>JARWIR010000003.1:22397504-32397504 GCA_029959085.1 Nemophila menziesii | reverse complement strand
CCGGAATCGGAATGACTACGAACGGAGATATAGAGCCTCTCCGGCTCTTGTAGCTTCTTCTTCTTCCTTCAGTTACTTCTCTCTGGTGTTTTTAATCTTGCAGAATGTGAATTGTGTGAAAAATAGAAGTAAGGGCTGATTTTATAGGTGGAAATTCGGACTTGGCCCTAGGCTTTTAATTAAATGAAATATAAAAGGCCCAAATCCACTAACTTAGCCCAAAATCCCGTAACTGCTGATATATCTTCACTAAAACGGCTTTTCCCGATTCGTTATGACTCCGATTGACCTCATTCCAGTTGCTAAAGTTCCGTAACTCGATAGGGAGCGTTTTCTCTTCAAAGGTCAGCAGCTAAATCATCGCTTAAGCACCTCGAAATCAGCAATCTATGGCCTGGAAAATGGATTTTCAGCTCTAAAATTAATATCTTCGGGATTTCTTTTCAAGTCTTGACTCTATCTTTTGATCTTTGACTTTCTCCTTGGATTTCTCTTCTAGCTAACATCTAAAACCTGTAAACTTTACACTAAAAATACCAATATTACGCGCAAAAGCTTAATAAATAAAAAATGCTAGAAATAAAAGAGGAAAATCATATTATTGCATATTTAGTCCAAAAGTCTATCAAATTGATTAAATAAACACCAAAAATGATGTCTCCTAAGGGTAAAAAATAAGAACAATTAAGGAGACATCAAGACCCCCAACTCAAACCTTTGTCGTCCCGACAAAGCAAAACAAAACAAAACAAGGGGTAGAAGTAAACGCAAGAACAAATAGAAGCTAGCAAATAAACCTAAAGCAATTCTTAAGATAAATCTCATATAGCAACACTTTAAGAACTAACATATACATACACTAATCATGCAACATCAAACACAAATAATCTCAATCATAAAATTAAAGTCGCAATGCTTGAAGGTTACACTTGTACTCATCTCTGTATGATGGCTATAGGGTGGTCATTAATCCTAACTCGCTTTGAACGCTCCACCTAATATATTCCCTATCAACAGAATTATAAAATTCACTATGCACTTAGGAATCACGAGGTCTTTACGGTTTTAATAATGACTTAAGGACGGTATGGATGTATATTTGGTAAATTTGAAGTGAGCTTTTGGCTCTCTCCTCACTTACCATCAACAAGTCCTCGAGCTTGAGTTTACGCTCAAAAATGTTCTCACTCACCTATTTGACGCGCTAATGTTGCGTCCCCAATGTCAACCCAAATAAAACTAAGATGATTTCCAAAAATATTCCACTTTGCCGAGTTATTTATTCTTTCTTTCTTTTTATTTTCTTTTTCATTTCTTTTCTCTTTTTTTTTGTACAAGATACCCATGACCCTCATTTTGATGTGAAAAGTCATGTCTCTTATATTTTTCTTTTTCTTTATTCTATTTTTTTCTTTTTCAAATTTCGGCAAAGGGTTACAAACAATCATATCATCTTTCATTTTTGTGCCTCAATACAAGCACATATAATCCCTTCCCAATGTAAATTCCCAAATGTGGACCCTCCACCCCAAACTCAAGCTCGAGACAAGTCTCAGGGTTGTGATTCAAGTGCGGGTCATTTGGTAATGCCTAATAATCTAAGGATAATGGGCTTATATCGTGGCTACAAAAGAAAAAGGCTTAAGGCTCAAAATTGGGCTAAGACGGATAAAATTAATATAAGGGATAGCAAGCTAAAAGGCTTCAAATGGCTAACAAAGAACTGCCCCTATCATTTTCCTAAGTACATAGTTTGTCTTTAGTTCATATCTAGGTGGGTTCTCTACTAATAAGGATTTCACTTTCTACACACCAAACATATTCCTTAAGTACAAGCTTACTTCATTTGCATTGTTCATTATTTTTTCCTATCAATTACCTATGTTCGCATGCAATTGTAAGTGCGTTTTATGTTATTCCCTAAAGTCCACTATTTACTATCATAGATTCATCAAAAGTATGCTTAAAGGAACATTTAAAATCTTCTATAGTCAAACGCAACTCCAAAAATTATTTTATTGAAAGCAAATAAAACACATAACACATAAAAACTGGGATGAGGCAACGAACCCCACCCCAAACTCAAAAATGAGTCGTGTCCCCACGACTCGAAAAGACTTAACGCAATAAAAATAAACTAAACTAACTAAAACGCGAAAGGGATAGAAAACGTATCTTAACCAGCGCGAGGCTGGTCATCGGTGTTGCGTCCTTGAACTTTCTCCTTCGTAAGAAGACCATAGGTGGCGTGTTGAATTGTGCTCACCCCCATTAACATGTTTCGGAGAAGTTCTAACTCTTTTGTAACGTTTCCCAAAGACGCAATCATCTTCTCTTGGTTCTCTTCTAACACCTTCACTTTCGCTTCCAACTCATTGGTGGTATGCATCTTCTTCTTTGGAGGAGCTCTAGGATTTCTTGTTGCTTTTAACACCTCATCATGAATATTCTTGATCAAAGTTAAACCCATACTCTCACACACTACAACACGATCAATCTCTGCGTCTTTACGCGGAACCTTTGCGTCTAAACACAAAGTAGTGATGGTACAAGGAAATTTGAGATTTTGTTGCGAAGTAGGAATTCGAGTAAATTCCATAATGGTATCATATATCACACAAGCAACATCCATGGGTTTCTCCTCAATAATACACTTAATAAACAAAAGATGCTCCTTCTTCACTTCCGATATGTGTTTAACTCCGAAGAAGGTAGGGATTATGAAACGTGACCAAATCTTAGCACATGGTAGCAAGTTACTACTATACATCTGTCCAGGATATCTCTCTCCTTCGGGAATTGGGTGGGCCCCATCAACAAGCACTTTCCCCCAAAGGGATTCATAATCAAACGAAGGTTCTTTTAGAGACTCTTGAAACGGACATATTCCGGAAAATTCGGGTAATTTTAATGATTTACGAATAAGCTCAACGGAGAAAGGAACTACCTTTTTGCGAATAATAACTGCTTCTTTGGAGAAGGCGATTCCTTCATAAAAATCTCGCACCAAGGTAGGAATATACTCAAGCTTCCTTTCTCTCAATTCCTTCCAACCCAATTTATCACAAGTAATACCATAATCTTTATAAGCACTAGTCATAATACCTTTAGGAAGATTCATCTCCTCACCAAATTTCAAAAATTCAATTCTATCACGAACCTGAGTATCCCATGGAACGAAGACTCTCTTAGGCTTTTGAGCCCAAGCTTTCCTACGCAGAGCTTTCGGTTGTTGCACTGGTTCTTCGGGAACTTCTTTTTCAGTTTCTTCCTCAATCTCTTCTTCAACTTCTTCCTCACTTTCTTCATCACTCTCATCTATTAACCTGCTCTTTTTCGGATTAGCCTTACTTGGATTTTCTTTTCTTTTCGGAGCAATTGGGTTTTGGACAGTCTTTTTGGATCGCGAATCCGGAATCTCAATTGCTTGGTCTGGGCTAGCTCCAACATTGTTCCTGTTTCTTGGTATGTTTCTTCGATAGTTACACATGGAATCGGTTCTGTTAGTCATCTCTTTTCACCCCAAACTCAAAACTTCAAATAGAGAAAAAGCTAGAGAAAAGCTTTGAAATTTGATGTTTTGAAGCTTAAAACTTGAAGGATTAGGTGGAATATGAGATGGGTTAAGGTTATTTGAGTGGAATTGTGAAAGAATTGAGTTTAATTTCAAGGTTGGGAAGAGGGAATTTATGAAGAAAAGATGAATTTTGGTGATATTTTGGAGAAGCTATGAGTTGATTGTGTGTTTTTGTGATGAAAGAAGGCTTGATTTGATGATTTTATAGCTGTTTGTTGATGATTTTCGGAGTAGGTGGAGGCAAGGATTCGGAATATAAGGTTTGGCTTGGAAAAAGAGGCAACAAACTAGGTTAAAAACAACCCAAAACCGCCTCTCGCAACAATTCACCGGCTAGCCGGCGGATTCGCCGGCATGCCGGTCGCGAGGTCGGCGAAAAAATATTACTAAATTCGATTTTTTTTTTTACCTCAAAACGCAAGCTTCTTGCGTCGTCGCTGACGCAGTGATCAGAGACTTTGACATCACTTGCCGGCTAGCCGGCGGCATGTCGATGGCGCAATTGCTGACGCAGCAACCTTGCGTCGTCGCTGACGCAAGGACCAGAACCATTCCTCCAGTTGGCCGGCTAGCCGGCGGATTCGCCGGCATGCCAGTGAAATCTCGATGGCGCGAACTGTGACGCAGCAACGCTGCGTCATCGCTGACGCAGTGGTCAGAGAGTTGGGGTCCTTCAGCTCGTTTGGCCGGTATGCCGGCCAGCTCGCCGGCTATCCGGTCAAACCTGCTGTGGACTTCAAAATTTTTCGTTTTTCTTCTCGTTTTGACCCCGAACTCATGACCATTATACCCCTGAAATCATCAAAAACAAACACCCTTCCTCATTTCTTAAAAATAAAAACTAAAATTAACAAAAACTTAACTAATTTACACTACGGAATTTGAAATACTTAAACTAATATACAAGAAACTGGCTTTTGTTTAACGTCGTTAAGCTCGACGGGTTACCTCGTGCTTCTAAGGAGCTTCGAGGAGGTACATGACCTCTCCGGGATGTGTGTCTTTTGCACGATCGATATCTTCACCTCCATGATAAATCTTTATGCGATGACCGTTCACCATGAATGTACGGTTCTCAAGTGGATGTTCTATCTCTATAGCTCCATGAGGTGTAACCTTGGTTACAATGTAAGGACCCGACCACTTCGATCTTAATTTCCCCGGATAATTACTGAACTTTGAATTATATTTCAACACTCTTTGTCCCACTACAAAGTTCTTCTCTCGAATTCGATTATCATGCCATCTTTTGGTATTTTCTTTGTAAAGCTTAGCATTTTCATATGCATGTAATCTAAATTCATCGAGCTCATTAAGCTTCATCATTCGATTCTGACCAGCTAGCGTATGATCTAAATTTAACTTCGCAATAGCCCAATAGGCACCCATTTCAAGTTCAAGAGGTAAGTGACAAGCCTTACCATATACCATTCGATACGGAGAAGCACCTACTGGGGTTTTGAAAGCAGTGCGATATGCCCATAGTGCATCATCTAACTTCATAGACCAATCTTTTCTAGTAGGACCAACGGTTTTCTCTAAGATAGAATTTACCTCACGATTTGATACTTCGGCTTGACCATTGGCTTGTGGATGATAAGCAGTAGATACACGATGTCTCACTCCATATTTCTCTAGAACAGTCTTCAAATACTTATTAACGAAATGAGTACCTCCATCGCTAATAATTACTCTTGGAGTGCCATGTCTAGTGAAAATATGCGATTTCAAGAACTTAATCACCACGCGTGAGTCATTAGTTGGCAAAGCCACAGCTTCTACCCACTTAGACACGTAATCAACAGCTAATAAGATGTAGAGGTTACCATTTGAAGGAACGAACGGACCCATAAAATCTATACCCCAAACATCGAATATTTCAACTTCTAACACATTGTTACGTGGCATCTCATCCCTCTTGGATATGTTTCCGGTAAACTGGCATCTTGTACATCTTTTCGTATATTCATGACAATCTTTTATAATAGAAGGCCAATAGAAACCAGATTGTAATACCTTAGCAGCAGTTCGATCTCCTTTGAAATGTCCACCATAAGGTGAATCGTGACACCCAGCTATAATCGCCTCAATTTCTTTCTTGGCTACACATCTTCTTACCATCTGATCAGCACACACTTTATAGAGGAAAGGATCCTCCCAAAAGAATTGTCTTGCTCGGTGAGCTAATCTTTCTCTCTCTTGATAAGTTGAGCCTTCAGGAAAAGAACCACTCACCACTAAATTCGCAATATCTGCATACCAAGGAGCTTCATAATCACGAACAACGAATAAACTCTCATCAGGAAATTCTTCTCTAACTGCTTCAGTACCATTATTCATCTCTGAACCTTTTAACCGCGATAGGTGATCCGCAACCTGATTCTCACACCCTTTTCTATCCTTGATCTCTAAATCGAACTCTTGAAGCAATAAAACCCATCTGATTAACCTCGGTTTAGCATCCTTCTTCTCCATAAGATATCGAATCGCTGAATGATCTGTATAAACAATAACTTTCGCTCCAAGAAGATAAGAGCGAAATTTATCGAATGAATACACAACCGCTAGCAACTCTTTCTCTGTAACTGTATAATTCACTTGAGCACCATTAAAAGTTTTACTAGCATAATAAATCGAATGAAAAACTTTCTCTTTTCTTTGTCCTAATACAGCTCCCATACATAAATCACTCGCATCACACATAACTTCAAACGGTAAATTTCAATCTGGAGGCACTACTATAGGAGCTAAAATAAGCTTTTCTTTGATTGCTTTGAAGGCCGCTAAACAAGCCTCATCAAAAAGGAATTTGGAGTCCTTTTCGAGTAAGTTGCATAACGGTTTCGCAATCTTAGAAAAGTCTTTGATAAATCGCCTATAAAAGCCAGCATGGCCAAGAAAACTTCTTACCCCTTTTACAGAAATAGGAGGGGGAAGAGTTTTAATTACCTCTATCTTCGCTCTATCGACTTCCAATCCAACACTCGAAACTTTGTGACCCAGAACAATACCTTCGCGAACCATGAAATGACACTTCTCCCAGTTTAAAACCAAGTCTGTTTCGTTGCATCTGATTAACACTTTCTCTAAATTATCTAAACACGTATCAAAATCATCACCAAATACAGAGAAATCATCCATAAACACTTCAAGGAAGTTATCAATCATATCCCAGAAGATAGCCATCATGCATCTTTGAAAGGTAGCAGGAGCATTACACAACCCAAATGGCATTCTGCGATATGCAAAAGTACCAAAGGGACATGTAAATGTTGTTTTATGTTGATCTTCCGGAACCACGTAAATTTGATTATACCCTGAATAACCATCCAAGAAGCAATAGTACTCTCTTCCGGCTAATTTGTCTAACATTTGATCAATGAAGGGCAAAGGAAAATGATCTTTTCTGGTGGCCTTGTTCAGCTTTCTATAATACATGCAAACTCTCCATCCAACTACCGTTCTTGAAGGAATTGCTTCATTTTTATCATTAAGAACTGTTGTCATTCCTCCTTTCTTCGGTACACACTGAACCGGACTCACCCATTCACTACTCGAGATGGGATAAATAATCCCCGCATCTATAAGCATGATCACCTCTTTCTTCACTACATCCTTCATAGCGGGCATTAATCTTCTTTGACCTTCAACTGAGCGTGCGTTAACATCTTCAAGTATGATTTTGTGTTGACAATAGGATGGACTAATGCCTTTGATATCAGCAATTGTCCAACCTATTGCTTATTTGTTGGCTCTTAACACACGCAACAGTTTATCTTCTTGAGGACCTGTTAAATTAGCTGAAACAATAACAGGTAGAGTTTCGTGAGTACCTAAATACGCATACCTCAAGTGTGCTGGCAATGGGTTTTCTTCCAATTCCGGAGGAGATTCAATTGAAGGCTTCTTTTTAGGAATAATCTCCCCCGGTTCTCTCACAGGTTCATAGGCTAGACGCCTATACTTCGAATTTTCAGAATTGAGAGCTGCTACTGTTTTGGTAAGCTCCTCCATCATCTCAGGTGAATCTAATGTCAAAGCAGCCTGCAAAATATCATCAAAATTTAAACAATTAAATACCTCTTGCGATGCTTGCTCTACTACATCCATTCTGAAGCAATCTTCCTGAGAATCTGGGAATTTCATAGCTCGAAACACATTGAATTTGACTTCCTCATCTTGTATCCTCATCGTTAATTCGCCATTCTCTACATCGATCAATGTTCTCCCTGTAGCTAGGAATGGTCTACCCAAAATAATGGGGACATTTCTATCTGCATTGTATTCAAGTATTACGAAATCAACGGGAAATATAAGTGTACCTGCCTTAACAAGGACATCCTCGATACGGCCTTCAGGATGAGCAAGAGACCTGTCCGCCATTTGCAAGACCATAGAAGTGGGTCTTGCGTTTCCAATTTTAAGTTTATCAAAGATTGACTTGGGCATCAAATTTATGCTTGCCCCCAAATCACATAGCGCTTTTCCTTTCCACTCTTCTCCAATCGATATCGGAATCGTGAAACTCCCCGGATCAACTAACTTCGGAGGTAATTTACTCTGACAAATCGCGCTGCACTCTTCAGGAAGGCCAATCATCTCATTATCACAATAAGGCCTTTTATTAGTGAGGGCCCTCTTCAAAAACTTCGTATAGTTAGGAATATCTCGAATCGCCTCTAGTAACGGAATATTAATACTTAGACCCTTCACTCTATTAAAGAATTTCTGAAAATCAGCTATATCACCCTTTTTCTGAACTCGCGATGGAAACGGTGGTGGAGGGCGATTGCTCACAACATCATCTTTCTTTTTCGGAACTTCTCTTGGTCTTTCTATTTCTTCAACCTCACTATCTTTCTTATTCTCTTTCTCTTTCTCACCCACTTCCTTTTCTTTTCTTGGAACTTCTTTCTCTTTCATAACGGGAAAAGGAGGTGGAGGAAGGTTCTTACCACTTCGTAATGTAACAGCATTACAATCTTCGCGTTGTATTGGATTCTCAGTATCGCTAGGAAGTTGTTCTTGTGGACGTTGATTCAGTTGTTCATTAATTTGACTTAGCTGATTCTGGAACAACTTCATATTTGCTTCGGCTGCATTTTGACGTTCCATAGCTTGTGTCTGAAGAGCAATTAAACTTTCAACTGTTTTCTGAAGGGTAACTACTCCTTCTTGTGGATGGGCAGGTAAGGCTTTCTGGTTCAAATTTTCATCATAAGTATTCTGAGGAGCTTGTCTTTGTACATAATTACCCTGATTCTGTCATCCTTGATAATTGTTGTGTGGTCTTGGATTATAGTTGTTTCCTTGGGGACGTGGCTGATACGCATAGGTAGGATTGGCTGCCCCATTAGGATTTGAGTATTGAAACCCAGGATGGAATCTGTTAGGCTGATATTCATTACCACTTGAATTGAAGTTCCCTCTATTGGACATAAACATCACGGACTCTTGATTATTCGGACAACTTTCCTCATCATGATCATCTACCATACAAATCGAACACATATAAACCTCTTATGCAGCATGCGCAACTACCTTCTTTCCCGAAAATCCTTCTTTTACAGCTAAAGTAAGTTGCTTCAATTGTTGCTCTATAGTATTCTGAATCTTATTCTCAAGCGTAGCAAATTTTTCTTCCATATCAACATTATTCACTCCTTTAACCGGTGTTCTTACTGAATTCCACCCAACTTCATTCTTGACTGTTCTCTCTAAAATGATTTTAGCATGAGCGGGTTGAACTTGAAGAAAACCTGCACCACATAGCGTATCCAATTTCTCTCTCGAAGTCCCATCAAGGCCTCTATAAAAAAAATTTAACTGTTGTTGTTCTGAAAAGCCATGAGTGGGAACTCTACGTAAACACATCCGGAATCTTGTCCAACTCTTACCCACAGTTTCATCATATTCTTGACGGAAATGCGTCAATTCTAATTCAGCATCTAATCTCATGTTACTTGGGTAATACCTGTCAAAGAAAGCAGTTTCTAATTGGTCCCAGTTGGTTATCTTCGTAGGATCTTGCGTATCGTGCCATTCACTCGCTCCATCAATAACAAAAAATTTAAACGCAGCAAAATACATCTGTTCTCTTGAAACTCCTTGTGTGATATACGAATCACATATCTGCTTAAACTTCTGTACTGCTCTAAGAGGATCTTCTGATGGTCTACCACGAAAATTTCCAAAATTTTGGAATTGAGCTAGCATACCCGAATCTGGACGGAATCTCGGAACATTAATATCTGGAGCACCTACTCCTATAGCAGGAGCACGGAATGGAACTTCTGGTGGCCCATTAGTAAACCACGGATCTTGATTCATCACTATTTGAACTTGAGGATTAGGATTCAATGGTGGAATTAGAGGAATAGCGCCTGGAGCCAAAGGTTGGCCATTTGCGCCTAGTTGACCTGGTTGATTATTTTGTTGATCTTGAAGATTTATCCCTTCCATTCTGTTACTTAATTCTTCTACCTCTAAAGCTTCTCGTTCTCTTCTTCTTCTGTTAGCAAGTCTGATCAACGATTCTGGATTACTAAGGATCGGAGGTGTTGGCTCTAGATCCTTGAATAGCCTTCTTCGCATACACCAAACCTAAAAACCTGAAGAAGCTAACAAACAAAAAGCGTAAAACTGATAAAATAAAATAAATGCACTATCACTAAAGGATAAACACCGTGGTTACACGCTACCGTCCCCGGCAGCGGCGCCAAAAACTTGGTGGTCCTTTGTGTGTTCTAAATAAATGCAATGAATAATCGAACCACAACCGGAAGTGTACGGTTGTCCCAAGTAGTATAACTGATAAAACAGATTCGTTCCAAGGACGGAATGGTTGACTACAATGCTTATCTATTAATGATTGATGCACTTATGAAAACAAATAAAGGTAAAATGTTTGTTTGGTTTTGTATTAATTCTAAATAAATGAAAGACAAATATTAAAATGCAAATAAAAGATAAGACGCAAGTAAAATGATGTAAAACGCAATATGAGAAGTAGCACTTGAGAACGCAAGGATCCTCCCAATCCTATTTCCCACCTTTTTGTCCTCTCTTTGTAAAGCTTAGCATTCTCATATGCATGAAATCGAAACTCATCAAGTTCATTCAGTTCCATCATACGATTCTCCGCGGCTAAAGTAGGATCCATGTTCATCTCCGCTATTGCCCAGTAGGCACCTAATTCAAGTTCAAGAGGTAAGTGACAAGCCTTACCGTAAACGATTCGATACGGAGATGCTCCAACATGTGTTTTGAACGCAGTACGATATGCCCACAACGCATCTAATTTCTTTGACCAATCCTTGCGTGTGGAACCAACTGTCTTCTCGAGAATGGATTTGATCTCTCGATTAGAGACCTCAGCTTGACCATTTGCTTGCGGATGATAAGCAGTAGATACACGATGTCTCACCCTATATTTCTCCAGAACCGCCTTCAAGTATTTGTTAACAGAATGCGAACCTCCATCATTAATAATAACTCGAGGCGTACCATGTCTAGTGAATATGTGTGACTTCAAGAATTTTATCACTACTCGCGAATCATTGGTTGGTAGAGCTACAGCCTCTACCCATTTAGACACGTAATCAACATCTAGTAGGATGTAAAGATTTCCGTTAGATGGAACAAAAGGATCCATGAAATCAATTCCCCAAACATCAAATATTTCAACTTCAAGAACGTTGCTATGTGGCATCTCATCTCTTTTAGAAATGTTTCCGGTAAATTGGCACCTATGACACTTCTTAACATACTCATGACAATTCTTTGTGCAACGTAGGCCAAAAGAAACCAGATTGTAATACCTTTGCAGCTGTGCAGTCACCTTTAAAATGTCCTCCATATGGTGAATCGTGACAACCATCAATTAATTGTAACACATCTTTCTCCGGTATGCATCTTCTAACCATTTGATCACTACATACTTTGTAGAGGAAAGGATCCTCCTAAAAGAACTGTTTAGCTCGGCTCATCAATTCTTTTTCTCTTGTGTTGTGGCAAACTGAGGGAAGCTGCCACTCACAATGAAATTAGCAAAGTCTGCATACCATGGAGTACTATCATATATAGCAAATAAATTTTCATCAGGAAACTCTTCTCGTACCAACTCAGGACCATTATTTGACTTGGAACCTTCAAGATGCGACAAATGATCAGCTACTTGATTATCACGACCCTTTCTATCTCGAACTACCAAATCAAACTCTTGTAATAACAGAACCCATCTAATCAACCTCGGCTTTTCATCTTTCTTATCCATAAGGTATTTGATAGCGGAATGATCAGTGTATACGACAACTTTCGCTCCAAAGAGATAGGAAAGAAACTTCTCGCATGCATATACTACATCTAGTAACTCTTTTTCCGTCACAGTATAATTAATCTTAGCAATGTTGAAGACTTTACTAGCGTAGTAAATAGAATGAAATACCTTATCTTTTCTTTGACCCAAAACAGCACCCATAGCAAGATCACTAGCATCACACATAACTTCAAACGGTAAATTCCAATCAGGAGGTAGCACAATAGGAGCTGAAATTAGTTTCTCCTTGATTTCGTTAAATGCCGTCATGCAAGCTTCATCAAAAAGGAATATTGCGTCCTTCTCAAGTAAGTTACACAACGGTTTAGAAATCTTGGAGAAGTCTTTGATGAATCGACGATAAAACCCAGCATGTTCTAAGAAACTTCGTACCCCTTTTACAGAAATAGGAGGAGGAAGAGTCTTGATTACCTCTATCTTAGCACGATCAACCTCGAGGCATAAACTTGATACCTTGTGACCCAAAACTATCCCTTCACGAACCATGAAATGACATTTTTCCCAATTAAGAACTAAATCGGTTTCCTTGCATCTAATCAATACTTTCTCTAAATTCTGTAAACACTCATCAAAGTTATCACCAAAAACAGAGAAGTCATCCATAAATACCTCAAGGAAGTGATCGATCATATCTCCAAATATTGCCATCATGCAACGTTGGAAAGTAGCAGGTGCATTACATAATCCAAATGGCATTCTTCGGTATGCAAAGGTACCAAAAGGACATGTAAAAGTAGTTTTGTGTTTGGTGTCGCCTAGGGTGTGATAAAAATAAGATAAAATTAAGTCAAGAAACTACGCACTCTCACCCTAGACAGGCACAGTACTGCAAGTATTACAGGACGTATGCAAGTTTTAATGATAAGTTGAGTTCGTTCTCAGGGACTTAAGTGTGTTAATCGCGTGAGTAGGAATATCGAGTAAAAGTAAATAATTAGAAGACAGAAAATTAAAGGGAACAAATTTCGAAATTAAGAATTAAAACTAAGAAATTAAAAGACAATAAAATAAAAGATTAAGAATATGAGATGAGAAGTATAGCTTAGGTTTTGCTAGTATGCACTAATCCTTCTAATTCTATCTATACATCTAGTTAATAAGGGAGAATATTAGCTCTTGGTATACTTAGTCAGGATTCTAAATTCACATACCTTAGACCTTGAGAGCGACTAAGGGGGCTACGGCACAACCAAGACGAGGTCTCAAATAGGGTTATCAAGCGCTACCAAGGCCCTAAACAGAACACTACAATCATTGGTGATATGGTGATTAAAACAAACCCTAATGACTATCTAGTTAGAATCATGTTTTGTCAGAACTAATATCGACACTAGACATTATATGGTGGTTCAATAGTTAAACACCCAGCTAAGGCGATCATCTAACTACTATTAAAACAATCCTAAAGTGATCAGTTCTAGGAAAGGCAATAAATGATGTGTTGTGATAGTTGATATACTTACATATGCTTTATAATTGTTGCAGGTGAGTGATATAGACCTACGAAAGACGAGGGTGACGAGGAAGTGTTTTTATACAAGAAAATGGTGGAAGACAGTGGGGCACAAGAAGATTCTGTAGTTGTTCCTGCTGTGTTAGGGGGTGGTGCTGGAGTGTCAAGTGTTGTTGGTGTTAAAGCAACGGTTGAGAAGGAGGGTATCGATGACGAGGCGTTGGCAGAAATTGACGTCGACTCAATAATTGCAAACTTGCATAATGTTGGAAATGTTGAGCCTAATAGTATGGTTCATGAACACGACGAAGTAATGACGGAGCAAACAGAGACTGTGAGGTGATCTGTCTTAGAAAAAAAAAGCGCGGGCGGTCAAAAAGGCAGCAACTTGTTAAATGATGAGCCCGAGTACCGTAATGAAATGGGTAACATTCCGGATTCGCCGGTTAAGAATGAAGTTGATGATCGGGGACAAATAAGCAAAGATACTTGTGATAAGGATGAGATTGGACTGATTGACAGTCTAAGAAAAAGGATTGAAGAGGTGGAGATGGTAAACCAATCATTAAGGCAAGAGTTGGAAGAAACCAGAGATTCAGAGCGTGCACGAGTGTCAAAACTCGAGAAGGAAATTTCGGACTTGAAGCGTAAATCAGGTGATAAAGTTCCTGATGCAAGTAGTTAGTGAGGAGGTTGTGAAGTTGAAACAGGAAATAGGCAGGATGCGCGAGGAGATGGAAAGCTTGCGTAGTGCGAGTGGAGCGACGCCGAAAACAGTTGCAGCCAAAGGGAAAACAATCAAGTTTTTAAGGAATGCTTTAAATGAAGGCGAGAAAGAATTGGTGGTGATAAGGGGGGCGTATTCTGCTGCGACAGATGAGTTGGTCTGAATAAAGAGTGGTGGTGTCATGACATATAGGGGTACTTGTTCAACTAGCGGATTGGTCGATGATGGAAAAATTGTTAAAGGAGTTACTGGTGATGGGGTTACAGTTGATGGTGATAAAGGTGGGGGTGATGGTGGTGTTTTATTAAGTGGTGGTGTAACTGTTGCAATTGGTGGTGGGAAGGCAGATGTAGCGACTAATGAAGTTTTGCATAACAATCCCTAGCTCCGTAATCCAAATGACCAAGAACAGGTTGATAAATGTAGCAGTCCCGTTATAAGTTACGATAGCATGTTTGAAGAAGAAAACGAAGGTGGTGCAGATAAGGATAAGGATGGGGATTCTAGTGATGAAGATGTACAACTAGTAGGCGAGAGTCAATCTGCACATGGCAACGACCGGGATGCGGGAAGATGGAAAAGAGGGTCGGTTCGAGGGGCAGCAAACAGATATATAGCTTCATGGGAGGGTAGCGGTGGTGAGAAAAAGAAGAGGAAGGCGGTCAAAGTAACACCGAGTTCAATGACACGGAAAATAAAACAAACATATAGGACAGGGAGAACTATAGTTGACATGGAGGATTTTGTGATGCCTAAACCGAAAAAAGCAAAAGCCGTAGAACAACCAAAGAAGCTAGTAATCAAGGCAACATATTTAAAGATGTTGGAGCTCTTAGCAGGTGATGAGCCATTTAGTATCGATGTGTGGAGTTTCATGGGCCATAGAGTAACAGTTGCGGACTGTTATGAAGTTGCAAGAGAAGAACAACTCAGCGCGAAGGTAAGCAATAAATTAATTTACGTTAGATATATATATATATATCAAATGTTTTTAGATGTTGATTTCTAACCGAATAAAGAATTTGTGTTACAGATGATGGATGTGGTGCTATGGATATACGAACAACACACTAAGAATAAGCTAGTAAAGACTCGGAATCCAGAGATTGGGTTGAGTTTTAGCGTCATGCCCTCAAGTGCATCGGTAAGTGTGTGTGAATCATATGTCTATTCTACGTAGATTTATTGACTAAATATTTGAACCTCATTGTTGTGTGATTGACAGGGTTATATGAGAAGGGGTGCAATTACGGACATCGAGCGATATGTGATCGGCTATTTCAGAGACAGAATATGGGAAAATAAGGACGTGATAATCCCACTAGAAACAAAGGATAAGGGGTTGATGACGTGGTCAATTCTAATGTGGAACAAAGAACAAAATCAATTCTACCACTACAATGGACTAGGCTGTATTAATCGTTCATCAACCGGTGCAAAGGCGAATGCGACAGCAGACAGGATGTACGGGTTTCTACTAGATAATGTTGTGAAGGGTTGGTACGAAGAGTTGGGTAGAACAACACAAGAATTTCCGGGAATTGGACATATCCGCGTCGATCACGTGAAAAACGGAATTTCAGACACAGGGGTATACTCGATTCTTTATGCATTTGATATTATGCGAGGTGAGAGGTGAGGGGGTGAAGAAGAACTACGAACATGAAGCAGTGGTGGATCACAGAAAGAAGATCGTCACGTGGATACTGAACGATAAGGAAACCGTTGCAACGGTGTTTGAAACAAGACGGGCTCTGAAAAACGATTAGTCGTTGTATTATTCGATTTACGCTTTTTATATGAACGTAATTTTGAAGTAGAATTTTAAAACTCGTATTTTGTGTTTTTGGGAAACAATTTGAAATGTTTAATTTTATGTCAGAATATTTTTAAGTTTACGCTTTATTGATTGTTAAGTAGTGTCTGCAATTTAGTAATTTCTTTATGCAAAATGTCTATAGTATAAGGGTTGTATTGTAAATATTATAGTTGTTGTTAGTGGTGGGTAATGGTTAAATGTAGGGCAGAGCAAACCCCGGACAAACCCCGGGTTAAGGTTATTTTCAACCTAGTTAAGACATGAAACGGGTTCATTATTAAAAATTCTTACCCTGTTCATTTTTGTTTACCCAACCGGGTTGACAAAACACGGGTTAGAGTCGGATTTATCCCAGGTTAAGACATATTAACTCAAAAATTTAACCTAAATAAAAGGTCAAAAATGCATGAAAATTAAACTTGAAGGTCTTACAATAATTATTAACCCTCGTCAAATATGTGCAGAAATTTAACTCAGAGGGTCAAATAGTAATTATTTAACCCAAATATGAAAAGATTAAACTATATCAGCCCCAACTATTAATCCAATATAAGAGGAATAAAGAAGGAGAAGGTGGCTAAGCACAAAATTGAAAGAAAGGAAAGCTTTGTATTTATAGGCAAAACTCTAAAAAACTTTGTAAAACTTCCGATGTGGGATAAAAAATATGAGTCAATGTGTGCTGTGCGACGAAATGGGGCAACATATGCCTGTTGAGCGAGTATAGGCAAGCCATGCGTGTTGTGCGAGAAATGTAGGCATTGTTGCCGATTTGTGCGAAAACTTGGGCAAACAGCTAATTTGTCCCACATCGAAGAAAACAAATTTTATCAAGTATCTCCTTATAAATTGGACCGGGTGTACGGGTTAAAATAACGAGTTTGGACTATTATTTCAATCCGGCCCTTTTTTTTACGGGTTGGCTGTCTCCTAATTTGAACCGATCCAATATTAAGCTATATTTAAAATATGCTTTTTTCGGGTTATTTTTCTACCGGGTTAAGAGTTAAATTCGGGTTGAGTTTATTTTTGCTCAGCCCTAGTTAAATGTTGATGGTGTGACAGTAAGATTTGATGGTTTATGAGATTAATAGTGGGTTGTCTGCAGTGGCGGATCCAGAAATAAAAACGAGGACGGGCTCTTGAAATATATCAAAACTTTGGGGATATTTCAAATTAATTTTTTCCTAATGTTTTACCGAAATTGAGAGTAAAAAAGATAAATATATAAATTATTATTTATATATCATAAAATAAAATATAATAAAAAAGTAAAAAATTTACATTCATTCATAAAAAAATATGAATGATAGTTTAATAAATCATCAAAATAATAATTAAATACAGTTAGAATTAAATTTAGGGAAAATGACCCAAAAAATCAAAATAATATTATTTTCAGCCCAATAACATCAATGACAAAATTTCTTCCCAATAACATCATTAACTAAATTTTATCCTTGATGGGAATCGTCCTTGACGGGAATCGTCCTTGACGGGAATCGTCCTTGATGGGAATCGTCCTTGACGGGAATCGTCCTTGATGGGAATCGTCTTGACGGGAATCGTCCTTGACGGGTAAACATGTAATCTTATAATAGTAAGTTAATGGATGATTCTTTGGGGCAAGTATAATATTATTTTGATTTTTTGGGTCATTGACCCTTAAATTTAATAGAAAGAAAGAAAAATCATTCCTTATGTTACTGCCGATTTTTATATATATATAAATTAAAATTAAAATATATTAAGGAAGACTAAATAAAATAATAACAACTAAAAACCTATTAAATGAATACGGTTATAGTAAAAAAGTTAACTAAACTTCATGAAATTTGCATTACTAATAATAAATTTAAAGATTACAAGTAAAACACAATGCTAGTGCTTTAAATTACTAAATACAAAGATCAGTAATATGTTGCTGATTTTAATACATTTATCATCAAATTATGACGAGCAAAGTTATTTTTTTTTATTTCAGGGTGGGCTTAAGCCCATGTTTATTTAAAGTAGATCCGCCACTGGTTGTCTGTATAGTTTCTAGGGGTTGTCTTTCAAAATTGGTGGTCTGTGTACTTGGTTAAAACAAAAAAATACATGATGGTTTATACATGTATTATTGATGGGCCGTCTCCTAAAACAGACGGGATATGATAGTAAGCTAAATTCAGCAATGGGTAATCTTATATGTACTGATGGGTTGACAGATTAAAACGATGGTCAATCATATAAAGTTATATAATTGAAATGCGATGGTGTATCGGTGTAATTTTGATGGTACTATTTATGATGAAGTAGGTGGGCTACACGACTATGTCAATTTAAAGGTTAGTGGGTTATCAGTTGTAGTATGATGGGTCGTTAGTCAAACGCGGTGGGTTATCCGTATTAATCTGATGGGTAGACCACTAAGACCATCTCCAGCAGATGCGCTATTTTTATACTCTATATTTCATTATACCGTATCAAAATACAGCTACTCTATAATTATACCGCATTAATTTCCAGTATTACTATTTCAGCTACTCTATAATTATACTTTATATCTATTATTTATTTATAATTTTAAATTTCAATTATACTTTTATATTAACATAAATAATAACAATAATTTTTATAATAGCAATAATAAAAACAATAATATTTTAATATTTAATTTTATAATCGATTAGTTTAAATAATTTATACACTTGATTTTTTTATTTAATATAAAGGATATTTCTTATATTACTATTTTTATAATTTACATAAAAATGAAATTTTATATATATATATATATATATCCTAACAAATAATAAAATAGAAATAGTATAAAAATGTAAAAAAATATCTCTATTTTTTTCTCTCAATATATTTATTTTTAAAATTTACAAGCAAAAAAAAAAACAAGTATAAACACAAACGTTGAAAAAAAACAATATTTTGACAAAAAAAAAAAAAATTGAAAAAAAAACACTAAAATGTATAACCGCCTCTCTCATATGTATATATATATATCTACCTCTCATATGTATATATATCTATTCAGCAAATAATGTAAACAAAATAGAAAACCTGAAATTTGGGATTCTGCAAAATCAATTCAAGCGTTCCTTTCTTCTCTGCAAATCAAATCAATTTGGGCTTATGAATATTTGCAAAATCAAACTCTGTTTTTTCTTTCTTTGAATATCTCTGCAAATCAAAGAATTCTGCAAATCAAGGTAATAATTTAAATTTTGCAATTAAAACCTTAACAGAACCTGGATTGAATATTAAAAAAAAAGAAATTTTATCTTCAAACACTTTTCTCCACAAATTTTTTTCTTAGATTTTTCCTTCAATTTTTGTCTGATTTCTGTTTCTTCAGTTGGATTTCAATTCTTCAACGGCTATATTTATAGCCGTTAGAATTTTTACCGTATCAAAAAAATGCAACGGAAATAGCGTAAAGGAGATGGGATATACCGTGCTTGGTTTGTGGGGCCCATTACTTACCGTATCTGCTGGAGAGAGTAAACTTGGTCTTTTACTGCATTTTTTGAATATTATACAGTATATATGAATGTACCGTATCTGCTGGAGATGGTCTAAAAGCAGTGTGTTAAAAGCAACAAATTGGTAAATAAGAGTTCATTTTACTTCTAACCTATTTTACAAAAATAATTGTAGAAAAAACTTATTTAAAAAAATAATTACAAAACTAATTTATAGGTGCTATCCTGAAAAGCGCCTCTATCATTTAATCAGCCCATTAACAATATAGCCCATTAATTCATTTAAGCATGAGACGCTCCTCAGAGAAGCGCCTTTAGTCTAAGCAAACCATCGATCTGCAATTTTTAAAGCATTTTCTAAAACTTTTATTGCTTAGTTGTTTTATATTCGACAGAAGAGGACCTGTTGTATGTGCTTTGAAGCAAATATCAAAAGGTACTGAGGTAATATTCATATATATATATATATATCCCTAAGGGGGTATAAAGAAGGGCCGGGATCGATTCTTAGCCAAAAATATGTCACGAGCGACGCTCCAGATCGTTCCGTTACTTAAACAATTTTTGACTTCCAAAATTACCCCTACTATATATATAAAATGTCTAAAAAGAAAATTCTAATGATAATACCTCACACCACTCTCTCTCCATAACCCACTAATTCTCTCTCTCTACCCACCGCCGCACGTTTCTCCTTCGATCGCTGCAAATGCCCCTCTCTCCCTCAGCCTCTCTTCTTCAACAACGCCGCCCATTCACGGCACCACCCCGACACCTTCCTTTGTCGGTGCCACCCAACCCTATTTCAAACTCCTCTCTCACTCAATTTCTTCTTCGGTATCTGCAGAATACAGTAGCCAATATTGCGCGAGGAAGGTGTTCGATCCAATGCCCACAAAAAAATCAATCTTCTTTTAATCTTCTTCTCCTCCATTGAAACCAAGGTCTTCACCGGAATCACCCGTAAATGCTTTATAAGAGTTTGGAGAAGAATTTGAAGCAGAGATGTTTATTTCGAGGAACGGTTATTGAGAAACCAGGAAGTGTGAAAACGTATAAAAGGTTTGAAGCAGATGTTATTACAAAGGAGGAAAGTGGACATCACCCAGCGTTATTATCAAACTACAATGGCGGCTATAATTATGTCCTAGAGGTGTTCGACCAAATGTTACATACGGAAGAGAATAAGAGAAAGAATGATACTGCTGCGGCTATATCGAGAACTGATGTGTTTGATTTCTTGGTGGATATTATTCCGAGAGATGAATTGAAGGATGAAGCTCTTAGTGTGGCATAGAGTAGTAGCATTCCGTTAGGGAATCTTCAGGTGATCCAATTCCGTATCAATAGCTTTCATTTCAAAAAGCTCCCCTGTTCCTTTCAGTTCAACCAAATGAACACTGCCACCAAGTACTTAGCTCGATCTCATCAGAAAATCAGGTATTGTTTTCTTTTGCGTCTCAAGATCCACTCAGTGTATTAGTTGCGAATCTTCATCGAGTCAATAGATTTCCTTTTTAGTAAAGGGGTGTTATTGCAATTAACTGAAAAATTGAAATAAAGAAAATTGAATATCACACAGCTTCAACATTGAAGTGAATTTTGCAGGTAAAGTTATATTTATAGACATATAAATTCCTATCTCTCCATCCTCTACCTTTCCAATTTTTTTTTATTTTTTTTTGATCAAATGGGATATTGAATGCTTAACAAGATCATACACACAGTCGTATTTACTTGCATATTATATTTTGCAGGTTAGAGAGTCTGTCAATGGCTTTAACCTTTTAAAGGATATAAATTTTCAATCAAAAAATATTGCAGAAGTCTTACTCATGTTCTCGCTTGAGGTGTTTTAAGTAATGTTAAGCATTTATCTGAAAATTCCTGCTTTTTCAAGGGAATGCCTGAAGCAAAATGTAAGCTAAGCTTAAGCTTTCATCTGATATGTAAAATACCAAATACCACCCCCTGTGGTTTTGACAAATTTACTTTTGTGCCCTTTCAGGTGGCTGTTATGACAGTTGCTTTTCCAGCTACACCTTTACTGCTAGCTGCTGCTCACTCAAGAGAAGAATAGATATGCTTTTAGCCTTAAAGGTGACTCTACATTATTTGGGCCGGGCCGGGCCGAGCCTGTGTTGATCTGTGACTAATTCTTTTTTTCCGATTTTGTCAGGTTATTAGTCAAGTTGGTGATATGGTTGGTGTAAAGTATTTCCCTGCTGAGCCTAAGAAACAACAGCTAGAGGATGGGAGAGGAGTTTTGAAACGAGTCAGATTTGTCTGTGTGTCATTGTTTATTTTCTGTACAGGAAAGTTGTAATTTATTAACATGATTAATTCATTATATGCATATTCTAATTATTATTAGTTCAAGTTGTTCATTTTTTTTAAATGGCAAAATTTGTATTTAAAGAATATGATAACATTGACTCTTTCTTGCATTCTCATTTCTAGGTTTTGGAAATACTATTTTCTCTTAATCTCCCTCCTCTCCAGATGTCTTTTCTTCTTTTTCTTTGTATTGTAAATCTTTTTCTTCTTCCATGAGATTTTGCGGTTTCAAGTTTGGTCAAGTGTTGTTAGTTATTGTGTTATGCAAAAGTTACTAATATACGAATGTTGAGGGTTATTTGTATTGAATAACTTATTCTGATATTAAGTTATTTTTTATCAGTTTAAAAAACTTATCGGTTTAGAGAACTTTGCAGGGGTTTTACTAATATTATTTCCTGATTTTTTTAAATGAAAACTTAATAACTTTTTCATAAAACATAAAGTTTACTAATTTGTTTTTGGGTTAATTGCACTACAGGTTCCAATGTTACGCAAAAATTGCACTATAAGTCCTTATGTCATGCTACAATTTCTTTATATGTCCCCTTATTAAATGGGAATGAGCAATCAATTTTTTCTTTGTTGTAACCCAACTAGGGGTGGAAATCAAAAGGGACAAATCGGAAAAATTATCTTTCGGAAAATTTCTTACCTTTTCGAAATAGATTTTTTCCATTCCAATTCGTATAAAAAATTTCGAATCTAGAAAAAAGAATTCCGAATTCGGAATTTGCCGGAAATTTGGAAATTTCGGAACTTTTGGTTTGAACTTCGAAATTTTTGGTTCGAAATTTTGGAACTTTAGGTTCAGAAATTGCGGATTTTGTTCCAATACGAATGTGAAGAGATGGATTTTGGGTTTTAGGTTTTATCATGTTTCATTTGTTTTGTAACATAAAAAAATGTATCATTGCTTTCAACGTTTACTTTTTCTCTTCATTTTTTTTTACTGAAAATTTTCAACTATCCGGTTGTATATTTTTTTTTAATTTTAAAATTTATTAATTATTTTTCAGAATGTTAAATCGGATCGGAAAAAAATTCGAAAATTTATATGTAGTTTTCTAATTCTAATCCAATTTTTTTGGAAAAATCGGAAATTTCGGATTCGGTTTCCAATCCTAAAACCAACAGAAACTATTATATCAAGAGCCGACCTTAACTAAATTAGATAAGTTAATATTCTTCGAAGGCAGATTTAAGTAATTAGCTTCTATTTAATCACTTACAATATTACACGACTTGACATACACGTACGTAAGTTGTCTTATCATGCCTGATCGCCATTCTCGGTGCCTAGACAGGGACACTACGAGTTGATCAAGGTTGGAGATCACCCTTTGCTTGAGTTTGGAATTTTATTCACCACCTGCTCTTTAGGAGGTATAAATAAGTGACAAATGGCGGATGTTCCAAAGCTTAACCTTTTTCATTTTCCGTGATGCAAAAATCCTTTGAAGAATCCTTTACCACCACATCTTATTATTAGTAATATTGACAACCTTGAGCTTTTCAGTGTTCTCTCCAATATTAACATGAGTTGCGGCAACTTCATTAAGAATTAGATATTATAATATGTACTTCCTAATAAATATGAGCGTTCCAAATGTACAACCTCTTATATTTATATACTTGATTATGTCGGCATTTAATGTAATTGCTTATCATGTAAAAGTGATATACACGTTTATATATAATTCAGCTACGAATTTCGCACAATCTATTATAATTTTTCAAATTCATTTTAGCCCAAGTACCTTCAGGTACGGGGCATTCCCTAGTATATATATATATATATATATATATATATATATATATATATATATATATATATATATATATATATTTAACCTTTAACTTATATAATTCTAATCATATATTATTGTGAGTATAGGTTGTGAAGTTACATAGAAACACCTGGGAGTACTATGACTCGGCCAAAAGAACCAAGCTGAAGATATTGAAGAAAGTGTAATTCTAGAAGGTTACAGATGTGTGGTCTGTGTTGTTTTATTACTTATATATCATATTAATTTCTTTGACCAATTTTTTAACCAATGAATATTGCTCATGATGTTAGTTTACAATCAAGCTGCTTCGTTATCACTATCTTCTGGGAGTATCATTTAGAATTTGAACTGAGAAAAATTATATTCATACAAAAAAATATTGTTTAGAAAAGTTTTTTTTTTCCCGATCGTTGGTTTGCTTAGATGCAGGTGCCAGGCAGAAAATAGTTACAGCAGGGGGCGGAAGGTTGGGTTCTACAGAAGTTGGTAATAAGGGAGCAGGTGCTGCAATAGTGGAGGGTCCTAGGGACGCGAGACCAGCAACCACTGGTGTGGATTGCCGCAGGATTCCAGCTGTGGACGGAGAGTTGAGTATGGCGGTAAAGGCGCTTCTTAAAGGAGCGCCTCATGCTTAAACTAATTAATGGGCTATAATATTAATGGGCTGATTAAATGATAGAGGCGCTCTTCGGAAGAGCGCCTATAAGTTAGTTTTGCAATTATTTTTTTAAATAAGTTGTTTCTACAATTATTTTTTTCAAAATAAGTTACAAGTAAAAAAACTCGGTAAACAAGGTATAAAGTAAAGTGGAAACTACAAACTCTTTTATTCGAAAAAAAAACAGTTCAACATGAAACAAATTGTGTGCACCAAAATACATTTATTGAATGATAAAAAACTAAAACAAAAAAAAAACAGAATTAACGAAGTATCAGCGTGGTTTAGGACATGTTGAACGGTTGTGGTATGTGTAAGTGTGACAGTTGCTACACATTCGTCGCTGTGAAGAATCTGCACGCTCCCCTTCTTATATGAATCTTTTCTTCTTGGGTCTACCAGGCTGAGCTTTATACGCAGGTGGGTTAACAATCATGTCAACCACGGCCTCAGATTGAGATAGGACTGTGGACATGGCAGGTATGCTCCTAGCATATGTAGAACGGAAACTTTCAACGTGCCAATATTTGTCGATATAAGGGTAAGGAGTGCCGGGTGAAGCAACCTCAATAGCAGCTACCGCATGTACACATGGGAACCCCTTAACCTGCCATTTCCCACACGAGCAGGAATGATGGCAATATCAACCACCATATTTGGATCGGATAGGACTTCAAAGGATGACTCGCTGGATCGCAACACAAACCAAGCGCGCGCATAATCAAACTTAATCTCGTAAACAGCGGTAGCTTTAGGCGATAAGACAGATGTCCATTTTGCAGCTTCGACTAAACGGTCATACATCTGCTGCATACGAAGGACGCGGATTGCGTCGATTAACTTAGTGACGGGCAACTCCCTTGTAGCCTTTATTTGTTTGTTGAACGACTAAGCAGCATTCGACGTGGTTTCACCGTATCTTTTACCCTTGAAATGCGCATTTACAAACTTCTCTTTAGGTAGGTTTTCCATGAAGTTAGCAGCTTTCTGACCACCCGTAGCAAGAAACATCTGAAGGAAATCATCGAACGTAGCTGTAGTTGGGGCAAAACACATTCTATCGAGCAAATATAGCATTGTCTCCCTTTGCGATTTTGAATTCTTGAATTTGGTCTTAAGATTCTCTTTCAATGACGCTGACAACAGGCATGGTGTGCAAGCGGAAAAAAAGATCCAATAGCATTAGAAATCCCTCCATGATGATCAGACACGAATGTCACATCACGTTGAGAGATAAGCGGTGCAAGGAAACGAAGAAAATACGTCCAGTTAACAGTGTCTTCGGACCTAACAATAGAAAAGGCGACGGGGAACAACCCTGAGAAACGATAGCAGATTGTTATTGTAATCTGGATAACGTGTTAATTTATATAAAAAGTAAGAATGTAATATCTTGGTTAGCGTCTTTCGCAGTAGCAACGAGTAGTTGACCTTTGTATTTGTTCTTAAGGAATGTCGCGTCCAGAAACACCAATGGACGGCAATGGTTAAATCCTTCAACACATGCACCAAACGCGAAATGACATATCGTAAACGAACGGTTCGATGGTTCACATTCAAGTGCAACAACCCCTAATGGGTCTATATCACTGAGTTTGTTGAAGTAGGCCTGTATCCTGTTATATGACAACCCGGCATCGCCAAATATATCGTCACGCGCTTTATTCACGCCACCATAAGCAACCTTGTAAGAAATATTGTATCCATATTCATATTTGAGGTAGTTCATCACATGTCCTGGTTTAGTATCGGGTTTAGACTGCATCATGTCGATTATGATATCCTTAATTAAATCGCCAGTCAACCGAGTATTTGTAATTTTTTTTCATTGGTGGGCCGCACGTGTGGTTTTTAACGAATGTCCTGATGTACTCTTTTTGATTATCCTTGTCTTTAGATGCATAAATATACCATTTACACCCTCCAGCAAACAATAGAATTCATTGGACAGAAAGATATACCTCTATAAACTATAAAAATAACACAACATAATATGGTGGTGCGCAAGTGAAGATAGATGGTGTAACAGACTTATGTGGTGGGCTATCAGTATGTCTCGGTGGTGTGTATGTGTAAATCAGGTGGTGTGATAGATTAATACGGTGGGCAGCTGTAATGACTATGCAATGTTTTTTTGTGGTGGTGTGCTTGTGTAAATTTGATGGTCTGAATATATGATATGATGGGTTGTAAAAAAGCAAACCTGACTCTTTCGCTTTGGAACAGTAAGCGCTAATACGGTTTGGACGATTATGTCCGAAATGGAAAGAGAATCCAGTTTCACAAGCGTATTTCGCAAGTGCACATCTGAATTCTTTAATACCATTATGAAAACATTGACCGGAATATGTGAGTGCATTCTTCCAATCATTGCTCTTAAGCACCCTTACTTTGTGATGGTAGTTGTTTTCACCAGCTTCATCGTCATCTTCGGATTCTTCTGCAACGCATGTTTCTGTGGGTACATGAACAATGTCCAAACCATCAATTGTATCTTGTGTTTGGGGAACAACTGCTAGGCTATTACAGACTACAGTAATCTCAAATTCGGCTACAAGACTATGATCTAGCAACCATATAATCGTCCTGAAGTCTCCTTCACCACCAAACTTGCACCTTTGATGCTCATCAATTGAGTAGAGTAAGTCAAACTTAATGTCAACCAACACTGTCCATGTTTCTTTAACATAGTTAATGATTGACTGATAAGAATCAAACAATCTGAATAACTTCAAAGCCTTCTTCTCGTTGAAACGGAAAACGACGAGCACATTGGATGCCATGCCTAATTCTTATATAGAATAATGCTTGAAAATATCAGTGGAAAACGAATTTGATAGCTTAGTATAGCCTAATTAGGATTCATGAGAAACAACTAAATCTAAATCACTATATATATACAATTCTTATCCCATAAAATCATGTAACAACAATCTGAAATTGGGAGTAATGAAATCTAATAATATGAACCCTATAACGATACTAATATGACATTTACAATGATATTAGCTCTATAATGATATGGACCAGTAATGTATTGCTGCAAAAAAAACAAAAAAAAAATAAGAACATACCTTGATGCCGATAGTGGAAGAAAGTTCTGTGGTGTAATGGTGCAGATGATAACGGTGGTATGCTTGTAGAATGAAGTTGTTAATATGTCTAACAAATTTACCATAATGAATAGCATGATTCACGGGATTTATTATACCAACTATTAAAAAGGAATCGGTTACAAGCAAAAATTAAGGAAGATCTTGATATGGATATATTCTGTTGAGAGGTAATGATGGTATATAAAAATCCTTCGTTGGACTCTATAGGGGGGAAATGAGGGGTGGGACTTGATGGGGGTGGAATGTTGGGTTGTAGGACTTAATAGGCTAATATCTCTTGTTTTAGATCTAATTAACAATTTCTTTTTTCAACGAATTGATTTACAATTTCAAAATTTGTATAGAATGAATGTAATTTTTGAAATATTAAGGAATATTATATAATTTTTTAATATTAGAATTGGAATTTAAAAAACCTTTTTACAAGAAAAGGTAAGTAAATTGTTATTTTGGTATAAAATAGTAAATATATTTTGGGTGAATGAGACATAGGGTTTTGGAGAAGTGGAATAAATCTTAATTCTTTCAACGGACTTCGAGGATGACCAAATACTAAAATACCCTTACTAACACTAAATGACAAAAGAAGTGATGTCACTGTTCATCTCTCTCCACTAAACACCTAACTCCTACCACCGACCACCAAGCTCTGACCACCGACCTCCGACCACCGGAAAAAAATTGATGAGTTTCGAAAAATTTGATGAGTACACTATCAAAAACGATGAGTACCCTAGAAAAAACAATGAGTACTCTATAAAAAATGATGAGGGCTCTATCAAAAACGATAAGTGCTTTATCGAAAATGATGAGTACTCTATCTAAAATTGATGAGTACTCTATAAAATTAACTGAGTACTCTATAAAATTAAATGAGATATCCATAAATCCAATGAGTATTTTATTCTATTTCAAACTAATTACAAAGAAAACAATAAAATAAACAAATTACAAAGAAAAAATAAAATAAAAAACTAATTACAAGCAAAAAAACTAAAAACCAAACTAACTAAATAGTTGATCAGATCTGGTCAACAAAAAGATACCTACTCTACTCTACCGTACATACACAATGCGTTTGGAAAAGGAAAAAAAGAATGGAGTACTCAGCAACGGAGTAACCTTCAAAACATGGAGTACTTATAAATGGAGCTCGCCGCCGGAGTACTCATCAACAGAGTATCCTTCGATCGAACCTTCATCTCGAACCACCGGAGCTCGCCATCATTCGCGATCATCTCGAGCAGCCACCACGAACAATAGCTAACATATCTGGAGCTATTTCAACGCTCACCAACACAGAACCACCGCGAACAAGATCCGAACTCGCCGGAGAAGGAACTCGCCTGTTTTATTTGGCTTCCCTCCGTCATGACAGCTCCGACGGCTTTCAACAGCTCAGATCGGAGTCTTCGAATCCATTGCAGGTTAGTCAAAAAAGAAACTCAGCAATGGAGCCATGAAAACACCTCATCATTCGACGGTGGAGCTGGTCTGCGCCTGTGCTGGTCTTCACGTCTCCCTAGCAACTCCGTTCGAAACTCGAGCTCGGCGAGGTAGTGCAGTGATGCCGAAGAAACACGGCCATGGTGAAGGCTTCACATCTCACGAGCTAGGATAGAAAAATAAATAGAAATGGATGTGCAACAGTTTTTCATGGCCATGGTGAAGCTTGGTGCCGGATTTGCAAAGAAAGGTGGGCGCCGATTTGAAGATGAATGGAGGATAGACTTTCTAGGGTTTTGAAAATTTGGGTCGATGGGAAGAGAGATAAGTGGAAGTGTTTTTGGATTAGAAATTATATATTTAGTATATATAGGAAAAACAATTCAAAAGGGGGGTATAAATGTAATTGATTTTTTGGATACAAATACAAATACAACTCAGAGGGGGAAGAAAACTCTATGGGCATTTAGAAAGGTGAACCGAGAGGATACAAATAAAAATGAGGAAGAAGAAAATGAGAGGATTAAGAAATAAATGGTGGAGGAAATGGCTGATAATTCGGGTATGGATGAATGGGAAGACAACTCAGAGGGGGAAGAAGAGGATAAGAAAGCTAGTGAAGATACTATTGAAGCTGCATCAGAGGTTTGCGGGTTGACCTTTGATGTCTCCTTATTTGTGATAGATTTATATTAGGATGAGACATCATTTTTAGTGATTTAGAAGTCATAAATGTCGATTTTCTTGAGAAATAGTGCACTTTTCTATTTTGAGTCTTGATTTAGTAAAATAATATTTTTAGAGCATATTGGATTTAATTGTTTATTTAGTGTGAAGCTTTAAAGATAATTATGGAGATTAATTAGAGTCCAAGTCAAATACTACAACATATGGAAAGAGATTTGCATGGTAATTGGAGATAAGGAAACAAAAGCTAAAAAGATGAAAAAGGTAAATCTGCCTAAATCTGAGATTCTGCAGCACACGCCTAAAAGAAGTGGTGATTACTCCTACAAGGAAGCCGATTTTGGTAATTCCCTCTCATCGGGATGTAGATAATTCTGTGAGAATTCTTTTGGTATATTATGGAGCAAAAACCGACCAATAACGAAGAAGATATGCTCAAAACGGTCCAGCAGTGTTTATCTTTATTTCCATACGAATTTGAGTTGGGCTAGGAGTCCAATACTTTATCTCTTCCTCAAGAAAACGAATTAGGTCTTCTAAACACCTATAAATACACCCTTATATCACTTGTAAAATCATCATTGCCTCATAGTAATTAGTTCTTAAGGTTTTATTCTTCCAGTTTATTGTAGAGAGCAAGATGATGTCTTTTGTAATTTCTTTTAGTTTATTTCCATTAGGTATGAACTAAACTTCCCATAGCTTGGGTTTTGCATCATGTATAATCTATGAATTCTAATTCTTCTATCTAAGTTTCTTTGGGAATTACATGTTTTAATTTGATATTAGCTACTTACCTTTATATTTATTTATGTGTTTTGATTTATTGTCTTTCCTAGAACGGATCACTTTAGGATTGTTTTAATAGTAGTTAGATGGTCACCTTAGATGGGTGTTTAACTATTGAACCACCACATAATGTCTAGTGTCGATGTTAGTTCTGACAAAACATGATTCTAGTTAGACAAAACATGGTCACCTTAGATCGTGTTTAGACACGTACCCAAGTAGGTTAGTGGAATTAATAAAAAATGAATCGGTTCCTTCAGAAATAGGGTAATTTATAATAATTTGTTGGTTTTTTATGAGTAAGGTTTGGAAAAAGTAAAAAGACACGTACTTGATTTGAAATAATGTTTTAGTTAATAGAAATCTGCAATGAAATGTCATATCTAATTAGGGTTAGTAGATTATATCTCCAAGTCGTTGATTAGCGCTCTTTTAACTATATGAAAACTTAGAAGTACATTAAGGATATTTTCTTATTGGGCACTTGGCTTATCCCTTTATTTTCTTTTGCAGGTACAGTGTATTAATTTGTAAGTGTCTAACAGACTAAGTAAATATATAGTTTATTTGTAATAATCAGATTATCCTAAAATCTAAGAAATATTTAACGGAATTAGTTTTTTATATCATAATAGTACCTATACCATTTTATAAATATCATCCTATCCTACTTCCTTATTTCTATATAAGATGTCTAGATAGTCGAGACTATCTATAACCGAAATACATTTTCAATTTGAGACGTTGATTTCAGTCTAGCGCATTTCACAGTTCGTTTTGCATTATCATTCATACCTCGATTGATATTATAAACTTTTCAATTTGGGAACTTCGTCATCTATTTCCACATGTCATTGATGATTTGTAGGATTCTTTATTTAATTCCTTTTTTTTAAATTCCTTGAATAACATAAAGGTTGTATGAGTAGAAGAATTACTCGTGAGGTTAAGGTCGTCCGATGATCGCATTGTAAAGAGGACAACCCAAACTTCGCTTTCCATGCATGATTTGACCCTTCATATCTTCATAACCTTATATTCCCGTATTTAATTACCACCACTAACGCAACCCACAAGTTCCCGCTATTTAGTGAAGGAGGGATTGTTCAACCAGATAAGATCTACTTCGTCTTGGCAAACATGTGAATTCGCCACGACCTTACTATCTCCCGTCCTGTTGTTTTCTATTCTCCTTCACCCCCTCCGTATTTCGTGATTAGGCAAATAATTTTGAACACTCTTTTGTTGTTCACCTCTCGGGTAATGCTATGCACGCAAGGGTTTTTTTAATTTTGTGGAATGGCCCTTGTGATATTTTCTTTTTGCATGTATGCCCTTACTTTATTATTGATAATCTCCTTTCGTATTATATTGTGTTTATACATGCGACTAACGATTACAAACACAAAGTACAAGTTTATAATGAACTAAGCAATTGGAAATCTAAGCATGACAAACCACACGTATCATAATCAGAGACTTTAACGATATCTTGAACTCAGCTGAAAGAAGAGCCGAATTCCGCCAAACTCGTAATATATGTTGAATTTTAAGGTATTCATTTCTTCAAATTCCTTCACATTTGTAAACTTCTATGGCAAGTTTTACACTTGGTCCAACCGTCGTGAGGAACAAAACATGGTCAAATCTAAATATAGTAATTCATTCTTTTACGGTTCGTATTTCCTTGTTTAGCGGTTTGTAATTCCTTCTTTAACAGTTCGTAATTCCTTCTTTTACGGTTCGTAATTCCTCCTTTTACTGTTTTACAGTTCGTTAGTCCTTCTTTTACGGTTCATAATTCCTTCTTTTACGGTTTATAATTCCTTCTTTTACGGTTCCTAATTCATTCTTTTACAGTATGTAATTCCTTCTTTTACGGTTCGTAATTCCTTCTTTAACCGTTCGTAATTCCATCTTTTAAATTTTGTTATTCCTTCTTTTACGGTTCGTAATTCCTTCTTTTATAGTTCGTAATTGTACGAGTTGTCACACATAGTAAAAATGATAATTTTATTGTCTCACAAGCAATAATAAGTAAACAGTGTAATTTTAATCTAATCTAGATATTGTTGACAAAAACTATGCTAAAAGATTTTTAATTTATTTTTAAGAGAGATTAACTACTAATTATGAAATAAAGTAAGATTAACTATGAGGTGACTATATTAAGGTGTGAAAAATATGGAGTGAATACATTGCTCGAGACAAGTGTACTTACCACGAACTATTACTTGTAATTACTTACAGTTTAAGGGCAAATCGGGCCGTTAATTGCTAACCGGGGCTCTGATTTCACTCTAAATCTCTTTTGGGTAATCAGTAGTACTTAAACCTCTCTTGACTGATCCTACAATACTATCAAACAATTACAATTTTTACCTTCACATGATTGTCCTACAAATTTCGACCTCCCTTTTCTAATATTGTTGAGTATTTAATATCCTAGTTCAACTATCAACCCCCCTTCCGAGCATAGTATAAACAACATCTTCTATACAATTCCACGTTTTATCTAAATTATTAATCCCATATTCATACAAATAAATTCAAATCATAAGTTAGGGTTCATACCTTAGTATCTTGATCTACTAATGAGTTTAGTTCATGGTGGAATAAAGGAAAATGCGTATAAAAAGACATAATTAAAGCCAAGATATAATAGAAGGATGAATTACACTAATAGATAAGGAAAGATTGTGAAATAGGGTGTTGTAATTGCCCTGCTTTGTTCTTGCCCTTGCTCCACATATTCCATGTTTCAGAATATGATAAGTACAAGTAATCAGTTTAAGAAACTTAAGTGAAAAGAACAACAATGTATGTTCTCTGGTAAATTGGGAGTTGCTCATAGGTTTAACTATATCACTTAGAGACAAGAGTGTTAGACAAGGGGATTTAGCGCTTATTCGCACGAAGCACAGATTTTCGTTTCAAGTTAGCACTCTCGTAAGGATCAATATCTCCCTTCAGTGAGCATGGGCATGGAGACCTCACATCACTTTCCATTGAATAAAGAAGTGGAAGCACTCGGGGACTTGAGCCTTAACGTACATATATCTATTCCTTCTAGTATTTTTTTTAGTTGTATAATATATGTTAGTGTATATTTCTAACTTCTAAGTTTTACTACTTTTAGAGTTTTTTCAAGTCGTGGGGACATGACTCATCTTTTATTTGAGGGTGGGATCCTCGTTATTCTTATCCCCGTGTCACGAATTAAAATAGATTAGATTTAGAAGAGAAAAGTCCAAAATGGCCTAAAAATATTTTTAGGCCAAACATTTTAAAATGATCATTTTAGGCCATACGTATTAAAAATGCCCATTTTAGGCCATGTGACTAACTCCATCTAAAAAGTAACGGATTTTAAAACATGTCGCTTAAAAATATTAAATAGCCAACAACATAAATCCGTGACTTTTTGGATATAGTTAGTCACATGGCCTGAAAATGAGTATCTTTAATACCTTGTGGATATTATCAATCTTATCTTACATAATATCCCTTGAGAATCAACGTGAGGTTATGGAGTGGTAGGTTGCACTTCTTTTTCTAGCTGGTAGAATATGGGATATTCAACTAAATTTTTTTGCACTTCTAAGAGATTTAAAAGACGTTTTATGTTGTTTACTAAGTGAACACACATCACAAAATTTCTATATTTATTAAATTTGAGCCTAGACAAGCCTGCAGCAAGATCTTTTCTAGAAATATTTGCAAGCAAATTCATATTAGCATGACCAAGGCGCCTATGCCACAACTAAGGTTTATCTTTAAAACTGATAAGCAAGTTACAGTTTGACACATAAGGTTTTCAAATTTTACTTTGTAGTCATCCTATACTCTATTTTCACCAAAAATGACTTTTTTCCATTATTTTTGAAAAGTACACATGTAGAGGATCCAAATTTGACCTAATGTGTTTTTTTTTATTAGATAGCTAAATGGACTATCTTTTTGTGTTTTTTCTCGTGTTGTACGGATATATGAAAAAAATGGTTAAACTACATTTTTGTGAATTTAAAAATAACACCCCTTTTCTTAAATATAAATCCCTTAAAATTTTCAAAACATGATTTACAATTTTACAAAATGTAGGGATCAGAATTGTTAATTTTAACTTTTTAGGGACTCGATTTGCAATCTAAAAATTGTTCAGTACATGATTTGCATTTTAATATTTCTAGGGGCTAATTTGAAAAATTTAATTTTGTAGGAGTTGATTTGAAATTTTAAAATGGGTGAATTATATATAGGGTCTTGGAGACACACTTTCTTCTCTATAGAGTAGTTTCAAAAATGCTATTCTTCTTAGGGACCTCATAGTCTTTCCTACCCTTACTACCACTAAAAGACAAAAAAGTGTGATGTCACTGTTTCTCTCTCCTTTACCTACCACTAACCACCTACCACCAACCTCCAACCACCTACCACCGACCTCCGACCACCGACCACCGACCTCCGACCACCGACCTCCGACATCGACCTCCGACCTCCGACCACCAGTCACCGGTCACCGGAAAAAACATAGAGTACTCCGAGAAAAACATAGAGTACTCCGAGAATTGCTTAGTACTCCGAGAATTAAACGAATTAAACGAATACTCTAACGAATTAAATAAATACTCTATAAAAAAGTCGGAGTACTCTATGAAATAGTCGGAGTACTCTATAAAATAGTCGGAGTACTCTAAAAAAATTGGTGAGTATTTTTAACAATTAAAGAGTAATTTTAAAAAGCATAAATTAATTACAGAAGAAATTAATTAACAAAACTAATGAGTATTAGTAAAAACAATTATATTATTCTCATATATTATTACACAAGCCAAAAAAAATGAAAATTCTATCTAGTTTGACCAGATCTAGATCTGGTCAACCAACTAAAAAAAAAAAAAACTCGCTGAAGAGCTCGTTTCACCTGTCGCTGCTTCAAGTTCGTTTCACCTGCCATGCCCAAGACCCAACCACCGCGAGCTCAGTGGTCCTCTTCGCGCAGCAACAACGAGCTCAACCACCATACACACGAACACAACCGCCACCACACGAACACCACCGGAAGAAAGCAGCAATCTTCGAGATCTGCAGCTAGGATCGAAGAAGAAGCAGGAACCTCTCGACAGTCCTCCACTCCGTGAAGCTTCGAACGGCTTCGACTAGAACTCGCGCCGGAGTTGCAGTGAGGTGGCGCGACCAGATCTCGCGCCAGAGTTGCAGTGAGGTGGTGGAGCTGGCTTCGAACGGCTTCGATCTGCAGACCTGCAGTGGCAGTGGTGAAGGAGAGCTCGTCGGAGCTTCAAGCTGAGGAAGGAGTGCTCGACGGTGGTGGTGGTGGCCATTTCGGCGGTGGTGGTGGCCGTTTAGGTGGTGGCGGTGGTGGAGGCCATTTAGGTGGTGTCGGTGGTGGTTGAGAGGAGAGAGGAGAGAGAAGCAGTGAGGTGAGGTATTGAATTTAGAACGTGAATAAAATTAGAAATGGAAATTAGTATATATAGGTATTAGAAAAAACAAAAGAGGGGTAGTCTAGTAATTGGGGTTTTGGGGTTCATGTGTTAAAAAGTTTCTGAGGTCTTTAGTAAGAAGAGGCTCTAGGCCGGGTCTCCATCTTGAAGAGGGGGGGTGTGGTCAAGACCCTAGGTGTAATTATCTCTTTTAAAATTTACAGATTTGCAATTTTTATATTTACAGGGGCAAATTTGCAAATTTAAAGTTTACATCGGTTTATAATTGTAACTTTATCGGGCCTGTTGCAAATATTAAATATACAAGTCTAATTTGCAATTTTGATTTTTTAGAGCGCATTTTTAATTTCAACGTTTAGGAGGCTTAATTGCAATTAAAAATTTCCAAGGATGATTTACAATATTAAACCTTTTAAAGATTTATTTACAATTCAAAAAATTTCAGTGGTTGATTTGTAATTTTTATTGATTTACAATTTTTTATTTATAAGATATGATTTGTAATTCTAAATTATTAGGAGCTAAATTATAGGTTTAAATTTTTTTTGTCCAACTTTCAACTTTTAATTAAGAAATATATTAACATAAAGTTAAAATATTGAAAATAAAATTAAATGTTTGACTACTTTATGTCGAACAGAAAAAAGAACCTAGAGACCTACTGCCACTCCATCGAAAAAAAGGAAAAGTAAACCTATTCTAATTCTAATGTTTGTTCTATCGAACAATAAGAAAAAAGTAAACTTATTCTAATAATAATGTCGAACAAAAACAATTCACTAAAACTAATAAAAATCAATTAAAACTATAAAATTGAAAAAATCAAGTTATATATTATGATTAATGTAAAATAGATTAATTAGTTAAGAAATAATTTTAATGACATAAAATAAATATATTTACTAATTAATATTTATTATATTATTGAAAAAGCTATACACAATACCTGATAAAAAAAAGTAATAATATACTGAAAAATTAACAAAAATTTAAAAAAAATATCTGATGATGGAGGATAAATTGGATACGTGTTGTAATTTAATTTGTTAAAAATTGTACTGAGTGTAAAATAAGTTATTAGGGTTAAAATATATAAGTAAAATTAATTGGGCTTAAAACTAAAAGTAAATGGACTAAATTAATTTTTTTTAAGAATTTGAGGGTGGGCTTAAGCCCACCCCATGCTCAATGTAGATCCGCCACTGGCTGGAAGTCATGGCATGGATATCAAAGCACCATCCGAAAGCGTGAGTTACAATAACTTGTCTATCTTAATTAAGTATTTTTATCCATAACTGAATAAAGTTTAAGATTCAAATGTTTCAAAAATTGAGTTTGTTTAACTTAATAGGGAGAGGGGAGATTGGACAGGCAGACAACATATGAATATGAAGGGGGTTTTACTTTTTAAAGCCCAACCTCACCCCATTTCTTTTTTAAATTCCAAACCCAATCAGCCCCAAACTACTCCAACTTGGTGAGGTAAGTACCAAAATACCTCTAAGCCCTTAACTTACAATGAAACACCCAAATCCCACCCCCAATCCCATTAAGAAACCGATCCCCCAATGGTTTTTGTATTTTTCACCAATAATTTTTAAAGAATAAAGGGTCCCTCCTCCCTACTGAAATCTTCATTATAAATTGACTAGACCCTAGAGCTTCATTTATATAAACTTTACAGCCAACATAACAGAGTATAAGGTTTTGCTTTCAATAATATGGAAATGAACAACCAAAACGTAATGGTTTCCATGAGATCAGATTCTTCCTCAAAATCAAATGAAGATCTAAAGTCCTGGCTTGTAAGTTTATCTTCATTTTGTTTTATATCACCTTTTGATTTCACTGAGATGATGAGTTATATGTTGGCAGTGGCGAATCTAGAAACATAAATGAGGGTGGGCTTGAACAATAAGGGGTTCGGGGCGTCGCCCCCGATTTTTTTTTGGTTATTTAATAAAAAGAATATGAAAGATATGAATCTATAGATTACACTATTTCATAATCTAATATTATTTTTATATTATATATGTAATTTTGTTTGTTTTTATTATTAAATTAAGAAATATATTAACATAAAGTTAAAAATTAAAAATAAAATTAAATGTTTGACTACTTTATGTCGAACAGAAAAAAAACCTAGAAACCTACTGCTACTCCATCGAAAAAAAAGGAAAAGTAAACCTACTCTAATTCTAATGTTTGTTCTATTGAACATAAAGAAAAAAGTAAATCTATTCTAATTCTAATGTCGAACAAAAAAAATTAACTAAAACTAATGAATCAATTAAAATTAAAAAGGTAAAATTGAAAAAATCAAGTTATTAAGTTACGAATAATGTAAAATATATTAATTAGTTAAGAAATAATTTTAATGACATAAAATAAATATATTTACTAATTATTTTTTATTATATTATTGAAAAAGTTATACAAAATACCTGATAAAAAAATTTAATAATATATTGAAAAAATTAACAAAAAATTTAAGAAATAACTGATGGAGGATAAATTGAATACTGGTTGTAATTTAATTTGTTAAAAATTGTACTGAGTGTAAAATAAGTTATTAGGGTTAAAATATATTAGTAAAATCAATTGGGATTAAAACTAAAATTAAATAGACTAAATAATTTTTTTAAGAATTTGAGGGTGGGCTTAAGCCCACCCCATGCTCAATGTAGATCCACCACTGATAGCATTGTTTGCATAATCTAAGTCTCTGCCTTGTAAAAATAGCTCTACTTGAACACCTGAGCTTATTCACGATCCTAATTTTGTTTTCAAGATGATTCAAAGTTACATCTGTAAAATCTTATTTATACTTGTATAATTAATATATGTGAATTTTGTAAATACAAGTTGAAATCTATTATTGACTCCCCTGTCAACTCTTGCCTTGTGATTGTGGAAAAATCGACTGCGCTAATAATAGTTTTTTATTATTTGGTGAAAATAAACTTAACATTATTTTGTTGTTTTTTCAGATCTGATTGAATAACAAGTATTGATTTCTATTCATCTAAATTTCACTCACAAGGTAATATTTATGGATTTGTTATGTGTAAATGAATTCTTTAGTCTGAATGTTAGCTTTTCAGCTTTTGCTTTTTTTTTTGTTTCCTTGTTTTTTACTTTTCCATTTTCGCCCTGTTTGGTTTGTGAATCAAATAATATGTTCAATAAACAGTTACGCTCTTTCTCAAATTCCACAGTTTTAAATAAGAGAAGACTTCATGTAATTGCGTTATGGGTTATATAAAGGTTTGTGTTTTCACCTGAATTGAAGAGACGCGAGATGATTAGTGGATATATTGAAATCATAAGAGTCAAATACAACTTAGGTAGTGGAATTTGGCCTCTGAAATCCAAACTACTATAATCATTGATAAAAAAAAAATCATAATATATTGAAAAAATTAACAAAAATTTAAAAAAAAATATCTGATGGAGGATAAATTGAATACTGGTTGTAATTTAATTTGTTAAAAATTGTACAAACTGTAAAATAAGTTATTAGGGTTAAAATATATAAGTAAAATTAATTGGGCTTAAAACTAAAATTAAATAGACTAAATAATTTTTTTTAAGAATTTGAGGGTGGGCTTAAACCCACTCCATGCTAATAATAGTTTTTTATTATTTGGTGAAAATAAGCTTAACATTATTTTGTTGTTTTTGCAGATCTGATTGAATAACAAGTATCGATTTCAATTCATCTAAATTTCACTCACAAGGTAATATTTATGGATTTGTTATGTGTAAATGAATTCTTTAGTCTGAATGTTAGCTTTTCATCTTTTGCTTTTTTTTTCCATGTTTTTTACTTTTCCATTTTCGCCCTGTTTGGTTTGTGAATCAAATAATATGTTCAATAAATAGTTGGATTAAAAAAACAATAATTAGATGAATTATTATTTGATTTTTTTATGTTTTATTTGAAGAAATGGCTAGTGTGGGTCACAAACTGGTCAAACTTGGAAAAGTGTTGACGGGAAATGTTGGGGCTAAAGGTAAAGGTGCAATTGAAAAGATGGAAAAAGAAGTTGAAGAAGTCAAAGAAGTGTGGACTAAAACTGTGGAATTTGAGAAAGAGCGTAATAGTGAGGTAACCATTGTAAGTCATATCTTTTATGTTGTGCGTGGATACCTCACTGTTACGCTATTTCTCAAATTCCACAGTTTTAAATAAGAGAAGACTTCATGTAATTGCGTTATGGGCTATATAAAGGTTTGTGTTTTCACCTGAATTGAAGAGACGCGAGATGATTAGTGGATATATTGAAATCATAAGAGTCAAATACAACTTAGGTAGTGGAATTTGGCCTCTGAAATCCAAACTAATATTATCATTGATAAAAAAAAAATTCATAATATATTGAAAAAATTAACAAAAATTTAAAAAAATATCTGATGGAGGATAAATTGAATACTGGTTGTAATTTAATTTGTTAAAATTGTACTAAGTGTAAAATAATTTATTAGGGTTAAAATATATAAGTAAAATTAATTGGGCTTAAAACAAAAATTAAATAGACTAAATAATTTTTTTTAAGAATTTGAGGGTGGGCTTAAGCCCACCCCATGCTAATAATAGTTTTTTATTATTTGGTGAAAATAAGCTTAATAGTATTTTGTTGTTTTTGCAGATCTAATTGAATAATAAGTATCGATTTCTATTCATCTAAATTTCACTCACAAAGTAATATTTATGGATTTGTTATGTGTAAATGAATTCTTTAGTCTGAATGTTAGCTTTTCATCTTTTGCTTTTTTTTCCATGTTTTTTACTTTTCCATTTTCGCCCTGTTTGGTTTGTGAATCAAATAATATGTTCAATAAATAGTTGGATTAAAAAAACAATAATTAGATGAATTCTTATTTGATTTTTTTATGTTTTATTTGAAGAAATGGCTAGTGTGGGTCACAAACTGGTCAAACTTGGAAAAGTGTTGACGGGAAATGTTGGGGCTAAAGGTAAAGGTGCAATTGAAAAGATGGAAAAAGAAGTTGAAGAAGTCAAAGAAGTGTGGACTAAAACTGTGGAATTTGAGAAAGAGCGTAATAGTGAGGTAACCATTGTAAGTCATATCTTTTATGTTGTGCGTGGATACCTCACTGTTACGCTATTTCTCAAATTCCACAGTTTTAAATAAGAGAAGACTTCATGTAATTGCGTTATGGGCTATATAAAGGTTTGTGTTTTCACCTGAATTGAAGAGACGCGAGATGATTAGTGGATATATTGAAATCATAAGAGTCAAATACAACTTAGGTAGTGGAATTTGGCCTCTGAAATCCAAACTAATATTATCATTGATAAAAAAAAAATTCATAATATATTGAAAAAATTAACAAAAATTTAAAAAAATATCTGATGGAGGATAAATTGAATACTGGTTGTAATTTAATTTGTTAAAATTGTACTAAGTGTAAAATAATTTATTAGGGTTAAAATATATAAGTAAAATTAATTGGGCTTAAAACAAAAATTAAATAGACTAAATAATTTTTTTTAAGAATTTGAGGGTGGGCTTAAGCCCACCCCATGCTAATAATAGTTTTTTATTATTTGGTGAAAATAAGCTTAATAGTATTTTGTTGTTTTTGCAGATCTAATTGAATAATAAGTATCGATTTCTATTCATCTAAATTTCACTCACAAAGTAATATTTATGGATTTGTTATGTGTAAATGAATTCTTTAGTCTGAATGTTAGCTTTTCAGCTTTTGTTTTTTTTTTTTTTTCCTTGTTTTTTACTTTTCCATTTTCGCCCTGTTTGGTTTGTGAATCAAATAATATGTTCAATAAATAGTTGGATTAAAAAAACAATAATTAGATGAATTCTTATTTGATTTTTTTATGTTTTATTTGAAGAAATGGCTAGTGTGGGTCACAAACTGGTCAAACTTGGAAAAGTGTTGACGGGAAATGTTGGGGCTAAAGGTAAAGGTGCAATTGAAAAGATGCAAAAAGGAGTTGAAGAAGTCAAAGAAGTGTGGACTAAAACTGTGGAATTTGAGAAAGAGCGTAATAGTGAGGTAACTATTGTAAGTCATATCTTTTATGCTGTGCGTGGATACCTCACTGTTACGCTATTTCTTAAATTCCACAGTTTTAAATAAGAGAAGACTTCATGTAATTGCGTTATGGGTTATATAAAGGTTTGTGTTTTCACCTGAATTGAAGAGACGCGAGATGATTAGTGGATATATTGAAATCATAAGAGTCAATACAACTTAGGTAGTGGAATTTGGCCTCTGAAATCCAAACTAATATTATCATTGATAAAAAAAATTCATAATATATTGAAAAAATTAACAAAAATTTAAGAAAATATCTGATGGAGGATAAATTGAATACTGGTTGTAATTTAATTTGTTAAAATTGTACTAAGTGTAAAATAAGTTATTAGGGTTAAAATATATAAGTAAAATTAATTGGGCTTAAAACAAAAATTAAATAGACTAAATAATTTTTTTTTAAGAATTTGAGGGTGGGCTTAAGCCCACCCCATGCTAATAATATTTTGTTGTTTTTGCAGATCTAATTGAATAACAAGTATCGATTTCTATTCATCTAAATTTCACTCACAAAGTAATATTTATGGATTTGTTATGTGTAAATAAATTCTTTAGTCTGAATGTTAGCTTTTCAGCTTTTGTTTTTTTTTGTTTCCTTGTTTTTTACTTTTCCATTTTCGCCCTGTTTAGTTTGTGAATCAAATAATATGTTCAATAAATAGTTGGATTAAAAAAACAATAATTAGATGAATTCTTATTTGATTTTTTTATGTTTTATTTGAAGAAATGGCTAGTGTGGGTCACAAACTGGTCAAACTTGGAAAAGTGTTGACGGGAAATGTTGGGGCTAAAGGTAAAGGTGCAATTGAAAAGATGGAAAAAGGAGTTGAAGAAGTCAAAGAAGTGTGGACTAAAACTGTGGAATTTGAGAAAGAGCGTAATAGTGAGTTAACCATTGTAAATCATATCTTTTATGTTGTGCGTGGATACCTCACTGTTACGCTATTTCTCAAATTCCACAGTTTTAAATAAGAGAAGACTTCATGTAATTGCGTTATGGGTTATATAAAGGTTTGTGTTTTCACCTGAATTGAAGAGACGCGAGATGATTAGTGGATATATTGAAATCATAAGAGTCAAATACAACTTAGGTAGTGGAATTTGGCCTCTGAAATCCAAACTAATATTATCATTGATAAAAAAAAAAAATTCATAATATATTGAAAAAATTAACAAAAATTTAAAAAAATATCTGATGGAGGATAAATTGAATACTGGTTGTAATTTAATTTGTTAAAATTTTACTAAGTGTAAAATAATTTATTAGGGTTAAAATATATAAGTAAAATTAATTGGGCTTAAAACAAAAATTAAATAGACTAAATAATTTTTTTTTTAAGAAATTTGAGGGTGGGCTTAAGCCCACCCCATGCTAATAATAGTTTTTTATTATTTGGTGAAAATAAGCTTAATAGTATTTTGTTGTTTTTGCAGATCTAATTGAATAATAAGTATTGATTTCTATTCATCTAAATTTCACTCACAAAGTAATATTTATGGATTTGTTATGTGTAAATGAATTCTTTAGTCTGAATGTTAGCTTTTCAGCTTTTGCTTTTTTTTTGTTTTCTTGTTTTTTACTTTTCCATTTTCGCCCTGTTTGGTTTGTGAATCAAATAATATGTTCAATAAATAGTTGGATTAAAAAAACAATAATTAGATGAATTCTTATTTGATTTTTTTATGTTTTATTTGAAGAAATGGCTAGTGTGGGTCACAAACTGGTCAAACTTGGAAAAGTGTTGACGGAAAATGTTGGGGCTAAAGGTAAAGGTGCAATTGAAAAGATGGAAAAAGGAGTTGAAGAAGTCAAACAAGTGTGGACTACAACTGTGGAATTTGAGAAATAGCGTAATAGTGAGGTAACCATTGTAAGCCATATCTTTTATGCTGTGCGTGGATACCTCACTGTTACGCTATTTCTCAAATTCCACAGTTTTAAATAAGAGAAGACTTCATGTAATTGCGTTATGGGTTATATAAAGGTTTGTGTTTTCACCTGAATTGAAGAGACGCGAGATGATTAGTGGATATATTGAAATCATCAGAGTCAAATACAACTTAGGTAGTGGAATTTGGCCTCTGAAATCCAAACTACTATTATCATTGATAAAAAAAATCATAATATATTTAAAAAATTAACAAGAATTTAAAAAAAATATCTGATGGAGGATAAATTGAATACTGGTTGTAATTTAATTTGTTAAAAAATGTACTAAGTGTAAAATAAGTTATTAGGGTTAAAATATATAAGTAAAATTAATTGGGCTTAAAACTAAAATTAAATAGACTAAATAATTTTTTTTTAAGAATTTGAGGGTGGGCTTAACCCACCCCATGCTAATAATAGTTTTTTATTATTTGGTGAAAATAAGCTTAAAATTATTTTGTTGTTTTTGCAGATCTGATTGAATAACAAGTATCGATTTCTATTCATCTAAATTTCACTCACAAGGTAATATTTATGGATTTGTTATGTGTAAATGAATTCTTTAGTCTGAATGTTTGCTTTTCAGCTTTTGCTTTTTTTTTCCTTGTTTTTTACTTTTCCATTTTCGCCCTGTTTGGTTTGTGAATCAAATAATATGTTCAATAAATAGTTGGATTAAAAAAACAATAATTAGATGAATTCTTATTTGATTTTTTTATGTTTTATTTGAAGAAATGGCTAGTGTGGGTCACAAACTGGTCAAACTTGGAAAAGTGTTGACGGGAAATGTTGGGGCTAAAGGTAAAGGTGCAATTGAAAAGATGCAAAAAGGAGTTGAAGAAGTCAAAGAAGTGTGGACTAAAACTGTGGAATTTGAGAAAGAGCGTAATAGTGAGGTAACCATTGTAAGTCATATCTTTTATGTTGTGCGTGGATACCTCACTGTTACGCTATTTCTCAAATTCCACAGTTTTAAATAAGAGAAGACTTCATGTAATTGCGTTATAGGTTATATAAAGGTTTGTGTTTTCACCTGAATTGAAGAGACGCGAGATGATTAGTGGATATATTGAAATCATAAGAGTCAATACAACTTAGGTAGTGGAATTTGGCCTCTGAAATCCAAACTAATATTATCATTGATAAAAAAATTCATAATATATTGAAAAAATTAACAAAAATTTAAGAAAATATCTGATGGAGGATAAATTGAATACTGGTTGTAATTTAATTTGTTAAAATTGTACTAAGTGTAAAATAAGTTATTAGGGTTAAAATATATAAGTAAAATTAATTGGGCTTAAAACAAAAATTAAATAGAATAAATAATTTTTTTTTAAGAATTTGAGGGTGGGCTTAAGCCCACCCCATGCTAATAATATTTTGTTGTTTTTGCAGATCTAATTGAATAACAAGTATCGATTTCTATTCATCTAAATTTCACTCACAAAGTAATATTTATGGATTTGTTATGTGTAAATAAATTCTTTAGTCTGAATGTTAGCTTTTCAGCTTTTGCTTTTTTTTTTGTTTCCTTATTTTTTACTTTTCCATTTTCGCCCTGTTTGGTTTGTGAATCAAATAATATGTTCAGTAAATAGTTGGATTAAAAAAACAATAATTAGATGAATTCTTATTTGATTTTTTTATGTTTTATTTGAAGAAATGGCTAGTGTGGGTCACAAACTGGTCAAACTTGGAAAAGTGTTGACGGGAAATGTTGGGGCTAAAGGTAAATGTGCAATTGAAAAGATGGAAAAAGGAGTTGAAGAAGTCAAAGAAGTGTGGACTAAAACTGTGGAATTTGAGAAAGAGCGTAATAGTGAGGTAACCATTGTAAATCATATCTTTTATGCTGTGCGTGGATACCTCACTGTTACGCTATTTCTCAAATTCCACAGTTTTAAATAAGAGAAGACTTCATGTAATTGCGTTATGGGTTACATAAAGGTTTGTGTTTTCACCTGAATTGAAGAGACGCGAGATGATTAGTGGATATATTGAAATCATAAGAGTCAAATACAACTTAGGTAGTGGAATTTGGCCTCTGAAATCCAAACTAATATTATCATTGATAAAAAAAAATTCATAATATATTGAAAAAATTAACAAAAATTTAAAAAAATATCTGATGGAGGATAAATTGAATACTGGTTGTAATTTAATTTGTTAAAAATTGTACTAAGTGTAAAATAAGTTATTAGGGTTAAAATATATAAGTAAAATTAATTGGGCTTAAAACTAAAATTAAATAGACTAAATAATTTTTTTTTAAGAATTTGAGGGTGGGCCACCCCATGCTAATAATAATTTTTTATTATTTGGTGAAAATAAGTTTAACATTATTTTGTTGTTTTTGCAGATCTGATTGAATAACAAGTATCGATTTCAATTCATCTAAATTTCACTCACAAGGTAATATTTATGGATTTGTTATGTGTAAATAAATTCTTTAGTCTGAATGTTAGTTTTTCAGCTTTTGCTTTTTTTTTTGTTTTCTTGTTTTTTACTTTGCCATTTTCGCCCTGTTTGGTTTGTGAATCAAATAATATGTTCAATAAATAGTTGGATTAAAAAAACAATAATTAGATGAATTCTTATTTGATTTTTTTATGTTTTATTTGAAGAAATGGCTAGTGTGGGTCACAAACTGGTCAAACTTGGAAAAGTGTTGACGGGAAATGTTGGGGCTAAAGGTAAAGGTGCAATTGAAAAGATGGAAAAAGGAGTTGAAGAAGTCAAACAAGTGTGGACTACAACTGTGGAATTTGAGAAATAGCGTAATAGTGAGGTAACCATTGTAAGCCATATCTTTTATGCTGTGCTTGGATACCTCACTGTGACGCTCTTTCTCAAATTCCACAGTTTTAAATAAGAGAAGACTTCATATAATTGCGTTATGGGTTATATAAAGGTTTGTGTTTTCACCTGAATTGAAGAGACGCGAGATGATTATGGATATATTGAAATCATAAGAGTCAAATACAACTTAGGTAGTGGAATTTGGCCTCTGAAATCCAAACTACTATTATCATTGATAAAAAAAATCATAATATATTTAAAAAATTAACAAGAATTTAAAAAAAATATCCGATGGAGGATAAATTGAATACTGGTTGTAATTTAATTTGTTAAAAAATGTACTAAGTGTAAAATAAGTTATTAGGGTTAAAATATATAAGTAAAATTAATTGGGCTTAAAACTAAAATTAAATAGACTAAATAATTTTTTTTTTTAAGAATTTGAGGGTGGGCTTAACCCACCCCATGCTAATAATAGTTTTTTATTATTTGGTGAAAATAAGCTTAAAATTATTTTGTTGTTTTTGCAGATCTGATTGAATAACAAGTATCGATTTCTATTCATCTAAATTTCACTTACAAGGTAATATTTATGGATTTGTTATGTGTAAATGAATTCTTTAGTCTGAATGTTTGCTTTTCAGCTTTTGCTTTTTTTTTCCTTGTTTTTTACTTTTCCATTTTCGCCCTGTTTGGTTTGTGAATCAAATAATATGTTCAATAAATAGTTGGATTAAAAAAACAATAATTAGATGAATTCTTATTTGATTTTTTTATGTTTTATTTGAAGAAATGGCTAGTGTGGGTCACAAACTGGTCAAATTTGGAAAAGTGTTGACGGGAAATGTTGGGGCTAAAGGTAAAGGTGCAATTGAAAAGATGGAAAAAGGAGTTGAAGAAGTCAAAGAAGTGTGGACTAAAACTGTGGAATTTGAGAAAGAGCGTAATAGTGAGGTAACCATTGTAAATCATATCTTTTATGCTGTGCGTGGATACCTCACTGTTACGCTATTTCTCAAATTCCACAGTTTTAAATAAGAGAAGACTTCATGTAATTGCGTTATGGGTTACATAAAGGTTTGTGTTTTCACCTGAATTGAAGAGACGCGAGATGATTAGTGGATATATTGAAATCATAAGAGTCAAATACAACTTAGGTAGTGGAATTTGGCCTCTGAAATCCAAACTAATATTATCATTGATAAAAAAAATTCATAATATATTGAAAAAATTAACAAAAATTTAAAAAAATATCTGATGGAGGATAAATTGAATACTGGTTGTAATTTAATTTGTTAAAAATTGTACTAAGTGTAAAATAAGTTATTAGGGTTAAAATATATAAGTAAAATTAATTGGGCTTAAAACTAAAATTAAATAGACTAAATAATTTTTTTTTAAGAATTTGAGGGTGGGCTTAAGCCCACCCCATGCTAATAATAATTTTTTATTATTTGGAGAAAATAAGTTTAACATTATTTTGTTGTTTTTGCAGATCTGATTGAATAACAAGTATCGATTTCAATTCATCTAAATTTCACTCACAAGGTAATATTTATGGATTTGTTATGTGTAAATGAATTCTTTAGTCTGAATGTTAGTTTTTCAGCTTTTGCTTTTTTTTTTGTTTTCTTGTTTTTTACTTTGCCATTTTCGCCCTGTTTGGTTTGTGAATCAAATAATATGTTCAATAAATAGTTGGATTAAAAAAACAATAATTAGATGAATTCTTATTTGATTTTTTTAAGTTTTATTTGAAGAAATGGCTAGTGTGGGTCACAAACTGGTCAAACTTGGAAAAGTGTTGACGGGAAATGTTGGGGCTAAAGGTAAAGGTGCAATTGAAAAGATGGAAAAAGGAGTTGAAGAAGTCAAACAAGTGTGGTATACAACTGTGGAATTTGAGAAATAGCGTAATAGTGAGGTAACCATTGTAAGCCATATCTTTTATGCTGTGCTTGGATACCTCACTGTTACGGTCTTTCTCAAATTCCACAGTTTTAAATAAGAGAAGACTTCATATAATTGCGTTATGGGTTATATAAAGGTTTGTGTTTTCACCTGAATTGAAGAGACGCGAGATGATTAGTGGATATATTGAAATCATAAGAGTCAAATACAACTTAGGTAGTGGAATTTGGCCTCTGAAATCCAAACTACTATTATCATTGATATAAAAAATCATAATATATTTAAAAAATTAACAAGAATTTAAAAAAAATATCCGATGGAGGATAAATTGAATACTGGTTGTAATTTAATTTGTTAAAAAATGTACTAAGTGTAAAATAAGTTATTAGGGTTAAAATATATAAGTAAAATTAATTGGGCTTAAAACTAAAATTAAATAGACTAAATAATTTTTTTTTTAAGAATTTGAGGGTGGGCTTAACCCACCCCATGCTAATAATAGTTTTTTATTATTTGGTGAAAATAAGCTTAAAATTATTTTGTTGTTTTTGCAGATCTGATTGAATAACAAGTATCGATTTCTATTCATCTAAATTTCACTCACAAGGTAATATTTATGGATTTGTTATGTGTAAATGAATTCTTTAGTCTGAATGTTTGCTTTTCAGCTTTTGCTTTTTTTTTTTCCTTGTTTTTTACTTTTCCATTTTCGCCCTGTTTGGTTTGTGAATCAAATAATATGTTCAATAAATAGTTGGATTAAAAAAACAATAATTAGATGAATTCTTATTTGATTTTTTTATGTTTTATTTGAAGAAATGGCTAGTGTGGGTCACAAACTGGTCAAACTTGGAAAAGTGTTGACGGGAAATGTTGGGGCTAAAGGTAAAGGTGCAATTGAAAAGATGGAAAAAGGAGTTGAAGAAGTCAAAGAAGTGTGGACTAAAACTGTGGAATTTGAGAAAGAGCGTAATAGTGAGGTAACCATTGTAAATCATATCTTTTATGCTGTGCGTGGATATCTCACTGTTACGCTATTTCTCAAATTCCACAGTTTTAAATAAGAGAAGACTTCATGTAATTGCGTTATGGGTTATATAAAGGTTTGTGTTTTCACCTGAATTGAAGAGACGCGAGATGATTAGTGGATATATTGAAATCATAAGAGTCAAATACAACTTAGGTAGTGGAATTTGGCCTCTGAAATCCAAACTACTATAATCATTGATAAAAAAAAAAATCATAATATATTGAAAAAATTAACAAAAATTTAAAAAAAATATCTGATGGAGGATAAATTGAATACTGGTTGTAATTTAATTTGTTAAAAATTGTACAAACTGTAAAATAAGTTATTAGGGTTAAAATATATAAGTAAAATTAATTGGGCTTAAAACTAAAATTAAATAGACTAAATAATTTTTTTCAAGAATTTGAGGGTGGGCTTAAACCCACTCCATGCTAATAATAGTTTTTTATTATTTGGTGAAAATAAGCTTAACATTATTTTGTTGTTTTTGCAGATCTGATTGAATAACAAGTATCGATTTCAATTCATCTAAATTTCACTCACAAGGTAATATTTATGGATTTGTTATGTGTAAATGAATTCTTTAGTCTGAATGTTAGCTTTTCATCTTTTGCTTTTTTTTTTTCCATGTTTTTTACTTTTCCATTTTCGCCCTGTTTGGTTTGTGAATCAAATAATATGTTCAATAAATAGTTGGATTAAAAAAACAATAATTAGATGAATTCTTATTTGATTTTTTTATGTTTTATTTGAAGAAATGGCTAGTGTGGGTCACAAACTGGTCAAACTTGGAAAAGTGTTGACGGGAAATGTTGGGGCTAAAGGTAAAGGTGCAATTGAAAAGATGGAAAAAGAAGTTGAAGAAGTCAAAGAAGTCAAAGAAGTGTGGACTAAAACTGTGGAATTTGAGAAATAGCGTAATAGTGAGGTAACCATTGTAAGTCATATCTTTTATGTTGTGCGTGGATACCTCATTGTTACGCTATTTCTCAAATTCCACAGTTTTAAATAAGAGAAGACTTCATGTAATTGCGTTATGGGTTATATAAAGGTTTGTGTTTTCACCTGAATTGAAGAGACGCGAGATGATTAGTGGATATATTGAAATCATAAGAGTCAAATACAACTTAGGTAGTGGAATTTGGCCTCTGAAATCCAAACTAATATTATCATTGATAAAAAAAAATCATAATATATTGAAAAAATTAACAAAAATTTAAAAAAATATCTGATGGAGGATAAATTGAATACTGGTTGTAATTTAATTTGTTAAAATTGTACTAAGTGTAAAATAAGTTATTAGGGTTAAAATATATAAGTAAAATTAATTGGGCTTAAAACTAAAATTAAATAGACTAAATAATTTTTTTTTAAGAATTTGAGGGTGGGCTTAAGCCCACCCCATGCTAATAATAGTTTTTTATTATTTGGTGAAAATAAGCTTAACATTATTTTGTTGTTTTTGCAGATCTAATTGAAGAACAAGTATCGATTTCTATTCATCTAAATTTCACTCACAAAGTAATATTTATGGATTTGTTATGTGTAAATGAATTCTTTAGTCTGAATGTTAGCTTTTCAGCTTTTTCTTTTTTTGTTGTTTCCTTGTTTTTTACTTTTCCATTTTCGTCCTGTTTGGTTTGTGAATCAAATAATATGTTCAATAAATAGTTGGATTAAAAAAACAATAATTAGATGAATTCTTATTTGATTTTTTTATGTTTTATTTGAAGAAATGGCTAGTGTGGGTCACAAACTGGTCAAACTTGGAAAAGTGTTGACGGGAAATGTTGGGGCTAAAGGTAAAGGTGCAATTGAAAATATGGAAAAAGGAGTTGAAGAAGTCAAAGAAGTGTGGACTAAAACTGTGGAATTTGAGAAAGAGCGTAATAGTGAGGTAACCATTGTAAGCCATATCTTTTATGCTGTGCTTGGATATTTCACTGTTACGCTCTTTCTCAAATTCCACAGTTTTAAATAAGAGAAGAATTCATGTAATTGCGTTATTGGTTATATAAAGGTTTCTGTTTTCACCTGAATTAAAGAGACGCGAGATGATTAGTGGATATATTGAAATCATAAGAGTCAAATACAACTTAGGTAGTGGAATTTGGCCTCTGAAATCCAAACTAATATTATCATTGATAAAAAAAATTCATAATATATTTAAAAAATTAACAAAAATTTAAAAAAATATCTGATGGAGGATAAATTGAATGCTGGTTGTAATTTAATATGTTAAAATTGTGCTAAGTGTAAAATAAGTTATTAGGGTTAAAATATATAATTAAAATTAATTGGGCTTAAAACTAAAATTAAATAGACTAAATATATTTTTTTTTAAAGAATTTGAGGGTGGGCTTAAGCCCACCCATGCTATTAATAGTTTTTTATTATTTGGTGAAAATAAGCTTAACATTATTTTGTTGTTTTTGCAGATCTAATTGAATAACAAGTATCGATTTCTATTCATCTAAATTTCACTCACAAGGTAATATTTATGGATTTGTTATGTGTAAATGAATTCTTTAGTCTAAATGTTAGCTTTTCAGCTTTTGCTTTTTTTTTATGTTTCCTTGTTTTTTACTTTTCTATTTTCGCCCTGTTTGGTTTGTGAATCAAATAATATGTTCAATAAATAGTTGGATTAAAAAAACAATAATTAGATGAATTCTTATTTGATTTTTTTATGTTTTATTTGAAGAAATGGCTAGTGTGGGTCACAAACTGGTCAAACTTGGTGTTGACGGGAAATGTTGGGGCTAAAGGTAAAGGTGCAATTGAAAAGATGGAAAAAGGAGTTGAAGAAGTCAAAGAAGTGTGGACTAAAACTGTGGAATTTGAGAAAGAGCGTAATAGTGAGGTAAACATTGTAAGCCATATCTTTTATGCTGTGCTTGGATACCTCATTGTTACGCTCTTTCTCAATTTCCACAGTTTTAAATAAGAGAAGACTTCATGTAATTGCGTTATGGGTTATATAAAGGTTTGTGTTTTCACCTGAATTGAAGAGACGCGAGATGATTAGTGGATATATTGAAATCATAAGAGTCAATACAACTTAGGTAGTGGAATTTGGCCTCTGAAATCCAAACTACTATTATCATTGATTAAAAAGATTCATAATATATTGAAAAAATTAACAAAAATTTAAAAAAATTATCTGATGGAGGATAAATTGAATACTGGTTGTAATTTAATTTGTTAAAAATTGTACTAAGTGTAAAATAAGTTATTAGGGTTAAAATATATAAGTAAAATTAATTGGGCTTAAAACTAAAATTAAATAGACTAAATAATTTTTTTTAAGAATTTGAGGGTGGGCTTAAGCCCACCCCATGCTAATAATAGTTTTTTATTATTTGGTGAAAATAAGCTTAACATTATTTTGTTGTTTTTGCAGATCTGATTGAATAACAAGTATCGATTTCTATTCATCTAAATTTCACTCACAAGGTAATATTTATGGATTTGTTATGTGTAAATGATTTCTTTAGTCTGAATTTCCTTGTTTTTTACTTTTCCATTTTCGCCCTGTTTGGTTTGTGAATCAAATAATATGTTCAATAAATAGTTGGATTAAAAAAACAATAATTAGATGAATTCTTATTTGATTTTTTTATGTTTTATTTGAATAAATGGCTAGTGTGGGTCACAAACTGGTCAAACTTGGAAAAGTGTTGACGGAAAATGTTGGGGCTAAAGGTAAAGGTGCAATTGAAAAGATGGAAAAATGAGTTGAAGAAGTCAAAGAAGTGTGGACTAAAACTGTGGAATTTGAGAAAGAGCGTAATAGTGAGGTAACCATTGTAAGCCATATCTTTTATGCTGTGCTTGGATACCTCACTGTTACGCTCTTTCTCAAATTCCACAGTTTTAAATAAGAGAAGACTTCATGTAATTGCGTTATAGGTTATATAAAGGTTTGTGTTTTCACCTGAATTAAAGAGACGCGAGATGATTAGTGGATATATTGAAATCATAAGAGTCAAATACAACTTAGTAGTGGAATTTGGCCTCTGAAATCCAAACTACTATTATCATTGATAAAAAAAATTCATAATATATTTAAAAAATTAACAAAAATCTAAAAGAAATAACTGATGGAGGATAAATTGAATACTGGTTGTAATTTAATTTGTTAAAAATTGTACTAAGTGTAAAATAAGTTATTAGGGTTAAAATATATTAGTAAAATCAATTGGGATTAAAACTAAAATTAAATAGACTAAATATTTTTTTTAAGAATTTGAGGGTGGGCTTAAGCCCACCCCATGCTAATAATAGTTTTTTATTATTTGGTGAAAATAAGTTTAACATTATTTTGTTGTGAGGGAGCCCAACAGATTGGAAATTGCCACATCACTAAGTCAACAACCAACCATATCGAGCCACGCGTACCAGCTCACCAACTCACCAACCTTGACCAAAGTCTGCCAACGTGTACCACTTCAACCAATAGAAATCAGCCACGTAGCCACCAAACCCCAACACCCCACCTTGACCAGTCAACAAATCCCTCAGCCACTCCTACATTGCCACGTGTCCACCCCCAACACCTCACACCCATTGACCAAAGACCGCCAACTCATAGCCCCCCAACAAATATCCTAACGCCACATAGACAGTCAACATTACTCCAGTCAACCATTTACACGCTCTCTCAGCTGATGACACGTGGTCAGTCAACGCCACGTGTCGTGTCAGAGCCACATCAGATCCAGTCAATGCCACGTGTCCAGTCAACACAAAGCTAGCTCCAGGCAATGACAGGTGGCCAGCCAACACCACGTCAGCATCATTCAACGCCACATCAGCAGCAGTCAACGTCAAGTCAGCAGCGGTCAACGCCACGCTAGCAGCAGTCAACGACATGTCAGCAACGGGTAACGCCACGTCAGCAACAGTCAACGTCACGTCAGCAGCGGTCAACGACACGTCAGCAACAGTCAACGACACGTTACCAGCAGTCAACGCCACGTCAACACCGGCCAGCGCCACGTCAACACCAGCCACCAGAGAGTGACCCACACGCGCCAATACAGCAGGCACGTGGCACTGTTCATCAGCCACTTCAGGTGGCGCGTGGGGGCGCGTGCGACGCTGAAACCGCCGCCTCTCCGCGCGTGCCACATCAGCAGTCGACGCCGAGTCAGCCTGTCCAGACAGAAAGTCAATCAGAGCATTTTTCGAGCCGCCGAGCCACTTTCGAGCACTCCGACACCCCGTATGACGCGTTTCGGACCTGATCTCCCATCCAACTTTGTGCAAACATCATTTGGGACCCGAGTGTGACACCAAAACACTCGATCATTGTTTAGATAGGTCTTTTGGGTAGATTGCGGACAAAGGATCGTCTACATTTCATTGATTTAGATGATCCTTTTTGTCCGTTTGTGGAGTCGATTTTGAGTCCTCAAAACACTTATTCTTTGATTGTAGTTTCACACGTGCTATTTGGCGAGATGTTAGACGTTGGTTGAGCATCCCGAGATAGATGAACACTTTATTGAGTTCACTCAAATGGCTTAAAAAGACAAAGACACGAGCGAGTTGGAGAAAAAAAGCGTGGAGAATGGGATTTGCCTCCACGGTTTATCTTATTTGAAATGCAAGGAACAAGGGGATTCGGGAGGGATTGGTTACTTCTCACGAAACCATTCTCAAGGGAATTCAGACTTGTATTTATCGCTCGTTATTTGATATGTACCCTCATCTCCCTTTCTCGGAACATAGGGGTTTTACTTTAGATGTGCATTGACATACTTTTTACCTTGTACCCTCATTTTCCACCTTTGGATTATAGTGGGTTAGTTAGTAGATGCATGATGTCTCCTCATTTGTGATAATAAAATATACTCATGAGACATCATTTTAGGCTTATTTATTAGTTTATAGGTTGATTTTAGCTTAGTTTAGTGCACTTTCCTATTTTGAGTCTTGATTTAGTAACATAATATTTTTAGAGCATATTGGGTTTAATTGTTTATTTAGTGTGAAGCTTTAAAGATAATTATGGAGATTAATTAGAGTCCAAGTCAAAGACTACAACTTATGGAAAGAGATTTGCATGGAAATTGGAGATAAAGGAAACAAAGGCTAAAAAGATGGAAAAGGAAAAGCTGCCTAAATCTGGGATTCTGCATACACGTCTAAAGATGTGCGTTTTTACCTAAGAAATAGGCCGATTTTGGTAATTTCCTTTTTTTGGGTCAAGATAATTCTGTTGCGATTCTTTTGGTATCTTATGGAGCTCAATCCGACCAATAAAGAAGGAGATATGCTCAAAACGGTCCAGCAGTGTTTATCTTTATTTCCTTACGAATTTGAGTTGGGCTAGGAGTCCATTACTTAGAGTTATCTCCAAGAAACGAATTAGGTTAACCTATACACTATAAATACAGCCTCTTAACACTTTTAAATCATCCTTGGTCAAACCTTAAGCCAAGAAGAAGCTTACAACACAAGAGAGAAGTCTGGAAGGAGCTGTTCATCAACAATGTCTTCTTCTACCTTTAATTTTGTAATTTCTTTCTTTTCTTTCATGAACTAAATTTCTTTAGCTTGAGTTTTAGCATATATGTATGTACCATAGTTTTGATTGACATCTATCTAATTTGGGAATTTAATGTTTTAAATAAAATTATAGTTTTTATTCTCTGTTTATGTGTTTGGATTTATATTCTGTGTTCTTGTGGACGGCCGCCATATAGAATTACCATCTAGTAATTAGGATACCATTGACAACGGTGTGTAATTGCATGTTTAGCACATAACGTCTAGTATTAGGTCTGATCTGACAACCCAACCTAGCTAGATAATCACTATGGTTTAGTTCTTGTGACTATTTACCAATTACAGGAAAAGTTTGCTTAGGAAGCCTTATTGACACAGGTAAATCCTATTTTAAACTACCGATAGCGAATTGGGACCGATTAGGGAAATACTACATAATTCACCCTTACATGTTTAGAACGGCAAAACTAGTGGGGATTACATGCTAATAACTTAAGCTATACTCTCATATTCTTCTCTTTCATATTTATTTTCTGTCTTTTAATTCTTAGTTTTAATTTAGTTAATTATTTTATCAAATCCATCTTTATTTGTCTTTACTTTATTTGCGTTTAGTTGTTCTAGCTTTAATTTACACTTGATATTTGCATAAGATTCCTCTAACCTTCGTAGTCTCTGCGGAACGAATCTTAATCTAAAACTTGCATACGATCTGTATACTTGCAGAATCGTGTAGTTCTAGGGTGTTTTTGCACTTTATTTATATCTTATTTTATCACACCCTAGGCCCCACCAAGTTTTTGGCGCCGCTGCCGGGGACTACATCGTTAGTCCTTGTGCATATATCTTGTGCTTTTATTTTTAGTTAGTTCTATTTTACGCTTTTGTATTTAGTTTTTGTTTTTCAGATTTAGTTACAGATGGAGAAACCAAGGAGACTTGAGCTACCCATCGAGTTCAGAGTGGAGCCTCGAGGAATTCGCGCTCCAGAAATCCAAGCCGCAAAATTTAAACCTGATCCAGGGATGTTAACTCAGTTTGCGTCTCATGGATTATTCAGCGGAGCTGCACATCAAGATCCGATTCGATATATTCAGAAATTCATGCAGATCTGTGATGCTTATATCGTAAGAGGAGTTACTAGGGAGCAAGTATATTACCTGATGTTCTAGTTCTTCTTGACCGGATGTGCAAGCGATTGGTATGATACCCAATACCCTCATATTATTCCAGATTGGGACAAGCTTCAAGCAAGATTCCTAGACCATTTTTATCCGGTTAGTAGACGTTTAAAAGAGATGTTGGAGTTTGAACAATTTATACAGAAAGACGAAGAGAGTTTGGGTGAAGCATGGTTACGATTTACAGAGAAGAAGGCGAGATGTCCCTATCATAGATCCTCGCCGGAATATTATTGAACCTTGTTTTATGGAGGCCTTAATGATAAATCAAGAGAGAAAGCAGATTCGTTAGGAAACGCAGGTTTTGTGTTGCTAGATCCTGAAGAAGCTGAGTTGGGGATGGAAAGAATTCTTGAGAACGAGAGAAGTTTGCCAAAGAGAGCAGTAAAAGAAAATAATTCAGCATCTCTGAAACTTAAAGAATTGGCTAAACAACTTGAAGAACTAAAAGAACAAGCCCGAACAATTGCTCAGGTGAATACGGTACACACAATTCCTTCGTGTCCTGGTTGTGGATCAATAAATCACGTGTGGGAATGGTGTATGAATAATCCAGCAGTAGCTTCTGTTCAATATCCTCAAGATAACTATTACTCTAATGGTTATGCTTGTCCTCAAGAGAGCTACACAAATTATCAACAACCCCCACAACAAAAGAGTTGGGTCAGAAAGCAAGAAACTTATCAACAGCCCCAACTTCAACCTTATAATCCACCACAACCTATTCAGAAAAAGGCACCCATTGTTAAGAAAGTTTGTCAAGAACCAAAGAAAGATCCACCTAAACAATCAATGCAATTGGAAAAACAAGAACAACTCCAGAGCTTGACTTCGAGTATGGCTAAATTAATGCAAACAGTTGAAAATAAAATGAATCAAAGCCAACAGAAAGTTCGAACCCAGGAAAAGATTATTAAGCAACTAGAGCATACTATATCACACATGGCGAGTTCATTACAAAATCGGCCAAAAGGGCAACTCCCAAGTGATACTATTGCTCCTAGAGATGATTCTTGCCATACAGTTGAATTGCGAAGTGGAAAACAACTACCTCCACCTAGACCAGAACCAGAACCAATCCCTATTTCAGAACAAAGGGGGGAAGAAACAATCAAAGATGCAGTTGAGGAGGTAGTTAAACCAAAGAGTGTTCAAGCCGAGACACCTGAAAAGATAAGAAAACCAGTGGAACTCAATACACGCCCTCCGCCACCATACCCTTCACGTGTCAGAAAGAAGGACAATGACCTGGAATTCAAGAAGTTCATTGACATGTTGAAGAAATTGGAAGTTAATATACCCCTTGTTGAAGCTCTCAAGAGGATGCCAACCTACATGAAATTCATGAAAGACATTCTCTCCAACAAGCGAAGTATAGAGACTGGGGAAACAATTGGATTACCTAGGGAGTGCAGTGCTATATGTCAAAGTGAGTTGCCACCAAAATTAGAAGATCCCGGAAGTTTTACAATTCCTATCGGCATTGGAGATAGTTGGACCGGGAAAGCATTATGTGATTTAGGCGCGAGCATCAATCTCATGCCTAGATCTCTGTTCGGGAAGCTTAATATCGGAGAAGTAGTACCCACATCTGTGGTATTACAAATGGCGGATCGCTCCCTCTCACGACCAATAGGTAAAATTGAAGATGTTTTAGTTAAAGCTGGCTCTTTTATTTTTCCTTGGGATTTTATTATCCTTGACTACGACGCGGATAAGAATGTCCCCATCATTTTGGGTAGACCATTCTTAGCCACGGGGCGTACACTAATTGATGTTGAGAATGGTGAGTTGATCATGAGAGTACAAGGCGAACAGATACTATTCAATGTGTTTCAGGCTATGAAATTACCAAAGTCAAAAGATGAGTGCTTCAAAATAGATGTCATCGGAAAAATTGCGCAAGAAGTCTTCAATGAAGCAGGTTTAGATGATGATCTTGACGAAGCTTTAGCACTTGAAACACCAGAGGAACTCGAAATTCCCCCTGAAGATGTTGCTGCATTAGGATCAAATGTGCGAGAACTACTTTGAGAACCAGGTGACATTGAACCAATGAAACAACCATCTATAATATGTCCACCTGTTCTCGAAGAATAACCACTTCCAGATCATCTACGCTATGCATATCTAGGTACGAACAAAACTTTGCCTGTTATTATTTCTGCTAACCTTTCAGGTGCTCAAGAGGAGAATCTACTTCAAGTACTTCGCGCAAACAAAGAAGCAATCGGATGGACTATTGCCGACATCAAGGGAATTAGTCCTTCCGTTTGCAAACACAAAATCATTCTTGAGAACGAAGGTGGGCGATCTATAGAAGGACAGAGAAGACTCATGCCAGCTATGAAAGAAGTGGTGAGAAAGGAAGTTATCAAGTTATTAGATGCAAGAATTATCTATCCGATTGCTAGCAGTGATTGGGTTAGTCCAGTGCAATGTGTTCCAAAGAAAGGAAGTATCACTACCATCCTTAATGACCAAGGTGAAGCCATACCATCAAGACCAGTTGTGGGGTGGCGAGTGTGCATGGATTACCGCAGACTAAACAAAGCAACAAAGAAAGATCACTTCCCGCTACCATTCATTGATCAGATGCTAGACAAGCTTGCAGGGAGAGAATATTATTGTTTCCTTGACGGATATTCGGGTTATAATCAGATTTGTGTGGATCCCCTCGATCAACACAAAACAACTTTTACATGTCCGTTTGGTACTTTTGCTTATAGAAGAATGTCGTTTGGTTTATGCAATGCACCTGCCACGTTCCAGAGGTGCATGATGGCAATATTTTGGGACATGATTGATAAGTATTTGGAGGTTTTTATGGATGATTTTTCGGTGTTTGGAGATAGTTTTGACGATTGTTTGAATAATCTTGAGAAAGTCCTTGTGAGATGTAGAGAAAAAGATCTTGTGCTTAATTGGGAAAAATGCCACTTCATGGTTCAAGAGGGAATTGTGTTGGGACATAAAGTTTCGAAGGCAGGGATGGAGGTTGATCGTGCTAAAATTGAAGTTATCAAAACACTACCACCTCCAGTTTCTGTTAAAGGAGTGCGAAGTTTCTTGGGTCACGCAGGATTTTATCGAAGATTTATTAAAGATTTCTCCAAGATCGCCAAACCGCTTTGCTCGTTACTTGAAAAGGATACTCCTTTTAATTTTACTGAAGAATGTCTTCAAGCGTTTTTGACGATTAAAGAGAAGCTGATCTCTACACCTATTATTATACCTCCTGATTGGAAAGCTCCTTTTGAACTTATGTGCGATGCCAGTGATCACGCTATAGGTGTTGTGTTGGGACAGAGGAAAGACAAAATTTTCCACACAATTTATTATGCAAGTAAGACTTTCAACGCTGCCCAGATGAATTATACAGTAATGGAGAAAGAGATGTTGGCCGTGGTTTATGCTTTTGATAATTTTCGTTCCTATCTGGTTGGGAAGAAAACTGTTGTATACACGGACCATTCAGCTATTAGGTACCTCATGGAGAAAAAGGACGCTAAGCCGCGTCTTATTAGATGGGTACTGTTGCTTCAAGAATTCGACATAGATATTCGAGACCGAAAGGGATGCGAGAATCAAGTTGCTGATCATTTATCAAGGCTCGAAGGATCTGATGCGAACAAGGAACCATTGTTGGTTAAAGAGGTATTCCCTGATGAACAACTTTTTGCTATTAAACGTGCTTTTGTGCCATGGTATGCAGATTTAGTCAACCTCATTGTGAGTGGTGTCTTTCCCAAAGATTTCCACCCACAACAAAGACAAAGATTAAATCACCAGGCCAAACAGTATTATTGGGATGAACCGTACCTCTGGAAGATTTGTAGTGACCAAGTGGTTAGAAGATGTGTGCATGAAGGTGAAATGGAGAAGATCATTGAAAGTTGTCATAGTTCACCTTATGGAGGTCACTTTAAAGGCGATAGAACCGCAGCTAAAATTCTTCAATCCGGGTTCTATTGGCCTACCATACACAAAGATTGTCATCGTTATGTCCAGTCATGTCACAGATGCCAGTTCACTGGCAACATATCAAAAAGAGACGCGATGCCGCTTAATAATATTCTTGAAGTTGAAATATTTGATGTATGGGGAATAGATTTCATGGGACCTTTCATCACCTCCCATGGAAATCTTTATATGTTGCTTGCAGTAGACTATGTATCAAAATGGGTAGAAGCAGCGGCAACACCAAAGAACGATGCTCAAACTGTGATTAAGTTCTTAAAAACAAACATCTTTTCAAGACATGGTACGCCACGTGTGCTGATAAGTGATAAAGGTACCCATTTTCTGAATGCTCCTCTGAGAAATTTTCTTCGGAAGTTTGGAGTGAAACACCGTACTTCAACCGGTTATCACCCACAAACTAACGGTCAAGCTGAAGTTTCCAACCGGGAAATCAAATATATTCTTGAGAAGACCGTGAGTAAATCGAGGAAAGATTGGTCGTTAAAGCTAGATAATGCTCTCTGGGCTTACAGAACAGCATTTAAAACACCAGTTGGGGCATCTCCATATCGCATGGTCTACGGCAAAGCGTGTCATCTACCGATTGAACTTGAAGCTCGATCCTACTGGTCTATTAAAACTCTAAATCTAGATCCAGACTTGGCCGGGAAGCAAAGGATGATGCAGTTGAACGAGTTGGAGGAGTTTCGTTATCTTGCCTATGAAAATTCACGCCTCTATAAAGAGAAAACAAAGCGATGGCATGATAAACGGCTCCGTCCAAAGCATTTCGAGATAGGACAAAAAGTTTTATTATACAACTCTCGGTTTTCGAACTACCCAGGAAAGCTTAAATCCCGTTGGGGAGGACCTTACATTGTTACCAAAGTTACACCGCATGGAGGAATTGAAATTGAAAATCCAACCGAGCAACGGACATTCATGGTGAATGGCCAGCGTTTGAAGAGATACCATGACAGTGAAGACTTTGGGCGAGAGGAGACAATCCATCTCGTTGAATGCGCTTAGCCTGAGGTACACGTCTAACTCAAAGATGTTAAACAAAAGTGCTCTTGGGAGACACCCCTTGTTTTAATTGCTTTTTAGATTAGTTTTATTGCTTTGTAGTGTATAATTTTAAGTTAGTGTATATTTTTAATTGTGTTTACAAGCTAATAGGAGAGAAAGGTAGTGTGTTATTGTGCAGGAAAACGAGTTTGGGGTCAAAAGGAAAAAACTGGAGAAACTCTAAGCCTGGCGCGGACTACCCCCGCGGACTACCCCATGGTCCGCAGGGATGCATCGTGCCCAGAAAACCCGTACCACGGGTTTTATCCAGAAAGAAGAAAAAAATCGACCTGAAGGCGCGGTACACCGCACCCCTGGTCCGCACACCCAAAACGCGTGCCACGGGGTCGGGTACCACGGGTTTTTTGACGGAGTATCCGCGGACTACCCCCTGCACCGCACCCCTGGTCCGCACACCCAAAACACGTGCCACGGGGTGCTAGCTCGGGTATTATCCAGTGGGCAAAAATTTGAAGAGCTGTTAGGTCTGGTACACCGCAGGTCTGGTCCGGTGCACCGCAGAGAGGCGGTTTGTGAAGGAATTTGTTTCCTAATCAAATTCTTACCTTAACAAGATTAACCCTAGCCTCTCATACACGAATTTTTCAGACCCAAACCCTATATATACATCTTAAAGCTTGTGCAAACCTTCACAATTAACACAACAACTCATCCAATCCTCTCCTACATCTTCCATAAACACAATTTCTTCATCAAATTCATCAAGCTTTAAAGAGTTCTTCCAAGATCAATCAATTAACCTTTCTCTTTCATCAATTCCAAGCAACAACATCAAGCTAAACCAAATTTTCCTTAAACTTTTAATCCATCCTTGGTATAACTTGAGTTGTGGGTGAAACAAGCATGACTAACAGATCTGAAGCTATGGAATACAAGAGAAAGTGCTCAATCCTTGGGAAGAATAAGAAATTGCCTGGAGCCACCATTGAAAAACCCATCAATCTTGATGAGGTTTATGAAGAATCAAAAGAAATGGTGCCTGCACAACCACTACCAAAGAAGAGATTAACTGCTAGAATGTCCATACCATCAAGGAGGCCTTTGAAGAAAATAAAAATCCAAGACCAAGGTTCTTCTACCTCTTCCTCTGAAATTGTTTATGATCTTCCTCCTTGGGCTCTCACGTTACAGAACGAAGTTGAAAGATTACGTGAGGATAACAAAGATCTTTGGATAGAAGTCATACAGTTGGAGTCACAAGTAGAAGATTTGACCATGGTTAAGGATATTGATGATTATACCGATCCCTCAGCTTCGGATGATGAGGATGATATGATGGATCTCTATGGCCAGCCAGGTAGGTCATTCAAATTTTTTTTAATAGCTTGTATGCATTAGGTAGTTTAGTTAGTTTATTTTAAATTTTATTTCATTCTTGAGTCTTTTTCGAGTCGTGGGGACACGGCTCACTTTTGAGTTGGGGGTGGGGATTCGTTGTCCTCATCTTCTTTTCGTTTTTGCATAAAATTTAAAAATTTTAGGTTGAGTTAAGGCATAGAATATCTTGAATGTACCTATTGAGCATGATTTTATTAGGTCAATGATAGTAAGTAGTATGTTTTTGAAAGATGCAACAAAATTGTTTAGGATGCATGTATGAAAACAGGAAATAAAGGATAGAAAAGTTAATGAGCAATGCTAAGAAATCACGTTGAAACTTAGGAATAGTTATTTGGTGTGTAGAACGTGAGGTTTAAAATTAGTTGAAAACCCACTTGTCTATGAACTAATAATGAAAACGTAACGAAATCCGGTAGTTAGAAAAATGAATAAGGCAGTTCTTTCATGATAAAACACTTGAAGCCTTTAGACTTTCTCACCCTTTTGTTTGATATTATTATTATTTATCCGTCTTAGCCCCTTTGAGCCTTTCTAAAGCTTTTATTGAAACACATTATAATCCATACCCCTAGTTTGTAGGACTTATCTATATGACCCGCACTCGAATCGCAAAACCTGAGACAACTCGTTTTAGAGCTTGAGTTTGGGGGTGGTGGGCTTCATCATTAGGGAACTTTGGGAATTTGGGAATTATCTTTGTGATTTTATTGATGATGAATTGTTATTATTGTAACCCTTTGTCGGGGTAATAGTGAATGAAAAAGAAGCTACGAGCTAAATTTGCCAACAAGGGCATAAAAAGAATATATATATGAAAAAAAAATATATAGTGTGATATCTCAACATCAAAAAAATCATAGCTATACAAAAGAAAAAAATTGATGTGAAAAGAGAATATATTCGGACCGGCAAAGTGGATTTTATATCATCAAAGGTTTTAATTGGGATTCTTGGGGATGCACATTAAAAGCATCAATAAATTGGGTTGAGTGAGAACATCTTCGAGTGACAACTCAAGCTCTAGGGCGATTCGTTGATGGCTAGTGAGGAGAGAACCAAAAGCTCACTTTTCATGATCCAAATATACCACACCCGTCCTTAAGCCAAGTTATAACCAAGACCTTAGGATTTCTAACTACTAGATGGAGAAACAATTGAGCTATTAGGTAGTAGGTAAGTGGACCATTGGATGTTGTATTTGGGACCTATGAACAACCTATAGCCATTAACCTGAACTAAGTTATCATCTTCTCCTTCTGACATTGCGAAATTAATCTTGACTTGAATTTATGGATTGTTGATTACATGTATATTAGGCATATTTGTGCATTATTTCTTGAGCATTACTACATGAGATTTTTTTGGATTTTATGCTCTAGGATCATTCATTATATTTTGTTCTTGTTCTCCTCCGACTTCTTCTTGTTTATTTTGACTACCCTACTGTTCTTTACTTTTATTGTATCGGGACGATACAACTTTGAGTTGGGGGTCTTGATGTCTCCTCATTTGTGATAATAAAATATACTCATGAGACATCATTTTAGGCTTATTTATTACTTTATAGGTTGATTTTAGCTTACTTTAGTGCACTTTCCTATTTTGAGTCTTGATTTAGTAACATAATATTTTTAGAGCATATTGGGTTTAATTGTTTATTTAGTGTGAAACTTTAAAGATAATTATGGAGATTAATTAGAGTCCAAGTCAAAAACTACAACTTATGGAAAGAGATTTGCATGGGAATTGGAGATAAAGGAAACAAAGGCTAAAAAGATGGAAAAGGAAAAGCTGCCTAAATCTGGGATTCTGCATACACGCCTAAAGATGTGCGTTTTTACCTAAGAAATAGGCCGATTTTGGTAATTTCTTTTTCTAGGGTCAAGATAATTCTGTTGCGATTCTTTTGGTATCTTATGGAGCTCAATCAGACCAATAACGAAGAAGATATGCTCAAAACGGTCCAGCAGTGTTTATCTTTATTTCCTTACGAATTTGAGTTGGTCTAGGAGTCCATTACTTAGAGTTATCTCCAAGAAACGAATTAGGTCAACCTATACACTATAAATACAGCCTCTTAACACTTTTAAATCATCCTTGGTGAAACCTTAAGCCAAGAGGAAGCTTACAACACAAGAGAGAAGTCTGGAAGGAGCTGTTCATCAACAATGTATTCTTCTACCTTTAATTTTGTAATTTCTTTCTTTTCTTTCATGAACTAAATTTCTTTAGCTTGATTTTTAGCATATATGTATGAACCCTAGTTTTGATTGACATCTATCTAATTTGGGAATTTAATGTTTTAAATAGAATTATAGTTTTTATTCTCTGTTTATGTGTTTGAATTTATATTCTGTGTTCTTGTGGACGGCCGCCATATAGAATTACCATCTAGTAATTAGGATACCATTGACAATGGTGTGTAATTGCATGTTTAGCACATAACGTCTAGTATTAGGTCTGATCTGACAACCCAACCTAGCTAGATAATCACTATGGTTTAGTTCTTGTGACTATTTACCAATTATAGGAAAAGTTTGCTTAGGAAGCCTTATTAACACAGGTAAATCCTATTTTAAACTACCGATAGCGAATTGGGACCGATTAGGTAAATACTACATAATTTACCCTTACATGTTTAGAACGGCAAAACTAGTGGGGATTACATGCTAATAACTTAAGCTATACTCTCATATTCTTCTCTTTCATATTTATTTTCTGTCTTTTAATTCTTAGTTTTAATTTAGTTAATTATTTTATCAAATCCATCTTTATTTGTCTTTACTTTATTTGCGTTTAGTTGTTCTAGCTTTAATTTACACTTGATATTTGCATAAGATTCCTCTAACCTTCGTAGTCTCTGCGGAACGAATCTTAATCTAAAACTTGCATACGATCTATATACTTGCAGAACCGTGTAGTTCTAGGGTGTTTTTGCACTTTATTTATATCTTATTTTATCACACCCTAGGCCCCACCAAGTTTTTGGCGCCGCTGCCGGGGACTACATCGTTAGTCCTTGTGCATATATCTTGTGCTTTTATTTTTAGTTAGTTCTATTTTACGCTTTTGTTTTTAGTTTTGTTTTTCAGATTTAGTTACAGATGGAGAAACCAAGGAGACTTGAGCTACCCATCGAGTTCAGAGTGGAGCCACGAGGAATTCGCGCTCCAGAAATCCAAGCCGCAAAATTTAAACCTGATCCAGGGATGTTAACTCAGTTTGCGTCTCATGGATTATTCAGCGGAGCTGCATATCAAGATCCGATTCGATATATTCAGAAATTCATGCAGATCTGTGATGCTAATATCGTAAGAGGAGTTACTAGGGAGCAAGTATATTACCTGATGTTCCAATTCTTCTTGACCGGATGTGCAAGCGATTGGTATGATACCCAATACCCTAATATTATTCCAGATTGGGACAAGCTTCAAGCAAGATTCCTAGACCGTTTTTATCCGGTTAGTAGACGTTTAAAAGAGATGTTGGAGCTTGAACAATTTATACAGAAAGACAAAGAGAGTTTGGGTGAAGCATGGTTACGATTTACAGAGAAGAAGGCGAGATGTCCCTATCATAGATCCTCGCCGGAATATTATTTAACCTTGTTTTATGGAGGCCTTAATGATAAATCAAGAGATAAAGCAGATTCGTTAGGAAACGCAGGTTTTGTGTTGCTAGATCCTGAAGAAGTTGAGTTGGGGATGGAAAAAATTCTTGAGAACGAGAGAAGTTGGCCAAAGAGAGCAGAAAAATAAAATAATTCAGCATCTCTGAAACTTAAAGAATTGGCTAAACAACTTGAAGAACTAAAAGAACAAGCCCGAACAATTGCTCAGGTGAATACGGTACACACGATTCCTTCGTGTCCTGGTTGTGGATCAAGAAATCACGTGTGGGAAGGGTGTATGAATAATCCAGCAGTAGCTTCCTTCAATATCCTCAAGATAACTATTACTCTAATGGTTATGCTTGTCCTCAAGAGAGCTACACAAATTATCAACAACCCCCACAACAAAAGAGTTGGGTCAGAAAGCAAGAAACTTATCAACAGACCCAACTTCAACCTTATAATCCACCACAACCTATTCAGAAAAAGGCACCTTATCATCTTCTTCTACTCTACTGAATTCATGGTCTCTTTCCAATATTACAAACCTTTGCACATGGTTTTGTATATCCTGCAACTCTGGTGGAAGTGTTTCTCAAGTAAACCTCAAGGATGCAAGCCTCACAGGTACACTTGGTCAATTTAATTTTGATTCATTTCCAAATCTCATTCATTTAGACCTCAATAATAACAGCTTCAGCGGGTCTATACCTTCTAAAATTGGCAACCTCTCCAAGCTTAAATACTTGGACATGAGCAATAATTGGTTCGATGACATCTTACCATATGAAATAAGCAACCTACAGAAGATGTGTTATTTGGACCTTGGATATAGTTCTTTAGAGACTCCTGATTGTCAAAATTCCAGAAAATGTCTTTCTTGAGCCATCTCAGTCTATGTCTTAATCAATTCCTCTTCGAATTCCCAGATTTCATATTGAACAGTCATAATCTCACATTCCTAGATTTGTCGCTAAACTATTTCAATGGGTCGATCCCTGAATCATTGTTCTCCAATTTGAGACAGTTTGAGTACCTGAACCTAAATGATAATTCATTTGAGGGGCCATTATCCTCAAATTTGGGTAGGCTGTCCAACACAATAGAACTTCGCCTTGGAAACAATAGATTCCCTGGCTCAATTCCTAATGTTTTTGGTGCAATACCTACTCTTCAACTTATTGAATTGGATGACAATTTACTTGAAGGAAAGATTCCATATTCTATTGGCCAACTTCAAAACCTCCAAATGTTAGATATTCATATGAATCATTTAAATTCTTCAATTCCATTTGAGCTCGGCCAATGCAAGAATCTCACCTTCTTGTCTCTAGCCTCAAATTCACTTGTCGGAGACTTACCACTGTCACTCTCTAATCTAACCAAGTTATCTTCCTTGGGATTATCTGATAACTTTCTTTCTGGTGAGATTTCACCTTATTTCACCACAAATTGGACTGGATTAACATCATTGCAGCTTCAGGACAATCTTTTTAGTAGCAGAATACCATCCGAAATTGGTTTGTTGACCAACTTGACAACTCTCCTTTTAAACAATAACCACTTCTCGAGCGTCATTCCCACAAACATTAGAAACATGCATATATTAGTTTTCTAGACCTTTCAGAAAACCAAGTGAGTGGAGAGTTGCCTGAAAGTATTTCTAATCTCATTAACTTGAATTATCTTGTATTCTACAACTATAGTTTATCAGGTAATATTCCATCGTCAATTTACAATGCAAATTTTCTTAAGGTGCTTCATCTTTCAAAGAACAAACTAGCTGGGATTATTCCACAATGCCTGAGTAACTTGAGCACACTCGAAGTATTAAATCTAGGTGAGAATCACTTGCATGGTGGCATTCCAGGGAATTTTATGAATGTAAATGTTTTGAAGACTCTTATCTTGAACGACAATCAATTATAAGGACCATTGCCAAAAACAACGGGGAATTGTACTATGTTGGAAATTTTGGATATTGGAAACAATAAGATAAGTGATTCATTCCCAAGGTGGACAAAGACTCTTCCAGAGCTTCAAGTTCTTATCTTGAGAGCTAACCATTTTTATGGTGTAGTTGAAAGCTTCAAGACTGAGTCTTCATTCCCAAAATTGAAGATTCTTGACATAGCCAACAATAAGCTATGTGGACATTTGTCTACTTTCTACTTTGAGCATTTCAAAGCTATGATGAGTGCTAATGATAAAGCGTTCGGTACAAAATCTGATACAAGTGAATACTATGAAGCTTCTGTATCACCAGTATTTAAGGGACATGAATATGAGATTGAGCGCAACCTAAGACTTTTCACAACCATAGATTTGTCCTGCAACAAATTCCAAGGAGATACTCCGAGTTCTATTGGAAAACTTATATCCCTCCGGTTTCTTAACCTCTCGTACAACAGCTTTGCAGGCAATATCCCACCTTCACTAGAAAAATTGAGCAATCTTGAATCACTAGATCTTTCTTCAAATCATATAATCGGAGAAATTCCTAAATCAATGATACAACTCACATTTCTTGCTGTGTTAAACCTGTCATATAATGAATTGGTTGGTCCAATACCTCATGGTGCTCAGTTTAACACGTTTGAAAATGTTTCATACATAGGAAACTCTGCCTTATGTGGATTACCCTTGACAAAGTTGTGTGAAGATCAAGATGAAGCACAAGATCCAGAAGAAGAAGAAGATTCAAATAGTTTGTTTGATCTAGATGCTGCTGTAATTGGGTATGGATTTGGAACGATAATTGGATTGGCTATTGGTTCACTTATGCTCTTATATGGGAAACTTAACTGGGTTAGTAATATAGTACATGGCAAAAAGCAGAGAAAAAGACGTGGCATAACTTTATTGTGAGTAGTATGGTCCGAAATCACTTATGCTTAGGCAATCATGTCCAAATAAGCGAATTATTTTGATAGTTTCAGTAGATATTAACTAGTTATTTTTATGACATATGTATTAAAGCTCAACGTGTTGTAACTTGTAACTTGTAACTTGTAATGCAGTAATTATTTTTCCTCTGTATTGACTTGTCAGCACTACAATATTTTGGTAAAAAGTGTAATATTAAGGTTTATTCATCTAATTTGGCGCGCTTTGATGCACCACCGTCCTTTTCTTTACAATCTTTAATAGTTTGAGTTTCAGATATCTTCTCCTTCTCTCCTACTTTTCGAGAATTGTCTACAGATCCAGTGGCTTTAGTAGTGACATCATCTGTATCCCCATGGTCTGATTTTGGAACTTCAGTGACAGACTTGTACTGTGTCTCAAACATCATTTGAAGTTGTCTTCCTTGTTCCTCTATTCGAACCTGTAGATTCCTTTGAATCTGAAACAAAACAACACAAACTTTGTAAGGAGAAACAAATTTCCAACTTTAAAATGAAGCTAACAATACCTCAAGTTGCTCGTGCAAACGCTTCTGAACTTCCATTTGTAAGCGTAATGCTTCTGTTATCTCCATACCCCTGTAATATACTTTCAAACTGAGTACTTGAGGATTAAATCATAAATTAAAACTCACGTTTTCAAATTCAGAGAGGATAGTTCATCATCTGAGGTTGGTTTCTTCTCCGAACTCCCTGATGATTCGGGTATATACCTAGCCGTTCGATATTTCTACATCCCCAAGAAAAAAATTGGAAATTACATATTTTATGTGCAGATTAAGGGAAGTAATAACTTAACATAATATAAATATACATACCTGTAAGTGGCTTTTTACATGATAGATTGTTAAACCCTCAACTTTCATTACTTTCAACACACCCTTCGGAGTAGCCCCTGTAATTCATAACACGATTTTAATTTATAACAGAGTATTCTATTATTAATTAGATATTAATGCGTAAATTATAATTACTTTCACTCCCTCCAAGCTTATTAACCGCCTCCACAAAAGCTTCATGAAGTTCTGGTGTCCAACGCATCCTTTGCTTTGTTGACGAGGATACTGGAGTGGCAATATTGTAAATATCTCCAGATCCTGAGGGTAGATATTGAGATACTTGAGGCTGCTCCGTATACAAATTTGTAGGTTGATTAGACACCTGATATTGTACCTAAAGCAAGCATAAAGAACACGTTAAAATTATTCTATTATATAAGAAAGTTCCATTTTGTTAGAAAGACTGAACCTTTGGCTCTTGATCGGTAAGATAAGAATCGACAAAGAGTTCACTCCAAGTAGAGTTTAAAGAATCATCATTGGTGGTTCTTAAATGATCAACCCATTCAGGAGGAACAGAATTATCTCTGTTATTACTATTTTCTAGCCGAGTACTCTGTACAGGGGTATTTAAGGGATAATCGAGGAAATCCGAAAATGACTCTGTACTCCAACAGGTCCCGCTAATTTGTTTATGACTTTGTTGAGTGGATTGTGGAACAGAGGAATGACAAGAATGTTGAGGTATTGTTGATGAAGTTCCATTATTTAAGGAGTGTGGAAACATAAGAGCTTGTCTAGGATAGATTGTTTGAGGTGTAATAGATGAAGAATGAAAATCATTAGAGAATCCAGAAGATGATGAAGAAAACATAGGAGAAGGAATTGATATAGGCAACTCTTTGTAAGTGTTGGGATGAATAGGTAAAGAAGACGGATAAGCCCCTGATGCTCCGTAATTACTCAACGGTGTTGGACTTGATCTATGGAAATATAAACCTGGCCGTGACTCCATTGTCACTTGATAATTAGTTAATACCTGTGCAAAATACCAAAAGATAGGAAATCAAATTGCTATGATTAATCTGTTAGAAAATTGATCAAACTAAAATGCGGAATAAATAAATAGATCGAAAAAGAGTAGTGATACCTTCGGCCATTGATGTCTTTAGAAACTTTTCTTTATGTTTTGTTCTTCCAAACTCTCAAGCATTCAACTATAGATGGTGTATATTTTTTTTGTGTGAATGAATTGAGTTTAGGGACCAAAACTCTAGTTTATATAGCCAAACTCCCATCAAGCTTTTTAATGGCAATGAATTACTAGTTGTTACAACCTTTCATTTGCAAATGGTTAATAAAAAAGTGTTACAACTTTTCATTTGCATAAGATTAATGAAAATATCATTAAGATAAAATTAGTGGATGGATTAATGTTGGATCATGAAAAGCCAAAAGTCATAAGTTTATTTTATTCATCAATTTAAAAGAAAAGACAAATAAAATAAAATAAAGTTTTATTAATAAAATAAAAAATGACTTATATTCTCCCACTTGATCCAAACATTATACTTGATATTTTACCTTAATCATAAATATATGAATCATGGCGATAAGTCCTCCAATTATGAGAGAGTAATATCTTCCATGTATCACAATATATTTATCTCTTTATTTTTTATGTTGTAACTATACTTAATGAATAAACCATATGTTTATTCTTGGTCCTAACTAAATGATTTTCTCAAATAAAATTAAGGTGCGCAATGTATATGAGAAAATATCACAATAGATAATTATTATATTAATGATAGTGTCATACAAATAAACACTACATGATGGGACCAAGCCCCATACTCGCTACATGATCCTTGAATTTCATTGGTGGCATGCCTTTAGTCAATGGATCAGTGATCATTAATTCAGTACTAATGTGTTCAATGACCACCTTTTTATCTTTAACACGTTCCCTTATGGCTAAATATTTAATGTCGATGTGCTTACTTCGACTTCCACTTTTATTGTTTTTAGCCATAAAAACAGCAGCTGAATTATCGCAAAATATTCTTAATGGTCTGGAGATAGAATCCATAATTCTAAGTCCAGATACGAAACCCTTAAGTCATACACCTTGTGAAGTAGCCTCAAAACAAGAGACGAACTCAGCTTCCATAGTAGAAGTTGCAGTCATAGTCTGTTTGACACTCCTCCATGACACAGCTCCACCGGCCATCATAAAAATGTATCCTGATGTTGACTTGCGTGAATCAACACAACCGGCAAAATCAGAATCTGAGAATCCGACCACCTCTAAATTGTTTGTTCGCCTATACATAAGCATATACTCCTTGGTTCCTTGGAGATATCTCATTACTTTCTTTGCAGCTTTCCAGTGGTCAATACCTGGGTTACTTTGATATCTACCCAACATTCCAACTACAAATGCGATATCAGGTCTTGTGCAAACCTGAGCATACATCAAACTTCCGATAGCAGAAGTATATGGAATGTTCTTCATTTGTTCTCTTTCTAAATCATTCCTTGGGGTTTGGTTCAAATTGAATTTATCACCCTTCACTATGGGAGCAACACTTGGTGAACAATCCTTCATCCGAAATCTCTCTAAAACTTTATTGATATAGGTTTCCTGAGACAAGCCCAAGACACCTTGAAATCTGTCTCTATGAATCTTAATTCCAATGACATAAGATGCCTCACCCATATCTTTCATATCAAAATTTTTGGAGAGAAATTGTTTCACCTCATGAAGCAAACCCTTATCATTAGTCACAAGCAAAATATCATCCACATATAAAACAAGAAAACAAATTTTGCTCCCACTAATCTTTTGGTATATACATTGATCCATGGGGTTTTCAACAAATCCAAATGATGAAATTACTCCATGAAATTTAAAATACCATTGACGGGAAGCTTGTTTTAATCCGTATATGGATTTCTTAAGCTTACAAACTAACTGCTCACCAGCGCTAGAGATAAAACCTTCAGGTTGTTTCATATAAACCTCTTCCTCTAGATCTCCATTAAGGAACGCCGTTTTCACATCCATTTGGTGCAACTCAAGATCAAAATGTGCAACTAATGCTAAAATAATGCGTAAGGAATCTTTCTTAGATACAGGAGAAAAAGTCTCTGTGTAATCAATTCCTTCTTTCTGAGTAAATCCCTTAGCAACAAGTCTGGCTTTGTATCTCTCGATATTGCCTAATGAGTCTTTCTTGGTTTTAAATACCCATTTACAACCAATTGCTTTAGCCCCATTAGGCAATTCCACAAGTTCCCAGACATCATTGTTCTTCATGGAATTCATTTCCTCTTTCATCGCATTATACCATAAATTTGATTCTTTGCAACTTATGGCTTGTGAAAAGTCGGAAGGATCATTTTCGACTCCAAAATTATAGTCAGATTCTTGAAGATATACTACATAATCACTAGAAATTGATGATTTCTTAAACCTGGTAGACCTTCTTAATGTTGTATCATCATTATCTGTATGAGGTTCAACTTGTTGTTCATAATTACTAGGTTCATCATGAACAACTTGATCTATCAGAATATCGTCAACAACTTGTGGTTCTTCAACGATTGAACGTTCAACACTAGATTGTACTTGAGGGGTGTTATGAACAATAATCATTCTATCACTTGAAGTGGAAGGTTGAATTTCTGTATGGTCAATATCAGAAATTACATTTCTAATTTGATCGCTCCCACTGATTAAGTCATATTCAAAAAACTTTGCATTTCTTGATTCCACAAATCTAGTGTTGTGAGATGGACAGTAAAATTTGTAACCTTTAGACCGCTCAGCATATCCAATGAAATGCCCACTGATGGTCCTTGGGTCCAGTTTTTTCTCTTGTGGATTATAAATCCTGACTTCAGACGGGCATCCCCATACGCGCATATGTTTCAAACTCGGTTTCCAACCTTTCCATAATTCAAATGGTGTCTTTGAGACAGCCTTGGTTGGAACTCGGTTTAATATATACACTGCCGTTTTTAAAGCTTCAATCCACAAGTTTTTAGGAAGATTGGAGTTGCTAAGCATACTCCGTACCATGTCCAATAATGTTCGGTTTCTCCTTTCTGCTACACCATTCTGATCCGGTGAACCGGGCATGGTGTACTGGGCAACAATCCCATACTCTTGGAGAAACTGAGCAAACGGACCAGGTGCTTGTCCATCTTCAGTATATCTACCATAATATTCACCACCTCTATCTGATCTCACAATCTTTATATGTTTTCCACATTGTTTCTCTACTTCAGCCTTAAATATTTTAAAGGCATCTAATGCTTCGCTCTTGTTATGAAGCATGTAGAGATACATATATCGTGAGTAATCATCAATAAAGGTTATAAAATATTTCTGACCATGCATATCCATGTCAGGACAACATATATCTGTATGTATGATTTCTAATAAATCTGAACTCCTATTGGCACCTTTCTTTGACTTGTTGGTCTGCTTTCCCTTAATGCAATCCACACAAGTTTCAAAGTCGGTAAAATCTAGAGTACTAAGTACTCCATCTTTTACCAACCTTTTGATTCTTTCAATAGAGATATGCCCTAATCTCCGGTGCCATAGAGTCGAGGAATCCTCATTTATATTACACCTCTTTGTACCAATTTGGACATGAAAATTATTGTTAGTAGCATTGTTTTGTAAATTAATGCAATAAAGACCTTCAGACAAAATACCATTCCCAACACATTCAGATTTATTGAAAATACTAAAAAATGTCTCTGAAAATGTAAAGGAATAACCCAAAGGTACAAGTCTGGAAACAGAAATCAAGTTTCTAGAAAAACTTGGAACATAAAAAGTCTTTTCTAATTTCAAAACATAACCACTACTTAAATATAAATAACATGTTTCAACGGCTTCCACATGTGAACCCATCTTATTACCGGACAAGATGCATTGCTCACTGCCCACTGGTTTCCTTAGGTTTTGCATACCCTGTAAAGAGTTGGCAACATGGATTGAAGAACCAGAATCAATCCACCAGGTGTTAATATTAACATTAACAGTATTAGATTCATAACAAACTAACGAGGTAGGATTACCTTTATCTTGAAGCCATTTCTGGAATTTAGCACATTCCTTCTTCATGTGTCCTTTCTTTTTACAGAAAAAACACTTAGCTTCTTTCTTAATATCAGCTTGAGGTGCTATTTTACCTTTCCCCTTCTGATTGTTCTTTGGTTTGCCTTTTCCTTGAGTAGCCATCATTGCACTTTCACCTTGTTCCATTAACAACCTTTCTTCTTCTTGAACACACATGGTCATGAGTTCATTAATTGACCATTTATCTTTATGTGTGTTATAGGAGATTTTGAAAGGTCCATATTGATTTGGAAGGGTGTTCAAAATATAGTGCACAAGAAAAGACTCGGAAATCTGTACCTCGAGATTCTTAAGTTGAGCCGAAATATCTCTCATCTGCATGATGTGCCCACGCACACCTCTAACACTTGTGAGCCTAAGTGAAGAGAGCTTCATTATTAGAGTGCTTGCTAAAGCCTTGTCTGAAGTGACGAACTGGTCATCAATGGCTTTAAGTAAATTTTGGACATTATCATGGTGATTTACTGAACCACGGATGCTTGCTGCTAATTTTGTCTTAATAAACATCACACTGAGGCGATTAGATCGCTCCCATTTTTCATAAAGTGCAATATCTGCTGGAGTGCTTTTGTCTGTAAGAGCAGGTGGTTCAGTTTTCCTAATAGCATCATCTATGTCCATCCACCCTAAGTGAAGGTGAACTCTTTCTTTCCATGATTTGTAATTATCCCCATTAAGTTCGGGAATGTCACTACGGATATCAGAAAAATTAACAGGTTGTGATGCTGCAAATAAATATCACATGCTTATTAATAAATAGACTATTAATAAATATCATGTTTCACCAATGCAAATCATGATCTAATAAATCTAAGACATAAAAAATTGCCTGTGGGCTAAATTTTTAATTCAATAAGATTTATAATCATATGACAAAATATATAAAAAAAATATTCTATCATTACTAAATAATAAAACTATCAAATAATTATTAAGTCATAATTCCTGTGGGAAAATTACGAATAATTTGATATTTTATCCTAATTAGTTATTTAAATATAATAATATTCCTGTGGGATAAAATTATTATATTAAAATAAATAATTACAATTTATGTCTAATTTCATTATGTGATCTTATACCATAATACATATTTTATTCAACTAAGATGTTGTGGCTATTCTTTGATTAAATAAAATATGTTGATCACTTAGACAATTCAATATACCATACTAAAATTTTATGAGTATATAAAACTATATAACAAAAATAGAATAAAATAAACCATATATTTTATTCACATTTTGTTTACCTAACTATACTCATAAAATAAAAGTACATGAAGTATGAACATAAAAATATAAATAAAAATAAATACCTGGAGGCCGATGTAAAACTTAAGGATAAAAATCCAAAAGTACCATAAGTTTAAATGAAAACTAAAATGTCTCATGGATTCTAATCATCTTCAACTGTAGGACATGTTAGATTCAACACAAAAAAAAAAAAACATTTTGCAAAATTATTTTGGCTAAATTACTTTAGCCATGAACTAAGCAAAAAATATAAAAGTTTAACTAAATCAAAGCAGAGGTATGCCTAAGGCTCTGATACCAAATGTTAGAAAATTGATCAAACTAAAATGCGGAATAAATAAATAGATCGAAAAAGAGTAGTGATACCTCCGGCCATTGATGTCTTTAGAAACTTTTCTTTATGTTTTGTTCTTCCAAACTCTCAAGCATTCAACTATAGATGGTGTATATTTTTTTTGTGTGAATGAATTGAGTTTAGGGACCAAAACTCTAGTTTATATAGCCAAGCTCCCATCAAGCTTTTTAATGGCAATGAATTACTAGTTGTTACAACCTTTCATTTGCAAATGGTTAATAAAAAAGTGTTACAACTTTTCATTTGCATAAGATTAATGAAAATATCATTAAGATAAAATTAGTGGATGGATTAATGTTGGATCATGAAAAGCCAAAAGTCATAAGTTTATTTTATTCATCAATTTAAAAGAAAAGACAAATAAAATAAAATAAAGTTTTATTAATAAAATAAAAAATGACTTATATAATCACAATTTAATCCACATTTATCAAGCTAGTGCGAAAAAATCACTTCGCTTCAACCACTTTGGGCAAACAATTTTTGCTACCTATTAATTAGGTGTGATCTTCCTTCTTTACTTCAATATCTAGATTTCTAAACTAATTAATTACACTCATAACCTATTAACCTAAGTTTCTCGTTGCTTTCCAAACTGTGTCTCAAGTCAACTAAAACGTAGCACCGAGCTATAATCATCATAAACAAACTATATCCTATCACAGCCATGCAAAAGCATCAACTACACATAATTAAGAGCAAAAACCAAACTTTACAACACATGGATTACATACATCAGTTTAGGTATACGAATATGAAAACGTTCCATTAAATCTGTTAAAAAAAAAAAAAAAAAAAAATCTGATATACAAACAAAAATTGCAGCTAAATGGACATGGGTCATCATGAAAATACTCATACTCAAAACTAAAAGTGGTCCTTTCGGTGGGTACGCTTTATATATCTGCCTTTAGTGCAACTACTCATACTCAAAACTCAAAAGTGGTCCTTTTGGAATTTTTTCTGGACGCGTCACGCATGTAGCTTTTTTAGTGGAGAGTTTATCTAATTTGGGTTAGTAAAATTAAGAAGTTGAGTAAGGTTTTGGAGATAAAATTTATGGTATATAAAAAATAGATGGGTAAATTCTTTTAAAAGAAAATTACCATCCAATCTTATTGTTAAAAAATACTAAAATACATATTAAATAAAAACCACATAAAGACAAATAACAAATGACACTAAATATTGATAATCAACTTATTGAGTATTGGTGTTGTTCAATTTCGATCACCACCACCGACCGCTGCCGACGCCGTCACCAGCGGTGTACTCGGAAATTTTATTGAGTACTCATATAGAAAATAAACACTGAGTATCGCAAAATAAAAAAACACAGAGTATCGCAAAAAAACATTGAGAATCGGGAAAAACACTAAGTATCGGGGGGACTTCTCTGAGTAGTGGAAATTACTTTGAGTATTCTAAAAAAACTCTAAATATATAGAGAAAATCACTGAGTACGTAGAAAAAACACTGAGTACTCAGTTAAATCCATGAGTACTCCGAGAATACGCTGATTATATCTAAAAAAATACAACAAAAAATATAAAAAAATCAACTCTATTAATATTAGTAGTCAAATAATATTACACCTAAGAAAAAATGAGAAATTCAACAACTACAACAATAAATTTTGTAAATAAACTACAAGGAAAACAAAAAAAAAATGTACACACTAACGGATTGTGGAAATACATCGTACTCAACAAAAAAGAAAAAAGAAACAAAGAAAAAAGTTGAGTTCAAATCAAACGCCAAAAAAATGATAAAGAAAAAAAGTGATGACTAGCTATTTCAAAAAAAAATACGGCTCCTTCAATGTCTGGAGCTCGAAACTTAAAGACCATGTTTGCTGCTTCAATGGCCACCACAGAAGCTCAAAGGTTCATTACAGTCGCCGCTCTCTTGCACAAGTATTAGCTCTCCTTCACAGATCTCACCTTGGCCAGAGCTTTTCTTTCCTTTGACAAGCTTATTCTCACGAACCAAGCCTTCTCTCCTTCAGCATATCTCACCGTCGGATTCACAAGCTCTGCACCAAACCTTGTTGAAGCTACTTCACCACACGTGGAGATCAGAGCTTTTTCACTATAAGCTGGCCACAAGACCTCGTCGAAGCTGCTTCGCTGCCTTGCCTCGAGACCTGCAGCGGCGGATCTTGAGAAAAAAAGCCAACCTTGGAGCTGTTTTTGGTTGGCTGCCTTGGTTGATAAGGAGGTTTTTGGTTACACGGCGGAGGTTTTTGGTTACACGACGGAGGTTTTGCAAGAGAGTGGCGAGAGAGAGTAGAGAAAGTAGGAGGGAAAAAAGAATTTGCTTAATTTAGTGTTTAGTGTGTGTTAAATTATGTGTATTAAATATTAGTAGTATATATAGTGGATAATTGGGGGATAGAAAAATATATAATTTTAATTTTGATTTAATTTAAATGGTTTTGGTTATTTTGGAGAAAACTTAATATTATAAGGGAGATTGGGTTTTGAGGATTGGTCTTCAAGATCGAGATATTATCTCAATTAAGATGGAAAACAAGAGAGTTCATTTTTCTTAGTGCCGATTTATAAATATATATTTAAATATTTGGGGCTTGGAAGTTCTTATTTTAGAGTAAAATTATTTTTAATATAAAGTTAGAATATTTGTGAAAATTAGGGTGATTGACACATAGGGACTTAGAGACTAGTTTTTCTTACTATGGAAACTAGTGGAAGTCTTACTTCTTTAAAGAGATCTAAAAGATGACTAAATACTAAAATACCTTTATTAATACTAAAAGACAAAAGGGGGTGATGTCACTGTTCATCTCTCTCAACTACCCACCTACCTCCGACCACCGACCTCTGACCATCGGCCACCGGAAAAAGTATAGAGTTTCGAAAAATATTCATGAGTTTCAAAAAAATGATGAGTAACGTACAAAAATTGATGAATTTTCTACAAAAATTGAAAAGTGCACTATAAAAAAAGCAGAGTATTCAATAAAAAAAGCTGAGTATCACTTTTACAACCCATTTAGTACAACAGAACAAAAAAACTAAATTACAACAACTATTTAACAAAAGAAAAAGAAAAAATCTTAAACTTAAGTAATTTTCAACAAAAAAAAAATTTTAAAAATTAAAAACTACCTACCTACATACTGTTGACCAGACCTGGTCAATAAAAACAAAACTAACCTACACGTGCTGTGTACGCATTCGAAAAAAACTATGCATCCAAGACGGAGCTGTACGTCGCCTGAGGCTGAAGAAGAATGCCGGAACAGCCCCGTCCATTGCTGCACCTGAGAAACACCCTATCACCCAACTTCACCATATATCTTTAGAGCTATGAATCCTCTGTTAACGAAATAACATTATAGGCTAATCTTCGAAGATCCAGCGTCGGTGGTTCGACAGGGGCGGCGAGATCTTCTGTTCGCCGGAGTTATCGCAATGGGAGCGAAAAACGAATGGAGCTTGCACGAGATCTGCAACGGAGAAGAGTCGCCTGTTTTCTGTAATGAAGACCACCAGTAGCCCCCACCAGCAAAGATCACCACCAGTAGCCCCTACGTACTAAGGGTTGAATTTTCTAGTGCTTAAGTCATAATGATTCAGAAGGAGTTGTGGCAAATAGGTAGAAAAGGGTTATACCCTTAACAAAACTACGGAGATACAACCTTAACTCCTCTTGATATATGTGGCAAGCTCGGTCCTTAACCTGAGGCATCCTGACCTCCATACTACTTGTTAGCAAAGATCTATTACTAGATGGGGATTAAAGGACTATAAGCAATTAAATATTCTAGACGATCACAACTATTAATTTAGAAAATTCTTTTAGGCATTCTTAAAAACACATAGTAGAATGGACACACACACACACACACACACACACACACACACACACACATATATATATATATATATATGAATAAGGAGTCCAATTACGATTGTAAATAATGTGTTATTATATTGAATAATCTAAGAATATATGATTTATACAGTGCCACAGGCTTACAAAAAGGTGATTCCCGATCCTCAGCCGATTTCAAGTCTAGAGAAAAAAGACACTAATGCCCTTTGTCCATAATGGCCCTCCGCTTAGCATTTTGTGCACATCGATCAGGTAGCCCATTCATGCGCCGTTGTGTGCTTAAAATGCATGTTCACGTGCCTTTCAACAACCTCTCGTATCCGCAGGAGAAAAGGTCTAAACTTCCACCATGCAGCTGACGGTCCCCCAATTTCTTGAATAATATCAAGTTTATCCGAGCATATAATCGTCCTCTCTAGGGGTTTGGTCATGACACAGTTTAATTGCTTCCAAAATTGATGTAGCTACTCCTTCCACCACCGTATCTGCCCAGATGGGCTTTGAAAATATAAATCTTCTCCTTGATCTAGTTTCCGTCTAAACAATTCCAATTCCATTATGCTGCAGCGGACTAACGAAAGATGCATTACATTTAATAATACATGTATTGCCCGCCAATTCTTATTCCGTCCAAATAGGAGTTGTTTCTTGATTTGTTGTCATTATTGGGGTCGCAATTTGTTCACTCTATTGTATTCCAAACATGTCCTTCATTCCTTGGTGAACTGATTTAATAATACTATCCGGTTCCAGTTGGTTGTTTTCATGCTAAACATTAATCCTTTGTTTCTAAATATTCCATAACATATATGTTGTGATCATTCTTTTATCCCAGGAATCATTTTCAAACCCTTCAACAGTATTGTCTATCCATTTGCCTAAGCTATCTTCCATATGTTTTGGTATTTTTAGTTGCGGTGCTCATCCTACGCAAATTTGTTTACAAACTGCAAAAGAAAGTAATAAATGGTTAATATCTTTAATATGTTCGTCACACCAGTAAAACCAATTATCTATGGCACATTGTTTTAGTTTCAAATTCTTCCTAATAGGCAAAATATTTTCTCCATGCTTTCTATGTAAAAGTTCTTTACGAGGAATATTCGCTTTACATACCAATTTCAAACTTTTGGATCATTTTTCTCCGCATGTATTGATGATTGTGTTAATTGATTAATAATTGTTGCTGTCAGTGCGTTATATATGAATTTGGTAGTATATTCTCCTGAACGCGTGTGGGGCCATGTGAAAGTATCATGTACATCTCGTCTGAAATTTGGCATACGTTCAATCTCAATACGTGTTGGTTCTAGTATAATCGAGTCTAAAACTTCATGGTCCCACTCGTATTGATCTTCCTTCATTAGTTGATCCACTATCTGGAATTTCGTATTTTTTGCCTTGTCACGAATGTATTCAGATTTCAACCATTTATGACTCCATATATTTGTATTTTCTCCATATCCAATTTGAATCAGTAATTCTTATATTAAAAGACCACTTCCTTCAATAAAAAAGACCCAAATACCCAAATCCAAAATCTATTTTATCTTAATTTTACCTTTAATAAGTCCCAATTTGGATAATTTTACCTAATATCTTAATAAAACAAAATTTATATAAATTTTTAGTAGGTAGAAATTAAACATCCTAACCAGTTGGGATTAGTTCACTTGTCAATGTTTTGGTCATTTAATCTAGTGGTACGAGTCCAAAGTATCTCTCCAACGTAACAAAAACAATTGAATATATAGAAAAGCCACTTTGGACTATTAAACACCATAATAATATAGATAAAATGCTCCATAGGGTCTTGAAGACACCCCCCTATTCGCTATGGAAACCTCACTTTCCTTCTTTTTTTACTAAAGACCTCAAAAAGAATATAACACATGAGACCTAAAATCCCATTGGTGTGGCCTAAGGTGTGATAAAATAATGATATAAATAAGTGCAAATAAACACCCTAAACTAACACGGTACTGCAAGTATTACAGGACGTATGCAAGTTTTAATAATAAGAAGATTCGTTCCTCAGGGACTGATGAAAGTTAAAGAGAACTTATGCAAATTATCAAGTGCAGATATAAAAGATAGAAAGAAAGAAAAGGAAAATAGATATTTATTTGGTTTTTATAAAGAAAACTAAACTACTAAATAAAAGACAATACAATAAATAAAAGAAAAGAAAAGAAGATAGTATGAAAGATATAGCTTAGGTCTCACTAGTATGCACTATTCCTTCTAATTCTATCTATTAGATCTAATTTATAAGGGAGAATATTAGCTCTTGGTATACTTAGTCAGGATTCTAAATTCCCATACCTTAGACCTTGAGAGCGACTAAGGGGGCTACGGCACAACCAGGAAGTGTTTTATCTTAGGGTTATCAAACGCCACTAAGGCCCTAAGCAAATACTGCAATCCTGATGATATGGTGGTTAAAACGAACCCTAATGACTATCTAGTTAGAATCATGTTTTGTCAGAACTAATATCGACACTAGACGTTATGTGGTGGTTCAATAGTTAAACACCCTGTCAAGGAGACCATCTAACTACTATTAAGGTAATCCTAAACGTTGCGCACCGCAAGGAAAACATACATTAAATCAAAACACATAATCAAATAGGAAGTAAGTAGCTAATATCATATTAAAACATATAATTCCCAAAGAAACTTAGATAGAAGAATTAGAATTCATAGTTTATACGTTATGCAAACCTAAGCTAATAGAATTAGTTCATACAAAGAAAAGAAGAGAAGAGAATTACAAAATAAGAGGTTGAAGGAGACATGATTGATGCACAGCTTCCTCCAGACTTCTTCTCTTGTGTTGCAGCTTCCTCTTGGCCTTAAGGTCTGGCCAAGGATGATTTTAGAGTGTTAAGAGGCTGTATTTATAGGGTATAGGAAGACCTAATTCGTTTTCTTGAAGGAGAAGGAAAGTAATGGACTCCTAGTCCAACTCAAATTCGTATGGAAATAAAGATAAACACTGCTGGACCGTTTTGAGCATATCTTCTTCGTTATTGGTCGGTTTGAGCTCTATAATATACCAAAAGAATCGTAACAGACCTATCTCTAGCCCTTTGAAAGGAAATTACCAAAATCGGCCTATTTCTTAGGTAAACACGCACATCTTTAGGCGTGTACTGCAGAATTCAGATTTAGGCAGCTTTTCCTTTTCCTAATTGAACTCAGTTTCCTTCTATCTCCAATTTCCATGCATATCTCTTTCCATAAGTTGTAGTCTTTGACTTTGACTCTAATTAATCTCCATAATTATCTTTAAAGCTTCACACTAAATAAACAATTAAACCCATTATGCTCTAAAAATAATAATTCAACAAATCAAGACTCAAAATAGGAAAGTGCACTAAATTAAGCTAAGATCGACCTATAAACTAATAAATACACCTAAAATGATGTCTCTGAAGTATATTTAATTATCACAAATGAGGAGACATCAAGACCCCCAACTCAAAGTTGTATCGTCCCGATACAATAAAAGTAAAGAACAGTAGGGTAGTCAAAATAAACAAGAAGAAGAAGTAGGAGGAGAATAAGAACAGAACATAATGAATGATCCTAGAGCAAAATATCTAAAAAGTCTCATGTAGTAATGCTCAAGAAATAATGCACAAATATGCTTAATATACATGTAATCAACAATCCATAAATTCAAGTTAAGATTAATTTCGCAATGCCAGAATGAGAGGATGATAACTTAGTTCAGGTTAATGGCTATAGGTTGTTCATAGGTCCCAAATACAGCATCCAATGGTCCACTTACCTACTACCTAATAGCTCAATTGTTTCTCCATCTAGCAGTTAGAAATCCTAAGGTCTTGGTTATAACTTGGCTTAAGGACGGGTGTGGTATATTTGGATAATGAAAAGTGAGCTTTTGGCTCTCTCCTCACTATCCATCAACGAATCGCCCTAGAGCTTGAGTTTTCACTCGAAGATGTTCTCACTCAACCCAATTTATTGATGCATCCCCAATAATCCCAAATAAAACCTTTGTGATGACATACAATTTACCATTTGCCGGTCCGAATATATATTTTCTTTTCATATCAATTTTTTTCTTTTTGTATAGCTATGATTCTCTTTTTGATGTTGAGATATCACACTATTTTTTCATATATATTCTTTCTTTTTATGCCCTTGTTGGCAAATTTAGCTCGTAGCTTCTTTTTCATTCACTATTACCTCGGCAAAGGGTTACAATAATAACAATTTCATCATCAATAATTTCACAATTACAATTCCAAATCCCAATGTTCCCTAATGATGAAACCCACCACCCCAAACTCAAGCTCTAAAACGAGTTGTCTCAGGTTTTGCGATTCGAGTGCGGGTCATATAGATAAGTCCTACAAACTAAGGGTATGGATTATAATGTGGTTCAATAAAAAGGCTTTAGAAAGGCTCATAGGGGCTAAGACGGATAAATAACAATAATCAAATAAAAGGGTGAGAAAGTATAAAGGCTTCAAGTGTTTTAATCATGAAAGAACTGCCTTATTCATTTTTCTAACTACCGGATTTTGTTACTTTTTCACTAATAGTTCATAGACAAGTGGGTTTTCAACTAATTTTAAACCTCACGTTCTACACACCAAATAACTCTCCCTAAGTTTCAACATACTTCTTAGCATTGCTTATTAACTCTCCTATCTTTTATTTCCTGTTTTCATACATGCATCTAAACAAACTTGTAACATCTTTCAAAAACATACTACTTACTATCATCAACTTAATTAAATCATGCTCACCTAGGTACATTCAAAATATCCTATGCCTTAATTCAACCCAAAAAAAAAAATTTAAATTTTATGAAAAAAAAAACAAAAAGGAAGATGAGGACAACGAATCCCCACCCCCAACTCAAAAATGAGCCGTGTCCCCACGACTCGAAAAAGACTCAAGAAAGAATAAAATTTAAAATTTAGCACACATATTGCACATAAAGAAATGGTAGGGAAGAAATAAAACATACTCTTCGAGGCTTTTACCTCGCCTTAACGACATCCGGATTAAATCTAATGTATCTTCTTCACCCAATTTCTTATTCGCTTTTCGTTCAGGACACGTGATCATAATAGGATATTGCATTATATAATGTCATGGGAGAGATCGAAAATTCGTATCACCTCCTCATAGATCAACTGTGCCACATCTTCTTCTTCTCCTCCCAAAATACAATTCACAAACAACCCAAGCATTCCAAATCTCCATGAACCTTCATGTATTCTCCTTCAACTCCTTCTTCAAATACTATCTTATAAGAAAAAGGTAGTTCCTTGAATTGTTTCTTCGGAGAAGCTATCATGGCCATTGAAGCTTTCTCTTTTTCTTTGGGCGTAGATTCTTTGATTTGTAGAGGTTGTGTTGTCTTCTTTACTAAAGTTGGAATCTTTTTGCTCATTGAATCAACACAGCATGCTAACCTCTCTTCTCTTGACTTGTTTTACCCTTTGAATTGGAACTAGGACTTTTCTCACTTGATTTCTTCTCAATTAAATCCAATACCTTGCTTTTCTTCATCTCCCTTACAGTAGACAATGTTTATGTTCTCTTAATCATCTCAATTGACCCCCAACTCAAAGCTTTAACCACTCTTGAAATTTGAACTTCTTGATTATTGGTTGTACAAGCTTTATTTGGGTTAGGAAAGGTGATTTGATGATGATTCTCTATGTGGGTAAGATGGATTCTTCATGGATTGGCTTGGATTTAAGAAATTGTAGGATGAATTTTTGAAATTTAAGCTTTTGATTCTTGGATTCAATGTGTTTTGGTATGATTTGGGTGGTTGAATCTTCTTTGTAATGATGTGGAGAATGAATTGGATGAGTTTTTATGGTGATTGGGTAGTGTTTTGATGATTGGTGAAGGTTTTTGTGTTCTTCAATGGGGTTGGGAGAGTTTTGGGGAAGAAGGAGAAGCTTAAGGATTAAAAAATTCGTAATAGAGCAACCTCCTCACCCTTATAACCTAAAAAACGCGTTTTTTCTCTCTCTCTCTCTCCAGCAGTTACGAGCGGTATACCGGCCGTGGGGCCCGGTATACCGGAGTTCTGGCTTCGAAAAAAAAATTCTCTTTCTGCATAAAACGCGTGGTGACACCCCGTGGCACGGGTTTTCTGGCCGGTATACCGGACTTCTGGCCGGTATACCGGTCGAGAACGAAAATCTCCCCAACAGCTAGATCTCGAAAAGTTATGCAGTTTAGGCTCAAAGATCACCTGATTCCGATATCCAAGCGCAAAGATATGACTTGCCGAAGTTTTCTCAGATTGTGTCTAAATTTTTTTTTTCGACACAGCGAGTGTGGGCGGTATACCGCGCAAAGAGTCCGGTATACCGCCACATCTGATGCTTCCAAAAAAATTCTGTCCGTCAATAAACGCGCGCCACATGCCCGTGACACGGGATTTCTTCACCTGCGGTATACCGCGCTTATGGTCCGGTATACCGCGCTTATGGTCCGGTATACTGCGCTTATGGTCCGGTATACCGGACTCATCGATCAGAGATTTTTTTCTCCACTGGATAAAACACGTGGCATCCACCCGTGGTACGGGTTTTCTCACCTGCGGTATACCGCGGCTGAGGTCCGGTATACCGAACCTGTGGTCAGAATTTTCTGAAAATTTTTGTTCTTCATTCCCTAACTCGATTTCTCCAATACCTAAGCATCAAAAACACTAATACCTTTCTCAAATATGCAATATCAACTAAAATTAACTAAGCTAAACATGAATTAAAAACTAAAAATGTGAAAACATAAAAGAAATTACGGGTTGCCTCCCGTATAGCACTTTTGTTTAACGTCTTTCAAAGTTAGACGTGTTACCTCGATCAAGGATGATGAAATTTCCACCCTTTGCCTTTAATTCCCACGAACTTTTCAGCTCGATTCTTCATGATCATGGATGGTGCCATCCAAGATGTCGTGGGAATAGGTGTCTCTAGTGGTAACTCGATTTCACTTGTAGCATTACACTCCTCTGGCAGTCCATTCATCTCGAATCTTCGTTTGTTAGAAAGAATGTCCTTCATGAATTGACCGTATTTTGACATTCTTGTGAGAGCTTCTACAAACGGGCTGCTGATCTTTAACTTGTTCATCATGTCAACGAACTTCTTGAATTCCAGGTTATTGTCCTTTCTGACATGTGACGGGAATGGTGGAGGAGGACATGTGTTGGTTACCACCGGGCTCTCTTTCGTTTCTGGTGTCTTCTCTTGGACATTTTTTTTGTTCAACTACCTCCTCTGTTGTTTCTTCTCCCCCCGTTTCTGGAATAGGGACTGATTCTGGTTCTGGTCTTGGTGGAGGTAGTTGTTTTCCACTTCCTAATTCAACTGCATGACAAACTTTGTTTTCTGGGGCACTAGTATCACGTCGGAGTTGCCTTTCTGCAAGGATTTTAGTTTTCTCCACCATTCGTGACACTGTCTGCACCCTCTCCATAAGCTCACTCTGTGAGTTTTGAGATTCTTGCTGGCTATTCTCCATCTTTTCAATTAGGTTCATTATCTTAGCCATGCTTGAATTCAAACTCGGAGGTTGTTCTTGTATGGTTTGCTGCCTTGAATAAGGAGGTGGTTCTTGATAAGCTTCATTATAAATTGGCGCTTCTCGATAGATAGGTTGTGGAGGATAATAAGCTTGTGGTCGTGGTTTATAATAATTATCATGATAATTATGTTGATCTCTGACCCAATTGTAACTCTGCGGGGGTTGATAGTCAGCGTAATTTCCTTGAGATTGATAATAACCATCATAATAATGGTCTCTTTGATAAGGCATGAAGGAAATTGATGCTGGATTGTTCATGCAATGTCCCCACGAGTGATCTCTTGCTCCACAACTAGGACATGAAGGTGAGGTATGTACTAGATTCCTCTGAGCTAGTTTTCGCGATTGTTCTCGTAATTCCTCAAGTTGTTGGGTTAACTCCTTGAGCTTTAGAGCTTCCATCATATATTAGCTTCTTCGGGATCTAATAACACGAAACCTTTATCTCCTAATAAATCTGCTTTCGCCTAAAAAAAATCTGTAAAACAAAAACTAAAAAGAAAAGCGTAAAATAGAACTAACTAAAATAAAAGCACAAGATAATTGCACAAGGACTAACGATGTAGTCCCCGGCAGCGGCGCCAAAAACTTGGTGTGGCCTAAGGTGTGATAAAATAATGATATAAATAAGTGCAAATAAACACCCTAAACTAACACGGTACTGCAAGTATTACAGGACGTATGCAAGTTTTAATGATAAGAAGATTCGTTCCTCAGGGACTGACGAAAGTTAGAGAGAACTTATGCAAATTATCAAGTGCAGATATAAAAGATAGAAAGAAAGAAAAGGAAAATAGATATTTATTTGGTTTTTATAAAGAAAACTAAACTACTAAATAAAAGACAATACAATAAATAAAAGAAAAGAAAAGAAGATAGTATGAAAGATATAGCTTAGGTCTCACTAGTATGCACTATTCCTTCTAATTCTATCTATTAGATCTAATTTATAAGGGAGAATATTAGCTCTTGGTATACTTAGTCAGGATTCTAAATTTCCATACCTTAGACCTTGAGAGCGACTAAGGGGGCTACGACACAACCAGGAAGTGTTTTATCTTAGGGTTATCAAACGCCACTAAGGCCCTAAGCAAATACTGCAATCCTGATGATATGGTGGTTAAAACGAACCCTAATGACTATCTAGTTAGAATCATGTTTTGTCAGAACTAATATCGACACTAGACGTTATGTGGTGGTTCAATAGTTAAACACCCTGTCAAGGAGACCATCTAACTACTATTAAGGTAATCCTAAACGTTGCGCACCGCAAGGAAAACATACATTAAATCAAAACACATAATCAAATAGGAAGTAAGTAGCTAATATCATATTAAAACATATAATTCCCAAAGAAACTTAGATAGAAGAATTAGAATTCATAGTTTATACATTATGCAAACCTAAGCTAATAGAATTAGTTCATACAAAGAAAAGAAGAGAAAAGAATTACAAAATAAGAGGTTGAAGGAGACATGATTGATGCACAGCTTCCTCCAGACTTCTTCTCTTGTGTTGCAGCTTCCTCTTGGCCTTAAGGTCTGGCCAAGGATGATTTTAGAGTGTTAAGAGGCTGTATTTATAGGGTATAGGAAGACCTAACTTTTTCTTGAAGGAGAAGGAAAGTAATGGACTCCTAGTCCAACTCAAATTCGTATGGAAATAAAGATAAACACTGCTGGACCGTTTTGATCATATCTTCTTCGTTATTGGTCGGTTTGAGCTCCATAATATACCAAAAGAATCGTAACAGAATTATCTCTAGCCCTATGAAAGGAAATTACCAAAATCGGCCTATTTCTTAGGTAAAAACGCACATCTTTAGGCGTGTACTGCAGAATTCAGATTTAGGCAACTTTTTCTTTTCCTAATTGAACTCAGTTTCCTTCTATCTCCAATTTCCATGCATATATCTTTCCATAAGTTGTAGTCTTTGACTTGGACTCTAATTAATCTCCATAATTATCTTTAAAGCTTCACACTAAATAAACAATTAAACCCAATATGCTCTAAAAATAATAATTCAACAAATCAAGACTCAAAATAGGAAAGTGCACTAAATTAAGCTAAGATCGACCTATAAACTAATAAATACACCTAAAATGATGTCTTTGAAGTATATTTAATTATCACAAATGAGGAGACATCATCCATTTACAATTATACCCTCTTTTGTTTTTTTCCTATATATACTAAATATAGCATTAACAAAATCCTAAAAACCTCACTGATTCTCTCTCCTCTCAACACCCACCGACACCACCACCAAGCTTTCTCTCTCCTCTCAACAACCACCACCTCCATTCTCCATGGCCACCCCACCAACCCCACACCACAAGCTAAAAAACCACACAAACACCACCACCACCACCACCATAACACCATAACACCACAACCACCATCACGTCACTGCAAATCCGGCGAAGAGAAGGAAAGAGAAGCACCACCAACTGCCATGGACGAGCAGATCTGCTCGAGCACCACCGCACTAGATTAAAACCCGAAGAAGACAGTCGTGGTTCAACTCCGATGAAGAAGACACCACCAGTCTGGGTTGCAGCGTTTTCGAGCGTTCGTTTTGCTCCGGGTTCAACTCCGACGAAGACAGCAGATTTGCTCCGATTTTGCTGCTCCGGTTTTGTTGCTCCGGTTTTGCTGCTTCTTACCCACCGGCGAATCTGCTCCGGGTCTGCTCAGGTATGATGTTCTGGTTTTGCTGCTCCCGTGTTGTCGAGATGTGCAGCAGCGAAGGTTGCTCGTGATTGCTCGTGATGGTTGCTCCGTTCCTCCACCGCATGCAGCAGCGAAGCACGACAGGTGTGCCATGGCAGCAACTTCGGCGTTGATTCCTGCTCCGGCGAAGATCTACATTTTTATTTTTCCCGATAGAATTTGTTGACCAGATCTAGATCTGGTCAAACTAGTTTGGTTTTTTTTTTGTGTAATAAAATGTGTAAATGTGCTTATTATTTTTAATAATATTCAATAATTTTATTTTTTTAGCATTTTTCAATTATACTCTTTGTTTGTTTTAATAGTACTCACCAAATTTTAAGAGTACTCCGAGATTTTCTTAGAGTAATCCGAGTTTTTCTTAGAGTAATCTGAGATTTTCTTAGAGTACTCCGCAAATTCATAGAGTACTCCGCAATTTACAGAGTACTCCGTAATTTTCAGGCTGTCGGAGGTCGAGGGTCGGTGGTCGGATATATAGAGTACTCATTAAAATATATAGAGTACTCAGCAAATTTATAGAGTACTCTATGTTTTTTCGATACTCTATGTTTTTTCGATACTCTATGTTTTTTTCCGGTGACCGGTAACTGGTGGTCGTAGGTCGGTGGTCGGTTATCGGAGGTCGGAGGTCGGTGGTCGGTGGTCGGTGGTCGGAGGTCGGAGGTAGGTGGGTAGTGGTAGTGGAGAGAGAAACAGTGACATCACACTTTTTTTGTCTTTTAGTGTTAGTAAGGGTAGGAAAGACAATTGTCAAATCTGAGGTCTCTCATAAAAAGGAATTTTTAGACTATACTCTATAGAAAAGAATCTTTGTCTTCAAGACCCTATATATAATTAACCCAATAATATATCATAAGCACGCTAAATCATTCGAGTGCGCAAGCCTGGGTACCCACGTAAAAAAAATAAAAACATAAGCACGCCATGTGTATTAATAGCTTAAACAACGAAGTATAATAAATTTGGAAGCTTGAATGTTCTTTTTGCAGTTGGACTTCCATCAAAATTGCTCCATTGATCCATGTTCCTCCTTGCTTCGTCCTTATACTTTTCTACCCCTTTATACTCATCATCAACACCCCTATTCAAGTATATACAATCATTTTCATGTCATATATCTAATTCTTTTAATTTGGTAGATAATCGCATAATATGCAGACATACTGGGCGATGGTTCTCCATTCGGTGGGGTGGATAGGTGGGAGAAGATGAGAAAAAAGTTACAATATTGGGAAAATTTTCAATCTAGTATTAAATTGTCCAACATCAATCATATTATGAAACATATTTATGTTTTTAAACTTGCAAAAATAACTATCTAATTAATCTAATCTAATAACATGTATTTTGTTATTATAGTTAATAAATGTGATCTGAATATCAAACCATCCAATATAGAAGAGAAATCTTACCCTATATCACAACAATTTATAATACAAATTTTGATGGAAAATAGAAATACCTTAAAATGAGGTTACTCCATCCATGATAGCCAACCTGGAAGAGATTGTCAACTGTAGCATCCCTCATGCATTCTCTTCTGGAGGAGATCAAAAAGACGGTATACCCTCATTCTCTTATCTCTTGGAAGAGCTTTAGTGTGTTTTTTAGAGCCGGTAATTTATTTTCCCTCATCCGTTCTTCCATTGCTATAAAACATTATTGCTATAAAATAGTTTATATTTATGCATGTGGAATTAAGTAATAATTTAGATTGATTATTAAGATAGAGCACTTTGAGGTGATCAAGAGATTCAGTGATCAAATCTTATCCTAGCTCGTTTACAAAGAAATGTCGTTATAACTTTTACCTTAGTTGGGTTTTCCACTTCCGAATCAGCAGCTGCTAATTTTTAAGTTGAGCTATTGATTTAATGGAAAATCCTAACCTCTTACAGACACATGAACCGTGGTTTAGTATTTCCAAAACTTGAGGGATTGTTGTGTTGTTATTTTGTAAAGTCAACTATTGAGAGTCAAAGATGAGTTGGCATCCTATGTGGATTTCCACTTCTCTACAAGTTGGGCTGATCACTTATTCGGTTATATGGAATTGGGCTTATTACTTAAATGGACTTCTACACTTTGGGCCATTTAATCGAGCGGTTTTTTTTTTCTTCCACCGACTTAACTACGTGGCTCTCTTATATGCGTTGATAGTGGATTAAGATGGATGGCTCAGATTAAGTCTCTTGAACCGTCATATATATACTCTTCTTTCTCTCATTTGGTCAGACTCTTCACCTCATTCTTTGACTTTGTTCTCTCTCGTCTTCTTCTTCAGATACTTAGGGTTTCACTGTAACGTTTAATTTTCTATGCTATAAAGAAGATTAAACTAGAATAGAATAGTGTTGATCAAGCGTATTGTTTGAATATTGAGTAGATTTCTTAGTAGTTAGAGTTAGGGTTTAACGCTGAAACCTTGATTTGATTCTGTTCTTGTAATATCTTGTGTGTAACGCTATCTGAAGTTGTAACCGTGTTCTATTAGTGTACGAGGCTTCTCCTGAGGGTGGCTTCAACGTGGATGTAGGCAAAATTGCTGAACCACTATAAATTTCTGGTGTTCTTTATATTTTCTGCAATCTTTCTTTTTCTGGGTTTGATAAATAGTTTTTCAACCTTTAGATCATATTTGATCTAAAATTTTGCCAAACATAAACGGTTTTCTGAAAGAAAACTTGTTTTCGTATAATATGGATTCTTCTAAAACCATTGATGAAAATGTTGATGAATTTCTAAAATTAAATTTGGTTTTGAAAGATTCTGATATGGCCCTTGACGAGACTTCTAAATGCATGATCCTTTTAAATGCTATACCTGATTCATTTCAAGTTGTTAAATATGTTTTCCAATATCTTGCTATGATTCCTACTTTTGATCAAATAGTTGCTTCATTAAAAACTAGAGAATTAGAACTTAAAAACTTGAAACGTGTTGGAAATAATCTGTTTGTAAAACACAAGAATGAATCACCTGAGCATGTTAAAAATAATAAGAACAAGAAAAAATATAAAGGAAATAAAGGTAAAGAAACTCGTAAGTGCTATCATTGTGGTAAACCTGGCCATATAAAGAAGAATTGTTATGCGCTTAAGAATAAGAACTTGAATAATAGTAATAATGAAACTAATATTGCTTGTATGCCTGTCAAACAAGATGATATGTATGAAGTGTTGAATGTCTCTGATATTGCATGTAAATCTAATTGGATTTTGGATGTACCTTTCATATGAGCCCAAATAAGTCTTGGTTTGTTGACTTAGTAGAATCTAGTGATGAAACTGTTTACATGGGAAATAATAATACTTGTAAAGTTGCTGGTATTGGAAAGATTAACTTGAGACTTGATAATGGTAAATTAGTAACTCTTACTGATGTTAGATGGATACCTGATCTAAAAAGAAACCTTATATCCTTAGGTGTTTTAGATGACTTAGGTTGTATTTACAGAGTCTCAAATGGCGTAATCAATGTGTTTAAAAATAACAAACTTGTATTATGTGGTAAGAAAGTATCTGGATTGTATGTTCTTGATGGTGTGTGCATTAAATATGATTCAAATGCTGTTGGTACTAATGTTGAAAATGCAGCTACTGTTAAGTGGCATTTAATACTTGGCCATATGAGCCAATTAGGCTTAAATGTTTTAAGTAAGGATGGCTTGTTGGGTAAGGATTCTATCTCTAATCTTCAATTTTGTGAACCTTGTGTGCTAGCTAAACAACATAGCATGAAATTTAATGTGGGTGTTCATATGTCTAAATCTGTTCTTGAATATATACATGTTGATTTGTGGGGTCCTGATAAATATGAAACTCATGGTGGTAGAAAATATTTTTTGTCCCTAGTTGATGATTATTCTAGGCGTGTATGGACTTATTTGTTGAAAAATAAAAGCGACACTTTTAGTATTATTAAAGAATGGCTTATTTTACATGAAAAACAAACTGGAAAATGTGTTAAAACATTTAGAACTTATAATGGACTTAAATTCTGTAATGAAGAGTTTGATAATTTCTGTAAAATGCGAGGCATATTAAGACATAGGACTGTTAAAAAACACCCCATCAAAATGGTGTTGCTGAACGTATAAATAGAACATTACTTGAAAAAATAAGATGTTTATTATTTACTTCTGGTTTACCTAAATCTTTTTGGGGTGAAGCTTTATATACTGCTACTTACTTGATTAATAGAAGCCCCAATAGGTCTATTAATATGAAATGTACCATGGAACTTTGGAATGATAAGAAACCTGATCTTTCTGAACTTAGAATTTTTGGATGTGCATCTTATGCACATAATAAAGAAGGAAAATTAGACCCTAGTTCTTTAAAATGTGTGTTTCTTGGTTATCAATCTATGCATGGAACTAAGGGTTATAAATTGTGGGATAAAAATGCTAGAGGAATTAAAATAATTTTTAGTAGGGATGTAATATTTGATGAAGTTAACTTTCCTTGCAAGAATGTTTCTGTTTCAACAGGTAATGATATAATTGAATCTGTTAACTCTACTGACAGTACAGAGTTTGAGGTGGAGCCTTTACAAACTGGAAATGATGAGGGCAACCCTGATCCAGAAACTGAAGAAGCTGATTCTGAGTCTCCACACACTGAGCAGCCAGGTAATACTGAGCCACACTCAGAAACTGAGACTCTTCAAGAATCACTTCAAGAAAGCCTAGCAAACTATAAATTAACAAGAGATAGAGAGAAAAGGGATCCTAAACCATCTACTAGGTATTCATATGCTGAGTTAGTGTATACTGCCTTAATTGCAGCAGCTGAGGTAATACATTCTAAACCTGAAACTTATAGTGAGGTGCTAAAGTCCAAAGATAAGGTTGAATGGTTAAAAGCTATGAATGAAGAAATGAAATCTTTGTTTGTAAATAAAACTTGGGTTTTAGTTAAAAATCCACCTGGTCAGAAACTTATTGATTGTAGATGGTTATTTAAACTTAAAGAAGGTGTAAATGATTCTGGTCCTCCTAGGTTTAAAGCTATGCTAGTGGCAAAAGGGTAAACTCAAAGAGAAGGTGTTGATTTACATGAAATTTTTGCCCCTATTGTGAAATTTAAAACTATTAGAACTATGTTATCTTATGTAGCTTGTTATAACTTAGAATTAGAAAAACTTGATGTTAAAACTGCCTTTTTACATGGTGCACTTGATGAGAAAATTTACATGAAACAACCTGAAGGTTGTATTGATTCTAATCAACCTGATCATGTTTGTTTACTTCAAAAATCTTTGTATGGCCTTAAGCAATCTCCTCGGCAATGGTATAAAAAATTTGATAATGCTGTGTTAAGTCTTGGGTTTAAAAGAAGTGAATATGATAATTGCTTATACTACAAAGTGTTATCTAAATATATGATATTCTTATTATTATATGTTGATGATATGCTACTGATTAGCAATTCTCTGTAGAGTATAAATGAATTAAAGGAAAGTCTTAACTCTGAGTTTGAAATGAAGGATTTAGGTAAGGCAAAGAAAATACTTGGCATGATTATTGAAAGGAACAGAAGTGAATGTAAACTCAAGTTGCATAAAAAACCTTACCTCATTAAACTGGTTGAAAATTTTGGTAATTTAAACTGTAAGAAGGTTAAAATGCCTTTAGCTGGGCATTTTATATTAAGCAAGAGCCAGTGTCCTCAAACTATTTCTGAGAAAATTAAAATGAGTTTATACCTTATTCAAATGTTATAGGTTCTATTATGTATGCTATGATAAGCACAAGGCCTGATCTGTCCTATTCTATATCCTTACTCAGCAGGTTTATGTCAAATCTAGGTCCTGAACATTGGACTGCACTAAAATGGGTAATTTCTTATATAAATAGTACTCTAAATGTTGGATTACAGTATGGTAAGTGGAATGTACCATTTGAATTGAATGGATTTGTTGATGCTGATTATGCTGGTGATAGAGACAGTAGAAAGTCAACTACTGCATATTGTTTTGTACTTGGGAATAATTGTATCTCTTGGAAATCACAGTTACAACCCTTAGTAGCTTTATCTACAACTGAGTCTGAATATATATCAATTTGTGATTGTTTTAAAGAAGCTATTTGGTTACAGGGGTTAACTAAAGAATTACAGTTGACTAAGTCAACTGCTACTATATTTAGTGACAGTCAAAGTGCTATACAATTGAGTAAGAATCATGTATATCATGAGAGAACTAAACATGTTGATGTTAAGTTCCATTTCATTAGAACTTGGCTTGTAACTGAAGGAATCAAACTGATGAAAATCAAAACTGAAGACAATCCTGCTGATATGGGAACAAAGATAGTAACTGTTTGCTGAACATTCTGTAATTTTTTCTTTGTTTGTCTTTATGTTTAAGTTATTAATTTGTGGTTTTTTTGTAATTATAACAGGTTTTTGAAGCAACCAGGAGGAGTCTTATACACAGAACATGAGGTAGACGACTTATGATGATAAGGAGTTGGTGCATATTGACTTTAAGGTGGAGATTGTTGTTATTTTGTAAAGTCAACTATTGAGAGTCAAAGATGAGTTGGCATCCTATGTGGATTTCCAATTCTCTACAAGTTGGGCTGATCACTTATTCGGTTATATGGAATTGGGCTTATTACTTAAATGGACTTCTACACTTTGGGCCATTTACTCGAGCGTTTTTTTTTCTTCCACCGACTTAACTACGTGGCTCTCTTATATGCGTTGATAGTGGATTAAGATGGATGGCTCAGATTAAGCCTCTTAAACCGTCATATATATACTCTTCTTTCTCTCATTTGGTCAGACTCTTCACCTCATTCTTTGACTTTGTTCTCTCTCGTCTTCTTCTTCAGATACTTAGGGTTTCACTGTAACGTTTAATCTTCTATGCTATAAAGAAGATTAAACTAGAATAGAATAGTGTTGATCAAGCGTATTGCTTGAATATTGAGTAGATTTATCAGTAGTTAGAGTTAGGGTTTCACGCTGAAACCTTGATTTGATTTTGTTCTTGTAATATCTTGTGTTTAACGCTATCTGAAGTTGTAACCATGTTCTATTAGTGTACGAGGCTTCTCTTGAGGGTGGCTTCAACGTGGATGTAGGCAAATTTACTGAACCACGATAAATTTCTGGTGTTCTGTATATTTTCTACAATCTTTCTTTTTCTGGGTTTGATAAATAGTTTTTCAACCTTTAGATAATATTTGATCTAAACTTTTGCCAAATATAAACGGTTTTCTTATTTACATTTACAACATGTTGTATCCTTATGTGGATATTAGATGTTCTAATCAATTGTGCCAATGGTGGTTCTTCTTCACGTGCCATGCATAGCTGCCAATCTTTCAGAAAACTTGATAACGTTGAACCATCGCCTAACTTATGTGTCATGCAAATAGCGAGAGCTTTACCTCTACAGTCAAAATGTTTTAACTGAGCAGCCAAAAGATTATCTTTGGAAATGCAGTAGGAAAGACTATTTCCTGAATAATTGAATAAAGTTGTAAGAGAAGTTGCGCCATTGAGAAATTGATTCGTTTTTCTAAACATGTAACTCCCCTATCATTGCAATTAACGTAGAGGTTGTCTTTTAAGGTTCCGGCAAAACGATAGGATTTTAGAAGTCGTGATAATGATCTCTCCAGAAGCTCAGTGGTGTCAGATGAGGAAATATTATCGTTATGTGGATATAATAAGACTATTGGAATATATAATATATTTGTTGGTTATTAATTGATCCATGAAAGAAAGTTTAAAAATGAGTGAAGACGGTGTTGGAAATGAAGGGCTGATCATCTTTCAATTGGAAATCAGTTGATTTTTTAAAGAATTAGATGTATCCATTCTTTTTTTTCTATTTAGTAAGTGTATTGCGATTATGTGTCACGTCCCAAATTTCCACCACCGAAATCTGAGGCGTGACATGCCGCAGACTTAACTCAAACCACCTAAGCCTGCAAGGCGACCTAACCAAATTCAATAATTACAACTCATCAAGGTGAATTTTAGACTTTACTAATTTACGTATATTTTACGGTCTCAAAGTTTATTTAAGAAACAATATTGCTACTCGTCTATACCTCTGGTCCAATACGCCAATTAATAATTGAATCGGTGGATAACGCACTATCTCTCTTGGGAATTTCCTAGCCCACTTTCTCCTGCACAATAAATTTACGAATGAGCTACACAAGCTCAGTATGTCGAAACGTCTCTCAAGAAGGGGATTTACATAACAAGATTATAACACGAATAATAATAATCAATGACATATAACTTAAATGCAACTTAAATGCATGTATGACATAATATCGTTGAGTACCGGTCATCACTAGCATCTATTATAAATGATCATGCACACACACTACTTAGAGCCGCGATAACTAATATTCAGCATTCACTAGTGTCTCGGTACACGACCCTTAGTACCATGCTTGCTCCTACAATCTCCGACCCCCTGGGCAACATATAGGCCCACCCCACACACCCGCAGTGGATCTTTCCACCTACGGCACATCACATTCAGTACTACCACAGTAGTAATCAATACTACCAGTACCTCGAAAATTTCACCTGTCGGATAGGTGTCGTAGCCCTAATGATCACATAACACGTATTGGTCTTATACACAACTATATGCATTTCACAAGATATAATCATATTTCACGTGATCTCACTATATGCAATTTAAATAAATACCGATAACACAATATCGTAAATCAACATAAGGAGGAAAGTCCGACTTACCCTATCCGTGCTTTTAAATAAATTCACGATCATTCTAAATAATAACATTATGATTAATTTATAATAATATTAAAGAATAATATTAGATTCAAAATATTACTCTATATACACATTAAAGAACATATCAAAATACCCCTTACTTATGCTTTTAATTTCCTTTCTTCTTTTTTCCATTATATAGGGTTAATGCCCAATAGGCACCTGCCACCTTACACCCTTGCCCAGTGGCGGATCTACCTTAGGAAAAGATGGGCTTGAGCCCATGCTCAAATTAAAAAAAAAAACTTTACTTTTATTACTTATATTAACTTTGACAACATATATGTTGTAACTTATACAAAACTTTGATATTATATTAACTTTTAACCATTGTAAATTATTATTAATAGTTATAAAAATTCATAAGTGTTTCTATCAAAATTTTTTACCCGGCTCAATTGCTATTCATTGGATCTTTTTTTTACCTTTTAAAAATTTAATTTTATTATTGATTATTAATATATTTTTATCTTTATTTTACTTTTACTTTACTTTTATAAAACGTCAATCACATGAAGAAGTATTTTTAAGTTTTATTTCTATTTTTGTTTGATGGTTAGTTTGATAATGTATTATATATCAATATATTATGATATAGGATATAATTGATATGAACATGAAAAATAATTTAATCATAAAAACAACTAAAGAATGAGGGTATATTTTTAACTTTTTTTGTCACAATAATATTTTTATTTATTGTATTATATTTATGATATTTAAGTATTAATCTATATATTTATTTATTTTCAATTATTTTTTGTATAACATCAAAAGAAATAAAATCGAATAATTTCAACCTTTTTCTATATTTCAAGCCTATCCTGAATTTTGTTTCTGGATTCGCCACTGCCCTTGCCCATAAAAGGCACCGTCTTTTTTAAAGAACAACGAGTAATGGGAAACTTCCCATTACTCAAAGTTTGAGTAGTGGAAAGCTTCTCATTACTCAACGTTTGTGTAATGGGAAGCTTCCCATAACTCAAACGACTCTTTTATTGAAAAAGGAAATGAAAAAGTAAAAATATGTGTGCCTTTTATAGGCAAAAAAAAAATGATAATTTGGATGAAAGGAAATTAATTCTAACTTGAGGTATTTCTTGGCAATAATCCATTATATATAAATATCTTACACATGAGTAATATTTCCTATAATTGTATTATCAATACAATTTTTCTTCCCTCTCATATCTAATGAGATAGTATGAAACATAAAACACAATTCCATATTGAATTCATTAACATTAAATGAGTATTAAAGATGAACTTATATTATTTTTACATATGTTATCTTTTTTTCTTTCTAACAATTATAAAGTAATGTATACAGACACATGCGTACACCCTTTTCATTTGTATATTTTCTCAGATCTGTCCTCAAATCAACACAAGAACATATTGATAGTAAATACATAGTATATATGACCAGTTTCATCTTCTTTAACAACATACATATCATTATTCTATTTTTATTGAAGAAAGTACTAAATACTGTAGCACTCTTTAATTTCATAATCTTTTATTGCCTCACACATATTCAAGTTTAATATGAGTAAAAACATAATTATCAATACCTTTATCTCTCATATTTATATTCTTTTATCAACTCAACCAAGTACACAACATATACATATGATTTATATTTTTTATTTTCAATCTTCTTCTCTACGACAAACACACACAACTTTATACAACTACAGTACTTATAATCCTAACCCAAAAACTACACTTCTAAACTTAATATTGAAATATTACCTTTGATTCCAGCAAGAGGTATAATAGCTAGGGCTTTACTGAAGCTTTCTTATTTTCTCTGTTTTTGGGATTTGTTAGAATTCACTTGTATAAGTTTGACTTTTCACGAGGTTAGCTTTTCTTTCTTTCCTTATTACTTTTTATTTTATTCTCTTCTTTCTTTACTCCTATCTATAATATTATATTATAAGAGTCAACGTTCACTTTTATAAAATTGACACTCAAGTGCTTAATAACTTAGCCAGTATACAATTACTTTTTTTTACTTATCTTTTTACTATTTAGATATAAGACACAACAATAAAAACCTCACAATTTCCTCTTTCCTCTCAGCAGCCACAGTATTTGACCATGACTTTTATTTGTTAAATCTTTTTTTAATGCTCATCTATTTAAAAAATAGAGACACATATACTAACCTCTATATAACTTATATATATCACCTTTCTATTTCTTTTATTTATACACTACTCCCCCGCCTTTTGAATATCTTTCTAATAAGACCCCCAAGTTTTGAAAATTACTTCTAAAAATATAACCGGGTATTACAATAAGGTTGTTTGTTGTTCTTACTTTGCCTTGTTAACAACCTTTAGACCAAATGATGGTGAAAATTTATAAGGCTCACGAGATATCAATCATTCCAATAGTTTAGTTTTTAAAATACACACTTTAGTTAAAGGCGAAGAAGAAAATCCCCGGTGAGTTTCTGAATTGTCGATATATAACTTCTTGATTTAAATTTATATCTGATATACTTCCCTTTTCCTTGCTGATACTAGTTTCAGGCCTACCCTTTTTATCCATATATATAAGCATAGACTTGTTTAAAGGCACATACTTTGCTGGAAGTTGTGAAATACACCTAAAATCGTGTGTTCTAAGTTCAAAAAATGCCAATTTTATCTTGATATTGTTCGGGACAGTATAAAGTCGTAAGCCTTTTTCAAAACGGACCCTAACAAAACGTTAATTGCAAATACACCCATGATTTCTTGCATTTGTGTTAATTTATATAAAATTTGATACAAAAAACAGATTTAGTTTAACCAAATACAATATATCCAATTTTGCCTTTATAAACTAAATCTCAGGGTCCCTGGCCTAATCATAAAACTAGAAAAATACACACTCCAAAAGGATTAGTTACTAAAATTTATAGAAGATTTGAAATGTGCATACATAATTGGTAAAGCAACAGCAAATCATGCTTCAAATAAGATACTTCTGTAAGACTAAAGCATGATCCTAAATAAACAGGAAGCAAATCATTAAAAGAAAAAGTAAATGAGAGAGAGAGGAAAGAGAAAAAAGGTCGGACTTTTTATATTTATAATTTAATATAATGATAGGATTAATTTTGGAATTATCCGATTAACATATGCGTTTAAGTATGAAAAAACAACTAACAGTCTAAGTAGACACCAAGTATTTTTATTTATCCACGCCAAAACCAGGACTAACCAAAGATTCTTCTTCCCCAAGTCCATTTTTTTGCCTTCTCAATGTTTTTATCGATGTTTTCAATGTGGCTAACGCAGTTGTCAATGTGGCGCTCCAATGTATCAATTCTGGCCCTATAATTCTTTCTCTCATTCTCTTTCTCTTTCTCTTTCTCTTTCTTCTTATAAGGGAGATCATGAGAATGAGATAAGTACAAGATACAACCTAGCGAAACAAAAGATGATACACTATTTATTAAGTTCTTCTTGCTTGCTGCATATTTTGTGCCATCCATTACCATCTTTCCACAAAATTTCATTACTCTAGAAATATTCATCTTTCAACCAAAAAAAAATATATATATTAGAATTTGAATACAAGATTAGTTCCTGTTATAGAATTCGAATACAAGTATAAATAAGACAATTGCAAAAGATAAGCCATATTCGACTTTAAATCTTAAAAACAAAAGATAAGCCATATTTCAAGTAGACCAATATTATACAAGGCAGATACTAACATTACACTACATGCTTTTTTATTGGATCGTGTTATACGTTATGAATTGGAATTAATTGAACAATAAAGAAAAATTGAACTTAATCGTTCAGTGCCATATATACGAAGGGACCATGGTAGGGAATAAACATCTTGTAAGGTCAAACATTACAATAAATCAGAACGCTAAACACTAAACAGGTAAGCGAAACATTAAACATTACACTAAATAAGAACGCTAAACACTAAACATCTTATAACGTAAGCAAAACACTAAACATTGTTAGATGACCGATTCTCCCAACAGCTTAAGCTGTCAGGAGGGTCATCTTATATATTATATATGAATATTACATGCTCAATACGCCCCCTCACGTGCAAGCTAGATTCATGTCATTTATTTGCATGTCTAGTCTTTGCTACGTGAATTTTTAAATTGGGTGACGACGGCAAGACTCGAACCCGCGACCTCTTATGGATCTAGGCTCTGATACCATGTTAGATGACCGATTCTCCCAACAGCTTAAGCTGTCAGGAGGGTCATCTTATATATTATATATGAATATTACATGCTCAATAAACATTACGCTAAATCAGAACGGTATTCTCTTATCTGCGAGTAATCTATCCTCTAAAAATATTGAAATTAAAATTTTATATTTGAAATAGAAAAGGAAAATAGCAAAGGAAAAATGTACCTCTTGACTATTTTATACAAAGAAATTGAAGATTAGATTTACGGTTTAGTTTGTATTCAGAGGTACTATTTTATAAGCTTGTTGGGATTTGCATCTTGGTTTTTTCCTTTCCCCTTTCTCAAGAAACCCTTTTAAATAGATCTTACCAAAAAAAACAAAAAAACTCTTAATATATCTTTTTATATATAGACCTCAAGTGGTAGTCCGAAATGTAAATGAGTTATTACTATATCTTTATTATATCTTTATACATAATATTATAAATTTTACCATATTCAAAATTGATTTACACTTTTTATATTAAAATAATAATTTAGTTACCTCTTCTTGTAAAATTCTAATATTAATTCCTTAGTATTTAAAAAGGTGAATGTCCAATAAGCACCTGTCACCTTAGCCACTTGCCTATAAAAGGCACTTAAGGTAAATATACCTTAATGCCCTTACTGCTGTCTACTGCCGTCTGCTGTTGCCGCCAAGGGCGAGTAATGGGAATGTTTTCCAGCACTTGTGCAAGTACACTACTGTCTACTGCCGTCTGCTGTTGCCGCCAAGGGCGAGTAATGGGAATGTTTCCTAGCACTCGTGCAAGTACACTTTTGTACTTGTGGCTAATGTTGAGTAATGGGATATGTTTCACAGCACTCGTGCAAGTACACTTTTGAACTTGTGGGCTAATGTTGAGTAATGAGAATGTTTCCAAGCACTCGTGCAAGCAGGGCCGATCCTGACATTTTGGGGGCGCTAAGCGAAATTTTAAAAATGGACCCCTCAAAAAAATTTATGTGTTTTGTTAATGATTTTTTTTACTTAAGTTAGTTAAACAGTTTTTTATTTAAAACAAAAAAATGGATTAGTATTTTTGTTTTGAATTGGGCTAAAATTAGGCCTTCTTATATAAAAAAAGTTATACTATATATAAAAAAAATTGAGGCCCCTAAAATTTATAAGAATTGAGGGGGTCCCAAGGCCATGGCCTCCTTGGCCACCCCTCAGGACCTGCCCTGCGTGCAAGTACACTTTTGTACGTGTGGCTAATGTTGAGTAATGGGAAATGTTTCCCAGCACTCGTGCAAGTACACTTTGGTACTTGTGGACTAATGTTGAGTAATGGGAATGTTTCCTAGCACTCGTGCAAGTACATTTTTGTACTTGTGGGCGAATGTTGAGTAATGGGAATGTTTCCCAGCACTCGTGCAAGTACACTTTTGTACTTGTGGCTAATGTTGAGTAATAGGAATGTTTCCCATCACTCGTGCAAGTACACTTTTGTACTGTCTGCTGCTGTCAAGGGTGATTTTTGCGTGTAATTTGAAATTTAAACGGTAATGAAAAGAGATGAATGAGCTAGAGAGAGAAAGAGATAGAGATGAAAGAGAAGAGAGAGAGAGAGAGAGAGAGAGAGAGAGAGAGAGAGAGAGAGAGAGAGAAAGAGAGAGAGAGAGAGAGAGAGAGAGAGAGAGAGACTAATAAGCGGATGGCGGCTGGGGTGAGGGGGTAAAATAGGAAAGAAAAAAAGAAGTGTCTTTTACAGGCAAGAAGAAAGCGGCGGGGGTGAGGGGGCATTAATTCTAATTTGAGGTGTTTTTTGGGCAATAATCCTATTTAAAATTACACTTAATTCATGTAAATTTTAAAATCATAAATCAACCCGTTGATATTAAAAATTGTAAGTTAGACAAAATAATTTAAAATTAGTTCCTAAGTATTTAAAATTACAAATCATATCCTATAAATTAAAAATTACAAATAAACAACTGAAAATTTTAAAATTATAAATAAATTTTTAAAAGATATAATATTGTAAGTCAACCTTGAAAGTTGTAGACGGTCAATATAACTAGTCACATGTTGTATGAGTTGTTCTGCATAAAGAATAAAAAATTCGTCGAAACTTAGGCCCAAGAATACATTTCGAGCTTCACTCACGAATACAAGATGTAGTTATACAAATCTCTTCCAGCTATCACTATCAACAGGATGGCGTAACACATCTGGATCGGTATTCTTTCTGGTATGCTGCCAAATCATGTCTTTGGCGGTGTGCTCCGAAACGTATTGTTGCTGCAACCTCGGTGAAATCGAAAAATAACGGAGTTTCGTATGCGGTACTTTCTTAACCTTCTTCGGATCCTATCTAGATTCACCACATAATGGACACTGCTTGAGGTATTCATTCTCTTTGTAATATAGATCACAATCATTCAAACAAACATTGATCGTACTATACCTCATACCCATACTTTTCAACTTTTTGTTGCACTTCTCGTAAGACTCGGGAAAAGTATGAGGTTTGGGCAAAACACGACCCAACAATTCCAAGAGCTCAATGGATTATGTGTTAGTCCACTTGTTTTTCACTTGTACGTGCAATAGCTTGTCAGTAAGAGAACTCGTCACTTTAGATCTAAAGTATAATTCGGTTTTCAATTCCTCGAACAAAACTTCAAAACTTCCACGGCTTGTATGACTTTTTCTCTCTTATCTCGGTGTCACCAGAATGACCACCAACATAAAAAGTGGGTCTCAAATCGTCATACACTTTCATCGTTTCATCATCTATAATTTGGGTAGGGATTTCTTCGGAAATTTCTAAATTTTCACTGTGTTTTGTTCAAACCTCATATGTAGGCAAAAACCTGTAATTTAGAAGGTGTACCCTGACTTTTTGGATGAGAATCAACGATTGATCAAACAATGATTACACAGGTAAAACAATAAACCATTAAAACCATATTGATTTTCAACAAAACCGATAAATTCTTCCAAACCATTAATAAATTCCTCCGTAAAATAATTGTCAAATTTAATCCGACTCCTATCAATACCAAAGCCATCTTTATTAACAATCTGATATAACTAAACAACTATAACAATATAAAAAATAAAAAATAAATGTTCATATGTATATTTTATACCATACAAATCAATATACAATCATAAAACAGGTTTTTATTTAACTTAATCATATCATATCACATGTAATACACAATCATTATCAAAGAAGTCAAATTTTAAAAAGTGTGGATTTTTTTTCTAATTTTGGAAAATATAGGTGGAAAAATTGAAGATTGAGTAGGCCCCACGTGGAAGATGGTGCCGGTAATAGTATAAGATGAAGTAGAGAAGCAATTGATGGAGATTAGAACAAAAATTAGTTAAGGTTTTGAAAGAATTGTGGAGAAAATTTATTTGGGTTTGATTTTTGTTTTAAAATATCTGATACACTATCATAAATACGTCATCATCATTAGTGACTACATTAAAGTAGTCGCTAGTGATATGAATGTAGTCGTTATTACACCTTAACCGCGACGACAAAAATAGTCGCTATTAAAACTGGTCAACATCGAGTACATTTTACGGAAAAAAAAAGCAAAATGTAATCAGTAACTCTAGTGACTACTTGTATAGTATTCGCGACTAGATCGCGTAGTCGCTAATTACAAATGAGATGCGCGACTACTATTATAGTCGGCAATACATTTTAGTCGCTAAAAACCAATATCTAGCGACGACACGTATGTAGTTGTTAATCAATTCGTCGCTTATGAAGCGCAGTGTAATAGTGAATGTTATGACCCCTACTCGTCTAATGTTTGTATTGTACAGATTCAGCACACACGCACATACACATGATGTAATAACTATTCTGTTTCGGAGGTTCCAGACCCAATCCTTCAATTCTAACTTTTAGCATTCTCTTTTGTCCAAATCCTATAATGTTACCCCCACACCTCCCTTTAATTTCAACCCTCACTTGAGTTCATATTATTTTAATATATTTACCTCTACGTGAATACAAAATCACTAATCGTATGAAAAATATATGATCAATTAATATAATTTTATACCCATGAGTTTGAAAAAAAGCTTATAGTTTTAGTAAAGTTATTGGGTTTTTGGACTTAATTGGCTAATATCACTTTTGAATATAGTATATAATTTTTCTTTAGTTTTTAAAACTAATATTATAAATTTTTATATGTTTGATTCAATAAAAAATTATGTAATGTGTTAATTTTAATAAAATAATTTATTTTTAAGAAAAGAATGTTCATTACGATTACAATTGTAATAGGTAATTCATAAGTAGTTGCTATGTAATAAAAAATCACATATTCATTGTAATGTGATTATGAAAGGAATAGTATTACAAAGTTGATTACAGTATATCTATCTTTTGCTACCATAAGAAAAAACTCCTAGAATCTCGGAAACCCTTAACCACTCGAACTTATCCTTGTTGTCGTCAATGGCTGCACAACCAACTGACCTGCCCGCCGGGAAACGCCGCCTGAAAATTACGTGAATGATGACATTGCTATGAAGGAACAACCAACTGCAGATAATTTTCCGGAATTAAACACAGCCACAGAGCAAATTCGACAAAGCAAAAGACAACGCTCTGCTGTGGTTCATGGCGTCGTTGTTTCTTCTGCATTGATTCAAACGGTCTCATCTATGTCTCCACATGCTACACACTCGAATCAAATGCCTGCAATTTCCCATGCTGCAGCGGCGACGAATTCTCATGCAACTGCGAGTAAGACGTTCAGACCTAATCCTGGCCCAAAGTTGGGAGGATGGATGGGAACTCTAATAGGTAACAATAAAGTGATTCCCACCATAGTGGATGAAAAAGAAGGATACAAGGAAAGGCCACAGGGGAGGATGAATCCTTTGAATTTGAAGAGCTTATCGATGATGATGTGTTAGATGAGAATGAGACCATTCCTATGATTATACGGACCCGTGAGGAAATTCAGGAGGGTGTGAGATTGTGGAGGAACACTGTGGTCGTGAGGCTGCTAGGACGGGAAGTAGGGTTCACCTATCTCTCGAACAAATTACAACAAATATGGAATCCGGATGGACCAATGGAGCTGGTAGATGTGGGACATGGTTACTTTATGGTGAAATTCGCGATAAGAAAAGACTTCGAATTTGCAATTTCTGGGGGACCTTGGATGGTACTGGATCATTACCTAGTTGTAAGAGAGTGGACGTCTAATTTTAATGCTGTTAAAAACTCGATTACAACAACAGTAGCGTGGGTAAGGGTCTCGAACTTGGGTATGCATAATTATACTACGCGTATACTCAGAAAAATATGGGATTAAATCGGACGAACAATTCGAATTGACCCCCTAACTAAGGGGAGACTCAGAGGCAACTTTGCGAGGCTGACAGTGGAGATTGAATTGAGCAAATCACTCGAACCTGAAGTACGAATAGGATCGGATATTTGTAGAGTTGAATACGAAGGGCTGCACCTCATATTCTTTGGGTGCGGAAAATTTGGCCACCGCAAAGATAACTGCCCTCCAAATGCACCAAAAAATTCAGAAACCGGAGAAAGAAATAATCCAGTACAGGTTCATGCAATGCGAGAAATCGGAACTACTCTACCCTCGATTGAGAAATATGGTGAATGGATGACTGTGCGGAGAAATAATCGGGGTTATAGTAGAGATAAGGCAATGGGGGGGTAATATGCGGCAAAGTCTAACAACAATAAAGGCCTGAGCTCGCGTTTTGATTCACTCCGAGTAAATGAAGAGGAAAGTACCTTTATGAATAGAGGAGAACGATCATATCATAGTCGAGAGCAAAGTAATAATACTAATGGGAAACAAAACAAAGGCAAAGGACTAGCCTTTGGACAACGAGGGGGAACTGTAGGAATGCATGGGGTAATAGCCGCTCCGAATTTTGAACACCAAAGAGTACTGCGAACAGTAGTGGAGATGAAGGAGTTTTCGGCGGGGCAAGAGAGTAACGAAAAGAATGGGGTGAACGGTAAAGAAGATGGGGCAGGAAGTTCGAGTAAGGTGAGCAATAATGGAGGGACTATGGTGAAAATAGGAGCAATTAATGTGGGTAATGTGGGTTCTCAGGAGGATGAGTTGATGGAGGTTAATGTGCAAGGTAGGATTTAAGCGACTTAGCTGCAATAAAAAATGCAGCCACTGGTGCAGAAGTTTCTGGGATTAACAGGGACATTATGAGGTCGAGACAACAACAGGAAACTGAGCTGATTGCTATTGATCCTCCTGATATAGCAGCTGCAGATTTTCTTTGGCCATGTCACTTACCTAAACAGCTGCTGGATACACAAATAAATAGAGATGAGGATCTTCAAATGGTGGAAAGTCAGGTCCCCGAATCTCCTTTAGAAGCAGCCACAGATGGACTACGCGAGCCTAAGAATGATGATGTGTCCCTCTCTTTCCGTTTTTTATAATATTAATAATGTGTACACAAAATTGTGCAGAAAATAAATGGGGAGATTCTTTACAACCCCTAAACATATTGGTTTGGAATTGTTACGGAGCGGCAAATCAAAATTTTCGTCGTGTCGTTAGAGATATGATGGTTAGTCAAAAAGTGTGGCTTATAGTGATTGTGGAACCAAGGGTGAGCAGGGATAAAGCGGATACTATTATCAATTCATTACAGAAAGATAATTCTATTCGAGTAGACTCCGAGTGCTACAAAGGGGGTATTTGGCTTATTTGGGATAATTCGGATATATCGGTTCGAGTAATTTCAACTGGTCGTCAGGTTATCAATATCGAGGTGAGTCAGAAAGATTGCGAAACGTGGATTTTCTCGGCTATATATGCAAGGACACACTATAAAGAAATGGAGGTGTTGTGGGAAGCCCTTTATCAATCTTTCCATAACGTCTCAGTTCCATGGTTAATAGCAGGAGATTTTAATCAAATCGGAAAGGAGGAGGATAAAAAGGGTGGTGTTGAAGGTATTACGAGAAGGATGGAAAAGTTTGAAGAGTGGAGAGAAAGTTGCAGATTAATTGATCTTGGTTTTGAGGGACCACGCTTCACATGGTGTGACTCTTGGAATACGGGGCAACGAATTATGGAGAGGCTAGACAAGGCCTATGGTAACACAGAATGGCACGCAATTTTTTCTACCGCGAGGGTAATTCATTTAGCTCGGGTACATTCGGATCACATGCCAATATTAATACAACTTTGCCCTTTTCAAAAGCCTAAATCCCATCCACGGCGCTTCCGTATTGAGATGGCTTGGTGTCTTCACAAGGATTTTCAGATATTTGTGAGTGGTAAGTGGGAAGGAGGAAGGTGTGGAGTTGGCAAAGGTATTGAAGAAATTCAGAAAAGTCTCAATAAATGGAAGATGGAAATCTTTGGTGATATTAATCGTAGGAAACGTTCACTTATTTCTCAACTTAGGGGAGTCCAGAAATCCTTTCAGGTATCCTATAATTCATCGCTCCGTCATTTGGGGAACCGCTTAATGAATGAGTATGATAGCGTTTTAAAACAAGAAGAGATAATGAGTTTTCAGAATTCTAGAGATACCTGGATTGTATCCGGGGAGCGGAATACGCATTATTATCACCTCTCTAGGATTATTCGTAAAAAATAAAATCAAAGTGCACAAGATTACGAAATGAAAGTAATGATTGGGTTGAGGATGAAAGTGAAGTCAAGGCTCTAGTTCGTAATTATTTTGAGGAGTTATATAAGTCCCCTGGAGGAGATATAGGGATCTTTTCACTTCCTCAAATGGATTTTATCGGAGAAGATGCTGCAAGAGCGCTAAATATCCCGTTTTCGAAAGAAGAAATTCGAGAAGCGGTTTTTCAATCAAATCCGACAAAAGCTCCAGGGCCGGATGGTATGTCAACTGCTTTCTATCAGAAATGTTGGAGTATTGTGGGTCCATCTATAGAGGCTATGTTCAGAGAAGCATAAGAAAAGGGGAGTCTTCCAGCTAAGCTCAATGGCACACTAATTCACCTAATTCCGAAAGTAGTGGATCCGGATAGGGTAAGTCTACTTCGTCCTATTAGTTTGATTAACTCACCTTGTAAATTTGTTATGAAGGCTATGGTGAATAGATTATGACCTTTTCAAGCGGATATGATCGGGCCTTGTCAAAGTAGCTTCCTACCTGGAAGGTCTAGCAGATAATATCATTCTCGTTCGCGAAGTAGATCACAGAATGCGTCAACTTAAACTCTCGCACTTATTCTTTGGTGACGATTTAATCCTTTTTGGTGAAGCTTCTGTTTCACAGGTAAATTTAATTCAGGAGACTTTAAATGTTTTCTGTAATGAATCTGGACAAACAATTAGCACCGAGAAGTCCCTTATTTATTTCTCGAAAAATGTGACAATGGAATTACAGTTCGAATTGGAGGGTATAAGTGGTTTCTGTCATAGTGAATCTTTTGGAACCTATTTGGGTACTCCCATTCAATCACAGAGGTTACCTAAAGGATTTTATAAGAGGATATTGGAGAGAATGAAAGGGAAATTAGCGGCATGGAAGGCTAAGACTCTTTCGCTAGCTGGCCGAATTACACTTGCGCAATCAGTTCTTTGTGCGATTCCTACATACCAAATGCAAGTCATGAAATTACCAATGTATATATGTGATGGGATTGATCGAATTGGTAGGGATTTCATTTGGGGATCATCGGAAGAAGGAAGAAAAATTCATTGGGTGGCGTGGGCGCAGTTGTGTAAGCCGAAAGAGGAGGGAGGTTTGGGGTTGCGAGATGCAAGAAATTATAATGTGGCTCTATTAACAAAGCTGGGATGGAAATTGATTTGTAACCATAAAGTGGCGTGGGTTGACCTTTTCAATAAAAAGTACTTTAAAGAAGGATTCCTCCAAAGAGATAGTAAAGGAAGTGATTCGAGTGTGTGCAAGGCGATATAAGCTGGTTCGAATTTGTTAAAGGAAGGAGTGGTGGAAATCGGTTTAGCTAATGGTATACAATATCGGTGGAAGCATGAACCTTCGAGTATGTTTACGGTAAAATCGGCATTCACTTGTTTGGGTAATACAGTTCCAGATCACTCTTTTGATTGGGGGTGTATATGGAAACTAAAATGCACACAAAAGGTTCGCGTGTTGTTATGGAGAATTGCATTAAATCGTCTTCCCACTGCGGTGAATTTGGTTAGGAGGATGGTGATTGATAGTGAGGAGTGTAATATCTGTGGTGAAGGTTCGGAAGGAGTGCAACATATCTTTATGAGTTGTAAAGCCGCGACAATATTATGGAAGGGATTAGGATTAATGGAGAGTGACTCGAATGGCAGTAGGTCAGGAGCTTCTGGTCGATTATTTGCTGCAGATAAAAATGCTTCAAGGAGTGATAGTGCAGAACTTGAATTGGTGACAAATTGTGATGGCCAAAGTAATAGAATTCCAGCGAAAGTAATACAGGCCCACCTGATGTCTCCCTAATTGTTCTAAATATAATCCCTTAGGAGACATCATTTTAGCTGAATACTTGACTTATTAGATAGACTTTTGTGCTTATTTAGTCATATTACACTTTCTCCCCTTGGAATTACACTATTTGCATTTATAAAGCTTTTGTGCGTTAATTTACTTATTTTTAGTGCAAAGTTAATAGGTTTATGAATTTCATGAAAAACCAATCCAAGCAAGAGAAGTGAGAATTAAAGTCTTAGAATATTTCTAGTGTGTTTAGTCGAGTTTCCTAACTTTTAATTGCACTTTCTTATTTCTAGTCTTGATTTGATGAATTATTATTTATAAAGCATATGCGGTTTAATTATTTATTTAATGTGAAGCTTTAAAGATAATATGGAAATAAATTAGATGCTAAATCAATTCTAAGGAGATAAGGAAAGAAGATCTTGAAGAAATCTGGAGATAGAAGGAAGTAGAGTTCAACTAGGAAAAGGAAAAGCTGCCAAATAAATCTGAATTTCTGCAGCTACGTTTAAAGAAGTGATTATAACTCAAAATCCCGGCGGATTCTGGAAGATTCCTTTCATAGGGAAATAGATAATTTGATGAGGATTAATTTGACAGTTTACAGGCCAAAAACGGATAAGTAACGAAGAAGATATGGTCAAAACAAGTCAGCAGTAATTATCCTTATTTGACCTACGAATTTGAGTTGGACTTGGACTCTATTACTTGGCCCCTACTCCAAGATTTTGACCTAGCACCTATATATATCAGTTCCAAACCTTAGAAAATCATCCATTGACTGCCTAAGCTTAATATACACATATAAATCATCATAGAAGAAATCAGGAGGATCTAGAGGAGGAAGAAGCAAGAGCAAGAGCTTAACTACATCAATTCAACACTTCTCCATCTCTATTCTTTGGGTAATTTAGTATTAGATCTATTTTGTCTATGAGGTATTTCTAAGCTATTTATTCAAGAAGTTTATTTATGCATAATTTCTCTTTAGGATTGTAATTATATGAACCTTTGAGTATTGTTTTTCTGTTTTAGTTTTGAATCTGGGATTTAGTATTTAATTGAATTGGTTCTTAATTTCCATTGACTATATTCTTGATCTTGTTTACTATCATTGACGTCGCGAATCAAGGGTAAGTTTTAGTAATTAGGCTATTCACTTAGTGGCGAGTGATCACCTTGACGGGGGGTTTAATTACAGAATTAGAATATAGACGTGTGGTATCTGTTACTAACCCTGGCGGGCTTGACTAACCACGTAGCCAATTGGGTATAGATTTAATCATCCGAAAGTAGCTTATAATCGCCCTGGCGGGGTTTGTAATACCGTAGGATAGCTTCTAGGTCCACCCTGACGGGGGCTAGGAGATTATAAAGTCCTGACTATTGCGAAATTTCCCATTCACCCTTATTCTTAATAATCTTAAATTCAATAGGATAGATTCATACTTGCATATCCTTATCTTATTTGCATAATTATTTATTGTTTATTTATTTCTTTAGTTAATCAGAAAACAAACTCCTTTGCTTTATCTTTTTTATTAAGGCAACTGAAACTATCAACTCTAATATTGAACACGAAGTTAGAATAACTACTTAAATCCCTGTGGAGATGATTTTCCCATATTTACTTATCTATTACTTCGTACGACACGTACACTTGCGGTCGGTGGATCCTTTATTCCTTTATTACTTTTATTGCATTATTTTATAACACACAAGGACCCACCAAGTTTTTGGCGCCGCTGCCGGGGATTTATAGCAGTTATTTTATTTGTGTTTAAGTTAGGTTAGTAGTTTTAGTTGTTTTCAGTTTTACGTTTGTTTGTTTTAGTCTCTTTTCAGGTTTTAGGTATGAAGATTGTACCCTATCAAGAACAAAATCCACCAAAGAGCGGGTTTATGCCAGTACTGAAATTCATGCATCTGACATGTGAAAGCTTAACAGATCATTATTTTAGACTCAAGAAGTTGGAGGACTTCCTCAATTGTTTACTGAAGGTTACAAAGGATAATATAGAAAAGAGTAATGCGGAAAGCGCTGCTATCATATCATTAGTGCAAGATATGCAGCAACAACAACAACAATTAATGGAGCAACGATTGACGCAACTCACATAAACAATTGAGAGGTTACAACAAGCATAATTTATGCAGACTGGCCAAGGTACAAATATTAATCATCAGACCAGTCAAGGTAGCGATGTTCGGTTCAATGAGATTGAAGAGTTTAGCCTTAAAGTAGAGGAGGAAGTGGAATCACCACAAGTTACACCTAGTGAACTAGAGATTCCAACAATAGAAGAACCAACCACGCTACACATAGATGAGACAATTGTTGATAAGCGAGTCGGATTTGAAATTGAACCTTGTGAAGGGAAGATTACATCCATGGAAAACCCAGCCAAGCCGTATTCAGAAGAAAATATTGAAATCTTGGTTAGAAAAGAGACAGAAGAAGAAGAAGATTCTAGGATGGATTCGCCACCTAGTACTCCATTGATGTTGCCACCTGATCCTATAAAGACGAATAATTTGATTGGTGACATCGAGGAAGCATTTGTAGACATGTGTGCAAAGACAAAATCGACACCCAAATGCTTGAAGGTAAAGAACTCACACCGCAACAAATATTCACAGAACCTATTTAAAAAACAATTGAGAATGCGAGTGTAGAGATCGAGATTCAATACGTGGCCCTTATAACAAAAGAAAGTTCTGAAACATCCCTTGTTTTGGATAAAAAGATCGAGGAGGTGCCACTTGAGTTACCCATTGTTCAAGAAGTAGCTAAAGAGGTTAAAAAGAAGGACCGCCACCATGAACCTGTGAAGAAGAGAGCTAAAGATAAGTTTGGGGTTGGAACCTTGGTTGCTTGGAAAGCCTCCAAACAAGAAAATAGGCCACGAGGTTTCAAAAATGCGTGGATGGGACCATTTGTTGTTACTCGAGTGGTGACATCAAAATTAATAGAGATACGACCTTTAAGAGGTTAAAAGCTACGAATCGTAGACATACATAGCCTTAATCACTGCTGGGGAGGCTACATATTCAAGGGATAATGGAGGTAACCCGTCAAACTTTAAATGACGTTAAATAAAAGTGCTCTTGGGAGACACCCCAAGTTTTAATCGCTTTATTAGTTTAGTTTTATTAGTTAGCTTACGTTTTTTTTAGTTGATATTGCGTGTTTGAGGAAGGTATTAGTGTTTTTGATGTTCAGGTATTCGAGAAATCAAGTTAGGGAAGGAAAAAGAATTTTTTTGAGCATATTTTAACTTGACCGCCGGTATGCCGGCCACACGACCGGTAAGCCGGCGGGTCAAGAAAGGGTGTTACGGTTTCTTGGAACGGTACAATGCCGAGAGGTACAAAAACAAAGAACTATCGCAGCGGTATATCGGCCAGACCGGCGGTATACCGGGCAGCCCAAAAAACCGTAGCACGGTATGTCGATTCGGTTCAAGACAGATTGGTGCACGAAGAAAACCGTAGTCGCAACTTTACGACACGGTTTGTGACGTCACTGGGCGGCATACCGGCCATACAGGCGGTATACCGGATGCCGCCGCTGGAAAGAAAGAAAAAATTCGTTTTAGGGTTTAAAAAAGAAAGAGGTTAGTTATAGCTGCGAATTTATCAATCCTTACACCTCCTTTCTTCTCCAAACCTCTCCCAACTCCATTAAAGCTTCAACAAACCTTCACCCAACATCAAAACACTATCAAATCACCATGAACTCACATCCAAATCCTTCCCTACATCATTACAAAGAAGATTCAACCACCCAAACCATGTCAAAACATCTAGAATTTAAGAATCAAAACCGAATTTTTCCAATTCCTCTTCCAAAATTCCTTAAACCCATATCATCCAAGCAAGAGTTCATCACACCCATACAAAGAATCATCATCATAACACCTTTCCTAACCCAATCAAAGCTTGTTCAACCTATGATCAAGAGTTCAAATTTCAAGAGTGTTCAAAAGCTTTGAGTTGGGGGTCAAAAGAGATGATGGAAAGAATCAAGATATTATCAAGTGTTAGGGAGATGAAAAATCAAAGCAAGGTCTTGGGTAGTAGAAGTTGGAGAATATGAAAAACAAGAGAATTCTAGAGTGTGATTGATTGGGATGGATCATAAGAGGATATAGAGGAAAGCGAAATTGGTGATACATGGAGGTTACATACACGCAAAGCAATGCACCCTATCTTGGGTATTATCATGCGAGGCAATAGCCTCAAAGAGTATGTTTTCTTTCTTCCTTACCATTTCTATATGTGCAATATTTGCTATTTTTATTTTATTAAGTCTGTTTCGAGTCGTGGGGACACGACTCATTGTGGGGATTCGTTGTCCCTCATCTCCATTTTATGTGATTTACTGTTTTTTTAGAGAAATTTGAGATTTTTAAGAGATGGATTAGGTGTAGAATGTTTTAATATCTTGAAAGCATAAGCTTAGTAAGTTTATGATAGAAAGTAGTATGTTTATGAGCTGCTTTATTTTGTATGCTTTGAGTATTTGCAGGAAAACACGTTGATAGTAAAGAAAAGATTAGTTAGCAATGCGATAGAAAGTATGTTCGATCTCAGGGAGCCATGAGTGGTGTGTAGGCCGTGAGATCCAAGCTAGTTGACAAACCCATTTAATGGACGTGCTAAAGGTAAGAGAATGACGAAATTGCATAGTTTAGAAAGTGATTAAGGCGGTTCTTTCATAAGCCCCTTGTTGACTTTTAGCTTGCTGACCAAATTAATATTATATATCCTCATCAGTCCCTTCTATCCTTTCTAAAGTTTTTTTATTAGCCACATTATAAGCCATATCCCTTTAGATTTTAGGCATTACCATATGACCCGCACTCGAATCGTGATGCATAGACAATTGTTTTAGAGCTTGAGTTTGGGGTGGTGGGTTCACCATTATGGGAATTATTATTGGGTTGGAATTTTTGAGCTTATTAATTATGCTATGTTCTTAAATTTTATGATGTTTCACAAGTAATTATAGTGTAACCCTTTGTCGGGGTAATAGTGAATGAAAAAGAAGCTACGAGCTAAATTTGCCAAAAAGGGCATGAATTGAAAAGAAAAATCTATGAAAAATAGCGTGATATCTCAAACATCAAAAAAAGAGTCATAGCTATACAAAAGAAAAAAAATCTATGAAAAGAATATATATTTGGACCGGCAAAGAGGAATTTTTATGTGAACATCTTTATGCTTTAATTGGGTTATTGGGGATGCTAATTAGTGCATCAAGGAGATCATTGGGTTGAGTGAGAAAGTTTTACGAGATTAACTCAAGCTCTAGGGCGATTCGTTGATGGCTAGTGAGGAGAGACCAAAAGATCACTCTGAATTATCCAAATATACTTATCATACCGTCCCTAAGCCAACATTACAACCTTAAAGACCTTTTGATTCTTTGCTATGCAATCTAGAAGTAATTGAGCCAATAAAGAGTAGTTAAGTGGATCTTTGGAGACTAGTGAAGTTTGATGAACAATCTATAGCCTCCTTGGTAAACTGAGTAAAGATCCAATCCTTCTTACATTGCGAAACTAATCCAATCTTGAATTCAACCCGTGTTGATTGCAGATATGACAAGTGTGCAGGTATGTAATTTAACGGAAAGTAAATGAATTAAAATCAAAGAGAGGTGGGCGCAAGGATGAGAAGTGTACTTGAGTTTCGCAAGGAACCCACCTAAATTCATATAATTGATGCTTCCATTTAAGGGCTAAGCCGGTTTTTATGTATTAGTCGGGACTCTACAATCTCCTAACTCCCGTCAAGGTAGACTTAGGAGCTATCCTATGGTATTACAACCCCCGTCAGGGCGATTATAAGCTACTTTCATATGTTGAAGTCTTTTACCCAATTGGTTGCGTGGTTAGTCAAACCCGTCAGGATCATTGGCGAATACCGCGCGTCTCTAACCTAGGTCTGTAATTGAACCCATGGTCAAGGTGATCACCTCCACTAGTGAATAGCTCAATTACTCAACCCTATTTCTAATTGATCAGAATAAAAATAGTAAATAAACTCATGATAACAGCCAATACGAAATACTCAACTTAAATTAAATCAAATAATCCAAAAATCAGAAAAAATATCAATTATATAAATTAAGGCTTAACCCATAATCGATTATCAAGTACTAATGATTTAGCTCATATTAAAAGTAAAAACAATAAGGAAATTAAAAGCATTCATAATTCCTAAAACTGAAATAAGATAAAGAACCTAATTAAAGGAATGAGATTAGTTGTTGTTGAAGAAGAATGACTTCTCAAGCTCTTCCTCTGCCTTCTGGCTTTTTGCTCTCTTCTGACTCTTGGAAAATATGGAGCGTACTGAAAAATGAGGTCTAAAATGCTATTTATACTAATACAAATCGGATTGGGGATTTATTTTATTTAATTAAATGATTAAAAGCCGAAGTTTAATTAGTAATTCTCGTAACTGATGTACACACTCTAGTAAAACATGCGTAACTTTTGTGTCTTAAGTCCAAATAACCTGATTCTAGTCCTCAATTCGAGCTAACTCAGAGGCGCAACTTTCTTCTTTGAATCACTAGACCTGAGTCAGTACCATTTTGGCTCGAAATCAGCAAGAAGTAACAGCTATTCATATTTTTATCCTCTTCTTCAACTCTTTGAGTGGTACTTTATTTCTTTTGACCTCTTCTCTTGATCTAAGAATTTAAACTTCACTTCTACTCCTCATCTTGGTGCTTCCTAGCATCCATGTACCTAAGAATTTTATAATAAAAACAAACGAATTAACGCACAAAAACTCTAAAAATGCAAATAATATAATTTCGAGGGAGAAAAATACAATATGACAAAATAAGCATAAAATTTTATCTAATAAATCTAAGAGTAATGATATATACCACCCAAATTCATACCACCCAAATGTCACCCAATGACGTGGCGTGAATTAGTTGGTTGCAAATCGTTAATATATTTATTTTCATTGGGTGACATTTGGGTGGTATATATCATTACTCTAAATCTAATTTCTACCTAAAATGATGTCTATTTGTCACAAAAAAGTAAAACATCAATGTTTTTGTAATTTTATTAATTCTTTACAAGTTTATGTTGTACATTAATAATTTTATTGTGCTTCTTTCGGTGTAACCATCACAAAGAGGTAAGTATGGATTGATAATATTCATTAACATGTTTATAATTTTTTGCCCTCAAAATGATTTTGACTTTAATTATCTAGGATGTGGATTAATAAGTTTAATTACTTTAGATGGGACAATCTACTCTAAATAGAACCATTTATACATGTTTTATTACCTCTTGTTTTACCTTTTTTTTTTTTTTTTTTCTTTTTTTTTTTGGACATTAATTTTTTTACCTTCCTTTAAGAGTTGAAAAAATATCATTGATTTGGCCAGTCAAGCCATTTATACATTTTATTCTTTAACGATGTTACCTTTTAAACTTAGATTATAGTATTTGTATAGATTTGAATTTTATCATTATTTTAAAATTTATATAAATATGAAATTTATATAGAGTCCGTTTGGGATTGATTATTTTGGAGCTAAAAGTGCTTTTTGATTAAAATTAGAATATTTGTAAAAATTATTAAAAAATATTTTGATATCTAAAATCACTTTAAATAATTATTTAAATAATCACTAATCTAGTGCTTTTCCTAAAAGTGATTTTGAGAGTCTAAAATATTGTTATGGATCTAAAATCACTTTAAGTGATTATTTTAAAAATCAATCCCAAACGGGCACATAATATTTTACTTTTTGATCATTACAAAATTTTGTTTTTTTATTTGTAATTTTTTTTAATCTCTTTTTTTATCGGCAAATCAAACTTTTTCATTATAAATCAACAAAACCATGTTCATTACAACTTTTCAAACCTATATCTAATTAGGACCATACATTAAAAAAGAAATTACAAAGCCCACTAGCTAAATACAATAAAGCCCACTAGTCTAGCTATTACATTTCATTACAAGACTCACTTGGACCCTTTAACTAATTTGTCTAAAATTTCTACCGAGCCTTTAGCTTTTAAATTCAACGCCTGCAACTTTGAGCAAACTTGCACAATAATACCATCCAATAACTGCTCCTCACTTTGCATAGAGCCACCATGTTCTTTGCTATTTCTTTCACTCCAAATATTATAAACATAAGTAGTAAAAAACAAACTTACAATGCATAAGTGTTCATTACTCGGCAATTGCATAAAAACATCAATTAAAGCACCAATATTTGAAGCTGGGGATTGAATTCCACATAATGACATCACTTTGTTAAGAATTCGCTGAGAGAAAGAACAAGAAATGAATAAATGATCCCTGTCTTCTGCATAACTGTAACAAAAACCACAAACAGGATTGATCTGTAAACCCCATCCTATCATCCTGGCTTTGGTGGGGAGTCTATCTTGAACTGCAACCCAAGAGATAAAGGAACATCTTGGGATGCAAAATCTATTCTACACCACCCCACTCCAATTTACAGTGTCTCTCTCTTCACTTATATAAGCTAAAGTCTTCTTAAAGGAGAACTTCAGTTTAACACTTTGAATCCACACAATTTCATCTGGTTTTTCATTAAGTTTAACCTCTTGAATAATAGAAAGTGCCTTCCCTATACATGGGGAAGTCTCCATCTATCTCTACCATAGAATTCACTAACAATTCTATTGCAATTTATGTTTTGATTGCTTAATTCAACATTAAGAATTTCTTGAGTACTATGTCCATTAATCCACTTATCCCAAACCATGAAAGTACTCCTACCATTACCATTTTTATGATAGATAAGCGCATAAGCTAACCTTCTGATTTTCAGCATTTGTTTCCACACCCAAGTATGATACTGTTTAGCTTCAGTTCCCCAAATGCATTTGCCTTGTAAAATAATAGATTGAGCCCATAAACTCCACAAATTATATTTTTGTGAATACATTCTCCAGAAAATAGACATGATGTATACTTTATTCAAATCTTCTAAGTTAGGAATATTTAAACCACCTGTTTCTTTACTAGAACATAGAGTAATGATATTTGTCATCTTTTTTGTATCACCTTTTTATCACCTCCTAGGTGTATGTCTACATGTACCAATGAATGGACATCTCTATCTTATTTAATTGTTCTCTATCTGCTATTCAAGGAAATTAAAACATATATATAGAAAGGTGATAAAATTGTGACACGAAAATGAGTGACATATATCATTACTCTATTGGAGTAATGATATTTGTCACCCTTTTTGTATCACCTTTTTATCACCTCCTAGGTGTATGTCTACATGTACCAATGAATGAATTTCTCTATCTTATTTAATTTTTCTCTATCTGCTATTCAAGGAAATTAAAACATATATATAAAAAGATGATAAAATGATGACACGAAATACATTCCACGCAATTTTAATCTTTTTTTATTTGTAATCATGATAATAAAAATTCATTCATTTGATTAGCGTAAATATTAAGGCTGATAAATTATCATACAAAATCTATTATTTAGTTAGCTTCTAAATTTATTTTTAATCTGATCATACAAGTTTGCTTTTGTATTTTGTAAATTTTTCTTGAGTAATGATATTTGTCATTTTTTTGTATCATCTTTTTATCACCTCCTACGTGGATGTCTACATGTACCAATGAATTGATTTCTTTATTCTATTTAATTTGTCTTTATCTTTTATTCAAAGAAATTAAAACATATATATAGAAAGGTAATAAAAAAGTGACATGAAAAGAGGTGACATATATCATTATTTTTTTAAGAGGTTTTTTGGCACATTAGCGTTTTAAAATAAGGCTGCCTAAACGTTTTAAAGTGCGATCCGCCTAAAATTTCTCTCGAAGGTGGCTCGAAGGTTCGTCTGTGCATAATCTAATTAATAAATTACCCAGTTAGATTAATAAGCTGCTCAACCCAAATACTACCAAACATGCTAGCCCATAAATAATTAATTCAAACTAATCCAACCTAACTCATAAGCAAAATATACAGAAAAAACTACTTATATTAGAGTATGAACGCGCGAAAAAGGTAGGATTTGTCAAATTTCAACTAAGGAGCATGTTTGGTCAATTTTTGCTGCTTCATTTTTGGACTACTTTTCTTGGGCGTATATCAAGTCAACAAAGGAGCTACTTACATGTTCTGATTCGAAATATTATGGTGGTGAATATACTGATTCAACTTTGGGCTACTTTAATATTAATAAAAACCTTTGGTCCAAAACAGCTGCTACTACTTGGATTTTCTCTTTGGCTTTAAACTTTTGAACAAATTATGAATTTTTTAGTAGCGAGTTTATATTTCTTGATACTGTATTTGGGATTTTTAATTCAAGGACCATGTTGGATTCCTTGAAATTCCTTGTATAGCTTATGGAGCTGCTATTTTTACAAATTTACACAAGATGCTGCTGATCTTTATTTTTAATTTAGTAGTTCTTATTAATCACCTAAATAAGACTACTAGTGCTGATGTGCAAGACGATGAAAATGTGGCTTTTTTGCATATTTTTCGAAACTTTGAGGCCTGATCATGTTATGATGCTGGTGGTATTAGTTATGGGGTTGAATTACACTCTCTTGTTTCGAATGATGGAATTTTTAATGCAAGGACCGATTTGCAAATATTGGATTCTTTGGATATTCCTGATTTTGACTATAAGATTTGTGGAGCTACTTCTTTTGCTGATGGGAGGGCCTCTTCTTTCTAAATCATGTACTATAACAGTTCTTGCTGGTGCTATTTTTTTAGCTAACTCTCTTTTCTTAAAAATTGCTGGTTTGGGGTCTACTTCCTCAAGGACCATATTGCAATATATACGATTTTATTCTACACCAGCACTATAAATTCTTTTATCAAGAGCTGTATCAGATATTCTTTTATCGCATTTGAGAATTATTTAGCTGCATCTGATGCCACTTACCTCTCACATAGTCAAATTCTGGAGCTATTTTGGTTTTAAGTGGAGATGTTAATCATATTAGGAGCCAAGAAGCTGATGAAATATTTATTACGATGAACATATGGCTTTATTATTTACAAGTTCCAATTAAAGTTTATTTAGGGGATATTTTTAATAGTGCTGCTATTTTATTTATAGCTGCAAATATGGATGGGATCATTCGTTTACTTTATTTTTCAAAATATTATTGATTCTTCTTTGGGTCACTTTTATCAAATTTATGAGCTACTGTATTGGGAAAATGAAGTTAGCTTCCTTTATTTGGTCGATATTTGAGTCTCTTTTGAGACTTATGTATTGGTCAAACATAGCTGGCTACATCTTGGATCAATAATGAGACTATCAGGTGGCTTTCCCTTTTAAAGGCCACTACTTACTTTCAAATAGTTGAGTCAATAAAAGCACTTATTTGGTCATCAAATGTCCCAACGAGAATGCGAAACTTCATATGGAAAATAATTAACGATGCGGTCCCGACAAAGAAAAATCTAAACAGAAGGAAATGTGCAAATGATTCAATATGTGAATGGTGTGAAGAAGCCGAGGATACTAAGGAGCATTTCTTCATCGATTGTCCGTTTAGTCAAGCTGTTTGGGCGGAATCGACACTACAAATCAAGATTGACAGAGATAACAATCAAGATTTTAAAGAATGGTTCATTAATGTTATTAAAAGTTATACGAATAACGGATGGGATAAGAAAATCTTGATCAGTAACATCATTACTATTTTGTGGAATCTTTGGAAAGCAAAAATGAAAGGTTTTTATGAGTCCAAGGAATGAGATATTTCTGAAATCATTAATAATTGTAATAGATTAATTGATAGGTTATACAAAACAAATCAGGAACAGTTGGGGGAGCGTATCATCCAAAGAGAAAGACAATCAAGTGAGGAAAGTAAAGAAGATAAGTCAGAAGAACAAGCGGAACAAGTGGATATGATTTGGCATAACGATACATCTTTCATCGCTAAACATGAACCAGCTGGAACCGCCTCGATCGGAATCAATAAAGACAAAAAGATCATAAAAATAAAACACATAAGGGGTTCTTTCAGAAGTGCTAAGGAGGGCGAAGCATGGGCTATTCTGCAAGGAATGAAGGGGTCTGAAGAGTTTGATTGTAGAAGTATCATCTTTTACACCGACAACCTTGAAATTGTTCAAGGTATACATAGGAAAACAGGAATTGACTGGACGATTCGGCCGATGATTGAGGTTATTTGGCAATGGATCGCAAAATTTCCTGAATGGAAAGTTAAGCACTTAAAAAGGGAACATAACACAATTGCGGATCTGGCGGCAAAATTAGTGCGAAAATCTGGAAGCATAGAAAACTGGACGATTACTAGTGTAGAAGATAGTATAGAATGGCTTAAGCAATCACTTAATCATTGTAATAATTCATAACTCTTTTAATTTGAAAAAAATAAAAAATAAAAAAATAAAAGAAGTTACTATATTCGAATATATGAGTCAACTATGAAGCTCATTTGGTCAACTAATGTTTTATTTGGAGTTAATGGCTTTCGATTTTTATATACTGATCAAATCTTGTATCGAAGGGGAGGCTTGGGCGTTACTGTTGGCTCTTAGGACTGCTGGCGCTAATAAATTCCAGAGTAGTTTGTTCTACTTAGGGATGGCAATGGTTCAAATATTAACCGTAACCGATGGATATCCGATCCGATTAAAAATCCGTTAGTGGAACCGATGGTGCATCCATGAGGGTTTGGTTCTCACAAAAGGTAACCGGTGGATTATCCGTTAAGATTTGGTCTTTTACAATAATCCGATGGATAATCCGAAATCCGAATAAAAACATAAAAAATAGAATATTAAAATATATATACTATATATAAAGATATTCTATATATACAAATTTCATACATAATATCGATCAAATATAATTATTCCATACATAAACTAGCTAATTGATTATTATCTATTTTATTACTATATTGCCTAATATCATTTTATGGTCTTCCAATAATTTTGTAGCTAATTTTAGAATTTTAAAAATATTTAATAATTTATTTTATTTAAATCATTTTATATGATTGCGGATACGGATTAACCGCATCCGCCGATGGTTAATGGATGCAGATTTGGTTATCGTTTTTCTAAATAGATGTAGATATGGTTATGCAATTTTTCGAGGATATATACTGATAGTACAACCGATGTGGGGAGCTCCGCTCCTTCGATTATCATTTGAGTGGATATTATTTCATGTTCATTGGTCAAAGTTGGACTCTCTTATTCAAGAGTCAATTATAACTGATGATATGAGTAGACAAAATATAAGGACTAAAAGCATGCTTAGTTTAAACGATGTGGGAGTACTTCCTTATTATACTATTGGAGCTGCTACTTTTCTTTTTAATAGCTCAGCCGATGTGGGATATTTTTGTCCAAGTTATCACAATGCTGCTGCTGATATGACATTTGATTGTCCAAAGTTTGACTTTTCTTATCTCTTAAGGAATCACGATGCTGACTTATTAATTCATGAAGCTAAAGTGTCAACTTTGAGATATTTAATTTGTGAGACTTATATATCTATTATAGAGCTGCTGCATGTTACCTTATTTTTCTATCAATTAAAGATGCTGCTCTATCAAGCTTTTAAACCTCACCTGATGTTCGAATTGATTATTACTCAACATACAAGATTAAAGTTCCTCAAATATTAATTTATTTAGCTATCTCATTAAATAATATGAATAATAATGGAGCTTTATGTAGCTTCTTTCAACAAAAATCTAGAACCGAATATTATCTAAATAGTGATAGATGCACAAAGTTATTTCATGGAATAATGAGAAAAAAGGAGAGGAGAAAACATATCTCCTCTATCAAACTTCCGGATGAAGAGATTCTACCTCAAGAGACGAGCTTTATGATGTTTTTGTAAATTATTATATTGGACTCTTGGGAACTAGAGAAGAAACAACTCAAGTTGATCAAGATGTATTTGAGTGGGGAAATGTCTTAAGTGAAGATCAAAGGAGAGATTTATGTATTGAGGAGACCGAAGATGAAATTAAAAGTGTTATTTTTTGGATTGATAAAGATAAAGCCCCGGGCCCGGATGGTTATTCCTCACACTTCTTCAAAAAATCATGGAATATACTCCCTCCGTCCATTTTTGTTTGTCCTACTTTTTGTGGCACGAAGATTAAAAAGAGCATTTAATACCTTTTATCTTTACACAATTGCCCTTAATTAATGTACATGAGGTTATTTAATGCAATTCCCTTTATACTATTTAATTAAGGGTAAAATTGGAAAAAGTATAGAAAATGTGTCTTGATATTGTAAAAGGGACAAACAATATTGGACACCTCTTTTTAGAAAGATGGACAAATAAAAATGGACGGAGAGAGTAGTTGGTAAAAGTGTGGCAGATGCGATTAAAGAATTCTTCACTAATGGTAAACTTCTTCAACAATTAAATCACACTACTCTTGTTCTCATTCCCTAAACCGATGATCCTACTTCCTTTGATGCCTTTCGTCCTATTTCGTGTTGCAATGTTGCTTATAAAGGCATCACCATGATTATCGCGGATCGTATGACTTCAATTCTAGATGATTTAATTAATAAAGCTCAAAGTGCCTTTGTACCGGGTCGTCTCATGTCTGATAATATTCACTTAATGCAAGAAATTATGCGAGGGTATAATGACAATAAAAGTTCTCCAAGGTGCACCATTAAAATCGATTTTAGAAAAGCTTTTGATTCTATATCTTGGAGTTTTGTTTATGAGGTTTTAAAAGGTTTCAAGTTTCCGGATAAATATATTGGATGGATAATGGCATGTGTTACTTCTCCCTCTTATTCTCTATCTATTAATGGAGGCATTCACAGATATTTTAAAGGAGCTAAAGGGTTGAGACAAGGTGACCCTCTATCTCCTTATCTTTTCATTTTATGTTTGGAATATTTTTCTAGGTTGGTGAAGAAAAATACGGTGAATGGTTTTAATTATCATCCTAAATGTGGTAAATTAAAAATAACTCATCTAGCTTTTGCGGATGATCTTATGCTTTTATCTAAGGGTGATGGGAAACCGGTGGATATACTTATGAAATGTTTGCATTTATTTGGTGAGTGCTCGGGCCTTCGGGTTAATGTGCTTAAGTCTAATCTTTATTATATTGGTATAAAAAAGCAAGAAGAGCTTGATAAGATTATTGATTTAACTAATATGGAAGAGGGGGAGTTACCTTTTAAATATCTTGGGGTACCTCTTGATGCTTGTAATTTACAATCAATTGATTATCAACCACTAAGGGATAAGTTGAGCAAAAAAGTTAGATCATGGAATGCTTCAAGTCTATCCTATGCCGGAAAATTAGAGCTCATCTGATCCGTTTTACAAGGTATTCTTTGCTTTTGGGCTTCCATTTTTCCTCTTCCTAGTTGTGTGATTAAAGATGCGATTAGTATATGTAGAAATTTTTATTGGAATGATAAATCTCCTCCCATTGCTTGGGATATTATTTGTAAGCCTAAAATTGAAAATGGTCTTGGTTTAAACGATATCAAAGCTTGGAATAAAGCTTTGTTAATGAAAATAGTTTGGCATGTTGTGGTTAGTAAAACTTCGATGTGGATAGATTGGATTAAAGTTGAATTTTTGGGTGATATAGAATTTTGGGAATGGTTGTAAAAAACTCGAGACTCGGGTTTGATGAAAGAAATTTGGGATTTAAAAGATGATAATTTATTTAGCTTGTGGAAAAATGGAAGGTGAAAAATTATTGAAAAGGTGGTTTGAGAAAAATAAACCTTAAAATGGAGAAAATATTATTTTTGGAAATAATAGAAAAAGAAATAATGCTGAAAATTTGGTGATGTCATGTGTTAATACACGTGAAGTCATCACCACCTCTCCCCATTTGAACGCATCTGTTGGTGATAATAATTCGATCCAATTTGATGTTACAAATGATGGAGTCCAACATGCCATGGAGATAACAAACAGCCCACCTCTTTTTATTACTAACAGACCACTTTTTAGTGGTCCAAATTTTGTTAGATGCGCAGGCCCAAGTAGAAGAAGGAGGAGTAGCGGCCCACACTATCAACATATATCAGCTCACAATATCGGCCCACACTATCAACAAATAACATCTCAAAATATCGGCCCACCTTGCTTTTATCCTTCAGCCACATCTTCATTTAGGCGCAGCCCACCACCAAGGAGTAATTTAACCCCAACATCTTTAAGGAACGGCCCAAGTTCAAAAACAAAAAATAATGAAGCATGCTTTCCTCATGTGGGCTCTAGTGGACAAGCCCAACACCATGATATCAACTCAAGACTTCAAATTGGACCTTCAAATCCAACGGACCAAGCCTCACATTTGACCACATTATCCCACGTGAAGAAGTCCAACACCAAGGAGAGAGAGATTCAACGCGCCACGTCATCGAGTCAACACCCAATCACACCGCGCCACGTGTACCCCTTCGCCAACCCACCACCCTTGACCAAAGACCGCCAGCATGTACCCTCTCATCCAATGGGAACAAGCCACGTAGCCAGTCAACCTCTACCCCTTACCTTTACCAGTCAACAACCCCATCAACCACTCCCACCTCGCCACGTGTCCATTCCCTACACCTCACCACCTTTGACCATAGACCGCTACCTAACCACCCCTTAACCAATAATAAAACGCCATGTCATCAATCAAGCAAACCTGGCCAGTCAACCATACCTCAGTCAAACTTTAGACCAGCCTCTCACACGGAGACACATGGCAAGTCAACAGCCCACTCAGCACTCATCCTCAGTGCTAACTCACACCTACCGCCCATTCAGATTGTGCCACGTGTCCAGTCAATGAAAAGTCAGATCCAGTCAACGCCACTTGTCTAGTCAACACCAAGTCAGTTTCGGTCAACGCCACGTGTCCAGTCACTGCCACACCAGCAACAGTCAATGCCATGTCAGCGGCAGTCAATGCCACGTCAGCAACAGTCAACGCCGCGTCAGCGGCAATCAACGCAACGTCAGCACCGGTCAGCGCCACGCCAGCACCGATCAGCGCAACGTCAGCACCAGCAACCAGAAAGTGTTCCACATGCGCCAACACAGCAGGCGCGTGGCACTGTTCATCAGCCACTTCCGGTGGCGCGTGGGGGACGCGTGACACTCCGGAACTGCCGCCTCTCCGCGCGTGCCACATCAGCAGTTGACGCCGAGTCAGCCTGTCCAGCCAGAATGTCAATCAGAGCATTTTTTGAGCCATCGAGCCACTTTCGAGCATTCTGACACCCCGTATGACGCGTTTCGGACCCGATCTCCCATCCAACCTTGTGCGAACATCATTTGGGATTCGAGTGTGACACCAAAACACTCGATTATAGTTTGGATGGGGCTTTTGGGTAGGTTGCGGTCAAAGGATCGTCTACATTTCATTGATTTAGATGATCCTTTTTGTCCGATTTGTGGAGTCGATTTTGAATCCCCGGAACACATATTCTTTGATTGTATTTTCACACGTGCTATTTGGAGAGATGTGAGACGTTGGTTGAGCATCCCGAGAGAGATGAACACTTTATTGAGTTCACTCAAATGGCTCAAAAAGACAAAGGCACGAGCGAGTTGGAGAAAAAAAGTGTGGAGAATGGGATTTGCCGCCACGGTTTATCTTATTTGGAACGCAAGGAACAAGCGGATTCGCGAGGGATTGGTTACTTCTCACGAAACCATTCTTAAGGGAATTCAGACTTGTATTTATCGCTCGTTATTTGCTAAGTACCCTCATCTCCCTTTCTCGGATCATAGGGGTTTTACTTTAGATGTGCATTGACATACTTCTTACCTTGTACCCTCATTTTCCACCTTTGGATTATAGTGGGTTAGCTAGTAGATGCACTTAGATTTTTTCCTTGTACCCTCACCTCCCACTTTTGGAGTATAGTGGGTTTTATTTTGATGTACATTTATACTTGTAGGTATTAGCATAGAGTAGTACTATACTTAGTTTTTGCTAGGGTAGCGTAGTTGTGGTGTGTGGCCGGTTGGGCAGGTTATACACTCTATTACACTAAGCAATACGTTTCCCTACCAGCTGTACAGTTTACAGTCACTTTAGACTGTCTTATTAATATATTATTTACCCGACCAAAAAAAAAACATACAACCATATTGTAATACCCGGTTATATTTTTAGAATTTTCAAAACTTGGGGGTCTTATTAGAAAGATATTCAAAAGGCGGGGGAGTAGTGCATAAATAAAAGAAATAGAAAGGTGATATATATGAGTTATATAGAGGTTAGTATATGCCTCTATTGTTTAAATAGATGATCATTAAAAAAAGATTTAACAAATAAAAGTCATGGTCAAATGGTCAAATACTGTGGCTGCTGAAAGGATAAGTTATTAAAAAAGTAATTGTATATTGGCTAAGTTATTAAGCACCTGCGTGTCAGTTTTATAAAAGTGAATGTTGACTCTTATAATATACTCACTTCATCCCAAAAATAATGTCCATATTATTAAATATGGTATCCCAAAAATAATATTTATTTACCATTTCAAGACAACTTTTCTTATTTTTTTCCTTTATTACTCCTATTTTTCTTTTAATTTATAATTATTTGAATTTATTATTTTATACTTGGTTGCATTTTCCTATGCATATGAGTAGATGTACATTATCATTAATGATGATATTTATTAGAAGTATTTTTGTACATGTAGAGTTTAATAATGACATTTCTTAATATGTGTAAAAATGCTAAGTGGACATTATTTTTGGAACGGAGGGAGTAATATAATACTTCCTCCGTCCACAAATGTTTGTCACAATTTCTAAAAATAGATATCCACAAAAGGTTGTCCATTTAAGATACCAATAAACTTTTTTACCTTGTTTACCAATTTTATTCCTATTAAATGTTTATAAACTTATCCTCATTAAATGTATTTACTTAGTTAGTTGAGGGTAGTTTAGTAAAAATATAGGAAATTAATTGCTTTTTTTAATTTGTGTGAAAAAAAAATGTGACAAACATTTGTGAACGGAGGGAGTAGATAGAAGTAAAGAAAGAAGAGAATAAAATAAAAACTAACAAGGAAAGAAAGAAAAGCTAACCTCGTGAAAAGTCAAACTCATACAAGTGAATTCTAACAAATCCCAAAAACAGAGAAAATAAGAAAGCTTCAGTGAAGCCCTAGCTATTATACCTCTTGCTGGAATAGAAGGTAATATTTCAATATTAAGTTTATAAGTGTAGTTTTTAGGTTAGGATTATAAGTATTGTAGTTGTATATAGTTGTGTGTGTTTGTCGTAGAGAAGAAGATTGAAAATAAAAATTATAAATCATATGTATATGTTGTGTACTTGGTTGAGTTGATAAAAGAATATAGATATGAGAGATAAATGTATTGATAATTATGTTTTTACTCATATTAAACCTGAATATGTGTGAGGCAATAAAGAGATTATGAAATTAAATAGATTAAGGAGTGCTACAGTATTTAGTATTTTCTTCAATAAAAATAGAATAATGATATGTATGTTGTTAAAGAAGATGAAACTGGTTATATATACAATGTATTTACTATTTGAGTAATGATTTATACCATCCAAATCTATACCACCCAAATGTCACCCATGACATAGCATCCTATATGGCAGGTTCACATCATTATTCTAACTTTTAATTTTCTTAATTTTATTTAATATTTTTTATTTACTTTACCTTTATTAAATCAATCTAAATTTCATTGGATTTATTTAAAATAACTTTTAGGAATTCAATACAGCTAATGGTTATCTTTTGTAATTATTTTTTTCTTCGACAGATTACTAACTACTCACAAACAAGCAAAAACAAAAAAAATTCAGATGACATCAATTCAACCGGTAGCCGACCACCACGAATAAATTACTCCATCTCCAAAACAGTAAAAAAAAATTCAGAACAATCAAATTTTTATTGTATATTTTTTTCGTCAATATCATGATGTTGTTTGGGTTTTAATTAGATGACTAATATGGGTTAGTGATGTTCAAATTAATCAAGTTGTGTTTATATTTTCAGAAGATGTGCGAATAATTGGGTTTTAACTGTATGCACATGTGGTGTGGTCAAGTAATTTTTAATCTCGCATCTTTGCACATTTTGACAGTCTAATCTCTTATTTGCAAAAGTAACTTTTTAATCCCTTCATTTTTTAATTTTGTGATAACGTAAATATCCTTTATCTAGCCATGAGTGACTAAATTGATGTTTTCACAAAATACGTGTGACTAAAATGTCAATAAAGTCGAAAGATAAAAGGACCAATAAATTCCTTGACCAAATATGGGAGGGGATGCGTTGAGGGTGTAACATAACTAAAACATCTTTCCAGTGAGATTAAGGGTCTTCTAGTCTTTGTCATATGCATTACTTCATACATTAATATATATCAATAATTTACTTTAATTCTTTTAGTCATACTTATTGTTTGTCTGATTAGTCTTTACTTACTCATATTGTATCGAGAAAGCCAGATGGAAGGCCCAAGAAGGAGCAAATATAGTTATTTTAGTATCTAATTAATTTTGTATCGAGACAGAATGTTTACTCTAATTCTTTGTTCTTTTCTAGTTTGTTTCACATCCGAACAAAATGAAAAATAATGTGTTCCGATTTTCTGGTTAGTTACTTACATAATTATATGTCCTTGTGTTATGCAAAAATTGCACTTAGGTCCTTATGTTACATTTTCCACCTAAAACCTTCTGAAAGCACTATATATCCATGTATAAAAAACTTAGTCATTTGCGTCTTTCAAGTTTATGACACTTATTCGTTGTCAAAAAAAAGTTTATGACTTATTTACAAACTAGTTATAGCCCGTGCCTGAAGGCACTTCGAAAAATAAAATTTCAATTAATTATTCATTTTCGATTTTTACATAGCAAATGCTTAAAAGTTAGAATGATTATTTGTTTTAAATATGTAAATCTAGAATTATAGATAGAGTGTATATTGAAACAATATGAAAAAATTGGTTATAAAATTCAAATAATCCATAAATATATGTATAATTTATCAAACAACTACTAAATAAGTTGAAATACAAAAATAACTAAAAACTAACAGAATCGAAATGTGTGGATCGTATAAAATTGAGTTTTAATTCTACATGCATAGATCTCATAACTCTACAAAATATCTTCGTATCAACATACACATATCGTCCAATGTGGGGAACCTGAAGATAACTGGTTTATTTGAAAAGTATAGAATATTAGTTTATAATTTAAATATGATACACATTAAAATTAAATTTATGTGAATTTTTACCATGTGATTGAGATTCCATCTAGCCAATCAATTTTCTTTTATCCAGTCATCACACATGATTTTCTTCCAATGCTAAAAATATAAATTAACTATTATTAGAAGGCAACGAACTTGTATTAGAAATAAAGTTAGAAATAAGAGTTTTTATTATCTTACTTGTAGATATCCTATGTGATAAAATTCTTGTGACTTATTGATGGTCATGGCATAGGCTAAACTTACGGAAAATTGTCTCCTTGTCATCACAAATGGTATTTCTGAGTCAGAAGGTGTCAATGATATTCTTGGAATGAATACCAAATTACCCAATTTATCTCCATTCAAACTGCGGGCTTCAATAACACGTGTTGAACACCTGACAACCATTAACCGCGTGCTGTTACACAATTCGTTCGTCGGCGTAATGTTCCTTCACAACATGATAGAAGCACCCACTTTCAAACGAACGCGGTCCTTTGAAAACAGCGAGCAACAAACGAATGTGGTCCTTTGACAACAGTGAGCAACAAACGAAGGTAAAATCTTTCTCCACAGTTAGGGCTAGCAAAGTACATGGACCATTAGCAAAATCTCTCTTTCTATTCGTCCAATGTTGTTCCTTATTATTCCAAACAAAATGTTGTGGGAATTCTAAATACGTAAATTTACGTGCAAACTCATTATTCGCGCAACACACAAAAAATCCTGTTAAGGTTGATTTTTGAACGCTTACCCTCGAAATAATATCATCTATTGAATCTTCTGGATCAAACAAAACTTAATGCCCCCCGGGACATGTAGATGTAATCGCAATACTGTGGGGCATCTAGAAATGCCATGTACCTGAAGGTACTTGGACTAAAATAAATTTGAAAAATTACAATAGATTATGCAAAATTCATAATTAAATTATATATAAAAAATAAATCATTTTATTGTGTAACGGCACGCGGTTAATGGTTGTCAGGTGTTCAACAGTGAGCAACAAACGAATGTGGTCCCTTGACAACAGTGAGCAACAAACGAAAGTAAAATATTTCTCCACAGTTAGGGCTAGCAAAGTACATGGCCCAATAGAAAAACCTCTCTTTCTTTCCGTCCAAACCTAATCCTTTTTATTCCAAACAAAATGTTGTGGGAATTCTTGGTACGTAAATTTTACGTGCAAACTCATTATTCGCGCAACACACAAAAAATCCTATTAAGGTTGATTTTTGAACGTTTACACTTGAAATAATATCATCAATTGAATCTTCTGGATCAAACATAATTTGATGCCCCCCGGGACATGTTGATGTAATCGTACTACTGTGGGACATCTAGAAATGCCCCGTACCTGAAGGTACTTGGGCTAAAATAATTTTAAAAAATTACAATAGATTGTGAAAAATTCATAATCAAATTATATATAAAAAATAAATCATTTTATTATGTAATGGCACACGGTTAATGGTTGTCAGGTGTTCAACAGTGAGCAAATGGTCATTTGACAACAGTGAGCAACAAACGAAGGTAAAATCTTTCTCCACATTTAGGGCTAGCAAAGTACATGGCCCAATAGCAAATCCTCTCTTTATTTCCGTCCAAAGCTGATCCTTTTTATTCCAAACAAAATGTTGTGGAATTCTTGGTACGTAAATTTACGTGCAAACTCATTATTCGCTCAACACACAAAAAATCCTGTTAAGGTTGATTTTTGAACGCTTACCCTTGAAATAATATCATATATTGAATCTTCTGGATCAAACACAATTTGATGCCCCCCCGGGACATGTGGATGTAATCGTACTACTGTGGGGCATCTAGGATTGCCCTGTACCTGAAGGTATTTGGTCTAAAATGGATTTGAAAAATTACAATAGATTGTGCAAAATTCATAATTAAATTATATATAAAAAATAACTCATTTTATTATTTGTAAATTTTAGCTAAATAAAAATGATAAAAATATATCAAAAAGTAACAAAATCGAAATGTGTAAATTGTATACAATTAAATTTTTTAATCTCCGAGGCATGAGTGTCATCTACAACTTCTTTTTCCTTTTTCTCAAGCTTTTTTTCCTCGTAAAAAAACTAAATTAATCCATCAAAACAATTAATTCTTAAAATATAAATTCATCAAATAGATATATATATATATAAACGTAATAATATTTACTTGAGCTAAATATCATATATTGAATCTTCTGGATCAAACACAATTTAATGCCCCCCTTGGACATGTGGATGTAATCGTACTACTGTGGGGCATCTAGAAATGCCCTGTACCTGAAAGTATTTGGGCTAAAATGAATTTGAAAAATTACAATAGATTGTGCAAAATTCATAATTAAATTATATATAAAAAATAACTCATTTAATTATTTGTAAATTTTAGCTAAATAAAAATGATAAAAATATATCAAAAAGTAACAAAATCGAAATGTGTAAATTGTATACAATTAATTTTTTTAATCTCCGAGGCAGGAGTGTCATCTATAACTTCTTTTTCCTTTTTCTCAAGCTTTTTTTCCTTGTAAAAAAAACTAAATTAATCCATCAAAAACAATTAATTCTTAAAATATAAATTCATCAAATAAATATATATAAACGTAATAATATTTACTTGAGCTAAAATAAATTTAAAAGAATTAATAATTAAATTTGAATCTTTTAAGACTAACTGATTAATAGTATTGAAAGAGAATATATAGAGAACCAAAATTAAGAGAAAGGTTGATCAAGAGAAGAGAGAGGGTGTTGTAATTATTTTTCCATGCTTAATAAATATATATAAACGTAATAATATTCACTTGAGCTAAAATAAATTTAAAAGAATTAATGATTAAATTTGAATCTTTTAAGAGCCCGTTTGGGATTGATTATTTTGGAGCTAAAAGCGCTTTTTGATTAAAATTAAAATATTTGTAAAAAATATTAAAAAATATTCTGACATCGAAAATCACTTTAAGTGATTATTTTAATAATCACTAATCTAGTGCTTTTCCTAAAAGTGATTTTAAGAGTCTAAAATATTATTATGAATCTGAAATCACTTTAAGTGATTATTTTAAAAAGCAATCCCAAACGGGCACTAAGACTAACTGATTAATAGTATTGAAAGAGAATATATAGAGAATCAAAATTAAGAGAAAGGTTGATCAAGAGGAGAAAGAGAGTGTTGTAATTATTTTTCCATGCTTTATTTTGATTAAGTGTTTATTAAAATGTGTTAAAAATTAGAGTAAGAGAGTGTTGTAATTATTTTTCCATGCTTTATTTTGATTAAGTGTTTATTAAAATGTGTTAAAAATTAGAGTATTTGAATTACATTTTGATTGACAGATTATTTGAATGTCACAAACCAAATGGAGCTTAAGTTTTGAGAAGGTTAAGGAGCTAAACGGGGGAATTATGAGCTAAATGGGGGAAGAGGGAAAATAGGGAAATTCAGGTATGTTCTATTATGTAATATAGACTAGGTATAGCCCGTGCCTTAAGGCACTTTGAAAAATAAAGTTCCAATTGATTGTTCATTTCTGTTTTTACATAGAAAATGCTTATTAGTTAGAATGATTTTTGTTTTAAATATGTAAATCTAAAATTATAGATAAAGTGTATACATAAACGATATGCAAAAATTGGTTATAGAATTCAAATAAACCATAAATATATGTATAATTTATCAAACAACCAATAAATAAGTTACAATACTAAAATAACTAAAAAAAAAAAAATCGAAATGTGTGGATTGTATAATTTAATCTGCGTGCATAGATCTCGTAACTCTACAAAATGTCGCTGTGTCAACATACACATATCCCAATGTGGGGAACCTGAACGACAACCTGTTTATTTGAAAAGTATAGAAAATTAGTTTACAATTTAAATATGATATACATTAGTGTTAAATTTATGTGAATTTTTACTATGTGATTGAGACATCTAGCCAAGCGTTTTCCTTTTATCCCGTCATCACGCATGATTTTCTTCCAATGCTACAGATATAATCAAAATCAACTATTATTAGAAAACAACAGACTTGTATTAGAAAAAAGTTAGAAATAAGAGTTTTATTATCTTACTTGTGGATATCTTATGCGATATAATTTCTCCTCGTCCCTTACTGTTACAATCACATTTTTTATACGAAGAAACTGTACCTACAAATAAATCCAAGAGTATATTACTAATAAAATATACACCATCAAACTAAGTACTGTGTATAAGATGTTTTCACTTACGACATTCATGAGTTGTGGATTTTGTCGCAAAATTGGAGCACGTTTTATAGCGCGACTTGTGTAGATAGTCATTTTGATTCTTTTTTTTTTGTAGAACCTGTATAATAATATCAATTATATATTAGTTATAATATAATGACATAAATAAATAATATATATATATATATGTATATGATCATTCGTGTTGTGTGCTTACTTATAATATACATTATATCAAAACTTCAAGGTATACAATATTAGTTGTTGTTTGTTCACCATTAGGAAGAAGTACACGTATGCAATCATAACTCGTGCATCTAGATAATGCAACATATAGTTGTCCATGACTAAATACAGGTATTCGTAAATCAGTCCCAACGAATTTCACAGATTGGTCTTGTGACTTATTGATGGTCATGGCATAGGCTAAACGTACAGGAAATTGTCTCTTTGTCATCACAAATGGTATTTTCGAGTCAGAAGGTGTCAATGATATATTTGGAATGAATACCAAATTACCTGATTTATCTCCATTCAAAATGCGGGCCTCAATAACACGTGTTGAACACCTGACAACCATTAACCGCGTGCCATTACACAATCCGTCCTTCGGGAAATATTACTTAACAACATTTATGTGACAATAAAACATCTTTGAAAGGGTATGGATTGTATGGTACTACGTCCCTATTATCCACGCTCAAACCTCTAACTTCATAAACACGACAATCATCACGACGACGATAAAATGGATATTCGTCTTGATCCATCGTTGTGGTTTCCGTAAAGTCTCTCAGATACTTCTTTGTACATTTATTATTCTCCATGCATGTTGCATTTGTATTCCGAGAACCACACGGTCCATGAACCATGCAGGTTTTATGGTTTCAAAGAGTAGAGGGTCATCCTCTGGATCTGGAAATTCTGCACATACTAAATTATCGACTTGTAAACTTGTTCGAATTTTATCTAGTCCCGCAAAGAATATTAACAAATGCATATGTGGTAAACCTCTCTTCTGATATTCAGTTGTATAAACCTTTGCAACTTGTAATCCGAACACACCTTTTTCATAAATTACTTTCAGTAGCTGGTTTTTATTCAACTCAAATACACGTGTAACTAAATCAGACCTATCATAGACATTTTGATGTGGAAGTAGAGCGGAGACGATCTCTGGCCATTTTGGATTTGCTGTCATAGTTAGGAAAATATCCGGATGTTGATTGTAGCGGGTTATAGCCATTGAATCCTGGAATATTTCATGCATATTTCTTGAACTTCCCGTGAAACTCGACGGAAGGATGACCCGCTTACCAACATCACTGGGAAGCAAGCCTTCTATGTTAGCATTTTTAAGATCGCCATAAACTTCAACCCAGAGTTTTGAATGATTATGCTTAATGCATTCAATCGATTTTGCTCTGTCGAGGCCCAAGCATCTACCAAAAACTTTTGAAAGTTTTCCTCCTCTAAGGATAGTGGAATATTCGGTATCACGCTAAAAGAGCCGGTAGTTGAAATACTCCACCTGAGTCATCCTCAAAGTGGAATATTCATTATTCTTTACATCCCATTTTTTGAAATCGGGATCCCATCCAAGCTCCTCGTATGGAAAAAAAGAACATAATGTAAAGGTAGGTAACATGGGCTACATTCGCTGATCTGCATAAATTTATTATCCCCTTTTAGATGTAAACTAATGTCTCTCGTTGAACTTATGTCAGTTCCATCACCCGGTATAATCACAACCACTTCATCTGCAGTTGGAAGATTATATCTCCTTTTATCGGTTGCCTTAGAATAATGTAGCGGGTTATAGCCATTGAATCCTGGAATATTTCATGCATATTTCTTGAACTTCCCGTGAAACTCGACGGAAGGATGACCCGCTTACCAACATCACTGGGAAGCAAGCCTTCTATGTTAGCATTTTTAAGATCGCCATAAACTTCAACCCAGAGTTTTGAATGATTATGCTTAATGTATTCAATCGATTTTGCTCTGTCGAGGCCCAAGCATCTACCAAAAACTTTTGAAAGTTTTCCTCCTCTAAGGATAGTGGAATATTCGGTATCATGCTAAAAGAGCCGGTAGTTGAAATACTCCACCTGAGTCATCCTCAAAGTGGAATATTCATTATTCTTTACATCCCATTTTTTGAAATCGGGATCCCATCCAAGCTCCTCGTATGGAAACAAAGAACATAATGTAAAGGTAGGTAACATGGGATACATTCGCTGATCTGCATAAATTTATTATCCCCTTTTAGATGTAAACTAATGTCTCTCGTTGAACTTATGTCAGTTCCATCACCCGGTATAATCACAACCACTTCATCTGCAGTTGGAAGATTATATCTCCTTTTATCGGTTGCCTTAGAATAATGTAGAGATGCTGGAATACTTTTAGACGTGTTACCTTCCTCAATTAAGATATCTTTTGCCCGTAAAAATTTCTCAGGGAATGGGTTGTTATTTTTCAAACAATCTTGAAATATCTGAAATACGTCTGGATTTAGTTTATCATTTCTGTTAATGCGGGCAGCTAAGGCTTCTGCCAAATCAAAAATTTACATTTGAGAATATACAGGGTTTTGATCAATTTGTGGTATTAATGATCCAGTTCGGTGTCGCAACTCTCCGTGTATCGTAAATGTAGACGACCCTTTTCCTCCTTTTAATTCATGCACGATGCCTCCCAAACTCGTAAAAGCATTGGCCGAATTATACTCTCTCGTGTGACTTCTAAATGATTCACTCAAATTAGTAAATGATTTTTGGGTGTTCGTAGTTCAGATAGTTTGATTTTTCCTTGAAAGCAACATTTGCCGAATTTTGCAACACCGGAACGTGCCAATCTTTCATCCTTCCAGTGTAAAGCATGACAATGTTTGAATTCTACATTCATATCACCAAGAGAAAACTGTTGTACTTTTTTGTGTCGATATTGCGACATGACCCTCATATGTGTTATTGGATCGGTAATCGGTGAGTTCAATGTATTCGTATTTTGCAACGAAATACCAGTTTCTATAGCTGGATTTAGAAGCAACTTTTGACGGTTAGATCTATGTGTAATGTCTTGGTCTTTAGCCGTTGCTGGTTGGGAAACATGATCTTCTCTTACACGTTTTTGGATGTTTCGCTTGACTGGCCTCTTTTTGGAAATGTAAGTATAATAAACATCAAGTTAATCATACACGTTAAAATCATAGGTAGATTCAACACATATCTACAAAATTGACCAGATAAGTGAATAATATGCCGTTGGTGGCGTGTTCGAGGATAGACTTTGATGTTGAGCACATATATATGGAAGGGGGGGTAACATACTAACATTAAATTCCACATCTTGACTTTTCAAACCTTGATGGTATAATAGTGCTCTAGATATAAAATTATTAACATGTACCTTCAATTCATAGTTAAAACTACATGTTAGAAGCAGTGTCAACAATTATACACATAATCTGTCTTGATAAATAAAGGAACATGTGTACTACTCCTAAAGGAATAATAACTTTCTTCCTTTCGTTTAATTTGATCAAGCACATATTTATTTGAATGCATTGGTTCGTCAGTGTATTCAGACCATAAAAGGGTTATATAATCGATTTTACCATATTCATCGTATGAATTTGTTATACTCCAAGTTAGCATTTCGAGTGTGTGCATTTTATTTTTTGTTTTAGCCTGTAAAAAATAACTAAGAATAGGAAAATTTATATGTAAATATTTGTATGCTATATATTTTAAAAGTGGGTATTCGAAATAGAAAATATTATCTTCAAACTACTCAAATAGTTTATTAACAAATAATAAATAGGATTTTACGATTTTATAATAAAATACATATATACTAAATGCCACAAATAGTAATAATTAATTTTAGTAGTATTTTTTATTATTTAATTATCAATTTTTTTAATATTTTTATATCAAAATATAAATATAGAAAATATTTAATTGTTTACTAAATTATTTGTATCTTCTTTTTTTTACAACTTTTTTTTACAACTTTCTTTTGAATTGTTTTGCAGTAATGAAATGAGAAGGTAAAAATATGAGTTTTAGATTATATAATTAGTTTTTTTTTTGGTCAATCGATTATATATAATTAGTTAGAAATTGAAAAGGTAAAAATATAAATTTTAGATTATATAATTAGTTTTTTTTTGGGTCAATCGATTATATATAATTAATTAGAAATTGAAAAGGTAAAAATATAAGTTTTAGATTATATAATTTGTTAAAAATTGAAAGAGATGAGTTTTAGAGTATATGATTGGTTAGAATTGAATTTATGAGAGTTATAAGGAGCTAAATGGGGGATTTATGAGCTATTTGGGGAAGAGGAAAAATAGGGGAAATTAGGTATGTCCTATTATGTAATATAGATGTGTAACACTTGCAAGAAACGAGTAAAGCAAAGACAAGGACATGACAACGCTTTTAATCTTCTCTCGGCTCAAAGATTCAATTATAGGAGAAAATGGCATTTTTCATTTTTTTTTCTTTTTTTTCTTTAGTTTTTGGTCGGAAGGAAATGGAATTTTTGTGGATCTTTTTACGTAATTTGACATGAACTACTTTTCCGACCCCAAAAAGAAAAAAGAAATGAACTACTTGCATTGCATGAAACCAATTTCTTTCACATGAATCGGTTTGTAAACTGTAACGTGTGGAGCATCTTCATCCACTTAACCAGAAGCAGCAGCCATCATCAATATATCTAGCGAAGATCATTTCAAAGGTGACATTGTGTCTAATTTATCAATAATATAACAGGCGCAGGACTAGTTAAGTTATTAAGTGTCTAGTTAACTATAAGCCACTGCTTGAACGTCAATTATATCCATTTTTTCTTGTCATGTCCAATCTAACAAAATGAGTGAGATACTATGATTGGCAAAATGAATTGGAACTTGGAAGTATGATGATAAACTTTAAATTAAATAACTATTCTACAACACGAATTGAAAAACACTGGATAGCAATCTTAAAGATTCAAGAATGTTACTCCTATCTAATTCCAACACCAAACTGTTCAGTTCATCCCTTCAAAGCACAGCAGGCTGAAAATGAAAAAAATGTTGTAATAACGTAAGATAATTAATATTTTGGGTCTTTTGACCCTATTATAAAAACAACGACACAGTAACTAGTTTGTAAGTTGCACCAATCAATCTAGGGTAAAGTCCTCGTGTGGCCCTCTAACTATGCCCAAAGTGCACGGGACGTCCCTGATTTTTATTTTTACCCTTTTACGCCCTTATTTTCACCTTTTGTGACACCGTTAGCCCTTTTTCTATTTTTCTGTCAGTTGACCGTTAGTAAACGCCACATGGCGCCACGTCACTGCCACCTTAGTGCCAACTCACCTCCAACCGCCTTCATCATCATCGTCCCTAACTTAAAAAAAAAACCTTTGAAGGTTTGAAGGTTTGAATGCTTCAAACCTTCAACAATGGAGGAAAAATCAAAAAAGCATTCTTTTACACACCATTTCAACTAGAATAAGTGCAGAAAATACTTTGGGTTCAACATTTTAACTTGAGCAAACTGGTTTTCGTAATGCACATTTCATATATTGTACATGCAAAGAAATAATTGTAAAAATTGTTATATGAGCCACAAATTGCTGAATGCACATTTCAATTCCTCAATGTACAAAAAGCGTCGGTATTTCAAAAACGACGTTCGCATAGACGACGTTGGTTGGAGCGTCGGAAATATCTATAGCGACGCGCCTATAGCGTCGGAAAAGAACAAAAATTGCGTCACCAAATACTTATTTTCTTGTTGTTCAGGAAATAGTCTTTCTTACTGCATTTCTAAAGATAATCTTTTGGCTGCTCAGTTAAAACATTTTGACTGTAGAGGTAAAGCTCTCGCTATTTGCATGACACATAAGTTAGGCGATGGTTAAACGTTATCAAGTTTTCTGAAAGATTGGCAGCTATGCATGGCACGTGAAGAAGAACCACCATTAGCACAATTGATTAGAACATCTAATATCCACATAAGGATACAACAATCCCTCAAGTTTTGGAAATACTAAACCACGGTTCATGTGTCTGTAAGAGGTTAGGATTTTCCATTAAATCAATAGCTCAACTTAAAAATTAGCAGTTGCTGATTCGGAAGTGGAAAACCCAACTAAGGTAAAAGTTATAACGACATTTCTTTGTAAACGAGTTAGGTTAAGATTTGATCACTGAATCTCTTGATCACCTCAAAGTGCTATATTTTAATAATCAATCTAAATTATTACTTAATTCCACATGCATAACTATAAACTATTTTATAGCAATAATGTTTTACATTGAGGATTATTTTCTCGTCTAATAATAAAGACTGCAAAATTAGGGGAGAGAGGTTGGATATAACATCAATGGAAGAATGGATGAGGGAAAATAAATTACCGGCTCTAAAAAACACACTGAAGCTCTTCCACAAGATAAGAGAAAGAGGGTATACCATCTTTTTAATCTCCTCTAAAACATGCATCTGAAAATGCAAACAAAGTTTTTTCAGTAACGTTTTGATTCCAGTTTCTCATATTACCATTACCTGATTTTGAGCCAAGAACATTTTTTCCTTCCCTTATATCATTGTTTTTAATGTTGTTGTGTTGAGTATTTACACTCCTTATATTTTCACTATTTTGGTCAGTAGATTTTTTAGCCTCAGATATTTTATTAATTTCATCATAGGCATTAATTGCTTGTTGAAGAACATATATTGGATCAGGTCTTTTTCCTTCATAACAGAATTTATTTCGAGCTTTCCATATATTCCATACTATATAAGGGACTAAAGAGGCAATATCTCTCCCACTTATATCTGTACCCCCTTGCAAAGTTTTTAAACTGAGAAACCAGTTTTCAAACTTTGAAGTACAACATATAGTAGTTTGGAGCTGTAAAGGTGATATAAACCAAAGTGCTCTTACCCATGGGCACTTGAAGATCATATGTTCAATAGACTCTACATCATTTCCACATAAGTTACATAAATCCGAGGTTGCACACTTTGAAATTTTAGTTCCTCAGTGGGAACCTTTCTCTTACAAAGTTTCCATAGGAAATTTCGAATTCTAGGGGGTACCTTAAGCTTCCATATCTCCTTCCAAATTTCATTTGGGGTTACATGGGAGCTACAAGGTATGAATTCATTTTTTTTCTTCTCTTTTTCACTTTCTAACTCTTTAAGATAACCATATATATTTTTCGAGGTTACTTCTCCATCCTTAGATGGATTCCAAAAGGCCATATCCTCATGTCTCTTTATTGGGGTTATAATGTTGCAAATTTCTTTACTTATATTAGGGTTGAACCATTCATTTATCAAGGTGTGATTCCATATATTAGAGCCCTCATAAAATAAGTCAGCCACGTTTTTTAAAGGACAATTTACGAGGCATTTTAGGCTTTTAATTCCAGGAATCCATGAGTCCCTCCATATATTCACATTCACTCCATTTCCAATCTTCCAATTCATATCACTTTTAAATATATTTCTACCTTCTAGTAGACTTTTCCACCCCCAAGAGGGGTGGTATCCTAATTCAGCATTAATAAAGGATGTTTTACTATAGTAAATACCTTTAAGAGTTTTAGCAAGTAAAGATTCCGGTTTTTTAAATATTTTCCAGGCATTTCTAGCTAGTAAGGCATAGTTTTTTATTCTCATATTTTTGAAGCCCATTCCTCCTTTATTTTTATTCTCAGTCATTTCCTTCCAATTTATCCAGTGTTTTCTTTTTTCATTATTTTTATTCCACCAAAATTTTGAAATAAGCGAGTCTATATTATCACATACTGTATTTGGTATAAGGAAAACTGCCATAGTATAGGAAGGTATTGCACTAATCACAGCTTTGATTAAGGTTTCTTTTCCTGCATCTGATAAGAAGTTGGTATTCCAACTTTCCACTTTTTTTGAAATGATATCTATCATCCAATTTAAGGATTTCACTTTAGACCTACCCCAATCAGCAGGGAGTCCCAAGTACTTTCCTAAATTGTCCAGTTTGTTCATTCTTAATATAGAGAGGAGGTGATTTATTTTATCTTCAGGAGTATTTTTACAAAACATAACCCCACTTTTATTTAGATTAATGCATTGTCCCGAGGCATTACTATATTCATTTAAAATATTACTAAAGTTTTCCACATATTCTTCTTCAGCTCTTATAAGGAAGAGACTATCATCAACGAATAATATATGACTAAGGATGGGGCATTTTCTATTGATTTTAAGGCCTCTTATATGTTTTTCATTAATATTTTTAGTAATAAGCGCAGATAGGGCTTGAGTAATGATACAAAATAGGAAGGGAGATAGTGGGTCCCCCTGTCTCAAACCTTTAGAGGGTAAATCAATAGCCACTTGTTCTCCATTAAGAAGAACTTGATATGAGACAGTTGTCACACACCCCATTATCCACCTTATCCAAATTGTATTAAAACCCATTTTAACAAGCATATCATTTAAAAAATCCCACTCTACGTTTTCATAGGCTTTAGCCACATCTGCTTTTATAGCCATATAATGTGTTTCAGTTTTCCTTTTTCTTTTAAGAAAGTGACTAACTTCATGCGCTAGAAGAATATTTTCCGAGATTTCTCTTCCCGGGATAAAGGCACATTGAGTCTCACTTATTATAAGGTGCATTATACTTTGTAATCTTTTTACAAGATTTTTTTCTAAGATTTTATATATCACAATGGAACAGCTAATTGGTCTAAAATGAGCCACTTTAGCTGGACTATCAACTTTTGGAATGAGGCTAATTATAGTCTTATTGATTTCATAAAGGCTACTCCCATTCCATAAAAAATCTGATATAAACCTTAATATATCAAATTTTATAAGCTCCCAATGTTTTTTAAAAGAAATATACCGGGTATCCGTTAGGTCCAGGGGCCCTATCTTCTCCCATGTCCCATAGAGCTCTTTTAATTTCATCTATAGAGATTGGGGCAATAAGCTTTGCATTCATATTTTCATCTACACATTTTCAATATTTTTTATCACAGGGTCATAGTTTCTCGACCCTTTAGAGCTAAAGATGTTTTTAAAATAGGTTTTGATCTCAAATTCCATACCTTTCTTATCATAAACCCACTTATTATCCTCAGTAAGTAGACATTCTATTTTATTTCTTTTTCTTCTCATTTTGGTTAATGAGTGAAAGTAGGCAGTGTTCCTATCCCCAAGGGTGAGCCATCTCACTCTTGATTTTAATTTCCAATAAGATTCTTCTTGTTTCCATCTATCTTCCATTCTCTTAGTAATTGCATTATAATGTTCCCAATTTATGGGGTCACTAGAGTTTATCATATTTTGGAGAGATTTGTTATCATTTTTTAGAGATTCATTTTTCTTTTTTGCATTTTTCCGGGCCCATTCAATAAGGTTATGAGACAGCATATTAAGTTTCTTTCCTAATTTATGAACTCCTTTTCCTCTCATCATAACCATTTCTAGACATTTTTTATTTATCAGATTTATACACTCATCATTTTCCATCCAGTTTTTACAAAACATAAATCTTTTCAGATAAGGTATATTTTTTTATATCTTTCATAATCATGATCATTGAATGGTCTGATCCTATAGGGGGAAGAATTGCCAGCCAAGAGTTTGGGAAAAGAGTTTCCCAAGATTTACTAATGCATCACCTATCAATAAGTTGTTTTATTATCTCATTATTTTGTCTTTTATTTGACCAGGAAAATTTGCAGCCTTTAGAAGTAAGGTCTGTCATTTCAAGCTTTTTTAACCACTTGTTAATTCTTTTCATATTGATTTTGTTAGGCCCCTTTCCTCCTAATTTTTCATAGCTATATCTATACATATTCATATCACCTATAATGTTCCATGGGAGTAAGGGGAAGAATCTTCTACATTCTTTTATAGAGTTTAAAACAGCATCTTTTTCTTAATCCTCCGAGGGTATATAAGCATAAGTTGTACAGTATTCCTTTTTGTTTTCATCAGAGATTTTACAATGGATATATGAGTCAGAGGTTTCTAGTATATCAATTTTTATATTCGCATTACAAAGTAAAGCAAGCCCCCACTTAGTTTTCTAGGGTCAACAATACAGCTAATTTTGTATTTCAGTTCAGATGCAATATTTTTCACATAAGCAGAGTTATTCTTAGTTTCAATTAGGAAAATTACCTCAGGTTGATACTGAACAACAGTATCTTTTAGTGTTAGAACTGTCAGGTCCCCTCCTAGACCTTGACAGTTCCAACTTAGTTGTGTCATTGGATTGGTTGGGGTTGATCTGGTTCAACCCCACAAAACTCTTTAGTCTTTATTTCATGATTCTCACTAACCTTGTTATCCATTTCCATACCAGCTTCTTTCTGCTCTTGCTCTAACTGAAGAGGGTTGTCGAGGTTGAAAGTTCCCATAGCTGGGTTCCATCTCGCCTTCCAGATTTTTTGATTTCTCGATTTTTCTCCTAGCTCCCGTTGATATTCAATCCTTCTTAGTTTGTTCTCCTCCCACCTTTTATCAGTATTAGATTCAGCCGAAACATCCTCCATTCTCGTATCTTCATAGTTATCTTCAATGATACTTCGGATTGACTGTACCGGTTTGTCTTCATTTCTAGGGTTGGGTAAGGGTTTTGTGTTTGGGATTTCTTCAGATGGTTGAGCGTTGAAATGTTTTGTTTCAGGTGTAGTATTTTGGGTATTATTTGTTTCTTGGGCTGATAATGTTATGTTTTGACTAAAGTCCACCATTTTTCCTTCAGATAAGGCTTGGTCCACTTCGGATTTTTTAATAGACCCAAATGAAAGGTTTATCGACCCACTTGAAGTATTTTCTTTAGGCCCAAATGTTATAGGTGTTGTGGGCTCTTGTTCCTCTCTTTTATTATTCATTAAAGGCCCAAACATATTGTTTTCCGGTTTAGATAAATCCAAAAAAATTTGTACCTGTCCTTTTTGCCACCCAGCCACTACCTCGTACTCCATTTTGTTTTTCACCAATTTGTTTGCTTGCACAGGTTCGTCCTTCCTCACCGTACTGATTTTTGTCCTTCTTTCTTTGTGTTTTCCAGCTGGTTCACTCGGTAATTGAGTCACCGAGTTAAGTGAATCGGAGTTTAGTAAATCGGAGCTTGTATCCATGGCGGTGAAGACAAATATCTCTTGATTCTTCTCCACCATTTCTTCTTCCATTGATAAGAAATCCCTTTCGACTCCATGAATCCATTTACCAAGTCTTTTTTTTAGTTTGTTTTTATTGATGCACTCATTTTCCGAATGATCAATAAGGCCACAGCTGTTACAGAATTCTCCAAGTCTTTCAAATTTTATCATACCTGTAAGACTCCGATTCTGTGAAATGTTAAATGAGTAAGTTTGTTTGAGAGGTTGATTAACATTCCATTCGATTCGAGCCCTACAATAGCTAATTTCCTTGAAAGTTTTGACTGGAGGTAGTTGGATTTCCTCAATTTTTCCTAAGCTTTCCACGATTATTCTAACGTTTTCTTCAGAGATGTAATTTCCAGGTAGTCCATGAATTTGCACCCAAAATATTGTGTTGTTTTGATCTTCAATGGTTTGAATTCCATCATCTTTCCATTCTTGAATGAGGATGTGTTTTCCGGCCAAATTCCACGGCCTCTTCTTGAGAATTTTTTGGTAGTCTTCATCTGACTTGCAGTTTAGTAGACAAGAGTTGAAACCAATCTTCTCAGTAGTAACTTCATTCGTTAGCCCCCATGATTTATTGATAGTTATTCGAAGGAAATTGAAACTTATAGGTTGATTATATATGATTTTAGCTAATAGTTTGGGTTTTTCAACATTTGAATAGGCAGAATTGTGCACCGGTTTTAGGATGATTTTACTCGATTTTAGCTTTTGTCGATTGGTGTTTGGTTGGTGGTGTTCCATTTTCATGAGGATGATTTGCAGTAGAAAAGGAAGAGAGGGAGAAGGGAATCAAAAACAGAGAGGAGGAGAGAGGGGGAAGCTAAAAGATAAGAACACTAACCTGGGATTCGGATGGGTTTTTTAAATGGAAGAGAAGGATTGGGTTTTTTGGTGGTGGTTTTGGTTGATTTTGTGGTGGTGTGCGGTGGGGGTAGAGAGAACAGTTCAAGAATTATGGAGTATTAATTTGTAAGTGTCTAACAGTCTAAGTAAATATATAGTTTATTTGTAATAATCAGATTATCCTAAAATCTAAGAAATATTTAACGGAATTAGTTTTTTTTATCATTTTAGTACCTATACCATTTTATAATATCATCCTATCCTACTTCCTTATTTCTATATAAGATGTCTAGACAATCGAGACTATCTATAACCGAATTACATTTTCAATTTGAGACGTTGATTTCAGTCTAGCGCATTTCACAGTTCGTTTTGCATTATCATTCATACCTCGATTGATATTATAAACTTTTCAATTTGGGAACTTCGTCATCTATTTCCACATATCATTGATGATTTGTAGGATTCTTTATTTAATTCCTTTTTTTAAATTCCTTGAATAACATAAAGGTTGTATGAGTAGAAGAATTACTAGTGAGGTTAAGGTCGTCCGATGATCGCATTGCAAAGAGGACAACCCAAACTTCGCCTTCCGTGCATGATTTGACCCTTCATATCTTCATAACCTTATATTCCCGTATTTAATTACCACCACTAATGCAACCCACAGGTTCCCGCTATTTAGTGAAGGAGGGATTGTTCAACCAGATAAGATCTACTTCGTCTTGGCAAACAGATGAATTCACCATGACCTTACTATCTTCCGTTCTGTTGTTTTCTATTCTCCTTCACCCCCTCCGTATTTAGTGATTAGGCAAATAATTTTGAACACTATTTTGTTGTTCACCTCTCGGGTAATGCTATGCACTCAAGGGTTTTTTTAATTTTGTGGAATGGCCCTTGTGGTATTTTTTTTGCATGTATGCCCTTACTTTATTATTACTAAGAATAATGATAATCTCCTTTCGTATTATATTGTGTTTATACATGCGACTAACGATTACAAACACAAAGTACAAGTTTATAATGAACTAAGCAATTGGACATCTAAGCATGACAAACCATGGATCATAATCAGAGACTTCAATGAGAGCCGAATTCCACCAAACTCGTAATATATGTTGAATTTTAAGGTATTCATTTCTTCAAATTCCTTCACAGAGGTAAACTTCTATGGCAAGTTTTACACTTGGTCCAACCGTCGTGAGGAACAAAACATGGTCAAATCTAAACATAGTAATTCATTATTTTACGGTTCGTATTTCCTTCTTTAACGGTTTGTAATTCCTTCTTTAACGATTCGTAATTCCTTCTTTTACGGTTCGTAATTCCTCCTTTTACAGTTCATAATTCCTTCTTTTACAGTTTGTAATCCCTTCTTTTACGGTTTGTAATTCCTTCTTTTACGGTTCCTAGTTCATTCTTTTACAGTATGTAATTCCTTCTTTTACGGTTCGTAATTCCTTATTTTGTGGTTCTTAATTCCTTCTTTTACAGTTCGTAATTCTTTATTTAACCGTTCGTAACTCCTTGTTTTACAGTTCGTTATTCCTTCTTTTACGGTTCGTAATTCTTTTAACGGTTCATAAATCCTTCTTTTATAGTTCGTAATTGTACGAGTTGTCACACATAGTAAAAATGATAATTTTATTGTCTCACAAGCAATAAGAAGTAAACATTGTAATTTTAATCTAATCTAGATATTGTTGACGAAAACTGAGCTAAAAGATTTTTAATTTATTTTTATGAGAGATTAACTACTAATTATGAAATAAAGTAAGATTAACTATGAGGTGACTATATTAAGGTGTGAAAAATATGGAGTGAATACATTGCTCGAGACAAGTGTACTTACCAGCAACTATTACTTGTAATTACTTATAGTTTAAGGGCAAACCGGGTCGTTGATTGCTAATCGGGGCTCTAATTTAACTCTAAATCTCTTTTAGGTAATTAGTAGTATTTAAACCTCTCTTGAGTGATCCTACAATACTATCAAACAGTTACGATTTTTACCTTCACATGATTGTCCTACAAATTTTGACCTCCCTTTTCTAATCTTGTTGAGTATTTGATATCCTAGTTCAACTATCAACCCCCCCCCTTCCGAGCATAGTATAAACATCATCTTTTATACAATTCCACGTTTTATCTAAATTATTAATCCCATATTCATACAAATAAATTTAGATCATAAGTTAGGGTTCATACCTTAGTATCTTGATCTACTAATGAGTTTAGTTCATGGTGGAATAAAGGAAAATGCGTATAAAAAGACATAATTAAAGCCAAGATATAGTAGAAGGATGAATTACACTAATAGATAAGGAAAGATTGTGAAATAGGGTGTTGTAATTGCCCTGCTTTGTTCTTGCCCTTGCTCCACATATTCCATGTTTCAGAATATGATAAGTACAAGTAATCAGTTTGAGAAACTTAAGTGAAACGAACAACATTGTATGTTCTCTGGTAAATTGGGAGTTGCTCATAGGTTTAACTATATCACTTAGAGACAAGAGTGCTAGACAAGGGGATTTAGCGCTTATTCGCACGAAGCACAGATTTTCGTTTCAAGTTAGCACTCTCGTAAGGATCAATATCTCCCTTCAATGAGCATGGGCATGGAGACCTCACATCACTTTCCATTGAATAAAGAAGCGCAAGCACTCGGGGCCTTGAGCCTTAACGTACATATATCTATTCCTTCTAGTATTTTTTTAGTTGTATAATATGTGTTAGTGTATATTTCTAACTTCTAAGTTTTACTACTTTTAGAGTTTTTTCAAGTTGTGGGGACATGACTCATCTTTTATTTGAGGGTGGGATCCTCGTTATTCTTATCCCCGTGTCACGGATTAAAATAGATTAAATTTAGAAGAGAAAAGTCCATAATGGCCTAAAAATTATTTTTAGGCCAAACATTTTAAAATGATCATTTTAGGCCATACGTATTAAAAATGCCCATTTTAAGCCATGTGACTAACTCCATCGAAAAAGTAACGGATTTTAATAGTGTCGCTTGAAAATATTAACTAGCCAACAACATAAATCCGTGACTTTTTGGATAGAGTTAGTCACATGGCCTGAAAATGAGTATTTTTAATACCTTGTGGAAATTATCAATCTTCTCTTACATAATATCCCTTTGAGAATCAACGTGAGGTTATGGAGTGGTAAGTTGCACTTCTTTTTCTAGCTGGTAGAATATGGGATATTCAACTAAATTTGTTTGCACTTCTAAGAGATTTAAAAGACGTTTTATGTTGTTTACTAACTGAACACACATCACAAAATTTCTATATTTTTTAAATTTGAGCCTAGACAAGCCTGCAGCAAGATCTTTTCTAGAAATATTTGCAAGCAAATCCATATTAGCATGACCAAGGCGCCTATGCCACAACCAAGGATTATCTTTAAAACTGATAAGCAAGTTACAGTTTGACACATAAGGTTTTCAAATTTTACTTTGTAGTCATCATATACTCTATTTGCACCAAAAATGACTTTTTTTCCATTATTTTTGAAAAGTACACATGTAGAGGATCCAAATTTGACCTAATGTGTTTTTTTTTAGATAGCTAAATGGACTATCTTTTTGTGTTTTTTCTCGTGTTGTACGGATATATGAAAAAAAATGGTTAAACTACATTTTTGTGAATTTAAAAATAACACCCCTTTTCTTAAATATAAATCCCTTAAAATTTTCAAAACATGATTTACAATTTTACAAAATGTAGGGATCAGAATTGTAAATTTTAACTTTTTTAGAAACTCGATTTGCAATCCAAAAATTGTCCAGTGCATGATTTGAATTTTAATATTTCTAGGGGCTAATTTGCAAAAATTAATTTTGTCGGAGTTGATTTGCAATTTTAAAATTTACAGATTTGCAATTTTTATATATACAGGGGCAAATTTGCAAATTTAAAGTTTACATGGGTTTATAATTTTAACTTTATCGGGCCTGTTGCAAATACTAAATAGACAAGTCTAATTTGCAATTTTGCTTTCTTAAAGCGCATTTTTAATTTTAACGTTTAGGAGGCTTAATTGCAATTAAAAATTTCCAAGGATGATTTACAATATTAAACCTTTTAAAGATTTATTTACAATTTAAAAAATTTCAGTGGTTGATTTGTAATTTTTATTGATTTACAATTTTTTTTATTTATAAGATATGATTTGTAATTCTAAATTATTAGGAGCTAAATTATAGGTTTAAATTTTTTTTGTCTAACTTAGAACTTTTAATTTCAATAGGTTAGATTTATAATTTTAAACTTTGCATAAAAAAGTATAATTTTAATATTTAAAATTTACCCTTTTTATATTAGAATTAAAAAAGAAAACTTTTCACAAGAAAAAGAAAAGGTAAGTAAATTATTATTTTGATAGTAAATCGATTTTTAAACATGGTTAAATTTCTAATATTTTTTTTTTCAATTCTAATATGAGCCAATTATAGATTAATGCTTATTAAAAAACTTATTTAAAAAAAGGTGCCTAGAATAAGATACTTTATAGAAAACAGCCTCCTCCCAAACTACCGTTATAATTAACAATAAAAAAAAGAAATTAGAAAAAAACAAAACAAAAACTAATAAACACACGCGCGCGTCCGTAATTTTTTTTTAAATTCGTCATAACTAATTCTAAAAAAATAAAAAAAATAAAAAATTTATATATTTGGATAAAGCAAATTAATATTTACGTTTATGATTTTTTTTCGGAATTTTTTGAATTTTTAATTCACAGACACGGAATTCCATGTTTTGAAATAAGGAATTTGTTTTCCGCATACACGAAATTCACAGTTTAAAACATGGAATTTCATGTTTTAAACATGGAATTTCGTGTCTGCAGAAAAAAATTTAAAAAAATCAAAAAATTCAAAAAAATTTAGAAAAATCAAAAAAAATTATAGCCGTAAATATTAATTTGCTTTATCCAAAAATGCAAATTTTTTGATTTTCTGATTTTTTTTGAATTTTTTATGACGATTTTTAAAAAAAAAATCACGGACGCGCGCGTGTGATGAAATTAGTAGTAGGTGGTGGTGGAGGTGGTGATGGTTGTGGTGGCTGTAGTGGTGGTAGTGGTGGTGGTGGTGGTTGTGATGGTGGAGGTGGTGATGGTTGTGGTTGTGGTGGTGGTGGTGGTAGAAATACCCTATTATTTGTTTAATATATAAAATAAATATTGTATTGAAAATAAAAGGAATAATTACCATGTAAGTCACCAATTTAACAATAATAGCCCTCCAGCATCTTGCATTTTAAATTGTCTATAAAAGTCACCTACCAAATCTTTATTTCCTTTTTTACCCCTTTATAACCTTTTATTTCATTTCTTTTTCTTTTTATTTATTTATTCCTACAGCTCACTTTCTCTCTCTTCTCACACGCACTCACACGCAGCTCACCTTCTCTCTTTCTCTCAAACTGCTTCCATGGTGATTTCTTCCTTTTAGCTTCATTTTTTTTCAAACTTTTTGCTAGAATTCAAGCTTGATTAATCATCTCAAACCGCAGGTGATTTCTTCTGTCCTTTTCTCTTTTTATTTTGCTTCATTTTGTTACTTTTTTTTTTGTCGATTTTTTATGTAATTCTGACATTGAATTCTCATCTTTTGCAGACGTTATTGTTTTTCTTCTTCATTTACATCAATTTGCTGTGAATTTGTTCTGGTTTATCATCTTCAGTTAGGTAATTCATGTTATCTTCTTCTTTTTACATCAAATTTTCTCATTTTGTTCTGTTTTTTAGCTGTGATTGAGTGCTTGTTAGTTTTTTTACTTCGAATGCTTGTAAACCAGAATTCTATGACTCGTTTTGTTTTTTATGAGCTATTTTTTTAACGTTGTATAAATTTATGAAGATCTTCATCATCATTTTCGAAATCAGAAATATTCATGTATTTAACTGCTTTTATAACTTATTCAGCTCTTGTATTAACTGACTTATATCATTGAACAGTATATAAGTGTGTATTGTGCAATTTAGTTGATAAAGATGTATATAGTGATATATATTTGCAGTTTTTTAGTGAATCAAGTTTCTATAATGCAATATACTCAAACAATAGGGACCTATATTGCAATTTTTGTCTTATATAAGTTTGTATTGTTTAATTAGTTCATAAAAATGGACTATATTGCAGATTTTGCATGAAACAGTGTCTTATAATTGAATAACTCAAACAATATTGCCTTCTACTGCAATTTTTGCATTATATAAGTGTGTATTGTTCAATTAGTTCAGAAAAATGAATATAGTGCTACATGTTGCAGATTTTGCTTAAATTAAGGTCTTATAATGCTATATACACAAACAATAGGGACATATAGTTCAATTTTTGCATTATACAGGGCTATTTATTTTGGTGAGAATTTTCCCACCAAACAAACTGTCTTTTTTTCCCCTCATGATATTCACTTTTTTTCCTACTCTTATGCCTTAGGTTGCTGTGTCATTTCATTTATATTGTGTTTTTATTAGCTTTGATGTATAATTTGTTCTTGTTTCGTGTTTTATTGCAGATTTTTAATTTACTTTTCTGCAGATTTTTTGGTGGGAATTTTCCCACCAAACAATCTGTCTCTTTTTTTCCCAACCATTTTAGTTTTGTTTGTATTCTTATAGCTTATCTTGTTGTTTCATTTTATTTGCATTGTCTTTTTAGTATCTGTGATGTATAATTTGTTTTCGTTTCGTGTCTTTTCTGCAGGTTTCAATGTCTTCTTCTGTGTTAGTAGAGTTTAAATTGGGAGAAGAGAATTCTTTTTATCCTTTTCAGTTATTACATTCATTTGCTGATATCAAGTCTTACGTTAGTGAAAGGTGGCCTTCTCTTTGTCATCCACTTGTGAAGTACAATTATTCATATGGTTCGCGAAGTAGCAAACTTGTTTCCGAAGCCGATTTTGCAGCCATTACTTGGTTGGTTGAGCATTCTAGCACAAGTGACTTACAAATTAATGTTATCGATGGTAGTGTTTCATTTAGTACATCATCTGGTCATAGCGGAGCATCAAGTTCAACCAGTTCTTCCATTGTTTCGGATAGTTCAGTTTCGGTTCAATCTACCGTGAATGTTATTCGTTCAGGAGACGATTATTTAGATTTGCTTCATAAACCTAAAAAACTTAGAAGCCATAACTGGGACAAACTATTAAAGTCAGTAGGTGAGTTTTACCGTGATGGTGTGAAAGAATTCAGAATCTGTCTAGAAAAATACGCTTGTGAATCAGGTTACTTCAACGATTTTGGTCACAACAATGCTTCGAAAGTTAGTGTTTATTGTAAAAAGAAGGAATCGAAAGGGTGTCTATGGTATGTATATGCTTCAATCGAAGAAAGGGAACGATCGTCTATACGTGAAAACTTTCACAAACACACACACGTGCGGTGAACCAGACAAGTCAATGAAAACCAATGTTTTATCTTCGGATGTGGTTTGCGATGTTATTCTCGATGAAGTCTGAGCAAGACCTTCTATGACTCCGAAAGACATAATTCTTCATCTGAAACACCATTACGGATACAACATATCATTTAAAATCGCAGGAACAGCTTTACGGAAAGCCCAAGACGAAATTTTCGGTGATTCGGCTCTTTCATACAACCTTATCGAGGCATACTTTGCAAAAGTCAAAGCCGCAGATCCTTCTTCACATTTATTTTTACAAGTTGATCCCGTTACACGTTCATTCGAGAGTTGTCACTTTGCTTTCGGTGCTTGTATTGCCGGTTTCCGTGCTTGCCGTTCATCGACGCTACTTTTCTCAAGTCAAAGTTCAAGGGGACTCTACTCACAGCCATTGCAAAAGACGCAAACAGGGGTAATTTGATTACTTTTTCCTATTTTTGTAGTTTGTATTTGGTAGGATTTTTCCCACCAAACAAACTGCCTATAAAAGTTTTGTTTTATTTTCCATTCATTTTGCTTTTTTTTTAGCTTATTACACTAAATATCATATTGTAGTTTAAAAATGGAAAGTGTTTTAAAAAATAAAGGTTTCAAAAAGTAAAACTTTCTAAAAATATGTTAATTTACTTTTGGTGGGAATTTTCCCACCAAACATGTATTGTTTTTTTCTGCCTTTTTTTCCAAGATATCTAGTTTTTTTTTGCTTTATGTTTATGTTTTTACTTACAACAATTACTTATTTCAGGTCTTTTCCCAGTAGCTTTTTCTATCATAGACTCGGAAGTGCAAACAGTTGGACTTCTTTCCTGAAGTTTCTTGCTCCTCTCGTGTCTGACCGTGTGTTGACTTTTATTTCTGACCGTCATCACGGTATTCCTATAGCATTGAAGTGTGCTTTTCCCAACGCGTTTCACGGTTTTTGTATGTTCCATCTGAAACAGAACCTGAAGAAGAAATTTCGTGGTTTGTCGGTACTTTCAAAGTTTTGTCAGTTTTACTCGATAACTGTGCCAAGGCTGTTAACAAAGAGGAATACGAGCGTTGTCTCGAGGTGTTCTTGCTCACAGGCACCGAGAAATCTTCGGAATTCATGGATAATTTGCCGAGGGAACAATACGCAAACGCGTTTTTTCTCGGAAAGAGATACGGGGAGAGGACTTCAAACGCCGCTAAGTCGTTCAACAGTCAAATAAAGAAGTTGCGGGATTTACCGATAACCAAGCTAATAGACAGCATCCGTAATCTCTTGATGGTTCAGATGCACGATCGATTAATCAAAGCAAAAGCATACGAGAGATTTCTTGCAAGAGATCCTGATTTGAGGTACTGGATCAACTACGATACAAGCCGTCCATGGTTGGTTAAACCCTCAAGCGATCACGTTTTTCAAGTTATGTCAGATCCAGTTATGACGGTCGATATAATCAAGTACACCTGTTCGTGTTTTCATTGGCAAATTGATGGTTTTCCTTGACCACACGCACTTGCAGCCCTTCATCGGTTTCGGCCTTTAGATCATTATAAATTCGTGGATCCTTACTTTTCTACTTTAAAGTACATTGAAACCTATTCTCAAAGCATTCCGGCACTATCTACTTATCTTGATCCCGCTCCACCTATCGATGATTTGGCAATTCAGCCCCCTTCAGTGAAGCGTCTTCCCGGTAGGCCGAAAAAGAATCGTTATTCTTCTGAAGTTGTGTTTACTCGGTCTAAGAGGCTTTGTGGTCGTTGCAACGAGTATGCTTATCACAACAAATCCACATGCGATGCACTTATTTGATCTTGTGATTCACATATCATTTATCACAAGCAAATATCTTATTTTACTATTACTCTTTTATTAACTGATTTTTTATAACAGTAACAATTTCTTTAATAAGCTTTGATTTTTCTCAAAGTATTGTATTTGTGGTAGGTTAATGTTTCCACTTTAAATAAGTTGTTCGTTGAATTTGTATTAGTTTTTTATTCTTTGACTGAGTTACACATTGTTTTAGTTGGTTTTTTTGTATGTTGTTCTTTGGTGGGAATTTTCCCACCAAACACACTGGTTCTTTTAATAATACATATTTTTCCTTTCTTTGACATTAATTTTGATTTTGAAGTGTTTGTCTTGTTTCTTTTTGTGCATTACATCAAAGATTGTAATGTTATTATGATTTCTCGTTTTTATTTTCATCCCGGGTAGTTGTTTTTGTTTGTTTTCATTTGGGTTGATTTTGCCCACCAATTCAACTTAAACAACAACTTTATTATATTTAGATGATTTCATACAATGAATCCCATAACAAGAATATTGATAGTAAAGTTTATTAATGAATTCTCTTAGAGCACAACGGTCACAAATACTATGCATAAGCTATACACTTGCCTATTGTTCCTGGTTTGAATCACACCAACTACAAAAAAAAAAAAAAAAATTGTTCCTCTCTTTTGGTGGGATCTTTTTTCTCCCTAAAGTAGTATAGTAGTAGTTATTTTTTTTGTTTTTATTTCATAGTAGAGTCATTTTGGATTCCTATTCATTGACTCGGTTTCAACCTCTACTAGTAGTTTGTTTCATCAAGTCCTTACCTAGTTATCTAATCTCATTTTGTTGTATTTTTTACGAACAAACTAGTATGATACTAGTTTAGTTTGTTCATCCATACATTCAACTACCTTTAACTTAAACAACAACTTTTTTATATCTAAATTATTTCATACAATGAATCCCATAATAAGAATATTAATAGTAAACTTTATAAACGAATTCTCTTTGTGCACAATGGTCACAAATACTATGCATAAAGGGATCTTTTTTTAGTGTTCTTTTTGTACATTTTTTGCTTTAAAAATTAAACATCCTATTTTTATCATTAATTTTTATTTTTGTTATGATAATTCCTTTGTTTTTTCATTCTTTTTGGTGGTTTTTTTGTATGTGGTTATTTGGTGGGAATTTTCCCACCAAACTGAATATCCCACCAAACTGAACATCCCACCAAAATGAACATCCCACCAAACTGTTATTTTGTGGAAATTTTTGTATGATGTTATTCTGATAGAGTCTATATATATATATATATATATATATATATATATATATATATATATATATATATATATATATATATATATATATATATATCATGACATTATTATAAATTAATAACAATTACTATAACATCTGAAATAGACATCTGTTATCTGAAATAGACAATTTAAATAACATCTTAAACAACCTAATATAAAGTACTCAATACCATCAATAACAATTTAATTCAAAAATAACAACAAACATAAAACTCCATGAAACAGTAGTTTAGTAATATATTTCTAAATGAAACTGAAATCATAAAAAGTAGTAAGATAATCTTTATTTTTCTTTTTCTTCTCCTTCTTCATTTTTTCTTCTTCTACTTCTGCTCTTTTTTCTCCTTCTTCATTTTCTTCTTCTTCTGCTCTTTTTTTTCCTTCTTCATTTTTTTCTTCTTCTGGTTCTGCTTTTTTTTTTCTTCTTCATTTTTTTCTTCTTCATTTTTTTCTTCTTCTTTTTCTGCGCTTTTTTCTCCTTCTTCATTTTTTTCTTCTTCTCTTTCTGCTCTTTTTTCTCCTTCTCCTTCTGCGCTTTTTTCTTCTTCTTTTTAATGCGCTTTTTTCTCCTTCTCCTTCTGCGCTTTTTTCTCCTTTTGTTTCTGTTTTTTCTACTTCTTCTTCTTCTTCTTCTTCTTCTTCTTCTTCTTCTTCTTCTTCTTCTTCTTCTTCTTCTTCTTCTTCTTCTTCTTCTTCTTCTTCTTCACTATCTGAAAATTCTATGATAGTGCCATCTTTCAAATCCGGTCTTTTCATTGTTCTAAGTCTCTCACTTCTTCTTGGACGTTTTGGTGTGTATCTGTATATAGAAATCAAACATTATTATAGATTATATTTATTGGAAATTCATTTAATATTTTTTACTTTTTGTTTATTAATGGCACTTGGATTCTGAGTAGATTAGTTTTTGGTTTTTCCTTTTTTGCCCTTTTTCTTTTATGTCCCAATATTGATGGTTCAATATTCGCTGGTGCGCTACTACTCGTACCTTCATCTGTAAAAACACATTTTAAATATATAAGCTACAACTTCAAGTTTTAAATCAGATATTTTGTATTCTTTTTTACCTTAGGTTTTTTATCTTGTATCGTATAGTCGTCTATCCATAATTTTTGGGCAATGTATCTTTTAACGTCTTATGCAGCTTTTGTCGTGTATGATTCGTATACTGGACTGTTCTTAAATAGGTCATTTGCATACAGCAAAATATATGCCCCTGAATCTGATAATCTTGGACTATTGTGGTTTACGTGCACATCAATCAATTGTACTTGTTCAATATTGGTTTTTGATTCTTTTGTCTGTTCACTTCTTATCCGGTTTGACAAATAATCATACATTTATTTCGCATTGTCTTTTGCTTTCCCACCTGCCATTTTATCAGTTTCATCTGGCATGGAGTTAAAATGTAAGAATTCATTGTCATCTCTGTCAAACACTAATAGTGTCCACAAAGTTCCATGTCCATGTCTAGTTTCTATAGGAATAATTGTGAATTTTTTTCTGTATGGTATTTTATGAATGGATCTCCAACTTTCTTGGCTAGCTCATCCCATTTAAATTGATTCCTCAATTCCTGTATTATTCAAATAACAATTTGTCAATTTATATTCCAAATGTAAGTATTATAGTTTAATTCAAATAACAATTATATTTTTTTCTGGTTTGTTTTTGGTGGAAATTTTCCCACCAAACACAAACTGTCTTTTTTTGGTGGGAATTTTCCCACCAAACACAAACTGTCTTTTTTTCTTCTTACCATAACATATGTGGGCAAGTGTGCTACAATTTTCAATCTACTATCCCTCTCCCATATCGTTAGCACCGCTTCAATCAACTACAAATTTTACAAAACAAACATTAATAATCTTACATTTTTGTGTTAACTTTGTGCATTTATAATTTTAAAAAAAAAATACAGTAGGTGTTACTCTTCCATCTCTTGCTGCTTCCATTACTTCTTCTACATAAACACAATTGTTTTCCTCATCTTCCTAAAGTTTTGTTTGTTTTGGTTTGCCTTTTCCATAAATACATAGCATTTCATATTCTGCATATCCACACAGTTTGTTTTTTGGAATTATACATTTTATACCCTCAACCATTACGTATTCTTCTTCTTCGTTTAGTTTTGGGTCTGTGACATAATCATCCGATATTTTGTTTTTCCTACCTACTCTATCATCTTGTTTTATTTTTTTTACCATTGAGTTTGGTGATTTCAGAAGTGATGATCTTCTACTTTGAGCTTCCATTGTTTCTTTCTCTGTTTCAGAATCACTTGTTGTCCAACTTACTTCAAGTTGATAGTCATCATCTTGTTGTTCAGTTCCTTCATCAACCATTTCCGCATCTTCTTCAACCATCTGACTTTCCATCATATTTTGATTTTCTTTTTCAACTGTCTCAGATTCCATCATATTTTCACTTTCTTCTTCAACCATATCAGGTTCCATCATATTTTCATTTTCGTTTACCCAGCTCTCTTGTCTATTTTCCTCAATCACCTCATTTTCTTTAAGTTTATCCATCTCAAGCTCTAGATCCATATCTTCATCTTCTTCAACCCGAATCTGTTTTCTACTTTCCTCAATCTCAACCTGCTCCTTTCCCTTTTCTTTATCCATCTTGAAGCTAACTCTTCTGTTTCGGGTTTCCTTTAATTTTTCTAATTCTTTTATAACTCTGTCCATCTCTGTATTCATTTCATTTTCTCGATTAGCTTGTAGGATTATCATTTCTTCCATATTTTTTTCATTTTTATATTCTCTTCTTTCAGATTTTTGTTTTCAACCTGAATTACTTCAAGTTGTTTCTTTACTTGCGTATTTTCTTCTTTTAGTCTTTTGTTTTCACGTACAACTTCATCAAGTTGTTTCTTCATCTCAGTATCTTTTTCCCCGTCTTTTTTCTGTGTGCTATCATCAAGTCCTAAGTCAAATGCTTTAAAGAATTCCGGGTCATAACCTCCATGTACTTTTGAACTTTCTCCTTTTTCTGTGACACTTCCTTGGAAATTATTTGCATAATCGATTGTCTCGATTATAGTTTTATTTATCTTTTCAGTTTGACTCGTTTTTATTTGCTCGAGAATCTCTGCTAGCGTAATCTCATCTTCTGTATGCCATGAAAATCCATACAGTTCATCTAACTCTTTCTATCTTCTTGCTTCTTCTTCTGTCAATTCGATTTCAGCATATTTGTGTTCATTATCTTCTTCTTCTTCTTCTTCATCTCCCTCACTTTCTGTTTCTCTTGATATACTATATGCGTCCTAGAAGGGGGGTTGAATAGGACAATAGAAATTAATCGGCTAATTTTATTTCAAGTAAATAAAATTAAAAGCTAATTTGAATCCTATTGTATTAGCAAACTAAATAGTTAAAAACTAGATAATCCTAATAGGCAATAATATCAAACTATTCAACTAGGCATTTTATCAAGCATATAGAGTGCGGAAATATAAAGAGTGTAGAGATAGAATACGATACACAACGATGTATAGTGGTTCGGTTTCCCTACATCCACTACCTAAGGAAGCCTCCTTAGGATTTGCAAGATTCTCAACTAATCTTCGTAACTCTTAACCGGGTGAGATACAAACCCTTACAACCACTTCAAAAACCCTTTGAAGGAAAAACACTTGTGTTATCACCAACACAAGGAACCAAGCATATACCTATGCTCACACTACTCTCTTAATCTATTACAAGAACTAAGAGGAAAGGAAAAAGTGTTTAGGGGTGCTTGTTAAAGCTTTGTGACTAAACTCCTAAATGAGTAGATAGAACTAATTAGCTTCACAATGAATATGACTTGAATGCTCCTTTGAAACCTCCTTGAATGATAGAATTAATTGCTCTTAAGATTGGTAGATGGAAGGCTTGAGTTGTGTCTTGAATGAACTCCATTTTATAGCTGAAAAGATGGTCCAACGGTCATAAAGCTTCTCTCTAACGGATCTATTAATCTCCCAACGGATATAAGCTTTGTCCTCTAGTAATAGAGCTGAAATGCCTTCGTGCGGTGTACCGCGGGTGGGGTCCGGTGCACCGCGTGACTGTTCGACTAACTTTTGAGCTTACTGGTCGGACCATGTGGTGTACCGCATTCCTGCTCCGTGTAGTGGCCCGGTGTACCGTGACATGGGTCCGGTGTACCGTGCAGATTTTATGAGCTTACTGGTCGGACCATGTAGTGTACCGTGTGACGGGACCGTTAGCTGCGGTGTACCGCGCGTTTCCTCCGGTGCACCGCGGCACTGTTCTTTTGAATATTTAAGCTAAGTCAAATGAAGTGAGCACAACTAATCTAATGAGGGGTTTTGGAAAACATCTAAAGTTATATAAAAATGAATTTTAGTTTAAAGGATGATTTGTCGAATATTAAAACGGGAATAAAAACAAGGTGAGGCTAACAATCTCCCCCTTTTTGATGTTTGACAAATCATAAACTTTTGAAGATGCCTAAGATTAAGTTTTGAACAAAAACTCCCCCTCAACCTAATCACTAGAGTTTTTATAAAAACTCCCCCTCACAAAATGCATTTTAAAAAGTTCAACTAAAATTTCTCCCCCTTTGTCAACAACAAAAAGAACAAATGATACAATTTTGAAAATTTTAAGGGGTCAAAAACACATTTTGAGTAAAAACAAGGACTAAAGGAATAAATGGATAACAATTAGAAGCTTCAAAGAACCTATAACATCAAGAAAAGATTAGCAACAAGATTATATACACAAAAAGCTCTAAACAAAAACATGACATGAAAGAAGGGTTAGAGAATTTGCATGCCAATCTCACAACGAATTTTCTCAAAAAGATCTTGGGGTAGAGGTTTCGTAAAGATATCGGCTAGTTGATTTTCCGAAGTGACAAATTCAAGAACAATGTCCCCTTTTTGAGTGTGATCCCGGATAAAATGATGACGGATTTCTATGTGTTTTGTTCTAGAGTGTTGAATGGGATTTTTGGTAAGATTTATAGCACTAGTGTTATCACAACGAATGGGAACACGATCATACTCTAGGCCAAAATCTAGTAAGGTTTGTTTCATCCAAAGAACTTGAGTCACACAATTTCCGGCCGCAACATATTCGGCTTCGGCCGTGGATAAAGCAACACTATTTTGTTTTCTACTAGACCAAGAAACAAGGGATTGACCTAAGAATTGGCAACTACCACTAGTACTTTTCCTATCAAGTCTACAACCGGCATAATCGGCATCCGAATAACCTATTAGCTCAAAGGAGGTAAATCTAGGGTACCAAAGTCCTAGACTAAGGGTTCCTTTCAAATACCTAAAAATACGCTTAACGGCACTAAGATGGGTTTCTTTGGGAGAAGATTGGAATCTAGCACAAAGACATACGGGGAACATAATATCGGGTCTAGAAGCGGTTAGATAAAGTAAGCTACCAATCATACCTCGATATAGTTTCTCATCAACATCCTTACCATCTTCATCTTTGTCTAATTTTGTGGATGTGCTCATTGGAGTTCCAATTTCCTTTGCATCTTCAAGGCCAAATTTTTTGATCAATTCTTTTGTGTATTTGGCTTGATTGACAAAGATACCATCTTTCATTTGCTTGATTTGAAGTCCAAGAAAGTAATTCAATTCTCCCATCATGCTCATCTCAAATTCCTTATGCATGCTTTTAGAAAAATTCTCACAAAGATTTTCATTAGTAGCACCAAATATAATATCATCCACATAAATTTGAACAAGAAGGATATCTTTAGAAGACCTTTTGATAAACAAAGTGGAGTCAATTTTTCCTCTTTTAAAACCATCATCTAATAAAAATTTGCTTAATCGTTCATACCAAGCACGAGGTGCTTGTTTTAAACCATATAAAGCCTTTGAAAGTTTAAAAACATGGTTTGGAAATTTTGGATCCTCAAAGCCCGGAGGTTGTTTAACAAAAACTTCCTCGTCTATAAAACCATTTAAAAAAGCACTTTTGACATCCATTTGATAAAGTTTAAAATTCATATAACAAGCAAAAGCAAGAAGCATACGAATAGATTCAAGTCTAGCTACGGGAGCAAAAGTTTCATCGAAATCAATACCTTCTTCTTGATTGTACCCTTGAGCAACTAACCTTGCTTTATTTCTAGTAATTATGCCGGTGTCATCTAGCTTGTTGCGAAATATCCACTTAGTGCCAATGATAGTAGGGCCAATTGGTTTCTCCATTAGTGTCCAAACTTTACTACGCTCAAATTGATTTAATTCCTCATGCATAGCGTTAATCCAATGATCATCTAACAAAGCTTCTTTAATATTCTTGGGCTCAATTTGAGATAAGAATGCTTGATGAGCACAAAGAGCAATAATACGGGAGCGAGTGGTAACACCTTCTTTTGGATCACCTAGAATTAAGTCACTTGGGTGATCTTTGATATGTTTCCAACACCTTGGTAAATCCGTACTAGCTTCATTTAACACTTGATCATTTTCCTTAAGAGATTCTTCATGAGATTTGACTTCTTGAATAGGAGATTCTAAGGGTTGATCTAGTGGAGTATCTTCAACAACATCTACCATTTTCTTGATACAAAACGGATTGGTCTCATCAAAGTCAACATGCATAGATTCCTCAATGGTACGAGTACGTTTGTTGAAAATGCGATAGGCTTTTCCTTTAGTTGAATAACCAAGAAAAATGCCTTCATCCGATTTAGCATCAAATTTTCCCAAATAGTCCCTAGTGTTTAAGATAAAACATTTGCACCCAAACACACGAAAATAAGCAATGGTTGGTGGTCTACCATTCCAAAGCTCATAAGGGGTTTTCTTAATAAGAGGTCTAATTAGAACTCTATTCAACACATAACAAGCCGTATGAACGGCTTCACCCCAAAAGTATGTAGGCAAGCTATGTTCTTTTAGCATAGTTCTAGCCATTTCTTGTAGAGTTCGGTTTTTCCTTTCCACTACCCCATTTTGTTGGGGAGTTCTAGGGGCCGAAAAATTATGCTCAATCCCAAATTCATCACAAAAATGCACAAACGGAGAATTCACATATTCACTACCATTATCACTACGAATGCATGTAATAGAGTAGCCTTTCTCATTTTGCACCTTTCTACAAAGTTTTGCAAATTCATTGAAGGCATCACTTTTTAAAGCAAGGAACATCACCCATGTGAATCTAGTGTAATCATCAACAACAACAAAGACATATCTAGACCCTCCTAAACTAGTGACATCAACGGGACCAAAAAGGTCCATATGCAATAATTGAAGTGGCCTAACGGTGATGACCTTATTAATGGATTTAAAAGATGAACGATGTTGTTTACCAAGTTGACATGCATCACATAATTTATCTTTATCAAATTTGTAAATAGGCAAACCAACAACAAGATTTTTTCTAGATAATTTTGAAATCAAATCCATGCTAGCATGTCCTAACCGTCTATGCCAAAGCCAACTATCATTAACCACGGATAAGCATTTAATATTTTTGCACATAAGACTCTCAAGATCAACAACAAAAACATTATCCGATCTTTTAGCAATAAACATGGTATCTAACTCATCATTTTTGAAAACAACACATCTAGATGCTTCAAATTTAACACTAAAACCAACATCACAAAGTTGACTAATACTAAGCAAGTTAAAAGAGAGACCCTCAACAAGTAACACATTGGAGATAAGTAAAGAGTCCAAATTACCAATGTTACCTTTACCCAAAACGCGTTTCTTAGTGTTGTCGGCAAAAGTAACTTTATCACCTTTAGTTTTATATAAATTTGTAAATAATGATGGATTTCCGGTCATGTGTCTTGAGCATCCACTATCAAGTAGCCATATGTTTTGCTTCTTGATGCTCAACCCCTACAAACAAATGATAATTTAAGCTTTAGGTACCCAATTAGGATTGGGTCCATGAGGGTTAGTGGATTTTCTTTTTAAGACCCATTTAGGTCTTTTCCAAATTGGCACAAGAGATCCCAAATCTAACAATTTACGATAGTAACAATGAGATGCATCATGACCAAGTTTTTCACAATAGGTGCAAGAGATAGAAGATTTTGAAGAGGATGGAATTGCATTTGAAATTTTTGATTTTACAAAGACATTTTTCAAAGGTTTTTGGTGAGTGAATGGATCATATCCAACACCACTTTTTTCATTAGCCATTCTTTGAGAACCTAAAATCAAATCCAAGTTTTCTTGCCCACTAGTAAATTTTAAAATAATGGCATTTTGATCAACAATCTTTTTCTCTAACAAAGCTTTTTCTTCCAAAAGATTTTTCTCAATAAGATGAAGTTTCTCATTATCATCTATACATTCATCACAAAGATTTTGACAATCTTCCAAAGCTTTTAAAACCTCTTTAGTTCTATTTTTCTCAAATTCTAAATCTTTTGTTAAAACTTTGTTTGTTTCAATAGAATTTAAAAAATCATTATAAAGAGAATCAAATGCCTCATGAATATCTTGTTCACTAGCATCATCATTAGTTAAAGAGAGTTTGGATTTAGGAGTTACCTCATCATGATTTGCCATAAAGGCAAAGTGAGTAGTACCGGTATCATCATCCGAAGAAGCATCTTCATCATTCTCAACTTTTCCCATGAAGGCAACAAGATTGACATTTTCATTATCACTTTCTTCTTCATCCGAATTTTGAGTATCCCAAGTGATATTAGCATGCATAGCTCTTTTCGGTTTCTCCTTTTGAAGAAGAGGACAATAGGTTTTGATATGACCAACCTTCTTGCAATGATAGCAAGTGGGTTCATCTTGTTTGATAGCTCTATCATTCTTCTTGTAGGGTGTGGAAGAGCTTCCTTTTTTGGCAAAGCGTTTATATCTCATGAATTTTTTCATGTCTCTTGCTAGCATAGCTACTCCTTCATCTTCACTAGTTTCTTCTTCATGAGAGTTTTCTTCTTCACTTTCTTTCCTTTCTTTTCGTTCTTTCAACTTAGAACTCATGGCATGGAAAGCAATAGATTTCTTAATCTTCTTCTCCTCATCATCTCTTATCTTTTCTTCTTCAAGCACAAGTTCTTCCGTCATGAGGTTGCAAATGAGTTCATGAACCGTCATCTTTGAAAGATCTTTAGTGTCTCTTATAGAATTGATCTTTGTCTTGTATTTCCTTGGAAGAGCAAATAAGATTTTTCGGCATTGTTCCTTGTTGGTGTACTCTTGGCCAAGAGTCTTCAAAGTGTTAACAATGTTAGAGAATCTTTGATGCATAGCATTCAAGGCTTCATCGGGCTCCATACGAAAGAGCTCATACTTTGTGATAAAGAGACCAATTTTGGTTTCTTTTATATCCTCCGTTCCTTGATAAGATAGCTCCAAGAGTTGCCACATTTCATGAGCGGAATTGCATTCACTCACTCTAGCATATTCCGTGACACTTAATCCATTGATGAGGATGTTCATAGCTTTGTTGTTTTTGGTAAGTTTAGCTATGTCTTGATCCGTGTAATCATCTTCATCTTTTAACACCGTTGTACTTCCGGCAACGTACGGAATGTAAGGACCCTTTTTGATAGCCATCCATAAAAAGTAATCGATTCCTTTCACATGAATCTCCATCTTCTTTTTCCAACCAAAGTAGTCTTTTCCTACAAAAAGCGGAGGTCTAGTAGAACATGAACCTTCCGGTTGATTAGAATCCATATCGTATTAACTCTAGAAACGATTAAGTACAATAGAGCTAGGCTCTGATACCAATTGATATACTATATGCGTCCTAGAAGGGGGGTTGAATAGGACAATAGAAATTAATCGGCTAATTTTATTTCAAGTAAATAAAATTAAAAGCTAATTTGAATCCTATTGTATTAGCAAACTAAATAGTTAAAAACTAGATAATCCTAATAGGCAATAATATCAAACTATTCAACTAGGCATTTTATCAAGCATATAGAGTGCGGAAATATAAAGAGTGTAGAGATAGAATACGATACACAACGATGTATAGTGGTTCGGTTTCCCTACATCCACTACCTAAGGAAGCCTCCTTAGGATTTGCAAGATTCTCAACTAATCTTCGTAACTCTTAACCGGGTGAGATACAAACCCTTACAACCACTTCAAAAACCCTTTGAAGGAAAAACACTTGTGTTATCACCAACACAAGGAACCAAGCATATACCTATGCTCACACTACTCTCTTAATCTATTACAAGAACTAAGAGGAAAGGAAAAAGTGTTTAGGGGTGCTTGTTAAAGCTTTGTGACTAAACTCCTAAATGAGTAGATAGAACTAATTAGCTTCACAATGAATATGACTTGAATGCTCCTTTGAAACCTCCTTGAATGATAGAATTAATTGCTCTTAAGATTGGTAGATGGAAGGCTTGAGTTGTGTCTTGAATGAACTCCATTTTATAGCTGAAAAGATGGTCCAACGGTCATAAAGCTTCTCTCTAACGGATCTATTAATCTCCCAACGGATATAAGCTTTGTCCTCTAGTAATAGAGCTGAAATGCCTTCGTGCGGTGTACCGCGGGTGGGGTCCGGTGCACCGCGTGACTGTTCGACTAACTTTTGAGCTTACTGGTCGGACCATGTGGTGTACCGCATTCCTGCTCCGTGTAGTGGCCCGGTGTACCGTGACATGGGTCCGGTGTACCGTGCAGATTTTATGAGCTTACTGGTCGGACCATGTAGTGTACCGTGTGACGGGACCGTTAGCTGCGGTGTACCGCGCGTTTCCTCCGGTGCACCGCGGCACTGTTCTTTTGAATATTTAAGCTAAGTCAAATGAAGTGAGCACAACTAATCTAATGAGGGGTTTTGGAAAACATCTAAAGTTATATAAAAATGAATTTTAGTTTAAAAGTTATTTTCTTTTCTTCATATGGTTTGTTCACAAGTTCCCCCTCATTCACCTGCATTTGTATATCGAAAATTGTTAAAAATAATTCAAGTTTCATGTTCTAGTTGCTTTTATTATACGATTTAGTATTGAATTTTTACCTTTTCATTTTTGACCTTGTCTAAAAATTTATTTTTGAAGCATCCTTTTTTGTAAACCTTTAGCCATATGAGTATCCTCGGGTATGCTTTGTTTCAGAAGGCTTCCACATTTGTATATATTCGAAGAAGAATGGTTGCAAAATCAATCATAATCAGTCAAAAACCAGTCAAAATAATTCATTCAAAAATAGATCAGTTAAAAATTATTACCAATAGTATAAATGAGGGTGCACTTATGTGTCCTTGTGTCGTCTCATCAATGCCCTCCATTAACTTACTTGCCATTCTTGAGGCCCAATCGTAAGTCTTAATATTTTCTAAATCTCCCGATATCCCTACAACCCACCAATCTAATCTTCCTGCAGATACTGGGAAGAAGCAAGTGTGTAGAGTTATCATTCACATCAGTTTAGCGAATTTTTCGAGATCTTCTTCTGTTGGATTTTGTATTTCTAAGATCTCGTCCACCATATCTTTCACTGTCTTATTTGATGGTTGTTTCTATTCATCAAGAAACATCCTGTTGTACCAAGCAGCTCCTTTTACTTGGCTTTTTGTTAATTTCTTTAGTGGCTCGGATCCACTCTCAACTCCTAAAATTAATCTTACATCTTGTGATGTAAGCTTTACACTTTTCCCTCCAAACACAAAAGCTTTTTTTGCTTCTGTCATAACAATCCTCTATGAATTTCATCGCTTTCAGTTTTCCTTTCATACCTTTTAATCTCCCATTCTGTGCAATTTTGTAAATTGCTTTGATTAATAGGTAGAATGGAAGTTTCTTGCACGCTTTTATGTGCCCTCTTGTCACTGATGGTAACTTAAGAATCTGGAACATACCATCTAGTGCTGATCTGTACCTTTTACTCATTTTTACCTGTTATTAAAGTTACACTATATATTATACACTGAATCCCACCAAATATTAAACATAAAGTAACATATGAAACTGAATAATATATATAAACTGAATAATATATGAAAGTAAGTGATATGCAAGTATATGTTGTTGTTTGTTCTGTTTTTGTGTGTGATATCCCACCAAATTTCACTAACTTATGTACAATTCCATCATGTATCCCTGTTATTTTTTTATGTTTCTTTTGGTGGGATAATTCCCACCAAATATAGATGAATAAAGTCAAGTCGCGTTTGACTTTTTTGTTCAGAGTTCCCTCCCAAAAATGTTCATTTGAATTAACTTTCTTAGTGTTTGTTGTTTGGTGGGATTTTTCCCACCAAATAACTACAGGTTGATCATATATTCATATGCATTAATCACTTAATCTAGGACAGATTGCATCAGATTTAAACTTCAAATACTTAATCAAACATCATCTACATATTATTTCCATTTACAGTACACATCTAAACTCAGTTTAACAGTTTAATTGCTATTCCTATAATTTCAGTTTAATCTAAACTCAAACAATAATCACAATTCATTCTAAACTAAGCAATTAATCATTAAGTACCGTTCATTCACATTCAAACTACAACTATATCTTCTATGAACTTTAAATTACATTTCAAATTGTAAACTACAGATAAATTACAATATTTTATCTTCTATGAACATAATTGTCAAAACTTTTCTTAATCATAACACTATTAATATCTTATAACATCTTATTTTGCTCAATTATCACCAATAAGTTAATCGTCTTACATTTTACACTAATCTGTCACTTTATTTAATATTTTTTGTTGTATACACATAAATAATCATATCGATACAGATATTCTCAATTACACATACATATTCACACTTATATTCATTTAGAGTCATATATTCATCCGTATTTGCTAAAAAAAATTTCAATTTTCGAACCCTAGTTCATATATTCATCACGGAAATGCATGCTATCTTAGCTAATTATCAAATGCTACTCTATATACACAAATATTCTCGAAATAAACATAACACCATTCGCAATCACTGTGTTACCTTATTTGTTTTTTTTGGTTGATTTTTGTTAGATTTTTACGGTCGAATTTCCTTTTTTTTGTTTGTGTTTGCTAAATCTTCGCGATTCGTTGAGATTCGGCTTCGATTTTCTGTGATTCTTCGCGATTTTTGGTTTAGTTTTCGGTGATCTTCTCTTCTCTTTCTCAAGTGTGTGTTTGTGCATGTTTTTCTAGTGTGTGTATTTGTGTGTTTGTATGTGTTTTGTGAGTTGTTATCCGATGTTCTGATTGTTATTGCTGCTCTTTTTTAAAAATTAAAAAAAGGTTAGTTTTGTCTTTTGGTGGCTGGATTTTGGGGTGTGACTTTTATAGTCAATGTGACTACCTCCTAGGGTGCATATGGTAAATAGCTCAAAATAAAATAATATATTTAATAATAAGGATAGTATAGGTATAAAAAAATATAAAGGGATCTTTTCTATAAATAATTATTTTATTAGACATTTATCTCTAAATAAAAAAATTAAAGGCTTAAAAAAATTAAAAACTTAATTAAGAAGGTATATATCACTAATTACCCCTTCTAATATTTGTTTAATACTACATAAAATATAAAGATAAAATAACCCATTTTCATATCGGCTTTGGGGTCTCTATATAAAAAGACAAATTAAGAGTTCTTTTTTCTTTTTTTTCGTTTAGACCGTTTCTTGAAGAAGGGGAAAGGATTGTCCAAAAAAGAAAAGGAGAAAGTAAAATACCAAGTCGAAAATCCCAACGCTTATAGATACCCTTGATCGCTCTCTCTCTTTTTTAAAATTTTAAAAGAAGCCACCTTAGAAACCCTAGACGCCGCCGTTGCTGGAGTCCCTCTTCCGGTGATGGCGGCCCACCCTCCTTCCTCCTTTTTTATCTTCTTTTCTTCGTTGCCTTATTTTTACTCTTTTTGTACCTTTGCTGTCTTTTCCTCCAAACACTTCGCTGCTTATCCATTTGCCCATGCCATTTTTGCGACTGAGGAGGTCTCACACCAGCAAGACTTAAGGAAGATCAATATTACTACTGTATCCACTGTTGATGGCCATATTTTTTCAGATCTTGCCCCGTTTGAGTCCTACCCGTTGTTATCGATTTTGGCTGTTTTATCTCTATTGCCGTTGCAGGGCCTCAGCCTCCGATTTGCTAACCTAGATGCTTCCGGATCTTTCAAGGAAGCCACTGCCGGAAATTTTTCTCTTTGGAACGACACTTGCAAAGCCGCAGACAGGAAAATTTCTTTTGGGCTGTTTGGGGCCTTCTGATGGGCTGTAAGTTTGGGCCTGTTTTTGTTTTCAGGCTTAGTGCTGAAATGGGTTTTGGATTTGAAATAGTGGCGCGCGCGTTCAGTGGCAGAGGTTTTGTTGGTTGTTGTCCTCTCTTGCGGTATTGGTCCTCCTTCTTTATTCTCTTTTGCTACCCTATACTTGTGCTATGTATGTGGTGATTCATTTAAGGTTAGAATTACTAGATCGAGTGATTTCGACTTTTCTGGCTTTCAAATATAATTATTTACTTTTTGTTAAAATTTTACTTTCAATGTCTTTAGAAGTTAGATTACTCGAAACTTTATCACAACAGAATAGCGTTCTATTTGAGTGTAATTTTTAGTGTTTAACGTTATTTAATGATTTGCTTAAATTACAAGATGTTTAGTGTTTTATCGATCTAAATTGATGTAATGTTTAATGTTTTGCTTACAGTATAAGATGTTCAGTGTATAGCGTTCTGATTTAGGGTAATGCTTAACCTTATAAGATCACATATTCCTTAGGTCCCTGCGTATATCTGTATATTAACTTTAATTTTTCTTTTTATTGTTCAATTAATGCCTGTTTATAATGCATAACACATCCAGATATAAAAACATTGTTTGCATAATTTTAGTCTCTGCCTTGTAAAACATAGCTCTACTTGAACACCTGAGCTTATTCACTATCCTAATTTTGTTTTCAAGATGATTCAAATCACATCTGTAAAATCTTATTTATACTTGTATAATTAATATATGTGAATTTTGTAAATGCAAGTTGCAAATAATAGTTTTTTATTTTTTGATGAAAATAAACTTAACATTATTTTGTTGTTTTTGCAGATCTGATTGAATAGCTCTTCTTTAGCACGTTTTTCCATCCTGTCGTTCTCATTGCTCCATATAGTCCAAGCAAAGCATGAAACATGAAAGATATGGTTTTCATGTTGTGCTTGGATTCTATGGAGCTGTGAAGAACGACAGGATGGAAAAACGTGAGAAAGAAATGGATGCTCTTAATGGTATGATACTAGTTTAATAGTTTTTGATTAGTGTATTTTAATATTTTGTTTATTTTTCTCAGATAAGATGGAGAAAGGGTTTAAGAAAATTGAAGAAATGGTTGAAGTTCAAAAGAATAAGAAATGGTGGAACGTGTTTTCGAAATGAATAATATGTTGTTTCATTGCTTTACTAAAACTATGTGTATGTTAAATATTCTCTCTATACCTGAAGAGTGAGAGCATTAATTGGTTTTTCATATGTTAAAGATTTAATATTACTTAAACTAATTCTTACCTTTATTTGAATGTTGCTTGGCTTCTTCTTCGTCTGTTTAAATAGAGTAGAACACTCAACATGTATTCATAAATCTATCCTATATGCAATTTTCTAAACAGAGTAGGACCTATATGCAATTTGCTATACACTCTCGTATGCTGAAGCTCAGATGCAAATTAGATTCTTTGAAAATTCCAAGGACTGATTTGCAATTATTGGATTTTTCATTCCTCCTCCTTATTGCCACCCGTTATTATGATAGAGTGCTGCTTATTGGATTTTTCATTCATCCTCCTTATTGCCACCCGTTATTATGATAGAGTGCTGCTTTGCTATTTAATCCATAATCATGAGTATTTATGGTCTAAGTTTGACCACATTATCCGTGATTCTTTTGTTTTATCCAAAAATAGTAGTTGCCATATTATTAAGAGTACAAATCACCATCTCCTTACCGATGTGGGAAGTACTTTTATTCAAATTAGTACTGCTCTTCTTTCTACATTTTCACGTGAAGTCCTCAAAGCTGCTAATGAAACTTTTGAGTCTTATTTGACTTATAAATGAAACTTTTGAGTCTTATTTGACTTATAAGACCATTAATAATATTCGTATTTTTGAGTCAACTAAAGCTTCTCGAGCTGCACAATTGGCCTCTCTTATTCTCGTTTCCCTTTACTTCTGGGGCTAATTTGCAATTTATCCAAACCTTGGGGTCAAGATGTGTTTTTATTAAGTCATGGTGCTGATGCTAAAGCTTTATTTGTTACAAAGAATCTATGGCTTCATTTCTTCCATATCACAATGGAATTACACTTGGGTCATACTATTAATAGAACAGCTATGAATTCTAACACTGATAAAAATGATGCTGATGGATTATTTACGTCAAGGTTTTTATTTTTTATTTCACTCTATGCTATGTGAGTAATATGTTTTAATTCAAGATAAAAGGAGCCAAGATATTAAGAATATAATAGTGCCTTTAATTATCGATGTGGGACTTAGTGGTACTTATTTAAGTAGAGTTGATTCTCAGCTCTTTACTACTCTTATCGTTGTGGGACCACCCAATATCTCACGTGAAGCTCAATTGAAGGTGATCAATTATTTGATGCTCTTTTTTTTTTTTTTTGTTCAAATAATTATTTGATGCTCTATTTCCTTTCAACTATAGCTAATGGTGAATTTCATGTAAGTTTCTTGGAGCTGCTACATATTTTATATCAGTTGACTCCTTTTTCTCGCATGATACTACCTCGATTTTTATTGATCAAGCTACTCCTTATTACACTTCTCTTCATCAACTTACTCATAAACTTCATGGCCACTTATTTTTTATAAATATTTTCGCTACAGAAGGGGAGCAAAATGGCTTATATTGGCATTATCTATTTAAGGAGATTATTGAGCTTTATTTTATTATTTATTTAATGGGTGCGAACCCCCCTGATTTCTTATGATTATTACATCTTTAAACACTAAGGGTTTTTGCGGAACCCATTCTCAAAGAGGTGTTTGTGACCTCATCCGTAACAAAGAGATTGATTGTATAGCCTTACTTGAAACGAAGAGCGATCGAGATAGAGTTAATAAATTTGCTAATACTATGCTTAAAGGTTGGTTGTATGATGATAACTTCGATTACAACTTGAGAAATAGTAAAGGTCGAATTTTTCTTGTTTGGAATCCAGATAAAGTGGAAGTTAATCGTCTCTCTATGAACTCTTTGGCCATCCACACTTTTGTTAAATGCAAGGTTACTTCTAATTCTCTTCGTGTTTCCTTCATTTATGGATTGAATAAAAAAGGCTCGGGAAATCCCTTATGGGAGGGCTTGACTACCTACGCGAATACTTTTAATGATTCTTGGTTGCTTATGGGAGATTTCAACAATATTCTTAAAGCTAATGAGAAAATTAATGGAGCGGAAACACATACTTATGGTTTAAAGCCTTTTAATGAGGTTTGTGATGATCTTGGTTTAGATGATTTACCTTACACGGGACAACACTATACATGGCATGGTGGTCACAATATAATGAGTAAAATTGATCGTGCTTTGGCTAATAGGAATCTAATTGCTTCTTCATTCTTCATTTCTACAGTTTTATTACCTATCCCTCCTTGGACCGATCATTCTCCAATCTCCATGCATTGTCACTTTAAATATGCAAAAAGAGGTTAGGCACACTCCCTTTAAGTTCTTTAATATGTGGACCGAGCATGAACAATATAATGATGTGGTGTGTTCCGGGTGGGAAAGTGATACACTCCGGGGCACTAAACAATTTATATTGTGCAAGAAGCTCCGAAACCTAAAGTCGAATATAAGGGAGTTAAATAAAAAACATTACACTCATATCTCCGAACGAGTTAAGAGAGCAAATCGTGACCTTGAAGAAGCCGAAAAGAAAATGCAACAAGATACTGACAATCCGTTTCTTATTGAGGAAACTAAAAGTCTTCGAAAGCTTGCTACACATCTTGAAAAAGCCGAATGTAGCTTCTATCAACAAAAATCTAGAACCGAATATAATCTAAAGAGTGATAGATGCACAAAGTTATTTCATGGAATAATGAGAAAAAAGAAGAGGAGAAAACATATCTCCTCTATCAAACTTCCGGATGGAAGAGATTCTACCTCAAGAGACGAGCTTTATGATGCTTTTGTGAATTATTATATTGGACTCTTGGGAACTAGAGAAGAAACAACTCAAGTTGATCAAGATGTATTTGAGTTGGGAAATGTCTTAAGCGAAGATCAAAGGAGAGATTTATGTGTTGAGGTGACCGAAGATGAAATTAAAAGTATTATTTTTTGGATTGATAAAGATAAAGCCCCGGGCACGGATGGTTATTCCTCACATTTCTTCAAAAAATCATGGAATATAGTTGGTAAAAGTGTGGTAGATGCGATTAAAGAATTCTTCACTAATGGTAAACTTCTTCAACAATTAAATCACACTACTCTTGTTCTCATTCCCAAAACCGATGATCCTACCTCCGTTGATGCCTTTCGTCCTATTGCGTGTTGTAATGTTGCTTATAAAGGCATCACCATGATTATCGCGGATCGTATGACTTCACTTCTAGATGATTTAATTGATAAAGCTCAAAGTGCCTTTGTACTGGGTCGTCTCATGTCCGATAATATTCACTTAATGCAAGAAATTATGCGAGGGTATAATGACAATAAAAGTTCTCCAAGGTGCACCATTAAAATTGATTTTAGAAAAGCTTTTGATTCTATATCTTGGAGTTTTGTTTATGAGGTTTTAAAAGGTTTCAAGTTTCCGGATAAATATATTGGATGGGTAATGGCATGTGTTACTTCTCCCTCTTATTCTCTATCTATTAATGGAGGCATTCACGGATATTTTAAAGGAGTTAAAGGGTTGAGACAAGGTGACCCTCTATCTCCTTATCTTTTCATTTTATGTTTGGAATATTTTTCTAGGTTAGTGAAGAAAAATACGGTGAATGGTTTTAATTATCATCCTAAATGTGGTAAACTAAAAATAACTCATCTAGCTTTTGCGGATGATCTTATGCTTTTATCTAAGGGTGATGGGAAATCGGTGGATATGCTTATGAAATGTTTGCATTTATTTGGTGAGTGTTCGGGCCTTCGGGTTAATGTGCTTAAGTCTAATCTTTATTATATTGGTATAAAAAAGCAAGAAGAGCTTGATAGGAATATTTATTTAACTAATATGGAAGAGGGGGAGTTACCTTTTAAATATCTTGGGGTACCTCTTGATGCTTGTAATTTACAATCAATTGATTATCAACCACTAAGGGATAAGTTGAGCAAAAAAGTTAGATCATGGAATGCTTCAAGTCTATCCTATGACGGAAAATTAGAGCTCATCCGATCCGTTTTACAAGGTATTCTTTGCTTTTGGGCTTCCATTTTTCCTCTTCCTAGTTGTGTGATTAAAGATGCGATTAATATATGTAAATTTTTTTATTGGAATGATAAATCTCCTCCCATTGCTTGGGATATTATTTGTAAGCCTAAAATTGAAAATGGTCTTGGTTTAAAAGATATCAAAACTTGAAATTAAGCTTTGTTAATGAAAATAATTTGGCGTGTTGTGGTTAGTAAAAATTAGATGTGGATAGATTGGATTAAAGTTGAATTTTTGGATGATATAAAGTTTTGGGAATGGTCGTAAAAAACTCGAGACTCGGGCTTGATGAAAGAAATTTGGGATTTAAAAGATGATATTTATTTAGCTTGTGGAAAAGTGGAAGGTGAAAAATTATTGAAAAGGTGGTTTGAGAAAAATAAATCTCAAAGTGAAGAAAATATTAATTTTGGAAATAATAGGAGGAGAAATAATGACCAAAGAAATAATGCTAAAAATATAGCATTAAATTTAGTGATGTCACATGTTGATACAAGAGATGTCATCACCTCCTCTCCTCATTTGATCGATACTGTTGGAGATGTAAACTCGGTCCATATTGAGGAGTCAAATGAAGAAGCTACCAGTCCACCTCGTTTTATTACGGGGCAATTATAAAAATAGGCCCATACAACTTAGCACTTAACATTAAAAGTCCTTCTAGTTGGAGGAATAGTTACTCGTCCAACTGGTCATGTATAAAGACTACCATGCCCCTCTTCTATTTGACTGACGTGGACTCCAACCCATCCGTCTTCTATACCGAGTAATGAGAAGATTCAAAAACCGTGACATATATTGGGAATAGCTTTTCGTTCCCTCTCTCTTAATACTCTCTTGTTCTCTCTCTTGTTCCTTCTCTTCTATTCTGTATACGAAAAGCCTCTCTTCACCGGGTCTCTCTCTTCCAACAACCAACTACACACCAACCAATAAGAGCTACAAGACGCATCGACGGAAGACACACGAAGGTTAGTGACATATATACCTCCTCTGTTAATGTGGTAGTTATTTTCTCTGTGTGTAAGAAAATGGGTTCTTATCTGTGGGAACGTGCCTTAATTTCTAGATCATTCCTCTTACATTTGTGTGGGTATTGATGGGTACGTTGATTTGTACGGTATAAATTATGTAGTGATTGTATGAGTAGTAGCATATATTCTAATGGTTAATGAGTAGTAGACTGTAGACGTAGGTGGATACAATATTGTCTGTATACAGGGTAAACTGGGGGGAAGGTCTTTGTATGTTGGGGGGCACTTCAACTTAAAAAATTGCAGACTGTGTGTGGTGGGGCTTTACCCATAGAAGTTAAGAAGCTGTATGTATAAATTGTCTGTACCCATGTATAATTGTATGGTTTATTAGTTAGGTGTTTGGGGGGGAAGATAAAAAAGTAGGAGGGTAGTAGTATCGGCTAGATTGGAACAAAGTCGTAAAGGTTAAGGATTGATATTACTGTAAATGTGTTGACTGATAATATTGAAATGATGCAGGAAAATGAGGGAAAGAAGATGCGCACTACAAGCAATATATGCCGTGTTCAAGGAAAATGTGGTTAAACCGGGGTTCATGGAAGCATTGGCGTGTTCTCCTTTTTATGGCCTATTCCTTGGACTTTCCAGTTACAAATGCGATGGAAGACTTCCCAAACACGAGAGTATGATAAGTGACATCTTGGAGAGGTATGATCGGAGTAGAAAGGCGTTCATAATTGGGGGGAAGAAGTTGCGAGTAACTGCCAATGACGTAAGACTGATACTTGGTGTGGAGGGTGGAAAGGAAAATGTACCGACATTCAAGAAGAACGAGATGGGTGCATCGAATTGGTTCAAAAAGAATTTCCCAAACACAACAACCGGCAGACTTTCGATGAAAGAGTTGAAGGAAGTTATAACAAGATCTCTGAAGTCGGAGAAGACCGGATCACGGAAGACGTTCGTGAGGTGCATGAATATGTTGGCTATGTCAACGATATTCTATCCAGCAACATCCGGGAGGATCACACAGTGGCACGTGAAAATATCGGAGGACCTGGATCACCTGAAGGACTACAGTTGGGCTGAGCATATTGCGGAGTACCTGATGAGCCAAAGTGATGGATTGGAAGATGGTTGTTGTGTCTTATTATTGGTGAGTGTGTGTTGTATCCCGTTAATATAGTTAGTATGTGTATCAATTAATATGTATATGTTTTGTGCGACAGCCCTGGATTTGTGAGCATGTAAAGGACATAGGTGTAGAGAAGGTTGCAGAAGATGGAATCCCACGGGTGATGAACTGGCTTATTGAAGAACCAATAGCCAACTGGGGAACGGATTTCCTGGACACAGTAACCCCAGACATGGTAAGTACATCTGATTACGCCTGTTAGTGATAACCCAAAGCCTAAAAAACACGAAATGGGAATGTTCACGTAATACACAACTATATCAGATGTGTGTGTAGTGGGACTGTACCCATGATGGTTAATGGGTACGGACCCATGATGCATCGCATTTAGATATGGGTTCAAGGGTACATTCCCATTTAAGTTGCACAGGGGTATGGATTTATAATCTGATACCATAATAATGTGAGTTTTGTAACGTCCCCTTGTAGGTTGACACTAATGAATTAGTTTGGACTCCGGAGGAAGTGGTTGATATTGGAGAGGATAGCGATAAAGAAGAAGCTGAATCAGATAAATGTGAAGATGAAGATGACAATACTGTACCGAGAGTACCATTACGTGAAGGTGGTGGTGTGGGTATAAAGAAATGGTCGGTATGTAAGTGTAAAGAAAACGCGATAATTATAGCCAAATTGAAAGCGGAATTGGCAAATGAGAAGGATGGATGTGCTGCGCTTAGCTTACAGCTGATGAAGGAGAAAGCAGACAAGGCTGAGTTGTGCAAAGAGGTTGCGCTATTGAGAGAAGATATACAGAAGAGAACTCAGATGTCAGGCTCGGGGGCTAGGACGGACGGCGAACTGTTGGTTAATAGTTTGAGGGTTTTAGGTGGAAGGAACTCGACAGGTAGCAAGGATATAACGTCAGTCGAACAAACTGCAGAAGAAAGACAGAATTTCATTGATGACTACACGGGTGATTCGGGTATGTTCCCAGAGAAGGATGTTGAAGAGTGTGATACGAGGAACAATCTAGAGAGGCCAGAGGGGTTAGTAAGTGAAATGTCTGAAACAGATGAAGAAGAAATTCCAAACACCGACGAAGATCAGCGAGGACTAATATGGGAGGGTGGTGAGAAAGAAGTACAAACTGGTAGGTTAATTGAAAGTGATGATGAAGATGTTCCATTAACTCAGTTGGTTGAGAGAATAGCGAAATCAGCTGGACTAGATACGGGGAAGAAACGCAGGAGTTCCATGGTTGAAAGAATCAAACAACTTGACAGAGACCACGGGAAGAAGGTTTTGGGTGAAGACTTCGTGAGCGGGCAGACCCCAAAGAAACGGCGAACAGAAATAGGCGATACAGTTGAAACGTGTGAGGGTGAACCAGTCCAAGAGACAGAAGGGGTAGTGGAGAAAACAACGGAAAAGGTAGTTGGGACAACACATGTTGGTGGTGCGGATCACGATGTGCAGACTGAAGATCAGATGGTTAATGTTGGGAGTTTGGATGCAGTGATAGAAGCTGAGGGGAGTATCATGGAAGATAGTGACGATGACGAGGTAGAGGTTATAGAGAAAGAAGTTGAACCGAAGAAGAAGATTGTTTGTGGGAAGCCTGAATTGGAAATACTGAACCACCTGTTGAAAGTTGGATCGAAATCAACTGTTGTTTGGTCAAGTGGTACTCAGAATGTTAGTGTAGATGATTGCATGACAGTTGCTGCACAGGGCGTTATACCTGGATCGGTACGTATAGGGAAACCTATTTTATAGTACAGTATGATATGTATAATGTACTATATAATTACATACTGTAATTTTGTTGTGGCAGGTCGTTGATATGATGATGGAAAGGTGGCATGCATACTGTGAGAAAGAGGTTGGGGAAGATTGGTGTGGACATGTTACTACTGCAGAATTTGTAAGTGAATTTCGTAATTATTGTGTATCCGATACGAAACTGAGTTGTTTTTCATGTGTTATAGGATGAATATTCGTTGAAGCGAGCTGATGAATGTAATGATCTGTTTGAGAAGATAACAGATTTAACGGTCAACAAGTCGTTCCTTGTTATGCCACTAAAGACGGTAATCGGGATCCGCACATTGTGGACAGTCCTGGTGTTCAAGAGGAGTAGCAATACGTTTGAACATTACCATTCTTGCAAGGGGGAGAAGGATGACCTGCTGTTCCAACAAGCAGATAAAAGAGCCCGGACACTAATCAACAAGATTACGGGATTTGCTCAGATGAAAGAGAAGCCAGGGTTTGTGAGGGACGTGTACTTGTTGCATAGCAAAGCCAGATGTTGGTACGATTCAGGAGTGTACATCCTTATGTGCATAAATGAATTGTACAACGGCGAAGAGGCAGGGGGCGTATATAAAGTTGGAGAATACAGGAGCATGCGTAAGGCTATTGTAGAGAATCTGCTTGACGGCGAGAATACCACAGAACAAGTGAAGCATGCTCGAGTGGCTGTTGGAGTATGAGTAGATTGTGTTTTTTAAACTTTAATGCATTTTTTATTTTGGAAAAAACAGAACTTGTTTTTATCTTATGTAGTAATCTATTATTGTGATGCATGTTTGTGAGACAGTTTGGTCTTTTATTATGAATGTGTTTTTCTTATTCAATATTTGTGTATATGTAGTGGAAAAACACCAACGGGAACATTCCCACTATGTGTTTGTGGTACTGGGTACGTTCCAAGTAATATAATAATAGGGGCATGCCTGATTGAGATAGTTTTTATTTGACAACAAGGAACACACCCAGATTAGTGTAACCAGCTGTGTCTGTACCCGGGAAGGTGTTACAATGGCACCTATAGTTGTGTCTGTTCCCTGGAAGGGCATGTAAGTTGGCCTGGTTCATTGGTTGTCTGTAAGTTGTAGTAAACAACAAAAGAGAACATTCCCATTACGCGTGTAGCGAACTGGGTCACATAAGTGGTAACAGGGAACGCACCCAGAACCGTGTAACCGTCTGAATACGTACAGGATGGGCTGTTCATGTATTAGGTATGTATGGGGCTGTTCCCTGTACGGTCAACTGCCACTTAATAAAAGGCCAAACAAAATTGTCTATCGTGGTTAAAGGGGTAAAAGGGAACGCACCCACGAGGTGATGCGTGCCTGGGACTGTCCCCAGTATGAGCCGGTTAGATATCTGACTTGTAAGACAAAGGTTCAACTATTCATGCAAAAGGGAACGCGCACATAATGTGAGCTTGGAAATGGGAATGTTCCCAACGTGGTGGTGATATTATATAGTAATGGGAGTAGGAGGTCGTGATAGGAATTATAGAATGTTCCCATATATGTCTGTACCCGTCGTGTTGTAATATGTCACTCTGGGTCTGTTCCCTTTACATTACAAGTCCGTGAAAAAAAAAGGCAATTAGTGATGTAGATGGTGATGGGTGTTGGTGAGAACTAGTGAGTTGCGTAAATCAAGAATGTCAGGTCGCATCAGCATGAAAAGTGTACTGGATTATGGAAAATAAACAATGTGAATCACACACACACATTAGCCGTGTTGGGAACGTTCCCAGTGCGGATGATTTTAATTTTTAATCCACGTGTACCAAACAAGTCACGAAAAAAGAAAGTAAAACGTGCAAAGTAAAGGGATAAGAAGACAATACTTTCCAACTCATTGCTGGCCCACCACATAAAACGTCACTTCTTTGAAAAGGTAATACATGCTTTAGTGCAGAGAGAGGGTAGGGTTTAGGGGTAACAGGTTTAGAAACCCATCTACATATTTTGTGTTCGTGTAAGTAACAGAAGATACAAAACTCAAACCCTATCAGGGGTGAAGGAACCGATTGTCTTTCTAGCAGAAAAGCAAGAAAAAGTCTAAGATTCATCTCACGCTCGAAGAGTTAGTAAGGTACCCTCTAACTGATCTTATAATAGGTGTGTATAAAGCATTGTGTTTTAGTTTCTGAGTTTGTGTGGTAATACTTGATGAACTATATGTAGAACCAAAGTAGGGTTTGCTATGACATGATAATGGTGCATGAGATAGTGTATGTTTTAGTGTGACCAAATTTAAGGTATGTTGTGTGTATGTGTAAAGCTTACAATGGTATGGTAAATAACAGTTGTATGCTAGGTTGTGTGTGTGGGTGGGTGTGAAGAATATTCATATAAAAAATGTATAAGCTGTCATTTTATTTTGGCAACAGAACACATGTGTACGTTCCCATGTGAGTGCAAGCATATTAGACAGGGGGGATAAAAAGAGTAGGGATGTAAAAAAGTTATAAACCTTCAATATGTATCGCGTGTGTATAGCCTGTACGTAGGTGTGTTTGACAAGGCATGGTTAAAAGTGTTTATTTTCATTTCTGTAATAGGATGTCGAGTTATCGGTGTTCATTGTCAAATGTGTTGGATGTCTTGCGTGACCCGAACGTCACCTCTTACCACATAGAGGGATGTTCTGTTACACCATTCTATGGGTTGTTTGCAAAACTATTCGAAACAAGATACTCGGGGGATAGATTGGAGAAATCAGACAAGATGATAAGTGAGATAGTGGGAACATACGACGAAACTGTAGGGGCTTACGTAATAGGTGGTTTACCTATGAAGGTGACAGGAAGAGATGTAAGCCTCATAATGGGTGTGGAAGGGGGTAAGGAGGTTGTACCGCAGTTGGAACGGGCTAATGGTGTGACATCTTCGTGGTTTGGCCGCAATTTCCCCAACGTAACACCGGGTAGCTTGTTGCAACAGACCGTGGAGGATATGTTGCACAAAATTGTCGCGTCGCCAACTATCACAGATAGCCGGGGTAACTTCGTTAGGCTACTTAACATGTTGGCGCTCTCAACCATATTCTTCCCTGCCGGGTACGGGAAGATTAGTCAGTGGCATGTAGACGTTTCAGAAGACCTAAATAGACTGAGAGATTACGATTGGGCAACCAAAATAGCGGAGTATATGATGAGCACTTGAAAGGCACGTGGAAAGGGCTGTTGCATCTTGCTAATTGTAAGTTGCACTGTATTTAAATGACATTCAACTGATGTGCAAACTCACTAACATGTTTTTGTTTACATTGTAGCCGTGGTTTTACGAGAGGGTAATCAAGACAGGTGTTATTCCAAGAAATCCAGATGCGATGCCTCGTTTGTTTAAGTGGGATGTCAGTGAGTGCCCAATCCTATTCAAGCAAACCGTCTTGTCGTTGCTGACACCTAACATGGTAAGATAAATAAGTGTTCACAGGACATGAAAAAAAAAGTGTGTTACATGGGAACGTGCACATATAGTGCATGGAGTGGGCGAGTTATACACGTGGGAACGTTCCCACGGTGTTGTGGGGATGTTCCCATTGACGTTGTATAATCTAATATATGTAGCACACATTGCATTGAATGGGAACGTACACATATATTACGGTAAATGGTCGATGCAATGTCCTGTGAACGTTCCCATTAAGGAACACCATTATCAGTGAGTTATGTGTACGTTCCCGTAGGGTTTGGTATATTGTATATAACACATATTGGTGTGTGACAATGTGGATGAAATGTAACAGGTATATGGTGGTGACTTAGTTATGAGTGGAGACGAGGCATTATTCCTCGTAAGTGAGGACGTTGATTGTTCAATGAAGCAGCTGTTAGATGAAGAGCTAAGGGACGGGCAGAACTTAGATACGTATGAGTCAGATAATGGAAAGAAGGTGCATTACGTAAGTTCGTCATGCGATGAGGATGAATGTGTTGTCCAGCCAGGACAGCGCATGCCGACACAGGACCCTGCTGAAGACGCTTGGGATGTGGTCGTACCTGAATCACCATATATGTTGGGGAGCAGGTTTAACTTGGATATGATCCGGTTGGCCGTGAGAAGCGAGGTAGGTAACTTAAAAAACGACATATCAAGGGAAATTGTTTGTAAAGAAAAATTGTTAAGTGAAGTGGAGAGTCTGAAAGAGAAAAACACCAAGCTTGAGTTTGAAAATTCACGGTTGAACAACCTTCTTAATGGGTACCTGGAAATGAAGAGGGTAGATATCGGTGATCCATCAAGCACGAAGGACACAGTAGAAAAAATGAGTGAGAACAGGGATGAGGAGCCTGCAGTTGTTGTAGCCACACATTAGGTGGATGTGATAGAAGAGGACCCAATAGGGAGTAAAGTTACTGATGTTGGGTTAACAAGTGTTCCAATGGATGGGGTTGAACAAAGTAATGGGGACGTATTGGGAGTTGTGACTAACACAGTGACAATGGTGGAGGGGAGTACTGAGTGTGCATATGAGACGCCGAAAGTTGTTTTCCGGTTTTTTAATAAGCCCGCCGTAGCAGGAGTAGAGGTTGGGAAGGTCCAGGACGCGCACAAGATAAAAATCGAAGAATCAGTCTGTAATGTGTATTGCACCCCCACGAACCTGTTGTCTAACTTTGGGATGAACCAAGAGGTAGGGGACCTGTCTGGTGACGTTAACATGGTTGGCCCGGATGAGAAGGTTACAGAGGCAGTAGTCAATCTCAAGTATGTGGCAGAAAAGCATGGTCGCGGGAACATTGGGATGCAGGCTGTGCTGGACACCGTCCCAACTTTTGATCTTGGAGTAGTGACACCAAAGGGTTTAGGGTGTGAGGAAAAGGATATTGGAGGACCAAGTAAAGGCGAGTCTGCAGTACAACGAGTACCGGTTGCGGGTAGCGTTATGGGTGATATAGATGACGATAACATCCCGTTAGCTGTTCGTGCCAGTAGGTTAGTCAGTAGGGCGAAAGTTACCGCGAAGCGGATGTTAGAACGGGTTAGAGATAAGGAGATGGTAGCCAGCAGACGCAGGAAAGTTGGTGCTCGGGTGGATGTGCCAACATCGTCACGGGGGCGGGGATCGGGTAAGCGTGCAGGAGGGGTTAAAAGAGCAGGAGCGCGCCAGGTGTCCAAGGCGGCTGTTGCGAAGACGGTAGACAATACGGTCATAAACAGGCTATATGATAACAAACCCGAAGCAACAGTAGTGTGGGAGTTTAACGAGACACGCGTCACAGTATCCCATCTAATGGACGTCAACAGACAAAGAGAAGTTAAATGGCAGGTGAGTACCCGTAACGGAAAGAAGTTGTGTAAATAGAATGTTGATCATTAAAAACATTAATTGATAATCTAATGCCTGCAACAGGTCATGGACGCTATACTACATTGTTGGCAGGTTAATGCCATGAAGCGGAAAAGTCAACCCACTGAATATCGGGCTGGAATGTGCAACCAGTTACCGGCAAGAGCGATGGTACGTACAATTAATATAAAGAGATAACGTAGTATGTGGTGTTTATTTTACCCCTCAATGCATGAGGGAGTGCACATGTATCAGAGTTAATGGTTGTCCTACGAAATATGATGGGAACAGTCCCATTTATAACACGGGAATGTTCGCATCTAACCGTTTGTGTCCATGTATACTTTTAAATGGGAACGTTCCCATTGTGTAATTGGGAACGTTCCCAATTTGAAAAAACAGTGTTGTTATATGGATAAACCATTACCTGTGCTAAATGTGCACGTTCCCATATGGTATGATTGGAACGTTCCCATTGTCTATAGTTTGAAATGTCCTATATAAAAAAGTGTGACTAAACTGAAAGTTGTTATTTTGTAGTACTACTATAACAAGGGATTGGAGGACATGCAAACAGTGCACATTGTGGATGCGTTCAGGAATCTAAGCATGGATTACAACTACATATTAATTCCTATAATGACTAAAGTCGGAGGGTTCACGTTTTGGAGTTTAATAGTTCATGATACACATGAGGGTGTTTTTGAGCATTTCAGTTCAATTAAAAAGGAGAGTGGAAACATGGTCGGTGTTACTGCCGAAATCAATGCAAACAAACTGTACAATATGTTTATGACTAGAGTGATCACAGAGACGTACGCGGAGGATAGCATTGTGAAGAACAAAAAAAGTGAGACATACAGACAGGCAGAGCAAGTTCAGGTTAAGCCAGCCACCAATGACTCAGGAGCATATGTTTTGTTATGCGCACAAGACGTGTACAATGGGCTGGGTGTGAGGGGGAACTATACGGTAAATGAACATAAGGCTATGCGCGGTTTGATTGCTGATAAAATGTTACGTACGGAGTGGACTACTAAAGAAGCAAGGATCGCAAGTGATTTGACGAAGAAATACCCCGCTGGAAGTATCAACAAGATTACATGACGGATGATGGGGGTGCATATGTCGATTACATAGCTGTGTCGACTGGTTTTGTATGACATACGATTACGTAATCTATTCATAATTAACAAACAATGTGTATTTGTAATAGGTTAGTAGTATTCGTTATGTCTCTATTTTGTTGTAGGTCCTTTGCACGAAGGCTGTATCAAACAATGTCATTATGTATTTGTATATGTATTTGGTTTTGGAAGTTAACTGCATAGTGTATTAACGTGCACATGGGGACATAGTATGGGAGCAAGAATGGTAAAATGGACATGATCTGTGTCGATATGGGAACGTTCCCATATGGTTACGTGCACATGGGGTTGACGTTGGACACATAGTAGGGAATCACGAATGGTAAAATGGACAGGTTCTGTGTCGATATGGGAACGTTCCCATATGGGTACGTGCACATGGGGTTGACGTTGGACGTGGTAGGGAAACACGATTGGTAAAATGGACATGATTTGTGTCAATATGGGAACGTTCCCATATGGGAACGTTCCCATTGACCCTAACGTTTGCGTAGTAGGGCTAGTATGGGAACGTGTACACGCGTATGACAACATTAACATGGTTTTTTGGGAACGTGTACATGGAAGTTGAAACGAGAACATTGTGAGTAGCTTAATAGGATGTAAATATGTTGAGATCAATGGGACTGTACCCACGTATTACGTATTGTAAATGCAGACATTAGCGTCGTGTATAATATAGATACATTACAGGATGGATAGACAAATAGTTGTAATTCATATCATAATGTGGTAATGATTACAGAAACGGGGGGATGTGGAGTTACATGGCATATGAGTGGTGATAAACGAAAGCATATGAATTGTAACACGACGAAATACAAAAACCTGCATAAATAAAACTGTTTATGAAAAGCCAAAAGATGTTGAAGCGAAAGGACTCGGTCAAGTGATGTTAGTACATGTGGTCTTGTTATGGTGACCGAGTTCGTGGCAATTTCCGCACCGTATTGGAGCTTTGGTACGTTCCCATGCAGTCAGAAAACGCTTACTTTGAGGACGACCAGGCTGATTCTTCATAGCAGGAGGAAGCACGGTTATAACTGTGGGTTTCGTGATGGAGCCGAATGAGGCCATCGGAGGAATCTTAGTTGCATATACATCAATAGCCGCTGATGTGAAGAAGTATTTTGGAACAAAGTCGTAAAGGTTACGAGGATGTGATAGGCATAACGCAGCAAGCGCGTGTTCGCAGGGGAACCCCTCAGCTTGCCACTTACCACAAGAGCATTGCCGAAATTCAGTATCTACCCGCATTGATGGTTCACATTGGACTTCAAAGTGGTTGGCGGATGATTGAACTACGTGCCAGGTACGAGAGAGCTGGTATTTTCCATCAAACTCCTTCTGCCTAACGGGAGTGAGGTGTGTAGTCCAGTTTCCAACCTCTACCGATCGGAGATATATCTGTTTCATTACTTTAATGCGAAACTTGTGAATCAGCGCACATGGAGGGAGACCACGTATATCTAACATCCAGCTGTTAAGGGACTCAACCGCGTTAGATGTCATCTCATCGTAACGTTGGCCCCCGAAGTATGCGTTTGAGAAGTTTTCGATCGGCAAGTTTTCAAGAAATGATCTTGCAGTTTGTCCACCAAGTCGAAGAAATTTGTCCATATGGTGGTCAAACAGTTCAAAGGACGGTGCGTATGCGATATTTTTGAAGATGCAAATCACTGCCTCCTTAATTTCGGCCCCAAACTTGACATCGAGATTAGCTACCAGGTGTCGAAGACAAAACGCATGATGATCAGTCGGGAAAACATTGTGTACACCGTTGATTATACCACGTAACCGGTCGGACACAAAAACCATAGGGCGGTAAGATATCAACGGATGAAGAAAGCGGAGGAAGGCCTCCCAGTTGACGTTATCCTCAACCCTACATATTGAAAAAGCGATCGGGACAAGACCTGAGAATGCATAGGATTAGCGTTAGAGCAATGCGTACGACTAATAAATGGAATGCGATAATATTGCACATAATATACTCTGGGGACGTGTAACATATAGTTTGAATATGATGGGAACGTGCACATAAACTTTGTACTGGTGGGAACGTGTACATGGTTTGATATACAAAGTGCTGTGAACTGAGTAAGTTAAAATGTGCATGTAACTAGTTATGGGAGTCTAAGCAAGGGGATTAAATTACCATTATTGCCATCCTTTGCTACTGCAGCAAGTAATGTGCCTCTATACTTGCTTTTTAAGAAGGTCCCGTCGAGAAATACAACCGGGCGGCATGCTTTAAAACCAGCCAAGGAAGCACCGAATGCGAAATGGGCACGTTCAAAGGAGGAGGTAAGCGGATCGGATTCAAGAGCATATGCACCAGATGGATCAACCTCACGTAGTGAACCAAAGTAACCCTCTATCCTATTATACGACTCACCAACATCACCACTTATCTCGTCTTTAGCTTGGTTAAGCGCATCGTATGCACATTTGTAGTCAATAACGAACCCATATAGTTCGCGCATTATGTGAATAACGTCTTTTGGTTTGAGGTCATGCTTCGCCCTCGCATTGTCAATGATAAGGTCCATTACCAATCCAGATGACATACGTTTATTGCGCAGGGTCCGGATTGGTGCGCCGCACGTGTGTATGTTGTAGAATGTCCTGACGTACACCTTGCAGTCCGTAAGAGACGTTGATGCATATACCCACCATTGACATGCCGTGGTATCACGTTTGCCACAGTAGGCAGCGATTTTGAAATGGTTATTATGTGATGTTTGGTACTCATACCCAGTCTCACAGGCGTATTTTCGTAGCGCGAGCCGGAACTGGTTGGGGCCTTAAGGGAAACAGGTACCAACTTGTCCAATGCTATCAGGCCAGTCATGGCTGAGAAGTTTCTTGACGCGGTGAGTGTAGAATATCGGAGCGAAATCAGACTTGTCAACCGTGACAGGTGAATCCACGATTATGTCCGGCTGAATCAAAAGATTGCAAGCATCAGCTGTGGGGGGTGTAGATGTTCGTTGCACATAAATAACAACTTCGGTGGCGGAGTCACGGCTTATCAACCATTGAAGTGTGGAGTAGTCTTCCTGTGTGCTCAATAGACAATCGTCATGTCCATTAAGTGAATAGTTGTAAACAACATCAACATCAATTAGAGTACTCCACTTGCTAAGCACGAACTGTTTAATGTCAGATAACAGGGGATACTTGGCCATGGGGGAGAGATACTTCTCGTTGCCGTTCTTGAATATACCAATTACATTGTCCATGATGACCCTGAAAGAAAAAACGATGTGTATTAACAGACAACGGGTACGTGCACACTATACGTAATCACATGTACTGGGGACGTGTACAGTCTAAATAAAAGTCTTGGGAACGTGCACAGTTAGGGTTTAACATGGTGGGCACGTGAACATTACAGAACATGGTGCAGGTTGTTTTTACGAATGTCTACATATATATGGGGACGTGACCATTGTTGTATACATGCACATGAGGACGTGCAGGTCATCAACCTAAGATGATTAAGAGTAAGCAACCAAAACGAATGGACATGGGAACATGTACATAATGCATACTATATATCTCTGGGAACGGGCCCGTGAGCAGTAATACACATTTTAGTCCATTGCAGACGAAAGGGGGCTTGTTACAGAAGTACAATACATCATAATGGTTGCCGGGAACATGATGATGAGCATTTTAGAACAAGCTTCGATGTAACATTATTATTGGAACAGATATGGTATTAACATCATATTAGCAGATTTGTATGCTGGCTCTGTATTACTAGACATATATGCATGAATCAACATACTGAAACTATGAAGAATAAACCATGACAATATATGATTACAAGTGATATTGACTAGCTTGAGATTTTGAAGCTTACCCGTTTAGAACAATGGCGTTTGTGATATTCTCTTTCGTGGATACTTTTTGATTTTTGAAATTCAAATTTCAAAAATGATATATGAAGGAGGTGGGTAAAGAGTAGTACAGTGTATGAGATGTGTGAGAAGATAATGGCTTGTGTATGAGAGAGAAGAGAGTTAGTAACGTATAAGAGAGAAGAGAGATGTTACGGTGCTTAGTCATCAGAAGAGAGAGAGAGAAAAGGTGAGAGAGTAAAGCTATTAAGGGTATGACGGTAAACTTGTTAAAGCATAAAGCTAACCAAGGACCTTCTAAGTAGTTGTAAGTACTTGGGATCTAATTTATAAGATTTCTTTGATTTGGGATCCAATTAGTAATTTCCTCTTTTATTACTAACGTACCACTTTTTAGTGGTCCAAATTCTGTTAGATGTGCAGGCCCAAGCAGAAGGAGGAGGAGGAGAAGCGGCCCAATTTATCAACCAACAGCAACTCAAACTGGCGCCCATCAAGCTTTTATCTTTCAACCCCAACACCAATTAGGAGCGGCCCAAACGACCAACAAAAAAGGAAGCCCATTTCGAATATAAGAAGGCTGGAGCATGAAGAAGAACAAGTCCATCAAGAGCCCTCAATTATCTTACATAGTAGCCCAACTAATAGAAGTCCAATAAATAAATAATTACTAGCCCAACATAGATATGAAGAAGGCCACCTCCAAGATGCTACACGTGAGGGAGCCCAACAGATTGGAGAGGAAAATTCAATCCGACACATCACCGAGTCAACAACCAACCATATCGAACCACGCGTACCAGCTCACAAACTCACCAACTTTTACCAAAGACTGCCAACGTGCACCACTTCAACCAATAGAAATCAGCCACGTAGCCACCAAACCCCAACACCCCACCTTGACCCGTCAACAAAAATCCCTCAGCCACTTCCACCTTGCCACGTGTCCACCCCCAACACCTCACACCCATTGATCAAAGACCGCCAACTCATACCCCCCCAACCAATAGCCAAACACCACATAGACAGTCAACATTACTCCAGTCAACCATTTACCCGCCCTCTCAGCTGATGACACGTGGCCAGTCAACGCCACGTGTCGTTCAGAGCCACATTAGATCCAGTCAACGCCACATGTCCAGTCAACACAAAGCCAGATCCAGTCAATGATACGTGGCCAGCCAACGACACGTCAGCAGCGGTCAACGCCACATCAGCAGCAGTCAACGCCATGTCAGCAGCGGTAACGCTACGTCAACAGCAGTCAGCGACATGCCAGCAACGGTCAACGCCACGCCAACAGCAGTCAACGCCACGTCAGCATCGGCCAGCGCCACTTCAGGTGGCGCGTGGGGGCGCGTGCAACGCTGAAACCGCCGCCTCTCCGCGCGTGCCACATCAGTAGTCGACGCTGAGTCAGCCTGTCCATTTAGAAAGTCAATCAAAGCATTTTTCGAGCCGCCGAGCCACTTTCGAGCACTCCGACACCCCGTATGACGCGTTTTGGACCCGATCTCCCATCCAACCTTGTGCGAACATCATTTGGGACCCGAGTGTGACACCAAAACACTCGATTATTGTTTGGATGGGGCTTTTGGGTAGATTGCGGACAAAGGATCGTCTACATTTCATTGATTTAGATGGTCCTTTATGTCCGTTTTGTGGAGTCGATTTTGAGTCCTCGAAACACTTATACTTTGATTGTAGTTTCACACGTGCTATTTGGCGAGATGTGAGACGTTGGTTGAGCATCCTGAGAAAGATGAACACTTTATTGAGTTCACTCAAATGGCTCAAAAAGACAAAGACACGAGCGAGTTGGAGGAAAAAAGCGTGGATAATGGGATTTGCCGCCACGATTTATCTTATTTGGAACGCAAGGAACAAGCGGATTCGCGAGGGATTGGTTACTTCTCACGAAACCATTCTCAAGGGAATTCAGACTTGTATTTATCGCTTGTTATTTGCTATGTACCCACATCTCCCTTTCTCGGACCATAGGGGTTTTACTTTAGATGTGCATTGACATACTTTTTACCTTGTACCCTCATTTTCCACCTTTGGATTATAGTGGGTTAGTTAGTAGATGCACTTAGATATTTTGCCTTGTACCCTCACCTCCCACTTTTGGAGAGTAGTGGGTTTTACTTTGATGTACATTTATATTTGTAGGTATTAGCTTAAAGTAGTACTATACTTAGTTTCTGCTAGGGTAGCGTTGTTGTGGTGTGTGGCCTGGTGGGCAGGTTATACACTCCGGGACACTAAGCAAAACGTTTCCCTACCAGTTGTACAATTTACAGTCACTTTTGACTGTCTTATTAATATATTATTTACCCGACCGAAATAAAAAATCTATCCTCATCATCAATCTTCAAAAACAAAAAACAAAGAAACCAAATATAAGCTAAGGGCAATGGCCACATCTAATATTCTTCTTTTGAATATTATTACTGTTCTAGTTTTGCTCTTTATAGTTGTTCCTCGTCAGATCACAACGTCCCCAACAACTGAAGCAAAAGCTCTAGTGACACGGAAGAAGAGCTTATTATCATCATCATCTTCTTCTACTCTACTAAATTCATGGTCTCTTTCCAATATTACAAACCTTTGCACATGGTTCGATGACATCTTACCATATGAAATAAGCAACCTACAGAAGATGTGGTATTTGGACCTTGGATATAATTCTTTAGAGACTCCTGATTGGTCAAAATTCCAGAAAATGCCTTTCTTGAGCCATCTTAGTCTATGTCTTAATCAATTCCTCTTCGAATTCCCAGATTTCATATTGAACAGTCATAATCTCACATTCCTAGATTTGTCGCTAAACTATTTCAATGGGTCGATCCCTGAATCATTGTTCTCCAATTTGAGACAGCTTGAGTACCTGAACCTAAATGATAATTCATTTGAGGGGCCATTATCCTCAAATTTGGGTAGGTTGTCCAACTCAATAGAACTTCGCCTTGGAAACAATAGATTCCCTGGCTCAATTCCTGATGTTTTTGGTTCAATACCTAGTCTTCAACTTATTGAATTGGATGACAATTTACTTGAAGGAAAGATTCCATATTCTATTGGCCAACTTCAAAACCTCCAAATGTTAGATATTCATATGAATCATTTAAATTCTTCAATTCCATTTGAGCTCGGCCAATGCAAGAATCTCACCTTCTTGGCTCTAGCCTCTAATTCACTTGTCGGAGACTTACCACTGTCACTCTCTAATCTAACCAAGTTATCTTCCTTGGGATTATCTAATAACTTTCTTTCTGGTGAGATTTCACCTTATTTCATCACAAATTGGACTGGATTAACAGCATTGCAGCTTCAGGACAATCTTTTTAATAGCAGAATACCATCCGAAATTGGTTTGTTGACCAACTTGACAACTCTCCTTTTAAACAATAACCACTTCTCGAGCGTCATTCCCACAAACATTGGAAACATGCATAATTTAGTTTTTCTAGACCTTTCAGAAAACCAAGTGAGTGGAGAGTTGCCTGAAAGTATTTCTAATCTCATTAACTTGAATTATCTTATATTCTACAACAATAGTTTATCAGGTAATATTCCATCTCAATTTACAATGAAAATTTCTTAAGATGCTTCATCTTTCGAAGAACAAACTAGCTGGGATTATTCCACAATGCCCGAGTAACTTGAGCACACTCGAAGTATTAAATCTAGGTGAGAATCACTTGCATGGTGGAATTCCAGGGAATTTTATGAATGGAAATGTTTTGAAGACTCTTATCTTGAACGATAATCAATTATAAGGACCATTGCCAAAAACAATGGGGAATTGTATGATAGTCCTAGAGGGGGGGTGAATAGGATTACTAATAAGATTAATGCCTAATTAAAAATCTTTTGGACAATTATAAGTTCTAGAGAGAAAACTTCTAAGTCAACTAATATATCAAACTCTTAAGGGATCATACAATGGATAAGCTAGAGGTTCGATATATAAGTGATACAAGTAAAACGAGTTTCTAATCTCTTACTACTCTAGATGACAATAGGTTTGATTAACTAGGTAAAGATTATTACGATATTTATACTAGCATGTAATCAAACATATAAAGTGCGGAAAGTAAATAGAGTAGGGATAGAAAGTACACAACGATGTATAGTGGTTCGGTTATCCCTACATCCACTACCTAAGGAAGCCTCCTTAGGATTTCAAGCTTTTCACTAAGCTCCCGTGTCTCTCTTAACCGGGTCGAGAACACAATAACCCTTACAACCTCTTCGATACCACGAAGGACAAACTCTTGTGCTATCGCAACACAAGGACACCAAGTATACTCCCGATACTCTAATTCTCTCTTAATCTATCTATTACAAGAACTAGACTTAAGAGGATAAATGTAAGTGTTTGAAGGGTTAAACAACTTTGCTAATAAACTCCTAAAGAGATGATATAACTCTAAGCTTAAAACTTCTCTTGAGTTGATTGAACTTTGAAGCTCCTTTGATTAACTCCTTGATTGAGTAGATATGACAAGTTGATTGATCAAGCTTGGATTGATTCTATGTTGGCTTGAGACTCTAATTGATGTGTAAGAAAGATTGGAATTGGATTGGTAAGAGGTGGTTTCTTGGATGTGATAAAACTCCCTTTTATAAGCATTTCTGACCTCTGAGCGGTATACTGGTGAAATGGGCGGTATACCGGCCATGCTTGTCTTCTAGCCAACGGAAAAATCCACGTGGCTTGTGACCGTTGGGGCAACGGCTCTTTCCCGGCGGTATACCGGTCCTTTGGGCGGTATGCCGGCCCACCAACTTAATTTCCTTGAAAAAATCAAGTTAAACACAAGGAGAAATAGTGTTAAGTTAGGGCAAGTATAAAGCACTATTTCGGGGGTAATTAAAACACGATTTGGAAAATATTAAAACAAGATTAGAAAGGGCGTTAGGCCAACAATCTCCCCCTTTTTGATGTTTGACAAATTGAAAATACAAGTTTGCCAATAAAGAGTTTTTAACAATGAATTCCTTTAAATGAGTTATCGATCGGTAAATGGAGTAACTCCCCCTTACTCTATGCATAAGGTATTTTTATAAAAATGTTACGTAAAACAATTCATTTAAAAACTCCCCCTTACACAAGGCATAATAACAATGCAAAATTGTGTTCAAAGATACTTTATGGTTTATAAAACATTTAAGTTTGTATCTTTGATCTTTCTCCCCCTTTGTCAACAACAAAAAGAATTAGTGAATCATGTAGAAGAAAAGTCTCTTAGAGGTGAAAGCGTAATTTTTCAAAATTTGAGGGACTTAGTTGGAAAAGTTTATATTTTGAGAAACATAAGTACCATTTTTCAAATTTTAAAGAAAGGAATTTTGACCATCATTTTTTAAAGGAAATGTGAGGTCAAATTAAATATCACCAAGGGACCATTATGCCATTTTTCAAAAATTGTAGGGACTATAAAAAGCATTTATTTAAACAATTAGCACCTACAACACCAAGAAAATGTTAGCACTATAAATATCACAATACAATATCCAAGACAAATTATGGAGGAGCATTTATCCAACAAGGAGGATAAATTTAGCAAAGTTTCCTATAAAGGTAAGCAAGATTAGTGACGAGTAATAAGTAGCATAACTTACGGGAATAGCAAATGAAGGTTACTATACTACAAGATATAATGAACACATTTTTAATCAAAGATCCACCTTCAACCTAAGCATTTGAGTTTTAAAGATAATTGCTATGAAAAACTCCCCTTTTCAAAATGCATAGGGTTTTTGTTCCTATTTGAAAAAGTTTAACTAAGATTTTCTCCCCCTTTGTTAATAACAAAAAGAACCTAAGACAAGGTTTAAAAATACAAGGGGTAAATCCTAATTTTAAAAAGTAAAGGGGCTAAGATGTATTTTTCCCAAACTATAGGGTTTAAAATTCAATTTTAGAATTATAGGGACCTAAATGAAATAGTTCAAATAGTAGGGACCTAAATGCAAATTTTTGAAAGACTTTAGGGTCTTAAAAACAAAAATTTCAATACTCTAGGGACCTAAGTGCAATTTGTATGAAAGAAAGGGATGAAGATGCAATTTGTAACGGTTTGAAGAATAGTAACACCTAGGCTATATCAACAAGACAAACGTTAGCACCTTTAACTCAAATAAGATAATATCCATAATGACTAAATAACCAAAATATAAAGACATTCAAAACACAACTAAATATCCATAACAAGATTAATACATCCAAATAATTCATAACAAAATTAAAGATATCCAAACCAACTAATAATCCCAAAAACAACCAACACTATAAGAAATATCCAAAAAACAAAAAAAACTTCAAATATCCAAAACATAGTGAAAGATATCCAAATATTCTAATATCCAACAATTACATAAACTAAAGGATAACAAACGATAGTTCAAACTTAAAACCAAACTAGAAGAAAACATAATCAACTAGAAACCAACAACCAAAGTGAAAACGAAAACTAAATAGGATAATATGAAAATTAAAAACACTCAATAAAAGTAATTAACGATTATCCCGAGGAGAGCGGCTTCTAGAACGGCGGCGGGAATGTGACACATCATCCTTAATGCACGAAACATCGTTTTTCACACAAGTCATCTCATTAGCAAGATTTCCCAATTTTTCTTCCAAAACCCCAAATTTTCTTTCCAATTTCTCTTCCAAAACCTCAATTTTTCTTCCCATATAATCCATAAAACGGTTTATTGTGCTTTCAAAACGGGATAGATTAGGAGGATCCTCATTTATAGGATGGTTTTGTGTAGGCACATTTTGAATAGGAGAAGCCGGAATAGGTGGACCCGTGAGACGCGAAGAAGATAACAGGATATTAGAGATAGTCTCTTGATCCCCAAAGTAATTAACATGATTTTCCGGAATATATTCATCATTATAGATCACAAACTTCATTTTTCTAACGGCTTTGTAATTGATGACCCAATTTGAGTTAAAGCTTTTTAAAAGAGAATTTTCGAGATTAAAACCGAGGTGATTGAAATTAGCGGAAAGAGCTAAACCATATGGAACACTAGTGGTGTTAAGAAAAGCATGGTTCATCATTTTGATCATGATAGCGGGAAAATTGATTGGCTCATTGTGATAAATACGATAGAGAATGTAAGCTTCATAAGGGGATATAGTAGCATCGTGTTTATTTTTGCAAAATAACCCATTTAGAACAATTTTATAAGCTATTTGAAAATCGGGTGTGAAATCATACGACCTCCAATGTTTAGAATCAGAATTAATTGAGGCCGGATTAACTAAATGGGATTCCATAAAGGCTTCAACAAGAGGGATAATAGTTTCATCAAGAAAACCCCAATTAATATTCCAAAAAGAGCTAAAACCCGAAGTTTTGAGATTAAAAACAGTGCTAAGAATAGATTCATCGATTTTTACGATTTTCCCATTAATTTTTGAAGAAATTGAGTTCCTATCACAATTATATTGGAAGTTTTTGTAGAATTCTTGACAAAAACTAGTAGCAATATTTGATTCAATTGAAAGAAAAGGAACAAGCCCTTGAGAATCAAGATGAGTAAAGAAGCTATTACCGGATGGGAAAGCGGAGGATTCAACCTTTCTACCCGGTTGAATATCGAAGGGCTTTGAAGGTGGAGGAGGATTTGAAGAGCTTCCGGTCTTCTTTAGTGTAGAGGATGAAGAAGCTTCTTTTCTTGGATCCATAGCAAGAGATGGTGAAGATGATTGAAGGAAATGGGTTTTTTGAGAAGATTAATGGATGAAGGAGCCGATTTGCAGAGAGAATCGTGAAGGAGAAGTAGTTAGGGTTTTAAGAGTGAAGAAAATGGGTATAAGAAGTTATTTAAAACGATTTTCGTAGCTGCAGAATAAACCCGACCGGTATGCCGCTGAAAAGCCCGGTATGCCGGTCCAGTGAAAACAGTAATCTGTTCAAGCCCGCCGGTATGCTGCCGGAAATCCCGGTATGCCGCTCAACTCTCGAAAATTGGGACAAAAAAGTGCTCGGAATCAACCCGAAACCTCCCTAATAGTTAGATAATGTAAAAATATAAGTGGGGCAATTTTTGTTTTTGAAAACTAGCAAGTAGAAAGGGCTAAAACAATAAAAACAGATAATTTCCTAGGAAACCTATACTTTCTAAAAAGTACAAAAAGACCCAAAGAAAAACTAAGCAATTTTAAGCATGAAAAGGTCAAGACATACAAGATATTAGCACATAGAGGATAAAGCACATAAACACATAATAAAACACAAACTAAAAAAGAAAAGAAGGAAAGAATTCACCGGATTTTTCTTTTACGAGATTTGAACGTCTTTTTGTATATTATTCCATTTTCTTGACGCTCAACACCTACAATGAATATTACTATGGTATCCGAGGTGGAGTGGATCCGGGAACACGATTAGTACTTTTCACGATCCATGTCGGTTTTTCCCACGAAGGTATTAAGGACCCGTATTCAAGTTGTTTGTGGTAATGACACGTAGAAACATGATGACCGGGTTTACCACAATAATTGCAAGAACTTCTTTTTCGAATAGAACTACCATGAGAAGGTTTTGAACACGAATTTTTCTCATTATTTTGTAAAATCAAATTTTCACTCAAAAATAGTTTTTCTTTAAAAAGATCATTTTCATCAAATGGAGTAACATTTAAATAGGGATGATTTTCTAAAGTTTTAAGAGCAAGGGAAAATGCTTCATCCACTTTTTCAAAACCTTCTATATTTTTCTTCATAAGATGTTGACTTTTATTTGAAGAGAAAATATTTTCAAAACAAGGGTTTTTAGTATTTCCCAAAATATCATCTAGAGTAATACAACAATTAAAACAATTTTTTTTGCTCAACTTTAGCCTTTTTTAACATAAGGTTATTCAAATGGATTTGAGAATCAAGAATTTTTAGAAGGGATGAAATATGCCTAATATCATCATAATTATATGGAGGTGATAAAGAGTTAGGATAGATTGCTACCTCATGGTTTGGTTTAGGATTGTCATGAGATTCATCATGAATTAAGCTTTCATTTTCTTCGTCATTCTCGACAATTCCATATAGAAACTCCAAACGATCCCAAAGCTCTTTTACGGAATTACAATCTAACATTTGTGAGAAAATCTCTTCGGATATTCCACAAATTAGAGTGTACATCAGTTTTGCATTTTGAGTGAGCTTAGAATTATCCTCGTTGGTGAGTTCATCATAATCTTTTTCTTCTTGATTTAACTTAAGAACTCCCGCTTCATTTAACTCCTCTTTGTATGGAATGAATGGACCTTCCATAACAATTCTCCATTGATCGGGATCTTCGGCTTTGATAAATTCCTCCATTTTTGTTCTCCAAGCAAGATAGTGAGTTCCTACAAAATGTGGAGGTCGGGTAGAAGACGACTCTTCCAAAAGATTAAATTCCATATCGTTTACTCTACTAACGATTAAGCTATTCACGTAGAGTTAGGCTCTGATACCAATTGATAGTCCTAGAGGGGGGGGGGGGTGAATAGGATTACTAATAAGATTAATGCCTAATTAAAAATCTTTTGGACAATTATAAGTTCTAGAGAGAAAACTTCTAAGTCAACTAATATATCAAACTCTTAAGGGATCATACAATGGATAAGCTAGAGGTTCGATATATAAGTGATACAAGTAAAACGAGTTTCTAATCTCTTACTACTCTAGATGACAATAGGTTTGATTAACTAGGTAAAGATTATTACGATATTTATACTAGCATGTAATCAAACATATAAAGTGCGAAAAGTAAATAGAGTAGGGATAGAAAGTACACAACGATGTATAGTGGTTCGGTTATCCCTACATCCACTACCTAAGGAAGCCTCCTTAGGATTTCAAGCTTTTCACTAAGCTCCCGTGTCTCTCTTAACCGGGTCGAGAACACAATAACCCTTACAACCTCTTCGATACCACGAAGGACAAACTCTTGTGCTATCGCAACACAAGGACACCAAGTATACTCCCGATACTCTAATTCTCTCTTAATCTATCTATTACAAGAACTAGACTTAAGAGGATAAATGTAAGTGTTTGAAGGGTGAAACAACTTTGCTAATAAACTCCTAAAGAGATGATATAACTCTAAGCTTAAAACTTCTGTTGAGTTGATTGAATTTTGAAGCTCCTTTGATTAACTCCTTGATTGAGTAGATATGACAAGTTGATTGATCAAGCTTGGATTGATTCTATGTTGGCTTGAGACCTCTAATTGATGTGTAAGAAAGATTGGAATTGGATTGGTAAGAGGTGGTTTCTTGGATGTGATAAAACTCCCTTTTATAAGCAATTCTGACCTCTGAGCGGTATACCGGTGAAATGGGCGGTATACCGGCCATGCTTGTCTTCTAGTCAACGGGAAAATCCACGTGGCTTGTGACCGTTGGGGCAACGGCTCTTTCCCGGCGGTATACCGGTCCTTTGGGCGGTATGCCGGCCCACCAACTTAATTTCCTTGAAAAATCAAGTTAAACACAAGGAGAAATAGTGTTAAGTTAGGGCAAGTATAAAGCACTATTTCGGGGGTAATTAAAACACGATTTGGCAAATATTAAAACAAGATTAAAAGGACGTTAGGCCAACATTGTACTATGTTGGAAATTTTGAATATTGGAAACAATAAGATAAGTGATTCATTCCCAAGGTGGACAAAGACTCTTCCAGATCTTCAAGTTCTTATCTTGAGAGCTAACCATTTTTATGGTGTAGTTGAAAGCTTCAAGACTGAGTCTTCATTCCCAAAATTGAAGATTCTTGACATAGCCAACAATAAGCTATGTGGACATTTGTCTACTTTCTACTTTGAGCATTTCAAAGCTATGATGAGTGCTAATGATAAAGCGTTCGGTACAAAATCTGATACAAGTGAATACTATGAAGCTTCTGTATCACCAGTATTTAAGGGACATGAATATGAGATTGAGCGCAATCTAAGACTTTTCAGAACCATAGATTTGTCCTGCAACAAATTCCAAGGAGATATTCCGAGTTCTATTGGAAAACTTATATCCCTCCGGTTTCTTAACCTTTCGTACAACAGCTTTGCAGGCAATATCCCACCTTCCCTAGAAAAATTGAGCAATCTTGAATCACTAGATCTTTCTTCAAATCAGATAATCGGAGAAATTCCTAAATCAATGATACAACTCACATTTCTTGCTGTGTTAAACCTTTCATATAATGAATTGATTGGTCAGATACCTCATGGTGGTCAGTTTAACACATTTGAAAATGATTCATACATAGGAAACTCTGCCTTATGTGGATTACCATTGACAAATACGTGTGAAGATCAAGCACAAGATCCAGAAGAAGAAGAAGATTCAAATAGTTTGTTTGATCTAGATGCTGCTCTAATTGGGTATGGATTTGGAACGATAATTGGATTGGCTATTGGTTCACTTATGCTCTCATATGGGAAACTTAACTGGATTGGTAATATAGTACGTGGCAGAAAGCAGAGAAAAAGACGTGGCATAACATTATTATGAGTAGTCTCGTACGAAACCATTATGCTTAGGCATTCATGTCCAAATAAGAGAATTATTTTGATAGTTTCAGTAGATATTAACTAGTTAATTTTATGACATATGTACTAAAAGCTCAATGTGTTATAACTTGTAATGAAGTAATTATTTTTCCTCTGTATTGACTTGTCAGTCCTACAATATTTTGGTAAAAGTGTAATAGCAAGGATTATTGATCTACTTTAGCACGTTTTGATGCACCACCGTCCTTTTCTTTACAATCTTTAATAGTTTGAGTTTCAGATATCTTCTCCTTCTCTCCTACTTTTCGAGAATTGTCTACAGATCCAGTGGCTTTAGTAGTGACATCATCTGTATCCCCACGGTCTGATTTTGGAACTTCAGTGACAGACTTGTACTGTGTCTCAAACATCATTTGAAGTTGTCTTCCTTGTTCCTCTATTCGTACCTGTAGATTCCTTTGAATCTGCAATAAAACAACACAAACTTTGAAAGGAGAGAAACAAATTTTTAACTTTAAAATGAAACTAAACCATGATAGTGGAATATTACCTCAAGTTGCTCGTGCAAACGCTTCTGAACTTCCATTTGTAATCGTAATGCTTCTGTTATCTCCATACCCCTGTTATATATACACACATCAACTTTTAAACTGAGTACTTGAGAATTAAATCATAAATTAAGACTCACGTTTTCAAATTCAGAGAGGATAGTTCATCATCTGAGTTTGTTTTCTTCTCCAAACACCCTGATGATTCGGGTATATACCTAGCAGTTCGATATTTCTACATCCCCAAGAAAAAATTGTAAATTGCATATTTTTTGTGCAGATTAAGGGAAGTGAAAACTTTTAACATATATATATTTGTACCTGTAAGTGGCTTTTTACATGATAGATTGTTAAACCCTCAACTTTCATTACTTTAAGCACACCCTTCGGAGTAGCCCCTGTAATTCATAACACGATTTTAATTTTTAACAAAGTATTCCGTTATTAATTAGATATCACTGCGTAAAAAATAATTACTTTCACTCCCTCCAAGCTTATTAACCGCCTCCACAAAAGCTTCATGAAGTTCTGGTGTCCAACGCATCCTTTGCTTTGTTGACGAGGATACTGGAGTGGCAACATTGTAAATATCTCCAGATCCTGAGGGTAGATGTTGAGATACTTGAGGCTGCTCCGTATACAAATTTGTAGGTTGATTAGACACATGATACTGTACCTAAAGAGAGCATAAAGAACACGTTAAAATTATCCTATTATTTAAGAAAGTTCCATTTTGTTAGAAAGACTGAACCTTTGGCTCTTGATCGGTAAGATAAGAATCGACAAAGAGTTCACTCCAAGTAGAGTTTAAAGAATCATCATTGGTGGTTCTTAAATGATCAACCCATTCAGGAGGAACAGAATTATCTCTGTTATTACTATTTTCTAGCCGAGTACTCTGTACAGGGGTATTTAAGGGATAATCGAGGAAATCCGAAAATGACTCTGTACTCCAACAGGTCCCGCTAATTTGTTTATGACTTTGTTGAGTGGATTGTGGAACAGAGGAATGACAAGAATGTTGAGGTATTGTTGATGAAGTTCCATTATTTAAGGAGTGTGGAAACATAGGAGCTTGTCTTGGATAGATTGTTTGAGGTGTAATGGATGAAGAATGAAAATCATTAGAGAATCCAGAAGATGATGAAGAAAACATAGGAGAAGGAATAGATATAGGCAACTCTTTGTAAGTGTTGGGATGGATATTTAAAGAAGACGATAAAGCCCCTGATGCTCCGTAATTACTCAATGGTGTTGGACTTGATCTATGGAGATATAAACCTGGCCGTGACTCCATTCTCACTTGATAGTTAATACCTGTGCAAAATGCCAAAAGGTAGAATAATCAAATTGCTATGATTAATCACAATTTAATCCAACATTTATCAAGCTAGTCTAGAAAAATCACTTCGCTTCAGTTCAACCACTTTGGGCAAACAATTTTTGCTACCTATTTAATTAATAACCTTCCATACGATGTGATCAGTGATCTTCCTTCTTTACTTCAATATCTAGATTTCTAAACTAATTAATTACAATCATAAACTATTAACGTAAGCTTCTTATTGCTTTCCAAACTGTATCTCAAGTCAACTAAAACGTAGCACCGAGCTATAATCATCAGAAACAAACTATATCCTATCACAGCATGCAAAAGCATCAACTACACATAATCAAGAACAAAAACCAAACTTTTCAACACATGTCAGTTTAGGTATACGAATATGAAAACGTTCCATTAAATTTGGAAATAATAATATTTGAAAATATAAACAAAAATTGCAGCTAAATGGACCTGGGTCATCATGAAAAAAAAAACATAATTCTTACCTATACAAAAACAGAAATTATGAATCAAAGAGGTGGATATCGAAACTATAGAATTAAAGCTATTGAAAATATGAAGTACGCCAATAATTGAGAATTATGCGCCTATAGATTATACGTGTATATATGAATATATGTATACGTATAAAGAGAGCGAAGCAGTGCCTGTTTGGGGTTTAATAAGATTTCGTCACCGTTAGCTGAAGCACCTCCAACACAACAAGTGATGCTGACTAGAACAATTGGTTTCGGTCTTTTATTTGGTTTTGGCTTCTATTCCTATTCTTGATAATTCCACGCGATTAATGGCACGCGTGTCGTAGAATTCTTAGAATATGGGAAGATTTTGAGACTTTCATCTGTGGGTACCACTTATGAAAGGCTGCTGATTAGATAGCGTGGAATAATTTCGTTTGGGTGTAGGATTTAATTTGAGTAAATTATTTTTTTATGTTTGAGATATACTTAAATAAGAACATAAAAAAAAAAGGAGATATAATTTCTTTTTTTGTTCCAAAAAAGAGATATAATTAATAAGTCTTTGGGCCAGAACATTTAAAATAAAGTTATAAATATTGTGTGAGTGATCTTTCAGCTGGCTAGAAGGCAAATTGGTGGCAAATCTTCGGTGGGTACGCTTTATATATCTCCTTTTAGTGCAATTGCTCAGACTCAAAACTCAAAAGTGGTCCTTTTGGAATTTTTTCTGGACGCGTGTAGCTTTTTTAGTGGAGAGTTTATCTAATTTGGGTTAGTAAAATTAAGAGAGGGAAAATCGAATTTACTCAATTTAGTGTTTAATGTGTGTTTAATTATGTGTATAGTATATTTAATGGGCAATAAATAGATACTTTTAATTTGGGTGAATTACCCAAGAGGTCTTGAGACAAATTAGTGTGCCACATAGAAGCTACTAAATTTCTCTCTCCTACTTAGAGGCCACAAAAATGCTAAAAGTCATTATTACCCTTACAATTTAAAAATCATAAAATATTATAGAGACTCTTCGTTACCCGCTCAAAACACTTCTAACATTACACTCTCTCTCCTCTCTCTTTCTGCAACTTTCTCTCTCTGATTAACACGACACTGAAGCGACACTCAGCACTCCGGTGACCACTGTAACCGCCGCTCAGCACTCCGGTGACCACTGTAACCGCCGCTCAGAACTCCGTTAACATCTCTAAACAACAACCGATCAACGTTCGATCAAAACTCAGAACTGTAACCGACATTTTGAGGAAAAGCAGAGCACCGATCAACAATACAGCGGCGATAGACGGTCGATTACTGATTAAATCGACGAGTTACTGATTAAACTCAGAAAAATGGCTAGTTCATCGCGCGCAAGGAGTTCGAAGAAGGATAAAAAGGTATTAAAGACCTTTTTGCTGTGTTTTTCGTATTTTGTTGAGCATTAATACGAACCTTAGGATTATGTTAGGTTTTGATTAATGCTCAGCAAAATAAGAATGTTTAATTTCTGTGCATGTTACGTTTTATGTTTAGATTGTGATTATTAGGCTTTGCATGTTCTGATTATGTTAGATTTTCTTATGAACTGTTAGATTTTGTTTTTAATCTGAGTATATTTTAGGAAATTCTATTGAAAATTACCTATTTTGGTCGTACTCAGTGAAATTGAATAGTTTAGTTGATAACAGTAAGATTAAAAGCTCAGAAAGATTTAAATTGTATGATGTTTGGTTGATAATACTAGTTAGAATGTTATGAAAGATGATAATTATGCTCAATATGTTGTTTATGAGATCATAGATGCAAATACTCAGAACTTTTTGCGCATACTCAGTACTTTTGGCAAAAAACTCAGAACTTTTGTGCATACTCAGAACTTTTACGCATATACTCAGAACTTTCCCCCCCGCATACTCAGAACTTTTTACACATGCTCATTACTTTTGCTCATACTCAGAACTTTTGTTCATATTCACCATGCTTTATTCATAGTGTTATGCCCAGAAATGTTATGTTAAAGTATTGCTCAGAACTTTAATGCTCAGAAACTGTTATGCTCACTAAAATTTGCTCTGCTATATGTTTTTGCAGGAAAAGCAACCCAAGGAAAAGACTGATCTACAATATAGATCAACACTTGTTGGATTGTTCAATATAATAAAGAATGACAAATTCAAGGTAGAGTTTCTCGGGAAAGCCAACAAGACACCATTCCACCGACTGTGGATGGGTTTATTCGAGAAAAGACAAGAGTACCAGGTTTTTAAGAAATCCGATCTTGTTACTAGACAAGTTATAGAAACTTTCGACAGAGAACAACAAAGATTCATCATTGCGGGTAAGCGATTGAAAATGACTGCGAAAGAAGTCAAGATTATTATGGGGATAGAGTGTGGGAAGGTTGAGTTGCCTGAAATCACAGAAGATGAACTAAACGAAAACAGTCAATGGTACACAAAAAACTTTGGTGATCTGAAAAAGGGAAAATTAACCCTGAAGAAGCTGGAAGAAAGAATAGAAGTGATACTAGATGGGCCGGTTACTGAGCAAGCTCAGGAGGATATGGCGATATTACTGAGCTTGTACACAGTAACGGCTCTTTTGTTTGCAACTAGAAATTATAATATTAGGAAGCCATTCTTAAAGTTGTGTGAAGACCTACACAACATGAGGAAGTACGATTGGGCTAAGGGTGTTGTGGAGGATACGATGACGGGGATAAATACTTTCGAGGACGTGCATTCCGTTATGGGTGGATTGTGTGTACTTATGGTAAGTAGTACTTTGATATAAATTTGTCCTTGCTCAGAACATTGTTCAAACACTCTGAACCTTTTTGCCTATACTCAGTACTTTATCTTTAAACCTTGCAGGCATGGTACTATGAGCATGTTGAGGTCGGTTGTTTGAGGGATGCAGGTGCGAAACCCAGAATTTTAAAATGGGATTACTTCACTGGCTTTAGAAAGGCAGACCCACTTCGGGTCACCGAGGACAAGGTAAACAAAGTATAGTATGTTTTTTTAATTTTACTGAGTATGAAAATATTAGTGGTTAATTTTGTTGTGTAAATGTTTATAGGTGCATAGAAGGAAACTAGAGCCAACTGAGGAAGAAGAACAATGGCTTGTAGTACCCATAATACCCGAAGCTGAAGTACAGAATCAGGACAATGCTGAGGATAATCAAGCTGTTGATGGTGGTAATGAAGGTGTTGAGCTTGAGGGTGGTAATCAAGCTGTTGATGGTGGTAATGAAGGTGTTGAGGCTGCTAATGAAGGTGTTGGTGTTGGTGTTGGTGTTAATAATCAAGATGTTGGTGTTGTTAATCAAGGTGTTGAGTGTGGTAATGTAAATGTAGATGATGTTGTTCTTAATCAAGAACTTGAGGATATAAATGAAGATGAGGGTGCTGATAAAGATGCTGTTGAGGTTGATAACGATAAAAATGACGATGATAATGAAGTTATTGGAGAAGGTGGGAATGATGAGCGTGAGGATTGGAATGATGAGCCTGTGGATGATTGGCTTAACTCTCATGGGGATGGTGAAGAAATTGATAGGGAAGAGATGGTTAATAATGAGATGGTTGAAGAGGAAGAGCGACAAACGGATGTACCGAGTGATCCAGAGGAGATGGTAGTGGAGGACTCGTTAGAAGATGGTCCACCAAAAGGAGGTGAAGACGAGAAGATGGAAAGTGCTGAGTTGTCTAAGAAAGCCAACACAGATGAGCCTGAGGGAGTTAAAACAGGCAAAATGGCGGAAAACAAGGAGGTGGACTCTTCAAAATACACATCCTGTGGCGCAAAAGAGATGGGATCGGGGTCGAAGAATCCTTTAGTGTTGAACATGCGTGAGAGAATAAATGATGCCGTGTGTGAAATTGAAAGATTGACAGAGGAGATTCAGAGACTAGAGAATGAGAATACGTTGTTAAAGGTGTTTGAGAATAAAAATGTTGAACTTAAGCAAAATAACAAACAACTGAGCAGGAGGCTGGAATCAGTTGTAGAAGAATTGAAGGAGACTAAAAACAAGTGTGAATCACAGGAAACGGAGAACCTTAATCTGAAAAAAGAAAAAAATAGACTCGTTGAAGAGAACGAGAATCTGAGCAATAGACTCGGACAAATAGAAAATGAATATAAAATAATGGAGGATGGACAGGAATCTATTGTGAATGGAGCTTTGGAGATAGAAGAACAAAATAAAAAACTCAAACAAGAGATCGCATCGCTCCAAGAAATTAACAAGATGGTGATAAGAGGGGAGGTTGAAGTGGAAGAAGAAGATGAGGAGAAAAAAGACGGGGAGGGAGATCAGGTTATGAGTCGGGAGGAGGAGGTTAAACTCGATGGTGTGGTGAAGATGGCGTGTGAAGAAAACCAGGGGACCGCGAGTCAGACAGTTGCGGGACCAAGCAACAAACAAGAGACAAGGAAAGAATATCGAAAATATACTCCGGGATCGATTACCCGGAATGTAAAGTTAAATAAGCGATCTGTAAAAATCGCTTACACTGATATTGTGGAAGATCAACCGGCTAAAGTAGCAGAGAAAAGGAAGAGAATAACATTACGAGAGAAAAAACCTGCGAAACTTGTCAAGACTAGAACAAAGCCTGAAGAAATCGGATCATCGCAACCACGATTCGATCTTCTGAGTGCAACACAGGACGATGATGAACAGCCAAATCAGACAAAAATGGAGAAGCCACTCGAGAAGCAGGACAAGGGCAAGCAGGTCATGGTAGAAGAGTATAAAGGTCCGAAATGGTTCTATAAGAGTGTTGCAAACAAAGCAGATCATGATTGGTTGATCAATAAGACGAAAAAGCAGCGAATTGACGCAGTATGGGCGAAAGATGCAATTGCTGTATCGGGAAACGAAGCACTGAATGTTGCACACAGATGTGCATTGCCATCTGAGGTATGAATTCTCACCAAGTTAAACAAAACAACACTCAACAAAAAGTTCTGAGTATTTCATATATACTCAGCAGAACCATGGGTATAGTTGAAAACTCAGAACTATTGTTGAGTGCAAACTCAGGACTTTTGTCATGCAAACTCAGAACCTTTTGTAAAAATCTCAGGTACTTGAAGCTATGCTTTTCATGATAGATGAAGATTTTGGTGATGGAAAGACAGGTCTTCTACACAGAGTTACGTATCAAAACACAGAATGCTACGTAAGTGAATCATATGCAATTACATAAAAAGAATAGTTTTAATAAAGTAAACTACTATAATTGATAATTGTATTGTTTTTTTTAATTTTTTTAACAGCAATACATTGAACGGGATATGGAAGAGTCAAAGAATATATTGGTAAAGGAAGCTTTTGCTAGGAACTGCAAGGAGTTCGATTATACGCTTCTGCCAATTTTCGTAAAAGACGGTCAGAGTGGAAGCCATTGGAGCTTGATGGTGTATGACAGGCAGTATTGTACCTTCAACCACTACAACTCGATATGCAATAAAGGCGAAGGGTCGATAGGTTTAAAGACAGAAATGGCTGCAAAAAGATATCGAGATTACCTAGTGGATTCGGTGCTCAAGGCGAATAATCAAAACCCAGGAGAAGTATACAAACTATTTCACATGGAATCGCCTCAGCAACAACAGGGAAGTTTAGATTGTGGTGTCTTTGTTCTAATATGGGCAAAGAAATTCTATAAGGAAGGAAAATTCTCGAGCCACCCAATCAAACAGAGTGTGGTAAATTCAATGAGGGCCGAGATTGTGAGTAAATTGTTACGCCATAATCAGTTTTCTCAGAGGATCAGTTGCGGTTGAAAATCACTACTTTTTAATCTTTTCATGTAAACTCAAAACTTTAATCATGCTAAACTTTTGTCAGAAACTTTTGTCATTCACTATAAACTTTTGTTGGAGAATTTTGTCATCCAAAACTCAGTACTTTGATGATGTAATATTTTGTTTGAACTAATCTTTATCGTATTTTATCGTACTTGTATGTTTATGGTTAAATTGATGTAATTGATGCTATTAGAACTCTAAATCAACAAAGTATAGAAAATGTAATCAACAAAAAAAGCAAAGTATAGGATAAAACTCAGGAAAAGTCTTAACAAGCGACAAAAACGCAATAAAATCAATAAAAAATGCTAAGTAAAAAGTTCTGAGCATAAGCCATAAACTCAGAAATGTTCTGAGTATGTATATCAGAAAAATGTAAAAAAGGTTCATTGTATAAACCCCCTAAGTAAAAAGTTCTGAGCATAAAGTCAAGAACTCAGAAATGTTCTGAGTATGTATATCAGACTATGAAAAGTTCATTGTAAAAAACCCTAAGTAAAGAGTTCTGAGCATGTGCCATGGACTCAGAAAGAGTTCTGAGCAAAAGCCATGGACTCAGAAAAAGTTCTGAGCATTGACTGCATATAACAAAAAAAAACACTATAAGTACTTCGTAAATGAACCAATCAAAAAGTACTAAAGCTTAATACATGATAAAAACAAAAGTTCATTACAAAAGAATCATATGGCAGCCCTGCATGTTGAGCGGTTGTGAGTTCCAATCTTGTGACACCTTCCACATCGCATGAGCCTAACTGGTTTCTCGGTAAATGAACGATGACGCTTGGACTGAGGCCTGCCAGGTGGAACTCTACATGGAGGAGGATGGATAATCACGGAATCATCTAGTGGGACGGCTACCTCAAAAGTCGACATGGGAGGAATATTCTTTGCATAAGATTTTCTGTAGGAATCAACATGAAAAAACGACTCAACGTATTCAAAAGGGTTAACAACTCCAGCAGACGACAACGCACATATCGCGTGTTGGCAAGGGAAACCGAGTTCTTGCCATGAACAACAAGAACATGTCCGAGCTACGATGTCTACAACCATAACGGGATTTGACCCGACCTGGTAAAGATTAAGAGTTGACTGTTTAACTGCCCATGTGGAGCTAAGTCCAACATTTGTATTGTAAAGTGTCATAATAGACGGGCATAGTGGCGTGGTCCACTTAGATGAGGTTAGCGAACGATCGTGGTACCATTGCATCAGTTTAACTCGCAACGCATCGATAAGCTGTGAAATGGGAAGACTCCTTTGCTCTAATATCCAATAATTGAAAGATTCAACTGCGTTTGAGGTCATCTCACCGTAACGTCGCCCAGGGAAGTGAGCATTAGCATAGTTCTCCTTCGGTAATGAACTGAGAAAATCGATAATCTTTTGTTTACCTTCAAGAATCCATATTGCCATAAAGTGGTCATAGTGTTGAGTCGTTGGAGCGCGTGCAACTGTGTTCATAAGATGAACCATTCGATCCTTGAAAAACGTTGAACCCTTCACCGAGACACGAATATTTTTCTCTATATGTTTTGTACAGAAACTATGGCTTTCGTTCGGGAAAACAGATTTCACGGCGTTTAATAGTCCCTTATTACGGTCAGATATTAAAGTAAGTGGTCGACCGCTTACGAGAGGTTTCAAGAATTCCAGGAATCCGGTCCAGCTAACTGTATCTTCACCGGGGACTACACCAAAAGCAACAGGAAATAACCCTGTGTACATAAAAAAAAGAACTGAGTATGGTCAAAAAAAGTTCTGAGCATGTGCAATTGGCTCAGAAGAGTTCTGAGCAAAGAGCCATGAAAAGTTACTGAGTATAAGTTGAATACTCAACAAGTTACTGAGTATAAGTTGAATACTCATGAAAGTTGAATACAAAAAGTAAAGTGCTAACCTTGGTTACCATCTTTAGCGGTAGCAACAACTAACATTCCCTTGTATTTGGATTTCAGGAAAGTGCCATCCAAAAATAACATCGGACGACATGATCCAAAACCAGCTAGGGATCCACCAAAAGCAAAAAAACAACGATGAAATACACGAGAAACAGGATCACACTCGACCGAAAACGCTGTATCCGGGTCAAGCGCTTTAAGCTTCTCAAAATAAGTCTGCAAACGATTAAACGAGGAATCGATATCGCCGAATAGATGGTCCTTCGCCTTGTTGACCGTGCCCCAAGAAGTTTTGTAAGAAATATCAAAACCGTAGCTCTCCTTTAGAATAAATTGAATTTCTCTTGGCCTAAGAGAAGGATTCGCATGAACCTCGTCTGAAATAACATGAGATAACACGCTAGAGTCCAACCTATCGCTAGACATCTTCTTGTAAACGTGTCCGCATGTATGAGTAGGCCTATAAGTCCTCACGTACCAAAAACCGTTAAATTTCTCTGGAGAAACATAGACGTACCATTTGCAGCCCTTGCTAACCTTATAAAAGCATTGTGCGCTAATACGACTCTTATTGTTATGAATAAAGTCAAACTCAAAACCTTCAACTGCGGCTTGTTTACAAAGAGTTAAGCGAAATTGTTCGGCACCGCCCATAAAACACTGCCCATTATATTGTAAACCAGATTTCCACGAGTCGCTTCTTAAATCCTTTACTTCGTGTGAGAAAAAGGATGGAGGGGGGTCGGATATGAAAGGTTCGGGACTAGATTGTATAGGCGCGGGTTGAATGAGTTGAACAGCTGAACGGGAGGAAACGGTGTAAGGTAAACAAGCTCGTTTGTCGGAAACACAAATATCCATCTTATCGTATTTGCCACGCTCCAAAATCCACTTGATCGTGGTGAAATCAGATTCATTATCTAGTCTGGAATCTTTGTAATCACCAATAGTATACGATAAACTAACAGAACCGTCAAACGAACCCCATCTTTTGACTGCAAAATCCTTTATCGAATTGAAGTCGACCAACTTGTTGAAAGGCAAAAAGACATGGTCTATACCAGCCTTGAACACAACAAGAACATCGAAATCCATATCACCTGGAAAATGAGAACTCAGTAAAACAAACAAAAAGTTCTGAGCATAGGCATAAAAGTACTGAGCAAAAGAGTAACTAGTGCTGAGCATAGGCATAACACAACAAAAGGTACTGAGTATAGTCATGACTAGTACTGAGCGTAAAACAACGCAAAAAAGAAAGTGCTGAGCATAGGCCTAAAATAAAACAAAAAGTACTGAGCATAACACTTATAGAGTAACTATAGTACTGAGCATAGACATAACACAAAAAGTTCTGAGCATAGACATAACACAAAAAAGTTCTGAGCATACGCATATAGTACTGAGCATAGGAGTATAAACAAAAAAACAGAGCATAGGCGTAAGATAGTACTGAGCATAGGCATAACACACCAGAAAAGTACTGAGTATATGATAACAATAGAAAATACTGAGTGTATGTATAAGATAGTACTGAACATAGGCATAACTATTGCACGAGCACAGAAAAACCTATTGTGCTGAGCATACGCATGACACAACAGAAAAGTACTGAGTATATGATAACTAGTGCTGAGCGTAAAACAACACGAATAGAAAAGTACTGAGTATTAAATAAAAAACATGTAATTACTGAGCATGAATGCATGCAAGTACATAAACACGTATTATAATCATAAACGAGCAAAAATCTGCTGAGAGTGTGCAATAAACAGAAGATTGGTGAGATACAACGCATATCGATAACAAATTAAACAATTCTAGCAAAAAAAAACACAGAATCATAGAAAAACCAAAAAAACCCAGCTAAAACAAGCAAAAAGGAAGAATACAGTAACTTACGTGAGCGCGAGAGGGAGAATAATAGCGAGAGAGAGAGAAGAATAACGCGAGAGAGAGCAGATGAAGATTATGAGCGAAAGAGAGAATAACCAAGCGAGACGACGAAGATGAAGATAGAGAGCGAGAGAGAGAAAGACCGGAGCTTTAGTGTCTTAGCATGGATAGAGAGAGAAACGTGTTAATATGTGTTAGTTATGTGATAGTTATGTGGGAGAGTGTGTTAGGGTTTATAATTTATTATATATAGTGTCCAAAAAACAAAGAAAAACATTTGAGGGTAGAAAGGTAATTGCAAAATTAGGGTTCTAGTGTTAAAATTAGTTTGTGGCCTTTAGTAAGAAGAGCCAAAATAGCCGGTCCTGTTGGGTCACGGTGTAGTGATTTCAAGACCCTTTGGGTAATAATCTCTTTTAATTTTGATATAATTTAAATGGTTTTGGTTTCTTTGGAGAAAACTTAATATTATAAGGGGGATTGGGTTTTGAGAAGTGGTCTTCAAGATTGGGAAATTATCTCAATTAAGAATGGAAAACACAAGAGTTTATTTTCTTTAGTGTCATTTTAAAAATGTTTTTTTAAAATACCTGGGGCTTGGAAGTTCTTATTTTAGCATAAAAAATATTTGTAAAATAAAGTTAAAATATTTACAAAAATTATGTAAAAAATTTAAAAATCTAGAATCATTTTTGGTGTTTTTTTTAAGAACCACATATTTGGTGTTTTTCTAAAAATATTTTTCAACACTTAAAATACTTTTAAAGATCTATAAGCACTTCTAAGTGTTTTCAAATTAACACATCCAAACGGGCACTTAAAGTGCTTTTAGATTCTTAAAATGTTTTAGACCCTAAAAACCACGTTTAGAAAAAAATACCAAATATGTGCTTTTTAAAAATATACCTAAGTGATACTAGATTTCAAAAATATTTTTGATACTTTTAAAAATATTTTTATTTTATTTTAGAAGTGTTTTTTGCCTTAAAACACTTCCAAAAAGGTCTTTAGAAGAGTTTGAAATTAATAGAATTATACCATATAATTCTTCACAAATTATTAGAAATAAGATAAAAAATTAAATACCTTCCAATTACTTTTGACGTTTACAAGATATATTTAAGAGCCATATATTGTAATTTTCTTAATTATAAGTTACGATGATTGTTTTAGTGGCTTATCGGTTAGAAAAAAACTCTTTCTAAGAATATGAGTAATCGACGTATAGATAATTCATTTGTAAATCGTCCTTAATAATATTCGAAAATGGATACATCCTAAAATCATACACTAAATCAATGAACCGAAAGGGTGGGATACCCTTGTTGGAAATCTGACACTCAAGATAGTTTTGCATTGGCAAAAGGATGAATAATCCTCGAGATAAAGATAGATCTTTATAAAGGGAGTTTGATATGTATGAAAACACACACACACACACACACACACACACACACATATATATATATATATATATATATATATATATATATATATATATAGACTGTAATCTGGTGTGATGTGTGTTTTGTGTACCTTTGTAATGAAGTGAAAGGTCTATATATAGATGTCAAGTGACGGCAATTAGAATAACAATAGGAAATGTATAAGGATGAAAGACTCGATCGTTGGAGTAACTTTCACATCTAGTCATTGGCTCAAACAACACATAGAAGATTGTGATCTCTTCCTACGTATTAAGGTTAGATTATCTTGTGCTTAGGTCGTAATGATTCAGAAGGATCATGACAAATGGGTAGAAAGTGTATAACATACCCATACAAAACTACGGAGATACAACCCTAGCTCTTCTTGATATATATGGGAAGCTCAATCCTTAACTTAAGGCATCTTGACCTCCATACTACTTGTTAGAAAATATCTATTACTAGATGGGAATGAAAGGACTATAAGAAATTAAATATTCTAGACGATCACAACTATTAGATTAGACAATTCTTTTAGGAGATCCTAAAAACACATGGTAGAATGGACATGTATATATATATATATATATATATATATATATATATATGATAAGAGCTAAACTAATAGAGTCAATGGATCAAACCCTTAGATTGCAGAAAGTGATAATGTAAGGGAATATAAGCAATACACAACGATATATAGTAGTTTCGATTTCAGAGGCCAAAGTCCACTACCTAAGGTGTATTTGACCCTTATTATTCCAATATATCCACTAATCATCTTGTATCTCTTCAAGTTAGGTGAGAACACAAACCTTTATATATACCACAACGCAATTACATGAAGCCTTCTCTTATTTAATCACAACACAAGAACCCAAGTATACACCCGGTCTTTTGATAACCACTTCACACACCCATCAAGTATTATCTTGTGTCTACACTTACACGAGGACATACAACTCTCACTTTTCAAGTCTAAATAAGATTTCACTTCCATTCTACAACAAAATGAAATGTCTAGGGTTAGTGATTTGAATTAACAATACCTAGCACTATAGTCCTTGATAAGTAGATTTACATATTTGGCTTACAAAGAAATTACAAATTATTAGGGGTCTGGGGGTTGGTTTACTGGACTTCCGACTTCTTGATCTTACACAAGAATTTCGCCAATGCACTCCAGGGTCTGGCCATCTGTTATGTTGGAGTTCTAACCTTAAGATCAACTAATAACTTAAGAAGAAGCAATGTTGTACGTCAACCTAAGAAACGATAAATTGGCGCTTATTGGAAGGTGACCTAAGCCCTTGTAGTATGTTTGTATTTTATTTCTATGTGCTTATGGTTAGCAGAGCTAATACGTACGATTCATGTAAAATTTATCACAGAGAAGTAGAATCACAAGTAAGTATTATGAGACTCTTCTAGCATCATCAGAAGTCAAATAAAAGGATCAAACTCAAGGTATATTTCTAGAATCTCTCATTTACTTTTTACTCATTGGTCTTATATGACTTCTAACGCATACATTATAAGATTCAAATTTGGGGGTAATAAATAGCCACTTGATATTTTTGTAAATTTGAATATATTTATTTTCTTACCATGACCCCTTAGAGAATAAAGGTCGTTGTGAAAACACTACAAAAGCTGAGTGTGTGGGTATGGGAAGAAGATTTGTAAAAATCTCAAGTTAGGAAGAATAATAAAATATGATGACTATATATTATATTTAGAGTATATATTTAGATAAATATAAGTATTTGAGCATGATTGGTAAGTAGTGATGTCTCCCTAATTGTTCTTATTTTCGACCCTTGGGAGACATCATTTTTTATGTTTAGTTGAATATTTTGATAGACTTTTGAGTAAAAAATGCAATAATCTGGAATTCCTATTTTATTTCTAGTATTTTTAATTTATTAAATTTTTGCGCGTAATCTTGTGTATTTTAGTGGAAAGTTTGTAGGTTTGAATATTAGCTAGGAATGGAATCCGAGAAGAGAGTCAAAGATCGTGATATGGAGTCAAGACTTGAAGATAAATCCCGAAAGAATTTGTTTTTAGAGCTGCAAATCGGTTTTCCAGGCCAAAGATTGCTTATTTCGAGGCACTTAAGAGATGGTTTAGCCGCTGACCTTTGAAGAGATTAGATTCCTTATCGAGTTACGGAACTTTAGCAAGTGATTTCAGGTCAATCGGAGTTATAACGAAGCGGGAAAAGCCGTTTTAGTGAAGGTGATGCAGCAGTTACGGGATTTTGGACTTAGAAATTGGGTTTGGACATTTAATTAGTGTTTTATTCTTAAGTCCAAGCCCTAATCCGTTTTTCCACTTATAAAAGGAGTCTTTGACTTCTATTTTCAGAAGAATTCACTTTTGACAAGATTAAACATCAGATCAGAGAGAAGCAACAGAAGGAAGAAAGAAGAAGCTGCAAGAGCTGGAGATGGTCTATATCTTCGTTCTCAGTCATTCCAATTCCGAAAATTAGGTTTCTTTTATCTTTAATTTTGTAAGACAATATGAATTCCATTTTATTTAATTTAGTTTTCTTTTCAATTAGTATGAGCTAAACACATTTTAGTGCTTGAGAATGTTTTATGGGTGAATCCCAATCTTATTGAATTTGGGTTTCTGTTAAATTAAATTAGATTGGGGCTTTTACTCTTTTCGATAAATTAAGATTATTTACTGTTTTTAGAGTCATGAACTAAGAACATGTGTTAGTATCTAGGCTATTCCAATTAGTGGCGATTGGATCATCCTGACGGAGGGTTTAGGTACGGAAATATTTATTCAATCTAAAATAGAAGCTTTCGATTCTGACGAACTTAGCTAATTTTAGGGCCAATGTGGTAATTAACTTAAACATCTAAAAGTGGATCATATTTACCCTGACGGGACTAGTGACACTCTAGGATAGCCTTATAGTCCACCCTGACGGGGGTATAAGGAATTTAGAATCCCGACCATTGTAATTGACCAATTTAGCCCTTAAACAGCATAGGTTATGAAATAGGGTTAGGAAGACCCCTTGCGTTATCAAGTGCTATCTTCTCATACTTGCGTTTTACATTTATTTACTTGCGTCTTAGCTTTTACTTGCATTTTCCATTTAGCTTTCATTACTTAGAATTAAAACAAACAAACAATCAATCATTAAAACTTTTACTTGCTTTCATAAGTGCAATCATTCATTAATCGATAAGCATTGTAGTTGACCAAACCGTCCCTGCGAACGATCCTAGAATCACTTATTACTACTTGGGACAACCGTACACTTGCGGTTGTGGTTCGATTACTTTTGCATTTATTTTAGAACACACAAAGGACCACCAAGTAGTAAATGATATTGTGTTTAGTTTGAAAATGTGCATATGCATGTAAGAAATTAACTTGAAGTCGTTAACTCTAAGTTCGAATTTATGATAAACTAGTGGAGACTTGAGTTCTTTGGTTGCATAAAAATATTAATTAAAATGGGAGCAACAAGTACGTAGCACTTAGTTAGACTCATAATGAGAGACTTTCTACACAAAATATATTTTAACCTCCTAAAAGAGCTTTCTGGTGGAAAAATAAGGGATAAGTTTCATGTTTAGTTTAATAGATCAAGAAATCTAATCTTGGTGTTTTTTAAGCCTAAAGTTGGGGTTTTCCCATTATCTGACATATTTAAGTCTTGAGCTAGTGTTAATGATTCATGGGGTTTTGGAGCATTTTTAGATTAGTTCTTTATAGGTGAAACTCGTAGGAACACGTGGGGTTAAAAATATTAATTGATGATCCAAGAAGTTGAAAAAACAAAAAGAAACCTTCAAGAAGTCGAAAAGGACCAAAAAGTGACATGGGAAGTAAAGAATTCACTTGGAACTAAATGAAGATATGTTTTATAGTTATACTAGAATCTTTGAATTGATGCAATGGACGATCCAAGAGTATTCAGAAGTTGAAAGATAGACGGTTGAAAATCTATTGGAAAGAAGAACGCGCAAAAAAAACTGAGAGCAATTTGGAGTCGGGATGAAAAAGTTATACTTGTTTTATGACCCCGAAAGTTACCACGTTGTGGAAAACCAGTAATTTAAGTGGATGGAGCCTTTTTAGAGAGTTTAACTAATGACTCGTCTTTTGTGAAAAAAAATTAGAGACTAATGAGACATCGTGAGCATAAAAGTGGGATTTATCCTTACTATTTGACGTCGTTTTAGTTTTTAGTCAATCTCGAATTTATTTGTATTGTTGAAGATTTTTAAGATAATTGGGTGTTAAGTGTGTAGATCCTAGTTACATGAATAATACGAGTCCCCAATATGAAGCTAATAAGTCAAAATGTCAAAGGAAAAACCGAGCCAAGTTGCAAAGGAACCCAAATGTTCCCTTAGAAGGTCTAGAACAATTTCTGGACCATAACCGCCGACTTTAAAAGATTATCATAATTATTTGGTGAGGTTTCTGATCAAACCCAAGCTACCCTAGATAACCTTTGAGTTTAGAGCGTGTGAGAGGACACGGTTCATGAATTGTAGTTGAGACAACGTAGCTATACAAGTTTTTTCGAGGTGACCCAAGCTTGTCCAATATTTTTAAAAACGTTTTTGGACCATATTGGACCCACCTAAGTGGGCCCACATGTCCAAAAATGTTTTTTCAATATTATACATCAGGTATTGAAGATCAGATAAGTTACACTTCAACTATTTTGAAGGATAGAAGCGCCTTGGGAGAATAAAAGCAAGAACACACGAGTCAACATCATCATTCCATCATTTTATTTTGTTTTTAGTGTAATTCTTCCTACTATTTCATTCTAGTACTGAATATGACTCTTTTATTTATTTTATTTAAATTATGAACTAATTCACTCATAACTTAATGTATGAACACTATATTTATGTTGTTCATATATTTGTTTCAATTTGTAAACCATATTAAGTTGATCAAGTAGTGGGTTGAGATATCATTTGTTCAACAACTGGGAATGGGTATATACTCATAATAATTTGCAACCCTATCACTCTCTCTTTTTTGCTGATATATACTCGTTGGTTTTTTCTATTTGCTATTGTATTTTTTTTCGTGTTAGTGAGTCTTTTCTAATCCCATGGACACGATTCATTTTTAAGTTGGGGGTGAGGAATTCGTAGTCACCATATCTATTTCATGTTTATCTGTGTATATATATATATATATATATATATATATATATATATATATATATATATATATATATATATATATATATATATATATATATATATATATATGAAAAAGACGTAGTGTAAATAGCATGCATGTGACATTCGATGATAATGAACTAAATCTATGATTTAGGAATGCCCAGACTATGTGAAAACCCAATAATATGTCCTAGAGGGGGTGAATAAGGAAATATGGAATTATAAAATTTAACTCCAAATCAGAACACTTAATTTTACCTAAAGGTCATTTTTTTGCTTGACTTTAGATAAGTAGACTAGAGCTACACTTAGAGATAAGATATATGAGTAAGAATACTCAATCTAACTCCACTAGTCAAGAATCAAGTGAGGTAATTTAACAAGAATCTAACATACAAGACTCTAAGCCTAACCATATATACAAAGTAAAGTGTAAGATTATACTAAGGGCATTCACAAATTAAAGAGTATAGGGAGAGAGATCAAAAACCACTACCTAAGGTATGACCATCCTTAGGATTTTAAGATCCCCCAGTATAACTCCTTATGTATCTTTAGTGAGGCCATAATCCTTTACACCCATTTCAATATCACCTTTCAAGGGAACTGTAGTGTTATATGTAATACAAGGAAAATAAGCAGACAATCTCCACTCTCAGTGTACCACTTCACAAGACCGTGAAACCTTATCTTGTGCATCACCAAAGAAGGATAAGAAACTAAACACCACCACTTAGGGTGTTAGTTTAGAATTCACATAATTGTTATTCATGGTTCTTGGATAATATATTATTGTGCTTTAACTCAGGCTTTATTGAAATTGTGTTACCCGGTGGAACATTTATAAGTAGGAAATAAACCTTGTATATGATGCAGTGATATGTATTATGTTTAATAACTTTGTTTTGGGACCTTCGTGGATGACCTTGGCCTAGTTCCTAGGCGGCATTACAATGGGCCTAAGTAGGATTAGGCGGTTTTGAATCCTGGTATGCAATTTGACATATTTAGTAATATTTGTAACTATTTTACATCTTGACTTTTGTGATAGATTATTATAGTATCGATCCCTCATGTGTGGAGGGGTTAGTTCTTAATTATGGGATTGTTCCTTATATTTGATATATTTTGATTTAGTGGTCCAATCTTGGAGGATTATATGTTTGGAGCATTTTTATGTCATTTTTGTGTTAAATGTGAAGCTCATAGGTACATGGATGGTAGTAGAGCCCAAGATGAAGGAAAAAAGTCGAAAAGTGTAGAAGAAACTCGAGTCAAGTCACAAAAGGAGTCAAAAAGTCTAGTTAAAGCTCACCGAGAAGTCCTGATAAAATGCTTACGTCTACTTTGTAAAAATTATAAAAAATAATTTATAGTGAAATAGCTCATGAAATTTAACTACAAGGTAGCTCTTGGAGTCGAGTACATATGGTGAAAAAGGAGTCTAATTACGATAAGATACGTGAAAGTTATGCTAGTTTTACTTAAAAAATTCAAGTTGTCCAGGATTAGGAAAAAGTCGATTGGGCTACTTTTAGGTCACTTAAGTAAGCCCGATTTATACAATACGTCTTTTGGGGTTACAAATACATGTTTTCAACAGCTAGTCTCGATCGTTGGAGTAACTTTCATATCTAACCATTGGCTCAAACAACACATAGAAGGTTGTGATATCTTCCTACCTATCATGGTTGAGTTATCTTGTGATTAATTCGTAATGATTTAGAAGGACTGTGACAAACGGATAAAACGGTATATCATACCTATAACAAAACTACAGAGATACAACCCTAACTCTTCTTGATATATGTGGCAAGCTCGGTCCTTAACTTGAGGCATCTTATCCTCCATACTACTTGTTAACAAAGATCTATTACTAGATGGAGATGAAAGGACTATAAGCCATTAAATATTCTAGACGATCACAACTATTAGTTTAGAAAATTCTTTTTTGCATTCCTAAAAAGACATGATATATATATATATATATATGAATAAGGAGTCCAATTACAATTTTAAATAATGTGTTATTATATTTGAATAATATCTATTTTTTTACTATGTATTACAAAAAGGTGATTCCCGACCCTCATCCGATTCCAAGTCTAGAGAAAAAAGACACTAATAGAGGATGCCCTTTGTCCACAACGGCCCTCCGCCTAGCATTTTGCGCACAAGGATCAGGTAACCCATTCATGTGTCGCATGATGTGCTTGAAATGCATGTTCACATGCCTTTCAACAACCTCTCGTATCCGCAGGGGAAAAGGTCTAAACTTCCGCCATGCAGCTGACGGTCCCCAAATACCTTATATAATATTAAGGTTATCCGAGCATATCACCGTCCTCTTTGGGGGTTGGTCTTGACACAGTTTAATTGCTTCCAACATTGATATAGCTTCTCCTTCCACCACTGTATCTGCCCAGATGGGCTTTGAAAAAAGAAATCTTCTCCCTGATCTAGTTTCCTTCTGAACAATTCCAATTCCACTAGGCCGCATTGGACTAACAAAAGATGCATCACATTTAATAATACAGGTAGTGCCCGCCAATTCTTATTCCGTCCAAGTAGGAGTTGTTTCTTGATTTGTTGTCGACATTGGGGTCGCAAATTGTTCACTCAATTGTATTCCAAACAGGTCTTTCATTCCTCGGTGATCTGATTTAATAATACTATCTGGTTCCAGTTGGTTGTTTTCATGTTAAACCTTCATCATTTGTTTCCAAATATCCCATAACATAAGTAATATATATGTTGTGATCGTTCTTTTATACCAGGAATTGTTTCCAGACCTTTCAACGGTCTTTTTTATCCATTCGCCTAAGCTATCTTCCAGATGTTTTGGTATTCTTAGTTGCAGTGTTCATCCTGCCCAAATTTGTTTACAAACTGCAAAAGAAAGTAATAAATGATTAATATCTTTAATCTGTTCGTCACACCAGTAACACCAATTATCTGTGTCACATTGTTTTAGTTTCAAATTCTTCCTAGTAGGCAAAATATTTTATGCATACTTTCTATGTAAAAGTTCTCACCTTATGAGGAACATTTGCTTTCCATACCAAACTTTAAACTTTTGGATTATTTTGCTCCTCATGTGTTGATAATTGTGTTAATTGATTGATAATTGTGGTTGTTAGAGCGTGATATATGGATTTGGTAGTATATTCACCTGAAAACGAGTGTGAGGCCATGTGAAAGTATCATGTACACCTCGTCTAAAAATTGGCATACCTTCAATCTCAATACGTGCTGGTTCTAGTATAATCGAGTCTAAAACTTCATGGTCCCACTCGTATCGATCTTCCTTCATCAGTTGATCCAGTGTCTGGAATTTTGTATTCATTGGCTTGTCAGGAATGTATCCACATTTCAACCATTTATAACTCCATATATTTGTATTTTCTCTATTTTTAATTTGAATTAATACTTCTTATATTAAAAGATCACTTCCTTCAATAAAGACTGTCCAAATTCAAGATCTAGTTTGTCTTAATTTTACTTTTAATAAGTCCCCATTTAGATAATTTTACCTAATATCTTAATAAAGCAAAATTTATATAAATCTTAGTACGTAGAAAGTAAACACCATGATAATATCAACATAAGCACGCTAAATCAATCGACTGCAAGCCTGGGTACCCACGTAAAAAAATAAAAAAAACACAACATAAGCACGCCATGTGTATTAATAGCTTAAACAACGAAGTACAATGAATTTGGAAGCTTGAATGTTCTTTTTGCAGTTGGACTTCCATCAAAACTGCTCCATTGATCACCAACGATTCCCCATATTTTGTAACCCGCCTGAACCATGTTCCTCCTTGCTTCGGACTTATACTTTTCTACTCTTTTATACTCATCATCAACACCCCTATTCAAGTATAAACAATCAATTTCCTGTCATATATCTCATTCTTTTAATTTGGTAGATAGTCGCATAATATACATACATAATGTTGGGCGATGGTTCTCCATTAGGTGGAGTGGATAGATGGGAGAAGATGAGAAAAAAAGTTACAATTTTGGGATGTTAGACTAGAATTTTATCATAAGGGTAAATTGTCAATAAAAATGTCATTATATAATATGAAAAATCTTCAATCTAATACTCTATTTAATGGTCCAATGTCAATCGTTATCTATCTTTTTTAACTTGTAAAAGTAATTATTTGATTAATCGAATAATATGTGATTATAATTAATGAATGTGATATGAATATTAGACTATTTAATATAAGGAGGGAAATCTATAACACAACAATTTATGATACAAATTTTAATGGAAAATAGATATACCTTAATATGAGGTTAGTCCATCCATAATAGCCAACCCGGAAGAGGTTGTCAACTGTAGCATCCCTCATGCATTCGCGTCTGGAGGAGATCAAAAAGATGGTATACCCTTTTTCTCTTATCTTGTGGAAGAGCTTCAGTGTGTTTTTTAGAGCCGGTAATTTATTTTCCCTCATCCATTCTTCCATTGATGTTATATTCACCTTCTCTCCCCTAATTTTACAGTCTTTGTTATTAGACGAGAAAATAATCCTCAGTTTAAAACATTATTGCTACAAAGTAATTTATATTTATGCATGTGGAATTAAGTAATAATTTAGATTGATTATTAAGATAGAGCACTTAGAGGTGATCAAGAGATTCAGTGATCAAATCTTATCCTAGTAATATATCATAATTAGTTGTAAGATCGCAATAGATGAGAGTAGGAGTAGCTTACCCAAAATTATGCGTCTTAAAGTAGGAGAGAGTAGACAATAATGTATCATCAACATCAAAGATCCATGCATCTTTGCCATCTCCCTTCAATTTGCAGCCACTATTTAGATAAACTTCACATTCCTCAATCGTCCTCGAGTAATCTGCTTTGTATTGACTTGACATATATTTTCCTATGTAATCTGTGCATGCTTCTGGAACAACATCAAATCCTCTAATATTGTTTATTTCAACATTAAATCTCCAACTTTCACAGTATTTCTTCAAGGTTGTACCACTTAGCTTGTTGCTCTGATTCAAAATGTTCCAATCAGCTAATGTTGAGCCGATGGATAAGCTAATTAAAGTTAGAAGCAACAATGGTAGTGATTTTCCCATTTGCCGGAATTAGAAGGAAGGTTTACTATGACGATCAAGTTGTTAAAGTGTGATATAAAAGTCGCAAGGTCGAGTCGTGATCAAACAGGGTGTTGCTAAATTAGATCTAAGAAAAGAATGAGAAGGAGAGTGAAAACAATTTCGCTATCTAATTAAAAAAAGTGGATGGGAATTTTAATTTGTCACATGAGGTGTGGGCAACATTAATTGTCCAGTTGTATTCTTTGATAAGCTAGATTATTATAGTTAATTGATTGAAGAAACGTGTGAAAATATTTAAATTAAGTGAGATATTTAAATAATGAGAAGAGAGAAAAGAGAAGAAAGAATTAATATATTATTAATAGAGAGTCGTTAGAGAACAATAGAATTCTTGATACTATATTGTGAATATTTAATTATCTAATACAATAGAATGAGTCCTATTTATAGTACTAATAACTTGGTGAACAAGTAAGGTAAGAGTAAACTAATTAGAAAATAAATACGATATGGAAACAAACTAATATAATAAGGTAATAATATATTATGGTAGTAATATATTATAGTAATATATTATAGTAATAATATATTATAATAATATATTTAACACCCCCCCCCTCAAACTCAAGTAGGTCGAAAAGAGATCAACTTGAGTTTGAAATATGGATCGGATGATGTATTTTGAGCTTTGTTGATGGAGAAGTATGACAGAGGAGTTGACGTGGTGACAATGTCGTGGCGTGGCGTGGCGGTGAGGTGGAGTGATGAGAACCGGAAACCGAAAACTGAATATTGAATGAATTACCGAGATGAGACCATGGAAGGTCTAACGAGATGAGACCACTAAATGACCTAACGAGACGGGACCACTGAATGGCCTAACGAGACGGGACCACTGAATGACCTAGCGCGACGGGACCACTGAATGGCCTAACGAGACGGGACCACTGAATGGCCTAGCGAGACGGGACCACTGAAGGGCATAACGAGACGAGACCACTAAAGGGCCTAACGAGACGAGATCAATGAATGGTCTAACAACTTGCGGAAGAGAATGAAACGATAACGGAAAACCACTTTGGATTGTGGCTCTGATACCATGTGAGATATTTAAATTAAGTGAGATATTTAAATAAGGAGAAGAGAGAAAAGAGAAGAAAGAAATAATATATTATTAATAGAGAGAGCCATGAAGGCTAAAGAACAATAGAATACTTGATACTACATTGTGAATGAATTGATTATCTAATACAATAGAATGAGTCCTATTTATAGTACTGATAACTTGGTGAACAAGTAAGGTAAGACTAAGCTAACTAGGAAATAAATACGATATGGAAACAAACTAATCTAATAAGGTAATAATATATTGTGGTAGTAATATATTATAGTAATAATATATTGTGGTAATAATATATTATAATAATATATTTAACAGAATGAAATTTCAGTTTCTTGACATTATAACGCTGTTTGTAGCCCATGATGCTGAAGATCGAATTCATATGCAAATAAATAATGTTAATCAACCCCATCTAATACTTACGGTTAATTCCATTAACGCACAAATCCAAAAATTTCTTCTAAAAATAAGACTACTAACCATTACGGATAAAGGTAGATTCAAGAAATGATAGTCGTTTTTTCTCTTTGGATACGCCCTAATGCGTGAGACAAATTTGAGAAACAAAGTTTGTTAACACGCCTTCTCTCTCTTATTTTCTTTCAACAAAAGTTAACAACGAATTTCACCAAAAAAATACAAGAATTCCACACTTTTTGGAATTCTCTTGACAAGATTTCTTGTTGTTTCTCATAATTTCTGGGATTTGGAATAAATCTTCTTCCATTTCAGCCACTTTCCCCTAATAGATTCGGTTATCTTTTTTCTTCACTTGAACCTCATGTTTTACCTTTTCGTATTTTCTTTTTACCTTAACATTTCTTCTACTAAGGCGCATAACACTAAGAAATCGACTAAAAAGATATCACGAGAATGATATTTGAGGATAGTAATCAAACGTCTAAAAAGTAGTAACTCTGCACGTAGTCAACAAACAAAGAATGTGTAGAGCAAAACGAAAACAAACAATGATAGAGCTGCTCAACAAAGTAACGAAAGGGAAGTTGTGATTAAAATAACTCAAAGAGCAAAATAAACACTCAAGATGTTTCACATAATCAACCAGCTGAAGTAGTTGAACCAATAGGACGGCAGAATAAAGTAGTTGAAAATGAAAAAGAGAATATGAAATGGGATACTCTGTTTGAAGAAAATATAAAAGCAAATCTGAAGTAGGAATATTATGAACCAGTTGAAAAATCAAGGTAGAAATATAGTTAAACCACCACAAAACATGTTAGATGAAGGGGCTAAGATATGGTATAAGTGTTTAATGGGACAATTTATTGGGGAATCGCCTCAATTCTACATGATCACCAATTTTGTGCGCTATCAATGAAAGGATTTGGGGAAGGTTAACATCAAATCTTACGGTCAGATGTAAATCTTCAATTTTGATAGCCAAGTTAACTGAAGTAGAGCTCTAGAACAAATCTGGCACGTGAGGGATAAACCTCTATTCCAACGTGAGTAGAGTGCTAATATGCAATTTGGTAAAGTTGATTTACATAATGTACCTTTGTGCTTTAAGTTGAAAAATGTTCCTATGAATTCGTGGACAAATGAGGGTTTGGGTTACATAGCGAGTGAAGTAAGGAAGCCTATACAGATGGATTCTATCACAAAATCAAGGACTAGATTGGGCTATGCGTGTGTGTGTATAAGTTGATCTTCAAGTGAAACTTCAAAGTAGAGTATATGTTGATACAAGTCTGAAAGAGCTTCATGAGGTGGAAGTTGTTTATGACTGGAAGTTGATTCAATGCCCAAGATGTCAAAGCTTTGAGCACAATATTTGTAAGAAAGATGTGAAAGTATGCGTTCCAAAAGAGAATAAGGATAAAGTAATAAAAAGTGAGGAGCCTACGAAGGAGAATTATAAAGAGTCTAATAAAGAGGGTGAAACACCAAATACCAATGAAGAATCATGGATATTTGTAATAAGGATATTTAAGATAAATGATGAGACTAGTTGTAGCTATATCTCACATGTATCTGAGAGGAATTCCTTTATAGTTTTGAATAGTCCACTTTCTGCACTAGATGAAGATGTCTTAAGAATCATGAGAAGTGTTGAAGGAGGAGAAAAAAACCACCTAATCCATGATCATTGGATCATGGAATGTAAGGGGGTGTAACATGACTCTTAGACAACTAGATATTTCAAACTTCATGTTTAAAAACAAAAATCAAGTTATGTGCTTATTAAAAACTAAAGTGCAAGTTCAAAATATGCATAAAATAATTAATGAGTATTATAAAGGTTATGATATTATTCACAATTAGTATAGCGATCCTAAGGGGAGAGTTTGGATTTTATATAAAAAGTCTGAAGTTCAAGTCAAGGTCATTGAAGATGCTTTTTAATTTATACTTGTAGAGATAATGGATCTAAAAGACAATATTAAGATTATCCTTGGAGCAATATGTGCTAGTAATGATCATAAGAGAGGATGCTTCTTTAGAGTGATATAATTAGATAGAGTAACATATATAAGAGTGACATTTTTTAGTGCATAGGAGATTATAATGAAATCTTGAGAATTAAGAATAGAATTTACTATGATGAGCTTAATTAATAGGCAAATCAGTTCATAGAATGTGTGAAGGAGGTTGAAATGTTTGAGCATCAAACGTGTGGTAATTTTTACACATGGAGTAATAGAAGTATTTCTCAGCTCAGGGCTAGTAGGATTGACAGGTTGCTTATCAATGCTAAATGGTTTGATCATGTACAATCAAATGTAATAAGTCTTTCTCCTCCAACCTCAGATTATGTTGCAGTTTATTCACAATTGGAGCTCAAGAAAATAGAGGTCCATGTTCTTTTAATTTTTTAATATTTGGACTAAACATGATGAATTTCAGGAGATGATCAAAAAAGCTTGGAAAATTGAGGTGAAAGGATCAAGTATGTATAGATTATGTACTAACAAATAGTTGTTAAAAAATCTCTCAAAGCTTTTAACATAAAATACTTCAAGAGAAGTTCTCAACATATCAATCAAATGAGAACTAAGCTAGAATAGCTGCAAAACTTGATTATGAATGGTAATGGAAATGAGCTAGTTATGACTAAAGAGAAGATTATATTAAAGGAGCTTGAAAATGCTATATTAAAGGGACAAGATGTTCTCAAACAAAAAGTTAGAGAATCTTGGGCAACTAAGAGTGATTGTTCATCAGCCTACTACTACAATATCATTAAAGGACAACAAGTAAAAAATAAAGTTAGAATACTTATAGATGATGATGGAAATATTTATTCATCTCCTCAGAAAATTAAATAAGAATTTATAAAGTTCTATACAAATCTTATTGGAACTGAGGAAAAGGATCAAGAAATATGCTCAGTCAATACTCTTAGTGAGCTACATAATAATACACTTAGTGATGAGAAAATCAAGAGTTTGAGTCAGCCTTATACTAATGAAGAAAACAAGGAGGCTTCATTATCTATTTATGAAGCTAAATGTCCTGGGATTGATGGCTTTACATCATGTTTTTACAAGCAGTGTTGTAGTATTGTAGGTGAAGATTTCTGCAGTGTTATAAAGGAAACATTGGAGAATAACATCATGCTAAAAAAAGGTTAATGCTATTAACATTACTCTTATACCTAAAGTGAAAACACCTTCTAATGTGAGACAATTTAGGCCTATATCTTGTGTGAATACTACATACAAAACTATATTTGGGCTTATCTCAAATAGAGAAAAAAAGATTCTCAATTCTATTATTTCAAGAAATCAGGCATCCTTTCTTAGCAATTGATATATTGGAGATAATATAATTTTTGCATAGGATATTTTACATGGTTTTGAGAAAAATAATATGTCTTCAAGATGCACTATTAATGTTGATCTTCATTAGGCATATGATAACATAAATTGGAGCTTCTTATTCAATATTCTCTATGCTTTTAAGTTTTCTGAGAATATGATCAAATAGATTCATTTATGTGTAACTACTCCTACTTATTCTCTTGAGATCAATGTAGAGATGGTTGGTTATTTTGAAGGTAAAGGGGGCTTAGACAAGGGGAACCCCTGTCCCCTTATCTATTTATTATATGTATGCAAGTTTTTACATCACTTATTAACAAGATTGGAGAAAATGCTAGCTTTTCCTATCATCCAAAGTGTGAAGAGTTAAAGCTTAGTCACATCATCATTGCAGATGATTTATTATTTTTCATGAAGTCTAATATTCAATCTACAATGGTTATTAGAGAGGGCCTTAATATCTTCTCTAGGCTCTTAGGAATAAAAATAAACCACCATAAAAATGAAATCTATTATGGGAATACAATGGATCAAACTAAATAAAGTACTACTCGTATATTTAACATTAATGAGGGTTATCTTCCTGTAAGATATTTTGGAGTTCCATTGAGCTCTAAGAAGATTAATGTTATGGATTCTAATAAGCTTATAAAGAGTATCTGCAATGGTATTACTCATTGGAGTAATAAGTTGCTAACATATGTTTGGAGGCTAGAATTAATAAGGGTGGTGTTGGTAAGCAAGATTTTTTACTAGTGTAAGGTATTCATGCTGCCTAAAAATGTGATATACAAGCTCAATCAAATGTTATCTAGCTTTTTATGGAAAGGTAACTTGGATGGAGCAAAAGGAGCTAGATTTGCATGGATCAATGTATGTAAAAGAAAATCTGAGGGAGGTTTAAGCATTCCAAATCTTTAACATCTTAATACAGTTTGTCTTCTTAGTAAATTTTGCAGGATGTATTTGGGGAGTATTTGGGCTCATAAAAACATATTCAAGGGAGTTTGTATTTTGGGAGTAAAGATTAAGCAAGAGTTTACATGGACTTGGAAAAAATACTTAAGCTGGGAGATATATCCTTTAAATACATAACTCATGAGGTTAAAAGTGACACTCATACATATATGTTTAGGATAATTGGATTAAAGGGAACAATGTTTGTGCTACTTTGAGTAGAGATTAAGAAATCTCTCTTTGGACGAACAAGATAGTTGATATATCTTTTACTAGATGTAGGTGACATATACAGCCAAATCTGAGTGGTTTATTTAGTGTTTTGCCTCAGCTAACTATTGGGAATGATAGGTTTATGTGGAGTGCGAGTATGAAGAATAAATTTTCATTTGAAAAAATACTACATGAAATCAGGGAACTGAACAAATTTTGGAGTGGACTCATATAGTTTGGAATAAGAATAACATTCCAAAATGTTAATTTTGCTTTTAGATGGCTTGATTATATATGCTCCTTACTAAGAGTCATATGGTGGCGTGGGGGATTCAACAAAATAACTTGTGTGAAATTTGTTGCAGCCTGCAGCTCAATTGAGGACCGTGATCATCTATTCTTGATTTGCCCTTTATCAAGAAGAATCCTTAAAAATTATGTGCAGCGATGCGGGAATATTATGCCTAATTACCAAACGTGGGATGAGGTGATTAGCTTTATATTTATCTAAATATGACAAATTTAATGAAATGATTTATGTGAGTTAGTTCACACCCTATGTCTACTTTATATGGAGTAATAGAAATGCGCACCTACATAACAAGAGAATAAGGACTGGGGATGATATTATGAAGGATATTCTTTATTACCTCTATATCAAAACTGGCAACAAGAAAAAGTTTAAAATCAAAGGTGATAGATGCAAAGTAGCTCAAGTATAGAATTTACAAGGTGTCTATAAAGAGTGAGCAGTGTTATTAATTGTTATATTGGATTAGGTTTAGTAGTTATGCTTTATAATTACTATCTTATCTAGTCTAAGATAATTCTTATTGAATCTCTAAAAGTTGTAATGAACACTTATGTTGAGCTTACTAAACGGTTAAGTTTATAATAAAAGACTACTAAATATAAATTTTCTTTTTTTTGGTCGAATGAAACATATATTAAAACACGTACTCGCACCATATTACAACAAAAATCAGCCAATCCCTAGAGGATGGAAATCAGAGAGAAGAAGCCTAGCTAATTGGGGAGGTGGAACTAAGTTCCAAGGACTAAACAAGGAGCCCTTCAGCTTTTGTTTAGAAACCCAATCAGCACAAGTATTTTTGGACCTCTTTGCAATAATAATTGTCACTTATATCCCTAAAATAACAAACAATAGAAATTAAAAAAAAAAACATCATGCAAAAACTATGAGGTTGAAACAAAACACACTTACTCACAAGAACATTCTCTCTCCTCACATAACATATACATTTTTTATCTCCCTCTCTCTCTCTCTCCTCACGTCAAAAATTGTTCATTCGAAGGCATAAAGATTCAAAGCATCGTTCGAAGCTTTCTATCGAAGGCGAAGAGATTCAAGGCAAATAGTTTCAAAATCTAAGCCAAAATCAATATAATTACTTACTAGAAAACATCAATCAACAAGATTAAAGGTAGTTTTGAATTTCATTTTATAGAAAACAACTTTATTTTCAAAAAATCTTTTGTTTTTATTTATGTTTTGTAGTAGTTTTTTTCTTTATATTCAAGCTTACGTAAGGAAAGTTTTTCGTTATTTTCTTCAAACGGGTTGGTATAATATTTTTCCAATTCTAGTAGTAATGTAGTTGTTACCTAGTGATGTACTTGCCTTTAGCAGTAATGTAGCACTCTTATGATCTTAAACACGTAATAATTTAATTTCTTACTGTTTGTCTATGATTTCAATTACTTTAACAAATTGTTTCATTGTTAATCTGTTATTTAGTATAATTTCTTGGTTAAATTATTTTTGAGCGTTTTTATGTTATGATTTTTTGTGATTATTTAAATCATGCGAATTTGTGTTGAAATTCTGTACTTTTTATTCTTATTACGATAGTGTTGTGCATTTTTTTGGTAGTTTTACTCTGTTATTTTGTGATTTTTAAGATCTTGTAGTTTCATAACTACTTGTTGATATGAGTTAAATTTGTGTGTTTATCTTAGTTGTAGAAGAAACAAACAAAGTTTTTGTATATGTACATTGTGACTCTGAAACTACAGTACTGAAGTTGCAGGGTCACATAAAAACAAATATATGTTGACTTAGTACTAGAAAACTGGTACTACATTTAATTGATATATTGATCTTTTTTGTAAATGCAGATATGACACCTAAATGGGAAACAAATGAACATATCGCAGATGGGTAATAAAGGAAAGGGGTTATCGATTGATGTCTCCCAATTTGTGATGATTTAATCTTAGTTGGAGACATCATTTTAGGTGTTTTTGGAAGTCATATACTCGATTTTTATCATGAATTATTATATTTTCTTATTTCTTGTCTTGATTTGATGATTTATTATTTTTAGAGTATATTTGGTTTCATTATTTATTTAGTATGAAGCATTAGAGATATATGGTAATTAATTAGATACCAAATCAATTCTAAGAGATAAAGGATAGAAGATAATCATGGAAATTGGAGATAAAGGCAAGAAAAGATAGATATGGAAATATAAAGTTGCCAAATAAATCTGAATTCCAGCAGCTACGACCACAAAAGTGCTCATAACTTAAGATTGGCTAGGAATTTGGAAGAATGGTCTGATGCAAAAGTGTATATCTTTCTGAGATGGTCAGTTTTGACACATGGAACGTGTAAATCGGAGCTATATCGAAGAAGTTATGACCAAAAAAAATCAGCAACAGAATCTTACCTTTTCTATATTTTAGGGTTACGAATTTGAGTTGGGCTAGGAGTCCAATATTTATCTTCTACTCCAAGAAAACGTGCTAGGGCTTCCAGAACACCTATAAATACACCCTTTAACCATTGTAAACATGTCCTAGCTCAGTGCCAAGTATACGCTTAGTCCTTGCTTGTATTATCTTAGTTTTAAATATTAGCTTAGTCCTTTAATTTAATATTCATCCTTAGTATCAAGCTATTCATGCAAGAAGCAAGCTGGCCTGTAGAGTAAGACAAGAAGCAAGAAGTTGGAAAGTGACAAACTCCTCTTCTACATCTCTCCTTCTCTATATTTAGGGTATTTAGCTATAGATTTCTGGTTTCACCATATTTCTAAACTTTTATTCTGTAAGTTATACTTCTAATTGTTGAGTTATTATTTTGTCTTAAATTTCATAATACTATTTGTTATTTTAATTGATTTGAGCTTGGCATATATTGTTATTGTGTGCCTTGACTTATTGTTTCAGCCCAAGATTTGGCCAATCGTAGGACTATTTTTAGTAATTCAATTATTAACAACACCACATAATCGTCTAGTAGTGATCCTAACTAGATTGCCATAAAGGTTTGATTTAATCACCAATCATTACTCAGGGGTCCCTGGTAGTGGAGAGGTTGCTCCTAAGTCCACCCTGACGGGGGTTAGGTAGAATTTAGAATCCCGGTTAATATATAATGCTCAATTCACCCTTAAGGTTAGAATAACAACTTAGTAAGATAGACTCATATCAGTAACCTAATTTATCTAACTTATATGCATATTTATTTATCTGCATTCTTATTTGTTTATTCACATCAGATAATCACGCATCTTATTATATTTTATTCGAAACATTTAAATTCATCTACGCTTATTTAATACAAGTACATCTAACAGATTAAATCCTTGAAATTGAACGTTTTTCTTATCAACTAAACTTGCAAACGATCTGTAATACTTGCAGTGAGTTTCTTGTGGTAGTCAAGGGTGTGTCTTTAGTATTATCTTTATTTATCTGTTTATTTACCACACCTTTTCCCCCACCATCGATCAACCCTTGTTGCTATAAACCTCATTTTGACTGAGTTAAAGGTAACAAAGAGACATATAGAGTTTTGTAAGGAGACCCTATTTCATTTATTATTCAAACAATCATTTGAATACAAGGCCAAAAAAGGCGAGAAATTGGAGAAGGGTCGGAGACCCGTTGCCTATAGAGATCATCCGTGGTTACGATACAAAAAGAAGAGCTTCATTCCGGGACATAAATATGTGGAGCTAATGGAGAAGGACATTGTTGTTTTGTTCAGAAGAAATTAAGAAACGTGTTGTCCTTTAATGTATGATATAAAGTCCCACTTGAAGTATGATGACTCGCAAGTGCACGAGTCGTCACAAGTAATAAAGTAAGGCGAGTATCATCTCTACAGAGATTAACAAGATTAACTTTAGTTCAAGTTTAATTAATCGTTGCACGATAAAAGAATAAAAGTAAATTTTTTTTTTTGGTTTTAGAATTAAGAATTAATAACTTAAATTACCTAGAAAGCAAATACTTAATAGGTTTAAGAATGAGAGAGAGGTAATTCGAGAATTGCTAGTAATCCTCGCTAGACATCATTTGGACGCTTTCTTACTTTAAGGGTTAAATTGGTATATAACCATTAATTGGGATTCTGATGTCCACCTAAATCCCTCCAAAGTATATAAGGGATTACCTTGGTGGTTTTGAATCTTTTCAACTGTGAAAGGAACTAACTTTCCTCTTACTAATTTTCCTAAGGCTAAAGCTAAGGCTAAGGCTAAGGCTAAGGCTAAGGCTAAGGCTAAGGCTAAGGCTAAGGCTAAGGCTAAGGCTAAGGCTAAGGCTAAGGCTAAGGCTAAGGCTAAGGCTAAGGCTAAGGCTAAGGCTAATGCTAGGTCTAAGGCTAGGTCTAAGGCTAGGGCTAGGGCTAGGGATAGGGCTAAGGTCTAAGGTCTAAGTTCTAAGGTTAAGGTTAAGGTTAAGATTAATGTTAAGGTTGAGGTTGAGGTCTAGGGTTTAAGGTTAAGGTTAAAGTTAAGGTTAAGGTTAATGTTAAGGTTAAGGTTGAGGTTGAGGTTAAGTTTAAAGTTAAGGTTAAGGTTGAGGTTGAACTTAAGGTTAAGGTTGATGTTGAGTTTAAGGTTTAGTTTGAGTTTAATGTTTAGATTTAGGTTGAGTTTAAGGTTTAGGTTAAGTCTAAGGTTAAGGTTAAGTTTTAGGTTAATGTTAAGTCTAATGGTTAAGGTTAAGGTTAATTTTGATGTTAAGGTTTAAAATTTAACGTAAACCTTGAGGCTAAGGTTAGGTTTGGGGTTAAGGTTAAGATGAAAGTTAAGGTTAAAGTTTTAAGTTTATTGTTTAAGGTAAAGGTTAGGTTTAGTGTTAAGGTTAAAGTTAAGGTTAATTTTAAAGGTTAAGGTTCAAGGGTTAAGGTTCAATATTTAAGGTTAAGGTTAAGATTAAGTTTAATTTATGGTTAAGGTTAAGATTATTTTATATATTAACATATGTTAAAACAGTTTTTTATTTATGGTTCATGATTTTTAATTCTTGTAAACATTTGTTTCTATACTTATAATACATTTGTTTCTATACTTATAATACATTTGTTGTTTTTAGTTTGAATGCATATTTTTAAATCAAATTAGTTCATTGTTAACAGTTTAAGGTCTATATTCTATGATTCATGGTTAAAGATTCGATTAGATTTAAGGTTCATGGTTTATGGTTAATGTAAAAAGAAAAAAAAATCCATTAATAGGAATCAAATCCTGATACTTTAGATGAAAGTCAAATATTCTAACAGTTGGAATGATAAATTTTTTGAGAATTGTAATCAATGTGGATTGAACACAACGCTTTTAAATCTATATCGAAGTGATTTAAAAATTCTAGGAAATCTTGGTTGTTATTAATTTTAAGAAACGATAGCCGTTTAAAAAAATGTATTTTATAATGGAGGGATTACCACCTCCAAAATAAATCCGTAATTAATTAGCAGAACTACTAGCCGGTTAAATTTAAGGAGTCTTTAATTTTCAAAGCAACTGGGTAGTTATCATCATCAAACATAATATGGTCAACTGAAATAATTTTTGTATTTTATATATAGAATAAAGACGAATATCATATGGTTTACTCAATTCATTTTACATTTAGAATAAAACAAGAAGGCTCTTTTCTTTGCAATTTTATTGGTGATTTTAGATAATACATCACCAAATCACCAGTGTACAGAGATTCGTTATTTTTTAAGGCTAAAGTTAAGGAGACAATGATTATTTTTTGGAGTAGTTAATCACATCCTAATATTACAATGCTATAAGGAGTCTATTTGAAAACAAAAATGATAAGGAGATAATAGTTAATCTGGGTGTAAATAATTCACAGAAAAATAGGAGCTTAAATAATCCACTTTTGTCGAATGATGCAGATTTGATCTGGTTATGTGATGTTTCATTCACCAAGGAATGAGAACCCACATGTGTGTCATTTTTAGCTATTGATCCAGAAGATATGTCACTCGTAAAATTACTAAAAGATGTATGGTTAGAAGTGCTATTGAAGAGGAGCGTTGGGCAAGAGGAGTGTTGGGCAGTTTTACTATCAATGAGGCTTGCTGGTAGCCTCAATCTCTGCAGTTCCTCTTTTTACTCCGACAACTTTATTTTAGTTCAAGGCATTTCAAAAAACTCAGGTCTTCGATGGAAGATCGTACCAATCATTTCCAAGATGAAGAACTGACTTGTCAAATTTTCTTCATGGAGGGTCAATCATATCAACTGATCTCTCAACTCTGCAACAGATATTTTGGCAAAATATACCCGACGTAAAGTCAATCTTTGTTAGTGGCATGATTTTTCTTTATTTGGTTACGTCAAATTTTCTAAACTTGATGTGTAATAACTTTTATTTGTATTGTTTCTTAATGACGAAAAAATACAAGATAGAGGTATGAGGTGATATTCAGCGATTTTCTAATTATTTAGGTAGAATTTAAAGGTAAATATTTATTTTTTAAAATTGTTTTATGTTTCATTAATTTTCCGATTTTAGTCTTTCAAATTTTATAAAATTTATTCAAAATTTATTTTAATAATTTCTCTATTTCAGTTAATTTATATACTTTTTAATTCTTTTCAATTTATTATAAAAATATTTGAATATAATATTAAAAATAATATTAATTTTAATAATTATTACTTTAATTTTATCAAACAACTTTAATATTAAATCATTACAATTTTTGCAGTAATAAAATTCATAATTAAAATTATTGTGTAACTTATAATATCCCGTAATATCATTGTCGTAATTCATAAAATAAGTTTTTCATAATTTGCATTCTCTACATATTACTAAAAAAAGTTGAAGAATTAGAGTCCTAAATTAGTTTTTTCATAATGGAAAACCTATTGAAAAGACTATTAAAAAGACCAAGAAATTAAAATTAACTTCCAATATTAATAATTTTATTAGAATATAAAGGCTAGTAAATTTAACTTTATTATTTACTATTCAAATAGATTTTTTTATTTTAAAATATATTTTTTTAAATGGGGGTAACACCCTGTTAATTACACGAAGATTGTAAGTATTCTCAATTAATTATAACTTCGATTTAATTCCCACTTAAGCACAAAATCTTACCCGGTTACCATAATACCCTTTCACCCTTATTTATTTTTTATTATTGTTTTTCCTTTTTTTCCTTTTGGTTTTCTGCTCTAACACATTATACACGCTAACTTACACTTACCTATACACACATAATCGCAACAAATCAATCGCAGCAAATTTCTTCTTTAATTTGCTCTTTATCGTCTTCGATTTCACATACTAATTAGAGCCACGGTTAGTATATGTAACCTAATAAAATATTTTCTTCTTTTTTTGATTTAATTTGATCGGTTTTTTTATTTTCTGTTATTAATTTGTTGTTCAATTTTTTTATTTTTTTATTTTCTGTTTCTATTGTTGGTGTCACTGGTTTCAGTTTTCTTGTAAGTTCTCTTTACTTTGATGATTGTAGATATATGTATGTAATGAATATGATACTATATTGATATTCAAAAGTGTTACATGAATAACTAATAGCAATCGAGATGAAATGTAATCAAACTTCTATTGAAAATGTTGATCAACCACTGTTTAAAGAAATTAAGTTTATATATTAGATAATTAATTTATATCGCTTGAGTGTTGTATTTCCTTCTACCTCCTTTTATATCTACTTCTTGAATGATGGGGGGCTTGTTATGCTCGTTCCAAACTTGTAATATAAAAAAAAATTAATCTCTATGATGTGGTAAAAGAGGTGTAATATCATTACAATATTATAGGGAAAAACTTGTAATATTATTACAATATGATGTGGCTTGTTAATTTCTATTATGTGTTGGAAAAACCTGTTATATCATTACAATGTGCTATAAGAGTTGCTCAGTTCCTTGGTAAGAATTAGGAGACTCTGTGTAATTAATGAAATAAAAAAATCATGTTATGTGATTACATTGTGCTATATATAAAGTTTTTCTTTTGGGTTAATGGCACAAGATACCCGTACAGGGTGAATACCTTATTTCAGTGTGATGCAAATTCACACTTTGTAATTTTGGAATCAAAGTATACGCGAGATTGAATATTTCTTTAGCTGTTCTATCTCTCATTGTATGTTAGTTTCATATTTGGGTTATGATTTTGAGTTACCTAGTTGATGATTTCAACTTCTTTATAAGATAAATAAAAGGGTAATTAAAGAGAACATACTATGAGTGGCTACAAAAGCCACTTTCGGAAACTACAAGAGCCACTTTCAGAAACTACAAGTTCAATATGAAATAGAATCTTAATAGGAATATTCAAAAATTCAATGCTCTATATGAAAATTCCGCTTTGTGTCCTTTAAAAAAATCGAAATTTTAGAACATGAAAAACCATTTGCAAAGATACCAATGACATAAGAATTGATATGACAAAGTAAATGGTGAAGTATGTTTCTTCTATAGAGTGGTTATTTGACAAAAACGAAATATTTAAAAGTTAAAAAACCAATAGGATGGAGAAAAAACGTTCCTTCTCTTGATTTGGAGATTGAGAGAGCAGATCTGCTTGAGTGTTAAGTCTTCATTTGTTAAATTAAGTGAAACACGTTACTATTAGATATAGAGAAGGAATAATTTGTTATATTTCATTGATTGAATTGTGATTACAAGAGAGTTCACTTTATAGAGTTGGTACACACTTATAAGATGTATGACACATACACAATACAAAGAATATATTTTCTAACTGCTTTTGTCTTTTGTGCAGGTGTGATATTCCTTTTGCAGCTGAGGTGTCACTCATTCTTTATACACCTCATCGCAACAAATAAATCAAAGAAATTTTTTTCTTCAATTTGCTCTTTATCGTCTTCGATTTCACATACTAAACAGGTATATGTAACTTAATCAAGTTTTTTCTTCTTTTTTTGCTTTAATTTGATCGATTTTATGATTTTTTGTCACTAATTTGTTGTTCAATTTTGTTTACACATGTGTTACAATCATGAATAACACCAGAATCTTCACTAATTCATACTGAATTGATACATCCAGGTACAAATTATTCCCTATGTTCTTCAATTTTATTCTCTGATTTTTTCTTATGTTTTTTTTTGAAATTGTATTGTGATTTCGTTTTTTTATTACAAATAGTTATTCTACTCACTTGCTTACTAATTCGAGTGTTATTTTACAATTATTACTGTATATTTATTATTTTTTGTTTTTGATTTGTTCTGCTCATATAGTTCATGAATTATGGAATCAAAATGCATAGATTCAATAGGTCTATTGTGTTTTTATATGTAATTGTACTCATATGTGATCATTATCTACTTAATAATCATGAATTGGCTTTGTTGTTTCGATTTAGTTAACTTCTTATATGTGATTGTTCTATAAATACATAAAATTTGTAGTTATTGCATGTTTTGTAAAGTTGTGAATAATTTAGGGACCTTTAGTGCAATTATATTTATTTGAGTATACAATTTTTTTCATGTTTTCATATATACTTGTTTTTCTATCTGTACATTTTTCTTATAAAGGTTATAAATTTGTAAAAAATGTGCAACTATTGAGTAGCTTTATGTGTTAATCTTCCATATTATATCACAAGGACCTCTGATACAATTATAGTATAGTTGGTTTTCAATATATTGCATGTTTAGAGGTTTTTTTGTCCAGACTGTATTTTTGTGTGTTGCATGAACACGAAATTTGATATTTGTGTCTTGCTGCAACACACAAATTCTTACTGTGTTACACTAATTTTTTTCCTGAATTCTTACCTTTCTATCATGATATTCCTGTGTTTTAGATGTCTTCTCCGCTCATGGTTATCCTCAAATTTGGGCAGATCCAGTCTGTCCAGCGTTTTGAGCTCTTCACTTGTCTAGGTTCCGTGGTTAGCTTCGTTTCTTAAAAATGGTCGTGCCTCGATTCCAACTACATCTCTCTTCGAAATGCTATTCTTTTAATGTTTCTACGATGTCTACATTCGATGCTCCTATACTTAACTAGATGGGATCATTTTTCGTTCTTCCTCCTGCCTGCACGGTTCAACCCGGTAGGCCACGATCTAAGCAGATTCATTCTCAAGGCGGGACTATGCCTAGACGCATAAGGTGTGGTCGTTGTAAGCAATATGGTCACCACAACAAAAGTCGTGTCGTGCGGTTATATGAGTCTCGTTAATACTTATATTTACCTTTCATTTTACTTTTTTATTATGTCTCTTTTGATACCACTTGTCTGACTTTGTTTTATTCATGTAATGGATCTTTAATTTTCTGAAACAAACATGATTTTGTTATGTTCTGTAATATTTTGTGTTGCAGCTTTACACAAAATTTATTTTTGTGTATTACTGTATCTCACACAAATCTATCTATGTTATACTGATTGTCAAACTGTAAATTTTGTCTTTCTTTTTTTTTGTTACAGCAACACATAATAATACGCGTTATGACTTATAAATACACACAATCTCACATACCCACCCATGGTTTGTTTTTCTCAGAAACTAACTCATTTGTGTCTTACTTACACACCTCAAATATCATGATTAAGTGTTGCATCAACACATAAAATTTATTTTTTGTGTGTTCTACAACACCCAAATGGCTATTTTTGTGACTTGTAGCATCACACTATTCCACATAAACACGATCTAGTTGAACGAAATTTATTAGTATTTATATTTAAAGTGTATGTTAGGGTTTAGGGTTTAAGTTTAGTGTTGGGGTTTTGGGTTTAGGATAATGGTTTAGTGTTAGAGATAGTGAATCTTGATTTTTTGTGTTTTAGAATACATAAATTATTTATTTGTGTGTTGATGCAACACATAAGAACATAAAAACTTTCTCATATAATCATTCATTAGTTGTAATACCCTACTTCAAACAAACTTGTCCATTGTATCTGAAATGACATTTAAACTGCAATGATAACTGACTTGACAAATAAAACATTCAACAAATGACATTTAAACTAAAAATATATCTGACTCAACAACTAACACATTCACCAAACTTATATGGCAAGTTCAATAGTGGCACTCTCGACTATTCGATAATCCTTTTTTTAATCAAATTTTGTACATCCATGATGATCCTTCTTCTCATCATGACCTGGAATTTTTGAATGTGCTGTTCTTTTGATGTATCTCGGTTCTACCTCGATCTTGTTGAATATTTCTTGCGTGACTTCCAACGGCTTATTGGTCAGCTTATTCCCAAACTCGCACACAATCATATGATCGAATTCCATTATTTCAAAACATGCCTTCACTACCTAACACAAAAATTCTTCAACGAGCGATCCAGTTTGAGTTTGTGTTCATGTAACACAAAAATACACTTTTGTGTGTTCATGTAACACAAAATACATTTTCGTGTGTTTCTGCAACACACTAAAATATACTTTTGTGTGTTCATGTAACACAAAAAAACGTAATTTTTGTGTAGTTTCGTAACACATAACACACTATAGTACTACTGATACAATATCAATCTGAATGTTCTACAACATGCTCCTATGATTGCATTTACAACTGCACTTACCTCCATCCTTAATTCATTTCTGTGAGGCATGTCGTCAAAATCACCAAATATGACAACCACATCACGATACTGCGGCTTCCAAAAGGGCTTTCTGTAAACATTGTTAAAGCTTTATTAGTCTATCAATAAATATATTAAATATACTGTGATTTTATTGTGTAACCTACATACCCTTTTCTTTTCTCCACGTGATACTCAGGTATTGTTATTATTGCGTTACATCTACACACAAAATCGTAGAGGTTTGGTATCATTGTAGATCATGATTTGATATGTCCAGGTTTTGGTGCTACTGTCACACGAAATTGTTTTTTGTGTGTATCTGTAACACACAAAACCCCACTAACCATATCAATTTTATTAAATATTTGCAAACCCAACAAATCATATTAATTGACTACCACACTGATTTGTAACTTACTGGAACACAAATTATGTGTTACAACACAGGGAAATCGTGATAGAAAGGTAGGAGCTCAGGAAAAAAATTAGTGCAACACAGTAAGAATTTGTGTGTTGCAGCAGGACACAAATATCAAATTTTGTGTTCACGCAACACAAAAAAATGCAGTCTGGAACGAAAATATCTGCAAACATGTCATTAATAGAAAACTAACTCTACTATAATTGCATCAGAGGTCCCTGTGATATAACATGGAAGATTAAAACATAAAGCTACTCAATAGTTGCACATTTTTTTATAAATTTATAACCTTAATAAGAATAATATACAAATAGAAAATCAAGCATATATGAAATAATCTGTGTAATCAAATCAAATATAATTGCACTAAAGGTCCCTAAAATATTCACAACTTAACAAATCATGCAATAACTGCAAGTTTTATGTATTTACAGAACAATCACATATAAGGAGTTAACTAGATCGAAACAACAAGGTCAATTCATGATTATTAAGTACACATATGAGTACAATAACATATAGAAACACAATACACCTATTGAATCAATTCAATTTGAAAAAAATAAAAAATATACAGAAAGGTTATTAAGGAGTTAAGTAGATCAAAAAAACAAGGTAATTCATGATTATTAAGTAGATAGTTATCACATATGAGTAGAATAACATATAGAAACACAATACATCTATTGAATCAATGCAATTGATTCCATAATTCATGAACTATATGTGCAGAAAAATTCAAAAGAAAAAAATAAAAACATACATGATTAATTTTAAAATCACGCTCGAATTAGTAAGCAAGTGAGGAGAATAATTATTTGTAATCAAAGAACGCAATCACAAGGCAAATTTTTTTTTTTAAAAAAAGAAAAAATCAGAGAATTTTTTAGTGAAGAACATAGGGAAGAATATGTAGCTGAATGTATCAAGTCAGCACGAACTGACGAAGATTACAGTGTTATTCATAATTGTAACACATGCGAAACAAATTTGAACAATCAATTAATAACAAAAAATCAAATAATAGATCAAATTAAAGCAAAAAAGAAGAAAAATCTTGATTAGGTTACATATACTAACCGTGCGTGTGATTAGTAGGTGAAAGCAGAGATGATAAATAGAAAATTGAAGAAGAAATTATGTCTGTTGCGATTGATTTGTGATTTGTTGCGCGATGGATTATGTGTGTATAGTAGGTGCAAGAGTAAAGGTAAGTTAGTTAGCGTCTGAGATGTATTGGATTAGAGAACCAAACGAAAAAAGGGAAAAATATAAAAGATAAATGAGATTAAAAATTAGATGTGTGTAAAAATGGAAGCTAAATATGCAAAAAATGATTAATTAGGAATTAAGTTTTTAATTATTGATTAGTAAGAAGTGATTTGCTCCTTCCTTTTTTTGGGGGAATGGAATTTTTGGAATTGTAATTAACTAAAAATTACCCCTTTTTTTAGGGACAACACCCAGTTAATCACATAGAGAATGTAAGAATTCCCGATTAATTACAACTTCGACTTAATTCCCACTTAAGAACAAAATCTAACCCGGTTACCATAATACCCTTTCACCCTTATTTATTTTTTATTATTGTTTTACCTTTTCTCCGTTTGGTTCTCTGCTCTAACACATTATACACGCTAACTTACACTTACCTATACACACATAATTGCAACAAATTTCTTCATCGCAATAAATCAACTGCATCAAATTTCTTCTTCAATTTGCTCTTTGTCGTCTTCGATTTCACATACTAATTAGAGCCAATGTTAGTATATGTAACCTAATAAAGTTTTTTCTTCTTCTTTTGCTTTAATTTGATCAATTTTTTTGATTTTCTGTTATTAATTTGTTGTTCAATTTTTTGATTTTCTGTTTCTATTGCCGGTGTCACTGGTTTCAGCTTTCTTGTAAGTTCTCTTTACTTTGATGATTGTAAATATGTGTGTAATGAATAAGATATGATATTGAGATTCATAAGTGTTACATGAATAACTAATAGCAATCGAGATGAAATGTAATCAAACTTCTATTGAAAATGTTGATCAACCACTGTTTAAAGAAATTAAGTTTATATATTAGATAATTAATTTATATCGCTTGAGTGTTGCATTTCCTTCTACCTCCTTTTACAGATACTTCTTGTATGATGAGGCTTGTTATGCTCGTTCTAAACTTGTAATATAAAAAAAATTAATCTCCATGATGTGGTAACAGAGGTGTAATATCATTACAATATTACAGGGAAAAACTTGTAATATTGTTACAATATGATGTGGCTTATCCTCCTGCTAGTAATACTCTTTCTAGGATTCCAACTTCTCCTTCCTCCATCATTATCCCTCTAAGTTTCTGTGTTTTCCTCATGTACTTGTTACCAGGAGGTTGGTGGATATTTCTATGGTGCTTGTGATGCTACTATACTCACTTTGAGTATTAAGAATATGGATGTCTCCCTTTTTATGATAAATATATACCCTTAGGATACATCATTTTAGGGGGAAATCAAACTTAGTTAGTTGATTTATTGGCTTAACATGCAATAATGCACTTTTTTTCTTCAGAAATATAGTAATGTTACTTTTAGAGCTTTTGTGCGTTAATTTGTTTGTTTAGTGTAAAGTTATTAGGTACATGGATGCTAGAAGGCACCAAGATTAAGAGAAGAAGTGAAGTTTAAAATCCAAGAGCAAAAAGAAGTGTCAAAATAGTAAAAGAACACACTTTAGTAAACGAGAAGAAATTTCAGATTGAGGAAGTAGTCACTCATTAAATTCCCCGAGACCAAATGGTACAGATTCAAACCTGGTGGTTCAAATGAAAAGTATGCATCTCCAAGTTAGCGTCGCATGGGAATTGAAATTCAGGTGATTTGTAGTCAAAAGTTATTCCTGTTTTACTTAAGTATGTTCAGCAGTTGCGGAATTTGTAAAATGGACTTGAACCCTAATTCATTTAATTAAGTCTAATAGGGGCCAAATCCGTTTTTAATCTCTATATAAGACCTCCTAAGCCTCATTAATCAGTACCTTTCACATACACTTAATTTCTTTCATATTTCTGAAGACAGAGTCAAGGACAGAAGGTGGAGAACTCCTTTCTCCAACCAACAACTCAGATTTTTCCTTATCTTTCTATTCTTAAGAAATATGTATTTAATTAATTTCTTTTCAGTTTTTAGTTAAACACTTTTATACTTGAGAATCGCGTAATGGGTTAAGCCCTAGTTTAATATATTTAATAATTTCAAATTTGGGATTGTGTTTCAGTTTAATTCAAGTTAGGTATTTCATATTGACTATTGTTTCATGCTTGTTTACTGTTTTTAATCTGACCAATTAAAAATAGGTATTATCAATTAAGCTATTCACGAGTGGTAGTGATCATCCGGGGGGGTTTAATTACTGAACTAAATAATAGACGTGTGGTATTCGTCATTAATCCTAACGGGCTTGACTAACCGCATAGCCAATTGGGTAATTGTCTTAATCATCTGAGCGTAGCTTATAATCGCCCTGACGGGATTCGTAAAACTATAGGATAGCTCATGAATCTACATGGGAGGGAGTTAGGATATTTTAGAGCCCCGACTCATATTGAGTTACCAACTTGACCCTTAAACAGAAGTATTAGATATATATGAATTTAGGTGGATCCCTAATGAGACTCAAGTATACCTCTCTGTTGGCATATAGCCTCCCTTAATAGGTTGTTTTAATGTGACAAATCCTCTTGTGTTTAGTGTGCTAATTACTCTTGTTATATACATTCTATCTTGCACTATTGTTCATCAAAAAACACTTTACATATCATTCTTATTATATCTCATTACATATAATTTTATTCATATCTTTATATACATTGAGATATAGCCTTTATGATCAACTGCAAAGTTTATAAGAATGATGTTATCTACTACTTTCGTGAAGAAGATTTACTGATCCGAGCACCAAAGCAAAAGTTATATCTATCAAAGTTGTTTGGTGCGGTACACCGGACCTAGGGTGCGGTACACCGGACCTAGGGTGCGGACCAGGGCACGGTGCATGGCTAGCCCGTCAGAAAGATAGAAAATCTAACCGTTGAAGGTGCGGTACACCGCACAAGACCTGCGGTACACCGCAGGGAAGGTTTTTCTGCACAAAGTTTAAGTCATAAGAAATATATCCGTTGGGAGATTAATAGATCTGTTGGACACAAGCCTTATGACCGTTGGAAGCAATTTTCAGCTATAAAATGAAGGTCTTTCAAGGCTACAACTACACCAACTAATTACAAACATTAAGGAGCTTAATTGTTATCATTCAAGAAGGTGTCAAGAGCTATACATTGTCAAAATCAATCTTAGTGAGCTTAAAAGTCTTATCCAACTCATTCAAGGAGTTAATCAAATAAGCCACAAAAGAAACCAAGGTTAAGAAAGCATAAAAAGAACGAAATCATTAGTAAACAACGGGATAGGCTCAATGAGGGGAATGACTCCTAGAACGCGAACGGCGACCCGAACAATCAATCTTTTCATGAATGGCATCAAGCTTGTTTTCCAAGGTATCAAACCTTTGAGTTATATAAGCCATGAATTGATCGAGACGGGAATTTGAGGAGGAATTATCACCGGGAGTAGGATTAGAGGATGAAGCGGCATTAGGATTAGGAGCGGGATCTTGTGGGGCCGGGTTTTCCAAAAGCTCGAGCGAGTCAAAAGCCGGACCGGTAGTTCCCTCTTTTGCGGATAAGATACGATTACGAATAGATGCATCCGAAATTCGACTAACACGTAAGCACGATACATAAGTATTATTATAGATTGCGAATTTCATTCTCTTAATAGTGTTGTAATCAAAGCACCAAGCCTTATCGATTGATTTCACACTAGTACCGCCAAAAGAAATGCCATTATTTTCAAAAAGTTCGGTAAGAAAAATACCATAAGGAACTTTATCCCTTGATGCCCTAGCATGATTCATCCACTTGAACATTATAGCAATAATGTTGATTCGTTGTCTAGCAAAAATTAGATATAAAAGGTAAGCCTCATATGGAATCAACTTAGCATCATGTTTGTCTTTAGGTATCACGACCGAAATAAGGAATTTATGAGCCACTACAAACTCCGGATCAAAATTCCGTATATTCCAATTACCATCTCGAACTAGCATCCTACTAGCTACGAATTCATTGACATCATTTTGTGCTACCACATCAAGACCCGATCCATCCCATCCATTAGACCAAAAACCACTAAAACCATCGGTAGGAATATCATAACATGCACACAATTTATTCAACTTTAAGCGTAAATTTATACCCGAAACTCTAGATTTAATCGAATTATTTGCACAATTATATTCAAAGTTCGTGTAAAATTCTTCAATTAATCCATTAGCTAAATGACTTCCCGAATAACGAAAATTTTTATGACAACCTTGAAAAGAAAGGAGTTGATAGAGAGAATCATCACCGGAAGGAAAAGCTGAAGCATTTAAGGTTCTACCCGGAAGAGGCTCGAATGGCCGGAGTGGCAGTGGTGTAGGAGACCTCGCCGGTGATGGTGCACGGCGGCGGCTGGAGGAGGCTCCAGCGGCGGAGGTTTTCCTTGGAGCAGCAGCTGTCTTCTTTGCTCTTACCATGGTGGAATGAAGTGGGTAATGGAGGAGGAATGAAGGAAAGAGAGAAGTAAGTGATTTGGTGGAGAAGGTAGAGCTTAGGCGGCGGATTTAGAGGTGGTTTGTCACCGGAAATCGCAGCAGCAAGTGTTGGAGCGGGTAGGGTTTTTGTTTAAAGAGGGAATGAAGAATAAAAGGAAGATAACGGGTTTTAAATGAGACGAAACCCTATTCCGCGGTGTACCGCGACAACTGTGCGTTGTACCGCACTGTATAATTGACTGCGAATAAACTGGACGAAAAATAAAGAAAAATAACAAAGACTGAAACCCTGGATCGCGGTGTACCGCGGCAGTGGTGCGGTGCACCGCAAAAACGTTCGACGAAGACACTAAAAACGGATTTTTTGGGTCGTTTAAAAACTCCCGAAACTCATTCGAAACCTCCCCAATAGATACGGAATGGTATAAAACTTACAAAAGGATTTTTGTTTTGAAAATATATAACAAGGAAATCCCGAAAACTATGAAAACAGTTTATTGCACAAAAGCCTCTATATTTTCTAAAAAGGCAAAAAGACCCAATGTAGAAACTAAGCAATATTAAGCATGAAAAGGTCAAGACTTACAAGATATTAGCACATAGAGGATAAAGCACATAAACACATAATAAAACACAAACTAAAAAAGAAAAGAAGGAAGGAATTCACCGGATTTTTCTTTTACGAGATTTGAGCGTCTTTTTGTATATTATTCCATTTTCTTGACGCTCAACGCCTACAATGAATATTACTATGGTATCCAAGGTGAAATGGATCCGGAAATATTATTAGCATTTTTCACGATCCATATCGGTTTTTCCCACGAGGGTATCAAAGACCCGTATTCAAGTTGTTTGTGGTAATGACACTTAGAAACATGATGACCGGGTTTACCACAATAATTGCAAGAACTTCTTTTTCGAATAGAACTATCATGAGAGGGTTTTGAACACGATTTTTTCTCGTTCTTTTGAATATCCAAATTATCACTCAAATATAATTTTTCTTTGAAAAGATCATTTGAATCAAAAGGAGTGACATTCAAGTAAGGATGATTTTCTAAAGTTTTAAGAGTAAGGGAAAATGCTTCATCCACTTTTTCAAAACCTTCTATATTTTTCTTCATAGGATGTTGACTTTTATTTGAAAAGAAAATATTTTCAAAACAAGGGTTTTTAGTATTTCCCAAAATATCATCTAAAGTGATACAACAATTAAAACAATTCTTTTGCTCAACTTTGGCCTTTTTCAACATAAGATTATTCAAATGGATTTGAGAATCAAGAATTTTTAGAAGGGATGAAATATGCCTAATATCATCATAATTATATGGAGGAGACAAAGAGTTAGGATAGATTGCTACCTCATGGTTTGGTTTAGGATTGTCATGAGATTCATCATGGATTAAACTTTCTTTTTCTTCGTCATTCTCGACAATCCCATATAGAAACTCCAAACGATCCCAAAGCTCTTTTGCGGAATTACAATCTAACATTTGTGAGAAAATCTCTTCGGATATTCCACAAATTAGAGTGTACATCGATTTTGCATTTTGAGTGAGCTTAGCATTATCCTCATCGCTGAGTTCATCATAATCTTTTTCTTCTTAATTTAACTTAAGAACTCCCGCTTCATTTAACTCCTCTTTGTATGGAATGAATGGACCTTCCATAACAATTCTCCATTGATCGGGATCTTCGGCTTTGATAAATTCCTCCATTTTTGTTCTCCAAGCAAAATAGTAAGTTCCTACAAAAAGTGGAGGTCCGGTAGAAGACGACTCTTCCAAAGGATTAAATTCCATATCGTTTACTCTACTAACGATTAAGCTATTCACGTAGAGTTAGGCTCTGATACCAATTGAAAGTCCTAGAGGGGGGTGAATAGGATTACTAATTAGATTAATGCCTAATTAAAAATCTTTTGGACAATTATATGTTTTAGAGAAAAACTTCTAAGTTAACTAATATATCAAACTCTCAAGGGATCATGCAATAGATAGGTTAGAGGTTCGATATATAAGTTAAACAAGTAAATCAACTATCTATTCTCTTACTATGCTAGATGATTTAAGTTAGATAAACTAGATAATCAATATCACAATATTCATACTAGCATATTATCAAACATATAAGGTGCGGAAAATAAATAGAGTAGGGATAGAAAGTACACAACGATGTATAGTGGTTCGGTTATCCCTACATCCACTACCTAAGGAAGCCTCCTTAGGATTTCAAGCTTTTCACTAAGCTCCCGTGTCTCTCTTAACCGGGTCGAGAACACAATAACCCTTACAACCTCTTCGATATCACGAAGGACAAACACTTGTGCTATCGCAACACAAGGACACCGAGTATACTCCCGATACTCTAATTTTCTCTTAATCTATCTATTACAAGAACTAGACTTAAGAGGATAAAAACAAATTGTTTAAGGGGTGAAATAACTTTGCTAACAATCTCCTAATTGAGTAGATGTAACACTAAGCATGAAAGACTCCTTTTGAGTAGATAGAACTTTTGTGGCTTATTTGATTAACTCCTTGAATGAGTTGAATAAGACTTTTAAGCTCACTAATATTGATTTTGACAATGTATAGCTCTTGACACCTTCTTGAAGGATAACAATTAAGCTCCTTAATGTTTGTAATTAGTTGGTGTAGTTGTAGCCTTGAAAGACCTTCATTTTATAGCTGAAAATTGCTTCCAACGGTCATAAGACTTGTGTCCAACGGATCTATTAATCTCCCAACGGATATATTTCTTATGACTTAAACTTTGTGCAGAAAAACCTTCCCTAGGTGTACCGCAGGTCTTGTGTGGTGTACCGCACCTTCAACGGTTAGATTTTCTATCTTTCTGACGGGCTAGCCATGCACCGTGCCCTGGTCCGCACCCTAGGTCCGGTGTACCGCACCAAACAACTTTGATAGATATAACTTTTGCTTTGATGCTCAGATCAGTAAATCTTCTTCACAAAAGCAGTAGATAACATCATTCTTATAAACTTTGCAGTTGATCATAAAGGCTATATCTCAATGTATATAAAGATATGAATAAAATTATATGTAATGAGATATAATAAGAATGATATGTAAAGTGTTTTTTGATGAACAATAGTGCAAGATAGAATGTATATAACAAGAGTAATTAGCACACTAAACACAAGATGATTTGTCACATTAAAACAACCTATTAAGGGAGGCTATATGCCAACAATCTCCCCCTTTTTGATGATGACAAATCCTTCACTAAAACACCTTAGGAATGATATAAAAGTTTAAGCTCTAATGAAATTAAGCTCCCCCTCACAATAAGCATTTAAGTAAAAATGAATATAAGATATGAAATGCATTTGTGAGAATTTAATAGGTGCAATTTTAGTGCACATATTTCTCCCCCTTTGTCTTCATCAAAAAGACGGGGTAATAATAACAACTAAAAATAGAAGAGCTAAAACTCAAGTGAATAGATTTTAAACAACGATTTTAAGGAGTGCAAGAGTTTAGAGTGATTAAAACAATTTTAATTGGAGATGCACAAAGATCGACAATTGTAAAGCAAGAACTAAGGGATAGAGACATTTTACCAACTTCTTGATTGATAGATTTTCATCTTATACGCTTTCTAACAACACAGACGATTAGTGCAATTATGAGATAAACGATTAGTATGAACGATTAACCTAAGCATTTGAGTTTTTAAAGATGATTTAAGAAAAACTCCCCCTCACAAAATGCATAGAGTGTTTGTTTCAATTTTGTAAAAGTTTGACCTATAATTTCTCCTTTTTACTAATAAGAATATTTGAAATCATTTTTAAGAAATTAAGGGGTAAAATGTAATCTTTGAAAAAAAATAGGTGTCAAAATGCATTCTTCAAAAGTTTTAGGGACTAAAAAGCAATTTGAAAAACTTTTAGAGACCTAAGTGAAATTTTCAACTATTTGAAAAACTAAGAGTAATTTGATCAAACTATAGGGACCATAAAGCAATATAGAATAGGATCATAGATAAATGATGCAATAGTACCTATATCATCAAGGAAAAAGTTAGCAATATTTGCGTAATCCTTTAGTCTTTACTTTACTGTCTTTCATTTAATCTAGTTATTTAATTTCTTCTATTTAATATTTTCAAAAACAAAAACCAAACAAAAATATTTTTATCTATCTTTTATTTATTTTACTCTGCATCGCAATTAATTCTATCTATCGTTTAAATACTATTGTTTCACCTCGCAATCCCCATGGAACGATTTATCCTGTTTTTACTTACTTATTGCTTGGGCGACCCATACACTTGCGGTAGTCGTCTCTCTTCTTTAGTGTTGATTTTTATCACACTCTAGGAGCGACCAAGTTTTTGGCGCCGCTGCCGGGGACTGCAGCGTGTGAACATGGTGGTTAATCATTTTAGTATAATTAGTTGTTATTTTTTGTTTTACGCTTTTTGTATTTTTTGTCTTTTCAGGTCTGTTAGGTTTTGGTGCATGTCCTCGGATACCGAGGCGTTACTTATTGGAAAAGGGAAAGAGAAAGACGTAAGCAAGAGAAAGAAATGGCCGCACTAAACAATAACAATCTTCAGGTGGAAGTTGACGAGCATGGGAACCCTGTAGTCCCACAGAATCGAGAAGTTCAACCCCCACATGTAAGAAATGTGCAATTCCACTTAGGATACGATCCATGGTTCGTGCAAGCTCCTGAACAACAACTATTCAAAGCACCTAAAACAAGTGTTGACCCTCCAGATTACAAGTTGCTGGATTTAGACCCGATCTGGGTGTTGCTAAATCAATTCCAAAACTTTGAAATCTTTAAAGGAGTGCCTGGAGAAGATGAAATCTGTACAGTACAGAAATTTATGCAGGTATATGATGTGTATATTACGCAAGGTGTGACTAGAAAACATATGTACTTCGCGACTTTCATATTTTTCCTTATAGATGGAGCAAGTGAGTAGCATGATCGACAACAAAGAGGTCAAATCATTAATTAGGATGAACTACAAACAACGTTATTTGACCGTTATTTTCCGAGAAATATGAGATTGAAAGCACAACTTGAATTAACATCATTTGAGCAAGAACAAGGTGAACACTAAGTACATGTAGGACAAGATTTCAAATATGCCTAAGAAGAGTACCAGATCAACACATGTCCATATTTTATAATGGCCTTGAGGGACGTTCCAGAAAAGATTTAGAGTTATTATGCATAGGAGGATTCTCACAGGTAATGCCAAACCATGCAAAAATAATATTAGACAGAATAGTGAAATATGAGATGGGATGGAATACCGTGAGAACACCTACCTGAGGTGCAATATATCGAGATAGTGGTGCCGGAATTGATGAAAAGTTCTCTTCATTAGAGAACAAACTGAAGAATACACTTGAGCAATAATTAAAACAGCTTACTTTGGCTGTCAAAGAAGGTTTTTTCGGGTAGAAGAGCTAATGTAAACGTTACGCAAGAAATTTACGGGTGTTCAAATTGTGGAGTACATGATCATGAATGGGGGAATTATCAAAATAATTCAGAGTCCGTGATTTTTGTTTTCAACCAAGGGAATTATAATTCAGGTGGTCAAGGTTATCAGCCAAACAGAAACCATCCTTGTTTCCAATATTCCAATCCGAATAAGGGTGCAAATCCTACTTATGCATATCACCATGACCCTAAAAGAATAACTATCAACAAAGATCACATAATAATTACCAAAGGGACAATATTATAGAAATCAAGTCCAGAAACAACCTATTCAATATGTATATACAGATAATCTAAGTCAGAAAACCTTACCCGCTAAATCTTTAAAAAGTGCATTGGATGTTCAACCGTCTTTACAAATGCTCATCTCTATTTCCCAAAAAGCGCAATAGTCTTTACAAAGTTCTTCTTGAGTTTCAACTAATAATTGCTTTGTAAAAAAATGGGATAGGGAGTTTTTCTCATTTACCTATTGACTAAAGAGAAAAAAATGGAAATTCATACACTACTACCTACGGCAAAACTGAAAAAATAAGGATTATATATAATATATCTGACATGTATAAAAGGCTTACTCAATTGATGTGAATTTTCTTTGTCTTTTTCTTTCTTTTTTTCAAATACTTTCTTTGTCACATAAAGAGAAGGGTCATTAATGTTTTAAGGCCAACCCACATACCAACTTTACAAACTACATCCAACATAGTTACAATCCAACTAAGCCCATTTAAACCCAACTAAATTGAATAAAAAGCCCAAAAAACCCCTGCAAACCCATTATATAATCCCCCAATCCTCCTTTTCTCTCTCATCAACCCAACCCACCTCGCCCTCCCGTCAGAGCTCCCCTTTCTCTTCTCTTGATATTGAGCAACCGGCACCGGCACCGTCACCACCACCACCGATTCCACCACCCCCTACAATCAGATCCACCCAACCCCAACCAAACAACCCACCAGCCCCCCCAACAATCAGACCCACCCATGAACCCACCACCATCGAATCCACCCCCCCATCTGCCCAATCCACCGCCATCGAACCAACCACCGCCATCGACATCAATCCCACCACCATCGACATCAATCCAGTAACCGAACCACCACCATCAACATCAATCCCACCACCACCATCATCATCATTCGAACCCAGTAACCACCGCCATCGACATCAATCCCACCACCATCATCATCATTCGAACCCAGTAACCACCACCATCATCATCAATCTAATTATCCAGTAACCGATCCACCATCATCATCAATCCCACCAGCATCATCATCATCAAGAACCGTGTGCAGCAGCAAAAACATTATGGGTGCAGCGGATGTGTCCAGCCCATTGAAGCCCAAGAGGTGCTTTCCGGTAGTGACGGTGGTGAACAGTGGGCAAAGAACCGTGTTTCAGATTGAAGGTCCAGCCCATTGAAGGCCAATTCCTTAATGGGTCCAAAACATGAACCCCAATCCTTTAATGGGTCCAGACCATGACTCCAAATCCTTTAATGGGTCCAGACCGTGTTTCAGTTGAGTTTGCAAATCGCTTCCCCACCATCGGCATTGATTTACCTCTGTACAGCCCATTACCACCGTCGTTATGGGTCCAGCCCACCGTTATGGGCCCAGCAATCCGTGATGATATTTGTGTTAAAAAACTTGGTTTTTATTCTTGTTTTGTTGTTTTGTTGGCTGAGAATTTTTTGTTTACTGATTCATGTACTGATTTGGGTTTGTGTTTACTGATTCATGTACTGATTAATGCTAGCTGATTCAATCTTGTTCATAATTTGGTAAAATGCAGTGAATGATTAATCCAATTGATTGTTGGTAAACAATGAGTTGTTTGTAAATTAATTTGATAAATGCAGTGAATGCTTGATTCATGGTAATTGTGTTACTTTGGCTGAATTTATGTTGAGAGTCATTATGGGTGCAGTCCATGGTAAATGTGTGATGTCTTTTTGTTTGGTTAAATAGAGTATGGGTGCAGCCCCATCGAGCAATAAGCAATCTTTTTGTTTGGTTAAATAGAGTATGGGTGCAGCCCCAATGAGCAATAAGCAATCTTTTTGTTTGGTTAAATAGAGTATGGGTGCAGCCCCATCGAGTAATAAGCAAGACGGGTCTGTACCTGTATGGGAGTTGAATTACTAAAGTATGCAAGTTAAAAACTGCTGTGGAAAACGTCGCGGGTCCGTCCCCATAACGGGGAAAGGGTAAAAAAGACAAGAACCTAACCAGAAAGTTAGAAAATGGCATTAAAAAATAACTTTTCCTAACTAGGATGTATAATATAAAGTTCTTGAAAAGTAGGCTTTAGAATGTAATTTCCTCTAAAGAGAAAGATATCCAATAAAGTATAGGTATTTTAAATGAGAAATATACTACTTAGAGCCTAACTAACTCTAAAAGTTATATTTAAAACCTACCTAGAATTTTTTTAATTTAAAGTCTAATTTAAATTTTTGGTTAATTTTTTTTTCTACCCTTTTTAATTCTTTCTATTACTTTTTTCTTTTTTTTATTAATTTTATTTCTCAGTTTTTATTTTTTAAACTTACCAAAATACATTTTCGGTACATTCACAGGGGTACCTACCTACATTTTTATGAGGTACGTAGCTACATTTTTTGTTTGAGTGCGCACCTATTTTTCATGGGGGTACATACCTATGACTTTTTTGTCCAAGTCTAGGATTACAGTTCTTATCGAGGTTTATACATGTCAATGTTTAGTAGCGGTACCCTATGGGTTGTACCCAAGGGGATATACTATCAAAATTTATTTCACACTTGCATAGGAACAAGAAGCAACAAAAAATAGGATTAACAGGTTTTATTTAGGTTTCTTTCAGATTAGTGTAAGTTAATATTTTCAAAATCAAAAGTCACAATGCATTTAATCAAAGGTAATTAGCTGTCCATTTCTCATCCCAATTTTTACTTTATTTTTTAGAATCGGATAACAAGATTATAATTGATGGACCCAACAGGCTAGACCCTAAGGGCTGGACCCACCATATTTGTCACCTGCAAAACAAAGAATAATGGTTAATGGACCCAAACACGTTTTAAAACTCATTTAAACATCATTCAAAAATAAGGGCTGGACTCATGGGCTATGTACATGGAACCAAACACGTTTTATAAAAAAAAGAGCGTTTAAGGGAGCACGAAGAGATCTGTACCCAAGTTTTTTTCTTTATTTTTTTGTCTAAATGCTTATAGAACCCAAGTTAGATCTGGACCCAATAGAACATTTTTTTTAACAATGGGCTAGACCCAAGTTCTGGATCTGGTGTTGGGGCGGCAAAATCAGAGCGCGACGCGATCATTTCGTCGTGGTGGAGAAGATCACTTCATGGTGGCGGTGGATCTGAGCGCAGAGGCGGCGGAGGTGTGTTGGTGTCTAAATCTGGGGGAGGACAACGGTGGCCTGGTTCGCGACCGGTGGCCTGGTTCGCGAACGGGATCTGAGATGGAAGACGAGATCTAAACAGGATTGAGATGGAAGATGGTGGCCTGGTTCGCGGTCTTCACGGTGGCGGCAGTGGTCATCTTCAGGCGAGATAGGGTGAAGAAGGAAGGAGGAGAGGGAGAAGAAGGTGGAAGGCTATAGTGGAGCGGTGGGATGGTGGGTAGTTGAGAAGGTTGGAAGGGGAAGAGGGAGAGGGAAGGTGGCGGGCATGGTGGAGAGCTGGTGTGGAGGTGAGTAGGAGGGGAGAGAGAGGGTCGAGAGAGGTTACAGAGAAAAGAGTGAGGTTTGGGATTCGGTGAAATACTACTTGGTGTTTTTGTTTTGATTATTTGTTATTCAATGTGAAGAAGGGATATTTTGGGTTTTTTGCTTTATAATAGTTAGGTTATAATGGGATGTTGGAAGTTGGGTTTTAGTTTGTTAAGTTATATGTTGTAGGGTTTTAGAAAGTAAGACCTCCTTTTTATATTTAATTTGTCTTAACCTGATACTAACCGAACATTTAACTATAGGTTTTAAAATAGAAACCCGACCTCATCTAGGGTCTTATAAAGTTTTTTACCCGAATTTTATTTGTATAGAGATTTTAAAAATTTGGTCCTTTGTATTTTGAAGTCAATAAAAATTACATATCTTACTATAACACTCTTGTATTTTGAAGTCAATTAAATTTGCATTTCCTACCATAACACTCTCGAATAGGTAAGAACTAAGAAGTGGAATTGCAAAGTGAGAAAGAGTGCCACATCCACATCAAAATATCCAACATGCATCTTTAGCAATTAGCATCCCTTTAAAGTGCAACAACCACTTTGATAAAGTTCGATATTCCTCAATTTGCAATTTGAGATTGTGGAACAAGATCAGGAAACACCAAAATCATGTACTATAATTTTACCATTTTTATCGTTAAACGAGCAACAGCTTCAACTGTAAGCCAAAACTTCATGTTGACCTTTGCCGCTAAAAGATTCTTTAAATATTTGTCCTAAAACAAAAATTTGTCCCTAAAGCCAAATAAATATTTGTAATAAAACTTTCAACTTTCATTTATTTACTATTAAATAGATAAAGCAAAGTCTTCCTTCCTACTGTTACTGTACTAATATATCCACCACCCACCTCCACCAACATCCACGTGACTGATTCTTGAACCGTCTAGATCACTCTACCCTACGGTCATCTAACGGCTTCCTATACATCCACGTAATCTCTTCTTATCAAGAAATAAACGGCCTTAAATCCTCCACATCTCCTCACCGTTCTTTATATTCTGCTACTCAATCCAACGGACACTGCAATCTCTCTTTCCTCCCACCCCCAATCTTCCCGGAGCCACCCTTCCTTCAAAACCCTAGCCTGACATTATCCAAACACATCAAAATCAGCTCGATTTTCCCGCCAAAATATATGATTTTCCCGCTCTCTGTTTGTTGTCCTTTTTCCCCATAGTCGACAGTTTGGTTATTGATTGGTGCTTGAAAAATGGCGGATTCGGATAACGAGTCAGGAGGACATCACAGCGAGAGTGCATCTGCAAGAGAGCAGGACAGGTTTTTGCCGATAGCGAACGTGAGCAGGATCATGAAAAAAGCTTTACCAGCGAACGCTAAAATATCGAAAGACGCAAAGGAAACAGTGCAAGAGTGTGTGTCGGAGTTCATCAGTTTCATCACCGGTGAGGCTTCAGACAAGTGTCAAAGAGAGAAGAGGAAGACGATTAATGGAGACGACTTGCTTTGGGCAATGACTACTTTAGGATTCGAAGAATATGTTGAGCCGTTAAAGGTTTACTTAGCTAAGTATAGAGAGATGGAAGGTGAGAAGACAACTATGGGAGGACGGCCAGGTGAAAAGGATGGGAGTAGTGGAGGAGGTGGTGGTGGAAGTGGTGGAGGAGTAAGTTCTGGAGGTGGATATGATGGCGGTGGTGGTGGGATATATGGTGGTGGAATGATTTATCCACACCAACAGCAACACCATCAAGGACAGATGTATGGTTCTGGTTCGTTTCATCAGATGGGTATGGGTGGCGGTGGAGGCGGTGGTGGAGGTGGTGGAGGAGGAGGAGCTTTGAGGTAGTACTTTACTGATATATTTTTGGTTGGGGTTAATTAATTATAAAAAGCTGACATGGGTTGTGTTTTTGGTAAAGTTAACGTTGTCCTAGTATTTTGTCTATCCTCACATCATCACCAAATGTTTGATAAAAATTGAGTGAATTTTACTTTATATAGTATTGAACAAACTTTACTGCTTAACAACTGTATTTTTTGTTATATACTTTAATTGAGTAAATGATTATCAAGGATTTTAGTAGTTCATATGTTTAAATATAGAATTTGTATGCATATGAACGACTTTTAACTCAAATTTGTGATTGAGAAAATTTATGGCACAATTATATTCTTTTGAATTTTGGAGAAACTTTTGTCATATGATTTTTAAGCAGTGTTATAATAGGAGCTAAATGAACTTGCGTGGAGATTTTGATTAAAAATCTAGACAGTTGCCCAATTGGGAAGAATGATATTCTTTTCCGTTAGAAATTGGCACTATTGTCTTTACATGTAAACCAAATCTGATGTTGATGTATCAGTTATCACACTAGGCTTAGTCGGTTATATCAAATACAAATATACAATGACATTTTCTGTTTTCATTATAAGTCGTCCTCTCAGGTTTCTCAAGAGCTATTGAAGGAAATTTCCTTCTATTTATATAGATAATTTTTTTATTTGTAGTAAAGCTTTGTTTGGATTTGAGGTATTGAGATTTTTTTTTAGGTAGAAGGGTCTAATATATTAAAAACCAAGTTCAGGTGGGGTCATCCCATCCCATATATATCAACGATAGATAAAAGTTTTTTTTTTAATTAGTGGAGCTAAAAACCATTAAAGTTGTTTAAGTTGTTACAAACGATAGATAAAAGTTTATTTAGTTTAGGACATTACAATATCATGTCGGGAGATGAGGAAGATACTTGGATTGAAGGTTTCTCGATGAGAATTGATTGTGAATTGGTAACGGGAATAGAAATCATAGCACTTGGGCGTGGACTAGAACTAGTGGAAGAGATTGGATTGAAGGTAGTGGAAGTGAGACAGATTCGCAGGAGGTGATTGACTTGATTGGTAAGGGGGAGTAAGAACGGGGTCCGATGGTGTATTGGATCCGACGGATTAATCAAATCCTTGAACGAAATCCAGACTTCAAGGTGAGAAGTATATTTAGAGAAGGCAACGTTTGCGCTGACTGGCTAGCCAAAATGGAAAATACACAGGTGGAATCCTTTCGTAGATATGATAACCCACCGGAGGGTTTATGGAGCATCATCACGCGCGATCGGATGGGATGGAAGACCCCGCGAATGATTTATAGTCCTGGTTTAGCTTTTGATATGTTAGACTAGAAAACCCTTGTTTCATGTATTGCATTTCATGATCCACTAGGATCTCCCTTGTAATGAAAAAAAATATCATGTCGGGAGAAGGGATAAATTAGAATAAGATTTCACCCGCCGGTCTGTTACTTTATTAGATGTTCTTATTCCATATATTTGAATATCGTTGTGGGTTTCATTTATATTTTTGATATCTTCAAGGACAATCTTGATCTTTCAAAGACAGTTCAGTTCGGACTTGGAGAATATATGAGTTGGTGAACAGTTTTAACATCGGTCACAAACATGAATCGGGAGTTTCATTGTTTGCATAACATAAGTCGGTATAGCTGTTAGCACCGATTGTGCAAGTGTAATTCTTCCCGCAATTGAGAGGTTCTGGCTCTTCCAATTGGGTAGTTTACTCTGCATATTAGCTTAGCTGTAATTTTTTTGACAAAACCTCTAGGTAACCGTGCCGATCGGATTGGCGCCCCTAGATACACACCCAAGGAGTCGCTTTCCGTGAACCCACTTTTCCTTGCTAGCTCTTCCGCGGTATTTTTTGCTACATTTCTCGAGAAATAGATCAGTGATTTTTCCTCGCTAACCGTCTGACCCGCTTCCTCGCAAAACACCCTTAGCACCTCTTTGATTAAATCCACCTGAGCTTCCGTAGCTTCCGCAAAAAGAAGCAGGTAATCTGCAAAGAACATATGAGATATCAAAGGACCTTGCTGATGGAGACGAATGGGCAACCATTCACCACTATCACAAAGTCCTTGTATTAACATAGATAGTCTTTCCATACAAAGAACGAAAATATAAGGGGACAAAGGATCTCCCTACCGAATTCCTCGTTGTGGTGTAAAAGCCTCAAGTGGTTCCCCATCCCAAAGTACGCTCATCCTGTTTGTATCCATAGACGACATAATAAGCTTCACCCACGACTCCGAAAAGCCGAAAAAAGATATCGTGTCCTCTATAAAACTCCAGCTCAGTTTATCATAAGCTTTTGCTAAATCAATCCTTAGTGCCATGTAGCCCTTTTTCGACGTGAGTGTTTGCATTCGATGGTCTACCTCCTGCACCAGAACTATATTATCGATGGTTGACCGGCCCGGTAAAAAGCTACTCTGATTAGGCCCAATCCTTTCAGCAAGAAAAGGGCGGATCCTATTCACCATAGCCTTCATGATAAATTTAATCGGTACATTAATAAGACTGATTGGCCGGAGCTGCCCAACAATTTCCGGATCCTTCACTTTAGGAATCAAGTGAATTAATGTTACATTCAGGTTGGGTGTAACTATTCCTTTTCGAACCGCATCCCTAATCTCTCTACAAATGTCTGAACCTACAATATCCCAACATTTTTGATAAAAGGCTGCTGAAATTCCGTCTTCCAGGAGCTTTATTTGGATTAGACTGAAATACCGCTACCCGAATCTCCTCGTCTGTAAAATCTTCCTCAATTAACACCCTCTCCCCTTCCTCCAAACAAATCCCATGTGGTAGGGCGAAAGGTCCTATAAACTTATATGAATCCGTATAGAGGTGAACAAAATAATTACGAACTAAAAAAAAAAAAAAAGTAGCACAAATTTTTTCGTTAAGCTCGGAGCGTGTTTTTACTTATACTATTTTTTACTTTATAAGTCGTTTGTGGTCTTTTTTAGTTTTTTGAGGGTTAGTCTTTGGGTTTTTTTCTCCTTAGTTAATTAATTAATCTTTGAATCTTACGTGTTTTTTAGAATTTTCACCTATAATGTATAGAATACCTTAAAATACTCTAAAAATAAGTACATCATTAATATTGGCTAAAGACTCAAAATAAAGAAAATAATAGAGAAAATCTCAACTTAAACTGAAAAACTTCTCAATATATAATGTCTTTGTCTATGAAATTCCATGACAAAAGACGACGTATCACTCATCTTTTTTACTAACCTCATGGTTATCTTATCTTCGTTTCAATTATGCAAGTTTTGCTTTTCCTCGCGGACGAGATTGCGTTGATCCTTGATTCGTGAGTTACTCACCAATATATGAAGGAAGGCCTGTTCATCTCATCTTCTTCGAATTTTCTTATAAAGCTACTTGGATATAAATATTTAAGAGATTTCTACTCATCTCGGTTAGTCTCTGATAAAATGCATAAGTGAGTTTGCCATGAGTTATATTATAATGAGGACATTTCCTCTGCATTTCCGCAAATCGATCACATGCAACGTGTAAAGATCATTTTGCATGAAATTAATAAGTTTTTATCTTACCTCTTCAATACGACTTGCGACTGTATATATAACAAAGAATTTATTTTTTAAATATCACCCCATGTAGATATGGATATCTTATGTAAGATCTCAAACCAATGTGAAAATTTATCTCTGAGGGAGAATTGAAATAGTCTTAGCACAGTCTTTTCTTCTAGAATGGCCTTTAGTTTTATTGCTTGACAAGTTTTTTGAAACTCTTTCAAATGATGATAGGAATTCTCTTCATTAGCTCCTAAGAATGTAGACAACATATTAAATATATGGTTATTAAGTTCATAATCGGTTGCTTCGGTCAAAACGGGTAAAATTTAGTGTTGAACTAGGGACAATATCTGCATCGGGAAAGAAATTATCTAGGAGGGTCTTAGGTTGTAGGTCATTCATTTTCCGTGATCTTTTTTTAATAGATTTCTCAATATCGAGACGTAAGGTAAGAAACTCACTATCTAGAGAGCGTTCATAAACTAACTACATTACCTATTTCTTGTACTTTTTTTATTAACTAAACAATCAAGTACTAAAAATAGAAAATAAATAATAAAATCAAAATTAGCTTACCAAGTAAAATGCCAGTCACCAACAACGACGTCAAAAATTGATATCTTTCTCAAGGTTGTTGATTCCTTACAAAGTCACATTGAATAAGATAAAACCGTGAGACACTATATATTTCACTATTATTATTCCTCTTTACAACTACGTGATGCCAAAGGTTGATCAACTATAGATTGGGTGAAACTTAGGTGAGCTTCTTAGTCAAATTTTACTAGTTGGGGGGTTTTCAAGATTAGTGATTATGACTAACCAACCATTCACTAAGAAACAAGATTATATAGAGGTTGTTTGATTAGAGAGATTACTAATGAAAATAGCTTCAGATTATGCAATCATCACCATGGAATTGAATATCATAGTAGAGTTAAACACACTTACTACAACAATCATATTATACAACCACGACGGTGACAATCTCAGTCTTCCCAATAGTTGGTTTCAAGAGAAACATACTTCGTTGGTTTGAGTTGGTGAGTCGTCACACTTCACCACATCAATAACGACGCTTCTTACCTACTTACATATGTTAACTACCATGTAGTACATTTTAGTATTGCACGATTTTTAAAGCAAAAACTACTATTTTTATTCGAAAGAACATGAGCAACGATTATAATAAATCCTAAACTACCACCCTAAGTAGTGGTATTTAGTTGCTCATGCTTGGGTTCTAAAGTTATATTCTCTTTCTACTAACGACTGACCACTTTTATGTTAACAATAGTTAAGTTTTCAATAAAAATAATGTAGGTGGTAAATGAATCAATGATAACTGTCAAATTATATAGGATTTAATATTCAACTATTCTATTTATATCTTAAATCTTCTTCCATTTATATACTCTTCTCTTCTTTGAATCATTTATTTTCTTCCTTTCCAATTGACTGCTAATTCGAGACTAGACCACTAAAGGAGGGCCGAATTTCCTAATTCCCTGGATTGAGTCAGCTGGTCCAATTGGGTCTTCTAATCTTTGAGTTGAAATCTGGTTTACAATTCTTCTTTTGGAAACAACTAAAAATAACACTTTTCAAATCTGACTTCAATATCTCTTTGTAAGCTCGTTCATAAAAGGCTAAAAATCGTCTTTTACCATAATTTTTGCAATATCGCCAAATAACGAGGTAAAAACATACCCAAATGTGTCCTTAACAACAGGTAATAATATCCTATTATTTAGACACATCAAAATATTTAATTTACCCTAAGCAAATTGCTTAATCAACTACAAAAGCATATATATATATATATATATATATATACCAATGCTAAGAGAACTAGAAATTTAATAGATAATATTAGCTATGATAGAAAAATCCCTATTGATTATCTTGATAACCCACTTAGGAAGATAAGAAAAACTTGTTGTTTCCTAAAATAAAAATAGAACTCTTATTATTAATTTTAAGATTTTTGATTTATATAGCTTTACTGATTCTGCTAAGTATAAAGAAGTCATTGTCATAAAAAATGCAGTTATAGTTGTGTCATAACATCTACCATGGATTCAGTGTAGAATTGTAATAACAGTAAAAACATCATAAAATAGCTTACAAAATATAGTTGAAGAAGTAATAAGCAGCGTAAACTTCTTTTTGATAATATTGTAATAATAACATATCTTTCTTTTAAATTTTTTGAAAAGAAAATTATTATTGATTGGGTTATCAAATAAATGTTAAAGAATAATTATTTTAACCAGTTGGGTTAGCTCAACTGGCCAGAGCTTTGCTATTTCTTCAGCATTTAAAGGAGAGCTACATGGTTCGAATCCCCTCCCTAACGGATGTAAAGTAAGAGGTACAAGACTCGAACCCCTCCCTGAACATGGACAACCTAGTTCTGATTTACCATGAAAATATATATGGAGAAACATGTATATCTCCGTGGGATTAGTCGGGTTCGCGCAAGCTAGCCCGGAACCTATGTACCCATTGTTTTTGTTGTCTTTCCTAATTTTATTTTGGACGAGTATTGTCTTTCCTATTGAAATTGGCTAAACTCATTATGTAATCAGTTGCCAGTTTGAATCTAATTAAATTACTTTGACAAAAAGAAAAACAATCTTATGTCGCAAGATATTATTTATTGCTTATATAGATGGAAGGATCGTGTGAGAGGGGGTGCAGGTCATTCCCTTTTCACGGTTTCAGATCGCAGTGAGAATTTGATCGAAAATAAAATTTTAAGAAAAACCTTTATTCCTTACCTTAAATATTTGTCTCCTAAGATTGAGACACGAAATTTTTTGTACATTCTATCGATTTTTTCAGGTCGAGGATCTTTTTAACAACATTTGAAACTTTTAATCTGTCTTTGTTATAGATTATATTCTTTTGTGTTTCATGTCTCCATTACGAAAAAAATCCAGAGATGGAAAAAGAGATTTTGTCGAAGACCACATCGGGTTGACTTTCATATGGGCTAATTTGGAACTTTGAAACAAAGCATTTAAAGTGGATGATAGAGTCTTACTGATGTTTACCTCTACCTCTTCCTCAGTCAAGACTGGTCCCCAGGGGAATTGAAGTTGCAGTGTGGTGCACTTTGCTGATCATCTCAGATAACGAGCACACAGCATGGTGTCGGGAATTTCAGTGTCAGATGGTATGTGAAGACTACAACTCAGAGATTGATTAAGGTGGTTCTCCCGATGGTATCATGGTATGGAAAATGGCCACTGCGAAGTGTTCAAACATATTTTTTGGAAGGTCCCTTCAACCAATACTCGTCGGCAACTCGATATAACTTGTCGGGCAAAAACTCATTCCCGTAAATTACTTGATAAGGTCGTTGTAGGGTTTCACAAGCTTTGGGTCTATCTTTAGTTGGTTAAATGACATTACATACAATATATATACTGAACTTCCGATACCAACTAACACCCGCGCATGAGTCCAATTCTGATGACTACAAGTATTCTTAAATAATTATCATGGGGGAAGATTAGCATGTTGGCGTCCTTATTAGTGAATTGTGTGTCGTCACCATGTGTAGTACTACCATATTATTGCTTAGTGTGTGTTCCCCATACGTATTGATTTCTTTGTTTCTAGAGTGCCTACTCTCGAAACCCCCAACTGTTGTATTTATTCCAATTTCATAATGCTTATCCACTCTCGGACAATCCCGTAATTATGTTTACGTCATATACCTAAGTTGTCGATTATTCTCAAATTTCTCCGGTATTGTATTCACCTTGAATTCATATCCCTAACCATCTTGATTGGGTTAGGGATTTCAAACTTCCTTCTTGCTCGTTATCTTTATGAATCGTATTCCTTCTTTTCAGAGTTCTTTCCCGGTGATTGGGTTTACTCTATCCTTAGATTTATTATTTCTCATATGATCCAAATGTCTCCATATTTGTGATTTAATAATCTACTCTAAAGACATCGTTTTAGGTGTATTATGTACTTAGATGAGGGAAATCCCCTATTATTCGTTAGTTTCTCAATTCTTGCATTGTTTTGGAGGTTTATCACTTTTAGAGCATTTTTGGTGTAATTTGTGTGTTAAATGTGAAGATATTAGGTACAATGATGATATTAGATGCCGAGATATTGTTAGGAGTCGAAGGAAGAAGATCCAAGACGAAATCAAGAGTTAAAATCTCAAAGAAGCTAACTTTAAAAAGTGCAAAAGCTGCAGATTAGATTTAGAACGTGTAGTATTTTCAGTGATTCATAAAATTGACAGAGAATTTGAAGGATCTTTTTATATACAGAAAGATATTTTAATTATGGCCGGGTGACCACTGACGGCGAGTGATTTGGTCCTACAACTAATAACGATAAAATATAGAAGACACATACTACTAAGTACTAGTATTGGAAATTGAAGTTGGAAAACAAGTCGACTTGAGTTAATAAAAAATACTAATAAAAGTCCAAGGCATAGTTTTAATACACTACCACTCATATTTGCACCATTGGTCCCTTCCTGTCTTATGTAGATTATCCAAATAGAAAATATACCCACCTCTATGTAAATCTAATCAAATACAGACATGGTTCAATTTAGGGATTTGATGGAACACAAATTTTTCTATGTTGAAAATCTCCAACTGTTCAAATGATTAGGGTCTCATGAATGATACTTGATTTGTCGAAGCTATGTTGGATTTTTAACCTTTCTTTCTCTGGTTGTCGTGACTGGGTCGGAGTTAAAAATAACTTTTATTGTGGAGGATACATCAGATTTACAAATAACTCTGGCTGCCGAGGCTACGTCGGACTTACGAATAACTTTGTTGGCCAGAGTTAAATTGGTCTTATGCATAACTCTTATTGGCGAAGCTACGTTGGACTTACAAATAACTCTGATTGTTGAGGGTACGTCGGATAACTCTGACTGTCGAGGTTACGTACAAATAATTCTGATTACTGAGGCTTCGTTCGGATAAACTGATCCCGAGGTTACGTCGATCTTACAAGTAATTCAGATTGACGAGGATACGTTCGTACGTACAGATAACTCTAATTGTTGACGTACAAATAACTCTGAATGTCGAGGCTTGGTCAGACTTATGAATAACTATTATGGCGAGGGAGGCTGAGAAACGTTCGGGTCAATCTCGTGCTAGAGCTCAAGAACTGTAGTCGGATTTCAGACTTGAGAGCGTATCATACACCAATATTGGAACTCAGTGGAATTTGATAAAGAAAACCAACTACTTATTGACCCTGCTTATGAAGGAGGAGGAAGAGTCGGGTACCTGATTTGTATTCGTCATATCCAATCTCGTTATCCTCGGTTAGCTTATACATTAACGAGGACAACCTACTTATGCCTGAAAGTCTAAACCTAGAACAAGATTCTCATGTTAGGGCTTGAATGAATGAATAAATTAGCTAGTATCCTCGGCGGAAGGTATTTTTATAATTATTATTCTTATTTCTATTAATTTCTAGTCTTTTATTAAAAAATTGGAAAAACAGCAATAAAATAATCTGACTTTGTATCATCCGCATTTTTCAACATAATATTAACATCATTTAGAAATTGTATTCGGTTCACAACTAAATTATTATGGTACTTTCACTTCCAAATTTACTAAGACAGGGTTTGTAGCTTGCCCATTATTACTGAATATAAAATAACTTTTTAAATTAATTGCACCATTGGTACTTGTGTTTTGAAAAATAGCCAAACTATATATTCATATAGCGTCTACACCCTTGCATGCATTATACTATAAGGTTGTAATTTTGCCCCTGATTTTTTAATACAATTTTCGTAACACATAAGTTTGGCTATTTCTCATATCTCAGTGTCCAATGGGGCAATTAGCCCCAATTATATGCCTGTACTATTTCTTTTGACTATGTAAAGTAAAAGTTTATTTGTTGTAGTTTAGAACTATAGCTATCATCATTTAAGAGATAACAGACTCTAAAATATAATATTTTCTCGATTTTGTAATAGTGCAAAGGTCGAATAGACTAGTAAGATAGATAATTTTCTGATTATTATAATAATTCAGTACAGAGGAAGCGAAAAAGAAGATATACAATGTATCATGTGAAAGATACTTTGGGTTTGGATGCGAGATTGATGAGGAGACTTCAAACAAGCTTGAAGGTACTTATTTTTTTGATCGATGAAAATGTTTTATTGTTAATCACTCTGTCATGTTTTCTTCATTTGTTGGTTTACAGGAGTACCTGGTGTTCTTTTCGTGTTACCTGATTCATATGTTGACCCTGAGAACAAGGATTATGGAGGTATAATAACTCTATTTCATTTTTAAGCTAGAAATTTACTTAATTTAGTTTAATTTTTTAATTGTCTGACTGATATGGTTTGGTTTGTTTGTTTGTTGTAGCTGAGTTGCTTGTGAATGGAGAAATATTTCAGAGATCACCGGAAAGACAGAGAAGAGTGGAGCCGGTCCCAAAAAGATCTAACGACCGTCCAAGATACAATGATCGTACTCGATATGTGAGGAACCGTGAAGATATGCGTTAAAAGGAATAATTTTTCATGTATTGGCTTTGCTTTGAGATTTAGTTGTTTTGAGCATATTACTTCTTCTTAGGTGGTTTACTTTGTATTAATGTCTATTTTACTTATGTACTTAAAAAACCTTGAATATTACACTTCCAATTCTGTCTTTTTACAATGGGATTCTACTAAGATTGTTTAAAAATTATGTGCATATTTATCATCTATGTTTTCTTACTGCCAAAAGTCTTTTAGAAAAGTATAGCTTCTTTGGTTCAGGAATTTTGCACTTGTTGAAGTAATTTTCAAACAGACTAAACTGCATGGATATTAACACCAACGCACTATCGAGAAGGATAATCGAACAATCAGCTACCTTTGATGTTGCATCAACAAACTATCGTTTTAACAAACCGGCTAACAAATTTAAATACAATTTACAATAGAATATCTAGTGGATCAATTTTGAAGGATCCAGAAAGCTGGAGTCATCTTATACTCTAACTTACAATCATAAATCTCACGAATACTTTTATCCCCAAAGTCAAAAATCCCCATATCATGACCTCCATACATCCAATCTTCTTCCATGCGTAGCCAATAATCATCCGTAAAATAGATAGAATTTGCTTTGCATCCTTTATACTTCTTTGCTGACAAAGATTTAGATTGATTACCACCTACAAATAACATTCTATCACCCAAATCCTTCATTTCTATCCATTCCTTGTTGCTCAAATCCAACTTGTACACATAAAAATTCTTGGTCCAGTATGGACTACAAAACTCATCAACTAAGTCTCGTTCAAGAACAGGTTCACCATCGGAATTCACATATTCGGCAATGCATCTAATTACTAGGAGAAGTTCACCGTTAGACTCAACTATGTAGTGTTGAGTTGAGTATAACTCCATGTTTTCCGACATATTCCTGGGAAGAGATAGTGATAGTGACTGGTTTGTTACTTTTGTTGGATTTAGACTATCAATTCGCCAAGCTTCCATTGAACCATTATCACATAGTGCGTATATGTAATTTTCGCAGACCATGATATCACAATATTTATCGTGCGAGTCTTCAAACAAAGTCCATTCACGAGCTTCATGGTTGGTGTAAGCAATCTTCGATTCCCAACCGTAGATTACTGCAACCCCATAGTACTGACTATATACAGGATCACCCCACATAATAACTTTGGAAAACCAATTTCTTAATAAATTTGCAGTGTTGTAATTAAAATTAGGCAAAGACTTAATCGAGGGAAGGTGAAACTTAATGTCCAGAATTGGATTATAGATGAGTATATTCTGTTTATCTTGCAGAAGAATTAACCAACCTTGCAATGAACCAAAGCAGTGAGAGTTAGCAGGCATATTTAGTGGCTTCTGAACCTTTTCCACAAGATCAAACAAATTATTTTCTGCTTCTTCTTCTTCAGGGTCTATAGGCATCAAAAGTAACGGGGATGTATTCTTTAACTCGATCATAAAAGACTCGATATGTGATTTGGCTACAGAATACCAGTAAAGACACGTATCTCTGAACTTAAATTTATCATTAAAACACAATTTTTGTAAAACCAAATCAAGAATATCCCTAGGCAACATAGACCAATCTACATGAGGAGTTGTTTTACTTTTTTTCAACATCACGTTCACGTCCGAGCAACCCTCAATCTTACCGTCGGCTACGTAAGTAGTTTCTCTTTTTCTCTTGGAAAATTTTTCGGCCATGGTAATGAATGAACTAATAAGTTGCAAACAAGATTATGGAAAATAGGGTTAAGGAATCGCCTGATAGTTGTGTGTATTAGTGTATATATAAGGTTAGGACAAGGTTATGTTACTTGCATGCTAGTTTTCGTATTGCTGTAAAACTCTTTAACTTGTTCCTCAATTAATGATATTGGAACGTACTAGATTTAGATCCTTAAAAGATTTCCTCCTATAAATATATTTTCACTTCAATTTAAGTTAAAAAATAAACTCTGGTAATAAAGGAGACTTTTAAATATATATACTACTTCTGTTTATAAATTTGTACCAAAATATTTTAGTTGTAACCATTTTATTTAATTATTTATAAATATTTTATTCTCACTAATACGATATCGATATTCACAGAGGGCATTAACGTGAAATTCGTTTCTAAAATAGAACTGTATCATTTGCGACAACATTTCTTCGTAATTAATTTGTCGGTAAAAGGAAAGATATCATAAAAGACGAAACATGGTCCATCCACGAGATTGACCATGTGTCTGTTGAGACGACAAATGGCGTCTTTATTAATATCGTCGGTAGTGATATTATATCAATACCGACGAACATCATTGTCGATTTTGTTCGTTTTTTGTAGCGAATATATTTTTTGTCTCTATTACCATTGTTAAAAATGGAGAAATTCAATGCCGACAATGTCACTAGAGCTGCAAATGAACTGATACTCTCACCAAGGGCTCGAGTTTGAGTTCGCTAAAGGTTTGTTTGAGTTTGGCTCGTTAGTTAAACAAACCAAGCTCAAACTTTAAATTCAGCCTCGTTTACTAAACGAGACAAACTCAAACCTATATAAGCTCGACTCGTTAAGCTCGGAACAGTTTGGTAAGGATTCTTTAAAAGCTTGTTAGTAGGCTTGGTAGATATATTTAATTAAAAATTATATATGTATATATGCAAAAAGTCAAAACTACGTAAAACTTTTGTATATGTAATTAATCATAACTAAAATATTTTATATCTAATAAGTAATTTTTTTTATATCTAATAAATATACAACTAGTATCTAGGGCTGCAAATGAAGCGATACTCTCACCAAGGGCTCGAGTTTGAGTTCTCTAAGAGTTTGTTTGAGTTCGGCTCGTTAGTTAACGAACCAAGCTCAAGAAAGCTAAAGCTTGGTTCGGCTCGTTTCGTTTCAAACTCAAACCAAGCTCAAGCTCACGAAAATATTAGCAAACAAACTTAAGAAAGCTAAAGTTCGGCTCGGTTTGGTTCGTTTGCAGCCCTAAATGTCACGACATAGTCGTCGGTATTAATTTTTTTTCTTTTTTAGAAAAACAAAATTATTAAATTAATTGTTTTATTAATAAATTTATTATATTGAATTTTAACAAACAAAAATTATAATTATATAGAATAAACGTTTTGAAATTAAAATAACAATTTATATATTACATTATTACAAATTATTACAGTCCCAAATAAAATTATATGGATTAATATAAAATATTACACAATCGAATAAAAGATAAATGTCATAAAGTCATAGCAAATATAAAGGGGTAGTAGATAATAATCAAGAAGTATCGAGATCTACCTTCTACGAGTACGAGGGGGAGGAGTGAAATCAGCAGCGAGACCAGTAGGAAGGATGGAAGAAGAGAGACTAGTAGGAGGGACGTCCAAAGGGGCCGGTAGGAAGGACGTCAGAAGAGGGACAAGTAGGAGAGACGGTGGTAGAGGGACTGGTAGGACCAAAACTAACACTACCACCGTAGTGTGGGTGGATTTAGTTCTAACCATGGTGAATGATAAGATGGGTAATGAAGTAGGAAGAAGGAGGAGTGATTTAAGTGGTGAAAGAGGGTGTTTTTGGTGGTGGAACCGGAGTGTGGGTGGCCGGAAATCGCCAAGGAGGAGGAGAGGAGAAGATGAAATGAAGAAATGAGGAGAAAAGACTGAAAAACGGGTTCTTAATCTGTCAAAACCCTTACGTGCGGTGTACCGCGGGAATCGTCCGGTGCACCGCACGAGTGTTCGGTTTGGTCAACAAAAATGCAATTTTTGATTCTTTTAAAAACACCCGAAACACAATCGAAACTTCCCCAAATGACTCGGAATGATATAAAATAATTTTGAGCATCTTTGTTTTGAAAAGAAAAGCCAAGGAGAACCTAAAAACTCATATAACAGTTAATTTCACAAAAGTCCCTAAGTTTTCTAAAAGTGCAAAAAGACCCAATGCAAGAATAAAGCAACACTAAGCATGTAAAAGGTCAAGAACAACAAGATAGTATCACAAGTTGATAAAACACATAAAACACAATATAAAAACATAAACAAAAACACAAGAGAGGAAAGAATTTCACCGTATTTTCCTTTAATGAGGTTTGAACGTCCTTTTGCATAAGATTCCATTTTCTTGACGCTCAACACCTTCAATGCATATTACTATGGTAACCGAGGTGGAATGGATCCGGAAATGTTGTTAGCATTTGTCACGATCCATATTGGTTTTTCCCATGAAGGTATCAAAGATCCACTAATAAGTTGTTCATGGTAATGGCACGTAGAAGCATGATGACCGGGTTTACCACAATAGTTGTAATAACTTCTTTTTTGAATAGAGTAACCATGTAAAGTTTTTGAACAAGAAGTTTCCACATTCTTTCCAACATCCAAAATTTCACTAACATATAATTTTTCTTTGAAAAAGTCATTTGGATCAAAAGGAGTGACATTTGAGAAAGGATGATTTTTTAAAGTATCAAGAGCGAGGGAAAACGCTTCATCCAATTTTTTAAAACCTTCTATGCTTTTCTTCAAAGGATGTTTCCATTTATTTAAAATAAAAATGTTTTCAAAACACGGGTTTTTAGTATTGCCAAGAATATCATCCAAAGTGATACAACATTTAAAACAATTCTTTAGCACAATATTACCCTTTTTTAACATAAGATTATTCAAATGGATTTGAGAATCAAGAATTTTGAGAAGGGATGAAATTTGCCTAATATCACAATAATTGTAAGGAAGAGATAAAGAGTTAGGATAAAGTGCTACCTCATGATTGGGTTTAAAATCGTTGTGAGATTCATCATGGATAGAGACTTCTTCTTCTTCGTCATTTTCGACAATTCCATATAAAAACTCCAAACGATCCCAAAGCTCTTTTGCGGATTTACAATCTAACATTTGTGAGAAAATTTCTTCGGAAATTCCACGAATGAGAGTGTACATTGGTTTTGCATTTTGAGTGAGCTTAGCCTTTTCCTCTATGGTGAGTTCATCAAAATCTTTTTCTTCTTGATTTAGCTTAAGAACTCCCTCTTCATTTAACTCTTCTTTATGAGGGACAAATGGACCTTCCTTTACGATTCTCCATTGATCGGGATCTTCGGTTTTTATAAATTCCTCCATTTTTGTTCTCCAAGCAAAATAGTAAGTTCCTACAAAAAGTGGAGGTCGAGTAGAACACGAACTTTCCAAAAGATTAAATTCCATATCGTTTACTCTACTAACGATTAAGCTATTCACGTAGAGTTAGGCTCTGATACCAATTGATAGTCCTAGAGGGGGGGTGAATAGGATTACTGATAAGATAATGCCTAATTAAAAATCTTTTGGACAATAATAAGTTTAAGAGAAAACTTCTAGGTCAACTAATTAAATCAAACTCTTATAGGATCATGCAATGGAAAGAGTAAGGTTTGATATAAAAGTATAACTAGTAAAAAGCTAATCCAATAACTTAAACTACTCTAGAAGACTATATGTTAGATATCCTAGATAAACAATAACATAGAATTCATGCAAGCATATAATCAAACATATAGAGTGCGGAAAGTAAATAGAGTAGGGATAGAAAGATACACACGATTTATAGTGGTTCGGTTTCCCTACATCCACTACCTAAGGAAGCCTCCTTAGGATTTCAAGCTTTTCACTAAGCTCCCGTGTCTCTCTTAACCGGGTCGAGAACACAATAACCTTTACAAACTCTTCGATAACACGAAGGACACACCACTTGCGTAATCACAACACAAGGACACCAAGTATACTCCCTATACTTGAATTCTCTCTTAATCTATCTATTACAAGACCTAGACTTAAGAGGATAGCAACAAAGTGTTTAAAGGTTTGCTAATTAAAGCTTGTATCTAAAACTCCTAATAGAGTGGATATGACTATAAGCTTGTATACTCCTTCTTGAGTGGATAGAACCTTGTGGCTTAATTGATTAACTCCTTGAAAGGATTTATAAGCTCACTAAGATTGAATTTGACTATGTATAGCTCTTGACACCTTCTTGAATGATAGCAATTAAGCCCCTTAATGTTTGTAATTAGTTGGTGTGTTTGTAGCCTTCAAAGAGCTTCAATTTATAGTAGAAAATGGCTTCCAACGGTCATAAGGCTTGAGTCCAACGGATCTATTAATCTCCCAACGGATATATTTCTTATGACTTGTCTTTTGTGCAGAAAACCCTTCCTTGCGGTGTACCGCAGGATTCGTGCGGTGTACCGCACTTCAATGGTTTGATTTTCTAGCATACTGACGGGCTAGTCACTGCACCGCGCCCTGGTCCGCAAGCTTAGTCCGGTATACCGCAGCGGTGTACCGCGCCAAGTAATCTTTGAAGGATAATGACTTGGATCAATAATTATTCTTTACGAAAGTTGTTGTAAACATTATTCTAAGAATCTTTGAAGTTGAACACTAAGGCTAATTCTCAATAAACATAAAGACAAGGTTAATAGCATTTGTATGAGAATAAGATTCTTAAGATAAAACAATCAATTTGAACAACATGATAAAGAAAGAGCTTTTTGATGAAATAGAGTGCAAGAAATAATGTAAATAATAATAGAAATTAACACACTAAACACAAGAGGATTTGTCACATTAAAACAACCTAATAAGGGAGGCTATATGCCAACAATCTCCCCCTTTTTGATGAGGACAAATCCTTCACTAAAACACTTTAGGAATGATATACAAGTTTAGGCACTAATGAAATAAAGCTCCCCCTCACAATAAGCATAAGTTTTGAAATGCATTTGTGAGTTTTTAAAACGTGCAAGTTTTGAAAGTTTTAGTGCACATAATATTTCTCCCCCTTTGTCTTCATCAAAAAGACGGGGTAAAAACAACTAAGAGTAGAAGAGCAAAAAACTCGAGTGAATAGATTTTAAACAATGATAAAGAGAGTGTGCAAGAGTTTTGGATAAAAACGATTTTTAGAAGGAGATGCACAAAGATAGGTAATATGAAAAGCAAAAGCAAAGGATAGAGATATTTACCAACTCCTTGATTGATACATGTTCATTTCAAATGCTTTCTAATGACACAAACGATTAGTTGTAATATATAAAAGATTAGTTTAAGCATATTAATTTGTAAAAGATTGATTGACAATTTTCCCTAATAAGAACACTTGAGAACATTTTGAAGAGATTTAGGGGTAAAACTGTAATTTTGTTGAAAGGCAAGGTGTCAAGATGTATTTTTCAAAAATTTGGGGACTAAGCGCAATTTTGAAAAATCTATTTTGGGACCGAAAAGCAACTTTCAAACTATTTAGGAACAAGGCTAAAAGGAGCAATACAATAGGGACTAAGGAGCAATATCAAGAAGTACCTATAACATCAAAGAACATGTTAGCAACATAAAAACCAAATCAAAGAAGATAAGCAACTAACAATCATGATAAAAACACAACTAGTTAACCAATTATCCAAATAAAACATTTAGCATCCTAACATAAAAACCAAATAAACCAAAGTAGCAATATCCTAGATGTCCAAAACACGGACCCACAAATACTAAAAAGCATAAACACACCACTAAACAAGTTCTAACATAACCACATAAGCATTTAAAGACCCATAAACCACCAAGAATGATAAAAACATGATTTTAAACACCAAACACCAAGCACCAAACACCAAACCAAGATGAATTAACGATTATCACGAGGAGAGCGGCTCCTAGATCTTCTTCCATTTCCAATATCATCGCGAATACACGAAACATCACTTTTCATACACGAAAGCTCATTCGCAAGATGCCCTATCTTTTCTTCCAAAACTCCAAATTTCCTTTCTATTTTATCTTCCAAAGCCACAAATTTACTTCCTATATAATCCATGAAACGTGACATAGCGCTTTCAAAACCGGATGGATTAGGAGGGTTTACAATGGTGGGTTGGCTTGGAGTGGGCTCATTAGGAATGGGGTTTTGTTGGGCCGGGTTATCTAATAAATGAAGAGTGTCAAGCTCCGGACCATCGGTTTCGCTTTTAGCTTCAAGAATGCGATTACGAATAGTAACATCCGAGATACGATTAATAGTGGAGACCGAAACATATGTGTTGTTATAAATAACAAATTTCATTCTAAGAATCGTGAGATAATCGAAATTCCATGACTTATTGATTGGTTTCACATTAGTCCCTCCAAAAGAAATATCATTAGCTTCAAAGATTTTGGATAGAAAAATACCGTAAGGGACTTTATCCCGAGAGGTACGAGCGTGATTCATCCATTTGAACATTATCGCAATAATGTTTATCGGTTGTTTGGAGAAGATCAAATATAAAAGATAAGCTTCATACGGGATAAGTTTTGCATCATGCTTATCTTTCGGAATTACGGCCGAGATAAGAAACTTGTGGGCCACGATAAATTCCGGATCAAAGTTACGAATGTTCCAATTTCCATCGGGAACAACCATTCTACTAGTAACAAACTCATTAACCTCATTTTGAGCAACTATATCAATATTCGAGTTATCCCAACCACTAGACCAAAATCCGCTAAAACCATCCGAAGGTATATCAAATTTTGAGCACAAAGTATTCGATTTTAAACGTAAAACGGTACCCGAAACGATTGATTTAACCGAAGTAGTAGCATGATTAAATTCAAAATTAGTATAAAACTCTTCAATTAACCCGATTGCCAAATGACTACCCGAAAAAGCAAAGATTTTATGAAATTGTTGAATTGAAAAGAGTCTAAAGAGAGAATTTTCACCGGAGGGAAAAGCCGAAGGGCAAATCGTTCTACCCGGAAGAGCATCGAATGGCCGGAGTGGTGGTGGTGGTGGTGATGGTGACTTCGCCGGAGATGGTTCACGGTGACGGCTGGAGGAGGCTCTGGTGGAGGCTTTCTTCTTGTTAGCAATGGATTTAGTTCTAACCATGGTGAATGATAAGATGGGTAATGAAGTAGGAAGAAGGAGGAGTGATTTAAGTGGTGAAAGAGGGTGTTTTTGGTGGTGGAACCGGAGTGTGGGTGGCCGGAAATCGCCAAGGAGGAGGAGAGGAGAAGATGAAATGAAGAAATGAGGAGAAAAGACTGAAAAACGGGTTCTTAATCTGTCAAAACCCTTACGTGCGGTGTACCGCGGGAATCGTCCGGTGCACCGCACGAGTGTTCGGTTTGGTCAACAAAAATGCAATTTTTGATTCTTTTAAAAACACCCGAAACACAATCGAAACTTCCCCAAATGACTCGGAATGATATAAAATAATTTTGAGCATCTTTGTTTTGAAAAGAAAAGCCAAGGAGAACCTAAAAACTCATATAACAGTTAATTTCACAAAAGTCCCTAAGTTTTCTAAAAGTGCAAAAAGACCCAATGCAAGAATAAAGCAACACTAAGCATGTAAAAGGTCAAGAACAACAAGATAGTATCACAAGTTGATAAAACACATAAAACACAATATAAAAACATAAACAAAAACACAAGAGAGGAAAGAATTTCACCGTATTTTCCTTTAATGAGGTTTGAACGTCCTTTTGCATAAGATTCCATTTTCTTGACGCTCAACACCTTCAATGCATATTACTATGGTAACCGAGGTGGAATGGATCCGGAAATGTTGTTAGCATTTGTCACGATCCATATTGGTTTTTCCCATGAAGGTATCAAAGATCCACTAATAAGTTGTTCATGGTAATGGCACGTAGAAGCATGATGACCGGGTTTACCACAATAGTTGTAATAACTTCTTTTTTGAATAGAGTAACCATGTAAAGTTTTTGAACAAGAAGTTTCCACATTCTTTCCAACATCCAAAATTTCACTAACATATAATTTTTCTTTGAAAAAGTCATTTGGATCAAAAGGAGTGACATTTGAGAAAGGATGATTTTTTAAAGTATCAAGAGCGAGGGAAAACGCTTCATCCAATTTTTTAAAACCTTCTATGCTTTTCTTCAAAGGATGTTTCCATTTATTTAAAATAAAAATGTTTTCAAAACACGGGTTTTTAGTATTGCCAAGAATATCATCCAAAGTGATACAACATTTAAAACAATTCTTTAGCACAATATTACCCTTTTTTAACATAAGATTATTCAAATGGATTTGAGAATCAAGAATTTTGAGAAGGGATGAAATTTGCCTAATATCACAATAATTGTAAGGAAGAGATAAAGAGTTAGGATAAAGTGCTACCTCATGATTGGGTTTAAAATCGTTGTGAGATTCATCATGGATAGAGACTTCTTCTTCTTCGTCATTTTCGACAATTCCATATAAAAACTCCAAACGATCCCAAAGCTCTTTTGCGGATTTACAATCTAACATTTGTGAGAAAATTTCTTCGGAAATTCCACGAATGAGAGTGTACATTGGTTTTGCATTTTGAGTGAGCTTAGCCTTTTCCTCTATGGTGAGTTCATCAAAATCTTTTTCTTCTTGATTTAGCTTAAGAACTCCCTCTTCATTTAACTCTTCTTTATGAGGGACAAATGGACCTTCCTTTACGATTCTCCATTGATCGGGATCTTCGGTTTTTATAAATTCCTCCATTTTTGTTCTCCAAGCAAAATAGTAAGTTCCTACAAAAAGTGGAGGTCGAGTAGAACACGAACTTTCCAAAAGATTAAATTCCATATCGTTTACTCTACTAACGATTAAGCTATTCACGTAGAGTTAGGCTCTGATACCAATTGATAGTCCTAGAGGGGGGGTGAATAGGATTACTGATAAGATAATGCCTAATTAAAAATCTTTTGGACAATAATAAGTTTAAGAGAAAACTTCTAGGTCAACTAATTAAATCAAACTCTTATAGGATCATGCAATGGAAAGAGTAAGGTTTGATATAAAAGTATAACTAGTAAAAAGCTAATCCAATAACTTAAACTACTCTAGAAGACTATATGTTAGATATCCTAGATAAACAATAACATAGAATTCATGCAAGCATATAATCAAACATATAGAGTGCGGAAAGTAAATAGAGTAGGGATAGAAAGATACACACGATTTATAGTGGTTCGGTTTCCCTACATCCACTACCTAAGGAAGCCTCCTTAGGATTTCAAGCTTTTCACTAAGCTCCCGTGTCTCTCTTAACCGGGTCGAGAACACAATAACCTTTACAAACTCTTCGATAACACGAAGGACACACCACTTGCGTAATCACAACACAAGGACACCAAGTATACTCCCTATACTTGAATTCTCTCTTAATCTATCTATTACAAGACCTAGACTTAAGAGGATAGCAACAAAGTGTTTAAAGGTTTGCTAATTAAAGCTTGTATCTAAAACTCCTAATAGAGTGGATATGACTATAAGCTTGTATACTCCTTCTTGAGTGGATAGAACCTTGTGGCTTAATTGATTAACTCCTTGAAAGGATTTATAAGCTCACTAAGATTGAATTTGACTATGTATAGCTCTTGACACCTTCTTGAATGATAGCAATTAAGCCCCTTAATGTTTGTAATTAGTTGGTGTGTTTGTAGCCTTCAAAGAGCTTCAATTTATAGTAGAAAATGGCTTCCAACGGTCATAAGGCTTGAGTCCAACGGATCTATTAATCTCCCAACGGATATATTTCTTATGACTTGTCTTTTGTGCAGAAAACCCTTCCTTGCGGTGTACCGCAGGATTCGTGCGGTGTACCGCACTTCAATGGTTTGATTTTCTAGCATACTGACGGGCTAGTCACTGCACCGCGCCCTGGTCCGCAAGCTTAGTCCGGTATACCGCAGCGGTGTACCGCGCCAAGTAATCTTTGAAGGATAATGACTTGGATCAATAATTATTCTTTACGAAAGTTGTTGTAAACATTATTCTAAGAATCTTTGAAGTTGAACACTAAGGCTAATTCTCAATAAACATAAAGACAAGGTTAATAGCATTTGTATGAGAATAAGATTCTTAAGATAAAACAATCAATTTGAACAACATGATAAAGAAAGAGCTTTTTGATGAAATAGAGTGCAAGAAATAATGTAAATAATAATAGAAATTAACACACTAAACACAAGAGGATTTGTCACATTAAAACAACCTAATAAGGGAGGCTATATGCCAACAATCTCCCCCTTTTTGATGAGGACAAATCCTTCACTAAAACACTTTAGGAATGATATACAAGTTTAGGCACTAATGAAATAAAGCTCCCCCTCACAATAAGCATAAGTTTTGAAATGCATTTGTGAGTTTTTAAAACGTGCAAGTTTTGAAAGTTTTAGTGCACATAATATTTCTCCCCCTTTGTCTTCATCAAAAAGACGGGGTAAAAACAACTAAGAGTAGAAGAGCAAAAAACTCGAGTGAATAGATTTTAAACAATGATAAAGAGAGTGTGCAAGAGTTTTGGATAAAAACGATTTTTAGAAGGAGATGCACAAAGATAGGTAATATGAAAAGCAAAAGCAAAGGATAGAGATATTTACCAACTCCTTGATTGATACATGTTCATTTCAAATGCTTTCTAATGACACAAACGATTAGTTGTAATATATAAAAGATTAGTTTAAGCATATTAATTTGTAAAAGATTGATTGACAATTTTCCCTAATAAGAACACTTGAGAACATTTTGAAGAGATTTAGGGGTAAAACTGTAATTTTGTTGAAAGGCAAGGTGTCAAGATGTATTTTTCAAAAATTTGGGGACTAAGCGCAATTTTGAAAAATCTATTTTGGGACCGAAAAGCAACTTTCAAACTATTTAGGAACAAGGCTAAAAGGAGCAATACAATAGGGACTAAGGAGCAATATCAAGAAGTACCTATAACATCAAAGAACATGTTAGCAACATAAAAACCAAATCAAAGAAGATAAGCAACTAACAATCATGATAAAAACACAACTAGTTAACCAATTATCCAAATAAAACATTTAGCATCCTAACATAAAAACCAAATAAACCAAAGTAGCAATATCCTAGATGTCCAAAACACGGACCCACAAATACTAAAAAGCATAAACACACCACTAAACAAGTTCTAACATAACCACATAAGCATTTAAAGACCCATAAACCACCAAGAATGATAAAAACATGATTTTAAACACCAAACACCAAGCACCAAACACCAAACCAAGATGAATTAACGATTATCACGAGGAGAGCGGCTCCTAGATCTTCTTCCATTTCCAATATCATCGCGAATACACGAAACATCACTTTTCATACACGAAAGCTCATTCGCAAGATGCCCTATCTTTTCTTCCAAAACTCCAAATTTCCTTTCTATTTTATCTTCCAAAGCCACAAATTTACTTCCTATATAATCCATGAAACGTGACATAGCGCTTTCAAAACCGGATGGATTAGGAGGGTTTACAATGGTGGGTTGGCTTGGAGTGGGCTCATTAGGAATGGGGTTTTGTTGGGCCGGGTTATCTAATAAATGAAGAGTGTCAAGCTCCGGACCATCGGTTTCGCTTTTAGCTTCAAGAATGCGATTACGAATAGTAACATCCGAGATACGATTAATAGTGGAGACCGAAACATATGTGTTGTTATAAATAACAAATTTCATTCTAAGAATCGTGAGATAATCGAAATTCCATGACTTATTGATTGGTTTCACATTAGTCCCTCCAAAAGAAATATCATTAGCTTCAAAGATTTTGGATAGAAAAATACCGTAAGGGACTTTATCCCGAGAGGTACGAGCGTGATTCATCCATTTGAACATTATCGCAATAATGTTTATCGGTTGTTTGGAGAAGATCAAATATAAAAGATAAGCTTCATACGGGATAAGTTTTGCATCATGCTTATCTTTCGGAATTACGGCCGAGATAAGAAACTTGTGGGCCACGATAAATTCCGGATCAAAGTTACGAATGTTCCAATTTCCATCGGGAACAACCATTCTACTAGTAACAAACTCATTAACCTCATTTTGAGCAACTATATCAATATTCGAGTTATCCCAACCACTAGACCAAAATCCGCTAAAACCATCCGAAGGTATATCAAATTTTGAGCACAAAGTATTCGATTTTAAACGTAAAACGGTACCCGAAACGATTGATTTAACCGAAGTAGTAGCATGATTAAATTCAAAACTAGTATAAAACTCTTCAATTAACCCGATTGCCAAATGACTACCCGAAAAAGCAAAGATTTTATGAAATTGTTGAATTGAAAAGAGTCTAAAGAGAGAATTTTCACCGGAGGGAAAAGCCGAAGGGCAAATCGTTCTACCCGGAAGAGCATCGAATGGCCGGAGTGGTGGTGGTGGTGGTGATGGTGACTTCGCCGGAGATGGTTCACGGTGACGGCTGGAGGAGGCTCCGGTGGAGGCTTTCTTCTTGTTAGCAATGGATTTAGTTCTAACCATGGTGAATGATAAGATGGGTAATGAAGTAGGAAGAAGGAGGAGTGATTTAAGTGGTGAAAGAGGGTGTTTTTGGTGGTGGAACCGGAGTGTGGGTGGCCGGAAATCGCCAAGGAGGAGGAGAGGAGAAGATGAAATGAAGAAATGAGGAGAAAAGACTGAAAAACGGGTTCTTAATCTGTCAAAACCCTTACGTGCGGTGTACCGCGGGAATCGTCCGGTGCACCGCACGAGTGTTCGGTTTGGTCAACAAAAATGCAATTTTTGATTCTTTTAAAAACACCCGAAACACAATCGAAACTTCCCCAAATGACTCGGAATGATATAAAATAATTTTGAGCATCTTTGTTTTGAAAAGAAAAGCCAAGGAGAACCTAAAAACTCATATAACAGTTAATTTCACAAAAGTCCCTAAGTTTTCTAAAAGTGCAAAAAGACCCAATGCAAGAATAAAGCAACACTAAGCATGTAAAAGGTCAAGAACAACAAGATAGTATCACAAGTTGATAAAACACATAAAACACAATATAAAAACATAAACAAAAACACAAGAGAGGAAAGAATTTCACCGTATTTTCCTTTAATGAGGTTTGAACGTCCTTTTGCATAAGATTCCATTTTCTTGACGCTCAACACCTTCAATGCATATTACTATGGTAACCGAGGTGGAATGGATCCGGAAATGTTGTTAGCATTTGTCACGATCCATATTGGTTTTTCCCATGAAGGTATCAAAGATCCACTAATAAGTTGTTCATGGTAATGGCACGTAGAAGCATGATGACCGGGTTTACCACAATAGTTGTAATAACTTCTTTTTTGAATAGAGTAACCATGTAAAGTTTTTGAACAAGAAGTTTCCACATTCTTTCCAACATCCAAAATTTCACTAACATATAATTTTTCTTTGAAAAAGTCATTTGGATCAAAAGGAGTGACATTTGAGAAAGGATGATTTTTTAAAGTATCAAGAGCGAGGGAAAACGCTTCATCCAATTTTTTAAAACCTTCTATGCTTTTCTTCAAAGGATGTTTCCATTTATTTAAAATAAAAATGTTTTCAAAACACGGGTTTTTAGTATTGCCAAGAATATCATCCAAAGTGATACAACATTTAAAACAATTCTTTAGCACAATATTACCCTTTTTTAACATAAGATTATTCAAATGGATTTGAGAATCAAGAATTTTGAGAAGGGATGAAATTTGCCTAATATCACAATAATTGTAAGGAAGAGATAAAGAGTTAGGATAAAGTGCTACCTCATGATTGGGTTTAAAATCGTTGTGAGATTCATCATGGATAGAGACTTCTTCTTCTTCGTCATTTTCGACAATTCCATATAAAAACTCCAAACGATCCCAAAGCTCTTTTGCGGATTTACAATCTAACATTTGTGAGAAAATTTCTTCGGAAATTCCACGAATGAGAGTGTACATTGGTTTTGCATTTTGAGTGAGCTTAGCCTTTTCCTCTATGGTGAGTTCATCAAAATCTTTTTCTTCTTGATTTAGCTTAAGAACTCCCTCTTCATTTAACTCTTCTTTATGAGGGACAAATGGACCTTCCTTTACGATTCTCCATTGATCGGGATCTTCGGTTTTTATAAATTCCTCCATTTTTGTTCTCCAAGCAAAATAGTAAGTTCCTACAAAAAGTGGAGGTCGAGTAGAACACGAACTTTCCAAAAGATTAAATTCCATATCGTTTACTCTACTAACGATTAAGCTATTCACGTAGAGTTAGGCTCTGATACCAATTGATAGTCCTAGAGGGGGGGTGAATAGGATTACTGATAAGATAATGCCTAATTAAAAATCTTTTGGACAATAATAAGTTTAAGAGAAAACTTCTAGGTCAACTAATTAAATCAAACTCTTATAGGATCATGCAATGGAAAGAGTAAGGTTTGATATAAAAGTATAACTAGTAAAAAGCTAATCCAATAACTTAAACTACTCTAGAAGACTATATGTTAGATATCCTAGATAAACAATAACATAGAATTCATGCAAGCATATAATCAAACATATAGAGTGCGGAAAGTAAATAGAGTAGGGATAGAAAGATACACACGATTTATAGTGGTTCGGTTTCCCTACATCCACTACCTAAGGAAGCCTCCTTAGGATTTCAAGCTTTTCACTAAGCTCCCGTGTCTCTCTTAACCGGGTCGAGAACACAATAACCTTTACAAACTCTTCGATAACACGAAGGACACACCACTTGCGTAATCACAACACAAGGACACCAAGTATACTCCCTATACTTGAATTCTCTCTTAATCTATCTATTACAAGACCTAGACTTAAGAGGATAGCAACAAAGTGTTTAAAGGTTTGCTAATTAAAGCTTGTATCTAAAACTCCTAATAGAGTGGATATGACTATAAGCTTGTATACTCCTTCTTGAGTGGATAGAACCTTGTGGCTTAATTGATTAACTCCTTGAAAGGATTTATAAGCTCACTAAGATTGAATTTGACTATGTATAGCTCTTAACACCTTCTTGAATGATAGCAATTAAGCCCCTTAATGTTTGTAATTAGTTGGTGTGTTTGTAGCCTTCAAAGAGCTTCAATTTATAGTAGAAAATGGCTTCCAACGGTCATAAGGCTTGAGTCCAACGGATCTATTAATCTCCCAACGGATATATTTCTTATGACTTGTCTTTTGTGCAGAAAACCCTTCCTTGCGGTGTACCGCAGGATTCGTGCGGTGTACCGCACTTCAATGGTTTGATTTTCTAGCATACTGACGGGCTAGTCACTGCACCGCGCCCTGGTCCGCAAGCTTAGTCCGGTATACCGCAGCGGTGTACCGCGCCAAGTAATCTTTGAAGGATAATGACTTGGATCAATAATTCTTCTTTACGAAAGTTGTTGTAAACATTATTCTAAGAATCTTTGAAGTTGAACACTAAGGCTAATTCTCAATAAACATAAAGACAAGGTTAATAGCATTTGTATGAGAATAAGATTCTTAAGATAAAACAATCAATTTGAACAACATGATAAAGAAAGAGCTTTTTGATGAAATAGAGTGCAAGAAATAATGTAAATAATAATAGAAATTAACACACTAAACACAAGAGGATTTGTCACATTAAAACAACCTAATAAGGGAGGCTATATGCCAACAAATGTCTAATTAACTTACATGGATGGTCTCATATCGCCCAGTCCTCTATGTACCTTTCTTCTCGTCATAACCGACCCGCTTAATAAAATTGTCATCATGGGAAGCGCGAGCTGCTGCTCTTCTCCCTCTACCAAATCCTCTTCCTCCGGTAGATCCTCGTAACCCTTCTGTTTGAGTTTTTAGCCAACATATTAAATTTATTTTGTAACAGAAATTAACTAATAAAACTATACCTCGAAAAAATCAGCTCGTTGCTTCGAGTAATTCTTTGATCCGGACATGTTCGGTCTTTTTTGCTTAACCCATTGGCCTTATTTGTCTCTGCTTGATTTTGTATTCTTGGTAAATAATAAATGTTTAAGATCCACAGTCAATAATTAAGAAATTATACTAGTTTTTAAGGTAAAGAAATGATACAATAATTAAGAAAATAATGAAATTCAACCACATTTCTGTGAATACTCAGTAAAATTCTCAAAAACTCAATGGATTTTTTCTGATACTTAGTAAACTTACTGAGCATACTCAGTAAAGGTACTGAGAATACGAGCATACTCAATATAGTTATTTAATAAAAAAAATTGAATACTCAGTAACTTTTTCCGGCGATTCAGTAACTTTTTCCCTATACTCAGTAGTTTTTCCATACTCAGTACTTTTCCCGGCGGAGGTCGGCGATGATCGGTGGTTGTGGTCGGAGCTGAAAATTATTGATATTTAATGAAGGAGGAGAGAGAGAAAATGATAAAGGATGAGAGAGATTATTGGTAATGGAGGAGAGAGAAGAATTTTTTTATATCTTATATACACTATAAGGGTATTCATGAAAATGGACATCTTATAGGCCTCTTTGGAAGAGAGAGGAGTCGAATGTTACTTTTTTGGCACTAAGTTGGTCTCCAATACCCTATAGATAATTCACCCTTAATTTTCTGAAAAACTAAAAACGATAAAACTCCAAAATATTGGCGTAAAGGTAGATGCACGAAAATAAAAATTACAATTAACTCCTTTCTTTATTATTTAGCAATACTATTCCAAGATAGTCCTTATCTTTTTTTCCTAGTATCAATCATATATTGAAAATTACGACATGCACCGAATTGCCCAACCAATTTCAGAAACAAGCACATACCGAAACTAAAGCACTAAATAAAAATAAGATAAAACAAAAATAAAGCATCCCGAACTGAAAAAACACCACTTTCGCACCACGGAAACTCAAGCTTGAAACGAGACCACTTCAAAGAGCCCAATCCAAACGATCATTAAGAAGACGATCTCAAACCTCGAGAAGAGGGGTAGAAAGCCGATTATTATTTTAGCGTCCACGAGAAACAAGATAATCAAAAATAATTCGAAGATTCTAACGATTATTGTAGGAAAATCATGTAATTTGGTAGCTCCCAAACCATCAATATTTTCACAAGAAAAGGTGAAACCATTGGAACAAAAAACAAGATAATAAAAAATAATTCGAAAATTCTAATCTTTTATGTAGCATATTAGAAAAAGAGGGTATCAGCGGACTAAAATGATTTCTCAATGTTCTTAGATCTTGTATATATATTTTTTTTCTTTTTTCATTGGCTTGCACTACTACGCGCGCGATTTCTCTCGAGAAGACCTTTTGCTTTGACATTGATGTCGTCACTAAAGACGTGATTATTCACGAGGATAATCTTTGATGGGGATATTTCTATACGTTGTTGGTTTTCTGGGTATGAAAAAGTGATAAAAAATAAGTCGTCACGTAAATAGTACTCTTTTACGAGGGACTCGTATGTCGTCACGTATTAGTGAGTCTTTTGCAGGGACAAATGTCCTCGCTAAAAAATGCCAAATATAAAGGCTCCAGCGAGCAGAACACCATTAATGCACAGTCTTACCCCAAAACAATTAAAAACCCACTTAAATGCTCCCATTTTTTTCTAATACGCAAATATTGATCTGCCCCATCAATAACGAATCTTCTCCACTACATCGTACACGTGTGTGTCCCACTTTTAATCAAAAATATCCATCAAATTCTACAAAATTTAGGTATTTTCTAAATTTTAATTTTTTTTTAAAATATGTAATTATTGAAGTATGTTTTGATTATATAAATGCAATGTGTAGTAGTGAGTATATTTTAGGTGTTATAATGTATTTTTGGGATATAATTGTTATTTTTAAAATTTCTATATTTATTTTTATTTGGTTATAATTATAATAAAATGTTTGACTTAATTTAGATAATGGACCTGGTTATGGACAATAGTTGGATTAAATAAAATGATTTCGTTACGAGGGAATATATGTCCGGTAATATGGATTTTATTAATTTTGCGAAAAAAACACATGGACTTATTCGGTAAAATATTTTGTCCGTGTAATCATTGTTTCAATAATAAAAAATATTATATTGACGAGGTTAGGGGGAATCTTTTTAAATGGGGATTTTGGTCATCGTATGAGATTTGGATGAAACACGGGGAAGAAGTAGTAATTCCCGTTAATGACGCAATTGTAGATAATGAAATGTTGAATGTGTTGGATGATATTAGACTGAGGAAATTATATATTAAGGGCCAACTTTTCAAAACTTTGTATTATAAGTCCTAGTTGGAAAAACTTATTTTTAAGGCCTATTTTCTAACTACCTAGTTTCGAACTTTCCCATTTTACCCTTGTTCGTTATGGGTACGGACCCATAACGATAATTATCACGAACTCAAAAATAATCGTATGGTACAGACCCAACACGTTTTGCAATGATTTCTTAGTCTTATTTATTAAGTACAATATACGAGGCCAGACCCATATCCCTCGAATTCTATTTGGAGCCAACCCAACACGTTTGTTTTTGTTATACTTATTCGTTTTTTGTTTTACAGGTTTGCAGTTTCAATCACACTTAAATGGGGTATACCCAACAAGAACAAAAAAATTAATCACATAACTATCCATTCTTAAAATCAGCTAACAATACAAAAATGAAGACGTGGGGCCAGCTCCAATACTTACTAAACAACTAAATGGGTCTGGACCCAATACAAAGTACAAAAAAATAAAAACAATTGAGCCCAATGGGGTTGGGCCCATTAACAAGCTTGAGCCCAATGGGGCTAGACCCATTATCACACTTGAGCCCAATAGGGATGGACCCAACAATCAGAAACGCGGTGGCTTTTCGTTGTGGTAGCGGTGCTGCGAGGAGTTGCAGGAGAGAGGATGAAGTCTGCTGATGGCGGTGGCATGGTGGCGGCGCTGGATCCACGAACTGGTGGTTATTGTCGAACTGGAGGTGGCGAAGATAGAGGATCACGGTGGTGTTAATGGTGAGATGAAGACGGTGGCTGCAGATCGGTGTTGGGAAGGTCACTGTCTTCTGCAACTCGAGGTGGGGTTGAGCAGCGGAGGTCTTCAACAATATTGGTGCTGCAGATCCACAGTGAAGCAACAGTTTGGGTGGTGTTGGTGCTGCAGATCCACAGTGAAGCAGCAGTTTTTGGTTGGTGATGAAGGAGATGGGAGTGTTAATGGTGAGGGGCTCTTCACGAACGGAGGGGAGGGCGGCGGTGGTATTTGTAATGGTGTTGTTGGTGCAGATCTGGGATGGTGAACAACGGTGGTGGTGGGGTGCAGCGTCTATGGTGGTGGGGTGAGCTCGTCAGTGGGAAGGGGGTGGTGGTCCGGCATGACGGGGTGGGGATGGGGTTTTCCAGCAGCGCGACGGGGTGGTTATGGTGGTCTTGGTGATGGTGGTTTGCTGGGGGTGGCCCATCCTGCATCTCGGTGATGGTGATGGAGGGGTTGGGGCGGCGCTGTGCAGCAGGGTTCATGGGTTGCAGCAGTGGTGGTGTTAATGGTAGTAGTGGTTCGCAACTGAGAGACAGACAGAGAGAGAGAGAGAGAGAGAGAGAGAGAGAGAGAGAGAGAGAGAGAGAGAGAGAGAGAACAGCTGAGAATGGGGGAGGGGGTTTTGGTGTCTTAATGGAGGTTTAGGGAGGCTTTTTCATTTTTTAATGTGGGATAAAGGGTGGGGGTATTGTTGTCATTTACCTTAACTAGTTTGACCTTCTAACTAGTAGTTGGAATGCAGGATTTAAATCACAAAGTAGGGGGGGTCTTAAAGACCCCTATTAGACCCACTATTGGAGTTGGGGCCACTCTGGTGACACCGAGATGGGTGACGAGAATCTTATGGGACAGAATCGTGTGTGTTTTGACGCGTTGTTCAAGGAAATGGAGACAGCGTTGTACCCATAACTACTACGATGGGTTTATTGGACTTAATAGCCAAGTTAATGCGTGTGAAAGTGAAGAGCAAATTGACAAACACCTCTTTTACCGAAATTGTTCAGTTTTCGGGTTGTGTTTTGCTAGAAGACCATACTTTACCTTCTTCTTATGTGGAGTGCAATAGAAAGTTTAAAAGTTTGGGCATAATAAAGGACACATTTCCCTGAAGTTTTTGGAAATGTCATTCCTACAGGAAGGACACCTCATTACATACTTCTGTGCATGCAAAGTACGCCTTCCTTCACAGTTCGCAAGTCCTCTGTTTGATTTGAGCCTGCCCTTCAAAACCCCCTCACAAGGCACCTACGACAGAAATTATGTCCGCAAGCTATCGTAAGTGGCTCTGCCATCACATTTTTGCAACTCGTGCAACTAAATTCTGCATTAAACAACCAAATTCACTTCACTAGATAGTAAAATATAAAACAAACACCAAAATTTTACCTTTCAACATCAGCTTCCTCTTAACAGAAGCCCCCTGCTTTCTAACAACCTTGATTTTTCCAGTAACATCATTTTCAACACAGTATTGTTTTTTACTGACCGGTTGCGCCTTCTCCATATCCACATACCTTTCTCTTCCTACACAAGAGACATGAGGAAAGTGGGGCCCCCATCGCCTACATTCCATTCTATCCTCCCACGATTCACCAACTAACACACCCGATTCCTCTCGGGATCATACTCAGTTGTATTGGTCCGAAAAAATCTTTGGGGCTCATCACAAAAATCTTGCCACTACAAGCATCAGCCTTTCTAGTTTTCTTGGCCCTCTCAGTAGTAATTGCCCCTCAAAAGACAAAACCGATTGTCCCGTCGCAGGTGTTGTTGTAATCCTCCATCTTCACCATTAAAAAGCACTGCTTTTTCTTTTTCTTTATGCTTCGAAGGTTCATCAATCTGTTAGTATCCTCTTCATTCGGCAACAATTCCTCATCTTTCAATTTTTCCTCGGTAAATTCCAAATTCTTCACATACTCCAAATCTTTCAAAAGAGACTCCTCATCGTCAATAATCAAGTGAATATTTCAATACATTCTTGTATGAGCAGGTCCAACCAGACAAAAGAAGAGGGAGAGGGATGGTTGTGGAGCAGCGGTGATATTTGGGTTAGGGAGGTTATGAGATAAAAGACGGGAGAGGCTAGAATATTAGTGATAAAATTAAAACAGGGTCATCTTTGTCAATTTTTATTTTATTTAGGATTTTTATAGGTGTAAAAGGCTATTAAGGTGTTATGGTAAATATCTCGTTGATTTTTAATATTAATTAGGGGTATAAGTAAACTTTTTTGGAAAATATAGGGTTTTTTAGTAATTTATAGGACTTATAATTAATTTTTAATATTATTTAGAAATATAAATGACGTTTTTGGAATATATAGAGATTTTTAGTAGTTTAATAAAATTTAGGACTTATAATTAATTTTTAATAGAGTAATGATATATGTCACCCCTTTTCATGTCACTCTTTTATCACCCTTCTATATATATGTTTTGATTTCCTTGAATAAAAGATAGAGAAAAATTTAATAGGATAGAGAAATCAATTCATTGGTACATGTAGGCATACACGTAGGAGGTGATAAAGGGGTGATACAAAAAGGGGTGACAATTATCATTACTCTTTTTAATATTATTTAGGAGTTAAAGTGTAACTTTTAATAAATATATGGTTTTAGTGTAATTAACTATAATTACACGATGACGGATATTATGCATAGTGGCTATGCTGTAAAATAGCCGTCTAGGCGTTAACTCCTTTCTCAGTCGCTTACGCATAGTAAAAATTCTAGGCCTTTTTGCCTAGCGCCTTAGTCGTCGTGGAAGAGGCGTCTAGCCCACCTAGGCACCGATTACTGGAAAAAAAAGATCGCATAGGCATTCTTTTTATTTTTCTTATTCTCGAGGATTCTTGAATTGATATTATAACTCAAATTTTAGTATTTTTATAATTACTATAGTGTTGTTAGATGAATTTTATGACTTAAATAGTTAATTTTTTTATAATTACTACGTTTATTTTACTAAATATACAAAATTACAGAGTGGGAATCAAAACCGTATAATCCCGCCTAGGCCCCGTGTAATCCCGCCTAGGCTCTAGGCCCCGGAACCGAGATCTACAACATAGTCTAGTGGACATGGTGGAGATAATAACGGGAAAGATCCTTCCCGGACCCCGAATATTTCTATATCGGGATGCACCGCACCGGGTATGATTTTTTTAGTTTTTTATTAACTCTGGTTTTTTTTTTTAGTTTTTATTATTAATCAAAATTTTAACAGAGAAAAAGGCCTAAAAGCCTCGGGGCCCGATCACACTTGCATCAGCCGCTAGGGCTATGCAAAGGGAGGGGGAGACTCCTCATTGATTTCCGCGTCTTTGATCAGACATGGAATCTAGAGAGCAATTACGAGCATCGCATGAACCAGGTTATTAACCTGACTGTCCGTGAAACGGTGCCCCTTCATTACAAGAGCTGGTAAAAGGTCCCCACCGATATGCAACGCAAAATCCTGATATTAGGGGTAATTTGTCTAACCTTAACATTTAATTTTGTAACTCGCGTTGTAGATATACAACTATAATCATTGAGTTTATTTGTCAATGGGATTTCTTCCGGACAGAGGATTGGATGAGTAGAATGGATTGGCCGAAGATCTCAACAAATATAGATGGTAATTGTGCTAAGGGCTACAATGATTTTAAATATCGGCTGAATACTAGTTTTTACCTAAAGGTTAAAAAGACGAGAGACCAGACCCTAGCGGATTGGAGGCCACGATTAAGATGTGGGAGTCGGAGAAAATAAGGTAATACTGTTATTGTACTTTAAGAACTTATATACTTTATTATATTATCGTTTTGTTTTGTTAAACTAACAGAACCGTCAAAAGCGAATAAGTAAAACTGGGAGAAGCAACAACGCCCAAGTGAGGCAGGTTTGAGGACTCACTCCCGGAAACGGGAGGGCTTGTTTTTGTAAGGAACACAAATCAATAGTTTTTAACATTGACTTGTGACTGAAACACTTATTTACTTGACTTATTGACTGAAACATGAGGTGGAGAAGAACAAGGTGATTCGAGCAACACCAGTGGAGGGATCAGAGCAAAATTTTCCCCTTCCCCGGATGGCTGACTTCTTCTTTGATAAGGAGATGATACGTGGAGGACAGAGGCGTGTCAGCGATCGAATGTAAGTTTTTAAAAATACGATTTCAGTATATATATTTTGATTTTGAAATTTATTCATGTAACAGGACGCACTGAGAGCCATTTTGTGTGATAGAGTTAGGGAATCCTGAGTGGCTCGACATCATCTTCACTGTCACTCTCTCAAAAGGAACAGGTGGAGGCGGTAATGGAGGCGGCCCGCCAAGGTATGGGTGAAGGGACACGCAATTGGGTACTTGGAGTTGGACCGCCTCTTAAGGCCAAATTTTTAAAGAGTGCTCCTAATCAGCTAACCGATAAGATGATCAAGGACTTTGAGGCGATGCTAGCGTCCATCAACGAGTATCTTATCTTGGTGGGCAATTAGCCATTCACTTCAGAGGAAAAAGTATCTCGATCTACGAGATCCACAACTTCCACCAACCCACGAACCACACCCTCGAAACACGATTGGGTGGAGCCCTCGACTTACTAAATCGGTGCAGGGTAGAATAGGGGCTATCAGTTAACGGGCCTCCCTCCACTACTCTAGATACCGGTCCTTCCAATCCTCCTCGGTCTACTCCTTCTACTTCTGATCCTCTCCCTACTGCTCCATCAGCCAGCCAGCCTAGCGATTAATGCCTAGAGACGAAGAAGTTGTTGATGATGAAGATGAAATATACTTTGATTTTTTTTTAATATTTGACTTTTTTCTTATAATATTGAATTTTACGTTTGACTTTATTATGTTATTATGTTTGACATTTTACGATTTTTCTGTAATAATAAATACTACATTTGTTTTTATTTTATCGGTTTTATTTCATAAATTAAAAAATTAATTATTACAAAATATAAAATTAAACAAACACAAAAACAAAATATTAATAAATCAAAAATTGTATTAAAATGGAAAATTATAAAAAAAACCTTTAGCGAGGACAACTTTCCGCAAAAGAAAAACTTTAAGTTCTCACGAAAGAATTTATAGTCCACGAGAACAGTTGTACTCGCGAAAGACACACTAATCTGCGTGACAACTATCCTCGCGAAAGACTAAATCTCTTGCGAGAACGTTTGTCCTCACGATCGATGCCCTGCCTTCCGCTATGACGCACATAAGTCCTCGCCTTACAAGTTTTTCTCGACGAATTTGTTGCGAAATTTTTTTCGTGAGACATGTCCTCGTGAATGATGATTTGTGCCTTTCTTGACGACTTTTTGAAGCTTTCGTGACAAAAAATTTCATCGCGAAAGCTCGAATCCGTAGAAGCGTTGTGAGATGTAAATGTTTGGAATCTTCATTTTGTTTTTAATATATGTTCTCATTAAAAAATTAAGAAACCCCATCCTTAATTTATAACTTAACAAATGAGTTAAATCAATACTTTTATTCCACCAAATAAAAATAAAAATAAAAAAGACTTGTATTCTAAAAGTACAACCTTGTCTATAGAGCAAAATATGAAAGAGTAATGCTGGGTATCACCCAAAAAGGCATCACCTAAACATCACCCATGATGTGGCGGTTAGGTGGCCTAATCATGGAAGAAAGAGAATTAAATAAACTTGGAAAGAGAAATAACATGATTAGGCCACCTAACCGCCACATTATGGGTGATGTTTAGGTGATACCTTTTTGGGTGATACCCAGCATTACTCAATATGAAAAGATAAGTGGAACGTTTCTATTCACCAACTCGTAGAGGGTCCAAGTTTAATGCAAGAAAACACTCCAAACAAGAGATTAAATAGACTAACTCAGGCTCAGATAATCCTCTTCAACTTGCGGAGGAGCGAAAGGTGAAATATAATGATCTTTAAAGAAATTACCCTCATCAAAGTTTTGAGAATAGCTGCGAGCATCGTAACTGTATCGTACAACACTTGTTTTCCATCTCAAAGCCTTCTTCAACTGTGACTTCAACTTCAAGCTTATCTTCTTTGCAAAAAACAATCCATGGAAACAATTGACCGGTGCTCTTCTACGGACCACTTTGACTACCTCGGACTCAGGGGCACTGCATGCAACTCTAGTACTAGCCGATTTTAATAGTGGGATCTTCTTTAAACCTACCATCTTTACTTTTTTCTTTGTTCTCGTAAACTCAAAACTAGAGAAGGAAGAGATTTTTTATGATTGGGTGTTTGCAATGCATTGTGATTTATAGTTGTGGTTTATAAGTCTTGACACCCGAAACCAGATATTGGATGTCATTTTCGCATATGCACAAGAAGGTAAAATGTGTTATTATTAAACTCGAACTAATATTAATCTTATTTCATAAAGGGTCACAAAGATTAACAAAAGAAAAATAAACCAGCCAACGTGACTTTTACTATTTAGAGGCCCCGATAATGATGAAGGCTATTGAATACGAAAGACAGTCCTTTCAAGTAATTTTAATGATTATAATTAGAGATGAGACACCACTTAATTTTAGAATTTGATGGAAAGTATAGAAAGATTGGTTCAGTATATACTATATAGTATGTCACGCATCTCAGATGCAGACTTTTGAGCTTAGTACTATCATAAGACCATGCTAATTGTCTTAGACTCTTAGGCCTCAAATTCCTCAATTAATTATTGATTAATTCACGTTATTTGTTATTACATCACACTTCATAATATACTTCAATCAAATTCTGGATATCATGGTTTACAACTTGTTGTTTTTAATTATACTCGTTAAAAATGACAAGGGGGAAGTATAGAATAGAGTTGAGGTTTAAACACTTTTTAGCAATTTTATAAGTTTTAAAATCAAATCGTACAAAAAATTTGGAGATTATAAAACGAGGTGTCTGTAATATTTTTTGTTTCCCAAAGAGTAGAGAATAAAGTAGGAGTGAGCTATAATCTGAGTAGGTGAGTTTGATGGAGAAATAAAATAGTAATTTTGTTAAGTTGATGGAGATTGTGAAAAAGGAGGGGGTAGAGAAGGTTAAGAATTGGCTCTTGCAGCAAACAAAAGGGATATTAACGCATTCCTTTTAATAGGTGGTCTTAGGTGAGTTTGTGATGATGATATTTACTTAATTAGGAGTGTTAGTATGCTTTTTGAGTTTCCATACATAAAAGAAAGTGAAGCTCATATTTTCCTTAAAAAAATAAGTTGTTAGATGTTTGCATCATCGTCTAAGAAAAAAGTGGGGTAAATAGAGAAGAGAGAAAAGAAAAGAATAGATTGTCGATCTGTAGCATGAAAGGACAATATATCTGCTATAAAAAAAAAAAAATTGTCAAAATACGTCTGCTGTAAACAAATGCCCCCCATGCGTGAATTGTGCTTAACCTTCATATTTTTTTGTTTTTTTTTTTTTTTGTCGGAAGTGCTTAACCTTCATCTAATCTTTACTATTAGAGCATCTCCACTTTGGCAAAGAATAAATGTAGTTTAATTAATATAAACTTGGATACAAGAAGGCACGCATAATACAAATTTCACTCGCAGCCCTTTCCACACAAGAGTCCAAGTGCGGTAAAACTTTCTGAAACTAAGGCTAAGTCCAAGTGAACCCCATTGGGGGTTGAAAACTTACTTTTTATACTCCAAGAGGCATTGTAGAAGATGGAGCCCCAATTGTAATGACAACACATTTTTCTTATCTTAGGCTAAGTCCAATAGCCTCCATGTTATAGCTTTTCTTTACAATTGGGATAAAATGTACCACTTTTAGGTCTCCAACAGCATCTCCATTCTACAACCCCCAATTCTATGCATCCCTACATTTACCTTTTTCTCAACACATATGACTATAAAACATGGATGCTACATTTGATCTCTATTGTTTTCTTTATTTTTTATCTCTCTTTTGGATATCATTGTTTGATCCTTCTTTCTAATTTTTTAGTTTTTTACGTATCTATTATTGGATTTATATTAATATTTTTTTTTATTCTCTTTATTTTATATTACTATATTTATTTATATTTGCAATTTGAAAATTTTAAATCATTATTATTATTTAGTTTTATATTTATTTTGAATACTTTATATAAAAGTAAATAATAAAAAGATTGGATGAATAATAAAATTTATATAAAAAATAGATATCCTTTATTATACATTAAAAAATATTTAATTTTAAACAAATTAAAATAAGGAAAATAATTGTTATAATTAATAGTAATTTATATATTAATATGTAAAGTATTTTTTAATATTTTATAACAAGTTAGGAAATAGACACATGGATAAAAATACTTAATAATAATTTTAAAAATTTAATGAATTAATTATAGAAAATATATTAACATAAATATATAATAGAATTTTAAAAATTAAGTTGATAGAATTGGGAAGCTGTTGGAGCATCTCTAGTTTAGAGAGTTGCTATTTGATAGAGAAAAGTCATTTGACCCTCTATTCTGGCAAAAATTGTGTGGAGCTGTTGGACTTAGCCTTAACTACATGTGGGTAGTTCTACAATGTTTGCTACAATTTTTTTTTTCTTTTTTCAATTTGTTTTGATTAAAAGTTTTAATTGTACATGTTTTTTATTATTTTTTGGCTAGAAAGTTGTTGTAATTTTCTTTTTCTTTTTTGCAACTAGAAATATTTAAATCATTATTATTTAGTTTTAATATTTTATATAAAAATAAATGATAAAAGAATTGGAAAAATAATACGATTTATAAAAGAAAAAATAAATATTCTTTATCATACATGAAAAGAAAATATATTTACTTTTAAAAATTTTGTATTAAAAAATAAACAAATTGAAATAAAGAAAAATAATTGCTAAAAGTTATAATTATTTTAAAAAATAATTATAATTAGTAGTCATTTATATATTAATATTTAAAGTATTTTTTAATATTTTATACAAGTTAAGAAATAAACATATGAATTAAAAAATTTAATAACAATTTAAAAAATTAATAAAGGAATTATAAAAAATATATTAAAATAAAGATATAATAGAATTTTTAAAATTAGGTTAACAGAATTGGGAAGCTGTTGGAGCAACTATAGTTTAGAGAGTTGTTATTTGATAGAAATAAGGTATTTGACCCCCAATTCTGGCAAAAAATGTATTGAGCTGTTGGACTTAGCCTAAGAGTATAACTCGCTATCGAAAGGTCCATATACCGGTTTCAAGACTGAACCGGCAAACCGGTTATGGAACCGACGGTCACTGTACATTGGAGAACCGGACCGAACTGTGTAATCCCTTTTAAGCTCTGGATTTTGCTAAAAAGAAAAACTCAATTAAAGATCGGACTAGTAAGAACCAGACCGGTAAGACCTATAAATAATTTTTTTTTATTTTCATTCTTTTGTTTATTCACTCACTTCACTTCTCTCATCCCGATCAATTGCCCGACCCATAACAAAATCGCAACTCATTAATCCACTCTGATTGAAATCAAACTCACCCACCGCCCCCATTTAACTCTTCACCACCCAACTCATTAATCCACTCTGATTGAAATCGAACATATGAATTTGGTTAATCCATTGAAGGATTAAGTAATTAATAGAAGGATTAATCCAATTAGTGGATTTTTATTTTTTGTCTCAGGCCATTACTTCTCCACTGACCCATCTCGTCCATATTCCACATTTACTTCTCTACCGACCCATCTCATCCTCCTCGTTTCTCCAAAGGGTGAATACACCCTAGCACTAGAAACTAAAATCAATGGAGTTAAGTGCTTCTTCTTGGTGGGTTTTTTAATTCATGATCGTATCTATATGATTTATGGTGATTGTTGAGTATATGAAAGCAAACTGGTTCATTTTCTTTTTCCTTGTTTCCGAGATCGTGCTTGTACTAGCAAATTTGCAAGTACTTATACTTTTTTTCAATACCCAATTCGGTAAGCTCAATATAGTACTTATTTCTTTTTCAATACTCAATCATTTTTTCACTTTATTTAAAATGGTCAGTCGGGCAAAGAACCTTACGAATAGCCGATTTGTATGAGTATTTTTAACAGCAAAATGAACTATTTGTAAAAGCCGGCAAATTTGCATATAAGCTTGCAAAATTGGTCCTTGAGCTATTCTGAAATTGGCTAAAAACCTTATATTTTCAATTTAGCCCTACAACTCAAGCAATTTATATGATAAAGTTTTTGATACATTGCATATAGATCCTATGGGTCTTCTTGTTGTTGGAAGGCGAATTGTAATTCTGAAATAGTTACACATATTTGTTTATAATTTTGTATTATATTAATGAGATAAATGCACCCTCTAAAACCCCGTTTTACAAAACTGGCCCTACGAGAAATATTTTACAAGATCCCTATACAAAATTGAATTTAAATGATAAGAAGTGTGCATTTTTTATAAATTCAGTCACTTATAATATTAATTGGTTTTTAAAATTATTCTGAATTTTGGTACAATGAATACTAAGTCCCTTAACTTTCCTAATTACTTGGGTTTTATCCATTAAGGTTTTGAGAAATATTTTTTAGTCCCTGGAGTATTCTGATATTGGTTTAAACTTCGATAATTGAGTGAAATCTCTGAAAATTGCTTTTTAGTCCTTGAAATTTGGTAAAAGATTGAAATAGGAGTCCTATACTTTCAAAAGTTGTTATTATTGTCCTATTAGAAGTGGGAAAAATAATTAATTGCGTTGAATAGACGAAAAGCGTATAAAGAATGATTTTTTTTGTCTATATATGAATATGAAAAATTGTATTTTAGTCCTTACGTGATCCGTACTATGTGTTCTACTGTTAAAAAATTATAAATCCTTGCGAAATGGCTCTTATACCTTCGAAAGTTGTTATATTGTCCTATTAGAAGAGGAAACTATATTAATTGCGTTGAATAGACGAAAAGCGTATAAAGAATAATCATTATATTCATTCTTTGTCTATTTATCAATCTGAAAAATTACATTTCATGATCAATTAGACTTGTTATCCGACGAGGATGATCAATTAGACTTGTTACTTAAATTCAAAATATATTGGATGTAATAATTGTATTTAGTTAGTTTACTTTTAATTGTAATAATTTTTCATTAGTAATTGTATTATTTCAATTAATGTTGTAAAAATTGTAATATTTTGACTTGTTTTAGTTCGTTATTTCATTAGTAATTGAAACAGTAACCACTTCTGCAAATGGAACCAAGTAAAAAAATATACTCAAAATCGGTTGTTCTTGTTTAGAATCGGACCTAACTCGAGACCACTAAGCAGAACCTATAGAACCTGTAACTATAACAGTTAAGGAACCGGGTACAAGAATGAAATTACCAGTCTCTCTTATAGATTCGGTGGTAATTTTACTGTTGGGACCGAGCCGGAGCCGGTCTGGTAAGATAGAGACTAACAGGGGCGGATGTAGGGGTGGGCTGAGGTGGGCTGCAGCCCACCCCAACTTACCCAGCCCACTATAATTTAACCTACTTTTTTTAAAAAAATAGATAAAAATATAACTAAAAAAATTATAGCATAAAATTAGTCCTCCCTAAATTAAAATTTAGATATTAATTCTATCAAATAATAAAATTTATTAACGAAATTGGAACGTGAATACCATTAAATATTCAATTTCTTGGTTCGTTTTAATTTTTTTTCATAGATTTTTTTGTAATTAACTCTTATAATGTTTAAAAAAAATTATTTGGGCCCCCTAAATTTTAAATTTTATTTTACTAGACTTTAAATGATTTTATTTATAGGATTTTTTTGTTTTTTTGCAACAAAATGTATGTTATTTTGAATAAAAAAAAGAAATTTTTGAATGATTAATTTAAAAAAAAAATATTCAGACTTATATTGCAATCTTTACACAATATAGGGATTTATAGTGCATTTTAGCATTATATAAGGATCTATCTAGCAATTTTGCATAATATGTAGACTTATTGTGCAAATACGGCAAAATAATTTTTTTCGGGGGCGTTGCCGCCGAACCCCCTTAGCCCCCCCTAACAAAAAATCCTGGCTCGGTCTCTGGAGACTAATAACACGAACCGGTCTGATAAACCCTTAAACCGATAAAAACCGGTCAGAACCGGACCGATAAGTCTGATTGCCAGTTTGAGATATAACTCAAATGTAACTTGGGTAGAAAGAGTAGAAGAATTATAAATCACAGAGGTACATAAGGCTAAGTTCAATGTCGTTTTGATATTTGGGTGTACCATTTAGAGTTTGAGTATTGTTTGCTAGAGATTATAAGTCTCTTATTAATAAAGTTGAGAAATATCTTTGATATTGGAACGTATTTTTACTTTCTTATATCGGTCGACTGGAGTTCATAAAATTGTTACTTCAAGGGGTAGAGTGTCTTTAGTTATCCATATTTTGGACTCTAGTTTGTGTGATAGATCGATCTGTGAGTAATTGTAGAAACTTTTATTTGGACGGAAAATCTATACTAATCAAATGAAAAATATTGTACTCCAAAAGTAGAAGGTGCTCTAGGTCTTAAGTACTTAGATGCTTGAATAAAGCACTACTTATGAAAAATATTGTGGAGAATTGTTAATAAAAATATACGCTTTGGTTCACATGCATACACTAAAAATATATATAAGGAGCAACGCTTTTGGATGTGGCAAATAGCAAAAACGGATTCGACGCTTTTGAAACAAATTTAGGAGTTAAAGGATGAGATTGGCACTTCACTTGGGATTGTGAAAGGTGAGAAAATATTGTCTAGATAATTTTTCTCCACCAACGATCTTTCCATCATCAACAATCTTCCTAGTGGTGAGTATTATACTTTATATAACACCCGTACGGTTTCTTTCGCCGCCGATCACTTTCGAGAGCTTGGACTAATATTCTGTGAATTACATGAGTAACTCCTAAACACGCAACCATTGTGTGGATAGCGTTACAATCGACATTTTAAACAAAGAACATGATAGTTTATATGGAGCCGGATACACTTTGTGGATTGTATGGTGAGCATTTCGAATCGACTAATCATCTATTCTTCGAAAGTAATTTCGCAAATGACATTTGAAATAAAGTGATAAAGTGATTGCGTATTGAAAAAGAAATGAAAACTATATTGAGCTTACTAAAATGGTTTAAAAAACTCAAAAATCTGAGAAAATTGAAAAAGAAAAGTGTGACGAGTTATCTTTATCTCTACTATTTATCACATTTTGAGAGAAATATCAAAATAAACAATATTGATATGAAAGATGAAACTCCTTCAATGTGACGATTCTCAAAAATGTTAAAGTGTGCATTTAATCTATTTTATTTATTGTACAAACACCATGCATTCATGGATGGTAGTAGGATTTTAATTTTAACTTATTGAGATATTCATTAGCGATAGATATTAGAGATTATTACCTTAACCTTTGAAAAGCCTAGATAGAACATGTAGCTTATACAGTGTACAACTTTACTTATTTTTGTACAACCGTATACCCAACCAAAAGAAAGACCAAGTTCGAGAGGTGAACTTAGAATTAGGAGTTGAAATTCTAAAAATAAATTTTTAATTAATTATTAAGTGCTCAATTATTGATAAAAAATTTAGCAATTGTAGCTAGCCAAAATAAATTTAAGATAAGATTGGATAAGAATTGTTTCGAATCCAATTGAGTATACCAATGTAGGATATTTCCATCCCGCTCTGTCTTTCGTGAGCACTTCCGATATATTATGTATCAACAATCCTTTATTTTAACCCCAATCGTAATAACGCAAGTATTAATTTCCCTGTAAATAACTTTTATATCAAAATTCGTCTTTGCTTCCATTATCTAGTGGATCCCTTGCACTTTACTATCTCTTATGAGTCCACCTCCACACACAACTCATCCACCGCGATAAATAAACCTTCATACGACGCCACTAACTCCGCAACAGCCACTAACGAGCACGAGATATTCATAGCGAACCCTTTGACCAAATTGCCTTTTTTATCTCTTATCACCCCTCCCGCTCCACCTATGTCTTGCACTTCTTTCTAGCTTTTTTTTTTTTGTTCAAATGCATAATAATATAGATAGTAAGGAAACGGTTACAAGGTTTAGCCGACCCCGGAAGGTTCAGCTTCATTACAAATAATACTGGCTAATTGGGGAGGAATACACGTATTCCAGATACCAAACAATGTGCTAAAAAGCTCCTGTTTGGCAGCCCGGTCAGCTGCCCCGTTTCTACCCCTAGAAACAAAATGAAATGTGGGGGAAGATAGTTCAGCAAAATAATAAATATTACAAATAATGTTTCTAACTGAATGACTCAACACGGGTAGCCCTGAAGAGAGAGGTTTCATGATAGTAGCTGAATCATTCTCTATAATAACGCTTCCAAATGGAAATTTTGAAGCCATTTCGGTAGCTTTCAAAATTCCCGTGGCCTCTGCCTCTAACAACGAATCTGCTCCAACCTTCCAACTATCACCATTAGAGTTTCTTACTACACAAGCAACTGCAGCTCCCAAATCGGAGAAAGCTGCATCACAATTAATTTTAAATTTATTTGGAGGTGGTTTTTTCCATTTATCCTTAAATTTAGAATTTAGTGTACTATTTCCATTATTATTATGGTCTAATGGATTATTATTATTCCCAATGTTTAAATCTAGAAAATTTGTATCATTTGGGTTTGAAATTTTGTAATATTCTTTCCAATTTTGAATTGCTCTATTGATAGTGTTTAAAGAGTCACACTTTTTACCATTATAGATAAAATTATTTCTATCTTTCCAAATATGTCACATTATAATACATGTAAGTTCTAATATCCTATCTGATTTAAATCAGACAGATCACCCTTATTGTTCCAGAAGTTATTTATTACTCTCATAAGGTCAAGTTTAATAATATCCCAGTATGTTCTGAAAAAATTTCCATTATAACCATCCGACCCTGGTGCCTTATTAGGTCCCAGTTCCCATGTTGCTTTTTTAACCTCTTCTTCATTAATATGCATATTCAAATTATCTGCAGATTTTTTATCAATTTTACTAGTAATAAGATTCATAGTGCTAGTATAATCTCTTTTTCCTACTGTTGTAAAAATATTATTGAAGTAATTGACTATTTCCATTTTTATGTCATTCTTATTATCAATCCATACACCATTTTCATTAGTGATGTTAATAATTTTATTTCTACTTCTTCTTTCTTTAGTGCAGGCGTGATAATATTTTGTATTTTTTTCACCTTTTTTAAGCCAAATATTTCTAGATCATTCCTTCCAGAAACTTTCTTCTCTTTTCCAAGTTTCTTCAAGTTCCTTGGTTATACAATTATATTCATCCCAGTTAAAATTGGGGTTATTACTATTAGAAATAATTTCTAATTTTTTATAAGCTTTTCTATTTGGATTTTATTGTTTCCAAAATTTTTCCTATTCCAATCTCTTAATGCTTGACTGCATCTTTTAAGCTTGTGGTTGATAACTGCATTAGGGTTTCCCTTAGAGAGCTATAATCATTCCAAACTTTTTTAATAATATTTAAACAATCAATTTCTGTAGTCCGGAAACTTTCAAAATAAAATCTTCTTTTATTTTTGTTATCATTTTTATCATGATGTAGTACCAAAGGGCAATGGTCTGACCCAATAGCTGGTAAGATTGCTGTCCAAGCATTTGGAAAGAGCTTATCCCATTCAGAGTTATGTAATGCTCTGTCTAAGATAGCCTTTATAAGTTTATTATTGACTCTTTTGTTTATCCATGTGAATCTACAACCATAAGAGGTTGTTTCCTCCAAATTGTGGAGGTTTATAAACTTATTAAAGTTTTTAATTGATTTTTTTATGACAAACAATACCCCCTAATTTTTCCTTGAGAAATCTAATACAATTGAAATCACCTATTAAGGTCCAAGGAGAGTTATGGGGTTTAAAAGCATTTAAGAAATTAAGAGAAATCTCTTTATCAATATCATAGGGGTTTAAATACATATAAGTATAAAATATAGGGGTCATATTATAACCCTCTATTTTAGTGTGGATAAAGTTAGCCGAAGCTTTAATAACATTTATTTTCAACTCTTTCTTCCCCATTAACGCGAGACCACCTCTCGCTCCAATAGGTTCAATAGTTTTAATCAAGCTCATATCCAAAATGTTTGCAATATTATCAAGCTTTTCATAATTATTTTTGGTTTCAGATAGAAACAGTACCTCCGGACGATGCTTAGCGCAAAGGTCACGGGTTGCCTGGACTGTCAAAGGATTGCCGATACCTTGACAGTTCCAGGCTATGTGAATCATTGAAAAGAATGGGGTTGATTGGGAACAACCCAGAAAACCTTTTTTCCATTTTGGAAAATTCCTTAATATACTCCTACACAAACTTATGAGTTTTATACAAATTTTTATTAACAAATGTAAATACTGGGAAAATAAAAATATTAATCAATTGTTTTTCATCCACCACAGCAATTTTACAAAGCTTTTCAATACCAATAAAGGAAGATAAATTAAAATATAACCTTTCTCCTCCTAAAATTGTTTGTTTTGTTTTAGTAAAAACTAAAACATTAAAAATAACAGCTTTTTTTGTTTTAGTAAAAACTAAAACATTAGAATTTATGGTACAGATTCAGAGAATACATGTTGAAGGGAAGCCAAATCTGGACTCGTGAAAACAAGACAAGTGAGCGGGTCCATCATCATTTCTGGGTCTGGATCGGGCCTGCCATGCTGGAGAAGGTGAAAACCGTGGAGGTGTCCACTCACTGCTGTCCAGAAAGCTTGCCTCGCACTCTCCTTTTCGGCACTGCTGGTGGATTCAAAATGGCAGAAGAGAAAACACCCAGGTTGCCTGCTTCTGAAGTGAATCTGTTCGCACGCCTCAAAGCGGATGGATCTGCAATTATTCGGGTCAGATAGGAACGCTGGAAGGAAAAGCTTACCTGGATCGGAATCCATTGACCGGATCTGGAAGACAGTTGACCGGGCATGAGGGATGTAAAACCTAGGTGTTGGGAATGGCTGTGATGGAAGTGGGCGAGTGGTGGGAGGGCGAGAACGAAGTAGGAAAGAGGGCTGTACGGGGAGGGAGGTGGTGGTTGGGTCGGAATCTGGTCGGAGACGGCAGAAGGTTTGTCTGGCCAAGGTTTTGGGTCGGCTAAGGTTTACTGTGGATGGGTTGAGGGCTAGGGCTAGGATGGTGGTGTTGCAGGTCTGAGAAGATGAACGGAGGAGGGGATTTACGGCAGGGCTGGCTGAGTTTTTTGGGCTCCGTGCCTGAGAGCACATTCCACTTCTTTCCAGCTTTCGTCTGTGTTAAGCTTGTACCCACGACTTGGCCCGATCATTTCCACATGGTCTTTAAACTTCCTGTGTTTGTTCGGATGTCACCTCCATGCCTTAACATAATTTACGGCCAAATATTTAGCTTTTTCAATTAAGACCTCGCTACTCGAAAAGACCTTATCATTAAAGACGGCTTCATTTCTTTCTGACCAAAGTAACCCCACTAACGCAGCGAAGAACACATCCCAAGGTAGTCCTGCAAAAAGGCCTTTCATGCTTAAGTTCCTATTCCACCATAATACAGCCTCCCCCTGTAGGATCAGTTGTTCACCTTGAAGAGGTATTTCACTGTACCTGTGTCCGAACAAAACGTCAGAGCTATTAAAAGTTTCATTAAATTGCAAATCAGTCCCTGCTACAAAATTTGCATTGGTCAGACCTTTGCTGATTTCATTGTTGTTGGGCCATTCATTTCACAATTTATTATGTATCGCACTCTCACCATCAAAAGTGGGAAATTGTTACTGAGTGGATGTAACGTGTAAATGAGGAAATGACAAATTCTGATCAAAGACATCACCATTCACTCACAAATTTTGTGTGCATCACAAAAAAGTGATTTCCTGAAACACCATTCACTTAATACAGACAATCTTGATCTATAAAAGACTTCACAACAATTCTCATATAACCATATAACCAGAGATGCAATCATTTCAGTGAATGGACATAGAAATGAGAAATACAATATATGAAGCTTAAGCTAGATTTTACACACAAACAATCAAAACCAGATATGCTAGCATTTGGCAAAGGCAACCTAATATACAAAAATCAGAACAGAAAACCAACAAACAAAAGGGAAATCAAGACAATTCATGCCAAACAAAATAAAGGATACACTGTAAACAATATAAGCAAACATAATTTAAGGGGAAAAGTCTTTCATTCTCTAACAAAAATCCCATAGGAACACAATATATTATCTCTTAAACAGTACAAATAAATTGAAAACCCAAACAAAACTAAATTGTCCAAAAATTCAAATGATGGCACTTCTAAACAATAGCATTTGCAGCACTTGCAATCCTAGGCCAGAGATCAGCACACTCCTTTCCGATTGGCCCAGTAATAGCAGATCCTACAACATCAATAACAGGAGATTATCAGTATTAATCACCAAACAAAATGTTTACAAATTGAGAAGGAATTAATCAATATTATTTACCTTTCATTTCACCCTTGGGATTTACAATAACCCCAGCATTATCTGCACAAATAGAAGAGATGAACTTAAGAGACTATCCAATTACGAATTATATAAGATAACATCACATACAAACTATTTATTAGCAAAACATACTAAATAGTTCACTAACATATATGACCAAAATGCCTTGTGAGTTAGTACTTAACCTCAAACCTATTTACCAAAAAATAAGATCATAGCTTATCACACAGCATAATAATTCTGTAATATAAATTAAAATAGATGCCACAAATTTACAACATAGTGAGCTCATACATCATCAAAATTGATAATCTTAATTGCTAGCTAACCTCATCTTGCTAATCAATTAGCCTATGATATCTCCCTATCAACTGACTATAGATTAATTAAACTCCTAATACAAACCTCTACACCAGATTATATATTGACAATACAAATGCTTAAAATTGTGTACTTAATACAAAATCTAAAAAAAAATGAAAAGGTTAATAAAAGAAGTAGCAAACCTTCGAAGTACATGAAGACACCGTCCTTTCGGCGCCAAGGTTTGCGCTGACGAACGATGACAGCTGGCATAACCTTCTTCCTGAGATCAGGCTTTCCTTTCTTCACTGTAGCCATAACCATATCGCCGACACAAGCTGATGGTAACCTGTTAAGCCTACCCTTGATCCCTTTGACTGATATGATGTAAAGGTTCTTAGCTCCGGTGTTATCGGCGCAGTTCACAGTGGCTGCCACTGGAAGACCCAGTGACATCCTAAACTTGTTACCAGCCGAACCTCCGCGTCCTACAATAACAAATTAAATTTAATTAAAATGAGATCAATAATAGAAATGAGAGAATGAAATGAGATTACAGAGTTAGGGTTTGTTAGTTACCTCTCTTCGACATTTTTCTCTCTGTGACGGAAGAGAATGAATGTGGTGTCTTAAGCTTTTATTGTAAGGGTTCGAGAATGGGCTAGGTTTTCTAAAGCAGACTTATGGAGCGAAGTGGGCTTAAGCCCAATGGGGTTTAGAAAAACATCTCACATTATTTCTTTTCCAATCTTCAACTTAGGGAAAAGAACTTTTTAAAATTACATATAAATATATTAAAAACTTAATATTACAAATTACATGGTGACCAATTATACTCTGGACAAGAGTTACAGGAAATCAGATATAACGGTATAACACCATGCTAAAACTATAAACACGCACAAGACACGCACGAAACGATAATATTCGTCCAAAAAGTACAAACTAACACTACAGAAGTACTAGGTAAAACGTCCACAAAGACAATGAAAGATGATCATTAAAAAGAACATCCCAAACATCAAGGCAAGAGAGAGAGAGAAGCGAATATCATTCTAGTACCCATCAGGGAGAACCGTCGATCAAAAAAATAATGGTAATGATGAAATGGAAATTGACAGTCCCTAAACCAACAAAAGTATGTCACCCCAGGTGACATAAACGAAGAAAAAAACTTTCAGGTTGAGCAAACTAGCATACACTTTTCTCCAAACACTAGCCACCTTCTATTTTCACAACCTCGCCACCTCCACAATCAAGCAAAAATAAACAGAGTCACCTACAAATGAACAACATAACTAGTAAAACCTCATTTGGTATCATATCTAAAATTAGTGAAGTAAGAAAGACCTAAGAAGTCACACTCCTCAATCTAACAACAAAGAAGTACAATGTCAAGAAGAAACAATTACACAGAAAAAAAACACAACCGCATAGAAAATATTAGAGAACACAATAACAACAATGATACACTCTACGCCCCCCCACCCCTCCCCCCATCCCCGACATAAACCAAAATTGCAAACCAATAATTGATCCACACGACTAATAGTGAACTGTAAACGCACATAACCACAAACCTGACAATAAAAGAAACGAGGGAAAGTATTAGATAAGTAGATTTATCGAGAGTAAGACAGGCCCAACACAACTAAAGAACACTCCAAATGGACATCAATTTCCCATGCTATACACAGAAAATGAGGAAAACCTCAAAACAAGTGAATAGCATTGGAAGGAATAAAGTTTTAATTAAAAAAAGGAAGGATTGAAAAATATTGATTCAACAAAGCAAAATTTTAATGAAAGATTTGAAAAGGGAGCAAAACAAAGAAAATAAATTTTTAAATCCTTTGAAAGAATGATGAACTTCAAATCTGGAAACTCTTTCAGTATTGATAAAAATAACAAACTCTTGAAGGAAAATGATTTATTGTCGATAAGGGTCCAGGACCTATTATAAGAAGATGTTTTATAATTTACAAATAGTCAACAAAACTTGGACTTGATGTTGGTAGTTCAAAGAATGAATTTTTAGAAAAGTGGTTTGGGATTCGATAATTTTGATCTACGATCAAACAAAGAAAATTGAAAACTGTTATCATGTTGCTTCCTCTTCTAAAATTTCTATGCCTACTTGTACTTATTGTGAACAATATGGTCATGTTATGTCGAAGTGGTTATATCAATCTGTGTTTGGGTCTCCTGTGACCTTATGGAAAAGTCCAGTATAAATCTTGAAGAAGAAGGGTATTACTAACCCACGTGGACTCAACTTGGGTACCTAAAATCTAATTATTGTGTTTGTAGGAAATGAGTATCAAGAAAAAAACTGATGGATTCTTGATTGTAGATGTTATAGGAATATGATGGGAAATGCCTTTCTTTTCTACAAATTGAAAAAGAAATATGGAGACAAAGTCACCTTTGTCTTTGTCGATAGTGCCAAAAAAATGTTAGGGTAAAGGTAACATTGGTAGTAAGGATTATATTCTTCATAATGTGTTACTTGTTAAGGATATTTAATTCAACCTACCTAGCATTAGTCAATTGTATGTTATAGGTTGTAAGGTTAAATTTGAATCTCTTAGATGTATTGTTTACAAGCATGATGAAAGTGATGTGTTATCTATCTCTAATAGGTCAAATGATGTTTATACGGTTAATATTGTTGGTCTTTTGTGTTGACGTGTTAAATATTAATCAATTATTAAGGATGGTCCGTGGTTGTGGCATAGGCACCTTGGTCGTGTTAGTATGGATTTGCTTTTAAATATCTCTAGAAAAGACATTGTTATAGTTTTGACTAAACTTTTTATTTATAAGGATAAATTTTATGATGCATGTTTTAAATCTACAATTGGGCCATCAACTCTAGGTTTCTTTAATTGTTGCACACATGTCTTTTTTATCCTATAGGTGTGATTTGTATTGGTGGATCCAAATATGTATTTGTTGTTGTAGATGATTACAATATATATGCTTGGGGTGATATTCCATACTTTGAAAATCAAACATTTGATGGATTTGCAAATCTTTGTACAATGCACAAAATGAGAAGAGGGTTATTCTATTACTTGCATTCGTAATGATAGTCAAATGGAATATGTGAATTCTCCTTTTATGAATTTTTGTATTGATATTGGGATTGGACATAACTTCTTGACTCCTAAAACTCTCCAATGAAATAGGATAGTTGATAGGAAAAACCAAACTATACAAGAAATGGAACGGACAATGTTGAAAGGACATGACTTGCCTATATATATTTTGAGTGAAGTCGGCAATACGAATTGTTTTGTTTTGAATTGAGAGTCGAGACCTAATATTCTGAAAATCTCATATGAGCTTTGGAACTATGTACCTTCTCGTATCTTTTAATTTCATGTTTTTGGTAGCAAATATTTTATTCTTAACACTATTTATTACTTGGCAAACTTTGATGCTAAATCGGGTGAAAGTGTTTTTCTTAGTTTTTCTATCAAGAGTAAAGTTTATCGTGTGTACAACTAGCGTACTAAGAACATTGGTGAATCCATATATGTTGACTTTGATGAGTCTAGTCTATTTGATCATAATGATGATGATGTAATGTAAAATATAACCTTACATCAAGTTGAATAATAAGTTCAATCCATTATTCCACCAAGCCAAAAAAATACAACTCGAGAATTGTAAATGTTGAAGAAATTATACAAAAAGCTATTGAATTACAATATATCCACCAAAGTGTTGGAAGAATGTTAGATGTCACTCAAATGAACTTATACTTGGTGATCCAAGTAAAGGGGTGGCTACTCTAAGGATGGCAACGGATCGGATATCCGCAAAAAATAGCATAACCATATCCACATCCATCAAGAAAAACGATAACCAAATCCGCATCCATTAACCATCGGATTTTAGAATTATTTACCGAATCCGCATCCGCGTCGGATGCGGTTTATCTGCGGTTAATCCGCATCCGCAATCGTTTAATAGGCTTTAAATAAAATAATCTAATAAATATTTTTAAAATTCTAAATTAGCTACAGAATTATTGAGAGACCATAAATAGGTATTATGCAATATAGTGATAAACTAGAAAATAATTAGTTATATACTTTATGTATGGAATAAATTATTTGATCGATATTATTTATATAATTTGTACATATAGAATAACTTTATAAATAGTATATATATTTTTATTTTTTATTTTTTATATTTTATTCGGATTTTGGATTATCCGTCGGATTATTGTAAAAAACCAAATCCTAACGGATAATCCACCGGTTACATTTTCTGAGAACCAAACCCTCATGGATGCACTATCGGTTCCACTAATGGATTTTTTATCGGATCGGATATCCACCGGACCGGTTAATATTTGAACCATTGCCATCCCTAGCTACTCACTTTAACATTAATGATTTATGTGCTCATCATACTTTCTTGTCTCAAATAGGATTCAAGAATATCGAAGAAGCCTTACTTGATGACAAATGGATTAAAGTTTGGTGGGTCCTGGGGTGTTATAAAATAATCAATAAAAATAGAGAAACCACAATGCAAGTGCACGGTTGTCCAAGTAATACTCCGATAAATCGGGTTCCGTTCGCAAGGACGGATAGTTATAACTCTAGTATTAATCAAATAGTAGAAATAATTGCTTGACATAAAAGTAAATGATAAATATTTTTGTTTGGCTTTGTTTAAAGATTAAAGATGCAATAAGTTAAATACTAAATTAATTAACTGACAAGGAAATAATGCAAGTAAAACGAGTAGACACGAGAATGAGAGATGTACTTGAGTCTCGCAAGGAAATCACCTAATTAACCTAATCAATGTTTTGTTTAAGGGTAGAATTGGTATTATTATATTAGTCGGGATGCTAATGTCTCCTAGCCCCCTGTCGGGTGGACCTAGGAGCTATCCTAAAGTACTATAAACCCATGTATGGGTGAATATGCCTCTTCGTATGTGAAGTATTTACCTCTTTGGCTATGTAATTAGTTAAGCCTGTCGGTCAATAACGGACATTACACGGGTATTACCTAAGTTCGTAATCAAACCCCCCTGTCAGATGATCACTTTTACCACTAAAGTGAATAGCCCAAATACTAAAAGCTATTTCTAGTTGTACCAAAAAGAAATAGTTATGGAAAACAAAGTAATCCAATATATAAGACTCAGTTCAATTTAAATCATATAAATCCCAAATCCAAAACATAAAATAAATTAATTAGGGTTCATCCCTTTATTGCGATTCTCAAGCACTAAGGAAATTAGTTCATAACGAAATTAAAAACTGAAAGTAAATAAATAAATGACATTGTTTTCAATTACAGAAAAGAAATTAGATAACCTAAGGGTTGGATTGGCTGTTGTTGGAAGAAAGGAATTCCTCTAGCTATAGCTTATACTCTGCCTTCTTACTCTGACTTGAAAATAATGAAGCGTAAGATGTAATTCTCTGAAGTATCCGTAAAAAGGAGGTCTAAAGGCCTATTTATACTTGGTAAATTCGGAATGGGCTTTATGTTAAGAGTATTAGGTCAACCTATAAAAAGCCCAAGTCCATCTTTTTAATTCCTGTAACTGGTGTGCATCCCATAGTAAAACAGTTGTAACTTTTGTACATCGACTCCAAATCGACTCATTCCAGTTGCAAAATCTTCCTAACTCAGAGAGGAAACTTCCATATTTCACAACTCAAAGGCTGAATCAGTTTCTAAGTTGCTCGAAAACAACAATTAGTAACAGCCTTCCAGATTTGCAGCTTCTCTAGTCAATTCTTCGGGAAATATTTTCTCGCCTTTGACTCCTTCGCTCGATCTAAGACTTTAATTCCCACTTCTCCTCATTGTATTGGTGCTCCAAAACATCCATGTACCTAAGAATTTTTAACTAAAAAGAAACAAATTAACGTACAAAAGCTCTTAAAATGAAATATCGTAATTCCAAGGGGAGAAAATGCAATATAACGAATTAAGCCTAAAAGTATATAAAATAAGTCAATTATTCATCTAAAATGATGTCTCCTAAGGGCTAATATTTAGAACAAAACGGGAGACATCAAAGTTATGCACGATGAACAAAACCAATTTGAAATGAGTCAAGTGTGGATCGTTTTGAAAAACCATTTGATAACACAATCATTGGAGATGAGTATTTCATAACAAGTTCGATGATTACAGAATTGTCACAAATAACAAAACTCGTCTTGTTGCTCAAGGGTACAACCATGAGGAATGAATTAAGTTCAATGTAACTTTTGCTTATGTAGCTAGACTTGAGTTTATTAGTATGTTACTTGCTTTTGCTTACTATATGGATTTTATATTATATCAAATGGATGTCAAAAGTGCTTTTCTAAATGGTGTTTCCGATAAAGAAATTTACATAAAACAACTCCCTTGTTTTAAAAAACCTAGTTTTTCAAATGATGTGTTTAAACTTATAAAAGCTTTATAGGATTTAAAACAAGCCCCTAAATATTGAAATCATAGATTGAGTACCTTTTTTATACAACATGGTTTTAAAAGAGAGAATTAATTATTCTACTTTGTTTATTAGGTAAATGTTACTAGGGGCTACTAAGCTATCTCAGCAATTCTGTTTGGACCATTTAATTATTACGGGTTCAACCCACTAACTAATGTATTTTAGTCATTCCAAATTAGCTACTCCATTAAATTCACTTTTAAAAATGGAAATTAAATAAGGGCCAATATTAAATTAGATAATCAGTAAACTTGCTATTTCCAAAAAATAAACTATAACAATATAGAAAATTAGACGTTGTAGTGGGCTATAGAAACCAGACTAGGGTAGCTATTATTATTCAGGTTTGTAAAAACAAATCGAGAGTTCTTTTTGTTTGTAGTTTAATATCACCTTCAATGTAAATCTTTGTTACTTTGTATAAAGTCACGCTGTTAGATTCTTGGCACGTTTGGATTATTAAAGACTAAAAAAATTTGCTCCTACTACACAATGTGCTTGGAGAGGCAAAGTTGCTCGTTTAGAATTGAAAAAACTAAAGATGGTCAATTCTTGTTTATCTTTATATTATTCGTTTATATATCGAGTTATAATATTTATATATGTTTTTGTATAAAAAAAGGCTGCAAAAGAAACTGGTGTGCTCCATGCGACTAAGAATAAATCAGAGAATCAAGGTGAAGAATTGACTTGGAGATTACGATTTTGTAAAACAAAGGAGGATGAGTAAAATTGTATAAACCGATATGATTGAACAGTATTTGAATCTGTAGTAATTTTTCTTGTGTAAATTATGGTGTATAGAATGACTTGGACGAAGCAGAATCACAAGAAAATCTAAAATTGCAATTAGTTTTGCAAGATACGCAATTGCAACTCAAAGAGACTAAAGAACTACTGTTGAAGGAACGTGAGGCTTGGTAGCAGAACAAGCCCCTGTTATACAGGTTCTCTAATTATCTATATTGTTGAGAGTGTAATTTTTTTGGGGGGGAACACTAAGTATAATAATGAGCTAATTTAATATTGGTCCCTAAGTAACTTCATTTTTAAAAGTTAATTTATTAGAATGGCTGATTTGGAATGATTTTAATACATTAGTGAGTTGTTTGGACCCCGTAATAGTTAAGTGGTCCAACAGGACTACTGAGAAATTTAGTGGCCCTTAGTAACATTTATCCTTATTTATTAAAAAAAACTTGGATGGTGTCTTGCTTGTTCAAATATATATGTTGATGCTATTATATTTGGTACTACTAATGAATTTCTTCATGAGAATATTTCTAAGAGCATGCATAGGGAATTCAAAATGAGCATGATATGTTAGTGAAATTTCTTCCTTGGGCTTCAAATCCAACAAATAAAGGAGAGAAAATTTGTAAATCAAGACAAATACATGAAGAAGTTTATCTTAAAAAATTGGACTTGAGGATGCAAAGAAAATTGGCAGTCCTATAATCACATCTACAAAGATTGACAAATAGGAAAATGGTAAGGATTTAGAACATATCGAGGTATGATTCGTAGTATTTTATATTTAACCACTTCTAAACCCGATATTATGTTCTATATGTGATTGTATGCTAGATCCCAATTTTGTCCTAAGAAGTCTCATCTTAGAGTCGTCAAATGCATCTTTAGATGTCAGAAGGGGACCACGCCTCTTGTCATTTGGGATCACAAACACACTTGTTTTGATCTTATAGGCTACACCGATTCCGACTATCTGATTGTAAACTTGATAGGAAAAGTATTAGTATTAGTTGCCAATTCTTAGGAAAACCCATTGTTTCCTAGTCTAGAAGAAATCGAAATAGTGTTGCCTTGTCCACTATGGAAGCCGAGCATGTTGCACCAAAAAATTGTGTAGCTAAATTACTTTGGATGAAACCAACCTTACAAGATTTTGGCCTCCAATATGATAGTATTTCCATTAGGTGTGATAGAACTAGTGTCATCATTCTTACTAAACATCCAACTAAACACTCTAGAACCAAACATATAGATATTAGGCACCATTTCAATGGGGATCATACTCAAAATGGTGACATCATGTTGGAGTTTGTTCATACCTTGAACCAATTAGTCGATATCATCACCAAACCCTTTCACAAAATCAACTTGAGGTCATTCGTTTTGATATTGCGATGATTATCTTGTAGTTACTTATGCCTAATTGTTATTATCTTGATTATTTACCATGTCTAAAAAATAATTATGAAGACAACAGGGGAGAAGAAACATATGAAATATACCATTTAATGGAGAGTCTCAAGAATGGTAAGGTGGTAAGATTATCTTGTGGATATTTGATGTATATTGCTAGTTGCATGCTTTACTTGTGATATCAGGAAATATTTATTGGACACTCTGTGATATTACACAAATAATATGTTTTAGAGACTCTCACATTTATGGAATGATTGTGTGTATTGATACTTGTTGTGTATGTATAGATATTAGTGAGTAATGCATATAGTCCTAGATTAAGTGAAGCGAGAGGTCATTAGATGTGCAGACAATGAGGTATCTCCTAGTCTAAAATTGGATTTTCCTATACCTCGAGGCAAAATAGTTTAACAAGATCACATAAAGAATGAAATCATTAAGTCCATTCATTGAATAAGGCACTCGTTCCCTTTAGCTTGTCCAAATTATGTATATTTATCCTAGTATCCACTTTCATCCCAAGCCATTTTCTTTGTTAGCCATAGAACAAGTCTTTACCCTAGAGGTATGACGTCTTACTGTATGACACATACTTGAGTCACGCTTTCTAATTATTTGATTTATTTTTTAGCTTGATTTTAGGGTGGTAGGTTGTCTGTTATCATGTTATATTATGGGCTGAATGATGTTTTGTGATACATCATGATGCACGAGTAAATTGTCATTGTTTGCCGGGTTAAAAAAATTAAGCAAGAAATCATCAAAAGAAAATTATACATATTATTGGCTTGAAAAAATAAAGAAAAAAAGTGAAAAAGAAGAAAAGAGATGGTAACCCGACAAGGAAAGTTGAGATCATTTTTTAGAGAGGCTTTTGAGCGAAAATTGTAAAAAACTATTTGATGGTACTTTTTTATACATTTTTGGGGATTGAGTAAGAATGATATCGTGATACAAACTCAGATTCGTAGTAAGTCCTTTGTTTGGTTAAGTGTGGAGAGTGTAAAATCGTAGTTCCATTATCCAAATATTTACCACAACTGATAAGGAGAAAATACCATGCAGACCTCAAAAGTAAAATGCATCACCTCATGTGCACAACCTGTGACTTATCTTCCTTGAAAGCCAATGAGATCGCTAAGACCTGGGAAGGTGACGAGGTGAGAAGACTAAAGGTACACGCGAAAAGAAACTCGATAATCTTCAACACACTGTCTCAAGACATCAAACTAAGGATACCCATGAAACCCATGTTGTTATTTACCAGATGTGGGACACTAAGGAAGCATGATGCACATTGTGTTAGTGATGGGACCAAGTTAATAGGCTGATTACTTTCAGGTTGGGGGAGTAATAAGGAGAAAGAGTGAATGATGTAGCATAAATAGATCTACTGTAATCTTATGTCAACCATGTAATCACTAGGCAAATTCAAGCCATATCATTAATAAAGTTGTACTTCTCTAACTTATCTTTCTCACTTATCTTGCTCGTTTTTCTCTCTAAACTCTATAAGAAAGTCAAATCGGTTGAGCGAGATAGGGATTTGTGATTTTCTCTTGCATTGTAATGACTATTTTTGTTTACTTTTTTCTATTCTTTTACAACACTTTTGAACAAAAAAAACACAAGGACTAGAGAGGTTATTGAAGCATTAACTGATATAGTAGTTCAAAGTAATTTTTGTATTGAGGTACCTATCAATATTTTGGAAAAAATGGGAAAGTGTGTAAAATTATCTTTTCTCCAAAGTTTTGGATTACATTTATATTGTTCTTTAGATTGTAAATGTATTTACAATTGAAAATGAAGCTTTAAGGGTCATTTTCGCATGCAAATTGGCAAAATTTCATCTGAGAGGAACCATCACGATGATAAAAGATTGTAAAAATGTTATACAAGTCGTGGAATACCCGAGTTTTAGATACGATAGAAGATTATTTAATAATATTACCGATACAAATTATTATAAAAAGTTGTGTTGTATTTTTCATTATTGTTCATAAAAAGAAAATCAAGGTAGCCGATTGGGTGACAAAGCAAAAGTTATATGGGTTTCAATTAACTAAAATATTTATCCTTTGATACTGATACCATCCTTTTTTATGTCAAAATACTTAAATCAAAATGAAATATAGTCTTACAAGGAAATAAAAGCCGTCTCACCCAATCCTGCTAGGGGATGGGGAGTTAAACAGAAAATTCGTGAGTTGGTTAGGAGGGTTAAAAACCCAATCCCAAGGCAATAAACCTAAGAGTTGTTGCCTTGCGACCAATCCGCACTCATATTGTCTATCCTACAAATAAAATAGAACGATACTAATCTATTACAACTAAGATTTTTAATATCTACATAGAAATTCTTGAGCCTTGCATTTGGAGAAGCTTTAGCTTAGTTAAGCAGGTCCATCACCACCTTGTTATCACACAAAATGCAGATGTCTTGGCGATGGAAATTAATTGCAGAACTAAGTCCATTGCCCATGTTTTGTTAATTGTTTTCCTAAGAAAGTTGAAACTGATAGGCTTATTACTGATTTTTGCTAGCAACTTGGGTTTCTCGATTGTAGCATATCGAGTTATGGACTAGTTTAAGAATGATTTTGCTTGGTTTTGGTTTGTGTTTAATGTGTGGTGGTGGCTTTTCCATGGTTTTGGCAGTAAAGAGAGTAAGGAAGGGGATGCAGAGTGAGGGATGAGAAAGTAAGAAGAGGGGGAGAAAGAGGAAAAGAGGAGCACTGATACTAACCTGGCTATGATTCTAAGAGGTTAACAAAAATTAATGGGAGGCAGATCTTTGGTATTGGCAGTGGTGTTTTTGGTGGTGGTTGGGTTTTTTAGTGGTGTTGGGTTAAGAGAATTTCGACATCATACATGGAGAATTACACTCTACTCCCATCTCTATCGATGGAAGAGTTTTTACCTGCAGATTCTCTTTGATTTTTTTGTCTTTAATTGGATGTAATTCGAATATGAATTTCCTGATCTCTTCCAGATTGGTTAAAGTTTGTAATTTTGATAACTTGTTGGCTTTTATTTAAGTATTTCCTATTGAAAAAAAAATAGAATAGGATAATACTTTTATGAGCCAATTAGAGAGAAATGCCTATTAGAAAAAATATTTAAAAAAAGGTGCCCCCAATAAGACATTTTATAGAAAATAGCCCCACCCCAAAATACCCTTACAAATGATAATTAAAAAAAAAAAGTTAGATATTTTAACAGCTATTATTATTGTATAAAAGAAAAGAAAACAAAAGAAAACAATTATACACACACGGCACACAAACACACACACCACACACACCACACACACCACACACACCACACACGAAACGTCTTTGAGAGCAGGAGAAGAATCGGCAGCGAACATCGGCGAACGGCGGCGACGGTGAACAAGAAAGAGATACTATACTCCGGCGAGCAAACTAGGAAGCAACATCTATCGATCAAACTAAAGATTAGACTCCAAAATCCAAAAGAAACTGGTGGTCCTTTGTGTGTTCTAAAAATAAATGCAAATGCTAATCGAACCACAACCGCAAGTGTACGGTTGTCCCAAGTAGTATGTATGATAATACAGATTCATTCCAAGGACGGATGGTTGATCACAATGTTTAGCAAGTAGTGATTGATGCACTTATGAAAATAAAAGACAATAAATTGTTTGTTTGGTTTTGTTAATTAATTCTAAATAAATGAAAGACAAATAATTAAATGCAAGTAGAAGCTAAGACGCAAGTAAAATGAGTGAAAACGCAATATGAGATGTAGTACTTGAGAACGCAAGGATCATCCTAATCTTACTTCCTAACTTATGTTGTTTAAGGGCTAAATTGGTCAATTACAATGGCCGGGATTCTAAATTCCTTATACCCCCGTCAGGGTGGACTATAAGGCGATCCTAAAGTGTCACTAGTCCCGTCAGGGTAAATATGATCCACCGTTGGATGATTAAGTGTTTTACCTCATTGGCCCTAGAATAAACTAAGTTCGTCAGAATCAATAGCTTTTATCCTAGATTGAATAATTAATTTTATACCTAAACCCTCCGTCAGGATGATCCACACGCCACATATGTGGAATAGCTTAGATACTAATACCTAATTTTAGTTCGCGACTCTAAAATCAGTAAATAATCACAAATTATCGAAAAGAGTAATAAACCCAATCTAATTTAATTTAGCATAAACCCAAATTCAACATTCGTTATTTCATAAAATTAAGATTCACCCATTGTTTGTTCTCAAGCACTATGAAAAGCTTAGCTCATATTAAAATTAAAAACTAAATTAAAAGAAAGGGAATTCATATTGTTTACAAAATTAAAATATAAAAAGAACCTAATTTCCGGAATTGGAATGACTACGAACGGAGCTATAGACCCACTCCAGCTCTTGTAGCTTCTTCTTCTTCCTTCTGTTGCTTCTCTCTGGTGTTTTAATCTTGTGGAATGTGAATTTTATGAAAAATAGAAGTCCAGATCTCCTTTTATAAGCCTAAATTCGTTCTAGGGCTTGGACAAGAAAATAGAATATTAATTAAATGTCCAAGCCCACTTTCTAAGCCCAAAATCCCGTAACTGCTGATACACCTTCACTAAAACGGCTTTTCCCGATGCGTTATGACTCCGATTGACCTCATTCCAGTTGCTAAAGTTCCGTAACTCGAAAAGGAATGTTTTCTCTTTAAAGGTCAGCGGCTAAATCATCGCTTAAGCACCTCTAAATCAGCAATCTATAGCCTGGAAAATGGATTTTCAGCTCTAAAAATAATATCTTCGGGATTTATCTTCAAGTCTTGACTCTAATTCACGATCTTTGACTTTCTCCTCGGATTCCTCTCCTAGCTAACATCTAAAACCTGTAAACTTTACACTAAAAATACCAATATTACGCGCAAAAGTTTAATAAATTAAAAATGCTAGAAATAAAAAGGGAATTCCGGATTATTGCAATTTAAGTCCAAAAGTCTATCAAATTAATTAAATAAACACCAAAAATGATGTCTCCTAAGGGTCTAAAATAAGAACAATTAGGGAGACATCAAGACCCCCAACTCAAACCTTTGTCGTCCCGACAAAGTAAAACAAAACAAAGGGGTAGAAGTAAGCGTATAAACAAGTAGAAGCTAGCAAATAAACCCTAATGCAATTCTCAAAATAAATCTCATATAGCAAACTCTAGAAACTCATATACACATACACTAATCATGCAACATCAAACATAAATAATCTCAATCATAAAATTAAAGTCGCAATGCTTGAAGGTTACACTTGTACTCATCTCTGTATGATGGCTATAGGGTGGTCATTAATCCTACCTCGCTTTGAACGCTCCACTTAGTGTATTCCCTATCAACAGAATTATAAATTCACTATGCACTTTGGAATCACGAGGTCTTTACGGTTATAATAATGGCTTAAGGACGGTATGGATGTATATTTGGTAAATTTGAAGTGAGCTTTTGGCTCTCTCCTCACTTACCATCAACAGTGTCCTCGAGCTTGAGTTAACGCTCAAAAAATGTTCTCACTCACCCATATACGCAACAATTTAGCGTCCCATGTCTACCCAATATAAACAGAAGAATTCCACTTTGCCGGATTTATTCATTCATATCTTTCTTTTTATTTTCTTTTCTCTTTTTTTTGTACAGAAGCAAACCGGGTTCCCGGTTTTGACGAATCCGGGTTCCCGGTTCCTACTGTAAGTATTTTTTCATTTTTCATTTTTTTCTTTCTTTTTCACTTTTTTCTCATTCCCGGCAAAGGGTTACAAGTATATATCATCTGCAATTGTGCTACAATACAAAGCACATCAATCCCAACCCATTAAATTCCCCATATGTGGTCCCACCACCCCAAACTCAAGCTCGAGACATGTCTCAGGATTGTGATTCAAGTGCGGGTCATATGGTCATGCCTAATAATCTAAGGGATAATGGCTTATATCGTGGCTACAAAGAAAAGGCTAAAGGCTCAAAGTGGGCTAAGACGGATAATAATTAATACAAGGGATAGAAGGCTAAAAAGGCACAAATGGCTAACAAAGAACTGCCCCTATCATTTTCCTAAGTACATAGCTTGTCTTTAGTTCATATCTAGGTGGGTTCTCTACTAATTAGGATTTCACGTTCTACACACCAAACATATTCCTTGAGTACAAGCTTACTTCATTTGCATTGTTCATTAATTTTTCCTATCAATTACCTATGTTCGCATGCAATTGTAAGTGCGTTTTATATCAATCCCTAAAGTCCACTATTTACTATCATGGATTCATCAAAAGTATGCTTAAAGGGATATTTAAAAATTTCTACAGTCAAACGCAACTCCGAAAATTCTTTTATTGAAAGCAAATAAAGCAAATAACACATAAAAAACTGGGATGAGGCAACGAACCCCACCCCAAACTCAAAAATTAGACGTGTCCCCACGACTCGAAAAGACTCAATAAAGCATTTAAACTAATCTACACTAAGAGGAGAGTTTAGAAAACGTATCTTAACCAGCGCGGGGCTGGTTATCGGTGTTGCGTTCTGGACCTTTATCTCGCGTAACAGCATCATAAATCGCGTTTTGAAGTGTATTTACGCCTAGGATTAAATTTCGAAACAGGTCCAATTCTTTTGTAACGTTTCCCAAGGTAGCAATCATCTTCTCCTGATTCTCTTCCAACACCTGAATCTTCGCTTCCAACTCAGGTACATATTTCGCTTTCTTTGATTGAGGAGTTCTCGGACTTCTTGTAGTTCGTGTTGCTTCTTCATGGATGTTCTTGATTGTGCTCAAAGCTATACTCACACCAACTGAAACAGTATCAATATCTGCGTCCTTACGCGGAATCTTTGCGTCTAGACACAACTGAGTAATAGTACAAGAAAACTTCAGATTTTGTTGCTTCATTGGTGATTTCGCGAACTCCATGATTGTATCATAAATTATCTTAGCCACATCAAATGGTTTCTCCTCCAAAATACACTTAATAACAAATATGTGCTCTTTCTTTAACTCGGAAGTGTGTTTAATACCAAAGAAAGTGGGTATTATGAAACGAGACCAAACCTTAGCACGAGGTGTCAAACTACTGCTGTAAAACTGTCTAGGATACCTTTCACCTTCAGGAATTGGGCTAGTCCCATTAACAAGCACGGTCCCCCATAGGGATTCAAAATCAAAAGAAGGATCATTAAGAATTTCTTGGAAGGGGCATGTTCCAGAAAAGTTGGGTAGTTTCAATGATTTCCGAATATGTTCAATAGAGAAAGGAACTACCTTTTTGCGGATATCAATGGCATCATGGGAGGTAGCTAAACCTTCGTAAAATTCTCGCACAAAAGTAGGAATAAACTCAAGCTTCCTTTCTTGTAACTCTTTCCAACCAAACTTAGCACATGTCACAGCATATTCCTTGTAATCACTACTCATAATACCCTTAGGAAAATTCGTCTCCTCACCAAATTTCAAAAATTCAATTCTTTCACGAACCTGAGTATTCCAACAAGTGTAAACCCTCTTAGGCTTGTGGGCCCACATCATCATACGCGGAGGTTTTGAAACGGGTGCTTCCGGAATCTCTTGTTCAGTTTCCTTCTCAATGTTCTTCGTAATTTCCTCTTCTGGTTCCTTCTCACTTTCAATCTCATCAATTAATCTTCTCTTTTGACCTGTGATTTCTTTTCTGTTAGAATCAAGCTTAACTTCGTCAATTTTTCGTTTAGGACGCGAATCAGGAATCTCAATAGCTTGTTCTTGGGAACCACCAATGGTGGTCTTTCTTCTAGGAGCAGTTCTTCGGAAATCACCGGTTCTGTTAGTCATCTCTTTTCACCCCAAACTCAAAACTTCAAATAATGAAAAACTTAGGGAAAAGTTTAGAATTTTGATGTTTTGAGGTTTAAGAATTTAAGAACTAGGTGAAATATGAGACGGGTCTTGGTTAATTTGTATGGGAGAGGAAAGAATTGGCTTTAATTTAAGGAATTGGTTGAAGAAGAATCTTGGGAAAAACTAAGGATTTAATGTTATTTTGGAGAGGAGGTGAGTTGATCTTATGTTTTTGTGGTGAAAGAGGGTAGGATTTGATGATATATAGTGTTTTGGTTGATGATTTCCGTAGGTGGGGAGGCTATTGGTGCGTTTCAGGTAAAAACTTGCAAAAGAGGCTAAGTAAACTAGGTTAAAACTTCAAAAACCGACATCACAGCTTCAAAACCGGGTTCCCGGTTCCGCGTCGCTGTGACGGCGCGGAAAAAATACTTAATAAATTTTTTTTCTTTTCCTTTCCTTTTTTTTTTTTAAAACGCACCAAAACGCTGGACCCCAAGGCGCTGGGTCAGGGATTTTACTCGCCGAAACCGGGTACCCGGTTCTGTGGAATGCGGGTTCCCGGATTTTCTCGATGGCGCGAGTCAAAACGCGCCAAAACGCGCCAAAACGCAGCACCTCAAAACGCTGGACCAGAGAAATTTGAAGACAACAGCTCCGAAACCGGGTACCCGGTTCTGCCAAATGCGGGTACCCGGATTTGTGTCGATGGCGCGAATCAAAACGCACGAAAACGCAAGCCACCAAGACGCTGGGACAGGGATTTTCAGAAATCACAGCACCAAAACCGGGTACCCGGTTTTGCCAAATGCGGGTTCCCGGTTCCGACGCTGTGACATTACCCCAAAACGCCAAGTGTTGCGTTAAAATGGTTGGTACCAGCTCCAAAACCGGGTTCCCGGTTTCTCCTGGACATCCAACCAATTTTTCTCCTATTTTCGCCTCATCGACCCCAAACTCAAGTCCTTTTTACCCCTGAAATCATCAAAAACAACTACCCTTCCTCATTTCTTAATAAAAACAATAAAATTACGAAAATCAAACTAATCTAAATTGCAAAAATATAAAAACTCAGCTAATATACAAGTAATTGGCTTTTGTTTAACGTCGTTAAGCTCAACGGGTTACCTCACGCTTCTAAGGAGTCTCGAGGAGATACATGACCTCCCCGGGATGTGGATCTTCCGAGCGATTGGTATCTTCACCTCCATGGTATATCTTCAGTCTGTGACCGTTAACCATAAAGGTACTGTTCTCTAGCGGATGTTCTATTTCTATCGCCCCATGAGGTGTAACTTTGGTCACAATGTATGGACCTGACCACTTAGATCTTAACTTACCCGGATAATTGCTGAACTTTGAATTATACTTCAGCACTCTTTGTCCCACTTCAAATTTCTTTGTACGAATCCGATTGTCATGCCATTTCTTTGTGTTTTCTTTGTAAAGTTTGGCATTTTCATAAGCATGCAACCGGAATTCGTCAAGTTCATTAAGCTTCATCATACGATTCTTTCCGGCTAAGATAGGACCTAAGTTCAACTGCGCAATCGCCCAATAGGCACCCATTTCAAGCTCTAAAGGTAAGTGACAAGCCTTACCATACACCATACGATAGGGAGATGCACCAACTGGAGTTTTGAACGCAGTACGATAGGCCCACAACGCATCATCTAATTTCATTGACAATCTTTTCTTGTAGGACCAACGGTTTTCTCTAGGATTGACTTGACTTCGCGGTTCGATACTTCAGCTTGACCATTGGATTGTGGATGATATGCAGTAGATACACGGTGTCTAACTCCATATTTCTCTAGAACAGTTTTCAGATATTTATTAACGAAATGAGATCCTCCATCGCTAATAATCACTCTAGGTGTGCCATGTCTAGTGAAAATATGTGATTTCAAGAACTTGATCACCACTCGTGAATCATTAGTAGGTAAAGCCACCGCTTCTACCCACTTAGATACATAATCAACAGCTAATAAGATATAGAGGTTACCATTTGAAGGAACGAAGGGACCCATAAAGTCTATACCCCAAACATCGAATATCTCAACCTCTAACACATTATTACGCGGCATCTCATCCCTCTTAGATATGTTTCCGGTAAACTGGCATCTCGTACATTTCTTAACATATTCATGACAATCTTTTATAAGAGAAGGCCAGTAAAAACCTGATTGAAATACCTTTGCAGCAGTTCTGTCTCCTTTGAAATGTCCTCCATATAATGAATCATGGCATCCAGCTATAATGGCTTGAGTCTCTTCCCTTGCTACACATCTTCGTATAATTTGGTCAGCACAAACTTTATAGAGGAACGGATCCTCCCAAAAGAACTGTCTAGCACGATGAGCTAACCTCTTTCTTTCTTGATAAGTAGAACCTTCAGGAAAAACACCACTCACCACTAAATTCGCAATATCTGCATACCACGGAGCCTCATAATCTCGAACAACGAATAAACTCTCATCAGGAAACTCTTCTCTAACTGCTTCAGTACCACTATTCATCTCTGAACCCTCTAAACGCGATAAATGATCTGCAACCTGATTCTCACAACCCTTTCTATCTTTGATCTCTAAATCGAACTCTTGACGCAATAACACCCATCTGATTAACCTTGGTTTCGCATCTTTCTTCTCCATAAGGAATCTGATCGCGGAATGATCTGTATAAACAATAACTTTCGCTCCAAGAAGATAAGAGCGAAATTTATCAAAAGAATACACAACTGCTAGTAACTCTTTTTCTGTAACTGTGTAATTAATCTGAGCACCACTGAAAGTTTTACTAGCATAGTAAATCGAATGAAAAACCTTCTCTTTCCTCTGTCCTAATACAGCTCCCATACACAAATCACTCGCATCACACATAATTTCAAACGGTAAATTCCAATCTGGAGGTAACACTATAGGAGCAGAAATAAGCTTTTCTTTGATTGCTTTGAAGGCCGCTAAACAAGCTTCATCAAAAAGGAATTTGCAATCCTTTTCGAGTAAGTTGCATAACGGTTTAGCAATCTTAGAAAAATCCTTAATAAAACGCCTATAAAAGCCAGCATGGCCAAGAAAACTCCTTACCCCTTTAACAGAAACAGGAGGGGGAAGAGTTTTAATTACCTCTATCTTTGCTCTATCAACCTCTAAACCAACACTCGAAACTTTGTGACCCAGAACAATACCTTCGCGAACCATGAAATGACACTTCTCCCAGTTGAGCACCAAATCTGTTTCCTTGCATCTCACTAACACTTTCTCCAAGTTATCCAAACATATATCAAAATCATCACCAAACACGGAGAAATCATCCATGAACACTTCAAGGAAATTATCTATCATGTCCCAGAAGATGGCCATCATACACCTTTGAAAAGTAGCGGGAGCATTACACAACCCAAATGGCATTCTACGATATGCAAAAGTACCAAATGGGCATGTAAAGGTAGTCTTATGTTGATCTTCTGGAGCCACGTAAATCTGATTGTATCCGGAGTAACCATCCAAGAAGCAATAGTACTCTCTTCCGGCTAATTTATCTAACATTTGATCGATGAAGGGCAAAGGGAAATGATCTTTTCTGGTGGCCTTATTCAGCTTTCTGTAATCCATGCAAACTCTCCATCCAACTACCGTTCTTGAAGGAATCGCTTCATTTTTATCATTAAGAACTGTTGTAATTCCTCCTTTCTTCGGTACACACTGAACCGGACTCACCCATTCACTACTCGAAATGGGATAAATAATCCCCGCATCTAAAAGCTTGATCACCTCTTTCTTTACCACATCTTTCATCACGGGCATCAATCTCCTTTGGCCTTCAACTGAGCGTGCGTTAACATCTTCAAGTATGATTTTGTGTTGACAATAGGATGGACTAATGCCTTTGATGTCAGCAATTGTCCAGCCTATTGCTTCTTTGTTGTCTCTTAACACACGCAACAGTTTATCTTCTTGAGGACCTGTTAAATTAGCTGAAACAATAACAGGTAGAGTTTCATTAGTACCCAAATAAGCATACCTCAAGTGTGCTGGCAATGGTTTTTCTTCCAACTCCGGAGGAGATTCAATTGAAGGCTTCTTTTTAAGAATAATCTCCCCCGGTTCTCTCACAGGTTCATAGGCAAGACGCCTATACTTCGGATTTTCAGAATTTAGAGCTGCCACTGTTTCGGTAAGCTCCTCCATCATCTCAGGTGAATCTAATGTCAAAGCAGCCTGCAAGATATCATCAAAATTTAAACAGTTTAATACCTCTTGCGATGCTTGCTCTACTACATCCATTCTGAAGCAATCTTCCTGAGAATCTGGGAATTTCATAGCTCGAAATACATTGAATTTGACTTCCTCATCTTGTATCCTCATCGTTAATTCGCCATTCTCTACATCGATCAATGTTCTCCCTGTAGCTAGGAATGGTCTACCCAAAATAATGGGGACATTTCTATCTGCATTGTATTCAAGAATTACGAAATCAACAGGAAATATAAGTGTACCTGCCTTAACAAGGACATCCTCAATGCGGCCTTCAGGATGAGCAAGAGACCTGTCCGCCATTTGCAAGACCATAGAAGTAGGTCTTGCGTTTCCAATTTTAAGCTTATCAAAGACTGACTTGGGCATCAAATTGATGCTTGCCCCCAAATCGCATAGCGCCTTTCCTTTCCATTATTCTCCAATCGATATGGGAATCGTGAAACTCCCCGGATCAACTAACTTCGGAGGTAACTTACTCTGACAAATCGCACTACACTCTTCAGGAAGGCCAATCATCTCATTATCACAATAGGGCCTTTTATTAGTGAGGGCCCTCTTCAAAAACTTTGTATACTTAGGAATATCTCGAATCGCTTCAAGTAATGGAATATTAATACTTAGACCCCTCACCCTATTAAAGAATTTCTGAAAATCACCCAAATCACCCTTTTTCTGAACTCGAGATGGAAACGGTGGTGGAGGGCGATTAATCACCATATCATCTTTTTCGGAACTTCTCTTGGTCTTTCTATTTCTTCGACCTCACTATCTTTCTCATTCTCTTTCTCCTTCTCAACCACTTTCTTTTCTTTTCTTGGAACTTCTTTCTCTTTCATAACGGGAAAAGGAGGTGGAGGAAGGTTCTTACCACTTCTTAATGTAACAGCCTTGCAATCTTCACGTTGTGTTGGATTTTCCGTATCGCTAGGAAGTTGCCCTTGTGGGCGCTGATTCAGCTGTTTATTAATTTGGCTCAGCTGATTCTGGAAAATCTTCATATTCGCTTCAGCTGCGTTCTGACGTTCCAAGGCTTGTGTTTGAAGAGCAATCAAATTTTCAACGGTTTTCTGAAGGGTAACTACTCCTTCTTGTGGATGGGCAGGTAGAGCTTTCTGGTTTAAATTCTCATCGTAGGTATTCTGAGGAGCTTGTCTTTGCGCATAATTGTTTTGATTCTGTCCTCCTTGATGATTGTTGTGTGGTCTTGGACTGTAGTTGTTGCCTTGAGGACGCGGCTGATACGCGTAAGTAGGATTGGCTGCCCCACTAGGATTTGAGTATTGAAACCCAGGATGGTTTCCGTTAGGTTGATATCCATTACCACTTGAATTGAAATTACCTCTATTGGACATAAAATTCACTGATTCTTGGTTATTCGGACAACTTTCCTCATCATGATCATCTACCTTACAAATTGAACACATATACACCTCTTGTGCAGCATGCACAGCTACCTTCTTACCCGAAAATCCTTCTTTCACAGCTAGAGTAAGCTGCTTCAATTGTTGCTCTATAGTATTCTGGATCTTATTATCAAACGTAGCAAATTTCTCTTCCATGTCAACATTATTTACTCCCTGAATTGGTGTTCTTACTGAGCTCCACCCAACTTCATTCTTGACTGTTCTCTCTAAAATGATCTTAGCATGAGCGGGTTGAACTTGAAGAAAACCTGCACCACATAGCGTATCCAATTTCTCTCTCGAAGTTCCATCAAGGCCTCTATAAAAGATCTTTAACTGTTGTTGTTCTGAAAAGCCATGATTGGGAACTTTACGCAAACACATCTGAAATCTTGTCCAACTCCTACCCACAGTTTCCTCATATTCTTGACGGAAGTGCGTCAATTCTAATTCAGCATCTAACCTCATGTTACTTGGGTAATACCTGTCAAAGAACGCAATCTCTAATTGGTCCCAATTAGTAATCTTCGTAGGATCTTGCGTATCGTGCCATTCACTTGCTCCATCAATGACAAAGAATTTAAAAGCAGCATAATACATCTGTTCTCTTGAAACCCCTTGTGTGATATAAGAATCACATATTTGTTTGAATTTCTGTACCGCTCTAAGAGGATCTTCCGATGGTCTTCCGCGAAAATTTCCAAAGTTTTGGAACTGAGCTAGCATACCCGAATCTGGACGGAATCTCGGAACATTAATATCTGGAGCACCTACTCCTATAGCTGGAGCGCGGAATGGAACTTCTGGAGGACCATTAGTAAACCATGGATCTTGATTCATCACGATTTGAACTTGAGGATTAGGATTTAGTGGTTGAACTTGAGGAATAACGCCTGGAGCTAAAGGTTGGCCATTTGCATCTAACTGGCCTTGTCCATTCTGTTGACCTTGAATAGTGATATTCTCCATTCTGTTACTTAATTCTTCTACTTCTAAAGCTTCTCGTTCTCTTCTTCTTCTGTTCGCAAGTCTGATCAACGATTCTGGATTACTAAGGATCGGAGGTGCTGGCTCTAGATCCTTGAATAGCCTTCTTCGCATACACCAAACCTAAAAACCTGAAAAAGCTAACAAATAAAAAGCGTAAAACTGATAAAATAAAATAAATGCACTTATCACTAAAGGATAAACACCGTGGTCACACGCTACCGTCCCCGGCAGCGGCGCCAAAAACTTGGTGGTCCTTTGTGTGTTCTAAAAATAAATGCAAATGCTAATCGAACCACAACCGCAAGTGTACGGTTGTCCCAAGTAGTATGTATGATAATACAGATTCGTTCCAAGGACGGATGGTTGATCACAATGTTTAGCAAGTAGTGATTGATGCACTTATGAAAATAAAAGACAATAAATTGTTTGTTTGGTTTTGTTAATTAATTCTAAATAAATGAAAGACAAATAATTAAATGCAAGTAGAAGCTAAGACACAAGTAAAATGAGTGAAAACGCAATATGAATTGTTGAGGAGGGTGTGACAACAAGGGCGTGAGTGGAAAGCTGAGTAGGACGCAAGGTGTAGGTGAGGAAGAAGAGTGTTCGTTACGCGCCTCTGTATTGGGCGTTTAGGTTACGCGTGTAATAATTGTTGGGTAAGCTGATTTACTGCTCCGATTTGTTGGGTAAGATTGTCGAAGTAATAATTGCACAGTAACGGCGTGTGATTGAGCATTCATTACGAAATAATTGCATCAATTTCCGCTTTGAATCAGTAGCAATTTTCGTGCAAAATCAACACCGAAATTTGTGCTTTTAATATCAGAACTGTGCTCGTTTTTTGCTGATTTCCTGCTCAATTTTTCACCATTTTAAGCGATTCTTTTTTTCCTGAGTTTCTAATTGCGAGCTCGACCTAATGGCGCCGAGAAAGAAGGCTGGTAATAAGAAAATAACGGGGATTTCAGAAGCAAAGGAGACTGTTACGCCTATAAAAAGTAAGTATGTACCTGCAACCCCTGTTATCCAAGTTAGTAACAACTTTTCTGCTGCAAAACGGGGTAATCTGATGAATAAAAGTGCTGAGGAGGGTGTGGGGTATAATTCCAGTAGGGAAGATAGCAGTTTAAGGAATGCTGATAACCTGTTTGATGAAAGTTCCAAGAGAGGAACAGAAACTGTACAAGTTGATTTAGCCTTACTTAGCTCCAGTGAAAGCATCCAAGTTACTCAAATCGTTGAGTGTACAATGATTGAGGGGATGAACGGCCAAGATGGGCCCCTATTTGAGGGTGAGGCTCCTAATTCTCTCGAGAATAGCTTGAATGTGAGTCATAAGGAGGATTACTCCACTTTAGGTGCAGGAATTGGGTTAATTTCTCCAACTAGTGAAAGTACCCTCTTGGGAGTAGCACAAGGTCAAAGTGTGGAGGAGAAGGTTGATTCCGAGGTTGAAATTATTGAGGAAAACAATAGAAAGCAAGGTAAATGGACAGAATTGTTCAAGAAAAGTGACCAAGACTTGAAACTAAAGTACTTTGCTCCTAGTCTAGTAGAAGATGAACTCATGGTTAAGCCACCTAGAGATATAGTAAAAAGTGGAATTGAGGAGTGGGATAATTGCTTAGTTGGGCAATTTTTTGGAGAAGCTCCTCAATATCACATGGTTAGAAGTATGGTTAATGCCCAATGGAGAAATTGTGGTCAAGTTGAAATAAAGTCTACGGATATGGAAGTGTTTCTATTCAAATTCAAAGGTGAGCAAGAATGCAACAACATATTAGAGCAAGTTTGGCATGTAAATGGTAGAATTATGGTCTTGAGAAGATGGGAACCTAATATGAAATTTGATAAGCTTGATTTGACCAAGGTCCCATTATGGGTTAAACTAAGGAAGGTACCATTACATTTGTGGAATAAGGATGGACTAAGCTACATTAGTAGTGCTTTGGGTATTCCACTCCAAATGGACCCAATCACTAAAACAAAAAATAGGCTAAGCTTTGCTAGAGTTTGTGTGGAAGTGGATATGACAAAGGAGCTTGTAAAAAGGGTGAAGGTAGATCTTGAGGAGGATGGGATCCATGTGGTGGAGGCTTACTATGAGTGGTTACCTCCAAGATGCTCTAATTGTAAGGCTTTAGGGCATAAGGAGATTAATTGTAGCCAAGGAAGAAAAGAACCTATCAAGGAGAGACCTAAACCAAACCAAAACCAACCTAAACAAAACCAAATCAACCAACCTAAACCAAACCAAGATAATCACCAACCAAACCAAAACAAAGTTCAAAAGAGGGTTGAAGAATGGAGGGTAGTGCAAAGAAAGCAAAAGGAGAAGAAGGAAGATGAAGTTCATATTCCTAACACCAAAAACACAAATACACCCTCACCTAAACATGTGGGAAGTAGTAGTGCAAAGGGGAAAGAAATAAACCCTTGCACACCTAGAGAAGGTGCTTACAATTCTAATATCCTTGTAGGGGAGTTAAGTAACTCCTTTTGTGCTTTAAATGTGGCTAATGAAAACCTTGAAAAGGCTTTGAATAGGTTTGTGGGAAGTGCCCATAGAGAAAGAGAACCTCCGGATTTTAATGATAATTAGCTCATGGAATGTTAGAGGTTTGAATCAAAACCTCAAACAAAAAGAAGTTATTCATGTTATACAAGATAAAAAAGTTGATCTAGTTGGTTTATTGGAGACTAAAATGACCCTACAAAGCTACAACAAGTTTCACAACACTTACTTGAGTAATTGGGGTACAATAACTAATCATGATAAGGATGAAAGAGGGAGAATATGTGTAAAGTGGAATAAGAACGTTTTGGATGTAAAGTGTCTTAATTCAACTAGCCAAGCCATCTTCCTTGAGGTACATGATATATATAATAAAAATACCTTTAATTGTGTGATGGTATATGCGGATAATGATGATGATAAAAGGGTGACTCTTTGGGAAACACTTGGTGATTGGATGGTTATTAATGGGGACTCTCCTTGTATTTGGTGTGGGGATTATAATGAAATTACTAAAGTTGATGAAAGAATGGGTTGCACTAGCCTTCATAAGAGTTCTCATGAATTTGTTGATTGTATAAAGGATAATGGGATGGTTGAACATCCTAGCCAAGGGTGTTACTACACTTGGACTAATAGAAGAGTAGAAGGGTTTATATCTAGTAAAATTGACAAAATGTTTATAAATGATGCTTGGTTCACTTGTTTCAAATCTCACTTGATGGTTGAAGCTCCCGGAATCTCGGATCATTCTAATCTTATCCTCAAAATTCAGGGGAGTTCTAATACTAAACCTTCATCTTTTAAATTTTTTAATATTTGGATTGATCATGATGAATTTATGCCTTTGATTGAAAAGGTGTGGAAATATGAAGTAAGAGGGAGTATGATGTATAAAGTGGTGAATAAATTGAAGGAAGTAAAGAAAGCTTTGAAGATCTTCAATAGAAAATATTTTCATCACTCTACTAAAGAAATAATGGAGCTTAAAGAGGAGCTTGAGAAGGCACAAATATTGCTTATGAATGGGGATCAATCTATGATTACTATTGAGAAGGAACTTAAGGACAAACTTATGCATCTTCTCAATATTCAAGAGGAGATTCTAAAGCAAAAATCTGGAATTACTTGGGCACAAAAAGGTGATTGTAGTACTACCCTTTATCACAAGAGTATCAAGGCAAGAATAACTCAAAACCGAGTTGCATCTATTGTGACTGAAAATGGTGATGTTGTGGATGATGAGGAGGCTATTCATGATGAGTTTATTAAGTACTATACTAGTTTAATTGGTACTAAGGACATTTATGAAGAGAGTGTTAGCTCAAGTTGTTTAAATAAGCTTGTTAATAAAGCTATTACTAAGGAAGAAGCAAAAGATATGGTGAAAGATATTACTAATAAGGAGATTAAAGAAGCTATTTTCTCTATTGACATCTCAAAAGCTCCTGGCCCAGATGGTTTTAATAGTGCCTTCTTCAAAGCTACTTGGAGTATTATTGGTGTGGATGTTTGTAATGCTATAAAGGAAACTTTCAAGAATAGACAAATTTTGAAGCAAATTAATGCTACTAATCTTGTTCTTATACCTAAGGTTAAAAACCCCACTTCAGTAAAGAGCTTTAGGCCCATCGCTTGTTGTAATATCCTCTATAAAGCTATATCTAAAATCATTGCTAATAGGATGAAGAAGAGTCTTGAGAAGCTTATATCTAATAATCAAGCCGCTTTTGTGGGAGGTAGAAGTATATCGGATAATATATTGGTTGCTCAAAGTGTGGTGACCGGTTATGATAGGAAGGACTTGAGTCCAAGATGTACTTTAAATATTGATCTCCAAAAGGCTTTTGATACAATTAATTGGAGGTACTTATTCAAACTATTACAAATCATGGGATTTGATAAAAAGCTTATATCTTGGGTCAAAATGTGTATTACAACTCCTATGTTCTCTTTGTGCATTAATGGTAGTGTATGTGGTTATTTCAAAGGAGAAAGAGGACTAAGACAAGGTGATCCTTTATCTCCTTATCTATTTGTTATATGTATGCAAGGTTTCTCCTCTATTCTTGAGAAAGTGGCAAATAATAAAGCTTTTACTTATCACCCTAATTGTGCTAGAATGGGTTTGAATCACCTTATTTTTGCGGATGATTGCTTAGTTTTCTTTAATGGTGATAAAGACTCGGTTATGAGACTAAAACAAGGCCTAGATCTCTTCTCTAGACTCTCCGGCCTTAAAATAAGCCCTGAAAAAAGTGAGCTCTATATGGGAGGTTGTAATAAAGACCTTCATGATGATTTGAGTTGTATTCTCAATGTTAAAAAGGGCAAACTTCCGGTTAGATATCTTGGGGCTCCTTTAACTACAAAGGGTCCTAATAGCCTAATGTGTGCTACCCTTATTAATAATATTGTGGGAAGTGTTGAAGGGTGGATGCATAAATTTCTTACATTTGCGGGAAGGCTTCATTTAATCAAAAGTGTTTTACAAAGTAAAGCTAGGTATTGGTGTAATGTAATGATACTTCCAATGGGAGTTATTCATGAGATAGAATCACTCTTGAGTAGATTCCTTTGGAAAGGTAATACTAATGATTTCCATGGTGCTAAAGTGGCTTGGAAAGAACTATGTCAAAGTAAGGAAAATGGAGGACTAGGCATACCTAATCTTCTCCAAATCAATCAAGTTGCTATTCTCAAAGCTTTTTGGAGAATGTATGGCTATAAAGATAATATTTGGTCTCAATGGGTCTACTCAAATTGGCTTAGGAACAAGAGTATATGGAGCATTACTTGTGATAATAGCCTTCCTTGGACATGGAGAGCTATGCTTAATATAAGGTACCTTGCTTTTAAATATATTGTTCATGAGGTTGGAAATGGTAAGAGAACATATATGTTAGATGATAGATGGATAAAAGGGAAGTGTGTAGGTGATATTTGTGGGAAAAAGGATACTATCTCTTTGGGAAATTACAATATTAACAAAAAGGTGGTGGACTATTATGTGGGAAAGAGGTGGAGATTTCCACCTAGGCTTAATAAGGTGTATGAGGTGGTAAGGGATATGGTGCTTAAGGATGAGCATGACACTATTAGATGGGGAGATAAGGGCTTTAGGACCTTGGATGTTATGTATGATCTAAGGGGTCCTAATGAGAAAACTAAATGGTATAGTGTGGTGCGGCATAAATGGAGTATGCCAAAGCACAAGTTTTGTGCTTGGCTAATTTGTAAGGATAGGTTAAGTACAAAGGATAGGCTTAGCAAGTGGGGTATGGAAGTGGACAAGATGTGCAACCTTTGCTTTGAAGAGCATGAATCTAGGGATCATTTATTTGTGAAGTGCAAGTTCACAACTTTGGCTTGGAAGGAGGTTTGTGCTCTTCACAATTGGCACAACTCGGGTGGTACTTGGGAAGAAAGGCTTGACTTTATGATTAAATTCAATGGTAACACTTTAAAGGATACTATATCAAACATTTCTTTCCTTAGTTTTCTTTATTGTATTTGGGATATGAGGAATAAACATGAGTTTAAGAAGATATGTCCCAAATATGAGGATATTGTGAAAATAGTTGTGAAAGATGTTCAATATACACTTTGGAATAGAAAGTTATTTAAGAGGAGTGTTGAGAATATGAGATTGGTGGCAAGATGGAAGCTACATGGAGTGCTCAAGTGAGGAAAGAAAGAGGATCAAGGAGGATAGCTTGGAGCTTGGACCTAGTATAAGACTTTAGCAATTGTTGTATAGGTTCTCCTAGCAATGGTTGTATAGGGTTTTTATTTTTTTATAGCAATGGTTGTATAGGTTATTTGCAAGTTGATAGGTTTATTTTCTAGTAAATGTTGTATAGGGTTTGTTTTTCCTAGCCATGCTTGTTTTTGAGTCAAAAACAAGTAGGGGTTTGATTTGTACTTGTCGTTTTGTGGATATAAAATGGTAAGTTTGATAAAAAAAAAAAAAAAACGCAATATGAGATGTAGTACTTGAGAACGCAAGGATCATCCTAATCTTACTTCCTAACTTATGTTGTTTAAGGGCTAAATTGGTCAATTACAATGGTCGGGATTCTAAATTCCTTATACCCCCGTCAGGGTGGACTATAAGGCGATCCTAAAGTGTCACTAGTCCCGTCAGGGTAAATATGATCCACCGTTGGATGATTAAGTGTTTTACCTCATTGGCCCTAGAATTAACTAAGTTCGTCAGAATCAATAGCTTTTATCCTAGATTGAATAATTAATTCTATACCTAAACCCTCCGTCAGGATGATCCATATGCCACATATATGGAATAGCTTAGATACTAATACCTAATTTTAGTTCGCGACTCTAAAATCAGTAAATAATCACAAATTATCGAAAAGAGTAATAAACCCAATCTAATTTAATTTAGCATAAACCCAAATTCAACATTCGTTATTTCATAAAATTAAGATTCACCCATTGTTTGTTCTCAAGCACTATGAAAAGCTTAGCTCATATTAAAATTAAAAACTAAATTAAAAGAAAGGGAATTCATATTGTTTACAGAATTAAAATATAAAAAGAACCTAATTTCCGGAATTGGAATGACTACGAACAGAGCTATAGACCCACTCCAGCTCTTGTAGCTTCTTCTTTTTCCTTCTGTTGCTTCTCTCTGGTGTTTTAATCTTGTGGAATGTGAATTGTATGAAAAATAGAAGTCCAGACCTCCTTTTATAAGCCTAAATTCGTTCTAGGGCTTGGACCAGAAAATAGAATATTAATTAAATGTCCAAACCCACTTTCTAAGCCCAAAATCCCGTAACTGCTGATACACCTTCACTAAAACGGCTTTTCCCGATGCGTTATGACTCCGATTGACCTCATTCCAGTTGCTAAAGTTCCGTAACTCGATAAGGAATGTTTTCTCTTTAAAGGTCAGCGGCTAAATCATCGCTTAAGCACCTCGAAATCAGCAATCTATAGCCTGGAAAATAGATTTTCAGCTCTAAAAATAATATCTTCGGGATTTATCTTCAAGTCTTGACTCTAATTCACGATCTTTGACTTTCTCCTCGGATTCATCTTCTAGCTAACATCTAAAACCTGTAAACTTTACACTAAAAATACCAATATTACGCGCAAAAGTTTAATAAATTAAAAATGCTAGAAATAAAAAGGGAATTCCGGATTATTGCAATTTAAGTCCAAAAGTCTATCAAATTAATTAAATAAACACCAAAAATGATGTCTCCTAAGGGTCTAAAATAAGAACAATTAGGGAGACATCAGAAACCCATAAGTAAGTAAAATATAATCCTATTTTTATGTTAATTTTGAGGTTTTCGAAAGTGTTTTTTGGATTAGAATCTGTTTTTGTGTGATTCATGTTGATTTTGTTTGATTTCTTACACATTTCTTGGATTTCTAGGGTTTAAAATAGGATTATTTGATGAATGTGTTCAATTTACTGTGATCAACATGAACGAAAGATGGATTAGAGTCATAAAATGTTAATAATGTGTTAAACAGGGACCTAAAATGCAATTACTGCATAATGCAGAATTCTGCACAATGTTTTTTGTAACTGTATTAAACATGGAATTCCATGTTTAATACAGTTATCAAATCATGAAATTACATGTTTTGAAAACTGTATTATAGACATCATGTGTAGTTTAGGGACCTTATATTGTAATTACTGCATATGGAATTTTGCAGAATGTTTTTAGTAACTGTATTAAACATGGAATTCCATGTTTAATACAGTTATCAAATCATTAAATTACATGTGTTGATAACTGTATTATAGATAGAATGTGTAGTTTAGGGACCTTATAGTGTAATTACTGCATAATATAGAATTCTGCAGAATGTTGTTAGTAATTGTATTAAACATGGAATTCCATGTTTAATACATTTATCAAAACATGAAATTCCATGTTTTGATAATTGTATTAAACATGAAATTTCATGTTTTGATAACTGTATTAAACATGGAATTAACTCAATTCAGGCTACTAATATGTTTTCTTGTGCTTGGAGTTTGTGTAAAAACAGGTGAAAATGGCACCAAGAAGAAAAGTTATCAAGTCAAGACTACTAATTTGTTTCTTGTGGTTGGAGTTTGTGTAAATACAAGTAAAAATGCCTCCAAGAAGAAGATTTACTGATGAACAAGAAGATGATAAGATACAAGCAGTGAAAAGGAAGAACTACTAGCTTTTCTAAGTGATGAGCAGCCCCTTAGTGGATTATATTCATTGAAGAGTGTATATGCAGTTCAGCAAAAACAAAGATCAAAGAATCAGTTATCCAAAAGAATATTGATAAATGTGTTGACGTTTTTATTATTATATTGAAAAGAGTATTTCATATTTAATTGTACTTATTTTGGAATGTTTTAGAATGTAATGTTTAAAATGACTTGTTAATTTATTAAGTATTATGAAGGATTTGATTAGAAATGGAAATTGATTAGTATTTCATATTGTGAAGGATTTGATTAGAACAGTTCCGATACCAACAAAAAATTCAAAAAAGCAGGCAAAATCCGCAACACATTAAAATGACATGTAAATTCCATGTTTGAAAACATGTGGTGGGGGCAAAGGTGTGATAAAATAATAGATAAATAAAGAGTCACACACCCTTGATAACCACGGAACTCACTGCAAGTATCACAGATCGTATGCAAGTTTTAATGATAAGTCAAGTTTGTTCGCAGGGATTGTATCCGTTAGATCAATTTATGTTTAACAAGCGTAGATGAATTTAGATGTTTGAATAAAATATGAAAAGATAAATAACTATCTAATGTAAATAAATAAATAAAACAAATAAACAAAACAGATACTAAATATGAAAGTAAGTCAAATAGATTAGGATTACTACGTCTATTACTAAATTGTTATTCTAACCTGTCACATTAAGCATTATATATTAACCAGGATTGCAACAAACCTTAGTGGCTATCTAGTCACACTAGACGATTATGTGGTGTGTCAATAACTAAGAATAATCCTAAGATTGATCAGATCTAGGAAATAGGTCAAAACACATAATACAATATACGCCAAGCTTAACCAATTAAAATAACAAATAGTATTTAAAGATCAAAATAATAATCCAACAATTAAAAGTAAACTTACAGAATAACAGCTTAGAAATATGGTTGAGAATAGATCTATAGCTAATTACTCTAGGTATAGAGAAGGTTTGATGTAGAAGAGGGGTTGTCAGTCTCCAATCTTCTTCTTCTTGTCTTCTTCTATAGGTCAACTTGCTTCTTGAATGAATAGCTTGATTCTAAGGATGAATATCTATCTAAAGGACTAAGCTATTGTTTAAAACTAAGAAAATATAAGTAAAGACTAAGCCTATACTTTGCAATTGAGCAAGGACATGTTTACAATGATAAGAGGGTGTATTTATAGGTATCTTGGAAGCCCTAATTCGTTTTCTTGAAGGAGAAGTAAGTAGTGGACTCCAAGCCCAACTCAAATTCGTAACCCTAAAAACATGAAATCAGGTCCGTTTTTCTTTTGGCTCTAACAGCTTCAATATTCATCCGTTTGACGCGTATGAGTACACCAAATTGATCGTCTCGGAAAGCTCTTCAACTTTGCTCTTGACCGTTTCTCCAAATTCCACACCGTTCTTGAGATATAAGCTGATTTGTGGTCGTAGGTGCAGAAATTCAGGATTAAGGCAGGTTTTCCTTTTCCATATTTTTAGCTTTTATTTCCTTATCTCCAATTACCATGCTTATCTCTTTCCATAAGTTGTAGTCTTTGACTTGGAATCTAATTAATCTCCATAATTATCTTTAAAGCTTCACATTAAATAAATAATTAAACCCAATATGCTCTAAAAATATTATTTTACTAAATCAAGACTCAAAATAGGAAAGTGTAGCATTTCTCAAGAAAAACGACTATAATGACTTCTAAATCACTAAAAATGATGTCTCATCCTAATATAAATCTATCACAAATGAGGAGACATCAACATGAAATTCCATGTTTGAAACATGGAATTCCATGTTTGGATCATGGAATTCCATGTTTGGAACATGAAAATTTACTAACCTGCACACTAACAAGTTAAGCTACTCGAATCGAAACCTATACAGAAAGATAATAATTATAAAGGAATGAACCACAACACAATATAAAAACAAAAAGGATCCAAAACATAACAATAGAAACTGTAAAAATCGTTAAACCAGTGAATATTATACAACTATTACAAGAATATAATGATCATCAAAAATAATCATAGAGCAACTTGACAATTTTTGGCATTGACCGGCGTGACTGATTAGTTGACTCAAACGGTTGCTTTTCAGAACCAAATCTTTGTGACTACCAAATGTATGCTACTTGGGATCGTGGAAACACGTAATCGAAAACAGAATCGAGAGTCGGAAAAGATCAAACGAACGCATATAACGTTGAGAACCGAACTTTACTACAACCATAACCATCTGCAGAAAACAAGTCATGACATAAGTACTAGAATACAATAACACAAACAAAGGAAGAAGTAGAAAAGGGAAAAAATTCTGTGCAGTCGCAAAATTCCATGTTTTAAACATGGAATTCTGCAACTGCACAAACCTCTTCACAGAATTAAAGCTCAAACACACACTCTACTCCGATTAAAACAGTTTAAACACAGAATTTAGCAATGTAGAAACAAAATATGAACAAAATGAAGAATATAACACATAATTTACAGAAAATAAGGCAAAATATGAAGAAATGAAGAATGTAAACACATTATCATAACAAAAATAGCGTAAACATAAAATTTTGCAAATATCAAAGCAAAATATGAACAAAACTAAGAATATAAACACAAAATCATAACAAAACAAGCAATTAGAAGAGAAAAACCTTCAAAACAGTAGAATTGCTTCAAGTTGCAAAGTAGGATGAAAATGTGAATTAGCAAAATTCCATGTTTTAAACATGGAATTCCATGTTTCATACAGCTTCATACTGTATAAAACATGGAATTCCATGTTTAAAACATGGAATTCTGCGCCTGCACAACTCTCTTCAACAAATTACAACTTAAACACACAATCTACTGCAATTAAAACAGTTTAAACATAGAATTTAGCAATGTAGAATCAAAATGTGAACAAAACGAAGAATATAACACAGAATTTACAGAAAAGGAGGCAAAATATGAAGAAATGAAGAATGTAAACACATTATCATAACAAAAAGAGCTTAAACACAAAAATTTGCTAATATCAAAGCAAAATATGAACAAAGCTAAGAATATAAACACAAAATCAAAACAAAACAAGCAATTAGAAGAGAAAAAGCTTGAAAACTGCAGAATTACTACAAGTTGTAAATTAGCATGACAATGTGAATGAAAATTCTTTTAAAAACAGAGAATACATACACATGTATATGTATATATAGAAACTAAAACCTGCAAATCAGCAAAACAACAAAATGAAACCAAAAATTCAAAAAAAAAGAGGAAAAAACAGAGCCGAGAGAGATAGAGAGCATGAGAGGAAAAGGAGATGTTAGTTTACCTTTAGAGAAGAAGAAAAAAACGAGTAATCTTAGTAGCTTAGCAATGGAGATGCGTGAGCTTCTTAGCTTATCAATGGAGATGCGAGATGCAGAATCGGTTAGAGGAGAGAGAAAGAGAGAGAGAGAGAGAGAGAAATAGATAGAGAGAATCTGTGTGTGAGTGTGTGATAATAATTGGGGATTAATTACCTAGTTTATAATAAGTAGTATTTATATTGGGTAAAAAAGGAAAAGAAATAATTAAAGGGAGTTTTTCTCTAATTACTTAATTAAGAAGGCATTTATCTCTAAATAAAAAAGTTAGAGGCTTAAAAAAATTAGTAGCCTCATTAAGGAGGCATTTTTCTCCAATTACCCCTACTTTTATACTGAAAACTATTTAACAAGAAACGAAAAGAAAAAAATTATATAAATTAACGGGATATTTTAGGACACCCTAGTAAATTACAATTCATAGATGTATCAAAATGAGTCCGCTGTAGCACTGGTAGTCACAATCCCACGGGATACAACTGACTAGCTTTGGATAATCCGGGTTTGAATCCCGGCAGCGGAATTTCTTTTTCTCTAAATTTTTTTTCCAAAAAGTTATTATATCTCCTTTGTTTCCGAGGAATTTCCTAAAAGTTATTATATCTCCTTTGTTTTTTCTCTAAAGAATTTCTCCAAACCAGATGAGATTAGCTCACTGGCCAGGGCCTTGGTCTACCAATCTAGTGGTGCAGGTTCGAACCGAGTCAATGACTCCGAGTCCAAAGTGGCTCTCCTCAGCCTGGCTATCGGACACCGGTTTCCGGTCCGCCGGACCGGCCCGGACCGATTAGCACCGGCGACCGAACGAGACCGGTATGGTGGTGGTGGCCGGAACGGAACGGAACGCCGTATCTGTTACCGTGCGGCGTTTATATTTTCTGATTTTTTACTTGGACCGAACCGGTCCGTGACTGATACGGACCGGTAACGGCCCGTTACTAATTTTTTTTTTTTTTTTTATATTGCAGCCCAACACTTATTAACACCAAACCCAATTCTGCAGCCCATCACTTAATTTCCAAAAACCCAATTCTGCAGCCCAAAACATTTCATACCCCACCCCACTTCATATCCCCCGATCCCATTTACTCCCTCATTTCATTCACACCCATCGACACCGTAAATCAATTCAAAGCGTAAATCCAATTCTCCTTCATCCATTGTTGCATCAAATCATTTGTAAATTTCAATTGATTCCCCTCTATTTGGTTCTTCAATTACGGTGGCTTCTATATCTGTTTTTAACCATTTATCTATGATTAGCTTGGATGGTTTAGGATTTGGGGGTTCTTGAGCTTGAACCGATGTTTTCAATTGGTTATCTATGTAAGTTTTTATTAAATAATTTACTAATTTATATCTGACCAAGGGTATTGTATTCTATACTCGGAAATTCCTTGTTTCTGCAATTTGATATTGTAATTTCTGACCAAAATTATAAGCTTGTTCTGTGGCCTGTGTGTTTTCAGAAATTGTTACTTTAGCCCCACGGAGTATTCGAAAATTAGTACTTTTGCCCATGTGGTTTTTAGAAAATTGGTACTTTTGAGATGCAAATTCTGGTTTTGGTGGATTTTATTGAACTGTGATTATCATTGGAGTGTTGTTATATGTGATTATCATTGGACTTTATTGGATAAAAAATTTAAAAAAAAAAAAAAAGAAGATAAAAACCGATAAAACCGATAGTGGGACCGGTCCGGGACCGAAACCGGAACCGATAAACCGGTCCCCGTTATCGGTCGGTTTTCTCTAAATTGGGACCGAAGAACCGGTCCGGACCGGGACCGATAGTGGGTGTCCGATAGACCGGTCCGGTCCGATAAGGACGTTACACGATAAAAACCGGTCCGAACACGGACCGGTACGGCCGATAGCCAGGCTGAGGCTCTCCTATGTAACAAAAAAAAAAAAAAACCAAAAGTTAATATCAGCCCGTTTGGGATTTTTTTTTTTTAAATAATCACTTGAACTAATTTTAGATGCATAAAAATAATTTAGATTTTAAAAATCACTTTTAGAAAAAGTACTAGACAAGTAATTTTTAAAATAACCGCTAAAAGTGATTTTAGATGTTAAAATATTTTTTAAAAATAATTTAATTTCAATCAAAAAGTGCTTTTGACTCTAAAGTAATCAATCCCAAATGGGCTCTATATCTCCTTGTGTTTCCGAAAATAAAGCAAAGCAGGTTATATTGTTAACAATTTCTTTTTGATAAATATTGCATCTTTAACTGAAGTAGTAAAAATTAATCAAAAATTAAAAAATGCATCGGCAGACTTTTTGGTTTGAGATTTTTTGGTCAAACTAATTTTTTGGTCAAAATTAATATTTACGTCTATTGTTTTTTTGATTTTTATGCAGACATGATCATAGATTCTTCTTCGTTTATCTTCTTTTTCTTCTACTGTTCTCGAGGGACTGATTGAAAGAACGCTTTCTAATGTCCTAAATGAGTAGTTAGAAAGTATTGTGGAGTACGTGCATTCCTACTTATGACCAGTGTTCTAAAACAAGGCCGCCTAACCGACTAGGCGCTCCGCCTAGGCGTTCCAAAGTGCGATCCACCTAGAAATTTTCTCGAAGGTGACTTGAAGGTTCGTCTACGCATAATCTAACTAATAAACTACCCAATCAGATAATGGGTTGCACAACTTGAATACTACCTAGAATGCTAGTCCGTAAATAACTAATTTAATCTAATCCAACTCAACACATAGGCAAAATATACAAAAAAAAAACTACTTAGGTTAGAGTTTGAATGCGCTAGAAAAATAAAAAGGTAGGATTTTTCAAATTTCAAGTCTAGATTTCTTGAATTGGTCATTTTATAGGTTAATAATAATGAGTTATCATTATTTTATTGTAAAATATATGTTATTTATGTTGGATTGATCTACTTTAAGTATATTAGGATGTAAATGTTATTCAAATCAATATACTAGACATATACATTTAATATAAAATAATATAAACAGTGCCTAGGTAAAAACCGCCTAAATGCCGATTAATAGGCCGCCTAACGATCTAGGAGCTCGAAGGTGGTCGACCGTCCTAGTACCGCCTACCGCCTTTTAGTACCATGCTTATGATACATATAAGCATGAAGTGTTTTTTATGTGTAGTTGCTTATTGTATACAGTTAATGATTATTCGGCGAGATTGTATACATCAAATTGTATTAAGTTATAACTTATCTGTGTTGAACTGTTGATTGTTTACTTTTTGTATCTTTTGTTGTTTTTACGCTATTCAATAAACTTGTATAAGTTGGGTTTAATAGCTGAAAAAACTGTAAAATAACATTTTTTAGAATTTTTATTTTTATTTCTACCAAACTTTTAGCTCCCGTTGTGTGGTCGCTAAAAGCACACCAGTAATATCAACAATTGTGTGGTCGCAAAAAACAATGTATGATTAGCAACTACCGGGTGTTCGCTAGAAAGATGAATCATTTACCGACCGCAGACATTGTCGGTATTGAAGGCACACACTGCCAACTACAGATGTGTTTGGTTACGCACGACCTTTACCGGCCACAGGCGAAGTCGCTAAAGGGTTCATCTCTCTAACGACCACGTCGGCCACTTATAGAGACCTCTAACAACCAAACACTAGCTATTAAATTTTAACGATCAATCGCGATCGTTATAACTAAATAATACTCATTAGCGACTGTTTAAGGGAATCCTTAGCGACCATCTTGACGGTCGCTAGGGTTTAACCGTGTTATACTCAACTTCAAACTTATAAACCGCGATTTCATTACTTCTCTTATTCAAGTCATTTTGTTATATCTTTTATATTCCGAATTCCTCCAAATATTTTTAAATTTGAAATTTTCGCAATCAATTCCAAACAGTCTCACTCGCCCCATAAATTTTACAATTGGGAACGTTAAAGGGGCAATGAGGATTAAAGACCCTACTACATGTTGATTAACAAATAAAGGCCCAAACCGAAATAGCTACTAACTAATCCATTAGAAGCCAACTAAAAAAAAGAAGAAAAAAACCAAAAAACCACCCTCCCCTATCTAATACACTAAGAACATTTGCAACCTAAAATAAAATACCCATTAGGTTTAGAATAGAAAACCCACCCCCTCTCTAGTCCCGTTCTCTCTCTGGTCCCGTTCTCTCTCAACAAAAACGCCGTCGTGAAACTCAGGTCTAACTTTCCCGCCGTTTGCCGCTTCTCTGCATAAGAAATCCCGCTGTCGTGAACCTTCGCCAATCCTCTGCACACCACCGTTCGTGAACCTCTATTCTTTTTTTTTTGTTTTTTTTCCAGATCTCGCTTACGCCATGCTCGCCGCTGGTCTCACCCCGCTATCAGATCTGAAGAACAAAAACCGTTGTCGCCGATTTAGACCATTCTCCGCCACCATCTCTCCGTTCTCGGACGATTTCCGTCCATCTCTTCACATGCACAATATCCCTGCCGCCGACGTGGACCAGGCTCTACCATCGTCACTACCGTACAAGAAAAATGCCCATCGTGGAGGTGTCTCCACCCCCTTCGAGTATCTTCAGATCTGGCCATTATCTTCCATCTTCTTCACAAAGCGCCCCCGGAGCTCCTGCACAAAGAGCCGCCTCATCATGGACCATTCCCTACCATTTTTAATCGTGGACCAGGCTTCAGATCTGGTCAAAGATTAATTTTTTTCCACCGACATTGGACCTTGTTTTTCGCTTGTGATTTAAATATTTGTTTATTTGTCGTTAAAACAAGGCTTTTGGGTCCAATCCTTAGGGTCTAGCCATTAGGGTACAACCTTATTCCTGTGGTGTTAATTGTTTTGCAGTAATAAATTCATTTTTGACTTAGGGTGCCTGCATTAGGGTATAACCCTTTATGTGAAGAGATTTTATTATTGTTTTTGTTAGTATGTGAGTTTAAAGTGAAGAGGTTATTTTTGTTTTTGTGTTTCCTATGCGAGAGTAAAGGTGGACAACCCCTGGGATACAGCCCTTTGGGTCCATATTTTTTTTATTTTGATTGGTTTTTGTTCCTATGAGCATGTGAAGGTGAAGTGAAGAGATTTCTTATTGTTTGTGAAAGTTTTAGAAAGGGGGTGAATAGGATTACTAATACGATTAATGCCTAATTAAAAAAAAATTGGACAATCATAAGTTTAAAGAAAAACTTCTAAGTCAATATATATCAAACTCTAAGGGATCATGCAATAGGGTAACCAGGTTTGATATAATTGAAAAGACGAGCAATCAATAAACGATAAGTAAAGAGATAAGGGATAGAAAGTACACAACGATGTATAGTGGTTCGGTTATCCCTACATCCACTACCTAAGGATGCCAGCTTAGGATTTCAAAGTTTCTTAACTAAGCTTCTGGTCTCTCTTAACCAGGGTGAGAACACAATACCCTTACAACCACTTTGATACCATGAAGCAAACTCTTGTGCTATCGCAACACAGGGAAACCGGGTATACTCCCTATACTCAAACTCTCTCTTAATCTATCTATTACAAAGACTAGACTTAAGAGGATAAATACAAAGTGTTTAATTGGTGGAATAAATTTGCTAAACAATCTCCTAAAGAGTAGACATAACTTTAAGCATGAAACTCCTCTTGAGTAGATGGACAATTAAGCTTCTTGAATTAACTCCTTAATTGAGTAGATTAGACAAGTTGATTGATCAAGCTTGGATTGATAAATTTGATTGCTTGAGACCTCTAATGGTTGTATAAGAATGATTATAGTTGAATTGGTAAGAGGTGTATTGTTGCAAGTGATAAAGCTCCCTGTTATAGGCACATTCTGCCTCTTGGCCGGCTAGCCGGTCCTCCGACCGATATTACCGGTCCGGTTTGTCTCTTAGTCCAACGGTTGGATCAACGTGGCATTTGACCCTTTGGAAACAGCTCTCTTCCACCGGTAAGCCGGTCCTGTGACCGATAAGCCGGTCCGGTTCTAAAAAGAAAGCTTAGAACGGTTTATATATTAGAGATAAAAACAATAGAGAATCGTATAAACCGTGTAACATGTAATGCACTTTTACGGGGATATTAAAACAAGATTTGGAAAATATTAAAACAAGATTAAAGGACGTTAGGCCAACAGTCTGTTGTTCGTGTGGGGGTGAAGAGATAATTGGGCTTGGGTACAGTCGCTAGGGTGCAAACATTGGATCTTGAGTGTAAGGGTGAAGAGATAATTGGGCTTGGGTACAGCTCTTAGGGTACAAATATTGGACCTTGACACGATATTTATTTCCCAAACTTTGACATGGACAATTATATAAAAAAACGCATTATAAAATTATAAATCGGTATAGGTATGTAGCCTCGCGAGAATTATAAAAAAAAGGTACAAGTGTATTAATTTAAAGAATAAAAAAAATAATAACGAAAGGTATACTGAGAAAAAATACAACCAAAAAATTAAAATAAACCTTATATAAAAAGTTTATTTAGTTAAGCCTTAAAAAAAGAAAAAGATTTTGACTCAAGGGGTCTTGAACACCCACCCTCTAGTCATAACCTAACCCCCTTCTTTTGTTCTTCTTACTAGAGACTTCAATAAGATTTTAACACTATAAGCTAAATCTCCATTTACAAAATAACCCCTTTTTGTTTTTCTTTTCCACTATATATACTAATATAGTCCAGAAAATTTTTAAAGCCCCAAAAATTATTCTCTTCTATTTCCCGTAACACACTCTCTCTCCCATATCCCAAAACCCTCTCTCTCCCCTCAAGTCCGGCAACCTCCAATAATCTTCATTAATTTTTCCGGCGAGCTCCAATAATCTGCAAACGGGATCTGGAGCTTCTCAGTCCCCTCCCCTCTCGGCGTCACAAAGGAGATCCCGGTGTCACAAGCTCTCTTGTTGTTCGAGATCCAAGTTGCTATTGTTCGAGATCCTAGCTTTTTACCTTCTTCGTGGAGGTGCAGCAATGGAGCAGCGTTCGTGAAGCTCGAAGAAGAAGCTCCGACGAGCCTGAGAAGAAGCTCGAGGCTACTTCAACAGATCAAGCTAGGTTTACGCTCGGAGGTCGGAGGTCACGAACTTCAACGGAGTACGAGCTAGGCTACTTCAACGGAGTCCATTGTCGTCGAGATTAACTGGAACTCTGACGAATGGCTGGAGAATCAAGGCGGTGAGAATCAAGCCACGAACGGAGAAGAGCAAAGGAACTCCGATCCAGTTCGAGCTTTCCATTCGTTACACTGGTGGTGGTGCTCGGCAATGATGCGAATCGTTGCAGTGGAGTTTTTCTTTCTTTGATTAGCGTCCATTGTACGCATAGATTAGGTTTTTTTTTCTCAGATCTGGTCAAACGAATTTAGTTAAGTTTTTATTTTTTTATTAGTTTGATTGTTTGTTCAAACCAGATAGGTTAGTGAGCTTTTTTTAATTTTTTATAGTCTATTTTGTTCTCTATAAATTGTAATATGAATTGTAAAGTGATATTCAACTTTTTTTTAATAATGCTCAATCTTTTTTTATGAATACTCACCTTTTTTTTTTTATGAATGCTCATATATTTTTATGAATACTCAGCATTTTTCTATGGAATACTTATCAATTTTTAGAGTATACTCATCATTTTTTTTTAAACTCATTATTTTTTCGAAACTCATCATTTTTCCGAAACTCATCATTTTTTCCGCCGATCGGAAGTCGGTGGTCGAAGGTAGTAGAGAAATAAACAGTGACATCACTTTTTTTTGTCTTTTAGTATAGTAAAGATATTTTAGTATTTAGTGATGCTTGATGTCTCTTTACTATATAAGTAAGTCACTAAAAAGAAAATTGTAAATTGAGCTCAATTTGTTGTTTCCTCCGTATATAAATCCACCCTAAAAATATCATCTGAAACCTCACCCCCCCTTCCCTTCCCCACCAAAGTCACAAGTAACCTAGTCTAATAAAAGTGAAAGCATTTTCTTGAAAAATTATAAATCCGTCTACACTAAATGTTAGGTCCAACTGTCAATAATTTCTACGACATGTCTTATGGCACTTCATTTCTTAAGTCCCCGATCTCAATCTCAAACCCAACCTCTTTTAAATCTCGCGCCACCACCAAAACAAAACAAACACAACCACCACCACATCTCAGTCCAAGAATGTCTTCAAAATTCAACCCCATCAACTCCATCACAAAACTCCTATGGGGACAATCCCTCCCACCAGGCCTCCTCATCTCCACCGTCCGTACCACCTGGTCCACCACCTGGCAACTCATGATGTCCCAACTCGCCCCTTCTGACCCCACCGGTAGCTACACTCGCCCCACCTCCCAATTCCGCTTAACCACCACCACCACCTCCATCTCACCGTCATCATCTTCTCTCCACCTCTACGTTGGTTTACCATGCCCTTGGGCTCACCGTACTCTCATAGTCCGAGCTCTCAAAGGCCTTGAAGATGCTATACCTCTCTCAGTAGCCTCACCAGGCATCGACGGCTCATGGGAGTTTAAGGATAACTTTATCCCTTACCAGGATAAGGTTGTCCCGACATTGGATAAGGCTAATGGCTGTAAAACCTTGAAAGAAGTTTATAAGCTTAGAAATGGTGGTTATAACGGTCGATCAACTGTTCCTATGTTGTGGAACGCTGACCAAAAGGAGGTTGTTTGTAATGAGAGTTATGATATCCTCGAATTCTTTAATTCTGGATTAAATGACATAGCAAATAATTCGGAAATGGATCTCTCTCCACCTTCTTTGAAGAAAAAAATCGACGAGTGGAATCAAATCATATACCCCAATGTAAACAATGGTGTCTATAGGTAAAAGTAATGTAATTAATTTCCAATGTTAAATATACAAGAGTTCCGTGCGCGAGACTGATGATAATTAGTGTTTTTGTTAATGAAGGTGTGGATTTGCGCAGAGTCAAGAAGCTTATAATAGCTCAGTCAAAGAGTTGTTTAGTACATTAGACAAGATTGATAATCATTTGGGTGGTTCAAGGTACTTGTGTGGTGATGTGTTGACATTAGCAGATGTGTGTTTGTTTACTACTTTGATTAGGTTTGATTTAGCATACAATGTTCTATTCAAGTGCACAAAGAAAAAGTTGATTGAGTATTCCAACCTCCATGGATATTTGCGAGATATCTATCAGGTATGCCCCTGCTTTTGCTTTACAATCTTTGATTTAGGGATACTTAGTCTTAGAAAGAGGTAGTAATAGTTATACAAAAGAACTTGAACAATTTCATGGATTTTCCTGATTCCTTAACAGATACCAAAAGTTGCTGCAACTTGCAATTTGGAAGCAATAATGGATGGTTACTACGGAACACTATTCCCCCTCAATCCAGGTGGCATTTCACCAATCATCCCCTCGGGTTGTGAGCATGAAGCGTTATCAAAACCTCATAACAGGGAATCTTTATCATATGTCTCTGTCATATAGTTGCCCTATCATATGTATATATATACAAACACACCTAGATTAGTTACACTTGTGATGATCTCTATCATGTGTGTACTCTAAACGGTGTCTCATGTTTGTACAACAATTTAGAAACGTTGAATTTATATACAAAGTAAAGGTCTGTTAATGATTGGGCCTCAAACCCACACAGCTCTTCCCTTGACAAAACCCTGCTCTATATTTTGGTCTGACTAGGACCATTTAGAATTTCCCATAAGAATGATACAAGATAGGGACCAGGTACCAAGCTGAAAGAACTAAGACAAGAGATTCTAAAATTAGACATGATAATATAGCACCACTTCAAACACCTATACATGGGCAAAATATAGAGATAAACAATTACCAAACACAAGAAGAAAAACAAACAACAAATACCACAATTCTTTTAGACTGACCCCAAAGTAATTATCTGTTTAAGCACCAAAAAAGGTACACCAAGTCATCGGGCTATCAATTTTACAAAACAAGAAACTGTCACAAAACATAAACATTCACAAAACATAAACATTAACAAAGCATAAACATCCAAACTCTTTTTATGTTTCCTACAATAATCAATCTCCCATGAGAAAGATCAAACATCTACTTAATTTAAAACAAAATACATATTCCATGCCATTTTAGGTACACCCAACACTTCAAAAGTTTCCCAGAATTATTTGATGACTATCACAGCATTCAGAAGTTGTCCATCAAAAGTTTTAAATTATCTCCTGGCTCCGGATCTTGATCCTGTCATACACAAATTAATATAAGATCAATCATAAGTACGGTTTAAATTCATATATTTTTATTTAACCAAGACTGAGAAACTTACTTGTTTTACGCTTAATGTTTCTGCAATACTTACTACCACAATGACAGTTAAATGCCTTAACTGGATGATCAATGTCATCAAAATCAATACCATAGTCCTGTAACCACAATTCAACTAACTCAATTAACTATGACAAAAAAGCAGACATGTTTCATATCTTTGTAAAAAGGTAAAACAGTCAAAAAAGACACAGAATACAAAAAACTCACCCATGTAAGCTCCTCCATGGCTTTCACCTTTCTAGTAGTAAAAAAAGCAAGCTGCATAATAAAACACACAACCAAACATTAACTTTGAGACTACAAAAATTTACTTAAACATCTGAAGTGTGAACAAAATAATTTTAACAGTAAAGTGTAGAAAAAAGCACATACATGGTAGTAATGATGGTCAGGTGTCTCTACTTCAACTGGTATTTCCACCAAGGTCGAATCAAAACATCTGACATAAACAAAGAAACACCAGACATTGCAATACATTTTGTAACTATTTTGTAAGAGAAGTGAAAATCTTGTTTTGTCATAAAAGTGAACTTACCTATGATTAATGAATCTAGCCACATTTCCATAATAAGTAGCGTCTAAACACAGAGCTTCTTCATCTTTCAAAACACCCTCAGATCCCCAATCAGCATCAAGTAGCACAGGATAAGAATGTTCCTCACCTTTTTGACTTCGCGAAACACGGTCAAACAGCTCTGCATTAGTTAACACTTCTCCAACATATTCACAGACAAAAGCTCCTTTTGGAAGATCCTCTAGTGTACGTAACCCCCATCCTTTACCTCCAGGTGTCATAAACACCTGAAATGAATCACACAAAAATAAATTAGTAATTTAGTCAGAGAATGATACAGTTACAAGTAAATTTACTCTTTACCTGTAACTTCTGGGTAATTCCTCGTTGTACAACTCGATTACCGCATTGTTTATTACACCCACACTTTAACCAACACTCTTTAATAAACTTCCTTACCAAATGCCCTTTACAAGGTTCGATTGAGTCCTCGGTTTTTGACCTCTCGAGAGGGCATACTTTACAGAAGAATTGACAGTGCTTTTCAGGGTCACGATTCATTGAAATACACTCCTTGAGAAACTCTTCCTTCACAAGTCCTTCAGGCGTGTAAGCGAAATCTCCTCCCATTTCATGTGCACAAGCACAAGGTGTAGAAAGTGATAAACAATCTCCCGAACAAGCTGAGCAGCAATTATTATCTCCGATACGAGCTAACGAGTAACTCACATACGCGTTCTGAAACAGTGCGTTTTGAGGTATGTAATGAAATGAAGGCGGAGAGGCACTATTAACTTCATTCACTAAAGAGATAACAACTCTTTCTTGTCCTTTAGCTATGTCAATGACATTTGTTACAGAATCAGTGTTTTCAGGACTAGGCACAAGTACATTATTCTCTTCAGGTTCTGGTTCAGGTGCCACCTCATCTTCTACATTATCCTGCTCAGTTTCCTCGTGAACTCCACTGTTATTTCCATCTATTATGCCATTACAAGGTGTGGGGATGGGTAATATTACAGCTAAAGAAGCTTCGGGATTAGCAGATCCATTAAAAGAGCTTGAACACCCAGTTCCAAGTTCCAAAAAGCTGTTACAGATCTCACTCATAACCTTTTTAACAGAGAAATTAGGATCCTGTGTTTTGCATGTTCTGAGATACCTATCTTTCACCATCTCCAGAACAGCATCTAGACTAGGTACATTAGCATCAGGTTTAACACAAGCTGAGTCATAGGTTAGTGCAACCTTAACTTTTCCACAGGGTGTAGCAGCAACTTCTAAACGCTCTCCCTGATCTTTTGGCACCTCCCCATTAGCTGCTTTAGGTTTACTTGATGAAGCTGGAATTTCATTATTTGTATTGTTTACTTCAATAACTTGTGGTTCTAAAGGTTCATGATCATCATCTTCTCTCATAGAACCATTCATGATTAAAAGATTCCCATTTGATGACTCTGTAAAATTAAAATTAAAAATAAATCAGTATTTAAAAAAGGCATAATTCTGTAAGATGTAGGGTTATACCTGGATGTATAATCGCAATAGGAACAACCTCAAGCTGTGGCGCATCACCAGTGAACGGCTCATCTTTAGGCATAACAAAAGCACTACAAGGAGGTACCTTTTGAAGATCAGTGTTTGTCTCATTAGGTGGGTCCCACCTCTTCTCACCAGAAACATGTGTTGGACTCATAGGTTGCTTTCCTCTATCTCTAAGACGCATCGAATGAGAAACCGAATTAGCATTACTCATTCTAACCGGAGTGGGCCCACTTCCATCAGCACTACCAGGCCTAGACAAATCAGTTCTCTCCTGTATTATCAAAGGCCTTGGTGATACTGGTTCTTTCCCTTTCCCTTTATTTCTACTTGGAGTTTCACATTCAATAGCCTGAGTAGCCACTTCAGTTCCACCTCCTCGAGTCTTCTTTGGGATTTGAATTGATGACTCGTTTAACTCATTCGGCTCCTCTTTAGGCTTTATTAGCAAACTCCCAGGTATAGTTGACTTTGACTTATTAGCAGATGATGAAGCTTGACCTTCCTGATACCTTCTCCTCAGCCTTTTTAAAGGCCGCTCCGGTTCTTCTTCCACCTCAGCTTCACTCACCGGAACTTCTTGACGCACCTCTTGGCGCACTTCTTGGCGCGTTTCTTCTACAGGCTATAGAAAACAGGACAAAAGATTAGTGCAAAATAAAGCGCATATAAATTCTCACAGTAAAAAAAAGTTTTTTACCGGAGTTTCATCTTGTTGCTTCTGTTCAGCCTCCTGTAATTGAGATAAAATTACTATTCTGAAAGAAAGGTAAATAGAAGAGGGGTTAAGTTTTGCATCTTTACCTCTTCACTCTCGAATATAGCATCTGCGAGGGCTCTATAATTTTCTTCTTCAATGAGCACCCAGTTTTTATCGTACAGTTTCAGTAGGTTTTTTAAAACGGGCTTAACTTTAGATTCTGGAATCCCGAGACCTTTCATAGCACGAAAGGCATTCTTTACCTTTGCACTTGGAGCCATAACTTATTCTCTTAACTTTATTGTACAGGCCCAGATCATGCAAATATCCTGTTTGTTTATAAGTAAGAATTGTGTGAGACATAGCTTAAAGAAGACATGAATTTGTGCTAGAAAGTTTAAAGCATTGAAATGGTGAGGTTAAATCAATTTAGACCCAATCATAGATGCAAGCATATAATCTGAAATGGAAAGATCTAGATACTGTTCCAATTAATGTATCCCAGCATGTGACATCCATGAGACCCATTTTTATGTTAAGAAAATAAATTCCACAAACTGAAAATACATCACAACAGCGAAACAACAAACTGAAGATGTGTGTCAGATCTGAACTCATATACTGAATTTATTTGTTTATCTAGCTTAATTTCTGGAAATAGTAACTACAGCTTCTAATCAGATAATCCATCACATTAATCAGATAAATACTCCTAAATTCTTAGCGAAAATCAGAAGGTACCTCAGTTTACACTGATCTTCACAAAAAAGCCCCCTTGCAAAAGTTCAATATCAGATACCCAAAAAAGTACCTGTAAAATTATACAAATTAGCTACATTGCTCATCACTGTTAACTGAAAATTCCCAAACAGAAACGTAGGTAGTATATTTCCTTCGCCGGAAAATTAAAAATTAATTTACCGATAATTAAGTAATTTTCCAAACATCGGCAAACATGCAACATATAACACACGTTTTTTAGATTAACTAATGCAAATGCATAAAAACTAAAAAAAAAAATTAGAACTAAAACCCTAAGCATATACCCTAAAATGTAAGACTTAAAATGAAATGTTTACACTTGATTTGAAAAGGAAACTTTCAATTTTTTGTTAGCAAACAATTGGTAGACAAATTTACATGGAATTTACCAAAAATAATAATAATCACGATCAAAGAGAAGAGCGCGGAACGGCACCGTTTGAAGCTACGAGATAGAGTGAACACATATAGTAAAAGGAGAAGAAATTACCTGCATCTAAAGCACTCAGCTACGAAGCTAGTGGTGTGAGTGTGTGTCTGCCTTTTTCGGTGAAATTAGGTTACATAAAATAGATAAAAATCGGAAATATATTAAAAGAGGGTGGCGAGTATGTGTCACCTAAACAGAGAGGCGCGTATATTGTAATTTGAGAAATTAATGTATTGCCCTTCGAGTTTCCTTAGTATGTCTACTCAGAGTAACGTTTCTTAGCCAGCGCGTGAGTAGAATCGAGAAAGTGGAAGGACTTAAATGTAATTTGCATTCGTACTATGGTTTTCAAAGGAATACTTTTTTTTTTTGTTCTAAAATCTTAATAGTTTTATAGGAATACCTTTTTTTTTCTTTTTTTTGTTAGAAGTTTTATAGGAATATTTTCTTTTTTCCAAAATTTTCTTATAGGAATACTACTAGTGTGTAAAACCTGTATTTGATGGGCGTTACATTTTTTTTTTCCAAAATGGGCATTACATTTAAATAAAAAAAAAAATGGGCATTACATATATAAAAAAAATACGTATCTAAAAAACACATTACTTTTTAGTTTGTAAAAACATTTTCTATTTTGTTTTTACAATGTATTTTCTCAAAAAATAATTTTCGATTTTCTTTCAAAATTTTCAAAAAATATGAAAAACGTCGATTTCACGTTGGCTAATATAACATCGTTTTCATTTAATTTTCACGAAAATTGTTTTCATTTTCTCTAGCCAAAACACATTTTTATCAGTATTTTAAAAATATAAAAAAATGAAAACAGAAAATACTCATTATTTTAACGAGTTAAACAGAGCTTAAATATACACGATATTTTATTTTCTTTAAGCTGACATACTAAAATGACTAAATAATTGCAAATAATAAAATCTTTTTATTTCATCATTATAATTTGTTACTATATAGATTTCAGAGATATATCTAGGGTGATTATAAAGCCAAATTAAGTACTATTACTATTTCCTAAATAAATATGAGGTGATTATAAAGCGGACTAGATATGGAACTGATTCCCAAAAAAGTAAATAATAAACCCCATAGTAGTACAAGACGGGTCATGAAAATATTCAAGGCCACTTAAGCTGGTAAGAACTCAACAAGCCCAATTCAAGACCCACTTAATCAGGAAGAGAATTAATAGTATGTTGTCAATGTCTATACCGAGTGAGTAATTCAATGAATGTTTACTAAATTCTCTCAAAAAATGTTCTCTTGTGAGAATTATTTTTTTTAGAAAACTTATCCACCGTTCTAATCCAAATCATACTAAATATTAATTAATAGAAATTCAGCAAATTTTATATTTGGGCCATTACATATGTTCTAAAAATATTTTTAGACTAAACGTTTTAGATTACTTATTTTTAGACTAAACGTATTCAAATGCCCATTTTTAGACAATTTCACTAATTTTGTGAGATATTTCATAGATTTTAAGGGTCTGTTTGGATTGAGAGAATTGGAAAGAAAGGAAAGGAATAGAAATGAATTTTTATTTTTTACCTTATTTGTATTAGAAAATTTTATAAAAGAAAAGAAATTGAATCATTCCAAAAATCACTCATGTAACCTTATATATACTCACTCTAAATTGGAATCAAATGAAGAGAAAGGAATTTTATTAAAGATTAGAGACTAAAATTAATCTTTTATTTTCTTTCCTTTTGTATTTTTTTCAATCTAAACAATAAATATCCAAAATCATTTACGAAAACTTCTTTTATAAAAATTTCTAATCCAAACACAAAAATTCATTTCTTTTCTTTTCTTTTATAATTTTTCTTTTCTTTTCCTTTATTACTTTTTTTCCTCCCAAATACAAACAGACTCTAAGGATGATCTAGACACTTTAAATACAATTCTTAGTTTGTAATGCATCCAAATAAAGATATAGTTTATATGAAATGTCCAAATTGTCTTTTAAATCTACAAAATATCTTACGGAATTAGTGAAATGGCCTAAAAATTGGTGGTTTGAACAAGTTTGGCCTAAAAATGGTACTTTTAAAACATTTGACCTAAAAATGTTTTTCGGCCATCTGTAATGACCTAAAAACGGGATTTGCTAAAATATAAAATTGGGATTTGCTAAAATAAAATATAATGTTAGGTATCACCTAAAAAAATTACCTAAATATCACTCATGATATGACAGCTAATGGTCCAATCATGAAAGAAAAAGAAAAAAATAAACATGGAAAGAAAAATAATATGATTGGACCACTTAATTACCACATCATGGGTGATGTTTAGGTGATCCCTTCTGGGAGATACCCTAAATTATGATAAAGAGTAGAGAATTTTGTGTGAATTTATTATGTTGTGATTGTATATTTATAGAGTTACGAGTAGATGAGAAAGAGAACTAATACATACACAATACATATATAACAACTTAACTACTTTTGTCTTCTACTATAGTTGTTTTTGTTTCTTTTGTATCATGTGTTGTATGTTGCTTATCATCCCCCCTCAAGCTTATCACCGTGAGGAAAAAAATAAAATAAAAAATATCATAAACGTAAATATTAATTAGCTTTGTCCAAAAATGCAATTTTTTTAATTTTCTGAATTTTTTAGAATTAGTTATGACCCTAAATTATGATAAAGAGTAGAGAATTTTGTGTGAATTTATTATGTTGTGATTGTATATTTATAGAGTTACAAGTAGATGAGAGAGAGAACTAATACATACACAATACATATATAACAACTTAACTACTTTTGTCTTCTACTATAGCTGTTTTTGTTTCTTTTGTATCATGTGTTGTATGTTGCTTATCATCCCCCCTCAAGTTTATCATCGTGAGGATGAGAAGCTTGGAAGTGAGGAAAGAGAAGGTAGAAAAAAGATAGACCTTTTGTGAGTAAAGTAGACATGTCTTGAAGTATATAGTTTATGAGAAGAGATAGACATGCATTTCTAACCTTTAGAGAAGTTACAATAGCCTAAGAAAACACAGGGTTCAAACTTGGGTGAAAGTTTGTGAGGTGCATAAGGCTTGAGCCATGGGTAGCACAAACACCCAAAGACTTTTAGGTGAGAAAGCGTGAAAGAAACTTGAAATAAGGCTTGAAAAGGGCTTAAATTTGATAACACAAGAGTTGGGAGTAAGTTGATTAAATAAACAAGTGTAGACAAAGCATCAATCCAATGTTTAGTGGAGAGAGAGACATGATTAAGAGTGACATAGTGGTCTTAATTAGATGCCTATGCTTTCTCTCTGGGATGCCATTTTGTTTAGGAGTGTGAGGGCAGTTGGTTTGATGAATAAGACCATAAGAATGAATAAATGATTTAAACTCATGACTTAATTATTCCTCTCCATTATCATTACACAAAACTTTAATTTTAGAATCAAACTGAGTTATAACCATAGAATAAAATGAAAGAAAAACAAAAAAGACATCAGACTTGAGCCTAAGTGGATAAACACAAGAGAAACGAGACAAATCATCCACAAAAATAACATAATACTTGAATAAAGAAGTTGAGTGAACTAGGGAAGGACCCCAGACATCACTATGTACCAAATCAAAGGGTTTGAGACTACAAGTTACAAGTGGAGAAAATGGAAGTTTATGGGATTTTGACACCACACAATCTACACGCTTTACACCAAAATAATCTAATCTAGTATCAAGAACACTAAATAACTGAGATGAAGCATGAGGTGTCCAAGTCTAAAATGCCAAAGCTGAGCAAGAGAACTAGTTGAGGTATAGGAAAGACACTTGAACTGTGGTAAAGGAGGTGACTGAGATGACTTTAACTGACCACCTAGCGGAAGAGAATATGTCCACCCTCACAGGGCCCCTGAAATAATAGAGCATGAGAGTAAGAATCATATATAGACACTGAATTAGAGGTGAAATTAATGCCACAGCTATTATCATAGGTAAATTTAGAAATGAAGAGTCGATTTGAGGTGATTTGAGGAACATGTAAGATAGAATTCAAATGAAAAGTTTAGGAAGAGGTGGAAAACTTACTATCACCAATGTTAGCAATTTGCAAAGCACTACCATTACCCACAGATACAACACTAGCACCATTATAAGGTGTAGATGATTGAAGCAGCTTTAAATCGGTAGTCAAATGACTATTTACCCCCAAGATCAAAGTAACAAAGCTCAGGATCATATCCGAATGAGGAAGACGACTGAGATGAAGAAGATACATGAGCTGCTAAGGCCACACGTTGTGCACGAGGTGAAGGAAAAGTTGTAAAATCTCCCCTATACCAGCAATCAAGCGCTGAAGGACCGAATCGAGCACATATTTGACAAGTGGACACATAATTATTGAACGTGATTGATGGAGTTAAAGAGTGTTGACCAAAATTGGAACTCGAATTCGACAAAATACCATGAGATCGACCTCTACCACGACCAAGATAGCCATTACCATTACCATGACCACGATTACTATAGGAAGTCGGTGGAGAATACTGGGTGTTGGTAAACAACGCGCTGTGAGTGGATGAAATGACACAAAAATTTACCATTTTCATGTGTAGCTCTTCCGAAACAAGCAAACTACCAAGTGAATGAAAGCTTAAAGTAGAGGATTGAGCGTTGGGGATACGAATGCTTGACCTGAACTGGTTATATTCAGAATGCAAACCACGCAACGTATACATAATCACATCCTCAAGAGGTAGGGAGGAAGCTGCAATTTGCAAGCCATCACTCAACTCTTGAATTTTATCTAGGTATGCGTTCATGGGTCGATCTTTTTTTTAAAATAGTACACAGTTTCATCTTCATTGATGAACATGTGTTCTACACTAAGAACAAATATCTATTCGAGCTTGTGCCAAACATTAAAAGCATGAGAAAGTTTGACTACCTGAGATAAAACTGATGGAATCATTGAAGCTAATATTGAGACCTTCAATTGTTGATCCTTAATTAACCATGTGGAGAAGCCAGGATCCGTTGTGGTGGGTTGCGTAATGGTTCCATTAACATGACTGAGGTAACCATGAGATTCGAGTATAGCCTCAAGTTAGGCTCTCTGTAGAACATAATTTGTGGAATCAAGCTTGACCTAGACTAAATTTGACAAGTTTTGATGAAGAAGTAGAAGTCCAGTAGGAATTGTTGTACTAGAAATTATATGAGGTGAAGAAGGTGAAGAATCTTCCATTTCAGAAGAAGCGCAAAGAAGAAGGAAGCAAAAGTAGATCAGAGGCGGGGAAAGAAGCAATTTTGAAAAGAATTCTTAAAATGTAGCCATTAGTGGTGGAAGAAATTGCTTCATGTTTTATTCCCCTTAGATCTGATACCATGATAAATAAGAGATAATTTTGTGTGATTTTATTATGTTGTGATTGTATTGTTTAACATGTATATTTATAGATTTACAAGTAGATGAAAGAGAGAACTAATACATACACGATACATATATAAAAGCTTAACTACGTTTGTCTTCTATTATAGTTGTTTTTGTTCCTTTTGTATCATGTGTTGTATGTTTCTTATCACATTACTTAAAAAAATTATTTTTGATCTACTGTGCTTTTTAAAAACAATCTAAAATTATCTTCAACCAGGTCCTTCATTATTTACAAAAAAATTTGCAAAAAAATCTTTCACCCATTTTATGTATGATGAATTTCTACTCTTTCAACCATTCTTTACCCAATAAAAGAGCTTTAACTACCACTCTTGATTCACATTGAAGTATAAGGCATTTAATGAGCCCAAACTTCTAGCAAAGTTAATGCATTACGAGCATTTATTAAAAATCACATCAACAGACATCGGGGGCTGACTGAACCCATTGAGACTAGAAAAAAGGGGAACAACATGGTATTAATAAGGTTTGGAAATGAAGCTAATAAGGAGAAGGTGTGGAAACAACGACCATGGACTATCATGGGCTAAGACTTTGCTATCAACCATGTTAACAACAACTCCATTAGGGATGTAGAGTACACAACACTGTGGATTCAGCTTTCAGACTTGTCGGCGTATCTTTTAAAATCAAGGTGTGTTGGAAAAATTGCTAGCTAGTCTGAAAAGTGCACAACACTGAACTACCTGAAACACTTGAGGTTGATGCACACTAACTCACGAGGATCCACGTCGAATGGAGCTTAAAGAAACCTCTTATAGTTGGAATAAACTATTGGGAAATGGAGACAACACCATGTTGGATAAAGTTAAAAATATGAGAATATCGGTCAGTTTGCTATGGTTGTGGCTTGTTTGATCATGATGAAAGTAAAAGCAAAAATTCTAAGGTAAACCCCTTGTTGGGTAGCTGGATAAAGGTATCAACACTAGGCCCTTATTGATCAACCATGCTCTTCAAAACTAAACAGATAAGTGGTGATAAAAAAATTGACAACAGAAAAATTCAAAATTACAAAACGAGTTGGCTAAACAGGAACTAAAAACCCTATTTTACTGGACCATTATGTTCGTAAACTACGGGGTCGTCTAATGGAGCATCGACCTAAAAATACTATAGATCAAAACTTTTACCGAACCCTTACGCTCGTAAAATCATGAGTATGACCGATGGAACACCGACCTACACATGTCATAGATCAAAACTTTTTACAAATCTTTGCGCTTGTAAGCTAAGTGTAGGACAATGTAACACCAACCTATGAATGTCACAAATCAAAATCTTTTGTTAAACACTAACATTCGTAAACTATGTTGTTGGATAAGAAGCCATTCTAACGTAAAAATGTCAGCGCTTAAAACATTTTACCAAACCCTTAAGTTCGTAAAATAAGGGGTCGACCAATGGAACACCGACCTATAAAAATTTAGCGATAAAAATTCTTAACTGAAACCTTAAGTTTGTAAGCTAGGGGGTCGGCCAATGGAACGCTAACCTAAATATGTCGCAAAGAAAAACTCTTTACTAAACCTTTATGTTCGAATACTAGTGGGTCGGCCAACGAAACACTGACCTAAAAATATCGCAAAAACAAAACTTTTTGGGAAAGCCTTACATTCGTAACAAGGGGGTCAGTCAACGTAACACCGACTTAAAATTTTTGCAAATCAAAACTTTTTACCGAAATATTATGTTCGTAAACTAGGGGATTTTCCAACTGAACACCGACCTAAAAATATCGATGATCAAAACTTTTTACCGAACATTTAAGTTCGTAAACTAAGAGGTCAACCAATAGAACACCGACCTAAAAAATGTCATATATCAAAACCATTTACCGAACTCTTACATTCGTGAACTAGGGGGCCGACCAACGAAACACCGACCTTAAAATATCACATATCAAATTTTTTTACTGAACCTCTATGTTCATAAACTTAGGGGTCGGTCTATAGCACAACAACCTTAAAATGTCACTGATCAAAACTTTTTACCGAAATATTACGTTTGTAAACTAGGGGCACGGCCAACGGAACCCCGACTTAAATATGTAACAACTCCAAACTTTTTACCAAACCATACGTTTGTAAACTAGGGAGTCAGAAAAAAAATTTGTCTGGCCTAAAACTGTTAGCAAATCAAAACATTTTATTAAATCCTTACGCTTGTAAACTAGGGTGTCGGCCAAAAAGCCAACCTAACCTAGAAATGTTGTTGATCAAAACATTTTATTGGACATGTATGTTAGTTAACTAGAGGGTAGGTAAAAATTCAGTTCGGCCTAAAAATATCCCAGGTCAAAACTTTTTACAAAACCCTTACATTCGTAAACTAAAGGGTCGGCCAAATATTCAATCTGACCAAAAAATATCGCAGATCAAATTTTTTTCAGAACCTTTACATTCGTAAAATAAGGATTCATCCAAAAAGTCAGCATCCTACTTCCCTCATTTGCAAAGAAAAAGAGATGGGTGATATACATCTCTTCTTACTCCATAAATAATGAGAGTCATAACCAATCACATATATTATTGAGCAACAAATCTAAATTTTTTATCGATACTTATCGTCGGAAATATATCAAATTAGTTTGATCAAATTCGTTTATTATCCAATCTTATTATCATCAGCTTAGACATTAATTCAAACCCAGATAGTCAATATAAAGATTGGTGAAATATTGATACTTATCGTCATCAAAGCTTATTGTCAGGTTTTATTATTGTCGGTTAAGACATAAATTTAAGATAAGTTTATCAAGATAATGATCAATGGCAAAAACATTATTCATATTCAATAAAATTATTACAAATACAACGTAAAAACTATGCTTGAAGTTGCTCAAATACGATATTTTGGACAAAGTCCTATACTAAAAATAAGAGACCTCAAGAAAGCATCTAAGCTCACTATTTGTATATTTTAAGATCTTCTAGTAAAACCAAACATCCACATCCCAAAATGCACTGACTCCTCAAAAAGCATGACTTGTTGTTAACATGTGTTTCTCCTTTTTTTTTTTAGTTGGAGAAGTATTTTTTGTTTTTAATAAAGTGTGAGTTGAACCGATTTCTATTAGCCATTTTCTTTAGTATCATTATTAGGTAAATGCGTATCTCTTTATGAGAAAAATATTAAAAATATAAGCACTACATAAAACATTAAGCATGTGAAAGGCCAAGTGAGTGAGTGAGCAAAATCTATAGAGTTGAGTTTACCTTTACGAAACAACCTAGAAAATGTAGTACCAAATATTGTGTTTGATTTGCCTTTTCTTAGTTGGGAGAAATATTATCTATTTTAAATAAAGTCTGAATTGAAATGATATATGTTAGGCATATTTATCCAACATTGTTATTAAGTATATCCACATCTCTTTTTGAAAAAAACTAACAATATAAGCACTATAGAAAATATTAAGCACGTGGAGGTCCATCTAGGTTGAACTGGTGGTGACCTATTAATATATAGTCAATTAATCTACCACTAAGCTATACACCCATTATATATATATATATATATATATATATATATATATATATATATATATATATATATATATATATATATATATATAAAGTAGATTTCTTTGTGATTTACAAAGTTTAAGGTATCACTTATAAGAAGTTGTGTTCCTTTAGGGAACACAATACAGGTTTTTTCACAACCTTCGATCAAATTTTTAGTACTAGATATTGTGCTGACATGTGTTTTGCCTTAGTTTATCCGGGAGAAATATTTTTTGTTTTTAATAACGTGTGCATTGAAGTGATATCTATTAGGCATATTTATCGAGCATCTTTATTTGGTAGATCCATATCTCTTTATAATAAAAAGATTAAACAATATAAGCACTACAAAATATATCAAGTATGTGGAGGTCCAACCAAGTTCAATCTACCATACATCTATATGCCCGTTATATATTAAATTAAGCTTAATGAAATACAATATAGGTTTTTCCAAAATCTTTGATCATATTTGTAGTGCCAGATATTTTGTTAACATTTGATTTGACTTCTTTTAGTTAGAAGATGTTTTATTCAATAAAACCGTAAGTGTGAGTTGAAGCAATATTTATTGGGCATATTTCTTTAACATAATTATTAGGGAGATCCATATCTATTTATGAAAAAATAAAACAACATAATCACTATAGAAAACATTAAGCATGCAGAGGGCCCAACTAAGTTTGAACTAGTGACCTACTAGTCTATAGTCAATTGCTCTACCACTAAGCTATGGATCAATTATATGTAAAATTAAGTATATTTGTTAATGATTAACCATAGTACAAGGTATCATGTATTAAAAGTTTTATCTCTTGAAGGAATACAATACAAGGTTTTCCAAAACCTTCGATCAAATTTGTAGTTCCAAATATTTTGTAAACATTTGCTTCACCTTCTTTTAGTTGCGAGAAATATTTAAGGTTTTTTTATAGTTTTATATATTTTGTTAACATTTTCTTTACCTACTTTTAGTTGGGAGTTTTTTTTAATAACAAGTGAGTTAAAGTGAAATATATTAGGCATATCAGTCAATTACTCTACCACTGAGCTGTGGACACATTATATATAAAATTAAGTAGATTTAGATTTTGATATACCATAGTATATAATATCACTTGTTAAAAGCGTGTTCTTTCAGGGGACACAGTGCAAGTTCTTTTAAAGCTTTCAATCAAATTTGTAGTTGGGAGGAATATTTTTTGTTACTAATAATGTGTGAGTTCAAGCAATAATTATTAGGCATATTTCTTCATTATTGTTATTAGGTAGATCTATATCTATTTATGGAGAAAGTAATATAATAAGCACTATAGAAAATATTAAGCATATGGAGGGCCCAACCAGGTTTGAATTGGTGACCTATTGACCAGTAGTCAATTTCTCTACCACTGAGCTATAGACCCATTAGATATTTAGTTAAGTAGCTTTCTTTGTGATTCACTAGAGTAAACGGTATCATTTATTAGAAGTTTTGTTCCTTGAGGGAACACAATATCGGGTTTTCCAAAACGTTTGATCAAATCTGTAGTTCCAGATATTGTGTTAAATTTTGCTTTGCCTTCTTTAAGTCAGGAGAAATATTTTTTATTTTTATTAGTTCCAAATATTGTGTTAATAACTGATTCACCTTCGTTTAGTTTGGAGAATAATTTTTTGCTTCTAATAAAGTGTGAGTTGAAGCAAAATATATTAGGCAGATTACTCCAATATCGTCATTAGGTAGATCCATATGTCTTTATGAAATAAAATAAAATAAAATAAGATAATATAAGTATGTGGAAGGCCCAGCCCAATATCTAACGGGTGACCCATTAATTTGCAGTCAATTTCTCTACCACAAAAATATGGACCCACTATATATGAAATTAAGTAGATTTATATTCTGATTTACCAGAGTATAAGGTATCCATTGTTAAAGTGTTCTTCCTTTTTTTTTGTCAAAAAAAAGACAATTAAGGTTTAAAGTTATTGCAAATACACGATAAGTAAGAAAAAGAACCAACGAGAGAATGATCAAGTCATTTTGTGAGCATAATGTTATGTCTAATACATTTTGCCAAAGTATCAACAACTCCATTGAAGTTTTTACTAATGTGAGAGGCTCTCCACTTTGGGAATCAGGTAAGCTATCTCTCATTTTCACCAAGAAGGGGTCGTATACTCCAATGAACCAGAACTTTTTTAAGAATACCTTGAATAAGTTCAAGGTTATCAGAGCTAAAAGAGAAACTTTGAAGGTTAAGAAGTTTCTACTAATGTGAGAGACTCTCCACTTTGGGAATCAGGTAAGCTATCTCTCATTTTCACCAAGAAGGGGTAGTATACTCCAATGAACCACAATTTTTTTTAGAATACCTTGAATAAGTTCAAGGTTATTAGAGCTAAAAGAGAATCTTTGAAGGTTGAGACTAGCAGGTGATCTCATGGCTAAGAGGATCACGTAACTTTCGCCTTCAATACTATTCCTCACAAAACATCTTCTAGTAACTTCGTGTATAATTTCCTCTCTAGTATCCACTATAATAGACGAAACTGTTGCGGATTCTCATTCCTTGGTCAACGGAGCATCATTGAGCCAGATATAGTCTACATTGTCATGTAAGATAGGATTATCCAAAGCCGGATTGCTATTAGCTTTATTAATAAAACCTTGTTCGGGTGGATAGGGCCCATGAGAGGGATTAAAGAGCTCAGCAATAAAATAGTTGGTTTTATTTGTGATTTCATAAATGGACCATTTTTTGTTTTCAAATAAACCTTTCATTCACGTTTTCCAAATATTCCATATTGTAAAAAGAATAATGGTGGTAACAGTCCTTTTGTCCCATCCATTGGAAGAATAATTGTTGATTGTTTGTAACAACCACTAAAAGAAATCCAATTTGGATTATCAATCCATCTTAATTTGCAGAGAAGATTCGGTCCAAGTATTAATACTGAATGGACACTTAATAAATAAGTGTTCGATATTCTCTTTGTCTAACTCGCACCAATCACATCAAACACCCTGTGTATATTTTCTCTTGTAAAGATTGCACTTCGTATGTATAACACCATTACAGGTCTTCTAACCAAAGATTCTAATTTTTGAAGCAAAAGTGGAATTCAAAATAGTATTATTATAGATTTCTTCAACTCGCGAGTGTTGAGCTTCATTACACATCTCTTCATTAATAAGGCATGGTAAACTGATTTGGTTGAATATGTGTTGTTTTTAGTGAGAGGCTAAATGATCTTATTTTTAATTTCATTAATCGTGTTTTGAGACAAGAGATTATTAAGAAGGACGTCGTTCCATCCCGATAAATCACTATTGAAGAGTTCACCAACCCATCCAATCTTGCAATTGTATGCTCTATCAACCTTACTACCTTTTCCAATCTAGTTGTGAACCCAGATGTTTGTACTAAGAGCATCACCAATCTGCCAAATAGAGAATTTCTTGATCAATTGAATTTCTTTAAAGATACTTGCCCAACTCCACGGTTATCTTTGGCCAGTTTTGCATCCAATACTCCTCCTTTAGTGGAGTAAATACCTTTAAGGACGTAAGAAACAAGTGAATCTGGGTTATTAATAATTCCCCATGCTTGATTTGCCAGAAGAGCCAGGTTCATTTTATGTAAATATCTGAATCTAATCCCCATAATTTATTTTGCTATAGCAATCTTTCTCCAAGACATACAGTGTATTCTTTTCTTAAATTGTGCATCTACCAGAAATTTGCAATGATGACAAACACTTTCCTACACAACTCTTTTGGAATTCATAAATTGACATAGCGTAATTGGGAATGGATTAAAAAACTGCTTTGATTAAGACTTCTTTCCAGCCATCAGAGAGAAGGGTAGAGACCCAACTAGATGATTTAGAGAGTATTCTATCCTTAATATAGTTAATATTTTCCAATCTTTTGAGGGATAATGGAATACCAAGATATTTGCCAAGCGATCTGATTAAATCGATATTAACGACCCAAGAAATATCAAGGCAGACATATTCAGGAGCGTATTTGCTAGTAAGAATAGATTATTTGTGAAAGTTGGTCCTTTATCCAGAATCCATACAATAGTCAGCAAGGGTGTTCTTGAACTCATCAATTTCCTCTTTGCTTATGTTCGCGAAAAATAGGGTATCCTTTGTACTATCGTTGCCCAGATACTCCAAGAGTTTTTCTCAAAGAAACATTTCATGCGAGCAATATTCCATATAGTACAAAGGATGATTGCCGTGACCTCCCACTTATCCCGTCCATTTTTTGAATAATTTTCCACCATTAATTTTACCACTCGCCAAAACTACCTTTAAAGTCTCCATCGATTTTGCTTTGGAGCTGCTAGTTGGCCCAAACACCTCTACGTAACAAATACTTGATGAAAATATGTTCAACCGACTCGTCTTCTTGTTCACACCATTCACATATCACTGATTCAGTACATTTCCCCTTCCTAGGGTTATGTTTGGTTAATAAAGCGTTTTTCGTTGCTTTCCAAGCAAAATTTCAGATTTTTAGTGGAATGTTTGATCGTCGGATAATGTTTCAGAGGATGCTATCATTAAACTCACCTGCTCTCGACGACTGGCCTTCTTTTTCAACTTTCTTTTGGACCGGTCTATGATAACCCGATTTCGTCCTATACTTACCATCTTTTGTATATGGCCATATGATTTGTCCTCCTTATCCAGTTGTAGTATAGTTATTTTCCTCATGTCCGAAATGTTCCTTCTTGTACAGAACTTGTGGAGGGTTTCGAAATTCCAATTACTCATGCTACGATTAAAACATTTGGCCACTTTTTCCAGCTTACAGTCATTTGGTTTCTCAAGTCTATAACCCGTATTAAGCCATATCTCATCCCATATATTAACTTTTAATCCACTACCTATTTGAGTATTTTGAGTCCTTTAGATATGCTCCCCCAACTCCAAGAGTGTTTCATTTTAAGCTTAGCATTCCACAAATCACAATTTGGGTAGTAAATTCCTTTCAACACCTTACCTACCAAGGAATCTGGATGATGTAATAATTTCCAAGCCTGATTACTCAACATTGCAAGATTCATCTTGCGAAATTCTCTGAAGCCAATACCACCTCTATCCTTCTTCCTTGTGATTTTCTTCCATGCAATCCAATGAATTCTTTTCTTATAGACCGAACTCCACCAAAAGTTAGTGACCAGGCTACTAAGTTTCTTACATAAAGTAGTGGGAAATTCAAAGATTGACATCGCATAGTTAGGAATTGATTGCATTGTCGCTTTGATAAGAATTTATTTACCTCCATCAGAGAGAAGTTTGGCCGTTTATGTAGCCGACTTGTTAACCAATTTGTCATGAATGTAACTCAGGTTCGCAATTTTTGATCTTTTGAGAGTCATTGGGATACCAAGATATTTGCCCATTGATTTTGTAATTCAATGTTCAAACGATTCGAGACATTGGCGGCTTTTTTTTCATTAATACCATTACTAAACATGATAGTTAATTTGCTGAGGTTAACCCTTTATCGATTTCATAATCGTTAACTTCGATAAAAAATATCGCGTCATCTGCAAATAAAATATGTGTAAGTTTTGGTGCTGCTCTAGCCAAAGAAATTCCTTGAATATTCCTTCCCGACATTCAAAATAGATCATACCAATTAGCACCTCAGTGAGCATGGCAAAGAGAAGAGGAGACAAGGGGTCCCCTTGTCTAATACCTTGTTCTTGTTTAAACTTTTTAAGTCTTTGACCGTTAAATTTTATTTGATATGATACCGATGAGATGCAATTAAAAATAAGGTTCCTCTATTTTTCACAAAAACCAAAATTTCGTAGAATTTTCATCAATAATTCCCAACTTACTTGATCATAGGCTTTCACCATATCGATTTTAAGAGCTCCGTAATGCTTTTTGGTTTTCCTTTTATTCTTCAAAAAGAAAGAAAAATCTTGTGCAATAAGGATATTATCCTGAATACTTCTTCCTTTGATGAAAGTTGACTGTGTCGGAGAAACAATCAAATCCACAAAAGGTTGTAAATGTAATCTCAGTGCCATAATTTTTGTAATAATTTTGTAGCTAAAATTGTTACATGAGATTAGGCGATAATCCTTCATAGATTCCTGGTTCTTTCCTTTCAGAATAAGCGTAATCAGTGTATCATTAATTTCATCCAACGACGTATTATTTGTAAAGAAATCCTTGAGCATATTAACAATATTCGTTTTAATTGTCTACCAGAACTCTTGATAAAAACTGCCTTGGAGACCGTTTGGACCTGGGGCTTTAGACCCCGACATAGCGATAACTGCCTTTTTCATTTCCTCTTCATCAGGAATTATAATGAGGTCCGAATTCTTATTATCATCGATTTTGTTAGGAGTATGGAGGACAACCTCCTAGATATTACAAGTTGGGTTGGCTTTAAATAACTCCTTAAAATATCCCTGAATTATCTCTCCATACCCATTATCATCCCTTATATCCGTGATTCTGTTAGAATTCCTTCTAATAGTCGTTGCAGCGAAAAAATATTTCGTATTTTTGTCTCCTTTCTTTATATATAAGTCTCTAGCTCTATCGGCCAAAAACGCATCTTCATGTGCCCATAGAATTTCCAACTCAGTTTTAATTTTAGATTCGGTTTCGACATTTCTCTCGTTGGCTTCTCCATCTTGAATATCTTTAAGAATACGTTGATATTGATCTATTAGTTTCCTACGGTTACAAAAGGTTTCACAGCTATATCCCGTGAGAGCGAGGCATGTCGCGTCCCTTTCATTGATAAAATTTTGAAAACTCTCGACATTTCTATTTTCATTCCACGCTTTGCGAACAACATCTCTATATTGGAGGTTATCCAACCAACGCGATTCGAATATGAAATATTTAGAATTAGTCTTATTCTTATTGGACCTTTATAAATCAGTGGTGAATGATCTGAGCCAATAGCCGGAGGCACTTTAATAATGGCTTCAGGAAATAAATTATACCAAGAATCCATCTCAAGACCTCTATCTAATCTTTCTTTCACATTTTCTTCCCGTTTTCTTTTGTTTGTCCATGTAAAATGACAGCCTTTAGTAGAAATATCTATGAGATTATTCGAATTAATTAAGTCTTTAAAGCGCAACATTCTTTCGATATTAGGTGATATTTATCCTTGCTTCTCCGATGCTTTAGAAATTTCGTTGAAGTCCCCAATAATTAAGACGGGTTTAGAAATTTTACTCTTCCAACTAGTTATATAATCAAATATTTTTAGCCATTCATTATGATTAGTAGGTGCATAAAAGAAAACATATACCAAGAAACTGATTTAGATTCCGAAACTTCGCAAATGACATAGTTGGAGAAGGAAATAATAACACTAACACTAAAATTATCCTTCGAAGCAAGCGTAATCCCTCCGGACCTAAACGCTCTTCCTCCGGGGTTGGTTACAAAATTATTTGGGAACGGATTGAGAAAACTACAAGTTTTGATATCACTTTTTTTAACCTTGATTCCAAAAGACAAATAAAAGAGAGCTTGAACTTCGCGTGCAGGGGCTTAAACATATCTCTTGTCGGGGTAGCCCTAGCTCCCTGACAATTCCACACCATTATACTATCCATTGAAGCCGACCGCTACCCTTTACAAGATTCAAGTCGATGCTTTCCTTCACGGGCGGGTCCCGGGTACATGCATCGTCATCAGTATTACTTTCCGAATTCTCATCACCGGGCAAATGTCCATCGCATTCAGATGCACTACAATAATAATGCCTTCTTAGCTTCATTTCACTGTCCACCATCTCATTAGGTCCACACATCCTCAAGTTACTATACAAAAACTGGTTTTTCATTTCGCCAAAGCTCATGAATAATTCATCCATGAAGCTTCGCATTTCGAGATTTTTTTTCCCAATTCATCTACTTCTTCCAATCTTATACGTTTTGGGTGTGGCGGAGCCAAGCCTCCTGCAGGAGCGGTTTTCCTCTTCATCTCAGCAGGCCACGTAAAATTCTTCCCAGATCCAAAAATGCGCATCGTAGGAGTTTTATACGCTTGCTGATTAAACTCCGTGTCTTGGCGCAAATGTCTACAAATATGAATAGATTGAGAGTTAGAAGTATCCTCATCAGGTTTTAAATTGTCAAAGTCTTCGAAATTATCCACATCAACCTTCTTTCCTTTGTCTTCTCCATTAACACCACCCTTATTCCCAAAACCACTCATCATGTTAAACGGATCGATATTAACTTGTTCTTGAAAGAAATTGGGTTCAAATATGTCAAACCCCGCTCTTACTTTTGGTTCGCTTATCGTTAATACCTCTAACAACGTTGCTTTACCCCCACATTCCATTCATGATAGTGGCATCTCCAAATTACCATCCTATATGAAGTTGTTATACATCTGCTCAATCTCCACTTCTCTCGCGTTCAAAAGTTCAGACACAGTTTGGTTATTGATGATAATATTATCACCAAAATTTCCCATTTCATCTTGTAAGATTTTGTGAAGCCCAGGATATTTCCCTCTTATAATCTCCATAATATCCTCATTACTAGTATTAGAATTAAAAAATCAGTATAGGCTAAGGTGTTCTCCCTTTTCCTTTTTGAAGATTCGCTATTCTCATTGGTCGCCTTCTTGTCGCCCTTTTTGTTGTCCTGGTTAGTCACTTGAACGTGAATAGTTCCAACCCTAAAACCCGTATTTGTATTCTCGTGTCCCCCAATATAAGAGTTATTATCATCGTCGTCTTCTCTATCTGCATTTCTTTTGAACGGAAAAAATCTAACAACTTTATCAAATACCCCCAACTATCTCTTCTTCTTATCAGATGGAACATTTTGCCATCACTTCGAATAGTTGTTTCCCTGCTCCAGTTAAAAAATCTATACAAATCATCTGTCCACTTAGGCCTGACCATTCCCACAATGCAATAGCTTTGTTGTGACCTAAATAACCGCAGTTATAACAAAATAACCCAAGGCTTTCGTATTTAAAAGAGACCCAAGTCGGGCCTTCAAATTGTTCAACGAGTACTCCAGTTTTAATGGAGTTGAGAGTATTAAATTTCACTAAAGCGTAATAAATTGTTAACCTCAGTGTCATTAGCGGGGTGATAGATCTCCACGAGCTTGCCTATGAAGTTTCCAAAGATCTCCATGGTCTCAATCGTGTTTGGTGAGCTAGCTAATCCATAAACCCTCATCCACGCGTAAGAATTAACCAAATCGAGTTGTTCATAGCTCGTTTTGTTTTCCCATATATAGAGGAGGACATGCATTGATTGCATGAGACAGGGTCGAGGAAACCAGAGTCTTTCTGCTTCTTCAGCTTCTTCAAGGGTGATCTTGAAAGTGTTGCAGCAAATTTCTTCAAACAGTAATCTACAATTGACACCCCAAGTGTCCGTAACAGCTTTCCTGAAAACGCCAAGTGTAAACACTCTAGCTGATATAACTTTGGCGACAAAGACGAATTCATCAGTTCTTGTCCTAACTGCAGAGGTTTTTGTTGCAAGTGATAAGACTGTGAATTTCTTGAGTGTTTGTTCTTTGTTTTCGCTAAAGGTTGATCGTGATTGTTTGGATTTGACATTTTTGCAAAGGTTGGGATATGGTATTAGATAATATGGTAAGAGAGATCTTTTTTGCGAATGAACTATTTGCAAACCTCTGATAATATAGAAGATAAGGAAGCCTAAAATATTCTCTATTGTAGAGATTATACAAAAAAATTTGTCTACAGAAATATGATGCCAGGTGTCCATATGCCTTATGCCAATAGAGCATCTTAATACCAGACTTTGTAAAATTATATGAGTCTATAGAGCAAGAACAAACAAAATAAAGAAGAAGAAGAAGCGAGAGAGAAGAAGAAGAAAAGGAAGTAGTAAAGAGTAGAATAGAATCTTATTTCGTTAGGATGTTATTGTACAGCTCGTGTGGTTTATATACACAATGATTCTAACTAATAGGGGTGAGCACGGTATGGTTCGGCTCGGTTTTCTGCTGTAACCGAAACCGAAACCTAATGATTCGGTTTTTAAAGGTGTCGGTACCGAACCAGACGATTTTTATTGGTTTGGCTTTTTCGGTTTTCGGTTCACTATATGTTCGGTTCGGTTTTTTTTTCGGTTTTGGTATGTGTTTAATCCGAAGTTGGATATATTTTAAGGGCATTCACTTGAGACGTTTTATTTTCTAACAAATCCATATATGAAGTGTTTGATTTTCATGTTATTGACCCGTGTAGGAAATTGCATTTTTGGAACTCAAATATTATATATTAGTCGTAAACAAATAATTTCAAAGGAATATTTATAAAAATTAATGTGTATGTTTTACCTTCAACAAATATCAATAAACGAAAGATTTTTTAAAATATATCGACTAATGACTTATGTAAATATATGCTGCACACTATGACCTTTTAAGGGGCGGTGCATGTTATATATGAACATTTTTGTTTTAAAAAATCATTCCATTTTATATCCCATTGTCATAATCTCTTCAAGAATATAATTTGAATTCAGGAATGCCTTAATTTTTGTATTTTTTTCGGTTCGGTTTTTCGGTTCGGTTTAGCATAGAAAAACCGTACCGAACCGAACTTTTTCGGTTTTTTAAAAAGCTTATACCGAACCGAACGGTTTTGTTGGTTTTTGGTTTTTTCGATTCAGTTTTTTCTGTTTTTTGTATCGGTTCGGTTTTTTGGTTTTATTTTGTTCACCCCTACTAACTAACTCTACAACTGGATAACAACTCAGCTTCTATCTAACTTTCTTCTATTTGCACTTTAGTCCATGTTCATTCTTTATTTTCTATTTTGTCAATTACGATTCTATCTAACTCAGCAATAGCATTCCAAGACCCCCCACAAGCGGAACATGTATGTTAATAATGTTGAGCTTGGAGAGAATGCTATGGAATGGAAGATTACCAAGTGGCTTTGTGAAAATATCAGCGAGTTGTAAAGACAACGGGATATAGAACAACTTGATCACTCCTGCAGCAAGTTTTTCACGTGTTATTTTGCAATCTATGTCAACATGTTTTGTTTTCTCATGTTGGACTGAATTTGTAGACATTGCAATGGAGGATTTACTATCTGAATATACTAGAGATAGATGGTTACGATCAAAACCATAATCATTAAGAGCATATATGAGCCATTGCAACTCACAAGTGGTAGCTGCTAAAGCTCGAAATTCTGCTTCAGCTGAAGACCTACTAATGGTTGTTTGCTTTTCCTTTTTGGTTTTCCATAAGATGAGGGAATCACCAAGAAAAACGTAGAAACCAGTAATGCTACGTCTTGAATCAACACAACTCGCCCAGTCACTATCGCAGAAAGCTTTGAGCTTAATATCTGAAGATGATGAAAAAATAAGCCTTGACCTGGAGTGAGTTTAATATATCGAAACACATGTTGAGAAGCATTCCAGTGATTCATCGAAGGTTTGGACAAGAATTGACTAAGACAATTGACTGAATTGGATAAATCAGGACGTGTGATGGTGAGGTATAATAGCCGACCAATCAAGCGTCGATAGGATGAAGGGTTGTCCATTAAGTCAACATTATCTGAAGTTAAACGCAATGTCAATTACATTGGAAAATTAGATGACTTTGAGCCAAGCATTCCACATTCTGACAGTATATCAAGTGCGAATTTTCGTTGGCACAAAGAAATTCCTTTTGAGGAGCGAGCAACTTCAATTCCAAGAAAGTACTTGAGATTACCAAGATCTTTGAGTGTAAATTGTTCATGAAGAAAGTGTTTAAGCGACGAAATCTTGGAAATCGAATTACTAGTCAAGATGATATCATCTACGTATACAAGAATTGCGATGAAGGAATTCGAATTTCTTTTGATGAACAGGCTAAAATCACTGTCTGAGTGTGAAAAAACATAAGAAATCAGAGCGGAGGATAGCTTGGCAAACCATTGTCTCAAGGCTTGCTTCAAGCCATAAAGACTTTTATTTAGTTTGCATACATAGTTGGGTGGTGTTTTTAATCCTTGAGGAACAGTCATATATACACATCTTCATTCAATTCTCCAGCAAAAATGCATTGTTAATGTCTAATTGATGAATAAACCAGTTGTTTATAGAGGCTAGCGCACAAATTAGTCTAATGTAAACCAATTTTGCAACAGGTGAGAAGGTGTCAAAGAAATATAACCCCTCTTGTTGATTATAGCCTTTAGCAACAATGTGTGCTTTACGGTGTTATAATGACCCACCAGCGTTGCATTTAAGCTTAAACACCCAATTTGAGCCAATTGGGTGTATATCAGGAGGTGATGGAATAATAAACCAAGTGTTATCATCTTGTAAAGCCTGTAGTTCCTTATTTATAGCTTCCATCGATTCAGAAGATAAGGAAGCTTGTTTGAAAGAGGTGGGTTCAGTGAGAGATGAAATGGAGTTAACATAATGCTTATATGATGAGGATAATTTGTCTAAGCTGAGAAAGTTTTGTATAGGATAAGGTGTAGAAGAGGAAGGCTGGGATATACAACATGAAGAAGAATGTGGACATATGTAATCTCTTAAGTATGTAGGAGGGTGTCTAGAGCGTGTAGTTCTTTGTGACTGAGGTGGAAGATTGGTGACTGGTTGTTTTAATAAAGGTTCAATAAGAAGTGTGGAGGATGGAGGAAATAAGATGGTGTGTAGAGGAGTGGGTGGTGTAGCAATAGAGAAGGGAAAAATAGTTTCATGGAACACATTTCTAGATATGAAAACATTGTGAGTTGAGAGGTCAAGAAGCTTATAACCTTTGGCTGTAGGAGGGTAGCTTAAAAAGATGCACTTGATTGCTCTTGGGTCAAATTTAGATCTTTGATTCTGCAGAGTAGAAGCATAACAAAGACACCAAAAACTCGCAAGTGACTAATATTAGGTGGTTTATTGTATAAAAGTTGATAAGGAGTAAGATTATTGAGGAGTGGTATAGGTAACCTATTTATAAGATGAGCTGCAGTAAGTATAGAGTCACTCCAATATTGTAGAGGTAAATTGGCTTGAAACATTAATGCTCTAGCAGTTGTGAGAAGGTGTTGGTGCTTTCTTTCAACCAATCCATTTTGGTGAGGTGTCTCAACACAACTTAACTGATGGATCATACCTTTTTCTCTATAGAAGTTAGATAACACGAATTCAGGTCCATTGTCTGACCTTAGCACCTTGATCTTGGTGTTAAATTGAGTGCACACCATTTTATAAAAAGTTGACAAATGTGTGCTGACTTCAGACTTTGCACACATTAAATACACCCAAGTGCACCTTGAAAAGTCATCTACTATAGTCAAAAAATACTTGTATCCTGAATATGATTCTTGTTTAAAAGGCCGCCAAATATCACAATGTATGAGCTCAAAACATGATGTTGTTTTTGATACAGATAATGGAAATACAAGGCATTTTTGCTTAGCAAAATGGCAAGAATTGCATACATTTGAAGGTAAAAAATCAATAGAACTGCACAAACTCTTAAGAACTTGTAGCTTAGCTTTAGAAGGATGTCCCAATCTAGAATGCCACAAGTCAAATGCTTCAGTAACAGTTGTAAAAGATGAGTGCCTTGTAATAGGTGTAAGAGCTGAATGAATGTAGTAAAGGCCTTGAAGCTCATAAGAAATCCCAATCATCTTCCGAGACTTGTTTTCCTGAAGAATACAGTGAGAAGGAATGAAAATGACATAAATATTTGAGTTCTTAGTGAGCTTAGATATAGAAAGTAGGTTATATTTAAACTTTGGGACACATAATACATTGTGCTAAGTAATGTGTTTATTGATCCAAATACTCCCTTTATGTGTAGCTGAGATTAATTCACCATTTGGAAGAGTAACATGAGTATTGTCATGTCTAATATTACTTGTGTATAAAGAAGGAAAGAAAACAAGGTGATCTGTTGCACCTGTATCAAGAATCCAAGAAGAGGGATCATGATTACCTTATTGGGTTGAGACTTGATGTACAACATAAGTTAAGGTATATGTAGTAGTTGGGTGAGGAATGTCCCAAATCCATTAATTTGCTTATTTCTTCAGGGGTGAATTCATAAGAAGAAGCAATTCTTGATTCTTGAAGACAAGGCTCCTCCACAGCTTCATAATTTGCTTTTACATTGTAATTTTTCGAATTGTTGAGATGAAATCTCTTGCCCTTAGGTCCTTCCCATCCAACAGGATAGCCATGTAACTGAAAGCAAGTTTCAATAGTGTGCCCTGTGTAACCACAGTGTCTGTAGAGCATTTTTTTCTTTAAACAAAAGAGTTTTTTTTAGGTACATCTTTAGTATAAAAAGCAGTAGCAGAAGAATCATGAACAAGATTAGTAAGCTTTCATTGACTCTCGTCTTGACTCAACATAGCAAAGACTGAATAAACACTAGGAAGAGGATCCATTAACAATATTTGGCTCATAACTGCATCATATGATTCATTCAATCCTATCAAGATTTTTATCACACAATCATGTTGTTGTCGTTCAATAAGAATCTCAAACAATTGGCAAGTGCAGAGATTCATATGACCACAAGAACAGCTAGGAAATGGTCTAAAGTGAATGTGTTCATCCCAAATTGTTTTGAATCGAGCAAAATACTCAGCAATTGAGTCTGAATTCAGAGAAATTGAGCTTAAGGATTTTTCAAGATAGAAAACACGAGTACCATTGCTCTAAGTAAAACGAGTTTTGAGTTCTTCGAACAAATCGTGAGCTGAATTAACATATAACAAACTACCACGAATTTCCTTAGAAATTGAGTTTAATAACCAAGATAAAACCAAATTATTTGCTCTATTCCAAGCCGTAAATAAAGCTAAATCAGTAAGCGGAGGTTGAACAATATCACCATTAATAAAGCCGACTTTGTTTTTAACAGAGAGAGCTATCTCGATCGATCTTGACCACGATAGATAATTGTCACCGGTAAGAACGTTGGAGACGAGAGAAGCACTGGTGTTCTCACTTGGATGAAGGTAGTATGGGCTTGAAAAATCCTCAGAGAAAGAGGTGGTTGTCGCCATTGATTAAGGCCGTAGAAGCTTCAATAGATTGTAGTGCGGAAAAAGAATAGATTCACTTCTGATACCATGTAAAATTATATGAGTCTATAGAGCAAGAACAAACAAGATAAAGAAGAAGAAGAGAGAGAGAGAAGAAGAAGAAAAGGAAGTAGTAAAGAGTAGAATAGTATCTTATTTCGTTAAGATGTTATTGTACAGCTCGTGTGGTTTATATACACAATGATTCTAACTAACTCTACAACTGGATGACAACTCAGCTTCTATATAAATTTCTTCTATTTGCACTTTAGTCCCTGTGCATTCTTTATTTGCTATTTTGTCTTTTACGATTCTATCTAACTCAGTAATAACATTCCAAGAGACTTATAATCTGTAGAAAGTTGCACGCCAAACTCTAGCTAAGCTAGGAGGCGTAACGATACAAGAAATATTTTTTAAATTCTTGGGATACTCAATAGGCTTAGCATGTATAATAGAATAAGGAAACGAAAATCCTTCCACAACAAGCTAAATAACGATATGATAGCTCCTAATGTCTTGGAACTTAACTTCCCAAATCATTATAGAGACAATAAAATTAAACTTCCATTGTGATGTCTTCTCTTTTTTTCTATTTATATGCCTTTAGGAGACATCATATTAGGTGATTATTTGACTAATCTGATAGTCTTTTCGTAAGAATATGCTATATTTTATTTTCTTTCCTCTTATATTTTAGTATTTTTGATTTATTAAGTTTTTGCGCGTAATATGGTTTGTTTTAGTTAAAAGTTTGTAGCTTTCTAATACTAGCAAGGAGAGGAATCAAGAATAGAAGTCTTAGATCGTGTAAAGAAGTCAAAAGCTACAAGAAATATCCCGAGGAGTTGACAAATTTGAGCTGAAAATCTGGAATGCTTATGGTAATTGCTGATTTTGAGCCACTTAAAGATGGATTCAGCCTCTTAGTTATGAAGAATATTTGTGCCTTATCGAGCTACGAAGAATTGGCAAGTTGAATGAGTCAATTCGGAGTTATATTGAGAAAGTTACAGCTGTTTTGGTGAAGGGTGTAGAATAGTTACGGGATTTTGGGTTTGAAGAGTGGACTTGGGCCATTTAATATTTGATTATTCTTTAAATTTAGCCAAAGTCCGAAAATTATAGTATAAATAGGCTTTTCGATTTTATTTTTACACACAATTCACTTTCCACAAAGTCAGAGCATCAGAGAAAAAGGCAGAAGTAAGGAAGAAGGAAGAAGCCAAGAGGTGGAGACTTCAACATCTCCAATTCAACAGCCAAATCCAATCTCCTAATTAGGTCTTTAATTTTATTCTCTCTCTGTTGAACATGAATTCCATTATTTTAATTTCTTCTTTCGTTTTAATTTCAATTATGAGCTAAGTTTTTATTGTACTTGAGAATCGCAACATGGGTTGAACCCAATTCTTGAATAATTAGTGTTTTCCAATTTGGGATTGAAATAATTTAATTTAAGTTTTTATTTTACGTTGGCTTTTACTTTATGCTTGTTTATTATCCTTAGAGTCATGAACTAGGGATAAGTTTTAGTACCTAGGCTATTCCATATAGTGGCGTATGGATCACCTTGACGGGGGGTTTGGGTATAGAATTAAGTATCTGTCGTTGGTATTCGCCAATGTCTTTGACAAGCTTGACTAGCCAATAGCCAAAAAGTAAAATTTAATCATCCGAAAGTGGTTTTAATCACCCTGAAGGGGTTTAGAAGACCGTAGGAGAGCTTTTAGGTCCACCCTGACGGGGGCTAAGAGATTTTAGAATCCTGACTAGCATAAGAATATTAACTCAGCCCTTAAAAGGAAACATTAATTATGAAAGTTTGCGGTGAAACCCTAGCGTGACTCAAGTACTACTTTTCTGTCGCGCCTATCTCATTTACTTGCGTTATTTTCATTCTAGTATAATTAATTTAGTATTTAATTCACTTTTCCATTTTAGATTGTTAATCAAAAACCCCAACAAACATTATATCTTTTATTTTTCCGTTGTTTGAAATTATTTCACTAATAGATAACATTAGAGTCAACTGATCCGTCCCTGAGAACGAACTTGTTTATCACATATATTACTTGGGACAACTGTACACTTGCAGTTTGTGGTTCCTCTTTTTTATCCGCATTATTTTACAACACACAAGGACCCACCACATTACTTAGCCATATAATATCTTATAAGATAAATAGTGAATCTCTACACGTAACCAGACATAGCCCAATTACAGATAAGCCAAATAACATATCGAGAGTTGCCACTTAGACCATCAGATGGATAAAGAGGTTCTTTAGTTAGTTGGAAGTAAAATAAATTACCTCTTGGTATAATTAAAATTTTAAGAAATCTGATAAAATACTCAGCCTTAGCCCTACCTGTTATAAAAACAGAGCAAAAAAACCAAAAGGAGAAGATAAAAGGAGATAGACACTTATCTTTAGCAGTATGTAGGCTAAGATGCATATTAGAAAAAATTCCAGTTTCCATCACGTTCCAAGTCAAGATGAGAGGAGGATAAAACGCTGATAATCATATCAGGATAAAAACCTCCGCCAATGAAGTTAATGTTCCTGAAATTATCTTTTGTCTTTTTGTTAGATAACCAATTCTTACAAAAGGTTAAGCTGTCAGGAGGGGGTATCTTATGCATTATATTTTGAGAATTACATGTTCATCCCAAAAGCTTAAACTTTTGAAAGAATCGGTTATCTAACACTTTTTAGGACAAGATTAAAGAAACCCCAGCTCGCTAACATAAACACGTCCCTTTTAAAACTTGCCCAACTCAAGAAAAGGTCAAATCCAATGAAGGGAATCAAGAGATAAACCAGAAAATGTGACTTTTCATCCAATGTGACCGGATTAGAATAAAAAAATCTAACGTGCAATCCAAAACCCCTCTTCCGAAATGACATGCAAAGGTTCCCAAACAACCAGGACACCATGCCCATTCCAAACAGCGAAAGAGGTCCAAGCTTTATAAGGATATTTGTTACATCCACAAAACCCATTGCATGATAGTAATTAACCACAAATTTAAGCTTTCAAGATAATCAAGAGGAAATCGAGTCTGACCTCCTTAACTAAAAATAAGTGACAACAAAAGAAGGAAACACATGATAATGAAGGTGGGAAGAAACAAAGATAAGTAACATGAGAATTTGATGAAGAAAGCTTCCAAATTTTGGTTGAAAATTGAAAGAAACGATCAAAGTTGACTTATCGGCGCTTTCATTTGGCTTTATTATAGTAGTGTTGAACCACATCAATTATTCTGTTATATCTTTGTATGTAATATAGACATCTTTCATAAAGTTAAAGAATGTTATGTGATAATTGATTATAAATCAACCAATAATGGTAAATATCTTATCTTAAAAAAGGTAGAGCAAATAATAATGGATGGGAGTGAACATTAAGTTCATAATGTGTCTATATTTACAAAAATTCAAAATTAAAAAATATAGAAAAATGTTGTGGAAGGTAGAGAAAGAAAGAGTAGCCTTCAGTTTATCATCAGAGAGTGTAAAGATTACATAGTGGGATCTCCTATTTATAGTTAATTGGTAACCCTAAACCCTAGTGTTCATGGGCTTTACTACTAGCCCATGGGATGGAATGAATATCCACTAAATGGGTTTATAACACTCCCCCTTAGATATTCAGTCCCTAAGAATATGCCTCGTGAAAACCTTCCTAGAAAAACCTAGTAGGAAAAAAATCTAGTGAAAGAAAAAGAGTACATTTCTTTATACGCTAACTAAAACTACCTCATTAAAAACCTTTATCAGGAAAACCTATTAGGACAAAACTGTGATAAAGAAAAAGAGTGTAATGCGTATTTGTATCCCCCTCTTGGCAGCCTCTCAGGAGAGGTCTTGAAGTCGACGCATGCCAATCCTGTGTATCAGTTTCTTCAAGGTTGATGTAGGTAGTGACTTTGTGAATAAATCAGCCAAATTGTCACTTGAGCGAACTTGATGAACATCTATTTCGCATTTCTTTTGGAGTTCATGCGTAAAGAATATCTTTGGGGAAATGTGCTTGATTCAGTCACCTTTGATGAAGCCTCCTTTTACTTGGGTGATACAAGCAGCATTATATGTGTATAATATTGTAGGATTTTGTTTGTTTATAGAAAGATTGCATTGTCATTGATCTTAACCAAACACATTCTCGGCTTGCCTCATAAAGTGCAAGTATCTCAGCATGATTTGAAGATGTAGCGGCAATGGATTGTTTTGTAAAGCGCCATGAGATAGCTGTGCCCCCAAAAGTGAATACATATCCGATTTGTGATATTCCCTTTATGCGGGTCAAATAAATATCCAGCATCCGCATAACAATTCGATTCGGATTTATGATGTTTTGAATATAACATTCCCATATCGTGAGTTCCACGAATATAACGAAGTATATGTTTAATGTCATTCCAGTGTCTTACTGTTTGTGCTGAATTGTATCTTGATAACAAATTTACACTAAAGGGAATGTCTGGATGAGTGTTATTAGAAAGATACATTGATGCACCAATTGCACTAAGATATGGTACTTCAGGGCCAAGAATTTATGCGTTATCTTCACGTGGACGAAAACTGTCCTTTCGTGGATCGAGTGAACTTACAACCATTGGTGAAATCAATGTATGAGGTTTATCCATATTGAATTGCTTAAGGATTTTTTCGACATAAGCTGATTGGTAACCAAAAATTCCATCTGTCAAATGTTCAATTTGTAAGGCAAGGCAAAATTTTGTTTTACCAACATCTTTAATCTCAAATTCGTTGCATAAATAAGTTGTTGGTATTGTGAGCTCTTTAAGAGTCCTTATTAGATTTAGATCATCAACATAGACAGTAATAGTAACAAATCCAAAATAAGACTTTTTAATAAAAACACATGGACTAATGGGATTGTTAATATATCCTTCTTTGACAAGGTATGTACTAAGACGATTATATCACAATCGTCCAGATTGTTTTATTCCATACAAGGATCTTTGTAATTTGATCGAGTAATTTTCCCGTGGGTATGCGCTATATGCTTCAGGCATTTTTAATCCTTGTGGGATTTTCATAAAAATGTCACTATTGAGTGATCCATAGAGGTAAGCAGTTACCACATCCATCAAATGCATGTGAAGTCCTTCAACAACTGCTAAACTAAGCAAAAATCTAAGTGTAATTGCATCTACCACAAGAGAATATGTTTCTTCATAATAAATCACAGGTCTTTGTGAGAAAGCTTGTGCTACAAGTCGTGACTTGTATCTTACAATATCATTGTTTTCATTACTCTTTCGTATGAATACCCACTTGTAGCCTACAGGGCGTACATTTTCAGGGGTTCGGACTATAGGTCCAAAAACTTTTCGTTTTGCAAGTGAATCTAATTCAGCATGAATTGCTTGTTTCCATTCTTGCCACTCATTTCTACGTTGACATTCTTGAACTGATTTTGGTCCAAGTTCCTCGCTTTCATTCATTAAATCGATAGCAAATTTATATGAGAATATTTGATCAATATAGATTTTTTTTTCGATTCCATCTTGTACCTGTAGCGACATAGTTCATCGAGATCTCTTCATTATCAATATTTAAAATTTCAAGTGTTTGAGTCTCATATGAAGTTGTTGTTTCAGCTATTTCACAAGTCGCTATATTTACAAGATTGTTAACAATTTCAGAGTTACCATCTCTCTGATTTTATTCTTTTTTCTTTCGCGGATTTTTGGTCTTTGGAACCGATAGGTCTTCCACGCTTTAAGCGTGCATTCGACTCATTTGATAATCCGCTAGTAACCTGCTCTTTTGGAATATCATTTTGAGCAGGTGCATTTTCAGCTGGTATATGTGACTTTGTCACTCACCTTTTATCAGTGAATGCATCTGGAAGTTGATTAGCAGCATTCTGCAAATGTATGATTTTCTGAACTTCTTGTTTAAATTGCTTTGTGCGAGGATCAAAATGAGATAAAGATGATACATTCCATGAAATTTGATATTTTTCCAGCTTTTTCTTTTCTTCCCCTAAGATTGGGAAATGAGTTTCGTCAAATTGACAATCAGCAAAACGTGCTGTAAATAGGCCTCAAATTAAAGGTCTGACATATTTTATAATTGATGCAGATTCAAAGCCAATATATATTCTTAATCTTCTTTGTGGTCCCATTTTTGTTCGTTGTGGTGGAGAGATAGGTACATATACCTGGTGGGTCCTTGTGTGGTATAAAATAAATGCTAAAAGTAGAGGAACCACTAACTGCAAGTGTACAGTTGTCCCAAGTAATATATGATAATCAAGTTCGTTCGCATGGACGGAATAGGTTGACTCTAATGTTATCAAATAGTGGAATAAATGAAAATACGAAAAAGTAAAAGATATGATATTTGTTTTGGTTTTCTAAAACTAAGGTGCAAATAAATAAAATACTAAATCAATTAAACTATAATGGTAATAATGCAAGTAATGGAGGTAGACGCAATAGAAAAGTAGTACTTGAGTCACGCTAGGGTTTCACCACAAACTTTCTTAATTAATGTCTTCCTTTAAGGGTTGAATTACTATTATTACGCTAGTCGGGATTCTAAAGTCTCTTATCCCCCGTTAGGGTGGACCTAAAAGCTCTCCTACAGTCTTCTAAACCCCGTCAAGGTGATTAAAACCACTTTCGGAAGATTAAAACTTACCACATTCGCTATTGGCTAGCCAAGCTTGTCAAGGTCATTGGCGGATACCAACGACAATTACCTAATTCTGTATCTAAACCCCCCGTCAAGGTGATCAATACGCCACTATATTGAATAGCCTAGATACTAAAACTTATCCCTAGATACTAAGCAAGAGGTGCAAGGTTCGAGTCCCCTCCCTGAACATGGGTAACCTGTTCTGATTAAATGGGAGTATGCATGAGGAGGCGTGTATATTTCCTATGGGAATAGTCGTGGTGCGCGTAAGCTGGCCCGGACACCCATACATCTAAAAATAAAAGATAATAAATAATCACAAAATAAAAGCCAGCGTAAAATTCTAATTCAAATTACATTCATAAAATCCCAAATTGGAAAAACAATAATTAAACTAGTTTGGGTTCAACCCATGTTGTGATTCTCAAGTACAAGGGAAATTTAGCTCAAAATTAAAGTAAAAGAAAAAAGAAATAAAATTAACTGAGTTCATGTTTTACAGAAAGAGAATAAAATAAAAGACCTAATTAGGAGGTTGGATTTGACTGTTGATTTGGAGAAGGCGAATTCTCCAGCTTTTGGCTTCTTTCTTTTTCCTAGCTTCTGCTCTTTTCTCTGACGCTCTGACTTTTTGTAAAATGAATTGTGTGCAAAAAATAATGTCAAAAGCCTATTTATACTAAATAATTCGGACTTGGGCTATTTTAAGTGAATAGATGAAATAATTAATGGCCCAAGTCCACTATTAAGTCCAAATCCCGTAACTGATGTACACCCTCCACTAAAACGGCTGTAACTTTCTCAATTTAACTCCGAATTGACTCATTTTTTTTGTTCAAATGCATAATAATATATAGATAGTAGAAAAGGTTACAAGAATTAGCCCACCCCGGAAGGCTCGGCTTCATTACAAATCAAAGTAACTAACTAGGAAGGGATACAAGCACCCCAATTATCAAACAGAGTACTAAGAAGCTCCTGTTTGGCAATCCAGTCAGCTATCCTATTTCTACTTCTAGATATAAAGGAAAAAGAAGGAGAAGATAATTCGGCAAAATAATAAATATTACAAACTAATTTTTTAATAGAATGACTCAACACTGGTAATCCTGATGATAATGACTTCATAATAGTGGCTGAGTCATTCTCTATTATCACGCTTCCAAAAGAATAATTTGAAGCCATCTCTGTAGCTTTCAAGATCCCCGTGGCCTCTGCCTCTAACACCGAATCCGTTGCAATCTTCCAACTATTACCTGCTACAAATTTCCCCATTAGAGTTTCTAACTAAACAAGCTATTGCAGCTCCTTTATCGGAAAAAGCTGCATCACAATTAATTTTAAATTTATTAGGTGGAGGTTTTTTCCACTTATCTTTGAATTTTTGATTTTGTGAAATATTATTGTTAATATTTATTCCAATAATATTAGGGTTGTTAACTTCACCTAATTTATCTAGAAAATTTGAATCATTAAGGTTTGAAATTTTCTAATATTCTTTCCAATTTTCTGTGGCTTTTCTAATTGTATTCAAAGGTTCACATTTTTTTCCATTATAGATAAAATTATTCCTATCCTTCCATATATGCCACATAATAGTACATATAAGTTCAAAAATCCTATCATGATTATCAAATTTTTTAATAATGTTTTGTACATGATTTATAATCCAAAGTTCTACATTTATAGTAGTATCATTGTCAGTTTTTAAATTCAAAGGGCTAGTAAACCATACACTTTTTGCCCAAGGGAATCTGAAAAGCATATGTTCCACTGTTTCAATATTATTATCACAAATTTTACAAATGTTATCTTTTGCACATTTTCGTTTAAAAAGGTTTTCTCCTGTAGATAAAAGGTTTCTTATAGCTCTCCATATAAAATTTCTTATTTTTGTTTGAGTTTCCATTATCCATATAAGATTCCAAGTTCTTTTATCCCTAGTAGTAGATGATGTAGGGTTATTTATATTATTATTATTTTGAATAATATTTTCCTCATTTTTTAGTTTATGATAAGTATCCTTAACTTTATAAGTGCCATTTTTACAATAGTCTATACTTATTTGATCTTCACATAGTACCTTAGGAATTATCATTTTCTCCACTTTTTCTTTGATTTCCTTGGGATATAATTGATTTAATAGTTCAATATCCCAAGATTTATTATCTTTAATTAGTTGATATACCCAAAGTAGGTTAGAGTTTATTGGTTTGATTGGTTGCTTGATATCACAAATCCAATTATGTTCATAAATATTAATACTCCTTCCATTTTATATTATTCTTGAAAGTATCTCTGCCTATGAGTATGCTTCTCCATCCCCAAGAGGGTGAGCTTCCAATTTTAGCTTCAAGGAAACTACAATTTTTAAAAAATTTCCTTTAAGGAGTCTGTATAGAAGTGAGTCTTTTTTATTTAATAGGTTCCAAGCTTGTTTACCCAATAGAGCTTTATTCATTAGGTGAAGGTCTCTAAACCCTAATCCACCTTCAAACTTTGGACTTGTAAGTATATCCCAGTTAGCCCAGTGTATTCTTTTTTTTTCCTTTATCACCCCACCAAAAATGAGCAATTATAGAGTGTATTTTACTTATAATATTTTTTGGGAAAATAAAATTTGACATAAAATAGTTAGGTATGCTTTGAATTATTGCCTTTATTAGTATTTCCTTCCCTCCCTCTAACAGAAAGATGGTTTTCCAATTTTCAAATCTATTTAGGATTTTATCTATTAAAAATTGAAGATCTTTTGATTTTGACCTAGTCCATTCAGTTGGCAATCCTAAGTAGTTACCTAGGTTGTTGGTTTTCTTCATATTTAATCTTTGAGTTAGTATAGTTTGTATAAGAATAGGTGTATTAGGACTAAAAATTACCCCACATTTATTGAGATTAAGACATAATCCAGAGGCATTTTTATATTTATTCATGACATCATTAAATGCTTGTATTTCTACATTGTCAGCATTATGGAAGAAAAGGCTATCATCAGCATATAGGAGATGTGTGATAGTAGGGAAATTGTTTCCAATTTTAATTCCTTTGAGTACTCTTTTTTTCTCTTATGAGATCATTTAAAGTTTGTGAAATTAGGCGAAAATTAGGGGTGAAAGAGGATCTCCTTGTCTAATTCCCCTAGTAGGTTTTTTTAATTGGTGGGTTTCACCATTTATTAGGATTGAATAGGTTACTGAGGTGATGCATTCCATGATTTTCCTAATCCAATCTTTGTTAAATCCCATTTTTGTTAACAGGTCTTGTAGAAAATCCCACTCTATATATTCATATGCTTTTTTAATATCTGCTTTAACTGCAACCATATATTTTTTTGTTTTTTTCCTTCTTTTTATATGGGTTATTAATTCATGTGCAATCATTGTATTTTCCTGAATCATTCTATTAGGAATGAATGCGCTTTGATTTTCCCCAACAAGGGAATTCATGAAAGGTTGTAGTCTATTAACCAATATCCTAGCTATAATTTTATAAATAAAATTAGAGCAGCTGATTGGTCTATAATGTTTAATATTAGTAGGTTTATTGATTTTTGGGATTAATGTTATAAGTGTTTGATTTAAATCAGATAGCTCTCCCTTATTATTCCAAAAATTATTTATGACTATCATAATGTCTAGTTTAATAATTTCCCAGTATGTTCTAAAAAATATTCCATTGTAACCATCAGGACCTGGTGCCTTATTAGGTCCTAATTCCCAAGTTGCTTTTTTAACTTCTTCTTCTTTAATATGCATATTTAAAATATCTGCTGATTTTTTATCTATTTTACTAGTTATGAGATTAATAGTACTAGTGTAATCTCTTTTACCAGTTGTTGTGAATATAATATTAAAATAATTGATTATTTCTTGATTTATATCATTTTTATTATCAATCCATTCCCCATTTTCATTGGTAATGTTAAGAATCTTATTTTTGCTTCTTCTTTCTTTAGTGCAAGCATGATAATATTTAGTATTTTTTTCTCCCTTAGTAAGCTAGATATTTCTTGATCTATCTTTCCAGAAAATTTCTTCTCTTTTCCAAGTTTCCTCTAGTTTCTTGGTTATATGATTATATTCATCCCAGTTACCATTTGGGTTATTATTATTAGAGATTATTTCTAATCTTTTTATAAGCTTTTCTATTTGGATTTTATTATTTCCAAATTTCTTTTTATTCCAATCTCTTAATGCTTGACTACATTTTTTAAGTTTATGATTGATTATAGCATTAGGGTTACCCCTAATAGAGCTTAAATCATACCAAACTTTTTTAATTATATTTAAGCAATCAGTTTCTGTGGTCCAGAAACTTTCAAAGTAAAATCTTCTTTTATTTTTGTTTTCAATTTTATCATGATGTAAAACTATAGGGCAATGGTCTGAACCAATAGCTGGTAATATTGCAACCCAGGCATTAGCGAAAATATTTCCCCATTCAGAGTTATGTATAGCTCTGTCTAAAATAGCTTTAATAAGCTTATTACTAGCTCTTTTATTAGTCCATGTAAATCTACAACCATATGAGGTTGTTTCCTCTAAATTATGGAGGTTAATGAAATTATTAAAAAAAAATGTGGATTTTTTATGACAAATATTTCCTCCTAGTTTATCTTTGAGATATCTTATACAATTAAAGTCACCTAAAATAGTCCAAGGATTGTTTTGGGGCTTTAAAGCATTTAGGAAATTAAAAGAAATTTCTTTTTCTAAATCATATGGGTTTAAGTAAACAAAAGTGTAAAAAATAGGGGTTGAATTGTACACTTCTATTTTTAAGTGGATATAATACGGGGAGGTTTTTAATATATCAATTAACAAACCCTTCTTCCCCAAAAGTGCGAGACCACCACCACCCGTCCCCGATGGTTCCACCGTCACAATCAATTCCATGTCTAAATTATTAGCAAATTCATGAAGCTTATTATAAACATTCTTGGTTTCGGAAAGAAACATTACCTCCGGCCGATGCTTAGCGCAGAGATCACGAGCAGCCTGGACTGTCAAGGGATTGTCAATTCCTTGACAGTTCCAGGCGATATGTATCATTGACTGCAATGGAGTTGATCAGGCTCAACTCCAGAAAGCTCTTCATCATCGTACACTTCATCCCCCATCGACATACCCTCATAATCCGATGGTTCAAGGCTGTTCAAATTTTCTAAATCACCACCATCAGCATTCGATATTTCTTCTAATCGTGGTATGTTGTTTTTGATTTTTTGGTAATCTTAGAACAGCTTCTTTCCCGATTTTGAGATTTCTCTGATTTTTTGTTTTTCTTTTTTATTTAAAACCTTTTCTTCCGATTTCTTTCCTTTATTTCTCGAATTACGCCGTTTCTCCCAAATTGATTTCACCCTCATCTTTTCGGATTGGATTAATTGATCTTCAGTTCTAATTCTTTTGATATTTGATTTTTCGAAATTCCAACTGTCTTGCCCAATTCGTTCCTTTATACGATTTTCCATACGAATTTTTAGCTTTGTCACTCATGATTTTAATTTGAAATAAACCATTGTGTTGATTGGGTTCTTGTTGATTAAAATGAAACATGGTAATTTCAGTAGTTCCAATATTAACTTGCTTTTTATCATTCTCTTGCAGAATTGTTTGTTTTGGGGAAGTAATGTGAGAGTGGATTGGTTCAGTGTTTGGATAGATTTTATGTTGAGGATTGGTGGAGTTTGTTGGGGTGTTCTGAAAAAGTATCTTGGTAGGTGTAGGTGTAAATGGAGATGAAGGAAAGGAATTAACATTTTTTGGAATTCCAGAGTTAGGTGAGTTAGTGGTTTGGGTAGTAGAGATAGGGAGGTTTTGAGATGTGCTTGTAAGTGTAGGGGTTTTTGATTTAGTGGAAGGTATTTTTGTGTTTTTTGTGGTATTGAATGGTGTAACTGAGATTTTAGTAGGTGTTGGTTTTGTGTCGGTGGATGATTTGGAAGTAGAGGCTGAATTTGCGATTGTGGAATTGGTTGGTATGGATTTTTTTGGTGTTGGGATAATTTGTGGTGGAGGGTTTTTTAGTATATCAGAATAGGTAAGTGTTGTTGATCCTAAAAAAGGTGGTTTGGTTTGGGAGTGTGGTGAAGTTAGGTTAGTTGAAAAAGTTGGTGGGGTTAGGTTAGGAGTTGTTTTTTTCTGAGGTTCAGAGATTTCACAGATTGATGTTGACATTTCCATAGGGATTACCACCTCATGGTTGAGATTTAATTGTGTTTGACTAGTAGGTAAACTAGATGAACTTTCTGGTTTGTTTTCATTTTGTGTTTTAACCAAAGGTTTTTTTGATGTACCAGGTGCATTAAATGTAAATATAGTTTTGTCAGGAAAGATGATATTACCTCTAGCATTGTCAGGTGTTTGGTGAATAGAGTTGGACAGGTTTGACTGATGCCTGACCTCGTACTGCGCAGCTAGAACAGGTGGGCCCCCTCTTCTTCTTCCAAAGATTCTATTGTGAGGTCAATCCATGGAGCTTGAAGCTTGTCTAGTTGAGATTTTGATCCATCCACCGAGCCTTGGAGTAACTTTAACAGGTATACTACACGCAATTTCCTCATGATCAAAATGCCCACAATCATAGCAAACTTGTCCCAGATTTTCATACTTGATTTTTATCCATTTTGAGATATTAGCAGCTTCAAAAAGGTTGAACCCAGAGAAAATAGGAGTGTTAATATTCCAATCTATTTGTATTCTTGTGTAAGAGTGCTCATTGAGTCATCTTTCTGCAGGAAGTTGAATTTCATGGATTTTTCCAAGTTGTTTGAACATCTCAGTAACACTTCTGAGATTTAGCACTAAAGGGCGTAGTCCATAAACACTCAACCATATGGTGGTGTATGTGACCCTTCTTGAGGTAGGAGTGTACTCATTTAGGGCTAGATGTTTCCCTAAAAGAGTCCATGGTCTTTTGTTCCATAGGTGGAGCTTATCTTCTTCATTATCAAATTTCAATACACATTCATTATGTGCTATTTTTTCAGATAGAAGTTTACCTTTCAAGCCCCACTGTTTTTGAATGAAATTTCTCATGAAACAAAAGTTAATAGCTTCCTTATCAAGAATCTTAGCTATCAACTTTGGCTCTTCAGTTTCTTGATAATAATCAGTTGTTTCTTTTGAGATGGAGATTCCATCTTTTGCATTAGGATTGCTAAAAGCATAAATATTCATTTTTGCAGGTTTGAAAAAAGTGCAGAGAAATGAAGAAAAGGATAAGGGAGGAAATTTTCAAGGTGCTACTGGAGATTTTGAAAGAAAACGGTTTTGAAAAGGGGAGAAAACAAGATTCAGGGAAGCACAAGGATAATCTAAAGCATTAGATGTAGAGAAAACCTTATGCAGATTAGTGTAAAATATTTTTAAAAGTTATGAGTTTGAGTTTTAGTTGAGAGAAAAAAGTAGAGAGAAAACATTTTCAGAGTTGAGATTAATTGAACCAAATGAATAGGTTAATTGACTCATTCAACATGCTAATTCTTCGTAACTCATAAGACATGAATATTCTTTACAAATCAGAGGCTGTATCTACGTTTAAGTAGCTCGAAATTAACAATTACCATCAGCCTTCCAGATTTGCAGCTCTAATTTGTCAACTCTTTGGATATTTCTTCTAGCCTTTGATTTCTTTACACGATATAAGACTTTCATTCTTGATTCCTCTCCTTGCTAGTACTAGAAACCTACAAACTTTACACTAAAACAAACCATTTAACGTGCAAAAGCTTAATAAATGAAAAAAATACTAAAATCCAAGGAGAGAAAATGAAATATATCAAATTAATACTTAAAGTCTATCGAATTAGTCAAATAATCACCTAATCTGATGTCTCATAAGGGCATATAATTAGAACAAAAGAGGAGACATCAATACCGCGCAACCAAATATTTTTAAATGGGACAAACTTGGTTCATGCCCAAGTACAAGTTGGGATGGGGAGTATTTATGAAAGATGTTGGTCTAACTCGAACCAGAGCTGCAGCATGTAATATGGCATGTCCCCAGGTAGAACTAGGCAACTTAGTTCTCATAAGTAATGGTCTAGCAATTAACTGCAGTCTTTTTATAAAAGATTCTGCTAAACCATTTTGTGTATGTACATGTGCCACAGGATGCTCAACTGTTATCCCAATAAATACACAATAGTCATTAAAAGTTTGGGATGTAAATTCACCTGCATTATCAAGAGGTATTTTCTTGATTGTATAATCCAGAAATTGTGCACTTAATCGAATTATATGTGCAAGAAGTTTTGAAAATAAAGTATTACGGGTTGATAACAGAATCACATGTGACCAACGTGTTGAAGCATCAATTAGAACCATAAAATATCGAAATGGTCCGCAAGATGGAAAATTAGGTCCACAAATTTCCCCTTGAATTCTCTCCAAGAAAGAGGGAGTTTAATTTATGATTTTTTAGGAGATGGCCTAATAATTAGTTTTCCTTGGGCACAAGCAACACATGATAATTCGCTTGGTAGGATAGTTTTTTGGTTCTTTAAAGGGTGTCCATGAGAATTTTCAATAATTTTTCTCATCATTGTGGCACCCGGATGACCTAGACGATCATGCCATAAAATAAAAATCCTTGGGCTAGATAATTTATGAGTGACCACATTATTTGATTCGATTGGATTTATATTTGTGTAATATAATTCTGAAGATAATACTGGTAATTTTTTCAATGTTTTCTTTTTTTCCAGAAATAAGAGATGTAATATAGAGGTATTCTCTACTATCTTCGTTCATGGTTTCAATGTGATAACCATTTTCCTGAATATTCTTAAAACTTAGTAGATTACTCTTTGATCTACTAGAATATAGGGCATCGTTTATTAAAATATTTGTGCCACCAGGAAGCACAATACAAGCATTTCCAAACCCTTCTATTAAGTTGGATGTACCAGATATGGTATTGACATTTGCTTTAGAAGCTTGAAAATTAGAGAAATATATTTTATTTCTTAATATTGAATGCGTTGTTGCACTGTCCGCTAGACATATTTCTCCAATGCTTTTTTCAAGTAAATCCATATCTCTAGTGTTTGGAGGGTAGAGTCTATCGTGCTGATAACGTGTTGTGAAAGGTAGAGAAAGAAATAGTAGCCTTCAATTTATTATCAGAGAATGTAAAAATTACATAATGGGAGCTCCTATTTATAGGTAACAGGGAACCCTAAACCCTAGTGTTCATGGACTTGACTACTAGCCCATGGGCTGGAATGAATATCCACTAAATGGGTTTATAACAAAAAATAAATATAACACATGATAAACAAACAATTCTTGAGATAAAAATAAACTGAAAAATATTCAACCAAGCGGAAAAAATATGATGCATTTTGCACAAACATCTACATAAACTATAGATCAATCAATTAAAATGTAGTGTTATTGTAATAAAAAAAACTTCAAAATAGCTCATAACTACTAAATGTCTTTTTCTTATTTCCTTTTAATATTTTATTTTTATTTTTTGTGCATCCATCTCATAACTCTACAAAACGTGGATATATCAATGTACATATATCGCTCGATTTGAGTAACCGCAACAATAACTTGCTAATTTGAAATAGTTTAAATAAGTAATATGTATTACAAATATAAATCATGTAATTGTATAGCCTATGATTAATTTTACCATGTGATTGTAGTCCCATCTAACCACACGTTTTCCTTTTCTCTAATCATCATTCATAATTAGCTACTAATTCTACATATAATTCAAAATCATTATTATTCTAATGAACTTTACTTTTACTAAACAAGTGTTTGATTTATTTCTTACTTGTGGTAAATTTAATCGATAAAATTCCTCCTTGTCCCTTAATGTAACAATCACATTTTTTGATTGAAAGAATTGAACCTACATTTGAATTCATATTTACACTTCAAAACAATATACACAACCAAAATACGTAATGCGTACAATATAGGTTGACTTACGGTTTCCATGAAATTTATGTTAACCTGAAAAAATAATATTGTTTAGCATACACATCGTAAAGTAAAGAAAAAATTACTTACTACACAACTCTTGTACACAATCAATTTTTTTTAGTTTTAATAAAACCTGTGTAGTAGTAACAACATTGTATATTAGTTATTATATATTAACGAAATTTGAATATCATGTAATCATTAAATAGTTATCTTGAATGAGTTAATCTTATCATATAAAATAAAATTTGAATATCTTGTAATCGTCTCTAGTTATATCAAATTATTAATATTTAATTTTTAATATTAGTTATTTAATAATTTTTAAGTATATAAATACCAAATATATTACATAACATACTGTTTATATGGTATTCAAATAGAATATAACAGTATTATAAATATGGTATGGTGTGATTTTTATACATCATATCATTACTCAATTTTTTTTATCAATACTCTATATTATATATTGGGTTGATGGAGAGGTAAAAATCTAGAAAACAATTACACTTAAATCAGATTGTAAAACTGATGATGTTAGGTTAAAAATTAAATCCATTGACTATGGTATCTCGTCTTGGAAGTTCTCTTCATTCTCTCATCCCTTTTCTCTCTCTAGACTTGATATCCCCTTGTAAGTCCCGATTTCTTGAGCCTTTACATTACCCGCCTCATTAGTTGTGCCTTCTATCTCCTATCTACTTCTTTGTTACTCCCTAGTCTAATCATTAAGGTGCTTTTAATTTATCCTTTTTTGTTTCTTGGTTTTGTACTCTTGTTATATATTCCTTGTTTATTCTTCCGAAGTACTCATCTTATTCTGCTTGCTGATTTAGTCATTATCTTTTACTCTCTCTCTACTAAAAAAACCTCTCATCTCTCATCCTCTATTCTTCGATATGCTTTGGATTTTCATAACCCTTACCTTCTTTGTCTTCCTATGCTTCCTCTGCTATGAAATCTATGGTACTACAACCAGAGTTTAAGGCGCATGATGTCTTTACCCAAAAAACCTATTGCTTGCTAAGATCCTTTCTCAGAAAGAGATCACCCCCTTGTTGTTGAGATGGCTACTAACAGATATTGGGATCTAAAGGCTTGAATGCATGCTACGAGTGCTGGTACTAATACAATCTTCCTGGCGTTTGATTCTAGAGACGGTTTACTCATTACTTGGAAGTTTCGTCCCTGGTCTATTAATGGGTTCATGCTTATCCTCCATGCATGGCATCCTGAAATGTCCATCGTAGAAGCTGACTTCTCTAAAGCCACAATTTGGTTACAGAGTTTAAATCTCCCTCCAGCGTTTGCTACACCGGATAACGCTCATACTATCAGCGAAAATCTTGACTATGTTCTCCTTGCTTTTGATATTGAAGAAACTATTAAAAATTTAAGGATTCGTGTATTATGGAAAATAGCTAAACTCCTCATTACTTCTTTTGAGATGAAAAGACCATCCCTCCCCCCTCTGGTTATTAAAGTTTGCTACGAAAAATTGAGTAAATGTTGCTTCTATTGAGTCTTTTTAAACCATATAGCGAACGAGTGTAAGATCTATAAGTTTGAGATGAAAATGGATCGTGGTTCTCAAGTTAAACTGATTTATGGTGATTGGCTTAGTGTCCCCCCGGTGAAAGGTAGAGGCATACAAGTTCATGTTGTTGATGATCTTAATGACCCCTCTCATCTTTTTAGTGATTATGCAGAATCTTTTGTTCCCTCCAGTGATATCTCTTCAAACCCTTTACGTATCACTGATGGTCCCTCTTCTGGTAGTGCTGATAGAATAGAAGATGGTAGTTGTTCTAGTCATACAAGTAGAAGGAACGTGTCCTTGTCTAGTCCAAATCTGGAAGGTGAAAAAGGTATGGTTTTGGTTCCTAACCCCCCATTTGTTCAGAATGTGAAGAACGTGGAAAATGTGGTCAGTCCAAGTCAATGATCGAGCAAGTCTGGTCCAAATCAGGCCCATTTCACAAAAAAAAAAACTAACCCTCATCATCAAAAACCTAAGCCCAAGCCCAACCCTAGGGCCTATGGGTCCAAAAGGAAATCATCTTCTGAAGATTGGCCTGCTTGGTCCTCAAAAGGCAATTCGTCTCACCAGTCAAAACAAGTGTTTGGTAATAGATGGTCTCTCCGTACTTGGTCTCGTGATAACCCTTACCAAGGAAAGACTCACTCATAATGGATTATATCAAAATCCCCTTCTCCCAAAACTAATATATTGGTTTCTAATACATGGTCTACTACCCCTCCCCCTGACCCTCCTACTAGCGAGCCAGAAACCACTATTCCCCCTCCCCCACCATCCTCAACCCTTAATAACTCCTCCACCCAAAATGAAGTTCCTACCCCGATGGTTGAATCCCCCTTCGCTGGTGTTATTCCTCCTGATGCTGTTGGTGATAGCCCTTCCAACACATCTTCTCCCTCGGTGTCTCCGAACAGTTATCTCAACCCAGATACTTCGATATTTAATCAATCTTCTTCATTCACGGAAATCCATGTCAATTTGTAGAGCCTAGTTTAAAAAAAGAAAGTTGTTCCATAATGAGATCGTTGGGTTTGCTGAGGTTGATGATACTTTGGTTGAAGTTCCTTTTCTTGGATATCCCTATTGATTTCGCTCCCCTGGATGTTATTACCCCTATCGACGTGGGTGGTTGCCCTGAGCAACCCCTACCCCAACAATGATCGGGTTTTTTGGAACTGTCTAGGGACGGGGCCCCCTTGACAGCCCAAAACCTTATGGATATCATCTCTAGGGAAAAACACTGGGTCATTGGGTAATCGGAAACCAATACAAAGAAGAGGAAGTTGTTACGTTTTGCAAAAAAACTTAATCTTAAGCTATTGTGGAGCGTCAACCCTGTTGGCTTGTTAGGTGGACTCCCTATCTTTGGTGTGGAGAACTGGGATTGTGAAGTAATTTCTTCTTTAATTTTTATATTTCCCTCTCCATGCCTAATGCTGATAATTCTCTATGGTTTATCCATTTTTTTACACCCTTTTTAATAAAGATGGTAAAATTTTGCTTTGGGATTTTATTGAAAAAATATTAGTGATGCCCCTAATGTCCCTAACCTTTTTATTGGTGATTTTAAATATATACGATGTGCCAAGATAAGGTGGGGGGTAGTGGGAAACCCCTTTTTGATATGCGTACCTTTAGCAATAATATCACAAAAAATGAACTACATGATATCCCGTCTAAAGGTTGTAGGTTTACTTGGAGAAATAACAGGAATGATGATGGTTTGATCATTAAAAAGTTTGAATAGGGTTTTGCCTCCCCATCATGGTCTTCTTTATTCCCGATGCCTGGATTCATAATGCCCCACCCATTGGTTTTGACCATTCACCTATGATCTTGCATCTGGATGACCCTCCTAGTTATTCTGGTGGCAGACTCCCTTTTAAACTTGACCCTGCTTGGCTTGATAATGAGTCTCGTAATAATACGATCTTTAGATGTCTTGCTGGGTCAATTTTTTTCTGGTCCTCCTGTTGTTCGCTTTCCTAAGAGAATTCTTAGATGCAAAAAATCTATTCTTAAATGGAAAAAGGCCAATATTAGAAACAATGCTACTATGATTAACCCCCTCAATAAGAAACTTGAAGCCCTTATGCAGGCTAACCCCCCAAGGCCTTAATGAATCGTCCTCTTCCCTGTTCTCTTCCATTTCGAAAGAAATTAAATCCTTTTGGTCGTTGTAAGAAAAGTATTGGGCTACCCGTTCCCGTGTCCGGTAGCTGAGATTGGGTGACCGTAATACTAATTCCTTCCATCTTTCTACGAGAATTAGGAGTGACTCTAATAGAATTGTTTCCCTCCAAAGGGACGATGGTTCTTGGACTTCTAGAAAGAGTGAACTCTCTTCCTTAGTCTCTGAGTTTTTTCAAGATCAATATAAAGTCCCTGGAGATAGAGCTATTGACTCCATTCTTAGGGATATTACCCCTATTGTGACTGAGGATGATAACTCTTCTCTTTCGGTTCCTATAAGTATGGAAGAACTAAAAAAGTCCACATGCAAGCTGGGTTCTTCCAAGGTGCCTGGTCCTGATGGCATTCCAAGGAGTTTTTACAAAAAAAATTGGGATCTTCTTAAGGATGATATCCTTTCTATCTGCAATGGTATCCTCTCCGGGTCTATCCCATTGGGGATTATTAATGATACTAACATTGTCCTTATCCATAAGTGTAAAAATCCTCAAAAAGTTGGCCAAATCAGACCTATTTCTTGCACTAATTTTCTGTATAAAATCCTCTCGAAAGTTATGGTCCTCCGTCTCACCAAGGTTATCCCTAGTATTATTTCCCCGTGCTAGTTTGATTTTATAAAGGGTGGACTTATTCAGGACAATATCATTATAGTCCACGAAGTCTTACATAAACTTAAACACCTGCGATAAACTGCAAATGACAGTTTAAAGTTTATGATAAAGTAAGCTGGCCTTTCCTTTTTTCTGTGCTTCGCAAACTTAGGTTTGCTGAGAGCTGGATTTGTTTTATTCATTCTTGTGTATCCTCTCTCCACTATAACATTGTGCTGAATGGTCATTTGTCTATGTCATTCTTCCCTTCTATAGGCCTTAGACAGTGAGATCTGCTATCCCCCTATCTCTTCACCTTGGCCCTAAATGTTCTGTCTCTTCTGATTGAGAAGGATTTTAGGGAGGGTGATATCCATGGCATTAAATTAAGCAGATTTGGTCCTCCTATTCACCATTTGTTATTTGCTGACGACTCCATATTTTTTCTTCGCAACTCAGTTCTTGAAATTCATGCCTTCTCTGAAATTATCTATATGTTCTGTTTTGCATCTGGCCTTACGCTTAATCTTAACAAATATTCTATCTTTCTTAGTCCTATTACGACGGATAATATAAGATATATATTATCTAATACATTTCGAATGCCTGTGGTTGAGGAACTAGGTTTATATCTAAGTCTTCCTACAGAGTGGGGTAATTCAAAGATTAAAGCCATGGATGGTCTTGTCTTAAAGGCTGCTTCGAGACTTTGTGGTTGGAAGAAATCCCTCCTTTCTATGGCAGGAAAAAATACTTTGATTTCTTCAATAATTCATGCTTTTCCTACCTATTTTATGAGCCTCTTAGCAATCCCGAAAGGTACTATAAAAAATTGAATACTTTACACTTCCTTTCGGGAAATGAAGATGATAAAGGGACACACTAGGTTAACTGGAATCGTATTACTACTCCAAAATCCCAGGGTGGTCTTGGTATCAAAAACTTGGAAGCTTTTAATCTTGCTCTCCTAGCTAAATAAGCATGGTCCATTATGCATTCCCTTGAATCCCTTTTCCACCTTACTCTTAAATGCATTTATTTCCCTTTTGGGTTACCTTAGGACTCTGTGATAGTTCGAGGTGACTCTTGGATTTGGAATAGCATTCGTAAAGGGATTAAATTCATATTGAATCATGTTATTAAGCCTATTGGAGATGGTCATAACACTAATATTTGGGATGATAATTGGTTAGGGGTTCCTATTGTAAAACCTTCTCATTATAGTGAAGACCCTAATTTTCCTAAGTTCGTAGAAGATCTCTTCAACCCAGCTACCAAATCTTGGAAGCCTGAAGTTTTGAATCCCCTCTTTAATCCTGAGACGATAAGTAAAATTTTAGAGATGGATATTCCCTGGACTAACCAATCTGAGAATCTTATTTGGCCTTATACCCCTCACGGTGGTTTACTTCGAAATCTGGGTACTCTTATGTTGTTGCTAGCTTTACTAATCCCCCTTCCAACCCTAGTCCTTCTATTTTCCCTGATCGTGGTATTCTAAAACTCAACTAGTCTGCTGATAGTCCTCTGAAATATCAATTCTTCTTATGGAGAGTATTATCTAATGCTTTGTCCACAGAACGTAATACATTTACTAGAAGATGCTCTAGTTCAGACCTATGTAATCTTTGTCTTACAGAAGAAGAAAACGTTTAGCATCTCTTTTTGAAATGCGAATAGACTAGGAAATTTTGGTGTTTGTCCCCTATTCATGTTAACCCTGACCCCTTCTTTAACCTGAGTATAAATTGTTGGATCACTTCTGATTCTTGATAGAATACAGACCAAAAGTGAAAAAACTCATCTACTTAAAACTATTAGATTTGCTTTTGGGTCATCATCTGGGTTACGCGCAATCAAGTGATATTTCATAATACCCCTATTAACTATGATTCATGTTTAATCCTTATTTCTAAATTTTACAGTGATATTTATTTTAATCTAGGTACTTCTACAGGTCAAATTGATCACATCCCTGCTACTAATCATTATCCCTAGTTGTCCACTGCTAGCACCTGGTCGATCCCTCCACATCATTCTTATTAATTGAACCTTGATGCTTCTTTAAAGTTGGGAAAAACCACTGCTGCTGCTGCCATTCGTAATTGGGAAGGCGATATCGTCACTAGTTTTGCCATGGAGATTAAAGCATGTTCCACTCTTGAAGCTGAAGCAAAGGCATTAAGGAATTATATCATTTCCGTCATTGACAAAGCTCCCTTTTGCACCAGAATAGAAACTGATGCTGAAGCAGTCCTGAAATCCATCTATTCCCCGAGCACGAGCTTTCCATGGAAGATCAAACCTATCCTGAGGATATCAGAAATTTGGTGAAGACACACAACTCCTTACAAGTGTGTGGAATTCGAAGGGTTGCTAACAACGTGGTAGATTGGGTAGCGAAGGCTTTTTCTAATATATCTTTACCTTGTAACTGGTTTTGTAATCCCCCACCAGCTTATTTGAACTATTTTGTACTGACTTTTATGGGCTTAGTCCCTCTGGTATTGGATGATCTCCTTGACAGCTTTTGATTTTAATATAAGGTCCTTAATTCGTCTAAAAAAATTAAATCATTACCATAATTTGGGTTCTTCAATTGTTGATGGCGTAGCGGCGGCGGTTTTCTAATTTGGGTTCTTCGATTGTTGATGGCGTAGCGGCAGCGGTGGAGAATGGTCCTCGAGCGGCGCAGGAGAGCTGGAACGAAAAAGTGAGTAAATCATGGGTGGAAAGGTGAGTGAATGTGATGAGGTTGGGTTTAATTGGGTTCTTCTGGAATTTTCTTTTACTTTTTTCTTATTTTAAAGTTGGACCGTATTTTTTGTTTACAAAATCGTGTGGTTTAATTTGATCAATGTTAGTTTTTTTTTCAGTAATGAATAATTTATGCTCTTAATGAATAGTGGGGCCAGAAATTATCCTGGCCACCACTTATGTGAAAAGATCTGAACCGTTGAAAAAGACTTTGTTTTATAATGTAGACAAATGTTAGTTTTTTTTAAAGTAATGAATAATTAATGGTCTTAATGATAAGTGGAGTCAGAAATGATCAAGACCACAACCTATGTTAAAAGATCTGTATCGTTAAAAAAGATTTGTTTTGTAATATAGATTTTGAAAAAAAAGTAATGATTAAATAATGGTCTTAATGGTAAGTTAGGCAATAAATGATCATGGACACCACTTATGTTAAATGATCTGTACCGTTGAAAAAATATTTATTTTATAATATAGATGTTAAAAGATCTGGACCGTTAAAAAATATTGTTTTATAATATAGACCAATGTTAGTTTTGTTTCAAAAAAAGTAAGTAATGAATAATTAATGGTCTTAATGATAAGTGGGGTCAGAAATGATCCTGGTCACCTCTTATGTTAAAAAACCTGTATCGTTGAAAAAATCTTTGTTTCATAATATAGACCAATGTTAGTTTTGTTTGAAAAAAAATAAGCACTGAATAATTAATGGTTGTAATGATAAGTGAGGTAAAAAATGATCCTAATTATCACTTTTGTTAAAAGATCTATACCGTTGAAAACATCTTTGTTTTATAATATAGATTTTTTTTTAAAAGGCAAAAGATGATTCTGGTCACCACTTATGTTAAAAGATTTGTACATTTGAAAAAATATTTGTTTTATAAAGTAGATGTTAAAAGATCTGGGCCGTTGAAAAAACTTTGTTTTGTAATATAGACCAGTTTTAGTTTTAAAAAAAATAGGTAATGAATAATTAATGGTCTTAATAATAAGTGGGGTCAGAAATGATCCTGATCACCACTTATGTTAAAAGATCTGTACCGCTGGAAAAATCTTTGTTTTATAATATAGATTTTTTTTAAAGTAAAGAATAATTAATGTTCTTAACGATAAGTGGGGCAAAAAATGATCCTGGCCACCATTTATGTTAAAAGATCTATACCGTTGAAAAGATCTTTGTTTTTTAATATAGATGTTAAAAGATTTAGACCATTGAAAAATACATTATTTTATAATATAGAATAAAGTTAGTTTTTTTAAAATAAAATAAGTAATGGTTTTAATGATAAGTATGGTCAGAAACGATCCTGACCACCACTTATGTTAATAGATCTGTACCGTTGAAAAAGTCTTTGTTTTATAATATAGGGTATTTAAAAAAAAAGTAATGAATAACTAATGGTCTTAATGATAAGTGGAGTCAGATATAATCCTGGCCACAACTTATGTTAAAAGATCTGGATGGTTACAAATACTTTATTTTATAATATAGACCAATGTTAGTTTTATTCTTTAAAATAAAATAATAATGAATAATCAATGGACTTAATGATATGCGGGGTCAGAAATGATTCTGGCCACCACATGTGTAAAAAGATCTGTACCATTGAAAAAAACTGTGTTTTATAATATAGACCAATGTTAGTTTTGTTTTAAAAAAAGTAATGATTAATTAATGGTTTTAATGATAAGTGGAGCCGGAAATGATCCTGGTAATATATATATTTTTAGAAAAAAAAAGTAATGATTAATAAATGGTCTTAATGATAAGTGTGACTAAAAAAATGATCCTAACCTCCACTTATGTTAAATGATCTATACCGTCGAAAAAATATTTGTTTTATAACATATTTGTTAAAAGATCTGAACCGTTGAAAAAAACTTTGTTTTATAATATAGACAAATGTTAGTTTTTTTTAAATAAATAAATAATGAATAATTAATGGTCTTAATGATAAGTGGGGCCAGAAATAATCCTGACCACCTCTTGTGTTAAAAGATCACTACCGTTGAAAAAATCTTTGTTTTATAATATAGACCAATGATAGTTTAATTTTATTTTTTAAAAACAAGTAATGAATAATTGATGGTCTTAATGATAAGTAAGGCAAGAAACGATCCTAACCATCACTTATGTTAAAAGATCTGTACCGTTGAGAAATCTTTATTCTATAATATAGATTTATAAAAAATAAGTAATGAAAAATAATGGTTTTAATGCTAAGTGGGGACAGAATTGATTCTTGCCACCACTTATGTTAAAAGATCTGTACCGTTGAAATAATATTTGTTTTATAACATGGATGTTAAAAGATGTTAAAAAAAGATATGGACAGTTGTAGAAAACTTTGTTTTATAATATAGACAATGTTAGTTTTGTTTTTTTTATTTTTAAAATACATAATGAAGAATTAATGGTCTTAATGATAAGTGGAGTTAGAAATGATCTTGACCACCACTTATGTTAAAAGATATGTACCATTGAAAAAATCTTTGTTTATAATATAGGTGTTAAAAGATTTGGACCGTTGAAAAATACTTTATTTTATAATATAAACCAATGTTAGTTTATTTATGAGATAATTCCCAATTAATTACACTTCCTCACTTTTCATTCTCAAAAAAAAGGAAGGAGGAAATTACTTCCTACTTACTCACAAATTTTCAACTTAATTCTCAATTTACCTTCCATTATTGCCCTTATATGGTTTTTTATTTTATTATATTTATATTTAATTTCTGAATTTTTTTTTCATTTTTTTAAATAATTTTTTTTTCGATTTTTTTTTTGAATTTTTTTTTTTTGAAATTTTTTTTTTAAAAATTTTTTTCCCCGGAATTTTTTTTGAGATTTTTTTCCATAATAACATGATGTAGGATTAGTACATATGAAATTGTGTGTTAAAGTAACACAAAATCATATGTGTTGTGTGTTGCATGAACACCCAACATGTATAATATTGAGTTGCTTAAACATACATAAATTACAAATTGTGTGATACATGAACACAAAATCAGTTAGACGGAATATTTATACACAAAGGTATATAATAATGTACATGTAGGCTGATTATGTGTTCATGCAACACGCAATTACTGGAAGTATGTGTTACAGTAACACACAACCATATGGGTTTTGTGTTGGTAAGACACACAATGCGTCTATCATTTACAGTTTTGCGTTACTTAAACACACACAAATAACAATTGTGTGTTGCAGGAACACAGAATAAGATATTCAGAATATTTGTACACAGTAATAGATAATAGTGTACAAATAGTCTGAACATCTGATTGTATGTTAATGTAACACACAATCGCTTGATGTGTGAGTTACAGTAACACAAAACAGTCTGTGTTGTTAAAGGCGAGAAGCGCAAAAAAGCGATGGGACCAAAAATAATACTAAGCGCAAAGCGCACGATAAAGCGCTAGATTAATATACCGAAGCGTTTTTAAAATACATTAATTTAAAAATTATATTAATATCTAATATATTAATATAATATTAAAGCATGCTAAATATATTCAAAAAGAAAAGTACTAAAAAATTTAACATATCCAAAAACACAAACATATAAATTGTTAATATCCATCAAAATTAAATTTCCTAATCCCAAGACTGGTGTAGTTATTAATCCTCGTCATATTCTAAAGTATCGTCAAATTTTTCATCACCAAAATCTTCATCCATGTCTCCTTCTTCCTCAAACTCTAGATCTTCTTGTTCCTCTTCATCCTCATCTATTAATCTTGACCTTGTACTTGACTTTTGGTTAGTACCTCTAATTGGTTCTCGAGTTTCTATTGTTTCCACGTCATCCCAAGTTGAATTTCCGTCTATATCATGATCAACTTCTTCCTCGTCATCCATGTTAGCACCCATTTCTCCTACTAACCATTCATTACAATCGTCAATATCTTGCAATGATATAGGATCGATAGTATCTTTCAAATCGTAACGAGCTTTGAGAGCTTGATTATACTTGACAAAAACCAAATCTTGTAACTTTTGATGGTGAAGTTTGTTTCTTTTTTTCGAATGGATCTGTAAATAACCACAAGTTTAGATTGTGTTGGAAATATAAAAAATAATTGACACATGTCTAAAAAATATTAATTAAGTGAACTATAATTATTACTTACATGCTCAAACACACTCCAATTACGCTCGCAACCTGTGGCACTACAAGTCAATGATAATACTCTAATGGCAAAGTGTTGTAACTTGGGTGCCGAACTTCCAAATAAACTCCACCATTGAGCTATAAATGAATATATAATTTCAATATATTATGATTATAAAAACATAAGGGATAATTATAAATAAAAAATTGACATGTTTCAAACCTGGAGACATTGTTGTCCTTGCCCGAATCGCCATTGCGGAACCAAAATTTCCAATCGCTTCTTTATACTTTGGTAATTCACGTGTGATTGTATCTTGATCGATTAATGAGGGAACCAACTTCTCGATACACTTTATTAACCCTGCATGTACTTCATCATCCATCTCAATTCTTGGATTACTATAGAAAAATTCTGGGTTCAAGTAATGCCCTGCTGCATGCAGTGGACGATGTAGTTGACAATTCCATCTATCATCAATTATCTTGAATATTGCTTCATATTTTGATGTGTCGTTAAAATTTTTATGATAGCTTCTTTAGCTCTATCCATGGCCTCATAGATATAACCCATTGCTGGTTTTCTTTCATTGTCCACTAGTCGAAGTACTCATACAATAGGACCCATAATTTTCAATACATAAAGCACATTCTTCCAAAAAGATTGCATCATCACAATTTCTTGTGCTCTTTTTCCCTTTTTATCCTTAGCCCACCTACTTTTGGCCCATTGATCACACGCAAACATGGTTCGAAGTTGATTCTTTTGCTTATGAATGCTGGTCAAAGTTAAAAAACTAGTAGCAAATCGAGTCACTCCATTTTTCACCAAATTCTTGTTGTTGGTGTAGCTTCTCATCAAATTGAGCACTCCAGGGTGATTATAGATATAACCAACAAGACAAATTCCATTCATTATAGTTCTCCTTATCTTTGGAATCTTGCCAATATCTTCTAATATAAGATCAATACAATGAGCTGCATATGGGGTCCAAAAGATGTGTCACTTTTCTTGTTCCAATAGCAACCCTATAATCAAGTACAAATGACAATAAGATTAATTAACCAATTAAGTAATAAAAAATAATACAATTAAATTATACAAAAGAAACTCACCGGCTTTTTTATAATTACTCCCATTATCAGTCACCACCTGCACGATATTTTGCTCCCCAACCTTATCAACAAATTTAAGCAGCAACTCAAGTATTGCTGATGCACTCTTGGTAATATCTGATGCATCAATAGACTCTAATAACATTGTTCCCAGGGAACAATTTACCATTAGGTTGATTATAATCCTACGATTTCTATCTGACCAACCATCAGACATGATAGAACAACCATGCTTTGCCCATTGTAACTTATGATTAGCCAACAATTCATTAGTAACTTGCACTTCTTTTTTTAGGATTGGAACTCTCAACTCGTGATAACTTGGAGGTTTTAAATTTGGTCCATACCTGCCAATTGCCTCGATCATCTCCTTGAAACTAGTCAAATTTGCAACATTGAATGAGAGCCCGGCTTGGTAAAAAAATCTACCAATGTATTGAATTGTTCTATCTCTAGCTTCTTTGTCAACACTATCCACCATACTTGTCTGCCTTTTCTTTGAATCGACAATGCCATTTTTCATCATAAACAAGTCCATTGGTCCTTTTTTTTCACACCCATTGACCCATTTCCCTTCTTGTATTCACCACCCAACTCCAATTGTCCTCCTAGCCCTCTTTTTTCTCCAACCCTTGCGCTACTACCAATTATTTCAACATCGTCATCATAATCACAATCAACTCTAAAATAATCAATGTTGTCATAATCATCTACTCCACGAATCGCTGCTCTTTGTGTTTGTTTCTCCTCCATATAATTTTTTACCTCTTGTGAAACTTCTGGGGGAACTTTAGTACACTTTTGGATATTTCTAGAGCTTTTGGCTAGATGTTGTTTGAATCGAAAGATCCCTCCAGTACCTTCATGACCACAAAAAGTGCAAGTAACCTTATTTTTATTTGTAGGCACCTTTAAATAACCATACTTCCATCCGATATCTTTTTTATTACTACCGTTTTCCATTTTCCTACAAATACAAATTATATAAAAATATAAACTAAAATAATATATATATTTAATATATATACAATAACTAAAATAATTTATGTATTTAATACAGTTCATGTATGAAGATTTAATACAAATTAATAACAGTGCATGTATGCAGATTTAATACAAATTAATAGACTTCTTTTCTATCACAAAAGACAATTTAATGTTATATACATTCTTTTCTTCTAATTTCTATTAAAAAAAGACAATTTAATGTTATATACATTCTTTTCTACTAATTTCTGTTCTATCACATGATTACTACATTTATGTACAATTATACATAAACTTATAAAAAGGATATCATATATCATGCATTTATATAAAGTAAAACTGAGGGATAGAATACGAATTAAAATTCATATGCATTTACAGTGTGCAATTGTGCATGAGAGTACTGACTACAAGAGTAATCCATGAGAAGGCTTTTTACAACTTATTTTATACAACAACAAGACAGTAAAGATCGATTAGTTCACCTGAAATAGTTTGCAAATTTTTGGCCCCAACAAAAGATTCACCGCCGCCGATCTGAAAGGCTGCAACAAAAACACAAGTCCTAAGTGAGATATTCTCTGAAGTCTGAAGTTAGAATGGTTGAAAAGAAACACTATATGAAAGCGCTAGGTATAAAAACATGAATTAGAATTATTTAAAAAAAACACAGTTGCTGTAAAGTATGAATTAGAATTGCTGTAAAGTATGAACTAGAATTGCTGAAAAGAAAATACAGTAAAAACGACGCACCTTGAAACTTTGTGTGATGGATCATACGCATTTCATTGAATTTATAGTTTCTAGATTAGTGTGGTCTTAGGGTTTAGACATACTTAGGCCTGGAACCGTTAGGGTTAAGAACTTAAGGCTGATCTTTTTTTTTCCAACGTTACTTTAATGTGCAGCCCAAAATCGCCTTAAGCGTACGATTCATTTCAAAGCCCAAAGCGCACATAAGCCGATTAAAAAGGCTCGATTCTGGTTTAATCCAGATTCAGTGTTTCCTTAAGCGCAGAAGGCTCGATTGGGTTGGATTCATGGATTAATCGAGCGCTTTATGCGATTTTAACAACACTGAAAACAGTATGGACTTGTGTGTCATTTACAGTTTCGCGTTGCTTAAACACACACAAATAACAATTATGTGTTGCAGGAACACAGAATAAGATATACAGAATATTTGTACACAGTCATAGATAATAGTGTACAGATAGTCTGAACATCTGATTGTGTGTTAATGTAACACACAACTGCTTGATGTGTGAGTTACAGTAACACAAAACAGTATAGACTTGTGTGTTTCTAGTACACACAATGACAAAATCTTCGGGAAAAAAAATCGAAAAAAAATATTTTTCGAAAAAAAAAATTTAAAAAAAAAAAATCGAAAAAAAATTTTTAAAAAAAATATTTAACAAAAATCTGAAAATAATAAATAAACATTAAACTATAATTAATAAAATATATAATTAAACTAATTAATAATAGGTGGAAGGATATTTTAGTAATTGGGTAATATTTTGTGCTTAATTGGGAATTAAGTTGAAGTTGTAATTAATAGGGAATACTTACCTTCTCTGCGTAATTAATTGGGCGTTGCCCCTTTATTTATTTTTTAAAATAAAATAAAATAAGTAATGAATAATTAATGGTCTTAATGATAAATGGGGTCAGAAATGATCCTGACCACCAATTATGTTAAAAGATATGTACCGTTGAAAAAATCTTTGTCTTTGTTTTATAATATAGATTTTTTTTTTATAAAAATAATGAATAATTAATGGTCTTAATGATAAGTGGGGTAAAAAATAATCTTGGCCACCACTTTTATCAAAAGATCTGGACCATTGGAAAAAACTTTGTTTTATAATAAAGACCAATGTTAGTTTTGATTTTTTTTTTTAAAAAGTAATGATAATTAATGTTCTTAATGAGATAAGTGGAGTCAGAAATGATCCTGACCGCCACTTATGTTAAAAGATTTGTACAGTTGAAAAAAAAAATCTCTGCTTCATAATATCGATATGAAAAACATAATATTAGCACTATTGAAAACATTAAGCATATGGAGGGCCCAACCAGGTTCGAACTGGTGACCTATTGATCTGCAGTCAATTGCTCTACCACTGAGCTATGGACCCTTTATATATATATTTAAGTAGATTTCTTTGTGATTTTTAAGAGTATAAGGTGTAATTTATTAAAAGTTTTGTTTCTTGAGGGAACACAATACAGGATTTTCCAAAACGTTTGATCAAATTTGAAGTTCCAGATATTATGTTTGCCTTCTTGTAGTTGGGAGAAATATTTTTATTTTTAATAGTTCCAAATAGTGAGTTAATATCTGTTTTGCCTTCTTGTAGTTTAGATAACTATTTTTTGCTTCTAATAAAGTATGAGTTGAAGCGAAATATATTACGCAGATTTCTTTAGTATTGTCATTAAGTAAAATTCATATCTTTTTATGAAATAAAATAAAATTATATAAGTATGTAGCAGGCCCAACCAGGTTCAAAAGGGTGACCTATTAATATGCAATCAATTACTCTACTATTAAACTACGAACCCATTATATATGTAATTATGTAGATTTAGATTTTGAATTACCAGAGTATGAGGTATCACTTGTTAAAAACGAACACAATGTTTGCAATACCCAATATTATGCTAAATTTTTCTTTGCCTTTTGTAGTATGGAGAATATTTTTTTGTTATTAATAAAGTATGAGTTGAAATGATATCTATTATGTATAGTTTTTTATCGTCATCATTAGGTAAATCCATGTATCTTTATGAAAAAATAATTAAATAATATAAACAGTATTATAGAAAACATTAAGAATGTGGACGTCACAAACAAGCTCGAATTAGTGACTTATTGATCTGCCTACCTCTTAACAACGGTCCCATTATATACTAAATTAAGAAGATTTATTTGCAATTTACCAGAAAATAATGTATCATTTATTAAAAAAACTGTTCCTTGAGGGGACACAATTGACAATACATGGTTTTCTAAAACCTTTGATAAAAATTGTAGTTCCATATATTGTGTTAGCATCTCCGTTGGAGAACTATTTTTTGTTTTTAATAGTTCCAGTTGTTGTGTTAACATCTGCTTTGTCTAATTTTAGTTGGAAGAAATGTTTTTTGTTTACAATAAAGTGTGAGTTCAAGCATAATATATTGGACATATTACTTCGAGATCGTTATTAGATAGATTCATATCTCTTTATGAAATAAATAAATAATATAAGCATGTGGAGGGCCCAACCATGTTCAAACTGATGACATATTGATCTACATCCAATTGCTCTACCACTAAGCTATGTACCTATTATATATGAAAGTAAGTAGATTTTGATTTTGATTTACCAGAGTATAAGGTAAAATTGTGTGGTCCTAAGAGGTGTGATAAAATAATTGACACCTCGCGAGAGCTACTACCCACAGGTATACAGATCGTTGACAAATAATAAATAGTAAGTATAAGAGTTATCGTCTCCACATGCACTATATAGGTTAATTCTAGATGTGTTCTCGTAAAGTGTTATAAAATGAATTGTAAACTAAAAAAGTAAAAGATAAATATTGGTCTGGTTTTTATTTTAAGAGGGACTAAAGTGCAATTTAGGTAAATTAAACTAACTTATAATTAACATAAGGAATAAAAATGAGAATACGAAGAATAAGATAAGAAGTATAGCTCGAGATCTCGCAAGTAATCCCCACTAGTGTTGACTTTTACGTTTATTATTTAACGGTAAATTAGAAAATATGCAATAGCTAGATACTTCCTAATTTCCTTCTGGGTAGCTTAGGAAACTACATAACACCACTAAAGACCTCTTCCGAGTGAAAATTAAGTAAAAAAATCAGCGCTAAGGTTTCTTACCTTATTTCCTATCCGGCTAGACAAGACCGTCAGGTTCGGTAACGCACACCAGATGCATATGTATCATTTTCCACAAGTTGAACCCCCCCTTAGGGAAATAGTGGCCATAATAAGGGGAGAATTATAAAGTCAAATACATAATCAAAGCGTGACATTCGAGAATTCATTTCAATAACAATATCCCAGATTCAATCAAAGTATAAAATTAATCTTAGGGTTCATACATAAATGTCGTTCTCAAGCTATGAAAAATTTGGTGCATAAGGAAATCATGGATATTAATAATTAAAAGTATAATATTCATGTTTAAAATAAAAAACATAAAAAATTACACTAATAATTGTTCCGGAATGACGATGGATAGAGGTGGAATGACATTAATACTTCCATTCTTCTTCTCTTAATGTTCTTTTGCTCCTAAGCGTGCTGAAAAATTGTGGAACCCTTAATTTGATCTTTAAATCTGATATATACTCTTTCCAAAATGTTTTTGGAGTTGTAGCCCCCTATAAATTTCCCAAGTCAACCCAAAAACGTTTCTAAGGGTGTGCAAACTAGTTCGAACCACGACAACTACAAATTTAATAAATCTTTATCCTAATTCCAATTTCTACCATGAAACCAAAGGGATCATCCTGAATCTTAGTCGATTGCTCATGGTGACTCTAGTAAATCGATTGCCAAGATTTGATGGTAGCTGTCGAAAAGTGGTTGAATTCTCCTCTAACGTTGTGGCTTTAGGTTAATTTTTTTTACATCTTAAAATCGTCTCGGTGTGTCATAACACCCAAGTATCTAAGAATTACGCACTTAACTCACATTTAATGAACAAATACTCTATAAGTAACATAAAAATCAAAATGATACAAGAAATCATAAAACATCATATTATAGGGAGAAATCCCTCAATAAGTCCTAAATACCATCAAAGTGATGTCTCGTGATACTATTATTCTATCACATAAAAGGAGACATTGAACTTGTTAAAAGTGTTGTTCCTTCAAGGAATACATAAATTACAAATTTCTCCATTATTGTCATTAGGTATATCCAATATGTAGATGGCCCAGTGATTTGGAGTTAATTGCTCTACCACTGAGTTATGGAATCATTATATATGAAATTAAGTAGATATTAATTTTGATTTACTAAAGTAAAAGGTAACACTTGTTAAAAGTGTTGTTCCTTCAAGGAACAAAATATTTGTAGTACCAGATATAATGCTAATATTTTCTTTGCCTTTTTTAGTTTACAAGATCATTTTTTGTTATTAATAAAGTGTGAGTTGAAGCAATATCTATTAGGCATATTTTTTCACTGTCGCTATTAGGTAGATCCATACCTCTTTATGAAAAATAAAATAAAAAAGTGATATAAGAACTACAAAAAATATTAAGCACGTGGAGGGCCCAACCAAGAGTATAAGGTATCATTTATTACCACTGGGTTATGAACTCATTATATATGAAATTAAGTAGATTTATTTGTGATTTACAAGAGTATAAGTTATCATTTATTACAAGTTTTGTTCCTTTAGGGAACACAATACTGGGTTTTCCATAACCTTTGATCAAATTTATAGTTCTAGATATTGTGTTAACATTTTTCCCTACTTTTTGTTGGAAGAAATTTTTTTTTGTTATTAATAGTTCTAAATATTGGTTTAACTTCTGATTCGTCTTCTTTTAGTTGGGAGATATATTTTTTGTTTCTTATAAAGTGTGAGTTGAAGCGGAATATAACAGGCATATTTCTCCAAGATTGTCATTAGGTAGATCTATATCTCTTAATAAAAAATATTAAATAATATAAGGATGTGGAAGGCCTAACCAGGTTCAAACTGGTGACTTATTAATCAGCAGTCATAAGAGAACACAACAAACTCAAGCTATACTCTTATCTCTTATTTTTTGTAGTTGAATTTCTTTATAAGTTATATTAATTAATTTACTTTTATTTGCATCTTAATCTTTAAACGGAAACCAAACAAAAATATATTATTTTATTTCCGGCTTTAGTTATAGCAACTAAACCATCTACGTTCTTAAGAACACAATATCAAGATTAACAAACTTAGTCTCTGTGGAGACGATAACTCTTATACTTACTTTATTACTTGTCAACGGTCTGTATACTTATGGTTAGTTAAGATCTCTCGAGGTTTTGAATCTCTATCTTATTTAATCAAACCTTGGGAGACAACAAGTTTTTTGTGTCGTTGCGGGTGACTATTTTGTTAAATATTGTGTTTTTGTTTAGTGTAGTAGAATTAGTTGTTCTTTTTACGTTTTTTTTGTTTTTGTCTTTTTTTATATTATTAGATGGCACTTCCCGAACAATCCAACTGCGAGAGAAAGGCCTTCTGGGCCCATTCAGAGTGCAACCCATAGGGATTCTCCCTCCAACAATTTAAGTCTTTAGATTCAAGCCCGATTCGGGTATGCTTAATAAATTCTTGATCTATTGGAATTATAGTGGATCTACACATAAAGATCCAATTCCTTCTATTCAACATTTAATTCAAATATGTGACGCCTACATACTCAAGGTGTCACACGAGAGCAATTGTACTATTTCATGTTCTAATTCTTCTTGACCAGAAGTGCGAGTGAATAGTTATAACATCAACCTCTCAAGCTAATATCAAACTGCGACGAGCTTTGAGCTAAATTCCTTCGGAGCATGATACTCAAGGATCAAATAGAGCTCTCTAATTTCTTAAAAGATTTTGGCGAGAGTGTCAGTGAGTCATAGACGAGATAATAAGAATGATTGACAAAGTTCCCATGACATGTGTACACGCCCAAACTACAACTAGCCATGTTTTACAAAGGACTCGACACGAGTTCAAGACTGAGAGTAGATTTACTTTATTGTTTGTCAACGATCAGTACACTTGTGGTTAATTAAGCTCTCTCGAGGCATTGAATCAGTAGCTTATTTCATCAATCCTTGGGAGACGACAACAATAATCCTCATGTTTATTCTAGTACTAATGTTTTGCCTGAGACTGGTTCATACATGAAAAATGACCCCCCATTTTGATGAGGAAGATTGGGACATTCCTTGTTCTTTATGTAAGGATTATGATTGGTTGCCTATGTAGATGCACCCATGGCTTGCTGGGAGTATCATATGATCTCTACATTAGGGAGAGGCACTTATTGTATAAGCAAATCAACATGCATAACACCTCAAAAGATTTGATATTTGATGTCTTTTGTAAGGTCGCTATTTGTAACAAATTCACAATCAATCAATATTAGTTTACAAGACACCATTAATTTTAGTATTTCTGATTTCTCCTTACTATTACGTGGTACCAAGGGTCAATCCACTAAAAATGGGGGGAAGGGTACTTTGTATGATATGTGATATCTAGTATCACTTAGTTAAGGGTTTATAAGATTGAGTTATAACCTAAGGTTTACTAATGCAAATAAACTACTATTAATGTGAATAGATGATCGAGAATGGCTTGGGTAGCTATCGGGATAATAATTATCTCTCAAGACATGATTACTTATGGATTTCCATGCTCGGTCATAACATGACATTTTTAATTATTGGCACGGGATTGTCACAGACTCTCGTCACCCACCTAAAGAAACTATAAAATTGGAGTCGTAGATAGATAACTTATGGTAATACATTTGTTATTACAATTTGATCCTGATTATCACTAACTCTCTTATTTCATTACTCAATTTTTTTTTTGTCCTAGAGTAGTGTGACTTATGGTAATACAATTGGTTAGGGACTTAGTGGTTTACTCTAGGTCAAGAAGTGATTAAGTCTTATAAGTATATGCTTTCTCGGGCTCATGTATAGACACTAAGAATATTTCAACATGACTATTCGACTCTCTACTCAAAGGCTTAAATTTTTTAACATAAATAAAAAATAATCATAATCCATAAATGAAACATAAACATATAATAATTTGTAGAAATCCATAAAATAATCAATGAAGAATCGTATAAAAGCTACCACAGTGTTGGAGAGAAACTGATTTGGGATGAAGGGCTTACCCACATGACATATATATTCCATTTCCATTATCTTATTTTTTTTTTCTCTAACTCTTGTTATTGAAATAAGTCTTTCTTATTCTTTTCTATGTTATGTCTCTTTAATCAATTCTAAAAATAACTATTTGAATCAGAGTTCATTGTTTAAAATGACCTAAAACAATATTTATCACCCTCGACAAGTCCACCATTTTTCTTCACCCTCAAAAGTTCCAATTCTTTTTATAATATGCCTATTGTGCCCTTACTAATCTTAAATTATAGGTTAATATATAAGAAACTTCATTTATTAACATTTTGACTAAAAAAACTTCTTCTATTGACAAACTTCATTTATTTATAACTAAGCTTAAAACATGGTTTAATATATAACAATTTTTCTTTATTAACATTTCGACTAAGAAACTATTCTTTTTGGTACATGGGTGACCTGGGCCAGCTTGCGCTCACTACGCCTAATCCCACGGGAATATGTAAGCCTCCTTATGCATACCCCAAGTAAATCATAAATAGGTTACCCATTTTCAGGGAGGGGGTTCAGACCTTTTACCTCCCACTTTACACCTTTTAAGTGCTAAAAGAAATAACAAGGCTCTGGCCAGCTGAGCTAACCCAACTGGTTAGAAACTTTCTTTATTAATACGTAAAAACTACCGCTTGTAAATGAATATACTTTTCTAGCCACCACTAAAACCGTTACCGGTCCAATCATTCCCAAAACCACCCTTCTGTATGTACAAGCCATTGATATTTACACGTACACTCATCGAGATAACCCATTGTTATTACGCATACAACCCATTGATATGTTTGTGTACCCTACTATTTTGTACTGTCAACCCACTAAAAAAGGAGTTTTCAACCCATAACCTTTTACTTACGTCTTTAGTTTTTTATTTCTAACTTGTTATATTGGTTTTATGCACATTTAAGTTCGACTATAACTGTTGTTGATTTGGGGGTTCCAGAAAGCGATTTGATCATTCATGATATAATAGGAAATATTACAAAATGTTTTAGTTATAAAATCGTGTAATTATGAAATGTTATAGTTATAGATTTGCTCCACAATCACAAATAGAATCTCTTTATGAGTCTCGTGTTTGACACCTGGTTGACCAAGCACATACATACTCAAATAAGGCCCCATAGTGAAACTCCAGTCATATCATCATATTATTAGAAATATGCTTAGGGTTCCACTGAAACACACTCGAGGTGCCTATGGGTGCTACCAATTAGCAAATGCCACATCTCGTAAAATTATTGGAATTCATTCGCGCATGAATGCATCATGTTGATCTTTTTGCTCAAAATAAATAAGATTTTAAACATATACGCTAACATCGAAACGAAGCAAATTAAAAATCTCACATGCGTATATAACATAACAAACCATAATATAAAAACATGAATGCGACAAATTTTGACACCGCTCCATATGATTAACCCAACATAACCATTACAACAAAACACATCATCCGTACAAATAATTAATCTAACCAAAACTTATAGTCAACTTAAACAAATTTGTTTGCCTAGCTAATTTCTCTTATTATAAGAGAGTCAAAGTACCCAATTAATATCATTCCTTTATAAGATTATTGAGTAAATAAATAGCTCAAAAAGACCTTCATCTTTCACGTATTTTCTTAAACATAGTATAATCTACCAAAATATGCATTATAAACAATATTTTTCATTTATGTGCCAGATGGTAGTGATATGCTAATTATTTGACATATTAGCACGTGCAAACACGTTAAGATAATAAATCTTAGTAAAATTAGACTTTACCCCCCCCCCCCCCCCCCTCAACGAAAATATTAGCCCTTACCTATATGTTAAACTTTGAAAATGAATTTAAGAAATTTCTGCTTGTTGTTCTAACTTTTAGCCCATATATAAAATCCGCCATGATCTTCTTTATTTTTCATGTTTTACTCAATTGATATCTTCGAAGAATATCTGTATTCCAACCCCAAAGATAAAATTCCGATTGAGGTAGTGTTTAAAATTCAATTTTGTTTTTATCTATTTCTTTTCAATTATAAATGTTAAAGTAATTGATTCACAATATTGGTAGGTGGAAATCGGTGGAAATGAGGATTAAGACACTCTTTTTAGGAACACATTTTTTAATGAAATTAATAATTATAGAAGGCTCCCATGGAGCTCCACGGCAGTTTGAATTTTTTTTTTCTTCTAGAAAGCACGGCATATAAAGCATGTATAAGGCGTTAAATGTACAAATTAAACGAGTACCAACAGACTTCATATGGAGTACGTGTGAGCTTTAGTCGATTTGGAAAAAAAAAAAAGCTTTAGTGCTCGTTTGGGATTGCTTTTTAAAATAATCATTTAAAATGATTTTAGATTTATAGCAATATTTTAGACTTTAAAAATCATTTTTAGAAAAAATACTAGATTAGTGCTTATTAAAATAATCACTTAAAGTGATTTTAGATGTCAAAATATTTTTTAATATATTTTACAAATATTTTAATTTTAATCAAAAAGCACTTTGAGCTTCAAAATAATCAATGCCAAACGAGCACTTAGTCGATTTGAAACTATACAACAAAAAATCAACAGAAAGACACATTTTCTTTTCTCGCTACATAACACCTTTCATTAACACTCCATATCAGCAGTGGCGAATCTAGAAACATAAATGAGGATGGGCTTGAATTTACGGGTGTTCGGGGGCAACGCCTCCGAAAAAAAAAGTTGTTGGTATTTAATATCACATGAAATAATTGAATTTAGTGATTTAATAAAATCATATAAATATAAAAAAATTACAATCGTCGACAATGTCCTATTCAATCGTTTTTTTATACTTTTTTTCAAATAAAATAAATTCGAATCAATCAATTAAGTGAAATTTCAATTGTATAAATAAATAATTTTTTATTAATTAATGTGCGTTATAATATTAACAATAATTAATAAGAGTGTAAAGAATACATGATATTTGATGAATAATTATTCATAAAGTGAATATTACAATAGGAGTATGGATTAAAAGTCTAGAAATGTATTGGATTTTTAAAAAATATTAAATAAATAGGTTAATTTTTTTTTTTTTTTAAGATTTGAGGGTGGGCTTCAGCCCACCTTTTGATTAAGTAGATCCGCCTCTGCATATCAGCGTTGAAATATTATTATATATTTTGACCCAAAATTACATATAAATTAGCACAAATGTATTAGTGTAAGAATATCCATCTATAAGCGTTTGGAAAAAAAAAAAAAAATATCCATCGAATTAATCATATGATCTCTACATTTTGCCATCCTAAGTCATGTAAATATCATATAATCTGGATTTTTAATATTTAGAACAATTAGAATAAATTATTTATGAATAGTCTTTGATATTACTCTCATTATACTAATATTTTAATCTATTATTTTACAATGTGTATATTGCTAAACTTTAATTAATTTATAAAATTATAAAATTAAACTTTAATTAATTTATAAAATTATAAAAATAGAAGAACTCTTGAAATTAATTATTTATGATTTGAAAAATATGTCAATTTATTTGTTTGTTTATGTATTTTAATTTTTTTGTTTGTATTAGGTTCAACTTTTGTTACTTTCCTTTTTTTAAACTATATATTTTCATGTCTCATCTTATTTTGACTAAAAATTTAACATTGTCTTAATAAATAGATAGAAAACTATTCGTATTTTATTTGTATACGTATGAGGCGTAAAGGCGAAGTTAAAGTATAAACTACACTTTTACTAAGAAGCTAACACAGGTTCAGGACTCGTGCAACTGTTCTTATCCTTCGTGATATTGTTCCACAAGAACTTTGGAGGATCTTCATACACACGGTCCTTCGTTTGAATCTGCTCATTTTTTTGCCAACAAACCTACGTATATATTTGCTTCCCGATAAACAAAGCTCACGTCAGTCCCAAAATATTTCGTAACATCTCAATACACTCTCATTCAATATTACAAGCCAAATTCTTGGAGTTTCTACTGCCCTTCACTAGCTCATGAAGTTCCCTCAAATCAATATCTACATACAATCTCTAATACACCGATCTATCACCCACTTCAGCCCATAATGTAACGTGTAATGCCTCGAATTGAAAGAAAGATTCCAACAAAAGGCTCCCAAAAATCCCGCAATAAAGGATCATTTTGCATCTCTAAGCAACCTTCCTATTTCGCTCTTCCTCCTTGCTAAATCACAACTAACATTTACATTAAGTTTAGTTTTACCTTGATGCTTAACCCATTTTACTAACGTATTCCACCCCGACTTAATAATTCCCCCATTACACTTCTTACTCAAAGTGAGCGCAAAATCACCCGCCATCTTAATTGTATCATGTTTTAGCCCTTCGAGACGTTATAAAACAAGGCGTCATTTCTCCTTGACCATATAAATCCTATCACATCTACAAATACTAATGACCAATCCAGACTCCTATAACTGGTTTTTGCACCCAAATGGCCCTGTAACCAAGACTTTACCGCAGATAATAGCAAATCAGACGCCTCCAGGTCATGTTCTCTAGTCGCGCCCCTGATAGAAAACTATTTTTAGTCAGTTATAAGATGAAAAACTAGAAACAAAATTTTAGAACAGAAAAAATTTATTTGTAAAATCTACTCCATACTAAGTCATATAGTATTCATTTATGTTTTTAACATCTTGGCAACGGTTGTATATGGAGTATATGACCATATTGTAGGCTTTGAACAGAAAAGAAAAAGAAAAAAACATATTGTAGGCGTGTGGGCCACAGTAAATACCTTTTTTTTTTTTGTCAATAATAAATACCATTAATTGGCTTGATAAATTTTTTACTTTATTTTCCGTATAAAACTCATATCACCTCTAGAAACCACCCAAAAACAAACACACAAAACTCCTTCAAATTCCTCCAAAACCAAACATCAATTTCTCATCATCTTATCAAAACGCCGATAATGGGTCCACTATTCTTCTTGATTCTCTCTCTCTTGACAACCTTTTCGTCGGCAGATCAGACGAGCCTAGTGTACAAAGGCTGTGCTGACCAAAAATTTAAAGACTCAACTGAAGTGTACACAGCCACTTTGAAGACCATCTTTGATACGCTGTTATCACAGTCTGGCGTCTCAAAGTTTTCAAAAATCACAGCTGGTCAAGGCCAGTCAACTATTATTGGATTATACCAATGTAGAGGTGATCTTTCAAACTCCGACTGCCAAAATTGTGTGGAAAAAACACCCGAAATGGCGAAAAAACTTTGTGGCAAGGCAATCGCAGCTAGAGTTCAGTTAGGTGCTTGTTATTTGAGGTACGAGGTGATCGGGTTTAAACAAGTGAGTGGTACCGAGTTATTGTACAAGGTTTGCGGGTCGACTCAGGCGAGTGGGACCGGGTTTGGCGACAGACTTGACTCGGCGTTAGGGGAGATCGTTAAAGGTGTTGGTAACGGTAATGGCTTTTACGCTGGTGGGTATCAGTCAGTGTACGTGTTGGGTCAATGTGAAGGCGTTTTGGGTAACAGTGACTGTGTCGACTGTGTGAAGAACGCTATTCAGAAAGCTAAAAGTGAATGTGGAAATTCAATTTTAGCTCAAATTTATCTTCAAGAGTGTTATATCAGCTACGCTTATTATCCCAATGGTGTTCCGAGAGACGCCAACTCGTTATCTTCAGGTAATTTACACTACTAGTCCCTGTATTATGTGAAATAGTCAAGTATAATACCCATTTCTTTTAAAAAATAGCAACTTTATCCATGGCCGCCCAATCAAGATTATGCATTTGCAACATTTACTAGATTTTGGAAAAACATGGGGGTATATTATCTATTCTTAAAATAACACAGTCGCATATTTTCTATTTATTGAAACACTGTTTTATATATCTGAGTATTTTGGGGAAAAAAAATAGCGATGCTATTTATACTTTATTGTAGGCCATGGTTGGAGTCCTAAATCTTTATAAATTATATACCGGTTTAGATAAAATCAAAATCTACATCAGTATAATAAAAATATTCATTTTTTTGTGTTGTGGGGTCAATTTTAATTATTAATTTAAGTTGGACACTTTTGGGTAATGATATATCTAATGGCTGAGATAAGTTCTTATTGGTGAATGTCATTGTCAAATAATTAAATTTATATATAAAATGAAATAGAATTGGAGTGTGGGGATCTGATTTTTGTTACTGATTTTAATAGTATGTGATTTGTTTAATTGGTGTGTGTGTAGGGAATTCTACAAAGCAAACTACACAGAAGACAGTGGCCATTGTTTTAGGAGGGATTGTTGGTATAGGTTTAATAGTTGCTTGCTTGTTAGTTACCAAATCTGCTTTTAAGAAGAAGGCTCCTCATAAATATGGAGGTTAATAACTTACAATTCTTCTATTATACGTAAGTGAGACCTTGTAAATAAAGTTTATTTATGAATGATTTATTATTTGCCAAAAGTAGCTAATATGATTGGAGGGTGAATATTTGCAGATGTTTTTAAGGTGACTTTTGGAAAGCAAGGTGTAAAGATTAGAGATTTGTTGATGGAAAATGTAAAGGAAAAGAAGGATAGAGGAGAGTGCTTTCTAACGGGGATTACCATTCGGAAAAAAAAAAAAAAATAACGGGGATTACTTTGACTACCTAGAAAAATATTTCTTCTACTTGAAGTCTTGTTTTTTCACCTTTTTCTCTCTTTTTGAATTATTTTTTCCTTTATATTAAACAGCTGTCTCTCTCTGTGGTACAAATGATACACATTAATTGTAGGTTTGCTTCTTTTCGTTAAAAAGAAATGAATGAACATCCTCAAATTAGAAATGCAGTAGTACTTATTATTACTGTGGTTTACTTTATTTCTTTTTTTTAAGGCAATTTACTTTACTTTACACCATGAAAAGCATTTCATTTTTGTCTCTTTTTTGGACGGGAAATATAGAAAGTTAGGCGCCTCTTCTCTATTCTTTGCTTATGGGGTCCAATTTGCTAGTACAAGGCCTACGGACGATTTGTATTTTTCAGGAGTGTTATCTCTAGAAGTATTAGATTAGAAATATAATATAATATTTCAAACATCATACATAAGGGTAGAAATCAGAAAGAACGAATCGGAAAAAGGGTATTTCTAAAAATTTCTAATTTTTCTCGGAATAGATTTTTCTATTCTAATTCCGATCCTATTTTTCGGAACGGGAAAAAAGAATTCCGAATTCAAAACTTTGGAATTTACCGTAAATTCAGAAATTTCAGCATGGAAATTTCGAAATTTTTGGTTCGGAATTTTAGAATTTTTGGTTCGGAATTTCAGAACTTTTGATTAAAAAATTGCGAAACTAAAAATTAAAATTCAAAACAATAGTTAAAAACTTACCTTTAGTAACAATTAAAAATTTATATGTAACCGTAATCTAAAGATTTAGTGTCTATTTAGGATTGATTATATTAAAGGTAAAAGCGCTTTTCAATTATAATTTTAATATTTATAAAAAATATTAAAAAATATTTTGACATCCAAAATCACTTTAAGTGATTTTTTTAATAATCACTTAGTACCCATTTGGCATTGTTTTTAAAATAATAATTTGAAATGGTTTTACATCCATAAAAGCACTTTAGACCTTTAAAATCACTTTTAAGAAAAGCACTAGATAATTGATTATTAAAATAATTACGTAAAGTGATTTTAGATGTCTAAATATTTTTTAATATTTTTTTCAAATAATTTAATTTTAATTAAAAAGCACTTTTAACTCTAAAATAATCAAACCCCAAACGGGCTCTTAGCTAATGCTTTTCCTAAAAGTGATTTTAAAGGTCTAAAGTATTATTAAGAATCTAAAATCACTTTAAGTATTATTTTAAAAAACAATCCCAAACAAGCTCTTATTGTGCAGCGGCTTGTTGGGAAAGGGAGAACTTTTTTGAGTTTTTAGCCAATTAAGTCCACCAACCCAACTATACACCCCTAACAGGTCCAACCCATCATTTTTACCCATCCAGGTCCAGCTGATATTATTCTATACCACCAATGTCCCTGACGATATCAGATCATATCTAAGATTCCCTTGATTCTCGCATGTAACCAACTCCATATTATTAGCTAATTGATTTAAATCCCTTAAATATTGCTTTTTATTACGGGAAACTCTATTAATGAGTTAACAAATCTATTCTCATACACAAACCACTGCTTCTCACATCCAAACTCCGACCATCAGCCAAACTCCATTCACGCCGACCACCACCAAACTCCATTCACGCCGCCCCTCTTGATCCAAACTCCGACCATCAGCCACCGCCGAGAAGATACACAGCGACAACAACAAGCAGCACCCAACCTCACGTTCTCCTCCATCAAAGCCGACCCATGCACCATCGTTCTTCCTTCAACACTGACCACCACCAAACTCCATTCACGCCGCCCCTCTTGATCCAAACTCCGACCATCAGCGCCTGACATCCGACCCACCGTAACCCATTAGTTTTAAAATGCAACCCATCAATATCATACATATAACCCACTACCAATAGACGATAGCACTAAAGGCTAACCCACCGAACTCAACATTCACACCATCGATATTACAAAGCATTACCCACCATCTTCATTCTCACCTTCATAGTCTGCACCAGTTTTTGCTAACACAACGACTTCAACATTCACACCATCGATATTACAAAGCATTACCCATCGAGTTTAGTGGACAACCCACCATCGTCCATTTGAACAAAAGTTTCAAGTTTTTCACCAGTTGCTGCATTTGAATTTTATTAGTTACTGATTGTAATTTTTCTGGGTTATTGATTTGATTGATTGCATAATTTTAGCGATTTTTGTTTGTTTTAATTTCTTTGTCTTAATTTTTAACTGATTGCATGATTTTAGTGTTTTAGTTTTGGTAAAAAATCTCCAATTAATGGGTAACTAGGGGCAAGTCTGTCATTTGTGGTGGGCTAGACCTGATGGGCAATCACTGATTACTTGTGGTCTCTATAAGGAAATCACCCAACTTTTTTTTTGTTCAAATAAATAGGGAAGGTAAGAGTGTGAAGAGATTTCTTTACTTTTTTGTTCCAATGCAATGCGAGTGCGGATGAGTTTTACTTTAAGGTTTTAGCATGTTTCATTGTTTTTCTTTTTAATTTTTGAATATAAACATTGTTTCCATGTTTCTTTTTTACAACATAAACCATATATATTACAAAACAGTCTTAACCAATCTCAAGACGCGTAAATCAATACATAAAATTCAACTGATAATCATATGATAAAACCCGTTGTCTAGCGTTCCATATGACTCGATCAACCATGCCATCGAGACGTCTCGAAATATATTTAAATAACATTCTACCATGTTCCGCAGTATACCTTATGATCGCTTGACATAAGGTTTGACCTTTCACCACGCCGCTGGCAGCGATATAATACTTTTAATCAAGTCAAGGTTATCTGAGCAGATAAATAGTTTTTTATCCCATGTTGTCCATAGCCATCTTCGTTGCTTCCAGGACTACTATCGCCTCTCCCTCCGCCGGTGAGTCTGTCTAGTTGGTTTTGTGAAGATCGCTCGATTCCCCGTACGTGTATCTCTTCGAACTATCCCAATTCTGCTCTGCTCAGTTCTTGTCTTAAAGGATGTGTCGCATGTAAAAATCACTTGAGTTCGCGCGAGTTCTTCTGGGTCCCACAGATTAAGATTGGTGGTGCCGGTTCCGGATTTAGTGGCGGATTGTAATCCATCCAATTCTGGCCAAAAATATCTTTCATACCTGCATTAATAGCCAAAAGAACTGTATATATATCCAGTGCTGTGTTTGCATGTAAACTTTTCATTTTATGTTTCTGGATGTTCCACAGAGTTAGCATCACGTATGACTCCACTACGTGGTTAACCCATGTTATCGTATTATCCCATGTTATTCCAACGTTTACTTTTTTCTTTTCATTTTCTGTTCTAAAAAATTTCAATGTTTCCATTGTATACTTTTCTCTTTATCTAAAAATTTATAATTTATTTAATATACGGAATATAAAATCAAAAATATATTTTGAAAATAAAATCAGATTGGAAAACCATGAAATTTCATAAATTTATATGTAGTTTCAATTTTGATCCGATTTTTTTTTGAAAAATATGAATTTTGGAATTTAATCTGTTACGAACTCGGAATTTTCGGATGGAAAAAATCGGAAATCAAAAATTTCGGATCTGATTTCCACCCCTTATCATACCTAATGTCTCGGAATTCTATCATTTTATTATTTTTACCATGGAAACCCAAACTTAAAATTAAGACAAAAGAGATTTCAATTTCTTCAATTTGACCCTTCTAACTATGCGTGTGAGCATGAAATTTGGGTTGGCATCATTGAGAAACCCTAGATATTCCAGTTGTATATATATTTTTCGATATTCGTCCCATAAGTTCCAATAAAAATTTTAATCTTGGTGTGACTGAATTTGGACCATGCACAAATAAGGAATTATGCTAAATAAATTACATAAAAAATCAAACAAATATGGTAGGCTCTACAAAGAGGGTTGACCGAACGTAGTTAAAGGGAAGATTTACTAGAGTCCATGTTTTGTTAAATCCTGTTTAAGAGTTTCTACCTTGCCAAACACCTTTTCTACTTTCCTAAAGGTATAAGACTTTGGGTTAACTAAAATAGTGATATTGCAAGAGATAAGATAACTTAAGAAGTTGATACAAACTAAATAAGACTTTGGGTTAACTAAAATAGTGATATTTCCTATCTTTATATAATGCCTATTATTCTAAGTTCTAATCCACTATACCTCTTGTGGTATGTGTCATAACTTTAATCTTTCTCATATCAAGAAAGGCTTTCCATAACACGGATACCATAATACAAATTACTCACATTTAAATTATAATTTATTAGACCAAGATTTAAATTCTGTAAATAGACCTTTTGTTATTAAGACACGGTATATTAATCAATGCCCAATAGTATTATATCTCCGCAAGTGTATGAATTGACGTAAGTAATAGTGATAAAAATATATCGTCTCCTAAAGGATTAACAAGGTTATTTTGTAAATTAGTGTAGTTTTAATGATTCGATATGAAGAAACAAATAAGGAAAGGAAAATTGGGGACAAAGCTAATATATTACAAAAATAGAGGACCAAAGTGCAAACAAGGAACGAGATAACAAGGAAGCAAAAAACAAGAAACTTTAGAGAGAGAAACAGATAGCTCGAGATTATCGATTCCACCTAATATCTCTAATTGGACAAGTTATATTGATAATATAATACTAAGTGAGATTCAAAGTTCACTCTAAATCCTTTCGGTGTAATTAGATGTTACTCTTAAGGCACGGAATTTCCTTTTGGATGAACTTAGGTACCCTAAAAAGAGATTAACTCATCTACCCATGTTGTGGATATGCATCTACCTATGATTTTCTGATTCTATAGGAAATATATACTCTCATTACCTAGTTCTACCCATAAACCCCTCATTCTAGGTATAATTTTATGAATTATGTCTAATCAATTATGTGGCCAACATAATTAAATACAATTTCATAAGAGTTAAAGAGAAACATGCATATATACTTTCCCAATTAGTAAAATTTATAATTTTATAATCAACCCAATATACTAGGTATTTAAATCATAGTAATAAAAAAGAAAAATATAATAGATCAATAAGCATACAATGTTTAAGGAAAAATAATGAAAAAGAAAAGTTACAATTTTTATTTTGTGAAAGAATGAAGATTTGAAGACTTAAAGACATGAAGACTCTCTCCCAAGTTTTCTCTTAATTATGTTTTGCTCCCTTGATTAATATGATTTTATGCTCCTAAATTTGTGGATCTCACTTACAGTGGATTGCTATGGCGTGAACTCTTTAAAAAAACTCCATCCACTTGAACTTTTGGTTTTGCATAAAGTGGTTTCGAGCCATAAAAATGAGCATAAATTTTTTAAACAAACTCCATATCACTCTCAGGTTTTTTAAGTGTGCATCTTTCCGGGGTTTGTATCAACAGTCTATCATCCAGCTTTTAACTCCTCTCGAATCGTCTATTGCATTGATTCCAAGGTTCCAGGCTGATTGTAAAGTATATCTTCATTGAGTTCCGAGTAATTCTTGAATTCCAAGGTCATTTTTTGGACTTCTTTTGACTTCTTAAATTTCTTCTTTTTTTTTACTACTTAGTTGATCATTTAATCTTTGGATTCCACATAGTCCTTTGAGTTTCCCTTATAATGTAAAAAAAACATCAAAAGGATCCTAAATACACAAGTCGTTAATATTAGCAAAAGACTCAAAATCTATCATATAATGGGTAAAGTAACAACTTTAGACTAGAATACCCTAAGAAAAGATGTCTCAGTTTATTAAATAACATGACAAAAAATGAGATATCAACAACCCCAACTTAAAGCATTGTCGTCCTGACTATGTAAGTAATAAACCTGATAAATAAAGTTTCCAGAAAGTAGCTCAAAACAAGTGTAAGCAACTCAAACACACTTCTACTAAAATCACGCAATAGAAATTACCCACAAAAATTCCACTCAAGCATGCAATAAACTATGTTAAGGCATCACGAATATTAGTGTCGCGATGCATTAATAATCACTTTCACTAGGCTAGATGTGGTGGATATATGATGATCATTGGCCTTCCTATTGCAAGTAAACAATATTTATACCTTCTCCTAAAGAAGGCTATCCATCTAAAATGTACCACTCAACCAATCTGCATTCATTAGCCTCTCTTTAAATATTTTAGTCATAAATTGTGGATTACTATTCAAAGTTGTACCAAACTTTTTTTATGTTCTCACTTATCATAGTAAAATTTAAAAGAAACTGATACAAGTTATTATGCAGTAGGTAACGACATTATACCTAAACAAACCAATTATCTACATTTATATAAAGCACAATGTGCTTTTTACTTAAGACATCCTTGGAATCGTAAGCTAAGACTATATATTAACTTAGAAAAGCAAACTAACCATAAAGTGTTATATTAAAACAAGATAAGAATATACTTGTGCAATAACTTAACAAAATGCCTTTAAATATGGATTTGTAAAATGTACGAGATTCTAAAGTCATAACGTTTAGTAAGTTTTAAGGTCTTACCTTGCTTTTTACTATTAGTCGCTAAAATCAAATAAAGATTAAGCGATACAACCCCTTAAAGAAATAACTGGAGCCTCGCATATAGAGGAAATCACTTTCTTTACAACTCACCAAAGCTTGCAACACAATGACATTTCTGAACAATCTTATAACACATATTTTGATCCTTTTAACCGTGATTTGTCTTTGTATAAATAATCATGCCTGAGAAGCAGCTCTGAGTACTTTGAAGATAGTAAAAATGGAGAAATGAAGCTTACAAGAAATGGCTAACACGTAGGGCTTCAAACGAACCCAACGAGTCCAGTAGTAGATATGCAAACTTGTTTGTTAAGATTTTTTAGGCGAGTCGAGCTGAGCTCAGATTTTAAAAAATCAAGCCAGATTTTTACTTGTTTGTTTAATTTACCGAGCGAGTTTTTCAGAGTGGATTATTCGCGAACAAGAAGATTCTTTATAATTGAAGTGGAAATATTATGAATGGTTGGTATTAGATAAAATGTGTAAAAGTATGTGTTATGAAATGTGATATTAATGAAAAAATTAAAGTTTAAAGACATAATAAAAAATTAGGATGAATAATATATTTATTTAAAATAAAATATTAATTTACAAACCATAAATATATACGAGCGGTTAACGAACGAGCTCGAACGAACTCGATTATTTAAGGAACGAGTTGGAATCAACTTTTTTGTGCGTTGGTATAAATAAACTTAGTTTGAACAACCTTTTCACCGAGTTGAGCTCGAACAGCTCGCGATCGACTTAGTTCATTTACCGCCCTTCTAACACGTAATGTACTCAAAGGCCGCGACCGTGACGAAAGACGGAAAGTGAAGAGGTTCAGTCCCAGGTTGAAAAACTCCACCATTTGAATAATAAGCTCATGCAAAAGCCTTTCCATTGGTTTCAAAGAAATAACCCATTCCTTCAAGTCAACATCAAACTCAAAGCCAAGTTTTCTTAACTTGAGAAAGTTGTTGATGATCTCAAAACCTCTTTAACAACTCTTCAACAAATCAGTGCGCAAGAACATAGTGGCCGATCTTTCTGTATTTCGCAATAAATAAGGTTTGATATTTAATTATAAAGGGTGCCAAGCTTTATCTTTAAAATTTTTAAAAATATTTTAACATGTTTGTTTTTTATTACAAAGGAGATCCACAAAGAGATCTTGGGATTTATTTAACATGTTAATATGCTATAAGTATCTATTAATATAATATATATGTAATTTATATGCTTGATACATAAAACTGCATTATATATCATAGGAAAACACCAACGAAAGTACTAACATTCAAAGTCTTTAATAAAACAAAAACCAATCTTGTCTAAAGGAAAAACAAAAAACAAAAATAACAAAAATCGAAACCGTTGATTCCGTTGCTACTCTATTTTGATGGACCAGTTTTTAGCTTCTACATCCTCCATATGTATCATTTTCTAAAACTTGGCTGGGTCAGCAGACGATGCAAGTGGGGACAACCTAAAAATTATTATAAAGAAAATATTTTTAGCCAATACGATTGATAATCATCGTTTAATAAATCAAAATCTATGATTGATTCCTTGATTAATGAAATCATATGATTGATTGTTGGTATACCTGCTCGCCTTAACGGTAGATTATGTAAGAATAGTAGTTGAGTGGAGTGACGACTGTGAGATATGTTGGCTCTCTCTCTCTCTCTCTCTCTCTCTCTCTCTCTCTCTCTCTCTCTCTCTCTCTCTCTCTCTCTCTCTCTCTCTCTCTCTCTCTCTCTCTCTCTCTCTCTCTCTCTCTCTATCTATCTATCTATCTATCTATCTATCTATATATATATATCTATATATATATATATATAGACACACGCGGTTCTTCATTATGAAAACTCATCTTTATTAATCATTCTTACAAAAAAGGTAAAGTATAGTAATGACATTTAAGGCCTTTATATACTCTTAATAATTTTTTTATATATTAATGATTCTTATAAAGGTAAAAGTATATTAATGATATTTAAAGCCTAATTATATTCTTCTTTATATATATAACTTCTCTTCGTCCATAAAACATTATTAAAGTTCTAAAAATATTTGTCTTAGTAAAAAGTTATTCATTTAAAAAAAATAGATATTATTTATTCCTTATACTACTTTTATTCCTATTTAAATATTAAAAATTATATTTCTAATAAAAAAATAAATATTCAAGACACTATATAAAAAATGTAATTATTACATAATTAACTAATGACATATATTAATTAAGTATGTGTTTAAAATCAAATATATGACATTCTTTTTATTATTTGTATACAAAATCAAATATAACCATATTTTGTTGATAAAGATAGTAGTAATGTTAAATTTTATTAAATAAAAAAATGATTATCTAATGCATAGTTATACCATAAAAAAGAAAATTATTCCTGACACTACTATTATTATTTGAAGATTGATTTTGGACTCAAATCATCTAAAATACACATTCCTTACAATTTTAGGCAATATGTATTTAAATTGATACACACGTCAACTTAGATAACCAAGGGACTAAATTAATTACCATTTATCAACTTTCTAACTATATTTATTTACATTCCATCCAAACTCTTATATGCTTACATGCATACTCCTCACTCATTTTCCCCACAACCCTAACCAAATCCTAAATTGTTCCCACCAATATTCTTCCTTTGCCGTTTGTGATTTTTACCATACCATGTCTAAAAGCGAACGCCGCCAATTTGTCCCATTCTGTTGATGTGTGAAACTGTCTCTCACAATCAAATGATTCTATATAAGATATGCCAATATATGACAATGTTAAACAGGTGCATAAAGTTATTTACAAATTTAAACACCGAAAATCCAACGCTAAGAAAACCTTTGATGTACTGAAGACAAATATGCATAAGGGCCATAAGGCATATGACAAAATGGAGTGAGACTCCATTCAAGAAGTTATTTAAGTCTTGGCTTCCATCTTATGTGGTTGAGATGAGTTGGGGAGTCTATCTTAATAATAATCTAATTAACATAAATTTATTTCTAAGAACAATTTCTAACAATTATACACCTGGTTATAATTTTGAAAATATGATTGTTTCATGACCCAAAGACCATGCAAAAATAAGGAATTATAATAAATAAATTAATAAAATATAAAACGAATATGCTAGGCACTACAAAGAGGGGTGATCGAACCTAGTGAAATGGAAGACTTACTGAAGTCCATGTTTTGTTAAATCCTTTTTAAGAATTTCTATCTTGCCAAACACCTCTAGCTACTTTCCTAAGAGAAACATGTTCTACATTATTGCAAGAGAAAATAAAACTTAAGAAGTTGATAGAAACTAAGTAAGACTTTGAGTTGACTATAGTAGTGATCTTACCTAACTTTTTTATTGCCTATTATCCTAAATTCTACTCCATTATACCTTTTGTGGTATGTGTCATAACTTCAATTCTTCTCATATCGAGAAAGGTTTTCCATAACACACATACCATAACACAAACTACTTACATTGTATATATAATTTATTAGACCAATATTCATAAATTAAATTATGTAAAATAACTTTTTGTGATTAAGACCCGCTAAATTAATCAATATCCAATTGTGTTATCTCTCTGCAAGTGTACGGATTAACGTAATTAATAGTGATACAGAAAGATCGTCTCTTAATGGATTAACACGCTTATTTTGTAATTTAGTGTAGTTTTGATGAATCGGTATGAAGAAACAAATAGGGAAAGGGAAATTGGGGACAAATCCAAAATACTACAAAAATAGAGGCGTAGAGTGCAAACAGGTAACGAGATAACAAGGAAGAACAAAACAAGAAACTTGTGAGAAGGGAACGGGTCTCTCGAGATTATCAATTCCACCTAAGGACTCCAATTGAGAAAGTTATATTTAATGAGGGCAAGATTGATAATTCAATACTTAGCAGGATTCAAAATTCTCTCTAAGTCCTTTCTATGTGATTAGATGCTATTCTTAATGCAAAGGAGATACTTTTGGATGAACTGAGGTACCCTAAAAAGAGAGTAAATCATCTACCCATGTTGCGGCTATGCATCTACTTATGATCTTTTGACTTTATAGGACAAATACACTCTCATTACCTAGTTCTACCCATAAAACCCTTCTTCTGTGTGTAATTTATGGATTAGGGTTAATCAATTATGTGGTCAACGTGATTAAATACAATTCCATAAAAATAAAGAGAAACATGCATCAAGCATCAATCTCTAAATTTAACATATTTCCAATTAGTAAAATCTATGGTTCCATAATTTACCCAATCTACTAGGTACTTAGCTCATAGTAATAGAAAAGAAAAGTATAATAGATGTAACCCACCCACGTGATTCCCATAATTGTACCCACACATCCCAAAATCAAGCTTTAAATACGAATGTCTTAAAATTGTGATTCGATAAAATGCTATAAGGTAGACGGGGCTAAGAATAATATACAGTTAATATTTGGTTAGCAAGCTAAAAGGAAACAAGGGATTATCAAAAAATTGCCGTAATCATTTTCCTAACTACGTGATTTTGTTACAGTCTCACCTCTAGCTCACTCATTAAATGTGTCTTCAGCTACATCGGATCTCACGTTCTACAATTACTCGTTCTTCTTAAGTTCAAAGTTACTTCTACCCCGTTGCTAACTAATCATACTTTAAGCACACATAATGACCATTTAACAAACACACTTCTTAAGTTCAAGGTTTTGATTTTTGGGGACATTTTATGTATTCTACACCCGATTCTGTAAAATATACACTAAATAATATTTTAAATTTAAATTTTTTCCTAAAAAGTAATAACCAAATAAAATGGGAATGAGGAACACCGAATCGCCACACCTCCAACTCAAAAGGAGTCGTGTCCCTACGACTCGAGACAAACTCAATAAGAAATAAAAATTCAAAAACTCACAACTTAATACATAAGATACAATTAATGAGATGAAAAGTAAAGAAGAAAACGTACTCTCGAGGCTTATTGCCTCGCATAATCATCATCCAAGTTAGGGTGTGGTGGATGCTTCGTGATATCGCGATGAATTTTCCAATAGTGTGATAATGTGCGCTTGATTTGCTTTGATTTGTGCCACATCATTTGCAAAGAAAGACTGAGCTACCTCTATTCGGTCAAATTATTCGTTCATCCTTTCTTGCCACGAAAGATCCCCTTCTCTCGAACTCAATCCCTTCTCGTCTATGTGTGGTGAACCCATCTCATGTGTGATTTTTCTCTTAAGATCCATAGGACCCTTTTCAATATCAACTCGAGAAGTCTCTACACTTGAAGGATTTTTTGTACTTATTCCTCTAAGAATTGTCTTGATCCACTCGTCATTGATGTGTTACTTGTCTTGTACGCAAGTTTTTCATGTCCGTGACTCATATTAGTTTTCCTAACTAGGCGCGTGATCATTGTAGGGTACTTCAAATTAAAAACCGATTATTTTGCTTTTGAAAAACGTAATCAAAGATCATTGTGCTACATCTATCTCCTCCTCTAGTAAAACAAAATTCAATAAAATGGAATTTTTCTTTCTTAAATCCACTTTTCAAACGTTCCCAAAGGATGCTGGTGCAAGGGAGTGGTACCATACTCGTGCTTCGGGTTGATGGTGCTTGTAAATCCAAGGTCCCTTAAACTGTAACTTTCTCTTATGAACCAACTCTTTAAACAAAACATGTCTGTATAATGAATCCTACTAAAAGACATCATATTCTTCACTGCTTCTTGATTCTTGTATCGTCCAACTAATTCTTTAAACTCGAAGTGCCTTTGAATATCTTCAACTGTGAACGGAATCAACTTCTCTCCAACGTAAAATCGACCCTCGATATCTAGGATGAAGATGCCCAAATAAAATCGGATACTAATTGTGTACGTAATCTTACTTGCCCCGTAATGAATGTGGTCCATCGCAATTAGGGGTGGAAATCGGATCTAATATTTCCGATTTCCGACTTTTCCGATCCAAAAATTCCGATCTAGGAACAAATATTTAAGGTTCCGAAATTACAAAATTCCGATTTACGGTTTTTCCGAGAAAATTGGATCGAAATTGGAACTACGTATAAATTTCTGGGTTTTTCGATCTGAAGTGAAAATGAACGGCCCCATCCAAGAATTTGTGTAACCCCGTGGTCTATTGTCGGCCTTGCAAGCTTTATATGGTACTTTGTCTCCCACTCTAAACTCATCTTTTTCTTTCTTATTCACGGTTTCTTGTGGGCTCTCAGCCTTTGACTCTTTGCTCACAAAACGGATTATTGGGACCTCTCGTGCCCCTTCTTATACTTATTTCCGAAAACATAAGATGTTTTGGATTCATTTTCAATGCGTAAGCTCATAGATTCCTAGTTCACATCGATTATGGTGCGACTCTTGGGTAGAAATGGATGCCCAAGTATGAACGGGATGTTTTGATCTGCAACATAATCAAGAATAACAAAATCAGTGGGAATAGCTAGATTACCTATTTTGACGAGCAAGTCCTAGATGATTTCCTACATATTTTGTATGGATTTATCCACCAATTACGAGATGACCAATGTTGGCATCTCCATTTCCAACTTCTCGAACACACTCTTGGGCATGAGACAGACACTTGGTAGGGCTATAGGTGTGATAAAATAAGGATAAAAAAGATAATAATAAAGGACACACTCCTGTGACTGCCATGAGAAACTCGCTGCAAGTGCATAGATCGTTTGCAAGTTTTAGTTGATAAGTAAGATTCGTTCGTAGGGATTTAGTCTGTTAGCTCAAACTCGTGTTTAGAAGAGAAAGCGTAATAGAGATTAATTGTAAAAACTAATAGACAATTAAGAAGATAAATATTTACTGGTTTTTCTAAATAAGAATATAAAAGCAATAATTAAACTAATGCAAATATATAGATTAATAGAATGGAGATGAGAGATATAGTTTAGGTTCTGCTAGTATGCACTTATCCTTCTAAATCTCATCCAGTTATAAAAGTGATTTAAGCTCTTGGGAAGTATGAATAGCCAGGATTCTATATTACTCCTAAACCCCATCAAGGTGGACTTAGATGGAAACCTAACAATTACCAGGGGACATGGGGTGAGGGGACCTTGCGCAATGATCGGTGGTTAAAGTAGACCTTAGCAACTATATTGTTAGGCAAGCCCGTCACGATCACTAACGCATACTAGACGATTATATGGTGTTTCTATAATTGAATCCCCCGTCATGGTAACAATCCAACTACTAATGGGGTAACCCTATACTCGTGCACTGGTAAGGACTACAATTATGAAATCAAAGCACATGTTGCAGATATGTAAATAAATAAGAAGCTCAATCAACTAACCGTCACTTCCAAAATAACATAAAATAAATAAATAGAATTCAAAGACTATACATATGCAAACCCAAGCTGATAATTAGTATGTATTTGTCACTTGCTTCTATGGAGGATAAAACTTTATACTACGGAATAGTGATTAATAAATTACATGTTTACAAAGGTAAGTAGGTATATTTATAGGTAGTAGGTCGAAATCTTGGAGTATGGGCCAAGTTATTGGAATCCTAATCCAACTCTAATTCGTTTTCGTAACTTGTAGGACTAGTGGACCTCTTGAGTTTGTAAAAATCATAACTGCTCCGTTACTGGGATAAATTCAGTGATCCACCCATCAAATTACCGCAATTCAAATACCTATCTGAATCAAAAGGGCTCATTCAAATTCCTAGCCGGTTTTCTGAAGCAATCAAAACGCTGGATGTCTCTACAGTTGGACAGATTCTTTTGGCAGCTTTTTCTTTCCTAAATCAACTTTATTTCCTTTTGACTCTTGATTTCTCCTTGGATCCTCTTTCATTAACTCTTTAACATTTATTTTACATCTAATATATTCATAATACCTAAGAGCTTCATATTAACAAAAATTATACCAAAGGTGATCTAAAAGTAATAAATCTCCAAATCAATGCATGAATTAAGTAATTATCAGTTAATGGGTGGAAATCCTTTAACAATTAATACAATGTACCTAAAATAATGTCTCATGAATAGACTAATTCATCAAAATATGGAGACATCAAGACCCCCAACTCAAAGTTGTATCGCCTCGATACAATAAAGATTAAGAACATAGGGAAGTATATAAATATACCTAACTCAAATAAGAACAATGGAAGAATATATAAGAATGTGAGTGATAATCCTAAAGCAACTACTTAGCAAGTTTAATGTAATAATATCTACAAACTAAATTATCTATACACTTATCATACAAACAATCAACGCGGTACAAATTCAAGATCAAACTAGCTTTGCAATGCACGAAAGAGAGGTTCTTCACTTAGTTTGATATGGAGGTTATAGATTTTTCATCGATCCCAACAAAGTCTCCAATGATACATTTAACTACTCTTTATAAGTGCAATTGCTTCTAGATCACATAGTAAATAATCATAAGGTCTTTAAGGTTGTAATGCTAGGCTTAGGGACGGTATGATCGTATATTTGGATAATTTAGAGTGAGATTTTTGTCTCTCTGATCACTAGCCATCAACGAATCGATTTAGAGCTTGATTTACTCTCATAAGATGTTCCCACTCAACCCAATAATTTGATGCACTAATTAGCATCCCCAGTAACCCAATATAAAGCATCAAGATGATCACATAAGAAATTCCACTTTGTCGGTCCAAATCAAATTCAATACTATCATTTCAATTCTTTTGTAAGCTAGCTATGATTCCCTTTTTATGTGAGATATCATGCTACTTCTTTTTCATATATTTCTTTTTTTTTCAATCTTTTTTTTCTTTTTCTTTTATCCCGAGAAAGGGTAACTATATAAATTAGTAAATCATCATAAAGAGCACAATTACATAAGCTCGAAAAATACCTAACTAAATAATATCTCCCATAATGTTGAACCCACCACCCCAAAGGCAAGCTCTAAAACGGCTGTCTAAGCATCGTGATACGAGTGCGGGTCATATAGAAAATTCCTATAATCTAAGGGGTATGGCTTATAATGTGGCTAATAAAAAGATTTATAATATGGATTATGTTTAAGACAAGAAACTAATACTAATTATGATAATAATTGAAGATTGAATGGTGTAAAAGTGGTTTTATAGGGCTCCAGCTTCTAGTCTTCTTCTTCACCAATCGTTTCTTCTCTTCTCTACTTCTTATTATTTACTAATAATGACCCATGACGCTTTTATAATAATCACACACACATACACATACATATACACACATATATGTCCTTTAACATATTGACTTGGTTTTTTTTATTTCTTATCCTCGTCTTGGATTCTAATATCATCCAAGTACCTAAGATTTGCACACATAACACATAAATTACAAATAAATAGCTCTAAAAGTAATAATTCTCTAGAACTAAACCAAAATCAAGAAACTGAAAGTCCTAGAGGGGGGGTGAATAGGACTACTAATAAGATTAATGCCTAATTAAAAATCTTTTGGACAATTATAATTAAAAGAAAGAAACTACTAAGTCAACTCATATATCAAACTCCTAAGGGATCATACAATGGTTAAACTAAGAGGATTGATATAAAGTGAAACAAGTAAAACGAGTTTCTAATTTCTGACTACTCATGATAATAATATGTTAGATAAGCTAGATAATCAATGTCACAATATTCATGCAAGCATATTATCAAACATATAAAGTGCGGAAAGTAAATAGAGTAGGGATAGAAAGATACACGCGATTTATAGTGGTTCGGTTTCCCTACATCCACTACCTAAGGAAGCCTCCTTAGGATTTCAAGCTTTTCACTAAGCTCCCGTGTCTCTCTTAACCGGGTGGAGAACACAATAACCCTTACAACCTCTTCGATAACACGAAGGACAAACCACTTGTGTAATCACAACACAAGGATACCAAGTATACTCCCTATACTTGAATTCTCTCTTAATCTATCTATTACAAGACCTAGACTTAAGAGGATAGAAACAAAGTATTTAAAGGGTTGCTTATAAAAGCTTGTAACTAAACTCCTAAAAGAGTGGATATGAACTATAAAGCTTGTGAACTCCTCTTGAGTAGATAGAACCTTGTGGCTTGTTTGATTAACTCCTTGAAAGGACTTATAAGCTCACTAAGGTTGATTTTGACTATGTATAGCTTTTGACACCTTCTTGAATGATAACAATTAAGCCCCTTAATGTTTGTAATTAGTTGGTGTAGTTGTAGCCTTCAAAGAGCTTCAATTTATAGTAGAAAATGGCTTCCAACGGTCATAAGACTTGGGTCCAACGGATCTATTAATCTCCCAACGGATATATTACTTATGACTTGTCTTTTGTGCAGAAAAACCTTTCTTGCGGTGTACCGCAAGATTTCGTGCGGTGTACCGCACTTCAATGGTTTGATTTTCTAACTTACTGACGGGCTAGCCTCTGCACCGCGCCCTGGTCCGCATTCTTGGTCCGGTGTACCGCGCCATTCGTCCGGTGTACCGCGCCAAGTAACTTTGAAAGATAATGACTTGGATCAATAAATCTTCTTCACGAAAGTTGTTGGAAACATCATTCTAAGAACCTTTGAAGTTGATCACTAAAGCTAATTCTCAACGTACACAAAGATAAGGTTAAAAGTATTTATATGAGAATAGTTTCATAACATATAACAATAAAGCTTTGATCTAAAGGATAAAGAAGTGCTTTTTGATGAAAAAGAGTGCAAGAAGGAATATGTAAAACAAGAGTACTTAGCACACTAACCACAAGAGGATTTGTCACATTAAAACACCCTATTAAGGGAGGCTATATGCCAACAATCTCCCCCTTTTTGATGATGACAAATCCTTCACTAAAACACCTTAGGAATGATATGAAAGTTTAAGCACTAATGAAATTAAGCTCCCCCTCACAATAAGCATAAGATTTGAGATGCATTTGTGAGTATTTAAAACGTGCAAGTTTTGAAAGTTTAAGTGCACATATTTCTCCCCCTTTGTCTTCATCAAAAAGACGGGGTTAATAATAACAACTACGAATAGAAGAGCAAAAACTCAAGTGAAGGGTTATTAAACAACGTTTCTAAGAGTGTGCAAGAGTTTGGAGATTAAAATAATTTTAGAAAGAGATGCACAAAGATAGATAATTGACGAACTAAGAGATAGAGACTTTTTACCAACTCGTTGATCGATAGATTAGCCAAAGCATTAGAGTTTTAATAAAAGCTCCCCCTTACAAAATGCATCAAGATGTTTCAGGTTTGTAAAAGTGTGATCTACAATTTTTCCCAAAAAGATATTTTGAAATCATTTTTAAGAAAGGTAGGGGTAAAATGTAATTTTTGAAAAATATAGGGCCAAAAAGTCATTTGTCAAAAAGTTAGGGGACTAAAAGACAATTTTTTAAACTTTTAGGGACCAAAGTGCAATTTTTCAAAGATTATTTTAAGGGACAAAAACGCAATATATGAAAGGATCAAGGATTAGATGCAATAGTACCTATATCATCAAAGAAAATGTTAGCAAAAACAATATCCAAAGCATAAAGTTTAAGCAACAAATATTCAAGATAAAAACATGTCAACCTAAAACAATTATCCAAGTTTAAACACGAAGCATCCTAAACCATTATCCAAAAAAAAAAAAAAACGTAGCAATAATATCCTAAATGTCCAAAACACGGACCCATAAACAATTAAAGCAAAAGCAACACAAACTTAGTCTAAGACAATAAAAACACATAAAACACTTAGAGAATAAAAAGAAGATTTTAAAACCCAACACCAAACACCAAACCATTTAACGTAATTCCCGGGGAGAGCGGCTTCTAGAACGGCTTCTAGGATGTGAAACATCATCTTTGATACACGAGACATCGTTCTTCATGCAAGATAACTCACTAGTAAGATGGCCTATTTTCTCCTCCAACACTCCAAATTTTCTTTCCAACTTTTCTTCTAAAACCTCAAATTTTCTACCAATATAATCCATAAACCGAGACATCGCACCTTCGAAACTAGAGGGATTAGGAGGATTCTCATGAGTGGGGTTTTGTGGAGGCTCATTTGGGATAGGATTTTGTTGACCCGGAACATCCAAAAGTTCAAATGTGTCAAGTGCCGGACCATGAGTTCTTTCTCTAGCTTGTAAGATACGATTACGAATAGCAACATCCGAGATACGATTAATAACCGAATGCGAAACATAGGAGTTATTATAAATAGCAAATTTCATTCTCTTGATTGTGCTATAATCGAAACACCACGCTTTATCAATAGATTTCACATTTGTTCCTCCTAACGAAATTCCACTTCCCTCAAAGATCCTAGTAAGAAAAATACCATATGGGACCTTATCTCTTGCGGTTCTAGCATGGTTCATCCATTTGAACATAATAGCAATAATATTTATCGGACGCTTAGCAAAGATCAAAAATAGGAGATAAGCTTCATACGGAATTAACTTTGCATCATGTTTGTCTTTCGGTATTATGGCCGAAATAAGAAACTTATGAGCCACAATGAATTCCGGATCAAAACTACGCAAATTCCAATTTCCATCGGGAGCAATCATCCTACTATTGACAAAATCCATAACCTCATTTTGACCAACTATATCAAGAGTAGACCCATCCCAACCACTTGACCAAAATCCACTAAATCCATCTAACGGAATATCATGGCGAGTACACAAAACATGCAATTTTAACCGTAAAGGGGTACCCGAAACTAAAGAAATAACCATGTTATTTGCACTATCAAATTCGAAATTAGTGTAGAATTCTTCAATCAACCCACTAGCTAATTGAGTACCCGTAAAATTAAAGACATTATCACAGCCTTGAAATTTAAATAGTTCAAGAAGAGAATTTTCACCCGTTGGAAAAGCCGAATCACTAAAAGTTCTACCCGGGAGAGGTTCGAAAGGTCGGAGTGGAGGAGGTGGTGGTGACCTCGCCGGAGAGGGAGCACGGCGGCGACTGGAGGAGGCTCCGGTGGTGGTTTTCTTCTTTGGAGCAGCTTTCTTTTCTCTCATGGTGAAGAGGGGAAATGGGTAATGAAGGAGAGAGAGAGAGAGAGAAGTGATTAAAGAGGTGAAGAAGGGTTTTTAGGTGGTGGAAACGGAGCTGTGGTGGCCGGAAATCGCCTAGGAGGAGGAGAGGAAGTGTTTTAATGGTGGAATGAAGAAATAGAAGAGAAAAACGGCCTAATATTGCTGTCAAAAACCTAACCTGCGGTGTACCGCGGGAATCGTCCGGTGCACCGCAAAAGTGTTCGGTTTGGGCAAAAAAAATGAAATTTTTGATTCTTTTAAAAACACCCGAAACACATTCGAAACTTCCCCAAAAGGTTCGGAATGGTATAAAATAATTTTGAGCATCTTTGTTTTGAAAAGAAATACCAAGGAAGACCCGAAAACTCATAAAACAGTTTAATTTACAAATACCCCTAAGTTTTCTAAAAGTACAAAAAGACCCAAAGCAATAACAATGCAACATCTAAGCATAAAAAAGTCAAGATACAAAAGATAAAAGCACATAGAGGATAAAACACATAAAACACAACAAAAAACATAAATATAGAAAGAAGAAAGGAAAGAATTCACCGTATTTTCTTTTTATGAGGTTTGAACGTCCTTTTGCATAAAATTCCAATTTCTTGACGCTCAACACCTTTAATGAATATTACTATGGTAACCGAGGTGGAATGGATCCGGAAATGTTGTTAGCATTTGTCACGATCCATATTGGTTGTTCCCATGAAGGTATCAAAGATCCACTATCAAGTTGTTCATGGTAATGACACGTAGAAGCATGATGACCGGGTTTACCACAATAATTGCAAGAACTTCTTTTTCGAGTAGAGCTACCATGTGAGGGTTTTGAACAAGAAGTTCCCACATTCTTTCCAATATCCAAATTATCATTTAAATATAATTTTTCTTTAAAAAAGCCATTTGGATCAAAAGGAGTAACATTTAAAAAAGGATGATTTTTTAAAGTTTCAAGAGCGAGGGAAAAAGCTTCATCCAATTTTCTAAAACCTTCTATGTTTTTCTTCATAGGATGTTTCCATTTATTTAAAGAAAAAATGTTTTCAAAACAAGGGTTTTTAGTATTACCAAGAATATCATCCAAAGTGATACAACATTTAAAACAATTCTTTAGCTCAACTTTACCCTTTTTTAACATAAGATTATTCAAATGGATTTGAGAATCAGGAATTTTGAGAAGTGATGAAATTTGCCTAATATCACAATAATTATAAGGAAGAGATAAAGAGTTAGGATAGAGTGCTACCTCATGGTTTGGTTTAGGATTGTCATGAGATTCATCATGGATTGAGACTTCTTCTTCTTCGTCATTTTCGACAATTCCATATACAAACTCCAAACGATTCCAAAGCTCTTTTGCGGATTTACAATCTAACATTTGTGAGAAAATTTCTTCGGAAATTCCACGAATGAGAGTGTACATTGGTTTTGCATTTTGAGTGAGCTTAGCCTTTTCCTCAATGGTAAGTTCATCAAAATCTTTTTCTTCTTGATTTAGCTTAAGAACTCCCGCTTCATTTAATTCCTCTTTATAGGGAACAAATGGACCTTCTTTCACGATTCTCCATTGATCGGGATCTTCGGCTTTGATAAATTCCTCCATTTTTGTTCTCCAAGCAAAATAGTAAGTTCCTACAAAAAGTGGAGGTCGAGTAGAAGACGAACTTTCCAAAATATTAAATTCCATATCGTTTTACTCTACTAACGATTAAGCTATTCACGTAGAGTTAGGCTCTGATACCAATTGAAAGTCCTAGAGGGGGGGTGAATAGGACTACTAATAAGATTAATGCCTAATTAAAAATCTTTTGGACAATTATAATTAAAAGAAAGAAACTACTAAGTCAACTCATATATCAAACTCCTAAGGGATCATACAATGGTTAAACTAAGAGGATTGATATAAAGTGAAACAAGTAAAACGAGTTTCTAATTTCTTACTACTCATGATAATAATATGTTAGATAAGCTAGATAATCAATGTCACAATATTCATGCAAGCATATTATCAAACATATAAAGTGCGGAAAGTAAATAGAGTAGGGATAGAAAGATACACGCGATTTATAGTGGTTCGGTTTCCCTACATCCACTACCTAAGGAAGCCTCCTTAGGATTTCAAGCTTTTCACTAAGCTCCCGTGTCTCTCTTAACCGGGTCGAGAACACAATAACCCTTACAACCTCTTCGATAACACGAAGGACAAACCACTTGTGTAATCACAACACAAGGATACCAAGTATACTCCCTATACTTGAATTCTTTCTTAATCTATCTATTACAAGACCTAGACTTAAGAGGATAGAAACAAAGTATTTAAAGGGTTGCTTATAAAAGCTTGTAACTAAACTCCTAAAAGAGTGGATATGAACTATAAAGCTTGTGAACTCCTCTTGAGTAGATAGAACCTTGTGGCTTGTTTGATTAACTCCTTGAAAGGACTTATAAGCTCACTAAGGTTGATTTTGACTATGTATAGCTTTTGACACCTTCTTGAATGATAACAATTAAGCCCCTTAATGTTTGTAATTAGTTGGTGTAGTTGTAGCCTTCAAAGAGCTTCAATTTATAGTAGAAAATAGCTTCCAACGGTCATAAGACTTGGGTCCAACGGATCTATTAATCTCCCAACGGATATATTACTTATGACTTGTCTTTTGTGCAGAAAAACCTTTCTTGCGGTGTACCGCAAGATTTCGTGCGGTGTACCGCACTTCAATGGTTTGAGTTTCTAACTTACTGACGGGCTAGCCTCTGCACCGCGCCCTGGTCCGCATTCTTGGTCCGGTGTACCGCGCCATTCGTCCGGTGTACCGCGCCAAGTAACTTTGAAAGATAATGTCTTGGATCAATAAATCTTCTTCACGAAAGTTGTTGGAAACATCATTCTAAAAACCTTTGAAGTTGATCACTAAAGCTAATTCTCAACGTACACAAAGATAAGGTTAAAAGTATTTATATGAGAATTAGTTTCATAACATATAACAATAAAGCTTTGATCTAAAGGATAAAGAAGTGCTTTTTGATGAAAAAGAGTGCAAGAAGGAATATGTAAAACAATAGTACTTAGCACACTAACCACAAGAGGATTTGTCACATTAAAACACCCTATTAAGGGAGGCTATATGCCAACAGAAACTAGCAGTAGATAGGAAATAATCCATCAAATATGAATAATATAACCCTAAAAATATGTCTCATTACTAGATCAATCTATCACAATACAAGAGACGTCATAAAATCTTTACACATTGCCAGTCGTAGACTATGTGTTCAAGTGGGTAGAAGCCATGGTGGTACCGAGGACAATGCGAAGGTCGTGGTTAAGTTTCTAAAATCACACATATTTCCAAGACATGGTACCCCACGAGTACTAATCAATGATATAGGTACCAAATTCATCAATGAGCAGTTGACAATTTTTTTCGCAAGTCGGGGGTGTGACATCGTAAATCTGCCGGCTATCATCCGCAAACACATGGACAAGCCGAGATCTCTAACCAAGAGATAAATTTAGCTCTTGAGGAAACAGTGAATCAAACGTGAAGATATTGGTCAACAAGGCTAGATGATGCTTTATGGGCTTACACAACAACGTTCAAAACACAAGTAAAATCAATACTATACTAAATGATCTACGACAAAGTGTATCATCTTCCTTTCGAACTTTAAGCTCGAGCGTACTTGGCTATAAAGTATTTGCATCTAGATGAACAATTATCAGGTAAGACAAGGATGATGCAACTAAACGAGCTCAGCGGAATTTTTTTTAATGCCTATGAGAATGCACGACTCTACAAGGAGAAACTAAAGAAATGGAATGACAAGCGAATGCACGAGAAGAAGTTCAAGATAGGACGACATTTTATTTTGTATAATTCAAAGTTATCAAACTATTCGGGTAATCTAAGGTCTCGCTGGACCGAACCATACATTGTTATGAAAGTCACACCTCATGGAGCGATAGAAATTGAGCATCCAATCGAGCACCAAACCTGAAGTAACACGTCAAACTTTAACGACGTTTAACCAAAGTGCTCGTGAGGGGAAACCTATGCTTTAATCGATTTAATTATTTTTATCATTTTTTAGTGTATAATATCTCGAGTTCTTGTGATATTAGTGTGAATTAGGGTTAATAAGGAAGCTTGTAGAGTTGTTTTATTGTGTAGGTGGTAAACCCATGAGCTTGGGGTGATTTTATAGGAGTACAATAGCCTTATAGTAGTATTGTACGGTGTGACATGCCTCTTGTGCAGTGTACCACAAGCGAAACGTGGTGAAAAGTATCAATTTTAATTAAATTACGGTATTTAGGGTGAGGCAATGTATAGGACTCGCGGTGTACCATACCCTAGAAGAGGTGTACCGCATGCCCCATATCATCACAACACTATGTATGATATTTATATTATACTTTTTCGTGCAAGGGAAAGCCTCAGATCTGTGGTGAACCGCACTTAGGTGCGGTATAACCGTGTTTGTATTCCCGTTTATTAGTATTGTGTGTCAGGATCAAGCTTGGTAATTAATCGTTCTTTTGTATCTTATATTAGATCAACATATATTTAATAACCTTATGCTTGATAACCATATATACTCTAGCATAACTTTATTGTGTGTTGGTCTTCGTTCATCTTTTCCTAGCTTCAGTGCCATAGACCGAGAGTTGCTCGGTGGCATTCGTAGCCTTTTGGTGACCCTAATAGGAGCCATTATCCCGATTAGCGTGGTTTGTTATTTATTTCTCCCTTAGTCATTAGAAAAACGCGTATTTAAATTTTTTGGTAAATAATCTATATTCCAAGTTAGCCGATGTCTCTAATTATGTAATAGAATACACTAGTCATAAGACGTCATTTTAGGGGTATTTAGTACTTAGTTTTGGGATTTTTCCTTATTTATTCATTATTTACACTTTATTGTCTAGTTTTAGGTGTTTTGCTATTTTAGAGCTTTTGTGCGTAATTTATGTGTCATATGTGTAGCACTTAGGTGTTGGAAGCTATTACACCTTGGAATAATGATAAGAACTGAAGAAAATCAAATAAAACCACTTATTCAGAATTGAAAAGGAAAGTTTGGATATATTGGGAAAGTTAAAGAATCTCCCATGTTGGAAAAACATCCACTAATTTTAATGTTACGGAAAATTAGTTACGAATTTGAAGTAGCCCTTTTAGGAGCCCATAGATCTTTGAATTGCAGTACTTTCTATATAAGATACACTGAATTCTGATAAGTAACGAATGAGATATGACCAAATAAATTTGCAAAGGTTATAATGTCCTACAATTTAGGAAACAAAATTTAGTAAGATTTGGACTCCTTGACTTGGGGAACACTCTAGGTTTCGACCTAAGGCCTATATGTGTATATATATATCCACTTTTACCTTTATAAAATCATCCTTGGGCAGTCCCTAATCATCTAAAGACCAAGAGGAATCCTAAATCTAGAGAGAAGAATAGAAGAAGGAGCTTGGAAGTTGTTCATGCCATTCCAACCCTTATAGTTATTAATTATTTATCCTTATTTCTTCTTATGAACTAATTATATTTAGCTTGAGAATAGCATATGGGTATGAACCTTAGATTTGTTTTATATGTTATTTGAATTTGGGATGTCCTTTTACATTTAACTAGAAATTAGTAATGATAGCTCTGTCTTCTTTGATTTAATGTTTGTAGTTTTTGCGGTGTACAACGTATATTGCCCCATTAGTAATTGGGTTGACACCCTGAAGGGGGATTCAAATATAGAAACACCACATAACCGTCTAGTATGCGGTAGTGATCTTGACAGGTTTGCCTAACTAGATAGTCAATAAGGTTCAATTTAACCACCGATCATATTGCAGGGTCCCCTTACCCAAGTCCCCTGGTAGTGTAGAGGTTGATTCATAAGTTTACCCTGACCGAGGTTAGGAGGAATTTAAAATCCCGGCTATTGCATATGTATCACACAATTCTCCCTTAGATAATAAACATAGAACAAGGCTAGCGGGGTTTACTTGCTAGTTCTCGAGCTAAACTCTCATAAGCTTCTCTCTATACCATATTATTTGTTTGTCTTTAATTTAAGTCTTAGTTCAATTATGTAGAGTCATAAAATCCAATAAATATTTTAGTGTCTTGGCGCATTCTTTTATCAACTATTTCTAGTCCACTTAGTAATAACACTATTTACAAATTCAATTTCGTAGTTCCTGAGATCGATATCTGTTTTACTTACACATTACTTGCAAACGATTTGTTCACTTGTGGAAAGTTAATCGTGGTAGTAGTAGGTGTGTGTGCTTATTTATTGTCTTTTATTATATTTATTTTATCACACCTTTTCCACCACCATTAGCCTCTATTCCATGTGATTTAAATTCTTTAGATTGTTTTTTTACTTTGCGTTGTTAATTTATTTTTTTTCATAACATTGTTACCATTTTCACCTTCCCATCATGTTGACCCCTTGTATACATGTTTTTCCTCAACTCAAGTGAAGGTTTCATACTACTAATATCCAATATATGGTCCTCTTCCTAGTGGATTTACACCCTTACTTTGAGTTATTATATTACTTGCAAGACCATGTACAATATACATGCATGTATCCCTCAGATCCATCAGGTTAAGTATCGTTGCCAATTTATTAAGCAGACGGGGCTACCGACAAGTTTTTTGGTGTCGTTTACAGTGAATGAATTACTAAATAGTTTGTTTCAAGTATTTTGGTTTTTCATTTTGTTGTGAGACACATTACTCTTGATTTTGTAGTTATTCGCATGTGCAAAATAGAGAACCGTGAGATGTGTTATGGACATATTTGATCCAAGAGAGTCACGCAAGCAATTTCTGTTGAAGTTTGCCAATAGAGTTACCTAGATTAGAGATCCCCTCATTGGTCCAATGGAAAGACGGTTGGTCTGACGTCCTTTTAATCTTGTTTTAATATTTTCCAAATCATGTATTAAACATCCTCGAAATAATGCATTACACTTGTCCTAACTAAATACCTTTTCTCCATGAATTTAACATTATTTTTCAAGGTTTATTTAGTAGCCGGGCTGGCATACCGCCCATAGGACCGGCATAGAGGTGAAGAGAGTTGTTGCCCAACGGTCACATGCCACGTCAAATCTAACCGTTGACTAGAAGACAAGTCGGGCCGGTATACCGCCCAGATGACCGACATACCGCCCAGAGTCAGAAAGTTGCCTATAAAAAGGGATTTTATGCTACGCATTGATTCACATCTCACCAACACATTTTATACAATCTTATACATTCATTAGAGGTCTCAAGCTATCAAAGTATCAATACAAGCTTGATCATTCAACTTGTTATATCTACTCAATCAAGGAGTTAATCGAAGATTCTCCATCTTATTCTCCATCTTATTCTCGAATGCTTCAACTTGTTTTGCACAAAATGTATAAATCAGTTTATTGTGGCTTCGAGACGTGATAGGCGAGAAGAATCATCATTTTGAGGAGGATTCGGTGTAGGCTCACTTTGGATGGGAGATGGTGGAATAGGTGGACCCTCAGAACAGGAGGTAGATGTAGTGATACTAGTGATAATTTCTTCATCCCCAAGGTTATTAACATGATTTTCTGGAACATATTCATTGTTATAGATAACAAACTTAATTTTTCTAACCGCTTTATAATTGATAACCCAATTAGGATTAAAACTTTTTGTTTGTGAAAGGTTGAGATTAAGACCAAAGTTTTCAAAAATAACGGAGAGGGCTAAACTGTAGTGTTGTTGCGAGCATAGTTCATCATCTTAATCAAAATTGCCGGAAAATTTATTTGCTCATTGTGATAAATATGATAAAGGATGTAGGCTTCGTAAGGAGAGATTGTAGCATCGTGTTTATCTTTACAAAATAGACCATTTAAAACAATTTTGTAGGCTATTTGAAAATCGGGAGTAAAATCATAAGATCTTTAATGTTTAGTCTCAGGAGTGTTGAGCTTCCATAAAAGCTTCAACAAGGGGAATAAGATCATTATCTAGACTCCCCCACCCAACATTCCAAAAACGAAGAAAACTGGAAGTTTTAAGATTAAAGAGGCTACCAAGATGGTATTCATTGAGTTTCAAAAAAATTCCATTGACTTTTGAAGAGATAGAGTTTGAATCACAATCATAAACAAGCCTTTGGTAGAATTCTTGACAAAAACTAGTGGCTATATTGATTTCAATTGAAAGAAAGGTAATTAACCCTTGAAATTCAAGAAGGGTAAAAAGGCTATTACCGGTTGGAAAGGCGTAGGAGTCAATCTTCCTACCTGGTTTAACATCAAATGGCTTTGAAGGTTGAGGAGGAGGAGCGTGTCAACTTGAAATCTTCTTTCTCTTTGAGGATGAACCAATTTCCTTTCTTGGAGGCATGATTGAGCAATGAAGATTGAAGGGGATGAGTTTTGTAATGGATTTAGAGATGGGTTTTTGAGATAGATGAAGGCTTTGGTCGATTTCGCAGAGAGAATAAAGAGGAAAAATGATTTTAGGGTTTTCGAATGACAAAAAATGGGTTTTAAAGCTGGAAAAACGCGTTTCCGTCGTTTCAGATAGCGCAACCGGTATGCTGATCAGTAGAAACCTGGAAGTTTTAAGATTAAAGAGGCTACCAAGATGGTATTCATTGAGTTTCAAAAAAATTCCATTGACTTTTGAAGAGATAGAGTTTGAATCACAATCATAAACAAGCCTTTGGTAGAATTCTTGACAAAAACTACTGGCTATATTGATTTCAATTGAAAGAAAGGTAATTAACCCTTGAAATTCAAGAAGGGTAAAAAGGCTATTACCGGTTGGAAAGGTGTAGGAGTCAATCTTCCTACCTGGTTTAACATCAAATGGCTTTGAAGGTTGAGGAGGAGGAGCGTGTCAACTTGAAATCTTCTTTCTCTTTGAGGATGAACCAATTTCCTTTCTTGGAGGCATGATTGAGCAATGAAGATTGAAGGGGATGAGTTTTGTAATAGATTTAGAGATGGGTTTTTGAGATAGATGAAGGCTTTGGTCGATTTCGCAGAGAGAATAAAGAGGAAAAATGATTTTAGGGTTTTCGAATGACAAAAAATGGGTTTTAAAGCTGGAAAAACGCGTTTCCGTCGTTTCAGATAGCGCAACCGGTATGCCGGTCAGTAGAAACCCGTAAAATAATAATCTCCCCGGCATGACGCTCCCCTGGCCGGTATGCCGCTCTGGCTGCGGCTTTGGGACCAAAAAGTGCAATTTAAGATTTTTGTCAAACGATCCCGAAACCAACCCGAACACTCCCCAATAGTTAGAGGATGTTCAAAAACCCCCAAATAAATTTTTGTTTTCAAAAAAATATATAGTAGAAATCTCAAAAACAAAGAAAACAGTTACTTGCAAAAAGATCCCTATACTTTCTAAAAAGACAAAAAGACCCAAAACAAAAACTAAACATTTTCAAGCAAAAAAAAAAAAAGGTAAAACCTAAAAATATTAGCACATATGAAAAGAAACACAAACACACAAAATAGAGCACAAATAAAAACGAGATAAAGAAAGAAATCGCCGGATTTTCCTTTTACGAGGTTTAAACGTCCTTAAGGAGATCATTAAGTTCATTGACGCTCAACACCTACAATAAATAAATTTTCTAAGGTATCCAAGGTGGAGTGGATCCGAAAACACGATTAGTACTTTTCACGATCCATGTCGGTTTTTCCCACAGATTTATTAAAGACTCGTATTCAAGTTGTTTGTGGTAATGACACGTTGAAACACGATGACTGGTTTTTCCGCAATAAATGCAAGTACTCATTTTGTGACTAGAAATATTATGAGAAAGTTTTGAACATGATTTTTTCTCGTTCTTTTGTTTAACCAAATTTTCACTCAAAATTATTTTTTCTGTAAAAAAATTATTTTCATCAAAGGGAGTGAATTTAAATAGGCATGATTTTTAAAGATTTTAAAAACAATGGAACATGCCTCATCCACTTTCTCAAAACTTACTATATTTTTGTTCATAAGATGTTGATTTTTATTCAAGTAGAAAACACTTTCAAAACACGAGTTTTTATTGTTTCCAAAAATATCATCTAAAGTAGGGCAACAATTAAAACAATTCTTTTGCTCAATTTTTGCCTTTTTCAATAAAAGATTATTCAAGTGAATTTGAGAGTCAAGAATATTGAGAAGGGATGTGATATACCTAATATCATTATAATCATATGGAAGTGACAAAGAGTTAGGATAGATTACTACCTGATGGTTTGATTTTGGATCATCATGAGTTTCATCACGGATTTTGCTTTCTTCTTTGTCAATATCGACAATCCCATAAAGGAACTCCAAACGATCCCAAATTTATTTTGCCGAATCACAATCCAATATCTTTGTGAAAATCTCTTTGGAAATTCCACAGATTAAAGTATACTTCAGTTTAGCATTTTGGGTGAGTTTGGCTTTATCATCGTCCGGTGAGTTTATCGTAATCTTTTTCGTTTAGAACTCCCGCTTTATTTAATTCCTCTTTGTATGGAAAAATGGACCTTCCAAAACTATTCTCCATTGATAGGGATATTTGTATTTTATAAATCCCTCCATTTTTGTTCTCCGAGCAAGATAGTAAGTGTCTACAAAAAGTGGAGGTCGTGTAGAAAACGACTCTTCCAAAAGATTAAATTCCATGTCGTTTACTCTACTAACGATTAAGCTATTCACGTAGAGTTGGGCTCTGATACCAATTGAAATTCAATATACGTCCTAGAAGGGGGGTTGAATAGGACTATGGAAATTAGTCGGCTAATTTTATTTCAAGTAAATAAAATTTAAAGCTAATTTAAATCCTATTGCTTTAGTAAACTAGATGGTCACAAATTCGATATTACTAAGAGACGGTATAAGTAAACTATTCATGTAAGCACTTTATCAAGCATGTAGAGTGCGGGAAATAAATAGTGTAGGGATAGAAAGATACACAACGATATATAGTGGTTCGGTTTCCCCTACATCCACTACCTAAGGATGCCACCTTAAGATTTCAAAGCTTCTTAACTGAGCTTCTGTGTCTCTTTTTACCGGGGTGAGAACACAATACCCTTACAACCACTTCAATACCACGAAGCAAACTCTTGTGCTATCGCAACACAAGGAAACCGAGTATACTCCCTATACTCAAATTATCTCTTAATCTATCTATTACAAAGACTAGGGTTAAGAGGATAAATACAAAGTGTTTAAGTGGTGGAATAACTTTGCTAAACAATCTCTCAAAGAGTAGATATAACTTTAAGCATGAAACTCCTCTTGAGTAGATTAGAACTTTGAACTTGTGGTTTAGTTTGGACGAAATTGTTAAAAACTCGGTTTTTGGATGATTTATTAGCTTTCAGTTACTTTGTTTAAAACTTTATTATGTTGTTTAGTTCCTGAGCTATTATTTTTTATTATTGGATAGTTATTTTTCTATTCCCGTGAGTTATGCTATTGCTCGTCACTAATCTCGTTTTGTCTCTAATAGGTGACTTTGCAATTTGATCCTCCTTAGTTGGATTATTGCCCTCTTTTATCTTAAATATTTACTTTTCTGAAAATTGCATACTATTTATCTTAGAAATAGTTGTTTTGTCTCAAAATTGTACTTTTAAAATTCCTATATTGCAATTTTTCACCTTGATCTCCATATTTTGAAAAAATTGCATTTTGGTCCCCATATCTTGAGAAAATTGTTTTTTAATCCCTACACTTTAGATATTTGGACTTTAGTCTCTCAAATTTCAAAAAACAAATTATAGTGCTCAAAATTGGACTATGTACCCTCTCTAAAACAATATTTTGATTTTAGTACATACACTTTATAAAATTACACTTAGGTCCCTACAATTTTACTTAGGTTCCTCAAACTTTGAAAAAATTCACCTAAGTCCTTCAACTTTCTTAAATTGCATTTTTAACTCATTTGTAGTGTTCCTTGTATCTTTTTGTTGTTGACAAGGGGGAGAAAGATCAAAGATATTCAATCACATTTTTTTTGTAAACCTTCTAAAAATGTTTGATACACAAATTTGCTATTGTCTTATGCCTTGTGTAAGGGAGAGTTTTTAAAGAAATTAAAAACGTGTTTACAAAAATATTTCAAAACCCTTGATATTTCAAAAACTATTTTATGCATAGAGAAAGGGGGAGTTCTCTATTTACCGATCATTTACTCGGTTAAATTGTCTTAAATCATTTTTATAAGAAAATTTTGTTAAAAAATATTTTCCGGCAAACTTGTGTATTTCAATTTGTCAAACATAAAAAAGGGGGAGATTGTTGGCCCAATGTCCTTTTAATCTTGTTTTAATATTTGCCAAATCGTGTTTTAAATATCCCCGAAATAATGCATTACACTTGTCCTAACTAAATACCTTTTCTCCATGAATTTAACATTATTTTTCAAGGTTTATTTATTAACGGGGCCGGCATACCGCTGAAGAGAGTCGTTGCCCAACGGTCACATGCCACATCAAATCTAGCCGTTGACGAGAAGACAAGCCGGGCCGGTATACCGCCCAGATGACAGGCATACCACCCAGAGTCAGAAAGTTGCCTATAAAAAGGGATTTTATGTTATGCAATGATTCACCTCTCACCAACACATTTTATACAATCTTATACATTCATTAGAGGTCTCAAGCTAACAAAGTATCAATCCAAGCTTGATCATTCAACTTGTTATATCTACTCAATCAAGGAGTTAATCCAAGAAGCTTTATAGTTCTAATATACTCAAGAGGAGTTTCATGCTTAAAGTTATATCTACTCTTTAGGAGATTGTTTAGCAAAGTTATTCCACCACTCAAACACTTTGTATTTATCCTCTTAAGTATAGTCTTTGTAATAGATAGATTGAGAGAGTTTGAGTATAGGGGGTATACTCGGTTTCCTTGTGTTGCGATAGCACAAGAGTTTGCTTCGTGGTACCGAAGTGGTTGTAAGGGTATTGTGTTCTCACCCCGGTAAAAAGAGACACAGAAGCTCAGTTAAGAAGCTTTGAAATCTTAAGGTGGCATCCTTAGGTAGTGGATGTAGGGGAAACCGAACCACTATATATCGTTGTGTATCTTTCTATCCCTACACTATTTAGTTTCCACACTCTACATTCTTGATAAAATGCTTACATGAATAGTTTACTTATATTGTCTCTTAGTAATATCTAGTTTGTGACCATCTAGTTTACTAAATTAATATGATTTAAATTAACTTTTAATTTTATTTACTTGAACTAAAATTAGGCGATTTATTTCCATAGTCCTATTCAACCCCCCTTCTAGGACGTATATTGAATATCCAAGACATCTCAATTTGGATGAGGGGATGTTCATACGATTTTCCAACTATGGGTATCACATTGGAATGGAAAATGAAAACCTACTCGAGCAATTAAAAAATATACCCCTGTTATCTCTCTTTCATTATAGTGAAATTCTCTCCTCTTCCCGTTGTTTTTTCCCGTCTTGGGTTTTCAAGTAAATCTTGTGTCAATTTCTTACTTGTGTGCTTTATCCATCCGATCTTATTCTATCAAATTTGTATCAGAGCATAGGTTTATCTTACACAACAAGTTTTTATATTTTTTGGCAGAAGAATCGAGGATTTAAGAGTTATCAAGATATTCGTTAAACGGATTTTCATTTTCCCTATTAATTTGATTTTTAAAAAAAAAATTAAAAATACGTTACTGAATTCCTCCTCATATCTCAAGATTTTGACATTATTTCCAAAAATGAATTTAAGCAAAGTTGTTTTAATTGTTCAAATGCTCAAAACGACATATTATTCATCAAGAGTTAAGAATCGACCAAGATATTCAAGTTAAGGTAAACATATTTTTCGAAATCAAAATTCAGTGTTTGATCCCAAATTTTACTTATATTGAAGAAATTGGGTGGAGATTCTTGTTCTACTCATCAAGACAAATAAAATGATACCAAATTATCGAATTTGGTTAAGTAATGAAGAAGTTATGGCGGGTTAAGGTTTTTTATTTTATAATCTGTTTTTATTTTTTATTTTTTCTGTTGTGTTCACTCACATAAGGAAGAAAAAAGAAAAAAAACATTCACATGTGCAACTGAATTCTTAAAAAAATATTTATTAATATTATATATATATATATATAATATTAACAACTGCCCAGTCGCCTGATTGTTGATCGTCGTCGTCTGACAGTTGACCATTGACCTTTGACCATTGACTTTTCTAGACTGACCTACCCGGTGGTTTTTTGACGTCCCAAATTTGTTTTTGTTAGAATTAAGATGTTGGTATAATCAGAATTAAGATGTTTGATGGGTTTGTAAGAACACTTGGTAACGTAAGACATGTTCTAGAGTTGAAGAAGAAAGTCATCTATTTGAGTAGTCTAGACATTAGAGAAGGTGTACTTCTAAGGATTTGCAAAGGATTCGTGTTGTAATTAAAGGACAAAAAAGGATAGTAGAATTGTATGTTTTGCACCGTTCCAATTATCGATGATGCGGTTGTTGTTTCTACTTCATTTTCCGAAGAAGATACCACTAAAATTTGGCATATGCATCTAAAGCATATGAGCAAACATGGTATGGATGCACTAAATAGAAGTGGAATCCTAGATGGACAGAGTCTGGGTAAAGTAAAACCTTGTGAACATTGCATTTTTTAAAACTCTAAGGGAGCTCGGTGCAAGAAAAACATTCACAACACCTAAGTTACACTTCGTTGTCTTCATGAAGACCTTTGGGGGCCCTATAAAGTGTATTCCATGGTAGATTCTTCTTACATTTTGACTATAATCGATGACTTCTCTAGAAAAGTTTGGGTGGTTTTCTTGAAATAGAAGAACAATGCATCGTAACCATTAAAGAATGGATGGTCATGAGCAAGAAACAAACTTTGAAAGCAAATAGAACACCTTCACAATGTTTGTGGTTTAGAGATTTTCTCTAATGAATTTAATGCTCTCTGTCAGTCCAAGTGTACTATTAGACACTCAACCGTTCTAGGTACAACTCAACAAGTTGGCATAGCAGAGCGTTTGAATAGAACAATTATGGAATAGGTATGTTGCATGCTTTCTAACTCTAGTTTATCAAAGATGTTTTGGGCCAAATCCACTTCTACAACTGCTTATCTTATAAATATTTCTCCATCAACTGCCATTGACTACAAAACTCCGCAAGAGGTTTGATGTGAAACTGCTCCAAAAAATTCAGATCTTAATATTTTTGGTTGTCCAACATACGAACATATCAATAATGGTAAATTAGAACCTTGATCAAGAAAGTGTATTTTTCTCTATTATATATATGGTGTTAAAGGTTATAAATTGCGGTGTCTGGAAACAAAAAAATATAGTAATTAGCATAAATGTTACTTTTGATGAAAGAGATAAGTTTTCTAATTACCCTCTAGTGATAATTGTGATAAATATCATAAGAAATTAAACATGGAGGTTAATTTGCCAACAGAACACAACCTATAATAGAAAATACATGGCATAATTGTGCCTCATTTACTGAATCTTGCCAAGATGGAGATTGTTAGACTTATGACCCAATTCTTATTTGTAAGCCCTGGCCCATTAAATTAATAATCATAGTTACTTGACTTACCTATAAATACACTTATGTTGTGTATTATTCACCACGCCTTATAGAATACAATTATCCTTGTAACCTCTCTTTCATTATAGTGAAACACTTTCCTTTTCCCATGGTTTTTCCCTGTCTTGGAAATCCATGTAAATCTTATATCAATTACTTACTTGTATGCTTCATTCAATCAATATTACTCTATCATATGGGATTTTAATCAAGTGGAAATTGGGCATTTAATATTAAGGTATAAGAGAGAAAGCTGCAAGGATTTGGATACCGTTGGGCCCCGGACATGAGATGATTTACACACCCAATAATTTTACTCTTCACAGGTGCATAAATTGTTACAAGTAATATAACAATAATAAAGATTGTTCTACACGAGAAATGTAAACCTAATGGAAGTATTTTTAATCTAATATGGATGAGATATTGTGGGAAATAAAAGAAATAAATAAAATGGTGGATTTAGCTAAAACTAAATGCAATATTCAAAGTAAAACAAGTAAAGATGAGGATTAACGATTATGGGCAAATATAACTCAAATTACGTGGTTCCCCAAATTATTATGCAAATGACTACTCTGATAAGGGTGTATTAAATTTAACGCATTAGCTGGGAATGATTAGTCCACATAAGTCTCTTTAGGGTATATGCTAGGGAGCTACTTCCTAATCCTAGAGCCTCTACCGAGTGGTCCTAAGGTCTAGCAAGCACGATATATTCTAACCCTATTACAGTTATGTCGATTGTTAATATCTTCAAAATTTAAACAACCTACCACGACTATAAATGTATTGAATTCCTAAACCCTCTCCCGGGTTATAGTATAAGCATTAAGGCAATTCATATTTTGTAATTTGTAAAGAATTAATACAATAAGTATTATATATATAATCAATGGCGGGCAACACCAATTCAATTAAAAAATTGAAATCGTTACTGATTCCTCCACGATACAAATTATCTCAAAATATCCAAAAATACTCGATTCACAACATATTGCTAAGGAAGTGAAATAGCCTCATATTAATTTAGTATTTCTATAGTATTTATTATTCTTAATTTACTTTTGTTTTTCCCATTTTCCTATATCCTAAATTTCTCAAACAATTTTCACAATTTTTTTTCTTTCGCTGTTATTTAGTATTTTTTTTCTTTTTGTTACAAATGAGGTCAAACGACAGGAAGCGAACTTCCTTACAATTTATTGACTAATGAAAACTACTCTAGGCCTGACCCAACCATACTAATATCTTGCTAATAAGCGCCACAACCCATCTGGTGGATATCTATGCAGAACTGGCCCCTCCGTACTGGATGCCCCAAATTTAGCCATCCAATCCGTACACCTATTAGTCTCTCGAAAAATCCATACCAACTCAAACTGCTCATTAGATGCCAAAATATCCTTACATGCACCTATTATACTACTCGAAAACACAATCGCCCTTCACTAGCGCGTGTAGCTCACTCGAGTCAGTTTTGATAGTAAGGAAAATATACCCTCGATTCACCGTCACGTGTATTCCAAAATGTAATGTAAGGAGCTCCGCTTCAAACGGCGTACACGCAACACATCTCCTTGTAAAACATTCTAAGTACTCTCCATTGCTATTCCGGAAAAGCCCTCCAACAACGATTAAGAATTTATTCCTATCGAAAGACCCATACACATTCAATTTAATACCAGTTACCGGTTTACCCCACCTAACGAGAACATTTCTAGCCGAAGTAATGAAGCCACCATCCATCTCGATCCCTCAAGCACGCACGTAGTCTTTCGCCGTATTTTTAATAATAGCGCTTAATTCTTTAACCGTTTTCCTTCTTGCGGATTGTTCGAAAAGCCTTACATTCCTATCCGTCCAAATATGCCAAATAAGCGAGCTATAATGCATCTCTGCTCAATTCCATTATCAATTCTTTATGAGATAGCATTTTAGCCCACCAACTCTTTGTATCTGTGATTTCCACTTGCTCTAGCTGATTTATTGCAGCATTAGTCCCTCGGTCCAGGCCTTGCAGGAGTGGATCACATCTTCTTGGAGATTTCTCTTTGTTGTTGCTGCATATTGTTGATGAGGTCCATGTGCTAGGCTGCTTGAGGAGAGTTCACAGCTCCGTTGTCCACCAACCGACCACCAGGAAGTTTCCCCCGCTACAGGAGCTATATTTGCAGCAGATGAACAACGATCACCGCGCTAGCGTTGCTCCCCGTCCAACCCAAATCCATCTGTTAAATATTCCTTGATCATAACACTATATGTGTTGCATTTTTGGAACAAATGCCTGGCCGTCTCAGTTTCTACTCCACATCTTCGACACACCGGATATCCACGACCCCTCTACCAGCAAGAATTCCACTCGTAGGTAACCGATCACAAATCGCCTGCCACAAAAGCACCTTAACTTTTTTAGGACACTTGAGGGACCACACCAAATCCAATTTAAAATTTGGCTCAATAACTACCTGCAATAGACTGTGATACGCTGATTTGACTGAGAGCAACCCGAAGACTCAAGGTTCCACTTGTAATATTTCTCATTCCCACTATCTATCTCAATCACATTTCTACCCAGAACATCCCGACCTATCAATATATTCTTACACATTTTAGAATCCGACGTCTTAACACTTCGCTCCAAGAAACCATTTCTAAAATACTTTTTTTTTAAATGCACTAATCCACAAGGACAGATCATTACGCAAAATCTTCTAACCTAGTTTATCCAAAAGTGACTTATTGTAATTCCTTTACTTTACAATCCCAAACCTATATCCTTTTAGGGTCGACACAAGACCTCCCACAAAAGCCAATTTATTATCCGACCCTCGCTAGTTGACCCCCAAATGAAATCTCGGACGATTCTATCTATTTCCTCACATACATGAACCAGAAATTTCATCGTTTGCATTATGTACGTAGGAATAGCCGAAAGTACCAATTGTGCTAGTGTAACTCTCCCTGCCAGTGATAAATTCTGACTCTTCCAATTCAGAAGCTAGTTTTTAGTATTTGATTTTACCCATCGAAAGAATCCTCGAGGTAGGCGTTGAGATCTTATTGGCATTCTAAGATACAACTCTAATGAATCACTCAATGTGGATCCACTTCTCTCCATAAGCTCTACCGCCCTATCATTGCTCACATTGTTGGAAAAATAGATCAAAGACTTCTCCTTGCTCCCTGTCTGTCTTGCCTCATCACAAAACACCCTCAAGACTTCCTTTATCAGATTCACTTGGGCTCTCTCCGCTTCAGCGAACAACAACTGGTCATCTGCAAAAAAAAATATGAGAGATTAGGATACCTTGGCGACGGAGACGAATGGGAAACCATTCCCCTCCATCACAAAGCCCCTGAACAAGAACATATAAACATTCCATACATAAAACAAAAATGTACGGAGAGAGCGGGTCTCCCTGCCGAATTCCCCTATGTGGAGTGAAAGCCTCAAGATGCTCCCCGTTAATAACACATGCATTTTATTTGTGGCCATTGATGATATAATAAGGTGTACCCATGATACTGAAAATCCAAAGAAAGATATGGCGTCTTCGATGAATCTCCAACTCAACTTGTCATAGGCTTTCGCCAAATCAATATTGATCGCCATATACCCTTTTTACGATAAAAAACTCTTGCATACGATGATCAATCTCTTGCACCGAAACCACATTGTCAATCGTTGACAGTCCTAAAAGAAAACTACTTTGATTCGGTCCAATCCTATCCGCTTGCAATGGCCGAATCCGATTTACCATAGCGTTCATAATGAACTTGACTGGTACATTAATTAGGCTAATTGGTCGAAGCTGCCCCACCACATCCAGATTCGTTACCTTAGGAATCAAATGAATCAATTTCCCATTCCCTCCCCGTTCGAATCGAGTCCCTAACCATTTTGCAAACATCTGTCCCAAATTTATCCCAATATATTTTATTAAAGCATGCCAAAATTCCATGTAATCCTGGAGCCTTAGTTGGATTAGATTAGAACACAAGGATCCTAATCTCATCATCCGTGAAATCGTCCTCCAAGAGATCCTTCTCCACCTCCTGCTAGGCTGATTCCACGAGGCAACGCAAACGGACTAGGAATGGCAATGGTTCAAATATTAACCGTAACCGATGGATATCTGATCTGATAAAAAATCCGTTAGTGGAACCGATGGTGCATCCATGAGGGTTTTGTTCTCACAAAAGGTAACTGGTGGATTATCCGTTAGGATTTGGTCTTTAACAATAATTCGACGGATAATCTGAATTCCGAATAAAAATATAAAAACTAAAATATTAAAATATATATACTATATATAAAGATATTCTATATATGCAAATTTTACACATAATATCGATCAAATATAATTATTCCATACATAAATTAGCTAATTGATTATTATATATTTTATTACTATATGCCTAATATCACTTTATGGTTTTCCAATAATTTTATAGCTAATATTAGTTTTTACAAAATATTTAATAATTTATTTTATTTAAACAATTTTTAACGATTGCGTATATGGATTAACTATGGATAAACCGCATCCGTGGATTTGGTAAATAATTCTAAAATCTGATAATTAATGGATGCGGATTTGGTTGTCGTTTTTCTTAATGGATGTGGATGTGGTTATGCCATTTTTCGAGGATATCCGATCTGTTGCCATCCCTAAAACAGACGCACAAATTTAACACGTTCTAAGTATAATTCAACAAAATAATTCTATACTTAAAGACCCAACGCTTCCTCCTCCTCGACCCATAAACCATTCAAATCTTTAAGATGTTGTATCATAGTCACCCTCATTCTCTTGATTGTGGGCAGTTGGTAAAACTTTGTATTCCGATCACGCGAGTGGATCCAATTCTCTTTAAAGTGTTGGAACCAGAAAATATCCTCCTCCTCAAGAACGCTAAGATACTCTTATCTTAATTCTTACCTTATTTGAATAAAGAAGGATTATGTGATCTTTGTATTGACACTTGTATCCCCTTAAGCCTTGCTAACAACACTCATTTTTTCTTATTTATATCCCCAAATACCGTTTTCTTCCACTCCAAAAGTTGGCGTTTATATCCATCAAAGAATCTTCTAACTCTGAACCATTTGTTTTCCATTTTTCTTGAATAAAATCCTTAAAGTATTTATGTAGACACCAAGCAGCTTCAAATTGAAACTTCCTAGTATGCCTGGACTAATCCATCGGCTCTAATTGAATCGGTATGGGCGCGTGATCCAAATGTCTTCAATCTAGATGAGATACCTTTGCCGGCGGAAAAAGTGACAAAAGTTTGTGTTTCCATAAGACATATCTAATATCTTGAGAATTCTTTGTCTCGTATTCCACGAATCACACCATGTAAACCTCGAGCCTTCGAAACCTAAGCCAATCAAGTCACAACTATGTCGCCACTCTTCAAGCTTTTCCATTCTCTTGGTAATACCTGGCCTTGCACCCTTCTTATCCACTTCCTTACATACTTGATTTAAAATCACCCGCTATCAACCACGGCTTCTCGATATTACTAAACGCCTGATGAAAGGCGTCCCACTATGGTTCCCTATCTGGTGCCTTGGGGCACGTATAAACGGCCAAAAAAATCCATGATTCGCAATTGACTTTAGAAACCTCAATATTTATTACTTGTTTTCCAGCCGATAAAACCCGAACCCCGATCTCAGAGTCATCCCAAATCAGCCATATGCACCCTTGAAATTGTTTGCCTCTACCCTTGCCGAGCTTACTTTACCTAACGTTCAATCAATAACATTCGCTTTATCACCACTGACTATCAGTTCCACTATAACCGTCAACAAAACCTGATGGATGTGCATCATTTCCCTAACCACTACTTGAAAATTATCTGCCACCGCACCATGGTAATTCCATACTAGTATATTAAGCGGTTGGAGAAGACCTTTCCAACTACCTGTACTCCTGCTTTGTGTACACATAAGAAAATAATTAGTATAAGGACAAGAGGTTTAAAAGGATACCTGGCCCGTATCAAATTCTCCCTCCGAAATTAATTCCATTTGCTCGTCCCTATACACTTCACCAACCTACGTTTCAGGTACCATGGACAACTCAAGTTTGCCTGGATCCGATGGGCCCGTATCGGCTATGAACGACAGTCTATTAATGCCATCATATAAGTTTTTCCGCAGCCCACCACCATCGAAGACAACTAGATTCTCAAACCCCACTCCAACACACACTATACCAGGCGCACCTCGAGAGGCTGTTCACTAGCTCGCCAATGCTGCGTTGGCCTCGTCCTGGTACTATTAATGTTATTTGTAGCTTTGGTCCCTACGAAATTCGCCCCTACAACATGATCAGGACCCTGCAAAAAAGCTTCCCGATCCCCCTGTTGTATTCACCCTATACTAGCAATGTTCCCATTAATGATCTGTAACAGCAGTTCACTCCTTATCTGCACCTGAAGCATCTCTAACCCCAATCATCCTCCCCTGATCACTTGGCCCACCAATCACCAGACCCACATTACTACCTTGTTCCATTCTCGCCTCACTCCCAATCAACACCCCTTCCCTAGTTTTTTTTATTCCCTCTGGATGTGCCAACCATAGGACGTCTATCTAATCTCTTTTACGACGTGAAGTTCTCCACATATGGGATAGATTTGAGTTGTTTTCTAGTCTCAAAATCCGACGCCACCAATATTTTGTGACCCCCTCCTCCCCAAACGAGCACCGTCTCTTCCCGCTAACCCCGAGCTATTCCAACTCCTAGACTTCCCTCATATACTATTATTTTTCCTACCCACCTCAATATTCCTATATTTAATTTCGGAGTGTAACTTTTACCATCTTTGCCCATACTAGTAACTTTTACTTCCTATACTAGTATTATTGAATATTGTTATATTTGTTGGTTAAGTTTAATTTTGCATTTATTATAACATTTTCAGATTTAACTAAAACCTTTAGAACTTCAATAGCTGGAAAACAAAGTTTTTTATAGGATAAGTCTTTTTTTTGGTACGTGGGTGATCTGGGCTAGCTTGTGCGCACCACGACTAATGCCACGGGGATATACACGCCTCCCCATGTATATTCCCAGGTAAATCAGAACTAGGTTACCATGTTCAGGGAGGGGTTCGAGCTTTGTACCACTTACTTTACACCCGTTAGGGAGGGGATTCAAACCATGTATCTCCCTTCAAATGCTAAAGAAATAGCAAAGATTTGGCCAGTTGAGCTAACCCAACTGGTTAGGGTAAGACTTTCATCAAATATTGGATGTCCAATAATTACATCGTACCTTTAATTATAATAACGAGACATATGTCATTATATTAGTTAAGTAAATAATATAATTAGTTTATGTGTCTCCAAATATGTGTAAGTGTTATAACATGATTGATGTGTAATAATAATAATGTTATACCCTCCACAATATTGGTTGGAAGAATTTTTTTTCTTTAAAATATCTTGTTTAAGAATTTTTGAATAAATAGAGATATAAAATTATGTCACAACTCGAAATGGTCGGAAGGGCACAAACTTCGATACAAGCTGAACTTAATAACCCGAAACTATGGAATAGAATTTGGAAATCCAATGGTCCTAACAAAGTGCGATCTTTTAACTGGAAGGCGTGCCGTAACATAATTCCTACCAAGTTAAACTTATTCAGACGTCATTGTAGTGACAGCAAAAACTGTATATGGTGTGAAAACACGACTGATACGGTGGTACATATGTTACTCTCTTGTAATTTTTCTAAACAGGTCTGGGCAGGAATAGCACTACAGATTCGGATTCCGGAGGATGATCCTACTTTGATTGGAGACTGGATCTCCAATATTTGTGACACGATGGACAACAAAATATGGGAAGAAAATATTTTAATAGCTTATTTACAACTGACACTGAGGAACATTTGGAAAGCAAAAATGAAAATGGTACATGATCGAGTACATATCCACCCACAAAAAGTTATTTTTTCGATTAATGCAGGAATGACGGATCTCTTTGGCGCCAATTGGGACACCCCCCCTTCTCCAGCTCCACCAGTAACAAGAGTCCTCGTTCCTGACCCTCAACGGGACGAGGAATTCAACAATGCCATCTTTATCTACACATGTGATGCCTCTTTTAAAACGGCGAACGGAAAAAGTGGAATTGGAATTGTTAAGCGAAATTCCCATACATGTCAAAGAGCTACCTTCTCTAAACCTATCTGGACAGATTCGGCGGCTGAAGGGGAAGCTGTTGCGGTCCTGGAAGCTACTCGTCTTAGCCTGGATCACCCACGTAGCAAGACCGTCATATGTTCAGACAACCTTGATTTCATTCAAGGACTTAAGTCGTTGCCAACAATATGGTGGAAAGTCCGTTCGTTCATCAAGCGGATCATTAAGATGGCCGACGAGCACGGGTTATATGTTTCAAGCATCTTCCGCGCAGATTGAACTGTCTGGCTGACAGTGCCGCGCGTAAAGCTAGGCAATCGGCGTCAGTACACGTCGACCCTTTGGTATTGGGGTCAGCATTCTCAAGACTTGGTATTGGCTGATATTTGTAATAAGTGTAGCGGCTTGTACAACCGAAAAAAAAAAAAGTCCAAAATACCCGACCCAAATGGCAAAATCCTATTCAGCACAACGACAGAAGTACACCTTCTCTAGAACCCAACCCCCTCGTGGCTCGCTCTCGGTAGCGCCATTAATTTACATTAGCCGCTCACTTAAATTATATAACACTCATTACACACAACCCTCACAAACTAGAAAACCTCCAGAAAACCCTCCTCCGTTCACCTCCAGAAAACTCTCTTAAAGCTTCGCCGTTCACTCGCCGTTATTTCACAGGTCAGCCCCGTCGCTACCATTCCATATTACCCCTCTTTTCAATTATATTATAGGAAATGCCATTATGCTTAATTTGTTCGTATTTTTTAGTTTGATTTCAGCTACGAATATCTCCGCATTTCAGTTTAATTGTTTGTATTAAATAAATGTAATTATCTTATTCCTTAGACTAAGATCTATAAAGTAGAATTCAAATTATGAATTAACTCCTTAATTTTTCTTACTCTAACGCGAAGTCTTACTGGTAAGTATTGAAATTATGTGGATTTTCGAGTGTTTGCGCACATTAAAATCACTACTTAAAAGTTTTCCTTCTCTTCTCCCCAGTTACTGTTAAAAAAATTACTTATCCAATTGATTTCAGAAGAATGAAATCGTAATATTAGGTCATTCATGAAAGTTGAATGATTTGTTTTTTTTGAAACATGTTAACAAAAGTCACTGTAAGCTATTTATTGTCTACTATTTGAATTGATAAAAAGGGAATGCTCTTGTCTAGCTGTCATTATAGAATACATAGTTTCTCTGATTTTGTGGTGATACTGATATATCCAATCCTCTATTAGATCTGTTCATACTAACTATAAATGCTTCATCAATTATAACAAGTTTAAGTATTGTATTGTACCTAAATTTATGTGTGCTTTGTACTCATGCAGCCTATTTGTGGAGGTAGAGAATTTTCTTTGATTGCTATGGGAGATAGTGAAGCCATGGAAACCCAAACACATCCTTCAATTGATAACAATACTAGCAGAGAAGATGTAATTACTTCATCTGCTACTAATGTTGATTCTCAAGAAGCTCCTACACCTATTGTACATGAATACCAAGAGAATCTCACTAGTTCAGCAAATGCACCTACTGATTCTTCTCAACTTGCTGATTATAATGCTTTAGTTAATGGAACAAAAGATGTTCCATCAACTGGTGAACCTGAAAATGGGTTTAACACAGAAGGTGTTCATGAGCCGGTGGATGCTTCTGGTAATTTCATATAATAAATTACTTTTATGGGTTTAATATTGACTATGATCTGGATCAAAATTGAGTGATGAGTTTAAATCTTTGGTGTCTATTTTTTAAATTTTTTATTCTTCAAGAAATATCAACTTGTCTTGTTTTCAATGTGAAGTTGTACATAGGTTGCTGGGTTAATTCCCGAGACTCATCAGTTCGAGCCTAGCGGTGTTGCAATGTATCGAAACTTATAATGAATCAATGTAACCTTCACAGTTAATTTGTTGATTTTTCTGATCTTTATAGGAACATAATTTGATATAAAGTTGTGTTTACATACTCAATTTTTGCGTTCATTATCTCATATTTGTATTCATTTGCAGCATTATCTACTGAAGAAGATCGTTTATGGAGCATAGTACGAGCTAATTCATCAGATTTTAATGCTTGGACTGCACTTATAGAAGAATCCGAGAGAATGTGTGAGGTATATTAAAAGAAAAGATTTAAAATCTGTTTCTATAACAGTTACTTATCTATATCTTTATATTTTTTTAGGGTAACATTTTGAAGATTCGCAAAGTATATGATGCTTTTTTATCTGAATTTCCTCTATGCTATGGGTATTGGAAGAAATACGCAGATCACGAGGCACGCTTAGGCTCAACTGAAAAAGTAGTTGAGGTTTATGAACAAGCAGTTCTTGGGGTAACTTATTCTGTAGACATTTGGTTACACTATTGTGTATTTGCTATTAGTGTGTATCAAGATCTTAATGTTGTTAGAAGGTAATTCTTGTTAATTTTAAACTTTTTATATCCTACATGTGAAATCATATATCATAAACTCGACTACTCGTTTGTTTTTCAGGCTATTTGAGAGAGCATTAGTGTATGTTGGGACAGATTATTTATCTTTTCCACTTTGGGATAAATATTTTGAATATGAATATGCACATCAAGATTGGCCATGTGTTGCTATGCTTTATACACGTGTACTCGAGAATCCAAATCAGCAATTGGATCGTTATTTCGAAGGGTAACTAACTATTCTTACTTAAAACATGACTCTGGATTTTACATTTTAATTTCATTTTTTTGGTGATTTTAACAGTTTTAAGGAGCTAGTTGCAAGTAAGCCATTATCAGAGTTACGAACAGTTGAAGAAGCTGCAAATATGGAAGCTAATGAACAAGAAACAGAAGGAGAAATTAATCCAAATAGTGTGGAAAAACCTGTAAATTCAAGCTTAAAAGATGCTGAGGAGTTGGAAAAATATATCTCCATTAGAGAAGAGCTTTATAGGAAAGCTAAAGAGTTTGATTCTAAGATAATCGGATTTGAAGCAGCTATTCGTAGGCCTTATTTTCATGTACGACCCCTCAATGTTTCAGAGCTTGAAAACTGGCACAATTATCTCGATTTTATCGAAGGAGAGAATGATTTAAATAAGGTATTAAAGCTTATTCTTTCAGGAATTGAATTGTTAAGTGTAGCTTTAGTTATGCATTGACTTAACAGTTAAGTTAATATGTGCTTTATTGGCGAAGAAGCATCTTTTAAAACGGGGTATTGAACAGCATGGGTCTTCAATTGGGTTATCAATAAGGCTAAGTACACTTCAAACTTTCATTTACGAGTCGTTGAAAAAAAAAATTAATTAATTTGTTTTAAAATTTCAAATGTTATACATGCAGGTGTGTAAATCCCTTTAATTGTATAAGATAAGAGGGGCCTCTCTGTAGTCTGTTCAACCCAAAGAAGTATTTCTTATGAGTTTCTCCCATTTTGTCCATTTGTGTTTTATTTCAGTAATTAGTGTATAATACCATTGTGTTAAGATGTATTGTTCCAAATGTCGATTTTGCCCTTCAGGTTGTGAAGCTGTACGAAAGATGCCTCATTGCTTGTGCTAATTATCCTGAGTATTGGACTCGTTATGTTTTATCAATGGAAGCTAGTCAAAGGTCTGATCTAGCTGATAATGCCTTAGCTCGTGCAACACAAGTTTTTGTTAAGGTATTATTTTAATCTATGATAAGATATTTTTACGGGTTTTTAATTTTTTTTATTAATGTGAACAGAGATTACCAGAGATTCATCTATTTGCTGCTAGATTTAAAGAGCAACGAGGTGATATACCAGGAGCTAGAGCTTCTTATCAATTAGTGCACGCTGAAATATCTCCTGGGCTTTTAGAAGCTATTATTAAACATGCGAATATGGAGCATAGACTTGTAAGATTATTTTCGAGTTTATGAGGTATCTTTTAACATAATGATCATTCTTTTGTGTAATTTGTATTTTGGGTTAATTTTGTAGGGGAGTATGGGAGATGCGTGCAACTTATATGAACAAGCGATTTCAATTGAGAAAGGGAAAGAACATTCACAAACTTTACCCTTGTTGTTTGCCCAATATTCCCGTTTCCTTTTCTTGGTATGTCTTATCCTTTTTTTAGTTTTTTTTAATGTTTTGAGCTAATTAATTATACATTTGTCTTTGTGGTGAAGGTAACTGGAAAAGTGGAGAAAGCAAGGGAAGTACTTGATCAGGCAATTGAGAATGGACAATTATCAAAACCACTTCTTGAGGTATAATTTTTCTTTAATTAATTTTAAAAGTTGTATCCACAATTATTTATTTATTTATTGGTTGTTTTGCAGGCATTTATCCATTTAGAAACAATTCAGTCACTACCAAAACGAGTTGAGTATTTAGATTCATTGGTGGAGAAGTTCATAAATCCAAGTGCCGATAACCCCAACGCTGCAAGTATTGGCGAAAGGGAGGATCTATCTAGTATTTTCTTAGAGGTAATTGTTTTTATTTCCCTTCTAATCAACTAAGATAATTAAAATAATCTTGATTTGTTTCGTAGTTTTTGGATTTATTCGGAAGCTCAGAGGCTATAAAAAAAGCGGATGATCGTCATGCAAAGCTATTCTTACGCCATACAAGCGCACCAGAGTCAAAGAAACGACCCGCTGAGGATGATTTAGTGTCAGAGAAAATGAAGCAATCAAAATCAACAGCAAGTACACAGAGCCAATGGGCTGCAGCAGGTTATGGTGTACAACCTCAAGCTTGGGCACAACCTCAAGCACAACAAATGAACCCTGCATATGCACAACAGGTATATTTTATTTTTATTTTATTTTTAAAGTTAGAATTATGATTAATGTGTGGAAACTTTGTTAGGCGGCGGCTTATGGTGCGTATAGTGGTTATGGACAAGCGCAGGTTCCTCCAACGGTGCCGCAGAGTGGTGGTGGTGGTGCTGCCTATGGTGCTTATCCAATGCAAGCACCACCACAGCAAGGGGCTGCAGTGGCGGCGGCTCCTTCTACATATTATGCAGCACCTTATTACTGATCTGTGTTGATCAATTTTGTGGCGTGTAGTAGTATTTAACTCGGCGTTATTATACATGCTTTTTCATTGTGTGAATGTGACAGTTAGTTAGTGTAAGCAATTTGTGTTGTTTTTAGTCAAATGTTAACCGTTTATTCAGTGCTTTTTTACCTCTTCATATTATTCAAATAGAATGTGTTACTAGCCATTAGTGTAATGTAAGGTCTGTAGGCCTTACATACGTTTGAACCCTTTACTAGCATCGAAGCATTATTTCCTTTCGTTACTCAATTTTCGAAAACCTTAGGTATGTGAAAACAATGGTTAATTGAATTTCGAAAACCTTATTTGTGAAAACAATATATATGGAAATTTTAAAACTCAAATATGCCCAGTAATATGCAAAATTAAAAAGGTCAATAAAAGGCCATGAATGGACGCCAACCACAACTTTGATTTTTTTCTTTTAATACATCTTGATTTGGAGTGAAAAGAATTTGGTCCCAGGATTTCATTGGTCACCGTAAGTCTAACAACATTAATTAAAGACACATCGTCCAAAAAAAAGAGAGAGCATTAAAAACACAATTAATTTGTTTGATTAATAATCAGATTTTAATACAAAATTATAGGGGTAAGCACGGGTTGAAAAAACAACCCATGGAGTAATGTGTGGACCCTAACCGAAGCTAGGTAGGTAGTATTCGAAAAAAGAAATCCTAAATTTTTAATCCGGTAAATTTGTTTTTCGGGGTTGCAGGGTGTAGTTCGAATCGTGTAGGACTATTGTGGGATTTAGATAGATATTAAAAAAACAAGTTATTGTGGGATTTAGTTCGAATCGTGTAGGACTATTGTCGGATTTAGATAGATATTAAAAAAAACAAGTTACGGGTTGACACTGCATAAAAAAAAGTTTTGAAAGTCAAAATAATATCACACATCAATACAGATTAGAAAATTAAATGTTAGTGTTGTTAAATAAACTATAAATATTACAAGTTACAACATTCGAAAATTCATATTACAAGCATAAGGTTACAACAATAAAAAGTTACGAGAGAATCTCGGGACTCAAGGCGATCGGGGAGCTACGTAGATTATTATCACCAACTATTATAAAGCTTTCTGAGGTATATTCGTTATCGGATCCATAGGGATACGAGAGAGACATAATAACTTCTCAAAATTCACTGAATTCATAGCTATCTAATCAAAATTGTAAAGTATGCAACCAAGTCAAACTAAGAACATAAAAATTGAACTAGTTCAACATCAAATCAAGGAATACTAGTTAGTAATCAAGATTAATAGTAAATTAAGCCGATAATTGAACAATTTTCTCCTTATCCATATAAAAGACCCCTATCAAAAGAAGAAAAAACTTATTAGTACCTTATTATTTATTACTAACTAATAAAAAAATGTAAACTAATACTAATACAAATGAAGTGGCTTACCAAATCCGTCTTCCATTTCTTTAATACTGCCCATGTATTTTCAAAAGTTAATAGCAGTGGACCCCTGAAGACAATTCTATGGCCACACAAGTGTCTGAACAAACTTTGAGTTCAACAAGCTATGACAGTGACCAAGATCTTGACCAACGGTTCTAAACACATATTTAGAATTTAATGTCGACACGAGATTGCTAGAAGATCCCTTACCAATTTTAAACATACCTCTCGTCACAATCCTTCCACCGTTGAAGGACATCAGACTGATTAGATGTCCCCTCTATGTCCCCAACCATATACTTCTCTAGTTTAGATTTCTTTATGGCAACAGTTTTGCCATGCAAGGAGCATTTAAACAGAGATGAATTTTGGTCTTGTTGATCAACAATGAGAGTATTGTAAAGAGACGATGATCTAATATTGATGCAACTTCAATTCTACTTACCGGGAGTCTCAAATTCTACTTACCGGGAGTCTCAGGATAATATCGTAAACATAGGATAACCTGTCCAAGGATTCCTTTCCCTTTATAACAAACCATGAGCTTTCCCTATCGTGCCTAAAGGTAAGTTAGCTACTCAAAACCATCTAGCTAATAGGACATCCTACAAAGTCCCTTATACCCTGCTTCCCCGAATCTCGCAAGTGTGCTAAACCGCGAGATCTGGTACTTTGAATAGCCTCCCTTGCCGCTCAAACGATCCCCGATCAAAAAAAATAGTCTTCTTTTCTTATTTTAAAGTCTTATACGGATCTGGTAGTAAGGAGAACTTAGATTGACAACTCTAAGCCTGTTGAACCATACAAATCATAAAACAACATTAGAACAATACCAAGGTGTGATATATAATGAACACTCAGTGCAATTCTTCTCGCAAGTGTACGAGTAGTCGCAAGTAATAAAGAAAATACGTAAGTTCATCTCCACAAGGATTAAGAAGTTAATACGTAATTTAACTCTAATTGTGATTATTCGTTGGAAAAAATAAATAAAGAAAATTGAAGTTTTTTTATTTATTTTTGTTGATTATGAAGAAACCGAGTAAACTAAGAATCGATGACTAACGATTAAATAAAACTAATTAACTAAAAGAGTTTGTGAGAATGGGGGAGAGAAATGTAGGTTGATACACTTGTAATCTCCACTAGCTATAATTGGACTTACTTACAATTCTAAGAGAAAAATGGGACATTGTTTCTAATCGAGATTCTAAAGTCTCCCTAAGTACCTTGCGGATAAGTAGGGGGCTGCTATCTAACCCTAGGATCCTCTTTTAAGTGAATTCTACGCATTGTTATCTAGATGCCTAAAGTTCAAACCCTATGTGATCACCTAGTTAGTTTAGCTTTTATGAGTTTTCAACTCCAAGAGGCATAATTTTTCTAGGTACACTACCAAACCCTAATTTTGGGCGTAATTTAATAGTGAACCACCCTAAATATGTGTACATCAACAAGAATCTAAAGATAAGCATGAGGGGGTAATTTCAACAACAACAATCCACTATTTACTTTAATAAGAAATCCTAAACTCATTTAAATAAATGCTAATTAATAGTTACGGTTCATACCCAAGTATTTCAAACTACTAGAAATTTAAGATAAAGAAAAGACATAATTTAGAAATAAATGCACTTATTATGGAAATTAATGTATTATTTGGATTGGATAATGGAATGAAAGTAAAGAAATATAAAGGAAAAATAGTAAATGAAATAGAAAAAAATGATTCTTTTGTTTGAATTGTTAGAAAAATATTAAAGGAAACAATTGTATTACTTTTCTGTTTGAATAATTTTTTTTAATAATATTAAGTATATATTTATATTTCTATCCTTTAATGAGATTTATTAACTAATTTATTATTTTATTTATGTATATTTTGGATTTACATTAACAAATGACATGAAATAATAGAAATATAAAAATTTAAAAAAGAAAAAAGAAACTGATAACCGTATTTGGATTATAAGTATCATACTAAAGGAAAAAAAGTAATTGATTATAAATTTGCTTGTTTGGATTCATGTTATTAAAAGAAAAGAAAAGATAATTTAAAAAAAAATACTTTTATACCTTTTTAATATTATAAGATAATTTGAAATATTTTAAGAAATAATTATTTCATTTTTTTTTTGAAATGATTCTAAAATGAGAGAATTAAACATTGTCATTATTTAAGAAAAACAAAGAATTCCCCAATTAATTGAGTTACTTTTCCTTTATTAAAAATTTAATCCAAATTAAAAAAAAAAACTTTTATTCCTATCATTTCATTTGTTCTTCTTTAAAAATATGAATTAATTCATTAAAGATATTTTTAACTTTTTATACATATGAACATTTCCATTTCTTCCATTTGACCCTTTTTTGGAAGGATTAAAAAATATATTATTAAAATAATCTAAACAATTCTTTAACCTTCTTAATTTCGTTACTAATATTAAAAGTAGAATCCATAAATGAAAGATCTGATTAATTCTTAACTATCATTTTATTTTCTTTATAATTTTGAATTTAAACATAGCATAAGGGCCTGTATGGGATTGTTTTTTAAAATAGTCACTTGAAATAGTTTTAGATCCTTCAAAATACTTTAGACAATTAAAATCACTTTTAGGAAAAGTACTACATATGTGATTATTAAAAAATCACTTAAATTGATTTTATATGTCAAACTATTTTTTAATATATTTCAAATATTTTAATTTTAATTGAAAATCGCTTTTACCTCTAAAATAATCAATCCAAAAGGTCTCTAAGTGTTCTTGGCTCTTCCTTGCTTCTACCTTTTCTCCCAATTGCTCATTTCCTTTAATAATGATAAGTGACAATGATATGCTAATTAAAAATGTATTTATAATATATGTATTAGCTCAATTGGTCAGTTTAAGCGAGTCAAAAGTGATTTAATGGACTCTTTTTAAATCTGAACAACTTTAGATCTTGTTAGTCGAACGTCCATGAATTTTTCAAATTAAACCAAAATAGCGATCTGTTTCTTCTCACACGATATACACACAAAGGGATACCTTGAGCTCGATTTTCATGATCAAAACTTTCACCAATTATGAGATATGCCCCCTATAAGTTTGATGTAAAAAATTTGTCGACAAGTCCTATTGAGCTTTACATGGACTTCTTAACTCCTTTTGCAACTTGGTTTTAGTTTTTTCATGACTTTTTGATTTCATAGCTTCATCCTGGGGTCTAATATCATCCATACATTTAGGAGTTTGACATTTAACACACGAATTGTCTCAAAATGTTCCAAAAATACACATATCATCCAAAATAGGCTAAAACTCAAATAACAACAATTAAAGGGATAAATTCCAGAATTAAACCTCAAAAGTATACCTAAATGATGTCTCTTAAGTCTATAAATCTATAACAAAAGAAGAGACATCGTAGTCGTTGAGTTCTCTAAACCTAATAAAACTATCTATCTTATATAGTTTGTATTTAATAAGCTCTTAATCTGGTTCATTAAGTCACATGATCAATAAGACTGTTTGTTTTTCCTGACCAATTCAGATCTGAATACCTTTTAACTGGTCTGTTTGATTAAGATTTCAAACCAAATCTAATTCATTCAGACAGTGTCTTTTAACTAAATAAGTTCTATTCAGATATTATTCAACATTAAGTACTTATCACTTAAAAAAATCAAATGACACATAAGCCTATCCTAGTTGACATTGAAAAAGCGGTAAATGGTTTTTCAGATTGCTGGATCCCTTTGTCTCATAAGATCATAGACATAGTCCTTTGATTTTTCAGCCATTTCTTTGACTTTGATGCATTTAGCTCGATATGGTGTAGCAACTGATGTTTGGGTGTTGGATGATGTCTTTGGTGGATGTGTACAGTTCGTCCATAATTTCGAACATTTCATAATCTGTTTTGGATAAGATCGTTGGCTGTCTATTTAGATTTTTTGAGTTTTTAGTGGTCTTGTATATTAATCCACTTGTAATATAGTTTTTTAATGAAAAATTCTTTTGACTTAAAAAATAAATTATTTAATATTGTTTTATAGGAGAGTATTCTGAAAAATAAAGTAAAAAAAGATATTTTAACAAAAGACACTCATTTTTTTAATAATAAAATCCTTAAAATCTTTTATAGGTTTGGAAAAAAAAGTAAGTTTTCTAGGACTCTATGGATGAATTGTTTAAAAACAAAACAAAATGCTTAAAACTCTTTTTAGGGTAACTCGAAAGAGACACAACAAGAGTTTGAAAATCTAAACCTTACCAGATTTACCATACTTTTCACCACTGACGTAAAATGGAATCTAACGAATGACTCTCCTTATTTAGCGCTTTTATTACTTTCACTACCACTCCAATCGATCCTCCTGGATTCCCGGCCGTCAAAAATCCCTTCATCTAATCTCGACCCTTCAAAATCACCAAAATTTACTTTTTACCCCCAAATAGAAAGATCTACTAATTTCCTCACCTATACAATACCACTACAAAAATACTACAGACACTCCTTTTTTATAGATCTGCCTAAAGCCCTTCTCTACCCATCTTCCGTTTCCCTAAACCTCTCTCTCGTCAATTCAAAAATAAACTTTAAGCTCTTGATCTAGGGTTCTGTCGCATCGCTGCTTTCACTATCCAATATGGCAAGCTCATATGCAGCTCAAGTTAGTGCATCACAGGTATGTTGTGTATTGCTTCACAATGAATTCACTACTCTACTCGATTTGTAATTAATCTGAATACTTTTTATATTCCTATAGGTCGGTTCATACTTTGCAACGCAATACTATCACGTGGTTCGTGAGACTCCCGATTTTGCGCATCAGTTTTACACAGACGCCAGCTCTGTAATTCGTGTTGATGGTGAATCCACTGAAACAGCTTCTGCTTTGGTGGTGAGGATCTAACTTAGTTAATTGATTGTGTTATGCAATAAATTTCTATCAAAATCGGTTATAATTGTGTACATCTGATTTTCTTTTTGACAAGTTTATGTGGATTTGTGTGCATCTATGAGATTGTTCTATTGTAACGTATTAGTTAATTTTAATTTAGAGATTCTAATTTTAGGGATTTATCATTTTTTGAATTAATAATTAAACATACAATACTGATAAATGAATAATTTTGATGTCTTATGCCTGTTGTCTTAGTCCTATAATCCAAACTGTTGAATTTAAAATCTATAGTTTTGTGATTCCTTGAATTTAAAGATGAACCTTTTCACCTGTTCTACAATTAATTGATATTGTTATAATTTGTTTCCATCTTTGTTCCAGCAAATTCATAATCTTCTGGTGTCACTAAACTTCACAAGTATCGAAATCAAGACAATAAATTCTCTCGAATCATGGAGTGGAGGTGTTCTTGTTTCTGTTTCTGGTTTAATCAAGTCTAAGGATTTCAATGGTGGACGAAAGTTTGTGCAAACCTTTTTACTTGCTCCACAAGAGAAAGGTTACTTTGTACTTAACGATGTTTTTCACTTCATCGATGATGATTTCATTGATCAATCACAAGCACCATTACAATCAGAAACTCCACTTGATTTTCAACCTACTATTTCTGATCCTGTTCATGAACATCAAGGTATTGATTGACCCATTATCTTTAACACAAAAATTTTCACATATTATTATGTATAGTTTAGTTACGTTTTACATTGTTCAGATGCATCTGACTATGGGTTAGAAGTGGAGGCTCGTGAATATGTGGAGTCAGTTCATATAGAAGAAGAAGAAGTTGTAGAAGAGTACGATGTTCAAGAACATCATCATGATGAGTCAGCAGGTGAAGCAGAGGAAGAAGAGGCTTATTATGATGAGTCACCTGCTTTGCATCAGAATGTTCATGTTCCAGAATATGTGCAAGAACCTTTACCTGTTATTGAGGAGCCGATTGTTGAAGAGCCTAAAAAATTCACATATGCTTCCATTGTATGTTCTTCTACTTTATTTAACTACATTAATATTAGTCTCTATGTTCTAATATTTGTTTTTTTTTTGGTAAATGTATAAAAGTTACGAGCCCCTACTGGTAAACCTGCACCAGCAGTGACTGTTCGATCATATGCAAAAGTGACACCACCTGTACCAGAGTATCAACCTCCTGTTCAGTCATACTCTTCAGTACCTGTTCAAAATTCTACTCCAGATACTGCACCAGAGAGTTTTGTTAATGAAGAAGGTATTTATTTAATAATTTAGCTTTGTAATCTGAACCTTGTTATGCTAATGACTAAAATTAACTTTTTACAGGTGATACAAAATCTGTTTATGTAAAGAACTTGCCTACATCAGCTACTACTTTGGAAGTTCAGGAAGAGTTTAAGAACTTTGGTAAAATTAAGAAAGATGGTGTTTTCTTGAGAAACAAAAAGGTTTGTTTTCTTTTGTTTTATTTTACTTTCTTTTTTTCTTTTGTGTATTTATTATAGTACAAATGACACTTGGTTATATTATATTATAGGATGTTGGGGTTTGTTTTGCTTTCGTTGAGTTTGAAGATGCACAGAGTGTCGTAAGGGCAGTTCAGGTAATAATACATGGACGTGCTTTTTAGTTACTTTCTAAGTTATATTATGTATGTAACTAATATAATGTTACGTTTACTTTAGGCTTCTCCAATACAGTTGGGTGGAAGACCAGTGTACATTGAGGAGAGGAGAGCAAACGAGAGTAGCACTTCTCGTGGAGGAGGAAGTATGTTCCTCGTCTTTAAATATTAAAATTATTAATTAGTTTATTGCATCATAATTAATATTTTATATTTTTTTTTAATCAGGAAGAGGAGGCAGAGGAAATAGAGGAGGACGTTATGGGGGGCGGGGATATGGAAGGAGCAACTATCAGGAAGGCGGAAGCAATGGTTTCCGTGGCTAAATTCCTATAAGTTATTGGGTTTTTTGAAATGGCAATGTTTTTTTCTAAGATAAAATATTATTTGAGTGCGTGTTTTCATATGCAAGAGACTTGTGTATCTTTGTAACTTTATCTATCCTACAGATAATTACCATTTTCCCTATTGGTCTTTTTTACCCTCACAATTCAACAGGGAATACTGATATTGTGAGAATAACTTATTGAGTTTTTTGATCTAAGATCTTTTAATCTCATTTTTCTGATTTACGTGTCTTTATATTTGGTCAAGTCTTAGGCAAATTCTAAGGCGTAACTACTGGTAGATTTAGCCATTAATCAGTCAATGTCCAAGACCATGATGATTCTCTTTCTTATTCAATCCACCATTCTATACTTTTGGCTATTTTTATCTAGAATGTTAAGAAATTAATGAGGTGCTGGGAATTTTCTTGTATAATTGTCTTGTTCTGTAATAAGGCAATGTTTAAAACAACTTTCTCTCATATTTTCAACTGAATATTCTGAATTTGCAGTATTCTGCTAAAAAACTAATTATTATTGTATTTCTAAAACTTGTTTACATATATTTTAAGTTACTGCTAAAGTGCCCCCCTTTAGTGGCCTTAAAAAAACCTATGCTGTAATAGAAGTTATGGTGCCAGTTTGGAACATTGCTGGTGCTTCTTTATATGTCTCTTCTTCCTCTTCATCCTCTATTTCCCAAAGAAACCTAGCATATGCAGCATGAACATGGCTGTGTAACAAATTATGATGAGTCAGAATTGCTAAAAACATTGAATAGTAAGTTTAACAAATTATATACTACTAAAGCCTTTTTTACCTGTCTTCAGAAGCAGCTTGAACTGCTCTTTCAAAGTAGCTTAAAGCTCTATCTTCATCATGGTGAAGCTCCCACACTAGTTTAGCATAGTGTGATAGAACTTCACCATCTGTTGGATCAGCTAGAATTGCCCGAGAGTAATATTCTTCAGCTCCTGGAAGATCTCGCTTTATCTAAAACAGAAAAATGTGTTTTAGTAACTTGAAAAAATTGTGAGCTAATATAATAAGAGCCTTACTTTATACAAAAATTGTGCATAATTCCTCAGAAACAAAGGGTTGTTGGGACTTCCCTCTAACATATTTTTGTAATGCTCCTCTGCACTAAGATCCTGGCTATCACCACCTTCTCGGTTAAACGCCACCGCTCGATAACCACCACCAGAACCACTATCGAAGTTAGTGAAGCTGAAATCAGAAACCCCGAGCCCCTTTGCGAGATACAGCTCCTCCCTATCCTCTTGATATCCATGAGTATAATTCACTTTCGGTTGCATATTAAATTGATTATAATTAGCATAAAACTCGTTATTCTTAACTATCTCCTCATTCACTTCATCTTCTTCTTCTTTCTCCTCATCACTCTCTTCATTTTCAAGCTGACAACTCAAATGGTGAAACATGGAAGAAGGAATAGTCTCTAGAAGAGAAGTACTACGCCTACGTGCAAATTTGTTAGACATAGTTTTGAAAGTGAAGTCATCAATGTTATTTGAAGCATTAACTAAACTTTCCAAATTTCCTTCAGATAGTGATCTTGGAAAACCATTATTTGAATTTCCAAAAGCAGGAGATATAGGAGATGAATTGCATGAAATTGTGTTGAAACTATGATTGTACGAGAGTTTGCTATAACAAGAAGGCGGTGTTTGTCTTGCTGGTGTAATGGAAATATCACATTGAAAATAATTGTTGCTGTTAGGACTATTATCAGCTATGGATGAAATTAAAGATCCAAGAATCGGTGTTGAAGCACTCTTGAGCAACATTTCTTTGATAAATTATTCCTATGAAAATAAAATAGGCCATCGATTTAGAACACAACAAAAACGTGTATCAAACAGCAAATTGGAGTCAACAAAGAGAGATTATTGGACTAGTGAATATTGACCAGTACACAATAAGGGAAAAAATCATAGTCTAATTGGAAAACTAAATCTAACTATTGAGTTTATTTGATATTTTTTTTTCTAGATTTTCAGAAGAATAAAATTCTATTAGTACAAAGACTTTTAATTTTACTCGTTCCAAACTTCAATAGCTCTGAAAAGAAATTCAATAGCTTTGATGGGGAAATCAAGAGTAGTTCTGGTTATAATAATTATTTTCGAATACATTATATAAGAGATGCAAATTATTGTGTTAATTAGCTTACAAATTATGGGTTCCATATGCATGGATCGTGGATGAAACAAGTGATATAATACTATCAAGTCATAAATATATTTTTATAGATCTGGTCACGTATGAATTACTAAAGAACACGACCAACTACTATTTTAAAAAGGGTGCTGTAATACAAGATTGAACTACATACTACTCATAACTTTTTGCTGATTCACGCATTATTATACAAAAGTTCTTAAAATCATCAGTTAAAATGTTTTAATTTGATAAACTCGTTAAAATGAGTCATATAATTCACTATTAGTAAATTAACAGACGCATGATGTCTCTCTTAAAAAAGTTCATTTTTGTTTTCTTCTTTTGACCATTGATACTTTTGCATAAAAAAGCTTTTCTTTTGCTTAAAATGGAAACTCGAATAAGGGACGATCTTAGACGCACTAGCAAATGAAAACCAACAAATAAAGAGAATAAACACAAATTGAGTTAAAGGTAAGTAGAGAAAGATTCATACCTTGAAGCTGAAGTAAGGAAAAGATGTAAGGAAGAAAAGAGAGAAGAAAGTAGCTAATGATAAATGGAGAGATGTTTGGTTGGTGTATGTTTATAGTAAAGAAGAAGTGACGACGAAGGGGGTATGGTAATGCAGATGCTTGACAATTATGTTGATTTGGTTCGTATAAATTTGTATGGTTAAAAATAAATGCATATCAAATAAATTAATAATGGTGGTTAGCTATCTAGCTGTAAAGATAGAAAGATACGAATTTGTTTGTTTGTTTCTTCACTTCCTTTTCCTTTTCTTTTTGTTTTCTAGGACATTTTGCGTTTAACATGGACGGAGGACGCGTATCCGTCCAATAATATTACTACTACTTGGAAAAGTTATGGAGGTGGCCATTATTCACATTTTTCATATATTATTGATTTAGATATTTTTTTATTAGTATAGTATTATATCATCTCTACATTTAATGCTTCTTACTATTTTGTCGTAGTATTAGTATATTGGTTTCCTTTTTTAAGTACATGTGAGAGCCACTTTTGACTCAGAATCATTTTGATTTCAATAAGATTTGATCTCAGGGTCTCTTGATCTTTGCGGAGTAGTCTAACCACTAGAACAACTATCGATCTTAGTTTATTGGGTTTTTCGTTACAACGGAGGCCCTCCAAAGGACCGTGGAATCACTTTTAAAGTAAAATCTCACTCGCTAAACCCGGGCTAAAGACCAATTTAGGTGATTTACTCCCACTGTATCTAGGAATGACAACGAGTCGGATTATCGCAAAAAAATCTAAAACTATGTTCATAACTATTTAATTTATTAAAAACCCGATCTTAACAGATTTAACCATTAGACTTACTTTTCAAAACCATAACCGAATAATACAGATTCACTTTTTTTTTTTTACGGTTTTTTGGATTTTAACCTTACTAAACTATAACTCTATAATATATTGAAAACTCTTAAAACAAGATAACAAGTACAAGAAAAAAATTCAAAATATATAAAATATTATGTTGATCTTTAATTAAATAACATATTTGTTATTTTTTTATTACATTTAATGTGTATATTTTAGTTTTGTGATATGATAATACTTTTTTATCCATATTATTATAAAATATACAAAAATAGATGATAATAAACAAGTTTTCGGTTCTTCGGTTTATTTTATTTAACCATGACCTAACGGATTTAACCATCGGTTACACTTTTCAAAACTATAACCTAACGGTTTTATCCATGGTTGCATAATCGGTTTAGATTTTCATCGGTTTCGGTTTTAAACCATAACCGTTGTCATCCCTAACTGTATCACGCGTAAGTCTACTCAGATCCCTTCCGGAGGATCCTCAAATATACTAGATGTTCAATCGTGCGACAAAGAGAGGCGAGTCATTCAATCCGCGCACATATTAACCTCTCTATAGATGAACCAAACACATAAAGCCTGTTCCTTTCCAAAATCATTCGAATTCGCTCGATCCATAGCGCCATAGAGACACCCCCATTTTCTACATTCTGTACCACTTCAATGCCTCTGTGGAGTCTACTTCCACACTCATCTCCGTAATCCTCAATCCTTTTGCCATCTTTAATCCTTCGTACAACGCAATTATTTCCACCTCCACTGAGATTGACAACTAACCAACTTTGAAAATCCTTGAATCCACGTTCCATTCTCGTCACAAATAATCCTTCCAGCCCAGCCTATTCGTCTCTGGTAAATAAAACTTTCGTCCGTATTGAGTTTCATTCCCCCACTGGGATTACTCCGCCCAATAAGCTCAACTTATTCTTTGTGTAGGGCTTTCTCATGCGTATGGCCCCATACTATAATAAAATTTGACGCCTCAAACTTTGCTTTACGGATAATCGCTATTTCATTGAACGGAGGGCTCCCATTAAACACGATCGCATTCTGTTCTCGCCACAAGACCTCAATTAAAGCACCAAAGAATGTACTCCATGGTATCCCAAAAAAGAGAAGCTTGAACTTCAGGTTGTTTTTCCACCTCTTGGTCCCACTTGCACTGCACCTTCTTTAAGTTGTGCCGCATCCAAGCTACTGTGATTTGTAATCCATTCAATCCCCTGCTGCAATTCACCTCGCTTGGGTCCCACCAGCAATTCCGTGATCTATGAAGTCTGTCGCTGCATCAATTGACATGTATAAGGCCGCTCTGCACTGAAGTCGCACCCTGAAATAAATGCAAGTCTAGTCCCTACAAGCTGTTGGGCTGTCACATGATACGTACATGTCTGTTGGGAGTTGAAGTTGTGCCCTGAATTAATTGCACTTCTAGTCCCCACACATTGCAGGACTGTCGCATGATTCGTACAAAGTTGTTGGTTGTTGCACCCTGAATTAACTGCGCTTCTGGTCCTTGTGAGTTGCTGTCTTCTAGAAGTCTCCAAATATATACAAAAAACACATGTATTAAACTCACATGTCGTAAGGAACACTCCAGTTTCTGAGTCTCCTCCTTGAATCTCGCACCACGCCCCACGTCTAATCATTTCCCACATGGACCAAACCTTAAAATAGACTCAAAAAATATTACAACTGTCTATACTTCCATTCCACACCACGAGCACAAGTTTCCAACCTCCATACCCCATTTTACCAAATTATATTTTGTAGCTAGTCTCTCTTTCACCGCACGCCATATAAGTACCATAGTTCTTTGTGTACATTCCAAACTCCATATCATATTCCATTGAATATCTAAACTAATCCCTGTAACAATGGTTTACGCAAAGGCCAATTTAACTAAGTACATGCCTTGAATCTCCCTCCACTAAGAGAAAAAATCTCTCGACTCATTGCCGCTCGCAACCTCAACGTCCCTAAACTCTTCTAATTTTGCATGTGGAAGAACCTGTTGGAGTTGTTTCCAATTCCATCCCCCATGAAGGACAGAATCACTGACCTATGGTTTCTTTTCCCATAAGTCCGAGGGTCAGATTGCGAAATCAATCAAAGGCTAATCCCCCATCCAAACATCCAACCAAAAAGACACCTCTTTCCCATTATAAATAAGCCATTGGGATCCCCGTATCAAAATAGAAATACCTCCGCGATGACTCTACTTATTCGTGAATCATTTGACTTGGAAACATACTGAAGAACATTCGACTTGAAAATATTTCCTTTGTATCACTATCGGACATAAACAAGAGCTATCATGAACTAATTTCCACTCAAGCTTACGTAGAAGTTCTATATTCATATCTCTACTTTGTGTAAACCTAGTCCTCCCATATTCTTAAGACGACATAAATCCTCCCAAATAATCCAACTAATTCCGCGTTGTTCACTCAAAGAACCCCAAATAAAATCCCTCCTAATATGATCAATTTCTTGACAAACATACTTCGAAAGCATTTCCACTTGCATAAGGTAAATTGGTGTAGCACTCAATATTGCTTGGGCTAACGTGATACGCGCCACAAGAGCAAGTGTAGAACCCTTCCATTTAGCCAACTTACCTTTCACTTTGTTGACTATTTCGCCATAAAATTCTCGATGCCTTCTTCCCAAAAGGATGGGGACACCCAAGTATTTTCCGAACCTATCCCAACGGCTAAAACCGCTCCTGTTAATGATTTCCTCTGTGATTCCCTCATCCATATTTCATGAGAAGTAAATGAGCGATTTATCTTTGCTAATCATTTATCCAGCATCCGAGTAGAAAGCACGCAACGTATCTTGCAAAAGATTGAGATTATGAATAGATGCTTCTGGAAAAAAAATTAAATCATCAGCAAAGAAAATGTGAGAGATAGGGGCCCTTCTGAGCTAATCTACTGGTGTGGCCTAAGGTGTGATAAAAAGATGATATAATTTAGATGAAAATAAATACCCTAAGCTAACACGGTACTGCAAGTATTACAGGACGTATGCAAGTTTTAATGATAAGAAGATTCGTTCCTCAGAGACTGCCGAAAGTTAGAGAGAACTTATGCAAATTATCAAGTGCAGATATAAAAGATAGAAAGATAATACGCAAAGAAAGAAAAGGAAAATAGATTTTTATTTGGTTTTTATAAAGAAAGCTAAACTACTAAATAAAAGACAGGAGATAAAAGATATGAATTTCAAAGTAACTAATTAAAACTAAGAAAATAAAAGACAATAAAATAAATATGAAGAATATAAGATGAGAGATATAGCTAAGGTTTTACTAGTATGCACTAATCCTTCTAATTCTATCTATTAGATCTAGTTTATAAGGGAGAATATTAGCTCTTGGTATACTTAGTCAGGATTCTAAATTCCCATTCCTTAGACCTTGAGAGCGACTAAGGGGGCTACGGCACAATCAAGACGTGGTTACACTCTTAGAGTTATCAAGCGCTACCAAGGCTCTAAGCAAACGCAACAATCAATTGGTGATATGGTGATTAAAACAAACCCTAATGACAATCTAGTTAGAATCATGTTTTGTCAGAACTAATATCGACACTAAACGTTATGTGGTGGTTCAATAGTTAAACACCCAGCTAAGGTGATCATATAACTACTATTAAGGTAATCCTAAACGTTGCGCACCACAAGGAAAACATACATTAAATCAAAACACATAATCAAATATAAAGATAAGTAGCTAATATCAGATTAAAACATATAATTCCCAAAGAAACTTAGATAGAAGAATTAGAATTCATAGTTTATACATGATGCAAAAACCAAGCTAATAGAATTAATTTATACAAAGAAAAGAAGAGAAAAGAATTACAAAATAAGAGGTTGAAGGAGACATGATTGATGCACAGCTCCTTCCAGACTTCTTCTCTTGTGTGCAGCTTCCTCTTGGCCTTAAGGTCTGGCCAAGGATGATTTTGTAATGTTAAGAGGCTGTATTTATAGGGTATAGGTTGACCTAATTCGTTTTCTTGAAGGAGAAGTAAGTGGTGGACTCCTAGCCCAACTCAAATTCGTAAGGAAATAAAGATAAATTATGCTGAACTGTTTTGAGCATATCTTCTTCGTTATTGGTCGGTTTTTGCTCCATAATATACCAAAAGAATCCTCAGCGATTATCTACGTCCCTATGAAAGTAAATTACCAAAATCGGCTTATTTCTTGGAGTAATCACCACTTCTTTAGGCGTGTGCTGCAGAATTTCAGATTTAGGCAGCTTTTCCTTTTTCTAATTACTCCAAACGCGTCAACATTCCATGATTGTACCCGCTTACTCAAAGTCTCAATGTTCTCCTCCAAGCGCCTTACCACTTTCAACCAAGTTTTCTCAACATAGTGTAAGAACGTATCATGATAACACCATGTTGCCTCGAAACAGAACCTGTGCTCTTGAGGATTTGGAACTGGCAAAATTAGCACTATAACAAGGATGGGCGCATGATCTGAATGGACGCGCCGAAGATGTAGGACTCCCGTTACCCCGAACACCTCGTTCCAAAATAGATTTCTATAAGCCCTGTCTTGCCGTTTCATGATCCTCAAGCCCGAATTCCATGAATCACTCCATGTGAAATTTGGACCCTCGAAACCCAAATATTCAAGACCACACTTACTTCGCCAATTCTCAAATTTCACCATAGACCTCGATGTACCTTACACAACACCTAATTTATCTTCGGGAACGACAGTTTGATTAAAATCGCCAAATACTGGCCATGGTTCTGAAATATCCTTTAAAGCAGTTTCAAGTGCATCCTGGAGAGTGTTTCGAGTCCATGAATCGGGGCTCGCATAATCTGTAGATAAAATCCAAGGAATACATGAGTTACGAGATATACGAATATTACTTACCTGTTTACTAGCCAAAAAAAAATTGGACCAACATATATTCTCGATTCCACATAATCCAAATGCCACCCGGGAAGCCCGAGGCTTCAACCCTTATGGTTTACTCATTCAAAGATATTTGATAATCTTCGTAGTCTCCGAACATGTTGCCTTAGTTTCTAAAATAATTGAGATTAGAGGTGTATGATGCGTAATAAGGTCGTTAAAGACTCGTCTGAACTCTACACCATTAGCCCCTATACAGTTCCAAAATAAAATGATAAAAGGAGTATTGGTCATAAACCAACCCCTAAAGAATTAAACATTGTATGTAACAAAATGTTCGTAATTAAAGGGATATATAGAGAAGCTAATGCGAGCGCGGATTGGTTGGAAAGATTTGGCCTAAGGCAAGATGTTGAATACGTTTCTTATATTGATCCCCTCGACGGAATTTGGAGAGCGCTTACGAGAGATAGAGCCGGCTGGAAGCGCCCTAAGAGAATCTTCACCATAGACATGGCAAATCTGTCTTGTTAGTAACAGATTTTATATCATGATCGTATGAGCTCCCTTGTAATAAAAAAACATTTATAAATAGTCTAAATCTTCTAAATAAAAGACGATCAAGGTCCTTCAGGGACCCTTAATTCACTCTTTTCACTTATAAAATCAATTTTTCCATATATATTCACTAATTTATTTACATTAAATTTAAATTTTTCAAAATTATAAAAATATTCATATATTTCTTTCCTTTCATATACGATAATGTAAAAAGCAATATTTAAATACAATTCAACAAAGTGTTGTTTCTTTACATATCTTTTATTTTTTATATATTACTAATTCACTTACCTAAACATTTTTTATAATTACAAAATATTATTTTTCTATACTGCTTTCTTTTCATATATTATGACATAAAAATGATATTTAACTAAAATTCAATAAAATATCATTTCTTTATATATCGTTTATTTAATATATTGTGACATAAAAACAAGAGTTATTAGCTTATTAAGTTCAAATACATAAACCCAACCCCTACCAAGTCCATAATTTTTTTACCCCTTCAAAAGGTCCAAATTTTTCAGTTTTACCTTTTCTACGCCTAAATTATAATAAATAAATTAAACATTACTTTATATATAATATTAAAATTATAAATGGTAAGCTAAAAAAAAAGTAAACGTTGAAGAACAATGAAACATAAAGCTAAAACTCAATATCATCTAAAAAATAAAAACTCATCTCATTCACTCTAGCAGGAAAAACAAAACAAAAGGTAAATGTTGAAAAACAATGAAAATAAAAACCTAAAACTCATGTCTTCATACTTTTATTGAAACAAAAAACATAAATAAATCTCTTCACCCTCACCTTCTTCCGGCCAAGCCGCTCACTTTCTTGTATAAGAAAATTGCTCCCACTCGGAGTCCATTATCCACCATTATCAACCCGTCTTGGCTACGCAATCAACAACCGAAAAACCCAAAATAAGGCATTGAAACTCTAAAGAATTGTGTTTTTTTACCTTAAATCAAGCGAAGAACCCAGATTAATGTATAAAACTAATTTTTATCATTAAAGGAATGAGTTTTAGGTTTTATGTTTCATTGTTTTCAATGTTATTTATTTTTTTTTCAATGCGAGTGTGAAAGAGATAAGTTTTAAGTTTTATGTTTAATTATTTACAATGTTTTTCTGCTATTTTGTTTTTTTGTTTTGTTTTGTTTTTTTTTTCAATGTGAGTGTGAAAGAGATAAGTTTCATGTTTTTATACTGTTTTTCAACGTTTACTTTTTATTTCAGTTTTGTAACTGAAATTTTTCAACTTTTCCGATTATAGACTTTTTTTTATTGTCAACATACTGTTTTGTGCTATCATCCCATTATTTTTATATTGTCAACTCACTGCTTTTGCACTGTCGCCTATGTTGTAGATCTCCCCGCCTAGGCGCCGCCTAGGCATCATCTCCCCCCTCAGCCGCTTACGCCTAGTTAAAATTCTAGGCGTTTTTTCTTAGCGCCTTAGTCGCCGTGGAATAGGTGCCTAGCTCGTCTAGGCGCCGATTAATGGCAAAGAATGGCCGTCTAGGCGCCGATTAATGGCAAAACATTCTCGCATGGGCCTTCTTGTTAATTTTCTTATTCTCGAGAATTCTCTAATTGATATTATAACTCAATTTTTAGTATTTTTATATTTACAATAGTGTTGTGAGATGAATTTTATGACTTAAATAGTTAAATTTTCTATAATTACTACATATATATTACTAAATATACAAATTTACACAGCATGACTCAAAATCGTATAATTCCGCCTAGGCCCCATGTAATCCCGCCTAGGCGCTACGCCCCGGTCAACCGCTTAGGCCGCAAAACCGAGAACTACAACATAGTCGCTCACTGGTCTTTCACCATCATCCCACAGTTTTTGTGGTGTCACTCACTACTTTTGCACTGTCAACCCACGGTGTTAGTAGTATCACCAGATTATTTTTGTGTTGTTAACCCATTACAATATACTCATACTTTTAATCACTGATTTCTAATTGGTTTTCTTTTTGTTTTTATGCACAGGTTTGACGATTCAAGAAAGTGATTAATATTTTGCTATAATATAGAAAATACAATGGAATGAGTTAGTTTTAGAATATAATATATTGTAATCATCGAAATATTTTGGTTTTAGAAATTTTAATGTTGGAGTATTTTAATTATATAATTTTTTAGTTTTGAAAAGTTAATATTCTCTTATGGCATGTTTTGTTTGAAAAAGAGTATCTTGGACATTTGTTTGGTTTTGATCTTTTTGGTCGGAATTGGTGGGTTATGGACTACCTGAGTAAATCACCTAAAAACTATCTATATAATAAAACAAACATTTTTAAACAGTCTAAATCATCTACATAAAAGACGATCAAGATCGTTTAGGAACCTTTAAATCACTCTTTCCCATATATAAAATCAAAATTTTCCATATATATATTCACTAATCTATTTAATTTTTTTTTTTTCAAAATCATAAAATATTATTTCTATATATTTCGTTCTTTTTATATATTATAACATAAAAAAATAATATTTAACAAAAATTCAACAAAATGTTGTTTCTCTATATATTTTTCATTTCTTATATATTTACTAACCTTTTAACCTAAATTCATTTTTTTTTAAATTATAATATATTATTTCTATATATTTCTTTCCTATCATATATTATGACATTAAAAGTAATATTTAACTAAAATTCAATAAAATATTGTTTTTCTATATATATCGTTCATTTAATATATTGTGACATATAAAGCAATTTATTTAATAAAACAAACATTTTAAACGGTCTAAATCTTCAACATAAAAGACAATCAAGATAGTTTAGGGACCCTTAATTCACTTTTTCTCACTTCTAAAATCAAATTTTCTCATATATATATATATATATTCACTAATTAATTTACCTTAAATTTAGGTTTTCTCAAAATTATAAAATATTATTTTTTATATATTTCTTTTGTTTAATATATTGTAACTTAAAAATAATATTTAACTAAAATTCAACAAAATGGTGTTACTCTACATATCTTTCATTTCTTATATGAGAAATTAGCTAATTAAGTTCAAAAACTCAATATCCCACCTTTATAGAGTCCAGGAATTTTTCACCCCCCATGAGCGTCCTTTTTTTTACTTATACCACAACTACCCCTGTATTAATTGATACTAAAAGATTCTGCAATATTTATCAATTAGTAACAAATTCCTTTTTATCGCCCATCAAATAATATCTAATATCTTCCATCTTTATCGTTTCTGTTACACAACCTTCCTTTCTTCACTCCAACACTACAATTCACAACCAAGCCTGCTACAACTAGGGATGACAATGGTTACGGTTAAAAACCGAAACCGATGATAACCGAACCGATTGAAAACTGAATTATATAACCGTGGTTAAAACCATTATGTTATGGTTTTGAAACGTGTAACCGAAGGTTAAAACCATTAGGTTATGGTTTTTGATAAAAATAAAACCGAAAAACCGAAAACCGTTTATTATCATATATATTTTCAAATTTTATAATAATTTAGATTAAATTAGATATATTGAAATTCTAAAAGCAAAATCAAAATACTAGATTTAACCAATTAAATAATAAATATGCAATTTAATCAAATACCAACACAATTTTTTATAAACCTTGGAGTTTTCTTTTATATGTATGGTTTTATTATATGAAATTAATATATTTATTAAATTATCATTTGAATATGGTTAAAAACCGCAAAACCGTTTAGAAAACCGAAACCGAATAATACGGTTATGGTTTTGAAAAGTGGAACCAATGGTTAAAACCGTTAGGATATGGTTTTTAATTATAAAAACGGTTATGGTTATGGTTTTTGGAATTTTTGCAAAAAACCGATTCGTTGCCATCCCTAGCTACAACACTCTGGGTCATCTTTTCTTCTCTCCGCTGCTTCCATGGACGAAGCCATGATCTAGAACCTTATTTGATGGGGGTCCATGTAAATGATCGAGACCTCGCAAACAACTTCTTCTTGTTCATCGTCACCATTGCTACGAAACTCCGATCTCAAACACGGAGCTTAAATCCATGAACAAAACAAAACTTTGATGAACAAAAATCATTGATGCGAAACTCCGTTCGAAAATTCACGAATCCATGAATGCGGTTTCAAAGCAGTACATATTTGACGGATCTAGAGCTTCTCCGTTCGACTGAGAAGAACTGAGTTAAGCTTCTCCGTTCAATAAAGTTTTGTTTTTCTCAATGTATATTTAGTTGTTCGAACTTGCTGAGTTTTTACGTAGGTAACTTATTACACCATCACTCTTAACGCACAAACCATCAAAATAACAAAGATAACCCACCCCCTTTTAACTCGACAAAAAGCATAACCCATCAATTTGCTCGAACACACCATCAAAATAGTAAACATTACCCACCAACTAAAAAGACAACCCATCACAAAAATGTTCCATGTACCACCATTTTGTAAAGACAACCCATCACAAAAACAAACATTACCCACCCTCGTTTTTACTACCCAATACAGAATATTTGTGCAACTGTTCATTTACTGTTTTGCCTTTCTTCTTCGTTTTCGAAACACCTTGTTCATCGCCACCCTTTGCTTTCTTGTTTTTGGTGTTAGTTGGAACATTACTGTTCATCTCACAACATACACATCATCGGTTAGTCGGGTCATCTCCTCTTTCCTCGTTCGAACCATTCCTTCTTCAACGTCGGTGGGTTGCTGTGGTAACTTCGTCTTCGCGCATTGATATTCTTTCGGTGGTGTACAAAATGGTGGGTAGGGTTTGCTGGATTAGAGAGGAGGTAGACGATAGGTTGTTTAATTTTTGGTTTTTGTTTTGGCGCTTTGTTCCTTCTTTTAAATTAATTTTGGTTGATTAGTTTTGCATGAAATCAACGAATTTCGTTATGGTAACTCAATAATCAGTCAACGGTAGAAGAAGGGCAATTGAGGTGGGTTGGACCTGATGGGCAACTGACTAAAGTCCGTGGACTCTAATAGTAAACCACCCTTCTTATATAGTCACTAAGCTTTCTACCTATTTTTTTATATTATAAAGTATTATTTTCCTATATTTCTTTCCTTTCATATATTATGACATAATAAATACTATTTAACTAAAATTTAACAATATATTATTTATATATATTACTTTTCATATATTATGACATAAAAAATAATATATATAATAAAATATACATTTCTGAACGGCTAGGGATTCTTAATTTACTCTTTCACATTAATGACATTAATTTTTTTTACTAATAAAAAGTAAGTGTGATTTATGAAATCAATTTTTCTCATATATATTTAATAATCTTTTAACTTAAGTATAAATTTTTTCAAAATTGTAAAATTTTATTTCTTAATATTTCTTTCCATTCATATATTGTGACATAAAAATAATATTTAACTAAAATTCAACAAAATATTATTTGTCTATATATTCTTCTTTCATATTGTGTGATATAAAAATTAATCTATATAATAAGATATACTATTTTAAACGTTTTGGATTCTCTATAAAAAAAACGGCCAGGATCGTCTGTGACTCTGGAATTCACTCTTTCACATTAATGTTTTGACTAATAAAAAACTTAATTGTCACTTATCCCGCCCCATTAGACATTGGAAGGTCCAGTGTTCGATCCACGCTAACCGCATTTATCTAATTTTTTATCATCTCAGCGGTTTGAATTTCTGATTTTGACACAGGAGACCTGGGTTTGATCCCCGTCAATGGAACAAAACTTTTTTAAGTGGTCACCTAGGGGGGCCTTTCTTTGATTCCTTTTAATAGAACAAACATGTTCGTTTCCATGAACGTGAACCTTGAATATTGAATCTTGAATCATAAACCATGAAGTTTGAACCTTATAATTTTAATCATGAACTAATATTTTTATAAAAATTCATGCAATCTAAATACAAAAAATGTAATATAAGCATAAAACAAACGTGTACAAAAATTTTAAAATCATGAACGATAAATTAAAAATTATTTGGATATGTGTTAATATATTAAAAAATAACCTTGACCTTAAATGTAATTTTAACCTTAGGTTTAACTTAACCTTTAGTTTAACTTAACCTTAACTTTAACCATAAACTTAACCTTAACCTTGACATTAACCTTAATCTCAACCTTCACCATAAACTTAAACTTAACCTTAACCTTGAACCTTGAACCTTGAACCTTGAACCATAAACCTTAACCGTAACACTAAATCATAACCTTTACCTTAAACCTTGAGCTTTAAACCCGAACCTTAACTTTGATCTAAACCATAATCTTAACCTTAAAATCAACCTTAATCGTATAACCTTAAACCTTAATTATAACCTTAACGATAACCCTAACCTTATCTTTAACCGTAAGGTTAAAAACTTAGTTTTAACCTTAACTAAATTAAGATTTATCACTTTGATATTTGACCTCAAATCTTAAATCTTATTAAACTTAAAACCTTAAACGTTAAATCTTAAATCTTAACCTTAATATTAACTTTAACCTTAACCTTAGCCTTATCCTAAACCTTGACCTTAACACTTAACCCTTAGAATTAATCTTAACCTTAACCTTGAACTTAAACTTAGCATTAAACTTAACCTTAACCTCAACCACAACCACAATATCAACCTTAACCTTAACCTTTAACCTTAATCTTAGAGTAATGATATTTGTCACCCTTTTTGTATCACCCTTTTATCACCTTCTACGTGTATGCCTACATGGACCAATGAATTGATTTCTCTATCCTATTTAATTTTTCTCTATCTTCTATTCAAGGAAATCAACACATATATATAGACAGGTGATAAAAGGGTGACATGAAAAGGGGTGACATATATCATTACTCTAATCTTAACCTTAATTTTAACCTTAACCTTAACCTTAACCTTAAACTTAAACTTACCTTAACCTTAACCTTAACCTTAACCATAACCTTAACCTTATCCTTAGAATTAGCCCTAGCCTTAACTTTAGCCTTAGCCTTAATCCTAGACTTAGCCTTAGCGTCAACCTTAACCTTAACTATAACCCCTAACCAATTAACCTTAACCTCAACCCATTAACTATTAACCTTAACCATATCCTTAACCTTATACTTAACCTTAACCTTAACTTAAATCTAACATTAACCTTAAATTTAACCTTAAACTTAATCATAACCGTAACCTTAACCTTAACCTTAACCTTAAGAGTAAATTTTATTAACCTCAATCTTAACCTTAACTTTAACCTTAAAATTAATATTAAACTTAAACTTAACCTCAACCTTAAACCTTACACCTTAAACCTTAAACCTTACACCTTAAACCATAAACCTTAATCTTCATCTTCACCTTAACCTTAACCTTAACCTTTAACTTTAACCTTAACCTTAGCTTTAACCCTTAAACCTTAGACCTTAGACCTCAAAAATCAAACCTTAACCTTAACATTTAACCTTCAATTTTAATCCTTAACCTTAACCTTCATCTTCCTTCATCTTAACTAATTTAACCTTAACTTTAACCTTAAAATTATAGCTTAACCTTAACCTTGAACCTTAAACCTTAAATCTTAACTTTAGCCATATCTTTAAACCTTAACATTTAACCTTAAACTTTAACTTAAACCTTGAAATTTAAACCTTAAACGTAGCTTTCATATTAACTTTAACCTTAACCAAATGGAGATTCATAGCGCTAATGTTCGACCTTAAACCTTAGATCCTATTGAATATTTCTCCTGAAAAATATTCAATAGAGCAGTTGAGGCCATACCTAGTTTATGGCTACCGACATAATAGGCATTTAGTTTATAAGACCATTAGAATAAAACCATTGATCTAGTGATGTGGTAGCTTAGTGAACCATATATTCACATTTCTCGACAACGTTAAGTGGAAGACTCGACATCAGACGACATAATATGCTAAGCTCAAATCCATTGCCATCGTAAGTTGAAAAAATGGTAGTCGTAGCTTTTTGTTATGTAGATTTCCATAACTTCCACGTAAAGGACTTATGTAGTTGGCAGACGTCCCTTGATCTGTCCAATAGGGTCCGATCGACCAAGTCGGGTTTTTAACTCCTTTATTCCCATTTTGCGCATCACTCTTCATCAAACTTTATGAGTCAAAAATGTCTTAGGAAACTCCGCCGATCTGGAACTTATTTAGAGAGTCAAGCCCTTCCTAGTAAGGATTCCTCATAGGGGATTCATGAGGGGGATATCCTTACGGGGATACCCTAAACAAATGGTAATTTATGTGGAGCATGTTGAACGGGGGACCCTTAAATGGGGTTCATGATGACCTTGCTAACCTCGTTTAACTAGAGGACTCCGTTGGGGTTTGTACTAAGGGGTTTTTGACGATTTTCATCCCAAAAGTTTTTTCTAGTAAGGTCTTAATGAAAATTCCGCTTAAAACAAAAAATAAAAAAAAATCTTACCGATGGTGCTCCTTTGCAAGTCTGTAAGAAAAAGCGTATAAGAATAAAAATATTGGAATAAAATTGCACCCGATAAATGTACTAGAAGACATAAAAATTTGATATTAGTCAAACTATAGGTCCTTGTATCATGCAAAATTGCAATATAGTTCCCTGGTACAATTTACATTATATATATATATATATTAAGAACCGAGAAATCTTACTTTAGAAGATACAAACTCTAATTATGATGGTGGATAATGGCCCCCTAACGGTTTTCTTGTCCAGAAGAGTGGCTTGGTTTTCTAAAAAATTGAAAAATGATGAGATTAAGTTACAATTAAATCAATCTATGATTCGTTTCAATGGTAAAAATTAATTTTGTATCTTAATTTTTGTTCCTCGCCAAGCCGGGTGGATGATGGTGGTAGGGGTGAGTTCGGTTCAGTTCGGCTCGGTTTTTGGCTAAAACCAAAACCAAAACCCAATGATTCTGTTTTAAGGGTGCCGTTCCGAACCGAATGGCTTTCATCGGTTCGGTTTTGTCGGTTTTTGGTTCGGTTTGTGTCTGGTTCGATATATTTTTCGATTTTGGTATGTGTTTGATTCGGTAATTGGATAATTTTTACGGACGTCTATTTTTAGACATTTTATTATTTACCATAGTGTATATGAAGTTTGATTTTCATTTTATTGACCAATATAGAAAAATTGTATTTTTGAAACTGATATATTATGCATTCAAATTGTAAATAACTATTTACAAAGAAATATTTATATAATTCAAAATGTATGCTTTAGGTTCAATAATTTTCAATAAAAGACGATCTTTTAAAATATATCACCTAATATTTTATATAAAGATATTTTGCATGTTATGATCTTTTCAGTGGTGGTGCATGTCATATATAAGTTTTTTATTTTCAAAATTTATTCTATTTCTATCCCTCTATCATATTATTTTATAAAGTATAAACGAAAATCAAGAATGACCTAACTAAGTACAGATGGGAGACCATTGAACTCAAAAACAAATTAGGGATATAAATTAGTTTTTGTATTTTCTCGGTTTGGTGTACCATAGAAAAACCAAACCGAACCGAATTTTTTGGTTTTCTTAAATCTAATACCGAACCTAACGGGTTTTTCGATTTTCGGTTTTTTTGGTACAAATTTTTCGATTCTTAGGGTCGGTTCGATTGTTTGGTTTTGTTTTGCTCAGCCCTAGATGGTGGAGAATGGTCCCCAAGTGGCGGCCGTTTTCTTGTAAAAGTAATGAGATTAGGTAAAAAATAATTTAATTGGTGGAAAGGTGAAAGTCCGTACGTTGGAGAATGGTCCTCGAGCGGCGGCGTTTTTCTTTTAAGTGTGAAACAGTGGTTTTCTAATTTAGGTTATTCTATTGTTGATGGCGTAGCGGCGGCGGTTTCCTTTTGCAGGAGAGCGGCTTGGTGGAAAGGCGAGTATGAAGATGCGGTTTTCTTTTGCAGGAAGGCGGCTTGGTGGAAAGGCGAGAGTGAAGATGGTGGAGAATGGACCTCGAGCGGCGGCAGATTTCTTGATGGTGGAGAATGGTCCTCGAGCGGCGCAGGAGAACGACATGGTCCTAGAGCCCCACAGAAGAGAACGACGGTGGAATGAGTGAGTGTGATGAGATTAGGTTTAGGAGTGTGAACATTCTTTTTTTTTATTTAGAATGGGTGAATGTGATGAGATTGGGTTCTGGAATTTTCTTTTCTTGTTTTCTTTTTGGAGCGGGAACGTTTATTTACAAAACCGTGTGGAATTTATTTTTTTCATTTTCTTTTGTTATTTTAAAAGAGTAAGTAGTGAATAATTTTTTTTTTCATTTTCTTTTATTAATTAAAAAAAATAGTGAATAGTTAATGGTTTTAATGATAAGCGAGCCAGAAATGATCCTAGTCACCACTTATGTTTAAAGTTTTAGACTGTAGATGAAAACTCTGTTTTATAATATTTAATATGATAAATGGAATTTATTTTTTCATTTTCTTTTGTTATTTAAAAAATAAATTAAGTAGTGAATCATTAATGGTCTTAATGATAAGTGGGGTGAAAAATGAGTCATGAACACCTTTTATGTTAAAAGTTCTGGATCGTAGATAAAAAAATTGTTTTATAATATTTATTATGATAAGTGAATTTATTTATTTCATTTTCTTTTGTTATTTTAAAAAAATAAGTAGTGAATAATTAATGGTCTTAATGATAAGTAGGGTCAGAAATGATATGTCCACCACTTATTTTAAAAGTTTTGGACTGTAGATGAAAACTTTGCTTTATAATATAGATTTGTATTGAATAATCCATTATTGGATGAAATTATTTTTCTAATATCGATAGGGAAAGTACACCCGTGGGTACCCAACTTTTCAAAATTTGACTTTGAATGTCTAAGGTTTTAAAAATGATAAATCTATACCCAATGTTTCATTTCTGTGACTCTGTTAGTACCTGCCGTCAGTTTCCCTGTTAAGTGTCACAAGGTGCTTACGTGGCAGGTTTTCCACCCGCCACGTGGCGCCACGTATGTGCCACGTGACATTTAACGAAGAAATTGACGATGGATACTAACGACATCACAAAAATAAAACATTAGGTATTAATTTGTCACTCTTAAAACTTTGGACACCTAAAAATAAAAAACTGGATCCGATAAGTATCCCCAAAAAATTATCCTAATAGATAAGATGTATTTTTAGATATTTGATAAAATCTATTTATATATTTTATAAAAAGGTATACAGTTATTAAAGAAAAGATTAATGTATAGGTTTTTTTAAAGTTATAATTTTAAAACAAATTTAACTTTCAGTATGCTAAGACATAATCTAATCAAACATTTGTCGCAAATACTTAATGAAATGTCTGATACGCTGCAAAAAGAGCTAGGCAATCGACGATTTCAACCGGAGGGCATCTATCCCCTAACGTTGAATGTCACCACATTAGGAATTGGCTAATCGCATTTATTTTTGTATGAGTTCGGTTGACCGAAAAAAGACATAATTTAATAATTCTTTTATTATTTTATAAGTTAAAATCAAAATATTGAAAAGGAATATTCTTAACTTACTGTCATGGTTAGCCTACAACTGGGCCGATTGGCCTATTTTATATCCGGTTTTAATGGTTTTTTGTTTTAGCGGTCTGGTTCGGTTTAACAGGTCCTAGTATATTGGATCGGTTCCGGTTCGGTCCCACAAGTCTTTTTTGGAAAACTGAACCTATAAGATAGACTGATTATTTCAATTTTGGTTCGATTCTGCTTCCAGATCCCTTTACGGTTCTAGTTACATGTTTTTATAAGTTCGAGTACAAGTTCGTAACCGATTTTTGGAAAACTGTATTGAATATGTTTTAAGACTATTATGAGAATGTAATGAGACTATTTAGATACTGGTTTGAGCCATATTCCTAGATTAGTTTTATTCTGGATCGTAGATGAAAACTCAGTTTTTTAATATATAATATGATAAGTGTTTTTTTTTCGTTTTTTTTATTTAAAAATAAATAAATAAGTAGTGAATAATTAATGGTTTTAATAATAAGTGGGGCCAGAAATGATCCTGACGACCATTTATGTTCAAAGTTATGGACCGTGGATGAAAACTCTGCTTTATAATATAGATATTTTTTTTCTTTTGTTATTTTAAAAAAAAAGTAGTAAATAATTAATGGTCTTAATGATAAGTGGGGCAAAAAATTATCCTAACTACCATTTATATTAAAAGTTATGGACCATAGATAAATACTCTGTTTTACCTTGAATTTAAATTTCTTCAAAATTATACAATATTATTTCTATATATTTCTTTCCTTTCATATATTGTAACATAAAAAATAACATTTTTCAAAAATTCAACAAAATATTGTTTCTTTATATATCTTTCATTTCTTCTATATTCATTAATTTTAAAAAAAAAATTATAAAATATTGTTTTTCTATATTTTTTTCTTTTCATATATTATGACATAAAAATATTATTTAACTAAAATTCAATAATTCATTTTTATATGTGGTTCATTTAATATATTGTGACATAAAAATAATCTATGTAATAAAATAAAGATTTTTAAACGGTCTAAATCCTCTACATAAATGACGATCAAGATCGTTTAAGGACCCTTAATTCACTCTTTCTCATTTATAAATCAAATTTCTCATATATATTCACTAATCTATTTATCTTAAATTTAAAATTCTTTAAACTTATAAAATATTATTTGTATATATTCCCTTCTATTCATATATTGTGGAGATTATTACCCAACGGGTGTTGAAGACATCCCCTATGCCCTTTCCACACCTCATCTACAATCTCTTCTTACTAAAGAGCTCAAATAAGATTTTACACAATAATCTAAAAACCCTTTTATCATTATACCCATTTCCCCCTATATATATTAAAGTCTAAACCCTAATTTTTTCATTTCAGATTTGTTTTTTCTCTCCCTTCCTTTCCTTTTCTCCCACTCACACAACAACTCTCTATTTTCTCTCTTCATTTTTTATCTTTGAGATTGAATCTGCCATGGTTAAACTCAGGCCTCCAAGCCGTTGTTCCTGACCTCCAAGCCGCCAGAGAAGACCTCTTTGTGAAGAACCTCAAAACTTGCCGGAAGTTACAACTTCAAATTCGAGCAGCAACAGTGCTCCGAGAAGGTGAAGATGAGTTTTGAAGAAGGTGAAGACAAGCTGCGGTTTTCTCGTGCTCCGTTCGTGGCTCCGAAGATGAAGACATACCCGCTCCTTCATTCAAGTTTTTGGCGGTTTTCTTGTGCTCCGTACATATCTACCCCGTTCGTGAGCAGATCTACTCCACCTTTAATGGAGCTTCAAAGTTCGTGAGCACAACTTCTTATTCGACCCACGTTCGTAAACATCCATGGAAGTTAGTGCTCGAGGTGCGTGACCAGCAGCAGGTTGAAGACAGTTTCGATTTCGAAACCATGGAAGACAACTTATTCTGCGGTGGTTCGATTTTTGAAGTTGTTTCCAGTGACGTGAATGAAATCTGATAAGGCTAAGAAGACTGCTTTGGTCCGTGCTGCACATATCGACGGTTTTCTTGTGCTCGCTGGAGAAGACGAGCAGCGTTGCTTTTCTTTTTTTCCTTTTTTTGTTAAAAAATGTAATACTCCAGCAACTACTTTGCTATTTTTTTTTTATTAAAGTATTGTTGTAATAGTGTAGGTTTTGAAATTTAAATAAAATATACTTTTTGTCTAATACTCTGTGTTTTTTTTAATAATATTCCATAATTGTATTGAGTACTATGCATTTTTTTTTGATTACTCTGTATTTTTATTGAGTACTCTATATTTTTATTTTGAACTCCGTATTTTTTGAATATTACTCTGTGTTTTAATTTCGATAATCTATATTTTTCTGATACTCATTGTTTTTATTCTGATATGTATTGTTTTAATTTCAATAGTCTATATTTTTTCCGATACCATGTATTTTTTCCGATACCCTATATTTTTTTGGTCGGGGGTGGTGGCCGGAGGTCGGTGGGTGGTGGCCGGAGATCGGTGGATGGTGGCCGGAGATGAACAGTGCCAACACTCAACAATTATTTTTTGTATTTTAGTGTTTTTTTATATTATATAAGGGCATTTTACTACTTGGTCATACTAGAAGTCACTTTGAAAAAATAAGATTAACACTAGTTCTTGTAGGACGAAAACCTAGTCTCCAAAACCTTATATGTCATTCACCCTATATTGTAACATAAAAAATAATATTTAACAAAAATTCAACAAAATGTTATTTCATTTCTTATATTCGCTAATCTTTTTATCTAAATTCAATTTTTTCGTAAAATTATAAAATATTATTTTTCTTTATTTATTTTCGTTTATATATTATGACATAAAAAATAATATTTAACTAAAATTCAATAAAATATTATTTCTCTGTATATCGTTCATTTAATATATTTTGACATAAACAGTAAAAAAACATTTCTAAACGGTTTAAATCTTTTACATGAAAGACAATTAAGATCGTTTAGGGACCCTCAGTTCACTTTTTCTCACTTATAAAATTAAATTTTCCTATATATATTTACTAATCTATTTACCTTATTTTTTTTTCAAAATTATAAAATATTATTTTTATATAGGGACAACGCCTAGTTAATTTCACGGAGAGTGTTAAAATTTCTAATTAATTACAACTTCAACTTAATTTCCACGTAAGTACAAAAAATTAGAAGATTACAAAAATACTCATAGGCCTGTTAATTAATTCTTTCTCACCCCAACCATCATTTTTCCCCCATAAAAGGCCACATATATTTCCTTTTTCCTTTTCTTTCATATAAAAAGAGTCGTTTGAGTTATGGGAAAATTTCCAGAACTCAAATTTTGAGTTATGAGAAGTTTTCCAAAACTCAAAATTTAAGTTTTAGGAAACTTCCCATAACTCGCTATTCTTTAAAAAAGACGGTGCCTTTTATGGGCAAGGGTGTAAGGTGGCAGGTGCCTATTGGGTGTTAGTCTTTAATTAATTATAATAATAGTTATTTATTAATTTTCATTTTTATTTTATTTTAAAAAAAAAATTGATTTTTTTAATGTTTCCATGATTACGCAATTCTGAGATTTGTGTGTTGCAGGAATACACAGAATTGGAACAACCAAAATCAAGTTTTGTGTGTTCCAAAAATACATAAATTTGACTTTTATGTGTTCCATAAATACACAAACTTGAGTATAATATGTTCCATGAATACACAGATATAAGATTTATGCATTCCAAGAATACATAATTCTGAAATTTGCGTGTTTAGGAATACACGGAATTAGAACAAACAAAATCAAGTTTAATACACAAATCTGAGAACTGTGTGTCCAAAAATACACAATTCTGAGATTTGTGTGTTCAAGAGTACATAATTCAAGTTTTATGTGTTCCATGAATAAACAAATTTAATTTGGGTGAATTATATATATGGTCTTAGAAACACTATTTCTTCTCTATAGAGTTGTGTCTTGAAAGTTGTTATTCTTAGGGACCTCATTTTTTACAATAGTCTTTCCTACCCTTACTATCACTAAAAGACAAAAAGTGTGATGTCACTGTTTCTCTCTCCTTTACCTACCACTACCCACCTACCTCCGACCTCTAACCACCTACCACCGACCTCTGACCACCGACCTCCGACCACCGACCTCCGCCACTGGCCTCCGACCACCGACCTCCGACCACCAGTCACCGGTCACCGGAAAAAACATAGAGTACTCCGAGAAAAACATAGAGTACTCCGAGAAAAACATAGAGTACTCCGAGAATTTGTTGAGTACTCCGAGAATTAAACGAATTTAACAAATACTCTAACGAATTAAATGAATACTCTATAAAAAAGTCGGAGTACTCTATGAAAAAGTCGGAGTACTCTATGAAATAGTCGAAGTACTCTAAAAAAATTGGTGAGTATTTTAAGCAATTAGAGAGTAGTTTAAAAAAACAATGAGTCTACAATAAAAATAGTGAGTATTATTCAAATATTCAAAAAATTGTATTATTACACAATCCAGAAAAAAAAACTATCTAGTTTGACCAGATCTAGATCTGGTCAACCTACTTGAAAAAAAAGAAGCTCAAAGCTTCTTCCCAAACCGGCGCCACCACCACCATTACAAGAGGCTGAAGAAGGAGGCTGAAGAAGCTGCACACTCCGGCGAAACAAGCTCGTCCTGTCACGGTGGTCATGAGCTCGCGAGAACAGGAGCAGATCTCCGGCGCTGGTGTGGTTCACGTCGACGAAGAAGAAGGAGGCTGAAGAAGCTGCACACTCCGGCGAAACAAGCTCGTCCTGTCACGGTGGTCACGAGCTCGCGAGAACAGGAGCAGATCTCCGGCGAGGCTAGGGTTTCGCTGGAAACCCGACGGTGTTGGAATGAAGAAGAGCAGCAGTGAGGATCGATCTCCATCTTTTTGCTGCCATGGTTATTCAAGCTTCGACGAGGCTATGGTGTTGCAGCTCCGACGAGGCAAGGTTGTTGCAGCTCCGACGAGGCTAGGGTTCCGCCTGTTGCTGCTGGATCGAGGAAGAACAGCAAGGATCGACATTGACCATAGCCATTACCTTTTCGCTGCTTCACCATGGCTCGAACACCTCAGCTGGAGCTTGAAGAAAACTGCTGGATCTCGAATCTCGGAGGTGGTGGTGGCTGATGGCGGCAGTCGGAGATCCAGGGAAGCAAAAGAGGAGGCAGTTTCCATGGCTGCTAGTTGGAGAAGAAGAAATAGCCATGGCTGCATTTTCGGTGGTGGTGGTTGTGTTAGGGTGGTGGTGGTGGCGGTTTGGGTAGGAGAGAGAGAGTTAGGGGAGGAGAGAGATGTGATAGAAGAGAGAGAATAATTATCTGTGAAATGTAATATTTAGTATATATAGGGGGAAAAACAAAAGAGGGGTAGTCTAGTAATTGGGGTTTTGGGGTTCATGTGTTAAAAACTTGCTGAGGTCTTTAGTAAGAAGAGGCTCTAGGTGGGGGTGCTAACTCGAAGAGGGGGTGTGGTCAAGACCCTAAGTGTCATTTTCTCATTTAATTTTTATGTGTTTCATGAATACACAAATTTGAATTTTATGTGTTTTATGAATACACAAATTTCAGTTTTATGTGTTTCATGAATACACAAATCTGAGATATGTGCGTTCCAAGAGTACACAAATCTGAGATTTGTGTGTTCCATGAATACATATAATTGGAACAAACAAAATCAAGTTTTGTGTATTCTCGAGTTTTATGTGTTCCATGAATACACAAATTTGAATTTTATGTGTTCCATGAATACACAAATTTGAGATTTATGCGTTCCAAGAATACACAATTATGAGTTTTGTATATTCCACGCACACACATAATTGGTACAAACAAAATCAAGTTTTGTGTATTTCAAGAATACGTAAATTCGAGTTTTATGTGTTCCATGAATACACAAATTTAAGTTTTGTGTGTTCCATGAATACACAAATCTGCTATTTGTGCGTTCTAAGAATACATAATTCTGAGATTTGTGTGTTCCAAGAATACACAGAATTGGAATAAACAAAATTAAGTCTGGAACACACAAAACCCTAAAACATAACCACACAAAAATAACAAAAAAGTGTTGGACAAAAAGATAATAAATGAAGAAAGTAAAAAACGAGTAAAAATAGGGTATATGCGATCAATAAAGAGAAAAAAACAATTTTGTTAAAGAAGAGAATCTTTTAGATCGATTTATGACTTTGTGTGTTATAGGAATACATAAATCTATATTTGTGTGTTATACCAACACATAACCTGAAATTTCGATTTAAAAAAAAAAACAATTTTTTTTTAAAAGTTTTAATTTTTTTTTTAAATAATAAAAAAAATCATGAGGGCAATAATGGAAGGTAAATATGACAATGTATTTAATTGGGAAGCAAGTTGATAATTTGTGAGTAAGTAGGAAGTAATTTTTTTTTTAATACAGAGGAGATCCTTCAAGGATCAGTAGTAAAACAATAGTAAAAACATTAAGCTAGCACATCTTCAATCAGCTCCTGATTGCAAATTGCCCTCGGCGTTTTCCACCCCAATTTGTCTTTTACTAGGAGCCCCCAAATACCATCCGGGGGGTCTCCAAGAGATACAAATGGTTCAGCACTCCTCATTCCCATCCTAGCCAGCCAATCCGCACATATGTTAGCCTCTCTAAATATTTTCCTCAATGCAAAGCCACTATTCCGTGCAAGGATTGTCCTTATGTTCTGAATCCAACTCGCACCCGGCCCACACCCATCCTCAACCTTCTGGATCATTTCAAAGGCTTCCCAAGAGTCCACCTCTACCTCGATCTCTCGTATTCCAAGTCCCTCTACCATTCGCAATCCTTCGCAAAGCGCTATTAGTTCCACAATTGCCGGAATGTCATGATAAATTTGCATACAATAACCCCTCACCCATTCTCCATTAATGTCTCTAATAAGTCCTCCTCCTCCTCCATTTCGACGCCACCTATTCGAGCAACCATCCGTGTTTAATTTCAAATTTCTTGTAGGTCTCCTCCACCCCACCAACCTCATCACCTCTCTATTAGGCTGTACCCTTCCTGTTACTTGGCCCCAAACCCGACTATACGAAATTGCTAAGTATTTAGCTTTCCTAAACACCTCTGACTCGTTAGGGAATTCTCCGCCGTTAAATACAATCTGATTCCGCTCCTTCCAAATCACTTCTATAAGCGCTCCGAAGAACACACTCCAATACACTCCAAAAAACAATTTATTATTAGAGATATTCTTAAACCACCAATTTCTACCCGAATCTGTCGAGATATCTTCATGCTGATCGGAATCAGGCCCCACCGGAACTGAAATAGCTGCTCCATTGCTGCCCTGTCGGTTGGGCCCACCAGACCTCGCCGCCCCTGAGCTGAAACCATCAGTCCCATCTTGTTGAACCACAGCATCATCGAACAGTTGGCTTGCCGAATCACGAACCTGCACAGAACTCGCACCAGGGACCTGCACAAAATTTACACCAGGGACCTGTACCTGCAAATAAACTTTATAACCCCTCTGCTGATGAATTCCACTCCCCCACGTCTGTCGCCCCCCCTCTACGCTATCAGTTCCCACCAAGTCATCCCACTCCAGCCTTTCACCACTATTCCCTCTCCTACTCGGACCTGCACCCCGGGCATATTTTACGATCTCAGCCCGAACCATCAACCACACCCTTCTCACCTTTACGCAGTACCGGAACAGGTGCAGAGCATCCTCAATTTCTGTCCCACACAGCGCACAAAAACCGGAAATTTCCAGGCCCCTTTTCACAAGATTTCCCCGAGTCGCAAGTCGATCTTGGACCGCTCTCCAGAGAAAGACCCGTGTCTTTTGGGGACACTTCAACGACCAAATCCGTTCCCAACTGAAGTCCATACTATTACCACTGATTTCATCATCCCACTTTACCGATCTAACCGAGAAGACACCGTTAGTCTCATATAACCATGACAGCCTATCCATGCTTTCCGCTCCTTCCCTTAAGTCAATACCAGTAATTTCTAATAGTTTCATTGAAGGTAAGAGATGTTGAAACTCTACCAAGTTCCACGACCTGTCTTCGCATAAGTAATCTGCTACACTTTTCTTTTTATCAACCTCATCCACCCTCCCTATAGCCTGTTCAATAAGCGGTGCGTCTCCCACCCACCAGTCATACCAAAATGATACATCCCTCCCGTTCCTTACGAGCCATCGGGATCCCCGTCTCACTACGGCAATACCTTCCGCGATGGCTCTACACATTTGCGAATCACTTTGCTTCCCTACAAACTGAAGAGGAAAATCTCTAAAGTACTTTTCCCTCATAACCTTCGGCCAAAGAGTAAAGTCTCCATGTATCAATTTCCATCCTAACTTTCCCAAGAGTGCACTATTCATGCTTTCGGCTTCTCGAAATCCAAGACCACCCAACTTCTTAGGTCGACAAACATCCTTCCACGCAACCCAACTTATGCGCTTCTGTGTGCTTGAAGAACCCCAAATAAATTCCCGCCGAATCTTATCTATTTCGTCACATATATACCCCGGTAATTTTTCCACCTGCATGATATACATAGGTGATGCACTAAGCACCGATTGTGCTAGTGTAATACGCCCAGCTAAAGATAATGTGCTACTTTTCCACTTCGACAGTTTATTACGCAAAGAATTAATAAGCTCACCAAAAAACCCCTTCGGTCTACGTCCTGATAAGATATTCACACCAAGGTATTTTCCAATCCCCTCACTCCTAGGGAATCCACTCAAAGACGATATACTTGCCGCCATCTCTTCATCAACGTTCTTGGAGAAATATATTATGGATTTCTCTTTGCTGATTGTCTGCCCCGCATCTCGGCAAAAAGCATCCAAGGTCTCCTGTAGTACAAGAAAATTATCAATGGAAGCCTCTGCAAATAAAACTAAATCATCCGCAAAAAAGATATGAGATATAGGAAGTAATTTGCTCCTTCCTTTTTTTTGAAAATGAAAAATATGAAATTATAATTAATTGAGAATTATCTTTTTATTTTATACAGAGATATATTTCTTATGTTTAATATATTATAACTTAATAATAATATTTAACTAAAATTTAACAAAATGTTATTTCTCTATATATCTTTCATTTCTTATATATTTACTATTCTTTTTACCTTTTTTTAAAAAAAATATAAAATATTATTTCTCTATATATCTTTCCTTTCATATATTATGACATAAAAAATATTATTTAACTAAAATTTAACAAAATATTTTTTTATATATATATCCTTTCATATATGGTCACATAAAAATAATCTATATAATAAAATATATTTTCTAAACGGTCCGGATCTTCCACATTATAGATGGTTAGGATCGTCTAGGGACTCTTAATCTACCTTTTCACATTAATGACATTAATTGTTTTTGACTAATAAAAACTTATTTCTGACATATGAAATCAAATCTTCCCATATATATTCAATAATATTTTTACCTAAAATTTTAAATATTTTCAAAATTGCAAAATTATATTTCTTAATATTTATTTCCATTCATATATTGTGACATAAAAAATTATATTTAACCAAAATTCAACAAAATATTATTTGTCTATATATCTCTCCTTTAATATATTTTGATATAAAAACTAATCTATATAATAAGATATACTTCTTTAAACGGTCCGGATCCTTTAAAAAACAGACATGATGGTCTGTTGCTCCTCAATTCATAATTTCACATAAATGACATTAATTGTTTTTGGCTAATAAAAAAACTTAATAGTCACTTATCCCACTCTATTAGACATCTGAAGGTTCCGTATTTGATCCACGCTAACCGCACTCTTCTAAATTTTTATCGGTCCAGCGGTTTGTTCACACAGGAGACTGGGTTTGATCCTAGTCAATGGAACAAAACCTTCTTAAGTGGACACCCAGGGGGACCTTGGTTTGATTCCCGTTAATAGAACAAACTTGTTCCTTTTTCCATGAACATGAACCTTAATCTGGAATCTTGAATCTTGAACCACAAACCATGAAGTTTGAACCTTATAATTAACCATAAACTAATTTATTTACAAAAATTCATGCAAGCTAAATACAACAAATGTAGTATAAGCATAAAATAAATGTGTACAAAAATTTAAAAATCATGAACAATAAATTAAAAATTATTTGGATATGCGTTAATATATTAAAAAATAACCTTGACCTTAAACTTAATTTTTACCTTAAGTTTAACCTTATCCGTAATCTTAACTTTAACCTTAACCTTAACCTTAACCTTAACTATAAACTTAACCTTAACCTTAAACTTAACCTTAACCGTGAACCTTAAACCATAAACCTTAACCGTAACACTAAATCATTACATTTACCTTAAACCTTGAGCTTAAAACCCGAACCTTAAATTTGATCTTAACCATAACCTTAACCTTAATCTTAATCTTATCCTTAACCTTGAATTTTAAAACTTAATTCTAATATTAACTAGATGAAGATTCATCCTGCTGATATTCTACCTCAAACCTTAAATCTTATAACCTTAACGTCAATTATAACCTTAACCCTAACCCTAACCTTATCCTTAACCTTAAGGTTTAAAACTTAATTTTAACCTTAAAAAGAATAATATTGATCACTTTGATATTTGACCTCAAACCTCAAATCTTATTGAGCTTTAAACCTTAAACCTTTAACGTTAAATCTTAAATCTTAACCTTAATATTAACCTTAACCTTAATGTTAGCCTTGACCTAAAACTTGACCTTAACCCTTAACCATTAGACTTAATCTTAACATTAACCATAACCTTGACCTTGAACTTAAACTTAACATTCAACTTAACCTTAACCTTAACCTTAACCTTAACCTCAACCACAATCTTAACCTTAACTTAAACTTTAACCTTAAACTTAACCTTAACCTTAGACTTAGCCTTAACTTTATCCCTAGCATTAGCCCTAGCCTTAGCCCTAGCCTTAGCCTTAGTCTTAGCCTTAACCTTAGACTTAGCCTTAGTCTTAGCCTTGGCCTTAGCGTTAACCTTAATCTTAACTATAACCCTTGACCCCTTAACCTTAACCTCAACCCATTAACTATTAACCTTAACCATGTCCTTATCCCTAAACTTAACCTAACATTAACCTTAACTTTAACCTTAAACTAAAATCTAAACTTAAACGTAAATTTAATCTTAAACTTAACATTAACCTTACCTTAACTATAAACTAAAAGTGGTTTTTCTTCGACCCCCGTAAAACGTAACTTTTATTAATCTTAATCTTAACCTTAAATTTAAAATTAACCTTAAACTTAACCTTAAACTTAACCTTACACCTTAAACCTTGAACCTTAAACCTTGAACCTTAAACCATAAACGTTAATCCTCATCTTCACCTTAACATTAACCTTAACCTTACCTTTAAACCTTAAACCTTAGACCTTATAACTTAAACCTTAACCTTAACATTAAATCTTAAACCTTGAACCTTAACCTTCACCTTCACCTTTACCTTCATCTTAATTTTTTAACCTTAACTTTAACCTTAAAATTATAACTTAACCTTAACCTTGAACCTTAAACCTTAAACCTTAAACTTTAACCTTAACTTTAACCATAACCTTAAACCTTAACATTTAACCTTAAACTTTAACTTAAACCTTGAAATTTAAACCTTAAATGTAGCTTTCATCTTAACTTTAACCTTAACCAAATGAAGATTCATAGCGCTAATGTTTAAACTTAAACCTTAGATCTATTGAATAGTTATCCTGAAAAATATTCAATAGAGTAGTTGAGGCCATACCTAGTTTATGGCTACCGACATAATAGGCATTTAGTTTATACGATCATTAGGATAAAACCATTGATCTAGTGATGTGGTAGCTTAGTGAACCATATATTCACCTTTCTCGACAAGCTAAGCTCGAGTCCATTTGTACTCTGTATTTGCTAATCTGATGGTTAAGACCGGTCTTGCCATCGTATGGTTGCAAAATGGTAGTCGTAGGTTTTTTTATGTGGATGTCCATAACGTCCACGTAAAAGGCCTTATGTACTTGACAGGCGTCTCTTGATCTGTTCAACAGGGGCCAATTGGCCAAGTCGGTTTTTTAACTCTTTTATTCCCATTTTGCGCATCACTCTTCATCAAACTGTATGCGTAAAAAATGTCTTGGGCAACTTCGTCGATCTAGAACTTGTTTAGAGTCGAGCCCTTCCTGGTAAGGATTCCTCATAGGGATTCATGAGAGGGATGTTCTTGCGGGGAGTTCCTAAGCAAATGATAACTTATGTGGAGCATGTTGAACTGAGGACCCCTAAATGAGGTTCATAATGACCTTGCTAACCTTGTTGAACTAGAGGATTCCGTTGGGGGTTTGTACCAAGGGATTTTTGATGATGTGCATCCCAAAAGGTTTTCCTAATAAGGTTTTAATGAGACATATTCTTAACGATTGAATATTTAAAGCGTATTCATAATTAGTTCATGGGCTTACACAACCACTTATGGGCCCAAAATACAAAACCCTACAAATACAGTTTCTATATAAACAGAACTCTCCTCTTCTGTATTAGAACATTTCAATCATTCTTATCAATAATATTAGTCTCTTCTATTTCTATTCTATGTAAATCTAAATCATTCAAATATTACTTATGATGTAGATCTTAAATAGTCTATTATATCATTTTTTTAACATGATTGTGATTGGACCATTTAAGATCTACAATATAAGTGACATCTGATATATGTTTTTTATACATCTGAAAGCCATTTTAGACTCGAAGTCATTTATCTGATATATTTCTGACAATGTAAAATTTAGGTGAAATTTGAACGATGGTGGTATTGGGTTAGATCCAATCGTACATTTATAAAAATCGACCGTAAATGACTTTCGTTCGTTGAGATGGAGTACTTTTTTTTCTTGTTCGAAAGATGGACTTTTAGGTACCATAAAAACATTTTAAAGTCTACGAAGGTGATGCGGCAGAATTCTGAGGCATTTTGTCGTGTATGTGAAGTCGAAGACAACTCACGAGCCACGACAACTCGACTCAGTTCACTCACTCATCTAAGTTAAAGAAAGCCGAAAAAAGAGAAAATCACTTTCCTTTCTTCTCGCTTTAATTTCTTTTTTTCTTTTACTCTTATTCGGAGTTTTTTTATCTTTTTTGGTAAATTTAGTATGAATTACTACTCATTTCCACGCCCCTTCAGTCAACTTTCTAGGTTCACAATTCTTCATTTACCCCTATTTCCCATCATAATCACAATGTTTTTCAAAAACCCTCTTCGAATTTTCTTTATTAATTAATGACCCAAAAGTAATTATTTTTATTTAAATTCATACAAGGCTATCAATTTTCTTTTGGGGTTTTCAATATTGTGTATTATTTTTCAAAAAAAAAAACCCTAGTGTTTGTTACGCAATGGATGATCCAAAGGCGCCAATTTTTGATATCAGCTCGGATGAAGAAGAGTCTAATTTCGGCGGCGGTGGTGCGGGAGAAGGAGGCGGAGATGGCGGTGGAGGTAGTGGTGACATCGATGACTACCAGTGGATATCCGACCTCTTACATGAAGAGTCGGAGTACTACAGCGGCGGCGATACCGGTGATTCCGACGATGTAGTGGTGGTAAGCGAGCTTCGTTCTAATCAAACCTCACTTACAAAGACAACCAAAGATGACAATATGGGCAGTGATGGTGACGATGATGATTGCGTGGTCTTAGATGGAGACCCTGAAAAGCCCTTAGTGATTGAAAATGAACAGAAAGATGATGATTCCGATGAATTAGTGGTAACCGGTGAAAAGGGTGAGGTAAGTAATCAACAATTCTTCAAATTTATAATTCATTTCGCTTCACTGTTTGAATAATTGATTAATTAGAAGCAAATTATGTATATACTGTCAAATGTATGAAAAAAAAATAAGATGATCATTCAAATGTAACATTTTTGAATGATGAATGGTTACTTATTATAGAAGGCTGTGTTTGACAGTATGTTCAAATGCTCGGTCTTGGATTGAAGTTTTGGTAATCTCCGATCTTCCCCAGACCCTGCTATTTGGTACTATCCTCTATCGATACTTGAAGGATCATACCATAATGGCTTATATTAAATCAAGTTTCGAGCTTTATAAATGGTGTTTTAAACATTCTTTTTCCCCCTTTTTAATTGCAGATTGCTTGTCGAGACTTTCCTCATTCTCGCCATCTCTGTGCAAAATATCCGTACGCTTCAACCCCACATGAAACTCATTGTGAACAAGTAAGATTACACTTTTTTAAAACATTGATTTGCACACTGATTTTGTGTTATTAACTATGTTTACTTGTTTAAAATTTCAGTGTCACTGTTTTGTATGTGACTTAAAAGCTCCTTGTGCTAGTTGGGGAAACGGGCTTTCAAGTATCAATCATTGTCATGCAACTGATAAAGAGGAGTATTGGAAAGCCGAAAGAAGAAACTTAAGAATCGAGAAAGCGCCAGTGATTGTACCGGAAACTCCTCTTCCGATTATGCCCTCTGTTCAGACATACACACCACCTCCACCTCTACCTTTAGTATATCAGACTCAGAATCAAGGGTTGGTACCAATTACTCAAATGGTTCAATCGCAGAACAATGTAGTGAGACCTGGACTTTATAATCTAGCCTCGGCTGTTCCGATAAGTGGTGATGTTCAAAGGTTTAATTACGGAAGTGGATTAAACCAAACCAACTTTATTAATCTCGGAGCTCGAGTTAACCCTAATGCTTTCAAAAGAAGAGGACAAAACGGTCCAAATATCAGAGGCGGGTTTCGTACAGCTTATACTAGTTATGGAAATACCCCTGCAACAGGTGTGAGGTGGCGTCCAACTTTGTTAAGTCATCAACCAGTTAATCCAGTGAATTATGTAACGACAAATCCTCAAATGCTATCTCAGCAGCAACAGATTATCAGTGCGTACGTAAACAGAGTTCCGCAAATACCCTCACAGTCCCAGCAGCAACAGATTAACAGTGGGTATGCAAACATAGTTCCGCAAATACCATCACAGTCCCATCAGCAATATCAGATGAGTAATTCAGCTCCGTTACAGAATCAGAATGGCAGTTTCGTTAATTACATTAATCAACAACCCTCTCAACCCTCTCAGCAAACTCAGACTTTCAATGTTTTAGAGGCTCCTCAAATTCAGGGTGTAAATCAGTTAAGTAATAATGGATTTGTGCCTTCACAATCCATACCTTATTACGGTAATACGGTGAATCCGTTACAAGGTCAATATCAAACTCAAGAAACAGGAGTAGTGAGTAATCATCAGCCATTGGATCAATCGGGATCAAATACAGGAACATCGGTGTATGATTGGGTAAGAAATGCTAACCCAATCACTACACAAGTAACTGTTGCAGCTGAAGCTAATTCAAATAGTCAGAGTGTAGCAGCAGAAGCAAGTAACAATAGTTACAATCCTGCAAACCTATTCTCAACAAATAGTCCTGAATTCGGATCTTCAGAGTTTAAATTTGACAATTGGTTTTTAGCTGACGAGAATATATCAGATGCATTGGAAACAGGTGTGCCACCTGGATTTAGCGATCGAACTCAAGACCCAGGAGCAGCATCTGCAGGTGGAGGTGGAGGTTCATTTTTTTTTGATAATTAGAGAAAGTTGGGAATATATGTTGTTGTGTTATTTGATTGGTTATCTAGAGGGTTAGGTAATCAGATCATAGAATGTTATGTTATTTTTGGTATTCTTAACATTTGTGTAAAGAGAGGCAGGAGAGTGGTGCCCTGTGTAGAGAGTTTATTTATCAGTCTTGTCCTTTTTTGGGGTAAATATTTTTTAAAATTGGGAGAAATATTCTCAAGACTTAGGGAGAAATGAAAAGGAGTAAAAATTTAACTTGTTTGTTTTGTGTCTTCATTTGGTTATTTGTTGCTTGTATGATGAGCTCGATTCGATATTGTTTTTTAGGGTGCTACTAACTTTGCAGGTGTAGAATAAGTAGTAATAGATTGCGTGGACGTGAGTTAACTTTGTTCCAAATTTGTTCTACTAATATTTTTAAACGGTGATTATTCATGCACTCTCTTTCCTTAATTGCAAGACTCTCTCTCTCTGCAACTTTGCTCATAAGCCTTTCAAAACCTAACCCTAGATCTCCGCGGCCGTCGCCCCACCTTTCCTTTCCTTCTCAGGCGACGACGGCACCTCCTCTCCTGTCCTTTTCCTTTTTCCTGCTATTTGTTTTTCAGTACTGTAAGTTTTTATTTTTTTCTTTTTCCTTGTCCTCCCATCCGTTTCAACATCCTGTTTTCTCCGTTTCTGGAGGAGTTGGATTCTGCTGCCGTGGTTTTTTGATGTTTCTGTTATCCGCTTTTGCCTGTGGGTTTATGGAGACGCATTTTACAGTTGTGGGCCGTGGTTTGATTTGGTATATGCTGGGTCCAATCATTTCGTTTTCGCCGCTTCTCTGTGAGGGTCGATTTGATTTTTTTGGGCCCCCTTCTTGGGCCATTTTTGTGGATCGCTTCTGGTCTTTCCCCTCTCTATGCAGCTTGGCAGAGCAAAACAGACTCCTCTGGTAAGTTTTTCCCTGTTTCTTTTTTTATTGGTAAAATGTGCTTGGTGATTCAACACAACTTACAAATGAAAAAGGAGAGGGTTTTTCACAACATAGGATTGCTAGGCTTTTTTGTGGAGATTTGGCTTTGGTGGGGTGAAACTGAAAAGTGGTTGTACGAATGGGTTTTGGACTTTATGTGTTGACAAATCCTGAAACTGTTATGCGTGTTTGAGTTGGTACTTCATAGCGAATCGGAACTGGTCACACTTCTTTACGGGTATTTGCCAAGCTTTTTCTGCAGGTTCTATGTTCTGCCTTGGTAAACTCCTACCCTTGAGTTGTTGAGGCCTTCGACAGTGGACTTTACTTCAGTTTTTTGTTGTGTGTACTTATGTTGTTTTTGGTTTTTGGGTAATTCTTAGTTTATGTTTTTCGCCCCCACTAGTCGATGGTGGATCCTCACTTTTGGCCTGCTTTTTATTTGCATTTGATTCGAACGAGACGAGATTTGGGTGTTCGTCGTTCACGCGAGTTTCATTTTGGTTTTGTCACGTGTGATTAGCTTGGCCATGTGTGTTCGTTTGGGAATGATTAACGGACTAAGAATTTGCTTGATTGCCCTTTTGTGGTGTTACTTTTATAAATTATTTGAGATTCTTTCCGCGCTTGTCGTCTTTGTGTCATCTAGAGAGATAAGCCTTTCCTTGGTCTTTTTTCTCACCCTTTATTGTGGTGACATTGTTTGGAGGTTTGGACTAGTTCGTGACTTTGTTCTGGTAGATTTTTCCATCTTCAGCTCGGTGGTAGCTGCCACTAGGGCATGGTTCTTTGTTCGTTTGTTTTCAGTTTGGTTCGGTTTTTGGTAAAGGATCTTAGTAGCTTTCGGATGGTTTTGATGGACGAGCAAGGTGTTTCAACAATCTGTTGTAATTTGGTTTATATTTTCTATTTACTTTTGTTTGTATGTTCAATATATTATCTGCCTCGGATTTGGTTTTCCAGTCCGGTAGGTGATTATGTGTTTAAAAAAAAAATTTAAACGATAGTGTTTGTTATCTAAAAGTAGGCGCTAAGAAGGGTAGTCAGTCAGACACCCTCAAACGTCCATCCAGGTAGAACCAAGAGGGCAGGCCCCACACTGGGGTCGTGACAGCAAGAAGTTGCCTTTTTTTAGGGAAGAAAATTGGGTAAACAAAGACATTACCCCACCGAGCTTACCCAACTATTTTTTGTTTTTAATATTAAGCCCCATCTAAATAACCTAATTAAAAATTAACCTCAATATTTTTTAACCTCACTCATTGTTTTGAATTTTAACTCTTTCAGATTTTTTTTGGATCTGCCCATACGTCCCGAATAAATTTCTATTTTAAGTTATTATTTTTACTAATTTTTCTAAAGGTTTTATCACATTTCTTGTTTTATTTTAATTTAGTATATGTTTTTTCATTTTATTTTTCTATTTTAACTATAAATATTCTATTTTCCTAATACTTATCCTTATGATTAGATAAATCAAAGATTAATGTATATGTATATTTTTTTTTCCTTCTAATTTATCCTTTTATTATTAGATGAATTAAAAATTAATGATATTTTTCTTTTCTTATCCTTCTAATTTGTTTTTTTATCAATAAGGTAAGCTAAAGAGGAAAAAAAATATGTGAACAATTTTAAAAAAAAAATATGACCTAAACTAGAAAAAAAATTGAAAGATTTGACCAAATTTCTTGTAAAAGATAATAAACCATGGAATTTTAGTCAAAAAGAAATGATTCCAATCTCATTTTTCAAACTTATATACATTTGATTTTCCATTTAACTTTCTATAAAAATTCATTGTTTTTTCTTTTAAAATTGCTATTAATATATTTTTATTAAAATATAGAAAGATGTTTTATCAATGGGTTTAATTTTGTAAAAGAGAATGGTTGTTTCTATTCTTCCTTTTTGGTCAAAAAGGTAGTCGGACATCCTCTGTTGCTCATCTTATTTCGACTCTATTGAAACTTCTGTTGATCAGATGCATCATCGGTCTGAGTTGTCATTAGTTCTAGAGTCGGTCTTACATACAACTCGTGTATGTACACCACCAAAAAAAAAAGCATTATTAATGTACTAGTATACCCCTAAAAGCAACAATATTTTGTGGGGCTCGAGGTGGATTTCAAATTTTCCTATTTTTGATTTATTTTTAAGTCACTATTGTTCCTCGATAACACGGGTCTTTGTATACTTTCGTTCCACCTAAGTCATAATGTTTGTTCCGAGTAAGAGTCTAGTCTAATTTGTTGTTCCCGTAGATAGTTTATAACTGTTTGACTAATGCACGTGTCAATCATGCATATTTTAGAATTATTTTTAATATCTGATATAAAAAACAAAAGTATAGTATATAGTCGCTTCAGCTACCTACCCCCTTCCTAGCTACCTTCGTACAGTCATCGCCACCATTCTTACCCGTTGAAGCTTTCAAGAGTCGTAGTAGGTTTTTTAAATCTTAGTACATTACTTTCAAAACAAAACTAGACATGAAGAAAGAGATGAAGAAAGAGATGAAGAAAGGGATAAAGAAAGATCTGAAGAAAGATATGAAGAGAGAAACGAAAAAGACTGTAATTAAAAGCAAAGAAAAATTCAAAGTGTAAGTGTATTAATAATAGGTTCGAATTGAAATCTAATTATGGTTAAAGTAGATAAGGTTAATGTATTTAAATGTGTTTTTTACCTTTTTCTTGTTTGATGTTAGTCGAGCTCCAAGAGTTGAACTTTTGAGTAATGGAGCGGAGATTCCTGTTCCGACTAATGCAGCGGAGTTTTATGCGTAAGTAGCTGCGGCTTTTATGTTTTAATTTGTTTTTGGAAACCTTTTTAATCATTTAAAAATCGTTCCACTATTGGTATGTTTTGGTGCGCGAGATATTTATCTATTGAAATTGTCTTAACATTTAAAAAACTCTCTTAAATAGATTTTCTGTTGGACAAGAGATTCTGGAAAAATTCCCTAATGCTATATTGGATTGGGATGCTCAGGCTGAACTATTTTATGATTTACCCGTTAATAGAAGGGCAGTGTATGAAGATGCCTTTCTAGAGAGCCAAGGTTGCGAGATACTACAGAAAAGAGAAAGAATGAAACGCAACTCTGTAAGTTATATTCATATCAATACGCAAATTAAAATATTTAGTACTTTTTTTGTTATGTGGACACATGAAAGTCCAAATTAACTCCATGTAAGGCCTTAGCATGTGTGTGTATGTTCTGTATTTTCTCCTAACCAGTAACAGCCCCTTATGTAATTTATGTAGCTCACATTTTTGTCATGTTGTAATGTAGGTGAAGATTCAAACGAAATTATCTTTATCAAAGATTGCAGATATATCTGCCAATCTATCAACATTACAAAGGAAGGTGGTGCACGAGCTTTGATTTGGTGCATTACTTGATTTGCCAAAGACTCAGCTCAAGCACGATATTTGTCAGCTAATGGCTGAATCATTTAATCCTGCTACTAGCTCCTTTGTTTTAAATGGGACTGAACTTAAATTTTCTTATCACGATGTGCATCGTGTACTAGGTATACCTAATGTAGGGCCTTTACCCCCACTAGAAGGTGATTTTTGTCATGGATTTAGGGCTTTAGAACTTACCTTTGAGGATTATAAGGTCAAGAGCAATTCAGTTGATTTAAACTATATTGAAAAGAGGTTTCTTGCGTGTAAAACGCATGCTGATTTGTTCAAAGTGCTCTTCATGATGTATGTGTTAGGATTTTTGTTGTGCACGCCAAATGTACAGGGAGTTGATAGGTCATATTTCCACGCTTTGAAGGACGTAGCAGCAATTCCTAAATTCAACTGGTCCCGATTGGTCTACGAGGAAATATGCAAAGGAATTAATCAGTTTATGTCAGCGGGACCTGATGTCAAAACAAAGTACATCACTGGCTGTGTTTATGTGCTTCAGGTTTGTTTTACAGATGTGATTCAAACTTTTCCCTTAAGTTTATGATTGTTGGATGTTATTACTTGTATTTTCTTGTACAATTTGAGGCCATTTGTAACAAGCTGTTACATAATTTGCAGGTATTGTTTTTTCAGTATGTGCAAAGACAAAATAAGAGTGAGCCTGTTCCTTTAACGCTGCCGTTTTCTCGCAACTGGGACACCCCGCTAATGTCGAAGAAGATAAGGTTCCTGAACCGTCATGGGGGGACTAACTTTAAGAAATGCAGGTTTGTGGAGTTGGAATTGGAGGAAGAATCAGTAGATTTTACGATAACGAAGAAAGTTGTTGAAGGAAAAAAAGATATCTTGGATGAGGAGGTTGGAGGAAATACTTCTACCCCGGTTAAGGAGGCTGTCAATAGAGAAGAATTTGAAGCACTTAGGGGAACTGTAGATAAAATTGCTGGGGTTCTCAGTATAAATGAAAAAAAGGTTCAAGCAAATGTGGAAGAGGAAGAGTTGTGCTCCTTGATTGATTCAAGAGAGGTTAAGTTGATGCCACGAGATGTGGAAATGGGCTACCGTACACCAAGTCCCCGAAACAAATCAACCCTTTGTAGAGGAAAGAAACTAGATTATGTAGAAGACAGTCCTAAATCCGATGTCGACAAAAAAGGTAAGGGCAAAAACCCTGTGGTGGCTGTTTCTAGTAATTGTAGGACACCTAAACCAGATATTGAGAAGCCATATACTGTGAGGAGGGGATTAGGGAATGGATGGTCAGATTTTGCGCGAAAAATCGACAAGGAGGATAAGGCGCTGTTCACTTACTTGAATGACCCAAAACCACCTGGGTTTGTTCTAATATCATCTCTTGTTTAACTTTAAATAAACTTGATAAAGTCAAAGGTTAATTATTAAGTTGTTTTCAACAGTGATGTGCTTATATTATTTCCAAACTATAGCCTGAGCCGCAAGGAGATGCGCAATTTATTAAATCCTGGGAAGTTTGTATCTGCTGATGTGAGTGTTAGTGTTGTTTTATTTATATTCGCGTTTGATTTGCTTCATTTTTTAAATTAGGTTAGGCGCCTGAATTTTTTTACATGGTAAATTGTGATTTTATTCTTTGATTATGGAAGTTAATCGATCTTTACGGCGAGATTTTGGTGGACGAGGCGAAACAAAATGATATAAAGTGCAAGTATTGGTTCATGCCGACATACTTTTCTGTCAGTGTAACATTGTTGCCCTCTAGTTGATTTAATTATAGTGTTTTCATGTTTCATAAACTGACAAAATCATGGTTTTTATTGCAGACTCATCTTGTTAATAAGATGCACACCATCCCGGAGAACGCTAGAGTCTATTACGAAATAGGACGGTACAACGGGGATGTGTCCGATGTAGAAAGGGTAAAATATGTCATTTGTTTTTTCTAGATATTTAAATAATGTATTTGCTCTATTTTTGTACTATAATTATATGGTTAAATATTTTCAACAATGTTGTCTATTTTGTTTAGATTTACTTTCCCGTAAACGTCGACGATGAACATTGGGTGCTTTATATAGCTGATTTTGAGAAACAGACCCTATGTTACTGTGATTCTTTGCTTCCTAGGGATCCCGCCCGCATATCGGCAGCTAAACAGTACAAAAGTGTGGTGAGTCCATAGTATATGAATGAATGGTGGTTTTTCTTGATTAATCCTATAACTGCAACCTAACTGCAAACAGGACAACAAGTTATTCTATTAGTTATTCTTTTGGTGTCTTGGTAGCCTACAACGACTGCACCTGCGAGGTTGAGTTGTACCGGTCCCTTTAGGTCGCGCATGTTCTGGATCTTCCGCAATGTTCCTCGTAGGTGGGGGAGGAATATCGAAACACGTACCGTCTTCGTTAGGAAAATTGCTAGTCCTGGCGACCACATTGGTCAAAGCCTCTAGTGTAGCGTTGTATCCCCTATTACTCTGGGCGGCATGGAACCTAATATTATTCCACTTAGCATTCAGGTAACCCATCTTCGCGATCTCCTTTTCCGTTTGTTTGAACTCCGCCAAACACTTGTCTCTTATGTGTAAGCTGCTACCGGGTGTCCATCTAAACAAGACGCAACTGTCTAGTATCTCTCTCACCCCCTCGTGCTTCATCACGTAGAACATATGTCTGCAGGGTATCCCATGGGACTCATAAAGAAGGCAACTACACTCGAGTCTCATCCTCGACCCATTGCTCGAAATACATACTTTCCTAATAATCCTCCGGTTTTCATACGACATAACAACATATGTGCGAGATCCATACGTTTGTGAGACGTCTACATGTGATATGTCACCTTGCTTCGCAATTTCCTTCTTGACCTTCAAAAAGAGGGCCCGGGTATATTGCTTGCTAGCTACTAACTCAAGCTCAGGCATGATCGTCGTAGATACGGGACTGGTATAGTTGGTGATGTACTCTTCTTTGCTAGCGTTGTCCCTAACGGTTATCATACCGTTCAGGAATAATTTCACAAACTCAATAAACAAGACTCTCTGATTTAGGAACCTGTTGACGTAAGAGTTCATACCCTCGCATCGCTGCGTTGACTTCACAAAACCAAAAAAACTACCCCGCAAATACGCCTCGGCCCACATGGCACGCCTCTCGTAAGTCTCACGTATCCATTTGTCCTCCCATAGGTCATTGTCCGCCACCATCTTCCACCAAGCTTCCTCAAACAACTCTACGGTCACGGGAAGACTCATTAGTTTCTTAAATATTCTCCCAAATCCATCAACTTTCACGTTGGTAACAGCGTTGCGACTAAGATGCCAAGAACATAAACGGTGGCCTACCCGCGGATAAACAATCTCGATCGCCGATGCCATCGATCTATCACCATCGGTTACAACCGATTTTGGTTTCTTCCCGTTCATTGTATCAGTTAATGTCTCTAGTACCCACACATACGATTCCGTCGTCTCGTACTTAACCAACGCAATACCAAATATACACGTCTTACAGTGGTTGTTGACTCCCGCTAGCACTACTAGCGGGAAACAATATGCATTAGTCTTGTACGTCGCGTCAAAAATAAGGACGTCTCCGTAAATCGCAAACTCTCTCCTAGATCTCCCATCGCAGAAAAAAAGCTTATCCAGACGATTCTCATCGTCCAACGTGTATTTGAAGACGAACAACGGATCAGCCATGCACCTACCTTCTAAGTAGGCGAGTGTAACATTTACATCCCCCTCACTAGTTTCCTTCGCCCTTATCCTACCGAGAACATTGTACAGATCTTTCCTCAAGAAACCGACGCTTTGGTATGAACCCGCCTCCCTAACCAACACATCCATTATCTTAGTTGGTCGTATTCCAGAGTCTCTCAACGAAAGTGCTTGATCAAGGTGTCCTGCATCTACACGTCTGTGGGACCTCAGAAAGTGGGACGTGCCTGCAGGGAGTAAATCGTGATTGTGCTCCTCGACGAAATGAGTCACTACAAAGCATTCAAAGGATTTATCAAGTTTAACTTTAAGGCGAGCCTTACATTCACACCTTGTCTCTGTCCTATGACCTCGAACCCTGTCTTTCATCTCTAAGTACTTCTTTTGACGAGTGTCGCCGCAAGAACAAACATATAACCTACCGACGACTTCGGAGCCACTACCGGCAGCCTTATCAACCCGATCCTTCCTAACACTAAAACCGAGTGCGCGAGCATAAGTGTTATAGAACATATACGCTTCTTCCTCGCTAGCAAACCTCAACTTCATCACATCTTCACAGGTCAGGGTTGTTACGTCCTCGTCAGCCATCGTTTTGCTAACACCATTTGTGGAAAAACTACCTATAGAGCCTAACGACAGTAATGGGTTAGTCAGTATGACTTTTAAAAAAGAGAGATTCAATGATAACATCCTAAAATAATTATAATAACTTCGTTTAAAATATTCAAACAAAATTGATTTATGTAAATTCACTTTATATTGTTTTTACTAGTCTACTTATATAATTGATAAAATTCGATTGTTATACTAAATATACTTCGCAACGAACTAATTAATTAAATAAATAAATTATCTCAACTAAACTAAGCTAAAAAAAATTAAAAATTTAAAAAAAAAAAACCACGATTTGGTAAAAAAAGAATATTAAATAAACTAATATTTTTTGCAAAAGAAAATAATAATTACAATGGACTAAAATCCAATTAATTTTAAAATTAAACAAAAAAAAATTCTAAAAAACGTCAACAAAAATGTAACATAAATTAATATTTTATGTACAACAAAATATTAATTAGAATTAATTTTTAAAATACATTTAAGTTTTGATCTAAATATAATTCGAAAAATATAATTATTAAAATAAAAAATATTTCGTCAACTAAAATAAAGAAAAATAAATTTAATATTAAAAAAAAGTCATTAATACATTAAAAAATATGTTACAAAATTTATTATTTTAGGTACAAAAATATATTTATTAAAATAAAATATACATCATTTACGTTTTCAAATACATATACTTCGAAAAAAATAATTATTAGAATGAAAAAAATTATTTGAATAAAAATAATTTTTGGAATAAATATAATTACCCCAACTAAAATAAACAAATCAAACTTTAGAATTAAACAACATAAATTCATAAAATAGTAAAGAATTATGTACCAAAATTTTAATATTTTATTTACATCAAAATATTCGATAAAATAAAATTAAGAGTACTTAATTGTTGAGCTACATGCATTTAGAATAAAAATAAATTATTTACATAAAAAAAATAATAAACTAAAATAAAGAAATATAATTTTAAAATTATAAAAACAAAGGAAAGAAATATATAACAAAATTTAATATACGGAACTATATACAATCTACTAGTTACAAGATCGTATCAGAAAAAAAAAACATACTAACAAGATAAGTTGAAATATACAAAATAAAACATTAATAAAAATAACTAACCATTTGATGCCATTTTTCTAGCTATTTCCTCAACCGATTCCAAACTTCAAAACTAGTATACTCTAATCACCTCTACCGAAACAACAATTTTGGATGGTTATTCCTAATACCTCAATACACTTCCTTTTATAGGCAAAAATCTAACTCTGCATTAATTACGACAACTCGAAGGTAGATGATAGTACATTAACTATCCACTAAATATCCTAACAACCGAGTCACAATCACTTTCCCATCAGCATTAATATCCGAACTACCTACAACATAAATTAAGCTAAATTAAAACAACAAACCAACCGAAAAAAAATTCAATCACAAAATTTAGTGATGAAAACTACTATTATCTAATTGAAACCGGATTACTTAAAATACGCTATTAAATATAGGGAAAAACTAGTATCATCTAATTCAAAAATCTAACGGCTTAACACGTGTTGAATTTACACATAAGTAACACATTCGCATGGAAAGACAACTTACACACAAAGCTATTAATATGGGGACCAAAATACTACATTAGTTTTTTAATCTCAAAATACCCAATCCACTTGCACCGATTTGACATTTAAAAAAAAACCCTATTAAAATAATATTGGTTTATTCCTAACATGCCACGTGTGGTATATGCTAACTTACACGTTGACTTTAAAGAACAGAAATCAAATCGCTATGGAACAAGAAATTGGCATCGCCGTCATTTTTGGAACAAGATATAACATTGAACTTTCTGATTACTAAAACTGATGGAACGAAACCGTTGAATATTTAATTAATATATTTACTGTACATATAAAAATTTAATTGTAAATGACCCTATTCACTGATTGGACAATACTATAAACATCATCATTACCAGCCACAGAAGAGCAACAACGTCAATTTCCAAATGAATATAAAACTATTAAAAAACGAAGGGCTACGATTCGTCCATGTCATTTCCATCTTGACACGTGTCGTTCGCTGATTAAAGCGAACATACAGAGTTGGATGGGAGAAATTCCCTTAGTCCTATATCTAGCTTGCATGCTGGACCATTCTACCCTCATCGAATATACTTAAGGCCGTAATTCCCAGCCATTTAAATTTTTCAGAAAAGATTAGACTTTTCTTTGTTAAGAATTTTTTTTACAACTATTCTAGAATTAATTAACCTATTCTAAATCATAAGTTACATTTTGCATAGATCCATAAAACAAGAGTTAGAAAGATTATATGGATATTCAATCGATTACCATCCCTAAACATAAATGTCTAAAACCGACAAATCTTTTCCATGACAATCTAGCAAACCAAGACATGCAGATACTATTATCCATAGAAAATCTTATATTAGAAATAATCTTCCTTCAACTGTTAAAGATTTTGAATTGAAAATAAGGTAGCTAAACCATTACACTGGTTTAAATATCCAGTATCCATTTTAACATGTGCACGAAATTACAAACCAGTCTCAATTCCTTTACTTCACAGCACAAAGTACAAACACATATTATTGCCTACAAATTCATATAGATAAAATTACTTCATTTCTCTTCATCAGAATCAGAGTTCGCAAAGAGTGTTTCAGGCTGCGTCTGTAAATACGCTTGAGCAATATATTTAGGATCTTTTGCCGCCACATCAGCATATTTAAGTATAGCTTCTCTCGGATCTTCATCCTTCCATGACTCATTAAGCATACCACCTTGCTGCAACACCACCAAAACAATATTATTAGCGGTTCTCGTTCATGTGTTCGATAAAAATTAAAATAAGATAATATAATAATAAATAACCTTAAGAAGATACTGTGTTAACATGCTTCCTTTAGTAGTACCAACTCTTCCACCATGGCCCGGCCCATTCATAGGAACTTCAGGCTTATGTGACTTAAGTGGGTCCTTTAATATCTTCTCTCTTTGACGTTTACGACTAGGCTGATCTCTAAACAATGGTAATGCATGTGGATTATGTATAACTAACGGTGCCTCGTAATCATCAACTGATTTTTTCCTAGGTGCACGTGCAATACATACTAACGCTCCTCTTTCACTTATTGTTGGATCATATAATACATGTGTACCTCCTTCATGTTTATCTCCTGATGTAGCAAATATTTGATTTAGTCTTGGATGCCACGCACATTGTACTACACTACAAGTTGGTGATATTCCAATTTTGGAAATAAGTTCCAACTTTTCACGATCGTAAATACAAAGTAATCCCCCAGTTGTACTTTCTCTTTCGATAGATGTTCCCGTAATGAATAGTCTCTCGTCAGGGCTAAATGCGACATTTGTCTGCGCGTAATTATTTGGAAGACCATCGAATACTTGTAGAGGCTTCTTTATTTGACGCATATCCCATACCTATAATGTAATTTTTTATTAGTACAAATTACTTGTTTCTAAAAGAGTAAAGATAATAGTACCTTCAATGAACCATCAAAGCTTCTAGATAAGAGTACTCTCCCATCAGTAGAGAATTTAACTGAAGTAATCTCTTCTGTGTGTGCATTAGTCACAAGCATATCTGGTCTGCTTCCCCATCCAGGTTTAATGTTCCATATCTATACAAATATACATACACTCAACTAAGCAAAATACGATAATAAATTACTGTTATAACCCTCAACTCACATACCTGTATAGAACCATCTCCTATACCACCTGCTATACATTTTCCTTCGTGATCCCAAGCACAAGTAGTAACAGGAACTCTTCCAGGCCTAGCGAGTTTCGGTTTGATCACCTAATAAGACAAATGATTAACACAAAAGCTTCAAGTCCATGGAAAAAAGTCAAACTCATACCTGTTTTTGACTTTTGAAGTCATTAACATCCCATATACGTAACGACCCATCTTCAGATGAGGTTAAAATAGATTCTTTTGTTTTAGGGTTCCATTCCCCACAAGTAACACCAGATATATGACCTTTGGTGTGTTTGAGATCACGGATATACATGTCACCCTTAACAAACTCACCTAGAGTTAATCCATCACGGTCAAAGATCTGAAATGGTGGATGTGTATGTATTAGTTAAACTAGCATACTATATAAGGAATGAAGATGTAAGAGAGAAGATTGTTATTACAGTACCTTAGCTTGAGCTGAACCAGTTACACATAAAAATTGACCAGCTGTAGGACTCCAACTTAAGCTACGAACTTGATGACCTTCAGATGGTTCGAGCTGTCTAAATGATTGTAAACGAGCATTCATTCCTTGAAAATCGTACATTCTAACTGAGTAGTCATAGCTACCTGAAAGTACTCTTGAACCTGTAGGATCTACAGCTATAGCAGATACAACCTGTTCATATTTTCAGAAATTGTATGAAACATTTAGTTAAATAACACATATAATCATTAATTTGATGTATTACTTCAAAAGATCATAACTTTGATACAAATATCTAATATTCAACCTAATCAGTAACCTATCAGGTTAATAGAGTAACGAAATGATACCTTAGTATGCCCCTTCAACACGATCTCATTACTCAGAGGTAGCTGATACCCATTCTCCTCTTCTTCCACGTCCGAATCATCATCCTCGTCCTCGTCCGAATCCGATCCTTCTGAACCTGGTGGTGGCCGTGGAGGCCCAATCATCGACCCATCTTCCTCGTCATCATCATCAACAGAAGGCTGGGGTCGAGGAGGCCCAATCATCAAACCATCATCCTGCTCATCAACAGAAGGCTGAGGTTGAGGAGGCCCAATCATCACCTCATCCTCCTCCCGCGGCTTAATTGACGGACGAGGCGGCCCAATTGCTATACCATCATCATCCTTAGCCTCCTCCTGTACTACAGGCGGACGTGGCGGTCCAATTACTCTGCTAGGGTTAGGATTTTGGGGAGGGCGAGAATCGCCTTTCTTGAAGGAATTAAGCCAGTCTTTGGACGAAGAAGAGAGTAATGGAAATGATTTTTCCTTTTTGTCGGAAGAAGACGTTGATGGAGCTGTGCTGTCATCTTCGGTGGCGGTGCGACGTGTGGCGTTGTGGAGAAGCTCGAGAGGGGTTCCGGATTTGGTTTTCTTACCGAAGGTGGTCGGAAAGTGAGCTCTTAACCCATCGTATATCTCTGATTCGTCCTCCATTTTTCCGTTCAAATGAAAACTGAATCGGGAATGGATTTTTAATTTTTTAGAGATTTATAGTGAGCTTAGCATTGCCGCCATAGAAGATGCATCATCAGAACTGAGCTGGATTTGATCTAGAATGGGCCAGTTTCACATAACTAGTCGGTTCAATATTAGAGTTAGTGTTGGGTTTTATGTTTGGGTTGGGCTAGAATTAGAACTAAAGAATCTCTGCACACTGCACAATATCTTTTTGGGTTTCAGAGGTCAGAAGAGCACAAATCCAATCGGTAAAATAGTAGTTTGGGATAATTTTTGTTTTTCCTGAGAAATAATCTTTGCAATACTTTAAGGATGAATCAATTAAAGGACTTGGGTAAATACCTTGGGATCCCTTCTTCTTGGGGTATCTCTAAGGTTAAGTCTATGGAATGGTTAGTTGAAATGATTCCAAAAGAACTAATGATTGGGATACTAAAATGCTAAGTAAAAGTGGGAAAGAAGTCTTAATCAAGGCAATAATAGGTGCTATACCTAACTTTATAATGTCGGTTTTTCTTATTCCAAAGAAACTCACCTCTCGCATTACTTCTCTTGTCTCAGACTTTTATTGGGATAATAAAGGAGAAAAAAGATGCCATTGGATCAAATGGCAAACTTTAATGTCATCTAAAGATGATGGTGGTTTGGGATTCAAGGATTTTAACACCCAAAATCTTGCTCTTTTGGCTTCTAATGCCTGGAAGTTCTATAAAAATGATAAATCCTTGGTCTTTAAGGTTATTAAAGGAAAATATTTTCCTAATGAGGGATTTCTGGATGCTTCTCTTCATTCAAACTGCTCATGGGGTTTTAAAAGCGTTATGGAGGGCAGAAATTGCTTTATAAAGGACTTGGCCTGGAATATAGGTGATGGTAAGGATATTAATGTGTGGTCAGATAAGTGGATCCCCACTGATTCTCAAATTAATAAACCTTCAGGTTGTCTGGTGAGTAAAGTATGTGATCTCTTTAGTAGTTGTAATACAAATTGGAATGTTAACTTGTTGAATAAATTATTTGTGCCTAAAGTTGTAGCAACCATCACTAGTTTAGCTATCCCTTCTTTAACCTGTAAAGACTCTTCTTTTTGGATTTATTCAAAGTGTGGAGAAGTTGCAGTTAAGGACAGCTATAACAAGTTGTGGAGGGCTCAACTTGTAGATACAAAAAAGAAAAATAAAGATAAGGGGTGCTCATCTTTTCAATTGGAACTTATTGATTGGAGATTCTTGTGGCAACTTAAAGTCTATCCAAAGATTAGAAATTTTCTTTGGAAATGTTTGGAAAATGGACTTGCTACTAACTTCAACAGATACTGTAGGAAATCCATCAAAAATCCTATCTGTTCTATTTGTGAAACTGAGGAGGAAACAACTGAACATTTATTGTTTTTTTGCCCATGGGCCAGGGCAGTGTGGATGGCTTGTCCTCTTAATTTTATCTCGAAAATTGATCCTTCGAGCAATGTAAGAAAATGGTTTACCTTTGTGAGGAAATGCGCCTCTGAAAAGATAGATATTTTTGATCACTTAGGTGAAATGGCCAGTTTCATAGCATGGTTTATTTGGAAAGGTCGAAATGAATTTTTATTTCGAGGTCTTGTCCCTGACCCTTTAAAAACGGTGAATAATTGTCTAAAAGCCTATGATGAGTTCATTATAGCCTTTGCTAAAGAACCTGAGGCTAATATGGTTATAAATCATTCTCATAATGATTTAAATAATAATTCTCATAGACTAAGGTCTAATTCAGAATTAAACAATGATATATCTCTTGAAACTGTTGTTGAGATAGATAACAACATTAAGTGGGTCCCTCCATGTGTTGGGGAGTTTAAGATTAATTGTGATGCTTCTATGAACATTAACTCCTTTAAATCCGCGTTTGCTTGTGTTGTTCGTGATTCTACAGGTTTTGTGATTGATGGTGTGGCTAAGGAGTCTTCTTCTTTCTCAGTGATGGAAGCTGAAGGGAGGGGCATTCATTTGGCTTGTCAAATTGCTTCTAAATTACCTTTTGGCTCTACCACTATTGAGAATGATAACCTTTGTATAATCAATCAAATTAATTCTATTTGTAAAGTAGAGAGTAGAACTAAGGTGTTAGTTTCTAGTATTATCTCTTTAAAGAACTTGTATAACATTAAAATCTCTTTTGTTAAGAGGTCCAAGAATAGGGTTGCTAATTGGGTTGCTAAACAAATGCTTCGTGGGTGTTTGTTTGGTATTTGGAGTGCCTTCCCTCCCTCCCAATTAGCTAATTTGATTAGGAAAGACTTGGAACCAACGGGTATTGGATAAGTTGTAATATTTTATTTGGTAATGTATGTTTCTTTCGACTAAAAAAAAACCCATAGGGAAGAGTGAAGTTTTGAACCAATTTTTTTTTTTTGGGAAGAGTGAAATGAAACTAAAAGCGAAAATGAATACCACAAAACATTTGTTTTGCTAACTAACTAGCCATACGATTATGATTTCTCCTAATACATGAGAAAAGTAACTTACAAATAACAGAAGGGCGTAATATCTTTAAAAATAGAGGAATATATAAATTGCAGCCCAATTATCTCTTACCTTATATTATAAAGCCCAACAATAATAAACTTTTATTTACAGCTTAATTGGACCAACTTAGAGTGGGATCTTACTATATTACCTTTACTTTAGTTAACAATACAAACGTGCATCTTTCACCATCTCTCCTCCTTTTCTGACACTGTAAGGCTTTTACATTATCTCTTTATAATACATTATAGCAGCCAAATCACCTTAACTCTCTTCTTCCATCGTACAAAATTTGAATTTTGAATTTAGAAGAGAAGAACAAAGCTAATCTGCTGATCAAGTATTTTGAATTTTGAATTTTAATTTTTCTGTTCTTTACATTTTAGCGAATGGGTCTGTACCTATTGGTACAGACCTATATTGAGTTTGCGTTTTTAGGGCTGTACCAGATCCCATTTTTTTTATATATCCATACTTAATAAGTTAAAATGTATCCATTATACACTAAGGGTTGTACCCTAGGGTATACATAATTTTTTTTCAATATTTCTTATGTCCATGTCCAAATGTATATCCAATGAAGCCCTATACCATATCGGTTGTACCCTTTAATTACATAGGAACTAAAAAAACCAAAATCAATTTAACTATAAGAGTGGCTAGACCAAAAGGGCTATACCAAGTTTTTAGAAAAAAAGAGGGCCTTAATGGCACATTTTTATTACTAATTGTCTGGACCCAACAAGGGCTAGACCCATCAGAGACTGAACCCAACAAGGGCTAGACCCATCAGAGACTAAACCCAACAAGACATGGACCCAACAAGATATGGGCCATACAAGATACTCGATCGAATTAAAAAAAACCAGCGAACAGCGAACAGAGTTCAAGGTGAAAATGGCGGCGAGATTTCACGGTTAGAGTGGCGGCGAGAGTTCACGGTGGTTTGGTTGCCGTCGGGTGGTGAGGGCAGGGTCATGCTCTTCTTCACGAACAGAGAACATGAACGGAGTAGATCTGATGCACGCGAGATCTGTTTCTCGAGCAGATCTGGTGCAGCTTCCTGGATCTGGTGCAGCTTCCTGGATCTGGTGCTGGTTGATCTGTTGGTGCAGCAGTGGAGGTCTTCTGTTGGCGATGGTTGATTTGTTGGTGCAGCAGGGAAGACGCTGGTACAGCTCTTCTCAGCGGCAGAAGTCTTCTCAGCAGCAAAGACAATGGTGGTGGAAGGGTGGAAAGATGATGGTGGTGGAAGGTGTGTTGGAGGTGCAGATCTGGTGGTGTCGAGGAAGAAGGTAGAGGGTGGAGGTGCTGCAGTTTCGCAGCAGAGGAGGGAAAGCCATGGTGGTGGGGCGGTTTTGCTGGGAAGGTGCTGGGTTCACTCTTTGGGTAGCTGTGGTGGTAGAAGGGTGGGATGTGAGAAGGTGGATTGGAGCGGTGTAGGTTTGACGGTGAAAAGCCATGGTGGTGTGGCGGTTTTGCTGGGAAAGTGAGAAAGTGTGTAGGGGAAGAGAGAGGGTGAAAGGGCGGTCACAGAGAAGCACAGAGAAAATGGTTTGGGTTGATCCAAACCTATAGGGGGTTTTGTTTTGGGTTTTGGTTATTCAAGGGTTATACTGTCATTACACCCACTAGTTTGACTCTCTAACTAGTTCAGTTACTACCAGGCCTTAGTTTATTAACTTGGGAGTTGTGGGGCCTTATTTAATAAATCACCCTTAAAAATATTACATGTCTAGACATGCAGAGAATGAATAACTATATCGAGTAAGGTGTATCATTATCTCGGAGCAGTCGTTATCTATGATAACACTAGCAGGTGAGATTTTTGCTGCATCCATGCACGCCAAACGAATCCCTCTAGTATTGGATTTTATCAAAAATATCCTCACGAACTCAACCGCTACTCATGTCAATCAGACCCCCCTTGCATTCTTGATAAAACATGCAACATAATCATATTATTAGAAACATTTAAGCAAGAAGTATCACAATTAATTTTATAACAGTCAGGTTGGGGGGTTGCCACAGAGATGGTCTACTAGTTTGAGTTAATATGTCAGATTGTGTATCCTCCCAACTATACATATTAGGGTAGATATCTACTAGAGAAGCATATGAATTAATCGTCTCAACTTCACGAGTATCCGAGGTTTATTTAGATACTAACAATTTATCTATATAAGAAAGAGCGAGAAGATATTCATTGTTAGCTTTGATCACCTTAGCTACGGATGCCATACGATTCGGATTGGTCCCATGAAAAATAACCTCATTTCTTGTCTTTGAAATTTTCCAGGCTAAGTGAGACGCCAACTCTCCTAGGTTTGTTTCTTTGTATGTTTTCCCCAATGACCATAAGCTACCATAATCAGGTATCAGCACTATCAGTGGCGTTATTTCTAGATAAGAATTGGATATGGCTAGCGAATTGGGTTGCCTTGACAGAGGGACATGTGAAGAGTAGGTTCTCAACCGTCTCTTTTTCATTTCCTTAGAGTTTACAAGTAGAATTAAGGGCACAACGCCTCTTGAATTTATTATTTTCAATTGACAGAATTCTTACAAGTTTTCCACATAAAGTTTTAAAATTTGGGGGAGGCTCGTAAGGATCATAGTATATTCCACATATTCTTAGAGGTAACCCGAGATGACATTTGTTGATTTGGCATTGTAGTCCACTAGATTCTTGTCGTGGGTCCATTTTAAACGATGAAACATTTTTTGATAGTTACAATTCCATACTTGAATACATGCCAATATGGCATATCCCTACCGTCAGAGATGGGTAATATCAGAGAAGATATCGTGTTCACAATTGAACAAGGAAATCGTGCATTTACAAAGGTCAAGGTTTCAACTTCCACCAACCCCATTCATAAGATCTCAGACTCTAATCGGGGTGCCCCCTTGGTTTAACAAGACGGGGTATACCAGTAACCCATAATTGACTCCAAATATTAATATCTTTACCATCATCAATTTTCCAATTAAGATTTTTTAAGAAAGTGTTTTCACTAACGATAGACTATTCCACCCTCAGACTTGCAATATCTTATAGAGGCATCAACAAAACTAGAGTCGTAAAAGTATTTCCATTTTAGTACTCGGACAAGGAGGGAGATAGGATTAAGCATTATATTCCATGCATTTCTAGCTAGAAGATAGAGATTCATAAAGTTAAAATATCTAAAACCCATCCCATCTTCCCTTTTTGAATTAGTCATTGTCCCCCATCGATTCAATGGTAACTATTCTTACTGCAGATTCCCCACCATACTTTAGCTACAAGGATGCCACATTATTACACACCTGCTGAGAATCAAAAATATTGACATTGTATAGTTGGAATGGATTGGAGCACAACGTTGATGAGAGTCTTATTTCCCCTTCAGACAAAAATTAGTATTTTGATAGTCAGTTTTATTGAGAACTCGGTTAATAAGCCAACAAAGAGCTTTAGTTTTGGATCTTCCCCAATTAGTGGGGAGCCCAAGATATTTTCCTAGATCAGATAGATTCCTCATTCTCAGAGTTTCAACAATTTTATTTTGTATAAGTGAATAGGTGTATCTACTAAATAATACTCCATCTTTATTGAGGTCAACTTTTTGACCAGAGGATTCACAATACTAATGAAGTACTTGAGAGAAGTTCATTATATATTCTTGTTTTGCCTCAAGGAAGAATAGACTCTAATCAACAAAAAGGGAGTGAAAAATGCTCGGCAGTTCTAAGATATCTTAATCCCTTAAAAAGGTCTTTACGAACCCCATCCTCAATGAGAGAAGAGAGCGCCTGAGTTACGATACAAAATAAATAGGGGAATAGAAGGTCTCATTTCCTAAGCCCTTTAGAGGGTCGAAACTAGGGTTGAGCAAAACAAAACCGAAAAAACCAAACTGACCCCAAAAACCGAAAACCTACAAAGCCGTTTGGTTCGGTTTAAACTTTTTAAAAAACCGAATTTTTTGATTAGATACGATTTTTCTATGCGAAACCAAATCGAAAAATCTCACGGAAAAAATACAAAAACTAAATTATGTCTTTTAATTTTTTTTAGGGTTTTGAATAATCTCCCATTTATCCTTAATTAAGTCATTCTTGAAACTAATTTATATTTTTGAAAAAATTATGAAAAGGGGATAGAAAAATGGAGTACATTTTGAAAGCAAAAATGCTCATATATGGCATGCACCGCCCCCTAAATGTCAGGATGTGCAACATATCATTACATAAATCATTAGTCTATATATCTTAAACGATCATTTGTTTATTGAAATTTCTTGAAGGTAAATCATACACATTAAATTATATAAATATTTTTTTGAAATTAGTTGTTTACAATTAATGTATTATATTTCAGTTCCAAAAATGAATTTTAACTACATGGGTCAATATCATTAAAATCAAACACTTCATATATGGATTTGTTTGTAAATAAAACGTCTCAACTAAACACTCTTGAAATCTATCCAACTATCGAGTAAAAAACATACCAAAATCGAATGATATACCGAACCGAAAACTGATAAAACCAAACCGATAAAAATCGTTATGTTCGATATCGGCACCCCTAAAAACCAAACCATTAAGTTTCAGTTAAAAAACGAGTCGTACTCACCCCTAGTCGAAAACGGTTCATTGGGGATGTTGTTTATAAGAACAAAGTATAAGACCGAGGTTACGCATTGAAAAGACCATCCCACGTTTTCGTAAGCTTTATCCATGCCGGCCTTGATAGATTTTTTATCATCAAAAACAAAAATTGCACCAGCTGGGAATCAAACCCGGGTCTGTACCATGGCAAGGTACTATTCTACCACTAGACCACTAGTGCTTGTTGATATTATCAAAACCTGATAAAACCAAATGGATAAAAACCTTCGATACCGGCACCCCTAAAACTGAACCATTCAGTTTCGGTTAAAAACCGACCCGTATTCACCCCTAGTCGAAAATGGTTCATTGGGGATCCTGTTTATAAAAACAAAGTATGAGACCGAGATTACGCATTGAAAAGACCATCCCACCTTTTCGTAAGCTTTATCCATGCCGGCTTTGATAGACTTTTTATCATCAAAAACAAAAGTTGCACCAGCCGGGAATCGAACCCGGGTCTGTACCGTGGCAGGGTACTATTCTACCACTAGACCACTGGTGCTTGTTAATATCACTGAAACCTGATAAAACCGAACCGATAAAAACGTTCAGTTCGATACCGGCACCCCTAAAAACCGAACCATTCAGTTTCGGTTAAAAATTGAGCCGTACTCACCCTTAGTCGAAACGGTTCATTGGGGATCCTGTTTATAAGAACAAAGTACGAGACGCATTGAAAAGACCATCCCACGTTTTCGTAAGCTTTATCCATGCCATCTTTGATAGATTTTTTATCATCAAAAACAAAAATTGCACCAGCCGGGAATCGAACCCGGGTCTGTACCGTGGCAGGGTACTATTCTACCACTAGACCACTGGTGCTTGTTGATATCACCAAAAACGGATAAAACTGAACAGATAAAAACCATTCAATTTGATACCGGCACCCCTAAAAACCGAACCATTCAGTTTCGGTATAAAACTAAGCCGTACTCACCCATAGTCAAAACGGTTCATTGGGGATCTTGTTTATAAGAACAAAGTACGAGACGCATTGAAAAAGGCCATCCCACGTTTTCGTAAGCTTTATCCATGCCGGCTTTGATAGACTTTTATCATCAAAAACAAAAATTGCACCAGCCGGGAATCGAACCCGGGTCTGTACCGTGGCAGGGTACTATTCTACCACTAGACCACTGGTGCTTGTTGATATCACTGAAAACTGATAAAACTGAACAGATAAAAACCATTCAGTTTGATACCGTCACCGCTAAAAACCGAACCATTCAGTTTCGTTAAAAAATTAAGCCGTGTTCACCCATAGTCAAAACAGTTGCACCAGGTACTATTCTACCACTAGACCACTGGTGCTTGTTGATATCAACTTTGATAGCTAGGCAATATGTTTTTTAGTTTCAGATAGCGTTTGGCCTCATACGCAAGTAGGATATTCTCTTGAATTGACCTATATGGTATGAATGTGGTTTCTCTTCAAAATGGTTTTTTCTGTCATAAGTTGGAGCCTCTAGACAAAAAACTTTGTAGTGAATTTATAGATAAATTTAGCAGAACTGGCCGGCCTAAATTATCCCATAGATGTTAGGTACTCTACTTATGGTAATAGAGTGATGTGAGTATGGTTTACTAGAGATAAATCCCCGTTGTTCCATTATATAAGTTAAGATATGGCCCTTAAAGGCCAAGGTTCTGGTATTTTCTAAAGAAAGACCCACGAAAGCTATTTGGGCTAAGAGCGCGAGAGACCTCTAGACTCCATACAACTTCCTTTAGTTCACTTATAGATATTGATTTAATAAGGGTATTATTCATATATCTATCCACTAGGGAGGGGATAAAATGTAGCACAAAATTCGTAGTTTCTTGGTCTACTAGAAGAGAAGGAATCTGAGGAATAAAAAGAGATCGTTTAAGTTATAGCCTCCAGATTATTGGACCAAGTCCGATCCTCCTTCATAATATGGAGAACCTTGTTTCTTCTTCTCATACCTCTAATAATAACATAAAAATAAATTGAATTTCTATCCCCAAGTGACAACTGATCAGTACGAGACCTAGAGGCCCGTAATGCTTTTTCTTTGGCCCACAGATCCTCCAAAGTTTTTACATTTTCTTATAAGTTTTTACATGTGGCTTAATATAGGCATATTAGACAATAAGTTTTGTTCAGACAAGAGGTTACTGATAAGATTTTTGGGATAATGTACTCCTATGCGGCTATGCTACATCAACATTTCCCCTAGATAGCTTCAGATTTATCACTACTACTCCCTCTGTTTTACAAATAATGTCCACTTTTTAAAAATGGTGTTCCAAAAATATTATCCATTTAGGACTTCAAAACATTTTTTCTAAGTTTTTCCACTATTTTCCTTATTATAATTATATTTACAATTATATATTTAAAATATCAAGATATTTTATGAGAAGTAATTTTGTAATGGTGAATGTAATTATTATGTTTCTTAATATGTATGAAAAGGTAAGTGGACATTATTTGTGGAACGGAAGAAATATATGTTAGATTACAATAGTTTGCCTCAATCACACAGTGTATCTCATAAATAAGGAAAATGAATTACAATTTTAAGAACCAAAGAATAGTTTTACTTTAGAATTCATGTTTTTTTAAAAAGTTACTATGAAACCAATTAATATGATCTCCCTTTTTTATTTTTATTAAGTGATTTGATGACACGTTTAGGGATGTAAATGAGGCGGGCCGAGCCGAACTAGATGTACAGGCTTGTTTGTTCAAATTCTCAAACCGAGCCGAGCCAAGCTCAAATTTAAACAAGTCGAGCCGAGATTTCAATGGTCCAAGTCAGCGATGTTAAAACTTGTTTGTTTACAGGTAACGAGATCACAAGGTGGTCGCTAATTGGCGAGGTTGTTTAGTACGCAAGATAAACCAACAAAATCTCCCTCCCCACACCTTATCGCGGTAATTTACCTAGATGGTCCTAAGTTCTTGGTGGTCCGGTCCTTGGAAAGCATATAATGATTAAGAGGAATTATAAATAGTAAAAATAATTATATCATGTAGTTTAATTTACCTTGATTACTTTTATCTGAGCGATTACGACTAACTTACATGGACATTAGGTCATACACTTATTGAGTATTCAGGGTAATTGATAGGTTACCTATAGGGCTGTAAATGAACCAAGCCGCTCGTAAGCAGCTCGAGCTCGGCTCAGAGAAAAACTCGTTCGAGATTGGCTCGAATATAAACAAGCTCAAGCTCAAGCTCCATTTGAAGCTCGATAAGTAAACGAGCCTGCTTGAGCTCGGCTCGTGAGCTCGTTTAAAATTATAAAAATTATAAATTAATATATTATCTACTTATAAATATATTGTTAAACCTTCAATATCAAATTAGATATTTTTAATTTCTTTAGACATTTATTTTTTCATTAATGTTATGTTTCATATTTTCATACCACACACTCCATCAAATACCAACCGTTCATGAAAGTCTCATTTCAACCATAAAAAATAAATTGTTCATGAGAAACTTGTGCTCGACTTTAAAAAACATTGTTCTGATTTGGATAATTGAAAGCTCGAGCTCGGTTCGGTAAAATTTGAGCTCGGCTCGGCCCGACTCGTTTAAATTTGAGCTCGGCTCGGCTCGACTCGAAAAATTAAAGAAACAAGCTTGTACATCTAGTATTAGGTTTGGCTTGTTTACAACCCTAGTTACCTAGTTATAAATTCATAATTTATATTTAATAGAAATTTAAACCTAAGTCAATCAAATCAAAACTGATTATCTCAAAATGCAAATATATAGGAAACTTATCAGCCAACGTTCATGATTCACACGCACCATCCCAAGGTATAGGGTTTAGTTCATGTTAAGATCTCTAAACATCATATCTTTTTATTCAACTAATGATGAAATCTACCTATTACATAAATAAAAAAATGTACCTTGCATAAACCTACTATTGTTCTCCTCATGAAGATTCACCGTCTACCGATAAGATGTTATTATTTATAATAAATACTATCTAATAATTCCGTATAAGAAGTGTAGTAGCACCAAACTCTTAAAAATGGCCTTAGTCAACTCTAAAAAGTCTTATGTGTTGTTTGTTTTTAAGTGATAAGTATTGAATCATGAATAGACAATTGAATAAAACTTATTAAGAGATAGTGTGTGAATGATCAGAATTTACTTATAATCTTAATAAAATCGACCAGTTAAGAGTCATTCAGAGCTGAACTGGTCAGGTATATACAAACTACCTTATTGATTTAGTGTCTTATTGAACTAGATTGATACCGTGCAAATAAACACCCTTTAGCAGCTGACCAGTTAAAACACAACCTCGTTTATCTTTCATCATGTGTCCCCACCTACACCAATACCTAAGGTCGCCAAGACAAAATTGCAAATTTCCTTGAAAGATAGAGTGTGACGTCTTACCTCGGTATCTAGCAAACCAATTTCGGTAAATATGTAACCAGGTGTAATCATCTCTACAAATTTAGTCAAACCTACATGTGGGATTATGTTTTAAGTAAATGCGTAGTCGTCATTATCACTCAATTCAAACAAACCCTAATATCGTAGAATTAGACTTAAAACTAGGAAAGATCTTACAAATAAATAGGATTTGTTGTTCAGCATATTTCAGAAGATCACAAAACATCAAAAACTTATTCAAAATTTAAACTTATCATCAAAACTATATATATATATATTTTCAAATTTTTGATCAATTTTCAAGATAAATATTCTACCAACAATCAGGTACCAAAATTAGAAAACAATCCCAAACAATATTTTAATTTATCATTCTCAAAATTATTTTTGAATTTATCAAAATTATATAAATTTCCAGCTTCTTGACAAAATTACATGTTTCTTTCAAAACTCCAATAAATATTTTGCTCATGCTTGATGTTCCCTTTATTTGCCTACGAAATATGATTAACTCTCAAACCAAATGCAGGATATAGATCCTAGGTGTGATTGAATGAGCAAGACACAAAATTCAGATCAATACTAGGCCCATTTCTATAATAAATTATCCTCTCAATCCTTGATTGCTTAAAATTCTTGAAATCCCCTTTAAATAACACGTGGTTTCGGTTGGTGTATGTGTTTTGAGAGATAATGGGAATGGTTGGAATGTTTCGACTCCCTAGGGTACTGCTCTTCCCTACTTAGTAGATTTAATTTTTTCTATGACTATCATTTCTCATCAGATTAAGAGCCCACGGGCATTGCTATCATTAGGAAAGATGAGACGGGCGATCACCTTTTTTACGATGGGGAAGCACTTGGTGTAGTAACTTTATGGAAGGGGGAACTACAGTAGTTTTCAAAGCATGTGTTGCGGCAAAAACCATTGGAGATAGGTTGGTAGTAATTTACACAGATTGCCTTGGGATTCCCATATACCTTTCATCTAAATCAGTATCTACTAGAGAGTTCAACTTCTAATGTGTAGGGTTGAAGAGTTTATTTGTTGTAGACCATTTATTTCTATTGGACATGTATCTAGGTCTAGAAAGATAGAGTCTGGCCTCTTAGTTAGAAGTTTCAGGTGTAACTTTTTTCCAGATCTACGATATATATCATTATTTTAAATAAAGTTCTGATTAGTCTTGCTAACTGCTCAAGTATCAGTTGACCTCTCTTGTATATGTTGATTTTTTGTTTTATATATTTCGTTTGTTGAAAAAAAAAATCAAATCTACTAGGATTTTTTTATCTTTTTATATATTAAAAGGTGATAACTTACTTTATTAAAGAAACTCTCCTATTTTCTCTCTGTATTATATAATAAAATTATGAGAAAAAGACTCCGTGAATATCCATGGAATTCGAAAAGGGACTTCTGAGTACCCAAACTATAAAGGTACCCAACTTTTTCTTTTTGTCCAACTATTAGTGTTTTTCGTTATCTCACACATTAAGTATGATGTGGAGCCTACGTGGCGCCACCGCTTATACCTTTCAAAATAAAAGGAAACCAAGTCCACATAGGCTCTACATCATACTTAATGTGTGAGATAACATAAAACATTAACGGTTGGACAAAAGAAAAAATTGAGTACCTAAAAGTCTTATTTTATAGTATGAGAATTCAAAAGTCCCTATTCGAATTTCATAGGTATCTACAAAATCTTTTTTTCTAAAATTATTAATAAATATTAGTACATCAATTTTATATTATAAAATTTGATAGCGAAGAATATTTAACTATAGTTGGAAATAAGATTAAGGAAAGAAATAGTTTGACTGTGGGTAAAATAATAATATTATAATAATTTATTTTATTAAAAATTATAATTTAATGATTTAATTATTATTATATTTTTTAAACTATAACTAAACCATTAATTTTTAGCGTTTTTAATGATTTTACGATTTTAATTATAACCATTTATCTCGTTATGCATATGTTATTAATTGTTAATTTGTTACTATGTTTATCCTACAAGTTCGGTTGGTATTAATAAAATGCTCTATTTTCAAATAAAAACATACATATGATAAAAATAGATAGCAATCCAAATTATTTTGTTTAAGCAAATTTTTTATTGGAGTTATCATAAGGAGAGATGTTTCAAGTGGCTTTGATCGCGAGTCACTTTATGAATAACGAATCAAATAAACGTTTTACTTGGCAAGAATAAGTTTCTAATATTGATCAATAGATAGCTAATTCCTGATCTGAAATCTCCAGTAATTTACACTTACATAATTATAATAAGAATTTAAGCATAACAATTGCAAACAAAAACGTAAAACAAAACCCAAATAATTCCCTAATTTCCTTCTTACCTGATTTTTTAACCCTAGTATCCAAATTCACATCTTTAAAAACCAATGTAACACTAGGATCACACATTTTCACCTCACTCCCAACTAAGATCGAGTTGTTGACACCTTGCATATTATTGTTTACATAAATGTTTATGCTACAACAATCATGTGACTCACTACCACAAACATTACGAGCAATCATTGTTGCACCAAAATTTGTACCTTCCAATTTAACATCATTAAAACATCCATAGCTACTTTCTGGTTTCATGAGAGAGAAGATCAATTCTAACAGATCGATACAAAAATGTTTTCATACTTGGGCTCTTTTGAAGGAGTTGTATTAATATATCCCAAACCTTTAGGTACAAGTAACGGATATATGCTTGAAATTGCTTAATCAACACTCTAAGCACTTTCCCTTTTTGAACTACTTTTATCTAAACTATTTACATATACCAAAACTTTAAATAGTTATTCGCTTAATTTTTACCGTAACCCATTTGTGAATATATATAATATAATATATAGCTGAAGCAATAAAGAAAAGTGAACAAAAGTGGATGATAAATAAAGAACTTCACATATGAAGGATTTCATTGTTGTGGATATATAAACTAGATTTACAGACCACAAAGTCCCCATCAAAATTTGTTCCTAAACCTAATTTATTCCACATTTTCATTCCTTCTTTCGCACTTATTGCCTATTTTAACCCACACAACTTATTATATATTACATGTTGCTACAAATCTAAGTGCTCTCTATTAAATAACAAAAAAAACAAAAGAACTGTAAGACCATTCATCTTTAACTTTCCCTTGTGGAGCTCTTTCTAACTCCATTTTTTTCATGTGTTTCAGAAGCATCAACTTGAGCACATATAGCATCTTTTGACTTAACCTCTTTGTGCATATTAATAATCAGGTATACCACTTGATCTTGATGAGTATTCCGATACTAACTTAAGAAACATTGAAGATTTGTCCTCTAATAGCTTTATTGGAGTATCCAACTCTGCAACTCGACCTACATAAAACACGTAATCATGAAGTTTAATTTGAATTGACGATTAAGCCCTTGGTGTATAAATAAACGTACCATCACTGAGAACAAGAACCAAATCACTATCGATTACAGTAGGTATACGATGAGCAATTGTACAAACAGTACAATCCTTAAATTCTGTCCTAATAATCTTCTGGATAAGATTATCAGTCGCTGAATCAACTGAAGCTGTGGCTTCATCAAGTACAAGAATTCTCGCTTGTTTAAGTAAAGCACGACCAAGTGATACTAATTGCCTTTGTCCCACACTCCAATTATCACCATTTTCCAACACTATTATTAACACAATATATACAATTATATAATATTTAAACAGTAAAAAGTTGTCAAAAGTAAAAACATTACCTGGTGTTTCTAGTTTAAGATCCTTGTTACGAACTATATCTCCAAGTTGTGACTTATCAAGTGCCTATGAAAAGTTCAAATTTAATCATCATTAACACAAAGTAAACATACAAGATTCTATGTTTGAATGATTTAATACCTTCCAAATATCTTCATCTGTATGTTCTGATAAAGGATCAAGATTATCTCTAATTGTGCCTTCGAATAAAGTAGGATCTTGAGGTATAATACTGAGTCTACTACGAAGATCATGAAGACCAATTGTTGAAATATCAATATTATCGATTATAATTTTACCACCAGCTGGTTCAATTAAACGAAATAAAGCTTGAATTAAAGTAGATTTTCCACTTCCAGTACGACCCACTATTCCTATTTTTTTCCCTCCGGGAAATACACACGATACATCATGAAGTACAACTGGTAAATTCTCTTTATATCGCACCTAAAATGAAGGATTGATTAAAATATTGTTTTCTACTTTTTTAAATGAATTTAATTAAAAGATTAATAATACCTTTAAATCAATTAATTGAATAGTTCCATTTTCTGGCCAATTAGAAGGAGGACGAGAATCTTCAATAATAGGTGGAGCTTCACTTGGAATTTGACAATATTGATGAATTCTTTCAATAGAAACTATTTTATTTTCGAGCTTACAAAAACTTAATATCCATCTTGATAATCGTCCGTTTAAGTTTAATCCATATGTTACAGCAAGTCCAGCCATAGCTATATATATATATAAAAGTTAGTATATATATATATATTATTCTGAAAAAAAAAATTGAGATGAAAGTAAAACTTACTTGGATCTATAGTTCCATGGGGAAAACTAACAAGTAAGACCATACAAAAAGCAAATACGAAAGTGGAAAGTAATTCCATACGTAAACAAAGCCATTCTATAGCTCCGATACTACAGAAAAATGGACGGTTAAAACAATCAAGAAGGTAAAGATTCCTTTTCATGAATCTTTTTTCTTGACCAAATCCTCTTATAGTTGAAGCTCCAGCTATTGATTCTGAAAATAGATGGATTATTGGAGATTTTTGTATGCTTACTAGTCTCACTAGTTCCCTTGACGAAGCCATGTAATATTTCTACATATATATATTAAAACAAATTATTAACATAATGAATATGATGTTAAATATTAAATATTATAATTACCTGCATCCATAAACAAGCTATAGCCATTGGAATAACTAGAAGTAAAACTTGCCATGTCACTTGAGTCATTACACCAACTATTCCAAGTAATTGAATTGTTGTTGAAGCAAATCCACCAAGTCTGAATGGTATATCCAAATCGATCACATTTTGATCAATTGACACCTGTAATTAAAAATTCAAACGCTCATATATATACGAAAACAAATCAATTAAAGAGTAGAATCTTTTAATTACATACACGATTCAATATTCGACCAGCTGGAGTTGAATCAAAGAAAGCCATAGGAGCACGAAAAACAGAAGTGATCATTTTCAAGAAGAGTTTTTGAGCAGCAGCTAAACCAAAAGTAGCTACAAGAACAGCTCTAACAAATATGAACCAAGAACTTCCAAAAGCAAGAGCCATATAAACACCTAAAAGTACCAAATTACTTGTTCTTGCTTTATCACCAGGTACTTGTGGATTTGCCCAAGCCATCCACCAATTACTAGCTATTTGAAGTAATTGAAATAAACTTTGTGCTAGAATTATTAATGGTATTAATAACCCTTTATAAGCTGCTCCCATATATGATAAATACACTCTCATACTAACTCTTCCTCTTTCACGTTCTTCTTCTTGAACAAGCTGTATTTTTTTGGTTCTTTTGACCTTTATTTTGTCCTTGTTTGCTTTATTATCTGGTACTGATGAACCTTCTTGATCCTCCACTTTTAAATCATCAATATTGTTTGCTATTGTATCAGATTGTATACTCATCTTTAGTAATTTAATTTCTTCTGGTTCTTCAAATGTATGAATATCCATAGCTTCAATTGCTTCATGATGAGCTGAAACTAAAGTTTCGAAATCCGTTCCTGCTTGTAACAGTTCTTCATATCTTCCCGCTTGAATAATTTGACCTTCTTTAAGAACCTGAAATTCAAATAAACTTAACAAATCGAAAATTCTAATACAATAATACACTAATAGTACAAATATAATTTCGTACCAGAATTAAATCAGCAGCTGGAAGAAATTCAACTTGATGAGTTACAAAAACTACAGTTTTTGTTGATAGTGCAGTAAGTATATATTCCTACAGTTAAATAATCATATATTTTAGTGAAAAAACCATATGGTAATAAAAAGTTACTGATGTAAATACCTTGAATAAATCAGAGCTTGTGTGTGCATCAAGTGCACTAAAAGGATCATCAAGTAAATAAATATCTGCATCTTGATAAAGTGCTCTAGCAAGTTGTACTCTTTGTTTTTGACCACCACTAAGATTTATTCCTCTATCACCAATTATTGTTTTATCTCCATGTGAAAATAATTCCAAATCCTTTTTTAATGAACAAGCATTTATCACACTTTTATATTTCGCTTTATCCATTGGACTACCAAATAGAATATTCTCTTCCAATATTCCTGATTGAATCCATGCTGATTGTGATACATAAGCTGCTGAACCAGATATTCTCACCTACACAAATCAATAAATAAATAAATAAACAAATAAATAAATCGTCTAATTTACATTTAACTTACTTCACCAGATAACTTGGGTATTTCACCAAGTATACAAGAAAGAAAACTCGATTTTCCCGAACCAACGGTCCCACACACAGCAACTCGCATACCTTTATCTACTTTTAACATTATATCTAACCAAAAAAAACATGTTTAACTCAGGGGTATTAAGGTAAATACACAAAATAAACAAGAATTACTATTATGTACCTGATAATGTTGGTCTTGGAGAAGCTTTGTCCCAGCAAAAGGCGCCATTATTTATCTCAATAGCTATATTTGTGACCCCACGTGGTAATATAAGTGTAGCATCTTTTGGAAGCTCCTCTTCTTGTAAAAACCCAGTAAGTCTATCAAGTGATACTTTAGTTTGAGCCATCATTGATACTAAATCAGGAAAGTTTCTAAGTGGTTCTTGTAAGATTCTAAAAGTAGCAAGTGCTGAAAGAACACTCCCTGCTGTAAGTTGACCACCCAACATTATACAAGTACCGAATGTTATAGCTGCTACAAATATAGGTGAGCTCCAGAATATAAAGGTAATAAAAGCTTGTGAATAAAGAGCTTTTCTTAGATATTTAAATTCAATGCTTCTCATATCTACTAACATTAACCTGTATCTTTCTTCCCAAGCTTGTGATTTAAGGATCCTCATGTTCCTTAAACATTCAGAAGTTTTTCTCATTCGATCATCTTTAGCAGCCATTAACTTGTCCTGATACTCTTCTTGCATTCTCGCTAATGGAATTGTCGCTAAAATCGAGAAAATTGTCGCAACTAATGTCGCTAAAGAAGCTATACCAACGTTTTTGTAGAGAATTGCTAAAGCGAGAATGATTTGAAGGGGGAGCTGCCACGTGTCATGTAAATACCATGAGAAATCACCGACTCTTTGTACATCTACAGCCATGTAGTTGACTATTTCTCCACTTGTATGACTTTGTCTTGCAACACTTGAAAGTCTAAGACCTTTTCGAAATACTATAGGTGTAAGAGCTGATCTTACGTGCATACCCAATATGTCTACTCCGAGGTACCATTGACGAGTTGTTAAGGTTTCGATTAACTTAGCTGTAAAGAATATGCCAGCTAGGACATACCCTTCGTGATGGAAAGCTTTTCTTCCTCCTAAGTAATCAACAAAGTAACTTACTAGGAATGGTCCTACGTAAGATACTACAGTGTTTAAACCTGCGAAAATAGCATTAACTGCAGCTTCTTTCCAAAAGGTTTTAAGTATAGCCCAAGCTAAAGAAGGTTGGTTTAAAGGATTTGATGAAGGATTTTCGGATTTGAGCTTTTCCCAATTTGAATTTAACATCTTGTAATTTGTTTTTGTACGGTCTTTTTGTGAGAGGAGTGGGATATCTTTAAGATCAAGGGGTCTTTTTGCACCCATTGAAAGAAGTGGGTTCATCCATGAAAGTGTTGCTAAACTGAAAAGTCCAGCTTCACTATAAGGGGTAACTTTAAGACACCCTGCTTCTTCTTCACGTAGTAATGGTTCTCGAAGATCAGAGTTTCGGAACACTTGATTACCCGTAATACCCCTAATAGCGATAAAACAGAGGAAAGCAAGAGAAGGTGTTGTAGCAAAATTTGCCAACATATGAGAGGTGAAAAGTAAAGAACCTTTGGATATAAATCCTTTTCCATCATTATATAGAGTACATAAACAAATTCCAAAGGATACAACCCACCATACCCTTAAGAGTAAAGGGAATTTCTCATGAGCTTTATACTTACTATATATAGCAGTAAAACTCAACACAAACCAAGCTAATACCTGTGATAAAGGCAAGAGTAAAACTATCCATTCTCTGTTAATCTTACCCTGTTTTGCCTTTCGAAATAAACAAACACCATCATAGCTTAACACGAAAATTTGCACAAACAAGATATAAAAACAGCAAAAGATTGAAGCTTTATACCCTTTACCAATTTCAATTCGCTCAATTTGATGGTCATCAAGTATATTCCTATTTGGGGTTGGACTTTCATTAATATCTTCCTTAGGAAGCCTAATCCTTCCCACACATAAAAACACCTGCTTTGCTGTTACTATGAAGAGAAATAGCAAGAAGAGTGTGAAGTTACAGCAAATTGATGATAATTCAAATATTGGTAGGTGTTTAAATGCTTTGAGAAAATCGGTTGAGGATGAAATTTTAGTAGTGGAAATGATGAATGGATTAATACCCATTCTAGATATCAATCAAAACCTTTGATGATAATGATGATGATGAACAGAGAATTTCAATGAGTATTGAGTTGATGGGGGAAAGTAATGAGAATTCAATCAAAATTTATTGAGAATGAAGAAAAGAAGAGATCAAAATCGTGTCATGAGCATTTTACCATGTGGCAATAAAATGACATTTTAGTGAGAATCATCATCTTCTATATCTGTAGTGAAGACAGAGTAAGGATGAAAACAAAATAATGCACCGTATTCTATCATCATCATCACAACCGATGCCGAAAAACAACAGTATAGAGAGGTGGAGAAAGACACGACAACTTTCTCTCTCTCCCTCTTGTTCTTTTCCTTTTAATGTTATCTTTTAAGAATACAAGGAGACAAATTGGGTGCGACAAATTGAAATATGTAATGATAATCCAAAAACTGACCTGGGTATTATGTTATTTTCAAAGAAATTATCAGGGTTTTAGCAAGCCAAGGTAAAAAGATGTTGATAAGAAGTGATAGTGATAGATAAACAGAGTATAGCAGAAAGCCTGATATTTCTCACTCGTAACAACAACTGAACACCAACAAGAACCTAGCTGCTATACACTATTTTAGTTGATTTGAGAGAGAGATCAAATGAGATCCATCTTATAATAATATATATTTATATCAAATTATCGTATCTAACGTATACAAAATATTGCATGATTAAGTAAATTAATGTTGAATAATATCATACCATACATTCTAATTATAAATAAAGGTTATAAAGTAAAATACTACCGTATAATCTATTTAGATTTAGAATAAATTAATCATTTTTATTAGTGCTTCACATATGTGTTGCCTTTTGCCAGTAATTGCTTTGTTGTGTTGGCCCAATTAAGTGACGTGAAAAAAAAAAAAAAAAGGAGAAGAGAGAGCAAAATAGTAATTTTTGAAAAAAGGCAAACAAATGTTTCTTTATAATGCTCAGAACAAAAACTGAAAATATTGAAATTTTAATGGTTAGATGATTCGATTTATATAGTGTGTTAATTTACTTGAAAATATTTGTGTTTAACATTAAATTGAATGATACATAATGATAGGTATAACTTACATATTTATAATTGTCGAATCTTCTGAATCCGATTAACGCAAGTTAAACATCTTTTTCTGATGGAGGTTTCTCGGAGATTTCTCGATATAGGGTTTCAATTAAAAGAAAAATAGCTGATCATAGAAAGTAAATCATGAGTTGCAAAACGAATTGGATATATAAAACTTAGTGGTGATTACTTCTAACGACGGATGATTGACGACCAACAGAGCACGGGCGGTGGACATCGAACAGTAGATGACCGATGGACAGATGTCGGACAAGCGACGATCGTAAACCGACGGACAACGATCACGCTGGGGGACACTATACAAAAAACATGTGGTGGAAGAGTTTTATCCCAACGAGGATGGTTGTTGGACGCAACTACACCGTCCTCGTGAAGATAGGGCTTCCCAATAAAAGAAAAAAATAACAATGATTATATATACTAGCGCCATTCACATTATATGTGTGAAAAAAAGTAACTGTGACAGGATACATTCAATGACTTATCTCATTTGCAGTACGAGTATGAAGATAAAAGGAAAGTACTGACAATTAATGTATATATTCGATGACTAGCCTTCTCTGTATTACACGTGTGTGGACGAAAAAAAGTAACGATAAATTAACAAAAGAATATTTTAAGTCTGTGTTGGGTTGTGGCTTGAAGTCCAAGCTCAATAATTCAATTAAACTTGGAGACCAAGAAAGATATTACTCGACTTGAGGTTCAAGTAATAATATATTAGGAAATTATAAGACTTGTTCCCTAATAATATTTCCAATAAATATAGAGCTCCATACTTTGTAGTTCCTTGTAACATATTCCACCCTCCAAGGGGTTGAGGTTGGATATTGATGTCTCTTTTTATGTGACGAATTAATCCCACCACGAGACACCTATTTGGGGGTTAATTGGGCCTAAGTGAGGGATTTTTTCTAATATTCGACATATTGTATTTTTCCTTCTAGTTTTGAACACATTGCTATTTATAGAGTATTTGTGCCTTAATTGTGTGTTAAGTGTGCAGCTTTTAAGTACATGGTTGACACAAGATACCAAAATGACAAGGATAAGTCAAAAGTCAAGCCCAAACCCAAGATAAGGCACAGAGAAAGCAAAAAATCATTTTGGAGCAGATGGCGCATTTACCTTTAAAATTCTTTACCTCCATTGATTCAGTCACCATGATTAATTGGTCGGAGCTTTTGAAGAAATTCCTTTTGATTTAGATAAAGCCTGAATTTAGTGACGCATTAGAAGTGACGGAAGTCAATTCATAGTTGAGATGAAGAATTTATACTATTTGCTTCTACCGTGACTCGAACCTGTCCAACACTAGTTAAAATAGGATTGTGCTATCTTTAACCCAATTACGTGAGCCCATAAGACCCCAAACATTTTTAACTAAGTATATAAGCTCATTAAAAGCTCTAAAAATCATTATCACTTGAAAATATAACACTTAGAAGAAGGATAAAAAAGCCTAGAGCAAAGAAAAAGAAGAGGAAAAGGGTTTCTACACCCAATTCCATGATTCCTCCTCGTCTGTTTCTTTCCAAACATTAGGTTAATTTTATTCAATTTTTTTGTTCTAAACATGATTTTCTTATTATTAGCTATTGGTTTTTATTATTTGAGTACAAACTAAACATTTAATTGCTTAAGAATTGCTATGAACGAATCCTAGAATACTACTTTGATGTATTTGGATTTTGAGATTGTTTTATTAAAAATAAATTGAGTTTATTTTTGTTGGTTATATATCTTGTGCTTAATTTCTATCCATATCTTGATCAAAAATTGGGTAGTTAGGGCAATTGAATTAGCGTCTGGAAGAAGGTGTTTGGTTATGGACACAGTATGTAGGTGTTTGGTGTGCGATAGTGAGCCGACATATCGTAACTAGTCAGGTAGTCATTAAGGTTTGAACTTCGTTCATCTAAATTTGAGTACGATAGCTTCTCAAGTCTACCCGGAAGGGAGTTGGAAAAAATATTGAATCCCGATTAACGATAAATGCCTAATTTGCCCTTATATTTAGAAACATCAGATTATTCGATTTCGGGGATTACTAGCGAGTGCCTTGCATACCCTTCTCATACTCAAGCTTTTAATTAGTTAATTTATATTTCCTTTTCAATTATTACTCTTTTATTTCATTTCAATTGCCATACTTTATTTATATTATAAAACCAAACAAACATCATTTATATTATTTGTCATTTTCTTAGTATCCAAACTATTGTACTCAGAAAACACAAGTTTATAACCGTGATAGTCCATGAGGAGACGATACATCCCGGAACTTACTTTTTATTCTTGCCGAAGGCCTCAAAATTATTATCAATGAGGTCCGAGCTATGGATCTCAATCTCTCGAAGGACTCGTGTATGACTCATATACTGAAAATCTTTCTCAGAAGGCATACCCTTCCCATCCACAAGAAGGTATGAGCACTTTTTATGCAACAACTTGTTATGTGTCTACAATATCGTAAACTTTATTTGTTATATGATTTTACATTTAGAACACGTCTCCTGCTAGGATTTAGGCACAAGCATGAACACTTGAACTATTGGTGCACCTATTTTTTTATTTTGCACACCCATATGACTTTGTGATTGTTTAGTTAAGTTAAAAGACACCTCTTGATATTATTTTCCAGAAACTTTACCTCTCTAAATTTTTATACTACATTTTTATATGATTCCACATTTATAAATACACCACACGTTATAGGACAAGCACCCTAAGTTTCATTCTTTATGCTTCAAGTTTTTTACATTGGTTAGACAATTTCTAGAACATAGTTTTTCACATGTAATGAATATGCTAAAGTTTTTAACTATATACTTGTTTATATACTCTTTTGGAACAATTTTAATATTAGTAGTTAGAGAATATAAACATAACCTCTATGGCCAAAACTTGCATTTTCATCTTATCAATCTTAAACATGTTTTAGGATTTGTGTGCATTTTCTTGAGTTAATTATTTTTAGAGCACAACTTTGATGTTTATTGATTTTGATAAAATATTGAACTACAAAATTGTTAAGTTTCATTAATATAACATTTAATATGTTTATCTCAAAAGACTCTAAGCGTCATTTCCTATGCAAAAACACACGTATCTTCTTTTTCATACACTTTTGAACATGTTTTATGCTATAACTTCTTTTGTGTTAGGAATCTGAAGAAATGGTAAACTACAAACTTGATTTTAAGATATTTAATTAATTAAGTTCACACATTTGAGCATCATGTCGAAAATTATATCTAAAAAAAACCGTGTGTAATTTGGGACCCTACTATTGAGAAAACGGCATCTCGCTTTAAAATATGGGACCCACTTTGAAAAAATAGTCATTTGAGTTTGCCAAGTAGTCTAATTGATTGAAGTCCAAAATCGGGAACCCGAGATGATACAAAATGGGATCCCGATTTCAAAAGTGTTTTTGCTACATAGATAAATCCGTTTGAGCCTTTGAATCCTATAAATACCCCCACCAAAGGAGTTTAGAACTCACCTCTTGAAGCCACACTTCATCATCATATCACCATAAACTTCAAGAAAAGTCCACATGCCATAATCTTCATTTTAATATCATAATCATAGGCTTGTTGTTATTCATTGTATCATCCACTCATTAGGAGTTATTTACTCTTCTTGTAATCAAATATTTGTCATAAACAAGGTAGTAGCTCTTGCTATAGATTAGGATTGAGTATCCAAGTGAAGAGAAGAGAGGTTTGAAATTGGTTTTGAGTTTGAGGTGAAGGCTTCCAATCAGACGTGTTTGGTTGTGTAGGATATTGCACAAGGGAGTTTTAGCTCAAGGTGTTTGAGTTTGAGTTATGACATAACCGTTTAAAGTCTCGAGTTTAGGTTGTAACTTGACCAACAAAAGTCTCAGGTTTATTGGTTGTGGTTTAGCCTGCGAAAACCTCATTGTAACTGGTTTATACCTCACTGTCAAGAGATATCAAGAAGCTAGTGGAGAAGCTTAAAATGCCAAATTGTCACCTTAAATAGTGGATGTGGGGAAATTAAAACACTATAAATACTCGCATAATCTCGATCCTAATTCTCTTTACTTATCGCTTGCATTATTTATCTTTACTTGCATATCTGTCCTACCTATATTTAGCCTATTCCCCTTAGTGTTTGATAGAAACCTTAAGAGTATCCTTACCCACCTTCCCTGGCAAGTTAGAACTTATGGTTACTACCAATCATTCTTAAGTACTTAGTTTCCTTACTTAATTAAGCTTGTCATCTAATCACTAGAATTCCAGCTATATGACCCCTCCCTTGAACTTTACATATCGTTTAGGACCTATCGCTTCTTCTTATACTTAGGTTCTTGTTTATATTTTCTTAAGTTTAGAGATGAGTTAGATTGTAGTCTAGCTAAGTTATCTCACTTAGGTATTTTCTCCTTTAGTAGCTCTCATCCTCTATATTTAGCTTCATAATCTATTTCCTATATTCATTGAGCCTCAGCTTCCCAGTTTCTATATGTAGCATTCTAGTCCTCCTAGCACATTGCTTATTTGATTAACAAATTCTGTAGTATCTTGTGTAGTATTCTTCCTTAGTGTTTTCCATATATGTTTGAGTAACCTTCTTACCTTGACTTTGGAGTAATTAATTATTTAACTAGGCATATATTAGATGGAATTTCTATTCATCCCCACCTAGGACTAACAAAATATATATATGATAAGAATTGAATCAGTAAACAGATAAATCATAAAACCAGTAAACAAAGTATTCCATCATACTTATTCTAACAATTTTTGTAAATAAAAAGTGTATTATCACATTCTTAATGTTATAAGACGGGGAACCATAAAATTTAATCACATGTCATCTTTTCATGTAGTACAGTTGTAGTAATCCACTTAGTTGCAACAACCACATCGTCTACTAGACCGATTGAACTCTGTTGTATAACATACTGGTTCTTTTTGTGCCTCCCATGCATATTTTAAATACAAGGGGGCAGGGAGGTGGAATGTAATCTCCATATCTTATGGTTTTTTGTCCTGGAATTTTGAAATCGTCTGTATGCTTTGTGCATATATTTAACTATACAGTCACTGTGTATGAATCGATAACTAATGAAGAACATATGACACACCAACACTGTGTATTCATCGACAACTAACTTTTTGAATAATATGAATTAAAGTATATGGGAACAAATGTGTAAATATATTATGAAGTATGAATATGCAATTGTGCAACTGTGATAGTATATATTCAATCAGACAACACATGCTATAATGTGACTATCTTGATTGTAAATGAAATACATAAATTAAAAAGAATAAAATGCAATGATGTTATAAATAACAAGATAAAAAACACAAGTGCAAACATCAACAACATTGTATTGAAGTGGTACAAAACCATCAATTGAAAAAACTTGGGACATGATAAATTGTGATGGGATTTATCGTACCAAAAATCTAAAGCTAGAACACAGTGGTGTTGTCACACATATACAAACCTATATAAACATATATAGTACTATAAATATAAACACTTAGGGGGGTGTATTCAACTGGGAGTCTGTTGGATTTTTTTGGACTTTAAAAATCCAGAGGTATTCAATCAAGATTTAAATAAATCCATTAAAATTTTGGGGTATTCAATTGGGATTTTAAAAACTCTTTTAAAATTTAGATGTATTCAATCAAGATTTTTTTAAATCCAATAAAAATTTTAGATATTCAAAAGTGATTGGGTTCTCCAAATCATTAGACTTTATAGGAGTTTAAGGCCCGAGTATAAATAAACAAGTCTTTTACAAATCTTTCTGTAAAAGCAGAGATTCTATAAATTCCAACCAAATACAACGACTGAGGTAATTTTTTTTCATAGACTACTTTTTATAACTATTCTAATATCATCATGATCTTTCATGGCCATGTTTCATAAATCATGATACGTGTTTCATCCGTTTAAGGTTGTATTTTATAAACCACATCGGTTTAATAAATTTCTGACAAAAGAATTGATATAGAATTTTAATTGCTAATTCAATTGTGCTTGATTAATCCTAATAACAATCAGGATTGATAACAATTTATTCATTTATGCTTATGCAGTAGACGATAATATTAGGATTGATAATATTTGTATTAAATCCACTTTAGCCCTTTTCCATTGTTCGATAATACCCAATAATGAATTCCACTTTAGCCCTTTTCCATTGTTCGATAATACCCAGTAATGAATTTGTCACCTAACATTAATTAAAGCTTCTGAGATGCACTCATCTGGTACCCATCAGATAACAATATATTTGAATAAATTCAACAAATTGAACCATATCACTTAAAATAGGAAAAATACTTAAAATATGAATTTTATATCAGCACCAAGACTGTAACAAAAGCTCAAGAATTAGTCGATTAGCAAAATAACAAGTCAGGTATAATAAAGACCACCCTTGAAGGTAAAATTCTGGTTTTTCAAAAGACTCGATTCTAAGACAAGTTGTATTATAAGAAAATCTGGTTTTTGTTTGAATGTGTGTATTTCTTTGTATTACTTCCCAAATTTTTGTAGCAGGTGATAGTGTATCCGCTATACTCACTACTGTAACACATAAAAAACGGTTATGTATTCATTTTATTAGGAGAGGTAAATTTTTTCTGGTATATTGTTTGTGTGAATAGATATATATTCTTTTTAGAAAAGATCAAAATCAATTAAAATCTTAATAAGAATCCACTAAACTCTATATAGAGTTAAAAAGAATCCGTCAAACTCTATATGGAATTAAAATAATCCGTAGAGTCTGTAAAGTTTATGGAGTTTAAAAATCCAAAAAAATCCTACAAACTCTCAATTGAATACACCCCCTTAGTCAACAAACTATGTTATTCATTTAACCAGTAATACGTAAACAAATACTGAATATTCAATCTTTCCATCCATTCTCTTCCACTAAGTTTCTTCCCCTTTTGAAGGTGAGATTACATAACCACTAAACGCTTCTCACTGTTTACAGTTTGATCGTGGTCAAGAAGGCGCATCTAAGGAGAGGCATGTGAAAATTTAGTTGACATAGCGAACATAAGCAATTCTGAACCAACATCGATAATTAAGATTTACAAAATACCATCGACATGCCTTCCAACCAACCATATAATCGTTGCAAAATAAATCCCACTAACCATTAAGTATTATTGTTTAAAGACATAAGAGTAACGATACTCTATGCATTTGGTGATCAAAACTGGCCAAAGATCAACCACATATTTCTTGATAGCCTCAAATGAGTCACGATACTGTAAATGATAGAAAGTTTTCAGCTTCGCATATTTGAATTTGATGAGGACATAAGAAACCATATTCTATAAACTTTACACTACAATAAACAAACAAAGATTAATACCAAGCTCCACAATTTGACTTGCAAATGAACTTTACAAAGTATAAAGACTAGAATTTGTGTCGTTGTATCTAATAAGATATAAATCATAAAACAATAAAGACAACACTAATCACATAGTATAGTGTGATGTGATTTACTAAATTAGTCAAAAAAAATTATAATGTGATGGGATCCCAATTCTTAAGCTAGAATATAGGTGAATTTTTACCAAAAATGAATCAATCCAAGGACTGATCATGTAATAACCATTAAGTACAAAACAACAATATCAAATAAACACAATCTTATCTAAAGATTGAAATTAGTAGACAGCAAACAAGAGAAAATATAGTGTGATTGGATTTATCCAATCATAGTTCTTAAGCTTAGAGAATAGTTAATTTATTAGCCAAATGGAATCAAATCATGGACTGAGTATGCAATACTAGTTAAATACTAAATAACAACATCAAATACTAAAATTTTATTCAAAGATCGATGACACAAAGATAATAAAATCACAATGATAGTAACATATAAATAATGCATTTCTCAACACAAACCAATTTGCATCTAAGTTAGCTAAAAACATGAGATTAAACATCAAGATTACATGGACAATAAAAAAATAACAACAAAATATGATGAATCAAAGAAACATTTTCCATTAAAATTAAAAAAACAAGGGGAAAAGTAAAAAAAACATAATTAATGCTGAACTAAGGAGTTAATAGCATATGACTACATAAACTAGGTAATAAAATAATTTCTAGTGGTACAAAGACGCTGAGTAAGAATTTTGCAGGTGGTAGAGACGGTAGGGATGTTAATTTTTGTGGCAGTTATGGGTTGATGTGATGTGTAGAGAAGTATGGGGGCGTTGATGATATGGAATGGTGTGAGACGGGAAAGGAGTGTTCGTAAATAGACATAGAGGTCTGCAATAATATAGGAGTTGCATAGCTGGTGATGTGACATTGGTGATGGTGGTGATCTTATCTAGAGAGAGAGAGAGAGAGAGAGAGAGAGAGAGAGAGAGAGAGAGAGAGAGAGAGAGAGAGAGAGAGAGAGAGAGAGAGAGAGAGAGAGAGAGAGAGAGAGAGAGAGAGGGTGGGGTTGAATATAATTGAAACAAGTAGGGGTATTTTAGTCAAGTAATAATGATCATGATATTTTATAGGAGGTTTATGTGGAAATAAAGTAGTATAGAGGTTGTAAGGCATGGAACTTGGGTAGGGATGGGGGTGGTTCATTATCTCATATATCAAAGTGTATGATATGAATTGTTTGGGGATAAAGAGTCAACTTTTTAGGGTTGATAAAAATTGTATGGATGAGTCTATTAAGTTGAATTATTATTTATATCATGAGAACTGAGAAGTTGATTGAATGTCAACATGTGTTTGGAGAGGCATTGATCACCGAATTGGTTGGGTGGATAAAAACATGACTTTTCTTATTTCTACTGGAGCAAAAGTAGAGTTAGCTTTGGAGGTTCTTGAAGTTAGAAATATAAAAAGAAAAAAAGGATTTATAAACAACTATATTAAGATGAGGAAGTTTCCTAATTGGCTTGTAGTTGATGAAGGCATCAATAATGAAGATATAGGTGCAAAAGAAGTGTGTCTTTTTTGATGTTGCAACATATATTTTATCTATGAATAGACATCTCAAGTTACAAAATTTGGTTGTTGCTACTTTTATAGCCATTTATTGGATTACTTGGGTGAATCATGTAAACAAATATGCCTTTCATCTATGGAAATATTATTACTACGATCCCAATACCTGGGGCTTCAAGAAGAATCAACCTAGTAGTGGGGTAGAACGGTCTTTTTTCTAGTTTGTTCTCAAGTCTCTCTACAATATCTAGATCCTAGTAGTTGGAGAACATAAAAAGAGCATTGAAGTCACTCTTGCAGAGCTTGGTGTAACTCTCAGCAACACATCTTATAAGTTAAACGTGAGACATCTACTAAGGCTAGCTTGTAGTGTTGTTTTTGGATCTGTTACGGGTTTTATGACATTTTGCCCATCACCTTCCATCCAATAAATATGGTAAGTCTAATAAAGTTAAGTATATCTATATCGAGCATAAATACTTGAAGCTTTTGCATTGCGATCTCTCTGACCCGTTAATTACTTATGTGACAAAATTGCATCATAAACCCGATTTCTATATACTTTATGTGTTTGGTAGGGTCTACATTGGTGTATTAATGATAGGTTAGATTGTACGTGTACTAGGGAAGAATATGATTTTATGAGGATCTAGTCATAGTTATCAATGTTGAAAAACAAACAATAGAAACAAGTGTTAAAAATCTTTTCAATATGTCTTCCGTATAATTGTTACACGGTTTATAACTTCCAGATTCCCACAAAAATTGGAGGAAATTTGTGTTGGAAAAATAACTAGTTTCAAATATAGAGAAATGGAATTCCAAAAACAGTAAACGATATAATTCTCAATTAGAAGTAACACTACACTATTAGAATGACTTGAAAATGACAAAACTTACACAGAAATTCAAGAAATGAAGTGCTACATAGTAAAAAAGTTTTGTGTTAAAAAGATATTCCGGTCGTGCCGCTATCTCTAACAAAGATTCTACTCTAGTCTAGAAAGTATCAGAACTCTAGTCTAGAAAGTATCAGAATATAAGAAAAGAAGAGAGTAGAGAGTAGTCTTTTCTGAATCAAGTTTTGTGTTCTTTGCATTTTGTAGAGGTCTTGTATTTATAGGTGAGGAGAAGGCCTTTAGAATCGTCACAATAAATGGACTTTAAGGAATCCTTTATTGTTGGTGAAGGTTATGAAAATCCAACGACACTATAAGTACCAGCTATACATCACTAGTTTCACTTCAAAAGTTATTTCATTTTTCATTTTTCATTTTTTGACTCCCCAAAAACCCCACGCCATCGCCAGGCCAGACCGGAGGGTGGTGGTGGTGCGCGCGTGTGGGGCTTTACCTATTCTGTTTTGTCTTTCATAGCCTTTATTCCTTTGGGATGGATAGAGAGGTAATCACTTATATTCTTACTTTTTCTCTACTCCATTTCTACGTGGGACTTTTTACTTGATAATTTTTTTTCACATATAGGATGGAAAATTAGGAAAATAAACCAGTTTAAATAAAAAAAATCAATGGTTTTCTTTTCATCTTCCAATGTGGGACTATTCAATTCATGAATAGATTTTCTACTTTTCCCATAAGATCATGAATTAATTAATTAATAATTCAAAATTAATTTAATTCCAACAATCCCCCACTCAGGGTCTTTGGGAGAGAAGGTGGACAGGTTTCCATAACTGCTAGCATTTGAGTGAATTGTACTTAAGTGGCAATATTTCTATTTTAATTGACACGTAGTGAAGTGAGACAATCATCAAACTCTGTTTAAGTGGACGTACTCTTGAACTTAACCGTTTTCGATTGACACCCTCACATCACATACTTTACCCTGCTGACAGTTATAGTTCCATCGAACATCACGCTTCATTTGTTCATCAAGTCATTTCTCTAAGGATCACTCCTTGTGATCTATGAAATTTTTGGACTTCATTTTATGTGGGATTGTTAAGAATGTCTCCTTAACATCCTATCATGAAGGTTGATTCTCACCTTTGACGGTGAATTCGTCAAGTCCTTCTCCAAGGACCAACCCTTGCGGGCTATGAACTTTGTGGACTTATTCTTATAGGATTATTAAGGACGTCTTCTTAACATACTATCATGAATTCTGAGTCCCACCTTCAAAAGTGAATTCATCAAGTCCTTCTCTAAAGGACCACCGTTAATGGCTATGAATTCATTAAAGAGTTATGCACTTAACCTTGTGCTTTTTTAAGAAGGGTATGCCTTATTAGGGAATTCATCTATCCCTTCTCAATAGGACCACCACGAGTGGCTATGAATTGATTAATAAAATTTATATTTGTGACATATCCTATGAAGACTGAGTCTATGGTCTTAGGTCCAACGGTGACCGTTTTTTAAATCGGGTAATCTTGCTTCGTCCAGACACCCCCACATTTTACAAATTTCAGATTTGGTGAAAGAACCTTTCCACAACTCAAGAGAGGTCTTGTCAAGGGATTTATGAGGCACCCTATTAAGAGCACAACTAGCCGACAAGACAACTTTCCCCCACATGTTGGTTGGTGGACCTGAACTAATTAACATAACATTCATAGTCTCTTTAAGAGACCTATTTCAACTATGCCATCTAGTAGGGGTGTGTAAGGGCATCGAGTTTGTGGATAATTCGGTTAGTTTCACAAAACTCTTTAAGTAAATTATAACTATTTTTGCCTCCCTACGTCTTTTGATTTGCAATATAGTTGGTTTTCAACCTTGTCCTTATATTTAAAAAACGGATGTTCCACCTCATCTTTAGTTTTATGAGGTATACTCTCAAACCTAGAGTAGTCATCTACAAATATTATATGGTATAGTTCTCCTCCTCTACTTGCGGATTTTTTAAAAATAGCTAATCACGAATGCACTACTTTTAGTGGTTTTGTCTTTCTTGTGGTTACGATTTCAAAAGGTTTTTTTTCTGCGAGTTTGGACTCTACACATAATTGACATTTTACAAAGTCATCAACATTGTGAAGGGGCATTAGTCCAAGAGATTTTAGCCTTTTTATAGAAGATAAATTTAAATGGCCTAATCTACCATGCCACACATCTAAACATTAAATGATATAGGTAGAGTTAGAAGCATTCTCATTAAGAGTTACATTATTTCAAACAAAAAAACCATTATTTAAATACCCTTTCCCCACAAACTCCATTTTTGGTAATAATTATTTACCCCCTCTAAAACCAGTTCGAGTCCCACTTAAAAGGAAGATATCCAAAAACCAAGTTCCTACGGAGAGAAGGGACGAAGAGAACATCATTTAACTCAAAAAACTTACCTGAATTGAGTTTGAGGGGAATCCTTTTTTTAGAGAACCACAACAATGGATGAGTCACCCGGATATGCACATTCACAGTCCTATATTTTTTTTCTCAAGAGTTTGTCGTATGATCTTTGTCGATCTCTCTTTGGAAATGAGAGAAAAGATGGGACTTGAGACATTGTTCAACATCTAGCCCCGAGCCATAGTTTTGCTTTTTCTTGAACTTGGCTTTGAGAGCTAGATATCTAACTTGTTCTTCTTCAGTAGGAACTCCGTTTTCCACCACAAGTGTAAGATCTTTGACTATAGCGAAGTTGAGTTCGTAATGTTCAAGACAAATCAAGATATTGTGTGCCCACCGCTTGTAGTTAGAATCATTAAGGGGCTCCAACTTATTCACGTTGGAAAAGGCCTTTGTGTTCAATAATGAAGCAACTGCCGAAATAGGAAGATCCAATTATAGAAAATAACCAACGATGTAAAAGTGTTATCTTTTTAAATTGTTGGAAAAATAACAATCACTGGTTTAAAAAACAGAGAAATGGAATTCCAAATACAGTAAACGAAATAATTCTCAATTACAAGTAACACTACACTATTAAAATGAACTGAAAATGACAAAACTTACACAGAAATCCTAGGAAAGAACTGCTACATAGTAAACAAATTTCGTGTTAAATAGATATTTTGGCCGTGCCGGTATCTCTAACAAAGGTTCTACTTTAGTCTACAAAATATTAGAATTTAAGATAAGAAGAGAGTAGAGAGTAGTCTTATCTGAATTAAGTTTTGTGTTCTTTGCAGATGGGAGAGGTCTTGTATTTATAGGTGAGGAGAAGACCTTCAAAATCGTCACAATAAATGTCCCTTTAAGGACTCCGTTATTGCTGATGTTTTGCATGTTACAACTTTTCATATTTCAGCATGAACCTGGACTCTTTTTCAGCTTCTGGTTCATTCCCGTTTTGACCAAGTCTTGTAACTGCTGATCCTTGATTGGGGAATATTCTAAGTTTAATGAGTCTTTAATCCGTGGACGTTTTGTCTTCTGAATGGAAGCTTATGAAGTTCCAACGACACTATAAGTACCAACCATATAATACTAGTTTCACTTCAAAAGTTATTTCATTTTTTGACTTCCCCAACTCCCCATTTCCTCCACGACCCACACCGTTGCTGCGCTGCGGCGGGCGGGAGGGTGGTGGTGCTCTCGTGTGGGGATTTTCCTATTCTCTTTTGTCTTTCATAGCCTTTATTCCTTTTGGGATGGATAGAGAGGTAAGCACTTATATTTTTACTTTCTCTCTACTGTATTACCTATGTGGGACTTTTTACTTCATAAAAGTTTTTTTCACATCTTCCAAGGAAAATTAGGAAAGGAAACCATTTTAAATAAAGACTTTTTAATGGTATTTTTCTCATCTTCCAACGTGGGACTATTCAATTCATGAATAGATTTTCCACTTCTCCCATAAGATCATGAAGAAATCAATTAATAATTCAATATTAATTTAATTATAACAATTTGCATGGTGTTATCATATTATATATGTTACAAATGCTAATTCTATGATATCATCCTTGGAGAAAGCAATAGAAATTTCCACAATTGGTGGTGGCTATAATGGATTGGAAGTTGTTGCAAGAGTAGTTGCTTGGAAACTTGTTAGACGATTGTAATCACGAAAAAGCATCATTTGTCGATATTGTTTCCTCCTTCATTGCCTCAAAAGTATGAACAACTCTACCAAGAATTTATAGTCAAATTTGTGAATGTGTTCCCTTTAAGAGTTTACAAGCTCACCAAATCGATTCCTAAGTTGTTGCAGAGACTTTGTCTCATGTTATTACAAAGGATAAGAGTCTTGAAGATTTTGTTTTGGAAAATCTCAACAAAATTGCTTCCACTATGCATTCTTTCGTCACAGCTCTTATTAAAGTATTTACTTCACCAAATTATCAGAGAATCGAGATTGAATCATTGAGTGAAGCTTCCAAGAGTGTTCGAATGTCCTTAGCTAATCTTTTTCCTAACTTTGGATGCCACTATATTTCATTATCATTGAAATATTGCTATCTTGGAAATAGGATATATCCCAACTTCTCCATTTTGATTTTGCTGGAAATAGGGAAAGCAAAGGCTCATTTTGGTATAGAAATTAATGAAGAAAGACTGGAAGTTTTTGTGTCGTAATTAACCACTTTACTTGAGCAAGTTGCAAGATTAGTGCAATCCTTGGTCATAGTAAATGGGAAGTTTATGCATTTATATATCATGATACTGGTAATGTTGTGAAGTTTCTTGGTGAAGTCATTGGACAACACTTCTTAGTTAATCATGTAAGATATGTAGTTACATATTTTGCAATAGAAATGGTAAAGTTTCTTATTCTAAAGGGAAGAAGGGAACCATATGTTACAAAAAATGGATTGAAGTTTGGTGTCGCCTAGGGTGTGATAAAAATAAGATAAATAAAGTTTAGAAAACTACGCACTCTCACCCTAGACAGGCACAGTACTGCAAGTATTACAGGACGTATGCAAGTTTTAGTTAGTAAGTTGAGTTCGTTCTCAGGGACTTAAGTGTTATACGAATGGGTAGCAATAACGAGTAAAAGTAAATAATTAAAGACAGAAAATAAAAGCAAATAGATTTTTGAGATTAAGAATTAAAACTAATTAAAACTAGGAAAGTAAAGACAATAAATTAAATAACTAAGAATATGAGATGAGAAGTATAGCTCAGGTTTTGCTAGTATGCACTAATCCTTCTAATTCTATCTAGATCTAGTTAATAAAGGAGAATATTAGCTCTTGGTATACTTAGTCAGGATTCTAAATTCCCATACCTTAGACCTTAAGAGCGACTAAGGGGGCTACGGCACAACCAAGACGTGGTTTAGAATAGGGTTATCAAGCGCTACCAAGGCCCTAAGCAAACGCAACAATCAATTGGTGATATGGTGATTAAAACAAACCCTAATGACTATCTAGTTAGAATCATGTTTTGTCAGAACTAATATCGACACTAGACATTATGTGGTGGTTCAATAGTTAAACACCCATTTAAGGAGATCATCTAACTACTATTAAAACAATCCTAAAGTGACCAGTTCTAGGAAAGACAATAAATCAAAACTCATAAACAAATATTAAGTAAGAAGCTAATATCAGATTAAAACATGTAATTCCCAAAGAACTTAGATAGAAGAATTAGAATTCATAGATTATACATGATGCAAAACCCAAGCTATGGGAGTTTTAGTTCATACCTGATGGAAATAAACTAAAAGAAATTACAAAAGACATCGTCTTGCTCTCTACAATAAATTGGAAGAATAAAACCTTAAGAACTAATTACTATGAGGCAAGGATGATTTACAAGTGATATAAGGGTGTATTTATAGGTGTTTAGAAGACCTAATTTGTTTTCTTGAGGAAGAGATAAAGTATTGGACTCCTAGCCCAACTCAAATTCGTATGGAAATAAAGATAAACACTGCTGGACCGTTTTGAGCATATCTTCTTCGTTATTGGTCGGATTTTGCTCCATAAGATACCAAAAGAATCCTCACAGAATTATCTATGTCCCTATGAGAGGAAATTACCAAAATCGGCTTCCTTCTAGGAGTAATCACCACTTCTTTAGGCGCGTGCTGCAGAATCTCAGATTTAGGCAGCTTTTCTTTTTCCATCTTTTTAGCTTTTGTTTCCTTATCTCCAATTTCTATGCAAATCTCTTTCCATATCTTGTAGTCTTTGACTTGGTCTCTAATTAATCTCCATAATTATCTTTAAAGCTTCACACTAAATAAACAATTAAATCCAATATGCTCTAAAAATATTATTTTACTAAATCAAGACTCAAAATAGGAAAGCGCACTATTTCTCAAGAAAATCGACATTTATGACTTCTAAATCTCTAAAAATGATGTCTCATCCTAACATTAATCTATCACAAATGAGGAGACATCAAAGTTGTTGGTGCATGGAGTAGAGATAAAGACATGAAGTAATTTGGCTATTAATTGTTGTGCTACATTTAAAGGAAAATAATATGCATTACTCTTAAGAGATTATCTAGAAAGTGTTAGCAAGATTTTAACAACGACGATTAAAAAATCTATACAATTGACATTTTGGTATAATTTAACGCGGACAAATTAGTCTCTTTGTTGTTTGGGAAGGCAAGTCCACCACTCGGTAATAACGTGTTTGATGGAGACCTGACTATGGATCCGAGGATGAATATTTTTTACCGGGAGAAGATGGTGCAATATCGATTGACCTAATAATTAGGTTTATAATCTCAATATTTTATTAGTTTAATATCTTCAATTTTTATTAATGGAGTTTTATTTCAGATTTTGATTAGTTTAGTGTATTTTACTCCAGAAAAAGTAATTAATAATATTTTAATATTTAATAGATTCTAGTGTTTGAGGGGTTTCCTTTAAGTATTTAAGCATAATTTTCAAAAAATTGATTTTGATTATTATAAATATAATTGGGCTTTTCTATTTATCAAGTGTTATATATCTTGTTGCACATGATAGCTCTACATCATTAATCGAACCGATTAGACATTGATTATGTAATCATAGTTAAAACCATTAGATTATGATTTTAAAAAGTGTAATCGATTATTAAAACTGTTAAACGGTGGTTTTAGATAATTAAAATCAAAAATCCAAATACCATTTATTATCTTATATATTTTTATGTTTTATAATAATACAGATAAAAAATTATATTCTTGTATATGAGATTTAATATTAGATTTAATCAACTAGGTAACAAATGGGTGATTTCCTTATAGAGTCCACAAGTAATCAGTGATTGCCCACCAGGTCTAGCCCACCGCAAATGACAGACTTGCCCCTAGTTACCCATTAATTGGAAATTTGTTACAAAAAAAACGCTAAAGTCATGCAATCAGTTGAAAATTAAAACAAAAAACAAATCGCTAAAATCATGCAATCAATCAAATCAGTAACCCAAAAAAATTAAAATCAGTAACCAATAAAAATTCGAATGCAGCAATGAAGAAAATATTGAAACTTTTGTTCAAATGGGCTATCCGCTAAAAAACTCGATGGGTAATGTTTGTTTCTTGAATGGGTTGTCAGTTAAAGATGGTGGTACATGGAATGCTACCAAGTTTGATTTTTGATGGTGTGCATGAGCATATTGATGTGGTGCGTTTTTATAACAGGTAGATGTAGTGGGTTACATGTTTTCAGACTCATATACCAGTGGGTTATTAGCTTTGTTATGATGGGTTCTCTGTCAAAATCGATGGTGTGCATCTGCATTACACCGACAACCATTCATCCCCATCGTTGACGCGCTCTTCTTGTTATCTGTTCAATCAAAAGACGAAGAAATGAGGCTCAATTAGTTAGATATGGGATAATGGGTCAGTGGTTTGGGATTAATTAGATAACAATCTACACAAACCTGCTATGTTGATGATGAAAAGAAAGATCAGTGGCTGAGGTTTTTGTTACAGATACAATCTACACAAACCCGTTAATGGAGCTCTTCTCCTATTTCAAATCCCTTGTCGCCGTTAATGGAGCTCCAACGGGAGCTGTGACTATGCAATACCGTAGATCGCATCAGGAACACCTAAAAAACAGTTTCACCATTGTCGTTTAGATGGTCTTCTCACGAACGCCTGAACTAGTCTTCGTCTTCCTCCTCTCAGCTTCGTCTTTCTCCTCAAATGCGAAGCTTCAAAACGTTAATGGCTCCAGATCGGAAGAGATGGTTGATTGGAAGAGAATAAATTCGATTGGATTCCATTAAGATATGCTATCTTAATGGAATCAGTTAATTGCGTAAATCATGGGGTGATATGATTTTATCTGATTTCATGAAAGGGTATTGTTAAGATACTAAAAAATTTGTTGGACCTGCTAGGGGAAAAATCAGGGGTTGGACCTAATAGGGGTGGGAAGTTGGGTTCTAGGACTATATGAGTTAATATCTCAGTAACAAATATCATATTTTATTATAATCATATTCATATCTTATATACTTATGAGTATTTTCTTGTATATGAGATCTTATTAGAAGAATTTTCATTATGTATACAAATTTATAGTTCTGTTATGGTTAAATACTAAAAACCGTTTAAAAAATCAAAATTTAATGATTCGGTTATGGTTTTGAAAAATATAAACGATAATTAAAATCGTTATATTATGATTTTAAATAAAATAAATAATTATACTTATGATTTTTAATAAAATAAATAATTATACTTATAATGTTTTATCTTTTTTGTAATATTAGATCCGTTAACATTATTAATTTTAGGGTTAATGCCCAATAGGCACCTGGCACCTTACAACTTTGCCCATAAAAGACACCGTTTTTTTAAAAGAAGAGTGAGTTATGGAAAACTTCTAAAAACTCAAAATCTAAGTTCTGAGAAGCTTCTCATAACTCAAAATTTGAGTTATAGGAAGTTTCTTATAACTCAAACGATTCTTTTTATAAGCAAAAAAAACAAAAAACAAAATATATGTGTCCTTTTATGGATAAAAAAATAATGATTAAAATGAAAAGAAATTAATTTTAACTTGAGATGTTTTTTAGACATTGATTTTTAATTTTAATCATCAGGCAAATTTTGTTTTTATGGGGAAAAAGCATTACTCCCCTCTGTTTCAAAATGTCTACTTTGCTTTTCACACGAATTAAGAAAAGTAATGATTACAATCTCTATTATAAAATTATCTTTCGTAAAGTGTCTTGATATCTTAAATGTGTATTGGAAATATAAATTTAAATTTTTTAATAGGGATAGTAATGGAAAAAATTAGAAAATAGTGTCTTGAAATACTAAATAGACAAATATTTTGAAACACCAATTTTAGTAAGTGGACAAATATTTTAAAACAGAGAGAGTATTACAAGTACGTTTATAATTTACACACAACAGAAAAGTGGAAATCGAGTACCGAAATAGACGTTCTATTGGTGCATCGCCTCTGTTTTGTCATCTGGAATGTGATTGCTTGATGGTGAACTTTTGTCTTTCCAAATTGCATAGATGATCAACTTTACAAGTGGGAGAATGAAAAACTAAAGAAGAAAAGCTTTACTAATATTGCTCACTGGTCAGGGTCTTGGTCTACCAATCTAGTGGTGCAGGTTCGAACCAAGTCAATGACTCCGAGTCCAAAGTGGCTCTTTTATGTAACAAAAAAAAAAAAAAAAGCTTTACTAATATTTGGTTCTCGTATAATTTGTTTTTTGTTCCAAATATAATTCTTTCTTTTTTCACGTGTGGATTTTCTTTACCTTGCATAAACTTTATGCAAACCAACCCCCCACCCAGTCCTCCTTCCCAAAACATGACTAGCTCTCACTGAAGTTACTTTTCAGGTGGCACACGTTTCAAAAAAAAAAAAAAAAAACTTTATATAAACCTTTTTCTCTCTCTAAAGTTGTGTCATCACTAATACTAATAGACGGTTACAAATATTATTATAATATTCTAAAAGCAAAACATCTAGCTTAATCAAATTTAGAAGTAGATTTAGAACATATTACCTCCAAACTTATGTTTGAGTAACCAACTCTATTTCTATTTCTTTTAACAATAAAAGAAATTAGAAGAATAAGATTCAATTATAAAATATATACTACTAATAATTTTATAAATAGTGAGATTGGAGATAGGTCGCCTATTTGCTAGTGAAAACATGAGTTGAAGGCAATTGTTCTAAATAATGACCCTGTTGCCCTTAAGTTCTGAATCATCAAACAAGTTTTACGGATGTCAAGCGCCTTAACCTCTATAGGTGAATTTGCAGTTATATCCCACACATCGTAGTTCAACACATCTTCTTTACTATCCCTGGTTACACAAGTAATAGAAGCCACATTATTATTCATAGCAACATCATAATTTATCTTCAACATATTAATAAGTAAAAGATCCAATTACTTACTAGCTTCCCCTCTAAATGAAGTTCATCATTCAAAACATCACTTAATCCATTCACAAAAGGTACTATATTAGTTTGAGGAGATGACCTCATTCTATCCCTCAATTCATATATGACATCATCGGGATAATTAATTGTTTTGCACTCTTCCCATATCTTAGTAGCTTTCTCAAGTGTTTTTAATGGGTCTAAGGGTGTCCTTTTGAATTTTTTGCCATTTCTATCTTTCCAAATTTACCAAGAGATAATGCAAATATATTTAATTATCTGACCACTGGCCCTAAATTTTTTCTTAACCCTTGAGAGTATTTATGATATCCAATAATCCATCATAAGGGTGGATTGATTGCATGTTATGAAGCTCATATGGGTAGAGAACCATACAACCCTCACCCAGGAGCACTCAAAGATCAAGTGTTCCACATTTTCCACTTTCTCATTACAAATATCACATGAAAGAGACCCATAATATTTTCTTTTATATAATATTATTGGTGGGTAGCAGGTTTTTGACCATTCTCCACATAAAGATTTTTATCTTGGGGGTGACTCTAAGATTCCAAATCATCCTCCATACCTCAGAAGGTATAAAGTAGGATGATTTGGCCTTCGTATCTCCCTTTCACTAGATAACTTATAACGTTCCTCTTTCATAACTTGGTGAGCTTTCTTAACAGAGTAGTTCACATCTTTGCTAAGTGTCCAACATACTTTATCTTCCCCTCGTGAGAGGGGTATAAAAGTGCTCAGAATTTTATTAGCTATATTCATTATACTTACTTCTTACTAACTCAAAATTCCATCTTCTTTCATGAGGACTAAAAGTTCACACACTTTTCTAATACTTGCATCATTAGGTTTAAAGATTTCTTTACTATTAGTAATTTATAAATCAAAGAGTAGATATATGTCATAACCATTCCTTACCTTCCACTTTAAAGTTTTGCTTAGTGAATCTCTTCTAGCTAGCAAGCTTCTCCAATCCCTTGAGGGTGAGTATGCCTTGTCATTCAAGAAAGAGTTCATTGGAAAGTACTTCCCTTTCAAAATTTTTTAGAGAAAAGAATTATTTTTATTAATTAAGTTCCAGGCTAATTTCCCCAATAGAGAAATGTTCATGAGATTCAGATCCCTGAACCCCAACCACCCTGAGTACTTGTTTTGGTAAGTGAGGCCCAATTACCCCACTAGACCTTCTTTTCTCCATTACTTCCCCACCAGAAACAAGCTATCTGAGAGGCAATAAAGCCATAAATTTTCTTAATAATGAGAAAAGAAGACATAAAGTAATTTGGAAGATTGAATTACAACTTTTATAAGAACCTCTTTTCCAGCTTCAGAGAGAAATAAGTTTTTCCATTTCTCAATTCTTTCAATAGTTCTTTCTATAAGTAAATTCAAGTTCTTAACCTTGGATCTACCCCATTCAGTGGGTAATCTAAGATAATTATCTAAATTATTAGTAACTTCCATGTTCAGCCACCCTGCCGTAGTAGTTTGAATGGGTATTGGGGCAGCCTTTAATACCACTCTTATTCAAATTCAGTTTCAAGCTAGTTGCATACCCATATTTATTAATCAAATCATTAAAAGTGTTAATTTTTGTATAATTCACATTCATAAAGAATATGTTATCATCCGCAAAGGGGAGGTGGGTGGACAAGTTAGCAATTTTAATACCTTGAAGTAACCCTTTATCCATTTTATCCTTAATCAGTGTTGAAAGAGTTTGAGTAACCATACAAAAGGGGAAGGGGATAAGGGATCCCCCTATCTCAACCCCCTCTATGGTAAATCCATATTAACAATAGGCCCAATTAATAAGTATAAAGTAAGATACAGAGAAACACATTCTATTATCTTACTTCTCCATGAATTACTAAAACCCATTTTACCCATAAGCTTTTCTAGATGATCCCACTCCATATTTTTGTATGCCTTTCGTATATCAACCTTCACAGCCATACAAAAAGTTTTAGTGTTTCTCTTTCCTTTGACATAGTTGATAACTTCATCAGAAATCATGGCATTGTCTTGAATATGTCTTCCTGGTATGGATGTCGATTGACTTTAATCAATCAAGCTCTCAATTACCAATTGCAACCTATTTACCATAATTTTTGTAATGATTTCATATATAAAATTAGAACAATTTATAGGCATGTAGTGCTTAATATTCGTAGGATTCTTAATCTTGGGGATGGTGATATAAAAGTGTGATTAATGTCCCCAATATCACACCCATTGTACCAAAAATTCATAATGACCATAATCACATCAAGTTTAATAATGTTCCAATATTTCTTGTAAAAGAAACCTGGATAGCCGTCATGTCCAGAGGGCCATATTGGCCCCTAATTCTTCAATGGCCTTAGTAATTTTTGAGATCACAAGAGGTTTATCAAGTAAATTGTTCATATTCTCTATGATAAAAGGTTCAATAAGATTAATAATACTATAAAATCCCTCTTACCAACACTTTTAAGTATTGGTGGGTCCTGGGGTGTTATAATATTACGTAATAAAATAGAGGATCCACAGACCGCAAGTGTACGGGTCGTTCCAAGTAATAGATAAGTAAATTAGAGATTATCGTCTCCACATGGATTGTGAGGTAAGATAAACGTGTTTAAATGATAAGTAGATTTAATTGCAGTGATAAATATAATTGATATTTGTTTTGATTTTCAATTAATAATAAAAGGGCAAACGCAGGAAATAAGATAATATGCAAATATAAGATAAGTACTTGAGCCTCACTAGGGATTTACCTCAATTCATATACTTAATGATTTATTTGGTCAAGTGGATATAAATTATACTAGTCGGGACTCTAAAATCAATCTAGCCCCCGTTAGGGTGGACCTAGATGCTACCCTACAATATTACAAACCCCGTCCGAGCGATTATAAGCTATTTTCAGGTGATTAGTGATTTTAACCAATTGGCTACAAGGTTAGTCAAGCCCGTCAGGGTCAATAATGGACACATCACGTCTATTATTTAGTTCAGTAGTTTAACCCCCTGTCAAGGTGATCACCGCCACTAGTGAATAGCCTCACTACTAATACCTAATTCTAAGTGTACCATTTGGATTTAGTAAGCAAGCATGAAATAATAGTCAATATAAAATATCCAAGCTAGAATTAAATTAACAAATCCTAAAACTAAAAGAAAACATTAAATTATATGAACTAAGGTGGTGGCCCTTAGTGTGTTCTAAGATAAATGCAATAAGTAAAGAGAACCACAACCGCAAATGTACGGTTGTCCCAAGGAATAATAGTGATAAACAGATTCGTTCAGGGACGGATTGGTTGACTCTAATGCTTATCAGATAGTGATTAATTGCACGGAAAGCAAGCAAATTATTCTAAGAATGGTTGTTTGTTTTTCTAACAACTAAGACAAATAATGAAAAGACTAAATTAATGCAAATATAAAGCTAGACGCAAGTAAAAATTGTTGGACGTAAGATATGAGAGGTAGTACTCGAGCAACGCTAGGGTATCACCTAAATCAAATCATTCCATGTATTGTTTAAGGGACAAATTCGGTAAATAATATTGGTCGGGATTCAATTATCTCCTTACCCCCGTCAAAGTGGACTAAAGAGCTCTTCTCAGGTGCTACAAACCCCACCAGGGTGAATATAGTCCACCTTCGAATGATTAAAGCCTAACTACCCAATTGGCCGTAAGATTAATTAAGCTTGTCAAGGTCAAATAATTTCTATCCTACATTCGTTAACTAGTTCCGTACCTAGACCCCCCGTCAAGGTGATCCAATCGCCACTAATTGGAATAGCCTAAGTACTAAATCCTAATATTGATTAATTACTTCAATAATAGTCCATAAGTATGAATTAAAAAAAATAGTAAATACCCAATTCGATTTAAATTAGAATAATCCCAAATTCAAAAACATAGAATGAAATAGATTATGGTTCAACCCATTACGCGTTCTCAAGTACTTAATGAAATTAACTCATAATCGTAAAAACTAAGAAAATAAATTGAAAAGAATTCATAATTGTTTTACAGAAATGAAAATAAGAAACCTAATTAGGAAGATGATTCGGTTGCAAAGTGGAGATATAGATAGTCTGCAGCTCCAAGCTTCTTCTTTTCCTTGCTTCTGCTTCTTTTCTTCTTGTCTGACTTTGTGAATAATGAATTGTGTGAAAAATAGAAGTCAAAGCCCTATTTATACTTATGAAAATCGGACTTGGACCTTAGCTAATGTTTAAATGGAATAATAAAGGCCCAAGTCCATTATCTTAGCCAAAAATCCCGTAACTGCTGCTCCACCTCCACTAAAACAGCTCTAACCGACTCGTTTCAAGTTCGATTGACCTCATTCCAGTTGCTAAAGTTCTGTAACTCAACGGGGCACGTTTTCTCTACACAAGTCAGCGGCTAAATCTACTCTTAGGTGGCTCGAAATCAGCAATCTTTGGCAACTTTCTAGTTTTGCAGCTCTAAAATCTCAATTCTTTCGGGATTTGTCTTCATGCTTTGACTCCATATCACGATCTTTGACTTTATTCTCGAACTCCTCTCCTAGCTAGTATTCAAAACCTACAAACTTTTCACTAAAAAACTTTTCACTAAAATACACAATATTACGCTGGTGGGTCCTGGTGTGTTATAAAATTAATGCTAAAATAAAAGGAACCACAATACCGCAAGTGTACGGTTGTCCAAGTAATACTCCGATAAGTCGGGTTTCGTTCTCAGGGATTGGACTGGTATAACCCAAGTGTTCAACAGATAAATAGTAATAATTGCAAATACAGAAAATAAAAGATAAAATATATTTGTTTGGTTTTTATATCAATCCTAAGAATGTAAGAAAATAAATTACTGAAAATAAATACTAAAGGACTAAGACGCAGATATGAGCTATACTTGAGTCTCGCTAGGGAATCACCTAAACTTACCTAATTAATGCTTTCGTTAAGGGCAGAACTGATATTTCTATATTAGTCGGGATTCTATAATCTCCTAGCCCCGTCAGGGTGGACCTTGTTGGCATATTGCCCCCATCGATTAGGTGTTTTAATGTGACAAATCCTCTATTGCTTAGTGTGCTAATTTCACTTTATTATCTTGCACTCTAATTCATCAAAAAGCACAATTGACATCATTTAGATCAAATCTTTATTGTTATATCTCAAGAAACTAATTCTCTTACAAATGCTATTAACTTTATCTTTGTGTACATTGAGAATTAGCTTTAGTGATCAACTACAAAGTTTATAAGAATGATGTTCTCTACAACTCTCGTGAAGAAGGTTTTCCAATCCGAGCATCATAGTAAAAGATATACTCACTAGAAGGTGTCTTAAACCTTTGGTGCGGTACACCGGAGTACACCTGCGGTACACCGCAGAGCCACGGACCAGAGACGCGGTGCATAGGCTAGTCCGACCAGTAAGCTAAGAAAGTGTGCGGTACACCGGACTGAAGCGCGGTACACCGGAGTAAGGCACGGACCAGGAGCACGGTGCATGGGGTAGCCCGTCAGTATGCTATGAAATCAACACGTTGAGTTGTGCGGTACACCGCACCATATCCGCGGTACACTGCGAGTAAGGTTTTCCTGCAGCAAAATGAAGACAAAAGGAATAGATCCGTTGGGGATATTAATATATCCGTTGGAGACAAATCATATGACCGTTGGGAGCATTTTGCAGCTATAAATTGAAGTTCTTTCAATTCTACAACTACACCTTCAACCCATATACACTTAGGGGCTTAATTGTTATCATCCAAGAAGGTGTCAAGAGCTTCATAGTTCATATCCACTCAATTAAGGAGTTAATCCAAGGAGCTATCAAAGTTATTATCTACTCTAGAGGAGTTTACAAGCTTATAGTCATATCTACTCTTTAGGAGATTATCTAGCAAAGTTGTTTGCACCCCTTTAAACACTTTGTATCTATCCTCTTAAGTCTAGGTCTTGTAATAGATAGATTAAGAGAGAATTCAAGTATAGGGAGTATACTTGGTATCCTTGTGTTGAGATAGCATAAGTGTTTGAGTATCGGGAGTATACTCGGTGTCCTTGTGTTGCGATAGCACAAGTGTTTGTCCTTCGTGTTATCGAAGAGGTTGTAAGGGTTATTGTGTTCTCGACCCGGTTAAGAGAGACACGGGAGCTTAGTGAAAAGCTTGAAATCCTAAGGAGGCTTCCTTAGGTAGTGGATGTAGGGAAACCGAACCACTATAAATCGTGTGTATCTTTCTATCCCTACTCTATTTACTTTCCGCACTTTATATGTTTGATAATATGCTATTATGAATATTGTGATATTGATTATCTAGTTTATCTAACATATTGCCATCTAGAGTAGTTAGAGATTAGAAACTCGTTTTACTTGATAAAATGCTTATATGAATAGTTTGATAATATTATCTTGTAGGATTATCTAATTCATGACTATTTAGTTTTGATTATATGCTTACTAGTATGAATATCGTGATTATGTTTATCTAGTTAATCAAACTTTGGTCTTCTAAGTTAGTAAGAGAATAGATAATCGATTTACTTGTTTAACTTATATATCGAACCTCTAACTTATCCATTGCATGATCCCTTAAGTGTTTGATATATTAGTTGACTTAGAAGTTTTCTCTTAAACTTATAATTGTCCAAAAGATTTTTAATTAGGCATTAATCTTATTAGTAATCCTATTCACCCCCCCTCTAGGACTTTCTATTGGTATCAGAGCCTAACTCTACGTGAATAGCTTAACCGTTAGTAGAGTAAACGATTTGGAATTTAATCTTTTGGAAGTGTTGTTTTCTACACAACCTCCATTTTCTTGTAGGTGATCGTTACTTTGCTTGGAGGAAACAAATGGAAGAATTAAATATACGAAAGAACGCTCAAATCTCGAAAAAGGAAAATCCGGTGATTTCTTTTCTTTATCTCGTATATAATATTGCGTTTCCTCCTTATGGCTTGCGTTTTTAATTATGTTTTGGGTTGTGTTTTGATTAGTTGTGTTTGTTGTTATCATGTTTTATCTTTGGATATTATCTTGTGATTCTAATCATTGTTTTAATGTTATTAGTGTTATTGCATCTAATTCTCATGAATGATGTTTTTGCACTTTAGCTCTTAGAATTTTGGTAATTGCTTTTTAGTCCCCAAAATTTTCAAAATTGCACTTTGACCCCTCATAGTTATTATATTCTCCAAAGTGTCATAGTTTGGACTTCATAATCTTTCACTTGTAATATTTGCCATTTTAGTTCATATCTTTGAAAAATTGCATTTTTGGTCCCTACTATGTGAAATTGCTTTTTAGTCCCTCAACGATTATAAATTGCACTTTTTATTCTTCAAGTTTTTATATCTTTTTAAAAGTGCCTATTGATTGATAAAAGGGAAAAAGATCAAAGATATTAGTTTACACTTTCAAATCTTAATTTATCTTTGATCACAAAATTGCATTTTCATATGGGTGAGTTTTGTAAAGAAATTGTTTTTCAAAAATATTTTTCCGATAATCGTTTGCATTTTCCATAGCATTTCAAAAATGTTTTTTGCATAGTATTATGGGTATTCTATCCATTATTGGTCATTAACTCATTTGCATGAATTTGCTTTGCTTACTATCTTTATGATGTGCTTCATTATGTGCTTATATGGTTTATTCCCTATTGTGCTAATATCTTGTATAACTTGACCTTTTCATGCTTAAAATTGCTTAGTTTTTACATTGGGTCTCTTTGTACTTTTTAGAAAATATAGGGGTATTTATGAAATAAACTGCTTTATGTGTTTTCGGGATGTCCACGTTGAATCTTTTCAAAACAAAAGCGTTTTTAGTTGTTTTAAAATATCTCTATACTATTGGGGAGTTTTCCTATAGGTTGAAAAATATTAATTTAAGATCCCTATAGTTTGAACAAATTGCATTTTGCTTTCTTATGCTTGAATATTAGACCTTGGTCCCTATTGTCTTGAGAAAGTTTACTTAGGTCCTTGAAGGTTTTCAAAATTGCAATTAGTCCCTAAACATTTGAAAAGTGCATTTTGACCCCCATACTTTTCAAAGTTTAAATTTTACCCCTAGATTTCTTAAAATCGGTTTCAAATTATTCTTTGGGTGTTTTTTCTTCATATTATCCTACTTGGTCATTATTGTGGTTGTTTTGGATTTTTAGTTGTTTATGCTTTGAATGCTTATGAATCCATGTTTTGGATATTTAGGATTTTATTGCTACTTGGTTAAATTTGGATGATTGGTTTAAGATGCTATGTGTTCAACTTGGATAATTGGTTTTGTATGCGTTGTTGAATGTTAGTTGCTTAAATTTTTTTGTTTCGGATATTATTTAAATGTGTTAATAGTGCTAACATTTTCCTTGATGATATAGGTACTATTGCATCATTCATCCTTGATCTTATTCTATATTGTTTTATAGTCCCTTTAGTTTGTTCAATTAGTCTTAGTTCTTCAAATGGTTGAAAATTGCATTTAGGTCCTTTGAATTTTTTTTCAAAATTGCGTTTAGTCCCTAAACTTTTGGAAAATACATCTTGACCCTTTTGCTTTTCAAAAATGACAATTTACCCCATGATTTCTTAAAATTGATTCAAATATTCTTATTGGTAAAAAGGGGAGAAATTATTGGTCAAACTTTTCAAAATTGAAACAAACACTCTATGCATTTCGTGAGGGGGAGTTTTTAGTAAATTATCCTTTAAAAACTAAAATGCTTGATTAATCGTTTGCACTAATCGTTTATCTTATAATTGCACTAATCGTTTGCGTTGTTAGAGAGCTTATAAGATGAAAACCTATCGATCAAGAAGTTGGTAAAATGTCTCCATCCCTTATCTTTTTCATGCTTTGCATTTGTTAATCTTCATGGATTTCAAAATTAAAACGTTATAAAAGCTTTTAACCCTTGATCTCTTTATGTTGTTTTTCAAAATCTATTCACTTGAGTTTTAGCTCTTCTATGATTAGTGGTTTGATTTTATTTTATTATCCCGTCTTTTTGATGAAGACAAAGGGGGAGAAATATGTGCACTAAAACTTTCAAAATTTGCACTTTACAAAACTTTACAAAACTCACAAATGCATATCTTTTTCATACACTTTGATTTAATGCTTTTTGTGAGGGGGAGTTAGACTCCATATGTGTTTTAGTGATTGATTTGTCATCATCAAAAAGGGGGAGATTGTTGGCATATTGCCCCCATCGATTAGGTGTTTTAATGTGACAAATCCTCTATTGCTTAGTGTGCTAATTTCACTTTATTATCTTGCACTCTAATTCATCAAAAAGCACAATTGACATCATTTAGATCAAATCTTTATTGTTATATCTCAAGAAACTAATTCTCTTACAAATGCTATTAACTTTATCTTTGTGTACATTGAGAATTAGCTTTAGTGATCAACTACAAAGTTTATAAGAATGATGTTCTCTACAACTCTCGTGAAGAAGGTTTTCCAATCCGAGCATCATAGTAAAAGATATACTCACTAGAAGGTGTCTTAAACCTTTGGTGCGGTACACCGGAGTACACCTGCGGTACACCGCAGAGCCACGGACCAGAGACGCGGTGCATAGGCTAGTCCGACCAGTAAGCTAAGAAAGTGTGCGGTACACCGGACTGAAGCGCGGTACACCGGAGTAAGGCACGGACCAGGAGCACGGTGCATGGGGTAGCCCGTCAGTATGCTATGAAATCAACACGTTGAGTTGTGCGGTACACCGCACCATATCCGCGGTACACCGCGAGTAAGGTTTTCCTGCAGCAAAATGAAGACAAAAGGAATAGATCCGTTGGGGATATTAATATATCCGTTGGAGACAAATCATATGACCGTTGGGAGCATTTTGCAGCTATAAATTGAAGTTCTTTCAATTCTACAACTACACCTTCAACCCATATACACTTAGGGGCTTAATTGTTATCATCCAAGAAGGTGTCAAGAGCTTCATAGTTCATATCCACTCAATTAAGGAGTTAATCCAAGGAGCTATCAAAGTTATTATCTACTCTAGAGGAGTTTACAAGCTTATAGTCATATCTACTCTTTAGGAGATTATCTAGCAAAGTTGTTTGCACCCCTTTAAACACTTTGTATCTATCCTCTTAAGTCTAGGTCTTGTAATAGATAGATTAAGAGAGAATTCAAGTATAGGGAGTATACTTGGTATCCTTGTGTTGAGATAGCATAAGTGTTTGAGTATCGGGAGTATACTCGGTGTCCTTGTGTTGCGATAGCACAAGTGTTTGTCCTTCGTGTTATCGAAGAGGTTGTAAGGGTTATTGTGTTCTCGACCCGGTTAAGAGAGACACGGGAGCTTAGTGAAAAGCTTGAAATCCTAAGGAGGCTTCCTTAGGTAGTGGATGTAGGGAAACCGAACCACTATAAATCGTGTGTATCTTTCTATCCCTACTCTATTTACTTTCCGCACTTTATATGTTTGATAATATGCTATTATGAATATTGTGATATTGATTATCTAGTTTATCTAACATATTGCCATCTAGAGTAGTTAGAGATTAGAAACTCGTTTTACTTGATAAAATGCTTATATGAATAGTTTGATAATATTATCTTGTAGGATTATCTAATTCATGACTATTTAGTTTTGATTATATGCTTACTAGTATGAATATCGTGATTATGTTTATCTAGTTAATCAAACTTTGGTCTTCTAAGTTAGTAAGAGAATAGATAATCGATTTACTTGTTTAACTTATATATCGAACCTCTAACTTATCCATTGCATGATCCCTTAAGTGTTTGATATATTAGTTGACTTAGAAGTTTTCTCTTAAACTTATAATTGTCCAAAAGATTTTTAATTAGGCATTAATCTTATTAGTAATCCTATTCACCCCCCCTCTAGGACTTTCTATTGGTATCAGAGCCTAACTCTACGTGAATAGCTTAACCGTTAGTAGAGTAAACGATTTGGAATTTAATCTTTTGGAAGTGTTGTTTTCTACACAACCTCCATTTTCTTGTAGGTGATCGTTACTTTGCTTGGAGGAAACAAATGGAAGAATTAAATATACGAAAGAACGCTCAAATCTCGAAAAAGGAAAATCCGGTGATTTCTTTTCTTTATCTCGTATATAATATTGCGTTTCCTCCTTATGGCTTGCGTTTTTAATTATGTTTTGGGTTGTGTTTTGATTAGTTGTGTTTGTTGTTATCATGTTTTATCTTTGGATATTATCTTGTGATTCTAATCATTGTTTTAATGTTATTAGTGTTATTGCATCTAATTCTCATGAATGATGTTTTTGCACTTTAGCTCTTAGAATTTTGGTAATTGCTTTTTAGTCCCCAAAATTTTCAAAATTGCACTTTGACCCCTCATAGTTATTATATTCTCCAAAGTGTCATAGTTTGGACTTCATAATCTTTCACTTGTAATATTTGCCATTTTAGTTCATATCTTTGAAAAATTGCATTTTTGGTCCCTACTATGTGAAATTGCTTTTTAGTCCCTCAACGATTATAAATTGCACTTTTTATTCTTCAAGTTTTTATATCTTTTTAAAAGTGCCTATTGATTGATAAAAGGGAAAAAGATCAAAGATATTAGTTTACACTTTCAAATCTTAATTTATCTTTGATCACAAAATTGCATTTTCATATGGGTGAGTTTTGTAAAGAAATTGTTTTTCAAAAATATTTTTCCGATAATCGTTTGCATTTTCCATAGCATTTCAAAAATGTTTTTTGCATAGTATTATGGGTATTCTATCCATTATTGGTCATTAACTCATTTGCATGAATTTGCTTTGCTTACTATCTTTATGATGTGCTTCATTATGTGCTTATATGGTTTATTCCCTATTGTGCTAATATCTTGTATAACTTGACCTTTTCATGCTTAAAATTGCTTAGTTTTTACATTGGGTCTCTTTGTACTTTTTAGAAAATATAGGGGTATTTATGAAATAAACTGCTTTATGTGTTTTCGGGATGTCCACGTTGAATCTTTTCAAAACAAAAGCGTTTTTAGTTGTTTTAAAATATCTCTATACTATTGGGGAGTTTTCCTATAGGTTGAAAAATATTAATTTAAGATCCCTATAGTTTGAACAAATTGCATTTTGCTTTCTTATGCTTGAATATTAGACCTTGGTCCCTATTGTCTTGAGAAAGTTTACTTAGGTCCTTGAAGGTTTTCAAAATTGCAATTAGTCCCTAAACATTTGAAAAGTGCATTTTGACCCCCATACTTTTCAAAGTTTAAATTTTACCCCTAGATTTCTTAAAATCGGTTTCAAATTATTCTTTGGGTGTTTTTTCTTCATATTATCCTACTTGGTCATTATTGTGGTTGTTTTGGATTTTTAGTTGTTTATGCTTTGAATGCTTATGAATCCATGTTTTGGATATTTAGGATTTTATTGCTACTTGGTTAAATTTGGATGATTGGTTTAAGATGCTATGTGTTCAACTTGGATAATTGGTTTTGTATGCGTTGTTGAATGTTAGTTGCTTAAATTTTTTTGTTTCGGATATTATTTAAATGTGTTAATAGTGCTAACATTTTCCTTGATGATATAGGTACTATTGCATCATTCATCCTTGATCTTATTCTATATTGTTTTATAGTCCCTTTAGTTTGTTCAATTAGTCTTAGTTCTTCAAATGGTTGAAAATTGCATTTAGGTCCTTTGAATTTTTTTTCAAAATTGCGTTTAGTCCCTAAACTTTTGGAAAATACATCTTGACCCTTTTGCTTTTCAAAAATGACAATTTACCCCATGATTTCTTAAAATTGATTCAAATATTCTTATTGGTAAAAAGGGGAGAAATTATTGGTCAAACTTTTCAAAATTGAAACAAACACTCTATGCATTTCGTGAGGGGGAGTTTTTAGTAAATTATCCTTTAAAAACTAAAATGCTTGATTAATCGTTTGCACTAATCGTTTATCTTATAATTGCACTAATCGTTTGCGTTGTTAGAGAGCTTATAAGATGAAAACCTATCGATCAAGAAGTTGGTAAAATGTCTCCATCCCTTATCTTTTTCATGCTTTGCATTTGTTAATCTTCATGGATTTCAAAATTAAAACGTTATAAAAGCTTTTAACCCTTGATCTCTTTATGTTGTTTTTCAAAATCTATTCACTTGAGTTTTAGCTCTTCTATGATTAGTGGTTTGATTTTATTTTATTATCCCGTCTTTTTGATGAAGACAAAGGGGGAGAAATATGTGCACTAAAACTTTCAAAATTTGCACTTTACAAAACTTTACAAAACTCACAAATGCATATCTTTTTCATACACTTTGATTTAATGCTTTTTGTGAGGGGGAGTTAGACTCCATATGTGTTTTAGTGATTGATTTGTCATCATCAAAAAGGGGGAGATTGTTGGCATATTGCCCCCATCGATTAGGTGTTTTAATGTGACAAATCCTCTATTGCTTAGTGTGCTAATTTCACTTTATTATCTTGCACTCTAATTCATCAAAAAGCACAATTGACATCATTTAGATCAAATCTTTATTGTTATATCTCAAGAAACTAATTCTCTTACAAATGCTATTAACTTTATCTTTGTGTACATTGAGAATTAGCTTTAGTGATCAACTACAAAGTTTATAAGAATGATGTTCTCTACAACTCTCGTGAAGAAGGTTTTCCAATCCGAGCATCATAGTAAAAGATATACTCACTAGAAGGTGTCTTAAACCTTTGGTGCGGTACACCGGAGTACACCTGCGGTACACCGCAGAGCCACGGACCAGAGACGCGGTGCATAGGCTAGTCCGACCAGTAAGCTAAGAAAGTGTGCGGTACACCGGACTGAAGCGCGGTACACCGGAGTAAGGCACGGACCAGGAGCACGGTGCATGGGGTAGCCCGTCAGTATGCTATGAAATCAACACGTTGAGTTGTGCGGTACACCGCACCATATCCGCGGTACACCGCGAGTAAGGTTTTCCTGCAGCAAAATGAAGACAAAAGGAATAGATCCGTTGGGGATATTAATATATCCGTTGGAGACAAATCATATGACCGTTGGGAGCATTTTCCAGCTATAAATTGAAGTTCTTTCAATGCTACAACTACACCTTCAACCCATACACACTTAGGGGCTTAATTGTTATCATCCAAGAAGGTGTCAAGAGCTTCATAGTTCATATCCACTCAATTAAGGAGTTAATCCAAGGAGCTATCAAAGTTATTATCTACTCTAGAAGAGTTTACAAGCTTATAGTCATATCTACTCTTTAGGAGATTATCTAGCAAAGTTGTTTGCACCCCTTTAAACACTTTGTATCTATCCTCTTAAGTCTAGGTCTTGTAATAGATAGATTAAGAGAGAATTCAAGTATAGGGAGTATACTTGGTATCCTTGTGTTGAGATAGCATAAGTGTTTGAGTATCGGGAGTATACTCGGTGTCCTTGTGTTGCGATAGCACAAGTGTTTGTCCTTCGTGTTATCGAAGAGGTTGTAAGGGTTATTGTGTTCTCGACCCGGTTAAGAGAGACACGGGAGCTAAGTGAAAAGCTTGAAATCCTAAGGAGGCTTCCTTAGGTAGTGGATGTATGGAAACCGAACCACTATAAATCGTGTGTATCTTTCTATCCCTACTCTATTTACTTTCCGCACTTTATATGTTTGATAATATGCTAGTATGAATATTGTGATATTGATTATCTAGTTTATCTAACATATTGCCATCTAGAGTAGTTAGAGATTAGAAACTCGTTTTACTTGATAAAATGCTTATATGAATAGTTTGATAATATTATCTTGTAGGATTATCTAATTCATGACTATTTAGTTTTGATTATATGCTTACTAGTATGAATATCGTGATTATGTTTATCTAGTTAATAAAACTTTGGTCTTCTAAGTTAGTAAGAGAATAGATAATCGATTTACTTGTTTAACTTATATATCGAACCTCTAACTTATCCATTGCATGATCCCTTAAGTGTTTGATATATTAGTTGACTTAGAAGTTTTCTCTTAAACTTATAATTGTCCAAAAGATTTTTAATTAGGCATTAATCTTATTAGTAATCCTATTCACCCCCCCTCTAGGACTTTCAGACCTAGGAGCTATTCTTAGGTGTTACAAACCCCGTCAGGGCGATTATAGTCCACCTTCGAATGAATACTATTTTACCCAATTGGCTATAAGGTTAACTAAGTCCGTCAGGATCAATAATTTTTACCTTACGTTTATTATCTAGTTCAGTAATTAAAGCCCCGTCAAGGCGATCACTTCCCCACCAAAGTGAATAACTTAATTACTATGACCTATCTCCGATTAGCTAATTCATTGATAGTGAAATTAATATAAAATAAGAAACAATATGAAATACCTAATGCAAATTAAACTAGAAACTAATCCCAAATTGAAATACATGAATTAAACAAATTAGGGTTCATCCTATTACGATTCTCAAGTAATTAAGGTTTAGCTCATAATTGAAATAAAAACAATAAAGAAATTAATAATATACATGTCCTAATAACAGAAATAAAATAAGAACCTAGATAGAGGAATTGGCTTGAACTGTTGTTGGAGGAAAAGGATTCTCCAGCTTCTGCTCTTGCTTCCGCCTCTTGACGCTCTCTCTAAGGATGATATAAATTGAAGGTTTAATGAGAGGTGCTGAATAATGAGGTCTAAGAGGTGTATTTATAGGTGTTAGCAAGCCCTAGGTCGAATTACTTGGAGTGAAAGACAAGTCAAGAACTCTTTAATTCGTAACCCTAAAATCTAGGAAAGGTAAGATTCTGCTGTTGATTTGATTTGGTCATATCTTTTTCAATACTTATCCGTTTGAGGAGTTCCAATATATGAAACCTCTTGTATCGGAAAGAGCTTTCTATTGGTGCAGACCACTTGTCCAGATTCCTAGCCAATCTTTAGTTATAGACTCATCTTTGAAACGTGGCTGGAATTTCAGATTCATTAGGCAGCTTTATCTTTTCCTTCTTTGCATATATCCTTCCTAAATCTTCTTATTTCCATGTAAATCTCTTTCCCTTCCTTTTCTAACTCGACTTGGTCTCTAAGTAATTACCATTTATCTTTTAAAGCTTCACATTAAATAAATAATTAAACCACATATGCTTAAAAAGAATAAATCAATAAATCAAGAAATAGAAATAGGAAAGTGCACTCTAAAAATAGAAAATCGAGTAAAAGTACTTCCTAACACACTAAAATACCCTAAGACTTTAATTCTCACTTCTCCTCCTTGGATTGGTCTTTCACGAAATTCAATAACCTACTAACATTGCACTAAAAACAATCAAATTTACGCACAAAAGCTCATAAAACGCAAATAGTCAATTTCCAAGGGTAGAAAGTGCAATATGATCAAATACGCATAAAAGTCTATCAAATAAGTCATTTATTCACCTAAAAGGATGTCTCCAAAGGGCTAATAATTAAAACAAATAGGGAGACGTCATACGCGCAAAAGCTTAATAAATCAAAATTACTAAAATCGAAGGAGAGAAATTGGAATATTGCATATTATTACTAAAAGTCTATTAAAATAGCCAGATAATCACCTAATTTGGTGTCTCCTAAGCATATAAATATAGAACCGAGGAGGAGACATCATATGGCTTTACCTAATTTGCGATTCTCAAGTATTAATTAGTTCAGCTCATATTTGAATTGAAAGAAATAAAAAAAATAAAAGTACAAATAATTCCTAATAACCAAGAATAAAATATAAAGAACCTAATTAATGGAATGGTTGAGCTGTTGTTAGAGGAAGAATGACTTCTCCAATTTCTGCTTTTGCCTCTTCCAAACGTTCTGCCTTTTCCCTCTCTCTAAAGATGATTTAAATTGAAGTTTAATTGACAGGTGATTCTGACTCTCTCTAAGGATGTTGTAAATTGAATAAAATATGAGAGTGCTGAATAATGAGGTCTAAGGGGGCTTATATAGATGGTGAAAACTGATTAGGTCTAATCTTGGTCTTAATTAAGTAATTAAAAGCCCAAGTCCAATTGGTAATTCCCGTAACGGGTGTACAACTGTTAGTAAAATGACTGTAACGTTTTCATATCAACTCTAAATCGACTCATTCCAGTTGCTAAATTTTCATAACTCAATAAGGAATAAATCTTATTCACAACTCAGAGGCCGAATCCAAGTCTAAGTAGCTCGAAATCAGCAATTAACATCAGGCTTCCAGGTTTACAGCTTTTCTAGTAAACTCTTCGGGATATCTTTTCTTGCCTTTAGCTCTTCCACTTGATCTAAGACTTTAATTCTCACTTCTCCTCCTTGTATTGGTTCTTCATAGAATCCATGAACCTATGAACTTTATACTAAAAACAAACAAATTAACGCACAAAAGATCTAAAAATGCAAATAGTCTAATTCCAAGGGGAGAAAGTGCAATATGACGAATTAAACATAAAAGTCTATCTAATAAGTCCATTTCATACCTAAAATGATGTCTCCTAAAGGAATATATTTAGAACAAAAAGTGAGACATCAAGTATATTATTAAAATATTTAGTAATATTCTGGGTGATCACATCACTATTTCCAAGATAATTACCTTCATCATTAGTAATTCTAACAATTTTATTTATTTTTCTTCTTTCAACATGAAAAAATAGGTGTTTTTATCTCCCCTTTTATGTCAAGTGTTTCTAGATCTAGAGACACAGTAGTCCTCCACTCTTTTCCAAATTTGTTCTAATTTTTGTAATTCTGTTTTATTCAACCCAATCATTAGTCTTAGGGACATTAAAAATGATTCTAAGTTTTTCCATAAGTTCCTTAATTTTTTTTGTTGTTTTTAAATATCTTTCTACTCCACCCAATTAGAAGAGTACTACATTTCTTAAGTAGTTAGAGGCAGGTCAAACTAGATGCCTCTAACTACGTTTTATGGCGAGCTCAGATTGAAGCTGTTCTTGAAGCCCATGGCTATTTAACTCGTGTTACTAATCAAGCTGATATTCCAGCAGTTACCGATCCATTGTATTCTACATGGATTCTCGAAGATCAGCAACTAAAGGTTTCTTTACTTTCATCTATGATTCCTTCTGTTTTAACTCAAGTGGTTAAGTTAGCTAGTGCAAATGATATTTGGGTTAAGCTTGAGGAGATTTTTGTATCTCAATGTCGAACACACATACATCAACTCAAAATGAAGCTGTGTAACATCAAGAAGGGTGATAAGCGTATGTCTGAGTATTTATCAGAAATTCAAGACCTATGTGATGGTCTTGAAACTGCTTCATCTGCGCTTCCACTTGAAGACATCATCATGTACACTCTTAAAGGCCTTCCTCATGAATATAATCAATTTAAGTCGAGTATTCGGATAACTAATGCTCATACTTCGACATTAAGCTTTCATTCGCTAAGTAGCTTATTAATTTCTGAAGAACTCCATGTTTCTATGGCTGATTCGACTGAGAATTTACAAAGCTCTCACGCAGCCTTGTTTACTTCATCCTCACCACAGTCTATGCCTTCAAACAGAGGTGGACGTGCATATTCGCCTCGTGGTAGAGGTCGTGGACGTGCTAGAGGAACAGTTGGGAATAATTCCTCACCAAATCCCTCATATTCAGGTTACAATTCTTCAAATTCCTCTAATTCAAATGTACCTACCTGTCAAATTTGTGTTCGTTTTGGTCACTCTGCAATAGATTGTTACTCTCGTGCTGATTTTGTCACTTTCCCTTCACCAAAAGCTTTGCAAAGACAAAATTACTCAGCTCACAACACTACAGTTGCTAATTATAATTCATCTAATTTCAACTCGGCTCCACCATCTTCTTCTACATCTTATAATACTCCACAGTCATCTAACTATAATTCATCTTCATCAACCTATAATCCGGAGTTATGGTATTTAGATTCTGGGGCTAATAGTCATGTAACACCAGATCAAGGTATGCTTCAAAACTCTTCAACTTATTCTGGTGCTAACTCTGTAGCTGTTGGTAATGGTCATGCTTTGGATATAGCCAACATTGGGACTCGTAAGCTTTCCTTAAACAACTCACCCTTATACCTTAACTCTATCTTACATGTTCCAAAAATTGCCTCAAATTTACTCTCTATTTCTCAATTTACTCGAGATAAAAATTGTTGTGTTGTGTTTAATGCAAATTCTGTGTCTATTCATGATATAGCCTCTCACAAACTCTTGTTTCAGGGCCCTTGTGAAGGTGGTCTATATCCTCTTCGCGTTGAGTCAACCATGGTTTCTCCCTCATTCACACCCTCCAAGATTCAGTGTCTTTCTTCTTCAACAGTTTCTTCACAAGCTCATTTGTGGCATCTTAGACTTGGACACCCCTCTTCAAATGTGTCATCTACTTTGTCTCATGTTTTAGATACAAAGCTTAACTTCAATGGTGTTTTATGTAATTCTTGTGCTACTTCTAAATCTCACAAGCTATCTTTTCCTTTGTCTACATCTAGAAGTAAATTTCCCTTTAGTTTAATACACTCAGATGTTTGGGGTCCATCTCCCATTGCATCTTGTTCTTCTTTTAAGTATTACATTGTGTTTATTGATGATTTCAGTCGATTTTCTTGGATTTATCCTCTTGTTCATAAATCAGATGTTCCTAAAGTATTTCAAATATTCTATGAAATGATTCTTACTCAATTCAAACTAAAAATTCAAACTCTAAGGTCAGATAATGGTGGTGAATATACTAGTTCCATTTTGCAAAATTTTCTTCAATCAAAAGGCATTGTTCATCAAACTAGTTGTCCTCACACACCTGAACAAAATGGCATTTCTGAAAGAAAACACAGACACTTGATAGAATCCACTAGAACCTTGCTAACTCACAGTTCACTACCTCACAAATTTTGGCTTGAAGCCTTATCTGCTAGTGTCTATTTAATAAATATATTGCCCACACCTTCACTTCAGAATAAATCTCCTTACGAGATGCTTTATAAAACTACACCTTCTTACTCTCATCTTAAAGTCTTTGGGTGTCTTTGTTATCCATGGCTCAAGCCATATAGCTCTCATAAACTTGCACCTAAATCTGAAATGTGTGCTTTCCTTGGTTATTGCTCACATTCCAAGGGTTACAAATGTTATTCTTTGTCATCTAAAAAGGTTTTTATCTCAAGACATGTTGTTTTCAATGAGTGTCAATTCCCTTTTGAAAGTTCATTCTCTATTGATACTTCTCAACATGATCAACCCCCTACACCCTATATTGATTTGTTTGAGTCTCATATTAATCCTAATTCTATTTCTCACCCTTTCTAATCTGTCATAAACTCTACACCTCAGGCACATATATCTCAGCCTGAGTTACCAAATGACCAACCCTCTTCTTCACCTATACATAATCCTTCACCTACACCTCCTCCTATACAAACTAGACACCCTATGGTCACCAGAAAACAAACAGGTTCTTTAAAACCTTCTTATAAGTGTCAAAATATCTCTCTTACACCTCCTCTTGTTGAACCTACTACATTTAAGGAAGCTATCAATTCTCAATGTTGGTTAATGGCTATGAATGATGAATATACGGCCTTAAAGAAACAAAATACTTGGGAACTAGTTCCACCTCCTCATGGTAGAGTTCCTATTACTTGCAAATGGATATATAAGTTAAAAAGAAATGCTAATGGTTCAATTGCAAGATATAAAGCCAGACTTGTGGCTCGTGGTTTCTTACAAGAGTATGGGTTAGACTACACTGAAACCTTCTCTCCTGTGGTCAAACATCAAACTCTGAGAGTTGTATTATCACTTGCTATTTCTTCTAACTGGAAATTACATCAATTAGATGTATCAAATGCCTTTTTACATGGCAATTTAGAGGAAGAGGTGTATATGACTCAACCTCAAGGTTTCATTAACAAAGAACATCCGCATTATGTGTGTAAGCTAAAAAGATCTCTATATGGTCTTAAACAAGCTCCAAGAGCTTGGAATTTGCTTTTAACTTCATTTCTTGAGTCTCTTCAGTTTGTTGTATGTCCTGCTGATACATCAATGTTCACAAAAGGCTCAGGTGATAACTTATCTATAGTATTAATTTATGTAGATGACTTAGTTATTACAGGCTCAGCTTCAACTGAGATTTTATCACTCATATCAGCCTTGAAAAATCGTTTCGAGATGAAAGAACTTGGCAATTTGTCTTATTTTCTTGGCCTTCAAATTCAATCTTCATCGGAATGTATCACTGTATCTCAGAGTAGTTATGCTACTTCTATATTAACTAGAGCTGGTATGAGTAATTGTAAGGCTTCTTCAACACCAACCTTGAATAAGTACTCTATCAAATCTGATTTTTCACTTCAGCCATTTGAAGATCCCTTCTTATTTAGGAGTTTGACTGGAGCACTTCAATATTTAACCATTACAAGGCCTGATATAGCATTTGCTGTTAACCAAATTTGTCAAGCCATGCACCATCCTACGAATGGTGATTTTGACTGCCTCAAAAAGCTGCTACGATACATTAAAGGTACAATTGACTATGGTTTAAAATTTGTACCTTCAACTTCTACCTTACGCGCTTATTCGGACTCCGATTGGGCGAGTAACGCTACTGATAGAAGATCAACTACGGGGTATTGTATATTTCTTGGATCAAACTTAATCTCATGGGGTTCAAAGAAACAAACTACTGTTTCACGATCATCGACTGAGGCTGAGTACAGGGCTATGGCGTATGTTGCGGCTGAATTAATGTGGATAACTTATTTATTAAAAAGTTTAAAGATTACGTGTTCTACTTCTACAATTGCCTGTGACAACCAATCTGCCATTGCTCTTGCTACAAATCCTGTCTTTCACACTAGAACACGACATATTGATGTCGATTTTCATTTTATTCGAGAACAAGTAAAGATGAAGAAACTTATACTACATCATGTACCTTCATCATCGCAGATTGCAGATATACTTACCAAAGGCCTACAACCTACACCCTTTATATCTCTTGTGGGCAAACTTCCACTCTTACGAGTTATCAGTTTGAGGGGGGATAATAGTGTATAAGATAAGATATAGTGTATAAGATAAGATAGCTCATGTAGTGACTCATGTAGTGACTCATAGATAAGACAAAATAGTACAATTAGTTGTTAGTCATGCAATACCACACAATGCTCTACATTGTGTACTATATATATTCCTATCTTGTAAACAGTTTAACAATCAATCAATATACACATTTCTATTATCTTTATTCTCTTGTTAATAATAAGCTTGACAAAGAAAGTTGTAGAGTATTTTGTTAAAAGTTCTTTGATAAATAAAAGTTTATACTTGACATTCCATACTAAACAATACTTGTAGAGTATGATGTAACTTTTAAGTTTATAAGTAGAACACGTCTTGGCATTACCATAATGGCTTTTATTATCAATGTGGTGTTTTTTCCTTTCTAACAAAAAAAATATATCAACAAATGTTTTTTCTTATATTTTATCTAAATAACAAATTAAAAGATGAGAATATATTAGAAGCTACTCATAATAAGTAAATATTTTGAGAAACAAGTGTTAAAAATAAAAAGTTTTGAAATTGGTAATACGCGATGGGAAACACTAGTAGTACGAAAGGAAGCTAATATGTGGCTTCCATTTGATAAATTTTATATATCCCATTAAAACATAAAATAAGAAGCTAGAGTATCTAAAAATAAAATAAAAATAAAATATTGGTAAGCATATCGTATTTTAATTTTATTATTCAAAAAAGAATGGTCAATCCAAAAGTCAAAAGGATCCATAAGCATAGTGCATTTAACTATAAGTTGTTGATGATATGTTTGGGATAATTACTATGAGTTGTGTTGATAAAAATTTGTTCAGAAATATTGTTCAACAAGGGGATAGTTATTCTGTGTATTAGGGTTGTTTTTGGAATTTTCTTTTTGCGAATCATATATATGTAGATAGTGTGTGATTTTTTCTCTTTTAAAAAATTATATAAACAAATGTTTTTTCTTATATTTTATCTAAATAAGAAATTAAAATTTTATGATGAGAATATATTAAAAGCTACTCATAATAAGTAAATAATTAGAGAAACGGAAGTTACAAATAAAAAAAATCTAAAATTGGAAATACGCGATGGTAAAACTAGTATGTACGAAAGGAAGCTAATAAATGGCTTCCATTCGAAAAAAAGGCTTACATTCGATACTTTTTTTATATCCCATAAAAAAGAAAATGAATAAGCAACTTGAGTTTCTAAATTAAATTAAAAGATTGGTAAGCATATCGTATATTAGATTTTATTATTTTAAAAAGAATTGTCGATCCAAAAGTCAAAAGGATCCAAGAGCATAGTCCACATAACTATAAGTTGTTGATGATTTGTTTGGAATAATTGCTATAAGTTGTGTTGATGAAAATTCGATCGGAAAGATTGTTCAACGAGGGATAGTTATTTTGTATATTGGGTTTGTTTTTGGAATTTTATTTTTTTGAATTATATAGTAAAATATAGTGGGGATAGTGTGCCCGTTTGGGATTAATTATTTTTGAGTTAAAAGTGTTTTTTCGATTAAAATTGAATTATTTGTAAAAAAATATTTAAACATCTAAAATTATTTTAAATGATTTTTTAATTAATCACTTATCTAGTGCTATTCATAAAAGTGATTTTAAAGCTCTAAAGTGTCTTTATGGATCTAAAATCATTTAAATGATTATATTAAAAAGCCATTCCAAGTGTTGTTGATATTTTACAGAAATAAACGTTAATTTTCAAATTATAAGAAACTATAAAAGTTATATTTTTGATTTCTTTTCTAAAGTTGGATTATAGATTATCTTAATAATATTTAGTATGCCCTAAAATTAATATACATTTTTTAAAATTGTGTATCAAAAGCATTGTCCAACTAAAATATTAAGATATTTTTTTTTCTAATTGTTACTACTATTATATTTATTAAAATATTAGAATTTATATTTTAATAGATATTTGAGATATTAAAACATTTTATGAGGGATATATTTAGTAGTAATAGATGTTTTGTGTGGTTTAAAATCCAAAGTATATTCACGCACCACCATGTAGTGATCATAAATCATCCACAAATCCCCTCATAACGCAAAGTTTATATCTTCTTTAGTAGATAATTTCACCATGATATATCCATGACCAACGTCCACCAATTCGAATAAGCCTTTAAGGCTCCAAGTTTGCTTCAACTTGGTAGCCAGATAATTGTATCCAACCTTGAAGCCAAGCAATCTAATTACCCTAGTATTACTCCACAATTCAACCCCTCTATAATCCCATCCATCGAAATCACTACCAGGGGGTACTCAAAATTCTCAATAAATTCATCACCATATACTAACGAAGTAAAATAACTCCCCTCATCATAAAACACCTTACTTTTTACAGCCTCATTAGCATCAACTATTGCAGGGATGACAACGTTTGTACTTGTTATCGCAATGTGCCTACCAGAATTCTTTCTTAGAGGGTTCAAAATTGAAAGGGTCGCTCCATTCCCCCCTTGATTATCAGCCGATATGAAGGCATCATCAAATGATGCTCTTTTAGTCAACTTGTTGTTTGCTTGGGTTGCTTATAAAGTTGGGAATTGCTCTGCCCGCTTACTTGGATGTGTATCAGTCATCGTTGTATTAGTCTCATGTTCAATTTTCGGAACGACCGATGTTTTTTCATGTGCCTGATCCAAGATTTTGATATCAGGGTACAACGGCGAAGTGGCTTTTTACCTTTTCGCTGTAGTGGCGAAGCAGATGATATTAGACAGTTTTGAATCTAACATACTATTAATTTTTTATAACATTTATAAGTTTTTTACCAAAAAATTGTTACAACTTAGTTGACCCACCACTATAGTTACACTTGATACAATAAATCTCCGCAACCCAAAACCACTCAAAAACCTTAACTCTTATTAAACCCTAGGCTCCAAAGCCGATCTTGACAATTTAAAGGCCCTGGGTAAAACATTAAATTGTGCCCTAAAGACGGCTAAACTAGAAAAAATATTAAGGTATAAAATTTACAAACTGACATTTTCAATTGATTTACTACATAAATTTTACAATGAATATAAGATTTATGCAAAATAGCTAAATTTATGTTAACTTTTTTATTTATTATTTGTTGAATGTTCAAAAATAAAAAATTAATTCTAATATATGATATATCTAGAGTTTTATCGTGGACAATGTCAATCATGATTTGACCTTTATAATAGTGAAATGAATATTAAATTAAATATACAAAGAAATAATAAATATAACAGATTAAACTTAGATTGATGAACGATGAAAATGTAAATATAATTTTATAGTATTCAAACAAACCTGAATTTGTGCGTATTTTACATGTTTTGACGGATGCGAATAAATTTATATATAATGTAATATAAAATATATCAACTAATACCAAAATAAAATTTAAATAAAAATGACAAATTTATTATGTTTTGAGTAATAATATGGGTAATAAATTGTATTCAATTATTTTCATTAGATTAACAATGTATTTATAAATTGAACAAGTATTTGTTTGATTTGATGATTAATTTTGAAATCTGAAAAGGAAAAAATAATGTGGCATAGAGAAGTAAATCAGATTCGTGATAAGATAGAGGGAGTAGAGTAACGATATATACCGCCTAAATTCATACCATCCAAGTATACCACCTATGATGTAGCATGAATTGGTTGGTAATATGTTTTTAATCAATTTATTTTCTTGATTTGATTAAAAATTTACTTCTAATCAATTCACGCCACGTCATGGGAAGTAATTGGGTGGTATGAATTTGAGTGGTATATATCATTACTCGAGGGGGTATTGTATAGGAAAGTGAAGAGTTGGAGAAGAGAAACCAGTTAGGGTTAGCTCAATTGGTTAGAGACTTAGTTTTCCGTTTAAGTTGTATAAATTTAAATTAAGTCAATGAGTCCGGATTCACAGTGGATCTTCGATTAAAAAAAAGTTAAAGAGAAACGAGATGAAAAGTTTGATAAGAAAACTTGTGAACTAAGAGACAGAAATATTTCTAATACTTATAAAAAACCAATCTCTCCAAACAAGCAATAAGGACCGTGTTGCAAGAATTTAAAATAGTGATTGGAAACCGAGAAAGAGTGATTCTCCTTTATTGAAAAATATTTGGGAGCTAAAGGATGTTATTTGTGGGTCCTTAGGAGTGGAAGACCGAGAGAGTATTTTGGCTTTGTGGTTTTCCTCGAGAAATGCGAGTCACATTACACTTGGGATATCAAGTAAGGAATTTTATTCTTTACATAAAAAACCTTATGATTTATTCCGTCGGAAATATTATATCAAACCTTGGGCGAATATTATTTGGGACTCGTGTGTATTTCCTAAACATGCAATTATTGTATGGATGGCTTTGCGAGAGAGGCTTAAAACTAAGGATCGTATTACTTATTTGGAGTTGGATCCTCTTTGTAATTTATGTGGAGAAGACTTTGAGTCAAATAAGCATCTCTTTTTTTATTGTGCTTATTCAAGGGCTATTTGGTTGGAGATAAAGTCTTGGTTAGGATTGGAAAAGGAGATGAACACGCTACTAAGTGCTTTGAAATGGCTAAAAAAACTTAAAGCTAGATAAAATTGGAGGAGAGAAGCATGGAGGATTGGTTTTGGAGCTACCGTGTATTGTATTTGGAAAGCGAGAAATCACCTAGCTATAAGAGGTGATTCTTCATCTAGAGAAACGGTTATCAAGGAAATTAAGTGGTGCATCTTTTCCATTTTATTTTCCTTGTTCCCTTATCATTCATTTTTAGATGATGGTGGACGATTAGCTTGTATTAATATTAGTATGAGATAATCATTTTTAGCTTTTTAGTTGCTATCTTTAGCCTTTTGACTTAGGTAGGTAACTCTCTTGTATAGTGTACAGTTTTTTATTAATACAACCGTTTACCTAACCCCAAAAAAAAAAAAAAAATTGAAATAGTTATCTTGTTTGATTTTCGTAACATTGTTTTTTTTTTTTTTTTTTTTGGACAGTTCGTAACATTGTTTTATCGGTGGGTTTTTCTTTTTTCTTTTTGATTAGTGACCTCAATGTATAAAACAAAGTCACTGACGAGCCATTAAAGAAAAGAAAGACAAAACATAGACACGTGCAAAGTTCTTCAGCGGTCCACGGAAATTACACAAGAAGAAAACAAAAACAACCTAGTACAACTGGCCAAAAGTGGCCCCAAAACAACCACCATCATCTTTGAAGATAAAGACCACCAAGGAACCAACATTACAACAAAACCTCGCCCATGTTAATCGTCACGCTACCCAAACAGGCCAAGAAAGGAGGACCTAAGCACCAACAATCCAACATCATCTGTTTTTTTCTTATCTATATCAAGATAAAGATAATGATCTTTATATTTCACATTGAAAAATTACTCGCACGAAAAATGGTGGTTAAGTTTATAGGTCATCACTTCATACTTTTTTTTTTTGGGCAAATGATATAAAACAAACTAACACATCAAACTGAAAACCTGATAGTCACCCAATGCCCATCCTCTTCATACGATCAGTGATTTGTAGTGAAACCTCTTGTAGCTGCTTGGCTCCGTGTCTAGCGTGCTTTGCAAGACGGTCTGCTTGACTATTGTTCCTTCGGGGAATGAATTTGAAGGATATTAGTCCCGCTTCTTCCGCTATCCGCCTGATTTGACGAATAATCGGCTGAACTGTCCATCTCGCCACTGACACCTGCCAGATACCTTGTATTAATTCAAGGTTGTCTGAGCAAACGGTCTTCGTCTCCTCCTTCGATTCATTACACAGTTTAACCGCTTCCAGGACTGCTAATGCTTCGCCTTCTAGGATTGTGTTGCACCAGACAGTCCCACTTAAGATTGATTTCTTGTCTTTCTTTCGACCATTTATCTGTATACCAATTCCGGTTGGTTCGTATCTTGTGTTGAAAGATGCATCGCATGTGAAGATGATATCTTGATTCGAGATCTCCGTCTCGCTATTGATTTGGATAGTTTGGTTTCCTATCGCTTCTTGTCTTATCCAATTATTTCCATGTAATTCTCCCATCAGTTTATTCGTGTTTTTGATAATTTGATCCACCTGGATACTTGTCCTTTCATGTATTGTCTTCATTTTGGCCTTCCATATATTCCAAAGTAGGATTAAGATGTAATTTGTAACTATTTTCCGGTCCCATCCTCCTTTGTTGTATGTTTCAATGATCTCTAACATCCAATCCCCAAGGTTACTTATTTCTTCTTGTTGAATGTTAATTTGTAGTGATGATGCTGCCCATATCGATTTGTTAATATTGCATTGTAGGTGTATGTGCTCTGTTGTTTCATTTTGATTTTGGCACCAGGGGCACCCTGGAGAATCTGAGCAGTTTCTATTAAAAAGGTTAGTTGTTGTCGGTATCGCGTTGTTACATGCTTTCCAGGAAAAAAGTCGAATCTTTTTCGGTGTGTTTCCATCCCATATAGTTTTCCTTAGAGTTGGTTTAATATTGTCCGTCTTTGTTGTTGATGCTTGTGGTTCTTCCAAGATTGCTTTATCAGTGAGTATTTTGTATCCTGATTTTGTATTATAACTTCCTTCCTTAGAGTATGGCCAAATAATTCTATCTTGTTGGTCAGTATTCATTATTCTGATTTTTGTAATCTCCGGTATTAGCGGTCTTGGGAAAATTTCATCTAGTATCTCTTCATTCCATTCATTTTTGTCATGCTTCCATAGTTCTCGTACTTTTTGGTATGTGCAATTCATCGGTTCCTCAAGTTTCCAACTTGTGTCTACCCATTTATCAGTCCATATATTGGTTGTCCTCCCATTTCCGATCTGGTGGATCATGTGTTGTTTGATGAAGTCTCTTCCTTCCATAATGCTTGCCCAGCTCCACGTTCTGTTTTGTCTAAGTTTGATATTCAAGAAATCAGATTTGGGATAGTAGATACCTTTTAGAAGCCGAGCCGCAAGGGAATTTGGGTTATTAAGTATCCTCCATGCTTGGGCACCCAGGAGCGCCGTATTCATTCTTTTTAAATCTTTGAATCCGAGTCCTCCTACAAGATTTCCCACAGTTAATTTTTCCTAAGCCATGCAGTGTATTCGGTTTCTTTCGCCCGAGCTCCACCAGAAGTTTGCGATAGCTGAAATTAAACGCTTGCAGAAAGTAATTGGGTATGAGAATATTGACATAGTATAAACAGGTAGTGCTTGTAAAACCGCTTTTATAAGGACTTCTTTCCCTCCTTCCGATAATAATTTTGCTTTCCATCCTTCCGTTTTCAAAAATAACCTCTTTGCAATCCATTCTAGCGCTTCAATTTTTGATCTTTTGTGGCATAACGGTATACCTAGATATTTACCTAGGTCCTCCGTTTCTACCATTTGAAGTTGGTCCGTAATATGTACCCGTGCCTCCTCAGGTGTTTCTTTGCTAAATAGAATCGCAGATTTATTGTAATTGATTTGTTGTCCGGATCCCTCGCAGTAATCTGTAAGACATTTCTTAAAGGCATCTAAATTAGTATTATTAATGGTGATAAAGAATAACGAGTCATCCGCGAACAGAAGATGTGAGATTTCCGGACAATTCCTCGTAATTTGAATTCCTTGTATGTGTCCTTCATTGCACGCTGCGTCAATGAGGCTGATAAATGCTTCAGTCATAATGGAGAAAAGGAAAGGAGATAACGGATCTCCTTGTCTTAATCCCCTGCCTGATTTGAACTTCGATAATCTTTGTCCATTAAAGTTAATTTGGAAAGTAACGTCTGATATACAAGTATTTATCCACTGTACCTATTTCTCGTGAAAACCAAGCTTTTCTAATAGTGTGAGTATAAAGTCCCATCTAACCTGATCATAAGCTTTTGCCATATCAATTTTGATACTCGCCATTGGTTTCGGGATCTTCCTTTTCCTCGTCATGTAATATGAAAGTTCTTGTGCTATTAAGATATTATCTTGAATGGCTCTTCCTTTAATGAAAGCCGCCTGCGTTGGTGAGACAATTTCATTCATAATCTTTTGGAGTCGGTTCGCCAGCATCTTTGCTATAAGTCTATCCGAAATTAATGCACGATATCAGTCTGTAGTCACCCAATATTTCCTGTATATCTCCTTTTGGTATAAGAGTAATTAAGGTATCATTCATATCTTCTAGCGGTATGTTTTTATAAAAGAAATCTTCCACAACTTTGAAAACATCGTATTTAATGATATCCCAAAATTCTATATAGAATTTACCGTTAAGACCATCGGGTCCAGGAGCTTTTGTTGGGGACATTTGATTGAGAGATGTTTCCAGTTCTTCCATTGTTGGGTTTTCTATCAACTTTCGGTTCATGTCTTCATTGATATTAGGTTTTAAAAACCGTAATGCGTTGTTTATTTGCCCCCTATTTCCTTGTTTTTCTTCGAAAAGTTGGTTATAGAAACCTTGAAAATTGGTTCTCACTTCTGGAATTTCTTCTATCCACTGTCCTTGTGTATCTTTGATTCTTGTAATTTTGTTAATGGATCTTATTTGCATAGTGTCCATGTGGAAAATTTTTGTATTCTTATCCCCACACGTGAGCCACTGTTGTCTCGCTCTATCCGCCCAATATTTTTCTTCGCACATGTATTCAAAGGAGAGTTCTTTCCTAAGTTCTTCTTCCTCGCGCTGGTTCTCATTCGTTGGTGTCATATTAGTTATTTGTATCAATCTTTTTTGTATTCATTTAATTTGTTGTTGGTGGTTTTTGAATGTTTTATTGCTCCATACTTTGAGCGCTTGAGTTGTGGCACGTTTTTTCTTCAAATAGTTAATCAGTGCTTGTTGGTTGGAGATACCCTCCCAACTCTGTTGGACTACATCCCTACATTCACTATTATCAAGCCAATGAGACTCAAATTTAAATAATTTTTTACCCCGTGGCGCTTTTGAGTCTTGATGAAGTATAAGTGGTGAGTGGTCGGATCCAATTGCTCGAGGGATATACACTTGTGCATTGCTGAATTTGGTAATCCATTCATAGGATCCAAACACTCTATCAATTTTGCTCTTCACGGTTTTGTCTCCTGTTTGTCTATTGTTCCAGGTGAAAATGCACCCCTTAGAGTTTATTTCTGCTAGTCCATTATTATTGATAAAGTTTTTGAAGTCAATGATTTGTTGTGTATTTGGTGGAGAAGAACTGCATTTGTCTTCCAAATTGAGTAGATTATTGAAATCCCCATGAGTAGCCATGGTTTGTTGTTTTTGTCATTCCAGTTGGTAATTTGATTCCAAACTATTAATCTATCATCATAGTTGTTAGGCGCATGTACACAAATAATATAGTACGGAAATAAAGTATCATTAATACGGAAAATAACATAATAGCGATTACAAAAGATAATTTCTAGCTTAGTACTATCATTCCACACCACCAAAAAACCCCCCGAATGGTACGCACTGCCTAAGGGGTCAAAACAGAAAGAGTTCTTAAAACCAAGCATCCTAAGTGTTTCTTTCGCATCCACTTCACGTAACATAGTTTCGCAAAAACAAACAATATCGGGCTTATAACTAGTCAAAAGGTTCCTTGTGTGAGTTACTGTCAAGGGGGCCCTTAACCCTTGACAGTTCCAAAAGACCCCTTGACAGTTCCAAAAGATTGTGTTCATTTTCCGATGGCGGTCTTCGGAAAGCCGCGAACCTCTTGGATATTAGCAGGTAAAAAATTATTTTTCTTGCTCTTCCTTACACTCTGAACTTCCTCGCCGCTCTCCACCTCCACGTCTTCACGTTGACCTCCCTTACTACCGTAACCCACCCAATACCTTGGGCCTCCCCTTCTAGAAATATCCAGCCCACACATTAGGCCTCCTTTCTCCCGCTTTCTTGTGATGATAATTGCAAAAATTCCAGATTTGAGTAACAGTCTGGGTTCTGTATTGAAACTTATTTATAACTTATTCATTCTTCTATCTTTGTGTTCTCTGTGTTTATAGGTTCTATTTCTCTCCAATATACTGACAACTCGAAAATAAAACCCACTAACCTCTTTTGCCCATCGAACCTTCGAAAATGATATCTCCTATACAGATACTGTGAAAATTGAGGTCGCTTCTAAAAACCAATACTATGCTTCTATTCTTGTTTTTTGTTGATTGAAATCTGAAGTATCTGATAAAACCAACAAAAAAACAATTCTACAGTTTTGAAATTGAAGAGAAGAATCGAAAACCTTATCTTTTGTTTTGAGAGTATTGAAGATATCTGTTTTCCTTGTTGTGTGATGAGAAACTGAAATATTGGAACCATTCTTCACGCCTAATTCTTCGGGAAAAGGTTCCATCGGAAAAACCCTAGAATCTGTTCGTTGGAATTTATAAAGCTGAAAATTATGTAAAGCCACTGGAAACAAAATTTCAGACTTGAAAAGCCTCTTCTTGCCGATTTTTGCTGCAAATTCCTTAAGAATAATAAGGATGTTATAATTATGATGATTTTGATTACCCGTATTATTAATAGATTTAGGAAACAGGAATTTGCCATCAGAAAAAGATTCCATCATAATAAAAACACAAATTAACGAAATAAAAGCTTAAATAAATCAAAGAGGTAAAAGAAGAGATTATCTGTGTTGTTTGTAGATGTTGATTTGTTGTTGATGAAGCTTCGTACGTGATTTCTTGCTCTGATTGCTTGATTTGGAGGTTCTCCTTATCGCTCCTTTTTCGCCTCTTTCTTGAGAGCGTTTTTTATTATCTGTTTTGATTTTGAATTATCTTTACTATCATCACTTCATACTTAATAATAGGCTCTCCCATAAACTTGAGTTATTATATAAAATAATTCCTCACCCTTTTTTTTTACAATAGATATCAATGATCGTGGTAAAAGAAAACTAAAGTATACTTAGAAAACCCGCTAGGGGCTCACTATAGATCTTCCAAAACGATTTCCAACCAATTCGATCTTGCGTAATCACTCCCCATATCCCATCTATCGAGGTGGGGAAGGGATCTCTATACGAAATAACAGTATGATCCTAATTAAAACCCTCCCGAACAAGTGATGTCTCGCCTGTTGGTATTATATTTAATAGTTCGAGACATCAATTCTTGGGGGGTTTTGAGTCTATAGTTGAGATTGTGTCCCCTTATTTGATATATTTTGAGTCTTAGGCTAATGTTAATGATTCTCCTGTTTTTTGAGTATTTTGAGGAGTTTTGTACTTTATAGGAGAAACTGATAAGACCACGTGGGATCCAATAAATAATGGATTAGAAAAGGATTCGGAAAAGTAAAGATAAACCTCCAAGGAATGGAAAAAAGACCAAAAAGTAACCAGATGCTCAAGAAAGAAAGGTTTTACGATCAAGCCAAAACCTTGGAATTGACACCCTGGATGATCCGAGAAGAGTATGTAGCTGATTTATAGACCATTGGAAAGCTCTTGGAAAGACAAACGTGTGGGAAAAATCGAGCATGACTCGGAGTTCAGATTGTCGAGTTATGATCGTTTTAGTGACCCACGGGGGTCATACATGTACAAAACCGGGAATTCTCCACATCTAACTAATTTTAGCCCATGGAGCAAGCCCATATAGTATGGAACACGTATTTAGGATATATAAAAGCCCTTTTCTTTCATTTCTTCTAACATAACAACAAATCAAGTGGAGCAAAAGCTTGAGGAGAGAAGATTGGGAAGAGGGCTTCATCTTCATCTTCAAGTTTCATCATTGTCACCAAAATATTGTAATTTCCTTTGTATTTTTATATTCTTTAGTTATTTCATGCTAGATTATTTTATTTTATTTTATTTTATTTTCCTAGAAGTATGAGCTAAACCCCTAACTGAGTTTGGCGATTGATGAAACCCTAATTTACTTTTTGGAATTTTATGTAATTTGGGGAAAATTAGTTTAATTAAGATTGATGTTGATATGTTTCTCTTTACCTTATATTGAATTGTGATTAATTAATTTGGCCAATTGATTGATTATCTTTTATCCTTGAATTACACTAGGGAGGGGAGGGGGGGTTTAAGGGTAGATCTAGGTAATCTGAGAGTGTATTATTCTATTGAATTAGGAGATCTTAGATGATGCATAGCCGCGATATGGGTATGAGTTTTTAGCACTTTATAGGGTATCTTGATCCACCCGGGGGGGGGGGGGGGTCCATATCCTTGAGAGTAGAAAAATATTCACCGGGAGGGGTTTATTGTTAATATTGAATCCCGGTTAATATACACTTATAAATTTTTCCCTTATTAGATAGAATTGCCCAATTAGCGAGCTTAGGTGAATTCAGTGGTCACAAACTCAACTTCTCACCTTATTATTTAGTTTTTTCATATCTAGTCCTTTACTTTTGTAGTAGTTAAGTGTCATCCAATCCATATTTATAATTTTGTTTATTTTCGCATAACAGCTTATTCTTAACCAAATTAAAGCACAAGATTAATATTTCTAATCCCTTGGGACACGAAACTCGATCTTTCAGATTACTACTTGGTCAAATCCTGTACACTTGTGGATTGACAACAAGTTTTTGGCGCAGCTGCCGGGATCGAACCTGGGTCACCCGCGTGACAGGCGGGAATACTTAAATGTGGAGAATTCCCGGTTTTGTGCATGTATGTCCCCACCGTGGGTCACTAAAACGATCATAACTTGACCGTTCGACCTCCAAATAACGCTCGGTTTTTTCCCACATGTTCGTCTTTCTAGGATCTTTCCAACGGTCTATAAATTAGTTCCATACTCTTCTCTGATCATTATGGGCATCAATTCCAAGATTTAGGCTTGATCGTAAAACTTTTCTTTCTTGAGCATTACGTTAACTCTTGACTTCGCAGGTTTCTTTTTGGTCTCTTTTCACTTTCTTGGAGGTTTCTCTTCACTTCCAAATCCTTATCTAATCCATTAGTTATTGGACCCGACGTGTTCTTATGATTTTCACCTATAAAGCACAAAACACCTCAAAATGCTTCATAAACACGAGAATCGTTAACATTAACCTAAGACTCGTAATATATCAAATAAGGGGAAAAATCCCCAGCTTTAGACTAAAAAACTCCCAATAATAGATGTCTCAACCTATTAAATATAATAATAAAAGACGAGACATCAACAAGCCAATCGACATACATATTCGCCTTTCTATAAATGTGACTACTGATGTAATGTCTGTTTCTGGATAGGATACCACAAATAGCCTCTAACCAGAAATCCAAAGGTTCTTTGCGCGACTCCACTTGTGATACTGCTTACATAACTTCCTGAGAATCAACCTTCACACATAACTCTTTAATCCCTATTTCCAAAGCCATGTGTAAGCCTTCAAATAAAATGATAATTTCAGTAGCGATAACTTCAACATCCAATTGAGAAGAACATATAAAATTCATATAAATTTCTCGTATCCACATGCCCTCTGAATTTCTCAACACATTTCCTGCCCACCCATACTCGTATGCGAGTTACAACTACCATATGTATTGATTTTGGATCCGTTATTGGGTTTACACCACCCAATGAGCCCCATATGATCTTTGCGTCCATACACTCTCTTTGATATTCTATTTCATGATTCTACATAGTCTGAATAATATGTTCCAATTGACCCCTAGCAAACAACCATTTAGATGATAATTTGATGTTCCAATACTGATATTCACTCCTCGATGAGGTTGCAGATTCTCCACTATCCCCAAAGTGATGGTTGCTGTCAAGTTTTCAACTCAGTAGCTGGTTACCTGCGAGAAGCTGCTGGAACTGCCTATCACATTTTCTGACCTCACAAAGTTGTCACCATTCCTTACCTATGATTCCAGACGTTTTTGTTCAAATAAATGAAACCTATGTACTTTTGTCACCTCATTACTATTTGCTCTATTTGTAATACCTCACCGCTGCATTACTAATGATGACACGTTGATAAAATATTTGAGTTGTTGTTCACATATATTATGCATCCCTTTCATATCTTGGAACAAAAGGTTCTGATTTCCCTTATCACTCCTATATCTTACATGGTGTGCGTCCCATCTTGAATTATGCAGTAGCTCCCATGGTTAAATGTCCCCATTATTATTTACTCTTCCCCATGCGATTTATATTTTAATAGAATTCCATATATCCCGAGATGTACCACAGTCTCGAAAAAAGATGAATCACATTCTCCTCATCCTAAACATATTATAGACACATGCTCGTAACATCCATACCCCATTTAACTAAGTTTAACCATGTTTTTAATCTATCTTGTACCACACGCTATAAGATAATTGTAACTCTTTGGGGACTCCTCTCGTCATGTTGTGAAGAAGAGGTCCCCACACACGATGATTTTACCAAATATACGCCACAAATATTATGCGACCAAGACAAAACATCCCGATGTGTATTATCACGTGATACCCTTGCCGATGCGATTTCTAGGAGCTTACAAAATGGTATCAAATGTTGGAATGATCCCAATTCCATGAGTCATCATTTCTCACATAATCCTTAACCTTATCAAATCAACTATCATTACCAATCAGAGCTAGATCATAATTAACCAAAGGCTCATTCCCTATCCAAATATCCACCCAAAAAGCAATACAACTCACATTGATAACACCCATCAGGATCCCCATCTAACCACTACAATATCTTCCACGATGACTCTACAAATTTGTGAAGCATACGACTTATGTGCGTACTAAATACATTTTTCTTGAAATATTTTTGCCAAAGTGAAATGGCCCAGAGTGTCTATTTATCATGGATCACTTTCCACCCAAGCTTTCCCAAAAGTGCTTGATTGATAACCTTGACCTGACAAAACCTCAACCCACACACCTTCTTTAATTGACAACCATTTTTCCATACAATCCAACTAATTTTCTGATGAGCTTCCAAATATCTCCATATGAAATATCTAACAATGTGTTCAATCATATCACAAACAAAATTTGGTAATTTCTCCACTTGCATACTATACATAGCATCGCGCTAATGACCGATTAAGCTAGTGTGATGCGACCAGCTAAAGACAAGGTCCTACCTTTCCAACCCGCTAGTTTACTCCGAAATCCATTGATCATGCCACCATAGAAGCCTCTCGGCTTTTGCCCGAGAAAATGGGAACCCCCAAGTACTTTCTCAAGCTTTCGCTTCTGCGATAACCACTCCGAACATTAATGATCTCTACGAGGTCCTCATTGATGTTCCTCAAGAAATATATGAGAGACTTCTTCTTATCTACTGCCTGGCCTGCATTAATTACTCACTTTCATTTTCCTAAATATTTTTTTCATAAAAAGGATATCAAAAAGTTTGGGGGGAAAATATGTCTAGAACTCTAAAATGTCTTCAAGAAATCCATCATAAATAACTCTTGGTATCGATAATCATACTTATCTCGTATAAGAAGGCATCTCACGCCCTTCAGTGCTTCCTTATCGACCTGCTTCCAATTTCTTTGCAATTTTCCTTCCTCAGCAAACCAATTCGCGCATAATTACTTTCTCTATAGATGTGTACCAAATCAGACCCCACATTTTCCTCAATGAGCTCCTAATGTCTTTAAATTAATTTCCTCCATGTACCTCTATCAGCCATTCCACTCTCTACCAATCATATAGCCTCATGTGAATCCACTTCTATACATAACGTTTTCACTCCTTGTTGCTTCACCCATGCTAGTCCTAGTGGAGGGTTATTCGTTTGGCTAATTCGGGAGTTATATAATTAAGTATGAGTCTGATGATGCTTAATATTAATGTGAGGCCATTGATGATAACATAAATAAATTATAACTTCCAGCTTATGATGATTTTATTGCATTGACAAATTTGATGCATATAGTATTAACTAGTTTTTGTATATGTGAGCTAAAAGTTTATGTGTCCTAGTGAGATTTTAGTGTATCACATGTTTTATAATCTTCTAGAAAATCAATTCAAGAAGCTTAAGAAGTCACTTTGATCAATCAAGGGTCTTTGAATGAATGAAACCTTTTATGTTTTGCTGAAAACATACTTTTTTTTGATTGATAGACTTTATTTTATAATTAATGAAATTGTAACTTAATTATCGTATCATTCATTAATTATTCTATGTAATATTATAGATTCGACAAGTTATACCGTGTAACAATTTAGTTTCTATACTCGTTTGGTATTGAACTTATGGTACATTAACTCATTCTTTGGGATTGAATTTATGTCTGTGATATAATTTATAGATAATTTTTTTTTGATATTGCTATAGGTTTTACTAAGGGTTAACCCTGGGTAAATTGTGGCCTAAGGTTATTTTACCCTGCCAACACATTACCCTCTAAATTTGAACACCCGTTAATATTACCCTCGGTTCACCCAAGACTCCAACCCAAGGCAAACCCGTCTCGTGCTCAACCCTAGTTCTGTGTGGGGGTTCAAGGGAGGAGGACAATTTAGAATCAGTAGACGGGGTAGGATTAAAAGACAATATTCCACATAAAAATGATTGATACCCATAACTTATTCGAAAGGCGAAACAAAATACTGATAGCAGTCATGTATGGTTGAACACTCTAGTTATACGCTTACTTGGGCATAATAATGTAACTTATATGTATATGAAAATTGAAAAAATATGGAAGCCGAAAGCACATATCGATTTAATATATATAAGATATTGATATTGTCTGGTTCAGTTTCTGAGTAGGGATGACTATACCATGTTATTATATGGGGGACCATGGATGATTCAGAATGGATACTTATTTACTAGGGAATGGGGTATAAACTTTATTCCCTAGTCAGTGGTAGATGGTACAACAACAGTTCGGGTAAGATTACTGGATCTACCTATGGTATATTATACCTAGGAGATACTAACGATATTGGTAATCACATAGTTCAGATGGTTAGAATTGATTCCTTGACAAAATCTAGAGCTCGGGGCAATTTTTCTAGGTTGGCTATCGAGATTGAACTAAATACACCGTTGGTCACAATCACCCAAATTGGTGAACATATACAAAACAAGGAGTACTAAGGGATTCATGTGATATGTTTTGAGTATGGTAGGCCAAAGGCGAGAAGGGTGCACGACGGTGAAGAAGGCGATGGAAAAGGGAAAAGATGTAATTGGGGACAAGCCTTCAACTCATAATGGAAAAAGATCGAGAAGTGCTGACCCCCTAATGTTATATGACAAAGGGATATTTGTAAAAAAGATGTTGGTATGATCTTGCAGAGAGGGCGTAAAGATGGATTCCCGAACCACGGGAAGGGGAAAGTATGTAGGCTAAAAACAGCAACAAAACACTCTAAAAAGAAGAAATGGGTGTTGGTGGGAGAGTTAAGTAGGGAGGGGAAGGATATAGGTTTGATGCACTAAATCCAGTAGAAATAGAGGATATTGATTGCCCAAAAGTATCTTTAAAATTGGTGGATCTTCCAGAGCCGGAGAGAGATGCATGTCAATTTTACTGACTCTGAAATGACAAATGAAATAATAGGAGTAGGTGAATATTCAAAGGGACATGGAGTAATGCAGACATCCAAAAATGAGCTTACATGTATATTTTTAATCCGAGGTGACAATTTGTAGTAGATGGGGCGTTTATGGAACCGACTAGCATACAACGGAACAAGAAAATCAGCAAGAAGAATAATAAGCAGGGTCGGCCTGAGACGTTGTGGTACCTAAAGCGAACTAAAAAAATAGACTATTTACAATAATAAAATTATGAGCTAACCGATTAAAAATCTATACAAATTAACGATTTTGCTAAATGTTTGACTCATAAAAGAATTTTGTTTGTTTCTATCCGTAAATGCGCAATCTTGTGATAAACATAATATACTTATCTTTAAAAAGTATTTGTATCAAAAAATATATGTTATGGTCTAATTTTACATATCAAACAATATGGTTACTTTTTTTTAATAAATAACTATTGAAACTCATATCTTGTCATTGTTTAAATAAAAGTTGTTATTTTTAAAGTGATATGAGAGATAAAAAACATATCGTCCTAAAACAAAAATTTCAATGTAAGTTATATTTATCGAGAGGTAAATAAATATGTTGATTGACTAGGTAAGACAGAATGAAATCGATATTAAATCTAATACAATACTTAGAACCTCTAAATAACGTGTTAAACGTAATTAACAAATGTAGAAGCTGATGGTCTACACTTTAAATGTTTTAAGTACCTTGATAGGAGTTTATTGGGATTTGTTCTTATCAATCGTTTAGATGTCAAAAGTATAAAAAAGAATATATATGTATATACATATAATTATGGTTTATTATATATATTAAAATACAGTTCAATGTATTTTTTTATTTTTTTATATGGAAAGAGTTTTTGTATTCAAATATACTGAAAAAATGCTAATATTATAAAATATTAATCAGTTTTATTGTAATTAAAGATTATTTAATTTTTGTAGAGTCAGGTTTAAAAAATAATTTTAAAAAGGATTATTTAAAAAAATATATAAACAAAGAAGTAAAAAGAAAAAGGGCACCACGATCACGACTATCAAAAGAAAAAAAAGAGTTAAAAAAACAACCTATTAAATATAAAATGCATGAAGTATCTACATAAGAATTATTGAAATAAAAAATAAATAAGTAAGTAAACAAAAAGAACAGTCACTTTTTAGATTATTATTAACGGTGAAAGACAGTCACCTTTTAAACCTGGTCAGGGTCTACGTCGGGGAGACCCTCTTTCTCCTTCTTTTTTTTCATTACTTACAAAATCTTCGATTACACTTATTGAACAAACTGTACAGGATGGAAGGATCAAAGGTATCCGCATTACTAGGAACTGTCCGACTATTTCTCACCTTTTTTTGCAAATGATTCGCTTTTCTTTTTGTCACTGGAAGGACAAGACATTGAGGAATTTCGAGAGTGTATTAACACAAATTGTGAATGCTCGGGTCAAAAAGTCAATTTTAACAAATCGACATTGTGATTTAGTAAATAAACCCCTAATCAACTCAGACAACAAGTGGCTGGAACACTTCAGATCAAAGAAACTCAGGATTTAGGTAAATACCTGGGCATCTGATGTCTCCCTAATTGTTCTTATTTTCGACCCTTGGGAGACATCATTTTTTATGTTTAATTGAATATTTTGATAGACTTTTGAGTTAAAAATGCAATAATCCGGAATTCCTATTTTATTTCTAGTATTTTTAATTTATTAAACTTTTGCGCGTAATCTTGTGTATTTTAGTGAAAAGTTTGTAGGTTTTGAATATTAGCTAGGAGAGGAATCCGAGAAGAGAGTCAAGGATCGTGATATGGAGTCAAAGCTTGAAGATAAATCCCGAAAGAATTATATTTTGGAGCTGCGTCTTAGTATTTATTTGCATTTTTACTTTAGTCTTTCATTACTTAGAATTAATACAAACCAATCAATCAATCATTATATCTCTTATTGCTTTCATAAGTGCAACCATTCATTATCTGATAAGCATTGTAGTTAACCAACCGTCCCTGAGAACGAATCTGTTATCACTATTATTACTTGGGACAACCGTACACTTGCGGTTGTGGTTCAATTACTTTTTGCATTTATTTTAGAACACACAAAGGACCACCAAGTTTTTGGCGCCGCTGCCGGGGACGGTAGCGTGTGACCACGGTGTTTAACCTTTAGTGATAGTTGCATTTATTTTTACTTTTGTTTTTATCAGTTTTACGCTTTTTGTTTGTTCATCTTTTTCAGGGTTTTAGGTTTGGTGTATGCGAAGGAGACTCCTTAAGGATCTAGAGCCATCACCTCCGATCCTTAATGATCCAGAATCATTAATCAGACTTGCTAACAAGAGAAAAAGAGAACAAGAAGCTCGAGAAGTAGAAGATTTAGCGAACAGAATGAATAATATCAATATCAATAATCAAGGGAACCCAGGAGTTCAACTAGACGAAAATGGTCAACCTATAGCACCTCCTGGAATCCCTAACCTTCCGATCCCACATGACATTCCTAATCCTCCGATTCAAGTTCAAATAGCCGATCCATGGTTTCTTACCGGTCCCGCTCAAGGACCATTCCTTGCCCCTCCTCTTGGGATTGGCCCAGCTGATATCGATGTTCCGAGATTCCGCCCTGATCCGGGTATGCTAGCTCAATTTCAGAATTTCGGAAACTTTCGAGGCAAACCCACTTCGCGCGGTACAAAAATTCATGCAGATTTGCGATTCATACATCACGCAAGGGGTAACAAGGGAGCAAATGTATTATGCTACGTTCAGATTTTTTTTAATAGATGGTGCGAGTGATTGGCATGACTCACAAGAATCAGGGAAGATTACGAATTGGGAGCAGTTACAGGCTGCGTTTTTCGACAGGTATTATCCGTCCAACATGAGGTTAGAAGCTCAACTTGCGTTAACACATTTCAAACAAGAATATGATGAAGCGTTGGGTAGAAGTTGGTCGAGATTTCAGAAATGTTTACGAAGAGTCCCTAATCATGAACTTACTGAACAACAACAGATGCAGATTTTCTATAACGGTCTTGAGGGGAGTTCAAGGAAAGAATTAGATTTGTTGTGTGGTGGTGCGTTTTTACGAGTTCAACCTGCGTATGCGAGAATTATTTTGGATAGAACAGTTGATAATGCAGTTGGGTGGAATACCGTAAGAATACCAGTTAAGGGAGGAGTTAATAATGTCAACATTGAAGAAAAGTTCAACTCCTTAGAGACCAAGATACAAACCATACTAGAACAACAGTTGAGACAACTTACTTTAGCCGTGAAAGAGGGTTTTTCAAATAAGAGAGTTGAGGTAAAGGTTGCGCAAGAAGTGTATGGATGTGAGTTTTGTGGTGTGAATGATCACGATTGGGAGAATCGTCAGAATAATCAAGAGTCTGTGATGTTTGTCTCCAATAGAGGAAACTTTAATTCGAGTGGTAATGGATATCAGCCTAACAGAAACCATCCTGGGTTTCAATACTCAAATCCTAGTGGGGCAGCCAATCCTACATACGCATAGAAGCCGCGTCCCCAAGGTAACAACTTCAATCCAAGACCAAATAATAATTATCAAGGAGTACAGAATCAAGGAAGTTATGTTCAGAGACAAGCTCCTCAAGACAGTTAAAACGAAACCATGAACCAAAAAGCCTTACCCGCTCAACCACAAGAAGATGTGATTAGCCTTCAGAAAACCGTTGAAAACTTAATCACTTTTCAAACACAAGCAATCCAAAGGCAACAAGCTTCTGATGCACACATCAAGTTGTTAGAAACTCAAATCGCGCAAATAACAAGACAATTGAATCAGCGTCCATAAGGGCAACTCCCTAGTGACACTGAGAATCCAATCCACATCGAAGACTGTAAAGCTATTACTCTCAGAAGTGGTAAGAACCTTCCTCCACCCCCTTTTCCGGTTATGAAAGAAAAAGAAGTTAGAAAAGAAAAGGATAAGGTGAGTAAAGAGAAAGAAGTGGAAGTTGAAGAAGTGAAGAGGCCCATTGAGAGTCCGAAAAATAAAAATGATATTATAATCAATCGTCCGCCTCCACCATTTCCATCGCAAGTTCAAAAAAAAGAATGACACGGCTGAATATCAGAAATTCTTGGATAAGCTAAGTAATATTAACATCAACATACCATTGTTAAAAGCTATTTGAGATATACCTAAGTATGCGAAGTTTTTGAAGAGAGCCCTCACCAATAAAAGACCATATTGTGATAATGAAATGATTGGTTTACCCGAAGAATGCAGCGCCATTTGTCAAAGTAAGTTACCTCCGAAGCTACTTGATCCTGGGAGTTTCACAATTCCAATATCTATTGGTGATGAATGGCAAGGTAAAGCACTATGCGATTTGGGTGCAAGCATCAATCTTATGCCCAAATCAATCTTTGATAAGCTGAAAATTGGAGAAGCAAGACCTACTTATATGGTCTTGCAAATGGCGGATCGATCTCTTGCACATCCGGAAGGCCGAATCGAAGATGTCCTCGTTAAGGCAGGTACGTTAATTTTTCCCGCTGATTTCGTTATACTTGATTACGACGCGGATAGGAATGTCCCCATTATTTTGGGAAGACCATTCCTAGCCACGGGGCGTACCTTGATTGATGTAGAAAACGGAGAGATGATTATGAGAATCCAAGACGAGGAAATGAAGTTTAACGTGTTCAGACCTATGAGATTTCCGGATTCCAAGGAAGAATGCTTTCGTCTAGATGTAATGGAACCGGTAAGAAAGGAGCAAATTAATGTTGTGGACACGTTAGGGGTGGAGGAGAAAGATCTACGAAAGAAACCACCAATTAAAGCTCCTCCATAGCCTAAAAATCCACAACTCAATCATGCAAAGAAGAAAGAGAAAGCACGTGCCACGAAGGTTCCGAAGGAACCTAAGAAAGAAAGAAAGAAAAAGGGGTTCAAAGTAGGTGAAGAAGTAGCTATGAATAAACTGGACCCCCCTCCAAAGGTACGTGAATCAAAAAGTTCTTGGCTAGGACCATTCATGGTCACGAAGGTTATCTCAGATAAACTAGTGGGCATAAAAGCTAAGGGATGTAAATTTCGAGTTGCAAATATTGACAACCTCACTCACTGCTGGGGAGGTTATGTCAATGTCTAATGAATGAGGTAACCCGTCGAGCTTAACGACGTTAAACAAAAGCCATTTCTTGTATATTAGTTTAAGTTTTTATTTTTCGTAGTTTAAATTTGTTTGATTTTCGTTAATTTAGTGTTTATTAGTAAGAAATGAGGAAGGGTAGTTGTTTTTGATGATTTCAGGGGTAAAAAGGTCATGAGTTTGGGGTCGAAAGAGCAAAAATAGAAGAAAAATAGGTGGTTTTCTAGGGACAAAGCCGGGTACCCGGTTTTCACAAACCGGGAACCCGGTTACGACGCTATTAACCAACCCATGAGACGCAAGAGGCCGCGTGTCCATTCGCGCATCGACGTGAACCGGGGCCCCGGTTTGCACAAACCGGGTACCTGGTTTCGAGAGCTGGAAAATTCGAGAGTTCTGACCCTGCGTTTTGGGGTCAGCCCTTCGCTGCGTCTTGGGTTGCGTCTCCACCGGTGCCATCAACGCAAACCGGGATCCCGGTTTCGCACAAACCGGGTACCCGGTTTCGAAGGGTGATTCTCTGACCCGGTGTTTTGGGGTCCAGCCAATTCGTGCGTGTTGGAGGTAAAAAGAAAGTGCAAAAATTTTATTTTTTTCGCGCCGACACAGCGACGCGAAACCGGGAACCCGGTTTCTTCTGTGACAGGCTGGTTTTCAGCTTTTTAGCCCTAGATTTTTACCTCTTTCTTCAAGCCATCCTCCAAAAACACTTCCAAAACCCAGAATTTCCCAAAAATCATCATTTACAACTATACTATCATCAAATCTTACCCTCTTTCACCACGAAAACATACAATCAACTCGTATCCTAGCCAAAACACCATAAAGTTCCCACTTTTCTCCAATTGTTCTTCATCCGAACTTCAAATTAAACCATATTCCCTCTTCCCCCACATAAATTAGCCTTTACCCATCTCATATCCCACAATAATCTTCAAGTTTTAAACCTCAAAACCTCAAAGTTCTAAGCTTTTCTATGAGCTTATCACTATTTGAAGTTTTGAGTTTGGGGTGGAACGAGAGGGCTAGCAGAACCGATTTCATGTGCACTTATAGAGGGAAGTCTCCTAGAAACAGGAACACTTTTGGTGTTATTCAAGAACAAGCTGTTAAGATTCCTAATCCAAGGTTAAAACTGCATCCAATAGGAAAGAATATATGATTAAGGCTAATCCGAAGAAGAGGAAATTGATTGATGAACCAGAAAGTGAGGAAAAGATTAATCCGATGATGAGTTGGAATCGAAGATTAAAGTGTTGGAAGAAAATCCGGATGCGATGATTGATATTTTGGGAAACGTTACAAACAAGCTGAACTTTATCCGTTCAAAACGCAACGTACGATGTCCAAACGCGAGATAAGGTTCATGGACGCTACACCGATAACCAACCGCACGCAGGTTGAGATACGTTTTCTAATCCTTCTCATTTAGTGTAGATTATTTTATTGCTTTGAGTCTTTTTCGAGTCGTGGGGACACGACTCATTTTTGAGTTTGGGGTGGGGTTCGTTGCCTCATCCCAGTTTTTATGTGCTATTTGTTTTTATTTGCTTTCAATAAAAGAATTTTCGGAGTTGCGCTTGACTGTAGAAGATTTTAAATATCCCTTTAAGCATACTTTTGATGATGCTATGATAGTGAATAGTGGACTTTAGGGATTGATATAAAACGCATTTAGAATTGCATGCAAACATAGGTAATTGATAGGAAAAATTAATGAACAATGCAAATGAAGTAAGCTTGTACCTAAGGAATATGTTTGGTGTATAGAACGTGAAATCCTAATTAGTAGAGAACTCATCTAGATATGAACTAAAGACGAGCTATGTACTTAGGAAAATGATAGGGGCAATTCTTTGTTAGCCATTTGTGACATTTTTAGCCTTCTATCCCTTATATTAATATTATCCGTCTTAGCCCACTTTGAGCCTTTAGCCTTTTCTTTGTAGCCACGATATAAGACATTATCCCTTAGATTATTAGGCATGACTATATGACCCGCACTTGAATCACAATCCTGAGACATGTCTCGAGCTTGAGTTTGGGGTGGTGGGTCCACTTATGGGGAATTTATTGGGTAGGGATTGATGTGCTTTGTATTGTAGCACAATTGCAGATGATATATACTTGTAACCCTTTGCCGGGAATGAAAAAAAATGAAAAAGAAAAAAAAAATCGAAAATCCATTACAGTAGAAATCGGGAACCCGGTTTCGCAAAACCGGGAACCCGGTTTGCAACTGTACAAAAAAAAAAAGAGAAAAGAAAAAAAAATGAAAGAATAAACATCCGGCAAAGTGGAATTTTTTCTGAAAAAAATCATCTTATTTGTAATGGGTAGACATGGGACGCTAAATTGTTGCGTAATTGGGTGGGTGAGAACATTTTTTAGCGTAAACTCAAGCTCGAGGACTTTTGTTGATGGTAAGTGAGGAGAGAGATAAAAGCTCACTTCAAATTTACCAAATATACATCCACACCGTCCTTAAGCCAATATTAAAACCATAAAGACCTCGTGATTCCTAAGTGCATAGTGAATTTATGATTTTGTTGATAGGGAATATACTAGGTGGAGCGTTCAAAGCGATTTAGGATTTAGGAACACCCTATAGCCATCATACAGAGATGAGTACAAGTGTAATCTTCAAGCATTGCGACTTTAATTTTATGATTGAGATTATTTGTGTTTGATTTTGCATTATAGATGTATGTGTATATTAGTTTCTAGAGTTTTCTATATGAGATTTATCTTGAGAATTACTTTAGGTGTATTTGCTAGCTTCTATTTGTTCTTACGTTTACTTCTACCCATTTGTTTTGTTTTGTTTTACTTTGTCGGGACGACAAAGGTTTGAGTTATTTTACATCATAATATTTATCTTGAGAAGTATCTACATAAGAATTATTGAAATAAAAAATAAAAAAGTAAGTAAACAAAAAGAACAGTCACTTTTTAGATTATTATTAATGGTGAAAGACAACCACCTTTTAAACCTGGTCATGAACTACATCAGGGAGACCCTCTTTCTCCTCTTTTTTTTCATTACTTACAAAATCTTCGATTACACTTATTGAACAAAATGTACAGGATGGCAGGATCAAAGGTATCCGCATTACTAGGAACTGTCCGACTATTTCTCACCTTCTTTTTGCAGATGATTCGCTTTTCTTTTTGTCACTGGAAGGACAAGACATTGAGGAATTCCGAGAGTGTATTAACACAAATTGTGAATGCTCGGGACAAAAAGTCAATTTTAACAAATCGGCATTGTGATTTAGTAAATAAACCCCTAATCAACTCAGATAACAAGTGGCTGGAACACTTCAGATCAAAGACACTCAGGATTTAGGTAAATACCTGGGCATCCCACTCTGTCACAAGAGATCGAAAGTTGAAATGCTCCAATGGATAGCTGACAAAGTCTTTACCAAGTCTCAAGGATGGATAGCTAAACTACTTTCTGATGGTGGACCAGGAAGATTTGATTAAGGCTATTTTACAGGAAATACCTATTTACGCTATGACAGTCTTTTCCTTCCCTATCTCTTATTGTAAGAAACTTACATCCACAATTGCGAGTTTGGTGGAACTCATTGGAAAAACGAAAGATTCACTGGCTGGAATGGTAGAAGATGACGATGGAGAAAGCCATCAGAGGAATGGGATTTAGGGATTTGAAAAGAGCGAATACGACTCTTCTCGCAAACTAGGCGTGGCGATTATTGCAACCTTCAGAATCCCTTACTACAAGAGTCCTTAAAGGTATATACTATCCGAATAAGGAATTCCTGGATGTTAAACTCAGACAGAGTAGATCATGGTCATGGGCTAGTATAGTGGAAGGCAGGGATCTTATAGTACAATATGGCATCATTCAATCGGGAACAAGGAAACAACGAAAATATGGGAGCACAAATGGCTACCATATATCAAAGATAAACCGCAGGATACGACGCTTGAAACTGTTGATCAGCTTATGCATACCAATAACGATAAGTGGAACAGGGATATTATTGACGCTATTCTTCCGTTCCCAGTTAAAGGGGAGATTAGCCGTGTATCTCTTCTCAATAGGGAGGACCAAGACACATTTACTTGACCTTACACTCATTCAGGAGAGTATACAACTAAATAAGGATATCAGATACTCACAGAAGAGGCAATTTACAAAGAAGAACAGACATCAGCTCAGGGTCAAATACGCGACTCATCACTATGGAACAAAATATAGAAATCGAACGTTTTTAATAAATTAGGACTTTCACCTAGAAAGCTTGTCGGAATATCTTACCTACTAAATAGAACTTGTATTACAGGCATTGTAGCACTAACAAAGGGTGCAACTGGTGCACCGATACTACGGATAATATTACTCATCTTCTAATTACATGTGCATTTTGTAAACAGGTTTGGGCAGGTTCGACACTACAAATAAGGCCCCGGAGACAAACCCCGAGTCCCTAGCGGATTGGTTCACGAAGATTTAAATAGGTGATGAGACGATGACATGGGACAATCACGTAGTTGGGTCATACACGATGCTAACTCTTTGGATCTGGAAACATAAAATGAAAAGTTTACACGAAAACAAGCACTGGATATAGATACGATTCTATTGGCTACTAATGCAGGTATAAAGGATCTTTTTGGCCAAAACTGGATGGATTACATTCCGCCTCCGATGCGGGTAGGGCTGAGCAAATGCGAACCAAAAAACCAATCTGAACCAATAAACCATAAAAAACCGAACCAAAAAAAACCAAAAACCGAAAAAGCAAATGGTTCGGTTTTCAATTTTTCAAATATCGAATTTTTTGGTTTGGTTCGGTTTACTAAGAAGAAACCGAACCAAAAAAACCGAACAAAAACTGAACCGAGAAAGGAAAAAATAAGGAATGTGGGAATTTTTTTATAACATTTTTGTGGAAGAAACTTTTTGTGAGAATTTATCATCTACGTGAAATTTTTGTTTTACTATTCGGTGGTGTTATTAGTGAGATTTTTTTATATTACTTAATTATATTAGTAAATATCAGTTACTCGATTGATTTTATTGAGCATGATTGTATGAATTTGGAAGTAATAGTTTTATTTATATAAATATATTTAGTATTCTAAATTAAAATAATCGTTGTTAGATTATAAGTTTTTATTTAATTGATATATTAATACCCCGATAATGTAATACTATTATAATTGTATTGAAATATTAGTCGCTATTGGACAATGTATTTTAAGAAATAGGTTGACAAATATTATCGGCTAAGCGTTCATATTCAAAGTGAACCATATTCCGAACCGAACCGAACCAATCCGGAACCAAAACCGAATGTGTAACCAAATGCGAACCATCCGGTTTGGTTTCTAAATTATAAAAAATCGAATCATTCGGTTCCGTTTCGGTTTTGGGCAAAAACCGAGACGAACCGAACCATGCTCACCCCTAGATGCGGGAACCAGGCATCAGCAATCCTAACCAGTGGAATCCGGAAGAACTCGAGGGTACACAAGTGATCTTTACATGCGACACATCTTTTAAGACGAATAGAGCAGAGCAAAACTGGGATAGTCCGAAGAGATACACGTACGGGCTATTGAGCATTTTACTCGAAATAGATATGGACAGACTCACCCGCGGAAGGCGAGGTGATAACAGTCCTGGAAGCAACGAAGATGGCTATGGACAGCAGGGGACATAAAACTATTATCTGCTCAGATAACCTTAACTTGATTCAAGGTATTAGGTCGCTGCCAGCGGTCTGGTGGAAGGTCAAACCTTATGTCAAGCGAATCATCGCGTATGCTGCCGAACATGGCCGGATGTTCTTTAAGCATATTCCGAGACGTCTCAATGGCATGGCTGGCCGAGACGCGCGGAACGCTAGACAGCGGGGTTCTCTAAATGATTACAAGTTGGATCTTACACATCGAATTTCACGTCTAGGAATTGGTTAAAGGTTTTTTTTAATATGTACGCTTTACGTAGTAAAAAAACAAACAAAAAGAATAAAAAAAACTACATATTGAAAATACAACACCCTATGGTTTGAACTTTCACACTAGTTGTGAAAGAATTGTTGTACAACCAACAAACCAAACATCACATCTTAGTTTAAATATTAATAACTGTTACATATAGTTATATAGGCTATAAACTTATATTTTTTTGGGATTTCTCGGATTTAAGATCCAAAGCCATCGCCTTGGTTGCTTTGAGTCTGGACCGACCTTGATAGTGAGGGGTCTGAGTTAGGGCGGGGATGTGAGTTCAGAACTAGGGACTGTGTTGTGATTAATGAGGAGGACATGGTAAATAGAGTTGAGGATCAAAATAGGGCGTTGATTGAATTTGTGCAACAACAAAGAGGTTTGGTTCGGGATATTTATTTGAAGGCTGGCCAAGGATCTGATGTGGCAATAATTATTTTTTCATTAAAAGGTCTAATATATTTTATATTGGATATTTTGTTTTACTTTACCTTTACATAATGATTAGCAAACAAACAATAAATCATAAAAAATATACTTGGAACTAAGTTTCGAATTTGTAGGAACAAGTCAAGTGTCAAATCTTCTCAAATATATTTGCTTGATCAAAATCAATCTAACATCATAATATGAATTCCAAATCACAAATCAAACACCACCACTAATTTCATCCTTTTGCAATACGATTTTCATCTTCTTCGAAACTAAAGAGGCTAGTTAGTGGAAAAGTAGCTCTGTATTAGTGGGTGGTGATTACTTCATTTTGGGAGGAACGAGGATAAGTAATTCAGATTTAGGGTTTGTGTATGTGTTCTATGTGTGTGTCTGTGTTTATTTTAGAGTTTTGTTGATATTGGTTCTGGTTGATGCAAGTTTTGTGCTCCATTACTGATAAAGAAGAAAGGGATATATACGAAAGGAATACATGTGTATCTTTAATGGGCTATATTTGTTTGTCTGCAGTATCGTGCTCCATTTTTGTTGAAGAAGTAGGGCCTATATATGAATGAGTTACATTTATTTTTAATGGTTATGCACGTTTTAATACTTTGCGAGTGTTTTGAATGGGTTGCACACATCTTGAATGGGTTTAGAGTGTTTTTTGTTGGGTTGCATGTAGCTTAAATAGGGTGTACACATTTTTAATGGGTCGCTGGTGTCGCCTAAGGTGTGATAAAATAATGAATAAAATAAGTGCAAATAAACACCCTAGGCTAAGCATGGTTCTGCAAGTATTACAGGACGTATGCAAGTTTTAATGATAAGAATATTCGTTCCTCAGAGACTACGAAGGTTAGGAATAACTTATGCAAATTATCAAGTGCAGATAATAAAGCTAGAATAATAAAACGCAAGAGAAGGAAAGATAGAAAGATTTTTATTTGGTTTTTAATAAAGGAAAATTAAACTAAGAATATAAAGACAGAAAATTAAATAAGAGAAAAGAACAGATAGTAAGATAGGTTAGCCTGAGTATTTAGCAAGTAATCCCCACTAGTTTTGCCGTTCTAAACATGTAAGGGTGAATAATGTAGTATTTCAATGTTCGGTTTCAATTGCGTTAGGTAGTTTCAAATAGGGTTTACCTGTGTCAATAAGAACCCAAGCAAACTTTTTCTGTAATTGATTAAATGACAATACACCAAACCATAGTGACAATCTAGTTAGGTTGATTTGTCAGGTCTAAACCTTGTTCTAGACGCTATGTGTTGTTCCCAATAATTAAATATGTCTTAGCTATTGACTATCTAGCTATTATTTAAGTAAGGTAATCCTATACGTTGTACACCGCAAAAAAAAAACAAATTATAATTCAAACACATAGACAGAAAAATAAACATGAATTCAATTTAAAACATTTAATTCCCAAATTAGATAGATGTCAATCAAAACTAGGGTTCATACATATATGCTAAAACTCAAGCTAAATTTATTTAATTCATACTAAAGAAAGAAAAGAAAAGAATTACAGAATTGAAGGTTGAAGAAGACAGCTCTTTCCAGACTTCTCTTCTTGTGTTGTAAGCTTCTTCCTAGCTTAAGGTTTAGCCAAAGATGATTTTCTTATGATAAGAGGTTGTATTTATAGGGTGTAAGAAGACCTAATTTGTTTTCTTGAAGGAAAAGGTAAGTAGTGGACTCCTAACCCAAATCAAATTCGTAACCCTAAAATATGGAATCAGCCCCGTTTTTGTTTTGGTCCCAACAGTTTCAATATTTATCCGTTTGACGCGTATAATTAGCCGAAATTCATCGTTTTAGAAAGATCTTTAACTTTGCTCTTGACCGTTCTTCCAAATTTCTCACCGATTCTGAGATATAAGTCAATTTGTGGTCGTGGGTGGTGAAATTCAAATTTATTTGGCAGCTTTATCTTTCCATATTTTAGCTTTTGTTTCCTTATCTCCAATTTCCATGTTTATCCTTTTTCATTTAGCTCTTAGAATTGACTTAGACTCTAATTAATTAGCATATATCTTTAAAATTTCACACTAAATAAATAATTAAACCGAATATGCTCTAAAAATAATAAATAATTAATTCAAGACACAAAATAGGAAAATGTAAATCATGATAAAATCGACCTATACTCTAATAAATATATCTAAAATGATGTCTCCCGTTAGGATTAATTCATGACAAATAAAAAGACATCAGTCGCTAATATTTTTAATGGAATGTGGATTGCCAACTCATCGAAAATGCCTACGAATATAACTAACAAAACCTTAAACATACTCAGTTTATTTCAAAAATTTGAACTAAACTGGTCACCTTCTTTTTGTTTGAAAACGGCGCCCTCCGTTTTTGAATTTTTTTCCCATCTAACCGTCGTTTCTCGTTTTAGTTGTATTTGTTTTTTTTTTTTTCTGGACGGGTTATTTGTTCTTTATTTAAATGCGAGGAATTGTGCAGATGAGTATATTCGGAAGCCCATATATATGCGTCAAAAAAAAAAAAAAAACCCATATTTATCGATAGAGAGAAAATACAAAACTATGGGGTGTGTGGCGTATTAGACTGAAAATTAGTTGCTCTAATGTTAGTAAATGACAACGTGTATGATACTGAATTAGGGCTATATTTGTCCGTATTTGTCTAGGAAATAGAATGAACTTCTTAGAAAAAAAATATTGTGTTGTGAACTCTTTAAATCATTAACTCTTATTATGTTTGTATTTTCATCAAGAAAAATCACACATCATAATATTTTATGATATTAGACCAAGTGCTTATTAAATTAGTTGAATGAGGGATTTTATTAACTTTAAAATGATTTAACCATAAACTATTAATTTATAAATTAAACTCATCATTTCCAAACAAATATAATAATATATAAAATAAACATGATAGGATATCAACCATTTTTAAGACCTTGTTTAAGTACATAATGAAAATGAGTAAAAAAGTATGAGTTTTTTTCAACTAAATTTTTTTTCAAAAAAAATACCTATTACTTTATTTGATGGCATTTTATTTAATATATTTATGAAAACGACAATCAAAGTTTAGATGTGAAGAGATATGTAATTTTTTTATTAATTTTATAGAGAAATATTTTTTCTTAGTTTATGGAAAATTTCATATATTGATGATTATTTGTAAATATAAGTTTAATAATATAAGTATTATAGAACGCCACTTGTATAAAAAAGAAAAACATAGAAAAAACCATTGGAGCTAGCTTAATGGCCAGGACTTTGTCTCTCATTTAGGAAGTACATGGTTCGAATCTCCTCAACCTTGTTATTTCTTGAGCCCTTAAAGGGGGTAAGCAAGAGGTGCAAGGTTCGAGTCCCCTCCCTGAACATGGGTAACCTAGTTCTGATTAAGTGGGAGTATGCATGAGGAGGCGTGTATATTTCCTATGGGAATAGTCGTGGTATGCGTAAGCTGGCCCGGACACCCATACATAAAAAAAAACATAGAAAAGTTGTCCAAGTAAATTTAGGTTATCAACCCAACTTAATAGTTTAATTATGTGAATATGTTGTGGGGGAGTTGAATTAAGGTGTAGTAAATTTAGGATGCTCGATCTGCTGGAAGGCCTGGAATTCAGCGCGACAGCAGCAGCCAAGAGCTGCAGATTCTGCAGGTACCGAGCTCGAGATCCAGTGAAGGCAGCTGGAAGAGAGATGCAGCGAGTTCCAGCGGGTCCAGGGATGTGGCGGACAGCAATTGGTGGTTCAGTAATATAGCAGGTACAAGAATTTTCGCGGGAGTAAGTTGGAATGTTTTCTTCACTGCCTTAATGGACGTTATTTGGAAGGCGAGGAATAGAGTGGTCTTTTCGGAGGAGGATTTTCCCTCAGGGTTAGCTATTCTTGCAAAGGCTAAATACCTTGCCACCACGTTTACGAATGCATGGGGACAACTTCCGGGTAAGCCTCTATTAAAGAAATTTAAAGTTGCGTTAATCAATTGGAAGAAACCATTGAGAGGGATGAAACTTAATACGGATGGGAGTTGCGATTCTTGGGGTAGGAAATGCGGTGGAAGAGGTTTAATAAGAGATGCTAATGGTGATTGGGTTAAAGGATTCAGTATGAAAATAAATCATGGGAACCCGATCATGAGGGAATTAATTGCTCTACATGAGGGTTTAAGGTTAGTGGAAGGTTTGGGGATTAAGGTACTTGAGATTGAGGTAGATTCGTGGGAGGTGATTGAATTGCTTCAAAGTATTGAGGAGGGACGAGGTTCGGGGGCGAGGTGGATTAGTTACATTCGGTCAACACTTGCAAGGAACAAAGATTATTCACTAAGGGGTATATACAGGGAGGCGAATTCGTGCGCGGATTGGTTAGCGAAGTTGGGTCGGAATGATGTGGTGGATTTCAGGTTGTTGGGTGATCCACCGATGGTATTTGGGGACTCATCACGAGAGATAGAATGGGTTGCAAGACGCCTCGAAGGATTTATGATCCCGAATTGCTTTATGATGTTTTAAGTTAGCTAAAGTTTGATATTTCACGACCTTCGGGTCTCCTTTGTAATAAAAAAAAAGATCTTTACACCCAATATAAAAGAATATCTCAAAAAAATAATTCATAAGTTTATGGATTTTTTTTTGCCAAACCAGTCAATAAAATAAAGTATTCTATTTAAAAAAATTCTCAACATCAACCATATAAACAACTCGTGGATTGACGATAATACCTGCTAATAAGTGGTTCAAATTGCATGGGATGAATATGTGCCCGGTCTTTTAGCTTGTGGTTTTAAAATTATATGTGATGTATAGTAAAGTACTAGAGAGGTGAATCTCTTTTACCTTAAAAAGGCGAATCAAGAGATTAAGAGGGTGTAGAAGTAGATTGTGGAACTTCATAATGAAAATCCACCGAAAGTCATCCGAACAAGAATTGATACCCTTGATGTCTCCCCATTTGTGATGATTTAATATTAAGTGGAGACATCATTTTTAGTATTTTAGAAGTCTAAATACTCGATTCTCCTATGATATATTGCACTTTCCTATTTCTAGTCTTGATTTAATGAATTATTATTTTTAGAGCATATTGGGTTTAATTATTTATTTAGTGTGAAGCTTTAAAGATATATATGGAGATTAATTAGATGCCAAGTCAATTCTAATAGATAAAGGAAAGAAGATATACATGGAAATTGGAGAAAAGAAAGGAAAAGCTAAAATATGGATTATAAAGTTGTCAAATAAATCTGAATGCGTGTTGGAACATTTGTTTTTTATATAGTATTCCATAATCCATCAACTTTACCTTCATTAATAGCTGAAGTTTGAGCTTCATTCGCTATTTCTTCGTTAGACAAAACATGATAACCGGATTTGGTTGTATACTCTCCATTTTTATTAAATGACCACACAATTTTATCCTCCTCATCAACTTGACATCTCGGAATTTTAACGATAATATCAGCAATTGTTTTTGGAAAAATCTTATAAACAATTTCCTCCTTCCAATGACTACCATCTTCCGAAAGCAAATCAGAAACCCAATTTATATAACAATTATCCGGCTTGTTCAAAATAATACCTTTACTCATCCACCTATGCATCCAAATATTAGTATTTCTGCCATTTCCAACTTGCCAAATTACATGTTGCTTTAAGAATTGAAGCCCTTTAAAAATGCTAGCCCAGCACCACGTCAGTTTCGCCTCCCACATATTGCAATTAGGAAAATATACAGCCTTAAGAATTCTATAAGCGAACGAGTCTTCATTTTTCATAATCTCCACGCTTGATTGACTAACATAGCAATATTCATTTTATGAAACTCTCTAAACCCTAACCCTCCAATCGCTTTTGATCTTGTCAACTTTTTCCAACTAACCCAATGTATCCTTTTTCTATTTCCTGAATCCCACAAAAAAATTAGCCATAATACTCGACAATTTCTTGCATAGTGTCTTTGGAAACTCAAAAATCTACATGGCATAATTTGGTATAGCCTGAAGAACAGCCTTGATTAGAGTTTCTTTTCCAACTTCTGACAACAAGGATGCAACCCAACTAGCTGACTTAGCCATTACTCTATCCTTAATATAATTTAAATTATCACTATTTGCTCGCTTAGTAGTAAGAGGAATACCTAAGTATTTTCCTAGGTCATTTGTACTATCAATTTGCAGCTTTTGAGTAATTTCCAATTTTAAAGACTCCGGGATATTCTTACAAAACATGATGTTTGATTTTCGAAAGTCGACTCGTTGACCAGACGCCATACAATAATCTTTAATTAGACTTTGGAAAACTTCCACCTCTTGACTATTTATATTAATAAAAAATAGGGCATCATCCGCAAACAATAGATGAGTTAACCGAGGACACTGTCTAGTTATAGCAATACCTTTAACAAACCTCTCTCTCTCTCTCTCTCTCTCTCTCTCTCTCTCTCTTCATTATAATGACTTGAGTGTCAGGGTGTCATCAAAAGCAAAATTCCATGTGGTCTTGACTTAGTGTTTGATTTCAGGTATTATCAGTCGCGTGCAAAACTAGTTCGTCGGCAGATCAGGAAGACACCTCGGCCAAGTCTTCATCTCAAATAGTTTGGCAATCCTCCCAACAGTTTTGCAGGTGACTCTACCCTATTTCTGTGTAAATAAATTTTATTCGTGGAATTTTTATGCTATATCTACCACTAATATTCATTTATTTTAATTAAAAAACAAGAAATCAGAAGTGTACATTAATTAAAAAATAACATTCTCATAACTTATACTATTATAAACTTGAACATGATTAGAATGTGGCTGATTGCTGAAGTCGCACATTTAAATTATTGTTCTATCAATAAGTCACAGTTTAATGATTTTTGTAGGCATAATATAATGATTTGGTTGACTAGTTTATTGATAGAAACAGAATAGAAGTGGTAATACAGGGAGGCTATTTATGATCCAAACTATGGCGGCTGAACTAGAGAAAAATGATGGCCCAAAATCTTTACAAGTCCATGGTCAAGCCTGAAAAAAAAAAAAAAGTAAATACCCATTTAAATCATAATTAAGAAAGTTTATGTCTAAAAATTGATAGATTATTATTTTTTTTCAATTAAATTATCCAATTTCTCATTTAAATAAAAAATCTATTACTATTTTATTTTTTTACCCTTTTTATTGTTATTAATTAAAAATAGAGGTATTTTTTAGAAGAAACCTAGTAAAATTACATAATTGTTAAATGAGAAAATGACACTTAGAGTCTTGACCACACACCCTTCTTCGAGTTAGCACCCCCACCTAAAGCCTCTCCTTACTAAAGACCTAATAAACTTTTTAACACATGAACCCCAAAACCCCAATTATTAGACTACCCTCTTTGTTTTTTATATACCTATATATACTAATTATTCCCATTTCTAATTTCATTCACGTTCTAAATCATAAATCAATACCTCACCTCACTGCTTCTCTCTCCTCTCTCCTCTCAACACCCACCAACACCACCTAAATGGCCACAACCACCGCCGATCTGCACCACCACCTCCCTCCTCCCTCATAAACCTCCACCATAGCACCACCACCTCCATCCTCCCTCATAAAACTCCATTATAGCACCACCACCAACATAACACATCTGTTTTCCGATAGACCCACCTATCTCTCTCGAGCTCCATGAATCCTTCGATATGCAGATCTCTCGGCGCTGGTTCACGTCGACGAAGAAGAAGGAGGCCAAGAAGCTGCAAACTCCACTACCTCGCGTCACTGTAACTCCGGCGCGAGCTCTGTTCGAAGACGTTCGAAGCCATGGCTGCTCACCGCGAGATCTGTTCGTTCAAGCTCTGTTCGAAAATGTGTAAATGTGCTTTTTTTAAATAATACTCAATAATTTTATTTTTTTAGCATTTCCGATTATACTCTTTGTGTGTTTTAATAGTACCCCCAAATTTTAAGAGTACTCAGAGAATTTCTTAGAGTACTCCGAGAATTTCTTAGAGTACTCCGAGTTTTTCTTAGAGTACTCTACATTTTTATACAGTACTCTGCATTTTTCTGGCAGCCGGAGGTAGGTGGTCGGATTTTTAGAATATTCATTAAAATATATAGAGTACTCTATGTTTTTCTCAGAGTACTCTATGTTTTTCCGGTGACCGGTGACTGGTGGACGGTGGTCGGAGGTCGGTGGTCGGTGGCCGGAGGTCGGAGATAGGTGGTAGGTGGGTAGTGGTAGAGGAGAGAGAAAAAGTGACATCATACTTTTTTGTCTTTTAGTGTTAGTAAGGGTAGGAAAGACTATTGTAAAAAATGAGGTCCCTAAGAATAACAACTTTCAAGACACTACTCTATAGAGAAAAAATAGTGTCTCTAAAAACCTATATATAATTCACCCTTCTTAAATTAAGTATTTAATAATTTATTTTATAAAAAAATGCTTAATAAAATAATTATTTATAGAGAATATTTTCTTTATATTTTTTATACCTTTATTATTTTTATTATTAAATATAATATGAGATAATTCCCAATTAATTACAATTCCTCACTATTCATTCCCAAAAAAAAAAGGAAGGAGGAAATTACTTCCTACTTACTCACAAAATTTCAATTTAATTCCCAGTTAATTACTTTGGACATATTTAGCTTCCACATATACCCCTTATAAATACCTATTAAATGTTTTAATCAACCCATTACTTCTGAAACCCTCGTCATTAATACCTTTCCTTTTATCCTTTTTTTTCTAACGCTCTCCACATATCATCTTCTCTCTCTCGCGTCAGATAATCTCCAATTTTTTTCTTCAAATTAATTCCGAATTTCATTGTATAATACTGTACTCCTTCATCTACATCTTAATATTACTTCACACGGTTAGTAATTTGTGACCTAATTTCATTTTATTTTTATTTTTTATACGTTTATTTATTAATTGTTGATAATATGAATTACTGATGTCGATTTATTGTTCATGTTTGTTTTTATCATGTGTTAACTCATCAATCACTCTGGAATCTTCCTTAATTCATGATGTTTGCTACATCCAGGTACTTTTTCACGTCTTCAATTATTTCATATGTTTTTTTTGATTTTTTGTTTATTAATTTATCTCAAATTTTCGTGTTTCAAATTTGTATATTTGTTATACACGAATGCTTACTGTTTTGAATGTTACTTTACCTTTATTACTGTATAATTTTTGGTTTTTGCTTTCATGTTTTATATTTTTACACATATAGTCCATTAATCATGTTTTTTAGTTGATTTGATTCACTTTATGTGTTGTGATTATGTGATATTCAACTCATATGAACTACCATTGATGTTTTGATGGTTAGTATACCATTAATACCTTATAATTTTTATTTTTATATTTTTGTGATTTTTCTGTACATATATGTCATGCATCATTGATTCGAGATGCTTTGTTTCACTATATGTATTGTGTTTATATGAGATATTGTTCTCATAATTGACCAGTCTCTTCTTGATGATCATTAATTGTCTTGATGTTTTGAACTTTTTATGTCCTTATATGTGTTTATCATATAATTTCAGAAAACTTGCTAATATTTGTGTGATCGAATTGATTGTGAACATTTAGTGCAATTATATTATACACATTATCCACCTGTGCTATTGTATATGCTTGATTATCTACTTTTACGTATTATATTGTTTATATTATGATTTTGTGGAATAGGTGCAACTTCTGATAATCTTATGTATCGATTTCCCGTAATATATCACAGGGACCTCTGATGCAATTATATAAGTGTTTATATAATACACATTGCATTTTTTTCCATGGTTGTTAGTTCCAGTCTGCATTTTTTGTGTTGCATGAACACAACATTTTGGTGTTTGTGACTTGCTGCAACACACAACTCTTGTATGTGGTGTTTTTTATTATTTATTATTTTTGTCCTACTGGATTCTTACCTTTTTTGTGTTTTTGTCTGTTTTTTTGTAGATATCTTATCCGTCCAACGATTCAAACTTTTCAATTGTCTAAGTTCCGTGGTTAGCTTTGTCGCTTCGAAGTGGTCATGTCTCGATTCCGACTACATCTCACTTCATTACTCAACCGGAGAGTCCGGTCGCTTGTTGTTAGACGATGACGATGCTTATTGCAACATGCTCAATATGTTGACTATCAACCCAGTCCCGGATTTTGAAATTGCTGTCACGGACTGTAGATATGTTCATCCTGTTTTTTCGTTGTCCGTTACTCTTTCCGAATCTGCTTGCCATCAACCTTCCGCCAGTTCCTCTTCTTCGACCAGCTCTGCAGTTGTTCACCCCAAAGATGATCCAACCGCACTTGCCACTGCGTGACCAGCTTTTTATTATGAATCGTTTGATACCACTTGACTGTTTGTGATTTTGATTTTTTATGTAATGGATACTTAACTTTCCGAATCAAACATTTTGTTATGTTATGTATTGTGTTGTGTGTTGCAGCTTTACAGAATATGTGTTCTCGTGTGTTGCAGATTTACACAATATGTGTTCTTGTGTGTAGCTATAACACATAATTCTACTAATCTTATACCTATTTCTAAATTACATATTCTGACGTCTTTTTTTGTGTTGTATCAATACATAATAATATGAATTATGACTTATAGACACACACAATATCATATACCCATCCAATGTGACTTTGTTATAAACTACCTTATTTGTGTTTTTGCATCTACACATCAGTTCTCAAAATTGTGTGTGTTGTGTTACATCAACCCAACATATATAGTTTTGTGTGTTCTACAACACACAATGAATTACATTTTGTCATGATTTGGTAACGTTTTTGTGTTCCATATTTACACAATATTGGTTATTGTGTGTTCAACACACAATTCTAATGAGCTTGTAATAATTATTAAACTTCATATTATGACTCTATTTTTTTTGTGTGTTGCATCAACACAGAATCATATTCATTATGACTTGTGTACACACACAATCTCACGTGCACATACATGTAGTCTTTATCCTACACTACTTCATTTGTGTCTCGCTATCACCTATTCAATCTCAATAATTTTGTGTTATTTCAACACAAAAAATTTGTATTTTGTGTGTTCTACAATACACAATCAAGTATACGTTGCTTGACGAAACACACTAATACACTTCCACACGATTTACTCTCACTGCCTTCTTTACGGTTTGTTGTTTTATGAATATTGTTTGTTATTGATTATTTTTTAATGGGACAACGCTTAACTCTTACTTCATATCTCATATGCTCAAACCCCACATGCTCCTATGGGGGTGCTATGTCATTTTTTTATTATTTATTTTTAGATACAAGTTCACTAATTTAACACTTTTTAATTTCATTTATTATTGATTAATGCTTTATTATATATAATGATTGTTTATTGTTGTTATTTGGTGGCTAACTTAATGGATTAATGTTAGTTATATTGAATCTTGATTTTGTGTATTTTTTGTAGTACACGTGTTAGTTATATGTGTGATGAGGAACCACATAAGTCTTTTGTTTTATTAATTTGTTGTGTATTTATTAATTTATTGTGTCTTGAAACACATAACACATATGATTGCGTGTTGTTTGCACACATAACTCATATTATTGTATGTTGGTGCAACACATAACTCATATGTGTCATGTGTTGGTGCAACACATATAATATGTTGTGTGTTTTGCAACACATAAAACATGTGATTGTGTGTTATTGCAACACACATATCATATGATTGTGTGTTGGTACAATACATAACCCATATTATTGTGTTTTAGTGCAACACATAATCCATATTATTGTGTGTTGGTACAACACATACACGCATAAATTTTTTGTTGATTCTGCAACACAAAAATAATATAAAAACATAAACATAATATCATTCATACAAATTTATTCCTTGTACCTGATATGACATGAAATTAAAACTAAACATACTGAATTATCAAATCTAACATTCACCAAGTGACATTTGAAATAAAACAAACTACCTGACTCCATTCCTAACATATTTATTAAACTTATATATGACTAATCGGTCTAGTATACTTGAATTTTATAAACCCCTTTCTTTTGTTGATCCACTTCTGTTCATCCATGATAATCTTTTTTCTTATCTTCACTCGGAAGCCTGAGTGTGTTGTTCTTTTGATGTATCTGTGCTCTACCTCCATCTTGTTGTATATGTCTTATGCGTACATCAATGTATATGCACCTGCATCTTCTTTTCTTTTCTGCTTATGACACACACAGTGATGAATATTTTTGTAAGGAGCTTGCACATTCCCCTCAATCAATCTCTTTGCAATTATCTCGTATGCAGTTGTACAACAGCTGTACAACCTCATGTTGAATGATCAAAACTGATAAATATGTCAAATTCACGAGTTGTGAGTTACTGCAACACAATATATGTGTTACATATACACACAATTTTGTTTGTTTGTGTGTTTGTAACACACAAAAATCCGTTTATTATATCCACTTTATCAAATATGTTTAAACCACTATAATCATAAAAATTGACTAACACCTACTCGTTGTGACTTACTACAACACAAACTATGTGTTACTGCAACACACACATGGTCTCATTGTGTGTAGCTGTAACACACAAACCTGCATAAATCATATCAATCTACGCATGCACTCATAAACGCATTCTCAATTTACACATACGCCTGAGTTTCTACTCTATATTATTCAATTCCACACAAATTAACCGTTTATACACTTAATTATCATTTGCGGTTCTATATACAACATAACAACAAACAAATTACTCTAATATTACACTATTATCATCTATTAACACTTTTACACACTAATCTACCAGCAACTATTCACATTAAACATGTACTTTTATAAATATTCTATTAAAATACCCATTTAACATAAAAAATGTTGTAAATTCAAGTACGAAACACAATAGAATCATAATCGAAGCAAAAATTGTTGAAATAACTTCAATTTAAAGTTATAAGTGTTCATTCATACCTAGGGTTTCACTGGCTGTCGAACAAATTATTTTCTTCTTCGATTCTTCTACTGCTTTTCGTGTATCTTACTTGATGTTGAAGTGATGTTGATGATTTAACAGTTTATCGTTGGTTGAATAATATTTAACGGTGAATATGAGATTGTTTTTGAATTAGTTTATCGCCGGTTGGATTTAATGGGAAGGGGAGAGAGAGAGAGAGAACGTGAGAGGAGAGAGAGAGTGAAGTACTGGTGCGTGTGTTTTGTAGGTGTATTAGTGTGTGCAGTTATGAGAAGTTTTGTATTTACATTATTCTATTAATTTTTATTTTCCTGTGTTGTTATTTTTTTGTTTATTTTAGTATTATTAAGGTTAAAGGGTATTATGGTAATCGGTTTAAAATTTGTGCTTAATTAAGAATTAGGTTAAACTTGTAATTAATTGGGAATACTTACGCTCTCCGCGTAATTAATGGGCGTTGTCCCATATATTATATTTAATACAATATTTATTTTTAAATATTAAACAAATAATATGGTACTACCACCACCACCACCACCACCACTACTACAATGTATTTAACCACCATTACAGCTACCACAACCACAACCATCACCACCTCAACCACCACAACCACCACCACCTACTACTAATTCCATTACACACACGCGCGTCCATGATTTTTTTTTAAATCGTCATAACTAATTCTAAAAAAATCAGAAAATAAATTTTTTGTATTTTTGAATGAAACAAATTAATATTTACGTCTATGATTTTTTATTTAATTTATTTAATTTTTTTCGCAGACACGATATTTACTGTTTTAAACATGAAATTCACTGTTCGAAACAGTGAATTTTCTTTTCGCAAACATGAAATTCATTACGAAAAAAAATTAAAGAATTCAAAAAACTCAAAAAAATTCCAAAAAAATCATAGACGTAAATATTAATTTGCTTTATCCAAAAATGCGTTTTATTTATTTTTCTGATTTTTTTAGAATTAGTTATGACGATTTTAAAAAAAAAATCACGGACGCGCGCGTGTGTAATGAAATTAGTAGTAGGTAAAGGTGGTGGCAGTTGGGTGATGGTGGTGGTGGGGGTCGTGGTGGTGGTGGTGGAAGGTTTTAATCGCAAATGGGATAGATCCATCTTAGTTTTACAATAGAGATGAGACAAATCCCATCTCAGTATTAAATGAGTTCTTTTTTGTTTTAGTGTTTAATAATGTTGATGATTCGTACAATTTAATTTTGAATGTTATATAATGAACTAGAAACCGTAATTTTCTTCATTTTAACTAATTATTGCTTCTCAAGTCATCAATATTCAAAGTAAATAAGTTATTTCTTATATAAACGTAAATTATTGGGAATGGATCAGAAGAATAAGCAGCTAATAGCCTTAGGTTTCGAAGGCTCTACAAACAAAATCGGAATAGGAATAGTAAAACTGGACGGAACAATCCTATCAATCCTCCGACATACATACATAACCCCACCAGGTCAAGGCTTTTAACCTCGCAAAACAACAAATCATCATCTCCAACACATTATACATTTTTTTATAGTTTTACAATAGAGATGGGACAAATCCCATCTTAGTTATACAATAGAGATGGGACAAATCCCATCTCAGTATTAGAATGGAGATGAGACAAATTCATCTCAATCTTAAAATTACGGATGGGACAAAATCCCATTTTAAAAAAATCAAAACCAAAAAATTTAAAAATTCCAAAAAAAAAAATCATAGACGTAAATATTAATTTCTATCATCTGAAAATGCAATTATTTTATTTTTTTGATTTTTGTAGAAATAGTTATGATGATTTTAAAAAAAATCACGGACGTGCGCGTGCGATGAAATTAGTAGTAAGTGGATTTTTATATCTATGATAATATTTTATTTAAATGGAAAAAAATATATGGTCAAAGACAACAACTATATAAGGGTATTATAGTAATATTTTTATCTAAATTATTGTGTAATCTAAATGGGAAGTTGGTTTGTCATTTTGATTTAAGAGGGCATTAATCCATTTTGTTTTACATGGTCAAGCCTCGAAAAAGTTGATTGTAACCAATTTTGGCAATTTATGTTTTGCAACTGACATCACCTTTTTCTTTTCCTTTTTTTTGGTTCAATTTATTTGAGAGAAAATATAAAATAAGGCATAAAAACCGCAACTTTAATATTCTAAGTCTAAGTTATAAAAAGGTTATTTTTTAAGGTCATTTTCTAATTTTTTTGTTAGAGGTTTTTGTTGGCCTAACGTTCTTTTAATCTTGTTTTAATATTTGTCAAATCATGCTTTAAACATCTCCGAAATAGTGCATTACATTTGTCCTTACTAAATACCTTTTATTTATGAATTAAACATCATTTTTCACGGCATTTTTAGTAGCCGGACCGGCATACCGGAGGTACGACCGGCTTACCGGCGGCGAAACAAAGATTTGGTGCGGTACACCGCACGGACCTTGCGGTGCACCGCAGGTTAGGGTTTTCTGCACAAACTTGAAGGCAAAAGGCATATATCCATTGGGAATATTAATAGATCTGTTGGACACAAGCCTTATGACTGTTGGGAGCATTTTGCAGCTATAAAATGAAGGTTCTTCAAGGCTACAACTACACCATTCATCTACCAACATTAAGGGGCTTAATTATTATCATTCAAGAAGGTGTCAAGAGTTATACATAGTCAAAATCATTCTTAGTGTGCTATAAAGTCATATCCACTCTTTAGGAGTTCATCACTATTGTAAAACCATTCAAACACTTGTTTTTTCCTCTTAGTCTAGACTTTGTAATAGATAGATTAAGAGAGTGTCTAAGTAAAGGGATTATACTTGGTGTCCTTGTGTTGTGATTACACAAGAGTTTGCTTCGGGTTTTCGAAGTGGTTGTAAACGGGTATTGTGATCTCGCCCCGTTTAAGAGAGACACGGAGCTTAGTAAAGAAGCTTGGAAATCCTAAGGTGGCTACCTTAGGTAGTGGAGTAGGGAAACCGAACCACTATACATGCTTGAGTATTCTCTTTCCCTAAACTATTTACTTCCGCACTCCATATGTTTGATTATATGCTTGTATGAATATCTTAGTGATTATTATCTATTGCTCGTTAATCAAACTTATGGCTATCTAGTTTAGTAAGAGAATCGGATTTAAATTAGCTTTTAATTTTATTTACTTAAGATTTAATTAGTCGATTAATTCAACCCCCTTCTAGGACGTATATAGACTTTCAGTTTTGACCATTTTACTTTTCTTCGTGATAGGTACGGACCCATCACGTATTTTACATTCACTCTTTTTTCATCTATGGGTACGGCCCCATGATGAACACGGTTTGTTTGTAAATAACCCGATGGGTACGGACCCTTGGCGGTTCATTCGTTATCAATTTCCATTAAGTCCAGAGGGGTATAGACCATCTCGACAAATAACTCGATGGGTTCAGATCCATTGAGTACAATGTTATTGGGGGCTGTCCCCATTACTCAAAAAAAGTAACAACAATTTTGTCCAAATTATTTGATCAAAATAAACAAATTCAGATATTGAAAAAAATAGGATATGGGCTTTACATCATGAAATCAATAACATTATCATACTAACAACAAAAGGAAAGGTTTGTGACAGGCCCATTACAACAAACAAAAAGTTACACACTATTCAGGGCTGTACCCAGCATGACTAAAACAAGAAAATAAAAAAAGTAAAGCCCAACAATGCTACTTGGGTTTTACCCTTCACGACAATATAAACAGAACACACTTCTTCACTCTCGCATTGAGCCTGTACCGCACAAGAACAAAAATCCAATCTCTTCACCGTTGATATTGGGCGGCAGTTAGGAGAGGGGATGGGGGTTGGGCTCCGTTCGAACTTGGAGAGGGTGCTGATGTTGGTGATGGTGGATCGGTTGTTGGTGGTGAGGGGTCAGAGAGAGGAGGTGCTCTTATTGTGATCCAGAGAAGATGGAGGATCGGTTTCTTGGTGGTGTTGGTGGTGGTGGATTTCTTGTGGTGATGGTGATGCAGTGAGAGGGAGAGTGGTTAATGGTACACGGCAGGAGAGTGATTTGGTGGTTATTGGTGGAGATGATGGTGGTGGTCATGTTGTTTGGTCGATATGGTGATGATGTTGCTGGAACAAGGTGCGGCGTTCATCATCTGCTGCTCTTTTGGTGGTGCTGACGGAGGTCATCGATGGTGATGGTGGATCCCAAGCGGCGGTGTGATTTTGTCGACCGAATAGGGTGGGGACGATGATGGTGATGATGGTCAGAGAGGGGATGCTGCAGGAGGGGAGGGGAGGTGGGGTAGGGTGGGTATGATGGTGATGATGGTGGGGAGGATGCTGGGGATGGTACACGACAGGAGGGATGTGTGGGGTGGGGTGGGTGATGATGGTGGTGTTTCGTTAGTAAGAGAGAAACAACAAGGGAATAGGGGAGAGAGAAGAGAGATGTGGGAGAGGAATGAGTTTCGTTTGTATAATGTGATTGGCGATTGGGTTTTGGGATCTTATCTATAGTTAATGAGGAAGGGAAGGGCTTTTTGGGTTTTTTTCACCTATTAGTTGGCTTTCAAACTACTAGTTGGTAGCTGGCTTTAAAATAGAAAGCCAAAGTTGTGTTAGCCTCATATTATAAATGGCCCTTTATTTGACCTAGGGCTGTAAACGAGCCGAGCCGAATACTAGATGTACATGCTTGTTTTTTTAAATTCTCGAGCCGAGCCGAGCTGAGCTCAAATTCAAACGAGCTGGACCGAGCCGAGCTCAAATTTAAACGAGCCGAGCCCGAGCTTCCAATGATCCAAATCAGAATTGTTAGAACTTGTTTGTTTAACTTATAGAACAATCTTTTTTAGAGTCGAGCACGAGTGAACAATTTGTTTTTTATGGTTGAAATGGGACTTTCATGAACGGTTGGTATTTGATGGAGTGTGTGGTATGAAAATATGAAACATAACATTAATGAAAAAATAAATGTCTAAAGAAATGAATAATATCCAATTTGATATTGAAGGTTTAATAAGATATTTATAAGTAGATAATATATTAATTTATAGTTAATAAATTTTAAACGAGATCACGAGTCGAGCTCGAGCAGTCTCGTTTACTTATCGAGTTTAAAATGAAACTTGAGCTTGAGCTTGTTTATATTCGAGCCAATCTCGAACGAGCTTTTTTTCGAGCCGAGTTTGAGCTGCTCGCTAGCGGCTTGGTTCATTTACAGCTCTAATTTTCCCTCACCTAGTGTAGAAGTGGATCCATTTCTTCTATGAGGATTATAAACTAAAATATTAAGGTAAATTAATTTAATTAATAGCATCAAGACATTGTTTAAAAAAATGAAGAGTTGATTTTTATATAGGTTATTCAATAAAAAAAATTGTAAAAATAAAATAGTAAGCCTACATCGTGAGTCGATCTTAAATTACATGTTAGTATTCGATCTTATAGTGTGTATAATTCTAATAAAAACGTTTAATTTTATTATTATCACTCTTCATGTATTTTCATGTTATTAATATTTATTTTAATTGGCGATTATTGTTATCCAGGGACAATAATTTAAAAACAACGAATATTGCCAGCAGGTTTAAGGAATTGTTCAATTATGTGTAATTTTATCTTTTTTTTTGGTTAAGAGAAAATTCTGGTATTTCTATATTTTTTACTATTTAGTGGATTATTATATATAATCATGTATATTAGCTTTTTGTAATATGTAGAATTAACCGATTACAAACCAGAATATGGAAATTAAAAATAAAATCAGATCGAAACTGAAAGAACTATGGGAGAAAGAAAAAGTGTTCAGGACGAATATAGTGAGAAACCTATAGATAAAAAAAAAGATAAAAATATGGTATTTTTTTATACTTCGACCATTACACGTAGGAACATTAATTGAATTGTAAGTTTGAAGTATGATAATGATAAGTGGATAGATGATCTATGTGGTATTAAGGAGATGATCTTTAATTATTATAATGACCCATTCTCTGGCAACAATGGGACATGAATTGAGGAGGTTGCAAATCACACTACATGTAAGATCACGGATATAATGACCCAGGAGCTCATAAAAATACCGGATTTGAAAGAAGTAAAAGTAGCAGTATTTAGTATGCCAAGATGAAACTTTGGGTTTATACGTTCTCCTTAGTAATTTTTATCAAGATCTTTTTAACATCGTAAAAGATGATCTTTTTGCATTTGCTAAAGCATTTTTCATGTAAAACACCCCCTTAAGGAAAATTAATGATACAATTATCCCACTGGTATCAAAAAGCAAAACACAAGAAAATGTGAAGGATTTCAGGCCGGTTTCGTGCATCAATTTTAGTTATAAGATAATCGTAAAAACATTGGTGCTTAGATTACAACCGTTCATGGGGGATATTTTTTAACCAATGCAGCCGACTTTTACTAAAGGTAGAAGTATACTAGACAATATTTTAATAGCTTAGGAAGTTTCCTTTTCTCTTAGCACAAAAAGGAGGTCAAAGAAAAATTACGAGGATATTAAATTGGATATGGATATATAGCAAAAACTTATAACCAAGTCAACTGAGAATTCCTAATGCGTATTTTAGAAAAACTTGGTTTCTGTAAGAGACTGGATACTAAATTATATCTCTACGGTGTCGTTTCAAGTCAAAGTAAATGATGAATGACTCGGGAAATTCACACCAAAACAAGGAATCAGACAAGGAGTTCCACTTTCTCCACTTATTTTTTCACTAATGACAGAAGGACTTATTGGTTTAATTAATTATCAAGTGTATGGAAGGAATTATCAAAGGAGTTGCTATTACAAGAAGTTGCCCGAGACTTGCCCACCTCGTTTTTGCAGACGACGCATTATTCTTCGTAAATATTGAGTGAGATTGAAGGTTTCAAGGAAACGTTCAAGACATATTGTATGGCATCAGAATAAAAAACAATCTTCATAAGTCATCAGTTTTGTTTAGAAAAGGATCCCTAGATGATATAACTACATAATTTGCCAATATTCTCAAAATTGGAAAAACTGATTTGCTTGGAAAATATTTAGTCATACAATTGGCCTTGAAAAGAGCTAAATCAGAGAACATGTACTACATTAAAGATCGGCTATCACAAAATCGACAAGCTGGATTTCAAACCTAATGTTAGAAGGTGGCATATAAGTTTTAATCATAGCATTCCTGCAAGCATTACCAAATAATGCAATGTCAATATTTTGATTTCCCATTCTGTAAAAAATGGCTAGTATGGTCGCAAATTATTGGTGGGATTTGAGTCAAAAAAATAGAACACACTATGTTGCGTGGAAGAAGATTGCTAGGTCAAAAACTATTGGTGGCATTAGATTTAGGGATTTTCATAAAATAAAACATTGATCTACTTGCCAATCAAGCATGGAGACTGGTAAATAACCAGATTCACTAGTTGCTATAGTATTTAAAGGTATTTACCATCCTATCTCGTCTCTCTGGGATGCTAAACTAAATCAAAAAAAGATCATGGAGTTGGGCTAGTATTTTAAGAGGAATACAATTGCTCAAGAAGGAATGTATCTGGCAAACGGAAAACGTGTTGACGACAAACGTATGGGAGCACTCATGGATTGGGAAGAATAAAAAAGTTGACAAACCAATGAATTGTAACGTGGAGGTTGTTGTGCAGTTGTTCAACAAGGATCTTTCAGGATGGAAAATAAATGATATTAACCAATTGCCCAGAAATATCTTTCCGAGACGATGAATTTCGACTACTCATACGCGTCAAACGGATGAGTATTGAAGCTGCTAGGACCAAAACAAAAACGGGGCTGATTCCATATTTTTAGGCTACGAATTTGAGTTGGGCTAGGAGTCCACCACTTACCTTCTCCTTCAAGAAAACGAATTAGGTCAACCTATACAGTTGGTGTCGCCTAGGGTGTGATAAAAATAAGATAAAATTAAGTCTAGAAAACTACGCACTCTCACCCTAGACAGACACAGTACTGCAAGTATTACAGGACGTATGCAAGTTTTAGTTGATAAGTTGAGTTCGTTCTCAGGGACTTAGTGTGCTAATCGAATGGGTAGCAATAACGAGTAAGGAGTAAATAATTAAAAGACAGAAAGTTAAAGGAATAGATTTCGAAAATAACTAATTAAAACTAGGAAAATAAAGACAATAAAATACGAAGAATATGAGATGAGAAATATAGCTTAGGTTTTGCTAGTATGCACTAATCCTTCTAATTCTTTCCATTAGATCTAGTTAATAAGGGAGAATATTAGCTCTTGTATATTTAGTCAGGATTCTAAATTCTCATTCCTTTGACCTTGAGAGCGACTAAGGGGGCTACGGACACATCACGAGGCTGGTTCAAATAGGGTTATCAAGCGCTACCAAGGCCCTAAGCAATCAATTTCCATGCATGGTGATAGTGATTAAATTATACCCTAATGACTATCTAGTTAGAATCAGTTTTGTCAGGACTAATATCGACACTAGACGTTATGTGGTGTTTCAATAATTAGACACCCATCTAAGGTGATCATCTAACTACTATTAAGGTAATCCTAAACGTTGCGCACCGCAAGGAAAACAATCATTAAATCAAAACACATAAACAAATATAAAGGTAAGCAACTAATATCAGATTAAAACATGTAATTCCCAAAGAAACTTAGATAGAAAGAAATTAGAATTCATAGATTATACATGATGCGAAACCCAAGCTATGGGAAGTTTAGTTCATACCTAAAGGAAATAAACTAAAAGAAATAATGAAAGACATCATCTTGCTCTCTACAATAACTTGGAAGAATAAAACCTTAAGAACTAATTACTATGAGGCCAGGATGATTTACAAGTGATATAAGGGTGTATTTATAGGTGTTTAGAAGACCTAATTCGTTTTCTTGAAGGAGAGGTTAAGTAATGGACTCCAAGCCCAACTCAAATTCGTAACCCTAAAAACATACAATCAGGCCCGTTTTTCTTTTGGTCCTAATAGCTTCAATTTTCATCCGTTTGATGCGTATGAATATACCAAATTCATCGTCTCGGAAAGATATTCAACTTTGCTCTTGACCTTTTCTATAAATTCCACACCGTTTTTGAGATATAAGCCGATTTGTGGTTGTAGGTGCAGAAATTCAGGATTAAGGCAGTTTTTTAGCTTTTCTTTCCTTTATCTCCAATTACCATGCTTATCTCTTTCCATATCTTGTAGTCTTTGACTTGGACTCTAATTAATCTCCATAATTATCTTTAAAACTTCACACTAAATAAATAATTAAACCCAATATGCTCTAAAAATATTATTTTACTAAATCGAGACTCAAAATAGGAAAGTGCACTATTTCTCAAGAAAATCGACTATTATGACTTCTAAATCACTAAAAATGATGTCTCATCCTAATATAAATCTATCACAAATGAGGAGACATCAACAGTATAAATACAACCTATTATCATTAGAAAAATCATCCTTGACCAAACCTTAAGGTCAGAAAGAAGTTTACAACAAGAAGAGAATTCTGGAAGGAGCTGGGCATCAATCATGTCTCCTTCAAGATTTAATTATGTAATTATTTTCTTTTCTTTTCTTAGTATGAATTAATTCTATTTAGCTTGAGTATTAGCATATATGTATGAACCCTAGTTTTGGTTGACATCTATCTAATTTGATTGAATTTATGTTTTGATTTCTCTGTTTATGTGTTGGATTTATATTCTGTATTCTTTACGGTGTACAACGTATAGGATTACCATCATAGTAATTAGATAACCGGTATATTTAATTATAGAATTAGCACATAACGTCTAGAATAAGGTTTGATCTGACAACCCAGCCTAACTAGATAGTTCAATGGTTTAGTGTATTGCTATTTAATCAATTGCAGGAACAGTTCTTAGGTTCTTATTGACACAGGTAAACCCTATTTGAAAATACCTAGCGCAATTGAAACCAAACTATTGGAATACTACACGATTCATACCTTACATGTTTAGAACGGCAAAACTAGTGGGGATTATATGCTATTTACTCAAGCTAAACTTTCTACTATCTTCTTTTCCTTTCTTTTATTTATTTTTCTGTCTTTTAGTTTACTGGTTTAATTATCCTTTATTGAAAATCAAATAAAAATCTATTTTTATTTTCTTTCTCTGTGTATTATCTTTTCTATCTTTTATATCTGCACTTGAATATTTGCATAAGTTCTTCTTAACCTTCGTAGTCCCTGAGGAACGAATTCTACCCATTCATTAAAACTTGCATACGATCTGTATACTTGCAAAACCTTAGGGTGTTTATTTGCACTTATTTTATACATCTTTTTATCACACCTTAGGCGACACCAAGTATGAACCCTAGACTTGTTTTATATATCATTCAATTTGGGATGTCCGTTTACATTTAACCGAATTTAGTAGTGATAGCTCTATATTATGTGCTTTGAATTATGTATGCAGTTCTTGCGGTGTGCAACATATAGGATTACCATAGTAGTTGGACGGTCACTCGGAAGGGTGTTCAACAATAGAAACACCACATAATCGTCTACTATGCAGTAGTGATTCTGATAGGCTTGCCTAGCTAAATAGTCAATATGGTTTAATTTAACCACCGATCATTGCGTAAGCCCCCCTTACCCAAGTCCCATGGTAGTGGATAGGTTGCCTACTAAGTCCACCCTGACGGGGGTTAGGAAGAATTTAGATCCCATCTATTGTATATCACACAATTCTTCCTTAGATAATAAACGTAGAACAAGGCTAGTGGAGATTACTTGCTAGTTCTCAAGCTAAACTCTCATAAGCTTCTATCTATCCTATTTATTATCTTGTCTTTAATTTAAGTCTTAGTTAAATTGTTTAGAGTCATAAAAACCAAATAAATATTTTAATGTCTTTGTGTATAATTTATCAACTATTTCTAGTTCACTTAGTAATAACACTATTTACAAACTGACTTTCGTAGTCCCTGAGATATATATCTGTTTTACTTACTCATTACTTACAAACGATCAGTTCACTTGCGTAGAGTTTATTGTGGTAGTATAAGCTGTTAGTTCTCTTATTTATATTGTTATTTTATCACACCGTTGCCACCACCAAGTTTTTTGCGACGCTGCCGAGGATTACATCGTTAGTTTTGTGTTTTTACTTAGTGTTTTAGTTTTAGTTGTTCTATTTTATGCTTTTCTTTTTCTTTTTTTCTTTTTTAGATTTTTAGATGGCTAATCAACGGTTAGAGCTAGGACTTCCTAACCCATTATGTGTGGAACGCATTGGATAGAAACGGTAGTTTGTAGATTAGAAAGATTCTAAAAATGTAATACTAAAGAAAAATATTTTTATTATTTAAATTGATGAACAAATTATAAAATAAAATCTAGAGAATTTCATGGTTTGGAATCTATACCTTTCACCGTAAGCATAGAAGTCCGCTGAATTTGTCAAATAGAAAGATCTTAAAAATTTAATACAATAATTTGTTGGTTATAGGGACGACAATGATTAAATATTAACTGTAACTGATGGATATCCGATCCGATAAAGAATTCGTTAGTGGAATTAATGGTGTATTCATGAGGTTTTATTTCTCACAGAAAGTAACCGGTGGATTATCCGTTATAATTTGGTTTTTAATAATACTCTGATGGATAATTCAAAATCCGAATAGAATATACAAAATAAAAATAAAAAGATATTTTATATAGGGTTATTAACTCAAAAGGGCTATAACCCAACAAATTTTATGTATAAGATCCAACTCACTTCATTAACAATCCATGTCCTTAATGTCTTTCATTGGGATACAACACAAGGGTCCACTACCAAAGCCCGCTAACAACTCAGTCGGAAAACATCATTTCAAAAGACGCTGGGATGTACGACACGATTTAATGGAATGTGTAACCAAAATTCAGCAGTTGCGTCAAATGAATATTTACTGCAAAAAAAAAATTTAAAAATGCACTATAAGACCAAATTGCTCACGCCAAATCATGGGACCCACAAACTCACATGATATCCCCTCCCCATATACGCTATTCTCAGCGCATCACTTCTCATAGGCTTTCAACCGTTATAAAATGGCCAATGTAAGATTTGTGTAAAAAAGATAATAAACAACATGACTATAATTATATTTAAATCAAATAATTCTGAAAAACTATAAAAGTGGTGAGATTAGGTTAATAATGAAATTAGTTTTTTGGAGTCTCAGTGGTAAAGTTAATTTTTTTATCTTAATTTGGGTTCTTCGCCAAGTCGAGTTGATTATGGTGGAGAGAGGTTGCGGTTTCCTTGTTCAAGAGAGCGGCTTGGTGGAAGGTTATTGTGGAGATATATTTTTTTTTGTTCGAATGCGAGTGTAAAGAGACGAGTTTTAGGTTTTATGTTTTATTGTTTTTCAACCTTTACTTTTTCTTTTCATTTTTTATTCTCAAATTTTTCAATGTTTTAGATTTTATACTTTTTCTTAATCTTAAATTTTATTATATTATTTTGTAAGATTATATTGGATTATCATAAGTTCAAAACAAAATTCTGGACCTTATTCATTGAATTTTTTTAGCTAAACTTCGTAAAGCATGATTTGTTGGGTTATGAACCCAAATAACAATTATTTCTCTTATATGTACAAATTCCATACATAATATCTGTCAAATAAAATTATTCCATTCACAAAGTATCTAATTTATTATTAGTTAGTTTATTACTCTACTGCCTAATATCTATTTATGGTGTACCGATGATTTCGTAGCAAATTTTATGATTTTAAAAATATTTTTGTAGATTTTTTTATTTAAAGTATATTAAACTATTACAGATGTAGATTAACCTCGGATAAACCGCATCCTTCGCGGATGTGAATTCAGTATATAATTTTAAAATTCGATGGTTAATGAATACGAACTTGATTATCGTTTTTAATAGATTTGGATGTGGTTATCCCATTTTTCGAGGATTACCGATATGTTACCATCCCTAGTTGGTTACTCTTAGACCTTTGGAACAATCCTTGTCCAAAAAAAAAAGCAAATCTTTTAACTTATTTTTTTTTTATATTGGTAAACAAATTTGGAAAAAATATTAAATTTTTGAGAAAAAAAAAATGTTTGAAAACCCATGGGATACACTTTTCTATGTAAACTTAGAAACTCATTATTGTCAAATTGAAAGATCTTAAAAACTCAATACAATAAATAAATATGTTGGCTACATTCATTAACTAAAAAAATATTCACATTATTTAAAAGGTTAACGTCCAATAGGTACCTGTCACCTTATACCTTTGCCTATAAAAAACACTGTCTTTTCTAATGAAGAGTGAGTTATGGGAAACTTCTCAAAACTCAAAATATGAGTTCTGGGAAGCTTCCCATAACTCACAAGTGATTCTTATTATGGATAAAAAAGCAAAAAACAAAATGTATATGACTTTTTATGGAAAAAAAAATATAATTGAAAAAAAGAGAAATTAATTCTAAATTGAGATGTTTTTTGGGCATTAATTTTAAATTGGTATACAATTTGTAAAAAATATAAAGTCCTAAAGAAAATCAAGGATGACAACCATGCCTTTCTCCGTAAGCATAAAAGCTCGCTGGTTAAGTTATCAGATAGGTTTTTTTTTTTTTAAAATGCAATACAATAATTTGTTCGTTATTCTTAAACTTTTAAAAAATCTATTAACTAAAAAACTATTTTTATTATTTAAATTGATAAATAATCTGTAAAACATATCAATTTTAGAAAAAAATATAGTTTTTTTATTTTTGGATGCGGAAGAAATTTCAAAGATTACATAGAATATTAGTCGATACCAAGTCTCGAAAACCTTTCCTTCAACATTGTCAGTGGGTCGTATTCCGTGGTTGCCCTGTGTCTGGCATCTTTAGCTAATCTGTCTGCTCGACCATTGAATCTTTGCGGGATATGTTGAAAGAAACCCGACCCAATCTCCATAGCCCGTCTTTTGATGTGCCTGATACATGGCCTGAGCCGCCAATCAACAGCCGATACTTGCTTTATACCTTGAATAATTTTAAGGTTGTCCGAGAAGATGGTTACCCCCTCGTGTGTATTTTGACTTGCCCTGTCTAAAGCATAAATAATCGCCCGCGCTTCTCCTTGAACGCTCGAGTTACACTTGGTGATCATTGAAAAGTCGGTCCGATGTCTAGTAGCTTTATCAATCTGGACCACCCAGATACCTGTTGGTGTGTGTGGTTGATCAGACGAGGCATCGCAAGTGAATGCAGTAGTCGTCTGAATCTCTAGATCAATATTGTCGTCATTTGTGTGGCTTGTATTTGTACGCCTTCCCGCTTGACTATTGACCAATTCATATCCAAAATGTTCAGCCATACTCTTGTTTACGGTTATTATAATGTCATTAGACTCAAAATGATAGTTACTATGCCTATTTTTCATTTTGGATTTCCAAATATTCCAAAGAAATAAAAGAACATAATAGGTAACAACGTCCCGTCGCCATCCACCTGTAACAAAAGTCTCAATGATCTGAAGAATCCAATTCCCCAAATTGTCAATTTCTCGACGGATGTTGATTTGGAGTGTTGAACCTGCCCATACCAATTTTGCCATTCCACACGTTAGAAGTAGATGTTCCCCTCTTTCGTGTTCCATCTTGCACCAGTGACACTCGATTTCGACTTCACAATGTCTCTTTACCAGATTTCTCCCAGTCGGTATAGCATTATTACAAGCTTTCCAAGTGAAAATTCTAACCTAGTTTGGAATATATGAATGCCAAATGGTCCTCCAGAGCGTACTCTCGGTTGGAACTATACTTGATTGCCGTGATGTGTCATATAGTTCGGGATCCGTGTTAACCTTGTACCCTGTCTTGGTTACATATTATCCGTTTGTTGCATGTGGCCAAACAAACCTATTAGGTGAATCACGTTCGAATATCTTTTCTCTCAATATAATCAGAATAATAGGCTCTGGGAAAATTTCGTCTAACAATTCTGTGTTCCACTCCGTTGTATCGTCCTTCCAAAGGTCCCTTACTTTATAAATTTCATATTTACTCGGTTTTTCCAGTTTCCAATGCGTATCTAGCCATTTATCTGTCCAAATATTAATAGTTTCCCCATTTCCAATCTGGTATCTCCCATATTTTTGTAACATATCCCTCCCTTCTAGTAAACTTGCACATGACCATGTTCGAGATTGTCGCAGTTTTCGGAAAGTATATACCTTTAAGAAGTCTTGCCGCTAGCGTGTCTGGATTATTGAGAAATCGCCAAACTTGCACTACCAGTAATGTCGTGTCCATACGTTTAAAATATTTAAAGCACATGCCTCCTATCAATTTGCTCATTGCTAGTTTCTCCCATGTCAACCAATGTATTCGAGACTTTTCCCTTGAATTCCAACAAAAAATTGAGTTAGCTGAAATTAGTTTGTTACAAAAGGTAATAGGAAAGGAAAAAATAGACATCGCATAAATCGGTATAGCCTGTAAGACAACTTTGATAAGAACTTCTTTCCCCCATCTAATAAAACTTGTGCTTTCCATCCTTCAGTGTGTTTGAACAATTTCTCGGCTATCCATTGCAATGATTGCACCTTCGACCTTTTATGACAAAGTGGGATACTTAAGTACTTCCCGAGATCATCCTTATGTTGTATCCCAATTATTTGAGTCACCTGTGTCCTGCAGTTATCCGTCGTATCCTTACTAAAACAAATTGAAGATTTTGTCAGGTTAATTCTTTGACCCGATCATGCACAGTATGTGGAGATGCACTCTTGAAACTAATCTATTTCGTAGTAATCAATTGTCAGAAAAAAAAGAGAATCATCTGCGAATAATAAGTGAGTGATAGCTGGACAATTTCTGGTTATTTGTATACCTTTAAGTTTACCTTGGTCCACTTTCTGATCTATCAAACTGATTAAGGATTCTGTCATTAAAAAGAACAAAAAGGGTGATAAAGGGTCTCCCTATCTAATGCCTCGTTCAGATTTAAATTTCTCTTATCTATCTCGGATTAAAGTTAAGCTAGAATGTAATAGAAGATAAACAATTCGAGATCCACGATATCCATTTATCGTTAAACCCTAACTTTTCCAGAACTAATAATAAGAAATCCCAACGTACCTAATTATAAGTTTTGGCCATGTCAAACTTTAACGCTGCTATTGGTTTAGCATTCTTCATAATGTGCCTTTTTTCGGTAAAAAGATTTTAAAATTTAATATAATAATCTATGGATAATCTTAAACTTTCCTACCAATGATTATAATTAAAAAAAAATTATTTAAATTGATAAAATCTGTAAAAAAGGAATATTTGTTTTTTGGAAACTGTCAAAATCAAATCTAAAGAATAAGAAGGTTTGGAACCCATGCCTTTCTCAATAATCCTAGAAACTCGCTTACGCGTAGAAAGATGTTAAAAATTTGATAGAATAATAAGTTGGTTTATATGCCAAACAAGGTTTGGCATCCTACAAGCATGCGTATCCTTTCCAACAATATTACATCTGTATTTAACGTAAACAGGTGTATGGAATCTCCATGAAAAACTACACAAAAGAAACATAGAAGATGTATTAGACACTTACTGTAAAAATACATACAAAACAAATGTAGAAAAAAACAAGAAGTAGAATTAAAAAAACAGATCTGAAACAGATAGATAGATAGATACTACTTACCTAAAATACAAATCAGTAGTCATTGTTATCGTCGTGCAACCACAAACACCTTTCATTGGCGTGAAATTAGTCAACAAAATCGTCTTTATCTTCATTCATAACCACCGTGAAACAAGTGGACAGCACATAACCATCATCCATAATCACCTCCATCGCCGTGGAAGAACTGGTAAGAGAGATACGAGTGTTAGAGCATTATAGGGTTTTGTGTGTTGTGTTTTTTTTCTTTATATATTATTATAACATATAAAATTCTCCAGAGTAGAAAATTCCCTTGACATAGAGGGTGACCGTAGTTTTTTTGTTTTTTGTTTTTCTCATTGAGGGTGACCATAGTCCATAGTTTTAGTGATATGTGAGCTATGGATAGTGGGAGTTCTTGAAATATATTCATTATCAGAGAGAGTAATGATTATAGTACGCTAAAATAGGGGAACAAAGAGAACAATATGGGCGGAGGAGTGGTGAGGGAGAAGAAGAAGAAGAAGAGCGTATTGAAGTTACCCCTTATAGTAAAGCTGGTCTTTTTAGTTTGGCCACCCTTTCATGGGTGAGCCCACTTCTTTCAGTGGGTGCAAAGAGGCCACTTATCCTCAAAGACATCCCACTCCTCTCGCAACAAGATCTTACGAAAACAAATTATAAGATGTTAAATTTGAATTGGGAAAAGCTCAAAGCTGAAAATCCTTCAAAGCCTCCTTCTTTAGCTTGGGCTATCCTCAAAACCTTTCGAAAAGAGGCTGCTTGTAATGCTATTTTCGCAGGGGTGAACACTGTAGTTTCTTATGTAGGCCCATTCCTAGTTAGCTACTTCGTTGATTATTTAGGAGGTAGGAAGACTTTTCGTAATGAAGGATATGTTCTTGCTGCAATATTCTTCACTGCAAAGTTAATAGAGACCTTAACAACTCGGCAATGGTATCTCGGAGTTGACATATTGGGAATGCACGTGAGATCAGCACTCACACCTATAGTATTTAGAAAGGGTCTTAGGCTTTCAAGTATAGCGAGGCAAAATCACACAAGTGGTGAAGTTGTGAACTACATGGCTGTTGATGTTCAAAGAGTAGGGGATTTCTCATGGTATCTTCATGACACGTGGCAGCTTCCACTTCAAATCATTCTTGCCCTCGCAATTCTGTACAAGAACGTTGGGATTGCTTTCTTAGCGACATTAGTTGCCACAATTATCTCCATTTTAGCAACAATTCCACTAGCAAAGATGCAAGAAGAGTATCAAGATAAGTTAATGGCTGCTAAAGATGATCGAATGAGAAAAACTTCTGAATGTTTAAGGAACATGAGGATCCTTAAGTCACAAGCTTGGGAAGAGAGATACAGGTTAATGTTAGTAGATATGAGGAGCGTGGAATTCAAATTTCTTGGGAAAGCTCTTTATTCACAAGCTTTCATTACCTTCATTTTTTGGAGCTCACCTATATTTGTAGCAGCTATAACATTCGGCACTTGCATAATGATTGGTGGTCAGCTTACAGCAGGGAATGTTCTTTCAGCACTTGCTACTTTTAGAATCTTACAAGAACCACTTAGGAACTTCCCTGATTTGGTCTCCATGCTAGCTCAGACTAAAGTGTCCCTTGATCGACTCACTAGCTTCTTGCAAGAAGAAGAGCTGTCCAAAGATGCAACCCTTGTACTACCAAATGAAGTTACTGAAGTGGCAATTGAGATTAAAGACGGTGTGTTTTGCTGGGACCCATCTTCTCTAATACCAACATTGTCAGGTACGTACATAGTAGTTTGTGTATTAATTCTCCAATATTTTGTGTATTTACCTTAATAGCCTCGAGTGAAACATGTTCCCTGGTCAGATATAAATTTAAAAGCAGATAAGGGGATGCGTGTTGCTATCTGTGGCACAGTTGGTTCTGGAAAATCGAGTTTTCTTTCTTGCATCCTTGGAGATATTCTAAAGCTATCCGGGGAAGTAAGATTTAAATTACATAATTTGTTCAGTCAAATTCTCATTTCGAGAATGTATAATTAGACGATTTATTTTGTGCTGATTTTGCGAGTGTTATTGTTTAGGTGAGAATCTCGGGTTCTGCAGCTTATGTATCTCAATCAGCATGGATTCAATCAGGAATATTAGAACAAAATATTCTTTTCGGTAACCCAATGGATTACGAGAAGTACAAGCGTGTGATTCAAGCTTGTTCGTTAGAGAAGGACTTGGAACTATTTTCACATGGAGATCAAACAATAATTGGTGATAGAGGAATAAATCTTAGTGGTGGTCAGAAGCAAAGAGTGCAACTTGCTAGAGCTCTCTATCAAGATGCAGATATCTATTTGCTTGATGATCCCTTTAGCTCCCTTGATGCACACACCAGCTCGGATTTGTTCAAGGTTAAATTTTATTTGCATCAACAACTTTTCATAACCATATGTGATTATGTAACTAACTATGTAACTGCAGGAATACATACTCACAGCACTAGCAAAAAAGACTGTAGTTTACGTAACTCACCAAGTTGAATTTCTCCCTGCTGCTGATTTGATTCTGGTACGAAATTATGTTCACATGACACTATTAGTATATTTGGACTATCCTGTCATATATTGTTTCTTTACTTCACTTAAATTTCAGGTTCTTAAGGAAGGTCGTATTATTCAAGCAGGGAGGTATGAAGAACTATTGCAAGCAGGAACAAGTTTCGAAACTTTGGTCTCAGCTCATCATGATGCAATTGAAGCTATGGATATCTCTAACCATACACTTAAAGAAAAAGATGAAGTTAAATTACAATGTGATACAATTGCAAACGATATAGATAATTTGGCAAAGGAGCTTCAAGAAGCCGCATCAGCCTCAGAAAAGAAAGCAATCAAGGAGAAAAAAAAGGCTGAAAGATCCAAAAATATACAGCTCGTTCAAGAAGAAGAACGCGAGACAGGAACAGTTAGCATGAAAGTGTATATTTCGTATATGGGAGCGGCTTATAAAGGGTTATTGATACCACCGATTCTTATTTCACAAGTATTATTTCAGTTGCTTCAAATAGCTAGTAATTGGTGGATGGCTTGGGCAAATCCACAAGTACCTGGTGATAAAGCAAGAACAAGCAATATGACGCTTCTCGGTGTTTACATGGCTCTTGCTTTCGGAAGTGCGGGGTTCATACTTGTGAGAGCTGTTCTCGTTGCTACATTTGGTTTAGCAGCTGCTCAAAAACTGTTTTTGAAAATGATAACTTCAGTGTTTCGAGCACCAATGGCTTTCTTTGATTCCACCCCAGCTGGGCGAATATTGAATCGTGTATGTTATCTCTAGGTTCAAATATTCTACTCTTTAATTAATTCTTTTTTATATATATATGGAGTTTAAAATGCGTGCAATGATCTACCAGGTCTCAGTTGATCAAAATGTTATCGATCTGGATATACCTTTCAGACTTGGTGGATTTGCTGCAACAACAATCCAGCTTCTTGGAATTGTTGGTGTGATGACTCAAGTTACCTGGACAGTTTTGCTACTCGTTATTCCAATGGCATTTGTTTGCTTGTATATGCAGGTAATAATCGATAATCTTTAGCATCAAATTCTTATCTTTACATGTTTTTGTTTCAATCGAGTGGTAACATTACATGAGGTGCGTGCAGAAATATTACATGGCTTCGTCTAGGGAACTAGTACGATTACTTAGCATACAGAAATCTCCAATAATCCAGCTATTTTCCGAGTCAATTGCTGGAGCATCGACGATTAGAGGGTTTGGTCAAGAAAAAAGATTCATGAAGATGAACCTTAATCTTATTGATTGCTTTAATCGTCCATTCTTCTACAGCATTGGAGCTATCGAGTGGCTTTGCTTACGTATGGAGTTGTTTTCCACATTTGTATTTGCTTTTTGCTTGGTTTTACTTGTCGTCTTTCCCAATGGAAAAATGAGTCCATGTAAGTGCATCAGAGACTAGGTTTTAGCTTCATCTCAACTTGTCAAAATATATAAATACTAATCAAAAGTTTGTGTCTCCTTTGATAGCTATGGCTGGTCTTGCCGTAACATATGGGTTAACTTTGAACGGTCGGTTATCAAGGTGGATACTTAGCTTTTGCAAGCTTGAAAACAAAATTGTTTGTATAGAAAGGATTCACCAATATTGTGATATTCCAAGTGAAGCTCCACCTATTATCGAGGCCTCTCGTCCCCCATCTACTTGGCCCGAAAATGGAACGATTCAACTAATTGATTTAAAGGTAATATCTTTTAATTAAATTCATATAGAGGACAATCTAGTGTTCATGTTAACCATCCTTTTCAGGTGCGATACAAAGAAAATCTACCAGTCGTACTCCATAATGTATCGTGCACATTCCCTGGAGGGAAGAAAATAGGAATAGTGGGTCGTACCGGAAGTGGCAAATCTACTTTAATCCAGGCTTTACTACGTTTGATTGAACCAGCTGATGGCAAGATATTAATTGACGATATTGATATTTCAACTATTGGTCTTCATGACCTTCGTAGCCGACTCAGTATCATACCCCAAGATCCAACTTTATTTGAAGGCACAATTAGAGACAACCTTGATCCTTTATCAGAACATTCAGATGAAGAAATTTGGCAGGTACTAAATCATTCAGAGCTATAATCCTCTATCGCCATGTTTACTTTGTTAATGATTAAATGTAAACTTGTATAGGCTCTTGATAAGTCACAACTTGGAGATATAGTTCGTAACAAGGATCTCAAACTAGAAACACCAGGTAATGTTTTGCTTTGACACCTTTTAACTGTTTAGATATCAAATATGTAAGATGTATAATTGTATATTGGGTTAACAGTGTTAGAGAATGGTGAAAACTGGAGTGTGGGCCAGAGGCAGCTTGTATCCCTTGGGCGTGCATTACTTAAACAAGCGAGAATTCTGGTGCTTGATGAAGCAACAGCCTCAGTTGATTCAGCCACAGATAATCTTATACAGAAGATTATTTGCACAGAATTCAAAGATTGCACTGTATGCACAATCGCTCATCGTATCCCTACTGTCATTGAAAGTGATCTAGTTCTTGTCCTAAGCGATGGTGCTTTCTCTAAATTTTTATTTCATCCATATCTTTTGATTTCCGTTAGGAATAACAGTCACTTGAAATTCAAACTCTTGATAATATATTTTATGTAGGTCGAGTTGCAGAGTTAGATACTCCATCAAGGCTAATAGAGGACAAGTCTTCCATGTTTCTTAAGTTAGTATCAGAATACTCATCAAGATCAAGTGGTATACCTGATATTTAATGTGTGCCAAGAGCAGAGGCCGTCTACTGAAGATATAATATATAATATATATATATATTTATGTATATGCTCAAGCTGCTGCTGCTGCTTCTGCTTCATATGACAAATTTGGATGTGGGAAATCCACAAGGAAAATTTTCATATGAATGTTCTTATAGTTTTTTTTATATAGAGAGAGAGAGCACCTAGTTGATTTGGTAGTAAATATGTAACATATGATAGGTTGTGAAGTTCTCTATTTATCATATCATCCATATTTGTTTTACTTTTCTGTATTGTTTCAACTGTATATTTTACATTTATATATAGAATTAATGTTCAATAAACTTCTCATTTTTTTTTACTACAATTATTATACGAGTATTCACACAAATGAATTAAAACTTTTGAGTAAATACATTCAATACCTGGATCAATTGACAACTTACTTCTTACAGTTTTTTTAGTATTGGTTACTTTCCAGTATTTATTTTCGTGACTCCTTACCCCATGTTAACGAAATCCGTAAAAAATCGCCGTTAGTTAGTCATGTGTTGGTTATGTGGGTGAATTTTCGTGACATCTTACCCCCGTACTAAGTTTTTCGTGACAATTTTACCCTATTTTACCCCCACGATTTGGAAGCTGAAGTGTTCTCGAAAAATTCGGGTGTTACTTTGTAGGCTCGCAAAAGATAGATTACCCGCGGCTTACGACTTAATAAATGGGGTTTGGAGTCTCAAGAGTGTGGAGTATGCGCTGCAGAGGTGGAAAATAAATCTTATGAGATAAGGACGTAATAGATCACTTATGAGACAGTAAAAGGTTGCACGTACATTAGCTAGATCACATAACATCACTAGAAACTCATAATGATCTTCATGCGTTTTAAATAGTGTTTTAATAATGTCATTTTCATATACTAGGATTTGATGATACCTAACAAATCTAGAATAGAATTGCGTTCCATGAAACTCATCCAATAATTCATCTATTATTGGAATAGGATATTTATCATTTATAGTTCGTTTTTAGAGTTCGATTATCAACACAAAAACGCTAAGCTTTATCTGTCTTTTTTCCAACAAAAGTGAGGATGAGAATAGACTATTACTAAGTCGTATTAGTCTGGTTTGCAAGATTTCTTGTACCATCTTTTCCAACTCTATTTTTGATAATAAATATAACGATATGGCCTCACAGTCACAATTCCAACATTCGATTGTAATCATGTTATCTTTTTGGAGGTAAGCTTGATGGTAGATCAAATAATGGGATCCGAAAGTGTATGATATCCACTACTACACTACTTAGACTAGAATAATAACTAACTATAACATTAACTAAATGATAGATTAATTTATCAATTTACAACCATGTCAAAATTGAAAATTAAATAAGAAGCAGCCATACATGTGTTTTCTGAATGTTTGAGGTTTGTGGTGGTGGAGAGTGGAAGGACAAAAAAAAAAAACAGTGAATGCAAAGCGTAATGCATGGACAAAGAGCAATATTAGAAACAAAACAAAAAATGAATTTAGTACAGGGGGGTAAAATATCACGAAGACCGCGCACATGAACAACACGTGACCAACTAACGACGGTTATTGACGGATTTTGTTAACAGGGGGGAACGAGTCACGAAAACAAATAGTGGTTGGTAGTGGGGGGGGGGGGGGGGGGGGGTAAGTTGTCAATCGACCCATAGTACAGGGGATATTGGATGTATTTACTCAAAACTTTTAGATCAATTACTACTCATGAATTTTCTTCCCATAACTCATTTTTTTGAGTTTTGGGAAATTTTCCGAAACGTCTTTTTTTTTTTTTTTAAAAAAAAACTTTATTTTCTGATGTATATCTGTTTGGAAGTAACACTGTAATTTTTTCATAACTCAACGTCTTTTGAGTGTTGGGAATCTTTTAGAAACTTAAACTGTCATTTTTTAGAATTTTTTTTCTGATGCATAGTTGTTTAGAACTAACATTTTGTAGTTTTTTTAAAACTAGTTGGGTTAGCTCAACTGGCCAAACCCTTACTATTTGGGGAGGTACATGGTTCGAATCCCCTCCCTAATAGGTGTAAAGTGAGAGATACAAGGCTCGAACCCCTCCGTGAACATGAGTAACCTACTTCTGATTTATCTGAAAATATACATGGGGAGGTGTGTATATCCACATGGGATTAGTCGTGTTGCGCGTAAGTTGGCCTGGATCACCCACGTACCCAAAAGAAAAGAAAAACATTGTTATTTTTTCATAACTCGTTTTTTTGAGTTTTGAGAATTTTCTTCCCATAATTCAACTTTTTTGTTTTCTTAAAATTTTCCCTTAATTCAAACTATCTCTATTTTTAAAAAGAAAAATTTCTTTGTATGATGCATATCATTTCATTAGTTTGTATTTAAAATAATTAATGACTAGTTTTTTATGATATTTTTGTACAATTTTTTGATGTATCAATTTAAATTTGTTGTCGTCAACTGGAAGCGAACCCAAGATCTCTTGATGTGGGTAAAAAAGACCATGTTTTTTACGAATAGTACATAGAGTTGTAGGAGTTTATTGGATATTAATCCTTATATATATACACTAAAGTAATTACATGGGAAAATTAGCTATTACATTATTTTAGCAAATCTTGATTCTAACTATTATATTATTCTAGCACCTTGATTCTAGTCATTACATCATTCAAATTCCTTGATTCTAGTATATTAAATAAGTAACAAATATCTATCTAAATATATACAATAATACTATCTAAATAAATATATTATTCTTTTCTAAAATATTTAATAACACCCCCTTGAAATTGATGTTGGTTGATCAAGAGACATCAATTTGCCCACGAGAATTTGATGGCGTTCACGTGTTAGTGCTTTGGTGAATACATCAGCAATCTGAAGTGTAGTATATACAAAGGGAAAAGATTTAACAAAAGTGTCAACAGCTTCTCGAGTAGAATGACAGTCTATTTCAATATGTTTTCAACTTTCATGATAAACGGGATTTGAGCGATTTAAATGGAACTAGTATTATCAGCATAAGGAGGAGTAGAACCATCTTGTGGAAAACCAAGTTCATCAAGAAGCCTACGAATCCAAACTGTCTCAGATTATGAAACAAATATTGCGCAATATTTAGATTCAGTAGAACATTTAGAAACATGAGCTTGTTTCTTACTGTTCCAACATATACAAGAATCACCAGGAAACATACACCAACCCGTGACTGACCTCCCAGTATCAGGACATCCGTCCCAGTTAGCATCGCTAGAAGCAATAAGGCGCAAGGAAGATTCAGCCGGAAAAAATATCCCACGACCAACTGATCTTCGAAGGTATTTAATAATACGACGAACATCATCTAAATGTAGATGACGTGGAGTTTGCATAAATTGACTATATTGTTGAGCAATATATCAGCTCGAGTATGAGTCAAATAGTTCTAGTAGGATCAGTAAGAAGATCACCCTCTTCTCTTTGGTATTTCACATTAACCACCACGGGTGTATCCACCGAAGGTGAATCTTGAAGACCTGCTAACTCAATTAAATCCAAGGTATATTTTTGTTGATTTAAGAATATACTTGACGAATTAGTGTGTACTTTCAGATCAAAAAAATATTAAAGAGAACCAAGATCTTTCATATGAAATGAAGCCTGAAAATTTTCTTAAGGTGGCCAATCATAGTGGAATTACTTCCAGTAATAACAATATCCTCTACATATACCAAAAGGATAACAACTCCCATTAAAATAATGCATAGAAACAAATAAGAGTCATATTCACTTTGAATAAAAGAAAGACGTATCAAGGTAGACCAAAATTTGTCAAACCATCCCCGAGGAGTTTTTTTTAACCCATAGAGAGACCGCTTTAATTTACACAACTTGGAAGACGGACTAGAAATAGAAGGTGGAAGAGGAGTCATTTTGTAACTGACACAAATGTCTCATCATAGTCCACCCCATATTCTTGTTGAGTCATGAGAGCCACTAAGCGTGTCTTATACCTTTCGAGGCCCCCATCCGACCGGAGCTTTATAGATAAAACCCATTTACAACCAATGGATTTAATCATAAAATGGCACGAAACTATCTCACATGTGTGATTGTCTTGGAGAGCTTGGAGTTCCTCATCCATCGCCTTTCGCCCATACTCATGCTTAACAAATTGTGAAAAACATGTAGGAATGAAAATAGATGACAAAGTAGTGTAAAATGATGTTTCAGAATACCATACCACTCAAGAGGTTGTTTGACACAGGTATATCGTCGAGGACCAGGCTCTGGAGGCATGAAGGAGTTGATCAAATCTGTCTTGGGTGTCCGTTCAATCTCAGGAGAAGTTATCACAACAGTTTCAGATGGAGGATCATCCTCTTGAAGGGGTAAAGTTGACCGAAGCCGAGTATATACATGTACAGGTTTAAACCGGTTAGGAAGTGGAAACATATCATCAAAATTCGGCAGATACTTTTATCAGGTAATGACTCAACATGTGTTGAAAAGAAATATTGATTCTCGAATAAAACAACACCACGAGATATACGAATTCTTTTAGAACATGAATCATAACTAATATAACCTTTACTAGAAATACTATAACCCAAAATAGCACAATTAACAGGCTGTGTTGATAGTTTGGTATGCTTATGAGAAGGTAGATGAACAAAACAAACACAACCAAAAGTATACAGATTAAGATGGCTAGGAAAGTGATGATGCAAGAGGTAATATGAAGAATCAAATTTTAATACTCGAGAAGGAAATCTATTGATTAAGTAAACGACCGTAGGTAATTCCTCTACCCAAAATTTTGAAGGGAAGTGCAAACAACATCTATTAGGAGTGGTAAGAAGCTACCACCACCATCTTTTCCCGTTATGAAAGAAAAAGAGACAACTGTGAAGGAGAAAACGGTAGAGGATGTGGTGGAGAAAGAAGGTGAACCAGAAGTAGTTGAAGAGGAGGTTGAGAAAATTCCGGAAAATCCAAAGAAGAAAGATGTTTTAGTGGAAGAGAATCATCCTCCTCCACCTTTCCCCTCAAGAGTTCAGAAGAAATGAGATATAGCTAAATATCAAACATTCATGAATGTGGTGAGAAATCTTAACATTGATGTACCATTCCTAGATGCTATTAAAGATGTGCCAATATATGTGAAATTCTTGAAAAGAGTTATCACCAACAATCGCCCATATCTTGAGAATGATATGATAGGTTTGCCAGAAGAATATAGTGCAATATGCCAGAGTAAGTTGCCACCTAAATTACTTGATCTTGGGAGTTTTACGATTCCTATTTTTATTGGTGATGAGTGGAAAGGGAGAGCTTTGTGTGATTTGGGTGCGAGTATTAATCTCATGCCTAGATCAGTTTTTGAGAATTTGAAGATAGGAATCGCAAGACCAACCTCTATGGTCTTGCAAATGGCTGATAGATCCCTCGCACATCCGGAGGGAAGAATAGAAGATGTCCTCGTCAAGGCAGGTAGTTTTTATCCTGTTTATTTTGTTATACTTGAATACGAAGCAGATAGAAATATCCCCATTATTTTGGGAATACCATTCTTAGCCACAAGGCATACTCTTATTGATGTAGAAAATGAAGAATTACTCATGCGTATTCAAGACGAGGAGATAAAGTTCAACGTGCTTAGGAAAATGAAGTTTCTGGATTCCAAGGAAAAATGTTTCCGGGTGGATGCAATTGATCATGCCACGCAAGAGGTATTTAATGATATGGATTTTGATGATATCGTGTAGGCTGCCCTAGTACTTGACTTACCGGAGATGATGGAATAGCTTGCCGAAATAGTGACAACTCTAAATTCTGAAAATCCAAAGTATAGGCGTCTAGCCTATGAACCAGTAAGAGAACCGTGATGATGGAACTTAAAAAGAAACCATCTATTGAATCTCCCCTGCAATTAGAAGAGAAGCCGCTTCCGTCACATTTGAAGTATGCTTATTTGGGTACTAATAATATTGTACATGTTATTGTTTCATATACTTTAACAGGTCCACAAGAAGATAAACTGTTGCGTGTACTAAGAGCTAACAAGGAAGAAATTGGATAAACTATTGCCGACATCAAAGGTATTAGTCCTACCATGTGCCAACACAAAATCATTCTGAAAGATGACAATGCACGCTTAGTTGAAGGACAAAGGAGGTTGATGTCAGTTATGAAGGAGGTGGTAAAGAAGTAAGTCATCAAGCTACTAGATGCGAGAATATTCTTTCCTATAGCTAGTAGTGAGTGGGTGAGTCTGGTTCAATGCGTACCAAAGAAGGGTGGTATCATTACTATCCTGAATGCTCAAAATGAATCCAGTCCCTCGAGAACCGTAGTTGGTTGGAGAGTGTGTATAGATTATCGCAAGCTGAACAAGGCCACCAAAAAAGATCACTTTCCTCTTCCTTTCATAGATCAGATGTTAGATAAATTATCTAAAAGAGAGTACTATTGTTTTGTAGATGGGTACTCAGGATACAATCAGATATATGTAGATCCAAAGGACCAACATAAAACTACCTTTACATGTCCTTTTGGTACCTTTTCTTATCGAATGATCATATTTGGATTGTGTAACACACCTGCTACTTTCCTGAGATGCATGATGGCAATCTTCGGGGACATGATCGATCGATTCCTTGAGGTATTTATGGATGACTTTTTTGTTTTTGGTGATAACTTTGATGAGTGTTTGCAGAATCTAGAAAAGGTGTTAATTAGATGCAAGGAGACTGATTTGGTTTTGAATTGGGAGAAATGTCACTTCATGGTTCGTGAAGGAATAGTGTTGGGGCACAAGGTTTCGAGTTCAGTCTTAGAGTTTGATCGTGCAAGGATTGAGGTAATCAAGACTCTCCCCCTCTTGTTTTGGTAAAAGGGGTGGGAAGTTTCTTGGGTCATGCTGGGTTGTTTTATTAAAGATTTATCTAAGATCGCTAAGCCGTTGTGTAACTTACTTGCATGGCGGCATTCAAGGAAATCAAGGAGAAACTCATATCTGCCCATTATATTACCTCCTGAATGGAATATGCCGTTTGAAGTTATGTGTGATTCTAGTGATCTTGCGATGGGTGTTGTATTGGGTCAGATACAAGATAAGGTATTTCATTCCATTTACTATGCTATTAAGACCTTCACAAGTGCTCAGATTAATTATACCGTGATGGAAAAGGAATTACTAGCTGGTGTATATGCATTTGACAAATTTTGTTCCTATCTTCTTGGGGCAAAAATTGTTGTGTACACAGATCCTTCCGTAATCAAGTACCTTATGGATAAGAAAGATGCAAAGCCGCGTTTGATTAGATGGATGTTTTTGTTACAAGAGTTTAACTTAGAAATTTGAGATCGAAAGGGTAGTGAAAATCAAGTTGCAGATCATTTATCGCGTGTTGAAGGTTCTGAGTTTAATAATGGACCAGAGTTGGTCAAAGAAGAGTTTCCTGATGAGTGTTTATTTTTCGATACACGAAACGAGTACTCCTTGGTATGCAGACATAACAAACTTTATTGTGAGTGGGTCTTTTCCTGAAGAAGCTAACCCACAAGAGAGGAAGAGATTAGTTCACCGTGCAAAACAAATTTTTTGGGAGGATCCTTTCCTCTACAAAACATGTAGTGATCAGATGGTGAGAAGATGCATGTCTGAAAGTGAAATCTGTGCCGTAGTTGCAAGTTGTCATGATTCACCCTATGGAGGACATTTCAAAGGTGATCGTACAACTGCAAAGGTACTCCAATCCAGTTTTTAGTGGCCTACTTTATATAAAGATTGTCATGCATATGTCAAGGAATGTCACAAATGCAACTTTACTGGTAATGTATCTAGGGGATATGAGATGCCACGTAATAATGTTCTTGAAGTTGAGATATTTGATGTATAAGGTATTGATTTTTTGAGTCCCTTTGTACCATCTAATGGAAATATGTACATCATATTAGCTGTTGATTACGCGTCTAAATGGGTAGAGGTTGTAGCTCTACAAATGGATGATTCACGAGTGGTGATAAAGTTCTTAAAATCACACATCTTCACGAGACATGGTACACCTAGAGTCATTATTAGTGACAGAGGTTCTCATTTTATGATAAATACTTGAAGGTTTTACTAGAAAAGTATGGGGTAAGACATCGTGTATCTGCTGCTTATCATCCACAAGAAAATGGTCAAGTTGAGGTCTCTAATCGAGAGATCAAATCTGTTCTAGAGAAGACTGTTGGACCAACACGCAAGGATTGGTCAACGAAGCTAGATGATGCATTGTGGACGTATCGTACTGCATTCAAGACCCCCGTTGGTGCATCTTCGTATCGCATAGTGTATGATAAGGCTTGTCACTTACCTCTTGAACTTGAACTAGGTGCATATTGGGCGATAGCGGGATTAAACATGGATCCTACTTTAGCCGCGCGAGAATCGTATGATGAAACTGAATGAACTTGATGAGTTTCGATTTCATGCCTATGAGAATGCCAAACTTCATAAAGAAAAAACGAAGAAATGGCATGACAATCGCATTCGTGAAAAGAAATTCAAAGTTAAAAAGAGGGTCCTCAAGTATAACTCCAAGTTCAGCAATTATTCGGGTAAGTTAAGAGCGAAGTGGTCTGGTCCATTTGTAGTGACCAAGGTCACACCTCATGGAGCTATAGAAATTGAAAACCCAACCGAGCAACGCAGCTTCATGGTGAATGGGCGTCGGTTGAAGATTTATCATGAAGGCCAGGATATTAATCGCATGGAAAATCCACACTGGGGAGGTTATGTACCTTTTTCAAGCTGAATAAATGCGAGAGGTAACCCGTCGAGCTTAACGACGATAAACAAAAGCCATTTAAATTGTATATTAGTTTATTGCTTTCATGTCTTTTTAATTTTAGTGTGAATTAGAGTAATTGTTGTTTATTAGTGTTTAATTTTTACGAAATGAGAAAGGTTGGTGTTTTTGATGATTACAGGATTATAAGCCTTGAGTGTGGGGTAGGTAGTGCGAGAAAGAAAGAAAATGTGGTTGACAAAACAGAAGACAACAAGGAACCCGGTTATTGCTGATCGGGAACCCAGTCATCGTCTGTTGATAAGCCACATTGAACGCAAGAATTTGGTGTTTAAGCGACTTTGGGATTCGTGCCCGTTCATCCTCAACCGGGTACCCGTTCAGGTTACAGTAAGTCGGCCAAAAGAAACCTTAAGGGTTTTGATCTCCTTTCTTTGCCTTTTCTCACAAGAAACACCATTATTCCATCCCAAGTTCCATATAACCCAGAAAATCATCATCAAAACACTACAACATCATCAAATCGTCTCCCTAAACACCACAAAAACATGCAATCAACTCATAATCCTTCCAAAACACCATTATATCTCAACTTTTATCCAAAAAATTTCCTTCACCAAAACCATAACTTGAGTCCTTAAACCTCTCCAAACACTCAAAATAATCATTACCCATCTCATACCTCACCTTAATCTTCCTTTATCTATCCTCAAAACAAAAAAGTACAAAACTTTTCTCTAGTCTTTGAAATTTTGAAGTTTTGAGTTTGGGTTGCGTTGAATGACAAACAAAACCGATTCCTTGTGCTATAATTGTAAGCCAAGAAGTAATCCAAGAACTAGAAATACTCCTAGGGCTACTCCATAAAAAGCCATTGAGGTTCCGGATTTGAGTTCTATGCCTAAGTTTGGAGAAGTCGATACTACTATGAAGAGGAAAGAGAACCCACGCGCGACTACTCCTAAAAATCCAATCTTGGAAGAAAAAGAAGTTGAAGAACAGGTTGTTACAGAATCCGTGAGATAAAAAAGATCTATGCGTAGAAATATGATGACTACTAAACCAAAAAGAGCCTTTGTTAGTTGGAATGATCAAGTACATGAACGGGTTACTACTTTGAAGTTTGGTCTAGAGAAAAGATTTCCTCCAAGTATTATGAACGGTGAATTTAAAGATTATGCTATAACATGGGACAAGTTTGGTTGGAAAAAAAATGAGAAAAAAAGACCTCACGTTTATTCATACCTTGGTTTGTGAGTTTTATGAAGAATTGGTTTTCGCAAATGGGGAAGCGATTCAACTACGCAAAAATATACTACCTTTCTCAGTAGAGCTTATTTGTGAAAAATTGAAATTACAAAACTTGAATGGTTCATGCAAATACCATGACGCAATTAATGATAGTCCTTCGAATTGAAATCATTCTACGATCAAGTCTTGATTTGTGGGCGACTACCTATCCCAAAACGAGAAAGATATCAAGGTCAGGTATTGAGTAGTGACTTGCTACCACGCGCTAAAGTATGGTCCCGTTTCGTAATTCCTTCTTTCTTCGGCAATAACCATATTTCAGAGGTAACGAAAGAGTAACTTATTTTTATAAAGTGTATTCTATATAAGATAGAATTCGATGTTGCTCGCGTTATCTATAACCTTATCATGGAATTTGAAATATCCCCCATTATTCAGAGAGACCTCAAGTTACCGTGCACCATAACAGCAATTTGCTTAGCATCAAAGATACCACGCAATAATGAAGAGAATGAGCATACTGAAAAAGGGTATAGAGCTAGACAAGCCCTTTGGGGAAGATAAAGGTGTTAGACCTCCAACACGAAAGAGAAAAACTGTTGGAGAAAATGAGTTGGAAGAACGAATGAGGAACTTAGAGGAGAAACATGATGAGATTATAGTAGCTGTGGGAAAGGTAACATGAGAGTTGGTGCTCATAAATACTATTCTAGAGAGGGTGAGCAATTCACAATATGCCACCTACACAATGCTTAAGAAGAACACGCAACCTGGCCCCATTTTGATAGAAGACTATGTTACTTGAGAGATTTTGTCCGATGAAGAATCTGAACTAGACATGGCCTTAGTGTCTCTTTAGACCTTATTAAATATGAAAGAATCCGTAAAAAGTTCAAAGTGGAGACGGGCAATGGACATGGAAATTAATTCCATTAAAAAACCACACCTGGAAACTTACTGAGTTGCTGAATGGAGCCAAAATCATTGGAGTCAAATGGTTATACAAAGAAAAGTTAAACGGTCTAGGAAAAGTTGATAAGTATAGATCTAGATAGGTGGAAAAGGGATACTCTCAACAACAAAGAGTAGATTCCAATGAAGTTTTTGCTCTAGAGTCTCGAATGGACACGATAAGGATGATGGTATCGATTGCTGCTCAAAGAAGTTGGATGATTTACCAACTAGATGTCAAGTCAGCATTTCTCCATGGTGAACACGGTGAGGATTCATACTTGTAGCAACCAAAGGTTTACAAAAAGGAAGGAAGTGAGAACATGGTTTACAAGTTCCATATAGCATTATATAGTTTAAAGCAAGCTCCACAAGCTTGGTTCAGTCGTATCGAGACTCATTTCCTTAGTGAAGGTTTTCAAAATTGCCCAAATGAGCAAACTTTATTCACAAAGAGAAACGATAAAGGTAAAGTGTTAATAGTTAGTATTTATGTGGATGATTTAATATACATGGGTGATGATGAAATTATGATGCTTGAATTCATGAAGTCTATGATTAAATTTTTTGACATGACTGACTTGGGAAATATGAGAGTTTTCTAAGGTATTTATGTCTCCTATTTTTTAATAGATTAATATACTCACAAAACATCCTTTTGAGGGTTTAAGGTACATAAGTGAGGGATTTTTCCTTAATATTTGTCATATTTTACTTTTCTACATTATTTTAGACATTATGCTATTTTTAAAGTTATTGTGCTTAAATTGTGTGTTAAATGTGTAGATTTTAGGTACATGTTTGACACTAGAGTCCAATCAGATTAGGATAAGACAAAAATTAAATTCCAAATCCAAGCCAAGGCGTAAAGAGAGCTTAAAGTCACATATGGAAGACTAGAGCATTTATCGAAAAAGTCTTGAAGTTACATTGTTTCATTCACCACGACAAATTAGTATGATATTTTGAAGTAATACTTTTTTATTAAGATATATATTGGAGTCAGTGTCGCGTCAGAGGTGACGGAAGTCAATTCGAAGTTGAGACAAGAAAGTTATGTCAGATTTTCCAACTTGACCCGAACCTGGACAGCATTGGTTAAAAATGGGTTGGGCATTTTTAAGTCATTTAAGCGAGCCATTAGGTCCAGAAAGTTTTTGGCCCTAGTATATAAGCTTATCTGAGCTCCATATTTCACTATCCTTCATCAGACAACATTTCATTCAAGAGATAAAGGAGCTTAATGCCTGGAGGAGGAAGAAGGGTTTTACACCCAAATTTCACCAGTCTCCACCATTCCACAACCGAATCATTCAGTATTTTAGATTAATTCGAGTCCTTTTTATCTTCTGAACATGATTCTAGTATTATTTTTTCTATATTTTCATTTTTATAATATGATCTAAACATTTTATGCTTGATACTTGCAATGGGTATGAACCCTAGTTGATTATTAATTGCGTTATGGAAATTTGAGATAATTATTTATTAAAATGAATTAATGTTTATTTATTCTATGGTTTTATATATTTTTTCTTGTTTCCTAGCTATATCTTGATCACGTATAGGTAGTTTGAGGCTTTCGGCTATCACTCAGATGGGGGGGGGGTCAGATTTTTGGACATAATATATAAACGCCTAGTGCGAGGCATTGACCTGGATGGAATTTTACACCAGGTAGTTGCTGGGGTAAGGAACTTAATTCATTGGATAGTCGGCAAGTGTGTAAGGTTGAGCTTTAGGTCCACCCGGATGGGGGAGTTAGAGTGCATTTGAATCCCGACTAATGTGAATCACTCAATTCGCCCTTATACCAATAACATGATAGTAATTGACTAGGAAGATTACCCACAAGGATATAGCATTGCAACTCATACCATCTAATCTCATTAGCATTTTAATTATTTGAACTTTTAGTTAATATTTATTTTAGTTGCAACTTAGTCCTTAGTTGAAAACCAAATACAAAATCATTCATATTATTATTGTTTTATATTACTATTGTTTTACTTGCAACTTAACATTACACTACATTTGAAACATATTAACTACACTGATAGTAGTCCATGAGGAACGATAACTCTAAGATTATCATATTTTTACTTGGCGACAACCCGTACGCTTGAGGGGAGAATTAGTTCTATAGGTGACAAAATATATTACACCCAACGGGTATTGAGGTGTTGCAGAAGACTAATGGCTATTTCATTTGTCAAATAAAGTATGTGACTAAAGTATTGCGGTGATTTGAAATGATCGAAAGTAACCCCGTGATCACTCCAATTATACCAGGTTCTAAAATAGCAAAGATGATCATGGATACCCTGTTTATGAGACGTACTTCAAGAAATTAGTGAGAAGTTTAATGTATCTTATGAAAACTCATCTAGATATAATGTTTAGTGTTAGCCTAATCAGTCTATACATAGCTAAACTTACTAAACTTCAGTTACAAGTTTCCAAAAAGATATTGAGATATTTAAGAGGTACCACCAACTATGGAATTATGTACAAGAAGGGAGGAAAAGTCTAGAAATTACATATTTTTACGGATAGTGACTATGAAGGTGATGTAGATGATGTAGCGAAAACGCCACACGCGTGAAGCATGTTGGGCCTGCGTTGGGAGAGCATAGATAGGAAGGAAAGGGATACCTACCCTCGGTAGCTTACGAGTTAACGTCCATCCCTGGTCGGGTACAATAACCTTTTGTAGATAAGAACCGAATGGATGACTTACACCTTACTGGTTAGTATATCGCTTTAGGTGATGTACCGCCCTAAAAGAGTAAGAAAAATAAAAATGTGAGACGAGACTACTAAGGCTTGATAGGTTTTATAAAAAATACTTCAAGAGACATCGGCTAAACAAAAAAAGGGGATTTGTGCTTTCCTCTGGCCTAAAAATCACTTGGGCGCTCTACGTACAATGTAGACCCCATAAGATACATATCAATTTCTTTTTTATGGATAAAGAATCGATAATTGTCTCTCATAACTAAGATTGCTCGGAGTTGGGTAATCTATTTTGGCTATGTCTTTACTTTAAGCTCAGGATCTATTTTGAGCATCTGTGATCTGTTATAGATGACCTCCGAGCTTTGTCTCGCAAATCTGTGTGAAGTGGTGGCCTCCGATCTTTGTGAAGCTTCCACTGATTCTCCATGGCTCGAACAAAAATATAAGCTTCTCCATGGCTACGAAGCTTGCACTATTTTCGAAAGAGGAAGAAAACCACAGATAGGATCTCCTCGTAAGAATGAACCAAACTCAAACCAAGCTAGCTGATCTACACATTCTCCATGGCTGCGAGCAAAGCTATGAAGCTTCCATGACAAAACTCGAAGTTTTATAGCTTTATTGCTGCTAAAAATTGATGCTTCATAGAGAGAGAGAATATATTTTTAAGATTTTGTGTATTGATTATATATATATATATATAACCATGGGTGAAGCCATCTTGGTGTTAGGGAGGTTCATGACCCTTAGGGATGGTAACATATCAGATTTTATCGAAAAATGGCATAACTACATCCATATCCATTAAGAAAAACAATAACCAAAATCTGCATCCATTAACCATCGGAGTTTATATTTATCGAATCCGCATCCGCAACGGATGTAGTTCATCCGCGGTTAATTTATATCCGTAATCGTATAAAAGGATTTAAATAAAATAATTTAATAAAATCTAAAATTAACTACATAATTATTAGGAAACCATAAAAAGATATTAGGTAATATAGTAATAACTAGATAATAATCAATTATGTACTTCATGTATTATGTGCCTCTACAAATGTATCACTCTTGCATAATATCCTCTCTATCTCTTGCAACCGCCCCCTTCGAAACCTTAAAATGGTCGTCGTCACCGTTGTCTTTTCGCTGGTGATGGCGGCCCGCCTCTGTTCTCGTTCCCCTTTATTGTTTTCCTTCCTTTGTTTTTATTTCCTTGTTCTTTTCCCCTTTTGCTTTCTCCTTCCTCCCATCCCCTGCCTCCTCGGCTTTGCTTCTACTCCCTCCATTGATGGTCTCCAGGGCTCTTGTTGCTCGGCCAGATTTGTCGTGTCTTGGATGAGGTGGGCTTTGTGGGACCAATTCTTGTTTGAACCCTCCCTCATTTTCGAAGGAAACCCCTTTTGAAGGCCTGTTCGTTATTTCCTATCTTTAAAGGCTACTGCTACTCGGATTCTTTCGATGTTCTTTGCCTCTGTTCTCACTGCTCATCTAATGGGTACACCATTAGCCAGTCTCTTTTTGTATGGGGAAGATCGGCAGCAAATCGTGGAGGAACTATTGATATCGGAAATGGTGATGTTTGGTCTTTAGGTTTCAATTTCAGTTTCTGCTTCACTTCCTGGATCTTTTTTTTCTACTTAGCTGGTTTGGAGTGCTTTGTAGTGTGTGGTTTGAGTTGGAGTGCTATGTGGAGTTCTGGTTTACGTGTGAGGTTAGGCTTTTATTTCCTTGCTTTTTTCTCTTCCTTTCGATGGGCTGGTGGTGATGCACTCTGTGCTAAAATTCCTTTTTCATCGGATTTTGACTCTCGGAGTTACTGGTGTTTGCCGTTCACTTGTTACTTTCCCTGCTCAAAATCTTATTGTTTGGTAAGTTTGGCCTGCTCTTAGATTAAGTGGCAAATGGTGTGGCCTATTCTGTGTTTGTTTTGGTTCTCCGGTTTTCTTTGTTTCCTCACAATCGCAAATGGTGATTCATTTCTAGCCACGATTTCTCATTCAGTAGGATCCGGGTTGAGAGATTTCAAGTGTTTGCCATTTATTTGGGGTATCTTGTGCTCAGATTGTGCGTGTATGATCTTTCTGGCTTGTGGTTGTTTGGTTCAGATGGAGAAGCAGGTTGGGTGTCTTTCGTTTAGGTGCGAGGTTACTTTTTCGGTTATCCAGTTTCTGTTTTTGTTTTTGTCACTTGGGCTAGTGATACCTCCTTTGATCAGAGGGCTACCAAGATATTCGGCACCTCAACTTTCGCCTCGGCCTTTGAGTTACCTATTCTGTTTTTCAGTGAAATGATCGTCGATCTTCTCCCCCTCGTCCCGAGACTTGAGATTATCCTTCTTATTCGTCATGGTCCCTTGGCCCTTTGTGGTCCTCGCCTGCTACTTCGGTGGCACCTTTGGTTCTGGTTCTTGTACTGCCTGAGTTTACCTCGCAGCCTCTGTTGGTCTTGTTGTTTGTTTTTTATTTTAGTTTCTCGTTGTGTTTTTATCTCCGGGTTTGGTTGGTCAAACCGCGGTTTTTTGTAACCTTTTATTTCTATTTATATAAGATACTTTGACTAAAAAAATAGTATTTCATGTATTGAATAATTATATTTAATCAATATTATGTATAAAATTTGCATATATAGATTTTCTTTATATATATATATATATATTTTTTATTTTTTATATTTTATTCGGATTTGAGTTATTTGTCGAATATTATAAAAAACCAAATCTTAGCGATTAAAATCATTTTAAAGATAAAATAAAAAATAAAAAATATATATTATTGTGTTAAATTTTATTTGAAACTTCTAGTAAAAAAAGACCTAATTGTTTGGGTCTTCTGTAGATATTCAACAACCAGTCCATAATTGTTTCACATCAAATTGGTAATTTAATAAATTATTATTTGCAAACTTCATTGAATATCTAACCTATTTAAAAACAAAGGTAACTAGATATTAATAAGATTTTTCGTAAAAACGACAAGGAAACTACACCAGTCTTGTAGTAAGTATAGAAGGAAAGAGAAAAAATTTTGTTAAGAGGGAGTGAGAGTAAATAAAGGAAGTGTGAAAAATAAAGTTTTTATTAGTTAGCATACCAAGTTATCATATAACTAGGAGGTATTACAACGGCGATTTAAAAAATAATAAGTCACCGAAAATTCAGCTATTCTTACTAACCAGCCCCCGAAATATGTAATCTGTTATTATTTTCTTTCGTAAGCTTTGATTTGTAGCAAAATATGTTTCCTTTTTATTTATTTTATACTATAATTCAGTTCTGAAAAAATACTCGGGTTTTAGTTCCTATAATCCTGATTTGAAATATATAAAAATTCTGAGTTTTGAGTGATCGTGAGCGAAAAATAGGGTTTTGGGGTACTTGTATTGGTGGTTTATGGTGGTTTGAGATTTGATGAGGCGGCGCACGGGTGTTTCGCCTCGGTCAGGTAATACGGAGAAATGGCTGGGCAAAAATGATCCATCTAGGTTGTGTTTATTAGCTATATTATCAGTTTTCTTTTGGCTGTTCTTATTATACTTCCATTTCATTGCAATAGGAGGTAGAAACAATAATGTTTTACAGCAATTCAATTCCGTTTCTTTAAATAACGAGTCTACTTTTTCACAAATAAATGACCCCACACCAAATGTTGATGAAAATCATAGTACTGGTGGTGTTTTGAGCAATCCTCAATCACCACCACCACCACTTGTTAGTACGTTGAGCGATCCTCAAGCACAACCACCTCCACCACCACCACCTGTTAGTACGTTGAGCAATCCTGAATCACAACCACCTCCACCACCACCATTACCACCACCTGTTAATACGTTGAGCAGTCCTGAATCACAACCACCACCACCTATTAATACGTTGAGCAATCCTCAATCACAACCACTACCACCTGTTAGTACGAGTAGAACCCCGAAAGTTGAAGATAATAGTGGTGGTGGTGTTTCAAGCAATTCTGAATCACCACCACCAGTTAGCACTAAACCAAAGAGTGAAACCCCAAAAGTTGATGATCACAGTGATGATGGTGTTTCAAGTAATGCTCAACCACCACCATCACCTATTGGTAATTCAAAAGCTAATGATCAAAGTGGTAATGCTTCAAAGAATTCTCAACCATCACTAGACAAGAGCGAAGACCTAATCCACGAGGTGAAAACTTACCCTTTTATGAATGCGTTAAGGTCTATAGACAACACGAGCGATCCATGTGGTGGGAGGTATATATATGTACACGATATTCCTTCAAAATTTAAAGGAGATATGCTTAAGGAATGTGAAAATCTTAGTCCTTGGATCAACATGTGTAAGTTCATTACTAACGAGGGACTCGGTCCACCATTGGAGGATACAGATGGCGTATTTTCAGATACCGGATGGTACGCCACAAATCAATTTGCCGTGGATGTTATCTTTGGTAATAGAATGAAGCAATATGAATGTCTAACAAACGATTCATCTCTTGCTGCCGCGTTTTTTGTCCCATTCTATGCTGGTTTTGATATCGCGCGATATCTTTGGGGGTTTAATATATCGATGAGAGATGCGGATTCTCTTGATTTGATTAGCTGGCTCAAGAATAGACCAGAATGGGAAATAATGGGTGGTAAGGATCATTTTCTTGTTGCGGGTAGGATCACCTGGGATTTCAGGAGACAAAGCAATGAAGAATCGGACTGGGGTAATAACCTTTTCCTTCTACCCGCTGCCCTAAATATGTCGTTTCTTGTAGTGGAGTCAAGTCCATGGCACGCAAATGACTATGCTATTCCTTACCCCACTTATTTCCACCCTGAAAAAGACGCTGACGTGTTTCTTTGGCAAGAACGTATGATGGGTCTAGACCGGAAATGGCTTTATTGTTTCGCCGGAGCACCACGACCCGATGATCCGAAATCCATACGGGATCAAATCATTAACGAATGTAGAAAGTCTCAAGTGTGTAAGTTACTTGAATGTGATATGGGGGAGAGCAAGTGTCATTCACCGGGGAGTATAATGAAGATGTTTCAAAGCTCACTTTTTTGCCTGCAGCCACAAGGGGATTCATTCACGAGAAGATCGGCATTTGATTCGATTTTAGCCGGTTGTATACCCGTGTTTTTTCATCCTGGTTCTGCTTACGTTCAATACACTTGGCATCTTCCCAAGAGTTTTTCAAACTACTCGGTTTTGATTCCTGAGAATGATGTTCGTACTAACAATGTGACAATAGGGGAAGTGTTGAGTAAGATATCTCCGGAGAAAATAAAGCAAATGAGAGAAGAGGTTATTAATCTTATCCCTAAGATAATATATGCAGATCCCAGATCAAAGTTGGAGACTTTAAAAGATGCTTTTGATATATCTGTGAAGGGTGTTATTGATAAAGTAACGAAATTGAGGAGAAACATGGTGGAAGGTCGTGTGGAAAACATTATTGAAGAGTTGAGTTGGAAATACTCTTTGTTAGAAGAAGGAGAAGAACTGGCACCTCATATTTGGGATAAATTTTTCGAGAAACAAAAAGATGAGGCTGAGGAGTCTGATGCAGCTAAAAAATCTTGGAAAAATGAGCAAAACAATTATAATTGATTTGGAAGAATGGTATTTTTTTTCTTTCTTCCTCAGATTCTTTGTAACAAATATTGATATTCAGTTGTCCAATTAATTTAAATGCTTCATTCATCAATCTTTTCGTTTACATTATTACATTCAGTAATTAATTGACACACTATATAATTTAGTATCATGCTCGAAATTACACGTTATGTGTGAAAATGGTAATTAGCTAAGTGGGGTTAAGTTGTTTAGCGAGTGACATATTTTAGTGTTTCTGTTTATATTTTTATCTTGCATTGGCAGGATAGGATAACTTTGTTTTTAATAAAAAAGAATTAGAAAATTTCACAGGTTTTGCATACTATTGAATCACAAATAGCATTTATAACTAAGTTTACACAACGACTAAAGTAAAAATACAACTCTTGTGTAAATGTGTTTTCTACTCAAGATTTTCATCAATAACGGTAACTCATAATGGTCTTATGCCTCTCCAATTCCATGGCTGTTTGTAAATTATCCTGTAAAACCAATTGAGTTTTCCATATGAGTGTAAAAGAGATCCAATGGTCAACCCAATTATCGTTCCACATCCATATCCAATCAGAGCAGCATCCCAATCAAACAAACTATTTGAATCGTCTTTTTCTTCCTCTTCTTCTTCTGGTTCTTGTGCTTCGTCTTGATCTTCACATATTCTTGTCAAAGGCACTCCACATAATGCAGAGTTCCCTATGTATGATCTGTTTTTAAACGTATTAAAATGTCCACCATCAGGTATTCTCCCAGCCAAATGATTGTATGAAAGGTTCAAGACTGCCAGAAATGTCAGTTTTGTCAATGATGCTGGAATTTCTCCAACCAACTTATTTGACGAAAGATCAAGTGATTCAAGATTATTCAGGTTTCCTACTAAATCATATATTTTTCAAAGAATATGGAGGAAGGAGCAGCTTTGGATATTGCGTTGCGTAGTGGGTATCAAATGAGCGAGGGTCTTGGAAAATACCTAGGCATTCCTATTCTATTAGGGAGGTGACCTAAAGACTTATATGGTGAACTTATTAACGGCTTTTGAGGTAAATTGGCTAAATGGATAGGTAATTTTCTCTCGCTTGTGGGTCGTATAACCTTGGCACAGTCTGTTCTTAGTGCCTCGCCAATGTATATAATTCAAGTGAAAAAGTTACCGGGTTATGTTTGTGAGGAGATTGATAAGATTAGAAGGGAGTTTATTTGGGGAAATGCGTATGGTCAGAAGCATAGTTATTGGGTGGCTTGGAAGGATATTTGTAGACCAAAGAATGTTGGGGGCCTTGGCTTTCATTGTGCGGAAGATATGAACAAGGCTCTTTTGGGAAAATTGGGTTGGAAACTGGTTGACGATGATAAGCTACTTTGGTCGTGTGTTATGCGTCAAAAATATTTTAAGGGTCCTTTTTTCTATTATGTAACGAAGCAAACTGATTCTCGAACGTGTAAAGCTATCATGGAAGGCATTGTCGTAGTTAGACGGGGATCCCGATGGCTTATACGTAATGGTGCTTCAGTTTCGTTTTGGTTAGATGTGTGGATTGGAGATGCTCCTCTTGTAAATTTTTCCATGGGTGAGGTGAGTGGGAGCGATAGGAATATGAGGGTGTGCGATTTTGCCACTTAGTGAGGGAGCGCGGGATTGAAACAAGTTTCAACATCTCTTACCTCCTTCGAAAGTCTTGGAAATTACTACTGTGCGAGTGGATGTGAATGGCAGGGAGCGTGATTCTCTTTCATGGTGATTGGAAGTCCGTGGTGAATTCTCAGTGAAGTAGGCTAGGTGGGATGTTGATTCCAGTAGGGTAAATAGGGATTTCAATTGGGCGAAACTTTGGGGTTTTCAATGTCCGCAGCGTATTAGGATATTATTATGGCGAGTCGTACAGGATAAGTTAGCAACTCGCGGAAACTTGAGGCGGAGAGGAATGAATGGCAGTGGTTGAGACATGTCCTTTTGTGGCGTAGTCGCGGAACCAGCTATACACATTTTTAGAGATTGTAATGTCATAGAGGAGGTTTGGAAGCTAATTAAAGTTGAGGTACAGATAGGGTGTAATGGAAACCGAACTGGGAACAAGGATGATAATGTGGTGTCGAGGAGGGGTAGTCCTTTACTGCTGCAGAATGAGGGGGCTCGAGAATTACAGACGAGAGGTCTAGGGTCAGATAGTTACGTGGATATGCTCAGGTACTGGTCAAAACAGGAATATACCAGAATGAAGAAGCCGTGCAGCAGCAGAACCAGCAATTTTCGAAGCAGCAGGCTATTAGTCATTCGCAACAGCAGGTTAGTCATAATTCGCAGCAGCAGCTCACCAATATCTCGAGGGAAGTTAGTGGAATTTGTATAGACCAGGATGTGTCACAGCAGCTCGGTGGACACCAAATGGGTTCCCTCATTCGTGATCAGCAATGGTGGTCCAAAAACATCTCAAATAACGGGATTTTTTCGGGCGTTAAATGAAGTCTATTTTTTGGAACGCTTATAGAGGTAATTTGGAAGGCGAGGAATAATAACTTCGTATGCAAAAGTTTGGGGCCATACACCGGGTAAGGCTTCAGTTACTAAAGGAATTTCTAGCCTATTGGGTTGGAATAAACCAATTTGGGTTTCAAGATGAATACATATGGTAGTAGTAATAGGTGGCTTAATGAGGAAGGCGATGGCAGACTGATTTGGGATAAAGAAGGCAATTGGGTCAAGGGTTTTTCAATGAAGATCAGGCATGATTCCCCATTAGTCGTGGAGTTAGTAGCCTTGTGCGAAGGCGTCAAGCTTGTGGAAGAGATGGAATTGGAGGAGGTGACGTTCAAAGTTGATTTGTGGGAGGTTATTGATGTAATTTGTGATACAGGAGTGGGGAGAGGGCCTTTAGTTCCTTGGATTGATTATATTCGGAAAAGTTTAGACAATAACAGCTCGTTCAGACTTAAGGCTATATATAGAAAAACGAATTATAACGCAGAAGTAGAAGTTTGGTTTGGTGGAAATGCAAGTGTTTTTGAAGTGTTGGTTAATTTTTTTTTTAAACATATCAAAAAATAAATAAAAAAAACCTTTAATAAAATTCATAAAATAAACTATTATTATAAATAATCAAGATTTGTTAACTATTTTTTAATATAAAAATAAAATTATTTAATCTAAAAATATATATAAAATTAAATATAATCAATTATATTAAAAAAAACCAAAGTAATTTTTTTCTTTATATTTTATATAATTGATTATATTTAATCATATATATATTTTTAGATTAAATAATTTTATTTTTATATTAAAAAATAGTTAACAAATCTTGATTATTTATAATAATAGTTTATTTTATGAATTTTATTAGTAAATTTTTTAAATATGATTTGTTTGGTTAAAAAAGAATAATTTTTTTATTAAACTATAAAGAAGGTTTTATTTCTTTTCTCGTCTTACGTTTAATCAAGACACTACAAATTTTGCCAGAATTGGGAGTCAAACACATATTTCCTATCAAATATTAACCTTATAAAACAACTTTACTCCAATAGCTTTCCAATTTAACCCCCAATTTCAAAAAACTCTACTTTAATTTTATTTTAAAAATTTCTTAAATAAATTAATTAATTAATTTTTAAAATTTTCATACAATTATTTATTTACTACTTTACTTATATATTTATAAAAAATATTCGAAACAAAAAAATATAATGTTAATATTTAAATTATAATTCTCAAAAAATAATCAAACGATTTTTCCTTTTATTTTTCTTTTTCAATTGAAACGAGTTTTTTTCATCATCCAATAAGATTAAAATATATTAGTATTATTTAATAAATTATGAAAATATAATTTTTTTTTCAATTAATTTGATTATTAACTTCTTCATATCTCTTAATTAATAATTTTTCTAATAATTATAAATTTTTTATTGAATTTTTTAACTTATAATAAAAATATTTACATACATAATATTGATATTTGAATAATTTATTTTTTAAAACTTAATTATATATATAAAAAACATATTTAAATTAAAAGAAAAAATAAAAAAATGTAGCAAAATTGAATTAGGGTTAGCCACATGTGGCTAACATTTCTTTAGAATTGGGATCCCTATTCAGGCTTTAGCTAGAATTGGAACATATTGAAGTAGTTTTTTTCATTATTCAACTCTCAATTATAATTTTTTGTTACAATTGAGATCCTATTGAATTTAGCCTAAGTATATATGCAATTACATTCTTGTAGATATAGTACCATTTCTGTAAATCATGCCTAGAAAGTGGTCCCACAATGGAAAGAACATGAATCGTGAATGTTTGTAACATTCATGATAATTTTTTATTAATTTATTAATTGGTCCATATATATTTCGAAAAAAGCTCTGCAAACATATTAAAAACTTCCCGTGAAAATCAAGACAATGAGGCTCCATACAATAGAAAAGACTTTCTCAATTGTCTCATACAAGCAAACAAAAGAAACTCGTGAAGAAGAGCCCCGCTTCAATTTCACGAGTTTTATCTTTTATTTCAGAATCATGTTTTTGAATTCTCTTCAACGTAACCCCTTCAAATACCCCCACAATCTTCTTCTGTATCACTCTCCAAACATCTCAGTTTCAATTCTCTTCGTTTTCTCAATGGAAGTTGAAACCCAACTATTCTTTGCCATCACTTTGTTATCTTACGTTGTTTTCATTCATGCTCAAAATTTACAAACTTACATAGTTCAGCTTCATCCTCATGGAATGACAAAGTCTGCCTTTAGCACTAAGCTACAATGGCACCTTTCATTTCTTGAGAAAATCGAAGAAGATCCCTCTTCACGTCTTTTATACTCTTATCACTCTGCAATGGAAGGTTTTGCTGCTCGACTAACTACTTTGGAGGTCGAAGCACTACAAACATCACACGATGTGATAGCTATACGATCAGATAGGAGGCATGAAATTCACACTACCTACTCGTACAAGTTCATGGGCCTTAGTACAAGTAGTGAAAGTGCCTGGTCTAAGTCAGGGTATGGTCGAGGATCGATAATTGGAGTCCTCGACACAGGAATCTGGCCTGAGAGTCCAAGCTTCAACGACCACGGGATGCCACCTGTCCCAAAGAGATGGAACGGGATATGCCAAGCAGGGCAAAACTTTAATTCTTCAAACTGTAACAGAAAAATCATCGGCGCAAGGTTTCTTAGTAAAGGCCATCTTATGGCTTCAATATCAGCACAACCAGAAGCTGTTATTGAATATGTATCAGCACGGGATTCACACGGTCATGGTACCCATACAGCTTCTACTGCTGGTGGGGCCTCTGTTCCAATGGCTAGTGTGCTAGGAAATGGAGCTGGAGAGGCACGAGGGATGGCTCCAGGGGCACATATTGCAATTTACAAAGTTTGTTGGTTTAATGGATGTTACAGCTCCGATATTTTAGCAGCAATGGATGAAGCGATCAGAGATGGGGTAGATGTGTTATCCCTCTCTTTAGGTGGCTTCCCTGTACCTCTTTACGAGGATACTATTGCTGTTGGTAGCTTTCGAGCTGTGGAACATGGAATCTCGGTAATATGTGCTGCAGGAAATAACGGCCCGATTCAAAGTTCTGTAGCAAATGTAGCTCCTTGGATTACTACCATAGGTGCTAGCACGCTGGATCGTAAATTCCCCGGGATAGTTCAGCTCGGGAATGGGAAATTCTTATATGGAGAATCAATGTACCCCGGATTTCATATTCCGGATGCTGAGAAAAAGCTTGAGCTTGTATACTTAAGTGGAGGTGATAAAGGAAGCGGATATTGCTTCAAAGGGTCGCTTCCACGAGCAAAAGTTCTTGGAAAAATGGTGGTTTGTGATCGAGGTGTTAATGGTAGGGCCGAGAAAGGTCAAGCCGTGAAAGAAGCGGGTGGTGCTGGAATGATCTTGGCTAATACAGCGATAAACTTGGAGGAAGATTCTGTTGATGTTCATGTCCTTCCAGCTACAACTCTCGGTTTTGATGAAGCGATTCAACTAAAAATCTACATAAACTCCACTACTAAACCTAGTGCTAAGATCATATTTGGTGGCACAGTTATTGGAAAGTCACGAGCGCCAGGTGTAGCTCAGTTCTCCTCTCGGGGGCCTAGTTTCACCGACCCCTCGATTCTGAAACCCGATCTTATCGCTCCGGGGGTGAATATTATAGCTGCTTGGCCGCAAAACCTAGGCCCGAGTGGGCTTCCGGAAGATTCTAGAAAGGTGAATTTCACGGTAATGTCCGGGACTTCTATGTCGTGTCCACATGTAAGTGGAATTGCGGCTTTGGTCCGGTCAGCACATCCGAGATGGAGCCCGGCAGCTATTAAATCTGCACTTATGACAACTGCAGATACAACTGATCATATAGGTAAACCTATTATGGATGGAAATATGCGCGCTGGATATTTTGCTATGGGTGCTGGACATGTGAATCCGAACAGAGCAGTTGACCCAGGATTAGTATATAACATCCATGCGGATGATTACATTACTCACTTATGCACTATTGGTTACACAAGATCCGAAATTTTTATGATCACTCACAAGAATGTGAGCTGCCATGAGATTTTGCAGAGAAACACAGGTTTCAGTCTCAATTACCCTTCTTTCTCTGTAAATTTCAGGCCTGGAATGACAAGTAAATTGATTAGAAGGCAATTAACAAACGTGGGAAGCGCTAATTCGATTTACTCAGTCCAAGTGTTGGCACCGGAGGGAGTTAAAGTGAGAGTTAAACCACGGAGACTAATGTTCAAACGCGTTAATCAGAGTTTGAGCTACAAAGTTTGGTTTATATCCCGAAATAGGATGGGTGCTGAAAAGTCGAGCTTCGGTCAAGGGTATTTGACTTGGGTCAACATTAGGAATAGTCTTTACAGGGTTAAGAGTCCCGTTTCCGTGACATGGACTTCGTAAGAGTGAAATTCTCTAGTATTTTGATAGCATTCTACTGAAAAAACTCAAGAATTATCAACTTTTTATATATTTATGTTCAATTTCATAATTATGAAAAAGAAAGTACTAATACATCAAGAAAATACAATAGATTAATCCATAACTCTATTAGTAAATAAATTATTAAGAACATAATACAATAACATGCTTCAAATGAGAAAGCTCGAGTAGTTACATTTCTCATAAGAGAACTAATTGCAAAACTTGTGGAGGGCGAAAAGGTCAGAAAAGTAACGAATATACATACATTGAGTTCAACTTTTGACGAAAGATAAGCCATTTGCATTAGCATATCGCTCCATAAATCTCATGAACCTATCCCAATCACGAGGAGTACGCATAGTATATTTAGCTTCAATTCCGGCAGGCCTACCATTAACAAATTTAGCATTAACATCTACTGATTGAAGAACACCTTCTTCATCAATCATGTAGAATCCAGTAATATCACCAACTTCACCAGATGAGTCAAAGACAGAAGGTTGATCGAATCTGAATATAGCCATACCATTTGTGCCGTCTCTTGATTTCGTTAGTTTCACATCTGGTATTGTTTGCTCATCCGTTCCTTGTATGAATTGAATTTTTGGTGAAACCATCATTATGGTCCGTTTGGGTGTTTTAATCATTTGTCGTTGGATAGGCAAATGCAAACGAGGTAGTTGCAGAGACTGCCCATTGAACGAAGATTGTGCACAAGGATGGACTGTGCCAAAAGCCAAGACTACAAAAATAAAAGGAAAAAAAATTGAAGGTCATTTCACAATTGGTGGGAGCCACCTCTAGAATACTGCACGGCCTGATTGATCTTACGAAAGGACGATCAGGTCCTTATGGGGTTAAAGTAACATCGCACATTAGTCCCATGTCAACCCCATATTAGTCTCACATAGAATTATGGAAAATTTGTGAGTAATCACACTCGCAAGCCTGAGTCTGGGTTTGGGGGCGTGACATTCAGTTATAAGTTATAACTATGCTTAACGTGAATGTTAAACTATTCAGAAAATATAATTGGTTTTAAAAGACAGGTGACATTCAAACACTACAAAGACCCTTGAGTCATCAATTCTAAATTTTTTTCTATATGCTTAATTGTAACTTAACTAAGCTAGAAACATTCAATAAAAATATGTAGTTGAAGTAAGGAAGTGTACCTGGAAGGGAACGAGGCTGTTGAGAGCATTGAGAGAGATGGGAAGAAAAAGGAATAGATGTGAGTGTTGCCATTGTATTACTTTATTTGCAGGGAGAAGGAGAATGATAAAGAATATGTAGTTAGTTAAGGTGGTGATGGAGATATAGGTGTGTAACCAGGATGTCCATTCATTTTTCCAGTTTGCCAATGTGTCTCATCCGATGACATCTCTTAAGGGCTTTGAATGTTTAAACTAAATTCGTCCAAGTATATGGGCTCGTGGACCAGTTATCGAGATAATAGTTTGGGCCTAATTTGTTTGGACTAAAACTTAAAGGGGGGATCAGGATTAAAAGCCACGTAACTTGTGGCTTAATAAAATAAGGCCCAACCCCAAAAATCCATTAGACTCTAGCTAGAAAAGGGCAAAAACCCCCAAAACACCCTCTCTTTCCCTAGTTAATACAGTAAAAAAACAAAAAGCTAATATAGAACAATTTCATCACCGATTCATTGTGTCTATCTGTACTCTCTCTCTCTATTCCCTCTCTCTCATCAACCGCCTAAGCCACCACCATCCCACCGTCAGTTTTCAAAACCCTAGATCTCACCATCTCACCTTCCCACCAGCAACTCGCGCCTTCCCACCTTCCCATCCCTCCTCTCACCGAGATCAGAAGACCACCACCACCACAGCAGACCTGCAAGCAAAAACGCAGCCTTGTTGACTCTCGCGCAAGCAAAAACGCCACTGCTGCAACTCTCCGGGCTACACCACCATTGCTACAACACTGTTGTAAATCAATACCAACATCGCTGCAACACTGCTGCAAGTCGCCAGCAAGAAACGCGCAGCCTCTCGCCTCTCGCCTTCCACCAACCGCTACTGCACAGATCCACTCCACCACTGATGTTGCACAAATCCGCTCCACCACTGCTGCTAAACAGATCTGCTCCACCGTTGCTGCACATATCTTCTCGAAGCCGTTCTCTATCAGATTCGTGCCACCAGATCTGGCCTCCTGACCACCAGATTGTCGCTCTTCTGCAGCAGGTCTCACTTTTTCACACCAGTCTCATCTCCGTCACTGTGACGGACAACACAGAAGCCATCGCCGTCGTGACGAACATAACTGTACCACCGCCGCTGTGACGACCAAGACCAGCACCACCTCCGCTTTGACGACCAAGACCAGCACCACCTCCGCTGTGACGAGCAAGAACAACACCACCATCATCTCCTTCATCACCCATCCACTGCCGCTCCTGCACAAGACAACCGCCAGAGGTCTTTTTTCGCACCATCGAGGCGGGACCTTTTGGGTCCAGCCCATTTTGGCTGTACAGTTATGTTCATTTTTAAAAGTCCATTGTGTTCCTTTTCTTTTTTTAAAAACAAAAAAATGTTCATTAGTTAAGTCGGTTTGTTAAATTCCAGATTCTATGTTCTAGCCCCTAGGGTCCAGCCCATTGGGTTCACCACCATCACCTTCGTTTTACACCATGACCATCTCCTCCAGCGTAATAAAATCGCCTCCATCAGCGCCTAGGGTACAACCCCTAGGGTATAACATTGGACATGGACATTAGGGCTGTAAACGAGCCAAGCCGAGCCGAATAGTAGATGTACAGGCTTGTTTATTTATTTATAAATTTAAACGAGCCGAGCTCGAGCTCGAGCCGAGCTTTGAAGTTAGTGTTCGAGCTCGGCTCGTGAGAATATAACAGAGCTCGAGCTCGAGCTCGAAAGCTCGTTTAAAAGTGTTTCGAGCTCGAGCTCGAGCTCAAAAGCTTGTTTAAATCTATTTCGAGCTCGAGCTCGAGCTTAAAAGCTTGTTTAAATCTATTTCGAATTAGAAATCCCTTATTTTATCTTAGGCTTTTATGGATTAATTATAAGATAGATTGTTGCAAATCTTTTAATTATATAATTTTTTAATTAGAACGTAATTGACTATTGTAAACTATCACTAAATACAATCACGTATTCTTTCTTTGGATTGTTAAATTTTGAATAATTTTTTATATTTAAGTAGGTAAAGGGGGAGAGTGACATGTAAGTGTTGGGATAAGATAAGTTTTTAATATAGTAATTGGTTTTAAATTTTTGAATTGTCAAATATCAATATGTAATAGATATTTATAATTTATTTATATTTTTCACGAGCTTTTCAGAAAAGCTCGCGAACAGGCTCGGCTCGGCTCGTTTAATAAACGATCTCGAGTCGAGCTTTTTCCGAGCCGAGCTCGAGCTGCTCGCGAGCGGCTTGGTTCATTTACAACCCTAATGGACATATAAAAAGACATGGAAATATACAAAAAACGAGACTTGGGTACAGCCCCACGGGTACTTGGACAATCACATAACTTAAAAAACGTACACGTAAAACACGTTATGGGTACTTGAACAATCATATAATTTAAAAAACGTAAAACCTAACATCGGTTTGTACCCATGGGTACATATCCATCGGTTTACTAAAATGAACAAAAAGAATAAAAAATGCATTACTAAAAAGAAAAAGGGAAAAAAAGGAAGGGTAAAATTGGAAAAAAATTGCAACCAGAAAATAAAACTAGGCTTTAAATAGAACAAAAATCTAGTTAGGCTTTAAAAAATAATCTAGTTTGGATTTGGCCTCTTTTTTGTATATTCCTCTAACTTAAATACATTTTGTCACTTTTACAACCAAATTTTACCAACTGCGACTAAAATGTTTGCGGAATAGGAAGAGAAAAATAAAGCTCGTCACTGACAGAGAAGCCTATCACATAACACTATATAACTTTAACATGCCCAACTCTTTTTTAGACGAATTAAAGGTCTTATATTAGAAAAGAAAGAAAAGTAGAGGGATCATCCAATACTAGAAGGACTCAACCCATAATAGTCAGTACACAAAAGTTCAAATAAAGCGGAAAGGGGGGAGGGGGATTACAAAACCCATTACAATGTAAAGATAAATTAGAAAAAGCTTTTGCTATCCAATCTGGCACATGGTTAGCAGTCTTTCAAATGCCACACACTTGAATTGCGCTGTGTGTCTTCACCAAATTTTTAATATCCTCGAGGATAGGTCTGACCTTCCATGGACAGCTCGTGCTTGGGGAATAAATGGCTTTCAGGACTACTTCAACATCAGTTTCAATCCTGGTGAAAAAGGAAGCTTTATCAATGACAAAAAGGATAGATTTCCTTAATGCCTTTGTTGCGGCTTCAAAACTGGAACAGGCTTTTATCTCCCTGGCAAACCCAGTGATTAAGGCACCTTCACAATTACAAATGAAAGCATCAGCAGTAGCTTTTCCTAATTTCAAAGAAGCATCAAGGTTTAATTTAAAATATTGCTATGGAGGGATCGACCATGAGCTAGCGGTGGACAACCAGGGATACTGAGTAGTAGCAAGGATAATATCACCTTGACCTGTAGGATGGCCTAAAATAGAATGAATATCATTATAAAATTTTCAAATCATGCTAACACAAGAATCATAATTAATAGGGATATTATGAAAAATAACTTGATTACGAGTCAACCAAATGACATAAAAGAAAACAGTGATAGTTTTAAGTAAATTAGTTTGCTCGCTATTGGACTTAACTCTATCAAGAAGCAGGCTTATCCAACTATTAATACCCAAGTTGAAGAAGGGGTTAGGGTTAACATGAATACGTGATAAACACCAAAACTTCCTGGTCCATTCACATTTTAAAAATATATGCTCAACTGTCTCTTCTCCTTTAAGGCACATATTACACAAATCAGAACTAGAACATCATCTAGTGAATTTGTTGCGTTCTGTAGATGGGTTATTAGAGAGAACTTGCCATAAGAAAAATTGAAATTTTGGTGGACAATTAGCAGACCAAATAAGTTTAAGTATTTCCTGATCAAGAAACAGTAAGGGACTATGGTTGGCAAAAGGATGAGTGAAACTAACAACAACATAAGAATACCCAGATTTTGAAGTATAACCACCATGAGGGGTAAAAGGCCAAATAAGATTCTTAGATTGGTTAGTCCAAGGAATATCCAATTTCAAGATTTTACAAACTGTCTCACGGTTAAAAAGGGACTATAATACTTCAGGCTTGCAAGATTTGGTAGCAAGATTGAATAAATCTTCTACAAATTTTTGGAAAATAGGGTCTTCACTTTAATGAGCAGGTTTAACAATTGGGGCTCCTAACCAATTATCTTCCCAAATATTGGTATTATGACCATCTCCAATAGGCTTAATCATGATTCATGATTAAACTAATCCTCTTTTGAATGCTATTCCGAATCCAAGAGGCTCCTCGAAGTACTAAAGAGTCCTGAGGAAGCCCTTCTGGGAAATAACTGCCTTTAAGAGTAAGGTGAACAAGGGAATTAGGAGAATGCATGATGGACCATGCTTGTTTTTTATACCCAAACCTCTTTGGGATTTTAGGGTAGTAATACGGTTCCAACTAACCTAGTGTATACCTTTATCATCTTCATTCCCCCAAAGAAATTGGCAAGTAAAGGAGCTCAGTTTCTTTATAGTACCTTTGGGGATAACTAATAGGCTCATAAAATAGGTAGGAAAAGCGTGTATGATCGAGGAGATAAGGGTAGCTTTACCTGCCATTGAAAAAAGGGAATTTTTTCCAGCCACAAAGCTTAGAAGCAGTCTTAAGGACAAGATCATCCATTGACTTAATCTTTGAATTTCCCTATTCCGTGGGAAGACCTAAGTAAAGACCTAGGTCCTCAACCACAGGCACACAAAAAGTATTGCAAATACTATGTCTCATATTATCTGAGGTATTAGGGCTAAAAAAGATAGAATATTTATTGAGATTAAGCGTGAGTCCAGACGCAAAACAAAAATTATAGACATTCTCAGAAAAAGCGTGCACTTCAAGAACTGAATTACGAAGGAAAAATATGGAATCATCAGCAAATAAAAGATGATGAATAGGGGGACCAGATCTGCTTAATTTAATGCCATGAATATCACCTTCCCTAAAATCTATCTAAATCAACAAAGACAACACATTAGAAGTCAAAGTAAATAGATAGGGAGAAAAAGGATCCCCCTATCTAAGACCTAGAGAAGGAGAGAAGGAGATAAGGAAAGGGAGGGATGACCATTCAGCACTATATTATAGTTAACAGATGAAACACAAGCCTGAATAAAAAAACCAATTCTCAGCAAACCCAAGTTTGCGAAGAACAGAAAAAAGGAAAGATCAGCTAACTTTATCATAAGCCTTATGGATATCAGCCTTAATGATAAAAAAATTGTCCTTAAAATTTTTCAGAGATGTTTGAGTTTGTGTAAGACTTCATGAACAATAACGATTTTGTCCTGAATAAGTCTCCCCTTAATAAAAGCATATTGACATGGAGAAATAATCTTAGGGATAACACTGGATAGACGAAGGACCAAAATTTTTGAGAGAATTTTATACAGGAAGTTAGTGCAAGAAATAGGTCTAAATTGACCAATTTTTTGAGGATTCTTACACTTATGGATAAGAATAATGTGAGTATCATTAATACTCCCCAAAGGGATAGTCCCAGAAAGAACACCATTGCATATCGCAAGGACATCATCCTTAAGAAGGTCCCAATATTTCTTATAAAAGCACACAGGCATACCATCAGGGCCAGGAGATTTTGACGAACCCAGATGCCAGGTGTCCCTTTTAAGCTCTTTCATACTAATAGTACCTAAAAGAGATATATTATCGACTACATTAACAATAGGGTTGATATCCATAATACTGGAGTCAATAGCTCTAACTCCCATGTCTTTATAAAGATATTGGAAAAACCCAGAGACCGAAGAGGACAATTCACTCATACCAGATGTCCAAGAACCATCATACTTTTGAAGGGAGATAATTCTATTTGAGGCTCTTCTGATTTGCGTGGAAAGGTGAAAGAATTTTGTGTTATGATCACCCAATCTCAGCCAATGAAACATAGACCGAATGGCCCAATATTTTTCTTCCAAAGCCCAAAATAATTTTATCTCTTTAGAAATAGAAGAAAAAAGGGACGAGGAGGATTTATCTAGGCCCTAGGGGTTAGCCTTCATAAGGACTCAAGTTTTTTATTGATGGAGTTGATCATAGTAGCATTGTTCCTAAAATTGACCTTTTTCCATCTAAGAATAAAGTTTTTGCACCGCATAATTCTCTTAGAGAACCTAACAATGGGAGGACCAGAAAAATATTTTGACCCAGCTAGGAAATTAAGGATAGTAGAATTACAAGTATCAATATCAAGCCAAGCAGGGTCCAGTCTAAAAGGTGGTCTATTAACAAGTTGAATAGGTTGATTATCCAGATAGAGGATCATAAGGGAATGATCTAAACCTATAGGTGGGTCATTATGAATCCAGGCATCGGGGAAAGACTAGGAGGGGCAGCAAAGCCCCAATCTAGCTTCTCAATAATCAAACTATCATCATTCCTATTGTTTCTACAAGTAAGTTTACACCCATTAAAATATCAAGGAGATCATTCTTAGAAATGTTATTGTTAAAAGTGCGCATATTAGCAAGAGATTTCCCACTACCCCCACCTTATCAAGGGAACATCTAATATCACTGAAGTCACCAATAAAAAGATTAGGAGCATTAGGGTCATCACTTATAGTTTTTCCAATGAAATCCCACAACACAGTTTTACATTTTCTATCAGGAAGAGTGTAAATAAAGTGGATAAACCATAGAGAATTATCAATATTGGGAATAGAAAGGGAAATATGAGATTTAGAATAAGGGATTACCTCGCAGTCCCAATTATCCCCAACAAAAATAGCAAGTCCACCAGACAAGCCAAGAGGGTTGACATTCCACAACAGCTTAAGGTTTAGTTTCTTAGCAAAAAGTAGTAACTTCTTTTTTTTTGTCTTGGTTTCAGATAACCCAATGACCCGGGGTTTTTCCCTAGAATCCCTAAGGTTTTGGGTTATCAAGGGTGACCCTGCCCCTTGACAGTTCCAAAATACCCCGATCATGGTTGTGGTGGGGGCTGCTCAGGGCAACCACACAAGTCGATAGGAACAACAACATCCAAAGGAGCAGCATTAATAGGGATGTCCAAGAGAGGAACTTCCACCAACTTATCATTAATCTCTGCAAACCCAAACATCTCATTGTGAAAAAGTTTCAGTTTCTTCGAACTTGGTCCTCCCCCTCATTTACGAGACACTCCATAGTAATAGGGATTTCCATAAATGAAGAAGGTTGATCTGAGATTGGGGTATCAGGGTTAAGGTAAGTACTGGGAGAAACCGAAGGGGAGGAAGTGTTGGAAAGGTCAACAACTGGGCTAGGAGGTGATTCCACCATAGGGATAGGATTATCATGAGGACTATGTGGGGTAGGGGATGGAGGGAGGGTCAGAGTAGTAATATTTGGAACAATAGTAGGTTGAGAGGGAGGTGGAGTAGTAGATCTGGTATTGGAAGGAGGAGGGGTTTTTTGGGGGTTGGGATTTTGACTTATTCCATTGTAATGGAGTCTTACCTTGATTAGAATTATTACGGGACCAATTACGAAGAGACCATCTTCTTCCAAACGTTGTCCTAGACCGATGAGAGGAGTTGGCCAAGCATGCCATTATTTATTTGATGATTTCCTTTTGGACCCAAAGGTCCTATAGTTGGACTTGGGCTGAGAAGTTTGGTGATGAGGGTTCATATGAGGTTTAGTGAAATAGGCCTTAGAGGGACCAGATTTGTTCGATCTTTGACTATGACTGACCATGTTATTCACGTTTTTCAGATTTTAAGCTGAAGGGGGATTAGGAAGCACAACCAAAACTTTATCACTTTCCATAACCGGACTAGATAAGGACACTATTTCTGCTTGACTGGTTAGAGCACCTCCCATCCTCTATTTTATTAGCTTTATCAGAAGAGGGACCACCAGTTATACGTAAAGGGTTCAAAGAAGCATCTCTAGAAAGGCCAAAAGAATCTTCGAAGTCACTAAAAAGGTGAGAGGGGTTTTCGAGATCAGCAACAACATGAACTTGCCTGCCTATACCTTTAACCGGAGGCACACTAATCCAATCACCGTAAACGAGTTTAACTTGGGCACCTCTTGCCATTTTCATCTCAAGCTTGTAGATCTTACAGTCGCTGGAAATATGGTCAAGGAAGCCACAATAGAAGCAGAATTTACTCAGTTTTTCATAGAGGACTTTAATAACCAAAGGTAAGAGGGAAGGTCTTTCATCTCGAAAGATCTAATAAGGGGGTTGTTGTTTTTCAAAAAACTCGAATACTTAAATTTTTAACCGTATCACTAACCTCCTTCATGTCATAAGCAAGAAGAACACAGTCCATATTTTTGCTAATGGTATGAGCATTATCCAGAGTAGTGAAGGCTGGAGGAAGGTTTAAAAATTATAACCACAACGTAGCTTTAGAGAAATCCGCCTCATCAAGGGACATTTCTAGATGCCATGCATGAAGGATAAGCATAAATCCATTGATAGACCAAGGACGTAACTGCCAAGTGGTGAGCAGATCATCTCTTAAATCAAAATCCAGGAAGAAGGTGTTAGTGCCAGTACTCGTAGCATGCATATGAGCCTTAAGGCCCCAAGATCTGTTGGCAGCCATCTCTACAGCGAGAGGTGTGATCTCTTTCTAAGAAAGGATCTTAGCAAGAAGAAGGTTCTTGTGGGTATAAACATCGTGATCCTTGAAATCTATGGAGCTCTATAAATTTCATAGACGAAGAATCTATCGGAGAAAATAGAAGATTGAGGGTTTTGAGATTGAAACCGTATCAAAGAAGAAAATAAGAGAGAAGTTTTTGAGTGACGAGAGAGAGAGAGAGAGAGAGAGAGAGAGAGAGAGAGAGAGAGAGAGAGAGAGAGAGAGAGAGAGAGAGAGAGAGAGAGAGAGAGAGAGAGAGAGAGAGAGAGAGATGTGAACAAAGTAAACCAAATCGTAAGTAAGGATTAAAGAGTGTACTTCGGTAGAATAAAATAAGGTGTAAATAGAATTAAAACTAGTACAAGGATACTAAAAGGGGAATAAAATAGTCCGGTAATGATGAGGATTGGGAATGACAAGAACAAAAAGGAAAAGTAGGAAGGAAAGTAGACGGTAAATGTAGAGTCTCGACAAATTGGGACTCACAAATACTCCATTGTTGGGGATATCAAGGTTTTAGAGAGAGAGAGAAAGAGGGATGAGAGAAGGAGGAGAGCATGAAAACAACAAAATAAGTATAAAAAATTCCTAATTAGACGACCCATGCCCAACTCCAACTCTGTTGGTGGTACTCCAACCATTTTAAAAACATTAAAAGACAAGGATTATTATTTATTAATTCTTTCGTTCCATAGAAATTGTACACTTACTAAAAATAATGTTTTAAATATATTGTTCACCTAGTATTTTAAGACATTTTTTTCCTATACTTTCTTATTATAACCTTATTGAAATATTAAAATTTATATTTCCAATACATATTCAAAATATCAAGATACTTTATTAAGGGTATTTTTGTAATGGTGAATGTAATTATTATGTTTTTTAATATATATGAAAAGCTAAGTGGACAAATTTTGTGGAGTAGATGAAATAAACATTTGTAGTGGTAAAAAGTATATAATCTTGCAATAACCAACACTTCAATGACAAAAAGGCTATTATTAACCAGTGTTTTAAAAGACGTTACGCGGGCAATCGACCACCTTCGAGTGCTTAGAGGACTAGGCGGGCACCTAAGCGGAGACTAGAAATTTTCTTGCTAGGAGATTTTAATTATTATTTAAATATTTGTTTAGGTATATATAATTTTTACTATAAATTTATTTAATTTTTTGTGTTAAAATATAATTTATTTTTTATTTTTTTAACTTTCAGACCGCATAGGCGGTTGCCTGGGTCCTCCTAGGCGCCGCCTAAACCCGCCTAGGATCTTCTAGGACCGCCTGGAAGCCGCCTGAGCCATTTCTGAATGTTATACTACCTTCTAGCGCCTAGGCGGCCTCCTAGGCCGAATTTTAGAGCACTGATTATAACATAGAAAAAAATACATTACTTAAACCCTCCATCCTGATTATTAAAAATATTATGTGTCTAGTGGTTAGACTACTACAAAGAGACCAAAAATTTCTGGGATCGAATCTTTGAAGTCAAAATAATATCAAGTCCAAAGTGGCTCTCATATGTATTAAAAAAAAATATAACAAAAGGTAATATACTTTGTTTTATATTTGTACACTTATTAAAAATATAGTTTCAAAATATATGTTTAGTTAGAATATCTAGATATTTTTTTCTTTTTGTCCCACTATTACCTTTATTAAAATTTTAAAATTTATGTTTCAAATATACATTTAATTTATCAAAATATTTTATGAAGGGTATTTTTTAATAGGGAATGTAATAATTGCATTCCTAAATATGTGTGGAAAATAAAGTGGACAAATATTTTGAAACAGATGAAGTACTATGTTACACGTATTTCTCAAATTATGTTAAATCACAAATCAAAATTCTATGACTAATTGTACAGAGCTTTTCCTAATTTATGTTAAGGATTTCCTTAAATAGAAATACACCGCTACAGAAATATAGATGGGTAAAGACCTCCCGTGGCACTTTATCTTTCACGAAAATGCTCGAACAGATCCTGATCTACAAAATGTCACGAGATGGCCCTTTACGTTAGTATTTTGTGTCACCATTAGCCTTTTTTCCACATTCTGTCTATTGACGGATAGTCAACGCCACATGGCGCCACATCAGCGCCACGTAACCACCAGGTCAGTGTGACATCATCATCATTTGCACATCTTTACTCTTATTTTTTAATCACTAATTGAAGTGAAGACCAACCAAAAAAATAAAAAAACCCCTCTTTCGCCGCTCTCCTGCACAAGAAAACACCGCCACTCGTGGTCCATTCTGCTTCCACCTGCACAAGAATATCGCCGCCACTCGTGGTTCATTCTCCACCATCGGCCGCTCTCCTGCACACATCCACCTGCCCAGAAATACTGCGCCACTCGTGCCCATTCTCCACCATCATCAACCGACTTGACTACGCCATCAACAACTGAAGAACCTAAATTAAGGTTAAAAAAAATCTCTTCACGCTCACCTTCCCACACCAATCCACTCTCATGCACAAGAAAACCGCCGCCACTCGGAAACCATGCTCCACCATCATTAACCAGCTTGGCTAAGAACTCAAATTAAGTTAAAAAATTAAATTATTTTTAACCTGATCTCATCACTTTTACAAGTTTTCAGAATTATCTGATTTAAGCATATTTATCATATATTTACAAATCCTACAATGGCCATTATTATGAACGTTGGAAGCCTTCTGTTGTAGTGAAAAATTTAATCTTCTATTATATTTATTCTATTTTCATATTAATCCTACAATGACCATTACTATGAACTTCGGAAGCCTTCAGTTGGAGTGAGCGATTTGGTCTACTACTGCCTTTTTTGAATTGGTTTGCAGTAAATATCCACTTAGCGTGTGGCGCAACTGCTGGAGATGGTCATGGGAGGGGATGCCGTGACTATTGGAAATTGGAGATTCAATTTGCAAAATTTCATCGTTACATAATACAGATTTCACTGGGGTTAAGTTAGACTTGGTTAAAGAGTCATTTACTTATTTTTGTCTTTTTAGGTGGAGTAACACCAGATCTTCTATGAAAAATGGCTATTCTGTGTCACTTTACAAATTTTCAAAATTATTTGATTTCGGTATAATTACAGTCATGATGTTTATTATATTTTTATACCAATTTTGAGAATTTATGCGCTGAGAATAACGTATATGGATGTCGTGTGAGTTTTGTGGGTCCCATGATTTGCTATGACTGTTGGGTGAGCAATTTGGTGTTATTCTACATTTTTGAATTGGTGTGCAGTAAATATCCATTTGGATGGGAAGTGAGCAATTTGGTGTTATACTGCATTTTTTGAATTGTTGTTCAGTAAATATCCATTTTGGGCAACTGGGCAATTTGGTGTTATAGTGTATTTTTTGAATTGCTTTGCAGTAAATTACCATTTGGGGTAAATGCTGGAGGAGATGTTGCTTTTTTTATGTTTGATGAACTTTTTTGTTTTTTTAAACCAACGGTGATGACGACATGGTGACGTGGTGCTAAAGTGGAATGATGTGGCGTTGACTAACGGTCAACTTCCATAAAATACACGAACGGACCCCGATCTACAAAATATGACGAGATGCCCTTTATGATAATGTTTTATGACACCGTTAGCCCTTTTTTCCATTTTCTATCGGCTGACCGTTAGTCAATGACACATGGCGCCACGTCAGCGCCACGCTAGCATGCACCATCACTGGAGTTTTTTCAAAGAAAGTTTATCAAAAATTTATCATCACCTCCATCTCCAGCAGTTGCCCAAATGGATATTTACTGCAAAACAATTCAAAAAATACAATATAACACCAAATTGCTCACTCCCCATATACGCTATTCTCAGTTTCCCCAAACGGGTATTTAATGTAGAATAATTCAAACAATGCAGTATAACACCAAATTACTCACTTCCCAGCCAAATAGATATTTACTGCAAAACAATTGAAAAAATATCGTATAACACCACATTGCCCCCACATGGATATTTATTGCACATCAATTTCAAAGATGCAGTATAACACCAAATTACCCGCAAATGGATATATACCGCACAACAATTCAAAAAATGCAGTATAACACCAAATTGCTCCCAAATGGATATTTACAGCACAATGATTTAAAAATGTAGTATAACACCAAATTGCTCCCTAGTGGATATTTACTGCACTACAATTCAAAAAATACAGAATAACATCAAATTGTTTACAAAACTTACACGACACCCCTTCCTCATATACGCTATTCTCAACGCATAAATTCTCATATGGTAAAAGACTTCAACAAGTCATAAAATGGTCGTTCTATAATTGATATAAATATGTAATAAACATCATGTCTGTAATTATACTTAAATAATTTTAGTGTTTGTAAAAGTGATGAGATTAGGTTAAAAATAATTCAATTTTTTAGAGTTCAATGATAAACTAATTCTTTACGTTAATTTGGTCCTTCGATTGTTGATGGAGTAGCCAAGTCAGTTGATGATAGTGGAGAATGGACCACGAGTGGGGCCAGATTTCTTGTGCTAGAGAGCTGCGAAGCCCGATTGATGATGGTGGAGACTGGATCACGAGTGGCATCGGTTTTGTAGTGCAGGAGAGCGGCCAAGCCAGGTTGTTGATGTGGAGAATGGACCAGTGGTGGTGGTTTTTTTTGTAAGAGAGCGGCCACGCCGGGGTGAAGGGAATTTTTTATTTTTTGGTCGGTCTTCAAGGTGATTTTTGATGAAAAATATTAAGAATAGTGTTGTGTAATGGTGATGACGTCATGATTATGTGTCATTGATGTGACACTGAGGTGGCGCCACATGACCTTATCTAATGGTCAAATGATAGAAAATAAATAAAAGGCTAACGCTGTTAAAAAGTATTAATGTAAAATGTCATTTTATGACAATTACAAGATAGAAGTTCGTTTAGATATTTTCTTAAAAATTAGAGACCACATCAGGCTTATCATATTCAAAATTTTCAGTTTTTACATTTAATAAATATAAATATCATGAGTATTAATCAACTTGATTTTATTTATTTATTATAAATTAATTAAGATTTTTTTTAAATTTATGAAAATAGAGCACTTTTAAAAGAGGGAATAAAGAAAGTGGGAAAGCGTGAGATCGATAAAAAAATATTTATATAATATGCTGAGTTATTTAAATGGGAATAAATGAATAATCACCCAACATTATTTTTTACTGATAAAAATATTTTTACCAGAATAACTAATTTCTATTCGTAAAATATATTTCTTAAAAAGGCCTTTCACTTACATCAGAAGCTTAAAGCTAAAACAATCAGATTAGCTTTTGGTCATCATGAAAAGGCCATCAACCAATATCTTTTATCAAAAGGTCATATTATAAGAACCACTAATTTTTCACCTTTTTTTTTTCTATTTACATTTCTTTAGTAGGCCAGAAGATTATTGGTCCTACAGTACACAGTATTGCATGTGGCACATGAATTCCTAACACTCTTTATAATATTCTTCATAATCACCATGATCATGTTATATTTATGACGATATGCAAATTTTCGGTGAAGACTTTCTTTCTTTTTTGTCGGAGTAAGAAATTTAGAGTAGGCTTTCTAATAATATTAGGAGGCATAGCAGAGCAGTTCGCAAAGGAAGCTGCAATTCACATGGCTTCCATACACTTGACAAAGCATACCAAATTCTATTTTTTAAATTAACCCCACATGTTTGCATGTGATAATAGGAAGTTTATTCTGTTAATATAGTACAAATTTAAAATGGATTGGATGTTGTGGCCTCACTGGCTCATACCATTATTGACATGGAGATCTTCTCCATAACTTTTTCCAGTTCTCAAATCAAATATATTATTTTCTTTTAGGAACTTCATGCCACTAACAAGAGACAAAGACATTGTTCAAATGATTTACCAGAACGACTAAAATCACGTCTCACGTAAAATCAGTTTGATTTGAAGAATATCGGTTACTCATGTAATTAATTATATGATAAAAAATGTGAGCTAATATTATTGTTAGCTCAGATAATTTATTTATGAATAGATACATCGTTTATCCCCTAAACTTTACACGTTATGACAGATTACCCTGCAAAGAAATTTTTGCGACTGGATGGTCCTTAAATTATGTTTTTGTGACTCGATACCCCTTGTTCCTGGAAATAGTTAGTTTTCGCCGTTAGTTGGTCACGTGCGCAAATTGTCGTGACATTTTATCCCATGTACTAAGTTTTTTCTAACATTTTACCCCCTGTACTAAAATGTCACGAAAAACTTAGTACAGGGGGTAAAATGTCATGACAATTTGCGCACGTGACCAACTAACGGTTTCCGTTAACAGGGGGCATCGAGTCACGAAAACATAGTTTAGGGACCATCCAGTCGCATTTTTTTCTTTCGGGGGCAATCTGTCAAGACGTGTATAGTTCGGGGGTAAATGAGGCATTTACTCTTTATTTATTAATTCATAACAATTAGTATTTCAAATATTTTTCTAAGTTATAGACTTATAGCATTATATTTTTTAATGTTTTTTTGGAATTTAAATCATATTTTTCAATCAAACGAAACCATGAAAACACTAAACTTAACAAGATCGATAGTTGGTCTAATTGTTATACTATTCTGCAGAGACCAAAAGGTCTTGAGATCCAATCTTATTGGAGTCAAAATAATTTTAAGTCTAATTAACTCTCATATGTATTAAAACCAAATTACAGAAAATCAAAATACAAAATGTTGACATCCTTTCAACCAGTATATGAAAAGACTAAAGAATTTATTAGAAATCAAATAGTTTTAGAACTAATGGTAATTTTGGAAGCCATATAATTTGGAATTAATAATAATTTTGAAAGTTTAAAAGGTATGGATGGAGTCTTCCAAGATGACTAAATTTATTGATTGTTGATTTGTAAAAATCTATAAATAAGCACCATACATGTGATGTATGAAAAGAAGAGAAGAAGAAGAAGAGTGACACACGAGATCTAAGAGTGAAGAATCATATAGACTACCTTATTAACTATGAGTATGTAATGATCATATAGTCATTAGAATATTGAGTGAGTGTGAGGTTCTTTGTTCTTTCTATTGTGAGAGGGTTTCAGATATTTTCGTACAAAAACCAAAATATAATCACGCGAGTATATTGAATTACTTCATAAGGTAGGCATTGTTTGCGAACCACGAAAAATATTATTGTTCTTGTCTTTTCATTTTTCTCATTGCACAGTTCTGGAACGGAAAATCTGATATTTTCCCAACAATTCTAACAAAAAAATTAAGACACTTAACAAACATACTAAGATAGAAATGAGAAAATTATCTCAAAGATCAATTGAGTGGTGGTAAAAAGTACTACAACAGTTAGAATTCGTCTTGAAGAGGAGAAAATATGTAGTCTGATGAGTTACTATTGGTGTGCTTGTATCAACGATTCAGATAAAAGTTTATAAACTGAGAGATAGTTGAGAGAGTTAGTGGAAATCCAATGTGGCTTATGAAGTACAACAGGCTGGTACATGAGATAGTTTTAGAAAGCGTACTCAAGTGAACAAGTGGATTTTCTTAAATATAAATAGATTAGTTTACTTCTGAATTATATTTATAGGGATTGGTATGCATACTAATTATCTTGTTTTGGTAAGGGGGTTTTGAAATATAATTTAATTACTTGCCTAGAAAAAATATCAATTCTCATGGATGTATTACTTGCAAAAATAAACTTGATTTTATAGTTGGAAATAAGTATCGAATCGCTTCTGAATTAGATGAACCCAACTGAAAAACTTGCATAACATGTCACTTCTACGACTCACTTTATCATGCTTCATATCCTTCGTGATCTTCACGTTATACCCTACTACAATGGAGGGTAAGAGATATTTATAAAAATATTGGGATAAAGACCATATTTTGATTGATGTGCTTGTGACAAAATATTGTAATTGGGCATATGCTTGATATCAAGAGAAAATTCAAGACTGTGTATGAGTCTTGTAGATTCAATTGAGCACATAGAGGATGCAAAAACCGTATCATCAGACCCCCGAGGAGCTGAAGAGCGGAATTCTTAATATGGCCAACTAAAAATGAAAGAAGAAGAGTTGATTTCTGAACTTGCGAAGAGTCAAAAGACCGGACAACCTAAATCTATTCAAGATTGAAGGCTGAGAAGAGAAGATGCCTGGACCCCGGAGCTATGATAATATCGGAGTGCTTAAAGCCATTCGAGAATAATGGCTGAGAAAGAGAAAATAATGGACCTCCAAAGTGCAGAAAAGGAAGATAACCTAATATCATTAGATGAAATCCAAGGAAGACGAAGACCGGACAACTGAGCAAATGTATCAGGTATGCGATCCTCTTTATTGTCATATTTGAATATTTGAATCCAAGCGGATACCCAAGAGAGATAAAGGTTGGTGCCAAAGAAAGAAAAGATAACACATATAAAGGATACATAAGATCCGTTGGTGTACTATTGTTTATAGTTGTTAGAAGAATCGTAAAGTATCGACATCGGTCATTCAACCAGTAGGGGTCGGTTATCCAATAAGAATATTTTCATCTAACTAAAAGCTGACACGTGTGTAGGTCCGTTGGGGAGATTTTGCCTATAAATAGAGGCATTAAAGACTTCAAAAAGTGGCTCTTTTATACACAAAATTTGAAAGCTTCTCAAAGTTATATTCAAAGAGAGTCCTAAAACAATCCATAGTCCATATACCTATACCGCTTTTTATTCTTAGCTCAAAAACTATTATTATCTACTCGTTAAGGAGTACAGAGGATAGAGTAGGTATAATAGGCTTAATCATAAAACTTAGGTTTACTCTTGGTTTAGCAAAAAAGTATGATTCCATAGACTTGATGATACTGGTTTAGTGTTTATGTGGTGTAAACACAAAGCTTGAAAGATTCACAGAGTATGAAGTGGTAAATAGTGAGTAAAGATCATTCACTCATGCTTATGTGATAATACACAAGTGAAACACTACACGGGCTTGTGAAGTGGTATATCGTGTAGAGATTGTCCACCTTGTTTACTAGTATTGGTTATAAGACTAGGGGTTATCCTTGGGAGGTGATTTTGAAGAGGTTGTAAAGGTTTGCTCTCTCACCTTTAGTAGACACAAGGAAAATATAGTGGAGGAGCTTGAAAATATAAGGATGCATAAAACTTAGGTGGTGGACTAAGCCTACGAGAGGAAAGCCACCCTAAAAGTGATGTTTGTCTTCTATTTCTTATCTTTTTGCTTTTGTTCATGCCATCTATTTGATATATGGACTCAATATTTGACTTTTATCTTTAGGCATAGGTTCTTGCATGCTTAGTACTTGTATAATTGTGTCTTTCTCTAAGTATATAGACTAGGAGTTTATCATTTTTTCACTCTCGTATCACAAATCTTGTGTAACTCTAGACAATACATCTAAAATCCTTATAAAGAGATGATATCTAAAATCCTTATAAAGAGATGATTTTTCAATAGAGTCAAAGTAGTGTTTTTTTAATTATAACCACTAGAATCAACGCAAACTGATTGACTATCTACAACAAAAAAAACCCGAACAAAGAGAATTAACCTTTTAAATGGACCTTAAATTCATCATGGAACCTTATTGGGGAAGAAAGATTGAAACCCTAGCGAACCAGGTGTAAATAGATTATGAGGTGCACCTTGCTTCGAAATTATCTAGTAGTAGGAAGTAAAGATCTCTTTTGCCATGAAACCTACTAAAACAGGGACACTAGCAGAAGGGATGGTGAAAGTGATATAACCTTGACCCAAAATCCTAGTTTCTCTTTCACAGCAAGATACCTCATTTTTCATTGTGAGCATCAGGTGCTATAATACTCTTTTACTTATGAGCTATGTTGTAGATCTCGGTTTTGCAGCCTAGGCGGTCGACTGGGGCCTAGCGCCTAGGCGGGATTACACGGGGACTAGGCGGAATTATACGGTTTTGAATCGTGTTGTGTAATTTTGTATATTAATAATATATATGTATTAATTATAGCAATTTTAACTATTTAAGTCATAAAATACATATAACAACTATGTAGTAAATATAATAATACTAAAAATTGAGTTATAACATTAATTAAAGAATTCTCGAGAATAAGAAAAATAACAAGAAGGCTTATGCGAGCATGTTTTCCATTAATCGGCGCCTAGGCAGCCATTTTTCCCCATTAATCGGCGCTCAGACGGGCTAGGCGCCAATTCCACGGAGACTAAGGCGCTAGGCAAAAACGCCTAGAGTTTTAACTAGGCGTAAGCGGCAGAGGGTGGAGTTGACGCCTAGCCGGCGCCTAGACGCGCCTAGGCGGGGAGATCTACATCATAGCTTATGAGAAGAAGTGGAGCAGTTTCTTCCATCATCGACGGTGAAGATCCTCCATTAAAAATATTGATAAATGAGTTTCTCTTTTCTTGTTGGTTAGTTCATATCACAATGGATCTTTTATATACTGTGATAGTTGATAAATAAAAGTTTAAAAATCCTCATAACAATCCTAAGGCTAAGTCCAGTTGCCTCCATATTCTAACAAAAAACTAGAATAGAGAGTTGATTATCAATATAAATTCTTTATAAAACCTCTTTATTTTAACAAAAACCAGATATGGAGTATAATGATTTGGATTTCCTCTCTACAATTAGCTAGAAAAATTTCACTTTCTACAATTTTTTGATATTTTTCACTAGAAAAAACAACGAGTTATTACTAACGACCATATCATCGATTTAATACATATTTTCATTTAGCCATCGCGATTAATATACCATTCAATTAATACTAAAATAATAATGGTTTGGAAAATTTAATTTTTTACAAATTCTCTTAAGGAATGAAATAATAATATGTAAATACAAATAATTATATAAATAATTAAAAAAAAATATATATATATAACAAAATAGTAAAAATAATAAATATTTTGAAGTAAAAGATAATAGAGGTTTTGATAAAAATATGGAGGTGTCCTGATTTTTGCGTTTTGCTCCATGATTTTTCCCTATCATTATTTAAGAATCAATATGTAAATGATGTGGAGATATCACATTTATGTCCATGCTGCAGGGTTGGTGAGGAGAACGCCATACATATTTTTAAAAAATTCTCTAAAACCCAAGAGGTATAAGGCCTTATTAATAAGGAAATAACTTATGCAATGCATAAGGGTTATCTCCCAAACATTACACAACGTAGAAGGACCTTGGAGTGGTTCAGTGAGCCTCACATTGAGGAAATTCTGTTTCTTAACGACCCAAATAGTGCTTAGACAGGGTTTGACAGACTTTGGGTGTAGCAATATCAAATTTAGTGGTTGATGGATAGTTGGACGAGTGGATCTCTTTAACACAGTGGCAGTAGGACTGCATAGTCCAGAACTTGCAGCTTTCTTTGGGTGTTGTGATGTCATTTTGCTGAGAAATGGTCATGGTCAACCAACAACGTGTACCAGCTTTGGGGAAATCCCCTTGACAATAGAAAATGAGAGCTTCATGGAGGTATGATGATAGTGGACCTTTTTTAGCATTGACCGACGTACCAGTTTTTGAGTGTTGGATTTGGAACATATCAAACAAATGTGTATTCTAAGAAATCACATGGATTATTTTCTTTGGGGAATTGGTGTGGAGATTTGGTTGGGAAGAAACCGGTGTATTTTTTGTAATAACGACTTTTCGAGTGGATTGGCGATAATAGGTAAATTCCAAGTGATAGAGTATATGAGGACATGTGGAACTCCCCGGGTAGGTTTTCGAGCCAAAATGAACATGTTTAACTTGTATGATGGGGAAAGCTTGTGCAATATTGGAATTTAAATATAGATGTGAGTATAGATTATCAACGACAATCTGGTGGGATAGGTGGTCTGATACGTGATACATAGGGTAATTGGATTAGGGGTTTCTCAATGAAGGTATACAATAATTCTTTGTCGATCACATAGTTGATTTCTCTTCATGAAGGATTGAGATTGGACGAGGATATATGAACAAGTAGCCTTTATTTGAAGGTATATTCACATGATGTGATCACGACATTGGAACATGTAATATATGGCATATGACTAGGGGATTCATGGGTTGGGGGTATTTAATCTATACTAACAAGGAACGCATGTTTCAAGGTCTTGAGTGTTTGTATGGAATCGAACACGTGTGCAAACTAGTTTAGAGCATGCAGGGATTACCTAATTCCCATTACGCTTGACATATATTGAATCACCATAAGAATTATAGAGATTTATAACAGGGTACATATGCGACTGAAAATACCTAGAGTTGTATATAGTCCACATTTTAGGGGGCATGATATATTTATAAAGTTATCGTTTAGCACGGTCCTAGGACCTCCTCTGTAACAAAAAAAATCTACAACCATCATTTAGTCCTTAGCAGAAATACCTCGTGAACTTCTAATTTGCAGAAACATGACATGGGCACTCACGTAATAATATAATAAACCTATCTCAACCCTCATGTAAATTTTCATGGGTCAGCGGCATGATTATTTCTATCTGTTCCACCAGTTTGGAAGTTTTCTTAGGGGGGGGGGGCAACATTTTATTAGGAATATGCATTTTAATTTTGCCCGAACAAAGATTGATTGTTTGGGAAGGTGGTCAAACCATTTTGATTCTTTTTAAAATATGTTCAATTACTCTCATCCTAAGTTCTTTGTCCCCAATTTTTGTGAAACTTAAAGAAAATGCATATTGATTCAAACTTATTGAATACAAGTATGGATTTATGTTCTATTTTCAAAAAATTAGGAAGTTTACATATAATATATGTAAGCTCAAAATTGATGTTTTTAGGTAATGGTTGTAAAACTAACACGGAGCGAGGCACATATTTTGCATCTACTATAAATAACTTCAAAAACAAGCTTTTGGGGCTTTATTATTATACGTTTTTTATCTAACAAGTGTTTCTATCGATATACTAACTAAACTTATCTACTTTATTTATTTTCTCAATTTTTTCCTTTTTTTTAAAGAAATTTTTCCTAATCTAGCTAAAATTATTAAACTAACTACTATAATTTTAGAGTAAATTCCCCTATTGCCCCTGTACTATCACAAAATTGACAGCTTACCCCTCGATACTATAAAGTATAAATTTACCCCCTAAATTTTGTTTGTGCGACTCGTTAACCCCCTGATGACAAAATCCATCCAATTTCTCTGTTAAGTAAGCTTGTGAGAGGCATGTGCGAGATTTTAATAATTTTTTGTTAATAAATATTGTTTTAAATCATTTAAAAATAAAACCATTATATTAGAAAGGGAAAAAAATAAGTACTTCCTAAACTAACACTTATATATCAATTTTCCCTCAGCATCAAGAGTATGGTTGGTTGTTCAATATGGTTTGGTTATCTTCTGCACTTAGTCTATTTCGTCTGAAGTTCATGTGATTTGAAAGGTAATAATTAGGTCTTAAGCTTACGGAGAGAGAGATGTTTATGTATTAATCATATTAGATTTTTTTTATTAAGATAGAGGTTTTGCATTCCGCTTCTGTTCCTGGATTAAAATCTATTGATTGTTTATTCTTTAACTCGTTAAGAATGATTAGTTGCTGGATTTTCTTTTCTACTCTGTTAGGGTGTTTGTTGATTGATATAGTAATTGGCTAGTGGAGAACATTGATCTCAACAAATATGTGTAGCTTTTCTTATTGTCGGTTAATTTCTTAGATACATGTTTGTTGTGTTTGACTTCTAACCTATGCTGTAGAAATCGCCATCTATGCCTGTCTAGGCGCCGCCTAGGAGTCAACTCCCCCTCAGCCGCTTACGCCTAGTAAAAGTGCTAGGCATTCTTTCCCAGCGTCTTAGTCACCGTGAAAGAGGTGCCTAACCCGTCTAGGCACTGATTAATGGCAAAAATTGGCTGCCTAGACCTTCTTTTTATTTTTATTATCCTCAAGAATTCTTTACTTGATGTTATAAATCAAATTTTAGTATTTTTATATTTACTATAGCGTTGTTAGATGAATTTTATGACTTAAATAGTTAAAAACGTTATAATTAATATGTATATATTACTAAATATACAAAATTACACGGCAGAATTCAAACCCTCCTAATCCCGCCTAAGCTCCGTATAATCCCGCCTAGGCGTTATGACTTGATCGACACCCTAGCCCGTAAAACTGATATTTACAACTTAGCTTCTGACTATCAGTACAATTCGATTAAGGTTTTGTGATGGTGGCGTATATTCTTTGTGTATAAAGATTTTGAATGGGTTTTATGACATCAACTGGTCACCTTGTCTTGTTGATTGGTGTAGTAATTGTGGAGAAGTCGATGCCATATCAAGATATGGCATGATGTAAATTAACATCCTCTTTTCATTATATCTATCTATCGTGGGATTCTTCCTCTTTTTAGTGTTTGCGAGGAATCCAATGTTGGCTAGTTCAAAAATTGGTGGTTCCTGTCCAATTTATCGAGTTTTTTTGGTACCTTTAAGACATCCTAGTAAAATGTCATTGTTCAATGTGGATATGGGTTCTTTGGTTTTTCTTTTGTAGTGACCATTGAGTTGTGGTTATCTCATCCTCTAGTTGTTGTCTAGTTTGACTTTGTTTCCCCTTCTTGGTATCAGTTTGTGTTGGTTATCCTATAGAATTTGCTCACTCACATGCATGTCGTGTTGTGTCCTACATAAGAGAACAGAGAGGAGATGCGTTGACAAATCTATCTATAGGAGGCTTGTTTGGTTTTAACTCAAATTCTAATTAATCATAATTTATTGTATTCGACTACAACCTCTGTGTTGATTTCTTGTTTCTTTTTGCAGTATGGATTTCGATGAGGCATTTTGGTATTTCGAGGAATTAGATCCTCTCTCATCAATAGATGTTGAGGTTATGTGTGTACTAAAATTGGTTTCTCCCGTTCAAATTGTCTTCTTGTTCTTATTTTTTCCTTTTCTAATATATTTTTTGTTTTTAAATGATTTAAAACATTTTTTGTTAATAAAAATGATTAAAACCTCATACATGACTCGTACATTCTTACTTAACGGAGCATTTTGACAGATTCCGTCATCAGGGGGTAACGAGTTGCAAAAACAAAAGTTAGGGCGACAATTTACACTTTATATGATCGAGTCTATTTACTCATAATTTAATGAGTAAAATTAAATTAAAGTTTCCAAGAAAAATGCCAGTCTCTGATAACGACGTCAAAACTTGATGCACCTTGTAATTTAAGCATCAATATCTTTCAATTTAGATTGATACACAAAAAAACTTGATAGCTCATTATTATTTTTTATGTGGCACCACTAACACTTTTGAGTTTTTTGTTAGTCAACCGTTAATCAACGACATGTGGGACCACGTCAACACCACATATACGCCACTTAAGAATAGAGCTTGCGTCATTTTTCCAGCATGGCAAGGGCATTTGATACTATTCAATCCACCACTAAAACAAAATTTATCCACTTTTCTTTCTTCTTCAATGATTTAAACCCATCTTATATACTAAATCACTTCAATTCACCATAGTGTTATTCAATAATGCATCAAACCATAAACCAAAACCCTACATTGATCACGAAGCCCATTTCGTAAATTATGTATCCAAACTCCAAACCTCCCAAAAATTAACATACAAAACTGTTTGGACCTTTGAATATTTTAAGCTTTTTAGCATGTGAAACTTTTTCACAAAGTAAGTTACAATAACTTATTCTAAAGAGATTCCAATGAGTGATGACGAAGTGTATAACTAGGGTGCCTGTATTGATGAAGAGGATTTGATTATCCCTGATGGTACTTCTGATGAAGAGGGTGTTTAAGATTTCACAAAGAAGGATACAACGAATTGGTTTCAAGTTGATGTTGACATGGCTAACTCAAAGTTCAAGGAGGGGATGCTTTTCATCCCAGACAGCAAATTCAAAGAGGAAGTCAAATCACAAGCAAATATAAAGATAAAGAATGCGTGGTTACTGTGTAGTGAGCCAAGAACAATTAGAACTAAATATAATGGTAAGATTTGAAAGTGGTTTGTTTATGCAACCTATTGTGATGATAGGGATTGCTTTGAGATAAGGACATTAAATCAATCACATACATGTAGGAATGATCTAAACCCTATACATTTGAACTACACCAACTTATCTACAATTTATGCAAAACATTTGAGGTTGAATGGTGGGATGAGATATTTATTTCCAACAAAACATGTTGCCTAATCTTAATGTTAACATTAGTATAAGACATTCTTATAGGACATTTAAAAAAGGAAAGGCTTTAGAAGAAGTGTACTACTTGGATCAGTATAACTACTTAAGTGACTACTATGCAAAGTTGATAGGGACAAATGTATGGTCCTCAAGTTTTTTAACAACCACTTGAGATGATGTTACAAGAGACAAAGGTTCTTCAGGCTTTATTCTTTCTTCGAACCTCTAAAAATAGGTTTTAAATAGAGGTGTGGGAAGGTTGTGATTTTAGATGGTTGTCACATGAAGGGCCCATCAAGGAGTTCTCTTAACTATTGTTGGGATTAATTCCAACAATATCATCTATCAATTTTGTTATAGCTTGGTAAAGGCAGAAAACTTGGCTCCATATAGATGGTTTATAGGTCTATTGGTTGAAGACCTTGAGATAAATAACGAGAGATATGGATTTTCATTATTGATTAGCAGAAGGTACCAAATCTCATATTTTTCACTATCGGTGATATTTGTTTCTTTTATATGTACTCACTAACATGTTTTTAATATTATTTATATAGGGTTCAGGGACAACAATAAATAAGTTGTTACCAAACTTTGAACATATGGATTGTGTTATATATATGAAATAAAATTTGAAGAAGAACCATGGTTCTTTTGCACTAAAAGATAAAATGGGCGATGTTGATAAATCTACATATGTGGAGAGATTCATTAAGGTTATAGAGAGTTTAGCAGATATGGAGCAGGAAGCATATGAGTGCTTTCCAAATAACGTCCAAGGTATTGGGGTAGCTCTCATTTTAGGATAAATACTCACTATGATATTTTGTTGAACAACTTTTGTGAGTCTTGGAATAAACAAGTTTTAGATGCAATGGATTTAACTAGCATATTGTCTTTAGAGCTTATAGGGTTTATTTATTGTGAAGAATGCAAATCAAAAGGAAGTAGATTGTAAAATGGGAGAACGACATATGTCCAAAAATCAACTTGCTAATTAAATACAAACAGAACTAGCCCTTCAAGTGGATGCCAATAATTTGTGGGACCAATATTTTCTAGGTATATGGGCTTTATGAGATCCAGTTTTTCATTGTTTTAAACACTTTTAGATATTCAAGTAGAGAGTAGGGTATGTCTGGAATACCACGTGTGAATCTGATATTTTTTCTAGCGTACTTGGTTTAGAGGCAGATGACTAGACATCTAAATATTAAAAGAAAAGTATTTAGGGGAAAGAAAAAGCATACGCCGCTTTGATAAATCCTATAAATGGGTATGAATTGTTGTCCAAAATTAACGCGGCTTTAATAATTGCACCTAGGTTATAAAGCTTCCTGTCAGACCTAAAAAAATTAAAACAAAGACAAATGATAAGGATGAAGAGGCAAAACTGATGAAGGTTAACAACAAGAACTCAACAGGTCAGGTACTAAAATTTGGTTGATTTAGGTTGAAGGGCAAGTGTAGTTTGAGAAATAAAGTTGATCACAATATAAGAAGATGTGCAAGATTATGCAAATAAAATATGGTGAAGATACTTTGGATGTTGAAAATCCAACATTAAAAATTAAGACAAGATATTCTAATGTTTTAGATCCCACAAAAATGAATGAGCAACACAAAATGGTAGAATCTGAAAGGTAGAGCTAATATAGTACTGTTGGAAAGAGGGACAGAAAAAAAAACTATAGATAGGCATAATCCATCAAAAAATGATGTACATGTGTATGCATCATATATTGATGTCAATATAAAAAACCAACAATAGTAAAGTGAGTGTTAGTACTTCTATGAGTGAGTTTCATATGAATGGTTATTCTAGAAGAATTGATATGGACATTACAATGAGTAAGGTTCATTTAGATATGAACAATAGTAACGTTGTTGTTAATACTCAAGTTAGTAACTAAAAGAGCAAATGAATAAAAATGGATGTGCAAAGGCACGGTAGGAATTCTAAGTCAAAGGATGATGGTATAGAAGTTGATGATATTCATGTCACAGACAACCAAGCAAGAATATATACATCTAAAAAAATGGGAGCAAGCATCCATATGTTAAATGAAGATGACCCAGCAACATTAACAGATTTAATCAACTTAAATTTGATTTATTTATATATCTTATGCTTTACACTTATATGATAGTATGATTAGAATGACGTGGATACTACAATACTTAGTGAGGAAGTTATTAGTTTATTGACTAAATCTATCACTACAAATGGTGAGGAAGTTGTTGGTTTATTGACTGAATCTAACACTACAAATGGTGAGAAAGTTGTTGATTTATTTACTCAAACTATCACTACAAATGGTGAGAAAGTTGTTAGTTAATTGACTCAAACTAGAACTACAAATAGTGAGGATTTTGGTGGTGGATTAACTCGAGCTAACACTACACACAATGAGGAATTTGTTGGTTTGTTGACTCAAACTAAACTACAATAGGCGTGGACTTTGGTGGTGGAACTACAAATGCTAACTCAAAAAAAAAAAAGCGTAAGAAGTTCACTCCTATTAAGAGATCCATGGAAAATTTATTTTTTTGTTATTTTAGTTGCAAAGAAGTTGGTGAGTATTTAATTAGATCAATCCACTTAGTTTTAGTTCCCTAAGTTAACCTATTATTTTGTCTATAGTTCACACCAAACAAACCACCAACTGTTCCAGTCCCAATGAATATCTAATGTAACTCTATTGTAAGTTCATTTCAATCATTTCTACACATAGTTATTGATAACTAATCAATAAACTAAAAATATAATTTACAAGATAATTCAAACAAAATTGTTTTTTACCACCTGGTGTAAAATACCTTGCACATATCAGTATTAGTATTACTTGTTGATTTGTGTCAAAATCTAATAATGATTTACCCCTAAATAATGTCAATGTTTCTGGGAACTTTAAAAATGCCACAAGTTCTAACAATAGGACTAGATGTGTACACTAGGGATCCTTCATCTAACAAAAAAATTTCCTTAGTCGCAATTGGATCAATACAAATACAAGGCAACCCCACTTTAGCATCTGGGGTAGTCAATGACCCGGTGACGGTCCTTCTCTTCCTTGAAGTGGGTGTGGATTGGCATATGAGTCAGTCAATCTCTCTCTACACCTAGTTGGCGGTGTGAGGGTCTTAAACCTACGAGGTTGGGGCCTTTCTTTGTTATATGTAATGTTTGAGCACACAACTTCGTCACTAGAAATCTGTGTAACATGTTAAATACTCAAGCATTAGTAATGTACACATCATTTAAAGCATTAATAATTCATTTACTAACCAATACAATACTTTTAAGGTCTATGTCAATGTAACTAATACAATTCTAAGTACTTTAAATCAAAAAATTTAATTCCTCTTCTACTACACAGGCTTAGGATTTTGTCCAACCATGTTGCTAATAGATAGTCTTGTTGTTTAACTTTGCTAAATAACTAAGTAACTAACATACCAAATAAACTAGAAACTAATTACTTTAACAAATTAAAGTGCATAGGGATAACATTGTCAATTCAAACATATATAATGGTTTCTTCGGTTCAATATTAAAACATAAAGGGTTTCAACGTCAAAATATTTAAGAATAGAGGTCCTAACTGTAACACTTTTAAAAATATAAAAGTCATTATTGTCTTATTTGTCAAACCTGGGCCATTAGTGATTCAAATGTATATATATAAAGGGCTACACTGTCTCTTCTTCATGATGCTTGTATTTTAGTGCTACACTCGAATTTTTTCATAGTTCGTTAATGGAGTGTTGTTTAGCAATTAATACAACAAAATTATATGTGAATCAAAACAAACATACATTAGTAAAAATCATAAAGCTTACAAAAACTGGAAACTTATCAAACATCTGGAAATTTAACAACAAACTTCATCAACCTTCACAAATCCAACTGAGAATTCATAATAAACAACCTAACAAGCATTTAACATGCCACTTAGATTTCAAAACCATCTTATCCATCAAGTACCCTAACATAAATACGACAACAACATGCCACTTCCTCATTTTATAACCTTCATTCATCTTCAAACCAGGATCTCCTCCTCTTTTCTAGACAATTTCCTAAGCAACCCTAGAATCACTTTCAACCCTGTAGCATATATGAGTGGATCTACCCAGCTAAAGAGTCATCTGCAGATCTGAACTTTCCGCACCCTACGAAACTCCTACCGAGGTTAGTAGCAGTCCAAGACATCTTAAATTTGCACTTAACTTTGCACTAGCAAATACAAATGGTTTTACTCAAGTCATCCATGGTAGTGGTAGAAATGTTTGTTGTGGTATTGGAAGAGTTCACTATTTTTGCTTGAGAAACACTACGAACGAGCAACACAAAGAGTGGGCTGAATTAGGTTAGGTTTTCTTGTGGTTAAAGGGTAAAAATGTGAATCATATCTATAGGGTAAAAACCTTGGCAAGTGGTATGAATTTCCCTCGCCACTCTAAGAAAATTATGCAAACTCTGTTCTTATGTGACGTTGATGTGGCGTTGATTATCGAATGACTAATATAAAAAAATGGCTAATTGTGTCGCACATATAGAAGTTTTTTTTTTGAACAATAAAAGGGATGCTAGCATCCCCAGCAGATCACAAGTACTACCTATCCGATACCTAATTTACCAAAAAGATTATTCAAAAGGAAAGGTTGAAAAGCCCTTCCATTTTCTTCCCCTGCCCTGTGCCTAGCCTCCTTTGCTAGTTTATCCACCAATTTGTTGAGATCCCTTTTTATATGGTTAAATTTTGGTCCATTATCTCCACAATTGAGAATTATACTACGAAGGATGGGTTGGATAGACCAACGTGCTGCTGACACTTGCTTGATACCTTGTATAACTTCAAGGTTATCCGAAAGTACCAATTTCTTGGTACTTCGGTTTATAGATCCCAATTCAACTGCTTTGAGAACTGCTAAAGCTTCGCCCTCAGTCGCTGAGTCACACTCTCTATTAAAAGTATGGTTGATAGTTGATTGAGAGTGTCGGTTGTCCTCGACTACCGCTATTCCTGTGGGTTCGCTTTTATTGTTGAAAGAAGCATCGCAGTAATATATGGTTTCATACTCGTTAATGTCCTCTTTAGTAGGAATTACTTCTGCTGTAGCTGGATTTGGGTACTTAATATTTTTAATCTTGTTCCACTCTATCCCATGTACTTCCGCCATAAGTTTATTTGTGCTTTCTATTATGGCTGTTCCATTCACTGGAATGTTTTCGTGTATACCCTTCATTTTCCCTTTCCAGATGTTCCAGAGATTAATCATGACCATGTCTTTGATAATATGATCTTCCCATCCTGCTTGTTTGAAGCCGTTTACTATTTTTATGAACCATTCTTCTATAGAATCTTCGTTGTGTTCTTCGATTCTTATTTGTGCCATTGTTCCTGCCCAGATATCCTTACACATGTTGCACTTTAGGAGTAAATGTTCCACTGTTTCACCTTCTTCATTACACCAGGCGCAGTTTGTTGACGGTGCACATTTCCTGTTGTAGAGATTTTTCTTAGTGGGTATAGCGTTTTTAATTGCCCTCCAATTAAATAGCTTAATTTTCTTCGGGATATTTGAATTCCAAATAAGCTTCCATATTAGTGATGTATGATTTTGGATTTCAGCTGAATTTGTCAGACTTTTCTCTATATGATCTTCTACTAGTCTCTTATAACCTGTTTTAGTGTCATAGGTGCCATCTTTGGAGAAAGGCCATACAAATTTATCTTTGTCCTCCGTGTTATAGATTTTGATTCTTTTAATAATTGGTATGATTGGTTCTGGAAATAGGTTATCTAGTACTTCATCGTCCCAAATCCTCGTGTCTTTGATAAATAATTCTCTAACTTTATTATACTCGCAGTCTTTTGGTTTCTCAATTTTCCATGATGTATCTATCCATCTATTGTTCCATATATTAATATCTTCCCCGTTTCCTATAACATATATGCCATGTTTAACGAAAAAATCCCTTCCTTCTATTAAGCTGGCCCAACTCCAGGTTCTACTCTGTCTCAGTTTACACTCTAGGAAACTACAACGAGGAAAATAGATACCTTTTAAAAGTTTCGCTGCTAGATTATTCTTGCTATGTAAGATTCTCCATGCTTGTTTCGCAAGTAAAGCTGTATTCATTTTTTAAAAATCCTTGAAGCATAATCCTCCTATTAATTTTCCTATTGCAACTTTTTCCCATGCCACCCAATGTAACTTGTTCTTTTCCCCTACATTCCACCAAAAATTAGAAATAGCTGAAATGAGTTTATTGCAGAAAGAAATTGGAAAAGAAAAAATAGACATATAATAATTTGGGATTGCTTGGAGGATCGCTTTTATTAGAACTTCTTTACCCCCCTCTGAGAGTAGTCTTGCTTTCCAACCTTCTGTATTTTTAAAAAGTTTTTTTGCTATCCAATCGAGAGATTCCACTTTCGATCTTTTATGGCAGAGCGGAATTCCAAGATAATAACCCAAGTCTTCTGTCTCTTTAATTTGCATAGCCTCTGATGTCTCGGTCCTTTTTTCTACTGGTGTTTCTTTACTAAAGTAAATTGCTGATGTATTAAGGTTAATCCTTTGTCCTGATCCTTCACAATAAGTAGTCAAGCATTGCTTAAACATTTCTAAATTAGTTTCATCTATATTTATAAAGAACAAAGAATCATCTGCGAATAATAAATGAGAGATCATTGGACAGTTTCGATTTATTTTTATACCACTAATATTCTCTCTCCCTATTTCATGATCAATAAGGCTGATAAGGGATTCCGTCATAATTGTAAAAAGGTACGAGGATAAGGGATCCCCTTGTCTAATTCCTCTACCTGCTTTGAATTTATCCAACCTTTCACCATTTAGGGTAATATTAAACGATGTCGTAGATATACAATTCCTTATCCAATTTATCCATTTTTCGCAAAACCCAAGCTTGCTTAAAATAATAAGAATAAAGTCCCAGCGTACCTGATCGTAAGCTTTTGCCATATCTATTTTTATAGCTTCCATATGCTTTTTATTTTTTCGCTTTCTGTTCATAAAGAAAGATATTTCCTCACACATATAGAAGTTAAATGACCAATTTGTGTGTTTTTTCAGTTTTGATAAATCACGGATCACGAAAGTCATCCGAAGTAAAGATAAAAAGTTTCACTACCCTCTTTTTTTCATATGAAAGATACAAATTTTGTAACAAATTTATTACTTTTTCCACATTTTTTTTCTCATATGATAATCATTATCTTTTTTTTCCATTCATTATACAACCAAGTACAAGAACTAGAAATTAAAAGTTTCTTTGGAAGTGTTTACTTTAAAGGTAAAAATACTTTTAAATAAAAAAATTATTTTTCAATAAAATTAGAATTATTTTAGATGCTTATATAAAGAAGTATTTGATGTTTTATCACCTTTTATCACCTTTCTATATATATGTTTTGATTTCCTTGAATAGAAGATAGAGAAAAATTAAATAGGATAGAGAAATCAATTCATTGGTACATATAAGCATACACGTAGGAGGTGATAAAAGGGTGATACAAAAAGGGTGACAAATATCATTACTCTTTTTCTAAATAAAGTTTAAGTTCAAAATATTTTTAAAATACTAAAGACGCAAACAGATTAAATAAATTTATGAACAAGCACTACAAGAAATAGTATCATTAGGGACGAATTTATTGCGGCAACATAAAAAATTATCACTATTTTTAAATACCAAAATGGCCTCTTACTATATTTTTAGCGGCAATATTTGTCGCTAAAGATAAAGTTAATAGAGGCAAAAATAAATAATTTGCTACTAAAGATTTCTTTAAAGACGAACTTATAGGAACGACCAAATAGCGGCTATTAGTAGCAAAATTAAAAAATTTAGTGTTCAACTTTTGCCAGGTACCTTTTTCTTGTAGTGAAGACCGATAAAAAAAAATACATATAACAAACTGTTAAAGTGAGTTTATAAGGTTTTATCTCCAGTTTTATAAGTGAAGCCGAAAAGTTAAATAAAAACAAGAATTTGTGCAGTAATACTCTTGAAGTTGACTATGATTACCTGAATATGAAGAAATATAGGAAATCAGTTGTAATTTGTAAGCACACATTCTCTCCATGTTTTATGTCGGACTCACCTCCAATAAATTCCAAAACTTCCAGTAATCAGAATCCCCCTTAACAGCTGTTTCAGAACCCAAGATCTCACGACCACTATTAAATAACCAATTAATATTAATACTAATTAATCCACTATTCTTCTCTCCATTACTATTCATATACTAGTAGTATCATTCACTCACTTCTATATCATTCACTCTTCCTACCCCACCTAGCCATCATCATTGTTGCAAAATTATGGTGAAAAAGTGATTTTACAACAAAAATATGAAGAGGGCCGATATGTATATACATTTTAACTTCTTATTTTTCTTTTACTTTTCGTTATATGGTTACGGTTTTGCTAAGGTGGTGCAGAAAATTGAGTTGAGTGATGAACCTTCAATTTTACTATCGATAAAACAAAGTCTTATTGATCCATTGGATCAGTTAAAAGATTGGAAATTTCCAGATAAAGCTTTAGTAAACAGATCAGTAGTTCATTGTAGCTGGAAAGGAGTTCAATGCAACTCTAATGGTGCAGTGGAGAATCTTGATCTTTCCAACATGAACCTTACTGGCATTGTATCGAATAATATCGAGAAGCTAAAAAGCCTCTCGAATCTCAACTTATGCTGCAATGAATTTTCATCGTCATTGCCAAAATCTTTATCCAATCTCACTACATTGAAGAGCATCGATGTTAGTCAAAACTCTTTCATTGATAGATTTCCAAGTGGACTTGGAAACGCTGCAGGATTAACAATGTTGAATGCATCGAGTAATAATTTCTCGGGTTATCTTCCTGAAGATCTTGGAAATGCAACGATGCTCGAGTCTTTGGATCTTCGAGGGAATTTCTTTGAAGGTTCGATTCCAAAATCTTATAAGAATTTGGTGAGGTTAAAGTATCTTGGCCTTTCGGGGAACAATCTTACTGGAAGAATTCCAGGAGAAATTGGTGAGCTTTCGTCTTTGGAAACTATTATTCTTGGTTACAATGAATTTGAAGGGAGCATTCCAGGAGAAATTGGTAATCTTACTAATCTCAAGTACCTTGATCTTGCTGTTGGAAATCTTGGTGGCTCAATTCCAGATGAAATTGGGAAGCTACAGAAGCTGGAAACGATTTTCTTGTACACGAATAATCTCAAAGGGTTGATTCCAGGAACAATTTGCAATATCACATCATTGCAGTCATTGGATCTCTCTGATAACATGTTATCAGGAGAGATTCCTGGTGAAATTTCAAATCTCAAGAATTTACAGCTCTTGAATCTTATGCGGAACAATTTATCAGGTTCAGTCCCGGCTGGACTTGGTGGATTGACTCAACTCTCGGTTCTTGAGCTTTGGAATAATTCGTTATCGGGTCCTTTACCAAGCAATCTTGGCCACGATTCGCCTCTCATATGGCTAGATGTCTCATCAAACATGTTTTCCGGTCAAATTCCTGAAACCTTGTGTGATAAAGGTAATCTTACTAAGCTTATTCTGTTCAATAATGCTTTCACTGGTTCAATACCAGATGGTTTATCAACATGTATGTCGCTTGTTCGTGTACGAATGCAAAACAATTTTCTTTCCGGAAAAATCCCGTTTGGTTTTGGTAGACTCGGAAAACTCCAAAGATTGGAACTGGCTAATAATCACTTGACCGGTCAGATCCCAAACGATTTTGCTTCCTCTCAATCGCTTTCTTTTATTGATGTCTCTTATAATCGTCTTCAATCTTCTCTTCCATCATCGATTCTTTCAATCCCGAATCTTCAAAACTTTTTAGCCTCAAACAATGAATTAGTACATGAAATTCCCAATTTGTCCCTAGATTGTCCATCACTTACTTTGCTTGATCTCTCATCAAATCATTTTACCGGAAGCATTCCACAAAGTATTTCTTCATGTCAGAAACTCGTGACTTTAAACCTTCGAAACAATCAATTCACCGGAACAATCCCTAACTCCATAGCTATGATGTCCACATTAGCCGTTCTTGATCTCTCGAATAATACTCTTATAGGAGAAATCCCTCAAAACTTTGGGAATTCTCCAGCTTTAGAAATGCTTAATGTGTCCTTCAACAGACTAGAGGGTCCTGTTCCTGGGAACGGCTTGCTCAGAACAATCAATCCAGAAGATCTTATTGGAAATCGTGGCCTCTGTGGAGGGGTTCTTCCACCATGTTCTCAAAATCCACCATATGTTTCGAAGCAGAGAAGCTTTCATAAACACATTATAGCTGGATGGGTGATCGGATTCTCTACTCTTCTCACGATTGTGATAGCATTTTTCGGAGCTCGGGCTTTATATAAAAGATGGTATTCAAACGGTTGTTGCTTCGAGGAAAGATTTGAAACAGGAAATGGAGAATGGCCATGGAGATTAATGGCATTCCAGAGGCTAGGTTTCACTAGTGGTGAAATTCTCTCTTGTATCAAGGAATCAAACGTGATAGGAATGGGAGCAACAGGGACTGTGTATAAAGCTAATCTGACTCGGCTAAACATGTCTGTTGCTGTGAAGAAACTATGGAGATCAAGAGCTGATATTGAAATGGGAGACAATGAAGATCTTGTGGGAGAAGTGAACCTTCTTGGGAAATTAAGACATCGAAACATCGTAAGACTATTGGGATTTCTTCATAATGACACGGATTCTATGATACTTTACGAGTATATGATAAACGGTAGTCTCGGAGAAGCTTTACATGGGAAAGAAAGAGTGAAATTGCTTGTGGATTGGGTATCGAGGTATAATATAGCAGTTGGGGTTGCTCATGGGCTTGCTTATCTTCACCATGATTGTCATCCACCAGTTATTCATCGCGATATCAAGTCGAATAATATTTTGCTTGATGCTAATCTTGATGCAAGAATTGCTGATTTTGGATTGGCAAAGATGATGCTGAAGAAGAATGAGACTGTTTCAATGGTGGCTGGATCTTATGGATACATAGCTCCTGGTGAGTTTATTAATTATTATTAAGTGTATTTCCAAAAATGATTCTAATGTTGATCTTGATTTGCAGAGTATGGTTACACACTAAAAGTTGATGAGAAGAGTGACATCTACAGCTATGGAGTTGTTTTAATGGAGCTTCTAAGTGGAAAACAACCATTAGAGGCAGAATTTGGAGAAACCATTGACATTGTAGAATGGATACGCAAGAAAATTCGAGATAACAAATCATTAGAAGAAGCATTAGATCCAAGTGTAGGGAGTACTAAACATGTTAAAGAAGAGATGCTATTAGTCTTGAGAATAGCTCTTCTTTGTACAGCCAAGCTTCCCAAGGATAGGCCTTCCATGAGAGATATAATAACAATGCTTGGTGAAGCAAAGCCTCGAAGGAAAAGTAGCAGTAATAATGGTGCCAATGTTGTTAACAAAGATAAACCACTTTTTAGCGCGTCACCTGTAAATGCTCTTCTGTAACAACAATTCCATATCTTGGGTCGTTTTCCGGTGGTGAGTTCCGCTAACAGAGTTCTCAAGACGAAATAATATATCCCATGTTTCTCACAATCCATTAACTTTTTTGTAAAGTGAGTAGATGCATCCCCAAATTCGAGCACCAGTCAGTTGATGCAGCCTCAAATTCATGCTTAGTGTACCAATCTCTTATAAGTATTTATTTTGCAAATAACAGTTGTAACATTTGTAACATAAGCGAAGATCTACATAGAGAACACACGAATTTGCTCTTACAGCATTACAATGATTTAGAGTTCTTTTATCTGTAATTGTACCAGACCCTTGTGGTCTTTGAAATATAAATTCATTAGTTCATGACAGAGATGTAAACAAACCTAGTCGAGCTGATACTAGATGTGCAAGCTTGATTGATAATATTTACGAGTCGAGTTCAAATTTTAACGAGTCGAGCCAAATTTTTTAAAGGTTACTTGAAAACATATCGAACAAGCTTTTTTCAAGTCGATCTCGAATTATTAACGAATAATTTGTTTTGTATAGGTTTAATAATATATCTATTGATAACTAAAACATTTATTTAATAATTATAAATATTAACGACCAGTTAACGAACGAATTCGAACAAACTTTTTTGTTTGTATGTATACATACGAGATCGAACGAGTTCTTTTTTCAAGCTGAGCTCGAGCTGCTCCCTAGTGGCTTGATTCGTGTACGACCCTAGTTCACGTGCTCTAAAAATATATCACTAAAAATTTCTCCAGTGTAAATATAGGAGCACCAGATGTGAGTGAGTTTGACGTTTTGGCATTTTGATAAATATAAATCGATAAATTTACCATCCATAGTACATATAGTAATTTCTATAGTATATAAGGATTTTAAAGTATTTAGTGTTCATTTTTTATTTTTCAAAATGCCCCCACCTCCGCCCTTAACTTTCCCCAAACCCATCGGTGTTGATAGACTTGACCACACCCCGACAAGCGTGATGGTCACGGCTTCGTAAAAGGCCAAGACCAACGAGGTCCCCGATCAGGGCCCAATAAAGCCCACATCACTCGCCATGGGCACGAGGACTAATACTCTGAATATCTTTCGAAGGATACAAAAAAGTCCATATAGATATATTGGATTCTTCATATCTATAAATTCCCACACCATGCGATTAAAGAAATATTACTCATATTCTTACACTAGTCATATTACATTCGAACCTAATCCAACAGATATCCTCCTCGCTTCCAATACTAACTTGACCGTCAGAGTGTCATCGAGATGCACATCTCCATGTGAAACTAACCTTTGTAGAGTTTCAGGTCTCTAGACTCGACTGAAGATAAAATTAGCACAAGCATCACCAACGACTCCTACCAGAGATAATCGTCGTGTACATCTATTGATCAGGCATATCGTGCTCTATCAATTGGCGTCGTATGTGAGAATCGAAAATTCCAAAACCATTGAGAAACCACTAATGAAAACCAGATTCGAGCTTGATTTTCAGAGACAAGCAAAGTTGGAGGCACCACCACCAATCATACCACACGCTTAGATGTAGTCACTCTCATATCCCGAGAATTGAGTCCCTCAAAGAGATGATATCGAACCTCCTGCCATCGCTGATCATCATCCTACTCCCTAAGTAGAACCGCTAGTATCCACCAATAACTTGGTAGTCGAGGAGGAAACAATACATCCGAGGATAACCACAGACTTCCAACAGTTGATACGACAATGCTCTGGATCAACTACGTCATCAACAGGCACCTCCATCCTAAAATCCCCCGATCATTAGTATCCACGACGACTCCTCCCAACAGAGTGACAACGCGTACGCCATAAAGCCTCGAAGAGAGGATAACTCTAAATACGAAAATTTGAGGGGAAAGATACGGGAGTTGAGAAGAACGTCACTGAAGAAAAAGCCCGAGCAAACGCGCAAAATATTTCAGGTCGATCGAGTGTCACACATCAATATAACCATCCCTTTTCCTAGGTAATACCTGACGTCGTCGTGTCATGAAAAATCAAGCCACCGACCATCCCTACCTTCGAGGCTCACAAATCCAGATTCGCATATAACTCTTTTATAAGGTACATGGAGTTCATTACAGGATCAGATTTCATTTATTGTCGGGATTTCCCGTCAATGCAACACCCAAATATGGTATTCCAAGTAAGAGTCTCACTCCATAGAAAATTTTGCTCAGCTCATTGCAGAATTACTAGCCTGACTGCCAAATAGGAAGACTGGTAAGACAAAATCTTCGTTACTCGACCCTGTCCACGGGAAAAGAGAAAGATTATCGTCTTTCATTTCATTGATTATTTCGTTGAAGTTGCTTAATATGTAGAGAAGTTGGATTGATCCTTTGTTTATCACACTTTTACTCGTGGATTACCTAACAATCAGTTTAAGATCTATTTGGACTCCCAACCTCAACATATCCTATTTGACATAATCACATATTTGAAATATACATGAAAGCCAAATAAATTCACAAGAAGGCTTATGGAAGAACCCGAGATAGGGAAGGTCACTCTCGAGTGCATACGACTCGAAGAAAACACAAAAGGGAAGACCGATAGAGGGGGTGCTCAAACCAGTTTAAGGATGATAAGATCAAGCGAAGGAGGATCGTTGAATCCAGACATTCCAAAATCATGAAGGAGACCGAACCGCCGCCTTAAGAATGATAAAGGAAAACCTAGATAGGAAAAGACAACCATAACTACTTGCTAATATTAGAATTAGGATCAAACAAACTATGCAACCAGATTAAGATCAGGGAAGAGGAAAACAATTATACTGGTATCCTAAGCGTCATACCTCTCCAAAGAGAGTTGGTTAAGCACATAACTGGTCGAACTGAAAAGAAATGAGCCAGCGCAAAGGTACGCATCGAGATACATATTATAGCCAAGGGACCTGGCGCAAGAGGCCGATGATTGCTTAAACTAAATGGGTTCGAAATGCAACGTCATCTGGATGCCCCTAGAACACATACAACATTTGATTCACTAATCGAGATTTTAACATGGCCGTATACCCCATGACGACCCATTTGTCATACACACAGTAATAAGTATTAGTCTGATGCATCAATATTAACCAACACAAGAAAATTAATATATCTCCTATATACATGAACATATTTGAACAACTAAAGATCAACCACGATGCCATAAGACCCTACCGAGACTCGATTAGAGGATTTTCGGGTAAGAGTCTTCAACCATCTGGGTGCATCAATCTAAAATTAACCATAGGAATGAATGAACAATCAAAGAATGTGATCGTACGAAAATTCGTAGCGTGATATGAATCAATATATCACTCCATCCTCGACCAGTCAACTCTCAACAAACTCTGAGTTGTGGTGTTTACTTGTCACCTCGCCATGAAATTCCCAACAACAATAGGGAATGCAATTGTCTAAAAAAGTCAGATATGTACCTAAGAATGTTATTTTGATTCACTAAGAGGATCCAACGTATTCATGGTATATCTACCTGAAGGGAAGCCATTAGCAAAACCTGTCCCAATGGAAAGACGGATAAAAGTACCAATCGAAACCATATATTGAAAGGTGAAAATTGGCGAAAAGCTCAATGATGGTTAAAAATCAGTCATGTTTGACAAGTCAGAAGAAAACATATATATGTTTGCATGTGAAATGAATGACATGGTCAGAATAACCATAATATAGACGAGAACTAACTAAACGTTTATCCATATGTTAGACTGATCACCTAGAAAAAATAAACTTCTCTGACGAGAAGAATAATGTCATCCAAGAAGAAGTCGATCGATTATTAAAAGTTGGTCATATCTGAGAAGCTCATTATCCAACGTGAATTAACAATCCAGTACTTGTAGAATATACAAATATCAATTATGTGTGTACAAATGATAAGATCGACAAGTTTGTATACTCGACGGTCAGACACTTATTCATGTCATTTATGGATGATTTCAAAGGATACAATAAAATACTGATGTCCAAAGAAGATGAGGAAAAATCTACCTTCGTAACCAAACAAGTTACAAAGTTATGGCATCCAGATTAAAAAACGTTGGGTCAACATATCAATGGATGGTAAATAGAGTATTCACATCTCAAATCGATCGTAGCATGGAAATATACAATACGATATGTTGGTAAAAATCATTACATTCGACGAACATCTATTATATCTAACCAAAGAATTTGTCGTAATGAGAAGCGTGAGAATCAGGGATGGAAATGGTTCGTTTTTTGGAAAAAATATAAAAGACTATAACCATAACCATTTATTTTATTAAAACCATAACCTATCGGTTTTGCGGTTTTTAACCATTAGGTTTCAGTTTGTTAGAACGTGTTTGTAGTTTTTAACCATAATCAAATAATAAATCTATAAATATATAAGAAAATCCTAAAATAAGACCACACATATAATAAAAATCTCCAAAGTATATACAAAATTTTACTGGTCTTTTACCAAATAGGATAATTTTATTAGTTGGTTAAATCTAGTATTTGAAATTTTTTGTTTTAGAATTTGAATATATACTTTTTACCTAAATTATGAACATATAGATGATAGTAAATTGGTTTAGGTTATTCAGTTTTATTTTTATCTAAAACAATAACCTAATTGTTTTAAGCAAGGTTATGTAATTGGACTTTAATCGGTTCGGTTATCACCAGTTTTTGGTTTTTAACCGTAACCATTTCCATCCTTCGTGGGCATCCACTTATCATGCACAATTAATAACAAACACTAGCCACCAATGAAAGTGACAATTACTCAAACACCTGGCATGTAAGATCTAGGCAATACATCAAATACTGGGATACAAGAAAGTAAAAAGTAAGGGAAGAAAAAAAATACACATGATTTGAAGTGGTTTGGCTCCCCTAAGCTTACTTCACTACTCGAGTTCTATTTGGCACTTAGTATTTTCCAAGATCCTCCACTATAATCTTACATATCTCTTCAACATGGTGAGAACATAAACCTTTACAACCTCTTCAACAAACCCATTCGAAGCAAAAATTTGGGTTTAATAACACAAGAAACTGTATATACTTCCAATACTCAAACCACCACTTCACAATTTTCTTGTGTATACACCACACATCGACCCGACTATTCGACCAATACTCACAAACCACTTCACACGCCCACGAAGCTTTGTCTCGTGTCTACACCTTCATGAGGATACAAAAATCTCTATATTTTCTATTAAGATCACGCTTCTCACCTAGAATAAGAGAAACATTACGAATGAAGAATACTCCCTGATATGTAGATATGACTATGCGGCTTACAAAAAAATACAAAAGATGGAAACTTTAGTTTACAATGCTTTGGGATGCTTCTTGAAGATCTAAACTTGATAGATTGAGTTTTGTCATAGAAAAGAGGTATTTTTGCAGATTTTGAATCTTCTTTTTATAGAATTAAAAAATTTACAAGTGATACATCCATGCGTAAGAAAAATATTGATCGAAACTTCAAGACTTAGAGATCCGACATCTCCTTGTCAAAGTTCTAAAGTTACATTATAGTCTTTTTCCTATTACCTATTATACCCTTATTATGTTTTCCCTACCTACTCTCTCTCTCTCTCTCTCTCTCTCTCTCTCTCTCTCTCTCTCTCTCTCTCTCTCTCTCTCTCTCTCTCTCTCTCTCTCTCTCTCTCTCTCTCTCTCTCTCTCTCTCTCTCTCTCTCTCTCTCTCTCTCTCTCTCTATTACCTATTATACTCATATTGTGTTTCTTACAGATAATTAGGGGTCTAGTATCTAAACCTAGGAACCTTTTGCGAGTGAATCCTACACATGTTATTTATACGCCTAACGTTCAAACCCTATGTGATTATCTAGCTAGTTTAGATATTCCGATTCTCAAATTCAACTAAAAAAATATAATTATATTTTACACTACAAAAGCTCCCCCCCACCCCCACCCCCCGGGCATATTTTAATAGCTAACACAACTCATTATGTGCTTAAGATAAATAATTGTTGTAAGCACAATACTTTTAATAAACAAGCAATGCATAATCAATTTAAATCATCATGTAATTCCAAATATTAAAAAAAAATCCAACCATAAATAGGGTTCTTACATGTGCAATATCAAGATAGAAGATGTTTAGTTCATGCTTGGATAATGAAAAACAATAACCAAAGACATAATATGGAGTTTAAGAGAAGAAGAATTACAACAAATATAGAACTTGTGTTGTTATCTTACTCTCCTTGCTTTTCTCTTGCTCCCCAAGCCAATAATAAGGAATGAGTGATGAATTGTGTCTACAAATATGAAAAAAATACTAATATATACTTGGAAATTTGGATTTTTACGCCATGTGCCTAGAAAATAGGTCAAATGTGGTCTCTAGGTTCTTTGTTAAATCCGGACGACTCAAGTAATCTCACCAAAAACGTCCATAACTTTCTCGCCACAACTTGGAAATGAAGGATCTTATTGACACATGTACTATAATACAAGATTTATCCTGTGTGTAAATTTTATGAGAGTATTCATTACCTATTATTTGTTATGATTTTTGCAAACCGACAAATCCGATTTCCAAGATTTGGTATTTGACTTCTAATGATCTTCTTGGCTCCTTAGCTTTTTCCAGATCTTGTTTCTGCTCATTTTTTTTAACTATGGACTACTTAGCTTAGCCTTTTTAATCTTGAACACTCTATTTTCCACTAGATACACAATAAAACATAAAACAGCCTCAAATTGCTCTAAAAAACGAATATATCATAATAGCTAAAAATTCAATATATGTTATATTAAGGATAAATTCTATCTTGTAAATCATAAAACAACCCAAAATAATGTCTCTGAAGTACTAAATTATATCATAAAACATAAGACATCATAATCTCACCATGACAATTTGATACAGAAGTCGTCTCACAACCATTTATGTCGGGAGCCAGAATACAAAGAAAACTCAACTGATTATCACCATCCTTGGACTGGACAATTGAAAAAGCAAATGTGAATAGACCTATAAGGAACAAAATGTAACATCAACACCAAAAATAAAAAGAAATATAGGGTTCAAAGAGGCTGGAAAGACCATGCAGAACAATATGGATGTGTATGTACCTATTCAGTCTAATGGTTAAAAACCCATCATATTCAGATGGGTAAAATCCATCCAAAAATAGATAACTCCAAGGGCCCATATTACATCTATTGGCCTCTTTTGTTGTTACAACTAGTAGATGACCTTTGAATTTGTTTTTTAAATAGTTACTCATCGAGAAAAAATAGTGGATGACAAGCACGGAACTCATCAATACACTCCCCAAATGCTACATGAGTACATTTAAAATTACACTTCACGAGATAAAGTTCTAATGCAACTTGTAAGTAGGGATCAACATCTTTTAGTCTATGAAAGTAGTATTGAAGTGAATGTATAATGAACCACATCTCCAAAAAGTACATCTCTTGCCTTATTAACAGTAGTGAAAGGTACCTTATATGATATGTCTTACCCATATCTCTATTTCAATATTGATTTAATTTTAGTGGTCTTAGTGCATAAATTTGAACATGCTTCATCGATAATGACCTTATTTATGACTTTTGACGATAATCGAGCATTGCTCATCTATAAATCACCGCATGTGTAAATGTTTTTGAAAGCCTTGACATACACCTTGTTTTAGCTTTGTCCACTAAAGAATACACATACCTATGGCGAATGAGCTCTTTACACTTCTTGCAATATGCACCAACTTTCGAATCTTTGTTGTTCGAAGATAAAACCATAACAAGTTTTACATTCATACTTTGAAAGAGTACAATATAACTCTCTCACACCAACTTTGAAAACCTGACCCATGCCTTTGATGGATTCAGTCTATCTACTGCTTCTAAGAACTTTAAACATGTGTAGTCTGGTCTTTGACCTCTCAGTGATATTTCTCATGTTGCCCGAAGCATGTTCAAGAACCATGTAAGAGGAAATGTGTGAATCTGCAATAGAAGGAGAATTTTCAAGCGTAACCCACTGATTTTCTTAACAAGTATCTCAACGTAGCACTCCCTATCACAATAAAAAAAATCCATATAATGGTGGAAAAGTCAGTCTCACCGACCATCTTGCAATGCAAATAATTCCTGACCCAAGTAGAACAATTCTAGACCACAAGGAGTGAGTCTAGTATAAAGCTTCCAAAGAGACTTGGTAATCCACAAGAAAGAGTCAAAGCAACTAAAACAATGCAGAGCGATCTCGTCACCATATTTTCAAACCACCAAAACTTTAGAGTCCATTGATCCCCTGCAAATGAAAACCAACTATGCATACTACCAATTAATAGTGATACAAATTCAATCATGAATCGGGAGGGGTAAAAACTCATCAGGCTTCAAGAATACCAACACAAATAGTTTTATTATATAAACACTAATTGTCTTGTGTATTGTGAATATATGATAAAAATATATATAAAATAAAAAAAAATATACACTAGAAGAATTGAGCAAAAGGAATCAGACATGCAACATTATGTTTGAATTCCAATGGGTAAAAACCCCATTAACATTCACAATATTATGCAAAACCACATAAAATATATTGGTATCCATTTGACCCTTTGAAACAAAGATAACACAATATATATTTGTCATGATAAACACAAAATCATAAAAGAATAGTGCACTAGAAGAACAGAGCCAAAATCACACAAAAACAAAGAATATAAGAACATGTTTGAGTGCAAATGGATAAAACCCCATTAGCATTCATTATATTGTGAAAATCCTAGAATAAAAACACTGTATACCAAACAATATGAAATCAATGCATATACACGAACACATCATAATTTAAAACAAATAATAATAACAACACAAATAATCATGCATAATGATACCTAAGGGAAATAAACACAAAAAATAAACACTAAGAAGCTATTTGAACTTTTAAATAAAATATATATTTCACATGATATACACACGGAAAAACAAAAAAAATTGAAAACTACACTAAAAATAAAACCCTACCTGGAGCAGCTTGGAGTTGTTTTGCATGTCATGGATCTTCTGCGCGATTTCCTCGATGAAGAAATCGCTTTTGAGCTTTTACGTCTGACGAATTCTTATTTCAATTCAAAAAAAATTGTAGTGTATGCTTATGATTTGATCACTAGAGAGAGAGAGAGAGAGAGAGAGAGAGAGAGAGAGAGAGAGAGAGAGAGAGAGAGAGGGGGGGTGATTTGTACTGTACAAACCGTTAGTAAGGGATATAGAATTTTGTTTGTTTGTGCTTGGTTTGTACGACAAGGAACAACTACATTTTTTAAATAGCTAATTCTATTTTTTGGTCAGTTAAATTTCATTAATAGTAAAATAAATTACAAATTAAATGCAAATGGCCTATTTCGGTATATGCCCTATTAGTCCCTAAATGAATAAAGTTAAAAAAAAGCAAAGGATGATAGTCTTCAACTCTAGGTGATATTAGAGATTCCAGCCTTCCGAGTTAGAATATCGACTCATTCATTTCATCAAGGATGTACATGACATATTACTGTGTTTTCTAAGATTGAGATCGAAACCACGACTTTCCTCCTTATGGGCCTAATATTCCATCTTGAGTTGGTTGGATCTTTCATGCCACGAACAATATCATGACAGTCAGTGTCGATAAATCACATTACAAATTAAGCTAATTTACATGATTGCATGCTTCCATGGTCGCTTGAGCTCCCCCTTTCAGTGTTGTTGAACACCAACCTTTTTTGTTTCAACTCTTAGACGTGTACCCTTTTGATACATATGCATGGCAAAGTAGGCGTCATAAAAAGTGATTTGCATATGCATCTAAAGTATTATTCGTATTTGTATTATCTCTGGTCGACATACTATTTTGAGTGATATTATTTACCCTGTCATCGCCAAATATATCTTCCATTAAGGTGTATACTTCAACCAAGATTACCGTACTATTCCATGGGTCGTTTTAAAAAAAAATCCCTCATTCTATGTTTTCACCTAAATCAAATAAGAATGAAAATATGTGCAACTACAATATTCTTTTCCCGACTATTTTTAGAGAAAGCATTTGAGATTTTAAAGATCCATTCATCTTGGATGACAGACTTGGACCATATTTATCGAATTCTATGGCATTTGATGATCATATGGGAGATAGTTTCAATGGTTCTGGTACATTATGCACAAAATTATTATCAACACATTCTCTTTGAAACAACTTTACTACGAAAATGATGGCACCCCGACAATATTTATGAATGCTCTAATTTTGTATAGGATCTTATCATTTCCATATTAGTTTTCAAAGTTAGATTTAGCATAATGTTGATTCAACATTGTATTACTACTCTCCTCATCTTCTTTTTATGCAATTGCAAGATATCCGGTTCTGGTCGTATAAGCTCCAAAATTTGAACGTGTTCATACAATAGAGTCGTCAGAGTTGATATCTATCAGATGAATTCTTAAGATACTATTATCCATGTTTTCATCAAGTGTATTACTAACTTGATCAACATCATATTTCCCAAAAGTTGGCTGATCAGATCACTAGCCAATTTAAGATGATTTCCTCCAAGATTGATGATAAGGACACAAAATATGGTACCCGTGTGTTATATAAGATATTAGTATTATTTTTATACCTAATTTGATAAATACATTCCCACTTGAGGATGTCTTTTCCTGCAAGGATACTAACACATACCTAATATTCACATTTTTTGCTTTCACATCCCCAAAAGAACACTAGGGAAGCATATACCCTTGAGGATTTTAGAAACAAGTAAATATGGGTTTTTCATAATCCTCCATGCTTGGATCACAAGTAAATGCTTAATTATCTTTTGAAAGTCTCAGAAACCATACATGTCATTACACGTAGTAGTGGAAATTTTATCCCACGAAACCTAATGAAATTTCTTTTTCGTAGATCCCCACCAAAATCTTGCAAGGATTGCTTATATATTTTTGCCAAATGTTTTGGATAACAAGAATATGTACATGGTGTAGTCAAGGAAGTGTTGATGGGCCACTTCAATTAATACTTCTTTTCACCATTCGAATAGAGAAAGATCTTTCCACCCTTTTGCCTTAACAAAAAATCTATCTTACAACCATTGCTAATTGTATTTAACGGTCACAAGATAAAATAAGGTTCAGGAAATCTTAGACTAAACCATTTACAAACAGAATACCAATGTAGTGTGCATATAGACATTAAATCTAAAAAACAACATTTTTAGACGATATTCCTTATTGTGCGTATATAGTATACATGTATGATAGAAGAGAATTCCTTATTCCTATTATAAATAGACAAATATTTGTGGACACCTTTGTTTTTATTTTACAAACATAGACAAATAATCCTAAACAAAGAAAGTATGAATTAAGAAATTCATTCTTATTAAAGAAATAAAGAAATGAAAAACATTCTCTTTGTTTGTTAATCTTTTTGGTGCCCAAGCATTAAAAGAAATATATTTATCAATCACACTTTGTACAAAATTCCCCTTATTTGATAGGTATAAAGTTATTTATTGTACAGTTTTTATTTATTTATTGGTATTAAATCGTCAATCAGATCAAGAATATAAATAGATTGACGATTTAATACCAATCGAATCATGCAGCATCATTGGTGGTATATTGGGTGATATAATTTTAGATATTATATATATCATTACTAGATTGAAAAAATTGAAAAAATTGAAAATAGGTGTCTTACTATTATAAAAGAACATACAATATTGAACATTCTCTTAAAAATATGAACACAGAAAATATTTTTATTGTATCTAAAAATTATCATTTCTAAAAATAGTTCTTTTAATATAATAAAACAAGGGTGATTGACCCATGGGGTCTTCGGTTCTGTGTCTCATAAGGACTTTGTGGCTACATTCTTCTACTAAGAGGCTTATGAAATCTTATGGGTCAAAAATACCCCTTAAGTGTATATAGGAGAATGAATTCTCAAACCTTTTCACTTCCATTCATTTTATTTTTGATCTCTCTCTGCTTTCGAGCTCCATTTTCGCATCATAATTTAAACTCCTAGCAAAATAGATCTAGTCGTGGTTTAGAGCCATAAGAAGAACAAAACTCAAAAATTATTTTGTGTAATTGGTGAGTTTGTGTTAATACTTAGAGAATTCACCAGCAAAATCACTACTTAGAAAATTCACCAGCAAAATCATTATTGCGGGAATTCACCGGCAAAATCACTACTTAGAGCATTAACAAGGGAAATCATTACTCGGAGAATTAACCAGCAAAATCACTACTCAACGAATTCACCAGCAAATCACTACTCAACGAATTCACTAGCAAAATCACTACTAAGAGAATTCACTAGCAAAATCACTACGCAAAGAATTGACCAGCAAAATCACTAAGTACTTAGCAAAAAATGTGTTAGGACTAGTCAAAGTATGTGTTCTACAAAATCACTAAGTAGTCAACAAAGTCACTGATTATGCTCAACAAAAACACTGCGTGCTTAGTAAAAATTCACTGAGTGTTACACACATGTACAACCACAAAGTATTATGCAAAATCACTATATATTAACATAAAATCAGTGAGTATGTTACACAAAAACATTTAATATTACTAGAAAACCGCTTAGTATTACACAAAATCACTGAGTGCTACATAAAATCACTAAGTATTACGCATAATCACTGATTATTGATATAAAATCACGGAGTATTACACACAAATTACTGAGTATTACGCAAAATCACTGTGTATTAACATAAAAGCACTTAGTATTACACAAAATCAGTGAGTATTACGCATAATCATTAATTATTACACAAAATCACCGAGTATTACGCATACTCACTAATTATTACACAAAATCACAAATTAATACACAAAACCGCTGAGTATTATGCAAAATCACTGAGTATTAACATAAAATCACTTAATAGTACACAAAGTCACAGAGTATTACACAAAATTACTAAGTATTAACGTAAAATAACTGAAAATTAACTCAAAGCTGGCTTCAACATTTTGGTGGAGATGTGCATCAACATTCTAAATCATAAATGACTTTCCTCAAAAAGATGTTTAGAAATATATATCTAACTAAGATTCTCTAAATTTATGGTTCATATCTATGTTTGCTGACTCTGCCTTCCCAAAGTTGTAATGTCTTGGTTCTCTTGGTTCTGGAATTTTGCAGTTCTGAATTATATTGGATCGTTTTAATAAGTTGACTCACTTTTTAACACATTTTAATATAAGGATTCACCAAATAAGAAGCATGATCTCAAAAACTTGGGTGCGAGTAACATGATGAAATTAGTGATTAAGTTAGAAGTTATGACAACACAAACACACTATCAAGATATGTAATCAACCAGCATGTAATATTTCTCGAAATCATCATCAATACGAAATTAGATCACCTTGCCATCAGCTACCTTTGGCTATGCACCAACATATATACAAATCATTACACTCCATTCAAATTACCATGCACAACCAAGTTCATAAAACAAAAGGATAAACTACAAAAGACCTCCTATATTTTGTGTTTTGAAAAAAGTCCAACCTCTTATTTGTTTCTGAGAAGGACTAACATTAATTTTATCAAGTAAAGTTGGTATCAATAATGCAATTAATTCAAACATAAAAATGAAAACTTGAAATTATCAGAAGCAAGTATAAGAGATTTTAATGAATTAATTAACGGGAATCAGATATAGGAACAGGTGAATGATGAACAACAATCTCAACATGAACATCCCAAACATTATAATATATAATAATCTTGTTAGCAACTTTTATAACATCCCTATACCATGCATACCAAGAAGAATCTGATTTGATGTTGTTCACTACTTGTTGTAACTTTTTGAAAATAGCGCTTATAATGCAACAATTAACCTTGACCATCTAGTGTTAAAAATCTTCAATATCTTTAGCAAAATCCAACACAAATGGCTTTAGCAAAATAGATAAAACAGAAAAAGACACAATTTAAAGGTCATTAAAATATGATTCAAACAAATTACAACAAAATATCTCTTGGATCAATTTTAAAGGATCCAGAAGGCAGGAATCATCCTATACTCTAACTTACAATCATAAATCTCAAGAATATTTTTATCCCCAAAGTCAAAAATCCCCATGTCATGACCTCCATACATGTAATCTTCATCTATGCGTTCCCAGTAATCATCCGTAAAATAGATAGAATTTGCTTTGCATCCTTTATACTTGTTGGCAGACAATGATTTAGAATGATTACCGCCTACAAATAACATTCTATCACCCAAATCCTTCAACTCTATCCATTCCTTGTTCACCAAATCCAACTTGTAAACATAAAAATTCTTGGTCAAGTATTCACCACGATACTCTTCGACTAAATCATGCTCGAGAATAGGTTCACCATCGGGATTGACGTAATCAGCAATGCATCTGATTACTTGGAGAATTTCACCGTTAGACTCAACTATGTAGCGTCGAGTAAAGTGTAGCGCCATGTCTTCTGATATATTCAAGGGAAGAGAGGGCGATAGGTTCTCTACTTTTATTGGATTTTGACAATCCATACGCCAAGCTTCCACAGAACCTCTTTCAGATAGTGCATATATGTAATCTTTGCAGACCGTGATATCGCAATAATCATTGTGCGAGTCTTCAAACAAAGTCCATTCACGAGTTTTATGGTTAATGTAAGCAATTTTCGATTTTGAACCGTAGATTACTGCAACCTTAAAATACTTACTACAAACAGAATCACCCCAAATAATAACTTTACGAATCCAATGTCTTGATAAATTTACTGGGTTATAATTAAATTCCGGAAAAGAAAGTATATGAGGAAGTTGAAATTTGACATCCAGAATTTGATTATAGATGAGTATATTCTGTTTATCTTGCAAAAGAATTAACCAACCTTGTGATGAACCGATGCAATGAGAGTTAGCAGGCATCTTCAATGGCTTCTGCACCTTATTCACAAGATCCAATAAATGTTTGTTGTTTTCTTCTTCTTCAAAGTCAGTAGGCATCAAAAGAAACGGCAATCGATTCTTCAACTCAGTGATGATAGGCTTGGTATGCTTTTCAGCTACAGAATACCAGGAACGGCATGTATCTTTAAACATAAGCTTATCATAAGAAGATAATCTTTTCAAAACCAAGTCCATAGGATCAGTAAGTAGTGTAGACCAATCTACTTGACTTATTTTTCTTTTTTTCATCCTCTCGGAATAACTCTCAACCTTACAATCCGCTTCGGCTTCGGCTTTGTTAATGGCTTCTCTATTTCTTTTGGAAAATCTGTTGTCCATGGTTAGAAGAATACAAGGACGGATGGATAAAGGAAGAAATTGTAAAGTATTGTTGTAGGGTTTGCTTGATAATCGTATTGCTTATATAGATTTAGTTGAGAAACTACTTGCATGCTAGTTGTATAGGAGTAGAAACCGCGTACTTTCTTTCCTTAATTAAATGATCTCGTAGTTAAAGAGAAGTTGGGGAGATAAAATCTAAATTTTGAAATAACTTTCCTTCTTGGCCCATGAAGAGTATATGGTCGTTTTTTTTTTTTTTTGTTCAAATGTATATATGGTCGTTAATGAGTGTTTTGTCTAAAGTGGAGAGAACTCCTAAAATAGAATATGTTTATGATTTGATCTTATTTTCTAACTTTTTAAAAAGTTGGTTTCTTTTTTAGTACATTACTTACCAGTTTTTTTCCCTCCTTAATTTCAAATTTTTTTTTACATGACCCACTTTTGCAGGGGCGGAGGCATGATTAATTAGTCGTTAAAGGGGGTTCGAGGGCAACGTCTCCGAATTATTTTTTTTGAGTTATGTGCAATATAAGTCCTTATATTATGTAAAACTGTAAAATAAGTCCTTATATTATGTAAAACAAGTAAAATAAATCCTTATATTTTACAAAATTAAACTATAAATTCTTTATTAGGTAAAGATAGCACTATAAGTCTTATATTAAAAAAACATTGCACTATAAATATAATATTAATTTTTTTTTTAAATCAATTATTCTGTAAATAATATAATTATAAGGTTAATAAAATAAATTTTAAAAGTTAGGGAGGGGAAGGGGGAAAGAAGATTTTAAAAAGTTTTGGGGTGATAAAATAACTATAATTAATTCTTTTTTTTTAATAAGTAGTAATTTTTTTTAAAAAGTCAGGGGGGCATGAACCCTCTGGAGGCTCTGGCCAATTGTGCTAACCCCAACTGGTTATAATATTTTTTTTAGCCATACATCAACCTGGCTACCGGACCGTACCGGTCGGTTCCATACCGAACCGGGAACGAGCTCCACCAAGATACGAACCGGACCGGACCGGACTGGTTCATGCATTAATGGTCTGGTTCCTCATGTTTTTGAAAAACAATGGTAACGGACCGAACAGGAACCGGACCGGTCCGTTAATTTTTTTTATTCATGTTTGTAGCCCAACCCTTTCCTACTTAGCCCAAATCCTATTTAGCCTTTCCCTACCTAGCCCACCCTTTTAGGCCAACCCTTTTATTTATTTTCAAAATACAATATTTATTCGAAAAAAAAGGTTGGGAACCACTAGGAACTGGACTGGTAGTGGCGGTTCCCTTAGCGTTGCGGTTCTCTCCTTCAAGTAACCAAGAACCGGTCCGAACCGGAAACAGTAAGGAAGGTTTGGTAAGCCAGACCGGACCGATAAGGCCCAGGTCTGTTAAGAAACGGTCTTGAACAGACCGTTAGCCAAGTTGAGCCATACATCTCCTCGTTTTTCTTATTTGGGCCATTTTGGTTACCTAAACGGGGTTTAAAAAACTAACGATGCAGACCCTTCATTATATTAGATGTTGTTTCTTATGTGACCTTATTGTTATATCTTTTAACTCGAGTTGTTAAAAGGACAAAAAGTAAGAATCGAGTGAAATATAAATAAAAAATGCGACGTTTTGAAATAGTTACCCGAAAAAGAAAGGTAAATGAAGATAATGGACTATTGAATTAATTAACTCTTTTTAAAAATAGTTTTAATTTCAAAATAAACAAAATCAGAAAATAGGCCATTTATGTACAGGATAAATTCAATCTACGTTAAAACATTTCCTTTTTAGACTATGTATTAAGGTTGCAAAAACGAAACCCAAAACCCGCAAACCCGACCAACCTGACCCCATCCAACCCTAAAAAACCCGAACCCGCCCACCTGTTGACCCTATAGGGTCTTAAAATGTTTTTTTGGGTTTGGGTCGGACCATGGGTTTGGTCCAGCCCAAACCGCGGGTGTTGGACCCGATCCAAAATATTGGGCTGTCTTTTTTATATATACACTGCTTATATATAGTAGAAAGTATTAGACTAGTAGCATTATTAATTTATCTGCCTATTAGCCCATCAGTCCACCAGCCTATTATAACCCTACCTATATAAACAACTTTCTTCACAATTTTATTTCATTTTTCATTCGTCTTTTTCTCTATATGCTCACAACCAGAAAAGTCTACATTCTAGCCTCTTTCGATATGCTCTCCTCAACAAGAAAGCTTCAACAAAGCTTTAATGATCCAACCCTTTTTCCATCCATAATAAAATTATTACGCATGCTTCTTTTTTTAGGTTATTTTATTAATTGTGTTAAAAGAAAGTATAAATTTTATGAGAAATTTGAATATTTTATGGAAAAATAGTTCAAATTAATTACGAAATTTCTTATTTCTTTAAAAAGACTATACATGGCATTTATAAAAAAAAATGAGGGAACATATCTTCAAATCAAGCCACTAATGACACCACTTAATAAGAAAGTATAAATTAAGAAAACTATAATAGAAAATTAAATAAATGAAATATCTACAAATTATTTCTTAATATTGATTTAAAAAATTCTATACATTCCCTCAAGTTAGGTTTGAGTAAAACTAATTTAAAAATAAAGACTTAGGAGGGAAAAACTAGTTTAAAAATTATTTTGAAATTGCGGAGGAAAAAGAATTGGTAAAAGTAATATACTAAAAAAGAAATCATTTAAAAAATTAGAAAATAAGATCAAATAATAAACACATTCTATTTTAAGAGTTCTCTCCACTTTATACAAAACGCTCACTAACGATCATATACTCTTCATGGGCCAAGAAGGAAAGTTAAATCAAAATTAAGATTTTATCTCCCTAAGATTTCTTTAACTACGAGATCATTTAATTAAGGAAAGAAAGTACGCGGTTTGTACTCATGTACATGCATCTAGCATGCAAGTAGTTCCTTAACTAAAACCTATATATACCTTACGATTATCAAGCAAACCCTACAACAAAACTTTACAATTTCTTCCTTCATCCGTCCGTCCTTGTATTCTTTTAACCATGGACAACAAATTTTCCAAAAGAAATAGAGAAGCCATTTACAAAGCCGAAGGCGAAGCTGATTGTAAGGTTGAGAGTTGCTCCGAGAGGTTGAAAAAAAGAAAAATAAGTCAAGTAGATTGGTCTACACTACTTACTGATCCTATGGACTTGGTTTTGAAAAGATTATCTTCTTATGATAAGCTTATGTTTAAAGATACATGCCGTTCCTGGTATTCTGTAGCTGAAAAGCATACCAAGCCTATCATCACTGAGTTGAAGAATCGATTGCCGTTTCTTTTGATGCCTACTGACTTTGAAGAAGAAGAAAACAACAAACATTTATTGGATCTTGTGAATAAGGTGCAGAAGCCATTGAAGATGCCTGCTAACTCTCATTGCATCGGTTCATCACAAGGTTGGTTAATTCTTTTGCAAGATAAACAGAATATACTCATCTATAATCAAATTCTGGATGTCAAATTTCAACTTCCTCAGATACTTTCTTTTCCGGAATTTAATTATAACCCAGTAAATTTATCAAGACATTGGATTCGTAAAGTTATTATTTGGGGTGATTCTGTTTGTAGTAAGTATTTTAAGGTTGCAGTAATCTACGGTTCAAAATCGAAAATTGCTTACATTAACCATAAAACTCGTGAATGGACTTTGTTTGAAGACTCGCACAATGATTATTGCGATATCACGGTCTGCAAAGATTACATATATGCACTATCTGAAAGAGGTTCTGTGGAAGCTTGGCGTATGGATTGTCAAAATCCAATAAAAGTAGAGAACCTATCGCCCTCTCTTCCCTTGAATATATCAGAAGACATGGCGCTACACTTTACTCGACGCTACATAGTTGAGTCTAACGGTGAAATTCTCCAAGTAATCAGATGCATTGCTGATTACGTCAATCCCGATGGTGAACCTATTCTCGAGCATGATTTAGTCGAAGAGTATCGTGGTGAATACTTGACCAAGAATTTTTATGTTTACAAGTTGGATTTGGTGAACAAGGAATGGATAGAGTTGAAGGATTTGGGTGATAGAATGTTATTTGTAGGCGGTAATCATTCTAAATCATTGTCTGCCAACAAGTATAGAGGATGCAAAGCAAATTCTATCTATTTTACTGATGATTACTGGGAACGCATAGATGAAGATTACATGTATGGAGGTCATGACATGGGGATTTTTGACTTTGGGGATAAAAATATTCTTGAGATTTATGATTGTAAGTTAGAGTATAGGATGATTCCTGCCTTCTGGATCCTTTAAAATTGATCCAAGAGATATTTTGTTGTAATTTGTTTGAATCATTTAATGACCTTTAAATTGTGTCTTTTTAGGTTTTATCTATTTTGCTAAAGCCATTTGTGTTTGATTTTGCTAAAGATAAGATTTGTAACACTAGATGGTCATGGTTAATTGTTGAATTTGTAGAAGCGCTTTTTTTAAATGTTACAACAAGTATTAGTTAACAACATCAAATCAGTTTCTTCTTGGTATTACTCCTGGTTGGGATGTTATAAAAGTTTTTTTTTCAATACATCGGGGAGATAATTTGAACTCGCATTCATTTGACTCGGTTCAAACTTGTACCACTTAGAAGGATAACCAACACTCTGTTCAGTTAAGCTAACCCCTGGTTAAATGTTATAAAAGTTGCCTTAGAAAAATTCAGTTACACATGATGATATACCACATAGGACTGCTAACAAGATTATATTGGATTGTTTGGGATGTTCGTGTTGAGTATGTTGTTGTTCCTGTTCATGTAAATTGAATGGAGCAACTTGTATGTTGGTGCACCGCCAAAGGGGAGCTGATGATAAATTGATCTACTTTCTTATTGTATTGCTGATACATTTCTTGATAGTGTGTTTGTGTTGTCGTAATTTCTAATTTTATAATTTGGAATGTTGCTCGATCACTAATTTAATCATGTTATCATGTTACTCGCACCCAAGATTTGAGATCATGCTTCTTATTTAATGAATCCTTAAATGTGTTAAAGAATGGGTTAACTTATTACAACTGATCCACTAAGATTCTGCAAAATTCCAGAACCAAGACGCTACGACTTGGGGGAAACAGAGATAAATCACTACAAGAAAGGTTATATTTTTTTTTTTGTTACATAAAAGGTCTAAAAGACCGGAAGCAAGCTTCCAACAATTAGTTTATTGACTATTTATTTGTGCACGAGTCACTGCCGAACCGACTCTATCACGATTGAGCAACCGCCAAAGACCATAAGGTGGATCCTTGAGCAATCTAGGGTTCTCTGAATTGAATTCACCATGTTTCGCTAATCAATCCGCGCATGTATTTGCTTCGCGATAAGACCATAGGAGTTCAAAATGTTCATTCGCCGCTAGAATATCTTGACAAGCTTTAACCACATCACTCGAAGGTCCTCTTGAGTTCACACCGCCCTTCACTAGCGCGTGCAACTCACTCGAGTCCACTTCGATAACCAGGGAGCTAACACCACGTCGCACCGCCAATTTCAATCCGAAAAGTAGGGCCAAATATTCCGCTTCAAATGGTGTATTAGCGGTACAAGCCTCCGCAAAACCTTCCACATATTCTCCTTTTTTATTGCGAACTAGTCCTCCTATACCCGCTCTCGAATTTTCCATATCAAACACCCCATCTACATTTAACTTTAACCCATTTTCCGGTTTACACCACTTTACAAGAACATTTTTCGTTGAGATAATTAAACCGCCATCTCTTTCTTGTCCCCACGCCCTTACAAAGTCACTCGCCGCTAGGCGCGCAATAGCTATAAGTTCATTAGTGCCTTTCTTTCTTATTGATGGATCAAAGACCCGAGCATTTCGCTCCAACCAAATCTGCCATGTATAGGAAGCTGTAATGCACCTTCTTTCCAAGCCATTAACTAGTGTTTTATCAGCTAAAAGTCTCGCCCACCAAGCTGCTGCATCCTTCCTTTCCAGCTCCAGTTCATCTCGGACCTGCTGCACATTGCTCGCTCCAGCTGTTCCAGTCCGTTCAACAAGCTGCTGCTGTCTATCCAGGTTCTCAGTCAACTGTCGGCCCTCCTATTGCACCATATCAAGTTGTTCCCTTCCTCTCCAGCTGGCGCCATGTTCTAGTATTTCCTGTCCAGGTTGCTGATCATTCGCTTGGGACTATTCAAAGTGTTGTACAGTAGCCGATAGGACCCTTGTGCTCCTTATATTCCCCTGTAATAGCCCAATAGATTTAGCTAAAACTCTACTATATTTGCTACAATACCTGAATAGATGCATCGCTGATTCACGCCCTCCTCTACACTCTTGACACGTGCCGTCGATTCCCACTCCTCTAACACTTAGATTACGATTGGTAGGCAAACGATCCCATATAGTTCTCCAAAGAAATATTTTAACCTTTTGAGGACACTTGAGAGTCCATATTAAATTCCAATTAAAACTTGCGTCTCTTCCATCCCTTAACACATTATTATAGGCCGACTTCACCGTAAACGTCCCGGAATTTTCAAATTTCCACTTGAATATTTTTTTCATTACCCATTTCCACTTCAATTACTCCATCCTTAAGCACCTCTTTACCAGATAGAATATTCTTACACATTCTAGAATCAGTTTGTTTTACAACTCGATCAATAAATCCTTCCCTAAAATATTTATGTTTAATAGCTTCCACCTATAGAGCTGTATCATCGCGTAATATCCTCCACCCTAGCTTAGCTAATAGAGCCTTATTATAATTTTGTGCACTCTTCAAGCCTAGTCCTCCATACTTTTTCGGTTTACACAAAGTATCCCATGAAAGCCAGTGAATTTTTCTACCTTCTGAAGATGAACCCCAAATGAAATCTCTAATAATCCTATCAATTTCATCATACACATACAATGGAATTTTCATCGTTTGCATAATATAAGTAGGGATTGCCGCTAGTAGAGATTGTGCTAGAGTAATCCTTCCTGCAATTGACAAGTTTTGACTCTTTCAATTAGGCAATTTAATTTGCATGCTAGATATAATTCTTTAAAAAAAAACCTGGGCAAACGTTGTGATCGGATCGGTGTCCCCAAATATACTCCCAGTGAGCTTTTTTCCGGAAAGCCACCTTTTGTAGCAAATTACTTGTTTTTGCCTTTATTGATTTTATCTTTAACGACAAATATTGCCGGTAATAATATAATTAGAGGTCATTTTAGTGTTTAAAATGATCAATAGAGGTCATTTTAGTATTGTCGCATTTGATGATACTATTTGTTGTAGTGGATGCACCATAATTTTTAGACCATCTCCAAAAGATATATTTCAAAACTTTTTAAGGAAAGTCAATTATGAGTCAAAATCTTGATGCATATCTCCACCAAAATTCCATAGTTACTCAAGATTGAAACTATTAGAAAAAAGTTGCAAACCACATTTCCCCGTTCGTGATACGATTTCTTTCTTCAACGAAGCATTTTTGTTCACTGAGGCTAAAAGACATAGCAATTACGGATGAAAATTGGGAAAGAACTTCCAATGTAATACATACATAATTTGTGAAAGTAAGTTCTATTTAGGTATTTATCAAAAAAAAATCTATTTAAGAGTGACCCTCAAAAAAAAATCTAGTTACTCAAGATTGAAACTATTAGAAAAAAGTTGCAAACCACATTTCCCCGTTCGTGATACGATTTCTTTCTTCAACGAAGCATTTTTGTTCACTGAGGCTAAAAGACATAGCAATTACGGATGAAAATTGGGAAAGAACTTCCAATGTAATACATACATAATTTGTGAAAGTAAGTTCTATTTAGGTATTTATCAAAAAAAAATCTATTTAAGAGTGACCCTCAATATAGGAAGAAAAGAAAAACTAAGTGTCTCTCCATTATATTAAAGAAAAATATTTTATTTATAAATTGTACTTTTATCATTTTATATATATATTGGTCTTTTTCTTTTCTTTAAGAGGTCCATCTATAATACATTAATACTAATTATCTTTAAGAGATCTATATAATGTGGTATTTTGAGTGTGGTATAAAAGGCTGATTGATAATGCCTCTCGATTAAGTTTAAAAAGATATAGAAAAAACAAATGTGAATAACCCTTAACTTCCTATCCATATACAAACTTAACCAACACTAATTTTAGGGCTGTAAACGAACCGAGTCGAGCCGAATACTAGATGTGCAAACTTGTTTGATAAGATTTACGAGTCGAGTCGAGTCGAATCAAGCTCAAATATTAACGAGTCGAGACGAGCTTAAATTTTAAAGCTTGTTAACATATCGAACGAGCTTTTTTCGAGCCGATCTCGGGTTATTAACTAATAATTTGTTTTTTATAGGTTTAACAGTATATTTATTGATAACTAAAACATTAATTTACAGATTATAAATTTTTGACGAGTTAACGAACGAGCTCGACGAACTCGTTTTTTAACGAACGAGTTCGAACAAACTTTTTTGTTAGTTTATATTAAACGAACGAGTTTTTTACTGAACCTAGCTCGAGCGGCTCGCGAGCGGCTTGGTTTGTTTACAGCCATAACTGATTTACATGTACACTCTCTCTCATCCACTCACTACACAATACCACACGATCAAAATGAAAAGCAAAACTGTAAGGAATTAATCTATGTGGAAATCTCTTTCATCATCCTACCAGTTCATTATGTTCTCTTAGGCACACTCCATTATAAACCTACTAAAACACATCACCACGACCATCAACACCACCACCACTAAATAAACCACCCTCATCCAGTCTACCACCACTGCAAAAAAGTTATAACCTACTTATATCACAATAAGGTAAACTTTTTTGTTTCCTTTTTGTTAAGTTACAAAAATAAAGTTTTTCAAATCATCATGATAACCTTCTCCATTAGCCATTATCTACTTCTGCAAATTATAAACTTTGTCGCATCCTTACAAATCAACCAAAGATTCTCCATCACTATTAGCAAATAAAATACTATCATTAATATCCTATAGTTAGAACAGTTTAATAGGGTTTGCATATATTAATGCATTTATTACATTTGTGTTGTCAAGTTTGTATCAATATGAAGTTCTTTACTCGAAGCAACGAGAAACAAAAAGTGGATGGGAATTTGGTTCTCGATGATGATCCCAATTGCATTAATGCGCAAGTTGAAGGACCAAAGATTCTCCATCACTATTAGCAATTAAAACACTATCATTAATATCCTATAGTTAGAACAGTTTAATAGGGTTTGTATATATTAATGCATTTATTACATTTGTGTTGTCAAGTTTGTATCAATATGAAGTTCTTTACTCGAAGAAACGAGAAACAAAAAGTGAACGGGAATTTGGTTCTCGATGATGATCCCAATTGCATTAATGCGCAAGTTGAAGGACCAAACCACTATAAACGGCCGTGTATCTTCTTTCCCTGGTCTTTTACTTTATGATTGCTTTACTTTCCTTTAATTTCTTATCCATCTTACCTTGTTTGTTCATTAGAAATTGTTAGTAAGCCTTAGATAACTTAAATTCTTTTTTTGTTTGACTATATGTCGTTATCTTATTTAGAGAGCTTAACTTGTATATAAATGATCATTCAGCTTTTGCTTATCTAGACTAACTTGGTATTAGTTAGGCTAGACACTTATCACTTAGGTGTTTTAATCCTTGACCTTATAAATCTAGTTAAGACATACTATCTTAGTTAGCATATAGGTCCCCTTATTTCTTTCCTTGAAAGTTCAGATTTACTAGTCTTAAGGACATTGCCCTTAACTTCATCACCCCTCTCCTAGCTTAGCTTAGAGTCCTTAATCTTAGTATCCATAACTAGAGCGTACTCTTAGCACCCTAGAACTTAGCTTCCTCATTTACATCTCTTAAGAACATCCTTAGAATCATATTTTAAGTGTTTGGCATATAGGCTATAGTTAGGTTAACCTTTACTTTCCTAGTTTAGGAATCTTTAATTTTTAATTACCAATATATTAGATTAGTATCCTATTCACCCCTTATAGGACTTTACACTTTTGATGTTGAAGAATCCATTTTAGATTTACATTTTACTTATGATGCCAAGATAGGAAGGGAAACTTTTTGTAAGAGAGGAATAAGGATTTTGATTTGGTTTTTTTTAGAGAAAAGAGAAGTAAAAAGTTTTTTGTGTAATGTGATATAAGGAACAAATGAAATGGGTATCCACTTTTCATCTATAGTCAGACAAAATGGGTATCCACTTTTGACCTACAGTTAGACAAAATGGGTATCCAGTAGAAATGAAACTGGGCTCCAGATTTGAGTAAACAAATATCTGAACTTTAAAATTTAGTCCTCTACATTTTGATCCCTTTGTTTCCCAAAACCCAAAGTAAAAAAACATTTTATGAAGTATTGACACACATGTAATCCTAACAAATAAGTCACGATGTAATGAAGGAAGATACTAAAGCACATAAAATCGCAAAACAAGAAAATCAATGCAATATAAACACAAAGGTACCTTGTTACTCTTTCAATTCCACCAATTCTATCATTTTTCATTTAGAAAGGTTTTGAAGTATGCCTGGAATGGATATTCATATTCTTAATATTCTTAGGTGCATGATTAACTTTGATATTGTCTTAATAATATATTCTTTGCAAGAGGATTCATTTGTGCAAACGAGTTGGAATTTAACGAGGAAATTATATGATATACTAATGAAGATTAATTTCTTAGTTTGAAAATGAAGCACTAACTGATTTTCAAGAAGGAGTGTCATGAGGTTTTTTAATCCATTGTAGAGAAAGTGTTTACTTGAAAAAAAAAATCAACATGATGATCAATGTAGCAAAGGCGAAATAAAAGGTGAGTCGAGATAAAATATTTTTCGCACAGAGATTTTTGTAAGAACATAAAAGAATGGTTTTTAAGAAAGCAACACATAAGTATAAATAATTTTAAGCAAGGTAACAAGTGAAAAAAGATAAAGGTAAGGATCAACACAAAGGTTAGATATAATTGTTACCCTACACATATAGGTTGAGCATCATCTAATCAATTTTACAAGTTAGCCTTGATACTCAAAACTTTGATCCAAGGGATTAATCTCTTCCAACCAGAGATAAGTTGAGTTTACCCGAGTAAGATGCATCTCCTTTATTTTCTTTCTTGTTGTTTCTTTTAGAACCAAGAGAAGATAGCTTTGGCTCATTTTTTGGTCTATCAGAGAGAGAAATCAATATCTTCCCAGCCTCATGAGCTGACACACATTTCTTCACATTGCTAAACGAAATTTCATTTAACCCACTTGTGGGTAGAAACATGACTTTGTTGTTGATATTGAGCATCCCATGATTAAGTGGAGTAAGCTCATCATATGTTTTGATCATCCTTGTATCCTCGCATTTATATGGAAAGTATGGACCTTTTTTTAGTGACAACCCATAAGTTAAAAGTTATTGGACTTAAAAATGATCTCCAGGTTTCCTTCCTAATTCTTGAAATGTTTATCTTCAAACAAAGAAGGGAAATCAATATCACTTGAAATTTTGAGATTCGATAAAAATATTTAACTCTAATAAATGTTACGATCTTCACGTAGAGTTAGGATATGATATCACATGCAAGTTCCTAGGGGGGTGTGGGGGAGATTATAAGCTTTAATCTAATAGTTCCTAATTAAAAACATATTTCCACAAAACTAGTTTATTAGGGCTAAACAAGAAAACACTATAACATATTTTAGAGGAATTTTCAGGGTAGTTAAGAAGAGTTAATTTAAAATATAATATACTAACTAAAATAGTCTAAAGACTAACTAAAACACAACAACAAGACTATGTTACATATGCAATAGGTAGAATAAGGGATCAGATAATACACTTGATCTAAGAGATAAAGGAAAGAAGATACAACATCGTTTATAGTAATTCACACTCGTTAAATCCTAAATACACTACCTAAAGTAGCTATCTTAGGACTTTCAAGATTTTCTACTAGCTTCTTGATATCTATTAAGGGTGAGATATAAATTTGTATACAACGATATTTATCTTAAGGCAAAATCACAACCTCTATGTGAATTTTGATAGATCGGTCATTTGACCATTAATGAGACTTTTGACAAGTGTAGTATCAACCTAAATGTTTATTCTTTACGGTCTGAATCACCAAACCCAAGTTTGATTTTTGAAGTTTCAGTCAAAACCTTAACCTCGACACACAAAGCGTTCTCAACAAACTTGTCTTCAATGTTGAAACACTATTCTCTTGACTTGGATCTTCAATCCTAGTCTAGAGTAAGAAATAGTACATTGTTTATGATAAGTGTTTGATTACAAGAATAGTAAATAACTCCTAATGAGTGGAAAATACAACTAAGCACAACACACCTGTAAGAATGATAAAAACATGAAGTTAATGGCTTGTGAACTCTTCTTGAAGTGTAGGATGCTATAATGATAGATGGTATCTTCAAGCGATGAGTTATATGATGAAAAAATGGCATGTATATAGGCAATGAAGTTCCAACAGTCATATTTGTTTTGTAATCATATTAGGTGAAAACGGGGTACTAGTTTGGTGAAGACCGGGTACCTGATTGTGCTTTCCAATGGCTCTTTCACATATATGAGAGGTGCAGCTCAGTGGTAAGAGATGATGAGGCATTTGAACAGAGTTGTATTTTTTGATATTGGGAATCCAGATCTTGTTCTAGAGCGGGTACCTACAGGTTTACATTCTTGAGGGTGCCCGTTTCGCATTATGTATCTTAGCTAAGTATGGAGATTCTTAATTTTTCTATGATTCTCGGATGGAGAAACTTTATTCATAATAAATGTTATATATAAATAAAAGCAGTTTGTTAGTTCAATCCAAGCTCAAATTTAAAACACACATGAAGATATGTAAAGAAAAGTGTGCATAAATTATGATGACATAGATGCACATATAAGAAAATGATGTGAAACTTGAATGGAGATTCTATCAACATAAAAAGTTTTTAAAAGGATGTGTTAGAAAGTTTGTAGTTGAAATATTTTGATGATAATCAACACATAATAAGTTATGACTTAGAGAAATTTCAAATCAAATAAGTGTCTAGGGAGTCAAAGTAGTGTATGACATTTGGAAGGTGTGTTTGATGCTATAAATGCATTTTACTAAAAAGACACAAGAAATGATGTAAGATAAATAGAAAGTAATCATTTAATTAGCAACTTGATTCTAAAAATTTGTCACATTAAAATAACCTAAAAGGTGGTTATATGCTAACAATATGATTTAATTGCTTCCCGTTTAGACTTGTTTAGGTTCCGTAGCCGTGGAAGAAGTTTAAGAACTTTTTTATAGTCTCCTATAATTTACAGTCAACACCAAAGTTTTCAGACAATCCAAATGGTAATGACGATTCAACTTTGTCCAGAATAATTGTGTATGATTAAGCAACTTCTGCAAAAATAGACCAAAATATCAATCATGGTTTCAATGGTGTAATCAATAATATTCCTAAGGTATGATTTACCTTTAAATCTTCCGAGAGCATGTGGTGATTTTCCTTTCAGAAATATCTCTCTGAGGATCAAATGAACGTCATTAATGGGCATAGAAGGTCTGGGGCATAATTTCGTGAACATATTTTATGTGGCTCTTCTAGTCTACCAAGAGAGGATTTAATATTTGGAGTTTGTAATTCCTATAGGGGGAGGGTGAATAGAACACTAATAAATTAAGGTTAAAACCCTCGTCTGACCCCTTAACTATGCCCAAAGTGCACGGGCCGCCCCCAATCTTCAAAATTACCCTTTTACGCCCCATATCTTCACCTTTTGTGACACCGTTAGCCCTTTTTTTATTTTTCTGTCAGTTGACCTTTAGTCAACGCCACATGGCGCCATGTCACCGCCACCTCACCGCCACAGTCTTTGTCAGCATCGTCCCTAACTTTAAAAAAAACCTTTGAAGGTTTGAAGGTTTGAATGCTTCAAACCTTCAAAAATGGAGGAAAAATAAAAAAACTCAAATCAATTAAGCATCACCACCTTCAACATAGTGACTCCTCTTCCTCTTCAATCCACTCAACATAGTGAGCATCAAAGGTATTTTGCATATCAATAATCTCGGTTCTAGCAATTAACTGAGCCCGAAGCTCCATTTCCATCTGTTGCAATTCTTCACGTTGTTTGACTACACTATGAAGCCTTTGCTGCAATTATTGTTATTCAAACTCCCATCAATTATAATCAAATCATAATAGTTGAATCGAAAATTACTTTCATCTTTATAAAAATAGTACTTAAAAACACAAATTAAACCCAAATCAACCTCATATATTAATCTCTCGTCTGAATTCCCATAATTTGAATGCTCCAACTCCTACAAGCTCAAAAATAAAATAATATAATAATGCAATGCAAGTAATTTTAAGAGTAAAATGGGGCATTTTTAAAAATGGAGTATAAATAAAACCCTAGCTACTTAGATTATTAAGACGGTTATACTAGTAAGGTTTTATGAGCATAAAGCACCTCAATGGTGGAATTTCGACCCGATTGCTCCGTAACAGCACGCCACTGCTTCATAGATGGCTGAGATGATGACGACACCGGTAGAGAAGCGTCTCGTGCGGCGGCGACACCAGCCTCGGCGGCCTCCATTTCACACTTCAATAGAAACCTTCGATTGTCCCCCATAGGTAACATAAGGCTCAACCAAGCGAAACATGTTAATTGTTGCTTTGTTCACTTCCAAGAACACTCCATTAAAGATATGTCTTAAACGAAGAAGCTGTAGAATCTTTTTGGTCTTGGCCATATTCAATTCTGATTCCGCTTTTTCAGTTTTTTTACGGTTAGATTCAATTTCGAGTCGCAAATCATCGGTTATAGAGATCCATTCACTTTCCAATTCAGTCCATTTTTTGAGTTCTTCTTTTGTCGTGTCTTGTGTAAATCCATGGCTTTTTCTTAATTGGATTGATTGTGATAATAACAAAGAAGATCTGATATTGTTGGATGATTTTCTAGGCGAGGAATTGTTGTAAAAGGTTAATTTACTTTTTACACCTTCGATTTCTTTCAGAAGCGATTCTCTCTCGTTTGTATCGAAAGGTTTGGAGCAATCTGTTATGGGTAATGCTAATGATTATGATGAGTTAGAAGAAGATGAAATGGAAAGGACGAGGTGTTGGTAAGGAAATGATGCGGTTGAAGAGGGTGTCCAAGAACTTTTTTGATTTTTAAAAAACTCCATTTTTGAAGGTTTGAAGCATTCAAACCTTCAAAGGTTTTTTTTTAAAGTTAGGGACGATGCTGACGAAGACTGCGGCGGTGACATGGCGCCATGTGGCGTTGACTAACGGTCAACTGATAGAAAAATGAAAAAAAGGCTAACGGTGTCACAAAAGGTGAAGATATGGGGCGTAAATGGGTAATTTTGAAGATCGAGGGCGGCCCGTGCACTTTGGGCATAGTTAAGGGGTCAGACGAGGGCTTTATCCATAAATTAATGTCTAATACTCATTAAAATTTTCGAATACTTAATAAAAAAAAATTAGATACTTAGTGAAATTCCCATATACTTTGTAGATTTTTTCACAATACTAAGTGAATTTTCCCTAATACTCAGTAAAATCTCCGAATACTTAATAAATTTTCTGAACACTCAGTAAAATCTCCGACAACACTTACGGTGGTCAGAGTTAAAAAGTATCGATACTTAGTGAATTGATGATACTCATAACTCCCTACTTTGGTTATCCATATATGTAATGCCATTTGTATTTTATCTTTATATATTTTTTGTTTTATTTGAAAGTATTTTAGTGTTTAGTCACTCTCTTTGAGAAAAAACTTAACCACATTCTTTATAGGCTACAATATTGTCTCCAAAACCCCGTATAGGTAAATCAACCAAATTTTATAAACCCCATAACACTGCTGTATTTCTAAAAAAGATTCTAAATTGAATTCCACGTGCCCCATCTACACACACCCTCCCACCCCTTATCTCCCATCGATAGCTCGGGAAAAAAAACATATTTAAGGGTCCGGATTTATAGAATTAGGGGGTGGATTTTATCGGGATGTGACCAAACATTTTCATCTATACTTTACACTTTCATCTTTGTCAATGAAGAGGCATGCTGGACAGGAAAGTTATCATTCTTCTCCTGCTACTAAAAATACACCACTCCATACAAAAACAGCAAAATATGAGCATAAAAGCAAAAGCAAATATAAGCATCCTTAAATGGAAGGATTGTATGCCTTAAAAAACAAAACTGTATACAACTACAATAACCATCCCAGACAAAACTGCCAACAGGGCAAAGTAATATACATGTCTATATATATACATTACACCCATCCATAAACAAACAAAATTTAACTACACATAAATAATCCCCGTTTTTTAAAACATTAACTCACTTTCACTTTCACTTACAATTACAAGGTCCCCATATACGAATCGTTTGATCATCACTTGCTGAAGCCAGCATTTGTGGCTTCTTAGGGTTCCAACTCACAGAATTCACAGTCGATAAATGTCCACACAAGATCTCAAGTGGATGTGAACTTCTTTCATTCCATAAATACACCTATCAAAATCGCCCTTAAATTAAAATTAATAATTCTCATTTATACAATAAAATCTTACAAACTAACTAACCTTTGAATCTTCACTACCACTCGCAATAAACCTGCAATTTACCCCACCAAAACACGAACGAATCACATACTTATGTTGTCTATGTCCTTTATACTTCACAGGTTTTAACAATTTACCAGAAATATCCCACATATGTATCTCTTGACTATTAAGATTCACTATTAAAGATTTACTATCCGTTGATACAGAAAGGGACGTAATTGGATGAACTTCCGATATAACACGCTCAGAGTTATTTCCCATGTTTAAAATACGAATCTCTTTATCAGAAAATATACTGATAAGATTTTCACCATTAGGTGTAATAGCAAGATCTGAAACTTTAGGCATTCGAATACCTTTCCATGCTTTAATCTCATTACCTTCAATATCCCACATATAAATACCTTTACCAGGCTCTAAACTTCCACATACGAATCGTTTTGAATCAGGAAACCAAGCACATGAACTTATGATGAATTTTTCATCTCCATATGTACGTATACACGTACCTGTTTCAATATCCCATAGTTTAACTACTTCCATGTTTCCACATGTAAGTAACATTTTATCATTTGGACTCCATGAAACAAATGAAACAGGGTTTTCATGACCTTTTAATGTGTGTAAGTGTGTTACTTTATTGTTATCTATCACCTGAAACAAACAAAAAAATCAACAAATTTGAACTCAGATTCGAAAAGATAATGGAACATGCTGTCAATATCAATATGGAAAACGAAAGCTAAGAACACATTTTAACGGTGAGGATTAAAGTATTATTTCTTAAAAAGTTAATGAGATAAATTTACCTTCCATATAATGGCTGTGCAATCACTTGATGAAGAAGCTAAGTATTCCCCGTTGTTTGAAAACTGAACAAACCAAACTTCGTTCTTATGATCAGTCAAAATCTGCATTAATTTAAGATGTCACATGCACGATTAAAAATTTTTATGCAGAAACAATAAAAGTTATTAAATATACATATTATTCCTCCTAAAACTTTACATACTCCACCTGTTTGCTGAATATACAAGATCTTGTTTTACTAATATTTAAAAATCACACTTAGATTTTCACACGGTTAGAAACTATAATTTCACGATTTGTTTAAGCAGTCTAAACTTCAATTTCTTTTTCCTATCTTTCCATAACTCTCTCTCACACACAAAACACTATCTTTACTCACACGCAATGCGAAGAAAAACTTCCACTTTTTTCGTCATACTTAGTTTACGCAGACAAATAGACAAACGATAATCAATCCACGTCAGATAGTTTCAAGATACGAAAATAGTAATAAAAATTGCAATTAAGCTTCTAATGTACAGAAAAAGAAGAAAAAATCTTCATTTCTAAGTATAATTATAAAATTATACTGTACATTCGCGCCAAAAAATCTATTAAAAAAAAAAGTAGCCATGGTAATCAATCGACCTGTATGGTCTGTGTGGGAAACTGATCCCTATCACAATGATGATCTTCATAAAGTGATATTGACTCATATGAACTGTGATACACACAGTTATCTACTTGACTACACACAGCTGTTTCAATTAAATGCTCCAATCTTTTTTTCGGCAATGTTAATGGTGGAGGAAGCACTTTTTCCAAGTCTTTAAGCAATCTTTTTCTCAATTTTTCTATGGAATTATCATCAATATTAGATAATTCAAGCCCCTTTAGAGAAAGTAAACCAAAAGCAAGCTGATGAACTTTATCCTCTGTAACTTGTAACTCGTTAACCTTTTTTCGAAGAGTTGTCAAAGCTAAAGAATCATCTCCACTATTCAAACATTCTAACAAGCATTGATTTAGAACATAAAACAATGCTGAAGCTCTTGTCTCATCACTAAGGTTTTCGAATTTATTGATACAAGTTAGACATTCATCCCAATCAGCGCTTAGAATATAAGACTCCAAAGCTTCGAATTCTTCGGATTTTAACGCAATTCCGGATTCTGATTCCAAATAAGCTGCAGATTCGCTGTAGCCTAAAGAATCTAAGCATTCGATAATAATTCTCACAAATTCATGACTGTTAATTAGGCCTTTTGACCCAAGTTTTGCAGCTTGTTTCTTGTCCATATTCTGAATAGATATTGCATAAGAAATGTTACCCAATTTGATTAAACCACGAATATTTTCACATTACCATCCTCCGTCGTTTACTCAGTTGGGAATTATCTGTAGCATCTGTTAGAACATAACAAAATATATTTAAAAAATTAACGAATCAACAAATGAGCAGAGATAAATATAAAAAATGTACTTATAAACTTAAATTTGATTCATTCAAAGTAATTAACATGAAAAAAAGCTTAAAATTAACTAAAAACGTGAAATGAAATGAAATAAAATTATGAAAAAGATGAGAAATTCAGAAATTCACCTTACGAGTTCAAAGATTCAAACTTAATGAATTTAGTTAATGAATTTCATCACTGGCTGACATGCGGCAAAGAGAAGCATAGAATGTATAAACCCTAATATTTTAATAATTTTATTTTATTAATGAGTTAAACAACAGAAAAAAGATTATAAGAAAGAAAAAAGGGTAGACAGATCAGAGAATTAGATGATTGGATTTAGTAATGACGGCAGTAAGACAGTAACCAGTGACACATCACACGAGCGCGAGAACGACGTCGCATAGCCCTTTTTCCTTTCTTTTATTTCATATGCTCGCTAAAATGTTTTTTTAAAACTTAAAAAGGAAATTTAAATTAATATTACTAGGACAAGAATCATAAAGAAATTTAAATAATACTGTATTAAGAAAATTAGCAACTCAATTACTAAGTAAATAGGGATGGAGCCTCAGTATAGCAACATGATAAACAATATTTGTTAATTGATTGATAAAACGTATACTCGAATTTAAAAAATTATAGTGTTGTCGTTTTACTAACGTATAAAATCTTCAAGATCTTCTATAAAATTGTTTCAGAAGACTTGGTAATAACGTTAAAAATCAATTAAAACTAGAGATGAAATAAATATGCAAAACTTTATAATAGATATTTCTTTATAGTGGATGTTTCTTTTAAAACATGTTGCTGAACTACAGTTGAAGTCAGATATAGTAGCAAATAATAAAAAATTATCTTAATTTCTACCTATAAATCTAAAAGAGGATAGGAGCTTGACCTAAGCTCTAGGTTTATTTATCCATGAATCAGTTGATACACCTCTGCAAAACATTAGGATTAAAAGGATAAGTATATGACGATATTTTTCAAATCAATCTAAATAGTGAAATAATGCAAATATGAAAATATGTATGTCCAGTTTGAATCGATCTCAATGTATCCCTCATTACCAGAGGAGACGAATAGGTAGGGATGACAGGACTGGAACCCGTGAATTTTTTTACCTACCCCCGCTACCAAGATGCGCTACATCCCTTTCAATTGGTCTACAGTGTCATCATCACATTTCAGACTTGACTTGCTGTTGCCGATATGATCTTTTCGCTTGTTGAAGAAGTTTAGTTTGCTGCTATCGTAGATAAGAGTGACGGGATTGATAGAGCTGAATCCAATTCTGAAAGCCATAGTCTAACATTATGTTAGGTCTCAGACAATGCGACCCACTATCATCGTTCTTATTTTCTATTATGACCGAAGCTCTGATTGGAATTTTTGAGAACAAGTTGTATCTTAAACTTATAAATGGCATACAGATTACTAGAAATTGAACCACTCTTACACGTCTTTTATTTGTAGATGATTCTCTATTTTTCTTAACGCTAGAACAGTGCAAGATTCATGTTTTTCAAGAATGTATCGATGTCCATTATGCAGGATCGGGTCAACGTATCAACTTTAACAAATCATCAATTTGTTTTTGTCGAGGTACACCGGGTAGCATCTGCATTAATGTTTCGGAACAACTACAGATTCAGGAAACTCATGACATATGCAAGTAACTGGGGATCCCGTTATGCCACAAAAGATCTAAAGTTGACACATTTATGTGGATAGCAAAAAATATATTTGCGAATACAGCGTTTAGAAAGCGTATTTCCTTTCTGAATGAGGGAAAAAAGTCATCATCAAAGTTGTTTTACAAGAAATTCCTACATATACAATGTCAGTATTCTCTTTTCCCATTTCTTTTTGCAATAAATTGGTGTCAACAATTTCAAATCTGGTAGAATTTAAGAGAGTTGAATCGGATCCACTAGATTACTTGGGAAAGATGGTTGTCCAGATGCTGCTTGGAGGAAATGGTTTAGGGACTTTAAGAGAATGAACACGGAAATGTTAGTAGCATAGGTATGGAGAATCCTTAACAACCCATATATGTTAGTGGCAAGACTGTTAAAGGATATTTATTTCTTAAAAACACAATTCATGGATATAAAACTACGACAAAGTCGAACATGGTCTTGGGCAAGAATCTTAGAAGGACGAGATTTTCTTTAAGAAAATGGAATATATCAGATAGGTAATGGAAAGAAGATTAACATTTGGAACCATCGTAGGTTGGAATCTCAATAGAAACTGGAAAAACCACCAGGTAATCGATTGGAAACAGTATTACACTTATAGTATGAAGGAACCACGAAGTTGTTGGATGATCTTTTCTCGATGCCAATTAACCGCAAATTATTTGAATTCAAATCTTACAATATGATCAAAATGATAAGTTTATTTGGCTGCACTTTCAATTGGTAAGTATACTACTAAAACATAATACAAAACATTCACAGATCAGTTAGTTACCGGGAAGCCACAAACATCTATAACACCATAAATGGAAAACCCTGATCTTTGGAAAAGTATTTGGAAAGTGAATATACCAACAAAAGTAAAAGTTTTATTTGAAAAGTTCACAACAATGTGATACCTACAGGTAAAAATTTGAACAAAATGAAATGCGCTTTGATAGACGAATGCAATTGGTGTCAAATTAAGTGGAAACACTGGAACGTCTTTTTCTAAAATTTCAGGTTAACGGGACCATCTGGGCAGGATCATCCCCTCAAATAAGGATACATACATAATCTACAATAGATCTAGGATATTGAAACTTGGAAATCACAAAGACATACGAGAAAGGCAGTTGGCTAATTAAAATAATCGCGGCATATGTTATGGAATAATTGGAAAGCAAAAATAAGATCTCTACATAATAAATGTCAAGTTAATGTGAGTAGTATTATCACGGTAACACAACTTGATATGCATGAATTATTTGGCTTAGATTGGATGAACCAACAATGCTCCACAAGGACAAATGATCGAATAATTCATCGGACAAAGGTCCAGGATACATTATAAACAAACATGTCTTTCATGTGTGATGCATCGTTTAAAAATTCTAATGAATCAACAGGCCTAGGAATTGTCCAAGTACATAAACAATCAGGTATCGAGATTGATCATCGTAAGACATGTTTTTTCAATTCTATACTTGAAAGGGAGGCACAAGCAGTTCTAGAAGCTACAACAATTTGTAAATATTTTTAAGATGAAGAGAAGACTGACTTCTTGGACAACCTTGAATTGATTCAAGGTATTACGCGGCCACCAGAAAGAAGCTAGACTGAACAACTGGTGTTGAGGAAGATTGTGGAGATGGCAGACAACTTTGTTCCATTCTTCTTTTGTCATATTCCAAGGCATCTCAGCACTCGTGCAGACTATCTTGCAAAGCATGCTAGATGCACAGCCACAGAGGGGTTTCTTTTGATGCCTACTAATATGAAAGTTTTGTTCGCTAGACTAGGCATAGGTGAGGCCTTCCATTTTTTCATTCGTCTAAGAAAAAAGATATGTATTATAAAAATGCAACTATTTCTCATATACTATCCATACCTCATAAAAATGACTAGGAGAGAATTTATGTCAATTAAAGTTCAAGGAGGTAATTGTGTGAATGAATCAATCGTCAAAGTATCCAATTATATTTTTTAAGTTATTTTATATTTAAGTGGAGAGATCTACCATATCATATTAACTTATTCACACAATATAATTAAGTGTTCAATAGTTCCAACTTCTGTATTGCAAATAGGAAAATAAAGGTGTAGACTTCCTAAAAAATATAATTATACGATTAGGGAGTGTATTTTTAAGTATCTTCCAAAAAAATTAATTTTGGGAGAATTTTAAGGTTACACACCTTCTACCAAACTGTGCTATCAATAATGTGTGAATAAGGAGCGCTATTGGGGTCACATTACACAGGTTTACACAAGTATTTTCTAGTTGGATGATAGTCAGTCTTTACTAAGTAAATGTCATAGTTGGAATTAGGGATGGCAACGGTTATGTGGGTAAGAGTTCATAATTGTATGTTGTACCTAATGTGTGGGTCGGGTTATACACCAAATGTCTGGTACCAAGACTACCCATCTCGGGATATGCATATTTGAAACTAAAGAGGTAATTGATATGCCTATTTGATCCACACCTTTTGTTATTTGAGAATAAGTCATAAGCACAACACATCTCGGTCTTCCAACTACGTCACATAATCCTCAAACATCAGGAGCTTTATATTAGTTCCATGTGGTACTCTCCACGTTCTAACTAAGTCCCCCTAGACCTCCTATATTCCTGCCATCTCAATTGTTAGGACGAGAATAATAGAATGTGCAAAAATACTACAAGGATCAACGCACTATGTAGTTAGGGTGCACCTTAACCGTCAGTGACTTCTAGTCAACATAGATTTAGGATTTTGAGCATTAAAAGGATATTTGACCAATCCTAGACTATATAAGATATGTTATGTAATAGTTGAGGTAATTGTGTCATTCATAATCTATATTTTACACTACATCTTAACTTTATTACAACTTATTATCATGAAATTTTATATCGGGAGGCTTAGATTTATACACTTACTAACTTGAGCGTCAAAGTGCCAGTAGGAGCCTTACTCTTGTGTGGTGCTAACATACTTGTGTGTTTCATACATGTGATAGTTGCATTACGCAGTGTATGTGAAGAGATCTATACTAACATACGTGGTTCCATCCTTATGCCACACGTGGAGAAGATACTTTTTCACCTTAGCTATCGTCTAACATCGTTCTCGTCCCATAGTTAAAATGAATACCCCTTCAACGAGTAAAATAATAGTTTGATATAAAATTTGAATGCATACATGGTAAACTTATCATAAATGTAGAAATATAGATATAAAATATCTATTATAGTTTAAGAAAATCATATTAACAGTAGGGACGCGTAAGCTTCTAACAATGATGGAAAAAGTGACTAAGTAACAAGATGGTATTTGCTCCTAGTGATACCAAATTCTATGAAATTTAGCATACTTGAATTATTATGTATTGGGGTTCATTCCAATGTCATGTTACAAGATTGTGTGAATATTTTGCACATAAATTGGACCTTTTATGTGACTTACATTTTTCAAGAAGCAAATTCGTGTGCAGATTTCCTAGCTAAGAAAGGAGTGGAATTGTAGGATAGACTGATACGGTATTTCGATCCTCCAAATGACTTATAGAGTGTGGTAATGAAGAATAGGAGTGGTTGGAACAAACATATAATAGTGTTGAATACCCCCCCCCCATAGTGTTTAATAAGTATTTATATTGGTTGTTTGGCCTCACATGTATGCAAAATAAAATATTATGTAGTGGTCAAACTAGGAATTATTTAGATAACATGACGAGAATGAATAAATTGGTAGATCTTGAAACCTACTTATGATTACCTTCTGATAGGGAAAATCCATAGTGGGAGATCTTGATTAGCTAATTAGCAGTATCAAACCAAGAATCTTTAAACACTAAGCTTTAATTTGAAAGTGGGAAGAAAATCTAAATTGAAGTTGTGCTTAGTGTTATTTCTACTTCACTTTTTGTGTTTCTCATTCCTAAAATTGTGATTTCTCATCTTGTTTATCTTGTATCTACTTTCTTTTGGGACAATAATGGAGATCCTAGAAGACACTGATTAAGTGAGTCTCGTTTACTTCCTCCAAACTTGAGACGACTTGGTATTTACAAATTCCATCTTATAGACTTATCATTAATTCTAATGCATGGAATAAAATTAAATCAAAATTCCCTCATTTTTAGAGTGCTTAAGGGTAAATACTTCCATGATGATGATGGTCGTAATTCTAAAGTAGGCAACACACCTTTATTGGGATGAGAAGACTACTAAAATGTAAAAAAAAAAAATCAAAGATTATTTGGAAAATTCTATGTGAAAAAACATTAATATATAGGATCATAAATAGGTTATTGAAACATAGTGTCTCAATAAAGCTGATGGAGAGCATTTTATAATGGTTGATGGACTTCTTAACTCTACAAAAATCTTGGGATTATGACTTACTCAAGTCTATCTTCCATCATCATAATTCTAATTCTTTTAAGTTATTACATATTCCTCACACATTGTACGAGCATGTTAATTGGTATAGTCCTAGATGGATGTGTGTTAGCATATAGTCCCTCTTATAGGTTGTTTTTATGTGAAAAATCCCTAGTAAATTAAATTCTTAACCCTCTTCTTACTAGATGATTTTTATTATTATACTTTATAGAATTACATATCTTCATAAAAAAAAAAACTTAACTAAAACCCTTTGCATTCTCCTTCTCAAGTCTTGTATGCTTGCCTCCTTTATCTTATGTGAATTCTTATACTCATTTATGATTACTTGTGATTTAACTCCATTCATACTCTTCCTAACAAACATACACATCACATGCTTTATATTGCACCTTAATTAGTTAAAAACCTTTTTGAATCACAACTCTCTAAAGGTGGTTCCTTGGTGCATGGTAGCTCCCGGGGTGTGATCAAATAAGGGTGTAAAATCACACACACCTCTAGGGATACAATTAACTCTCCGCAATTATACAGATCGTTCCAAGTGATATGTAAGTAAACAAAGTTTATTTTTAAGGGATTTAAGTAGTTAGCTTCAAACCTGTGTTCAGTTTTAGCGTCGATGATTTTAAATGTTTAAATTAAAAGATAGAAACTATAGAATGCAAATGAGAACATCTAAGGTTTGCAAGTACGCATCTATCCTATTGAATTGGTATTTAAATTATAATGGTAAATTGATCTAATACAACTAGGCGAGATTATATAATCCTTCTAACTCCCATCAGGGTAGCTTAAAAGTCAACCTCAACTCTACTAGATGACTTATTTAAAGGGACCCTACATAATGATCAGTGATTAAATCTAAACCTATTGACTATCTAGTTAGGCAAGCCTGTAAGGATCGCTAACGCGCACTAGACGATTATGAATTCAGTCCCTAAACCCCCCCCCCCCTCGTTCGGGTGACAGTATAGGAACTTAGGTTAATATAGAGGTGTGTCATTTTTAAAAAGTATAAATTACTATAGTTCATACACAGTTATAATTTAAAGTCTCAATCTCAAGTAACCCAATTTTCCAAATAACATAGAATAGCAAACTAACAGTCAAGGATTATACATAGAGTTAATCCAAGCTATGGAAATTTATATTATAATTAATGAAATAAAACCAAATAATAAAAGGCTTAAAAACATGGTTAAGCCAAAGATCTAAATTTAATTACCCTTATGATAGAGAGGAGAGATGCATAATTGAAGTTGTGATGGCTTCTGTTGCTTTCTCTCTAGGTCGACTTGCTCTCTTTCTCTCTCTTTCTCTAGCTGAAATTATGAATAATGTAGCGGCAGAAACCTGTTTCCAATGTCAAATTCTGATTTATAGGTCCATGAATGTTTTATGGGTCGTGGTCTCATTTAAATGACCTAGTCCAACCCAAAAATGTTTTTCTCCAAGAGTGGACTGGTTCGAGTCACGCCAGCTGCAACATTAATAACTTTTAGTTTCAACTCCAAAACACAAACTATCAGCGACCACGTGTTCCTAACCCAAAACACAAGCCAATTTAAATAACTTTTTTAATCGTCCGACACGGGCTGTCCTTGGAAAGTGTACGCCTCGCTCGACAAGGCAAACAACTACGCTTACATACAGTCTTTCGTGAAAGAGCACACGTGCGGCGGCGTTTTCAAGAAATCCAGTAGCAAAGAGCTTTCCTCGCGTGTGGTTTCCGAACTGATTCTCGAAGACGTGAGGGGCAGACCTGGAATAATTCCAAGAGAGATACAAGACATCCTTTTGCAGCAATACGGTTTTCGGATATCGTATAAAAAGGCATGGGCCGCCTTCAAGATCGCAAATGACCTAATATACGGGGACGAGGACCTGACCTATGACGAACTACGCTCCCATCTCGAGAAACTGAAGGAGGTCGATCCTTCCGGACAGTACGTTTTCGAGTGCGACCCGGTGACTCACCGGTTCAAGAGGTGTTTCGTTGCTTTCGGTGCATGTCTTCGAAATTTTGAATGTTGCCGACTGATGCTTTTTATCGACTCCACGTTCTTGACCAACAATTACCGGGGTCAGTGTTTCGGAGCTACAACAATGGACGCCCTGAACAGTAAACACCTTACAGCTCTTCTTCTAATCTGAAACTGCAATTTTGTAGTCTTGAAACTACAAAATTGTAGTCTTGAAACTACAAAAATGTAGTCTTGAAACTACAAATTTGTAGTTATGAAACTACAAATTTGCAGTTCCAGGGACCGAGACAGACTGTTGTTCGTTTTTTTCCTTTTTTTCCTGACTTCTTACTGTTTTTTTTTGTTTTGAACTTGATTTCAGGTATCTACCCGATTTCTTTTGCCATTGTTAGAGTCGAGAACACAGATAACTGGACTGCCTTTCTCAGGTTTTTGAAACCTTTTGTGAATTCGCGGGATCTTACGTTCATGTCGGATCGGCGTAGAGGCATAATCAACTCGGTCAGGGCTGTTTTCCCTCATAGTTATCACTCGTTTTGCATGGTTCACTTGGAAAAGAACTTTAAAGACATGCTAAAAACCATAAAAGAAGATTCAAACCACAAAGAGAGGTTGGTTAGTTTGTTCAAGAGCAGCGCGTACGCCGAAACCGTTGCCTTGTACGACCACTACTATAAAAGGCTGATAACCGAGGAAGGACAAACTGTTTACGACTTCTTGCAGGCCTTACCTAGGGAGTGTTACACCGTCGCTTACTTCAAGGGAAAGCGTTACGGAAACAACACCTCGAACCCGGCCGAATCTTTCAACGCGATGATCAAGAAATTCTGCAATCGCCCGGTCAAGGAGCTGGTCGACTGTATTCCTCTTAAATTGATGGAACGGATTTCTGAGAAATATGAAGGGTGTCGTGGCTAGGCTACCTCGTTGTGTCTGCCTTGGCAAGAGAAAATGGACAACCTTTACCAAGAAGGACGCCACTGGACCGTGCACCACTCTCAGGATTCGCTTTCTCAAGTAAACTTTTACCCCCATATGGCCGTGGATATCGACAGGCAGAGATGTTCTTGCGGGAGTTGGCAGAAACTGGGATTTCCGTGCAGGCATGCCGTTGCGGTTCTGGACAAGTGCGTGGAAGCTAGCGTTCGAAACCAGTACGTTGAGGTTTATTACTACAGTTCCTAGTACAGAAAACTCTACTCTTTCAACGTTCCTCCTTTTTCTACCTTAGAGCCTCCTCCTCAGATGCATCCGGACGGGTTCGTGGTCGAACCTCCTGTTTGCAAGAGACAGCCTGGAAGGCCACGTACAAACAGGTTTAAGAGAAAGGACGAGGGTGGTACGAAAAGGAAGATGAGATGCGGGAGATGCGGTCGTCTCGGGCATCATAACGCGTTGACGTGTGATTTACCTTTGAACTAGTTTCTTTTTAACTTTTTTCTTGTTTTTTGCATCGGTGAAACGAGTGGTTATAGAATTAGAGATTGGTTTTGGTTGTAGAACTCTTGTTATTTTTATAGTTTATCGTACAATAAATGGATTTCGAGTTTTGTAGTTGTTTGTTTACACAGGTTTATTATTGTTTATAGCAGGGTCTACATGTTTCATTACTTTTTGTCTGTTCTTTTTTATTATCAAGCTGTGAGAGTTGGTTTTTGTAGTTGTAGAACTACAATTTTGTAGTTCTAAAACTACAAATTTGTAGTTTCAAAACTATAAATTTGTTATTTTAGAAGTACAAATTGTAGTTTCAGGATTAATTGTTGTAGAACTACAAATTCTTAATTGTAAAACTACAAATTTGTAGTTTCAGGACTACAAAATTGTAGTTCTGAGACTACAAATTTGTTGTTTTAGAAGTACAAATTATAGTTTCAACGTTAATAGTTGTGTAGAACTACAAATTTGTAGTTGTTAAACTACAAATTTGTAATTTTAGAAGTACAAATTGTAGTTTCAATATTAATAGTTCTTGAACCACAAATTTGTAGTTGTAGAACTACAAATTTGTAGTTTTAGAAGTACAAATTGTAGTTTCAATATTAATAGTTGTAGAATCACAAATTTGTAGTTGTAGAACTACAAATTTGTAGTTTCGAAACTACAAATTTGTAGTCTTGAAACTACAAATTTGTAGAACAGGATCAGAAAACCTGTCAAGTTTCGCTTTAGAGTTTAAAGCTAAAACGTCGTATGTTTGAACACTAATATGATGTATACAAATAAACTTATAAAAGAATTCAATTATTATTAATAAAGCTAAAACATGGGTCTACAATAAGAATTCAAATAAAAAATAATTCATTAATAAACTTAAAGGCAAGAGTCTACATTAAGAATTCAAAAAAAAACGTTAAGCTATAACACCACGTGTTTATCTTCGGTTTCCTTTTCTTTTTCTGCATCCTCGGCTACTGTTTTCTCTTCGTCCTCCGTTGGTAAGACGTCCTCTTCGTTTCATAAAATAGGATCTTCGGTTGTTACGGTTTCCGGAGGCTGGTCCACATCGGGGATGTGTGAAAAGTCTACTGCTGTAGAAGAGAAATCGTATCTGATAGCGTTATAGTAGTCGTTTACGATTTGCGAATACAGTTCGCCCCTGAATTTCTTGACTTCTTCCCTTGTATACGCTTCTCTTACTTTTCCGCTCCTGTATATATCGTCCGCATACATCAACACAAATATACCACAGTCCACGTTGTTGGTCTGCTGTGGGCAGGTAGTCGAGTGTTTCAGTTCGATTTGTGTCTGGGATTCGATGTAAGGGCTCGGAATAATGTCTCTTATGTGATTGAATATCCGTTGTGCGTTCAGATTCGCACCCTTCCCGATGTGATCTTCTTTTGTCCCGTCCGATATCATTGAATTGTGATGTACCCACGCCTCGGAGCGATCGTCTTCGGTGTTGCACACGAGCAATGACCAGTGTCCCACGTTCTCCTTGTCTGTTGGCGTGTAAACCGGAAACATGATGTAGTGGCTTTTTATAACTTGGCGAAACTTCTCGGAAAGGAACACACGAGCTTCTTCTTGTATGGTTTTGTTGTTCGGGTAATCGTTCAGACGATCGAGAAAGTGTTGCACAGACATAATAGCAACTAAGTACAACCGAATAATCAAACATTAATGTTTTAAATAAACAGTAGGAAAAAATACACGCACGATGGCATTTAAAATGAAGTTGCATGTTCTATTTGTTTGACTTTCAGGCGTGGCAGAGTTGAAGCACTCATGAGCTTCTTGGAATATATGAAAACCAGCGTCTATGATCTGCACAATTTTTTTCATATGTTAAAAGCAGACACTGAAACTACAAATTTGTAGTCGTGAAACTACAAATTCGTAGTCCTGAAACTACAAATTTGTAGTCCTGAAACTACAAATTTGTAGTCAATCCTGATAAAAAAAAGTTGAAAAATCTACAAAAAATAAATAACCTGTGTTTCAAGCATTTGGCCATTTCGTAGATTGTCCATATCTTTGCAGCTGATTAAGATAGAACCTTTCTCCCATACCCTAAGCTATAACAAAAGAAGGAACAATTAAATCATCACATTATTCAAGAAATAGGAAACAGACTTGTAATCGTAGACAACTTACCCGACAGAGCGATCTTTTTTGCCAATCTCATCCACCCGCTTAACATCACCGGCTTTGAAATATTGGTTCAACAGTTTCGCAATTTTTACAGTTTTTTTATCCTCTCGCCTTCATTGTCTTTCTTCAACTCCTTACCTTTTGCCTTTGTAGCCTTTTTATCATCTTCCTTATTATCTTCAAAATCACTGTCCGTTGACTCGATATACACTTGTACAGGCTCTCCTTTCTGCAATTTTGCTTCAACTTGTCGCTTTCTTCTTATTTTTATATTCCTAACCATCGAGTTAGGTGCTGGTGTCTCCGCAACCTCATTCTTCTCATCCTTATCTTTCTTTTCCCTACTGTCTTCTTTAGGACTGTTTTCTTACCTCCGTCCTTCTTACTGTCTCCAACATTCTGAAAAGATAAGAGAGATTAGTTTGAGCAAAAATTGGATTGTAATAGAAACAAAGAGTAGTTCGACAACTACAAATTTGTAGTTCTGAGACTACAAATTTGTAGTTTTGAAACTACAAAATTGTAGTTTTGAAACTACAAATTTGTAGTGAGACTACAAATTTGTAGTTATCAGACTACCAATTTGTAGTCTTGAAACCACAAATTTTTAGTTCTGAAACTACAAATTTATTGTTTTAAAACTACAAATTTGTTATTTCAAAACTACAAATTTGTAGTTATGAGACTACCAATTTGTAGTCTTGAAACCACAAATTTTTATTTCTGAAACTACAAATTTATTGTTTTGAAACTACAAATTCTTAGTTTCAAAACTACAAATTTGTAATTTCAAAACTACAAATTTGTAGTAATGAGACTATGAATTTGTAGTTTTGAAACTACACATTTGTAGTTGTGAAACTACAAGTTTGTAGTCTTGAAACTACAATTTTGTAGTTACGAGACTACATATTTGGAGTTGTGAAAACATACAAAATTGGTGTTGTAGAACAAAATGGATAAATTGCTTATAAATACAGCTACCTATATTACATTGGACAAGAAATAAAAATACAATATATATTATGTTTCTCTCTCTTAATAAGTTATTAATAGTTATTAATACAAAGCAAATTATATTCTCTTTTTTCCCCTCTTCATACATTATTATCTCTATTTTTCTTCTTCTCTCCAGCATTCTTCTTTTCTCTCCAACATTCTTCTTCTCTCCAGCAGTTTCCTTATCTCCAGCAATTTCTTTATCTCCAATCTCCTTCTTGTCCTCTTTGGCCTTCTTCTCTTTGACTTTTTTTTCCTCCTCTTTGACCTTCTTCTCTAGTTCATCCTTCTTAACTTGTTCGTCCTTCTTCATATTTAAGGCCCTCTTCTTCTTCTCTGAAGTATCACTTTCTTTCCCTTGACTGTCTTCTTCTCCAACTTGATCACTAGAACTTCCTTTTTGAAGACTCTTACCTCTCGCGTAAGTTTTTTTTTGCTGGAGAGATTGATGAAGATATCTGTTGTTGCACCTCGCCTGTTTTTTTCCTCATTAACAGTTTTATCTAAACCTTCGTGTTCATCTGAGACATAGCCTTCCGCTTTCAACTCCCGCAGTCTTTTCTTCATTTCTTTGTTTTCTTCGAGCTTAAGTTGGTACAGGTCGTCCAACTGCTTCTTCTCGCCCACATTTTTTTCATTTTCTTTGGTCAAGTTTTTAAGTTTAGTCTCTAACTCAGTTTTATCTTTTGCAAGGTCCTTGACCTTATCTACTGCGTGAACTAATTTTGCTTTGGTAGTATTGAAACTTTCGACCAAAATTGCTTTATCAGCAACTTTTTGCTTTAGATCCTCTAGCTCATACCTTTGTTCTTCATTTTTTATTTTCATTCTACCATATTGATTTTTGAGAATTTCTAGCTGTTTTTTTAAAATATTCAGCACTCTCTTCATTTGCTGCTTTCTCATCAAATTCATTACCTGAAGAATCTAGTAAACAATAAAAAAAACAGTTAGTACAGATTTATGCAACAAACTACAAATTTGTAGTTGTAGAACTACAAATTTGTAGTTCTGAAACTACAATTTTGTATTTCTGAAACTACAATTTTGTATTTCTGAAACTACAAATTTGTAGTCCTGAAACTACAAATAAAATGTTAACAGTATAAGTAAATTAACTTTGTCTTCAGATTCTTCGGGTTCTGATATGTATTCTTCCTCGTTCTCCTCCTTATCCTCCTCGTCCTCGTCCTCGTCTTCTTCCTTCATTTTTTTTTCTCTTCTTAGTCTCTTGTTTCCCAATTTTTTTAACTGTCTCCTTCTTTTTTGGTAGTGGTGTCAAATCTTGTTCCTCAGTCTCTAATTCTTCGGTTTCTGCCTCGTCGACCAGTCGAGTGACAGGAACTTTCTTCTTTTTTTGTTTATCTTCTTAAGACTCGTCTTCGTCCTCCTTTTCTTCATTAATTTTACGCTTAATGGCTTTTTCTTCCTTTTCTTCTTCTCCTCCTCCTCTTCATCAACAACTTGATTTTCTTCGTTTTTCTCTTCGGTGTCATCTACTTTCTGAACACCAAATTTTTCAACTTCTTTGTCTGTTATTACGATCTTCGTTATGACCTACAAGTATTATAGAAATGTATTAATCAAACTTGCATGACCCTGCAAATTTGCATTCTTGAAACTATAAATTTGTGGTTTCAGAACTACAAATGTGTACTTGAGAATTTTTTTTAACATGTTCAGCAGTCAAACAGTCTATGACAGTCTCCTTGTATCTACTGTCTTTGTTGGTTTGCTTCCACCTCAAGCATCGGGGTAAAGTATTTGGAAAGTTCGCCTTCCGGACTGTCGTGTGCTCATAAAACTAAGTCTGATACACAATAATATATATAAATATCGTTAGTCGATTAAACCAAAAATCAGAGACAATTAACAAGTAGCCTGTTTTGTATATAAAATTCTTACCCCTAAGACAGCAGTACACCCTGTGACTTGACTGTGTGTGTGGTGTTTTGCCTTTATCGATTCCATTAAAACGCCGTGAATGCATTTTGACCAGTTATATGTCTTTAGGCTTTCCAGTTCAGCATACTTTACGTATTTCCGATGCAATTTAGCACCGGTTGTGGAAAAGAACAGAGTATTTATGGCAAGGAGGGTCATCAATTTTGGAAAGTCTGTTTTGATGTTAATGTCATCTTTTTTGGTCAAGACATCAGTTAGCGCCTTCTCTATGGATGTCTTACTTATGTTTTCTTTGCGAAACACTCTGGTCTCCCATTCTGATTTCTCAGCCTGTGCGGCTGATGTGATGTTCGGAAGGTCCTCGGAACCTTCTTCAATGCCGAAGAGGACTTTGATGTCTCTCTCCGTTAGCTGTACGAACTTGCACCCGAGTTTGAAGTTGTTTTCCTTGCTATTGTAGCATTCGATTATCTCGGAAGCAAAGACATCACTGACCCTCCAGAAGTCTATTTTATCTGTTGTTTTAGCAGTTTTTTATCAGTTTCATTCTTCTTCTTAGCTTCAGCTAGTAATGCTTGATGAAAGTCAAAAAATTGTTTGAAGAGGAGGTAGAATGGGGATATCTTGCACGCCTCAACGTGATTGTCAGTTACACCATCGGCTATCAAGATTTTGTTGATAGCCTGGAATGATGATTTGGCTCTGTTAGCATTCTTAGAGGATGATTCGGCCATAGCTGAATAAAGGCACATTCAAGAAAACAAAGTTAGTACGGGTTTAAAAAAATCGGACAACGAAATTGTTAACTACAAATTTGTAGTTTCGAAATTACAAATTTGTAGTTCTGAAACTACAAATTTGTAGTCCTGAAACTACAAAATTGTAGTTCTGAAACTACAAATTTGTAGTTGTGAAACTTCAAAATTGTAAGTGCAGATACAAACTGCATAATTCCTGGAACTGTAAAATTTCCTTTTAAACAAACAACAACTCAAAGTAAAAAACACTAAAAAAACTGTGCAAATTAACATGAAAACAAAGAATACAGTGCTAAATATAAACTGTTTAAAGCTTAAAACACGTAATTATCATGTTCAACAACTGTTCAAAGCCAAAAACATGAAAAAACAACTGTGAATGTACAAAAAAGCACAAAAACACACATATTAAGACTAGAATTTTAGTCTTCAACAACTGTTCATATGTAAAAAATAAATAGAAGCTGTTCAACAGTTTTGCAAAGCCAAAAATACATAAAAACTGTTTATGGAGTAAAAAGCCTAAAATTAGAAGAATGTTCGAATTGACACAATGAATTGTGACGTAATAGAAGCATTTTCGAACATATTCAAACCCTAAAACACACAAAAATCATTATTCGGTCCCTAAAACACACAGAAATTCATATTCAAACCCTAAAGCACAAAAGACAAGAAATAGACCTAAAATTAAAGATTACGAATAGAAATGAAAGTGAAAACACATAATAGTACCAAAAATGCTTTAAATAACATTTAATAGTTTCGAAAAATACCTTAAATGTTTAAATCGATGGAGAAAAATGTTTAAATACCTTAATAGTTGTTGATTTTCGTCGATTTTGCTGTGAACTTGTTGGTGAAGTTGAACGGTTAGGGAGAGAGAGCGATTGCAGCGTGATTTTTCGTACGCGTGAGTTTGGAGTGTGGTTGAACCGTGAGTTCCCAGAGACTATAACGGTGATTGCAGCGTGGGAGAGAAAAGGATAGTGAAGGGTTTTCTTAGACAAAAAGAAAGCATAGAGAGAGAGCGTGCGTGAGTGAGTGTGGGAGAGATAGTGTTTTTATTAAAATGATTTTTAATTTTTTTTTAGGATTATTGCCCAAGAAACACCTCAAATTAGAATTAATGCCTCCTCACCCCTGCCGCTTTCTTCTTGCCCATAAAAGGCACTCCTTTTTTTTTCTTTCCTATTTTACCCACCCCAGCAGCCGTCTCCAAATTTTCCCTCCTTCAAAGACTATAAGGGGCAAAGAGCTGGCTTGATTAAAGCGTTAACCACTGGTGAAAATTATATATTATAATAATCAACATATATATCATATAATTATTATTTAATATAAGGATTAATGCCCAAGAAACACCTCAAATTAAATTTAATGCCCCCTCACCCCTGCCGTTCTCCTTTTGCCCATAAAAGGCACCTCTTTTAATTTTTATCCTATTCTACCCTTTTCTACCGCCGCCGCTCTCTCTCTCTCTCCACGAGTTCATAAACAAATAACTATGATAGCCGCTCTCTCTCTTTCGTTTAAATTATCAGCATATACACAAACACTGTGAATTATGAGAGCACCCATTAATGACGAATTTAGCAAGAAAAATAAAGAAACAGAGAGAAGAATAAGAAGAAGAATGAATAAGAGAGGAAGAAGAGATGTTTTATTTCTTGTTACAGTTACAATGTACAAAACTAGTTTATATACAATCATGTCTAACTAGATATAGCTGTAATCTAACTAATTTTTATGTAGAAGAAACAATTTGCATTTTGGTCCCTGCATTATTTCTTTTATCCAATTCATTTGCTGTATTCAAAGATAGATTGACATCTCCCCTGAAACATGATATTTGAGTATTGGGAAAGTAAGAACTTATGATTGAATTGTGCGAAAGTTTGTATAGAATAAGTTGATTGATTAACGTTGAAAAACTAGAAGAAAAAAACAATTTAAATGAGTAATGGGAATCTCTCCCAGAACTCAATATTTAGTCCGCAAGTACAAAAATGTACTTGCTTAGCGTTTTCTGAGTTCTGGGAATATATCCCAGTACTCAACATTTGCCACAAGTCCAAAAGTGCACTTGCACAAGTACAAAAGTGGGCTTGCACAAGTACAATTCGAGTTCTGAGTAATGGGAATCTATCCCAGAACTCAACATTTAGTCCACAAGTACAAAAGTGAACTTGCTTAGCCTTTTCCGAGTTCTGAGTAATGGGAATCTATCCCAGAACTCAACATTTAGTCCACAAGTACAAAAATGTACTTGCACGAGTTGTGGGAAACACTCCCATTACTCAACATTAGTCCATACAGTACAAAAGTGTACTTGCACGAGTTGTGGGAAACACTCCCATTACTCAACATTAGCCCATACAGTACAAAAGTGTATTTGCACGAGTTGTGGGAAACACTCCCATTACTCGCCCTTGACAAAAATTGTACTTGCACAAGTCCACTACTCGCCCTTGGCAGCAGCAGTCGACAGCAGTAAGCATTAAGGTATATTTACCTTAAGTGCCTTTTATGGGCAAGTGGCTAAGGTGGCAGGTGGTTATTGGGCTAAGGGCATTAAGGTATATTTACCTTAAGTGCCTTTTATGGGCAAGTGACTAAGGTGGCAGGTGGTTAATGGGCATTCACCCTTTTTTTTATTGCAGGTAATAGGGTAGTTTGGTACTGGGGTAAAAAAAAAAATTTAATTAAAAGTAAAGAGTACAAATGGTAGTAGGCCTACACTTAGAATTTTTTTTTTTTTTTAGGCCTAAATTCTTTTGGGGGAAAAGTAAAAGTACGGCTGTTTATTGGCTTTGTTACGTAAGATTTTCTTTTTAATTTTTTCAAGCTTTCGACTAAAAAAAATGTGAAGTTAGAGTCTGTCTCACTTCCCCTCTACGTGGCACACGTTAACAAAAGTCACCTCCACCTCCAACTCCAACTCTCGGCGCTTCCTCATTTTGGTCGTGTCTCCTCAACAATTTTAACCTTAATTTCCTTGAAGTTTTGAAATTCAGAGTTTTGTTGGAGCAAAAATGTCGACTTCATCGTCTGAGCTTCATCCTCTTCCAGAAAATTGCATCATTGTAAGTATGCATATGATCACTCCGTCATTTCACTTAAGAATATGTTAGTCGTTAATCGCAATTTCGTTTGAGGTGACAAGCATAAGGGATCAACTCGTGAAAACCATTTAGGACAATTTCAGGCATCTACCTATTTTAATTATAATACTTAAGTTTTAAGGTTATGAGTGTGAATTTGCAGTTAGGTTGTGGCATATCAACCGTAGACTTTTTGGCTGCGGTGGCTGCTTTCCCTGAACCTGACGAGAAAATCCGGACCACTAGCTTTAAGGTAGTTTAATTTCAGGATAATCAACTATTTCTGTAACTACAACGATTTATTGATAAGTTTTGTGTTTAATTAGGTGCAAGGAGGTGGAAATGCTGGAAATGCATTGACATGTGCAGCTCGTTTGGGTCTAACTCCGAGACTTATCACTAAGGTTATTAGTTATTAAACGTCAATTACTTCATTTAATTTATTTTCTTTATGTTTAATTAGCTAAATTAGCTTTAAGTCTAACAGTACTTAATCTAAAGAATTTAGCTTAAAGTTAGGTTGCTGATGATTCTCAAGGGAAAGGAATATTAGAGGAACTAGCATCTGATGGTGTTGATACATCTTTCATTGTGGTACAACATTATCTCATGATTAGTTTCTTTTTCTTTTTAGACATGTTTGAGTTAATATTATTAGTGTTTTTATTTGTCTTCTCAAATTACTCTCTTTTTTGGTTATAGGTTTCTGAAGGGGGAAATTCACCATTTACCTATGTTATTGTTGACAACCAAACGTAAAAGTCTCTTATTCTGCAAATTGTTAAGACTTCATCGAATTTTACTTACAAATTGTTCTAAAGGATCTAATGAATTAGAATTTGTATATTTCTATTCTCAGGAAGACTCGCACATGTATTCATACTCGAGGGGGCCCACCCATGATTCCTAAAGATCTTACAGACTCAAATTTATCTTCTGCGTTAAATGGAACCAGAATTGTCTACTTTGATGGAAAATTGCCTGAAACTGCTTTGATTATCGCGCAAGAGGTGGTTCTGATACAGAGTTTATTTAACTTTTATTAATCCTTGTCTCAAATTACATGAATTAAATGTAAGTTTTTGCTTCTTCAGTGCAGGCAAATCGTAGGGGTATACCTATTCTAATTGATGCCGAAAAGAAAAGAGAGGGACTGAATAATCTTCTCAATTTATCCAATTATATTGTATGTTCAGCGAAATTCCCACAGGTATTAAGATTCACAACTTTTTTTTTTTTTAAATCATTTAATATGCAATTTTTTTCTATCAGGCATATACGGATGCACCATCTATCCCAAGTGCACTTATTTCCATACTTTTAAAATTGCCAAATGTCAAATTTGTAATCGTCACACTAGGTGAAAAGGGTTGTGTAATGCTCGAAAGAACTTCAATTGGTACGTTTTATATTCATCGCCAATTTTTATGCATTCTTTTAGCTTCTCATTTTAAATATTTTTGCAGAAGATATATCAGAAGAATTTGATGTCGATAATTTATTAGAAATACTGAAGCAAAAAATCGATAACGATGCTACAACACCAATATGTGTAGCCTCGGTAAATCTATTAAATCGTTATAAACATTTTTCTTTCTCATAATTATCCCGAAATATCGATCTTGGATTATTTACATATTCTATTTTTTCAGAGTGAATATAAGTTACACGCACAAGGAGTAGGAATACTCGGTGGGAAATTACTTATTGGGACAGCCGAAAAAATACCCCCTTCGGAACTTGTTGATACAACTGGAGCTGGTGATGCATTTATTGGAGCAGTTCTTTATGGTAAATCTTTTGCAAATTAGTCCTCAAATTATTATTTATATACAAATATATGCTTACGCTTGAGCTGGAATTGATGTGTAGCTATTTGCGCTAGCATGCCACCAGAAAAGATGTTGCCCTTTGCTGCTCAAGTGGTGAGTAGACTCGTTTTTTAACTTTGAAGGCTTTTTTCGAGTAGTTTGATGAGAAAATGAAGAGAAATTTAACTTGTGTGGTTTATTGTTAATTACAGGCAGCAATTAAGTGTAGAGATTTAGGAGCGAGGACAGGTTTGCCATATCGTACAGACCCTCGCTTGGCATGCTATCTTAAAGGCACTCTTGCTATTGATGCAGAGGACATATGAAACCATGTTAGCAAGCTTTTAAATTGGGATACTATTAATGTAATAATGAGTTTGTTGATAATTTACTAGATTTTTAGTTCTAAATTTTGTATATTTTATGGCTGTCAGAATATTATCCACGGTTTTTCTTATTTTTTATAAGGATTTGGATGGTTCCTGTACATTTAAAATGTGAGATATTGACCCGTATGGGTTGTCTCAAAAGTAATTAAATATATCACAAAAGACGAGATATCATTCGGAAGGTGTTTGTTACAGATGTATGAGGGCTTCCAATTCAATTTTCATCTTATATCTGACTGTAAGAATTGATTATGGCCTTAGAATTCTACTATTAGTTTGTTTGAATAGCTTTACCTGGTAGGTTTTTTTATGGTTGTCTACTTTTTCACCATCTTGTTGAGTTGAGCCCTGTGAGATTATCCATCTCTATGGTTGTCTTTGTTTTATTTATCGTGTATCTTTTTCCTGGGTTTGATTGGTCAACCTAAAAATTATAGTGTTCTGTTAAATTAATACTCATTTTATTCCATTGAGTTTGTCATTTAATAAAAATGTAGTTTCAAAAAGTTTGTCGAGCTCGAATTACTCTATTTTATTTGTCTTTATTGTAATATCCAACAATATTTGTCTTTTTTACATTCTAAAGATTTCTTTTTTTTTTTCAATTTTTCTAATATTATCTTTAATTAATTAACTAAAAACATTGTTGTAATAAATGATTGTATACTTGATGAATAGGGAGTATATAATAAAGAAAAGGTGTATTTAATATTTTTTTAATCTTTGTGTCATAAAGAATAGGACAAATAAATATGGATGAAAAAAGTAAGATACTGTTATAAACCCATTTAGTGGATATTCATTCCAGCCCATGGGCTAGTAGTCAAGCCCATGAACACTAGGGTTTAGGGTTATATGAGCTCCCACTATATAATCTATACACTCTCTGATAATAAACAGAACTCTTCTCTTTCTTTCTCTCCTGTTTACAACACGTTATCAGCACGATAGTCTCTGCCATATGATATTCAGATTTTTTTTTAAAAATCTTATAATATATTACATTATATTATTTTACATCTTATAAAAGATTATAATTAAGATCCTTTGATCTATTCGAAACAAAAGAAACAAAAGAGAAGAAAACTCTTTTTATCAAATCTCTTTTGCAATTCATTCATAAATTTCACCATCTATCATGAGGTGTCATAAAAAAAAGGGTCAAATAAATTTCTTTATGAAATTCAATAAACTTCACTATTGTGAAGCTCATATTTCACCATTGTGAAGTATTCAGAAAAAAAAAAACAAGTCAAATGTATTTGTTTATAATATTCCAAAAAAACGCTTCACCACAGTGAAGTAGTTATGGAAAAAGTGTGCTTTGAAATGAAAAGAATTAAAAAAAAATTATTGAATAATTGCAAGCACATAAAAAGCATTATATTAATTGCTAATATTGATAATATATGGATGAATTCAAGCATTCACATATTCCTTTGATTTATAGTCGATAGCTTTGCTTTCAATATATTCCTTTGATTTATAATTGATAGCTTTGCTTTCAATGTATATTACCTTATGAAAGGTTTTTCCCTTTTGTGGAAAAGAAAATCAAAGCAAAATTACTTTTTTTTTTCTCAAAGAAACATTCACTACTGTGATATAAAGAAAAAAGAAAAATTAAGTGAACAGTTGTTTAATTTATTTTACAACTTTGAAAAAAAAATCATATATGCGAAAATCATTTTTTTTTTTCCCTTCACTTCACCGTTGTGATGCTTAGAAAAAAAAAACGTCGAAGCTATTATGAAATTATGTTAATTTTTATTATCACGACTGTGAAATAGAAAAAAAAAGATTGACCAATTGTCAATATGTTGAACAATTATACCATGTGATGTATTGTGCACTTCATTTCGTGCGTTACTTTTTCACCATTCATTACTAAAGAAAAGAAACTATGAAAAAGTAAAAAAAAAAAAAAAAAAAAAACTGTTCCGTTCTGAACAAGAGAAACAAAAAGTCATATCTTTAATATGATATGATGATATTATGGATCTTTAATAAAATGACAACGGTATCGTTCAAAAAAAATGACAATTGTTTATATATTTTTTGTTTTATTTTGAGTGTATTCTTTTATTTATATATATAAATCTTTTATTTCTATTTTCAAGTAATTTTACTAATTTATTTAACTTATGTTATATATAAGTATATTGCATATGTAATTTTTATTAATAGAAAAATATACCAATTTTAATGGTATATTTTATATGGAATATACACTATATGGTTATATCTCCTAATATAACATAACATATAAGGTAAAAGAGATACACAAGTTGTATATATATCTCATGCATATCCGCAGATATAGCATAACTTATACTGGAAAAGATCAATTTTCTGTGAATTAATGGACTAATATCCCATGAGGTTATGATACAAGATAATTTTTTTGGTAACTTTGATAAAGTAATCAATATCAGATATACGATAAATTTGAAATGTTTTATTGATTCTGTATTTTATGATATTTCTCACCTAATTGGTGATAGATCTATTCATCGAAAATGATATTCTATGAATAAATGTATGATGATCTGAATTATATATGAAATTCTCGAGAAATCAAAATTACATTTTCTAGAAACATTGAGTTCAATAAGAGATGTTTTGACTCTAGCAAAATAAATCTACTAAATTTGAAGAGTGGATTATTTTGTGACCATATCACTTATATTTAGAAAATATCGATATAGGTTATTTTTTGCCAACATGATCATATGTATATTTGGCTGTAAATTCTACTAAAATATTATCGAGTGATAATATTAAAGATCGAGATTATTAAATATTAGCAAATTGGTTATGCACAAACAAAGATCTTTATCCTAAATAATTTTGATATTGAATCGTCTATTTTTCTAAGACAAAATCAAGGGTTAAATACGAGTCTAACACATTTATTTATTGAATCGTCTATGACGAATTATGACTGTTGCTCATTATATAGTCCCTATTGGTAAAAGACCAAAAAAATTATATCCATAAAGATATTTTAATTGTGAAATTTCTATTACAATTGCTCCACCACCGTGCACAAAGATGGATTATGAGAACATGTTATACATGATATTCTCAAGAATAAGGGAAGAAATAAAAATATAACTGGAATTAAGAACACACCATTATACTGATCCTCGTATACTCATTCAAATGATTGAAAATATTGTAAAGGTGTAGTGACTAAGTCACAATAACCAGTTATTAGTGCGCCTATTTAAAATTATGTCTCAAAAGAGCTATCTTATAAAATTAGACTATTGTACGCTTAAAGCGCAATAGATCTATTCGGTTCCAAAGATAGCAGAAAGGAGCAGCAACATGAGCAAATTGTTAATTATGAGACTTTTGACATCTTATAAATGTCAAAGTAGTGTATATAACTGAGAATTAAAATACTCCTACTGAGTATCGGGTACCTGATTATATATTGAGATCTCAATCAGTTATTTTACTACTTTTAATTATTGGAACCTAACTAAAAATTGATCATGATCGAATATTTATATATACGCGTAATAACTATTAATCTATGAATGAAATTGAGGATTATTTTAATTAAAATGTCTAAATAAACTGACTGGCCATCAGTAGAAAGACATAAATAAAGCAAATATTTTTTTAATTTCACTTTTACGACGTGAAATTTTCACAATTTTGAAACGAATGTGCTACAAGGGGGAGTCGCTATATAAGATAGTATGTTGTAGCACACGTAATATATTTATTAAAGAGATATAGTCTCCGGTGGTGGATGCACTTTTATTTGCTATTATTTCTTATGAAAGACTTCATATAAGTCATATGTCGAACACTTTAAATCATTACATATAAATGAAGTGTCGATCCAATTTACGTCGTATTGTTTATTACTCCTATTAAATGTCTCAAGTTATGCACCATTGTGTTATACTTACATCAGGGGGAGACATTTACGCAATGCACTCTTTTTCCCTTAGCATAGATTTTTCCCACTGGGTTTTTCTTGCAAGGTTTTTAATGAGGCAATTTATATAAGCGTGTTGAAGAATACTATACTCTTTTTCCTTTACTATGATTTTGTCCCATTGGGTTTTTCTTAGAAAGGTTTTAATGAGGTATATTCTCAAAATTAAATATTTAAGCGGTTCGACAAGTAAACAAAGTTGAACAATATGCTACTTGTATCACTCAAGACATAGGAGGCTACATCAAAGATGATCGAACCAAACATATCTCCAAAGCTATCCTTTAGACATGAACTCTTGAAGAAATATGAAGTAGATGTTCAACCAATTCGCTCAAGTGACAATTTAGACGATTTATTTACAAAGGCATTCCCTACATCTATATTCAAAAAATTAATACATAAGATTAGCATGCAGCGACTTCAAGATCTTTCTTAAGAAGCTGACAAGAGGGGGAGACAAATACGCACTACACTCTTTTCCTTCATCAAGGTTTTGTCCTAATAGGTTTTCCTGATAAAGGTTTTTAATGAGGTAGTTTTAGTTAGCGTATAAAGAAATGTACTCTTTTTCCTTCACTAGATTTTTTCCTACTAGGTTTTTCTAGGAAGGTTTTAACGAGGCATATTCTTAAGGACTGAATATCCAAGGGGGAGTGTTATAAACCCATTTAGTGGATATTCATTCCAGCCCATGGGCTAGTAGTCAAGCCCATGAACACTGGGGTTTAGGGTTACCTATTACCTATAAATATGAGCTCCCACTATATAATCTATACACTCTCTGATAATAAACATAACTCTTCTCTTTCTTTCTCTCCTGTTTACAACAGATACTTTATTCTTTCTTTTTTCATTATTACACTTATTAAAGTATTATAATTATGTTTTTAATTCATATATCAAGAGAGAGTTTAATTATAACGTTTTTAAATTTATGGAAAAGTAAAGTGAATAAATATAATTTTTTTTAAAATATAAGTGGATAAATATTTTTTTTTTTAAAAGTATAAGTGACTCTTGCGACCAAAGATAGATAAAAATCAACCATCCCTTAAATCTATTATTTATTTTACTTACATGATACTCACTTGGTGGACCATCCTAATCACCATAAAATATTGAAAGATAGAGCCCAACTGCCTATAAGTAGGGTTATAAACAATTAAACTGAATTTTAACTATCTTAATTTTGATTTGGTAATATTTTGGTAAGCTTGAAATTGATTTGAGTTTGAAACAAGATTCATATTTAAACTTGGGTTTGGTTTGTTAATTTTTCTTCAAGCTTGACTCGGCTCTGTTTGGTTCATTTAAGGCTTGTTTATTTTCTATGATATATATTTTTTTTAGAAAATTTTCAGTGATTTAAAATAAAGTTAAGTAAAACTATTTTACAACACATTACATAATTTGACTCGAAGAAACAAAGAAAATTACATATAAGATATAGAATACTATAATTATAATTAATTACATACGCAAAAGTTTTACGTAGTTTTGACTTTTCGTATATATATATATATATATATATATATATATATATAATTTTTAATTGAATATATCTACCAAGCTTATTAACGTGCTCTTAAAAAACCCTTACCATACTGTTCACGAGTTAAATAAGTCGAGCTTATACAAGTTTAAGTTCGGCTTGTTTAGTAAACGAGACTGTATTTAAAACTTGAGCTTAATATGTTTAACTAACGAGTCAAACTCAAACAAACCCTTAACGAACTCAAACTCGAGCTCTCAGTGAGAGTATCAAGTTCCATCACAAGTACTTAGGACATGTTGTGTATTCCCACTAGAATTGCATACTAAACACATTCATGTCGTTCGCAATTCACAAGGAAGATGATACAACGTAGTTGATCCAAGTATGATTGTGTATTTACCAAATTCACTGAAGCGTTTCCAAATGTTTTATGATATCATGAATTTTAATTTGTTATTGTATGCGTGTCTAAAGTTGGCATCAACCTTCATTTGCATTAGATAATGATTGTTGAAGACAAAATTTCTATAAAGACACCATTAACATTGTGTAAAATGTACCAAACAATAAATAACCACACAAACTAGTTAAGTTGTAGAATTAAGGTGGGTTAACTTGGGTGAATCGAACCTAATTGTTAATTATAGTTATTCTCCAACAAAATTATCCACTATATTTTGTGGATGATTGTAAAAGTTATGAGATTAGATGGATAAATGTGGATGCTTGGTATATGACAGTGGCGTAGGGTGGGGTGAGTGTGAAGAGATGAGTTTGTGGTTTTATGTTTTACATTATTTTCAATGTTTTCGATTTTTATACCTTTTTGTCTTAATTTTTTTTATTTCTTACGGGGTAGTGGTAATGGTGATGATAGTACGAATTTAGGGAAGGACAATGGGTGTGGGTGGGTATGTGTGTGTGCGAAAAAGATGAACTAAAGATGGGTATGGATAGGGTTGCAAGAAAACTGACTCGAGCCAAAGTTTATCTATCTTGAGTTTGATATGTTAATATTTTAGTGAGTTTGAATATGATTTGAGTCTGAAACAGTGTTCATTATTCAAGTTTGGACTTGGCTCGTTAATTTTTTTCAAGTTTGAGCTCAGCTTGGTTTTGTTCGTTTAAGCCTCATTTAAGACTCATTTATTTTCTATGATATGTTTTTTCCCTAGGAATTTTCGGTAATTTAAAATGAACTTAAGTAATACTAATATACAACGTATTACTTAATTTGACGTAAAAAAATAGAAAAATATACATATAAAATATAAAATATTTTTATTATGATTAATTACATACGGAAAGAATTTGCGAGTGCATGTAATGCGCGAATACCTTTTGAGGCGGAATTACTTGCCCTGCATTTTGGACTATATATGGCGGTGTGTCAAGGTATGGTTCGTTGGCTATCGAAACTGACTCGAGTGAGTTGCATGCGCTAGTGAAGGGCGGTGTGAACTCAAGAGGTTTTCCTTGGGATGTGGTACGCGCTTGTCGTGATATTCTAACATCCAAGGAACAGTTTGATTTAACTTGGGTTTTTCGGGAGGCTAATAAATGTGTGGACTAAATGGCAAAGTTTGGTGCGAATAGCTCAGATGGTCCTTATCAGTATAAGGACCACCGAATGGACTATGGAGGTGGCTTACCCAGGACTGATATGGCTAGGTTGTACCACGTTCACATATAATTTAGTCAATAAGTTTTAGGAAGTCTTTACTTTCTAGTCGTTTTTTGCCTCCTATGTAACTAAAAGAAAATTGCGTAATTGTGAATTTATACAAAACTGTTCACGGGTTTAACCCATCGAATTTATACAAATTTGAGTTTTGCTCTTGCTGACTATTTACCTCTGAATTCTAAAATTTATCTCTTTACCCAAGAGCTTTCATAGTGTACCTTAATATATTATTTGTTTGAAAAAATGTGTACTTTTATACTCATATTAAATGAAATTTGTCCATTTTCTTCATTAGTTATTAAATTATTTTCAAATTATTTCACATTATCTGAATCAACAAGTTTTAAAAATCCAAAATTAATATCTAAAACTTTTATTTTTTTCGTACATCTCCCGACTTAACCCTTAACTTTTAAAAAATCAAAATTATTTCTCAAAACTTATAAATTTTTTTCAGATACCTGCCTAACTAACTCAAAATTTGTCTTTTAAAAATATGAATTAAAATTAACCCCCAAAATTTTTATTTTCTCATACACCTCCATACCTAAGACTGCAAACGAGTCAATACACTCATTAAGAATTTAGGTTTGAGTTTGTCAAAGGTTTGTTTAAGAATTTAGGTTTGAGTTTGTCAAAGGTTTGTTCGAGTTTAACTTGTTAGTTAGACATGCCAAACTCAAACTATTGCTTGGAATGGGAAAGCCCTTCACTATTGCTTGGAAATCGATTTGCCTGGAAGGTGGTGGATTGGGATCGAAGATTCGAAGGAGTTTGAAATATTCAAGAAAAAATTATGAAGGATTATGGATAATTTGAAGTTGCTTTGTATTAAATGGATAATGAATGTATTCAAGAGGAGAAGATATATGGGATTGGAAAGTAAAAAGACCAGCTCTCCTTTGTTTTATAAAATCGAGATGAAGGAGGAGACAATTGCTCCAAAAGTATTTTTTTTCCAAAAGAGACGACATTTCCGATAAGTATCATTTCATATTTAATGGTTGAAAGAATTTATAACAAATCAAACTACCCAAATTGTTTAATAATTTGTTTGAGTTCTAACTATATGTCTGACCAAAAAAATAATTGTAATTTATAAAATTTCTGGACAGGGTTAAATAATGTGGCTCAATGATGTAGCACTTTCGAAGGTTTAGCTATCCCTGGACCCCTGCAGTGCTCATGGCACCGCAGGTTCTGTTAGATGTTGAATGAACCTGTCAAATACTACATGCCAAGATATATATGGCATACAGTTTCACTTGAAAATTCCATAATAAACACATAATATACGACAGAATAAATTACTGAACAACCACAGAGAATAATTTTCATATATAAGGCGAATCAAATAGGTCTGTGAATCACCATATCACGATAAAAGATAAGTCATTAACAAAATATACTTAGTCTGAACTTTAAAACACACAAAAGAAAATGACAAACATAGTCTCGACAAGCTTCCAAGATGTCTTAAAAACCATAGAAAACAAACATAAATACCTTATAGTTCTTGTCGAAATGAAAATCATTTCATTTCTTAAAGCATCATATCTGCCTTTGTGGGCAATCTCTTGAGGAAACAAACGGCTAGTGAAGGCAACTTCTTCCTGAACTTGGGTGGCCTAAGATAATACAATCCAGATAGCCCCACAACCCACTTGAGCGGCACCAAATAGAACAAAATAGCTCCAATAAAACAGAGTATTATGAACAAGAATGTAGCTCTCGGATCACGCCAGCTCAGCAATCCTTGAAATCTCTCCCCTTGAGTAGCCAAATCTCCAACCACGGTTTGTATCCTCCCTGCAACACTCCTCAGCCTATCATACCTTATACGAATCACATCTGCATTTCGGCTACTCGGGAATGAGTCAAACTCTTCATCCAACTCATCAGGGTGAATACTCTCAGCATGCGAGAGACGAGTATCCATGTGAGGAGGGTGACGTGGCCTTGAACGGTACCTCCATAACCCCATAACAGAGAAACTCATTAACATACACGGGATAATCAGCTCAGGTAATAACACAAGGATAACAAACACGATCACAAACAGAGTTGAATATATCGGCCTATTCCAGTTACGGCACATCTCAAGTAACCTGCCCATCACAACGAACCAAGAGAGAACATTTGTGAGTCTAAAGAAGTTAGCTTTACTCTTACGCATACTCCACATATGACTATCGTGATCCAGCATGTACTCCACCACTTCTCTTCCCAAAGGAGGCTCGGCTCGACTTAGCCTTGTTGCCACCACATTCATAGCTTGGTACCTTAAGGCATCCAGTTGATGCATGGATAATGGTTGAACATAATGCATCTTAGGTAGCAAAGGCATTGTGTACATTTGTAGCACGTTGAGCATATTAGCACACGAGAAACGAACAGCCAAGTGAAGATCTCCCATTTTCTTGACACCGGAAGGGTGTAACATCAAGAGAGGATACGAATGAGTGTAGACTTTATCCGATTCAAGAGTTGATAACCGAATCCTCACTTTACCGATACGAGTGTCGCGACTCCCGGGTCCCGCTCCGTTTATCGCTATGTGTTTATCAACACGCGAATTATCAAACACCCCGATTGTGATAACCGTACAAGGATCGAAAACTTCCCAAGTGTATTGCTCGTTCCATTTCGGTGCTAAGTTATCCACCACGGTTCGAGTACGAACCCATTTATTCCCATACTTAGCTACACAATAAGCATCAACTGCGCTTCCTTTGCCTTCTTTCATCTTCATAGGCATAAGATTAGAAGCACCCAAAACACCAACTTCAAGAACACCAACGTGAGGCTTCCAAAGCTGCTTAGCTGTTGGCCTAACATCACTGCTATACATTGTGGCTTCGTCAAGAACATGGTAACCTCCATCAAGTGTAGCACGAAGGTGAATCCGTGAAGCAAATCTCACCATAGCTTTTGAATCCATTTGACTGTTATAGTGAACATCAAGATTATACCACCTAGAAGCCACCTGTTTATCGTCTAATCGCTTCTCAATGTTGGTGATTGGTAATAAAAGCCTCCCAACTGCCTCTTCCCTGTTAGCTGTAACTCGATCCTCAACAGAGACCAACAAATAATCCTCAAACGGCTCAGCCACCACAAACATTAAATCCTCATTCCAAAGAGGATTTGAAGGACTCCTAGTAGGTGTAGGAGAAGCTACCCTTGTTCTCAAAACTTGATTCCCAATTTGTACTTTCACCATTAACTCCGGATACCTCATCATAGCCGCTCCTCCTCGTTCCGCAGAAATGACATCTTGTGCTTCAAGAATACTCACTCTAAGGTACCAAAGCTTCGGGGAAAGATAAACTTTCGACTTAATCGAACCCAAACCATCTAAATGCACGTTGGCTGTTTTGGAATGCCATGCCTCAGCAAAAGCCTCATCAGCCTGTGTTCCAAACCATATAGCAGCCATAACTTCACCACCTTTACCCTTTTCCCCTTTTTTGTCCTCCATTCTGTACCATTGTGGTGCTAATTGACTATCAGGTGGCATTCTTTTCGGAACCTCGTTCAAATCAAACCAAACACGACCCAAGAAATCATCTTTGTTAACATCCTTCACGAAAATCTCAACAAAAGACGATTGTATAGAATCTTTTGAAAAGGCGAAAACTTGATCCCATTCTGCCTTATTTGAAGATACCCTCCTGGAAATACCCCTATAATTACCAAGTTTGACCTCAGCCACAAGCTCGCCACCACCAAAAACTGAGATATCTTTAGCTTTTACAAGTTTAACATACAAATATTGCATTTGCTCAACAAGGTCATATGTTGAACTAGTTTTATCTTTATTCAAAGGTCCACCACCAAGACTTGGAGTTGTCTCTTTTAAAGCAAACTCACTCGAACCATTTGAGTAAAAACACATCCCACCACCACCGCCACCAACTCCGGCGATGGGTCCACCACCACCCATGGCGGGGATGACAGGACCAGGACCAGGAACATTAGTAATGACAACAGGCCTAGTATCACCTCGAGTGGGGTCCACCTGCTTACCATTGTTCTGATTCTGCATGTTGATCTTATTATTTTCTTGTCCCAACTGTTGCTGCTGTTGTTGCCGCTGCACAGCCATGTTTCCTCCTTGATGTTGCAACCTTTTATTCTTCTTTCCCGGAGCACCGCCACCATTACCACCAGAAACAGTCATATTGTCACCATTGATAACTTGTTTAACTTCTTCTATATTGGATACATACAGCTTCAAGCTTATCTCGCCGCGCACGTGAGAAAACAAACTCCTTTTCTCCAATGTATAAAGCTGAGCAACTTCTTCACCTTCTCTAGCAACACTTGAACCATTAACTCTAATTTTACCCAGGAAATTTCGGCTATTGTTTGATCTTTTCTCATTGAAAACATTCACTTCTAACGTCCGGTAAGGAAGATCTGCGGCGTCGTTTAAATGAAACAGAAGCTTTTCATTCCAAACTGGGTTGAGATCTTTGTATTTCACTTGTGTTTTCTGTACCTCTCCATCAAACTCTACCTCTACAAATGCTGATGATGACCCTTCACCATCTTTTGGCATCAGATTGTGTGCTCCTACCACCTCCACCACTAGCTTCTCTTTGCCGTTGTTCATGGCCGCCGGCTCTTTCTGGAGAGAGAAAGAGAGGGTAACTAAGAATATGGTGGACAAGAGATAAGTACAGTGAGATTTTGCAACAGAAGAAATTAAATGCGGAGAGAACTGGATTAAGATTGGGTTGTACCACACTTTCTTTTTAATATGTGTGTGAAGACGAGAGAGAGAGAGAGAGAGAGGGTTGTACCTTTCTATATTCTCTGTTTTTGTTCAATTCCCACGCACAAGGGCAAAATTTGAAAATGCTCCGTGAATGTGAATCGGTGTAGAATGAGTACATATAAACTACCAAATTGGTTAATTGCACCACTACTCCTTGTATTATGTTCTATACCCTATTGGATTTCAAAAAGTATTAAAAGATCCTTATATTTAGTTTTTTTTAATCAATAAAGAGAATAGTTAATTCTTTTGTATAAGATGAGGGACCACAATGCAATTAACTATTTATTTATTTCAAATTATAAGATACTTTTCATCCAAAATTGTGAACGGAAAAGAAAGTTCACGTGAATCTCGAAGAACGAACACGAGATTAATGAGCTGTCTAAAATGAGAAAAACGTAGTATGAGCTGTAAAGTATTAAAATAATGTAACCGTTTGTTTGAATTATCTGAATTAATACGACTTTAATTATATGAATTTAATTTTTTTTACTTAATTTGGTTAATGATTATAAAAAATATGATAATATTCCAGTGACAAAATTAAATTCGTAATAAAGTAAAAATAAAGTTTTTAATAATAATTTAGAACTTATTTAATTACGCGTGAAAAGAGGATGTGTTGATTCGTAATAATTAAAAATCTAATTCTTTTTTTTTTGAATTTTTTAAACATAATTTAAGCAAAATAAATTATGTATATGAGATTATTGAAGTGATTCATTATGACATAATTAAATGTGGTTGCGCAAATGTCATTAGTAGAACATGGGTCTGATAGTATCCATAAACATCTCTATCTTTTTTGGTTTTATGGCCTTGATCATGCATGGTGGATTGGTTATAGGACATACGGTTGATCTCGCATACTCATGCAATTGAGTTCACATGAACGGTTCAATTCTAAATGATAACTGGATATTCAAAGGATTAAAAGTGACGCACGTGTGAGCTTATATAATTCTGTCAGAGGAAGTAATTGGTCGTACGAACATGGGGATGGTTGCCAAGTAACTACCTGCGATTGTTTAATAAACTATCAGGGTTGTATACATCTAAGAGGTACAAAGTCTTGTAACTTTATTTTGGTTGTGGTAACTGATTCTTGATATAGAAAAATTCTGTCAAATAGAGTGTTTTGTAATTTAAATCTTAGATTATGTTAATTAGGTGAGCAAATGGATCGGGTGGACTAATAGATTTGGTCGGAAATGGTCTGATAAGATATTTGGTCTTCGTACATGCAAACCCATATTAAGGGCCAAGAGAGATGTGTTTTCCCGATGCCATTCTGTCACTCAAGTCAACTGTGAACATGGAATATGACCCTTGATGATACAGAATCATAAAAGGCAAATAATATGAGTTGTGTGTGTTTGTAGAGACAGCAGAGAATAGAATAGGAGATATATGCTTATAAAATTATCACTTATATTTATAGGCAGGGTGTTTGATAACAGACGACTTATACAAGGGTTAGAACTAATCCTAAAGTATATATTGCCTTGATCGATAATCTCTATACCTAATTTGAGCAGATAGATATCAAAGATTGATCATTATCTTCTTCTGGATGATTTTATCTCTTTAACTCTATATGTATCCTTCGTAGTTTGCATCTCCAACCCGATAGTCTAGTAGGCAATGACGAGAGCCCACCACCGTATGAGCTTAGTGTGATCAAGGGTGGATTTACATGAGTGATTGGCTTGATCGATTAGTTTGTTCTTCTACTCTAGTTGAACTTATAATTTCCATGTAGGCTGAGTGGTTGTTGAGCGAGGAAAAGTATCGAAATAAGCTATGATTTTGTCCATTGACTGGTTGAGGACAATTTTGGCTTACCAACAATCCTTTTGAGTTTGCGTAAAGCGATCAGATTCTTTTAATGAGAAGAATAAGAGTGTTGAGTCTGAATCTTTATCCTGACTATTACCAATGCATTTCTAGTGCCTTTTTTCTAGGTCGCTGACTCGTGCGTTTGATTGATTTTCCCTCACCTTTTTCTTCGACTTTCAAACTTACAAATTAAATATTACCTCGATAATGACTGACTGGGTATAGCGAAACATCTAAATATATAATCATATTTTCACCTGCCAATTCACATGATGAAGAATGCTTATATATACGTAGTGTCGTAAACCCTATATGAATATTTATTCTTTCCCTCCTCCGAAATGTCAAATACGTCTCCCTTCTCAAAACTCTTATACCTTCTTGCATGACTTCTGGTTACCCACACTGTATCAAGTAAAAGTTTGGAGAGTGTCCCATGTTGTAATGTACTTGACTTGTTGCGTCCATGATCATGCCTCCATGCATTGATATTAGAGTTTCAGAACTACTGTCGTGTTAGGAATGTAGTTATGCAGTCTTAGAAAGATGTGAAAACCTTGGTTGCATTTGATGTTGACTTTGACTTCACACCTTGACTTCCTTATGCCTTTTAATTTTATCTTGATAGCCATTTTCAAGGAAAGACTTGGATTCTTAGGAAATAAAACTGGTTTCTACCTAATGTAGCCGCTCTAGTTAATTAGCAATCCTTGTCGGTCCTACACGGGCTTAAACCCTTGTCAACTTGTCCATCAAGTCCCTTATTTATCGACAATGTTAAGTTTATCCGGGTTGATAGTGATGAAGACACGATTACCTCTTAATTTGTTTGAAACTTTTGATATGTTTTGAACTGGCTGAATGTTATATCTGTATTATCAAAGATATTTGGTGTTTGATTTAGTTGTGGTCCTTTATTCTTCTTTATTTTTATGTATAGTACCAAGGCCAAACATGTGTGCCATTTAATTAATTAGATCTTCTTTTTGGTTGTATATGCCTAACAATTTATTTTTTTCTTGAGTGTTTCCAACCTTCTTGCTTATAACAAATTTGAACGAGTAATTCACATACCTTATAATTTTTTGGTTGAACCATTGCCCTTGAAGGTGTTTTGATAATTTTCTTGAACAATATTTTAGGTCGGCTAGGTGACTGCCAACACCCTTCCTTGAGATAAGCCTAGAAAACTAACAATTAACTAAAAGAGTTTTGATTGTTGAATTTAGTATTTTGATTTGTCCATGTAAGCTTTTTACGACCATGAACCCGTTGAGTTGGCATAAGCACAACTGAAGTACTTGGGAATTTTTTCGTCCAAGTAAATATTTTGTGACCATGAGACAGTTGTGTCAGCATAGAAGCTCGGTTGAAATACTTGGAGATTTTTTGTCCAAATATGAATTTTATGGCTATGAGGCAAATGAGTTGGTATATAAGCTCGACTGATATACTTGGATTTTTTGTCCAAGTAAGAATTTTATGACCATGAACCAGTTGAGTCGTCATAAGATCTTGACTGGAGTACTTGGGCATTTTTCGTCCAAGTAAGAATTTTTTTCACATGAGCCACTTAAGTCGGCATAAAAGCTCGACTGAAGTACTGAGAATTTTTCTTTCATGTAATAATCTTATGTCCATGATTCGCCTGAGTCGTCGTAGGATCTCAACATAAGTAATTGGGGATTATTTGTACAAGAAATAATTTTATGGCCATGAGCAAGTTGAGTCTGCATAGGAGCTCGAATGAAGAACTTGGTGATTTTTCATCCAAGTAAGAATTTTATGGCCATGGTCTAGTTCAGTCAGCATAGGCGCTCAACTAAAGTACTTAGAATTTTTTTCCAAAGTAAAAATTTTATGGTCATAAGCCAATTAAGTCGGCATAGGAGCTCGACTGAAGTACTTTGGTATTTTTTATCCAAGTAAGAATCTTATGTCCATTATCTAGCTGATTCGACATAAGAGTTTGACTGAAGTACTTGGGAATTTTTAATCTAAGTAAAAATTTATGGCCTTGAACCAGTTGAGTCAACATAGGAGCTCGACTAAAGAACTTTGGGATTTTTTGTCCAAATAATATTTTTATGGACATAACAGTTGAGTCAACATAGAATCTCAACTATAATAAGTCGGGATATTTTGTCCAAGTAAGAAGTTTATGGTCATGAGCCACCTGAATCCAGACATGAGCTCGACTAAATACATACGATTAATTTGTGATAGTAGGTATAAACTTTTTAAACCTATTGTAATCCCCAAAAGTGTGATAATAATCTACAAAAACGAAGGTTGATTCGACAAAAGTGTACGGATCGTTAACAAGTAGTAAAAAGGTAAGTACGAAAGTTTATCGTCTCCACAGGGACTATCAAGGTTATAATAATTGTATTTACCAGTATAATAGTTTAGTTGCAGAATAAATGACAATAAAAGTAAATAATGTATGTTTGAGTTTTTGTAATTAAAACTAAAATGCAAATAATTAAAGACGAAATGTAAATAAAATAACTAAAAGGTTTTGAATATGAGAGAAAGATGTTTGCGTATTGCTAGTAATTCCCAAAGTCAACTAATTCGATATTCGTATATGAGGGCAAATCGGTCATTTCACATTAGTAGGATTCTAAACTCTTCCCAATGCCTCTCGGGTAATTGAGAAGCTATAGTACGGTATTAGAGACCTCTCCCGAGTGACTCTGCAATACTTTCAGTCACAATTGGCTCACACCCTATTGACTGCTTACCTAGTCAAGACCTCCCAACTTAAATTACGCATATCAAGCGCCTGTATACTATGTCCGTACTCCGACCCTCCTCGCGGGCGATAGTCCAATCTAATACTACCCAATACTAGATCAAAGTACGAGTATACAACAAGAATAAAAATATAGTCAATGGAATTAGACTCAATTTATTTAAATAATATAATCCAAAAATCCAAAAATATCAAATTAAATCATTTAAGGTTCATACATAAGCAAGCCTCAAGCAACAGAAGGTTTCAATAAGCAAAACTACCGAATAGTAATGCATGAATCATGTTTAAAATACAAAATAAAATAATATTACTCTAAAGATCAATTGCAAACGGAGTCCAAATGGTGAAAGATTGTGGAATTTGGTGTCGAAACCCTTCTCCTAATCTTCTTCCCTGGCTCCATACGTTATTTTCTTTTCCAAAGTGTGTTGCCTGCTGTTTTTAGCTTCTAAAAGACTTATATAGTTGATATAAAACAGTTTGGGTCCACTTGGGACTACTTGGGTATGTTAAAATCGCCCAAACCCATTTTTATTTATGATGGACTTATTCGAGCCACGGTGGAAACATTAGCATAACTTCTTCATCGCAACTCCAAATTGACTTTCATGACTTCTCACGTGTCACTGACTTCAACATCTATCCAAATAAAAAAATACCCAAATATCTGATCATTATTCGTGGTGACTAGGTAATGGGACGTCAAGATTTTGCTGGTGAACGCTCTAACTTCTCCAAAGTGACTTTTTGCTCTTTAAACGCCTTTATTTGGGGTTGGACATGACTTTTTGACTTCTCATCATCATCTTGGAATCTTATGTTAAATATTTACCTAAAAAATCGACACACTTAACACACAATTAAGGTACAAAAAATCTATAAGTAGCATTTTGTCCAAAATAAGATGGAAAAGTAAGATATGTCGAATATTAGGGACAAATACCTCACTTAGGCCCAATAAACCCCCAATAGGATGTATCTTGAATATATTAATCTATCACAAAAAGTAGACGTCACCTATTTTATTTATAGGGATACACAATCATCCTTAAGTAGGCATACCTCATTACAAAACTCTATCTAGGGAAATCCTGATTGAGGAGGTAGTTGTCATGTTTAACTTGATAGATATCCATAATAAATAAATTATGATGTAGGTAAATACATAACATGTATGTGAACTTGCTTCATGAGGATCTAATAGAGAGGCAACATAAACATATCCAACTAGCAGTAGTGTACTATCTTTGGAATAGAATAAGCCTAAAGAAATTGTTCCGAAGATATCTCATAAAATCCTTAACCCCTTTCCAATGCCTATGTGTACCTGGACAACAACTTTACAAAGAGAAACAAATACATGGTTGTGGTGTCCTTCAGTGCTTCTACTTCTTGAGCTTTCCTTTTTAGCAAGGTTCATTTTCTTCACATCCCTTGCTAATTCTTGGATGATTTCACCACTACATATTTCTTATTTGGATTGTTCTTCCTCCTTCCTCTCATTTTTTTTGTCTCGTGTCATGAAAGGCTATACATGACTTTGTCCTTCTATCTTCATTCTTGTGAGGGTTTTCTTGATTAGGAAAAGGGTGAATTATACATAGGGTCTTAGAAACACTATTTCTTCTCTATAGAGTAGTGTTTAGAAATCTGTTCTTCTTAGGGACCTCATTTTTTACAATAGTCTTTCCTACCCTTACTAACACTAAAAGACAAAAAAGTGTGATGTCACTGTTTCTATCTCCACTACCTACCACTACCCACCTACCTCCAACCTCCGACCACCTACCACCGACCTCCGACCACCGACCTCCGACCTCCGACCTCCGACCACCAGTCACCGGTCACTGGAAAAAACATAGAGTACTCTATATATATTTGCTTAGTACTCTGTAAATTTGCGGAGTACTCTCTAAATTTTTTCGAGTGCACTAATAAAATCTCGGAGTACTCTAAGAAAAACTCAGAGTACTCTAAGAAAAAACTCGGAGTACTCTAAGAAAATCTCGGAGTACTCTAAAAAATGGTGAGTATTCTATTGATTTGATGAGTATTATTAAAAAAACAAAGAATACATAGTCAAAAAAAATCTTTATTCATCTTTATTACACAATTTTGAATAATTTACAATTTAATATACAATTAAAAATAATAAAAAAAAGTAACCTAACTACCTTGACCAGATCTGGTCAAACCAGATCAGGAAAAAAAACTCATGCGTATAGTACGCCACTGTCACCAGCTTCTCCGGCGAAACAGTAGAAAACCTGATGCTGAAGGGTGCTGATGATCTCCGGCGAAGCTTAGTCCGTCTCTTCAAAGATCTGGTGGTGAAGATCTAGCACGCTGCTCCTCCACCGCCTGCAGCAGCGAAGCAACAAAGAGGGAAGCAGCGAAGCAACGAAGAGGGAAGCAACGAAGCCATGGATGCTCCGGCGAAGATTAGCTTGAGAACTCCTCCTCCCATCTTCTTGACCAGATCTACAGGCTCCGTTCGTGAACATCGGATCTGCTCCTCCATCGCCGAGCTCGAGAAGAAGATTCGAAGATTAGCTTGATGTTCTCATTTCTTGACTGGAAATCTGGTAAAACGAGTTGTAGTGGTGGTGTTATGTCGGTGGTGGTGGCGGTTTGGGAGCTTTGGGAGGAGGAGAGCTCCAGTTCCTTCAATGGCCACTTCGAGATCTTTGTGGTGTTATTCTCCGGAAAATGTGAAGCGTGAGAAGAAGGATATCGGTTAGGATCTCGGAGGAGAGTGGTGTTGGTGTGGTGGCCATTTCGACGGTGGTGGTGGCCATTTCGGTGGTGGTGGTGGATGTTGAGAGGAGAGAGAAAAAGTAAGCTAATGATTTATGATTTATAACGTGAATGAAATTGTAAATTGGAATAATTAGTATATCTAGGTATTAAAAAAACAAAAGAGGGTAGTAAAGTAATTGGAGTTTTGGGTTTCATGTGTTAAAAAGTTTTTGAGGTCTTTAGTAAGAAGAGGCTCTAGGAGGGGGTGCTATCTTGAAGAGGGGGGGGGGGGGTGTTCAAGACTCTAAGTGGCATTTTCTCGTAGGAAAAAGCTCTTTAGTGATTAGGTTGCAAATGAGCTCATGAACAGAGATACTAAAGATATCAATTGATTCTCTAATTAATGTTTTTCTCTATATTCCATTGGAAACGCAAACAAGAGTTTTGACATAACTAATTATATATATATATATATATATATATATATATATATATATATATATATATATATATATTTGACCACGAGTTGTTATATTATTGATGATGGTTGTCAAGAATCTTTGGTGCTTTATGTTCCATTCTCTCCGGACTTTATTTTGAATAACTCAAATTGAGTTACGTAGAGATCGTTTTTTTTTCATTAACATCTAGAGTTCTTTGATATGATATCTCTAGAAGCTTCCAAGTTTGTTTCACGTTCTTGCACTCGCTCACTTGACGATATTCAGTTGCACTTAAACTACATATAAGTGTGTTTAAGGCCTTGTTGTTTCTTGTGATCTTGACAGGACCATCCTCCATTATCTCGTCATCTGTCTTGATGGTATTTGCGGAAACATGCTTGTATGGAATGAATGGACCTATTTGAGTGATTAGCCATAAGGCATAATAAAGCCCCTTCAAGTAAACCACCAGTCTCTATTTCCAGTGAGAATAAATTATGCTTGCATATAACGGGGTTTAGTTTATTTATACCTTACAATTGGTTGGTTTCCATGTCTTAGGGCTCTACAATCAGTTAAAAACAATAATTATTAGATATGGTATCTGATACCTATTTAAAAACAAGAAATAGTTGTAGAGGGGGTTGAATTAAACCAACGAAGAATTTTAAATCTAAGAATCAGTCAACTTCCATGGATCTATCTAATAATTCTCTCTATAATGAATTTATATATATTGGCTAAAGGTACACAAGAGGTGATATGAGAGTGGAACACTCAATAAAACTCCTAGTACATATATTCAATGAAAAAAATACTGGTCAATATTCAAATAAAATAATCAACAAGCACTAAGCATGAAATAATCTATGCCTATGGAATAAAAGAAATTATAAAGGCAATTGAATAAATAGTTGTCATGCACAAAAGTAAAAAGATAAGGGAGAGAATACAAACAACAATTTTAGGGTGGTTAGTCTCTCATATGCTTAGTACACCACCTAATATCTCTACACCCTTAGTATTTCAAGATCCTCCACTAGAATCTTCTTGTGTTCCTTAAAGGTGGGAGCACAAACCTTTACAACCTCTTTGAAATCACCTTCGAAGGAAATTCCCTACTGTTATCACCAACGATATTAAACCAAGTGGACAATATCCGCTCACCATATCACACTTTACAAGCCTATGCAACCTTTCACTTATGTATCACCATATGACGAGTGTACTATCTTCACCTCATGATCTACCAATTCACATTTGGTGAAGCCTTCTAGCTTTATATCTACATCACACAAGCTCTAAATCACTCTTGTATAGCGATGTCTCATCTTTTGTGACATATTTTAGTAGTTATGAGAAATTATTTTGGTGTTATTTAAGATTAAAATTTGGGAGGTATTCCTTAATTTATTATATTTTGAGTTCTTAGGTATTTTGTGAGACTTGTTGTCTTTAAGAGCAAATTGAGGTAGTTTATGTTTTGATTGTGTAGCTCCTAAAAGATGAACGGTCCAAGGATATAAAGTTCAAGATAGGGATTTAAGAATCTAAGGAAACACCCAATATGACTGTACAAGATACCAACACAAGCCAAGAAGATAAAAGGATCAATAGAATTTAAAGCACCTAAACTGGGAAAATGGACTCGTCATCATGGAAAAAATCACGACAAATAATTGGGAAGGAATATGAGAATTCCCTTTGGACACAAGATATAACTAAAGTATATTAAGTTTGATAAGAAACAACGATCCATTTTGAATTAAGATGAAAAGTTATGAATGTTTCGGCAAGATGACTTTAGATGTCCAGTTTTAGCATAGACGTTTATGAGCCACTCTTGACCCAATTTCTGGGCACCAGACTTAAAACTCTAAAATTTTAGTAGTATAAATAGATCATTTTTAGCCTTTTAGACACACTTTACTTATTATTTGTGTTTGGATAAAGAGAGAAGAAATGAGAGTAAGGCAAGAGACCAAACACCACCATATTTCATCTTCGTAATTCTTCTTCCCTTAAACTCCAATAATCTCTATAAATTTTAATATTTTATTTGTTCTAATTTTGAGTATGAGATAAACTCCCTATTAGTTTGGTATGTCTAATTTATTAACCCTAGTGACAATTATTTAATTATTTATAATTAATGGGATCTTTTAAAGATTGAAATAAATTTTGTAAATTTTCAGTTGATTACTTTTTTAATTTAATTTGAATTTGCTTATGAATGGACACATGGATTAAATTTCTTATCTTATGAATTGCACCTGGAAAGGGGGATGGGGGTAGTTAAGTGGACCTAAACAGTAATTATATGAATTGATCTTAAGAATCGAAAGGCCTAGACAATTTATATAACCAATTTAGGGTTTTGTAATCTTAATCGCTCTAAGTAGTAGGATCACTTGAGAGATGTGTCTATATTTATATAGTAGCCCTTATTTACCATGAAGGGACTTAGGTGGAATTTAAAATCCTGGATAACGTGAAAATTACTAATTTTCCAATCAAGCAACTAATTATCGCAGTTGTTGATTTTATGAGCATAGACATTACAAACTATCTTCTTCACTCGTGTTTAACAAAGAAGGTTAGTTTATTTCCAGTTATTTTTTAGTTATATTGTAATTTAGTTTAGTTCAATTTTTAAAATTCAATCTTCACTAATTTATTTTTGGCATAACGAGTATCCTCATCATCAGTTAGAAACATTACAATTAACCTTACAATCCATGGAGATAAAGAAGCAAGAATCAACTGTTGAGATGGATTTGCAACAGTATTATGGCGATCAGAGCAATCTAATCGCCATACCACTAATCAAGAAACCACTAGGTTATAGTGAAAGAAATCCACTTGGTCGTAATCTCGTGGATGGAGATCAATTTATCGATCCACCTCTTAGACATAACCCATGATTGCCTGGATTTAAAAAATCATCTAGAGGTCACAACGAACATGTAATATTGAATAACAGCAATGACGTCGTCAACAAGTAGGAGCTCAAGTCCCACATAGACAAGATAAATGGTTTATGTAGCCACTGGTGCAAGGCTTCCAGTTTTGTTTGAAACCACTTGGGATTCGTCCACCAACTATTCAGGCTCAAAAATTCAGTCCTGAAGTGGATATTGTGAATCAATTCACAAGTTACGGAGGTTACAGTGTGTCTGCACATGAAGATCCAGTACAAGCGATACAAAAGTTCATGCATATGAATATGCCTATGTCACTTAAGATGTTAACGAGAACAAATGTACTATATAATGTTCCTGTTTTTCTTGATTGGAGGTCTACGTGAGCATTGGACCTTCAATCATCTAAACTAATAATGACATGGGATGATCTACAAACCGTACTCTTCAACAAGTATTGTCCTAATAACATGAGGGTGCAAGCCCAAATAGATATTGCAACTTTCAAACAACAAACCACTGAGTCTTTAGGTGAAACATATACGAGATTCCAAATAGGTTTGTAAAAGTGCCCACGTCATAGGTATAATCTTTAGTTGCAGCTGGCTATGTATTAAAGAAGTCTGAATGCAAGCTATATGGAGAAGTTAGATGCTATTTGTGGAGGTGGATTCATGATGGTGAACCTGAATCAAACTTTGGTGATTATGGGATAGGATAATGAGTTGGAAATCTTCTAGTTCTCCTGTTCACAATTCCTTGTGAGGTACGTTAGGTTTAGATATTGATCTAGTAATAAGTGTGAAATTTGCTACCATTGAGAACTCTGTGAGATAATTATCTTTGATAGTTAACAATGTAGGAAAGTTCAAACCAAGGCAATTGTGGTACAAGAATCGTATGGGTGCATGAGTTGTGGTATTAGCGATCATAGTTGAGAGAGTGTCAGAGCAATCCAAAATCAATTTACTTCGTGAATAATCATAAAAACTACCAAAAAGGTAACCAAGACTATCAACATGGCAACATGAACAATTATCCAAGTTTTCAATAGTCTGATCTTAACGGAGAAGTAAATCAAGTAAATATGTATCAACACTACAAGAAATAGTAGCATTAGTGAGGAAGCTATTGCGGCAACAACTAAAATGACCTCTAATTATATTTTTAGCGGCAATATTTGCCGCTAAAGATAAAGTTAATAGTGGAAAAAACAAATAATTTGCTACTAAAGGTATCTTTAATGACGAACTTATAGGGGCGACAAATAACAACTATTAGCGGCAAAATTAAGATTTTTAGTGTTAAATTTTTTGCCGCTAAAGATACTATTTCTTGTAGTGCAAGTGAATAAATACCAACAACATACTCAAAGAAAACAACTATCAACTAAATTTTCAGAAATAATATTAGAGTGGACACTTTTATAGAAATCGTGTTCCTCAACAGTCTGTTTAGTATTCATATGCTAATAATTGTTGGAATTATTTAATAAAAGACAATTTATTTTATTATTCTTTCATGCTCTTGGGAGAAGTGGAAAAGACTATTAGTGTACTAATAGTCCCACATAAAAATTTGAGAAAGAAATTGTTGGAATTAGTAAAATTAAAGAGTTTTATTTTATTAATTCTTTCTTTCTCTTCAGAAAAGTGGGTAAACTTTATATGTGTTAAAAAATCCCACCTAGAAAATGGAAAAAGAAAAACCATTGGAATTATTGAATTTCAAATAATTCCTTATTCTTGATGGAGGATTAATAGTTTTCTTTTATATATTTGTGGTTATGGGAGTTACAAAAATTTGAAGAAGAAAAAAAAACGGCTAGCATTAAAGAGCATTGAAGAGGCATTTATGTGACGGTTTTTTTTTTCTTCCCTTTGTCTCATCATTTTCTCTATAAATAGTGACTTTGTCACTTGCTTTTCAAGAGAAGAGAAAAAATGTAATTCTAGAGAGAATGGAAAAAATGTTATTATAGAGAGAATAGGAAAATACTTTTAGTGAGAAAGAATATTATTCTAAAGAGAATAGAATATTATTCTAGACATTCAGAAAATGGAACACTCCATTCTCAATGATTAGTCAAATCATTTTGACATAGAGATAAGATTATAAGAGGGATACGATTGTTGGAGATACCGGTACTCCCGGAATATCTTTTTCAACGATGCACGTTTTGTGTAATCGTATCTAGTAATTTTTTTTGATATTTTCATGTATGTTCTTTTTCCATTTCTTGTAATAGTTGTTGTATTACGGTTTTTGGGATACCTTTATATTCCATTTTTCCATTGTATTGTAATAGTTGTAGTATTACATTTTTTCTAAATATTTTTATATGAAAACAATTTTTACTGTATCGGTGATTGTTAGTTTTTACCAACAATTTGAAAAAGATATTCTCATATCACCGATTGTAAAATAGTTTTCCTATTTCGGAGGCTGCTTCATCCTTGAATGCAAAAGCCATTCCCAACGTGATTATGTTGGATCCTTTCAATGGTTCCAACTTCAAACGTTGGGCACAAAAGCCACTGATATTCCTTGAACCATATGAACTAGATCTTGTTGTTCTCGAGGTACTCCCCGCCATTGAAGGCAATGTGGAAATTACCAAAGAACACTATGATAGGATCCTAGCTCTTGTAGTTGGGTTCAAGAAAGATAATTCAGTGGTTAGTGGATTGATCTTGGATAATGTGACGAACCCCGCCTTTATCTGTGTGCCGTTGAGAAGTCAATAAAGACTATTTGTGAAACGGTTTAGAAAAGGTACAAGGGTGATGAGTCTGATGAGAAGAAATACATCACTTGGGAATGACCCAAAAAGATCCAATCGGTCCCATACGAGTCAGAAAAGTGAATCGGCTCAAAGATAAGTCCTTAATTTTCCATGTTTATATAAGTTTGGAATACTTTTCCCCTTTCTATTACAACTATTTAACTCTTGATGCATTAAATATCATTCATAGATTATATATCAATTGGATATTAAATCTATGTGTGAATGAAGATCTATATGAAGAGATCTATATGTTGCAACATGAAGGGTTGGTGGTTTTGGATTAAAGGGATAAAGTATGAAAACTTAGAACATCGTTTTGTGTTGTTAAACATGCACCTTGTTAATAGTACCTTAATAAAAGATAGATCAGGTTGTGTTACACTTTTTTCAATAGGTGTATGACATGATTGTCTTTTGGTACTCCATTTCATGGGGCTTACTGCTTCCAATCTTCTTTTTATATATAAAAGATGTGGGGGAAGCTGATCATAAGGATGAAATTCATTAGTCAATAATGGAATTTACCTTAGTTAGTCTCATTTTTTGTGGAAATGTTTGACTCTCTTGATATAATGTATGGTAAAACTCCTTATAATACAAATATTCATGAATAAGAGAATTGTGGGGGTGTGCACCCCTTGATGATATGAAATAATTATAAGGACTATGATGTTATAAATGAACTATACTCAACTTGGTATTATCCATATTGTAAAGAGACTCAAGTGTTGAACATTGGATTATTTTTTGTCATTTAATAAAGTACGAGAGAGTACTATTGATCTAATCTGCGTTTTAAAATAATTCATGTAGTTCTTGAAGAATTTTTTGTTACGCAAACTTGGTCTCATATAAATGATGAAATAAATGGTTGATTCTTTTACTAATAGACTTAATTGGGAGAATAATCCTAGAAATGTTGAGTGATAGGTTTAGAACCCATTAATGGGGAACCTATTACTAATGATTATATATGATGCACTAACTTCCTATCTATATAGTGTAAATTGTGCATACATGAGAAAACTCAAACTTAATGAATTCATAGCCATGCATGGTGGTCCTATTGAGACGGACTTGATGAATTCACCGTTGAGGTTGTTGTATATTTCTCAAACTTAATGAATTTATAGCCATGCGTGGTGGTCCTATTGAGATGGACTTGATGAATTCACCGTTGAGGTTGTTGTATATATCTCAAACTTAATGAATTTATAGCCATGCGTGGTGGTCCTATTGAGATGGACTTGATGAATTCACCATTGAGGTTGTTGTATATTTCTCAAACTTAATGAATTCATAGTCATGCGTGGTGGTCCTATTGAGATGGACTTGATGAATTCACCGTTGAGGTTGTTGTACATATATCAAACTTTATGAATTCATAGCCATGTGTGGTAGTCCTATCGAGACGGATTTGATGAATTCACCGTTGAAGGTGTTTGTATATTGCTTAAACTCAATGAATTCATAGCCATGTGTGGCGGTCCTATTGAGATTAAATTGATGAATTCACAGTTGAGGTTGTTGTATATTGATCATAATATGACTTTAAGGAGACGTCCTTGATGTTCCCAAGGGATGAGTTTTTAAACTCACCACAAATTCATAGCCCATAAGGGTGGTCCTAAAGAGAAAGGACTTGATGAATTCGCGAGACACATAATGAGGTTGGGCTTTATTGCTCTTAATGATCTTGAAATCCGAGAGGGGTCGGCTAATGAGGCTAGACGCTCTTGGAGATCACCTATGTGTAAGAAAAAGGTGATGTTTGAGGAATTTGTAACTATCAGCCGGGTAGAGTATGTGCTGTGAGGGTCTCGATCGAAAACCGTCAAGTTCAAGAGTACGTTCACTTGACAGGAATTTGGTGGTTCCCTCACTTCACTACGTGTCAATTCAAATCGAAAGATATTGCCACTTAAGTACAATTCACCCATATGCTGATATTTATAAAAACCTGTTCACTTTCTCTCCCAAAGACCCTGAGTGGGGGATTGTTGGAATTATTTAATAAAAGACAATTTATTTTATTATTCTTTCATGCTCTTGGGAGAAGTAGAAAAGACTATTAGTGTACTAATAGTCCCACATAAAAATTTGAGAAAGAAATTGTTGGAATTAGTAAAATTAAAGAGTTTTATTTTATTAATTCTTTCTTTCTCTTAAGAAAAGTGGGTAAACTTTATATGTGTTAAAAAATCCCACCTAGAAAATGGAAAAAGAAAAACCATTGGAATTATTGAATTTCAAATAATTCCTTATTCTTGATGGAGGATTAATAGTTTTCTTTTATATATTTGTGGTTATGGGAGTTACAAAAATTTGAAGAAGAAAAAAAAACGGCTAGCATTAAAGAGCATTGAAGAGGCATTTATGTGACGGTTTTTTTTTCTTCCCTTTGTCTCATCATTTTCTCTATAAATAGTGACTTTGTCACTTGCTTTTTAAGAGAAGAGAAAAAATGTAATTCTAGAGAGAATGGAAAAAATGTTATTATAGAGAGAATAGGAAAATACTTTTAGTGAGAAAGAATATTATTCTAAAGAGAATAGAATATTATTCTAGACATTCAGAAAATGGAACACTCCATTCTCAATGATTAGTCAAATCATTTTGACATAGAGATAAGAGTATAAGAGGGATACGATTGTTGGAGATACCGGTACTCCCGGAATATCTTTTTCAACGATGCACGTTTTGTGTAATCGTATCTAGTAATTTTTTTTGATATTTTCATGTATGTTCTTTTTCCATTTCTTGTAATAGTTGTTGTATTACGGTTTTTGGGATACCTTTATATTCCATTTTTCCATTGTATTGTAATAGTCGTAGTATTACATTTTTTCTAAATATTTTTATATGAAAACAATTTTTACTGTATCGGTGATTGTTAGTTTTTACCAACAATAATCTGGCTCAAATGCGCTCTAAGCACATCCAAAGAAAACACAAATGAGTTAGAAACACACGGGTCTTCCATGCAAGTATTTGGAAACACACGGGTCGTTTTTACACTTTTGGCAAAGCTCGTGAACATGAGCAATTAATACTGTGAGCAATCTAATATTGCACGGTCATAAGGAGCGTGATGACATATTTGTGCTGAAGGAGCTTCTCAGCTCAGGAGCGCGTGAAGAATCTTGCAGAGAATACCCATAATTTTATAACCGGAAAAGAACGAGTCTCGTCGTCCAAGGTTATTGTAGGATAGATAGAAGGGAAAGAAGGGAAAGAAGCCAAAAAATTATTTTATTTTCTTTCACTTTTTACTTTTTGTTCCCTTCTCCTTCCGCAGTGCTATGTCTTTATCAGGTTTTACCTCTTCGTCTAAGCAATTGTTTATATCAGAATATTGGACATTCGCAGTTTTAATGCGCGTGAAACACGGCGCTCATGTTTCTATGGATTTAAGCTGTCTTATGGGTCCACATGGTCAAGCTTGTTACTTGTCTAGGGAGCCGCTTAGTAGACGCTAGTGTCATTCTTTTTAGGCGCGTGATTTGGGAATTGATAAAATGGTGACTCCTCGTGTGGCGGGAAATTTGCAGCTTTAAAAACGGTTCTCTCTCTACCTCTCTATGGTCTACGAGGGTGATGAGACACATCGCTATTTGACTTCTGGGTATTCTAAATTAATTCAGCTTTCATTACAACTTGGCTTTGAACTTACCTTTTGCCTGAGCAAGAGCAAAAGCGACGTGGGTTCAACCATTTCTTAATTCTATTTCTTTGTTTTTTTTAACCAGAGAACGTATATCAAAGAAAGACTTACATAGTAGGGGTGAGCACGGGTCGGGTTTACCCGGGTTGGGGTCTAGGGTAAGGGTAGGGTAATATTGGAAAGTGGTAAATGTTGGAGGGTAAACCCGTGTTAATGGTAAAATAAAAATTACCACGGGTTAAGACGAGTTAACTAACGGGTTACCCGGGTTTTACCCTTGGTAAAATTCATAATTTAATCACAATAAAAAAACATAAAACCAAATAAAGTTTAAATGCTACTATTCAATTAAAAGAATTTTTGTTCTTCAAAATAAAGTACATATTAGGTAAAATTCAAAGAAGAGACGAGGATAAGATTTCGGTGAACGAAGTAGCCAAATGTGTCAAATGGCCAGGTCTTGACCATATACACACACACATATATATATATATATATATATATATATATATATATATATATATATTAAATGAACAGTATACGGGTTGGACGGGTCCAACCCGTGTGGTAATGTATAGAAGGTAAACCCGTGGTAAAAAAATTAACATGCCCAAAATTGAAGGGTAAGGTATGTTATAAAATGGGCTAGGGTAATTTTTACCCTGTTTTAGGTCGGTTTTTATTACCCTAACGGGTCGGTTTACCATTTACCACTATTCTGCTCAACCCTAGGTAAAATAAAATCAAGCTTACTATCTCGCGATGATAACGAACAAGAAAGAAAAACTAAATCCATTGGGCTAGCACCTTTTATACATAAAATCAAGCTTACTATCTCGCGATGATAACGATGAAAAAATAAAAACAAATAAATCATTAGGACTAGCTCAACCAGTTACTTGTCTTTCATCTTACAGGTACATGGTTCGAATCCCCTCATCCTTGTTAGTTCTTGAGACCTCAAAGGAGATAAAACAAGAGGTGCAAGGTTCAAATCTTATTGTTTCTTTTATAAAAAACCAAAAGCCACATCATCAACCACATTAAAATTTACGGAAAACCAATTAGACTTTTCACTCTCCTCTCCTCTCTTTCTTTATTTTTTCTCTCTGAAATGAAAACCGCCTCTCGGACTAGCAGAACCCCACCCAACCCCTGAACCCTTGCGCCACCATCAACACCTCAACACCATCTTCACCATCCACCATCCTCAACATAATCCCACCGTCATCTGCGTCACCATCTCCCTCAACATCACCACCCAGATCCACCATCATCTTCATCAACAACAGAACTACCCCGTCCCTGAACCCCTGCGCCACCACCATCACCTCAACACCATCTTCACCATCCACCATCCTCAACACTATCCCACCATCATCTGCATCACCATCTCCCCCAACATCACAACCCAAATTCTCCCTGCTCACTACACCGCCACCGCCTGAAGCCCTATTCCACCACCATAGCCCCGTCGTCACTCCAGTGCACAAGAACCTTCACGACGATTACCAATCATAGTACCAAACCCCAAGCCGGTCAGATCTACTAACCTTCAAACCAAGGTATGTACCCCCTGGTCCACTGCAAATAAAGTTGCGCTCCTCCACCATCAAACCTCGCACCAAGCCGCTCTTCTCCACCAGAAACCCACTGTCGTGGGTCCAGCCCAAGAACTCCGGCGAGTTTGAAGAGATTTATTTTTGTTCTTTGTTACAGTAATGCGAGTGTGAAATCTATTTCTTGTTGATTTTTGTTCGTATGGTGATAACTGTGCAGAGATTCCTTGTTGTTTTTTGTTCATATATTGCGAGTGGGAAGAGGATTTCGATTTGTTGTTGTGCTGTTTGTTTGTGATCCGGTTAGTTTTGTGTTTTGTTCAGACCTTTATTTGTTTTGTGTATAGATTTGTGTTGTTGTGTTTTGTTTGTGAATGGTACAGCCCCACGGTTTGGTTTTTGTTCCTAAAGGGTACAACCCAATAACAGTTGGGTTGTGAAGAGTTTTATTTGTTGGGGTTTGTCATGATGGAAACAACCCAAGAGTTGGAGATTATTGTAAAAATTGATTGTACTGCGCCGTGGGTATATCCCGTTATTGTGATAAGCGACACGAGTCCGTACCCATCTAGCTATTTGTCGAGATGGGTCCGTACCCATCGAGCTATTGGTCGAGATGGGTCTGTCCCTATATGGACTTTCAAATGGACAATTATCAATAATGACTTAATAAAAATGTAATAAACGAATTAATAAAGGATATAAAAAACAACACGATCCGTACCCATCACGGTGTTATTTACGAAAATGGTTGCAAAGTGTTCGTGGGTCCGTTCCCTCGACGAAACTAAAAACTCTTTGTTCAGACCAAAAACCAAGGGTGAAAAGGTCAAAAACCAAACTACAAAATTAAGAATGGGTCTTTAATAGAATTATTTTTCAGTTATGCCTTATAATATAAAATTGGGGGCTTTTTTTGCCTTATTTTGTAATTTTCTAAAAAGAAAAACTACAAAAAACATAACTAAAAACATAATGATTTCGTATCGTCTTCCAATCTAGCCTTATACAAATACCAGAAATTGAAGCAAAATAAAAAACCACAGGGCAGATACAAACAAACGAAAAAACAAAGACACCGATAATCAATAGAGGCAACTTCGTCAACCCATCTTGCAAGGAACCAAAATGTTCTTCAATGCGCCAAGAGAAATCAGAACCAAACAACCACAAAGATTCATAATCAACTCCACAAATCGACACCAAATTCACGAGGTAGGAAAATTAGTCAAGAACGAAGTGAGACGCTAATCCATACCTACACACTGGATCACCACAATAAAAATTGATTTTTGAGATCGTGATAGAGGTAACTCTCTGGCATGGGAAAGGATGAACAACCCGGAAATAAGACTAGCAAATGCATTAAAACTAAGAAGTAAACAACACCAAAAGCACACCAACCCCGAGGAAAAAACGACACACGCCTTTCGCTCCTCTAGAGAAACCAGACAGGCGCGAACCATGTTTATCAAGCAAGGCAAAACCAAGCGCCGAGAACTTCAAATGAACGGAAAACACCCTAAGCTCCTTAGTCGGCAACAATAACCCTAATAACAGAGCCCTAAGTGAATTTCTGCAAGCAACATTAGGAAACTTGCGAAAAATTAAGGACCACCACTGTCAGCCTTCATTCCAAAAAACAATCACCAAATCAATATCCACCACTATTAAACAGAATGGGATCCAATGATAAGAACTAACTGATGAACAACGACATGTTCTTTCAAGTCAAGTATATCAACCGCCAAGGCAAATAACAAATATATTAATTCAGCACATGCAAAGATAAACGAAAGAGAGGAAGCCTGACCAAAAATAGTGTGTCTGGCCGTAGAAGATAACTTGCCCACAAAATCTCAAATCCCGGCTGCAGTCCAAAAGTAACGTGACTCAACCCAAACTGAAGCAAAAACAAGCCCATCGATTTGCTGCAAACTCCAGCTAGTGAAGCCTCAACAGATTCCAACCTCACCCAACAAACACCCGACCCGTTACATAGCAAACAAAAAGGAAGTCGTTGACTTGCAATGAATCGAAAATCACACAATAGAGCCGCTCGACACTGTATCGAAAATCTCCAACGAAGACCACATAAGACCCTAAACTGCCATCGTCGTTGATGGGAGGATGGTATTGACTTTGCAATATATCTTACCAAAATCGGTGACCAACACCCAAGGACAACGAATTAGGAAAAACAAAAGAAGAAAAAACACGATAAACCAAAGAGAAAAGAAGAAGGAAACTATTGTTGAAAGGGGGCATCACCGACAAAAGAAGGAAGCCAGCAACAACGACAGATAGTGGTTGGGGGAAGGGAATGGGTTCTTTTCGTGTTTTCAGAGAAAGGCTATTATTCTATTTTTTTTGCTGTGTTTCTAACTTTTGTTACCTCCTACATCCATAGAAAAAAGACCGAGTTGATATTCCTAAATGTTCTCTCGCTGATCCAGTCCTACCACCGGAAGCCTGTTATTTTTATTTTATAATTGATTATTCATTTAAAAAATGAAGATATTTTTTTTATTCTATTTCTATCTTTATTTAAATATCAAAATTTATATTTTAAATAAATATTAAGTTTTTAAAAATATTTTATAAGGAACATATTACTCTCAGAGTCTCAAAAATAATGTCTACTTAACTTTTTACACAGATTAAAAACCTAATAATTACATATATCATTACAAAATTACCCATTATAAAATGTCTTGATATTATAAATATGCATTAAAAGTATAAATTTTATTTTTTTAATAAAAAATTATGACATAAAAAATTAGAAAAAAATATTTTAATATTCTACGTCGATAATATCGGTAAGATAACATATTTAATAAGTTAATTTATTTTTAGAACAAAGGAAATAATAATGTAAACTATAATAATTATTATTTTTAAATTAAATAAATATAATGATTTTTTTTTGTTATATGAGAAAGCTATTTTTTAGACTTGGTGTCCTTATCATGATTTGAACCCGTACTAGAAAGATAGTTAAGACTTTAGTCAATTAAGCCAATTTTAAGTGGTTATTAATCTTTTGTTAACAAAATAGTTAGGATTCAATAGACCTTCGACAAAAAAGATTAAAAAATTAATGGACTCTATTGGTAATGTCATTCACCTCCTCTTTATCATAACCTACAATATCAATCAAATTACCCGGGATTAATATCATATCTCAAAATGTTTTTTCAATAGTTTATCCACAAGATAAAGCTCACATTCGGATTGTAAGAGAATTTTGACCAAAAAAAGGATTGTAGGAGAATATATCAATTAATTCTAACAATTAAACCATACAATGAGATATAATGATGAAGAAAAGCATATATCAATTAATTCTAACATTTAAACCATATATAATTTAAAAAGACCTTTATTTATTTAATGTACACTTTTTTTACACCAATCTTAAAAAAGGACATTTAATACTATCTATTTACATAATTACTTTTGATATATATATTCCAATATTTTTTCAACTATATAATTAAAAATAATATTAAAAAAAGTAAAAAACGTATTTTAATATTAAAAAATAGATAAATAATATTAAACATATTTTTAGATAATTAGACAAAGTAAATATAAATTATTAGCATCATCAATTTAGCATTAAATATTATGTGTGGAATTGAATGAGTACCAACCAAAAGATATTCCCAATATTAGCATCATCAATTTGATATTAAATATAAAAATTTGTTACAAGTTGATAGCTATTTTTTTCCATAAAACCGTAGCCTCATATATAAAAATAAATAATGTTATCCTACTTCCGAAATGATGAGATCAGAATGAGTCTTGCTAATATTTGTGCTTTAGTGTCATTCATTATGTGTTAATTCTTACTCCTTTCTTGAGCTTATTTGACTTAAACCCTTCTAAATTCATTTTCTTTTATGTTTTGTTAGGACGACAAAACCTTGAGTTGGGGGTCTTGATGTCTCTTTAATTGTGACGAATAAATCCGTTCACGAGACATTATTTTGGGAGTTTATTGGGCCTTAGTGAGGGATTTTTCGTTATTATTTGCTATATTGCACTTTTACCCCTAGTTTTGGACTTATTACTGTTTATAGAGATTTCTTTGATTTAACTAAGTGTGTGTTTGGTGTGTAGTTTTAGGTACATGTTTGATACAAGGGTCCAAGATGAAGAGGATAAGTCAAAAGGTGAAGAGAAACCCCAAGTTAAAGCGGAATTTGAGCTTAAATCTTAGTGGAGAGTTAAAGATTTTTCCAGAGATTTATTGCACCTGAGTGGTTCTGTTACTACGATTTTTGGGCAAGAGTTTTGAGCTAAAACCTTTTTGGTTGGAAAAATCTTGAAGTCAGGGTCGCGTGGCAAGTGACGGCACTCAATTCAGAGTTGAGATGAGGAAGTTATGACATTTGCACCTGCCGTGGTCTGAACCAGAAATTTGGATAAAGTAAAAACGGGTTGGACTCACTGTAACCTTTTTCTAAACCCTAAGAAGAGACCAAACGAATTTATGAGCTATATAAGCTTAATTTTCAGCCCACATTTGATATCCATCAGTACACAACATTATCCAGACAATTTAGAAGTCACCAGGAACAGAAGAGAAGCGCCATAACAGAAAGGAAGAGGAATAGAAGGGTTTGTCTATGAACCCATCAATTCTAACTCAACCGATCACCATTTCCTCTTATCTTCCACAGTAAATCTATCTTATTTTCTGTTTTAAAGATGATTTCACTCTTAGTTTTAATTGGTTATACAACTTTTTGTATTTATTTGTTATGAGCTAACTTTTTTCGCTTGAGGATGCTTTCATAATACATTATGTTAGCTTTTTGATTATTGTTATTGACATTTGGGATATGATTATCATATTTAATTGAATTGGGGTTGTCTTTAATTCCATTATTTGTATTTGTGATTTAAATACTCTTGTGCTTGTGGCCAGAGTAGTAGGAGCCAATATAATCTAACACCCGGGTGGGGGGGGGAAGGATTATTGAACTAGGGTATGAATGCTTAGAGCCTTTTATCGGATGATATTAGCACGCTAGGTAGTCCATATGGTAAGGCGATTAAGCCTATCTGAAATCCAAGAGACTAGTAAGATAGTATGATTTGAATCTCTGGCTAGTGTGAGAATCAAAACCATTCAACCTTAGTAATAACAAAGTCAATTATCTACATAACGTGTTATTAAGCAATATCCTCAAGCTCCGGTCTTACCAAGTAAATCTTCTTTAATTCTAGTCGTTTATTTCCATTATTCTTAGTTGATAATAATTACTTTTAATTGCATTTACTTATATCTTGTCTTAGTTATAAATCATCTCAAAATCAAACAAATATATTTTCTTTTTGTTAATCGAATTTCATACTTTACGGTTTTATATTACCGTGAAAATCATTAATTGTCAATCCATCCCTGCGAACGAATCTATACTTATTATTTCTTGCAACCCGCGATCCGTACTCTACGGAGTCGATTCCTGTATTGTGTGTTGTTCATTTTATTTAAACGGGGCGACAGAGGTCATGAGCCTTGAGTAGTGTGTAGGTCGTTAGATCCATACTAGTTAATAAACCCATTTAATGAACGTGCTAGAGGTAATAAAGTAACTAAATTTCATAAATAGGGAACTGATTAAGGCGGTTCTTTGATACGCCCCTTTGTGCCTTTTTAGCTTGTTGTCCATATTAATTGAATTATTATCCGTCTCAGCCCTTTCTAACCTATCTACAATATTTTATTACCACGTTACAAGCTATACCTCTTAGATTATAGGACAATATAACCCGCACTCGAATCACGATACTTTGACACTCGTCTTTAGAGCTTGAGTTTGGGGTGGAGTGAACGATTATAGGAAACATTATTGGGTGTCTTTTAAGCTATGTATTTATGCTATGTGATGATGCACTTGATCTATATTGCAACCCTTTGTCGCGGTAAAAGAGAAAAAGATAGGAAACATTACTGTATCTCTCGCATCCGTACTCCATCCAAGACAACCATTTCTAGTAGTCAAAGTCACAATCCATGACGAACTCTCCCAACACAACCTCCATCGACCATAACCCGCCACAGTCAACAAAACTAGGGCGAAACAGATGAAATCTATACGGTTTTGATGAAGAAGCGATAAAAATTCCCTAGAAATCCTTACTTGTTAAGGGAAGAGACAGAGACCACTTGAAGTTACTCAATATTTCTAACTAAATTACAAATTTATAACTTTGGTTATGATTTAGGAAGAGACTTTGTTTTCCTTTTATTTTGCTTTCCTTTTTTATGTTATGTAATGTCTCCAACTATAAAATTAAAAAAAATACTACAAAATATTAATTCCATTAAAGAGCAAAAAAAATTATATATATTATACAAAATAATTCTAATTAGAGGATTTTAATTACTAAGGACAACCTACACCATATTAATTAAAGCAGCTAGCAGAACATCTAAGAAGAACATAGTGTCTGTTTGAGATTGATTATTTTAAAGTAAAAAATATTTTTTAAATAAAATTTTAATATTTGTAAAAAATATTAAAAATATTTTGACATCCAAAATCACTTTAAGTGATTTTTTAATAATCACCTAGCTAGTGCTTTTTCTAAAAGTAATTTTAAAGGTTTAAAGTATTATTAGAAATCTAAAATCATTTCAATTGATTATTTTATAAAGCAATCCCAAACGGGCTCATAATTTTTGTTAGTACTAATGCATTCGAACAATATACATTTGAAAGAAAAGAAAAATAATATAAATTTTATTACCTTGTAATATTGACCTTTATATATACTAGTATATGATTTTAATATGAGTAATGATATATACCATCTAAAATCATACCATCCAAATACCACCTAATAATGTATCGTAAATTGGTCGGTAACAAATTATTAATTAGATAAAAATATAATTAAATTAATAATTTATAACTAACTAATTTTTATAATTTTAAGTTGTATAAATCATTACTCTTTTAATATAGTATTCAAACAAATCATTACTTGTGCCACTACTATATGTCATATAGTTTTAAGTTTGGTTTGTGAACAACTAAATGACTTAGTGCAAGATATTTATATTTTTTCTATACTTTAACAGAGTGACGGAAAGGTTCCTAGTTCACATATTTCGATTTATTTCGGGACTATATATAAGAAAGCGTATATATTTTAGAATATTGATATATACCATCCAAAACTGTATCAATCAAATACCACCTAATGACGTGATGTGAATTAGTTGCTAGTAGATCATTAGTTTATTTATTTTTTTGATCTGATTAAAGATTTATTGCTAATCAATTCACACCACGTTATGGATGGTATGATTTTGAATGGTACATATCATTATTCTATATTTTATGAGTAATGATGGGTATCACACAAAAATGTAGAGTAAATGCCACTTAGGGTCTTGAACACACCCCCCTCTTCAAGATGGGGACCCCGCCTAGAGCCTCTTCTTACTAAAGACCTCAGAAACTTTTTAACACATGAAACCCAAAACCCCTATTACCTTATTACCCCTTTTTACACAATATATATACTAAATATTCTATTTACAAAGCTCATAAATCATTCCCGTCATCTACTTTTTCTCTCTCTTCCCCTGACCTACTTTCTCTCTCTCTCTCTCTCTCTCTCTCTCTCTCTCTCTCTCTCTCTCTCTCTCTCTCTCTCTCTCTCTCTCTCTCTCTCTCTCTCTCTCCCTCTCTCTCTCTCTCTCTCTCTCTCTCTCTCTCTCCCAGAAAACCAAACCGCCACCACTATAACACCTTCCACCACCATAACACCTTCTCACAGCACCACCGAGAGCTTCATTGCAAAAATCCGGCGAAGCACTCGAAGAAGACAGCTGCAGTGGAGCGCTGATGACGAAGCTCCGAGATCTAAACTTGGATCGAAGAAGAAGAAGCAGGAAACCAGATCTCCTTTTCGTTGCTTGTCTCATCTTCTTCGAAGCAGCAACAAGGTCACGCTCGAAGCAACAATCGATGGAGGTAGTGGAGCTTTGGCGCCGGAGTTGCAGCGACGCGAGCTTGGCTGCGCGATGGTGGTCCAGATCGATGGTAAAGCTTTGGCGCCGGAGTTGCAGTGACGCGAGGTGGTGGAGCTTTGGCGCCGGAGTTGCAGTGACGCGGGCTTGGCGCCGGAGATGCAGTGACGCGAGCTTGGCTGCGCGATGGTGGTCCAGATCGGTGGTGAAGCTCGTTCCATGGTGATGATCTCGGAGTACTCCTTCAATGGCTTTTGAGAGGAGAGTGGTGGTGTTATATTAGAGTGGTGTTGGTGGAGTGGCCATGGACGAGAAGGTTGTTTCATGGTGGTGGTGCTTCTCGTCGACGAGAAGAAGTTTTTTTTTTTTTTCATTTCAGATCTAGATCTTGTTTGACCAGATCTGGTCAAACAAAATAGTAATTAAATTATTATTTTTTAATTGTATATTCGTTTGTAATTGTTAAGAAATATGTAATAAAGGTGAATAAAAGTTTTTTTGGACTATTTATGCTTTGTTTTTTAATAACACTCATCAATTTGACTGAGTACTCATCAAATTTACGGAGTACTCATCATATTTATCAGAGTACTCATCAAATAATCCGGAGTACTCATTAAAATTATCCGGACCACTCACCAACATATATAGAGTACTCATTAAAATATATAGAGTATTCAGCAAATTTTATAGAGTACTCTCAGTTTTTCCGATACTCATCATTTTTATCTGATACTCTATGTTTTTTCCGGTGACCAGTGACTGGTGGTGGGTGGTCGGTGGTGGGTGGTGGTCGGTTGGAGGTAGGTGGGTAGTGGTAGGTAGAGGAGAGAGAAATTGTGACATCACACGTTTTTGTCTTTTAGTGGTAGTAAGGGTAGGAAAGACTATTGTAAAAAATGAGGTCCCTAAGAAGAATAGCATTTTGGAAACACTCTATAGAGAAGAAAGATGTTTTCCAAGACCCTATATAATTCACCCCAAAAATGTATCACCTAAATATCACCCATTATGTGACGGTTAGGTTGTCCATTCATGGAGGAAAGAGAAAAAAATAAATCTGGAAAGAGAAAAACCATGATTGAACCACCTAACCGCTACATCATGAGAAATGTTTAGCTGATATTTTTTAGGTGATACTCAACATTACTCAAATTTTATTATTTTTCATGGAACTAGTTAAGTATGCACAAGGGATAACTTGTTATTAAAAAGAGAAAAATAATTGTCTCTTCATATGTATAACATCTATTCTAGTTTTAATTTAATAAAGTTTTATTTTAAATATTTAACTTTACAAATTAAACCAAAAATGTAGAAAATAAAACCGATAGTTGATCTAGTGGTTAGACTATTTCACATAAATTAAGAAGTTCTGAAATCGATAGTTTTTTTGGGCCAGCTTACGCGCACCACGACTATTCCCATAGAAAATATACACGCGTCTCGAACTTTGCACCTCTTGCTTACCCCCTTTAAGGACTCAAGAAATAACAAGGCTGAGGATTCGAACCCTGTACCTCCTAGATGAGAAACAAGGTCCTTTATTGAGTTAGTCCCAATGGTTTCTAAAATCAAATTTTATTAAAGTTAAAATGACTTCGAATTTAAAGTAGTTCTTAAATGTATAAAAAAAATGTAGAAAATCGATAGGATTTTTATTTATTTATTAGTTTTAGTAAATTAAATAAAAATTAGTATTTGATAAAGAAAACGGCAAAATACTTTCGATAGGAAGAAAATAGATTGGGGAGATCCTCCGAATAAAGCAACTTTGGAGTAACATATTTAAACCCGAAAAACAAGAATGAGTATTAGTAAAAGAATATGTAGTGATTACTTGATTATCCTAATGATAACTTTATCATATAAACTAGTAATGATTTCGATCAGTTACTAGATTACAAAAATAAGCCTCACGTTTATCTACAAGCTTAAAAATATTTAATATTTAAATGGGTGATTTCTTTATAGAGTCCACAAGTAATCAGTGATTACCCATCAGGTCCAACCCACTGTAAATGACAGACTTGCCCCTAGTTACCCATTAATTGGAGATTTGTTACCAAAACTAAAACACTAAAATCATGCAATCAGTTAAAAACTAAAACAAATAAATTAAAACAAACAAAAGTCGCTAAAATCATGCAATCAATCAAATCAATAACCTAGAAAAATTACAATCAGTAACTAATAAAATTCAAATGCAGCAACTGATGAAAAACTTGAAACTTTTGTTCAAATGGATGATGGTGGGTTGTCCACTAAACTCGATGGGTAATGCTTTGTAATATCGATGGTGTGAATGTTGAAGTCGTTGGGTTAGCAAAAACTGGTACAGACTATGAAGGTGGGAATGAAGATGATGGGTAATGCTTTGTAATATCGATTGTGTGAATGTTGAGTTCGGTGGGTTAGCCTTTAGTGCTGTCGTCTATTGGTAGTGGGTTATGTGTATGATATTGATGGGTTGCATTTTAAAATTAATGGGTTACGGTGGGTCGGATGTCAGGCGCTGATGGTCGGAGTTTGGATCAAGAGGGGCGGCGTGAATGGAGTTTGGTGGTGGTCGGTGTTGAAGGAAGAACGATGGTGCATGGGTCGGCTTCGATGGAGGAGAACGGGAGGTTGGGTGCTGTTTGTTGTTGTCGCTGTGTATCTTCTCGGCGGTGGCTGATGGTCGGAGTTTGGATCAAGAGGGGCAGCGTGAATGGAGTTTGGTGGTGGTCGGCGTGAATGGAGTTTCTAACGTACCTTGCATAAACTTTCTGATGAATATCGTGGTGTGTATTGCTGGATCTGAGAAGTAGTATTTTGTGTATGATAATAAGTTTGTTAAATCATTAAAAGATGTTTACCGTAATAAAAAGTAATATTTAAGGGATTTAAATCAATTAGCTAATAATAAGGAGATGGTTACATGCGAGAATCAAGGAAGTCTTTGATATGATCTGATCATGTTCAGGGGCATCGATGGTATATTAAAGTATCATCTGGACCTATATGGGTAGAATTGAGGGGTTGGGCCTGTTAGGGGTGCATAGTTAGGTTGGTGGACTTAATTGGCTAAAAACTCTATTTAAATATGGAGATTTTTAAAATAAATTAATATCAAAAAGTTCCTATCCTTAATTAAGGATCAATGCCCCAAAAAATCAAAATAATATTATACTTGCCCCAAAGAATCATCCATTAACTTACTATTATAAGATTACATATTTACCCTTACGCCATAAGAACTATTCCCGTCACGGACGATTCCCGTCACACGACGATTCCCGTCACGGACGATTCCCGTCACCCGACGAATCCCGTCAACGCGACGAATAATGTATAACATAAGTAGGGATAGTATAGTCAAATATTGTATAAAATAATTCAATTGATGATTTTATTGGGCAGAAATTTTGTCATTGATGTTATTGGGCTGAGAATAATATTATTTTGATTTTTTGGGTCATTTTCCCCTTAATTAATTGCCTCATCCACTTTTTAGGAGTAATGGATGATACATTTTCTATTTTATTGTTTATTTTCATTATCAATTGTCATATTTAATTCCATATTCTTCTAAAAAACATCACACTTTTAACTTTTTTCCCCTTTGTCACAATGTTATAATTTATACCGTTTAACAAAATATTATGAGCACATTTTTCGCGCTTCATATCGCATCCTAGTCAAAGATTTATAAAAAAACTTGAATTCTAAAATTAAACTTATTGATTTTAATATGTAGATCTACTAGGTATAGCCCGTGCCTTAAGGCACTTCAAAACATAAAAATTGAGTCACTTGTCTACTTTCAGTTTTAACATAGAAAATGTTTAAAAGATATGATGATATTTTGTCTTGAATATGTAAAAACCGAAATAATAGATAGAATGAATATGAAAGGTGAGATAAAAAAATTGGTTATTAAATTCAAATGCACCATAAATCCATGTACAATTTAAACAACTAATAAATAGATTAAAATACGAAAATAATGAAAGAGTATAATAATCTAAATGTGTGAATCATATAATCTCGAGTTTTTAATATACGTGCATAAATCTCATAACTCTACAAAGTATCATTGTGTCAACATACATATATATCTGAAGACACTCAAGATTTTTTTTTTTCCATTGACGGGAATCGAACCCAGGTTTGATGGGTGAAAGTCAAGGTTAAGATTAAGGTTAAGGTTAAGGTTATGGTTAAGGTTAAGGTTTAGGTTAAGGTTAAGGTTAAGGTTAATTTTAAGGTTATGGTTAGAGTTAAGGTTTAAGATGTAAATTTTAAGGTTCAAGGTTAAGGTTTAATAAGATATAAGGTTTAAGGTCGAATATTAACGCTATAAATATTTATTTGGTTAAGGTTAAGATAAAGGTTAAGGTTAAGGTTAAAGGTAAAATTTAAGGTAGTGTTTAAGGTTATATGTTAAGGTTAAGGTTATGGTTAAAGTTAAGGTTAAGGTTAAGGTTTAGGTTTAAGGTTTAAGGTTTAAGGTCTAAGGTTCAAGGTAAAAGTTAAGTTTTAACATTTAGGTTAAGGTTAAGTTTTAACTTTAAAGTTAAGATAGTGGTTATAAAATTTAAGATGAAGGTGAAGGTGAAGGTTATAGTTATTGTTTAAGGTTAAGGTTAAGGTTGAGGTTAAGGTTTAAGATTTAAGGTTAAGGTTTAAATTTTAAGATTTAAGGTTTAAGGTTTAAGGTATAAGGTTTAACGTTAAATATTAAGGTTATGGTTAAAGTTAAGGTTAAGGTTTAAGGTTTAAGTTTTAAGGTTTAAGGTTCATGGTTCAATTTAAGATTAATTTTATAATTAAGGTTAAAGTTAAGTTGTAACTTTAAGGTTAAGATAAAGGTTAAAAAAGTAAAGATGAAGGTGAAGGTGAAAGTTAAATTTAAGATTTAAGGTTTAAGGTTAAGGTAAAGGTTAAGGTTTGAGGTTCAAGGTTTAAGGTTTAAGGTTAAGGTTAATTTTAAGGTAAATTTTTAGGGTTTAAATTTAAAGTTAAGGTTAAGGTGAAGATTAAGGTTTATGGTTTAAAGTTTAAGGTGTAGGTTTAAGGTGTAATATCTAAGGTTATGTTTAAGTTTGAGGTTAAAGTTGAGGTTAATATTATTGTTAAGGTTAAGGGTAAGGGTGAGGGTAAGGTTAACGTTAACAATAAGGTTAAGTTTAAGTTTATGTTTAAGTTTATGTTTAAGTTTAAGTGTAAGTTGAAGTTTATATTTAAGTTTAAGTTTAAATTTAAGGTTAAGTTCAACGTTAATGTTAGGTTAGGGTTAAGGATATGGTTAAGGTTATTAGTTAACAAGTTGAGGTTGAGGTTAAGGTTAAGAAGTTAAGGGTTAAGTTCAAGGTTAGTGTTAAGTTTATGGTTATGGTTAAGTCTAAGACTAAGACTAAGGCTATGACTAAGGCTAGCTATAAGTTTAATGCTAAGGCTAAGGATAAGGTTAAGGCTAAGGCTAAGTCTAAGGATAAGGCTAAGGCTAAGACTAAGGCTAAGGCTAAGACTAAGAGTATGGCTAATGCTAAGGATAAGGCTAAGGCTAAAGGTAAGGCCAAGGCTAAGGTTAAGACTAAGAGTAAGGCTTACGCTAAGTCTAAGGATAGGTCGAGGGCTAGGGCCAGAGCTAGGGTTAAGGAGAAGGTTAAGTTTAAGGTTAATGTTAAGGTTAAATTTAAGTTAGAGGTTGATGTTAAGTTTAATAAAAAGGTTGAGGTTGAGTTTGAAGTTAAGGTTTAGGTTATAGTTAAGAATTTGGGTTAAGGTTAGAGGTTTGCGGTCAGCGTGGACCAAATACGAAACTTTTAGATGTCTAATGGAGTGGGATATGGGATAATTAAGTTTTTATTAGAAAAAAATTGATGCAATTAATGTGAAGAAATAAATTAAGGGACCAAAGACGATCATGCTCGTCTTTTTTGTTGAGGGTCCAACCCGTTTAAAAAAGTATTTTATTATATAGAGTACGGTCAATTATCAAATAATTTTAATTCTTAATTATCCTTTAAATGTTTATTAATTTTAATTTTTTATATGATAGACATATATATATTTATTATTCTATAAATTCCATCTTGACTTTATAGTATTCTATAATTTTTATTGGCTGAATCAATATATTTCTTGTCTTGAAAATTTATTTTTATAAAGTTGAAATGATTTCTGTAAAAATTATACATGTTTTGACAATAAAAAATAAAAGAAAAAATATTATTTATATATTGTAATGTAAAGTGATTTTTTTTATATTTTATATTGTATCTAGTTAAATTTTTCGTATAATAAATTTTTAATTTTTTTTAATTTCTTAGTACTTTGTAAATTTTAATAAAAAGGAATAAACTTTATTTATATGAAAAATAATATGAACTCTTATATTTTTATTTATATGAAGGTTAAGTGGATTATATAGTATTAATTATTTTATTTTTATGAAAAAACAATATGAATTGTTATAATTTTATTTATATGAAGGTTAAGTGGATTATATATTATTAATTATTTTCATGTGTATATATTTGTGTCATGTGTATCTTTATATAATAAATAAGAGAATGAGATGAATGGGGGGATTATGAGCTAAATGGGGGGATTATGAGACTAACGGGGAAGTTTGAGGATAAATAGGTAAATTAGTTTTCATTCTACTTTATTATATAGATTTTTATTTATATGAAGGTTAAGTGGATTATATAGTATTAATTATTTTATTTTTATGAAAAAACAATATGAATTGTTATAATTTTATTAATATGAAGGTTAAGTGGATTATATATTATTAATTATTTTCATGTGTATATATTTGAGTCATGTGGATGTGTATATAATAAATGAGAGAATGAGATGAATGGGGGAATTATGAGCCAAATGGGGGAATTATGAAACGAATTGGGAAGTTTGAGGATAAATATAGAGAATTAGGTTTCATTCTGCTTTATTATATAGATATGTCAATCTGGTCAATGGACCAAATATAACTAGTACTTTGATTGAACTAAACCCATGATTTTAGAATCGGTCCAAACCGGTTGGACACGGTTTAGGACCAGACATAACCGGTTTTTATAATTAATTTGTGGTTCAGTTTTAAAAAAACACTAAAAAAACCGCGGTCCATAATAGTTGCTTAGGTCTGGTCCAATCATCTAATAGAACTGGTTTTGGGCCATATTATATTTTTTGTTCATTTGTTATTGCCCAACTCAATTAACCTGTTCATTTCACTCCATTCAACAAATTAACCCATTCATTTTACCCTATTCGACTAATTGAAGCCAACAAAACTATTGAACATCCAACCTTTCATTATACTTCAACGACCCCCATTCAAATCTCCACCCATGCAATAATTTTTACCCAACCCATTTTTTCACCGAGTAATGATATTTGTCACCTTTTTTGTATCAACTTTTTATCACCTCCTACGTGCCTACATGGACCAATGAATTGATTTATCTATCCTATTTAATTTTTCTCTATCATTTATTCACGGAAATCAATACATATATATATAGAAGGGTGATAAAAGGGTGACATGAAAAGGGGTGACATATATCATTACTCTTTTTCACCGACCCCTTCATCTTCTTCCTTTCTCTATTGCGTGAAAAACCCAACAAAAAAAATCCTTGGCTTAATGCTTATTGCGTGATATTCTTCCCTGGCTTAAGGCTGGTGCGTGATATGCTTCCTTGGCTTAAGGCCTCTTGCGTTGTTCTCCATCGATATAGTCTTTTTCTTCTTCTTTTCTCAATAGGTATATAACTTGATGGTCATACGTATTTGGTGTTTATTTTAATGTGATGGCTAATTGAGTTTTGAAATCTATTTCTTTGTTTCTAAGATCGAGGGTTCATCTATTTTCGAGAAACTAGTGATTTTGGTCATTTTTAAGGTGGGTTTATTTTGTATTTTGAAGTTTAATTAATGTTTTTAGTTAATGTTTTTGATATGTTGCATGTGAAGATTAAAGTTATATTTTGGTTGTTTTGATCTTGCATGTTGTGAGATTGGTTGAAGGGAAATCGTATGCTTCGATCTGTGGGTTGAGAGTCTATTGTTGGCTTTAGATTGCATTGCTAAGGTTTTGTATTCTGATTTTTAGGGATATATTTGTTATTGTGTCTTGCCCGATTTTGATTAAGGGCTTATGTTGGTATTATGTGTTGTTTCGCAACTTGCATGTGAGTACGTAAATATTGTGAAAACTATAGGTTAATTTTGCATATAAGTCCCTGTGGTATTAGAAAAAATTGCATAAGTTGTGACAAAAAATGCCAAAGCTTGTAATTTGGCCCCTAAAGTTTTGAAAATTGCTTTATTCACCTATAAAAATGATCTTTTGCAAATAGATTAGATGAAAAAACTTAAAAAGCAATAGTTTTATCATTTTTGTATATATACACCTAGATTTTGCATACAAGTCCTTGTGGTATTCGAAAAAATGCATAAGTTTTAATAAAATTTCAAACGCTTGCAATATTAACCCCTGAGGCTTCGAAAATTACTTTATTCCCCTCTAAAAAACTAATTTCTTGAAAAGTACGGCGGATTGGATTAAAAAACTTATAAAACTATAGATTTTATGTTTTTTGTCTATATACGCCCATATTTTTCATATAAGACCCCGAGGTATTAGAAAAAATTGCATAAGTTATCATAAAATTGCAAAAGCTTGCAATTTGGCCCCTGAAGCTTTGTAAATTGCTGTATTCACTTATAAAAACTGAATTTTCGCAACGAGGGTTCATTAGATTGAAAATGTTAAAACAATAGTTTTTTATGTTTTTTGTCTATATACACTAGATTTTGCAAATAACTCCTGGTGGAATTCGAAAATAAATTGCATAAGTTTTGATAAACTTGCAAAAGCGTGCAATTTTTATCCCTGATGTTTCAAAAATTTCTTTATTTACCAATAAAATTTAAAACTATGCAAAATATGGTTGATTAGATGAAAAAACATAAATAAACTATACTACTTATGTTTTTTGTCTATATAATCCCACATTTTGCATACAAGTTCACGTGGTATGAGAAAAAAAAGTTGCATAAGTTATCATAAAATTGCAAAATCTTGCAATTTCGGTCCCTTAAGTTTTGGAAATTTTGCTATTCACCTATACAAAACCAAACTTTTGAAAAATTTGATTGAAAAGATGGAAAAACTTAAAAAGCAATAGAGTTTTATGTTTTTTTTTTGTGTATATACACCTGCATAAAAGTCCATATGGTATTAAAAACATTGCATAAGTTTTAATAAAATTGCAAAATCTTGTAATTTGGGCCCCTAAAGTTTCAAAAGTTTCTTTATTCACCTATAAAACTTGAGCTTTTGCAACATATGGTTAATTAGATGAAAAAACTTAAATAAATTTAGCTTTTAATGTTTTTTTGTCTATATACACCTAGATTATGCATATAAGTCCCTGTGGTATTCAAAAAAATTGTATAAGTTAGGCTAAAATTGCAAAAGCTTTCAATTTGTCCCTCATAGTTTCAAAACTTGCTTTATTCACCTATAAAAAAACCAAATTGTTGAAAAATTTGGTTAATTAGATGTAAAACCTCAAAAAGCAATGTCTATTTATGTTTTTGTATATACACCTGATTTTTTCATATAAGTCCCCGTGGTATTCAAAAAAATTGCATAAGTTTTGAAACAATTGCAAAAGCTTATAATGTGGCCCCTGAAGTATCAAAATTGCTTTACAGAACTATAACAAACTGAATTTTAACAACATTTTGTAAATTAGATAAAAAAATCTAAAAGGCCATAGTTTTTTATGTTATTTGTGTCTACATACACTTAGATTTTGCATAAAAAAACTAGTGGTACTCGAAAAAATTGCAAAAGCATTCCATTTGGGCCATAGAAGTTTCAAAAACCGCTCTATTCACCAATAAAAATCTGAAATTTTGCAAAATATGGTTGATTAAATGAAAAAAGTTAAAAATTTACTTTTTATGTTTTTTCTCTATATACACCTAGATTTTGCATATAAGTCCCAATGGTATTAGAAATAACTGCATAAGTCGCGATAAAATTATAAAAGCTTGCATTTGGCCCCTGAAGTTCCAAAAATTGTATTACAAAGCTATAAAAAACAAAAATTTTGCATATAACTCAATTTTACTTTCAAAATTGATGATATATTAATGTATGAAGTGCAAATGATTGCAATTGGCCCTAGAACTTTCAAAATTTGTAATTTACCCAACCAAATTTTGCAATTTATATGATCAATACTTTGATAAATTGCGAATAGGTCCTTTGAGACTTATATTTATTGGAAGGAAGATTGTAATTCTAAAATGTCACATATATTAGTCTAAAATATGTTTTAATTTGTGGGAAATGCACCCTCTAAAAAGCATTTTTAACTGTCCTAAAGAGAAATTGCTTGAAAGGTCCCTATGAAATACAAACTTAAATGATAAAATTAGGCATTTTTGATAAATTCAAGCAGATTTAGCCCTTCAATTTCTTCAATATGAATATAATAAAAGTTTTGATAAATTGCAAAAAAGTTTTTTTTTTTTTACGGTTACAGTTGTTGGATGGCAAATTTTATATTTTGCATTATGTTGTACCACCTGAATAAAGGGAAATGATAGTCTTGTCAAAGGTTAATGGGGTTCTTGACTCCGACAATTGTAACTTTTCTGATATTCCTTTAAGAATATGGCTAAAAGTCACATCAATCAACTCCCCAACCCCCACCTTAACTATCATTCTCTTTGCTTATATATATATTCATTTTGCACTGGAAAAATACGGTGTAGCTTTCAAAAATCATAAAAAGTCTTATGATTCTTCTCTACTTAAAACTATCACCATTCGTCTCTACTTAGAAACTATTACTATTCTATTTTAAACACTAGTTTGTTTTTGCAAGCAAACTTTCAAGAATTTCTTACTATAACATGCACTAGTTTTTTTTGCATCAAACTTTTAAGAATTTCTTACTATAACATCCACTAGTTCAAGCAAACTTTTGAGAAGGTAATGCCACTTGTCCTTAAGTTTAGGTTTCACAACTTCTATTTAGGTACAAAACAAAATCTTTTTCACTTAATGTATAATTTTTCCTAACAAAATATAAGTATTTTGAATGTGAAACCCTTTTATAAGAGATATTTTCTAAATCTCAGGGTCTTTCAGAATTAAAACCTATTCCTTTTGTTTAGGTTTCACACTTTTTCAAGAATATAACAAAAACATTTTTACTTAGTGTGTAAATTTTTCCTAAAGAAAAGCTGGTATTTCGAATGTATAGCCCTTTTATACGAGATTTTTACTAAGTCTTGGGGTATTTAGGAAGTAAAACCTCTTCCGTTTGTTTAGGTTCCACTCTTCTTTTAAAGAACCAAAGCCTTAAAGATTTTAAAATTTAAAGTTTAAAAGACATTATGATATTTGTTAAAGAAGCTTTTCATTTAAGACACTTTCTGATTTATTTATATTTAGTTCTCCAAGTTTCTAAGATTTCCGAATAAACTAACTTTCGAAAGACAATCTGATACAATTTGACATACTTGTCCAAGTTTCGAGAAAATTCTACTCTGTTTAGACAATATCTTAGTCTCATAGAATCTATTGAGATAGTCGCAGTAAACAAGGGGATGCTCAAAATAAGAGTCCCAACGCCACAAATACACAACGCCATACTTTGTCACACTTACAAGCTCATATGACATCATTACATGCGACAACTGCGCTTCAATAGGACCTGTTTACCTTCACAAAGACCTAAGGTAACATTTTCTTGAAAATTTAGTGTTTTGGTTAGTCTTCTTGGTTATTCATTTTGATTTTAGTGTACTAATACTTTTCTTGATAGATGATGTCAAGACTTACGTTGAAAAAAAATTGACACTTTCAACACAATCGCTCAACCAAACCGGAAAACACATGCCAATTATCAACTTCGAGGATGAGGTAGAAACTGAACCACAAGATGAAACTACCAATTCTGAAGCGATGGATCATACTTTGACACCGAGGACCCATGCCATTAGGTCAAATGATTGGCAATATTTCATCAAGTACTCTACAGTTGCTGGTAAGGCTAATTGTAATTTGTGTGATGTAGTGTATACTCTGCCCCTAACGTATCCACAAGTAAGTTCATGAAGCATATTAGAAACATCCACAATTTAGGTACAAGTAAGCTTACCCAAAGCACAAATCACTCTGTCACCAGTAAAGCATTTGTCTTAACATACACCTAACACGTAAGGAAATGATAATTTATATATGTATAGACATTCAATCATTTAATCAGGCATCTAGTCCCCATCTAGCTCAGTTTAATAAACTCGCAAAATCCTTATTACGAACCAATTGCTAAGCCCACCCTAATGGTTGTCATTAAAAATTTATATAAAGAACTTAGAATCAGTCTTGTAGATGAACTAAAAAACTTAGAAACAAAATATTTTCTAACCACATATACGTGGGAGGCTAAAAATGAGTTAAGAATATTAGGAGTCACTTTTCCATTCGAAAAACCCATACTGGATCATGCAAAAACAAATAATATATTTCTGTATCGTGACCGAGTGTCCCACTAGCAATACCACAAATGATTTCATAACTACCTATACTATGTCTATGATATTAGTAATCGTGTATGTACTTGTAATTTGTTAATGGTTCAAAGATGGTTGCTTCTTTCCCAGCCTTATAAGCACTTTAGTGATAAGACCATATATTATGATGAACTATTCCATTAGATGTAATTATCATATTTTTAACCTGATAGTTAGTGTCGGTATAGCGGGTGAGGGGTTACATTGAGCTAGCATTTAGGTGTTATAACGTATGGACCCAATATTGTTAAGAGATTAGGAAAGTTTCAACAAATATAACAAATACCCCAGCACTAATCCGATCTTTTAAAAAGAAATTTGAATCTTTAGGGGTTGAGTACAAACACTTAAGACTAGTTCACCCTACTAGATGCAACTCAACTTACTTGATCTTGCAAAGAGTTTTAGAGTTTAATGACATAGTAAATAGCACTAATGACGAACACTTAAGTGATAAGTCATTGATTCTTGTGATTGAGATGTTGTTGGCGATCTAGTCGTCTTCCTATAACCCTTTAGCTATGCCACTACTATGTTATCAGCCACATAAAGTTCAACAAGTCATCCAGTAATAGATAAAGTCTACGGTAAAGTTTTGAATACAGAAGCATTTAGATTGATCGAACAACTGGAAACAATGATGAATTCCATGATGATAAAATTCTTGAAATACTACGTGTCTTTCCATATAGTACTTGTTGCGTGTTGTATCCTAGATCCCAAATATAAGATTAAGTTCACTAGAAAATTTATCCCTGATTTTCATTTCTTAACCGGTTTCCCCGATAGTGACACATATACTTACAAGAATAGAAAAACCGTTTTAATGTATGAGTTATATAAAATTTATGTTACTAAATTATGGTGTAATGGTGCACTCCCCCTACCGTCCTCCCCCCGTTCCACGTACATGTATGCTTTTTACCATATCTTTCTTGTTTTATTATCAGTAAAAAATAAAATAAAATTGGTGCATAATCAGTGATTCCTTTTCTATTTAGTTGATGAAAGAATATCTACCAAAAGAGGTGAAAATGCTGAAACGTTGTAGGGTACCAAGGTAGTAGATGTTTGTATCTACTTATTTTTTCACTTGTGATGTGAAGTTAGCGCTAATAAATAATATATGGTGGTAAATTATAGATACGATTGAAATGTAAAAGTGTAAAACATTCATCTGTTGTCTTCTACACTTAATGGTATGACTGTTGGTGTCTTCTGCACTAATGTAGTGTGATTTTGAATTAAATGTAATGTGTGATTATATTTTTTTTATTCCAATAGAATACTTAATGTTTCATCCAATATTACCTTTAAAGTATGAACTTTGACTTAGCTTCCATTTCTTTCTTCTTTCTTTATGTCAGTGGTAAGAAAAGATCATCTAGTAAATTGTGGATGAGTTTGAAAAACTTGTATCAAATGAGATTTCATGAGTCTGATTTACTGCTCCTCTAAATTATTATTTTTGTGTATTTGCAGTATGGATTGAAATGAAGTTTAGAATTTTCTTGATGATGATATTTTGATGTGCAATCAATCATCTACTTTTATCTCAATTTAGGTTTTAATGTATACAAGACATAAAACCACTAACACATTTGGTGTACCTTTTATATTTGGGTTGTAATGCAAGAAATTCGCAAGTCAAACGCATTGTAAGATAGTGAATACGAAAATACAGACTTGTTGGCAAGGGAAAAGAATACAAGATTTGTATTTTCAAAGGAGTTGTATTGGATCATTTTCACGAATGAGAGAACTTGGAGCTGGACTATTTTTCTCACAAATTCTGAAAACTAAGTATATTTGTTTGTCACTGGAGAATTATTATTTTATTTTGGATAAATAATTTTGTATTACTTGCTTATGTCCAGAAAAAACAATCCAATAACCACTTTTGGCAATATTATTTCAATTGTTTTAATAAATGCACCATCTTTAGACTTTATGCTGGCTTTTGTGATAAGGTATTGAAAAATGTACTTCTTAAGTCTCTCACGTACTTTACTTATGTTTTTGGACAAACGTACTTTACTTTCTTTGTAGTGCAAATATAGTAAAATCTGTGTTAAAACAAAAGTAGAAGTAGTAAACTGTGTTGTATTGGACAATAAAATCTTTGTGTTGCTTTATTTTTTATTTTGGTCAAAACCAGGGTTGCTTTATTAGAGCAAACTTTTTTTTTGTTTCTTCTTTTTTGTCGATATAGAGTAAACTCTACACACAATACATTTTATACTTTTTTTTACTGCTTTTGAACAATAAAAATCTTTTTTTCACTCTCCAACAATATAATTTTTTAGCCCAAATTATATAATACTAAATTTTTGTAACACAAACAAAAAGAATCATGATTTAATGTAACACAAAAACCATGAATTAGTTTAATTTATGTAATATTGTAACACAAAAATTACAATTTTGCATTGGCATAACACATAAAAATGTACTAAATTTTTGTAAGACAAACAAAAATAATCATGATTTGATGTAACACAAAAACCATGATTTAGTTTCATTTAGTACTATGGTCACACAAAAATTACAATTTTGTATTGGCATAACACATAAAATCACAAAGAAAGATAACAAATGTCTGGAATTGGGAATGTAATTTTGTGTACTACAATAATACACAAAATCAAAAAACACTATCCTAAACCTAAAAATTCTAAAGTCTAAATCCCAAAAGAGGAAAAATGACTAATACAAAAAGACTGAATTTTATGTATTCTCGTAATATATAAAATCACAAAGAAAGAGAAAAAAGTCTAGCACGATAGGGTCTTTGATTTTGAGTGTTTCAGGAATACACAAAATTAGAACACACAAAATTGAGTTTTGTGTGATCCAGATTACACCAAATCGAGTTTTACGTGTTCCAGTAATACACAAAATTAGATTACACACTATTGAGTTTTGTGTGTTTTAGGATTACATAAAATAGAGATTTGTGTGTTCCTGTAACATACAAAATCACGGAGAAGGAGAAAAATGACTAGTATGATGGGGTATGTCATTTTGTGTGTCCAGTGCTACACAAAATTGACTTTTGTGTATTACTAAAACCCTGAAAAAGCTAACCCCAACACTAATCCTAAAGATTGAGTAATCATAATAAACTAAAATAATTTTTATGAGAGTATAAAACTAGAAAACTCTAATCCCTAAACCTAAATACTAATCCTAAAACCCTAAACTCATAAACTCTAACCTTAAAAAAGCCATCCTAAAAAAACCCTAAAACCTAATTCCTAAACATAAAAACACTCACCCTAAAAACACTAAACTCTAAAATCATAAATCCTAAAAGACACTAAAGCCTAAATCCTAGAAAGGAGATTGATGTCTCCATATATATGGTGAATTAATATATTTATAAGACATTATTTTAGATGCATTATAGTATTTATTAAGGGTTTCTTCCCTATTAATTGATAATTTCTTAAGTCATGCCTTGATTTGGAGATTTATTACTTTTGTAGCATTTTTTGTATAATTTGTGTGTTAATGTGAAACTGTAAAGTAAATTTATTTAATTAGATGCCAAATCAATTCCAAAGAGTTAAGGGAAGATGATCCAAGGTGAAATCTAGAGTTACAAGGAAATAAAGTTGAAATAGGAAAGGAAAAACTGCCATAAAAACTTGTCCAGCTACAAAGTCGTCCAATGTTTTGAAGACTGCTAAAAATACATTACAAATTTGAAGGAGAACTATTAGGGTCCAATAGTTCTTTGAGTCGTGGTAGTTTCGATGGGTAGATCATTAAAATCCAATAAGTAACGAAGGAGATATGGTCAAATCAATCTTCAGTATTTATCATGTCCTACAATTTAGGAAAATAAATTGGAGTATGATTTGGACTCAATTACTTGGACCCTACTCCGAGATTTTGACCTAGCATTTATAAATATACATACATACCATTCTAAACATGTCCTTGTTTGGCCATACTCAGTCCTTGCTTGAATATTAGTCCTTAGTATTAAGTTTTATCATCCAGAGAAGCAAGCTGACATGTTGAGGAAGACAAAAAGAAGAAGCTAGAGAGTGACAATTTCCTCTTCTCCATCCTATCCCTCTATAATTAGGGTAATTAGCTACAGATCTATGACTTAACCATATTTCTAAGTTTTTATTTTGTAAGTTTTATTTATTAATTGTTTGTGTTATTAATTTGTCTAAATCTCATAATACTATTTTTTATTTTAATTGATTTGAGTTTGGCGTAATATCTGTGTTATATGCTTTGACCTATTCCAGCCCTAGATTTGACCAATCTTATGTCTGCCTTTTGTAATTGGGTTGAACCCTGACGAGGGATTCAATTATTGACAACACATATAATCGTCTAGTGTGCGGTAGTGATCCTGACGGGTTTGCCTAGCTAGATAGTCATTAAGGTTTGATTTAACCACCGATCATTGCGCAGGGTACCCTTACCCAAGTCACATGGTAGTGTAAAGGTTGCTTCCTAAGCTACCCTAACGGGAGTTAGGAAGAATTTAGAATCCCGGCTACATTTATAAAGCTTAATTCACCCTTAAGGTTAGAATAACGACTTAGTAAATAGGCTCATACTAGTAACCCTAATTATCGTCTTAATTGCATTCTTATTTATTTACTCGAGTGAGATAATTATTTACCTTATTTATGTTTTAATATAAACATCTAAATCCATCTACGCTATTACTAAATACAAGTTTGAGGTAACTTCCTAAACTCTTACTTATTTAACTATAACTTGCAAACGATCTGTGTACTTGTAGTGAGATTCTCGTGGTAGTATAGAGTGTGTCTCCTTTATTATTATCTTTATTTGTCTATTATATTATCAAACATTTGCCACTATCAGAGATAAATAACTAATATGATAAAGTCTGCAAAACTAATACACACAAATTTGAGTTTGTGTGTTACACAAAAATACACATAACTGAGTTTTGTGTATTCGTGTAACATACAAAATCACAGATAATGAGAAAAAAAGGACTAGTATGATGTGGTTTGTTATTTTGTGTGGTACAGTACTACACACAACTAACTTTAGTGTATACTTGTAACACACAAAATCACATAAAATAAGAAAAAATCTAATATTATGTGTCATTTTGTGTGTTACATGAATACACAAAACAAAAAATACACGAATCACAAAAAAACAAATTTAAAAGGTGTATAACAAAACAGTGAGAATAAAGTAAATGGTGTATCCATGACTGAGTTTTTTTTTTTTACATCATTACACAAAATAGTCAATTTGTGTGTGCATGTGATACACAAAATCATAGACAGAAATGGGCTTGACTGGAAGTAGAGTCGTAAATGAATCAAGCCACTCGCGAGCAGCTGAAGCTCGTCTCGAAAAAAGCTTGGCTCGATATCATTCGTTAAATTAAACGAGCCGAGCTCGAGCCCAAAACGAGCTCGTTTGTTAAAGGATCCGAGCCGAGCCTGCTCGCGAGCTTTTCATAAAAGCTCATGAAAAATATAATCAGATTATAAATATCTGTTAAATATTTTTTTCAATATTTGACAATTCAAAAATTTAAAACTTACCTATCACTTTCCCCCTATAACTACCCAATTATAAAAGACCATTCAAAATTCAACAATCCAAAGAGAGAGTATGTGATTGTATTAAATTTTACTTTGCGATAGCCAATTATGTTTTTATAGAAAATCTATATAATTAAAAGGTTTGCAACAATCTATCTTATAATTAATTCAAATCAACCTGTGATAAAAAAAGAACCCCCGAGCTCGAAATATATTAAAACGAGCTTTTAAGCTCGAGTTCGAGTTCGAGTTCGAATCACTTTTAAACGAGCTTTCGAGCTTGAGCTTTGATGAATTCTCACAAGCCGAACACAAACACTAACTTGAAAGCTCGACTTGTTTAAATCTATAAATAAAGAAACAAGCTTGCACATCTACTATTCGGCTTGGCTCGACTCGGCTCGGCTCATTTACAACCCTAACTGGAAGAAAAAAAAATTAATTTGTCTATTGTTGTAATACACAAATGACTGTTTTGTGTATGATATCAACACACAAAATAACAAAAACGGGTTTGACAAAATAATGATATATCAAAATAGTAAAAAAGGAGTAAAAATATAGTATATGCAATTAATAAAGATAAAAAAATGATTTTGTTAAACAACAATTGTTTTAGATTGATTCCATGAGATTGTGTGTTATATTAATACATAAATTTATTTTTGTGTATTGTAGGAATACATAAAACCGAATATCAAAATTTAAAAAAAAAAATCATAAATATAGATATGAGTTTGTCCCGTTCAAAAATGCAATTTTTTAATTTTCTAGATTCTTTTGGAATTAAGTATGAGTTTTTGTGTATTATAACAATACATAAAACGGAATATTAGAATAAAAAATTCATAGACGTAGATATTAATTTGCCTCGTCCAAATATGCTATTTTTTATTTTTCTATTCTTTTAAGAATTAATTATGAATTTCTTTACAAAAATTTACGGTCGCTCGCGTGTGATGAAATTAGTTGGTGATGATTGGTGGTGACGACGGTGGTAGAACTAGTCGGTGGTGGTTGTGGGTGAAGGTGGTGGTGGTGGTAGGTGGAGAATGTATGAGATGATGATGACAATCGGTGGTAAATGTAGGAGGTATTGGTAGTGGTGGACGGTAGAGGTGGTCGACCTTTAAAAAGAAAAGGTAAATATTATATTATGAATATTTGTGGTGATACTGGTGGTGGGTACATGTATAAGGTGGTGGTTGTAGTCGGTGATGAATGTATTACGTGGTGTTGGTGGACTGTTGAGACGGCCGAATATTAAAATAAAAAATATTTTATAAATAAAAAAAATATTAAAATAACATTAAAGTAGTTATGGTATAGAAATCACTTTTATCCTTAATTGAAAATAAATTTTTTTAATTTGTGATTAATTAGTAAGTCAATTTTTTTTTATATCTTATAAATATGAATGTTTAATTTGAAATTAATCTTTTATACTATTATTAAATAGGAAAAAAAATTATTATTTTTGGAAATAGAATTTAATGATTTGTAATTAATCAAGAATTATCCGGTAAAAGTTGCTAGAACTCATGAAATGATGATTCTACGTCCTCTTCAAGCTTGGGATCAGTCGTCCTAGATCTTCAAGCTTGGGATCAGTCATCAGTGATTGGTATTACTCCACATATCTTTTCCTTTGAAGAAAGAGTGAAGATGTTCCGAGAATTTATTAATATGGAAAAAGTGTCTTGAAAAAATTGGCTGGTGAAGTACTCGGACCTGGTCTTGGATATATTAAGTTAGTTATTAGTCGTCTTCATATTGTGGAGGAGGGATTTGAACAGTTTTAAATTCCCTTGGGTCCCGCCTTAAGTCATCACCTTTGGATGCCTTATTAATCTTTACATTAAGGTAATTTAAATGGATTTCAAATTTTTATATATCCATTCTTCTCCAACTTACCATCCATTATTGCAGATGGAAAAACTTTACAATGCTTTGAAGGTGCGTGGACCATGAAATCAGCTGGCATCAAGCATAACTTGAAGACATATTCCATGTTGATAATGAGTTCATCATATTGAAAGACTTGGGCAAATGTTATCGCAGTATTTGAAGATGTGATTAAAGCGGGTTTAAAGCCAGATGTTGTGCTTTACAATAATGTAATCACAGCATTTTGTGGCATGGGTAACATGGAACGTGCCATTTGAACTGTCGAAGACATGAAAAAAGAGAGACAAAGACCTAATTCACGCACATTCATGCGTATAAAGCAGAGACAAAGACAAAGCTTCGAAATGCTTTAAAGAGATGAAATGGGGAGGATAAAAACCAGATAAAGCAGTGTACCATTGTTTGACGACATCTTTGCTATCGAGAGCAAGTATTGCTGAAGATTATATCTACGACCCTTGGTGTTTGTGCTGAAATAATAACTAAGCTGCTATTTCACAGCAAGGTTGAACACTAATCTAATCTAATCTTATATATATATATTGTACATGCAGCTCATCTTAGTCAGTATTATGTAGGTTTGTTGTTGTAATTTTGTAAAGTCATTGTAATTTCTAACTTCAATAAATGTTTGTTTGAGAATAAATTTGACTAATATCTATAGAGCAAGAGGAGCCACATACATATACATGTACCTAACTATTGTTATGATCTTGATCAATCAATAATAATAACTCATCCCCGACTCCAAACCCAAGCATTCAAGCCATGTCTTTTGTTCGGTTTCTCGCCATTACATGGTCTATGTCTTCATGTTCCTTAAACCAAGAATATATATATATATGAATATTTTTTTCATGATGAACAACTCCAATGCTTCTGGGTTAAAAATCACTCCCATTTTCGTACTCATCTGCATGGTTTTGATAAAAAAAAAAAAAGATGTTTTCAGTCAATCAAATAATAATATTGAGGAAATGAATTCATACATACCTGGTGATTGACTAACATGGCTGCATATTGTGCAAGCTCTAGTCCAATACAAGAGGGAGTCAAGGATAAGTAGAATCAAGTTTAACAAACCATAGGCGTACGTATATCCGGATACTCTGATGTTCTCGAGGAGTGTATTCATCATCTCTAGTATAATTAATGGTGAACCCAATCGTAAGTTCAAGCAGCTCCATTGGATTCACTATATATAATGATATATCATATATAATAGCTAATAAGTTAAAAAAAAAGAGTAGTAAAATATACCGCAAGACAATCAAGCCAACAAAATAGCGAAATGGAAACGCATTCGCAAGACATCATCTACTGTTGCGATGCATCGTCCACAATAAGATATGAACCAACAGGTTTAGGAATACAAATAACCAACCAAAAGACAGGTATAAATTCTAACAAAAGTTGGGCAGTCAGAAGTAACACGGTGTTGAAAGGCGAAGCACTGGCTGTCTTGGAAGCAGTAAAGTTGTGTAAAGACAATGTAGAGGAAACAAAGCTCGTGTGTTCAGACAACCTTGATTTAATACAAGGTATTAGGCAGGTGTCAGTGGCACGATGGACTATTCAACCGATAATCCGTCAGATCTGGCGGAAGGCGGAAGAAGCAGGACCAATATCCTTCAGATTTATTCCAAGGAGGATCAACGGTCAGGCGGACCATCTTGCGAAACACGTTAGACACGGAGCCAAACACCATCAGGAAGAGACAACACGGTTGACGGAAGAGATGAATAGGATGGGAATCGGCTAAGGTTTCGGTGTATTACGTTCTTTTATTGCTTTCGGTGACAAAAAAAAAATCCCATTGCAGTGTGAAGTGAGGTAAGATTAAGGTTGCGAATGATTTCGTTCTCTTTTTATTTTTTTGTCAAAAAAAGAAAAAGAATATAAAAAGTACAAATTTTAATTGAATCTTGCATATCATCATCGCACCGTAATTACTAAATAAAGCCAAGATATAATTTTTTTTTAAATTAACCGACCATATCATCTGATAGAGTAGTTATGGATACTTGGGTAGATAATGTTAATTAATAAAGAAGAAAAATGATGAGAAGGGTGATTGATAGTTGGCCTAATGGTTTAGTTACTCCGCAGAGACCAAGAGGTACTGGAATCGAATTTCATTGGAGTCATTTACTCCAAGTCCAAAGTGGCTCTCTCATGTATTAAAAAAATGATGTGAAGAATAATAATTTATATATTAATCAATAAAAAAGGGTCCATTTACTTACTCATTACCATGAGTAACTGTTAAGGGTGTAATTGGTACGTTATAATTAAATCAGTAATGTCATTATATAAGTCGTAATCAACTCCGTTAATAACATTCTTTCCGTAATTACATTACAATGAAAATTGGGTTTTTCATTACATATCTATTACTCATGAATGATCCATTACAGTCGTAATCGTAATGGATATTTTCTTTTAACAAACTAAAATAATTTTAATAAACTTAATATATTACACATTTCTTATCATATTTTTTTCATTAAATCAAATATGTAAAAATTCATATTATTAAAAACTCAAAAAAAAAAATTATATTATATTTACCATATACACACATAAATCGTACATAATTATATAGATCTTTATATATCGGTAATTATTCACCATAATATACTGAAATCTCAATTTATAACAATTTTTATTATTTCTCACATACCCATAAATCATGAATCAACATATTTATCAAAATATTAACATAAAATTGAAGTTTTAATTAAATTATTAAAATTTTGCTTCTCTATAACAATTAAATAAGTTACCTAACCAATAACTAAATAATTGAATTCTTAATTACACCAGTCATACTAGTATCATACATTCTCAATAAAAATTAAAATCGAAAATAAATCTAAGATTTATCGAACTATATATACAAATTATTTAAAAGAATTAAAATAATTTATTATTTATATTCTAATTATTTCATATTCTATGATAATAAAATGATTTCCTTATATCTTGGAAATGATTTATAATGATCCAAACACCAGTAATTGAGATGAATACCATTCCATAGTAAAAGATATTGAAATACTATGGAAAAGAGAAGAAGATTTTTGGGTCAATAGATCAAGGATTTTTTGGCTTAAAAAATGAGATTAAAATAGTTCCTTTTTTCATGCTTCTACTAAAGAAAGGAGAAAGATTAACAAAATTAAAAGAATTACTAAAGAGGATGGCACTTGGGTTGATAATTTCAATGATATTCAAGAAGAAATAACTTCTTACTTTAAAAATATTTTCAAAACTATAAGGCAAAGAGATTTTAAAACAATTGCTGACCTTATAACCCCTTTAGTTACTGAAAATATGAACAATAGTTTAAATCTTCCACTTAGAATAGAGGAAATTACGAGAGCAATAGATGGCTTGGGATTGAACAAGGCACCAGACCCTGATGGGTTTCCTGGTATATTTTTTAAGAAATATTGGGAATTTATTAAAGGAGATGTAATAAGGCTTATCAACAATTTTTGGTATAATGGGGGAACTTTAGAAGAAATTAACCACACTTATATATCCCTAATACCTAAAATTCCAATACCTATCAATATAAAACATTTTAGACCAATTAGTTGTTCGAATTTTATTTATAAAATCATTGTCAAGATACTTGTCAATAGGATGCAACCGGCGATGAACGCGATTATTGATGAAAATCAATCCGCGTTTGTCCCAGGAAGGCACATACAAGACAACACTATGTTGGCGCATGAAATTATCTCTTACATCAAAGAACAAAGAAAAACCAAAACTCATTACTTAACAATTAAAGCCGATATTCAAAAGTCCTATGAAAATGTGGAGTGGGATTTTTTAGAGGAAATTATGAAAAGAATGGGGTTTAGCATAAAATGGATAAGTATGATAATGAGGTGTGTAAATTCAGTTACATACTCCTACCTGCTTAATGGCTTTCCTATAAAAATAGAAACTACACAAAGGGGTTTAAGGCAGGGTGACCCCCTATCTCCCTTCCTATTCTGCATTATCACTCAAATGCTCTCAATTCTCATCAATAATAAAAAAGAACAAGATATTATGAAAGGTGTAAAAATAGCTAGAATGGCCCCTCCTGTTACACATTTACTTTTTGCGGATGATAGTATATTCTTTATGAAAGCTAATGTAGATGAAATTGAAGGGTTTAATAATGTAATTAACAAATATAACTATGCAACTGGAATGAAGTTAAATCTTAATAAATATGGGGTGAAATTCAGCCCAAACACCCCAGATTATATACAAAAGAACCTTGCTAGAAAATTAAACATGCCCATTACGAATAATTTAGGAAATTACTTGGGTTTACCCACGGAATGGGGTAGATCCAAAGTAAAAGACCTAAATTTATTAGTAGAAAGAACTTTGAAAAGAATAGAAAATTGGAAGAATTTATACTTAACTCTCGCTGGGAAGGAAATTCTCATAAAATCCGTGCTCCAAAGTCTCCCCAACTACTTTATGTCATCTTACTTAATCCCTAAAAGAATTTGCGATTTAATCTCTTCTCAAATTGCAAATTTTTGGTGGGGGAGTAAAGGCAATAATAAAGTTCATTGGGGAAGCTAGGATTCTATTACAAAAAGTAAGTATAATGGGGGTTTAGGGTTTCGAGATTTAAACCTCATGAACCTAGCACTATTAAGTAAACAAGCTTGGTACTTATATAATAATAACAATACTCTTTTATATAAGGTACTAAAAGAAAAATACTTCCCTCTTGAGACCTTTATGGAGGCTAAAACTGAAAGTAAACCCTCATGGGGATGGAAGAGTTCACTAAGGGGAAGAGATATTATAAAAATGGATATTAAATGGAAAGTTGGAAATGGTTATACTATAAATTTACACAAAGATAAATGGATATGTAATCAAAATGAATTAATAAAACCCAATAGCAATGAGGTCTCAAAAGTAAATGATCTTTTGGTTTACAATGAGAGAAGATGGAATATTGAATTAATTAAAAAGTTATATAATGATGAGGTGGCAGATTGTATTCTAAATACCTTCATTCCACTTAGTAGAGGACATGATACTCCATACTGTATTCATGATAAAGATGGTATTTTTTCGGTTAAGAAATGTTACCATATATTAAAACAAAATCAAGAGGGTAAAGATAAAAACATTAGTAAATCAAAAGCTTCCTCTTCCCATATTGTTGATAATTCGGTGTGGAATATGATATGGAGACTAAAAGTAGCCCCAAAAATTAAGAATTTTATATGGAGAGTAGTGAAGAACCTGCTTCCTACAAATGAAAATGTTTTTAAAAGAAGGATTATCAAGAGTCCTATGTGTGATATATGTAACAAAGAAGAAGAAAATAATGAACATATGCTCTTAAATTGTGAATATGCGAGAGAAACTTGGTTTGCTTCTCCCCTCTGTTTATTTACATGCAACCAATCTACTGCTAAAGTAGATGTGTGGATGGAAAGTATCTTAAATAAGGGGAACGAAGAAAACCAATAATAAATTCCTAATGGAACAGATTTGCACCTTACTATGGCATATTTGGAAGGAAAGATGTGCATATAAGTTCAAAAATGTGAAAATTGACCCAATAAGAACTATACTAAGCGCAAGAAAAGAGTGGCTTGAATATCAAAACATTAATTATCCTAATGATGTAATAATACCACTGAAGGATAATATGAATAATAACTATGAAGTTGCAACTAATAAAAGTAGTACAAGTGAGGTAAGTAGAAACAACTCAGTTTCAAGTGATAATGATGGTAACAAAAACTTGAAATGGATTCCCCCTCCTAATAATTTTATTAAAATTAACTGTGATGCCGCGTTTGATGTTAACAAAAGTGCAATATCTTGTGTCTCTAGGGATGCAGCAGGAAGAATCTTGGAGTGCAAAGCATGGGAAATTAAAGTCGAGAGTCCAAAGGAGGCTGAAGCTTTGGGGATACTTAAAGCTTGCTTAGTTGCTCAACATAATTCATACCTCAATGTAATTATAGAGAGTGATTGCAAACAAGTGATGTCTCCTTTAGAAAATAGGTTGTCAATTAATTCTCCCATGATTTGTAATATTATTAAGAGCATTTATTTAATTTCTGAAAACATCAACCCTACTTTTCGATGGATTAATCGAAGTAGAAATAAGTTAGCCGATGGGGGTAGTGGCAATATGTTAGGCTCGTGTCTAGACACGTACCCAAGTAGGTTAGCTAATATCATTAAGGACGAGGCCTTTCCTTCGGGAATTGGTTAATTTTTGTAATAACGTTTTATTTATATGAAGTAAGGTTTGGAACAAAAAAAAAAGATTACCTTATATCTTAAATAATTTATTTACAATCTTATTTGATTAAACTAGATATTAATAAAAGGTCGAAATCAACCAGGTCATTACATCCCCATTCATATAGCATACCAAGCACTGTATGATGACTTTGTGATTACAAAGTTCATTACATTTCCAATCTCATTACATTACTAAACTCATTACATTCCTGCCTAAATCCATTACAGCATACCTACCTAACGGTTTTTCTACAACGGTAATATAATTTGAATATTTGAATCTATGAATAACTAATAACTTATTTATTAATTATAAATATTAACATTCTTCCTTAAACAAAAATCTACATAAATTAGTTTAAATTTTGCTGTCAGACACGGAACACACACCAAGCATTTTTCTAATATTTTCAAAAGTTTGAGTCTTCAATGCCTTGGTTAACAAATATGTAATCTGATTGCAATATACCAACTAAATAACACCTTTGTTGCATAAATCACATAGAAAGTGACAGTGTACATTAATGTGTTTGCTCATTCCATGTAAAACAGGAATTTTTGACAATGTTATAGAAAGATATTATCACAATAAATTGTTGTTGGACCACCCTGATTATTGTTTTATATCTCAAGTAATCTTCGCAACCAAATCGCCTGGCATGAACCCAATGTTGCAGCAACATATTCCGCTTCAATAGTTGATAGAGTAACAATTTGTCGCTTCTTTGAAAACCGTGAAACAACTCCAAAAATTATTATAAACACAAAACCAGATGTTTTTTTGTCATCATGTTACCAGCATAATCACTATCAGAAAAATCAACCAACCTTGATTTTTCATCCACTTTATACATGATTCCATAATTAGTTGTGCCTTTTAAATAACGTGAAATTCTCTTCACTGCTAAAATATGCACTTCATATGGATTTTCCATGTATCTACTAATTAAACTCACAACATACATGATATCTGGTTTTGTGGATGTCAAATACATAAGAATCCCAATGATCTGTTTGTACAACGTAGCGTTTATTTTTTTTTCAGTTACATTCTTTGTGAGTTTTAAGCCATACTCAGTTGGAGTCAAGACAGGATTACAATCCTTCATTTCAAATCTGTCTTAAATATTAAAAACATATTTTCTTTGTGAAATAAATATATATCAGCTAGAGATTGCAATACTTTAATGTCATGAAAATATCGCATCAATCCTAAATCTGACATATCAAATTCTTTCATCATAGAATTCTTAAAATCATCTAACATGGCTCTATCATTACTAACATAAATCAAGTTATCAACATTGATGTCTCCTCATTTGTGATAGTTTATGTTAAGATGAGACATCATTTTTAGTGATTTAGAAATCTTTCTAATTGTTTTTCTTGAGAAATAGTGCACTTTCCTATTCTGAGTCTTGATTTAGTAAAATAATATTTTTAGAGCATATTGGGTTTAATTATTTATTTAGTGTGAAGCTTTAAAGATAATTATGGAGATTAATTAGAGTCCAAGTCAAAGACTAAGAGATATGGAAAGAGATAAGCATGGAAATTGGAGATAAGGAAAGAAAAGCTAAAAACATGGAAAAGGAAAAACTGCCTTAATTCTGAATTTCTGCACCTACGACCACAAATCAGCTTATATCTCAAAATCAGTGTGGAATGTGGAGAAACGGTCAAGATCAAAGTTGAATATCTTTCCGAGACGATGAATTTCGACTACTCATACGCGTCAAACAGATGAGTATTGAAGCTGGTAGGACCAAAACAAAAACGGGCCTGATTTCATGTTTTAGGGTTACGAATTTGAGTTGGGCTTGGAGTCCATTACTTACCTTCTCCTTCAAGAAAACAACTTAGGTCTTATAAACACCTATAAATACACCCTTATATCACTTGTAAATCATCCTTGCCTCATAGTAGTTAGTCCTTAAGGTTTTATTCATCAGAGTTATTGTAGAGAGCAAGACGATGTCTTTTATTATTTCCTTTAGTTTATTTCCTTCAGGTATGAACTAAACTTCCCATAGTTTGGGTTTTGCATCATGTATAATCTATGAATTCTAATCTCTTTCTATCTAAGTTTCTTTGGGAATTTCATGTTTTACTTTGATATTAGCTACTTACCTTTATATTTGTTTATGTGTTTTGATTTAATGACTGTTTTCCTTGCGGTACGCAACGTTTAGGATTACCTTAATAGTAGTTAGATGATCGCCTTAGCTGGGTGTCTAATTATTGAAACACCACATAACGTCTAGTGTCGATATTGGTCTTGACAACACTAATTCTAACTAGATAGTCATTAGGGTATAATTTAACCACTATCGCCATGTATGGAAATTGATTGCTTAGGGCCTTGGTAGCGCTTGTAAACCCTATTTGAACCAGCCTCGTGGTGTGTCTGTAGCCCCCTTAGTCGCTCTCAAGGTCTAAGGTATGGGAATTTAGAATCCTGACTAAATATCTAAGAGCTAATTATCTCCCTTATTAACTAGATTTGATAGAAAGAATTAGAAGGATTAGTGCATAGTAGCAAAACCTAAGTTATACTTCTCATCTCATATTTCTTCGTATTTATTTTATTGTCTTTAATTTCCTTAGTTTAATTTAATATTTCGAATTTATTCTCCCTTTATTTTCTGTCTTTTAATTAATTACTTCTTACTCGTTATTTCTACCCATTCGATTAACACACTAAGTCCCTGAGAACGAACTCAACTTATCATTAAAACTTGCATTCGTCCTGTAATACTTGCAGTACTGTGCCTGTCTAGGGTGAGAGTGCGTTGTTTTATGACTTATTATTTATTCTATATTTATCACACCCTAGGCGACACCAAACATATAAGCACATTATAAGCATTTTTCCACCGCCACCGCTATTTGTATAAAATGAATGCTCATAAGGACACTTAATAAATCTTTCTTTTTCTAGATAAGCATTTATACGACTATACCAAGCTCGAGGTGCTTGTTTTAGTCCGTATAAAGCCTTTTTCAATCTATATACCTGATTTTTGTGACCTTTTTGTATATAACCAGGAGGCTGATCAACATATACTTTTTCTTCCAGATTTCAATGTAAAACAACTAACTTTACATCGAGTTGTTATACAAGCCATGAGTGTTAATCTGCAGTCGATAATACTAACTAAATAGTGTCAAGCCTTGGTACAGAAGCACACACATCCTTATAATCAACACCATATTCTTGTTTATAGCTTTTTGCAACAAGGCGCACCTTGTACTTATCAACCTCTCCTCTTTCATTCAACTTTGTCTTGTAAGCCCATTTGACACCAATCGTCTTATGTCCATCTAAAAGATTTATTAGCACCTATGTATCATTTTTCTCAATATAATAAATTTATGAATCCATTGCCTTTTACCACTTATGATCTTTTATAGCCACTTCAAATATAGTAAGATCGAGATCTGAAAATAATGCAAAGTGAGAATCTTGATCATCATATTGATTGATTTCAAATACCTCATAATCAGTCATCCAAGAGGGTATCTTCCGTACATGACCTCTTTGAATTGTTTTAGCTGCTGAATTTTCTCCAATATTAACTTTTGGAGTTTCTACAGTCTCTGATTGTAAAGGTTGCGACCTTTCTTCTTCAAAAGTTATTTGAGTAGGTTGCTGATTCCCATGCCTTCTCTTCATAAAAATGTATATCCCGACTAATAATTATTATTTTTGTGATTGGATTGTATAATTTGTACAGTTTAGATTGTTTCACTTACACCAAGAAAGATGCATCTTTCACTTTTATCATCTAACTTCTTTCTTTTCTCTTCTGGAATGTAAGCATAATCAATACAACCAAATATTCTGAAGTAATTTACAACTGGTTTATGACTTCTTCTAGCCTCTTCAGGTTTCATATTATGTACAACAAATATAGGACTTCTATTCAGTACATGAATGCTCCAATTTACTGCCCTAGGACAAAAAGTTTTTTGGAATTTTCCCTTTTGCTAACAATCTTCTCACCATGTTGAGAATAGTTTTAGTTTTTCTTTCAGATACACCATTTTGCTGAGGTGTATATGCAGTTGTGAGTTCCTTCCATATACCATGTGCATTACAATAAACATCATACTCTTTAGAATAATATTCTCCTCCACGATCTGTGCAAAAACTTTTGATAAATCTTTCTGATTCCTTTTCTACACGTGTGTTGGAACTTTTAAATGTTGTAAAAGCTTTTGAATTTTCTTGTAAAATAAAACCATGTTTTCGAGTATAATCATAAAAGAAGGTAATAAAATATCATTTACCACCATTTAATGTTGGATTTATTAGGCCACAAATATCAGAATGAATCAACTTCAAAACTTTTTTGCTCTCCAAGATTATTCTGAACGATGTTGTTTGCTAACAACACATTCATTGCATACTTCAGATGGTATTATAACTTTAGGAACACCTTCCACCATACTTTTCTTTTGTAGAGTTTTTAATCCTCTAAAATTCAAGTGTCCAAAGTGTAAATGCCAAAACCACGAAGAACTTTTTACTTCCGTCGTTAAGCAAAGTTTTGAAGTTTAAATCTTCAATAGAATAACCTGTTTGAACTCATTTGCACAACATCTCCTCTTTTGGGATCATAAATTTCACAAGAACCGTTTTTAATTGTTATTAAATATCCCTTTTCTTGTAATTGACCAGCGCTTAATTAATTACTCTTCAAATCAAGAACAAAAAAAACATTAGAAATTATTTCTACAAAACCATTCTTGATTTTAATATTAATATTAATATCCCTTTTTCTCAATACGTTCACTGTAGAACAATCACCAAAACATACTATAGAATTAAAAAAATCATTTATAACAGTAAAAGAAGACTTACTTCCACACATATAGTTACTGCATCATGTATCCACATACCAAACATCAAACTAATGTTGTTTTTCAGCATCATGAGAAGCCATCAATAATGTTTCGTAATCATTTGTTTCTTCAACAAAATTTGACTTTTTTATTTGATTATTATCATTCCTAAGTTTGGTGTAACATTCAGAACAATAATGACCAAATTTGGGGCATTTGTAGCATTCAATTTTTTATTTATCATACTGTTGATATTGACCATCCCGATTTCCTCTGCCTCCTCGTCCTCATTTCCCTCTTCCTCTTCCTCTACCTTTTCCTTTATTGTTTGAAGATTGAGTAAATGAAGAAGCCTGAACTTCAGATGGTGAAACGATTCATCTTTTGTTCATGAATTAATAATGAACTTTGAAATTCATCAAATGATAAATCATCAATATCCTTGGATTCCTCAATCGAGCAAACAACATAATCATATTTTGGAAGCAAAGATTGCAAAATTTTCTAAACAACGGCAACATCGTCCATTTTTTCACCATGAAATCTCATCTATTTACAACTGTCGTTGTTTTTTCACAATAATCAGTAACTGACTCACTATCTTCCATTTGTAGTGTCTCAAAATCTTTTCTCAAGGTTTGAAATTGAGCATGCTTCACCATAGATGAGTTTTGATATTTCTTTTTCATTGAATCCTTGTTTGCAAGTGTCCTTTTGAAGAAATGTCTCCAAATTAGACCGATCAATTACTTGAAACAAATAAGTTTTGATCTTGAGATTCATTAATTTCCTATCCGCCAATTTCTTCAGTTGAGCCTGTGTCAACACTTCTTCATCATCGACTTCAGGAACACCCAATTCTACAATTGTCCAGTATTCATTATACCGTAGGAAATTTTCCATCAACATACTCCAATAATCATAATGGCCATCAAATCTAGGAATGGCCGGTTGAACAAAGGTGCCTTTAGACATATTTTTATTTGCTACTGTAAAATAAAATCTTCTGATTTTATGTTGTTAATGGCTCTGATACCATAGTTAATAAATAAAGAATATGATGATGAAGAAGAACAATAATTCCATGTATTAATCAACAAAGGAGGATCCATCTACTTATAGATTACAATGAGTAACTGCTAACGGTCTTTTCTACAATGGTAATACAATTTGAATATTTGAACATTTGAACATTTGAACATTTGAACATTTGAACAACTAATAACTTATTTATTAATTATAAATTCCAACAGATAAATGGTAGAATTTAATTGGAAAAAATAATTTTTTACATTAAAAACTTTATTTTTGAAGAATATCTTATCGATGATGTAAATGTGCTTTTGGAAAATCGACAACGTGTTACAGAGACTTAAGTGAGATAGTTGCCAGCGGATCTCTTCAATTTGTAAATTTTATATAGAAGCTTGACAATATTTTTTTAATTAGTTAATCCCTCCGTCCCAAAAATAATTTCCACTTACTAAAACTAGTGTCCTAAAAATAATGTCCACTTAGAATTTCAAGACACTTTATCTCACCTTTTTCCACTATTATTCTTATTAAAATATTTAAATTTATGTTTTTAATGAAAATTCAAAATATAAAGACACTTTATTAGGGGTATCTTAGTAATGGTAATTGTAATAAATGTATTTCTTAATCTGTGCGAAACGCTATATGGATATTTTTTCGGGACGCAGAGGGAAATAGATTTTGTTTTGTTTTTAGAAAGAAAATTATATACTGAAAGCGATGGTTCACTTTTTCAAATGAGACGGTCTCTCTCTCTCTCTCTCTCTCTCTCTCTCTCTCTCTCTCTCTCTCTCTCTCTCTCTCTCTATATATATATATATATCTATATATATATATATATATATATTTATCAAATGAGTATCTTTTCCTTTTAATATTGGATAAAGACCATGAGTGGCCCTCTAAATTTCACAAAAGTGCACTAGTAGCGCGAAATGTCCTTTTACGATATTTTGGGACACCGGTAGCGCTTTTTACCAATTTCTGTCAGTTGACCGTTAGTCCACGCCACGTGGCACCACCTCAGCGCAACATAAGCATTATTCATCATCGTCATCATCGTCCTTATTATTATTTTGACAAAAAAATCATCTTCAACTGGCTTGGCTATGCCATCAACAATGGAAGAATCCAAATCAATAAACAAAAAAATCTCTTCAAACTCACCTTCCCACACAAAGCCGCTCTCCTGTACAAGAATTCTGTAACCACTCGTGTTTATTCTCCACCATCATCAATCGGCTTGCCTACACCATCAACAATGGAAGAACCCAAATGAAAAAACAAAAATAAATCTCTCCAAACTAACATTCCAACACCAAGCCACTCTCATGCACAAGAATTCCGCCCCCACTCGTGTCCATTCTCCACCATCATCAACCGGCTTGGCTACGCCATCAACAATAGAAGAACACAACTGAAAAACAAAAAAATCTCATCAAACGCACCTTCCCACACCAAGCCGCTTTCCTGCACAAGAAGTCTGCCGCCGAAGAACTCAAGTTCAATTAAAAAATTGAATTATTTTTAACCTAATCTCATCACTTTTACAATTTTTCAGAATTATCTGATTTGATATCATTATAGTCGTGTTTATTACATTTTTATACAAATTTCATAATGGCCATTATTATGTTCATTGGAATTATTTTAATGTAAGAGAAGTGATGCGCTGAATTGAGCAATTTGATGTTATACTTTAGCCTGGCAATCGTGCCGGTCTGGACCGATTCGGTCTGGTTCTTAACGTCACTAAGCCTTACCTGACCGTTCCGGTCCACCAGTCCTGCCCCTTATCGGATCGGTCCGGTCCAATTTCGTGTGGGGAAAGTTGATGTACGAACCGGTAAGAAGAACCGGTCCAACCGATTCCATACCCATTCAGGTCTGGTTCTTACCGGTTCCAAACCGGTTCTCCATTGTTTTTTAATAACTGATAAAATACATTTTACTTCTCTTGAATATTTTAAGACATCAATTTCTTTTGATTTTTACATGATAATATAGGGACCTATAATGCAATTAAAACATTAAAATGTAAAAAATAACATGGTAATATACAACATTAGTTCTTCTCCGGACTGAATAATTGCAGCAAAAGCAGTCTTCTCATTCCTATGTGGCATTTGGTGTGGCCTAGGGTGTGATAAAAAGATATAATTAGATGCAAATAAACACCCTAAACTGAGCACGGTTCTGCAAGTATACAGATCGTATGCAAGTTTTAATGATTAAGTAAGATTTGTTCCGCAGAGACTACGAAGGTTGGGGGAATCTTATGCAATAATCAAGTGCAAATATTAAAAGCTAGAACAAATAAAACGCAGAAAAAGTAAAGACAAATAGATTTTTATTTGATTTTTAATTAACTAAATTAAACTAAGAAAGTAAAGACAGAAATTTAAATGCAAGAGAAGAAGTGGTATGAGAATATAGCTTGAGTCAATAACATGTAATCCCTTCTAGTTTTGCCGTTCTAAACATGTAAGGGTGAATTATGTAGTATTTCAATAATCGGTTCCAATTGCGCTAGGCAATTTTAAATAGGATTTACCTATGTCAATAAGGAGTCCTAAGCAAACTGTTCCTGCAATTGGTAAATAGCAATACATACTAAACCATGGTGATTATCTAATTAGGTTGATCTGTCAGATCTAAACCGAATACTAGACGTTATGTGCTAAACATGTAATTAAACACCGTTGTCAATGGTGACCTAACTACTAGATGGTAATTCTATATGTGCGCGCTTCCACAAGAACACGGAATATATATCCAAACACATAATCAGAGAATAAAAACAATAATTCAATTTAAAACATAAAATTCCCAAATTAGATAGATGTCAACCATAACTATGGTTCATACATATATGCTAAAAACTCAAGCTAATAGAAATTGAGTTCATACTAATGGAAGAAAAGAAAGAAATTACAAATTCAAAGGTAGAAGAAGACATTGTTGATGCACAGCTCCTTCCAGACTTCTTTTCTTGTGTTGTAAGCTTCCTCTTGGCTTAAGGTTTCACCAAAGATGATTTTAGAGTGTTAAGAGGTTGTATTTATAGTGTATAGGTTGAACTAATTCGTTTTATTGAAGAAAAAGGTAAATATGGGCTCCTAGCCCAACTCAAATTCGTAGCCCAAAAATATGCAATCAGCCCCGTTTTTATTTTGGTCCTAGCAGCTTTAATACTTATCTGTTTGATGCGTATGAGTACACCAAATTCATCGTCTCAGAAAGATCTTCAACTTTTCTCTTGACCGTTTCTCCAAATTCCTCACCTATTTTAAGATATAAGCTGATTTGTGGTCGTAGGTACAGAAATTCAGATTTAAGGCAGGTTTTCCTTTTCCATGTTTTTAGCTTTTACTTCCTTATCTTCAATTTCCATGTTTATCTTCTTTCCTTTAGCTATTTTTACCAACTTGGACTCTAATTAATTACCATATATCTCTAAAGCTTCACACTAAATAAATAATTAAACCCAATATGCTCTAAAAATAATAATTAATTAATTCAAGACCCTAAATAGGAAAGTGTACTAAATCAAGCTAAAATCGAGCTATAAACTAATAAATACGCCTAAAATGATGTCTCAGAAATATATTTTATTATCACAAATGAGGAGACATCAGCATTAATTCCTCCTTTTCCTCCACTGATCCCAACATATACTGCATATGAAAAATATATTATCACCAAATCATATCATATACTATATATACTAAATCTGAAAAATTAGACACTTACTAAAAATGTTTCTCAAGCTGAAGGAACATCTCTATCTACTGTCACTTTCGCACCACCTCCGTTTTCTGATTAAACATATTTTTGTAGTGTCACGGATTTTAATTGGATTTCTTTTCTGTCCTAGATAAAAAAAAAATCACATATATGTCACAATATATTATTTTAAGCAATTATAGGTAAATGAATTAGAATAGAAAGCTTACAAGCATATCTCTATTTGGAATTTCATTGAACATATAAGGTTTTATGTATCCTTCTATAACTAATAAACCACCTAAATTCAAACCTCTAACTTTACAAAATACCAAATACATAAATAAATGGTATAATTGCAACATTAGTCCTTACATTTTGCGAAATAGCCAAATATACGTGAGTGTTTGATTATTTTGTATAGCATAGGGATCGTCTACGGTTTAATTAAACCTTAAGAATGAATTAATAATAATCGAAGAGACATACCTGAGTATGCATCAGAGCAATATAGCAAACAAGAAAAGAAAAAAGCAAATACCCTTTTGAAGATAAGAATGTCCATGTCAAATGTAGATAATTCACATCATATAAAATTCATTCTGCTAAAAAGAGTGGACAACGTAAGAACTTACTTTCCTTAGTTTTCACTTCAGAACCACAAGTACAATTTGTCTAGTTAAGTGTGCTTTCTTTAGGAATATATCTTTTAGGACATAGATAGGTGGAACAACACTTTAAAAGTTGGGTTAGCTCGAATGGATATAGTCATGTTACTTCATATATACTATGGGTGTATGAATAAGAGATACAAGGTCTGGATTTCTCTTTGAATATGGACAACCTAGTTTTGATTTACCTTTGAAGTATGCATAAGGAGGTGTACATATATCGTAGAATTAGTCAAGATATGCACAAACTGGCTCAGACCATTCACAGTAAACAAAAAATTCATTTTGTGGCAATTTTAATTTTTTAGATTAAATTCCATAACTTAGGTACAATATAAAGTAGTTGAGATAGAAAATACTTTTTATATTTGAATATTAAAAAATTTACCTTCAAAATTTATAAGTACATATCCTAACCGTAACAAAATAATTACATATACATAAAAACTATGTATCGTAATAAATTTTTGTGAATTTTTTCTTTTGTTTTAATGTTTTTTTTTACTTTATATAATGGGGTAATTGGAGAAAAACGCCTCCTTAATGAGGCTACTAATTTTTTTAAGCCTCTAACTTTTTTATTTAGAGATAAATGCCTTCTTAATTAAGTAATTAGAGAAAAACTCCCCTTAATTATTTCTTTTCCCTTTTTACCCAATATAAATACTACTTATTATAAACTAGGTAATTAATTCCCCAATTATTATCACACACTCACACCCAGATTCTCTCTATCTATTTCTCTCTCTCTCTCTCTCTCTCTCTTTCTCTCTCCTCTAACCGATTCTGCATCTCCAATTCTACTTCTCCATTGATAAGCTAAGAAGCTCACACATCTCCATTGCTAAGCTACTAAGATTACTCGTTTTTTTTCTTCTTCTCTAATGGTAAACTAACATCTCCTTTTCCTCTCATGCTCTCTATCTCTCTCGGCTCTGTGTTTTCCTCTTTTTTTTTGAATTTTTGGTATCATTTTGTTGTTTTGCTGATTTGCAGGTTTTAGTTTCTATATATACATATACATGTGTATGTATTCTATGTTTTTAAAGCATTTTCATTCACATTTTCATGCTAATTTACAACTTGTAGCAATTCTGCAGTTTTCAAGCTTTTTCTCTTCTAATTGCTTGTTTTGTTTTGATTTTGTGTTTATATTCTTAGTTTTGTTCATATTTTGCTTTGATATTAGCAAATTTTTGTGTTTAAGCTCTTTTTCTTATGATAATGTGTTTACATTCTTCATTTCTTCATATTTTGCCTCCTTTTCTGTAAATTCTATGTTATATTCTTCATTTTGTTCACATTTTGATTCTACATTGCTAAATTCTATGTTTAAACTGTTTTAATTGCAGTAGATTGTGTGTTTGAGTTGTAATTTTGTGAAGAGATTTGTGCAGGCGCAGAATTCCATGTTTTAAACATGGAATTCCATGTTTTATACAGTATGAAGCTGTATGAAACATGGAATTCCATGTTTAAAACATGGAATTTTGCTAATTCACATTTTCATCCTACTTTGCAACTTGAAGCAATTCTACTGTTTTGAAGGTTTTTCTCTTCTAATTGCTTGTTTTGTTATGATTTTGTGTTTATATTCTTAGTTTTGTTCATATTTTGCTTTGATATTTGCAAAATTTTGTGTTTAAGCTCTTTTTGTTATGATAATGTGTTTACATTCTTCATTTCTTCATATTTTGCCTTATTTTCTGTAAATTATGTGTTATATTCTTCATTTTGTTCATATTTTGCTTCTACATTGCTAAATTCTGTGTTTAAACTGTTTTAATCGGAGTAGAGTGTGTGTTTGAGCTTTAATTCTGTGAAGAGGTTTGTGCAGTCGCAGAATTCCATGTTTTAAACATGGAATTCCATGTTTAAAACAGTATGAAACTGTATGAAACATGGAATTCCATGTTTAAAACATGGAATTTTGCGACTGCACAGAATTTTTTCCCTTTTCTACTTCTTCCTTTGTTTGTGTTATTGTATTCTAGTACTTATGTCATGACTTGTTTTCTGCAGATGGTTATGGTTGTAGTAAAGTTCGGTTCTCAACGTTATATGCGTTCGTTTGATCTTTTTCGACTCTCGATTATGTTTTTCGATTACGTGTTTCCACGATCCCAAGTAGCATACATTTGGTAGTCACAAAGATTTGGTTCTGAAAAGCAACCGTTTGAGTCAACTAATCAGTCACGCCGGTCAATGCCAAAAATTGTCAAGTTTCTCTATGATTATTTTTTATGATCATTATATTCTTGTAATAGTTGTATAATATTCACTGGTTTAACGGTTTTTACAGTTTCTATTGTTATGTTTTGGATCCTTTTTGTTTTTATATTGTGTTGTGGTTCATTCCTTTATAATTATTATCTTTCTGTATAGGTTTCGATTCGAGTAGCTTAACTTGTTAGTGTGCAGGTTAGTAAATTTTCATGTTCCAAACATGGAATTTCATGTTCCAAACATGGAATTCCATGTTTCAAACATGGAATTTCATGTTTTCAAACATGGAATTTACATGTCATTTTAATGTGTTGCGGATTTTGCCTGTTTTTTTGAATTTTTTGTTGGTATCAGAACTGTTCTAATCAAATCCTTCACAATATGAAATACTAATCAATTTCCATTTCTTATCAAATCCTTCATAATACTTAATAAATTAACAAGTCATTTTAAACATTACATTCTAAAACATTCCAAAATAAGTACAATTAAATACGAAATACTCTTTTCAATATAATAATAAAAACGTCAACACATTCATCAATATTCTTTTAGATAACTGATTCTTTGATCTTTGTTTTTGCTGAACTTCATATACACTCTTCAATGAATATAATCCACTAAGGGGCTGCTCATCACTTAGAAAAGCTAGTAGTTCTTCCTTTTCACTGCTTGTATCTTATCATCTTCTTGTTCATCAGTAAATCTTCTTCTTGGAGGCATTTTTACTTGTATTTACACAAACTCCAACCACAAGAAACAAATTAGTAGTCTTGACTTGATAAATTTTCTTCTTGGTGCCATTTTCACCTGTTTTTACACAAACTCCAAGCACAAGAAAACATATTAGTAGCCTGAATTGAGTTAATTCCATGTTTAATACAGTTATCAAAACATGGAATTTCATGTTTAATACAATTATCAAAACATGGAATTTCATGTTTTGATAAATGTATTAAACATGGAATTCCATGTTTAATACAGTTACTAACAACATTCTGCAGAATTCTATATTATGCAGTAATTACACTATAAGGTCCCTAAACTACACATTCTATCTATAATACAGTTATCAACACATGGAATTTAATGATTTGATAACTGTATTAAACATGGAATTCTATGTTTAATACAGTTACAAAAAAACATTGTGCAGAATTCCATATTATGCAGTAATTACAGTATAAGGTCCCTAAACTACACATGATGTCTATAATGCAGTTTTCAAAACATGTAATTTCATGATTTGATAATTGTATTAAACATGGAATTCCATGTTTAATACAGTTGCGAAAAACATTGTGCAGAATTCTGCATTATGCAGTAATTGCATTTTAGATCCCTGTTTAACACATTATTCACATTTTATGACTCTAATCCATCTTTCGTTCATGTTGATCACAGTAAATTGAACACATTCATCAAATAATCCTATTTTAAACCCTAGAAACCCAAGAAATGTGTAAGAAATCAAACAAAATCAACATGAATCACACAAAAACAGTTTCTAATCCAAAAAACACTTTCGAAAACCTCAAAATTAACATAAAAATAGGATTATATTTTACTTACTTATGGGTTTCTTTTGGATTTTGGAGTCTAATCTTTAGTTTGATCGATAGATGTTGCTTCCTAGTTTGCTCGCCGGAGTATAGTATCTCTTTCTTGTTCACCGTCGCCGCCGTTCACCGCCGTTCGCCGCCGATTCTTCTCCTGCTCTCAAAGACCTAGTGTGTGTGTGTTTGTGTGCCGTGTGTATAATTGTTTTGTTTTCTTTTCTTTTCTTTTATACGTTAATAACTATTAAAGTATCCAACTTCTTTTTTTTTTAATTATCATTTGTAAGGGTATTTTGGGGTGGGGCTGTTTTCTATAAAATGTCTTATTGGAGGCACCTTTTTTTAAATATTTTTTCTAATAGGCATTTCTCTCTAATTGGCTCTTATATAATATTAAATAAAAAGAAAGAAAAATAAATAAAAAAACAATATAATTAATTTTCAAAATCTTCATATAGATAATTTATAAGAGGTGAAAAAGTTAAAAGAAGTGATAAATAGCATTACTTTTTATCTTTTGTCCCAATAGATTAAAAAATAAGAGTTCACATTTCCATGCATAAAAATCATAAAAACACTTGGTATTAAATACTATATTGTTCTAATTATTTTATTCGTTATAAAAATAAAGAAGTAATGAGCTGAGATTCGGTTTTTTTGTCTTTTTTTGTGTTCAAATAGATTTTGTTTTTTTGTCAGAGATAGGAGAACAGAGATTTTCTTTCTTTTCAAACGGAAGATGAAAGTCTCCTACTCGATCATGACTCATGAGCAAATGTAGGGTGTTATGAGAAGAAAAATATGTATCTAATCAATAAAAGTAATTGGAGATTGAAATCTTGACCAATTTCTTTTTGAGATTGATACGCAGTCGAACTGTCGAAGTGCGGGACACGTCTTCCTATGGTATGGGAAATTGGCAAACTACCCCCTCCTCATCCTCACACACCACATCCACCCCACCCCAACCCCACTAGATAAAGAGTTACAAAGTTTATAATTTAATCTCCTTATAGCTCGTTATCACTAGTATACAAATGGTAGCCAATTGATAAAAGTATTCAAATTAACAAGGGTAAAACCCTCGTTTGTCCCTTTAACTATGCCTAAACTGTACGGCCCGTCCTTGATTTTCATTTTTATCCTTTTACGCCCTTTATCTTCACTTTTTGTGACACCGTTAGTCCTTTTTCCATTTTTCTGTTAGTCGACCGTTAGTCAACACCATATGGCGCCATGTCACCGCCACCTCACCGCCTCTGTCTTCATCAGCATCGTCAGCATCGTCCCTAACTTTTAAAAAAAAAAACCTTTAAAGGTTTGAAGGTTTGAACAATGGAGGAAAAATAAAAAAAATCAAATCAATTAAGCATCACCACCTTCAACATAGTGATTCTTCTTCCTCTTCAATCCACCCCATGGTGCACTCAATTGAAATACTATATAACTATGTATTAACCAAAGAAAATAAGTAAAAAATTCAATTTAATGAGGCGATCAGGAGGAGAGTTAGCAAGCCAAATAAGCAGAGCTTTAATCTCAGTGTGAAACCAAGCGATTCCAACTCGGACATGGAGTCCATCGTTGGAGCAAACTCTTCACCAACTCGGTTGTCGAAACTCATTGAGTCCGGTACTTGTGGCACGAGTCATTGATCCATTCCTCCTCAACGATCATTCTCTAGCTCTCGGCTTCTTTAACTGGGCATCTCAACAACCTAACTTCTTACACAATGATCTTACTTACCAGTCCGTTCTTAAATCTCTCTCCATTTCTAGACAATTTAACGCCGTTTTAAAGCTGTTAAAAACGGTTAAAGCTCAAAAAATCCGTCTCCATCCTTCAGTTTACCGTTCCGTTATTGCTTCACAGATCATCGGTAAGAAAATAGACATCGCGTTTTCGATTTCAATGAGATTAGTTCTGTAACTTCTGAAATCGGACATGAAACTTGTAATTCTCTACTTGATGCTTTGTCTTCAGAAGGAAATTTAAACTCCGCTCGTAAGGTGTTCGATGAAATGACTAAAAGTAATGTTAGATTAACTACACTTGGTTTCAGTGTGTTTATATGGCGATTTTGTGGGAAATTTGGGCTTGATGAGACTTTTTGTTTACTAGATACACAGTTGGAGTAATTTTGTGACATTGATCTCTGTAATGAGTACCTTGAATTTGAGTTAGGAAGAATCAATTATGAAATTGGGACTGAGATATATTTGATTATTGGACTAAATCGATTAAGAAAATAACTAATTCAATCATTGGGTGGATTGAAGAGGAAGAGGAATCACTATGTTGAAGGTGGTGATGCTTAATTGATTTGTATTTTTTGTTTTTTCCTCCATTGTTGAAGGTTTGAAGCATTCAAACTTTCAAAGGTTTTTAAAAAAAAAAAAAAAAATTAGGGACGATGCTGACGAAGACAGAGGCGGTGAGGTGGCGCTGAGGTGGCGGTGACATGGCGCCATGTGGCGTTGACTAACGGTCAACTAACAGATTAAATGGAAAGAGGGCCAACGGTGTCACAAAAGGTGAAGATAAGGGGCGTAAAAGGGTAAAAATGAAGATCAGGGGCGGCCCGTGCACTTTGGGCATAGTTAGAGGGCTAGACGAGGGGTTTACCTAATTAACAAATAGATTGTTCAACCGTTCTTTTTTTTTTAAGAAAAGATTACCATTAAGAACAGATTATCCTATCAAGCCAAGCAGAAAAATTTAGAATAGACATCAAGTGACACCCTGAGATGTCCACATTTTTTCTGGTAAGTTTCGCTGTCTTGTCGACGATTATGTTAAAATCCCTCTTAATATGTATCACCTTCAATAATTCATATTTGCCTGTATGATTTTACTTTATTTTTAATTCTAAAATGATGCTAAATGGGTATGAGAATTTGTTTTTAAAAAAAATTAAAGTATTCTACTATTTTTAACTACGAACACTGCATGAAATATAAGAGTGACTGATTTATGAATATTTAGAAATCAATTTTATGATCTATAGTGAGTAAGGACCATATGGCTAAATTATTCTTCGAAAAAATACTACCCAAATTTTATGAATAATCAAATATTAAAATATTTTAAAATAAAATAAAATTCACATAAAGACAAAAGACAAGTACCAATAATCATGGATTAGATTTTAAACGACTCACTACACGGTCATTGAGTATCGAGTCACTAGGGGTGAGTACGGTCCGGTTCAGCTCGGTTTTTTGTCAAAACCAAACCGAAACTGAATATTTTAGGTTTTAAGGGTGTTGCTACCGAACCGAACGGTTTGCATCAGTTTGGTTTTGTCCGTTTTCGGTTAAATATATGTTCAGTTCGGTATATTTTTTGGTTTTGGTACATGTTTTGCTCGATATAATCTTCGGTTTAGTTTTTTTCCACTTCTTTACCAAGGTCAGCAGCATTGACAAAATTAAAAACTTTCTAACATTCATTGCTCATTAAGAATCATAAAATCCACATGAATAACATATCCAAGGCTGGAATAATTCGTATGGATTATTGAATTACCCATATAAACACAAGTTGCAGAAAGCTTAATTACCTGATAGAAATCAACTACAACTCCACGTGCAGCCTTAACAACATGCTGGTACAATACCACTAATTGTTTATTAAATAAGTGACAATATGGATTAATTTTATGCTGTTGAGGTTTCCCGAGATTAGGAATAGAAACGGTAATAACAAACCTTAAGCTAATATAGAGGAAATTCAAAAAATTTATAAAGTCAACAACAGCCCCCAAAGAATCCAAAGTTTGCATCTTGGTCCTTGCATTGAATATCTGATCAGCAACATGATCAGCTCCAACAAAGTTCAAGTCATCCCCATTATTAGTAAACTAATAATAATTGACCCTTGAATTATTGTCTATCAAGCAAGTAGCCTTAATACTTTTCAAGATTTTTCCAACAGGTCCCTGAATAAGTATTAAGCAAAACTATTGCCTTTGCACAAGAGCTTCTCTTAATAAAATAAGCCTGAACCCAAAAGGCCACCTAATGGTTCGGTACACTAACAATTTTTCGGTTCGGTTTAGCATAGGAAATCCAACCAAACCGAACTTTTTCAGTTTTCTAATAAGCTTATTCCGAACCGAACGGTTTTCTTAGTTTTCGATTTTTCTCGGTGTAGTTTTTTTTATTTTTTGGGCCAGTTTCGTTTTCCGGCTTTGTTTTGCTCAGGCCTAAGAGTCATTGAGTAGTATAAGTGTTTATCTCTGGCCATTACCACCGACCACCATCGGCGCAGCCACCTGGGATGTATTTAGTGATTTTCACTAAGTACCGAGTGATTTTACTAATTTTATTTGAACATCACTGAATATTATTTGAAATCACTAAGTATTATTTAAAATCACTGTGTATTATTTAAAATCGTTGAGTATTAAACAAATCACTGAGTTACGCATTAACGCGAAATCACTAAGTATAACACTCTATCACTAATCATTACGGAAAATCACTAAATATTGACATAAAATTATTGGGTATTAACGCGGAATATTACACAAGTATTACGCAAAGATCAAAATAACTAAGTATTACACAAAATCACTAAGTATGTGGAAGTGATGATGCTAAAGGTGTTTGATGTCTATATATTTGTGATGAATTAATTTATTCATGATACATCATTTTAGGTGCATTATTTTAATTATTAAGGGATTTTTTCCTATTAATTAATAGATTTCCCTAAAGAGGTCAAAACCATTTGTTTTGATAACCTTGAACATATTTAAGGTTTTAGGCAGGTGTTAGCAGCGAGTTAAAAGATCCAAATAATCATTCGGAAGATCAACCAGATGGTTGAGGAGTTTGGTCCTATTACCTTCAGACATATCTCTCAAAGGATGAACAACCAAGCGAAATTGCTTGTAAAATAGGTTAGACAAGGAGCCACCCAGTTACGTAGTAATAACAACGTGATGTCCATAATGGAGGAATTTAAGAGGATTGGAATTGGTTAATTTTGCATGTTTTTCCATTTTACGGTTATTTTACCAGTCCAAAAAAGAATTGGTGCATTTTAAATAATGTTGAGTGAGTAGATACATATTTATAAGTATCTAGTATTACAAGTTTTGTAAGTTACAATAGTTGAAAATATATTAAAAAACTACCTTATCAAGAAAACAAAAGATACTTCTTTTTCCCATTCAAGGGGAGATGCATAAAGTAATGAGACAGGTCGATAATACTAATGATCAAGATACTTCGTCCACCCATTCAGGGGGAGATGCATACGTGTTGCACTCTTTTTCCCTTGACTAGTTTTTTCCCATTGAGTTTTAGTAGCGAGTTTTTTAACGAGGCAACATCATATGCGTATTTGAAATAATAACCAAGGGGGGTGTTATGATATTATAATTAGTGTGTATTATTCTAGAGTCGTGGAGAGGCTTTCTAGCTTCTCTCCTTTATTCTTTGTAGCTCTCATACTGAATCCTATATTATAAAGGTGTAGTTAGGAGGTTAGTCCAAGTGTCTATAATTCCCCATTATCTTTACACTTTGTCTTTTTGTTTTAACACGTTATCAACACGAATTTACCAACCGAGCTAGTGTGATTTGAGACTCCTCGTAATTTTTATTTTATTTTTATATAGAGGTAAGTACTTCTTGAGGTAAGATCTATTTTTTTAATTGTTCATGTTATATTATAATATAATCAAAATTCATATACCTCTTCAAGTATATATTTTGGGGTTATTGTTGAAAACATCCTCCTTAAACTCTCTAATTGTTTTTTTATGCCTTCAATAATCTTATTTATAAAAAAATGCCTAATGAAATAATTATTTATAGAAAACATCCCCTTTATATTTTCTATACCTTTATTAATTCCATCACATGCGCGCGTCCGTGAAATTTTTTTAAAATCGTCATAACTAATTCAAAAAAAATCAGAAAATTAAAAAAAAAATATTTTTGAATAAATCTAATTAATATTTACGTCTATGAATTTTTTTGATTTTTTTTGAATTTTTTGAATTTTTTCGAATTTTTTTAATTTTTTTTTCGCAGACACGGAAACATGGAATTCCATGTTTTAAACCGTGAAATAAACATGGAATTCCATGTTTTAAACATGAAATTCCATGTTTTAAACATGGAATTTCGTGTCTGCGAAAAAAAAAATTAAAAAAATCAAAAAAAATCAAAAAATTCAGAAAATTCCGAAAAAAATCATAGACGTAAATATTAATTTGATTTATCCAAATATAATTTTTTTTGATTTTTTTGATTTTTTTTGAATTAGTTATGACGATTTTAAAAAAATTTCACGGACGCGCGCGTGTTTATTAGTTTTTTTCTTATTTTTTAATTGTTAATTATAAGGGGGCTGTTTTCAATAAATATTTTTTTTCTAGGCACCTTTTTCTTAATAAGTTTTTTAATAGGCATCAATCAACAATTGGCTCATATATTTTTGAAAGAGAAGATTCAACTTGAAATTGTACAAGTTTGCTTCAGGAAAAGAAATTACGATCGTTTAAAATAATAAAGAGAATAAGCAACTGAATGTTTGCTTCAATTTATAAATTATAATTGCTTAGAGCAATATGAAACACTACTCCCGCATTTGCCTCTCGCGACTAACATTCTAGCGACTACACGTTGTAGTCGCTAAAACCAGAGCCTCTAGCGACTATTTTTATTTAACGACTACAAGTAATGTTCCTTGACTACCAAGTAGTCGTTAGTAAGTTTCGTGTTTAACGACTACAAGAAATAGTCGTTAATAAGTATAAGGTAGTCGCGAATGATTGTTGTAATTTTTTATTAATTTTCCACCGCCATTAAGTAGTCGCTAGATATTAGACTATTTAACGACTACTTTTTGTAGTCGTTAGTAGGTCTTTCTAACGACTACGTTTATGTCTTTAGCGACTACTCGTGTAGTCGCGAATAGTGGTAGCGTGTTTTCCAACAGTAACTTGCGAATTGCTTTACCCAATACACCATTATTATATAATTTCTCTTTCTTTCTCTCAAAACTCTCCCAATTTTTTTCCACAATTCATCATTAAAAATTATTTCAACACTTGAAAAAGCTTTCCCGGGTCAATCATCGCGTGGGACCGCCTCAATTATCAATTTTTATTTCCAAACTTGCCCAAAAGTAGGTATTTTTTGTTCCATAAAACTCTTTCAAATTTCTTTTACTTTCATTCAATTGTGTAGTAAATGTTAAATAGTATCACTTATTAGGTATTTCAAGACGTGGACAAGCTTTTCTGGGTCAAACATCAACGTGGGGCCGCCTCAATCATCAATTTTTCCTTCCAAATTTGCCCAAAAGTAGGTATTTTTTGTTCCATAAAACTCTTTCAAATTTCTTTTACTTTCATGCAATTGTGTAGTAAATGTTAAATAGTATCACTTATTAGGTATTTCAACACGAGGACAAGCTTTCCCGGGTCAAACATCAACGTGGGACCGACTCAATCATCAATTTTTCTTTCTAAATTTGCCCAAAAGTATGTGTCTTTTTCATCCTTTCCTTATTTGATTACAATTCTATAGTTAATGCTAAATATATAATATCATTATGTATATATCTATAATCATTTAATAATTTTATGTGAATTATAAATATTATATTAAGTATATATTAAGTATATAAATATATATATATATATATATATATATATATATATATATATATATATATATATATTTATATATATATATATTTATATATATTTATATATATATACATGCACATATATATATATATATATATATATATATATATTTATATTTGTATGATATATTATTGTATGTTGCTATATTTTGTATGCTTTTAATGTTATATTTATGTATTTATTTGGTGATGTGATATTTTGTGTGCTTTTAATTTTATATTTATTTATTTAATCGGTGATGTAATAATTTTTTTCATTTTATATTTATTTATTTAATCGGTGATGTAATAATTTTTTTTTATTCATTTATGTAATCGGTGATGTAATGATTTTTTCTCGTTTTATTTTTATGTATTTATTTGGTGATGTAATAATTTTTTTTCATTTTATTTATGTTGTATTCTTTCATATTGTAATAGTTGACTATGGCTTCGGGTATTGATAAGAGTTGGATTGGTACCGCTCATAAAGTTTCGCGTGAATTCATTAAGGGGATAGAACCATTCCTTGCTTTTGCTGAAAAAAATGAACCTCCGGGTGAAGAAACAATTTTTTGTCCGTGTAATCAGTGTTCGAATTATCGTCGGTATACGGTGGGTAAAGTTAGGTCACATCTGTTACTGCATGGGTTTTTGGAGACGTATGATATTTGGACAAAGCATGGTGAGCCCGAGGATATTCCAGAGATTCAATATGAAGAAAATGAAATGTTGGATGTATACGATGATTTGAGACCTAATTACGAGGTTGGTGGTCATTCTGGTGACACCGCGATGACAGAGTCGAACAGTACAGCTCGTGGCGAATTCGAAACGATGTTTTCCGATTTAGAGACCGAGTTATACCCTGATTGTGATGTCATGAGTTCATTAAATTTCATTGCGAAACTAATGCACGTGAAGGTGAGGAACAAGTGGTCTAACACGTCTTTCACCGAGTTGCTTGAGATTTTGTGCCGTGTGTTGCCCAAACCTTATACGTTGCTCGATTCGTACGAGGCGTGCAACAAAAAGTTAAAAAATTTAGGTATGGGTTACGATACCATCGATGTTTGCGTGAACGATTGTGCTTTGTTTTACAAGGAGAATGACTCCCTTGAAAAGTGTCCAGTATGTAATGAATCCAGATGGGACCCGAAGAAGGGTCTGAAAGTAGCGCATAAGAAACTCAGATATTTCCCGATTGCCCCTAGGCTGCAGCGACTTTATGCTTCGAGGCACACTGCCGAAAATATGATCTGGCACAAAACAGGGAAGAATACAGATCCAGATTTGTTGCGTCATCCAGTTGACGGAGATAGTTGGAAGAGATTTGTTCAGTTACATCCCGAGTTTGCTAGTGAACCTCGCAACGTCTTCTTGGGTTTGGTTATCGATGGCTTTTGCCCATTCTCTATGCAAAACAACTCGTACAGTATGTGGCCGGTTATATTGACCGTCTACAACTTACCACCGTGGGAGTGTATGAAGGAGACGACATTCCAGCTTTGTTTGTTGATTCCGGGACCCCGTTCACCCGGGAAGGACATGGACGTCTTTCTTCGTCCTGTTATAGATGAGTTGGACGAGTTGTGGGGTAAGGGGATTATGACTTATGATGCCCACAAGAAGGAAGAGTTTACTATGAAGGTTTGTTTGTTGTCTACGACAAACGATTTCCCCGCTAGGACATACACCTCGGGATGGTCGGGTCAAGGTTACAAAGCTTGTCCAGAATGCATGGATTCTACTCCGTCATTGAGCGTGAAAAAGGGGTTGCTTACTTCGACCATAGACGTTGGTTACCTATCAAACATCGTTTTAGAGACGAAAATGTTTTGTACAAGGAATCCACTGATAGGCGCCCACCGAAGAAATATAAACCTGCCGATATTTAGACACAGTTAGATGGCCTTCCCATTGTGCTTCCCGGGAAACACAAGGATTTTGGGGGAAAGATCGTGAAGCCAGATGTTAATCGGCGATTCAATTGGAAGAAAAAGAGTATTTTCTATCGTTTACCTTATTGGTCCGAAAACCTGTTGAAACATAACATTGATGTTATGCATTGCGAGAAAAACGTGTGTGATGCTCTTCTTGGCACAGTAATATGTCTTGATGGAAAACTTAACAAAGACAACGTGAAAGCGAGAATTGATCTCAAAGAAATGAATATCAGGCCAGATTTGTGGTTGCAAGAGAGAAATGGTAAGAATGTAATGCCTCGAGCTGATTATACGTTAACCATCGAAAAAAGGAAAGTATTTCTTGATTGGCTGAAGGCACAGAAGTTTCCCGATGGATTCGCATCGAGTTTGAGAAATAACGTTCAAAGTGAGTTAGGCAAGATTATAGGAATGAAATCTCACGACTGTCACGTGATGATGCAGTACCTATTCGTGGCTAGTCTCCCAGGGCTTTTCGAAGACAAAGCGATAAGTGACGCGATTATCGGGCTAGCCAACGTGTTCAGAGTTGTGTGTAATAAAAACCTGAGTAGGAAAAAGTTAGAAAAGGAGAAGAAGAAAGTGGTTGAAGTTATGTGTAGACTGGAGATGATTTTACCTCCCGCGTTTTTCGATATAATGATCCACTTGGTCATTCATTTATACGACGAGGATTTGTTAGGGGGACCGGTTCAGATGCGTTGGATGTACCCGTTTGAGCGGTATCTAAAGAAATTAAAGGAGTACATACGAAACCCGGCTAGGCCGGAGGGTTCAATCGCCGAGGGATACGTTGTAGAGGAGACTTTGACATTCATATCGCGTTACCTTAAAGAAGAAAAAACAAAGTTTAATGATCCGGGTAGATATATCGATATCGATGCTCAACCTAAAGATTTGTCCATATTTAAGAGCCAATGTAGTCCGATAGGTAAAAAAGAGTATGGTAATTTGGAATATAACGAGAAGGAGCAAATCGATTGGTATATCCTACTTAATTGCGATGAAATCCAACATTTGATGACGTAATTTTCAATTTATTTATTCAATTTATTTATTCAATTTTTTTATTAAATGTTTATTCAAATGTGCAGAGAACACAAAGCCACGTTATCGGGTTCCCCAGCCGAAAAAGATAGGAAACACCGGCAAAATTTCCGAGACTGGTTTCTGCATAAGGTATATATCCATTCAAATACAAAAATAACTTTCCATTTTAGGAAACATTGTTATAATTGTTTATGCTTGTAGGTTTATGAAATGGAAAAAGAAGGTGATGCATTCGCTACAAGTGAGATGATTGCATTGGCTAGTAAGTCTCATGGTGCAGTTTATAAGTACGATTCATGTATTGTGAATGGTGTTAAATGGGTCACTAAAGGAAAGGGTGAAACAAGGGTGACACAAGATTACGGGGTATCCGTCATCTACAATGGAATACCGTTTTACGGTGAATTGGTCAAGGTTGTAGAGGTCACATATGACGATGACTGTTCTGTTGTGCTGTTCGAGTGTAATTGGTATGACACGAGTAAACCGAGGGAAGAGCATGGGGTAACTCTTGTCAACACGTCAAATTTTTTTTGGGAATCAGAGCCGTACATCTTAGCTACTCAAGCAAAAAAAGTTTTTTACATAGACGAGATTAATTTAAGGAAATCACAAAAAGGTTGGAAAGTAGTATGGGAACTCAATGATAGGCATGGATGGAGTCCTGAGTTATGGGGTGCAGAGTCGATGCCCACTGGTGGAGACACGAGTGTCAATATCCCTTTAGTGAACACCGAGACGATTTCCGATCCGGTGAACTTGGCATCCACGGAGGAGATCGAGATTGACCCTGCTCATTTTTTTGTTGCTTTGAATTTTGATATGGTTGTTGATGAAAACGAGGAAATTGAAGATGACACCTTAGATGAATACGGGGATGAGGAAGAACCCATTGAGGTTGATAGTGATGACGAACCTATAGTTGTTAGTTGATATGATTCTGAGTAGGAGTTTTTTTTTCTTTGGGTTTATTTGTATTAAAACATTTTATTTACTTAAACTTTTTATATATGGGGTGAATTTGACTCAAAACACTCAACTTTGACTCTAAACACTTAACTTTGACCACAAACACTCAACTTTGACCATAAACACTCAACTTTGACTCTAAACACTCAACTTTGACCACAAACACTCAACTTTGACCACAAACACTCAACTTTGACTCTAAACACTTAACTTTGACCACAAACACTCAACTTTGACCACAAACACTCAACTTTGACTCTAAACAGTCAACTTTGACAATAAACACTCAACTTTTGACTCTAAACACTCAACTTTGACCATAAACACTTAACTTTGACCACAAACACTTAACTTTGACCACAAACACTTAACTTTGACTCCAAACACTCAACTTTGACCATAAACACTCAACTTTGACCATAAACACTCAACTTTGACTCTAAACACTTAACTTTGACCACAAACACTTAACTTTGACCACAAACACTTAACTTTGACTCTAAACACTCAACTTTGACTCTAAACACTCAACTTTGACCATAAACACTCAACTTTGACTCTAAACACTTAACTTTGACCATAAACACTTAACTTTGACCACAAACACTTAACTTTGACTCTAAACACTCAAATTTGACCACAAACACTTAACTTAAATATTGATTTTAATTTAAATGATTATTTGGTATTGAATTAAAATAATGGATAATTGTATAGTGTTTAGTGTTTTTTTTGTTTAAAAAAAAAAAAAAATTCTAGCGACTACATTTGACTTATAGCGACTAGTTCATGTACATGAACTAGTCGCTAATGAGTTTAGAGAACTAGCGACTACTTTGTAGTCGCTAAACATCGAAATAAATTCCCCAAAACCCATGGCGGTCCATTTTCCCGCCCACGAAAGGACACGTGTTTCATTCAGCTGTCTAGCGACTACAATGTAGTCGCGAAAGACCAGTTGACTTGGTCAAACATCAATCTAGCGACTATTTTGGTTGGTTCTAGCGACTACATGACGTAGTCGCTAGAAAAAAAGCCCTATATCTAACCGAGAGCTCACTCTTCTCTTTCATTTCTTATACACTAAACACCAAAAAAACGAGAGCAAAAATTTCTGCCATCCAAGCTCCGATTCAAGCATCAAAGGTAATCAAATCCAACCCCTAATCTTATCCCATTCCATTTACTATCTATTAGAAAGCTTTTTTTAATCAATTTTTATATTTTCTAATAATTTTTTTCCTTGTTTGTGTTTCAATCCGAATCAATATGGCTTGGATTCTTCCCCAAATCAGCTCCAATCTCTTCCAATAAGGTAAGTTTTCCAATCCTTTGTTATCTTTTAATTTCTATGCTTTTTTTTTAATTTTTTTCTTTGATGATTTCATGGATTTCTTTAATTCCGAGAATTGTATGTGTTGTTAGTGTGTTGTATGCATCATTTTAAGCCTAAAATTTATGTTAAATGGCCAAAAAAAATATTTTTTTGGAAATTTAATTAATTTTTTTCCATTTTTTTTGTGTTTGATTCTTAAATCCGAATATAGTAGGTGTTCTTAGTGATTCATTTTTGTTATTTTAAGCATGTAATTCATGGGTTATGATTAAAAATTAAGTATGATGATTTTTTGGGATTTTTGTTATATTTTTGTTATGATTCTTAGTAAATTTTAGATTTTAAAATTGCAAAAATTGTGTTAAAATATGTGATGTAATGAAATTGTGTTAAAAATTGTGTTAAAAATAACTTAGGGACCTTTATGCAATTTTTCAAGTAATATGTTAGGGACTTCTATGCAATTTAAAACTACATAGGGACTTTTATGCAATTTTAAAAAATACATAGGAATATTTATGCAATTTTAGAAAAATTAAATATCGACTTTTATGCAATTTTAAAAAATATATAGGAATATTTATGCAATTTTAGAAAAATTAAATATGGACTTTTATGCAATTTTAAAAAATATAGGGAATTTTATGCAATTTTAGAAAAATTAAATATAGACTTTTATGCAATTTTAAAAATATAGGGAATTTTATGCAATTTAAAAAAATATAGGGAATTTAGTTTACTATATATTAATAGAATTTTAAATATCAAAAAAAATATAAATTAATTTATTATATGACTAATATAATTATTTTTTGTATAATACAGATTGTACGTGTGCTATATATATTGGATGCTTAAGGATGATTTATTTACGTTTTTAATTTATTTGAATTATTTTATTTATGATTGTAATAATGTATTTAATTTTATTTTCATGTTTTTTATTTTTGGTGATGTAATAATTTAGTTTTTTTTATGTTATTTTTTATTCTGTATTTTAATTTACCTATAAAATGCTAGTGACCGATGTCATGACTCGACAGCACGGAGGGGACGGTGGGGGTAGGGACCCAAACCAAAATCCGAACCGAAACTTAGCCGACTGTGCAAACCAACCTGGTAAATAAACAAATTCAACTCAACACTTGCTTAACAAATAAAGTCACTACTAATTAATTTAATTTTAAAACAGATCCCCCTAGACGGAAAACAAGAGGTGGAGGTGCCCTAAAAACTGCGATGAAGGCAGTTAAAGCTATTGGGTGGCCTTTGCCGGTCAACTTTTGTGTGTTAGACGACACGTGGAGTCCAACAGGCAAGTACGGACACCACGTTGCGCAAGTGATTGGGATTGCCGTTCGAGAGAGGATTCCGCTCTATCGCCCAAGATGGATAAAAGTGCCGGAGGCGGATAAAAACGCCGTGATTAAGAGATTAGCGGTATAAATTTAATTTTTAATATTTTTTTAACTTAATTTATTATTCTAATTTAAATTTAAATAATGTATTTTTTTCAGAAATATTTTGACATAAAGACTTGGAGAAAGAGGAAAGACTGGGATGAGATTTACGGGAACTTGGACGATACAATGAGGATGAGGTTTAAGGATTACAAATATTACGTGAAGAAGCATTATTGGAGAAAGGGTTTGAAGCCGGATTGGATATCAGATGAGGTGTGGGCTAAGTGCTGTGAGTATTGGGGCTCAAGAAAAGCTAAGGTGAAATCTTGATGATTTTTAATTTTAGTATATAATTTAAATTATAATTGTTTGTATTAATAATTGAATTTTATATTTTTTCAGAATCAAGCGAAAGAAAATCAAAAGAATAGAGAAGAGCAGAAAAACAAGAGTGGAGCGGGGTCGAGGAGGTATTCCCGAACTCGGGATATGCTATACGAGGTGGTTTTTTATTTAATTAACTTTTTTAATTATTAATTTATTATTTATTTTGAATATTTTTAATTTTTCTGAAACAGTGTGAAGATTTAATCCCGGGAAGGAATCTGGTGATAAGGGACGAGGCTACCCAACAAGACATCCCTATTCCGCGTATGGGTGGTTTTTACGAGGTTGTGGGGAAAACCAAGAAGACCAGAGAGTGGAGGTCGGTTGGCTACGAAAAAGCCGATGTGAGTTTTTTTTATAACTTTATTATTAATTATTTTTTTCATCTAAAGTCAAATTTAATTGATATATTGTTTATTATGTAACAGAAATTGCTTAAGGACGCGATGAAGGAAAAGGTGACTCAAAGTCAATCTGAGTCAACCGATTGGGGAGGAATGAGTCAAAAGGAGCAATACGATTACGTTAAGAGCACCGCGAAGGAGATTGGGTCACCGAAGAGGAGCTTTATTCCGGGCATTGGCCGTCCGAGAAAATCGAAGAAGAAGGCTAATACTACTCCGGCCCGGAACGAGCAGCACGAGGAGATGATGGCGGCGATTAACGAGCTCCGAGTGTCCAGCGGTCTTCCCCCATTCCCCCGCCCTGAAGGATCTACTAGCACCGCGCCTCCACCTTTTTCGATGGCTGTTGTGAATGATGCCATCGGGTACGTTAATCAGTTGAGGGCAGATAAAGGCGAGACCCCCTTCCAGCCTATGAATGCGGGCCCCAATCCTCCTGGCGATGATGAAGATAAAGAAGATGATGATAGTAGTAGTAGTAGTGGTGAAGATGTTGAAATGGATGTTGATATGGAAGGAGATGATATCGAGCTCGGGGATGATGAAGAAGTTTATAGACGGCACAGATTTTAATTTATTACGGATGTTTGGTGTTTATCATATTTTAACACTTTTGGTTTAATTTTGTTTGGTTTGTATTAAGACTTTATATTTTATTTTGGTGTATGACTTTGACTTTGACCTGGTTTGACCGGGTTTGACTTTGGTTTATTTATATATTTTAATTAATTATTTTGAATTGTTAATTTTATTTTTATTTATTAATTTTTTAATTTAAAAAAAATAAAAAAATATGATTTTCGAATTATTTTTAATTACAGAATTGGAATTAAAAATAATTCGAAAATTATGTTTTTTTATTTTTTTTTAAAATAAAAAATTACTACTAGCGACTACAAAGTAGTCGACATTGACTACTATGTGTAGTTGCTACACCTTGAAGCATTAACGACTACAAAGTAGTCGTTATTAGGCTTAACATTTCTCGACTACAAAGTAGTCGATGATATGTAAGCTTCTCTCTACTACAAAGTAGTCGCTAGATATCGCTTCTTCTAGCGACTACTTTGTAGTCGTTAATAATAGCACGGTCTATAACGACTATTTATACCCGCGTAGTCGTAAGGATTACATTCTAACGACAACTTTTTCGCGACTAATTTCTAACGACTACTTGTAGTCGTTAAATCCTTCATCTGACGTCTAGCGACTACTTTAATTATTTTTAGCGACTACTCATGTAGTCGCTAGACCCTTGACGCGGTGTAGTGAAACTTGTCTTGCTTATGGAAAAAAATAGTTCAATGAATTTATCAAGAACAAAATTGACAATTAAGAAACAATTGATGAAACCATAAAAAAAATGTTCAGCTTGGTAATGATTTATGGTTGAAATTATTCAAACCTACTTGTTACAAAAGTAGGAGTTTTTATTTAATATTTTATGAAAAAAAGAATTATTGAATCATGCAAATAATTATTGAGATGAATTCTCTTGAATTCTTAAATAAATCTTGATGACATGAAAAAAAAAAAAGAACATTCTATTATCATTTCTATGAAACATTGAAGGTTAAAATCTTTTACTAACAAGATAATCAAATGTTAGTAGTTAGATTTGAACTCTCACCCTCTTGCAAAGAGGTTACTTGAATATGTTGTTTTAGACAAGTCGATCATCATGACATAATTATTTTATGAGGAATGTCACTTGAATGAATTCATATGCTAGTGCCCACTACTAATATATGAGTGACTCCAACTCCATTAAATTTAAAAAACAAAGTGAAAATATCTTGTATTGTAGGTTAAATCTTCCTAACTCCTATCAGGGTAGACTTAGGAAGGTATTCTACGGTATTACAGCCCCCATTAGGGCGACTGTAGCTACTTTCAAATAATTATAATCTTACCCAATTATTAGCTATGTGGTTAATTAAGACCACCAGACTCAGTAACTAACACCCCACATTTCTATCCTAGTTATGTAATTAAACTCCGGATGATCACCGCCACTAGTGAATAGCCTAATTACTACAACCTGCCATTGATTCGCGACGTCAATGATAGTAAATAAATACAAGAATAGAATCAATATGCAATTATGTGACTTAATTTAAATTGACACAATCCCAAATTAGGAAAACTTTAAATTACAAATTAGGGTCCATCTCCAAAATGCGAGTCTCAAGTATTTAGGAGTTTAGCTCATATTGGAATACAGAAAAGAAACAAAATTAATTGAATACATAATTCCTAATTACTAAAATAAATTGAAAATAACCTAATTGGAATGACTTAAGTTAGGGGTGAAATTGGAATGGAAAATTCTAATTTTTGGCCAATTCCGATCCGAAAAATCTATATTTGGAATTGATTTTTTATATTCTGATTTCTGATTTTCCGATTGTCGGGTTTCAGTCTTTTTTTGGATTGGAATTGGATTTATATTTTATAGTTTTGGAATTTCCGATTTCCAATCCGAAATCAATTTCCGGTTTTTTCCGTTTTTTTAAATTTTTTTCCCGATTTTTTTTCCTGAATATTATTTATATATTTTAATATATCGTTATATATAGGTAAAAACTTAAACAAAACACAAATGAACTCTAAACCCAAAAATTTGGGGCCAAATTTTTATAAGTTGGAAACTTTTTCTCTTCCAAACACGCAAGGTTGCGTCAACTAAAAGTTGTTTAAGAATTAAATTTCTTGTGGACTATATATTCTTTTTAATGATTTTTTCTTTATTAATGCATTTAATATTTCGTGATGACATGAATCTAATTTGGTTTTCTTATAGGATCTTGCACGCAAGTCTTCCCCGCTAGTGAAAGATTTCTCGAAGATTGGTACATTTAGCCATTATCGTGTGTGAACGAGAATTCCGTACTATAATATATATATATATATATATATATATATATATATATATATATATATATATATATCATAATTTGAGAATTTTGTGATGTAATTTATACTTTTTTTTTGAAAATTATGTATTGTAATATGTACCACTATCTGTTTATTTTTTAGGTAGGTGTTTAGGTTTTATTATTGGAAAATGAAGTGTTTGTTACTAAATTGCTTAAAATAAAGGTCTCGAATCATTAAATTTCAGATGATGAATCTTACCGAATGAAGATTTGAGTATTTAAAGATTTAGTATTGTTGGCATTTCAGTTTTAACAATATAACTCAATTGTTTACATCACATTGAAGGTTCAATGATAACTTAGAATAATGATTTTCATGTTTAAAAGTTTTACTTGTATATTATTACTTTATTCTTTTTTAACTTTTAAAAATTATCAAATCTTAGCTTTTATAAATGGTAATGGATATAAAATTCGAAGTTTCTTAAATTTATGAAAATAAATGTACCAAAGATTTCCAAAAAAAATTAAACTAATAAAATGTAGGATTTTTGAAAAATTCTGAAATTCCAAAAATTTCCGGGTGTTTCGAAATCAGAATGAAATTTTGAATTCCGATTTTTTTGGATTGAAATTGGATCGAAATTTTCTCTTCCGAAAAAAAATTGGAAATCTACGAACAAACCCTTTTACGATCTAATCCGGCCGATTTCCACCCCTAACTTAAGTTGCTGTTGAAGAAGAAAGACTTCTCCAGCTTCTTTTCTTCCAAGCCTCCTCTCCTTTAAAGTATTAAAGCATACTCAATTATGAGGTCTAAGGAGCCTTTTATATTGATTAAAAACGAATTAGACCCATGTTTTACTTAATTAAATAATTAAGGGCCCAAATTCATTTTATTATTGCCGCGTTGCTGTACACCACTCCAGTAAAACAGGTGTAACTTTCGCATCATAAGTCCAAATCCACTAGAACAACTTCTCAAATTTTGCTAACTCATACGCCCATCTTTTTCATTTGAACCACCAATCAGATTCTGCACCGTTTAGGCTCGGAAAGGGCTAGAAGTGACGACTTTCCAGTTTTCTATGCTCCTCAACCCTTACTAAAGTGATATCTTTTGCTCCTTTAACACTTCCTTTTGATCTTGGACTTTAAACTTCACTTCTTATCTTCATCTTAATGCCTCCTAGCAACCATGTACTTAAGAACTTCACACTAAACAGACGAATTAACACACAAAATCTCTAAAAGTAACAATACTTCAATTCCAAAGGAAGAAAGTGCAATATAGCAAAATATGACTATAAATCTATTAACAGAGTCCAAATTCAACCTAAAATGATGCCTCCTAAGGATATTTATCTATCATAAATAGGGATACATCAAGACCCCCAACTCAAAACTTTGTCGTCCCAACAAAGTAAGAATAGAAGTAGAGGTCTAAGGTAAGAAGCAAATGCAGAATCTAAAGAATAATACCCAAAGCAAAACTTAAAATAAAACTTATATAGTACAACCTAAGAACTAATGTACACATATATCTATCACACAAAATCAAACACATAAATAATTTAAATCCAAAATTAATTCCACAATGCTAGATGATTACTCTTGATACTTAGCTCTGAATGGTGGCTATAGGGTGTTCATCGATCTTTACTTGCTTTGAACGCTCCACTTAACTTACTCCCTATTAGCAAAACTGTTATTCCATTATGTACCTAGGAATCACGAGGTCTTTACAGTTTTAACGTAGGCTTAGGGATGGTATGGTACATTTGGATAATGAAAAGTGAGCTTTTGGCTCTCTCCTCACTAGCCTTCAACAAACTGTCTTGAGCTTGAGTTTATACTCATATAATATCTCACTCACTTAACGCACTAATTTACCGTCCCCTTATAAACCCAAACCTATCAATGTACACAAAGAAAATATTCCTTTGCCGCTTCTTTTATTTCAACATTTATTCAATCTTTTTTTTTCGTAAGCAAAACTAACATTCTTTTTAATGTGAATTGTCATGCTAAATCATTTTCTCAATTTATTTATTTCTTTCTTTTTGTTTTTAGAAATCGGCAAAGAAATTTACAATAAAGTGCATAATCATTCAAGCACATCACAAATCTACCCAACAGATTCCCTCACCCCAAACTCAAGCTCAAGGACAACTAGTCTTAAGCAATCGTGATTCAAGTGCGGGTCATATGGTATAGTCCTAACATCTAAAGGATAAGCTTATAATATGGCTTCAAAAGAAAGGCTTAAAGGCTCAAACATGGAACTAAGAAGGATATATTATTAATAACAGGTTAGAAAGCTAAAACGGTCTCAAGTGGCTATCAAAGAACTGTCTCTATCATTTTCCTAGTCACATAGTTCTACTCCATTTTCACCTTTTACTTGATAATTAAGTGGGTTCTCTACTCATTTAGATCTCACGTTCTACACACTACTCATTCTCACTAAGTACAGGCTTACTTCTTTTGCATTGTTCATTAATTTTTTCCTATCTATCATCTAGTGTTTGCATGCATTCAAGGTCTGTTATACTATAACTCTAAGCTCTACTATTTTCTATCATTAATTTATAGAAAGTATGCTTAATGGGGACATTCAACAAACTCTACAGTCAAATCATTCCTTAAACTATTTTTTATTTGACTTTAAAATTTTCTCAAAAGCAGTAAAACAATTGACACATAAAACTGGGAATGAGGACAACGAGTACGCCACTGGTCGCTCCTGGAGTGTGATAAAAATCTACACTAAATAGGAGGGGAAACTAACCGCAAGTGTACGAGTCATTCCAAATAATAGATAAACAATCAGGGATTTCGTCTCAGGGACTGCTAAGTATAACCAATGTGTTTAAAGGATAAGTAGAAGTAATTGCAAGTACGGAAAATAAAAGATAAAAGATATATTTGTTTTTTTCAATTATAAAACTATTAAACGCAAAGAAATAGATTACTGAAAGTAAATAAATTAAAGACTAAAATTTGTAGACGCAAAAATGAGAGCTATACTTGATTCTTACTAGGGATCCACCTAAGTTCATACATTTAGTGCTTTCGTTTAAGGGACAAGTTGGTAATTCTATATTAGTCGGGACTCTACAATCTCCTAACTCCCGCCAGAGTAAACATAGGAGTTATCCTACAGTAATACAAACCTCGCCGAGGCGATTATAAGCTACGTTTAGATGATTAAGACTTTTACCCAATCGGCTATGCAGTTAGTCAAGCCGATCAGGATCATTGACGAATACCACGCGTTTATTAGTTAGTTCAGTAATTAAACACCCTCTCTCACCCCCCTCCCCCGTCAAGGTGATCACCGCCACTAGTGAATAGCCTAATTACTATAACCTAGTTCTAATTCCCGACTCAATTTAAATTAGTAAATAAGCATGAACTAATAAACAATATGAAAAACCTAACTTGAGTTAAATTAAGATAATTCCAAATCCGAAAATGCTAAAACAAATAAACTAGGGCTTAACCCATTATTCAACTTAGAGTTTGTTGATTTTTTTTGGAATTTTAAAATCTATAGACTTTGCAAACTTTACGAATTGTTTTAATTCCATATAAAGTTTATAAGATTCTTTTTAACGCTATATAGAATTTAACGGATTCATATGTTAAGATTTTAATTGGTTTTAATAGATTTTGATTGTCTTCTAAAAAAATAAAATATACATCTATTCAAACAATTCAACAAAAAAAAATGTGTTCCTCCACCATGGTGACCTAACGGTAACGTGGAATGGTGGCCTCTACTATGATGGTCGGTCCGATTTTTGTTTCGGATTTATAATTTCGATTTTACCTTCTGAAATTAGAAAAATAATAAATTTTAAGATAACAAATATATACCCGGAAACGTTGAAAAAATTCTAAACAAAAAAGAAAAAGTAGACTATGAAAATCAATGAAACTTTTTTTTACGTTTGATACAAAAAACAATGAAACATGATAACCTAAAATCTATCACTTCAGGCTCGCATTGGAATCCGGAAAGGTTGAAAAAATTCAGAATAGAAAAGAAAAGAAAACATAAACTATGAAAAATAATGAAACATTTTTTTATGTTCGATAAAAAAATAATTAAACAGGATAACCTAAAACCCATCTCTTCACACTAGCATTGGAAGCCGAAAACGTTGAAAAATTTAGAACAGAAAAAGTAAACAATGAAACATTTTTTTTATGTTCGGTAATAAAAACAATGAAACATGATAACCTAAAAGCCACCTATTCACACTCGCATTGGAATAATTATGGCCTACATATATGTTAACTAGTCTAATCCCAATCCATTTAAAGAAACACGTCCATGAACGATTAGAAATTAGAATAATTATAAAATAGCTTATAATTTTTATCCCAAGATGTTCATTTGTTTCTTGGCAAGTTGCAATGAATAGACTTCCTACTAAAGATAGGATGCTGGAATGGACAAATTAATTGTGAATCGTATTTGTCATTTATGTAAGAAAGATAATGAACATCTATTTGTAAATTGTGAATTCTCGAGTGTAATACTTAAGCGCATATTGGCAAATTGTGGTATTAATATAAATATCAGTAATGTGAGGGACTTGTTGGAGAAATTGAAAAGAGATGGAATTAACTTAGAAGTGAATAATGTTACTGGTGTAAGTATAACAACTTACATCTACTTTATATGGAATGAAAGAAACAAGCGAGAGCATGGTGAAAGTGCAACGAATGATGAAAGGCTATACAACAAAATCATCACATATGTAGCTGTTAAACTAAAGACGAGGAGTTTCAAGAGTAGCAAAGTGAAAGCAATGGTTGAACAAATTTGTAATAGTTAGGCATTATTTTTTCTTTTATTTAAAAGTTATTGTAATGCCACTATTTAATTTCTTTAAATATGTAATAGTTTAGTAAAGTTGAGTACGTGATTGCCCATGATTAATGGGTCAAAGTTGTAATGTTTTGACATTTTGCTCTTCATTTAATAAAAGTTTGATTTGCCGATCATAAAAAATAGCTTATAATTTTTTTTACCTTAGTCGTTATTTTGGTTGGAGTTCATAAAATCTCTTCTTCTGCAGAAGGATTTGTAGAAATTTTATTTATTTATATTCAAACCCTGAACTCCTATAAAGTCCAATGACTTTGAAAGTCCAATAAATTTTGAATGCCCCAAAATTTTAATGGATATAAATGAGTCTTCATTGAATACATCTAGATTTTGAAAGAGTTGTTGAGATCTCAACTGAATACCCCAAGATTTTAATAGATTTTTTAAAATCGTGATTGAATACCCCTGAACTTTGAGAGTCCAAAAAAATCCAATAGACTCCCAGTTAAATACCCCCACCCTAAGTTTAGGTCATGCTGAAATTAAATACAGAAAAGAAGTAAAGAATATACATTTTCCTAAAAAAAACGAAATAAAACCTAGATAAAGGAATTGATTTGAGCTGTTGTAGGAGAAAGGAGTTTTTCCAGCTTCTGCTATTCTCTCTGCCTTTTTGCTGTTTCTGAAGTTGGAAAATATGAAGCGTACTAAAAAATGAGGTATGAATAGCTTTTTATACTAAGCAAAATCGAATTGAGCCTTTATCTTATTTAATTAAATGATTAAAGGCCCAAGTCCAATTAGTAATTCTCGTAACTACTGTACACACTCCAGTAAAACAGTTTTGCGTCTTAAGTCCATATCACCCGATTCTAGTCCTTAATTCGAGCTAACTCAGAGGCACACCTTTTACATTCGAACCACCAGAACTGGATCAGTATCGTTTGGGCTCGAAATCAGCAAGAAGTGACAACTTTCCAGTTTCTTATGCTCTTCTTAATCTCTTTGAGTGGCACCTTTTGCTCTTTTGACCTCTACTTTTGATCTAGGACTTTAAAATTCACTCCTCCTCCTCCTCCTCCTCATCTTGGTGCTTCCTAGCATCCATGTACCTAATACCTTCATGCTAAAACAAACGAATTAACGCACAAAAGTTCTAAAAACGCAAATAATATAATTCCGAGAGGAGAAAGTGCAATATGATAAAATAAGCTCAAAAGTCTATCTAATAAGTCCAATTTCTACCTAAAATGATGTCTCCTAAGGGCATATATTTATCACAAAAAGGGAGACATCAAGACCCCCAACTCATACCTTTTTCGTCCCGACAAAGTAAAACAAAACTTAAAGGTCTTAGGTGAGACGCAAAATGCAGATTCTAGTGAAAGATATCCAAAACACAACTTAAAATAAATCTCATATATTATACCTAAGAACTAATGCACACATACACCTATCACGCAAAATAAAATACAAATAATATCAATCCAATATTAAATTCACAATGCTAGAAGATTACACTTTATACTTAGCTCGTGATAGTAGCTATATGGTGTTTATCGATCTATACTTGCTTTGAACGCTCCACTTAGCTGGATCTCTATTAGCTGAATTGTTAATTCACTATGTATAAGAATCACGAGGAATTTATAGTTTTACAGTAAGCTTAGGGACGGTATGGTATGTATAATTGGTAAATTTGAAGTGAGTTTTTGGCTATCTCCTCACTTATAATCAACAAACTGTCCTAGAGCTTGAGTTTACACTCGAATACGTTCTCACTCAACCCATTTGACGCACTAATTTAGCGTCCCCAAATCAACCCAATAAGCACTAAAGATGATTTCCAAAACTTCCACTTTGCCGGTTACATTATTTTCATTCATTTTTTATTTTTTATTTTTTTATAAGATGTCCATGACCATCATTTTGGTGTGTATGGTCATGTCTCTTATAAAAAAAATTATTTTCTCTTTTTTTCCAAAGACCCCGGCAAAGGGTTACAGTTAATATATCATCAACAATTGTGAATCAGATACAAACGCATAAAATTTCCCTCTCAATGTAATATCTCATAACGAAACCTACCACCCAAAACTCAAGCTCAAGACAGGAAGTCTCAAGATTGTGATTCAAGTACGAGTCATATGGGAAGTCTTATAAACTAAGGGGATATGGCTTACATCGTGGCGATAAAAGAAAGTCTGAAAGGCTAAAAAAGGGCTAAGAAGGATATAATTAATAACGGGTTAGAGAGCTGAAAGGTTTCAAATGGCTATCAAAGAACTGCTTCTATCATTTTCCTAGTTACATAGTTTACCTCTAGTTCATAACTAAGTGGGTTCTCTACTCATTTAGATCTCAAGTTCTACACACCACTCTTTTTACCTAAGTACAAGCTTACTTGTTTTGCATTGTTCATTAATTTTTCCTATTAATCATCTAATGTTTGCATGCAATCAAGGTGCACTTTACATTTCCTAAGGTCCACTATTTTATATCATAAATTTACACAACAAGTATGTTTATGGGGACATTCAACACACTATGCAGTCAAATCATTCCTTAAACTAGTTATTTTTTTTCAATTTTTTTCAAAAGCAGTAAAACATGTAACACATAAAACTGGGAATGAGGACAATGAGTACCCCACCCCAAACTAAAAAATGAGTCGTGTCCCCACGACTCGAAAAGACTCTATAAAGCACATAAACTAATATACACTAATAATGAGAAAAGGAAGAAGGAAACGTATTTGTATTGGCACTAGGCCGATTGTATGTAATATCACCTCGAGGTTGTGAAGTCTTCTTAGTGACGATGTATAGATCATACACCGTTGAATTCATCTTCTTTAACGTACCCTTTATCAACTCGAATTTATATTTACTTTAGTTAACCATCTTCTCATGACCCTCTAAATTATCACCTCCTCCATGGAAATCCTCCCTCAACACCCACTTTCTTTTATCTTCATGTTCTTTGTACCTTTTCCAATCTTTATGTCATCTCGGATGACCCCAAACTCAAATCTTCAAGAATTCTCAAAGTTTTGGATGAAATTTGTGACTTTTGGAGTTCTTGAAGATGTGTGGATATGAATTATAGTGCGTTATGAGTTGGATTATGAATATCTCAAGGTTTAGGAAAGGTTTGATGGTTAAACTTTAAACTTTGGTGAAGAAAAATATTTGAAATTAAAAATATGGATTCTTTGGGGGTTTGAAAGATTTGTGATATGATTATATGTTTGGATGATGTTTAGAGGGATGTGTTGATGATATTTTGGTGTTTTGATTGTGGGTTGCAGGTATTTTTAGAGCTTGGGTTCGTCTACAATGGACTTTCATGTGTGAGAGGCTAAAGAAAAAGGTAGAAGAAGACATTGATAAGGTTTAGGTTAAATCTCGTCGACCAGACCGGCATACCGGTGAGGTGACCGGCCAGCCGGTGAGAAATTCTTTTTCTTTATCTTCTGTTTGCACCCTTCTTGCATCTATAAATTAATTTTCAATGGTTTTCGCCAAGAGCTGGTCGGCATGCCGGCGATTTGACCGGCTTGCCGATCGCAAATTGACTTTTCTCACTCACACGAATTATAGTTGCGTGTAAGGGTGTGCATTCCAGGGACTAGGCGTTGTCGCAAAATTCTTTGGTCGGCATACCGACCATCTAATCAGCTAGCCGGTCGCGCAAAGTGATTTTTCGCTGGCGCACATTATAGTTGCGTGTAAAGGCTCGAGTTCCAGAGAGTTTGGCCGACATGTCGGCGATCTGATCGGCTCGCCGGTCACGAATTGCTGCATTGTCGCTGGCGCTCTTTACACGTTCATCTAAGTGGTTCTTCTCCAAGAGCTTGGCCAGCTAGCCGGTCCGAGTGATTGTATTTTACCACTTATACGCTAACTTCACCGTCTCATACTTGTTTAACCCAAACTCAAGGATTTTAACACCTGCAAATCATCAAAAACACTACCACCCTTCTCATTTCTTAAAATTTTACACGAATGACTATAGTATACACTACGAAATAAAAGACTCAAAGCATTAAACTATTATACAATTGAAATGGATTTTGTTTAACGTCGTTAATCTCAACGGGTTACCTCAGATATCATTTCTTAACATAACCTCCCTAGCATTGAGTGAGTTCATCAACATTTACTATTCATAATTTGCATCCCTTGTCTTTGATTTTACTAGCTTCTCAGAGATAATCTTTGTGACCATGAATGGTCCCAGCCAATAACTCTTGGATTCACGTGCTTTCTGTGGAGGATCATGCTGATGTCTCCATATTTGTGATGTATTAATGTAGGGTTGAGGCATCATTTTAGGTGTATTTGATTAATTAATTATGGATTTTTACCCGTTATTTGATAACTTCTTAATTCATGTCTTGATTTGATGATTTATTACTTTTAGAGCATATTTGGTTTAATTTGTGTGTTAATGTGAAATCTTGAGGTTTATGGAATATATTTAGATGCCAAATCAATTCTAATGAGTTAAGGAAAGAAGATATGTAAGGAATCAAGAGATAAAAAGGAAGTAGAGTTGAATTAGGAAAGGAAAAGCTGCCAAGTAAGTTTGGAAATTCTGGATCTATGTCCACTAAAGTGAAGATAATTTCAAATCGATTGTGAATTTGTATGAGCCTTAAAAGTATTAAATAGATCTTTCTGGTGCACTCGTTTGGATATAAAGTGGGCGAAAATCGGCCCAATAACGAAGGAGTTATGATCAAAACAATGAGCAGTGTTTATCCTGTCCTATATTTTAGGAAACGAATTTGAGTTGGACTTGACTCAAATTACTTGCCTTCCACTCAAGATTTCGACCTAGGGTCTTCTAAACACCTATAAATACACCCTCTTATCATTGTAAACATGTTCTTTCTTAGTTCAAAATCTTAGACCAATCCTTAGTCATTTAAGAGAACAAGTTGATAGTACGTATTTTTATTTTAGTTTTATTCTTTCCGGCATGAACTAATTTTCTCATAGCTTGGGTTTTGCATATTTATAATCTTTGAATTATATTTTATTCTATCTATGTTTGTTTGGGAAAACCTTTTCAAATTGATTCTAGCTTCTTAACCTTTATATGTGTTTTATGTGCTTTGATTTATTGATCGTAGTTCTTGTTAGTGCACGAGTATAGACTACCCCATTAATAGCAGTTGGATGGTCACCCAAAAGGGGTGTCTAATTTTTGAAACACCACATAAACGTCTAGTGTGCAGTAATTATCCGGAAGGCTTGCCTAACTAGATAGTCATTAGGGTTGAGATCTAACCACTGATCATTGCACAGGGTCCCCTTACCCAAGTCCCCTGGTAATTGTTAGGTTGCTACCTAAGTCCATCCGGAAGGGGTTTAGGAGGAATATAGAATCCTGGTACTTACTTTAAGAGTTTTAATCACCCTTATAACTAGTAGAATAAATAGAAGGACAAGTGCATACAAGAAAACATGAGCTATATTTCACATCTTAATCTTACATCTTTATTTTATTGCATTAGTTTTAGTTAATCATTACTCTCTACACAATTATTCATATTTACTTTTATTGTCTTTTAATTCATTAAGCTAATTCTTATGACGCTTTCTTTTAATCTATTCGTATAACACACTAAGTCTCTGAGAATGAATCTAACTTATCATTAAAACTTGCAGTGAGTAACGTGTTTTGTTAGGGTACTAGCTCTTATCTTTTACCGACACCACATGCTTTTTCAGTGAGATTTCCTCGCCTACCCTGAACTTCTTCTTCTTTGTTTCTTTCTTGGGTTCTTTTGAACCCCAACAACACGTTTCTTGTCCTTCTTCTTTGCGTGATCAAGGTGCATAGTCTCCTTAGGATATGGAGGAGCTTTATTAGGTGGTTTCTTTCTTAGCTTTTTCTCATCCATTCCTAAGGTCTCCACTACCTTGTTTGGTTATTTATCTCCTTGTTCAATGGCATCCAACAAAAAGTAACCCCCCGGAGAATTGGGGAACTTCATAGCCCTGAACACCTTAAACTTTTCCTCCTTGTCTAGCACTCGCATGATTAGCTCACCACTCTCTACATCAATCAAAGTACGCTGCGTGGCTAGGAATGGTCTTCCCAAGATGATGGGGACATTCTTATCCACATCGTAATCAAGTATAATAACATCATACGAAAATATAAAATTACCTACTTTGACGAGGACATCTTCGATCTTTCCTTCAGGATGAGATAGGGATCTATCTGCCATTTGTAAAATCATGGTAGTAAGTTTTGCATCCCCAATCCTCAATTTCTCGAACTAATATGGCTACGATTGTATGCAAGTGTTATTCTAGTTGTGTTGTATTTTGATCAGATCTTTGCATAAACTGGCTCATTTGTTCTTCTAAGCTGGTTGACATTTGAACGAAAACTATCATAAAATGGTTTATTTGAACAGCTAATTCGCTTGCAGTAATTGCACTTTCTTATGGATGTGAAGGGAGTGCTTTCTGAGCAAGAGTCTCTGTATAAGTATCATATCCGGAATTGTGAGGAGCTTGACCTCCTTGATATTGATTTTGCAGTCTCGCCTGGTAATTGTTCCCCTTGGGTTTTGGTTGATATGTTCATGGATTAGCAGCCCCTTGCGGATTTGAGTATTGGAAACCTGGATGATTTATGTTTAGATTACCATAGCCTTTACCACTAGAGTAGTGGTTACCCCAATTATTGATGAAGCATACCGATTCCGGATTCTGAGAACAATATTCCCATGTATGATCAATTGCCCCACAACTGGGACATATTTCTGGTTCTTGTACCACATGAACATTAGCTTTCTTTTTGAAAATAGATAATTGTTTAATTTTTTTCTCTAAAGAGGCAATCTTTGCATTCAACGTAGTTTCTGCATCTAAATTCAAGGTACCCTTTTCGAAAAATCGAACTGCTGATCTTGATGGTTGCCAACTCATTTCATTTTTTACGATCCGATCCATCATAGAAAACACTTGATTCACAGTTACCGTCATAAAACCACTTGACATATCGTATCAACTTTCTCTTTAGAAACTTCATCAAAACTGCGATAGAAAATTCCCAATTGTAACTTCAATGAATACCCGTGTAGTGGACACTTTCTTTATAGTGATTGAAAATGAGACCACGCGGCCCCTACATTTTCTCCACGTTCTTGTTGGAAACCTGCTAAATCAAGTTGTCCACTTAATCTGACACTTTGAGGATAATACATATAAAAAAATGCGGTTTGAAATTGATCCCAAGTAGTAATTTCTTCGTGTTGTTGCTGATCATACCACTCACTAGCTCCTCCGTTGAGGAAAAATAGGAACATAGAAAAATACATTTGTTCTTGAGTAACTCCCGGTGTGATATATGCATCACAAATCTGCATAAATTTGCACATGGCTCGAATAGGATCTTCGCGTGCAGCTCCACTATATTGATCAATATTGATGAACTGATTAATCATACCCGCATCTGGTTTGAATCTAACTTTTTGAATCGCGGGTGAGCAAATTCCAAACGGTGGTATATGGAATGGCCTGTTTTCGTTAGGCTGGATGAGCCAAGGTATAGCTTCAGGTTGAACTTGGGCACCCTGATTGTTGTTAAGTGGTGGTTGACCTCCAGGAGGGATTGGATCTCAAATGTTAGTATTATCTCCTGGTGGATCAACCGCAACTTGAGGAACTCTCGGGTTTCCATCGACATCTACTTCTACCTGAACATTGCCAAGTAATGCTGCCATCTCTTCTTTTGCTTTCTTTTCCTCCATTTCTCTTTTCTTTTGGGCTCAGATTAATTTCTCAGAATTTGAGAGCATTCACCGAACCTGTACGATCTGAAAAAGACAAAACAAAAGAAAAGCGTAAAAAGGAAATTAACAATTAACTCTACTAAAGGATTAAACACAGAGGTCACACACTGCAATCCCTAGCAGCGGCGCCAATACTTGGTCGCTCCAAGAGTGTGATAAGAATCCATATTAAATAGGAGGAGCAATTAACCGCAAGTGTACGGGTCATTCCAAGTAATAAATAAATAATCATGGATTTCGTCTCAAGGACTTATAGGTATAACCAATGTGTTTAAAGGAAAAGTAGAATGTTAGGATGAGCCAAGGTATAGCTTCAGGTTGAAATCGGGAACCCTGATTGTTGTTAAGTGGTGGTTGACCTCCAGGAGGGATTGGAGCTCGAATGTTAGGATTATCTCCTGGTGGATCAACCGCGACTTGAGGAACTCTCGGGTTGCCATCGGCATCTACTTGTACCTGAACATTGCCAAGTAATGCTGCCATCTCTTCTTTTGCTTTCTTTTCCTCCATTTCTCTTTTCTTTTGGGCTCGGATTAATTTCTCAGAATTTGAGAGCATGCACCAAACCTGTAAGATCTTAAAAAGACAAAACAAAAGAAAACCGTAAAAAGGAAAATAACAATTAACTCTATTAAAGGATTAAACACAGAGGTCACACACTGCAATCCCTGGCAGCGGCGCCAAAACTTGGTCGCTCCTAGAGTGTGATAAGAATCAACACTAAATAGGAGGAGCAACTAACAGCAAGTGTACGAGTCATTCCAAGTAATAGATAAATAACCATGGATTTCGTCTCAAGGACTGCTAGGCATAACCAATGTGTTTGAAGGATAAGTAGAAGTAATTGCAAGTAAAGAAAATAAAAGATAAAAGGTATATTTCTTTTGTTTTCAATTATCAAACTACTAAACACAAATAAATAGATTACTGAAAGTGAATAAATTAAAGACTAAAAGTTGTAGACGCAAAAATGAGAGCTATAATTGAGTCTCGCTAGGGATCCACCTAATTTCATACATTTAGTGCTTTCGTTTAAGGGACAAGTTGGTAATTCTATATTAGTCGGGTCTCTACAATCTCCTAACTCCTGTCAGGGTAGACTTAGGAGCTATCCTAAGTATTGCAAACCCCGTCAAGGAGATCATAAGCTACGTTCAGATCAGATGATTAAGACTTTTACCCAATTGGCTACGCAGTTAGTCAAGCCCATCAGGATCATTGACGAATACCACACGTTTATTAATTAGTTCAGTAATTAAACCCTCTTCAAAGTGATCACCGCCACTAGTGAATAACCTAATTACTATAACCTAATTATAATTCGCGAGTCAGTTAAAATTATTAAATAAGCATGAACTAATAAACAATATGAATAACCTAACTTGAATAACATTAAGATAATCCCAAATTCGAAACTACTAAAATAAATAAACTAGGGCTTAACCCATTATACGATTCTCAAGTATTATTAAGTTTAGCTCATACTGAAATTAAATACAAAAAATAAATTAAGAATATACATTTTCCTAAAACAGAAATAAAACCTAGATAGAGGAATTGTTTTGAGCTGTTGTTGGAGAAAGGAGTTTCTCCAACTTCCGCTCTTCTCTCTGCCTTTTTGATGTAATCTGAAAATTGGAAAATATGAAGTGTACTAAAAAATGAGGTCTGAATAGATTTTTATACTAAGTAAAATCGGATTGGGTCTTTATCTTATTTAGATTAAATGATTAAAGGCCCAAGTCCAATTAGTAATTCCCGTAACTGTTGTACACACTCCAGCAAAACAGGCGTAACTTTTACGTCTTAAGTCCAAATCACCCGATTCTAGTTACGAATTTGAGCTAACATATAGGCGCACCTTTTCCATTTGAACCACCAGACGTGGATCAGTATTGTTTGGGCTCAAAATGAGCAAGAAGTGACAACTTTCTAGTTTCTTATGCTCCTCTTCATCTCTTTGAGTGGTACCTTTTGCTATTTCGACCTCTCCTTTTGATCTAGGACATTAATCTTCACTCCTCCTCCTCCTCATCTTGGTGCTTCCTTGCATCCTTGTATTTAATAAATTCATGCTAAAACAGACGAATTAAAGCACAAAAGCTCTAAAAACACAAATAATATAATTCCGAGGGGAGAAAGTGCAATATGATAAAATAATCTCAAAAGTATATCTAATAAGACCAATTTATACCTAAAATGATGTCTCCTAAGGGCATATATTTATCTAAAGAAGGGAGACATCACCCATCCCAAACTCAAAAATGAGTCATGTCCCCACGACCCTAAAAGACTCAATAAAGCAGATAAACTAATATACACTCCTATTGAGAAAAGGGATAAGGAAACATATTTGTACTGGAACTAGGCCGATCACTTTCATGTATTATCGCATCAAAGGCGTCAAGTTTTCTTAGTCACGATGTATAATCATACACCGCTGAATTCATCTTCTTTAAAGTATATTTCATCAACTCGGACTCATATGTCTCATAGCTAATCATCTCCTCATGTTTCTCCTCTAAATAATCACACCATCCTCTGAAATCCTTCCTCAACACCAAACTCACTTTATTCTTCATGTTCTACTTAACTTCTCCAGCCTTCATGTCACCTTGAATGACCCCAAACTCAAAGCTTCAAGAATTCCCAAAAGTTTGGATGAGATTTGTGGCCTTTGGTGTTCTTGAAGGTGTATGGATATGGATTTTAGTGTTTTATGACCTGAGTAATCAATAACTAAGTATTGGAGAGGCTTTAATGGCTAAAAGTAATTTTGATGAAGATTCTTTTTTAGATTAAAGTGTAAATTTCTTGGGGTTTTAGATGGATTTGTGATATGATTATGTGTTTGGACGATGTTTAGAGGGAAGATTCAATGTTGATTTGGTGTTTTGATGATGGGTTGCAGGTATTTTCAGAGCTTGGGTTCGTCATTCATGGCGTTTTAGGTGTGAGAGACTAAGGGAAGAAGGTAAACTCCATTAAGGATTAAGTCGCCTACCTACAACACCACAACCGGGTTCTCGGTTTGCAGAGATTGGGCGCCCGGTTGGACGAGTTTATTTTTGTACATTTTTTTTCATCCCAACTTTGAGTTGCGTATACGCGGCCATCATCCAGAAGGGTTGCCTTTGCAAACCCGGCTCCCAGTTAGTGGATAAGGGGAACCCGGTCGCGAGTCTTCAAAAATCGATGACGCAATAATCACTTGCGTATATGTGGCATTTGTCCAAGAGCTTTGTTCCAAAGCAGGTCACGAACCGTGCGCCCATTTGGCAGAGAACGGGTACACAATCACGAAGACCGAGTTGTCGCCAACGCACTTGTTAGTTGCGTATAGGGGGTCAACTTCTAGGGGCAAACCGGTCCATGTTTGTAGACAACCAGGTTCCCGGTCGTGAAGAGTGAAAAGTCGTTGACGCTGATTTTAATTGCGTATACGTGGCATTTGTGCATGAACCAACCGGGTCCCCATTTGGAAGCAAAAGGGTTCCCAGTTATTGCTTATGCTTGGGAACCAATTTGCCACATAACCTTGCTCGTCTCTCACCTCGATCACCCAAAACTCAGGCTTTAACACTTACACTTATAAAAAACAACCAACCCTTCTCATTTCCTACAAAATTACACTAATACACATGATTCCATTAAATTATACACTATGAAATTGGAAGACTGAAAGCAATAAACTAATGTACAAGTAAACTGGATTTTTTTAACGTCGTTAAGCTCGGTGGGTTACCTTTGATATCATCTCTTAACATTACCTCCATAACAGTGAGTAAGGTTATCAATATTTACTACTCGGAATTTTCACCCTTGTCTTTCACTCCTACTATCTTCTCAGAGATAATCCTTGTGATCATGAATGGTCCCAACCAAGAACTCTTGGGTTTACGTGCTTTCTGTGGAGGACCAGGATTTTTAGTGCAACTTATTTGCCTACTATGAACTCCTCTTTTTCCTATTCTTTCTTAGGTTCTCTTGGAACCTTCTTAGCATGTTTCTTGTTCTTCTTATTTGCATGAGCAAAGTGTGGCCTCTCCTTAGGTACCAGAGAAGTTTAATTAGGTAATTTCTTTCTGAGCTCTTTCTCCTCTAATCCTAAGGTCACTACCACCTTCGTTGGTTCTTTCTCTATATGTTCAATAGTATCCAAGAAAAAAAAACCTCCCGGAGAACCGGGGAAATTCATCGCCTTTAAAACATCGAACTTTTCCTCCTCGTCTTGCACTCGCATGATTAGTTCACCATTCTCTACATCAATCAAAGTACGTGTCATGGCTAGGAATGGTCTTCCCAAGATGATGGGGACATTCTTATCTGCGTCGTAATAAAGTATATGAAATCACACGGAAATATAAAGTTACCTACTTTGACAAGGACGTCTTCAATCTTTCCTTCATGATAGGATAGGGATCTATCTGCCATTTGTATGACCATGGTAGTAGGTTTTGCATTCCCAATCCTCAACTTTCCAAACACTAACCTAGGCATGAGACTGATACTCGCACCTAAGTAACACAAAGCAAGCCCGGTCTACTCTTTACCAATAGATATAGGAATATTGAAACTCTCGGGATATTCTAACTTCAGGGGGCAACTTAATTTGACATATTGCACTACACTCCTCCCGAAAATCAACCATATCTCCCTCATAGTATTTTGTTTGTTGGAGAGCGCATCCTTCAAAAATTTCATGTACTTTGGCATTCCTCGGATGGAATCCAGAAACGGCAGATTGATATGTAATTTTCTCACCATGTCCATGAACTTCTTGTACTCTTTTTCATTGTTCTTCTTTTGGACACGTGATGGAAAAGGAGCGAGAGAGAGGTTATCTTTCACGGCCATATCCTTCTTTGTATTCTCCTTTGTAGCCTTAATAGAATCTTAAATTATATCTTCACTCATATCGTCAACTACATCCTCAACAATGATATCTTCTACAAGTGGCTCTTGTGGTTCTTTCTCTTCCTCAACCTCTTTTTCCTTCTCAGCCACGTCCGATACTTCCTTTGGCTTGGCAGTTGTGTCTTTTTCCTTCATGATCAAGAACATAGGTGGTGGTAATTGCTTCCCATTCCTGAGAGAAATTGCCTTACAATCTTCAACATGTCCAAGACTCACTTTATTGCAAGGAAGCTGACCTTGCGGTCATGTGTTTAGAGAGTTAAAAACGTGAGAGATTCGAGACTCTATATTGTTCAATGAAGCAGAATGTGACTTCAACGTTTCATCTATCTTGGTTTTCGTTTGAACAGACACTGTCATAAACTAGTTCAACGTTACAACTAATTTGTTTGCAGTGATTGCACTTTCTTGTCGATGGGCATGTAGTGCCTTCTGAGCTAAAGTTTCTGTATACGCATCATATCCGAAATTTTGATAAGCTTGACCTCCTTGATATTGATTTTGAGTTCTCGACTGGTAATTGTTTCCTTGGGGTCTTAGTTGATAAGTGATGTCTCCCCATTTGTGATGATTTAATCATAGTTGGAGACAACATTTTAGGTGTTTTAGGAAGTCTAATATTCGATTTTTATATATATTATTGTATTTTTTTTATTTCTTGCCTTGATTTGATGATTTATTATTTTTAGAGCATATTTGGTTTAATTTATTTATTTAGTGTGAAGTTTTAAAGATATACGGTAATTAATTAGATGCCAAATCAATTCTTAGAGATAAAGGAAAGAAGATATGGATGGAAATTGGATATAAAGGAAGGAAAATATAAGTATGGAAAGATAAAGTTGCCAAGTAAATCTGAATTCCAGTAGCCACATCCACAAAAGTGATCATAACTCAATATTGGCTAGGAATTTGGAAGGATGGTCTGAAGTAAAGTTATAGAGTTTTCCGAGACGGTCAGTTTTGATATAAAGAACACGTCAATCAGAGCTGTATTGAAGAAGTTACGGCCAAAACAAAACATGTTTATTACCTTCTCTATAATTTAGGGTACGTATTAGAGTTGGGCTAGAAGTCCAATTACTTGTCTTCCACTCCAAGAAAACGTGTTAGGGCTTCTTATACCCCTATAAATACACCCTTTAACCTTTGTAAACATGACCTTGCCTCCTGCAATCAGTCCTTAAGTTTTATTTATCGTTAGAGTCATTCAAGAGAGAAAGTTGACGGTATATATCTTTCTTTTTGTTTATTTCTTTCCAGTATGAACTAATTTCCCCATAGCTTGGGTTTTGCATATGTATTATCTAAGAATTATATTTTATTCTCTCTATGTTTCTTTGGGAGAATTATTTTAAATTGATTCTAACTGCTTAACCATATATTTGTTTTATGTGCTTTGTTTTATTGCATGTCTTAAACCTGGTCAATTTAAGGTTGTGCTAATAGTAGTTAAAATGGTCACCCGGAAGGGATGTCTAATTACTGAAACACCACTTAAGCGTCTAGTGTGCGGTAGTGATCCGGAAGGTTTTGCCTAACTAGATAGTCATTAGGGTTTGATTTAATCACCTATCATCATTAGAAGTCCAGTCTCATTTAGGAACCTAGTGGCGTAAGAGCACCCTATTTAAGTCCCCTCGTGATGCTGAGGTCGCCACCCTAGTCCACCATGACGGCGGTAAGGAGGAATTTAGAATCCTGACTACTTATCTAAGAGCTATTGTCACCCTTATTAACTAGTAGAAGAAATAGAAGGATTAGTGCATACAAGCGAAACCTAAGATATACTCTCTCATCTTTATTCTCTCATATTTATTTTACTTGTCTTTAATTTAATTAGCTGTTAATATCATCTCCATAATCATATTTATTTTCTGTTTTTTTAATTATTAATTGCTACTCTGATTTACTTACCCATCTGTTAACACATTTAAGTCCCTGAGGAATGAATCTTCTTATCATTAATACTTGCATATGTGCTGTAATACTTGCATTACCGTGCTAGTATAGGGTGATTAGTGCATTGTTTTCAGTATTTATTTATTATATTTTTATCACACCCTAGGTGACACCAAGTTTTTGGCGCCGCTGCCAGGGGAGTTGTGTCTCATTAGCGTGTGGGTTATTTATTTTAGTAGTAGTAGTTTTTAGTTATTTTTATTTTTATTTTCCATTTTACGCTTATTGGTTTGTTTTAGTCTTTTTCAGGTTTTAGCAGTGGATCCCTGGCCTCCTTTTGCGGAGCCCGAAAGGAGCTTCAGAGCTTATAACAAATGTGTCAGAGAAGACAGAGCCCGAAGAAGAGCTATGTCATAACATTAAGAAGCAATAAATCCACCACTTGGTCCTTTAGGACATTTTCCACCACCACCACCAGGAGATAACAGATACATCAACAGACTTGCGCAAGACCTCCTAAGCTTGGGAGCACCTTTCCATGTTCAACCATTAGGTTATCGTCCTCCAGAGATCCAGAATATCAAGTTCAGGCCCGATCCGGGTATGCTCAGTCAATTCCAGAATTTCGGACTCTATAGTGGTGCAGCAATACAAGATCCGGTAAGACTTAAGAGCGATTCAAAAGTTCATGCAGATTTGTGATGCCTATGTTACTCCAGGCATTATACGCGAGCAACTATATTGTCACATGTTTTCGTTCTTCCTGACCGGCAAAGCTGGTGATTAGCTAGATAGACAACCACCAGGTACAATCAATACTTGGAAAAAACTTCAAGCCGCATTCATTAACCATTTTTATCTAAAGAGTATGAGACTCAAAGATCAGAGCGAGCTTGCTAAGTTTAGCCAAGAGAATGGAGAAGAAGTAGGAGACGCATTGACAAGGTTTCAACAGACATTAGCTAGATGTCCACTCCATGGTTACACCCCGTCTTTACAGTTAGCTATATTCTATCAAGGTATCAATCCCGAGAGTAAACTGAGGGTAGATAATCTTGGAAAGGTAGGTTTTGTGTCCATGGATCCTACAGAAGCTGTCGAAGGTTTGGAACGTATAATAGAAACAGAAAGGAGTTGGCCACTTTCGCGAGCTCCCGTTACAAACACTAGAGGTACGCTTCGATTAGATGCAGAAACTGCAAACTCAGCTCAATTTGCCGCATTAGAGAATCAAATCAAAGAGATTAAGCTTGAGATGCAGAAGAATTTAGTCGTAACAAATGTAGTGCAAGAGGCACAAGGTTGTCCAAAGTATGAGGTACCAAATCATACATGGGAAGAGTGCGAAGGAAATCCATCATCTGTTTATTTCATATCCAACCGAGGAAATTATCAATCTGGTAACAGGAATCATCCGGGTATGCAGTATTCAAATCCACAGGGGGCCGCTAATCCAGGTCATTATCAACCTCATCCCCAGAATAACTCTTTCCAACCAAGAGGTCAAGCTCCATATCAAGGAAATAAAAATTGTAATCGACCTGCTCCTCCACAACAACCTGCTAATGATGCATATACCAATACTTTAGCTCAGAAGGCTTTACCACAATATCCTCAAGAGGGAGTTGTGGGTGATAAACAATTGAATAATTTTATGGATCTGATGACAACTAATATGCACTTACAGAATGAGAAGTTGAGAGAACAAGAAGCTTCAATTCAGATTTTAGGTACGCAAGTAGAACAAATGAATAAAGCTCTAACTAATATTATGGAAGCAAAAGAATCGAAAGCTATAGAAGGAGGTGATGCCAATGTTAGGTTCGAACTGTTCTGAAGATGAAGATCCATCCGAAAAATCCAAATTTATACATCTTCTGAGAGATATGCAAGAAGAAATTAGATCGGTTATGGAGTTACAAGTTGCTAGAGCTAAAGAGGGAGAAGCCTCAAAAGAGCTGAAAGATGAATTTGCACCTGCTGTGCAAGAAAAGAAAGAAGAAGAGAAGGTGGATTTTCCACCGGTTGTTCAAACAGTGTCACCAACTATTCTTGATACAAATACGAAGGTAGACATTGAACTCAATACATTTGTAGATGCATATACTCCAGAAAATATCAACGCCCAGATGCTTGAGATTGCAAAGAAAGGGCTTACACCACGCAACAAGTATTCACGCAAGCTATTCCAGAAAAAGAAGCGAGTGTAGAAGCCAGGAAAGAGACTGTAGCTCATACTGAGAGAGTCTCGAAAAAATTAGAGAAAGAGTTACCAAGGAAGCTCAAAGATCCAGGAATCGTTAATCTTTCTATTCAAATAAATGGTACGATCAAGATGATAACTATGTGTGATTTGGGCTCAGGTGTGAATCTTATGCCAATGTTCGTGCTCGATAGACTTGGACTTCAGAAAGCAGCAAAAGCTCCAGTGAAGTTGCGAATTGTTGACAACTCAGTTACCAAGACATATGGAACAGTGGAGGACGTACACGTCCGAACAGGTAATATCACCATCCCTACTGACTTTGTTATACTTGAGTTTGATGCAGATAAGTAGGTTCAAATCATACTTGGAAGGCCCTTCATGGCCACAAGTCAGAGCATAATCAACTTCCAGGAAGAGACAGTCACCCTTCATGCTAAAAACATATCCGAGACATTCCATGTCTGGGGAAAGAAACGTAGGAAGTTAGAACCCACCATTCCTATAATCCACATCCTTTCACATCACAAAGTTCATAAATAAATCCACACAAAACTGTGGATACTGAGCCAAAGATTGAGTTTGGGTTCGGCCATGAAGTTGTATGGAAAGCCCACAAACCGGAGAATAGGCCACGAAATCACAAAGCCTCGTGGATGGGACCATTTGTAATCACTGAAGTTGTTTCAGCTAAGGTGATAGAGATCAGGCCCAAGAGGGGCATTAAATGAAGGTTAGTAGACGTTCATAGCCTTGCTCGTTGTTGGGGAGGCTATATTCGCAAATCTTGATAGAGGTAACGCGTCTAACTTTAAAAGACGTTAAATAAAAGTGATGTACGGTAGACAACCCGCAATTTTTTTTATATTTTTATGTCTTTAAATTTTGTTTGGTTTAGTTTTTTTTAGTTGATATTGCATTATTGAGAAAGGTATGAGTGTTTTTGATGTTCAGGTACTTAAGAAATCGAGTCAGGAAAAGAAAAACAAAAATTCAGCGAAAACCAGACCAGATCTGTGGTACACCGTAGGAGAGGTCCAATACACCGCAGGTTTAAAAACCGTGGCGACGGTTTCCGCTATGGTATATTGCCGAGAAGAAGAGGCAAAACCCGTATCACGTAGGGTGAATACGGTATGAACAACAGATAGGGCTGGTGCACCGCACCAACCTTCCGGTGTACCGCACCATCAAAAACCATGGCGACGGTTTTCCAAAATGGTACAATTACGAGAGGTATAAGACCAACTGTCCAAAACCGTATCGACAACTCGCGAATACGGTTTTTTAACCCTTAGGTCCGGTACACCGCACCCCACGTCCGGTGCACCGTACGACGCCGACAGATTCAGTTTTGAAGGGTTATAAAATGGGATTTAAAGAAGAGGTTAGTTTTTACACGAATTTATCATTCCTTAAGCCTCTCTTTCTTCCCCAAACCTCTCCTAACTCCGTTAAAGCTTCATCAAACCTTCACCAAACATCAAAACACTACCCAATCACCATAATTGTACATCCAATCCTTTCTCCACATCATTATAGAGAAGATTCAACCGCCCATATCATATCAAATCACTTTGAATCCAAGAATCAAAAGCCTAAACTTTCAAAAGTCATCCCACAACTTTCTCTTCTTTACCTGGAATCACACTCGTTTCCGGAACAAGGCACGTGATCATAGTAGTATATTTCAAACTAATATGATGAACAATATTGACAACAACTGGATCAAGACAGTTTTGAGAGTGGCGGGAGTTACGCAACTTTAAAAAGAAAAAAAGGATCGTATTTGGTAAGAGAAGATGAAGGAGCGATTAAATAAAGTCGAAGCAGCCCATACTTCCTTGGCCAATGATGTGGCAAAAATCAAAGCTAATCAAGTGCACATCATGACACTCCTTGAGCAATTAAAGAAAGATCTAGTAAATCCTATCTTGGATGTCGATAATGCGAGGCAATAGCCTCGAGAGTATGTTCTCTTTCTTCCTTACCATTTTTGTATATGCTTTATCTGCTTATTTAAATTTCTTTTTAGAGTTTTTTTCGAGTCATAGGGATACATCTCATTTTTGAAAATTGGGGTGTGGGGATTCGTTGTCTCTCATCTCCATTTTTTATGTGGTTTTTCTGTTTTTAAGTAAAATTAAATTTTTTTGATACATGGGAATTAGATGTAGAGTGTGTTTAATAGATTTAAAGCATAAGCTTAGTAAGTTAATGATAGGAAGTAGTATGTTTATGAGCTGCTTTATTTTGTATGCTTTGAGTATTTGCAATAAAAACACACATTGATAGTAAATAAAAGATTAGTTAGCAATGCGATAGAAAGTATGTTCGATCTCAGGGAGCCGTGAGTGGTGTGTAGGCTGTGAGATCCAAGCTAGTTGATAAACCCATTTGATGAACGTGCTAAAGGTAATAGAATAACGAAATTTCATAGTTTAGAAAGTGATTAAGGCGGTTCTTTCATAAGCCCCTTGTTTCCTTTTAGCTTGTTGTCCAAATTATTATTTTATATCCTTCTCAACCCCTTCTAGCCTTTCTAAAGCCTTTTTATTAGCCACATTATAAGCCATATCCCTTTAGATTATAAGACTTTTCCATATGACCCGCACTCGAATCGCGGTGCATAGACAATTGTTTTAGAGCTTGTGTTTAGGGTGGTGGGTCCACCATTATGGGAATTGTTATTGGGATGGGGTTTTTTGAGCTTATTAATTGTGATTTGTTCTATATATTGATGATGATTCACATGTTTATTATATTGTAACCCTTTGCCGGGGTAAGATTAAATGAAAAAAAGCCGAAAAGCATGAAAAGAAAAGAAAAATATATGAAAAAATAGCATGATATCTCACATCAAAAAGAGAGTCATAGCTATTGGAAAAGAAAAAATTGATATGAAAAGAATATATATTTGGACCGGCAAAGTGGAATTTTTATGTGAACATCTTTATGCTTTTATTGGGTTATTGGGGATGCTACTTTGTGCATCAAGAGAATCATTGGGTTGAGTGAGAACATTTTATGAGAGTAACTCAAGCTCTAGGGCGATTCGTTGATGGCTAGTGAGGAGAGATCCAGAAGCTCACTCTAAATTATCCAAATATACTTATCATATCGTCCCTAAGCCAACATTACAACCTTAAAGACCTTTTGATTCTTTGCTATGTAATCTAGAAGTGATCGAGCCAATAGAGAGTAGTTAAGTGGATCTTTGGATACTAGTGAAGTTCGATGAACAATCTATAGCCTCCTTGGTGAACTGAGTAAAGATCCTCTCCTTCTTACATTGCGAAGCTAATCTAATATTGAATTCAAGCCGTGTTGATTGTAGATATGATAAGTGTGCATGTATGTAGTTTGTAATTATTATTACATGAAATTTTTTGAGTAGTTGCTTTGAGTCTATTCTATATATTCTGCTATCTTCTTTCCCACTGTGCTTAATTGACCTAGGTGTGTATTTAGAGACTTCCCTTTGTTCTTATCTTTATTGTATCGGGACAATACAACTTTGAGTTGGGGGTCTTGATGTCTCCCCATTTGTGATGATTTAATATTAGTTGGAGACATCATTTTAGGTGTTTTAGGAAGTCTAATATTCGATTTTTATATATATTATTGTATTTTCTTATATCTTGTCTTGATTTGATGATTTATTATTTTATTAGCATATTTGGTTTAATTTATTTATTTAGTGTGAAGCTTTAAAGATATATGGAAATTAATTAGATGACAAATCAATTCTAAGAGATAAAGGAAAGAAGATATGGATGGAAATTGGAGATAAAGGAAGGAAAAGATAAGTATGGAAAGATAAAGTTGCCAAGTAAATCTGAATTCCAGCAGCTACGTCCATAAAAGTGATCATAACTCAAGATTGGCTGAAAATTTGTAAGAATGGTCTTAAGCAAAGTTATATAGCTTTCCGAGAAGATCAGTTTCGATACAAAGAACATGTCAATCGGAGTTGTATTGAAGAAGTTACGGCCAAAACAAAATAACAACAATATATTACCTTTTCTATATTTTAGGGTTACGAATTAGAGTTGGACTAGAAGTCCAATTACTTGTCTTCCACTCCAAGAAAACGTGTTAGGGCTTCCTATACCCCTATAAATACACCCTTTAACCTTTGTAAACATGTTCTTGCCTCCTGCAATCAGTCCTTATGTTTTATTCATCATTAGAGTCATTCAAGAGAGAAAGTTGACAATATGTATCATTCTTTTAGTTTATTTCTTTCTAGTATGAACTAATTTTCCCATAGATTGGGTTTTGAATATGTATAATCAATGAATTATATTTTCTTCTATATATGTTTCTTTGGGAGAATTATTTTAAATTGATTCTAGCTGGTTAACCATATATTTGTTTTATGTGTTTTGATTTATTGTCTGTCTTAAACCTGATCAATTTAGGGTTGTGTTAATAGTAGTTAGATGGTCACCCGGAAGGGGTGTCTAATTATTGAAACACCACATAAGCGTCTAGTGTGTTGTAGTGATCTGGAAGGGCTTGCCTAACTAGATAGTCATTAGGGTTTGATTTAATCACCGATCATCATTAGAAGGTCGGTCTCATTTTAGGAACCTCGTGGCGTAGGAGCACCCTATTTAATTACTCTCGTGATTGTGAGGCCGCCACCCTAGTCCACCCTGACAGGGGTAGGGAGGAATTTAGAATCCTGACTACTAGTCTAAGAGCTATTGTCACCCTTATTAACTAGTAGAATAAATAGAAGGATTAGTGCATACAAGTGAAACCTAAGCTATACTCTCTCATCTTTATTCTCTCATATTTATTTTACTTGTCTTTAATTTAATCAGTTGTTAATATCATCTCCATCAATCATATTTATTTTCTGTTTTTTTAATTATTAATTGCTACTCTGATTTACTAACCACCTGTTAACACATTTAAGTCCCTGAGGAACAAATCTTCTTATCATTAAAACTTGCATACATCCTGTAAAACTTGTAGTACCGTGCTAGTCTAGGGCGATTAGTGCATTGTTTTCCGTATTTATTTTATTATATTGTTATCACACCCTAGGCGACACCAATAAGTTCTTGGATTAGCAGCCCCTTGCAGATTAGAATATTGGAAACTCGAATGGTTTCTGTTTTGATTACCATGGCCTTGACCACTCGAATATTGGTTCCCTCGATTGTTGATGAAGCATACATATTCAAGATTATGAGGACAATCTTCCCAAATATGATCAATTGCCCCGCAACGGAGACATATTTATGGTTTACGTACCACGTGAACATTAGTTTGATTGTTGGACACAGATAGTTGTTTAATCTTGTTCTATAGAGAGGCAATCTTTGCATTCAAAGCTATTTCTGCGTCTACATTCAAGGCACCTTTTACGGAAAATCAAACTGGTGTTCTTGATGGTTGCCAACTCACATTCTTTACGACCCGATCTATTATCGCGAACTCCTGATTCACAGTTACCATCATAAAACCACCTTAACACATTGTATCAACTTTCTCCTTGGAGGCTTCATCTAAAATGCGATAAAAGATTTCCAACTATAACTCTAATGAATACCCGTGTAGTGGACACTTCCTTAATAGAGATTGAAAACGAGCCCAAGCGACCCCTACAACTTCTTCACATTCTTGTTTAAAACCTCCTAAATCACGTTGTCCACTCAATCTGACACTCTGAGGATAATACCTATCGAAAAATGCAGTTTGCGATTGATCCCAAGTAATGATTTCTTCGTGTTGTTAATGATCATACCACACACTAGCTCCTCCGGTGAGGAAAAGTGGGAACATAGCAAAGTACATTTGTTCTCGGGTAACTCCCGGAGTGACATATGCATCACAAATGTGCATGAATCTGTACATAGCTCGAATAGGATCTTCGCACGTGGCTCCACTATGTTGACCAATATTGATGAATCGATTGATCATTCTCGTATCAGGTTTGAATTTTACGGCTTGAATTGCGGGTAGGCGTAGTCCCATGGGTGGCAAAAGGAATGGCCGGTTTTCGTTAGGCTGGATGAGCCAAGATATAGCTTCAGATGGAACTTGTGCACCCTGTTAGGTGGTAGTTGTTCTCTAGAAGGATTTGGAACTCGATAATTAGCATTATGTCCTGGTGGTACAACTACATTCTGTGGAACTATCGAGTCACCATTTTCATCTACATCCACCTGAACATTGTTATTCACGGCTGCCATTTCTTTTTCTTGCTTGAGTAATTTCCTATAAAATCTTAGTAGTGTTTCATGACTTGCGCTCATGCACGAAACCTAAGAGATCTGAAAAAGACAAAAACAAAAGACAAGGTAAAACATAAAATAACAATTAACTCTACTAAAAAGAAGTAAACACAAAAATCACACGCTGCATTCCCGGCAGCGGCGCCAAGAACTTGGTTGCTCCTAGGGCTTGATAAAAATCAACACTAAAGAAGGAGCAACTAACCGCAAGCGTACGGGTCGTTCCAATTAATAGAAGAGGTTTCGTCTCCCCAGGGGCTGCGAGGTATGATTGATATGTTTAAAGAGTAAAGTAAAATTATTTGCAGAATTAAATAAAATAGATATTTGTTTTGGTTTTTTTTATATGAAAAGAATAGACGCAAGAATGTAAAGTAAATTAAACAAAACTAATAATTAAACTAAATAGATTACTTAAATATGAGAGAGATACTCGAGCCTCGCTAGAGAATCACCTAAGTTCACAATCTAATGTATTCTTTTTAAGGGTGATGTCTCCTCATTTGTGATAATATAATATACTTCAGAGACATCATTTTAGGCTTATTTATTAGTTTATAGGTCGATCTTAGCTTAATTTAGTGCACTTTCCTATTTTGAGTCTTGATTTGTAGAATTATTATTTTTAGAGCATATTGGGTTTAATTGTTTATTTAGTGTGAAGCTTTAAAGATAATTATGGAGATTAATTAGAGTCCAAGTCAAAGATTACAACTTATGGAAAAAGGGCAAAACAGGTAATTGATATTAGTCGGGACTCTAATATATTCCTAACTCCCTCCAGGGTAGACTTAGGAAGCTATTCTACGGTATTACAGACCCCGCCAATTGTCTACGTGGTTAGTTAAGGCTGACAGGCTCAATAACGAACACCTCGCGTTTCCATCCTAGTTATGTAGTTAACCCTTCCTTCCGGATGATCACCGCCACTAGTGAGTAGCCTAATTACTACAACCTACCCTTGATTCGTAACGTCAATGATAATAAATAAATACAAGAATAGAATCAATATACAATTACACGATTTAATTTAAATTGACACAATCCCAAATTAGAAAAACATTAAATTAAAAACTAGGACTCATCCCGAAAATGCGAGTTTCAAGTATGTAGGAGTTTAGCTCATATTGGAATACATAAAAAAAATATTTAATTGAAGACATAATTTCTAATTACTGAAATAAATTGAAAATAACCTAATTGGAATGTCTTAAGTTGTTGTCGAAGAAGAAATAATTCTCTAGCTTCTGCTTCTCTTTTTCCAAGCCCCCTTTCTTTTAAAATATTAAAGTATACTAAATTATGAGGTTTAAGTAGTCTTTTATATTAATTAAAAATGGATTAGGCCTATGTTTGGCTTAATTAAATGATTAAGGGCCCAACCGTTTATTATTTCTGCACTGTTGTACACCACTCCAGTAAAACAAGTGTAACTTTCGCATATTAAAATCCAAATCCACTGAAACCACTTCTCAAATTTTTCTAACTCAGAGGCCCATCTTTTTCATTTGAACCACCAAGTCAAATTCTGCACCTTTTAGGCTCGGGAAGGGCTATAAGTGACGATTTTCTAGTTTTTAATGCTCCTCCACCCTCACTAAAGTGATGTATTTTGCTCCTTAAACACTTCATTTTGATCTTGGACTTTGAACTCTACTTTTTCTCTTCATCTTAAAGCCTCCTAGTAACCATGTACCTAAGAACTTCACACTAAACACACGAATTAACACAAAAAAAGCTCTTAAGGTAACAATATTTCAATTTTGAAGGAAGAAAGTGCAATATAGCAAAATATGACTATAAATCTATCAACTAAGTCCAAATTCAACCTAAAATGATGTCTCCTAAGGGAAATTATCTATCACAAACAGGGAGACATCATTTGCTAAATGGTTTATGGACATCGTCTCTACGATTTCGTATCATATTTCCTTCACGTGGGAACTTCTTTACAAAATCATCCTTACTGAGGGTATAAGGCAAGAATACCCCATCTATCCTTTTCTTTTTTGCATTCTTATACAAGGACTAATTGGTTAGATTAATTACGAATGTCGTGTGAGAAAGGGGAATAATATTGTGGGGCTTAAGATTTCTTGAGGTTGCCCTAACCTCCGCCCTTATCTTTGCTGAAGATTTTTTTTTTGGTTTAGTCGTAATACTGTAATGATTCAATCCAAAATGTTATCACTCGCCATTGTCAAACTTCTAGACACTGTGTTAATCCAAAATGTTATCACTGCCCACTGTCAAAGTTCTAGACAATGTGTTAATCTTATTTCAAAATTATTTGTATTCTTTAGCAAGGTAACCCCACAACACCTAATCTCCAATGTCTGTGAGTCTCTCAATATCAAGAAAGAATATTCTCTAGGTAAACACCTTGTTTGTAATTCTGATTAGTTATACAAGGTCCCATATTACGACTCTCCAATGGCTAAACGACTTATTTTATAAATGCAACAATGGTTGTAAAGATATTATCCTCTTAAATGGAGGAAAATAATTAAATATATCTTACAAGCTCTACCCAATTACACTATGTCTATCATGAAACTTAAGAAGGTGTTTGTAAGTCTTTATCTAATATGACAACTCAATTTTGGACGCACCTACTTGCTAGGAAAGATGTCCTTAGATGAGGTTATACTATGCAAATTGGTAATGGACGCAACACAAAAAAACACTAAAATGATAAATGGTTCTTATCTTATATTTTTATTACCAGTTTGGAGAATTCTAGTCTCATACATGTTCAACAACTCTTGCTTAGTGATGGGTTTGGGTGAAACATCCCTCTTGTGTTTAATTTTTTTCACAAGGTCGATATATATATATATATATATATATATATATCACTTGTTTATGTTGAAGGGCGATGACCATTTAATTTGCCTTTCTCTAAGAGGGTAATTTATCTACAAATATAAGGTATTATGCTATATGTAACAAAGATAAGGAATCTGACTCCAACCCGTTTGCTTTTGGGTCGAATGGTTCTACATCATTTTGGATCTCTGTTTGGTATGTGAAGACCCCAAACAAAAATTCACGTATTTATTTGGAAATTCTAAAATAATGCTCTTCCTTGCAACCCCAACCTTTTTGAGAAGACATGCTTTACATCTAGTACTTGCAAGATCTTTGATCACGCTTGTGAATCTACCAAACACATGCTTTTTTTTTTCATCATCTAGTAGAGATGTTTGGAAGAGGTCATCCCTTTATATTTCCTTAATCCTATAGAGAATATCGCTATTGACGGCTGGATTCCGAAAACCATGGAGAACTTCTCGAAATGAGGACTGAACCTTCACTTGGTACCTCTTATATCTTTATTATGCTTGTAAACATTTGGACAACAAGAATACAATATCTTTTTGAAGGAATGAATTGGAATACAAAGTGTATTGTTGATTGGGTCATAATCTTATAAATGACATTTTTGGTAATAACTAAATTCAGCTTCTTTGCAATCATCACCCTACCCCAGTTGATGTGGCTACTTTCTCATCTACTGAGGATACTCCGGTAGTTACCCCATAAACATTGGTTGCGAGTTCAGTCCATTCATTGCCAAGTAACCGTTGAAGGGGAAGCTAAATCAGTATTACTAATTAGCAAATATTACTACAAACTACATGAAGTTGTTTATGACATCAAGAATTTGACAAGTGCTAAGTGGACTATTCAACCACTAATGATGAAGATTGAAGACATTTTCTATAGAAAATTGTTTATCAAACTTCATCATGTTACATGGTCTTTATAGCTATTATTGTCGGAATATTATTCCTACAAATCAAACTATATTCCCCTTAATATTTTTTTCAGTCCTCTGAATGGCAACACTGTCTAGTGTAGAATGATTTGTAATGCTTATCTCCATTTTTAATATTGCTTGCAAAAAATGCATATACTTATCAAAATATATTTTGAATTTTTCTTTTCTTTTATAAAATGAACATTGTCATTATTCAAATCAAGTATGAAAGCAAATACAAATAGAAGGCTAATTCATGATTCATAGAAATACAATGAATTCCTAAAATGCTATAACTATTTAAGATAGAAATATGCATTGGATTAACCTAATCTCAAACTTATTAGAAATCCAATTTACTAATTTCCATTGTCATACAAATTAATTGTTATAGTCAAAGAAATATATTAAAACAAAATCCAAAGATTTCATTTTCCGAAATGATAAAAGGAAAATTGTTATAAATCCAAAAATAAATTGGAGTGGTCAACACCTCAATTTTTTATAACAATATTTTGCTAAATTAAGTAAAACTTAATATCGGCCACGATCTAGGTATCAATAAAAGTATTATGCCATGAACGACGACGTACTATTACTAATTGAGCAACATCTTACGGGAGAAAGGTAGGACCTACACGGAAACTCATCAGCGGTGCTGAGCTGTCCACAGGACTACAACACCTTTAGCGTAAATAACCTGAAGAAGGGAGGGTAATTGTGGAATTCAGTTCATTAAACAAACGCTTTAAACAAAATTAATAAAGTTTTAATTATTTCGTTTATAGGTAAAACTATTCAGACCAAATCCCTCACAACGTGGGCAAGAACAAGTTAGCTAGCAAAAGAAACGCAAAAGAATTGAAAAGAAAATAAAAGAAAAAAGGAAAAAAAATATAAATGAAAAAAGAAAAGGCTTTTGCTTAACATAGCTTGCTAGCTAAAGGTTTTGAAGTTTCATCATTTCCTCCTCTTCGTCTTCTTCTCTCGTTATTTCATTCTCAACGTAAATATTATCGATTTTTCTTTCAAATTTAAAATCGGATTGGTTTAGTACAATATAATCAAGATAACAATACTAAAAATAAAAACTCATTTTGCTTGCAGATCTCACTGAAAGAAGTCCATTTTGGATTGCATTGTGCAGTGGAAACAGTTGAATAAAAATCCGTGCTCTTATTTATTTTGATCTGATTTTAGCTGGATAATTTGTATATTTTATACGTTTATCCCAGCTGGTGGATTCCAGAGTTAATTGATAGGCAGCTGAACTTTTCTGATCTGATTGAAGCAACTTGAAATGGTATTCGATTTTTAATTATTTTATATAATTTCTGTCTTATAAGTTTTTATTAACATCTTGACTGCTGTGCATTTGTTTGATCTTAATGTTGAAATGCTTGTTTTATAAACTTGTGATTTTATGCCAATTGTTTGAAACGTTGTTTCGTTTAATTTGTTAATAATTAGGTTTTAACGTATAGTTCTAAGAACATTCCATTTATAACAAGTATAAAGTGATTGTTGAAATGGATTGTTAGGCTGATTATAATTTGAAGTTTTTGATCCTTTGAGTATTTGATTTTTCAAATTTTTGCCCGAGAATCTTAAAATTGTAAATTGGAAGCATCAATGACTTGAAATGAACCATTTGAATGTTTGACACAAGTTTGTATGATTATCTTTTTGGTGTTTGGAATAAAATTGTTTTTAATTCTAATGGCGGGTACAATGATCAATGAGTAGTTAAGATACTTTCGCGCTTGCACGTGAAGTTAAGCTTGATCAATCTACTTTTTTAGATTTGTCACAACATCTTGCTTTCGATACGTTAAAAAATTGCTTCCTTTTTAGTCAAATCTTAAATTCCGATTTGTCGTTATGTTGTTTCGATCGCGTTTTATGTTCCTTCTAAGATCAGTAGTTAATGCTACTGAAATGCGTGGACTGTGGAGTTGTCGTTTTGTGATCGTGTTCTTTTCTTTTTAGGAATACTCGCGAGTTGTTATATACGATCTCCATGCTTGTTTATTTTTCGGAATTTTTATTTTTAACGTAAATAAAATTTATATTCTATTCACATAGATTTTTTTTTTTTTGTAGGCTGCTTCATTCAGCTTAGGGATTGGATCCCTAGTTTGGGTGGAGGATCCAGAAGTAGCTTGGTTAGATGGGGAAGTATTGGAAGTTAATGGTGAAGATATTAAAGTACTTTGCACTACAGGAAAAACGGTTAGTAATCCTATTTTTTTATTTAAATAGTACTTTTACTATTAAATGAACTTAAAAAATAATGTAAATCCGTGTTCATTAGGTTGTTGTAAAATCTTCAAAAGTGTATCCGAAAGATTCGGAAGCTCCAGCTTGTGGTGTAGATGATATGACAAAGTTAGCTTATTTGCATGAACCGGGTCTTCTCCAGAATTTAAAATCTAGATATGATATAAACGAGATATATGTAAGTTTTGTTTTTTCGTAACATTTTTCTTGTAATTAACTTAATTTCAAAACTAATCTAGTTACTGGCATGTTCAGACTTATACAGGGAATATTCTTATTGCTGTGAATCCTTTTAGAAGATTACCTCATTTATATGATAGTCATATGATGGCTCAGTATAAAGGAGCTGCTTTTGGTGAGTTGAGTCCTCATCCTTTTGCTGTTGCTGATTCGGCTTATAGGTATGTACTATATATATATTGCATGTTTTGAAGTCTTCTTTTCTTTTTATTTTGACCGAGAATTGTTTTTTTTTTTTTAAAATTGTAGGCTTATGATAAATGATGGTGTAAGTCAGTCAATTTTAGTTAGTGGTGAAAGTGGGGCCGGTAAAACTGAGAGTACGAAACAGCTTATGAGATATCTTGCTTATATGGGTGGAAGAGCTGCAGCTGAGGGTAGAAGTGTCGAACAGAAAGTTCTCGAGGTAATAACATTTTTACCACATTAAATTTGGAAAAAAAAAAAATAATTCCTTTTTTATTCTCGTTATTTTAACACTTTCTTGTGCAGTCTAATCCTGTTTTGGAAGCATTTGGTAATGCGAAGACTGTTCGAAATAATAACTCGAGGTAAAGGAAATGTGATTTTTTTTTAGTTTTTATAGTTTTGTCGCGTAATCTTTGTATTAATTGTGACACTTTTATTAAAAAATGCAGTCGATTTGGAAAGTTTGTGGAAATTCAGTTTGATGATCAGGGGAGAATTTCGGGAGCTGCGATTAGAACTTATTTGCTTGAAAGATCTCGTGTATGCCAGGTGTCAGATCCTGAGAGAAACTATCATTGTTTCTACATGTTATGTGCTGCACCACCTGAGGTAATTAAATTTATTTTATAAATTATAATCACGGAAACAAAAGATATAAATTCCGGGAATCTGATGTTGTGTTTTCCATTTTTCAGGATTTAAAAAGATATAAATTAGAAAATCCGAGAACTTATCATTACCTTAACCAATCAAGCTTCTTTGATCTAGAAGGCCTAGATGAGGCCAAAGAATACGCTGAAACAAAGCGGGCAATGGATATTGTTGGAATACATTCCGAAGAACAGGTACTTTCAGGGGCTGTTTAGTAATTTCTCAACTATTCGATACTTTTTTCACATTTTAAAATAATTTTTTCTTCTATATTCAGGACGCGATATTTCGAGTTGTGGCTTCAGTTCTTCATCTCGGAAATATCGAATTTGCAAAGGGTGTAGAAATAGACTCCTCAGTTCCTAAAGATGAAAAATCTTGGTTCCATTTAAGAACTGCTGCAGAGTTGTTAATGTAATTACAGGATTATACAATTTTTTTTTTTGCTTTTTAAAGGGATAATATATTGGTTTTAAATGTGACTTTACTGTACTTTACTTTTTAGGTGTGATGTGAAGGCTTTAGAAGACTCATTGTGTAAACGTGTAATTGTGACTCGTGATGAAACAATCACTAAATGGTTAGATCCTGAAGCTGCAACTGTTAGTAGAGATGCTTTGGCAAAAATTGTATACTCAAGATTGTTTGATTGGTAAGCTAAAAAATCGTTAAAACATCGTATATCATTTATGTTCATTCCTTAAATAGTAAATTCTGATCTTTGCTTGATTGTATAATTATTGGCAGGCTTGTTGACAAGATTAATAATCAAATAGGTCAGGATCCAACCTCAAAGTCTATAATTGGAGTGCTGGATATTTATGGTTTCGAAAGTTTTAAGACTAACAGGTGCTTCACTGGTATGCCTTTTGTTTGATTGTGCATGAAAATTGTCTGAAAATTTGTAAAAGGACTTAATTGTTGCTCGTGTCACTTTAAGTGGTAATATTATATTATTATCATGAAATATACTCTTAAGCAGGTGTGTGTTTCATTAGTGTTAATTAAATCTTGTCTTCTTTGGTGGATATATTTGGTAAATGTTGCTTTAATTGGACTATTTTTATGACAAGATAATATGTTCACTAAGCAGATGATTCAAAGTTGTGCTCAGTTTGTAGGTCATTTTGAGTTTTTAATCTGATTTTTTTGTGCAGCTTTGAACAATTCTGTATTAATCTGACAAATGAGAAGCTTCAGCAGCACTTTAATCAGCATGTTTTTAAAATGGAGCAAGAAGAATACACAAAAGAAGAAATTAACTGGAGCTACATTGAGTTTATAGATAATCAAGATGTTCTAGATCTCATCGAAAAGGTTTGTGCTCAAATTAATTTTTTCTTCATCTCTAATATTCAATCTTCTTTCTTTTGTGCTTATTAATGCTTTTACTTTATTGTGCTCAGAAACCAGGGGGTATTATTGCTCTTCTTGATGAAGCTTGGTAAGTATAATACTTTTATCTCTACTTTACATGATGTCCATGTTTACTAGCATGTTACTGAGATGACTATAATAACCTTGTGTTGTAGCATGTTTCCAAGATCAACTCATGACACATTTGCCCAAAAGATCTATCAAACTTTCAAAAACCATAAAAGGTTCAGCAAACCTAAATTGGCTCGTTCTGACTTCACTATTGTGCATTATGCTGGTGATGTAAGTTTCTCTTTTCATATTTTCCTATACTTAATTCATAAACTTGGAAAAATGGCTAATGATCTTAAAACTGTTTTGTATTTCAGGTGACTTATCAAACAGAACATTTTTTGGATAAAAACAAGGATTATGTTATTGCTGAACATCAAGATCTCCTAAACGCTTCTACTTGTACTTTTGTTGCAAGTTTATTTCCATCTTTAGGTGTAGATTCCTCCAAACAATCCAAATTCTCATCCATTGGGACCCGATTTAAGGTTTTTTTTTTTTAAACTTTTACCTTAAATCTCCTTTGTCTCTCTATAACAATCTGTTAAAATTTTGCAGCAACAATTGGTATCTCTACTTGAAACACTTAATGCTACAGAGCCTCATTACATTCGTTGTGTAAAGCCTAATAATCTTCTCAAACCAGCTATTTTCGAGAATCATAATGTTCTTCAACAGTTATGTTGTGGGGTAAGTCTTTTTATTCATTTATTATATACAATTGTGTAGCTTTTTTATATTCATCTTCTCCATTTATATCTACTTTCAGGGTGTTATGGAAGCTATCAGAATTAGTATGGCTGGATATCCTACTAGAAGACCCTTCTATGAATTCTTAGACCGTTTCGGAATTCTCGCTCCTGAAGTTTTACATGGAAGGTATATTAATTGTTATACATCTTTGATTACTCATAGAACGCTTCTAATCTAATGTTTGTTATAGTACTGATGAGGTGGCGGCTTGTAAGAAGCTTCTCGAGAAAGTCGGACTTCAAGGCTATCAGGTAATTGGTAATTGATTTATTTATTCGCTTGTGGGGTCCACGAAGCTAAGATTTTGGTTCTTTTAGATTGGTAAAACGAAGGTGTTTCTAAGAGCGGGACAGATGGCAGAGCTAGATGGTCGTAGAACCGAAGTGTTGGGAAGATCAGCAAGTATTATTCAAAGAAAAGTTCGTTCTTACGCTGCTCGTAAAAGTTTTACTGTGTTGCGTAAATCAGCTATACAGTTACAATCTGCTTGTAGAGGTAAGTTAACTTTTTACTCGTGTTGTATTGTTTTTTTATCTCTTCTATTTCTAACTAAAATTTGTTGAATGAAGGTGTACTTACTAGGAAAGATTACGAGAGTTTGAGAAGAGAAAGTGCTTCTAGAAAGATTCAAAGGAATATTCGTATGCATTTTAATAGAAAAGCGTATACAGAATTATATTCCTCTGCTATTAAAGTTCAAAGTGGAATGCGTGGTATGGCTGCTCGTAATGAGCTTCGTTTCAGAAAACAGACTAGGGCAGCTATTATTATTCAGGTTTGTGAAAACAAATCGAAAGCTATTCTTTTATTGTAATTTAATATCACTCACTTTAAATTAACTTTTGTTACTTTGTATAGAGTCACCTTCGTATGTTCTTGGCACGTTTGGATTATAAGAGATTGAAGAAAGCTACTCTTACTACACAATGTGCTTGGAGAGGCAAAGTTGCTCGTTTAGAATTGAAAAAACTAAAGATGGTAAATTCTTGTTTTTCTCCTTTGAATTGAATTAACAAGGTAAAATATTTATATATGTTTTTGTTGAAAAAAAGGCTGCAAAAGAAACTGGTGCACTCCAAGCGGCTAAGAATAAGTTAGAGAAGCAAGTTGAAGAATTGACTTGGAGATTACAGCTTGAAAAACGAATGAGGGTGAGTAAATTTATATAAAATTGATATGATTGAATAAAATTTGAGTCTAAAGTAATTTTTCTTGTGTAAATTATGGTATATATAGACTGACTTGGAAGAAGCGAAATCACAAGAATATCAAAAATTGCAAACAGTTTTGCAAGATACGCAGTTGCAACTCAAAGAAACTAAAGAAATGCTGTTAAAGGAACGTGAAGCTTCCAAAGTGGTAGTAGAACAAGTCCCTATTATACAGGAGGTCCCTGTAATTGACCATGAATTAATGGATAAGCTTAACGTTGAAAATGAGAAGCTCAAGGTGAGAAATCTTTGTTAAATATGATTTTAAAAAACACACACTTTCATAGTCTTATTCATTTAAATTTTATTGTATATATATTCAGGAATTGGTTGGTTCTTTGGAGAAGAAAATCGATGAAACGGTATTAAGGTATGAGGAGACAAGTAAACTTAGTGAGGAAAGGTTGAAACAGGCTACAGATGCTGAGTCTAAGATCATTCAGCTCAAGACTAATATGCAAAGGTATAATAATAACACTTAATAGTGATTTTATGCATTGTTCACTAATTTTTGTTATTTATAGACTTCAAGAGAAGATTTCTGATATGGAATCTGAAAATAAGATTCTTCGACAGCAAGCTTTATCAACACCTTCTAAAAGGGTGTCAGAAAGTCCATCCATGGTATATATTTGTCAAAACTTTGCATCTCTTGTTTTTTTTTCCGTAAATCTTGTGTAAATTGTATAACTTATTTTGCAGAATCGAGAAAATGGTCACCATTTCAATGATGAAAACACAACGAATGTAAATTACTCATTACTCATTAATCTTTACTTATTATGTTTTACTACTTGTTATTGATGGATTAATTAACTGATGCAGGAACCACAGAGTAATTCATCGTCTAAAAATTACGAGACACCTGATAGCAGGTTAAGAAGACCACCAATTGATCGTCATGTACGTGTTTGTTTAAATCGAGAGCTTTATTATTCGCTATTTTGTTTATTTTAGAATCTAAAATAATAAGTTTCGAATTTCGTGCAGGAGGATGTGGATGCACTAATCGAATGTGTTAAAAAGAATGTAGGGTTTAGTCAAGGAAAACCAATTGCTGCTTTTACTATATATAAGTGTCTTCTCCATTGGAAATCTTTTGAAGCTGAAAGAACTAGCGTATTTGATCGTCTCATTCAGATGTTTGGTTCTGCCATTGAGGTAATTTTTTATCGTACTTTTGTTAGAGAAAGTTGTATAGATGAGTTAAAGTATAACAAAGGTTTTGGTTAATGAATTGCAGAATCAAGAAACTAATGAACACATGTCTTATTGGCTATCAAACACATCTACACTCTTGTTTTTACTTCAAAAAAGCTTGAAATCTGCTGGATCTGCTACTCCAGCTCGTAAACCTACACCTCCAACATCTCTCTTTGGAAGAATGACAATGGTAAGTAGTTTTTTTTACTTTTTTTTTAGTTAGAAGAAAATTAAATTATATATAATTGTCTACATGTATTATGATCTCAGGGTTTTAGGTCATCTTCTGTTAACGCTAGTGCAGCTGCAGCTGCACTAGAAGTAGTGCGTCAAGTTGAAGCAAAATACCCAGCTTTGCTTTTCAAACAGCAACTCACTGCTTATGTGGAGAAAATCTATGGAATTATCCGTGATAACTTGAAAAAGGACTTGGGATCTCTCATTTCTTTATGCATACAGGTTCGTTTAGTTCTTGTATGTATTTGAAAACGATGATATTTTTGTAAACCTAATTTACTTGTTACATCTCAGGCACCAAGAACGTCTAAAGGAAGTGTGTTAAGATCTGGGAAATCATTTGGAAAAGATTCTCCAACAAATCATTGGCAAGGAATTATTGATTGTCTCAACACTCTTCTCTGTACATTAAAAGAAAATTTTGTAAGGATCTCTTAACAATCCATATCATTTTTTCATTACTCAATGCTATATACATACCCAGATATCAATATTGTTTAAAAAATGCAGGTGCCTCCTATTCTTGTGCAAAAGATATTTACCCAGATATTTTCGTTCGTTAATGTTCAGCTTTTCAACAGGTGATTAATCGTTTAATCCTTTCTCTTCCTACTCATTAACCTTTAATGGTGTACTTAAAGAAGATTTACCTTTGTTTGGTTTTGTAGTCTACTTTTACGTCGTGAATGTTGTACATTCAGTAACGGAGAATATGTTAAATCTGGCTTGGCTGAATTAGAACTTTGGTGTTGCCAAGCTAAAGACGAGGTATATTTAAACATCTTTTATTTTCTTGAGTTTTTAATTAATTTTATCATTTTTTCTTTTTCATTTATATTTTTTTTTTTCATTCAGTATGCAGGGTCATCATGGGATGAGCTCAAACACATAAGACAAGCTGTTGGTTTCCTGGTAAGTTCAAACTACTTCCCCAACTGGATAAATATCTTTTAGACTTGTGGGCCCCGCTTTCTGACTTATTGTATGATATGTAGGTGATACATCAGAAGTACAGAATATCGTATGACGAGATTATTAATGATTTATGTCCTGTAAGTCTTTTTCTCGAATAAATTTTTTATTTGCTCTCCATATTTCTCATGGTTTTGGTTTCACAGATTCTGAGTGTTCAGCAACTGTACCGTATATGTACACTTTACTGGGATGATAATTACAATACTCGAAGTGTATCTGCAGAAGTAAGTTTCCGTAATATTTAAGTAATTTTATAAACCCAAATTTGCAGCTACTTATTCATCAATCATATACTGTAAATGCTAGGTCATAGCAAGCATGAGGGTATTAATGACAGAAGACTCAAACAATCCTGAGAGTAACTCCTTTCTCTTGGATGACAGTTCAAGGTATATATTTTTTTTTTGTACATAATTTTCCTTGTCTTAAAACCTAACACATAATGTCTGGTTTTGCAGTATTCCATTCTCAGTTGATGATCTTTCGAATTCATTGAAAGTCAAGGATTTCGCAGAGGTCAAAGCAGCAGAAGAGCTTCTTGATAATCTCGGATTCCATTTTTTACAAGATTGCAATTAAGAAAATTATCAACTATATATTGTAAATCCATTCTTTTTTCTATATCTTGCTCCCCAAAAATATAGGTTTTGCTTAATACTATTCTTTGTATTTAGAAGTTTTGTAAAAATCCATAGCATGAGGGCAGGCCCATCCATATAGTGTGCTATTGCTTATTTGCTTTGTATTTTTTTGGTGACGATTCTTTATAGGAAATTTAGGGGGAAAGTATTATACATACTACATTACTATCAGAAATGTGGTCAAAGCTTGTTTTTATCCTTCCTATACAAATTAACTAAAATTTTGTGATTCGATTCTCTTTATTTATAGTTTTCGTCGTTTCTTATAATAGCCCAGAAAAATAAGTATTAGTTAAAGAATGTAAATCCCTTTGATATCATTAATTCAGTTTGTTTGTTTGATTTAATATATAATTATTAACTAAACTAAACCAAATTTCATAGGTTCCTGGACCAGGCCTCCTAAGCACGAGACCCAGAAGGCATGTAGTGTTAGATATCTTTCGAACAAAAAAAAAAAAAAAAAAGGTTATTGTTGATAACATCCTAATTAAACTAGGGGTTATTGTTGAAAACATCCTCCTTAAACTCTCTAATTGTTTTTTTATGCCTTCAATAATCTTATTTATAAAAAAATGCCTAATGAAATAATTATTTATAGAAAACATCCCCTTTATATTTTCTATACATTTATTAATTCCATCACATGCGCGCGTCCGTGAAATTTTTTTAAAATCGTCATAACTAATTCAAAAAAAATCAGAAAATTAAAAAAAAAATATTTTTGAATAAATCTAATTAATATTTACGTCTATGAATTTTTTTGATTTTTTTTGAATTTTTTTAATTTTTTCGAATTTTTTTAATTTTTTTTTTCGCAAACACGGAATTCCATGTTTTAAACATGGAATTCCATGTTTTAAACCGTGAAATAAACATGAAATTCCATGTTTCAAACATGAAATTCCATGTTTCAAACATGAAATTCCATGTTTTAAACATGGAATTTCGTGTCTGCGAAAAAAAAAAATTAAAAAAATCAAAAAAAATCAAAAAATTCAGAAAATTCCGAAAAAAATCATAGACGTAAATATTAATTTGATTTATCCAAATATAATTTTTTTTGATTTTTTTGATTTTTTTTGAATTAGTTATGACGATTTTAAAAAAATTTCACGGACGCGCGCGTGTTTATTAGTTTTTTTCTTATTTTTTAATTGTTAATTATAAGGGGGCTGTTTTCAATAAATATTTTTTTCTAGGCACCTTTTTCTAAATAAGTTTTTTAATAGGCATCAATCAACAATTGGCTCATTAAACTATCTAATTGTTCTTTTATGCCTTCAATAATCTATTTTATAAAAAAATGCCTAATGAAGTAAATATTTATAGAAAACATCCCCTTTATATTTTTATGCTTTTACTACCTTTATTATTAAATATATTTATTTTAAGGGGTTATTGTTAAAAACATCCTCATTAAACTTTCTAATTGTTTTTTTATGCCTTCAATAATCTTATTTATAAAAAAATGCCTAATGAAGTAATTATTTATAGAAAACATCCCCTTTATATTTTCTATACCTTTACTAATTCCATCACATGCGCGCGTCCGTGAAATATTTTTAAAAACGTCATAACTAATTAAAAAAAATCAGAAAATTAAAAAAAAAAAAATTGAATAAATCTAATTAATATTTACGTCTATGAATTTTTTTGATTTTTTTTGAATTTTTTGAATTTTTTGAATTTTTTCGATTTTTTTAAATTTTTTTTTTCGCAGACACGGAATTCCATGTTTTAAACATGAAATTTCGTGTCTGCGAAAAAAAAAAAAAAAAAATCAAAAAAATTCAGAAAATTCAGAAAATTCCGAAAAAATCATAGACGTTAATATTAATTTGATTTATCCAAATATAATTTTTTTTGATTTTTTTGATTTTTTTTGAATTAGTTATGACGATTTTAAAAAAAAAATTATTAGTTTTTTTCTTATGTTTTAATTGTTAATTATAAGGGTAATTTGGGATGGGGCTGTTTTCAATAAATATTTTTTTCTAGGCACCTTTTTCTAAATAAGTTTTTTAATAGGCATCAATCAATTGGTTCTTATTTTAATACAATATTAATTTTTAAATATTAAACAAATAATAGGGTACTTCTTTCTCCACCACCACCACCACCACCACCACAACCACCACCACAATCACCATGTATGTAACCACCAATACATCCACCACAACCATCACCACCTCCACCACCACCTACTACTAATTCCATCGCACGCGCGCGTCCGTGAATTTTTTTTTAAATCGTCATAACTAATTAAAAAAAAAATCAGAAAATTAAAAAAAAATTATTTTTGAATAAAGCAAATTAATATTTACGTCTATGATTTTTTTTGATTTTTTTTGAATTTTTTGAATTTTTTCAAAAAAAATTTCGCAGACAAACATGGAATTCCATGTTTTAAACTGTGAAATAAACATGAAATTCCATGTTTAAAACATGAAATTTCGTGTCTGCGAAAAAAAAATTAAAAAAAAAAAAAATCAAAAAATTCAGAAAATTCCGAAAAAAATCATAGACGTAAATATTAATTTGATATATTCAAATATAATTTTTTTTTTATTTTTTTGAATTAGTTATGACGATTTTAAAAAAAATTCACGGACGCGCGCGTGTGTTTATCAATTTTTTTCTTATTTTTTAATTATTAATTATAAGGGTAATTTGGGATGGGGCTGTTTTCAATAAATATTTTATTCTAGACACTTTTTTTTAAATAAATTTTTTTAATAGGCATCAATCAACAATTGGCTAAAAAAAAAGTGTTAGATATGAGTTCTTGAAAGTATTCGAATTTCTTAGGTACCTTGTGGTTGAAGTTGTATAGTTTTGTTTTGTATGTATAATTATATACAATTTACTTTCCTGTGTTTTGGCCTATGTGGCTGAAAGAAAGGAATATATTTTTCTGGAACTGTGAGTTCAATCTTTCATATTTGAAAATCTAAGTTAGAAAATATATTTGAGATCGAGACTCTATAATAGAGATTACTTAATAAATAATAAAAAATAATGAGCCATTAATTTAAAAATAACTCACGGGAATTTATTTGCGAAATTAATTTTTTTATTAATAACCACCTCATTTATAAAAAATATTTTTATATGAAAAAATCATATAGTCTTCGCAAACCGAAAAATAACCATTCCTATTACAACTTCGAAAACCACCATTACCATTATCACCGTATTCGACAATTTTTTTTTCTTTTTATAAAGAATTGCGAACACCAGCACCGACCACTGTTTCAGCCACTACCACATCCACCGGCTATTTTATTTTCTTAAAACATTTTTTGTAAAAAATTTTGGACACCACCACCACCGACCACCGCTGCAGTAAGCACCACCAGCATCCCCACCACCTTCTCTGGTTAGTTTTTTTTTTCTCAAATTTTTTTTGGACACCACCACCGCCATCTCCTCCAGCCAGTTTTTTTAAAAAAAAATTGGACACCACCATCGACCACTCCTACAACCACCACCACTGCCACCTTTTCCCGCCAGTCTTTATTTTAAATTTTGGGCATCACCGCCATCCACCGCTGCAGCCACCACCATCACCTCTTCCGATCAGCTTTTAAAAAAAAATTTAACCACCACCACGACCACCACTACCACCTCCAACCAGTAATTTTTTTTAAAAAAATTTCGAGCACCACCACCAACCACCGTTGCAGCCACCACTACCACATCAGTCCATTTTTTAACTGGCATCACCACTGGACATTCATGCTGTCAATAACCTATACAATTTTTTCTCCAATCAGATTTCTGGCCAACTACTCGCAGAAAATGAAATTCATTGTTCAAAACAATGAATTTTGTTGTTTTTTAACAATCAAATCCTTGTTTCAAAGAATAAAGTTTTTGTTTTGGACAATAAAATTCATGTATGCGGAATAGTTTTAATATTTCCAACACTGAACTCCTTGTTTAGAATAATGACTTTCTTGTTCTGAACAATGAACTCATGTATGCGAAAACATAGTTTACCGAAAAAAATCCCGAACCAGGTAAGCTAGCTCATCTGGCCAGGGCCCTGTCTCTCAACTAAGAGGTACATGGTTCAAACCCCGAAGGTGGAAGAAAGTTAAAAGAAGGTTGTTGACCAGGGCTCTATTGTCTCATCCATGAGGTCCAAGGTTCGAATTCCGAAGGTGGAAGAAAAGTTAAAAAAAAGGTTGTTGGCTAGGGCTCTATTGTCTCATCCATGAGGTCCAAGGTTCGAAACCCTCCCAGAACATGGGTAACCCTGTTCTGACTTGCCTAGGAATATGGTTGGGGAGGCGGTTATATCCCCCGTGGGATTAGTCGGGTGTAAGCTTGGAACCCATGTATCAAAAAAAATCCCGAAGTACATGGTTGCGCCAGGAGTGTCCGGTTGTGGTGGTGGTAGAAATTTAAAAAAAACTGGCGGGTCGTGATGGCGACAGTGATTAAAAAAATTTGTCCGTAGGTGGTTGTGGTTGTGGCTGTAGCGGTGGTCGAAATTTTTTACAAAAAACCTTAGCGGATGTGGTGGTCGAATTTTTTTTCAAAAAAAGAAATTGTCTGAAGATGGTGGTGCGGTGGTTGAAATTTAAAACAAATAAAATTGAGGTGGTGGTGGTAGCGGTGACGACATCAGGGATGGTGGTGGCTGCAAGGTACTGATGTTTGTTGATGGTGATCCAAATTTTGGTACCCTGGACTTTTGAGGGAATTTTATTAAAAATCGTCTCAAGAGTTCCCAAAAAGATTGTCTTTTTAGGTTTCTGCAACCGTGAGTCCGTGACATACATTAATATATGTGAATTTACTTTGGAGGAGTATTTATGGATCTAGTAAGTTTTCTTTTTACTTTTCAGAAAGGGTGATTGATATGTAGGGTTTCAGAGACAAATTTCACGATCCATAGAAATACTGTTGCTAGATTCTTCTTCAAGTAGGTCACACAAATACTAAAATACTATAATATTGTTAAATTGAATAAAAATTACAAAAAGATAAAAAATAAGTAACAAAAATTTTATGAATACAAAAAACAAATGGACCACTGAATGACTGATTATCAATATTCATCTCCAGCCACCATAACCAACCACAACCCGCGCCGTCATAAGAAGTTCTCCGAGGAGCGCCGCCACCTGGGGTGTACTCAGTGATTTTGACTGAGTACTTAGAGAATTTATTGTACCGAAAAATCATAGAGTACTGGGAAAATTTACTAAGTATGGGTAAAGAAATACTGAGTATCAAGGAGAAAACACTGAGTATTGGGAAAAAATCATTGAGTATATAAAAATTCACTGAGTATCGGGGAATATTAATTGGTATGCCCAGTGAATTTACTAAGTATGATACCGAAAATACTGATACATTTAGTAAAACACTCAATTAATAATACAAACTCTATTTATATAAAAAGGAAAAAATTACAACATTTAATGAAAAAAGAATTCTTTACCTAAAAATAAAAATTTTAAAAACCTTGTTACAATAATTAATAAAAAAAATTACAAAAAAAGAACAACATGTGCTAAGGGAAACAAACGTGTCTCTCTTTTTCAATTTTACTGAACCATGTCTGATGCAAATGTGTCTCTTTTTTTCATTGTAGACGCTATTGTGAGTTACCCCAATCGCTTCTTGTGAATCACAGTTGATACACATTGTGAGACACTTCCTTCCCAAAGTGGCATATCAAATAGGAGACTCCTCAACCACTCAGCTTCTTACACGACCAATTCTAGTGCTATGAACTCAGACTCCATTGTGTAGCGTGCTATACAAGTTTATTTAGAGGACTTCCACGATATAACGACTCCATATAAGGAGAACACATATCCACCGGTGGAGTTTACTTCGTCATTTTCAGAGATCCAGTTTGCATCACAAAGTCAAGAAATTTGTTATAGTGCAAACTTAGACCAATAGTACCCCTCAAGCATTTCAAAAACCGACAAAATGCAACGCATTGGCCACTACTCGGGTTATGAGTACATTCACCGAGTCTACTGACATTAGGAAATATCGGGTTGAGTTTAGTTCATCAAGAACATAACGCTCTCTATAATTTTAGCATATTCATTTTGGGATACATCATCCCCATAGTTTTTGGACAAACGAATACTAGAATCATAAGTATTTTTTACCGGCATTACCTTAAAGGAGTCAAACTTCTTCAACATCCTAACTACACAATAAGACTGGCTATGGGAAATACCATTACTGCCTCTCATGATTTTTACCCCGAGAACCATATCCGCTTCTCCTATGTCTTTCATATTAATTTTAGATGACTTGAAGCATTTAGTCTCATTTATAATATGAATAGAAGTACCAAGGATGAATACGTCATCCACATAAAGGCAAATGATAACACAATATGTACCTATTACTTTGGAGTAAATACACAAGTCAAAACTGTTAGCAATAAAGTCATCTTTAATTAAGGTACTATCTAGATTTTCATACCATTTTTAGGTGCCTGTTTTAAACCATATAACGACTTTCTTAGCTAACAAACTTTATCCCCTTGACCCGGGGAACCACACCTCTCAGTTTGCACCATGTAGATCTCTTCATCTAGATCTCCATTCTGAAACACTGTTTAACATCCAATTGATGTATAACTAGTATGTGAATAACGTCCAGTGAAATGAGAGTTCTTATCGAGGCTCTTTTGATCACGGGGGAGTACGTATCAAAGTAATCTAAGCTTTTCTTTCGGGATAATTCCTTAATAACAAGCATGGCTTTGAACTTTTCTATTGAACAATCAAGTTTCAATTTTTTCTTAAAAATCCACTTGATATTAATAGGTTTGATACCCCTAGGTAAGTTTGTTGATTCCCACGTATGGTTGTTTTTAATAGACTCAAGTTCACTATTAATGGTCTTTTTCCAAAAACTAGCATCTACCAATTTTAAGGCATCGTTACAAGTTTTTGGGTTTTCCTCCAGAAGGAGGCATGTGAAAACCTCTTCTCTTATTAAGTGGTGGGTCGTGGTGTGTGATAAAATTAAGCAATAAATAAAAGGATCCACAAACCGCAAGTGTACGGGTCGTTCCAAGTAATTGATAAGTAAAATCGGGATTATCATCTCCACAAAGTTTGCGAGATAAGATAAACGTGTTTAAATGATAAGTAGAATTAATTGCAAAAAGAAATAAATAAAAATTTTATTTTGTTTTTATATATTATAGACTAGACGCAATAAAGTAAGTTAACCAAACGCAGATATGAGCTATACTTGAGTCTCACAAGGGATCCACCTAAGTTCATACAACTAATGTCTCTGTTTAAGGGCTAAGCTGGTATTTATATACTAGCCGAGACTCTAATATCTCTTAGCCCCCTGTCGGGTGGACCTAGGAGCTATCCTATGGTAATATAAACCCCTCTCAGGTAGTCTATTTACTTACGAATGTAAAGTTCTTACCTCTTTGACTATGTGATTAGTCACGCTTGTTGGTCAATAACGGACATCACACAGATATTACATATGTCTATAATCAATCCCCCCTGTCGAATGATCATTTCGCCACTAAAGTGAATAGCCTAATTACTCAATCTTATTTCTAATAGATCAGAAAAGAAATAATAAACAAGTGTAATATAATATCCAGCACAAAATACCCAACTTAAGTTAAATAGCAAAATCCCAAATTCGGAAAACAGAATTACATAAACTAGGGCTTCAACCCATTATTGTGATTCTCAAGTACGAAATTTTTTAGCTCATATTCAAACTAAAAACTAAAAAGAAATTAATAATATACATAATCCCTAAAACAGAAATAAAGAAGAACCTACTTACAGGAGTGAAAAGAACTATTGTTGGAGGAAGAAAGACTTCTCCAGTTTCTGATATTGCCTCTTCCTTTTGACGCTCTCACTAAAGATAATTTGATTTGAAATATAAATAAGAGGTGCTGAATAATGAGGTCTAAAGGGGCTTATATAATTCTTAAAATCGGATTAGGTCTAAACATGGTCTTAATTAAGTAATTAAGACCCAAGTCCAATTAGTAAATCCTGTAACTGCTATACACACTTAACTAAAACAGCCGTAACTTTTGCGTCTTAAGTCCAAATCACCTGATTCTAGTCCTAAATTCGCGCTAACTCAGAGGTGCAACTTTCTCCTTTGAATCTCCATACTTGGATCAGTGCCGATGTGGCTCAAAATCAGCAATTAGTAACAGCTATCCAGATATTTATATCTTTTAGTCAACTCTTGAGTGGTACTTTCTCTCTTTTGACCTCTCCGCTTGATCTAAGACTTTAAACGTCACTTCTAGTACTCATCTTGGTGCTCCATAGCATCCATGTACCTAATAACTTCATGCTAAAACTAACGAATTAACGCACGAAAGCTCTAAAAATTCAATTAACATAATCCCAAAAATGAGGAAAAGTGAAATATAATCAAATAGGAACAAAAGTCTATCAAATAATTCCAATTTTTATCTAAAATGATGTCTCCTAAGGGCATATATTTATCACAAAAAGGGAGATATCATTAAGTCAATGTGAAAAACTTCAGACATAAAGGCTGTGATAAAACCAGGTCCAAAGTTGGACTCAGTCATCCATTATTGTAGTTATTTCATTCTTAATATCACCTGGAGTTTCTTTGCCGAAAAGGATGGCTGGTTTATTCAGATTAATTTGTTGTCCAGAACCCGCACAATAAATGTCTAAGCATTCCTTGAAATGATTCATATCCGTGTCCTCCAATTTGAGAAAGAAAAGAGAGTCATCTGCAAATAGAAGGTGAGAAATCGTCGGGCAATTCCTATTAATTTTTATACCTTTGATTAGACTGTTATCTATATAATGATCAATAATGCTGATAAGTGATTCAGTCATAATAGAGAAGAGAAAAGGTGATAGGGGGTCTCCTTGTCTAAGACCCCTAACTGGTTTGAAATTCGCAAGTCTTTTGCCATTCAAATTTATATTAAATGAAACTGAGGTAATACAATTCCTAATTCATTTTACCCAAGTATCACAAAAACCTATTTTTTCCAAAACCAAGAAAAGGAACTCTCATCTAACCTGATCGTAAGCCTTTGCCATATCGATTTTTATAGCTGCCATATGTTCTTGTTTTTCCGTTTCCTGCTCATAAAAAAGATATCTCTTGCGCTATAATAATATTATCCTGAATCGCCCGACCCTTTATAGAAGCCAATTGCGAAAAGGGAAATTATACTATTCATAATCTCTCTTAAGCAGTTCGAAAGAATTTTCGTAATAATTTTATAAATAAAGTTTACACAAGATATCGGTCTAAAGTCTCCTAAATTTTCCTGTATCGTTCCTTTTGGGATCAATGTTATCAGCATATCATTAATCTTTTCAACTGAACAGTTATTATCAAAAAAATGCTCAATGATCTGTAGCATTTCTACCTTAATAATTTCCCAAAATTCCTTATAAAACTTACCGTTGAGTCCGTCTGGTCCAGGTGCTTTTGAAGTCGATAATTCCGAAATAGCTCTTTCTATCTCCTCCATCGTTGGTTTTTTTGTTAATTCCCCATTCATGTTGTTCGTAACACATGGTTTAATAAATTCGATAGCTTTCTCCATATTTTCTTCTATACATACGTTTTCTTTAAACAAGTCCTTATAATAATTTTGAAAACAATTCTCCGTTCATGTTTTTTATTCTAGTGATCCGGTTCTGTTTTCTACGCTTTATTGTAGCTAAGTGAAAAAAATTCGTATTCTTATCCCTGTAAACGAGCTAGTTCTGTCTAGCCCTATCACACCAATATTTTTCTTCTTTTTCATATTCTTTTTTAATACGTTATTTAATATCGTTTTCTTCTTTAGAAGTATCTGTATCCTCTTTAGTATTATTAATTTTTATGAGTCTATCTTGAAGGGCCTTAATAGTTTTTTCATGATTCCTAAAGTTTTTCTAGCTCCACTTGGTTAATTCTTTTTTTGCAAACTCCCTTTTCTTAATAAAGTTAGGTATGGGGATTATGTCATATGGGATTTTCTAATTCTTGTCTATTATATCTTTGCAATTATTATTATCTAACCATCTACTTTCAAACTTAAAGTATTTTTTCCCTATTTTCATACTCATATCGTAGTGGAGAAGTAGGGGGAGTGATCCGACCCTATTGCTGGCAGTATGTAAATTTGTGCTCTCGGTAACTTCTCCATCCATTCGTAGGTTGCCCTTCCTCGATCTATCCTTGTTTTGACATTCTTTTCCCCTTCCATCCTGTTGGACCAAGTAAAGAAACACCCGTTAGAATTTATTTCTGCTAAAGAATTATTATGAGTAAAGTCTACGAAAGAATTAATATGGTTTATATTCGCTTGATTTTTGCTTTGTTTCTCCGTAAGTTAAGTATCTCATTAAAGACACCTAAAATCATCCAAGGTTCCTCAATACTTTCACTCCATTTAGTTATTTCATTCCAAATCTCAACTCTTTGATTAAAGTCATTAGGGGCATGTAAGAAAATCATATAGTACGAAAAGGAAATTTCATTAACTAAAGCAATAACATAGAAATTACAACTAAAAATAAATTGAAGAAGCACATTAGAGTTCCACAAAACCATGAACCCTCCAGAATGGAAAGAATTTCCGGAGGGTTCAACAAAAAAGGAGTTACTGTAACCAAAACGCGCCACCACTTCTCGAGAGTCCACCTCTCTCAACATCGTTTCACAAAAGGCCACCACACTAGGACGAAATTGATCTATCATCGAGCTGATTCTTGTCAATGTCAAGGGCACTCGAATTCCCTGAACATTCCAAAACAAGGTCGTCATTTGAACTTCACGATTTTTTTGGAGTTGCCGCCTCCATTCTACTGTTCAAATTCCTCCTCATCGTCAGCTTCTGCATCGACATATTGAAAAATCATATCATGGTCATCTCAACCCCCCTCGTAGTCTTTCTCGAAACAATTTTCACTATTCTCAAAATTGCCTTCTTCCTCCTCCTCTGGCTCGTACTAAGAATCATAGTCATCTATCATTTTTGACATATTGTCTAAATCCGTACCCTCCCCTTTAGAAATTTTTTCACTATCCCCACCCTCCCTCCCATTCTCTAACAAACTAAATTGATTTTTGTTTACAAAATTTTCAATAGGGTCTACTACCCTTAGTTTTTTAAAACTACAAGAAATCTTTGAGTTAACCACTGAGTTGCCACTCTCCATTTGACCAATCCTTCCATCTCTTCTCCTTTTAATGCTTGTTCTGATTTTGATGATGTTTCCATGTTGTGGTCAGTAGTGTCACTCTTGTTTGCAACTTGTTTTCCTTTGATTTTTCGCATTTCTTCTTCAAAGGCCATTAGCGCAGCACGAATGTCACCTTTATTGTTGTTCTCACCATCATCAGAAATTCCATGAGTTCTTTTGAAAGCTTCTATCTTCAAAGTGGATTCGTGCAGCTCATTTCGAAGGCCATGCATCTGCTTGTTCCACGCCTCCCACTCTTGGTCCTCTTTTTCTTTCTCCTCGCTTCCTTGTACCTGATTGTTAACCTTGCTTGTACTACCTCTTCTTGTATAATTGAACCGGATCAGGACATCTTCCCCTACCTCATTAATTTGGATTCCTCGAATTGGATTAGCGCTCCTAAAACTTGGACCTGCATTCTTAACTGCTTTGTCATTGTACTGATAATTAATAAACTCACCATTAACTTTCAAGTGAAGCCCATAGATGGGATTGGATGGAGGTAATTTTGCCACATTATATATACTCCACGACGCTTTCCTGCGCTCATCAATGTCTTCTATTTGTTTGACAACCTTGATAGGGCACTCTCCGTACTGATGTCCAATCCTTCCACACCTGAAACAAAGGGATCCTGTATTCTCGTACTGGAAAACCACCCACGTTGCACCTTCCTCTTGATAAAGATAAGCTCCAGGAGGGAGTGGGAATTTGGTGTTTATTTTTACGCGAAACCTCAGAATCTTAATGTCACAGTTTTGGTTTGTTGGGAAATCAACTGCTTCGATCTTTATGAAACATTCTTCTAGGGCCCTTACTGTGTTGATGTTGTTTTGTTTGAAGGCGAGACCTCTGATCTGGACCCATATTGAGGAATAATCAGTAGAGAGCTCCTTGAAATCCACTACTTGAGGCCAGATAGTCATACTTAAGTGTAATTTCTGGTAAATACCACGCCTCATCTCCCATACTCTTTTAAAATCCCTTTCGTTAAACACTTCAAGTTTAAACATATTATTCTTGACCTCGGAAAGCCTGTAATGTCCTTGTATACCCCACATTTCTTCTATGAATTTTCTGAGTTGGACAGCGTAAATGGTAGTATATCCGATGACTTTGATTAGTATGGCTTTCTCTTCCTTCATACTTTCAGCCAATCTTGCTTTCAATCCGATATTGATGACCCCCAATTTTCGAGCTTTGTGATCTGTTAAAGGAACTATTGGGAGGGCATGAAACTCTCTCGTAGCCATTGTAAAATCTGCACACACAAAGAACAAGACCACAGGACTAGACAGAAACCAGTGGGTGAGTGATGAGTAAAAGAGAAACAAACTTAGAAATTGGAACGAAGTATGGGAACAGAGGAAGGAGAAAGTAGGTAAGTAATAGCGAGAGTAAGCGACAATTGGAGAAACAACCTTACATATATTGTGTATAAATAGTCCTCCAGCTTTCTACCTTTGTTCTTCTTGAGTACGAAACCCATAGGTGAATAGGGTCTTTGAGCACCTTGGGTTCTGTAAGGGGTTGCAACGCAGCAATTCCTTTCCACATCTCTCACCTCATTATTGCCTTTTGTCATAATTAGTCTTGGTAGTCTCGAATTGCAGTTGCTTACCTTGATTATCTCCCAATAATGTGCAATAATCTCACACTTCTGGCCGTCTCTTCGACTCCCGGATGTTACAACTCCAGCAATCCAAACCCTCACCTGCACGAGAAGAGAGAAGAAAAAAAAGAAAAGGCTTTGTCGTATTTGTTCTTACCTCGAAACCCCAAATGTTAGGGTCCGTGATGATAAGGGTTTTGGGGAAATCAAAAACTTGCTTCAGATCAGTAAGAACAGCTCCATCATTAGCCTTGATTTCTACCATTAGCCCACCGCTTATCTTCTGCCCTATCATCAACCTTTGCTTCCAATCAATTGTTTTTCCCCCAATATTTATTTGATTAATCCCTAAAGTATGCCCTAGATTTCCATCAGAGGAGGTACCCATTCCGAGACTATAAGTGTAAGGAGCGTGTGTAGACCACACACGCGTGATATCCCCACCACAGAAGTGATGAGGAAGACAAAGAGACCTAGAAACCAAGAAAATCGTGACCTAGAAGAGAAAGGCGAGAGAGTTGCGTAAAATCTAGAGAGAGATTTTTTTTTTATTCAGATTTTGAATCCAGAGCTTTCTCTATTCTAATTTAGCTTTCATAGCTTTAATTCTTTTAAAATGAATAGATAGGTAAGTACATAAATAATTATTGAATCTTTTCTCCATTTCTGATGTAAGACTTTTTAACTTTATAATTTTTTTTTCGACATCTCCTAATAAAATTTTAAGTAAATAAAGAAAACCCATTTTAATTTGAGTGATTCCAAAGGTTTTGTTTTCAACTTCCAAGTTAGACTATTTAATAGATGAATAGTTTTTACACTTCTCAAGTTAATAAAGCAATACTATTAATTTACTAATATCAACAAGACTGACTTGGAAGAAGCCGAATCACAAGAAAAAAAAATTGCAAACAGTTTTGCAAGATACGAAATTGCAACTCAAAGAAACTAAAGAAATGCTAATAAAGGAACGTGAAGCTTCTAAAATGGTAGTAGAACAAGCCCCTATTATACAGGAGGTCCCTGTAATTGACCATGAATTGATGGATAAGCTTAACGTTAAAAATAAGAAGCTCAAGGTGAGGAATCCTTGTTAAATATGATTGTAAAAACACACTCACACTCATAAACTCTTCATTTAAATTTTATTGTAAATATTTTCAGGAATGGGTTGGTTCTCTAGAGAAGAAAATCGATGAAACGGTATTAAGGTACGAGGATGCAGAGTCTAAGATTATTCAGCTCAAGACTAATATGCAAAGGTATAAATAACAACACTCACTAGTGATTTTTTACATTGTCCTCTAACTTTTGTTCTTTATAGACTTCAAGAGAAGATTTCTGATATGGAATCTGAGAACAAAATTCTTCGACAGCAAGCTTTATCAACACCCTCTGAAAGAGTGTCAGAAGTTTCATCGACGGTATATATTTGTTAACAAATATGCGTCTCTTGTTTTTTTTTTTTTCGTAAATCTTGTGTAAATCGTACAACTTATTTTGCAGAACCGGGAAAATGGTCACCATTTCAATGATGAAAATACAACGAATGTAAATTACTCATTACTCATTAATCTTTACTTCTTATGTTTTACTTTCTGTTATTGATGGGATTAATTAACTGATGCAGGATTCACAGAGTAATTCATCTTCTAAAAATTACGAGACACCTGATAGCAAGTTAAGAAGGCCTCCAATTGATCGTCATGTACGTGCTTTAACCGAGAGCTTTATTATTAGCTATTTTGTTTATTTTAGCATTTAAAATAATAAGTTTCGGATTTTCTTCAGGAGGATGTGGATGCACTAATCGAATGTGTTAAGAAGAATGTAGGGTTTAGTCAAGGGAAACCAATTGCTGCTTTTACTATATATAAGTGTCTTCTCCATTGGAAATCTTTTGAAGCTGAAAGAACTAGCGTATTCGATCGTCTCATTCAGATGTTTGGTTCTGCCATTGAGGTAATTTTTTATCGTAGTTTTGTTAGAGAAAGTTGTATAGATGAGTTAAAGGTTTTGGTTAATGAATTGCAGAATCAAGAAACTAATGAACACATGTCTTATTGGCTATCAAACACATCTACACTCTTGTTTTTACTTCAAAAAAGCTTGAAATCTGCTGGATCTGCAACTCCAGCTTGTAAACCTACACCTCTAACATCACTGTTTGGACGAATGACAATGGTATGGAGTTCACTTTTTTTTTTTTTTTACTAGAGCAAAATTAAATTATACTTAATTGTGTATATGAATTCCAGGTTTTTAAGTCATCTTCTGTTAGCAGTAGTGCAGCTGCAGCTGCACTAGAAGTAGTGCGTCAAGTTGAAGCCAAATACCCAGCTTTGCTTTTTAAACAGCAGCTCACTGCTTATGTGGAGAAAACCTATGAAATTGTCCGTGATAACTTAAAAAAGGATTTGGGATCTTTCATTTTTTTATGCATACAGGTTTGTTTAATTCTTCTAATCTCAAGATTAATATGTTTGCCTTAACATATGGTGTATGATCATATTTATATCTGTTACATCTCAGGCACCAAGTACTTCCAAAGGAAGTGTGTTAAGATATGGGCGATCATTCGGAAAAGATTCTACAACAAATCATTGGCAAGGAATCATTGATTGTCTCAACACTCTTCTCTGTACATTGAAAGAAAATTTCGTAAGTATCTAATCCTAACCCATATCATATTTTCGTTACTCAGTAACAATATTGATATCATTGTTTAAAAAATGCAGGTGCCTCCTATTCTCGTGCAGAAGATATTTACTCAGATATTTTCTTACATTAATGTTCAGCTTTTCAACAGGTGATATATCCTTCTCTTCCTATTTATTATCCTTTAATTTTTGACTTAAAGATGTACCTTTGTTTGTTTTTGTAGTCTACTTCTATGTCGTGAATGTTGTACATTCAGTAACGGAGAATATGTTAAATCTGGTTTGGCTGAATTAGAGCTTTGGTGCTGCCAAGCTAAAGACGTATATTTAAATATTTTTTGATTTTCTTCGATCACATCTGATTTTTTTTGTTTGCATTCAGTATGCAGGGTTATCATGGGATGAGCTCAAACACATAAGACAAGTTGTTGGTTTCCTGGTAAGTTCAAACTCATGCTCAACTGGATAAATAGTTTCCCATCTTGTTGATTCGTGGGCCCCGCTTTCTGACTTATTGTATGATATGTAGGTGATACATCCGAAGTACAGAATATCATATGACGAGATTATTAATGATTTATGTCCTGTAAGTCTATTTCTCAAATGAAATTTTTATTTGCCCTCCATATTTCTCATGGTGTTGGTTTCACAGATTCTGAGTGTTCAGTAATTGTACCGTATATGTACACTTTACTGGGATGATAATTACAATACTCGAAGTGTATCTGCAGAAGTAAGTTTCCGTAATGTGTATAAACCCAAATTTGCAGCTCTACTTACTCATCATATACTGTAAATGCCAGGTCATAGCGAGCATGAGGTATAAATGACAGAAGACTCAAACAATCCTGAGAGTAACTCCTTTCTCTTGGATGACAGTTCAAGGTATATATATTTTTTTTTGTACATAATTTTCCTTGTCTTAAAACCTAACACATGTCTGGTTTTGCAGTATTCCATTCTCAGTTGATGATCTTTCGAATTCATTGAAAGTCAAGGATTTTGCAGAGGTCAAAGCAGCAGAAGAGCTTCTCGATAATCTTGGATTCCAATTTTTACAAGATTGCAATTAAGAAAATTATCAACTATATATTGTAATCCATTCTTTTTTTCTATAAATTGCTCCCCAAAAATATAGGTTTTTTTTTTTTGAAGAGCCATTTTGGACTCGGGAATCATTTTGATGATGATAAGATTCGATCCCAGGACCTCTCGGTCTCTGCGGAGTAGCCTAACCACTAGGCCAACTATCAAATCTTAAAAATATAGGTTTTGCTTAATACTATTCTTTGTATTTAGAAGTTTTGTAAAAATCCATAGCATGAGGGCAGGCCATCCATATAGTGTGTTATTGCTTATTTGCTTTGTATTTTTTTTTTTTTGTTGACGATTCTTTATAGGAAATTTAGGGGGAAAGTATTTTTTTTTTGTTACAAATGAGACCAACAGGCCCTGAAGAGCGGAGGCTCTTCTACAAAAGATTATTAATTATCTACGTTTATTCGAGGGGTTGTCCACCCATATCGATCGCGAACAAGAAAGCGCCAAATCCCGTCAGGAGGGTTATGTATTCTATCAACTCTTCGGAACCTCGTAAGCCCTTCTTAGTCATCCAATCCGCACTATTATTAGCCTCACGGTAGTTCCAGACAAGATCAAAATCAACATTGCTTCTTAACATGTCTGTCCTTACATTCCTTAATCGTATTGCTCGAAGTTGCTCCTGAGTTCGCACCGCCCTTCACTAGCGCGTGCAACTCACGCGAGTCAGTTTCAATAAGGAACTGTCTAAACCCACGATTAACCGCTATTTTAAGACCATGATTAAGTGCTAGCGCCTCCGCCTCAAGAGGCATACTAGCCACACCATTCCCAACAAAACCATACAAATAATGGCCCTCCGTGTTCCGGAATAAACCTCCAAAACCACCCACTGAACTATTAATATCAAAAGAGCCATCAATATTGAGTTTTAATCCCGCAATTGGTTTGGTCCATTTAACAAGGGTGCTCCTTGAGGACATAATTAATCCTCCATCACCTTCTCTATCCCAAGCTCGTATATAGTCACTCGCCACCACCCTACTAGTCGCGATTAATTCACTCGTAGTCTTCACACTCGCGTCGCTATCGAACACACACCGATTCCTATTAATCCACAAAACCCAAGCTACCGCCGCAAAACAAATTCGACGCTCTATACCACCAACTAGTACTTTGCTGGACAACTGCCTCGCCCACCATCCATTCGCATCAAAACCGCCACCTGCAGGCTCGGATTCTGCAGAAACCTGTACAGGTCCAGCATGCCTCGGTGAAATGGGCCCCTGTACCTGCCTATGATGTCTCGGCCCACTGCTGGACTCATGAAGAAGGCCATCTGATAAGCTCAATTGTGAAATGCCTTCAGTGACCGAAATAATACCCCTTCCACACCTGGTGTACAATTGATCAGTAGCCAAGTTATTAATTTGCACATTAGTCCCTGTGAATATATTAATCAATCCACTGAAACCACTGCACTTCCGGAAGAGGTGCGCTGCAGTTTTTCAAATCAACCCCACACCTTGGACAAGATGCATTGTCTAGGACTCCTCTCCCCACTAAATTTCTCCGAGTTGGAAGCCGGTCCCACACACATCGCCACAACAACACCCTCACTTTTTGAGGGCATTTTAACTTCCACACTAAGTCCCAGTCCCCACTAAGTATTTTACATACTACGTTACTATCAAAAATGTGGTCAAAGCTTGTTTTTATCCTTCCCATATAAAATTAACTAAAATTTTGTGATTCGATTCTCTTTATTTATAGTTTTCGTCTAACTACGGCAATACCTTCCACGATGGCTCGACAAATCTTCGAATCGGACGGCTTATTAATGTAATGAAGGGTCTCCGCTCTAAGATATTTATGCCGCATCACAATAGTCCATAAGGATACATCATCATGAATCAACTTCCATCCTAACTTCCCTAATAACGCTTTATTCATATCCTCAGCAAAACGGAACCCAAGACCACCTACATGCTTGTGTCTACAAATATCCTTCCAAGCAACCCAATAAATGTGCTTCTGACCATATGCATTACCCCAAATAAATTCTCTACGAATCCTATCGATCTCAAAACACACATACCCAGGTAATTTCTCCACTTGCATAATATACATAGGAGCAACACTCAATACAGACAGCGCTAAGGTAATACGCCCTGCAAGAGATAGAGAATTGCCCTTCCACTTGGCTAATTTACTCCTCAAACTATTAATAATATCACCATAATAGTCCTTAGGCCGTCTACCTGATAATATGGGGACACCCAAGTACTTCCCAAGACCCTCGCTACGTTGGAATCCACTCCGTACCGTGATATCCAAAGCCACACCCTCTTCAACGTTCTTTGAAAAATATATAATAGATTTCTCCCTACTCACTGCTTGACCCGAATCACGGAAGAAAGTGAGCAAAGTATCCTGCAAAATATCAACATTAATAGTGGAGGCTTCCGCAAATAATATTAAGTCATCAGCAAAAAAGATATGAGATATAGGAAACCCCCTTGCGCAAAGCCGAATCGGCTTCCAAACCTCCTCCGCAACAAGCCTCTGAATCAAAAGTGAGAGCCTCTCCATGCAAATGACGAACAAATAAGGTGAAATGGGGTCACCTTGCCGGATTCCTCTTTGCGGTCTAATCGCATCGAGTGGTTCGCCTCTCCATAACACATTAACCTCATTATCTTCCATCCATGATATAATCACAGCTACCCACTTGGAAGGAACCCCTAAGGACTCCAAAGAATCCCTTATGAAATCCCATCGAATCCTATCGTAAGCTTTCGCAAGGTCCACTTTTATCGCCATATAACCTCTCTTACCCTTACAATGTCTCATAAAATGGTCCACCTCGCTTACCAAAACAACATTATCAATGGTTGATCGCTTCGGCAAAAACTACTTTGAAAAGGACCGATATACTTCGCAAGTACTGGCCGTAATCTATTAACAAGTACCTTCATACAAATCTTATAACTCACATTAATAAGGCTGATCGGCCTAAACTGGGTAATATATTCGGGATTTCCTATCTTAGGAATAAGATGAATTAAAGTGCCAAGAATCTCCTTCGGAAACCTAGCCACTTCAAGAGCAAGCTTGATCATATCGCATACAACTGAACCCACTGTGGGCCAACATCTTTGATAAAGCCCAGCTGTCATCCCATCCGGCCCAGGCGCCTTATGTGGGGCCATCTGAAACACCGCACAACGCACCTCCTCATCCGAAATTGCACCCCCAATGGACTCAATATCGGAAAAAGAGAATTCAGGTAACCTAGGAAACTCAAACACATCAGGATTACTCACATCCAAGCTAAACAAATCCTCAAAAAACTTGCAAACCCAATCTTTTTCTGCCGCCTCATCATCCACCCATTCCTGATTCTCACCTCTAATTCTAACATCACCGTTTTTCTTCCTCTTAATTAGCACCGCTCTATGATAATACTTCGTATTCCTCTCCCCCAAATTTACCCACTCTGTTCGTGCTCTTTGAAACCAGTGATGTTCTTCTTGCGCAAGGACTAACTCAAATTCACCCCTAAGCCTCTTCTCAAGTTCAACTAACGACGAAATATATGATACCTGAACCGCTTTCTGAATCCCCTCAATGCATGCTAGAAGTCTCTTCTTCCGCCTAACTATATCCCCAAAAACTTCCTTCTTCCATCGTTCCAATTCAACTTTCATTACCCCAAGATTTTCGCCAAGAGTCTTACCCACCTTGTCCCATTTACCGTCCACCAAGCCCCTAAAGCTTTCATGATGACCCCATGATTATTCAAACCTAAATCTTATGTCCTTCATACTAGAAGAAAACAAAGAAGCAATCAAAACTAAAATAGGAGAGTGATCAGAGTATACCCGAGGAAGATGTTTGACCCTAGTAGACCCAAACACTTCCCACCAATGCTGATTCCCATAAGCCCTATCAAGGCGCTTCATGATCCGCATCCCCGAATTCCATGAATCACTCCACGTAAACCTTGGCCCCTCGAAACCCAAATCGTCTAATCCACATGAGTCTCTCCATTTATCAAACTCAACCATCGAGCGCGTAGCGCCTTCCGCACCTCTGGACTGATCTGCCTCGTCACCAATCTGGTTAAAATCGCCAACCACTAGCCAAGGTTCCTTAACCACCCTCGAAGCCTCCTCAAGCGCATCCCAAAGCGATTCCCTCAACCATTCCCTAGGGCTTGTGTAAACTGTAAAAAACAACCTAGAAGAACAAGAATCCTTAGATATGCGCAAATTAATTACCTACTTCGAGGCCGAAAGAACTTGAATGGAAACACCCATGGGATTCCGAAAAACCCAAATGCCACCCGAGAATCCATCTACTTCCACATGGATAGACTTCTCCATTTTGAGTGACTTGATAATCTTCGTAGCTTCGCTACCCGAAGCCTTTGTCTCTACTACAATCGCGAGGAGAGGTTTATGACTTTAGTATGAATTATTAAATTCCCTCCAAAAACCCTCGCTATTTGCTCCTCTACAATTCCAAAACAACACACTTAATGTCCCAAAAGCCGAAAGCCAACCTCCTGCAAACTCACTATTAGTTGTATCCGTCATAGAAAAACAAATTAATTAAAGAAAAAATCAAAAGAGAGAGATAAAATAAAGATCACTTCCTGGTAGCATGGTATATAGCATAGAGATAGCTCAACACATACTATTTCCATCTTCCAAATCCATTGACATAGCACCCGAATCAGCACCTAAATTCTCATCATCTGCTGTTTGGTCCTCATTTAACTCTTGTGAATCTTCGAGATGAAAATCGGCATAATCCGGTGCGTCTAATTTGTCCGCAAAAAATTCTTTTAAAGCTGTTTTACCAATGTTTACCACCGCCACCTGTTCAACTCCCTTTCCCGGACCTGAGCGCTTCAGCACCTTTCCGTTATTCCCCCCTCCTCGCCGAGAGCTGTAGAGAAGCCTACCTGTTGTTCGCCTCTTCAAGAGGCCGACTTGTCAAAGCAGAAAAAGTAAGCATACCCAAGGTTATGGCGGGGTCAGGCGGTTCTTTATTCGCTCCCAAGGTGTTGCTCAGATCAGATTCCATGTTGCTCAATAAAGAAGCAGGTACTGTAACTTTTTCCAAACTTTCATTATTTGCACAATGGTCCCTGGTGTCAATTTCCATCCTTCGAACATCAACAAGCCCCTCACCTACTGCACCGTCCACCCCCTGCTTCCGCACAACATCATCAGGCACCTCACTCCCTTCGACCACCAATTCAGGACCTATATCTTCCTCGCTACGCACCTCTGCTACCTTAACATCCCGACCTACCTCACGCCCCTGACTAAGCATTTCCTCGAGTTGGCTCACAGGACTTGTTGGATTCTTGTTTTTACCCTTACCTTTTCGTTTCACCGTCGGACCCAACAATTCCCCATCCAACACTTTTTGCTTTCCCGTATTATAAAACCCACCATCTAACTTGTGCGTAACCGTATCCATAACGGCGTGATCAGGAACCGAAACTATCCCGTCACTTCCATGCTTCTCCGTTCCATTCCCCGAAATAGCAACATTTCCAACCACCTTATAAACATTCTCATCCCTCGGCTCACTTCCACTAAATTCCCCCAACTCAGACGTAGACAAAACACCATACCTCGAACCCATATCGCACTCCGAACCCTTGGAACCTCTTGTCTTAGCAGGTGTTCCTCCTCCCTTCTTACTACCCCCAGCAACCCCTCTCGGCGGAGCTTTATTCACCTGTCCTCCTGTATTATTCCGTCCCCGTCCTCTTCCCCTATCAACCGTCATCCACTCCCCGTAACGAGGGACATGATTGCTCGAAACGGACGCGGTAACTCTATTCTGATCTTGTTGATTCCCATTACCCTCCCTAGCCTGTGTCCCGCCCGCAACTCCACCACAATCCCCTTTCATGTGACCAAACTTGCCACAGTTAAATCAAATGATATGAAGCCCCTCGTATTCCACTTTTTGCAAATGCTTTTAGATTCGGATTATCGAAACAAGAGGTTTGTCCAACTCAACTTCCACCGCAATTCGTGCAAAATTTCCTCTCGCTCGAGACCTAGTAAACGGATCAATACGAACCCAATCAAAATTCCCTATCAAAGTTAAAATATCCTCAGTGTAATTCATTAGTGGCAACCACGGTAACCGGACCCAAGCTATAGTACTAATCACCGGCGCATCATTAGGCATAAAAAACGGGTCCCAAGGGCGAACAATGAAGTATCGGTCTAAAATCATCCAAGGGCCCCCACTAAGAGCCTTATCATAGTCCTCCGAACTCATAAATTGGGCCATGAAATAACCAAACCCAACGTCTACTAAGTCCATATGCGCCTTAGGGGCCCAAATTTGGTTCAATTTATTAAGTAGATATTTAAAACCAACATTATCCCAGCAATTTTATAATCAAGGACTTTTGCCATACCTTACACCCCTTGCGTTTTTATTCTGCAGTTCGCACCAATTGCGGGTAAGTGTTATCATCAACCGGGATGTCATCCTCCATCCCAAACATGGTCTCGTCTTGCCCTTTCTCATTAGACACCGGAGTACCCCCATCCTTACTCAAGTCACTCTTTCTCGCAGGCCTACTCCCTTCACCCCCACGCGTTGCAAAACTAGGAGGTCCCTCACTAAACACCTCTTTATACGATCGACCCTTCTCCTTGCTTACCACATTATCATTAGTACCTAAACTAACATCTGTACCAGCAACAGTCCCGTTAGTAATTAAAGAAATAGGGACTGAGGGAATACCTGCTTGGGACTTAAGACAAAGTCCCTCCTCTGCGAATGCCGGATTCTCGATCATTTTCACAGCCACACTCGAAGAGCTCGGCAGTGGTGATTTATCATAGTCCTTGCCCGCAGTAATCAGCCCTTCCTCGCTGCTTCCAATCATTAAAGTTTGCCTTTCCCCTCCAATGGTAACCGACGAAATATCGTCTCTATCCACATAATTAAGGGCCCGTTTAGACGACCGTTGAGCAGCCACCCCAGTCGCCCCTCCCGAACTCCTCCGCTGCCCCTCCGCCACTGGTTGCGAGAATAACCTCAGTCTTTTATTAGATAACTTCTTTACACTTTGAGACTTCTCTTTTGGATTGCTAATTTTTGCAATCGGTGTCCCTGGGAGTGAAGCGGAAGCTTTGGGCACTGTGATCGATGGCTTCCACACCCTCCCACCACCAGTATCCGGCATTAGAGGCGGCTGTGGCCGCCCCTGGCTGGACATTGCAGCTGACCGTTAGCTCTTACAAGGCAAGAAACACCCAGAAAGGAAACAAAAGGAAACGAAAAAGGAAAAAGGAAAGAAAAAAGTCTTCTGTGAATGGAAAGTGAAATAGCAGCTAGAGAGAACATTTCGTGCATTTTACTAGGATACAATGTTGTATGTTTCTGTTATGTTATGTGATGTAGAGAGAGAGAGAGAGTTTGTATGTGGTCTTCTTATCTATAAAAACAAGGGTTTTTATTTTTATAATTAATTTTTATTCAAGGGAAATTTGTTCATATTGATTAAATCTACTAAATAGAAAGATTGTTCTAGTCCTACTTTAGTCGGAAAACTTATAAACTATATGCTATTTTTTTTGTATGTGGGTGGTTCGAGTCAGTTTGCGCGCAAAATTATGTTACCCATGTTTAGGGAGAGATTCGAACCTTGTATCTCTCACTTTACACCTGTTAGAGAGGGTATTCGAACCTTTTACCTCCCTTTAAATGCTGAAAAAATAACAAGTTCTAGGCCAGTTGATAGTCCACGACTCTTATAAAAAAAAATTCCACCTTTAAAGCCACCTAGACCATTAATGATGCATTTTTATTTCCCTTCCATTAATTTATAGTTTCGTAATTCTGTAGTTCAAAATGATCAAAACAACATGGCATCATTAAATTTGGCATGGTGTGGTCCAAACTTGATCTCTTGGTCAAAATCATAAGAGAATGAATTAGTTTCTTTAATCAAAGAATTAATCAAAATATGTTGTTGAAGAGCATAGTCTTGAAACATTGAAAATTATACGCTGCACATGATAGTTTGGTATATATCTCTTTAGTCTAATTTATAAATTAATCTTCTTTACTTGATTAATTACATGTTTTGACCATTTTTTCTCTACTTTAAAATCTTAATTAAGCCTCTAAATATTCCACGATGCACCTTAAAACGGCGGTTCCATGTGATCTCATGTGTTTACGAATCTCCACAATTTCTCCATTTGCAGTTTGCATACATTTGGTCAAACTCTTTTCAGTCTCAAAGCATCAAATATTGCTCATGTATAAATAATTATTTTGTATATGTTGTTTTCTTTTTTTAGACAGGTATTTTGTATGTTGTTTAAAATGCAAATTCATTTTACATCCCCTAAAAGAAACTTAACAACTCTACAAGTAGTCTATCTAGCTCCAATTATGTGGGAATGCCATCTGGAGAGCAAATATGATTCTTTATTCCCTGATGCTGATTTGTAACATTAAAATTTACATACTCTCTCTATAATTCATTCGCTTATAAAAAAACATTGCCACTTACCTGGTCATGTTTTATCCAAAATAAATGTAGATTTAATATTCTAACTGGAATACATTTAAAGAAAACAAAGTGTAATGTGATGCCTGAGTGTGCTTGTTGTCGATCTGAAAACGAAATAGTTGTTCATCTTTTTTTTCTTTTTTTTTTGTTAAAAAGAAAAATTAATTAGAAAAGTTATTATACATAAAATTAGGAATAAAAACACCCAAATCCTTGAGTTTTTTATATTAAGAAACTTAAATTTTTTAGTTCATTTTTATTTCTTATCAAGTCCCTTTTTTAATATTGATAGTTAAATTTAACAGGTAAAACTTTGACTCTTTTAAACTTTCTTTTATACCTTTCATTAATTAATTTTATATATATACAATTTTATAATTTAAATTATTTAATTATATTCTTTATTTAAGAAAATTAAGAAATAAAATTTATATAGTAAACACAATTTTTTATTCTTTTATAAAAAATAATATAATTAACTCTAATATCAATGTTTTAAATGCATATTTTAAATGTATGGCGAACATATTTTTTTGAACAATTTTTTTATAAAATAAAATTTAATAAATTATTAAGATAATATTTGGTATAAACAATAATTTTAGCATAAAAATAATCATTCTTATTTAAATTTTAAGCATTCAATATAAACATATTATATATTTTTAAAGATCAAAATTACGTTCAAGCTAAAAAATATGCTGGATCTCATCTAAATAATATTTCTTTTGATCTTTATCTCATTCTACAAAGATAATCATATAAACAATCTCACACGTGCATTGAGTATCACAAAATTATTCAAACTTATTTAGATTCATACTAAAATCATGTTCATGTGCCTATATTATTCTTTAAAAAACCAACAAAATATATTCAATATTCAAATTAGACAAAAAGTATATCTTGACCATATAATTACCATATTCACAAGACACGACGAAAAGAAGATTCATACTAGAATCTATTATCTGCCATGTCGAGAAGAGACCGTCTCGTGAATTATGGTCCAACAAGACATGACAACACCGTGGAGGAGGCAACTTCTTCTCGCAATGATGGATTATTACATTTTAGTATGAATATTATTTTCATCATGTCTTGTGATCATGGTAATATTAATCATATGGTTGAATACTTTTTGTCTAATATAAATATTGAATATATATGTTTGTTAGTTTTTGGAAAAAAAATTTAGGCACAAGAATATAATTTTGGTACGAATATGAATAAGTATGAACAATCTTGTGATATTTAATGCATGTGTGAGGTTTTATACGTGTTTATCTTGTCAAAATGAAGTAAAGATCAAATGAAATATTGCTTGGATGATATCCAACTTATTTCTTAACGTAAACGTAATTTTAATTCTTAAAAATAAATGATACATTCGTGTTAATGCTTAAAAGTTAAATAGGAAATTTTATTTTTTTGCTAAAAAATATTATTTATACCATATATTATCTAAAAAAATCATCATGTTTTGTTTTATAAAATAGTTAATTGAAAAATATATGCTCACCTTACAAATATAAATAGATTTTTAAAGTTGATAATAAAATTTATTTTATTATTTTTGCTAAATATATTATTCAAAAAATTTGTGTTTACAAATATAAATTTTTATCTCTTTTAAATGAAATAATACAATTAAACTGGTTTAAAATTTGAAATTACAAATATGTTATATAATTAGTTAATGAAGGGTACAAAAGGAACTTTAAGAGAGTCAACATTTTGACCTTTAAAAATTACTATCCATGTTAAAAAAGGAACTTTGCAAGAAATAAAAAATAACTGGGAGACCTAAGTGTCCCAATATAAAAATTTCAAGGACTTAGGTGTCCTTTTCCCCCATAAAATTAAGGAAATTAAAAGTACCAAAGAGCGAATAATCCTGCCATTGAGTTAAACTGAAATTACACCGGGTACATTTCGCCAGTGCATCCGCCGTAAAGTTGAAAGATCTATTAATATAACTGACTTTCCATGTGGGAATTTAATAAGAGAGTTCTTCATTTCGACAATAATTGGGTAGATATGCCATCGGAGACTTGCATCTTCGAAAATACCTTGAATAAGCCCAAGTTTATCAGAGTAGAAAGAACAATTCCGAAGGTTAGTATTAACCGTCTGTCTCATAGAGAGTAAAACAACCCAACATTCTCCCTCAATAGGGTTTCCAATGAGACATCTTTTAGCGATTTTTTGTGTAATGAGACCCTCGGGATTAACAACAATGGGAGCGATACCTGTTGGTTCCCATTCTTTGGTGTAAGATGCGTCACAAAGCCAAATAGAATTGAGTCATCCGAGAGAAAAGGGTTATTATTACTCGATATGTTTGGAACAGCTTTGATGGGATTGTTATCTGTTGTTGATTTTATATTCTTAGTACCAAAGAGATCATTGATCATGGTATTAACTCTATGAGTAATTTCCTTGATGTTTTATGGGTTTATTAGAAGACTTGGGACTATGAATACTAAAATCATTCTGACGTATGTGGAGGAGGGGTGACAACCCAGAGTCATCACTACTTATGTATTATTGATGTTATGGAACATTTGGACAGGAAAGATGAAGAGTAAATATAACAATACAAAGCTCAACGTAGATGATGTTATAAGGACAACAAATATCAACGTCAAAAAAATTTGGAAAAAATTGGAGTCCTCAGAAAGGTGGTCATTCTGTCAATAATACAGTTCTGATGCCTCCTGAGAATAGTATGGATTTGATGCCTAGAATAGGAGTGGTAACTTGTGCAAGCTCGTGGAACATCCCATGGAAAAGTACCGCAACAGATAGTTGCTAGAAGATATTGTGTTTTTCGATCATATTTAACTACACTTATCTATGAGCAGACTGAAATTTCAGTCCAAGGGTTAGGAGCTACAGTTGTAGAACAAGAAAAACATGGTGGCAGTACTATGGAACAAATATGGAGCATTTGTAAGTGGTGAAGACTTATCAAATCTAAAATGGTGGAGTCAAGTACTATCTGATATAACAATTATGGATGGGCTAGAGTTGCGCCTGATTATTTCAGCAACAACACATTTGATATGGACGGAGATACATCGAATGTTATTTGAGCATAGGGCATAGAATTATGGGCAGAGAATTTCAAGTTAGAGTGCATAATTTTGCGAGTGACTTTTCTTGTTTCTGGAGGAAGGAAAGATATTGCGGCCTGATTGCGTTGGCCAAGAAAATGATCGCAAAGTAGGTGAAACCGCTTATCGAGGTTAAGCTTAACATCGATGGGTGTTTTGGCACCAACCCAAATAGAGCTGGTATGGGAGGTATGTTTAAAGATACTGAAGGATCTTTCTTTGTGGATCTGCAAAGAAGTGTTAGAGATTTTTGGCTTTCCATTTCGATATATGCGCTCTGAAGTTTGGGTTAAACATGGTGGTTGAATGCAAGTAGGATACTTTAATCATCGAACCAAACTCGTTGGAGTTACATGCACTAGTGAAGGGTTATGGAAATTCTAGTAGATTGTACGAGGCGTTAGCCAAGGCGTGTAAGGAGATATCCAAGGGCATTTTAAGTTAAAACACATAGAAGGCGGCACGAGTGCAAATTGGATGACGGAATTGGGGAAGCAGTAATGACAAACCCAAAACAATTTAATGATCCTCTAGAAGGTTTTTGGCATCATATCACCAGGAATAAATGTAGACGAATCACATCTAGAACGTATTGGACACCTCTTAATAATTGTACTCTCTATATCTTAAACCTTATGTCCACTTAGTTTTTCACGCAAATTAATAAACCTAATAATTACATATACACATTACAAAATTACCCCTAATAAAATAGATATTTTAAATATGCATTGGAAGTATAAATTTTATTTTAAAAAAAGTAATATAAAAAAAGTTGGAAAAAATATCTTGATATTTTAAGTAAACAATAATTTTAAAATATTATATTTAATAATGCAGACATTAATTTTAAGATAAAAGAAATAATAATTATTACTTCCTAGTCTTTTAAGAAACAAAAAACATTTATATATATATATATATATATATATATATATATATATATATATATATATATATATATATATATATATATTTTGTCAATGAACCAGATAAAGTTTAATTACACCTAAAGTAAAAAAAATTAAAATCCCCAAAAACAGATAAATCAACCCAGGTCAAGAATAACATTACACTGTCTTATCTACTTTGAGATTTACTCGTTAATTCAAAAACGAAAAAATCTTGTTTGTTGACTTTCAAAGACTTTCTACTTACCTCTTTGACTAACTCATGTTCCATAAATTTACACAGAAACTGGAATCCTTTTAAACAGTTTTGACTCTGTATCTTAAGAAAGTGGTTAGATGATATGAGCGTTGACAAAAGATACTTTTGTTTAGTCATATATTATATATACGATTGATACTCACATGCGCGGCGTATATAGAGTGGTAATACAAGTGAAACATTAGGAAAATATTATGGCCGGTATCGCATGCCATGTGCATGTTAGCATTCTTGGTAAAGCTAGCATTGGCTCATTATGCCTAAGTAAAAATCAAGTTAAGTAACTTAAACATTAATGTTTGAGTTCTTAAGAAAATTAAGACAACACTTAGAGTATAATTGATCGTTAACATTATTATGGATCGACTCTTTGCATTATGAAGGGGGCAGGGGACACGATTAATGCATAAAATTGGCCTTTGATATTTCCATTGACGTGGAGGGCATGTATCTCTAATGAGGAAATTACTTTTAGAAGTCCAAAAAATAAAAAACATTTCTACAAAATCTTGACTAAAAAATCATTCTAATAAAGGTTTAAGTTAGATTTTTTAATTAGAATTTTTACCTTTATACCTTTACTCAATTCGTTATTGGTACATACCAATATTTTTAAGTTTTGTATAGACCAATATTTATTTGTTTGGAACGCACCAATTTTTCATGGGTTTGGTACGTACCAAATGCTTTTTATGTTCGGTGTTACGTTTTAAGGTCACTAATAGTATTTTTCTAGTTATGGAGGGGTTTTGTTTATGTACATGGTTATTGTCCAGACTTATTTAGAAACCGATCGAAGATATCGTGTTGAGATCCTCACATTAGTACGCGCCAAACAAAGTTTTTCACGAAAAAACAATACACAAATCTATTCATGGTAACTTTTTTCACGATAAAAACGAATTGGTACATTCCAAACAAACCACTTTGGTACATTCCAATTACATCGTGTTGGTACGTTGAAACACATTTAAATCTAGATCTAAAAAGCAAAGAAATCTTTTTACAATGTATACCGGAATTAAAAAGAAAAATACTTAATCAGATTTAAAAAATAAAAAATAAACAACTGTTAAATCCAAATCAAATTTGGAACTGCTGGGCCTGGGTTTGGGCCTTGCTTGTTGGCTCTTGCTTTTGTGGTCCGATTTTGGCGTCGATGGATCGGATACGGTGAGCGGCGTCGGTGGATCGGAGAAGGACAGCCAGACGGAGAGGAGATGGGTGGAGCCATGGAGGCCATGGGGGTGGCGCTGGTTCGATGATGGTGGAGCGTGGTGGTGGTGCAGCGAGACTTACCGTGATGGTGGAGCCACGGACCTGCTGGTTTGCTGGTCTCCGTTCATTGAGGGAGGGTTGTTGGGCCTGTAAAGGAAGGCTGGTGAGGCCTCGAACGGAGGGCTGGTGAGCCTTGATTAGAAGGGTCCTTTGGCCAGGATCTCAGTTGCTGAAGGAAGAGGAGATGGCCACGAACCTGTGATGGGCTTCGGTGATCGGAGAGGCGCTGTGCCATGGCGGCAAGATCATGTGGATGGTGAAGCGTTGTGGAGTAGAGCGGCGTGCAACGGAGGCGATGTGATTGTGTGGGATGTGCAGCGGTGAGCAGTGAAGGCGATGTGATCGAGTGATGTGGAGCGGCGGGAATGGAAGGTGGAAGGTGAAAGGTGGAAGGTGGAGCGGCGGACGGAGGGAATGAAAGGTGGAGAGGAGCGGGTCCACGACGGCGGGAAAGTGAGAAGGTGGGGTGGTGAGGTATGGTGTGGTTAGGGATGGCAATGGTTACGGTTAAAAACCAAAACCGATGATAACCGAACCAATTAAAACCCGAATTATATAACCGTGGTTAAAACCACCAGGTTATGGTTTTGAAAAGTGTAACCTATGGTTAAAACCGATAGGTTATGGTTTTTGATAAAAATAAAACCGAAAAACTGAAAATCGGTTATTATCGTATATATTTTCAAATGTTATAATAATTTAGATTAAATTAGATATATTGAAATTCTAAAATAAAAATCAAAATACTAGATTTAACCAATGAAATAATAAATACACAATTTAATCAAATACCAATACAATGTTGTATAAACCTTTGAGTTTTCTTTTATATGTGTAGTTTTACTTTATGAAATTTAATATATTTATTAAATTATCATTTGAATATGGTTAAAAATCGCAAAACCGTTTGAAAAACCGAAACCGAATAATACGGTTATGGTTTTGAAAAGTGTAACCGATGGTTAAAACCGTTAGGACATGGTTTTTAGTTATAAAAACGATTATGGTTATGGTTTTTGGAATTTTTGCAAAATACTGATCTGTTGTCATCCCTAGGTGTGGTGTGAGAAGCCATAGAATCGAAGGGGATGGGTTGGTTCTGAAAAACAATCAGAAACTTAATAGGGTTATTTTATTGGTTTTATTGTTTACTAGTAATAAGGGTTGGAGACTTTTTGGGCTTTTGTTATATCTGGTTGGGATTAATTGATTTAGTTATAGATGGAATGTTGTGAGTATTGCATAGGTTGTTGAGACCTTTGAAAATAATTTCCCCATCTATAACACTCTACTCCTTTGTCTTTTAGAAGGTCCAACCTGCCACTACTTTACATGGATTTCTCGTTAATTTTTACGGGTTTACGAAATTCACTTGTACATTTAAATGTCCCAATCAAGGTGAAAAGTAAAACAAGAAAATTCTCGATTCTAGTCGATTTTGTTTCAAAAAATTTAAATTTTGATTTTTCAAATTTTCAGATTTTTGATTTTTTTAATGGAATTAATACAACAATATAAAAGAATTGGAATTTCAATTTCCAATCCAAATTCTATGTGTTTTCTCGAGTTATAATCGTTAATTACAAAAATCTACTACAAATTAAATTAGTTACGCTGCTTCTTTTTCCATACACGACTAATCTTTTCTGTTCCACACGATACACATCATCACACAACACTGTTCTCGCATGACTAGAGATCGATCATCACACCCACCAGAGATTCACCACTGTATTATCATATGAAAGTTTCATTTGTAATCATTAATCAGTTATATGTTGAAAATTATCTCATTATAATTGTATGAAAGTTTGGTTGAATCTTAACACATTGTACTAACATGTTGAAAAAAAAAATACGTTTGGAATGTTTATATGTTATTATTATTTAACTTTAGAAATAATTTACTCTATAATATGGATGTAAATTTAAATTGATATTGTTCTATAATTTGATCTGTAATTTATATATAAACAATTATATTGTTTTCGTAATTTTCAAAAATAATATAAATTAAAAATATTGAAAATGTAAATTTTGAATATTTTAGAAAAAATCTAAAAAACAAAATAGACAAAGTAAAAAAAAAAATTGGTTTTTCAAAATTGAAATAAAATTTTGAATTAGATTTTTTTTAATTGGATTTTCAAATTCTGATATTTTTAATTATTTTTGAACAACCGGTTTTACAATCTGATCTGATCGATTTCTATTCCTAGTCCTCATAACATAACACCTTAGCTTAATATATACATCAAATACATTATTGGTGGACATTCGTCAATATAAGTAAGAATGCCATAAATGAATCGTAAAAGGAGAAAAAAAATATGATTAAACTTTGTGGATACAAACAACCATATGAATAACAGTTTGAACAAAGTACCCATCAAACAAAGTACTACAATCGATTGTAATTCGGCACTGGAAGGAGAGGCAGAAGCAGTCCTTAGAGCAACACAAATAGGATCTTACTTTCCAGGAGAAAGAATAACAATCCACTCAGATAACCTTGAGGTTATTCAAGGTATAAAGCAGGTGTCAGCAGCTCGTTGGAACATCCAACCCATCCTACAAAAAATTATCCACAACGCAGAAGAGCTTGGGCAAGTTTATTTCAAACACATCAATAGAAAGCTCAACAAGAATGCGGATAAGTTGGCGAAGGAGGCTAGGCACGCAGCAACTTTTGTTAATCGAAATACATTTAGTATTTTCGATTTGTCTTCGGCTTTTAGCAAATTAGGGATAGGTTAATTTATTTTGTTTTTCTTGGGTGCTTTGGCACCCTCCCTACGTCCAAAAAAAAAAAAAAAAAAAATAACAGTTTGATCGGGGAGGGGGGGTGTTGGAGGCCAAACTTTCTTCCGGACACAATGAGAAAAATACTAACCATTTTTTGATTATAAATCCTTTAAGAAATATTTTCTTCCCAAGCCTAAAATCCGTCACCAAGCAAAAATTTCACCCCTCCTCCCCTCTCCCATGCAATCCATTTAACCCCCACCCCCCCCCCCCCCCCACCCAAATTAGAAATTGCCCCCAAAAAAAGTCAGGCTGATGCCCTGTATTTAGGGTTGTAAACGAACCAAGCCGCTCGTAAGTCGCTTGAGCTCGTCTCCGGAAAAAGTTTGTTCGAACTCGTTCATTTATATAAACGAACAAAAAAGTTTGTTCGAACTTGTTTGTTAAAAATCCGAGTTCGTTTGAGCTCGTTCGTTAACTTGGTAAAAATTTATAATCGGTAAATTAAATATATTGTAAAACCTATAAAAAACAAATTATTCGTTAATAACTCAAGATCGGCTAGAAAATAGCTCGTTCGATATGTTAACAAGTTTGAAAATTTGAGCTCGGCTCGACTCATTAAAATTTGGGCTCGACTCGACTCGTAAATATTATTAAACAAGCTTGCACATCTAGTATTCGTCTCGACTCGGTTCGTTTACATCCATACCTGTATCCCACTGATTATTCTATTTATTATAATCCATCGACTTGTAAATTCTACAGATTTTAAAAGGCTTTTAATAATCATATATAGAACCTGACAAATTCTTTTTTATTCTATATAGATTTTAACAGAGTCTATGTTAGAATTTTAATGAATTATAATCTCTCAAATCATGACAGGTATGTTAATAAAGTTTATATTGTGAACTTGTACTCGAACCGAATACAAATAATATTGAACACATATATATAAGTGATTTTTTTTGTTTATTTAGATATTTTTATAAACAATTACATAACAACAAATATAAGATACATTTTCTAATAAATTATTTGTAATTTGTTAAGAAATCTTCTTTCGTAAAGTAATTAATATATAGAAGTTAAATACTAGAAAATTAGTGGTGGTAAACTTACCCCAATATTTTAGTGCGGCTAAATAGGGGTGTGCGCAGGTCGGTTTTGTATGAAAAATGCTCAACCCACAAACCGCTCGTTCTTGTGCGGATTTTGAAAAATAAAACCCGCACCCGCCCAATACATTACTTAAATCATTGAGTTTCAATTAAAAGGTATAAAGTGAGATTTTAGAAAACTAAATATATGAAGTGAACAAAGAGTACAGATAATATCATAATTGAAATGAAAAACATATTCATTAGATAAAATATTATTGAAATATTGAAAGATTTTAAAATATTTTTAAAAAAGGGGAGGAATAAAAAAAATGTCGAGTGAAAATCACATGACCTCTACTATTTTATTTGAATAAAATGAGCAATACGAATTTTTCTAATTTTTATACTACAAGGTAACCGAGTATATATGCGGGTTTGCGGGTTTCAAGTTTAAAATCCACAACCCGCAAAATGTGTATATATTTTTTAAAATGTAAACCGCAACCCACCCGATTAAAAACTAACCCGTATAATTTCGGGTTAGTGTGATCGGGTTGGTCGGGTTATGCGGGTTTTTTAACCCGATGCACGGCTAAATCATAAGCTCTCGCTGCTTTATCTCATCATAGTCAACTGTTCATATTAAACATAATTTTATGTTTCGAACTAATTCAAGAAACTAAGAATTTTGCAAGGGTTTCTTTCTTACTACTTTAGCGTCAGTTGTAAAAAAAGACGAAAGACAGTAGAAAATTTAAGGGAATTATTCACTCACCCAAATACACTATAATCAATGATTGCACAATGTCATGTACCCAATTAAGACCACAAAATAAGTTAGTAGTAAACAATTTAAGTTAAAAAAAAATGAAGTGATGATATAAAAGTTGATTGTATAAAACTTACCTTGACGACCTTTCCATGATTGTCCTTCCCTTCTGCAAGTATTATCCCATAGATAAGATTTTAGATGATGATAAGATAGTTTGATCAAATTTACTTGATTATGTGTGAATCACCAATGAAATTAGAATCAAATAAGCTTAATAAAGTTGTCAATGATAGTTTATTGATAAGGAATATAAATAAAATCTGCAGATGCGATAATCTTTTGGTAATCGTAATTGGTTTGCTTTTCTTTTAAATTTATAAAATTTCTGTTTTTACAGAAGGATTTATAAATGACTTGTTTAGTTATATTCAAATTCTAAATTTCTATAAAATCTAATGACTTGGAGAGTTCAATAAATTTTAATACCCTAAAATTTTAAAGAATTTAAAAGAATCTTGATTGAATACACCAAGAATTTAAAAAAGTATTTAAATGTCAATTGTATACACCCAAATTTTAAAAAACTTTTAATTCTTAACTGAATACTCCTGGACTTTCAAAATAAATAAAAAATCAAACAGATTCTCAGTTGAATACGCCCCTCTTAATGTTATAAGACTTGTAATACTGCATTGTTTAAATGATACTACTTATTATCCAAGTCATATATTACTTTACAAAAATCACTTATGATTCTTAATGTACGATCGAGTCCATTAATGGAGAGATAACACCAAAGTCGATTATGAGGGTAGGCCGATTAGGCTAAACCCCTGATTTTTTTGATATTTTTAGGGATCACAAGCCATTTAGATGTATGTATGTACATATATAACCCCTGACTTTAGTATGTAAATAATTGTAGTTGTTTTGATTTAGAGGTAAAATGACATGTTTTCTTGCATGAGGTCTAGATTTCAAGCTATGCTAGTATTTGTTTTATTTTATTTCTAATTTTTTCTATATAGTGGGGTCTCATTTTATGAGCTTGCTTTGGATCCCAAAATGTCAGTACCAGATTGGGTAATACGTGAACCGTCATATTAAACATATTCATAAATCAACTATTCATCCTATAACTTATATGTTTTGATTCGATTGAGCGTTACACTTTTGCATTGCATATATAAGATTTACGGTGCTTACTTGGTAGTTGCTATAATGGTGTGTCTATTGTCATAAAATCTTGAAGCACACGTCTTCGAAAGTTAATTCCTGACATTGCTTATGTTGGAGGATTGGTTGACTTGAGGATATTTTTTCCAGAAATTGTGCTTACATTGTTCCAAAAAATCAATTTAAGTTCGTAGTTTTATTATGTCTTGTTATTTGTTTTGATAATTACTATACGATATGCATCACTTTGGTAGTATTTTGGGTTCAATTATGTGATTAAGTGAATATTTTAGCATTTTGTGTCTCATGAAGCGTAATAGATTCATTGTATTTATTTTTTGTATATTTTATTTGATTTTCGTGTAGATTTTAAAAACTCAATATAGATGATCGTGAGCTCGGGACAATAGAGTCTTGCTATGAAAAATTCGAGATGAGAGATGCGAGAACTAAAACTAATAAATAAGTGAAAATACGCTAAAGTTGTCCTTGGTCAAAGTAAGGCACAAGCATGTTTTGAGTCAACACAAAGTCAATGAGCTTGTAAAATCTGACTTTCCTGCAACAAATTACCAAGTTGGTTGCAACAAGGGACTAGAAAACATGGAAAGTTTATTGGATGAGCACATTAAATAGAATTATTATTATTGACTTTATCATCTACTTAGGGGTTTCGGAGAAGAGTAAGAGCATCAATTGAGAGAAATCTTCACACAACTTTATAGTGTTTCCAAAGTAGTTATTTAGTTCTTTAACTGAATTAAGTACTTTATTAGTTTGAACATTGATGTCTTGTTATTTTTGCATGTTCGAGACACCATTTGGCATTTTTTTTTGGTATAATATTAGGTAAAATAAGGTGTTATCTCTTAATTATGTCTTTGTGATAATTTTGGACAGGTTGCAAGATTTTGGGCTTTTTAATGTGAGATGGTTGCAAATAGACACAAAGAGCTAATTTGATAGGAAATACAATAGACATGGATGTGATAGTCCAAAGTACACGAAGAGACCCCAAGACTCCGCTTAGAAAGCCCAGGTTAAAGCACAATCAACTAAAAAGACAAGGACTAAATTTTGAATAACACAACTGATAAAGCTTGACTATCTCAACTTGTAGTAGGTAGGTGATCGATAGATCAAGGATTTCAGTTTCAACCTTGAAAACCTCTCAGTTAGGATAGCGAGCAAGAAGAATCCAACTATCAAGACCACCTTGTCTAAAGGCTAAAACCAAGTTTGGTGAGAAATTAGTGAATTATGCTAGAAAAAGTTGGAAAACATGTTTTATTCAATTAGGCCATAACTTTACTCTAATATAGTTTTCGTAGGATAGGTTTGAGAGTTTTTAGGAAGTATTAGGGATTCTAATATAGTATATGGGTAGCTTAGCAGAGTTACGTACGTAATACTATTTTTATAAATTTTAGATAGAGGTCGAGGATTCAAAAGAGGTTTTATCTAGATTTTTCTTAGGCAACTTATTTTTTTCTTTTTATTGCTTTATTGCTTTCTATTTATTCACTAAGAGTTATGACTTCTCATTATTTTAGATGATCATCCAATAAATCAAGGATAATACTGTGAACCTGCCGTATTTGTTTTGTTATTATTTTTGATAAATGTCTCTTGTGATAATTAATTGATTTTAATGCATGACTATTATTTAATTTATATTTGTAATTCATTAGCTTGATAAACTAATTTTAATCACCTATCCCACAGGACGCCCTAGGAATAAAGGTTTTGAAGATTGAACCTAAATATAGGGAATTTTGGAGTGGAAAATTATTTAATATTTGTATATGAACATATGAATAGGAATATATCATGTGCTTATATAAAAAATTTAAGGTTAGATTAAATCTCTTTTTAGGATGGGTTAGGTTGTATAAGGGTTGACATAGACCTAGTTTGTACCTTATTTGATCTAGATATAGGCTAATATTGGTCTTTTAAATCGTAGTGAGTAATAATAACATCTTTCATACTTTAGCACTGTAAAGGCATATTTTGCCAAGAAAACCAGACGAGAATCTTATGTATACCTTGGATGTCCATATCTCTTGAAGTTATGTTATATTTTTATTGCTTTCTATTTGTTTTAATTGTACTTTCAAAACAAAAATATTTGTCTTTTCAATTTTTTCTTTTAATAGTTGAATACATATAAACCTGTTCTATATTATTATAATTAATATATATGTAATGACCAATCATATCTATCAATTTGTTACATTGAATGATATGTAAAATTGTAGAGTGTAGCTCGCACTAGGTGACACAAATCACCTCGTCGCATCGGGGGACACCAAACATGAGCTAAGCTCCCATTGTGTGGGGATGAAAATTGTGAGCCTATATCTATTTTTTGCATGGATTATATATGATATTTTGGATGTGTTTCGTTTAATTTATTTGAGTTTTATCTGTTAATATTATATTGTATGAGAATGAAAACTATTGCAAAATACACATGGTAAATTTCCATAATATATATATATATATATATATATATGAATACTTATTGGTATAATTGTAACTGAATTAGTCTTGGGAAATAAATATATTTAGATAATCTAATTAGGATCAAATTAACAATCTTTTTCCATGTTATAACAACTATAGAAAGAGATTTATTAGGTATAATTGTTTGTCCTCTGATACTTGGAAAAGACTGTACATATTATTAAAATTATGTTTATTGAACAAAATTATTGCAACCTTTGTTGGAATCAATCTTATATCGATCGTATTTATATATTACAAGCATGTTTGGAATTTAATATGTATATTTTGAAAATATTATACATAGATTTAATTTACATAAATCGTATGTAAATATACACAAAAAAAATCATATCTTGGTATCAATGGTAGACTTGTGTGGGGCCTCGGGGGACTCAATCCCAATTGGATCGCGAGATTTTTCAAAATGTATGTGTAATTTTTTCGGAAAAAATAATTCGCCCCTTGAGCATTAAGTAATATTCAGTTTTCAAAATAGACAGATTTCTTTATAGGTTTAGTGGTAAGCCAAAGGCATAACTTGTTGAGCAGTCAAGGTTCAAGTATTGGTAGACGTAATTCTTTTATAGTTCAAAATTGAAATTAGCCCCCCTCGAAGTAAACTTCTAGATCCACCACCCCTTGGTATAATCATAATCATGTACGATCGCATATAACGTCTATATTTTTTTGATTAAATGTTAGAGACAGTTCCATATTGAGATTCTTGAATCACTGACAAGACAAATGGGCCCAGGCCGTGAGTTAATTTATGCATCGAAAAGTTTATCAATTTGCGTCTATGTTTTGTGCAAGTAATAAATAGGTAAGAAATACCATATCCATAAGGAATGTAAAGCTAACATTATACTTCTTGTGTAATTATAATAGATGTTATGGAATATAAACTAGGAAATAGGCAATAGTTGGTGACTAATTTTAACTTGCTATGCAATAAAGTAAACTAAACTATAAAGAAAATAAAATAGGATCTTTTAACTGTTATGGATGTGATTAGCTCGGAATACCTTGATCCCCAGATTGACATGCATATGATATACTACTATTAGGGACAAATTGGGTTTAGCACATTACTCAGGACTCTGAGATCTTCCTAAGTCTCTCCTAAGTAAATAGGTGGTAACTTACTAACCCATCATTGTTATCAAATCCTTACTAAGGAAATATAGGAGTGAGGGTTGATATCGCACAAGTTATCAAGTAATATTTTGCGTAAGGAAATATAGAGATAAGTACAGCGGGATCGTAACTTATCAAGACCTTTTTATATTATTAAAGGAAAGATGGAGATGATGGTCAAGAGCCATTAAGTTATCAAGTCCTTTTTTATCAAAGAAAAGATATATATATATATATATATAAGGATCGAGAGCCCATCGGTTATTAAGTCCCTTTTTAAAGGAAACATAGAGATGGGGATCGAGATTTCATAAGTTAACAAGACCTTTTTATTAGTGGAAAGATATAGATGAGGTTCAAGAGCCCAAGATTTATCAAATCCTATTTTATTAATGGAAATATAGGGATGCGGGATGAGACCGATAAGTTATCAAGTACCTTTTTATTAAAGGAACGATATAAGAGAGTGTCGAGATCCCTTAAGTTATCAAGACCTTTTTTAATCAAAAGATTGATAAAGGTGAGAGTTAATAGCTCGTAAGTTATGAATTCCTATTTTTATAATAGGAATGATAGAAATGGGGGTCAAGAGACCATAAGTTATCATGTCCTTTTTCATTAAAGTAAATATAGATATGAAGACCGAGAACCCGTAAGGTATCAAGTCCTTTGTCATTAAAGGTGGATTAAGGGTTGAGAGCCCGTAAGTTATCAAGTCATTTTTCATAAAAATAAAGATAGAGATGAGGGTCGCGAGCTCTTAAATTATCAAGTCCCTTTTCATTAAATTGAAGATAGAGATGAAGGCCAAGAGCTTAAAATTTATCAATCCCTTTTCAACTAAAGGAAATGTAGAGATGAAAGTCGAGAGCCTATTAGTTATTAGATAATTTTCATCAAAGGAAAGATAGAGATGAGGTTCAAAACCCCTATAAGTTACCAAGTTATGTTTTATCAAAGGAAAGATGGAGTTGGGGGTTTGGAATCCTAGAAGTTATCAAGTCTTTTTTCATTAAAGAAAAGAACGAGAATAGGGTCGCGTAAGTATTTTTTCATTAAAGTAAAGATAGAGATGAAGGCGGCGCATATGTAAGTTATCAAGTTCTCTTTTATTGAAGGAAAGATAGAGATGGGTTCAAGAGCCCATAAGCTAACCAGACTTGATTATTTAAGGAAAGATAGAGATGGGGGCCGATGTCCCATATGTAACAAATATAAATTTTGAAATGGAACTTGGTATTTATTCATTGATTAAAGTTGTAGTCTTATATTGTTTCCACCTCATAAAAACCTTTTAAAAGAAAAGTCTCTTCATAAATAAATTCAATTAAGGAAAAGGGTATGGTAAGAATGACGATGACGAAAACTTAATGTCTTTGCTGAAAGATATCTATGTGATAAGGTCGAGGCACCCCTTTGGATATCGATAGTACTTTTGCAGATACTCAGCATCTGGGGGTTCGGTATGTCTCTTTTTTCGGTGATTATCTTATATGTCCATGGTTTTACTTCTTGTGTGGCCTGGTAGGATCGTTACCACTGAAGCTGAAGCGTGTGTTAAAAAGCTTTGTTGTGGAACTGTTTCTTTCTAAGGTATAGGTCTCCTTCTAGGACTCCCTTCTGCTTTACCTTCTTGTTGAAATCTTGTGAAATGAATAATTTGGTGGAGTTTTATCAAATTACATTATCGTTGTGGTCGATTTTGAAGTGCTCGAGCCAGGTTCTAAGGGTGGATACGACGATGGGTAGCAAGGCTAGTGTACTTTGATAATATTATTAGTTAAGTAAATTTTGGTTAAAGTTTTTATATATATATATATATACAATTTGATTAAATATTCCTTATGCCCCCGTACTATCATGAAATTGACCACTTATGCCGTCAATCCTATAAAGTGTAAATTTACCCCGTTACTTTTGGTTTTGCAACTTGTTACCCCCTGGTGACGAAATCCGTCCAATTCTTCCGTTAAGTATTAAGAATTGAATGGATTTCGTCATCAGGGGGTAACGACTCAAAAAAACAAAGGTAGGTAAATATACACTTTATACGATCGAGGGGATAAACTGTCAATTTCGTTAAAGTACCGAGGACATCCATTATATTTACTCTATATTTTTTAATGCTTTAGTCTTATGTTTTTTAAACAAAATTTAGTCTAAATGTGATAGGAATCTACAGTTAAACCTCTAAAAATGAATACTCTTGGGACCATGAAAAAATATTCGTTTAGCGAGATTATTTATTTATCGATAAATGAATTTTTTATTCATTTAGATAGTATACTTACCTACCGATGATGAAATTATTGAGTTTGTACTGAATGATGAGAATGGTCCGAAACCAAATAAAAGTAGTGTCACACCAAATATGCCATCAAAAGAAGCATATCACGCAATAATTACCTTACGAAACCACTTTCTACAATACGAGCAGAATACTCCTGAAGTTTTGTTTGCGCTAGGAAAACTCAAGGATGTGATGATTTTTGGTGGCAAAAAAGAGCAAAAAACTATAGAATCCTTTTTTGTAAAAGAATGACTCTTATTGTATAAACATTATTGATTGAAAAAAATATTCTATAATATATATAAGAGTTATTAGTTTATAAAGTAAAAATCCATAACCCACCCCTTAACAAGTCCAACTTTTTTTAGCCTCCTATAAGGTCCAATTTTTTTACTTATTCCACTATTGCCCCTACTTTTAATCCTCTGATTCCTTATATTCAATTGTATCTATTAACGGAATTGTACCAATTATATCATTAAAGTCAACGTTGGAAAACAGTGAAACATAAAACCTAAATCTTATCTCTTCACATTCACAGAAAAAAAACAAATAAAATTATCGTTTCTCACACTCATCTCTACTGCAATAGAAAGTCACCGCCAATTGGGAATAATTCTTTACCATCATCAAACTGGCTTCACTGCCAATCACTCCTGCACAAGAAACCCGTCGCCACTCGAGAACCCTTCTTCACCATCATCAACACGGCTTGGCTACTCCATCAACAACCGAATAACCCAAAATAAGGTAAAAAACCATTGAAAATCTAAAGAATTTATATGAGTTTATATATTTGGGTTTTGTTTTAGGCGTAAAAAATTCATAAATTCTCAAGAGCACAAAAAAATCCCTTCCTTTGAAAGAGAGATAAAAGAAGTAATATATCCGGGTTTTACATGTAATTTGGTTCAATCAAGTCATGGTAAAAGTACTAATTTCATATTCTTTGGTATTAACCTCTTGATATTGGATTAGTTCTAAAAGAGATCACAGTTTTTTTCTTGAAAAGTTGCTAATATCTGGGTGATGTTCGAGAATTGTAATTTTTCAGTATAACTCATCAAATTTATTTTCTTCTAAAGGTTATTTTTTATTGAATTTTTTCCCCGTAATTTTGCTCTACTTCTGTTCCTTAGCCCTCTTTTTGGCCGTAGATTGAGAAAGACTTAAACATTGTTCACCTTTTCATGTAAGGTAAGAATCTTACATTAAGGTATCAATACTTATATTTCCTATGTCCATATTCATTTCACTTATTAATTCATTGATTCTTGCATTTTCGAATTTCATGTGAAAGGTTTCAGAAACTATGACTCATTAGTATAAGATCTACAAGTTATAAGACACTGAATATTATTTGTTAACTTTTGTATGGCTGTGATTATACCCAGCTCACCAAGATTTTGCTCTATTAATTTCAATTGCGCTACTATAATGATAAATCACATTCTTATACAGTTACTTTTACTATGGTAATTTTGCCATATTAAATCACTCCTCAACTTTTGTTTTTTCAGTCAATTTAGCTAGATAGTTGTGCAATTAGAACCCATTGTAAACCTCAATGATCCTTCATTCGTTGATGAGAATTTGGAGGCTATTATTGTCAAGTACATTCTTTCACTCAAATACTTGATGATAATTTCAACATTAGCTGATTATGGTGATTTATTGACATCAAAGAGACAGTTAAAGGAGGAATATCTATGAACAAGAAGAAATCTGAGAAAGTTCTATCGCAATAAAAGATTTTAGCTTTCTCTAATTAAATACTAATAAATTATTCTCTAATTTAAATTTTAATCCACGGATTGAACTTGTTGAGCTACTTTCCGGATGATTCGCATGAAGAGAAGCTGAGTTCCAAAACATTGAGAAGGCTTGAGGCTTCTAAGCTTAAGAAAGTTGACCTAGAAGATTCATTTTAGTGATTTTTAATACAGAAAAGAAGAAATTGAGTTTTATTATTGTATGTTGTTACTTTGAGATTGTACAGAAATTACAAGCGTTTTAAAGTGATATGAATTCATTCCATTGTTTCTTGTACATTGTAATAAGTTGCAAGATATTACCAAATGTTGTTTGGTCAGGAGATTCTTATCAATAGAAATTGTTGAGTTCTTACCAAACTTAACCCATATTTTAACAAAGATTCACCACCATTGTTGAATTTAAAACCTATTATCACAATACCATTTTATCACACATAACACATTATAGCATACTTTTTATCTTGGACATCTTTCCCCCTTATTTTTTAACTTGCATATCCCCCCTATTTTTAACTTGCATACACCCCCCCCTTTTCCAACACATAACCTATAATCCATTTAGTTTGGTATGATAAGTGTAAGTACATTTACAAAGCATTCTGTTTTTATTGCTCAACTCATATGCTACCAAAGGAACACCAACTAATTTGAACGTACAAACCATCATAAACATAAATATTAGGAGTATAAGGAATAATAGGATTACTTATACCATATATTATCAAATAGACACCACTAATTTTTGCCTAACATTCCAATATAAACTTTGAATTACCACACCATATATTTACAAAAACATACCACAGTTTTATAACTGAAATTCTAACCCAATTCACAAAATAATTATCAACATTATTATACTACTACCACATACAACCCAATATTCAACAACACAAAAACCAAACATAATTTTTAACAGTTAACTTCACAAACCACTAACACAATAATCCATTCAATAAAACAATCAAAGTTTGACAAAATCAACACAATTTCACGACTCGTAAACTGTTTTACAAAACTCATAGATGTTTAGACGCAACATAAATTGGTTCACAAAAAGGAGAATAGTTCAACATTAAAACAACCACAACCGGTTAACATAACTAGATAAAATTAAAGTAAACCCGACCATAGAGGACCGTGTACATCTTTCAACTGCTTTCTCGTGCATCACATCACAACGATGGAGGATTGTGTACATCCCAGTATCATTAACTTGTCCTTTCACATGCTCCACCCGGTGATGCTCGACTCTCGACAATTCCTCAACGCCCCTGCCCTGTTCAGCGTAAATAATTTTCATCAAGTTATCCAATATTTTGTTGATAATAAATAAATTTTGATTTACACCAACATAAAGACACAACCCATACTTACTAGACAACATTTTGTGTCGAAGGAACTCATGATTAAAGACAGAGACATTGCCGATCTAACTTGGTTTCGTGTGGAAAGAAACCCTTTATCAATCACTAATTGGTTTAAGCTGGTGTTAAGCTTGGTGAACGGTATTATACAAATGGTGGATTTGGAAGTTTTCTGGGCTATTCACTGTGATGTGGTAAACAAATTTTAAGTTGAGAAATGTAAGGATCTGGATTGTTCACAAGTGGCAATTTGCTACTAATAAGACTGATCATAGTCGCTCTTTTGCTGCTAATTAGTCCAAACAATGTAACTTGTGAACAATTCATGGACACCAAATCTTAGACAATAAATAAACACAACTCTAATTTGATTTTGTAGTACAACCCCTTTTAACAACATTTCTAAATTCTTGATACCCATATTAGATTACTACGCAAACCCAACCCACAAATCATTGTATTTTCACTAACACAAACCTGACACCATTTATTCATAAAAAACATCATCAAAACACTATATTTAACAATTGAACACAACCCACATCATTTTTCAAGCAATTCATAACTAAAGATTCGGTTACTCAAATAAAAAAACCTAACCTGTCGATTCCTCGGTGTGTTGCTTTTTTTGGTTTTTAATATTTTTTTCTTATGCCCGCCAAGCAATGCTTTCCGTCTTCACAACCTTCCGATTTTGTATATCACTATTTTGGTGTGATTTTCGTGTTTACAGTGGTAAGTACAATATTTTTTCTGTTGAAATTTGAGACGAATTGAAAAATTTATATACACCATTTCTAATAAAAAAATTCCAACAGAGACACCCTAATTGCAATAAGTACACATATTCTGGGAATTAAATAACGTACTATGAATCATAAAAATTAGTACTGTCGATCTGGGTAACATAAAAATTATCAACAACTTACGCACATCGACTATTCAGATAGGACCATTACAAACAATACTAATTACAAGAAACTCAGTTTGGTTTAATACACTACCCATCCCATGACACCCAATCGACGCCGCTATAATCATCAAAGACACACCATCTATTTATTTATAGAGTTATCAAAACCCAAATCATCTTTCCAAATCATGCTAGGAAAAATTATTTTAATAATAACATACAGACGGAAGAACTAACCTGCAGCTTCGTCGATTTTCTGTCGCTTTCTCTTTGTCTTCTTTGCCATTGATTTTCCTTAATACCTCTCTTAAAAAACCTTCCTCTTTGATCTCCAGAAACTACGGTGTGATAGCGCGTTTACCGGGATTGAATAGTGTTAGTTCTCCGACCTTTGATAAACCACTGATTTGCATGTAACTAATGGGGTGCGTGTTCCACAACAACGGATCATTAATTAAGCAAGTGGTTCAAAGAGAGTGGGTTATAGGGATATTTGGGTTTAAAATTTGGGGTGGAGCTTTTGTGTCAGATTTGATATTGTATGGTCAATTTAAGTAACTAACCCTATATATAATATGAATTATGATAATTATTCATTTATATTTACATAGAGTCCTTAAGGATTTCAAAAAAATCATTCAATGATACATTTAGAGAGGTTATTCATTTAGCCTGTTAGCATAAGTCGGGACCGGAGAAATTATTCGTTTATCGAAATTATTTATTTGTTGAATATTCATTTATCAAGATTTAATTGCATTCATATTTTAATTTTTTAATAAAATTTAATTGTATATTTTCATGCATCAAATTTTTCATATCGGTACTTTTCTTTTTTATTTAAAGTGGACAGAAAAAATTCTATAGAGGGTTTTTTTTTTTTTTTTTTTTGTTCGGAAATGCTATAAAGGCTCAAAAGGTTAACTTTGAAAATGACAATTAATTATATGGTTCTTAAATTCTTTCTATAAAACGTGTAAACTCTAGTAATAGTAAAAGAATACCAAGTTGGCGAGTTTTTTTTATTTCTAACATTTTGTAATAAAATAATTGCAGCATAAACGTGAATGGAAAAATATTTGCGATATTAACATCTAGGCGCTCCTCTGAGGAGCGCCTCATTCACTTGATCACTTAATCAGCCCATTAATCACTTAATCAGTCCAATAAGCCCATTAATCGCAAGAAGCGCCTTTATTTAAAAAAAAAAATTACTGGCCATCGATCTTTGGCCAATACTTAATTCAAAACAATATTTACCATGAATTTTTGCTGCAAAACAATTACACATATGCAATATAACACCAATTTGCTTATTCCAACAGGCTTAACAATGGCCAATATAAAAAATATAATAAATTATACTTAACTCAGAGAATTTTGAAAACTTGTAAAAGTGATGATATTTAGATTAAAATTAGATCAATTCTTTAGAGTTTGTGAAGTTTATGATTTTAAAATTAGGTGATGAGATTACCTTGTATTGCTGCCTAGATTTCTTCTATACATCAGTAGACCTATCTTTAATGATTGCGCCAGATTAGTTAATTTTTTTTAATAAAGGCGCTTTCTTAGAGAAGCGCCTCATAATTAAATATGGGTTGATTGATTTATTGGGCTGTTTAGTTTCGGTGGGCTAATTAAGTGAGTGAGGCGCTCCTCAGAGGAGCGCCTATACGTTAGTCTCGCAAATATTTTTCCTTATAAGTTTATGATGCAATTATTTTATTACAAAATGTTAGAAATAAAAAAAACTCCAAGTTGGCATCGACTTTCTTCGTGAATAAATTAGTAGTACTATCATGACAAAAAAAAAAAAAATTAGTAGGAGTAGTACTAGTATAATTATTTCTGGGGTAGTGTGAGCTGAAAAACACATCAAGGGGGCGGCACCTAGGATAAAGGATGGATCGATCCCAGAGGAGTGCCACATGCAAAGCTTTGGTTGCGCCAGGGGCAATGCTTGTAACATGACTAATCACCAAAATTGGTTAAATACTCATATTTCAAACTGTTTTACCGACCTCATAAATCCAACATAGCCTTGGGGAAATGTGAGCAGTAAGGTAAGCCATATTCTAGCTTTGAGAATTGTATATAAACTATTACTTCACGTTCTAGCTATCATGTGATGTGATTAAACGCAAAATAAAAGCCCCTTAACTTTTTTCTTTCTAATTTTTTTTGGGCGATGTAAAAAAATAAACTAAAAAACTAGTTAGCCGATTCCAAATGTTGAAAATTTGAACCCTAGGAAAGGCAGCTTTCCTTGGAATTCTACCCTCCGCCTAGATAGACGCGCGATCATGTCTGCCAAACTGCCAAACTGTTAAAACAACACGGAATATGTTCAACGTTTATGTTGTCACACACTCTAGTGTTACCTCCTCCTCCTTTTGAGTATGTAGCCTCCCTAGCTGGTGAGGCTATGAACATCAACAATTCAGATTATGTCCTCTCTTGGGTTGTATTTCAATAATTTTTGGCGAAACAACTTGTGTAACTACAAATAGTCTCATCCACACGTTCTTCATACTCGTGGACAATTCTTTAGTTTGAGGACTTTCGATGCAAGTTCATTGTCCACCCAAACCTCGTCTTTTGGTCTAATCTCCACGGGTTTTGTGGACCCTTTCGTTGATCTTTCCTTTAGTCGCAACGTGGATGACAGGAACTGTTGGTGACACCTTCTTTGGTTTGTTATCCAAGACAAAGAATATCTCAGATATGTTGATTGCACAAAGGATAACTGTTTCCTCATGAAAGTTTATGATACTTTGATTTGTGGCCAAGAATAGCCTTTCTATTATGATAGGAACATGTTTATCTGCATTATACTCCCTCCGATTCAAAATGTTTGTCCACTTACTAAAAATGTAGTTTCAAAATGTTTGTCCACTTAGAATATCATGATATTTTTTCCTTCTTTTTTCCATTACTACCCCCATTAAAAAAAAAAAATTATGTTTCCAATAAACATTTAAGATATCAAGACACTTTATGAAGGACACTTTTGTAATAGGGAGTGTAATAATAACATTTCTTAATTTGTGTGAAAAGCAAAGTGGACAAACATTTTGAAACGGAGGGAGTAATTAAGTATAACAAAGTCAGTAGGGATAGTCAAGTTACCAGCTTGGACAAAAACGTCCTCCACGATTTTCCATGTTTTTGTCACTGAACTATCCACGAATTGCAAATTTACGGAAGCCTTAACCGCTTTCTTGATGCCAAGCCTCTCGATAATGCACTTATTTATGGGACTCGTTTTGACTAAAAAGTAGAAACAATGGGACTCGTTGATTAATTGCAAAATAGTTTTTTTTCTTTTTCTGATTAATATTACTTGAAGATTGGTCATAATTTATACCATCATTAGGCATTTATAGAATATAAAGAAAAATCCAAACACATGTTAGCAGATATTCCGTAATTATGTTTATGACATACTGTATTTTGGAGATAGATTTTTAGCAGTTCACATAGATATTGCAGAATAAGGTGTCGATAATAAGGATCCTTTAAATTCTTTAGAGATCTAAGGTTCCGGAATCATAGATTTGCTAAGATATTCTCTTCTATTTAGCTCTATTGTAATTGTTTTATGTCGTGCCATGTGATTATCTTTTTACCGTGAATCCTTAATAATGTAATCCTTCCCGTATACTTTTCTTTTTGTCAAATAATATTTTCTGTATATTTTACTAATCATAACCATTAATTATATTAAAACATGTCATTAGAATTTAGGGGTGGAAATCGGATCCGAAAATTCCGATTTCTGACTTTTCCGATCCAAAAATTCCGATTTCGGAACAGATTTTTAAGATTCTGAAATTCCGAAATTCCGATTTCCGATTTTCCAAAAAATAGGATCGAATTGGAACTACGTAAAAATTTATGAATTTTCCGGAATTTCTGATCCGATTTTATTTCCGAATTATATATACAATTTTATATTTTATATATTAATAATAATAAATAGTATGATAAAGAAAAAGAAAAAGGAAAAAAAAAAGTAAACGTTGAAAAACAATAAAACATTTTCTTCATGTTCGGAAAAAAATAAAAATGAAACATGATAAAACTTAAAATCCATCTCTGCCTTAGGTCTCACCGTCCTGCCTTCCCGCCAATCCTCTCTTCTGCACAAGAAAATAGCAGGCATTTGTGGATCATTCTACACCATCGTCAACATGGCTTGGCTATGCAATTTCCGAATTAAAATTTCCTAAATTCTGAACCAAAAATTCCGAAATTTCCGAACTAAAAATTTTGAAATTTCCGAACCAAATGTTCCGAAATTTCCGAATTCGGAACTTTTTTTTCCAGTTACGAAAAATAGGAACGGAATTGGAATGGAAAAAATCTATTCCGAAAAAAATTGAAAATTTTCCGAAATACCTTTTCCGATCTGTTCCTTCCGATTTCCACCCCTGCATTAGATTAATTAATTAGTTATTTTCTCCATTTATAAAAAATTATCATTTATAGTTATTCTAATAAAATTGTTACTTTTAAAAAAAAAATCTTCTTTATACCACTTTCATCTCTAATTAAATATTATAATATATGTTTCTAATAATATTCAAAAAATCAAGACATTTTATGGACAACATTTTAATAATCATATGAATAATAAATTACATTTCTTAATTTGTATGTAAAAGCAAATGTGACAACCTTTTTAGAACAAAAGAAGTTTATAATTAGTTTTTACATGACATAAATATATAATGTGTGTCATAATACAATTGGTATTAGACCATCAAATATGAAAATATTTTTCTATTTTATTTTTCTTCAAATAATCCTTCTCGTATATAAAAAAATACCAAAAAAGATAATTCATCTTTTATTAGGCCGGATCTAGAAAGTTTTTGGTCTTAAACTCCTATAATATCTATTAGTTTTAGGTTCCTATTTTATATAATGTATATATGCATTGTAAAACATATCTTTTCAAGCGGCCCAAATTCGTTTGATAAAAAACAGACATGATCTTTTAGGACTCTTAAATCACTCAACTATAGATCTAAATGTATCATGTTGGATTTACGTCTCAACGGTTAGAATATCTAACTTTCACCCCGTGGATCTTGTGTTGAATTCTGTTAATGGAACAAACTTTAACCTAAACTTAACCTTAACATTGACCTTGACGAGCAAATAACCTTAACCTTTACGTTGACTTTTATCCAGGGAATCTTTCGATTCTTGTCAACGAAACAAATTTTTCTTGAGCGTTTTTATACACGGGTTTTACCTAATACTAAATAATGCCACAAATTAAGCCCGAATAACAAAATTTTAGAACAGATTTTGCAAACAAGGTAAATAAATCCTATTTAAAAAAAACATTAAGTCTTACAAAATTTAAAATCAAATATAATTACAAAAGTTAGAAAATTAAATTATTTAATTTTACTATATCCCAAATCTATTATCATGGGTACAATTTGAGGATGTGATGATGTTATATGCACAAATTGAGTTGAGTTTTGAGATTTGCACGTATCTTACGGGCAAAAATCTTGATAGTATGTGTTGAGGAATTTTATTATTTCCATTTTGTCTATTTTGCATAACAGAGACCAATCGTGCAATTAATGATATACTTTTTTTTCATTTTGTTTTACACATGGACTAATCAGGTATGACTAGCCCTTGAAGAATCAATTTGAAGGTAAAACTTCATTTTTTTTATAATTGAGCACCTTCGAACACTCAACTTCTTCAAACACACATATTCGATTAAATTAGCCTGTAAAACATATCGAAGTAAGTATTTGACGCAGTACAGTTATACAATTATCGTATCTAATTTGAACTACGTAGTATGTCTATGACATTTGGTGAGGTGTTCTCTAAACCAATAAACAACATACATGTGACGATCACCTACGTAATGCATAAATAACCTTCACCAGTAAATAACTTGATGCTTCTTCTTTTGGAAATCCAGGGCTAGCATTTGGGGAACGAAAAAGGGTCCTAGAATCATAAAATAAAATATAGTGGACTTAAAGTTTGTATCCACCCTGCCATAATCATGAGATACCTGCTATAAATAGTACCTACAAGTACATAACTCGTGATTTTGGAGATGTATCGCAAACCTCTCGGTAAGTGCTCATCTATTGGCGATCCTCGTGGGAGTATATAAGGACCCCAATGTATCTTCTATATAAGTGTGTGGAGCATAACTATATTAATTTCACCATTAAGTCATATAATTAATATTTTTATGATTGCACTATTAGCCCCTTATATTATTGCTTAAATACTAATTGCATTATTGACCCCCTTGATGTCTCCATATTTTGTGATAGAATAAGCTAATCACGAGACATCATTTTAGGTTTATTATGTACTTAGCTAAGATTTTTTCTTTATTATTTTCCTATTTCTCGTTTCTTGCCTTGTTTTGGAGGTTTGTTACTTTTAGAGCATTTTTTGTGTAAGTTATGTGTTAAAGTTGAAGCTCTTAGGTACAATGATGATATTAGATACCAAATCACGGATAAGGAGTATAAGAAAGAAGATCAAAGACGACACCCATGAGTTAAAGGACTAAAGAAGCCATTTTTAGAAATTAAAAAAGTTGTGGCCAGATTTGGAAAGTGAATTGTTTCAATCCCGCCTAAAATTGACAGAGAACTTGGAGGAGCCCTTTTATATCCAGCTATGTTTTTAAATTAGGAATGTGTGTCCACTAACGGTCCGTGATTTGGAGTTGTATTGAAGGAGTTATGAATTTTAGAAACTCTATGGAACAACAAGTCTAATTTCTAATGAAGACGTGTTTGAGTTGGATTAGGACTCTAAAACCTAGCCCATGACCTAAAAAATATCCATATATATATATATATATATATATATATATATATATATATATATATATATCTATATATATATATTCTTGTCCTTGCCAGTCCATTGAGCAGCCTTTACAAGAATTTAGGAGCAAGTCGACCTAGAGAGGAAGCAACAGAGCTGGAGCACCACAACATCAATTTTGCATCTCTATGTCTCTACAATTGGGGTAATTATCTATAGATCTTTGGCTTAACCATATATCTAAAATTTTATTATTTAATTTTACAACGCATTAAATGTATCAGAGTTTGGGTTAGTATTCTATATAAACGCTGGACTACTGTTTTGTTATTTTAACTGATTTGAGTCTGGCTTTATACTTGTATTATGCTTGTTTTTAATTAAACCTTCTAGAGCCTATACACCTCTAATTTGACCTAAATTGCCTATATTGTCATCCTGGGGCGCGGGGGGAGGGGGGTGTTAGAGAGTTAAACACATCATAATCGTCTAGTGTGCGGTAGTGGTCCTGACGGACTTGCCTAACTAGATAGTCATTAGGCTTAGAAATTATTTAGCAATCATTGCGCAGGGTCCCTTTATCCAAGTCCCCTAGTAGTGTTGAGTTTGCCTTCTAAGCTACCCTGACGGGAGTTAGGAGGATTATAGAATCCCGACTACTTATATAATACTCAATTCACTCTTATAATTATAATAATGACTTTTTAAGATAGGTGCATACTAGCGACCCTAAGCTATTATCATTTGCATTCTGAGTGATTATTTAATTATTCAAAACAAATTTCCGTATTATTATCTTTTAATCGAAACATCTAAATTCATCTACGATTATATTAAATACATGTCTGTGCTAACTACCTAAATCTCTGAGAACAAACTTTTGATTATTTACTATTACTTGAGAAGGATCCGTGTACTTACCGAGAGTTTCTCGTGGATTTCCAGAAATGTGTGTGCTTTTATTATTCGTTTTTTATCACACCTTTGGGCCCACCATCCCTAGATTTTTATTTTTATAACAAATAAATAAATAATTCCTACAATTGATATTATTATTTTATTTTCACTATTAGTCCCCATATCATTTTTATTATATTAATTGCATTATTAAGTTATAGAGTTATTAGTTTTATATTAATTTCACAATTAAACCCCTATCAATTATTTGTGCACTTTTAAGCCCGTAAAAATTATAATTGGACTTTTGAGCCACAAAAAAGTTATAATTACACTTTTAAATCCTAAATAATTTAGTTGTATTTTAAAGCCCCTAAATTAAACATTGCACAAATAAACCCTTATAAGACACTAAAATACAAAATTAGCTAATATTCTCCTATACAAACAATTTAAACTCACATTAAATTCTCACCACAAATACACCAAACAAAAATAATATGAATCACAAGTTTTAAAGAATAATTGAGCTATATATTGTAGTAAAATCAAAATATAGAATTTGCCGAACAATACAAGACAAAGGTGGGTAAGAAACGGAAAAATGACGGTGCTGAAGGTACGAAGACGAAGGTGAGGCGATGATGGTGGTGGGACGGCGAGCGTGGTGACGCGACAAAGTGGTGAGGTGGTCAGGAAAATGGGGTGACAAAACTCCGGCAATGGGGCGACGAGGAAGCTTCGGCTAATGGACTCATGGATCCACATATGCTTTGTAGGAGAGGTTTTTTTATTGAAGTAGTATTCGAGTGAGATGCGGTTTGGTTTATAAAATATCACAGACTCTTTAGCAACCATCGATACGGTCGCTATTAAGGTATAAAGAACAGTTGTCGATGGTAAGGATCTAAAAGTCGAAATGAGAAAAGTCATAAGGTGAAAAATAAAAGGGCGCTCAAAATTATTTGCAAACCTCTACCGACTCTTATGACGGTCGGTAAAGGTAAATATATTTTTTTTTTATTTTTTACCCACACTTTTGGAGGCCAACAAATTAGTTTTTTCTTGAACCGTTGATATAAATGATATTTCATTCGGGTCCTTCCCAAGCCCAAATCAAGGGGGTCCAACACCCGATTATAAAAGCCCAATTTCTATTAACAAGAGCCCACCCTCTGACGGGGCAACCCATTTACTAAACACCCAAGTAACAAACACCCAAACCCTTAACCCAACACCCACCTTACCCTTTATTGACCCTAATCAAACCCCGATCTCTAACCTAATCCCAAACCACTTCTCAGCTACCCCGATCCCAATCGTTAACCCTAACCTCCCCGCTACACCACCTCACTCCACAACCACCACCCCACCACCTCCTCCACTCAACCAGTTAGAACGTCAACCTTCCAATGACAACATCTCTCAATCTTATCCTCTCTCACTGTCTGAAAACCCAAACCACACTAGCACAAAAATTAAAACATCACTCATTACATCGGAATATGAAAGTGAGGATGAAGAGATGTTCGATTCTAGAATCTCTCTATCTAATAAAAGCAGAAGGCAAAAGGAAAAGAAAGCCTTTTCGGAAAAGAATAGGCGTATTAAGATTTGGAATCAACGATCGATTGCAAAAAATCAAGTAACAAATGGAGTAGATACGTGCACGGAATCTGAAGGTAACTCTATATCTCTACTGGATGAACAACATACTGAAGAAGGTGAGGTTTGCGGGATTGACCGTAATCAATCCCACCAAGTACAATGATACACCTAAGCTGGAACGTTCAGGGGATTGGCACACCCCTGACGGTCCAGACCCTCATAGATATCCGTAATAGATATCACCCAGAGGTAATTTTTCTCTCTGAAACTAAAAATTCCTTCTCTGTTCTTAAAAAACTTGAAAAGCCCCTTCGTATGTCCCTTATTACTACTGTGGAACCCATAGGTTTAAGTGGGGGATTGGCTATATTTGCTATTAATAAAGACAATATTAAAGTCCTTAGTAAATGTGAAAATTTTATCAACTGTGAAATTGAAAAATTGGATGGCACTAAGTTCAGATCAACATTTATCTATGGCTCTCCCTTAGATAATAATAAAGACCATTGCCTGGAAAATATTAAACTTTGTAAGCCTAACAATAACTTGGCTTGGAATCTTATAGGCGATTTTAATCTAATTAGAAATTCGGGTGAAAAAATTGGAGGTAACATTTGTAAAAAGAAAAATATGAAGAAATTCAACAATTTTATTAAAAACCTTGAACTTATGCAATTAGACAATAAAGGCTGTGCCTTTACTTGGTCTAATAGAAGAAACAAGGATAAACTTATTAAAATGTTACTGGACAGAAGTTTGAATGATAAGAATTGGTCTGACCTGTTCCCAAATGCTTGGGTCAATGCTCTTCCAGCTGTGGGCTCTGACCATAGCCCCTTAATACTCCACCTTGAGGTAAACAATGATAAGAAATATAAAAGATTCTACTTTGAGAATTTTTGGGTAGAAGAAAAAGAATGTTTAAATATTATAGAAAATGTTTGGAAATCAAGGAATACCATTAATACTATATCTAAAGGTAACCTACTGACCAAGCTTAACATGTGCAAAAGAATCCTGATTGTCTGGAGTAAAAGAAAATTTAAAAATACTAAACAAAAAATTGATCAGTATATGGAAAAATTGAAAGTGATTACCAATAGTAAATGTAATAATGATACTGATAAAGATGAATATAATTTTATTGTAAAAGAAATTGAGACCCTTTGGAAAATAGAAGAAGAATTCTGGGCAGCTAGATCTAGAATAACTTGGTTAAAAAAAGGGGATAGAAATACTTCCTTCTTTCATGCTGCTACTAAAGAAAGAAGGTACTATAATAAAATTTCAACCATTATGAATGACCAGGGCATTTGGCTTAACAATCAAAATGAGGTAAATCAAAATATTCTTGATTACTTTAATAATATATATAACTCAGTGGGCCCTCGGAATTTTGAACCTATTTTAAAGATTATCAAGCCAAAGGTTACTAAAACTATGAATGAGATTCTTCTTAAGCCTATCCTTATAAATGAGGTGGAGTTGGCAGTCTCTGAACTAGGAGCCTTTAAGGCTCCAGGTCCAGATGGCTACCCTGGCTTCTTTTATAAGAACTACTGGACAATTATTAAATTGGATGTTATAAAAATAATTAATGATTTTTGGTATAATAATGGTAGTCTTGAATATCTTAACCATACATTTATATCACTCATTCCTAAAGTACAAAAACCTGGTACTATAAAGCAATATAGGCCCATAAGTGTTTCTAATTTTATCTACAAAATAATTGCGAGGCTTTTAGTCAATAGGCTACAACCCTTTATGAATACAATAGTAAGTGATACACAAACTGCCTTTATCCCAGGTAGAGGCATACAAGAAAACACTTATATTACCCATGAAGTATGCACCTATTTAAAAGAAAAGAGAAACTCAAAAAATTATAGTATGATTATAAAAGCTGATTTACAAAAAGCATATGAGTTTGTAGAATGGGACTTTCTACAAAAACTCATGGAAAAACTCGGTTTTGACCCAATTTGGATTAAAAAAATTATGAATTGTATAACCACTGTCTCATACTCAATCTTGATCAATGGGCAGCCTAATAAACTTAATAAACCCCAAAGGGGTTTAAGACAAGGGGACCCCTTGTCCCCTCTCATCTTTTGCCTTATCACCCAAACTTTAAATGATTTGATTCAAAATAAAATTGAAAATGATCTACTTGATGGTATTCAAATCTCTAGAAATGGTCCCTCTTTAACTCATCTATTATTTGCTGATGATAGCGTTTTCTTTCTTAAAGCAAACCACAAAGATACAAATAGCTTTAATGATATAATTACGAAATTTGGGTTCTCAACAGGACTTACATTAAATTTGAATAAATGTGGGGTGAAGTTTAGTGCTAATACACCCCATTATATTCAACATATTTTCGCTTCTAGGGTAAATATGAATATTACTAATAATCTTGGCCCATATCTAGGCCTACCCACGGATTGGGGTAGATCGAAAGTGAGAGAATTAACCTGCCTTATTGAGAAAGCTATAAAAAAAACCCAAAACTGGAAAAATCTTTTTCTCTCGGAAGCAGGAAAAGAAATCCTAATAAAATCAGTTTTACAAAGTATACCAAATTATTTTATGTCCTCTTTCTTGTTGCCTAAGAAAATATGTGATATAATTACAAAAGTAATTGCTAAATTCTGGTGGGAAAATAAGTCTAATAAGGGTATTCACTGGACCAAATGGCAAAATTTAACCTATAGTAAATTTAGTGGAGGTTTGGGCTATAGAGACCTAAACACTATGAATGTGGCTTTACTTGCTAAACAAGCTTGGAATCTACTTGAAAAAAAAGAGTCACTTCTTTATAAATTATTAAAAGGAAAATATTTTCCAAATGATCACTTTCTCCACGCAAAATTAGGTAGTAAATCATCTTGGGGATGGAGAAGTCTTTTAGTAGGAAGAGATGCTATAAAAAACCATTTAAAATGGAAAATTGGGGATGGAGAGAGTATAAATCCCCAAATTGATACTTGGCTCTCATCGAATTTAAATGTTACAAAGCCTAAGGACAACAATATTACTAAACTAAAAGATTTATTCTACCATGAGGAAAGAAGATGGGATTTAGAGAAAGTTAAAAAGAACTTTAACTCAATGGATTATGAAATTATTAGGAAAACATTTATACCTCTTGTTAAAAGTAGTGATAGACTAACTTGGACCCTTAGTCCTAATGGACTATTCTCGGTTAAGGAATGCTACCACCACTTAATTTCTGAAAAAATTAAAGAGAATGAAATTAAGAAGCCATCCAAACCATCTACTTCACACACTACTGACCCTGTGGTTTGGAAGGCTATCTGGAATATGAAAACGCCCCCCAAAATTAAGAATTTTATTTGGAAGGCAATAAAAAATGTGTTACCAACTTCGGAAAATCTATTCTTAAGAAAGTGTAGAGATACAAGCTTATGTATTATCTGCAATAAAAACATTGAGAATGTGGAGCATATTTTGTTTGATTGTGATTGGGCACGAGCCACGTGGCTAGCTTCACCTCTTTCGTTAAAAATCAGCAACCACTCCAAGAAATTGGATGTCTGGATGGCTGAAGTATTAAAGGATTTGAAAAAATCAAGTAGTAATTTTATATACCCGGTTGAAAGAATATGTATTTTAGCATGGCACATTTGGAAGGATAGAAATGCCTATATTTTTAATAATACTAAATTGGACCCTATGAATACTATAAGAAAAGCTGAAAACACTTGGAAAGAACAGCTTGAATGCGCAGATAATAGAATAAATGGAAATATGTGGGAAAACCAAATGGAAATTAAGAACAAGGCTGAGAAAGGTATAAAAAACCCTTATGATGTTAATAATAAACTGAAGGGAATACAAACTCATCCCATGAAGGGGTGTAATATAACAGCTAACTCTCCATTACGAGAGCATAAGTTAGCTAGTAAATGGATACCTCCCTCAAAAAACTCTATAAAAATTAACTGTGATGCATCGTATACTAAAAATGGTTCCAATATTGCGTGTGTTGCCAGGGATTATAAAGGACAAGTGCTTCGATGTCAAGGGTGGAGAATTCGTGCTGATAATTGCTTGGAGGCTGAAGGTCTAGGGGTTCTAAAAGCCTGTCTATGGGCTAAAGAGCTCAACAACTTCCACTGTATAGTGGAAAATGATAACCTCACTCTCATGGAGCCATTGATTAGCAATTTTCCTTTCTCTTCTCCTTGTATTGCGAATTTAGTTAGAAGTATTTACTTTATTTCTGAATTATGTAATCCATCTTTTTCGTTTGTAAAAAGAGATGGAAATAGAATAGCGGATTGGGTTTGCAAAAATTTGCCCTTAGGTGAGTCTTATGACTTTTGTGCAAATCCCTTCCCAACTAGACTTGTTAAACTGTTAAGCCTTGATTTGTCCCCTATGGGGATAGGCTAACTTTATATTGTAACTATTGGTTTTAATATATAAGCGATTAGAACAAAAAAAAAAAAAATACTTCTAGCTACCACTGAAAGCTACGAATAATAGGATGGGACCACCGTTAACGGTCGTTAGATGGTTGACCATCTGTACTAAAAACGTGGTAGTGAAACAACATTAGTTTATTAGAAGTTGAAAAATGGGCAGAAATTGTTAAGGATCTTAATTACGAAAAGTTAGTGGAAGGGCATTTGAAGGAGTTAAAAAGTAGTTCAGGTAAAAAAGAAAAAATTAAGAATGAGAAAATAAATTACAAAGAAATGGAAGTACTTTCCCACTAATTTATCTCTCAAATCATCTAGGTCACCTTTTATATCTCATTTAAGTTACTTATTCATTGATAGTAGATCATGACCCCAATTTATATCTTGTAGTAATAAGTTTTAAAGTCATAACAATGTGGAAAGCTCACCTACTAGTTACATGAAGATCATTTAATTAGTTTGTAGTGTGTGCTCAATGGCACCGTCGAACTGTCTTCAAAGAAAATATCCTTCTCCCCTAGCTCCTAATACTAATCTGTGCACACCTCACCGTTAGACTAGAACAACTTATCCTTAAGTTCTACGTCGAAACTTCAATTCTCAACTCACCCAACAATTAGGTTTGAATTTATGCAGCAAAAGGAGACTGTGTCTCAATTAATTATCTATACACTTGCTGTAAAGTTAAGTGGCACCGCCATTTCAGTCCTTACATTTTTTTTTTTGGTTTAGTCCTAATAGCTTTCTAGTATATGTGTAGACTGTCGTATAACTGAACTAAATGATTTCATCTTTTCCCTTTCCAACTTTTGTTTACGCGTGACTGAACTTATAATAGGTTTCATAAAGCTTTAGCTTAATTTAATCACCAAATGCTAACAAATTAATTGAACAACGGTATTGCTGATAAAGGAGATTGCTTTTTTTCTTCTTTTGGTTCAAATAAAGGAGATTGGTAGAATATAGAAAAGAGAAGAATGAAAAGAAATTTAAAATAAAATATAATTATATATTAATATATCAATATTTTTGTTCTTATAAACTTCATATAATATATAGGAGGATTAATCTAAAAGATCAACAACCTAACAAACTTTCTATATAAGATTTAACTTACTTCACTAACAATTCAATTTAATAATATCATTATATCTTCAACTTGTCAAGGACTACATGGCTTTCAAAACCATCCCTGGCACGATTCCCGAGACGGCCTTCTTCTCCAAGTTTCTTTCCACCCTTCCCTTCTAAATTTTGTCTCTCCCTTAACCGATCTTTTTCTGGAGCCTCTCTTTTACTCCGATCCATGAAGTTTTCTCTGCTCTTTATCACTTTTGCTAACATTAAATACTTGAAAATCTTGTTCACGTGTTTCATTAATTTCTCCTTTACTTTTATCTTTTAATTTTCCTCTTGTCTCTTCTTAGCATTTATGACAGGCTTTAAAGGAGATGAGATGGAAGATTTAGAAGAAGATCTTGTCCTTTCTCCTGATAGAGAAGCGGTGTATGCGAAATATGATGTCCCTAAACTCTTCATCCATATTTTAGCATTAGGTAACATTAATATGAACTACCTTAAGAAAATTATTATATAACATTGGAGTATTAAATGTAGAATTACGCTGGATAAATGAGGTATGAACCTTAAGTGTTGTAGAATTCCAAAAAGAAGAGGATCTTGAAACTGTTTGGAATAATATACCTTATTATGTTTTTGGGTTCCATCTCTTGATTCAAAAGTATGAAGATTGTGTTTTAGACCCTAAGCTTCTTGAAAAGAACTTCTGCTAAAATTGGTTACCCTACTGAGATTGAACTCTCAGACCCGTTGAAATTTAAAGAAAACTCCACTGTAAGGGTGAGAGTTGACTGTGAGATTGAAAATCCTCTTGTATCTGGCTTTTTATTTAAAACTGGAAGTGATCAATCAGTTTGGATCTCTTTCAAATACGAGAAGCTCTTTGATTTCTGCTATAGCTGTGGCATCCTCTCTCATGAAGAGAGGAAGTGTGATAATCCTAACAAATTGATAACCAGGTTGGGAAATTGGATAAGTTACACTGAAGTAGAGAGAGGGCATCCGGATTTTGTCTTCAAAGCTACTACTAATGGTCCTTTTATTCAGAAAAAACAATTTAAAAGGCCTCTCAAGCTAAAAAATAAAAATCTAAATTTAAGAGAAGGTATGGTTGGAGAAGAAGTTAAGCAGAATAGTAATTTGGTCCAGTCCCTCTTAACTCTCCCAGCTGTTTAGTTGGATAATAATTTGGTTAGTGGTGTAGCCCAACATGGAAATATAAGGCCTCTCAACACTGAAGAGATCCAAGCTTTATGTGGCCCAAAATATGAAGGCCCAAATCATATCTCTAGCCCAAATGTTATATTGGACCCATCGATTTTAAACAACTCTGATCACAATATTTGTTTTGGGTCTTTGGAGAGAAACAAAAATCGAACTAAGAAGGTAAGGGAAGACCTAGGGCTTCCTAATGACGAAGAAGACCTCTCTTTTGTACCAGCAACTCTCAACATCAACATTGATGAAGATGAGAAGGCTGATGGAATGGATTTGGATAAAGAGGTCTTTGAAAATGTCTCAGAAAAATGGGATGATGAGGATGCTCTTGAAGGAATAGGCTCACAAAATTCTGAAGCGGTTTACGGGGTTGACCCATATCAACCCTAAAACGCTTTATGATACAAGCTTGGAACTGTCAAGGCATTGGCACTGCCTTGACAGAGCCGAGTCTTATCGACATGGTCAAGACTCACAAATTAGAGGTACTTTTTCTTTTTGAAACTAAGAATAAATCTGATTTCATAGATAAGGTTAGTCCCAAAATTAATTTGAAACTTGCAACTTATGATGATCCTGTTGTATTGTTTGGAGGATTAGCAGTTTTTGTCAAAGATTTTGATAACTTTAAAATTATAAGTTCTGACAAGAACTTAATTCAATGTGAATATATTGGTGCAAAACTTGTTTTATGCGAAATCTCATTTGTTTATGGTCCTACTGCAGATAGTGAGAAGGAAAGTTTTCTTATAAGTATTGAGAATATCAAAAATACACTTAACTGTTGGTGTATTATGGGAGATTTTAATCTTATCAGGTTTCCATATGAGAAATTAGGTGGGGAAATCTGTAGTAACAACAAAAGACAGATGGAATTCTTTAATGATTTCATTGATAGACTGGATCTCTTGGATTTACCTGCTAAGGGCTGTAATTTTACTTGGTCTAACAAGAGAAATGGCAACCAATAGATAAAACAAGTTCTAGATAGAATTCTTGTCAATAAAATATAAATGGATAAATTTCCAAATTCTTGGAATTGTGTGCTCCCTCCTACTGCATCTGATCATTCTCCTTTCATTCTGAATTGTGGGATTCCTTCAAGTAAAAACAATAAAAGATTCATTTTACAGAAAGGTTGGATTCATGATGATAGTTTTTGTAAATTGATCCAAGATACTTGGAAAAAAGTTACCTCTGACCCACTTAGAGGGATTCACTCTTTTGGAATTAAACTTAAGAGAACTCAAGGACAAGTTACTCTCTGGGCTAGAAAGAGAATCCTCAATAATATATTACTCATTAATAATACACTATCTTAGATGGAGAAGCTGTTCAATGAGCCTTTCTTTGATAACAACAAATTAGCTTTTGATAAGCTAAGTTTAGATATGGGAAATCACTGGAGAAAAGAAGAACAATACTGGGCACTCAGATCTAAAAATAATTGGTTGGAACTTGTAGATATAAATTCTAAATATTTTCAAGCAATCACCAAAGTAAGGAGAACAAAAAATAGAATTACCAGACTTAAAAATAGTTCTGGTGAGTGGATTTCTGATGAGAAGGATATTACTTCGAAATAACTTCATATTATAACAATATATTCTCTTCAGCGGGTACAAGGAATTACACTCCTATACTCAACTGCATTAGAAAAGTTGTAACATATGATATGAATCAACAACTGACTAAACCAGTGTTGATGAAGGAATTAAAGGAGGTTGTATGGTCTCTAGGTAGTGACAAATCACCTGGGCCTGATGGCTTTGGAGGTTTCTTTTAAAAAAAATATTGGAATGAAGTGAAAGAGGATTTACTTACTTTGATTTCTGATTTTGTTTAGAATAACTCCTCATTGGCTGATATTAATAGTACTATTATTGCTCTCATTCCAAAATGTATTAACCCTGATATGATTTCAGCTTATAGACCTATAAGCTGCGCAAATTTCTTATATAAAACAGTATCTAAAATTTTGGCTAATAGGTTACAGCCATTGATGAGTACAATTATATCAGAGACTCAAACTACTTTTATCCCTGTGAGATCTATTTTTGAAAATATTTTGATTGCTCAGAAAATTAGCCATTTCCTGAAGAATAAAAGATATTCTAAGAAATATTATCTGGCTATCAAAGCAGATATGAGTAAAACATATGAAAATATAGAGTGGTATTTTTTGTTAGATTTAATGAGAACTATGTGTTTTAATGAAAAGTGGGTGGCATGGACTTTTAACTGTGTTAGTACAGTAACTTATAAAGTCCAAATTAATGGTACTTTAGTTGATATTTTAAACCCTAAAAAGGGCTAAGACAAGGAGACCCTTTATATCCATATTTATTCTGTATAGTAACTCAAGCTCTTTCTTCTTTGATTGATAATTATGTACATAAAGGTTTACTTAAGGGTATTAAAATTGCTAGAGGTTCACCTAGTATTACTCACATTCTCTTTGTTGATGGTAGCCTCTTTTTTCTTGAGGCTAATAAATATAATGTTGATATTTTTACTACAATTATTAACTGGTATTGCTTGGCTACATGTCAATGCATTAATTTGAATAAAAGTGGAGTACTTTATAGCTTCAACACACCACCCAAAGTTAGAAATTCAGTATCATTTCTTCTTAGAATGAGAAAAATTAAAGATTTGGGTAAATATCTGGGCATCCCCTCAGGATGGGGCAAATCTAAAGTTAAATCACTTGAGTGGTTGGTTGAAATGATATTGAAAAGAATGGAGGGCTTGGATACTAAAATGCTATCAAAAAGTGGCAAAGAAGTTCTTGTGAAAGTAGTTATAGGAGCTATTCCTAATTATATTATGTCAGTTTTCTTAATCCCTAAGAATCTGACAAGTCATTTGACATCTTTGATCTCCAATTTCTATTGGAATAGTCAAGGAGAGAATAGGAGCCACTGGATCAAGTGGCAAACACTAATGAATTCAAAGATGATGGAGGGATTGGCTTTAAGGATTTTCACACCCAAAATCTTGCTCTCCTTGCATCTAATGCATGGAAAAAAATTTCAGAATGAGAATTCTCTTTTATTTAAAAATTTGAAGGGTAAATATTTTCAAAATTCAACATTTAGGAAGCAAATGTGACTAGTAACTGTTCATGGGGTTGGAAAAACATCTTAGCAGGTAGAGATTGCCTTAAAAATGAAATATATTGGACAGTTGGGAATGGAAATTCGATTAGAATTTGGAATGATTCTTGGCTACCAAAGTAAATAACACTTGTTAAACCTTCTAACTGTCAGCTGCTTCTTGTTTCTGAACTTTTCAATGAAGGTAAAAAAGAATGGAATAAATCTTTCATTTATGAGATTTTTGAATCTGGCACAGCTAAAATCATTTGAGAAATATTCATTTTCCTCTTATTACTGTATAGATACTCCTTTCTGGACTTGTGCAAAAAGTGGAGAGGTCACAGTAAAGGAATGTTATAGAAAACATTGGAAAAACCAACTGAAGTGTGATAAACTGAAAGACAAAAAATATGGAGAATCATCCTTTTGCCTGGAAGAGAAAGACTGGAAGTTCTTATAACAATGCAAAGTGTTGCCTAAATTAAATTTTTTATCTGGAAATGCACTAATAATGGGTTACCTATGAATGAAAATAGATTCAAAAGAAAATCAGTAGACAATCCAAATTGTGATATTTGTGGAGAGAAAACTGAATCTATAGAACATATTTTTTTCCAATGTTCTTGGGCAAGGGTTGTATGCTAGCATGCCCTTTAAGCTTTAATTCCCTTATTGAACCATCTTGTAATATCAAAAAAAAGATTCAATTTGTTAGACTCTGGTCAATTGAGAATAAAGACAGAAGTGAACAAATGGGAGAAATGGCTTTTTTTGTTGCTTGGAGTATTTGGAAAGGCAGAAACGATTTTATATTTAAAGGAGAAGTTCCTAATCCTTTAAACACGGTAAGAAAAGCACTTATAGCCTATGATGAGTATTATAAAGCTTTTGAGCATACTACTGTGGCTAACTCTGAAATGAATTGTGATACATTATTTTCTGATCATTCTCAAAATGAAACTTTGAGAAATTTTGTTGGTAATGAACAGATATATAGGAATAGAAGTTCTGCTTCTATACCTAATTTAGATTGTAAATGGAAACCCCCAAGTGCTGGTACATTTAAAATAAACTGAGAGGTTTCAGTCAATGTGTTAAATAATACCGCTGCCTTTGCTTGTATTCTTAGGGATTCCACAGGTATAATGATAGAAGGTTTTGCAAAAGATATCAAGGCTCACTCGGTTTTGGAAGCAGAAGCAAGAGGAATTCAAGCAACTTGTGACATGGCAGCTAAATTCAGTCCTGAATCTGTAGAAATTGAGAATGATAACCTAGTGTTAGTTAATCAAATCAATTCTATATTTAAAATTACTAGTTCCTCTAGGGTTTTGGTTAGAAATATTATGATTTGCAAGGATGATTGTAATATTAATATCTCTTATCTGAAGAGATCAAAAAACAAAGTAGCTGATTGGGTGGCCAAACAAAAGCTATTAGGCAAATTGTTTGGCCTTTGGAATGTTTCCTATCCTTCCCAATTAGTTAACCTTCTTAGGGGCGATTTTGAACCTAGAGGAATAGGCTGATTTGTACTTTTAATTTATTTATGCAAGTTACTTTTTCGATTAAAAAAAGTTAATAATATCATTTACTGCGATGTAACTGTGACACAATTCGCTGAGCTATGATACAATAATTTACTGAGATGTGCGACACAATTTATTGAATTGTGCGACACAATTCACTAGGGTGTGCGACACAATTCACTATTTTGTGCGGCATAATCTACTGGGTTATGCGACATAATTTGGTGGATTATTGTAAATTAAATACCCAAAATACATGTATATTTCATTCGTTGGGTTGTCTTTATTATGCTAGGCACAACATTAATCTCTCTGGCTGGATAGACTATTCAACGAAAATAGTATTTTGTTTCTTCTATATTGTATAAATTAGTGGCATTGGTTGATAATAAGCCAACTATTTAGATCTCTTTTTTTTTTACTGGAAAATAAATTATAAGAAAGAAAAGGAGAGAGAAACTATAAGAATTCATCCAATTCCCATACTGTTGAAGTCGTCCAAAACCGAGTTAAAACTGTGACCATGTTGAAGTTACGTGGCTGCGTGTCTAGCTTCTTTAGCATGTTTGTCTTCCAGCCCATTCAATTGTCTAGGAATATGCCTAAAAGTGATTTGTCCAAACTCTTTCGCTATCTGGTTAATTCTTCTGCTGTACGGTTGGATTTTCTAACTTGCAAATGACACCTGCCTAATAACTTGAATGATATCAAGGTTATGAGAAAATTAATTTGCTCTAGCCAGGAAAATCTTTGCATTATTTTGTTGCCTTTCGAACTGCCATTGCTTCTCCTTCAAGTATTGTATCGCAATATAATGTTTCTTTATGCTGGACCTTGCTGCCAGTTCTTTTAGGAAATTGTAAAATCTCTATTCCTATCTCTTCATATGTTTTATTAAACGACGCATCACATAGGAGCGTAATATCTGAATCAGTATTTGGCTCTTCTACATTTTGATGGGGGTTATCTTGATTCCATCATGTAGATAGAAAGCTATTTTGTTTCCAATTTATACCATGTAATTCTTTCATCAATTTATTAGTGGAAAATAAAACTTTATCTCCATCAATGACACAATCTTCATAAATTTCTTTCATTTTTGCCTTCCATATATTCCAGATATTAATAAGTATATAGTCGAGAATAATTTTGTTGTCCCAAACCTCTTTGGAATAGGCATCTAATACTTCCAGTATCCAATCCCCTAATTTAGAGTTTCTTTCCATACTCACCTTGATTTGAAAAGTGGATCATGTCCAAATCTATTTGCTGATATCACAATTTAAAATAAGATGTTCCACTGTATATTTATTACCAGAACACCAAATGCACAAATCAAAATATGCACATTTTCTTTTAAAAATATTGTTTTTAGTAGGGCTAGCGTTATTACAAGATTTACATATAAAGATTCTATTTTTTTTGGAATATTAGATTTCCAAATATTTTTCCACAGTCTAGAGTTATGGTTCTCGTTAACACTGACTGACTGGGTCGATGTAAAATCTGGTCTTCAGCTAAGATTTTGTACACTGTTTTTGTTGAGTACTGTCTGTTAGTAGAGAAAGGCCAAATGAATTTGTCGTTCTAATCTGAACTTCAATGAAAATTATAGTGATACTAGATTATCCAGTATTTCTAGATCCCACTTATTTGAATCGTGGTCCATAGTTGCTTAACATTAGTGATGTTACGATTAATAGGTTTTTTTATATTCCAATCTGTACTGATCCACTTGTCTTCCCATATATTAATGTCCTCTCCATTTCCTATTTGATAAATTCCATATTTCTTAATAAAGTCGCTACCTTCTATGATTTATCCAAACTCTAAGTCCTACTCTGTCATAATTTACCATTGAGAAAATCTTTATTAGGGAAGTAAATACCTCTGAGTACTTTTGCAGCAAGCGAGTCTAGGTTGGACATAATCCTCCATGCTTAAGATGCAAAAAGGGTTGTATCCTCTTCTTGAAATCTTTGAAACCAATTACTCCAAGAAGTTTTCCAATAACCAGCTTCTCCCATGCTAACGGGTGTGTTCTATTGCGTTCTCTTGAATTCCACCAAAAATTTGGAATGGTGGAAATGACTTTATTACAAAAAGTTATCGGATAAGAAAAGATAGACATTGTATAATAAGGAATAACTTGTAAGATAGCTTTGATACGAACTTCTTTCCCTCCTTCCGTAAGTAGTCTAGCTTTCCATCCCTCTGTTTTATTAAAAAGTTTCTTCGCTATCCATTCAAGCGATTCAATTTTTTATCTTTTGTGATATAATGGAATTCCTAGGTAGTTAAATTGCTTGTTTCTTTAATATTAATTTCCGATGTTATCCAATCTCGTTTTTCTTTTGGTGTCTCTTTACTGAAGATGATAGCTGATTTATTGAAGTTGATACTTTTTCCAGAACTTGCACAATATTCCTCAAGGAAATTTTTAAAAGCTTGCAAAATTGTATTTTCTATATCGAAAAATAAAAGCGAATCATCTACAAATAATAAGTGGGAGATACAAGGAAAATTCTTGGTAATCTGAATACCATGTATGAGATTATTTATAACATAATTATCAATCAAACTAATAAGTGATGCAGTCATAATAGTGAAGAGAAACGATGATAGTGGATCTCCTTGTCGAATACCTCTTCCAAGATTGAATTTCTCCATTCTTTCACCATTCATATTAATTTGAAAAGAGATTGTAGAAATGCAGTTTCTAATCCAATCGACCCATTTTTTGTAAAATCCTAATTTCTTAAGAACTAATAAGATAAAATCTCATCTTACCTGGTCATAGGCTTTGGCCATATAATCTTGATAGCTGCCATATTTTTTTTAAATTTTTTCTATTCCGATTCATAAAGAAGGAGATTTCCTATGCAATTAGGATATTATCTAGAATATCCATACCTTTATAAAAGATGATCGAGTAGGTGATATAATATTATTCATGAATTTTTTTAATATGTTAGAGAGCCTTTTTGCAATAATTTTGTACCCAAAATTAACATAAGAGAGGGGAGTATAATCCCCTAACTTTTCCTGATTGTTTTCTTTAGGAATAAGTGTAATAAGAGTATCATTGATCCTATCTAGTGAGATATCATTGTTAAAGAAGTCTTGAATCATAAGAAAGACGTCATTTTTATTTATATCCTTAAATTATTTATAAAATTTACTGTTAAGACCATTGGGCACGGGGGCTTTTTCCGATAAGAGTTCGTAACCTTTTATTTTCACCTCTTAATAAAATTTCAGTTGACAAAAAAATCATAAACTAAATAAAACTAACTAATAAATCTACTTCTAAGTAATGAACTGAATAGATTAGGTGATAGATGATATGCGAGTTTGGATTGCTACAATACCCCTAATGATGTCTTATGTGCATTTATATGGATAAAGATAGTTCAACATATATGCTTATTAACCATGATTCTATTGAATTCACTTAACACATACGTAGGTATGATTATCAACAAATTTTAGTCTTAGGCTCTTAGTTATTCCTCTGTAGTTGAATAATCTAACCTAGAAAGCAAGTTATGATTCTACCTATTTAACGATTATCTAATACACCAGGTAAATTTCTATACATGTGTCCCTTACACGGATATTGGTATATGTCTACCTTCGAATCTCCCATACGAGCTTGCAAAAATATTCATGATAATTAAGGAAGTTTATGAGTTTTTATAATAAATGGATGAAAGAATAGCATGTCAAGTTACATAAGGAGAATAACAATTAAATAAAAATCATCCCTATATCATATATGATATCTTCAAAACAATATTAAGGTTAGCATCCCAGATTATGGAAATTTCGCTCATACTAAAAATTTAAGACATAATAAAAAGATTAAAGAATATAGAAGGATCAGACCGTGAAAAAGATTCATGGATTGCTCCATCTTAGTTTTGTCTTGCTCCTTAATATCATTGTGTTGTAGGGTAGATGACTAGTAGGAGATATACAGATTTTTTTCATTAAAAAGTGCCCCTGCATAATCTCTAAGTGGCTAGGTAGGTGGCCAATGCGTTCTTTCTTCTACTTGAGCAATTCCTTTGCCGCTTACTCGTCTCTAAGGTAGGTGACGAATATTATGATGTGGTAACCTTATTCAAACAGTTTATCAACAAATAACTATTCAAATTTTAGAGGAGAATCAAAAGATATATTTAACCCTTTCTTATAAGTATACTTATACAATAAACTATCAATACTCAAAATCATGTAACTATTATACTATAGAAATACATTTGCACTCTATCAGGTAAATATCTTTTATTATAAAGCGGTAATAGAATATGATCCTTGTCATTGACCTAACAAGTTGAAATGATCATATTACCCCTTTATAGTTACCCTCGTAAGCTAATGAGTTTACATCTTGCAAGGTTATAAAAAATAGTACTCAGATCACATTCACATATATTCGCTTAATCTCAAGTACCAACTTGAAATTAATAATACTAGAATATGTATCACAATATATTACCCGATTACAGTTAGGTTAATCAATACAACACTACCATGACTTGGATATCTGATAGATTCTTTCTTGTGAGTACACGTCACGACCAGTCAAGCCACACACCATGAGATATAGTATCATGATTAGCCCGCCTAAATGATATATTGATGTATATCTTTTTGTGATGGATTAATCCATTCTCGAGACCTTATTTTGGGATTTTATTGGCCTAAGTGAGATATTTTTACCTATTATTTGCTATATTTCACTTTTACCTCTTGTCTTGGCCATATTACTATTTATAGAGGGTTTTTTGCCTAAATTGTGTGTTAAGTGTGTAGGTTTTAGGTACATTTTTGATAAAAGGTTCCAAGATGAGGATAAGAAGTCAAAAAGTCAAGATAAACCCCAAGCCAAATCAGAATTTGAGCTTAGAGCCACTTTGGGAAGTTAGAGCGTTTACCGGAAAAAATCTTTGCGCCTTAGTGTTTCAGTCACTACGCCATATTTGTGAGTTATTGGACCTAATACTTTCTATTAAGAAATATCTTGAAGTTAGTCTCACGTGAGAAGTGACGGAAGTCAATTCAGAGTTAAGATGAAGAAGTTATGCTAATAACCGTTGTCGTGATTCGAACCTGGAATCTGTTAAGTAAAAGCGGGTATGGGCTTTTCTAACCTAATTAGTGAACCCATGGAAGCCCTAATCCATTTTTCATGTTCTATATAAGCCTCCTAGAATCCCCTCACTTATAATCTTGTAACCCATCAAATTATCCAAGAATAATCGATCAAAACAAGAGGAGAAGGAAGAGCTCAACATCAGGATGAGGAGGGGAAGACAAGAAAATTGTCTATGTACCCAGTGATTCTCCATCCCATATCCGAATTCCTTCAATCCAAATAGGAAATTTATCTTGTTTTGTATATTAATCATGATTTTATCTTTATTTTCATTTAGTTTTCACTTTTACTAACCTCATTGCTTGAGGTTTGCATATGTAAGAATCTATGTTTAGTCAATTGATGTTTTATTACATTTGGGATTATTGTTTAAATTGAGTTTGGTTTTATTTATTAATCCATTGTTTTATACGTTTGTTATAATACTACCCATACCGTAGCTAAGTAGTGGGTAGCTGTAATAATTGGCTACACCTTAAGGCGGGGGGTTTAATTGCGGATATAGCGTATAAACTCCTAGTGCGGGGAATTGAACCTGACGGTCTTGTTTGCTATGTAGTCACTAAGGGTTGGAATATAACTCATCTGATAACACATTAGTGTGTAGGATTACGCTCTAAGTCTACCCTGACGGGAGTTACAGATTCACTTGAATCCTGACTAATGTGAACATCACAACTCACCCTTATCAATAAAACTATTATTTAGTGGCATAGGCATTTACTAGCAAAGCTCAAGCATTCATCTTGCATAACTTCATTAGTTAATTGCATTAGCATTTTGTTTAATTAGTACTTTAGTTTGTTTGCATTTTAATCCTTTATACAAAAACGCAATAAACATCATCTTTACATTTCTTGTCATTTTACCTTAGCAACTTTACATCATTATTTTACTTTTAGAATATTTAAATAGTAACTTTCATGGTCCTTCAGATGACTCAAACTTATCAAATATATTACTTGTGACGACCCGTACACTTTCGGGAAGTTAAACCTCTCCTTAGTGTTGATCTTTCATAGTACACTCTGGGACGCAACAAGTTTTTGGTATATTAAAGCACACGTTTTTGACATAATCATTGAGTCCATACACACTCAAGATTAATAGTCTGATCATTAGTAGTTACAAGACACATCAATATTTGTAAAGTGATCCTATAAGTCTGTTTCATACATATCAAGATGTAACAATGAGTTTGACCAAGGAGAAGACTATTCAGGTTACCGTAGACATGCCACCTACAATTATAATCAACTTCTACCATGACCTCCATGTACGAAAAGGGTCAAACAATGATTACTTGGTCGAGAAGATTTATGATTTGAGTATCATGAGGTGCCGACCTACAACATGTGTACCACCATCCTAACAGTCTATTGTGTTCTTAAACTTCAAACATCAATTGATCTTGAACTCAATCATTATTTATGATCACTATTTAAATCAAGTGTAGACGGTCTTAGTCATAATGATCTTATTACACTTTATATTTGTACTTCTAATGTGGAAAATTGTTCTCTTGGATATACAATTCCAACATTAAGAAGAAGTAGAGAGAAAGTATATAATATATACCTCTCCAGTATCAATAGTTGTGTTTCTAACAATATCACAAACATAAGTTCTCGCACAGATTTGGTGGCTTATGCCAACCATCTTACTAATGCTTCAAACATGTCACTGATTGGACCATAAACAGCAATAGCTAGACCAGTGGTGATTGTGCTTAACATCCCAAGGGTAGTACAATAAATACCATATAGGGCAACAAAAGAGAAAGTAACGAAAATACTAACAACAAAATTATAGCCCAATAATGTTCCATAGAAAAAAACACCCACTATCAATTAAATATAATTATAATTTTTTATTATAAATGGATTAAAACCATCAAACTGCTTTGAAAAAACAACTAATAATACATTTGAATCATACAATCACTAAAAATGCAAAAAACAAATTAGAGATAGTATTAAAAACATATGAGGCTCATCGTCTCTACTTATGTCTCACACCTCTTCCGTGCTCGTGTTCCCCGTGAATAGCCATATGTTTCGCTATTTTTTTTGTCGTGAACAACCACGGACATTAGCGTTAGTAATTTTCAACCTGCTAGTATATTAGGTAGGAGAAAAGTGTGGTGATTTTAACTACGACATCTCATAGAGGAGATTGAGATTGAGATTGAAACATTATTAGAAGGGTTTTCATCGAAGAAAAGTTAATGATTTTTTCCGTAAAGGAGGGTAATAGAAAAATCGAGAAAAAAAGAAAAAGGGTGTTAATTTTTGAAAAAAGAAAAGAATTTGAGATATATAGTTAAAAAACAGAAAAAATTAGGTTTAAAAGAGTATCTAAGTCTATTGTGATACTTTTATATTTCTAAGATTTTAATTTTAAATTATACACTAAATATGTGAACTTTTGTTTTATTTATAAATATTTTGTAATAGTCTCATAAAATAATCCCCACATGATATTCCTTAATCTTCACTAGGGTTCATCACAACCTGGCGGTGGAGCATTGCAAGCCTAGTGGAAACGAGAGATAAATAATCAATCAAATCCTGCATGGGATGATATCACATCACTTTCTAGTTTCTACTACAATTTTTTTTATTCCTTTCCGACACTTGTATCCTTTTATTTGGTATAAATTGGGTCGAGAAATCGGGATAAATCTGAAAAACTTTTTAATGGGTTTTAAATTATTAATATCTTCAATTATTAATTATATCGAGATAAAATGTACTCAGTACATAGTAAATTTATTGATTAGAGGATGCCCAATAAGTTCTAGTGAATATTTTATACATTTAAAAGTAGACGGTCCGTATTGACCCGTAAACTAAAACGCGGAAAAAAGGTAACTATGCAAGGTTAGCAGTGGAGTTGGACCTGAGTCAGACACTTATACCGAAAATAGTTATTGGCGGTGAGACTTGCTTAGTTGAATACGAAGGACTTCACCTAGTTTGTTTCCCCTGCGCAAAGTTCGGCCACCAAAAGAAAAATTGCGGGACTATTGTGTCACAGGAAACGCCCCAGGATAAGGGGATTAATATTAACAATGGAGCGCTAAGCCCCGCCACTGATATACAGTCTACTTCTGGTGAGTGGATGACTGTCAAGAGAAATCAACGGGTGTTTAATAAAAATAGCAAAACTTCCCTGACGAATGGTTATCGCGGTATACTGAGTAAGGACCTTGGCTCTAGGTATGGCGCGATGTATGTTGAGGAGGGTGTTAGCTTCAATGTGGGACAATCCTCGAATCATAAGGTTAGTATCAGCAAAATTGATAACTCAGTAGGTTATAAGACAGAGGAGAGTCGAAAACATGATAAAGGAAAAGAAAAAAGAAAGCAATAATAAGACTAAAAAAACATCAGTAGATGTCGAAACGCGGTCAGGGAGGTCGCAGAATAATTATTGACCCCGATTTTGAGACAAGGATGAAGCTCACATCAATGCCAAGAGAGAGATTCGTTCTGCCCTTTGCTTTTATATTGGAAGTTCTAAGACCTTGGATAACAAGGTCACCAACGCAAGGAAAGTGGGTGCAAAAACAAGTATTGATGGGGTTAGAAATTTGAAGGCAGCATGCCAACAAGAGGCGCATAAGAAGACTTCAGATCAAGTTCTAGGGGCGGAAATCATGACTGAAAAGGAGAACGGACAAGTGGTTTATATTGGGAAAGGGTCAAATGAAATACAAGTAGGTGATCAGGCTAGTTCGGACAACAACCTAGCGCAACAACATGGGGAAATTTCTGCAGCAGGGGCCGAAAATGCAACAGGGACCTGCAATGCAATTTTAAAAAATATACATTCTCCAAGTAATGGCTGGGTTACAACGTCAGGTGGGATGGCTGGAGTAGCTAACGCCAGTGATGGATTTGAAAAACCAGTAAACCTGGAACATGAAGAGCAACTTGAGGTAAATAGTTCACCGGGATTTATACCAGGCTGTGGTCCAAGTGGGGATCACCTTGAACTAGGCGAGCAAGAGGTACCTATGGTGCCTGAAACACAATTCAGAGGGATTGATCGAGATGAACAGATGGAGATACTACCGGAGACGGAAGAGGATAACGGACAAGTATCTTCTTAGACCTCTCTTTCTTTTTAAAATAACGTGTTTTATGTGTATACAAAATAGGAAAACATGGTGCTGGGGAGGCCTTTCTCAGCCACTTAACATATTGATATGGAATTGTCATGGAGCGGTGGCAGCAAATTTTCAACGAGTGGTCCATGAAATGATGCGTATTCATAAGGTCTGGCTGACGGTTATTATAGAACCGCGAGTTAGCGGGTCTAAGGCTAATTACATTATCCGAGGAATGGGAAAATCAAACTCTACGAGAGTGGGGGCAAACAACTACAAAGGAGGAATCTGGCTTTTATGGGATGATTCAGATATTGTAGTGATGTTTCCTTAAATGTTCTTATTTTCGACCCTTAGGAGACATCATTTTTGGTGTTTATTTAATCATTTCGATAGACTTTTGGACTAAATATGCAATAATATGATTTTCCTCTTTTATTTCTAGCATTTTTGATTTATTAAGCTTTTGCGCGTAATATTGGTATTTTTAGTGAGTATTTTACAGGTTTTAGATGTTAGCTAGAAGAGGAATGCGAGGAGAAAGTCAAAGATCAAAAGATAGAGTCAAGCCTTGAAAAGAAATCCCGACGATATTATTTTTAGAGCTGAAAATCCATTTTCCATGCCATAGATTGCTGATTTCGAGGTGCTTAAGCGATGATCTAGCTGTTGACCTTTGAAGAGAAATCATTCCTTATCGAGTTACGGAACTTTAGCAACTGGAATGAGGTCAATCGGAGTTGTAACGCATCGGGAAAAGCTGTTTTAGTGAAGGTATATCAGCAGTTACGGGATTTTGAGCTAAGTTAGTGGACTTGGGCCTTTTATATTTCATTTAATTAAAAGCCTAGGTCCAAGTCCGAATTTCCACCTATAAAATCAGCCCTTGACTTCTATTTTACACACAATTCACATTCTGCAAGATTAAAAACACCAGAGAGAAGCAACTGAAGGAAGGAGAAGAAGCTACAAGAGCTGGAGAGGGTCTATATCTCCGTTCGTAGTCATTCCGATTCCGGAAATTAGGTTCTTTTATCTTTTTAATTCTGTAAACAATATGAATTCCTTTAATTTTAATTTCGTATTCCATTTTAATATGAGCTAAGTTTTATTTAGTGCTTGAGAACAAACAATGGGTGAATCCCAATTCCTATTAATTAACGAATGTTGAATTTGGGTTTTTATTGAATTAAACTAAATTAGGGCTTTTACTCTTTTCGATAAATTATGAATATTTACTGTTTTTAGCGTCATGAACTAGGAACAGGTAATAGTATTTAGGCTATTCCAATTAGTGGCAATTGGATCATCCTGACGGAGGGTTTAAATACGGAACCATTTATTCAATATAGGATAGAAGTTAATGATTCTGACGAGCTTAGCTAATCCTAGGGCCAATGAGGTAATAATACTTAATCATCCAACGGTGGATCATATTTACCCTGACGGGACTAGTGACACTTTAGGATCGCCTTATAGTCCACCCTGACGGGGGTATAAGGAAATTAGAATCCCGACCATTGTAATTGACTAATTTAACCCTTAAACAACATAAGTTAAGAAATAGGATAGGGAGGATCCTTGCGTTCTCAAGTGCTACTTCTCATATTGCGTTTTACATCAATTTACGTGCGTCTTAGCTTTTACTTGCAATTTAATATTTGTCTTTCATTCATTAGCTTTAATAACAAAAACCAAACAAACATATTATTGTCTTTTATTTTCATAAGTGCATCAATCACTACTTGCTAAACATTGTGATCAACCATTCCGTCCTTGGAACGAATCTGATTTATCAGAATTACTACTTGGGACAACCGTACACTTGCGGTTGTGGTTCGATTATTTATTGCATTATTTTTAGAACACACAAAGGACCACCATGTAGTTCGAGGTTTATCAGCTGGGAATGAGGTAATTAATATTGAGGTTTCTAGAACTAATTGTGATTCTTGGGTTTTCTCAGCGATTTATGCGTGACCCAACTCAACTGATAGAGAACCTCTTTGGAATGCTCTTCATTAAACATTTAGTAATATTGGGGAGCCGCGGTTAATCGCGGGAGATTTTAATCAGGTTGGACATGAGGAGGATAAGAAAGGAGGGAAGCCAGGGGTTACCAGACGGATGGTGAAATTTGAAGAATGGCGTCATAGTTGCGATTTAACAGACTTAGGATTCGAGGGGCCGAGGTATACATGGTGTGACTCGTGGAATACGGGATAACAGATATTGAGGAGATTGGAGAGCTTATGGAAATACGAATCTTTTGTCTCTTTTTCCCCTTATTAAGGTTTCACACTTAGATCGAAGGCATTCTGATCATACACCTATTTCGATTCAAGTAACTCCGATGGAACATCAGTAGGTGAGTAAGAGGTTTATATCTGAAACCGTCTGGTGTCTACATAAAGAGTTTAAGGGTTTCTTTCACGGAAGTTGGAAATCATCTGATTCAAATTTAGGTAATAGCTTAGTGGATATGAAGAATCAATTGCTAGAATGGAAAGATACCGTGTTTGGGAATATCCATAAGAAAAAAATAATACTTTTGGCGAGGCTTAAAGGTATTCAAATATCTCTTCATAATGAATATAAACCTTCGTTATTTAGACTTGGTAAAAGATTAAGGGAAGAATATTTGAGTGTGTTGGAAAAAGAGGGGGCGTTTTGGTTTCAACGGTCTAAGGAGAATTAGAATAGATCAGGGGATCGTAACACCAAGTTCTATCACATAGCTACGATGAAGAAGAGACGAGTAGGGAATATTACACGATTTAAAGACGCGAATGGTATTTGGGTTGAGGAGGAAGATGCACTTAAAACGCTTGTTAGAGATTATTTTGTGGATCTTTATTCTGAACCTGATAAGTTTGTGGGACCCTTTGCATTACCATAGAGTAGAGGGTTAGATGAGGTTGAAAGGAATATGTTGGAAGAAGAGTTCACTAATGAAGAGATTCGTACCGCTGTCTTCAATCAAATCCGACTAAAGCTCCAGGGTTAGATGGAATACCAGCACCTTTCTATCAGAAGTGTTGGGATACAATTGGTCAAATGTTTGTGAGATGGTTAGGAGGTCGATCCGTATGGGTTTATTTTCTTCGGAATTGAATGGGACGTTAATCCATTTGATTCCGAAGGTGACAGAGTTAGAAGTGGTAGGGCAACTTAGGCCAATCAGCCTCATTAATGCACTGGTCAAATTTGTCACGAAAGCTATGTTTAATTGAATCCGTCCTTTCCTAGCGGAGAAGATCAGCCCAAATCAGAGTAGTTTTCTTCTGGGAAGATCGCCTATTGACAATTTGGTTTTGGTGCAAGAGATAGATCATCGGTTTCAGAAACTTTCGCCAAAAAAGGGATATATGGCGATTAAACTCGATTTAGCCAAAGATTACGACAAGTTGAATTGGAGGTTCATCAGAGATACTATCACGCATTTTGGGTTTCCAGATTCTTGGATGGACTTAATTATGTCAGCCATGACTACTAATTCTATGTGAGTATTGTCGAATGGGGAGCAGCTAGAAGAATTCATCCCTCAAAGGGGCATTCGGCAGGGAGATCCTCTTTCCCCTTATCTATTTGTGTTATGTATGGAACAATTATCTAGTATAATTTAGGGGCTTTGCGGAGGAGGAGAATGGCTTCCCATTCGACTCCACAGACAAGGACCCCCAATCTCGCATTTATTTTTTGCAGATGACTTGCTGTTATCCGCTGAGGCCGGGAAAGCTCAAGTGGATCTCATTAAGGCGGTGCTTAGAATGTTTTGCGATGAGGCTGGACAAATAGTTAGCGAGGCAAAATATTTGATATATTTTTCAACGAATGTTCACAAAGAAGAGGCTGAAAATCTGGCTAGTAGAAGTGGGTTCAAATTGAGCGATTCGTTGGGAACTTACTTAGGAACTCCGATACGCTCACAACGCCTCCCGAGAGGTTTCTTTCGCCGGGCAACTGCCAAAATGAGAGACAAGTTTCCGAATTGGAAAAGCCAAAAATTATCATTAGCTGGGAGGATCACCCTTCCGCAATCGGTACTAATGGATATACCTACTTATATTATGCAAACTATGAAATTGCCGGTCCATGTATGTGAGGAAATAGATAGAATTATCTGTGATTTTATATAGGGGTCTTATGAGGAGGAACGTAAAGTTCATTGGCTATCTTGGGAGATTTTGTGTCGTTCTAAGAAATGTGGAGGGTTAGGATTGAGGGGGCGAGAAGCTATAATAAATCCCTTCTAGCTAAGTTAGGGTGGAAAGTACTTCAGAATGATCCAACACTTTGGGTTAGTGCGCTAAAGCAAAAATATTTTAGAGGCGGGTTTATGGAGAAAGTAGGAAAACAATCGAATTCAAGGATGTGCAAAAATTTACTTACGGTTAGAGAGGTACTTAGCCAAGGTCTAACGGAAGTAATAAATGGTAATGAGAAGATTTATAAGTGGTCTCTTGAATCTTCGGGGCTCTTCTCGGTGAAGTCAGCTTATGCTAGTACGTTTCAAGAGGTTCATGACATTAACATTAAATGGGATGGTATTTGGTCGTTAAAATATCCGCAAAAAGTACAATTCCTACTATGGCGTGCGGTTTGGGAGAGGTTGCCAACAGGGAATAATCAGGAGCTGCGAGATAGTGTGGACGATTCTTTTTGCGAGAATTGTGGGTTAGAAAGGGAAACTGCAGTTCATATTTTTCGGTACTGTAGAGAATACAAGGAGGTTCGAAATTGGTATTTAATGGGTACGGATATACAACAGAATGGGGTACGAAAATATTCTGGAATTCAGGATATAAATGGTGTCATTACTGTTCAACAGGCTGTGTATGGTGGTGGGGGACAGCGGGGTCGGTATAGGGATGGGGAGACATCCAACAGCTTCGGATTCATCGAAAATAATGGGGTGCTGCTTCATAATTCTTGCGAAGACAGCAGAAGGCAGGGTCTTCGCGAAAACAGTAGGGGCGAGGCTGCTCAGCTGCAGGTTCTCCGAGAAGATAGTAGACAGCACGCTCAAAGTGTGGAAAAAATTGTCCAGTAGCAGAATCCTCGGGAATACAAAATTACAGCAGCGATATGGGCAGTTCAGGGGGTGTTGAGGAAAGTAGCAGGTGGTGGACTTGGTTATTGTCCCAAAAAGGGTTAATTAATGGCGTGGAGAGAATAAATTTAATAGCTGAGTTTGTATGGCATACTTGGGTTGATCGTAACACACGAGTTTTTAAACCTTCCGGGAGGAAAAGATCGACTAGCGAGCTCCTTGCAATTATACTTAACACCGCTACTGATTACGTGAGAACATTGGGGGCTCGAGAGGGATGGCAGGTTAATCACGTGTGCAAAGACTACCCTTGTGAAATGGGTGAGACCTGTGAGCTGAATAAAACTTAATGTGGATGGGGCATATGACGCAGTTAGTAGTATAGCTAGAGCAGGAGGTGTTTTGGTGATACGAATGGGGATTACTTAGGTGGTTTTGCCGGTAGGAGCGCTGCATGTACACCTTTCGAAGCAGGACTCTTAGCACTACACTTCGGGTTGGATATGGCAGTTTTACGTGGGTTTACTAACTTTACCGTCGAAACAGACTCGTGTGAACTGCATGCGCTAGTGAAGGGCGATGTGAGTTCAAGGGGATTTTCGGGGGATATTGTAGATGCGTGTAGAAGGATTTTGGCATCTAATGATCAATTTGAGCTGGTTTAGAGCTTTCGCGAAGCTAACGCGTGCGCAGATTAGATAGCTAAGTTTGGAATGTGTAATAAGGAAGGCCCAATACCATTTCGGGATCCTCCCGTTAGTCTATGGAGATTACTAGTGCGGTATCGCTATGGATGAGCTATACCACGTATACATTCAGTTAGTCAATAAATTGTAAGGAAGCAATCTTCCTGGTCATTTTGACCTCATTTGTAAAAAAAAGTAGAGTTATAAAAGAAAATAGTTTGAGATCAATAGAGATTACAATTTCCAGCGTGTTCAATCTCTCCATCATTATTTTGAATAAAACTACAACGGATTAAGGAGGGTAGAACAAGGTCGGAACATGCTACTCTTTGAAAAGCAGTTTTAATATGCATATATAACAAGGAGAAACACCAAATTCATTGCTCACATTCTTTTCATTAAAAGGGGAGACTCCATGAAACCAATGCTACATTCACATGCTTCCCTTCTAGTTTCGATCGCCATTATATTATAACTCCACTTAGAAAGAGTAATTTAACAAAGTTTAAACCTACTTTTCTGTTCACCATGAAAATGCGTGACAAGTAAGAGCATCATCTAATCACTAGGGGTTTTAGACCACCAATTATCGACCTTGCCATTTACTGGTTCTATGTTTCTTACCATGTGAATGGTTATAATTTCTCATTATTCATGGAATTTTAGTTAAATTCATTGGCTCTGTACCTTTTGATAATTCTCATAACTCGTGTTCTATCGAGATAGTAAAATTTAAAAAAATTATTATTATCTCACATAAATTATCAACGATATTTTATATAAAGGATTCGGAACTCACTCAAAATAGATTGTAGTTCAATTTTCATTTAAATTTGAGTAAATTCAGAATCATGATATTAATAGTGTCTATAAATTTTGTAAAATAAGAAATATTCTTGTTTTGCTAAGTAAACTTCTCAAATAATGCTTAAAGAGAAAAACTAGAGAGAGGAAATAAGTTTTTCTCCTAAATCATTTTGATTTACCACATATCTCATCGTTTTTTCTTCAGTTTCTTCATTTCTTGATGAATCAAACAAAATCACACTATTCTTAAGGATCTTCACCGATCGATTTGGACACAAGTGACCCTCAAGAACCTCACGTCTTGCGCAAACCTGGAAACCTGGTCTCTCACAAGCATGAGTAGCCTCACGCTACCACATAACTCACCGGTTGTTGGTCTTCATAGAACATCAAAGGGTGGGAAAAAGGAGCTCTTGAAAAGGGGGATTGAGGAAATTAAAACCTAGCTTGGAAACCATTGAAGGTGAGGAGATAAAGGGCCAACTCTTGGGTCTTAGTGATAACCGAACTTCTCTAGGGTAGCATCAACCGATCGGATTGGGCACAGCCGCCGTTAAGGGATGAGCTATCTCCACTCGACTTAGTGGTCTTCAATCGGGTGAGTTTTTCGAAGCAAAATCCGGTAAATTTTGTGAAAATTGAAATCTTAGTGAATTTGATGTCTTATTGGAGTCTAAAGCAAGGATTTTAAGTGTGTGGAGGACAAATTAAAGACAAAACTTTAAAAAGTTTGGGATGAACTTGTGGCTCACCAAGTATTTATTAAAAAACTTCAATCAAATCCTATGAAGATCGTTGTTGAGGATTCTTGTGCATCAAATAATATGGTTGATTTGGGCGTGAAAGGACCACCAAGGGACCCGTGAATTTTCCCCTGGAACCTTAGCATCGTTGCAAAGAATCTGGGGATGTCCCATTCAACAATGGAGGAAAAAGTTAAAGATAATTATAGGAGTGTACTTTTGAATAATCACAATCTTTGGTAGGCATGGAGTTTCAATACTTTGAACCTATTGAAGAAAAAGTGCTACAAATGTTAGAAAGTAATGTGTTAACTATTGAACAAGCATTTGGTTTTTCACCCATTGGTTATGTAGCGGGAGAGAAAACATCGGATAGGGAGGATATTAGAAGAATTGTTAAGGAGTGGAAGGTTCTTGTGACGTAGAAGACATCCTAGTGGGTGGCTCGTATCAAAATTTGAGAAAGACGAGGATATGAAGAGTATTCTCACGAAAGGTCCATTTTTATCTTATGGGTGTATCCTTTTACTCACTGAAATCCTAGATTCTTTGACTTTGGAAACCTCGAGAATACCAAAATCCCTTCTTGGATAATCATTAGGAATCTTCCGATAAAAGCTTGAATGTATTATGGGTTAGCTAAAGTAGCTTCAAAAATTTAAATGCCTATACGTACCGATGGTATAACAATAAAAAATGAGGATATTAGTTATGCTAGAATGTTATTGAATTGGATTTAAGCAAAGAGAGGTAGGAGGTAGTTGAGTTTGGATCAAATAATGGATAAAATTTCGAATTGAAGTGGAGTATGAAAACTTATCCCCATGTTGTAAAAAAATGTAAATCATTTGGTTATTTGGAGAATAGGTGCTTTTATCTTAACGCGATGTGAATGGGCAGAACAAAATTTTTATAAGCCGAGTAGTTTGGAAAGGGGTAAGGAAACACGAGCTGTATATGGACATGGGATGCAATTTTCTAGAATAATGGTTCTTGAAACTGCATTTTTCTTGTAAAACTCCTCAACACAGTGCATCCCAATGCAGGTCACCTAGACCTGTTGTCTTTTTGCAACAACAAAAGGTTGTTTCCTGAGCAGCTGTAGGAACTAAAGATATCAAAACAGTTCTGCTATATTGGATAAACAGTTAATTGTTATGGTGGACCTTATTACTGCTCTGGTAATGATTCTAAAGGATCAAAATAGTTGCAATATTCCTGGAAACGTTGTGGCAGCTACAGGAACAGAGATTTCCAAAACAACTATTGTGATAGAATTCTTGGGGACAACTACAGTGGAGGATCCAAAGTTAGCTGGTGTAGATGCTTCGAAGGTTGAAATTGCAGCAAAGCCTTATGAAGAGCTTGAAAATGCGCTAGCTAGTTTGGGTACTGGGATAGTCATTAAAAGGCTTGGAAAAAAATATGTCGATGAGTATTTGGGTATATTGGGTAATTCGGGTCATTCGGAAAGTGTGGGTAATTTGGGTTATTTGGAATATTTAGGTGGAGAAATTAGTAACGGATTAGGATCGGGATTCGAAAGCAAGATAGAGGAACTATTCCAATTGGTTAATAGTAAAAAAATAAAGAAGCGAGAGGCGAGCAAAAAGAAATCAATGCTCAGTAAAAGAGAATGTGCCCGTGAAAAGAGGAAATATTGGAGGGCTAAAGGCGCTAGTTTAGGAAGCGCAAATAAGGGTAAACCCTCCAAACCATTTAATGATTATTACAACTTGGAATACGAGGGGTTTCATCTCTACCCATAAGAGGCAAGGATTTAATTGATTTCTCTCTTTTTGTGATGGATTAATCCATTCAGGAGACATTATATTAGGAGTTTATTGGGCCTAAGTAAGGGATTTTCCCTAATATTTTTCATATTGCACTTTTACTTCTTGTTTTGGACATATTATTATTTATAGAGATTTTGTGCCTTAAGTGTGTAGCTTCTAGGTACATGCTTGATACAAGGTTCCAAGATGAGGAGATGAAGTCAAGAAGTCAAGATAAACCCCAATTTAAAACACAATTTGAGCTTAGAGTCACTTTAGGAAGTTAAAGTGTTTGCTAGAGAAATAGTTGCCTTAGTGTTTTTGTCACTACGACATATTGGTTAGAGATTTGACCCTTGATTCCTTCTCATATAGAGAGTTTGAAGTCAGGGTCGTTTGGTAAGTGACGAAAGTCAATTCAGAATTGAGATGAAGAAGTTATGCCATTTGTTTCCACTGTGGCTCGAACCATAACTTTGGTTAGTAAAACGGGTTAGACCCCTTCTAAACCTAATTAACCAAGTCTAAAGTGGGGCTAAACGCTTTTGGCTCATATATAAGTCATTTTAGCAGCCACATTTAATTATTTATTAAGTATGGATTCGATCAACACACTACAGAAGGGGGGAAATGCTTAAGAAGAACTGAAGAGGAGAAAAGAAGGGTTTGTCTATGAACCCAACAATTCTACCTCAACCATTCACCATTTCCATTCATTATTGAGAGTAACCTTTATTTATTTTTTCTTGTAAACATGATTACATTTTTAGTTTTAATTATTTCTTTTTCTTTTATTATGAACTAAACCCTCATTGCTTGAGGATGCTATTGTAAAAGTTTATGTTAAGCTTTTGAATGGGTTTATTGTATTTGGGATATGATTATATTTTATTGAGTTTGGTTCTATATTCTATTTCCCTGGTTTATATGTTTGATTTAATACCACCTGTGCTCTAGCCAAGTAGTGGGTGACTGTAGTAATCAACTACATCTTAAGTCGGGGGGTTCGATTACGGAAATAACATATAAACGCCTAGTGTGAGGCATTGAACCTAACAGTCTTGTTCTCTAGGTAGTCATTAAGGGTTGGAATTTAACTCATCTGATAGCCTGTTGGTGTGTAGGATTGTGCTCTAAGTCTACCTTGAAAGGAGTTAGAGATACACTTGGATGCCGGCTAATGTGAAACATCACAACTCACCCATATCAATTCCTAGGGTGTCCTTACCCAATTCCCTAAATAATATTAAGTTTTCCTTTTAAGATAATGACAAGAGTTAGATGGATATTTGAATCCCGACTAATGCGAATTACCAACTCCCCGTTATCAATAAAATCATTAAACTAGCGCCATAGGGGCTACTAGCAATATTATCTCACCTGTTAGATCATCTTTTAATAATTAGTTGTTTACTTTACTTTATAATAGTTTCAAACTTGCCTCATTAATAATTTTAGTCTTTAATAATTGAAAACCAAATAAATATTCTATTGTTTACATATTTTTCCATTTTAAATATTGCGATTGCGATCTCCACACTTGTACGCTATTAAAGCACGGTTATCTATCGTGATAGTCCCTATGGAGACGATAACCCCATACTTATCAAATTATTACGTTTCAATGACTCGTACACTTGCGGTATGTCACCCTCTATAGTGTTGATTTTATATCACACTTGGGGAGAACAAAGTATCCTTTAGTGCTTCAGTTTGCTTTCGATGGATTACAAGCCTCTCATTGAAAAATTAGAGGGATATATAATATCTTGGAATGCAAAATCTTTCATTTGAGTGAAAATTGGAACTTATTAGATCTGTTCTTTAAATGGGTAATTTTCTTTTGGTTTTCTATCTTTCCAGTTCTGGTTTGTGTGAGGGATCGTATTACGAGTATATGTAGGAATTTTATTGTGATAAAAAATCGTTGCATATTAAGGAGAGTAAAATTTGTACATCTAAGTATGAAGGTGGGTTTGGGCTTAAGGATTTGGGTGCTTGGAACAACGCATTATTAATGAAGTTGCGTAGGAAGATTGTTGACAAAGGGATTCTATTTGGATCAAATGGATGTATGGGGAATGTCTAAATAATATTAATATTTGGGTATGGAAGCTGAAGAAGTTGGATTCTCCACTTTTGAAGTGTATTTGGTAGTTAAAAGATGAGATTGAGATTTCTCTTGGGATTGAAGAAAGAGAGAATATCTTCACTCAATGGTTCTTTTCGGAAAATGAATATCATATTATATATGAGGTATCTAGTGGTGATTTGTATGCCTTATATAATAAACTATATGATTTTTTTTTCGTCGTCGATCTGTTGTTAAGCCTTGGGAAAATCTTATTTAGTAATCTTGTGTTATTCCAAAACATACAATTATTGGTTGGATAGCGTTGCATGAGAGGCTCAAGACAAAGATGAAGGAATTCCTTTCTTCCAATTATTTTCAAGTCAGAGCAAGAAGGCAGAGGAAAAGCTAAAGCTGAAGGAATTCCTTTCTTCCAACAACAGCCAATCCAACCCTTAGGTTATCTAATTTCTTTTATGTAATTGAAAACAATGTTTTTTAATTATTTTATTCCAGTTTTTCCTTTTAATATGAACTAAACAATTAGTACTTGAGAATCGAAATTATGGGTTAAGCCCTAATTTATTTAACTGGCGTTTTTTCCGATTTTGAGACTATTTAATCTAATCTAAGTTTGGTATTTAGTATTGACTATTATTGCATTCTTATTTACTATTTTTATTCTGAACAATTAGAAATAGGATTGAGTAATTAGGCTATTCATTAGTGGAGGTAATCACCTTGACGAGGGGTTTAATTACGGACTAGGTAATAGACGTGTGGTATTCGTCAATGATCCTGACGGGCTTGACTAACCACACAGCCAATTGGGTAAAAGACTTCAACATCTGAAAGTAGCTTATAATCGCCCTGATGGGGTTTGTAATATCGTAGGATAGCTCCTAAGTCTACCATGACGGGAGTTAGGAGATAGTAGAGTCTCGACTAATACATAAATACCGACTTTACCCTTAAACGGAAGCATTAATTATATGATTTTAGGTGTATCCCTTGCGAGACTCAAGTACATCTCTCATATTTGTGTCTACACTCAATTACCTCCAATATTTCTTTTCAGTTAATCATTTTATTCAGTATTTTATTCTATTGCGTTCTTAGGATTAATCTCAAAACCAAAACAAATATATTTTTAACGTTTGTTCTAACAATTACATCTACTTAGTTGATTATCACCGGAGTTATAACTATCCATCCCTGCGAACGAAACCCGATTTATCAAAGTATTACTTGGACAACTGTGCACTAGCGGTCTATGGATCCTCTACTTTTATTGCTTTATTTTATAACACCCCAGGACCCACCCCCTACTTCGAAGGAAGCAGTTGTCAAGGAGATTAAGCGGTGCACCTATTCTATGTTATTATATTTGTACTCTAGTCATGTTTTCCTAGATGATAATAGGGGTCCTGCTTGTAATCTTTGAGATATTTGATAGTGCATAGTTAGTTTATATCTTAAGTCTTCGAGCCTAGATAGACGATACATTGTATAGTTTACAATTTCTTCTTTTATATTTTAATAAATCAGTTTACCTAACCAAAAAAAACTTCAAATAACCCTGATAAAATAGACAATAAAGTGAAATGTTTTCATGTAATTAAGATATCAAACCATCTAAGCAGGATTAACTTTTTTTTAATAAACCAAAAAGTAATTTTGGACACGAAATCATTTTGATACAATAAAACTCTAACCCAAAACCTCTTGATCATGACAAGTTAAGTAAGGATAGCTTGGCATCAGTGTATTAAACTTTGAACAATATATTTTTAACACTGCTATCACCAAAAAATGTAGTTATTTTTTTTATAAAGCATAATTTTTCAATATATAAAATATTGATAATTAACTTACAAGACCCTCGTTGAGAATTTGAAAATAATCCTAGGTGACGACCAACTACATCTATCTCGGGTGATTGCATGCTAGAGACCATATGGTGGTCCACGTACTTTATCGGCCCCAGGTTTGACTTTACTCTTATCTTCGTAAGTAGGTCCGCACATATATTCACCTCTCAATATATATGATTCAACTCAAACTTCGTATTTTTCCTCATAATTTCCATACATTCTTGACTTATGTGATAGGACGCATTCCAAAAGACACCATCGCTCTTCATTAGCACATGAAACTCTCGTGAATATGTTTTTATACATAAATCAGTTAAACCCCTCTCTTCCGCCCATATTATCCTGTAATGTAAGGCTTGAAATTCTTAGCATAATGAAGATTCTACAAGACACGAGCCTAAACAATATGTAATACCTGCCTCGATTTTCTCTAGATTATAAGCATCGTCCATATTTAGTTTAACACCCTTATCTAGTTTGGTCCATTCTACCAACACACTCTTTTCTAATATTGTGATTCCACCGTCCTTTTCCTTTATCCACGCCCCAATGAAGTCCCTGACCATATTCAGTATTTTAACTTTCAATGCTCTCGGGCCTAAAGATTGTCTCTGTTTTGTGAAATACATAACTATTATAATAGATCCACCTCACCCAAACTACAACTGCAAATAAGATGGGCCATGAGATCCCTCGCTTACCTCATTATAAGACATATGGAACTGCAACCACTCACTCACAGTCCACTCAAACATCCATAATATATTGTGACAACCCTTTTCCAAGTCACGACCAACTGCACTTTGTGCCATAACCGCATCATCAGGAGCAAAACCTCCATAAACAACATTTTTGGTCCATATGGTAGGATTACATGGACTCTCAAAAAGACCAACATAAGCTTGTTTGCTGCCAATATTTCCCAAATTTCTGGAGCATGGTTACATTGTACAAACATATGCCTCACATCTTCAATATCCCCGCCACAAACCCGACTCTCAGGAGAAGACACCACAACTCTTTTATATAGATTTTTTTTTGGAAGACGGCCATGTGATACTCTCCAAAGAAATAGTCTAACCTAATCTGAGCACTTTAGTTTCCATATCATGCACTATTTGAATCTTGTTTCAACTAGCATCGGTGATAAGCAGTTATAGGTCAACTTGATAGAGAAAAAAAATGAGGTCCCGTGACTCTAGGAGTAGTATTTTCAATTTGTATATTCTTTTTCCACTACATCATCTCTTAGTACTTTCTAGCCAACAAGAATGGCCTTACAAAATTTTGAATCTGAGTTCTTAGGCTCCTAGAATATAAGACCCTCCTTTTTGAAATACTTTTGTTTTAGGATCTCAACCTAGGCCACCTTATCATCTTGAAAGATCTTAACCATAGTTTTTGAAGGAATTCTCTATTTTAATTCCACGCATATCCCAAACCCAAACCCCCTTCTACCTTTGGTTGACAAACTTACCTATGAAAGCCAATGAATTTTTCTCCCTTCTCTCGACGACGCCCAAACGAAATTGCGTTCAATCTGATCAATCTCATCACACACATGCACCATAATTTTAATGGTTTTCATTATATATGTTGGAATTGCGCATAAGTCTGACTGTGCCAAAGTAGCCCCCTTGCTAGAGATAGATTGTGAGCTTTCCAGTTTTCTAGCTTAACCCGCATGTGTTCAATTATTTTCTTGAAAAACCCGCTTGTAATACGCCCCTATTGACTAGGAGTTACAAAGTAGGTCCCTAGCATCTCTTAAGAAAAGCCCGCTTTGATCTACAAGACTTTTACTTGACTCTTCCAATATATTCTTTGAGAAATATATCAATGACTCCTCGATACTCAGAGTATGTCTAACTTCTTCTGAAAAATGGTAATTATAATAGAAAAAAATCCCAAGAATGATTCTAACCCGTCTAAAAGATATTAAAGAAAAAAAGTCTTAATTTCAAACATACGAGACACTTAAAATATATAAAGAAAACCAAATTTATCCTAACACCAACATTGGCCCAAGTTAGAATGTTGAACAAGTTGCAACACATATCCATAACTCTTGCAACCTCTTACATATGAAAAATTGGGAATAGAAGGGGAGTAAAAAAAGTGGTATAGTTTTAACACTATCACTAGTACGAAAGTCTAAAAGACGACAACAACTTCCTATGTTGTAAGTTACCAGAAACCCATTCAAGGGTATTCTAAAATTAAGGATCCAACTAACAAAACGATAAGTGGATATAGAGATACACAATAGACAAGTCGGAATCCTAACCAAGGGCAAGAAAGTAGAGCACACGAAGGATGCAACTAAGGTCTATTCTTCAACCACAAGATTTTACAAAAATATACCCAATATCGGGGAAAGTAGGACAACAGGGGTTAATTTCTTATAGCCACATCCTAAATTCACTCATGGTTTTAGGATAGAATCCCCAAAACCAACCACATCCCCGACTTACCTTTCACCCCATGTCTCCCCACATGACTCCATATATACTCCATATCTTATTATTATGTACATTATCACTGATTCCCAATTTTGTCTCTATTTTCTCTATCTTTTTTTCTTCTTTTAGACTCAAATATTCCCCATAATTAGCCCATTTCATGTCGCCTACTTTTGATATCGTTACTTCTCTATTCATTGATCAATTTTTTTTAACAAAAACATCCATTACTTTAGTCAAATTTCATATCATAAGATATATTGACCAGTTCTGAGTCTAGAAAGATTTTATATCCCATCACTAAAACGCCCAAATCATTAGTATATGCTAACCAAAAATTAATAAATACTTTCTCATGAAAACACTTTGAAAATATAGTTCCCAAGCATATGCTTGGAAAATAATTTTGCTTGATGACAAAAACATCCTTTACCTTACCAACCATGTCCTTCTCCACACCTAAGCACAACAATAAAGTATTAAACTCCTCATTTTAGTGTAATACCACATCTATTCCAATAATTCAAACATGCAAGTTAAAAATAAAATTTCCTCAAAGAACACCACAAAGTTGTCTCCCCATACCTCCATGATCAACACACGGAGTCACCAGAACATGGATAACCCCGATAGTAGAGTTTCTATAGGAGGAAGCCTCAATATACTTTAAGCATGTATCACCAACAAAGCAACATAAATTCTACAGTTCTCCCCACTTCTTGAAAGAGAAGAACCAAGATGGAAAACTCATAAACAAAAATATGGGTTAACACCATTAGCAAAAAGAGTATAAATTACACTAAGTCTGCTCGCACTTTTTTTTTGAAACCAAGAAACTTTACAATATTTTTGTAAGTAAGAAAAAGTGTTGGCATATTCCCCTATTAATGTGTTTTTATGTGACAAATCTTTGTGTGCTTAATATATTAAATACTTAATTATGTGTAGTCTACTCGCTTAGTCATGAAGCGTGTCCATCTTAATTTCACCCAACTCTAGAAAGTATTTGTATTCCCCTTATCTAACTTCTCGAAGAGATGTCTTTTCATGTGAAGGTTTCAATTTGGGAATTTTCTCTTTAGCGATAGCTAGCAAATGTTTTTTAGCTTCACTCATCTTGGTTATTAGAATCTCCATTGGAATCGGTTGTTGAACTCTTGGTTCTGCGCTCACAATTACACACTCTTGGGGAATCTCGATCACAAATTCAATTCTTTAATTGTCGCCATGCTCGCATGTCTCTTTTTCCCAACATTTACAAGATTTTATTTTTCTTTACCCTTCCTAGCAGTTTCAACTTGCTCATTCTTTTGATTCTTTGCCACATCCCTTTCATTAGCTATAATTTTTGTTCTCTCTGTCATTTCAGATTACCCAAACTCAAAGGTTCATGAATTATTATAGCAACTTAGCCACTAGGAACACAAACACATAATAAGATCAACTAGAATTTAAATGGGAGGAAGTGAGAGAAAATAACATAAAAGAGATTATAATATTATGGGGGGGGGTGTATGTGTTCATGTGAAAGAAAAATATGATAGATAAGCATATAATCATATGAAAATACGACAATATCTATCTAATGAATAAATAAATATCAACACACCAATTTTATCATGATATATATATATATATATATATATATATATATATATATATATATATATATATATATCACAAAGCATGCCAAAATACTTAAATAATCAACACTAAATATGATTAGAATCTAAACAAAGCAAAAACAACATGTAGTGAAGGTTAGATAACTAATGTTACTCATTTCGCATTTCGTTAAGCACCCAAGATATATTCTCGTCAAGTCCACGATGCTTATTCCCATCAGATCCTCAAATTAGATATGTACCTAAAAAAGAAAGGTCTGGAAAAATTCTTCAACAACAACTTTAGTTTCATAGTCGGTTAACTCTACAAGCGATTATGCTAAAAATGTAGAGCTATGCTCTGATACTAATTGAAACCCAAAAACTAGTCCTGGAGAAGGGTGAATAGTACAATGGAAAAATAATGATTATTCTCTCCAAACTCATTCTTAATAAATTTAACTAATTTAAGTACAACCAATTATGAGAACTATTAGTTAAAATATTATTCGGATACTTTGTCAAAGCCTTAGTGGGTACCTAGTTTTAGTAAGGGGTTTTGAAAAAAACCTAGTGAAGCAAAAGAGGGAACACTTAGAATGCAAGACAAGATAACTAGATATATGCTAGAAATAAAATGAAATGCAATTTATGCAAGAAAGTAAGTAGTTGAGGAAGAAAATACAAATAACAATATAGAGTGGTTTGAATCTCGTATGCATAGTCCACCACCTAAGGTATATGAACCCTTAGATTGTCAAGATCCTAAACTAGTACTACATGTGTCTCTTAAAGGTGAAAGCACTATCCTTTACAAACTCTTCGAAAAATCCTTCGAATTAACATACTAGGGTTATTGCAAACACTAGGAAAACAATCAGAAAATCTCCACTCCCGATGTAATACTTCATAAGCTTGTGGACTATTCTTTTGTATATCACCTCATAAGGACTACTATACAACATCTACCCCTATCACCTCTTCACACTACGTAAAGCCTTCAAGCTATGTGTCTTTTACACATGTTCTAAATCACCCTTGACTAGTCTATGGAAGAACGCGATATTCACTAGACCAAGATCAAAACCCTAGATTCTACGATTAACCCTAATCTACCTAGCCTAGACTCTAAACTCATTAATTAGTTAATATGAGTGTATTTGGCTAAAATGTACAAGGAAATATAGATATATAGACTATGGATTGATTTGAGACCTTATCCAAATATGTGACTATATAGGGTTGGAGAGAACCAATTTTCTTCTCTTGAAAGCCCCTATTTATAGGGGGGGAAATCTCTAACGGATATTCCCATGTGTTGCCTTATGTTTGGCTGATTTTTAAAAATCTAGGCATCCATTTCTTTTGGGCGGAAACCTGGTGGCGTGGATCAAATGGCATCTTGAAATATAGTACACCAATAACTCTATATGTGTCCTTTCTATTCGATATCCCTCAAGCTCTCAAATACCCACCTTCATATATGCTCGGTCATACAATTGGAGTCGAGTCTTTAAATCGAATGATAAATTGTATCGAGTATCCGGTGTCTTTGCTCCAAATGTCCAGTCTTTGTCTTGCCTAGTCCTCAACTGGCCAATTTAGGTGTTCTTCCCTTGGTTTAATCTGTAGGTCCGGTCTTCATATCTTCTTAGCTCTAATATCCAATAGGTTTAGGCATTTCTCTTTTCTATGCTTTGGAGTTTTGATCCTTCATTTTTTCTCAACTCCAATCTCTAATAGATATAGGCATTCTGCCTATTTTTCTCTATTAGAGGTCTGGCTTTTCATAATTTTTTGTTCTTCAACTTGACAATTTAGGCATTCCTCTCTTCAGCTTCTCGAACGGCTAACCCTCATCAAAGGGGTGATTTGCTTCTCGGGATAGTTCTTGATTTCTACTAGAGATTTTGCGGGACGTCCTAGACTATACCATGGAATGCCTAACCTGAGGTGATTTCCTTGAGCATACTCTATAATTTTACACGGATTCTACAAGGCACTCTTAGCCACCGATCTTCTTTCCTTAATGCACACCTTGATACAAACTTCGAACTATCTTGAGTCTTGATCTTTAACATTCTCAAGCTTGTTATGCTTCTTGATCTTTTCTATCAAACCAATCATCTTGGTAATTATTCTAGCTTCAACTTCAATGAATTCCCTTGAATCTTGATGTTTGATCTCTTCATACTTGTTTTTCTCTCACCTTTTGTTTTTATTCTTCAAAGTTTTTCAAGCTCATTCTACTAATTACCTTGAGTGTTGTTCTTCAATCTCTTTAAGCTCGTTTATTGATCTCCCTTGAGTCTTGATCTTAATTAGCTTGTTTGTTGATCTCCTTTAAGTCTTGATCTTCATCGTCTTTAAGCTCTTTTTTCAAACTTGAGTCTTTATATTCTTTAGCTTGTTTGTTGATCTCTCGTGAGTCTTGATATTTGACAACATAAACTCGTTCTCTTGAGCACTTTATGCTCTTGTGATCTGTTCTTGGATTTGTTATGTAGAGTATTCTCTTTGATTTATTAAGATCTATAGCTCCAAACATGAATTCTCATTACCTATCTAATGTAGTCATGATAAACACACCTCAAAAAACTCACCTATGATTAAATAACAATAAACAAAACCATTATTTTAAACATCATCAAATATACCAAACAAAGCGAGGCTAATAATCTCTCCTTTTTCTATGATGGAAACCAGTGATTCAACATAATATGAGTAAGGCATGTATCATTGATTTAAACATCATTAAAAATACTAAACAAAGTAAAGCTAACAACATGTAGGTAGGATAACTCACAATAAAATAATTAATCCGAATAAAAATGACAAACCTTAAAAAGATATCCAAGGAAAATCTTTTCATCAATAATAGAGCACCATTGAATCAAATCATAGTTCATGTATTTCAGCGCAGTGACACATAAACCAGGCTCCCATCATAGCAAAACAAGAACAACTTTCGTTTTGTCCTAATAAATAAATGTTCCTTAGTAGTTAGGTTGGGTATTGGTTCAGGTTTTGTCGGTTTGGTTCTGATTTTTTTAGGTTCCTAACCTAACTTATTAAATTTGGGTTAGGTTCACCAGTCTGGTCCACGCTAATGGTTTAGGTTTGGTCCATTTTGACTAGGGATGTCAATGGGGAAATGGTTTGCGGGTACCCACCCCACCCCACTCTAAATGGGGAGGGGTTTAAGGTACAAATTGAGGGTTGGGAGGGTTGTGGAAGTTAAATTTTAAAACCCGAGCGGGGTGGGGCTGATTGCGAGACACACCTTCCCTCCCGCAAGCACCCCCTCCCGCATGCATATAATATATAAAAAATTATATTTTAGTTATAATATATATTTAAAAGTTTAAATTTTTAATTAGTAATAAAATCTAGCTCAATGATAAAGATAAAAACTTAAAGATGTAGTATAAATATGAGCGTTAAACACATAAAATGTGATTTTGTACTGTTGTAAGCAAAAGAATAGGTAACATTTTATTATTTGATATTTTAGGATATTCATTCGTTAAACACTTTAGATAAAATTCTTTACATGATCTTCAATAAAGAAAAAGTTGCCACATTGGATTCTGATCATGAATTCATGATCATCGATGCACCCCAAAAAATACGTATCTAATTTTTTCAAGTGGTAAAACATAGTTGCGTTAGTGTTTAAATATATCTTGCATAATGATTTGTAAGCTATACCCGTGTTAAGATTAGACCGTATTTAATAATACGATGCTTGGTTTAACTCGTAGGCTTAATTTATTTTTAGTATAGCTTGGTTTTGGTTTGGCTCGTAATCCCGCGGGTAGAAACCCAATCCCCATGTGTATTTACTTAACGAGGCTGGGTGGGGTGCGGGGAAGAAGGTCACAGGGTGCGAAGTGTTGTGGGGCTTCTTTATCTTTTTCAGGACGGGGTGCGAGAATAGGTAACCCCTCCCCATTGACATTCCTGATTTTGACATAACCTTTAGTAGCCTGACAGTAAAATCACACCCAATGATTGATTTTGGGTCATAGTCTCCATCAACTAATTTTTTTTAGAATATAATCTTATGTTTCAGAATCTTGATGGCTCCAAAGATTCGGAGATTAAAAGATTGTCTTTCGATAAGGTTGGACTTACCCTTGGCCCAGTGGCATGGCAAATTTAGGGGTTCTAAATTTGTCCCCCGATGAATGACAAATTTCAGGATCTACCCTTGTTTAGTGGGGGAATGCCTTCCCCTCACCCCCAAATACTATATCACAACTTATATCCACCTGACCCTTCCCTGTATTTTTAGAAATTTTCACTTTGGCCCTACAAACTTTTATAATTTATCTTATTAGGTTTGGATTTATTTTATTTGTATGAAATATATATTTTTTAATTAAAAAATATAGGTTTTTTATTATAAAAGGATTTATAGTGTAATTAATTCAAAATAAGGCTTGTTATACAATTTTTTGTGTAATATAGGAACTTATAGTGCAATTTTGGCATAATATAGGATTATATATTGCAATTACTCAGGAGAAACTCAAGGTCGTTTCCCTCGATTCCCTTTGGCCCCTTACCAAAAATCTTGCATTCGCCCCTCTCTCTACTTACATGTAACTTGTATTCTTAGCTCATACATGCTTATAACCCTATCTGTCACACGCACCCTATCACCCGATAAAATCTCAAGCACACTTCTTGATCATATTGATAGTCTTTTAAGTTTCGAGCACCCGGAGTTCCAATTAGGTTTGTTAGAAGTAACTTTCACCTTCCACCTTCCACCTTCCACCTTCCACCTTCCACCTTCCACAATCAAAAATTTCTTATCATACTCTCTCAACTGCCTAAAGCAAAATAAAAACAATGTATAGATAATGTGGGAGACTATTACTTAACTAGTAGGCAAGTAAACTAGCCTTGATCTTCAGTCGAATCAGGCATACGTGTTGTAAACTACTAAGCGTTATCTAATAGTTATTAGAGTATATAAGTTTTTTTCCGAAGCGGTTGAGAAAAATGATTTCATTTTATATTACGAACTTGTTAGTTTTATTACAGATTATCATCATTAGATTCAATTGGAACTTGTTTTCTTGCGCATGTCTTATTACAATATATTGAAAAGGTATTGCTACAAGGTGGTGGTTCTATTCCTACGTTATTATCACCGAATTTTTTTTATTATCTTTTTTTTTTTTTTGGACGCTTAATACATTTCAAAATAACCTACTACAAAACATCAACCTATTCCTAGTCGAGAAAATCGAGAAACAAGTAAATTGAAAGTATTTCCTTCCTCCTGTTGTGCCCTGTGCCTAGCTTGTTTAGCTAATTTGTCTGCCCGACCATTGTACTTCCTTGGGATGTGTTTAAAAAAGACTGGGGCAACCATCGCTGCCAGTCTTTTAATCTGTCTAATCCACGGTCGAAGCTTCCAATTAGCAGCTGACACTTGCTGAATACCCCGAATTAATTCGATTTTTTTTTATTATCTTATCATATGCATAATAAAGTAGACCTACATTACGTGTTTTTTAGATTATCCATCTAACTTCGACAAAGAACGTTAAGAATATAATGATCTAGTTTTACAAAAACTCTTACAAGAACGCATTTATATATAAGTGTAAATTTGTAGTTCCAGTTATTTTTCGAGTAATGATATATACCACCTAAAATCATACCACCCAAAACGACGTAGCGTGAATTGGTTGGTTATAAATCTTTAATCAAATCACAAAAATAAATAGATTAATTTATAACCAATCAATTCATGCCACGTCATGGGTGATATACTTGAGCGGTATATATCACTGTTCTTATTTTTCTTATATTTTCCCATTTCTTTCTAAAAGTGATTGAATAAAACTATGTACAACTCATACCTACAAAGATCCTATCATATATCAAAAACTAGTTTAAAGATTGATCATCCTACTCATATAAATTGTAGCTTTGTTGTAAAGTTGAAGAATTGTCATCTTATATATTCTCATACCAAGTGGAACTGTAATGATTTACAAACAAATAAACTATGGTCGAATCTCGAACCTACTTGGACGTATTAATATTCGTCCAAATGATCAAATAATGTATACTTCGAACCGTAATCACCAGTATATGCTACCTTAGGCCATCCTAAAAATAAGCAAATACCCTTTTAATTATTTTATTCATTAAATATTTTAATAAGATCTTTGTTCTATAAATGATTTCTTAGGAGTAATGCCTATATTTATTACATTAATAATAGAATTCAGACTTTAGCTTATGATTTGAGGATAGCATTTATTAACATCTTGCTATCACATGGACCATTGACAATACTTCTATATAAACCCCTTTCAACTTCCACAATATTACACATCAAAAAACAATCTCCACTCTCTTCTTCTTCATAAACATTTAAATCACATACCTTTTTACTTTCATCTTAATTAACATTCATCCCCCAAACTTCTAAACAAAAATGGATACCTTTGATATGAATTTCCTCGATACCTTTGATATGAATTTCCTCTCTCGTAGATGTGTTTGGGTAAATGGCCCTCTAATAGTAGGTGCAGGTCCTTCAGGTTTGGCTGTAGGAGTCTGTCTTAAAGAACAAGGGATACCCTTTGTAGTACTAGAAAGAGCTGATTGTATTGCTTCTTTATGGCAAAAAAGAACTTACGATCGTTTAAAACTTCATCTCCCTAAGCAATTTTGTCAATTACCAAATTATCCATTTCCAGAAGATTACCCTGAGTACCCCACAAAGAAACAATTCGTAGATTATCTTGAATCATATGCTAAGAAATTCGATATCAACCCACAATACAATGAATGTGTGCAATCTGCTAAGTACGATGAAGCTTGTAAGCTATGGAGAGTTAAAACAGTGTCTAAAAACGGTGGTTTTAACTCCGAGGTTGAATATATTTGTCAATGGCTTGTAGTTGCTACTGGTGAAAATGCTGAACGTGTTGTCCCTGAGATTGACGGGTTACATGACTTTAAAGGTGAAATAGTTCATGCCTGTGATTATAAATCAGGCGAAAAGTATCATGGAAAGAAAGTTCTTGTAGTTGGCTGTGGCAATTCTGGAATGGAAGTTTCTCTTGATCTTGTAAACCATGGTGCTAAACCATCCATGGTGGTTCGCAGCTCGGTAAGTCATCAAAAGGATTTTTTTTTTTTTTTTTGTCAGGTTAATTGCAACATTCGTCCATGGGACTAATGTTGTAATTATACTTATTTGAGTTCCAAAAATGTTATTCCATATCTAATGAGTTTAAATTTGTGTTTTGTTCTTCAGATTCATGTTTTACCAAGAGAAATCTTTGGAAAATCAACTTTTGAGGTGGCTACATTCATGATGAAATGGTTTCCATTGTGGCTAGTTGACAAACTATTGTTGTTCTTCACATGGTTTATTCTTGGAAACACTGATAACTATGGCTTAAAACGACCATCTTTGGGTCCATTGACGCTCAAGAATACTCAAGGAAAAACACCCGTCTTAGACATTGGTGCTCTAGAGAAGATTCGAGCGAAGAAAATAAAAATAGTGCCTGCAATCAATAACTTCTCAAGCTCTACAGTTGAGCTCGTTAATGGTGAATCACTCGACATTGATGCAGTTGTTTTAGCTACTGGCTATCGTAGCAATGTACCTTACTGGCTCAAGGTTAGTTCAAATATTTCAATTCTTTTGTTTTTTTAATCTTACAATGAACTTTTTTTGAATATGAGAACTGACATTTTGTTACTTTATTCTATTCCAGGAAAATGACATGTTTTCTGAAAATGGTTTCCCAAAATCTCCATTCCCACATGGATGGAAAGGACAAGCTGGATTATATGCTGTTGGATTCACAAGGAGAGGGCTTGCTGGTGCATCTGCTGATGCTACAAATATTGCCAAAGATATTCAAAATGTTTATAAAGAAGATTTAAAGAAGAAAAAGCAAAAAGTCCCTACTCATAGAAGATGCATTTCAACCTTCTAAATGACTCTTCAACCTTAACTACCTCTTTCCGTTTTCGATAGTTAAAAGGGTTTTAGCTACTGGATTTTTTCAGAAAAAAGAACTCTTGAAGCTTAGGATTTTTCAAATTATTTTTCTCATTAATTCAATTCATTGATGTATAAAGAAAATGTAAAAACATATACAAAGCAAAGCAGATAGATAGTGATTAGCCCTGTCCTGGAGTGTCTCAAGTATAAATTGGGTACTCTTTTTGTATTGAGGATGATGAGGCTTTTACCTCTCCTTTTTTTACTTTAATCATACCTTTGTACAATTTTTTACTGATTATATACAATGAAAAACATCTTTTTATTCTTTACATCTTTCTATTCTTTACACATTTCTGTTCATTTGATTTTGAATGGTTTCGGAACAACAAAAAAAAAAGATTTTGAATGGTCTTCATCACTTTACAAACGAACAATGGTAATATACATAACACATTCCTGTAATTTGACGAAATAATTACACGTACTTTTTGATTAGTAGTCTAATGACAATGTTTACATGCAAAGTTTTGATTAATTACAACTTTTTTTCATGGTATTAAGTTCAGAATCAATAGGTAAAACTAAGTTAGACTTAGACGTGTGTTTATTCAAATATTTCATACTAATTCTTTTTATAACCTCTAGTTAAAAATATTTCTACACGTTTTTTACTTTCATAAATATTTTTTCACTTTTTTTTAATACATGAGAGCCATTTTGGACGAATTATTTTGTATCTAATAAGACTCGGAACTATTTTGATTCTAATAAAATTCGATCTCAAGATCTTGTCTCTGCGGAGTAGTCTAACCAGTGTTCTAAAAGGCGCTAGGCGCTAGGCTGGCGGTCGACCACCTTCGAGCGCCCAGGGTACTAGGCGGGCGCCTAGCGGAGCCTAGGCGTTTTCTTGCTAGGCGGTTTTGATATTTATTTAAATATTTTTTTAAATTTATATAATTTTTTGTGTTAAAAAATAGATTTTTTTAAATTTTTTTAGCTTCTGACCGCCTAGGCGCCGCCTGGGTCCGCCTAGGCGCCGCCTAAACCCGCCTAGGACCTTCTGGGACCGCCTGGGCCATTTCTGGAAGTTCAGCTACCTTCTAGCGCCTAGACGCCACCTAGGCCGATTTTTAGAACACTGAGTCTAACTATCTATCTTAAGATTTTTTCACTTTTAGTCCTCACTGTTTACTGTGATTTGACTTTCCTTCATTATTTATATTCGAGCCCATTATTATTACCAACTTGACATGGGAAAATAATTGAAGTATGGATAGGGGTTGTTAATGAAGGGTCTAACCTCCAGAATAACGCCACCACTCCTTATTCTTTTTCTTCTGAGATACACCTAAATTCAAGGAGGATGCACATTATAATGCTGTTTAATTAAATAATATAATTATCGTTGAGTTTTGGGTTGCTCAATTATCAAATTAAATTAAATTAACATGTCGCTAAGCACATGGACTGAGAGTCGTAACTATGCAGATAGTTCTTGATTTGATCGTTTTAAAGCATTAACCCAGAAACCCAAAAACAATTCTCATATGTGGACCAAAAATATCGAATCTAATTGTTGTATTCTAATTTCTTTTTTACCAGTGTAACGAGGTGTATTATACGAAATAATGCCGTAAGATTCACGATATTGTACCGATAAGAATTAGGATGAATTTATATATATGTTTTTAAATTGGGCTAAAAATTACAAAAAATATTTTAAATAATTAATCTATGCCTTGTGGGCTATAATATTATTTTTTCAAAATCAATTTTGTTGAACAAATTTGCATTATATAATAAGATTGGTGTAAAATGAAAGACAAAAGAGATGGATAGTTGGCCAAGTGGTTAGGCTACTCTGCACTCTCTCCGTCTACTTTTATTTGTCTAATTTTCTAAATAGAGATGTCCAATATTAGAGTCTTTCTTCCATACTCCCTTACGCATGGGAAATTAATAAAAAAAATCAAAAAGGTCTTTTATGAATTTACCTACTTACCCTTGAAATGACAAGATTTTGTTTGGATCAATATATATTCTGCATAAAGTAGCTTTTTGAATTGTGGATTAATTAGGGTATGTGTATATTTTCGTTGCACAAACAAATTAGATAACGAAAAAAGTTAGCTTGGATGTATTTTTACTTTTTTACCCTTAATAATAGTATTAATTTTCGTTCCCATGTAGGCTTATTTTTTCGTTGTGTGTACGTTGTAGTTCAATTTTTCGTTTGCAAAGTTAGAAGGTAGAATTCTTGCCATTTTTCAGATAATCCACACGTGTCATGTTCTTGTCTTTTTGAATTTTTTTTTTTATTTTCTTTAAGTCGTACGTGACTTGCACGTGAGAGTGGTTGAATTCCTCTCTCCTCTTGTCCGCTCAACATCAATTCACTCTCTCTCTCCACCAAGGTCGTCTCTCCTCGCCTCTCTCCTCCGCCACCGTGTCTACCCTAACCTAAGGTCACACCAGGATCCATCTCACTCGTTGAAGATCCTCACTCCTCGCATATCTCTCTTCCTCTTCGAATCTAAGCATCTCCTCTCCTCTCGATCTAAAAATCCAACCGGAAAAAAAAGTGTCGAACACCACCCTTCAAGTCACTCTCCGTTCTTGGTTGTAAAAGCTCTCTCACTCACCCCTTCGCCGGAGCTTTAAGCTAGTAATTTTACCCATCTTGTTCATCACCGGTTTAAATACTACTGCACCACTGAGCTCACATCATGTCTCAATCATCCTCTAAGAGGAGGTCTTCAGCTTCCAAAAAAAGGTAAACATGTAATTTTTGTTATGTTTTTCTTTTTGAAGATAGATTACGTTTTTATATGTGATGAACTGTTAAATCCGAATAAAGAGGGTCTTATGTATGATTTAATTAGGTGTATTATTGAGTTAGGGTTTTAGTTGTGTTGAATTTGGGGTTTTTTGCTTTGTATAGTATAGTAATATTTGTTGATTATGTGATTTTATTGTGTTATTTTAAACGTTATAGCGAATCAGTGTATTTTTGTTGTATACTTGTTTTAATCTTTGTTATTGTAGGTTACTTTACTGCAATAGTTGTTAGTTTTTTGTGTTTTGAGAATTTCAATTTGATTAGTGTTAGATATTTCTCAAATAGTTGTTGATTTTACTGTTGTAGGTGGTTTTTCTAAGAGCAAATGGTGTTTTTTGATGTGATTAGTATAATAATATATGTTAAACTTGGTTGATTGATTGGTATTGTGGGACTGTTGTTGATATGTATTGTTAAACGAATGCAGGTTAAGTCGTCACGCTAAAGGGCTCGAGATCAGTGGAGTAGATTACTATGTGTAAGTACACATTTATTTTTTATTTTTGTGAATTATTATTACGTAGTTGTAGAGATAGTTATTCATTTGGTATGTAATGTAAGTAATGGTTATATGTATTTAGGAACATTATGGAGACTGAGTTTAGGAGTAACTTTCCCGACATGCCCGTGAACGTGGAGTCCATTAGGAGAAGGTATTATGATTTGCTCCCTAATCAAAGAGTGGTTTATGAAAACGCTGCTAGAGAAAGCACTCGCAATCCCGACGAGGTGAGTGGTTCACATAACCCGAACGAGGTGGAAGAAGATAGCCAAGTGAGTTAATTGTTCTATGACTTTTTCCTTTTATATTTTGTGTGATTTTTTTGGTAGAGTCAAGTAAACAATTTGTCTATAAGTGTAGTGATTAACATTTTGGTATTTGTACAGGGGATGAAACTGGTAACTAAGCTTTCGTTGCCAAAAATGACTCATCTTGCTGTTGGTTTAAGCGACGAACAAAAAGAAGCTGTTGTGGAAATCGGTTTTGGTGGGTTTATAGATTTTCCCAAATCTGTGGTGAAGTATCAGATTTGTCAATTCATGGTAGAGATATTTGATGTTGCTTCTAGTAGTTTTAACTTGTATGGTAGTCTCCTTCCATTTACCTACGTAGATGTTCATAGAGTTTTAGGATTGCCTAGGCACGGTATTACCCCACCATTAGATGGTGTTCCTTGTGATACCTTTAGAGACTTACAGGAGATGTTTAACGGGAATTGGGTTAGTGACACTGTCGTAAAATTAGATAGGATAGAGGAGTTGTTTAAAGCTTGTAGGAGTCATGGGGATTTATTTAAACAATTGTTGGTTTTGTACGTTTATGGATACTTTATATCCCCAACAAGCACCCACGGTGTAGATGAAGCCATATTCTATGCTATAAGGGATGTCAATAGGATTCCAACTTTCAATTGGTCCTACCTAGTATACAACGGCATTATACACGGAATTGCAGAATTCAAAACCTCCCCCCAAGATTTGAAGACTAAGTACTTCAGTGGTTGTGTGTATGTCCTACAGGTAATAGTCTTTTCCCCCTTTTTTTTTCTATTCATTTTAATTTTTTTAAATTATACAGTAGTGAATTTTAACATTGTTTTTTATTTTTGTTTTGCGAGGTATTGTTCCTTCAATTTGTTCAATCGCAAACTGGACATGTGGCGGTTCCACAGGAACTCCCTTTCTGCAAGAATTGGACAACTAGTTCGACGAAAGAACGATTGAGTATGCTGCAGAGTGTTGGAGGCATAGGCTTCTGTAAGTGTAGGTTTTCTATGTATGAAGAGAGGCCGGTGGAGGACGTGTTGCAAGGTAAGCATGTAAATGAAGATGGATTGGGTTCTGAGATGGGCGGGGACAAGAAAAGTAGCAAGGGCGACTACGTAAGGAGGGAGGACCTTGATGAGTTGAAGGGGTGGTTGCAAAAACTATTGGAGGGTCAAAGCCGTAGAGACGATAGAGGACCGGAACCAATGGAGATTAGTCACCAACTACACACACCCCGTAGGAGTATTTCGATGGCCGCTTCGTCCGGACGGACCGTAAGTCAACGCGATAGGGGCATCGAAGCAATGCGTGGGTCCCCCTTTACTCCTAGACAAGACACCCCCATGGCTTCTCCTCCACACGAGTCCCCGATTATTCATCTACACGAGTCCCCCGTTCGTACCCTAGTTAGTCAAAGACCGGTGGTTGCTTCTAGTTCTAGGCCCCGTCGTCGTCAAACTCAAGGATACATTCGCGGAGACGGAAACGATTTCACACCGTTTTGTAGGAGGCTCTTGGTGGATGATAACTTGTTGCGGAAGTTCTTGATGGACCGTAAATCCCCTCCTGAGTAAGTGTATTCGTCTTTACGTTTTATTAAAGCTCATTTTTATATGTATTTAACGGGTTGATTTTAATGTTTCATTTTGTAGGCAATTGGTTGTTTTGTACGATCACTATAATATATCTAGGAAACAAATGCGAGAGCTACTAGAACCGGGATGTTTTGTTTCTGCAGATGTTAGTATTTCTATACATCTTGTTTAATTTTTTGTTCTTAGTCATTTCCAATATCTATATTTGTTTTGTAGGTTATTGACTGCTGTGTTGAGCAATTGTGCTCGGATGAAAGATTAAATGATGCTAGATGTTACCGGTGGTTTTTGCCCACCTATTTTCCGGTAAATTATTTATGTATAAGTTAGGTGTTTATTGTTTTTTTAGTTTTTAACTTTTTTTTATTACGTGTCTTGCAGACATATATAATAAATGGTTCCAAAACAACGGATGAGCTAACGAGTTTATATTACGGTGTTCACCGATTCACTGGAGATATCACTGATGTGAAGAAGGTATGTGTGTATTTTGTTAATTTTGTCATATTGGTGATTTAGAGCAATTTTTAAGTTGACCTTGTATTTTTTGTATTTTTGGTATTTATCTGTTAAATTGGTGATTCTGTCAAATTACTTATATATCTTTGTTGACTTTATGGAATCCAGATTTTCATCCCCATTAACAATGGGGCTAGTCACTGGTTGCTTTATGTGATTGACTTCGAGGAAACAAATCTAATAATATGTGACACTTTGCCCCCTCGTACGGGTCTGGTACCTCGTTATATGAGCCTTTTCTGGACTGTGGTAAGTGTTCCTTACTCACTCTTCAACCATATTTGTTGCTTCTATAGTTTCACATGATATTAATAATTTAATTTTTGCAGATGGATGGTGTACAGGTGTGGTTAGACACTCTCCATGCGCGGTATCGTGTTCCTCGTCTACGAAGCTTTGGCTTCGTTATTGCAAAATGGGCACCACCTCAATGTGATATGATGGATTGCGCCATTCACGTGTGTACAATGATGAGGTGGCCATTTACCAAAAACGAGTGGAAAAATGCAGAATCGAAGATGAGAAGGTTCGAATTGGCGCAATATTTGTTTCGCTCCCACAGTAATCAGCTACGAAACTGGGTGGAAGCTCAAGTCTAAATTGATAACCTGTTTATTTAATGTTATTTTTGTTTTTAGGACTAAAATATAATTTTACGAAAGTCGTTTGTCCATTTTGGAATACTGTTTTATTTTGTGGTCTGTAATATGTTAAATTGTAGGGGTGTAACTGATGTTTTTGGAATGTCATGTTTGAGGAGATATTAGTTATCATCCGGGATGATGTTTAACGAAAAGGGCATTGGTAATAAGTTAAGGGTGGGTTGTGCAAGGCTCCTGGCTGACTTACGTGCCGTTGCCCAGTTCATCGGGGTAACAATACGAGGTCAGGTTCTAGTATCGAACCAAGCCAACCCATTCGGACTTGGATCCTTTGCTAATTCGTATAAACATAAGTGGTAATCCAGGATGTACTAGTTTCAAATTACACAATTGGAGTTTATTTTTTGTAAGTAGTAATTATATTATGCAATATATATTATTTCCACTATATATAGGTATGTAAAGGCATTTTATAGGTTTTATTAGGAATCAGAAACAAATAACGTATAGATCACAATTTTAGATAAACATGAGGCTTTAGTTTATAACAAATTGCATTTTGATAGGCTTAGTTGATGAAAATTACACACTACACATCATAGGGACAATCACAATAGACATAATTCAAACATTAAACAACATTCTACAACTGGTTACAATACCATAAGTAAAATTACATAAACACCATTGAAAAACAAAACACAATCACTACTTCCCTAAGTGATTCTTTATGCTTTCTACTTCCTTCTCTAGTCTTGATATGCTATCTAGGATTTGTTTCAAAATCCCAAAAAAAAACCCCTTCTCCACCTAACTCATGCACAAGTCGACCAACACCATCTTTTTGGAGAGAGACACTCTCGTTTTTCCCTTCATGATAGTCAACATCTCGTTTGTAGTGATTTGAAGTGGTTTTGTTCATTGTTGATAAAGACTCATCTTCCTCCCTCAATTTGTGGGACATTATTTCTTCGGGGGAAGATGAAGTTGATAATTTTTCTAGAGAAGGATCATAAGAAGAATCACAAAGTGTTTGGTTAGTACTTGAGGTAATTAAGTCATCCTCCTTCACTTTTTTTACCTTTATATTTGAAAGCCTTGTATTTGGGCGTCTTGTATATGTGCCATCTCTCACTTCTTCATCAATTAGTGCACAATGAACCCTCTTTGATGATGATATGTTGATGCCTTTTGTAGGTGTTTTTTTCTTGTATTTGAAAATCAATCTCCTAGGAGTTAAGCTTCTTGGGATGTTGTATTCTCTTGTAATTCTAGGTTTTAACAAATGTGCCTGAGATTTTGGTATGGGTATCATGGTGTTAAATTTCAAGGATAAACTTATGAAGATGGAGAGGGTTTGATTTTTGGAGAAGGGTGAAGTGGATGATGGTAGAATGGATTGGAGGATTGGATTATAAGGATGAGAGGTGGCGTGTGATTTGGGTGGGTGGGTTTGTGTTATTGCATGTAACGGTTTTCCCAAGGAAAAGCAATAAATTTATAAATTGTCTAAATTGTCTACTATTGCCAACGGTAACATTTTCATTGGCTTTAAAAGCAAGCTTTGGGAAGACACTATCTCCACTCAAACCCACTCGAAAGTAATCCAAAAAAAAGAAGTTCATTCAACCAAAACCAAGTTCTTCTTTCTTTGTTGGGAAAGTGAAACTATTTTGTAAACATCTTCATAAACACAAAAAGGAAATGGTTTCCTCTTCAACAAACCATGGTGCTAATGATTTAATTCGTGTAGCACCCATGAAATGCAAATGTAGACCTCCAAGATACTTGCACCCTTATGTTACCTTAGGTGAAGACAAGGGTAACTATGGTGCCCTTTACTTTGCTTGTTGGAGAGGTTGCGGGTTTTTCCGTTGGTGTTATCATTTGGATTCCAATAACGAAGCATCTTCTTCTGCTACGGTACCTCTAGAGGATATTCACCATCCTCGAGAATTACCAAGAACCGTGGGTCCTTTGGAGGAATTAAAAACGGTTATGTATGTCTTTTGTTTCTTATTAATCGTATTATTGGCTATGGTTGCTTTGAAATAGAGTGAATCTGTAGAAGGAGGTGTATGGTAAACCCTTGCTTGTGAAACTAGCTATTTTATCTACCAATATAAAGTAGTGCAATTGTTGTATTTTACTCTATTTAAGTTTAAATGAAATTTGAAAATTTTTATGCTTAGCTAAACTATTTCAAAAGATTTTATTGGTAAGATTAAAAATAATATAGTTAAAAATGTATATATAAATAATTTAATTAAATAATACTTTATTACAACATTTTCTTAAATTATGTTACTTGTAATAAAAAAAATGAAATATAATTTACCTAAAATATTTTTCTAACCTAGATATGTTAATAAAATTTTAAAAAAGTACAGAAATTTTAAAAATAATCTTCTCATTATCGAGTTTACTAAGATCCTATTACTAATAGCAATTAATATTTAATATATTAACCCTAACTATATTAATGTTTAGAAAAAGAAGCAATATCCTTTTTTCCCTGGAATTCGACAAACATAATCCAAACATTTTTAGATAAATGAAACATCCATTAAACTTTAAACTTCAAAGTTAACATTAGGAAGGATAAGAGAGATGTGCTCCATCATCCAACGTAATGTTTAGAGTACACAAAAAGTTAACTTAAACATAAAATACTTAATAATATTCGAAATTAATTAAAACCCTAAAACCAGATTCACTTTTGTTCTTGTGATGGAGGTTCCATTATCTTCTCCAGAGCATCTCCAAGTTTGGTGGTGCAAGGTAGATCACTCGGTGGTGACTCGTTGGAGGGCAAAGCTAGGGTGGGTGAGTTTGGAGATGGTAGAACACATGTTGGATTAGTTGGAGGGGGGACATCTCTAGTTGGTGAATCGGTTTGTGGTGTTTGTTCGGGTGCTGATGATGGCAGGGAAAACGCCGTCGGAGATGGTGGTGGGTATATAACTGCTAACGGCGTAGCTTCAACACAAGCGGGTAGTGTCTCAAAGTCCCACGGAGACGAAGACCATAGCTCTAGGGGAAGATCTCTATCAACAAGCTTCCTCTTCTTCTTCATCGCGATAGCCTTCCTACGGGTTCGAATGACAACTTGCTTAAGGGAGTCGCCCTTTTCCTCCTCCATCGACGAAAACTCCGACTCCGAAACATAGTCCTTTGACATTTTGAGTGTGGTGGTGTTTGAATTTTTGATGGAACTTGATCGAATGGCCTCAAAGGGTTGGGTAATAAACCCCCCATATTCAGCCTTTCCAACTTCCACAGATACGCACGATCCGTGAGAATGACTGAGGGGACTTTTAGGTGGCTATTAATTACGGGTTTTTTTTTAACATGCTTTTTTCAAACGAAATTTCAGAGGCAAGTTTCAAAAACCTCTTTTACGTCCTAGTATTTTATGTGGGTTGGGAAAATATTATGTATTTTTAAAATCTTAGTTAAACAATTGTAATGAAGAAATAATTAAGATAAAATAAACGGGTAGACAACTATTAGCAAATTTGAATTACAATATCATTACGCCAACGCTTAAAAACACGAAACATAAAACACGATTGATAGAGATAACATAATATCCGACGGAACTAGTCAAAAATCAAAATCGCCCGTATCCTAGAAATTGATGTTCGTAGTCTTCCATTAAAACAACATCTCCATTATAATTGCGAACATGATGACAATCACCACAAACAACACCCCCGTGATGCGGTTTGACCCGAATCGATCGGCCTCAAGGAATTTCGTTCTACCGTCATAGTTGTTCACGGCACTAGCCTCGGAAATTAATCGTCCCCGATCCATGAAGTAAGGGTGGCACCAACAAACAAAACCGTGGTATCGACAGTTGTGGTACAACTTGTTATGGTTACCGTTCCCCTCTTCAGTGGACGTTAGTTGGATGGTGCATTTTTCACGACAAGGACAATAAGTATGCATGTACCTTAGAACCATGTTCGCCTCGTAAGTGTTCACTCCAAGACACCATGCATCATCGGAGCTTGGATTTCTAGTGTTGGACTCGTTCTCCTAATAAATAAGATGAAGGAATAAATTAATCACTTGGATATTTTCCTACTCAATGTTAACAAAACGAAACAAAAAAATTGTATAGCAACAAGTATTTCGCTTCCATGCATGAAAGTACATGCTTTGGAAGTGTATTTAACCTCGGCCATTCTTTGCTAAGTGAAAGGATGGACACCTTTACTACATACACTTATTCCATGCATGTAATTTAATTAAAAAGTTGTATAATAAAAATGATAAGTATAGAAATTGAATAGAACAAATAACATTACGTGAGTAGGCATCTTCTATGCTTGACAATTTGTATAGGATAGTTGGTATGGGAAGTAAGGGAGATGTGAACTTCAAAGAAGCCTCCACTTTATTTATAGCAGGATTATCAATAAATGTGATGGAAACAAAATATTGCACAAGATCTTTCATTAATGAAAATGCTCAATTTATTGGTGTAAGAAGTAGTAAGTTAAAAGTAATTTGAAAATTTATTAGTGACGGTAGATAAACTTTAAGTTCCAAAAAAATAAATATAAAATTACTTTTGGAGACAAAAAATGTAGTCTTAACAAAGTAGTATTCGGGAGGTATTTTTCACGTTCAATCCGACACATCCGATATCCGTATATTTATCGACAAAGTAGTTTTACGTAACTAAAAGTAGAAAAAATATACAAATAACTTAACTGATAATACAACAGTTTGACAATACATAGTACAATACTTATAATAATTTAAAAGGATAAAAACTTCGGGAATAAAATTAGACAACACCAATAGAGTTCAGTAACACAAAATACAAGTATGAAAGGCTTAGAACAAGGGCAGCTCTTGTGTACCACGTTCGGTCTCGTTGGGTCCGGGACCGGAACGGGATAGTGTTATAGGACATGTGTTTTTTTGATGCCCGGGCAACCTACAGACGCTGCAGCGACGCGGACCTCTTGTAGTTGTGCCCTTCGGGCGGGCAGTTTCTGGATCGTCAACATCATATAACACAAGAGGGGGAACGTTTACTATACCACCGTCGTCGTTCGGGTAGTTGCTTGTTTTAGCCATAATGTTTGTTAGTCCTTAGATGGTATCTCTATACCCTCTCTCGCTCCTGGCTGCATGGTAACGTATATCTTTCCACTTCGCATTAAGGAACCCCATCCTACCTATTTCTTTGTCGGTGGCATTATATTCCGACAAACACTTCTCCTTGAGTGTCAAACTACTGCTAGGAGTCCAACGATAGCGAATGCAACACTCGGGTATTTCTGTAACACCCTCAGCTTTCATCACGTAGAAAATATGACGACATGGTATACCATGTGATTCAAATAGGAGACAAGAGCACTCCATATGCACCTGTGAACCAATCCATGTTATAATGACCTTCCATGTAAAACCCCTGTCCTTGTTTGAGCCAACCATGTAGATATGAGAGTTATAGGTTTCAACGAATCCATTTCTGTTATGTATGGTTCCTTGATTAACCAACTCTTTTCGTACTTTAAAAAAAACCTCCCTAGTAAATTTTTTAATCGCATCCAACTCGATTTCTTCCAAAACATTCGTCGTTACAGGTGTAGTATGGTTGGTGATATACTCCTCCTGGTTCGCATTATCCCTTACTCTTACCATACCAAACAAGAATGCTTTCACTAGCTCCACAAATTTTTTTTGTTTATTCAAGAAACGTTTCAAGAACGCGTTCATACCTTCACAGCGCTGGGTAGATTTGAGGAACCCGAAAAACTTCCCGCGTAGATAGGCTTCCGCCCACATCTCCTTCTTCTCATAAGTTTCTATTATCCACCCGTCCTCTTCTAGACCGTTGTCCTTCACCATCTTCCACCAAGCATCTTCAAACAGCTCTTTAGTGTACGGAAAGGACATTAGGTGTTTCAAAATGGCCCCAAACCCATCAACCTTTACATTAGTAACTGCGTTTCGATTAAGATGCCAGGAACACAACCTATGTCCCGCAGAAGGGTAAACAATTTCGATAGCAGCAGCCATTGATCTATCACCGTCAGTTAACACAGATTTTGGTTTCTTTCCATTCATGACCGCTGTTAATGTTTCAAGGACCCATACGTATGCCTCAGTGGTCTCGTTTTTCACCAACGCAATTCCAAATATACAAGTCTTCCGGTGGTTGTTGACACCCGCAAGAACAATTAGAGGAAAACAATAAGCATTCGTCTTGTAAGTAGCGTCAAACACGAGGACGTCTCCGAACACTGCAAACTCTCTCCTAGACCTCCCGTCACAAAAGAATAACTTGTCGAGACGGTTTTCCTCGTCGACCGTGTGCTTAAAAACAAACAACGGATCATTCTCGCACCTACCCTCCAGGTATGACAAGGCGATGTTCACATCTCCCTCGCTGATTTCATCTGATCTTATCCGTCCCAGTACGTTGTACAAATCCTTCCTCATAAAACCGATATCTTTATACCCTCCGGCTTCTTTTGCGAAAACATCCATTATCTTGCACGTTCTTACCCCTGCGTTTTGAAGAGACATTGCTTGATCCAGATGTCCTTCGTCAATTTTCCTGTGAGATCTAAGGTACTGGGTCTCCGAGTCTGGTGTTAAATCGTGGTTGTGATCGGGCTGAAAGTCGGTCACCACGTAACATTCAAACTCGTTGTCGTACTTGATGCGAAGCCTAGCCCTACAGTTGCATCTTGTTTCAGCCCTGTGATCTCTAACCCTGTCCTTCAGTTCTAGGTACTTCTTATCCCTCAAACCGGCACAAGAGCACAAAAATATCCTATTGATAACTATACCTCCCCTACTGCTAGACTTATCCACCCGATCCCTCCGAACACCAAATCCTAGGGCTCGACCGTACATGTTGTAGAACATGTAAGCTTCTTCCTCAGATGAAAACCGGAGTTCCATTACGTTAGCACGGGTTAGTGATCTAAGCTCCTCAGCTCCACCATAATCCACCTCCTTATCGAAGTCATCCTCTACTCTCGAAGCACCTACACAATTGAGTTTTTCAGGACAATAAAGTTTAGTCTACCATTTATATCAAGTAAAAACAACCTAATATGACCAAAAGTCAACTAATCTTGACCGGTTCCCTACTAAACTCCACTAAACCACAAATTACCCCTAAACACCTATTTTCGAGTAAAAACAACCTAATATGACCAAAAGTCAACTAACCTTGACCGGTTCCCTACTAAACTCCACTAAACCACAAATAACCCCTAAACACCTATTTTCGAGTAAAAACAACCTAATATGACCAAAAGTCAACTAACCTTGACCGGTTCCCTACTAAACTGCACTAAACCACAAATTACCCCTAAACACCTATTTTCGAGTAAAAACAACCTAATATGACCAAAAGTCAACTAACCTTGACCGGTTCCCTACTAAACTCCACTAAACCACAAATTACCCATAAACACCTATTTTCGAGTAAAAACAACCTAATATGACCAAAAGTCAACTAACCTTGACCGGTTCCCTACTAAACTCCACTAAACCACAAATTACCCCTAAACACCTATTTTCGAGTAAAAACAACCTAATATGACCAAAAGTCAACTAACCTTGACCGGTTCCCTACTAAACTCCACTAAACATCATTTAAACACTAAATACCTTATTTCGAGTATAAACTTCCATATGTTGACTACATGTAAACTAAACTTGAACGTAACTATTACCCGTAACCATATAACGTATCCCGTAACCATATAACGTATCCCGTAACCATATACTATACCCCTTGAGCCATAAACCTATACCAAAAACTACTAAACATTTTCCCATAAAACAAAACCGTAACCATATAGCACATAACTATAAACCATTAACCATAATTGTATAATTCGAATTTGTTCATGTAATTTCTAAATTATAGAGAGAAACATAACATAGTATCCTAACGATAACTTCGACTATACCTATATAAGGCCATGGATTAACTAATACCCTAAAACTAACAAAACATAATATCATTACTATAACCTAATTTTTCCAACATGCAAACGTAAAATATTACATTCACTAAGATATTAACCACATCCATCGTAAAATAATCAACATGCAAAACGAGATTAAAGAGTTACTAACCGCTTGAGTCCATCCCGTTTTCCTCGTAAGTTGCCCGTTCCACGATCTCCCGACTATATTAACCCAAAACCTTCCGACTATATAACTTAACAACGAAACTGGATACTTCAAATGGACCTCTCCACCCTCATTTTATAAGCTCGGATTTAATCGGTAGGTCATAAACCATTAACCATACTTAATTATTCTAACTACTACTTCAACCACCAACCATATATATCTTGTCACCATTAATGAATTCATATATGCTAATTTTTTTAATTTTTTTTTCCAAAAAATCATCTTTACGAGATGTTTACTCTATAACTAGAATGTTAATCGAAACAAAAAAAATTAACCATGGTTTATTAGAGACGGTTTGATGCCCGGTTCCATTAAAACCGATAATTTGCACTATTGACCACAATTAAAATATTAAATACACCACTCACGTAAGGACACTTGGCAAAAAAAGCAATCATCATATAAAACAAAATAGTGGTCAATAAAAGTCCACAACGAAAAATGGGATACTCAGAACAAATACACAACGAAAAAATTACACTACCACAAAGAGGAAAAGTATGCTTGGATTGGACATTTAATAAAGTATTCCCAAAAATCCCCAGCTTGACACGTTGCAAATATTCAAAAATGGTGCATTTTCTACATCTGCAATATTCAAACGAAAAATTACAAAGCGCCGCAATTCACAACGAAAATAATAACACCGAAAAACAAATCAAAACGATTTCCGGCAACTCTGGAAACTAAATCCTCTACTATTCATGATTAGACTATACAATAAAAGTAGCTTTATGTCAACCTAATCAACGAATGACATGTAATTATTATGGCGGTGGGGGTAATATGGTAAAACCACTACATTAATATAAAAACAATATAAGTCATAGCCGCTACGATCTTGCCATTTGTCATCAGCCATGCCACGTGTCAGCATCTCATAGGGGCGCACATACACCCCAGGCATGGAAGAATTTCGCCCAATATTAATTGTCCTTTTCTCAATATCAAGATATTTTTTCGGGAAATACTTAAGTAGTACAAGACCACACATAGATGTGTGGTTTATTAATTAAATAATGAAGATCACTATTGAAGATAAAGAAAGATTTGTTTTTCCAAATCACAAAATAAGAAAATGAATAGCTTGTTTCTATTGAACGAAAAATGAGGTTCTTAAAAATAAATTATATTATTCATTAGTATTATATACTTTATATAGTTTTTAGTTGTCATGTGTACTGAACACAAATATTAAATTTACTACTTTCTTTTATAAATTATTTATATTTTTTAATTTTATCATACATATATATTAAATTAAAAATAAATTAATAAATGATAGGATAGTTTTTTACCATTCAAATAACCAAAATCTAACAAATAGTATCCGTCTGATAATATATATACAAACCATAAAATGAAATTAATAAAACTTACAAAATATTTTGAACCCGACTTAATATTAAACAAAACTATCTAAACTTTATATATGAATAGGTAAAATTTGGGATGTAAACGAGGCGAGGCGAGACGAATACTAGATGTACAGACTTGTTTGTTTAATTTCTCGACCCGAGACAAGCTTAAATTTAAACGAGTCGGGCCGAACCGAGCTCAAATTTTAACGAGTCGAGCTCGAGCTTCCAGTGATCTAAATCAGAAATGTTAGAACTTGCTTGTTTAATTTGTAAAACAATCTTTTTTAGAGTCAAACACAAGTTTCTCATGAACAATTTATTTTTTATGGTTGAAATGGAAATGTGTGGTACGAAAATATGAAACATAACATTAATGAAAAAATAAATGTCTAAAAAAATTAAAAGTATCCAATATAAGATTGAAAGTTAATAATATATTTATAAGAAGATAATATATTAATTTATAATCTTTATAATTTTAAACGAGCTCACGAGTTAAGCTCGAGCAGGTTGTTTACTTATCGAGCTTAAAATGGAGTTTGAACTTGTTTATATTCGAGCCGATCTCGAGTGAGTTTTTCTTCGAGCCGAGTTCGAGCTGCTCGCTAGCGGCTTGATTCTTTTACAGCCCAAGGTAAATTAAATAAGAAATGTTTTTATTAAAATTGAATCTTGTCAATTTTTTAATACATATTATCAGACGGAAATTATTTGTTAGATTTTGTTTTTTTAATGTTAAAAGACTATCCAATTATTTGTTAATTTTTTTTTTAATTTAATAATATATATTTATATATATATATATGATAATATTAAAAAATAGAATAGTTTTTATAAAAAAGGTAATATTTAATATTTGTGTTCAATACACATTAGATCTAAAAACTATAAGAAGTATATAACATTATTAAATAATATAAATTATATATGGCCAGTACTTTTCGTTTAATAAAAAAAAACTATTCATTCTCATTTTTAAGATTTTTTTTTTTTTGGTTACATAGGAGAGCCACTTTGGACTCGGAGTCATTGACTCGGTTCGAACTTGCACCACTAGATTGGTAGACCAAAGCCCTGGCCAGTGAGCTAATCCCATCTGGTTCATTTTTAAGATTTTAAATAACAAATATTATCGATCATTCTCTTCTTCATTAGGATCCTCATTTTTTTATTAATAAACTACACATCTATGCGTGGTCTTTTACTACGTAAGAATTTCCCTATTTTTTCTATACTTTAACTAATTTTACCCTTAATTAAATAGTATAAAAAGAATTGCATTAAATAACCTAATGTACTTTAATTAAAGGCAATTCTGTAAAGATAAAGAGTATTAAAGACTCTTTTTAATCTTTGTGCAACAAAAAGGTGGACAAATAAAAATTGACGGAGGGAGTAATACATACAAAATTTACTGTAATACATACAAGATTACGAACATCAACCATATTCGGGTCTCTAACACCCCCCCCCCCCCCCCCCCCCCCCGCTACATAGCCAATTAATGAGAAGTCAAATGCTTGTTCAACCGTCAAAGCATCACTTTCAAGGAGTTGTAACTCTTGGCCTTCGTCCGGTTCAAAGTATTGAAGTTCTATACCTACCGAAACTTTTCTATTGTTGAATAGAATACTCTTGTAATCCTTCTTATATTTTTTCTTGTTTTCCGCTCGTGTCTCCTTCGGAGTTATCACATCGGCGACCAAGTTTTAGGAATATTCACGGGGTCTGGGGTGGTCCTCTCACGCCCTAAATCGACTGCACTCTTTGATGTATAAAGATTTTCATACGATATAGCAATGAGATCTTTTGTACCCTTCAAAGAGTCATTTACACCCAAGGAATGTGTTTGGAGATATATAACAAACACTTGGTGTCCATAAAGTTCATCCGATGCATTACCTAAGAAAGCCTTTGTTTTCTCATCAAACCAAGGAGTATAGTTGATATAGCTTCCATAGAAGAGTTGAAATCCACTAGCTTTGGATCAAGATTATTTAAGAAGCTACCCGGACTCAACGATTTGCTTACCTACACATCACGACTTGTCAGCTTCAAGGAATTGGTAGGAGCCGAGAGAAGGCTCATCGTGGGTGGAGGGGCAGGTATAGCTGCTACCGAGCTAATATGTGCCATGGAGGGGGGGCTCTCCTTTTTCATAATAGCCTATACAAGATTCTTAGAATCAATCAAGGTATTACCTTGAGTTTTAGCCAAAGAGGAACCAAAAAAACCAACTTCTGGTGAATTACGAGGTAGCGTGAAACTCCTCATGCTCGAAAGAGGTTGGAATTCCAAGTCTACCCAAGATGTGAGGTTCAAGGAGTCTGTCAATGTTTTCGTGACGTACTCTCCCGGATCAAGATCATTTGGTGAAATGCCTTAATCGTAGTGAGAAAGTGATCTAATCATTAAGAAAAAAAAGAGTTAAAATCAAGCGATGAGATAAACGCTAAAATCGGAGTATTTTAGAAGAGAAATCTTTTAACCTTTTTCTATTTTCTTTCTCTAGAAATTTGTTATTGGGTTATTGTACCGTGATAATTTTTTAGTTTTGTGGTCCAGGCTGCAGGCCCCACTTAAATCCACCCAGCCACGATCGTCTTTATAGAAGCTAACTACAAATCATATTATCATGTAGTTTTCAGGGTTGGTAAACCTATCAAATGATCGCTAATAATTGTCTCAAACGATTCTGCATTTTCTTATAAAACCAAATCCGTTGATGCTTTTTGACTACTCCCTGTCTCCCATGTTAAATTCCTGATTCATTCAAGGAAGAGATAAGCATTTTTTGAGGAATAAGAAAATGAGTCAGATTCTAGAACAACTCTCTGAGGCTGCTTCTTGTCCACAGAAATTGATCTCAGAAATTGAAACATCTAAAATGTTAGTCATCAATGAAATGTAAATGCTCACTGAGGAATCCCATGTGGTCCATCAAAAGAATTATTACAAGAATTTAATTGATAGATATATCATATATGCATAAGGTTAAAGATCCCCGCAGCCGTACGTAGCTTCCAATTTCATGCACCTCTTTAGCGAAACATGATCAGAGAGCTTGCTGTCCCACATTAGACCAAGTATCGTTGTCTATTCAATCTCAACTTGGATGCATCGGCGAGATCATCTTTAACTTCATCAGACAAAGCACATGCTTCTGCCTTCCGGAGTTCCTCCACAGGCAAGTAGCATAATCGTCACAAGCAACAATCACGACTTGTAAAACATCAAAATTATCCAATATATTCACCAATAAAAGGGATTCTGACCCCGAAAAACTCAAAAGATATGAAATAATTTACATAATAGCTATCACGGACGATCTCTAGCCAACTTTTATAATCATTATAAACTGATCAAGTAAGAAATAATGGAAAACAATTCCGACGGCTGAAAAAGAAGGCACATTTTTCTCGGTGTTATGGATATAATTCTTAAACAATGTTATTTATTTCATGTCCCAACCCTTGCTATAGTTTGCTATTCACCACATCTCTACTGCATTTTATTATATCCTCATCTACTTTTGTCTTATTGATATGATTTCATTTCACAACACCTTTATGGCCCTCTTCTTACTCAGACATCCCTCCCCAAGTTCACAGATAAACACATGGGCAAGTTGCAAATCTATTTAGAAACTTATTACAAAGCGACACTTCACATTTACTTCAGTAAACATAGTACTGTGCAATTTCTTTTCATGCCATGCTTTTAAAACCTCAGAAAAAAATTTCATCCCACCAATGCTTGTTCTATTTCCCAGTCCTATCATCATTAGAAAATGAACAATCATTTAACGGACCATAATCTTACCACACAATTTGCAATAGCGTAAACCAAGACTAAAACAAAATTTTAAAATAGAGGAAATACATCCAATACCCCTCTACTATGGGTGGATCATTGACAACTTATCCATGTATATTTTTTGGTACTGGTTACCCCTCTTATTTCTGTGACTTCTTACCCCTTTTTAACGAAAACTGTTAAAATTGGCCGTTAGTTGGTTACGTGATGTTTGTGATTTTTTTTTCAATTAAAAAAATCAATTTTCTGATTTAATAAACATTATCCATTTATTAACAAAGATAAACTTGGTACTTCATAAATCACTTAACTTATAGTCCACGAAATTAAAACAATAATAATCCAAACATAATCCAAAATTCTTCATCCAATCGGAGGAAATGAAGAACCCTAATGTCACCACTCTAAATCCATAGTTGATAGTTACTAAGCTATCAAAGCTAATAAAGACTATTTTAGGCGTCTAGTCTAAGGAGGATATCTACAATATTGGTAAATTTCAAACCATTCTTTCTAATTCTGGTGATAGTGACTAATGATTTAACTATTATGACGGCTATCGACCTTTATGATTTTCAGGTATGACAACTAAGTAAATGGATTCTAGGTTTACTTCTCGACCTTTTCTAGAAAGCACGTGTTTGTGGAAACCCTTTTCCCTTTAACTTTTTCATAATTAATTGTGATGCTTTATAGTTATTCAAAACTTGTAAAGGTTTGGATGTTTGTGCGGTAAGTTTTGAGTAGGGGAACTAGTCAATGGAGTGGCTCTTGCATTCGAGGTCGCGTATGAGGCTAGAGGGATTCGTCTGGCGTGCATGGTTGTATAAGTCTTCTTTAAAGCATAACAATAGAGATCAAATATCCGAAAATCATGCAATTTCTCGTCAGGAGGTGGGTTTTTTTCTAGGTAAGTAACTCGGTATAAAGAACAACCTCATTTACAAAAAAAAGGAAATTGGAAGACTATTCAGTCCCTAAAATAAAATGTGTAGCTACTATTATTAAAAATAGAACCTACTTCTAATAAACCTCAAAAACCCACAATTTTCTATTTTTCATTTCTGGTTTACATAAATTAGAAATAATCCACATTGCAACATGGATCACACTAACATTTCCAGCCCAATTCAGAATTTGAACTCTCATCTAATCCATTTGTCTATTTTGAGTCTCTTCCAACTATTCAATCTCCTCTTCCTTAACACAAACCCTAGCAAAAGTTTCACTCTAGGTCACTACACGTTTACTCTCTGCAATAGTCTATTCCATCATTTTAGTAACTATGCCATGTATTTTAGCCTTTTGTTTGCACCATATGATAAAAATAGTACCCGCCAAAATTACTCCATGTTGTATGATGGTACTTCAATAACCATTTCAAAAGCGCATCCCAAGAGGATATATGGAGATTATATCCATGGATCTCTAGGCTTTTGATCCATATCTCTTTTTGTTAACATTGCAATCCCAAAATAGGTGATCTCTATCCTCTATTTCTGTGTTGTGGTAATTACATAACGTGACAATATTTTTGTCCCGTGATGCTTGTATAATTTTGTTGGTAATATATCTAACTATAGAACAAATCTATGTCTTGATCTAACTTTTTGTTCCACATAATCTTATGTCATGTATATAGTTGATTAGTTGGCCACATTAAATTGTATATCTCAGCTATAACACAATTATCCTTTTGATTCCCATAAAGTATGATTTGTCCCTTCGGTCAAGTGTTAGCTGATTGAATCAATAAATCTTAAATTTGAAACCCATTTCACTAAGAACCTTGCATGAATTGTTGTAACTTGATGTTATTTTAATATTCTAGGTTGTTGAATGAGTTCATATCCTCCAGACTTTGTTAATTTAAGATCCAGTGGTTCCACCATAGGCTGGTCTTGCTACCGTCTCTTACTTCATACCTGATGTATTCCTTGCGAGATCTCTATATTTTAAAATTTCCTCGATTCCAATTAGGAATCTTGAAGGGTAGGGACTTTCCAAATGGACTTGTCGTGTAAGAGTATAGAGTGTACCTAACTTGAGCACAATGTGTTCTTTTTTGTGCATCAATACCACAACATTTTTTGTATGGACACTTTGTTTGGACTTCCAAAAATTTTATTCCAAGTCCCATTCCATACTTTTTCCCATGCTACTTTGGTCCCTCCTGAGTAAGTGTTTTTCCCTTCCAAATAAATGATCACATTTAGTTCTTTAGCAATTTGATAACCTTATTAGGCATTCCATACACAATGTACCAGTAGATAGATAAGCTACTTAGTATATATTTGATGAACTGAATTTTCCCCCCATAAGATAAAATTTTTGTGCTCAAGTGATCAATTCTTTTTGTCATCTTGTCTACCATCACCTTGTATTCTGAGAAATCAAGGCTCCCAGTTACTAATGGAACCCTTAGGTACCTGATGGGAAATTTGGCTTCAGAAATCTTGAGGACATTATTTATATTTGTATTGATTCCTTCTCGACAACCCCATAGAAATGCTACTCTTTTGAGTCACTGAATTTAGGACTTAAAAGCTTGTAGAATAATTCAAGCCCCTTTGGAATAATAATTGTAGCTTGAGATGTTGATTTAGCTTCACTTGCTTATACTTTGGATGCCATGATAAATATTACTTTTTGCCTATCTTATAGAGAATCTAAGATAGTACTTTTATGAATATTACAAAAAGATAAGGGGATATAGGGTCCCCCTATCTTAAGCCTATTCCTCCTTTCAATAAACCAATAAGGATCCCATTAAATACAATTGAGTATCTAGTTGTAGTTAGATACATGTTGACCCATTGAATAAATTGATGAGGATATCCAAAAGCTTGAAGATTTCTAAGCACAATATCACTGTCAATAGAATCATAGGACTTCATGATGTCTAATTTCATTGTATATTGACTTTGGTATTTTCCGTTGATAAAATAAATAGTCAACGTTTAATGGAAAATCACCTCTATAGAGTACGGATCGTAGGTTATCAAGAAGTGATAAATAAGGTTATCGTATGTAGGGATGAACTGTGATTAAAGGTTTCAAAGCAATGTAAAGATGCAAGTATGTAATTCGATTAATAGAAATATAAAATGGAAATAGTTTATGTTTTTTTTTACCTATTTAATAAAACTAATTATGCGCAAAAGGTAGTAGCTAAGGATGCTAGTAAGAATCTTATCCTATTGAATTATGTTTATATGTATAAGGGCGAATTGGTGATGTTTCACATTTATCGGGATTCAAAGCCACTTTATCCCCTATTCGGGCACCTACAATATTTACCTTACACACCCTCCGGTTATCCGATGTAATAAAGAAACCCAAAGACTACCTATCATGCAAGGAAGCCACTCGTCCAAGGCACTAGGCGCTTATATCCTATGTCTGAATATCCAACCCCCACACGGACGTTAATCTGATAGTCTCACACTACCTAAGTTTGATCAGGACCTAGATAGGCAACAAGCTCACGAATATAAACAATGGAAATACAATTCGAACCCAATTCAGTTAAATGCATGAATATCCTAAATGCAATTAAAAGCAAAACAATATTCAATTCGTTCTTACAATACAATCCTAAGAAAATATATAATAAACAATCATAATACAACTTTTAAATTGAATAATTTAGAATATATTCATTTACAAATTAAGACAATTGCTATATTAACCAAAAGTTTAGAGATAGAGAAGCGTAGACGCGTTGCGGTGAAGGTGTAGTTTATTCCTTCTCTAAATCTTCCTAACTGCTTTTGTAGTTGAATTTCTTCTTTGGAATTTAGTTCTTGCAGCCAAGAGATGAGATATATTTGATGGGAGTTGATATTTATAGAGTTAAATTCGTTTGGGTGGGATTTGGACTCATTATAATGACATATCTCATCCCAAAAACGAATTATACCAAGAGGTTTCAGGTTCGAGTCACGCCGGTGGAAAAATACATAACTTCTTCGTTACAGATCCGAATTGTGAAATATCAGTTTCCACAATACCGTGATTCAGATACCTACAATATGGTCCAAGGGCTCATCCAAATTGTTCGCCAATTTCGCATGGCATCTCAAACAATCTACTTTCTAATTTAGGCGGAAACTCTTTCACTTTCTAAAAATGGTTTCTTTCATACTTTACTCTTGGATTCCTTCTTCGATCTTATTTACTCAACTTATTATCCATGTTTTTACATCTTATATCAACCATGTACCTAAAATCTTCACATTTAACAAACAAATTACGCGAAAATAGCAATAAACATGAAAAGTTTCCAAAACGGGACAAAAGTGAGATTATATCAAATAATGGGGGAAATCCCTCAGCTAAAAGCACAAAAAGAAGAGAAAAATATGTCTCACAATGTGATTTATTTGTCACAAAAATAGAGATATCAAGACCCTTAACTCAAAACTTTGTCGTCCCGACAAAGAAAAAGAAAGAACAATAGGGAAGTCTCGAAATATCAGCTGAGGCAAATAAACACGAGAGAAGGAGAATGTACAAAATACTCCTGAAGAAAATACCTAGTGAGACTCATGTAATAATATTCACAAACTAATTAATATAGATACACATATCATATAAACAATAAAAACAATTCAAGTTCAAGAGTAGATTAGTTTCGCAATGCAAGAAGGAAAGGTTCTTTTTTTAGTTCACTATGGAGGCTATAGAGTGTTCATAGATCCTAAAATAGTCTCTAATGGTCCGTCTAACTACTCTATAAAGGTTCAATAGCTCACAAATCACATAATTAAGAATCATAAGGCCTTTTATGGTTGTGATGTAGGCTTAGGGTTGGTATGATCGTATATTTGGATAATTTAGAGTGAGCTTTTGGCTCTCTCCTCACTAGCCATCAACGAGTCTCCATATAGCTTGAGTTACTCTCATAAACTTTACTCACTCAACCCAACTTCGATGCACTTACTTCGCATCCCCAATAACCAATACAAAACCAAGATATTTACATAAGGATTAATCCACTTTGCTCAATGTGATTCGAGTGCGGGTCATATGGATAGAGTTTTATAATCTAAGGGGTATGGCTTGTAACATGGCTAATAAAAAGGTTGTAGAAAAGCTAGAAGGGGCTAATACGGATAATATCAATACATATGGATAGCAAGCTAAAAAGGCACAAAGGGTCTTATCAAGAACTGCCTTAATCACTTTTCTAACTATATAATTTAGTTACTTTCTTACCTCTAGCATGTTCATTAAATGGATTATTAACTACCTAGGATCTCACAGCCTACACACCACTCAAGGTTCCCTAAGATCAAATCTTGATTCTATGCATTGCTTACTAATATTTTCTTTACAATTTCACGTTCACATTCAAAGCATATAATACAACTAGTTTATAAACACATTATGTACTATCATTAACTTCACTAAGGCTTATGCTTTAAGCCCATCAAACACATTCTACACTTATGCCATCTCTAAAAACAAAAATAAAAATCTATCTAAAAAGCATATAAATCACATAAAGTGGGGAGGGGGACAACGGATCCCGGCCCACAACTCAAAGGTGAACCTTGACTCGGCTCGAAACATACTCGATAATCTTAAAGACAAAGCACATAATTTACAAATATACAATTAGAGAAATGGTATAGAATCGAGAAAACATACTCTTCGAGGCAATTGCCTCACGTGCCAACACCCAGATAAGTGTTTGGTGCATTACTTACTTGTAAGATTCTCATGTCACCATGGTTCACCCTTACTCTTCCTCGAATGGAATCCATCCCAAAAATTCAACTATAGAAACATCGTTACCTTTCCAATTTCCTCTGGTCATTTCTCACTTCTTTGCGTTAAATTACTCTTCTTCCTCAAAACATGTGTCTTCGTTCTTCGCGTCATCTCCCCAGACCACCAACTCAAAATTACACCTTAGATGAAATTTGAGTTGGAAAAAGTGTTAGGAAGATTTGTTCCTATGTGGGTAAGATGGCTTTATATTTGGGTGAGAGGAATTCAAGAACTTTGGAAAAGTGTTACAAAATATTTTGGATTTGAATCTTCGTTTCTAGGTGTTATGGAATGATTTAGGTGTTTAATTTTGGTTTGTAATGATGTAAAGATGATTTTGGATATGAATTTTTGGTATTTTGGTGGTGTTTGGATGTGAGGTGGAGCTTTTGGTTGATCTTCTATGGAGTTTTGGGTGATTGGGGAAGAAATATAAAATTCGAAAGCGGCTGTGTTGACCAGATTTTTTTAAGCAGCTCAAAAGTCCCTGCCTGTGTAACCGTGGAGCTTAGTGCGCATGGTGTGAATTTTTTTTCGACACGGTGTTGCGTGAATTTGGAGCAAAATCTCCTGCTTAGTCAACCGTGGACCTCAGTCCACACGGGTTGACCTGCATTTTTTTCTTTTTCATTTATCGCGACACGTATCATGGAGCTTACTCGCCACGTTCTAGCCGTACAGTACACCGTAGAACACATCTTATAGCACCTATAGTTACTGTTTTTTCATTAATGGAGCTTAGAGCGCACGACTTTCGATGCCGCGGTACACCGCATGGAGACGCGGTGCACCGCAACATGGCGCTGATGCACACTAATTTTTCCACAAATTTCACCCCAAACTCAATCATTTGCTCACCTACACATCAAAAACACTCTCTACCTTTTTCATTAAAGCAATATACACTACAAACATAAAAACTAACTAATAAACATTATGAAAAAAATTAACTAAGAAAGCAATTAAAACTTGGGGTATCTCCCAAGACTCAAAAGCACTTTTATTTAACGTCATTTAAAGTTTGATGTGTTCCCTCCACTATTACTTGATGATGTAGCTTTCCCAGCAATGGGTGAGGCTATGAGCTTCAACATTTCGAAGCCTTGGACTTCTCGAAGGTTGTATCTCTATTAAATTTGGTGTCACCTCTCGGGTAACAACAAATGGTCCCATCCACGAATTTTTGAAACCTCGTGGATTATTTTCTTGTTTGGAGGTTTTCTAAGCAGCCTTGGTTCCAACTCCAAACTCATCTTTTGCTCTCACTTTCCCGGGTTCATGGTGGTGGTCCTCTTTTTCAACTTCCTTAGACATTCCCGGAATAATATCGAACTCAAGTGGCACCTCATCAAGCTTTGTGTCTAAATCAAGTGATGTTTCAAAACTCTCTTCAATTATGGGGGACACTTCTTCTTCTTATGTCTCTTTTTCAACCAAGGATTCACCGTTTGATCCCTCTAAACTCGGCTTGGCTGGTTCCTTCATGGCTGGAATATCATATGTACAAGGTTCAGTTTCATTTGCAACTTGATTAACAACAGTTACCTTGTTTATGCATAGCGCGGTTGGTTCATCTCTCATTGGAATCTCTAGTTCACTAGGTGCAACTTGTGGTGATTCAACTTCCTTCTCATCTTGAAGGCTAACTTCTTCTAATACCTTGAACCTATCATCACTATTATTTTGAATGGCCTCATCATCAAGATTTGTACCTTGGACAATTTGCATAGATAGTACTTGTTGTAACTTCTCAATTGTTTCTGTGAGTTGCGTCAATCTTTGCTCCATAATTTGATGTTTCTGTTGCATGTCTTGCACTAGTAATGTGGTAGCATCGATATTTGCCTCACTATTTTTAACATTTTCCATTGAAGCCTTGATGAAACAATTGAGGGAGTTCTAAGTTTTTGAATCTTTCGTCATTAGCTCTCAAGCACCCTTGCATCACGCTCATGAAAAAATGCATGGTTTGTTAAAGTTCATTAAAAGAGCGCTAATATGCTAGTTGTGGTGGATATTGATCATAATAGCTTGGACCTCCTTGATAGGAACTTTGAGGTCTTGTCTAATAGATAGTACTTCTATTCACAACTCCAATTATATTTATTCGAAGTTCAACTATCCCATAACTGGAACAACCATACCCACCGTCTTCATTCAACGGCACAAGTGAGTGCTACATACCTAAAGAAAACTTGAAAAGAGACTAAAGACAAAACAGACGTAAAACGAAAAACAAATTAGACACCGCTACACTACAATGATAGCACAATAATATTAAACAATCATCCCCGCCAGCGGCGCCATCTTGACCTTGGTGTTTTTCGTCGATAAAATAAATAGTCAACGCTTAATGGAAAATCACCTCCGTATAGTACGGATCGTAGGTTAGCAAGAAGTGATAAGTAAGGTTATCGTTCGCAGGGATGAAGTGCGATTAAAGGTTTCAAAGGAATGTAAAGATGCAAGTATGTAATTCGATTAACGGAATAGAAATATAAAATGGAAATAGTTTTAGTTTTGTTTTTTAATTTAATAAAACTAATTATGCACACGAAAGAATAGCTAAGGATGCTAGTAAGAATCTTATCCTAATGAATTGCGTTTACATGTATAAGGGCGAAATGGTGATATTTCACGTTAATCTGGATTCAAAGCCACTATATCCCCTATTCGAGCACCCAGAGCATCTACCTTACACACCCTCCGGTTATCCGATGTATTAAAGCACACAACCCAAAGACAACCTAGCATGCAATGAACCCACTCGTCCAAGGCACTAGGCTCTTATATCCTATGTTTAAAAATCCAACCCCCCGCACGGACGTTAAACAAATAGTCTCACACTACCTAAGTTTGATCAGGATCTAGATAGACAACAAGCTCACGAATATAAACAATGGAAATATAGTTAAAACCCAATTCAGTTAAATATACAAATATTTCAAATGCAATTGAAAGCAAAACAATATTCAATTCGTTCTTACAATACAATCCTAAGCAAAAATATAATAAACCAGCATAATACAACTTTTGAATTAAATAGCTTATAATTAATTCATTGACAAATTAAAACTAATGCTAGATTACCCAAAAGTTTAGAGATGGAGAGAAGTAGACGTGTTGCAGTGAAACTCCGGTGTAGTTTCTTCCTCCTCTAGATCTTCCTGAATGCTTCTGTAGTTGAATTCTTCTTTGGAATTTAGTTTTGGTGGCCAAGAGATGAGATACATCTGATTGAAGAATGATATTTTTAGAGTTAAATTCGTTTGGGTAGGCTTTGAACTCATTGAAATGACGTAGCTCTTCCTAAAAACGAATTATACCAAGAGGTTTCGAGTTCGAGTCACCGGCAGATAAATACATAACTTCTTCGTTACAACTCTGAATTGCAAAATCTCAGTTTCCATGCAACCATGATTTTAGAGCCTACAATATGGTCGAAAGGCTCGTCCAAATTCTTCATCAATCTCGCATGGAATCTCAAACAATCCACTTTCTAATTCTAGCCGGCAACTCTCTCACTTTCTAAAAATTGTTTCTTTCATACTTTACTCTTGGATTCCTTCTTCGATCTTATTTACTCGACTTCTTATCCATGTTTTGGAATCTTATATCAACCATATACCTAAAAGCTTCACACTTAACAAACAAATTACGCAAAAATAGCAATAAACGTGTAAACTTTCCAAAACAAGACAAAAGTGAGATTATATCAAATAATGGGGAAAATCCCTCAGCTGAGCACAAAAAGAAGAGAAAAAGATGTCTCACAATGTGATTTATTTGTCACAAAAATATACATCATATATCTTTCTGAGATTGATATCATGTTGTAGTCTCTTACAGTTTCCTATGCAATTAAGATATCTTCACCTATCTTCCTACCAATCGAAAAGGCTTATTAGTTTTGTGAAATAGTTCCACCCAGTATCATCTTGAGCCTTTATGCCATGATCGTGGAGATACACTTATAAAATGCATTGAAAACATGCAATTGGCCTAAAATATTGAACAAAAGTTGGGTTTTGTTCCTTTGAAATTAATGAAATAATAACATCATAAAGTTTTTTTAAGTATATGTCCTTTATTAAAGCACTCTTCACCGTATCACATATATTAAGTCCCACAATATGTCATAATTTCATGAAAATGCTTGATGAATATCTATCAGGTTCTGGTATTTTTGAAGTTTTGATATAAATTATTATTGTTGTTTTAATCTCTTTATTTGTGACAGGAAATATAAGCTCACTTTATCTTGGTTAATTTTCTTATGGTCGATGGTTAGAATACTTAATGTTCATATGGCTCAGTTGTTTGTCTTGGGGTGTCCAATAAGTCTATATGGTATTTTATGTATTTCTTAGATATTTCATCTTCTTCTATATGTTCTCCATTTGTTTTGGGAATTTCCTTTATGGTGTTTATAAGTTGCCTTCATTGCATGATTTTGTGAAAAATATACATTACTAGTTTCTCTTTTCTCCGATCAAAGTACTCTATATCTTTTGTTAGCCATTGATTCCTCCAATTATAGGGCCTTAGTCACTTTATGTAGGACATAATTCTCTCGTGTGAGTATTTCTAAGCTAAGATCACCATTCATCCTTTGCATCTTCACTTCATGTAGGTGCAAAGCTACAATATTATCTACAATATTTTGAAAATATTTTCTGTTAAACTCTTTTAACTTTTCTTTTAATGTTTTTAACATTTTTACAACTAAAATCATAAGGGATTATTTAATATAAATTCCCCAGGTGTCCTTGACCATTTGTTCATATTCAGCATGTGAGGTCCATACTTCCTGAAACTTGAATGGTTTTGGCTTTGATTTGTTCTCATGCATGAATTACTTTAACAAAAAACAATGGCTAGATAGATTAGGTGGAAGAATAGTGAGGTTGAATTGATGGAATCTTTGTAGCCACTCTGCATTCATCAAAGCTTTGTCTAGTCTTGTAGCTCTCATTTCATCTCCAACTTCTATGTTGTTCCATTGAAAGTGATGACATGGTAAGGCATATATGTAAGTTTCAAATCATTTACAAGTATCTTATCTTTTGCACCTTGATCCAATTTTTTGCATCTCAGTCTCTCATCAACTTGTAATGTTTCATTAAAGTCTCCTTGAATACACCAAGGTTGTCCAGTTGTAACATAATTCCATTCCCTCAACATTTTCCATAATAGCCTCTGTTTATCAAGGTGGTTTCTTACATATACAGGGGTGGAATAAAACTATAGATTAGTCTTGAGATGTACTACCTTGCACACAATAGCTTAGTTAGTGAATTAAGCATTTGTACTTGAAATTTGTATATGTACCAAAGGAACCAAAATCTACCATATGAGTATTTATTGTAATTATAAACTTAAAAAAATTTGTATTTAAATTTACAAACGAGCTTAGTTTTTACTTTTTTCATCTTGTTTTTCGTTAAACAAACAATATTATGTCCCTCTTTATTATCTAGTTTTAAACAATTATCTAGTTTGATACCTTTGTTTAACCCTCTCATGTTCCATGTACATATAATAATAATAATGATGGTTATGGATGTTTACCCCCCCCCCCTTTGGATCATCTTTGAGCAAATCGTTTACCATATCTTCAAGAGAGTCTTGTTGATCACTTAAGTTTTAAAAAATGTACTTGGTTGGACTAGGAGGATGAATTGCTTGTTTGGTGGGTATTGATTTCCCTACTTGAACCCATCCATCCTTATTTGACTTGTTACTTTGTTGAGACTTATTTGTTGTGTTGTGCACTTGAGCTTGTGTAAATGTACTTGTGCCTTTTCGGAAACACACTCCCTTCATCTTGTAGATTACTTTACATTTAGAAACATTGTGTCCTAATATCTTTTAGTGTATACAGGTCACAGGTTTTCATATATACTCCGCTTCCACCATATTAATGCTACCATCCCTTATATTTAAGTCAAAGGTATCAAGAATTTTCTTATCTATATCCATCACAATACGGACTCGTGCAAAACTAAGCTTGGTATGTGTTGTAGTAATCTCATTCATTTCTAGAGATTTTCCCAATGCATTTTCCACTACACTGAGTCCTTTATGGTACCATACTTCACCTGGAACATTCTTGATCTTAATTCATACTAGTACTTTATCAACTTTAAACTTTTTTAAATTGGTTTTTTGGGGTCCACTTTTAAGTATGAGGGGAATGTTGTTAACATGCCAGAGTTCCCCCAAAACTTTGAAACATAAATCTTCATACTCTATTTTGAAAACATATAGAACTTGATCTAAAGTGTTGATCTTTACTTTTCCAAACCTTTTCCACAGGGTATCCACCATATTTTTTACCATGTAAAAGGACATGTCTTTGTCAAAAAATGCCCCCACAATGCAATTTTTCTAAGATTTACAGCCTCATATAGTATTTCTTTTGAAGGCTTGACAGTGAACCTACCATTTATGTTCCAACTTTAGATTTTATCTTATGTTTCCATCATAAAGAGTTGTCCATACTTTTGTAGGAGATTTTTAAAATAACAGTCACCCTAGGTAGTAGATTCTCTCCCTTCAATGATGAATACTTTATCAACTTTAAACTTTTCAAATTGGGTTTTTGGGGTCAATTTTTAAGTATGAGGGGCATGTTGTAAACATGCCAAAGTTCCCCCAAAACTTTGAAACACGAATCTTCATACTCTATTTTGAAAACAGGACTTGGTCTAAGGTGTTGATCTTTACTTTGCCAAACTTTTTCCAGAGGGTATCCACCATATATTTCACCATGTAAAAGGACTGGGTTTTTTCAAGTAATTGCCCCACAATGCAATTTTCCTAAGATTTGCAGCCTCATATAGTATTTCTTTTGAAGGCTTGACAGTGAACCTACCATTTATGTTCCAAATTTGAATTTTCTATTATGTTTCCATCATAAAGAGTTGCCCATACTTTTGTAGGAGTCTTGTAAAATAATAGTCACCCTAGGTAATGGATTTTCTCCCTTCATTGATGAGGAATACCAACCACTCATCTCCATCCTAGGAGTAACCAAGGGTGGATATCTTTCTAAACGCGGTTCATTCCATATCACTTTTTTTTTCATTATTATTTTCCACTACATGACTTAATATCAATGAAGAACCAAGGGAATTGGGATTTTCACTTACCTTTTTGGATTTTGCACCATCATTAGCCGACTTTGGTGACTTAATTACCATTTGGATTGGGCTACTAGCACATTGCACAATAGAGATCCCACTTTTGGTACTACTCTGGATCTAAAAAGGTATGTGTTATTTGTTCATCGCATTAGGAGTATTCTTATCATGATTATTACCGTAACTATTTTTTTTATTTCTACCTTTAAATGCCACTGCAAAGCTTTATCTAGTAGGCTATCAAGCTTGATTTTAGTGAAGAAATAAAGAATTGACGAGGTGGGATTTAGATAGCCAAAAGAAAGAGGAAGGTGAAACTAAGGGAGAAGCGGTTGAAAGCCACACTAGCCGGAGATGCACGTTAGTCGTTCTTAAGCGCCGCTAGGGCAACCATAGATGACAGGAAGAGGAGAGAGTGATTAGGGTTTTCTTACAGGCTTATAACAACTTTTCCGCTAGGAGTTGTTTCTCATTCTTTGTATGTTTATGCAATATTTTAAGAGACATTTTCTTTTATTACGACACGTATAAGTTACAGTTCTCTTGTTTTTAGAGAGACCGTTGTCGTGTTGCTAACAGGGTAACTAAACAGAAGTTACGTGGAATTTTGTTTAGTATATGGATTTATTTTTTGTCGCCCTATCTTTTGTATGTTGACTATCCATCCTTAGGGATCGACTAATTTTTATTCATATATTAGATTCTCTTTCGACCAAAAAAAAATCTCCAACGAGATTTTATCCTAAAAAATTGTAGTTACTAGTTTGACTTTTGAAAGATATTTTAAAGAGAAACGTTAAACATGTTGATTGTTGAGAATTTTATATATTTTAATTGCTAACATATTGACGTAGCATCATTTATCACAAATAAAAGAGGTTATCCCACTCTAGAATGGGTAGTGTCATAATACAAAATAGAATTCAATTCAAGACAAAAAAAAATCAATCTACAGGTAAACTAGACGCATCATCCCTCTTAACAACCTAATCAATAGCACGACTCGCTGATCTTCTAGCTTAACTAAAAGAAAACTTAGAGGTCTCATCAGTCAACAATCTGATGTCTTTGAGAATCGGAAGAGATCACCAGTCATCTGCGTGAGAAACTTAATGGCTTGGGTCACAATTAAAGCATCATTTTCTACGGTGGGGGTAACAAACGACGATTGGCTGACAAACAAAATAGCAATCATGATGGTCAAACATTTGGTAGTAAAATGGAATAAGGGGCTACACGACTAGTGTGTCCACAGACAACATACCCTTCATAGTCCTTACAAATAAAATCAATAACAACTCTTTGAGGTCTCACAGTTGCATCTATGTTGAGGTTGATTGTATCATGCAAAAGGGAGGTCCAAATAAAGACGTTAGTAATAACCAAAGTATCGCGAATAATATAGGAGAAAGGTGTGGCATTTTGCAAAACATGAGTTAAAAAATCAATAACACTAGTATTTTGTTGTATAAGCACATTAGGCACATTAATAGGTTTATATTTTGTTACAAATATTTCGTACCAACTAAATTGACCAACAAGTAAAATATATTCTAGGAATTATATTCTTCGTTCCAACGCCACTCTTCGTGCCATATGAACTGGGTTCCACGAGCCACTGTTAAATCGAGACTCGTCTGGAAAACGCATTGCGAGAGGTAAAGGACCCTTAGTTCAAAGTTCTCTTGTCCAGGTGCAGTGAAAGAGTAAATGCTTGACTGACTCGTAGTAGGTGAATTCACACATTTCCTACTAAATCTATTAATCGACGTATTTTGCTTTTCGATCTTAATTAATTGCTCTCACTGTTTCATAAAATTTGTCCACTTAATTTTTCACACATATTAAGAAACATAGTAATTGTATTCATAATTATAAAACACCTCTAATAAAAGGTAATATGAAAAAAGTATGAAAAAAATGCTTCAAAATCTTGAGTAGAGAATATATTTGAAACGGGGCAATTCGATAGTAAAGCCCCACAACTTTCCACTTTAGAAAGTAAGGCCTTCTATGTGGAAAGACCATATACCCCTTCCCCTTTGTGATAAGGGTGATATTACAGTGAAAAGGAGAAAAAGCAAAACAAAACACCCTAATAGGGTTACGGGAACCCAAAAGCATTTCACCTCTCTATACACCCTCTCTACCTCTCTCCTCTCACCCTCTCTCTCTATACCCACCGATGCCCTCCTTCCACCCCCACCCTCCCGTCGATGCCCTCCTTCCACCCCCACCACCATCGAAGACCACCTACATGAACAGCGACGCCATGACCAGCCTCCCCATGCTCCTTGCCGCTCTGCTGCAATCTCTGCCGCCTCAACAAGCGCAGGAAAACCGCGACCACAAGATCTCCACGAAGCTCCGCAACTGCTGGCGCTCGAACCAGGTCTCGACCCCCAAAACCAGTTGCAGCGCTGCTCCAGCACCACGCCGTCGAGAACCAGGCCACCGCAGTCCCGTTCGCGAACCACCATAGCCGGAGCTCTGCTGCCTCCACAATCGTAGAAAAATCGCCTCCACGAGCTCTCCGAGTCCGATCTACATAGCAGATCTCACGCTGCTTTATTTCGACGCTGCCATGGCAACAGATCTGACTCCGACCTCCATCTTCACTGCTCCGCCGCTCGTGGTGTTGCTGCCGCCAGTCACTTCTTCCCCTTCCTTCTCCCACCAACCATTCTGAAACGCGGATCTCATCCCACCGCCATCACCAACCTTTGTTTCGCTCGCAACTCGTTTGGGTCCAGCCACCTTCTCCGCTTCGCTGTACACACTGGTTTGGGTCCAGCCACGTTCTCTGCTCCGGTCCAGCCCATCAGGACGAGCCCACTAGGGTCCAGCCCACCAGATCTCACCTTCTAATGGCGTATCTCACAATAGTTGTTTCATTTTGTTTTTTTTTGGTTTTCTTTACTGATCATCTAATCTAATTCATTTTTTTGTTTTGATTAAAATCTTAGTTTGTCTAATCTTTTTTCCTTTTTCCATTGTTTTTCAGGTAACAGACCAATGGATTAATTGGTATAGACACTGGGGTCCATACCCAAACCAATTTCTGCTTGTTTTACAAGTGTTTTGAAGTGTTTTTTTGAATAGCCAGCCCCTTTTGTACAGACACTACATACATGTACAGCCTATTGGATGTATTGTGTACAGCCCTACCTTGGACAATCGGACAATTAGATAGATAATCGGACAATTAGCTGGACAATTGGATAATTAAATGGACAATTAGATGGACAATTATACTTATAAAAAATCATTTTACTTAACAAACTTTTAAACCTATTGTATATCTGTACCTATTGGTCCAGACATATCTCGTAAATAAAAAGAACAACAATATTAAAAATAAATTACTGAAAAAAATGAATTAAAAAAATAGAAAGTATGAGAGAGAAACGAGTTTGTGTCAGCAGAATTAGAAAAAAGGAGAGAAGAGAGAAGAGAGGTATAATAGTAAAGGGTTATGTATATATTATATAAAACAGACTTTATTTAGAATAATTATAGAAAAAGGCTTTAGAAACTAACATACTTTAAAATTAGGTTATAATTTGTATTTTTCTCATTTGAAATATCATTATTAATAAGTAGACAATTTCTGTGAAAGTGTAGGAGTAACATATTAATATAAGGAAAAATTAGCTAAAGAAATTGCTAATCAATAGAAAAAGTTGTTGGTAATGAATCCATTCGGTCAAATTTGGTGCGCGTCAAAAACCGCAAGCTTAGACGTTATTGGTCAAAAATGTAATGTTTTACTTAAATTATACATGCTTTTGGGGGCAGATAAAAATATATCACTCAAATAGCACAAGCGAAAATTAACAAGGCCATCAAAGCTACAAAAGCCAAAATTTAAAAAAAAAAATGCTGAAAACTAGCAGAGTTCTGTACTCAGTCGGTAATTTAGCAAAAATTGCATCAAAAGCAAGAACCTTATGCTCAACTCCTTGTCTTCATCAAAGCCATCATCAAACCAGGGTCAGATTGTGGAGAAACACATCACCAATAATCAACAATAATTCTTATGATCAAAGCAATGTGGTGTCCATGCAGATTCGTGCAATGTCAGCAGAAATTTCTGAGTCAATATCCGAAGACAATGTCAAGAAGACGATTACAGATAACCCACTTGTCGTTTACTCCAAGACTACATGCCCGTAAGCTAATTCACACACTATTCAACTTGTTTAGTATTATTATTATGCTTTTTAAGTTGAAGATGTAATTTTTTAATTTAAACTGTCTTTTTTAGTTGTTTGCTGCTTTATTGTATTGAATTTTAATTTTTTTTATATTGACATTTGTGTGATAAAGGTTCTCAGCTGAGGTGAAAGCTTTATTCAGGAAGCTCGGTGCTGATGCACATGTTGTTGAAATAGACAGATTGGGTATGTTTTCTTCATGGTGTTTTACATATTTTTGTAGATTTGTTATGCGTGTATATGTAGATATGTTTATGCAGTGTTTGATTTAGTTTTCAAATATATTCAAGTAAAGTTTAGTAATTTCTGATTGCCATTTCTGGAAATATTTGGGGTGTACTGTTGATGTTATTTCGGGGTTACTTGAGCTGCATTGCTATTAATTGATGATTGATAATGAATTAAATCAGACTCTTGGTGAAAGCTTGATGTAAACAATTATTTGGATCTTGCTTGATTTCAGGGCCTGATGGACACGAATTGCAGAAGATACTCGAGAAGCTCACTGGGCAACGTACTGTCCCAAACGTATTTATTGGTAAGTGGTCAAGAACAAGAGTTTACAAAAAAGTGCCTGTATTCTCTGTATTTTAGTGCCTGTATTTTCGAAATCCACATCTTTTTGCACATGTAAAAAGTTTCTAAAACATTCGTTTTTCTTCGTGATCAGGGGGAAAACATATTGGTGGATGCTCAGGTATTCTTGATATCAAATTATTAAATACCTTCTTCAATGTCATAAAAGAAAGTATAATGATTTATATATTCTTTTATTTCTGTTGTCTACAGATACCCTTAAGCTACATGAAAAAGGAGAACTCGAAGCTTTGTTGGAAAAGGCAGACGCTATATAAACCAAGAACAATCCTCCTCTTTCCCTGATTTCAGCTTCCTTTTTATTCGAGAATTGAGAACACATATATCCATAATTATTGATATAAGTTTAACATTCAATTGTCTTTCATTAGAAACATTTGAATCTGTTTAGTTTAAAATATTGAAGCTAAAGCAAGAAAGAAGAGAACAAAAGATATGGTACACATTGATAAAGAAAATATTTAACATTGTATTAAACAATCAACCCATAAAAATACTACAACAGTGAAAGGAAAAATAAATCATACAACTTCTTCAATTTCGTCCAATGCGTAGTTGTTTGTCGATACATTAGCATAGTTCACTTTGTTAAACCTCACAACCACAGGGTAACGAGTCTTAGGGTCCTGCATAATCGTAAACATAAACATAAGTTATATTAGGAGTAACAAATTAATTCATATATAAGTATATATTACTCGAATGAATGTTATACTCACCTGATCAACCGCTACTACAGAACCAACCCCTTTGAACCAGTAAGACTCCTTCCTAAGGACTCTGACCTGTAAAACAAAATCATATTATGATTATCGATTAAGCAAAGACTAGTTGCTAACTATATATAGTATATAATTTACAGAAGACTAGTTACCTTAGTTCCTCTCTTGGGGCCCACTGGAGGAGGCTTTTCAGCTTTGGGTTTAGGAGTATCAATGGCGGCTGGTGCGGTTTCTTCAGACGCTCGAACAACGAGCCGTGAGTTTCTGTTATTCTTGGTAGAGAACAATAACATGGTAGCCTTTGTTGTGTTTGCATTTGTGTTAAGAGTAGGTGCAACCACAAATCCACATGCAGCTGATGCCATACTGCAACTTGCCATTTTTTCTTTCTTTGGAGAATCTCTAGTTTTGCTTTCAAATTTATGAATCAAATGTTTGAAACAAATTAATGAAGCTGAGGATATTTTTTCCTTGGTCGATGATGAATCTAGTAAAGGATTGCTATTGGTCTATCCACTAGCATGTTGCCACCTGTTACCATATCTTAATTTTTTGGATAATGTCATCTTTTCCTTTTCAAATTTCTTGTCTAAATATCTCGTGTCATCTAGCCCACTCTCTAGAGTTGGCAATGGTTTTTTTTTTCTTCATTTTACTGAAAATCTATGCATATGTCTCTTCATACAAATACAAATAAGTAAGCCCCAAATTTAAAAGTGACGCAAACCGAATAATAGGGATTATACAAATTTGGTCTAAAAATGGATTATACAACTAATAATTTTAAACAATCAACCAATTTATTACAATAACGGGCCAGTTTAATTACTAACCGTAATACTAACAAAAGTGAAATCTAAAAAACTCCATCTAAACACATCTACATCTACACCTTCAATTTTTATACTAAGTACCATAAATCCCTCTAATTTAATCTCTATCCATCTTTTTTACTTCCTTTTTGTTTTATCATGAATTTGTCATTAGATGGGTGGATTTATACAAAAATAATACCCACTTATAGATTCTACTCTTTTGCTATTTGACAAGCACAAAATCTTTTTGAAGGTTTTCTTTCTTTATTAATCCTAACAATATTGGGAAAGACTCTTACTCTAAGTTATGCTTTAATTTTACATCTATTTACGCTATTTATGGGCTGAACTCTGGTTTAATTAGTTTTAATATATTAAAGATAATATAAATATTAATACTGAGTATATCAAGTCAGGTTCTTATCAGTCGATCAAGGATTAAGGTAAACGAGTTGCTACACTTCAGGCTATGGAAGAATCTCGTGTGTTACAAATTAGACAAATAATCATAACCTGTTGCTAGGATAAGGATATGCTTTTGGAATACCTTGATATTAGTTCATCAGATAATGTCAAATATAAACATTTAAATAAGGAGGCGTGGAGAAATAAAAACACAGATTTCATTATATTTTGGAAGGCAAAGTATTTTTTGTACAAAACCAGATCTAATGATCGATGGCCTGCTGAAAATTATCACCACGCTTTTCAAATCGAATAAGGTTTTGCTGATAGGGATCTAGAATCTACTCCTCTTTTTTCTTATATTTTGATGGCCAACAATCTGAAGAGACCTGCGGAACTTAATCCTGGAATATGTTTGGTTTTATCATATGTTGGCTTCTTTATTTAGGGTGGATCTAAGGATCTCTATCAACAAATAAAAAAGAAGATGATAGGCTCTATAAAAAAAATTATCTTAAATTTATTAATGATATATTTTGTTTCAATTACAGGGGTGGTACTGGAAAGAGGATTGACAGGGGAGTTGGAAGATCTAGTATAGGACGAGAAATATTCATTTATTCATATGCAGGCACAAGGACCATAGGGGTAATGGGTGGGAAATCATCGGAATTAACAAAAACTATGATGAGATATGGGATATTTTTTGGATGAGAAAGAGGAACGTGACACTAGGAGGCAAAATTTAAATGGCGGGTGGTTTCTTTAAGAAGTTGAAGAGCATATTTAGTTTGGATAATAATACATATGGGGACATCGAATATCAGCACAAAAGAAAAAAAATTAATTGCGCAGGATAAATGGATTACATTTGGTTTTATAGGTCTTAAGCTTAACAAAATCCAAAAGGGTAGCAGGAATCCCTCCATGATGTCCGCCGAATGAATTTGTTATTTTGGAACTGTCAGGGTATTAGAGCGCCCCTGATAATGTCTAGTAGTAAGTCGGTCTTAGCTCGGTTTAAATCTTTTGTTGCGGTACTTTGTGAAACTATGCTTAGGGAGGTGGATTCACAAAATATCATCCATAGTTTTTGTTATGATAAGTCGTTTGTTTTTTACCCTACCGGATCTTCCTTTCTATCTTGGGGTTTTTTTGTTTCTCTGGCACTCGTGTGCGCGGTTGGTTGTGTCTTTTCCCCTTCTTTTGTGGTTTTGCGTATCAATGAACTTACTTTTTCTTATTATCTAGTGTGTATTCACGCGCCTAATAAATTTGCTAAAGGTATCAAAGTATTTGAAGAAATTACAAACTGGAGCAAGTCTATTACAAAACCTTGGTTAAGGAACACATATTATTCTCCACAACTGTGCACGTTACTAACGATGTTAAAACTACACTTTGGAAAACTGTTTGGAATTTAAACATTTTGAATAAAATTAGGGTTTAAGTATGGAAGGCTTATAATAACGGTATCCCGATGAAACAAAATCTTTATAAAAGGAGGTGTGTGGACTCTAATGAATGTGTTTGGTGTAAAGGGGAAATCGACTCACCCGTACACCATCTCATTTTTGCAAGATCTGTTAATGAATTTAGGAAGATTATTCTCTTCAAAATACAATTGATACTCAACCGAATATGGAAGTGGGTGAATGGTTCCTTAAAATCATTGTAAATTACTTTGAGGCGGGTTGGAATGGTAAAATCATTGCGGATTATATTATGATATTAATGTGGAATACTTGGAAAGCTAGGTTTACTTCTATTCATGAAATTTGTGATATTGATAGTGATAGAATTATTTTTGCTTCTAATAAATTCATGCACGGATTACATGGTAACGAATGGAGAAGAAATACTTTACACAACAATCCGAACAGCAACGAAGCTATACAACAAGTTGTCAACACTACTAGTCACGAGGTTGCTATTAACATGTAATGTGACACTTCTTTTGGGGTACCTTACGAACTTACATGTATTGGTATTATCATCCTTGATAAGGAGACGGGGTATAAAGAAGAAATCATGGAGGTCACCAGATGTAACACAAGTCTTGAAGGGGAAGCTCTTGTAGTTCTTAAAGCTATGGAAAGTTGTAAAAAAATTCCCAACAGAGGCGAGACAATTTTTTCAGATAACCTTGAGCTTATTCAAGGTATTAGGCGGATGTCAGCAGCAAGTTGGAGAATTCACCCGATTAGCAGAGAAATCAATTAGGTGGTCGAACAGGTTGGTCTGGTCTCTTTCAAGCATATCCCGAGGAAGATGAATGGTCTGCCTGATCAACTTGCAAAAAATGATAGACATGGAGCCATGGCATATTCTTGCAGCAGCGGTGTACAAGAACTCTCAGGAATCTTTGAGAATCTCGGAATTGGATGATGTGTAATTCTTCCCGATGTTTTGTTTTTTTACATGCCTAAAAAAAACTACACCATAACGAAAAGTATGGGATGAGTTTTACTGAGGGAGAAATTTAAAATGTCAATTATGATCAACTAAACTAACGCAGCAATACACACGCAATAAAATATTTTGATGACATAATTACCAATAGATTAAGTGCACGGATGTTGTTCAATAAATTATTTAAAGCTGAATTTTAGTTGCTAGGTACGTTTAAATTTTGGTTATGATTTTGGTCCATAATTTTATAAGTGCGTGGTAAGGAACGAGATGTGGGCAAGGTGATAACGACAAAATAATGCTTACTTAGATGAGTTAAACCATAAACTGGGGTAAACCTAAATGTAAAATGTTGATTTAATACGAGTATTACGACAAGTAGGGGCGGGGGGTCAGATATGTAAATGGTGAATTTTCTTGGTAGATTTTCTCGAATGTTTGATGCAAGAACAAGTCTAACGATAAAATCATGTACATTACGTTTTGCTCTCAAGCTGACAAAAAGATGAGGTTTTAATGTTCTACACATGGAGTCTGATTCACTAAAGTTATAAACACTAGTGAAGAAGGGTATTGTGGACTATCAAATTTGTCTTATGGGCCATTATGTGACTAGATGGATATCCTGAGTAGGAATGGGGGCGAATGAGGGCTTTGTAGTTGATATGTCCAAATAATTCAGTATTTTTTCCAAATATTAAGTACACATTTGGTTATTTTATAATTAAGATATTTTCAACCTTGAATAAGTAATGAATTTAAATCGAGATAGGATAGAAAGAATTTTAACACTGGGCATAAAAGAATATAGAATTTGGAATTTGACAAGAATAAATAGAAAATAATAAAATGTATATTCCTAAATAGTATTCAAAATCAATTATCTCTTTTAAATATATTTCAATTTACTTTTGTAATGTCTAACCGGCATGAATCAGTTAACTAATTCACACAGGTTAGATTGTTTGACAAGTATGATTAGGATTCGATGAGAAATAAGGTGACATAATCAAGTGAACTATAATTTATTTAGGTTAGATTTGTAAATATACACTTGTATTGCCATAAGTTATGTACCTAGGTTATAATCAATTATATCTGAAATAGTTTAATCAACACAAAATCTTCCCCAATATTCTAAAAAGGAGAAGCATAAAAGCATTATAATCCTAAATAGTGTCCTTAGTTATCTAAGTTAAAAAGTTCCATTTTTATTGTCTTATTTATTTACTTTATTTCTTGCATAATTCGCATAAGACAGACCTATAAAATTTCTATTTGGAGAATTTAGACCAGTAATTTACCCAGATCATCCCAAGTTCTTAGAGGTTCGACCATTGAAATCATGTTGTGATAAAGAGGAAAATATAAATAGTATTATTAAACGTATTTTATAATCGATATAATTTTGATTGATTTTGTAAAAAATTAACGACCTTACGAGACATATCGATCATGCCTTCCAAGATGCGAATACTTGTGCATATTGGATTAGATTTCCATATCTTGACAACCTCGTTCGCACAACTAGTTCAATATAGAGACTAATTAGATGAAATATGAAGAATCATTAGAGACAAGTGTGGTTGAATTACATATAGGGTAGTTTTGAGAAGTTTATTGGCGATTTACTAAGGATTATTCCTTCCAGCCTTTGAGCATCAAATAAATGTAAAAGAATCTAAAGATATCTGAACTATGATGCGAGGTATCTTTAAATCGCATGACAATGAGAATGAGGTTTTTAATCACTTTTCTTTAAATACAATAAAATGGTTAGTACATACTTCACACACCATTTTCATTTATTTTTTGTTAGGATAAATTTCTTTTATTGAAATAATAAAAACATTGCATACAACGATACGAGAGAGAAAACTTAATTATAGACATGAGACAAGATCCAAGACAAGAAAAGAAGTAATATATGTTCTTCGTCATGAACAACCTATCAAATAAAATACACATCCACCAACTTGAATCATACAACAAAGTTGTCCAAAGAACCACGAAAATGAAAAACCCAAACATACCTGCAATTATCCCAACCTCAAACAAAAGTCGACACTAGCGATTTCAGAGACCTGCAATATTGTAACCATTAACCCTCTATCATATCCACCACCAAAGTGAGTTTGGACCCCTAAAGAAACTATATGATGAAAATTATATAAAGGATACCAAAAACTGCACCAAATACTAGACTACCAGCCACCATATGCATCTTACTAACACTCATAGATCCAAAAAGCAAATTACATACCTAAATTCTATCATATGAGCATGAAAACCACTATCAATGATTGCTTCTGCCCATAACATCTAAAATCGTTGATACATCCACCGTTCCTTGTCCATCTAACGTATATAGAGATTCATTTGTCAAAAACCTGTTGTGGTTCATGCTAATAACTGTGGAACAAATATCTCTCCACCCGACGTTGGAATTATTAAAATAAAAAATAGATGAAACACTCAGGAAATAAACATTCAAACAAATAAGCTAAAAATTGAGAATGAATGAAGTTGTTGTGTTATCACTTACACGATCATTAATAATTCTTTTTTAGGTTAGGTAAACGGTGGTACAAATAGAAAATAACTGTAAACTATACAAAAGAGTTACCTACCTAGGACCGAAAGCTTAAGGTAGCAACTAAGAAGATAAATCAACTAACTCATACTATTACAATCTAATCTCCCACTATCATCCAAGAAGGAATGATAAGGGAACAAGGAATAATACAAAATGGAAAAAAAATACACCACTTAACTTCCTTGGCAACCGTTTTCCTAGCGGTTGAATCACCTCTTATAATAAGGTGATTTCTCGCCTTCCAGATACAATACACGGTAGCTCCAAAACCAATCCTCCATGTCTTTCTTCTCCAATTCTCTCTAGCTTTAAGTTTCTTAAGCCACTTCAAGAGAGTGTTCATCTCCTTATTAATCCTTAACCATATCTTAATTTCATCTGAAATGTCCCTCGCATAAGCACAATTGAAATAAAGGTACTTATTTGATTCAAAGTCTTCACCACATAATGCACAAAGTGGATCTAACTCTAAATAAGTCATGCGATTTTTTGTTTTAAGCCTCTCCCTCAATTTCATCCAAACAACAATGACATGTTTAGGAGTAACACAAGAGTCCCACGCGATATTAGCCCAATGCTTTACAAAAGTTTTCTAACGAAACAAATCATGCAGTTTCTTATATAAAGCATAAAAATTTGTACTTGATACCTCATGGATTATGGATTTTCTCGAAGATCACCTTACCAAGATGCAATCTCTACCTTCAACTCCATTAGACCCCAAGATGCATTCTCTACCTTCAACTCCATTAGACCCACTAATAACCTCCTTTAGCTCCCATAATTTTTTCAAGTAAGAAGAATCTCCCTTTCTTGGATTCCATTCCCAAAAACTAACAATATGAAAATACTCTCTATGAATCCACTTAATCCAAATCGAGTCCTTTTTATCCACTATCCTACAAAGCATTTTAATTAATAATGCTTTATTCCATGCACCTAATTCTTTTAACCCAAGTCCTCATTCCTCTTTCAGAACACATATTTTACTCCAACTAATATGCGGTGGCTTTTTATTCCAATAAAAATTTATGCAAATACTAATAATACGATCAATACACAAATAGGAACCGAAAAAATAGTGAACCAAAAGCAAATAACGCCTTGAAGAACCGATCTAATTAATTCCAATCTTCCCGCAAAAGAAAGTGAAAAAGCATTCCAAGATCTCACCATACCCTTCTAATTTATCAAAGAGTGATTTGTAGTCTTTTGAAAGCAAAACAAAGGAGTCAAGGCGAACGCCTAAATATCGAAAAGGTATCTCACCTTTATCCAAATGTGTTATAACCAAAATATTCGCAAGATCGTCATTATTGACCCCAACATAATAAATATTAGATTTAGTCACATTCAATATAAATCCTAAACAATCCCCAAAAGATTTTACCTACCTTAAGAATTTTAACGGAATCTTTATCACTTGGAAAAGAGCATTAAATCAACCCCGAATACAAGATGAGTTGTCTTTTCTTTATCACATTTCAGATAATATTTAAAATCCTGATTCGTATTTTTTTAAAACCTAAAAAAATATTCAAGATATAGGATAAAGAGATAAGGAGAGATTGGATCACCTTATCTTAGGTTTTTTTTTCATTTGAAGAAACGATGAACTTTGTCATTAATAACTACCAAATAAAAATAGAATAATAACACAACCTATTATCCAATTCATGATTTTTTTTTTTGGGTAAATTAATGTTTAAAGCCCAAAGGCATGCACTCTTCTATTAAAGTCCCAAAAGCAACTAACCTATAATCATCCGTAAGAAGCTGACTAAGAAGGGGAGAAAGACCAAAAACACCCCCTCTCTAATATTCCTTTTCTTATACACAGTGAAGAAACCAAAACCAAAAAAAAGCCTATTAGGGTTTTGAATCCAAAAAATCTTTCCCCTCTCTGTAGCTTCCCTCTCTATACCCTGGACCACCCACCTTCCTCCACCCACCGCCCCTACGCCTCCCTCTTCCCTCCTTCACCCACCACCATCGAAGACCACCTTCCCACCGATGCCCTCCTTCATCACCACCACTGGCCGAACTGCAACACCAAGCCATCCCAACCACCATCAACGACGCCGGAGAAGAAGCCCGCCGCTGCTGCGAAGAGAAACCCATTTCCGCAGCCTTGATGCCACTGCCTTGATGCTGCTGCGAAGCCATCTTCTCCTCCGAAGCCACGAAGCCATCTTCTCCTCCGAAGCCACGAAGCCATGCTCATTTCTTCTCCTCCGAAGCTGCGCTGCAGATCTGAAGACCACCATCACTCCGATCTGCTGTGAAGAGCCACGAAGAGCCACCGTTCGCACTCCGCCACTCCTCTGATCTGCTGTGAAGAGCCACCGTTCGCACTCCGCCACTCCTCAGATCTCTAGCCCAATGTCTATCCCTAGGTCCAGCCCTAGTTCGAGCCATGTGTCCAGCCCTTTCTTTCTCCAGCCCACCATTATGTCATCGAGATCTCGACGAGATCTCTTCTCGCCACCAAGAACTCTTCTCGCCACCAAGAACTCTTCTCGCCACCAAGATCTCAGCCCCACCACATACGAACTCAGCCCCACCACAGATCTTGGTCCAGGTCCATGTTAGTCCAGGTCCATGTTGGTCCAGATCTTTTCATTCTTTTTTAAACGTGTCCAGCCCATTTGGGCTGCGTCTTTCTTTTTTTTTTGGGCCATTTGTTTTGTAGCTCCTTATTTTTAAAACGTGTCAACACATTTTTGGGCCATTTTGTGCTTTGTGTCCAGCCCTTTTTGGGCTGTAGGTTTTTTCATTTTCTTTGTTTTTTCTATTTTTGGTTCAGACTTGTTGGGCCAGGACACAATGTGTCCAGACTTGATGGGCTCAGCCAATAAATTTTTTTTTTAAAAACCGTGTCTTAGTTCATTAAACTCTAATATATTTTGTTAATTTTGTAGGTGAAAACTAAACACCAATTACACATTAATCTTGAAGAATCTGTATAAATATGGACACTAATTACAGCCTTTCCAATATATTAATGGACACATTAGCATAAATATGGACAAATAATGACTTGTGTACGGACCATTGGGTACACGTACTTGGACATGCTTGAGAAAATGAACATATACAAAAAAACAATCGGAACAAACACACCTTAAAAGCGTTAAAATATATATATGTTTGTACACAATAATATATAGGTCTGTACACACCTAATATAGGTCCGTACCCATGGGTATGGATCCATTTGTTTAAAGAAAAGAAGAAGAAGACTACAAACGAATTTCTGGAAAAAAAATAATTGAAAAGGGTATAGATGGGAAAAATCCAAGCAAAAAATGTAACTAGACTTTATAATGAATGTTTTAGTAACTAGGCTTTAAAACCTAATGGGTGTGATATTTGGACTGCAAATTGTAGATTTCTCTTTTTTTTTTTTTTAAGTTTAACCCCACCGGGTTTTAAAATTGACTCGTATGAGTTCATAAGTTCGACTCGCACAATATACACGAAGTCCCAGACTTCCATGTAAACGGCGTCGTATTCTATTTCATTATATTATAAAATACCCGAATTTAAATTAAATAAATTTTCCCGCGCTCTTTCGTCTACCTAAACCCTCTTACCTGGTGCGCATTGCCGGCCGATCTTGACAGCAGGTAAAATGAACTTTTTACCGTCGAAATTCATTTCTCTATGCATCTGCTATTGTGTATGCAATTCCAAATTTTAAGGTAAATATCCAATTTATCAATTGAAACCCTAAAGAACATAATAAATTTCTTTGCTTTTGATTTTCTTTTTTACTTGAATTTTACCTTCAAATGTCTATCTTCACTTTCCTATAATTGTTTTTCAAAATTTTCGAACAAATTTACGCTATCTTCTTATTTTAACTTTTTCATTTTTGTCATACACAAATCCCTCAACTGTCATAAATATGACAGTTGGAAGTCTTGGCGTTGAAATTTTGATGCAATGAGGATAGCTTCTCCAAAATCCCATATACAGTGGACGCTTAAATGGCGTCCAATTTGGCGGATCTGTTAAGTATGCTATTAATTGCAGTTTTGAGCGTTCTGGTGTTGAAAATGGTTTAAACAAACATATAAATATTGTTCCCCTATATATTCTTCCGGCCCTATGCAGGCTTCCCGGGCCCAAATCCGGGCCTGGTATTTGAATTCGCATGTTAGACATTGTTTGTCGCAATAATCTAAAAATGTACTGTAATTTAGCTTCCCATGACTGGTAGTGACTGATTTTATGCTAAACTAAGAAGTAAAGCAAATATGCCCCTGTAAAAGAGTAGATTTGCACTGTTAACATTCAACGCAGTAACAGGGTATATTTGGCTATCTTGCATCGTATAGGGACCAACAGTGCAACTAATCCTTCATTCTTCATTGTGGATAACACTTATTTGTCTGTTGCAACGTTTTATTCTTGAAGATATGAGAAGGGCAAAAAGGGTAAGATTTGTAGATAGTGAAACTGATGATCTTCCAAATAATAAACCAAATACTTCTTCACGGGGAGGTGAATCTGCTCAACCTCGAATATGTAAGTGTTTTATTAGCTGAAATTAAGTGTTTTATTAGCTGAAATTTTGATCTCAAATCCAGCTTTCAAGTTTTTTTTATTATTTTTTTAAAATTTCCCATTAAATGAACATAAAATATCTTAATAATGCAGCTGACACAGCCAAGACTTCAGAATATGCATTCTTTAGAAAAATAAAGAAGAATGCAGGTCAAAATTATTCTCATGCTCAAACTCAAACTCAAGAGGACATTGAATCAAAGAATGGGAAATCTCACAATCACAAGTCAGTAGGTTGTTTTTCCTTTACTTTTTTGCCCTCAAAATCATTGAAATTCGAAACTTATTTTGATTATTATTATTTAGTAATTAATGGATCCCAAATATGTTCTTACAGGAATTTCCAATATTTCAGACTTACTAAAACGAAGAGCAATTGATGCGAAATTCTCACATCATGCAGAAGAGTCAGAGGCTTCAAAGCATAATATGAAGGGTAATTTAAGAAATTAGCAACAGTTATACATTTTGGTATAGCTTGTTTTTGTGTAATCTAAGTATTCAGAGGTATTTTTGGTAACATACAATGCAGATAATACACCTGAGGAGATAAAAAAAAGTTCCTCTCAGCTCTCTGAAAATGTTGCTCCTTTTCATCAAAATGTGTTCTTTTCTCCTATTGCAAGTGCATCAGTTCACTCAGGTATTTCAGATCTCTTTTAATATTTTATATCAAGAATAATGCTTAGTTTTAGTTAAATTATTAGAGGAATTTACACTTTTCTTTCTTAGTGAATCAATGCTTTGGAGAAGGTATATTTGCTGAGAAAAGACAGAAACTACACAAGTTAGCTGCTAAAACCTTATTACCTGTAATGGGAAAAAGCCGTTCTAAAGGGTAAGATTAATTATCATTTTTTTTATATCATATTCTTGATATATATATTATCTTTGATTTAAATAGATTTATTTCAGGTCAGAAGAAGTGATCCCTACCCTTTTAACTAGGCTACTCCCTAATGCCAATGAGAATGATGTATGATCCTTTATTTTTCTCTAATTTTATTTTATTCTTGATATATTGTGTGTCAATTTTATCAGGATCCAAAGCTTGTTGAGGAGAAATTATGTACGAATGATCCATTATTTGCTCAACCCATGTCAAATGTACCTGAGAAGAAACTTAATTTGGTTAAAAGAAGAAGATCAAGGGAATTAACTAATGAATCTTCCTGGAATGATTTTAATCCCACATACTCATCTAGAAATGCTAAGAATGTTTATATCTCTGAACCGTACTATCCTTTAGCTATTGATGATGTGGATAATAATAAATCAAAATCATCGTGGATTGATTTTACACCCAAATACTCATCTAGTAAAGCTAAGAAGATTCTTAAATTAGAAGCAAGTGATGATGAGAAAGCTATATTTCAGAATGAAGGGGCAAATCATAATTACGTTTTAAACCCTGATGTGTTTAGAACTTGGTGCAAGCAAAGTGATTCATTATATGAGAAATATGAGCGTAATAGCACTTTTCACATTGAAGAATTGCCTGAATATTTTGATCCAGGTGTATCTTCAAAAAGAGAAACACGTAACCTTTTGCTAGAATGGGACTTTAATAAGGACAAGGAGAAACTCAACTTTTACCCTAGTTTGAGTATATCAAGAGATGTTCATAACAAGCAAATTATGGATGATAAACTTGATGAAAGTGTGTTTTCTTGGTCATCTTTCTTTTCAAAATATTCTTCACTTCCCCATTTTGAACCTATCGACTTTACAAAAAGAGACGAGTTTTCATCAAAGTATCTTATCGAGAGTGGAGAATGTGATACTGATAATATATTTAAAGATGGTCAAGATTACCCTTTGTGTATTAGCAATGTTTTTGATGAAAAGCATCCCTTGCTCTTGCCTAGTGTATCACCTGCTCATCATGCTTTTCGTATTCCTCTAGATGAGCAAGATTTTAGTTTAAATTCGAGAGAAGATTATATTTCTTACTTAGGAAGTGTAAGTAAATATCAGGACTACTCTTTAACCGACACTTTTGATGGAAAAATGAGTGGGCCTTTGCTACTTGATAGTTCATGCTGGAATAAATCGTATCTTCTTGATCATGATTACATTGAAAACTAACTTTTATGAGTTTCAGTTAAAATCTTGTACAAAGATGAACTTAATTAAGATATCTTAGTTTAATAGTTGCATTTTGTAATGAGAGTATATGAGTATGTGTTTCTTTTACTTCATGATGCTCATGTTTAGTTGACTACTATTTTGTCCGACGGGGTAGATTTTGTGCTAGCTACTAGCTAGTATATTGTCTATGTGGGCTTTCAAGGACCAATTTTAAAATTTTGCTTAGTGAAACCTATATAGTATATAATTTGTTACTTGGACATATATGGAGTATTATTATTCTCAACTCGAGGCTAATTTGGAAATTTTCAAACTAAACCGGTTGATGTGATATTTGATTGGTTTTTTTTTTCTTTAAAAAATTAATTAATCTTTAAGGATGAATAATCCAACAATCAACGTACATAGAGGGTGGTAAAAATTGTCCAAAAAAAAAGTTGGTGGTAAAAAAGAACATAAGCTAATCAGAATGTCAATGTTTAACTAACCAATTAGCAATATAGAAATTTGCAAACAGGGGCAGTGGTAGACTCTCCTTTCCTCCTCACTCTGATGAGGGTCAATAAATGTTACCGGCTCTTGTTTCAGGCATTGCTACATGAATTAATATCAATTTAATAAAGTGGAAAAAACACCTCTAGCAATAGCTCCTGGGTATGGGAGTAATCCCTAGATCCTCTTCCGCTCGGGAGACCTTGGTTTCCCCTGTTTGCCTTGTTTTCGTTCGCTCGGTTCTGCATATTTTGATTTACAAAATGAACAACTAATTCTACTAGAATTAAATTTTGTCTTAAATGAATATATTAAGGGGGTGTAATAGTACATGTGCTTCATCACTGCGCTAGAAATCGCAACTTAACTTCTAGTTCGGATTTGACATATCGTCTGTATGTGAAACTCGACATGGACAAGACTTACGATCAAATAAGTCAGGAGTTCCTTAGCAACATCTTATCAGAGTTAGGCATTTGTAAAAAATTGACAGATTTGATTATGAATTTTTTCTTATCAATCTTGTTTCAGATTAAATTTAACAGTGAAAGATTGGAAAAGTTTCACTTGAAACAAGGAATTAGACAAGGTTATATGTTATCACCTCTTTTTTTTTCTACCATGACATAGGGACTTATTAGATGTTTATACCAGAGATGTAGAATATGTAATATCAAACGAATTTCGCTTGTTCAGTTTTCCCAAATCTTACTCGCCTCCTCTTCGTGGACTATTCTTTATTTCTATTAATGAGAAAGAAATTAATGCCTTCAGAAAACAATCAGTGTGTATAGTAAAGTACTAGGGCAAAAAGTTAATATACAAAAGTCGTCTATCTTCTTTACCAAAGGAAAACTGGATGATTTTGTGATGATGTTTCAGAGTCTCTTGGTATTAGTAAAGCAACCTCTCTCTTTGGAAATATTTTGGGAATTCCTTTAAACTTAGAAAGCTCTAAGACCGAGAATCTCAACTATATTGAAGATTGACTTCTCGCTAAGACATCTAGCTTTATTTCTACTCTTCTCTCGGATGGTGGCAAAGAAGTTCTCATCAAAGTTGTCTTGCAAGCAATCCCAAATTAAACAATGTCAATCTTTGAATTTTCAAATACTCTTTGTGAAAAATTGGCTAAATTGGTCCCTAATTCCTGATGGGATGCATAACACAAAAAGAGAATTTATTGGGTCGCATAGGAAAAAATTGTCGTTTCAAATATTTTTGGAGGAATTGACTTCAGAGCCTTCCAAAAAATGAACATTACACTCTTGGCTAATTAAGCCTAGTGAATTATCAACAATTTGGATTCTTTAGTGGCAAAGATCAGTAAAGAGATTTATTATGTAGGACTTTATTTTGGGATGTTGAACTCAAAAAGAAAATATTTTGGAGCTAGGAGTATCTTCTATGGACTTTAGTTCCTAAGAGAATAGTGTTTAATCTAGATTGCCAATGGTGCTAACACAAGTATTTAGGATTATAAATGACTAAATACCCACATGATTTTGGGAAAACCTGAGGTTGTAATTAGGTGGTCGTTGCACAACTCTTTAATGAAAATTTGTCAGGATGGATCGCGAATCTGGTCAAAAATACTTTTCCAATTCCTTCCTGTAATCGAATTCTAAAAATGCATTTTCTCCAACATGATCATGACGACATAATCATTTGACCTTACAGGAAAAAAGGTGAATATTCAACAAAATCAGGGTATCACACTACTATCAACAAGGAGATTCGTTCTAAGAGTCAAGCATCATCTTCTCCAATTAATATCAATTATGAAATTTGGGACATCATTTGGAAATTAAACGTTCCAACAAATATTAAATTTTTTGGTTGAAATTCATGTAAAAGTGTTACACCCACGAAGAAGAACATTTTCTAAAGGAAATGTGCTAAGAATATGGTTTGCAATTGGTGTGATCATCACTCAGAAACTGTTAAACACCTTCTAATGTCATGCCCATTAGGTAGCACATTTTGGGCTTCTTTAGCAATACAGATTAAAAATTATCCAAACCATGGAGAGTGATGAGTGGATCATTCAAAATCGTTAATGGATTTTCTATAAATGGATTGGATAAGAAAATTATCACGTCACATTTTCTAATAACTTTGTGGAATATTTAGAAAGCGAAGATGTAATATCTCTTCAATAATATGAAATAGAACCCGGAAATTATTATTCTTAGAGTAGATAAAAAGATTGCGGACCTTTTCAAGGATTCCAACATTTCTAGGTTCAACCGGAAGAAACAAGACAACTGTCTCCGTTAATCGCCGAATAAAACAAGAACAAAATTTCCTGGTTGAATGGCACATCTTTTATCAATTCGTGGGAATCATTTAGAATCGTATATGTCGCAGTGAACAATTAAGGCAATAGATGTGAACACTGGGCTCTTTTGAACGACATTTAGATGACAGCAAGATCGAAACAACCGAGTAATTCCTTTTACTCGGATAAGTTGAAAGTTATTCAAGGTATTACTAATATGTCTCGCGCAAACTGGAGTATTCGCGTAAAAATTTCTTGCTTGAAAAATCAACCACGTCTGCTGATCAAACAATGAGCTAATCAATATTCTTATAAAATGTACAACATTGATCTATCGTCTTAGGTAGATAATATTTGGTCAATAGGCTTAAAAATTCTATTAGGTTCGTATGAAAATAGTGACATAGGTTGACTTTACATTTTTCTTTGCATGTAATGTATCATGCAATTTTTATTTTATTCAATTGCTTGATTTTTTTTCTTTTTTTTTGGTCAGCCGAACTCGTTAAAGGTGACCAAGTCAACCGATTCCTAATCTGCTGAAAGAAAGGCTCAACAAAACATGTAATTCCTACTAAATGTAATTCAACCTCCAAAATTTTATAGGCCAAAATCTAATTACATTTAAATGTTATTGAAATATTAAGGACTACATTTAGACAATGTGATAGCCTTGACCATTCATTTGAACAAAAAAAAGAACCTTGACCATTCTTTTTTTTAATATGCGCTGTGTTATACTACTACTATTACAACAAATATACCAAAATAGGAAACTAAATTAAGAGAATTAAAAGTCATTGTATATCATATATGTTTAATCAAAGTGAAGGCATGCAGATTAGTTGTGGATTAATATCCCCTTTTAATGTTGGAAGAGACTTAAAATTCAACTACACATACTGGAGATGACCTGTATGTATGTTTGATTATTAATCCATAAATGATACAACTACTCGTATTTGATTGGTGGAGATGTACTACTAATTTAATTCAGCTTAAATGCTATATTAACCTACGAATATAAAAAATTAATAACGTGATATGACATGGGATACCTACAATACCATTCCTTATTTTTAAACTTTTCTCCAAATTTTTATTGGATAAAGGGAATATCGGTTGAACAAATTGCAACTTCTAAGAACCTCTTCTTTTCCTCTTATTTTTACAAAACTTTGTATGGAAGACTGTTGTATGTTTTAATATAAAATTTAATGAATTTTTGAAATAAAAAATGGACAATTGAGTTTTTAGCAAAGTGCACGAGCACTTTACATGCAACAATTTTTTTTTTTTTTTTTTAACGTTTAATACATTTCAAACCCTATCCCTTCTAATATCTATTATCCGATCCCTAGTCGAGAAAATCGAGATGTTAAAAGCTCACAATTGTTTCGTCGTTCTTGCTGCGCCCTGTGCCTGGCTTGTTTTGCTAGATTATCCGCACGACCGTTGAATTTCCTTGGGATGTGCTTAACAAAGACCGGGGCTACCATTGCTGCCAGTCTTTTGATCTGTCAAACCCACGGTCGAAGCTTCCAATTAGCAGCCGACACCTGCTGAATACCTCGAACCAAGTTGAGGTTATCTGAGAAGATCGTGATCCCCTCGTTCTTATCTTGAATTGCTGTTTTCAGAGCGACAATTACTGCCTGAGCCTCCCCTTCTAAACTCGTATTACACATAGCAGTTTCCAAATGATCCTTTTTGTAACCCGTTTCCTTTACTATTTGCACTACTCCAATTCCAGTTGGACAGTGTGGTGCCTCGAATGATGTATCGCACATATACGCTATCTGCGTATCGTAACTTAGATCGGTATCAATGTTTCCACCTGTTTCCGTAGTCTGAATTACTGGTGTTTGACTTGCCGTCCAATCTCTACCAAACCATTCGTCCATATGTTTGTTGGCTGATCTAATGATTCATCTATTATCGCACATGCAACAATTTTTGACAAACCTTTTCTCTTCCACCAACATTTGGGTAAACGTTTTTCTTTTTATATTTATATTTAAAGGGTATATTCAATATAAAGTCGATGATGCCTCCTTCACACAAGCGCATCTACTTACTGGTATTGGAATTGTACAACACAACAAAATGGACGGCTCGCGAATCAAATACCAATCAACGGTCGATTGCAATACCAGGAACATCGGGGAAGCACAAGCAGTAGTCAAAGCTCTCGAAATAGGGAAATCGTGGAAGGACTCAGAGATTACTATCTTCTCTGATAATCTTGACTTAATTCAAGGTATTTAGCATCTGCCGACGGCTAGATGGGAGCTCAGACAGTGGATCAAACACATTCACCAACTGGCCAATTACTCGGGCCCAGTTTTCTTCAAACATATCCCACGGCGCTTCAACACGGGAGCAGACCTTCTAGCAAAAAACGCCATGCAAAGGGCACTCCTACAACAAACTATTACAAACTCACTTCTGAACAGATTCTCGAAGTTAGGAATTGGTTAATCTTAGCTAGTTTCCTGTTTAGATTTCTTACCCGTCCAAAAATATATATATATATATAAAGTCGATAAGATTTTTTGTATTTCAAAAATTTATAGGTATTTAATCTAAATTTAAAAAAGTCTTTAAAAATCGTAAGGTATGCAATCAGAATTTTAAAAAATCGTTTAAAATTTTATAATAGTCAAAAGTATATAAATTTTTATGGATTTATATTCTATAAGATTAAGTAATGATATTTGTCACCTCTATTCTTTACACTATTTTGTCATCTTCTACATCCTTTTGTCACCTTCTACATGGCAGATTACATGACATGATATGTAAGAAATAAAATAATTAAGAAAGATAATGAAGGAAATAGTTAAAGGTTTTGATAGAGTTATTTTGAGAGGCAATACCCAATTAATTACACGGAGAGTGTAAAAATTCTCAATTAATTACAACTTCAACTTAATTCCTACTTAAATACAAAAAAATGAAAGATTACAAAAATACCCATAGACAATTAATTAATTTCTTTAATTATAATAATATCTATTTATTTATATCCATTTTTTTCCAAATTTTCTTTTTAATTTTTTTTCTGAATTTTTTTTAGTTTTTTTTTACGGATTTTTTTTCGGAAATTTTTTTTTTAATTTTTTTTTTTGGAATTTTTTTAAAAAAAAAATTTCTCAATTTTTTTTTATGTGTTCACAATTCTGAGATTTGTATGTTGTAGGAATACACAAAATTGGAACAACCAAAATCAAGTTTTTTGTATTCGAAAAATACATAAATTTTGATTTTTATGTGTTCCATGAATACACAAATCTCAGATTTGTGTGTTGCAGTAATACACAATTTTGCGATTTGTGTATTCAGAATACACAAAATTGGAACAAACAAAATCAAGTTTTGTAAATTTGATTTATATGTGTTCAATCAATACACAAATCAGAGACTTGTGTGTTCCAGACACAAATCAGATACTTGTGTGGTCCAGTCACAAATCAGAGACTTGTGTGTTCCAAGAACGCACAAATCAGAGACTTTTGTGTCCCGGGAACTTAATATCAGAGACTTTTGTGTTCCAGGAACGCACAAATCTGAGACTTGTGTGTTCCAGGAACACGCAACTCTAAGAATTGTGTGTTCCAAGAATACATAGAATTGGAACAAACAAATCAAGTTTTGTGTATTCTAGTAATACATAAATTCAATTTTTATGTGTTCTATGAATACATATTTGAGATTTGTGTGTTCCATGAATAAACAAATCTTATATTTGTGTGTTCTAAGAATACACAATTCTGAGATTTGTGTGTTCTACGAATACACAGAATTGGAATAACACAAAACTCTAAAACATAAACCCAAAAATAACAAAAAAGAGTTGGACAAAAAGATAATATATCAAGATAGTTAAAGACGAATAGAAATAAGGTATATGAGATTAATAAATATAAAAAAACAATATTGTTAAAGAAGTGAATCCTTTAGATCGATTTTATGACTTTGTGTGTTACAGCAACACATAACCTGAAATTTCGATTTTTTTTTTTAAAAATCCGGGGAAAAAAATTCGAAAAAAAAAATTCAAAAATTAAAAAAAAATCGGAAAAAAATTTAAAAAAAAAATCGAATTTTTTTAAAAATAATCGAAAAAAATCTGAAAATAAAAATTAAAAAATAAAATATAAAAAATATAAAAAATCACATAAGGATAACATTGGAAGGTATATATGACAATGTGTTCAATTGGGAATTAAGTTGAAAATTTGTGAGTAAGTATGAAGTAATTTCCTCATTCCTTTTTTTTTTTTGGGAATGAAAAGTGAGGAAGTGTAATTAATTGGGAATTATTTCTTATTTTGACTAATACATGCTAAATAAATAAAAATAATCGTGACATATTTTCATATTCTTGGATATTACTTCAATTTTTTTTTATTTTCTCTCGAACATTAATATACAATTCATTAATGTTCAGTTTTCTTTTCTATTGAACAATGTTTAGAAAAAATAATCATGAATACTTTTTTATTATTATTGGTTGATGTAAATATGGATATACTTTTTTTATTTGGTCAATTCATTTATTTTTAGTTTTTTTTGTTCGAACAATACTTAAGAATTTTACGATTGCGATATAAAGCAAAAAAAAAATTATAATTGTTGTAAAACAAGAAGAAAAGTGTAAAGATAATAGATGAGTTTTATTCATCTTATACAACCAAAAGCATAGAAAGAACAATGATCAACTAGCCTTTATATAAAAAATTATAGATCCTTGGACTAGACTACTAACTACACCATTATATATGATTGAATATGAGAGTTACAAAGAATAGATGAGAGAAGTTACAAAGTCTCACCACTACTCTATAATAATACCCATTAATTATAATATTTCATAATACTTCTCCCTTGGGTATTATATTAAATGCGCATATGATGTTGCCTCATTCAAAATCTCGCTAGTAAAACCCAATGGGAAAAAACTAGTCAAGGGAAAAAAAAGTGCAACGCGTATGCATCTCTCCCTGAATGCGTGGACGAAGTATCTTGATCATTAGTATTATCGACTTGTCTCATGAAATGGAAGTATCTTTGCATACAATTATAATGTACAACCAATAAATTATATTGACATGATATTCATCTTGGACTTTGCATCTTGGTCTTACCTTGTGAACTTTAATTTGACCAAGTTGAGTTGAATATCCACCAGATTTTGATTGATACGCCTCGTTAAAATCTTACTAGGAAAACCATGTGGGATAAAAACCTAGTGAAGGAAAAGAGTACATAATCCATATTAATACCCTTTTAATTTTTCTCGTTAAAAACCTTGTCAAGAAAATCATGTGGGAAAAAACCTTGACGAAGAGAAAAGAGTGCAACATGTATTCATCTCCCCTCATGTAAATGTATATGTGATGATCTTCAGTTTCGAGTATGATCTCGATATTCAGTATCTTAAATATTTTGATAAGAGTAACTATATATACAGTCATATCGTCATATAACATTGGAATGATCCATAAAACGCACTCATGTGCAGTTTAGAGTAATAAATATTCATGTATGTAATCATAAATAAACACATATACTACTTATGAAATATAAAACAATATATGACATATTACATGACAATATATAAGACAATCAAAAAATTGTTAAATACAACAAAAGTTACACAAATATCATTCTAATATATCCCGGAATTTATGTATACGCGTTTTAGTCTTCTAAAGACTTTCATGTGATTTTTCGTATCACACGAAACATATTGGTAAATTTATTTTATCATAAGACGCACATGAAGTCCTATATGAAACTTTCAGGCAAATATTTTTCACCAAATAATGTACTTCATATATTCACATTGACTGTGTGAGTATAATTATGCCTGACTATGTCTTTTTATATTTAGCAAATTAATTTTTCTAGTCTGTATTATAGAATGGACTTCGATTAAAGATCTTCGTTTCTATTTAGTAACTTTTACATGATTACTTGTACATATTATTAGATCATGATCAATTTATTTTTTGATTCCATAAATATAATTGTATGAGATTCTTTTATCTCAAAAAAAATTCAATTATGAGAAAATATTCAGGTACCTGGTTTTCTTTTAAAGTATTGTTCTTTAGTTATATTATCTACATTATTTTATTATGATTTGAGAAGTTTCAACTTACTCATATTGCTCAACTTTATGTTATTTTGGAACCGATAGGTCGACCACGCTTAACGCAGTGTAATGTATTTAACTCGAGCATGATCTTTTCAAGCTGAATACGTGACTTAGTCACTTATGAATGCATCTTCTTTTTACATTGAGCACATTATCTATTTGCGAGGAGAATGATGCATTTTATAAAACATTTTTTAACTCTCCCTCTTATCATTAAAATCTTGCTTTATGCATAATATTTCAGTAAACATATTTTTTATGTAGCAAGGCCAAGATACATATCAATCGTTGTAGATTGAAAATAAATTATCATATTTGTTCGTGATATCATCTTTGTGCATAATGGTGAAACATTTATATTTGATGTTCCACAAGTAAATGTATATAGATGGATACTTCTGGTCTTGACAAATAAGGGTTTTCGTGATTTGTAGTTGAATTTTTTCCAATATGACCGTATATATGTATAAAATTGTATGTCGATAAGTCATATTAGGCGAATTCACAACCAATTGTCTAGCGATTATTCTATTTTAAGAAATTATATATTTTGTTAGATCATATATTTCTCTCCCTAAATTTGACTATGGACTTTATATAGAAGGAAAAAAAAGATAGCCTAGTAATATTTGTTTTAGGATTCAAACAATATTGATCAATATTGTATTAGTGTTCATGATAATTAATTTATATTAATAGACCTGACGAAAGAGTCTAACCTAAAAAAAGATTAGGGACATCAAACTTGATTTTAACCGATTGGTCATGTTGATGAGTTTTTATTAGAGAATAATATCAACTATTTTGAGCATATCGAGCATATGAAGCATCTCAATACAAGATATTTTGTCACTCTGTTTTTGAAATTTAACGGAGTTGGACTCGCTCATATAATATTAGTGACACTAGTATATGAATTTATTCATAACTCTATTAAATAAATTTTTTCATTGATCACATATATCGTTTAGTTTACCATGTGATATAAAAATCATTTTTTATTTGATGATTAATTAAATATTGCATAGGGAACATCAAGAAATATGTTGTTAAATATATGTCTTGATGATTCAAGATTTTGCATTTTTTTTCAAATTCGTATAATAGTTTTGAAAGTATAAAAGTTTAGGCGTTGGACCTTTGAGAATATACGCTAAAGATTTAATATCCTTCATACACGTATAAGTTTATCCTCTCGTAATTGGTTTAATATTGGATATATCAAAATGACATTCACCATACAATAACTATGTCAAATAATTTTGTACAATTATGACATGATGACCGACGGGTCTAAGACACCATATTCAAATTACCTTATTTGTAATAGGGTGGTGGTTCAAATCTCAGTTCTAACATTTAGTTATCTTGTTAGTAATATAAATCTTATTTCTATAAGGATTCATTTGAGATTTATGTCAATCTTTGTTTTCATGATTCAATAATCATGATAAATGAATTTCTAACATTTTATAAATGATTTCGCAATTTCAAGTCACAATTTTTTTTCATGATAACGTGTTTTTCCAGGAATACGTAATTATTTCTCCAAGCCCATATGATTTTCAAAGTCAATGACTAATATAATGTATAATTTTCATTATATCAAACGAATTTCTGATTAATGATGACTATATAAATCATGCGATTAGGTTTTAAGCCTCGTTGGAGATAATGTTGAAGAAATGTCTTTTTTTTATACGCAATCGTTCTTAGATGCGTTACTTTCTTCTTAAATGATTATTTTTCGCTATCATTTGTGACATTCATATTACTTTCAAGGTCATGTCAATATATAAACGAAATTTATTTCCTAAAGTTTATTTTCATGAATACAATATTTTCTTTACATGTATGGCAATTATAGTGCTCAATATATCAACGAGATTTTATTTCATTAAGCTTATTTTTAAGACTCATACTTTATTAACAAGTAGACTTGAATAATTTCATTCATTAAATCATCATCAAGTTGCACATTTTTCAATGTTTTCATCAAAAAAATTCAAAAGATAATCTTCTTCTTGATAAGTTCATTGGACCATTTTTTTCATAAACAAGACGAGTTTCATATTGCTTTTACACAATTGATTTATAAACTGAAGCAAATATTCAGTTGTTTATTTTCGTCATTGTTTTAAAAATTGTAATTGCTTCATTTTTCAAGTAAACTTATACAATTTCAAGTTGAATATTCTCTTTCAAATTACATATTTGAAGAGGTGTGTGAGTTTTAACGAATCTTTACTCTCTTTTGGAATAGATTGTTACAAAGAGATAAAGAAATCAATTATATTATATTATAATATGAAATAATAAAAGATTCATAATATATAGATCTTACCTCAAGAATTACTTACCTCTACATAACAATAAAATAAAAATTATGAAAAGTTTCAAATCACGTTAGCTCGGTTGGTAAAGTCGTGTTGAAAAGGTGTTGTAAAACAAGAAGAGTGTAAAGATAATGAAGGAGTTTTATTCATCTTATGCAACCAAAAGTATAGAAAGAACAATGATCAACTAACTTTTATCTAGAGAATTATAGATCCTTGGACTAGCCGACTAACTACATCTATGATTGAATATGAGACTTACAAAGAATAAAGGAGAGAAGTTACAAAAAGTCTCTCCACTACTCTAGAATAATACCTACTAATTATAATATTTCATAACAATAATTATTTATTTTTTATTAATCCACATCATATAATTATTTATTTAATATTTATTTATAATTCTTTAATTATGTAATAATTTATTTAATACTTACTAATTAAAAATTGTTAATACTAAATTTTAAATTTTAGTAAATTTAGAGTCAGGTAGAATCTAACAAAGTTGATTAAAATCTATTAGGATTTGTCATAAAATTCAATAAAATCTGTTGAGAGACTTTTAGAATAACAAAGAGTCTATAAATCCATCAAAATCTATGGATTGTACAAAATTCAGTATAATCTTTTTTAATCTGAATTGAGTACACCCCTTCTTAAAATTCTTGTTCTACCTTTTAAATAACTACTCCCTATATTAATAAGAAATTTTAAGTTTATCCTCACACGTATGCCGCCACCGCCAGACCCGACTCCTACGACGGCGCGACAGGTTATAGTCGTGGTTGTGGGAGTTGTGAGAATTAGAATATAATTATAATCTGCTAGAAAAAAAATTCAAACATTTGGAGTTTTAATTAATAAACGTTTCCAAATTTTCTCCCTAAATGTATACCTACGTTTTGAAAATGTTTTCAGGCTTTAATTGTCTACTGCTACTTCCTCTTTGCTGCATTAGGTTGTTCAGATTCATTGGCTAGTTTTTAAACTTTTAAAATATTTCTTTAATGCCTGATTCCCAACCTTTTTATTCCCATGGTTTTTATATGGATTCAAAGGGTTTAAACGGTTAAAACATTTGCATTTATTCATGTGTTTATGAGCTTCTCTCTTAGTGCTTATATAATAGAGACTTGTAAAGTTCATCTGAAAAACACACCGCCTACGAATGTCGGAGTAATAAAAATTTCTTTCTTCTTTCTGAGCGAGTAGTTTATATCAAATTACATTCATTCGTTCGACAGTGCACTTAAACGTAGGACATAGTGGTTATACCTTAGAGGGTGTACCGACGATTAAAATAAACGTCTCTGCTATATCAGAATTCATTCATAAGGTTGTGGAATGACCACGCTACTAAAATCTCTCGGATTAGTTTGTTACATTTTGGGTTTTTCTTTTACTATCACAGACCAGATTAAGGTACAAGCAAGAGTTAATATCGCGCTATATTTTTCATTCAGTATAAAGATATAACTGGAAAAACTCAAAACATGATAACTTTTACGGGCAAGAAAAACATGGCTATGATGAGACGGGGAAAAATTAATAAATAGAAGTTTATTGGACATTATTTCTATTTTTATACTATGTAGTTTTTAATATTAATTTTATTCCTACTTTTATACTATCTACAAATTTTTTAGATTGATTTGTATGTACAATATCACGTTATAATCTAGACAAATTTCTTACTCCTCATCTCTCTCTCCCCTTCCCTCTCTTGTTTTATCAATTAGTTTCTGCAGAAATGATGAATTTCTACTCCAAAAATCATCCTCTCGCTGGAAATGGTACTCTCACCATTACTCCGGAAAACAACCCAAAGTATAAAATTGCAGAAGAGTACAAGCTTATTGCTAAGCTTCTTAACAAAGAACCTGTCAATTTCATCTTCATAAAAAATAATATTAATAAGCACTGGAATCTTACTGAAGAGGTTGAGACAGAAAAGCTTGCCTCTAATTCAGTGATTATCAAGTTTAAGAATGCTAAAGATCAACAAACAGTTTGGGAGCAAAGACCATGGACTGTTATTGGCAAACATTTCGCCATTAAGGAGTTTAAGAAAAACACAATCAACAAAGTTACACATACAACGTTATGGATTCAACTAACAGGTACTCCCATAAGTATATTATCTGAGAATTGCTTAGGAAAAATCATGGAAAACATTGGAAAAGTTCATACTATTATTTTGCCGAAAAATCAGATAATCGATGAACAATCAATTACTAAAGTCCGAGTGGATTGGAACTTACAAAATCCACTTATAGCGGGCTTTAATTACTTTGAGGAAGACAATACTAAATCATGGATTACTTTCAAATATGAAAATATAGGGCAAGTTTGTTACGGATGTGGTCTTTTTGACCATGAGGAATCAATGTGTAACAACACTAAAATATCCCCAAAATTGGGAAATTTGATCAAAATCTCAACTAGAGGTCCATCGAAATCATCATCTTTTTTTAAAAGCAAACAATAGTATGAAAGCAAAAATGGCTATCAATGGCGGAAAACTCAATAATGGAGGCAAGATTACCTTCAAGCCGAGTTGGAATCACAAACTCGGTAAACAGAACTCACCGAGTTCAAACAAGTGGATTAACGGTAGTACCGATAACGCTGTTAACAAGGTACAAGCACAAACGGATACCAACATGAAGGACATCGTCCCACCACCAATTTTTGAATTGCGAGGACAAAAGGACGAAGGTACTATTACGAATGGAGAAAAGAGCACGAATGGTACAACTCTATCGGCCAGCTATGAAGAAGAAGACAAAGAAGAGAAAAGGGCCAAAATATTGGAAAAAGAAAATAATTTAATACAATTGGCCCATGTTATGGCCCAAAAGCTAGAAAACTCTCCAAAGCCCATAGATATAAATGATATATCTTTCGGGTCCTTTCCAAGCCCAAATCAAGGAGGCCCAACACCCGATTATAAAAACCCAATTTTAAGTAATAAAAGCCCATTACTTAACGGGGCAACCCAAGTACTAAACACCCAAATCAATAACCCAACACCTAACCCACCTTATACTGACCCTAATCAAACCCCAACCTCTAACCTAATCCCAAATCACTTCTCATCTACCCCGATTCCAATCGACAACCCTAACCTCACCTCTGCAACTCAAGTCAACACAACCACCATCCCAACACCGCTCTCACTCAATCACAATGAAACCCAAGCACCCGATGCTAACCTTACCCTCAATAACCCTCTCTCACCTTCTGAAAACTCTGAGCAAGCAAACACTAAAACCAAACTACCAACCATTACAAATGATTATGAAAGTGAGAATGAAGAAATGTTCGATGCTAGAATATCACTGTCTAACAAAAGCAGAAGACAAAAAGAGAAGAAAGCTTTCTCAGAAAAGAACAGACGTATTAAGATATGGAATCAAAGATCGACTAATAAAATGCAAGTAACAAATGGAAGCGAAACAAATAAGGAACTGGAAGGTAACTCTATTTCGCTCTTGGCTGAAGAACAACCTGAAGAAGGTGAGGTTTGCAGGATTGACCGTAATCAATCCCACCAATTACAATGATACACCTAAGCTGGAACGTTCAGGGGATTGGCACACCCCTGACGGTCCAGACCCTTTTAGATATCCGTAATAGATATCACCCAGAGGTAATCTTTCTCTCCGAAACAAAAAATTCTTTTTCTGTTCTTAAGAAACTTGAAAAACCTTTAAGAATGTCCCTTATCACTACTGTTGAACCCTTAGGTTTAAGTGGGGGATTGGCTATCTTTGCTACTAATAAAGACAATATTAAAATTCTTAGTAAATGTGAAAATTTTATTAGCTGCGAATTTGAAAAAGTAGATGGCACTAAATTTGTATCTACATATATCTATGTCTCTACCTTAGAGAATTCTAAAGACCTTTGCCTTGAAAATATTAAATTATGTAAACCAAATATTGATTTGGCTTGGAACCTTATTGGTGACTTCAACCTTATTAGAAATTCAGATGAAAAAATTGGAGGTAACATCTGTAACAAGAAAAATATGAAGAAGTTCAATAACTTTATTAAAAATCTTGAACTTATGCAATTAGAAAATAAAGGTTGTGCCTTTACTTGGTCTAATAGAAGAAGTAAAGATAAACTTATCAAAATGTTACTTGATAGAAATCTGAACAACAAAAAATGGTCAGACCTTTTCCCAAATGCTTGGATCAATGCTCTTCCAGCTGTAGGCTCTGACCATAGCCCTCTAATACTTTATCTTGAGGAAGACACTGATAAGAAATATAAAAGATTCTACTTTGAAAATTTTTGGGTAGAAGAAAAAGAATGCTTGAATATTATAGAAAATGTTTGGAACTCTAGAAATACTATTAAGTCTATATCTAAAGGTAATCTACTGACTAAGCTCCATATTTGCAAAAGAATTCTTACTGTTTGGAGTAAAAGAAAATTTAGAAATACCAAACAAAAAATTGATCACTATATGGAGAAATTAAAAGCTATTACCAATAGCAAATCTTTTAATGATACTGATAAAGATGAATATAATTTTATAGTAAAAGAAATTGAGACTCTTTAGAAAATAGAAGAGGAATTTTGGGCAGCTAGATCTAGAATAACTTGGTTAAAAAAGGGAGATAAAAATACAGCATTTTTTCATACTGTTACAAAAGAAAGAAGGTATTTTAATAAAATATCTTCCATCATGAATGAACAGGGTATTTGGTTAAGTAACCAAACTGAGGTCAATCAAAACATTCTTGATTATTTTAATAATATCTATAACTCTGTGGGACCTCGGAATTTTAACCCTATATTAAATATTATCCAACCTAAAATTACTAAAAGTATGAATGATGTTCTCCTAAAACCTATTCTCATAAAAGAAATTGAGTTGGCAGTCTCTGAGCTAGGTGCCTTTAAAGCACCAGGACCAGATGGCTACCCTGGTTTCTTTTATAAGAATTATTGGAGAATTATTAAATTGGATGTTATAAAAATTATAAATGACTTTTGGTATAATAATGGTAGCCTTGAGTACTTAAACCATACATTTATATCACTCATCCCAAAAATTCAAAAACCTGGTACTATAAAGCATTATAGACCTATAAGTGTCTCTAACTTCATTTACAAAATCATTGCGAGGCTATTAGTCAATAGACTCCAACCTTTTATGAACTCAATAGTAGATGATACACAAACTGCCTTTATTCCTGGTAGAGTCATCCAAGAAAACACTTATATAACTCATGAAGTATGCACCTACCTTAAAGAAAAAAGAAAGTCAAAAAACTATACTATGATTATAAAAGCTGACTTACAAAAAGCATATGAGTTTGTAGAATGGGACTTTCTACAACAACTTATGGAAAAACTTGGTTTTGACCATAATTGGATTAAAAAGATTATGAATTGTATAACTACTGTCTCATACTCAATTTTGATTAATGGGCAACCTAATAAACTTAACAAACCCAAAGGGGTCTTAGACAAGGGGACCCACTGTCCCCTCTAATCTTTTGCCTTATTACACAGACTTTAAATGATTTGATTAAAAATAAAGTTGAAAATGACCTACTGGATGGCATTAAACTTTCTAGAAATGGACCCTCATTAACCCATCTCTTATTTGCAGATGATAGTGTTTTCTTTCTTAAAGCGAATCACAAAGATACAAATAGTTTTAATGACATTATTACAAAATTTGGCCTTTCTACAGGGCTCACTTTAAATTTAAACAAGTGTGGGGTGAAGTTTAGTGCTAATACACCTCACTATATTCAACATATTTTTGCTTCTAGGGTAAATATGCATATTACAAATAACCTTGGCCCATACTTAGGTCTACCCACTGACTGGGGTAGATCAAAAGTGAAAGAGCTAAATTGCCTTATTGACAAAGCTATTAAGAAAACCCAAAACTGGAAAAACCTCTACCTATCGGAAGCAGGTAAAGAAATCTTAATTAAGTCAGTTCTACAAAGTATACCAAACTACTTTATGTCTTCTTTCTTGTTGCCTAAGAAAATTTGTGAAATGATTACTAAGAAAATAGCTAAATTTTGGTGGGGAAATAAATCTAATAAAGGAATTCATTGGACTAATTGGCAAAGTATATCATGTAGTAAATATATTGGTGGTTTAGGTTTTCGAGACCTAAATACTATGAATGTGGCTTTACTAGCTAAACAAGCTTGGAACCTGCTTGATAAAAAGGATTCACTTCTTTATAAAATACTAAAAGGAAAATATTTCCCAAATAGTTCTTTTCTCCACGCAAAATTGGGTAGCAAATCTTCATGGGGTTGGAAAAGTCTTATAATGGGAAGAGATGCAATAAAAAACCATTTAAAATGGAAAATTGGTGATGGAGAAAGTATAAATCCTCAACATGATACATGGTTCTCCTCGAATTTAGAAGTTATAAAACCTAAGGATACCAATATTCATAAATTAAAAGATTTTTTCTATCTTGGTGAAAGAAGATGGGATTTGGAGAAAGTTAAAAAGAACTTTCATCAAAGTGAATATGAAATTATTATTAAAACCTTTATACCACTTGTTAAAGTTAGTGATAGACTAACTTGGATCCTTAGTCCTAATGGACTATTCTCAGTTAAAAGATGCTATCACCACTTGATAAATGAGAAAATTAAAGAAGAAAAGACTAAGAAACCACCCAAACCATCCTCCTCTCATATCACGGACCCTCGGGTTTGGAAAGAGATTTGGAATATGAATACACCTCCAAAAATAAAAAAAATTATTTGGAAGGCAATAAAAAACGTGTTACCAACCTCAGAAAATCTTTACTTGAGGAAATGTAGAGATACTAGTTTATGCAATATTTGTAATAAAAAAGTTGAGAATGTGGAGCATTTATTATTTGATTGTGAATGGGCACGAGCTACATGGTTAGCTTCACCTCTCTCGTTGAAAATCAGCAACCAATCCAAGAAATTGGATGTATGGACGGCTGATATTAAATGAGTTGGAAAAATCAAAAAATAAGTTTATATATCCCTTTGAAAGGATATGTATTTTGGCATGACATATATGGAAAGATAGAAATGCTTGTATTTTTAATACTACAAAACTGGACCCTATGAATACTATACGAAAAGCTGAGGATACTTGGAAAGAGTATTCTCAATGTGCTGTTAATATTGTAAGCAAAGATGAATTGTGGGAAAAACAAACGAAAAATAAGAACACGGCTGAGAAAGGTATAAAAAACCCTTATGATGTTAATCCTAAACTGAAGGGAAAAACACTTCAATCTACTCATGAGAGTAATACAATATCTAATTTACAATTGCGTGCTAGTACGAATGTTAGTAAATGGCCCCCAAGAAATTCTATAAAAATTAATTGTGATGCTTCCTATACTAAAAATGGCTCCAATATTGCGTGTATTGCCAGGGACTATAAAGGAGTTGTGCTGAAATGCCAAGGATGGAGAATTAATGCTGATAATAGCTTGGAGGCTGAAGGATTTGGAGTTTTAGAAGCCTGTCTATGGGCAAAGGAGCTCAACAACTTTCACTGCATAGTGGAAAATGACAATCTTTCCCTCATGAAGCCTTTGATTAGCAATTTTACCTTTAATTCTCCATGTATTGATAATATAATTAGAAGTATTTATTTTGTTTTTGAATTATGTAATCCATCCTTTTCATTTGTTAGAAGAGATGGAAATAGAATAGCGGATTGGACTTGCAAAAATTTGCCTTTTGGTGAGTCTCATGACTTTTGTGCAAGTCCTTTTCCAACTAAACTTAAGGAATTGTTATGCCTTGATTTGTCCCCTATGGGGATAGGCTAACATATATTGTAATTTGTTTGGTTTTTAATATAAGCGTTTAGAAAAAAAAAAGAAAAAAAAAAGACAAATTTGGTAGTAGTATACATTATGTTTTTCTTTTGTCATTGTAAAGGCAGAAGTGGCAAGAGGCATGGTAGTTGGGGGTAGGGTCTCTATTTCACGCGTGTCCTCCCAACACCAAAGAGCATCCCAAAATTCTTATTTAGCGGCTGCGATTTATAGGGCAAATAATCAATTTATGAATGGATCGATTGCATGTCATTTTCGCAATTAAGATTGACAAGCCGGTTATTTACGCCATTCATAATAGTATCTAAAATAAAAGCTTCAACCGTTGGAACCTCATCATAAAGCTAATCATAAGGAGAACTACTTTTTTTTTAAACAATCTTTAACAAGTCTTTAAAAGAGTTGACCATACAATGAAGTGTAGAGGAGCATAAAGTTGATTCATATATTTGTAATGATAGTGTACGATAATCTTTTGTATAGGTAAATTTGACTAATAAAATAGATAAATTGTATGGATAAAAAGTATTAATAAACCGAATTGTACTTTAATTTCACAGGAGTGTTATGAACTTTTTAATTATTAACGATATAATGAAGGACTAATATTTGGGTTCGTTATTTTTTTTTTTTTTTGACATATGGGGGGTGTAAAACACCCCAAACAAAACAAGAAAAGGTTATCCTATTCCTAGTTTACTAAAAGAGGTTGATAGGTCAAACACGCTAGGCGTGTTTCGACGTTGTTCCGTTGCCCTATGTCTAGCTTCTTTTGCAAGTTTATCTGCGCTGCTGTTGAGCTTTCTATTAATATGGCGGAAAGTGATCTGCCCATGCTCTTCAGCATTGCTGATAATCTTGTAAAGGATGGGTTGGATATTCCAACGCGCTGCTGACATCTGCTTCGTACCTTGAATGATCTCAAGGTTGTCTGAAAAAATCGTAACTATTTTTGTTGGGAAGATATTACCAATTTGGGTAGCTCTAAGAATAGCTTCCGCCTCCCCTTTCAGTGCTGAGTCGCAATTAGTGTTCTGGCTATATTCAAATATTTTATTTCCGTTTTCCTCACGTCCTATAATTGCCACTCCGGTAGGATCCCATTTGTTTTTGAAAGAAGCATCGCAGTAGAAAGAAAAATTTTGGTTCTCTACCCTACTACTGTTATTATTTTCATGTTCTTCACCTTGTTTTTTAAAGCCCTTATAATTCTCTGCAACCCAGTTTATCCCATGAATATCCTGCATTAGTTTCTTCGATGCAATATTTATTCCAGTCCCGCAAACCGGGCTCCCTTCGTGTGTGGCCTTCATTTTTGCTTTCCATATATTCCAGAGATTAATCATGATAAAGTCCCGAATGATGTTTTCTTCCCAACCGCCTTCTGTATAAGATTTAATGATGTTCATGAACCAAATCTCTATGCTTTCGCAATTCTTGTCATGTATTTTAATTTGGAGGATTGATCCTGCCCATATATCTTTGCACATAGTACAATGCAGCAAAAGATGTTCTATGTTTTCAATATTTTCATTGCACCATAGACAATTTGTTCCCTCAGCACACTTCCTCTTGTGAAGGTTGTTCCTTGTTGGTATGGCATTATTAACTAATCTCCACATGAATAATTTGATTTTTTTTGGAATATTAGATTTCCATATCATCTTCCATATTGGTGAGTCTTCTAGTCTCTTAGTGTTTGTTGTTGTTGCTCTATTCCTTACTTGTTCTTCCGTAATTACCCTATAACCTGTTTTTGTATCATAATTACCGTTCTTCCCATAAGGCCAAATTAGTCTATCTTGAGATCCAAATTCTTGAATTTTTGTATTCTTGATAATGTGAATGATTGGCTCTGGGAAAATATCATTCAATTCTTCTTCTTTCCACTCCTTTCCCCCTTCTCTAATTAACTCGCTAACTTTAGATAAATTCGTACCTTTGGGTTTATCTAGTTTCCATTCTGTGTCCAACCATCTATCCTCCTAAATGTTTGTGTCTTTGCCATTGCCTATGATAACTATTCCGTGTTTTTTAATGAAATCTCTTCCTTCTATTAGGCTCGCCCAATTCCAAGTTCTACTTTGTCTAAGCTTGCATTTTAAGAAACTTGATTTGTTGAAATAAATACCTTTCAGTAGTTTTGCAGCCAAATTGTTCGGTGAGCTCATGATTCTCCATGCCTGTGCTGCAAGTAGAACCGTGTTCATTTTTTTAAAATCTTTAAACCCAAGGCCTCCGATAAGTTTGCTAACTGCAATTTTTTCCCATGCGACCCAGTGTATTCTATTTTTTTCACCTGAACTCCACCAGAAGTTGGCAATAGCAGATATAAGTTTATTGCAAAAGGTAATAGGAAAAGAGAAAATAGACATATAATAATTTGGGATCGCTTGGAGAATAGCTTTGATGAGGACTTCTTTTCCTCCTTCAGAAAGTAATTTTGCTTTCCAGCCCTCTGTGTTCTTGAAAACTTTCTCTGCAATCCATCCTAAGGATTCAACTTTTGATCTTTTGTGGCACAGTGGAATCCCTAGGTAGTTTCCGAGATCTTCTGTCTCTTTAATTTGAAGACTGTTTGTTATGTCCTGTCTCACTTCCTCGGGAGTTTCTTTGCTGAAAATGATAGCTGATTTTTGTAGGTTTATTTGTTGTCCTGATCCTTCACAGTATATATCCAAACATTCCTTGAAGAAATCTATCTTTGTCTCGTTTAACTCTAGGAAAAAGAGGGAGTCGTCTGCAAACAATAAATGAGATATCGTCGGACAATTCCTATTAATTTTTATGCCTCTTATTAGATCTTCCTCTACGTAGTTCTCCATAACGCTAATGAGAGATTCAGTCATAATCGAGAAAAGAAACGGGGAGAGAGGGTCGCCCTGTCTCAATCCTCTTCCTGGATAAAATTTTTCTAGTCTTTCACCATTTAAGTTTATATGAAAAGAAACTGAGGTGATACAATTTTTCATCCAATTTATCCAAGTTTCACAGAAGCCAATTTTCCCCAAAACTTTAAAGAGAAAATTCCATCTTACCTGATCGTACGCCTTTGCCATGTCAATTTTAATTGCAGCCATATGTTTCTTGTTTTTCCTTTTCCTGCTCATAAAGAAAGATATTTCCTGTCCAATTATAATGTTATCCTGTATAGCTCTACCTTTAATAAACGCAGATTGTGTGGGTGAAATAATGAAATCCATAATTTCTTTCAATCTATTGGATAGAATCTTTGTAATAATTTTATAGATGAAATTTACACAAGAAATAGGACGATAGTCACCAAGTCCCTCTTGAGTAGTTCCTTTCGGAATCAGACTAATAAGCGTATCATTTATCATATCCAAGGAGCAATTATTGTCAAAAAAATCCTCGATAATTTTAAAAGTATCCTCTTTTACTATATCCCAGAATTCTTTATAAAACTTACCATTTAATCCGTCCGGTCCTGGAGCTTTAGATGCAGATAGGTCCAGAACTGCTCTTTCCACTTCTTCTATTGTGGGTTTTTTAGTGAGTTCAGTATTCATTTCATCTGTAACTTTTGGTTTGATAAATTTTATAGCTTTATTCATGTTTTCCTCCGTACTACACCTGTCTTTAAAGAGGTTCTTATAAAATTCTTGAAAGTTTTCTTTTATATCCTTATCATTTTCCGTCCAGTCCCCTTCTTTATTTTTAATTCTGGTTATTCTATTATGTTTTCTACGCTTAATAGTTGCAAGATGGAAAAATCTAGTATTTTTGTCTCCAAAGGTAAGCCAATTTTGCCTAGCTCTATCAAACCAGTATTTTTCCTCTTTAGCATATTCTAATCTTATGAGTTCTTTAATATTTTCCTCTTCTCGAGTGGTATCCTTGAAATTCTTATTTCCGTTGATTTCAATTAATTTATTTTGCAGATTCTTTATAGTAATTTCATGGTTCTTAAAGTTTTTGATGCTCCATTTTGTAAGTTCATTTTTTGTAAAGTCTCTTTTTTTTATAAAGTTCGGTATGGGTATATGGTCATTAGGTTCATTCCAACTTTTATTTATAACTTCCCTACACTCATTATTATCTAACCACCTAGTTTCAAATTTTAAAAATTTAATTCCTGTTTTCATACTAATATCGTTATGCAAGATAAGAGGAGAGTGATCCGACCCAATAGCAGGAGGGATGTAAATTTGCGATCTAGGGAACTTTCCCATCCATTCATATGTTGCTAGCCCTCGATCAATCCTTGTTTTAACGTTCTTCTCACCTTCTGACCTGTTGGACCAAGTAAAAAAGCAACCATTAGATTTTATTTCTGCTAATGAATTATCATGTGTAAAATTAAGGAAAGTGTTTATATGGTTTATGTTAGCTTGATTCCTGCTTCTCTTTTCACTTAAGTTCATAATTTCATTGAAATCTCCTAAAATTATCCACGGTTTATCAATATTGTTACTCCATTCGGTAATTTCTTTCCATGTATCTTTTCTTTGATTAAAATCATTGGGTGCATGTAAAAAAACAGTATAATACGAAAAGGAAAGTTCATTAATCAAAACAATTACGAAGAAATTACAACTAAAAACCACTTCAAGCTGCACCTCAGCTTGCCACAAAACCATGAAACCTCCAGAGTGATGAGCAACTCCAGAGGGATCAACAAAAAATAGTTTGTTTTTTATGTCGTTAATTTACTCTTGAGATTATATGTACTTTGTTTAAATTAGAATAAAGATATAGCAATGCCATAATTCCATCGGAATCCTTTCACTTTAAATATTATTTTAAGCGTATTGCCAAGTTGTGGCTTATCTTGTCTACATAAACTATAATAAAAAATTGAAAGTAATCGCAAAGTTAATTATTGCCTTCTTACCTAATCTACAAGGATGTCTGACTATATAAAATCGAGTTATTAGAGAGTTTTTTTTTTTTTTGGTCGATAGTTCTTAGAGAGTTGGTGTGGCATATGCTTACGAAAAAATAATTAATTTTGGAGAATATTTTCCAACTCTACGCCACCAAATCTATAAGTAACTTCACCAATAATTAGTTTTTTGGAAATTTTCCACAAGGATACCCATGTTTTAACTTTTAATAAACAAATACCTAATTTTTTTTATATGTACAAACAAGTACTCAATGTTTTGTTTTTTACCTTTTGTTAGTATCTCATGTAAATTTTATCGTTAAATGTCACGTATTAATGATGTGGTTATCTTTTTTTTCTAAAATGAAATACCTAAGTCTACAAAAGTGGACAAACAAATACTCAATATTTTTTATTTGCAAATAGAGTCCTTATGTTATCTATTGACATGTGGCATTTAACGTCATGTACTCATGCAAGACAAAAAATAAAACGTTAGGTACTTGTTTGTCGTTTTTGTAAACTTGGGTACTTATTTGTCCAAATCCCAAGATAATATTTTTGATAAAATAAGTGTTACGTGTGATGAGAATTGCACAAATGATAAATGTACGATAACTCAGCCCATCCATTAATATTCAATTGTATTATTTATCCAACATTAATTAAAAATGGGTAAGGCTATTATCACCTATTTTTTAAAATTAACTAAGAAATAAAAATACTATAATTATTGCTTAAAACTTTCACATATGAAATAAAAAAAGGGTAAAGTCTCTGTATGACTCTTTATCTTTAACGAAAAATGCGTTGGGGTACCCTATCTCTAAAATATCACGAAATGGCCATCCACGTAATATTTTGCGAAACCCGTGGCCTTTTTTTTAACATTTCTGTTAGTTGATCGTTAGTCAACGCTGCGTGGCGCCAAGTCAACGCCACCTCATCTCCACGTCGACGCCACCTATGCATTATGTCATCATTAACTGAAAGTTTTTTCCAACGTGGCAAGGAAAATTCCGACATTTTGTTTAACCACATTAAGCTTTTAGTTTAATTCAAACAGAATAACAAAACACTACATTCAATCCGACCAATTAAAGCACACACTAAAACACATAGTAGTAGGTGTTCTTGGTGTTCATAATTTGGGGGGGGGATCGCATCAAATTAGTGGTCGCTGGAATAGAATCGTGCTAGAAGTGTTATTGACACACTTAATCGACCTTATACACAAGAAATCAACGAACTTCTAATGACAATTTTGAATGAAATCTTTACCGACTCAGGTAATCATTTTTGTGACCCATTTTAGTTAGTTATTTAGATTAGTGTTAGTGTTATAGTTTGTTTGATCACGAATTTCACAACACATATTTATGATTTTATGTTGTAGATTCCGAGAATGTTACTTCTGTCGATGAAAAGATTGGTTCCGACGAGTCATTTGACGATATTGATAACAACGTGGAAGATGATGAAGATGATGTATTGTTCGAGAAGAATGTCGATCTTGGGATTTAATTTGTTGGGGTTGGTTCTTCGCCATCTGTAAGTGTGAATGGGTTAGACCTACCATTTCCTAAACTTTTACCTGAATGCGATGACAATGAATTCAACAAGGGTTCCTGTGTAGTTACGGGACAATTAGTTAGCTTAGATGGTTCGTCGGATGAGGAGGATGTTGAAGGGTCTAGCGTTCGAACTATGAATCTTTCCGTTTTAATGCTAGTGTGGGCATGGAGGACCCAAAGTTTAAGGTTGATATGTTCAGAAATGGTGTAGAACTCAAAGAAGCCGTGAAATCAAAAGCGATTATTGAGATAAGGAATGTAAGGTTCCCTTATAATGAAAAGAATAGAATTAGATCCAAGTGTAGGGGAAAGAATTGCAAGTGGTTTATATATGTCACAATTTGTAAAACTGGTTGTTTTCAAATTAGGACACTAAACCAAATCCATACCTGTGGTTGTGCTCTAAACAATAAGCATGTGAAATCTATTGTTCTCTCCAAGAGATATGCTCATAAACTGAGGTTGAACTCGGGAATTAAAGCGTTTTAATTTCAAGAACAAGTCTTGCATGATCTTCATATTAGCATAAGTAGAAGGCAGGCTTACTGTACAATTAAAAAGGGCAAGTCATTAGATGAGGTAAATTACTTAGATCAATATAGCTTGCTAAACAACTACTGTGCGGGGCTAATTAAGACTAACCCGGGATCAACTGTATTTACAAAAATAGAGGAAGATGAAATTACAGAGGAACACAGGTTTTGAGGTTTTAATGTTTTTTAGAACCACTAAAAATGGGTTTCAAAGAAAGGTGTAGAAAGGTAGTTGGGTTGGATGGTTGTCACATGAAAGGACTTCATCATAGAGTTATCTTGACGGCAGTTGGGATGGATTCTAACAATTGCATTTATCCAATTTGTTATAGCTTGGTGGAAACAGAAAATTGGACACTTGGAGATGGGTTGTTAGTCTATTGGAGAAGACTTGCGATAAATGATCCTGAAATGTGGGTTTTTATAACCGACAAGCAAAAGGTAAAAGTTTTTACTTATTTTGAAAAGTGTATTTTTATTGATTATGTAATAATGTGACATGATACAAGGTTTAGGTATTGCCATAGATGAATTGTTTCCCAATGTTGAACATAGGCATTGTGTAAGACATCTTCACCAAAACTTTAAGAAGAAACGCGACTCTTTTGCACTCAAGGATAAAATGTGGGAGACGGCTAGAGCAACTTATGTGGAGAGATTTACCAAGGTTATGGAGATTATTAGAGGTATGCATGTTGAAACTTATGAATGGCTTGCAAAAGAACCCCCAAGGTATTGGAGTAGATCATATTTTAGGACTAACACATTATGATGTGTTGTTGAATAACATGTGCGAGTCATGGAATAAACAACTTTTGGATGCTAGGAAGTCTTGTATTTTGGTGTGCTGACACTTGAAAATAAAAGAAGGTGGATATCTAGGTGGCAAGGGAAATTATGTCCAAAGATTAGAAAATTAATGAACCATAAGAAGAAGTGGTCCCCCAAGTGGGTACTTTAATTTGTGGGGCAAATTCTTTTTAGGTCAAGGGTATGAGTGGGAGACAATTTGCGATAGATTTGACCACTTTTACTTGTGCGTGTAGAGGGTGGGAATTTTCAGGCATACCATGTGTCCACGTCATTTCAACACTAGCATACTCGGGTCTTGAACCAGAGGCATACACATCAGAATATTTTAAGACCACTACCTTTAAAAAAGCATATGAGCCCTTTACATGACCAATTGATGGGCCTAAGTTGTGGCCTCTGACTAATGGGCCAAAAATTACTACTCCAAAGTGTGTGAAGCTTTGTGGAAGACCTAAAAAAAGATATAGGGAGATGGTGAGGATGAAGAGGAGAGGATGAAGATAGATAAAGGAATACCTAAAGTTAAAGACAATGAACGAGTGATTGTTGAGAAGCTTGGGAGAAATGGGATGAAAGGTAAGTGTAGCTTGTGCAAGGTTATTGGTCACAATAAACGGAGTTGTTCAAGTAAAAGTCATTTACAAAGCCTTGCGGAAAGCGCGGCTAATGATACAAACGAGGGTCCATCAATGACTAACGAGGATGCATCCGTTAATTTATTGGAGGATCAAGACCCAACTTACTTTGTTTGACCACACCACTCTGAACTGATTGCCCCGACATTTGTTCGTTCTTGATGTTTAAAATTGAATTACAAGTCGCTTGAAATTTTTAGTCTTAAGGGAACAATCGTGTATGATATATATAGGCAAGGGGTAACCATAAGCATAATAAGACTCCTACACTTTTTTGTTTACCCAACACCACTTTTTATTACCCAAGAAAAACGTTTGAGTTCCTTAGACTAATTTAAACAAATCTAGAAGTACTAATAATTACATATGCAAAAAACACTTGGTTTTCTTATCTTGAAACCACAACTAAAATAAAAGATAAATTGATTCTATCTATAAAGTAATAAAAAATAAAAAATAGACTTACAAATAAGAAAACAAATACAGCTGACATTTAAAGAGTCGGGGCCAGAAACTCTAAAGATCATAACTTATGGGGCCACACAGTCTCGGAAACATATCTTCATGGGCCACATTGTATAAAATAACTAAAATAAAGGGCCACATGGTCACAAACGAAACAGATAAGGGGCCAATGGTGAAACCAATTTCATAACTACTGGGCCAAACTATCTCCTTCTCCACTACGTTTCTAAACATTCTAACTGGTAATTTATACCTGACACAAACACAAATTTCACATAAACACCTACGAATAAAAAACACATGAATTGATAAACACAAATTCACATAAACATCTTCTCACAAGAACAAGCATTGTCTAATTTCCAAATAGCCAATTTAAACTTTAAGAATATTACATCACAAACAACAATTGCCAACATTAATTGATAAACCCACAAAACCCAGACAAACCCGTAAACCCAGAGCAATACAAAAATAAAGAACACCAAGAACACCCAGAAAATAGAGAAGACCCACAAATCCCACAAATCCTAGAAATATAAACCAAAATACACCACTCATAAACTAATCAACATCCTAAAACATCCTAGCGATTAAAAAACCTAACAAAAAATAAATACAAACATGCCAGAACTTTGATTTTTTACCTTCCTTTGATCTCGAAACCTGAATCTTCTCCTCTCTCAGTGACTACGACCTTAGCATTCCCGGATGCACCTCCAACCATCTCGTGCATATGGGTGGATCTAACCAGCTGAAAAACAAGCACTTTTGCTCGGATGATCGATACTTCAAGTATCTGAGGAACCTCCTTTCCAGGAGGTGCTCACCTTGGATCGTACATCGAAGTAGCAAACCTAGTCCTCCTTACCTGGGCCAGTCATCGGACTTGATGTTGTCGTGTTTCTCGATCCAGCCATGGCGCTGGAGTTCAACGACGAGCGAAGATGAAAGGGCGACGAACAAAGAAGAAAGGGGGATGGAAAAGCAGATAGGGTAAAATGAAAAAGTGTAATGATTTTAGGGATAGAAAAAGTAAAGGGGTTAAACGAGTTGTTGGGATTGCTCGTGCCACGTTGGAAAAAAACCTTTCTGCTGATGATGATGGTTGTATAGGCGGCGTCGACGTGGAAATGAGGTAGCGCTGAATTGGCGCCACGCGGCGTTGACTAACGGTCAACTGACAAAACTATTAAAAAAGGGCCACGGGTTTGCGGGCTTTCCTTACAACTTCATGGCCGACTCCAAACTCACTAATTGGTCTAGTATCCACAGGTTTTGTGTGGATTTCTTTAGGGACTCTATAATGAGAAAGGGTGTGGATGATAGGAACTGTGGGAACCAACTTCCTCGGTTTCATACCCTAGACATAGAATGTCTCGGATACGTTTTTAGCACGGAGGGTAACTGTTTCCTCCTGGAAGTTGATGATGCTTTGACTTGTGGCCAAGAACGGCCTTCCAAGTATAATTGGAACCTGCTTATCTGCATCATAATCAAGTATAACAAAGTCAGTAGGGATGGTGATATTACTTGTTCGAACATGAACGTCCTAGACTGTTACCCATGTCTTTGTCACTGAGCTATCCGCAAATTATAACTTCACAGTAGCTTTTTTTTTTTCTTCTCTAGTCCAAGTTATCGAACATAGACTTCGGCATAAGATTCACACTCGAACCCACATCACACACCGCTTTCATCTTGAGCATACCACTAATTTGAATAGGAAGATTAAAGCTTCCCGGATCTTTAAGCTTGAGTGGTAACTCCTTTTCTACTCTTCTTACGACTCTCTCAGTATGAGCCACAGTCTCTTTTCTATCTTTTACACTCGCTTCTTTTTCTTGCGTGAAAACTTGTTGCGGTGTAAGCCCTTTCTTCGCAATCTCAAGAATTTGGGCATTGATATTTTCTGCACTATATGCCTCTACAAATGTCTTAAGTTCAATGTCTACCTTTGGGTTTGTCTTAGGAAGGGTTGATGACATTGTTTGAACAATAGGTGGAGAACCCACCTTCTCTTCTTCTTGCACAGCAAGTGAAACTTCTCCTTTCTGCTCTTTTGAGGCTTCTTCCTCTTTCTCTCTAGCTCTAGTAGCTTTAAGTTCAATAACCAATCTAATCTCTTCTTGCATATCCTTTAGAAGATCTATAAACACAGGTCTTTCAGATGAATCTGAATCTTCAGAAAAGTCAGAGTCTTCGGGGCTAGACTTGGTTAGTTCTTCTTCAATTAGTGGAACTTCCACAACAATTTCTGCAGTATGTGGTACTTCCTCTTCTTTTTCTATTTCAAGGCAAATTGCCTTACAAGCTTCGAACCCAACATTGGAATCACCTATTTCAATGGCCTTCAATTCTCTTGCTTCCATAATATTCGTTAAAACTTTATTCATTTGCTCTACTTGTGTTCCCAAGATTTGAATTGAAGCCTCTTGTTCTCTCAACTTCTCATTCTATGAGTGAATATTACTCGTCAGTAGATCCATAAAATTCTTTAAGTTTTCTCTCCCACTACTCCCTCTTGAGGATGTTATGGTAAAGCCTTATGAGCTAAAGTATTGGTATAAGCATCATTAGCAGGTTGTTGAGGAGGAGCAAGTCTATTAAAATTTTTATTTCCTTGATAAGAACCTTGACCTCTTGGTTGGTAAGTGTTATTTTGGGGACGAGGTTGATAGTTACCTTGATTTGCGCCCCCTATGGATTTGAATACTGCATACCCGGATGATTTATGTTACCAAATTAGTAATTTCCTTCGTTGGTCAGTTGGATATGAAATAAACAAATGCTGGATTTCCTTCACACTCTTCCCATGTATGATTCGGTACCTCACACTGTCGACAACCTTGTGCTTCTCGCACTACATTTATTGCAGCTACATTCTGATGTTTTTGTTGCATCTCAAGCTTTATCTCTTTGACTTGACTCTGTAATGCTGTTAATTTAGCTGAATTAGTAGTCAATCTACTTTATCTCTTTGTAATAGGAGCTCGCGAAAGTGGCCAACTCCTTTCAGTTTCTATAATACATTCCATACCTTCAGCGGCTTCCGTAGAATCCATGGACACAAATCCTCCTCTTCCAATATTATATACCCTCAATCTACTTTCTGCATTAATACCTTTATAAAACATCGGTAACTGTAAAGATGGGGTATAACCTCCAAGTGGACATCTAGCTAACTTCTGTTGAAACCTTGTCCATGCGTCTTCTTCTTCATTTTCTCGGCGAAACTTAGCAAGCTCCATCTGATCTTTTAATCTCATACTCTTCGGATAAAACGGTTAAACTATGCGGCTTGAAGTTCTGCCCAAGTATTAAGTGTACATGGTGGTTGTCTATCTAGCCAATCACCAGGTTTGTCGTTTAGAAAGAACGAAAACGTATGACAATACAGTTGCTCGCGTGTAATGCAAGGAGTAATATAGGCATCACAAATATGCACGAACTTCTAAATCGCTCTTACCGGATCTTGAATTGCTACACCACTATAGAGTCCAAAGCTTGTGAATTGACTGAGCATACCAGATCAGGCCTGAAGTGTATGTTTTGGATCTCTGGAGGACGATAATCTAATGGTTGAACTCGAAAAGGTGCTTCCAAGCCTGGGAGATCTTTTCTAGACGTATATTATTCCTGTTATCTCCTGGTGGTGGCATTTGAGGAATAAGTGGTGGTACCCGAGGGACTGGTCCTTGACGTTGATTGTCACTTAGATTAAGATTAAGATTATCCTCGGGTGGAATCAGCTCTTCCTCATTGCAAAAAAACTATTGGATATGGTCTAATTGGGTCCGTATATATCTAACTATCGTTCGAGATGGGTTTGTACCTAGTTGGAATTTTAAATGGACACCTATCAAAATGACTTAATTTAATTTTAAACTGATTAATAAAAAATGTAAGAAACGACATGGATCCGTACCCATCACGGCTTAATTTTCGAAAATGAGTGCGAACGTTCTTCGTTGGTCCCGTATCCACCGAGAAAAATGGGAAAATATAATTTTTTCAGACCAAGCAAAGATATAAATGTAAAAAACTAAACCAGAACATTAAAACTAAATTTTAGTTAAGACTTAAAAAATAAAGTTGGGTTTTATAGGCCCCGTTTCGTATTTTTCTTTTTTATTTACTGGAAACACAAATTAAGCATCACGACTAATTCCATGGAAAATATACACGTCTCCCATGTATATTTCCAGTTAATCAAACTAGGTTACCTATGTTCAGGAAAAAGATTCGAACCTTGTATCTTTTGTTTTATCTCTTTTAAGGAGTGAAATATCAAGATTTTGACCCGTTAAGCTAACCCGACTGGTTTCAAATGGAGATTCATTATATAGTGTACATGATTTTTTCTTTTTACGTGAGAGGTCCTAACATAGTAGTGTACATAATAGTAGTTGGTTGTTAATTAATATCCAAAAAAGGCTTAATAAATTCATAAAACTATTTTGTTTTATTGGATTTTATTTATCCAAAAATTGACTTCACAGAATATAACTAACACAAACTCAAGTCCGACATAGTCGGTGGACCACAACCATTTGTCTCTCCCTATCTTTATATCTCGAACCTAACAAACTTTTCCGGTACCGGAAAATTCCTTTCTCTGGCGGCAACACCTACTTTCTCTAACTACAGCTTCTCTCTTTATAATATAAAGCTGCTGTAACAAAAGAAAGAAAAAACGCACACAGTAAAGTGTATATGTGTGTGCATTATCAGAAGCTGAGGCTACTGCTCTGCAGTTTCCGTAAAAAGTAAAGCCTTTTTATAGTAGTAGGTTAGCTTCGTCCGTTACTTCTTTATCGCTTGTGATCTCGCTTTTTAATAGGTGAAAAATCGAATCTGATTCTCTTTAATCTCTCTCTAATTATTATTCCTTTTCGTCCACTTTTTGTTCTGCTCCATTTGCAGTTTTTTTCAAGTAAATATTCAACTTTTGCTGGAAATAATATATACATATATGTATGTCTATATGAACTTTAATGTTATTATCATAATTTGTACCGTTGATTTATACAATTTGCTATAAACTTGAGCTAATTACTTGTATTGCTTATGACTTACCTTTATTGTGCTCCAATCGGAGTTTTTTGCTTCTTAATACTATTTATTTTTGTATTTTAAACTTTCTCAGAATTATTACTGTTTAATTGCACTTATGTGCTAAGCAACTGTAATTTTAGTACTATTTTTACGGTTTAATTATGTAATTTTTTTTCTTTGGCTGTTAATTAGCTTTTGGGAGGTCGTTATCAAGAAATTGAGTATGATTTTCCGCTGTAATTTAATATGAACGGCTTTTAATTTTGAAATTAAAAAAAAAAAATTAATATAATTAGGCTCGTTCTCTGAGTTAGTTATTGTGACAGGTTGATGTGAAGTTTCATGTAAATATGCTGTAAAAAGTTACACTGTTTGGAAGTATTGTCTCTGTTATTCTTTGTATGTCCTGTAAATGTCATCTCTATTCACATAAATCCAAGCCTTTTCTTGTTTAACTTTTACTCATTGGATCCTTCTAACCAACAGTTATTCCCATTCCCCCCTTATTTCCCTCTCTATAGCCTAGAGCTTCAGGTTTCATGTGTGGTGACAGTATAGTGTCATAGATTTCTTACTTGGTTTTGGGTAAATTTTGTTAGCTCTTTCACTTTAGGGACCATTGATCAAATGATTTATATCTCAGAGTTCTTGTTATAACATACATTGCATACTTTTTGGTATGGCTGTATTATCATCTAACTTCTCCTCCTTCCAGTGACATTTTCGGGTAAATTCTACTATTGGTCCCTGTGTTATGCGAAATACCCAAATATACACCCCTTCGTTTAAAAGATGCCAATTATACACGTGTTATACAATAACTTCGCAAATTTGCCTCGCAGCAGGGACCAATTAATGCAACGTATTTGAATAACACGGGTATATTGCTTCTTTTTTTAAAACACAGGGACCAGCGGTGCAATTAAATTATTTGTTGGGGATAGGGTGAATGCTTATTATTTTTCGTTGTGTGTTAAATTCTTGAAATTATGTGCTTCGGATTTGTTGATTTATGCTTGACTCAGTTGTACTCCTACTTGAGAATTTTATGATAAATATTAATTTATTGAAAATTGGCAATTCAGGTGTGTGAAATGAATGGATTTCAAAACAAAAAACATCTCAATCTTGAGAAACCTATTCCAGGATGCTTGGGAAGAATGGTCAACATCTTTGACTTAAGTACAGTAGCAAGAAACAAATTGCTCACTGATACACCACACTGTGAAGGTAAATTCTCTTTTTCGACATAATGTTCATTGTTTCTTGTCTATCCTTAAAACACTTAAAAAAGGTTGCGTAAAAACGGCATTGTTATATGATTTAAATTACAGGGTCCCCACTCTCAAGGAGCCAATCAGATGTAGCTAGAACAAGCCCATCAAAATATCAAATAGAGGACCAAATGGTACATATATAGTTTTCAATTATCTTTCTCGAAATTACCTTTTTTATATTTTTTATTATTAATTGACATGCAGAGAAGTTATTCAAATAAGAAACCAAATGGAACACCAATGAAGATGTTAATTGACCAAGAAATGTCCAAAGAGACTGAACCAATGCATAACTCACCTAGTTTAGTTGCAAAGCTAATGGGTCTTGATGCACTTCCACAAAGTACACAAAGAAACCATTCAATACCTTCGAGTCATTGGAAAGAAACAGATTTACCACATGAATGTGAAGATATTTACGATATATGGCAAACTTCACGTAGATCAAATTCTTCAAACAAGGGCAAAAACGATGAAAATGATAAAAAAATGGATCTTGTTAGACAAAACTTTACAGAAGCAAAAAGATTAGCTACAGATGAAAAGCTTCGACAATCTAAACAATTTCAAGATGCTTTAGAAGTTTTAAGTGCTAATAAAGATTCGTTTCTTAAATTTCTTCAAGAACCAAATTCATTGTTTTCCCAACATATGTATCATATTCAATCAACACCTCCTCAACATGATACTAAAAGAATAACTGTTCTTAAACCCTCGAGTAAAATTCCTACTACAAAAAAGGTGAATGAATTTGACATTGATAAAACCCATTTAGGTTTTTCTCAATCTGATGAAAATTCTTCTCAACCTACACGAATAGTTGTACTAAAACCTAGTCCAGCTAGGCCTCAAAGGGTAATTAATTCTCCACCTTTTCAACCACGAAGTGAGGATTTAGAAAGTGAAGCGGTTCATGAATCTAGAGAAGTAGCTAAATCGATTACACAACATATGCTTGAGAATTTATCCGGACATAGAAGAGACGAAACGTTAATTTCTTCTGTGTTTTCTAATGGATACATAGGTGATGAAAGTTCGTTTAACAAAACTGAACAAGCTACTGAGAATTTAAGTGATTCGGAAATGATGTCACCTGTTTCTAGGCACTCATGGGATTATATTAATAGGGTTGATAGTCCTTATTCATGTTCATCTTTTAGCCGAGCATCTTATTCACCTGAATCATCGGTTTGTAGAGAAGCTAAAAAACGACTTTCCGAAAGATGGGCTATGATGGCTTCTAATGGAAGTTATCAAGAACCGAAACATGTAAGAACAAGCTCTAGTACTTTAGGTGAAATGCTTGCTCTTTCTGATGTAAAAGGTTCAGGAAGATTTGAAGAAAAGGAAGAACATAAAGCTTCGAGTTCTTACTTAAATGATAATAATCAAAACATCGAAAGTTCATCGCAAAATCTCCTTAGGTCTAAATCTGTTCCTGTATCTTCTACAGTTTATGGTGCAAGATTAAACGTAGATATTTCAGATCATGACGAGACAAAACCAGAGGCTTCACATAATACAAATAAAGGGAAAAACTCGAAATTATCGTTTAAAGGGAAGGTTTCTAGTTTGTTTTTCTCGAGAACCAAAAAGTCTAGCAAAGAAAAATTAAACGCAACTCAATCTAAAGGTGAATCAGAATCATCCTCTGCTAAACTTAATGATCGAACTATGGAGTTAAATAGTTCATCATCAAGCTTAGGATCTTCCACAATATTAAATGGCAAACAAGGGATTATTTCTTCTCAGGTAAACTTAACTTCTTTTTATTTCATTATATTTCCATATATTTACTAAATAATGTAATAAACCAGGATGAACCAAGTCCAATATCAGTCTTGGATTTACCATTTGAAGGAGATGAATATACACCATCAGAGTCTTCGGGTAAATCTCGTAATTATTTTATCCTTTTTATTCTAAAACTTTTTTTAATTGTTTCGTCTAAGTTAAGTTTATACACTTGCTACAACAGGCTTGGAGATTCGAGATTACTCAATTCAATCGAATTTAATTGACAAGTCACCTCCTATTGGTTCAATATCTCGTACATTATCACGTAATGATTCATGTGTAAGTACATACACATTAACAACATCTATGTCTACTCGACAAGAAGAGGAAGAAGAATGGTTATCATTTGTCCAAACATTATTATCAGTGTCAGGTTTCGATAATGAAGTTGAATTATCAAAATGGTTTTCACCTGAAAGTCCATTAGATCCTTTGTTACGTGACAAATATATCGATTTACATGACAAGGATATTATAACTCAAGAAGCTAAGCGTAGGAAAAAACGATCAATGCGGAAACTTGTGTTCGATTGTGTTAATACAACAATTATTGACATGTCAAGATATGGATCAGATACTGTTACCATACCATATGGGATTGTGGACCAAGTGTGGGCCCGGATGAAAGAATGGTTTAATGGTGAGATGAGATATGTTTCCGATGAGAGTTTGGAGTGTAATAATATGGTGGTGGAAATGGTGGTGAGAAAAGAAGTGGTGGGGAAAGGGTGGGGTGAACATTTAAGAGTAGAGATTGATATTTTAGGATGTGAAATTGAAAAGAGATTACTCGAGGAACTTGTGGAAGAGGCTATGATTGAATTGACAGGTTAATTTTTATTTTATTTTTAATATTATTACTTTCTATTATTTGTGTATTGGTGGTTACATTGTTGAGTTATTGATGGTCCCCTTTTGATGTCTGTCTCTGTCTGGATTTTTTTCTTTTCTTTAATCTCCACGCAGAACGGTTTGTACTTACTCTAACTAACTCACTCATGCACATATATAAATAAATATTTATATATTATATGTATCATCTGTCTCTTGCCTTTGTCTTTATTATTATAATGTGGTCCAAGATGAGGCATGGTGTTGAAATCTTTCATTATCTGTGACCTATTAAGCCATGTTACCTTCAATAGGTTTATTTCTTTGATCTTCATTTCACATGGTCTATATATCTACTACACATGTAAAGCCAACATATCTCATCCAGTATCCACAACGTCCTATTCTATAGGTTTGTTCCCTTCTAATTAAGCTTAAAGTTAAAAGCAAAATAGTAAGGAAAAATGAAAAATACGATGGCATAGGGAACACAAAGGGCACACGCATATTAGTCCTTACGTTTTATAAGAGGACAAAAGCAGTTAGGATCTATTTTGGTATAGGGATCAAGAAATATATAACACACATCAAATCGAGATCTTGTCTAACCCCACTCCTAAAAAGAAAGTGAAGCATTGTCTGACTACAAAATCTCATATATATATATCTTTTGTTCATAAGACTCCAAAGCTTAAAATGAGCATGAGTATGCTATTGACTAGTATCTACATATCATGCAACATAAAGAATAAACAATTGAAGCCGATTGATCACTCCCATTTACTGGTCGGTTTTCACGCATCATTGTTCAGTCCATACTACAAAAGAAAATTAATTCTGTCATTATATTCGAAGAACTATCCATAGATATTATACACAAAAGAGTCCAAGAACAAGAAGATAATGCATAGAGTAATTAAGTAAAGATTGTATTAACAAGATAAATATATTTACCTTTTCTCTCATGCGTGAGCTCCAAAAGTCGGAGTGATTGCCCTTAGTGTCGCCCTTAAATGGGACAGATGTTGGGCTAGAATATGGATTGAGTAGTGGTTCGCGTGTTCTGCCCCTAACATTGTACTCGTCCCATAGATCATCATCCATTTCCGTTCTGTGTGTGGAGACTAAAGCTCTCAGGATTATAGATAAAACTAGAGATAGTGCCTGATAATTAAACCAACAGTGAGGAACAACATACAAATATATATATATAAGAAAAGAACAATTCTCTATTACAAGGTAGCGTATGAAAAGAAACATAACATGCCTGAATAGTAATCACAGTAATGCCAACCCATTCACAAATATCCATATTTTGTACGATGAAGCTGCGTAAGCTCTCGATTTCCCCAGTTGGGTCCGTTGGAAAATCCTGGATGAAAATAGAAAAGAGAAGGGAACGAAACAAATTTAGTGTTTAATATGATATATAATGGCCAATTACTCAAACATAATTAGAAAAATTACCATCTCCCAGTTGCGATCGAATCTGATAAATGCCACTAAACTCACTTCGAGGAGAATAAAGACAAAGGTGAGCATTGCATGCTAGCAAATACTTTTAGGTTAAAGTTAAACGCACGAATCAATAGTTTTTTTTACCAACCCTTGTTTTGGTCCAATTTAACAACCCAACATAAAATTTACAATACCCTTAATGTCATTGCTTACTCATAATACATAGAATTAAAGTTTGCATGGTATTTGTTGAGTTAAAACTCATGTAAAAATTAAACTGCTAGAGAGGAGCTTATTATGGTCATTTACGTACAGTGCAATTTCCTTCACGATGCATGCTAAATTCAATCTAACTGAATAAAAGTGTTAGTAAAAAGTAAAAACATAATTAGCCCTGCCTAAATATTAGTCACAGGATGTTTTAACTTTTAGCCACCATGGAGAAAATCCTGGATCCATCCTTAATCTCGTGTTATGTTATCGTTCATGTTAATTATAATGACAAAGTCACAGAATTTCAATCTAATAAATCAAAAGTAGCAGGCTTGATAAATGATACCTATAATCTCAACAGTTATTAGCAAATTCTACAATATCTAAAATTCATTCGACAATAGGAAACAAGCAACATTTAATTTTCTAGGATTTACACACATAAACACACACACATGTGCGTGCATAAGAGATTGAAAAGGATACAAAGCAAAGGCAACAACCATTCAATGCTTCAGCTGCAATTTGACCAATGCAACTCGCACAACACAACAATATACCCACCCCCATAAACGCATATATAAACCTGCAACAATATTCAATTTATTTAAAAAATAATAAAAATAAGAGAAAATGAAAATATTTAATTGTACCATGGAGCAGGGAGGGAATCGAGATTATAGTGGAGTCCATAGTTAACGTCAGGGGAGATTACGCTGAGATGGCCGGATGGAGACGGCGGAAGAGGGTGGTGCCAATGGGTAAGCATGTAGGATGAGTATATAATCATGCAAATACCAATGAATATTTGAAGAAAATTCATAAATTTTAGTAAAAATGCCAAAAATGTGTGGCAGCATTGCCTTCTCATTTCTTTGAATTTTTGAATTTTGATTAACACGAACCCCTAATTTAACAGAACTTTTCTTCTAATTTTTGTTTTGCTATTCCTCTAGGAGGGAAGAAAAATTAGTGGGTTTCCTATATATATATATGTTTTTTTTATTTGTCTCTGCAGGTTGTTCTTTGATAACGATGACGATGACCAGCTGTTGTCTGTTGTAATAACAATTACCAAAAATAAAATAAAAACTATAATTGGTAAGTATATAGTCAAGTTTTTATTTATTTTGGTCGGATATAGTCAAGATTTAAATTCTCGTGTGTTAGAACTTATATTTGAATTAACCTACTTTATTAGGATTATATTCCATTGCATAAGGCATTGCCTTGCCATTTAGTATAATGTTTTTTTTTCTTTGGGATGGAGAAAACCTAATTATATAAAAAAACCTAACCTATTTCTAATTTATTAAAATCATCTAGGATGTTCTCTAGATTTTTGTTTTTTTTCATAGTTTCGTGCCTTGCTTGTTTTTCAACTTGTTTGTTTTTGTGTTATGTATTATTTGAATTCAACTTTTAAAAAAAATAGAATAATAATAATAATAAAAATAAATTTTCTTTTTTTCTGTTTAAATTTTTTTATTGAAAGAAAAGTAATTCAATGATTGCATAATTCTTTAATTTTTTTCAAAAAAAGTTAAATAATTAATTCTATTTCTTTTTTCAAAGAAAAGAAAACAATTATTTTTTAAAGTGCCTCAACTAACTTTATAATTTTAATAAATATATAAATTTTACATAACATAAAAGGGTATAAAATTATTTTTATGTAAAATAATCCTTTCTTTTTCTTTAATAATGTGAATCCAAACAAGTGATTTCTTGATCAATTTTTTTTTTTTTATTAATATTTTTATAATCCAAACACGATTATCACTTTTCTTTCAGTTTCTTTAATATTTTTATATTCCTATCATTTCCTTTCATTTGATAATTTGAACCAAATAATGCATTAAGGTTTCTCTGAATATGTCTGAAGATTACACCTATGGATTCTTCAACCATATTTTTGTTTTTCCTCAAAATTAGTTTGATCTTTCAGCTCGTCACTAACACCTGCTTAATACCTTGAATAATTTTTAAAGTTATCCGAGAGAATAGTAATTTCTTCAATTTTATTGTCTTTACAAATATCCAAAGTCTCAATAATGGCTTGTGCTTCACCTTCAATGATTGTATCGCCATCAAGCCGTTTTAGAGTGGTATATTCTCGATCCAATATCTTAATGAATTTCAACTATACCAATACTTGTGGAATTGTATGGATGATCAAATGAAGTATCACAGGTAAAAGCAATGTTCGTTGTAAAATCTATACCAGTAACCACGACCCTCGGTATATTACTATCCCTATTAGTATCCCATGTATAATTAAACCAGTTGTGTCCAAAAAAATCTTGAATATTAATATTTGTTACCTTGATAACGTCTTTGGTCTGAACTTCTTCTTTGTTGTGTCTATTTTTTATTTCTGTTTTCCAAATGTTCCAAATCATTAATAAAACATAAGTTGTGATAATTTTTTCCCCACCCACCATTTACATATGTTTGAATGATCCTGATAATTCAGTCACCAATCAGTCTTTAATCATCCTCTTGAATCCTGATTTGTGCTACCGATCCCGCCCATATTTGTCTACATACCTCACATTTTAAAATGAGATGTTCAATTATTTCGCTATATAAATGACACCATTCACATTCACCATCAACGTCGTGTTTTTTTTTTCAAAATTCTGCCTGTTGGGACTGTATTATTGCTCGCTTTCAAATAAAAATGCGTGCTTTAGTAGGTATATTTGTTTTTCAATCTGTTCTCCATAAAATTGAATTTGTGTTTGGTACAGGATTTGATCTTTATGGTTCTCCAAAAATTAATTTTCCAATCATAATTTTGTATCCAATTTTTATGGTATATACTCCACCTTTAGTATGTGACCGTATGAAAGCGTCACTTTCTTCAATTTGTGTTAAAATCTTTCTTGTGATAATAAGTATAATTGGTTTCAGAAACACATTATTTAGAATGATTGCATCCCACCCTGATTTGTCCGTATTCCATAATTCACATACTTTAGTAAGATTACATTCTCTTGGCTTTTCAAACTTCCATGAGGTATCTAACCATTTTCCAGATCATATATTAATAATTTCCCCGTTTTCAATTTGGTATATTCCATTTTGATTTAAGAAATTCCCGTCTTTAATATACTTGCCCATAACCAAGTCTTGCATTGTCTCAAATTTACATTTATAAAAGTAGATTTAGAAAAATAAATATCTTTAACTATTTTGCCTCAAGGGTTTCAGGATTATTCATAATTCTCCAAGCTTGTGTTGTCAGTAACAATATGTTCATTCTTTTGAAATCCCGAAATATCATACCACTTAACAATTCACTAACAACTAACTTTTCCCAAACCATCCGATTAATTTTATTTCTTTCTCCTGAGTTGCACTAGGAATTGCAATAGTTGAAATAAATTTATTACAAAATGTAATTAGGAATGAAAAAATTGACATCTTGTAAATAGGAATAGCTTGAAGAATGACTTTGATTAGTACTTATTTTCCCCCATCCGAAAGTAATTGTGCTTTCCATCAATCTACTTTTTTGAAGATCTTTTCTGCTATTTAAGACAATGGTTTATTCTATTAATTTTTTGTTATTTTTCTAGGTTTTGTTGTGTCCAACCATGTTTTTTTGTACTTCTAATGTGACATGAGTTAGTCTAAAATACTTGTTGAGGTTTAAAAAAATGTTGAAAAGAATAAAATATAGTATATAATATATTACAGATTTTATGTACAAATCCAATCAACCTTCTCTCTCATCTACATAAACAATCATACACAATTACACAACAAAAAGCAAAAAAACAAGTTAAATCAGTTACGTGGAAAAGTAAATTCAAAAGAAGCAAGGAAACAAAGACAAAAAACATAGTAAAATCTTAAGAAAATTTTGAATTCTTGTGGAGCTTTTTATGAGCCGATATCATCGTCGTTCACAACTTTTATTGCTTCACGGCTTCTGTTGTAACATTAAATTAGAAAGGTAACATGTGAAATCCTAAACTTTTGTAATATGGTTTAATGTTTATGTTTTGATATTTAGATAATTGTAATTATGATTTTTTTCATGATATATTAGAGGTGAGTGGTGTAAATATTGTTAGGGTTGTGTTTAGATTGCTAGGATTGTCATTATGTGTTAATTTTGACCATGAAAAGGTGTATGTAATATGTATGTATAAGTTAGATTGTGTTTGACCATGAAACTGAACAGTGGTACTACTACTACTAAGTTAGAGTGACGAAGAGCTTTATACAAGAGTTTTCATCCCCTACATAGAGATTGAAGAACGATGCTTCAAAATTACTGTTGAAGGCAAGGCCTTAGACTTACCAACTAGAAATTAACTTCTAGCTTCTTGATAGCTACTTGATTGCATGAGCATGTAAAATAAGAAAAGGAACTACATTTCTTTAACCGTAGGTACTTATATTAATGTAAGAGGTTCTTACATTACTAACTATGATAATATTTGGGTTTATGGAGTTTTGTTTATTATCACAACCTAACTTGTATTGAACATAAATGTCACATTTAACAATGGGTTTCATTTTATGAACAAGATGGTGCAATATAGATCTTCATTAGAAGCGTTGTTCCAACTCGTGAGCAAAAACAAAGTATCACAAGGGTATATAGATGCCTGCAAACAATTATTGTTCTATAGTCTAATCGATGCATTCTTCCATATAAGGAATTCTACTTTAATTGTGAAAAGGCAAAAGAGTACTTGAAGCCATATTCAATAGCTACAATACAACTGTGGAAGTGAATCAAACATTGAAGGTGACACCCCAATATTTCAGGGTAGTCTTCGGTGTCGAGGGAAATGGGAGACCCATAATGGATTGGTACGAAAAATTAGATGTTAATGATATAGTGTAGTTTGCGAGAAATTTCATGAATAAAAGATATTTATTGAAAATGGATCGGGCGCGTTCCAAGATAACAACTGTCTTGATAAAGCTACCAACCTAAGCAAACTTTTACAGGTTTGCAATATTTGTATGTATGGTAGGTTTAGCAACAATTTGCATCTATATGGTTCAAATTGTCTAAAATGGTGGATAGTGAAACTATCCCTTCATCTTAGTGATCTACTGAGCTATGAATGGGTAACCCACGTGTGTAAAAAACATTGGTGGCATCTAATAGGAAAAACTATGCAACAGAGGTGGAATGATGCAGTTGCTTCTACTAGTAAGCATGTATAGTTACATTCATATATTTTTATGTTGAAAACTAGCTAACATTATATGCATGATCATCGTACATGCCAGGTTCTACAAGCATGTTAAAGTCAAAGCTCTAGAGAAACAAAGAGCATAGCCTAGGATCATGAGATGGCTGAATAGTATGAGGGAATCGATGATCGATGGTAAATTCCTTCAAGGAATTGATATGCAATTCATAGGTTAATCTTACTGCAATCTTGAAATGCCTCATATAATTGAGGGAGACATAGTTAATACAACCAAATTAGTCAACATCCACTATTATGGGTTTTTACTCATCATAAAACAATGTATAAACATTCATAGGGTAGTTGTTTGATCAATGGTAGTTACTATAGAAAACATTATTTCGTTACCAAAAGATCGTGTTTTTCAAGTAAACACTAGAGAGATGGTGCTCAGCTTGCGGGAATAAAGAATCTCCCAAAACCACATGCCTAAAGGACAAGTGGTACAAGGGTGAATTCAAAAATGTAGAAGAAGAAGATGATGACGATGAAGAGGAAGACTGCGAAGAGAATAAAGGGGAAAATGATGGTCAAGAATAAGATAACAAAGACGGCGAAGATGATACCGTTATAATATTTATTACAAATATGACACCGTTTATAATAATTTTAACAACATAATTTGATAAGGAGAAAGACGTTATAACCTTAAAGAAAGAAATTTGACTTTCAGATGAAACTTATAAAATAGTTTACAAGTCATACATGTATATACATGAGGAGATAGATAATTGGATAAAGAATAGATAATTTGTTTAAAAAAAATTAGATGGATATAGAGTTTTACCAGATAACTTCAAACAAATCTTTAATGTATAAAAACTAATACAAGATAATGTATAATTATCAAAAATTTACGGATAGATTTACTTAGTCTAAAAATAAGATAATGATAGGATGTTTACTTGTACTAAAAACAAGATAATGATAGGATGTTTACTTGTACTAAAAACAAGATAAAGATGAAAGAGTAAGTGGACTCTTAGTTATATATATTTACTTGTGATAATACTTGTCCTAAAAACAAGATAAGTGATATTATAGTATTTAACTTAAATTGGAATCTTGTACTTACTTATTTCAAATCACGTTAGGTCATCTTGTATTCAATCGTCCATCTTCCATACTGACAACCTAAATTATCAGTGTGAGTTCGCTATGAGTATTTTCGCCGTTTTTTCCGGGGAGGGGAGTAATTGTTGATCGTTCTTTAGAAGCAGGAGCGATTTTCCTTTCCTTGACTTGTTGTGTCTAGATATGGTTCTTCGTTTAGCTGACACACATGATACACAGTTTATAACCACAACTTTTCGATCAGAGCTCGTTAAAATTGCTGACAAGATTTATGGTGTCACCCACAAAAATAGAGTTAGTGTTGATGATGTTGTCTCTGAGATAGAAGCTTTAACTTTTATCGAGCGTGATCAAATGCAGGATTTTATGGTACATCATAATCTTTTCTTTAACTGTAACGACATCTTATCTTTACTTATCGCTTTTGCAGCTTTCACTACAAGTGTGTGTTATGTTACCTGTTCTAGTTGCCTTCATCTGTGTATAATCTGACAAATCTAATATCATCTTTAATTCTAATATTCTACCATTTGTTGTCTGTTGTTCACATTAGAGCCTAAATTTAATTCACGCACCTCTTTTGATGTAATATGTTTGGTGCCTTACCCTTGTTGCCTTCACATTCTGATGTTTTTTTAGTTAAAGTGAAATATATAACATTACAGCCTGAGGTGAATCTTATATGGTCTGGTCTATCTATGTTATTATATTCCTTTTTAATTTCTCTTTATTTGAAAACTATATTCTTATACATCTTTACGTAAATGGACCATTCACCATTGCTAATGACCTATCACTCATGTGGAATGAGTATGGGAGGGACAAGGTAATGTCCATCGTTAAACAAGTTTTTACTGATTAGGATTTTGACATTTTTTACCCTACATATGAGACTTATTTTACTATTTTCATGTTCTTTATTCACGCTTCGAATATTTTGTATGCTGATCAACCTATCAGAACTGGAATTAGTTATAGTACTGATAAACGTGATGTTGTTCATGTGAAGAGGGTGTTAGTAATCACTTGTATGATTTGTTACAGGTTTGTTCTTATATAAGTGATTTAGCGGATGAAGATAAGTAAGTATGAGGTGTGAATCAAATTTCTGCAAGGAGTCAGAATTGGTTGCAGGTTAGAGCCGCATATTACAGAGTTTGGTTCAAATTTAGGGGCCAAATTTGGGTCATATATATTTAGGGTCCGAATAAAGAAGTGTAAATAAAAAGGATGGCAAGAGAACGGGGATGTGAATGCTTATGATGTTGAGAAAAGGCAACTCGATGTGAACCAAACATAAGATGTCGTTAGTTTCAGAGGTGTCAATCATAAAGGTAGTCTAAATGACTTTAGCGATGACATTGTGAAGCCGACACAAAGACAAAAAAAAGGTTTTCCCCATTCATGGTAGTTTCTAAGCTAAAGAACTAATCTATGTGATAGAAAAAGATCATGCCACTCTTGTAGAGGCAAATATCACATAACTAACATCAATGTTTGAAGCATCGAAAGAGTGGTGGGTCACCATGAAAGAGATTGAAAATTAAAAAATCAACATCTAGAATCATCGATCAAAGGATGTGATGAAGTCGGTGAATATATGGTGGATATAACAAAGGAAGCGACTCTCTACAATGTTAAACTTGTCGACCAACTCAACTAGACAAAAAATAAGTTGAGAAAATTGGTTGCACAAAAGAAAGAAAGAGAAAGAAAATTCAAGGAGTTGACTTATGAAAATGCATGTCTGAAGGCATTATTTGTGGAGGAAAAATCTTAGAATAAAAAGATAATGGATGAAAAGCTGAAGAATACAAATATAACTGATGATTTCGAAGAACAATTGGCGCTTGAAATGGCGACTGAGGAGAATAGAAAGGGGGAAAGAAAGGTTGGTGACCAAAGTGGGGCAACGAGTGGAAGTAAGAGATGGAAGGTTAGTGCAAAATAGAAAAAGAAAAAGGAAAAGATTAAATGAAAGAAATGGATCGCACCAAGCTTACTGATTATCAAAGTTCATGATGATGAACACCTTGGTCGTGGGATGTCTTTCAATGACGATTTTCCGAGTCAACTAGTTTTTTTTGAAACACAACAAGTCAATAGATAATTTGAATCAGGCACAACCCGATTTCAAAGCTTTGGTTGGTTGACAATTGTGATTGTTTGTTGTTAAGGCATCTGGAAGGCTCTAATCGTAACCTATTTGGTTGTGTGGGCTTTTGGTGGGGGCAAAGGTGTGATAAATAAATAGATAAATAAGAATAATAATAAAGAGCACACACCCTTGAGAACCACGGAACTCACTGCAGTATCACAGATCGTTTGCAAGTTTTAATGATAAGTCAAGTTCGTTCGAAGGGATTGTATCCGTTAGATCTACTTATATTTAACAAGCGTAGATGAATTTAGATGTTTAGAATAAAATATAAAAAGATAAAATAATACGAATAACTATCAGACGAGAAATAATAAATAAGAATGCAGATAAATAAATATGGATGTAAGTCCAATAGATTATGATTACTAATATGAGTCTATTACTAAATTGTTATTCTAACTTATCACATTAAGCATTATTTATTAACCAGGATTCTAAAGTCTACCTAGCCTTTTCTAGACTTAGGAGCAACCTCTCCACTACTAGGGATTCCTAAGTAATGATTGGTGATTAAATCAAACCTTAATGGCTATCTAGTTAAACTAGACAATTATGTGGTGTTGTCAATAACTAAGATTAATCCTAAGATTGATCAGATCTAGGGAAATAAGTCAAAACACATAATAACAATATACGCCAAGCTTAATCAATTAAAATAACAAATAGTACTTAAAGACAAAATAATAATCCAACAATTAAAATTAAACTTACAAAATAAAAGCTTAGAAATATGGTTGAGAATAGATCTATAGCTAATTACTCTAAATATAGAGAAGGTGAGATGTAGAAGAGGAGTTTGTCAGTCTCCAATCTTCTTCTTCTTCTTCTTCTTGTCTTCCTCTACAGATCAGCTTGCTTCTTGAATGAATAGCTTGATTCTAAGGATGAATATCTAACTAAAGGACTAAGCTATTGTTTAAAACTAAGAAAATATAAGTAAAGACTAAGCCTATACTTTGCAACTGAGCAAGGACATGTTTACAATGGTATAAGGGTGTATTTATAGGTGTCTTGGAAGCCCTAATTAGTTTTCTTGAAGGAGAAGTAAGTGGTGGACTCCAAGCCCAACTCTAATTCGTATGGAAATAAAGATAAACACTGCTGGACCGTTTTGAGCATATCTTCTTCGTTATTGGTCGGTTTGAGCTCCATAAGATACCAAAAGAATCGCAACAGAATTATCTTTGCACCTATGAAAGGAAATTACCAAAATCGGCCTATTTCTTAGGTAAATCGCCACTTCTTTAGGCGTGTGCTGCAGAATCCCAGATTAAGACAGCTTTTCCTTTTCCATCTGTTTAGCTTTTATTTCCTTATCTCCAATTACCATGCTAATCTCTTTCCATAAGTTGTTGTCTTTGACTTGGAATCTAATTAAGCTCCATAATTATCTTTAAAGCTTCACACTAAATAAATAATTAAACCCAATATGCTCTAAAAATATTATTTTACCAAATCAAGACTCAAAATAGGAAAGTGTAGCATTTCTCAAGAAAATCGACTGTAATGACTTCTAAATCACTAAAAATTATGTCTCATCCTAATATAAATCTATCACAAATGAGGAGACATCAACTTTAAATAAAACACAAGATACCATCACATATTGCTATGACGTTGCAAATCATAAAGGAATTTGGGGTGAGGTAATAAAATTGCTAGTATTTTATAATAATGGATCTATACCCATCATCTTTTTCGCTTCCCGTATAGATATTATAGTGATAAGATTATCTTATAATGTAGGTGATTGATTCCTTGTTTTTTTGAGACTATATGAATACATTATTAGTATGTGATGACAAACAAACACTGAATCATCCTGCCCATTAGGAGCCAAATGTGATTGTGTGTTGATGGGATTATATAAAACATAAATAGCTCTTGATTTTATTAACGTTAATCGGTGTTGTGCGTATATATATTTGGTTGTCTTTGTATCTTTTTATATTAGGTTTTATGTCGCACAACTTACATAATGATGGAGGGAGCGGGGTCTCGAATGGTGCCCCCCCAAGTTTTGTTTTGGAATTGAAGGGGAGCAAATAGCGAGGAATTCAGGAGAACCTTTAATGAGATGACGGCACAACACAAACCACTTATCTCGATCATAGTTGAAACCAAGGTAGCTGGGGCGGAAGTAACTAAGATTATCAAATTGCTCCACATGGAAAAATATATCAGGGTGGATGCTATTGGCTTCTCGGGGGGGTATATGGCTTCTTTGGAACAGCGAGGAGATCACAATTCAAATTTTATCGGTTGGTAAACAAGTTATTAATGTGCGTATTACTAGTGACTCTTTTGTTCCTTGGATTTAGTCTATAGTGTATGCTAGTCATAGAGAGTGGATTCGAGATTACTTTTAGGAAGAACTCGAGACGGTATCAGAAATGATGCAGGATATGTGGCTTGTAGTGGGTGATTTCAATCAGATAGGCGTCCCTAAAGATAAATTGGGTGGTGTGGGAGTGAATAGTCTTATGATCCATTTTGAGAGATGGCGAGATAAATGTGGTTTGTCAGATTTAGGTTTTGAGGGCCCAAGATTTACGTGGAGTAATTCTTGGAATACGGGTATGAGGATTCTGGAAAGACTAGACAAGTCTTATGGTAATGCGCGTTGGCGGGAATATTTTGGGGGTACGAGGGTCCCACATCTCCCGCATATTCACTCGGATAATGCGCCTCTCCTTGTCATGCTTTCTACACCTCAGGCTTATTGTAAGCCTAATTGTCGTTTTAGACTTGAAGCTGCTTGTGTTATTCATGAGAACTTTCAAGAATTTGTAGAGAAAACCTAGATTAAAGAAGGCAGCAACCTAGTAGACAATCTAGAGGTTGTTCGTAATGGCTTAGAGTAATGGAAGTTTGAGGCCTTTGGGACATTTTTTGCAAGAAGAAAAGGGTGATAGCTAGGATTTTGGGTATTTAGAGATCGCTTCAAGGTAAATATAATTTGTCTTTAGTTGGCATGGAAATGGGACTGCAAAAGGAGTATGAGAGTATTCTGGCACAGGAGGAGTTACATTGGTTTGAGCGTGCAAAGACTGATTGGGTTAATTTGGGAGAATGAAATACTAAGTTTTATCATTAGCGGTTCGGGTAAGGAATAATATTACGGGAAGGTGTCGCATCAAGGATAGCAACCACACTTGGATTTTGGACGAGGATAAGGAAAAAGAGTGGGTAATAGGTTTCTTCAAGGATTTATTTTACAAATTCGGGGGTGTCGCCTTCTAGCTTTCTGTTACCGAATTTTAGGAAGCTTCCTATAGAAGCCGTAACTTCTCTTAAGGAGCCCGTTAGTGAGAAGGAGGTTCGCATTGCTGTTTTTCATATGAAACCACATAAAGCACCTGACCCGAATGGTTTAACAGCTAGTTTCTATCAAATGTGTTGGGATATTGTTGGTCCTTCGTAATTAGTATGATTTGACAGGCCCTGAGAGTAGGTTACTTTCCGAAGGAGGTGCTAGGAACTCTTATTCAGCTTATTACTAAAGTGGGGAGTCCAGAGTATATCACTCAATTCAGACCGATCAGCCTTATAAATGTCTGTTACAAGATATGTATGAAGGTATTGGTTAGTAGAATGCGACTTGCTAGCGAATAATATTGGGCCTTTTCAAAGCAGCTTCTTACCTAATCGTTCAACCATTGATAATGTGGTCTTAGTTAGTGAGGTGGACCATTCTAAGACACACGAAGGGAAAGAAATGTTTCATGGCAATCAAAGTGGACCTAGAGAGAGCTTATGACAAAGTTAGGTGGGAGTTCTATGAGATTCATTGAGTGCTATGGGAGTCCCAAAATTTTGGATTGACATTGTTATTTTTGGCATGGCGGATAATGAGATAAATGTGTTGTGTCATGAAACTCCTCAATCATCATTTAAGCAAGAAAGGGGAATTCGTCAAGGAAATCCCATATTGCCATATCTTTTTGTGATATGCATGGAGCGACTATCTCTACTTATTCAAATTTTGGTGGAAAGGAATGATTGGAAGCCTATTCACCTTTCATCGGGGGGTTTCCTATATCTCATATTTTCTTTCCTGATGATTCAATATTATTTTCGGAAGCTTCGCCTCATAATCTCGATCTTTTGCAGGAAGCACTTAACTTGTTTTGTCATGATGCGGATCAGACAATCAACAAATATAAGTCTCTCATATATTTTCTGCGCAACATGGATGAGTCTCTACCCGAGGACATTACAGTGAGAAGTGGATATTTTCGAAGTACATAGTTAGGTAAATACTTGCGTGTTCCTATTCTTTTTGGAAGGAGACTGTGTGGTTTTTATGGTGAATTGATCACTAGCCTGAAAGGTACACTAGCTAAATGGAAGGCTAGTACACTCTCTTTAGTTGGGAGTATCACTTTAGACCAGTCGGTGTTGAGTGCTAAGCCAATGTATATCATGCAAGTTGAGAGATTATCGGGGTATATTTGGCATGAGATTGATCAAATCCGACAAACCTTTATCTGGGGTGCATCTTTGGATCATAAGCGTATTCATTCGGTCACCTGGGAGGATTTATGTCAATCTAAGAGTGTGGGAGGGTTAGGATTTTGTAAATCCAAAGAGATGAATAAAGCGCTTCTTGGTAAGTTAGGATGGAAATTATTACATGATGAGGGAGCTCTGTGGGTTAGGGTGTTGCGGCAAAAATACTCCAGGATGAGTGTTCTGCACTATATAAACCGAGTTCCGATTCTCAGATGTGTAAGGCCATCGTGGAAGGTATTGTCGTTGAAAGACTGGGATCTGATGGTCTTTACAAGATGGTAAGCAAGTGGCGTTTTGGTTAGATGTTTAGTTGGGAGATACTCCACTTAAGTTATCAGCCCTTCAAGACATCGAGACAAAGGAACAATTTGAAACGGTTAGCGACTATTTAATAGAGGATGGAACATGGAATTGGGATTGTTTTCATTCCCTACTTCTGATTTCGAAACTTCTAGAGTTGGGTAATGTGAGCATTCAATTAATTGATGAGAAATCAGATGTATTGTCTTGGGTGAATACAACCCATGGTATATATACAGTTAAGTCCACCTACTGGGAACCAAAGGATTATACGAGAGAAACTATGGTGAATTGGGATAATGTTTGGAAGATCAAGTGTCCGCAAGAGTCTAGAATACTGATATGGCGCGCGATACAAGATAGATTAGCAACAGATTCGAGTCTCACCAAGAGAGGAATGAATGTGTCTGAGTTGTGTGTATGGTGTGGGGTAAAAGAGGATTCTTCTTTACATCCTTTTCAGGATTATCCTATTAAGCAGAAGATATGGTATGGAATTAGTAAGCTAGGGGTTGATGAAAGATCGTGGTCTCCCTTGGAAGGGACAAACAGGTGTGGTACAGCTAGGATGGGCGAAGGAGGACATGAAGTTAATGTTTTGGAGGAGGTGTGAAGGGTGTTTGAGGGTGCAGCAACAGAGTTACGAGATCTGCAGGTGCATTAACGGATGGACAGTATTTGGCGAACATGTCCTGGAAGCTCGAGTGCGTAACTGTTGGAGGAACTAGACTTGGTCCAACATGGCGTGCAGCGGGCTGTTTCAGGTATAGCAGGGAGAGAACTGCTGCAACAACGGCATCTGCAGAATTCAGACCCAGGAGAGCAGCAACATAACAACACGTCAGGGGGAGAATTTGGGAGAATCGGTCAAACACAGTCTAGCAGCGTAGGGGTGCAGGTTCCAAGTTGTACCTGGTGGGATCATTACATCTCGTGTAATATTCTGTTTGCTGGAATTCCATGAGTACCTTTTTTACAAAAATTATCGATGTTATATGATCAGAACGGAACAGATCGATATTCCGAGGGAGAGGGGTTCCTATGTTTGAGAGTGGCAAAAATCCAAAGTTTTGGCTATGAGCTATACTCGGGTGTGGAGGGTTAATGGTGGTATTAATTATTGGAATAAATTAGAGATTGAATTAATTGGTTGGACTAAACCGGTGTATGGGTTTAAACTCAATACAGATGGATGTTTGAATCAGAATGGTGTCCAAGGTGGAATAGAATGAGTTATTAGGGATTTGAATGGAACGTGGATTAGTGGGTTTTCGATGAAGTTTGCATGTACCATGCCGGTGATGACTGAATTGGTGGTGATCTATGAAGGAATTATTTTGGCGGAAAAAGAAGGTTTGAGAGAGGTGGGAATTGAAGTGGACTCTTTGGAGGCTTTAAAGTTGATTGATCACGGTACGAACGGAAGGGGCCAGGTTTGGAATAGGTGCTCAAAATCAGGGAAGGTCTTTTGAGAAACCAAGGATTCGTGATCGCCATATTTTTAGAGAAGCGAATACTTGCGCGGATTGACTTGCTTGTCGTGGGCTACACCAAAGAACTCTTTACTCTCAATATGAATATCCTCCAGATAGAATTTGGAACTTGCTCATAAAGGACATATTTGGATGGAAAATACTCTGTTTAATTTTTAGTTCGGATCTGGATATTTTAACATATACTTAATGGTTATGTTTTTATGGTCCTAGTGGCCTCCTTTGTAACCAACAAAACTGTGGTAAGATTTTTAAGAGCAAGTTTGCAAATCAAAATGGATAGGCTTTGTTTGTTAGATTGGTTAATCTTATTTGGCAAGAAAAAAACCTAAGGGTATGTTTGGATTGAAGGTATTGAGAAGAAAAGAAAGGAAAAGAAATGATATTTGATATATTCAATCGTTAAGATTGGAATATTTTTTGAAGGAAAGTAATTTGAGTGATTATTAAAATCACCTATAAACCCCTATATATAATCACTCCAAATCGGGGTCAAATGGAAGGAAAGAATTTTATTAAATAAGCAAGAGAAAAAAAATAGCATTGACACCTTACAAACAATGATAAAAATGGAAATAAAACATTATTTCCTAATTTTTTTCTAATCCAAATAAAAAAAATACTCAAACTTTTTAATGAATTTTTTATTTGGTAAAATTATCAAATCCAAACAACATTTTTCACTCCTTTTCTTTTCTTTTATAATTTTTCTCTTCTTTTCTTTTATTATTTTTTCCCTTGTGAATACAAACACACCCTAAGGATATTCCAAGGCCAAGCAAAGAACGAGAGTACAATTTACTCAAAGGTGGAATTCCTACCTTGATGGGGCCTACGTCCCTACCTTTGAGAATGTAATAGAGGCAATCAATCAGGGTCCAAGAGTTGTCAACACTAATCTCACAATAAACATGATCTTTTTTCCGTCAATTAAACAGTTACTACAACTTATAGTCTTGAGTTTTGTCAATTAAATTATGCTCTGAGGCCAAAACTTAATTTACTTAATTCTACATACAATTGTCTTAGTTTTTTTAGGCTTGCATAATAATAATGTTGTCATGTAAGTTTTTATGCAAGTTTGGGCAAGTTTGCTTGTAATATTACTCTTTTTAACTAGTAAAATTAATTTAATTGGATATAGACTTACTACTTTTTATACACTTAAAAAGTGTGAATAAGAAGAATTACAGGGTATAATAAAAAAAAAAAAGAATTACAGGATTCGAATTCTTTCTCTAATATGGATATAGAATTCTGCGTAGGAAGATATGTATATTTTTCGTAGATTAATCGTAATACGTTTGGCCTAGACCTATCTTAATATAATAAAAAATAATATATATTACTATGTGTTTGGGCTTTTTTCCTGGTTTTTAGTTATAATGAAATGAAAAATTGCTTAACGAAAGCAGAAAAAAAAAAAAAAAAAAACCCAACATTTTTTACACTTTATCTTTGCAAAGAGTCAAACTGAAATAAATTCAATTGAAATTAATATCGACACTTCCGTGAGGATATGACCTTGAGCTTACTTGTAGCTTTTTTATATTTATGTGACTAATTACAATTTGAAAATTAATTTGATAAAAACTCCAACTTATTCAAAAGTCAAATACATCCCCAATGAAAATGAGCCGATGAGGTAAGATTAGCAACTAGATATTGTTGCAGAGTGCTTGACTTGGAATACTAGTTGTCAAAAGTCACATATATTCCAAAAGAAGATAACATCATCTTAGACTAAGACTAGAAGTCACACTTAGAATGTTACACTTGAAGGTTGTTGCAAGGATGTTTGACAGGGAGTCAGAACCAAATCTTCAGCATCATTTATGAAGTCAGAGAAGAGCGTGTTGTGTTTTACCCAGCATTTTATTTTTCCAAACCACGCGGAAATAGTCAAATACATCATAGAATAGAATATCAGTAATTCCACAATCTTACATCACAGGGAAAATACAGCAAGCATTTCTATCAACGCTTGCAAAGTAAGAAATCGAAATAGATTTGTTTAAATTAATGTGTAAAAATATATATCATCCTTTTTTTGCTTCACCTATTTACCATCTCCTACGTGGAGGTTTTAAACCCCAATAAAAGTGTTTTTTTTTCTTAAATGTTTATTTTCTTTTACCTTTATTTAATGTCACATTAGATGAGGTGATAAATAGGTGAATCAAAAAAGGGTAATATATATCAATGCTCTAAATTAATATATACAGTTACATCCATAAAATAACTTTGACTAGACACTCATAAATCTGGCTATTTATTAACCTTCAACCAACTAAAATTAATTACACCTTGTAATAATTCTCTATAAATTCATTTCTCCAAGTTTCCTAAAGCTATAAGTGAAAGGTGATTCTAAGAACATCCTGCATTAACAATTTCCATCATGTCTTGTACAATTTCCATTTCCATCTTTGTTTCTTTTCTTGCCATTCTTTTGAGCGCACCTCGCGTTGAATCTGCACGGGCTTTTTTTGTCTTCGGTGACTCATTGGTCGATGTTGGAAACAACAACTATTTAGCCACCATAGCTCGGGCAGATACTCCTCCTTATGGAATAGACTTTCCGACTCATCAACCCACGGGTCGCTTCTCAAATGGATATACCATTCCTGATCTGATTAGTAAGTTCATTTAGATAATAAAAAAATTACTTATATTGAAAGTTTTATGTAACATTTTAAATGCTTATGATAGGTCAACACATGGGTGCTGAACTCACATTGCCTTACTTGAGCCCGGAACTTACCGGAAATAAGCTACTCGTTGGAGCTAATTTTGCCTCTGCTGGAATCGGAATTCTTCAGGATACCGGATATCAATTTGTAATTTTAACAAATATTTTCTATTATTTATTTTAACTGAAAAATACATTTATCTATTCATTATTCTAAATAAGATATGTTTAACTTTTCGAATTTCTTTTAACTTTTCTACAGGCAAATATTATAAGGATGCCCCAGCAGTTACAAAACTTTCAGCAATACCAACAAAGGTTGGCTTCACAAATTGGACAAGAACAAGCAAAACAACTCGTGAATAGCGCGCTTGTCTTGGTCACAGTTGGTGGGAATGACTTCGTCAATAATTATTTTTTAACACCAGTGACTGTAAGGAGACTTCAATACAATCTCGAGGATTATTCCGAATATGTGGTCAGCGAGTTCAAAAAGCTTTTAAAGGTATCTTATTTAATGTCTTTCATGAAACTGTGACCAAATTCTTCATTGCTAATTGCTAGATACATTGTATTCCGTACATTAATGACTTTTGACTTTATTTAGTTGCGATATTTATGAGTATATAGTATGATATTTAATTTAATGAAGTTTAATGTGTAGAGTCTTTATGATCTGGGAGCGAGAAGGGTGTTAGTTACTAACACTGGACCGATAGGGTGTGTACCGGCTGAGATTGCGCAGAGGGGCACAAATGGTAATTGCGCAGAGGAGATTCAACGAGCTGCAGCAATTTTCAACCCGCTCGTTACTAAGATGATTCAAGGTCTCAATAAAGAGATTGGGTCAGATGCGTTTATTTCTGTTAAATCATTTGAATTGCAGAGTAACTTCATCAAGAATCCACAAGATTTTGGTATGATTTATCGTACTTTAATTCATATGATGGCAGGTTAATTGCACCATTAGTCCTTAATGTTACTTATGTTATGCAAATATCCCATGTGATCAGGTTTTGTTACGTCAAAGATAGCATGTTGTGGACAAGGACCGTACAATGGGTTAGGACTATGCACAGCGGTATCACCATTATGTCCAAATAGAGACCAATATGCATTCTGGGATGCATTTCACACATCAGAAAGAGCAAACAGAATCATTGTTGACTCTATCGTATCTGGTACTCAAGAATTCATCTCTCCCATGAACCTCAGCACTATTATGGCCATGGATAGGAGCATCTACAATATATAAATTATGGATAATTGATCTTGACCAATGTATTTTTGGACAAACAGATTAAATATGATGTTCCATAACTAGAGTTTTCTTCCTGTATTTATTTATTATTTCTATGCTCCCTTTGTGTTGACATCTTAGACCACCTATATGTAGTTCATCAAACAAATTCTCATTATTGCTTATATTCTTCAAAACAAGTAGCATAAAAAAAAAATACCAGATTGATAAGCTTCATACTAGCACCGCCCTTTATTTTAATAATATGCACACATTATCCCAAACAATTTTAGGATCGATATCTTTACAAGAAATGCTTTACCGTTACTTTCAAACTCTCGTCCATACTTTGATTCTAGCAACATATGCAAGCTATGGCTTTTATGCTTGGGTCGACAGAATTTGGTCTTTACTTGAAAAGAAGGCTTTCTTTGAAATGAAGGGGATATTTAAAGAAGCGAATGCCTGCGCCAATGGGATGGTGAACAACGGATCGCACCAGACACCACCAAGATTGATCTACACAGATCGAGTATGGCGATATATAACGAACGAAAGATAGATGTAGATGGAAAACACAAACAATTATTGTATAGGCCCCAATTTGGGAGAGTCAAATAAATTTGTAATGTTAAGTACGAGGGTTTGAGGACCTCCATGGTATTAATAACTCTCCCCTTTTAAGTGACTCATACGTAAGAATAAGATTACTAACGTACAGAAATAGGGGGTGCATGCATGGGAGTAGAGATATTTTTTTTCCAGTAAAACCAAATATAGATTAGTTACACATAAGGTAGTGGAAATTAAAAACCCCAAAAACTGAAAAATCCATCTATTAGTCAAGGTTAACATTACACTTAGTGTTCGTTTAAAATTATTTTTCAAGATAATCAATTAAAATAATTTTAAATTCATAATAATATTTTCAACTTTTAAAATCACTTTTAGAAAAAACATTAGATTAGTGATTATTAAAATAATCACTTAAAGTGATTTTAGACGTCAAAATATTTTTTAATAATTTTTACAAATATTTTAATTTTAATCAAAAAGCACTTTTAGCTTCAAAATAATCAATCCCAAACGGGCTCTGAGTGTATTTGACTAAAACATCTGCCGTCCCATTCACCTTCTTATTAATATGAACAACTTTCCAGGTCGGAAATTTGGAGAGCCCGCTCTTCATTTCGGCGATAAACGGGTAAATCTGTCATCGAATACCTGAAACCTGGGAAATACCTTGAACAAGCTCAAGGTTATGGGAGTAAAAGGAGATACTCCGATGATTGGGGAAGGCTTCCTCATTGCAAGTAAGACAACCCAGCATTCACCCACAATAGGGTTGTTGACTACACATCATCTAGCTATCCTTTCAGTAATGGTTCCATCAATATTAATACCAATATACACAATACCTGAAGGTTCTCATTCCTTTTTTAAAGAGATCCAAATAAGATCAAAGTCATCTGTAATAAGCGGATTAGTATTGGTCTCCTCAGTAACCATAGCCTTAGCTACATTCTTATCATATATCATATCATAGTCTCTCGGCACAAAGTAATCTTTGATCATAGACTTCACCTTACTATTAATCTCTTTAATATTCCAAGCTTTGTTCTCAAATAAGCCCCTCATTTTAGCTTTCCAGATAAACCAACATGTTATTAAAAGAATGGTCGTAATTTCTCTTTTGCCCCACCCATTCATAGCATAATTGTCAATTGTCTCCAGGAACCACGATCCAAAATTATCCTTACTATTTTTGTCAATTCTAGTTTGCATCTTGATGTAACCCAAACAGACATACGAAAAGGGCAACGAAGGAATAAGTGTTCAATATCTTACGATCCTGACTCACACCACCCACAAATATCATCTATAGCACATTTCCTGGTATGAAGGTTTCTTTTAGTTGGAAGGGCACCATTACAAATTTTTCAACCAAAATTTCTAACTTTTGTCGGTACACTAGAGTGCCAAATAGTGTTCCAAAGTTGTCCAATATTATTTTCTCCTTGTTTCGATGATTGTGCTTGTTTACATACCTCAAGTTTAACAAGCTTATGATACCCTGGTTTCGTCGAATATATACCATCTTTAGTTTCTGGCCAAATAAGTTTATCTTCTTTGTTGAGCAGCATGATAGGAATTTTACATATTTCACTTATTATATTTGGTGTAAAAAAATTCCAAGGACATCAAAGTTCCAAGAGAACATATTTTTATCAAACAAAATGTGCAACCTTTTCCAATTGACAATCCTTTGGCTTTTCAAGATTAAAATTGCCCCTTAACCATTTATGTTCCCAGATGTTTGTACTACATCCATTACCAATGCACCAAATAGCGTGTTTCTTAGTGAATTGCAATACTTTGTAAATACTGGCCCAGCTCCATGATCTTTTCCAGGCTAATTTTGCATAAAAAATTCTACATTTTGGAGAATATATACCTTTGAGAACCTTTTCTACTAGTGAGTTGGGATTATTAATAATCCTCCAAGCTTGTTTAGCAAGGAGGGTAATATTCATTTTCTGCAAGTCTCTAAAGCAAATTCCACCAACCGCTTTTGATCTAGTTATCTTGTCCCATTTAACCCAATGAATCCTCTTCTTGATACCTGAATCTCACCAAAAATTGGCAATAACACCAAAAAGATTTTTACATAGCGCTTTCGGAAATTCAAATATAGACATAGCATAATTCGGGATAGCTTGTAAAACCGCTTTCATGAGGACCTATTTCCCTCTATCAGGTAATAAATTAGAGATTCAATTAACAGATTTAGGGAGTAAACGATGTTTGATATAATTAAGATTTTCTAATTTAGCACGTTTAAGGGAAAAAGAAATGCTTAGGTATTTACCAAAAGAAGTTGTCCTTTCTATATTTGAAAGTTTAGTAACCTCATCACAGATCGAATCAGGACTACCTTTGTTAAACAAGATATAGGACTTTTGAAATTTAATTTTTTCACCGGAAGCTTGACAAAATTTGTGTAGAACGTCTTTAAAAACACTAATTTCATTATGCTCAATATTGATAAAAAAGAGTGCATCATCCGCAAAGAGTAAATGAGTTAGCTTATGACAATTCATGGCAGTGAGATACCTTTAATATTACCTTCTCTACATTGGTAGTTAATAAGACTAATGAGGCTCTCAGTCAAGGGAGAAAATAAGAGTGGAGAAAGCGGGTCACCTTGCCTAATACCCCTACTCGGAGAAAATTGTCCAATCTCTGTCTATCAAATTTAACTTGAAGCAATACAGAAGAGATGCAATTATAGATCCAATCTGTCCATTTATCACAAAAACCAAGGCTTTTAAGAACTTGTATAAGGAATTTCCAGTTCACTTGGTCATACGCTTTTGCCATATTAATTTAATCGCCGCGTAATTCTTCTAAGTTTTTCTTTTATTTTTAAGAAAGAAAGCAACTTCCTGAGCAATGAGAATATTATCTTGAATACTTCCTCCTTCAATAAAATCCGATTGGGTAAGAGATATAACATCATCCATAAAAGGTTGCAGTCTCAACGCAAGAATTTTGGCGATAATCTTGTAGCTAAAATTAACACAAGCAATCGGTCTAAAGTCTTTAGTTTCTTCATGTTTATCACCTTTAGGTACGACTTACGAGCGTAATCAGCGTGTCATTCAGTTTATCAAGTGAAGTATGATTATCAAAAAAGTTACAAACCAACATAAATATATCTTCGTTGATAATTTCCCAATACTCTCGGTAGAATTTACCTGGAAGCCCATCCGGCCTAGGAGCTTTCGACCCCGACATACTAAAAATTGCGTATCTCACTTCCTCAAAAGCTGGTCGTTTAGTAAGCGTATCATTCATGGTCGTGGTAATTTTAAAGGGTATAAATGTAGTAAGATATTCAGAATCGTTATAAGGATCTTCAAAGAGATTAGAATAAAATTCATTAATCATCCTATTTAATTTTCCGGAATCCTAGGTCCATGTACCATCGTCCATTTTAAGCATAGAGATACAATTTATTTTCTGTCTATTAAGAGTAGCCGCATAAAAATAGCTAGTATTTTTATCTCCTTTCTCGACCCATTTATCTCTAGCTTTATCTATCCAAAAAAGTTCTTCTTGATTCCACGCTTCCTCGAGTTTATTATAAATAGTCTTTTCTTTTTCCCAATTATCATCAGATGCCACATCATTTTGTAATTTTGTAAGTTCCAGCTGATATTTTTCGATAAGCTTTCTATTATTATAAAAAACTGTTTTGCTCCAACCTGTAAGTTCTGACACATGGCATCCCTTTTTGTACAAAAGTCATTAATATTAGTAACCTTATTAGAACAATTCCAAGCTTTATTAATAATCTCTTTACAATGCTCATTTTCCATCCTCCGGGATTCAAACATAAAGTATTTATAATAGTTTGCTCTAGCAGAATCTATACAAAGGATAAGCGTAGAATGGTCGGAGCCAATAGCTGGTGGAACTTGAAAAGAAAAGTTAGGAAATAAACTACACCAAGTAGGGGTGTGCATCGGGTTAGAAAACCCGCATAACCCGACCAACCCGATTACACTAACCCGAAATTATACGAGTTAGTTTATTATTGGGTGGGTTGCGGTTTACATTTTATAAAAAATATAATATTTTTGCGGGTTGTGGATTTTAAACTCGAAACCCACAAACCCGCATACCCGATTACCCTATAGTACAAAATTAGAAAAATTTGTATTGCTCATTTTATTCAAATAAAATAGTAGATCATATGTTTCTCACTCTACATTTCTGTTATTTATTGCTACATTTTTGAAGTTTTTATATTTCTCAATATTTCAATAATATTTTATCAAATGAATCTTCTTTTCATTTCAATTATGATATTATCTTTATATACGTTTGATAACATTATTCTCCTACAATATTACTTTATATATTTTTAAATTAAAAAAATGTTTTGAAGTGTATATTAGTATCCTAAACTATATTTTTTGTTACAATTTCCGTTTGTAATATAAATTTGACCCGTGGAATGAATATGTATACAAATTCAACTCAGTTATCAAACTAAATCACCCGCAATGCACCCGCAACCCATCCAACCCAAAACTTAACGGTTTATATAATGTATTGGGCGGGTTCGGGTCTTATTTTTCAAAACCCGCACAAGAACGGGCGGTTTGTGGATTAGACAATTTTCATCCAATACCGACCCGCGCACACCCCTAACGCCAAGAGATAGAAGCCAATCCACAATCTAACCTTTCTTTAATATTCTCATCTCCCATTCTTTTATTGGTCCAAATTAAAAACACCCTTTACTCGGAAGATTTATGAGGCAATTCTCATTTATGAATTCATTAAATTTAATAATTCTATCGAAATTCGGATCGGTTTACCTTGTTTCTCGGAGGTTTTAGATATATCGTTAAGATCTCCAATAAATAAAGTAGGTTTATTAGTTTTAGAGTTCCATGAGGAAAGTGATTTCTAAACTGATTGTCTTTCCGTATCATCATTAGGGCCATAAAAACAAACCAATAACCAAATAAGATTATTAGATTCTTCAACTTGGGCGTTTACAAAAGATGGGGTAGAGTTGATAACTCTAAGCTTAACCGAACTATTCCACAACAATAGTATTTCTCCAGACATAAACGATCGTCCTCTGGGCTCAACTAAGTGCGATTATTAAAATATTTAAGTGCTTACAAGATTTAAGACTTTTACTCCTAAGCTTAGTTTCTAAAAGTCAAGTGATAGATAAACGATACATCAAAACTAGGGACTTAAAAGCTTTCTTTGTCGTGGGTGCCCTCACCCCTCGACAGTTCCACACCATTAAATTATCCAACAAACCCGGCCCTATTAAGGGACAGGCCGCCATCCAGTGTAGAGAAAGGAGGTAGGGTTTCCATCACGGGAGGACCCTTGAATTAAAATTGGCATATGGTCCGAATGGACCCTTGCCAAGTGTGTAACTCGTGTATTCGGGAATAAAGTCTGCCATTCCACATTGCCATATGCTCTATCCAGTCGTTCCATAATTCGTTGACCCGAATTCCAAGAATCACACCATGTATAACGCAGTCCCTCGAAGCCTAAATCAATCAAATTACAAATGTGCCTCCACTCTTCAAATTTCTCCATTCTTCTTGACACCCCAGAAACCCCCCCTTTTTTTATCGATCTCTAATCCCACTTGATTGAAGTCACCGACCACAATCCAGGGGGAATGTAAATTATGGAATGCTTTGTGTAGTGCTTCCCACAACAACTCTCTCTTTGTAATCCGGGCTAGCATAAATAGCAGAAAAAGTCCAAGGTGTACATCCCCTCTGAGATATTTCTACATTAATGACTTGGCGACCAGCCGATAGCACTCTAACTTTAATATCGGAATCATTCCAAATTAACCATATTCCACCTCTATAGCATTCCGAATCAACTCTAACTGGATTATCTCTTTATAAGGAGTTAATAATATTGTTTGCAGTTACCCCACTAACCCGCGACTCTACTATCACTGTTAACCAAATGTTATTAGATATCATCATATCCCGTAACACCCGGCGGAACCTTGATTTTGCTGCACCATAACAATTCCATACGAAAATATTGATTGGCTGTTTGGATTTTTCCCAAGCCATTCCTGAAACATTTGAGCAATTTATTATTTAATAGATATAATTTACTAGAATTACCTCTAGACGCATTAGGCGCGAGAATCCATAAGTACATCCTCGTCTCTATTTTCCTCTTGATGCTCAAGTTGTTGCTGGTTCACTTCCGGTGTCTCGCGAACTGGGCTCTCCAACCCCATGACATCATCTTCATAGTTACCTTCCACCATGTCCCACAATGGGTTCGGAGGCATGGGCGCCATAATGCTACTAGTAGCATTTCCGAGAGGGCTGACTTGCGCAGCATCAAGGTCTGCTGCCGCGAAGACAGTGGCTGTGGGAGTACCAGGTTCGACCAAAATGGGCTCCAATATTTTATTTTTTGCAATTAATCCCTTGCCGAAAGAGGAGTTCTCCTCTACTGCTACATCAACTAAATTCCCATCAGTAACCAAACCTTGCCCAACATCTGTACTTCCATTACCCACTATTCCCTCAGTAGCGCCCATGTGACTAACAACTCCTCCAACACCTTCCAAATTAATACTATTGTTCCCAACTTTTTTCGCACCCCTTTTTCCTGTTTTTTTCTTTTTTTCCGCAGCTGTCCCACTATACCCAATTGAATTATCCACTTCTTGCACCTCCACCTCATCTATCAACACTCTCCTTTGTTCAAAATTAGTAGATGTAATCACACCATGACCCCTAGCAGCAACACCTTTCTTATTATTCGCATTGGCCCAAGAAACATTTTTACCTTTATTAATATTACTATTCTTTGTTCCCGAACTTTGCCCTTTACTAAAAACACTTTGTACGGAATGTCTCACTTATTGGCCATTCTCTTCCATCCTTAACGCCTCAAACCGAGTCCCCAAACCACTACTAAATTGCGGCTTCGTTGGATTACTCATAACTCCTCTACCTTGCCCTCTATTTCCCCGTCTAACCGTCATCCATTCCCTATATTTTTCCTTGCTAGTTGGGGCTTCTACATCCCATCCGGCATCACTTCTTTACCTTTGGTAGTAACTATGTCTTCCTCCATTCTTGACGGTGCATTAGGCGGGCAATTCTCCTTTCTATGCCCAAACTTTCCACATTCAAAGCATATCAAGTGTAACCCTTCATACTCTACCTTGCATACATCCGAACCGATTCTTACTTTAGGTTCTAATGGTTTCTTTAGATCAAGTTCTATAGCCAATCTCGCGTAATTACCTCGCAGTCTTGCTTTTGTCATAGGGTCAATTCTAACTGTTCGCCCAAGTTTATCCCCTATTTTTCTCAAAATACGTGTGGTGTAGTTTTGCACGCCAACATTCGTAATCCTGACCCAGGCTAGCGTTGTAGTCATTGAGTTTGATATTGCATTGAAGCTTGGGGTCCACTCTAACAACCAGATAGTGATCAAGTACCATCCATGGTCCCCCTGATAATGCAAAATCGAAATCCTCTCTTTTTTCAAATTTAACCATATAGTACCCATGCCAAACATCTACTAGCTCAAAATGTCACTGGGATTCCATATTTGCCTAAGTTTCGAAGATAAATAGGAGAAACCAACTTCTCTACCCAATAGCCTAATTACAGCAGTGTTGCGCCATAGCCTAATCCCTTCTTGATACTCATCCCTAGTTCTAATAACAGTAGGAATTGTATCATTTATCTCATCCTCATTATCATCCTCAATTAATTCCTCCAATTCATAGAACTCATCCTCACCCATTATCCGATTAATTTTAGTTTCCTCACTATCCTCCATGATTGGAATAACTAGATTATTACCCGTTACCGTACCTTTCCAACCATTTAGTTTAGGCCTAACAAAAGTTCCGGAAGAATTACCTTGATTCGCGTTAATTCCCATTCTGTTAATTGGATTTTGCACCGCCGTAGGTTCCACAGGTGCTATGCCACTGTTTCTGGTGTCTTGAATTTCAATAGGAGTTGCCCTTAATCTCTTTCCAGCACGGCCATCTAGCATTGTAGCAGCAAGTTCTGGAAATTCTTCCATGTGCTGATCAGTGGCATTAGTTTCTTTAATTTGTACAACAGGTGTAGTTGTTGGCTCAATCACTGTTGTTATTGGGTTGTCTAGTGGCTGGTGTTCCGGCGGAAGCGCGGCGCCGACCAGAGTGTTCGGCGGTGAAGCCATGTGTCGTTGGAAATCAGTTGGACTCGGATATCGTGTAGCGTTTTGAATATTTTAAACTATATGGTGAGAGAGAATTAAAACTTTTTTTTTCGATTAAAAATAAAAGCTATATGGCCTATTATAAATCTTCTTGGGAGATCTTGTTATTTTACCGCGAATGAGAACGAGCGCAGGATAAAATGAGCGTAAACATAAACCCTCAATCAATTATGTCAATTATGTCAATTAAAGAATCATTATAAAATTTAAATCTTACATTGTTTCTAACGATACCCTGGTCTCCTATGGCCATGGCTATAGCTAAACCTCCTTCGCTTATCACTCTATGCTTGGACTCTATCAAACATCAACTTCTCCTTGGTAAAATAATCTCTCTCCTTAATCAATTTATACAAATTTAACCATTTTAGCTAATTTAATTGGAACTGTTATGAAATTAACTATATTTTCAATCATTTTATTTGTATATGTATGTTACAGACGATGATATTATAGCAGCTACCTACGAGATTCCATCCGAATTGTTCAATTGCCTGTTGCCACGCTTACCTCCATTGGCCTTGCACAAGTTGCAACTACACATGTTAGTTCAAAACAATGATTGTTATGCATATTATATATCATGAATTTGTTTTTTTATATATTTACAAATCTTACAATTATATTAAGCGGGCATTATCAAAGAAAATCTTGAATATATTATAAGCTTTCTGCGACTTTCGTTTACAAATGAATTCAATGGGGTTTGTTCAAGACACTGATTGTGTTATTTTATGCTTGTTAATTATGCAAATATGAGATTAATGCTTGTTAATTATGCAAATCTGATATATGTATTTTAAATGGAGAAGTGGTTCTAGGTAAGAATCCATGTTTCTCTACTCATACAAACTGTTTGCTAATTTTCCTCATAGACCTTTTGTAATCATGTACTGAACTTATGATTTACTGCCCTGGTTTTCATGGTGTACAGGCCAGTTGACTATTGCAATGGCTATGAACCTGTTATATATCAAAGAAAACGTAAAAGGTTTGGAATAAATGAGTGCTTTGCTTAAAGAAAATAGGCAATACTTATTTCTAATGCAAATCTGATGCATATATTTTTCGCAGAAATGTAACTTTTGATACAACATGGAGAGCCTTATACATGTCCAGATGGCCCGGAGTTGACAATTCATCAGAGTATGAATTGATAGATAATTGGCATCAATTTTACTGGGAGACACATTTGCAGAAGTATGTCCTAATAGTTAAAAACATTTATTAATTTTTAACAGTAAATACCAATACCTCGTGATTTTTACCCCTCATTTAGTAATATTTTTAACCTACAGTTGCTTGGATTCAGCAGCAGAGATAGCTTCACTCCCATCTTATAATGGTTGTATTGGTGATATACAAATTTCAGGTATGAGTATGATACTTATTATATATATATATATATCAGCAATATTGACACGTTCTGTACTGTGTAGACACTATACTAGAGTATATTAGTGGAAAAGGCCATTTAATAGAGTTGAAGAATGACCATAAAAAACTCTCTTACCATTGTCATAGCTTCGGATTATATACAAGGTTAGATATGTCTTTAGCTCTTTAAATGTGAGTGTGGATCATGTAAATACGTACTATAAAGCTATATAAGTTCATTTATTGTGGACAAGCATTTTTTATTTGAATTATATTATTAAGTTTTAGCATGATTATGTCAATTCATTTTAGCCTTAAGAATTTTATATGCTTAACTCATAATATGTTATAATTTCTTTATTTTTGTTAATTACAGATGTGTGAGGCTTCCGAATGTGCTTTGTGTGACCAAAATATGTGTAAGTTATGTATCTCATAAATAAATAAATATTCCTATACATAAACAATATCTAATTATTAGTTAACTTCAGGATTTATTTAAAAGCATCAAGCTTGAGACTTTAGAACTTCGATGGATAAAAACAGAAGAACATGTAAGAGGAATTTTAAAATTCATAAAATTATTTTACATATACTTTATGCCTTTTTATCCTTGACTACACAGGTTCAAGCATTATGTAAACTACTAGTTCAAATTAATGAGACACTAACATCAATTAAATTTATCCATTGCAAACTTTCAACAAGTTTTATCAATTCAATATGTGATTCATTATCTAACAAAGACCTTCAAACCCATGAAATTCAACATTTCTCCATTAAAACATCAAGTTTAATGGAAAGAAATGAATTTTCTTTACCTATTGGATTAGCTTCTTTTTTATCATCAGGAAGGTATGTCACATTTTTTTTTTTTTCTTTACCTCTATTTTAGAGAATATGTTAAAATTTTATTTTTAATATGTGCAATATATTATTAGGTCCTTATCTTCATTATGCCTATGTGACAATCAAATAAGACAACAATTTGCTAAGATGATGTTGAATAACCTTCTTGATACTTCATCTAATATAACTTTACTCGATCTTTCAGAAAACAATGTAAGTTGACATTTTTTTATTTTGTTTATTATACTTTTTATTTTTCGTAATTGAATGAGAAAAAGAAATTTTAATGTGGCAGATTAGTGGCTTTCTTTCTCGTTTTAAGTGGTCAAAGGAATTTTCTTTTGGAATAGACAAGTCTTTGCAATCTTTACGTGTCCTCAATCTAAGGTAAATTGCTAATTCTAGGTTTTATTTAATTTTAAAGAAAAAAAGAAATTGATATTCTTTCTTTTCGATTTCAGGAACAACAATTTAAAGGAAACCGATATAGATTGCCTAAAATGTGGACTAATTCACATGCCTAATTTGGAAACTCTTGATTTAAGTGACAACCCTATTGAAGACAATGGGACAATGTTAGTTCTGATGTTAAATATTTTTTATTAAGATATAAATATAACTGATAAAGGGGCATATTTGTAATTCAGGAGTTTGATTTCATGTTTAGTCGAGCCACATTTACATCTCCTTGATTTGAGATTAGAAAACTGTGATCTCTCTTGTGAAGGAGTGACTCAGCTTTTAATAGTCCTTTCATCGTTAAAAACACCACTGAGTTCTCTTTCAATTGGAGGAAATGACTTAAGCAAGTTAGTCTAAATACTAATGAAAGCTTATAATTTCTATTTATAAATTTCTAATGTTGTATAACTTGTAATTTAGCAAAGTAGGAGGGCCTATAGGGAAATTCTTGTGCACGGGTATTAGTTCCCTTAACGTTGAGGATGTTGGACTCGGATCTTATGGTTTTCTTGAAGCAATAGATGAAATTGGAAAGGATTTGAAAGTTGTTAACATAAATATAAGGTAAATTAGATTGTATTTAAGTAATGAAACTATTAAATTCTTATGATCAAGTTATGAAATTTAAACAGCAAAAATCGTGGTGGGGTTGAAGCAGCAAATTTTATATCGAAGCTTATTAGATACTCTCCAGAACTTGTATCGATCGATGCAGGTTACAATTTTATGCCAGCAGAAGCCTTGCCAATTATATGCTCTGGCTTGAAATTTGCTAAAGGTATATATATATATATATATACACTCATTTTGCTTTGAATATTTATCTTGTGTTATATTTGCATATTGGATTAAAATAAAATTAATTTTGTTTAGGAAAATTGAAGCAGCTGGATTTGAGTGGGAATAGTTTTGGTGATGTTTGTGTTGATGAATCGCTTCTCTCCAAGTTTGAGGTGAATGGGAAGCTTATTGTTAAACTAGAATCTTCAGTCGCCTTAAATGTACCTTATGATGACGAACCTTAGCCAGCAACTTCATCTTATAAGTGCAAATTGATGATCAAGAAATCAATTTGTAACTTTATTTCCAATATTTCATGTTGTTGTAATATATGGATATATATACTTGTGAAGTGTTTTTTTATATTTGATCAAATGTGCCAAGTTATTTGACATATTTATGGACCCAGTGGTTAAACGTTGCCGTTTCTTCAAGGCGGTAGAACACATGGCTCTAATTTGCTCCTGTGTTGTTGATCTACGACTCTCCTTTGTCTTATGGTTAGTGTAATTTAGTCTCTCAATTTTCTGTATACACTCTCGTCTCTTCTTTGAAACCCTAGTTTAGTAAAATCCTAGGTTTCATTTAGAAAACACTCAAATTTGTTAGAATCAATTTTGATTCATAGTTAGTTTTTTCCAGTGTAGTTGGTTTAGTTTGAAAGTTTTGTGCTACACTTTGTGAGTTATGTTCTTGGATTTTGAGTGTGTGTAACTTAAAAGAGAGATCTATGATTGTCAAAAAACTGAAAGGGATCTACTCTAATATGTAATCTGAAATATTATGGTAGAAGAGTTATTCTCACTGAAGTTTAACGTGGATGTAAATTTGTCGAATCACGATAAAATCTTTCGTGTTCTTTACTTTGTGTATTTTACATTGTGTTAGTGATTTTCTGGTAAATCTAATCTTTTACTTAAACTAAATCTTGTGTAAACAAATTTACAACACTGATATCATAGCCGTTTTCTCTATTTGTTTTGAGGTTTTAGAACTTTTAGGGTTTTATTGGTTTTTGAGGGATTCATTATGGTACAAATTGTCATTTGAAAAAGAATTGTAAGTTTTATATCCTCCACAAGAACTATGAAGCTAAACCCATATTTTCAAATTATAATTAGGGTACCAATTGAGTAAAAACGAGAATTATATGCTTGGGTGTTTTGTTCAATAATTCAAATATTATATAAGGACTAAAATTCAGCTTTATAAGCTTTTAATAATAATAGCAAGGTACATGTACTAAAAAGCAAATAAGTAAACAATAAAGAGATATAATGAAAGATAAAGCTCGAGATGCTTGGCTTTGCCGTTATTTATGACTCAAAATTGCTTATAGTTCAAGGGCAAATTGGGAAGCTATATGTTAATTGAGATTCTAAGGTGACTCTAATTCTTGCCCAAGTACTTAAGGGCGGTTGTCTAGTATTAGGAATCTCTCCTGAGTGAACCTAAAGTACTAGCTAGCGATTACGGCTGTAACCCCGTTTTAATTGTCCGACTAAGTTTGACATCTTGGTTCTAATTAAGTCGAATGCTCAATATTCTAAGTCCACTATTTAAACACCCCTCCCGAGTATGGTTTAATAGCTATCAATACCCAAACACATGGACAAAGTAATAAAATTCATCATACAATTCAAGAATATGAACAACATACATAAATCTCAATTCATTTCAATAGAAATTATCCCAAAATCATATAAATGATGCTATAATCATAAGTCAAGGTTCATACCCAAGTATCCTAAACTACAATAGAGTTTAGTTAATAATAATGTAAAACTAAAATACAATGTTTGAAAGATACATAATTTAGATAGGAATTGAAAGAGAATGAAAATTACACTAAGGATCATATGTGTTGATGGAATGAAGGGGTGAAAATGGAGTTGTTGACCTTGCTCCTTAATTCTTCCTCTTGCTCCGGGTGTGTGATGCTTTTCAAAAGTGAAGTGTAAATCCTTTTGTTCTTTAAATTACGATATATCATGTTGAAAAAATGTTCTCGTCAAAGATGGCCTACGAAAACTTGTGAAAAAGCTGATCTGACACCAAACACAAACTTTTTGGCCTTTTTTTTCAAAACTAGGTTTATGGTTCCACCAAAAATCGCTAGTTTGGAGTTTGGTATGTACCTGAAAAAGTGTCCGACCCTCCGAAATAACATTAAATTTGCTTATGTTTTGGGTCTGGTGCTCAGGATCGTCCGTCTAGCCCGGCCAGATCCAAAAAAAAATCGCTAATTTGCACGTCTAGGGCCACGGTTGAGGGGTCTGGTTTGTCCGAACCCCATTTTATCTTATCTTGTCAGTTCAGTTGCTGGACACGGTCCGATGCTTGGATGAAGAGTTGGGTCTGGCCTGGTTGGCTAAGAGCCAATCAATTATTTTATTACAAAAGCAACTCCAGGCGCACTTGTCCCCTCAAATTTCCCAACAGATCCTTCGCGTCCCCTTTTTCATCGTTTTCTTCCAATCCACATCCTCTTAAGCTTTGAATTTCACTTGTTCCAATACTTGTGCATCATAAAAATACTCTACCCTTATTGTTATGCATAATATACACGAAATTAATTTTAAACTACTGAAATTAATATACACTAACTTAGCATAATTAAATAAAAGTGATTAAATTGTGGGTTTACCCTTTTTGACCTTGAGTTGTCTCACAAGAAGTGTTTTTGTTTATCATGTCATTAAGCTCAACATGATAACTTTCCCGAAATTTGTCTTGAGGCCATTGCGGTACACTTTCGTCTTAACTTACCTCCTCCTTAGAATAATAACTTGGGTATTTCCCCATAATTTCTTGTTTCATTCGATCTTTAAAAAGGGGTGGGTAGTTTTTCCGTTTTGCCATCTTGGTCTCGCGATGAAAATCATTCCTCACACGGTGATATTTGATGATTGTCATGGAGGGTATAAGCTCTTTCTTCTCTTTTGATGCACATTCATCTTTGTAAGAAGGTAGATAAATTCCCTTCTTGCCACCTTACTTTCACGGTGTAACACCTCACTCCCAAGGCATTTGTTGTCCGTCTTTGACCGCGGAGGTGTTTAAGGTTCTTCTAATACCCGTTGATCTTAAACGAGTTTTGCTCTAACCTCATTCATAACTCTTGATGGAAATGGTGGTGGGCGAACTTCTTGTGGCAGATATTAAATCTTCTTTTTCGTGTAACACCTTGGTTTTGACCTTTCATGCTCGAATTCCCAAATCACCAAGTTTATTTCAGGTCATCATACAACTTTGGTGAGCCAAGACTCAAGGCCTTTTATAAAATATCATCAAAACTCATATCTTCATAAACCTCTTGGCTGACTTGCTCAATCTCATCAACCCATAAATAATTTTTCCCAATATCGAGAATTTCTATCCCCTTGAACTTGTTAATTTTTCTTTCTTCATCTTGAACCCTCACTATGAGTTCACCATTCTCAACATCAAAAAAAGTTCTCCAGATGTGGCCAAGAAAGTCATTCTCTTGATTGCCTTAGCAAATAGAATTTTGATCTCCAGTTCTTTTTAACCATATTCTTCTCATAATCTCTATCTTGGTTCTTCTTTTGCACTCTCGAAGGAAACAATTACTTGGACGATTTTCTTGAGAAACGACCAAAGTTTCCTCTTCATCGGGCACCCTTGGTTCCTTCTCAACCACTTCGTTTTCATCATCAACCCAATCTTCCACCGTGAAATCATCAAAATTTGGCTTAGTAAGCTCTTTTTCCTCGGTAACCACTTCTTTCAATTCAACTTCCCTCTCTACCAATGCCGGAAGTGCTTATTATATATCAACTTCTATCTTGATTATATTCAAACTAAATGGGGATAACATTTGACTATTTGACTTCTAGGTTATGTTTCACTAACCCTTAATCCACTATGCTCACAAAAGTCTCACACACACGTTGTTCTTCAGCGACGTTTGGCAAAGTCATCGCATCACCAATACCTATATCATCTATTTCTGTATTCGAATCTTCATGGTTTCACATGAAGTTTGCCTATATTTTGTCAAATGATTGGGAAGAAATCTTGTAAACCCTAGAGGGAGGGGCGAATAGGACTCTGATCTAATTAAATCCTGGTTGAAAAATAATTACTCCTAAAAACTTGATTTAGTGAAACTAGTTAAGAAAGATCTATCAAGGATAAAAAGCAGACTCCAATAAAGGATATTATAGGATAATATTAAGAGTTTGTTAATGCGGAAGCAAAGAGATAAGAGAGTTAGAATACTAGCTATGGACTAAGTCTCAAAGAAGATAGAAAAAGGATGATGAAGTTAAAGTAAGAATAAGAACTACCAAGGAAGAATCTACCTACGAAAGATAAGAAGATAGTCTCTAACTACTAATCAAGTTAGTCTAACTGAGCTAAAATCCTAAGGTTAGATAAAAAGTACCTAAGTGTGATAAGATTTCTCTTAAGACTTCTATACAATACCAATGGAGTATAACAAAAGAAATTAGGTGATTAACAAGTAAAGATAAAGAAATGCAAGCGGTAAATAAAGAAATTAAGGAAAGAGATTACACAAGCATTTGTAGTGGTTCGTTTTCCCTACATCCGCTACACAAAGTAGACACCTTAGGATTTTAAACTTCTCTACAAAGCTTCTTGATATTTCTTAAGGGTGAGATACACACCGGTTACAATGAGTTTTTTCTAAACCAGGACCAATAAACCTGAGACTCTTGTCGGTTAAGTCACAACTTTAACTCAATACTTTTAACTTTTATGTCAAAACCCAAAGAGGTTTTCATTGATTTCCTTGGACAGTTGGGAGTAGAAATCAGTAAAACATCTTCGACAACCGTCTTATCCTCCTGCAAGGTTCTAACATCATACTTTATTCACACAATTTTGTTTTTATTTGTATCGTTGTCGCATGAATTTTTTTTGTATTTTTGTCTCATCTATTGATGTCGAGCACGATCTGACCAATATTGTTCTTCATTCAACCATAATATGTCCAGTTGTTTCCTAATCATGTATTTTGCTTCATGTAACTGTGTCGTAACCGGTTCGTTTCGTAATTGAACTAAGTCGTGTTCTAGTCTAAGAATATACTTTTTGTTGTTAGAGAACAATCTCTTGCTCCAAACATCCAAAGTCTGGATCGTCTCGTAACATTTCCAAATATAAGTTTCAAGTGTTTCCTCCTGTCCTCGTTTTTATTTTGTTCCAAACTCCTACCATGGTTCTTCACATGGACTCTCAATGATACCACAACATGACGGTTTATCTGTATAGGATGACGTGTGTGGTTGTCTCCTCCAATTGCAACACCAATGTAGAATGATCTGATTATATAGTTACTTGCACGGTTATGGTTATTTCTGGAACCTGTCAAAACAATCAACATAAATTATATCTCGATCAAATTTTTCCTTAACAAAGTTATTAATTATAATAATAATTACTAAAATTTAAATCAAGTAGGCCAACCGAAATTTTTAAAACAAGAATTAATTTATGATACTATACTTCTAAGCTTTGTATGTCTACTTTACATTCTCGCTAGGGGAATGACACAAATTTATATCTTTTCAATAAACCTAGAAAGTAAGTCATACTGTGCTTGCATTCCACTTATTTTATCTTATCTGAGAGATAAGGCACGTCGGAACCGTCAATTGCCGACCTGTAAAGATCATTTCTATAATAATCAAATGGTATTGGGAAGCAAACATGAGGGGTTGTGTTATACTACTATAAAAGTGAAAGTGACCACTTTAGTGCTGTTCGTTATCCAATAGAGTTGGTCACTTGCCTTTGTCATCAAGATACTCTTTAATCCTGCTTCTGTTCATCATTACATCTTTTGATAAGCTTATTTTAATAATATTAGTTGATCTACTCTCTAAATCTCGCTTATTAAATAACGTCCACAAACACAACAAAAACTGATAATTAAAGAATATAATGTTTGGTGAAACTTATTATCAGCATTTCACACCAAATAAATAATTTGAAGTTGTAATATACAGTGTGATGATTGTATTGAGTTTTTCTTAATCTATGTATAAGTTTAGAATATTTTGTAAATTGTCTGATTGTAACGCTAGTTGACTTCTAAATGAACCAACTGCATTTAGAGTTTTTTCCAACGAACAGGTATATATACTTTTCCTTGATTAATCATTTGTTAACATTTTAATTCTATTCACTCTTGTAGATTTACAGTTTTATGTATAAATATAGATGACAAAGAATGTCGGTATTAAGCTCAACACATAAGTTTTTTTAAGTCAACATAAGATGATTGACTCTTACACTAATATGTTTATATAAGCAATTTGGGAAAGATAAGAGTAAATTAGAATTAGAACTTACTCAATTAGCTGACCAAATTCTTTTAATACTACGGAGGTTGGAATATTTTTTCGTTTTTCTTTTTGAGTCGGAAGTTGGAATATACATAATAATTGGTGTTGTTGAGGAATAGTATCGGAACACCTACTATACTTGCTATATTCTTGTCTTGCCCTATCTATAAATATGTACAATCACAACTCATATGATTGTTGGAATTATCAAAAATAATAGAAAAATTATTTTATAAATTTTTTCATACTTTGGGAAGAAGTGAAAAATATTAATTGTGTTTAATAGTCTCATTTTATAATTTGAGAAAAAAAAAAACAACTATTGAAATTATTTAAAATTAAATAATTCCTTAATCTTGATGAAGGATTAATGGATCATTATTTTAGTTGTTACGGGAGTTACTAAAACTTGGTAAAGAAAAAAACGGCTAGCTTTAAATGAGCATTGAAGAGACATTTATGTGACAGTTTTTTGACTTGTCATTTCTTCTATAAATAGTGACTTTGTCACTTGCATTTTTAGAGAAGAAAAAAAAAATTCTAGAGAGAATGGAAAAATTATTCTAGAGAGAATTTGAAAAAACTATTCTAGAGAGAATAGAAAAAAACTATTCTAGAGAGAATAAAGAATCGAATATAAAGAAGTAAGAATTTAAAAAAATAGGAAACTCCTTTCTCCATGATTAGTGGTTTTGGGTCAAGGGAATAAAGTAGGAAAACTTATGAAATTGTTTTGGGTCGTTAAACTGCCACCTTGCTAATGAAATTGTATCTCAATAAAAGATGGATCATATTGTGTTACACTTTTGTCAATATGTGTATAACATGGTCCACTTTTGGTACTTTCATTCATAGGGCTTACTTCTTTTATTCTTCTATTTGTGAATAAAAGATGTGGGGGAAGCTGATCCTAAGGATAAATTTCATTAGAGTCAATAATAAAATTTACCTTAGTTAGTCTCACTTTGTTGGAAAGGTTTGACTACATTGATATAATATCTGGTAAAGTATTCCTTATAATACTAGTATTCATGAATAAGAGAATTGTGGGGGTGTACCCCTTAATGAATATGAAATAATTATAAGGATTATTATGTTCTTAATGAACTATACTTAACTTGGTTGTCCATATTGTAAAGAAACCCAAGTGGTGACAATTGGGTTATGATTTATCATTTAATAAAGTACGAGAGAGGTACTATTGATCTAGATTTGTGTTTTAAAATGACTTATGTAGTTCTTGGAAAAAATTTGTTACGCAAACTGAGTCACATATAAATGATAAAATAAATGGTTGATTCGTTTACTAAAAAACTTAACCGGAAGAGTAATCCTGGAAATGTTGAGTGATAGGGCTAGAACCCATTGATGGGGAACCTATGACTAATAATTCTTTATGATGCACTAATTTTCTATCTATATAGTGTAAATTGCGCATACATGAGAAAATTAAAACTTAATGAATTCATAGCCATGTGTGGTAGTCCTATCGAGACGGGCTTGATGAATTCACCGTTGAGGTTGTTTTTATATTTCTCATACTTAATGAATTCATAGCCATGTGTGGTGGTCCTATCGAGACGGGCTTGATGAATTCACCGTTGAGGTTGTTTGTTTATTTCTCATACTTACTGAATTCATAGCCATGTACGGTGGTCCTATTGAGACGGACGTGATGAAATCACTGTTGAGGTTGTTGTATATTGATCATGATACTACTTCAAGGAGACGTCCTTGATGTTCCCAAGGGATGAGTTTTTAGACTCACCACAAATTCATAACACGTAAGGGTGGTCCTAAAGAGAAAGGACTTGATGAATTCGCGAGACACATGATAAGGTTGAGCTTTATTTCTCTTAATGATCTCGAATCCGAGATGGGTCGGCTAATGAGGCTAGACGCTCTTGGAGATCACCTATGTGTAAGGAAAGGGTGATGTTTGAGGAATCTATTTGAACAAAAAAAAAAGATGTTTGAGGAATCTGTAACTATCAGCCGGGTAGAGTATGTGCTGTAAGGGTCTCGATCGAAAACTGTCAAGTTCAAGAGTACGTTCACTTCATATGTTTTTTTTGGTGGTTGCCTCATTTCACTACGCGTCAATTGAAATAGAAAGATATTGCCACTTAAGTACAATTCACCCAAATATTGGTATTTATGGAAACTTGTTCACCTTATCTCCCAATAACCCTGAGTGGGGGAATGTTGGAATTATTAAAAATAATTGACAATTTATTCTATTAATTCTTTCATACTCTTAGAAGAAGTGGAAAATACTAATTGTGTGTAATAGTCTCACTTTATAATTTGAGAAAAAAAGAACCATTGGAATTATTTAAAATTAAATAATTCCTTGTTCTTGATGAAGGATTAATGAGATCATTATTTTAGTTGTTACAGGAGTCACTAAAACTTGGTAAAGAAAAAAACGGCTAGCTATAAATGAGCATTGAAGAGGCATTTATGTGACAGTTTTTTGTCTTATCATTGCTTCTATAAATAGTGACTTTGTCACTTGTATTTTTAGAGAAGAAGAAAAAAAAATTCTAGAGAGAATGGAAAAATTATTCTAGAGAGAATTGGAAAAAACTATTCTAGAGAAAATTTTAAAAAAAAATATTCTAGAGAGAATAAAGAATAGAATATAAAGGAGTAAGAATTTAGAAAAATAGGAAACTCCTTTCTTCATGATTAGTCAAATAATTTTTGGCAAAAAGATTAGAGTGATACAATTGTTAGAGATACCGGTTCTCCCGGAATATCTTTTTTAACGCCGCTACACCTTTGTATTTATGTGTATTTTGTCTATTCAATTTTCTCTAAATTTCCATGTAAGTTCTGATTGTCTATTTTTTCATGTAATAGTTGTAGTATTACATACTTTGGTTACCTTTATATTCCTGTTATTCCACTTTCTTGTAATAGAGGTTGTATTATTTTTTTTTGGAATATATTTATATGAAATCCATTTTTACCATTCTAGAGATATTGTTAGATTTTTCCAACAATGTTCAGTAAAAGTACCTCTTTAAATTATCTATTTGTAATAATTTCTCATTAAAGTTATCTTTTTTGCGTGTTGGTTAAATATTCTATTCTAACATTCATTTTTTTAATGTCATCTCATTAGGTAGAAAACAACATTAAATTCTTTTTTTTAATTACAAAGGAGATCTTGAGAATCAGACTTAAACAAACGCAAAAAAGAAACAAAAAAAACTAGGCTAGTACATCACTGAACAACTCTGGGCTATAAATCATCCGTGGTGTCTTATATCCCATGCGATCCCTTGTGAGAATACTCCAAATTTCATCCGGTGAGTCCCCGAGAAGCCCAAGTTCCTATCCACGATTCATTCTCGCTCTTGTCAGCCAATCCACACACGAGTTGACCTCTCTATATATGCCTTTCAACGTAAAATCCTTATTTTTGGAAAGCATCTGACGGATTTGGTGGATACACGGTGCCCCTGGACTCCCTGCCATTCTCAACCTTCCAAATCAACTCAATAACCTCCCATGAGTCAACCTCAATCTCCACTTCAAGTAAGCCTAATCTTTCCACCATCAATAAGCCCTCAAATAGTGCAATTAATTCAACAATAACCGGAAAACTATGGTGTATCTTTATGCTAAAACCATTAACCCAATCGCCATTGTCATCTCTAATAACACCTCCACCTCCTCCAGTTTTTTGCCATACATTACAGCTACTATTCGTATTGAGCTCTAAATCCCTAACTGGTTTCGTCCACCCGACAAGTGTCACCATGTTCTTTCTTGAAATAGGACTTCGTGGAACTTGTCCCCAAGACTTGGTAAAAATATTACCTAAGTATTTTGCTTTCCTTAGAATCGCCACCTCATTCGGAAAATCCGCGCCTTTGAAGATAACTTGATTTTGGAGCTTCCAAATAGTGTCGATAAAGGCTCCAAAGAACACGCTCCAATTTACCCTGGCAAACAATTTATCATTTGAAATATTCTTGAACCACCATACATGATTTACTGAAGATCCTGCTGCACTATTCCTTGGAGTACTATTGTTCCGCAAAACCAAAGCGCTGTTGTGATCAGGTGCACTCCCAGACTGGTCCTCCTCGAGCTGATCACTGCCTCTCTCTTCCAATCCTGATCTGCCATGGTCCTCGCAAACTGAAGATCCGACCTGGAGTTGAGGTCTGTTCGAGCTGCTGTTGTGTTGTGAAGGAGGACGTCCAACTCTAGCTTCCCAGGTACCCAGGGACTAATCCTGCAATAAAAAAGAAATATGTTGTCACTGAACCTGATCATCAATAATAGTTTCCCTGCCCACCTGCTGCTGGTCAATCGGATCCGAAACATTCCTCACTCCAGGGACCTGTACATTCGAAACAGAAGCTTGAAAACCAGCTTCCCATCCACCATGCTTGAACACCTCACCCCCAAACAAGATCCCACACTCCTTTAACTTTCACGCAGTCCCCTCTTCCCACGTTACCCTAGTCCCTGCCAACTCAAGTTACTTGGATGGTGATAGAAGATGCTGAAAATCTTCCCAATTCCAAGCCACATCTTGTCTTAAATAGTCACTAACACGTTTTACCACTTCACCACCCTCGATCACCCCTAGCGCATGATCACTAAGAGGCGAGTCCCCTACCCACCAATCCGTCCAAAAAGCCACATCCCTTCCATTGTGCACTAGCCATCGCGATCCCCGTCTAACTACGACAATACCTTCCACGATGGCTCTACACATTCGCGAATCGTTCTGCTTTGTCACATATTGCATAGGTGGTGTCTTGAAATACTTTTGACACATTACAACAGGCCACAAGGTAGATTTATCATGTATTAATTTCCATCCTAGCTTACCCAGTAATGCTTTATTCATGTCTTCTGCTAGCCGAAAACCCAAACCACCCAATTCCTTGGCTTTACACAAATTCCTGCAGGCAACCCAATTGATACTCATATGATTTTCCGAAGAGCCCCAAATAAACTCTCACCTAATTTGTATGATACCGAAAACAATAATAAAATTTGTTTAGATATAGAAATGAATAGGTTTTATTAGAAAACCAAAAGGAAGAGGTTGTGTTACTACATGATATGAAATCCTTTATTTTAGAATGGAAAACACAAATAAGAAGTATTTTTACAAACTAAATATGATATATTTTTTTTTTGGTACGTGAGTGATCCGGGTCAGTTTAAGATTCCACCGGGATATACATGTCTCCTTTTTAAATACTAAAAAATAGAAAACTCTAACTAATTAAATTAACCCAACTAATTAAAACATTGTTGTTTTTATGTTTATAGAAAAATATTGTAGTTACCAATTATTTAATATTATAAATTATGATACCAATAATGTATAATATGCTAAAATTGTTTTATTATTGTTGAGTAATACTCTTGAACAAGTAACTTCAAATTTGTCACACAAGTGAACAAAAGACATGACCGCCTGCTACTTGGTTTGCTATTAAATTATTATTTTATTTAACCGTCAATTATTAAGTATCTTAGAAAAATATTATTAAATATTAATTATAAAATAATTTTTAAGTGGTTACTTATAAAAAAGAAAAAAAATGATAGTATAATTATGGAAGGAAAGTATATACATTTTTTTGGTTCTTGTACCTTTTTCTAAAAAACAATGCTATATGACTTGTTTGTTTCATTTATAGTCAGATCTTGGATATAGGCATAAAACAATTAGGTTTTCTAATTTTTTTTATTTTTAAAAGTTTTTTTTCGAATTAAATATTTATATATAGGTATAAATATGAATTTAGTAAAAGGCGATCAGAGGCGACTTTTCTTCGTCAAACTAGGGTTTTTTCCAATTTCATTTTTGTTCGATTCTTTCGAGTTCTTGGAGGTTCGTTTGATTCACTTCTATTCATTCTGCCTTCGATCTAGACACTAGTGACGGAGGGTTCGTGATGGGGCTCTCCACCGATGGTCAGTGGAGGAGACGAGTTTATTCAATATCAACCTTCGATTCTAGAATTAGGCGTCAGCTACGGATGATGAATAATTTCGGATTATACAGTATTTACAAAGGGAAGAATTGTTCTAAACACTATTTCCAACCTCAATTGGTAAGTGATTCCTTGGACAGCTCTCTAATTTTGCTTCTTAGAGTTAGGGTTCGGATGAGGAGCGTCTGATTGAGGGAAATAGGACGGAGAGGATTACTCTTAGCATAGTGATTTCCATCCCTATGCCTAAGGAAGGGTTATCGGAATATGAACTGAGGTATTGGAAAGTGGTAAATAGGATTCCGGTGAGGGTCACGAATAAAGGTCAAGCTGGGACGATACATGACCCTGAGTGGAAGGGTGATGAGTTGGATGTCACGAGTTTTATGGATGACGAGGGTAATTTCGGTGGTGAGATCTGGGTTGCTCATAGGAGTTGCCTTATTAGAGAGGTGGTGGCAACGGGCTTGTACTCACTGGTTTACTTTGCTGATACTAGATGAATTGGGGTGAGGATTGATATCTTTGGTTGTACGCTTCTTCAAGGGGAGAGACGAGATGTCGAAAGTTACAGGTCAACTCTGGCAGGGATGGCGAGGCTACGGTGGTCAAGGGCGGTACAATTTTGGAGGGTCAGAAAGGAATAGTCAATTTGAAATTGGGCTTTATTGTGATACAGGATAGATATTGGGTTTTAGAGGATTGGGTTATGGGTTTGGATAATTATCTTCAGTTAATGGATTGGATTACATTAATGGGGTGAGCTTACAAGAACACTTATTGGGTTATGTGGCACGCATGCGGGGTTAGGGACAGGCCTAATGATGATCAATTGGGATTTACAAGGAAAGTTTATCCTTTCATCTCCCTTAGTGGGATACACGTGGAACAAAAATCAACTAAGACTCCTTCTAACTACGCGGTTAATCCACACCTTTTACTTATGGAGATTCTCGCCCACCGCTTCATCTCTATGGCTCTGGCTACATTATTTAAGGTAATGTCGATCTTTCTTCCTCTTTTTTACTTACATCCTTTTACAGTTAATCTTATTTGTCTTCCTTCTCTTAAATCTCTATCTCTCATTCCTACTTGCTACTACATCTTTTCCACAATGGCTACTCACTCTCGCCATGCTTTACCGGTGACATTCCTGGACCCGGCGGAAGAAGATCGAAGATGTTGGGGTAATTGAGTTGGACATCAAGGTTAGACGAGAGGAGAATATTGACAAGGGTAGGGTGCTTATGGTTCGTATTATGGGAGATGAACGAGTTAACCTTGCTGGTTTCCGACGTTGGGTTTTCGATAGGTGGCATGTCAGAGGCAACGTTATTGTATCCGAGGTAAACCATAACTACTTTAAGTTAGAAATTGGTGATCAATGTGAGAGGGATAGGCTTTGGGGCCTAAGACCAGGTAATATGATCGGGTTTCACGCTGGTTTTATGAAGGGTAGCGGTAATTTTGATGGTACTTTCACAACCTCCAACTATTCTGCTGCTTGGATTCAAGTTGGAGGTTTAGCACATATTCAAAATACTATTAAAACAGTTAAACAGATTACGAGGACCTTTACTAATTTGGAAGAAATTGACTTTACAGAAGATGATAGTGTTATTGTGCATACTCTTAGGTTTAGGGCTAGTTTTCGTGTTATTGACCCTCTCCCTCCAGGCGTGTACCTTCGTCAGGAGGATGGAGTTGGGTGGGTTACTTTTAAATATGAGAATGTGTTTTTGTTCTGTTTTGAGTGTGGAAAACTTGGTCATAAGAGAGATAACTACGGGGATCCAATTGATAGAGGGGGGGGGGGGGTTCAGCTGTGAAACTCAGGTTGATTACGTGGAATATGGAGAATGTCATCAAGGATACTTTAATCAGCCTTTATATGGTATTAGAAGGCGCGTGGGAGATAATTTCACTTCTCATGGAAGGGTTTTTCACTGGGACCGTGATGATAATGGTGCTCCTCCTGGTCAGCATGATGGGCGCACAAGGGAGGAACGTTCTAAAAGGAGAAATTATAGGGGTAATCCTCCTCGTAGAGAGGAAATTGATGAGACTTCCGAAACCAGAGGTGATGTGGATATGGGAGGTGAACCTCGTGGTAGGAATAGAACTACGCTGGAGGAGGTGCTTGGTGAAGCGGTTAGGAGGGGCACGTTTACTCAACAAGTTGTTCGTACTGTGTTTATAAGTGATGTCGAGAATGAAATGAAAGGTCAATCAAAAGATAACCAAGGATATACTAATGATACTTCAAATAGGTAAGCATTTAAGAATCTGACTTCTGATACGGATACTACTGACTCTGATGAAGATAGTACAACGCGTTTCAAATCTGGGGGCAACTCAAGTGCAAAGAAAAGGAGGATTGCTTATAAAAGGAAATTTACTACTCAAAACAAAAGGCAAAAGATTCAATCTAATATTTATAGTGTGGAAGGTAGTAAACTGCGTCAGCTCACATTAGAGGAGAGGTTGGAACTTAGTGATGCGTTGGTTGAAGATGCTCCGATGATGGAACAGGGATGTAAACATACTAAAGGGACCATGGACCTCAGTAATAGTGATTTTGCAGAATTGTATGGCGTGAAAAATGGTGACACGGAACCTGAGAAGGAGGAAGATAAGTTTCAAGATCAAGCTGCTGGTAATGAGGATATGGAGGGTTAAGATGGTAAGGTGATGAGTAATGTTGGTGGGTTTGTTGTTGGTAGTTCTGAACCTGTGATGGATAGTGGTTTGGAGGAAGATTTCGTGAGGACTCGTGGCAGAGGTGAAGCTAGGGTTCGTGGGAGGCCACGACGTGGAGGCAGGGGAAGACGAGGTAGCAGCCACCCGGTGATGGCTGCGAACCCAGAATGATAGTGTTATTTTGGAACTGTCAAGGCATCAGGGCACCCTTGACAGTTCAGGTTTTGAAAGCCATGGTTGGTGAGTATAAGCCAGATGTGGCTTGTTTTTGTGAAACTATGTTGATGGACTGTGATGCTAAATTGTTTGTAAGGAACTTATATTTTGAATTTTTTTTTGTGGTTAACCCCCAGGGGAGTATGAATCACTCTGGGGGTTTCCTGTTGATGTGGGACTCGACGGTCTCCGTTAGTATTTTGGACTCCTGCCCCTATTATATTACTGTCCTTATTAATGATAGTTTAAGTTCTTATTATTATATGTTTGTTCACACTCCTAATATTTACCTTGAACGACAAGTTTTGTATCACACTATTACAGATTGGATATCACGGCACGTTGGTCCCATTATTTTAATGGGAGACTTCAGTGACATCTCCAATAGCAGTCAACGACTTAGCTCATCTCCGCCAAATCAACAATATATTTTAAATTTTAATCTTTTTATTTCTAACAACATGCTAACAGAAATTCAAACTTATGGTAGCTATTTCACTTGGACCAATAGACAAGAAGATTCTAATGTGGTCAAATCCAAGATTGACAAGGTGTTCGCTTCCAAGGAATGGGCAGGAACATTTCCTAATGCGACAGTCTTTATTCCCCCCTGCGGTGGGGTCTGACCACTCCCCTCTCATCATATTCTCTAATGGCAAAGGGAAAAGACACATGAGACATTTGCGTTTTGAAACAAACTGGTATCTTTATCCACAATGCAGGGATATCATTGATGACGCGTGGAATACTCCTATCGATAATTCAGCTTTACAAGTGGTGCTTCACAAACGAGAAGTTACATCGAACGCACTGGCAACTTGGGGTACACTTACCTTCCCAAATAACAAAACAAAGATTAAAGAGCTAGAACGGAAACTAATTGACACTTCTAATTCCCCCTTTACCCCACAACAACAAGGGGAGGAAATTATGCTTCGCGAACAACTCCTTCTTTACTGGAAAAGGGAGGAGATTTACTGGTCTGACAGAGCTAGAGACCAATGGATCCAGTACGGAGACAAAAATACCAAATACTTTTTTGATCTTACGTCTCAGAGACGAAACTGTAACCGAATTGCAGGGATTCAGAATACAGACGATGATTGGGTACAAACGGAGGATGAAATTAAACAACAGTTTAATAACTTTTACTCTAATCTTTTACACGAACAGGAACCTACAGAGTTAAACGAAGCTTTGAGTGATATAACCCCAAAGGTGACTTTTGAAATGAATGATACTTTGACAAGGATACCAGATGAGATGGAGATAAGACAAGCTACTTTTGATATGAGCCCTAACAAAGCACCAGGCCCAGATGGTCTGAACGGTAGATTCTTTCAGGAATATTGGGATATTATAGGACCTGACCTGATTAATTTAGTAGTGGATTTCTTTACTAATAATACCCCCCTTAACTCTATTGAATGAAACACTTATTACTTTAATTCTCAAAGGAGATTGTCAGACAGGTGTGAGTGATTACCGCCCTATCTCGTGTGTTAACTTTGTGTACAAGGTGATTGCAAAAATACTGGCTAATAGGTTATAGGCCTTAATCAATGATATTACATCACCAACACAATATGCTTTTATCAAAGGACGGACCGTTCAAGATAATATCCTTATTGCACAGAAAGTTTTGTACTTTATGAAACGTAAATTGAAAAATAAAGCTAATTTTGCAGCTATTAAACTAGACATGGCAAAGGCTTATGACCAGGTACGTTGGGAATTTCTTCGTCTTTTACTTGAGAAACTGGGATTCGCGCCCAGATGGGTGCAATGGATTTGGAATTGTATCTCGACGGTCACTTTTCAAATTAATATCAACGGAGAACGCCAACCACCCTTCAAGCCTGGTCAGGAGATTAGACAAGGGGACCCACTATCACCTCTTTTATTTGCTTTACTTATTGAATCTCTTATCTCTCTATTGGAAACCAAGGTAGAACAGGGAAGGATTACAGGTATTCAGATTACGCGTAACTGTCCGACTATATCCCATTTACTCTTTGCCCGACGATTCCTTGTTCTTCATATCTTTGGATGGTCAAGACCTGCAGGATTTTCAAGAGTTTATTAATATATACTGTTGTTGTTCTGGGCAGAAGATTAACTATCATAAATCGTCGGGTTGTTTCAGTAAACAGACTCCGGAAGATTTACGTCAACATGTTGTATCAACACTACATATTACTGAGACAAGAGACTTGGGAAAATACCTAGGAATACCACTTTGTCACAAAAGATCAAGGATGGAAACATTAAATTGGATAATTGAAAAGGTTTTTAACAAAGCCCAAGGATGGATAGATAAACTCCTTTCGGAAGGCGGCAAATAGTTACTTATTAAAGCAGTTCTACAGGCTATTCCTTGTTATGCGATGTCTATTTTCTCTTTTACTATTGGTTTTTGCAGGAAATTGGCATCTATTATTGCTCGATTTTGGTGGAATTCGTTGGAGAAACGGAAAACTCATTGACTTGAGTGGAAAAAGATGACTGCCGCCAAAGTGGTAGGGGGAATGGGCTTTAGAGACCTGAAGAGGGCAAACAGGGCATTTCTAGCTGCTTAGGCTTGGAGAATCCTTAGCAACCCTAACCTTCTGGTATCTAGAGTTCTGAAAGGTATTTATTTTCCTTACGGGACTTTTCTCGAAGTAAAGCTGCGGCAAAGTCGGACGTGGTCGTGAGCTAGTTTGATTGAAGGAAGGGATTTACTTGTAGAGCACGGTTACATTCAGATTGGAAACGGGGAGTCTACCAATATATGGAAACACAAATGGCTACCCTCCGGAATTATTAAAGATCGACCGTTAGAAACTAATATTGAAACAGTTAATCAGTTGGTGACAACACAGAAGAACAGTTAGGACTGGACGGTGATTGATAATACTCTACCCCGGCCAGTTCATGGAGAAGTGGCTAGGATTCCACTCCTCGAGCCGGAAGGTCAGGATACATTTATTTGGCCATTTACTAAATCTGGTACGTATACTTCTAAAACGGGGTACAAATTATTATCACAACTTGAGATGATTGGAACAACACAAACCTCGATCAAAGCTGAACTGAATAATCCAAAACTGTGGAATAGGATTTGGAAATCTAATGTTCCTAATAAAGTGTGTTCTTTTAACTAGAAGGCGTGTCGGAATTTATTACGTACTAAGTTGAATTTATTCAGACGTCACTGTAGTGACAGCAAATACTGTATATGGTGTGAAAATTTGACGGATACGGTTGTACATATGCTTTTATCTTGTAATTTTTCAAAACAGGTCTGGGCCGGTATTGCTTTACAGGTTCGGGTACCGGAGGAAGATCCTGATTCAATAGGTGACTGGATCTCCAAGACTTGTGACATGATGGAAAACAGTAGTTGGGAGGAAAACATCTTAATAACATGTCTACAACTGACACTGTGGAACATTTGGAAAGACAAAATGAAAAATGCTACACGAACGAGTTCATATTCGACCACAAACGATTATTTTTTCAATTCATGCAGGTATGACGGATCTATTCGGAGCTTCTTGGGATTCTCCCCCATCTCCGGTGCCACCAATTAGTAGAATACCCGTTGCTAACCCGATGCAAGACGTTGAGTTCAACAATGCTATCTTTGTTTATACCTGTGATGCCTCTTTTACAACAGCAAACGAGCAAAGTGGTATCAGAATTGTTCAGCGGAATACTCTTACACGTCAACGCGTTACCTTCTCGAAACCAGTCTGGACAGATTTGGCGGCGGAAGGGGAAGCTATTACGATCCTCGAAGCTTCTAGACTTAGCCTGGCTCACCCAGGTTCTAAGACCGTCATCTGTTCAGACAACCTTGACTTTGTTCAAGGACTTAAGTCGTTGCCAGCTGCATGGTGGAAAGTCCGTCCGTTCATTAAGCGGATCAACACGATGGTTGAAGTGCACGAGGCTCTTTGCTTCAAACATCTTCTGCGTAGATGGCACGGTCTGGCTGATCGAGCCGCGCGACAAGCTAGGCAATCGGCGTCGGAGCATTTGGACCCTTTGGAGTTGGGGTCGGCCTTTACGATACTTGGAATAGGCTAATATTGTAATAGGCTTCTTTACTTGTACGACCGACCAAAATATATATATATATATATATATATATATATATATATATATATATATATATATATATATATATATATATATATATATATATATATATGAATTTAGTAAAATAATATAAATTATAAGTTAGCTTATGAGTAAAATGATATATTTTTTTATAGGTTTAAATTTTTTTATAAATATAATTCAATAAGTTGATCACTTTGTTTTATTTGTAAAGTTTAATAATTTTTTATAAAATTATTTTCGATGAAAAAATCATAAAACCAATGCTAGTACAAAGTTTTTTTTTGATATTTTAATAATTTTTAATATATATATATAATGGCTTTATTTTACAATTTGTTTTGTTTGCTAAAAATATCAAGACCGATATCTTTATATTATCGCTTACATGTTATCTTATCCGACATTAAATAAATAAATAAAATAAATAAAATAAATAATTAGAAAAAAAATTTAATTAATATTTAAATTTTTTGTTAAAAAGTGATATAAGAATAAATGGACAATTATAAAAATAGACCCAAACAGTATGTGAGTTAACAATAAAAGTTCTCAACCCTAACTATCCATACAAACTAAACTAAATAAATAAAAAAGCCCAAAAAGCCCTCTCCCTACCCTTTTATTACAGTGAAAATAAAAACTAAAAAACAATACCTCATTAGGTTACGGAAAACGTTTCATCTACCCCTATCCATTGTACTCTCTCTTCAGAAGCCGCTCCCTCTCTCTTCTGTCGATCCCATATCTCACCCCTACCACCATGCCCTCCCTCTTCTATGTCGTTCCGTTCCCAGATCTCACCCCTACCACCACGAAGCTCTCATGTAGAAGACAACTCACTTCCCGTTCTACGAAGCCGAACCCACCAAGCCAAATCCCGCCACGTGGACCATTCTCACCGTCTCCAACACCGCTCACCTTCCCACATTTCCACTAGCACACAAAAACGCCGCCATGTTTAGATCTGGCCATGGCCGGCGTTTATGGAGAAAAAAACTGCCACGTTCGTGGACCTTCTCACCACCATTACTACCGCCGCTCTCCCCCGCTAAAGAAATCAGCCCTTTCGTTCCATTCTTGACCAAGATGTACACCTCCGCCACCCAGATCTCCTCCACCACCAGATCTACACCTCCATCTTCGGCCAGCGAAGAACCCATATAAGGTAAAGACAGTTTCATTGTTATTCAATTCTCGGGTTATTCGTTTGTTTTGATTTGATTTTTTTTTTCTTTTTTCTGTTTCATTGTTTTTAAACTTTTGCTTCATTGTTTTATTTGTTTTCCAGGTAAAGTCGAGTGTGCTAACAGTAAAGGTACAACCCCACAATCCAATATTGTGGTGTTTCTTTGTTGGGTACAACCCCATGTTGCTAGTTTTTGAGATGTGTACAACCCCATATTGCTATTTTTCGAGATGGGTACAGCCCCATATTGCTATTTTTCGAGATGGGTACATCCTCATATTGCTATTTTTCGAGATGGGTCCGGACCCATCTAGCTGTTGTTCGAGATAGATTTGTACCCATATGGACTTTTACATGGACAACCCATTCAAGGACTTAATAAAATTTAATACATTAATAAATAAAAAAATAAAAATGACACGCATCCGTATGAAAACGAGTGAGGTGGGTCCGTACCCAATGAAAACCTGTTAGGCGCGTACCCATGACGAATCTGAAATCCAAAAACAAAAAAAAAAGAATTAAAAAAATTAAATTAAATAAAAAAGGTATATAGATAAATTGGATGAACCAAAATTGTAGGACTTTATGAGAACAGTTTAGTATATAGACCTTTTAAAATAATATTTTGTCAGGTTTAAATTTGAATAATATTGGTGACTGGATGATGAATATCATAGAAGCCTATACTGTAGGAGGCTGTGAAAGAAACACAATCACGAACTACATACTAATCCTTATATGGAATATATGGAAGGCGAAAATGAAAGCACTACACGAGGAAGCAAACATAGAAGTGGATCAGATTATCAAAACAACGCACTCACTCATGAACGAACTACACGGAATGCAATGGGCAGCACCACACGTAACACAACAATCACTGATGCAAATGGCGAGAGAAGATAACAACAATGACAAAAACACATCAGGATTCACTTTCTGGTGCGATGCGTCCTTTGGAAACAAGTATGATAAAACAGGGATCGGAGTCGTACAGAAAAACAATCTAAACGGACAAATCACGGAAACACATAATCTGATTAGATGTGACTCACCCTTGGAAGGTGAAGCTATGGCTGTAATGGAAGCAACAGAACATTGCAGAGATCTCCCAAAAGTATAGAAGACAATATTTTCAGATAACCTTGAACTAATCCAAGATATAAGGCAGGTGTCAGCAGCAAGATGGACTATTCAACCGATCATCCGACGACTAATTCAGATGGCGGAAGAATTCGGCCCAATATCCTATAGGCATTCGCCACGTAGGATGAACAGCCGAGCGGACTTTCTTGCAAAAAATGCTAGGCACAGAGCCACAACAAGATTGGTGACGTCATCCTCGCTCATCGAAAGATTCTCCAAACTAGGAATCAGATAGAACTTCGCGGATAACAGTTTACTTTTACGTCCAAAAAAAAATTAAAATTTCCTCAAGAATAAAACAAAAAGAATGATATAATATAAATGCAATTTCTCATTTTCTTATTCTGATTAAGTTACCAAAAGAGCTGACACGAGGTTGTAAACTTATGAGGATTCCACAAGACAAAAATTCAAAACAAACTTAAAATTATATGATACCTCCGTCAATATAGCATTCCCCTTTTCCCCTCTCTTTTTTCTCCTCTCCACTCTTCTACACAACACTCCTCCGCCAACTCACCCACACATCATATCAGATCTATTACACCTCAACCCCACCGGATCACGATCACCATCAACGCCTTCCAAATGGAGGAGGCGTTGGAATTGGCACGTGCGAAGGACACAAAGGAACGAATGGCAGGAGTAGAACAGCTCCATCAACTTCTAGAAGCTTCAAGAAAAAGCCTCTCGTCTTCCGAGGTCAGTTCGTTAGTTGATGTTTGTTTAGATCTCTTAAAAGACAACAATTTCAGAATTTCTCAAGGCGGTCTCCAAGCTCTTTCCTCCGCAGCTGTTCTCTCCGGCGAACACTTGAAGCTCCACTTTAACGCACTTCTTCCAGCTATCGTTGAACGCCTCGGTGACGCTAAACAGCCTGTTAGAGATGCTGCCCGAACACTTCTGCTTACTCTTATGGAGGTACACATGCAATTCTAGCTAATACACACTCACACACACTGTATTTTCTTTCATCAATTCATCACACTCACTATATATATGCAAATGTCAAAGGTGTTTATCAGCTATCCTTTTTCATATACGCACTTTTGTTATTTGTTCGTGATTATTCGGAGTCATTTTTACTGAATTTTAATTGTACTTTCTTGTTGAAATGGTGGTTGGAAAAGTAGGACCAAATTCCGAGAGAGAATTTAATTGGATGAGTTATGAGATTTTTGCATTCTATACGTTCAATTGAACATGTTGTGTAATGATTACTATTAGGAGTAGAATGCATTGTTGGTCTCTGTGTTCTAAACAGTCAATATCACGTGTTTCATAAAAGAGTAAATATATCACTGTTATTCCAATAAATAGAATATATATTCCTGTGTGGAGGGTGGGTAGATTTATAACTTAAATGTATTAAGACATAACTACGACTATTTTAGTTGGAGAGTGAAGACTGAAGAGTATATTTTGTAATTCTGAGTTAGCCAAATGGAAATTAAGTATTATGGGTGGCAAAGCTTCTAAATTCTGAAGTTGAAGATTAGGAACTGTAGTCTGAATTTAGAATTTGTTTTTATTATTTTAATTTAGTTTGGGAATTTCTTTTCTGATTCTTTAGCAGTCTGTTTTTCCTCTCATTAAGTTATTCTAGGTTGGAAAATCTCCCTTTCGAATAGCATCTCTCTTGTGATGCTTTTAAGAGAGCCTATTTTGTAATTAGCTATAAATTGCTATTAAAGTTAGGGTAAAGTGGATTTGAAAGAGGAGTTATGGCCAAAAAAAAAAAAAAAGATTGACAGAGGAAATAGAGTCTTAGACTGATAGAGATCTATTAACTAACTATGGGTATACAAAGTTTATCTGAGTATACTAAAAGGGGCACAATCATTTTCTAAAGACAATATGTAACAGTCTAAACTCTAAACTAAGATCTCTTTGTCATCCATTTAACATCAGGATATATGTTTGCACTTAATTAAATTCTTTCAATTTCAACATATATTCTACATTTTTTAGAACATCTAGCTTAGTTTAGATTTAATGTTAAAACTAATATAAATGTGGAATGTTCTTGTTAAAAAAATGATACTCCTATAGGTATCTTCACCAACAATCATTGTTGAAAGAGCTGGAACTCATGCATGGGCCCACAAAAGCTGGAGAGTTAAAGAGGAATTTGCACATACTGTCACAACATCTATTAACCTTTATGCATCAACAGAGTTACCTCTACAACGTGCTGTTCTTCCTCATGTATGTAGATCTAACATTTATTGCAAACTAATTTTGTTTAAGTTAAGGAACTTATGAGCTTCTTGCATTATCAGATTTTGCAAATGTTGAATGATTCAAATCATGGTGTGAGAGAAGCTGCTATATTGTGTATAGAGGTAAGCACATTCATTCACAATTTTCTAGAGGTGTCTTTATTTTTTACCTTATTTAATTCTCTCTGTAGGAGATGTATACCCAAATTGGGCCTCAGTTTCGCGATGAGCTTCAGCGTCACTATCTACCCATATCAATGGTAATTTATCGTTTATTACTGCGGAAAGAGATACTAAAAACTCTGTTTAAAACTATCTCCCTTTTTTGAATATCATTATACTCAGATGAGTGTAAGATGTATAAGTTAAATACCTTCGATATGATGATTTTTTCAGGCCAAAGATATCAATTCTAGATTGGATAAAATAGAGCCAAATGTTCACTCTTCAAATGGACTTGCCACTATTAAAGTCAAACCTGCAGTAATTAACCCTAAAAAAAGCAGTCCAAGAAATAGAAGCTCACCACGTGAAGGATCGCTTTTTGGAGGTTAGTACATATTTACTGTGCTCATATGTAGCTTTAAATTGATATTAACATATCTAGCAATCATTCAGTTTTCGAAAATATAGACCTAAACTGTCTAGTTTTATAAAGATAAGTCATAGTTTTTAATTTTTTACTGTGGACTTGTTTGTGTAGGGTACTAAAACATGAAAAGAATCTGTTGGCTCTCAAATAATTATATAATTTAGAGATTGTGCATTTCAAGTTTAAAATGCTTTATTGTGATTGATAAAATAAATGAAAATATATAATTTGCATTTTCTGTGTTGTGTAGGTGATGGTGATCACACTGAAAAACCAGTTGAACCAATAAAAGTGTACTCAGAAAAGGAGCTCATAAGGGAATTTGAGAAGATATTTTCGATCCTTGTGCCGGAAAAAGATTGGTCTGTTCGTATTTTAGCTATGCAAAGAGTTGAAGCCCTTGTTATTGGAGGTCTGTATACTTCATTAAAATATATAGTCTAATGCTCTCATAAGATAGCTTGCAATTTTGTACGTCCTTTTCAAAATTAAAAAGTTGGATCAAGAAGTGTCATTTTTAATGGAGAAATTACTTTATAACTTCAAGGCCTTACCTTAACTTTGTATGGTGGACATTAGGATTAGATAATAATTTTATTATATCATTATTATGTGGTGTGATTGTTTTAAAATAATGTGAAAAAGTAATTTTTTTTTCTTCTGGTTAGGAGCTACTGATTACCCATGCTTTCGTGGACTTTTGAAGCAACTCATTGATCCTCTGAGTACTCAAGTGTCTGATAGGAGATCTAGCATAGTGAAACAGGTACATTTTGTTTCTGGTAATATTAGTAATGCCTTTGAGCATTTAGATATCTAAATTTTTTTTAAGATTTTAGCTAATGAAAGGTGGATATTTCAGATTGGTTCATGTTTCTAGCACATTATATGTATCTTTTCCTCAGTATCTGATAAAGCATGCATATGTGATTTTCTTGTCAAGTATGTAATTAAGTTATTAATCTCTTTCTCACTCAGGCATGTCATTTGTTATGCTTTTTGTCAAAAGAACTCCCGGGAGATTTTGAAGCATGCGCAGAGATGTTCATTCCGGTGAGTATAATTTTGAAATTCTCTTTATCATGGTCTAATATGCTATTAGAGAGCTACTTATTATGGTTATTTGTACTTCAATGCACCCCTCACATTGACTAAAATACACCCCTCAAACTTGTATCTCACGTGATAATTTGAAATTCAGGTCCTTTTCAAGCTTGTAGTGATAACTGTACTTGTAATTGCAGAATCTGCAGATAATTGCATAAAAACGGTAAAGCTTATTTAACTTCTTACTCAGTTCACTTTACCATCTGAGAAATATTCCTTCCTTCATTAATTGCTTTTTTGATCCACAGATATTGCGTAATTGCAAAGTAGTTCGTTCACTCCCTCGCATAGCTGATAGTGCAAAGAATGATCGTAGTGCAATACTTCGTGCTAGGTATGAATCTGTTTCGTAAGGTCAAATTGTTGTTGTTTATATACAATTGTATCAATTTCTTGTATCAGGTGTTGTGAATATGCGATTCTTATATTAGAATATTGGGCTGATGCACCTGAAATAAAACGTTCAGCTGATCTATATGAAGACCTTATAAAATGTTGTGTAGCTGATTCAATGAGCGAGGTATAAGTTTTTGCATTTTTTAAGATTACATGTCTAACTTTAATTCATCTTTTCACATTAATAACATTTTCAGGTTCGTTCAACTGCTAGAGCTTGTTTTAAAGTGTTTGCCAAAACATGGCCAGATCGTTCTCGTCGCTTATTAATGTCCTTCGATCCTGTTATCCAAAGGGTATAGATTCTTCATTCTTGTACACACACACACACATACACACACAGAGTAAAAGATTAGTTTCAAGGTATTTACTATTTACTGTGTTTGTGCTCATGTTAAAAGGTAATAAACGAGGAAGATGGAGGTATACATAGGCGTCATGTTTCTATTAGTGAGAGGGTCCCACACATGACATCATCTTCCCCTTCTAAGCTACCTAGTTATACATCTTCACCTATTATAGCCATGGATAGAACTGCAAGTTTACCCTCTCCAAAATCTCACTCCTCTGGATTATTTTCTTCGGTAACTAAAAGCTCAGAACGTAGCCTCGAAAGTGTATTACATTCAAGTAAAGAGAAAGTTTCTGCAATCGAAAGTATGCTTCGTGGTTTAAATATATCCGAAAAAACCCGATCAGCTAGTTTCGATCTAGGTATAGTTTTATCTCTCATTACTCATCTTTAAACAGCTAAATTTCTCTCTTGTTTCCCCTAGTGCAGGAGCTGATAGACCTTCATCTCGGGACCCACTTTTTCCTGCTTCAACCTCTGATACCACACCTAAACGTAATAGTGGCTTAAAATTATCCGATATAATTACTCAAATTCAAGCTTCGAAAGACTCAAGCAATAAATCATCTTATCGTAGTAATATAGGAAGTGAATCTGCCATGTCAGCATCTTCATCTTACTCAAGAAAGAATATTCCTAACCCTTACTTAGGTACACCATATAAAGATAATACTAACCATAATAACTATGTTCCTAATTTTCAACGCCCACTTATAAGAAAGAATGTACCTGCACGAGTTTCCACAAATAGAAGACGAAGCTTTGAAGATACTCATGTTTCGTATACTGATTTATCAAGACATGTTGAAGGTCCAGGTTCATTACACGATGCACTGAGTCAAGGACTGAGTTCAAGTTCAGATTGGAATACTAGGGTTGCTTCTTTTAACTATCTTCAATCTTTATTACAACAAGGATCAAGAGGTGTACATGAAATAACACAAAGTTTCGAGAAAATAATGAAGCTGTTTTTTCAACATTTAGATGATCCTCATCATAAAGTTGCACAAGCAGCTTTATCAACACTAGCGGAACTTATACCTGTTTGTAAAAAACCATTCGAAAGTTACATGGAAAGAATATTACCTCATGTTTTTTCACGGTTAATCGATCCGAAAGAATTAGTAAGACAACCTTGTACAAAGACATTGGAAATTATCGCAAAAACTTACAGTGTTGATTCTCAGTTACCCGCTTTATTACGGTCTTTAGATGAACAACGCTCTCCAAAGGCTAAATTAGCAGTTATTGAGTTTGCTATTACTTCATTAAACAAACACTTGTCAAATTCTGAAGGGTCTAATAATGTTGGGATTTTAAAGCTATGGCTTGCTAAGTTAACTTCTTCAGTACATGATAAGAATACGAAATTAAAGGAAGCTTCTATTATGTGTATTATAGCTGTGTATACTCATTATGATCCTACAACAGTTTTGAATTTTATACTTAGCTTATCTGTTGAAGAGCAAAATTCTTTACGAAGAGCTTTGAAGCAGTATACTCCTCGTATTGAAGTGGATTTAATGAACTTTATACAGAATAAGAAAGATAAACAGCGTGTAAAATCCTCTTATGATCTGTCAAGTAATGCTGGAACTTCATCTGAAGATGGATATATTGGAGTATCGAAGAAAACTCACTTCTCTAGTGATAGAAAGTGGAGTTCACAGAGCTTAAACTCTTTTACTCATCAAACATCTAATGAGACTCGAGAACAGTTATATTCGAGTTTTGATAATGGTTTGAATACTGATATTCTTAGCTCTAAAGCCTATGATCTTACACATGGATTTGATAACATGGAGGTTGATAATGATGAACTTTTGTACGATTCACCTTTAAAGGCCAATTCTCCTCAAGAATCGGGACTTAGTATTCCTCAAATACTTCATATTGTGAGTCTATTTGAATACATTTCTAATATATGACCAGAGATTTATGTCACTGTGCTGTAACTTCTCAATTTAGCTCTATAAATATGTTTGTTTATAGTTTAATAAAATAAGTAATCTGAAAGAAAATGGGAATTTTTTCTTTCTATTGATTAGATTGGAAATGGGAGTGATGGAAATTCTGAAGCAGAAAAGCATGGTGCATTGAAGCAATTAATTGAAATTTCTATAGCCAATGATCAATTCATATGGAGTAAGGTAAAGTTTGTGATTATTAGAGATTCTCTTCACTAATACTATAAACATTGACAGTACTTAAACCAGATTTTTATTCATACGCTCATACTGTGTGCTTTGGTTTAATGCAGTACTTTAACCAGATTTTGACAGCTGTACTTGAAGTGTTGGATGATACAGATTCATCGATCCGAGAGCTTGATCTCTCTTTCATTTGTGAACTGCTGAAGAATCAGGTCATAACTTTGTGTGATCATTTTTTTTCCTTTTTCTTTCCTAAAATAGCATCTTCTGATTATGTTATTTGCTTACAGAAAGATGCCATGGAGGATTCAGTTGAACTTATAATTGAAAAACTGCTTCATGTGACAAAAGATACTGTTCCAAATGTAAATATCTAATAACCGAACCATTTCAGTTATAAATGGGAGTTTTATTTATCTATTATGGTGTCAATTTTCTTTTCTATAGGTCTCAAATGAAGCGGAGCATTGTTTAACATTAGTCTTGTCCCAGTACAATCCTTTCAGATGCTTAAGTGTAAGTGCACACTCAAAAATCCTAATGAATTATACCATGAGCTTTAAGATTGGTATATAACTTGTGTAAAGGTACTGGTATTTCAGGTAATTGTTCCTTTATTACAGACTGAAGATGAGAAAACTTTGGTCACCTGCATAAACTGTTTAACAAAGGTAGTTATTTGTCTCAATTTCTAGCACCTGATACTCAGTGTTCAGTTATTTACTTCTTGTATTTCAATATTTAGCTTGTGGAAAGGCTTTCCCAAGAGGAATTAATGGCACAATTACCATCATTTTTGCCTGCTCTATTTGATGCATTTGGTAACCAAAGTACTGATGTTCGAAAGGTACTATCAACTCTAATTATTTAATTCAGTTTAGTGTACTTATATATCCGTATTTCTCTGTTTCTAAGTTATAACATGATTAATATCTTTGTGAGCAGAGTGTTGTTTTTTGTCTTGTGGACATTTACATTATGCTTGGGAAAACATTTTTGCCATACTTGGAAGGTTTAAACAGTACACAATTACGATTGGTCACAATTTATGCAAATCGAATATCACAATCCAGGACAGGTACTCCCATAGATGCTACTCATGATTAGGCGGTTAGTTTCCAAAATTCGGTTGTGTATTTTGTATATTGTGTGAAATGTACATTTTACGGGTTTTTGGAATATTAAATATTTGGTTCTTTATTTTTTTTGTTGGTTGAGAATGGTGAGGGTGTGGTTTTGTGTGTAAGTTGTTATTTTTCTTGTTCATTAATGTAAGAAATCGTGTCTTGTATAAAGAATAGTGGTATGGATTTGTGTGCCAACTTATCATAAATTTGAAGGTTGATATTTTCTCTGTGGTCATGTCCATGAGATCATAGGATCGGATTTTAGCTGAGTTGGAAAAGGGTTTGGATCCTCTTATAACTGCTCTTCTTTCGTAGCTCATTTATAAGTTTTTTTGTACTTTTATGGATGATTTTGGATAGTTCTTGGTGATTATTTCATATAATTTTGTAGAGTCATCATGATGCCCTGAAAACTCATGTGCATCTGCTCTAGAATAGTCTCGACTTGTGTTTTCTTTTCCAATTCGTCGCAAGTGTATATTTTAAATGATCGGCTTAGTTGAATAGTTGTTTTCCACTAATTAAGATGAACTGAGCTTGATCTATCAGATTAGAGTAACTCACCATGAGGTACCTCAAAAATATTTCTGTTGAGGTCAAAATGTTATATGAGAACATTATCCATCCTGCCTTTGTGTTTGATGGTTAGCAGTTTGGACAACATCTGAGCAACATTTATTCTCTTGTAATGTAAGAATTAAGGCATGACATCAGTATCTTTAGAAGCTTTCTGTACAATTGGTGGAGACAGTGAAGATAGGATTAACATGGAACATAAGAGCTTGTATTTATTCCACTTTTCAAAGCTCTTATACAGTGATGTCTTAGTTTTTATCTTCGGAGTGTGGTTTATATAGATTATGATCCAAATCCATGCTACTTAAGAGTTAAGAGTCATCCTAACACACCCATCCCACTTATTATGGTTATAACCATAAAGGATGAGAAATCTACGTGCCTAAATGGTAGAGTGACTTCAGGTGCTATGGGAGGTGCGATGTGATGGGTATTTGGACAATTGATCATGCCGATGGTAGGCGGGACATCTCATCCCTGTATTCCGATCATAAAGGAATTTCATGTGTGAAGTTGCCCAAATACCTGGGGCCAGGGAAGGTGTAGAATTATACAGCCCAACTATGCCTACAACTACAAAAAGTGTTCCACATTATATCTATGGCAATGTCGAGGAAATTGAGTTTCATTCGAGGTTAAAGAGGTATATGGACCAATTGTTACATAAGCTTACCTGTCAAGAGAGGTTTAAAGAGCGCCACTTATAGTTCATGTACCTGATAGCACTGAGGAGATGGCCGTGAGATTGCATCCCCGAGGATCGAGGACATATAGAACACCATACGAGGATGATTGGAGAGGAGAAGGGAAGAATGTTATCCGAGAGAAATTTGTCAAAGAATACGGAGCCTGCCTTATTTTGTGGAGATATAACCGGCAAACCGAGTATCAGTGGTGAACTAGATGAATACTCTATCTTGGGAGATATAGGACGTCCCCCAGCCTAGAAAGTTCATGCCACCTTCATATGACAAGACTACTGACCCGACACCCATCTATATGCATATCAGAGGCACAAGGAATTTATAGCCCAAACTTATGCAAATTATTGCTGAGCCTTACCTGCTACACCATCAAGGAATGCTCATAAATGATTTTCCAAGTTAAGATCGAAGTCAATAAATAATTTCTCATAATTAATTGATATATTGTGATACAGGTTCCCAAATAGTGTCAATGGCCAAACAAATTCATCCCTTTTGGATATATATCAAAATGAGAATGAGAGTTGCAGTCTTACGTAGACCGATTCAGCGAAATTGCGTATAATGTTGAGAATTTTTTTATCAATAAATAGTATTTCACGTATTCACCAGAGGGTTATTCCACCCAGTTCTCCAGATTTGTCTGGCATCAAAGCCCCAGTTCACCTTATGCGACATCATAGTAACATCAAGAAAATACATATAAGTAGAGAAAATTCGAAAAAGTGTGTTGTAAGGGCAAAAGAAAGAGAGAACATGGCCAATAGCTCCCCAGGCCGGGTGAAAAATGATCACTAGGCGAGAGAGTCGAGTATAAGGGGTTTGGACAAGTTTAATCCAATAATTAAGATTAAGCAAACATGGGTAATGCTAGTGTTTGAGATAGGACTTCATATGAGCTCCTAATGATAAAGGAAATGAAGGATGAAAAGGTACGTTGGCTAAAAAAGATGTATACCGATGATAATACAAAATTTTGTCACTACCACGAAGATCATAGACACGATACAAATAGATGCGAACATTTAAATTTTAAAGCGTGAGACTGAAAGGTTGAGAGATTTAGGTAAGCTGCCTTATCCAACCGAGGGTAAAGGAAGAACAAAAGAAAATAGAGATAGGGCAATATCTAACCATCAGGCAAGAACACTAGATATTAGAAATCATTATCGCAAAGATGTTGAGCTTAGAAGACAAGTAGCAAACCCTCGATCTAACTAAATAGGCCAAGGGTATGAATTTGAGGTAAGCCTGATCTTGGGAAGATCTGAGGATAGTTAGCGGTCCGGCCATGAAATAAATGTCATCACAAGGTCGCCCAAGGGTGGATGAAGGTATGAACCCGAGATAAACACAATTGATGGGGGACAAGAGAATGGTCGGTCTAAAAATGAGAGAAAGTAGTATTTGCAAGCAGCAAACACAACATATTTATTTTTAAATCCTACGAATGGTGATGGCATACAGTTCACTGACAAGGACGTCGATATGCTGATCTTCTCCCATAATGACCCCTTAGTAATACTGGTTTTCATCAGGATTGGTCTAATGCGTAGGGCGTTAGTCGATGCCGGGAGTTTGGTTGATCTGCTGTATGCGGGAGCATTTGAATAGTTGAAGATGGATCAAAAAATAATAAAATCGTATATCGACCCGATAAAGGGATTTACAGGGTAAATCTTTCATTCGACAAGTTACATTAAATTTCCAATGAGTATCGGTCAAGGGAACCTCTAGAAAAATATTTTGGTACGCTTTGTAATAGTCTCGAAATCCATTTGACGCTAAAGTTCCCCACCCCAATGTGGTGTATCCGTCATCCGAGGAGACCAACATCGTGCACGAGAGTGCTACTTTAATTTTCTTAGGAAAAAGTCGTTGACTGAGGAAGAGGCCGAAAGGAAGCGCCAGTAAGTCCTAGGTGACGAATTTAATGCTTTGTTTCAAAGTTGAAAAATTAAAAAATGTGTAAGTTAGCCTGAAGTTGGCTATCTGCATAATCTTATTTCCCTCAGGATGTTTTTCATGAAAGCAGGAAGCTCGGGAATATAGTCAGCTATAATAAAGATCTATAGAAAGCTTAAATTGCTATCCAACGAATTCTCAACACTAAAAAAGTTGACCGAAGGTAATTTTTCCATAAGACCAACTTTTCACATGCCTTATAATCAAAATAACATAATCTATGACACTAAAAACCCAGCTCCCATGACACTAAAAGACCAGCTCCCCTTGGGCTCAGAAAAACTACCTTTACTGGAAATTCGACACCAAAGATCTGATTAGGCTAAGGGTCGGTAAAATAAGTTCGACGTAGTCTCGATAAAGAGACCGACATAGCTCTTTTAAAATAAGTCTGACGTAGTCTCAAGAAACAAACTGACATATCTCTAGTAAAATAAGTCCCACATAGTCTCGACAATCAGAAGATTACTCATAAGTCCAATGTAGTCTCGAAAATCAGAAGATTACTAATAAGTCCGACATAGCCTCGACAATCGAAAGATTACTCGTAAGTCTGAAGTAGCCTCGAATATCAGAAGATTACTCGTAAGTGCGACGTAGCCTCGTGACAAGAAGATTACTCGTAAGTCCGATGTATCCTTGAGTCATCAACCACCAAATATTACTCATAAAATCCCAAAATTCTAACATTTGATTAGAGGTGCAGTCCTAAAATACAGTTTCAACATTCAAAGAAAACCATTTAACGACCTGAAAAAGACTCGATACTTGTACAAAAAGGGTAAAAAAGCAGCTTCAACCCTGTATCGGCATAAAGGTGTAAGAGATGAACATATCTTAACAAAGGATATTGATGTACCAAATTAAAAGGGTATTGATAAACCAAAATATAACACTGATACCAAAACAAACCAAAAAGACTAGAAAGGCCAAACAAGAAGAGTTGTACGGTAGACTGAGGGTAAGGAGTGCCTACCAAATATACCAGGGTATCAAAATCTTCCCTAAACAGACGTCTCGAGTCATCATGGAATTTCCCAAGGGTAATTGGCCTTTTTTGCATAAGGGCTCTCCATGGTAACTTAGGTCCTGCATTGGCTTATAGTTCACGCTCATCCTGTCCTAAAACTTCTCTTTGTATGAATATCCAAGCTCTGTAAATACCATACTCTACAGTATAATTCAGTATCCTCCAACCTCTCTATTATCTTCTCTCTCTAACTGTTGTGAATATAAAGTAACTAGTATTAATCTCACAGCTCCTCTGGTAAAGTGGCGTCTCCCTTTCTGTGATAAATAAATCCCATTGTGAGACATCTTTTTACGTTTCTTTTGTGCTCAGTTGAGGATTTTTTCCATATAATTTGATATATTCTCGTTTCTTGCCTTATTTTGGAGATTTGTCACTTTTAGAGCTATTTGTGTGTAATTTGTGTGTCAAATGTGAAGCTCTTAGGTAAAATGATTATATTTTATGCCAAAGCATAGATAAGAAGTCGAGGAAAGGAGATCAAAGAAGGGAACCAAGAGAAAATGACTAAATAAACCGTTTTTAGAAAGTGAAAGAGTTGTCGACCAAAATTAGAAAGTGAATTGTTTTCGATGCCATGTGAGGTTTACAAATAATTTGGATAATCCATTTTATATCCAAATGGGGCCCTGAATTAGGATCACATGTCCAATGAGATTTTTCGATTCAGAGTTGTAACAAAGAAGTTATGAATTTTGCAGACTCGAACTAGTCCCCTCTCAAAGAAAAATGTTTTTGGGATGAGCTAGGTCATTTAAACCTATCCCATGGCCTATCTAAACCCTAAAAATGTTTTCCCACTTATAAATATCAACTCATAACATTATAAATTTATCTCTTGGTCACCAGAGCTTACCTTTCATCAAGAATTCAACCACAAAAGCGATCATGAGGATCTAGAGGAGGAAGAATCAAGAGCTGGAATTTTACCGCGTCAATTCTACACTTCTCCCTTTCTAATCTTTGGGTAAATTAGTATAAGACATATTTTGTCTATAATTTATTTCTAACCTATATATTCTGAAGTTCAATTATGCACTATTTTCAATTTTCTTAAGATTGTTATTGTACGAACCTAGTCTTTAGTATTTATTTTGTTCTTTTGGAATTGCTTCCAATTAAATTGTATTTTACATCTTGATTTAAATACTAATATTATTTTGGCCAAATAATATTGATTAGACCAAGTATTTAAGCTAGCGCAGAAGGTTTTTTTAATTACAGATTAGTGTATACACGATTGGTGTCCGTTAGTGAGCCGAAAGGTCTTGACTAGCCAAGAAGCCGCTAGGGTTAGGTATATTTCTTTAGAATTTGGGTATGAGAGATCTCTAAGTCGACCCTTACGGGAGTTAGAGAGAATTTAGAATCCCGATTAATAAGAACAATCAATTAATTTCTAGAAATATTAATTCAATAGGATTATGTGCACACAAGAAATCTTGAGTTGCTATCTTACTTGCATAATTATTTAATTAATTGTAAAACAAAATAAACACCTTCAATGTATTCTTATCTTTTAATCAAAACCTTAAACCCATTTGCGCTAATATTGAACACCATTCGAAATAACTACCTAAATCCTTGAGGAAATGAACTTTACTTACTTACTTATTACGTGTAATGATCCATACACTTGTCGAGAGTTAATAATGGTTTCCTAGATGTGTGGTCTTTTTATATCATTGTTTTATCGCACCCACAGGCCCACCAAGTTTTTGGCTCCACGTCTGGGGACTTCTGTAGTTATTTTACTGTGCTTTTCATTATTTTATACAATCCACGTTTACGCCACCAAGTTTTTGGGGCCACTATCGGGAATTTATAGTTATTTTATTTTGTGTTTAAGTTAGTGTAGTAATTTTATTTGTTTTCAATTTTACGCTAATTTTGTTTTAGTCTCTTTTAAGGTTCTTTAGGTATGACGAATTTCCTTGCGCCAAAAAACATAAATGATGAGTGATCTCTCCATATTTGTGATATATAGGTTTGAGACATCATTTTTAGGTGTAATTGATTGATTGTTAAGGGATTATTTTCCGTATTTAGATAATTTCTTAATTTATGTCTTGATTTGATGATTTCTTACTTTTAGAGCATATTTGGTTTAATTTGTGTGCTAATGTGAAGCTCTTAAGGTTTATGGAATATAATTTGATAGAAAATAAATTATAAGGAGTTAAGGAAAGAAGATCCAAGAGAAATCAGGAGATAAAAGGAAGTAAAGTTGAATTAAGAAAGGAAAAGCTGCCAATTAAATCTGAGATTCTGCAGCTACTTCTACTAAAGTGAAGATAACTTGAAATCGGCTGCGATTTTGGATGAGTCTTCAAAGAGTTAGATATATCTTTCTGATTTGGTTCTTTCGATATAAAGTGGACAAAAATCGGCCCAATAACGAAGAAGATATGACCAAAACAGTGAGTAGTGTTTATCTTGTCCTATATTTTAGGAAACGAATTTGAGTTGGACTTAGAATCAAATTGATTGTCTTCTTGGTGTGGCCTAAGGTGTGATAAAAAGATGTATAAAATAAGTGCAAATAAACACCCTAAGCTAACACGGTACTGCAAGTATTACAGGATGTATGCAAGTTTTAATGATAAGAAGATTCGTTCCTCAGGGTCTGACGAAAGTTAGAGAGAACTTATGCAAATTATCAAGTGCAGATATAAAAGATAGAAAGATAATACGCAAAGAAAGAAAAGGAAAATAGATTTTTATTTGGTTTTTATAAAGAAAACTAAACTACTAAATAAAAGACAGAAAATAAATAAAAGCAAAGAAAATAAGATAGTATGAAAGATATAACTTAGGTTTTACTAGTATGCACCAATCCTTCCAATTCTATCTATTAGGTCTAGTTTATAAGGGAGAATATTAGCTCTTGGTATACTTAGTCAGGATTCTAAATTCCCATACCTTAGACCTTGAGAGCGACTAAGGGGGCTACGGCACAACCAAGAAGTGTTTTAAATAGGGTTATCAAACGTCACTAAGGCCCTAAACAAATACTGCAATCCTGGTGATATGGTGGTTAAAACAAACCCTATGACTATCTAGTTAGAATCATGTTTTGTCAGAACTAATATCGACACTAGACGTTATGTGGTGGTTCAATAGTTAAACACACTGTCAAGGAGACCATCTAACTACTATTAAGGTAATCCTATACTCGTGCACTAGCAAGGAAAACAATCATTAATTCAAAACACATAATCAAATATAAAGGTAAGTAGCTAATATCAGATTAAAACATATAATTCCCAAAGAAACTTAGATAGAAAAATTAGAATTAATAGTTTATACATTATGCAAAACCTAAGCTAATAAAATTAATTCATACAACAAAAAGAAGAGAAAAGAATTACAAAATAAGAGGTTGAAGGAGACATGATTGATGCACAACTCCCTCCAGACTTCTTCTCTTGTGTTGCAGCTTCCTCTTGGCCTTAAGGTCTGGCCAAGGATGATTTTAGAGTGTTAAGAGGCTGTATTTATAGGGTATAGGAAGACCTAATTCGTTTTCTTGAAGGAGAAGTAAGTGATGGACTCCTAGTCCAACTCAAATTCGTATGGAAATAAAGATAAACACTGCTGGACCGTTTTGAGCATATCTTCTTCGTTATTGGTCGGTTTGAGCTCCATAAGATACCAAAAGAATCGCAACAGAATTATCTTTGTCCCTAAAGAAGGAAATTACCAAAATCGGCCTATTTCTTAGGTAAAAACGCACATCTTTAGGCGTGTACTGCAGAATTCAGATTTAGGCAGCTTTTCCTTTTCCTAATTGAACTCAGTTTCCTTCTATCTCCAATTTCCATGTAAATCTCTTTCCATAAGTTGTAGTCTTTGACTTGGAATCTAATTAATCTCCATAATTATCTTTAAAGCTTCACACTAAATAAACAATTAAACCCAATATGCTCTAAAAATATTATGTTACTAAATCAAGACTCAAAATAGGAAAGTGCACTAAACTAAGCTAAGATCGACCTATAAACTAATAAATAAGCCTAAAATGATGTCTCGGAATTATATTATATTATCACAAATGAGGAGACATCACTTCTACTCCAAGATTTCGATCTAGGCTTAAAAAAAGCTATAAATACACTATTTTATCATTGTAAACATGTCCTTGCTCAGTTCTAAGCATTAACTTAGTCCTTGCTCGACCTTTAATTATTATTACTCTTATAAGTCATCCATAGAAGCAAGAAGACCTGTACAGAGGAAGACAAGAAGTTGGAAAGTCACAGACTCCTCTTCTCCATCGTCTCCCTATATCATTAGGGTAATTTGTATTATATTATTTAGCTTATCTTTGTTTCTAATTACTTTTGTCCTTAGTTTATTTCTATTTCTTTAGATATGAACTAATTTTCCCATAACTTTGGTTTGCATATGTATAATTTTTTATTTCTAATTCTCATTTGTTTTCACGTTATTTAGGAAAACCCTTTTTAAATCGATTCTAGTTACTTAACCTATATAATATTTTATGTGCTTGATGTATTGACTGTAGTTATTCTGGTTGCAAACGTGTAGAATACCCCATTAATAGAAGTTGGATGGTCACCCAGAAGGGGTGTCTAATTGTTGAAACACCACATAAGCGTCTAGTGTGCGGTAGTGATCCTAACAGGCTTGCCTAACTAGATAATCAGTAGGGTTTGATTTAACCACCGATCATTGTGCAAGGTCCCTTGGTAATTGTTAGGTCGCCACCTAAGTCCACCCAGAAGGTGGTTAGGAGGAATACAAAATCCTGGTTATTTATTTAATCACCCTTACAACTAGAATTAGAATTAGAAGGATAAGTGCATACTAGCAACTCTAAGCTATATTTCTCATCTCCATTCTTTGTTATATTATTTATTTCTATTATTATCTTTTCTATCCAAAAACCAAATATATATTATTTCTTTTATTTGTCTTTTTATCAACAAGTAAATTCTCTTACACTTCTCTATATACACAAGTAAATCCAACAGATCAAATCTCTGCGAACGAATTTTACTTACTAACTAAACTTGCAAACGGTTTGTAATACTTGTAGTGAGTTTCTCTTGGTAGTCAAGGGCGTGTCATTTATTAACTTTGTTTATCTGTTTATTTATCAAACCTTTGCCCCCACCAATAAGTATGGTTGTCCGATTTGTGGGTTAGCTGGGCATCGTTGGGAAGAATGTTCTTTCCAATGATCAAATCTGAGTGGAATCGTAAATCAAAGTATTATCTATCAGCTGAGACCGTAATATTCCTATCAAGGAGGTCCAAGCTATCAATTTCAAGCTCCACCACATCCCACGTATGGTCATTTATAAAACTCCCTTGATAAAATACGACAAACCACACAATATTTCATGAAGATGACGTAAGGGAGTGCGAAAGCTAATGAAGTCAGGTTCAACAATTTGGAAGTCTCCTTCAATATTTTCATCAAATTTTTGTTGGATAATATGAAGAGTGAGGTGAAAAGCGATGCTACTATATATAGTGCAAAGTATGCAACACCAACATTAATTTATGGAGCAACGATTGACACAACTCACTGAAACGATGAAGCAATTACAACATGGACCATCTATGAAAATTGGTCGAGGTACAATTTGATGATGAGGACATTAGAATTGATAGCGATATTCTCTTTGAGGTGTTTGAAGAGTATAGCCTTCATGATGATAAGGAAGTGGAATCGCCACAAGTTACACCTAGTGAACTGGAGATTCCAACGAGAGAATAACCAACCACACTAAGAATAGATGAGCTAATAGTTGATAATCAAGTTGAAGATGAAACTGAACCTAGTGAAGTGAAGATTCAAGACATAGAGTAACCAACCAAGCCGAGTCTATAGGAATAAAATGTTGAGATCTTGGTTGGCAAAGACATAGAATAAGAAGAAACTATGATGGATTTGCCACCTAGTTACCCATTGATATCGCCACCCAATCCTCTAAAGACAAATAATGCAAAGGGTGACTTGTATAAATAATTTTTAGAGGTGTTCAACGAAGATGAAATCTACGCCTAATTGCTTGAGATTGATGAAGAAGGACTCACACTGCAACAAGTATTCAAGGAAGCTAACTCGGAAATAAGTGAGAGTGTGAGTATAGAGATCGAGGTCAAAACCGTGTCCCTCATGCTTGAAGAGAAGTCTGAAACATTCCATGTTTTGAACAAGAAGCTTGAGAAGGTGTCATTTGGGTTCCCCATTATTTCTATAGTTCCCAAGGAAGTCAAAGAGAAGGGCCATCACCATGAAAACGTGAATAAGAGAGCAAAAGATGAGTTTGGGGTCGGAAATGAGGTTGCTTGGAAGGCCTCCAAACCAGAAAATAGGCCACGAGTTTTCAAGAATGCGTGGATGGGACCATTCTTCATGACTCAAGCGATAACGACAAAATTGATAGAAATACGATCAACGAGAGGTCAAAGGATTTGAATAGTAGATGTATATAGTCTCACCTGCTGTTGGGGAAACTACATACTGAAGGAATTATTGAGGTAACACGTCGAACTTAAACTACGTTAAACAAAAATGCTCTTGGGAGACACCCCAAGTTTTAATTGCTTTATTATTTTAGATTTATAGTGTTTGTTAGTAATTTATTCAATTGTTTTAGTGTATATTAGACCTAACGGAAAAGGTAGAAAGTGTTTTTTATATGCATGTACGTCAAGAGTTGAGTTTGGGGTGAAAGAATTACGAAAAATTATGCTCACTATCCACTCGAGTGGTATATCATATCGGCACCCTACAGGCGGTATATTTCAACATGCCAAACGGTCACCACGTGTAAGCCACGATCAACAAGTCAGAAAGTTTTATCATTCGTGCGGTATACCTGGCCATATCGGCGGTTACCGCTGCGACAAAGTGATCGTTGAGTGAAACTCGACACGGTGTACAAGGTCAAAGACAAAGAATGAGTCACGTGGTATACCGCTGTGTAATATGGGGTCCTAACGAGGTTAGCACGGTCAACAAGTCAGAAAGTTTGAAGGAGTGGGCGGTATAACGCACGAGTAAGCAAGCATCACCACGATAGGTCAGCGATCAACAAGTCAGAAAGCTCAAGGACGTGGGAGCGGTATACCGCGCCTACAGGCGGTATACCACTCCACGCCTCGATTTTGAGAAAGAAGAAGGTTATGTGTTCTTTATTATACATAAAACCTAAACCCTATCCTCCTTCTTCTTCCCCAATCACCCAAACTCCATTGAAACTCAACAAAACCTTCTACTCACATCAAAGCAACACCAAATCACCTAAACTTCATAGCCATACACATCCTTACATCATTCCAAACAAACATTAAACACCCAAATCATTCCAAAACTCATGGAAATCAAGATTCAAGTTAAAAAAAGTTCCAAAATCTTTTTCATAATTTTAAATCCTTCTCACCCAAATACAAATCCATCTTACCCACATAGAAAAACATCTTGCTTACACCTTTCCCAGTCCAAATTTACCTTATCCACCCACACCAAGGGGTAATTTTAAAAGTGGTAAAACTTTGAGTTGGAGGTCAAAGGAGATGACGCAAAGAATGGATACACTAGCTAATGTGAAAAAGATGAGAAAGAATTAAGGCAAAGAAGTAGGAAAGGACAAGAGGAAAGTGGAAAGGTAAAGATATGTATAGATTTGAATGATTGGGAAGGACCACCTTAGTAGGAAAGAAAGGATGAATCTCGGAGATACGAGTCATGTACATGTAAGATAAGCACCAAACCCTATCTTGGATGTAGGCGATGCGAGGCAATAGCCTCGAAGAGTATGTTTTATTCCTTCTCTACCATTTCTCTATTTGTATTTGTGTGTTTTGTATTTAATATTACCGAGTCTGTTTCCAGTCGTGGAGTCACGACTCACCTTTGAATTGAGGGTGGGGATTCGTTGTCCCCATCCCCATTTTATGTGATTTATTGCTATTTAGGTAGATTTTTTTAGAGATGGCATAGGTGTAGAATGTGTTAATGGCCTATAAGCATAAGCTATAGTGATTTAATGGTAGTAGGTAATTTGTTTAAAAACTAGTTGTATTATATGCTTTGAAATATGAACATGAAAACACACGTTAATTGTAAAGAAAGGATTACTAAGCAATGCAGTAGAAGCAAGTTTTAATCTTAGGGAGCCTTAAGTGTTGTGTAGAACGTGAGATCCGAGCTAGTCGATAAACCCAATTAATAAACGTGTTAGAGGTGAGAAAGTAACAAAATTTCATAGTTAGGAAACTGATTAAGGCGGTTCTTTGATAAGCCCCTTTGTGCCTTTTTAGCTTGTTGTCCATATTAATTGAATATTATCCGTCTCAGCCCCTTCTAGTCTTTCTAAAGCCATTTTTACCCATGTTACAAGACATACCCTTTAAATTATTGTACTTTTTCCATATGACGCGCACTCAAATCGTGATACTTCGAGACTCGTCTTTAGAGTTTGAGTTTGGGATGGTGGGAACGATTACGGAAAACATTATTGGATGAGATTTTGTGTTATGTATTTGAGCTTTTGATCATTTGTTATCATTGTAACCCTTTGCTATGGTAAAAGAAAAAGTATATATATTGAGAAGAAAAGAAAAATATGAAACACAATGAAATTTGTTGTCATTAGGGTTGTAAACGAACCGAGTCGAGCCGAATACTAGATGTGCAAGTTTGTTTGATAAGATTTACGAGTCGAGCCGAGTCGAGCTCAAATTTTAACGAGTCGAGCCGAGCTCAAATTTTAAGGCTTGATAACATATCAAACGAGCTTTTTTCGAGCCGGTCTCGAGTTATTAACGAATAATTTTTTTTATATATTTTTAACAATATATTTATTGATAACTAAACCATTAATTTACAGATTAGAAATTTTTAACGAGTTAACGAACGAGCTCGAACGAACGCGTTTTTTAACGAACGAGTTCGAACGAACTTTTTTTTTCCTGTTTATATAAACGATCGAGTTCGAACGAGCTTTTTACCGAGTCGAGCTCGAGCGGCTCGCGAGCGGCTTGGTTCGTTTACAGCCCTACTTGTCATTAAATAAATATAAAAAATCTAATCCTTACAAATCTATAAAAAAAAATATATAAACAATAATAATAAAAAAATAAAAAAAAATAAAAAAAACATTACTCGCGACGACACAATCGTTGCGGGTATATAAACACATGCTAGTCGCAAATAATATACTGGCGACCACAAATGTTGTCGTTTATTATATGTTTTTCTGCGCCAAATTTTTTCGTCGCACATGACTGCCGAAAAAAATTGGTTTAATAAAATTTGACCTTTTTCTATAAAATAGAAAAATGGAGTTTAAAGTGGCGGCCTTGGTGGCTTTGCCCAAAGGCCGTCTCTGAACTCGTCCCTAATATTGTCATCCGCAATGATAGGTAGCAACGTTATTTTTTTCTTTGTGAATTTTAAATGGTTTTAGAACCATTTTCTATAGACGTAATAAAAATATTTGAAGGATGCTAAACTTAAGATTACCCGAGTCAATCGAAACTTGCACAGAATTATGATATACACGCTGGAAGAGAATTGTAAACCCTGTCATATTCCATGAGAGTTGTAAAATCAGTGTCATAGAATTTGCTCAAAGATTATTACTACCCTACCAATTTGCATGATGCGGAGGAATTAAATACTATTTGTGTTTGGTGGGACCATCCTATTTATGTGCTTATTGAAGACTTAAACTATTTAGACTTCTTCTTAGAGTAGGGATCTCACTGTTTCTTTTCTTTGGTCCAAGTATCGTAACCTTTTTTTTTTGTTCTAAGTATCGTAACCTTTCTTAAATATAAATGTTAGGGATAATAATAATAGTATGTTACGTAATAATAATAATAATAATAATAATAATAATAATAATAATAATAATAATAATAATAATAATAATAATAATAATAATAATAATAATAATAGAAATATTAAACAAAATACTAAATTTAAAGATAAATAGAAAAAACTACTTCTAAATAAATTTAAAATTAATTGTGTTACAGCTTTTTCGGATTTGGGAGCTGCAATTACTTGTGTAGTAAGAAACTCTAATGGTGAATTTGTGTTAGATAATAGTTGGAAAATTGGAGCAGATTCGGTATTAGAGATAGAGGCCACGGGGATTTTGAAAGCTACGGAGATGGTTTCAAAATTTCCTTTTGGGAGCGTTATCATAGAGAATGATTCAACATCTATCATGAACCCTTTTTTTTTCAGGACTTCCTGTCTTGAGTAATTCAATTAGAAATATTATTTGTAATATTTATTATTTTGCTGAATTATCTTCCCCTTCCTTTTCTTTTGTGTCTAGGGGTGGAAACGGGGCAGCTGACTGAGTTGCCAAACAGGATCTCCTTAGCACCTTGTTTGGTAGTTGGGATACCTGTATTCCTCTCCAGTTAGCCACTATTATTTGTAATGAAGCCGAACCCTCTGGGGTAGGCTGAACCTTGTAACCATTTCTTATTATCTATATTATTATGCATTTGAACAAAAAAAATTGTGTAACCCAATGAACATACCTTTGTATCAAAAAAGAAAAAAAGGAACATACCCTGGAGATAATGTGGGGTTGTCCTCAGTGGAAGAATATTGGAGATAAAAGAAAGATAGGTCCAAATGAAAACACCTAGTCCCAAAAATAAGTAAATATGGCACAACAAGTATCTTAAAAGATTTTTTTAGTCGAAAAATTATTTCACTCATCCAGAAAAACAAGAACAAATCATCCTATGCCTATGACATTGAGTCATCATAAGTTAATTTGGTTAAGTGGGAGATTTCATCTAATCAAAGCAAAACAAGTTGGCTTAAACCATCATATTTTTCTCCTCAAAATATAGAGAACTTAGTACTTCCTTTACTAGCGATTTTAACGTCTTTCACTAGGTTACTAATACAAAAACTAGGTTTACAACTATTACACATAAGAGCTTTAACAAGTGGCTTGCAATCTTTTTCAATTGTAATCTCTTTATCTCTCAAAGAGTTATCCAATCTACAAGCTTGCATCACTCCCCTTGCTTCAACTTCTAATGGTGATAGATTCCTATACACTTCATGTTTCTTGCAAAAAAACCTTCCTTTATGATCCCTAGCAAGAAACAATACAAGATTTACAAGAATTGGCCTTAAAAGCTGCATATGTATTGATTTTAATGCTTCCTTTTTTGGGTGGTTCTCATCCTGTATTTAAAATATAAGCCTCTAAGTGTGTATCACCACTCATAAATTTGTTCCTGTCAAGGTTTGAAACATGATCATCATTATTTTTTTCTTACTTGTTCATCAGAGATAATCAAACTCTCTGTGTTCAAGTTGTTACATTAAGCTAACTAATTTGGTTCTTTTGATACCTCATAATGTTTTCTATTAATAATAAAATATGCATCACATGTCATATGCATTACAGGTCTTTGAAGCATTTTGTGATGTTCTTATAGGATTAGGTACAATCCATTGAAACTAAAATTATTTCTTGACTTCCATATGTGCCAAGCCAGAGTTACTGCCAACTCCCCTTTAAAACCATCTCTAGTATCTCTTTCAGTGAGTTGGGTCCTTAGTGATTCAATCTATTTAAGGAAATATGAGATACCAATCAGAGATAAGAAATTTAAAAGGGAGGCTAGCCAAGCAGCTCTGGCCCAGTTACAATAAAATATTGTATGTTCTATGGATTCAGTTTGGTTTGAGAAAACATAACAATACATTGTATCTGTAATTTTTCTTTTATATATGTTCTCATTTGTTGGGTGGCCATTATAGCAAGCCCTTCATATGAAATTTTTTATCTTTGGGGCCACTTTCAAATCCCAAATGAAAGGCCATATATTTTTTGAGGGTGGTGTTGAAGATTCACCTCTATTTTCCAAAGTTATTTTTTCCTTAAAAGTTTGTTCTTTCCTAAGCTGAGTATACACTTCCTTAACTGTAACATTCCCTTTTTTTTTATAACAACCAAATAGAGGAGTCATCACTGTTGGGAGAAATGTGTACACCAAAAATGGTTGCAATAAAAAAGTTGCTTAACATTTGTACATTCCAACCTGTACTAGTGTCATTCATCATCAATTCTTGTATCCAGTTGACCTGAGACTGAGCTGTCCGAGTTGTAAGATTAACTCCAGGAATCCAATTAGATTCCCAAATATTCACTTTATTTCCTTTACCAATTTTCCAAAAAGGATTATTTTTAAAAATATCTCTCCCAGTCAATAAACTTTTCCAGCCCTGAGAGGAATTATTTCCAATTCTTGCTTCAAGAACGTCATCATTTGAAATAAATTTCCCCTTTAGGAGTTTATAAATAATAGATTTTGGCTTGTTGAACAGTTTCCAAGCATTAGAAGCCAACATAGCCAAATTATTTTCATATAAGTCCTTGAATCCCAGACCTCCATCAGATTTGTGTTGCAACAGAGTTGTCCAGTGTTCTATTTTCTCCTTTGTTTCCCCCAAAAAAATAAGAGATCAAAGAAGAGATATGATTAGAAACCTTTTTTGGGATCAAAGAAATAGACATAATATGATTTGGTATTGCACTTATAATAGTTCTGAAAGAACTTCCTTACCACTAGGGGAGAGAAGCTTAGTGTCCCAAGCCTCTATTCTCCCTATAATAGTTTCAATTAGCCATTCCAAACCCTTCAACTTTGATCATCCTCGTGACGTGGGAACACCTAGGTACTTACCAAGGACAACAAGTTCATTCATCCTCAGTATTTGTTTCACTTTATTTCTCATCTGAAGTAGGAAATTTTCGCTAAATAAGATCCCACTTTTATTTAAGTTAACTTGTTGCCCTGAAGCATAACTATATTTGTGAATAAAATTTTGAAAACCAAGAAAATTTTCTTCTTATCCATCAATAAAAAAGAGACTATCATCAGCAAATAAGCAATGTGTGATACTAGGAGCCTCTAGCTACTTTGACACCTTTCAATATATTGTTTGCATTTGTTTCCTTAAGAAAAGCTGAGAGTGCATGTGTCACCAAACAAAATAAGAAGGGAGAAAGGGGGTCCCCCTGCCTTAAACCCCTAGTGGGATTTATAATATCATGTAAGCTACCATTTATTTGAACTTTATATGAGACAGTAGTGATACAAATCCACCCATTTTTTAGTAAAACCCAGTGTGTCAAGTAAATCAAATATAAAATCTCATTCCATAAATTCATAGGCATTTGAAATATTAGCTTTGATAGCCATGAAACAATTTTTAGAATATCTTTATTTTTCAAATAATGACTCACTTCATGAGCAATGAGGATGTTACTCTTCCTGAAATGAAGGCATTTTGGGATTCATCAACCCATTTTTCAATATGGTTGCATCCTCAGCACCATGATCTTAGAAATAACATTGTAAATGAAGTTTGCACAGTTGATAGGTATATAAGACCCTATGCTTTCAGGATTAGCACATTTGGGGAGCAGTGCAATAATACTACCATTTATCTCAGCTAGTGTATTGTTGTTATAAAAGTAATTAGTTATAACTCTAAGTACATCCAACTTAATTAATTCCCAATATTTGATATAGGAAAACATGAGATTCCATTAGGTTCTTGGGCCTTGTCTAGATTAAGGCTCCAAACTGCTTCTTTAAGTTCTTCAATGGTTATTGGTTTTGTTAGTTTAGAGTTCATCTCAGATGTAACACATGGCAAGACACTATTCAAAACAAAAATGTAGTTTCTTGGCCCCACTGATTGAAAAACTGAAGACAAATAATCAACAATCCACTACAACTTCATCCTTACTCTCAACCCAGATATTCCTTCTTGTTTTGATTCTATTTATTTTGTTTCTAGCTCTCTTAGCTTTAGTAATTGTTTGGAAGTATTTGTAATTCTTATCACCCAGCTTCAGACAAGTGTTTCTTGATCTAAGTGACCAGTATCTTTCTTCCTTCACCGAGAATTCTTCAAAGTTTTTGGTAAGTGAAGTATACAAATCAATATTTTGCTCAGAGTATGGGGCATTAACCAATATTTGAAGCTATTTTGTTGTTTTATTGATGAGTAAAATCTAGTTTAGAATTCTGGTTCTAGACCATCTTGTAACAGTAAAGGCTAAGTGATGTCTCCTCATTTGTGATAGATTTATATTAGGATGAGACATCATTTTTAGTGATTTAGAAGTCATTATAGTCGATTTTCTTGAGAAATGCTACACTTTCCTATTTTGAGTCTTGATTTAGTAAAATAATATTTTTAGAGCATATTGGGTTTAATTATTTATTTAGTGTGAAGCTTTAAAGATAATTATGGAGATTAATTAGATTCCAAGTCAAAGACTACAACTTATGGAAAGAGATAAGCATGGTAATTGGAGATAAGGAAAGAAAAGCTAAAAACATGGAAAAGGAAAACCTGCCTTAATCCTGAATTTCTGCACCTACGACCACAAATCAGCTTATATCTCAAGATCGGTGTGGAATTTGGAGAAACGGTCAAGAGCAAAGTTGAAGAGCTTTCCGAGACGATCAATTTGGTGTACTCATACGCGTCAAACGGATGAATATTGAAGCTGTTAGAGCCAAAAGAAAATCGGGCCTGATTGCATGCTTTTTAGGGTTACGAATTTGAGTTGGGCTTGGAGTCCACTACTTACTTCTCCTTCAAGAAAACGAATTAGGGCTTCCAAGAGACCTATAAATACACCCTCTTATCATTGTAAACATGTCCTTGCTCAGTTGCAAAGTATAGGCTTAGTCTTTACTTATATTTTCTTAGTTTTAAACAATAGCTTAGTCCTTTAGTTAGATATTCATCCTTAGAATCAAGCTATTCATCCAAGAAGCAAGTTGACCTATAGAAGAAGACAAGAAGAAGAAGATTGGAGACTGACAACCCCTCTTCTACATCTCACCTTCTCTATATTTAGAGTAATTAGCTATAGATCTATTCTCAACCATATTTCTAAGCTGTTATTCTGTAAGTTTATTCTTAATTGTTGGATTATTATTTGATCTTTAAATACTATTTGGTTATTTTAATTGATTAAGCTTGGCATATATTGTATTATGTGTTTTGACTTATTCCCCTAGATCTGATCAATCTTAGGATTAATCTTAGTTATTGACAACACCACATAATCGTCTAGTGTGACTAGATAGCCACTAAGGTTTGATTTAAATCTCCAAACATTACTTAGGAATCCCTAGTAGTGGAGAGGTTGCTCCTAGGTCTAGAAAAGGCTAGGTAGTTGTTGCAATCCTGGTTAATATATAATGCTTAATGTGATAGGTTAGAATAACAATTGAGTATTAGACGTAGTAATCCTAATCTATTTGACTTACTTTCATATTTAGTTATTTGTTTTGTTTATTTGTTTTATTTATTTATTTGCGTTAGATGGTATTCATATTATTATATCTTTCATACTTTATTCCAAACATCTAAATTCATCTACGCTTGTTAAACATAAATTGATCTAACGGATACAATCCCTGCGAACGAACTTGACTTATCATTAAAACTTGCATACGATCTGTGATACTTGCAGTGAGTTCCGTGGTTGTCAAGGGTGTGTGACTCTTTATTATTATCTTTATTTATCTATTTATTTATCACACCTTTGCCCCCACCAAGTTTTTGGCGCCGCTGCCGGGGATTTATCTTTAAGTTAAATCTATTTGGTGTTTATTTAGTGTAGAAGTTTTTACTTGTTTTCAGTTTTACGCGTTTTCTTTTTAGTCTCTTCTCAGGTTTATTAGGTATGGAAAATTATTACGCACCAAATATGCATAGGGGCCCGAAGTCAAATTTTTTATCAAGAAGGTTCGAGCTATCAATTTCAAGCTCCACCACAACCCATGCATAATCCACAAAAAGAAGATATAACCAAGCTCGAAGGAATGATGAATGATTTATTGAATCTGGTTCGAATGTCCACGCAGCTCAACAATGAAACATCCAAGGAGCTAGCTGAAAAAGTGGAAGCCTTGGAGACACAAGTCACTCAAGTGACCAATTCTTTTCTGAAAGATCAACAAGAGACTCCACCGTTAATCCGAAGTATCATAGAAGAACAGGTTTGACTAGCTCTTCCGTCTCATCTAGTTTTTGAAAGTATAAGTTATTTGGAAAACATGGAAGAGCAACATGCGGCAAAGATAGATGCTAATACAACCTTAATACGTTCTATGCACCAAAAATATCAAGCAATGGAACAAAGATTAACGGACCTCACTACGATCAATCAACAGTTACAACAAGAATTACATAAGAAACTGGGTTATAGCAATGTTGGGTTCGAAATTTCAACCGTAGAAGAACCAACCAAGCTTAGCTTAGAAGAAGTAATTGTTAAAGATCAAAGTACGAAGGAGGTTGAACCAAAATTCAAGCATGTGGAAGAAGAAAAAGAAACCGATAAAGAAGAGACAACCGCACAAAAGGTGCAAGAAGAAGGTAAGGTGGAACCACCACCTACACATCTGTTACTATCACCACCTCATCTACAAAGAAATACATATACTAGTGGTGATAATAAATCTGAAACGTCAAGCCCAGAAGAAATCATTGTTCCTATACTCGACGTCCCATACATGCAAACTGGCCTAGGAAAAGAAATTGATGATGATGCCACTGAAATCGATAGCGATGTTTGGTTCGATGTTGTTGAAGAGTTCAGCCTTCAAGAAGAGGAGGAATTGGAATCACCACAAAGTCCACTTAATGAGCTAGAAGAACAAAGCACGATATGCATAGAGGACGTAATCGCATATAAAGAGCCTACACCACTGATAGTCTGCAAGGAAGATCTGCCTAAGAAGAATGAAAGTATAGAAGTTGAGATTGAGGATAGGGACCATACTAGAGAAAGCTTGACGACCATTCCAAAGAAATTACCACAAAAGATGCAAGATCTTGGAGCTTTATATCTCCACATTAATATAGGTGGCAATTTCAAGGCCAAAGCGATGTGTGACTTGGGCTCAGGAAGGAATATCATGCCCAAGAGTTTGTTTGAGAAGTTAGGCATGGGAGATGCCAAAAGAAAAGATATTGATTTGCTGCTCCTAGATAATTCAACGTTAAAACCATGGGGAGTCATTGAAGACGTGCTTGTCCAAGTAGGTACTTTAACTATACCTACAGATTTTGTTATCCTTGATAGCATTGCAGGTCAACATGTTCCATTGATACTTGGACGCCCATTCTTGGCGACAAGTCACAGTATAATTGATATGCACAGGGGAACCGTGACTTTCCAAGTGGGAAAAGAATCTAAAATATTCCACTTGGTGGATGAAAAGCATGAGGAATCACGTATAGAAGCCCCGACACTCCGAGTTGTGACAAAAGAAATTAAAAAGAAAGTCCACAGTCAACCCGTGAAAAAGAGAATCAAAAGTGAGTTTGGGGTTGGTGACATGGTTGCATGGAAAGCCCCCAAACAAGAGAATAGACCACGGGGATTCAAGGATTCGTGGATGGGTCCGTTTGTAGTTACGAGAGTTATTTCGTCAAAACGGATTGAAATACAAGCTAAGAAGGGTCACAAACTTCGGATAGTAGATGAGCATGACCTAACCCGTTATTGGGGAGGTTATGTACGCAAGCCTTAATCGAGGTAACACGTCTAACTTTAAAAGACGTTAAACAAAAGTGTTGTACGGGAGACAACCCGTAGTTTTTTTTAATTTTCATGTCTTTTTAGTTTTTAATTTATGTTTAATTTAGTTATTTTTAGTTGATATTGCATATTTGAGGAAGGTATTAGTGTTTTTGATGTTTAGGTATTGGAGAAATCGAGTTAGGGAAGCGAGAAAAAATTTTCGGAACGAAACTTCGGCAAGTCATATCTTTGGGCTCGGATGTCGGAATCAGGTGATTTTTGAGCCTAAACTGCATAACTTTTCGAGATCTAGCTGATGGGGAGGTTTTTGCCAGGTGCGGTACACCGGACCTTAGCCGCGGTGCACCGCACGGTAAAAACCCGTACTACGGGGTAGAGCTACGGGTTTTATCCAGAAACGAAAAAAAATATAGTTGATGGGTCCGGTATACCGGACCCTATACCGCACCATGGTCCGCAGCTCAAAAACCCGTACCACGGGGTCCTACCACGGGTCCAATCCAGTGAGCATAAATTTTCACCCATCAGATGCTGCGGTGTACCCCCTGGTCCGCAGGGTAGTCCGCACGAGCCGCCAGAGAGAGAAAATAAAGGGTTTCAAGCTTATAAGGATGCTTATTATTCCGAATTTATCAAACCTTAAACCTCTATTTTCTCTCCAGAACTCTCCCAACTCCATTAACGCTTCAACAAACCTTCACCTAACATCAAAACATCACCAAATCACCATGAATTATCATCCAAATCCTTCCCTACATCATTACAAAGAAGATTCAAGCACCCAAATCATATCACGATACCTAGAAACCAAGAATCAAAGCCATGAATCTCAACATCTTTTTCTAAAAATCCTTAAACCCACACCATTAAAGCTTGATTCCATCATACCCACATGGAGAATTGTCATCCTAATACCTTTCCTAACCAAAATAAAGCTTGTTCCACCTATGATCATAAGTTACAAATTTCAAGAGTGTTTAAAGCTTTGAGTTGGGGGTCAAAAGAGATGATGAAGAGAATAGAGATATTATCAAGTGTATGGGATATAAAGAATCAAAGCAAGATATTGGGTAAGTTCTATATGAAATCAAATGAGAAGGATACTAGTTTGGGAATAATTACAAGATAATTGGAGTCAAGCAATTAGAGAGGAACCGGTTTTTGGTGGATTCAAATCCTAAAAAGCAAGCAATTGTAATTAGGGAGCAGAAGATGCCAATACCTCTTCTAATCAAAGATTCCTATATCAAAGATGAATAAAAGCTTCTGGGACGCTAGTAGTTGTGTTCAAAACATATCCCTGGATGAACAACTGTCTCATGAGAGATTATTCAAAGAGCAAAGTTGGAAGAAGATTAACAAAAGATTTCTAGAGTGTGATTGATTGGGATATATGAAGATGTAAGGGAAAGCGAGTGGTGATACATAGAAATTTACATACATGAAAGCACTGCACCCTATTCCGGGTATTGATCAGGCGAGGTAAGTAGCCTCGAAGAGTATGTTTTCTTTCTTCCTTACCATTTCTTTTATGTGCAATATGTGCAAAAATTTTAATTTCTTTTATTTTATTTTCGATTCTTTTCGAGTCGTGGGGACACGGCTCATTTTTGAGTTGGGGGTGTGGGGATTCGTTGTCTCTCATCTCCATTTTTTCTGTTTTTAGGTAAAATTAAAATTTTTATGAGAAGGTTTAGATTAATGTAGAGTGTGTTTAATAGCTTGAAAGCATAAACTCAGTAAATTGATGATAGAAAGTAGTATGTTTATGAGCTATTTTATTTTGTATGCTTTGAGTATTGGCAGGAAAACACACATTGATAGTAAAGAAAAGATTAGTGAGCAATGCGATAGAAAGTATGTTCGATCTCAGGGAACCTTGAGAAGTGTGTAGGCCGTGAGATCCAAGCTAGTTGACAAAACCATTTGATGAAAGTGCTAAAGGTAAGAAAATAACGAAATTACATAGTGTAGAAAGTGATTAAGGCGGTTCTTTCATATTTGAAGCCTTTGAAGCCTTTGAAGCCTTTTTATACCTTCTCACCATGTTATTTTTATGCTATATCCTTCTCAGCCCCTTCTAGCCTTTCTAAAGCCTTTTTATTGAACCACGTTATAAGCCATATCCCTTTAGATTTTAGGACTTTTCCATATGACCCGCACTCGAATCGCGATGCATAGACAGTTGTTTTAGAGCTTGAGTTTGGGGTGGTGGGTCCACCATTATGGAAAATATTATTGGGTTGGGATTTTTGAGCTTATTAATTGTGCTCTGTTATTTATATTGATGATGTTTCAAAGATTGTTATTGTAACCCTTTACCGGGGTAATAGTGAATGAAAAAGAAGCTACGAGCTAATTTTGCCAACAAGGGCAATAAAAGAAAAATATATATGTGAGAAAAATAGCGTGATATCTCAACATTAAAAGAGAGTCATAGCTATACAAAAGAAATTGATTTGAAAAGAAAATAAAAATATATATATTCGGACCGGCAAAGTGGAATTTTTATGTGAACATCTTATGCTTTTATTGGGTTATTGGGGATGCTAAATTGTGCATCAAAGAAATCATTGGGTTGAGTGAGAAACGTTTTATGAGAGTAACTCAAGCTCTAGGGCGATTCGTTGATGGCTAGTGAGGAGAGAGCCAAAAGCTCACTCTAAATTATCCAAATATACTTATCATACCGTCCCTAAGCCTACATTACAACCTTAAAGACCTTTTGATTCTTTGCTATGTAATCGAGAATTAATTGAGCCAATAGAGAGTAGTTAATTGGATCTTTGGATACTAGTGAAGTTCGATGAACAATCTATAGCTTCCTTGGGGAACTGAGTAAAGTCCCAATCCTTCTTACATTGCGAAACTAATCTGATCTTGAATTCAAACCGTGTTGACTGTGGATATGAGAAGTGTACAGGTATGTAGTTTTTAAATATTATTACATGAAATTTTCTGAGTAGTTGCTTGAGTCTATTCTCCATATTCTTCTATCTTCTGTCTTCTGTGCTTAATTGACCTAGGTGTGTATTTAGAGACTTCCCTTTGTTTTTATCTTTATTGTATCGGGACGATACAACTTTGAGTTGGGGGTCTTGATGTCTCCTCATTTGTGATAGATTTATATTAGGATGAGACATCATTTTTAGTGATTTAGAAGTCATTATAGTCGATTTTCTTGAGAAATGCTACACTTTTCTATTTTGAGTCTTGATTTAGTAAAATAATATTTTTAGAGCATATTGGGTTTAATTATTTATTTAGTGTGAAGCTTTAAAGATAATTATGGAGATTAATTAGATTCCAAGTCAAAAACTACAACTTATGGAAAGAGATAAGCATGGTAATTGGAGATAAGGAAAGAAAAGCTAAAAACATGGAAAAGGAAAACCTGCCTTAATCCTGAATTTCTGCACCTACGACCACAAATCAGCTTATATCTCAAGATCGGTGTGGAATTTGGAGAAACGGTCAAGAGCAAAGTTGAAGAGCTTTCCGAGACGATCAATTTGGTGTACTCATACGCGTCAAACGGATGAATATTGAAGCTGTTAGAGCCAAAAGAAAATCGGGCCTGATTGCATGCTTTTTAGGGTTACGAATTTGAGTTGGGCTTGGAGTCCACTACTTACTTCTCCTTCAAGAAAACGAATTAGGGCTTCCAAGAGACCTATAAATACACCCTCTTATCATTGTAAACATGTCCTTGCTCAGTTGCAAAGTATAGGCTTAGTCTTTACTTATATTTTCTTAGTTTTAAACAATAGCTTAGTCCTTTAGTTAGATATTCATCCTTAGAATCAAGCTATTCATCCAAGAAGCAAGTTGACCTATAGAAGAAGACAAGAAGAAGAAGATTGGAGACTGACAACCCCTCTTCTACATCTCACCTTCTCTATATTTAGAGTAATTAGCTATAGATCTATTCTCAACCATATTTCTAAGCTGTTATTCTGTAAGTTTATTCTTAATTGTTGGATTATTATTTGATCTTTAAATACTATTTGGTTATTTTAATTGATTAAGCTTGGCGTATATTGTATTATGTGTTTTGACTTATTCCCCTAGATCTGATCAATCTTAGGATTAATCTTAGTTATTGACAACACCATATAATCGTCTAGTGTGACTAGATAGCCACTAAGGTTTGATTTAAATCTCCAAACATTACTTAGGAATCCCTAGTAGTGGAGAGGTTGCTCCTAGGTCTAGAAAAGGCTAGGTAGTTGTTGCAATCCTGGTTAATATATAATGCTTAATGTGACAGGTTAGAATAACAATTGAGTATTAGACGTAGTAATCCTAATCTATTTGACTTACTTTCATATTTAGTTATTTGTTTTGTTTATTTGTTTTATTTATTTATTTGCGTTAGATGGTATTCATATTATTATATCTTTCATACTTTATTCCAAACATCTAAATTCATCTACGCTTGTTAAACATAAATTGATCTAACGGATACAATCCCTGCGAACGAACTTGACTTATCATTAAAACTTGCATACGATCTGTGATACTTGCAGTGAGTTCCGTGGTTGTCAAGGGTGTGTGACTCTTTATTATTATCTTTATTTATCTATTTATTTATCACACCTTTGCCCCCACCACTAAGCATTTAACTGATCTATGAAATCCTTATTTTCCTATTCTCACAAACTTCTTATATCCTTCCCAAATTTTGAGTATAATATCATTGCAGGATTGCATAGTAAGCCAATTATTATCCAACACAAATATACAGTTGTTTAAACCAGCATAATTTCCCAATTGTAGAACAATTGGAGAGTGATCTGACCCTATAGTTGGGTATGCTCCTACCCAACTATCTGGTAATAAATTCCTCCAGTTACTATTTACTAGAGATCTATCTAGAATTTCCTTCAATTCCCCTCTTTTCTTTTGTTACTCCAGGAGAATCTAACTCCCTTTTGAGGTAACTCAAACAAATAAAACTGATTAACAAATTATAAAACTGATTCATATTATTCTTACAAAGTTTTTCTCCCCCCAGTTTCTCAAAGGGAAATCTAATCAGATTAAAGTCCCCTATCATTCACCAAGGTAACCTAAGAGGCTTAAGGCTCTTAAAATCATTGATAAACCTAGGTTTATCTTTAGTAACACGTGGCTCATAGACAAAAGTACATACATTTACCAATTCTAAGAACCTCTGTACTACAATGTATATAATTAATAACACTCTTGATCAGTTCAATTTTACATCTACTTTTAGCTAAAATCACCAAACCCCAAGACTTGCCTATCGGGTCTTGATAGGCAATAATATTCATATCCAATTTAGAACTAAGCTTCGAAAGAAAAGAAAAAGATTGCTTAGCTTTAGAGAGAAATAGTACCTCGGGACGATTATGTTTGATAGAATCAATAAGAGCGAGATTTGCCAAGGGCGTACTGACCCCTTGACGTTTCCAGGATTAAATCATTAAGCGTGTTGGGGTTATTGTGGGACAACCCCGCAAACCTCTTCAACAACCATTACAACCTCATCCCAAATTCCTATTTCATTATCCATATCATAAACTCCACATCTTCCTCCAATGTATCTTCAACCTTCTCACCATCTCCCTCAATCATGAACACATCTTCATATTTAGAGAGACAGGAGTTGCTGAAGATTTGAAGGACACATTTGAATCACCAATACCCAAATCCAATCGTACTTTTCGAGTACGTAGTTTCTCTTTCTCAAGCGATCCAATCTAGAGATTAGGAGTTGAATTCTTCGTGATAGATCAGGCGATGGAGACATTGGGTGTAGAGCTTGTTGGGGTTGGTTTTTTTGGACTATCAGAATGCATGTCCAGCTTAGACGGGGGGATTTTTATGAAACCCATTTCACTTAATTCAAGTTGGGCCTCCTTTTTATAATTAGAAACGAATGGGTCCTCATCTGGGACCAATTGTTTTATTGTGTGGGTCATATGAACTTTCTTATAAAGAGAGCCGGTTGACTGCTTTTGACCTTCATCACCGGAAGAGGAAAAACTTTTTTTCTGCATTTCCATCTTGCCAGCCTCACCATACACCAAACCGAGCTTGGTTTTACTTTTTAGTTTTTTCTTCAGATGTCTAATCTGTCTTGTTCCCATTTGAAATTTTTGAATTCCAGCTTTGAACACAAAAGCTCCACCTCCACCAGTTGTGGTAGCCGAGTATAATCTGCTCTAATCCAATTCCAAAGCCTAACTTGCAACTTGGTTGGATTATTACATTCATTACATTCATGAGAGATAATCCCACAATTATAACAAAAGTCAAACAATTTTTTGTATTTGAAAGAAATCCAAACCGATTGTCTGTTTTTCTGAACAAACTGAAACCTTGATAATAGAGGTTTGTTGATGGACCAAAGTACTCAAACTCCAACTGTTGAGTTAACCTTGAAATACTACGATTATGGAAGCATAATAGCCTCAACATTATCAAGTTTAGCTGCAATCTTTTGGACATTTCTCTCTTTGATAAACAGAGTTGTAATACCATCTATTTGAACCCAGAAAGAAGTAAAATCAAGGATTTCTGGATTCTTAATTACTTTATCCCAAGGATAAACAAGCACATGAAATCCAAATATATGGTAGGGTCGATTATAAAGAACCCTATCACAATCTTCTTGTTCAGCAAATCGAAGCAAACAAACATTTGGCCCTTTTTTTTCGATGGTGATTTTTCCTTTCACGCCCCAATGCTTAATGGATATGATATGTAGGTAAGTGAAACTAATTGCCCCTATTGATATCATTCTAACAAATAGCTTTGTCTCATCAAAGGCTGCGTACTTTCCACTCTCATCTGTGAGAGAGTTAGATCCTCGTCCTTCACATCGGATTTAGCCTCATTTGCAAAAAACTTAAAGCTCGATTCTGAGTGTTTTTCCATTCATATCCAACACAAAACATTGATAAAAAAGAGTTGGTAGTGTAGTGGGAGAGAAAAAGATGTTTGGTAAGTGGTTGGAGAGAGAGAGAGAGGCTACGTAGAGTGTTTATAATGGAGAGAGGGCGGTGTTTATGGAAGTTAGGTACGTAGTGAGTTTTAATATCTAAATTGATTTAACCTAATCTTTTAATTGTTTAATTAAAATAGATGGTCAAATATTCAATTTTTCTCAATAACAACTTTTTAATACAATTTTATTACCATAATATCTCAATTTCAAATTTTAAAAGATATAATAAATTTAAGTAATGTTAGGTATCACCCAAACATGATTACCAATATATCACCTATGATATAACATTTAGATACTCCATTCATGAAAGAGAAAGAAAAAAATAAACTTGGAAAAAGAAATAATATGATTGGAATACTTAAATGTCACGTCATAAATGATGATACTTCAATGATATTATTTTTAAGATGATACCCAACATTACTCAATAAATTTATTCCAACAATATCCAAATTCAGCGTTAATTTAATTTTTCATTTGAGAAAATGCCCATTTAAATAAAAAAAAGAAAGTTCATGCTTAAAAATTGACATGTTATTATTTCTTCTGAAATTAGATTATAGAGTTTTTCATTTATACAAAAAAAATTCATTAGTAATTTACGTTCTTGCCTTTATTATCTATATAATAAAAATTATTGCAACATCCTTCATGAGTCAATTTCCATTTAAATTAAAATAACTTACTAACCAGTCCACCCCACAACCACCACCTCCACCACCACCACCCCGACCACCTACCTCCACTACCCCCACCATCCCACCCGCATCCCCACCACCACCACCACCACCACAACCATAACCATAACCACAACAACCACCACCTACTACTGATTCCATCACATGCGTGCGTCCCATAATCTTTTTTAAATCGTCATAACTAATTCTAAAAAAAAAAAATTGAACCAGGTGAGCTAGCTCATCTGGCCAGAGCTCTGTCTCTCAAGTGAGAGGTACAGGGTTCGAATCCCGCAGGCGGCAGAAAGTTTGGAAAGTTTGGAAGGTTCTCTCAAGTGAAAGGTACATGGTTCGAATCCCGCAGGTGGAAGAAAGTTATTATGTTTGGAAAGTTTCCAAGGTCCGAAACCCTCCCCAGAACATGGGCAACCTAGTTCTGATTACCTGGAGGTATGGTTGGGGAGGCAGTCATATCTCCCGGGGGACTAGTCGGGTGTAAGCCCGGGAACCCTCGTCATCAAAAAAAAAAATAAAAAAAAATTGCATTTTTGGACGAGACAAAATAATATTTACGTCTATGATTTTTTTTTTTTTTTTTTTGTTTTTTTTTATTTAATTTTTTGAAATGAGATTTGTTCAATCTCTAATTTTAAGATAAGGATGAATTCGTCTCATCTCCATTCTAATACTGAGATGAGATTTATCCCATCTCTATTGTAACTAAGATGAGGATCATCCGATCTCACGATTAAATGAATATGTGTGCGTGTGTGAAAGAAGACCCTGATGTTTTATTTTCTTTCAAAATGGAAGATTTTAATCGGAGATGAGACTAATCTCATCTTAGTTTTACAATAAAAATGAGAAAAATCTCATCTTAGTATTAGAATGGAGGTGGGAAAAAATCATCATAATCTTAAAATTAGAGATGGGCCAAATCCCATTTAAAAAAAAATGAAAAGGAAAATCATAAACGTAAATATTAATTTGCCTCGTCCAAAAATGTAATTTTTTTTAGAATTAGTTATGACGATTTAAAAAAAAAATCTCGTACACACGCGTGTTATAGTATTAGTAGCATGTGGTGGTGGTTGTAGTGGTGGACGAAATTTTTTAGGTGGTGGTGTTGGTGGTGGAGGTAGGGGTGCTGGTAGTGGGAGTGAGATAGGGGGGGTGGTGGTGGTGGTGGTGGGAGGGTAATGGTAGTGGTTTCTAATTAATGATTCTTATTATGTAGTAGTTAAAAATGTAAGTGAACTTTCACATCTATGATAATATTTGATTTAAATAGAAATAAATATTTGGTCAAAGTCAAGAAATATAATACATGTATTTTTGTAAACACTGAAACTAAAATATTGTATTATCTAAATAAGAACAGCTCGACTATTGTCGAAGGGAATCATTTTATTAATGATAGTGCTGATTATACCTGGCTAAATGCTACTTCTTTCATCAATAGTTGGGAACCTGCAAGTATGGTGTCCTTAGAAGTTAACAAGGAAGGTGCAATCAGACATAAAGTTGTCAAAATGACGAGGGTGAACACGACTGTTGAAGGAGAAATGTGGGCCATCCTTCAAGCTATGAGATCTACAGCAGATCTCTCCAGAGTAGTTCGTTCTATTCAGATAATTTTGAAGTTGTTTAACGTATCTCCAAAACTAAAGGAGACAATTGACGAAGACGCCAATGATAGCTGAAACATTGAGTTGGATGAAGAGATTTCCAAGATGAAAAGTCATTCATATCAAAAGAAAATTTAATAAAGTTGTAGATAAAGTCGCAAAATGCACCAGGTCGAATATCGATATTTCTGTCAAGTTTGTCTTTTTCTTTCTTTTCTTTTGGAAAAAGAAAAAAGAAATAGTAAGTTATTTTCATTTAAATGAGAAATGACCTTTACTATTATTAGAGAGACAATGATTTAGTTTTATTTGAGAGAATTGATAGAAAAATGATTAGCTTTATCTCAAGTGCTTGAAAACGACATACAACTACATACAAGGCAAAGAAATCCCCCAAACGTTATAATATTGGAGCAGACATTACCATACCAATATCCTTCACATGAATATTTACTATAAACTACCAGTGCACCTTTCCTAATATTTTCCCTATTTAGAACAGCATGTTGAAATAGCAAAAACTTCATAGAATCTTTCATGAGGTACTCATAGATAGGATTTTGATTCATCATTCCTGATATAAATAATAAAAATCCCTACACGTTTATTTCCAACAACGCGTTCATGGATAATTACCGTGTTCCGGATTTTCAAATGGATGAAGATTATACCCGAGTTAATAAGCAGACATCATCAACTGTAGTGTAAGTTGTTTATATATATACATATACACGTATTTGTTGTTCGTGATTATATTGATTTAATGATTATTTTACATTACAGGGAGGAAGATAGTTTTATGGAGCTGTTATGGCAAAACGGTCAGGTGGTGGCGCAAAGCCAAAGATCTGAAAGGAAACCTCAGGAGACGCCACCGAGCATCATTCCAAACGTTCAAGAGACTTCTAGTGTTGTTACAGCTGCAGCTCAGCATCTGTTTATGCAAGAGGATGAGATGACTTCTTGGCTTCATTCACCTTTAGATATTGACACGTCGTTTGACCATGATATCAACCCCGATCAGCTTTTTCCTACTCTATCAACTTCACCTCCGTCACCAGAAGTTAAAACGAGTGCACCAGAAATTAATCGACAGCCGCCTCCACCAGTAGTGGTGGTGCCGCGGCAGCCAGAGACTCCTTCCTCAAGTCAGTTAAACGATTTCATGCATTTTGCAAGAATGCCTAGAGCAGCTACTATGACTAATATGGTTGAATTAGCACCTTCGAGTTCGAACAAGGTGGTGATGGACTCCAACAAGACACCAGTGGTGGGCCAAAGAAGGTGTCGAGTTTGGACCGCGTCAAATTTAAGGCGAGGGTCTTTGAGTGGCAATGAGTTAGCTGGAAAAGAATTAACAAGAACGTATGACCTCACTATGACGTCACCTCCTGGAGGTGCAGGTTCCAAAATGAACGCTGAGAAGCAGGTGGAGGATCGAAAGCAAAAAGGCAAAGAACCTGACGACAGTGATGACGATAATATGGTAAGCTTCTAAGCAAACAATATTTCTTCTCGTCTGATTTAATTTTTTTTATATATCTTTAGGTCATATTTTACCGAAGATAGTAAACGTTAATAAAGTTACATAGGATAGTTAAACTAATAAACAATCCTGTTCTATAGCAAGCAAGCATCTCTTCCAAAAAGTCCATACAATTAAAGTCCATACAAAAAGGCATCTTGTTCTAGCAAGCATCTCTTCCAAAAAGTCCATACAAAAAGGCTATGTTTTTTTGGATGATCCTTCAAAAGTATATGCTTATTTTTTTAGAAAAAAGGTCATTTTGAATTAGATTTCATATAGTTGAAAAATTTAATCACATATTTTTTTTTCTACATACTATGTTACAATAGATAAAAAAAAATAGTTATACAATTATAAAATTTTATCAAAAAAAAGTTTCTAATGAAAAATCAAAATTATAAAATGAATAAATTTTTTTGCTTAGAAAACAGTATAATTTTGTACATACTCCAAATGTAGTGTGATTCGCCGTTTGAACGTTTTTATGTTTTTTTGGTTTGTTGTTGGGTGTGTTTGCGGTTCAGAGAAGTGGCCAAATCATCTGCTTCACACTGTATACGTGGCGATAAAGAAGTCAAGTAATTTTATTGTATTTTGTGCCACGTCTGTAGTTTAATGTACGCAGAAGTTGTAGACTAAGAAAGCATCAAAATTTTGGCATGATGCATGTGCAATGTACAGTCACTGTCATTTTCTGCCTTATGTCGTTTACGTTCGTGCAATTAAACCTCTCTAAATTTTGATCAGAAAATCATGTTACATGTTCGTGAGTAGCTTACTTTCTTTCTTGTCCCCACAATTTCTTTAACCGCCTGAGACTTTTGGCCTTGTATAGGGTCCGTTGTGGACAAGGATCCAATTTATAATAATGTCAAAATAGCTGCTCAGCTCCTGACCTCCTGTATATCTATACATAAAAAAAGAAACAGTGTCCTTTCAATTCGAACTAAGTCATGCATGTATTGTCGGGGTATGAGTTGAAAAATCCATATGACTTGCAAAAATTTAAACACTCGGGTCGGTAAGCTCATGATATAGACTTTCGCCCCGAATCTAAAATTCACCCCAAAACCAAAAATTCAGCTCCCGTCCAAAAATTATCCCAAAATAATTACTTTAGAGTATATGAACTTTTCTTGCAGGACCTTAAGTTAGAATCTGGTGAGACAAAGAAACAATCCCATGGATCAAGAGCTACTAAAAGATCACGAGCAGCCGAGGTTCACAATCTCTCTGAGAGGGTATGTATGTTCTCATTTTTAGTACTACTGTGCTATTGTACGTTACTCACTTGTTTAACAATTACTTTAGAGGCGTCGAGATAGGATAAATGAGAAGATGAAGGCTTTGCAAGAACTCGTACCCCGTTGCAATAAGGTTGGACATGACAATGTAGTGTCAATATATATATGTGCCCTTCACATACAAGAGATTAACTCTCCAGTCACTTATTGAATCTCCAATATTACTTCATATTGAATTTTTATTTAATTTGGTTATTTAGTTGGACAAAGCTTCGATGTTAGATGATGCAATTGAATACTTGAAAGCACTACAAATGCAAGTTCAGGTATATCTTTTCTCTATTATATATAATTTCCATTTAGAAGAAGAGATAAACATTAACCACACTTTCTGGGGTTGGCAGATGATGTCCATGGGATACACCATGGTCCCTATGATGTATCCAGGAGTCCAGCAGTACATGCCAGCAATGGGCATGGGGATGGGTATGGATATGAGTATGGGGATGGGCATGAATTGCCCTATGGTGCCATATCCAGGTTCAGCAATACCAAATCCAGTGGCCCATATGGGTCCAACGTTTCCTATGGAAGCATCTCGTATGCCACAGGTTCCAGTACCTGACCCATCGAGAATTCAGACTTCTAACACATTAGATCCTATGATAAACACACATATTATGCAAAATCAGAACCAGTCACAACATGCAAATTTTGTGGATCCATATCAACAGTATCTTAGTCTCCATCATGAACAAGTGTCACTACCACAGGCAAGTTTAACTGGTATTATAAACAGATAATATTTTCTCCTATGTACAATTTTCTTGCTTTTCTGAGTCAGCTATTCACGAGTATTGTCCTGTTTTTTTATATAAATATCGGAGGTGGTATAACTAGTTCCTATATATTCTTCTCCAGAATCAACTAGGTACCGAGAAGCCAGGTAGTAGCAGAGGAGTTGGCAATCCTGGGATTTGATAATAACGGGAGGTTCTCAACGACTAATTTTTGTAGAATTAGGGAGAGACATGACCAGAGTAAGGTTACAATGATAGGATCATACTATGTAAGTAGGCTGATATGTAAATTATTAAATATCGCACAATGAGTTTGGTTTAGTAATTTTAGACTCCAGTTTCCATTCCTATTCCCGGGCCTTTCTAATTAAGAGGAACGATGCTTTTTAATTTGTTCACCCGAAATGAAAATTTCTTCGATTGATCGACTAAGTTTGCAGATTCTTAGGTTAACACATACATTAAAATGGTTCATGTCGTCTAATTCATTGCAAAGAATTAACGAATAATGGACCTTTTCAGGGTCAACATAAACTACACAGTACACAGTACCACACACTTAATTTTGTCAAGAATGGCGGGCCCGATACAGCATAAGGGAATACAAACTTAGTGAAAGATACATTAATAACGCGTTGAGGTGTGACTGTCAACTCTTAATTATGAGTTTATGAATTACTAGTATGATGAAAGACTTGCTTATTGGAAGCCTTCCATATATATATATATATCCTATCGGACCCTATCCCATTAATTGTAGTTACAGTTTAATGTGATCTAAAAATTAAAGAATTAATAAAGGTATTTAGTATATATGGACTTAGACAACACGTCTTAGAAAACTTGAGTCTTAGGACAAACTTAATACTAACACATGCCCAAATTTCTAACTCAATTTAATAGGTTGCAAGTTCAATCCCATTTCCCTTTTACTGTTTAAAACACTCTGTGAAATCCTAGCACCTAAACTTTAGTATGTAAGACATTTCCTACAATAGGATGTGAAAGAAGAGATGAAACCGAGGATGTGTTTCGAATTCCTTATTGGAATAAATTAAAATAAAATAAAACAAAGTGAAATAGAGTGGAATAAATTTGTATAATTTTCATTTAATTAAATTAGTAAAGAAACAAATTTCAAGTTTTGATATTAAATTAAAATAGTAATATATTTTTTATAATTTATTTTAAGAATTACATGACTTTACATATTTAATGTTATATTTAAATAAAACGACATAAAATGAAATTGTAAAAAAAAAAAAAAAGTCACTTAGGGTCTTGAACACACCCCCCTCTTCAAGATAGGGACCCCGCCTAAAGCCTTTTTTTACTAAAGACCTCAGAAAGTTTTTAACACATGAAACCCAAAACCCCAATTACTTTACTACCCTCTTTTGTTTTTTTCCCTATATATACTAAATATAACATTTCACTATTCCAAGCTCATTATTCTCTCTCTTCTCTCACATCTCTCTCCTCCCCTACCTCTCTCTCCTCCCCCAGCTCCCAAACCGCCACCACCACCACCATAACACAACCACCACCACAAAAAATGCAGCCATGGCTCTTTCTTCTTCTCCAACAAGCAGCCATGGAAACTGCTTCTTCTTCTCCCTCTTTTGCTGCCATGGACCTCCGACTGCCGCCATCAGCCACCACCACCTCCGAGATCCGAGATCCAGCAGTGAATGTTATATTCATAGTAGAACACGGATCTAGCCATGGTGAAGCAGCGACAGGTTTCCGGCCACGGTGAAGCTCGAACCTCGAACCTCGCTGCACAGTTTTCCGGCCATGGTGAAGCTCGAACCTCGAACCTCGCTGCACAGTTTTCCGGCCATGGTAAAGCTCGAACCTCGAACCTCGCTGCACCGTTTTCCGGCCATGGTGAAGCTCGAACCTCGCTGCGAGATGAAGGCCACCACCACTGCAACTCAGATCGAGGCTGCAGACCACCACTGGTCCAGATCTGCTCCATTTCAAGCATCTCGCGCATAGTTGAGTTGCTCGCCGGAGAACCCAAGCTCCATGGCTGCTCCGATCTGTGCAGCACGATCTAGCACGCTGCTCCTCCACCACCAGCAGCAGCGAAGCAACGAAGACATGGAGGTGGTGGTACTATTCGAAGCTCCGGTGAAGACAGGTTGCAGCGCAGCTGGAGGAAACTGGTTGGTGGCGCTCGGTGTTGGATGCTCCGGTGAAGACAGGCCACGATGCTGCTTTTTTTTGTTCAGCGTACTTAGTACGCTTGGTTTTGGATTTTTTTTAATTTTTTTTGGATTTGGTTTGACCAGATCTGGTCAATGTAAAAGATAATTTGAATTGTTTATTTTTTGTAATTAGAAATGTGAATAAAATATTTTTTTTGGCTTTTTACTCTTTGTTTTTTAATAATACTCATCAAATTAATAGAATACTTCACCAATTTTTAGAGTACTCCGAGATTTTCTTAGAGTACTCCGAGAATTCTCAGAGTACTCTGAGTTTTTCTTAGAGTACTCCGAGTTTTTCTTAGAGTACTCCGTGATTTTATTAGTGCACTCGAAAAAATTTAGAGAGTACTCAGCAAATATATAGAATACTCTATGTTTTTCCGATACTCTATATTTTTTTTTCTGGTAACCGGTGACTGGAGGTCGGAGGTCGGTGGTCGGAGGTCGGTGGTCGGTGGTCGGAGGTTGGAGGTAGGTGGTCGGAGGTTGGAGGTAGGTGGGTAGTGGTAGGTAGTGGAGAGAGAAACAGTGACATCACATATTTTTGTCTTTTATTGATAGTAAAGGTAGAAAAGACTATTGTAAAAAATGAAGTCCCTAAGAAGAATAGCTTTTTTGAAACTACTCTATAGAGAAGAAAGATGGTCTCCAAGACCCTATATATAATTCACCCAAAAAAGAAAAATAATATCAATATATTATTTTCAGATTTTCTCTCCAAAAGACTATTAAATATTTTTTTCGAATTGATATCAGAGTAAGGTAAAAAAATCCAACAATCTTACTTCTCTCGTACTTCGTTTCAATGATAAAAAGTTTGAATATTAGAGTCATCTAATGAAATTATGTCTTGAATCTCAAAAACTTTGAAGTGTAGTTGAAGATGTTGTAAACACGTCAAAAGATAAGTCACGATTAATTAACGATGCACAAGAGAGAATTCTAAAAGGTGAGAAACAAAAAAGATCGATTTTTTTTTCAAATATTACCAAGTCTTCAAAGAATAATCAAGATGGATAAGTCTATGGAAACATGGGAGATTTTGCAAACAACTTATGTCGGAAAAGATCAAGTAAAAAGGGTTCGTTTGCAATCTTTCGGTCTGAATTCGAAAAATTAGAGATAAAAGAAAATGAAATTATTGGCGATTTCTTTACAAGATTCACGTCTCTTGTAAATCAAATGGTTACAGATGGCGAAGTCATGAAAATTCAAAGGATTTTTGAAAAAGTTTTGCGTAGCCAACTGATATACTATATGCGTCCTAGAAGGGGGGTTGAATAGGACAATAGAAATTAATCGGCTAATTTTATTTCAAGTAAATAAAATTAAAAGCTAATTTGAATCCTATTGTATTAGCAAACTAAATAGTATAAAACTAGATAATCCTAATAGACAATAATATCAAACTATTCAAGTAGGCATTTTATCAAGCATATAGAGTGCGGAAATATAAAGAGTGTAGAGATAGAATACGATACACAACGATGTATAGTGGTTCGGTTTCCCTACATCCACTACCTAAGGAAGCCTCCTTAGGATTTGCAAGATTCTCAACTAATCTTCGTAACTCTTAACCGGGTGAGATACAAACCCTTACAACCACTTCAAAAACCCTTTGAAGGAAATACACTTGTGTTATCACCAACACAAGGAACCAAGCATAAACCTATGCTCACACTACTCTCTTAATCTATTACAAGAACTAAGAGGAAAGGGAAAAGTGTTTAGGGGTGCTTATAAAAGCTTTGTAACTAAACTCCTAAATGAGTAGATAAGAACTAATTAGCTTCACAATAAATATGACTTGAATGCTCCTTTGAAACCTCCTTGAATGATAGAATTAATTGCTCTTAAGATTGGTAGATGGAAGGCTTAAGTTGTGTCTTGAATGAACTCCATTTTATAGCTGCAAATGTGGTCCAACGGTCATAAGGCTCTTCTCTAACAGATCTATTTTAACTCCAACGGATATAAGCTTTGTCCTCTTGTAATAGTGCAGTAAACCCTCTTGTGCGGTGTACCGCGGATATGGTCCGGTGCACCGCAGAGCTGTTCGACTTAACTTTGAGCTTACTGGTCGGACTATCCAATGTACCGCAACCCTGGTCCGTGCCTTGGTCCGGTGTACCGCGCCTAGGTCCGGTGTACCGTGCATTTCATGAGCATACTGGTCGGACTATCCAATGTACCGCAATCCTGGTCCGTGACTCTGCGGTGTACCGCGTGATTCATCCGGTGTACCGCGGAGCTGCTCTTTTGAATAACAAGCTAAATGCAAGGAAGTAAACACAACTAATCTAAAAAGGGGTTTTGGAAAACATCTTAAGTGATACCAAAATGAATTTTAGTTGAAATGTTGATTTGTCGAATATTAAAACGGGAATAAAAACAAGGTGAGGCTAACAATCTCCCCCTTTTTGATGTTTGACAAATCATAAACTTTTGAAGATGCCTAAGATTAAGTTTTGATCAAAAACTCCCCCTCAACCTAATCACTAGAGTTTTTATAAAAACTCCCCCTCACAAAATGCATTTGAAAAAGTTTAACTAAAATTTCTCCCCCTTTGTCAACAACAAAAAGAACAAATGATACGATTTTGAAAATATTAAGGGGTCAAAACACATTTTGAGTAAAAAACAAGGACCAAAGGAATAAATGGATAACAATTAGAAGCTTCAAAGAACCTATAAAATCAAGAAAATATTAGCAACAAGAGAATATACACAAAAACCACTAAACAACAATGGCAAGATACTAAGGTTAGAGAATTTGCATGCCAATCTCACAAGGAATTTTCTCAAAGAGATCTTGGGGTAGAGGTTTAGTAAAGATATCGGCTAGTTGATTTTCGGAGGTGACAAATTCAAGTACAATATCCCCTTTTTGAGTGTGATCTCGGATAAAATGATGACGGATTTCTATGTGTTTCGTTCTAGAGTGTTGAATAGGATTTTTGGTAAGATTGATAGCACTAGTGTTATCACAACGAATGGGAACACGATCATATTCTAGGCTAAAATCTAGTAAGGTTTGTTTCATCCAAAGAATTTGAGTCACACAATTTCCGGCCGCAACATATTCGGCTTCGGCCGTGGATAAAGCAACACTATTTTGTTTTCTACTAGACCATGAAACAAGGGATTGACCTAAGAATTGGCAACTACCACTAGTACTCTTCCTATCAAGTCTACAACCGGCATAATCGGCATCCGAATAACCTATTAGCTCAAAAGAGGTAAATCTTGGGTACCAAAGTCCTAGACTAAGGGTTCCTTTCAAATACCTAAAAATACGCTTAACGGCACTAAGATGGGTTTCTTTAGGAGAAGATTGAAATCTAGCACAAAGACACACGGGGAACATAATATCGGGTCGAGAAGCGGTTAAATAAAGTAAGCTACCAATCATACCTCGATATAGTTTCTCATCAACATCCTTACCATCTCCATCTTTGTCTAATTTTGTGGATGTGCTCATTGGAGTTCCAATTTCCTTTGCATCTTCAAGTCCAAATTTTTTGATCAATTCTTTTGTGTATTTGGCTTGATTGACAAAGATACCATCTTTCATTTGCTTGATTTGAAGTCCAAGAAAGTAATTTAATTCTCCCATCATGCTCATCTCAAATTCCTTATGCATGCTTTTAGAAAAATTCTCACAAAGATTTTCATTAGTAGCACCAAATATAATATCATCCACATAAATTTGAACAAGAAGGATATCTTTTGAAGACCTTTTTATAAATAAAGTGGAGTCAATTTTTCCTCTTTTAAAACCATCATCTAATAAAAATTTGCTTAATCGTTCATACCAAGCACGAGGTGCTTGTTTTAAACCATATAAAGCCTTTGAAAGTTTAAAAACATGATTTGGAAATTTTGGATCCTCAAAACCCGGAGGTTGTTTAACAAAAACTTCCTCGTCTATAAAACCATTTAAAAAAGCACTTTTGACATCCATTTGGTAAAGTTTAAAATTCATATAACAAGCAAAAGCAAGTAGCATACGAATAGATTCAAGTCTAGCTACGGGAGCAAAAGTTTCATCGAAATCAATACCTTCTTCTTGATTGTATCCTTGAGCAACTAACCTTGCTTTATTTCTAGTGATTATACCGGTGTCATCTAGCTTGTTGCGAAATATCCACTTAGTTCCAATGATAGTAGGGCCAATTGGTTTCTCCATTAATGTCCAAACTTTACTACGCTCAAATTGATTTAATTCTTCATGCATAGCGTTAATCCAATGATCATCCAACAATGCTTCTTTAATATTCTTGGGCTCAATTTGAGATAAGAACGCTTGATGAGCACATAGAGCAATAATACGAGAGCGAGTGGTAACACCTTCTTTTGGATCACCTAGAATTAATTCACTTGGGTGATCTTTGATATGTTTCCAACATTTTGGTAAATCCGTACTAGCTTCATTTGGTATTTGATCATTTTCCTTAGGAGATTCATCATGAGACTTTACTTCTTGAGTAGAAGATTCTAAGGATTTATCTTGTGGAGCATCTTCATGTAATTCAACATCCACTACTTTCTTGATATTAAAAGGATTAGTCTCATCAAAGTCAACATGCATAGACTCCTCAATAGTACGAGTACGTTTGTTGAAAATGCGATAGGCTTTTCCCTTAGTGGAATAACCAAGAAAAATACCTTCATCCGATTTAGCATCAAATTTTCCCAAATAGTCCCTAGTGTTTAGGATAAAACATTTGCACCCAAAGACACGAAAATAAGCAATAGTTGGTGGTCTACCATTCCAAAGCTCATAAGGGGTTTTCTTAATAATGGGTCTAATAAGAACTCTATTTAACACATAACAAGCCGTGTGAACGGCTTCACCCCAAAAGTATGTAGGCAAGCTATGTTCTTTTAGCATTGTTCTAGCCATTTCTTGTAGAGTTCGGTTTTTCCTTTCCACTACCCCATTTTGTTGGGGAGTTCTAGGGGCCGAAAAATTATGCTCAATCCCAAATTCATCACAAAAATGCACAAAAGGAGAATTCACATATTCACTACCATTATCACTACAAATGCAAGTAATAGAGTAACCTTTCTCATTTTGCACCTTTCTACAAAGTTTTGCAAATTCATTGAAGGCATCACTTTTCAAAGCAAGGAACATCACCCATGTGAATCTAGTGTAATCATCAACAACAACAAAGACATATCTAGATCCTCCTAGACTAGTGACATCAACGGGACCAAAAAGGTCCATATGCAATAATTGAAGTGGCCTAACGGTGATGACCTTATTAATGGATTTAAAAGATGAACGATGTTGTTTACCAAGTTGACATGCATCACATAATTTATCTTTATCAAATTTGTAAATAGGCAAACCAACAACAAGATTTTTTCTAGATAATTTTGAAATTAAATCCATGCTAGCATGTCTAAACGTCTATGCCAAAGCCAACTATCATTTACCACGGATAAGCATTTAATATGTTTACACATAAGACTCTCAAGATCAACAACAAAAACATTATCCGATCTTTTTGCAATAAACATAGTATCTAACTCATCATTTTTGAAAACAACACATCTAGATGCTTCAAATTTAACACTAAAACCAACATCACAAAGTTGACTTATACTAAGCAAGTTAAAAGAGAGACCCTCAACAAGTAACACATTAGAGATAAGTAAAGAGTTCATATTACCAATGTTACCTTTACCCAAAACGCGTTTCTTAGTGTTGTCGGCAAAAGTAACTCTATCACCTTTTGTTTTATATAAATTTGTAAATAATGATGGATTTCCGGTCATGTGTCTTGAGCATCCACTATCAAGTAGCCATATATTTTGCTTCTTGATGCTCAATCCCTACATACAAAAAATAATTTAAGCTTTAGGTACCTAATTTGGATTGGGTCCATGAGGGTTAGTGGATTTCCTTTTTAAGACCCATTTAGGCCTTTTCCAAATTGGCACAAGAGATCCCAAATCCAATAATTTACGATAGTAACAATGAGATGCATCATGACCAAGTTTTTCACAATAGGTGCAAGTGATAGAAGATTTTGAAGAAGATGGAATTTCATTTGAAATTTTGGATTTTACAAAGACATTTTTCAAAGGTTTTTGGTGAGTGAATGGATCATATCCAACACCACTTTTTTCACAAGCCATTCTTTGAGAACCTAAAATTAAATCCAAGTTTTCTTGCCCACTAGTAAATTTTAAAATAATGGCATTTTGATCAACAATCTTTTTCTCTAACAAAGCTTTTTCTTCCAAAAGATTTTTCTCAATAAGATGAAGTTTTTCATTATCATCTATACATTCATCACAAAGATTTTGACAATCTTCCAAAGCTTTCAAAACCTCTTTAGTTCTATTTTTCTCAAATTCTAAATCTTTTGTTAAAACTTTGTTTGTTTCAATAGAATTTAAAAAATCATTATAAAGAGAATCAAATGCCTCATGAATATCTTGTTCACTAGCATCATCATTAGTTAAAGAGAGTTTAGATTTAGGAGTTACCTCATCATGATTTGCCATAAAGGCAAAGTGAGTAGTACCGGTATCATCATCCGAAGAAGCATCTTCATCATTTTCAAGTTTTCCCATAAAAGCAACAAGATTGACATTTTCATTGTCACTTTCTTCTTCCTCCGAATTTTGAGTATCCCAAGTGATATTAGCATGCATTGCTCTCTTAGGTTTCTCCTTTTGAAGAAGAGGACAATAAGTTTTGATGTGACCAACTTTCTTGCAATGATAGCAAGTGGGTTCGTCTTGTTTGATAGCTCTATCATTCTTCTTGTAAGGTGAGGAAGAACTTCCTTTCTTGGCAAAGCGTTTGTATCTCATGAATTTTTTCATATCTCTTGCCAACATAGCTACTCCTTCATCTTCACTAGTTTCTTCTTCATGTGAATTTTCTTCTTCACTTTCCTTTCTTTCTTTTCGTTCTTTCAACTTGGTACTCATAGCATGGAAAGCAATAGATTTCTTAATCTTTTTCTCCTCATCATCTCTTATCTTTTCTTCTTCAAGCACAAGCTCCTCCGTCATGAGGTTGCAAATGAGTTCATGAACCGTCATTTTTGAAAGATCTTTAGTATCCCTTATAGAGTTGATCTTTGTCTTGTATTTCCTTGGAAGAGCAAATAAGATTTTTCGGCATTGTTCCTTGTTGGTGTATTCTTGACCAAGAGTCTTCAAAGTGTTAACAATGTTAGAAAATCTTTGATGCATAGCATTCAAGGCTTCATCGGGCTCCATACGAAAAAGCTCATACTTAGTGATAAAGAGACCAATCTTAGTTTCTTTAATATCTTCCGTTCCTTGATATGATAGCTCCAAGAGTTGCCACATTTCATGAGCGGAGTTGCATTCACTAACTCTAGCGTATTCCGTGACACTTAATCCATTAATGAGAATGTTCATAGCTTTGTTGTTTTTGGTGAGTTTAGCTATGTCTTGATCATTGTAATCATCTTCATTTTTCACCTCCGTAGTACTACCCGTAACATAAGGAATATAAGGACCTTTCTTGATAGCAAGCCATAAGAAGTAATCAATTCCTTTCACATGAATCTCCATTTTCTTCTTCCATCCAAAGTAGTCTTTTCCTACAAAAAGCGGAGGTCTAGTAGAACATGAACCTTCCGGTTGATTAGAATCCATATCGTATTAACTCTAGAAACGATTAAGTACAATAGAGCTAGGCTCTGATACCAATTGATATACTATATGCGTCCTAGAAGGGGGGTTGAATAGGACAATAGAAATTAATCGGCTAATTTTATTTCAAGTAAATAAAATTAAAAGCTAATTTGAATCCTATTGTATTAGCAAACTAAATAGTATAAAACTAGATAATCCTAATAGACAATAATATCAAACTATTCAAGTAGGCATTTTATCAAGCATATAGAGTGCGGAAATATAAAGAGTGTAGAGATAGAATACGATACACAACGATGTATAGTGGTTCGGTTTCCCTACATCCACTACCTAAGGAAGCCTCCTTAGGATTTGCAAGATTCTCAACTAATCTTCGTAACTCTTAACCGGGTGAGATACAAACCCTTACAACCACTTCAAAAACCCTTTGAAGGAAATACACTTGTGTTATCACCAACACAAGGAACCAAGCATAAACCTATGCTCACACTACTCTCTTAATCTATTACAAGAACTAAGAGGAAAGGGAAAAGTGTTTAGGGGTGCTTATAAAAGCTTTGTAACTAAACTCCTAAATGAGTAGATAAGAACTAATTAGCTTCACAATAAATATGACTTGAATGCTCCTTTGAAACCTCCTTGAATGATAGAATTAATTGCTCTTAAGATTGGTAGATGGAAGGCTTAAGTTGTGTCTTGAATGAACTCCATTTTATAGCTGCAAATGTGGTCCAACGGTCATAAGGCTCTTCTCTAACGGATCTATTTTAACTCCAACGGATATAAGCTTTGTCCTCTTGTAATAGTGCAGAAAACCCTCTTGTGCGGTGTACCGCGGATATGGTCCGGTGCACCGCAGAGCTGTTCGACTTAACTTTGAGCTTACTGGTCGGACTATCCAATGTACCGCAACCCTGGTCCGTGCCTTGGTCCGGTGTACCGCGCCTAGGTCCGGTGTACCGTGCATTTCATGAGCATACTGGTCGGACTATCCAATGTACCGCAATCCTGGTCCGTGACTCTGCGGTGTACCGCGTGATTCATCCGGTGTACCGCGGAGCTGCTCTTTTGAATAACAAGCTAAATGCAAGGAAGTAAACACAACTAATCTAAAAAGGGGTTTTGGAAAACATCTTAAGTGATACCAAAATGAATTTTAGTTGAAATGTTGATTTGTCGAATATTAAAACGGGAATAAAAACAAGGTGAGGCTAACACCAACCCATTAAAATTGATCAATATGGTCGTGGTTATTAAAGAGTCACAAGATATTTCGGCAAAGAAATTGGATACCTTACAAGGAAGTTTGGAAGCACATGAATGTAATCCTTTTAAGAAATCCTCGAATTTCTTCATCCAGTCAAGCATTACAATCTAATGTTTCATTCACGGGAGGTGTTGGGTTCCCAGTTTCGATAATAAATCGACACCAAAAGAACAATAACTTCCCATAAGTGTACGGGTCGTTGGAAAGTAATAAATTGATAAGTTTAGGGTTATCCTCTCCACAAGGACTATCAAAGTTGAGATAAATGTGATTCGAATGTAATGTAAGTTTGCGATATAAATAACACTAATATAAATGATAAATGTTTGGTTTTTCAGTTAAAGGACAAAATTGCAAATAAGATATAGATTGACTAAAAGATAAATGATTAAATTGCTAAAATATAACAAAGGATGATGAGTATTGCTTGATTCTTGTGAGTAATCTTCTTAATCAACTATTAACTTGTTAATTGGTACAAGGGCGAATTGGATGATTAATATTAGTCGGGATTCAACTATCATTCTAACTCATGTCGGGAGCTTAGAAGGCAACCTTCCCCCTTTAAAGACCCCCCGGGGGTGACCTTAGAAATGGTTTCCAATGAATTAATTTCTAACCCTATTGACTGCCTAGTTAGGCAAGACCTCCTGGTTTAATAGTTAATACCTCACACTAGGTTCTTATATACTGTGTCTGAAATCTGACACCCCCCTCCCGGGCGATAGCTGAAAGTATCAAACTACGTAATACTTTATCAAGAAATGAGTATGCAACAAACATAAATACATAAGTCAGTTGAATAAACAAAACCTCAATTCATTTAAATATCAAAATATTTAAATACTGAAAACAAGAATAATAATTAATTAGGGTTCATACCAGTTGCAAGCCTCAAGAAATAGAGGATTAAGATATAAAGATAAACTGGAAATTAAGGAAAACTAATACCAAAATCATGTTCAAAATTTAAGCTAAAACATAATAAAATTAACCTAAAGACCGGCGAGAATCGGATGCTGGATGGTTCAGAATGGTAGAATTGGGTGGAAACCACCCTCTTGTTCTTCTCTCCTTCTCCAGAACATTTTTGCTCTTCCCCTTCTGAAATCTCTGATTTCTCTTTAAATATAATGGATAAGGAGGCTTATATATATTTACCTAAAATTGTTTTGGTTCAATATGGGCTCATTTAAGTGAGTTACTAATGGCCCAACCTGTTTTTAGGTAGTGTTTTTTCAGGTTTGAGTCACGACGGCGCAAATAACACAACTTTCTCGTCTGAACTCCAAATTGACTTCCGTCAGGTCTCACATGACACTGACTTCAAGATATTTTCAAATCAAAAGTAATAAGGTCCAAATATATTACCAATAATTCATGGTGACTGAAATAAGACAGTGTTAAGATTTCTCTAGTAAACGCTCTAACTTCCCAAAGTGACTTTTAGCTCCAATTACGCCTTGGATTGGTGTTTATCTTGAATTTTTGACTTATCATATTCATTTTTGCATCTTGTATCAACCATGTACCTAAAAGCTACACACTTAACACACAATAAAGACACAAAAGATCTATAAATAGTAATATGTCCAAAATAAGATAGAAAAGTGCAATATGCCAAATATTAGGGAAAATTCCTCACTTAGGCCCAATAAACTCCCAAAATTATGTCTCGTGCATAGATTAGTCTATCACAAAAAGAGAGACATCAGGAGTTCGTGTTTTATATCATGGACGTGGTAGAGAACACATACAAACAAGAGGTGGAAGGAATTCCTACAATAACCGTGGATAAGATGAGACAAAAGAGGAGGGAAAAGTCTTTCAGAACAATATTGATAGAGTACGAGGACGAAATATGTATAAAGGTACAAAACCTTATATTAGGTGTCACTATGCTCATAAACCAGGACACAAAGTTTATTATTGTTGGAATAAAAAAGAAGACTATATGCATGAAGGATTGAGAATTCAGAAAATTTATTAATTGCTTCTGGTGGAATCTTTGAAGATATTTGGTATTTGGATAGTGGCGCTAACAGGCATATCATGGAAAACAAAAGTTTGTTTTCAAATATTGTCGTAACTAACTATGGGCATGTTACAGTCGAAGATACAAAATCATATTAAATCTAAGGCGTTAGAGATATTGTCTTCAAAATAAAATCCAAAGAACCAAAAAAAAATCTTAGGTATTCTATGTAGAGAAAATGCCACTTAGGGTCTTGAACACACTCCCCCTCTTCGAGATAGCAACCCCTCTAGGAATCTCTTCTTACTAAAGACCTCAAAAAGAATTTAACACATGAAACCCAAAACCCCTATTACCTCACTACCCTCGTTTTATTTTTTGTTTTCAATATATACTAATTTAGAAGCCCTACCATTATTATTTCAGATCTATATTTTCTCACCTCCATCTTCTCTCCATTTCCCCCTCCAGACGTGAGTCAGCACTCTCCAAACCGCCACCACCACCATAACACCACCACCACCACCATAACACCACAACAATAACACCACCGCCTCCCTCTGAAACAAAACCACCAAAAAAACCTACTGCTATTCTTCTTCTTCGATGCGAGCTCGAGACCCACGTCTCTGTTCTTCTTCGCGTGGCTACAGTTTGGTGGTTCGCCGGAGATCTCCTTGTGAACAGATCTGTTGCTATGGGAGGATGGAGGTGGAGGTGGAGCCGAGGTCTGATCTCAACCATGAATTCATATTCTTCACTGCCGAGGTTCGTGCTCCACTTGACGGACCTTTTTCACCATAGATCTGTGTAGAAAATGCGGTGGTGGCTTATCAGTTCCCCAGCCGGCAGGTTGAGGATAAGCTGGAGAATGGTGGTGGTGCTTGTTGGAGGATCGGGCCATGATAGAGGCTTCTTCTTCTTCGATGCAAACTCCAGTCTTCTTCTTCGATGCAAACTCCGACGAAAACTTGCCTGAAGACCAGCTCAGGTGTTCGTGAGAAGACCACCAGAGAAACGGCAGCCCACTCCGTTCTTCTCTCCAGCAAATCGTGGACGGCGAGTCAGTTTTGTTTTTTGAACACCTCAAAGACCTCATGCACTGGATCAGAGTTGTTGTTGTTGCGAGCTCCATTGTTGTAGAAGTACAGCTCCACGCCGGAGCTCCATTAACGGTGGCGAGGGAGATCAAAACGGAGGTCTCTCCTTCAACGTGATGGCAGCTGTTTTTTTTTTGGGTAGAAATTGTTGACCAGATCTAGATCTGGTCAGAGTTTTTTTTTCTTTGTGTAATAAAATGTGTAAATGTGATTATTTTTAATAATACTCAATAATTTTATTTTTTTAGCATTTTTCAATTATACTCTTTGTGTGTTTTAATAGTACTCCCCAAATTTTTAGAGTACTCCGAGATTTTTTTAGAATACTCCGAGATTTTCTTAAAGTACTTCGCAATTTTCTGGCGGCCGGAGGTAGGTGGTTGGAAGTCGGTGGTTGGATATATATAGTACTCATTTAAATATATAGAGTACTCAGCAAAATTGTCTGAGTACTCAGCAAATTCTCGGAGTACTCTATGTTTTTCCGGTGACCGGTGACTGGTGGTCGGAGGTCGGAGGTCGGTGGTCGGAGGTCGGAGGTAGGTGGGTAGTGGTAGTGGAGAGAGAAACAGTGACATCACACTTTCTTTGTCTTTTAGTGTTAGTAAGGGTAGGAAAGACAATTTTCAAAAATAAGGTCCCTAATAAGAACAGATTTCTAGACACTACTTTATAGAGAAAAAATTATGTCTCTAAGACCCTATGTATAATTCACCCTTCTATGTATCTGGATTGAAAGTCAACTTGTTAAATGTTAGTCACTTAGTGTAAAGGTTTCAAAAATTTATTTGTTGACAACACTTGCATTATGAAAAAGTGAATCACATTGTTGCAAATACTTGGTTGAGTTTGAATAATTTATTTCCTTTCAAACTTAATACTCTCAATGTTTCTTATTATCTAATTGTTAATGATGAAACATCAAAATTGTGGCGTGACATATCTGCATATCTGACGCTTTCCAAGGTTTGACATATTTGGGGACCTATCTTCCTTCTAACTCCTTTAAGGGTAGCTTAGAAGGCTGCCTAACAATTACTTAAGTACTCAAGTGAGGTGGTTTTATGCAAAAACTCGGTGCTACAGAGTACTTAACCTATGTGATTATCCAGCTAGTCAAGCCTGTCAGGATCACTAACGCGCACTGAAAGTCCTAGAGGGGGGTGAATAGGATTACTAATAAGATTAATGCCTAATTAAAAATCTTTTGGACAATTATAAGTTTAAGAAAGAAACTTCTAAGTCAACTAAATATAACAAACTCTTAAGGGATCATACAATGGATGAGCTAAGAGGTTCGATATATAAGTGATACAAGTAAAAAGAGTTTCTAATCTCTTACTACTCTAGATGACAATATGTTAGATAAACTAGATAATAAATATCACAATATTCATACTAGCATATTATCAAACATGTAAAGTGCGGAAATTAAATAGCATAGGGATAGAAAGATACACACGATTTATAGTGGTTCGGTTTCCCTACATCCACTACCTAAGGAAGCCTCCTTAGGATTTCAAGTTATTCACTAAGCTCCCGTGTCTCTCTTAACCGGGTCGAGAACACAATAACCCTTACAACCTCTTCGATAACACGAAGGACAATCTCTTCGAAACCACGAAGGAAACTCTTGTGTAATCACAACACAAGGACACCGAGTATACTCCCGATACTCAAATTCTCTCTTAATCTATCTATTACAAGAACTAGACTTAAGAGGATAAATACAAAGTGTTTAAAGGGTGAAACAACTTTGCTAATGAACTCCTAAAGAGATGATATAACTATAAGCTTAAAACTTCTCTTGAGTAGATAATAACTTTGAAGCTTCTTAGATTAACTCCTTGAATGAGTAGATATGACAATTATAGCTCTTGACACCTTCTTGGATGATAACAATTAAGCCCCTTAACGTATATGGGTTGAAGGTGTAGTTGTAGCCTTGAAATACCTTCAATTTATAGCTGCAAAATGCTCCCAACGGTCATAAGATTTGTCTCCAACGGATATATTAATATCCCCAACGGATATATTCCTTTTGTCTTCATTTTGCTGCAGGAAACCCTAATCTGCGGTGCACCGCGGGGTTGGTGCGGTGTACCGCACTGACCTTGCTTAATTCACTTGCTTTCTGACGGACTAGCCCCCTGGTCCGTGGTGTAGTCCGTGGGCTGCGGTGTACCGCACAGAAACTCCGGTGTACCGCACCAAAGGTCTAAAACACCTTCTAGTGAGTATATCTTTTACTATGATGCTCGGATTAGAAAACCTTCTTCACGAGAGTTGTAGAGAACATCATTCTAAAAAACTTTGTAGTTGATCACTAAAGCTAATTCTCAATGTACACAAAGATAAGGTTAAAAAGTATTTGTATGAGAATTAGTTTCTTAAGATAAAACAATAAAGCTTTGATCTAAATGATAAAGAATGTGCTTTTTGATGAATTAGAGTGCAAGATAGAATGTATATAACAATAGTAATTAGCACACTAAACACAAGAGGATTTGTCACATTAAAACAACCTATTAAGGGAGGCTATATGCCAACAATCTCCCCCTTTTTGTTGATGACAAATCCTTCACTAAAACACCTTAGGAATGATATGAAAGTTTAAGCTCTAATGAAATTAAGCTCCCCCTCACAATAAGCATTTAAGTAAAAATGAATATAAGATATGAAATGCATTTGTGAGTATTAAAAAGTGCAATTTTGAAAGTTTTAGTGCACATATTTCTCCCCCTTTGTCTTCATAAAAAAGACGGGATAATAAAATAAAATCAAACAATTAATCATAGAAGAGCTAAAACTCAAGTGAATAGATTTTGAAAAACAACATAAAGAGATCAAGGGTTGAGAGCAATTAAAACATTTTAATTTTGAAATGCATAAAGATTAACAATGTAAAGCATGAAACAAGATGAAAGAAAGAGATAAGGGATAAGAATGTTTTACCAACTTGTAGACTATGTTGTAGATCTCCCCGCCTAGGCGCGCATAGGCGCCGCCTAGGCGCCAACTCCCCCCTCAGGCGCTTACGCCTAGTTAAAACTCTAGGCGTTTTTGCTTAATGCCTTAGTCACCATGGAATAGGCGCCTAGCCACTCTAGGCACCGATTAATGGCAAAAAATGGCCGCCTAGACGCCGATTAATGGCAAAACATGCCCGCCTAGGCCTTCTTATTATTTTCTCATTCTTGAGATTTTTTTAATTGATATTATACTCAATTTTTAGTATTTTTATATATAATATATTGTTGTTAGATGAATTTATGACTTAAATAGTTAATACTTATATAATTACTACATATATTAGTAAATATACAAAATTACACATCGGGATTCAAAACCGTATAATTCCGCCTAGGCCCCGTGTAATCCCGCCTAGGCGCTAGGCCCGGGTCGACCGCCTAGGCCTCAAAACCGAGATCTACAGCATAGCTTCTAGATCGGAAGATTATCATCTTATAAGCTTTCTATAAACGCAAACAATTAGTGCAATTATGAGATAAACAATTAGTATAAACGATTAATCAAGCATTTGAGTTTTTAAAGATAATTTAGGAAAAACTCCCCCTCACAAAATGCATAGAGTATTTGTTTCAATTTTGAAAAAGTTTGACCAATAATTTCTCCCCTTTTTACTAATAAGAATATTTGAACCGATTTTAAGAAATCAAGGGGTAAAATTTAATCTTTGAAAAGTATAGGGGTCAAAATGCATTTTTCAAAAGTTTAGGGACTAAATGCAATTTTGAAAAACTTCAAGGACCTAAGTATAACTTTCTCAAGACAATAGGGACCTAGGTCTAATTTTTAAGCATAAGAAAGCTAAATGCAACTTGTTCAAACTATAGGGACCTCAAATCAATATTTTTCAACCTATAGGGATCACAATGCAATATAAAACAATAAACCCTGAAACGCGGTGTACCGGACCATTGCTGCGGTGCACCGCACTAATGCTCGACTAAAAGGAGTAAGAAGAGAGATTAGAAAATAGGCAATTTGCATAAACACCCGAAACTAATTCGAAAACTCCCCAATAGTTTAGAAATATTTTAAAACTACTAAAAGCGCTTTAGTTTTGAAAAGATACAACAAGAAAATCCCGAAAACAAATAAAACGATTTATTTCACAAATACCCCTATATATTCTAAAAAATACGAAAAGACCCAAAATCAAAGTTAAGCAATTTTAAGTATGAAAAGGTCAAGTCATACAAGATATTTGCACAATAGGGAATAAACCATATAAGCACATAATGAAGCACAACATATAGATAGTAAGGCTAAACAAATTCATGCAAATGAGTTAATGACCAATAATGGATTAATTTCCCATAATTCTATGCATAAAAACATTTTTGAAATGCTATGGGAAATTCAAAAGATTATCGGAAAAATATTTTGAAAAGCAATTTCTTTAAAAACTCACCCTTACTAAAAGACGTATGAAAATGCAAATTTGTGTTCAAAGATAAATTTAGATTTGAAAGTGAAAACTAGTATCTTTGATCTTTCTTCCCTTTTTGTCAACGATAAAAAGAATCAATAGGCATTTTTGAAAGATATAAAAACTTGTAAGAATTAAAAAGTGAAATTTATAATCGTTGAGGGACTAAAAAGCAATTTCACATAGTAGGGACTAAAAATGCAATTTTTCAAAAATATGAACTATAATGGAAATTTTTACATGTGAAAGATTATGAAGTCCAAACTATGACACTTTGGAGAATTTAATAAATATGAGGGGTCAAAGTGCAATTTTGAAAATTTTGGGGACTAAAATGCAATTACCAAAATTCTAAGAGCCAAAGTGCAAAAACATCATTCATGAGAATTAGATGCAATATCACTAATAACATTAAAACAATGATTAGTATCACAAGATAATATCCAAAGATAAAACATGATAACAACAAACACAACTAATCAATTCAAAACCGAATCATAATTATAAACATAAGGCATAAGGAGGAACGCAAAAACATATATGAGATAAAGAAAAGAAATCACCGGATTTTCCTTTTTCGAGATTTGAGTGTTCTTTCGTATATCAATTCTTCCATTTGTTTCCTCCAAGCAAAATAACGATCACCTACAAATAATGGAGGTTGTGTAGAAAACAACTCTTCCAAAAGATTAAATTCCAAATCGTTTACTCTACTAACGGTTAAGCTATTCACGTAGAGTTAGGCTCTTATACCAATTGAAAGTCCTAGAGGGGGGTGAATAGGATTACTAATAAGATTAATGCCTAATTAAAAATCTTTTGGACAATTATAAGTTTAAGAAAGAAACTTCTAAGTCAACTAAATATAACAAACTCTTAAGGGATCATACAATGGATGAGCTAAGAGGTTCGATATATAAGTGATACAAGTAAAACGAGTTTCTAATCTCTTACTACTCTAGATGACAATATGTTAGATAAACTAGATAATCAATATCACAATATTCATACTAGCATATTATCAAACATGTAAAGTGCGGAAATTAAATAGCGTAGGGATAGAAAGATACACACGATTTATAGTGGTTCGGTTTCCCTACATCCACTACCTAAGGAAGCCTTTTTAGGATTTCAAGCTATTCACTAAGCTCCCGTGTCTCTCTTAACCGGGTCGAGAACACAATAACCCTTACAACCTCTTCGATAACACGAAGGACAATCTCTTCGAAACCACGAAGGAAACTCTTGTGTAATCACAACACAAGGACACCGAGTATACTCCCGATACTCAAATTCTCTCTTAATCTATCTATTACAAGAACTAGACTTAAGAGGATAAATACAAAGTGTTTAAAGGGTGAAACAACTTTGCTAATGAACTCTTAAAGAGATGATATAACTATAAGCTTAAAACTTCTCTTGAGTAGATAATAACTTTGAAGCTTCTTGGATTAACTCCTTGAATGAGTAGATATGACAATTATAGCTCTTGACACCTTCTTGGATGATAACAATTAAGCCCCTTAACGTATATGGGTTGAAGGTGTAGTTGTAGCCTTGAAAGACCTTCAATTTATAGCTGCAAAATGCTCCCAACGGTCATAAGATTTGTCTCCAACGGATATATTAATATCCCCAACGGATATATTCCTTTTGTCTTCATTTTGCTGCAGGAAACCCTAATCTGCGGTGCACCGCGGGGTTGGTGCGGTGTACCGCACTGACCTTGCTTAATTCACTTGCTTTCTGACGGACTAGCCCCCTGGTCTGTGGTGTAGTCTGTGGGCTGCGGTGTACCGCACAGAAACTCCGGTGTACCGCACCAAAGGTCTAAAACACCCTCTAGTGAGTATATCTTTTACTATGATGCTCGGATTAGAAAACCTTCTTCACGAGAGTTGTAGAGAACATCATTCTAATAAACTTTGTAGTTGATCGCTAAAGCTAATTCTCAATGTACACAAAGATAAGGTTAAAAAGTATTTGTATGAGAATTAGTTTCTTAAGATAAAACAATAAAGCTTTGATCTAAATGATAAAGAATGTGCTTTTTGATGAATTAGAGTGCAAGATAAAATGTATATAACAATAGTAATTAACACACTAAACACAAGAGGATTTGTCACATTAAAACAACCTATTAAGGGAGGCTATATGCCAACACGCACCAGATGAATATGAATTCGTTATTTTCCTAAACCCCTGCCAGAGTGATAGTCTAGGGCACTAAATGGTTGCCTAGAATTGATCAGGTTATACACAACTATTCAACTTAATTAATATTCAAAAAAATATAAATACCCAATTTAATTAAATGAAATATCTCAAATATCATTAAAAACAATCAATCTCCATGTCAAGGTTCATACAATTAAGTAACTCAAGATAAAGGGATTTAATTCATAATGAAAGCAATAAAAATAAATGGTAAAAGTACAAGAATCATGTTTCAGACAAAAACTAATACAATTCACCCTAAGATTAATGGCAAAATGGTGTAGATAGGTGTAGTAGGGCTCTAGCTTCTTTGCCAAGCTTTTCTCTCCTTTTCCAGGCGTGTAAACTAATGTGTCATGAACTACTCCTCCTCTTAACTCTCCTCCTCCTCCTCAGAATAGTAACTTAGGGAATCGCACATCCTTGATTTTTCTTGATCGATATTTGTATGGAATTGGGTAGCTTCCTTGTTTTGTTGCCTTATTCTCCCGACAAAACAAATTTATCGCAGAGTGATTTATGATGACTGGCTTAGACGATATAATCTCTTTCTTCTCTCTATTCACATGTTCATCTTTGTAAGGAGGCAGGTTGACCCCTCCTCGCCACCTTGATTTTACGGTGTAACACCTTGCTCCCAAGGTATTTGTTGATAGTTTCTTATAATACTCGTCGATTTTCAACAAGTTTTTCTCTAACTTCCTTCACAACTCTTGATGGTAACGACGGTGGACAAACTTCTTGTGGCACAGGTTCAACTTTTGGTTTCTTTTTTACCATTGATGCTTCTACGAGTTTCCCAACCACATCCTCTTCCACTTTGTCTTCAACCAAGACTTCCATTATTACTTCATCCAAATTTTGCTTAGGAAGCTCTTTCTCCTCAACTTACCTCTCTTGATTATATGCAAAATCCATGGGGATAGCATTTGATTTTCTATTGTTTTATTTAAGTTCTACTACCTCTTCATCCACCATGCTAACATATTTGGTGTTTGGTAGTAAGTATTACCCCATTCTTGATATATCGAAGAGTCTTTCACATAGTTGAATGGACCAGGATTCAAATTATATTCTCAATACATCTTTAAATAAACCGGTGGTCTTGCTCCATTACTCTTATTCTGGTACATATAAAGAACAAAACAACGCAAAGAACAAGTATCAAATCTAACAGCAAAAAACTAAAATACAATCAACTACTCATCCACGGTAGTGGCGCCAAAAACTTGTCATCTTCTGAGTGTGATATAAAACCGATACTCAAAAAATTGACTTCTCAAAAGTGTACGAGTTGTCACAAGTAGTATAAAGAGTAATTAAAGTATCGTCTCCATAGGGATTAACGAGTTAATATAGGACTTTAGTTCAAAGTTAGTCATTCGTTGTTTACGAAGTAAGAATTAAATTAATTTAACTAGAAAGAAAATAATTAAAGGTTCTAAGAATGAAAGATAAATATGTAGCTCGAGACACTCATACTCACCACTAATTACGACAGGGACTTAACTATAATTATAAGGAGAAAACGGGGCATTGTTGCTAATCGGGATTCTAAAGTCTACCTAAGTTCCTCCAGATAAGTAGGGGGCTTCTATCTAACCCTAGGAACCTCTTTTGAGTGAATTATACGCATGTTATCTAGACGCCTAAAAGTTCTAACCCTATGTGATTATCTAGTTAGTTTAGCTCTTCCGAGCTTCAACTCCAAAAGATGTAATTACCCTATTTCCACTACCAAATCCCCTAACGGGCGTAATTTATTAGCTAATTAACCCTATATGCGCCTGCAATACAAGAATTTAAGCATAAAGAATACGAGAATAATTACAACAACAATCCCTATATTATTTAAATATAAAATTCCAAATCCATACAATAAAAAACAAATCATAATCTAGGGTTCATACTTTGAGTATCTCAAGTTACTAATCAAATTATTTCATCATGAAAGAAAGAAAAGAAAATAAATGGATGACATGAATAAAGGAAGAATTACATTAATTATGGAAAATAAGTGTTGTTCTTGCCTCCAGCTCTTGCTCCTTTGCTCCCAAGGGTTTCACTTCTTCTAATAATGATAAGGGGTAAGTTTAGCTACTGAAAACATATCTATCTCAAAACGAAGATGCCATGACCTTGTGCATAAAGTTGATTAAGATTTTTTTTTTGGTATATTGAGTTTTATAAAAAAAATCTAAATCTTCCTTGTTAGTTTGTCAAAATTATCCATGTGGCGCCTAGTGGCTTCACGTGACATTGATTAATGATTGACTAACAAAAAATAATTTTAAAAAACATAACAATGTCACATTTTTGAAAGATAAAAAGACGATTCATATTTTTTCATAAATTAAGAAATACCAAAAATATTAAGATAAACGATAAAATATTTAAAGGGAGGTTTACCCTATCACTTATGTAGATGCATTCAAGTGGGTTGTGTTTGATATACTAGTTTTTTTTGTCGGTATTGTACGTCACTGTGTCGTCAATATCTTCTTTGTTTCTTAGCCAATTCCTATTTTTGAGAACTCCGTTGAAGATCTGTTGGGTGCAATAAAGTTGATGCGTCACGTCTGGTTGCTCTATATAGTGTCGGCCCTGTTGTTAAGAAGTCGTGGGATGTTGTGAAAGGTTAAAGGACCAAACCTTTAAGCCAATCACGCGATCCTTCGCAGCAGAGGTCGAATCGTCCAATTAGAGGCCGATGGACGCTGGATACCTTGAATCACTTCCAGGTTGTCTGAGTAGATAGCTTTTGGAATTTTGTCAGGTCGCATAGTCCTGTTTCGTGTAGACAACATGTGCCTCCCCTTCTAGTGAGGAGTTGTAGATCCGCGTAGCTGAGTTTGTTTTTTGATGCCTCGTTGATTTATGCATTTCCACTTCTCCAATTCCTGTTGGATTCCCTACTTCCTCGAATGAAGCGTCACAAAGCAAAATTTTGACTTATGGCGGTATCTATGTGGGGGTAGTTGTCGGCATTGTTGTAGTGTTTATTGTAGTATCACGTAATCGCCAAGTTGTTCCGAAAAGTTCTGCCATAACATGTTTTTTCGTGTTGACTATTTTTTTGGGTACATGGGTGATCCGGGATTGCTTGCGCGCACCACGACTAATCCCACGGGGACATACACACCCCCCATGTATATTCCCAAGTAAATCAGAACTAGGTTACCCATGTCCAGAGAGGGGTTCGAGCCCTGTACCTCTTACTTTACACCCGTTAGGGAGCCTTGTTGACTATTGCAGACACTTGTATCGCATTTGTTTCATGGTAGACCTTCATTTTTGCTTTCCAGGTATTCCAAAAAATAATAAGAATGTTTGGGTTAACGATCTTACCGTCTCGTCCTCTATCGATGAATGTTTTTATAATCTTTAGTATCTGATCCTCAATTGGAATTTGTATTTGGTCCTCCATACATATTTGTAGTGCTGTTTTAGCCCACATATGTTTGCTAGTCGGGCATGTAGGTAAGAGATATTCCCCTGTTTCCATGATATCTTGACACCAATAACATTTATCTGTTTTTGCATACTTTCGTTGCTGTAAATTTAACATTGTTGTTAGTGCATTATTACATCATCCTAACCAAAGATTCTTACTTTTGATGGGATGTTAGTTTTCTGAATTTCGTTCCAAATGAGTGTGCTTGTTGATACACTAGTATCAGAAGTATGTTTTTTGTTTACCAGAACTTCATCGCGAAATACTTTATATCTTGATTTGGTCGAATAGGTACCTAAATAAACATGTATTAAGCTGTCTTTGAGAAATTGAGATTGATATACTAGTTGTTTGTTTAGTTTTGTAGGTCGAATTATATAATGAGTCTAGTCTTATAAAGGCTGGACTATTAAATTTTGAATAGCTTCACTGTAATGGGTTAGCGCGTAGGCTACAATGATTTACTGAAGATTGAAATGAAACGTCTATTTAGAAAAAAATATGGATTTGTTATGTGTTTTCTTTTATGGTCCACTAAGTGAGAAGAGCGAAATTGTGAACTTTTAAAACTTAAGGGCGTAAACAAGATATTATTATCCATTTGAACAAAAAAAAAAAAAAAAAGATAAACTGTTAAGCCGAATTGGTAAATGACATGTGGACTTGAGGGGTATATATGTCACTCCACCAAGAGTTTTCTTGAAACAAAAGCCAAATTCTCTCTACATAAATCCCAAAACCACTTCCTTCGTTTTCATCTCATACATTCCAAACAATGGGTCAAGGAACACCCGGCGGTCTCAACCGGCAACCACCCGGCGACAACAGAAATGAAGGCGACAAAAAGGAGAAAAAGTTCGAACCAGCGGCTCCACCGTCTCGTGTTGGCCGTAAACAACGCAAACAAAAGGGTTCTGAGGCTGCTTCACGTTTACCACCTGTAACGCCGTTAACGAAATGCAAGCTAAGGCTACTGAAACTTGAACGGATCAAAGATTACCTTCTAATGGAAGAAGAGTTTGTAACGAATCAGGAAAGATTGAAGCCGCAGGAGGAGAAGACAGAAGAGGATAGATCTAAGGTTGACGATCTACGTGGCTCCCCAATGAGTGTAGGAAACCTTGAGGAGCTTATTGATGAGAATCATGCAATTGTTTCTTCATCTGTGGGACCGGAATATTACGTCGGGATCTTATCCTTTGTCGATAAGGATCAGCTTGAGCCAGGCTGTGCCATTCTGATGCACAATAAGGTATATAAATTACTAATTTAGTATTAGGGTTTGGGATTGGTAAGTTAGGGTTAGATTTGATTGTTTAATTTAATATAAAATATATTTTGATGTTGAGATTTTAAATAAATTAGGTTTAATTAATTTTTCTTTTTGAATTTGTACTGTTGGTTGTAGAATAATGCGTAATTAATTCATTGTATTGTATAATGGTCTGTTTCAAGGCAATGCTAGAAACTGAGGCTTGTTAGGTGAATTTCTATCAATTGATTACATAATCTATTCTTGTTGCGAGGGCTTATTAACAGTAGAGTAATTTGCTATATTAGTATCTCCAAGTTTCATGTCACTCAATACGTGCTATAATTTCAACAATTTTACAAATATTTGAGAAACTTTTACAGGTTCTATCTGTTGTTGGACTTCTACAAGATGATGTGGACCCCATGGTATCAGTAATGAAGGTTGAGAAGGCTCCATTAGAATCATATGCTGATATAGGTGGATTAGATGCTCAGATACAGGAAATTAAGGAAGCAGTTGAGCTTCCTTTAACACATCCTGAACTATACGAAGATATTGGAATCAAACCTCCAAAAGGTGTTATACTTTATGGAGAGCCTGGAACTGGAAAAACCTTGCTTGCTAAGGTATCTTTTGTATCCAAAACCTTTACATTTTCACTTGAATTGCTATTAAAACTTGTTTATATTCAGGCTGTAGCAAACTCTACATCAGCTACATTCTTGCGTGTGGTGGGTAGTGAATTGATTCAGAAGTACCTTGGAGATGGTCCTAAATTGGTAAGGGAATTATTCAGGGTAGCAGATGATCTTTCCCCATCTATTGTATTCATTGATGAAATTGATGCAGTTGGTACTAAAAGGTGAGCATGAAATTCATATTCAATATTTTATATTATTTAGTATATATAACATATGAGATGTTATGGTTATGTTCAGGTATGATGCACATTCAGGTGGTGAACGTGAAATTCAAAGGACTATGTTGGAACTTCTGAACCAATTGGATGGTTTTGATTCACGAGGAGATGTTAAAGTAATTCTTGCTACTAACAAAATCGAGAGTTTGGATCCTGCTTTGTTAAGGCCTGGTCGTATAGATAGGAAGATTGAGTTTCCTCTTCCCGATATTAAGACAAGGAGGCGTATATTCTTGGTATTATGGATTTTAATTTTGTAAATATGAACAGTAATTTACGAAATTTATGTATTTTAATAATAATTTAATGTGCAGATACACACTGCAAGGATGACTTTAGCTGATGATGTGAATTTGGAAGAATTTGTTATGACAAAAGATGAGTTTTCTGGAGCTGATATTAAGGCGATATGTACTGAAGCTGGATTGCTTGCTTTAAGAGAGCGTCGTATGAAGGTAATTTGTGTACACATTTATAGTGCATTATTACAAGGTCTTTGTTTTATGAATTCTGATATATTTATTTAACTATTGTAGGTAACACATGCTGATTTTAAGAAGGCGAAAGACAAAGTTATGTTTAAGAAGAAGGAAGGTGTGCCTGAAGGACTTTATATGTGATGATTGTAATCAACACAGACATAGTCTTAGTTAGTTATGCTTATTATTTGGTTTTCTATCTAATTGATACATTTGTTTTTGGGGTAGCTTTTTAGCTCCCTGTCATTTAGTTAAAAAGTGTTTTCTATTGGAAAATTCTATTCAATGATATTAGTGGTTGATTTTGTATTTGATTTATGGTTTGGCCAATGTTTATGACTCATTATTGTGATTAGTAGAGTTCCTAAGATTCATTCTAAACATCATGCAGACAAACAATATAACAAACTAAATGTTTAAATCAGTTGGGATTAGCTCAACTAGTCAAGCTCTTTTTTTTCTTCTAAGAGATACAGGGTTATAAATGTGTTGAGAAAATAACAAGACCATGGTTATATAAATTCCTAAGGTTAGTTAGAATTGAGGGTCGAACTTCCTAATTTCAGATTTTTTTAGCCGATAGTTGACCTCGAGATTCTTAGTAAAAGAAATATTTGTTAATGAACATTGGTTTTTTAAATCATGCTGTACTAAGCGTGGAGGATCAAGGTGATATTATTCCAGGTGTAAGAATGTTTAGTAAATGTCTATTTCTTTTTTATACTGTTTGTGTAACTTGCTCACTCGCTAAAGTTACCTGTTATTTTTGAAGAAAACAGTGGTATTCAACAAGCCATTCTTGAAGGTTTTGGTGATGTTATCCCTGTTGGTAAAGAGATATGAGATTCAACTTTTCTTTGGAAATGCGGGCACTAAGTGCTGCTGGAATGAATTAAAGGACTGAGAGATACTTCCTTTTCAATATTTACACAGTTAAAATATTCTTTGTATTGTTGAAATTTTTATTAAATATCTCTTAAAGATACTGTTTTCTGAAGTCTCTGTGATCATAATTTCATGAATCATGAACCAAATTAGTTATCTTCATTTTATCTTTTTTTATGATTTCATCTATCCTACTTATGAAAGATCCAATTTTGGCAATGTTGTTATTTTCACATACCGATCATATTTAGTAAATTTGAGAATCCAACATTGTAATTGTAGCTGATTTGATTTCTTTTGTTTTTGCTAATTTCACAAATCATTGTATGAATTGGTGAAGTTAAACTCATACGAATCAAATGTTCACCTTTCAGGATTCAGCATCTTCTTCATCTATGGTCCCTGAAATTTTCCCTTTTGGCTTTGGAAGCACTTTACCTCCTCTCAATAAAACTTGTAATACAATTTATCAAACATTTGCAACTATGTTTCCACGACTATGTGCTTGATGGAGTTATTAATATCATAATTATTTAAATCACTGCCTGCTCCAGCTTTGCTTGATGTTCAATCAATATCAGCTGATCACATTCTTTTATATTAGCATAGTTATTTACCATTTAATGATGGTTTCTCAATAGAGAAATGTTCGAACATCAGGTTATTACAAGGCTGGATGATATATTTGAGTTTTATATATCTATCATAATGTTTTATAATACTAAATTTGATTCTCCTTTGTCACAGGCATTTGCTCAGATCGCAATAAGGACTTAAATGTCAACATATAAAAAAGATGAGTGACCAAATGAGTTGTTTATCCTTTTGGTACTTTAAATTTGATTTGCTAGAGGTCCTGGGTTTAAAATTAGCTGCTGCAACAATTGATAAACTTGGTCAAAAAGTTTTAATGTAAATTATTGATTATAGGGTATGCCTGAGTATTGATGAAAACTGGAGTTGTATTCAACTATGACGATTCTTCATATTATTCATGTGATCAAGTGAAAAAGCTTCAACAGTTGAGTATATTGAAGAAATGAAGTTGTACAAAAAGAAAAATTAAAATGAAAAATTGTTATTGTCATGTGTAAAAAATGGTTACAGATATATGTTATAAAACAAATTTTGTTTTCTAGTTGTTTTAGTTAAGAGTTTTGAAAGGCATTAAACTAGATTTCCAGTAGGTTAGTTGCAGGGATTCTAACTTCAAGCTTTATTTTGCAAATGGGTACTGACCCATTTTAATCATTTATTGGTGTCATTGGCATTGCCTTCGTTAGTATTGACATTAATTCTCTACCATAGATATCTAATAATTCCAAGAAATTAACGAGTCTGATTAAAGAATAATTCGCTTATAATGCAATTTTTAATCGTTTTGCAGTAAATATCCATTTGGCGCAACCAACTGAGTTATATTTTTTTCCATATCATTCTCTAGGCACAAGATACGAGTATAGAAAAACTGAATTATTTCTTAGCATGTTAATATATAAACCTCTTCAATTTTGTAAAATGGGGTGAGATGATTGTCAAAAAAGTTTCTCTCTTTTGTAGATTGTTGGAGGTCATTAAGTTGTTGATTTTTTTTTTACAAAACAATACGCAAGGGCATGAAAAATGAGATTCTAAACTTTGATTTTTTTTGACTTTTACCTAGATTCAACTAACTTTATATATTACTTTAAATATTTAACAGTTTTATACTATTGTTATATTGTTATGAAAAACGTCTTTGCCCGTTGGAGTGCAAATCTAAATGAGTAATGATATTTGTCACCCCTATTCCCTTCACCCTTTTGTCACCTCCTACATGGCAGATTGCATAGCATGACATGTAAGTAATTTATTTACTTATCTTAATTAATAGTTTTATTTCTTAAATTAACTATTCCCTTAATTATCTTTCTTTATTATTTTATTCCTTACATGCCATGCTATGTAATCTGTCATGTAGGAGGTGACAAAAGGGTTAAGAGAATAGAGATGCCAAATATCATTACTCAATCTTAATTTTTATTCAGTCTTACTTTTTTTTGAGATGATGTTGAGTTTATGTCTTTGACTTTGTTATCTTTAGGATTCTAACTTATAGCACTACTACACACTCTCATAGAAAAATATATATCCTTACAAACCTCAATATTTTTTTAATAATACATTTTTTCTATGTATTATCTATACCATAAGATAAAATTTCCACTGTTGTACAACTATATTTTTGTTATTGGTCATTGAAATTTTTTGTTACAAAAGTAATAACTAATCTCGCAAGATTTGAATTTATGAGACTTGGATACCATATAGTTGATGTAGAAGTTATGATTATATGAGATCCGAACTTGCATTTTGAATGATCTAGCCATGATGTTATTTCAAAATTTTCTTTTTCGAGTAAAAATTTCTAAATTAAATTTTGCCCAAATACTTTCAAGTACGGGGCATTTACTATATTCTTATCACATATTTTATGATTAATTTGTATTTGATAACCATAGAATTTTATTAGATCTATGCACACTATGTTTATTATTTGGGTTGCTTTCATATTCAATATGTATAATAACCTTAAATTTTTATGTTCATGCTTATACTAAAGCGTCTCATTCATTTCTTGGTTCAAATGTAAGTTCCATTGCATATTGAGCATGATTTGTGAATTATTATCAATTATTTTATTTTTCGTAGTGTCTCCATACACGGGTCATACCTAGTATATATATATATTAGTTGGTTTTAGTTGATATTGCGTATTTTAGAAAAGTATTAGTGTTTTTGATGTTCAGGTATTGAAGAAATCGAGTTAGGGAGGAAAAACGAAATCTTTAGGCATATTCTGATTTGCCCACCGGTATGCCGGTCTACGACCGGTAAGCCTGCGGGTCAAAAAGGGGAGCCCTCGGGTACACGCCACGGGTTCTTTGCCGAGAGGTGCATGTTCGAGAAATTGCACACCAGTATGCTGGCCCATACCGCCGGTATGCCTGTCAGACAAAAAGGGGTGGCCTCGGGTTCGCGTATTAGGTTTTTTGTCGAAGAAGATTTTTCAAGGAGCAGCTCACCGGTATGCCGGTCCGCGCCACTAGAGAAAGAAAATTTCAGCATTTTTTTAGGTTATAAAGAAGAGAAAGCTAGTATATTACGATTTTTCCAATCCTTAAGCCTCTCTTTCTTCTCCAAACCTCTCCCAACTCCATTAAAGCTTCATCAAACCTTCCCTATACATCAAAACACTACCCAATCACCATAAAAACACATCAAATCTTCTCTCCACATCATTACAAAAAAAATTCAACCACCCAAATCTTACCAAAAAACATTGAATCCAAGAATTAAAAGCTTAAATTTCATAAATTCATCTTACAATTTCTTAGATCCATACCAATCCATCAAGAATCCATCTTACCCACATAGAGGATCATCATCAAAAAAACTTTCCTAACCCAAATAAAGCTTGTACAACCAATAATAAAGAGTTTCAAATTTCAAGAGTGGTTAAAGATTTGAGTTTGGGGTCAATTGATATGATTAAGAGAACATAAAGATTATCTATTGTAAGGGAGATGAGAAAAGCAAGGTATTGGGTCCTATTGATAAGATATCAAGTAAGAAAAATTCTAGTTCCATACAAAGGGTAAACCCGGTCAAGAGAAGAGAGGTCAGCTAGCTGTGTTTAATTCAATTGGGAAAAAAGGTTCCAACTTTCATGAAGAAAACAACAAAACCTCTCCAATTCGAAGGCCCCACACCCGAGGAAAAAGAGAAAGCTTCAAGGGCCCTGATAGCTTCTCCGAAGAAACAATTACAGGAACTTCCTTTTGCTTATGAGAAAGTATTTGAAGAAGAAATTGGTAAAGGAGAATACAAGAAGATTCTTGGAGATTGGTGAAAGATTGGGTTGGTCTACGTTCATGGTAAGGCGTTCTAAAGAACGCTATTTTGTTGAATTGTATTTTGAAGAGAAGAAGAGGATGTGGCACAGTTGATCTATGAGGAGGTGATGCGATTTTCGGTCTCTCCCATGTCGTTATTAAATGAGAAATATCCTACTATGATCACGTGTCTTTTTCGGAAAGCGAATATGATTTTGGGTGAAGGAGAAACACTTGAGTCTAAAATGAGTAACAATATTGACAATGCTTGGATCATGAAAGTTCTGAGAGTAATTACGCAACTTTCAAAATAAAAAAAGGAGCACATCATAACACTCCTCGAGCAATTACAGAAAGATCGAGCAAAACATATCTTGGATGTCGATAAGGCGAGGCAATAGCCTCGAAGAGTATGTTTTCTTTCTTCCCTACCATTTCTTTATGTACCATATGTGTGCTAATTTTAAATTTTATTTCTTTATTGATTTTTTTTTCGAGTCGTGGGGACACGACTCATTTTTTAGTTGGGGGTGGGGATTCGTTGTCCTCATATTCCCTTTTTGTTTTTGCATAAAATTTAATTTTTTTAGGTTTGAATAGGCATAGAATATGTTGAATGTACATATTGAGCATGATTTAATTAGGTCAATGATAGCAAGTAGTATGTTTTTGAAAGATGTTACAAATATGTTTAGCATGCATGTATGAAAACAGGAAATAAAAGATAGAAAAGTTAATAAGCAAAAAGCTCACTTTTCATTATCCAAATATACCACACCGTCCCTAATCCCCTTTATAACCGTAAAGACCTTAGGATTCTAGCTACTTGATGGAGAAACAATTGAGCTATTAGGTTGTAGGTAAGTGGACCATTGGATACTATATTAGGACATATGAACAACTATAGCCATTAGAACAAACTGAGTTGAGACCTCTCCTTCTGGCATTGCGAAATTAATCTGGACTTGAATTTATGGATTGTTGATTATGTATATATTAAGAATACGTGTGCATTATTTCTTGAGCATTACTACATGAGACTTTTTAGATATTTATGCTCTAGGGTCATTCATTGTGTTCTTTTCTTATTCTCCTCCCACTTCTTCTTCTTGTTTATTTAACTACCCTACTATTCTTTATTTTTATTGTATCGGGACGATACAACTTTGAGTTGGGGGTCTTGATGTCTCCCCATTTGTGATGATTTAATCTTAAGTGGAGACATCATTTTTAGGTGTATTTATTAGGTTATAGTTCGATTTTCTCATGATTTAGTACACTTTCCTATTTTTTGGCTTGATTTAATTATTTATTATTTTTAGAGCATATTGGGTTTAATTGTTTGTTAATTGTGAAGCTTTAAAGATATATGGTAATTAATTAGATGCCAAGTCAATTCTAAGAGATAAATGAAAGAGTTTAAACATGGAAATTGGAGATAAAGGCAAGAAATATGAAAAAGGAAAAGATAAAGTTTCCAAATAAATCTGAATTCCAACAGCTACGAACATAAAAGTGATCATAACTCAAGATTGGCTAGGAATTTGGATGAATGGTCTAAAGCAAAGTTAAATATCTTTCCGAGACGATCAGTTTCGACTATTGGAACGCGTCAAACGGATAAGTATTGAAGCAGTTAAAGCCAAAAACAAAACAGCACCAGAATCTTACCTTTTCAATATTTTAGGGTTACGAATTTGAGTTGGGCTTGGAGTCCAATACCTATCTTATACTCTAAGAAACGTTTTAGGGTTTCCTATACCCTATAAATACACCCTCTTATCATGAGAAACACATCCTTGGCTAGTCCTTAAGCCAGGAAGAAGCTTACAACACAAGAAGAGAAGTTTGGAAGGAGTTGAACACCATATTATATATGTCTTCTTCAACCTTCAAATCTGTAATTGTTTTCTTTTCTTTCTTTAGTATAAATTAAATAATTTTAGCTTGAGATTTAGCATATATGTATGAACCCTAGTTTTCTATCTGATTTGGGATACATAATATTTAATTGAAGTCATGTTTTATTTTATGTTTATGTGTTTTGATTTATTGTCTGTTTTCCTTGCGAATGCATGCGTATAGGATTACCTTAATAGTAGTTAGATGGTCTCCCGAAAGGGGTGTCTAATTATTGAAACACCACATAACGTCTCGTGTCCGATATTGGTCCTGACAACACCGATTCTAACTAGATAGTCATTAGGGTATGCTTTCACCACCATATCACCAATTGAAGGAATTGTACTAGATAAATTGCATAAGTTCTTCCTATCTTTCGTAGTCTCTGAGGAACGAATTCTATTTATCATCAAAACTTGCATACGTCCTGTATACTTGTAGAACCGTGCTCAGCCTAGGGTGTTTATTGCACTTATTTTATTCATTATTTTATCACACCTTAGGCGACACCAACAACTCATGAATCATATTTATAAACCGCACCATGAGACTTACTAGCCAATGAAATCATCTAACTGGTAGAAAATGCATCAGCGACTCTTTCCATTTCATAAACCTACAAACAAGAACAATTATAACAATATTGTCTAACATTGAATCTTAATTTGGTATTTGAATGGATCTATACCTTATGAATAAACCAATCTCGAAAATTTTGTCGGTGTTTCCATGCTTTATCGGCTAAAGGGCCCGATAGCGTGGCTTTGTGTTATCTGCACATTCGAAAACTAAATTCAATAATTTATCCATAATGAATGAAAAAATTATTATATAAAATGATCAACTTACGTCATTATATGCTGGATTTTGTCGCAATTAAGTAGGATGTACCAGTTGATTTGCTCATTCTCTACGTATTGCAAAACACCAATCTCTTTTTTACCTAGTGGAGTACACTGGCTCTTAAATACAAATAATTCTTTCGGTTGAGCTACAGTCTCGGTACATCTACCCGGTTCTTTGAAATTTGGTTTTTCTTGTTGAAAATAACGCAATATGAAAGTCAAAGTCTCCTCTACGGCGTATCCCTCGGCGATTGAACCCTCCGGTCTACCCGGGTTTCGTATGTATTCCTTTAACTTCTTTAAATACCGCTCAAACGGGTACATCCAACGCATCTGAACCGGTCCCCCTAACAAAGCTTCGTCGTATAAGTGTATAACTAGGTGGATCATTATATCAAAAAATGCGGGAGACAAAATCACTTCCAGTCTACACATAACTTCAACCACTCCCGCCTTACCCGATTCTAACTCTTTCCTACTGAGATTTTTCTTACTTGACTCTAAACACGTTAGCTAACCCAATAATCGCATCACTAATCGATTTATCTTCAATAAGCCCTGGGATACTAGCCACGTAAAGAAACTGCATCATCACGTGACAGTTGTGAGATTTCATTCTGATAATCTTTCCCGTATAACTTTGAACATTATTTCTTAAACTAGATGCGAACCTATCAGGAAACTTTTGTGCCTTCAACCAGTCAAGAAATATTTTTCGCTTTTCTGCTAACAAAGTATACTTTGCTCGCTTCAATATCTCCTTACCTCCTCTCAATGTCAACCAAAAATCTTTCTAGATGTTTATATCCTTCAGATCTATTCTCGCTTTCACGTTATCTTTGTTTATTTTCCCATCAAGACCTATAACTGCACCGAGCAAATTATCACACACATTCTTCTCGCAATTCATAACTGTTACTCTTGAATATAAACAAGAAGGTTTATTAGACAAACCTTATACGCAGCGGATTGAAATTAAGAGTCCAGAATTCTGCCTTCTTGTAATTGATTGAATTGGAATGAAGGAATCGCTTCTTTGGCCGTAAGTTTAATTACTAGAACTAAACCTTTTGTTTTCACCACCTAAATGTCTCAGAATTATCTATTGTGTGTTATTGATTTTGAGAGAAAATATTTGTACGCTTGAATTGTGTTGTCTGTGTTGTTGTGATTTTGTGAGAAAGAGAGGCTCTATTTATAGAGCTGGAGAATTGGTTTATTGCCTGTAAATAAACCACTCTCCCACTTTCTCCACCTCCTCCACCATCTAAGTGGGAAGTTATCTTTGATAACTTCCCTGTACGCTCATGTCTTTCCCATCATGGGTGACATGGGATAAAAATATTTATTTTTATTTCTTTCATTCTCCCACTCGCACATGATGGAGTTACAATCATTTCCTTTAGGTACATGCATTTCAATGCACCATACATCAATATTTCTCAAATATTCTCATATACATATTTCTAGAATAATTCATCATACTTGACAAAATAGGTCGTGCGACCGACAAGCATACGAGCATACGTTACTAATAACCTGTTAGGGTACATAATTGCTCAAATGAAACCTCATTCCTTACGTATCTTGTAGTACCCCAGACTAATAATTTGTTGTATCATATTCAGTAACTATGACCCCTTCAAATTTATATCACATCGTTTATGTGATCAAAAGAGTTCACTGACATAACTTCATGTGTCTCACTATCATGTTATGGTCCAAATTGACTTACATGATCGGTACCTGCAAGCACACACTTTGATACAGAATTTTAGTCTTCCCTTTACACTTATATCCTTTTACGTTGATTAGGTTGCTTTCCCAAACATACCCCATTAGACCGAATCATTCATAATCATTGGTAGTATGTTCAAAGTAGTATACACCTAATCAAAATATCAAGACATAGTCAAAAGTAATAAGGGCACAATTTTGAAGGTATCACACAATGACAAGACAGGGATCGACTCTTCATTTCCTTCTGGTCGAAAGCACACGTGGTATGACACACGTGTTATGGTATTATTCATATAGCTCCAATTGTATGTCACAATTTTATAAATACCATACATATATATAATTAGATAAGCCTCGTTGCCTAAGATGAATTCTTCGATTGATCAACCCTTCTATGAAATCAATCAAGCAGTTCATATCTGGCTCTTACAGACTAAGTAGATAGTGGGATTCTACTTCGATCATAATATAAGCTTAACATGGTTCCTCCATGTTTATGATCTCATCTTAACACTTAGTTAAGGCGACTATCTTAACTTAAGTTATCTTAAGGGTTCTTCACTACTATGAGTTAGTCTCATCTTTGCGCACTTCTTGTGCCAAAGGTGATTGCCCGTGTGATAGGGCCAATCTCAGTCTATAGGACATACATACTTCAAAAATACATGCATTATAATATATATCAAACATGATATTATTAAAAGAAACAGTTAAATAAACATACTAATGAAAATATATACATGAATGCACATAAACTCGCAATATTCATACATTATATCTTGCTTAATCATATAGATTTAACATATCCATAAATATATCCCTTGGGATATTCTTTGTGAATGGATCAGCAAGCATATTGCGTGTGTGTATGTATTGCAAATCAACATCCTTTTGTGCAATAATATCTCTAACAACATTATACTTTATATCAATGTGTTTGGTTCTACTGTGATACTTAGGAGCTTTCACACAGGCCTTTTCAGCTTGACTATCACAATGTATAATAACGGGACTCCCACTATCGCATGAGAATCCTCAATGTTCAAAATAACCTTTTTAACCAAACAGCTTCTAGAACCACAGCTGAGCATGCTACAAACTCAACTTCTATTGTGGACAAAAATTATACAGGTTTGTTTCTTGCTACTTCAAGAAATTGCGCAATTATTCAACATGAATACATCACCTGAGGTAGATTTACCCCCATATATATCACTACCCCAAATAGCGTAATATATCCTTCTAGGTGTAATCTATTTCCTCGAAAGCATAAGGCATGATCCATAGTGCCTTTTAGATATCTCAGTATCTTTTTCACAGCTTTCAGATTTTCTTGTCCTGGGTTCAATTAAAAAAAGACTAACTAAATCTACCACATAACATATGTCTGGCCTAGTTCACTTCATAACATATATAAGACTATCCATGCAACTAGAATATGACACTGTATACATTTTTTTTAATATCTCTTCTGGAGTACTAGGACACATGTCGAGAGTTAAGTTTATTCCATTTGCTTCAGGAGTGTCAATGGTATTGCACTTAGTCATGCTAAACCGCTCAATTATATTCATGATGTAAGGTTCATGAGACAAAGATAATAGTCCTCTAGACCTATCTCTAATAACCTTAACACTAAGAATATAATTTGCTTCTCCCATATCTTGCATATCAAAAAAAATAGCTACTCCTTATTAGCTTGAATAAACTCTTTATCATCCCCTGCTAATAGAATGTCATCTACATATAGAGATAAGATTAAAAAAATTCTTGGAACATTTAACATAAACACAGTGATTTTCAATTATCATCTCAAATCCATTTGATGAAATGACTTCATGAAATCTCAAATTCCATTGTCTCGAGGCTGGATTAAGATCATAGATTGATTTTAACAATCTACATACTTTATTCTCTTGATCTTTTGCAACAAAACCCGAAGGTTGTTCCATGAAAATAACCTCTTCTAAATCTCCATTTAGAAATGTAGTTTTAACATCCATTTGGTGCAACTCCAGATCGAGATGCTCCACAATAGCTAAAATTAAGACGTATTGAGGTAAATATAACAATAGGAGAAAAAATTTCCTCAAAAACTATTCCTTCCCATTGAGTAGAACCTTTCGCTACCAAGCGAGCTTTATACCTGGTTTTTTTTTCATCGACTCCATTTCTTCTTCCATTCATTCTTAGCAGGACATGAGAATGCTTCATTAACTGATCGAGGTTCTTCTTCGTCTTGTGGAGTTATCATAAAGACTTCTCCTTCGATTTCAAATCGACGACGAGGAACTAAACCTCTAGCACTTCTCTTAAGTTGAGAATCCTGAGAAATAGGTATACTAGATGATGCAATGGTTTCTTCCATCTCAAGATTTAGAGGAGTGTCTGTCTCTATTTCTTGAGTATGTGTTACCTCATCAGGTGTTACATTTGTTTGCATATCATCTTCCTGAATCTCATTTAATTCACATAAAATAGAATTTCTGTCAACCTCACCTTTGCTAGGAAGATCATTCTCTAAGAATGTGACATCTCGTGATTCAATTTCAGTAAGATCCCCATCGTTATGTTCACCAATAAACACATATCCTTTAGAGTGAGCTGGGTATCTAATAAAGATACACTTCTTACCTCTTGGACCTAACTTCCCATATTTATGAGATAGATCATGAACATAGTCTGCTGACCCTAGGGTCACAAGTAGTTCATAAGGAGTTTGATGGAACAGTCATTGTGGGTATTTGGTTAAGTATATAACTAGCAGTAGGCAAGGCATCTCCACAGATTAGCTTGTGCCATCATAGACTTAACCATTTCTAGGAGAGTTCTCACTTTTTCATCACACAGTTCTTTCAACTGATCCAATAGATATTCACGTGATTAAGGTTTTTCATTTTCCTCTCTAACTGATTTTCTACTTCATTGAAATATATCATAAGAAAATTTCAATGCTACAGATGTATGAAAAATCAGGTAAACATAACCAAAACTAGTGAAATTATCTATAAAAGTGATAAAATAAAGTCCCCCTGTATATTTTGAACATTCATTGGGTCACAGATGTCTACATGAATTATCTGCAATGGGTATTCGACTCGTTTAGCCTTTTCAAAATGGTTTCCGTTTTTCTTTATCTGCTAGACACTTTTCATAAGTTGGCAAGTTGACTCTAGTCAATGAACCCAAAAAGTTCGCCTTAGCCAACAAATTCATACGGTCTTGTCCAATATGATTTAGTCTAGCATTTCATACACTTTCTTCTACGTTAGAATTACTAGAAGAAGTATTAGTAGAAAAACAACTACTTACATAATAACTATTAAAAGAGTTATCATCATCTAGTACAATTAAAACATGAAAAAAAAAATACTTAGCGTCATAATAGATGTCTACTTGATTGTTATGAAAATGCAAATTAAAAAACTAATCCTAAAAGAACAGTGACTAAGACCAAATTCCTTCGAATTTCAAGTGTGTAAAGTGCATTATGCAGTTATAAGGTTTGACCACCTCGCAAGTTCAACTTGCAAGTGTCAAATCTGTTGACTTCAACCTTGTTGTTGTCTCCTAACTTATATTCATCACATTTCCTCTGGAATTAGATGGTACTCTACATATGCCTCTTGGTCTTAGGCTACATGGTCTGTCACTTCTGAATCCACAATCCACAAAGAATTAGAATCAACTAGCAAACAGTACTGGTAACATATGTAAAGTTATATGAAGTAAATGATATTGCTATCTTTATCCTCACTCGCGAGCGAAGTGACCTATCTTGTCACAATTATAGCATTTTACTTTACTCTCGTCTTTCTTAAAAAAAACGTTGTTACCACCATTCTCGTTCTTCTTGGAAGTATTCTCATTTCCGTTTCTCTTCCCATTATTCTTGCACTTAATGCCAGAACCTTTGTGGGAACTTGACTCAGCAATATATAAGTCTGACGCTGAGACTTAAGTGCATCAAGACGTTCATCTTCCAACGTCACATGATGAGCATCATCATAAAAAGTTATGATATGGTCATTTTGAGTCAAGTTTATCTTCAAATGCTCCCACTTATTTGAAAGAGATCTGATCACAACTTGAACCTGCTGTTCATCAGTAAGGTTATGACTGTAGTCTAGGTTCCCTAATCATATTAGACATCTCCCAAATATGCTTGGTTTGATTAGGCTTCCTCTTGTAAGTGTCAAACTTAATGATCAATTGACTCATCTTAGTCATAGTTGTACCTTTGTACTTTTCATTAAGAGCGTCCTACATCTCGTGAGCGGTGGTGTATTATTGACACTCATGGACAAGATCGTCATACATGGAGCTTATCAAGATGCCTCTCGTAGTGGAATATCTCTTTTTACACTTCTCATAAGCCTCCATGTCCCTTTTGTTTTGAGCTGTGATGCCTTCCTTAGGCTGAGCCATGACATTGTTAATAACCTCAAGAATTCTTGTTCCTCTAGAACATAATGTATTTTGAGATTACCAGGGTATAGTTCTCACCATTCATTATATCTCCTTTTGAGATCATCAATGATGGTTGCCATTTTCATATAAAGTAAGAGATTTTTCATTAGTATACATACAATTATTTAACTACCCAATGCTATTAATGCAAATAGAATGAATAAGTAACAAAATAAGTGATAAAGAAAGTTCACTATGTTCCCAATCATGAACCACCATATTTTGTTTGTCTTAATGATTCAATCAATTTCATTAACTGCAAAAATTAAGTTCTCCAAGAACTCCCACTTACTCTAACATAAATAGAGCAAAAATGTATGGAAATAAATAACTAATAACATAAAAAAAAGAAACTAGTTGAATTCATACATAAATGAAATACATGTTCAATAAAGAAATAACTGAATCAAAGCAACTAATGCAATTCCTAACAAACAGGGATTAAAAATAATTTGGAAAAACAAACCACTAAGCAAACTACCTATTGCAAGTCCTAACTAGCATACGCTTTCATATCCAAAACCTTAATTTAGGAATTGACTTCTCAAAGTTCACTTCCTCATAGAGTCTAATTGGAAAATAATTATCAACACTAGTAGCTCGATAATGTATTCCACAGTTGTACTGATCCGACCTTGTAGAACTATTATAGTGCCTCCAAGAGTGAGATTCAGTCAAAGCATAGACTAGCCACTCATATGTAGCTTGTCTCCCATGAACATAGTTCTCCGGAAAATCATACTCCCATAAGATTTCGATATCCCTCTTCATCTCTCTTGGTAGAGATTTGTAAAGAACTTCAACCTTATGTCCTTCACAAATGATATCACCCCAATTTATGACATCCTGAATCAACCTATTGACAATTTTCACATGTTGCACTAGGGTGTGATGAGGTTTCTTCTAATAACAGAGTGCTTTGATACTATTTCTCAAAGACTGTTTTTCTTTCGGTGTCCTTGCAACTTTTGGTCTATGGATCTCTGATGATCCATTAGGATTTCTTACGTTCCTATTGAGCCATCTGTACACTGTCAGTTGCTCAAGCCTTGCTGCTCGTGATCCCCTGGATCGTGTCAACACCATTTTTCTACATATAGAAAAAATTAAGAACGGTAAAAAATAATACACCAAAACTGATATAGAAAACAAGAAAAAATAATAATAGTATCTTTCCAGTAACTCTATTCATTAATAATAACTTAAGGTAGCAAATCTGGTAAGGCTATTAGTCAGTGGTCTGGGTTCGAATCTCATAACATGCATTTCGATTTTACTTACCTAAAAAATAGGTCCGAAAACTTATTTTGAAAAAAAAACGTGCCCCAAAAATATAGAAAGGAAAAACGGTCCAATCCAGCCCAGCTCGGCCCAAAAATTAAATTAGAGAATTTGGCCCAAAAAAAAATTTAATCTGTGGGCCAAAGAAAAAATTAATTCAATGGCCACAAAAAAAGAATAAGTCTATGGGATGCTAACCTACCTTATATATATGCTATCTAATATATAATATAATAAAAAAAATCTAACAAATGAAAGCCCTTTTTTTTTCTTTCTCTTCTTCTACTGTCGAGTCGACAGAATCAAAAAACAAAAAAAAAAACTTAATTTTTTCTTCTTCTGTTCGACACAAAAAGATGCTCAAATTTTTTTCTACAATATATTCAATTGGGTAACATGCTCTGATACCAATTGTTACTCTTGAATATAAACAAGAAGGTTTATTAGACAAACCTTATACGCAGCGGATTGAAATTAAGAGTCCAGAATTCTGCCTTCTTGTAATTGATTGAATTGGAATGAAGGAATCGCTTCTCTGGTCGTAAGTTTAATTACTAGAACTAAACCTTTTGTTTTCACCACCTAAATGTCTCAGAATTATCTATTGTGTGTTATTGATTTTGAGAGAAAATATTTGTACGCTTGAATTGTGTTGTCTGTGTTGTTGTGATTTTGTGAGAAAGAGAGGCTCTATTTATAGAGCTGGAGAGTTGGTTTATTACCTGTAAATAAACCACTCTCCCACTTTCTCCACCTCCTCCACCTCCTCCACCTCCTCCACCATCTAAGTGGGAAGTTATCTTTGATAACTTCCCTGTACGCTCATGTCTTTCCCATCATGGGTGACATGGGATAAAAATATTTATTTTTATTTCTTTCAATAACGTTAGTGTTATGTTTCAACAAATTTATGGACCAATAAGGTAAACGATAAAAAATACGCTTTTTCTTCCAATTGAATCGACGAGGAACAGTTTGCTTCACGATCTTGCCCCCAAAATCCTTGGTATTACCGGGAAACACAATGGGCAACCCATCTCACTGTGTTTGAATATCAGCAGGTGTATGTTTCCTTAGTAGGCCCCTATGATCGGTAATCGCGTACAAAACCTTGTCTTTTCTAAATCGATGCCTGGAAGGTAAAAAACGTCTATGGTCAAAGTATACCATCCCTTTCTTCACCATCTTCGACGAAGTAGAATCCATGCATTCTGGGCAAGCTAAGTAACCTTGACCTGACCATCCTGAAGTGTATGACCTAGTGGGGTAATCGTTAGTCGTGGACAACAAACACACCTTCATTGTAAACTCTTGCTTCGTGTGGGCATCATACTTAAGGATCCCTTTCTCCCACAACTCGTCCAACTCATCTATAAAAGGTCAAAGAAAGACATCCATGTCCTTACCGAGTGAACGGGGTCCCAAAATCAACAAACAAAGCTGAAATATGGTCTTCTTCATGCATTCCCACAGTGGTAAGTTGTAGACGTTCAATATAACCGGCCACATGTTGTACGAGTTGTTCAACATAGAGAACGGATAAAAACTGTCGATACCCAGACCCAAGAACACATTGCGAGGTTCGCTAGCAAACTCAGGATGTAACTGTACAAATCTCTTCCAACTATCACCATCAACCGAATGACGCAACACATTTGGGACGGTACTCTTCCCTATACGGTGCCAAATCATATTTTCGGCAGTGTGTCTCGATGAATAAAGTCGATGCAACCTCGTAGCAATCGGAAAATATCGGAGTTTCTTATGCGCTACTTTCTGACCCTTCTTCGGGTCTCATCTAGATTCACTACATACTAGACACTTGTCAAGGAATTCATTTTCCTTGTAAAATAAAGCACAATTGTTCACGCAAACATCGATGGTGGTGTACCCCATACCTAAACTTTTTAACTTTTTGTTGCACTCCTCGTAAGACTCGGGCACGGTATGAGGTTTGGGCAACATGTGACACAACAATTCAAGAAGCTCGGTGAAAGATGTGTTAGTCCACTTGTTCTTCACCTTCACGTGCATTAGTTTCGCGATAAAATTTAATGAACTCATTACTGTACAACCATGGTATAATTCAGTCTCCAATTCCTCGAACATAGTTTCAAAACTGCCACGTGTTGAATTGTCCGAGTCTATTATCTCGGTGTCACCCAAATGACCTCTACCCTCCTAATTAGGGCTCAAATCTTCATAGACATTCAACATTTCATTTTCTACATATCGAATCTCGGAAATTTTATCGTTCTCACCATGCTTTGTCCAAATCTCATACGTGGACAAAAAACCGAATTGTAAAAGATGTGACCTAACTTTGTCAGCGTTAAACCGACGATTATTCAAACACTCATTACACGGACAAAAAAAAGTTTCATTAAAATCATCTTTTTTGAGAAAATATGAGAAATTCTTCTATCCCCTTAACAAATTCACGTGAAACATGATGAGCGGAATTAATCCAACTTTTATCAATACTTGAAACCATCCTCTATTACCAATATTATCAACTACACCAATATAAAAAAATACATAATAATTAATTAATTTGTGAATTTAATTCTTATACAATAATATAACATGTAGATTAGAACAATAAAACATGTTTCTAACAACCTAGTCGTACTATTTAACATTAAATACACAATTGTAATAAAAAAGAATTTAAAAAAAAGTTAATACCTACTTTTGGGCAAATTTAGTTGGAGAAAGTGAGAATTGAGTAGGTCCCTCTTTGTCGATTGGCCCCGGAAAGCTTTTACAAGTGTTAAAATAATATTTGATGATGATTAGTGGGAAAAAATGGGAGAGTTTTGAGAGAATAGTGGGAAAGATAAAAAAATAGTGGGTATTAATGATTCCAATTCGCAACTCTCTATAATAAATACGCTATAAGCATTCGCGACTACACAAGTAGTTGGTAAAGATGTTCAAGTAGTCGCTATTAAAACTACTAGCGACTACACAATTCGTCGTAAAATGCTAAAGGTCAATTGCGACTACTTTTGTCGGTGAACAAAATAATTAAAAATAAAGAAATACTAGCGATTACGCATAAATCATTAACGACTACATTGTGTAGCCGATAATAAGAAAATGTATTTACGACGACTTTTGTAGTCGACAAAGATGGGAAGTAGTCGTAATTAAAATGTAGTCGTTAAAGATATATATTTAGCGACTACAAATAAGTAGTCGGGAAAAATTTAGTCGCTAAAGATCACGCGTGTAGTAGTGTATACATAGACATATATAGACAAACTATCATTTATATATATATATATATATATATATATATATATATATATATATATACACATGTTTATATACAAATTAAATTCAATGGTGTGTTCACTCTTTTTTGCTTCTTCTTATATTCATAAACAAAATCAAATACAACTATGTGTTTACACTTTTTCTCTACTTGTTTCCCATATGTTATTTGTTGCTTGAAAACATCTATCTCCCAAGAAAAAGAATTAAGGTTTAGCAATTTTCCCCCTCCAACAGATGCGACAGAGTATATACATGCATATATGTGGTAGAATGTGTACACTAACATGTAATCATTTTCCGTTTTTATGATTTATGAAAAGTTAATTTAACTTTAAAATATTTGTTGGTGGTGGAAGTCCGCAGTTACTTGCCAAGGTGAATGGGGTGGAAAATATGAAATCGAAATAGGAAAATACTGTAGGCGTTAGCCAGTGGTTGAAGTCTTAAATTAAATAGGATTTTAAAAACTGAAAGAGGAAACTGTTATAGGGTTGTGGTTGTGTAGAGAGGCTAACCACCCAAAATATGAAACTTAATACGTCTATAAATGTTCATATAGAACACAAAACACTTTTCCAACTCTACTCAAAATGTTATTAGTTGAACAAGAACTTATTAATTCATCATAAGCCCAATAATATTGAGGATATTTTCCACAAGGGCAACCAAACACCTCTTGGCAAGAATCTAAATAGATGAAATTTAAGCTCATGTATGAAAAAGATTGAGGATTAGGAATTTAATAGGATATGATTTGTTTATAAAAACAATACACCCAAACCTTATTTAACCCATGTAAAAAATTTGAGAAAATTGGAGAGTAGAATTTTTATTCTCGTTTGTACTTTTTACAAGGTTTTAATTATATCTCAAAATATATTTTGAGACAACCCAGTCTAAGTAGAGAAAACAATTATGTAACCAAAAGATTTGAGTTAGATTTGGGACAACCGGTCTTAGTTTTGGAAAATCAATCATATTGGGTTTTAATTGCAAAATATTAGTTGCCAAAACATTTAGGAAAATCAAACATTTTAGGGAAAAAATCGCACACAAATAAAATCTTATTTTGTATTTTTAGGGTTTTAATTGCAAATGATTGACTTTTTACCATAAGATTTGGTTGGTGTATAGCGGGGTGTTGAAAGTGACGAATGATCTTTGTGAGGCGGTTGTGATGGATAGTGTGGGAGGTCGGGCATCAGTTATGTGGGATGTATGTAGGAATGGGTGTGTTTGTGTGCGTGGATAAAGATCAAATTGATGAAGGTGAAGAATGATCATTGTTAAGCGACTGTGAAGGATGCATATAGGTGGTTGAACATCAATTGTGTGAGGTAATATGTGAGTGACTGTGTTTGTGTGCGTGGAGAAGAAGGATACGATTATAGAGAAAAAAAATTGAAAAAAAAGATAATATTAATCATAAAGGATATTCTTGTAATATTAACAATTTTAAGGGTATATTGAACTTTTTACTAGTTTATGTTAGAACACTAACGATGAAAGTTAGAGGGACGACTCAAGGTTTTCGGTGTAAGGGACGGTTTTGGTCATTTAAAATTTAAATTAAGGTATTTATGGTTTTGACTAAAAATATCGAAGATGTAATGATTTGTTACCAAAAAAATAAATTAGATCGCAAGTGTAAAAAATAATTAATATTATAACCAGTTGGGTTAGCTCAACTGGCCAGGACCTTTCTATTTCTTCAACACTTAAATGAGAGGTTATAGGGTCCGAATCCCCTCCCTAACAGGTGTAAAGGGAGAGATACAAGGGTCTAACCCCTCCCTGAACATGGGTAACCTAGCTCTGATTTACTTGAAAATATACATAGGGAGACATATACATCCACGAGGAAAGAGTAGTGGTGCACGCAAATCGGCCCAGATCACCTACGAACAAAATAAAATTAGATATAGTTTCAAACCCGTTGAATCAAGATAAAATTCTTTTGTTTAGTTGGTAAAAACAAAATATTTGTTGATAAAACATCATACAATCAATACCGGTTGATCGCCTAAAAGATAAAATAAGAATATGCAATTTATCTTTCAAATATACAATATATATATATATATATATATATATATATATATATATATATATATATATATATATATATAATTTTACCAACATGATCATTAAAATATAATAATTAAGTCATAATTATAAATATAAGTAAAACTTACAAATATTATTACAACACCCAATGACACTGAATAACTAATAATTAGAAAGCCTCAACTCCTAGAAAATATAATGGTAATTAAGAGGACTGAAAATAGATATTATAATTCACATCTTAACAAATTAGAAAATCATATAGGTCATAAATCACGAATTAGCATGCAAATCGTACCTATCCAGTTGTTCTTCTTCACTCTTCTGTATTAATCCACATCGGTAGGGATGGCAACGGTTCGGTTTTTTGCAAAAATTTAAAAAATCATAACCATAACCGTTTATTTTTTAAAAACCATAACCTAACGGTTTTACCCATCGGTTACACTTTTCAAAACCATAACCGTATTATTCGGTTTTAGTTTTTCACACGGTCTTATAGTTTTTAACCATAACCAAATGATAATTTAATAAGTATATTAGTTTTCATCAAATAAAACCACATATATAAGAAAACTTTCAAGTTATATAAAATATTGTGTTGGTCTTTGATGAAATTTCATATTTATTATTTAGTTTGTTAAATCTAGTATTTAGAATTTGGTTTTAGAATTTAATTTCAATATATCTAACTTAACCTAGATTATTATAGAATTTGAAAATTTAATTATAATAAATGGTTTTCGGTTATTCGGTTTTATTTTTATCTAAAACCATAACCTAACGGTTATAACCATCAGTTACACTTTTCAAAACCATAACCTAATGGTTTTAACCACGGTTATATAATTCGGTTTTTAAGCGGTTCGGTTATCATCGGTTTCGATTTTTAACCGTAACCATTGTCATCCCTACACATCGGTAAATGTTGGGGCAATTATGTCACGATGGCTTCTCTTACCATTCTTTTTTCTCTGCATTATCTCTCTATGCTTCTCCATTTTTACACTTCTTATGAACTGAAAAAAAATCAAAAACTTCAGAATTTTCTTATAGAATTCACGGTAGTCATCTAATTCTCATTTTTAGAACCCATGAGCTGATAATCATTCCATGGATATAACATCGTGTAGTATTAAGGCACAAGAAATTTATTCTTAAATCTTAGTTACATCTGAAAATTTGTTACACAAATCTATTACATAATTCAGAGTTCTCCTAAAAAATATTTTTACTCTACCTTTTTTTTCTTTTTCATATGCTCAGTCAAGTTGGAATTATGGTAATTATATTATTAATTCATTATGATTTATACTTACATATAACACATATCCCAGACACGTGATCCAAAATCTTCAAACCTAATTGTAATACCATCTCATGAGTGCAGCTTTGGCAAGTGAAATTCTTCCACTTTCAGGTGAAACTTTTGCATTTCTTGATGGTGAGGGGATGAGTCATGAAGCGTCTATTTGTGAAGCTCACACAAGATTCATGCGTTAATGGTGGCTTGAATCAGAGCAAGGCGCTCCGTGGTGGTAATTTTTTCGTCATGGCGGTGGTGGATTCTAAACCAGATCTTATTCGTGAATCTTGTTGATATAACCATGACATCAACAACAAAATTATATTTTTGGACTTCAATTTATAGCTTAAATATAGGGTTTCTATAAATATTTTTTTGAGGTAAGTCTCAGTGAGTTTTACGATCTTATGCATGTTTCACGAATTTCGATCATATATTTCAAATGTGTTAATGTTGATCTTATCAATAAATGTTTGTGCCATTTGGCCAATTTGTAGTTCAACTGTAAAATTAACAAAATTGATGACCAATTTAGTCATTTAACGTGTTATTTTTGCATTTACCACGTCTTTAGTTTTGTATTACATAGATAACACATTAAATTGACTAAGTTTTCCTTCAATTCAACCAAAACTGAACAAATTTGATTTCAATTGAAAAATTTGGACAAAATTAGTCATAGTTAAAAGATGTGGTCAAATTTAGTAAATCAATTATAAGATAATAGCGTGTTAGAAGAAGTTACTCTATTTTTTATTATTTAACCAGCGATTAGTTGTAACTCTTTTACTTTTTTGTTATGTAATTATATTCAAAAGAAATGTGATTAAAGAATTTAATTATTGATTTTGTACATTGTTAAGTAATTATTTATTTGTTGCTCATTATCTAATTGTAGAACAACGTGCACTGTTAGTGATATAGAATACGCTATAAAATATTGTACACTGGGCATGCTAGATAAAACTGCTCAAATTGGTATAATGAGCATGTTTAGTTGAAAAATCACGCTAGTAAAAATTATGAGCATGCTCTGAAATACATTTTTCTCAGAGTTGAAATTCATCCTCAAATTCAAACTTACTGAGCATGCTCAGTGTTACCTCCAATAATGGTGCCAATGGTGGTCTGTCGATGGCAGTTACTGATGATCAGTAGTTGTCGGGGTGTTATAAGCATGCCAAGTGTTTATTTTGCCACTTTTTGTTGTATTTACGAGGATTTTATCTTATTCGAAGGTATTATAGTATTGTTCAAACATGTACCATTTAGTATGAATGAAAAATCTCTTTATTCCTTATTGACTATAAAATTTATGTGCATGTGCTTGGATCAAAATCTCAGAAGCCTAACTATTTTCCCAAGAATATTTTATGAGAGTATTAATTGTAAAATTACTTGTGAGGGTAGTAATTGTAACCTTTTTGTGGTTGGTAATTGATTTAGATATTATTGGTATAGAAATTTATTCATATTCCTAATATATATATATAAACTAACGAATTCGCAGAACATCAAAATAATAGAGTTATAAGGAAATCAATATTCAAACAATTAATTGTTATGTTTCTTTTTCAAAACTAATACTACCAAATTTTTTGTATGTCTATAATTATTTAAATATTGATAAGTATTGACATATGAACGTGATATATATATATATATATATATATATATATATATATATATATATATATATATATATATATATCCATTTTATAATAGAATAAATTAAAGAGAGGTATATTCTTTATTTAAAAAAATGGGAGGTGGATTAAGTACTTGTATTTTGTATTTGGTTGAACTCTATTCTTATTTAAAAGATGAAATCTAAAATTAGAAGAAATTATGAATAAGTTATGGTCTTAAAGGAATCAAATTAAAATGAGATATTCCAAACCTGCAATGATATACTAAGTTTTTTCAACAATAATAATTTTAATCAAAACCACTTCAAGAAAAAAGTTCTACCAACACAACAAGAAAGCATGTTTATCCACATCCATGAGAACAATAAAAAACACATCATCGAACATGTACAATGCAACAACTCTAAAGTTAAGCAAGATTAGAGACTGAATAATCAATTCTTTTTATGAAATGGAGTCGAATCTTATAAAATTTAAGGTCATAAATCTCCATAAAATAAGAGAAATAAATCACACGTGACAGAGTCTAACTATATTGATCCTATGAAAAAAACTCCACAAAAAATTTAGAAGATCTACAAAAATAAAATATTTCTGAGGATATCTGACCTCAAATTTGGACAATCAATTTACACTAACATGCACGGTATAAGTAGTATTCATCCACTCCACATAGTAATAATAGAAAATAATGATGCATGGGTGTCCGGGACAGCTTTCGCGCACGTACCACGACTATTCCCAAGAGAAATATACACGCCTCCTCATGCACATTCCTAATTAATCAGTACTAGATTACCCATGGGAGGGATTCGAACCCTGTACCTCTTGATTTACCCTGTTTAAGGGCTGAAGAAATATCAAGACTCTGGCCAGTTGTATATTTCCCATGAGATTAGTCGTGGTGCGCGAAAGCTAGTCCAGACACCCATTAAATAAAAAAATTGGGTAAAAAATCCTTACGCCCACTGATATATCATTGAAAACCACAGATACCCCACAATGAACCTTTTAAATGATCAGAGACACCCTTACAACTATTGGTCAATAACTAAAACTCTTCATCCTTTGTTTTTCAATTATTAGTTTTTAGTTTTGACATTTAAACTACCCATTTTACCCTTTGTATATGTTATTTTATCAAGACACACACACACACACGCACACACACACAAACATATATATATATATGCAAATCAAATCTAATGGCGTGTTTACACTTTTTCGCTTCTTCTTATATTCATACACAAAATCAAATACAACTGTGTATCTACACTTTTTCGCTCCTTGTTTCAGGTATGTTATGCGTTTCTTAAAAATACCTACCTCTCTAAAAATATAATTAAAATTTAGCGATTTGACAATTCCAACAGACACGACATAGTATATACATGCATTTATGTGATATAATGTGTATACTAATATGTAATCATTTTTCTATTTTCATGATTTATGAAATTTTAATATAACATCGAAGTAATTTAAGGGTGGTGAAAGTCTGCAAAATGTAAATGGAGGTGGAAAATATGAAACTAAAGTAGGAAACTATTGTAGGTGTTTGTCAGTTGTGGAAGTCTTAAATGAAATAAAATTATTAAATTGAAATTGGAAATTGTTGCACGGTTGTAATTATGCGAATAAGATATACCACCCTTAAATATGAATCTTAATACGTCTATGAACCTTAAACAGAACACATAACACTTTTTCAACTCTACTCAAAATTTTATTATTTGAACAGCAACTTACTCTTAATTCAGCATAAGCCCAAAAATATTGAGGGTATTTTCCACAAGCGCAATAAAACACCTCTCGCTAAGAATATAGTTAAATGACATTTAAGTTCATGTATGAAAAAGACGGGGAGTTATAAATCTTAATTGGATATGATTGTGTATAAATACAATACACTCAAATTATATCTAACCCAAATAATAATTTGAGAAAATTGGAGAGTGATAACCAATTTTTCATTTGTAGTTTACAAGGTTCTAATTACAGATCAAAGATGTTTTGAGATCTAAGTAAGGAAAACAATTATGTAACCAGAATATTTGCGTTATGTTTGAGAGAATTCAGTCCTAGTTTTGGAAAATCAAACATTTTAGGGTTTTAATTGCAAAAGTTTTTAATTGCCATTTTTTTTTTAGAAAAATCAAACATTTTAGGAAAAATCGCAAACAAATAAAATTATATTTTGTATTTTTAGGGATTTAATTGTAAAACTTGATTTTTTACCTTAAGATTTGGTTGATGTAGCGTACGTTGTCGAAGGTGCCGAATGTTCTACGTGAGGTGGCAGTGATGGATGGATGCGGGAGGTCAGACACGATTGTGTGGGATGTATGTGTGAATCGGTGTGTTTGTGTGTATGGAGAAAAAATATACGAATTGATAGAGGTGAAGAATGATCTTTGTGAAACGGTAGCGATGGATGGATGTGGGTGGTCAAACATCAGGTTGTGTGGGGTATTATGTTAGTGAGTATTTTCGTGTATGTGGAGAAGAAAGAGTATGCGTAGAAGAAAAAGTAAATTAAAAAAAACTTGATTTTATAAATCATAAAATGTATTCTTGTAGTATTAACAATTGTAAATGTATATTGATCCTTTCACTAGATTATGTTAAAAAGGTAACTATCAATGTAAGAGGGACGAGTTAAGGTTTTCAGGAATATTGTAAAAGGTGGTTTTGGTTATCTAAAATGTAAAGTATTTATGATTTTAACCAGTAATATGAAGAATGTAATTACTTTATATTAGAAATAAATTAAATATAGTTTCCGACCCATTGAATCATGTGAAAAAATAATTTGTTTAGGTAAAATAGAAAGATATTGTTGAGAAAATATCCTACAACCAATACCCATTCTTATAACCTATGATCACAACCAGGGGCGGAGCCAGCCTTACCCAGGAGGTCCATGGCCCCCTTGACATTTCAAAAAAAAAAATACTACTAATAAAAAAAAATTATAGTTATTTATCTCACTTAAATTTTTAAAATCTTCTTTTAGCCTCCTCTAACTTTTAAAATTTATTTAATTAATCTTATAATTAGTTTATTTATAAAATAATCAATTTAAAAAAAATTAATATTAAGACTTATAATACAGATTTTACCTAATATAGGACTAATAATGCAATTTTGTATAATATAAGGACTTATATATTACAATTTTTTGCATAATATATGACTTATATTACAAATAACTCGAAAAAAATAATTTCCGGGGAAGTTGCCCCCGATAAACTTTGCCCTTCCTAATATATAATTCTAGCTCCGCCCCTGATCACAACTAGATAAACGAAGAATATACAAATTATCATTCAAATATACAACATAGATCTCAGGTATATATATGATTTAACCAACCATATGATCATTAACACATATAATAATTAAGTCTTAATTATAAATATAAGTATAGCTCACAAACATTATTACAATACCAACTGACACTATAACTAATTACAAGAAAGCCTCAACTCTCAGAAAATACATAGGTAATTAAAGGGACTGAGTATAGATATTATAGATCACATCTTAATCAAAAAACTCATCGAGGGTCATAAATCACCAATCAGCATGCAAAATGTACCCATCCAGTTATCTTTTTCACTAGTGTTTATTAACCCACATCGGTGAATGTCGGGGCATTATTTATGTCACGATGACTTCTCTTAACATGCTTTTTACTCTGCATTTTCTCTCCATGCTTCCCCATTTTTACACTTCTTATGAACTGCAAATAACAGAGAGCTTCAGAATTTACCAGTGTCACTTCTATGATATAAGAATAGAATTCATGGAAGTCATCTAATCGCAATATTTTAGACCCCCTGAGTAGATTTAAGGAATAAGACATTTATTCTTAAATCTAAGACACTAGTTAGACATTAAATTAACATAAAAAAATAAAGGCTGAAAAGGTCGATTAACATACAAATTTGCCACATTTGATGTCTTGATATAACAAAATAAAATCTCCTTCTTCAAGTTTGTTTGCTCTCACGAATTCTCCTAAAAAACATCAAACTCATATAGTTCAATATCAATAATTGTTGTGAACTAAATAAGAAATAAGAAAGGTAAGAGAAAAATTTGGACTATTTGTCACCTGTTGATTCAAGAAGATACATTCTGCTATTATTATTTAGCCAGAATCTGTATTGACAAACTTAATTTAGTTATATCTGAAAATTTATTACACAAATCTATTACATAATTCAGATTTTTCCTTAAAAACATTTTTACTCTACTTTTTTTTTCCTTTTTATATATGCTCAGCCAAGTTGAAATCATGTTAATTAGATTATTAGTTATTATAATTATACTTACCTATAATGCATATCCCAGACACATCTCGATCCAAGTTCTTCAAACCTAATTGTAATACCATCTCCTGACTCCAGTTTTGGCAAGTGAAATTCTGCCGCTTTCTGGTGAACCAAAACAAATTTTACTATTAGATCTGTTACTCAACAACACTAATTTTTCAGGTGCAATTTTATTTAAAACATAAATCAAAGTAAATTACCTTGGGTAACACAATTCTTCCAAGATAACTAATGTCACTTCGTTGTAATACTTTTTGTAGGAGAAATTTTAAGTCAGTCTCGCCATGCACTCCCTGTTAAACAATCAAGAATGATATCAAAATCTAAGTGTGTTACAATAGTTAAATTCTCAACTTTAAACTAAATCAACTATACAAAATAAATTTAAGGATATAGAATAATTTACCTGTTGGTGTGGACCGTTTTGTAAATCAACTGCTGTGGATGAAGCCGAAGGTGCATGAAGCTTTTGATTATCCTTAGAGTACTTGCGTCGTCTATGGAACTCCACCTTCTTCTTTCTAGCCTGATCTTTAATTAAAGCAGAGTTCCTTGGCAAATATTGATCAACCATTGGAGGTGGGGTAAGAGTGTTGGGCCCATGCAGGATCCCGGGAACAGGGACAGGTGGAGACTCCATCCACGAATAGGGATTTGGATTCTGAGGAGGAACAATGCTATTCAAATTAAATTCAGGGTTAGGGTTTTGGTTTTGAAAAGCATTTTCAGAAGGTTGAGTTCCTTCCATTCTCCTGTTGTGAAAATAATGTTGTTCAATCCATTGAAGAATATGATTTAACAACTTCTTCTGCCCTTCTGCTGAGGTGCCTATCTGTCTCAGGGCGGCCTGGATAGTTGAACGGCTAAATCTTATGCTTTTGAAATCTTCTGCTGAAATATGATCTTTATTTTTCTGCAGCCACTGGAAGAAAATATGAGACAGATCCTTGTTCCCTCGGAGAAAGGTGAGTCCTCCAACGTTTTCCTCAGTCCCTTCAGCTACACCTGGCCTGAAAACAGCAGTGGAAGGAGCTGTAAAGGAACAAACAGAGGAGGAAGAAGAGGTTGTGTGAATAAGTGTAGGTTGATCAGGTTCAGGTTGAGGAGGGAGAGAGGAAAAAGAAGAAGATGAGGATGAAGAGATCGATGGATCAAAATTATGAAAATCAGAAAAATAAATGGTGTCATCAAAATCTTCATTTCTTTGAAGCTCTCCTTGAAGCCACTCATCGTTGTCCATATTGGAACTCAGAGAGTACAATAGGGTGAAGGTGAGGTCTTCTTCTGAGATTGCTTCATATAAGTACCTAGTACTTTTTTTTATTCTCTCATTTTTGCTAACTCAATTTGTTTGCTTGTGTCCATGATAACGGAAGCATTTGATAAAAGGGGCCCACTCTATGAAATTTCTGCAACATAAACTTATCTGATGACAAAAACACCACTATATTTTATTTTTATTTGATTATTCACTATATATATGTCACATGAAAATGAAAACAAAAATAAAATTTGAACCAGAAAGGGAATAAAAACAAAACAAGTGTAAATTATATGAATGAGCTAATAATTTTAAGAAGTAGCAACTAAGATGTGCTCGAAGAAGAAAATACTGGAAGGTTATTAATGGCTGGTTGGATATTTTGTAGAGATAAGTTGAAGATGCAGGTTTGTTCTTCATATTGTTAATGTAAATATGTAATAGAGATTCGAACAAAAAAAAAAATGTAACAGAGACAAATTAAGTTCAAACAGAGATAATGTTTTGAGGCTGAGGATTGATTACACCTTACAAGAATAAGAGAGAGATAATGTGAAATGAACCTAAACAAAAACCAAAATTTTATGGTGGGCTCATTATGCTTCCGTCATCTCTATCACTGCCAAAGGTTTTTAACTTCTCACTCTCTCACCTCTTAACGGTGCCGCAGCTTTCATTTTTTTCCCCTTCCAAACTAACTATTTTTTTTAATCGAACTCCATGTAAAAAATAGGGAAAATGACTCAAAAAATCAAAATAATATTATTTTCAGCCCAATAACATCAATGACAAAATTTCTTCCCAATAACATCATTAACTAAATTTTGTCCTTGATGGGAATCGTCCTTGACGGGAATTTTCCTTGACGGGAATCGTTCTTGATGGGAATCGTCCTTGACGGGAATCGTCCTTGATGGGAATCGTCCTTGACGGGAATAGTCCTTGACGGGTAAACATGTAATCTTATAATAGTAAGTTAATGGATGATTCTTTGGGGCAAGTATAATATTATTTTGATTTTTTGGGTCATTGACCCAAAAAAAAATTTGAAGCGAGATTTTAATTCTATAATATAAATTACTTATGTTATTATTAATTTAGATAATAGAGTTATTAATTTATTAGGTCTAATTATTTTAAATCAACTCCTTAACAAGTTCATATTTTTTTAGCCGTCTAATATTTTTTTGTTTTACCATTTCTACCTCTATATTTATATTTTTTTTGTTTTACCATTTCTATCCCTATATTTATCTGGCCAAGTTATTAATGTTTGGAAAGTTTCCAATGTTTGAAACCCTCCCCAGAACATAGGCAACCTAGTTCTGATTTGCCTGGAGGTATGGTTGGGGAGGCAGTCATATCTCCCGTGAGTCTAGTCAGGTGTAATTAAATTTTTAACCCATGGAAACTAATTAATTTTTTTTTTTTGAATACATGAGAGAGCCACTTTGGACTCGGAGTAAATGACTCCGATGAGATTCGATAAATTTCTACATTAGCAATATCATGCTTCATTAGCAACCAAATTATTAGAGACTACATGCGAGTCTTCACTAGATAAATTTCTTTTGTGACTAAAAGGTATTGCTGACTACATAAGTTGCCGTGTACTTTATAATTCGCGACTGCACGATGTAGTCATAAATACTACACAAGTTGTCGCTAGAGTTATTAATTAAATTTTTTTCCTCGTAAAATGTAATCGATGTTGACCAGTTTTATTGTCGACTATCTTTTTTCGTCACGGTTAACTGTTAATATCGACTACATGCCTATCATTAGCGACTACTTTAATGTAGTCACTAATGATGACGGCGTATTTATGGGCAGTGTAGTAGATTTTTGAAAACGAAAATTATACCCAAAAAATTACTCTCCACAATTCTCCCAAAATCCTAAGTCCATCTTCCACGTAAGGCCTACTCAATCTTCAATTTCTCCTCCTAAATTTTTCAAAATTAGGTATTTTTCTAAATTTCACACTTTTTAAATTTTGGTTTCTTTTATTATGGTTGTGTATTACATTTGTTATGATATGATTGGGTTATTAAAAACATATTTTATGATTGTATATTTGGTTTGTATGGTATATAATATACATACGAACATTGATTTTTTATTTTTTTAATATTGTTTTAGTTGTTTACTTATATCAAATTGTTGATAAATGATGGTTTGGGTATCGATAGGAGTTGGATTAAATTCGATCGTTATGTTACAGAGGAATATATTAATAGTTTGAAGAATTTATTGATTTTGTTGAAAAAGAAGATGGTTTTTATGGTTTATCATTTTGTCCGTGCAATTTCCTATCCGTGAAATTAGGGCACACCTTCTAAATTACAGGTTTTTGTCCAAGTGTGAGGTTTGACAAAACACGGTGTCTATTTAGAAATTCCCGAAGAAATCCCTACCTGAATTATAGAAAATGAAATGATGGATATGTATGACAATTTGAGACCCACTTACGATGTTGATGGTAATTTGGGTGACACTGAGATGAGAGACGAAAATCATAAAAGTCATGGCAGTTTTGAAGCTTTGTCCGAGGAATTGGAGACCAAATTATACCCTGAATCTAAAGTAAGGAGTTCTTTGAATTTCATTTCCAAGCTAAGGCACGTAAGGGTTAAGAACAAGTGGACTAACACATCATTCTCTGAGCTCTTGGAATTGTTGGTTCATGTTTTTCCCAAAGGTCATACTTTGAAACTTACGAGGAGTGCAACAAAAAATTAAAAAGTATGGGTATAATGTATAGTATGATCGATGCTTGCTTGAATGATTGTGCTCTATATTACAAGGAGAATGAATGCATCTAGAAGTGTCCAGTATGTAGTGAATCTAGATAGGATCCGAAGAAGGGTAAGAAAGTACCACATAAAAGTCTATTATTTTCCGATTGCGCCGAGGTTGCAGCGACTACACGTTTCGAAGCACACCGCTAAAGACATGATATGGCACCATACCAAAAAGAGTACCAATCCAGATTTGCTGCGACATTCGTTGATGTTGATAGCTGGAAGAGATTTACAGAGCTACATCATGAGTTTGCGAGTGAAGCTCAGAATGTATTCTAGGCCTGGGTATTGATGGTTTTTCTCCATTATCTATGCAGAGCAACTCCTGCAGCTTGTGGTCATTTATATTGATAGTCTACAATTTTCCACCTTGGTTATGCATGAAAGTAACCATAATTCAACTTTGCTTGTTGATTTTGGGTCCGTGATCACCCGGTAAGGATATGGATGTATTTCTCCGCCATGTTATAGATGAGTTGGACATGTTGTGGGATACATGGATCCTTACGTATGATGCTCATACAAAGCAAGAGTTTACAATGAAGGTTTGTTTGCTGTCCACATGACTAATGATTATGCCCCTAGGTCATACACGTCAGGTTGGCAGGGTCGAGGTTCCTTAGCATGCCCATAATGCATGGATTATACTCCGTCGAAGAAAGTGAACAAAGGGTTAGTTCATTTTGATCACAGTCGGTGGTTACCTATGAAATATCAGTTTAGAAAATTTTCATGTTCGTAGGCGAGAACCGAGCAAAGGCCTTCCCCTAGGAAACATAGCCTCGCCGATATTTAGATGCAGTTTGATGGGTTGCCTATCGTGTTTCTCAGTAAACAAAAGGATTTTGAGGGCAATGCGATGAACATAATAGGTACTCGTGAGTTCAATTGGAAGAAAAAGAGTACTCTTTATCGTTTATCTTATCGGTCGGAAATTGTTTTTGAAACATAACATTGATGTTATGCATTGTGAGAAAAATGTGTGTGATAGTCTGCTTAGTACAGTTGTGTGCCTTGATGAGAAAATTAAAAACGATAATGTAAAAGCGAGAATGGATATGAAAAATATGGGCATCAGGAAAGGATTGTGGTTGTTCCTGAAACGAGGTAAATTATGCTACCACACGCAAAGTATGCGTTGACACCGGATAAGCGGTGTGTCTTTTCGGATTTCTTGAAGGCGCAAAAGTTTCGCAATGGTTTCATGTCTAGTTTGAGGAATAACGTTCAGAGTGATACATGAAAGATCATCGGGATGAAATCACATGACTGACACGTAAAGTAGTTTCTTTTCTTGACTAGTATCCCCAGGCTTATAGATGATAAATCGGTTAGCGAACCGATAATTGGGTTATCTAACGTGTTCAGGGTCATTTGTAAAAAGAATCTAAGTAGGAAAAAATTGGAGGTGAAATTATATGCAAACTAGAAATGATTTTTTCCTCTCGCGCTTTTTGATATAATGATCCACTAGTCATGCACTTATACGACGAAGCATTATTAGGTGGTTCGCTTGAAACACGGTGGATGTATCGATTTGAAAAGTATTTGAAGAAGTTAAAAGAGTATATTTGAAACGCATCTAGACCAAAGGGTACAATCGCCGAGTGGTGCGTTGTGGAAGAATCGATGACATTCATATCGCGGTATCTTCAAGAAGAAATAAAAAAGTTCAACGATCCCGGTAGATACAATGAGACGGCACCCAAACCTAGAAATCTATTCGTTTTTAAGAGCCAATGTAGTCCACTTGGTAAAAATAAGTTTGGTGTTTTACCACATTCTCCTTAATTGCGACGAGATCCAACCGTACATGACTTAAGTAACAATAATTTTATTTTTTATTTATAATGCAAAAAATCTCTACTCTATTCTTAAAATGTAGCGAACACAAATCCACGCTATCAGTTCCTGATATTGATATAGAGAGGATTTTTGAGAAATATTTTGAGAGTGAATTATGGAGAAGATATATATCATATATCATTTAAATAATAAACAAGTATATTCAAAGTAATAATTTTTCTTGTTGGTAGATTTATGTAATGCACAAGGCTGTTGATGCATTAGCTACCCTTAAGATGGTTTCGCTGGCAAGCATGTCTCATGGTCCAGTTTATATACATGATTCACGTGTTGTGAACAGTGTCAAGTTGATTACTCGTGAAAAGGGAGAAAAAAAGGGTGACTCTGGATTATGGAGTATGTACCATATATAATGAGGCACTATTTTACGGTAAATATGTCAAAATCGTGGAGCTATATTTGATGGTGGTTGTTCAGTTGTGTTGTTCGAGTGTAAGTGGTATAATACGAGAAATGTGAAGAAATAACATGGGATAACCATTATCGATACAACTTTTTTTTTTAGGGTTGAACCTTAGATATTAGCCACAAGTTAAAAACGTGTTCTACATCGATGAAATTAATGCAAGGAATTCGCTAAAATGGTAGAAAGTCGTTTAGGAAATTAATGACTAAAATATAAATTTATTAAAATCAAGTGACTAAATGTAATTTATTAAAATTAAATGACTAAAATGCAATTTTATAAAATTAAAAGACTAAAATATAATTTAATAAATTATAAAAGACTAACATGTAATTTAATAAATTATAAAGGACTCACATATAATTTTATAAAATTAAAGTACTAAAAAATAATTTAATTATATAAGGAAATAATTTTATATTTTATATTTATTAAAATGTTTATTTACATGATGGACTAATTTGTTATTTTTATTACAGATTTCAATTAGATTGTAATAATTATAATATATTTAATTGAATGTATTTTATAGTAATTCTTTTGGTGATGTAATATTATTTAATTTATTCATTGAAATGTAATATTATTTAATTTAGTCATTGAAATGTAATATTAATTATAATTTAAGGACTTGATTGTAATATTTAATTGTATAGTTTAGGCTATGCTGTAGATCTCCCCGCCTAGGCGTCAACTCCTCCTTCTACCGCTTACGCCTAGTTAAAACTCTAGGTGTTTTTGCCTAGCGCCTTAGTCGCCGTGGAATAGGCGCCTAGCCCATCTTGGCGCCGATTAATGGCAAAAGATAGACGCCTAGGCGCTGATTAATGACAAAACATACCCGCATAGGCCTTCTTATTATTTTTCTTATTCACGAGAATTCTTTAATTGATATTATAACTTAATTTTTAGTATTTTTATATTTACTATAGTGTTGTTAGATGAATTTTATGGCTTAAATAGTTAAAATTTCTATAATTACTACATATATATATATATATATATATATATATATATATATATACAAAATTACACAACAAGATTCAAAACCGTATAATTCCGCCTAGGCCCCGTGTAATCCCGCCTAGGCGCTAGACCCGGTCGACCGCCTAGACTGCAAAACCGATATCTACAGCATAGAGTTTAGGTCCTTAATTATCAATACTTGTACTTAGATGACAGGTGCACCAGTGTCCCCAAATACTTCCACTAGGTCCTCAATAGGCGGGCATTTACTGAGACGTTTTCTATTCAACTCCCAAACCATGGATTAGGAACGTGTAGGATTTGTTTGGAAAAAATACCTAACCACTACCATCGGGGTGGGTATGAACTCGACGCACACTATTTTTATTCCACGACATTTCCGCTTACGAATCGACCCTTTTTTATTCAAAGGCGATATTTGAAAAAAAGAACCCAAGTAGTATATCAATGTAGAATTTGTATGTAGTTTATAGGTCGTGATCGTGAATATGTGGATTTTTGGGTGAGAGAATATCTAAGAACATGTCATGGATGTGATTTTTAGTGATTAAATTTTTTTTCCATTATATGATTTATTATTAACTTAATATTTCAGATTACTATTAGATGACTGATATTATGGCAATAAATTATGACGGGGATGGTGAGGTAGGGATCCGTCACACAATCTCGATCAAACTTTATCCAATTGCAACCAACCTACTTGTATTCAATTTATGTTTAGTATATAAATTTTATCAATTGGATCTTTATTCGATTTGTTTTAAAACTGAAAAAAGAAAATGAAAGTCGAGAGGTCCCGCCTCCATCCAAAGCGCACTTAAGTCTTTAGCCGAATTCGGTCACCCATTACTGGTTGACTTTTGTATAATGGATGACACATGGAACCCTACTGGAGAGTATGGGAAACATGTGTTACATGTAGTAGGGATCACACAGAGAGTGTGTGTGTGTGTGTGTGTGTGTGTGTGAGAGAGAGAGAGAGAGAGAGAGAGAGAGAGAGAGAGAGAGAGAGAGAGAGAGAGTGCCTCCATGTTATAAGAAATTGAGTGATGTCCCAAACACGATGAAGCAGGCTATTATAAGACGATTATCGCTAAAGACCAAAATATGACTAATTTTTTAGCGACTACAAATTTAGACGCTAATGGTAGCGCGTGCAACGGTGAATGAACATCGGTGTTGAATTCCTTTCGATCGCATCTTCTAAGATATTGATGTCACCAATTCAAATGGGGTATTGATAAGTCAAAATACAACACTCATACTCGGTCTCATATAAATGAATCTTGACACATATAAAAGTCGTGGAGCTACACTAGGTCGGGGGATCAATGCCAGATGCTTGAGGAAACATGCAGTCAGGTCTCATTTCTAAGTCAATCTCTTGAAATGAGTTATGCGCGCCAATATCACGAGGTTATATGACGCAGAAACAAGGTAACCTCGCCTTGCTTTATAATGTTGTGCAACTGTCTTATACTTAAACTACGCCTTTCACGCGTCTCTCGACATTTATAAATATCCCTCCTCTAGTAGAAAAAGGAGCTTAGACTGTTCTCTCTCTGTATAATGGGTGTGTTAATATACAATCGGTTTAAGTCTCCATAACTACTCGAGTTAAGTAATATTCGATAGCAAAAATGTTAATGTTGAGCGGCAGATTGCCATCGAGGACCTATCTCTTTGTTCGGGCGTAGTGTATGGTTTCAAGAAGGTGGTGTAAAACTTGTTGATCTTTGGACCTTCACCGAGATTCATATAAAGACTACGAAAAAGTTCCTCACTCGGTCATTGAGAGTAAGGTTATGATTTTATCTATTCTCTTTTACGTATAATTCGATGCTCCGAACTCTTCTCTTGTTATACCTATACATAACTATATGTTGTGTTTCAAGTTTGTTTGTATCTTCGAACTTTATAAGGTTATGTAATGTAATTTTTATATTTTATCAATTTGTGTTTTTTTCTGGACGCGAATTTGTGTTCTTCATTACCGTTTCTATCACTTATCTAGAAGATGTGACGTGAAATGAAGAATTTGGTGATTAGTGAAAACTTCCAAGAATTCATTGATAATTAATTGTGACGTACGTTATGAACATAGAATTTATTTAGTATTTGCTCATTATTCCCGAAGTTAAGAGAAAAAGAACCTACTATGCTTTTGTGGTCTTCAGATTTGTCCGAGACTAACGAATATATTTGTCTTCTACGTAGATTTTCTGCTCTCGTCATTTAGAAAGCATTTTGTCGCTTCTCATTTAATTAATGGTTTGGTCAATGCTTAGGACTTTTCTCTTAATTCCTAGAGTATCTAAAATTCATCATAGCTAGAAATTACAGTGCAAAGAAACATGCAAAAATGCTTGGCTTGATTTCCATAATTTTACTAGATTTAAGATATTTTATCCCAATATTCTTTTACTTGAGAAGATTTTTGGATACCCATTATGATCTAGTTTTTAAGATAAACAATGTCTTATCCCATGTGGCAATTTTTTGGGTAGATACTTGCTAACCAGGGTGGAAAAAAAAATTATTATGAAACTTTTTTTTAATAAGCAACTTCATTTTATTTCGATGTTTTTTAGCGCTTAGTTAAAGATTATCTTTTTCTTTTCTTATTAATTATTTTATTTTCTTTCTTGAGATTTACTTTACTTCTATGTTTATTAATGTCAACAATCTGGAACCCTCGCGACGGTAGCCACCACCTTCTCAGGCCGTCGTTATTGGTGGGAGGGATTATCTGCCTTCAGGATTCCGCAAGAACATCTCCGATTCTATCTGTACACGCCAAAAACTTTGATTGTGGTCTTCAAGGACAAATAGCGTAGAGTTAAAAGATTATCAATCAAGGGTATTGATTTATGTTAACACGGGGATGGTGGGCTGGCTAGTAGGACGATGTGGGAACCGACGACAACTAAGTGTAGAGGTAAGGATCCGGTCAGGGCACCAAAACACAAAAGATTATCAAGTCTTAAAAAATTCTTCGTTTTTCTTCATACTCCAACATTAAAGCAAGCTTATATTCTTCATCCATCCTTTATCAAACACCATCCCACCACAATTAAATATTCTCTTGCACAAAAAAACTCAATGAAACACCAACCATTCAAGTTCAGGAGCTTACGTACTCGGTGCATCTTTGAGTTGTGTGTTAGTTGAGATGACAAGAAAAATAAATGTAGTGATTACAAGAGGAAGGTAAAAGCATGGAGAAGAAGAACAACAACTCTCGAGGTAATTACACAACAATTTAAAGAAGCGTACATGTAATAGTAGTATCGCACCCTACCTTGGGTATTAATCACGCAAGGCAATAGCCTCGAAGAGTATATTTTCTCCCTTCTATACCATTTATTAAAGTCTATATTTGAGTCTATTTCGAGTCGTGGAGTCACGACTCGCCTTTGAGTTAAGGGTGAGGATTTGTTGTTCCCATCCTCAATTTTTTGTGTTTAATTGATTTTGAAAAAAACAAAAAAATTAAAAAAAATGTATAGGGATTTGGCTTAAAATATTTTGAATGCTCCTATTTAAGCATAGTTTTAGTGAGTCATCGATGTTAGGTAGTGTGTTTGTGAACTGTGTCCGAACGTGTTAAGTATATAGGCATGAAAATATCAAGTAAATGATAGAAAAGATTAATAAGCAATGCATAGAAGAAGAGTTGAATATTGGAAAGCCTTGAGCGGTGTGTAACGTGAGATCTGAACTATTTGATAAACCACTTAGCCTATGAACTAAAAGTACAAACGTAAGAAGCCTAGTAGTTAGAAAAATTAATAACGTGGTTCTTTGATAAGCCACTTGAAGCCTTATGCTTGCTAACCCGATTTTAATTGAATATTTATACGGCTTAACCCCCTTTTAGCCTGAAGCCTTCTTTTGTCACCATATTACAATTCCTGCCCCTTAGTTGATAGGATTATTCCATGACCAGCACTCAGATCGCACCCCTAAGACTATTCTTCATTAGAGCTTGATTTTGGGGTGGTAGGATTCATCATTGGAAAACACAAAGGGGATTGGAATTTTATGAGTTTGTATGTGCGCTATATTAATGATGCACTCTTTATTGTAACCCTTTGTCGGGGTCTAGAGAAAAATTTAGAAAAAGAAAATAAAAATAAATGATAATAAGTAGCATGGCATCTCACATCAAAAAGAGTGTCATGGATATCTTACAAAAAAAGGTGAACTAAAAAAGTATCGAAAGAAAAGAACTAGAAAAATGAAATCTTATATAAATCATTATGAGTTGTTATTGGGTTACTTGGGGATTCTAATCAAGAGAATTAAAATTGGGTTGAGCGAGAACATCTTCGAGCGAAACTCAAGTTCTAAGGAGATTCATTAATGGCTAGTGATGAGAGAGCCAAAAGCTCACTTCACATTATCCAAATATACGTATCACGTCGTCCCTAAGCCTAAGCTTTAACTGAAAAGACATTAGGATCTCTTACTACATGGATAAGTAACAATTGAATGATTAGGGAGTATCAAGGTGTATCATTCGATACTAGGTTATGACCGATAAACACCCTATAGCCGCCATATCAACCTAAGTGAAAACCGATCCTTCTTGCATTACGAAATTAAACCAATCTTGAATTTATGATGTCTTTATTAATTATATAGCAAACGTATGTGTGTATTAGTTTTTAGACATTCCTACATGAAACTTTCTAGTATAGTTTCTTTAGGATCAGTCAACAAGTTACCTTCTTCTTCTTTGATCAACTTGACTTTGGCCCCTTTGAGCTTTATTGTTCTTTAATTTTGTCGGGACTACAAAACTTTGAGTTTGGGTTCTTGATCTCTCCATTTTTGTGATGGATTAATCCATTCACGAGACATCTTTTTGGGGGTTCATTGGGACTAAGTGATATATTTCTCCCTATTATTTAATGTTTTACACTTTCTTGTCTAGAATTCGCTGATTTTGGTGTTTATATTATTTCTATAGATTTTGCTCATAATTTGTGTGTTATTTGCGTATATTAGGTATTTTCAAGCTATTATACCTTGATATTATGATAATAAGTGAAGAAAACAAGATTAACCATCAGTCACAGCGAAAAAGGAAGATTCAGCCACTTTTAGAAAGTGAAAGCTTGTGCCGACCTGATTTAGAAAATGGATTGTTCGAGGTGTCATGTGAGATTGAAAATGACTATGGAGGATACCTATTATATCTAGAGAGTAATTGAAGTCAAGAGCGTTTATTATTTGATGGTTTGCGATTTGATTCTGAAATGAAAAAGTTATGTTGAATGTTGATGTTGTGTTTTGAACTGAGAAATATGTTAAGTAAAACATTTATGGGTTGGATTAGGTCACTTAAAAGAGCCCCACAACCTAATAATAGTTTTTGGACCTATATATACCAACATATAACATTAGAAAAAGGTCTTGAAACCCTTTGGAGTCTCCATTAGTCTCATGAGAAGTGAAGAAATGGCTAGGAAAAGAGGGAAGACAAAGACAACAAGGGTTTCCACCATTGTTGAACCATTCCACATCTTATTTCATTAATTCTTAGCTCTATCCTGTGTTGTAGAAATTGTCGCATAGGCGCGCCTAGGTGTCAACTTCTCTCTTATCTACCTACGCCTGGTAAAAAATCTAGGCATTTTTGCCTAACCCATTAGACGTCGTGGGAGAGGCGCCTAACCCACCTAGGCGCCAACTAATGGAAAAAATTGGACTCCTAGCCCTTCTTTTTAATTTTATTATTCTCAAAAAATTGGACTCCTCACTCCTTTCATTATTAGTTAATTTATATTCATATTTAATTATTTGCATTTTATATTTAATTATTAAAACCCAACAAACATTTTATTTATATTATTTGTCATTTACCTTGCAACAAAACTATTAATCTCGCAAACATATCAATCATAACCTTGATAGTCTCTGTGAAGACGATATATCTCGGGGATTAATTTTTGTCACTTGACTACTCGTATTGCGGGGAGTCACCGGCCTTTAGTATTGATTTTATATCACACCTATGGGGAGGAAAATATTCCCATCATTCTCCAGCAAAATCAAACATTTTTGTCTTGATATACACATTCATAATATCATTTATAACAAGTTTTTATTAAAATTTAGGTCTAACTCCACCACTCTAAAGCCAAAACCTAATCCATCGAGAACCATATCAATGAACCCAAAAGCTCCAAAAGTTAAGAAAATTGAGGAAACGATTTGACCAGATACAAAAAAAGTTAAATGTGTTATGTATAAATCGAAGCAAGATTATCTGTAGTCCTTCCGACCTATACAAGTCTCAAATTTGGGGCTTAAATCCAATTTTCTACTTAATCAAAAAGTAATAAACTTCAATTAATTTGGAAATAAACATATAGATAGACAAATATAAATGAGTATGGATATGGCTTAGATTAAGGTTAATATTGACTTGATAAACAAAGACAGTTTCATCAACATGAGTGTCTTGCATGCATCGATAGAGATGTGAAGTTCCATCTTCTATGGAGGCTAACTTACATGGATAAGAAAGAGAGTAGAATAGAGAGAGTTATTTTTGTGTTTTTTTAATTAAATTTATAATCAATAGGTTGATCAACGTTTTAGTAGTTAAAGTTGTTTTTGTTTTAAGTGTGTAATAATTTTTGTTGTAGTTAAGTGGGCATCATTTTCCTTTCTCTATTATTAATTGGACACTGTCCTTTAAGAAAATTAAAAAAAATTAATATATGTATGCCCAACTATCCCCTATTATATTCCTTATATCCTAAAACTAAATCACACACAAGTCTAACTTTTCTAAAACTCTCTAAATTCTCCCTTACCGTCCCCCTACCTAATAAATAGTTCAAGGCCATGGTTTGAGGCGGAAAAATGATAGATTAGATAGGTGGTTTGTGGTTCGAGGATATAGGAATGTGGTTTATGGTGTTTGGTAAGGCTGTAGAAATAGTTAGGCAACTTGAGAAGTGGTGGAGATTGATGGTGGTGCAAGGAATCGAGGATGGTGGTTGACAGTGGTGAAACTAGTTTTTTAAGGTAGTTGGTGGCACTTGGGTTCAAAGATGTTTGACAAATGGTGGAGGCTAGTACTGGGACAAGGGTGGTGATGGTTCGCAGGGTAAAGGCAAATATGGGGCAAAGGTGATTCCATGGTGGCTTTTATGACATTGTTGGCTTGAATCAGAGCTCGTGAAACTTTTGCATTACTTGATGGTGAGAAGATAAGTTGTGAAGATTCTGTCTGTGAAGCTCACACAAGATTCATTCGTCAATGGTATCTTGAATCAGAGCAAGGCACGTCGTGGTGGTTGTTTATTTCATGGTGGAGGTGGTGGATTACGAACCAAATTAATGTCCGTGAATCTCGCTGATGTTAACATGACATAATCAACAACATAATATTTTTGGCTTCAATTTATAGCTTAAATATAGGATTTCTATAAAAAAAAATTGAGGTAAGTTTTGTTGAGCACTACTATCTTATGCACATTTCTCGAATTTTGGTCATATATTTCAAATGTGTCCAATATTGGTCTTATCAATAAATGTTTGTGCCATTTGGAAAATTCATAGCTGTACTGTAATATTAACAAAATTGATGACCAAATTAGTCATTTAACGTGTTATTTTTGCTTTTACCACGTCTTTAGTTTGGTCATTACAAAGATAACACGTTAAATTGACTAAGTTTTCCTTCAACTCAGCCAAAATTGAACAAAATTGGTTTCAATCGAACAATATGGACAATATTAGTCAAAGTTGATAGATGTGGTCAAATATAGTAAATCAATTATAAGACAATAGTGTGTTACGAGACGTTACTCTATTTTTTTATTTCTTAATGTATGATTAGTTGTAAACTCTTTTACTTTTTTGTTATGTAATTATATTCAAAGGAAATGTGATTAAAGAAGTTTATTATTATTTGTGTACATTTTTAAGTACTTATTTATTTTTTGCTCATTATCTAACTGTAGAACAACGTGCACGGTCAGTGATAAAATACGCTATAAAAATATTGTACACTGGGCATGCTAGATACAAAAAATGCTCAAATTGCTATAATGAGCATATTTAGTTGAAAAATCACGCTAGTACAAATTATGAGCATGCTCTGATATAAAATTTCTCACATAGTTGAAATTTATGCTCAGATTTGAACTTACTGAGCATGCTTAGTGTTGCCGCCAATAATGGTGGCAATGATGGTTTGTCGAATGCGGTTGCTGGTGATCAGTAGTTTTTGGGGTGTAGCTCTGTAAGCATGTCTACTATTTATTTTGCCTCTTCTTGTTGTGTTTACGAGGATTTTATCTTATTCGAGGGTATTATAGTATTTGGTCAAATATATGTCCTTTAGTAGAATGAAAATTCTCTTTATTCTTTCTTGACTATAAATATTTGTATGCATGTGCTTGGGTAAAAATCTCACAAGTCTAACTATTTGCCCAAGAATATTTTATGAGAGTATTAATTGTAAAATTACTTTGTGAGAGTAGTAATTGTAACCTTTATGTGGTTGGTAAATTAATTTAGATATTATGGTATAGAAACTTATCACATTCCTAATATATAAACTAACAAATCCGTAGAACATCAAAATAACGGAGATATAAAAAAACTAAACAATGGTTTTCTTTATCATAATTTATTCCCAAAGTTATAAAAAAAAATTAAAAAATGATTTTTTATCAAAATAATACAAAAACTCTAAAGTTTGAGCAAAATTAGAGATTGAATAATTAATTTTTTTATATAGTGGAGTCGAATCTTAGAAAAATTATAGTCATATATCTCTAAAAATTAAGAGAAATAAATCACACGTGACAGAGTATAACTATATTGATCTTATAAAAAAAACTCCACAAAAAATTTGGAATATCCACAAAAATAAAATATTCCTGATGATATCTGACCTCAAATTTATCCAACCAATTTACACTAATATGCACGGTATAAGTATTACCCATCCACTCCACATAGTAATAATAGAAAATAATGGGTTAAACGTCCTTACGCCCACTGATGTATCATTGAAAACCACAAATACCCCCATTGAACATTTTAAATGACCAGAGGCACCCTTACGACTATTGTTCAATAACTAAAACTCTTTGTCTTTTGTTTTACAATTATTAGTTTGTGAAATACACCCTCGGTACCCAGCGTTTCAAATCTTGACTTTTGAATGTCCAAGGTTTTAAAAGCGACAAATCAGTACCCAAGGTTTCATTTTTGTGACTCCGTTAGTACCTGCCGTCAGGTTCTCCATTAAGTGTCACGTGGTGCCTACGTGGCGCGTGCGTGGCGCTTACGTGGCAGATTTTCCACCCGCCATGCACGTAGGCTCCATGTGGGCACCATGTGGCGTTTAACGGAAAAAACTAACGGTAAGTACTATTAACGTCACAAAAATGGAACCTTGGGTATTGATTTGTCACTTTTAAAACCTTAGACACCCAGAAGTCAAAAACCGGATCCGATGGGTACCTTCCAAGGAATTATTCCTATTAGTTTTAGTTTTGACATATAAATTACCCATTTTACCCTTTTATATGTTATTATACATATAAAATAAAAATTCAACCAACTATATGATCATTAACATATAATAATTAAGTCTTAATTATATTTATAAGTATAACTCACGAACATTATTACAATACTAAATGACACTGAATAACTAATTACAAGAGAGCCTCAACTCCTAGAAAATATACAGGTAATTAAAGGGACCGAGAAATATATATTATAGATCACATCTTAATCAAGAAGCTCATCGAGGGTCATAAATCACCAATCAGCATGCAAACGCACCCATCAATTTATCTTCTTCACTAGTCTGTATTAATCCACATCAGTGAATGCCTGGGCATTGGTTATGTCACGATGGCTTCTCTTAACATGATTTTTACTCTGCATTTGCTCTCCATGCTTTCCCATTTTTACACTTCTTATGAACTGTAAAAAACAAAAAACCATCAGAATTTTTCTCCCATTGTAAACCGTGTCACTTCTAGACTAGATTTCATGGAAGTAATCTAATCGCATTTTAGACCCCCTGAGTAGATTTAAGGCATAAGACATTTATTCTTAAATCTAAGACATTTAGACATTAATAAATTTAACATAACAAAAATAAAGGCTGAAATGGTCGAATTAACGTACAAAATTGCCACATTTGATGTCTTGGTATAACAAAATAAAATCTCCTTCTTCAAGTTTGTTTTCTCTCACGAATTCTCCTGAAGAACATCAAACTCATATAGCTCAATATCATTGTTGTGAACTAAATAAGACATAGGAAATGTAAGAGAAAAATTTATACTATTTGTCACCTGTTGATTCAAGAAGGTACATTCTGCTATTATTATTTAGCCAAAATCTGCATTGAAAAACTTAAATTAGTTACATTTGAAAACTTATTACACAAATCTATTACATATATAATTCATATTTCTCCTTTGAAACATTTTTACTCTGCTTTTTTTCTTTTTCATATGCTCAGTCAATGGAATCATGTTAATTAGTTTATTAGTTATTATGATTTATACTTACCTATAATGCATATCCCAGACACGTCTCGATCCAAATTCTTCAAACCTAATTGTTATACCATCTCCTGACTGCAGCTTTGGCAAGTGAAATTCTGCCGCTTTCTTGGTGATCCAAAATCAAATTTTACTATTAGATCTATTGCACTATAATATTAAACAACACCAATTTTTCAAGTGCAATTTTATTTAAAAACATAAATCAAAGGAAATTACCTTGGGTAGCACAATTCTTCCAAGATGACCAACGTCACTTTGTTTTAATACCTTTTGTAGTAGAAATTTTAAGTTAGTCTCTGCATGTAAACCCTGTTAAACAATCAAAGAGTGAGATCAAAATCTAAATTTGCTACAATATTTAAATTCTCAACTTTAAACTAAATCAACTATACAAAATAAATTTAAGGATATAGAATAATTCACCTGTTGGTGTGGACCGTTTTGTAAATCAACTGCTGTGGATGAAGCCGAAGGTGCATGAAGCTTTTGATTATCCTTAGAGTACTTGCGTCGTCTATGGAACTCCACCTTCTTCTTTCTAGCCTGATCTTTAATTAAAGCAGAGTTCCTTGGCAAATATTGATCAACCATTGGAGGTGGGGTAAGAGTGTTGGGCCCATGCAGGATCCCGGGAACAGGGACAGGTGGAGACTCCATCCACGAATAGGGATTTGGATTCTGAGGAGGAACTGAAATGCTATTCAAATTAAAGATAAAGTTAGGGTTTTGGTTTTGAAAAGCATTTTGAGGAGGTTGAGTTCCTTCCATTTTCCTGTTGTGAAAATAGTGTTGTTCGATCCATTGAAGAATATGATTTAACAACTTCTTCTGCCCTTCTGCTGAGGTGCCTATCTGTTTCAGGGCGGCCTGGATAGTTGAACGGCTAAATCTTATGCTTTTGAAATCTTCCGCTGAAATATGATCTTTATTTTTCTGCAGCCACTCGAAGAAAATATGAGACAGATCCTTGTTCCCTCGGAGAAAGGAGAGTCCTCCAATGTTTTCCTCAGTCCCTTCAGCTACACCTGGCCTGAAAACAGGTGAAGCAGCTGTAAACGAACAAACAGAGGAGGAAGAAGAGGTTGTGTGAATAAGTGTAGGTTGATCAGGTTCAGGTTGATGAGGAGGGAGAGAGGAAAAAGAAGAAGATGAGGATGAAGAGATCGATGGATCAAAATTATGAAAATCAGAAAAATAAATGGTGTCATCAAAATCTTCATTTCTTTGAAGCTCTCTTTGAAGCCACTCATCGATGTCCATATTGGAACTCAGAGAGTACAATAGGGTGAAGCCTGAGAGTGAAGGTGAGATCTTATTCTGAGACTGTTTCACATAAGTACCTAGTCACCTTTTTTATATTCTCATTGTTGCTAACTCATTTTATTTTTGATTTTCTGTGAAGTGGAGCTTTTTCTTGTACGTATTCGAAGAAATATGTTTGTTTGTGTCATTGATAACGGCAGCAATTGATAAAAGGGACCCACTCTACGAATTTTTTTTTTTTTTTTGGTCGATACTCTACGAAATTTCTGCAACATAAACCTATCTTTTTTTTTTTTTTTTAAGCGAAGAACATAAACCTATCTGATGACAAAAAAAACCACTATATTTTATATTTATTTGATTATTCACTATATATATGTCACATGAAAATGAAAATGAAAATAAAAATAAAATTAGAAATAAAATTTAAACCAAAAAGGGAAGAAAAATAAGTGTAGATTAAATGAATGAGCTAAAAAAATTTAAGAAGCAGCAAATAGGATGAGTACGAAGAAAAAAATGCTGGAAGGTTATTGAATGGCTGGTTGGATGTTTTGTAGAGATAAGTTGAAGATGCAGGTTTGTTCTTCATGATGTTATGTAATAGAGACAAATTAGTTCAAGCAAGAGATAATGCTTTGAGGCTGGGGATTGGTTACAGCTTACACGATTAGAGAGAGAGAGACAAAGTGAAATGAACCTAAACAAAAACCAAAATTTTATGGTGGGCTTATACATTAATTGGAGTATATGCTTCCTTCATCACTCTGTCAGCCGAAGGTGTTTAACTTCTCACTCTCTCACTAGTGCCTCTTAACCGTGCCGCAACTTCTTTTTTTCCCTTCCAAACTAGTTATTTTCTTTTTTTAACGAACTACATATACAAAAATTCAACACGAGATTCTAATTCCATAATATAAATAACTTATGGTCTGTTATATTTAGATAATATACTCTGGTTAAATATATTTTAAAAGTAATTATTAAAAAATTTAAACTTAAATATTATTTGATACTTGATAAATATTCCATTAAAAAAACTTAGAATTACAATCCACATAATACTAATCAATTGAAATAAATTAAAAATTAAAGAATTTTAGAATATTTTTACAGAATAAAATAATACAGGATATCATCATCATAGATGAGGTAGATTTTAAATAATTTAATTTTTATCATTTTTCTTACTTGGTTAATTTTTTTTTCTTTCTCAATTTAATCATTTAAAGTACACATTTTGAGTAATATTCAAATAATTCCTATTTAAAACCTATATCACTTACAAAATAAATAGTAGATTAAGAATCTTGTATCACACTATTTAATTTATTTTATAAAAAAAGAACTTGTAAAAAACCAAACAATATCATTTAATATCTTGCTAACGAATTCATCAATATAATTCAAATTTAAATATTAAATATATTTAAAATTGATTAATATATAAACTAATTTCAAAATAATTATTTTATAATCTATAGATTAGTTGTAACTTTGATCTTTTTTGTTTATTTTTCATACGATGACTCTTCTATTCATAAAGATCTGGGTATTATAATATTGTGTATTATAAAGATTTTTTAATAGTAATCGATCTTAAATTTTTATTAAAATATTAATAATCATTGTAGAAACTATAAGATTTTTCTTTGATGGGTCTTGTAGAGTTCTCGTAATTAAGATGTAAATATAACGCTCTCCTATTATGTTTACTAGAAACTAATAAAAAATTAAAAACTAAAAATAATATTATTATACCCCAACTATCCCCCTATTATAACCCTCAAACACTAAAATCAAATTTTACACGAGCCTAACATTTCTAAAAACTCTTTGAACTCTCTTCTCCCCCTTCTACCAAAATTATAGTTGAAGGACATGGTTTGTGGCAGAGCAACGTCGGATTAGGCAGGTGGTTTGGGGATCAAGGATATAGTTACGATTTGTGGTGTTTAGTAAGTCTGCAGATATAGGTCGGTGACTAAGCAGCGGTGGAGCTTGATGGTGGTGCTAAGGCTCAAGGCATGGAGTGGTGGAGCTAGGATTCCAATGTACGTAGTTGACGTGAAGGCTGGTGGTGGGGCTAAGAATCAAATTGTCGTTGAGAAGTGGTGAAGGCTGGTAGTGGGGCAATGATGGTGTTGGTTCACATGCTAGCTAGAGGTAGATATGGAGTAGAGTTGATTCCATGGTGGCTTGAATCAGAGCTTGTGAAATTTTGCATTGTTGATGGTGAGCGGTAGGGCCTTAAAACTTCAGGTCGTGAATCTCACACGAGTTCCATCTATTAATGGTGGATTGAATTAGAGCAAGGTGTGCAGTGGTACTGGTTGTTCTTTTCTTTTTGGTGGTGGCTTCTAAACAAGATTTGATTTTTGTATCTCGCTTATGTCAACATGACCCCATCAAGACCATATTATCTTTTAGATCCAATTTATAACTTATATACAAGGTTTATATTAATATTTGTTTGAGGAACGCTCTATTGAGCACTACTGTCTTATACATGTTTTACAAATTGGGGTCATCTATTTCAAATGTGTCCAATGTTAGCCTGGTCAATAATTGTGTTTGCCAATTTAGGGCAAATTTGTAATTCTATCATAAAACTAACAAAATTGATGACCAACTTAATAATTTAACAAATTATTTTTAAAATGTCCATAGTATAGCCCATATCTTTAATTTTCTCATTACAATAATAACACATTAAATTGACTAATTTTTCCTCCAATCTGATCAAAATTGGTTTCAATTGAAAAATAAGGCCAAAATTAGTCACAATTGAAAGATGTATTCAAAATTGGTAGATCCGTTATAGGATAATATTATGTACGGGACTTCACTCTATTTTTTTATTTCTTAACATGTGATTAGTTGTAACTATTTCACCTTTTTGTAATATAATATTCAAAAAATATGATTAAACAAGATGATTGTTTATTTTTATATTGTTAAGTAATTATGTATGTGTTTCTCATCATTTAACTATAGAACAACGAGAATGGTCAGTGATAATATACACTCAAAACGTCAAATATTGTGCATGTTAGTTAAAAAAATGTTCAAATTCTTATACTGAGCATGTTCAACTGAAAAATTACGTTGTGTAAAATATAGGAGCATACTCTAATAAATAAATTTGTTCATAGTTAAAATCTACTTTCAAAGTCAAACTAATTGAGCATGCTCAATAAGTTTGCTGGTGGTGGCTCTAATATTCCGGTATCCAAGCATGCTATATAAGCTGGTCTTTGAGCATGCCCAGTAGTGTCACCACCGATAATGGTGCACCGATGCTGGGGATTTTTTTTATCATCGATTTTTGGAGGTAGCTCACTAAGCATTATCAATGTTTATTTTTCCACTTGTTTTTGTATTTATGAGGGTATCTTACTATATGGTCAAATATGTGTCTTCTAGTAAAAATGAAAATTTTCTTTGTTCCTTATTGACTATAAACATTTGTTGCATGACTTTGGGTCAAAATTCTAGAATTCTAACTAGGTACCCAAGAATTTTTTTTAGAGTATAAATTATAAAAGTACTCTGTGAGAGTAATAATTGTAAACTTTATAGGGTTGGTAATTAATTTAGGACTTATTAGTATAGAAATTTATTCATGTTCCTAACATATAAAAAAGCAAAATCATAGAGGATCAAAATAAAGAGCTATAGAAAAACTAAACAATAAAATTTTGTTATAATCTATTTCCAAATCAATCATTCAAAATGTCTAGCTAAGTAGTTGATCAATAAAATACAAATTGAAAGAGTTTTTTGTTCATAAAAGTTACTTCCTACAATATGTTATCCCAATACCTATAAAATTCATCTAAAGAATCAAAAGTGAGAGGATATAGATTGTTACCTAACATTCGGACTGGAATTTCCCCTTTCATGTTCCAAGTCAATAGAATAGTGACCAAAACTTCATTTGGAAACACATCCTTTTTATGGCATATAACTTTTTTTGCAAAAAAATTGTTGGTTCATCTTCTTCGATCTCGTTCTCTTCAATATTGACTAAGGTATATGTCCATTGTGTATGTAAAATGAAGCATAAGTCGGATTGTCATATTTTGTCTCCTAATTTGGTTGAAGTGATTCTGACTAGGTTCATACCCTTATTTGACATAACTCCAACATTTTTAGCTGAATTGGCTTGTGATGATGAAGCATCACAAGTAAAACCCCCAGATTTGTTTGTTTGAGCCACGAAAAAGATTTGAAGCTGTCAAAAATAAACTGGGTAAGGTTTTTAATGAAGTGAAGAGAAGATTTTGGTAGAAAAATTGATGTGGAGTGGGTTTTAGCGGTAGATATGATAGTGGAGAAGGATGTATTACGGTGATCGAAGTGATTTTGAGAGAGGTTTCCGGTAATAATGTAAAATGATTTGTCAAAAAAGAGTAAAGTAAAAAAGATAAAGTGAATTACCATATACAAAATCATATTTAACACAATTCAAGATAGTGTGTTGTGACTCATCAAACAAAAATGAATTAAAAAAGGAAAACCCCAAATTAATAGCTACATGGTAGAATATTTAATGCACTATTTGTATTATTTTTTGCATTTAATAAAGCCGAGAGTCACTTCGGTGTTAGAGTCATTTTGACTCAATTTGAATCGCGTACCTATTAAAAGAAGAAACAAGACCTTTGCCAATTAAACTAACCCCAACTAGCTAACTTAATAAACTCAATAAATCTGATAAATGAACTTTAGAGTCCAATACTAATGCAAAAGCTTACCCAAAATAAAGGAAAAAGGAGTTTACAAAAAGTAGTAGAAAATTAAAAGTGAAAGTTGTAAAAAGGGTGGATTTTTGGATGAAAATAAGGATAATGGTTTGGTGTTCCTGGTGAGATGGCATCATAGGCAGAGAAGGATAATGGTAGTTCATGATGGATCGATTAAATTGAAAGGTTAAATATCTTTGAAATTAGCAAATAAATTCTTTTGAAGAATAATTTTTGTGGTGTATATGTACATTTTATTTTTAGTCTTTTAAGTAATTTTTCATAAGATGACTCTTCCATACTTTAAAGTTTAAGTATTTTGATATGGTCTTATTTATAGTCAATCGCAGACTTATATTAAAATACAAAATGTAACAAGTCTAATTAGTTGTCCAAGTATATGTTGTTCGTCTTTAAAAAAAATTAAGAAATAATGTCTTTCTCCTTTTTCTAGAATTACCTAATTGCATGTTTAAGCTAGACTTTACCACCATCAGCATCCCATCTATTCACTAAATATCTACCTCTTCCACTATTACTTACACTACATGCTACTTTATGTCTCTATTTTTGTTAAGGATTAATACACTCACAATAGATATTTTTGGATTTTTATTGGGCCTAAGTGATTAAAATTTCTTTATTATTTAACATATTGCACTTTTATCTCTTGTTAGGTCATACTTCTATTTATAGAGATTTTATACCTTAATTATGTATTAAGTGTGTATATTTTAGACACGTGGTTAATACAAGGTGCCAACATAAATAGAAGAAGTCAAAAAGTCAAGATTAACCCCAAGCCAAGGAGTTAATTGAGCCTAAAGTCACTTTGGGAAGTTAGATCGTTTGCTAAAGAAATCTTGACGTTATGTTATTTCAGTCACACGATTAACTTTGACATTATTTTGGACTTAATTTCTATTTATTTAGATAGAACTTGAATTCAATTATGCGTGAGAGGTGACAGAAGTCAATTCGGAGTTGAGATGAAAATTTATGTCATTTGCTTCCACCGTGACTCAAACTAGTCCAACATTAGCTAAAACGGTTGGGCTATTCTTAACCTAATTAAGTGATCCCGTGGGGGTCCAAAATGTTATTAGCTAATATATAAGTCATTTAGCAGCTCCTGTATCACTATCTATCATTTTATTCATCATTTCATTTCATTGGAGAAAGAGCATAAGGCAAAGGAGAAGAAAAGAAGGGGTTTTCCACAAAGTCCAACGGTTCTTCACTAAATATCCATCATTTAGTCTTATCATTAAGAGTATTTTCTATTTGTTTTTGCTTTTAAACATGATTCTACAATTAGCTTTTATTAGTTTTGTTTATTTCATTATAAACAAAACCATCATTGCTTAGACTTGCTTAGGTAAGAACCTATGTTAGTTTGTTTGATGTTTTATTGAATTTGGGATGAAAGTTTATTTAAGAATGATACTTATATATTCCATTGACTATATGTTTGTTATAACAATATCCATATTTTGGCCAAGTAGTAAGTTATCACCCCGGAGAGGGATTTAATTCTGGACATAACATATAGACGTTTAGTGTGTGGTAGTGAACCAGGAGGTCTAGGCTATCTAGATAGTCAATAAGGTTTAAACCTAAAATATCTGAAATAATTTTAGGGTCAATCGGAAGGGGTCTCTAGTGATGGAGGATCGCGTTCTAAGTTGCCCGGGAGGGAGTTAGAGAGACTTTTGAATCCCGGCTAATGAGATTTTACCAATCTACCCTTAACAATAAAAATGTTAGATTAGCGGCATATGGGATTACTAGCAAGACTATTATTTCATTTTATATCATAATTTTATTTCGTTAACTGAATTAGTCTTGAATTGTTGTAAACCCAGTAAATATTTTATTTGTTTACGTTATTGCGATTTATTCCTATTACGAACTCTACATTTCTATACTTACGAAACACATTTATCTAAAGTGATAGTCCCTATAGAGACGATAATCCCTTAATACTTATCGAATTTATTACTTGTAAACGACCAGTACACTTGTAGGATGTGGCTCCGAAGGGTGTTGATTTATTTTATCACACTCAAGGACGCGACACTACTATAAAGCTTCATATTTCACCTTGTTGTTGACTAAGAAAGGGAAGCAATACCTTATAATAGAATATATAGAGGATTTATTGAGATCACCTTTTAACCCCTTCCTTTCTGAATATGTTCTTACTCGATCCACCTGGTTCTTGATCATATTGCATGTGTCTCTTTCATGGTTGGTTTAGTATTGCATGGGGTCGATCGGGATGTTTCATGTGTAGTTTAGGGTGCATGTTGTTGTTTGTTTCATAATATTGTGTTGCATGTAAACATCAAGGTATTTTTATTGTTTGGGGATTGATCTATCATGTACCACTCATGGTTTTTGCGCTACTTCTTTGAGCTTTTGTTTGTATAGGAAACGCTCAAGTGGTGCATGTCATGTGAAGGTTGGTTTACTTTCGTTTGTAGTTTAGATTTAATTTTGTTTGTTTTTTTAAATTGGTTTAACTTACTTGGAACATGAAGATCCAGTTTCGGTATGGTTCTTGAGATATGGTATCGAGTTGAATGGTAGTTAACATGAGGTTACAAGTCAATTCAAAGCGTAAAATTACACATGCAAGACCCATAATTTTTTCTTATTCAGTGTTCCCGTTTCGATCACCTTGGGATGTCCTAGTAATCTGTCCAGATAATATTATATTTTTACCTATTATTTAGGATACATTTGTTCTATTTTACTTCATTTTTTGTTGGTGTTACATAATTTATATGTAAATAACAATTCCTAGGCCTTGAGAATAAAAAAGAAACATTGCAGCCTAATTAGGAATGTGTTATTTTTAGTAGTTTCCGAAAGAAGAATGGGAAGACCAGACCTCAAACCAAGAATTAGAAGACATAATTTGACCATTTAGCTCAACAGATGGCACATGGGAGTTTGGACTCCTTGTAGTCCAGTATTTTGATTGTTGTTAACCAAGTCTGTATTTCAGTCTTTTGGCCCTAGCCGAGCATTTCTTGCCATTGTAATACTTTGACTACCAACCATACCTACAACCCGGTCTTTAAGTCCAACCCAAGACGACCCTCGATCCAAAATTCCTCTTTTCAACCTTGTTCCAAGCATCTCGTTTAGCAAAAGAACCTTGATTTTCACCAACATATCTACCATTTTTATCAACCACCCATCACACTTGGAGCTCATAATAAAGACATTTATCCTTGGTGCGTCCAATTTCCTTTTATTGCACACAACCCATAGGCAATTTATCATATTTGATACTCAAATCTTAGACAATCCCCTTTGGTGATTTGAACTCGATTACATGCTTCTGATCCTTCTTGATGTATGACTCCACTAGTACTCTAGCGAATAATATATCTTCATTCACTTTGGTCATACCATTCGTACTTGGTGGTATTTCAACTTACAAAGAAATTTGGCTACGCTCATTTTAGTTTGTATTTGTTCTGCTATATTTATAATAATGATCAACATTGGGACCTTAGTAATCTCATAGTTAGCAAAGACAAAGAATTCTGGGATTTTGGAAAGTAGGAGCGGTCTACTAAATGAGTAATACAGACCCTTAAAGAGTATATGTTTCTGCTCATCGTCACATTCGAACTTGAATATAATCAACCCACCAGCGTGTCTCTTTATCTTGCATTTTTCTTCTAATCCACTGAAAATCCTCTCCATATTCTTCATGATTGTGTTTTACCGACAGCATAGCCCGTAAGAGAGTAACCAAATGCTTGTTCGATTGTTTTTACATCATCCATAAGAAGTTCAAACTTCCTCTCCTTTGATTTATAGTTATCCAACTTCATTTAGAAGGTTTTCGATTGTTCACCAACACACTCTTAAAATCCCTTTTGTCCTTGCAACTATCAATAATTTGAGATATACCTGGACTCTCCAAATCCATGATCAAGTCACCGACCTTCTTTACGGTAACTTGGATGATCATCTCACACCCCAATCTAACCACATGCTTTAATTGTAAGGTTCAACAACTATCAATTAGTGAGTCTAGTTTAGGAATTTCATAAAAGAGTTGGTCGGTAGCCAATTTAGCCAAAGCATTAAAGACTTTTGGTTCATCCCCATATTCACGAGCAAGACCATTGACCTCACTCTCGGCAATAGGTTAGATTTCAGGTCTTAGCATACTAGAATCTTGAGTTGTTTCCATATCGGCTTCCCTTCCAGGAGCGCTTACAACCACCCGGAATCCTCCAGTGGCCGCCACAGCAGGAACGAGTTTAAGTTACTGCATTTGAAGATACTACATTTCCTACCACCACACACTGTACGATCATCATCCCCATTACATTGTACAACCTCAATCAAGCTCAAGACTATCTCATCTCCACCAGAAAAATTACCCAATCCTTCTTGAGAGAAAGCCAAGCACAACTACATTTCCTATCATTCCGTCACTACTGAGCTACATGTCATCACAAAAAAAAACTCATTTTGTTATTAACGACGACATCTCATCCCGGTTTCTTTGTCCCTAGTATCTCGACATTAGGGATCACAGTGCGCGAGGAATTATGGATGTCCTCGCCTATAAGACCTTATCACTCATGGTGAAAATATTCGGCGTTGAAGATACGATCAATTACGATAAAATCCATCCATCACTAGCATGTCTAGCATTTGCGACGAAATACAGTCATCGCTAGTTACTTAGTGGCGACGAATTACTCTCGTCGCTAGACTAACATTTACGACTAAATTACGAGTTACCGATCTTGTTTCTAGCGACGATATGGTCGTCACTAGTAACAATAAAAAATGTTAATTTTTTAATTAGTATTTTTTTTAAATTAAATAGAATTTGTTTTTTATTTTTTATTTTGTTTAAATTATAACAAATTCAGAAACACATTAATCTAAACAAATAAAAATACGTTTATGTTTTAACTAGAGTAAACTGAAAGTCGATATAGTAAATCAAACATATAATTAAAACAAAAAGTCATGATAATTAAAAAGTAAGTAGAATAAAAATAATGGAAATAGTGTAAGTGGTAGATAAAAAACCAAAATCAGTCATCAAATAAGTTTTCTTCTTCTTCGTCTTTGATATTTCTTTGGTGACGACCGATAGAAGAGATTCTGAAATGACCCAGAGTACGACCGTGAGGAGGACTGCGCGATGTGGGATCGAAAGTTAATAGGTCCTTGGCTACCCTAATCCGATTATCTGATTCGAGGGTTCCCTCAGCTGCTTGAGGTTGTAAGTGGGAAGGGTGGCAATTGTCGAGCTCGTATATTTTTCGGCCTCCGGAATGTATGGTTGTTGACCTCAAAATTAAAAACTCGTTGATGGTTTCCGTCACCCGTTAAAATATTGAACCATACTAGTGGATGAATTAGCATATCTCGAATGGCGGGCCTTCAGAGGGGCTCCAACACCAGGCTCCCAACTCTGTGTAGCTAAACTCATTATTTTGCGTGCTGCGGTGACGACATCCTCGACTTGATTTTTTGCGTCGAAGCAGTAGAGGATATAGATGTTGAGGATCCTGACTGTGGTTGTGATTACGTGACTTGTTGGGCCCATCAAGGATCTCAGCTCAACGTGTGACATGAAATAAACATATCCATTAGTAAAATTTCATACATGATATAAAAAATGGAAATCACATTATTGAAACACTTACATCAGATTTTTCGTAACAGTTCGTCCTCCACTGATTTGCATGTTTGTCATACCCAGTCTCTTAGAAGAAGTCAGCCATGCGAGGAAGTGGCACATCCTGGTTTTCTTCCGCAACCGATTCCCTGACCACCGGTGGTTTCTTCTCTCGCTCATGTTTTATTTAAGGGTCAAATTATTAGCACGATTCAATAAAAAAATTAATTACTTAAAATGTTTACCTCAAAAAAATCGTCTCATGTCTGGGAATAAGTCTTTGACCCCACACCACTTATATTTTTGCTTAGCCATGTTCGCCGCGTTAACTTCTACCTAATTCTGTTTTTTTAACAAATATTTAAAAACATAAAGTATAATTATAACTTATAACTAAGAAATATTACCTTCGAAGCAATGTCGTCCCAAATATCACATCTCCTTTGTCAATTTTCAAGCATCTGGTCATCGAGGATTTTGCCCATGTGGTAGTAATTTTTGTTTATCCAAAACTTGAAATCACTATATCTCTCAGCACATGTAAATCCAATGTTGCACAATAATTTATTCGTCCAGCCTCTGCCTTCACTCGTCCATACAGAAGAATCCATGTCCACAAAAAATTAACACATCAACTATGTTTTCCCTTAACAATGGGTATGCATAAAATAACAATATAGTAAAGAAAATTTACCCTCGGGCAATCATGTACTTGTTGTTGCATCTTTGGTGGTTCTTTATTCCAACTCTTGAAGCATGGAGCGACCTTATCCCTTACAGTGAGACCGATGACCTGGGAGACATGCTTTCCATATTTACTATGTGTCCACATTTATCCGAGCCAAAGAAATGGTGATCGGATCTGCACAAATGGATATCGATTATGCATCCCATAAATCGTGGCTCCATCTGTGTCGGTTGTTTACTTCACATACAACTTTCCACCCATTCTGCGACTTCTTTGAATTAATTTAATCGATATAAAAGACATTTTTTGCTTGAGTGGCTAATATGTAGGGCTTTTCACTCCACAAGAAAAAAATTATGTTGATCATGATTGCCTCGTGTTCCGACTTTCTTTTGTTTGTTTAGTCGTCTATATTGTAGATCTCGGTTTTGCGGCCTGGGCAGTCGACCGAGGCCTAGCGCCTAGGCGGGATTACACGGGGCTTAGGCAAAATTTTACGGTTTTGAACCCCGCTATGTAATTTTGTATATTTAGTAATATATATGTAGTAATTATATCAATTTTAACTATTTGAGCCATAAAATTCATCTAACAACACTATATTACGTATACAAAAACTAAACATTGAGTTATAATATCAATTAAAGAATTATCTAGAATAAGAAAAATAACAAGAAGGCATGTGTGGGGATGTTTTTTCACTAATCGGAGCCTAGGCGACCATTTTTTGCCATTAATTGACGCCTAGACGGGATAGACGCCTATTCCGCTGTGACTAAGGCGCTAGGCAAAAACGCCTAGAATTTTAACTAGGCGTAAGCGGTTAGGGGGATTTGACGCCTAGGCGGCGCCTAGGAGTGGAGATCTATAGCGTCGGTGTTATACCACTTAGACTCGAACAACACAACTTAACAACCACCACCGAATTCCACATATACAATTTTGACGAACTCGCTGTAATAAAATAATCCATTTGGTGATAGTACAAACCTTGTAATCGTGAGTCACTCGTTTTTCTCCCTTGTCACGGGTAACCTATTTGACCTTGTTAATAACACATCAATCAAATTTATATATGGGACCATTAGACATGTTGGCCAACAAAATAATTTCATCAGTAGAAATGCATCACCATCTTCAAGCATAAAATATACCTATCCACAACAAAACTTATTAATATTAATAGAGTCGAATTAATGCTAAAAAATGAGAACTTAAATACATTCTCCAAGAAACATCGACGAAATTTATCTCGGTGACTTTTTTCTATATCAGGCATGGACTTGTGTTCACTACACATAAAGAATAGTACTGGCATTTTTAAAAAAGATATTAGAAAACTTTAATATTACTTACATCATATTGGGTTGGATCTCGTCGCAATTATAGAGGATGTACCAATCGATTATTTCCTTCTCTTTGTGTGCTAAAGTACAAAACTCTGTTTTACCGACTGGCTAGCATTGGCTCTTAAGATGGATAGTTGTTTGGGTTTACGAAGCGTCTCACGGTATCTACTTGGAATGTTGAACTCCGTCCTTTTTTCTTGAAGATGCGGTGATATAAAATTCAATGTTTCCTCTACAACATATCCCTCGGCGATTGAACTCTTCTTTAAGTTTCATTAAGTACCTCTCACACGAGTACACCCTACGCATTTGAATTGGATCTCATAACTAGGCTTCCTCGTACATGTGTATGACAAGGTCGACCATTATGTCAAAAGAACAAGAGGAAAAATTATCGCAAGCTTGCACATAAGTACGAATATTTCATCCTTTCTCGCTTCTAGTTCTTTCATACTTAGGTTCTTTTTACAAAGATTTCTAAACATATTGCACAACCCAATTATCAGATCGTTGATTGAGTTATCGTCAATAAGTACAGGTATACTAGCAACAAAAACAAAATGTATCATTGTGTGACAGTCGTGGGATATCATACCGATTATCTTTCCCAAATCACTCTAAACGTTATTCCTCAAACTAGACGTGAATCCATTGGGAAAATTATACGCCTTCAACCAATCCAGAAACACATTTCGCTTGTCCGGGACATCGCATACTTTGCGCACAGTAGCATTACTCTGCCTCGGTCCTCAAACAACCACAACTCCTAATACCCATATCTTTCAAATCCTTTCTCGCTTTCATATTATCTTGGTTAAATTTTTCATCTATGTCAACCATAGTACTAAACATACTATCACGCACATTCTTCTCACAATGCATAATGTCAATGTTATGCTTCAACAAGTTTTCTGACCAATATGGTAAACGATAGAAAAATAATATTTTTTTCTAGGTAAACTCACGAGGACCTATTTGCTTTGTCTCCTTTCCACCAAAGCCATTATGTTTATCGAGAAACACAATAGGAAACCCAGACAAAAGAAACCCATATAAATATCGGCGTAATGATGTTTCTAGCGTACGAGGATACGTCTCTTCTAAAATAGGTAACCACCGTCTATGATCAAAATAAACTACACCTTTATTCACCCATAAGGACGACGTAGAATCCATACATTTTGGGCACGCTAAGTAACTTTAACCTGACCATCCAGAATTGTATGATTTGGCCGAAGTAATCATTAATCGTGAACATTAATTAGATCTTTATTAAGAATTATCACTTCATATGAGCATAATGTGTAAGGATCCATGTACCCAAAATGTTTTCATTTCATCTATAACAGGACAGAAAAATACATCCATATCTTTTCTAGGTGAACGCAGACACAGAATCAACAAAGTAAACATACAAGTGGATTCGTTCATGCATAACCATGGAGGATAGTTGTAGATTATTAATATAACTAGTCACGTGCTATATGAGTTGTTTTGCATGGATAAAGGACAAAACCCATCAATGTCTAGACCAAGGCGTGCATCCCTTGTTCACTAGAAAACTCAAGATTCAGCTCATCAAAAGTTTTAAAACTAGTACTATCAACTGGATGACGTAACACATTTTCGTCCGTACGCTTTCCGTAATGGTTTCAAATCATATCTCTAGCGGTGTGCCTCGAAGCATACATTCTCTGCAATCTTGGTGCAATGGGAAAATATTACATTTTCTTATGTGGCACTTTCTTCCCCTTCTTCAAATCCCACCTAGATTCACCACATACTGGACACTTCTTGATTTTTTCATTCTCTTTATAATATAAAACACAATCACTCAGATACATATCGATTGTAATGTATCATATACCCAAACGTTTCAACTTTTTGTGACATTTCTTATATGAAGAAGGAAAAGTATGACTATCTAGTAAAACACAACACAACAATTGAAGAAGTTAGGTGAAAGAGATGTTTGTCCACTTGTTATTTACTTTGATGTGCATTAACTTGGATATGAAATTCAAGGAATCCATCGTAGTAGAATTGCGGTACAACTCTGTCTCAATTTCCTCGAACAAAGTATCAAAATAACCACACCTCTAGCTAGTAAGATTCTCGTCACACATCTCAATGTCACTGGGGTAACCCAAACATCAAAAACGGGTCGAAATCATCATACACATTCAACAATTCATCATATACGATTGGGTTATTCATGGAAATTTCTTCTTTTTCACCGTATTTCGTCCAAATCTCATATGTTGATGAAAACCCATATATAAAAAGATCTACTCTAACATCTTTTATATAAAATTATAATTATCAAAACAACATTACACAGAAAAAACTGTAACCCGTACTGTCCACGTATTTTTTGGAAAATTAATAAATTCCATCACACCCGACAAATATTCCTTCATAACGAAATTATTTGATTTGAACCAACTCTTCTCAATAACCCAAACCACCGTCTAAATTTAGAAAAACATATAAAAAAACTAAAAACATATTCTACAAAGATCAATTGTATCAAAAAATAGATATTATAAACCTTACAAATACCACAATAATACACATTTTATTCACATAATCAAACTATAGTTAAAGACGTGCTTAATTAAAACAAATTAAGAAAAGTTTAAATTTTTTAGAATACCTATTGTTTGCGAATTTAATGGATATTTTGAAGTTGAACTGGGATTCACACGTGTAAGATGGTGTTGGGAAACTCGGTTAATGACGTGGCGGTTCACGGGTTACAAATTGGAGAGGTCCTTGGAGCAATTATAGAGCCTAGGGTTTGATAATTTTGGAAGGGGAGTTTTTTCATGGAGCATTAATGAATTTCTGCCCACTGAAATATTAGATACACTTCGCTAATTGTGATGATATAAGTCATCGCAAGAAATATACATTTCATCGCTAGTGACTGAAATCTACAACGACAGCAATGTCGTCGCAGATAAAATTGTCAATAGCGACGATTATTATTTTTTCGTCGTCAAATATTGTTACTCACGACGACATGTTTCATCGCAAACAACGGTGTGGAACTAACAACGCCTTTTTCCTTCGCGGAAATAATTTTGTCGCATATAAACTATCAGTAGCAACGACACGTATGCTGTCGCCGATGATAGTGTCGCAAAAGTCGCCGATGATAGTGTCGCAAAAGACGCTGCATATAATAGTGACAGGGAGGCCAAGCTAAACCGGCTCAGGTGATTTATGACCTAACGTGAGACTATTCATGGTCGGTGAGATGTGGAGTTTCGGGTTTATAGTGATGTGAGGGCAGCGAGTCAGGTGGTTTATTTTTGGTGGTTTCAAGAAGGTAGTTTGAGATGCTTCCGGGATCTAGGTCACTGTGAGAAGAATCCCGAGATTTGTCTCGCATAGCACGATTATCCTCTTTAAATCAATGCAAAAATGGATCAAGAAAAGCGCTAAAACCCTCGCATTTTAAGAAATCTTGTTTCTCTAACTTTTCTCTCTCTCCTTTTTAAATTATATTATTAGCCTCCTACTTGAGGTCTTCTTCCTTTCTCTTCGAACAAAAAAAAGAATCTTCTTCCTTCGGCTTCGGATTAACAATTCAAAGAAAAAGGACCAACTATCAATTTGTTTTTCCATATATTTTTATGATCAAACAATGCAAGGAGCTAACAAAAACTAAGTACAAATGGAAAAAACAAAGCCATCTAGAATCTAAATTGGAACTGCAATTATGATAAAACCCAGCTTGTAAACTATTTCGAAGCCGGTTTGGTGATAGATGAAGAAGAATGAAGCAGTGAAGATGCAGAAAAACTTGTATCGTTGCTTTGCAAGTACAAGCTCTGCATTGTTTTCGATGACCCTCCATGGAAATTCTTATCTTTAATCGGCGACCCTTTGAGAAGCATGTCAACTTTCACAGACTCTTCCTTCTCGTGTCTTATTTCCTTTAGCATTGCTTCAACATCTTTCATTGTAGGTCTATCATCTGGAGAAGGGTTAACACAAAGCATCGCTACTCCTAAAGTTTGAATCATCTCCTCAATATCAGAGTCAGGTCTAGCACGCAAGCTCAGGTCCAACACTCCAACTTCAGCTCTCTTTTGCCTTACCCAATCTACAATGTGAACACCATCTGGTATGGTAGGATCAATCGGTTGCTTTCCGGTTAAAACTTCTAACACAACCACACCATAGCTATAGACATCGCTCTTTTCAGTTATCTTCATCATATAACCATACTCTGCAACATTAAATAATCATTAGATAAGCATTAACTATTAATTTACTCCAAGTCAACAAACGTACCTGGAGCTATGTAACCGTAAGAACCAGCAATAGTATTGGCAGATTTCGCAAAATCTCGATCATCAACAAGCTTAGCAAGTCCAAAATCAGCGATATACGGTTCAAAATCAAGTCCAATGAGTATATTATTAGCCTTGATATCTCGATGAACAATCGGAGGGACACAATCATGGTGTAAATAAGCGAGACCATGAGCTGCCCCTAAGATAATCTTGTACCTCAGGTCCCACTCCAAGCAGCCGCTATTTTTCTCATGAAGTAGGCTACCGAGGCTCCCATTAGACATGTAATCGTACATGAGCAGCCTCGTATTATTATTCCAACAACACCCCAGAAACCGAACAATATTTTTGTGGCGTATTGAACCAAGAGTTTTAACCTCGGTTGAAAAAGAATCACGAACCACTCCGTTAACTCCGAATGAATTGTTCTGGCAAGTGTATGTAGCTGCAATTGTTGATGGCCATAGTTTCTTCACTGCTATGACTTCACCGTTATGCAATTCCGCTCGATAAACAATTCCCGAGCAGCCTTTTCCAATGACATTTGTTTCGAGTAAACATTTTAAAACTTCCTCGACTGTGAAATTTAATCTCTGGAAGGGATTAAATTGCCAAGGAGATAAATCTCCTCCTAACTCGGAATCATTATCTTCTCTACTCAGTTTCCGAACGCGTAAAACAGCTAAAATCCCAAGAATCGCTAAAACTGCAGTAAAAACAGCTAAAAGTGCTATCGCCAATTTAAGCTTCCATGGTTTTCGCTCATTCGTGTTATTACCCATCCTTAAATCATCGCTCAAGAAACACGAGTCATGTCCCGAAGAGCATAAACCTTTGTTACCTTCCATTTCTGTTGCCGATAATTGTCTGAACAGCTTACTATCTGGTAAATAACCGGTAAAATTGTTGTACGACACGTTCAAGGAAACAAGATTTTCGAGTCCCTTGAGAGCCATTAAATCTCCTTCAAGCTTGTTGTGTGAAAGGTCCAACACAGAAAGCTTACTAAGAGCTGTTATCTCAGGTGGTATGAACCCTGTTAAAGCATTCCAGCTCAAATTTAAAGCGATTTCCAGAGCCTCGATTTCGAAAAGTTGTACCGGGATGCTTCCAGAGAGGCGATTGCTACTAAGATCAAGCAGTTGAAGGCCGGAACATTGTCCTAAACTCGATGGGACTGACCCAGTGAAGGAATTTCTACTGAGTACAAGTCTGCTAAGAGAAGTTAATTGACCATAACTCCCTGGAATCTCACCGTAAAATTGATTCCTCGAAACATCTAACACTTGAAGCTTAGTTAAAGAAGACAAAGAAGTTGGTAAAACACCACCAAGTGTATTATTACCAAGATTCAGCATTTGAAGTTCTATACAATCACCAAACTCATTAGGTACTGATCCAGTTAAACGATTATCAGAAAGTTCAAGAAAACTGAGTTTACTCAATTTTCCTATTTCTTTTGGGATTGTACCACTGATTTTATTTCCTACGAGTCTTAACCGAATAAGAGAGCTACAATCTCCTACTTCTGGTGGAATAACACCCGAAATATCATTTGAAATCAAGAGAAGTTTAGATAAGTTTTTCAGCTGAAAAAGACTAGAAGGTAAGCTACCCGTGAGATAATTATGCGACAAATCCAAAGCTTGAAGGCTTCTACAACCACCCAATGTTGTAGGAATACTACCCTCAAGCCGGTTTTGCCAGGCGAAGAACACTGTTAGCTCTGACAGCTGTCCAAGCTCAGGTGGGATTGAGCCGGATAACTGATTTGTATCTAATTGTAACTGGATTAAATTTGTAGCATTCGAAAGAGTTATTGGGATAGAACCAGAAAGATTATTATTACTAAGCATTAATTCTTCAAGATTTATAAGATTACCTAAGGATTGAGGAATACTCCCACTTAAAGAATTTAACGAAAGATCAAGAATAATTAAGCTTCTACAATTCCCGATATCTTCAGGAATAGGACCATCTATATTGTTTTGCCATAGCAACATTTTCTGGAGTTTCCCAAGGTTACCCAATTCCTTTGGAATTGAGCCTGATAGATCATTTTCATATAAATACAAATCAACAAGCTCTGAGCAATTACCTATCTCAGGTGGGATTTGTCCAGAAAGCATTGTAGTATACACAGACAATACTTGAAGCTTGCTTAGTTTACCCAATGAGGCTGGAATTAAACCTGAAATCTTCGTATCAGCAAGACCTAGCACTTTCAGGTTCTGGCAGTTTCCAAGCTCATCTGGAATTTTCCCTCCAATGTCTTTATTTCCACCAGCTCGAATCGTTTCAAGTTTCGTAAGATTTCCGAGTTGAACTGGAAAATCCCCACTAAGCTCATTGTCAAACAGGATAAGATTCTTCAAGCTTCTACAGTTCCCAATCTCACTCGGAATTTCTCCTGTAAGCTGATTAGAATTTAATGTTAAATTTTCCAAGTTTACGAGCTTACCGATAGTTATAGGAATGATACCCATGAGACTATTGGAGCTAACATCAAGTGATTTAAGAGATAAACAATCTCCAATCTCGTCTGGGATAGTTCCAGTGAGATTAGCTCCAGAAATGATGAATCTTTCAAGGTAATGAAGTGAAGAAAGATTTGAAGGAAAAGGAAGAGCTAACTGAATAGACTGAATATTTATCTCAGTAACATAACTTTCATTAGAACAAGAAATGTGTAACCATTTACATGGATTTGAATCTAATGAATTCCATGTTGAGAAAACTGAAGGTGGTGTTTGAGAAGAAGTATGAAGCCATGAAAGCAATACTGAAGCTTCATTGTTTCCAGAAACAAGACCATGCAAAATATGAAATAGAAATATGAAAAGGATTAAAGATTGCCTCGACATTGGCATTAGCAATATTGGGGTGTTAGCTTCAAATCCCAAACAACTCTTCAAGGTTTTGCATCGGGTCTCTCTTCTATATATTTTTCTTCTTCTTAAGTTTTTGGTTTTCTTGAAATGGATATAAACCAATCCAATGAAGAGACAAAGAAAGAAGGGGTGAATAATTAAAGATTAGGAATCACATTAGTACCATTATCTTTAATTACCTCGATAAGGGTTCTGTGTTCTGTGCTTTCTGGGTTTATTCTAATTGTATATTGAACATGGCATTTGCTTAGAGTTTTCACGGTACGCCCATGTGTTATTGCATTGTTTTCCTCAAATCAATCAGTAACTTATATGGTTTTGTTTCGGTATTCGAGCCACATCCCCCGTTATCAACTCTCTACTAATTTACTTCATTAAGGAAATTACTTTTCAACCGTCAACCTAACAGCTTCCATTATACGAATTGCGGTTAATGTCACCAAAAAATTTATGAGTTTTTTTAATTATAACACATTTTTAAAAAATAATTACAAGAAAAATGTATGTGGCAAAAATAATTGCAAAAGCAACCCAAAGTGTGTCTCTAAGGAGCGCCTTCTTCAACCATTTTTTTTTTCAGAAAAAAGAAGGTTACAGATTATTACATAGCGTCAATAAGTGATTAAGAAATTCTATACTATCATCTATGCTGCTAGAGGTCCAGTTTTCCATGTTTCCATTCTTTCGTACAAGCTTTGCCGCCAGATCCGCAATAGTGTTATGCACCCTCTTTAAGTAGCTCACTTTCCATTCAGGAAATTTAGCGATCCATTGCCAAATACGTTCGATAATTGGCCGAATCGTCCAATCAATTCCTGACTTTTTATTAATACCTTGAGCAATTTCAAGGTTATCGGTGTAGAATATGATTCTCCTACGATCAAGGTCTTCTGAAGCCTTCATAGCCTGCAGAATAGCCCAAGTTTCCCCTTCCTTTGCGTTCCTAAAAAACCCCTTCCTGTGTTGTTTGCTAATTATCTGCTTATCCTTATTGATTCCAATCGAGGCGGTTCCCGCTTGTTCGTGTTTTCCGGAGAAAGATACGTCATTGTGTCAAATCACATCCACTTGTTCTTCTGGCTTGTTAACTCCTAATCCATTTTCTGGTTGTCTCCCTCTTTGGATAATACTTCTCCTAGTTGTCTTTGGTTTGTGCTATATAGCCGATCGACCACTCTATTTGACTTATTGATAATTTCTGATATATCCCATTCCTTTGTCTCAAAGAATCCCTTCATTTTGGCTTTCCAAAGGTTCCATAATATTACGATCAGATTACTAATCAGGATTTTCTTGTCCCATCCATTCTCCGAATAATTCTTGATAATATTAATGAACCAATCTTTGAATTCCTGTTTGTCAGTTCGGTCAGTTTTGATTTGAAGTGCCGATTCAGCCCAAACAGCGGTGCTAAATGGACAGTGAACAAAAAAATGTTCTTTAATTTCCTCAGCCTCCTCACACCATTCACACATCTTATTATTTGTGCATCGTCTTTTGTATAAGTTCTCCTTGATAATCAGTTCATTTAACTTTCTTAATTTTGATATGTCTTTACTTTAAAAAAAGAAAATTATTGATCAACAATCTCCTTGTATACAGATATATACTTTTTTGGTAATAAATCTTTCAATAATCCAGATGGTCAACGGAAGAAGTTTGTTTTACAAGGTCCCTCTTGCCTGGGGTCCAAGTCCCCAATAAACCCGTAAATTTTATAATATATAATGTAATTTTGTTTCGAAAAATAATTAGCTTCTTCTAAATATTTATGTAAAAATATGATAGTGAAGACACACAAGTCATTTTAGTTTAGTATTTTTATATTTTATATGTATTAAAATGAAAGTTAGGTGCTTGAATCTTAGTATTTGTTTTATCTTTTCTTAAATATAATAGAAAATAATTTTGAATATAAAATAAGAGTTCAACTTTATTTTTATTTTTTAATGTTATAAAAATATTCTTGTTCCTTAATATACTATATTTAAGTTACAAATTAGTCATTTTTCATAAGACCGATATATTAAATATTACAAATTTGTTATTTTTCATAATACCGATATATTAAATATTGCAATACTTGTATAAGTCTATTTAGATTTTGAGGATAGTAATACTTATAGTTTATTTTGTATATTACTCAAATAAAATTATACTGTTTAATTTTGTAGATGATTTATTACTTAAATTTATAAATTAGAATATTAAAATAGTATATTTTATTATTAATATGATACTAATAATACTATATAAATTAAGTGTAATGGTATTGGCCGTTTTGCATATTTTTCGGATGAATACTAACTGGTAATTTTATTTTTAAAGAGACGAGGAACATAATGGTGTTAGATTTACCATATTTGTATTTTGACATTGGTAGTTATATATTTTTGTATATTATTTTTACCCTAAAACATTTACGGGAAGTGTTGACCCCGAATTCTCATATATTTCGAGTCCCCTCTTAGTTTACCTTCTGGATATGCCCATGTTCATGATCATACTAATTACTAGTCACACTTTACAGCAATACCATCTCCATATGATGAAGATCATATGATCTTTACAAGCTCTAAGCTTATTGGACATACTGATTCCAGATGGGCAATACGGCCCATAACAAAGGATGAAATTGTGTATCAGGCCATAAAGTACTATATAACTATGGTTGAAAGGGGAACCTCAAGGGGACACTCAACTCATAATCTAAGGCTTCTGAGAGTAACTCTCGAGGATGATGGAAAGAATCTGTTAGCCTCACCTTGTTTTATTCCCGTTTTAATATTCGACAAATCATCTTTTAAACTAAAATTCATTTTGGTATCTCCTTAAATGTTCTCCAAAACCCCTCATTAGATTAGTTGTGTTTTTATCCTTGAACTTTAGCTTAGATTCAAATGAACAGCTCCGCGGTACACCGGACAAGTCTTGCGGTACACCGCAGAGTCACGGATCAGAGGAGCGGTGCACAGGATCGCCCGTCAGTAAGCTAGTAAAATTGGACGGTACACCGGATCAAAGGCGCGGTACACCGGACCAGGGGCGCGGTACATCGAGTAGTCCGTCAGTAAGCTTGAAATCTGGACGAACGTTTTCGCGGTGCACCGGACCATACCCGCGGTACACCGCACTAGAGGGTTTTCTGCACTATTACAAGAGGACAAAGCTTATATCCGTTGGAGATAAAATAGATCCGTTAGAGAGAAGCCTTATGACCGTTGGACCATATTTTCAGCTATAAAATGGAGCTCATTCAAGACACAACTTAAGTCTTCCATCTACCAATCTTAAGAGCAATTAATATTATCATTCAAGGAGGTTTCAAAGGAGCATTCAAGTCATATTCATTGTGAAGCTACTTAGTTCATATCTACTCATTTAGGAGTTTAGTTACAAAGCTTTTATAAAGCACCCCTAAACACTTTTCCCTTTTCCTCTTAGTTCTTGTAATAGATTAAGAGAGTAGTGTGAGCATAGATTTTTATGCTTGGTTCCTTGTGTTGGTGATAACACAAGTGTATTTTCCTTCAAAGGTTTTTGAAGTGGTTGTAAGGGTTTGTAATCTCACCCGGTTAAGAGTTACGAAGATTAGTGGAGAATCTTGCAAATCCTAAGGAGGCTTCCTTAGGTAGTGGATGTAGGGAAACCGAACCACTATACATCGTTGTGTATCGTATTCTATCTCTACACTCTTTACATTTCTGCACTCTATATGCTTGATAAAATGCCTACATGAATAGTTTGATAATATTGTCTTTTAGGATTATCTAGTTCATTACTATTTAGTTTGCTAAAACAATAGGACTCAAATTAGCTTTTAATTTTATTTACTTGAAATAAAATTAGCCGATTAATTTCTATTGTCCTATTCAACCCCCCTTCTAGGACGCATATAGACTATCAATTGGTATCAGAGCCTAGCTCTATTGTACTTAATCGTTTCTAGAGTTAATACGATATGGATTCTAATCAACCGGAAGGTTCATGTTCTACTAGACCTCCGCTTTTTGTAGGAAAAGACTACTTTGGATGGAAAAAGAAAATGGAGATTCACGTCAAAGGAATTGATTACTTTTTGTGGCTTGCTATCAAGAAGGGTCCTTATATTCCTTATGTTACGGGTAGTACTACGGAGGTGAAAAATGAAGATGATTACAATGATCAAGACATAACTAAACTCACCAAAAACAACAAAGCTATGAACATCCTCATTAATGGATTAAGTGTCACGGAATACGCTAGAGTTAGTGAATGCAATTCCGCTCATGAAATGTGGCAACTCTTGGAGCTATCATATCAAGGAACGGAAGATATCAAAGAAACTAAGATTGGTCTCTTTATCACTAAGTATGAGCTATTTCGTATGGAGCCCGATGAAGCCTTAAATGCCATGCATCAAAGATTTTCTAACATTGTCAACACCTTGAAGACTCTTGGTCAAGAGTACACCAACAAAGAACAATGCCGAAAAATCTTATTTGCTCTTCCAAGGAAATACAAATCAAAAATCAACTCTATAAGAGACACTAAATATCTTTCAAAAATGACGGTTCATGAACTCATTTGCAACCTCATGACGGAAGAGCTTGTGCTTGAAGAAGAAAAGATAAGAGATGATGAGGAGAAGAAGATTAAGAAATCTATTGCTTTCCATGCCATGAGTTCCAAGTTGAAAGAACGAAAAGAAAGGAAGGAAAGTGAAGAAGATATCTCACATGAAGAAGAAACTAGTGAAGATGAAGGAGTGGCTATGTTAGCAAGAGATATGAAAAAATTCATGAGATACAAACGCTTTGCTAAGAAAGGAAGTTCTTCCTCACCGTACAAGAAGAATGATAGAGCTATCAAACAAGATGAACCCACTTGCTATCATTGCAATAAAGTTGGTCACATCAAAACCTATTGTCCTCTTCTTCAAAAGGAGAAACCTAAGAGAGCAATGCATGCTAATATCACTTGGGATACTCAAAATTCGGAGGAAGAAGAAAGTGATAACGAAAACGTCAATCTTGTTGCTTTTATGGGAGAACTTGAAAATGATGAAGATGCTTCTTCGGATGATGATACCGGCTCAACTCACTTTGCCTTTATGGCAAATCATGAAGAGGTAACTCCTAAATCTAAACTCTCTTTAACTAATGATGATGCTAGTGAACAAGATATTCATGAGGCATTTGATTCTCTTTACAATGATTTTTTAAATTCTATTGAAACAAATAAGGTTTTAACAAAAGATTTAGAATTTGAGAAAAATAGAACTAAAGAGGTTTTGAAAGCTTTGGAAGATTGTCAAAATCTTTGTGATGAATGTATAGATGATAATGAAAAACTTCATCTTATTGAGAAAAATCTTTTGGAAGAAAAAGTTTTGTTAGAGAAAAAGATTGTTGATCAAAATGCCATTATTTTGAAATTCACTAGTGGGCAAGAAAACTTGGATTTGATTTTAGGTTCTCAAAGAATGGCTTGTGAAAAAAGTGGTGTTGGATATGATCCATTCGCTCACCAAAAACCTTTGAAAAATGTTTTTGTAAAATCAAAAATTTCAAATGAAATTCCATCTTCTTCAAAATCATCTATCACTTGCACCTATTGTGAAAAACTTGGTCATGATGCATCTCATTGTTACTATCGTAAATTATTGGATTTGGGATCTCTTGTGCCAATTTGGAAAAGGCCTATATGGGTCTTAAAAAGAAAATCCACTAACCCTCATGGACCCAAACCTAATTGGGTACCTAAAGCTTAATTTATTTTTGATTGTAGGGATTGAGCATCAAGAAGCAAAATATATGGCTCCTTGATAGTGGATGCTCAAGACACATGACCGGGAATCCTTCATTATTTACACGTTTATATAAAACAAAAGGTGATAGAGTTACTTTTGCCGACAACACTAAGAAACGCGTTTTGGGTAAAGGTAACATTGGTAATATGAATTCTTTACTTATCTCTAATGTGTTACTTGTTGAGGGTCTCTCTTTTAACTTGCTTAGTATTAGTCAACTTTGTGATGTTGGTTTTAGTGTTAAATTTGAAGCATCTAGATGTGTTGTTTTAAAAAATGATGAGTTAGATACTATGTTTATTGCAAAAAGATCGGATAATGTTTTTGTTGTTGATCTTGAAAGTCTTATGTCTAAACATATTAAATGCTTATCCGTGGTAAATGATAGTTGGCTTTGGCATAGACGTTTAGGGCATGCTAGCATGGATTTGATTTCAAAATTATCTAGAAAAAATCTTGTTGTTGGTTTGCCTATTCATAAATTTGATAAAGATAAATTATGTGATGCATGTCAACTTGGTAAACAACATCGTTCATCTTTTAAATCCATAAATAAGGCCATCACCGTTAGGCCATTTCAATTATTGCATATGGATCTTTTTGGTCCCGTTGATGTCACTAGTCTAGGGGGTTCTAGATATGTCTTTGTTGTTGTTGATGATTTCACTAGATATACATGGGTGATGTTCCTTGCTTTAAAAAGTGATGCCTTCAATGAATTTGCAAAACTTTGTAGAAAGGTGCAAAATGAGAAAGGCTACTCTATTACATGCATTCGTAGTGATAATGGTAGTGAATATGTGAATTCTCCTTTTGTGCATTTTTGTGATGAATTTGGGATTGAGCATAATTTTTCGGCCCCTAGAACTCCCCAACAAAATGGGGTAGTGGAAAGGAAAAACCGAACTCTACAAGAAATGGCTAGAACAATGCTAAAAGAACATAGCTTGCCTACATACTTTTGGGGTGAAGCCGTTCATACGGCTTGTTATGTGTTAAATAGAGTTCTTATCAGACCCCTTATTAAGAAAACCCCTTATGAGCTTTGGAATGGTAGACCACCAACTATTGCTTATTTTCGTGTTTTTGGGTGCAAATGTTTTATCCTAAACACTAGGGACTATTTGGGAAAATTTGATGCTAAATCGGATAAAGGCATTTTTCTTGGTTATTCCACTAAAGGAAAAGCCTATCGCATTTTCAACAAACGTACTCGTACTATTGAGGAATCTATGCATGTTGACTTTGATGAGACTAATCCGTTTTGTATCAAGAAAGTGGTAGATGTTGATGAAGATACTCCACTAGATCAACCCTTAGAATCTCCTACTCAAGAATTAAAATCTCATGAAGAACCTCCTAAGGAAAATGATCAAGTATTAAATGAAGCTAGTACGGATTTACCAAGGTGTTGGAAACATATCAAAGATCACCCAAGTGAATTAATTCTAGGTGATCCAAAAGAAGGTGTTACCACTCGCTCTCGTATTATTGCTCTTTGTGCTCATCAAGCATTCTTATCTCAAATTGAGCCCAAGAATATTAAAGAAGCTTTGTTAGATGATCATTGGATTAACGCTATGCATGAGGAATTAAATCAATTTGAGCGTAGCAAAGTTTGGACATTAATGGAGAAACCAATTGGCCCTACTATTATTGGCACTAAGTGGATATTTCGCAACAAGCTAGATGACACCGGCATCATTACTAGAAATAAAGCAAGGTTAGTTGCTCAAGGGTACAATCAAGAATAAGGTATTGATTTCGATGAAACTTTTGCTCCGGTAGCTAGACTTGAATCTATTCGTATGCTACTTGCTTTTGCTTGTTATATGAATTCTAAACTTTATCAAATGGATGTCAAAAGTGCTTTTTTAAATGGTTTTATAGACGAGGAAGTCTTTGTTAAACAACCACCGGGTTTTGAGGATCCAAAATTTCCAAATCATGTTTTTAAACTCTCAAAGGCTTTATATGGTTTAAAACAAGCACCTCGTGCTTGGTATGAACGATTAAGCAAATTTTTATTAGATGATGGTTTTAAAAGAGGAAATATTGACTCCACTTTATTTATAAAAAGGTCTTCAAAAGATATCCTTCTTGTTCAAATTTATGTGGATGATATTATATTTGGTGCTACTAATGAAAATCTTTGTGAGAATTTTTCTAAAAGCATGCATAAGGAATTTGAGATGAGCATGATGGGAGAATTGAATTACTTTCTTGGACTTCAAATCAAGCAAATGAAGGATGGCATCTTTGTCAATCAAGCCAAATATACAAAAGAATTGATCAAAAAATTTGGACTTGAAGATGCAAAGGAAATTGGAACTCCAATGAGCACATCCACAAAATTAGACAAAGATGAAGATGGTAAAAATGTTGATGAGAAAGTATATCGAGGTATGATTGGTAGCTTACTTTATCTAACCGCTTCTAGACCCGATATTATGTTCCCCGTGTGTCTTTGTGCTAGATTTCAATCCTCTCCTAAAGAATCCCATCTTAGTGCCGTTAAGCGTATTTTTAGGTATTTGAAAGGAACCCTTAGTCTAGGACTTTGGTACCCTAGATTTACTTCTTTTGAGCTAATAGGTTACTCGGATGCCGATTATGCCGGTTGTAGACTTGATAGGAAGAGTACTAGTGGTAGTTGCCAATTCTTAGGTCAATCCCTTGTTTCTTGGTCTAGTAGAAAACAAAATAGTGTTGCTTTATCCACAGCCGAAGCCGAATATGTTGCGGCCGGAAATTGTGTGACTCAAATTCTTTGGATGAAACAAACCTTACTAGATTTTGGCCTAGAGTATGATCGTGTTCCCATTCGTTGTGATAACACTAGTGCTATCAATCTTACCAAAAATCCCATTCAACACTCTAGAACAAAACACATCGAAATCCGCCATCATTTTATCCGTGATCACACTCAAAAAAGGGATATTGTACTTGAATTTGTCACTTCGGAAAATCAACTAGCCGATATCTTTACTAAACCATTACCCCAAGATCTTTTTGAGAAAATTCGGTGTGAGATTGGCATGCAAATTCTCTAACCTTCTCTTCTTGCATTTTTATTTAGTGCTTTTTGTGTATATTCTCTTGTTGCTAATATTTTCTTGATGTGATAGGATCCTTGAAGCTTCTAAATTGTTATCCATCTACTTCCTTAGTCCTTGTTTTACTCAAAATGTATTTTGACCCCTTAAAATTTTCAAAAATCGTATCATTAGTTCTTTTTGTTGTTGACAAAGGGGGAGAAATTTTAGTTAAACTTTTTCAAATGCATTTTGTGAGGGGGAGTTTTTATAAAAACTCTAGTGATTAGATTGAGGGGGGGGGTTTTGTTCAAAACTTAATCTTAGGCATCTTCAAAAGTTTATGATTTGTCAAACATCAAAAAGGGGGAGATTGTTAGCCTCACCTTGTTTTATTCCCGTTTTAATATTCGACAAATCATCTTTTAAACTAAAATTCATTTTGGTATCTCCTTAAATGTTCTCCAAAACCCCTCATTAGATTAGTTGTGTTTTTATCCTTGAACTTTAACTTAGATTCAAATAAACAGCTCCGCGGTACACCGGACAAGTCTTGCGGTACACCGTAGAGTCACAGATCAGAGGAGCGGTGCACAGGATCGCCCGTCAGTAAGCTAGTAAAATTGCACGGTACACCGGATCAAAGGCGCGGTACACCGGACCGATGCACGGACCAGGGGCGCGGTACATCGAGTAGTCCGTCAGTAAGCTTGAAATCTGGACGAACGTTTTCGCGGTGCACCGGACCATACCCGCGGTACACCGCACTAGAGGGTTTTCTGCACTATTACAAGAGGACAAAGCTTATATCCGTTGGAGATAAAATAGATCCGTTAGAGAGAAGCCTTATGACCGTTAGACCATATTTTCAGCTATAAAATGGAGCTCATTCAAGACACAACTTAAGCCTTCCATCTACCAATCTTAAGAGCAATTAATATTATCATTCAAGGAGGTTTCAAAGGAGCATTCAAGTCATATTCATTGTGAAGCTACTTAGTTCATATCTACTCATTTAGGAGTTTAGTTACAAAGCTTTTATAAAGCACCCCTAAACACTTTTCCCCTTTCCTCTTAGTTCTTGTAATAGATTAAGAGAGTAGTGTGAGCATAGATTTTTATGCTTGGTTCCTTGTGTTGGTGATAACACAAGTGTATTTTCCTTCAAAGGTTTTTGAAGTGGTTGTAAGGGTTTGTAATCTCACCCGGTTAAGAGTTACGAAGATTAGTGGAGAATCTTGCAAATCCTAAGGAGGCTTCCTTAGGTAGTGGATGTAGGGAAACCGAACCACTATACATCGTTGTGTATCGTATTCTATCTCTACACTCTTTACATTTCCGCACTCTATATGCTTGATAAAATGCCTACATGAATAGTTTGATAATATTGTCTTTTAGGATTATCTAGTTCATTACTATTTAGTTTGCTAAAACAATAGGACTCAAATTAGCTTTTAATTTTATTTACTTGAAATAAAATTAGCCGATTAATTTCTATTGTCCTATTCAACCCCCCTTCTAGGACGCATATAGACTATCAGAATCTTTTTAGTTTTGCATCCCAAAAACGGATGATTCATTGGAAAAATCTAACTCGTATTGTGTCATCGTCCAAGCGTTTTAGCCTTCACGGCATCTCCACTCAGTATTGTAATCAATAAGGAGATCGTTGGCCGATAATTTTAAAAAAAAAAGTAAAGACGTTTCTTTGAGGAGCAACTTAGAATTAAGATAATTAATGGGATGAAGAAGGCGCTCCTTGGAGGAAGACCTATGAGTTACTTTTGTAATTGTTTTTTTACCGTTTTTCTTACAATTATTTTTAAGAAAATATTAAAAATAAAAAAAAACTTGATTTTTATAGTCTCCAAAATTATTATCTGTTAATAATCATAATAAAAAATCTATGGTGAATTCCCTATAGGGTATTAATGACCATCTTAATGCCACAAAGGAACTCTGTCATTCCTCTCTTCTCCAAAGAGGCCTCTAAGATGACCGATGTCATAAATACCCTTATAGTGTATATAAGACAAAAAAATAGATTATTCTCTCTCCTCCATTACTATTTTCTCTCTTCTCCATTACCATTAATTTCTCTCCTCCGTTAACATTTTTTTTTCTCCCCCTTCATTAAGTATAAGTAATTTCCAGCTCTGACCACAACCATCGACCGCCGTCTTAAAATATACTGAGTATGAAAAAAGTTTCTGAGCTTGGAGTACTGAGTATGAAAAAATTACTGAGTATCAGAAAAAGTGCTGAGTATCGGAAAAAGTGCTAAGTATCGAAAAAAATTTACTGAGTATTCGAATTTTTTTATTGAGTCACTTTACTGAGTCTCGTATGCTCAGTAACTTTGCTGAGTATCGAGAAATTTCATTGAGTTTTTAGGATTTTTGCTGAGTATTAAGTCAAAACAGTTGAGTATACAGTAGAAAACTGCTGAGTAGCAATTAAAGCAATAAATATACAACATCTCAATTACACCAATTAAATACAAAAATCTATTTTATATTATAAAATTTTAATAAGAAAAAAATGTTTGGCAAATAATACTGAAGTACATAAATCTGTGTTGAAATCAATAGAAATCAAAAACCAGTCAGCCATGATTTCATATGTAGGAAAAGATGCATCGCCACTGCAAAAATAAACCCAAATTGATAGTGTTAGAACAGATTTCAATTCTTTATCTAGTGGTTGGCCAAAAGTTATAAAAATTAAAAAAGAACCCTAACAATTAAACTGTTTGAAGACAAAACCACCCCAACTCAGCCCATATGTGTTGTTCGCCGGATCAGAGAAGAACAGTTTCAGATCTGGAGTTTGTTTTAAGGAAGGCATCTGACCTCTAACCGGAGCTAAAAAACCAGAGCTCAGTATCTTCCATGGCTTTGAGCGCCGGTTCTCTTGTTCTTCTCAGGCGAGCGCGGGATCTTCCATGGCTTCGAGAGCATCGGTGGTTCTCTTGTTCTTCTCAGAAGCTCCGATGAAGCAGTACAACGACCATGGAAGAAACAAACAAGAAGGAGCTCACGGACCTCGAACAGGAAGGAACCCTTCGAACGGGCCTCGAACAAGAAGCAGCTCACGACGGCTTCGACAGAGCTTTAGGCAAGGCTTTGAACAGGGAGAGAAAGATTGGAAAGAGGAGGGAGGAGAGAGAAATAGTATTTAGGATTTTAGTTTTTTTTTTGGATAAAATTAGTATATATAGGAAAATAAAATACAAAGGGGGGTAAGAAGATAATTGGAAAATTAGGCATATAGTCTTAAATTTAGTTTGTGGTCTTTAGTAAAAAATAAAATAGTGGAGTCTTGTTAAATCTTAGGGAAGATGTTTAAAATTCTTTGGATAATAATCTAAAAATTATATATTTATAACCAAAATATTGTCATCTTATGGTCATGATCTTATTTATTGTTTATTTCTTTAAGAGATATAAGATTTTAATCGAGTTAAAATAAGTATAAATTTAAAAATAACTCTTTGATACTATTAAAAAGAAATATTGTCATGAAAATCCATGATCTCTAAAAAATAACTATCACAAACTCTTTGATTAATTTTTGTCTAATGCAACTACCGCGCAAGTGGATAACGAACATTAATGATATTTTTGCATTATTATGAATTATAACATGCTAAAAAGACTAAAATTCTCATATAATATAATATATAATTAATTAATTTTTCTTTTATTTCCATTAAAACTCCAAATTGAAACTTATACAACTGTTGGTTAGAAGTTTATGTTTTTTTCTTTTTTTAATATATCTAAGAATCACTTTGGATTCAGAATCACTTTGAACAAGTCTTCTATTTTATATAAATATAATACACCCCAACATATGTTGTCCATGTTATCCCATACCTTTAGGATTCCTCTAACCAAATACCTTGTACCTTGGTGTTGCAATCGACTGTGTAAACTCAAAAGTTAGAATTACCTATTTCCTCCCACTCTATCGTGGGAATCTTAATAAAAAGACACCATTGCTTCTCAAATTTCAATACTTTCTCTAGAAAATTATTTTTAATGCTCTAATGGTAAGGATTGTTTCGAATATTGTTAGCTCTTGGGGTTGATTTATGCAACCTGTCACATGTTGTTTTAACTGTTTCAGTTCATATATATGGAAAGACCATTATACTCTAGAATTTACAAAGAGATCATTGAGTTCCTTCAGTTTTAGGTGGGTAAGGCGTTCCACCAATTTGGCTCCTATATTTTTTTTTGGACAGCAAAAGGTGCCGGAGCACCAAAACAACAAAATACATCTATTTAGCCTATTCCTAATTTACATAGTTTATTTGTTAGTTTGAATTGCTAATCGTCATTTCTCGTTCCTTCATAGCTCCGTGCCTAGCTTCCTTTGCAACTTTATCTGCAATGCCATTGAGATTCCTCTTGATGTGTTGAAACCTCAAGAACTTCCTCCTTTTTGCTTTTGGATTATGTTACGCAGAATAGGTTGAATAGCCCAACCTGCTTCTGGCACCTGCTGGATACCTTGAATTACCTCAAGGTTATCGGTAAAAACGACTGTTTGCTTATCTTGTTTATTCCTACATGCCTCGACTGCTTTTAGCACTGCCAATGCTTCCCCTTTAGTAATTGAGTCACATTCTACATTGCAGCTATATTTCTTTGTAGTTTGGCTCGGTATATGCACAAAGACCACTGCAATTCCGGTTGGTTCAAGTTTGTTTTTAAAAGATGCATCACAATAAATTTCGAACTCTGTTTCATTATGTCGCCCATCCTCTATGATTTCATAACTCCGTTCCTCTCCACCTCTCTTATTATTATGGGTACTCTTCCCGTCTATTCCATGTATTTCTTCCATGAGTTTTGTTGTAGATTGTATTATACTATTCCCATCTACTTTCACATCTTCATGTATAGCTTTCATTTTCCCTTTCCAAATATTCCAAACATTTATCATTATCATATATCTAACAATGCCTTCCTCCCACCCCCTTTTTTGTATTTTGGATGAGTTTAAGAAACCATTCTTCAATTGATTCGTTAAAATCCTCCTCAATTCTTATCTGAAGGGGAATATCTGCCCATATTTCTTTACACATCTTACACGATAGTAACAGATGTTCTACTGTTTTGGTGTCATTGTTACACCATAGGCACCTTTTAGAGTCCGCACATTTCTTTTTTTGTAAATTCTCCCTAGTAGGTAACGCATTGTTTATCGCCCGCCACATAAACATTTTTATCTTTTTGGGTATGTTTGATTTCCAAATTACTCTCTAGACCGTGGAATTGTGATTAGTATTTGCTTTTGAAGTGTTCGGCTTTTGTATCACTTCTTCTACTGTAATTATCTTGTATCCTGTTTTTGTATCAAATGTCCCGTCTTTCGAAAATGGCCAAATATACCTATCTTTTTGCGTAATATCATGTATTTTTATCCTTTTTATCAGGGGTATTATGGGTTCTAGAAATAAATTATCTAATATTTCTGAGTCCCACGTAACATTTTCTTGGGAGATAAGTTCATTTACGTTCTCTAACATACACCCTTTTGGTTTCTCAATTTCCAGTCTGTATCTATCCATTTATCCTTCCAGATCTTAATGTTTTTCCCGTTTCCGATTTTGTGAATCCCATATTTTTTTAATAAAATCTCTTCCTTCTATTAAACTGGCCCAACTCCATGTTCTACTCTACCTCAATTTACAATTAAGAAACGAGGATTTCGGAAAGTAAATACCTTTCAGAAGTTTCGCTGCAAGAGTCTTTTGGTTCTGTATTAGTTTCCAGGCTTGAGCCCCGAGAAGGACAATGTTTATTCTTTTAAAATCCTTAAAACCTAAACCACTAATTAGTTTCCCTATAGCTATCTTTTCCCAAGCGAGCCAATGTATTCTATTCTTTTCTCGCGAGTTCCACCAGAAGTTAGAAACTGCAGAGATTATACTGTTACAAAAAGAGATTGGAAAAGCAAATATGGACATATAATAATTAGGTATAGCTTGTAATATCGCTTTAATCAGAACTTCCTTTCCTCCTTCCGATAATAGTTTTGCTTTCCATCCCTCTGTGTTCTTAAATAGTTTTTTTGCTATCCATTCCATCAATTCTACTTTAGATCTTTTATGACATAATGTGATACCCAAATAAGACCCTAAATCTTTTGCCTCCTTCATATTCATTATTTCTGTCATCCTTGTTTTGCTTTCGTGTGGTGTTTCTTTACTAAAAAGTATTAAAGATTTGTGAAAGTTAATACTTTGTCCTGTTCCTTCACAATAAGTACCCAAACATTCTTTAAAACATTCCAAATTTGTTTCCTCTAAGTTGATAAAAATAGCGAATCATCAGCAAATAATACGTGAGAAATGATAGGGCTATTACGGTTTATTTGTATACCACTAATTTCTCTCGTACTAATATTATAATCAATAATACTAATCAAAGATTATGTCATGATGGAAAACAAGAAAGGGGAAAGAGGATCACCTTGTCTAAGTCCCCTACCCGATTTAAAGTTTTGAAGACATTCCCCATTAAGATTAATATTCAAGGATACTGTTGTTATGCAGTTTTTGATCCACTGAACCCAAGTTTCACAAAAACCCATTTTCCTAAGAATGAGTAATATAAAATCCCAACGTACTTGGTCGTATGCTTTTGCCATATCAATTTTTATTGCAGACATATGTTTCTTATTTTTCCTTTTCCTACTCATAAAAAAAGAGATTTCCTGTGCTATTATGATGTTGTCTTGAATCGCTCTGCCTTTGATAAAAGCTAATTGTGTAGGAGATATTATACTATCCATAATATTCCTCAGTCTATTAGATCAGATCTTCGCTATAATTTTATATATAAAGTTTACACATGAGATCGGCCGAAAGTCTCCCAAATTTTCCTGGACTTCCCATTTTGGGATAAGTGTAATTAACGTATCGTTGATGGTTTCAATCGAGATATTAGAATTAAAGAAATCAAAAATAACTATGAAAACGTCCATTTTAATAATGTCCCAAAATTCTTTATAAAAGTTACCGTTTAAACCGTCCGGTCCTGGAGCTTTTGAAACCGGTAATTCTGCAACTGCTTTTTCTACTTCTTCTATACTAGGTTGTTTAATAAGTTCTTCATTAATTTCTTTCGTGATACAGGGTTTTACGAATTCTAATGCTTTGTCCATTTTTTGAAACATTTGTCGGAGCCTCCTTAAACAGTTTGTTATAAAATTCTTGAAAGCAACATTTTATACCGTCTTTACTTTCTTCCTAGATTCCTCTCTCATTTTTAATACGAGTTACTCTATTATGCTTCCTTCTTTGAATAGTAGGAAGACAAAAAAAATTAGTGTTCTTATCCCCGTAAATTAACCAGTTTTGTCTAGATCTATCATACCAATATTTCTCCCATATAATCAAAAACATATTGGCATACTTATTAATTTTTTTCATTTACTTTTTAATATGAAATGTCATGTATGTGATTTCTAATTATTTAAAGTCTTATAAGTTGAACTAACCAGATTTATATTTTCTCTTCCTATCAATATTTATTTTGTGGAACTCTTTTATCTTTTACTCTCTATCTTCTTTTTTCGGAAAAGGTCATGTTATTCAACACAAAAAAATTACAAGGTAGATAAACAACGATAAAAACAACAACACTTAATTACAAATATAAAACAAGGATTAACAAGTAGAAAGAAATGCAAAGTCATCTTTACTAGTAAGCCAAACACCAAAATATCATTCATTCATCTCGAATCGTTCGACAAAGTTTTCATAAGTCATAACAACTACATGTTTTAAATACCCAAAAACCAAATGAGAGCCACGACCTTGAATGATATATGCCATAACAAACAGACTATGAGACCTATAACGGTCAAAACTAACGATCCCCTCCCCTTTCATACATATCAACAAAGAGGGTTTAGAATTTAGAAGAAATAGGATGAAAAAATTTGCTCCCTGACGTTTGGCGTAGAGGAAGAACACCGAAATATCAGGACCCTTTAAGATTTGACTAAAGAAACTTGAATGACAAATACGAAATACAAATAAAAAAGGTTTTTGGTCATGCCAATGCTATGATAGAGCAAAAAAATCACAAAATTCCAAAGAAGAAGAAGAAGAAGAAGAAGAAGAAGAAGAAGAAGAAGAAGAAGAAGAAGAAGAAGAAGAAGAAGAAGAAGAAGAAGAAGAAGAAGAAGAAGAAGAAGAAGAAGAAGAAGAAGAAGAAGAAGACCTACCTTAGTCTTCAATTTTTAATCAACTAAATTTATTAAACCATTCATTTCTTTCTATTTTTAAATCAATGAGTTATGTCTTTTTTTTAAGTACTCAACCCCAAAACCCACTCCTATTTTTGTTTACATACATATGAGACTAAGAGAAGTCATAAGCTTTATTAACTTACATACCCTTAAAGGGTATCTAGAACAACTCTAGGTATAGATGATCTATAATAGATCTACCACTCTTACCGCTCGTAATCTGATTCCATAAATAACTTGGCGGATCTTCAAACTTCCTTGGCTCCTCATTCGACTATGCTCCCTTATTTGCCAACAAATTTGTGCACATATTTGCTTCACAAAAATCAAATTAGCCTCATGCCAAGGATTCCTCTGTAATATAACATACATTCTCTCCCTATATGAAAAAGTCAGTCCCCAGATCCATCATCACCTGAAACTCCCACGAATCTGTCTCTATGCACAAGTTGTCAAATCCTCGATATCTCTCATAGTGTAGCGCTAACAATTCAGAGTGAAAAGAAACTCCACCACACATGCACCCTCAAATCCAGGCACAAACGAACCTTCTATGTCCCTAATGATTTCTCTTATTCCAGCCTCACCTTTAAGTTTATTATAGCTCCCATCCATATTTAATTTATTTCATCATGTTGGTTTAACCCATTTAACTAGATGATTTCTCGTCAAAACTATAACTCCCCCATCTCAATCCTTTCCCCCCGCGTGCGAACAAAATCACTCGTCATCCTAGTGATATACATATTCACACGATCCATATTTTGTAAACGAGACGAATGATCAAACAAAGCTTTGTTTCTTTTGGTTCAGATGGTCCAAACTAGAACAACAAAGATAAGTGTCCATTGGAGTCCTTTCCTTATTTTTCTTGAATAAAGATAAGTTCCTAGCCACTCATCACCAAAATTTCTCTATTCCAGTAGTCTGTACATAAGCTGCCATTATATGAACCTATGTTCGGGAGCTGACGCAACCCCACTAATTGACTTCTGCTCAATAGATTTTCTCCAAGAACCTATTCAGCAATTAAATTCCATTTTATAGTTTTGTTAGCTCCCCTTGTGATGCATGCATTTGGAGAAAAATAATTATGCAACTCCAAACTCCTCCACTTTACAGTCTATAAACAAGTGATACAAATCTCCCCTAGCCAAGTGACATATGGAGCATTCTTGCGATTTCAGTAATCCCTTTATGTGCAAATTTACTGTTATGTGAATCTATTTTTCGCTAGTTTCTATAAAACAATCTAATCTTTTGCAGGAGTTTAAGCTTCCATGTCTGTTCCCAGTTGAACCCCTCGTCCTCCCAAAGGCGCCGGAAACACTATGTTGGGCCGACATTGACACTGAGAGACAAAAGTTAGAAAAGTACCAAATGATTATATGCGATTTAACCGTAAATAGCCAAAGACTTATTTGCTCCACTTGGAATATCTCTCCTCCACTCCATTGAATTCAATCACTCCCTCGCGAAGGAGTCTTTCTCCCACTATTATCGTCTTACACATGTTCAAATCCAATGCCTTTTGTTCTCGACTCATAATCCTATAATTAAAGTATTTTTGTTTAAGTATTTCAACCTAAGCAACCTTGTGATCTAGAAAGATTTTTCAACCCAAGTTTGTCAATAAGACTATATTATAATTCTTTGGCACCTCTTAGTCCATGCCGGCTTGCACTTTCAATTTACAAATTTAATTCCACGTAACCCAATAGATATGAGTTGTATAAAGGTAAATTATAATAAGCAAAGTTCAAAGTAAAATGATTCTCCTCATATGTATGGAAAAAAGAAAGCAAATGATTCTTACCACTAAACATCACTTCAAATTTGACGCAAGATCACGTGATACGAGAATCATTTTTTCCACCAAAGGTCTAGCAATATCAAGTGCTTTCATATGGCTAATTAACTAATTAATTAGTCAATTGACAAAAAGAAACAATACGATTAGTTAAGTAATAGTCATGGTACAATAATTTCAAATAGTTTTATTTTAGTATTTCACTTGACTAAGACAGACAAGGGTTGAAATACACATTATTTAAATATTGGTGCGTTCCTGAGCCCAAAGTTTTAGGAGCTGGTGATCTTGGGAAGATCATTCAGTGGAATCTAGCCATATTGTATGTAATAAGTAATATACTAATATATGTATTTGTTTTTGTCTAAAGTCTAAACTTTAATAAAACGTCCTCTCCGTCCATAGCCTTAATAGTTTCTTTATAAGATTCTACGTTTATCGTTTCTCCTACAACTTTAGTGAGCAAATTATGGATTTCGAATTTCTTCTTTATTGACTTTGAATGATACGATCAAAAAGTATGATAATAATTTGAAAATATTTCACTTTTGCTTTTTAAATTTAATGCAAGATTTTCATTTGTTTGGGGTACGAGTACTGATTTTTTTCTTTTTAGGGACAGAAAGAAAGAGTATTGATTAAACGTTAAGGAGTAAATAGCACTTTTGCCTCCTGTGTTTATACCCGATTGACAGGTTGCCCCCTAACCTTTAAAATGCGACTCGTTTCCCCTTAAGTTTTACTTTTGTGCCCCGTTACCCCTGAGTGCGTTTTCCGTCCATTTTTGCCGTTAAAAGTGACGTGGCATTTCCATGTCACATTTTTTTTTTAATCTTAATCCTAATTAATCATTTAATTAAATTAAAGTATGGGTAAAATAGGTTTTTTATCAATAGTTTTCATACCATTAAAAATAAATAATAAAATAAACCCCCCCACCCCCACCGCACCCCCTACCCCCCCCCCCCCCTCCCCCCCTTCTTCTTCTTCCCCATTCTTCTTCCCCGACCTACCTGCAACTCTTCCTAAAAAAAAAAAATCAACAAAAGTAATAGGATCCATTAGAAATATGGTTTCAATGTGTGTCTCATCACTTGTTCAAACAAATATGATTATCAACTAGTTCTTTTAAAACGATTCTTGAACCTTGTCGAAAACACATCTTAATTAATGAATGGAAATCTGATGATGAAACCCTGAAAAATACCCAACTAAAAACTCTATTATGGGTACAAATCCATGGCTTACCTAGAAAATATATATCAGCGAATAATGCTACTCAAATTGCTAATCGATATGGAAAAGTGTTAGAGATCCAACTCCCGCCGGTAGCGACATTCAAAGAGATGGTCTATATCAGAAATCGGGTTGACTGGGACATCAATCAACCATTAAGTGCGAGTTACTCCATTAACGTGAGAGTATTTCATAGTCTATCTGGATTATTGAAGTATGAGAGGCTTGGTGAGTTCTGCAACTTGTGTGGTTTAATCGACCACATGGAAGAAGATTTCAATAACTGAAAACCCCTCAAGAAAAGATTAGGGGGCCAGGTTTAGACTCCACTGGCCAAGGCCGAAAAAGAACAAATATAGATGGAACCCATAGGAGAGGAAAAAGTAGCTTGAGAAGTAAGATGAAATTTAGAGAGAAGGATCAGAAGTTTTGGATATAAAGGTTTATTCTTGGGGTTGGTTTTGAAATTTGACTCTTTTGTTGTTGAATTGATTAGGTTACATCTGAGGTTGATTGTGGGTTGAATATAATGGAGAGCAGTGAAGGAGTAAGGAGGAATCCAAGCTTGATCTGTGGTCCGATAATGGCAGACACTGTGGATCAGATGATTAATTTGATGCATAAGGCAAAGTTAAGTGGTGGTGATCTTGTGGAGATTCGGTTAGATTACTTGAAGAACTTTAATCCAAGCATTGATATTCATATTTTGATCAAACAATGCCCTTTGCCTACTCTCTTTACATACAGGTTTTGAATCAACTAGCAAATTTTATGTTTTACTCCGTAAATTAACCTTGGTATTATTTTGTAGACCAACATGGGAAGGAGGCGAATATGCAGGTGATGAAAAAAGTCGTCGAGATGCATTTCTAATGGATCCTATTACTATTGTTGATTTTTTTTTTAGGAAGAGTTGCAGGTAGGTCGGGGAAGAAGAATGGGGAAGAAGAAGAAGGGGGGGGGGGGGGTAGGGGGTGCGGTGGGGTGGGGGGGTTTATTTTATTATTTATTTTTAATGGTATAAAAACTATTGATAAAAAACCTATTTTACCCTTACTTTAATTTAATTAAATGATTAATTAGGATTAAGATTAAAAAAAAGTGACATGGAAATGCCACGTCACTTTTAACGGCAAAAATGGACGGAAAATCGCACTCAGGGGGTAACGGGGCATAAAAGTAAAACTTAAGGGGGAACGAGTCGCATTTTAAAGGTTAGGGGGCAACCTGTCAATCGGATATAAACGTAGGGGCAAAAGTGCTATTTACTCAACGTTAAATATTTATGTTGAAATAGTGGATGATTTGATCAATATACAATTTGTTAGGCAATCCTATTTTTTACTAAGATATATCAAACCTAAAACCAAATAATAAAACAGTGAACTAAAATATGATAAAAAGAATTGGAATAGTTTGATAACATGACTATAAAATATTGATTGATAAATGGATTATAGATATGTTACTTTTTTGTGATGTGATATAAATGTTTTGTACCTTTAAGATGATTATTTATAGATTTTAGAGGAAAATAGAGTAATAGTAGAAATGGATAACGACGGAGTACTTAATTATTAGAATAACTTTCTTATCTAGTTATTTGCTCAACTGTTCAAGTAGGCATGATAAACGTGTCTTCGTCGAGATAATAGATTAACTGTTCGTCGAGACATATTATGATATCTTTGAGGTGCAAGGTTCTTACTCTTCTCAACAACCTCGTGGATTATATGTAGTGGTGTGTATTTGATCTTAGAAGATGCTTGAGACTAATCAAGAATTGTATTTTCTTGTTTTTATTCCAAATAAGGGACTTTTTATAGCATGTTGGTCCTCAACTGGTTCGAGGGTGTTTTTGGTATATCGGTTGTATGTTGAGTAAATTGTGTTCCTTATAAAGATTCTTCCTCAAAATTTATTTGAAGTATGAAAATAATGAATAGTCATTCTTCGGGAATCTTAATAGCATCCCTTCATTTATATACTGGATTTTAAATTTTGATTTTAAGAAGAATACGCAAGCCTTGACCAGCTTGTGCGATGGGATGGCCATTTTTATGGTTGTGTTAATGACCTAGGGAAGCGGTACGCGTCTTCCTATGTTGTCGTGATTACCTTTAATATAAGGGTAATTAATCTATAGAGTCTTGAAGAGAGGGAGAGATTATGCCATATAAGAAACATAAAACTAGTTTTTTCTTTAAAGAGGACACTATTCAATCTTATGGATTACAAAATACTAAAATATCCTCACATAAAATAAAAATCACAAAAAGACAAAAACACATAACTTTGGCCACCACCCACCGACCACCGCCGGCTCGCCACCAGTGGTGTACTCAGAGATTTTACTGAGTACTCAGAGGTTAAAAAACACTGAGTATCAAAAAAACACAGAGTATTAGGCAATATTCTCTAAGTACTCAGTGAAAAACATTGAGTAATACTCAAAAACACGAAATATTATACAAAAACACATAGTAAACAATAAAAAACATATATTATATTTTATTATATTCTACAACAATAAAATCAGTAATACTCAAATAAAGAAAAAAAGGTATTTACAATAAAACCTAACCTAATGAGTATTAGCGCTCTTACAAAGCAAAAGAAAAAGGTGAGTGATCAAATGTCGAACAAAAGAAAAAAGAAAACAAAGAACAACACAGTGTAAACTAATAAACTTTCAAACAAAACAAAAAAGAAAAGAAAAAATAGGTGAACATCAAAATATTGCTGAGTAAACAATTCCACCATTGAATTTGACCATCGGAACAACTAACTCGGCAGATCTCACTAAGGAACGCTGAGCTTCGAACCGAAGCCATAGCCATGACGAACTCATCAGATCTCACAAAGAAGATGCGCAGATCTAGCCTGCTATTCTCCCTTCTTCAAAGGCTGAAGCTCAAAGCTCTGTCATGGACATGCCACGACAGCTTATTCACCATCTCACCGTGAACTGAGCAACTTGGTCCCATTACCACGGTCTCGAGCTCTATTACCGCCTGGAGCTTCACGAACTGGAGCATCACTTCACGAACAGGAGGCCATGTCATAGATCTCACGCCGGGCTCGCTGGACTCGAAGAGCATAGATCTCACGCAGCCCTGTTCGAAACCTAGCTCAATCTCCATTTCTTCACGCTCGATCTTCATCTCGGATTTGAAGGTGCGAACGGACTTAGGCAAGTGAAGAAGGCAAAGCTTCACACCGTAGTTTTGCTGCTCACGGCGAAGCTTTAGTGTCTTCTGAAGCTTGGTCCAGTGAAGCTTGTTTCGGCGAAGCTTGTTCCAGCGAAACAAAATCTTTTGCTGCTAGAGCTTCAAAAATGGAAAAGAAAGAAGAAATAAGATTTTGTAGGAGGAAGAGAGAGAGAGAGAGAGAGAGAGAGAGAGAGAGAGAGAGAGAGAGAGAGAGAGAGAGAGAGAGAGAGAGAGAGAGAGAGAGAGAGAGAGAGAGAGAGAGAGAGAGAGAGAGAGAGAGAGAGAGAGAGAGAGAGAGAGAGAGAGAGAGAGAGGGGAGAGTAGCTTCCAGAAATTATTTTATGTAGCTTTTAGGGTTTGTTGTGTATAGTATACTAGTATATATAGTGGGTAATAGGGGAATAAAAAATCTAAGTATTTAATTTTGATTTGATTTAATTGGTTTACGCTCTATTGGAGAATATGTAAGACTATATGGGGGAATTAGTCAATAGGAGGTGTCTTCAAAACCCTAATATAATCCTTTTAACACTTAACTATCACGTGTCCATCTCTATTAGGAATGACAACGGTCTGGTTAACCGCGTATAATAAAAAACCATAATTATAACCATGTAGTTTATTAACCATAACCTAACGGATTTACCTATCACTCTAGTTTTCAAAACCAAAATCACACCATTAGGTATCGGTTTTTTAAATGGTTTGTTAGGTTTTAACTATAACTAAACTATGATTCTATAACTAATTTTTAAATTCCTAAAATAAGATCACACATACAAGAAAAAAATTCTAAAGTATATATAAAATTGTGTTGGTCTTGATTAAATTGTGTATATTTTACTTAGTTGTTTAAATATAATATTTGGATTTCAATTTTAGGATTTATATAAATTTATACCTAAATTATTATAAAATGTAAAAATATACATGATAATTGACGGTTATTTGATTATTCGGTTTTTTACTATTTAAAACCATATCACAACGGTTTTAACCATTTATTACACTTTTACAACAATAACCTAATAGTTTTAACCATGGTTATATACTTGGTTTCTAATTTGTTCATTTATCCTTCGGATTCTAATTTAAACTGTAACCATTGACATCCCTAATCTCCATATATACTTCTTTCATGAAATTCTTAAGCACTTTCATTGTTATATTCTAAAGAAAAAAAATGAGAAAGAGCATTTTTGAAAAAAAAAATTGATCATCGGTAGCTAAGTTGAAGGTAGGTCTTTCTAATTTCATGGCATCGTTCATGTGCAAAGTTTTGCTTTTTAGAGGTATTTTTCCTTGCACTCTTTGTAGTTTAAAAATAATTTACTACTATTCTTTCATAAATATCGACAGCATACATTCCTTCCACCATTACTATTGAGGTATCATCGTCTCTAACTACCAATGAGATGGGCTTAAACAAAAACCATATGTTATTTGATAATATAGAAGAGCATTTGAATGTGGTAGACCCAAAGAAATTGGGGCATGGTTCAAAGTACCTTTATCTTGTAGGTAATAATGGTGAAGAGGAACCTTCTAACCTAATAAGGTCTATGATGGGTAGAGGAGTCATCCGAAAAGACTTTGTATCTTTCAAAAATGAGAAGTGTGAGGAACCCCTCAGAGACATTCCTGACTCATCAACTACTTTAAATATCAAGGTTATCCATTCCATAGTCCTCGAAACCTGATGTCCCACTTAATGTGATGATTTTCACTATGCACAAGATATCATTTTAGGTGTATTTATAGGCTAAAAGCATGGATAATGGTCACATTTGAGTATTTTTCGTATCATAGAGTCATATAATCGTTAAATTGTGTTGGTCTACTTATATGTGTTTTTGTGAATAATTACACAAAGATGTATAAAGGTCTCTCCAGTGATGATATAGGCTCAAGTGTATAATGAATGTGCCACACTTCTAAGAAAGCTAGGGCGAAGTTCCAAAGAGTTTGGGAAAAGGCCTAGGAAAAGAGTTATTAAGGTAGACTTGTTGGAGCATGCTATATCACCTAGGCATGGATCCACTAAAGTAACCAAAATATCACATGGATGATTCAACGTGACATGGCGCATCGCGTCGAGAGCTCTATCTCATTGCGGTGAGATAAATAAAGTGTAGGATTTGGAGTTAGGTCAATACTCAATTGACCCTAGACATTAACCGCAAATTGGAGCGCCTTTATAACATTATTTTTCCTATTTAGGAATGTATATTTTGATATTTTCAGATCTTGAAATATTATACACTTTAAATTTTTGGTATTAGCATAACTTGGATAAAGGGAGAAGCCCTTATATCTAATTTTGCTTAGATAAATCGTTCCACCATTGCTGAGAAATATCGAGGTTGATAAATTTTTGGTATAACTTTCTTCCCATATATTTATTTTATATGTTGTGTTTCATTCTCTTTGGTTTAATATCCTTTCTAGCTTGGGATACTTGATTTGTGACCCATTTTGTTTCGCATTTTGTTAAAACTAGTGGGTCAGGGACCCTTAGGGATTTTAGTGATATTTAATTAGATTTGTGTGTTTACCTGCTTATTATATATCTTGTGTATCATATAATCCACTTGTGTACACTATATTGGGTTAATATAGTCCCTAGATCTACACCCATTAGATAGGGGACTGAAGGCTCGATCTTTGATAGTTGATAGTATTAGGTAGGTATTAAGGGATTGAAAATCATTAAGGCCCTATATAGTATTGTGATTATCCTCTAAGTATTTTGAGGGATTAGTGAGAGGGGCCTCAGTGAAAGTATTGTAGACTCTTAGTTACATTGGAGTGATTTGGTAGAAGTTTAGAGTTCCAGCTAGCATCATTGGAATCCAGTTTTCCCTTAGCCATTAACAAAGCACGTGTATGTCAATTTAAAGATCGATCATATCCATTTCTATCCCAAACTGGGTTGTCTTCTCTCATCTGTAATGTTACGTCAATAAAACACCATATCATAAATATATCACCACCATACACCATCTTACCACCCAAACCCATTAACACTCATCTCCTCCACCCAAATCATCGCCTACCACATAACCCACAATCACTTCATATACACCTACCATACACCATTGCCACTAAATATTTTCTATAATGCCTCAAGAATTCCAAAAGGAATAAGGGATAGTCTCAGGATATCAAGTGCTTCATAATTGCTACCCACTGGGACATGCATGTGGCGTAATAAATATGATATCAAGAATAATATGTGGGTGGAGAAATATCTTCTCACCATATTATAAGGGCATCTTGGTGGGTAGAATGTGTGATATATTAATAAGATAATAATAAAGAACAACACCTTTAACTATCACAAGAAACTCACTGCAAGTATTACAGATCGTTTGCAAGTTTAATTAGTAAGTAAAGTTCGTTCACAAGGATTTTGATCTATCAAATCTACTTGTATATAGGGAAGTGTAGGAGAATTTACTTGTTAACAGAATAATAGTAAAATAAATAATATTTATTTGGTTTTCAAATTTAAAAGATAATTATTTAAATAAATAAGATAAAAAAGAATGGGGATGAGCGATACAGTTTAGGATTTCTAGTATGCACTTTATCCTTCTACATCAATATTATAGTTATAAGGGTGATTAAAGCTCTTTTGTGTAAATAGTCAAGATTCTATATTACTCCTAACCCTTGTCAAGGTGGACTTAGATGGCAGCCTAATAATTACCAGAGGACTTGGATAAGGGGACCCTACACAATGATAGTGGTTAATCTCAAACACTAGTGACTATCTAGTTAGGCAAGCCCATCATGATCACTACCGCACACTAGACGTTTATGTGTTGTTTCAATAGTACCCCTTCTAGGTGACCATCCAACTACTAATGGGGTAACCCTATACGCATGCATTCACAAGGAATGCAATCATTAAGTCAAAGCACATAAAATAGATATATAAAGTAACTAAGTAGCTCAATCAATTTAAAGGTTAATCACAAATAACATAAAAATAAAGAATTAAAAATCAAAGATTATACATATGCAAACCTAAACTAAGGGAAAATTAGTTCATATCTAAAGACAGAGAAATAAAACTAATGAATAAAGAGATTAGAAAGATATTTAAGCTATCGAATCTAATACAACTTACCCTAATGATAGAGGGATAGGATGGAGAAGAGGATTTTGTGACTCTTTAACTTCTTATTTTCCTCTCTAGGCCTTCTTGCTTCTCTAGATGATAAAATTGATACTAAGGACTAATATTCAAGCAAGGACAATGTTTACAAAGGTATATAGCTGTATTTATAGGTGTTAGGTCAAAATCTTGGAGAGAAAGACAAGTTATTGAAGTTTCGTTCCATTTCATATTCATTTCCTAAACTATAGGGCAGAATAAACACTGCAGATTGATTTGGTCATATCTCTTTTGTTACTTATCGGATCTCAACGTACTTTATATGGAAACGACCGCAATTCAAATATCTATCTGCTCATAAAAGGGCTCCTCCAGATTAGTAATAGATTTCCGCAGTCTTCAAACTTCATCACTTTCATGTAACTATCGAACGACAGCCCTTTCTGGACGTCTTTACAACATGACAGATTTATTTGACAACTTTCCTTTCCTAACTCAACTTTGTTTCCTTTTAACTCTAGATTTTGCATTGTATCTACTCTCCTTAACTCCTTGACATTGATTTGGAATCTAATTATTTTCTTTTATCTAAGAGCTTCACATTAACACACAAATTATACCAAATATGCTATAAAAGTAATAAATCTCCAAATCAAGGCATGAATTAAGAATTTATCATATAATAAGGAAAAATCTCTTAAAAATTAATATAATGCACCTAAAATGATGTCTCGTGAGTGGAATAATTCTTCACAAATATGGAGACATCAAGACCCCCAACTCAAATTTGTATTGTCCCGATACAATAACGAATAAGAACATAAGAAAGTATCTAAAAATGATACAGCTAAGTCAATTAAGCACAAATGGAAAGAAGATTGAAGATTGTGAGTAATAATCTCAAAGCAACTAATTAGCACGTTTCATGTAATAATATCTACAAACTGAATTACCTATATATTTATCATAAAAACAATACACGGTTCAAATTCAAGATCGGATTAGCTTCGCAGTGTAAGAAGGAGAGGTCTTTCACTTAGTTTAGCTATGGAGGCTATAGATTGTTCATCGATCCTAACAAAGTTTTCAATGATCCATCTAACTACTCTCCATTGGTTCAATTGCTCCTAAATCACATAGTCAAGAATCATAAGGTCTTTAAGGTTATAATGTTAGCTTAGGAACGGTATGTTGGAATATGTTGATAATGTAGAGTAAGCTTTTGGATCTCTCCTCACTAGCCATCAATGAATCTCCCTAGAACTTGACTTACTCTCATAAGATGTTCTCACTCAACCCAATGATTTGATGCACAAATTAGCATCCCCAATAACCCAATAATAAAGCTTAAGATGATCACATAAGAAATTCCACTTTGCCTGTCCAATTCATATTCAATATTTTTCAATTCAATTCATTTTTTTCTTTTGTAAGTTTAGCCATGACTCTCTTTTTGATGTGAGATGTCATGACACTTTTGTTTTCAACATATTGCTTTTCTTTTCATGATTTTTTCGTTTACCCCGACAAAGGCTTTACGATATAATAATAAATGAATCATCATCAAAATAAAGCACAACTACATAAGCTCGAAAAATACTCAACCCAATTATATTTCCTATAATGTGAACACACTCAAGCTCTAAAACGAATGTCTAAGCATCGAATTTGAGTACGGGTCATATGGAAAAGTCCTAAAATCTAAAAAGTATGCCTTATAATGTGGCTAATAAAAAGACTTTAGAAAGGCTAGAAGGGGTTGTGAAGGATATATATATAATAAATGGACATCAAGCTAAAAGGAAACAATGGGCTTATCAAAGAGCCACCTTAATCACTTTCTAAACTATGTAATTTTGTTACTTTCTCACTTCTAGCACGTTTATTAAATGGGTTTATCAACTAGCTTACACACCCCTCAAGGTGCCCTAAGATCAGACATACTTCTACTGCATTGCTCACTAATCTTTACTTTACTACTAATGTATGTGTTCATTTTCATACTCTAAGCATACAAAATAACCAGCTCATCAACAAATTACTTATTATCATTAACTCGCTAAGTTTATGCTTTCAAGCCATTGAACACCTTCTACATCTAATTCAATCTCTTTAAAAAAAATTAAATTTACCTAAAAAAACAATAAATCACAAAACATGGAGATGAGGGACAATGAATCCCCGCACCACCAACTCAAAAATGAGTTGTGTCCCCACAACTCAAAACAGACTCGATATAAAAAAATAACACATATATTGCAAGTAAAAAATGGTAAGGAAGAAAGAGAACATACTCTCGAGGCTATTGCCTTGCATGATAAATACCCAAGATGGGGTGCAATTCTTTTCTTGTATGTAAACTTCATGTATCACCCATTTCGCATTCCCTTATCTCCTAATATGCTCCATCCCAATCAATCATACAGCTCTAGAAACTTCTTTGTACTCACCTTCTCCAATTTCTTTCTCGAATACTCTCTCACGTGAAGGTTTTCATCCAGGAATATTTGTGTTAAGGATATCTAATAGCGTCCTATAAGCTTCACTCATTTAGGGTTTAGGAATTTTGATATGGAAAGGTTGTGGTGATTTCTCCTTAAAAGATGTAACTGTTATGTTCTTTGATTTCACCTCTGCTAGCTTCTCTCTACGTACTTGGCCTGCTTCACCCTTTTCCTTTGTTTCTAAACTTGCACCAATCTCAATTTATTTCTTCTTGATCTCACCCAATACCTTTCTTTGAGTTTTCATCTCCCTTAACACTGGATAGTGTCTCTGTTCTTTTTGTTATCTCTTTTGACCCCCAACTCAAAGGTTCAAACACTCTTGAACAACCTTTTGAGTATAAATAGAAAACGTGTTATTTGGGTTAATAAAGGTGTAAGGCTGATGATCCTCTATGTGGGTGTGATGAACTCTTGTTTGAATGATATGAGTTTAAGGAATTTTGGAGAAGGTTTTTGAATTTTTTTTTATTTTTTTTATTTTTGGATTCTAGGTGTTTTGGATTGATTTGGGTGGTTGATTCTTGTTTAGAAGGAAGTAGGGAAGGATTTGGATATGAATTTGGTGGTGATTTGATGTAAGGTGTAGGTTATGTAAAACTTCAATGGTGTTTCATGGAGTTGGGTGCTTTAGGGAAGAATGAGGCTTAAGGTGTTGTGAGATATAAAGTGAAATATGAAGAAACCTCCTCTTCAAGAATATTTTCATGACACACACCGGCTAGCCGGCTAGGGGACTGGTCTTCAATGTTTCTGTTGTGCACCGTCGCAACCCTTGTTTTCACGAACCTCGATACAGTTGGCAACCGGTAGGCCGATCTTGGGACCGGTGGGCTAAGGCGCCGACGGAACTAGCCGGTGGTGGTTATGCTGAAGGTGGTATTGGTCGACGGAGAATAATGGAGGTGGTGTTGGTCGGCAGAGAATAATGAAAGTGGTGGTGGTCGGTGAAAAATGCATGAGATTTTGGTGGTGGTCGGTGGAGAATGCATGAGGCGTTGGTGGTGGTGGCCGGATTTTACAATGAAAATAAAATAAAATAAATAAATGGTAATGGTAAAAGTTATAAGAATTAAACGGTGTATATAGCTAAATTAATAATTAGTACTTCGATGGGTATCTTATTATTATTTTTTTGTCAAGAAAAAAAAGTTACATACGAGTACGAGTAAGCCTATCTAACTAATCAGAAAAATCAATAATAGACATAGACGGACACCTTATTAGTTAGATATGATTTTATTTTAAGTTGGACATTATTTTTCTAATTGTAGATAAGTAAAAAAATATTTTACTTTCTTTATTACTAACTAGGTTTTCAATCTATGATGCATGGAGACATAATTCAAATGTAAAAATATACAAAAATTATATAAAGAAAAAATATTAAATTATAATGTGCTACTTTAATCAAAAAATATTTAACTCAATAATTTTCTATTACAAATTTTTGAGAAAGAATAATAAAAAACATATGTTATAATAAAAATAAAATAAAAGATATATAATAAAATAAAATAACATATGACAAAGATAAAATAATATATGTCAAAAGTCAAATAACACATGATAATCTTTGATTCTTCTGCACAAGAATACAAATCAAATTACAAAAAAAATATAGAAAAAAGAAATTGTAATATTTACTTCAATCGGTAAAAAGTTTATCTTAAAGGTTTTGTTATTATAAATTTTTAAAATAACAATAATAAAAAATAAGGGTTATTAGAGAAAGTATCCTTATAAATCTTCCTAATAATTTTTTTAAGCCTTCAATAATTTATTTAATAAAAAAAATACCTAATAGAACAATTATTTATAAAAAACATCCCTTTATATTATTTATACCTTTACTACCCTATTATTAAATATATTATTTCATTTTTAATACAATATTTATTTTTAAATATTAAACAAATAATAGGGTACTTCTACCACCACCACCACCACCACCATGTATTTAACCAACACTACAGACACCACAACCATCACCACCTCCACCACCACAACCTACTACTACTACTAATTCAATCACACGCGCGCGTCCGTGATTTTCTTTTTAAATCGTCATAACTAATTAAAAAAAATCAGAAAATTAAAAAAATTGCATTTTTGGATAAAGCAAATTAATATTTATGTCTATGATTTTTTTTGAATTTTTATGATTTTTTTGAATCTTTTTTATTTTTTTTTTGGTTTTTTTTTCCGCAGACACGAAATTCCATGTTTTAAACAGTGAATTTCGTGTCTGCGGAAAACAAATTCAGTATTTCAAAATAGAATTTGTGAAAATCCAACTACTAAGGGTAGTTCTAAGATTGATCAGATTTGGGGCTTGAATAAGTGAAACACAAATTACAGATATATAATTGAAATCTCAATCAATTAATTGTCACTTCCCCCAATACTATAGAATGATAAAATAGAATTCAAGGATTATACAGAGTGCAAATCCAAAATATGGGAAAATTAGTTCATAATTAAAGAAATAAAACTAAATAATAAAGAGATTGGGAACAGTTAAGATATAGATCTAATACAATTTACCCGTAATGGTAGAACGAAAGAATAGAGAAGAGGAGTTCGTGACTCTTCAACTTCTTGTCTTCCTTTACAAGACAACTTGCTTCTCTGGATTATCTCTAAGTGTAATATTGATCAGGGAATGAGCAAGGACATGTTTCTAAAGGAAATTAGTCGTGTATATATATATATATATATATATATATATATATATATATATATATATATATATATATATATAGGTTTTGCATCGATATCCAGGTCATGGTCCAAGTCTTAGAGTCTTAATCCAACTAAAACTCGTTTTTACTTAATAACATGGACTGGTTGACCTTTAGAGTTCTTAAATTCTTAAATCCTTCGTTACAACTCCAAATCCAGTGATCTTGGTAAGAAACAACCTAAATTCAACGACCTTTCCAAATATAAAAGGGATAATTCAAATTCCTTGTCGATTTTATGCAACATTGAAAATACTACACATCTTCATAGTTGGATAACAACTTTCAGCAGCTTTTGCACTTTCCTAAAACCAGTTTCTTTCCTTTTAACTCTTGATTTCGCCTTGGATCTTCTTTCCTCAACTCCTTAACATTGATTTGGAATCTAATATCATCATTGTACTTATGCGCTTCACATTTAACACCCAGATTACACCAAAAATGCTCTAAAAGTAATAACCCTCCAAATCAAGGCATGGATTAAGAAACTAACAGTTAATAGGGAAAATACCTTAGCTAAGCGCATAATGAACCTAAATTGATGTCTCATGGATATATTAATTCATCACAGATATAGAGATATCATCTCCTGACCCCGAGAACAGACTACGCAAGTATGAGATTTCTTCAATGGGGTCATTTATTTCTCACTTGAGTTGTTTCAGCCAAAGTGATCGAGTTAAGAGCTAAGAACAGTTTCAAGTATAAGTTGGTAAATGTTGATACCCTCACTCACAGCTGGAGATGCTATACAACAAAGAAGTAATGGAGGTAACATGTCGATCTTTGAACGACGTTAAACAAACGTGCCCTTGGGAGACATACTATGATTTTTATGCCTGATTAGTTTAAATTTCATTTATAGTAGCTTATATTGATTTTTTTTTTGATTATTTAATATGTTTATAAAGAATGGAATTAGTATTTTTAATGCATAGGTGCGGCAAAATTTGAGTTTGGGGTGAGTTTTCTAGAGAAAAGTGAGCTTACAATTGCTCCAAATGGGATATCGTGCCCATTGGGCGGTATACCGCACCCCTACCATCACTACGATGTAAAAGACAATGCAACACAGTGAGTAAAAGGCCTCCAAGCGGTATATCTTTCCATATGGTTGGTATACCACCCCTGGGAAAAGCGTCATGACGGTAGCAGATTCGGGTCAAGTTAGTAAGCATAGGAGCTCCTAACGGTATACCACCCCCAACGGGCGGTATACCGCACCAAAGAACGTGTCAAACCTTGTGATTATAGTAACACGATACAAGTCCACAATATCCAACGGTATACCGTTCCTAACCTGCTGTATATCCCAAAGCAATGAAGCAGACCCAAAAAACGAGTACAAAATTTGGTAGCGGCCTTTGAGGAGCCATAACTTTCACATACAATCTCGAAATTCAGCTATTCAATAGGCCAAAGAAAGTTCAGGAAATACTACAACTTTCATTGATGATATTTTTCCTAATAATGAAGGATGAAGCTACAATCACCCAACAACAAGGCTAAGAAGCGATCACTGCATTTTCATGGATCAAGAACGTCAATTTCTAAACTTGGGGATTAAGAAATTCTCGCAAAGGTAAGTTCTTTTTCTTTTCTTGTTAACCCTATGTGTAATGTGTATGTGTTTTTTTTAGTCTTTTCGAGTCATAGGGGCACAAATCACTTTTGATTTGGGGGTGTACGGATTCGTTTTCCCTTATTCCCATTTTATGTGTTAAATTTTTTAGTTAGGGAATCGGCATAGAGTATGGTGAATGTCCTATTTGAGCATGATTTTAGTTAGGTCAATGATATTAGGTATTATGGTTTTAAACGCTATCACAACACACGTAATATGTATGCATAAAAACATTAAGTAAAGGATAGAAAAGATAAATATCAATACATAAGAAGAAAAATTGAATCTCAGGGCGCCTTGAGAGGTGTGTTGAACATGAGGTATGAACTAGAGAATAACCCTATTAACCTATGAATTAAAAGTTAAAAGGTAACGATAGCTAGTAGTTAGGACAATAAATAAGGCAGATCTTTGATAATCCACTTGAAGACTTTAGCTTGCTAAAAAGTTTCTACTTGAATATTTATTCATCTTAGCCCCCTTTCTAACCTGATGCCTTCTTTTGTCTCCACATTACAAGCCATACACATTAGTTGATAGGAATTTTCCATATGACCGTACTTGATGCACAACCTTAAGAGAGTCATATTTAGATTTTAAGTTTGGGGTGGTGGGATTCATCATTAGGAGACACTGAGATTGGGATTTCATGATTTGTATTTGTGCGAGATGTGATGATATACTCTGATTTTGACCCTTTCCTAGGGTCCACTAAAAAAATTGAGAAAAAGAAAAAATATATCAAAATAAGTAGCATGATTTCACACATCAAAAAGAGGGTCATAGCTAACTTACAAAAAGGAATTGAAAAGAAAAATCAAAAGAAAAAAAAAACGTCAAATTTGAATGTTTATGTAAATAATCACCAAATAGGTTATTTGGGGATGCTAATTTATAGCATCGACATTGGAGTGAGTGAGAGCATCTTCGAGTGAAACTCAAACTCTAGGGTGATTCGTTGATGGCTAGTTAAGATAAAGCCAAAAACTCACTTCACATTATCCAAATATACGTATCATACCATCCATTGGCCTACGGTATAACCAAAAAGACCTTAGGATTTCTAACTACATGAGTAGTTAAGTGGATCATTCGATACTATGTTAGGACCGAGGAACACCCTATAACCACAATATCAAACAAAGTGAAAACCGATCCTTCTGGTATTGAAAAATTAATCGGATCTTGAATTTATGACATGTTGATTGTTTGTATATTATGCGTGTGTGTATTAGGTCTTAGACATTACTACATGATACTTGCTAAGGTATTTTCTCTAGGATCATTCAATTTTTTTGATATGGTTATTTGATAGAGACTACCCTACTTTTCTTATTTCTATTGTGTAAGGATGACACAACTTTGAGTTGAGGGTTTTATATTTTTATCTTTATTTATTTGATATATCATTACTTTTAGAGAAACCTACAAGTTAGAGCCTAATTTGTAACAAAGTGAGTTTTTAAGGCCTAGTTAGAAAATACTTCTAAATAAAGTCTGCTTTTAATTTTTGGTTACACTTTTTCCATCTTTACCCTTTTCATTTATTTTTCTTTTCAGTAATTCATTTTTTATTCTTTTGTTCTTTCCATTAATCCGTACCCAATCCATACCCTAGGGTACATACCAATGTCGGTTATTTAGGTTTTTATGTTATGTGTAATGATTTTTTATATTTGTCCATGGGGCTGTACCCAAGCCATATTTTTTTCCATGTCCAATTTCAATGTGTTCAATATTATACCCAAGGGGTTGTACCCAAACTCGGGTTTTATCCATGTCATTTTTTGTCCAATGTCAAACTTTCAGGAACTAAGTCATCCAGTACACGAAAGTAGTTAAGATTTTGATGGTAAAAAATGTTCATTTCGGCATAGAAAGATCTATTTTGATGGGGTAAATGGACTTTTGCAGTTAACAAGTTCATCGTTAATGGTTTAGGGCGTTCCCCCCTTATTGGAGGGTCATCGAAACCTAGGACTAAAACTAAACGACCCAAGGTGACTAGACCCAAGTGGCCAAACTCCAAAGAACTTACCAGCAAATAATCAACAAATATATCATTTGTTAAGAAATTTAAAAAAAAAACTTGGACTCTAATAGACTGGAACCTAAGATGTCTAGACCCAATATGTCATGGCCCCAAAAGAACTGACTTGATAGAAATGGGAAAGCAAAAAAAAGAAAAGGACTAACAAAATTTGCTGTCTATTAGTTTTAGAAAGCCCAAACGGGCTGGACTCTCGGACCAAACATGTTCCTAAAAAAAAAAAAAAAAAAAAAGACTCAAAATTAAACAACAAACGAAACTGGATCGAGAACGGAGCAGCGGTGGGTAGATCGAGAGCGGCGGCGAGATGGCGGTTTTCGCTGTTGGTGCAGAGTGGTGGTGTGTTGGTAGCGGTTTTCAGATCGGTTCACAGATAAGGGAGGTTGTACGGCGGGTTTCACAGGGATTGGGTACAAAACACGGAGATCTGATTCTGGGCCGCTGATCATTACAATGGTGGTGGCGCAGCGAGATGTCACGCGCAGGTAAATTTTATAATTCCCCATTACTTTTATAATATATTAAAATCGTATATATCGGAACTAGAGTAAATTTTGAATCGAATATGGATAAAAGATATTAGTGAAATAAATTTTCAGATTATAAAGATAGGATAAGATAAAGATAATAATAAGATTAGCTCCCGATATATAAGGATCTTTTTAAGCTACTAAATCATCTATATATACTATATCTTCATATTCATTATCTAGAGTTCTAAGAAAAAAAAAAAACACTTGAAAAAATGGCTGGTGGAGTAATTATATCGGGTGGTAAACAATATCCAGGAGATTTTACATGGAAGGTATTATTCACATGTATTTTTGCAGGCATGGGAGGTCTCATCTTTGGATATGACCTCGGTATTTCAGGTAAAAAAAACTTGATGAGTTAAATATTCTTATATGGTCTTTAATCTTGGTTTTAATCTGATGCAATGCAGGTGGAGTAACATCAATGGCTCCATTCTTGATGAAATTTTTTCCTGACGTATACCAAAGGGAGGAGCTTAATATTGGTTCAACGAATCAATATTGCAAATTCAATAGCCAAAAATTGACCTTCTTTACATCTTCACTCTATCTTGCTGCTCTTATAGCATGTTTTGTTGCTTCAACAATTACTCGAGTGTTCGGACGTAGGATGTCTATGCTCTTTGGCGGAGTACTATTTCTCGTTGGTGCAATTTGTAATGCAGTAGCCCATAACCTCGCTATGCTTTATATAGGACGTATGTTTCTTGGTTTTGGAATTGGTTTCGCCAATCAGGTAAATTAATTGTTGTTTTTTTTTTAATTTGTTTTTATTAATGTAATATATTTTGATGATTGTGCAGTCTGCACCTGTGTATCTTTCGGAGATGGCTCCTTACAAATATCGTGGTGCAATGAATAATGTGTTTCAGCTGTCAATTACAGTGGGTATACTCTTTGCTTACGTAATCAACTACTTTATGGCTAAGATGAAAAATGGCCAAGGATGGAGATATAGCTTGGGTTTAGCAGCTGTTCCAGCTATTTTGTTTATCATAGGATCGATTTGTCTACCCGATACACCAAATTCTTTAATAGAGCGTGGTAAGAACGAAGAAGCAAAGGATCGTCTTCAAAAATTCAGAGGAAATATTAACGTTGATGAAGAGTTTAACGATTTAGTTGCCGCTAGTGAAGCTTCCAAGAAAATTAAACATCCATGGGCAAATATATTACAGAGAAAAAATAGACCTCAATTAACATTCGCTATATTGATTCCTTTTTTCCAACAATTCACAGGAATGAATGTAATTATGTTTTACGCACCAGTTTTGTTCAAGACCATAGGATTTGGATCCAACGCTTCACTCATGTCCTCTGTGATCACCGGTGGTGTGAATCTTATCAGTACTTTTGTTTCGATTTTAAGTGTTGATAGGTTTGGTAGGCGAGTTCTCTTTCTTGAAGGTGGAATTCAAATGCTCATTTCTCAGGTACTATTTTTTTTTTTTCTAATTATTAGGTATTATTATTGTACTAATTTTTTTTTTGTGTGTTTTAGATTGTTATAACTGTTGCGATTGCGATGAAATTCGGAACAAGTGGTGACCCGGGAACTTTACCAATGTGGTATGCAGTTTTTGTTGTGTTCTTCATATGTGTGTTTGTAGCTGGATTTGCGTGGTCTTGGGGACCTCTGGGTTGGTTAGTCCCAAGTGAAATTTTCCCTCTTGAGATTCGATCAGCTGGTCAAAGTGTTAATGTTGCAGTGAACATGCTCTTCACTTTCGTTGTTGCTGAAATTTTCACGGCGATGATGTGTACTTTCAAATATGGGTTATTCATATTCTTTGCGTGTTTCGTATTCATTTGTACTCTTTTCATTTACTTTTTCTTCCCGGAGACAAAAGGAAGACATATTGAAGAAATGGCTGAAATCTGGAGTACTCATCCGTACTGGAAGAAGTTTGTTCCGGCAACTAACATACCAGTTCAAGACGAGGAATTGAAGAAGAATTTTTCTTGAAGTTTGCGTTTTTTTGTTTTGGCTAGTTAGATTGAAATTTTTGTGTTAGGTAGTAATTGTTTTATGAATTTTTTAGCTTTTATCTCTAATTAAAATGAAATGTGTCCGTAACTGTTCACCCTCAACCGTGATTAGGCGATTCAACGAGATTTGGTGCAAGTAGCGCAGTTATGACGAAGTCATCCTCACTAATAATCTTGCACTTCTGATGCTCACCAATTAAATACAATAAATCAACACGCTTAACACCCAACACAGGCCATGTCTCAGCAACATATTTCTTTATCGAGACAAATGAATCGAATAACTGAAACAACTTCAGCGTTTTCTACTCGATTTATTAGAGTACGACAATTACATTCGAAACCATTTCTTAACCTGAAAATTGCATGAACTAACATGAAACAACATCTTAAAATTAATAACTCAATAGTATTATCTATAAAAAATAATGAGTTACTCGTTAAAGAACAATGAGTTATAAGAGTATACCAGTGGGTTATCAACTAAAATCAGCGGAGTTGGTAGTGTAAAAGTATGGGGTAAGCAATCTCTCAGCTAAGCACGCAAACTATGAATGAGAAATAATACTCAAACAATGATGTTGTTCTTGGCTAAACAAACTATGAACAATTTAAACCAGTGGGTTGAATCTCAAACAATAATTACTTGCACTGTTATATGAAAAATGCCAAACAACACAAACCAGTGGGTTGGATATCGTACACTAATTACATACACAATCGTCCATAACATAACTTATTTTTTTACCTAATATGTTTAGATATGTAGAGTTTAAAATGAACATAACATCGAGTCTATGCATACAACAAAGAATCGTAAACGATCAAGGGTGTTGTTAATATGATGCTTAACTTTCTTTGCGAGGATCGACTGAGATTGATTTGTCGTATAAAGATTGTGTTTGTAGAAGACGAAATCTAAAACTTGCAGGAGTAATTGATGGTAACAATCTTTCTATTATATTGTGCTGGAAAATAGGGATTGATTGGATTCTTATTTAGCTAGCAATTTTGATAGAATCTGTTAATTGATATATTTATGGCAATGAATCAATAAGCAACGTTAAAGGTAAGAGTAACAAAGTGAAATAGTAAAAATATTTAGACCTTTTGAGGGAGTCAAAATTATGTGGATCCTATGGGGTGAGTTATTGAGTTGTAGGACGTAATTGGCTAATATCTCTCATTGACATATCATTTTTGTAAAGAGTAATGATGAATATCACCTCGAATTGCATCACATATCGCCTCCTATATGAATTTTAAATAGACCAATCATGTGATTTCTCTATCCTAATTTATTATTTTATCTTTCTTTTATGATTGGTGCACATAAGGGACGATATAAAGACGATGCAGTTTGAAGTGATATCTAGCCTTACTCTTTTTTTTAATTAAATTTTAATAATTTTGTAGTTTAATTTTTGGTACATATCAAAATTAGGTTATTCATAATAGTATAAAATATGAATTAAACCTTTTACATAATTATATTCTTAAATTCAAATTACATAAAGGTTCCTTCTTTGTCTTTTTTGTTTTTGGATGAAGCGGACAATCCTCAAGACTCTCTAAGGGTATGTTTGGATGGAGGGATTGGGAGGGATGGAATTGTATTAAAGGATAATGACAATCCCATCCCTTGTTTGTTTTGGAAATAAGTAGAGGGGATAGTTTATTAAAGGATACTTGCAATCCCTTACTATCCCATATATTCAATCCCTCCAATTCGGTGGGATTAGGAAGGAAGGATTCTTTTATTACGTTGTAATGTCTAAGTTACCCTTATTCTTTCTTTATAAAATATTTTAATAGGGGTATATGAGTCATTTAGTTATAAAAAGAATCCCTTCCTCCCATTATTCTTCTAATCCAAACACCGGATAAATGTTATCCTTTAATAAAATCCTCCCTTCTCTTTTTATTCAATCCAAACAAGATTAAATACTCTCCTTTCCATTCCCTTGTTATACTCTCCCTTCCTATCCTTTAATAAAGAATCCCTCCTTAATCCAAACATACCCTAAAACCATAGCCTCACAATCACAATTAAGTATAAAATCCGTGATACAAACGATACTGTAACGAGTATAAATAAGTTTTCACCTACCCAAAAATGGCTTCCACTTCTACTTTTCACAGCATCATCACCCTCCCACTCAATTCTTCAAAATGTTGCAAGAATCTAACTTTTGCTATAAACCCATCTCAATTTATTTCCTCCAATTCTATATTGAGGTTGAAGAAACAAAATTTATCGTCAACCATTCGTACCACCAAGCTTAAGAATCGAAATACTCGGGCCACACCGGTTGTGTTCGCTGTACAATCCAATTTCCTCAAAGGTACCATCTATAATTCATTTTTAAATAAATGGGTTAATATTATTTTATTGTATAAATTAGTATCGCGGGTTTATTTAATAACTCGAATCAGTTGGTATCTGATAATGACTCTGATGTATACCTTTTCAATCAATTAGCTTTGTATCGATGGATTAGTGAATTAATGTCCTTTGTTATTATCAATAAAGGTCTGTGAACCATAATTGTTATCACACGAGTTTACTAGTGTTACATGTATCTTTTAGTCTTTTTTTTAATTCAACAAGTTTTTAAAACAGTATTGAAGATCGCAAAGGATACAATTGAAGCAGGAACTAGCTTTGTGCCTGTAAGTTTAGCTATTTGTTTTACACTTGTATAACAATTCAATTTATGCTTCATCCTTTAAATATTAAAAACTAATGGTTTCACTTTTGGTTTGGCTATAGAATTCAGTTCCAAGACCAATAGCAAGAGTTTCTATTGCAGTAATTGCTGGAACTCTGGGACTTTTTGTGATAAAGTCTTTCATCTCTACTGCCTTTTTTGTGCTGGTATGTTACCATTTTTTATTTTTTGTTATAATCTGAACTTTATGAAGGAATCCAATTCAATTTCTATATTGTATTACAGGCGATGATGGGTGTCATTTACTTCACATTTATAGCGTTCAATAAGGATGAAGGCTCAAAAAGAGATGGAGGCACCACTTCTTCTTCTTCTTCAGTAGATACGGATTCTTCTTTAGATGATAGCTTGGAAGAAGCAAGAAGAATAATGGAAAAATACAAATAATGTATTAAATTTGTAGGTATAAATCAATTCTTTGTCACATCTCTTGAGAAATTCTATTCTAAGAATGCCTCAGCCTGAAACATATAGGAGAATGATACTGCAAAAGTAGAGAAGATATATTAATACAAGCCGTTCAAGTTTAATGTGAACAAAACTATAGTAAAAAACCAATTTTTTCTATCAAAATGATCATGAACAATGATCTTAGAGTTGGAATTGGTGTTTCTCGTTTATGTATTCTTCAAATCTATGTTAGAGAAATTTCTAATGCATATATCGAATCAGATCATGATTTTGATTTGGCATTGAAACATAAAAGACTTTTTGCAGGTATCTTGATACTGTGATGGTTACAAGCCAGAGACTTACTTTAGGGCTTATATTGTTATTACTACTGTTGAATGTTTTGAGTAACTCTAATCTTAATAGGAATCTATATATGACCAGAATCTCTTCAGATTGCAAGCAAGCAATCTATATTTTCATCCTTGAAAAACCAGATTAAAAGATACTTTTATACTTTTCATGAGATTTGTTATATTTTCTATTATTTTCTGTTGTTTGAAAAATCAAATTCAATAGTCGATTGACACACCTGTCCACTCTTATAAATACAAATGTAATTCTTGTGAAAGTAAGAAAAATAAAAAATGTATTATGACCCGGGGGATAGCTTTATTCTTAGAGATCATAAATTTGTATGTTCCAAATTTCAAATAATACCTCCAAATAAAGCAAAATTCGCATAAAGATAGAAAACAAGTAGTAAAGTAAAATAATCACTGAGCGCGACAATGTTCACCGTCCATCACGTATCACAGGTAACCGATGGACTTAGAGACTCTAAGTCAACTCAAAGAGTCTCTACGGTGGATCGAAAAGTTTTTGAGCAATGTCAATCATCTCGAAAAGTCTTTGAGTGTGTCTTTTATTCTAGCAATAAGGAATTTAGAATATAATATAGAAAATAATTGCACTATTTTACCAAAAAAAAAAAGACAATATTTTCTTAATAAAAAAGAATATTAAAATTAAATTACTTAAAATATAAAATAAATTTCAAAGTCTTATAACAGGAGGAGAATTTTTGTTATGGAGAACAACTATGGCTACCGTGAACTCGTTTAACCCTTGCCCAATCTCGCGCAACTGAGAACAAAGGAGAAGGATATGGAAAGAAAGCCACTGTCGTGTTGTTGCACCACCGAAGCCACGGAAACGTCGTGCATACACAACTATGGTCAGCTGCACTATCTTCGTCACCACACAACCATGTAAGCGTCAACGAACCTAGTTTCGACTTCGCATGAGTCTTGATCGGCAACCATGGAAACTTACATGCTTTGGAACCCCAGATTTGAGAAATTCATGGTTTCTAGTTCACCATGGAATCTCATTTCCTAAGTTTCACAAAACCATTGATGAAACTTGACAAACCCTAGCTCCACTACCATTCACCTATGTTGTTGTCGCTTTCGAACCACCACAACCACTAATTTTTTTGGATGAATCCGATCGCTTTGGGCGAGAGCATTTTCCTAAAGTAGAGTTTTTGTGTGGGTTAGGTTTAAGATTTAGGTATCATATATATACGGAGCATTGATGGATAGAATATAGGGCTCTTTATTTTTGTTTGTTTTTATTAGTTTTGATTAGTTTTTATTTGTTTGTGCCACTCGTAAAAAACAAAGTAGAAGGATGGAGGTACTTGGGTTTTAACATAAGCGATATTTAGGTGATTACTTTTTAAATGATATCCTGTATTACTCATTAATCATTTAGTTAACTTTTAAATATTGTGAGCCATTCAAATAAAATGTCCTAGACTAAGAGACCATATAACGAAAATCCCTAAACTCTTTATACGTGATATTTGCATGCACAGATGCGCTCAACCAAAAGTCTTCTATTTAGAAAAGAAAAAGTCTTCTATTTTCTACTTTCTAGTTGACCCTACAAACACATGGACCTATAGCAAAATCAACTGTGTATGGTGAACATTAGAACTAAAGACACATCAATCCTATAATTTCTTTTAGAGTAATGCTAGGTATCATCTAAAAAGACATCACCTAAATATCACCCATGATGTGGCAATTTCCTTTAGAGTAATGCTAGGTGATATCCAAAAAGGTTAACATAGCCTTGACAATTGATGATTATTCTCAAATGACTCGTGAATATCAGCTCGTGATGCTGACACCCTCTTAGGAGTTGCGTTCATACAAAATAGTGTCAATATTCAATGATAATCGTTCATAAAACCGGTGTAGACTCGGTAATCAACCTTCTTAAAAAATAATAAACATAATTCTTTGCCTCTTTTGTAACGAAGCATGGGAAAAGACATGTCAGGACGTCTAACGGGTAGATCCAATCATGTATCGATGTAAACTGAAAAAGTTAATTAATTCCTTTTGATTATATCAGGGAGAAAGATATTGATCTCACAAATTCAAGTGGGTATTGATATGCCAAAATATAACGACGATTCCTAGAAGATCCTGAAGAGACTTGGAATGATAGAACATTAGAGATGATCAGAAGGTTAAGGCAATGAACGTATGTCGAAGAGGAAAGGAGTTTCAAACTCTTCCCAAGACAAACATCCTGAATCACCCGAGGCCATATCCGATGGTAATCGTTTAGGATAGACAAACTCCACAACAATCTATAAAATGCACTCCTTCTTGCCTAATACTGTACGCCATGCTAGCACCATGCGTGCATCTACAAACTCTATACATGCTCCATTCCATTACATAAGTTGGTACACTCTGAATACCCCATAAAATCCACTTTCTCAAAATTGGATGTGGTTATTATACAATTAACATAATTTTCCTTGTAGTTTAAGTAATCCCCGATAACAACAATGCTAATGTTGAGCATCAGAACACCATCGAAAACACACCTCTCTTTGGCTCTAAGATAGTGTCTGGTTTCAGAAAAGACTCGGCCTAGTCGCTAAACCTTGGGAAGTGAATATAAAGCTCATCGACGGTGATCGAGAGCAAGGTATACTATTATTACGACGATTCACTGTATATATCTCTTATCTGATTCTTCTATCTCTTCTACCAATATTTTTACTTATCTGGTGCTTCCTACGTGGTCTCTGACCGAATCCTCGAGTTAAGTGTTCTAATAGTGTGACTTTTTGTGCTCTATAAAAAATTAATAGATAATACTCACCCTGTTCCTACTTAAATATCCATTTAACTTTTCACATAGTTTACAAAATGTAATTATTGAATCCTTTTTATTAAAAAATCTTTTATAAAGTGTCTTAATTTCTTAATTTTGTATTTGAAAATATAAATTTTAGTATTTTAAAACGGATAATAATGATTTCTTTTTTTGATAAATGTGTTGATATTATATTGGACAATTCTTTTGGAATTATCATTGTAGTAAATGCCATCATTTAGGATGGAGGAGTATACAAACAAAAATAAGACAATAAAATAACAAAGAGATTATCCTAGATGTAAAAAATTACAAAGATGATAATCCCGTTATGTTGGAATTATGTCCCCGACTAGAATACTAAATAATATTAACGAACGTAAGTTATAATATTAAAAATTTATTATTATTTCTTAAATATCTAAAATCATCTCTTTGTTTATACTGTGGTATATACTTATTATATTATATCTAAGTATCTTATACATAATATATTAATACTTTGTATATTAAATGAGATATTATAAATGTTTATAATACTAGTTCATATAGTTTAATCTACATATATTTTTAATTTTAAGATCGTCAAATAAGGATCTTAGTGATCAGAATATATTAATATATAGTTAACAAAATTTATACTTAATTATCAGTAAGTCAAGTTTAAAAAATTAGATGCATAAATAATGCGCATGGAGACATGGTTATCAAACCGACCAAACTAGAGATTGGTAAATGATTGATTACTTTGAACTATCAAGTGATTTAATCTCTATGATGATATAAATGTTAACGATCTTCTTACCAGAGATCTCCATTGCATATAAGTTTGCACTTTTTGTGTTTTGATCTCAAGCTACTAGTAAGTTATAATAATAGTCAGATAAATATTGGATATGACAAAATATATAAATGATTAATGGTTAATCAAGATATAATCTATCAATTCTAGGTAAAGAGTTCGTGCTTTACGTTATCATAATAATTTGATGATTGAATCAAATTTTTAGCCAAGGTGATAAAAAGATTGAAGATAATGGATTCTTGGATCGTTCACGGATCAAAATTCATTAAATTTTTGACTTCTTAGTTCTGTATCGGGGTCTCGTATAATCCACGTACCTAGGAGTTACACACTTAACAAACAATTATCTCAAAAAGTTCCAAATAAAAGTATAAATACAAAATGAGGTAACAAATCGAAGAATGTCACATAAAGGGAATAATACCACTTTAAAGCTTAATAACCGACCAAAGTGATATCTCGTTTGCCTCTAAATCTATCCCAAAATAAGAGACATCAACTATTCTCACCGAAAAAATACAGGTGCAACCTAGAAGGTTATATCGAGTAACCTGTTGGATGTGTTGGATAATATTCTTGACCATATGAATTGACCATCCGCAATCCCTGCTATGATCCAGATTCTCACATACTTTTACTATCCATCTCGGTAAATGGTTCAACACTATTGGATATAATATTGTTTCCAGCGAAAGTATCCCAGCCATGATGACATAGATCTAGATTGTTTCTTCGGTCTGAGGTACCACTGGCAACACTTCTCTTATTTGTATTTTAGTAGTAGTTGACTTAGCTGACCATGGAGGTTCAGTAAATGTCTAATGAAACCCTCAGGTCTTATTGTTACTCTTATGTGAACTCTAGGACTTCATTTTAACCCTCTTCAACCCCTAACATGAGTCGAACATTAGTAGGAGAAAGGTCAATTGTTTTTCCACCTATCACAAACCTTGTTTCTTCTACTCTATATGTTCTCACAATCTCTTATATGTACTTATCTCCTTTGTTACATCGCCTACTCATGCCTTTTGTCAAATATTCCTCTAATAAACGTGTAGAATGTAAAGTGAAGACACTCGACAAGGTGTGCGTCCGTGAGTCGACCACCATTGAAAACCTAGAAACACACAATTGATATTGTATTGACATAGCTGCAACAAAATAGATTATAAAACTTCGACCTAGTTTATACACAACTAAGCATCATTTTAATATAAAATGAACCACGCAGTGGATATTTTCACACGTTTATATGGATGGTTTGTATGCTGAATTAAGTGGGTTTGTGATTGTTTTGTCAACAACCCACAACAATGCTAGTACAACCCATAAATCTTGCTTATATTTACATGTTAATGGTTATCGGTTATCGGTTGTATGATAAATTGTCTTGGTTAGTGTTTGGTTATCCACAACACACATAATAATAAGTCTAACCCATAAAACTTAACTATTTTCACGTATTACTGTCTATGAGGTGTATGATGATTTGTGTGGGTTGGTGACTGTTTGTCCATAACCCACAAAATTACAGGTCCAACCGATAAAACTTAACTATTTTCAAAGGTTACTATATATGAGTTGTATGATGAATTGAGTGAGTTGGTTGTTATTTTTCTTCATTACTTGCAAAAATGTTAGTCCAGCATACACAATTCTCTTCAAGATGAGTTTGAATCTAATTGTGTGATAGCTTGGTAGTGGAGATATTTGGATAATTATTATTGGGACTTTGTGAGTCCTATCAATTGGCGCTTAATGGCTTTTTTTCCTGATCTTTGGAGTAAACCCAATCAATCGGGATACCCAGCAAATCCAGGTATCATATACTTTCTTAACGTGCGGAAGGAAGTTGATTCATACGCAAAACTTTAGGTTAGATATACAAAACTCATCTGGTTACTATTAAAGACTCCATCATTATTTGGAGTATTGTTCATGACTCTGAGTTTGTTGGTGGAGGAACTCCTTGCGCAAATCTTAATTGTATTGAGATTTTCCGGTGGTGGTGGACAAGTGAAGTAAAACTGTTGGGGATTTTTTCTTTAAGAATTTGGTTAAGAGGCAAGGATCAATTCCACCTAAGCTACCTTTCTGATTTTTATCATGTGAGTCGGTATATTTGTTTCCTTCTGTTGAGACTAAAATGGTTAATAAACTCCTCCCTTTTCACAACTTCAAATTCGATGTACTTTTGAATTCTTCTGGACACCAAACCTTTACCATTGTCTTTACTGGTACTTTTGGAGGATGAGTGATGATTGACGACTCTGCGATTTGTGAATGTCGACTTGATCAGATATTGTTTATAGTGTCTACGATGATGATCCTCCTAGTTACGTTGAATCTATGATTCTCCCATCTATTTCTGTAGTATCTCTCTTAAATGATTTTAGATAGATGATGTCTTTTTAGCATATCGACTTTGCATCTTTTCTTTGTTCTTGTAATCTTGTTGCTATCGTGTTTTGTTGTATGTTTTCTTCTTGTTTCCATATTCCCACTCTCGTCACTTTTTTAATAACTTAGTGCTCGTTTGGGATTGTTTTTCAAAATAATCACTTAAAGTAATTTTATATCCATAGCAATATTTTATACTCTTAAAATCACTTTTAGGAAAAGCACTAGATTAGTGATTATTAAAATAACCACTTAAAGTGATTTTAGATGTCAAAATATTTTTTAGTATTTTTTACAAATAATTTAATTTTAATCAAAAAACGCTTTTAGCTGCAAAATAATCAATCCCAAACGAGCTCTTAGTATGTCTATCTTAATACTATGTTTTTTCGATTTTTTTTTAAAGAAATGAGGGTTTGATTTATCAGTAGAAATTGCCTTGAAAAGAAATACTATGAGTAGACCAATCACCCAGGGAAAAACTTGAGTAGTCTCACCCTATATGTGGGGTTATAGTTTTGGTATTAAAAAACTAATTTTTTTCGTTAACAAACGTGAGTGTCTGCATAAAGTAGCAATCTTTTGGTTTTTTTTTTTCAACCTTTGGATTATCAAAACAAAACTATTTTATTATAATTTTAAAACGTTTATTTATTAATCAATTTTAGCATTTTTTTTTGAATACATGAGAGAGCCACTTTGGATTCGAAGTAAATAACTCCAAAGAGATTCGATCCCAAAACCTTTTGGTCTCTGCGGAGTAACCTAACCACTAGGCCAACTATCGATCTCAATTTTAGTATCTTCATATATATAGCAAACTATTTTTATTGTTTATCATGTTAATCTAATATACTTTAATATTTACTTTATTTTTTGCAACTAATAATAATAAAATAATAAGTAAATTAGTAAAATAAAAATTAAATATCATAAATTATTTATATTAGTCTGTTTAAATAAATTTAAAAATTATATTGACTCAAATAAAACTTGATCACATGACTATCTAATCACTGTATAAGTATTCAAACCATTAAAATAAGTAACAATCTTATTTATATGTCTTTCGAGTAAAAAATTAAAATAATCTAACCGCAAAAGTTTGAAAAATTCAGTAAAAAAATTATAATAATCTAACCTCAATAGTTTGAAAAATTCAGTAAAAATATCATAATAACAAATGAAAGTTTAAAGAAAAATATAACTTAAGATCTAATTTAAACTAAAATAAATTCCAGTTTTAGTAAATATAAACTGAGATATTAGGAAAAAATAAAATTTAAAATTAAGAAAATTGAGATAATGCCATAATGGAATACAAAGTTAGATTTATTAGATGGAATATTATTGAAATTCTGGAAAAAATTAAAAGAAAATGAAGAAATAATAAGCATAGAATCTATATTGTAGAACTCGGTTATGCGACTTAAACGGTCGACCCGGGGCCTAGCGCCTAGGTGGGATTATGCGGGGCCTAGGGGGTTTTGAATCTCGTTATTTAATTCTATATATTTAGTAATATATATAGTAATTATAATTTTTTTAACTATTTAAGTCATAAAATTCACTTAACTATTTAAGTCATCAAAGTAAGGACCAAACCGTTTGCCAAGTCGACGCCTAGACGGCGATTTCTACATCATAACATAGAATAAGAAAAACGTGATCCTTATAATTTTTTCAAGTAAAATAAACATTATTAATTTTCTAATTTTGTATAATAAAAGGATAATCAAGTCGTGCAGGTTTGCACGTTTCCGTTTTAAAACCCGCTACTCGCAAAAATTTGAAATTTTTAAAATATGTTCAAACAGGTTCCCACCGAATATTATAACAATATATCTAATTTCATGTTAGTTTATGCAATATTAAACAATAACTTTTAAATATCTTAAAAAAACTAATATAAATAATTTATAATATTTAATTTATATTTTTAATAATTTACTTGTTATTTTTTTATTATTGATTATATCAAATAAAGGGAATTTTAACATATATTAGATTAAGATGATAAAAAATAAAAATAATTTTCTAAATACATTTTTTAAAGTCAATTTCTAAATACATGAAAATGGTAAAAATGGTTAATAAGTACAATTGTAAAATTATAATAAAATACTAACATTCATTAGATCATCGTTAGATGGTTGAAGAAAAAATCAGAAAGATGGTTACTGTATGCAGACAAAAACTCCACTCTTATATTTGTTAATAAAAAATTGTTTATTTAATACCAGAACCATGTCTCCACATATAGGAGGAGACTACCCAAATTTTTCCCAATCACCAAACCAAAAGAAAAATAAAATGAAAAAGTCTTTGACATTTGACGGGTGATTCTTGTTTCCCAAAGATATCAAAGCTAAGCGTAGAAAAAACAGAGTAAATTGTCAGAATATACCTGACAAGAAAAGAAAAGACAAAAGTATACCATGATTCGAAGTAATTGCAAGGGTATACCAATTCGGTAACCCATTTACCGAAAAGATAATTTCGGTAACCCAGTTACCGAATTTCTTGTTTTTCGGTAACCCAGTTACCGAATTAGCACCGTGTGCTTTGCGCGCGCACCGCCTTCCCCCTCTATAAATACCTCTCCTCCTCATTCTTTCCCTCACTCCAACCTTCTCCATCAATTTCTCTATTCTCTCACTCATTCCATCTTTCTCAATCCATTTTCCAAGCTCTCCTCTCACGGTAAGTGTCTTCACTTTTCTTTTATTTTCTTTTATTTTCTTTTAATTTATTATATTGTTTTATTTATAATGTTTATTTGTTTTATATATTTTAGATTTACAGTTTTGATCTTCCTCTTACATCTTCTACGGGAAAAGGTATGTTTTTCTATCCTTTTTTTTTTTAATTTAATTATTATTTAATTATTAATGTTTATATTTTATGTAGAATTGTAAAACTTAAATTAGGTTAATGTTATTATAATTAGTTAAAATATTATTAATGATAAGATATATTACTATATTATATATTTTTTTTAAGTTAAATAAATTATTGTAATATATTTATATTTATATTAGTTTGAAAAAAAATGCGTTAAATTTAGGGTTTTTTTTATAATATTAATTGAAATAATTTAATTTTAATTATTTTAGAATTGTTTTATTGAATTTGTTAGGCAATTATTTTAGAGTGTAGGAGTATAGTTTTAAAAAATACATTATTAGTAATTAGCATTTTAAAAAATTACACGATTTATAACAAATATTTGTGTTATATTAGGAATTTAAAGATGTATACCTCACAAGGTTCACAGGGTGAGAGTAGTAGTAGTTATGAAACAACTTACGATAAAAATTTTTTATGGCTTCAAGACAACCATAGGAGCTCTAAGATATTTGAGGTAATTTTATTTGTTGTAAAATATATTGTTTATGTAATTATTATTTATTTTCTACTTATGTTAATATTTATATATCAGGAGAAAGATTACGATTACTCAATGAAGTACTATAGAAATGCGCCATGGGCATTGGAAGACGTTCGAGTCAGGCAAATTGTCACGGATGCGGGTTTCGGGTGTATTCAGTCATATGGGAGTACAATTTTAGACCATGCACTATTAAAGGCATTAGGCGAGAGATGGCGGCGCGAGACACACACATTTCTCATGCGTGGTGGTGAGATTACAGTGACCTTGCAAGATGTTGCAATGATTTTAGGAGTGCCTATTGATGGTCAGCCCGTCATCGCTGTCAACACTGATGAGGATCTTCATGACATGTGTGATCGACTACTAGGTGCCTCTTCAAACTATTCACGTAACAAAAAAGTGAAAAGCGTAAAGTCGAAGTGGCTGGTAACGAATTTTCAAGACCTACCTGAAAACCCTACCCAAGATCAGATAATATTTCAAGCACGGGCGTACATATTATATGCACTGGGTATGCTCTTTTTCCCTGATGCTTCAGGTAATACTGTTAATCTGAAGTACCTGCCACTTCTCGAGGATGTGAATGCCATCGGGGGATATAGCTGGGGCTCGGCAATTCTTGCTGGGTTGTACTCAGCATTGTGTGAGTGCACCGTACATGCTGAAATTCATACGTTTAAAGGATGTGCTATCCTACTCCAGGTAAATTCTTATTTTATTTATCGCTTTTCAATTCTTATTTTATATCCTTAATTTTTAAATCATTTTATATGATACAGATTTGGTCCTGGGAACACTTTCATGTTGGTCGTCCGGTAATGAAAATGTTTTACGAGGTTCATCTGAAATGTTTTGCCTCATTGTAAGTAGAAACAAATAACACTTTATTTACCCAGTATTTTTTTAGTTACAATGTTTCGTTGTGTATGACTTTGTAGTTGGTACGGAGATAAAAATTTTACTCAAAGTTTGAAAAGTTCTCAATTACAGCTATATAGAGATGAGTTTGATAATCAAGAACATAGTCAGGTATAACGCTAATTCTTAAAATATTTTTATAGTAGCTTAATTGTATATTTACCATAGGTTATTTGGCGGCCATATGACGATGAGCGGGTTGCTCAAGTAGTCCATATATGCACGGAAGGCGCTCACATTTACCGTTCCACGGTTCCACTATTTTGGTTTTCCGTCATAGAGTATTATCGACCAGAACGGGTTATGCACCAACTTGAAGGTATATTCTACATACCACCAGAAGTCGACCGTACAACCGATGATTTACATGATAAGAGCAGGGTAAGATCGATGTTTAATGTAATGCTCCAACAATGGGAAGATCGTGAAAATCGCCAGTTTGAACCTGAACCATGTACAGCTGAGGAATATACTGCGTGGTATTCTGGAGTTACCCGTAAAATTGTTCTGCGACCTTTAGAACGGGATACGTGTGCTATATTGGAGGAAGATGTTCTACCGTCAAGTACTATACAAGAGACTGAGTATAAGCCGCGCGGAAGCCAAATGGCGTATCAGGTATGTAAGGCTTTAACTACTATTTTGTTTTTTGTAGTCTATGTTTTAAACAGTCCATAAATTTATTGTAGATGCAACTAGTTACTGAAGCCGCTATTCGAGATACACGAGAAGCAGCTTCGCACGTTATCCGATACGGTGATCGTGGTTCACAAAAATGGCTTAGGCAACGGGCAAATAATATGAGGAGTTTAGGGTTGCACGAAGAACTAGACGGAATATTAAATGAGTTCGCTGGCCTATCAATTTTACCAGATAATGTATCTCCACCACCACCTGAAGGTTCTTCGTCTAGACGTGTGCGATTTAGAAGGGATAATCTAGGTTAATTATGTGGCAGTTTTTTTTATAATTATGTATGACTTAATTTATGTTACTTGATTGCTTGTTAAACACTACGTGTTATTTTACTAATGTTTGGTGCTTGTTTGATTCGCAAATATTTACTAAAAAGTTAATATTCTCATTAAAACAATAGTTAAGATTACATAAAACATCACAAAAATAATCATGCTTTGCACGTTTTCCTATTGTGACCAGGTTGCTTGCATTTGCCGCAGTTATTGCTACCAGTTTTTTCTCTTGCATCCATTTCATTATGAATGCGAGCCGTCTTTCTTCGACCACGTTTAGTAATAAATCTACTAGGATCTCCCACAACCTCGACTCCCTCATAATTTGGCCAATAATAGGGGCCATTCATGACGTTAAAGCTCGGCAGCCACTGTCTGTGATGTGCTTGGCTAGTAAAGTACGGGGATACCATATCCTTTTCACCCAAATTCCAACACGCACCGACTGTCAGTGCATGTGGACATGGTATGTGAAATATCTGCCATTCTCCACAATCACAAGAGCGGTCATTAAGATTTACCCTGAAAAGTCCTGGAGCTACCCTTCCTGCCGACGTGTATTCGCGTTGTGCCTCCACTTCGTATAGACCCTCCAAATGGTTGAAACCTATGAATCTACACTTCCTGGATTTTGCAGTACTAAGATCGATCAAATTCTGTACGATAAACGGAAATGTTTTCCCAAGATTCTCTGGAAGGCCCGTGTCTTTACGTCTAAGTGTGAAATAATCGTTTGACCGATAGAATGTTAGCAATACGATTGCAGTCATGGGCAACCCTCTAGATCCTTTCATCACGTTGTTGAAAATTTCGGCCAAATTTGTGGTCAAAACACCATATCGGTAACCTCCATCGTGCACGAGCGACCATTGTTCGAGGGGGATCCTCTCGATCCATCTCTTGTAGGATGATGTTTTACAAAAATGAGCATATTCTTCTTCAAATTTCCACTTGCAACTGCGACTCGCCATTGTGTACAAATATTTTTTCATCGTGGTGTTTTTAAATCTGGTGTTGAAATTACTTACGATGTGACGCACACAAAATCGATGTTTAGCAGTCGGCAAATGTATTCGCACCGCCTGAATAATGCCAGGATGTCGATCAGACATGATACAGAGATCACGTTGCGTTACGAATTCTCTCAAACACCTACAAAAGAAACCCCACGAATCCGCCGTCTCGCTATCGACTATGGCAAAGCATAAGGGAAAGAGGGCATTAACAGAATCGTATGCGACAGCGACGAGTAACTTACCGTTGTATTTTCCGTATAAATGAGTACCGTCAATACTCAACAACGGCCTACAGAATCGGAAACCTTCAATAGCGGCTCCAAATGCCCAAAAGACCATTTCGAATGTTGCGGTGTTTGTGGAATGTTGGACGAAACGATGATTAAATTCGACAACACTTCCAGGGTTTGAGCGCAGGATCTCCGCGAAAAGTCTTGGGAGCTTCGGAAACGCTTCCTCATGGGTACCAAACATTCTCTCTAAAACTTTTTGTTTCGCTCGCCAAGCCTTCGAATACGATATATTGTATTGGAATTGTTGGAAGATGCTTGCCCTTATTACTGAGATGGGTAACCCTAAATCAGCTCTCACTAGGTGGTGCACCTTATCAGCCACAAACTCGGATGTGATGTTGCGATGATTCTTCAACACCACTTCATACCGACATGAGTGAGGTTCGTTTAACTTTGAAACAACCCACATCATCGAACTTTTCCGTAACGAACACCGACAGCTCCATCGACAACCCGTATCTTTCATTTTACATACAAGAGAAACGTGATCAACAGCAGTCCTTTTCACCGAGAATTGGCGGTGTCTAGCTATGTGCCATGCTTTGATGGCGTCTGTAAATGCCTCCTTTGAGTAAAACATCGTCCCATTACTTATATCACCACCCTCTCCCACTGAATCATTATAACAATTCGCCCAATCACTGCAGACGTTTTGATCAGCCCAAGAAACATCTACAAATCCAGGATGAGGAGGTTCCATGATTTTTGGTGGGGCCTCCTCATCGGTTGACGACCCTTCACTGAAGGTATCCGAATACTCTCCATCGTTGGACACCGTATCATCCTCGGGAATATATTCCTCATCGCTTGACAACCTATCCTCATCAGGGATATAGATCTCATTCATAGTGTTTGGATCCACTTGAAATAATGCTTCAGTAGATGTTGGAGTAGCTGATACAACACGTGATCTACGGATTACCCTTTCAGTGTTAACATAATCTTGTTGTCGTGAAAAATCTACATACAACTCGATATATCCATTACTCGATTCCCGTTGCCGATCAAACAATAACTGAATAATCCCGGAATCGTTTACAGGGAGCAAATCGTACTTTGGAGGATCCTGACTTAATGGCATCCTCCACTGGATCTGGACATCAACCTTTTCACTATCAAAACCGCAACCTTGACATATGATTCTTTTTAGCTTGATTATTGACGTATTATCTTCTACTAGAATGAAGATACTGTTTCCACCATTATAAGAGACACCACCATTAGCTTGGCGGTAAATGCTACCATTAAAATAACACTGAAAATATACTGCCATATGACCTACACAGTTAACAACAAAACGTTAACATTTATTATACATATAACAACAATAACTTAAAAACGGATATAATAACATATTATTTTATATTTATCAAATATTATAAATATAGTTAGCAAAAAAACTTAATTATATTAACAAAACTTACTTAATAGAAAGTAAACCCGATTGAAGTAACCAAAAGAAATAATTAAAAGAGAGGATAAAATTAGAGAGAATAAGTAAAGAGAGGAAGAGAAGATTGGTGTGAGATTGAATGATTTTGGTGGTGTTATTTATAGGGAGGAAAAGGGTAATTTAGGGATAAAATTTGGTAGGTATCGGATAAATTTGACGAGGATCGACAACGTATGCAATCCACGACGAGGGTTGGCGAGGATCGACAATTGTATTAGCGTTTCGGATACCCAGAATCCGAAAAGGGGTTTTGTCTCACAGAACAAAACCAATTCGGTAACTGGGTTACCGAAAATATATTTAATGTCAATTCGGTAACTGGGTTACCGAAAATCTTTTAATTCGGTAAATGGGTTACCGAATTGGTATACCATTGCAAATACTTTCCACCGTGGTATACTTTTGCCTTTACTTTTCTTGTCAGGTATATTCTGACAATTAACTCGAAAAAACATACAGTTCCAAAAGGTCACGTCCTTGAGCGTGCGGACTACGAAATAATATTCTATAACAAAGGCAACAAGCAACAGGCATTTGTCCAGTGTCTTCTGATTTTCTTGTCCCACCTCACTTGTACATCTTGATCACCATTACTTCACATAATATAACGCATGTCACGCCACTACTTGAATTCTAATTTTGAGTAAAAAGTTAAGTAGCTATAAAAATTTCACAATCACCAAATCTTTAAGTACTTATTTTCTGCTCTCTTTTGGAACCAAAGAAAAAGATAAAATTCTGCTCTCTTGTTACAAGTTTCAATCTCTACGACGGGTTTTAAGGACCTTTATGGTGTTCATTACTGATTTTTGTATATCATTTCAAAAGTTTATAAGGCAATCATACACTTATTTGCTTTCTTGCTAACTTGAGATACATTCTACTTAAAAAACCCGAGATAGAAACTCTGACTTAATGAAAAGTACGTAGAACATAATTTTGTTTTAATATATTAAAAGCCACTTTGGACTCAGAGTCCGAACATAATATTGATTACCTGGAATAAATAATCCAGGGGCAGATACGAGAGATGGCCGCCTCCTCCCGCCCATTCACATCCGTCCTTAATAAAAATTCAAAAATTGTTCATGCATGTATAGCTTTTCCAAAAATATAATTTTTTTGTCTAAAAAGTTATGATTACTATTTCAATAACAAGATCTTTCAAAATTATATTTATTTAATATAATTTTATACTAATTCAAGAAATAAGAATAATGATATATACAATTTAATATAATTCTATACTAATTTAAGAAATAAGAATAATGATATATACAACTTAAATTCATATTACTTAAAAAAAACGTATCATGATTTGAGTGAAAAAAATCGTCGATTTATTTATTATCTCGATTCAATTGACGATTTATTTTCACTCATGTCATCATATATATGACTTTGGATAGTATATATCATTACTCAAAAAATGAACACATTTTACTTTATGCATTGTTTAATTTATTTCTTGAAATTTTTGCTAAATCATTATTATTGCTAAATCAAAGTAATTATCGTCAATAAATTTAGAATTTAATATATAATTTATTATTGTCTACATAAACTTGATTATGAGTTTACAATTAAGTTGCATGTTATACATAGATGGGTTGCAGTTGTCACATCATACTTACTTCTCATGATTTAGAATATCTGGAAAGCGAAAATGAAAAGTAGGCACTCAAATCTTGAAGTCGACTCAACGGAGGTAATATGTATAACAACAGTAAATATTCAGGAACACTTTGGTACGAATTGGTTCACGAGTGGTTACAATCAACCGACACCAAATATTACAACGAAAAATACTGGAACAGATCTCGACTTTAATTCAAAAATAGCTTTTATATGCGATGCCTCGTTCTCAGAAGCACATCTACCAACTGGAATTGGAGTTGTACAACACAACAAAGAAGATGGATCTCGAATTACATACCAATCAACAACACACTGCAACTCCAGCTACATTGGGGAAGCCCAAGCAGTAGTCTCAGCCCTTGAGATTGGGAAGATTTGGAAAAACAAAGAGAAGACGATCTTCTCTGATAACTTGGATTTAATCCAAGGAATACAGCAAGTGTCGGCGGCTAGATGGGAGCTCAGACCATGGATTAGGCGTATCCATCAACTGACCAAAGAATCCGGGAAAGTTTTCTTCAAACACACCCCGCAATGTTTCAAAAAAGGAGCAGATCTTCTAGCAAAAGACGCCAGACACAGGGCATTACAACACCACATTACAACTACAACTCTGCATGGTTACTTCTCGAAGTTAGGAATAGGTTAATCATTTTGATTTTGCTTGTTCTTGGTTGTATTTAAGGTTGAATCTTTTTACTCGTCCAAAAAAAAAACAGACTATCTGATATATGTGCATATATAGGTTGTACGCTGACCAGAAAATATAGGTTGTACATCATATGAATATGAATAGGTGGCATTTTTTTGGTTAGGTAAATGTTTGTAAAAATAGAAAATAATTGTATAACGTAAAAATGAGTTACTTATTTAAACCTGAAAGTTTAAAATAGTAACAAAAGCAACTATCTCATAATAATATAAACTAATTTCCTACAATCATCTAAAAAAGAATGATGAGTGAACAAGGAATATAAAATGAAAAACACACACCACTTGACTTCCTTGATGACCGTAACCTTAGAGATTTGTTCACTTCTCATATCAAGGTGGTTCCTTACATTCCAAATGCAATATATGGTAGCTACAAAACCAATTCTCCATGCCTTTTTTCTCTAATTTTCTCTAGCTTTAAGTTTTGTGCGCCATTTCAAAACACTAAAGAGAGTATTCATTTCCTTATTTATCCCTGGACAAGTCTTTATTTCATCCCAAATCTACTTTGCATAAGCACAATCAAAATAGAGGTGCTTATTCGACTCAAAGTCTTCACAACATAAATCAAAAAGTGGGACCAACTCCAAATACGTCATGCGTTCTTTAGTTTTAAGCCTCTCATCTATGCCATCCAGACCATAATTGCATGTTTAGGAGTTACACATGAGTCCCAAAAACTATTAGGACAAGGCTTCACAAAAGTTTGCTGACAAAATAAATCATAAGGGTTTTTGTATAAAGCATAACAATATTTACTTGATACCTCATAAATTATTTGGTGTGCATTTCACAAGGAGAACCACAAAGACAAGATGTTATCTCTACCTTCAACTCCTATTGACCCTGAATAATCTCCTTTAGGTCCCATACATTCTTCAGGAGAGGCTCCCTATTTTGGGTTCCACCCCCAAAAGTTACAAGTTTGGAAATACTCTTCAAATATCCACTTAATCCAAAGTGAGTCTTTTTTTATCCATGATCTTCCAAAGCAATTTAAAAATAATGTTTTATTCCATGCACCTAAGTCTTTTAACCCAAGTCCACCTTCTTTTTTCGGTACACAAATCTTGCTCTAACTAATTTGAGGCGGCTTTTTATCCCAATAATATTTTTTGCAAATACTAATAACACGATCTCGAACACATTTGGAACTGGAAAATTAGTAAACCAAAAACAAATAACACCTTGAAGGTCTGATCTAATTAACTCAAATCTCCTTGCAAACGAAAGGAAATAGGCATTCCAAGATCTCACATACAGTTTAAATTTATCAAATAGAGGTTTATAATCCCTTGACAGTAAAACAGAAGAGCCAAGAGGGACACCTAAATGACGGAAAAGTATGACACCTTTCTCTAAAAGTGTTGGGGCCAAACCATTCAAAATATCATCATTTAAAACCCCAATATAATAAATATTAGACCTTTTCACGTTTAAACGAAGACCCAAACAATCACCAGACAATTTCAAGCTATCCATGAGTATTTTAACAGACCCTTTATCTCCTTTAGAATGGAGCATTAGATCATCCGCAAAAGCAAGGTGAGATGTCTTTTTCTTTTCATATTTTGAATGGTATTTAGAATTACTACACGTATTTTTCTTCAAAAGCCTATAAAAATAGCAAAGGATAAAGAAATAAGGGGAAATAGGGTCACCTTGCCTTAAACCTTTTTCTCATTTGAAGAAGCCATGAACTTCACCATTAATGGCCACCAAATAAAATGGAGAAGAGACACAAACCATTATCCAATCCACAAAATTCTTCGGAAAATTTAACCCCTTAGATACCTCATGAAGAAATTCCCAATAAATCGAATCATATGCCTTTCGGAAATCGATATTTATCGTTGATGTCTCCCTAATTGTTCTTATTTTCGACCCTTGGGAGACATCATTTTTGGTGTTTATTTAATTAATTAGATAGACTTTTGGACTAAATATGCAATAATCCGGATTTCCCTTTTTATTTCTAGCATTTTTTATTTATTAAACTTTTGCGCGTAATATTGGTATTTTTAGTGTAAAGTTTACAGGTTTTAGATGTTAGCTAGGAGAGGAATCTGAGGATAAAGTCAAAGATCGTGAATTAGAGTCAAGACTTGAAGATAAATCCCGAAGATATTATTTTTAGAGCTGAAAATCCATATTCCAGGCCATAGAGTGCTGATTTCGAGGTGCTTAAGCGATGATTTAGCCGCTGACCTTTGAAGAGAAAACATTTCTTATCGAGTTACGGAACTTTAGCAACTTGAATGAGGTCAATCGGAGTCATAACGCATCGGGAAAAGCCGTTTTAGTGAAGGTGTATCAGCAGTTACGGGATTTCAGGCTTAGAATTTGGGCTTGGACATTTAATTAGTGTTTTATTTTCTGGTCCAAGCCCTAATCCGTTTTTACACTTATAAAAGGAGCCTTTGACTTCTATTTTTCACACAATTCACATCCCACAAGATTAAACACCAGAGAGAAGCAACATAAGGAAGAAAGAAGAAGCTACAAGAGCTGGAGTGGGTCTATAGCTCCGTTCGTAGTCATTCCAATTCCGGAAATTAGGTTCTTTTCATATTTTAATTTTGTAAACAACATGAATTCCATTTCTTTTAATTTAGTTTTTAATTTTAATATGAGCTAAGCTTTTCATAGTGCTTGAGAACAAACAATGGGTGAATCTTAATTTTATGAAATAACGAATGATGAATTTGGGTTTATATTAAATTAAATTAGATTGGGTTCATTACTCTTTTCGATAATTTGTGATTATTTACTGATTTTAGAGTCGCGAACTAAGATTAGGTATTAGTATCTAAGCTATTCCATATATGTGGCGTGTGGATCATCCTGACGGAGGGTTTAGGTATAGAATTAATTATTCAATCTAGGATAAAAGCTATTGATTCTGACGAACTTAGCTAATTCTAGGGCCAATGAGGTAAAACACTTAATCATCCAACGGTGGATCATATTTACCCTGACGGGACTAGTGACACTTTAGGATTGCCTTATAGTCCACTCTGACGGGGTATAAGGATTTTAGAATCCCGACCATTGTAATTGACCAATTTAGCCCTTAAACAACATAAGTTAGGAAATAAGATTAGGAGGATCCTTGCGTTCTCAAGTACTACCTCTCATATTGCGTTTTCACTCATTTTACTTGCGTCTTAGCCTTTACTTGCATTTTAATATTTGTCTTTCATTCATTAGCTTTAATAAACAAAACCAAACAAACATTTTATTATCTTTTATTTTCATAAGTGCATCAATCACTATTTGCTAGACATTGTGATCAACCATTCCGTCCTTGGAACGAATCTGATTTATCAGTTATACTACTTGGGACAACCGTACACTTGCGGTTGTGGTTCGATTAGCATTTGCATTTATTTTTAGAACACACAAAGGACCACCAAGTTTTTGGCGCCGCTGCCGGGGACGGTAGCGTGTGACCACGGTGTTTATCCTTTAGTGATAGTGCATTTATTTTATTTTTATCAGTTTTACGCTTTTTGTTTGTTAGCTTTTTCAGGTTTTTAGGTTTGGTGTATGCGAAGAAGGCTATTCAAGGATCTAGAGCCAACACCTCCGATCCTTAGTAATCCAGAATCGTTGATCAGACTTGCGAACAGAAGAAGAAGAGAACGAGAAGCTTTAGAAGTAGAAGAATTAAGTAACAGAATGGAGAATATCACTCTTCAAGGTCAACAGAATAATGGACAAGGCCAGCTAGATGCAAATGGCCAACCTTTAGCTCCAGGCGTTATTCCTCCAGTTCCACCAGTGATTCCTAATCCTCAAGTCCAGATAGTGATGAATCAAGATCCGTGGTTTACTAATGGTCCTCCAGAAGTTCCATTCCGCGCTCCTGCTATAGGGGTAGGTGCTCCAGATATAGATGTTCCGCGATTCCGTCCAGATTCGGGTATGTTAGCTCAATTCCAAAACTTTGGAAATTTTCGTGGAAGACCATCAGAAGATCCTCTTAGAGCAGTACAGAAGTTTAAACAAATATGTGATTCTTATATCACACAAGGAGTTTCAAGAGAACAGTTGTATTTTGCTGCGTTCAAAATTTTTGTTATTGATGGAGCGAGTGAATGGCACGATACGCAAGATCCTACGAAGATAACCAACTGGGACCAATTAGAGATTGCTTTCTTTGACAGGTATTACCCAAGTAACATGAGATTAGATGCTGAATTAGAATTGACGCATTTCTGTCAAGAATATGAGGAAACTGTGGGTAAGAGTTGGACAAGATTTCAGATGTGTTTGCGTAAAGTTCCCAATCATGGCTTTTCAGAATAACAACAGTTAAAGATCTTTTATAGAGGCCTTGATGGAACTTCGAGAGAGAAATTGGATACGCTATGTGGTGCAGGTTTTCTTCAAATTCAACCCGCTCATGCAAAGATCATTTTGGAAAGAATAGTCAAGAATGAAGTTGGGTGGAATTCAGTGAGAACACCAGTTAAGGGAGTAAATAATGTTGATATGGAAGAGAAATTTGCTACGCTTGAGAATAAGATCCAGAATACTATAGAGCAACAATTGAAGCAGCTTACTTTAGCTGTAAAAGAAGGTTTTTCGAGTAAGAAGGTAGCTGTGCATGCTGCACAAGAGGTTTATATGTGTTCAATTTGTAAGGTAGATGATCATGATGAGGAAAGTTGTCCGAATAACCAAGAATCGGTGAATTTTATATCCAATAGAGGTAATTTCAATTCAAGTGGTAATGGATATCAGCCTAACAGAAACCACCCTGGGTTTCAATACTCAAATCCCAATGGGGCAGCCAATCCTACTTACGCGTATCAGCCGCGTCCTCAAGGCAACAACTATAATCCAAGACCACACAACAATCATCAAGGAGGACAGAATCAAAACAATTATGTACAAAGACAAGCTCCTCAGAATACCTACGATGAGAATTTAAACCAGAAAGCTTTACCTGCCCATCCACAAGAAGGAGTAGTTACCCTTCAGAAAACAGTTGAAAATTTGATTGCTCTTCAAACACAAGCTATGCAACGTCAGAACGCAGCTGAAGCGAATATGAAGATTTTCCAGAATCAGCTAAGTCAAATCAATAAACAGCTGAATCAGCGTCCACAAGGGCAACTTCCTAGCGATACGGAAAATCCAACACAACGTGAAGATTGCAAGGCTGTTACATTAAGAAGTGGTAAGAACCTCCCTCCACCTCCTTTTCCCGTTATGAAAGAGAAAGAAGTTCCAAGAAAAGAAAAGGAAATGGGTGAGAAAGAAAGAGAGAATGAGAAAGATAGTGAGGTTGAAGAAATAGAAAGACCAAGAGAAGTTCCGAAAAAGAGAGATGAAATTGTAAGCAATCGCCCTCCACCACCGCTTCCATCGCGAGTTCAGAAAAAGGGTGATATGGCTGATTTTCAGAAGTTCTTTAATAGAGTGAAGGGTTTGAGTATTAATATTCCGTTGCTTGAGGCGATTCGAGATATTCCTAAGTATACGAAAATTTTGAAGAGGGCCCTCACTAACAAAAGGCCCTACTGTGATAATGAGATGATTGGCCTTCCTGAAGAGTGTAGTGCGATTTGCCAGAGTAAATTACCTCCGAAGCTAGTTGATCCGGGGAGTTTCACGATTCCGATATCAATTGGAGAAGAATGGAAAGGAAAGGTGTTATGTGATTTGGGGGCAAGCATCAACTTGATGCCCAAGTCAATCTTTGATAAGCTTAAAATTGGAAACGCAAGACCTACCTCTATGGTCTTGCAAATGGCGGACAGGTCTCTAGCTCATCCTGAAGGCCGCATTGAGGATGTCCTTGTTAAGGCAGGTACACTTATATTTCCTGTTGATTTCGTAATACTTGAATACAATGCAGATAGAAATGTCCCCATTATTTTGGGTAGACCATTCCTAGCTACAGGGAGAACATTGATCGATGTAGAAAATGGCGAATTGACAATGAGGATACAAGATGAGGAAGTGAAATTCAATGTATTTCGAGCTATGAAATTCCCAGATTCTCAGGAAGATTGCTTCAGAATGGATGTGGTAGAGCAAGCATCACAAGAGGTATTTAATTGCTTAAATTTTGATGATATCTTGCAGGCTGCTTTAACATTAGATTCACCTGAGATGATGGAGGAGCTTACCGAAACAGTGGCAGCTCTAAATTCTGAAAATCCGAAGTATAGGCGTCTTGCCTATGAACCTGTGAGAGAACCGGGGGAGATTATTCCTAAAAAGAAGCCTTCAATTGAATCTCCTCCGGAGTTGGAAGAAAAACCATTGCCAGCACACTTGAGGTATGCTTATTTGGGTACTAATGAAACTCTACCTGTTATTGTTTCAGCTAATTTAACAGGTCCTCAAGAAGATAAACTGTTGCGTGTGTTAAGAGCCAACAAAGAAGCAATAGGTTGGACAATTGCTGACATCAAAGGCATTAGTCCATCCTATTGTCAACACAAAATCATACTTGAAGATGTTAACGCACGCTCAGTTGAAGGCCAAAGGAGATTGATGCCCGTGATGAAGGATGTGGTAAAGAAAGAGGTGATCAAGCTTTTAGATGCGGGGATTATCTATCCCATTTCGAGTAGTGAATGGGTGAGCCCAGTTCAGTGTGTACCGAAGAAGGGAGGAATAACAACAATTCTTAACGATAAAAATGAGGCGATTCCTTCAAGAACGGTAGTTGGATGGAGAGTTTGCATGGATTACAGAAAGCTGAACAAGGCCACCAGAAAAGATCATTTCCCTTTGCCCTTCATCGATCAAATGTTAGACAAATTAGCCGGAAGAGAGTACTATTGTTTCTTGGATGGTTACTCCGGGTACAATCAGATTTACGTGGCTCCAGAAGATCAACATAAGACTACATTTACATGCCCATTTGGCACTTTTGCATATCGCAGAATGCCATTTGGGTTGTGTAATGCTCCCGCTACTTTTCAGAGATGCATGATGGCCATCTTCTGGGATATGATTGATAATTTCCTAGAAGTGTTTATGGACGATTTCTCCGTGTTTGGTGATGATTTTGATAAGTGTTTGGATAACTTGGAGAAAGTGTTGGTTAGATGCAAGGAATCAGACTTGGTGTTAAACTGGGAGAAGTGTCATTTCATGGTTCGCGAAGGTATTGTTCTGGGTCACAAAGTTTCGAGTGCTGGATTAGAGGTTGATAGAGCAAAGATAGAGGTAATTAAAACTCTTCCCCCTCCTGTTTCTGTTAAAGGGGTAAGGAGTTTTCTTGGCCATGCTGGCTTTTATAGGCGTTTTATTAAGGATTTTTTCTAAGATTGCTAAACCGTTATGCAACTTACTCGAAAAGGATTGCAAATTCCTTTTTGATGAAGCTTGTTTAGCGGCCTTCAAAGCAATCAAAGAAAAGCTTATTTCTGCTCCTATAGTGTTACCTCCAGATTGGAATTTACCGTTTGAGGTTATGTGTGATGCGAGTGATTTGTGTATGGGAGCTGTATTGGGACAGAGGAAAGAGAAGGTTTTTCATTCGATTTACTATGCTAGTAAAACTTTTAGTGGTGCTCAGATTAATTACACAGTTACAGAAAAAGAGTTGCTAGCAGTTGTCTATTCGTTTGATAAATTCCGCTCCTATCTTCTTGGAGCGAAAGTTATTGTTTGTATAGATCATTCCGCGATCAGATTCCTTATGGAAAAGAAAGATGCGAAACCAAGGTTTATCAGATGGGTGTTATTGCTTCAAGAGTTCGATTTAGAGATCAAATATAGAAAGGGTTGTGAGAATCAGGTTGCAGATCATCTAACGCGCTTAGAGGGTTCAGAGATGAATAATGGTACTGAAGCAGTTAGAGAAGAGTTTCCTGATGAGAGTTTATTCGTTGTTCGAGATTATGAGGCTCCGTGGTATGCAGATATTGCGAATTTAGTGGTAAGTGGTGTCTTTCCTGAAGGTTCTACTTATCAAGAAAGAAAGCGGTTAGCTCATCGTGCTAGACAGTTCATTTGGGAGGATCCGTTCCTCTATAAAGTTTGTGCTGACCAAATGATACGAAGATGTGTAGCAAGGGAAGAAACTCAAGCCATTATAGCTGGATGCCATGATTCACTATATGGAGGACATTTCAAAGGAGACAGAACTGCTGCGAAGGTATTTCAATCAGGTTTTTACTGGCCTTCTCTTATAAAAGATTGTCATGAATATGTTAAGAAATGTACGAGATGCCAGTTTACCGGAAACATATCTAAGAGGGATGAGATGCCGCGTAATAATGTGTTAGAGGTTGAGATATTCGATGTTTGGGGTATAGACTTTATGGGTCCTTTCGTTCCTTCAAATGGTAACCTCTACATCTTATTAGCTGTTGATTATGTGTCTAAGTGGGTAGAAGCGGTGGCTTTACCTACCAATGATTCACGAGTGGTGATCAAGTTCTTGAAATCACATATTTTCACTAGACATGGCACACCTAGAGTGATTATTAGCGACGGAGGATCTCATTTCGTTAATAAATATCTGAAGACTGTTCTAGAGAAGTATGGAGTTAGACACCGTGTATCTACTGCATATCATCCACAATCCAATGGTCAAGCTGAAGTATCGAACCGCGAAGTCAAGTCAATCCTAGAGAAAACCGTTGGTCCTACAAGAAAATATTGGTCAATGAAGTTAGATGATGCGTTGTGGGCCTATCGTACTGCATTTAAGACTCCAGTTGGTGCATCTCCCTATCGTATGGTGTATGGTAAGGCTTGTCACTTACCTTTAGAGGTTGAAATGGGTGCCTATTGGGCAATTGCGCAGTTGAACTTAGATCCTATCTTAGCCGGAAAGAATCGTATGATGAAGCTTAATGAACTTGACGAATTCCGGTTGCATGCTTATGAAAATGCCAAACTTTACAAAGAAAACACAAAGAAATGGCATGACAATCGGATTCGTACAAAGAACTTTGAAGTGGGGCAAAGAGTGTTGAAGTATAACTCAAAGTTCAGCAATTATCCGGGTAAGTTACGATCTAAGTGGTCAGGTCCATACATTGTGACCAAAGTTACACCTCATGGGGCGATAGAAATAGAACATCCGCTAGAGAACCGTACCTTTATGGTTAACGGTCACAGATTAAAGATATACCATGGAGGTGAAGATACCAATCGCTCGGAAGATCCACATCCCGGGGAGGTCATGTATCTCCTCGAGACTCCTTAGAAGCGTGAGGTAACCCGTCGAGCTTAACGACGTTAAACAAAAGCCAATTCATTGTATATTAGCTGAGTTTTCAATTTTTGCATTTTAGAATAGTTTGATTTTCGTAATTTTAGTGTTTATTATTAAGAAATGAGGACGGGTAGTTGTTTTTGATGATTTCAGGGGTAAAAAGGTCATGAGTTTGGGGTCGATTTGGCGAAAACAGGAGAAAAAGAGGATGGACGTCCAGGAAAAACCGGGAACCCGGTTTCGCAAAACCGGGAACCCGGTTTTGGAGCTGGTACCACCCTCTTCAAACGCAACACTTGGCGTCTTGGTTCACGACACAGCGTCGGAACCGGGTACCCGGATTTTCGAAACCGGGGACCCGGTTTTGGTGCTGTGATTTCTGAAAAACTCTGACCTAGCGTTTTGGTGGCCTGCGTTTTGATTCGCGCCATCGACACAAAACCGGGAACCCGCATTTGGCAGAACCGGGTACCCGGTTTCGGAGCTGTAAAATTCCAAAGTTCTGACCCGGCGTCTTGGAGTCCTGCGTTTTGGCGCGTTTTTACTCGCGCCATCGAGAAAATCCGGGAACCCGCATTCCACAGAACTGGGTACCCGGTTTCGGCGAGTAAAATCTCTGACCCAGCGTCTTGGGGTTCAGCGTTTTGGTGCGTTTTGAAAAAAAAAAAAAAGAGTCTTTAAGTTAATTTTCCGCGCCGTCACAGCGACGCGGAACCAGGAACCCGGTTTTGAAGCTGTGATGTCGGTTTTTGAGGCCTTAACCTAGTTTTCTTAGCCTCTTTTGCAAGTCTTTACCTAACACGCACCAATAGCCTCCCCACCTCCGAAATTCATCATCCAAAACACTATATATCATCATATCCTACCCTCTTTCACCACAAAAACACAAAATCAACTCACCTCCTCTCCAAAATAACATCAAATCCTTCGTTTTTCCCAAGATTCTTCTTCATCAAATCCTTACATTAAACCCAATTCTTTCCCTCCCATGTAAATTGAACAAGACCCATCTCATATTCACCCTAGTTCTTCAATTCCTAAGCCTCAAAACATCAAAATTCTAAACTTTTTCTCTAAGTTTTTCATTATTTGAAGTTTTGAGTTTGGGCGAAAAGAGATGACTAACAGAACCGGTGATTTTCGAAGAACGGCTCCTAGAAGAAAGACCACCATTGGTGGTTCACAAGATCAAGCTATTGAGATTCCTGATTCGCGTCCTAAACGAAAAATTGACGAAGTTAAGCTTGATTCTAAAAGAAAAGAAATCACGGGTCACAAGAGAAGGTTGATTGATGAGATTGAAAGTGAGAAGGAACCAGAAGAGGAAATTGCGAAGAACATTGAGAAGGAAACTGAACAAGAGATTCCGGAAGCACCCGTTCAAAAACCTCCGCGTATGAAGATGTGGGCCCACAAGCCTAAGAGGGTTTACACTTGTTGGAATACTCAGGTTCGTGAAAGAATTGAATTTTTGAAATTTGGTGAGGAGACGAATTTTCCTAAGGGTATTATGAGTAGTGATTACAAGGAATATACTGTGACATGTGCTAAGTTTGGTTGGAAAGAGTTACAAGAAAGGAAGCTTGAGTTTATTCCTACTTTTGTGCGAGAATTTTACGAAGGTTTAGCTACCTCCCGTGATGCCATTGATATCCGCAAAAAGGTAGTTCCTTTCTCTATTGAACGTATTCGGAAATCATTGAAACTACCCAACTTTTCTGGAACATGCCCATTCCAAGAAACTCTTAATGACCCTTCTTTTGATTTTGAATCCCTTTGGGTGACCGTGCTTGTAAATGGGACTAGCCCAATTCCTGAAGGTGAAAGATATCCTGGACAGTTTTACAGCAGTAGTTTGACACCTCGTGCTAAGGTTTGGTCTCGCTTCGTAATACCTACTCTCTTTGGTCTTAAACACACTTCCGAGTTGAAGAAAGAGCACATATTTGTTATTAAGTGTATTTTGGAGGAGAAACCATTTGATGTTGCTAAGATCATTTATGATACAATCATGGAGTTCGCGAAATTACCAATGAAACAACAAAATCTGAAGTTTCCTTGTACTATTACTCAGTTGTGTCTAGACGCAAAGATTCCGCGTAAGGACGCAGATATTGACATTGTTTCCGTTGGTGTGAGTATAGCTTTGAGCACAATCAAGAACATCCATGAAGAAGCAACACGAACTACAAGAAGTCCGAGAACTCCTCAATCAAAGAAAGTGAAAACTGTACCTGAGTTGGAAGCGAAGATTCAGGTGTTGGAAGAGAATCAGGAGAAGATGATTGCTACTTTGGGAAACGTTACAAAAGAATTGGACCTGCTTCAAAATTTAATCCTAGGCGTAAATACACTTCAAAACGCGATTTATGATACTGTTACGCGAGATAAAGGTCCAGAACGCAACACCGATAACCAGCCTCGCGCTGGTTAAGATATGTTTTCTAAACTTTCCTCTTAGTGTAAATTAGTTTACATGCTTTATTGAGTCTTTTCGAGTCGTGGGGACACGACTCATTTTTGAGTTTAGGGTGGGGTTCGTTGCCTCATCCCACTTTTTTATGTGTTATTTGCTTTATTCGCTTTCAATAAAAGAATTTTCGGAGTTGCGTTTGACTGTAGAAATTTTTAAATATCCCTGTAAGCACACTCTTGATAAATCTATGATAGTAAATAGTGGACTTTAGGGATTGATATAAAATGCACTTACAATTGCATGCGAACATAGGTAATTGATAGGAAAAATTAATGAACAATGCAAATGAAGTAAGCTTGTACTCAAGGAATATGTTTGGTGTGTAGAACGTGAAATCCTAATTAGTAGAGAACCCACCTAGATATGAACTAAAGACAAGCTATGTACTTAGGAAAATGATAGGGGCAGTTCTTTGTTAGCCATTTGTGCCTTTTTAGCCTTTTATCCCTTGTATTAATTATTATCCGTCTTAGCCCACTTTGAGCCTTTAGCCTTTTCTTTGTATCCACGATATAAGCCATTATCCCTTAGATTATTAGGCATGACCATATGACCCGCACTTGAATCACAATCCTGAGACATGTCTCGAGCTTGAGTTTGGGGTGGTGGGACCACATATGGGGAATTTAATGGGTTGGGATCGATGTGCTTTGTATTGTAGCACAATTGCAGATGATATATACTTGTAACCCTTTGCCGGGAATAAAGAAAAAATGAAAAAATGAAAAAATCTATACAGTAGGAACCGGGAACCCGGATTCGTCAAAATTGGGAACCCGGTTTGCTTCTGTACAAAAAAAAGAAGAAAAAGCGAAAAGAAAAGAAAAAGAAAAATATGAACAAATAAAACATCCGGCAAAGTGGAATTTTCTGAAAATCATCTTATTTATAGTGGGTAGACATGGGACGCTAAATTATTGCGTATATGGGTGAGTGAGAACATCTTTTTGAGCGTTAACTCAAGCTCGAGGACACTGTTGATGGTAAGTGAGGAGAGAGCCAAAAGCTCACTTCAAATTTACCAAATATACATCCACACCCATCCTTCAGCCAATATTATAACCGTAAAGACCTCGTGATTCCTAAGTGCATAGTGAATTTATGATTCTGTTAATAGGGAATATACTAGGTGGAGCGTTCAAAGCGAGGTAGGATTAATGACCACCCTATAGCCATCATACAGAGATGAGTACAAGTGTAACCTTCAAGCATTGCGACTTTAATTTTATGATTGAGATTATTTAGGTTTGATGTTTCATGATTAGTGTATGTGTATATTAGTTTCTAGAGTTTGCTATATGAGATTTATTTTGAGAATTGCTTCAGGGTTTATTTATTTGCTAGCTTCTATTTGTTTATACGCTTACTTCTACCCCTTTGTTTTGTTTTACTTTGTCGGGACGACAAAGGTTTGAGTTGGGGGTCTTGATGTCTCCCTAATTGTTCTTATTTTTGACCCTTGGGAGACATCATTTTTGGTGTTTATTTAATTAATTAGATAGACTTTTGGACTAAATATGCAATAATCCGGAATTCCCTTTTTATTTCTAGCATTTTTTATTTATTAAACTTTTGCGCGTAATATTGGTATTTTTAGTGTAAAGTTTACAGGTTTTAGATGTTAGCTAGGAGAGGAATCCGAGGAGAAAGTCAAAGATCGTGAATTAGAGTCAAGACTTGAAGATAAATCCCGAAGATATTATTTTTAGAGCTGAAAATCCATTTTCCAGGCCATAGAGTGCTGATTTCGAGGTGCTTAAGCGATAATTTAGCCGCTGACCTTTGAAGAGAAAACATTCCTTATCGAGTTACGGAACTTTAGCAACTGGAATGAGGTCAATCGGAGTCATAACGCATCGGGAAAAGCTGTTTTAGTGAAGGTGTATCAGCAGTTACGGGATTTCGGGCTTAGAATTTGGGCTTGGACATTTAATTAGTGTTTTATTTTCTGGTCCAAGCCCTAATCCGTTTTTACACTTATAAAAGGAGCCTTTGACTTCTATTTTTCACACAATTCACATTTGGTGTCGCCTAGGGTGTGATAAAAATAAGATCAATTTAAGTATGGAAAACTATGCACTCTCACCCTAGACAGGCACAGTACTGCAAGTATTACAGGACGTATGCAAGTTTTAATGATAAGTAGAGTTCGTTCTCAGGGACTTAAGTGTGTTAAACGCGTAGGAACAGATAACGAGTAGAAGTAAATAACTAGAAGACAGTAAATAAAGCAAATAGATTTCGAGATTAAGAATTTAAACTAATTAAAACTAGGAAAATAAAGACAATAAAATAAAAGATTAAGAATATGAGATGAGAAGTATAGCTTAGGTTTTGCTAGTATGCACTAATCCTTCTAATTCTATCTATAAATCTAGTTCATAAGGGAGAATATTAGCTCTTGGTTATACTTAGTCAGGATTCTAAATTCCCCGAGCTTAGACCTTGAGAGCGACTAAGGGGGCTACATCACAACCAAGAAGTGATTTCAAATAGGGTTATCAAACGCCACTAAGGCCCTAAGCAAATACTGCAATCTTGGTGATACGGTGGTTAAAACAAACCCTAATGGCTATCTAGTTAGAAGTATGTTTTGTCAGAACTGCTATCGACACTAGACATTATGTGGTGGTTCAATAGTTAAACACCCTGTCAAGGAGACCATCTAACTACTCTTAAAACAATCCTAAAGTGATCAGTTCTAGGAAAGACATTAAATCAAAACACATAAGCAAATATAAATTAAGAAGCTAATATCATATTAAAACATATAATTCCCAAAGAAACTTAGATAGAAGAATTAGAATTCATAGATTATACATATGCAAAACCCAAGCTATGGGAGTTTTAGTTCATACCTGAAGGAAATAAACTAAAAGAAATAATAAAAGACATCATCTTGCTCTCTACAATAAACTGGAAGAATAAAACCTTAAGAACTAATTACTATGAGGCAAGGATGATTTACAAGTGATATAAGGGTGTATTTATAGGTGTTTAGAAGACCTAATTCGTTTTCTTGATGAAGAGTTAAGGTAATGGACTTCTAGCCCAACTCAAATTCGTATGGAAATAAAGATAAACACTGCTGCGTTGTTTTGAGTGTATCTTCTTCGTTATTGGTCCGATTTTGCTCCACAAGATACCAAAAGAATCGCAACAGAATTATCTAGACCCTTTAGAAGGAAATCATCAGATTCGGCCTATTTTTTAGGTAAAAACCCCTATCTTTGGATGTGTATGCAGAATCCCAGATTTAGGCAGCTTTTCCTTTTCCATCTTTTTAGCAATTCTTTCCTTATCTCCAATTTCCATGCATATCTCTTTCCATAAGTTGTTGTCTTTGACTTGGACTCTAATTAAGCTCCATAATTATCTTTAAAGCTACACACTAAATAAACAATTAAACCCAATATGCTCTAAAAACATTATTTCTACAAATCAAGACACAAAATAGGAAAGTGCACTAAAACTCAAGAAAATCGACATTATTGGTTTCTAAATCACTTAAAATGATGTCTCATCCTAACATTAATCTATCACAAATGAGGAGACATCAACATTCCACAAGATTAAACACCAGAGAGAAGCAACAGAAGGAAGAAAGAAGAAGTTACAAGAGCTGGAGTGGGTCTATAGCTCCGTTCGTAGTCATTCCAATTCCGGAAATTAGGTTCTTTTCATATTTTAATTTTGTAAACAACATGAATTCCATTTCTTTTAATTTAGTTTTTAATTTTAATATGAGCTAAGCTTTTCATAGTGCTTGAAAACAAACAGTGGGTGAATCTTAATTTTATGAAATAACGAATGTTGAATTTGGGTTTATATTAAATTAAATTAGATTGGGTTCATTACTCTTTTCGATAATTTGTGATTATTTACTGATTTTAGAGTCGCGAACTAAGATTAGGTATTAGTATCTAAGCTATTCCATATATGTGGCGTGTGGATCATCCTGACGGAGGGTTTAGGTATAGAATTAATTATTCAATCTAGGATAAAAGCTATTGATTCTGACGAACTTAGCTAATTCTAGGGCCAATGAGGTAAAACACTTAATCATCCAACGGTGGATCATATTTACCCTGACGGGACTAGTGACACTTTAGGATTGCCTTATAGTCCACCCTGACGAGGGTATAAGGATTTTAGAATCCCGACCATTGTAATTGACCAATTTAGCCCTTAAACAACATAAGTTAGGAAATAAGATTAGGAGGATCCTTGCGTTCTCAAGTACTACCTCTCATATTGCGTTTTCACTCATTTTACTTGCGTCTTAGCCTTTACTTGCATTTTAATATTTGTCTTTCATTCATTAGCTTTAATAAACAAAACCAAAAAAACATTTTATTATCTTTTATTTTCATAAGTGCATCAATCACTATTTGCTAGACATTGTGAACAACCATTCCGTCCTTGGAACGAATCTGATTTATCAGTTATACTACTTGGAACAACCGTACACTTGCGGTTGTGGTTCGATTAGCATTTGCATTTATTTTTAGAACACACAAAGGACCACCAATCGTGCCTCTCGAGGAGCTACTATTATTATTATACCCCTTAAAAATTCTTGCATAAGGTCTATGTTTTCAACCATCGACCTTCCCTCCACAGAAGCGTTTTGAGATATGCCCACTAATTTATCAAGAACCGGTTTAAGCCGATCTGCCATAATCATGGTTATCACCTTGTAAATCACATTACAACAAGAGATAGGGCAAAAATGATCAACACAAGTCAGATCTTCTATCTTAGGAATCAACACTATAATAGTAGTATTCAATTTCCTAAGCAAAAATCTGGAAGAGAAAAATTCACGCACTGTTAAAATAACATGTCCTCCAATAATGTCCCAAGAACGCTTAAAGAAAAGTAAAGAAAAACCATCAGGGCCGGTAGCTTTATCATTTTCTATACGAAAAATTGTCTCTTTAATCTCAAGATCGGTAATGCCTCTACACATGTCAACTCTTGACTCGTGGGAAAGAACATTCCCCAATTAAAAACGTCTAGATCTACAAGTGAAGTTGTATACATTGCTTATTCTTCATCTGTGCGTGATTTAAATATATTTTTTATTATAAACCATATTATTGTGTTATTTTGAAAGTGAAAACTTATTATTAGAGAAAAATACATTTCATTAGATAAGATAAGACACGTGAATGGAAAAGTTGTGTGTTAATTGGTATCTGTGTGGAATGCAATCCTTGATAAATTTGTTAAATTTTAATATTATTGTGAATCTTTTTTGACAAACTATTTATCGTAACTTTTATTCCAATCAGTTCCTTATACTTGTGCCAATATTTATTTTATCAATATAATAGAACATTTTTCTATTTTTTAACCTATAACATTATTATCTTACAAAAGTTTACATAATTTCTTTAACATATATAATTAGCTCCAGTAGAGAAGTTTAACACAAATATAAATGACAATTGATATAGAAGACGTGGAGGGAGCTGATGGAATAATTAGGAATTCGAAAGGATTTTGGGTAGGAGGACTATCGATGAAGACTTTTATGTTGAGGAGACAATAGCAGAATTAGTAGCACTACATGAAGACTTACTTCTAACTGCACAATTAGCATCTAAAATTCTTGAGGTTGAGTTGGAGCAATCCGTAAGTGGTAGGAGACCAGGGATAATTTGGATATATAACATTTGAACTATCCTTGTAGAGATAACCTATTCAAGATCACAGGGATATACAGTGAATTTAATGCGTGTACAGAATATATGACATACAATAGAGGATTTGTAGTGGTCTCTCGGGAAGTGTGCATAGAGACCCACCTAACGAACTATGAAAGCTTATCACACAAGACAAAATCGGATAAAAAGTACCGACTGATACAAGGCAATCGAAGTACCCGCCATCCTGCAAATCTCAATCTAGCGACGACATTTAGAATCACAATGCTTTTTAAAGATACACCAATAATATTTAAGTTAGATACATTTTCTCATGTATAAAAAATATATTACTTTTCATATATATTATATTCATAACAAATTAAATTATATTTATATACCGTATGAAACTAAGCATGGATCTAGAAATTTAAAAACTTTATACTAAGCTTGACAAAGTTAAGCTAGTATATTATACACACCAGCTTGACAAAGTTAACTAACAAATATCTCAAAATTTAAATTTGTAACTTTAATAAGGTTTTTCTATTCTATGAGCAGAAATTTTTAATAAAGTGATAAAGCATGTAATGTTGTAATCATAACATAACATTAGTAATAATTTAAATCTGATTTGTAGTCAGTCAACCACCTATTGACGACAGCTTTCCCAAAAAGCAAAACCTCAAAAAACTCTCCACTCTCCACTCTCACCGCTTACAACACACTATAGTCTATACTACACACACTCTCACTTTTTCTTTATTTTCTTTTCTTTCTCCATCCATGGCTGCTCTAAACCTCCTTTCTTTCTACATCCTTCTCCTAATCACCATCACAACCTCACCAAAACTCACTTTTTCCTTATATTTACCATCTTCTTTCTCAGATGTTCAACTTTTACTACAAAAAATCAAGCCTTCATTACAAGGAGACATAGAAAACTTATTATTAACTTCATGGAACACTTCCGTTCCTTTATGTCAATGGAGAGGCTTAAAATGGGTGTTCACAAATGGTACCAATTTATTATGTAGTGATTTAACTTCACCACAATCGACTAATCTTTCTTTATTCAAAGACCCTTCTTTGCATCTTCTTTCTTTGCAACTTCCATCAGCTAATCTTTCTGGAACCCTGCCTAGAGAGCTTGGTCAGATTTCTACTCTTCAAAGTCTTTATCTTGGTGTTAATGAACTCTCTGGTACTATACCTTTAGAGCTTGGTTACAGCTCTTCTTTATCAGATATTGATTTAAACAGAAATAAGCTTACTGGTCAGCTTCCTACTTCGATCTGGAACCTTTGTGATCAGCTTGTTTCACTTCGTTTACATGGTAATACTCTTTCTGGTTCCATTCCTGAGTCCGCATTGCCTAATGCTACTTGTAAGAATTTACAGTATCTTGATTTGGGTCAGAATATGTTCTCTGGTATTTTCCCTGAGTTTATTACTGCATTTGAAGGGTTAAAATTGCTTGATCTTGGTAATAATAAGTTTTCTGGGCAGATTCCGGGGACTATAAGTAAGTTAAAGTTGGAAAAATTGAATCTTTCTCACAATAATTTTAGTGGTATTTTACCAAATTTTGCAACATCAAAGTTTGGCGTGGAAGTGTTTGAAGGGAATAGTCCTGCACTTTGTGGTCCACCTTTGAGACCTTGCAGTGGAAGCTCCGGCTTAAGCGCCGGAGCTATTGCTGGTCTAGTTATTGGTTTAATGACCGGAACAGTTGTTTTTGTTTCGTTATTGATTGGGTATTATCAAGGGAAGAAGAGAAAGAACGTGGATGAAGAAGAGGAAGAGTATGAAGAAGAAGATGACGAGGAGAACCATGGTGGTGGTGGTGGTGGTGAGGGGAAGTTGATTTTATTTCAAGGTGGTGAACATTTAACATTAGAGGATGTTTTAAACGCAACTGGTCAAGTAATGGAGAAAACTAGTTACGGGACAGTGTACAAAGCAAAACTAGCTGATGGTGGAACAATAGCTTTAAGGTTGTTAAGAGAAGGTAGTTGTAAAGATAGAAGTTCATGTATTCTAGTTATAAAGCAATTAGGGAGAGTTAGACATGAGAATTTAATTCCATTAAGGGCTTTTTATCAAGGAAGACGAGGAGAAAAGCTTCTCATTTATGACTATCTTCCTAATAAGTCTCTCCATGATCTTTTACATGGTAAGTTTCTAATAACCTAGTTAATAATTATGTTGATTTTAATATATTTTTTGTTTTATAAATTTTAGAATCACGGAGCGGGAAACCAGTGCTAAATTGGGCTAGGAGGCATAAGATAGCGTTAGCAATAGCGAGAGGATTAGCTCATCTTCATGGTCTTGAAACACCAATTACTCATGGAAATGTTAGATCAAAAAGTGTTCTTGTAGATGAGTTTTTTGTAGCGAGGCTTACTGAGTTTGGATTAGATAAAATAATGATCCCATCTGTAGCTGATGAAATAGTGGCACTAGCAAAAGCTGATGGATATAAAGCACCTGAACTTCAGAAAATGACGAAATGTAGTTCAAGAACAGATGTATATGCATTTGGAATACTTTTGCTCGAGATTTTATTAGGGAAAAGACCTGGTAAAAGTGGAAGAAACGGGGATTTTGTTGATTTACCTTCGCTTGTGAAAGTAGCTGTGTTAGAGGAAACAACTATGGAAGTGTTTGATATGGATCTTTTGAAAGGTATAAGAAGTCCAATGGAAGAAGGATTAGTTCAAGCTTTGAAGTTAGCTATGGGATGTTGTGCTCCAGTAGCTTCTGTTAGACCTACAATGGAAGAAGTGGTTAGACAATTGGAAGAAAATAGACCAAGGAATAGATCTGCATTGTATAGTCCGGCTGAAACTAGGAGTGGAAGTGGTACTCCGTTTTAAGTTTTTTTTTTCTTTAGTTTCGAGAATTGTGTATTTTATTATATTTTTGTGATATTTGTTTCTCCTAAGGAGCCTTATGGTTGGTGTAGGTAATCTTTATGATCGACTTCATGAATTTATATTTGTTTTTTGTTCGAGGTAGCTAATGTAGAAGCCATATCTTGTGCTATTGATTTTAATTTGAGTCTCTAAAGTGTTGGTGTACTAGATTTTTCAAGTCTTTAACTGCATATGTTACTAAGGATGACAATGGTTATCGTTTAAAACTTGGTAATGGGTAATTACTTACGAGTATAAAAATTTGATTATATATTCATGATTAAAATTATTAGGTTGTAGTTTTAGAAAATGTAATAGATAGTTTGAATACTCTTGATTATAATTTTTAATAAAATAAATTGTGATGGTTACAATTTTAGAATTTTTTTTTTGTCAACCTTTAGAATTTTTTTATAAAACGGTCGTTATTTTACTTTTTCTTTTTGAAATTCTTACCCAACGAGTTTTAAACACCTATTTTCAATATCCAAACATTCACACACAATTCTTTTTTTTATTATTAAATGCCAATAATAAAGATTTAACACTAATAAGTTATTTACCTATAATCTATTATTATATGTGACGATTGGTAAATTTTTGGCGAAAAATCTTTATTGAGTATTGAATTTTATATCACACCTTAGAAAACACTAACCACTAATTTTGCTACCTCGTGCAGGATTTTGTTTTCTAGAATAAGTTTATCTTGTTTAGTTAATATCTTGTCTTACTGTTGGTTGAGGTCCACTATTTCTTTCTTTCTACAATTGACTTGAATTTTAAGCATCTTGACATGTTCTTCAAACATTTTGTTTTTACCAATTATCTTCTTCATCTAAGTCTATTTGTTTGATAAATATATTAGTTGTATGTCCATCTTGGCCTGGATGATTCCCGATTTCTCTCAACTTATCTTCTACATCTTCAATCTTCTACTCAGAGTTTTCATCATAGTCTACAAATCCTTATTTTTCAATTTTAAAAGCGTATTTGGTATGTATCCCACTTCCGTTTGCTCAACTTTATATTTCTTTATTATCTCTATATCTTTAGTGTTTTCCATGGTTAATTTTTTCATATTTGTCACTAATATGTTGTTTTCATTTGTTGTCTCATCTATTCTTACTCAAAGTTAAATTACCAATGGATCTTTCGACCCCTCTCCAATTTTGTCTGCCCTTATATATACTTATACTTTCTCGGTAATGTGTCGTGCACAAAGTTCACTATTTTGTTATTCTATGTATCGTCCCCGATCACCTTTGTCACGCCTGTATATCTAAGTTTGTCTTTTGAAGAAACTTCTTTCTTGCAATCAACCCTATCCCCATCTTCGGATTCTAATCTTGTTTCTTGAGGATCTCATCATCTTGTCTAGTAATCATTAAAGACCCTGCCTCATTTTAATTGTAACCCACTGTCTAGTAATCTGTTTATGTGTTGGGATTTATATTCTGTGTTCTTGTGGACTGCAGCCATATAGAATTACCATCATAGTAGTTAGGTCACCATTGACAACGGTGTGTAACTATATGTTTAGCACATAACTCTAATGTACGTTTTAGATCTGTCAAATCAACCTAACTAGATAATCACCATGGTTTAGTGTATTACTATTTAACCAATTGCAGGAACAGTTTGCTTAGGACCCCTTATTGACACAGGTAAACCCTATTTAAAACTACCTAGCGCAATTGGAACCGATTATTGAAATACTACACAATTCACCCTTACATGTTTAGAACGACAAGACTAGTGGGGATTACTTGCTAATACTCAAGCTAAACTTTCATACTATCTTCTTTTCTTTTATTTATTTTCTTTCTTTTAATTTAGTAGTTTAGTTTTCTTATTGAAAAATCAAATAAATATTTATCTATCTCTTCTTTACCCTTGCATATTATTATTCTAGCTTAATTATGTGCACTTGATAAGTTGCATAAGTTCTTCTTAACCTTCGTAGTCCCTGAGGAACGAATTCTACTTATTCATTAAAACTTGCATACGATCTGTATACTTGCAGAACCGTGCTCAGCTTAGGGTGTGTATTTGCACTTATTTTATACATCTATTTATCACACCTTATGTTGGCATATAGCCTCCCTAATTAGGTGTTTTAATGTGACAAATCCTCTTGTGATTAGTGTGCTATTTTCTCTTGTTATTAACATTCTTTCTTGCACTCTTTTCATCAAAAAGCTCCTTCATTATCATGTTGTTTAAACTTAATTATCTTAAGAATCTTATTCTCTTACAAATGCTATTAACCGTATCTTTATGTTTATTGAGAATTAGCCTTAGTGTTCAACTTCAAGGATTCTTAGAATAATGTTTACAACAACTTTCATGAAGAGGAATTATTGATCAAAGTCTTTTCCTTCAAAGTTTACTAGGCGCGGTACACCGCTACGGTATACCGGACCAAGCGCGGACCAGGGCGCGGTATAGAGGACTAGCCCGACCAGTAAGCAAGAAAATTAAACACTGAAGCGCGGTACACCGCTGCGGTATACCGCAAAGAAGGGTTTTCTGCACAAAAGCCAAGTCATAAGAAATATATCCGTTGGGAGATTAATAGATCCGTTAGACTCAAACCTTATGACCGTTGGGAGCTATTTTCTGCTATAAATTGAAGCTCTTTGAAGGCTACAACCACACCAACTAATTACAAACATTAAAGGGCTTAATTGCTATCATTCAAGAAGGTGTCAAGAGCTATACATAGTCAAATTCAATCTTAGTGTGCTTATTAATCCTTTCAAGGAGTTAATCAATTAAGCCACAAGATTCTATCCACTCAAGAAGGAGTATACAAGCTTATAGTCATATCCACTCTTTAGGAGTTTTAGTTACAAGCTTTAATTAGCAAACCTTTAAACACTTTGTTGCTATCCTCTTAAGTCTAGGTCTTGTAATAGATAGATTAAGAGAGAATTCAAGTATAGGGAGTATACTTGGTGTCCTTGTGTTGTGATTACGCAAGTGGTGTGTCCTTCGTGTTATCGAAGAGTTTGTAAAGGTTATTGTGTTCTCGACCCGGTTAAGAGAGACACGGAAGCTTAGTGAAAAGCTTGAAATCCTAAGGAGGCTTCCTTAGGTAGTGGATGTAGGGAAACCGAACCACTATAAATCGTGTGTATCTTTCTATCCCTACTCTATTTACTTTCCGCACTCTATATGTTTGATTATATGCTAGCATGAATTGTTTATCTAGGTTATCTAACATATAGTCTTCTAGAGTAGTTTAAGATATTGGATTAGCTTTTCACTAGTTATACTTTTATATCAAACCTTACTCTTTTCTTTGCATGATCCTATAAGTGTTTGATTTATATTAGTTGACTTAGAAGTTTTCTCTTAAACTTATTATTGTCCAAAAGATTTTAATTAGGCATTATCTTATTAGTAATCCTATTCACCCCCCCTCTAGGACTTTCAATTGGTATCAGAGCCTAACTCTACGTGAATAGCTTAATCGTTAGTAGAGTAAACGACATGGAATTTAATCTTTTGGAGAGTTCGTTTTCTACTCGTCCTCCACTTTTTGTAGGAACTCACTATTTTGCTTGGAGAACAAAAATGGAGGAATTTATCAAAAACGAAGATCCCGATCAATGGAGAATTGTAAAAGAAGGTCCATTTATCCCTTATAAAGAAGAGTTAAATGAACAAGGAGTTCTCAAGCTAAATCAAGAAGAAAAAGATTTTGATGAACTCACCATTGAGGAAAAGGCTAAGCTCACTCAAAATGCAAAACCAATGTACACTCTCATTCGTGGAATTTCCGAAGAAATTTTCTCACAAATGTTAGATTGTAAAACCGCAAAAGAGCTTTGGAATCGTTTGGAGTTTATATATGGAATTGTCGAAAATAATGAAGAAGAAGAAGTCTCAATCCATAATGAATCTCACAACGATTTTAAACCTAATCATGAGGTAGCACTTTATCCTAACTCTTTATCTCTTCCTTATAATTATTGTGATATTAGGCAAATTTCATCCCTTCTCAAAATTCTTGATTCTCAAATCCATTTGAATAATCTTATGTTAAAAAAGGGTAATATTGAGCCAAAGAATTGTTTTAAATGTTTTATTACCTTGGATGATATTCTTGGCAATACTAAAAACCCATGTTTTGAAAACATTTTTATCTTTAATAAATGGAAACATCCTTTGAAGAAAAACATAGAAGGTTTTAAAAAATTGGATGAAGCTTTTTCCCTTGCTCTTGATGCTTTAAAAAATCATCCTTTCTCAAATATCACCCCTTTTGATCCAAATGATTTTTTCAAAGAAAAGGTGTATGTTAGTGAAAATTTGGATATTGGAAAAAATGGGGAAACTTCTTGTTCAAAACCTCTACATGGTTATTCTATTCAAAAAGGAAGTTATTGCAACTATTGTGGTAAACCCGGTCATCATGCTTCTACATGCCATTATCATGAACAACTTATTAGTGGATCTTTGATACCTTCATGGGAAAAACCAATATGGATCGTGACAAATGCTAACAACATTTCCGGATCCATTCCACCTCGGTTACCATAGTAATATGCAAAGAAGGTGTTGAGCGTCAAGAAAATGGAATTTTATGCAAAAGGACGTTCAAACCTCATAAAAGGAAAATACGGTTCCCCTTGGCTCCTCTTTTCAAAACAAAGATGCTCAAAATTATTTTATATCATTCCGAGTCTTTTGGGGAAGTTTCGAGTGTGTTTCGGGAATTTTTTATTGTGCAAATCGAGGACTCGTGCGGTGCACCGGACGAATCCCGCGGTACACCGCACGTAAGGGTTTGACAGGTTTAAGAACCCGTTTTTTCTGCAATTCTTCTTCACTTCTTCATTTCATCTTCCTCCTTCTTCCTCCTTGGCGATTTCCGGCCAAAAACCCTCCGATTCCACCACCAAAAACACCCTCTTTCACCACCTAAATAACTCCTCTCTCTTCCTACTCCATTACCCACTTCAATTTCCACCATGGTTAGAACAAAATCAATTGCCAACAAGAAAAAGTCTTCCACCGGAGCCTCCTCAAGCCGCCACCGTGAACCATCTCCGGCGAAGTCACCATCACCACCACCACCACCACTCCGGCCATTCGATGTTCTACCGGGAAGAACGATTTGCCCCTCGGCTTTTCCCTCCGGTGATGATTCTCTATTTAAACTATTTTCAATTCAAAAATTTCATAAGATATTTGCTTTTTCGGGTAGTCATTTGGCAACCGGGTTAATCGAAGATTTTTATACGAATTTTGAATTTAATCATGCTAATACTTCGGTTAAATCAATTGTATCGGGTACCGTTACTCGTTTAAAATCAAATGCTTTGTGTTCTAAATTTGATGTACCCTCGGATGGTTTTAGCGGGTTTTGGTCAAGTGGTTGGGATAATTCAAATATAGATATTGTTGCTCAAAATGAAGTGAATGAGTTCGTTAATAGTAGAATGGTTGTTGCGGATAGAAATTGGAATATTCGTAATTTTGACCCGGAATTTATCGTGGCCCACAAGTTTCTTATCTCGGCCGTTATTCCAAAAGATAAGCATGATGCCAAGCTTATCCCATATGAAGCTTATCTTTTATTCTTGATCTTCTCCAAACAACCTATTAACATCATTACTATTATGCTAAAATGGATGAATCACGCTCGTGCCTCTCGGGATAAAGTCCCTTACGGTATATTTCTATCCAAAATCTTTGAGATTAATGATATTTCTTTTGGAGGGACTAATGTGAAAGCAATGAATAAGTCTTGGAACTTCGATTATCTCACGATTCTTAGGATGAAATTTGTTATTTATAACAATACATATGTTTCGATCTCCACTATTAATCGTATCTCGGATGATAATATTCGTAATCGCATTCTTGGAGCTAAAAGCGAAACCGATGGTCCGGAGCTTGAGACTCTTATTCTAGTAGATAACCCGGATCAACAAAACCCCATTCCCAATGAGCCCACTCCAAGCCAACCCACCTTTGTTAACCCTCCTAATCCATCCGGTTTCGAAAGTGCTATGTCCCGTTTTATGGATTATATAGGGAGTAAATTTGTGGCTTTGGAAGATAAAATAGAAAGAAAATTTGGAGTTTTGGAAGAAAAGATAGGAAATCTTGCGAATGAGCTCTCATGTGTAAAAAGTGATGTTTCGTGTATTCGCAATGATATTGGAAATGGGAGTAGATCAAGGAGCCGCTCTCCTCGTGATTATCGTTAGTTCGTCTTGGTTTGGTACTTTGTGTTTGGTGGAGAAAATCCTTCTTGGTGGTTTTTGAGTCTTATATTGCTTAAGTGGTTTTTATTAGAACTTGTTTTATGGTTGTTTATGCTTTTAAGTTTTTATGGGTCCGTGTTTTGGACATCTAGGATATTGCTACGTTGCTTTATTTGTTAGGATGCTAAATGTTTTATTTGGATAATTGGTACTTGCTTCTATCTTGATTGTTAGTTGCCTTTCTTTGTTGATTTGATCTTTATGTTGCTAACATGATCTTTGATGTTATAGGTACTTCTTGATATTGCTTCTTAGTCCCTATAGTTTGCTCTCTATAGCATTGTTCCTAACAAGTTTGAAATTTGCATTGTGGTCCCAAATTGATTTTCTCAAAATTGCGTTTAGACCCCAAAGTTTTGAAAAATACATCTTGACCCCTTGTTTTTCAAAAAAATACATTTTACCCCTAAACTTTCTTCAAAATGTTTTCAAGTGTTCTTTTTAGGGTAAAATTGTCAATCAAACTTTTTCAAAATTAAAACAAAATCTATGCACTTTGTAAGGGGGAGACTTTGTTTAAAATTTTAAAAACTCAAATGCTTACTAATCTTTTATTTCTTATATTGCTACTAATTGTTTGTGTCATTAGAAAGCATTTGAAATGAACATGTATCAATCAAGGAGTTGGTAAATATCTCTATCCTTTACTCTTATCTATCTTTGTGCATCACCTTCTTAAAATCGTTTTCTTATCTAAAACTCTTGCACACTCTCTCTATCATTGTTTAAAAAATCTATTCACTCGAGTTGTCTTTGCTCTTCTACTCTTAGTTGTTTTTACCCCGTCTTTTTGATGAAGACAAAGGGGGAGAAATATTATGTGCACTAAAACTTTCAAAACTTGCACGTTTTAAAAACTCACAAATGCATGCTTTTTGTGAGGGGGAGCTTTATTTCATAAATGCTTAATCTTTTATATCCTTCCTAAGGTGTTTTAGTGAAGGATTTGTCATCATCAAAAAGGGGGAGATTGTTGGCATATAGCCTCCCTAATTAGGTGTTTTAATGTGACAAATCCTCTTGTGATTAGTGTGCTATTTTCTCTTGTTATTAACATTCTTTCTTGCACTCTTTTCATCAAAAAGCTCCTTCATTATCATGTTGTTTAAACTTAATTATCTTAAGAATCTTATTCTCTTACAAATGCTATTAACCGTATCTTTATGTTTATTGAGAATTAGCCTTAGTGTTCAACTTCAAGGATTCTTAGAATAATGTTTACAACAACTTTCATGAAGAGGAATTATTGATCAAAGTCTTTTCCTTCAAAGTTTACTAGGCGCGGTACACCGCTACGGTATACCGGACCAAGCGCGGACCAGGGCGCGGTATAGAGGACTAGCCCGACCAGTAAGCAAGAAAATTAAACACTGAAGCGCGGTACACCGCTGCGGTATACCGCAAAGAAGGGTTTTCTGCACAAAAGCCAAGTCATAAGAAATATATCCGTTGGGAGATTAATAGATCCGTTAGACTCAAACCTTATGACCGTTGGGAGCTATTTTCTGCTATAAATTGAAGCTCTTTGAAGGCTACAACCACACCAACTAATTACAAACATTAAAGGGCTTAATTGCTATCATTCAAGAAGGTGTCAAGAGCTATACATAGTCAAATTCAATCTTAGTGTGCTTATTAATCCTTTCAAGGAGTTAATCAATTAAGCCACAAGATTCTATCCACTCAAGAAGGAGTATACAAGCTTATAGTCATATCCACTCTTTAGGAGTTTTAGTTACAAGCTTTAATTAGCAAACCTTTAAACACTTTGTTGCTATCCTCTTAAGTCTAGGTCTTGTAATAGATAGATTAAGAGAGAATTCAAGTATAGGGAGTATACTTGGTGTCCTTGTGTTGTGATTACGCAAGTGGTGTGTCCTTCGTGTTATCGAAGAGTTTGTAAAGGTTATTGTGTTCTCGACCCGGTTAAGAGAGACACGGAAGCTTAGTGAAAAGCTTGAAATCCTAAGGAGGCTTCCTTAGGTAGTGGATGTAGGGAAACCGAACCACTATAAATCGTGTGTATCTTTCTATCCCTACTCTATTTACTTTCCGCACTCTATATGTTTGATTATATGCTAGCATGAATTGTTTATCTAGGTTATCTAACATATAGTCTTCTAGAGTAGTTTAAGATATTGGATTAGCTTTTCACTAGTTATACTTTTATATCAAACCTTACTCTTTTCTTTGCATGATCCTATAAGTGTTTGATTTATATTAGTTGACTTAGAAGTTTTCTCTTAAACTTATTATTGTCCAAAAGATTTTAATTAGGCATTATCTTATTAGTAATCCTATTCACCCCCCCTCTAGGACTTTCACCTTAGGCGACACCATATGGCTTATGTGAGATAGGAAGGAGGCGGAAGGGCAAGATATGGAGAGGGGGAAGGCTAGCTTGTGTTCGTGTGACAGTGATATGGAGTAGGTGATAATATATATATATGTATATATATATTTATTTATTTTTGGTAGTGAAGTTCATGCATGGTCTAGACAAGTTCAAACCAACTCAATCAACTTTAATAATAACACAAATTAAGATCCATAGTGGTTTTAGTGGTTAGAGTACTCTACAATAACCAAGAGGTCCTACGATCAAATCTTACTGGAGTAAAAAATGGATCGGAGTCCAAAGTGGCTCTCAGATGTATTAAAAAAGATAATAATACAAATTGAGTTTGTAACTATTTTCCCATTATATTGGAGATCCATTTGACTCGAGGTTGGTGAAATGAGTAAAACTAATTATAGGAATCAAACTGAATATTGATGGTAGTTTTACGTGTTACCAAGGTTAGTCATTATGGGGGCATATTGTGGGATTCACCAGCTAGATATGTTTTTAAATGGGTTCATAGGAATTTGTGTGGTTAAGTCGCCTCTCCTCTCATAAATGTGTGCAATACAGGAGAGTCTTCAACACGATACAAAATTAATTTTGATTTTTTTTAACATTTTATGAAAAGTTACCTATATCATTTATGAAAAGTTACCTATATTTTATAAAAAGTTACCTATTGTGTGGGCCCTATATCATTTATGAAAATTTACCTACATTATTTATGAAAATATACTTATAATCTAGCCACATGTCACATTTTAATTGGTCAATCAATCACTTCACTTTATGAAAACATACCCCATGTGCCGTTTTGAAAACTCTCCAGTGCAATATATTTTGAGTTGTAAATGGTAAAAGAAAGAGGTTTTATATTTCTATGAGTAAATTTATAGAGGGGTGAGAGGACTCTAATCCAATATATGACAAATGAAATATAAAGGGGCTTCTAAACTATGGTTTTTCAAACCTGAGGTCAAACTTCTAAGATATGATGCTAGGGATGTTCTAAGAGTTATAAATATGGAATCTAAGTTCAAGGATATGAATTGTGCTAGCCAAGGATGATAAGTAGCCAAGGGATTACGCAAGATAATAAATTTTTAGGTGAAGATACAACTAGGATAAGTATTTCTAAAAGATTATCTATCTAGGGAGTCAATGAGGACCTAAGTATTTATAGTATAAGATAAATACCTAAGGTCACATAAAAGAGCAACTAAGACAGACGGATTCTCTAAGCCTAGAGTTCAATAAAAAAATGCAAGCTAAAGGACCAAAGGAAAACAATTGAGCACCTAAGGAAGAGGGTTCCTAAGCTTTCTAACAAGTACTAAGAGAAATTAAGTACAAAAAATATAATTAAGTATAAGAAAGAGAAACGTAAGCAATAATTAAAGATTTTAAGGTAAGAAATTACACAAGTGATTTATAGTGGTTTGGTTTCCCTACATTCACTACCTAGGGTCATCTCCATAGGATTTTTAATACTTTCCACTAAGCTCCTTGATATCTCTTCTCGATGAGATAGAAACTGTTACAATGAGGTTTTTTCGAGCTAAACCACAACCTAAAAACTCCTGAGACTTTTGCTGGTTAAGTCACAACCTGATGAGACTTTTAGCGATAAAGTCACAAGCCTTCATATTATCACAAGGTTCAGTCCTAAACTATGAAAGTATCCCCAAATGATAATGACATCAAATTTAATGAAAAATATTCTCAAGGGTTGATGTTTCCTGACTACATTACCTTTATTATTCCAACAATAACCTGAAGCATTGGAAAACAAATATTGATCGACATTGGGAGTTTGATGGATATATTATTCATCACTAACATCAACCAAATGAAGATCAACCATATATAAATATGATGTTATAGTGACACTATTCAAGGATTCACTGGACAAAGCTATAAGCATGTTAGGTACATTGATTTTTCAATGACGATCTGCTAGGACATAACCTTTGTAAAATTATGCACCAAGTTCTTAATTTAGAAAGCGAGACTGGATATCATCTACTCATTGGAGTGTAATACTCTAAAATTAATGAGAAATGTAGTATAAACATACCATATGACAATGAAGTTTATGATGATAGAAGGAGTCATAGGTATTCGAGGTAATTAGCCATGAGAGAAAGAATGTTATCATAACTCTTTAGTTGGGTCACATGTGTTCGTGCTAGAGATACCTAAATGAAGTCCTCAAGGTGAGCCTCTTTCTACAGAAAACTTATAGATGTACCTTTTGGATCCACAAACATGAACGTAATCTTTTTTGAAACACTTAATCCAAATCAAAGGAGAGTGTTCCACAATAAACTCAAATAGCACACAACTGATTGCCTGGGAAATTGAAGTCGTGGTAGGAATTGACATATTCATATTAGTTCAGTGATTGCATGTCAATCTCGATGTTCAACTTATTTAATAGAAAAGGAACCCTTTTTTTAAGAAAACAATCTTGTGATTAAAAATGGGGTCGAGTGTCTGCTCCAGATTCTATATAGAATGGAAGCCAATCATTTGATTTGGGTTGTTAACCTAGTATTAGTCTCTAAACCCAATATGAGTAAGAGAATGTGTGTCGATCACATAATCTTAACATGGCATGCATGAGGAACAATTTTTATTTATTGAAGATCGTTCAACTCATTGATGCGACAACGGTGCATTATCCATATTAACGTTTATGAATGCATTTAAGAGGTATTATCATATCAGACTGGCTCTTGGCTATGAAGAAAGAATCAGAATCACTTTAGTTATAAAAAAAGGTCTTTAATGTTAAATAGACATTAAATGGTGAATACAAGCAAATGGTGAATTAAGTTTGATATGCATATGACTTATGATCCCTCGATTTCCCTTACTTGATATTGTTATATAATGCAATTGAAATGACAAGAATCTAAGAAAAAAAAAGAGTAAAACCAGAGCATTAAATAGAACAAACTTATCTTATTAATGTGCCAGGATAGCCTACTTTCTTAAAACAATTACGACGCAATCGGGATGCTAAATGATCTTCAACGACTATTTCCCAAGGTGTAATCTCACCGTCCCTCAATCGTGTGCAATCAAGAGGTAAGAAACGACGCTTGCCTAAAATTCTCAAAAGGTTGACATCAAATGGTTAAGAAATTGCTTAGTTGCTTAATTTTGTGTATCAAATGAATGCAAAAATTGACTGTAAATTATAAGAGGACATTCTCTAAGGTCTTTAATGTTAAATAGACATGTTTTTTTTGTCTATAAAAATGGTAGAGCCATATACAAGCAAATGGTGAATTAAGTTTGATATGCATATGACTTATGATCCCTCGATTTCCCTTACTTGATATTGTTATATAATGCAATTGAAATGACAAGAATCTAAGAAAAAAAAAAAGAGTAAAACTAGAGCATTAAATAGAACAAACTTATCTTATTAATGTGCCAGGATAGCCTACTTTCTTAAAACAATTACGGCGCAATTGGGATGCTAAATGATCTTCAACGACTATTTCCCAAGGTGTAATCTCACCGTCCGTAAATCGTGTGCAATCAAGAGGTAAGAAACGACGCTTGCCTAAAATTCTCAAAAGTTTGACATCAAATGGTTAAGAAATTGCTTAGTTGCTTAATTTTGTGTCTCAAATGAATGCAAAAATTGACTGTAAATTATAAGAGGACATTCTCTAAGGTCTTTAATGTTAAACAGACATGTTTTTTTTTTGTCTATAAAAATGGTAGAGCCATATACAAGCAAATGGTGAATTAAGTTTGATATGCATATGACTTATGATCCCTCGATTTCCCTTACTTGACATTGTTATATAATGCAATTGAAATGACAAGAATCTAAGAAAAAAAAGAGTAAAGCTAGAGCATTAAATAGAACAAACTTATCTTATTAATGTGCCAGGATAGCCTACTTTCTTAAAACAATTACGACGCAATTGGGATGCTAAATGATCTTCAACGACTATTTCCCAAGGTGTAATCTCACCGTCCCTAAATCGTGTGCAATCAAGAGGTAAGAAACGACGCTTGCCTAAAATTCTCAAAAGTTTGACATCAAATGGTTAAGAAATTGCTTAGTTGCTTAATTTTGTGTCTCAAATGAATGCAAAAATTGACTGTAAATTATAAGAGGACATTCTCTAATGCAATAAAATGAACATAATCGTCGTTGCCGGGGATCAAAATGACAAGTATCTAAGACAAAAGAAAGAGTAAAACTATAGCATAAAAGAAAACAAACTTATATTATTAATGTGCCAGGAGAACCTACTATCTTAAAAAGATTACGACACAATCAGGATGCTAAATGATCTTCAGCGACTATCTTCCAAGGTGTTATCGCACCGTCCTCTAGTTGTGTGCACTCACGAGATGAAGAAATAGAGCTTGCCTAAAATGCTTAAAATATTGGCATCAAATGGTCAAGAAATTGCTTAGTTGCTTAATTTTGTGTGTCAAATGAATGCTAAAAATCACTAGGAATTATAAGAGGACTTTCTCTAACGCGACAAAAAGACCATAATCGCCATTGCCGGGGATCGAACCCGGGTCACCCGCGTGACAAGCGGGAATACTTACCACTATACTACAACGACTTGATGCTTAAAAATTCCAAAAGCTCAAGTATATTCGCGTATTGTCCTCTGCACTTAGGCTCAGATAAGGCTATAAATGAAACAAGCCACTCGCTTTCATACGACATACTCCATAATTCAATTAGTTCATGAAAGTTCCGTTTCAACCATACAAAACCAAATCGTTCGTGAGCAACTCGATCTTGGCTCGAAAAAATATCGTTTACTAAGTTAAATAAACAAATTTTAACATCTATGACTTAACTTGTTTAATTTTGAGCCCGACTCGACTCGTTTAACTTGGAGCTCGACTCAGCTCGTCCAACTTGGAGCTCGGCTTGTCTCGAGAACTTAAACAAACATGTATATCTACTATTTGGCTCGGCTCGATTCGTTGACAACCCTAGGCCCGAATGAGTGTTTGCCCCCTATTTTGAAATTCATGTCTGCTTACCAGTTACCCCTGAACTTTACTTTCATGACACTGTGCCTCTACCGTCCATTTTCTCAATTAGTCAACTAGTTGAATTCATTTTCTAACATATAAAATGATTTCAAAATCATTTTTAATCAAAAAAATAAAAAAAAATTAGAAATTATATAAAAAATATATTTTAAATTACTATTATAACCTATAGTTTCCACAACTTGTAATTTTTTTTTCAAATACCTTCTCACTATACCCATGATTTATAAAAAATTCAAAATTAATTCACAATACTTTTATTTGTTTTTCAAACTTCTCCTCGCCTAAATTCAAAAGTTTTAAAAGATCAATTTTTTTTTGAGGTCATGAGAGAGCCACTTTGGCTCTCGAAGTCATTTTGAATTCAATGAGATTCGATCCCAGGACCTCTTGATCTATGCGGAGTAGCCTAACCACTAGGCCAACACTATCGAATAAAAGATCAACTTTATTCCTCAAAATTTATAATTTTTTTAAACACCTCCTCATCCTAACCTAAAAGAAAAAAAAAAAATACTTCCAATTTTTTTTGAACTTCTTCAATTAACCCTACTTCCTACTTCTTACGGCTTACACTATCAAAAAGAATAGACTAGTAAATTAGCAAGTGAACAAAATCTGCTACTTCAAATGGCGGCTCACATAATATAGCTTCAAATTCTATTTGCGGGTCACCCATGACATCTAATATACAAGAGTGAGCTACTAAAAGAATTTTAGTGCCGAGAGTAAGGTACTTCTTAGAGAACTGAAAGTCAATTAGTGTAATGAAAAATTAGAGGAATTGGGTACATTTTTCATGACTAATTCTTGGGATAAACTTATGAACTGCCAAACAGAAATCACCCAAGAAAATCTTAAATGAAAAATCGCTTGTACTTTCTCTTCCAATTGCTAAAAAGGAGGTGGATTTGTGCTCGATTAGTGAATTAATGCTTGTGGGTTCTAATTCCTTAGTCGAAAATCTAGCAATTGAAGGAGTGTCTCTATAGATACTAACAAGGAGCCCATTGATTTTATTGAAGAAACACCTTATGCATCAAAGACTATGATCGATTTAGGGCCTGAGAGGACCAACAAGGAACCCGTGACCGGGAACCTTGATGCAAATGCGATAAGTCCAGGAAAATCCCTTAAGGAAGTAGAGAAGTGTAAGAAGATGGATTACAAAAGTATGCTCACAAATAATAGGAAAGTTTCGGTAGGTATAGAATTACAATACTTCGAACCTATTGAAGGAGATGAAATAATTTTGGAAGATTGTGATATACTTACTATAAAGAAAGCGTTTGGTTTCTCCTTAATTGGTTACGTAATAGGGATAAAGAAACCCGAATATAGAGGATATGCGAAGAATTATTAAGGATTAGAATGTTAAGTGAAAGGTTCAGAGACACCCTAGTGGATGATTAGTGAGAATAGGAAACTTATACTTACAAGAGGTCTCTATTCGTATACTATCTGAGATACCTAATTTCCTTGATTTTGAAAGTTTATAAATCAATATAATTCTTGTTTGGGTTATATTGAGAAATCTCCCGGAGCAGGCTCAACCTAACCTTGGTTTAGAAAAAATAGAATTTCAATTTGACAAGCCAATTTGTATAGATGATATTACATCCGAGAGTGGAGATATTAACTATGGTTGTGTGCTTATAGAGGTTGATTTGAGCAAAGAGAAAAAGGAAATGTGATGTGAGCAGTTCTAGTAAAGCTGTAACCAGGGTCATGCTTAAACACCATGATTAGTAAAGCAGTGTATAAGACAGTTATGTGCTGCAGCTGGTAATGTATTAATTCACAAGAGCTAGTCTCCGAGAATCAAAATGTGCAGTCCATGAACCTTAGCAGCTGTATTAGAGTTGTTAAACAGAGATTTCAGGAGCTGAAAAGGGGCAAAACACATGCTACAGCTAAGCCTGATGTGACTACCAAGAGAAAAGTTGCAATAAACAATTTCTTAACTGATAACAACTATGAGCATCAGGCCACAATTTCTGCAAAAAAGACAAGTTTGCAGCAGCCGAGTACTAATGCTGTAACAGAGCGAGTAATTCCACAACGGCTGAATTTGGACACGATACACGAGGCTAATTGTCATGCCCTGAAAATTACAAGTCTAACCTCAGGACGTGATCTCCGCTTGCCTAAAAGACCACTTTTAGACCAGTAAGGCTACAAAATACAAATCATATCAAAGTCATACTTCACAAAGATATCACTAAACACCCAAATGATATGCCTAACTTCTAAACTTACAACGGTAGCATATTTACAATTATGATCAACCTTAAAGTATTCTTTCTAAAATCAGTAGATCTAACAATTCTTTACATACCCATCATATCCACGATCTAGAGTGTATTACTGATCCAAATATTCCAAAAATTAACAACCATGGTAAAACCTGTTTTCTTCCTTCTACACAAAGAAGAATCAACAAACGAAAGTGAACATAAAAGAATGCTCAGTAACTGGGTTAGATATTCTAGAAGGCCACTCGTAAAAGGAAATATAACAAGAGAGTAATAGTACAAAGATATAAAGCTCTCGAATAATCTTTCAACCAATTCCAGTAAACGCAAAATTGTACGAGATTATCAAACCTGTCAAAACTATGCATCAAATATTTCATATAACAAGATTTAGACTTCCATGAGATATTAGTATAAAGACCAATCTTTCAAAGAAATATATATCTTATGATTTTATCATATGAAAATTACATATAACATAATAGGGATCACATAGCTCAATAATTATATTTAACTTGTGCAATATTTGTCAAAAACTGCATTTAAACCCGTGCAGCGGCAGTAAAAAACAAAGTTCAAACCCGCACATAATTCATGACTTGCTTAATATCTTTATAAAATTGTAACAAAATTTAGAAGATGACCAATAAAAGGATTAGAAAATAATTTGATGCATAATTATCTTGTAATAACAATAAAAAGGAGATTTTTCCTTCACTACCTCAGACTGAGAAGAATGTCGGATATAACAATATTCGAGATAGTTCTCATGTTTATGAAAATTTATGTAATGAAGAACCCCTTAACTCGGAAATATTAAGTAATAATAATAAATTAACAAATAAAAAGGGAATTCAATACTTACCTAGAGTTTCAGAGAGAAAAATTTAGTCTCTTCTTCAAAATCCTTTACTAGTTGAGTTCACAGATTCTTATCTTATTCCTTTATCATTTTTAATAATCTGACTCAAACGATTAAACTTGGTTCCCTTTTTTTTCTATTTCACTATCCTCTTTCCCATGTTTTCTCAATTTCTCTCACCAACAGATTCCCTTCTCTTCCCCAAGCATAGAAGTATCCAGAAATTTATTTTTATTCTAAATGTATCATTACAATATTACCCTTATACATTTTTGTCCTCATCAAGTTTCAATCAAATAAGTTATTTTAAAAAGACCTCCAACTATTCTATAAATGATAGGGATACCTATTATTCTATATCTAATTGAAAATAAACTCAAAGAAAAATTTAGGGCCTTACACAAATGTCTCAGACTTAAAAACATATAGGATTCGGCTATTGAATGGGTAATTTGTATAACAGACGAGTAAATAGTGCATCACTGAAATGTACAGGTTTACACTAACGACTTAGACTTAAAAGAGATAGGATTTGGCTATTGAATGGGTGATTTGTATAACGGCCGAGTAAATAGCGCATCACTGAAAAGTCAGGGTTTTCAGGTTTTTTTTGGTCTTTCGAGATAGACGGGTTTAGGGATGATTTGGTAATTGAAGAACCTTTTAGGATCGTAGTTGGTAAAAAACAAAAAAATACAAGTTACGAGTTAAAAGAAGAAAAGTGAGATTAAGAGAAAGCACCAAAAAGAGAGTTTTAGGAGAACTAATGGCACAAACCTGAAGAGAACAAATAGAGGGTCACCCCTTAAATAAAACTAATGACTATTACAACTTTGAATGCACGAGGATTTGCTTCACCCTATAAGAAGCGAGGTATCGTTAGACTTGTACGAAAGAAAAGTATAGATATCATGGGAATCTTGGAGACAAAAAGTTCGAAAAATAGTGTAAATAATTTCATGGGAACTATGCTACATGGTTGGAGTCACGTAGATAATTTTGTTACGATTGATCATGGAAGAATTTAAGTGGTACGAGACCCGGATAAAGTAGAAGTGGATGTTCTTGCAATTACACCTCAATTTGTACATTGTAAAGTGATATGTTAGGTAACATATATTAGCCTTCATACTTAACTAGTTTATGGTTTAAATAACAAGATTGAAAGGAAAGGTTTGTGGATAGAGCTGGTGAATTATGCTACTCTTTTTGATGATCTCTGGCTACTTCTTGGTGACTTTAAGAATATTCTAAATCACAACGAAAAGCTTGTAATGTTATGGAATTGAGGATATTCAGTATTCAGGTTAATTCTTTACATGAGACAACAATCATGTTCTTAGCAAGATTGACCGATCTATGGGAAATAGAAGATTAGATGCCTCAGATCATTATGTGCATGCGAAATTTCTTCCAAAATCAAGAATTTCAAATCACTCACCATGTATTGTGACTTTATTTCTAAAACATATTAAGAGAGTTACCCCATTCCAATTATTTGATATGTGGGTGAACATAAAGATTATGGTGAAGCGGTGAGTAATGATTGGAATAGAGAACAAGGTAGAGGCTTAAAACAGTACAAGCTTTGCCAAAAACTTCAAAACTTGAAACCAATTTTGAGGAGCTTAAATAAATAACACTTCTCATATAATTCTGAAAGAGCTAAAAGGAAAAGAGCAGATTTAGAAGAGGATAAATTACATTTCCAAAATAACTTAGCAAATGAGTCGGATCCTAAATAGTTGACTAAGATTCGTAAGTAGACTTGAAAAAGCAGAAATTAGTTTTCTTCAACAAAAAGCTTAGCTTGGCTACAACTTAAAAAGCGATAGATGTACTAAACTCTTCCATGGGCTTATGAAGAGAAGATACTACTTCTAGTGCTCAAGTTAACGATGCATTTTTGGGGTATATAAGAGGTTATTGAGTACACGAATTGAGACTGATTGTGTGGATTGTGGTATCTTTGATTGGGGTAATATTTAGACATAAGAGAAAGGTTGGGAGTTATGCAAAGATATTTTCGATGAGGAGATTAAAAAGACTATTTTCCGTATACGCGATGATAAATCGCCCGGACCCGATGGGTGTTCTTTGTTTTTCTTTAAGAGATCTGGGGAATTAATTGGGGATAAGGTAATACAACTCAACGTGTATTCGGTGTTTCTAGTTTTCTTACACCATAGTAGTTCTCATTCCGTAAAAGGTCAGTCTGTTGTTTAGGACTTCAGACATATCTCTTGTTGCAATGTAATATATATAGCGATTACAATGATACTTGCATATCACATGAAATCGATGCTTGAAGGGATCATAGGTAAATCACGAAGCGCCTTTGTTCCTGGAAGATCGATAGTCGAGAATATCCACTTAATGCAAGAGATATTGAGAAGATACATCAACAATAGTAACTCGCTTAGATGCACTATAAATATTGATTTTTCGAAAGATTTATGATTCGGTTTCTTGGGTTTTCCTTTGAGAGGTACTAGAAGGCTTAAAATTTCCGAATATGTTTGTGAATTGGGTTATGGAATGTGTTTCAACTCTTTCATACTCGGTAGAACTTAATTGGGAAGTTCATGGATTCTTCAAAGAGGAAAAAGGCTTAAGACAAGGTGATCCTCTTTCTCCTTACCTTTTTGTATTGTGTCTTGAATATTTGTCGAGATTAGTGAAGAAGAACATATTGTGGGTTTAAATACCATCCGAAGTGTGGAAAAAAAATAAGATAACACATCTTCTTTTTGTCGATGTTCTCATGCTTTTGGCCAAAGGTAATTATGCTGCGGTAAAAATACTTATGGATTGTTTGGAGGAATGCATTAAGTATTCAGATCTTCATCTTAATATTCATAAATCAAATATTTGGGTCTATTCTTGTAATAATAACAATAGAACGTACTCAAATATCTTAAATATTTAAAAGACCCAAATAATCTATTATTGTAAAAAAAAAAAGCTACCTTTACACTATTGATTACAGATAATATTATTCTTAATATAATAGATAGTAAAACCAAAATAGTACAAAAGTAAACACCTTATTTAACACTAGCCCAAAATTTAATGTAATCGGAATTTACGGAAAAATCAAAGTTAATAGGAGTGGTTTGTTTTTTCCGGTTCGGTTTATGTGTTATACATCGAACCGAACCAAAATTTTTGGTTTTTGAAAACTTAAAAACCCGAATCAATCGGTTTTTTGGTTTTTGGTTTTTTTGGTTCGGTTTTTGGTTCGGTTTGGTTTTCTGGTTACCATTTGCTCAGCGCTAACTTATATTGTACAGTTAGGATTTGGTGGGATTTTTCCCACCAAACAACATAAACCTCAAATATAATTTGGTGGAGTTTTCCCCACTAAATAACAACATAAATCAAAACTAGTTTGGTGGGATATGTCCGCTAAAAACAACATAAACTAATGTAATTTGGTGGGAAAAATTTGACTATTCATATAGAGGTTAGAAGAAGAGGTTTGACTCGTTATCTAATTGTGAAATTTGTCTATTAAACAACATAAAACGTCAAATATAATTTGGTGGGAAAAAATTTTGGTCGGAAAAATTTGTTGGGAAAAATATTAGCCGGAAAATTTTGGTGGGAAAAAAACTGGCCGGAAAAAATTTGGCCGGAAAAGTTGGTCGGAAAGTTTTTGGTGGAAATTTTTTGTCTGGTGGGAAAATGTAGTTTGGTAGGAATATTTAGTCAAGAGTATTATTGTCTAATTATGTTTTTATATTAGACATGACTTTTAAGGTCAATATCAGTACCTCCTAGGGTGGCATTGGTAATTGCCTCTTAAATTAATCCATCTAAGTAAGAGCATACCACATTAAACATCTCCCAAACTTCTTCCGCAGCTGAGATGCCATTGGACTCCATATTCTAGGTTACCCCAGTATGACCAATTAGTGCTGAAAATTGACGATGAGTCGTACGAAGTCTATTAAACTTTGCCTTTAGTTTGTCAACACCGTATTTTTTGCCTATAGTCTCAGATAGTTTTTTGTCGATTTCTTCCCAATGAACCTGCTTAAATGTAGATGTTTGCATTTTTCCATCTTTCATATATTCATGTAAAATTTGTATAAATTCTCGTTCATTAGTTACCGACCAAGATTGTACTTCAATTCCTCTTTCAGACCTGTCCCCCATCTAAAATAATAATTCAAGAAATTATACCAACTAAGAAATCAATATGTTCAACTAACTTGCCGTCTATTTTTCATAACGGAGGAAACCATGGTTCAATATATAAATAACACAAAATACGGTGCAGGTAATATGTAAAACAGAAAAGAGATAATCCCACAACCAAACAATTGAATAAAGAATGAATCAGAGTATTATAGATAGATTCTACATAGATATTGTAATAGAAATTATATATTTTGTATCCTTATATGAGATTAATTAATTTTAGGAATAACAACGATTTCTCCAGACCCTAGTATAATTCACTTTTATAATATAACATTCAAAAAGATATTGTGTACCTTGTTGAAAGAGATATTATATACCTTGTTGAGGAAGTTCGTTGTCTGCCGCTGCGGTATTGATGAAGATTGTTGCCTGCCGATGTGGGTTTGCTTGAGGGTTTCTTATGGATGAATAGAATAGTATATATAATGATATAAAGTTTATAATAATTACTAAATAGCCACCGTGTTTTTGAGTTTTCTATTTACTTACAGAAATGCCATCAATTATAAGAAAACGTTTTTCATCTTAATTCTCATTTTACAAAGAAAATATGGAAAATGTCAATTTTGACATTTTCTAATATGGACATGTTTTCATTTTATTTTCCAGAAAATTGTTTTCTTTTTCTTTAGCCAAACACGTTTTTATTAGCATTTTGAAAAATATAGAGAATGAAAACAGAAAACATCATTTATTTTCATGAACCAAATGGGGCCTAAGCATCCCTAAAAATCTAAATTGTCACCTTATTCCTAGTCTTGAGAAACACACATTGAGGTGTGTAAGCTCGCCTCCACCAAGAATTACACGTCTAGTATTCTCAGCTAGTGTATTGAGATATCTTGGAATATGATGAAAAAAACCAATAAATTTGCTGCTGATGGTGATTCAATACCTTAGATTACTTTAAGGTTACTTGAAAATGTCACTTCCTACACTTGTCAAATCCTTGCATGATTCTACAACTTTCAACATTGCTTGCTTCTCTCTCCGTAGCTGACGATATAAAACAAGTCTGAGAATGGAATGTTCTTCTCGCTGTTCTTCAATCATACTTTACCCCTACCATCTTGTTGGGTCCTATCTTTCCGTGACGAAGCATCGCATGTATTTCAATATATCGCAAGTATGGATCTCAAGGCCTACTGGAGTTGCCCTATCATTCCCCGAAAGGGTTAGCACTCATGTCTCAAGTTTTTTTCACCATCATTTGCTCGTTCATGGCTCTTTCTGTGGCTCAAATTGTACTTTAGTTATGGACAACCTTCATTTTTTCCTTCTAAATATTCCATAACATAATCAACACATATACCTTGACCACCCTTGATGCCCAACCCCTTGATCCGTAGGCCTTCCTTAGGTCTAACATCCAAGAGTCAAGATTGACGTGTACTTTGTATCAATTTTTACTTGCGACGCTAAACTTGCCAAACTTAAACACAAATTGGGCGGGTCAACAACAAATTGCTTAATGATTCCGCTTTATCTTTGCACCAATAGTATCCATCATCATTTACACATTTTCGATTCTTAAGGTTCTTACTTGTGGGTTAGGTATTCCTACACGTTTTTTACGTGAAGATTCAAATTTTATTCATGATATTCGATTTCCATATTTTAGACCATAACTCTGATTTATATCATCGACTCCTAAAGATGTTTGCAGACTTTTATTTGAGCGTTAATTGTGAGAGCCTTCATCAATGTTTTATAAAATTAACATTTTGTCCATTGATAAACTTAATTTATTATTTTCTTTTAAGATTGTAAGTTATGTTAATGGTTCGAGAACTCTGAATGATTAAATTTAGATTTTGAATATAATCTTACCCGAGTCAAATGACTCTTACATGTATTAAGAAAAATATTACATTTCATAGACAATAATATTAATACCCAATCAATTACATCCATGATGTAAAAGTTGTGTATTAAGTAAATTATCAAATATCTGCATAATTAGAGATTAGAGAACAAGTAAGTTTTAAGACACAAAACATAATTACATTATATAGATATATCATAGTTAACAGAGTTCTACACATTTGTAACAAAAAACAACATGGAAACGATCTCTATATTCAATTATCTTTTCTTTCTCCCTTTCCTCCCGTCCAGTCTATGCCTCTGATTCAGCTAAGAAGAAGAAGAAGTTCCGTTTTATATGATGATTTGTAAAGGAAAGAACAACGCTTCTATGACTGCTCTAAACAGGCCGAGGTCAATTGAATGGGAGTATGACTTCATATAGAATAAGGAGGGGACAAGTTTATACTCATCAGATAATCATAGGACTGATAGAAACAAAAGAGACTGAAAAAAGATTTATAGAAAACAGAGTAAATGTTACTATGCTCAATGGATATATATTTATGTAATTAATAACTTAATCTTTTCTAGTTGGTTGTTATTTGAGATCAGCACTGAGAGCCCTTGCGGCAGTTTAGAGCACCAGAACCGGAGGTTAAAGTAGCAACAAGGTTGGATGGTTTAGCTGCTAAACTTGAGGCTTTAGCATAATTATTAGCAGCTCCACGTCCTGATGCAATAAAGTAAGCTCCATTTAAGAGAAGATCTCCATCTGATCTCCAGTTCCAGTGCTTCCAAATACCATGTGTCACTACTCTCTTTGTTACCTATTTACAAATTTTAAGAAATACATTAAAATATATACACATGCACGCTTATAAATCACTAAATAATCATAAATTAATTTACTTACCTCTTTAGCATGAATGTTGTAAGGGGCGAGAAAACGATTACCCTGGCTATTAATCGTTGGATCGGCACTGCCACCAATAGCATACATCTCCCAATGAGTGTAGTCATTGTTTACTACATGGAAATAGCCATGTCTACACCTTGGCATTCTCTGGATTAAGCCTTCTCCAAAATGATTATATGCAATAGTAACTTGCATAGCCTTATCTCTCTTATATGAATCACTATGGCCCAGCAATATAACCTGTTCTCAAGTTACACAAAAAAATAAATTACTTAATCCATTGTAATAGCGAGAGTTGTTTGCAATACAAATTACCTCATTGTGATGAGTAAAGTAATTGTTCGAAATGGTAATAGCAGTTGATCCCATAATCGCGTCAATAAGACCGTCAGCACAATTAGATAATGAATTATGATCGACCCAAATATGACTTGCGCCAAAGATTGAAATCCCATCACCATCAGCTATTGTTCGCCAACCATAATGACTAGGAGAGCTTCTAACCATGGCATTACCAGTAGGTTTGCAATCATGAATGTGAAGACCATGAATAATAATATTAGTAACAAATTGAATAGTAATGCAAGCACCGTTTGCTATATGAACATTAGAACCACGAGCATCGATTGTTTTAAAACTGTTCATGATCAATTCTTGCTTAAGAGTAATGACCATGTCACGTTTGAATGTTATCCATAGTGGCTTATCTTGAATTACTGCGTAACGAAGTGTTCCAGGTCTAGGGTTCACAGCGTCATCATCACCAGGGTTAGTGACAACATAGAATTTTCCGTCACGACCACCAACGGAATTGCGGCCAAAACCAATGGCGCAATCAGCTAAACGCTTACGGTTGCGCATCCAGTTACGGTCACAACGCCAACAATCGTCCATAGGATTGCCAGTTCCACATGAGAAGAAACCTAATTTCCTCCTTTCTGTGCTATTGCGAATGCTCCTGGTTTGTCAAAATAAAGTACGTTGTTAGTAGAGCTAAATTTTTTTGTAGGAAAAATTATTGGGTTTGGGGAAGACTTTTTTCCTTTAACTATTAATTAAATATTAATGAACTACTTTTGTACCTATTAAATCCAAAATGGTGACATACTACTAATATACTTTTAATTATTTGAATATTATAAACCTAAATATTTTTTGAATTGTTCAAAGATGGTTGTAAAGAGGATCGTAAACAAATTGAGCCGACTTGAACACAAGATTTGTAAATTTTTTTGTTTAATTTCTGAATCGAGTAAAAAATGTTTAAACTTGTTTCTTTAACTTCTCATACTATTTTTTTCGGACTTGAATTCGAATGGTTTAATATATGATCGATTTGTTTTGTTATAGTCGAAAAGTTTTCATGAACTATTAGTATTTGATAAAGTGTGTCATATGAAATCTAATTTAATGAAAAAATAAAAATTTAAAAAAATATCGATGTGATAATATATATATATATATATATATATATATATATATATATATATATATATATATATATATATATATATATTACATAAATATAAAATAAAACATTATTCTACAATTCAATTCAGAAATATAAATAAAAAACTAACAAATGAGTTTAAACGAGTTTATTTTATAATATCGAATTTAAATCAAAATTTTAGTTGAGGTTATTTCTAAATGTTTAAGTTCGAACGAAAAATTGATTTTAACTGAACTTGAACAAAGTATGTACGACTTGGTTTATTTACCATTCTAGTTAGAACAAATAAGATCTATTCATGTATCTTATCGATCTAAATAGTTAAAAATTAAATATTTTTTAAAGAATTCTGTATTTTCTAAAAAAATTCAAAATAAAAGAATTTCATAATTTGGCTTGTTTAGTTCTTAAAACTTCAAATTTTACTTTTTAGCATTTTGTAATATTTTCTAGTTTGTTTAAACTAGAAAATTAGAATATTGTAAAATGCATTAGAGTATTAAACAGGAAAAACTGTTTAACGCTACACATAATATATTACTATCACAAAATATCAATATAACTATGATAGATATCGTACAATGTATGACTACTATCGTGGTTAGAGTTGTAAGTGAACTAAGTCGATCGCGAGCAACTTGAGCTTGGCTTGAAGAAGTTAAACTCGTTGAAAATTGACTCGAATATAAACAAACTCAAGCTCAAGCTCCAATTTATACTTGATAAATAAACAAACCCGCCCGACCTCGTTTGTCAAAGACTTATTTATAATTATGAATTATAAATTAATATATTATCTACTTATAAATATATTATTAAACCTTCAATATCAACTTGGATATTTTCAATTTCTTTAAACATTTACTTTTTCATCAATATTATACTTCATATTTCATACCACACACTCCATCAAATACCAACTGATCATGAAAGTCCAATTTCAACCATAAAAAAAAACAAATTGTTCATGGAAAAACTCGAGGTCGAACTCTAGAAATTATTGTTCTATAAGTTAAACAAACAAGTTTAACATTATTGATTTGGATCATTGAAAACTCAGACTCCTTTAAATTTAAACTCGTCTCGACCCGGCTTATTTAAATTTGAGCTCGGCTCGGCTTAGTTCGAGAAATTAAACAACAAGCCTGTACATCTAGTATTCGACTCGATTTGCCTCGTTTACAATCCTAACCATGGTGGTTGTATCTAGGAATTTTCTATAAAGATGGTTAAAAACTATCACAACATGTGGTCCTAAATTTTCTTTTTGAGTAATTTGTGATTTGAAAAAGGTTTAAAATCTAATATGGATGATGGCGAGCACATCACAATTTTTATTCAATCTTTAGTGTAATTAGGTGAAGTGAATATGGAAATTTTCACTAATTATACGTGTTTCATAAAAAATTACTATATAATTACTTTCTTTTTAACCCAAATTATAAACTTTCGAAAGACAGTAAAAAATGGAGTTCCCAGATGTAGCACTTAACTCCGAACATGGGTCTACCGCTATATAAATGCGTCAAAGTAAGTTACACATATGTGTAGTCGACTAGACAGACATGGGAAATGCTTTTCTCTATGGGATAGAGAAAATAAAGAATGTGGGGGCCATAAGCCACGGGATTTAATGTGATAACCGGCCAAAAACAAGAATACGGAGGTTCATACGGAAATCACACCAACTTGTTTTTCTTTGTTTTGGCCCAACACACAAATCTATATTCATATATGTTAGAAAGAAATAAATGCATGAGAGGTGGGGGCAAAAGGATTTCACATGCATGGCGTCGGTGGGGTGATAGATATTTAATTTTTAAGAAGTCTCTCTCACACTCACACATCTCATAAGATGTTCATTAAAGAAGGTGATGGGTGTGTGTCAGTTTTAGCCATTTGCTTCTGCTTCTGCTGTTGCATCCTTCAACCCTGAATGAAGAAGCCAAACCTCATCTTTTGGATCTTCATGACTCTCCATCGCTCTATGCTCATGGCCACTCTGGAAATTCAGAAACCAAATCTATCTCTCTATATATACGGATTACGGACATGGACACTTTGTTTTAACTTATAACTACTCCTATCCTTCTTTTACTCTTAATTTCTCTTATTTACCCATTTCACGTTTAGTTTAGTTTAGTTTAGTCTAGAGAACCAAATGAGCCCTTAGGCTGAGACAGGTGGCTTGTCCGCGAGTTTAATAAACCCTTTGACGAGCCAAGACAGATGACCGTGTCACAACCCAAACAAGACACACCAATGGACGACCCATCTCATAGCCATTTCTAGTTCAATCAAGGACACAATGTTGACTTTTAACCGATATATACTTGGGAAATTCTTGTATGATCTAACATCACAAATTCTATTTGTGGTTTTTGACTGATATCAACAAATAGAGTAAAAGTTGATCGGAGCATTTTCTCCTTCTTTTCGCATATTAGCTGGTGCGATATAAACACCAAATATGGATAGGTGATACGTTAGATCACTTGAGATAATTTAATTAGATTGTAATATTAATTTATATAGTACTTCCCCTAATCCCATGGAAAACGCTATCTTACAAAAATGGCAAGGATTGAAATAAAAGTAGGGCCTATCACATGGATAAAAGAAGTGGTCGGTCCATCTAAAATAGACTTAACAAGAAGAGGTACTAAGAGCAGTACAAATTTACTGTAGACCTCGTGATGAAAAGACCCTAACCATCTATTCCTTTTCTAGGAATAAAGAAATGTAAAAATAAAGACACACATTTAAGGCTTCACCAAAACAACTTAGTAACATGCTAATGGTAAGAAAAGGTAAGCAAATTTGACACAAACAATATAGTATATATATGGAATATAAAGTTATTGAAATCCTAATACAAAAGGGACATGAAATTAATCTAATGCGTGAACTACGGATCTTGCAACAAAGGTCAGGCATGTGGGCGTGTAAGCTAAGGCTAAGGTCGGCCATTAATTTGAATTATTATAAATCAAATGAGTGAAAAATATTTAGTAAACATGCTACACGCTTTGATAAACATTAAATAAATAAGTCCAATAATGATTATAAACAACAAAATTAACTGGAAGTAGATTCATAATTTTGTTAAGAGGTATAAATTATGTAAGTTTTTTTAAACGTGAAGGGAGGGAGAATGGAGGCTATCTACTTTTCTGCTTAAACTAAAATTAAGATAAAAAAAAGGAAGTAGGTTAGCAAAAGAATTTAGTGTAATCAAATTAACTAAAAGTTTGAGTATACGCTACTAAGACTTAAAGGAGTCGTCGTCTTGCATCTAAAATATTTTCAGGCTATGTTGTATGTAGTATGTACTATAGTTAAATGGCTACTTGTTTGACTCTTTAAGAATCAAAGTAGATTGAATGTGACATTATAAAATTTACTAACATTTAAATTTTGGAATAAACCAAGATTGAAATCTTGACCTCTATATAACATATTTAAAAATTAGAGCGTAAAATAAAAGTATAATATATAAATCCATAAACATCAAATATTTATAAAAAACTAAAATTCTGAAATCCTTTTTAGTTATATTTTATCAAAATTAAATAATGTTCTAATATTGAAAAAATAAATTATATTAGTACATTATGTTTTCAATACTAATACACCGTACTAATAGCAATTTTAACTCTACGTGATAGATATGGATGATCAACTCTACATGAGAATTATAACCCTGATAATGAAAACGACTAGTTTCTAAAAGTATCATTGGCTTTATAGCCTTCTTTATATTAAAAGTGTAAAAATGTATATCATTTTTTTATATCATTTTTTATATATTGATTTAATTTTAATACATCTGAGAACTACTACTTGACTCGGAACCATTTAACTTTTATAAAATTTGATTTCAGAATTTTTTTATCATTACAGAGTATTCTAACCATTAGAGCAATTATCAATTTTTGTGTGTTGGTTTTAAATATCAATTATAATATTTTTTGTTATTCTAATTAAGGTTTTCTTTTTATTTCTTTAAATAATACATAAAATAATATATAAAATGTGATACAAATATGAAGAAAGAAATGCGATATATAGCATTATTTGTATTAGAAAATAGAAAAATAACAATTTTCACCTATACAGAGTAAATAAATTGATAGATAAAAAATGCAAAACAATATATGGAAGAATAATTTATGGTTTAGTAGGTAATGTACGGATTGTGAAGGGTATCTTTCATAAGCTTATACTCCATCTACCAATGTGATCATTAAATGAACCACATGAGTTATGGGGGTGGATCAAATCATAATTATATAAGCAACCTAAAGTATTTATTTATGCTTCTGTTCACAATAAACAAATAAACGACATTATACTTACCTATCAACCATTGAAGCTATTTCCTCAGGATGCTCCACGGCATGTTCGTTCCTTACTTCTTCATCACCGACCCTAAGAAAGGTTACAATATTAACAAATTTTAATCAGTAGAACACTTTAACATTAACGGTTAAGATCTTGCGGATCCAACTTGTGTACGTTTAGTTTCTTCCCAAACATGTAAATTGACCGTGGTGATCAATTCTAAACAGCATGATTTATGAGATTGATTCTCGTTTTAGTTTAAAGAGATTCTATTAACGATTTTACTTGTAGTGAGTTTTATATTCTTGAAAGTAAATTCTGTTCACCAGTATAACCGAAGCTAAATTGTTGATAGTAAAAGTATAGTCTTACCCAATAGTGATGGTTGAATTTCTTGAATCCTCGTATCCCTTTAATTCTTCAGCTCTGAAAATAAACCACGTTAAAATCCTGGTATATCCATTTAAAACAAAAGAATTGTCGAGAATGTGGGTTTCTACGTTCAGGAGCTAAACAAAAAATCTACACAAAAAATAATGTTAGAAATATACCTATTATTTATAGCATCTGAATTGACGAAGAGAAGTGTAAAGAATACAGAAAATGTTAAACATTTTAAAGATACAGGAGCCGCCATTGTTGGTGTTATAAGTTATTTTACTCTCTTTGCTTCACTCTTCTTATGTACGAAAGTGTTAAGTTACCTACAATCTAGAATGTGGTTTTTGATGTATAAATGAAGAACAAATTAATGGAAACAAAGAGAGTCAAAGAGAAAGTGTGAATGAAGTGATCATTATATAGGAGAATATATCGCGCCAATGCGGGATGGCATCTCCCCACCGTATTGCCAAATTCTTTTTTCTTTTCTATTGATTTCATTAAGTGTAATGTTGGGTGTCACTCAAATATCACCTTTTTATGTGGTCCAATTAAACTGTTTCATATAAGTGAGAGAAAATAAGTAATCAGGAAAAAGAAACAATTTAATTGGACCATCTAAGAAGGTGATATTTAAGTAATCACTTTTTGGGTGATACCTAACATTACTCTTTCATTAAAATAAAAGATTCTATACACAGTACAAAATTACTACCCAAACTAAGGTGGGTGTATTCAATTGAAAGTCTATAGGATTTTTTTGGATTTTAAAAGTTGACAGGTATTCAATTAAGAGTCTAAAGAGTATTTTAAAATCTTGGTGTATTCAATTACGACTCTAAAAGATCTTTTAAAATCTTGGTGTATTCAATCTGGATTTTAAACAACTCTTTAAAATCTGATGGTATTCAAAAATCTATGGATTATTTTGGATTTCATAGGATTTCAAAGAACAAAAAATTTATTTTAAAATCTATCATTTTACCTAGAGATTTTGATGGATTTCCTTTTTAGACTATTTTCTAAAAAATTAAAAAAAATTAATTATGATATATTTTTCATGTGCGATTATTATTAATAAAATTTCATGAAAAAATTAGCCGTAACATTATTGTATCAATTCATTCATGTTATCAATTAAAATATTTACATGAAAAAATTATACGCAAGATGATTGATTCAGTTAAATAAACTCATGAGATATTGTTCAATTAAAAAAAATCATGTAGAGCTACAATATATGATATGAATCCAACTAAGTACAATAATGAACCTAAAATGCTGTCTCGTGACTAATATTTTTGAAAAAATGACACTTAGGGTCTTGACCACACCCCCCTCTTCGAGTTAGCACCCCCACCTAGAGCCTCTTCTTACTAAAGACCTCAGCAACTTTTTAACACATGAACCCCAAAACCCCTGTTACGTTACTACCCTTTTAGAATTATATATACTATTTTAGAAACCCACTAATTATAATTTTCAGATTATAATTCTCTCACCTCCCCTCCTCCCCTATCTCTCTCTCCTCCCCCATATCTCAAACCGCCACCACCACTATCCTCCCCCATGAAAACAACCACCACCACCACCATATCCCTCCTCCCCTATCTCTCTCTCCTCCCCTCGTGTGAAGCAGCCATGGAATCGCAGCACCACGTGAAGCAGCCATGGAATCGTAGCATCGCGTGAAGCAGCCATGGAATCCGGCCACCGCAGCATCGCATCGCAGCATCTAGCTCCGGCCACCGCAGCATCACATCGAAGTTCGTTACAGATCCGTGAAATCCAGGCTGTTGGTTCCGCCATGGCTGTTGGTGGCGAGGAGATGGAAGCAGCCATGGAAATCTCCCTTTCGCGAGCTCGTGACCACCGGGACAGGACGAGCAGATCCAGTAGTGTTTTCGCCGAGCTCCAGCAGTGTTTTCGCCGGAGTTTACAGCTTGTTTTCGCCGGAGAGATCTGCAGATCGAAGGAGTCATGGAGCTTCCCTCTTCGCTGCTTCGTTGGATCTCCGATGGTTCGAAGAAGTGTGTAAGTTGTGTAGCCATTTCAGTGGTGGTGGTCTTGTTATGGTGGTGGTGGCGCCGGTTTGGGAAGAAGCTTTGAGTTTTTTTTTTTTTTTTCAGTAGGTTGACCAGATCTAGATCTGGTCAAACCAGATAGAATTTTTTTTTTCTTGATTGTGTAATAATACAATTTTTTGAATAACTGAATAATACTCACTATTTTTATTGTAGATTCATTGCTTTTTTAAATTACTCTCTAATTGTTTAAAATACTCACCAATTTTTTTTAGAGTACTCCGACTATTTCATAGAGTACTCTGAATTTTTTTATAGAGTATTCATTTCATTCGTTAGAGTATTTGTTTAATTCATTTAATTCTCGGAGCACTCTATGTTTTTCTCGGAGTACTCTATGTTTTTTCCGGTGACCGGTGACTGGTGGTCGGAGGTCGGAGGTCGGTGGTCGGAGGTCGGTGGTAGGTGGTTGGAGGTTGGAGGTAGGTGGGTAGTGGTAGGTAAAGGAGAGAGAAATAGTGACATCACACTTTTTGTCTTTTAGTGATAGTAAGGGTAGGAAAGACTATTGTAAAAAATGAGGTCCCTAAGAATAACAACTTTCAAGACACTACTCTATAGAGAAGAAATAGTGTTTCTAAGACCCTATATATAATTCACCCAATATTTTTTCGTCATTGAGAACTATAGTTCTGAAAGAAACATGTGGTTACATTGTGTAACATATTAAGTATGACATATTCTCCTATTTCGACAATTCCAAGTAGTACTTAGTTGTTTTCATTCGGCGAGATTAACATTAAAGAATATTTTTAAAGTCGCTAACACATTGGTAAAGATCCTTGTATAACATAAGACCAGATGGATGTGTAAATAACTTATTTGTTTCTTTATTTTTATATACTTTGATAGGTTATATTATTGATTAAATGACTTCCGTTGCCATTAACCACATTTTATTGTAATTCAACTTTTTCAGATAATAAACATGAAAATAGTAAAATTTAATTTTTCATAATATGTATGTAAAAATATAAGTTCGATATTCAATTTGTTTAAAAGTACATTAGTTTAAATTCTTGTAAAAAAAAAATTGTATGTCAAACTCTATCAAAATATATAAAGGATTTACAAAAATCCATTCAACTCTATATAAGATTTATAAAGAATCCGTCAGAATCGGTCAGAATCTAAAACAAGCCATAAAATTTGCAAAGTCTATAGACTTTTTAAAATCCAAAAAAATCCACCAAATTCTCAATTGAATACACCCCCTAAAAATTCAAGGTAACCACTGTATACAAGAAAGGTTATTAGGCGATTAAATTCATTATTAAAGATTTTAATTTTGCTGTTATTAGGCATTAGCAGCAACATATTGCCGCTAATTAGTCATTGTAATAGATTCGTCTTTAAATATACCACTTTTTGCGCCATATTACTTATTTTTGCTTCTATTGTCTTTTTTTTTCGACGACGCTAATTGCAGCAACAGCAACTGTGCCAGGGCTAAAGGTTTAATAAAAATAAGTTATAATACAATAGTGGCAACGTGTCGTATTTATTGATTGTTGCCGCTAAAAATTTAAATTATAAAAAAATTCAAATTAAATATTGTTTCAGATTCTAAATTAATATCTCTTTGTGATTGGCTCCCCAACCAAACAAGTGGCGGCCAATTCAAATTAAAGAATAATTAAACCGTTACGAGGTTGTACCTTAAATTAATTAATTTCTAAACATATGATAAATCCTTATAAGCAACATTTCTTATACCGGTTAATGTAGCCTTTAGATGTATGTTAAACATACTATTCACGATTTTCCAAGTTCTTGATTTGCTGAACCTTTTGAGGGTTCATTCTCTACTAAGGCATTAGGGAGGTTAGATGGATGGCGAGTGAGACATTCAAGTAGGAGTTGTACTTGACGGCTATACTCCCTGGATATCTACCGTTTGGGTCACTAGAAGTGCTCTGGCAATCCGTAACTGCTCCGACTACTGCCCCAGTTACTATGAGTGCACCCACCATCCTTTCCATGCATACATAGAATTTCATATTAATTTACACCCTCATAGTTTAAAAAATGTTCAAAAATACATCCGACATTTCAGATTGTTAAGAAACAATGTAATTAAAGTCACAAAATTAATTTGGCAATGATTTCGAATATAAACAAGGAAAGAGAACATGTAAGACTCACGATGGAGTAAGAAGGATTTCTAATTTTTGGACCACTCTTATAACTGCAACTCATAAGTTAACACCTTCTTGTACAATCTCAACGGTATCGCGGGTCAACTTGAAAGAATAACCAAAAAAAGTTAGTTAATTTTTATATTCCCTATAAACGACCTACAAATATAGTGACTTACTTACTTACATTCAATAGCATAAAGTGTTAAAGAACACTTTGATTGAATAGTAACAATATCATGTGCAAGTTTTAGATCTTTTAAATTGTCTTCAAGTTTAGTACGAGCCGGTAAAATCACCAATGAAAATTCATGATATGAACTTGATTTAGGTAAACATGAGAAGAACTTACATTGTGAAACAAGTGTCTCAGAATGATCAACCATCCTATCACCACTGATATATGGGTATCGGTGTAGAACGTATGAATGTCCCCCAAAAGCATAATTTTTGCAAGTTAATGATAGAAGAATCAAAATAAGGTTCGGGGTCTACTGAGAAGAAGACAATTGAGAAAATTTCAAGTTCTACTATAAAGAAAAAGGGTGAAAAAGGTCAAGAGAATAGAGGAAAGCACGTTGTGGTAAACTCAACAAGCAGAAACGTTACAACTTTCAAGGATAAGACACCACAACCTCTACAAATAGAGATTCATATGCCCGAGATGAAAGAAGCTTCAAAGGCCTTGTTAGCTTCCGCAAAGAAAAATTTATTGGAACTGCCCTTTGCTCGTGAATAAGTATTTGAAAAAGAAGTTGGAGAAGGTGATTAGAAGAGATCTCTAGATATGGGAGATATATTGGGTTGGTCTACATTCATGATGAGATGTATGGAGTTAGTTTCCGAGTTCTATTTAGGCCTCTTTAGCCTGGATAGTGAAGGTCGTGTTCCAGTTAGAGGGAAGTTAGTTCCATTTAAAGTTGAAGGGATTAGAAACCACTTCCAGTTCAAGAAATTGGTTGGACCATGTAAGTTTAGAGAAGCGGTGGAAAATATCAAGATTTTCTATTGGAATCAAATTTTCAAGCATGTATTAGATGAAGAGAAAGTAAAGTCACACAAGGAGAATTTAAGGCACCATGGCCTTAAAAATATCTTCAAGCGAATACTAGAGTTTGGCATAATTTTCTCACACCAGACGCCTTTGGAAACACGCGAACTTCGGATGTAACTAAGAGAAACGCCTTCTTTTTTAATTGTATTTTAAGAGGGGAAGAAGTAGATGTGGCACAGTTGATATTTGAGGATGTGATGACATTTTTGGTCTCTCCCCTTACGTTATTTAATGTGAAATATCCTACCATGATCACATGCCTTGTACGAAAAGCGAATGTAATTCTGGGTGAAGAAGAGAAACTAATGTATAAGACAGGCAATAATATCGATAGTAATTGGATCAAGACTATTTTAATAGAAGCAGGAGTTAAGAAACCTCCACACGATGAATCAAAAGAAGAGGATCGTATTTGGAGAGAAAGGGTAGAGGAGCGATTAAATAAAGTTGAAGTAGCTCAAACCGTCTTGGTCGATGATGTGGCACAAATCAAAGCTGATCAAGTACACATCATGACACTCCTGGAGAAATTAAAGTGCGGTTTAGCGAAAGATCCAGTAAATCATATCTTGGATGTTTATAACGCGAGGCAATAGCCTCGAGAGTATGTTCTCTTTCTTCCTTACCAATTCTGTATATGCTTTATTTGCTTGTTTTTAATTTATTTATTGAGTATTTTTCGAGTCATGGGGACACGCCTCATTTTTTAGTTGGGGATATGGGTATTCCTTGTCTCTCATCTCCATTTTTATGTGATTTTACTGTTGTTGGAAGAAATTACACATTTTGATACATATGAGTCAGATGTAGAGTGCTTAATAGCTTGAAAGCATAAGCTTAGTGAGTTAATGATAGAAAGTGATATGTTTATGAGCTGTTTTATTTTGTATGCTTTTGAGTATGAATAGGAAACAAAAATTTATAGTAAAGAAAAGATTAGTAAGAAATGCGGTAGAAGTATGTTTGATCTTAGGGAGTCTTGAGTGGTGTGTAGGCAGTGAGATCCGAGCGAGTTGATAAACCCATTTAATAAACGTTCTAAAGGTAAGAGAATGACGAAATTACATAGTTTAGAAACTGATTAAGGCGGTTCTTTGATAAGCCCCTTGTTGACTTTTAGCTTGCTGTCCATTTATTATATTTATATCATTATCAGCCTCTTTTATCCTTTCTAAAGCCTTTTTATTTAGCCATATTATAAACCATATCCCTTTATATTTTAGGACTTTTCCATATGACCTGCACTCGAATCGTGATGCATAGACAGTTGTTTTAGAGCTTGAGTTTGGGGTGGTGGGTCCACCATTATGGGAAATATTATTGGGTTGGGATTTTTGGGTTTATTAATTGTGCTCTATTCTTATTATTGATGATGATCCACTGTTTTAATATGTAACCCTTTGCCAGGGTAAAAGTGAATGAAAAAAAGTTATGAAAAGAAAAAAAATGTGATAAAAGAATAGCATTATATCTCACATCAAAAAGAGAGTCATAGCTATATTACAAAAGAAAAGAAAAAAATTTGAAATGAAAAGATCAAAAAATTTTGGACCGGCAAAGTAGAATTTTTATGTGATCATCTTTATGCTTTATATTGGATTATTGGGGTTGCTAATTAGTGCATCAATAATTGGGTTGAGTGAGAACACTTTATGAGAGTAACTCAAGCTCTAGGGAGATTCGTTGATGGTTAGTGAGGAGAGAGCCAAAAGCTCACTTTAAATTATCCAAATATACTATCATACCGTCCCTAATCCAACATTACAACCCTAAAGACCTTTTGATTCTTTGTTATGTGATCTAGAAGTGATTGAGTCGTTATAGAGTAGTTAGATGGATCTTTGGTTACTGATAAAGCTCGATGAACAATCCATAACCTTCTTGGTAAGCTAAGTGGAAAACCTCTCCTTCGCGCATTGCAAAGCTAATCCGATCTTGAATGTGAACCGTGTTGATTGTGAGTATGAAAAGTGTACATGCAATTTAGTTTGTGAGTATTTGCTTTTAGTCTATTTTATATATTCTGCTATCTTATTCTCACTGTGCTTAATTGACTTAGGTGTGTACTTAGAGACTTCCCTTTGTTTTTATCTTTATTATATCGGGACAACACAACTTTAAGTTGGGGGTCTTGATGTCTCCATATTTGTGATATAATAATCTAGGTTATAGACATTATTTTAGATGTATTTGATTAATTAATTATAGAGTTTTATTCCTATTTTGATAGTTTCTTATTTCTTGTCTTGATTTGATGATTTATTACTTTTAGATCATATTTGGTTTAATTTGTGTGTTAATGTGAAGCTCTTGAAGATTAAGGAATATAATTAAATTCCAAATAAATTCTAAGGAGATAAGGAAAGAAGATATTGAAGGAATCAAGATATAAAAGGAAGTAGATATAAAATAGGAAAGAAAAAGGTGACATGTAAATCTGAAATTCTGTAGCTACGTCCATTATATCGTCTAGGAATTTGGATGAGAATTCAAAAGAGTAAAGATAGATCGTTTTGCTGCTTCCGTTTTGATATAAATTAGGCAAAAATCGGATCAATAACGACGGGAATATGATCAAAACAGTGAGTAGTGTTTATCATTCCTCTCCGATAATTTAGGGAAACGAATTTGAGTTGGACTTTGACTCAAATTACTTGCCTTCCACTCAATAATTTGACCTAGGGTAATCTTAGCACCTATAAATACACCATTTTATCATTGTAAACATGTCATTGTTCAATTATTAGTCCTTAGTTTCAAGAAATCATTCAAGAGAAGCAAGTTGACCGTATGTATCTTTATTTTTGTTTATTTCTTTCCAGCATGAACTAATTTTCCCATAGCTTGGGTTTTGAATATGTATAATCTTTAATTTTATTTTCTTCTATGTAATTTATTTTGGAAAACCTTTTTAAATTTATTATATCTTCTTAACCTCTATATTTGTTTTATGTGCTTTGACTTATTTCCAGCCCTAATCTTGACCCGTTAGGACTATCTTAATAGTAGTTATATGGTCACCCGGAAGGGGTGTCTAATTATTGAAACACCACATAAACGTCTAGTGTGCGATAGTGATCCCCAAAGGCTTGCCTAACTAGATAGCTATTAGGGTTTGAGATTTAACCACTAATCATTACGCAGGGTCCCCTTAACCAAGTCCCCTGGTGATTGCTAGATCGCCAATTAAGTCCACCCGAAAGGGGGATAGGAGGAATATAGAATCCTGGCTACTTAGTTTAAGAGCTTTAATCACTCTTATTAACTAGTAGAAGAAATAGAAGGATAAGTGCATACAAGCAAACCTAAGCTATACTACTCATCTTATTCTTAAATTTGTAATTTTATTGTCTTTAGTTTATTAATCATTATTCTCCTCAGTTATTCATATTTACTTTTCTTGTCTTTAATTCATTGAGCCATTTATTACTATGCTTTCTTGTAATTTATTCGTATAACACACTACGTCCCTGAAAACGAATCTTAACTTATCATTAGAACTTGTGTACGACCTGTGATACTTGCAGTGAGTAACGTGGAAGTGAGGGTGTTTATTCTTACATATTTTAACCTTATTTTTATTACACTCTTCACACCACCATCATCTAAGACATACTTAGTCTTATTAATAAGCTTCTCATTCTACCCAATATTCACATCCGCTTTCATCACTAGGCTAGTGATCATTGATGGCTATTTCAAGTTATAAAAACTAGTAGGTCTGAGAATAAATTTCATTACCTCATCAAAGATAAATTGAGCCATATCAACTTCTTCCTCTCTCATAATGCAATCCAACAAGATGGTGGAGTTCTGAAGTATATATGTGACTCGAGTGTTCCCAAGGGCTGAAGGTGCAAGGAAGTGGTACCAAGTTCTCGCATCTGGTTAAAGAAACTTGTAAGGCCAAGAAGTCTTCAACTCTTCTTTATCATTATAAAATTCCAACTCCTCAGTAAACACTCTTTCATATAGTTGTTCCCAATCAAACCCTTCAATATTCTTCATAGCCTATTGATACTTGCAAGGTTCCACCAATTCCCTCATTTGGAAATGGATTCTAATTTCCTCAGTTATGAATGGGATCAACTTACCCCGAATGGGAATTATTCCATCTTTATCTTGGTGAAAGAGACCAAGATAAAACTCTCTTACTAGTACAAAATTCAACTTCAAGTGTTCCATCATGAAATACTTCCATCCTAATCGTTCCCCCGTCTCAAGAAATATCTCATATCTTACTCTTTCTATCTCTTTGTGAAATTTACGCTCATATGTGAGTGCTAAAGAAGGCACGATTTTAATCGCCACATCATCTAGCGTCCTAGTATAATTGTTGATGTTAGGTGAGGGTACCTTGGCTTGAAGATCATTCTCGACTCCACAACTGTCGGTTTATCTTTAGCCAAAGAACTCGAATCGCCCTTTTGCTTCTTTTCTCTACTCACACAATTTTCAACTTCTTTTCTCTTGTTATTACTCAACTCCGTGCTTGTTTTCTTCTTCACATCTCTCACAATAGCAAGTGTGTTGGTTCTTTTGTCTTCTTCCTCCACCCTCATCTCAAAATTTTACCAAATCTTGAAATTTTCCCTTACATGGATGATTGAGGTAATATTGGGAGGTGAATAGGTGTGGTGAATGTGTTTTGATAATGTTGTTAGGAATGATTGAAGGATGATTTTGGGTATGAAAAGTAGGTTATTTTGAGTTTATTTTGAAGTTTGGTGTTGGGTCGAAGCTCTAATGGTGGTGAAAGGTGTGGGAAAGAAGAAGCTTGAAGGTTTAGGGCTTAGGATAAGCTTAAACTCTTTTCTTCACTTTACTTCACATCTCATGCGGTGCACCGGATGAATGGTGCAGGGCACCACACCTCAAATTTCTCCACAATAATCCTTGTAAAGTCAACCGTGGAGTGCACACGGGAAGCTTCGTCTAGTGCACCGAAAGAATGGTGCGGGGCACTGCGAGAATGTTTTGTTCATCATCTTGTGATTTTACCGTGGACTCATCTTGCCACGTCTCACGCCACTAATTCCCTGGATTTTCATCTGTGGAGCTTAGTACGCACGACTCTATGTTGCGGTGCACCGGAAGAATGGTGCGGGACACCGCATCACAAAGCTGATGCATACTAAAATTCCAGTGATTTCATCCAAAACTCAATGGTTTACTCACCATGACATCAAAATTTAGAAAATTGTTGATTTTTTGTTAAAAGTTAGAAATTTTCTTCTGGTTGCTTTGATAGATTTGTAGAGTTTTCAGTTTGATATACATAATTGATGAAAAATCTTCACATTACAATTTATTGTATATTTTTAAACTTTGTTTATATAAATCAAATATCTAATTTTATATATATATATATATATATATATATATATATATATATATATATATATATATATATATATTGGTCATGCTTTAAATAATAAAATCTAAATTCGTATACATAATAATAAAATATATGTAGAATACAATTTGTATTTCATTCTATTCTTGCAAGTCAAAATTTAATACGCACTCTTATTATTTATTTTTAGAATTTTATTTATTTCATACGTACAAGGCTTATAAAGCCATACACCCTAAATATTTTTTATTCTTTTAGATTTTTAAACGATTTTTTTAATATTTATTATTGTTAAACTCATTAATATCTAATATATGTATGCAAATAAAAAAATAGTACTTTTATTACTATTTTAAAATGTAATGTATTTTTATCAATGCAATGACCTAGGAGACACATAGATTTGAACGGGAGAAAAAGGTTTTGAAGCCCCTCGCCTTAACTTTTTGCGTTGCTAGACTAAATTAAAATTTGATATACATATTGAACGAACTTGAAAATGAAAAAATAAAAATATACATTTGTGCTCTTGTAATTAATTTTTATATAATTTATCAATATTTAAGTCGAAACATAAATACAAACATGTTAATTTTAAAGTATTATGAAATCAATTTGTAGCAACTAAAATAGTTATGCATTATCTTTTCAAAGGTTGATTGAAAAAGAATCTACTCTTATTATTCAATCAGGTCGGAATGACGTACATGTTATAAGTACTGATATTTAATTGTATTCCTTACAGATTTATGTATTCAATACGAAATTATGATTCTATCAAAATTAAGATCGTTGGTCATGATATTTCAACAGATCCATGCAACAATCAGTGTGGTAAGATACAATATTTATAATTTTATATATATAAACACCATTATATACCTTTAAAAATGTCTATTAATTAGCGGTTCATAACTATCATGCAACTAATGTTGATGCGACTAACCAGTAAGATTTTATTTAGATCAAATTCTATTTTTAGGCCATACGATTTGAGCCAATTCCATTTTTAGGCCATTACATATGTGTTAAAAATATTGATGTCTCATCCTAATATAAATCTATCACAAATGAGGAGACATCAAGACCCCCAACTCAAAGTTGTATAGTCCCGATACAATAAAGATAAAAACAAAGGGAAGTCTCTAAATACACACCTAGGTCAATTAAGCACAGAGGGAAGAAGATAGCAGAATATGGAGAATAGACTCAAAGCAACTACTCAGAAAATTTCATGTAATAATATTTAAAAACTACATACCTGTACACTTCTCATATTCATAGTCAACACGGTTTGAATTCAAGATTAGATTAGCTTCGCAATGTAAGAAGGAGAGGAACTTTACTCAGTTCACCAAGGAAGCTATAGATTGTTCATCGACCTTCACTAGTAAAATCCATTTAAGTACTCTCTATTGGCTCAATCACTTCTCAATTACATAGCAAACAATCCTAAGGTCTTTAAGGTTGTAATTTAGGCTTAGGGACGGTATGATAAGTATATTTGGATAATTTAGAGTGAGCTTTTGGCTCTCTCCTCACTAGCCATCAACGAATCGCCCTAGAGCTTGAGTTACTCTCATAAAACGTTTCTCACTCAACCCAATGATTTCTTGATGCATAGCATCCCCAATAACCCAATTAAAGCATAAGATGTTCACATAAAAATTCCACTTTGCCGGTCCGAATATATATATTTTCTTTTCTTTTCAAATCAATTTATTTTCTATAGCTATGACTCTCTTTTTATGTTGAGATATCACACTAATTTTCTCATATATATATATATATATTTTTTTTCTTTTAATGCCCTTGTTGGCAAAATTAGCTCGTAGCTTCTTTTTCATTCACTATTACCCCGACAAAGGGTTACAATACAAATCTGTGAAACATCATCACTATAAAGCACAAAGTACAATTAATAAGCTCAAAAATTCCAACCCAATAACAATTCCCATAATGGTGGACCCACCACCCCAAACTCAAGCTCTAAAACAACTGTCTATGCATCGCGATTCGAGTGCGGGTCATATGGAAAAGTCCTAAAATCTAAAGGGATATGGCTTATAACGTGTTTCAATAGAAAGATTTAGAAAGGCTAGAAGGGGCTGAGAAGGATATAGCATATAAAATAAAAAATAACAAGGTGAGAAGGTATAAAAAGGCTTCAAAGGCTTCAAATATGAAAGAACCGCCTTAATCACTTTCTACACTATGTAATTTCGTTATTTTTACCTTTAGCACTTTCATCAAATGGGTTATCAACTAGCTTGGATCTCACGGCCTACACACTTCTCAAGGTTCCCTGAGATCGAACATACTTTCTATCGCATTGCTAGCTAATCTCTTCTTTACTATCAATGTGTGTTTTCCTACAAATACTCAAAGCATACAAAATAAAATAGCTCATTAACATACTACTTTCTATCATTAATCCACTGAGCTTATGCTTTCAAGCTATTAAACACACTCTACATACATCTAAACCTTCAAAAAAAAATTAATTTTACCTAAAAACAGAAAAATGGAGATGAGAGACAACGAATCCCCACACCCCAACTCAAAAATGAGTCGTGTCCCCACGACTCGAAAAGATTCAAAATAAAATAAAAGAAAATTAAAATTTTACAGATATTGCACATAAAGAAAAGGTAAGGAAGAAAGAAAACATACTCTCCGAGGCTATTTACCTCGCCTGATCAATACCCGGAATAGGGTGCAGTGCTTTCCATGTATGTAAATTTCTAGTATCACCAACTTCGCTTTCCCTGACATCTTTGTATGCTCCATCCCAATCAATCACACTCTAGAATTCTCTTGTTAATCTTCTTCCAACTTTGCTCTTGAATACTTTCTCATGTGACAGTGTTCATCCAGGAACATGTTTTGGACAAAGCTACTAGCGTCCCAGAAGCTTTTATTCATCTTTGATATAGAAATCTTTGATTAGAAGAATTATTGGCATCTTCTGCTCCCTAATTACAATTGCTTGCTTTTTAGGATTTGAATCCACCAAAAACCGGTTCCTCTCTAATTGCTTGACTCCAATTATCTTGTAATATATTCCCAAACTATTATCCATCTCAATTGATTTCATCTAGAACTTACCCAATACCTTGCTTTGATTCTTCATATCCCATAACACTTGATAATTTCTCTATTCTCTTCATCATCTCTTTTGACCCCTAACTCAAAGCTTTAAACACTCTTGAAATTTGTAACTCATGATCATAGGTGGAACAAGCTTTATTTTGGTTAGGAAAGGTGTTAGGATGACAATTCTCCATGTGGGTATGATTGAATCAAGCTTTGATGATATGGGTTTAATGAATTTTGGGAAAAGATTTTGAAATTAATGGTTTTGATTCTTGGATTCTAGGTGTTTTGATATGATTTGGGTGGTTGAATCTTCTTTGTAATGATGTAGGGAAGGATTTGGATGAGAATTCATGGTGATTTGGTAGTGTTTTGATGTTAGGTGAAGGTTTGTTGAAGCTGTAATGGAGTTAGGAGAGTTTTGGAGAAGAGAAAGAGGCTTAAGGTTTATGAAATTCGGAATTATAAGCATTACATCTTCTTATAACCTTGAAACCCTTTCTTTTCTCTCTCTGGCGGCTCATGCGGACCATCCCTGCGGACCATGGCGCGGTACACCGGAGGGTACCCCGCGCCTTCTGTAGCTTTCCACGTCAAAATACCTGTGGACCTACCCCGTGGCACGTGTTTTGACCTCGCGGACCATGGCACGGTATAGGGGGTAGTCCGCGGGTCAATTTTTTTCTCGGTTCTGGACACGACCCGTGGCTCCACCCGTGGTACGGGTTTTTGACCCTGCGGTGCATACCTGCGGACTAGGGGTAGTCCGCGGGGGTAGTCCGCGGGGGCCATTCCTTCGCTCCGAAATTTTTTCCTCGCGTCCCTAACTCAATTTCTCCAATTCATACACACCAAAAACACTAATACCTTTCTCAAATATGCATTATCAACTAAAAACAACTAAATTAAACATAAATTAAAAACGTAAAAGACATGAAAATTAAAAAAACTACGGGTTGTCTCCCGTACAGCACTTTTGTTTAACGTCTTTCAAAGTTAGACGTGTTACCTCGATCAAGGCTTGCGTATATAACCTCCCCAACAACAGGTTAGGTTATGCTCATATACTATCCGAAGTTTGTGACCCTTCTTAGCTTGTATTTCAATCCGTTTTGACGAAATAACTCTTGTAACTACAAACAGACCCATCCACGAATCCTTGAATCCCCGTGGTCTATTCTCTTGTTTGGGGGCTTTCCATGCAACCATGTCACCAACCCCAAACTCACTTCTGATTCTCTTCTTCACGGGTTTATTGTGGACTTTCTTTTATTTTGTCACAACTCGGAGTGTTGGGGCTTTGTCTATACGTGATTCCTCATGCTTTTCATCCACCAAGTGGAATGTTTTAGATTCTTTTCATCCCCGGCAGCGGCGCCAAAAACTTGGTGTGGGCAAAGGTGTGATAAATAAATAGATAAATAAGAATGATAATAAAGAGCACACACCCTTGAGAACCACGGAACTCACTGCAAGTATCACAGATCGTTTGCAAGTTTTAATGATAAGTTAAGTTCGTTCGCAGGGATTAGATGAATTTAGATGTTTTAGATAAAAATAGAAAAAGATGAATAACTATCTAATGCGAATAAATAAATAATACAAATAAATAAATATGGAAGTAAGTCAAATAAATTAGGATTAATATTATAAGTCTATTACTAAATTGTTATTCTAACCTGTCACATTAAGCATTATATATTAACCAGGATTCTAAATTCTACCTAGCCTTTTCTAGGCTTAGAAGCAACCTCTCCACTACTAGGGATTCCTAAGTAATGATTGGTGATTAAATCAAACCTTAATGGATATCTAGTTAGGCAAAGAATCAAAACTAGATGATTATGTGGTGTTGTCAATAACTAAGATTAATCCTAAGATTGATCAGATAGGGAAATAAATCAAAACGCATAATAACAATATACGCCAAGCTTAATCAATTAAAATAACAAATAGTATTTATGAAATTAAAGACAAAATAATAATCCAATAATTAAAAGTAAAACTTACAGAATAAAAGCTTAGAAATATGGTTGAGAATAGATCTATAGCTAATTACTCTAAATATAGAGAAGGTGAGATGTAGAAGAGGAGTTTGTCACTCTCCAACTTCGTCTTCTTGTCTTCCTCTATAGGTCAGCTGGCTTCTTGGATGAATAGCTTGATTCTAAGGATGAATAATAAATATAAAGACTAAGCTATTATTTAAAACTAAGAAAATATAAGTAAGGACTAAGCCTAAGCTTGAAACTGAGCAAGGACATGTTTACAATGGTATAAGGGTGTATTTATAGGTGTCTTGGAAGCCCTAATTCGTTTTCTTGAAGGAGAAGTAAGTAATGGACTCCAAGCCCAACTCTAATTCGTATGGAAATAAAGATAAACACTGCTGGACCGTTTTGAGCATATCTTCTTCGTTATTGGTCGGTTTGAGCTCCATAAGATACCAAAAGAATCGCAACAGAATTATCTTGCCCCTAAAGAAGGAAATTACCAAAATCGGTCTATTTCTTAGGTAAATCGCCACTTCTTTAAGCGTGTACTGCAGAATCCCAGATTAAGGCAGCTTTTCTTTTCCATCTTTTTAGCTTTTATTTCCTTATCTCCAATTACCATGCTAATCTCTTTCCATAATTTGTTGTCTTTGACTTGAACTCTAATTAAGCTCCATAATTATCTTTAAAGCTTCACACTAAATAAATAATTAAACCCAATATGCTCTAAAATATTATTTTACTAAATCAAGACTCAAAATAGGAAAGTGTAGCATTTCTCAAGAAAATCGACTATAATGACTTCTAAATCACTAAAAATGATGTCTCATCCTAATATAAATCTATCACAAATGAGGAGACATCAAATATTTTTAAGCCATTACCTATGGGCTCAAAATATTTTTAGGCCATTACCTATGGGCTAATAATATTTTTAGACCAAAGGTTTCAAAAGTACAAATTTTTAGGCCAAACATATCTAAAACGCCCATTTTTAGGCCATTTCACTAAATTCGTAAAATATTTTATAGATTTTAAGGATAATTCAGACATTTCATGTATATATTATATCTTTGTTTGGATGTATCACAAATTAGGAATTATATTTAAAGTGAATAAGTTGTTGTTAAAATCTATTAAATATCTCACAAAATTAGTGAAATTGACATTGAAATATATCACATCAAATTATTGTACTTAATTTTCCCTTTTACGATATTCTTTAGTGTTCTTTGCTTTCAACATTTGTTCCTCTGCATCAAATAATACTAGTTAAAGTTAGATTGCATATATATATACATAATATATATATATATATATATATATATATATATATATATTGATATGAAGGCGTAACAATTTTTTCAGATTTCCATTCTTGTAACTTTTGCAAGAAAGTTTGAGTTTTGGTTGTTGTACTTTCCCAAAAGACCGTGCTACAAAATTTGTACATGTAAGGGGGGAGTATGGATTGTGTGATCAGTGCTTAGAGCTCACACTGCTTATTGAACAAAACAAGGAGGTCGATTATGATGGGGTATAGTTACAATTATTGTTCTTTTACGGCTTCATCTTTAGTAGCTTTTCCTTATTTGTCTTCCTTGTGCCTTTTTCTTTTTAGGAGAGAGTGAACTATAAAAGTCGAGAAACTTACGAGGGCCTTCACAAGGAATACCATAAATTGATGAAGGAGAGTAATGGTATTAATCTAAAAGTTCTCGAATATGCAATTTGGACAAGATTAGGAATGCTCCCAATGAATCGGATTCAGAAGAATCGAAAGAAGACAAAGAGGCTTCATCAGATTACAAATCCATGGATGATGATGCAGAAGGAAATAATATGCAGAAGGTGTCCAAATAGAAGAAACCTTCAAGCAAGAAGAAGATAAATTCATGTAGGAATCAATTTGTCAGCTGGGCTCCAGTGGAAGTACAAAGGTTCAAAATGATATTGGTAAGAAAACAAGTAAAAAAATGACAGAAGGGTAGGTCAATAAGATCATAGGTCATAACTGTGTAATATTTTGAGGATACTTTGTCTTTGGAATCAAATAGATAAGAGTGCAATTAAACTTATACGAAAACTTTCATGTACGTATCACTTTCCTAATCATCTCACATACTAATAGTCAGACAAACTTCCAACACTTATGAAAAAAACAAAATAACTTACCACCCATTCATGTACCTTATGAGGCTACAACTAGAAGACTACTGATTTGATCTCCTCGTTCGATATTGGATGCCTTAGTAAATAAATAGCCTTCACTCTTAATGTGTTTAGGCACAACAATACAAAGGTTCCTTGGACGTTGTCCACCTTTCATTGAAGTGCTACAAAAACATTTCGAACCCACATCTACTACTATAAAAATAGTTATCTAACCATACATGGTTGTTATCCTTGATTTGTAGCTGGCCCGCTTAGATTTTCTTGACTAGCGTAGATAAGTGATTAAATCTCATAATACGGTCTTCCCATCTGATTCATTTTGTCGAGGTATCCTTATATTGATCTAGGATGATGTTGTATTTGTGCCTTAATCTTGTCATAAGAAGTACTATGGAGGAGTTATATGTTTGTTGAAGAGATATTTGAGTCCCCTCTATGCATGAAAACATGAGTTATACATCTAAATATAACCCAAAACATAATTTGATTCAAATTTAATAACCCTTTTTTCATAACCTCAATATTAAATCTAGATCCCTATTATGTGAGTTCCATTTAATATCCATAAATTCACGAAACCCATCACTTTAGCACCACGCTGAATCAAAGCTAAAATATCACTAATTCCTAGTATTGCTTCCGGTTAGATGTGATTGAACAAGTAGAAAAAGAGCCAACTACGGTTGTGGAAACCTTAGGAATGGAGGAAAGAGAGCTAAGAAAGAAACTACCTAATAAGGATCCTCCATATCCTAAGGAAAGTCCACACCTAGATCATGCAAAGAAGAAAGATAAGGCGCGTGCTATGAAGGTTCCAAAAGAACCTAAGAAAGAAAGAAAGAAGAAGAAGGGGTTCAGAGTAGGCGAAGAAGTAGCAATGAAAAAGCCTGATCCTCCCCCGAAAGCACATGAATCAAAAAGTTCTTGGCTAGGACCATTCATGGTCACAAAGGTTATCTCGGAGAAACTAGTATTAATAAGAGCCAAGGGATGCGAATTTCGTGTAGCAAATGTTGACAACCTCACTCACTGTTGGGGAGGTTATGTTAAAAAATGATGTGAGAGGTAACCCGTCAAGCTTAACAACGTTAAACCAAAGTCATTTCACTTGTATATTTGTTTATTGCTTTAATGTTTTTCAATTCCTAGTGTATATTAGAAGTCATTGTCGTGTCTTAGTGTTTATTTTTAAAGAAATGAGAAAGGTAGTGTGTTAAATGGTGCATAAATTAAGTTTAGGGTACTAAGGAACAAAAAGAAGAAAAATCTGCCGAGGCCACTGGTATGCCGCCGAGACCACTAGTATATCGCACAAGAAAAACAGTGCCGCGGTTTTTGAAATCAGGAGCAATGCCAAGATGAAGAGAAAAAATCAAAAAGCCTGGCCGGTATGCCGGTCAGGGGAGCGGTATGCTGGCGGAAGAGAAAACCGTGCCACAATTTTTGAAATCAGGTTCGTGACCGAGAGCAACTAGGAAAAACCGTGGGCACAAACCTCGAAACGGTTTGGGACCGGTTAGCCGGTCATCTGACCAGTATGCCGCCCCACTATTTTGGAAAAAAACGTGCCACGGTTTACGAAATTAGGTTCTTTGCCGAGAGAAGATTATTGACACGGTCTGGGACCGGCTAGCCGGCCATCTGACCGGTATGCCGGCCCGACCAGCGGGGTTTCACCTAAACCTTATGAAACCCTAATTTCTTCCTTTTTAACCTAGACTCTCATGTAAGATATCATTATAAACGACCCCAAACCCATTATATACCTGCAACACACCACTAAATCACCTATAAATATTCAATCCTTCCACCTATTCCATTCCAAACACACATCCAACATCAAAATCCTTCAAGAAAAACAAAGACATCTTCTCCTTCAACCTTAAGCCTCTTCATCAAAGCTTTAATCCTATTGATTACACCTTCCCAAATCCACTACATAATCATTACCCATCTCATATAACACCATAATCCTTCATTATAAATCCTCAAAACATCAAAATTCAGAACCCTTCTCTACTGTTTGAATATTTTAAGTTTTGAGTTTGGGGTTCATTGAGATGACGAAGATTGGGAAATCAAGAATACTATAAAGAAGAAAGACAGAAGAAGTTGAAGAACATATTATTACTTTAGGTGTTGAGAGAGATGTTGTTGAACGGATGAGAATTTTGGAGAAGACACATAAAGAGGTGTTGACAATATTAGGAAAAGTCACAAAAGAGTTGGAGCTTATGCAAAACATACTACGTGGGGTGAGTAATGTTCAACATGCCACCTACGCAACGAGAGGAGCCCAACCTGAATGCAACAATGGAAACCAGCCTTGTGCTAGTTCAGATACGTTTTCCTATCCTTTTCTCATTTTTGTACTTTAATTGCTTTATTGAGTCTTTTCGAGTCATAGGGACACGACTCATTTTTGAGTTTGGGGTGGGGTTCGTTGCCTCATCCCAATTTTATGTGGTATTTGTTTTACATGCTTTCGATAAAATTAAGCTAATGGTTGCGTTGACTATAGAATATTTTAAACGCCCCCATCAAGCATGATTTTTATGAATTTATGATAGAAAATAGTTGACTTTAGGAGTTAGTGTAAAACGCACTTTGATTGCATGCAAACATGAGATAATTGATAGGAAGAATTAATGAACAATGCAAAAGAAGTAAACTTGTGCTTAAGGAAACTGAGTGGTTTGTAGAACGTGAGATCTGAATGAGTAGAGAAACCACTTAGGTATGAACTAGAGGCAAGCTATGTAAATAAGAAAATGACAGATGCAGTTCTTTGTTAGCCCTTTTAAACCTTTTAAACCTTTTAGCCTTCTCTCCTTGAATTTAATATTATCTGTCTTAGCCAAATTTTTAACATTTAAGCCTTTCTTTTGTCGCCACGATATAAGCCCATATCCCCGTAATTTATTAGGCATTTCCATATGACCCTCACTTGAATCATGATCCTGAGACTTCCTGTCTTGAGCTTGAGTTTGGGGTGGGGGTCCACTATTATGGGAATTTACACTGGGTTGGGATTTTTTTTTGAGCTTATCAATTGTGCTCTGTTTTACATATTGGTGATGATTCACAGTTATTATATTGTAACCCTTCGCCGGTGTAAGAGTAAATGAAAAAAGCTATGAAAACCATGAAAATAAAAAAAAATTGGAAAACATAGCATTATATCTCAACATCAAAAAAAGATTCATAGCTATACAAACGAAATTTCATATAAAAAGAATATATATATATTTGGACCGGCAAAGAGGAAATTTTTATGTGAACATCTTTAGTGCTTATTGGATTAATATGGGGACGCTAAATTAGTGCGTAAAATGGGTTGATTGAGAACATATTCGAGTGTACACTCAAGCTCTTGAACAGTTTGTTGATGGTAAGTAAGGAGAGAGCCAAAAGCTCACTTAAAATTTACCAAATATACATAGCATACCGTCCCTAAGCCTACGCTAAAACAGTAAAGACAAAGTGACTCCTAGATACATAGTGGATTTATGATTCAGCTAATAGGGAGTATGCTAAGTGGAGTGTTCAAAGCAAGTAAGGATCGATGAACACCCTATAGCCACCATCTTGAGATAATTAATAAGCGTAACCTTCTAGCATTGTCAAAATTAAATTTGGATTGATATTATTTTGTGTTTGATTTTGCATGACATGTGTATGTGTATATTAATTCTTAGATCATACTATATGAGATTTGTTTTAAGTTGTGCTTTGGGTGTATTTACTAGATTTTACCTTTTACGTTCACCTAAAGGCCTTTGTTTTATTTTACTTGGGACGACAAAGGTTTGAGTTTGGGGTCTTGATGTCTCCCTATTTGTTTTAAATATTAGCCCTTAGGAGACATAATTTTAGGTGAATTTTTTACTTATTTGATAGACTTTTATGCTTATTTTGTCATATTACACTTTCTCCCCTTGGAATTAGACTATTTGCATTTTTAGAGCTTTTGTGCGTTAATTTGTTTGTTTTTAGTATAAAGTTCTTAGGTTTATGGATTCTATGGAGAACCAATACAAGGAGGAGAAGTCAGAATTAAATTATTAGATCAAGTGGAGGAGTTAAAGACAAGAAAAGAATTTCCGAAGAATTAACTAAAGGAGTTGCAAATCCGAAAGGCTGTTACTAATTGCTGATTTTGGGCTACTTAGGAGCGGATTCAGCCTTTGGGCCACGAAATAGATTTTATTCCTTATTGATTTCGGAAGATTTAGCAACTAGAATTAGTCCATTTGGAGTTGATATGCAAAATTTACAACCATTTTACTAAGGGTTGTACACCAGTTACGGGAATTAAAGATGAAGTTGGGCTTGGGCTTTTTATAATTTGACCTAATGCTCTTAACCTAAGCCCTAATCCTAATTTACTAGTATAAATAGACCCTTTAGCCTTCTTTTTACAGAAACTTCATAGAATTACATCAGAGGCTTCGTATTTTCAAGTCAGAGCAAGAAGGCAGAGGAGAAGCTAGAGTTGGAGGAATTCTATTCTTCCAACAACAACCAACCAAACCTTTAGGTTATCTATTTCTTTTCTTTCATTGAATATGGATTATTTTTATATTATTTCAATCTCTAATTTTATTATGAGCTAAAATTTCATATACTTGAGAATCGCAATTAAGGTATGAACCCTAAATAATTTATTATATGTTTTGAATTTGAGATTTTTATGATTTAAATTGAATTGAATCTTATATATTGGATATTACTTTGTTTTCATTACTATTTATTTTCAGTGCAACTAGAAATAGCTTTTAGTATTTGGGCTATTCACTTTAGTGTCAAAAGTGATCATCCGATAGGGGGGGTTTGAATACAGACTTAGTTAATACTCGTGTAATGTCTGTTATTGACCGACAGGCAAAGAGGTAAATATTTCACATCCGAAGAGGCATATTCATCCATACAGGGGTTTATAGTACTTTAGGATAGCTCATCGGTCCGCCCGGCAGGGGCATATGAGACATTAAAGTCCCGACTAATATAATAATACCAATTCTACCCTTAAACAAAACATTGATTATGTTAATTAGGTGAATTCCTTGCGAGACTCAAGTACATCTCTCATCTCTGAAGTTAGTCCTTTTACTTACATTATTTTCTTTTCAGTTATTTATTTTGTTTAGTCTTTATTTATTTGCATCTTTTAAAAAACCAAACAAAAATCATATTATTTTACTTTTCTCTTAAACAATTATGCTTACTGCTTGATTAATACTTGAGTTGTACCTAATCCGTCCCTGAGAACGAAACCCGATTTATCGGATATTATTTGGACAACCGTGCACTTGCGGTATTGTGGTTCCTTTTATTTTAGTACTTAATTTTATAACACCCAGGACCCACCAATGAGTCATCTTGGACCACTTGATCTTTAACATTAAAACCCCCTTTAAACCATTTTCTTCTGTAGCAATAAGCACATGAGTTGTAAACGCTTTTTCACCCAATTTTTCCATATTAGTTTTATTAAATTTTAGTGTGCATACTTTTTATTTCCGCTAGTTAATCAGTTTTTACCCTGTAAAGGTTAGTGATCATGAAAGGATTTTTCTTAGTGGTTGACTCATATGTCTAAAGAGTTTGAAATCTCAACTCGTGAGTCGTGACTACTTTATTATACCTTCTTGAGCACAAGACTTCTTTCTCAGTGTTGACTCACCGCTTTGTGAGTCGCATTACGTTTTCCCTTTCACTAGTCCTATTATACACTCCACTCACAATGTGTTGTAGCCTTTTAAGTCTGTGTTGCACGATTTACAATCTCAAATTTTGGGGTAAGTGAGTTGTCAAATTAGGCACTGAAAACATGTTTAATGGCATGAATTAATAGGTTGGGGGATCCATGGCCCCCTAATATCTATGAACTAATGTGTTATTGATTTTTTTATTATTTTTTGTTAATAGTAAATTATTTATTTTGAATTTTAGTGTGAATTTGTTTTTAATCTATTATTTAAATATCAATAAGTTTAAATTTCATCCTAAACGCAAACTCGATTTCATAAGAATTTTATTTTATTTGGGGTTTTAATTATAGATTGTGAAATATAGATTACTTTCAATAATATAGATACCGATTGTGCTATTAGTTAAAACAAGTAAAGTGTTTTCTCATAATGTAATGACATATAAAACAATTCATTCAATAATATAAGATATTATGTAAAAAAAAAAGTATTACAAAATGTAGAGACTTGTAGTGCAAATTTTATATAATATAAGGATCTATGATGCACTTTTTGCATAATTTAGGGACTTATAATATTGTAATTATAAAATCATGATCTGCCCCTAACTGGTTCCACTCCGGACAGTGCTACTGCCTTGACAGTTTAACCTATTGGTGGCAAGGTTAACGCTTGCCACATTTATTTTTTATACCCGAACTATCCAGATTCAAAACATGTCAGCTTCCATCATGTGTTCCATGTATGCGAATAGTAGACCATATCCGCTTAGTAAGATTCATCTCAACCACTAGTCGAGCATATTTACAACGTACCTTTGATCAGTAAATATCAATACGTACCATTATCCCTATTACTCCCTCCGTTCCACTTAATTTGTCCACTTGTCTTTTCACATATATTAAAAAACATAATAAATGCATTCATTATTACAAAAATACCCCTAATAAAGTATCTTGATATCTTAAATGTATATTGAAAATATAAATTTCAATATTTTAATAAGGGTAATAGTGGAAAAAGTAGGAAAAAATTATCTTGAACTCCTAAGTGGATAATATATTTGGAGCATTATTTTTAGTAAGTGGACAATTTCAGTGGAACGGAGGGAGTATATTCTTCATCATCTTCAATATATCCTTTATATAATTGATGCTGGGTGATCACCAAACCCATACGATAAGTTGTAATCATGGTAGCCACTTGGGGAATGGATTAGGATCCCATATACTCGGTTCTCATATATTTAATGTTCCATGGGTTATTTTAGTTATCAAAGAATGTCATCCTAACTTTATTCTACGTTTATTTCAACTATACATAAGTCTTTAATGCAGGAGAGTCTATTAATAGAAAACATGGGAGAATAGTAATTGTTCGCAGCAGCCCTCTTGGATTACCTTGAGACAGCAGCGCATGGGAAGTGCTGATCGTTTGGACGAAGAAGAGGTGGGGTCTGAGTTGCAGCGTGACAGAGCAGCGGGGAGTCTGCAGATCGGGAGTCAACCGGAGACGGTGGTCAGTCCGACAGAAGCTTCGAGGACCAGTGAGATTTCGGTGTTGGAAGAGCGGAGCTGGTGGTTTCGGAATATTTCAGAAAAAAGGCTGTTCGCAGGGGTGAATTGGAATATATTCTTCGCTGCCCTAATAGATACTATTTGGAAGGAGAGAAATAAGGTGGTCTTCAAGGGGGATGAGTTCCCACCTAGTTTAACGATTCTTAAGAAGGCCAAACATCTTGCGGTCACTTTCACCAAAGCTTGGGGTCAAATTCCGGGTAAGGCCTTCATTAAGAAATCCAACCTATCGTTAATCAGTTGGAAAAGACCGGTTAGGGGGTTGAAACTTAATACAGACGGGAGTTGTAACATTTGGCGCAAGTTAGGTGGTGGAGGAGGATTAATAAGAGATCCTAATGGGGATTGGTTCAGTGGCTTTGTCGCGAGGATATACCACGATAATCCGACTATAGTAGAATTATTTGCACTTAATGAGGGGTTGAGATTGGCGGAAGGTTTGGGGGTCAAGGAACTTGAAGTTGAGATTGATTCGTGGGATATATTGGAACTGCTGCAGGATATCGAGAAAGGTCGGGTCCCGGGGCACAGTGGATTCACATATCTGTTCAATACTTGCAAGAAATAAGGGCTACTCACTTAAAGGCATCTATAGGGAGGCGAATTCGTGCACGGATTGGTTGGCTATAGAATGGGTTTACACAGCAAGGATTTTCTAATTCTTGAAGACCCACCTGAGGGTATATATGTGGAGTCTTCTTACTAGAGATAGGATGGAGTGTAAGACAGCCTAGGGTAGTCTATGATCCCGGATTGCTCAAGGAGGTTCTAGGGTAGCATGGTTTTTCTTTTAGTTATTTCAAAAAAAAAAAAACGTTGGTTTTCTTTGTATATATATACACCCCACAGTTATTCATCGGTTAAATTGAAAATGATAACATTTATATTCATGAACGAATTCAAACCTTCGATCGTATGAAAGGTAATCTGTGTTCCTTGATGAAAGCATTTTCTCAGGGAACAACTTATAGGATAAATAACATTTGTTGACCCCCTGACTTGTATTTGAGCAGCTTCTTGAAGCAGATTGTTGCCGCGTCAAGTAAATTTAATTTTGATAGGATAGATTAATTTATAGAGGTAAAGTTAATTTTGATGTATTTTGCCTGTAATTTATAGGATATGCTCAAGCTTTTGAAGTTGATAGAAGATACACAAAATACAGATGTAATAGGGGCAACTGGACTTTTAATGAAATCAGCGGTCAATCACTACAAGAAATAGTATCTTTAGCGGCAAAAAATTTAACACTAAAAATCTTAATTTTGCCGCTAATAGTCGTTATTTTTCGCTTCTATAAGTTTCTCGCTAAAGATACCTTTAGTAGCAAATTATTTGTTTTTGCCTCTATTAAATTTATCTTTAGCGGCAAATATTACCGCTAAAAATATAATTAGAGGCCATTTTGGTTTTTAAAAATATTATTAGAGGCAATTTTAATTGTTGCCGCAATAGTTTTCCCGCTAATGCTATCATTAGAGACCATTTTAATTGTTGCTGCAATAGCTTCCCCGCTAATGCTACTATTTCTTATAGTGAATGATACACAATTGTACCATGAATATCTTTACGTGAAGGTTTCAGCAGCTTGTTGCATCTGTTAGATCAAAAGTAATCACCTAACCCGAAATCCCTTGTGGCGATAATAAAATAAAGGTATATTATGAAATAAAATTTGTGTTTACTTCTTTTATTGAATTTCATCTTTATTCTTTATTTAGATGTTTTTTGAACTTCTTATAAAGCAAAGTTTACAAGGTGATGAGGGGCCATGACAAAGCATTTATCGTTAAGATGTGCTAATATTTTATCAAAAAGATAGAGTAAGCATTTAACATTTTGTTAATCTTTCTTTACCTTGAGATATCTTTGATAATAACATGGCTTTCTCTTATAGCTAAATTGAAAAGATTTGCCTCTACTCGATCATGGAGAATATTCACACATTGATCATTAAAGAGGACGATCCAATTGGGATATTTAACAATCTCCTTGACACCTTAAAGAAGAAAAATGAGGTAAGCAATTTAGTATAATGAATCAATAAATGAATTATAGGGTTTTAGTAACTAAGATTTTATTGTTTGGTTTTAGATTGAGGCGCTTCATTCTTACTGTATGTCAGAGAAGGTGTTTCGAAGATGTGTTGTAAAACTAAATCCCCTTTTCTCACCTGATAATGTGTTGGATGAGTATAAAAAAGTTGTCACAACAATAAAAATGGTAAGTATTTATTTCTGTAATTCCTATAATTAATCAGATGTTTATACTTTGTATAGAATGCATTATTGAGCTAGTATGTATTTAGATAATATGTATGTTGCAGGCAAATGAGAATTGAGTGTTGGTACATATGCACTACTATTGTGGTTGTTTTTATCGAGAACCCGTACTCTCGCGAAAGAGCAAAAGTCGTCGCTAAAGGGTAATTTTTTCTTTAGCGAGGATCGGTCATCGCTAAAGGATCTTCACTAAAGATTCGTCGCGAGAGACATAAACTTGCGACGACATCTGGTGTCGTCGCGTGAGGCACCCTATCAATTGCAAGGACTCCATGTCTTCGCTAAAGACATGGTCTTTTGCGACGGATGTGTCCTCGCGAAAGATTTGGTCAACTGCGAGGACTATGTCCACGTCTTTGCTGGCCAAATTTTTAGCGAGGACTTTCGCTATATTTTTCAGTCAACAAATAATCAAACATCATAAAAAGTAACCAAAAGTCAAACGACACAAACTAGGGATTATATAAATCTTCTTCATCTTTTTTTCAGCTAAACTATAATCCCGGTCCATAAGTTGGAGTAGCGCGCCGGACGGAGTAGTACGAGGATCAAAAGGAATGACTCGGGATTGGGATCGGGAGGTACCAGCAGGAGCACCAGAAGGGGTGCCAGATGGAGGGACAACTGTCTCAAATCGATGTCCTTCTCTGCATTCAACAAGATGGCCCGATTCATCTGCGCGTCTACTGCCTTCGTGGGTCATGTACTAGCTGTGGAGGTCGAGGGCCGAGACAAGTCGTCTGGCATAGGGTCCTTGCCTATGAAGACAAGGAACTCGTGTAGCGCTTTCATCAACTAGTAGTCCCTCAGTATCGTCTCGTTGACCGGATCTCAGGCATTAGCAGTCGTCCTCTTCTCTGAAAGTGGGTGTCCAACTCCCGGGATCCAATAGCGGGTCCCGTCTCCCAACCCTAATCGCGCACCTCTATGACTGCGTCAACTTGTTCTTGTTGAGTCAAGGAGGGTGTACACGATAAATCGCCACTTTGACTTTGCGATTCCCAAACTTTGTTTTCGAGAATTTCCTTCAACACGTCCTGTACAATAAATAAACTATTAAAATATAATTCATAAGTATAATTGTTTGCTTAATTTTTAGCTTACGTTCGATCTCTTGTACTCGGGGCCCCTCCACCTATTCTTTTTCTTGCTCCACCCTATTTCGAAAAAGAATCGTTTTATTTTGGGTAGAGGCACAGCTTCCTCATCACCCTCGGCCACTCGAGGGAGTTGACTACTCCCCTTCCCCTGTTATAGTCAAACAGTCAAATAAAGATATTTAAATAATATTGTAATGAATTTCTTACCTCCATCAAGTTATCCCTCCTCCGTGTGTAGCTCATAGAACCCTCCCCGCTCAGGTTCTGCAGCTGCTACTTATTGGTTTTATTTACTTCAGCTTAGTGTTATTTTCTAAACAACACACGAAAAAAAAGAATGTTAGTCAACAAAGAGAATATTTCTTACACGACACTTTCTTCCCCTTTTTCGGGTCCCACCTTGATTCTCCACGGACTGGACATTTCTCAAGATTATCATTCTCTTTATAATACAATGCACAATCATTCAAACACACGTCGATCGTGATGTATCCCAAGCCCAAACTTTTCAACTTTCTATTGCAATCCTCATAAGAATCTGGTAAGTTATGAGGTTCAGGCAAAACACGACCCAACAACTGAAGAAGTTCGGTAAACGAGGTGTTCTTCCACTTGTTCTTCACTTTCACATGCACTAGCTTTGCTATGAAATTCAAAGAACTTATCTTAGTACAACCGGGGTACAAATTTGTCTCCGTTTCCTTGAACAACGCGTCGAAAGACCCACGACCACTTCCATTAACATTATCGTCACACATCTCAGTGTCACCGGAGTTCCCACCAGTTTCAAACATGGATCCCAAATCATGAATTACATTACTCATTACATTATCTTTGTTTGGTTGACCCACAAGAATTACTACTTCTTCCCTGTGTTTCATCCAAACCTCATACAATGACCAAATACCTCACATAAATAGATGTATTTGAATAACGTCAAGTGTAAACTTTTGATTATTATAACAATGATTACACGGACAAAATATTTTACCAGCGTGATCCAATTTTTTACTCGCAAACTCAAGAAAATGTAATATACCTTTGGTATATTCCCTCGTAATCTCATCCTTTAAATTTTTTTGTTCCAAATAGTTACTTATATTAAAATCGTAAGGAGATTACAAAATTATCCTATTCCTGAGGGAACGGATTCGTTACGAATAATTTCAGCTAACCTACTTGAGTACGCAACAAGTTGCGAGCCATTCATGTTGCTTGAAAGCTTAAGTTTGGCTACATCATCGGCTAAACTATTCTTATCCCGATTAATCCATCGAAAGATAGGGTTACATTTTTCAAAATTAAAATAGATACTCTTAATAATATTACAAATCTTAAGGAATAGAAATAAGTTTGTTTTTATCTAAAGGAAACATCACATCTTGACAATCACTCTCAATAATCACTCTTGAATCTTTCAAATCTCGAGCAATTACACACGCCTTGAGGATTCCAAGAGCTTCGGCTTCGAGTGGAGAATCAACTTTTATTTCCTAAGCATTGCAATCCAGCACCTTGCCTAAATGGTCCCTGTTAACACATGAAATTGCAGCTCTATTGTTATTAAATGCAGCATCACAATTTATTTTAATAAAAATTATAGGTGGAGGATTCCATTTTTTCTCGCTGAGCATTGTGTTGTACTTTTATATCCTTCAGTATATTAGTAACATCCTTAGGATAATTCGCATTTTTATATTCTTCTCATTCTTTATTATCTTTACAAATAACCGTCATAGGATCTAGGTTGATAAATTTATACTTAATATCATTTCTGGCCTTCCATATACACCATAAAAGTGTACAGACCTGTTCCATAATAAATTGGTTTTCTATTTTTTGTTTTTTCATATTCTCTATTAAACTTACCATCCAGGTATCCATTCTATTGGATACTTGGTTGCAAGTTTGTATATTAAAGGGGTAAGTGAACCAAATCACCCTTGTCCATTCACAATTTAAGAGCAGATGTTCTGGTGTTTCTACTTCTTCATTACAAATGTCACATATGGGTATTTTAATGACCTTTCTTTTATAAATATTTTCATTTGTTGGTAATAAATTCTTTAACACCCTCCATATGATTTTTTTTATTTTGGGTGCTAGTTTTAGATTTTATACCATTTTCTATATATCATGGTTTATGGTATTCGAAAAAGTAGATTTTATATCACTTTTTTGTGATTTCTTTATCTTTCTTATCTTTGAGAACTTGGTAACATTTTATGATTGTGTATATACCTTTTGAATCTTTATCCCAATAAGGTATATCTTTACCTCCTGAGTATGGAATAAAGGTTTTAAGTATTATATTAGAGATTTCAGGGTCAAATTCCTCTCTAATAATACTTCCATTCCATTTTCTATCATTTTGATACATAAGGTTACTTTATTAATTGTACCTTTCATAGGTTTAATAATTTCACTCTGACCATGTATCCAAATATCAGTGTATAATTTGATATTATAGCTATTTCCAACCTTACATTTAAACTTTCTTTCACAATATTTCTTCCACTCAGAAAGCTCCTCCAACCCCATGAGGGTGAGCATCCTATCTGAGCTTCAAGAAAGTTACAAAGAGAAAAGTATTTACCTTTTAATACTTTATAAAGAAGAGAGTCTTGTTTATTGATAAGATTCTAGGTTTGTTTTTCCAAGAGTGCTAAATTCATTAGATGTAAATCTCTAAAACCTAACCCTCCAGAAAATTTACTTTTAGATAAGGACTTCTATTTTTCCCATTGTATTTTTTCTTACCATTACTACCCACCAAAAATTTGAGATATGAGAAGTAATAAGATCACAAACTTTTTGTGGGATACTTATCCTTTAATTTAGCCCAACTCTTGTCCATTCTTTAAAGTAAATTAAAAACTAATTATTATTTCAAATTGTTTAATTTAAATACTACTTAGATCATACGATTTTAAAAAATTACTTCGATTCCCCTAGCTTATGAAAAAGTCACTAAGGCCCCTAAAGTGTATTGAAATGTCAATTTTACCCCTAAAGTTTATTAAATGGCAATAAAGCACCTAAAGTTTATTAAAATATCACTTTTACCCCTACATTTTATGAAAAGAATCTAAGGCACCTAAAGTTTAATAAAATTTCAGTTTTGCCCCTACACTATATAAAAATGCCTCCAAAGCCACTAAATTTTCTAAAAAATCATTCTAAAGCAACTAAAGTTTATTAAAATGTCAATTATATCCCTAAAGTTTATTAAATGTCAATAAGGTACCTACGGTTTATTAAAATTCCAATTTTATCCCTACATTTTATGAAAAAGTCACTAATGCACCTAAAGTTTAATATTTCACTTTTACCCCTACATAATATAAAAATCCCTCTAAGGCCTCTAAAGTTTTTACAAATTATACTAAGGCAACTAAAGTCTATTAAAATATCACTTTTACCCCTAAACTTTAAGTAATACAATAATGCACCTAAAGTTTATTAAAATTTCACTTTAACCCCTAAATTTTATAAAATTATACTAAGGCACCTAGAGTTTAATAAAATTTTAATTTTACCCCTAAAGGTTTTAAAAATTACAAAAAGGCCACTAAAGTTTATTAAATTGTCATTATAGTCCCTACAATCATAATCAATTATAAAGATGCCCCTAAAAAATCTAAATTATTCACAAAGATCCATACATTAATTTTCCGTTAATAAAACATCACCTAAAATTATTATAACTCAATAAACAAAATAAAATTATAACAAAAAATTCTAAAATAATTATTATAAAACAAAAAATGAACAATATATTACACATAAAACAATAAGCAGTACTACTTGCACTTATATAATACAATATATAACAACAATTATACAATTTAAACAAATAAATGAAAAAAAATTAAAAAAGTACTTTTTTTGTGGAGAAAGTGATGAAAAAATTGCTTGAAAATGGGACAAAAGAGCTAGATGAATCGGAGAAGCTTCGTTATTGATTGATCCGGATTTTTTTGAGGATTAGGGGAAAAAATTGGGAGAATTTTGGGTTTTATTTTTGAGTTTTTGGGGTTTTTTACTCGCATAAATGGCCAACTACTGAGTGGTTGTATTTAATACGACAAACTTTTTAACGAGGACATCAAGTCCTCGCAAAAAACCCACAAAGTCGTCGCAAAAGAAGATCTTTAGCGCAGACATACAAGGCGTCACTAGAGATAGAAGCCTTTAGCGAGGACACTCTACGGCTACTTTCTTTTTTTATTATTTTCGCTCACGTAAATTAGCCGCAACTTATAGGCGAAGACTTAGTCCTCGCTAAAGATAGCGTCTTTAGCAAGGACCCGTGTGTCGTCGCTAAACACGCCGTGTAGTAGTGATATGAGTTTACCATCAACTTGTTATGTTTTATTTGTATAACCCAGTAAAACAATATAAAAACTTTACTTGTCGAGACTCAGATTGGATCTGATGTATTTAAGGCATTTAGGCCACGTACCGATGTCTTACGTTTGTTGGTTTCAACCTCCTAAGTACAACGACAAACCTATTTAAAAGAAATAAACACACGAATTCTTCAGTATTTCAACGAACTTAATAAAACTGCTTATTTTCTATCTCTCTCTTATGATTCTTAATGAGTAATGCTTTAAAAATGAATGAATAAAACTTTTAAGTTTGCCAACTATTTAGAGAAAATAAATAGGTGGCTAGGAATCCATTAGAATGGGTTATGATTTTAAAATTTGAAGTTGTGTCTTTTAAATAAAAAATACGTTAGTTAGTAAATGACATAACTATTGGGCTTAGCCCAATAGTAATAGATCTTTAGTATTTATTATAAATTTTCTATTGGGTCAGACCCAATGTTAATAGTAAAACTTGCACATGGAAAATATATATAAACATAGAAATAAATAAAAATATTTATTTTTCCTCCAAAATATTATGACTAAGTATTTCATTCAATTTCAAATAATTTTTAACCTAGTGAATATATTATGTTAGTCTTTACAATTAGATAAACGTATTAATCAAGTCATCGTCAACGCGGTAAACACTTGGAAAAAAAAATCTCAATTGACCAACCCAACTTCTAAAGTAGTGAGGACTTAAAAGGAATTAGCATATCTCAGTCTAATACCTATTCAAGAGACTCAGAAAAGGAAGAGTTGATTTAACACTTCTTTTTAAGGTGTGTCATCTAAGAGCACAAATCTATTAAAACCTGCAAGTTCCTCAAATTTAGATCAATCAATGGAAATAACTTATAAAAAGATGAAGGATGTTGTTGAAACCAAAGCTGAAGAAGCAATACTACTTTAGAAAAGGGGCACACTATCTTCTCAGTGAATATCTCAACTCAGTGTGACTATATATAACTCAAATATTGCAAATATGATATTTTTCTTATTTATTATCATTTATGATTTGTAGGGATTAACTTTTGGTTTGATTTTCATTTCCATGATTAGATAGTTGTCTTAGATAATAATATAGTTTCCTTAGATTGTTTCTTTCTCTTATGTATATATATGCCTTTGTAATTTTGTTAGATACAATGAAATAATCTTTCTCTTCATTGACATATTTTGTCATGGTATCAGAGGCTTAATCTTTTTTCATGTTCAATATTATCCTTTGGCCTTTTTTTGCTACCTAATTTTTTTCTGTGTGTCTTTGTTCAACATAACACCATTAATTCGTATATTTTGGTACCTTTTTCGCTTCTCTTATAACCATTTCAAACACTACAAAAGTCTTTTCAAATGACATCCACAAATCTGAAATATTATGAGAGTTGCTAAATATTCAAACAAAATATAGGTTGAACCAAAAAACTATCTAAAATGGTCTCTATTAGTTTGGACATTCTTGAAGGGAGAGGCAAAAATAGGTCACCACCTGAGAACTAGACCAAAATAAGGGAATCCAAAATTTGATGTGTGGGATGAACAAGACTATATGGTAATGACATGGTTATGAAACTTTATGGTACCAGAAATCAGTGATCCATTAAATTTTTTGGCATTGCCAGGAGATATGGGATGATATCAAGCAAACTTACACTAAACTTCACGCTGCCGCCCAAATATATGAGATCAGTTTAAAATTTCCAACAGCTAAACAAGGAAATCAAATAGCCACCGAATACTCAAATATCTTCAAAAATATGTAGAAAGAGATGGATCATTATCAATGTATAAAGATGAAATGTAGTGAATATATCTATCCTTAAGAATTTGCTGTAAAATATAGAATTTATGATTTTTTTTGCAGGATTAATATTAGGTTGATGTTGTTAGGTACAAATATTAGGAAATGTGATTTGTTATCGTTAAATGAGGCAATATAAATTGCTCTTGCTGAAGAAGGGGTGTTATGATTGAAACTCATATATTGGAGAGTTCATTGTTGGTGTCCAAGAATATAACTTTGAAGAGTGGCAAAAATATTGAGCAAATAGAACAACCAAGATCATTTAAAGACTCATTGTGGTGTACTTATTGCAAAAAAAAAATTTAGCTATACCAAATATAAGTGTTGGAAGCTCCATGGAGAACCCCAAACAATAGATAAAAATGGATTAAGAAGAATGGAATAAAAATAGCAAAGGGCAAATGTGTACCGAAAACACACATAAAATAAGTGAAGATAAGTTCCTAAGTAATGACTTCAATAGAGACATATTTATAAAGTTGATAAATTTGTTTGGGTCATTTGAAAAGTCACCTACTACAAGTACTTGTTCTTTGGTGGTCTTGTGTATTACTTCTATATATTCTCATGTTTCCTCTGCTCATGTTTTAAATACCTCAGATAGATTCTTATCAAGCTCTTGAGTAATCGAATCGGGAGCTGCATATCATATGACACATTCATTTAAAAAAAATCTTTTATTAATACCCCATGTCTTAGCCATAAAAAAATAACCATGTCTGGTAGATTAGTTACAATTGTGGCTGGCCAACAAGATGTTTTTCACAATAATTGTCTTACACTTAGAAAGTCCTTCATGTCCCAAAGTTATGAACGAATCTTGTATCAGTTGATAAACTTACTTTTTATTCTACTTGCAATGTGTCATTTTATCCTTCCCATTGTATATTTCAGGAAAATTGTATGAAAATAATCATTGAACATGCTAGGGAGAGACATTTTATTTATTACCTTGAAGAATTAAATATACAACATTAAGTTAAAAGGTTATCAATGTTATCATTCCTTTCCGGTTCATTCAAGTCCAACAAAGATACAATTTAGATTCCATCACTGTGAGGCCCCCGTGCCTGATATAAAACTAACACAAAGGAGGCCTTGCTAACCGCAAGTGTACAAGGGCGTTGATAAGTAATAAGGATAAGTACCAGGAATTATCGTCTCCATGGGGACTATCAAAGTTAATCTTAATGTGTTTTGCGAGTATAATAATGTAAAGTTGCAAAGAAATGACAATAATGTAAATATATTATTTGTTGGAGTTTTGCTTTATAAGACTGATTGCAAGAAAGTAAATGATTAACTAAGGAAATACGACTTAAAATGCTAAAATATATGGAGAATGGATGAGATATTTGCTTGGTTCTTGATGGTAATTCTCGAAGTTAACTATTTAAATGTGATTCGATATAAGGGCAAATTGGTTTTTTCACACTAGTCAGATTCAAAGGTCTGGGGCAGATAGAAAGCTATCATACCGTACGAGAGACCCCAAGCGTTTATACACTAATTTCGTTATCTGACCCCCCCCCCCCCCCCCATCTCAGATGATAGTTGAGACTACTAACACTAATTAATACTTGATCAGGGCAAGACTACTACTAAATTCATTTCAATATAAAGATATCCTAAAATCAAATAACATAAAAACAATCAACTAGGGTTCATACCCATTGCAAGCTTCAAGCACATGATGTTTAGTTTATAATATATAAGTGAAAATTAAATAAAACTAAAATCATGTTAGAAAATAAAATAGAATAAAATTAACCTAAAATACAGAATGAAATGAGTGTGGAATGATGGAGAATGATGAAGTTAGGTGACAACCCTCATTCTCTTCTCTCCGGGCGGGTAGCCCCTTCTCTCTGCTAAAAAATTAATGTCTAATTGAAGAGTGCTGAAAAATGAGTTGCTAACATACTTATATACAAGGCTAAAAACGTTTTTGGGGGCTCATGAGCTCACATCTAGGTTAAAATAGCCCATGAATTTAGCTAGGTGAATTCTCTGAGTATTACTAAAAATCAATCACTAAGTATGTGTCGTAAATCATTGAGTATACATGAACTTAAGAATTAACATAAAACTAAAGGGAAAATTGTAGAAAAATTATTTCTATGATAGGAAAAGATTAATATAGTCAATAAAAGTAAAAAAATGTAAATAAAAAATTCTATTCTACCTAAATTAATAATAATCAAATATTACAAAATTACATTATTAAAAAAAAATCTAAAATTAAAATAATACAAAAAATAAAAAATAAAAACACCAGGCCATTGACGGTAGTGCTTACATCAGCCTGATGATGTTAGCATCGTCCCCATCTGATAAATTGGTTTTTCAAAACTTATCGGCAAAGCCATGGTTCTTTAAAGCACTATTAATCTAACACTGTTGAAGCCACCATCCCCATCTGCTCGTCTAGCACTATTGAATCCATGATTGATGGACCAAACCCGAGCTGTAAATTGGAACACAACTATCTGGGATCTCAAACCAAATCTTGGAGTTCAGTTGCCATGGATCCCGATCCAAATTTAAAAAATAAAGCTCGAAACCATGGTTGTTTGTTAAATTGCCAACTCAATCAAAAGTCCAAACTGTTAGGAGAAGGCATTCTATTAATGAGATTTTATATCTCAACACGCCCCCTCACGTGCAAGCTTAGTAGTGAAGAGTGCCCATAGAAGGCTTAGGAGAAGAGCTAAGCTTGCACGTGCAGAATAAAGTGGGTGGCGGTCGAGAGACTCAAACCTGTGACCACGGCTACCGTGGAGCTCTGATACCATGTTAAATTGTCAACTCAACCAAAAGTCCGAATTGTTAGGAGAAGGCATTCTATTAATGAGATTTTATATCTCAACATTTCCCTGAAAAATTCTAATCGGAGTTGTCATGGCTACGAATCAAGTCAAAGTTTCAAATAAATCTGGAGGTATAAATCAAACCGGAGAAACAATAGATCTCGGACAAAAAAATTGAATCATCTTTTTCACTAGTTTAGATGTTCCCTTAGATGATGGATTGTCCTTTTTCTGAACTAATATTTCAGTTTCTTTAGCTTCTTATAAGCCATGTCCATTGATTTCTCAGAACTTGAGGAACTTGCGATTCTGATGCTTTGTGCTATTAGATGGCCCACTTCCCAGAAGATGTGTTGTTAAACTAGTTTTCCTTTTCTGAATCTCATGAATATGAATAGGTATATGGTCAGGATTTGCTACTATTATTTCCTTTTGAGTCCTCAAGGTAATTGGAGTATCAATGTCTTTTTTACTCTTCACATATGAGGGTATTTATGATATTTTTTATGTAGACTACGAGATATGAGAAATATGTATCATCGACTTCTTCTAATATAAGTGAATGGGAACTCCTAACTTCAAGGGAATGGTAGACAAGTACCTGGTAAAGGCAGATAACGTAGTTACACTTTGTGGTATAATTAAAAAGTATGTTCATATTGCTCGGAATTATGTATACAAGTCACAAAGTGAGAGGTCGTCCTTGCTCGAGAGGGTGTGTGGTATGATCATAAGACTCGAAAGGGATGATAGTACTAATAACATCATCAAACGTATTCTCTCTGAGGTCAGAGATGTCATGGTTCTCAAAGTAGGGCTTAAATGGTTGGAATATTAATTGAATGAAATCATAAACAATGAAGAAGTTGCAAATCAAGATGTTGAGAAAGATATGAAATGATAATTTCTCTGTCAACACAAGAACGTCAATTTCAAGAGCTTCAAAGGTCCAAATCATCCTTCAGATATGTCATGAAAGAATTTGGCTCTCCTTGTTGCTATAGAATGGTGTTTACTCAATAACTATGAGTCCCTGGTTGCTAAAAGTTTGAAATGGATTTATTTTCCCGACCACTCATTATGGAAAGATTCTTGTACAATAATCAAATCTTTGGCCTAAACGAGTATTCTTGCGGGGAAAGATGTGTTGAAATGGGATGTGTGTTTGAAATTGGAAACTGGTTACCGGCACATATACTTATTCGTAGGCCTGAAAACACTGATAATAAGTAGGCTAGTGATCTACTACTCACAGATGACGAATAGGGTAATATTCGATCGTTTTTAACGTGTTCCACACCGCTGCGACATGATTTATCATAAAAATCACTCTTCATGATTAAGATTATTTGGTTACATGCCTCCAGTGGGCTATTCTCCACCAAATTGGGGTATAATGCAATAATTTCTCTCAAACGAAAAAATCGAATCAGGCGCCATCCTTGGGAGAAAATCAAAATTATTCTCTTTGGAAAATTGTTTGACATGCAAAAGTTGCAACTGAGATTCATGTATTTAGTTAGAGATATTGTAATGATTCCTTTCCGTGTGAGCAAATTTTGATCAAAATGATATGATTGGTATCTCAAAGATGACAATTATGTAACTCTCTAGTGTAAAATACTGAGCATCTTCTTTTGGATTGCCCTCATAGTAAACAGGTTTGGTCTAATATTAGAATTTTATTGGGTACTTCCCTCTGTATTAATAATACTTTTGAGGATTGACTTATCCTTTATATAAAAAAAGGTAAAGGGGAAAGATATTATATGAATAAACATACAGTTTGGCTATTTATTACAATTTAGAACATTTGAACCGCAAGAATGAAATGGCTTTTTTGAAATTAAATGGAAACCTAGTTATTATCAAGATTGAGAATCTAATAAACAATTTGTTCGGTTCCATATATGGAATGGACAATAACACTGCTCATGTGGTTGTAGTTAACTCACATGATTCCAATGTCAATTCTTAGGAGGTTTTGTCACAGCTGAACATTTTCTGCGGTGCATCCTTTATTAGTGAAAATGAAGTAAGTGAGATCGCTTGGAAAGGATAATGACAAAAATAATATATTCAGCAAAGGGGGTTATTATTTGGTGTAGTACGATACTGGAAGGAGAAGCACTTGCGGTCCTCATGGCATGTAATGAAGTGGATAGCATATAGGATGAGAATATTATTATTTTTACTAACTGCTTTAGAGTCATTCAAGGCCTAAATTCCACAACGAACACTAAATGGAAGGTGAAACCTATAATATGTAGAAAATTAAAAAAATTATTAAATCAAAATCTCATATATTTATCAAGCATGTTCCTTGAAATAGGAAATGATATGCTAACTCTTTAGCTAGGCTCATGTGCCTTTTATTCTCGGGATGGACTTGATAACAAATTAAGCATCAAATAAATTCTTGTAATCTTTTCTCGTGTTTAATTTTAGATTTGGTTATCGACCAAAAAAACTAATAATTGTTGGGAAAAGTTTTAAATTATATGTTAATTAAATTAGTGATGTATTCCCCTCCCTTATAGCACTCACAACGTGTCTTGCAAAATAGGTGTTCAAATTTTATGAGAGATAAATCATTTGTAAGTGAGATCGATGATGGAAATCCGTGAACTCTAAGTTACTTCAGTCATAAAATTGTTAATTTTTTTATTAGTAGGACTTGATTTATAAAAAATTATTTATTTGATGAAAACACATTTGAGACATGCACTCAAGAATATATCGAGCTCACATTAAGCCCATTTTGGTCAAAACATGCTTTCATATTAATTTAATTGCAATTGTAAACATTTGGATGAGAATAAAACAAAACACATTAATATTTTGTTGTCTTTTGATATTTTTGTGAATATTCGACAATTGTTTTTCGATCCACTTACAATTTGGCAATTGTATATAATTTTGAAAGAGGTTAAACAGTGAATTTAGATTTTTTATAATTTTTTTTTTTAAAAAATCTCATTAGCGACGAAATAAACTAGTAGAACTAGTCACTAATGACCACACCAATCTTGTCGCTATTCATATGAAAAACTAGTAGCTAATGATTTGCTCATGATGAACGAGAATATCGTCGCTAAAGACTCATGCATTCCGCCTCTAATGACATTTCAGATGTCAGTACTAATATAAAATTATTCAATTACGACTATAGTTTTTGTCGCTTATGGTTATTTTTACAGATCAAGCAATAGCGACAAGACAATAACGACAACTTGTTGTCATTATTGATGAATTATCATTAGCGACGTATTTCACCATCTTTAACGATAACACGCATCGTCGCGCTTACTACTATAGTTGTGATTTGTTTCATTCCTTCCGTCATTAATTCACTTCTTTTAACAATTTTAACTTACCCTCATATTAAAAACAAAAATAACTTATAAACACCTATTCTTTAATCTCTCACTGATATATTTTTTTTTAAAGTAATAATATATAACATCTAAAATCATACTATTTGATATATTATATGTGATTTTAGAGGATAGAGATTAAATATACACTACTGGAAATGCGGTGTTTACCCACGACAAATTAGCGACGACGCGAAATTCGTCGATAAACTGACTCAGTTAGCGACGAAAGAAAATTAGCGACAAAAATTAAACGTGTCGCTAATTAGCGACAACGTATTTGTCGCTATATTTTAGTTTTTCGTCGCTAATTGATTTTTATTTTTTATTGAATTTTTTTTTCTTCACGAACTGCCGTCGCTATTTTAGCGACTTTGTCTGTCGTCGTTATTTTGAAGATTAGCGACGAGTAAAGTAGTTTACCCACGACCCGTATTGTCGTCGCTAAACACTTAACTTTGACCATAAACACCTAACTTTGACTCTAAACACTTAACTTTGACTCTAAACACATAACTTTGACCATAAACACTTAACTTTGACCATAAACACTTAACTTTGACCATAAACACCTAACTTTGACTCTAAACACTTAACTTTGACCATAAACACCTAACTTTGACTCTAAACACTTAACTTTGACCATAAACACCTAACTTTGACTCTAAACACTTAACTTTGACTCTAAACACTTAACTTTGACTCTAAACACTTAACTTTGACTCTAAACACTTGACTAAACACCCAAACACCCAAGTTTGACCATAAACACTTGACTAAACACCCCGAACACCCAATTAAGAATGTGAAAAGAAACCAAAAACAAAACAAAACAAAAAATACAAGAAAGGGTTCTTAAACCCCCCCCCCCCAAAAAAAAAAAAAAAAATAGCGACGACATTCAAATGGTTTAGCGACGACATTCAAATGGTTGAATGTCGTTGCTAATTATTCGCGACGACGTTCAAAGGGTTAGTCGTCGCTAATCAATAATAAAAAATTCGATTGGTCTTCGTGGGCGGTCAGCTTTCCCGCCCACGAAAATTTGCGACGACAAACCAAAATTTCGCGACGGGCTGTCGTCGTTAAACCAAGACACGCAAGGGGCGTGTGTACGTAAGGTGACACGTGTCCCGATTCGCGACGACATTTAAGGATTCGCGACGCCAAGCGTGTCGTCGCTAACCGATTTTTCTATATAACCTAACCGAGCTCATTTCTGCAACACACCAACACTCAAAACTCACCCAAAAACGCCATTTCCTACCATACGAAGCTATTCCGAGGCATAACAACAACAAATCCGACATCAAGGAAATGATTCCAATCCATAAACACATTCTAATCTATTATTTTTCAATTTTTTCATTTCTAATTTCTAATATCTTTTCTTGTGTTTTTTTTGTATGATTCCTTCTTCTTGGCATGGATTCATGGACGAAATCTACACCATTTCTACGTAACAGGTTTCAATTTCCGGATTAAACTTGCAATTTTTTTTTTTTGATTTTTTTTTTGTAAAAATTCATGACTGTTCTTAGTAGTTTGATGAAATCCGAGAATTATGTGTGTGTTTGTGGGTTGTTTGGTAATTTTTTGGTGTTAAATAACAACATGTAATTGCAATTTTATAAAAATTAGGGTTTTGGTATGATTTTTGTAATTTTAATGTAATAGTTGGTGGATTATTGATTTTTGATTGTGTTGTAAGATATAGGGACCTATTTGCAATATGTTTGATTATATGTTTAAGGACTAAAATGCAACTTTGTATGTTTAGGGACCAAAATGCAAATTTTGTATGTTTAAGGACTTAAATGCAAATTTATAAAAAAATATGACTAAAATGCAATTTTATAAAAAATGGACTTATTTTAAAAAAATTGGACTTCTTTGCAAATTTTAAAAAAAATGGACTTATTTGCAAATTTTAAAAAAATTGGACTTATTTGCAAATTTTAAAAAAATTGGACTTATTTGCAAATTTTAAAAAAAATGGACTTATTTGCAAATTTTAAAAAAATTGGACTTATTTGGAAATTTTAAAAAAATATGGACTTATTTGGAAATTTTAAAAAAATATGGACTTATTTGAAAATTTTAAAAAATTTGGACTTATTTGCAAATTTAAAAAAAAATTAGGACTTAAATGCAATTTTAAAAAAATTTAGGACTTAAATGCAATTTTAAAAAAATTTAGGACTTAAATGCAATTTAAAAAAAATTTAGGACTTAAATGCTATTTTAAAAAAATTTAGGACTTAAATGCAATTTTATGAAATTATATAGATGGCTGCTGTCATGGGTAGGAGTCACGATGGAGATGGGAGGGGTAACGATCCCCCGAGGGGTCCACCACGTTCGAATGCTGATTGTAACCAACCATCGGGTAATAAAAAATTCAATTAATGTTTATTTATCACTTAAAAAAATATGTAGTTACTAAATATTTTTTCACCAAAACAGGTGAACGTAAAAGAAGGAGACCGAAAGCTGCCACCTCTATCCGGACAGCTCAGGAGACCCTGAAGAGAGTCGGCTGGCCCATTCCAGTTGACTTTTCTGTCATAGACGGCACCTGGAACTTCGTCGGCCCATATAGCAAACACGTGGGTCAGGTGGCTGGTAATGCTGTTCGAGATGCTGTTCCCCCTTGCTACAAAGAATGGAAAGAGGTCCCCGACCATAACAAAGGGGTAGTTTTGCAGCGACTTCATCAGTTTTTTGATTTAGAGGAGTGGAGGAGGCGAGGCGATTGGGAAGAGATCACTAAGAGATTGACTACGATGACATCTGGAGCCTACAGGCGATACAAGTCGGATTTGAAGAACGACTATTACTACACGGGTGAAAATCCACCAGATGTTGACCCGGCGATTTGGGAGGCGACGAAGAAGATGTGGGATGACTTGGCGAAACAGGTAGAAAAAAATAATTTATTAATTATTTTATACATTTTTTTTAATTACTTTTATAACTACTTCTTTTTTATTTGTAACAGAGTCAGGCTGATATAAACAAGAAGAATCGAGAGCAGCAGACAGTTCCGAGCAAGGCGGGGTCAAGGAACTGGTCACAGACCCGGGAGGTGATTATTGAGGTATAAGTTTTAAAAATTAAAATATAATTTAGTATTTAATTTAATTTAATTGTTAACTAATTAAAATTTGTTACTGTATACTGTCCAGGGGAAGCTGAAGACGGTGACGAAAGAGCCGTTGACTTTTACAGATGACGAGACCCAGGAGGAGATGGAGCTTCCTCCTTTAAGCGGCTATTTCGACCACCTCTCCTATGATGCTGCTACAGATAGCTGGCGTGACGAGCGTTTGGAGAAAGCTAGTGTAAGTTTTTTTTAAATTGATTTAAATTAATTTATTATTTTAAATTTATTTTTTTATTAATCTAATTTATTTTTAAATTGAAATCTAATTACAGGGTGTTCTCCGGGAGAAGATGAAGAAGAAGGTTGTGCAGGCCGGAGCGGAGGGTACTGAAGTTAGCATCCAGGAGCAGATGGATGCCATGCACGAGACAATAATGGAGGTCCTACACCCACCCAAGACTAAATACTGGGTGCCTACCATTGGTCCGCTCCAGAAACGATCCAGGACTCCTACACAGCCGGACAGGGAGAACGATGAGCTGCTTAAGGCGGTTTTGGATGGGATGAACGAGCTTCGCGCGGCTCAAAATCTTCCACCTATACCGGATCCATCCTCCGCATCACCCGGGCCCACAGCTTCTTCTAGTCGGCCGAGTCAACCCCCGAGCATGGCAGAGACTCTCTTCGAGGCATTAAACGGGATGAGAATCGCCAATGGAATGCAGCCGATCAGCAAACCCGGGCCCACTAGACGAGATGAAGAGAGAGAAGATGAGGAGAGAAGAGGAGATGGAGAAGATCGTGGTGACGATTGAGATTTTTATTTATTTATTTGGTTGTTTGGTTTGTAATTTTAAGAATTTTACGTTTATTTTGTATGTTTGACTTGCATTTTGACTTTGACTACGTTTGACTTTATTTCACGTTTAGTATTTGAATCGATTTATCGTATTTTATATGTATTTTTGGATTTTTATTTATTTATATTTTTGCATTATATTAAAAATCAAAATAATAATAAAATAGTAAAATTTAAATAATAAAGAAAAATAAAACAAATAAAACAGTAAAAAAAAAAATCAAAAAAAAAAACGAATAGCGACGACCCTTGTCGTCGCTAAACTATTACATAAAATAAATGAATAATGATTTTCGATAAAATGAAAAAAAATTAAAAAATAATAATAATTATTAGCGACGACATAGCTGTCGCTAAACTTTGTCGCTATTTAATTAAAAAAAAAAGAAATTGAAATCGATAAAAAATTAATTAAAAACTAATGGGAAAATGACCCAAAAAATCAAAATAATATTATTTTCAGCCCAATAACATCAATGACAAAATTTCTTCCCAATAACATCATTAACTAAATTTTGTCCTTGATGGGAATCGTCCTTGACGGGAATCGTCCTTGACGGGAATCGTCCTTGACGGGAATCGTCCTTGACGGGAATCGTCCTTGACGGGAATCGTCCTTGACGGGTAAACATGTAATCTTATAATAGTAAGTTAATGGATGATTTTTTGGGGCAAGTATAATATTATTTTGATTTTTTGGGTCATTGACCCAAAACTAATTACTCAATTAGCGACGACATGTCGTCGCTAATATGTCGTGACGAACTCCTTAAATCCGCGACGCCAATCCTCGTGGGTAAATTCCAAAGGAACTAGTCACGAAATCACAATTATTCGTCGCTAAACTCAAATTAGCGACGCCATGATAGAGACGACAGTTTAGCGACGAATTGTCGTCGCTAAACGAAATTAGCGACGATTTTACCCGGATTCGCGACGACGCGTGTCGTCGCGAAATCACGCGAATCCAGTAGTGATAAATTATAATTAGATTAAAAAATAAAAACAAATGATAAATTATTTATAATCAAATTATTTTATATTAATGTATTATATATATTTGGATATATAGTATGATTTTGATTGGTTAATTGTTACTTTTTCTTTTCCCATTGTTATCAGTTTCATCTTGAGTAATGATATAATACCATCCAAACTCATATCATTTTTTTTCAATATTTTATCTTATACTTTTTTCTAGTCGAATGAAAAACAATAATAATGAAGAAAGTCTCTCTCTTCTCTCTCTAGTTTTAGGCCTCTTCTTTTCTTCTCACTAGGGTTACGCTTTTCTTCTCGTCAATTAACTTAGGATCGTGGCTCATCGGCATCACCGAACAACCATAACTCAACCCTAACCCAACCAAGTGGTGCAAGCGAAGATGGGAATATCAACCGATGGTATTGGAAAATGGGGAAAAGAGAAACAGACGCTGAGCTTCGGGAAAACCAACCAAACATCGGAAATCTCAAGATCGGGGCAAAGGAGAAGCAGTAAACAAAATCTCGTGTTAATCAAGGCTAATGATGAAAGGTATTACAATATTTCTTTACTAATCTATCGTTACCCAAGATTTACTTACAGATCGGCAGAAATCAACCACTCGCGAAAAGTTTTTCCTTTTTTTAATCCGTTTTTAGTGTTTCGATGGAGTGAGCGTGTAATAGATAGTTATATAAAGCTTAAGAAGAAGATTAAGAGTCGCTATAGAGTCTCCTATTACTCTAGGCTGAATAAGGTTCATTCTCAGACATTAAAAATAGGAATAAACCCCTTTAACATACCCTTATCAGAACTAATCATTACTATAGACATTTATGAGGGTGGTTATAGGGCAGTAATAGATGTAATCAAGAAGCGTGATAAGTTGTATTTTCCCAAACCATCAAGGTTACCAAGGGTTAGCGTATTACAGAAGAGATTCATCAAGTATAAGGTACTGTCCACCTATTTAAGCAAGATGGAAGGTAATGTTTTATTACTCACTCACTTTTCCCTCGCTACTCTCAGTTCTTCCTTTCAATCTGTTCCATTTACTCCTTGCATAATTCTATTTTTGATTTCAAAAAAAGTTGTTTCACATTTACGTAATACTATTAACCTTTCTTGTTTGTGCTGTTTAACCATGGCAACAAGAGATAATCACGCACTTCCTATAATACAACTGAATGACCACAAAGCACGAAAATTGGGGGTTATCGACATAGGTATGAAGACCAGACTAGTGGAGAGTATGAAAGAAGAGAAAGCCATTATTCTTAAAATAGTGGGTGAAACTACTGTTTATGCTGTCCAAATCAGGAAATTTATTGAAGATAAGTGGGGTATCCAGGGGCACTTCAGATTATCAGATATCAAAGAAAATGTTTTCAGGCTTGAAGTGTTCAATGAGAAGGAATTCAATAGAGTATGGGAAATGCGTCCTAGTATCTACTCCAAAATGCACATAAGCATGACGATATGGCCATTGAAGATGGAGTTCAAAGACATATCAACTGACTACTCATCAATTTGGGTGCAAATTAGGGGTCTAGCTTTCAAGCAAAATAATCTCACAACAGTTAGAGCTCTAGAGAAGTGCTTCATCAAAGTAGAAGCAGTGGACCTACCAGCAGCTACAAATATAGACATCAAAATACTTAGATTCAGAATCAGGTTTAATACCAAATTTCCACTTCCCCCAGGAACTTATCTTTATCAAGAAGAAGGCGCGGCATGGGTAGTGTTTCAATATGAAAACACAGGACTTCTCTGCTTCAGATGTGGAAGGATAGGCCACCAGTATGGAGATTGCCCAATTAAAGTGATCAAACAAGAAGAAGATATTGATGAAAGAAGGAAAGTAACATGGAGCATAGATAATGTGGCAAAGTTTCCCCCTTTTAACCCTATATATGGTTTTCATATTAATGTTAATGGAGAATTTGTAAACTATATATATAATGATAGTAATGTAAGAAATGCAGGACTCGCTCATAGGAATCCTAATCCAACAAGAGGCATAATAATTAATGAAGGTGGTGGGAACAGTCTTAGCAAATTCAACTACACGAAGAAAGGAGTAGCTAATAAATACGCGTACAATAAGGAAATGGAAGAAGAGAATCAAAGGGAGGATAAAGAATGGGAAGCTTGGAATAGGCAAATGCATGACTTACGCAATGAACTTCACGAGTCAACACTCAAGATTGAAGCATTCAAAAAAACACATGGCATTAACGATGAGGGAGAAGATGGGAATGATGGAGATATAAGGGCGGTTATGTTAGCATTTGAAGAAGAGGTCAGGAAAATAAAAGGCAAACACGCAGTAACCATCAGCGAGAACTCAGAATCAAATGATGAAATGTCTTCTAACTTCCAACATAAAATCAAAAGAAGAAGAGAAGGAAGGCCAGGACCATCAGATAGAGGAAATAAAAGTGGTAGCTCTAATATAGCTGGAAACTTCAAGAAACTTAGGGTGGTGGATGCTATTGAGAATTTAGTGAATAACAACAGGTATAGTGTGCTTGAGAACGTGAAAGAAAAAGAAATTGAAGGAGAATCTCTACATGAAGGAACCAATAATGATGGTGATGTCTCAAAAATGATAGACGAATATGATTCGCAATTTGAACCTGAAGAAGAAAAAGAAGGTAGCTATGAAAACAGTGAGAACTATTTTGAGAAAGATTATGAAGGTGGTGGTGAGGATCATGATATGAATTTCAACTATGCTGACGCTGTGGAAGAGGAGGAAGAGAATAACAAAGGGAAAGCTGGAGGCGGCTACTCCAAAAAAGCCGCAAAAGCAAAGTGACGACAATATTTTGGAATGTCTAGGGCATTCGAGCACCCTTGACATTCTCCAGGATCAGCTCGATGGTGAAACAGTTCAGGCCAGGGTTGGTTGCTTTTTGCGAAACAATGTTGAGAGAGACAGATTCTCAAGACATTGTTTCGAAGTTGGGTTTTGGTAACAAGTTTTGTGTGGACCCCACTGGATCAGCTTTTCATTCAGGGGGTTTCCTTATTTTGTGGCAGGATTTTGTTCGGCTTAATGTAGTGTTTAGTTGTTCCTTTTATGTTATCGTTTGCATTAATGAAATTAGTTTTTCCTACTATATGATTTTCGTACATGCTCCCAATGATTATTATCATAGAACACAAATTTGGAAAGAAATAACAAACTGGAGTAAAGATATAAAACTACCATGGACTATAGTCGGGGACTTTAATGAAATACTAAATGTGACTGAAAAATTGAGCAAAAACCCCCCTAATTTAGATCGTATTAATAATTTTAAGGAATTTACTTACCAAAATTCTCTTATTGAAATAAAGTCTAATGGATGTTTCTTTACATGGTCTAACAGATTAGAAGATGGGAAATTAGTTAAAACAAAAATCGATCGAGGGCTCGCTACTTACGAGTGGATGGAAAAATTCCCGTGCGCAGAAATATTCGTGCCACCAGCTATAGGGTCGGATCACTCTCCTCTTGTCCTACATTATGATATTAATATGAAAATTGGGAAAAAGTACTTTAAATTCGAGACTAGGTGGTTAGAAGATAATAGTTGTAGAGAAATAGTTGATAACAGTTGGAGAATACCTAACATTAACCCCCCAATCACTAAATTCTTAAAGAAAAGGGAACATACTAAAGAAAACCTTATAAAATGGAGCTATAAAAATTTTAAAAACCATGATATAACAATTAAGAATCTTCAAAACAAACTCATTAGCCTCAATAACTCCAAATTAGATTTAACTAAGTGTGCGGAGGAAGAAAATAGAATTAAAGAACAAATAAAAATCGAATACAATAGAGAAGAGAAATATTGGAGTGACAGGGCCAGGGTTAACTGGCTAACTTTCGGGGACAAAAATACTAAATTTTTTCACTTAGCTACTTTACAAAGAAGAAAACTTAATAGAATAACTAGAATTAAGGATAACGATGGAATATGGAAAGAAAATACTGATGAAATAAAAGAGAGTTTTCAAGATTACTATAAAAACCTATTTAAAGAAGAAACCTGCTCTAAGGAAGATATGGATAGGGCTATAAAGTATATTCGACCAAAAGTTACAGAACAAATGAATGAAAACTTGACTAAAACACCAGACTTACAAGAAGTTGAAAAAGCGATTAATGAACTCTCTTCTTCCAAAGCTCCGGGCCCCGACGGCCTTAACGGTAAATTTTACAAAGAATTTTGGGATATTATTAAAGATGATGTTATGACTGTTATTATTGATTTTTTCAACAACAATTGTTCTCTAGGAAAGATTAATGATACACTAATCACCCTTATCCCAAAAGGGGAAACACAGGAAAACTTAGGAGATTTTAGACCCATATCTTGTGTTAACTTCATTTATAAAATTATTACGAAAATATTATCTAATAGACTTAGAGAAATTATGAATGTTATAGTTTCACAGACTCAAGCAGGTTTTATTAAAGGACGTGCAATCCAAGATAATATCATCATTGCTCAAGAAATTTCTTTCTTTATGGCAAAAAAAAGGAAAAACAAGAAACACTTAGCTGCCATAAAAATCGATATGGCAAAAGCTTACGATCAGGTTAGATGGGACTTTCTATTTCTCGTGTTAGAAAAATTGGGTTTTAATAGGAAATGGATAGATTGGATTAAAAACTGCGTAACTTCGGCCTCTTTTAATTTAAACCTTAACGGTGAGAGATTGGATAACTTTAAATCAGGAAGGGGCCTTAGACAAGGAGACCCACTATCCCCTTTTCTTTTCTCTATTCTTACAGAATCTCTCATTAGCATTATTGATCATGCCATTAATAAAGAATCGATAAAAGGAATCCAAATCAACCGGAACTGCCCCAGCATATCCCACTGCTGTTCGCTGATGATTCGCTCTTCTTCTTAGATCTGGAACTTACAGATATTAATAGTTTCAAAGAATGTCTCGATATTTATTGCAACGGGTCAGGACAAAAAATTAATTTCAACAAATCAGCGATCCTTTTTAGTAAGGAAACTTCAGAAGATCTTAGAATAAAAACCTGTAACGAATTAAACTTTATAGAGACAAATGACCTTGGGTTTTACCTTGGTATACCACTCTGCCACAAAAGATCCAAAGTGGAGTCATTAGAATGGATAGCAAAAAATTTTTTTAAGAATACAGAGGGATGGAAAGCAAAATTATTATCAGAAGGAGGGAAAGAAGTGCTAATAAAAGCAGTTTTACAGGCTATTCCTAATTACTATATGTCAATTTTCTCTTTTCCTATTTCTTTTTGCAACAAATTAATTTCTGCTATTTCTAATTTCTGGTGGAATTCAGGAGAAAAGAATAGGATACATTGGCTTGCATGGGAAAAAGTTACAATAAGTAAACTGATTGGTGGCCTAGGTTTCAAAGACTTCAAAAATATGAATACGGTTCTCTTAGCAGCTCAGGCTTGGAGATTAATGAATGACACTGAAAACCTTGCGGCTAAGCTACTTAAAGGTATTTATTTTAATAAGTCCAACTTCATGACATGTAAAATTAAACAAAGCAGAACCTGGAGCTGGGCAAGTTTAATAGAAGGAAGGGATTTTTTAAAGAAATATGGAATAAAAAAGATTGGTAACGGTGAAAATACAAATATCTGGAACGAAAAATGGATTGACACAGAATGGGAAATCAACAAACCAGCGGGCATCACCATCAACAAAGTTAACGAATTAATGAAAACAGGAACTACGGAATGGGATCTCGATATCCTAAACAATGTCTTCCCAGAGCCTGTGATACCACTAATCAGAAGGATAAAAGATACGGATATAGAAACAAAAGATAAATTCATATGGCCCTTTTCAAAAGATGGTACATACGACACAAAAACTGGATATAAAGTTATCACACATGAAAAAGTCATCAACAAACCAACAACAGCAACCCAAAAATTAAAATATGACTCACCAATATGGAGGGCTATTTGGAGGTCAAACATACCAAGAAAAATCAAGATGTTCATTTGGCGCTTATGCAACAATGCTATACCAACGAGAACAAACCTATATATTAGGAAATGTGCAGACTCAAAAAATTGTATATGGTGTAATTACCCAGAAGAAACTATTGAACATCTTTTGCTAACCTGTACATTATGTAAAGATATTTGGGCGGGCTCTCCTCTTCAAATTAGAATCCCTGAGAATCTAGAGGACAAATTCGAAGATTGGTTCATAAAAATCATAAAAACGTTCGTCGAAGGAGGATGGGATGAGAATATAGTTAAAGATACCATTATGATAACCCTATGGAATATATGGAAAGGAAAAATGAAAGCAATACATGAAGGAACAGTGATGAATGGAACGGGAATTAATATAGCAACGGCAAAACTTATGCAGGATCTTCATGGAATTAACTGGAAGGAAACTAATCTCAAAAAAATGACGAATAAAGACACAGAAAAGGAAACTCCAAGCCAAGACCTTCAAGAAGCTGATATAAAAATCTACTGCGATGCATCTTTTTCCAACAAATGGGAGCCAGCAGGAATTGCAATAGTAGGACTAGACAAACGGGAAAACAAATGTTTTGAACTTAGCGAAGATATAGAATGTAACACGATAGAAGAAGCGGAAGCATATGCGGTCCTTAAAGCAACCGAATTGGGGGGTGACCTTACGTGTAATAATAAGATCATCCTATCAGATAACCTTGAGGTTATTCAAGGTATTAAGCAAGTGTCAGCAGCTCGTTGGAATATCCAACCTATTCTGCGCAAAATTGTTCGCAAAGCTAGGGGAATTGGGCAGGTTTCCTTTTACCACATCAGTAGGAAGCTCAATGGAAAAGCGGACAAACTTGCAAAGGAAGCTAGGCACAGGGCAATGGCTAGGCGTCTAGAGGCGTTTAGTATTTTTGATGCAGCAGCTAGACTAGGAAAATTAGGAATAGGTTAACTTTTCTTGTTTGTTTTGGTGCCCTGGGCACCTTTTATTGTCCAAAAAAAAAAAAAAAAAAAAAAAAAAAACTCATATCACTCAAATAATATCCAATGACATGGCATAAATTAATTGGTTAACAATTGTTAATATATTTATTTTCTTGATTTAATTAAAAATTTGTAACAAATCAATTTACTCCACTTATTGGATATGGTATTTGAATGGTAAATATCATTACTCTTTCATCTTTACCTAAACATGTAGTATTTTTCTTTTGCTCTTTGTAAACTCATATCCAAATTACAGAGAAATTGAAATTAGGCCACATTCTTTATTACCAAGACATGTCAAGTAAACCAAAACTTAATTAGTAAAATATAAAAATTGTTAGGAAAAACTGTAGCATGCATTTCTGCTGCAATAGTACTGAAAACTATCCTTCTACTGGATTCTACATCAGTTGTACCCAGGAAATATTAACCAACCTTTGCTTATAAATGGAGAGACAAATCAAGCTTCAGGTCTTTCTCTTTTTGATCATCACCCTTACCACGTTTCTGAATCTTATTATCCATTCCAGCTGATATATTTTGTGAACATCCTTCATTAAACCCAGTACTGCAATGAACACTTCTTTGCCAAGCTGCTAAGCTCTGTGGATCATCTGCTGCTTCATTCTGATTATAAGGATTATTCATATAATTCCCACGATACAACACTACATTATCGAATCTAGGTGCCCCATTTGATCCAAAACGATTTGAATATTGTTGTGCAGAAAACTGACAAAGGCTAGCTGCATGAGCAGTTATATAAACAGATGGATTGATAATGCCAATAGGGTGGTGAGGAGAGTACAGCAATGGGGGATGACTAAGTGAAGAAAAGGCGTTTAAGGGATATTCAGATGCCCTTTTGTTTTTTCTTGCTGCTGTTCTCTCTTTTTTGTGAGCGTTTTGATGTCCTCCTAAAGCTTGTGAACTGTGAAACTTTCTTGAACAATATAAACATGGAAATGATCTTGTCGTGTCTTCTGCATTAACGTTGTTTGCATTTTCACTTTCCATACCTATAAACAAACAGAAAAAACATTAATGGCATGTATACATATAAGACTATGCAAACTGCTTACTCATGTACAAACTAGAAACAAACATACCTATGAACTTAGCTAGGCCTTAGCTTAGAAGATAGAGAGAGAAAGTATGTTCTTTTGGCAAGCAGAGAAGTGAGAATTGGAACAAGTTTCAAAGGGGTTTGAAGTCGAGTGTTGTGAAGTTTTGTCTGATGAAAAGAAAGTACTTAGTAAAGTGAAGAGAAGAGGGTTCAGAAACTAACAACTAGGAGTAATTAAGTAACTGTATGATCTTTTAAAATCAAAGTGTGAATTGGGAAATGTGAAGAAAGCTTATAAGCTATATATAAGGTCTCTGGGGAGAGTATAGTTATTAAAAAGAGTGCATTGGCACAAGAGGGAAGTATGGGCAGGTTTAGGAACAGAAGAAGAGATAAGGGAAAAAGCATCCTTCATAGCTCTCCAATACCTCTTATGCCTGCATGCTGAGGTGAAGAGAACGATTGGTGGGGAGAGAGACGCATCTTTATTTATTTTAACGTAGGGAATATAGTTGACAAAATATTTTACCGTGTCCACGGAGATGGACAGACCCATGAAGTTTTGTTAAATATTGGAAACCTTAGTTATAAGGGTTCTAGGCAAGATTCATGAATTTTCTTTTTAAAGATTAAATTTTTAACATATTTTTCGTTTTAAGTTAAATAACTAAATATAGAATTTTATTTTAATATATTCTAATAATTTTTTAGAGGAAATTACAAATTAGATCCTCAAATCACAAAGTCCTTAGTTACATTTCTGGTTAGCCCAATTTACCTATACACTCTTTCTATTTAATTTAATTTGTTTTCTTTATTTTTATTCTTGTTTGTGGGTTTCAGATTCGTTACGGGTACGCGCTCATAGGGCTTTCAGTGGGTACGAACCCATTTACGCCCCACTCGTTTTCATACGGATGCGTGTCGTTTTTACATTATTTAGTCATGTATTAAATTTTATTAAGTCCTTGAATGGGTTATCCATGTAAAAGTCCATATGAGTACGGACCCATCTCGAACAACAGCTAGATGGGTCCGGACCAACCTCCAAAAATAGCAATATGGGGTTGTACCCATCTCAAAAAATAGCAATATGGGGTTGTACCCACTGCATAGGGTCAAGGGGTTGTACCCATTGCATAGGGCCAGGGGGCTGTACACAAGGTCAAGGGGATGTACCCACAACATAGTGTCAAGGGTTGTACCCACTGCATAGGGCCAGGGGGCTGTACCCACGTCATATGGTCCAGCGGCAACAAATCACCCAAAAACAAATTAAATAATGAAAGAAATAAGAAACCAAAAAAATAGAGGTTGGACGACAGTAGTTTCTTGGGCAGCGGAGGAGTAGGCTCTGGTTTGCTGCTGCGAGACCATGAAGGGGTTGTACCCATGTTGTGTGGTTAAGGGGTTGTACCCATTTCATGTGGTCAAGGGATCATACCCATTTCAGCCATTATACCACCATCTCCATCTGCTGCAAAACACAGCCAACAAATAAAAGAAATAACCTGAAGGTCAGATGGTGGAGAATGGTGGATCTAAGACTCACCATTAGATTTGAAAGGTGGAGAAGTGACTGCGATGGGGCTGTACCCATGGCCCGATCTGGATTCACACTCGCTGGAGGGTTGTTGATGGTGGTGTGTTGTGCTGTGACGGGACGGTTTTCTTGGGCGGTGATCATGGTGGTGGATCCAAATATACAGCGACACCTTCGTTGGTGATGGAGCAGGCCTTCGTTGGTGATGGAGATAAACAGATATGTTCATCTGTGGTGGTGGTGGTCTTTGTATCCATGAAACTGATGGAAGGTGAGATCTTCGGTGGTGCAGCAGGTTGTGGCTTTGATGGTGGTTCGTGAGAGGGTGGAAATGGTTCGTTAGAGGCTTGACATGGCTAATGGTGTGAGTGATGATGGTTCATGAGAGGGTGGAAATGGTTCATGAGAGGCGGACAAGAGTGATGAAGAGGAGAGAGAAGAGAGAGAGAGAAGAGAGAGGGCGGGGAGAGAGAACATAGAAAGAAGAGAACGAGCGTGAATTGGTTTCATAACAATAATGGGTGTTTGTTTTAAATTGGGTTTTTCATTGTAATAAGAACTGATATAGAGGGCAATTTGGGTCTTTTGAGCTTCCCTAACTAGCTAGTTAGAAGGAGGCCTTATATTATTAACCTATAAGTTGTTTGGGCTCTTATTTATAATTGCCCCAAATTTTTATCTATCCGGTTATCTCAGTTTCTCATTTCATTAGTTATCTGTGTGTTGTTTTAATATTCTATTTCATCTAAATTTTTATGGGTGAAAATCACTAGATCATATAATATTGGTATAGACATGAAATACATTATTACATTTTTTATGACCTAATACACCCCTTCAACTATAGGTTAATAGATAATACATTTTCATTATTTGTATTTTCTATTTTAAATAAAAGTGTATCTCATTTACTTAAATAAAATAGTGAATTTTTGGCATCTTGTTATTTTTACAAAGGTAAAATACCTACAATACCCTTCACTATTACGAACTCATTCCCCCGAAGTACCACCTTCACTTCCACCGCCATAAACACCCTATTCATAATTTAACCGAAACACTATTGATTCTCATCAAAATCACTATCGAGGTATTGAATCATTTTGTCATTGGTTTATCACAGGATTAATTTAGATTGTTTAATAACTAATAAGGTTATGATTCTGCCTAAAAAAACAAATAAGCTAAGAAGAAAAATAATAAAATGCGATCTTGTTGATGCAAAATCGACCGAGCGAAATACTTTTCACTTTAATAGAATTAGTGATACCAAATCATCAAGAATCAATGCTGAAATAATTTCAACAAATATTTATCCTACGATATCATTAAAAATATTACATATACAAAATATACAAGAAAAGAGCAAATAAAATTGAACCATACTTGATCGTCGGTGGTAAATAATCTACGAGAAAATTCGCCTTAGGGTCTTGAACACACCCTCTCTTCAAGATAGGGACCTCTCCTAGAGCCTCTTCTTACTAAAGACCTCAGAAAGTTTTTAACACATGAATCCCAAAACCCCTATTACCTTACTACCCTTTTAGACTTATATATATACTAATTTAGAAACCCACCCATTATAATTTCAGATCAATATTCTCTCACCTCCTCTCCTCCCCTATCTCTCTCCTCCTCCATATCCCAAACCGCCACCACCACCACCATTACAAGCGCCGCCATCAACCACCACCAGCATGAGAACAACCACCACCATCTCCCTCCTCCCTATCTCTATCTCCTCCCCCAGCTCCCAAACCGCCACGCGTGAAGCAGCCATGGAAAACTCTAGCATCGCAGCACCGCATCATAACCGAATAATGGAGCTCCGGCCACCGCAGCATCGAGCTTCCAGATCCGCCATTCTTCACCACGTCATTCTCCAGATCCGCCATTCTTGAACGGTGCATCACGAACGGAGAACAACAACAAGGGTTTGTTGCTTCACCATGCTTCACCTCATGTTCCAGCTCGGTGAAGAAGAAGCCTTGCGCAAAACAGGACGGCAGAGCACCACCGCGCAGCTCTTCCTCACGTCGCGAAGGAGCTGTGAACCTCCATGGCTGCTCCGAGCTCCAATGGTGGTTAGGTGGTGGTGTTATTAGAAGAGCTCCAATTGTGTTGTTGCTGATGCTACAATGGATGAAGCAGCTTGGTTGGACGGAGACAGGTTCCATGGTGGTGGTGGTGCTCAACGAGAAGGCTGTTTCATGGTGATGGTGGTGCTCGTCGACGAGAAGAAGTTTTTTTTTTCATTTCAGATCTAGATCTGGTCAAACAAAATAGTAATTAATTTATCATTTTTAAATTGTATATTCCTTTGTAATTGTTTAAAAATGTGTAATAAAGGTGAATAAAAGTTTTTTTTGACTATTTATGCTTTGTTTTTTAATAATACTCATCAGATTTACGGAGTACTCATCATATTTATCAGAGTACTCATCAAATTATCCGGAGTACTCATTAAAATTATCCGGACCACTCACCAAAATGTATAGAGTACTCATTAAAATATATAGAGTATTCAGCAACTTTATAGAGTACTCTCAGTTTTCCCGATACTCATCAATTTTATCCGATACTCTATGTTTTTCCGGTGACCGGTGACCGGTGACTGGTGGTCGGTTATCGGTGGTCGGTGGTAGGTGGTGGGAGGTTGGAGGTAGGTGGGTAGTGGTAGGTAGAGGAGAGAGAAATAATGACATCACACTTTTTTGTCTTTTAGTGATAGTAAGGGTAGGAAAGACTATTGTAAAAAATGAGGTCCCTAAGAAGAATAGCTTTTTAGACTATACTCTATAGAGAAGAAAGATGGTCTCCAAGACCCTATATATAATTCACCCATAATCTACAAGGACAGAGGTATGCATGTAATGAAAACTTGTTACATTTAGGGATGGCAACAGATCGGATTATTGCAAAAAAATCCAAAACCATGTCCATATCCATTTAATTTATCAAAAACCAAACCCTAACGGATTTAACCATCGGACTTACTTTTCAAAACCATATCCGAATAATTCGGATTTGGTTTTTTAAACGGTTATTCGGATTTTAAGCATAACCCGGCTCGCGAGGCGTCCCTCTCGCAGTAGAATTCCTAACCTCGCCCCCTCTTGTGACATGCCAAACTAATCAGGCCCGGCCCAGGGTATGGGCGGACCGGGCGACCGGCCAGGGCCCGAGCTGAAAAGGGGGCCCAAATTTGATTTATTTTTATATATATGTATATGTACGTCGTTGTTATATGTACTAATAAATTATGTTTTAGAGCAAAGTTCCGTACCAGCCTTATTGGTAAGTTGTTGTTTTTCCTTGTTTGTGACCTAGTTTCGAATCCCCTCACAATCTAGTACTATTTTAAAAGAGCAATATTGATTTTTATATTAATTAGCCATTTATTTGTTTACAATTAAAAAATTACAATTCAATCTCTTTATTTTACAAATTTTACCGTTTTAGCAAAAAAAACATATATGTAGTCATTTTGCTCAAATCTAAAATTTATTATGGAATATGTATTAAATAAATTAGAAATGTCGATTTTTTTGAAAAATTTTGCACCTTAAAACTTTTTCTAAACTAGATGTCTTAGGGCCCAATTTTAAATTTCGCCCAGTGCCACCAAATTACCAGGACCGGCCCTGCAAACTATAACTCTCTAAATATATTGAAAATATTGAAACAAGATCACAAATACATATGACAAATATCCAATATATAAAATATTATGTTGATCTTTAATTAAATAACGTTTTTGTTACTTCTTTTGTTAATTCTAATATTGAGATTTTAGTTTTGAGATATGAAAATACTTTTTTACCAATAGTACTATAAAATATACAAAAATAGATGATAATAAACGGGTTTTTGGTTTTTCGGTTTTATTTTTATCTAAAATTTTAACCTAAAGGATTTAACCATCGGTTACATTTTTCAGAACCATAAACCAATGGTTTTATCCATGATTGCATAATTGATTTTTAATCGTTTCAAAGTCTCATCGATTTTGATTTTAAACCATAACCATTTTCATCCTTATCTATAGTTGGGTTGAGACTTTTGGCCTTTTGGTAAATATTAATCAAAATAATATGAGAAAGATGGACTTCAAAAATATAAAAATACATGGATTTTATCCTTTAGTAGGTAAAATAAAATCATATTTATATATCTATAAAACGGATTTTCGGTTTTCAGGTTTTTTTAATCTAAAACCATAACCTAACGGTTTTAACCATCGGTTTCACTTTTTAAAACCAAACTCTAACGGATTTAACCACGGTTACATAATCGGTTATTATTCGGTTCGGTAATCCGTCGATTTCGGATTAAAATCGTAACCACTGCCATCCCTAGTTACAGTGGTGGAGCAAGGATGAAAAGGGGAGTGAAGTGAAATGAAAAGTTTGAAGTTGAGGAGATTGAAGGTATATACTATATCGTGGTGAATTTTTATTTTGGGTCGCTAATGGTAGCTTTGAAGTGAGAGATAGAAAGCAAAGGGATCGGAAAATAGTAAAGATAAGAGTGAAAAAATATTTAAAAAAATAGTTGAAAACTAATTTAAGATTTCTTTGCATTGTAGGTTCTTATACTAAGCAAAAATGATAATATAAATTCCTATAATTTGTAATAAATATTGTTATTAAACTTTTTGAAATTGTTACACCATAAGTCACAAATCATGATACAAAATCAACTATATTTTATTATAAAAAAGAGCTAAATTATTTCATATATATATATATAGATTATAGAAATTAAAATCTAATAAAATATATATAGAGTATTTTAAAAACTAGGAGGATCAAATAACATTCTGAAAATTTCAAAGGATATTAATATATAATTATTTTTTAGATAAACAAAAAGTATTTTTACAAGGGAAGTGCCCCTTACATAACGATCTTTCCGCCCTATTTTTCAAGTTTTGACCAATACTATAAGTATAATGGTTTTTACCCAAATTTCTACTATGTTTGTTATAAGAATTACTTTAGTCATACATTATTCTAGAGATCATCTATGACATGTTTTTTATTGAAAAACATAATCTATGACATGTTACTGTAATCCAAAAAATGTGTATACTAAGTAGAAAGATGCATGCTTTTCTTTAGATTGGGAAGTGGAATTTTTTTTGAGTTTCTGTCTTCCAACTGACGAATGGTGACGAATAGCCTGTGACTTTCTAAGCATCTCTCTATCTAGTATATTTAATGGTTGAGCAAACCAAGTTTGCTACATGCATTCAAGTACAATGGTGGAGTACTTCTGTTTGATTGTGTCTCCCCGGACATTAGTAGAGGACAAATTAAATTAGGTTTTCAACTGCCACGATGTATTGCTTAATGGAGTAAATGCCCTTGTGAATAGAGAGAGAATTAGTTTTTAAGACCCAAAGATTATATTATTTTCTCTTTTAAATTTTAAACCCACTATCTCTTAACTAGTCCAACTAAAATAGTAATATACTAAAATACCCCTAATCTATTACCTAAACTGAAAACCCAAAAACCTAGCTCCAATTCTATTAAGCAATCGGATAAAAAACCCCATCCATTTTTAGTTTCTCTCTCTCTCTCTCTCTCTCTCTCTCTCTCTCTCTCTCTCTCTCTCTCTCTCTCTCTCTCTCTCTCTCTCTCTCTCTCTCTCTCTCTCTCTCTCTCTCTCTCTCTCTCTCTCTCTTTGTGTGAAAAACCAAACAACCCACTCACCACTCATCAGCCCCACCTTCATCACCATCACCACCCCTAATTTGCAGAAGACCCACCCCCATCATCACCACCAAACCCCGATCTGACCTTCATCTAGGAAAGCCACCGCCGCCATTCTCTGTCGCAATAAACACACCGCCGCGCGAGCACCATTCTTCAACGCCACAGACCCACCGCCACCACCATTCAACCTCTAGATCTGACACTCTAGATCTGAACCCTCCAGCTCCAGCGCAAGAAACGCACTTCCGCCGCCGTCAAATCTCCGCCTAGAGCACTTGAAGACCTCCGCCAGTCTGCCATCACCACCCCCTCTGCTATCTACCACCCAACCCTCTCCTTTCCAGCAACTTCATCACCATCAATCGTTCGTGGACAATAAAACTGCCACCATCGATCACCATTCTCCACCATCACCTTCGTCTTCAGATCTGTTCCTGGATCCAAGGTTTTTCTAGTGTCGAACTTATATGGGGCTTTACGGGGCCAGCCCCATATGGTAGTTGTTCGGTATGGGGCCAGACCCAACTTGTATATCTTCGATTTTTAATTTTTGTAAATGCTGTTTTGCGTTTCATCTTCGATTTTTCCTTTTTGTTTTCAGATCCTATATGTTTAAAGCATGATTTATATTTGTGTTTTTTCGAAATACCAAGTGACTGGTGTTGTGATTAGTTGTTGTTTGTTTGTGGTTGTGGTGGGTACAACCCATGAAGTTGAACAATGTTTGTTATTGAGGCATGGGTACAACCCTAATGTGTGTAGTTAATTGGAATGGCTGGCAAACCAAACTGTTGTTCCTTATGGGGCCAGCCCGGTATGATTTTTATTCCTGAAAGGGTCATCCCATATAACTATGAAAGCTTGACAAAAAATTAATAAGCGAATCAAATTAAAATTCAAAAAGTTAGAAATTGGACTGGGTCCGTACCCAGCAAGAACAAGGGTAAAAAAGTAAAAACTCAAACCAGAAAATTGGAATTAGGACTTTAATAGGATTTTTCCTAACTAGGATTTTAATTGAAAAGTTGGTAAAAATTGGGACTCAATTTGTTTTCCTCATTAATAAACATATATATGAAGGTGAAGCTCGGCTACATGTCCTTGAAAAACTAACCATATCATTGATATAGTAAAAATAGAGTTAATAAAAAAATATTTCAAAAACGTAATACAACAACTATTACACGAAATTGAAATTACAGAACTTATACGAAAATTCTAGAAAATAATGATACGATTACAAAATAAAGTATTGTGTTAAAAAGATATTCTGGAAGTACCAGTATTTCTAACAGGTGTATCATTCTAATCTCTATCATAATAATTTTGGAGTAAAAGAGAGAAGAGAACTATCTTTCTGATTTCTTATTTGAATATCGAATGCAAGTGACTATGACTCTGTTTAGAGGATAAATGGTCTGTCAGAATCGTCACATTAATGGATGGTGACTAAGGTCTTCCAAAATCTTCCATGAAAACAATCTTCTAACAATTGGTCAAGGCATGAATATGGACAGGTTGATCAAACTCTTGTACCTTTCGTAACAGCGATGATGATAGAATATTCTGAATTAAGGAGTAATTAAATCTTGGATGTTTTGTCTTCTGCTGAGATTAATATAAAGGATCAAGGACTAGTATAAATACTAGGTTCAAAACTTGGTTATATTTTAAATTTTTAATTCCCCAAAACTCCACAAGACTCCAACGGTCGGGCGTGGTGTTGGTGGTGCGCGTGTGTGGGGTCTTTCCGTTTCTCCCTTAGTCTACATAGTGTTATGTAATTTGAAATAAAAAGGAAGGTTAATATAATTTATACTCATATTTTTCCTTTTCCACTTTTTATGTAAGACTTTCTCCAAAAAAAAAAGTTTTTCCACTTCTTTCAAGAATATGAAACGACTAATATAAGAAAACTCTACAATTATCTTTTTATAATTCCAACAGTTGAAGCACAAAGATTAAATCTTAATGTATCAAAATCGTCCTTAGTTTCCAGCCAAACAATTACCATAATTATATCTTTTTTTTTAATTGAAAATAATATGTTATTAGGAAACAAAATGATATAATTTTCATCACATCAAATAAGACGATAATTCATGGACATTTTTGTTCCAAAACTACCATTTTTTCCCGATTTTCTGTGGTCAAAACCCAATTGTGGGTTATTCGGAAAAAAAATTGTGTTTATCACTGCTGCGGGTAATGCTTCGAAGTTAAACGTGATTAGGTACCTCCCATTTACTCTGGTTTTTATTTTTTGTTTTACCAGTGTTTGTGTTACTGTTCCTTTCACGGGGTCAAACAGGTCTGGGGGGATTAGTATTGTTGATGGGTTGTTCGGAAAGCCAGTTACAATTAGCGTTGAAGAAAGATCGTTTGGGAAGACTGATATAATTGGGGAACAACGACGAGATAGTTGTCTTGAGGGTAAATTTTGGTTGTTTTGATGTTTCCTTTTGTGTAGATAGGACTAGTGTAGATAGTGTTTGTAGACGATCTTTTTGATGTAATAAAATGTTATTTCTGACCAAAAAAATAAAAAGATAATAACTCTTACCTAACATGTATTATAAAATAGAGAATTTTCCAGTTACGTACCACAAGTAGTCATCCAAATAATAATGTTCCAGAATCAATCATCATTGTATAAAACAAAAATAAGAAGTATGGAACCATATAGAAAAATCCAATTATGATCAACAATCAACAATTATAACTTACTAACCAGTTGGGTTAGCTCATTTGGTCAGAGTCTTATTAATTGTTCAACATTTAAATGGTGTAAAGTAAGAGGTACAGGGTTTGAATTTCCTCCCCAAACATGTGTAACCTAATTTTGATTTACCTGAAGATATGCATAAGGAGATGTCCATATTCTCTGCGGAACTAGTCATTGTGCATGCAAGTTGGTCCAGACAACACACGTAACCAAAAAAATAATTATAAGTGAACAAAATATCAAAATAAACTACTTTCCGGCTTTTCTGCCCTATTTCCCATAACATAAACCAAAAGAACCATACATCAATCAATTTTAAACCCTGAGGAAGAATAAAGCCTACCCCCTAAAAATTTCACAGAAGATCCATGACAAACGATTCGAGAAATCATATTCAATGTAACCTCAAAAAGCTAAAATAACTATACTAACAAGATAAGGAAAGTAGTTATAAATATTTTGTAAGCTAACAACAATGAAAGTAATATAGAGAAAAGTAAATAGTATATAGTGAAATAGCAAGAATTTTTTTATAAATATCAAAGAAAGAAGAGAGGGATAGGAGAAGAAGTTGAGCTAAGAGAGAGAGAGTGTGTGCAAGCAGATCACATGTTGATAAAGTGTAGAACATCCAACCAATAGAAATACACGGACGATGGAATTCTGGTTTTTCTCTAAATGATGCTTGAGCTGGATCTACCTTTTACCGACTCTAGCAACCAAGATTCAGACAAGGGTTAGGACCACAAGGAGTTGCACCTCCCGATGGCACTCTTATGGTCAAGTCGGTATTAGGACCGAGTATCGGGAGAACATATATGATTAGCTCTAAATGTTATATAAACATTATAAGCATCCTTATACCGTAATGAGCTCATGGAATAGGTATTTATAGATAGGAAAATTGCAATATACGTGGTTGAGATTTTGTCGTATCCCACGAGAGGGTGCTTGGGAGACTAAGTTATCGAGCGTACACATGAGTAGGTGAAACTCCTAGGGCTCTTCTTAGACTTCTTCCTGGACTCGATTGTGTTAACAAGACTGAATCGATGGTCTGTTCGGGGACCATGGTGACCCTTATGCTCGGCATAAAAAATCTGAGCCTAGCGTCATTTCGACGTGGCATGGATGAGCCAATTAGTACCCCCTTAAACATGAAGGATTGGTACGAATCATTTTTTTGGTTCAATACGAGAGCCATTTGAGTTTTCTAGGCCACGGTGGATCGTCATGAGTCAATATGTTGTTTTTGTTTTTTCTTGATGACACGTGTTAGCTTAAGGTAGCCCGCATGACCGTATTAATTGAATTCTCATGAGAGACATGTGCGTGGTTGTGAGTTACGAGAGTCGTCGTACTTTTTAAAAATTTAAGAAGAGGGATAGTCACTTCCCCTATGTATAGGCTCTTCCTTATCACAATATGACATCTTAGATGCAGCTATCATTTTCCTTGGAACTTGTTTATAAAGAGCTTCTCGAGATCCAGGAATTTAGCTGTACAAATTTTATTTGACCGTAGCCTTTCGGTCATCTTCAAGGAATTTCCTTTAGTCTTGAGAAAGTATTTTGTTTATTTATATCTTTTTATAGTAGCTCGAAGAAAGTAGAGGGGCATTTGAGGGGTTCTAAAGGGTCTCGTCGGGTAGAACCCTCGGGAAGTCCCTTTATATGTATAGATATGGGAGATCTACATGAATGCATGGAAGATGACATCTTAGTAAGGAATTTTTCCCTCATCCTAGAGTGTCTGGAGGAGGAAGCCTCCATGAAGGATGCTCTATTCCTCCCGGTGGTGTTTCTCCCCTAGTCTAATTTCTTCTCAACTTCCTCTGTATAGGAACGAATACTATACCGACTCATCATCGAAATGATACTCTCATTCATCGTCATCTTCATCTTCATATGGGTTTGCACCACTTCCTCCTTCTCTCGGGAGGGAGATCAACGATCCTCGTGTTTATGTATAATTCCTATCCTATGAATATGCAATGTGTACCTCGGGCAGTCTAGTTGAACAGACTTTGAAGCATAACATAGGGAGTTCTAACGCAATATTTAGATGTTTTCCAAGGTTGTGTCTAGGAGAGAAATTGCCGAGGGTGTATAGATCAGGTATCCTACTCTTGGCAAAAGGTTCCAGCATCCTTTCGAGGGTGAAATCGTCATGTATACTCGTTCTACAGACATGAGTTTGAGTATTTCCTACGGTCTTGTTATCATACCGTTGTTGTCAGAGTATGGATTATTTCCAAGTCAAATAACTCCAAATGCGTGGGCAACTATAGTGAGATTTTATATAGGTATGCAATTTTGTTGGATTTTACGCCTAAGATGAAAGAGTCATCATAAATGAGACCGGGTGGTATAATCTGACTCCGCAAAGTCATGATGGTATTTGCATGACCAAAAGCTTCCCTTCAATATACAAGGTTTGGAACAAGAAGTGTATTTTTAAAGTGAGGCACGACGATTAGGTGGGTCATGAATTCTATCGGCTCGTCTCTCATGCGGATCTCCATAAACGAGCTCTAAATGCGACAGGAAATCAACATATTGAGATATAAGGACCTAAATTCAGTGATGGGGTCTAGCAGCCGCCGGTTAGCCAATTTTAGGTGGACGGCCCATCTCTCTAGCTGGATTTCTTCTCTATATTGCCTTGGATCCTTTTGCCATACACGTTATAAGCTATATCCTGGGTAACTTATATTATTCTGACCAAGTATGAATTAGAGGAACCTACTGATGCTCCTTTACCAATTATGATCCTAATATCATTGATTTTTTCTATCTATGAACACATCAAGAGGTAACCTCTTCTTATTAGAGCTGGACATATAGTGATCAAACCTAAAAATATGTGTGCAATTCTTGTCTTCATGATATATTTGGCTAATAATGCAAACTGGGCATCGAGATAGACAAGGGGACCTCTTTATGGCTTCAAATAATATATTAGCATATACCCCTTTGTGATTAATTTTTCTTAAAATTCATTGAAATACATCATATGCTTTATATATTGCACATTCATTAGTTTAAAGCCTTTTTAAAACACAACACTCTAAAGGTTATTTTTTAATGCATGAGATAAACTACAATCTTTCTACTCTTTCCACTAGTTCCATCATTCTTACTTTTGATAGCTTATCACTTAGAATGAATATCATGATCTTATTCATTTTTTATCTTCCTCATCATTTGTTCTACACACCCTTCTTGACATATCTTTGTGTGTGATGCCTTGTCGCTCTTGAATTGTACTCACATTTATTGTAGAATTTCATATCGTACAACTCTTATGAAGGAAGAAGTGTAATTCAAGCCATCAAATGGTATATAGGTTGAACATCATTTAAGTCCAAAAATGGAATACCTAAAACGACATACCAATCCAAATTGGTATAACGTTTAATGCCAAAAATGGCATAATGTTTTCAGTAGGAACTAGAAAAGTCGGAGATAATCAGCAACCTTGCAACCATGTTAAGCCGACATCCCTACCCAAAACGTTTACCCGTTTTTAGGCAAACCGGTATAACGTTTTTTCACATCAACGCCGATGTTTCAAGAGAATATGGTTATATAATGTAGAGCAGAAGGATCTATGTCCCTCCCCAACTCAAACCTTGGTAAGCTTGCTAAAGGCAAAGGTCTAAGGTCAACATCTAGGCCCTAACGTGATGAAGTCACTCGAACTTAAGGATCGATAGAGATGAGATTGTTAAGGAGAGCTAGAGGTAGAAGATGCTACTAGAACTGAAAAGTTGAACAAAGGACGTCCCATGGAAAATTGTCGTTAGGGACAAAAACGGTTACCCATTTCATATAAAATAGTATAACGTTTTTCAGAGGTTATGTGATCCTTCTTATAAATCGTTGGAACTTGATGTACTATATATATATGGATTAGCTCATCAAGGAGCACATTCAAGTTGGTTATAATATTATTCATCTAAACATTTAAGGTATTACTCTTTATCTACATTATAGGAGAGTGAGTTTCATAGGTTATGACTGAACCTTGTAATATTCTAACGGGTTGTGATTTAACCAAAAAAGTTTCATCGGGTTGTAACTTAACTAAAAAAAGTCTTCATAATTTTTAGGTTGTGGTTTAGCTCAGAAAAACCTCATTTTAACACTTTATATCTAACCTTTAATAGATAGCAAGGATCTTAGTGGAGCTTGAAAATCCTATGGGGATAACCCTAGGTAGTGGATGTAGGGAAACCGAACAGCTATAAATGCCTCTCATAATCTCTTTTTTTTCTTTTACTTTCACGTTCATTCCTTTTACTTACCTTCTTTTCTCCCTTATATTTTGTTTAAATGATTAGGTGAATCTTTATCGCCCTATTTTCCTTAATCCTTGACCCTAGAAATCTAATTAAGTTATTCAAACTTAGTGTGCATATAAGACCCCATTTTTACTTCTCTTGGTTGTTTAGTCTTTCTTTATCTTAAGGTTCTTGATCTTAACCTTATCATCCATATCCTTTAGCTTATATTGCTTGATCTTAGTATCCATATCTAAATGCTCTACCTTAGCACTCCTACGACTTAGCATCCGCGCTTTACAAACTTTCAGATCACCTTTAGTATCCTTGGTTAAGAGTTTGGCCAAAATAAAATCTTTTTTTGCCAAAATATTAGTATGCTAGGTGAAATATCTAGAATTGGTAGGTGTTTATAATACGAATAACTATCAACTTGGATTAGATATGTCGCCTATGAAAGATGAATAGAATATGATAAGATGGGTGTATGTAAATCGGCTTGTAATGTTTGAAGAAAATCAAATACTTTATGAAATTGTCACCAGTGGCACATTGTTATCCAAGATAGAAATTTCATCCTCATATATTATGGAATGTCTCGACAGAGAAAGCACATCTTTCTCTCAAATCCAAAATCTTTATTAAAGAAAAACTAAAGTCTTCTTGAGGTTTTTCTTGTTTTTTCCTTTAATTTTTTGTTTCTTGTGTAAGTATCTTTTCCTTCTCCTTATATAATTTTTTGATGTCTCTCTTTTTGTGATGGATTGATCCACTCACGTAACATCTTTTTGGGAGTTTTTTGGGCCTAAGTTGAGGGATTTTTCCCTATTATTTGACGTATTGTACTTTTCACTCTTGTTTTGGGACTTATTGCTATTTATAGAGTTTTTGTGCTTTAATTGTGTAGATTTTAGGTAAATTGTTGATACACGGTTCCAAGGTAAATATAAGACGTCGGATGGTCAAGTCAAACCCCAATTCAAGGTGTAAGATGAGCTTGAAGTCACTTTGGGAAGTTGGAGCATTTATTGGAAAAGTCTTGACATCATATTGTTTCAGCCACCACGAGAATCTGGTTAGAGATTTTGACAAAATTACTTTTTATTCAGCAAGAGCTTGAAGTCAGTGTCGCTTGAGAAGTGACGGAAGTCGATACGGAGTTGAGACAAGAAAGTTATGTCATTTGCTTCCACTGTGACTCGAACCCGTCCAGCACTAACTAAAAACAAGTTGGGCCATCTCTAACCTAATCAAGCAAGCCCATGGGGCCCACAAACATTTTTAGTTAGTGCATAAGTCATATATAAACTCCAAATAAACAAACACAACTCATTCCACACATTATATTACATGTTTTTCAAGAGGAGCAAGAGCAGAGCATGAGCAAAAGAGAGGGAAGGAATGGGTTTTAACTAAAAAACCACCATTCTTCCTCATCGGAGCTCCGAATCTGTTCATTCCAAAGAGTAACTTTATTTTATTTTAGCTTTTAAATACGATTCCAGTATTAGTTTTAATCATTTGAGTAATAACTAAACAGTTATTGCTTGAGGATTAATATTTTTTACAACCTTAATTGATTCTTTTTTATGTCTTTCAATTAAATTGTGTTTTGCATCTATTGGGTATACAAATTGTGTTGAATACTGATTTTATCTTGGACGAATAGTGATTAGACTAAGTATTAATCCAGCATTCAGGAGGGGGTTTTAATTACGGATTAGTGAGTCGATGGGTCTTGACTAGCCAAGTAGCCGCTAGGGTTTATTTTAATCTCTCATAATTTGAGTAGCGAGCTTCTTAAGTCGACCTTTACGGGAGTTAGGAATACTTTAGAATCCCGGTTAATATGAGCAACCAATTTACCCTTATATCTAGAACATTATAACTATCAATTTTGGGGAGTACTAGCAACCCTTAAACATAACTCTCATACTTGAAAACCTGCTTTTTAGTTAATTGTATTTTCATTCTATTAGTTTCATTTTGTTCATTGTCATATGTCTTTTACATTATTATAAAATCCCAAGAAATACTTCATCATTCACTTTGTCTTTTCTATTCTCGTTTACAAGTTATTCAATATGATACTACTAAACACCTTTGAGTTAACACTGATAATCCTTGAGGAGATGATATATTCCCGAACTTATTTTTATTACTTAACAACAACCTGTGCACTTGCGGGAAGTTACCCCCTTTCTAGGTGTTTATTATTATCACACCGGGGGAGCAACATTTTTCTTTCTAAGAATTTTGTTTTAAAACTCATTGTCCCTTTTTTCCTTTCTTTGTTGTATTGTTTTTCTCATAACGGTATTTCATTCTTCACTAAACGGTGTCCCATTTTTTATTAGTTTGTTATCCGTGTTTCTCCTTTTTTAACCATCTTCAGAACCTTCTTTAAACCCCTAAAACCTTCTCTCTTCCTCTAACATTTTCCTTTTTTTTAGATCGGCAAGCAAGTATTTTATATCATAACAAATCAGGATACATGATGTATCTTGAGACAAAATCCCAAGTTCAACTAAAACCCACTACCATAAGTCAATATGACTATGCAAGTCACATTTTAATTAAAAGATAACATGACAAAACAACAGGTACATTAAAGTACAACCCTAGCATCTCCAATACAATTGCATCTCCCTAACCTTATCTTCTTCGTACTTCCTCAATCTCCTCAAGTTATCAACAATGGCACTTGAGATAAAAATTAAATATTGTTCCCTCATCCCTCGCTACTTGCTAAAAAATTCAATTATTTCTTTCAATACAAATCCAATAAACTGTAGCAGCAATAACAATCTTGGGTACTTCATTCTAAAACGCTGTTGTTCTCGTTTCTATAACTGCCCATTCAATAAAAGCATCCCACGAGGAACCCACTAGGTGGTTAATCTTCGCTTTCGCCTTGCATCTGCTTTAAATACTCCTAACAAAGTAGCATTCCCAGTACAGATTGTCCCGATCTTCACTTTATATTTTACAGAACTCAAAAATCGATCTTGGAATAATACCCCAAGTAAGTAATCTTTTTTTCGTAGGAAGCCTATCTAAATGAACCAGCCACAAATTAAATTAATATTTCGGTTGGCTTTTGGCTTTCCAAATGAATTTACCCCATATTTTTCAGACCCTTTATCCCGGATATACTCATATACCGCTCGGGTAATAAACTTTCCTTTTCTTGAGGCAGCACAAATGATTATATCTCTTTTTCCTGATGTGCTAATCCCTTTTGTAATCTTATGCATGAAATTGAGCATCGGTGGCCATTTCCGCTCACCCACATTGGTGAATTGTGCAACTTTGTTGTCTATATAATATCCAGAAGCCATACAACTCTCGTGTACCTCATTCAACCGCTTCATATTTGGTAACCAATTATCCCACCACAGAGATGTATCCTTACCATTACCTACTTGATTATAAAATAATTTCTTTGCAAGGGCTCTAGCTTTCAATATTTTCCTCCAATCCTAGCAAGAATGTTGAGGGATCTCTATCATCCATATATATTTTTTCTTTAGATGGATAGCTTGCACCCATTGAGACCATAAGGTTTCTCTTGGAAGGCAGTAGCCCCAAAGCAACTTTAAACTTGATACTTGGTTTTGAGTTAATATATCTTTTACCCCAAGTCCTCCCCCATTATATGGTTTACAGACATTGGCTTAGAGACCTTGTCCCCTCCTTTATATTCACTCTGACCTTTCCATAAGAAGGCCATCATTCTTCTATTATCTATTTGATAGATTTTTTAGGTAATGTAAATACCCTACACCAATGGCTAGCTACTCCATTTAACAATGCTTTAATTAATTGAAGTCTCCCAGCACAAGAAACATGTCGGGTGCTCGAATGATCGGCTTTACTGGTAATTTTATCAATTAGAGGTTGGCAATCATTGTAGCACAAAGCCCCACTCTATTGAATCATAGGCCTTCATCAGGTCTAGCTTCAAGGTACATCTAGCAGTCATATTTTTCCTTGAATAACCCCTAAACAACTCTTGTGCAATTAATATATTTTCACCTATCTATCTACCAGGTACAAAATCTGATTGGTTAAATGATATTAAGGTATGAAGCACACCCTTAAACCTGTTTGCTAGGATCTTGGAGATACATTCAACAACATATTGTAACATGCAATAGGTCTATAATCCATGGTTGTGATTGGATTATGGATCTTTGGGATAAATGTTATATTAGATGAACTGGCCTCTTTTAAAATTTGATTATCTCTAAGAAAGCTCTTTATTGCCTCACATATTTCTGCTCCAATAATGCCCTAAAACCTTTTAAAAATGCCAAGGAGAATCCATCAGGACCTGGGCTCTTGGAAATTTCAATTGACCATAATTCCCACTTGATTTCCTTATTTGTGATAGTTTAAATCAGTGAGCTTCTATCATTTACTAAGATGGCCTTACCGCAGATATCCTTGATCAACTGGGTATCATACTTTCTTATATTTGGGTTTTATGTTCCTAAAACATGAGTATAATGGTGTATGAATATTTGAGCAAATTGATCTTCATCCTCAACTAAAGTTCCCTGATTGTTAACAATACATGAGATCTTGTTCATAGTGTTCCCGCCTTTCATTATTTTATTGAAATAAGTTGTGTTTTGGTATCCAAGGTCAACCCACATGTCTCTTGACTTTTTTTATGGTTGATTTTTCAATGCTCAAGGTTTTATCAAGATCATTAATAATAGCATTCTCCTTGTCTAATATACTTTCACTCTTCATACCTAACATCCTCATCAATTGAAATTTTTGTAGTTTGCCTTGAAGAAGGATGATCTGCTCATTGTTGTACTAGAATAATTTATTGTTGAACTCTTTTAGTTTAGCTTTGAGATGTTTGAGCTTCTTAGTAACCCTGTATATGGGTGATCCCTCTATATAGTTGTCCCACACATCCTGAACTAGAGCTAAGAAACACCCTTGTTAAAGCCATATGTTGAAAAACCTAAAAGGTATCCTTTTCTTCCTCCCATTAGTCATTATATGTAAGTGTTGACTACAATGGTCAGACATGACAGGATTCCTTAAATTTAATGATGTTTCTTTAAAAGTATCAAGCCACATTTCATTGGCCAAAATTCTGTCCATTCTACTTTCCCTCATCTCATCTTCTGCTGATTTGTTTGTCCAGGTGAATAATGGTCCATTATAAGGAATATCAATGAGTTGTACATCCTCAATACATGATATCATATCATGTAAGCTACTTGACAAAGATGTGTAGTTAAGTCTTTCATGTGTACTTGTAACCTTATTATAGTCACCATGTAACACCCAAAGTACATCATTTGTGATAATACCCCTGTCCCTTATTGTTGTCCAAAATGCCTCTCTTTGGTTGGGATGATTCAAAGCATACAATGGTGAATAATAAAAAGTTGTCTTTGATGGGATATGAATAGCCTTGCATAGCATAGCTTGTTCTGTCTTCTCAACTATTGTAACATCCAAAAATTCTCTTGCCCTAAAACGTCCATATCCTCCCATGTTTATCCTAATCATATTACTAGCTACTTTATTGAATTTAGTAGACCATATATTTTGAGCTTTAGTCCTACTTACTTTTTTTTCTAAGAGGTTAAACATCCACTCGTCATTATTTAAGACATGCCTGAGGCAGTTAACCTTCTTCAAGCTTTTATTAATGCCTTTTACATTCCATGTCACTAACATAAAGATGTGGGATCATAAGGTTTTTCATGAACCACCCCCATTTGTTCCCAAACTAAATTATTTACCATATCTTCTAAGTTGTTGGTTTCTTCAAGGATACTAAAACTGTTTGAAGTTCTAGCACTTGAGTTTACCTCAATCTGTTGGGTTGGATACCCTAAACTCTTCTTCTAAGATACTTGAATCCATTTCTGACCCTGAGTTTCAGGTTGAGCCCACACCTCATTCCCAACCTTTCCTCCAGCTGGACTGACATTATTGGGTAAACTGCTATCATACTTTACTTTTTCTCTCCATACTTGTTTCACTTTCCTACATTCCGTTGTATCACGACCTAACATGTTACATGATGTGCAGATAATTGGCCTCCAATCATATTCTACCACCACCTCATGTAACTGATCATTCATCTCTATGTCAAAAGTATCAATGAGTCCTTTGTTGAGATCCATCTCAATGCACACTCTATAAAAACTCAACCTAGTGTATAGAGTTGTTAGCTCATCCATTTGTATTGGCTTGCCTAGTGCACTAGCCACTACACTAAGTCCCTCCTTGGACCACAGTTCTCCTGGTACCTTCTTTAGCTCGACCAACACAGGTATCTTATTTACCTTAACCTATTCAAAATAAGTCGCTGGTTTCCACCTCATGATTAAGAGTTTTATTACTCACATTCCAAAGTTCTCCTAGCACCTTGAAACATGCCTCCTCTGATTCCATTTAAAATACAAACAAGCCTTGATCTAATGTACTGATTTTCGCTTTACCAAAGGGTTTTCATAGTGTGTCAACCATGTATTTAACCACATAAAATAATGGTCGTTTGTCTATGGACTGTCCCACTATACAAGTACTCCATGCCTTACAACCATCCTCAATGATCTTCTGGGAGGGTATAACAATTATTCTCACATTGACAGCAGTAGGTGGTACACAATCTAGCTTGAGGTCTTCCCTACTGTTGTCATCAAACAATTTTGACCAAGACTTAGAAGGAGACTCACTTTGTGCAGTGACCCTAGTCTATGGTACCTCCTGTAGTGATAAGACATATTGTGAGCAGGATCCATGATTCACCAGATCTGAGACGTTCACATTAGGTATGGTGTTACCTTCATCTACCTCGACTAGTGCAGGAAACTCTTCATCAGCATCTGGGTTTTTCTGTTCTTTATCTCTACTTCCAGATCCAGGCTTTTTTTACCCTTTACTCTCAGTTTTGACTACTTGTTGCTGACTACGACTAATATTTCCTTTGTTTTTAGGTTTTCCATGGTTGTCGCGTATCTTTCTCCAACTGATTTGTACCCAGTTGAAGAAGTAGGTATTTTCACACTTGGTGTATTAACAAATTCTTTCAAACTATCTGTCTTTAAATTCTTTCTCAGGTTTTTTTCCTTGGTGGAATTTTACCAGACTCGTGAGGTAATTTAGGTTAGGTAAAGTGTATGAGATGGATAAAGAAGAAAATAAAGGAAAAAAGAAGAAAGAAATCTATTTTCGGCCAATCTCTCGATGAACCCGATGAAGATTTACGGAGGAGGAAAGCTAAAAATAGAAAGGAGGCGGAGGGGAGAGGTGTTTTAGGAGAGAGAAACTAAAAAATCCAACAAACTAATTCTAGAGAGAGGTTACAGAATATTTTGTGACTCTAATTGGACTTTTCACTCCTTTCCTCTAACATTTTCCTTGTTGTCTTCCTTGATAAACTCATCTACCAAACTCTTGTCTCTGTCTCTCTGTCTCTCTCTTTATAACTCCTTTAAGAGAAAATAAATAAATTTCGAGTCCTCTCTGAGACCTAAGGATTCCAACAAAATAAAATCTAGTATTATCAAAGATGAAGAAATTGAAGAAGCCTATTTTGATGAAGGTCCAACACAAAAGAGATTCGTAAGGAAATGCACCAAAGTTCTTCCCGAAAATCCATCACTCAACTACCTCTTAGTGTCAAACTTCTTTCGATGAATCCTCTTTCAACTAATCTTTTTGAACTCTTCCAAATTCAATATTTTATTGAGTTTCTTTCTCTTGAACACTCCGCTCGTTCCTCCTTAGTTTGTGATTTCTATAACAATGCTAAAAAAATTGATTACAAAAAGTGGTCCTTCTCAACTATAGTTTAGAAAAACTAACTCCATAAATCCTAGCTCTCTTTCAAAAGCTTTTAGCCTCAACAACAATGGTTTTGATAATTTCATTCTTAACGGCTGACATAGGGCAAAAGAACCAATTGATGACTCTTTAAAAAATGTGGTTGAACTTTTTATGTCTTAAAAAATGATTCAACATCAAACATAACCATGGAACTCTAATCTTTTGACCCTTATCTTCGACTCGCTCATAAAATTTTAAATCACTATCATCTCGGGAAAGACAAAAAAGATAGTTTTATCGCTCCTTAGGAAGCCATTCATATAAAATTTGGAAACTTATTCATTAAAAACTTGATTCATATAAGCCTTTTTGCTTCCACACTCTCGTATGGAATTGCCCTTAGTCCTCTCTTAATCATAATTAAGAAAATTCCTCCCTTACCTAACCATCACGACTTTGATCCCTCTTGGAAAATTGATCTTTGTTTTATCGAAACCATGAGATTCTTTACCTATTACAATGAATAAATTGATCAACAAATCTTGACTAATCTTCCAAGTAATATGAAAGCTAGTTTAGCAAAAGATGTTATTTCCAACAAAAATTCCTTTGTGTCCTCTATCAAATCCTTCAGTATTCCTCCTCGTACAATTATCACATTCCCTAACTACTCCTAGTCTTCCTACTCGTTGCAACAATATATTCTCTCACCCTCACTCGAACTTTGTTACAAAATAAAATATTGACCTTGTTTAAACATATCTCTTAAATGCCTTAACAAATAATTTCTCCAAAATCAAATGATCGCTTGGAAATTTATAACAAAGGATTGAGCATCTCAACAATGAAGTATCAAGCCTACGAATCTCTACTTTTGAAATAGTCAAGAAATAGTATTATCTTTATCACTCCTATTATCTTGGACTCTATGTCTCCTCTTCTTTCAACTCCAAATATCTACTTATGTTTTGTAATAACTCTACTCTCATTTTTACCTTAATATAGTGTGTTTCATATTACCTTGTACTACCCCTTGTGATAGTTATCTAAGTTGAAATAGTTGAGTAGGTTTGATCTAAAATGCAACGCTCTTGGTAAAATACTCTATCTTTAATCCTTCTACTCATGAATCTTTGTGTTTCTTTGCCATAGTTTTGTGTTGTTGAATTGACTTAGCTAATTCACTTGGATTGGCTCACCTTGATAAAGTTATGTGTAGTTAATAAATAAGCATCCGGTCTTTTTTATGAAGACAACAGGGAGAACTATGTGCACTAAAACCTTTCTAAATTGCACTATTTCAAAATTCACACTTGCAATTTTCTACAAAATACACTTTGGCTTTTAGGCTTATTGTAAAAAAGAGTTGGACTCCACGTGTGCTTTATCTACTCATATCTTATATGTGCATTGTAAGGGGGGCTTAACTCATTTTAGGATCCATGACTTCATATCATTCTTAGGGTGTTTTAGTAAAGGATTTATCATCATCGAAAATAGGTAGAATGTTATCATATAGTCCCTCTTATAGATTGTTTTATGTGACAAATACCTAGTTAATTAAGTAATTAAACCTCCTCTTACTTGGTGATCATTCTAGTTTCTAAAATTGCATATATTCATCAAAAACACCTTAATTAAAAACCCTTCTCAAGCTCCTTCTCATTACTTGTATAATTGAATCTTTTATCTTATGAGAAATATCATTACCCCTATGTGATTACTTGTGCTTAGAATCTATTTATACACATCACATGCTTTGTATATATTGCACCTTTGTTAGTTGAAAACCTTTTTAAAACACAACTCTCTTAAGGTTATTTCTTGGTGAATGAGATGAACTACAATCTTTCTATTCTTGCCACTAGTTTCATACCTCTTAAATTTGATGTCTTATCACTTAAATTTAATATCATGATCTTATTCATTTTATATCTTCCACATAATTTGTTCTATGCACCCTTCTTGACTGAGTTGTACTATCATTTATTGTAGGATTTCATATCGTACAACTCTAATGAAGGAAGTATTTCGATTCGAGCCATCAAACAGTAAATAGGTTGAATGTCATTTCAGTCCAAAAACGGCATATACCTAAAATAGCACACCGATCCAAATCTATATAACATTTTATGCCAAAAAAATGGAACAACGTTTTCAGTAGGAGCAAAAGTCAGAGATAATCAACAACATTGCAACCGTGTTAGGTCGGCAAACCTACCCAAAACGGTTACCTATTTTAGTAAAAAAATGGTATAACATTTTTACATCAATGAAGACGTTTAAGAACATATGTTTATTATAACCGTTGAACAAAGCACAACACATGGAAAATAGTTGTTAAGGACAAAAACGGTTACCCATTTTATATAAAAAGGTATAACATTTTTCAGAGGTTTGTGATCCTTCTTATAGAGTCGTTGGAACTTGATCTACTATATATAGAAGGATATTTTGCATCACATGACTCACCTCATGAGTACTTAACTCAATATCATAATATCCTACACTTAAAAAAATAACCCCTAAGCTTGTTCATCACTTTTAGATAATCAAATTAAGCTTGGTGTACTTACTTGTATATCATACAATGCTTTGAGGGAGGTAATTCAACTGCGGAAGAGTCTTTGGTCGGCTAAGAGCAAGGTCAATCGTCTGGAGGCTACAAGTTAGGATTTTTGAAGGAAAATTGGTTGTCTAAGTTGATATTTGGATACGAGAGGTCTGGCTCTAAGAAGAGGATGATGGTTGTTTCCACAGAGTTGTTATTAATTTAAATGCCTCAGATAAGTATATTAGTGTGTTAGTTAATAAGATCACACCCTTGTAACAATGGTATAGATGAAGATACCGAGTAGTCATTTAAGATGTTAAGTGTATCTACCCTCATCTTCTCGACCAAATCAAGATTGAATACATGTAGGTGCCCTTGTAGATAGTAGATGAAGTTTCTCATGACACCGAGGATTCTCTATTTCTAGCTACTAACTCCGGAAAGATTGTTCCTCCAAGGACAGAGGTAATATCTTTTTTCTTTGAGTTATCTTTTATGAGCATTGTGTTTTAACGTTGTTGTTGGGGTATAAGGTTTGGAACTTGACGGGTCTTTGGCTACGGGTGACGATAATACGAGGGAAATCTGGAGAGAAAACGCTTTTGTATCTAGGATGATTGTATAATGGTTGTAACGCCGAAAACTATTTTTTCCTATTTTTCTAGATACTTTTTAATTAGGGGCCCAAGGCCATTTGAGGATAGCTCGAGGGCTTACCTTTTATTTTAGGAGGGGTCGAGGCCTCTCCTTTTCTTGAATGCTTACGCTGTTTCTTTCTTTTTACTTGTATGTGTGCCTTGTGTTTATTTTTATTTTTAGGTCTCATCTTCACTTTAGTTGTCTACGGGAGTCATGGTGCTTTTAGTTGTTCAATATGCGGAAGGAGATCGAATTGATGTGATTAACCTATATATTTTTTGCTTTGTCTATTACGTGAAATCTTTGTTGTATGATATGCTTGGTCGATGTTTTGATTGATTTTTCGAGTATGTTGTTGTATTCCTATAAATTATCTTGTTAGATAATATATCTTTGTTTTCTTTACTTGGATTGAGAATCGTGATTTTCATTGTTTTCAAAGTAAGAAATAAAAATTGGTATACTATACCATACCCCCTTACTTTGGAAAGAAGGGAAATTAGCATTTTGGTTTATGACTTTCTTATGTCAGGGATCCATTCGTTGACCACTAGTAGATGATCTTTGGGGTTCAGGAAGATATTTTTATCTCGACTTTCTTAGGTCGAAAATCCATTGGATGATCCTCTAGTAGATAATCCGAGGGTTCGAGAGGAAGTTTTGATCACGGTGTTCTTAGGTTAGAGACCATTGGTCGACCCATATTAGAAGATCTTAGGGGTTTGGAAGAAGTTTTGACCATGAAATTCTTAGGTTGGAGACAATTGATCAACCACCTAATTGATGATCTTAGAATTCCGGAAAGAAGTTTTGATAATGACACTATACGGTTGGAGACTATTGGTCGGCCCCTAGTAGATTATCTAAAGAGTTTGGGAAGAGGTTTTGATCACAACTTTTTTAGGTCGGTGAATAATTAGGACAATCTCCTAGCGGGGATCATAAGATACTGGAGTTTGTTTTTATACGCGACGTGCTTAGCTTGACGAATAATTAGTTCAATATCCTAGTCTTGAATCTTAAGAAATCAGAGGAAAATTTGATATATGACATGCTTAGTTCACTGAATTATTAGGCTGGTCTACTAGCCTTGAATCTTAAGAGATCGGAGGTAGTTTGTAAGTCGTCGGTAAGAATCCAGGAACATATGTAAATGAGAAAAAAACTTTGATCATATATTAATATTGAATATTGGGACCTTCGCGACTTCTATATAATCTGCCTCATTAGAAACCTCTTTGGAGATACTACCCTAATTAAGAAAAGAGTACAGAAAAGGGATTTTGATTTATTATTACATCCTGAAATCAAACTAATTGATAAAACAATATATACAAGCATTTTTTTTGTTTGGGGTAGCCTCTTTACCTTCTGTGGATAGATACCCCTTGCATACTCGTTAGTTGGTAAATCTGATATCCCCTTGTTGTATCATTGTTAGTTGATGTGTGTTATCATACATTGCCAGGATTTCTGGATGCTTTACTTTCTTTCATCCAATCTTTCTAATCTTTCTGCATAGCTATGTTAAGAGCATATTAGGACCTCGAGCAATTTATAATAGCATTTAGGATCATATATTTTATTTCCATGAAAGGTCGAGGGTATGTTTGTCGTTGGGAGCTTTATAGTGAGATGGTACATTGACAATACTGCTCGAAGTTTGTTGAGGGTTGATCTTCCGAGAATCGTTTGATACATGAATTCACATTGCGCTATAAAAAACTGGCCATGATATTATGTGACAACTTTCCTTCTCTTTTGGTCATAAGAAACTCAATACACATAAATGGTTAAATTATTTCTAGAGAACCTTTTAATCAGATATTTATATGGTTTGATGGAACTCCTGTTAATCTTCAGCTGGTTGACAATATTCACATATAGTGGGTCAACCATACTTCTCGTATTAATCGACACTTGACGCGCCTTTCGCTGCCTATCACCGCCGGTATGACCAACAGGCTCGCGTGGGGAAATATTAGCATGTGGGAATTCATGCCGGTGATATTATATCATCTATGTTCATGGATATTCAATAGGTTTTTTGGTCTTAGCACGACAAATGAGATTTTTCTTTCATTTTGTGATCTCCCTCCATGATAATAATTATTTGATAATATATATCTTTTTCTATATATTAATAAATTAATAATAATATCTAAAACACGATAATAATAAATGTCATTTTTTTATTTTAATTATTAATCCATTTAAAATAAGAAATAATATTAAAATATTATTTCTTATATCAATTAAAATAATAATTAATTTGTTTTCATCGTAATCTATTTATGAAAACCTTACTAAAATTATAGGAGCAAAAATTAACTCAACTTCCAAATAAGAGATCAAAAGACATTTTTTACCCCTACCTTTTCAGTATATTAGGATAAAGTTATTAACCAACCAAATGTCATGTAACTACTCCACTATAGAAACATGACTGAACTCTTACGGATAAACATTATATATACGATATGGTCCATTAAACGATCTTTGTCCTCGACCTACCAAGTCATAATTTACCAAATTACCTTTAGTATCTCACCCCAGCAGAAAGTTGAGTCTACATCATGCATGATTATCAGAATAGCACTCAAATTCCCTTAATTAATTGGTATTATCTCTTAGATTTCAAGCATCCATCTCGAAATCAATAATATTTAAATATGATATACCATATATTGCTCGGCCAAAATGAGTTTAATCAATACAATCTTACTATGAAGTGGATTCACCTACATTTTATTTTGTGTATACATGCCATGTTCAGTTAAAAAGTATACCCAACATGAGATATAGTGTCATGATAGACCCGCACACATAGTATATGAAAGTATACTTGCTTAACAGTATCATTACATACATACAAACTTATGATTAAGAGCATTTAATCCTTAAGTAGCTACAACTCACTTTTGGGAAAGTGATTTTATGTAAGTTTCTTCTATACATATATAGATGTATCAGTGAGTTTGGCTATAAAGAGCACTACTATGGTGACTGCGCGCATGCCATCAACAAATGTGGTCAACCTCCCCCATGACATCAGTGCAATCAAAGTGTCAAATAGTGATTACTTGGTCAAGAAGTATTTATGATGTGGGTATCTCGAGGTACCTACCTACGACATATGCATTGCCATCTTGACAGTCTATCGTCTCCTTAAACTTAAAAAAACAATTGACCTTATACTATAACATTGCTTATGACAATCATTGTTTGTGGTCTTAGTCATAATAACTTCATTATCTACTTATATTTGTACATGCAAATATAAATTTATGTTTTGAGCACATAATCCCAACAAAATATTACTCTCACATTTTGGAAAGAGAAAAACTTATGTATATTTGAAAAAAAAATTCCGATGTGCAATTATATATACACACACACACGTAGTAATTATAACAATTTTAACGGTAGACATAAAATCCATCTAAGAACACTATAGTAAATATTGAAATACTAATATAAGTTATAATATCAATTCAAGAATTCTCGAGAATAAGGAAAATAAGAAGAGGACCTAGGCAGCCATTTTTTGACATTAATCGGCGCCTAAACGACCATTATTTTACCATTAATCGGCGTCTAAGCGGGTTAGGCGCCTCTTCTACGACAACTAAGGCGCTAGAAATAAACGGATAACATTTTTACTAGGCGTAGGCGGCTGAGGGAAGAGTTGACGCCTAGGCTACGATTTTTACAGCATGGCACGCCAAACATCACCAAAGTAATATATTTTTCCAAAATATTTAACCCCTTAAGCTCCATAAGCACAAACTCCCAAGGGATCGAATCCCTCCGCTAATGTAGGATTTTTCGTCTTAGAGATTAGTTCCATAATTGTCTGATTAAGTTATCGAAGAAAAAAACCACAGTGAACAATTTCTTAACTGCTTCGATAACACGCTTAGCTACCATGTTTCAAGACTTCTTTAAAATCTTTGATGAGTTACCATCTGACCCTAGTGTTATGTCATTCCCAGCATCAAAGATGACTACTTTAATCTCATCATCATACACCTTATCATGTAAAAAACTCCTTGCTCGTCGCACAACAAATTACCCGCTCGAATACACCCATCCTCAACTTGCATTGTGGACTCACTAGTACCCAATAGCTTTACAATATCCCACAAAAGCGTTCTGTGCTTGTTCACTTATAGTCGAATTGTTCACTAAATATACATATTTTGGGATATAGTAAATTTCTTGTAAACGTTAATTAAATCTTTATATAGAGTTACGAAACTTCTACATGTTTACTAAATTAACCACAATAAATAATCTTAAGGACCCATAAGACTTCAAGATAATACCCTAGGTTTATCTCCAGGTAAGATGACCAGTGCAATAATTGTTACATACTACTATATCTACAGATCACTTTCAGTTTCAAAATTGAATGCTCAATCTCGAGATTGTTGGAAGAAAGGCGGTGGTCCCATTAATAAATACAAAAGGGTAATTCACCTCTTGGCATATACCACGAATTCTTATAGCCTAAACATATAGTAGTACATCTTTGTTATTTTTTTACCGATAAAGTTGTGGTATCAGAATAACATCATGCATTATAAAAATTCGGACAGTTAAAAAAATGTTGATAAGGTAGTGCATTGAGCGTTGAGCAGAAGGTAAATGTAAGTAGATAGTAATGTTTGTTTAACTGACGAATATGAAAAGATTAAAGTGATTGCAAACGGCAATTGGTCAGAAAAGTGGTTGGATTGGGTTTGTGTTCAGTTCTCTTACTCTCTCACGTCTCATCTTTGTCTCTTCTCTTTCATCTGCAAAATTCACTAAATAGTTATGGGGAATCCAGACACAACAAGTTCGTCTGTTTTTTTATCTGACGATCCATCTCTCCACCGCCAATTCCCACTTGTAAACTTTCTACTCATTCGTTGCATGCCATGGGATACCACGTTATACATTACTGAAACCACTGCACCAGTGGTCCATTTTTTGCCTCACCTAGGTTATACCTAAACCCCCAACATTCATTCATCACTCACAATACCAAAAAAAAAAAACAATACTTAAAAAAGTATCACTTCGAGAAACTCTTAGCTTTCATTACCAATATTCTTACTTACGCTCTAGGTTAAAAACAGAAATTCTCATCTTCAATTCTAAAAATTTCTTGTGCTGACTCAAGTTCAAAGAACCTAGACTAGGTAAACAAACTAGCATCATAAGTAGAAACAAATTATATCTGTAAAACAAAATTTCTACCTTCCTAACATATATTATTATCCGGAACATTTGGACATTTGAAGAAAATAAAACACCTGAACTTCTTGAAACGCCTAACGGCTAACATTATGTAGAAAATCTATTTTTTTATTTTTATTTTGGTCAATTTATGTAGAAAATTCAAATGTGTAAACATTGGACCTTAACCAGTTAAGATTAACTTACTGGATAGGGCCTTCGTCATCCAATCTAGTAATACAAGTTCGTACCGAGTCAATGACTCCGAGTCCAAAGTGACTCTCCTATGTAACCCAAAAAAAGAAAAACATTGGACCTTTGGTATGAATAAAAAGAGGCAGAAGGATAAATAGTAAACTCAACTATTAGTCAATGATGAAATTAGAAGCGTTACTCTATACAACAAGTATAAAACTATGTTAAAAAATTAATAAGTGCTATTAACAACATATATCACGAAAAATATACAACTTCAAAATCATCCACTCGGATCTCACGAACAACCGAAGCATCTTGATATGGAGAAAAGGCTTGAAGATGAAGATTCTAATTGCTCAGACTCAAGTTTCTTATGAGGAAGATGTTTAAAGAAGGCTTTTACAGCACCTTCCACACCATCTTCATTCTCCATCGCCTTTGCAAGCTCAATCGCACGCTCTTTCACCTACATATTCTCTTTTAGTAAGCAATCCAAGGTTTAACTAACTATGTAAAGACAAAAAGTTCAAGTGAATAAATAAATAAAAACCTGATGATCTAGCATAAAATTAATTGCATCAACTAATTTAGGAAGTGAAAATTGGTCAACTGGTATAGGTGGGGGACCTAATCCTCTAGCATGTATTCTTTCTCCCCAAAAAGGTTGGTCACCAAAGAAAGGCACAATTGTAGTTGGACACTGTTACAAAATATATTTACCGTGTCAATTAGTAGTTTTTCAACAAAGTAAAATTACATGAGAAAGTAATTATGATAATTATTACCGCAGCCTTAAGTCCAGCTGCTGTTGTCCCAGCACCCCCGTGGTGCACCTGTAAAAAGTTTTAAATAAAAATGAATAAAAAAATTGTCGAAATTAAAAGAAAAATGAAACAAGAGCTCACCACAGCAGCACATTGAAGGAAAAGCCAATCATGAGGGACATTATCTAGAAGATACACAAACTCCTTAGGTTCTGCCACTGAGAAGGTGAAAATCAGGTTAATATATAAGACGCAAAAAGTAAAAAGTAAAAAGTAAAAAGTAAATATTATCCATATAATAATATAAGAGATGTACATACAGTCACCAAGACCACCCCAGCCTTTGTTAATGATACCCCTCTGTTGAGTGATTTTTAAAGCTTCGACAATAATTTCAGTCATCTTCTCTGGCTCTTGAACAGGCTGAAATAAAAAAAAAATCAATAGAGTTAATTAAAGAAGTTCATAGTAATAATATTATTACTAGAGATACTTACTAGGCTACCAAACCCAATGTAAATAGGTTTTGAACCAGCTTCGAGCCATTTTATAAGTGGTTCGGGAGGTTTATAATTTGATGCAAGATCAAGGAAGCAAAATCCCACAACATCAATCTTAGGTCCCCAATCTGTATTAAAAAAAATCGCAATAACATTATTATTTGAAATGAATACAAGCTTAGTAAATTATATACCTTTTGGTTTAGGGACAAGATGAGGACTCCAAATATATCCATGAGGAATTTCAGGTCCAGACCCTTGAGAACCGCTTAAGTAAGTAACTGGTCGTAATTTCAACTTTTTCTTCCTAAGATCATTAATCATGTCTCTTATTCCCAACCAAATTAATGAATCAACTATTTGATAAGATAGCTGTTACATAATGAAAATGCACATTTTACATTTCACTATATCAATTATGAAAATGAAAAAGCATAAATATAATCAATTTTAATGATCTCACCCTATATCCAGCTGATGCCTTAACACGGGAAAGTGGATGAGGAAATTCACTAGTTGGCCTGGTAACAAAACATCAATTAGTTATGATAATTCTGTTTTAATTAAAATCTAATTATTACCAAAAAAAAAAAAAAAAAACTTACGTCCATGGCATTGTAAAAAATATATGAATCGGTATCTTTAGTGCTTCTGCAACATGTGTATGCCCTGAAAAATGAGTTCATTATATATAGGGAATATAGCTAAATTGACTATGGAGAATGATCAAAGGATAAATATCGAACCATATGCTGGTGGATTAGCTATAATTGCGTCTGCTTTAAAAGGAATTTCAGAATCAACATCAGGCTCTTTGCAAGCTGGGAGTAAAGAATTTATTATTTCCTTTATTTGTTGTCTTTGAATCGATATTTCGGAAGGTCCCGAAGGTAAAAACCCCTTGTTTTTTACCATATCTGAAAACATACAACGATAGATTAGTCTCTTTACTTATATATCATTCTTACAAGAGGAATAATAATAATAATATAAACATACATCCAGCAAGAACTTTTGGATCACCACCAAGAGGATAAAATTCCAATCCAGCTGTCAAAACAAACTCTTTAAAATTTGCATGAGTGGCTAATCTAACACGATGACCATAGTCCTGCATTTTAACAAATTTGAGCAACTCTATAATTAAAAAGTTTGAGCTAATAAAGACAATTTATGATTATATTAGATTATGTAAACATTTTTATGATACCTGTAAACGTTTTCCAATTGCTATAAATGGTTGAACATCACCACGTGTTCCAACAATAAGCATTACAATTTGCATTGGTGGAATATCTTGAAGATCCATTGATTCAGAAGTTCCTTCAATAACGTCACTAAAAGTCCTTTCAGATTCAACTACATTTGTTTCAGGCTCAACAATACATGGAACGTTAAATTCTACTGTCCCGTCATCTTTGACTGTGGCTAATCTTTTCAACAATTTTAGCTGTAGTGTGTCACAAGGTCAACATGTATTATCACTTGTAGGTAACCTAAGTAGAGACTATATAAATTAAAGATTACCAAGCTATACCTTCTGTTGAACAGAGATATTGTCATTGAAAATCTGCACCGCCTCATGAGTAAGGATGTGATTTTGTCTTTCCTTATCGATTTTTAATCTTTCTAAATTAACATGACTTGTGTTTGACTTTTCAATATTTAGAATTTCTGCAGGCATAGCACTCACTCTTGAGGAATCCTTGCCAACTATCCCTGATTGATAACACAAAATTAATTCAAGTTCACCCTCTCAAAATCAAGCATTCAACAATTCACGATCATAATTTCTTTCAATAGACAAAATAATGCCACTGATACACAAATAATTGATACACGTAATTTCGAATTCAAAATTAATCTCCTCAACAACTTATTATTCACAACAATTTTCACATGAATACAATACAATTATGTAGTTATATATGTGTGATACAAGTATCATGTACAAAAGTTGCCAAATACAAAATTGGCAAACATTATTATAACAAAAAGTTGCCAAATACTAAAAAAAGGAATTGAGAAATTTTTTGAAAGAAAAACTAGTGAGAAACTAACGAACCTGTAGAGTCGGTGGCAATTAGAATATCTCGAGCAGAATTATCGACCAGTATACTACATTTTCCGTCATTTCCGCCGTTAGTTTCCTTGTCGAACTTCACTGATACTTCACTGGAACTCGAAATGGAAGAACTCGGTTCGTCCGCCTTGGATGACACAGCCGCCATCGCCGATGAACTCTCACGACTTTGATCCATATTTATTAAAAGTTCAAGGAAACGCTCCCTCTTTTCATATAGTGTATCTGTACGTAAATAAGCAAAGTGTATTGTGTAGAAATATCTAAAAAGCAGAGATTCTGGGTAGCAAAAAGCGAGGGGACACGTTCCAAGGATTGGGCTAAGGGTATTAGGCTGAAGAGGAATTAACACAAACAGTTCTTGTCTTTTTGGGATAATTTAGTAATTAACATAATTATTTATTAAGCTAGAATTACAGTATCGTCCTTTTCTAGGACAGGTGTTCACACGGTGCGTATGCGTTTGGTTGCATTATGTTGGGGTTTTATGCTTTTGGGAGGGTAAATACGTCACATGGGGAACAAATTGTCTTTTTCTTTAAAGAGAACAAAATTGTGACAACGCTAAATTACATGATTCCGTTAATTTATGAGTAGCGATTTCGAAAGATTGTGGATGAAGTTTAAGCGGCAGATGCTCTAAAGGCATAGAGATATCAATTTTTGGGTGTTTTTTAAATAATTTTTCACTGATTGCATTAGGCGATACAATTTGGGTGATATCCAGCATTACTCTTGCATTCATTTTCATTAGACTATGGAACAAATTTGTTAACACCATAGAAAAATTTATAACCACTTCAAAAAAATACAAAGAGAAACCTTGCGTCCTTATATCCAAACGATAGACCCTCCTCCAAGAATATCGCCAGCATCCGCATTGACTTTTGACAGCAATGCTCTGACTTCAAAGGTGGATGGAAACATGAAATGACAAAGGTAGCAAATCCCTACTTTAGCGACCGCACAAAAAAACAATAGAACTATAAAGCGAGCGCGATCAAACAAAATCAATCAGACAAACATCAATATCATAGCAGCAGCAAGACCTTCCCAACCGATAATCCCACCTAAGAAGAACCATGGCTGTCATGCTACACTAACAAGTTCAAATCAAATTATTCCAGCCATATTGGACTTTAATGATACTGTGGAGACGAAAAAGAACCCAGATGACATGAATTTTACTTCAAGGGTGAAAGATGATGAATTCTTAGAGGAGTGTGAACCTCCCCAAGTAGTGCGCTCTAAGGAAGAAATCATAGAATACGTTGAATTATGGAGAAATACGGTGATAGTAAATGATGATTTAATTTTAATAGGTGGGGAGGTGTTAAAAAAAATTAAAAATTGAAGGTTAATTTGATTTTTGTAAACTTATGGATGAATTAGATGTATATGGAGAACAAAAAATTAAAAGTTTTTGAGAAATTAGGTTTGAATTTTTATAAATTTTTTAGTTAAGTAGGGAAGTTCTTGAGAAGTTAAAATTTCAAAAAATAAATTTCAATTTCATTAAAAATTATAAGTTAAAATCATAATTAAAAATAATTTAATAATAACTCGATCTACTAATATAAGGATAGGTGTGATCTTCTCAATCATCAGAAAGCTAGCACAAGGAAGATGGGGAGGAAATCGGGTCAAACAAGTCAAGATTAGTCCAAGTGATTTAGGGGAAATCATTAACCCTAGCCTAGATTTAACTATAATTAATTTTCGGGGGGAAATTGAGTTATACGAGAAGGTAAGGTATCTAAACACCTACTCTTGTCTTATGTTGTTGGCTAATGTTGTAGATGGGTGGCGTTTCGGTAGCTTAGGCGAGATGGTATTGGGAAATACAAACATCATTAAGGAGCAGGGGTGGCGTGCACAATCTTACCACAAATGCTCTAATGTAAATCATAAATCTTCATTTACGAGAATAATAGTGATCTTTTATCACAGTAATGACGGTATTACAAGGATTAAGAAGAAGCAGAAGGACTTATATTGTTTATCTGAACAATCTATCGACTACAGGAAAAAAAATGAGGTGCCCCTTCATCTTAAAGTTCATCATAACTCTCCTACAACAGGTAGTAGACAACTATTTAAACTCGTTGAAGAGTAAGGAACCATATATCATCCCTCTCCTCCTTTCCTTAGTATGTTTCTTTCAGAATTTATACTCTATTTGTTTCAATTATCGTTTCCCTTCTTTTAATCCAGCTTACTCTTTATCCTCGTTAGTCTGTGTGTTCTCAACTTTGTTTAGGTGGTTTAGAAATATATCAACTATGTCTACTACAAATTTTCCATGCTCTCCCAATTATTCCTTTAACAGAACATAAGTTTAGAAAACTAGGAGTTATCAATATTGGAACCAAGGCAAGACTTGTTGAGAATGAAGGATGAAAAGGCCATTATACTTAGAGTTATCGGCGAATCTACTCTCTACACTGTCCAGCTTCGCAAGTACATAGAGGACGGATGGGGTATTCAAGGATACTTTAGAGTTTCAGAGATTAAGAGTAATTTGTTTAAGCTCAAAATTTTTAATGAGAAGGAATTTAAGAAAGTGTGGGAGATGAGTCCAAGCATCTTTTAGAAGATGCACATGAGTATGACCATCTGGCACCAGGTAATTGATTTCAATGATATTTTACTGACCACTCTTTTATATGGGTGCAAGTTAGGGGTCTTGCTTTTAACCAAAACAACATTGATATTGTCAAAGCTCTGGAGGTGTGTTTTATCAAGATGGAAGTTGTCGATTTTTCAGTTACCCTAAATTATGACATCAAGATACTGAGGTTCAGGGTAAAGTTCAATACAAAATTCCATTTACCCCCTGGAACTTATTTACTCCAAGAAGAAGGTGCTGCCTGGGTAGTTTTCCAGTATGAGAACACTGGTTCTCTCTGCTTTAGATATGGCAAGATAGGTCACCAATACGGAGAGTGCCCTGTGAACAATATTAAGCAAGTGGAGGATATTTACGAACGTAGGAAAGTCACATGGAGCATTGATAACGTAGCCAAGTTCCCACCTTTCAATCCCATTTATGGACTTCATCTCAATGTTGATGGAAATTTTATTAATTACCAATACAGCGATAATAGCTTCAGAAGTACAGGTAAGGATCCTCGACAATCCATTCTCGTAAGAGGTGTGACTATAAATGAGGGGGGAGTCAATGTTCTTTGCAAGTATAATTATGCTAAGATGGAAAGTTCTAGCAAAGGTGCTACACTTAAAGAGATCGAGGAGGAGCATGACAGCGAAGAAAGAGAGTGGGATAGTTGGCAGAAACAGATCCATGATCTGCGTAATGAACTTCATGAGACCACCTTAAAGATAAACGCTTTCAAAGAAGCGCAAGGAATTATTGAATAAGGGGTGACATGTAATGAGGGGAACATTAAGGCAGCTCTTAAGGAGTTTGAGGAGGAGATGAAGAAGATTAAAGGTAAATATACTGCTGTTAGTAGCGAGAATCAATCTTCTAGTCAGGATGATTTCTCATCTTTTCAACAAAAAAATAAAATAAGAAGAGAAGTTAGAGGTGGTGTTATCGAGATAGGGACCAAGGTTGGCAGCTCAAAGATGGAGGGAAACTTTAAAAAGCTCAGAATGAATGACGCCATTGAGAATTTCGTTAATAATAATCAGAGTATTATTTATGAAGAGAATGAAGAAGAGGAGGCTGAGGATGGTGAGAAGAACAGAGGGAAGGCTAGCATGAGAAAGCTCTCAAAAATTATAGACGAATATGATTCGAAATTTGAGCTAGAGGAGGAAGTAGATGGTAGCATTGTCAATAGTGTTAATTACATTGACAAGGATTATGTGGGAGGAGGAGAAGACCACGACATGAATTTTTTATATGAAGACGCAGAGGAGGAATTAGTTTATCATGAGGAGGATGGGAAAGGAGGCAGCAACTCCAAGAAAGCCGCAGGTTTTAAATGGCTACTCTTTTTTGGAATGTTCAGGGTATTCGAGCGCCCTTGACACTTTCCAACCTTAGCCCGCTTCTAGCTCGGTTTCGCCCTAGTTTAGCAGTCCTATGTGAGACTATGTTAAGAGATGAGGACTCTCGTGACATAGTCAGGAAATCTGGTTTTAATAACTCATTTTGTGTGGATCCCATTAGAAGTGTGAGTCACTCTGGTGGTTTTTTGGTTCTATGGCACTCTTGTGTGCCTCTTTTGGTGGTCCGTAGTTGTAATTTTTTATTATCAAGCGTATTAATGAACTTTCATTTCCGTATTATATTGTTTTCATACATGGCCCAAATGATTTTAACGATAGGAAAGATATTTGGCTCCTAATATCAGACTGGAGTAAAGATATCCAGGATCCTTGGATAATAATTGATGATTTTAATGATATCCTCAAACTCAACGAAAAGTATAGCAAGAATCCAGCAAACATACATCACATAAATGAATTTATGAACTTTACTTCTACTAATTCGTTAGTTGAGATAAAATTTAATGGGTGTTTTTTTACTTGGTCTAACAGGTAAGAAGGAAATAAACACGTGAAAACAAAGATTGATCGGGCCTTAGCAACATACCAATGGATCAACAACTTTCCAAGATCACACGTTTTTGTGTCTCCTGCTATCGGGTCGGACCATTCCCCTTTAATCCTCCACTTTGATATTAGTATGAAAATTGGGGGGGAAATTTCAAGTTTGAGACTCGTTGGTTGAATAATAACGAATGTAAAAATATAGTACAAGATAGTTGGATTACCCCTAATCATATTAACTCGGTCACTAATTATATATATAATAGAAGTAATACAACTAAAGAATTTACTAACTGGAGCATTAAGACTTTTAAGAATCATGAAAAACAAATTAAAACCCTTCAAGATCGGCTTATAAAATTAAGTAATAACTTAAAAACTAATGATTTTATTAAAGAAGATAAAGATATTAAAGAGAAAATAAAACTAGAGTTTCAAAAAGAGGAGAAGTATTGGTATGATAGGTCTAGAGTGAATTGGCTCGTTTATGGCGATAAAAATAAAAAAAAAAATTCACTTAGATACTATTCAAAGAAGAAAATTTAATAGGATTACTAGAATTAAAGATAATAACGGGGATTGGAAAGAAGATCCCGAAGATGTTAAAAATTGTTTCCTAGAATATTATAAAACCTTATTTCAAAACGATTCTACCACAGTCGATAATATGGATAGGCAACAATATTCATTAGTCCTCGTATAACTGATGATATGAATCAGGAATTTACTAGAACCCCAACTATGGAAGAAACAGAAAATGCTATTAGGGAATTAGCAGCTTCAAAAGCTCCGGGCCCGGATGGTCTAAATGGTAAGTTTTATAAGGAATTTTGGGATATTATTAAAGACAATGTTTTTAAGTGGTTCTCGATTTTTTTCACAACAACTGCCCAATTGATAAAATTAATAATACCCTTATTACGTTGATCCCTAAAGGTGATGTTCAAGAAAATCTAGATAACTTCAGACCCATTTCTTGTGTGAATTTTATCTATAAAATTATCGCTAAGATCTTATCTAACAGATTACGTGATTTCATGAACATTATTGTATCCCCTACATAAGCAGCTTTTATTAAAGGTAAAGCTATTCAAGATAATATCTTAATAGCTTAAGAAATATGTTTTTTTATGAGTAGGAAAAGAAAGAATAAGAAGAATTTGGCAGCAATAAAAATAGATATGGCAAAAGCCTATGATCAGGTTTGATGGGATTTTATACTAAATATACTTAAAAAATTCGGTTTTGTGATACGTGGATCCAATGGATTGGGAATTTTATTACTATTGTCTCGTTTAATATTAACATGAATGGAGAAAGGTTACAGAACTTTAAATCTGGAAGAGGTCTTTGACAGGGAGATCCTCTTTCACCATTTTTGTTTTCTTTAATGACTGGATCTCTTATTACTATCATTGATAATATTATTTCAGGGAATCTTATAAATGGCATTCAAATTAATCGTAATTGTCCTATGATCTCGCATTTACTTTTTGCCGATGATTCTCTTTTCTTTCTTGATCTAGATAATACTAATTTAGACCCATTCAAAGAGAGTCTTAACGTTTATTGCCAGGGCTCGGGACATAGGATTAATCTTCACAAGTCGGCTATCATTTTTAGTAAAGAAACTCCTCAGAGTATAAGGGATCAAACAATACACGTATTAGATATTGAATAAACAAAGGATTTGGGGAGCTATTTGGGGATACCGTTGTGCCATAAACATTCAAAATTTGAATCGTTAGAATGGATTGCTAAGAAACTTTTTTAAAATACAGAAGGATGGAAAGCCAAACTACTATCAGAGGGTGTGAAAGAAGTACTCAACAAGGCTATATTACAAGCTATATCAAATTATTATATGTCTATTTTTTATTTTCTGATTTCCTTTTGTAACAAACTTATTTCAACTATTTCTAATTTTTGGTGGAATTCAGGGGAGAAAAACAGAATCCACTGGAAAGCATGGGAAAAATTAGCAGTAGGGAAATTAATTGGAGAGCTAGGATTTACAAACTTCAAGAGAATGAATACGGCTCTGTTAGCGGCACAAGCTTGGAGACTGATGCACAATCCCAAAAATTTAGCAGCCAGACTCCTTAAAGGTATCTGAGTAATCTCCTTGATACTAAATTAAGACAAAGCAGGACATGGAGTTGGGAAAGTATCATGAAAGACAGGGATTTTATTAAGAATATGGTATTATTAGACTTGGGAATGGTCAAGATACGGATATATGGAAAGATAAATGGATACAAACGGATCGGAAAATAGATAAGCCTTTAAAGTGTAAATTTAATAAAGTAAGCGAACTTCTGGAGCAAGGAACTAATAAATGGAATATGGAAACTATAGATAACCTCTTTCCAGAACCTATCATTTCTCTGATCACAAGAATTCAAATTCTGGATCCTAATGAAAAAGATAAATACGTCTGGCCTTTCTCAACAGATGGAAAATATAATACTAAAACAAGGTACAAAATTCTTACAGAGTAGAAAAATCTTAATAAACCAACTACAGCAGTGGATGATCTTAGCCATCAATCCCTATTATGGAAAATTATTTGGAAATCTAATGTCCCAAAAAATATTAAACTTTTTATGTGGAGAGTTTTAAATAATGTGTTACCTACAAGATCTAATCTTTATAAAGGGAAATGCACGGATTCAAATATTTGCATATGGTGCGATAAACAAATAGAATCTACTGAACATTTATTACTTAATTGTAAGATATGTAAAGAAATATGGGCAAGAACACCATTACAGATAAGAATTGAAGAGAATATGGAACATAATACAGAGCAATGGTTTATAGAAGTCATACAAAACTTCAAGAAAGGAGGGTGGGAAGAAGGTAAAATTAGAGACTTTATTATGATTAATTTATGGAAAATCTGGAAAGCAAAAATGAAAGCCCTACATGAAGGAAATAATATCGAAGCAACAAATATAACTACCTCTTCAAATAAACTTATGTTAGAGCTTCATGGTATAGATTGGGGGAATATCAACAAAAATTCTAGTTTCGGTAGGAATGAGGCTAGAGAGAATATTAACCTAACAGAGGAAGAAATAGGTGACATCACTTTCAACTGTGATGCATCTTTTATAAACAGGTTTGAACCTACTGGGCTGGGAATCATTTGCTTCCATAAAGAATTTGGAGGGTCTTCAACCAAATCGTTCACTAGATATTGTGATTATGCGGCTGAAGGAGAGGCACGCGTTGTTCTAAAAGCTGTAAAGTTATGTAAAAACTTTCGTGGTAGGCGAAAGACCATCATCACGGATAACCTTGGTATCATCCAAGGTATTAAGCAAGTGTCAGCAGTAAGGTGGAATATTCAACCCATCCTGCAGAGAATTGTTAGCGAATCTACTAAGAATCGGCCGATTTCCTTTCATTTCATTCAAAGGAATCTCAACGGACAAGCTGATAAAGTTGCGAAGGAAGTTAGGCAAATGGCAGAGGAAAATAATCTGAAGACTATTAGTGTCTTCGAACTCGCTCTTGTTTTTCCTAAACTTGGTATTGGCTGAATAAAGCCTCTATATTGTAATTTTGGTGCCTCGGCACTTTCCACTGTAAAAAAAAACTTGATGAAATTCCTAATTAACACTTGATAGAAAAGGAAATTGTCTTTGATAAGTCCAAGAGCCATCCACTTTAGTTTTCCATCGGGTAAGGATTAGCAAATAATATTATTTATATTATTACTCTCTTGTAATCTTTTAGAATTAATCTACTATTGATATTTTTATTTATGTGATAAATTAATTCATCAGGAGATATTATTTTAAGGTTATAATGTACTTATTTGTGAATTTATTTACTATATTTTGATAGTTTCTTGTTTATTATCTAGTTTTGAAAAAAAAAAATTAGAGTTATTTATACGTAATTGTGTCTTAAGTGTGCATCTCTTAGAAACTTGGGTGCTATTAGATCCCAAGACCGGGATAAGACGTCTAAAATAAATTTAAAACCCATGTCAAGACGTTAAAGGATAAAAAAGCCAAATCTAGAAAGCGAGAGCAGTTGTCAACCAGATTTAAAAATCAACTTGTTAGTGTCACCACGTGCGGTTGATGTAGATTTTGGAGGAGCCTTTTTGTTTATAGATATTAATTGGAGTCAGAAACGCATATAAATTGACGGTTTGTGATTTGGAGTTGAATTGAAGAAGTTATCAAAGTTACAGCTATCGTGGTATAAACCAGTCCAATGTACCTTGAAAATGTTTTGGGTTGGATTAGGCCACTTATAAGAGAACCACAACCCATAAAACGTAATTGGACCTTTAAATATCAGTTTTATTATTAAAGAAGGGTCTTTGATCTTATTATTTAGAATTATTAGTTGGAGAAGAGAGAAACTGCCTAGAAGAGAAGACAACTAGAAGATGGAATCCTACTGCACCACTTCTACACCATTACACCTCTATCATTAGGGTAATTAGTATTATTTTCTTATTTTAAACATGATTTTAATATATTTACTAGTTAGTTTTATTCCTTTTATCACACACTAAATTCTCTTAGCTTGACTTTCCAATATGTATAAACTTTGAATACTTATTTGATGCTTTTATGTTATTTGGGATATTTCATTAATTGAATTGGGAATTTTGTTTATAGTTGTGTATGAACTGATCAAATTTAAGCATTCTATAACTTTATCAACTATAGATCGACCCTAGTATCTTAAAATGTCACACTGAAGAAGGGTTTAGGGACATGCATAGTTCATATACGTTTGGTGTGCGGTAGTGGTCCTGACGGACTTGCCTAGTCGGATAATCACATAGTTTAGTTCTTGTATCGTAGAGATTTTGCATAACATAATTTCACCCGAGGACTATAGTAAGAGATAGGCAGCCTTCAAAACTACCTTGGCGGGAGTTAGAAGGAAATTAGAATCCAGATCCGCATAACAACCCAATTCACCCTTACAACTTTAATCGTCGACTTAGTATGATAGGGGAATACTAGCAAACTCGATTTATACTCTCATTTCCATTATTCATAGGAATTTACTTTCTTAATTAGTTTAGTTAATTAGTTTTAATTCTTGCATCTAAGTATAAATGAAAACCAAATAAAAATGCTTTACATAATTTATGACTTTAGTTATAAGAACAGCTAAACCGTCTACACTTTTTACGATCACGAGCTTGGAATTGACGACTTTAGTACCTATGGAGAACGATATCATTAGTTACTTTAATACTTGCAATCGACCTGTACGCTTGCAGGGAGTGATATCCCAAGGTGTTGATTTGTTAACTATTTTTATCACACCTTGGGAGATGATAATTACTCTTGAGATAAAGTGTTGAAAATACCTTAGACACGCTGATGTCTCCCTATTTGTGATATATTAATCTAGGTTTGAGACATTATTTTTAGGTTTATTTTATTAATTGTTAAGGGGGTTTTCCCCGTTATTTGATAATTTCTTAATTCATGTCTTGATTTGATTATTTATTACTTTTAGAGCATATTTGGTTTAATTTGTGTGTTAATGTGAAGTTCATAAGGTTTACGGAATATAATTATATGTCAAATGAATTATATGGAGATAAGGAAAGAAGATTCAGGAGAAATTAGGAGATAAAAGGAAACAATGTCAAAATAGGAAAAGAGAAGTTGTCAGATAAATCTGAATTTCTGCAGCTATGTCCACAGAAGTGCAGATAAATCCAAATCGACTGCGATTTTGGAGGGGCCATTAAAGATTTGGATAGATCTTTCTGCTACAATTCTTTTGATATCTCGTGGGAGAAATTTGACCCACTAACGAAGGAGATATGGTCAAAACAAGACAACAATAATTATCCTTATCTTTATTACGAATTTGAGTTGGACTTGGACTCTAATTACTTGCATACTACTCTAAGATTTTGACCTAGGGTTAGAAAACACCTGTAAATACACCCTCTTATAATTGTAAACATGTCCTTGCTCAGCCTCTAATAATTATTACTCTTAGAAGTCATCCATAGAAGCAAGAAGACCTGTAAAGTGGAAGACAAGAAGTTGGAAAGTCACAAACTCCTCTTCTCCATCCTATCCCTCTATCACTAGGGTAATTTGTATAATATTCTTTGGCTTATCTTTGTTTCTAATTACTTTTATCCTTAGTATATTTCTATGCCTGAACTAATTTTCCCATAGTTTGGGTTTGCATATGTATAATCTTTGATTTCTAATTCTTATTTGCTTTTACGTTGTTTGGGATTAACCTTTAAATTGATTAAGCTTTTTATACCATATATTTTCTTTTACGTTATTTTGGATTAACCTTTGAATTGATTAAGCTTCTTATACCATATATTTATTTTATGTGTTTTGATGTATTGATCGTAGTTCTTGTGAATGCATGTGTATATACTAACCCATTAATAGCAGTTGGATGGTCACCCAGAAGGGGTGTCTAATTGTTGAGACACCATATAAACATCTAGTGTGCGGTAGTGATCCGGAAGGGCTTGCCTAACTAGACAGACATTAGGGTTTGATTTAACCATCGATCATTGCGCAGGGTCCCCTTACCCAAGTCCCCTGGTAATTGTTAGGTCGCTACCTAAGTCCACCTGGAAGGGGTTTAAGAGGAATATAGAATCCTGGCTACTTACTCTAAGAGCTTTACTCACCCTTATAAATAGAATATTGGTTTAGGAGGATAAGTGCATGCTAGCAAACCTAAGCTATATTTCTCATCTCCATTATTTTAGTATTTATTTATTTGCATTATTATCTTCCAGATCTAAAAACTAAATAAATATTATTACTTTTATTGTGTTTTTATTTTAACAAGTAATCTCTCTTACACTTCTTTATATATACAAGTAGATCTAACAGATTAAATCCCCTTGGAACGAACTTTACTTACTAACTGAACTTGCAAACGATCTGTAATACTTGCAGTGAGTTTCTCGTGATAGTCAAGGATGTGTCCTTTATTATTATCTTCATTTATCTGTTTATTTGTCACACCTTTGCCCCCACCACTTTTTTGGCGCCGTTGCCGAGGATTTATCTTTAAGTTAGTTTATTTGTGTTTATTTAGTGTAGAAGTTTTTATTTGTTTTCAGTTTTACGCGTTATTCTTTTTAGTCTCTTTTCAGGTTTCTCAGGTATGGAGAATTATTATGCACCAAATATGCATGGGGCCCAAAGCCAAAAAATTTATCAAGAAGGTTCGAGCTATCAAGTTCAAGCTCCACCACAACCCATGTATAATCCCCAAGAAGACTCCAACAATAAACTCACACAACTGGAAAAATCCATGGACTTAACACTAGCCATTATGCATATCCATAATGATAGGTTACAGAAAGACAAAGAAAGAGTGCAAACCATACACGATTTTATGAAAACAACAACAACAACCATACAATGCATTGTTGAAGGATTCGTAAAGCACTCTGAGGAATTGGACACTTTAAAGGAGCATGTCACTCAAGTAACCAGTTCTTTTCTGAAATTTTAACAAGATCTTCCACAATTAACCCGAGAAATAAAAGAAGATCAGGCTCCAAAGGCCCTTCCTCCTCGACCCAAAGAAAGTGACACCAAGGTAAATTTTACCATGTTGACAGTTCAACTCATGCACCAACAAATTCAAACAATGGAGCAAAGATTAACGCAAGTCACTACGATCAATCAACAGTTACAACAGGAATTACATATGAAAATGGGTGATAGTAATGTAAGGTTCAAGCAAGAACAAACCAAGCTTAGCTTAGATGAGGTGATTGTTGAGAATCAAGGTGAGAAGGAGGTTGAGGGAAATTTCAAGCATGTGGTTAGAGAAGATGAAAAAGAAACTAAGGAAGAAGAGACAATTGCACAAAAGGTGCAAGAAGAAGAAAGTAAGGTGGAATCGCCATCTACACAACCATCATCACCAATCAAGTTGAAATTAATCGAGGTAATAATCAAATATTTTGATAGTAAGGATGAGTTTGAAATAATTCATGAGGGAATAGGGACTCTCTGAACTGAAAAAGAATCCAGAACTTTCCATTTTGTGAAAGAAAAGCTTGAGAAGTCACAAGGGATCCCAACACTCCGAGTTGTGACAAATAAACTAAAAAGAAAGTCCACTATAAACCCGTGAAGAAGAGAATCAAAAGTGAGTTCGGGGTTGACGAGGTTGCTTGGAAAGCCCCCAAGAAAGAAAATAGACCACAGGTATTCAAGGATTCATGGATGTGTCCGTTTGTTGTTACAAAGGTTGTGTTGGCAAAACAGATTGAAATACAAGCGGAGAAGGGTCACAAGCTTCGGATAGTAGATGTGAACAGCCTAACCCGATGTTGGGCGGCTACATAATCAAGATATAATCGAGGTAACACGTTGAACTTTAAAAGACGTTAAACAAAAGAGCTTTCTAGGAGATATCGCAAAGTATTTTATGTTTTTATGTTTTTTCTTTTTGTTTAGATTAGTGAGTTTATGTGTTTTTAAGTGTATATTGCAGTAATGATGAAGGTATGAGTGTTTTTGATGTGTAGGTATGCAAAGGTTCGAGTTTGGGGTGAAAAAATGAAAAAAAAAATCGGAGTTAAAAAGTGTTGGACATAACCATTTCACGGTACACTGCAGGTATCCGCGGACCGCGGTGCACCACACCTATCAGCGGTACAAATTGGCCAAAACTTCAAACGGGCATAACTTTGCGTTCGGGTATCAGAATTCACTTTTTCTCGAGTCTAAATCGTATATTTTTTCGAGATCTATCCAATGGAGTAGATAACACCTGATTTGGAGATAATATAAAAAATCTTAAACCAGCAGTGTCATGCCGAGAGCAAACCGTCACCACGGTACGAGAATTAGGTTCGATTACGAGATGAAACACATATCGTGCGGTACACCGCAACCTACCTGCTGTGCACCGCACTAACCGTATCAACCTTCACACAAGACCAGGACACATGGGGGAAACAGTACGAAGTTACGTTACACCGCACCCTTACTGCAGTCTATGATGTAGATCTCCCCGCTTAGGGGCCTCCAAGGCGTCAACTCCCTGCTCAGCCGCTTACGCCTAGTTAAAATTATAGGCTTTTTTGCCTAGCACCTTAGTCGTTATGGAATAGGCGCCTAGCCTGCCTAGGCACCGATTAATGGAAAAAAATGGCCGTCTAGGCGCCGTTTAATGGAAAAACATGCCCGCATAGACCTTTTTGTTATTTTTCTTATTCTCGAGAGTTCTTTAGTTGATATTATAACTCAATTTTTAGTATTTTTATATTAACTATAGTGTTGTTAGATGAATTTTATGACTTAAATAATTAAATTGCTATAATTACTACATATATATTACTAAATATACAAAACTACACATCGGGATTCAAAACCGTATAATTACGCCTAGGCCCCGTGTAATCCCGCCTAGGTGCTAGGCCCCTTTCGACCGCCTAGCGCCCAAAACTGAGATCTACTGCATAGACCGCGGTGCACCACACGACGTCGCTAGAAAAAGGAAACAGAGAAGGTTAGTTATATCTATTTCAAAAATCATAAACCTTAAGCCTCTATTTCTTCCCCAAAGCATCCAAACTCCATGAAACACCATTAAAGCTTTACCAAACGTCTACCACACATCAAAACACTACCATATAAACATAAATTTATATTCAAATTCTTCCCTAAATCCTTCTAAACAAGAATCAAACACCCAGGTCATTCTAAAACACCTAGAATAAGATCCAAAATTTTCCAGAAACCTTTTTCACAGCTTCTTAAACCTTTCTCAGTCATGCAAGATTCTATCATACCCATGTTATGTCGGTAGTGCTTGCGGAGGCCTATGTATAGGATTTCCCCCATTAGATTGATAAAGAAGAATCAAAGCAAGTATTGGGAGAAAGCGAGAATAAAGTGGAAAAAAGATAAGTAAAATATTTCTAGAGTTGTATGATTGATTGGGATGGAACACGAGTAAGGTAAAGGAATGGGAAATTGGTGATACAAGTTTTCATACAAGTAAAGCAGTGTACCCTATATTGGGTATTAATAATGCGAGGCAATAGCCTCGAAGAATATGTTTTCTTTCTTCCTTACCATTTCATTATATGCAATATTTGTTGTTTTAAATTTCCTTATCGAGTCTTTTTGAGTCATGGGGACACGACTCATTTTTTAGTTGGGGTGTGGGGATTCGTTATCCCTCATCTCCATTTTTTCGTGTTTTTAGTAGAAATTAAAATTTTAATAGAAGGGAATAGATGTAAATTGTGTTTAATAGCTTGATAGCATAAGATTCGTAAGTTAATGACAGAAAGTGATATGTTTATGAGTTGTTTTATTTTGTATGCTTTGAGTATTTACAGGAAACACACATTGATAGTAAAGAAAAGATTAGTGAGCAATGTGGTAGAAGTATGTTTGATCTTAGGGCACCTTGAGGGGTGTGTAGGCCGTGCGATCCGAGCTAGTTGATAAACCCATCTAATAAACATGCTAAAGGTAAGAAAGTAACGAAATTGCATAGTTTAGAAAGTGATTAAGGCAGTTCTTTTATAAGCCCCTTGTTTCTTTTTAGCTTGTTGTCCATTTATTATATTTATATCCTTCTCAGCCCTTTCTAGCCTTTCTAAAGCCTTTTTATTTAGCCATATTATAAGCCATATCGCTTTAGATTCTAGGACTTATCCATATGACCGCACTCGAATCATGATGCATAGACAATTGTTTTATAGCTTGAGTTTGGGGTGATGGATACACCATTATGGGAAAAATTATCGGGTTGGGATTTATGACCTTATGTATTTGTGCTCTATTCTTATTATTGGTGATGATTCACTATTATTATATTGCCACCCTTTTCGGGGTAAAAGTAAATGAAAAAAATAAGCTGAAAAGAAAAGAATATATATGAAAAAAGTAGCATGATATCCTACATCAAAAAGGAATCATAGCTAACATAGGAAAAATGAATTGAATTGAAATATTATATTTGGACCGGCAAAGTGGAATTTTTTATGTGAACATCTTAATGCTTTATTGGGTTATTGGGGATGAAAATTAGTGCATCAAATCATTGGGTTGAGCTAGAACGTCTTTATGAGAGTAACTCAAGCTCTAGGGCGATTCGTTGATGGCTAGTGAGGAGATAGCCAAAAGCTCACTCTAAATTATCCAAATATACTATCATACCGTCCCTAAGCCAACATTACAACCTTAAAGACCTTTTGATTCTTTGCTATGTAATCTAGAAGTTATTAAACCATTAGAGAGTAGTTAGATGAATATTTGGATACTAGTGAAGCTAGATGAATAATTTATAGCCTACTTGTTGAACTAAGTGAAAAACCTCTCTTTCTTGCATTGCAAAGCTAATATGATCTTGAAATTGAACCGTGATGATCGTTTGTATGACAGGTGTACAAGTAATTTAGTTTGTAAATATTATTACATGAAATTTTCTAAGTAGTTTCTTTGAGTTTATTATTCATATTCTTCTATCTTCTTTCCATTATGCATAATTGTAATAGGTTTATTTTTTGAGACTTTCCTATGTTCTTATCTTTATTGTATCGGGACGATACAACTTTGAGTTGGGGGTCTTAATGTCTCCCTTTTTGTGATATATTGTTCTAGGTTTGAAACATCATTTTAGGTGTATTTGATTAATTGTTAAGGGATTTCTCCCTGTTATTTGATAATTTCTTAATTCATGCCTTGATTTGATGATTTATTACTTTTAGAGCATATTTGGTTTAATTTGTGTGTGAATGTGAAGATCTTAAGGTTTATGGAATATAATTAGATGTCAAATCAATTATATGGAGATAAGGAAAGAATATCCAGGAGAAATCAGAAGATAAAAGAAAACAGAGTCAAAATAGGAAAAGAAAAACTGTCAAATAAATCTGAATATCTGCAACTATGTCCACAAAAATGCATATAACTCCAAATCAGCTGTGATTTTGGAGGGTCCATAAAAGAGTTAGATAGATCTTTCTGCTACAATTCTTTTGATATCTCGTGGGCAAAATTTGGCCTAGAAACGAAGCAGATATGGTCAAAACAAGACAACAATAATTATCCTTATCTTTATTACGAATTTGAGTTGGACTTGGACTCTAATTACTTGCCTTCTACTCCAAGATTTCGACCTAGGGTTAGAAAACACCTATATATACACCCTCTTATCATTGTAAACATATCATTGCTCATCCTTTAATAATTATAACTCTTAGAAGTCAAGAAGCAAGAAGACTTGTAGAGTGGAAGACAAGAAGTTAGAAAGTCACAAACTCCTCTTCTCCATCCTATCCATCTATCATTAGGGTAATTTGTATTAGATTCTTTAGCTTCTCTTTGTTTCTAATTACTTTTATCCTTAGTTTATTTTTTTCTTTCTTTTTCATTTTTTTCTTATTCCTGGCAAAGGGTTACAAGTATATATCATCTGCAATTGTGCTACCATAACAAGCACATCAATCCCTACCCAATAATTTCCCATAAGTGGACCCACCACCCCAAACTCAAGCTCGAGACATGTCTCAGGATCGTGATTCAAGTGCGGGTCATATGCCCATGCCTAATAATCTAAGGGATAATGGCTTATATCGTGGCTACAAAAGAAAAGGCTAAAGGCTCAAAGTGGGCTAAGACGGATAAAATTAATATAAGGGATAGAAGGCTAAAAAGGTCACAAATGGATAACAAAGAACTGCCCCTATCATTTTCCTAAGTACATAGCTCGTCTTTAGTTCATATCTAGGTGGGTTCTCTACTAATTAGGATTTCACGTTCTACACACCAAACATATTCCTTAAGTACAAGCTTACTTCATTTGCATTGTTCATTAATTTTTCCTATCAATTACCTATGTTTGCATGCAATTCTAAATGTGTTTTATATCAATCCCTAAAGTCCACTATTTACTATCATAGATTCATCAATAGTATGCTTAAAGGGATATTTAAAATCTTCTACAGTCAAACGCAACTCCGAAAATTATTTTATTGAAAGCAAATAAAACAAATAACACATAAAAACTAGGATGAGGCAATGAAGCCCACCCCAAACTCAAAAATGAGCCGAGTCCCCACGACTCGAAAAAGACTCAAAGCAATTAAACTAATCTACACTAAAAAGGAAGGATTAGAAAACGTATCTTAACCAGCGCGTGGCTGGTTACCGGTGTTGCGTTCTAGACCCTTGATTTAGAAGTCATAATAGTCGATTTTCTTGAGAAATAGTGCACTTTCCTATTTTGAGTCTTGATTTAGTAAAATAATATTTTTAGAGCATATTGGGTTTAATTGTTTACTTAGTGTGTAGCTTTAAATATAATTATGGAGATTAATTAGAATCCAAGTCAAAGACTACAAGATATGGAAAGAGATTAGCATGGTAACTGGAGATAAGGAAACAAAAGCTAAAAAGATGGAAAAGGGAAAGCTGCCTAAATCTGAATTTCTGCAGCAACGCCTAAAGAAGTGGTGATAACTCCAACAAGGAAGCCGATTTTGGTAAATTCCTTTCATAGAGACGTAGATAATTCGCTGAGGATTCTTTTGGTATATTATGGAGCAAAAACCGACCAATAACGAAGAAGGATATGCTCAAAACAGTCCAGCAGTGTTTATCTTTATTTCCATACGAATTTGAGTTGGGCTTGGAGTCCACTACTTTACCTCTCCCTCAAGAAAACGAATTAGGTCTTCTAAACACCTATAAATACCCCTTTATATCACTTGTAAAAGCACCCTAGCAATCCTTGCCTAATAGTAATTAGTTCTTAAGGTTTTATTCTTCCAGTTTATTGTAGAGAGCAAGATGATGTCTTTTGTAATTTCTTTTAGTTTACTTCCATCAGGTATGAACTAAACTTCCCATAGCTTGGGTTTTGCATCATGTATAATCTATGAATTCTAATTCTTCTATCTAAGTTTCTTTGGGAATTACATGTTTTAATTTGATATTAGCTGCTTACTCTTATATTTGTTTATGTGTTTTGATTTAATGATTGTTTTCCTTGCGGTGCGCAATGTTTAGGATTACCTTAATAGTAGTTAGATGATCACCTTAGATGGGTGTCTAATTATTGAAACACCACATAACGACGTCTAGTGTCGATATTAGTCCTGACAAAACTGATTCTAACTAGATAGTCATTAGGGTATAATTTAGTCACCATATCACCAATTGAATGAATTGTTTGCTTAGGGCCTTAGTAGCGTTTGTTAACCCTATTTGAAACTGCTTCTTGGTTGTTCCGTAGCCCCCTTAGTCGCTATCAAGGTCTAAGGAATGGGAATTTAGAATCCTGACTAAGTATACAAGAGCTAATATTCTCCCTTATAAACTAGATCTAATAGAAAGAATTAGAAGGATTAGTGCATACTAGCAAAACCTAAGCTATATCTCTCATCTCATATTCTTCGTATTTTATTGTCTTTATTTCCTTAGTTTAATTTTCTATTTTCGAATTTACTCTCTTTAATTTATTGTCTTTTAATTATTTACTTTTACTCGTTATTTCTACCCACGTGATTAACACACTTAAGTCCCTGAGAACGAACTCAACTTACTAACTAAAACTTGCATACGTCCTGTAATACTTGCAGTACTGTGCCTGTCTGAGGGGAGAGTGCGTAGTTTTCTTGACCTTTATTTGTATTAATTTTATCACACCCTAGGCGACACCACCTTTCGACAGGAGTTTTACAATCCATCCCTGGGATCTGTTAAATTTTTTATCCATGATAACGTCTCAAGTTTAGACCTTTTGTGGCAAAGCGGAATGCCCAGATATTTTCCTAAGTCATATGTTTCCTTTATATGTGGTGTCTCTGCCACGTTCTTCCTGACATCCTCCAGAGTCTGTTTACTAAAGCGAATGAATGATTTTTTGAATTTTACTTTTTGACCTATACATTTACCGTAGGTATCAATACATTCTTGGAATTTTGCAATATCCTGTCCTTCAAGAGAAAGGAAGAACAACGAGTCATCGGCAAAAACAGGATTCGAGATAACAGGGCAGTTTTGTGTAATACGTATCCCTTTAATTCGGCCATCAGTAACTTTGTTATCAATAAGTGTAATCAGGGATTCAGAAGAGAAAAAATGAGTGGGGATAAAGGATCTCTTTGTCGCATGCACTGGCCTGGTTTAAAAGAAGGTTGTCTTTCGCCGTCGATGTTAATTTGAAATGTGACCGTCGTGATACAGTTCCAGGTCCAATTTATCCATATCTGGTCAAAACCCAGACGCGTTAGTAATAAGCGAATAAAATTCCAGGGTACCTGATCGTATGCTTTGGCCATGTCCAATTTCATAGCTGCAAAATGAGCTTCTTTTTTGAGTTTTCATTTCATGTAAAAAGACACTTCTTGTGCTATAATAATATTGTCATGGATTGATATGCCTTTGATCAAAGAAGATTGTGTAGGTGAAGTGATGTCGTTCATGATTTCCAGTAGTCTATTAGCAAGTATTTTTTATATTATCTTGTACACAAAGTTGACACACGAAATTGGGCGGTAATCCCCAACTCATTTTGAGTGCCTCCTTTAGGTATCAAAGTGGTCATAGTTTCATTAAGTTTTTCCAGAGACGTGTTATTTATATAAAAAAATATGTAACCATACGAAAGATGTCTTCACCTATAATGTCCCAGTATTCTTGAAAAAAATTACATTAAGTCCATCTAGGCCTGAAGCTTTCCCAAGATTCATCTCAAAAACTGCTTTTTTAACCTCCTCCCTGTTAGGAATAGAAGTTAACTTTATGTTCATTCTGAGGTGACCTTACCATTAATACAACGTAGTGCTTCCTCTAGATCCCCTCCTTCTTGATCCTTAAGTAATTCGTCGTAGAAGTTATCAAACTGGGCTTTGATTTCACTCTCGTTTTGTGTCCATTCCCCATTTGCATTATGTATTCCTGCTATTCTGTTAAAATTCCTATATTGGGCTTAAGAGCAAAAAAATATTTAGTATTCTTAACTCTATAACGTATCCCCTGTTGTCTGGCTCTGTCAAACCAATATATCTCTTCTCGTTTCCAAAACAGTTTTAGTTAGTCCCTTATAAATTCTTCTTCTTCTTGAGCCCGTCGTGAGAAGGGTTCATTAGTAGCTTTTACCAGTTGACATTTTAGTTCCTTGATACGTTTTTTGTTATTCGGGAAGGTGGTCTTACTCCAAACAGTCTGCGTCTTAGTAGTCACTTCTATTTTGTCTAGCACGGTGTGAAGTGAGCCTGGGTCACTAGGTTCCCCCCACGACAATAGACTTATAATCTTCGTGTTTGAAACAGTTTTTTTCGAACTTAAATTGGGTGTTATAACGTCTACCTTTCCCTTGGGGATACAGGATGACCGGCGAATGGTCTGGTCCAGTTGCCGGTGGTGTAAAAGCTATGGTTTTGGGATGTTGTTCCATCCATTCAGTAGCTGCAAAAACCTTATCAATTTTCGATTTAACAATAGTGTGGCCAGTTCTTCTATTGGACCATGTGTAGTAGCTTCCAAAGGTCTGGATTTCCATTAACGAGTTGTTAGAGATAAACGTATTGAAATTGAGAATATGTTGTTGGTTAGCTGGTGTTTTGCTTAGTCTCTCGCGGGAGTTGAGAATGACATTAAAATCTCCAATAATCAAGTAAGGGTTGTCATGGTTTGATTTCCAATAGCTATGGTCATTGTAGATTCTTTGTCGTTCATTGTACAAATTAGGCGCATGCACAAACACATAATAACATGAAAATACATTATCATTAATCCTAGTAATAATATAATATGGGCCATGATGCAAAATAGTAAGGTTTCTTCCAAAAAAGTAAAAAACCCATGAATGATCATGCATACCGAGAGGGTTAACAACAAAATATTGATCAAAGTTTAATCTTCTAAACACCAACAGATCATATTTCTTTGTTACATAGTTTCATAAAAATATACCAAGGTAGATCTATGCTCCTCCACCATGACCCTTAATACTTGGATTGTCAGGGGGCCCTAATCCCCTAACAGTTCTAGAAGATGGTGATCATTTCTTCCCCGTGGTCATCTCCGGGTAACTGCTACCTCGACCTCCTCGTTGCCTCTCCGACCTCGACCATTCACCTTGCATGTGATCCTCATGTACTCTCTATCAAACATACTCCTCCGATCTGACTCCGAAGCACTTTATCCCTCTACTCTATTCACCTTCTCAGTTGAAGGTGTTCCAACAGATTGGTCCTTCTCTTCAAGATCCTCTTCTATCTCTGTCTCAGTATCGTCTTCATTTACCTTTACCTCATAAGACTCAGCAAAATCACTAATACTCAATTCAACATTACTACCCTCCTCCTCATCTTTAGCAAGTTCATTAGTGTCGCTTCCTTCCTTGTGTTCTGTCCTTCACGGTTTGTTCCCTTAAGCACTAAATTTATTTGATTTACGTCTCCATTTCTTATCTATAGTGTCGTTCAAGTCCATATACTCCAACCTTCGTTTGAGCGTAGCACTTTTGTCCCGTCCTTTGAACCTATCTGTGCTCCCAAGTGCCGATTTAGTCTTGCCATCCATGTTCCGACCCATCCTAGGGTCTGTTAAAGTATCAGAGTTAACCACTTTCATCTCCACTTCTTTAGTGTTATTTTCTTCCTCGGACTCATCATCACTTAGTATAACAGTTCGAACTGATGCTTGTGTGAACGTTCCCCTTTACACTACCTCATTTATGGTCTCCTTTAACGTATTACGTGTTCTCCCTCCCTGTTTACCTCCCATATCATCATCTTTGTCACTGTCAGAACCATTGTCACCACTCTGTTGCTCGTTGTCTCTAGTAGTGTCACTCCTGCGTTTAGTCCTTAGTTCGTAAGCTCTCCTCCCCCCAGAAGGTGGAGGGGGTTGTCTTCCCTTCTATACCATGAGAAAGCTTTAATATGAGGTCCAAAATTTCCACGAGTTCGCTTTCTGATTCCATACAAAGGTTCCTTCAATGTTTCTTTTATCACATTTTCTATACTCCATGTTACATATCGCAAGTTGATTGTTGATAGCCTCTCCTTCATAGCAGGGTCCTTACACTTCTCCCTTTTGTGACCTAATATACCACACGCAAAACAAAACAAACCCACACTTGCGTACTTAAAGTTTACCCAAGCAAATTCATCTTCTTGTCTAAGGTAGATCCCAGAAGGAATAGGGTCCAAAACTCTAAACTTGACCCTAAACCTGAGAGTCTTAACCACTTCTGTATACAACTCCGAAAAATCAATTTCTTCCAGGTCTGCAAAGCATCTCGTAATAATTTTAATAGTATTGATAGTATTCTGAATAAACGCTAAACCACTAATTTGTACCCATGCTGCAGAGTAATTAGATTCAGTGTAGGTACCATTGAAACTGCCATTTTCTTTAGTAAATGCCACATGAAATCCAATAGTATTACCAGGCCTTAACCCCCATAGTCTATCAAATTAAATCTTACTATCAATTCCAATTTAAAGTTATTAGTACTTACGTCAGACACACTAGTGTTACCCCGTACGAGCCATCTGTCATTTATCCACTTCCTAAACCCTGCCAGATTCACCTTCTCATCTCCCATAACCCGAACCATCAACAGTTTTTCTGTGAGAAGGTGTTCCACGCTCCTAACCTTAATATCCAAGCTAATAAAACGAACCTCAGCGACCTCCGATTCATAAACTTGAAAAATAGGAAGATCATGATGAGAGTGAGTAGCCATATGTGTTGTACGACAAGTGAAAATATGCTTGTAATACACAAATCACATAATAGCGTTAAAGTAAAATCCTATAGTTCTAACATGCAAAAAATGCATAAAGTTTTATCGTTTATTTTTTAGAGTAATGTGAAAGAGAAAGTGAGAATAAGGTGAGAAGTAACCTGAGTTAAATAGGTAATCTCATAAAGGAAAAGGTTTAAATGGTGGACTTGATAAACCCAAAGTTCCATGTGTCTTAATGAGAGTGTATTAGTAATGTTGATCCTTCTCTTTAGCCGCTCCACGAGTATCCCACTATGGTTCGTGAAATGTCTAGAAGACTTCAAGCGTCGCCCCATCAGCATATCCTTCTGTTCTTCATCACCTCGAAAGTTGCATGCACGCAAGGTTAGAGTTCTAATTAATTAGTTGGTTCTTCGAGCAACCTTTTTCTCGGGACACTTGTATGGGAAACTTAAACGTTCACGCACAACCTCCCTTCTCCTGAATGTTCTCGAGCCTTTCAATACTCCTTTGTTGAATATCCAAAACCAATCTCCATTCCCCTGCTTCGTTCTATTGTCATCCACAAACCATTTCAGTTTTCTAAGGATTGAACCAATCTTTCAGAGCTAATTTTATGATTTTCATTCCCCTTTTACCGAACATTTCCTCACCCATCACTCCAAAGCCTAATTCTTCATGTTCTGATAAAACTCGCCTATAAAACGTCGTCCTTAAACTCCGGTCGTGACCTATTGGGGACCTGACCCTTGATTCACCTCCATGCACGTCTTGGCGAATCAAAACCACTCACCTGTTCAACCCTGCATCTCTGATTATCCATGTTTTCCTTAATTCTAATCCTTTGGTAAATCTTCTCTCTTGGTTGGTAAATCATTTCCCCTTCTAGATCCTTTGATTCCTTGTTGCCATCGTGTTCTACAAATTGGGTGTTACCCCTAACTGGATTATAATACGAAATTCTAACCTTCAGCACTTCGTTAGCTTCGTTGATGTTGTAAATCATTGTATCTTCCTTGTTTCCGTTGCGAACCTGACCCCTACTCGTCGTATTTATCTCCTAAGTACGTATTCTGATGTCCTCCGTCACGTTGTCGAGTACGAACACATCCGTTGACAGCCTTATCAGACTCTCTTGATAATTTAGTTCCAAGGATGAAGCACCGTTAGGAGTTGTAAGAACCCCAAATTGAAACCCTAATTGTCGTTAAAAATCGCCTCTAATCAAGGCGTACTAGGTAAAATTTCCGTTCCTTTTATCATTACTTTAAATAGTTATATATATATATATATATATATATATATATATATATATATATATATATATATATATATATATATATATATATATATATATATATATAATGATATTTAAATAATATGATTTGCGATAATTATCAAAGTTACTAGTATTTCAAAATATGGACAAGCATTACGCTTACTATTTAAATATTCGGCCTCTTATCGATATTGAGAGATAATACTAGCAATGATGCATATACATGGGAGAAAATGAATATTGTCCCATAGGCGACCATTACACTTAATAATGTTTTGGTGGTCTACAGGCTGGATCATCGTTATACTCCTCCTAATAACGTGAAGTGGTGTCCATGTTTCAATTTGATGGGGAAACCATCCAACTGGGGAATAGCATAAAGGGGCATGTTTAAGCGCAAATCTCACAAAAAGCAACTATACATTTCACAATGCTCTAGCATGGTCGCGTAGTTTTGCACATGGGATGCATAAATTTGCATGCATCATAATTTTTTTCGAATTTTTTATTTATTTATATGGAATTAATAAATTATCATGTGACACATAATAATTGACATGCACTTGAAATTTTAGCTCACAAATGACAATTTCGTCTTAAATGAATTTCACAAATTTATCCGAAGATTGAACTCATTATATGTTTTTACTAAATACCCGACTTAGTCATTCAGTTCGGGCAATTCCTTCGTTATATGGGAAGTCCTAACATTGAAAAAACAATCGTGCTAAACATCTAAGCTCTTTAAAAAGAAAGTTGTATATGGTTTGATGGTATTTTTCATTCACAACGACGACATGTCAAAAGATGCTATAATCTATTTGATGGAAGTATCATGACATTACTCAACGAGAATTCCCATTTAATCTACACTCCGCACAAATATTGGTTTTCGGATATACTACTTACCATCTCAAATAACTAATTATGTTCCAAAATATCATGGATAGTCCTCTACCCATCTCTCCTACGGATGTGGTACATTGTAAACATCTAATATTTTAATAGAATTTGATTTCCTTTTTCGAGAATTTCTTTTTCCCTTCCTCGACCTAAAGGTCACAATAGAATCTGAACCATGTATTTCCTTTGCAAACATTTTGAACAAATTCTTAATCACATTCAATTACAATCTCTTTAGTCTCTATATTTCAATAATTTTTTAAGCATATGCAATAAATGGTGATAAGAAGATAATGGATCTCGTATTTTTCGAAGACTTGATATATAAATATATAGAGGAGATAAGGATAAAGTAAATAAAGACCAAGTCGAGCGCAAACGGCGTAAAATTGACATGATTCATCGTGGTTATATAGATACAAAAAACTGTTTGATCTTCTCTTTTTGTATCAGATCTCATACGTGGCATCATCGACGGTGTTGTAGAGTTCGTGTCATTCTCAAGGATCAATTAGAACAATCATCAATTTTCTCGTAGCTTTAGGAATCTTGCAATAACTACTATATATTCCAATAATAAAAGGATCTAGTAAATAAAATTGATAAGATACACTTTTATGGGTGATATATACATTAATTTAGTTATTAAAATATTACTGAAACAATTTATTAAAAACTGTTCTGTCAAATTGACGTCGTTTGTGGGAAATCAAAAGTTTCTCACCCATTGAGATACTACGAAGGTAAGAACAAAAGCTAGTGGAAGTATAATAAGCGAAGAAAGAAGAGTAGGGTAGGTGGCACAAGGGCATACCGATGACTTGCTAGATAGGGATACAACCTTTATTTTAGTGGAATCAAATAAAATGAAATCAAAAGGAGAATAAGAGGGGAAAATCTACCATTGGAGGAAGTTCTAACTGTGATAGGCGTATTAGCCCCAGGATCTAAAGAGAATCTTGTTCATCCAATGCCAAATATCAATGTAACTTTGAATCAACCTGCCCCAAATATAGCAATGGTCGTGGATTTTAACCCTCAAGCATTAAATCAACTACTACAAGTATTGCAACAATATCAGTCGATGTCAAGTCCTTCCCTTTAAACCTTAACAACCCTGAATTAGAGTCGAGGTAAACAAGAACCCCTTGATGTAACACAGAGATAAAGAAAGTACAAGGCGGATAGGGAAGGGGTGCCCCTCCAGGTGTGAGGTGATTTATGCACCCGAGAGAGTAACTTCTAGCAAGTGTATCAATCGTTTCAAGTAGTAAAAGTAGTAATTTTATCGACTCCACGGGGATTGTAAAACTAAAATTATGCATTTATAAAAATTGGGTAAATAGTTATGCAACAAAAATAAAATGTAAAAAAATTGATTTTTTAGATAAATAATTAATAACTAAAATGATTAAATTATGCATATCCAATACTTAAAAAGAGTATAAAGAAGGTAAATATATTAACTAAATGAGAGAAGGCTAGCTCGGGATAATTCAATTCATCAAAGGACTAGGCTTAAGTTGAATGAGGGCGATGTTTACAATTTGAAATAATCGAGACTCCACCACTTAAACCTCTCTCTAGTTTTTAGAGGGCTACCCTATAAATCTAGGACCCCTACCTAGATAACTTTACTGGTTTAGTTTTAATTTTAAAATCATATGTTAAAGACATACATAACTCGTTTAAAAAATTATAACTACAACAAAAAATCTATAATCATAGACGAGTCATGTGTTTTATAATTAACCAGTTATACTTGAGATCTAAGTTAGTCTCGGCAGTCGAGATACTATTTTTAGAGATCGATAGTTGGCCTAGTGGTTAGGCTACTCCGCAGAGACCAAGAGGTCCTGGGATCGAATCTCACTGGAGTCGAAATGACTCTGAGTCCAAAGTGGCTCTCCCATGTATTAAAAAAAAGAGATACTATTTTTAGTCCTTATTAATCATCGGTTTGGAGAACATAGGTTAATCTAGTAACCTAGGGGCACATCTTATAACACACTTAGACAAGAATTACTGGAGAGACAACTAAAAGGCAGAATAAGCGGAACACGAAAGTGAGACATGACGAGAATCTTATATAAATTGATGAAGACTAACTTCACGATCCAAGAAGTTGAGCATTGACCCATGTAGTTGATATGACAATAATAATCTCAAACATAACTGATATATCCCCCCTATAAATACCTCTTTCACTTTGTTATTAAGGTACAATAATTTTATACACATAACTCACCTACAATGTACATGTTTCCTCTAGTTAGTTAAACTATTCTTTTGACCATCATAAAATCATCAAGATCTTCCTCTCTTTTACTAACTTTTTTTGTTGCAAACTAACATAAGATTTATTAAAATATCAACCAATTTTGAGAGATGGACAGTTATTGTAATGTAAGGCTACTACCTGGGAAGGTGAGAGGAGGCCTAGAAGACAAACAATAAACCTCTAAGTTTATGTTTCGTTGCCCTACCTGCCACTCGATTTCAGTTTCTTCTAATACACCTACTAAAGTGCGATAAAAATAATATATCATTAAAAATATTAATATCATTAGAAATAGGTTTGACCATAGGGAGAATGAGTGGTGTGTAGAACGTGAGGTCTAAACTAGCGTATAAACCATTTATGAACGCGCTAGAAGTGAGGAAGTGAATAATTTGTTTAGGATAGGACATGATTAAGGAAGATTTTTGTTCAGCCCTTTCTGCCCTTTAGCATGTTCTCCATTTATATTGATATTATTATCTATCTCAGCCCCTGTTTGCCTTTTGTAGCCTTTTATTAGCCACGTTATAAGCCGTATCCTTTGGATTTTTAGGACTTTTCCGTATGACCCGCACTCGAATCGCGATACTTTGACACTCATCTAGAGCTTGAGTATGGGGTTGTGGTTTTATGGGAAAACATTATTGAGTGGGATTTGAGTTTGTAATGGTACTTTGTGATCACTTGTTCATTATTACTGTAACCCTTTGTCGAGGTAAGAAAAAAAAGAAAAAGATTTGAAAAGGATGAGAAAAATATGTATGAAAAAGAAAAATAAAAATAGTGACATGGTATCTCACATCAAAAAGAGGATCATTGTCACTTACAAAAGAAAATACATACACATTTCGGACCAGAAAGGTGGAAGTTATTTAGCTGGTCATAAAAGGTTCATTTAGGGTTTTGTAAATGCAAATAAGTGCATAAATTTGGATGAATGAGAGCATCTTTGAGAGTAAATTAAGCTCTAGGGAGATTCCTTGATAGCTAGTGAGGAGAGGGCCAAAATCCCACTCTAAATTATCCAAATATACGTATCACACCTACCCTAAGCCTACATTACAACCTTAAAGACCTTAGGATTCTTGACTATGCAGATTAGGAATTTTCACATCGATAGAGAGTATTTAGATAAGCCTTATAAATTAGTGACGATCGAGGAACACCCTATAGCCACCATTGTGAACTAAGAGATGGCCTATCTTCGTGCATTACGACCTATGCTGTAGAGATCGCCGCCTAGGCGCCGTCTAGGCGTCAACTCCCCCCTCAACCGCTTACGCCTAGTAAAAATATTAGGCATTCTTGCCTTACGCCTTAGTCGCCATGGAAGAGGCGTCTAGCCCGCCTAGGCACCGATTAATGGCAAAAACTTGCCGCCTGGGCGCTCCATTAAATTTATTTTACTCTCGAAAATTCTTGAATTGATATTATAACTCTAATTTTAGTATTTTTCCATATTCAATGTAGTGGTGTTAGATGAATTTTATGACTTAAATAGATAAAATTATCATAATTATACACGCGTATTACTAAATATATAAAATTACATAGCAGGATTCAAAACCGCGTAATCCCGCCTAGGCCTCGCATAGTCCCTCCTAGGCGCTAGGCCCCAGTCGACCGCCTAGGCCGCGGAACCGATATCTACAACATAGATTACGACTCTAATCAGATCTTGAATTAACTTGTGTGGATTATTCATTTGATAAGTGTATATTTTTTATTTAGTTTGTAAATTGTGCTATATGAGATTTGTTAATATTTTTGCTTTAGTGTCATTCATTATGTGTTCTACTCTTTCTCCTTTCTTGAGCTTATTTGACTTAGACCCTTCTAAACTCCTTTTCTTTTATATTTTTTCGGGACAAAAATACCTTGAGTTGAGGGTCTTGATGTATATCATTTTGTGATGAATAAATTCATTCAATAGACATTATTTTATGAGTTTGTTGGGCCTAAGTGAGGTGTTTTTCCCTATTATTTGCTATATTGCACTTTTACATCTTATTTCGAACTTATAATTGTTTATAGAGATTTTTTTGCTTTAATGGATTGCTTAGTGTGTATATTTTAGGTAAATTCTTGATACAATGGTCCAAAATAAGGATAAGAAGTCAAATAGTTAAGATAAACCCCAAGTCAAGGCGCAAATTGAGCTTAGAGACACTACGGAGGGTTGGAGCTTTTATCTAAGAATTCTCGTACCTTAATGTTTCTGTCACTACGACTTTTTGGTGAGATATTTGGACACAATTCCTTTTTATTTAGAAAGATCTTGAAGTCAGGGTCGCGTGGCAAGTGATGAAAGTCAATTCGGAGTTAAGACGAAGAACTTATGCTAGTTTCACCCGTTGTGGTACGAACATGAAATCTGGTTAAGTGAAAACGGGTTAGGCCCCTTCTAAACCTTATTTCCTAAACCTAAAGAGGGTCCAACGTTTTTCGAAGCTATATAAGCTCATTTTCCAGACCTCATTTGATATCCATTAGTACTGCTTCATATACTCTTGAATTTAGAAGTCATTTATCCATCAGAAAGAAGAGAGGAAGCACCAGAACAGAAGGAAAAGGAAAAGGAAAAACAATGGTTTGTTTATGAACCCATTCATTCTACCTCAAACAATCACCATTTCCTCGTATCATCAACAATAACATTACTTTATTTTTGGTTTTAAGTATGAACTTTTTCTTAGTTTTAATTAGTTTTTCTTTATTTATTGTTAATTCGATTATAAGCTAAACTAGTATTGCTTGAGGATGCTTTTGTAATACATTTCGCTTAGCTATTTGATTATGCTATTACATTTGGGACATCTATTGATGTTTAATTGAAGTGGGGTTTTTAATTATATTTCCACTGTTTGTATATTTTTTTTATAATTACTCATGTCCTCTGGCCAAGTAGCGGGAGCTGCCGTAATTGACCTAACACCCGGGCAGGGGCGATATTACAAAACTAGTATGAAAGCGCCTAGTGCCTTGAGCTGATGGGTCTTTCACGTTAGGTATTAAATGGGGTTAGAGGGACTTAATCCTACCTGAAAGTCGAGAGGATGAACAAGGTAGATAGTTAAGATCGTTCGGGCGGGGACTTAGATTGAACTAGAATCCTGATTAATATGAATAACAAAACCACTCACACGTATAAGTAACAAAGTCAATTAGTGGCTAAGTATATTGCTTAGCAAAATCCTCAAGCATTCTTCTCATCGAATTAGCCCTATTTAATTTAGTTTCATATTTTCATTCTTGTTTAATCATTATTCTTAATCTAATCGTATATACATTTATCTTGTCATTAGTAGTTAATTGTTACAAAACCAAAACAAATATTCTCCCATTTTATCTTTAGTATTTTGTTATTTGAATTATAAACTCTATACATTTACATTACTCTGACAACCTTTAATCGCAATCAATCCCTGCAAATGATAACCCTACTTATCATTCTTGCTAACTTACGATCTGTACTCTGCGGAGTCGCTCCCCCTATTATTTGTACTTTATTTTATCAATGGGGACGACAAAGGCCAGTCACGTTCCTCCACACTGCTATTGATAACAGTATTTCCAGTTTGCTTAAAAAACTTACTTGATGCCAATGCTTCTTTAAGAACATCTCGTAACTGTCTCAATCCTGCATCTGTGCCCATAGTTGTCGTCCCCTAATTCATTTAATTTGTCCTTAGACCCACCACCCCTCACATCATTCCGTTCTTTTGTTCTAGATTTATCGTGTGCCCTTAACTAGAAGGTTGTGGAGGACTGTCATCTTCCCTATCCCATCGGAAACCTGGGATGTGCTTACTAAAACCACCTTTGATATTTTTGTGTATCCCAAACAAAGGTCCCTAGTTGGGTCACGTACAATATTTTCTAAACTCCATGTCACAAAACAAATCTTACGCATGTCATTCACATCTCTATCAACGAGATTCTTACAAGTTTCACTCTTATTGCCAAGTTTGCCACATGCGAAGCAGAATAATCTGACCTGCTCATACTTAAAACACACCCAACCCACCCCGTCCGCCTGCCTAAGATAGGTACCTGGCGGTAGGGTCTTGAAGACGTTAATGTTCACCATAAGACAAAGCAACAGAATCTCCACAAAGTTGTTCATCGGATAGTACACCTCCTCCAACCATAAATTTCTCTGAAATGGCCTTCACCGTCTTTAGAGCATTCTGAACAAATGCCAACCCAGTAACTTGAACGCATGAAGGGGATGAGTTGACCGGGACCTCATGGAACCTTCCCAACTCCGGCCATTCGTTCATACCCACATGCAAACTAAGGATGATCCCCGACCGGATATTCCAAAGCTGCACAAATTCCCCAATTTCCTCAATCTCCAGTTCGAAGATGTTATGGCGAATTCTAAGCATCTAATTCTCCCTTGTAGAAACCATCTATCCAAAATAATCTTACGTAACCCAGCAGCGTTGATCTTCGTGTCCCTATGACACGCATGAGTATCACACACATGTCAGCCTGTTGCTTAATCTCCAAACTAACCACCCCAAAATCTTCATCGCTCTGTTCATCAATGGCGCTTAAGGGAAAAGCATGTTTACTAAAAGTAGCCATTTATTGTTAGTTTCAGGTGGTGACCATAAACTTAGTGCTAGGGTTTAAGAAGAAACTAAGATGGACTCTAGGTGCAATCGTATAGGCAATATAAAAGCAATGTTTTTTAGGGTTGGTAGCAGAGAAATCTTTATGAGAATAGTAAAAACTAAAGTGGTCAGACATACCTTTATACCACAAGTTCTTATTGGGGATTAGAAGAGTCTGGAAATAAATTCCACCGTGGTGGGAATCCAGATGTCCCCTTCTCCCTTCTCTCATCTCCCATGTCCACGTGATCCCAAAGGGGTATTCGGTGATGCCCAACTATATTGTTGAAGTTCCAAGTGTTGTTCTAATGGAATGGAGAAGCCAAAGAGGCATTTCATGCGTTTCACACATCATTAAGGCAATGGTTGTCCCAAGATACGGTAGCATTCCAGACCTCGATCCAAATCCCATCTTTGAAGAGGACAAGAAATACTGCAGTAGCAATAATTACCCCGTATTTACTGTCCAAATTAATATCCTTGAGACAAAATTTTCGGTTCCTATCCCTATGTTCAATATATTGTAGTTTTTTTCTCCATTGGGTCAAAACAAGCTCCTTCTCTCGTGTTATGGCTCTCATCCCCTCCCTCTTAAGCCTAAGCACCCTCCATCCCTACAACAGGCGGTGAACGGGTTAGTTCCTTAACGAGCATCCCCTACTGCACCCGTCATCACAATATGTTCCACTAGTTTCCTCTTCCATGTCCTTCCTATCGAGAAGGCAAGGCTCTGCATCATCGCCCCACCGTTTTCCTCTCCATATATAAGTATGTGCGTTGTACCATGTTTTTAGAGTTGTATGTGTACCATCTGGGGCCAAACCCCTTATCCACCAGTCCAGTGATGTTGAAGGAGGTGATCATGTACGCCCAAACCCCAAGCTCTCTCTACCACGTCGTGCTGGAAGCGAGAACCAACTAGCCCTTATCCTTTATTGTCACCTTGTCTGTCCCCTCCCCTCCCCCTTTCCCCCTACGTCCATGTTCTCTCCACCATTCGAAGATTTACCCATCAGAATCTCGTCAAAAGGGAACAAAAGGATAATATGACTAAGAAAGTATGCCGGATCTGGCTATTCACTAAAGAAAGAGATTTTAAAATTGTTTGTTGAAGAAAACCTATGAACAAAGTAACTTGTGTGATGTGTGTAGGGCTAAATAGCTTTTCTATTTTTAAATTAACCTTATTTTTGTTATACTTTATTTTTTACTCATATTTATATATTTTTAATAATACACAAATAGTTAATCATAATCCCTCTCAAGACACCATTATCGTCATAACACCACCTGACCACCACGACCACCGCTACCACCACCACCGTCATTTTCTTTAATCCGGCCAGCAACACCTCCGACCACTGCCCCCACTATCAACTTTGGCTACTTTTTTTCTGGCCAACATCAACTTCGACCAGGGGCGGATTGGGGGGTAGGCTGGGGTGGGCTGCAGCCTACCCCAGCCCATATGATAATATTATATTTTGGCCCGTTTCTTTTTTTATATAAGTAAAAACATAACTAAAAAAAATTACAGCAGAGAATTAGCCCTCCCCAAGATAAATTTCAGTGATTAATTTTAAATACTAAAATTTACAGACAAATTTGGAGCACAGATTTAATTGAAGATTCAATTTCTTGGTTAGTTTTAATTTTTTTTTATGAATTTAATTTTTTTTTATTATATAATACTGTAATATAGTTTATAAATTGCTAGGAATCTTAGATTTTATAATTTATTATTTAAAATATCCATTAAAGTAAATAATTCCTGAACTTATTATAATTTTTCAATAAATCAATTAAAAAATTTGTTAATATTAATTACAGTAAAAAAGAAAAGAAATTGTATGAATATATTATGATTGAGGTTTGTGGCACTACTGTAGTAGGTTTGCCGTTGTGATTGAGGTTAGTGGCACTACTGTAAACTGAGACATTGGCAATGGCAACGGAAAGACATATATATTGAATAAGGCACCATATATGTTGGATAAAATATATATAAAAAAAAAAAACAGACCACATGACAAAACTAAACGTTAATTTGTTGGATTTCCTATTGGCTTTGCTTAAAAATTAATATTCTACAGTAGGTTTGATCGTGTATAGCATATAGGTCATTTACTCATTTTTGTGTTTTAATATTAGTATTAGAGACCGACAAAAAAAAAGAGAATTGGAGAATTTAGAAAATCTGCAATTATTTTTATGTTAGTGGCCACTGGCCATCGATCTTTTTTTCCCATTACTAAAGCATTTGAAGAGGGCTTTTACATTATATAATAAATTTAGATTACTTCCTTACTGCTTTTGAGACTAAGTTAGATTTCAATATACTTCATTTGCAAATAAATAAACAATTAATTAGTATAATTGTATGAAGTATTAATATAGCAGTAACTTTTTGTTTATTTAATAGTTATGGAGAGATTTTATAAGAAGATACCTACAACTCAAAAGATTATAGAATCGGATCCGATTGATACTAGCACGGTTGTCAAGTCTAGTGATTTGCCTTCTAAAAAGAGACGGCGTATTGAAACGAATTTAGAAGATGATTGTCATCCAGATCCTGATTTGCATAAAAGGATATTGGATGATTTTCAGCCAGATCCTGGTTTGCGCAGAAGTATATTAGATTTTCACCCTAATGATCGAGACAATGTTAGAAGAAGATATTTATTAACTGGTCCGTATCAACCAATCGAAACAGAATTCAAACCAAAGAAATGTGGTCAACAATCGCGACGTTTTAACCCAACTTGGTACAAGAAACATGGTACTTGGTTGGAATATAGTCTTGCGACAAATAAGGCTTATTGCTTGCGTTGTTATCTTTTTCGGTCGGATACTAATGATCAACAAGGGGGTGATTGCTTTGTCAAAGGTGGATTTGATAATTGGAAACAAGCACTTGAGCGATTCACGCGCCATGAGGGGAAAGAATGTAGTGCACACAATGAAGCGGTATTAAAGTGTAATAATTTAATGAGACAAGATGATCACATTGATGTTGCATTTGTTAGACAATCTGACGAAGTTCGAGCAAGCTACCGAATTCGCCTCAATGCATCATTTGATTGTGTAGAGTTTCTTTTACGACAAGGGTTATCTTTTCGTGGGCATGATGAATCAGAAGGTTCGAAAAACCAAGGTAATTATCTCCAACTTGTGCATTTTTTAGCGAATCATTGCGAAGAAGTAAAGAAAGTAACTTTCTCTAATGCTCCCGGAAATTGTCAGCTTGTGTCACCCATGGTACAGAAGGATATTACAAATTGTTTTTCGCTTGAAATTAGTAACGTAATTAAGCTCGATATTAGAGATAGGTTGTTTGCAATTTTAGTTGATGAGTCTAGGGATGTATCAATGAAGGAACAAATGGCAATGGTCCTTCGTTATGTAGACAAGAGTGGTAGTGTTGTTGAGCGCTTTGTTGGAATAATTCATGTTCGAGACACTAGTGCAAAAACACTCAAGGCTAGCATTGAGACTTTATTGGGAAAGTATAGTTTGAACCTCTCTCGGGTGCGTGGTCAAGGATATGATGGGGCAAGCAATATGCAGGGGAAATATAATGGATTAAAATCTTTGATCATGAAAGAAAATGAGTCGGCTTATTACATTCATTGTTTTGCTCACCAACTTCAGTTAGCTCTTGTTGGGATGGCACAAGAAGAAAACGAGGTTGGTTTATTTTTTACTAGTGCTTCTCAATTAGTAAATATAGTTGCTGGGTCATGTAAAAGGGTTGACATTCTTAAAGAAAAACATTTTGATAAAGTTATTGAAGAATTAACAAGTGGTCATCTTGAGAGTGGTCGGGGTTTGAATCAAGAAACAAATCTTCAAAGAGCCGGAGATACACGTTGGGGTTCACATTATGGTTCATTGATTCGTTTGATTCAAATGTTTGATCCCATCATTGATGTACTTAATTTGATTGTTGATGAAGGTAATAGCACGACGCAAAAAAATGATGCATATGGTATGCTTGATCGTATTCAATCTTTTGAGTTTGTTTTTATATTGCACTTGATGAGAAACGTGTTGGGGGTTACAAATGACTTGTCTCAAGCATTGCAAAGAAAAGATCAAGATATTGTAAATGCAATGAAATTGGTCAAATTGTGCAAAGAAAGTCTCCAGCACATAAGAGATACAGGTTGGGATTCTTTACTTCAGGAAGTAACTTTGTTTTGTGAGACATACAAGATCATCATACCAGATATGAATGATGATTTTCTACTTCGAGGACGACCTCGTCGTAATTTCCCTTCCAAAAAATATTCACATCATTATCGCATTGATCTATTTTATGGCGTTATTGATAAACAACTTCAAGAACTCAATAACCGTTTCGACGAGGTAAATACTGAATTACTTTCTTGTGTTGCTTGTTTGAATCCTGATAATTCCTTTTCGGCATTTGATAAAACAAAACTGATTCGTCTTGCCGAATTTTATCCTCGTGACTTTTCAAATGTGGAACTTGGTGCACTTGAATTTCAACTTGATAATTTTATTTCGGATATGAAGTCTGAAAATGTGTTCTTGAAACTTAAAGGGATTGGTGATCTTGCAAAAAAAATGGTAGAATCTAAAAAGGATCAAGTCTATCCCTTGATTTATAGGCTTTTGACGTTGGTTTTGATTTTGCCAATCGCTACAGCTAGTGTTGAAAGGTGTTTTTCGTCGATGAATATTGTGAAAAATCGTTTACGTAATCGAATGGGAGACGAATGGATGAATGATTGTTTAGTAACATATATTGAAAAGGAGCTTTTATGCCATATCGATAGAGAAACACTTTTACAACGTTATCAAAAGATGTCTAATCGACGCGAGCAGTTATAATTTGGTAAGTTTACTAATATTAAAACTTCTTTCCATTTTTTTGATAATTATTTGATAATGAATGTGAATATTTTTATTTAATAACAGGTAATAGCGGACGCAAATTTACATCATATGATGTAATACATAGCTGATTACTATTTTTTTAGTTAGAATAAAAGTGTCGTGAATATTAAGTACGCGTTTGTTTATGATTGGAATTTTTTTGAAACAAATAGGTAAGTATTATATCAAGATGAATATGTTTTTTTTACGCTGTGCGTAAAATTTTTTTTTGAGTATTTTTCAATAATTTTGTTAGATATATATAAATTTATTAGATGTGGTTTTTTCGTAACAATAATAGCCCTCCCTAACTCGAAATCCTGGATCCGCCCCTGACTTCGACCACACCGTTGCCGATTTTAGACGTACAACTCCAAAAATATGGAATTCCTTATTTAAAACCAGGGAAATCCTTTTTTGAAAACATGGAATTCCTGTTTGAATCGGTTTCAAAATTCCAGCCACCCATTTTCGAACAGTTTCACAAATCAGGGCATTCCCTCTTTGAAACATGGAATTTCCTTTTTGGAACATTGAATTATATATTATCGTTGTTCGGAACAAGAAATTCTCTGTTTGAAACGATTTTAACCCAAAATTTCATGTTTTTAAATTCCATGTTTAGAACAAGGAATTCCTTGTTTAAAACTATTTCAAAGAGGAAATTCATTGTTTGAAATCAATCCTGGAATTGTCTCAAACACCTTGTGAGCATTTAAATTTCTAGAACATTTTTCACTGTTGGGGTAAAAGAAGCCCTCAAATCATTCATATTTGGATTACAGTTGCAATTGATCCAAATTATCATTTGTTATACAATTATTGAACTTACTAGAAATCGAAAACAAATTTTTTATAAGAAAATATGTTGTTGCGGTAAAAGGTGTTGTTTGTGGGGCTGGTAGTGATGTTATGCTGGGGATGGCAGATTGATGGTGGTATTTTGTTGGTGGTGGAGTGAGTAAGTTATGCTTTATGTATGAGGTTCGATCTAGTTGATTGCATTATAGATTTGCATATTATGGTGGTGGCGGTATACTATATATTTTGGTGTCTTGGTTTAAGCGGCGCTCGGTGGTGGTAGTGGTGACTGTTATGTTTTTTGTGTTTGGTCGTCCATCTAGAAAGAAAAGGATGGGAGGGGGGAGGGGGGGGGAGGGGGAGAGGGGTTGTGATTGAATTTTTTGTTTCAATGTAAATAATAAAAACATAAATGGTTACATATTTTTATTAAGTTGGGATATTTATATCAAGTTATATTATTAGAAAGGTATAAAATAGTTTTATTTTTTAGATATGTATCATTGTGTTAATTTTGTGATAATTGATTTTTCTATATATAAAACTTATCATTAAAGTTGGGTCAAATTAAAGTTTTCAAATTAATTATTTTGGGCCCAAAATAAGTAAGTCCCTCAAATTATTATGTAATTAATATGACAAATTCTTTTTCCAACGGTCCACCGAAACAAAAAGTCTTATCTTTACCAAAAAAAGACTTGAGATTTAATCTTAAGAACTTTAGTTATGGGTACATTAAAGTAGTTAGTATCATTTTTAATGATTAGTTTTGATTTCAAAAACAAATATTTAGGCACTTTTCTCAAAAAAAAAAACGACTTTAAATACCTCTAAAATTAAGATGGTCTGCCCCTTCCTAAATGTTTTTGGGGAAAAAAGACGTTATTAATTAGGAAAAGTTTCTGAAAAAAATTATTCATAGATAGCAACAAGTATATCTACCTCCTTCATTTCATTATATATTACCCAAAAAACTCTTAACAAAATTTATTTAAGTTGAAACTCCCTTTTTTACCCTTATTTTCTCATTACGATATTATCCAAATCAAGACATAACAAATCCGATAGAGTGTATAGTTTAGAGAGGGGATGGGTTGGGATGTTGGTGAGGTAAGGGTTGATTAGAACTAATAAGCTAATAGCAGTATCTTAAAAAATCCTTACGCAAAGAAATAATACCAATACTAATTAGTGTAAGTGAGCACTAACGTTATTTAGTGAAATATAAGCAAGGGTTAACTTGTCAGAGTTTTGTTATTTCTTCATCTCTTAAAAAGGGTAAAACAAAAAGTATAATGTTCTTCTTCTTAAACATGGATAACTTAGTTCTGATTAATTGAGAATATACATGGGGAGACGTGTATATATCACATGTAATTAGTCGTGGTGGGGAAAAATTGACCCAGACACCCATGTATTAAAAAAACACTATTAAGATTAAACAATATCTCAAACACATAAAGTAGCTAAATTTAGAAAAGAAAGTCAAGGGTTAGTATATCATGACTACTCTCGAATTTATTTTCCATTACCTAAGATTTTCCTAATTTTAGAATTTTAAGATGTCCACTAAATCTTTGTTACTACTTAAATATGTATGGTAATCATTTCTAGTTTTGATCAAAATGTCTTGATTTTTTACCCTAAAATTCAGTTTTCCCATTAAACCCGTTCAAACTCCTTGATTTTATTGCTTGTTATCCTATTATTCATCTTCGTTTGTTCATAAGGTTTTTTTTTGTTTTAACTTAGATATAATCTTCTTTGTCCATGAAACACGAGTTGTTATGTGCTATCAGTGCAAGATTTTTGTTGTAACACAAGTTGTCATATCATTATTTTTTTGTATATATTTTGCACACTTATATGCTTATAGTTGGAAATAGTTTGTGAGTGAAAAAAACTTATCCATACATGACTGGATAATAACCTAAGCATACATGGTTGAGTAATAACTTATTCGTACATGAACGGGTTATTACTTAACCATATGGTTGTTTGCTACATGTTGTCATTGCATGGGTGTGTTTTTTACATCATAGTTTTGATTGTTGTAAGTTTTTTATACATATAAACTATATTTATGCCTCATAGTTTCAATGTATAAAATTTTCATGGTAAACATCTAAAAGTAGTTTATGGATGGGTGACACCTCAATCATACATGTAATGACCTAGAGGAAAGGGGTGAATAAGATTGTAATCTAATCTATGCTTATTTAAAAATTAGAGGACTTCTAAACTAAAGTTATTCAATCCTATATGTCAAACTCCTAAGATATGATACTAAGGATTCTCTAAGAGTTATGAATGTGGAAGCTATGTATCAGAGGTAGGATGCTAGCTAAGGATGATAAGAAACCAAGGGATTGAACAAGATAGTAAAATGACAGTGAAGCTAAAGCTATGATAAATATTCCTAAAGGATTATCTATCTATGGAGTTAATGATGACCTAAATATTTCTAGTTTAAGCTAAGGTCCTAAGGTCACATAAATGAGCATCTAAGAGTGAGGGGTTCTCCAAGGCTAGGGTTGGATAATTCGATATAAGCTAAATGACCAAAGGCAAAACTATTGAGTACCTAAGGATGAAGGTTCGTATGCTTATTAACTATATCTAAGAGAGACTAAGCACAAATAATATAAGTAAGTAAATGAAATAAATAAATGCAAGTGATCATTAAAGAGTTTAAGGGAGAGATTATATAACAATTTATAGTGGTTCAGTCTCCTTACATCCACTATTTACTTAGGGTCATCCCCATAGGATTTCCAAGCATTTCTGTTAAGCTCCTTAATATCTCTTCTGGGTGATATACAAACCGTTTCAACGAGGTTTTTCGGGTTAAACCATAATTTAAAAATTCCCGAGACTTAAACTAGTTAAGTCACAACCCAATGAGACTTTTAACGGTTAAGTCACAACTCGATGAGACTTTAACGGTTAAATCAGTCCTCGATAGATTTTTACAAGGTTCAGTATTAACCTATAAAATTCCCTCTTTTCTAATGTAGAGATAGAGTAATGCCCTAAAAGGATAATGATAATATTACAACCATTTTGAATATGCTCCTTGATGAGCTAATGTGAAATATAGAGTGTATATTCCATGTTGAGTTGATACAAAGTGAAGGTTCGAGATGATCTCTCTTTGAGTAGATTGCATTTGAAGCTTGTTGGCTTAATCTTTTAGTTGAGTTACTTTGGAGTGGAAAGGTGGTACCACCACCACCGATTGTTTCGAGTGAAATGAAGAATACAAAAGAAAAAAACTACCAAGCCGAATTTAGATGAGGTAACGGTCAAAGAGTGGGTAGATGATGTCTAAAAAGATATCGTCAAAGCACGGAAAGTGCAAGAGAAATCGAAAGTAAATACTCCGCCAAAAGAAATTCATCCACCACGTCCATTCCCATTAAGGGTGGACAAGACGAGTTATGTCTCATAGTACAAGAAGTTCATCAAGATGTTAAGTCAGCTAAAGATAAACATCTCATTGCTTGAATACATAAAAGTAGTTCTAAATTATTTGAGGTTTCTCAAGGAACACTCTCCAAGATGAACAAGTTAGATGAATACGAGATGGTGGCGCTAACTAAAGAGGTACGTTCCAAATGCAAAGGAAATTTCGACCAAAAATCAAGGATATTGGAGGTTTCAACCTTCCAATCAAAATTGGTGGTACGCTCGATGGAAAATCAATGTATGATTTAGGAGAAAGTATAAACCTCATTCCCAAAAGTGCATTCTCTGATTTGAGTTTGGAGAAGCAAAACTAACCTCCATCATATATAAAATGGTGGATCGATCATTGACATGCCCATGGGGAGTGATTGAGGCCATACTGGTACAAGTAGGTAATCGCGTTATACCCACTGATTATATCATACTTTAAAGTAATGAAAATACAAACGTCTCTCTCATATTGGGGTGTCCATTCTTAGCCATAGAGTGGAAGATGATTGATGTCCGTGACGACTTATTTACCTTGAGCATAAAAGATAAATTCCAGCCGTTCTATGTGTTGGGAAACACAAATAAAGAATGTAAAGAATGTATCCACAATTCGAAGCGTGTCCAAGAGCTCAGTTGCTAATACCCAAAGAGAAGTCATGCAAAAGAAAGATGCATATGAGTTTGAGGTAGGTGGTGAGGTACTTTTAAAATCTCTCGATCTCAATCTTAAACCACGAAACTACCAATAGACATGGATTGGTCCATTAACGGTCACCAAAATCGTATTCGGAGAAGGTGGTCAAAGTGCAAGGAAAGAAGTATTTCAAGGTCAGGTTAGTTAATTTGAAAAGACTCGCTCGTTTTTGGGGAGGCCTCGTTAAGAAGAAGATAACCCGACGTAACACGTCGAGCTTTACCAACATTAAATAAAAGCGTTAGTGAGTTAAAACCCATAAAATTTATCACTTTTTGTAGCTTCATTTACATTATTTTAGTAGTTTAAAGTTCAATTTAGTATGTATTACGTGTAATGAGAAGGTTTATGTAGTTTAATTGATGTGTATGTCAAATACACAAAGATTTAAGGCCGGAACAGATATTAAATGGATCATAATAGTGAATTTCATGAATTTAGGAGTCTATATTGGTAAATTTGAGGGTAAGCGTCTAGGACGCAATTTCTAGTCATAGGGGAGAAAATTTGATACATTCAAGTGATTTTTGGAAATTTGATGAAAGAAAAAAAGAAAAGTTGAGTTTAGCAGTTAGAGGCGCGTCTACATAATTTGAGGTGTGTCTCCACAATTGCTGATATCAGAAGCGCGCCTTCAATCAAAATACACATGGGGACTCCTGTGGCTTATAGATGCGCCTACAAAGACAGAGGCATACCTATAAGGGGTTAGAGTTGCGCATACAGATTTATAGGCGCGCGATAGTTGTGTTTTTTGGCAAAAGTTCTAAAGGTCATAACCTCTCGCTCAAGTGCCGGAATCCACTTTTTCTCGATCCTATATCATATATTATTTTGAGATCTATCCAATAGAGAAGACCAAACCTCAATACAAAGTTTCACCAGGAAGTTATAGCCGAATTATTAGGATTATGCGCAGTATGCCCAATTTTGGAGGTGCCACCACGACATCACCACCGACTTGACCGTGATGAAGGGCCTAGTGCCTCATGAGATATATTTTCCTATTAACCCTTTTTATTTTTATTGTTTTTGGTGTATATAAATTGTAGATGCTGTTTTATATTATTTATCGGTTTTTGAGTCAGTTGTGAGTCACGGGGACATGACTCAACTTAGAGTTGGGTTGGGTACTCGTTGTCCCCATCCTTGTTTTATGTGTTTATTGCTTCAAAAAATGATTAAAACCAAAACAATAAAAAATGTGAAAAGGAAAAAAAAATTGATCACGGAATAGTGTGAAACTTAGAGACTGAACCCAAAAGTGTGCCTTAAACGAGTTAATGATATAACGTAAGCGTGTCTTTGAGTTGTCCATAGTGTTCTTAAAGTATTTATATGAAAACACAAAATTTTAGATAGAAATAATTAGTAAGAGATGCAAAGAAGATAAGTTTGGACGAGGTTATAATGAGTGGTTTGTAGAACGTGAGGTCCAACCTAGTTGAAAAGCCACTTAATTGTGAACTTAAAGTGAAAAAGTAACGAAACCACTTAGGTTGAAAAAGGATCCAGGTGTTTTTTTAATAGGCCTTTGTGCCTTTATCTTTATAACCAAACATAATGAAATATACTTCTTAGCCCCATTCTAGCCTTAAACCTTTTCTTTGATAGTCACATTATAATTTTATACCCTTTAGTTGTAGGGCTTGACCATATGAGACCCCAAGTCACATGTCTAGGACTAGTTTTCTTAGATCTACAGTTTGGGGCGGTGGGTGTTTGTGATCATGGGATACATTGGGTTGGTTTATTCTTATCTCACGCTGTATCATGATGCGAATTTTTGTAATCCTTGGTGGATTTGAGAAAAGAAAAAGATTTATAAAAGAAGAGATATACATAAAAATAAGTCAATATGAGAACTCATATCAAAACAATCTCATGTTTAACTTATAGAAAAAGAGAAAAGAAAAGAATATACTCGTTGCCCCTGTACTTTGCCAAATTGACAACTTACCCTATTTCTTATAAAGTGTAAATTTACCCCCTTGTTCATTTTGTGCCTCGTTACCCCCTGTTGATGAATTATGTCCATTTACTCTGTTAAGTAGTCATGTGCGTCATTTTTTTTATTTTTTTAATATTAAAAATTGTTTTTAGATAAAGTAAAACATAACCCTTATAATCAGACGGGCATCTTGGGTAGTTTGTTAATCAAATAACCTATAAATACCCTAAATTAAAAGATAAATCAAAATCAAAACACAACATCAGAACACGTTCGTTCATAGTTCTAATCAAAATCAGAAGAACCTCAATTCAGAGTTCAAAATTATCTTCCACACGACTCTCTTGTAATCTTCGATACTCACGAATGAGTTCTTCAAGGAACGAGAATGGTGGAAGTTCGGCGTGGTCAGGTACCCAATAACATCAGCATTACAGGTGTGGTCACTTAGCAAAGATACACACTTCCTGTACGGATTCGAATCCAGGTAGGAGGTTTTACAGGTGTATGTTTTGGGGTTGTGGAATGGATTTCAAGTTCTTTCTTTGGCTTGATGAGCCGATGTGTGATAGAGTTTTTCTTATAATTCAGGGCCTATCGCAAAAATGTGATAATCTTATTTATGAACTGGATGCGGTGAATACCAAGATAATGGTAATGGCTGAGGATTTGGATCACTTCATCGAAATAGAAAAATCCCATTTGAAAGCTTTGAACTGGGAGTATGAGAAATGCTAGTTGATTGAGGATGAATTGCAACGTCTATAGATTAAATGACAAGTCTAACACGAAGAAACATTATTCTCGAATGGAGTTTCATTTTTTTGATGTTCTTTTTCAGCTTTTTTTTTTGTTTTCTGGTGTATATGTGTACGAGGTTCACGATTGGTGTTTAACCATGTTTAGTTAATTATGCTACTAATTTTAATAGTTATTCTCCTTGTAATGGATTTGAAAGTGATATTTTTTATTCATGTTTTGTTGGCTATGTAATCAGTGAATTTTTTCATTCATGTTTTGTTTAACCATGTTGGATTTGAACTGCATTATTCAGATGTGCATGGTAATAAAGAAGATAAATTTCAAAGAAAAAGATAAAGAGACAAGGGAAATTTGGTGGACACCAAAAAGATGGATAAGATAATATAATATATTGTTGTCATTACATAGAGTTGAACAAAAAAGTAATAGTCAAATGCAAGTTGCACAAAGTTACAAAAGAACCTAGGCGTTACTTGCCTGCAGTAAAGGCTTTACCAACCAAATAAACCCTAATAACTACTTCAACCACAAAATAAGTTCATTAAAGTGTTAACTATTACAACCCAATGGTATTATATTCATTTTCTTAATCTTCCCACACATTAAAGTCATAAAACAGAAACTTTAAATAATCCAAGAACATCATGTAAATAAATTTGCAAATTCAACTTGTTGAAGGTGGTTAATATTAACTTGGCTTGTTCTTTTTTGGTTTTTTCTTCTTCTAGGATTGTAATTTTAGTTGATGCTCTCCTCATGTGATTAGCTTCTGCCAATGTTACGTCCCCAGGAGCTCCCTCTCTCATTTCGTCACCTTGTTTATGCTGTATGAAAGGCCTTTTTTCTCATTCTTGCCTTTGAAGTTTTTCCTATCATAAAATACAAGAATTACCTTCTAAATACCCATCAGGTTCATCTTATATATCACCAAATAAATTTCGTCTTATCCCAAGTACTTGTGTGGGTAATGGCATTTTAGATATAGTAAACACAAGGTTCTTTTGATCTTTAAACACTATATGTAGTTTCCAACAAAGAAGACACACACAAACACACACATACAACACACACCCGCACACACCCGCACACACCCGCACACACCCGCACATACATATATAACACACACACATATATATATATATATATATATGTATATGTATATATATATATGTATATGTATATATATATATATACATATACATATATATATATATACATATACATATATATATATGTATACATATACATATATATCTATATAATATTGGAGAAGGGCCAACGGCCCGAAATGTCTCCCATTTTTTTCCATATTTTCTAGCCTTTGGATCAAATTCCAATCATTTTCGGCCTTTAGATCGATTATAATTAATGGTCCAGATTATCTAAATTCAATCCACGGTTTAAAATATCTTGATGTCTCCTCTATATTTTTCAGCCATTGGATTATTTATTTAAAAAAAAAAAAAAAAAAAAACTTCACCTAATCTTCACCCCTTCGTCGATCACTTAACCTAAAACAAAAAAAAAAAAAAAAAACTCACTTCGCCGCTTCTTCACCAAGATCCCACCAAGCCACTCCTCCACAATCCTAAACCGCATCGAAGACTAAGATCCCACCAAGCCGCTACTCCACAATTCCCAAACCGCATCGAAGACCGCCGCCACGACCATCCTCCACCATCATCAAAGGAAACACCGTAGTCAATCTCTGAATCGAAGAACCCTGATAGCCAAACCGCCGCCACGACCATACTCCACCATATGCAGTATATCAAAGGTATGATTTAATCCGTACAGCTTTTCTGCTCTCTCCTTCTCCAACAATTGCCTTTTAAAAAATATAATAGAGCAGGAACCGATGATGGAGCAGGAACCGTAGTCATTGCCGCTCTCCTGCAAAAGAAGTCTGTCGCCACTCTGGGACCATACTCCACCGCCATCAACAATCGAAGAACCCAAATTAAGGTAAACTTTCACCTTCCCACCAAGCCGCTCTCCCCCACACTAAAACCGCCGCCACTGGGGGACCATTCTCCACCATCATATGAACCAAAATTAAGGTAAAAATTGAATTGTTATATTTTGATTATTATTAATTAACTTTTGAATTGTTAATTGCAAAATTGGTCCCTGTTCAATAGATAACCTAATCTCATCACTTTAAAAATGAAATTTTATTCTATTTTAGGCTAATTTTGAACGTGTTTACAGGCTCTTCGTCTTTCTGGTGCTACACAAAATTTACCCAAGTCAGAAATATGCAATGTTCATGGGGTGAATCCAAAGTTTTTGAAAATAGGGGAAAAAGTAGCGTAAGAAAGAGAGTGTGGACAAAGAGCGTTTAATAAAGGAGCGTATTTTTTAGGAAAGATGGTTTGGGCGAAAGGGTATAGAGAGTTGATTGATTTGTTAGCGAAGCATAAAAGTGAGTTGCATGGATTTAATTTGGATGTGTATTGTAGTGGAGAAGATGCTCAAGTAGTGCAGAGTACAACTAAAAAGTTGAATCTCAATCTCAATTTCATGAAAGGGAGAGACCATGCTGATGATTCTCTTCACGGGTAATGAATATTTTGTTGTTTCTGTGTTTGTATAGTACAGGAACTTATAGTAAAAATTAATTCCTGTGCAGTTACAAAGTGTTTGTGAACCCAAGTATTAGTGACGTTCTATGCACAGCTACAGCGGAGGCTTTAGCAATGGGTAAATTCGTAATTTGTGCCGAGCATCCATCAAATGAATTCTTCAGTGCATTTCCTAATTGTTTAACATTCAAACACCAGAAGAATTTATAGCAAAAGTAAAAGAAGCAATGGCTAATGGAAGCTTTTACCGTATGAGAAGTGAGAGTGGTTAGTTCTTTTTTTTGTTTTTCTTTATTACTTATTTTTTGCACAGGGACCTAATTTTATTGATTTTATTGTTTACACTGCGAGTAGAAGAAGGTTACTTAATTTATTTATTTTTAATTATTAATTTCTGTTGTTGGATTTATTTATTTTTTAATTATCAATTTTCTGTTGTTGGTTTGCATGAAATTAAATTTTTATCATTGAATTTTATTTTTTTGGACATATTTTACCATTGAATTAAAAGCGGTGCCTTTTACGTATGAGAAGTGATACGCTGATCTACGTACATGACTAACGCAGGGTCAATTTTATTGTTTACACTGCGAGTAACTCTTCTTTTCTCAAATTTTTCAATTTCTTTCTTATTTTGTAAATATGTTGATTTTTCATTGTTTTTGTTTAAAAAGTCGATATTTTGCTAACGTGTCCGTGAGGGATGAGCATTTCAAGACGAAGAAACACAGGAAACGATATGAATATATATAAATTTATATATGTAAATCTATGTGAATTTCTTACTGAAGCTCAATTTACTAATTTATTTTAAGTAAAGCACGAACTACACATTTAATTGCACCATTAGTCCTGTGACTTGCAAATGTCTGTAGGGTATGTTTGCAATATCAGAGTTGCTAATGTAGTGTATATTTGTTAATTGCACCATTGGTCCCTGTGGTATGTTATGTGTTATCTAGCCAAAAAATTAAGCTAACAATGAATTTTGTGTTTATTTTCAGTGTTAGATAATTGTGAGAAATTATAGGGACTCAGTTGAAAATAAGGCCACATTTGATTCGGGAAAGGCTTTTGGCTCAACTCAAAGAGTCGTGGGTCGGAAACCATTTTCTCCAGGTTTGTTCTTTTACCATTAAAAGCTATTACTGTAAAGTTGAAATTAAAGGAAAATGATATGAGCTCTTAGATCTCTCATTCTTTTGTATGACAGAAACATGAGGGTGATATTTCAGTTATCGATGTCCAGTTTGTTCCAGCTGATTTTCATGCAACATACAGAGCTCTTGAACGCACGTAGGTATCAAAATAACAAACTTTAATTTTGAAAGCAGAGATGCATAAATGTTTCTATATCATTATTGCGTATGTCTTCTACTTTCAATCATGTGTGTCACTTAAGTGTAAAACTTTTGGGTCATATGATATTCTTCTGATAGGTAATTGATAATCTTGAACAGATACTTTTATCGCTTACTATCCGGGCCTGATCATGTGTCAATTTTTGCAAAAGAACGTGCTTGGCATGTGACTGAGGAACTAGATCTTCTTGCCATGCAGGTTTGCTATATATATATATATATATATATATATATATATGTATATGTATGTACATTAGATTGTATTTAGGAATTTAATAAAATGCTAAGTTGGTTTTAAAATTAATTGTACAGCTGAGCCGTTTAAGACTTCCAAACATTGTGCAGTATTATGGGTGTGAAATGGTCAGTCTTTACTCTAAATGCAAATGCAACTTTTATTACGTTTCCTATATTTATTTAATTTTGGTTAAATGTGTAAATATTTTTTTTGATCAGGTTGGTGATAAACTATATAGGAGAGAAGTGGAAGATCGAATACATTTAGGAGGGTTTAGGAGAGAAGTGGAAGATAGAATACATTTAGCTTTAATACTCATTTTTTAAAAGTTTGTGAAATTTGATCATTATCAGATAACATATAATTTAAATGTTTGTTAGATAGATAATAGTTTATTTTTTATTTTATCATTATCGATCATTATCTATAATAGTTAATTTTTTATTCCGTGTAAATTATTTATAAGAGTGCCTTCAGGCACGGGTTCATACCTAGTATATATATATATATATATATATGTATACATATATATATATATATATATGTATATGTATACATATATATATATATATATATATATATATATACATATATATATATATGTATACATATACATATATATGTATACATATACATATATATGTATACATATACATATATATGTATACATATACATATATATGTATATATATATATATATATGTATATATATATATATATGCATGTTTTAGTATAGAAAAAATTCTTTGGATACTTTTCCAATTAACATATGAAGTGTTCCAAATATGTATCTTGGTACAAATAGAGAGTTATGATCTAAAAAGTGTTTCATTTATGCAATTACTTATGTAATAAAAACTATTTACGTTAGGATAATTTAGCTACCAACAAGAAAAAGTTGTAATTGTTATAACACATAACAACAAAAAATTTATCATATAAGATATATTAGAAGGGATACTATACACACACAAAATATCAAATTTTGGAAAAGTTAAAAATATAATATTTAGATTAGGAGAGGGGAGAAGAGGTGAGGGGGGAAGGTAAAGGAGGAAGGAATATAAGAAAGCACTAATATATATTTTCATTAAAAATTTTACATTAAAAAAAAACAAATATTTTTTCACTACACTATAGTTATTGAAATATATAACCCTTTGGATATGTTATTAAGTCTTTTTTTTTTGGCATACAACTAAGTCATAAAATCCAAAGCTAGTTAAATGAAAAACTAACTACACCCTCACGGGCTAACTAATACCATTATAGGAACAACAATCACTCCTATTACCTGTAATACTATTCCATAAGTAATCAGGAGGATTTTTAAGCTCTCGTGGACCTTCATCTGAGGCAGCACCGTTTGCCAACAAATCCGCACAAATATTAGCTTCGCGATACACAAAATTAACCTCAATGATTTCTCAGGATCTCAATACACTCACGTCCCACATGACAAGGCCAGTCCTTTGAGCTACCACCTCCCTTCACTAGCGCGTGAAGCTCTCTCGAATCAGTCTCAACATACAAATTTGTAATACCACGATTTACCGCCCATTTCAACCCTAAGTGTAGTGCCAACACCTCCGAGTAAAAAGGAGACTCCACACATGATCTCGAAATCCCGACAAGAAATAATCCATCCTTATTATGGAGTATTCCACCTATACCCGCCTTTCCCGTAGCTAAATCACAGCTTTTGTCTATATTTAATTTATTTAGCCCCCAAGGTTTGACCCATTAAACCAACGTGCTCCTTGCGGGGACAATAATTCCTCCATCGTGTTTTCCCATATGCTAAGGAAAAATCGCTTGCTCTCTGAATTACCTCATTTCTTAACCATTTGTGTGTTATTTTAAGTTTAGATTATTGAAGACAGTCGCACTCTTCCTGTTCCAAATTATTTCTAGAGCAACAACAAACACAAGCTTTCATTGCAGACCATCCACACTAATTTTCGCATCATGGTTTTGTTCCATCCAATACTTGAATGCTGCATAATTTTATGATGCCATATCTGATCCATACAAGCTGCCCATGTACCCGCCAACATAACAGACCATTGATGCAACTCCCTGTACTTATTCCGTAAATCCACAAGGTAGGAATTTCGCACCTGAGCATCTATGTGCCAAAGCTCTTCTGCATCTCTTGGGATAGGAGGTTCGCGTGGATAGACAACTCCAAAACTGTGTTCATCAACTCTAGCATATCAAGGTTTCGCCACATAGTTTCTGCAATTTTACACCTCATGAAAATATGAGTCAGGTCTTCGCATCCATTCCCACACACACAACACGCCTCATCCTTTATCATACTCCTCTGATCCATATTGTTTGCCGTAGGTAAACGATCTCTCGCTACCCGTCATAGCAATATTCTTAGCTTCCGAGGACACTTAATTGTCCAAATTTTTCCCCGATTAAAACTAGTATCCAGAACTTGATTATCGATATATGCAAATGCCGATTTAACGGAGAAATGGCCCAAAGCTTCGTACTTCTATTTATATCTCGCCCCATGCGCTCCTCCCACTTCAATTACTCCATCTTTAAGTAGGGTTGCCTCCCACTATAATTGCTTTACACATACTTGAGTCATTATCCTTTGTCTCCCTTTGCAACACCTCGTCTCTAAAGTAATTATTCTTGAACACTTCCACCCAAGCGACTTTGTGATTTTGGAGTAATTTCCACCGAGTTTAGCTAGAAGTGCAAGGTTATATTTTTTCGCACTTTTAATTCCTAAACCCCCTTCAGATTTTGGCCTACATACTTGTTCCCACAAGACCCAATGTATTTCTCTCTCATCATTCGAGGACCCTATATGAAATCCATGACAATCTGATCAATCTCGTCACAAACATACTTTGGAAGTTTCATCACTTGCATTTGATACGTAGGTATAACACATAATACCGACTGAGCTAATGTGACTCGACCAGCTAAAGATAAAGTTTTAGTCTTCCATGCCACTAATTTGCTATGCATTCTTTCCATGATCCTCGTATAAATTTCTTTAGGTAAACGCCCCGATTGAATAGGCATCCTCAAATAAGTTCCAAAGGATTCACTAAGGCAAAATCCACTAACATTTGCCAATTCTTGTTGTAAATCAAGAGAAACATTCTTTGAAAAATAAATAAGTGGTTTCTCTGATCTTACAGTTTGACTAGCTTCTTTACAAAATACACCCAAAGTTTCCATAATCAAGTTAATCTGAGAAACAAAAGCTTCCCCAAAGAGGGTGAGGTTATCCGCAAAGAAAACATGTGAGAGCTTCGGGCCATGCCTCCCCATTTGTATTAGCATCCATTCTCCTTTTTTGCACAAACCCTGTATAAGCAAGCATAACCTCTCCATACACACAATAATTTATACAGAGATTAAAGGTCTCCTTGAAGGATTCCCAAGATGGATTAAACGGCGCTAACAATTCCCCATTCCATAATACCTTTATTTTGTTTTCCTCCATACACAACATGATAAGTCTCACCTACTTCATCGGAAAACCAAAATGTTTAATTGTGTCTGTGATAACTTCCTACCAGATAAAATTATATGCCTTGGCTAAGTCAATTTAACTGCCACAATACCTCTGTTCCCCTTAAGTTGACGCATTATATGATCCACCTCACAAACTAGGACAATATTATCTATGGTGGATCTCTCTGGCAAGAAACTATTTTGACAAGGACAATAATATCAACAAGTAATGGCTTGAGTCTATTGACCATGGACTTCATAATAAATATTCAAGGTGAATTAATCAGGAAACTAAGGAGAAGGACAGGGGTCTAAGTCTAAATAAGCTTACCCGATCCAGATTCGAAACCTTTGGAACGAGATGAATTAGAGTTCCATTGAGCGCTTTCGGCAAACACCCGGACTCTAGTGCATTTTGAACCATCGCAACCATGGACGGCCCAACTGTATACCGACACTTATGATAAAATACAGTAGACATTCCATCCAAACCAGAGGCCTTCAACGGACTAGATTGGAAAACCACATCACGAATCTCTTTCTCAGAAATGGCCACACTCAAAACTCGGGCTTTCTCCTCCCTAATAAATCTGATCGGTGAAAGAGAGAAGCTTTCGATGTGTACATCAGGCCTTATATAACTGCACAAAGGATTCCCTAACCAATCTCCCCAACCTCTCCTCATCATCAACCCACTCATTACCCCCATTGAGTAATCAACCGCACTTCGAATTTTTCTTCCCAATAATCGTGGAAAGATGATAAGACTGCGTGTTTCTCTCACTAGACTCGATCCAAGTTTCTTTTGATTTATGATAATTAATATCTCACCCTGTTTTAACACACTCTCATATTCATTCATTAATCGGGTACCCAAATGACGAAGAGAAGAATTATATGAAAGCTGAAGGGATTTTTGAATGCCCCTAATTCTCGCTGCCAATAACCTCTTCCTCTGATTAGCGTCCCCAAAATACTCTATTTTCCATTTACTAAGGCGACTTTGGATATTTTCAATTCCTTGTCATACACAAAGCGTATCCCTTTCCCATTTATCCTTCACAAACCCCTGGAAATCCTTATGTATACACCACGCCGCCTCAAAATAAAACCTATGAGGGTTATGGTTTCTGAAAAGGGCATACATGTATCAAGATTGGAATATGATCCGAATGAATTATTGGTAAGTGAATAACACGCGCGTTAGGAAAGAGCGCCTGCCATTCTGTATTTCCATGCGCCTTGTCCAACTGTTCCATAATTCGCTGACCAGTGTTCCAAGAGTTGCACCAAGTGAAACGAGGACCCTCAAAACCTAAATCAACCAAACCACGACTTTCTCTCTATTCTTCAAATTTCTCCATCCGTCTTGACACTTCCCCAGTACCACCTTTTTTGTCTTTCTCCTTCCTTATCTGGTTAAAATCACCTGACGCAACCACAGAACACTTAAGTTATGGAACGCTTGATATAGCACGCTCCATAACTCCTCCTTTTCTCTGTAATGCGTACGCGCGTAGATTGCCAAAAAAAACCACAAAACGCAACCAACTCTATCCTACTTCAATATTAATCACCTGACGACTAGCCAATAGTACTCTAACACTAATGTCAGAATCACCTCAGATAAGCCTAATTCCCCCTTGTAACATTCAGAGTCAACTCAAATAGAATTATCCTTTTGTAATGAATGAATAATATTATCCGTTTTTACTCCACTGACCCGCGGTTCAACGATCACTGTAAGCCACACTTTCTAACTCACCGTCATATCCCTAACAACTTGCTAAAACCACGGATTTGCCACACCATAACAATTCCAACCAAGAATATTAAGGGGTTGCTTAGAACTTCCCCAATTGTTAGCTACATTGTTTGTTGTATTCATTAAAACAAATAATTAAGAGAACAATAATTTACCAGATCAAGATTTAACCAATGGGTGAAGACATCACCATGTCCTCGCTACAATGCTCCCTTATATCTTCTATCGAGCTGTTTTTCAGGGATTTTGGGACCTGACTCTCGAACATGAGATGATCCTGCTTGCTCACTTCAGCTTTTTCGAATCACAACGTTGTAGGAACAGCAGGGGCCTCGACGCACTTCCCAAGTAATACAAAATTGGATAGGACCATAGTTTAGTCCATGGTTATTGAACAATAAAAGTAAAATAAATATAAAAACTTGCTAATTTATTCAAATATCAAAATTTGCTAATTTATTCATACATAAAAAGATATGTTTGATTATTTTCTTCTTAAAGATATATATTTTACAAATATCCCGAACACTTTCTTATATATATTTTTTTCTTATAAAATTAACGTTAAAGAACTAGTTGGGATTAACTCACTGACCAGAACCTTGGTCATTCAATCTAGTGGTGCACCTTCGAATCGAGTCAATGACTCCGAATGCAAAGTGGCTCTCTTATGTAACAAAAAAAAATATTGTTAAAGATGAGATTTTCAAGAAAGAATAATTTAGTTTCTTTGAATGATAAAAGATAAATTGAGGAAGGTAAAGTGAATTTAAAAAATTTGAAATCAATTGTAGAGATAATGTGGTACAAAATTCTTGAACTTGATATTGTATTACTTTGTTTTCATCTTTTTTTTTTTTTTTTTTGAGACGCCTTTGTTTTCGTCATTAAATTAGATATTGTATTAGACATTGAAATTGAGATTGAAATTAAAATTGAGATGATCGAACCTTGTCCAATCATTTGAAAATAAAAATATCTACAAAGTTCTTTTAGAGAAGAACCCCATATAATTTGCCACCTCGGATAAACTTCCCGAAATCCTAACCATCTATTATTCCACGTAAGCAATCATAATTAAAAAAATCAATTATCTTCTCTGCTATTAACCACTTTCATATTATCTTAAGTAAAATAATCAAAACTATAAATAGTACTTGATTACGGTACATAAATTAAAAATTAAAACAAACGCTTGAAGCTGCTGGTTCGATGGCGCCTAATTCTCGGCAATGTCGCTCCCCCGACGCCCGAGAATTAAAACTGTAAACGTAAGCCACCCAACGCTTTCTCTAAATTCTTCATTTCTCTTAATCGATCTAAATTTTCAATTCCTTATCTTTATTGATTTTTTGAAATTCAAATTTTCAGCTCTTTAGCAAAAAATAAATATTAAATAAATAATATTAAGAATTTTCCAAATAGATAAGGTAATTATTTTTATTATTCTTAACTTTTTATTATTTTAATTACGATTTATACTGATTCCACATACGATCACTCTTTTATCTTAATTTTTGCTATTTTTTTTAGATTATTTGATATATCTGGCTTTATATGCGCGAATTTATTGTATTTTTATGTTGAATTAATTGTTGAATATCCAGATTGATTTATGCTATTCTGAAGAGGATCGAATCGGAGACTAGTGTCATTTCCTCTGCTGTGAAAAAGTAGAGATTAATTTCCGAAGTGTATATATATTGTTCGTAACTAGTAATCAGCAATTGGAGTATATTATTCTTCATTTTTCCTGTATTTTTAGTCAAATCGTAGTGAAGAATTCAAAATTCATCAAAAAATAGGAAAGGGAGGAAAGGGGGGAAAGGCCAGTTTGAGGTGTAAAAACCTCGAGTATTTAGGCCTAATCTCAGAATTCTCGTGGTTTAAGTATTTGATTTCTGCTGTGTTGGTTTGTTCTGGAAGATTCATTCTGAGTGAGTAAAGAAGTTCGATTGTTTGTCTATTTGGAGATTAATTAGTTTTACTGAAACAAATGCTTGAGGTGTGAAGGTACTGTTCAAATGCAGTTCAACAGATCAAAGGATCTGGCTGAAACCATGATTAGTGAGATACATACTCCTAATAGTCAATGGATCCAGCAAGTACAATCACCATCTGTGATTCCAATAGAGAGTAATCCGATCCAGAAAAACATTAACTGTAATGTTTCAGTATCAACTGGTGAGGAATTCTCAATGGAGTTTCTTCAAGATCGTAGTGCTTCAAGAGTAGCTCCTGCGATTATAAAGGACCATGGGAATATCGAGCAGAAGGTGGACCTTCATAATCAAGGTAATCATGGTAATCATGGTAATAAGTCTCATCAGCAAGGTTACGAAGATTTATCTTCAGTTCTCGGGTTAAGAAGGATGGATTCTGAATGTGGTTCTGATGGAACTGATTATGCTTCTGCAAGAGGTTCAACTGATAATGGAGTTTATGATAACAATAATATGAGAAAAACTACTAAAGTGATCTCACATGATCAATCGAGTTTAAGCTCAACTGCTCAACATTTTACTGAATCGGAAATCGCTCATTCCTCACAAACTGATGGATCTCAATCTAAAAAAATCAAATTTCTCTGCAGTTTCGGGGGTAAAATCTTGTCACGTCCAAGTGATGGAAAACTCAGATATGTAGGAGGAGATACACGTATGATTTCCATAAGTAAGAATATTTCTTTCGAAGAACTTGTGAAGAAAACTTCTGAAAGTTGTAATCAACCTCATACGATAAAGTATCAACTTCCAGATGAAGATCTTGATGCTCTTATATCTGTATCTTCTGACGAAGATCTTCAAAATATGATAGAGGAATATTACAGTATCGAAAAACGTGGTGGTTCGCAAAGACTAAGGATCTTTTTAGTTCCATTAATTGAATCTGAAAACTCGTTTTCCATTAATCCTAGCTCTATCCCACATATCCCACAAGGTGACCCAGATTATCAGTATTTTGTAGCTGTTAATGGAGGATCAGGTGTTGAATCTAATGTTCAGCCTTTGGTAAGTGAAGCAAAACCCTTGAGTGGGGTTAATATACTTAACCCTACCCCATTAACCAATGGACCTGTGGATTTAATCATGCCGGTTAAACAAACTGTCCCTATTTCACCTATAATCATGCACGAGACAGATCTGAAGAACGATCATACACGTTTACAAAAGGAGAAATCATTACGTGGAAGTTTCGAAAGTCCAAATTCATTTACTACTGCTAAATTAGAACCTGAAGTTTCACGTAACAATGTTCAAATCCCACAAGTCCCTATAGATTTTCTGAAATTACACGATGATACAAATCAGAAGAGAGAATTAAAAGAATCGGTTCCTCAAGTACCTGAACCAAATGTAAGTAATTTTCAAGATTTCGGGAGATCAATAGTTGAAGGAAGAACATTTCGATCCGAGACTCCTTTTCTAGGATCTAATGATATGGTAGGTTTATTTCCTGAAATGCCACATGCATTTTCTGATTCTAAGCTTAATGAATATGGAGGAGACACCTCTAATAATTGCTCACAAGATGGAATTAATTCATCTTTCTCGTGGAATCTTGCACCTGTATCTGCTGATTTACAAGAAAAACGGGCCCCACAGCACGAAAATGTTGAAATTTTCAATCCTAATTTTCTTAATGTAGAGAAAGTTGTGTCTAATCAAGGAGTGGATTTCATTAACTTTCCTTCTGAAACTGTATCAGCTAAGAAAATCGATTCCCCAGAAATTTTCAACATATTACCAAATTTTCAGCCTAACAATCAAAAACAAAATATACATGCCTCAGTAGAACTTATGATGGAGAATAATCAAGAGAACTGCACAAAAAACGCGGAAAAAGAGGCAAATCTAGATCAATCTATACGAAAAACACGTGATTCAAATTGTCTAATTGATCTAGTCTCTGAATTTTCAAATGGATTTGTCTCTAACGAGTCTTCAAATCAACAATCTAGTGCAGTTATTAATAACACACCACAGATTCATAATGCGCAAAATCAAAACCAAAACACTGCTTTAAGAAGAGAATATTCTCTTCTGGACGATGATTTCATCAGTAATGTGGACCAGAATGTACCAAAGTGGGCCCACAACAATGAAGCAGAATCTTTCCCTTTAACCGTAACAGTTCATCGTCAAGTAGATACAGTTCAAACAGAATATCCTTCACCTAGTGCTACACAAGCTGAAAATACACCCCAAGACTTAGCCTCTGAGGTAAATTTCATAATTTTAACTTATTTTACAAAATTTATTCTTATTTTTACCGAGTTTTTGTAGGATGAAAATTTTAACGAGGAAAGTAAAAATTCATCTATAACTGATGCAATGATGGCTGAAATGGAAGCTGATGTATATGGTTTACAGGTATACACTCTTTAGTTACACAATTAATAGCTACAAAACTAACATTTAATATTAAATATACAGATAATAAAAAATGCGGATCTTGAAGAGTTAAAAGAGCTCGGATCAGGTACATATGGTACAGTGTATCACGGAAGATGGAGAGGAACAGATGTTGCTATTAAAAGAATTAGAAAAGCATGTTTTTCCGGAAGATCATCTGAGCAAGAACGTTTAGTGAGTCATATTTTATGATTCTTTATATATATATATTATGATAAATAACTGTATAATATTATATTATATTAGATACAAGATTTCTGGAAAGAAGCAAGAATACTCTCGAATCTTCATCATCCGAATGTAGTCGCTTTTTATGGTGTAGTACCTGATGGAGCTGGTGGGACCATGGCTACTGTAACTGAATTTATGGCTAATGGTTCACTTCGAAGTGTTTTACTCAAAAAAGATAGGTATATATATCTATATATATATATATATATATATTATATGTGAGATTTAATCTTTTTTAATTGAGGTGAAATTTGTATAAACAGATTGTTAGATCGTCGTAGAAAACTTATAATAGCAATGGATGCAGCTTTTGGAATGGAATATTTGCATGGGAAAAATATTATTCATTTTGATTTAAAATGTGATAATTTGTTAGTTAATTTAAGAGATCCTCAAAGACCTGTATGCAAGGTATTTTTTTAACTTTATCTTTATTTTTTATTTCTTTTTTCTTGAAATATTATATTATATTATATAGGTTGGGGATTTTGGATTATCGAAGATTAAACGTAATACACTTGTATCTGGTGGTGTACGAGGAACACTTCCATGGATGGCTCCTGAATTGTTAAATGGTGGTAGTAATTTAGTATCTGATAAGGTAATAATACCAAAAAATTACTTGAAAAATAAAATAAAATTTAATAATATAATTTGTGTTTTTATAGGTTGATGTATTCTCATTTGGTATAGTAATGTGGGAGATACTTACTGGTGATGAGCCTTACGCTAATATGCATTGTGGTGCGATAATTGGTGAGTTTTCTACTTTCTTGTCTTTAACTATTTTGCGAAAAGGAATTTAATTGGTAAATGGTTTTGTGTAGGGGGAATTGTCAAGAATACCCTTCGTCCAGCTGTACCAGAAGGGTGTGATTTAGAGTGGAAGAAGTTAATGGAACAATGCTGGTCAAATTTCCCTGAACAAAGACCGTCATTTACTGAGATTACTAATAGGTTGAGATCCATGTCAGCAGCTCTTCAAAATACTAAGGGACCCACGAAACAGATGCCAAATATCTCAGCGTAAACTTGCTTTCTGAAAGAACGAATATGAATTATGGGATTTTTGTAAAAGTTTGATTGTTTCTTGTTTGTTTGTTCATATAGTGTTTTACTTTTGTGTTGTTTTTTTATAGCATTTATTGATTCTTTGGTTTGAGATGCTTTTATTTCATGGGGAGAGTGTTTAATATATTAGAGATTATGTATATGATTGTGTAGTTATTAGCATTGCAAATTTTCCTTCTTTATCTGCTATGCATGTATAAATCTTCTTCTTAAGTTTATGTGATTTGTGATTTCTTATAAGATCTTTTATTTGTTTCATGTAAATAAAATTTAACTTTATATATTTCTTAAGACACAACTGAATACTACTGCTATTGTAGACAATTTTGTGTTTTGTTGTATGTAATATATATTTATTTGGATCCATAAGTGGCTTACAATGGTCTGGAAGTTGGAACAACCCACAAATTCAGATATAGAATCGGTATCACAACTTATGCGTGAAAATAGGGACGAGTGGGGTACCGAGATTCTGAACAATATATTTCCAAGTCTGATTAAGATGGAAATCTATCGAATGCCATTTCTACAATATATGGATGTGGATCGATTCATTTGGCCTCATTCGAGTTTGGGATAATATACTACCAAATCTAGGTATGTGATTCTTACGAACACGACTTTTAACCGAACTGCAGAGTCATCAAGGGAAGCCAAGGCGGATAACCACAGGGTTTGGATAAATTTTAGAAGTCGAACATATGCAGGCAAAAGTTCGCATCTTTGTTTGAAAAACATGTAAGGATGCTCTACCTACAAGAAAAAACCTTAACCACCGAAAATATGTAAAGATGATTGGTGATATTCGTGTGATGAGGTTATTGAATCAATTAACCATTTGTTTCTTGCTTGCCCACTATGTCGACGAATTTGGTCTTGGTCAGCACTACAAATCCACATAGGAGAGGAGGTGATAGAAATTTTGGACTGAATAGTAAATGTGTCACAAGCATACATGGCAAGGGTTGGAACTTGGACATCAAAAATAGCTGTAACATATGTTCTTTTGATGCTATGGAATATGCGGAAGGATAAAATGAAAGTGGTATCTGAAATGGAAACTTAGATTCTAACGAGTTAATCATAGGGATGTCAACGGATCGGATATCCTCGAAAAATTGCATAACCACATCCACATCCATTAAGAAAAACGATAACCAAATCCGCATCCATTAACCATCGGATTTTAGAATTATCTACCAAATCCGCATCCGCGACAGATACGGTTTACCCGCGGTTAATCCGTATCCTCAATATTTAAAATGATTTAAATAAAATAAATTATTAAATATTTTTAAACTTCTAAAATTAACTACAAAATTATTGGAAGACCATAAAATTATATTAGGCAATATAGTAATAAAATAGATAATAATCAATTAGCTAGTTTATGTATGGAATAATTATATTTGATCGATATCATATATGAAATTTGCATATATAGAATATTTTTATGTATAGTATATATATTTTAATATTTATTTTTTATTTTTTATTTTTTTATTCGGATTTCGGGTTATCCGTCGGATTATTGTAAAAGACCAAATTCTAACGGATAATCCACCGGTTACCTTTTCTGAGAACCAAACCCTTATGGATGCACCATCGGTTCCACTAACGGATTTTTTATCGGATCGGATATCCATCGGTTACGGTAAATTTTTGAACCATTGCCATCCCTAGTTAATCAGGGCCAAGAGGATAGGAATGACATACATGTTTGGAGATGACTAGTGAATAGTCGCTTGGAGAAGGAAACCGAGGCGATGCAAAATCGAGATGAAAGACAGGATTCTAGTATTATTATTTTGTGCGACGAATCTTTCTCTCATAAAACAGAACCAATGGACATTAGGATAGTCAAATAATTGAAATTTCTCTTTTAAGAAAGATTTAAATTAAGTAGACTAAGTGCATTAAATAAGAAGTAAAGAAAAAATATAAGAGTTTTTTCGTATGCTAAATCGATTACAAAAACTTTTACAAAAATTCAAGAGTAATTATATATATAATTCAAAACTATACCATTTAAGTACCACTTAATAACGTAAATTATTTGATTATAAATAATTAATTAGATCAAGAAAATAAATAAATAAACTATAAATATTCAACTAGTTTACGTCATGTCATTAGTGGTATTTAAGTGGTAAGATTTTAAATAGTATGATTTTAAGTGATATTTATTATTATTCAAAATTTAATTAAAGATAAATTCTAACTACCAATAATTTAATAGGAGATTACATCTAAAATAATTAGCAAAGATATCCATTTTTTAGCCTTCTTAATAAGATAAAAGAGAGCGGTGCGTTGGTTTCAGGCTTTTGTTTAAAGTATTATCTAAAGCATCTTTCTTCCGGAGTCAACATGCAAACTTCTTGGTCAATCTCCTTCTTCTTCATCCTTCTTTCGATCTTTAGCTTCTAAAATGCTATGCATGTTTTCATCTTTCCCATTTTGCTTTAGTGATTAACAGTTTGTACATAATTACTTTTGCTTTGTTTTTGCTTTAGTGATTAACAGTTTGTACATAATTACTTTTGTTTTGTTTAAAAAAGATCGATAGCCTAAAACTTTTCTGTCAAAATAGATCGTTGGCCTAGAATAAAATTTCTGCAAATCCTACTGTTTATCTTCTTTCCTAAAAAGTTTAAAGTCAAAATTATCAAATGATCAATTTTTCGCCCAATTTCTTTCAATGATTATCCTCCATTCACCCACGAATGCTTGCAATCCTTTTTGTTGTACTGTGTTATTCGATTTTTGTACTTCTCCTAATGTTAGTTTTCTAATCCTGTACATAAGTGTTTTTGCGTTGCGGCTGGGCCGCTTCTTCTATGGCGACCATCAATCGTGTTATCCATTGGTTCTTCTCCCAGATCTTGTGCATGTCTGTTTTGGCTTCTTTTCTCCTTCTGGTTGGGTCAGCGACTGGGTAATTTCGGACAATCATGTTCTATCGACCATGCATCGCTTGGGCATGGCCCTATCTGCTTGGATCTTCTAGATACAATGGGTACGGAAGATCTACTCTTTGGAAACGATCTTGTTGTTAACAAGGTGCATACGAAGGCCATTCGAATAACCTTCTTTGTCGGGTACTCGCAAGAATTTGTTTGTTTTCATGAAAATTCGAAGGGTTCATCTCTTATAATTGCGAAGGTGTTCAAGATAATTGCGATTTTAATTAGAATAATTTATCTCGCCACTAGGAGATGCTCTAATATATTGCATGGGGGAAATTTAGGCTGGTTCTTGGTTCACTTTCAATCAAAATCCTCTTCAATTTTGAAATTTGCTGAAAGGCTAAACAGAGATAATATGCAGAGCAGAATGAGAGTGTTTTCTCTGTTTCTCTTTACAACGATGGACTTTGCTAAATGTATTCATGATAATAGCTGGACTTCTACCAATTGGGCTTTTCTAACAGATAAGTTACTTCGCCCCATAATATATGTTTATTCTTATGCGAAGATTCCCAAATCTGCAGGCTTTATTTTTATTATTTGGGCTTCTCCTAACATATGGACCTGGCTTATATTAGCATATTGGAGCCTGTTTTATCTCTTTAACCCCATTATTATCTTGGGCCAGCTTAAAGATGTTAATTCTGTACTTACCTTCATTTATTCGGATATCTTGTATGGGCTAGGTCCAAACACGCGCCTATCTAGATGGCTTGAGTTTATTAGGCGTGTTAGTATTATCTTACTCAGCAGCTATCCTTCTGTTATTTTATTGGTTGTTCAATTCTTCCAAGTAATCTGGAATCTTCTTTCAAATATACATCATTTGTTAATTAATCACGCTAAGGATTTTATCAGCTCTATGACGCTATTCATCTGCAGAGATTATTTTATTCCTCCTCTCTCATGTAAGCGTGGATCGATTTGCATTTCCTTGTGTCTTATCGATACGGAGGACGGTGCGAGTACCCGAGCTTGGCTCGTGAAGGAAAACATCGTCCAAAATCAACCAGAGGGTAACGGCCACCCAGTGAGAAAGCAGCCAGAATTGATGGATAATATGCTTATTTGGAATTGTCAAGGTGCTAGGGCGACCTCGACAAAGAAGATGATTCACGCCCTTATTTCTAAGTTTAAATTATCTCTTATATGTTTACTGGAATCTCGGGTAAAAGCTAGTAATATCCGATCTTGTTGCTTTTTTAAGTATTTCGATAATAAATTTATAATCAACCCTGGAGGAAGAGCTTCTAGGTCCGGGGGGATTATTATCGCTTGGAAAAACACCCTTAATATAAGTATTTCTTTCTCGTGTTCGTATTATGCAATTTGTCAAATAACCGAAGTTAATACTAATCCATGGTACCTTGTGGTTATTCATGCTCCAAACGATCAAAAAGAAAGAGAAATGGTGTTTGACAATCTATCTAATTGGAGACAAAAAATTAAAGAACCAGGTCCAATTGCGGGTGATTTCAATGAAATTTCAAAATCTTCGGAAAAGCAAGGTAAAGTTGCACCAAACTTTGGGAGAGTGATGCGCTTTAATGAATTCATTAACGAAAATAACCTAATTTACATCCCCTTCAAAGGGTGTTTCTTTACTTGGACTAATAAAAGGAAAGGTTTGGAAAATGTAAAGGAGAGACTAGATAGAGCGCTAGCTTCGGACTCGTGGTATAACTTATTGCCCCAGACTATTATTAAAGTTCCTCCGGCTATTGGGTCAGATCATTCGCCTTTAATTATTCAGAGAAATGAGAAGTTTATCAGGCCAAAGAAAAGTTTCATGTTTGAGTCTAGGTGGTTGGAGAACTCACAATGTAGAGAGGTTGTTAATAACACATGGAATCAAACAGGAAGTATAATGAGTTTATCTGAATTTGTTAATAAGAAAGAGGCAACGTGTCATGCCTTAACTGGTTGGAGTAGGTCAACTTTTGGTAATAGTAGGAAAATGATTGAAAAGTATCAGAAATTACTTGAGGAAATCCATAACGGTGCAGATCTCAATTACCGGAGTAGTTCTTTCTACTCTGATAACCTTGAGGTGGTTCAAGGTATTTTAAATGGTGGTGTTTCCAATTATAGGATCAGACCAATTATTAGTGAAACACTAAGCTGGCTGAAGAGATTTCCATCATGGAAAATCGTACATATCAGGAGAGATTTTGATCGGTTGGCTGATAAAGCTGCTAAGCTTGCTAAAAGTAGTATAGATATCACGGCATGTCAATCTATGTCTATCTTAGACTTTTCTGTTTGCCTTGATAGGTTAGTGTTATGTAAGTTGTAATCTTTTTTCATGACAATAAAAAAATTAAGTAGACTAACTTAAATATAGACGTTCTAGGATTGAATTTTACCTAGATAAATGATTCTCAACTGTATTATAATAAATTAGAGGCATCATGAATAAATTAAAAGGTGATGACTGAAGAGGTCCATACAACCAATAATTCGTTCGAAAAGGTCTACATCAATTTTAGATAAAACATGCACACATAACATATTAAAAATTACATACAACGACACATGAATGTGACCGATTAAAACCATGCAATAAACATTGATATCTAATTCTTTTGGGAAATGATATACAAGTATAGTCTTAAAAGAAACTATCATAAAGTTGTGGATCTTTTAGGTTAATAATTTTAAATTAAATTATAATATGATACTTATTTACTTAATTTTTTAATTTATCTAACCGTTTAAATTATAAATTTAGAATGTTTATATGAAAAAAAAAATTAAAACTCATTTGTTTTTTAAGTGATAAAGCTGATAACGGAGTAAACGGTTGTCTGAAATGTATTATGAGATAATAGTATATAAATTAAACTTTATTAAATTTTAAAATAAATACATTAGTAAAAATTATTCTGATTTAAATAATTTTGTTAATCTAGTATTTTATGAAATTAGAAATGAAATACAAGCAACTTGGACTTGGGCTTGAGTTTACTTTGGCGGACCTGGGACAAAAACCGATTAGTGTAGGTGAACGGGAACGGTGGGCTAATAGTCTAATGCTATAATTATAAATGACTCAAATATTATATTTTTTTGTATAGGAAAATTTCCTAATTAAATCTAAAACCTGATATTTTTAAAAAATATTAGGCTAAAAAAAATCTTAATATTTATTATAATTGATTGATTTTATTTTTTTCTATTATACTTTTGTATCTATCTACCTTCATAGATTGATTTTCTTTTGAAAAAAGTACATAACAGTATATATATATATATATATATATATATATATATATATATATATATATATATATATATATATATATATATATATATATATATACATTGATAAAATTAAATTATATAATTAATATTAAATAAAAATTCAAGTGACAAATATATGTAAAAGATCTTCTAAATCAAAAATCAATTTTGTATACAAAAGTTACTCGTTTCCGTCCATGCCTACTCATATTTAATATTAAGAATAAGAAAGCTCATAAGGTCTTACTTAAGTGGTAAAGGTCATGAGTTTAAGTCCCTTTATACATATCTCAATTGGTTAACAATCAACATAAATTAATGAACCGTACACGGTAGTGTGAGGTTCGAATTACATAGAAACCTAGTCCAAAAAAAAAAACTAGTCCAAAAAAAAAAAAAAAATTACGATAGAAACATTTGAAGGACGACCACTTATGTGCGACAGTGGCAATTTTGGAAAACTAGAAAGTATATCAAATATATAGAATCTATTTTCAAAAGATTTGGCAAACATAAATTTAAATTTTTTGTATGGAAAATAAATATATATTAAGACCAAACTAAGGTAGGTACATCTTTTTGACCAAACATAAAAAGTAGGTATATCTAATTGGTTCAATTTTTGTGAAAGAGAGATACTATAGGGATTTCAAGCCATCAAATATGTAGTAAAAAATTTGTTATTTAGGGGAACATGTGGGTGGAAAATAGTGTTTCCTCAAGTGATTTCTTATAATATTTATAATATAAAATCAACTTTTTTCGACGATTCAGATGCTCTAGATAAAAAATGTTTGAGACTGTCTATATATCCTAAATTCACTCAAAGTATCTGAAAGTCCCGTGTTCGATCTACGCTCACTGCATTCTTTTGTTTTTTCGTCATCTCAGTAGGTAGGATATCTGACTTTCACCTAGAGGATCTGGGCTCAATTCCCATCAACAAAACAAACTTTTTCTTAAATATCACCAGGTACGCGTTTTACCTAATTATAATACATAACACACACATCTCTATAGTCCAGATCACTTGGACATAAATGACAGTTGAGTTCAATTTATACCCCTTGAATTTCTCAAAAACTTCTTAGATATCTAGTAAACACTTTAAGTGTCCGTTTGGGATTGCTTTTTAAAATAATCACTTAAAGTGATTTTAGATCCATAGCAATATTTTAGACTCTAAAAATCACTTTTAGAAAAAGCACTAGATTAGTGATTATTAAAATAATCACTTAAAGTGATTTTAGATGTCAAAATATTTTTTACAAATATTTTAATTATAATCAAAAAGCGCTTTTAGCTCCAAAATAATCAAATCCCAAACGGGCACAAAATGTCTCAAAAACCCTTAAATTTCTCTAACCCCTTTCGATCATACATGTCCATTCAATAATTAATATATCTATTTAAAAATGTAAAATATTGAAATATAAATCTCCACCCACTTACCAACTTACCATATGCCCCAAAAATAAAGTTCCAGAATATCTCATTTATCTATCATATTCTTCATACACACACCCATCCCATCATTGCCCCAATTCAAATCCAACATCCTTATCACTATTACAACCATCTTCACCACATCGTCAAGAGATTCTACACCACCATCAACCATACTATATATATATATATATATATATATACACACACACACACAAACATACACACACACGTATAGACATAATACATATAGATGATCGGAACTCCTAAAAATGTCAAAAATCCAAGGACACTAAGTGGTCGCCTCTCTGCCTTACCCTCAGGGTCGACCCTATATTAGTTAAAACACAAAGGTAAAAACTCAATTTTTTTAACCTAATACCCTACAAAACAGTGATATACTTTTTTGCATCGTATTAACCCTTCTCTTTGCTTGGTTTTTTCCAGTACATTTTCTCAATTTGCTTCAACCCAGGGTAGGTGGTGATTATGGCTTGGTGACAGATCAAGACAAAGCAAGGCAATTCCATGTCAAGCTCAAGATCAAAGGAGGTGGCATGAACGAATCCATGGCAAATCTATAACTAAAGGAGTTTCAATTTGTAAAGGAGTGTTGATATGTAAACAAGCTCTTGACTGATGGTGACATAGGTGAATACAACTTGATTTCTGAGTTTTTTTTAGTTCGAAGTGGTGGTAAGGCGGTGAAACCATTTTTGTGAGTTGCTTGTGGCCCGTTTGGAAGTGCTTATTTTAGAGTAAAAAAGTGCTTTTAAGAAAAAATTGAAAAGTTTAAAAAAATATTATTAATCATTTTAAAATCTAGAATCACTTTAGGTGATTTTTTTAAGAAGAACCAGTTTGGTGCTTCTCCTAAAAATACCTTTCAAGGTCTAAAATATTTTTAAAGTTTTAGAAGTAATTTTTAATGCTTTAGAAAAAACACTTCCAAACAGACACTTAGTCTATATCATGATGGGTGGTGTTATCATGAAGCAATCATAACTAAAAATGTTTTCTTAACATAAGAATAAAAATTTCTGAATTGTTGCTTTTCTACACCTTGTTTTTCCATTAAATAAGTTTTTTTTAATGTATAGGACCGGTCTTTGGGGTAAGTCGCCAAGGTATCCGCTTTAAGCCTTATTTTATTTTTGATAAAAAGGACCCAAATTTTATCAATTTTTTTATAGTTTAAAAAGACGCCTAAAAAAATTATGATATAGGTAAATATGTATAATTTGTTTTTTTATCGATTCTAGGTCAATAATGTATCTATAATGTTTAAATAATTTTTAAATTCTGTATATTTTCCATGGCTAATGTATTTTTTCTCACTGTTATGACTTTTTTATTTCACTCATTGTTAAATGCAACATGTCTAGCGTTAAAAATGACTTATTCAATGTATAAAATTACTTAATCAGTGTTAAAAGTATTTATTTGTTATAAACTCATCTTAATGGATATTCATTCCAGCCCATCGGCTAGTAGTCAAGCGCATGAACACTAGGGTTTAGAATTATCTATCACCTATATATAGGATCCCCCACTATGTAATCTAAATACTCTCTGAGAATCAACAGAACGCTTCTCTTTATTTCTCTATCATTTACAACACGTTATCAACACGATAGCCTCTGCCTTCCAAAAACTAGCATGTCAAATCTCACGAAACTCGAATTTGTTGCTCTCGACCTTTCGGGAGACAACTACTTATCATGGTACTTGGATGCTGAAATCCACTTGGATGCTAAGAATCTTGATGGATACCATCAAGGAAGGTAATACAACCACAATTCAAGATCGCGATAAGGCAATGATTTTCATTCGCCACCATCTCCACGAAGGTTTGAAATCTGAGTACCAAACTATAAAAGATCCGCGTGAACTTTGGCAAAACTTGAAACACCGATTTGACCACCACAAAATAGTGATACTTCCTAAAGCTCGTTATAACTGGTCTCACCTCCGATTGCAAGATTTTAAATCGGTAAGTGAGTATAATTCCGATGTATTCAAAATTAGTTCCCAATTGAATTTAAGTGGGCATAAAATTTCTAACGAAGAAATGTTAAAAAAAACATTCTCTACCTTTCACGCCTCGAATATGCTTTTACAACAACAATATCAAGAGCGAGGTTTCAAAATACCACGAACTAATTTCATGCCTTCTTGTGGCAGAAAAAAATAACGAGCTCTTAATGCAAAATCATTAATCATGACCTACTGGTTCAAAAGTATACCCTGAAGTGAATGCCATGTCAGCTCCTTACTATGGTCATAGTCGTGGTCGTGGACATGCAAGTGGACATGGACATGGACGTGGAAATAATCGTGGTCGTGGTCAAGGTCAAAATAAACCTTGGTTCAATGGTGGTTATCAAAACTTTAAAGTCAAAAAGCCAGAATTTCAATGGAAAAGAGATCTTTACAATGATCGTGTCAAAAACTCAAATCGAGGTTGTACCAAATGTGGTATGAATAATCATTGGACCAATAAGTGTCATACGGCTAAAAATCTTGTTTCTCTTTTTCAAGCCTCACTAAAACAAGAAAATGCAGAAACAAATAATGTTGAACATCCTCTATCACCTCCACTAGACATCACATGCATTGATTGCTCTGATTTTTTTTGAGGATCCAAGTGGCGATATCTTCCACTTGATTGGCGTTGGAACTGTTCATCGTGATTGATGATTTTATTAGTCGCTTTTATTCTATTTGTTTTCATTTAAATTCCTAGTAATTTGAACTTTGGACTATCGTTGGTTTGATTTATTTTGTTGAACTTTAATTTCGTTAATTTTACTTATTTAAGAAGTTGTTTATTTTACTATATTGTCTTATTGATATATGTTTTTTTTCTCCTTGTGAAGAGATATGGATTTACTTGATAAAAATAATGGAGATATATGTCTAGTGAACAGTGCGACCACACACACATCTAAGAAATGAAATATATTTCTCTGATATCAAAGCTTATAAAGCAAATGTCAATACCATATCTGGTACATCCAACCTAATAGAAGGGTTTGGAAAAGCTTGTATTGTGCTTCCTAACGACACAAATATTTTAATAAACGATGCCCTATATTCTAGTAGATCAAACAGAAATCTACTAAGTTTTAAGAATATTCGAGAAAATGGTTATCATATTGAAACCATGAACAAAAATAATAGAGAATATCTATATATTACATTGCTTGAATTTGGTAAAAAGAAAATACTGGAAAAATTACCACTATTATCTTTAGGATTATATTACACAAATATAAATCCAATTGAATCCAATAATGTGGTCACCCATAAATTATCTGACCCAAGGATTTTTATTTTGTGGCATGATCGTCTAGGTCATTTGGGCGCCACGATGATGAAGAAAATTATTGAAAATTCTCATGGACACCCTTTAAAGAACCATAAAATTATCCTACCAAGCAAATTATCATGTGCTGCTTGTGCCCAGGGAAAACTGATTATTAGGACATCTCCTACTAAAATCATAAATGAAACTCCCTCTTTCTTGAAGAGAATTCAGGGGGACATTTGTGGACCTATCTTTCCATCGTGTGGACCATTTCGATATTCTATGGTTCTAATTGATGCTTCAACACGTTGGTCACATGTGAGTTTGTTATCAACTCGTAATACTGCAATTCAAAACTTCTTGCACAAATAATTCGATTACGTGCACAATTTCCGGATTATACAATCAAGAAAATCCGTCTTGATAATGCAGGTGAATTTACTTCCCAAACTTTTAATGACTATTGTGTATCTATAAGGATAACAGTTGAGCATTGGTGGGGCCTAGGGTGTGATAAAATAAGATATAATTAAAGTGCAAAAACACCCTAGAACTACACGGTTCTGCAAGTATACAGATCGTATGCAAGTTTTAGATTAAGATTCGTTCCGCAGAGACTACGAAGGTTAGAGGACTCTTATGCAAATATCAAGTGTAAATAATTAAAGCTAGACCAACTAAACACAAATAAAAGTAAATACAAATAGATTTTTGTTGATTTTCTAATAAACTAAATTAAACCTAAGAATTAAAAGACAGAAAATAAATATGAAAGAGAAGTAATATGAGAATATAGCTCAAGTTATTAGCATGTAATCTCCACTAGTTTTGCCGTTCTAAACATGTAAGGGTGAATTATGTAGTATTTCCCTAATCGGTCCCAATTCGCTATCGGTAGTTTAAAATAGGATTTACCTGTGTCAATAAGGCTTCCTTAGCAAACTTTTCTTGTAATTGGTAAATAGTCACAAGAACTAAACCATAGTGATTATCTAGCTAGGTTGGGTTGTCAGATCAGACCTAATACTAGACGTTATGTGCTAAACATGTAATTAAACACCGTTGTCAATGGTATCCTAATTACTAGATGGTAATTCTAAATGGCGGCCGTCCACAAGAACACAGAATATAAATCCAAACACATAAACAGAGAATAAAAACTATAATTCTATTTAAAACATTAAATTCCCAAATTAGATAGATGTCAATCAAAACTAGGGTTCATACATTAATGCTAAAACTCAAGCTAAAAAAATTTAGTTCATGAAAGAAAAGAAAGAAATTACAAAATTAAAGGTAGAAGAAGACATTGTTGATGACAGCTCCTTCCAGACTTCTCTCTTGTGTTGTATGCTTCCTCCTGGCTTAAGGTTTCACCAAGGGCGATTTAAGAGTGTTAAGAGGCTGTATTTATAGTGTATAGGTTGACCTAATTCGTTTCTTTAGAGATAAGTTAAGTAATGGACTCCTAGCCCAACTCAAATTCGTAAGGAAATAAAGATAAACACTGCTGGACCGTTTTGAGCGTATCTTCTTTGTTATTGGTCGGATTGAGCTCCATAAGATACCAAAAGAATCGCAACAGAATTATCTTGACCCTAAAGAAGGAAATTACCAAATTCGGCCTATTTCTTAGGTAAAAACGCACATCTTTAGACGTGTGTGCAGAATCCCAGATTTAGGCAGTTTTTCCTTTTCCATCTTTTTAGCCTTTGTTTCCTTTATCTCCAATTTCCATGCAAATCTCTTTCCATAAGTTGTAGTCTTTGACTTGGACTCTAATTAATCTCCATAATTATCTTTAAAGCTTTACACTAAATAAACAATTAAACCCAATATGCTCTAAAAATATTATGTTACTAAATCACGACTCCAAATAGGAAAGTGCACTAAACTAAGCTAAAATCAACCTATATACTAATAAATAAGCCTAAAATGATGTCTCATGAGTATATTTTATTATCACAAATGAGGAAACATCAAGCATCATGTAGCACATGTACATACACAAAATAGTTTAGCAGAATATTTTATAAAAAGACTGCACTTAATTGCTAGACCATTACTTATGAAAACTAAGTTGCCTAGTTCTGGTTGGGAACATGCCATATTACATGCTGCAGCTCTGGTTCGAGTTGGACCAACATCTTATCATAAATACTCCCCATCCCAACTTGTGCTTGGGCATGAACCAAGTTTGTCCCATTTAAAAATATTTGGTTGCACGGTATATGTACCTATCGCCCCACCACAACGAACAAAAATGGGACCACAAAGAAGATTAGAAATTTATATTGGCTTCAAATGTGCATCAATTATAAAATATGTTGAGCCATTAACTGGAGACCTATTTACAACACGTTTTGCTTATTACCAATTTGATGAAAATCAATTCCCAATCTTAGGGGGAGAAAAGAAAAAGCTGGAAAAATCTCAAATTTCATGGAATGTATCATCTTTATCTCATTTTGATCCTCGCACAAGTTCAGAAAATTATACATTTGCAGAATGTTGCTAATCAACTTCCAGATGCATTCACTGATACAAGGAAAGTGACTAAGTCACATATACCAGCTGAAAATGCTCCTGCTCGAATTGATATTCCAAACGAGCAAGTTATTGGCGGATTAGCAAATGAGTCGAGTGCACGCCTATGTTGTAGATCTCGGTTTTGGACGCTAGGCGGTCGACCGGGGCCTAGCGCCTAGGCAGGATTACACGGGGCCTAGGCGGAATTATACTGTTTTGAATCCCGATGTGTAATGTTGTATGTTTAGTAATATATATGTAGTAATTATAGCAATTTTAAATATTTAAGTCATAAAAATTCATCTAATAACACTACTATAAATATAAAAATACTAAAAATTGAGTTATAATATCAACTAAAGAATTCTCGAGAATAAGAAAAATAACAAAAAGGTCTATGTTGGCATGTTTTTCCATTAATCGGCGCCTAGACGGCCATTTTTTGTCATTAATCAGTGCTTATACGGGCTAGGCGCCTATTCCATGGCGACTAAGGCGCTAGACAAAAACGCCTAAAATTTTAACTAGCCGTAAGCGGCTGAGGGGGGAGTTGACGCCTATGCGGCGCCTAGCGGGGCGCTTAAAACATGGAAGACCCATCGGTTCCAAATATAAAAATCCGCGAAAGAAAAAAGAACAAAATCAGAGAGAGTCAACCCTGAGATCATTAAAAATCCTGTAAATAACGCGACTTGTGAAATAGCTAAAATGACAACTTCAGCCGAGACTCAAACACCTAAAAATTTAAATATTGATAATGAGGAGATCTCGATGAACTATGTCGCTACAGGAACAAAATGGAACCGAAACCAAACCCATATTGATCAAATTTTCTCATATAAAGTTTCTATCATTTTAATGAATGAAAGCGAGGACCTTGAACCAAAATCAGTTCAAGAATGTCAATGTAGAAATGATTGACAAGAATGGAAACAAGCAATTCAGGCTGAATTAGATTCACTTGCAAAACGTAAAGTTTTTGGACCTATAGTCCAAACCCCTGAAAATGTACGCCCTGTAGGCTAAAAGTGGGTATTCATACGAAAGCGTAATGAAAATAATGAAACTGTAAGATACAAGGCACAACTTGTAGCACAAGGTTTTTCACAGAGACATAGGATTGATTTTGAAGAAGCATACTCTCCCGTGTTGGATGCAATTACTCTTAGATTTTTGCTTAGTTTAGCAGTAACTGAAGGACTTCATAATGCATTTGATGGATGTGGTAACTGCATACCTCTATGGATCACTTGATAGTGACATTTCATGAAAATCCCACAAGAATTAAAAATGCGTGAAGCATATAGCGCATACCCACGGGAAAATTACTCAATCAAATTACAAAGATCCTTGTATGGATTAAAAGAATTTGGATGAATGTGGTATAATCTTTTTAGTACATACCTTCTCAAAGAAGGTTATATCAACAATCCCCTTAGTCCATGTGTTTTTCTTAAAAAGTTTGATTCTGGATTTGTTATTATTGCGGTCTACGTTGATGATCTAAATCTAATAGGGACTCTTAAAGAGCTCAATAGCAGCAGCTTATTTATGCAAGGAATTTGAGATGAAAGATCTTAGCAAAACAAAATTTTGCCTTGGCTTACAAATTGAACATTTGACAGATAGAATAATTGTTCACCAATCAGCTTATGTAGAAAAAATCCTTAAGCGATTCAATATGGATAAATCTCATCCATTGAGTTCACCAATGGTTGTACGTTCACTCGATCCACAAAAGGACATATTTCGTCCACGAGAAGATAACGAAGAAATTCTTGGTCCAGAAGTACCATATCTTAGTGCAATTGGTACATTAATGTATCTTTCTAATAACACTCGCCCATACATTTCCTTAAGTGTAAATTTGTTATCAAGATACAGTTCAACACCAAATATAAGAAACTGGAATGGCATTAAACATATACTTCGTTATATTCGTGGAACTCACGATATGGGATTTCTATATTCAAAACATCATAAATCCGAATTGATTGGTTATGCAGATGATGGATATTCATCTAACCCGCATAAAGGAAGATCACAAACCGGATATGTATTCACTTTTGGGGGCACTGCTATCTCATGGCGCTCTACAAAACAAACCATTGCCAATACATCTTCAAATCATGCTGAGATACTTGCACTTCATGAGGCAAACCGAGAATGAGTTTGGTTAAGATCACTGACTCAACATATTCAAGGGGAATGCAATCTTTCTACAAACAAACAAAAACCTATAATATTATACGACGATAATGCTGCTTGTATCGCCCAAGTCAAAGGAGGCTTCATCAAAGGTGATCGAATCAAGCACATTTCCCCAAATTTCTTCTGCACGCACGAACTCCAAAAAAATGCGAAATGGATGTTCATCAAGTTCGCTCAAGTGACAATTTGGCTGATTTATTCACAAAGTCACTACCTACATCAACATTGAAGAAAATGATACACATGATTGGCATGCGTCGACTTCAAGACTTCTCCTGAGATGCTACCAAGAGGGGGAGACAAATACGCTTACACCTTTTTCCTTCATCACGGTTTTGTCCTAATAGGTTTTTCTGATAAAGGTTTTTAATGAGGTAGTTTTAGTTAGCGTATAAAGAAATGTACTCTTTTTCCTTCACTAGATTTTTTCCTACAAGGTTTTTCTAGGAAGGTTTTAATGAGGCATATTCTTAGAGACTGAATATCTAAGGGGGAGTGTTATAAGCCCATCTTAGTGGATATTCATTCCAACCCATGGGCTAGTAGTCAAACCCATAAACACTAGGGTTTAGGTTTACCTATCACCTATAAATAGGAGCTCCCACTATGTAATCTAAATACTCTTTGAGAATAAACAGAATGCTTCTCTTTCTTTCTCTATCATTTACAACATTATTTAATATAAAATATAATGTGATTGGTGTTTAAATCGTACTTTTAGTATAACCACAACCACCAACAATAATATGGTGGTGCTCAGTAAATTTTACTTGTCAATTATATAAATTTAATATATAATTTTTTATCTTTTATATTTTTTTTTATCTATATACATATGAAAGCTATTTATATGCCAATAAAATTCGACCTCAGAACCAATAGACCTATCAATCTTTATCTTTTATACTTTGAATCTCTGTTAATAAATTATGTAAGGTTATTAAAATTTAAAACAGAAAGATAATTTTAGTCGGAAACTTTTATTTAAGATGATCTAATTATGAAGTGTAAAGATATAACGACATAACCAGTTGGGATTAGTTCACTGGCCAGGGCCTTGGTCATCGAATCTAGTGGTGTAGGTTCAAACCGAGTCAATAACTTCAAGTTCAAAATGGCTTTCCTATGTAACAAAAAAAAAATTAACGACATGAAATTAATAAAATTAACATTATTCCATTTTTTTCTTTTTTGTTCACAGACTTTTAATAAGGGTAAATATCTATAATAAAGTAGAGTAAGATATGTATTATTATTTTTTACTTTAATATCATTTTTATAAAAGAATTTAAATATTAATTAAATGTTTTTTATTTAATATTATATAAAATAAGATATTCTTCTATTTAATATTGGATTGTCTAATATTATAACATTAATCCTATGTTTTAAATTCAAATATATTAACTATAATAACTACAATACTAATCTAATAACACATATTTTGTTATTTTAATTAATAATTATAATATAAATATTAGATTATTTAATATTGGATAAAACTTTTATCTAAAAGTAGACATATGGAAAAAACTAATGATATCGTCCAAAAAAAAAAACCAATATATAGCAATGTTCTATGAATAAAAAGTGTATTGTTTTTTTTTTTTAAATAAAATATTTTTAGCAATCTGTATAGGGCCCGTTTGGAAGTGCTTATTTTAGAGTAAAAAAGCGTTTTTAGAATAAAAATCAAAATTTAAAAAAATTATTAAAAATAATTTCGAAATCTAAAATTATTTTAAGTGCTTTTTTTAAGAAGCACCTATTTGGTGCTTTTCAAAAAAATGCTTTTCAAAGTAAAAAAACTCTTAAAATACTAAAAGCACTTTTAAGTGTTTCTCCAAAAAAGCACTTCCAAAAGGGCAATAAGAAAGAAAAAATGGGTGTATTGTGGAAAACGTGTCATACCTCATAAGTGGGTACCTACCCAAAAAAAAAAAAACAAACAAACTCATAAGTGGGCAGGTAGTGTTTGATGACGAGTCAAGTCCAATATGGTAGGAAGCTCCGGTAAACAATTGTGTGCTAAGAATTTCCCTTTAGGCAAAATGTGTGCTAAGAGAATTTACAATAATGTATATACCGTATTAATTTATCTTTATTTGAATTTTATACATCTAATAAATATTTAAAATATTCAATATTTTGATAATATTTTAATATAAAGTGTCCCCCCAAAGGAATCTCATTTTTGAATTTTTTTAACATGACCTGATCTTTTAGGAGGTATATTTCAGGCCATATATTTTGTTTAGTATCATATGTTAGTCATAATCATTTGACGAAATTAGTATGTGCAAAATACATATATTGTTATAAACTCATATATGGATATTCAGTCCATTGATATGCAGTTTATCATATGAAAACTAGGGTTTAGGGTTACCTATTTTCTATAAATAGTGGTCTCTACTTTGTAATCCTCGTACTCTTTGACTCTCAATAAGATTAATTATACTCTTTCTCTTTTGTCTATCTCTTCTTACTTTATAATATATTCAAGTCCATAGCACGTTATCAGCACGACTTTACCAACTGAGCTAATGTGATTTGAGACTCTTGATAAAATTTATTTTATTGTTATATAGAGAAAACTATTCTAAAAGAGAGTAAAGATTGGTCAAAACTAACATACCTCTTCAAATATATAATTTGAAAGAGAAGATATAACTTGAAATTGTATAAATTTGCTTGAAAAAAAAAAGCAATTACAATGGTTTTAAACAATCACGAAAATAAGCAACTGAACGTTTGCTTCAATTTATAAATCATAATTGATTAAAATCAATATAAATCTCGTCTTGTTAATGAAAATATGGTTCAATGAACTTATCAAGAAAAAAAATTATCTATTGAAATATTTTGATGGAAACATTGAAAAATGTGCGACTTGATAATGATTTAATGGATGGAATTATTCAAATCAACTTGTTACAAAAGCATGAGTCTTAAAAATGAGCCTAACGAAATAAAATCTCCCTGATATTGAGTAATATAATTGCCATATATGTAAAGAAAATATTGAATTTAAATTTCGTTTATATATTGACATGGCCTTGAAAGTCATATGAATGTCACAAATGATAGTGAAAAAATAATCATTTGAGAAGAAAGGAACACATCTAAAAACGATTGCGTAGAAAAAAAATGTTATATCTTGAAAGTATATGTATTTTTTTTGAGTACATGAGAGAGCCACTTTGGACTCGGAGTCATTTTGACTCCAATGAGATTCGATCCCAGGTAGGGATGGCAACGGATCGGTTTTTTGCAAAAATTCCAAAAACCATAACCATAACCATTTTTATAATTAAAAACCATATCCTAACGGTTTTAACCATCGGTTACACTTTTCAAAACCATAACCGTACTATTCGGTTTCGGTTTTTTAAACGGTTTTGCAGTTTTTAACCAATTCAAATGATAATTTAATAAATATATTAAATTTCATAAAATAAAACCACACATATAAAAGAAAACTCCAAGGTTTATAAAAAATCATGTTGGTATTAGATTAAATTGCATATTTATTATTTAATTGGTTAAAAATCAACTATTTTGATTTTGCTTTTAGAATTTCAATATATCTAATTTAATCTAAATTATCATAAATTTAAAAATATATATGATAATAAACGGTTTTCGGTTTTTCGGTTTTATTTTTATCAAAAACATAACCTAACGGTTTTAACCATCGGTTACACTTTTCAAAACCATAACCTAATGGTTTTAACCACGGTTATATAATTCGGTTTTAAATCGGTTCGGTTATCATCGGTTTCGTTTTTTATCCGTAACCATTGTCATCCCTAATCCCAGGACCTTTTGGTCTCTGCAGAGTAACCTAACCACTAGGCCAACTATCGATCTTGAAAGTATATGTATTTTATGCATTATATCTTCTGATATATATATATATTTTATATAGAAGACATATAATTATATGTATTTTTTGTAAATTATATTTAATAAGGCATATTAAAATGAAAATTTTTATTTATGGTATATACATAAGTTTATATATTTATGCAGATATCCTTCGATATTGCATTGAAATATAAATTATATAGGAAATATACGCATATGGTATATGTATCTTATGTGAATATTTTTGAATATTACATTACCAATTAAATGATGAAATTTCATCACAAAGCTAATCTTTTTAGCCATTTTTGTTATCAATTTATAATTGATTGAGAAAAGAGTTTTTACTCTCATTATTAAACCTTTTATAGCCAAGAAAAAAAATTATATTTTGTAATTTGCACGATATTTCCATTTTGTGTCATTCATCTCAAAATTTAAATACGATTTTATCCGGGTTCTGCCCCCCTTGTCAAGATATTAATTTTATATTATTTTTTGATGAAATGATTATCATATGAAATGGTTGACATATATAAATTCATCAATATGAATATACATACGATCGTCACATCACATATTAGTGTGGTATTGGTCATAAGTTACCCAATGAGTATAATAATATATGAGCGTTGACTGATGCTAATCTTTGATTTTTAAGTGAATTTTGATATTTTGGCTATTTTTTAGAAGAATATTACTCGAATGTCTCCTAATATATGAAGTCAATTGATGAATTCAGGGGAAGATATGTATGATCTAGCATAATATGTATTTCTCATATGTAGAGAATTGCTAGACAATGAATCGGGAATTAATCTTTTATGACTTACACACTTATAATTTTACATAATTGTAACATATATGAAAGAAGTCCAACTAGTAAATCTTGAATACCCTCATTATTCAAATATCAAGTGTATCCCAATTATTTCTTCTTACTTGTGTATTTATAATATACTTATTTAGCTATTTGTACAAACATTTGATTTGTACACATATGATAAATTATCAAGGATAATTTATTGCAACTTAGACTTGCAAATTCGGAGATATCTTGTTTTTGATGAGATATTATGTATAAAGCAAAAATTTATTATAAGAGGGAAAGCTGAAATATATACTTAAAATGCATCATGATCCTCGCAAATGAATACTGAGCTCAATGTTAGAAAATGATGCATTCAATTCATGAAGTGACTAAGTCACATTATCAGTTGTAAATGCTCATGCTTCTATTAATTTCTTTTGAAATAAATCTATTGCAACACATACCGTGTGGTCGACCTTTTTGATTCCAAATTTATAGAGTTGAGCAGTATGAGAAAGTCATCATATTTATATTATGATTAAATAAAATAGATAATATAACTGGAAAAAATATAATACTCCTTTCAGAGCATCAGGTACCAAAATATTTTTTTCTTATTTAGAGATTGAGATTTAAGAACTCTATCGGTTATACTACTACTAAAATATGGAATCGAATCATGATCAAATTATATGCGCAAATGATTATATAAATATGAAAACCGAGGATCTTTAATTAAAGTCCATTCAAAATATCGACAAGAAATAAGAAATTGTTGGCCAAATATAGAAAGACGCTTCAGGCAGAAATTTCGATTTTGTTAAAGAAGAGAATCCTTTAAATCGATTTTATGACTTTGTGTGTTACAAGAATACATAAGTCTATATTTATGTGTTATAGCAACACATAACCTGAAATTTCGATTTAAAAAAAAATTGAAAAAAAAAATTTCGGGAATTTTTTTTTTGGATTTTAAAAAAAAATTTAAAATAATAATAAAAAATAAAAAAATCATATAAGGGCAATCATGAAAAGTAAGTATGACAACGTGTATAATTAGGAATTAAGTTGATAATTTGTGAGTAAGTAGGAAGTAATTTGCCCCTTCCTTTTTAAAAATAAAATAAAAAGTATGGAATTATAATTAATTGAGAATTATTTCTTTTTTTGATAATGTATTTTATTATAAATATTTGTTAATAAATATGTTTTTTTGATTGGATACTTTTGATTAATATTTGTTTTATTGAAGTAAAACTATAAGTATATTTTTTACGATTATATCATTGCTTACGTGGAAACATATCTTCTTATGTGGAAACTTAATGGAAAGAGAGGAAAATATGATGGAAGTTCAAAAATTTTATATAGGATATTATATTTACTAAACGTTGCAGCAGGTTACTTAACGTCAACTCTCATAGTAGTAGTAGGTGAATAAAAGATTCACTCCATATTTAAGTGGTCATTGTAGATCATAAACAAGAGAAACAACATAAGTAGTAATGGAGAAAGCCATTGATAGACAAAGAGTTCTCTTGGGACATTTGAAGCCTATTACTTCCGTTTCTCATCATGAATCAGCAATTTCAGTAAGCTTACAGATTTCTTTTATAGAGCGTGCTTTAATTTTTTTTTTTTAATTATAGACTGTATCACTTTCTTTAACTTCAATTTGTGATTTTTCTTATGTTAACTATGATTTGGATCTTTCTTGGGTTGTTTTTCATTCATGAGTTGATTAAGAATTCAGGTTTAGTAGGTATAAATCATATTTTGAATCATTAATTCGGATCCTTGGAAACCAGACCTTTCTTTCTCTCGTTATACCTTGAACTTGATTCAGAATTCATTTTATAAACTCTTCTCCCTCTCTGCTTTGACAGCCTTCAATTTGTTTAGCTGGGCCAAGCGCTGTTTCTGGAGATGATATTGTGATCGTGGCGTAAGTTCCTTCACTTCGTTTATTCTTTCTCAGGAATTAATATAAACAACCTCTAGTTATTGATTATTGATTTGTATGTGTTAAACAGTGCATATCGAACTGCTCTTTGCAAATCAAAGAGAGGAGGTTTCAAAGATACCCCTCCAGATGATTTACTTGCTGCTGTTTTAAAAGCCGTGATAGACAAAACCAATGTAAATCCTAGCGAAATTGGAGATATAATTGTTGGAACGGTCTTAGCCCCCGGTTCCTTAAGAGCTATTGAATGCCGTATGGGAGCATTTTATGCTGGTTTTCCAGGTATCCTAATATTACGAGCCTTTTGATGATCTAAATATTCAAAAAAATGTGATATATGTGTGGATCTATTTTCTCATTCTAAAGTACTTAATTTATTTATAATTGCGCAGACACTGTACCCCTCAGAACAGTCAACAGACAATGTTCATCTGGTCTTCAAGCTGTTATTGATGTTGCCGCCTATATTAAAGCAGGATACTATGATATTGGTCTGTACAAATTTTAATTAAAAAATATATTACTATTTTTTAATCTTCGGCTTTGTTTTTGTTTCAGGCATTGGTGCTGGCTTAGAATGCATGTCAGTTGATACTATTAGCAACCTTACCACAGCCAATCCACGAGTATGTCTTACATTTAAATTTTTTTTCTCGGTAAAATTAACTAGTATATGAATAATCTAATGAAATTAAGATGTATTGTTGATATAGACAAAGGATTTTGCACAAGCACGTGACTGTCTTTTACCTATGGGCATGACTTCTGAAAACGTTGCAGAACGTTACGGTGTGACTCGGCTAGAACAAGACCAGGCTGCCGTGAGTTTTTAAACCTTTGTTAAATAATCAAATAGTTGTGCAAAGACTAAGACTAAGATGAATTAAATTACTTTTGCTTCATCAGGTTATTTCTCATAAGCGCGCTTTAGCTGCTCGTGAAGCGGGTAAGTTCAAAGATGAGATCATCCCAGTATCGACTAAGGTAAATTACTTTGATAAATTTTGTTGATTATTATTTATTGACGTGATTGTGATGTCATAGCTCGTGGACCCCAAAACTGGAGTGGAAAAATCGGTTATCATTTCTGAAGATGATGGTATTAGGCCAAGTACGAATGTGATCGATCTTGGAAAGTTGAAGCCTGCTTTCAAGAAGAATGGGACTACAACCGCAGGTACATGATTTTGATTAGTTTAATTAAACAAGTTTTGTGATGATAGTGAATTTAACTATTGATTTGATTTTTCAGGAAATTCAAGCCAGGTCACTGATGGTGCTGGAGCTGTACTTCTTATGAAGAGAAGTCTCGCTATCAAGAGAGGACTTCCGATTCTTGGAGTTCTGAGGTAACATTTGACTTGAATTAAGAATTATATTTCGGGGTAAAAAAGTAATTAACGATTAACTCGTGGCTTTTATTACAGGAGTTTCGAAGCTGTTGGAGTAGATCCTGGTGTTATGGGAATCGGCCCAGCTGTTGCAATTCCAGCTGCTGTGAAAACTGCTGGCCTTAAACTCGATGATATTAACTTATTTGAAATTAACGAGGTAAATAATTTAGTTACTTCATCTTATTTTTTTAATTTTTTGTTATGAAAAGGAAATTAAAAAATAATTGTCCTTATAGGCATTTGCGTCGCAATATGTATACTGCATGAAGAAATTGAATCTGGACCCGGAGATAGTTAATGTGAACGGAGGTGCAATGGCTATAGGACACCCATTGGGAGCAACTGGTGCACGATGTGTTGCGACTTTATTGCATGAAATGAAGCGTCGTGGAAAAGATTGTCGTTATGGTGTTATTTCCATGTGTATAGGCTCCGGAATGGGAGCTGCTGCTGTGTTTGAAAGAGGAGATTTTTAATATACATTATATATTTTATGTCTGCAATGTTGTGATTGTCAATGGTTTTGTATTGTAATTGAGTGATGAACAATGTAGTCAAATTCGACCTGATGTTCGTGTTCTGAAAATCCTATTCAATGAAACTCATAAGTGCCATTTAACACTAAATAAATGCAACTTTTTTTTCCCTCATATTAAAGTCTTGAAAGTTTTGAGTTGATTCATTTCCTCCTAAATATATAAGAAGGGATTATTTTTCTAATATAAAAATTTGGATGACTAATCCTCTTGAAATAAACTCTGTTCTTCCAAAATTACTTCAAGTAAATCATTTTTTTGCAGGGTTTTTCATGTTTCTAACATTGTTATTATCCCAAATATGGGATCGACCAATTACTATCATCAAATATCAAGTAATTTTTATTTATTTATCGAATTTCACAAATAAATTTATAAGGTCCACAATCTCAAAATAGTTTCTACTAAGAGTTTAACCCTTAAAAACCCAGTTCTTAATAGATTGTTGTGTTTTTTAACTGGTTGCGAGATTGTTTACTGAGTTACGCAAGTTTTTTAATAGTCGTGATTTTATTAACTGTTTTTTTTTTGGACGGGTACATATATTACAGAAGATCCTGGGACCATAAAATTAACCAATACCTAGTTTCGAGAACCTGTCAGTGAAAACGTCAAGAGACAAATATCCGTCAGTTGCCCTGTGCCAGGCTACTTTTGCTAGATGATCAGCACCTGCATTAAACCTGCGGGGAATGTGTTTGAAGAAAACTGGACCCGATTCCCCAACTAGTTTGTGAATATGTCTAATGAAAGGTCGAAGATCCCGTCTAGCTGCCGACACTTGCTGAATACCTTGAATCAAGTCAAGGTTATCTGAGAGAAAAGTTTTCTCTCGTTGTGGCCATTGTTGTCCAATTTCCAATGCCTTAATAACGGCCAGAGCTTCCCCTTCAACACTGGTATTACAGTTGGACGTTGTCATATACTTTACCCTTGATCCGTCGTCTTTATTTATTTGCATAATTCCAATCCCCGTGGGGAGATGTGCTTGTGTAAAGGACGCGTCACAAGTAAATGTGAGCGTTGTGGTACAGTCGAGACTCGAACTCCCAGAAATTGGCATCATGATATTTTCGAGATCTGAATGTTCCTTGTTGAACCAGTTTGGACCAAAGTGTTTCTGGATTTGAGAATTAGTAAGGTGAATCACTATTTCTGGATCGATATCTGAATTATTATGCCGACTTTTCATTTTTGCTTTCCAAAGATTCCACATCATCAGCAAGATATAGGAAATTACAACCTCCTTTTGCCATCCTCCTTTCGTATATATTTCAACCATTGTTAAAAACCAGTGGCCCACGTCCAGCTCGACGTTGTCCACATGTATATGTAGAGCCGATCTTGCCCAGATGAGTTTTGATACCCCACAATTGAGCAGTAGATGTTCCGTTGTTTTCTGTTCTGCATTGCACCAGCGACAGTTGCTCTGGCTTTCGCATTTCCTTTTTTCTAGGTTTGCACCTGACGGGATTGCGTTATTACAAACTTTATAAGAAAAGATTCTGACCTTTGTAGGTACATTGGATCCCCAAATTGTTTTCCAAAGAATATCTGCCACCGGTGCACCGGTTGATTGACGCGGTTCCTCAAACACAACATGATCAGTAAGAATTTTGTATCCCGTCTTCGTAACATAGTCGTCATTCTTGGCATATGGCCGTATGAACTTGTCAGGAGCTTCAGTCGAGAAGAACCTTGTTCGGAGTATGACTGGAATAATAGGGGCAGGGAAGAGATCACAAATTAATTCTGTATTCCAAGTCGAAAGATCTGCATTCCAGAGTTCATAGAGTTTTTCTAATTGGCAACTTTGTGGACGTTCTAACTTCCACGGCGTATCTAACCATTTATCATTCCAAATATTAATTGATTTACCGTTACCTATTTGAAATCGGCCATATTTTTTGAGCATATCTCGGCCTTCTATTAAGCTAGCCCAAGACCAAGTTCGAGATTGTCTTAAGTTGACATCGAGAAAAGTAGTTTTCGGAAAATAAATACCTTTAAGTAAGCGAGCTGCTAGCGTGTCAGGAGGTTACGCAAGTTTTTTAATTGGTCTTGTTTTTTTTTATATGAATTGGTTGTAACTTGTGTGTGTCTTTTCTAAAATGGTATAAACCTTATTACGCAACTTGTGTGTTTCTTTTGAGTCAATTACCTCCAATTTAATAGTATCAAAAATATGCATGATTTTACTTTTTTTTATTATGATATATAATTATATATATAATATATATTATTTATTGCTATACATTTTATATAGTGATTTAAAAGAATGATATATAATTAAATATAATAAAATACTACAATAATATATTAGTTGTAGCTAAGTTTTACTAAATTATGAGTTTGAAACAAATCAAATTTATATTTCAAATAAAAATAAGATGTGATGTAATGAATCGATTTTAAAATCTATATATTATCTTATAAATAAAAAAAATCTAAATGTACAAAATAATATTGATGGTTATTGATAGTGTTACAAATAAACAAAACATTTTAATGACCTTTGCAATTTTTTATTTATATATAAATTGTTTTTACTAATACAAGGATTAATTTAAAATTTTATTTAAGTCTTTCAAATTCCCTAAATTCAACTCTACTCTTTCATAACTTCTACTTTGAAAAAGATGATTTCCATCCTTATCCCCTTCTCTTCATTGTAGGCATACACGGGGTCTAAAAATAATTAGTTTTATTTGAACTTGTGTCATAGTATTGTCTAGGGTAAATAACACAAATTGAATACAAATTAGTCTAATGTAAATCTAATACTCATTATTATAGATTTTATGTAATTTTTTTAATTACTTTTTAATCTTAATATTATAACAAGATTTTCATCAAATATAAAATAATCTAATAAATACAATATATTTATTGATAACAAGATATGTATCATTATATTAGAAAAGTTATTATAATACGACCTTACTTGAACAAAATATGTCCTATAGGCTCGTAACAATATAGCCTTGGATGGCAGAAAAATCTTTAATTTTTATATATTTAAATAAGTTTGTACTAATTGAAATTCTATTGATTAGAATTTTGATATATTAGATAATATATTTTTAAGACTTATCATTACTTATATATGTCAAATCTGAATTTTATGTGGAGGATAATTTTGTTTGGCCTTATTTAAAAAGCAGAAAATATTATGAATTCTGGATATAATATGTTGACGCATAAGGAAGTTAGGATTGACCATAAGCATCACAATTTGTAGGAAAAGACCAAACTTCTGGAAGATCATATGAAAAGCTAATATACCAACAAAAGTAAGAAATTATTTGAAAAACTTATAATAATGCAATACCAAGTGACATGAATTTAAAAAAATGTACATTAACGGATGTATGCAATTGGTGTCAACATGAGGGGAAAATGGTAAAACCTACCCAATCAGCAAATACATTATTCAGAATAACCCGATGCTGGATTTGAAAAATGGATTCAAGAAGTTATAAAAGGATACCAAAACAAAGGATGGTCAAAGAATGTCATTATAACATATGTGTTTGATGTCTTCACATTTGTGATATATTAATCCACTCATGAAACATCATTTTAGGTGTATTACATTAATTGTTAAGGGATTGTTCCCCATAGTTTGATAATTTCTTAATTCGTGTTTTGATTTGGAAGATTATTACTTTTAGAGCATATTTGTTATACTTTGTGTGTTAATGTGAAGATCTTAATATTTATAGAATATAATTAGATGCCAAATCAATTCTAAGGAGTTAAGGAAAGAAAATCCAAGGTGAAATCAGGAAATAAAAGGAAACAAAGAGGAATTAAGAAAGAAAAAGCTGCCAAATAAATCTGCCTCATTTGTAGTGACGTCCATTAAAGTGAAGATAACTACAAATCGGCTACGATCTTGGAAGAGCCTTTAAAGTATCAGATAAATCTTTTCGCTGCGGTATTTTTAATATAAGGTACGCGAAATTTGGCCGAGTAACGAAGGAGATATGATCAAAACAAGCAACATTGTTTATCTTGTCCTATATTTTAGGAAACGAATTTGAATTGAAAAATGATTCTAATAACTTGACTTTCGCTCCAAGATTTCGACCTAACACCTATAAATACAATTATTTACCTCTGTAAACATTGCCCTTGCTTGAATATTAGTCTTTAGCATAAAGTTTTACTGTCCAAAGAAGTAAGACGACTTAGAGAGGAAGAAAAGAAGTTGGAGAGTTGCAAACTCCTCTTCTCCATCTTATCCCTCTATCATTAGGGTAATTTGTATTAGATTTTTTAGCTTATTATTATTCTAATTACTTTTATCCTTAGTTTATTTCTATGTCTTTATTTATGAACTAATTTTCCCATAACTTGCGTTTTTCATATGTATAATATTTGAATTCTATTTCTTCTATCTATGTTCTTTGGGAAAACATTTTAAAATTTATTGAGCTACTTATTATTTTATATATCAGTTTTATGTGCTTTGACTTATTTCCAGCCCTAATCTTGATCACGTTAGGACGGTCTTTTGTAGTTAAATGGTCACCCGGAAGGGGTGTCCAATTATTGAAACACCACATAAACGTCTAATGTGCGGTAGTGATCCCAACGGGCTTGCCTAACTAGATAGTCACTAGGGTTTGATTTAACCACCAATCATTGCGCAGGGTCCCCTTACCCCAAGTCCCCTGGTAATTATTAAATTGCAACCTAAGTCCACCCAGAAGGGGGTTAGGAGGAATATAGAATCCTGACTATTTACTCTAAGAGCTTTAATCACCCTTATAACTAGAATAAGAATTAAAAGGATAAGTGCATGCTAGCAATCCTAAGCTATATTCTCATCTTCATTCTTTAGTAATTTATTTTCATTATTATATTTCACACCTGAAAATCAAATAAACATCTTTTCTTTTATTTACTCTTTTTGTTTTAACAAGTAAATTAACCTACACTTCTATATATACACAAATAGATCTAACGGATTAAATCCCTGCGGACGAACTTTACTTACTAAATAAACTTGCAAATGATCTATGATACTTGCAGTGAGTTTCTGTGGTTGTCATTAACAAAGAGTAATGATATTTGTCATTCCTTTTTGGTTCACCCTTATATCACCATGTATATGACGTTAAATAAAGGAGAGAGAGAGAGAGAGAGAGAGAGAGAGAGAGAGAGAGAGAGAGAGAGAAGAGAGAGAGAGAGAGAGAGAGAGAGGGAGGGAGGGAGGGAGGGAGGGAGAGCGCGAGAGAGAGAGAGAGAGAGAGAGAGAGAGAGAGAGAGAGAGAGAGAGAGAGAGAGAGAGAGAGAGAGAGAGAGAGAGAGAGAGAGAGAGAGAGAGAGAGAGAGAGAGAGATAGAGAGAGAGAGAGAGAGTAATTAGAAAGGAGAAATAATCTGATTGGTGCTTAAAATCTCCACATGGAAGTGATATAAGAACAAAAAAAGATGACAAATATCATTACTCTTAAATAAAGACGAGAAATATAACTTTTTTTTTTGTTTTTTTGTTAAGAAGCTAATAGGAATATAAAATTAAACTATGATTAAGTAAAAGAGTTGTAAAGAATGGAGAGAGTAATTCAAAAATTGCTAATTTAATTACTATATTTTGTTTTTTTAATTTATGTTACGAAAAGAAGATTAAATATTTTTCCTTGTAGGCATTTGCATCGCAAGATAGTCTATATGAGTCCTAGAAGGGGGGTTGAATAGGACAATAGAAATTAATCGGCTAATTTTATTTCAAGTAAATAAAATTAAAAGCTAATTTGAATCCTATTGTTTTAGCAAACTAAATAGTAATGAACTAGATAATCCTAAAAGACAATATTATCAAACTATTCATGTAGGCATTTTATCAAGCATATAGAGTGCGGAAATGTAAAGAGTGTAGAGATAGAATACGATACACAACGATGTATAGTGGTTCGGTTTCCCTACATCCACTACCTAAGGAAGCCTCCTTAGGATTTGCAAGATTCTCAACTAATCTTCGTAACTCTTAACCGGGTGAGATTACAAACCCTTACAACCACTTCAAAAACCTTTGAAGGAAAATACACTTGTGTTATCACCAACACAAGGAACCAAGCATAAAACCTATGCTCACACTACTCTCTTAATCTATTACAAGAATTAAGAGGAAAGGGAAAAGTGTTTAGGGGTGCTTTATAAAAGCTTTGTAACTAACTCCTAAATGAGTAGATATGAACTAAGTAGCTTCACAATGAATATGACTTGAATGCTCCTTTGAAACCTCCTTGAATGATAATATTAATTGCTCTTAAGATTGGTAGATGGAAGGCTTGAGTTGTGTCTTGAATGAACTTCATTTTATAGCTGAAAATATGGTCCAACGGTCATAAGGCTTCTCTCTAACGGATCTATTTTATCTCCAACGGATATAAGCTTTGTCCTCTTGTAATAGTGCAGAAAACCCTCTCGTGCGGTGTACCGCGGGTATGGTCCGGTGCACCGCGAAAACGTTCGTCCAGATTTCAAGCTTACTGACGGACTACTCGATGTACCGCGTCCCTGGTCCGTGCATCGGTCCGGTGTACCGCGCCTTTGATCCGGTGTACCGTGCAATTTTACTAGCTTACTGACGGGCGATCCTGTGCACCGCTCCTCTGGTCCGTGACTCTGCGGTGTACCGCAAGACTTGTCTGGTGTACCGCGGAGCTGTTCATTTGAATCTAAGCTAAAGTTCAAGGATAAAAACACAACTAATCTAATGAGGGGTTTTGGAAAACATTTAAAGAGATACCAAAATGAATTTTAGTTTAAAAGATGATTTGTCGAATATTAAAACGAGAATAAAACAAGGTGAGGCTAACAATCTCCCCCTTTTTGATGTTTGACAAATCATAAACTTTTGAAGATGCCTAAGATTAAGTTTTGATCAAAAACTCCCCCTCAATCTAATCACTAGAGTTTTTATAAAAACTCCCCCTCACAAAATGCATTAGAAAAAGTTTAACTAAAATTTCTCCCCCTTTGTCAACAACAAAAAGAACTAATGATATGATTCTTGAAATTTTTTTAAGGGGTCAAAATACATTTTGAGTAAAACAAGGACTAAGGAAGTAAATGGATAACAATTTAGAAGCTTCAAGAATCCTATCACATCAAGAAAATATTAGCAACAAGAGAATATACACAAAAAGCACTAAACAAAAAGGCAAGAAAAGAAGGTTAGAGAATTTGCATGCCAATCTCACACCGAATTTTCTCAAAAAGATCTTGGGGTAAAGGTTTAGTAAAGATATCGGCTAGTTGATTTTCCGAAGTGACAAATTCAAGTACAATATCCCCTTTTTGAGTGTGATCACGGATAAAATGATGGCGGATTTCGATGTGTTTTGTTCTAGAGTGTTGAATAGGATTTTTGGTAAGATTGATAGCACTAGTGTTATCACAACGAATGGGAACACGATCATACTCTAGGCCAAAATCAAGTAAGGTTTGTTTCATCCAAAGAATTTGAGTCACACAATTTCCGGCCGCAACATATTCGGCTTCGGCCGTGGATAAAGCAACACTATTTTGTTTTCTACTAGACCAAGAAACAAGGGATTGACCTAAGAATTGGCAACTACCACTAGTACTCTTCCTATCAAGTCTACAACCGGCATAATCGGCATCCGAGTAACCTATTAGCTCAAAAGATGTAAATCTAGGGTACCAAAGTCCTAGACTAAGGGTTCCTTTCAAATACCTAAAAATACGCTTAACGGCACTAAGATGGGATTCTTTAGGAGAGGATTGAAATCTAGCACAAAGACACACGGGGAACATAATATCGGGTCTAGAAGCGGTTAGATAAAGTAAGCTACCAATCATACCTCGATATACTTTCTCATCAACATTTTTACCATCTTCATCTTTGTCTAATTTTGTGGATGTGCTCATTGGAGTTCCAATTTCCTTTGCATCTTCAAGTCCAAATTTTTTGATCAATTCTTTTGTATATTTGGCTTGATTGACAAAGATGCCATCCTTCATTTGCTTGATTTGAAGTCCAAGAAAGTAATTCAATTCTCCCATCATGCTCATCTCAAATTCCTTATGCATGCTTTTAGAAAAATTCTCACAAAGATTTTCATTAGTAGCACCAAATATAATATCATCCACATAAATTTGAACAAGAAGGATATCTTTTGAAGACCTTTTTATAAATAAAGTGGATTCAATATTTCCTCTTTTAAAACCATCATCTAATGAAAATTTGCTTAATCGTTCATACCAAGCACGAGGTGCTTGTTTTAAACTATATAAAGCCTTTGAGAGTTTAAAAACATGATTTGGAAATTTTGGATCCTCAAAACCCGGTGGTTGTTTAACAAAGACTTCCTCGTCTATAAAACCATTTAAAAAAGCACTTTTGACATCCATTTGATAAAGTTTAAAATTCATATAACAAGCAAAAGCAAGTAGCATACGAATAGATTCAAGTCTAGCTACCGGAGCAAAAGTTTCATCGAAATCAATACCTTCTTCTTGATTGTACCCTTGAGCAACTAGCCTTCCTTTATTTCTAGTAATGATGCCGGTGTCATCTAGCTTGTTGTGAAATATCCACTTAGTGCCAATAATAGTAGGGCCAATTGGTTTCTCCATTAATGTCCAAACTTTGCTATGCTCAAATTGATGTAATTCCTCATGCATAGCGTTAATCCAATGATCATCCAACAAAATAAGAATGCTTGATGAGCACAAAGAGCAATAATACGAGAGCGAGTGGTAACACCTTCTTTTGGATCACCTAGAATTAATTCACTTGGGTGATCTTTGATATGTTTCCAACACCTTGGTAAATCCGTACTAGCTTCATTTAATACTTGATCATTTTCCTTAAGAGGTTCTTCATGAGATTTTAATTCTTGAGTAGGAGATTCTAAGGGTTGATCTAGTGGAGTATCTTCATTTAAATCAACATCTACCACTTTCTTGATACAAAACGGATTAGTCTCATCAAAGTCAACATGCATAGATTCCTCAATAGTACGAGTACGTTTGTTGAAAATGCGATAGGGTTTTCCTTTAGTGGAATAACCAAGAAAAATGCCTTCATCCGATTTAGCATCAAATTTTCCCAAATAGTCCCTAGTGTTTAGGATAAAACATTTGCACCCAAAAACACGAAAATAAGCAATAGTTGGTGGTCTACCATTCCAAAGCTCATAAGGGGTTTTCTTAATAAGGGGTCTAATTAGAACTCTATTTAACACATAACAAGCCGTATGAACGGCTTCACCCCAAAAGTATGTAGGCAAGCTATGTTCTTTTAGCATTGTTCTAGCCATTTCTTGTAGAGTTCGGTTTTTCCTTTCCACTACCCCATTTTGTTGGGGAGTTCTAGGGGCCGAAAAATTATGCTCAATCCCAAATTCATCACAAAAATGCACAAAAGGAGAATTCACATATTCACTACCATTATCACTACGAATGCATGTAATAGAGTAGCCTTTCTCATTTTGCACCTTTCTACAAAGTTTTGCAAATTCATTGAAGGCATCACTTTTTAAAGCAAGGAACATCACCCATGTATATCTAGTGAAATCATCAACAACAACAAAGACATATCTAGAACCCCCTAAACTAGTGACATCAACGGGACCAAAAAGATCCATATGCAATAATTGAAGTGGCCTAACGGTGATGACCTTATTTATGGATTTAAAAGATGAACGATGTTGTTTACCAAGTTGACATGCATCACATAATTTATCTTTATCAAATTTATGAATAGGCAAACCAACAACAAGATTTTTTCTAGATAATTTTGAAATCAAATCCATGCTAGTATGCCCTAAACGTCTATGCCAAAGCCAACTATCATTTACCACGGATAAGCATTTAATATGTTTAGACATAAGACTCTCAAGATCAACAACAAAAACATTATCCGATCTTTTTGCAATAAACATAGTATCTAACTCATCATTTTTAAAAACAACACATCTAGATGCTTCAAATTTAACACTAAAACCAACATCACAAAGTTGACTAATACTAAGCAAGTTAAAAGAGAGACCCTCAACAAGTAACACATTAGAGATAAGTAAAGAATTCATATTACCAATGTTACCTTTACCCTAAACGCGTTTCTTAGTGTTGTCGGCAAAAGTAACTCTATCACCTTTTGTTTTATATAAACGTGTAAATAATGATGGATTCCCGGTCATGTGTCTTGAGCATCCACTATCAAGGAGCCATATATTTTGCTTCTTGATGCTCAATCCCTACAATCAAAAATAATTTAAGCTTTAGGTACCCAATTAGGTTTGGGTCCATGAGGGTTAGTGGATTTTCTTTTTAAGACCCATATAGGCCTTTTCCAAATTGGCACAAGAGATCCCAAATCCAATAATTTACGATAGTAACAATGAGATGCATCATGACCAAGTTTTTCACAATAGGTGCAAGTGATAGAAGATTTTGAAGAAGATGGAGTTTCATTTGAAATTTTTGATTTTACAAAAACATTTTTCAAAGGTTTTTGGTGAGTGAATGGATCATATCCAACACCACTTTTTTCACAAGCCATTCTTTGAGAACCTAAAATCAAATCCAAGTTTTCTTGACCACTAGTAAATTTTAAAATAATGACATTTTGATCAACAATCTTTTTCTCTAACAAAGCTTTTTCTTCCAAAAGATTTTTCTCAATAAGATGAAGTTTTTCATTTTCATCTATACATTCATCACAAAGATTTTGACAATCTTCCAAAGCTTTCAAAACCTCTTTAGTTCTATTTTTCTCAAATTCTAAATCTTTTGTTAAAACCTTGTTTGTTTCAATAGAATTTAAAAAATCATTGTAAAGAGAATCAAATGCCTCATGAATATCTTGTTCACTAGCATCATCATTAGTTAAAGAGAGTTTAGATTTAGGAGTTACCTCTTCATGATTTGCCATAAAGGCAAAGTGAGTTGAACCGGTATCATCATCCGAAGAAGCATCTTCATCATTTTCAAGTTCTCCCATAAAAGCAATAAGATTGACGTTTTCGTTATCACTTTCTTCTTCCTCCGAATTTTGAGTATCCCAAGTGATATTAGCATGCATTGCTCTCTTAGGTTTCTCCTTTTGAAGAAGAGGACAATAGGTTTTGATGTGACCAACTTTCTTGCAATGATAGCAAGTGGGTTCATCTTGTTTGATAGCTCTATCATTTTTCTTGTAAGGTGAGGAAGAACTTCCTTTCTTAGCAAAGCGTTTGTATCTCATGAATTTTTTCATATCTCTTGCTAACATAGCCACTCCTTCATCTTCACTAGTTTCTTCTTCATGTGAGTTATCTTCTTCACTTTCCTTCCTTTCTTTTCGTTCTTTCAACTTGGAACTCATGGCATGGAAAGCAATAGATTTCTTAATCTTCTTCTCCTCATCATCTCTTATCTTTTCTTCTTCAAGCACAAGCTCTTCCGTCATGAGGTTGCAAATGAGTTCATGAACCGTCATTTTTGAAAGATCTTTAGTGTCTCTTATAGAGTTGATTTTTGATTTGTATTTCCTTGGAAGAGCAAATAAGATTTTTCGGCATTGTTCTTTGTTGGTGTACTCTTGACCAAGAGTCTTCAAGGTGTTGACAATGTTAGAAAATCTTTGATGCATGGCATTTAAGGCTTCATCGGGCTCCATACGAAATAGCTCATACTTAGTGATAAAGAGACCAATCTTAGTTTCTTTGATATCTTCCGTTCCTTGATATGATAGCTCCAAGATTTGCCACATTTCATGAGCGGAATTGCATTCACCAACTCTAGCGTATTCCATGACACTTAATCCATTAATGAGGATGTTCATAGCTTTGTTGTTTTTGGTGAGTTTAGCTATGTCTTGATCATTGTAATCATCTTCATCTTTCACCACCGTACTACCGTAACATAAGGAATATAAGGACCCTTCTTGATAGCAAGCCACAAAAAGTAATCAATTCCTTTGACGTGAATCTCCATTTTCTTTTTCCACCCAAAGTAGTCTTTTCCTACAAAAAGCGGAGGTCTAGTAGAACATGAACCTTCCAGTTGATTAGAATCCATATCGTATTAACTCTAGAAACGATTAAGTACAATAGAGCAAGGCTCTGATACCAATTGATAGTCTATATGCGTCCTAGAAGGGGGGTTGAATAGGACAATAGAAATTAATCGGCTAATTTTATTTCAAGTAAATAAAATTAAAAGCTAATTTGAATCCTATTGTTTTAGCAAACTAAATAGTAATGAACTAGATAATCCTAAAAGACAATACTATCAAACTATTCATGTAGGCATTTTATCAAGCATATAGAGTGCGGAAATGTAAAGAGTGTAGAGATAGAATACGATACACAACGATGTATAGTGGTTCGGTTTCCCTACATCCACTACCTAAGGAAGCCTCCTTAGGATTTGCAAGATTATCCACTAATCTTCGTAACTCTTAACCGGGTGAGATTACAAACCCTTACAACCACTTCAAAAACCTTTGAAGGAAAATACACTTGTGTTATCACCAACACAAGGAACCAAGCATAAAACCTATGCTCACACTACTCTCTTAATCTATTACAAGAAGTAAGAGGAAAGGGAAAAGTGTTTAGGGGTGCTTTATAAAAGCTTTGTAACTAACTCCTAAATGAGTAGATATGAACTAAGTAGCTTCACAATGAATATGACTTGAATGCTCCTTTGAAACCTCCTTGAATGATAATATTAATTGCTCTTAAGATTGGTAGATGGAAGGCTTGAGTTGTGTCTTGAATGAACTTCATTTTATAGCTGAAAATATGGTCCAACGGTCATAAGGCTTCTCTCTAACGGATCTATTTTATCTCCAACGGATATAAGCTTTGTCCTCTTGTAATAGTGCAGAAAACCCTCTCGTGCGGTGTACCGCGGGTATGGTCCGGTGCACCGCGAAAACGTTCGTCCAGATTTCAAGCTTACTGACGGACTACTCGATGTACCGCGTCCCTGGTCCGTGCATCGGTCCGGTGTACCGCGCCTTTGATCCGGTGTACCGTGCAATTTTACTAGCTTACTGACGGGCGATCCTGTGCACCGCTCCTCTGGTCCGTGACTCTGCGGTGTACCGCAAGACTTGTCCGGTGTACCGCGGAGCTGTTCATTTGAATCTAAGCTAAAGTTCAAGGATAAAAACACAACTAATCTAATGAGGGGTTTTGGAAAACATTTAAAGAGATACCAAAATGAATTTTAGTTTAAAAGATGATTTGTCGAATATTAAAACGGGAATAAAACAAGGTGAGGCTAACAGTATACTGCATAAAGAAATTAAATTTGGACCCGGAGAAAGTTGATGTGAATGGAAGTCCAATGGCTATAGGACACCCATTGGGAGCTACAGGTGCACGATGTCTTGCGACTTTACTGAATGAAATGAAGCGTCGTGGAAAAGATTGTCGTTATGGTGTTATTTCCGTGTGTATAGGCTCCGAGATGGGAGCAGGTGTGTTTGAAATAGGAGATTTTTAATATATATTATATATCATGTCTGCAATGTTGTCATTGTCAATGGTTTTTTAGAGGAAAATACAAATTACACCCCAAATTTTGAAAACTTCCTATTTTAAATCCTAGTTCAAAAAAAATCTTTTTTAAGTCCTATTTCTAACTTTGCTGGTTTGGAACTTTCCCATTTTACCCTCCTTCGTTATGGGTACGGACCCAAGCCGAGTTTTTAGGATGCTCTAAACTATAACATGATGGGTACAGACCCAATACACTTTTTGCAATGAGTTTTTAAAGTCGTTTTTACTAAGTCTTTTTATGTATTATAGTGATATGGGGCCAGACCCATATGCTTTAAATTTTTCTGGGCTGTACCTATTAGGAAGAACTTTAAAACATATAAAGTACATAATTTAGGAGGGGCTGGCCCCATTATGAACAAAAAACACCCAATACATTTTTACAATGCTTTTTAATCTCTTTTATTAAATCCAAAGGTATGACCAATATAGGGGCTGAACCCATTACAACCAAAATATAGAATTTGAGGCTGGCCCAATAACAAAGAAAATAAAAAAAATAAAAAAATACACCCTATACGGGCTAGCCCTATTACTAACTTACCCTATCTGGGGCTGGCCCTAATCCTTACTAACACAGAATGGACTAGCCCAAATCGCTAATCTCACAATGGGGCTGGCCCCATATACACTCGCTAAAAAGAAAAACAAAAAAAACCCAAATCTGGATCGGCGACGCGAATCTGCAGCAACGGTGGGGATGGATCTCGATGGCAGCAGCAATGGTGGTGTTGGTGGAACTCGATGGCAGCAACAAAGGTGGAGAGTACGAGGCAGCAGCAATGGTGGGTTTGTGGTGGTGAGTAGTTGGTGCGTTAGGAACAGGACGGTGTGAAGGGCGCTGCACCAGCGGTTGCAGACTGTGAGCAGGGTTGGGCATCTTGCTGGAGGCGATAATGGTGGTGGTGTTGGTGGATCTACAACAGCGGCGAGGTGGGGCGGTGGATCTGCAGCAGCATCGGCGGCCTTCTCGATCCAGTGAAGCTGCAGCGTGGTGGGGTGGGTTCTGTTCGCAGCAGTGGTGATGGGGTACAACACTGGTTCGCCGGGGGTGGGGGTGGTAGTGGTTCGGTGATGAAGATGGAGAGGTGGAGGTGATGGTGTTGCTAGATGATGTGGGTGGTGGATCGGGATTAAGGGGGTGGGGGTTGGTGGTGGTGCAGTGGCGCGGTGGGGGGGCTTGGGATGAAGGGGGTGGGGGCTTGGTGGTGGTGCAGTGACGAAGGTGGACGGGGATGGAGGTGGAGGTGGGTGGAGGTGATGGTGGTGTTAATGGTGATGGGGGTGATGAAGGTGGAGGTGGGAGTGGGGTGAGTGGTTCGTCGGCAGAGAGAGAGAGAGAGAGAGAGAGAGAGAGAGAGAGAGAGAGAGAGAGAGAGAGAGAGAGAGAGAGAGAGAGAGAGAGAGAGAATGGGATTGGGGGGTTTCCGAGCTCTTAATGGAGCTTTGGAATAGGATTTTGCTGTTTCATTGTGTGGATAAGAGGGTGGGGGTATATTTGCCATATACCCTATTAGTTGGACCTTCTAAATATTAGTTAGGGGGTTAGTTGGGTGTGGGATTTTAAATGGGAAGTGGTATATGCTTTGGGCCTTAAAAACTGAAATCCCCGGTTTTTTATTGTAACTGAGTGATGAACAATGTAGTCAAACGTGAATTGGTCATTTGTGTTTTGAAAATCTTATTCAATGAAACTTCTTTTTTCTTAATACAAATGAAAATACGACCAATAAATTTTACATATATGACTAAAGATATTGAAAGAACTAACACCAGAAGGATCACTTCAATTTGAAATATCAATATTTCTCCTAATGCACTTTGTGAGGGCATCGATAGTGAAATTATGGCATCTATTGATGTACAAAATATTCCAAGGCGGAAATCTGTTAAACCAGATCTGAATTTCGACAAGTAGCGGTCTAAGACTCTAGTGAAACCCCTCTTGGTTGTTAATACCTTGAACAAGCTCAAGACTGTCAGAGTAAAAGGAGCTACTCTGAAAATTGTGATTCCTAGCGGATCTTAAAGTGAGAAGGAGATCACAGGCTTCCCCTTCAATAGCATTTCTAACGTAACATCGTCTTGTCATCTTTTGACAAATATTGCCAGTGATATCGACTGCAATAGCGACAGTTGCAGCTAGTTCTTATTCTTTTACGAAAAAAGTGTCGGTGAACCAGATCATTCAGCTTCATTCCTCAAAACTGGGTTCTCATCCTGCCTATGGTAAACACCAGTAGCTTCAGGAGTTCTGATTTTTGCGTTGACATGGTTCAAAGAGTCGTGCCATTAGAGATTTTTTTTTTTGTGTTTTAAGTGATCTGAAAAACTGCCACTTTCTTTTTATCGAAAAATCTTTTCATTCTCTCTTTCCAAATATTCCATATTATAATAAGCATGTTGGCCGTGATAACTTTTTTGTCCCAACCGATGTTGGAGAAATTCTTGATAGTATTAAGAAGCCAGTCTGAAAATTTATTATTGGATTCTTTATCCATTTTAATCTTCATAGCTGAGTCTACCTTGCTTGAATACCAAACGGAAATTTGAGTAAAAGATGCTCGCAATTGTCATTACTCAACTCACACCATTTGCAGATCTCATTATCTGTACAATTTCTTTTCCTCAAATTTTCCTTAATAGGTGGTGGGTCCTTGGGTGTGATAAAATTAAGCAATAAAATAAAGGATCCACAGACCGCAAGTGTACGGATCGTCCAAGTAATAATCCGCTAATCGAGTTTCGTTCTTTGGGACAGATAGTTATGACTATGGTGTTTATCTGATAAGTAGAGATAACTGCTAAAACAGAAAAGTAAATATAAAGATATTTGTTTGGTTTTGAATTATAACTAGAAATACAGTAAAATAAATTAACGTAATGATTAACTGAAAGTAAATATTGAGTAAATAAGCGTGGACGCAAAATGAGAGATGTACTTCACTCTCGCAAGGAATTCACCTAAATCTATATAATCAATGCTTCCGTTTAAGGGCTAAACTGGTATTTATGTACTAGTCGGAACTCTAATATCTCTTAACCCCCGTCAGGGTGGACTTAGGAGCTATCCTACGGTACTACGAACCCCGTCAGGGTGATTATACCTACTTTAGGATGTTGAAGTCTTTTGCCCAATTGGCTGCGTGGTTAGTCAAGCCCTTCAGGATCATGGACGAACACCACGCGTCTATTACCTAGGTCCGTAATTAAACCCCCCTTCAAGGCGGTCACCTCGCCACTAAGTGAATAGCCTAATTACTATAACCTACCCTTGATTCGCGACGTTAGATTCACGATAATAGTCAATACAAAATACCCAGCTTAAATTAAATCACAAAATCTCAAATTCGGGAAAACATTAATTAAATAGATTAGGGCTTAACCCATAAATGTGATTCTCAAGTACTTATAAAATTAGCTAATATTCAAACTAAAAACTAAAAGGAAATTAATAGTATACATAATTTCTAAAACAGAAATAAAATAAAGTAGAACCTAATTAGAGGAATGAAAAGAACTGTTGTTGGAGAAAAATGGATTCTCCAGCTTCTGCTCCTGCTTCTGCCTCTTGACGCTCTCTCTAAGGATGATTTAATTTGAAGAATAACTGATAGGTGCTGAATAATGAGGTCTAAAAGGGCTTATATATATATATGGTAAAATGGATTAGGTCTAATCTTAGGCTTAATTAAGTAATTAAAAGCTCAAGTCCAATTGGTAATTCCCGTAGCTGTTGTACACACTCCACTAAAACAACTGTAACTTTTGCGTCTTAAATCCAATTCACCTAATTATACTCCTCAATTCACGTTAACTCAGAGGTATAACTTTCTACTCCGAATCTCCAGACCTGAATGAGTGCCGATGTGGCTCGAAATCAGCAACTGGTAACATCTATCCATATTTTCATATCTTTTCGTCAACTCTTTGAGTGGTACTTTTTCTCTTTTGACTTCTCCTCTTGATCTAAGACTTTGAACTTCACTTCTCCTCCTCATCTTGGTGCTTCCTAGCCTCCATTTAACTAAGAACTTTATACTAAAAACAAACAAATTAACGCACAAAAGTTCTAAAATTGCAAATAACATAATTTTGAAGGGAGAAAATGCAATATATTAAAAATAAGCATAAAAATCTATAAAAGAAGTTAATTTTCACCTAAAATGATGTCTCCTAAGGGCATATATTTATCACAAACATGGAGATATCAATAGGTATTGCCCCGTTGCAAAATTTTCAACAAAAATCTTAATTATTGAGGGAACATTAGAATGCCAGACAGTATTCCATATAACACTATTGTTAGCTTCACCCTCTCTCGAGATTAAGGTTTGAGTGCGATTTCCTCATTAACCAATACGTGATAGCCTGATTTGGTAGTATAAACCCCACCTTTCACATACAGCCAGATTATCCTGTCCTTGCACTCCACTTGCGTAATAGGAATTCTTTTGATTTTGTTCACCATATTAGGAGGAAAGACTGAGTTGATTAATTCTTAGTTCCATCCCGTAATTTTATGATTGAACAGTTTCCTGACAATTTGAATGTTACAGTTTGGCGGCTTATCAACCGAATATCATTTATCAATCCATTTTTGCTCCCACACATTTGTATTCAAGCCATTCCCAATTTGCCACAGGGAGAATCTTTTCAGCATTTGAATGCCTTTAAAGATACTGGCTCAACTCCACGATATTTTCTTAGTTAATTTAACATACCAAAAATTATTCTTTGGATAGTAAATGACTTTGAAGATCTTGGAAACAAACGATTCGGGGTTATTGATGAATCTCCACGCTTGTTTGGCCAACATGGTTAGATTCATATTTTGAAAGTCGCAAAATCCAATGTCACCAATTTCTTTGACTTGGCGATTTTTTTCCAAGATAGCCGATGGATCCTTTTCTTATCTCCCGAGTCCCACCAGAAGTTCGCAATGAGACTAGAAAGTTTTTTGCAGAGAAATTTAGGGAATTCGAATATTGACATAGCGTAGTTAGGTATAGTTTGTAGGACAACTTTAATAAGAATTTTTTTCCATCCTGAAAGAAGACATGGTAAACAACTGACTAACTTTGAAAAGAGACAATCCATAATATAGTTAAGATTTTTGGTTTTTGCTCTTTTAAGAGTTAGTGGGATACCCAGATACTTACCAAGAGAGTTCGTAACTCCGATGTAAAGCGATCTTGAGACACTCTCCCTAATTTCCTTTGGGGTGTTCTTGCTAAAAAGGATGACGGACTTGTAAAGAATAATTCTTTGACCAGATACTAGACAATAGGAGAAATCTAAGGTAAATTTTTTTTCCCTCCCCATTTAAGGTTCTATTTCTTCTGCACTTGGGAGGTCCATGGTTCGATCCTCTCCCTAACAGGTGTAAAGTGAGAGGTACTAGGCTCGAATCCCTCCATGAACATGGGTAAACTAGTTCTGATTTACCATGAAAATATATATGGGGAGGCATGTATTTCTCCGTGGGATTAGTCGGGTGTGGGCAAACTAACCCGGATCACCCGTGTAAACAAAAAAAAATTATTTTATTTTTGGTGTTAATAAATTTCTACGGTTATTATTTATTAACGCGATTGTGATGGTTTAGCTTGTGGACCCCAAAACTGGAGAGGAAAAATCGGTTATCATTTCTGAAGATGATGGTATTAGGGGAAATTCTTAAGTAAACCATGCCTATATGTAGGGTCATGGTTTTATATTAAAATCTATTACTTTCCTTACCTTATGCAGGAAAGAGAAAATAAGATCGTTTAAGTTTTTTATTTTGTGTTTTATATTTTAGAAAAAATATGTTTACCTAATTAAAGTTGATTCTACGTAATTAAAAAAAAGTTATATATAAATGTTGATCTTAATAAAATATACTCTTAAGATGATGAGGAGTGTTTTTTTTTATATATACCATTGGAACAATGTTTCATATTTTTTTTTAACTAAAACAAAAAAGCTTAAGTTTTTGTGTTTTATTTATTTTAAACGACTTGATAATATTAAAATATTATTAGTCATTAGTCATCCTCTTACAAGAAAAAAAATCAAATAATTAATCTGAACACTAATAATAATTACTTAGATTTAAAATTTAAATTTAAAAAAATTTGAATCCGATTTTAGTAGTGCAAATCCTACTCTACTAAGCGTAATATTTGGATTTTTTTTTAAGTTAATATAATTTTTAAAATAGTTTTATATAATTTTTTGAGTTAGAAAATAGAATTTTCAATTTTTTTATTATTTAGCCCCTTAGCCGCTTAGATCCGCATGTGACCATCTGAGACCGCCTAGAAGGTAGCCTACTATCTAGAAATGACCAGTCGGTCTCTAGGTTGCCTCAGAAGGTCCTAGGCGGCCTTTAGGCGATCTTAGATGGTCCAATGCTGATCTAGGCATGTAGGGCTGTGAACGAACCAAACCACTCGCGAGCAGCTCGGACTCGCCTAGTAAAAAAAACTCGTCTAAACTCGTTCGTTTATACAAACGAACAATAAAGTTTGTTCGAACTCGTTCGTTAAAAAAATGAGTCTGTTCAAGCTCGTTAATAGTTATAATTTGTAAATTAATGTTTTAGTTATCAATATATATTATTAAATCTATAAAAACAAATTATTTGTTAATTACTCGAGCTCGACTCGAAAAAAGCTCGTTCGATATGTTAACAAACAAGTTTTGAACTTTTTTAACTCGACTCGTTAAAATTTAAGATCGACTCGACTGGTAAATCTTATCAAACAAGCTTGCACATCTAGTGTTCGGTTTGACTTGATTCGTTTAATGCTCTATATGCAAGTCTAGGCGGCCTACGTGCTAATTTAATAAATAATACACCTTTTAAAAAAAATTAAAAATTCTATTTTCAAACACAAAAAATTAAAGAAAAACTATTTTAAAAATTATATTAACCTAAAAGAATATCCAAATATAATCGATTATTGGAATAGGATTTGCTCTAATAAAAACTATTTTAAAAATTATATTAACCTAAAGAAAATATCCAAATATAATCAATTAATTGAATAGAATTTGCTCTACTTAAGTTGGAATCAAATTTTTTTAATTTAATTTTAAAGATCCAGGTAATTATTACTAGAGTAAAAATAATTATTAAATTTTATCCTTAAAAAAGGATGAATCCGATTTCTTTTAATAATATCTGATAATCTTTTAGTATTATCAAGTCATTTAAAGAAAATGTAAAACAATTTTTTCCCAAAGACTAAAGCCTTTTCTTTTTAGTTAAAAAAAATAGACAACATTCTTTCATGGTATATAAAAAAGAATTGAAAAATAAACACTTCTCATCAACTTCTCTCTTTCTTATTTTAATACTAAACTACGGCCAAAGTGTACTCCAACCCTACCCAAGAATTTCCCTGGTATTAGGCCAAGTACGAATGTGATCGATCTTGGAAAGTTGAAGCCTGCTTTCAAGAAAAATGGGACTACAACTGCAGGTAAATAATTGTAATAGAGTAATTAAACAAGTTTTTGATAGTGAATCTAACTATGATGTGGTTTTTCAGGAAATTCGAGTCAAGTCACTGATGGTGCTGGAGCTGTTCTTCTTATGAAGAGAAGTCTCGCTATCAAGAGAGGACTTCCGATTCTTGGAGTATTGAGGTAACATTTAAGTAAAATTACGAATCATATTTTGGGGTAAAAAATTAATTAACTAGTGGTTTTTATTACATGAGTTTCGAAGCTGTTGGAGTAGATCCTCGTGTTATGGGAATCGGCCCAGCTGTTGCAATGCAATTCCAGCTGCTGTGAAAACTCTGGCCTTAAACTCGATGATATTAGTTTGTTTGAAATTAACGAGGTACATAATTTTATTACTTCATCTTATTTTTTTAATTTTTTGTTATGAAAAGGAAATTAAAAAATAATTGTCCTTATAGGCATTTGCGTCGCAATATGTATACTGCATGAAGAAATTGAATCTGGACCCGGAGATAGTTAATGTGAACGGAGGTGCAATGGCTATAGGACACCCATTGGGAGCAACTGGTGCACGATGTGTTGCGACTTTATTGCATGAAATGAAGCGTCGTGGAAAAGATTGTCGTTATGGTGTTATTTCCATGTGTATAGGCTCCGGAATGGGAGCTGCTGCTGTGTTTGAAAGAGGAGATTTTTAATATACATTATATATTTTATGTCTGCAATGTTGTGATTGTCAATGGTTTTGTATTGTAATTGAGTGATGAACAATGTAGTCAAATTCGACCTGATGTTCGTGTTCTGAAAATCCTATTCAATGAAACTCATAAGTGCCATTTAACACTAAATAAATGCAACTTTTTTTTCCCTCATATTAAAGTCTTGAAAGTTTTGAGTTGATTCATTTCCTCCTATTTAGAAGAAGGGATTATTTTTTTAATATGAAATTTCGGACGATTAATCCTTTATAAATATATTACGGCTAGACATTTTTTTTCAGACACAAAAAACTCTCTCCAAATTCAGTTATCAATTTTAAAAAAACCGACCAAACCCTAACCCGGTCGCTGGTGGTGGTCTTTGCTGGTAATGGTGCCCCCCTTCGTTCCTTTCCTTTCTTTATTTTCTTTTCCTTCTTCCGTTTCGTTCTTTGTGTTGTGTTTGTTTCTCATCGCCAACCAGCCACCCTTTACCTTTGGTTTCCTTTCTACTAGATTCGCCGCAGCTTGGTTGTGGTGGACTTCGTGGGTCCAGTTCAGTCTTGTTCGATGGGTTGCGGATCTAAAAGACAAGGGATATTTTCTTTGGCTCTCTTAAACGATTTGATTCTTTTTGGATTTTCATTTTAGCGTTTGGTTTTGATCTCCAGACTCTCCAATAAATGCCTAGGTTTTCTTTCCCTATGTAGATTGTGGAGTCGGAGCCTTTTTCTTCCTTTTGTCCGAAATAGGCTTTGGTAGTGGAAAGCAGGAGTCGCGCGTAGAGATCAGTGGTGGAGTTCTCAGATCTTGTTTGTTGGTAGTCTACATGTGGGTTGATCTTTCTATCATCTTTTTGTTATCCTTTATTGGTGTTACGTGGCGATTCACTGAGGATCAGAGTTACTAAATCATGCGAAATCGACAATTGGAGATCGGGTGTTTGCCGTTCACTCGACATTTTTATTGTTTATATTTTATTTGGTCTAGAAATTTGGCTTGCGCTAGTGTGGGGATGCTAAAGGGATGTTTTTTTGGTCGATTTGGTTATTGATGTTGTTTCATCTTTTCTTGTAGGATTTTCTACAATCGTTGATGGTGATTTGCCTATGGCCATGATTTACTTTTCCGTGGTGTCCGACATTAAGAGTTTCAGGTGTTTGCTGTTTAGCCGGGGTATCTGGTGTTCAGACTTCTCTAGCCTAATAACCCTGGCTCGCGATTATGAGGTTTTGTGGAAGAGCGATGTGTGTGTGTCTTTTAGGTTGTTTTTGGCAGAAGCTGGTGATGGTGGTTTGGTGTTTGTGTGCTCGATCGATCCTTCCCGTTTTTTTTTTTTTGCGTTATTATCACTTGAGCGAGTGATACTTATTATGGTCTGAAAGCAACCAGGATCTACTTAATACAGTTTTCGCTTGGGCTAATACTATGGTAGTAGAGTTAGCATCGAGTTGATTATTACGGTGGCAATTAAATTGGTAGTCGATATTTCCTCCCTTGTCTGAAGACTTGAGTTTGTCTTTCTTAAGGATCATATTTTTTTGACCCTTGGCGGTCTCAGCCTGCTATTTTTGGCGACATCTACATTACCGTTTCATGTTGGAAAGGTGTTGCTAGTTGAGTTTGTATTGTTATTCTATTTTTCTTCTATGTATTTCTGTTTTTTGGTGTTGGTATTTCTTATAAGACGGGTTTGGTCGTCATTAGTGTAAGGATCGAACCCACAACTACAAAACCCAAATCTCTATCTTGTATTATGGTTTGATTTTAATTCAAGTTCTTCGACAAAAAAAAATATCCCCCGGTCTCTCAAAATTACTTCAAGTAAATTGTATTTCGCATGTTTTCTAGACTTCCAACATTGTTACTGTTGTGCATATGGGATCGACCCAGTACTATAATCAAATATCAAGTAACTTTTTTTCTTTATCTACAAAATTTCACAAATAAATTGAAATGGTCCACAACCCCAAATAGTTTCTACTGAAAATCTAATCCAAAAAATCCAGTTGTTAGTGATTTTTTTTAAAATGATTGTGATAAATTACAGAAGATTTTTAATGGATCTTTATTTTTATATGAGTTGTTTGTGTGTGTCTTTTCTAAATTTTGGTATGAATCTTATTAGGCAGTTTATTTATTTTGTGCCACGATCCGGTTGGATCTCTTTTGTAACAAAAAAATTTTCTTTTATCTATTTTGTGGATCTTTTGAGTCAATTACTCTAAATTTAATTTTCAAAGATATGCATGGATGATTTATTTTTTTTGATACCTGCATAGTCCAAACCAGCTTGTATGCACCACAACTGGCCAGTTAAACTAATCTTAATGGTTTGCATGGATGATATTACTTTTTTACTATGAAAAAAAATTATATTTATATATTAATATTTTCCATACATTTTACAAGTATAATAATTTAAGAAAATGCTATATAATTAATTATAATAAAATTTTATAATATTATATCATTTGGATGTAAATTTTACTAAGTTGTCAAATCAAGACAAATCAAAGTTCTATTTTGAATAAAAATAAGGTGTCATATCAAAAATCATATTTTAAATCTTTACACTACCTAATAGATAAAAAGAATCTAAATGTTAAAGATTATATTAATTGTGTTGTTCTCATTACAACTAAATAAAACATTTTAATTATTTTTGCTACTTTTTTGATTTTGTATAAATTATTTTTACCAAGAAAGAGATTCAATTTTAATTTTCACTCAAATTTTTCAAATTTTTAAATTCAACTTTACACTTTCATAATATCTACTTTAGAAAAGATGACTTCTCAAACCTTTTAATTTTGGTTTGGTAAACAATAGTGGCGGAGCTACATTAGCCGAGGATGGGCTCAAGCCCACCTTTAAAAAAGACTTTTTTATTTATCAACACTTGTTAAAAAAAGCTTAATAATCAATAATTTCTTTTAGTTATTTTAAATTCTCTAATTTTGTTTTTAATTTAATTTTTAATATTTTATAATTTATAATAAAAAATATTTAAATTAAGAATAATTTGATAATATTTTGTCATTGCTTATTTCATTTAATAGAAATTATACTTTTTATTTATTTAATTTAATTTTTTATTATTGTATAATTAATACGCATATATAGATTTATTTTCTTTATATATGAAATTGAAATATACGTATAGAAACTTTTACTTTTTTGTTAATTTTATTTTATATTTACTTGACTGTTCTTGGAATATTAATTATATCAAAATAAAAAAACATTACAAAAGATAGATTAGATTAAATGAATTTTTTATTATATTTTTGTTATTTAATTATAATTCACGATATTCTTGTTTCATGTTATTTTTTATATGATACGAATTTGAATTGTCGTTCTTAAATTTCTTTTATATTTAATCCTACTTTCATTTTTAATTCTGGATTCGCCACTGGTAAACGATTCCATTAATAAGTAACGTTTAAAGTACATTGTACAAACTCCAGTTTCTACCTAGACTTGGATACGGAAAATAGTACCCATTGACTCACTAGTACAATTATCAATATGTTACAATTAAATTCCTATTATCATCCATAAAGGAATGATGATGATACATAAGTGAATAGCACAAAAGAGTGTACAATTTAATCTCTTTCATAATTGTCTCGTGAAGTTGTCTCGCCTATTCCCCAATCCTTATTAGTAAAGGTTCCTAAGCATATTTGCAATCAGTCTATTTATGTCTTCCCCAAAACATATCTGCACCATAGCTGTGTAAATAACACAAATTAAACGACTTATCATTGTTTTATAATCCTAATGTAGTCTCGATATTCATTATAATTGTTATGCAATTTTTTGACTAATTTTTAATCTTAATCTTTAACCTATAATCTTTATACAATTAGATATATAAATATATGAGTAAATGCCACTTAGGGTCTTGAACACACCCCCCTCTTCAAGATGGGGACCCCGCCTAGAGCCTCTTCTTACTAAAGACCTCAGAAACTTTTTAACACAAGAAACCCAAAACCCCAATTACCTTAATACCCTCTTTTGTTTTTTGTCTTCTATATATACTAATTTAAAACCCCTACCATTATAATTTCAGATCTATTTTCTCTCACCTTCCTCTCCTCCTCACTCCCCTCTTCCGACGTGAAATCCCCATCCGCCACCACCACCATAACACAACCACCACCGAAATGGCTACACCACCAACACCATCACCTATCCTCCTCTGTGGCTCTCCCTCTCTCCTCTCTTTTCACTAAACCTTTTTAGTCTTTCTCTTCAAAGATTTGGAGCAGACATGGCTGCAAACTCGATCCATGGCTGCACCACCACCACCATAACACCACATCCTTCTATGTTCGTCGGAGATCGAAGCAAGCTCGCAACACATCTAGCTCCTTTCATCTTCGTTGGAGTAACAAACTGAGGGCCACCACCAACATAACACCACCAGATCTGGTGTTTTTCTTCTTCGATAGAACGAAAACCGCCATCCTCGCAGGTTCGCCATGGAAACGCACCTGCTGGATTTTTAGAGTACTCCGAGATTTTCTTAGAGTACTCCGAAATTATCTTAGAGTACTCCGAGATTTTCTTAGAGTACTCCGAGATTTTCTTAGAGTACTCCGAGATTTTTCAGATCTGGTTTGACCAGATCTGGTCAAGGTAGTTAGGTTACTTTATTTTATTATTTTTAATTGTATATTAATTTGTAATTTATTCAAAATTGTGTAATAAAGATGAATGAAGATTTTTTTTGACTATGTATTCTTTGATTTTTAATAATACTCATCAAATTAATAGAATACTCACCAATTTTTAGAGTATTCCGAGATTTTCTTAGAGTACTCCGAGATTTTTCTTAGAGTACTCTGAGTATTTCTTAGAGTACTCTGTGATTTTATTAGTGCATTCGAAAAAATTTAGAGAGTACTCCGCAAATTTATAGAGTACTCAGCAAATATATAGAGTACTCTATGTTTTTCCAATACTCTATGTTTTTTCCGGTGACCGGTGACTAGTGGTCGGAGGTCGGTGGTAGGTGGTGGGAGGTTGGATGTAGGTGGGTAGTGGTAGGTAGAGGAGAGAGAAATAGTGACATCACACTTTTTTGTCTTTTAGTGATAGTAAGGGTAGGAAAGACTATTGTAAAAAATGAGGTCCCTAAGAAGAATAGCTTTTTTGAAACTACTCTATAGAGAAGAAAGATGTTCTCCAAGACCCTATATATAATTCACCCTAAATATATTCACATTATAACTAAATTAAAAAAACAAATTTAAATTAAATTCAAAGTTAAAGATAAAACCAAGTTTATAAAATTAAAGGATAACTAAATGTTTTTTTTCTAAAAAAAACTAAACCCATTGAGCTACCTAAAAAACCCCAATCCTGCTAGCACCCTATCTGAATATCCAAAGACGGAATTCCAAAAAAAACTCCTCTCATACCACCTAACCCGCCCATCCCCACCTCCACACAGTCATTCTAGCACCAAACTATTCCCCCTTGTAATACCTAAAGTTATTATTTATGTAAGTCCTAGACGGGGGTGGGAGTGGGGCTGGGGGTTGAATAATACACTAATCTAATTATGTTTGGTTAAGAAAATTTTCTTGACAATCATTTAAAGTGGTTCGTTTACCTTACATCCACTACCTAAGGTAGCCACCTTAGGATTTTAAACTCAACCACTCAACTTCTAGTTTTTGTGAAGGTGAAAATGAAACCTTTAAAATAAGGTCTTTTTGGGTTAAAACCCAACCATTCTTTTGAGACTTTTACCAAATAAACCACGATCAGAGTGGGGTTCTTTCTAGGATCAGTGTTAACCTTTACAACCCAATCTTCTCTAATATAGATAAAGAGCAACCCCTTGAATATTTGAATGATTATTATAATAAGAACACAATACTCTTTAAGGAGCAAATAATACAATTATAATCTTGACTCCTTGAGAAGTAGATATGAGAAGTTAGAGTTATGCTTGACATAGCGACATGTTTTGATAATAATATTGAACAATTGGATGTTAAAACTGTATTTTTGCATGTTGATCTTGAGGAAACTATGTTAAAACTATGATTAAGTGTTTAGACAGAAAGTGGAATTGTTTGCTAAAACTAGTAAATGAAATATTTGTTTGGTTTTTGTTTTTCAATTCTACACACAAGAAAGTACATTTAAAGATAGACTAAATTAAACTAATATTTAACTAAAAAAGGTTACTTAAATGGGAGATATCCTCGAGTCTCGCTAGGGAATCACCAAAGTTTATTAATTCACAATTTATTGCTTAAGGGTTAAATCGGTATTTTGCATTAGCCGGGATTCTAATGTCTTCCTAAATCCCGTCAGGGTAAAATGATGCTAATCTACGATACTAATGACCTTGTTAGAGTGACATTACAATACTTTCAACTGATTGTTGGCATAAACCCTAATGACTATGTGGTTAGTTAAGACCACCAGGTTCAATACCGCACACCACACGTCTATGTCCTAGTTCTATATTTAGACCTCCCCCCCTTCCGGATGATCGCGCCACTACGAATAGCCTAAATACTAAATCATATATCTAATTCATCGGAGAAGAGATAGTAATTGATGCAAGAACATAGTCAATGGTAAATAGTATGAATTAATTAATATTAAAGCAATCCCAAATTAAACAAACTCTGAGTTAAAAACTAGGGTTCACCCCTTAAATGTGATTCTCATGTAAGTGGGAATTAGCCCATAACTAAACTAAAAACAGAAATAAATAACAAGACATACATAATAATCAGAATGTGTTTAGTGCTGAATTGTTGAAGATTGGTCGAAACCAATCTTCTTCTCTTCTACTCCCTGCTCTAAGCGTTCCTCTGTCTCAAAATAATGTTTCTAATATTGTCCCCTAGTTAATGAGGTCAAAAGGAGGTTAAATATAGGTATAAAACGGACTTGGCCCATATGGACTTAAGTAAGTGATTAAAATGACCCAATTCCATTTTAATTAATTCGCAGTTGTACAACACCGTTTCAGTAAATCGGCCATAACTTTTGCATCGTAAGTCCAAATCCACTGATTCTACTTCTCAAAATTCACTAACGTCAAGGCCCACACTTTTCATTTGAACCGCCAAGACTGAATCCTAACTAATTGGTCTCGAAAATGGAAAGAAGTGACGACTTTACTCTTTCTTAAACTCTTTTACCTTCACCAAAGTGGTTTCTTTCGCTCTTTCAACGCTTTTCCTTGTTCTTGGACTTGAATCTTCACTTCTACTCTTCATCTTGTGCCTACTAACATCCATATACCTAAGAACTTCACACTAAACAAACAAATTAGCGCACAAAAGCTTTAAAAGTACAAATAATTTCAAAATGAGTAAAAAAGTGCATTATAGCAAAATATAACTATTAATCTATTTACTAAATCCAATTTAACCTTAAAAAAGTGTCTCGTGAGAGGATTTTTATATCACAAAACGAGAAACATCAGTTGTACGTGTCTTTTCTAAAATTCGTATAAATGTTATTGGACTTTTTTTTGTCAACTATGAATCTTATTAGACAACTTGTGCTTTTTTTTATATGAGTTGGTTGTGTGTCTTAAAATTGGTATAAAACTTATTAGATAACTTGTGTTTTTTTATATGAGTTGGTTGTATGTGTTTTTTTCAAAATTGATATAAAGTTTATCAGACAATTTTATTTAATGTGTGGAAATTCTAAGTCAATTACTTTCAATTTAATATTTTCAATTTTATTTAACAAATAAAAATTTAATTTGTTTTATACTCATAACTTAATAAAATTTACATACAACTAATATAATATTATAGAATTTTATTACAATTAATTGTATATCATAGAATTTTACAATTAATATATATATATATATATATATATATATATATATATATATATATATATATATATATATATATATATATATATATATATATCTTTGATACCTTTATATAATCATAGAATGATAGACAATTAATTGTAATAATAATATTTTGTAATGTTCTATTAGTTGTATGTAAATTTTATTAAGTTATGAGTATAAAACAAATTAAATTTTTATTTCATGAGATGTCATATTTATAAATTGATTTTATAATCTTTACATTGCGTTATAAATATAAAAAATCTAAATATTAAAAATAATATTGATGATATTATTTTCATTACAACTAAATAAAACACTTTAATCCGCGTAAAAAAACATTTTAATAATTTTGCAAGTTTTTATTAATTTTGTATGAATTAATTTTATTAATGAAAAGATTTGATTTAAAATTTTACTCAAATCTTTCAACTTAAATCCAACTTTATTTTTTCATAACCTCTATTTTAGAATTCCTAAATCCAGTTTTATTCTTGCATAACCTTTCATTTCGAAAAAATTCTTGCCCCATTATTTCTAGATTCGAATCCTCTCTAATTATAATACAACACACTAATTCTTTATAGAATTAACGCCTATTAAAAAACTTATTTAAAAAAGGGTGCCTAGAATAAGATTCTTTATAGAAAACAACCCCATCCCAAACTACCCCTATAATTAAAAATTAAAAAAAAAAGAAATTAGAAAAAAACAAAACAAAAACTAATAACCACACGCGCACGTCCGTGAGAATTTTTTAAAATAGTCATAACTAATTGTAAAAAAATCAAAAAAATAAAAAATTTATATATTTGGATAAAGCAAATTAATATTTACGTCTATGATTTTTTTTCGGATTTTTTTGATTTTTTTTGAATTTTTTAATTCGCAAATACGGAATTCCATGTTTTGAAATACTAAATTAAACATGGAATTCCATGTTTTAAACATGGAATTTCGTATCTGCGGGAAAAAAAATAAAAAAAATTCAAAAAAATAAAAAAAATCATAGACGTAAATATTAATTTGTTTTATCCAAAAATGCAATTTTTTTAATTTTCTGATTTTTTTTGAATTAGTTATATCGATTTTAAAAAAAAAACCACGGACGCGCGCGTGTGATGAAATTAGTAGTAGTAGGTGGTGGTGGTGGTGGTGGTGGTTGTGGTTGTGGTGGTGGTAGTGGTGATGGTTGTGGTGGTTGTTGTGGTGGTGGTTATTTATTTAATATTTAAAAATAAATATTGTATTAAAAATAAAATAATATATTTAATAATAAGGATAGTAGAGGTATAAAAAATATAAAGGGAGGGTTTTTCTATAATTACTTAATTAATGAGGCATTTATCTCTAAATAAAAAAATTAGAGACTTAAAAAAATTAAAGGCTTAATTAAGGAAACATTTATCTTTTATTACCCCTTCTTTTTTAGGTTATTTATCCTCTAGAATCTGTCATATTAATTTTTCTCAAAATCGTTTGGTTCTTTTTTACTTTGTCATAATATGGCTTTCTAATTATATAATCTTTGATTAAATTTTAATCTTAATTTTTCGAGTTAAATTTTCGTCTAATAATAAATACTCTAATAATTTTTTTTTTTTGGTTATATGAAACCATTTTTGGACTCGACATGTACCGCCTAAATGGATATCATAATACTCTAATAATTAGATCATATCCATTAACTATGTATATAATAACAACACGTATATCATTAAACTAGATGAATGATTAATATAATTATTTAAATTTAAAACATAATGTAATTGTCAGGATTGTCTAATAAATAATGCAACTTCCAATGTTGGAGCAAATTTTTTTCCTAATCTTTATACAAATAAAGGGTAATACACTCCCCTTCCCATCCCCCATCCCCCAAACAGTCATTTTGGCACCAAAACTATGCCTCGTTAGGCATCGGAGTAGTGACTAGGTAATCCCTAACATTCCGTAATATCCTCTTTTAACTCTTTTACAAACTTCAACATCAAATGTATCATAAAAATGAATGTCTCACCCCTTTTAAGATATATTTAATTGATCCCATTGCTCTCCAGAAGTAGTCTCAGACACTGAATACATAAACGGTTGTTCAATGACAAAATTCACACATTACGCTATTAGGAGACACAATTTCTAACAAAATATTTACTAGCAAGAGTAAATGCAATCATAAACTAATTATTACAACCAGCGCCCATCTCAACTAACTTCATCCAATACAACAATTGAATAAAACGCTAAAAAGCAGGCATCAAATCCAGATCCCACTTTACCACCACCACATCAATATCAAATATACTACTACAACATCTTAAATTTATTACAAATTCAATTCCAAAAACACCATAATGTCATAAATATCATATCAAATCTTCTTCTCATCATTGTAACACTATACTTCACTTAAATTCTTAACAACTTCTCATAACTGATTCTCATGAGTAGACCTTATTAACCTTCTTCTTCTCCTAGGGTTTACCGAAGAATCATCATCACGAGGTTCCGGCTCATTATCACCATCGCTGACATCATCGTCATCATCATCATCATCGCTATCTTCATCTTCATCATCCTCATTATTATTTTCGTTATTAACATTATTATCTTGATCTTGTAACCCCAACAAATTCTCACCCCAAAGATACTGTCGAGTACGATTACGATGCCTTAACAAAGCCCTAGATCTTCCACCACCTCTACGTTCAACTTCACGTCCCATTGACCCAATCATTTGAAACAAAACTAAAGTACTTAACCACCTTCCATTATCACCACCACCAGGTCCTCTTTCCCTATCATTACCATTATTTTCAATCACATAATCACCAAGTACAAGTGAACCAGGCATAGCTGAACGAAGAGCACTAACAATATCATCGTACTCTCTTTGATTCTCAAGTAATCTCCATTCACGTTCTCTTGAAGGAGGTACATCAGCTGGACGTGCCATTGGGTGGACCCGCCTAGCATGCCTACGTAAATCTCTATACCTACCAGAAAACACACACGTCTCGTGAGAACAACTTCTCGCTTTTAAATTCAAATACTTTCTCGCATCTTCCTTAACTTCCCATCCTATTACACTTCCACGACATAACGGACATCTCAAACTTAATTTCGTTTCGTTATTAGTTTCCTCGTTTAAACTTGTGGAGCCTGATATATTATCGGAATTATATGTTGATGATATAATAGGAGGAAGAGGAGGTGATGATGAGTCAGCATTTTCGGATTCGAGTCTTTTGAAACGATCTAAACAATTTGAATGTCTGTAACTGGTATCGCATATATATGAGCGACACCCTTTGTCATGTGAGCTACATAAGAGAAGTACAGCATTATGTGGATGATCCATGCATATTGGGCATGATACTTCATCCCATTCCTTGTGTAGACCACGCATATCTTCATCTTCTTTAGACATACTTCTTTTTCGACTATTCATGTTGTTACTGTAAATATATATTCTAGTACATCAAAGTATTAGTACTGTTATACTAAGAGAGTGGAGTACATATATGGAATATAAATTATAAAGATATCATTAGTAACACATGTTCAGTACAAATCAGTTACCACATATACGAGTTAACTATACACACGACTTAATGATGCTTTGACAAATCATTAATCATCCCAATTTAGAATGCAAATTGAAGACCAAGTACTACTACTGAGATACTATAAGCAATCAACCCGGTTTCAAACACATCGCCCCAAAAAAAAAGGTCTTAAAAACAAATAAAAGGTGTAGCAAAAATTACAAGATCAAATACTATTCTATCACAGTTATAACAGTAAATAAGTTAAAATATACAGAATAATTATTCCTATTTTTCTTAACTCACCGTGAAAAGGCTTTGGGACTTTATCTATAATGGAACTTCTGAATTATGTAAGCAGCCCAGGTAACATCTGCAAAGGCGAATTAAGATGTTTAGATTTAATCTACATAAATCATTTGAATGAGCTGATGCTATTAAATGATAAGATACAAACCCTAAACACAACTTAACACTAGATTTAAACAAATTGAGGAACGTAGTTAACTAATATGACTAAAAAAATTAAAGAACACAAGAAAAAAACCTTTTGCTCCATTTCAGATATTATAATCAAACGTTGAAAATGAAAGTTATTGATCATTTTTCACTTTTAATTTAAAAGGTAGATAATTTATGGATTTAAATGCAAACCCCAGCAATAGTTTTACCTTTTTTCTAACCCAAAACCCTAACAACAACAATAAACAAACAGATAAACAAGATCCTCTCTTTCTTCGTCAATCAATCACGATTAGATGTAAAATTATGCAATGGGAAGAATTGGAAAAACAAATTAAAAAAATCACACTTAAATAGATTTGAAAATTGGATAAATAGAATTAAAAGGTAGGGGATTGGTACAATACAGATAATCTGGTCACACGCTTAATCCCTTGGAAGATTGATCGATCAGTAGTCAATTTTACTTGAGATTTTAATATGAAATAGTGAAACGTATTCGTGAGGTGAAGAAATAAGGAAATATAAAACCATGTGTATATACAGATTAATTAATGAATAGAGGCACAAAATAGAAAAATGAAAAAGGTTAGGGACAAGATTATTGCGTGCGTGTACGTTATGTATGCTGCCACCGTGGAAAGGTCTGCCATCTAATTAGATTTTTGTGAGTGCCTTTATCTAAACCACCGATACAAACTACAAACGCACTAAACATCACTTACCCCTCGGAACACTTATTTTTTAAATTAAATAGAAAATCCTATTTGTTTTTTTCAAATGATACACAATACTCTTATATAAAATTGTATTTATTATTCCACCCAATCCCAACCCATATTGTGGTCAAATCAAATAGTGTTTTCACACATCGTTCAATGTCTTTGCAATAATAGCAACATTATTATTATTTTGAGTAATCTTATAATCATTTTTCTCTTTATCACATACATAATCTTATAAATTAAACTCATGGTTTATAGCTTCCAATGCATTGAAAAAAATATATATACATAATCTTAGTTTAGGTAGAAAAAAATTAATATACGTAATTCTTTATCAGGTATGTTATCGTTATTGTCTCGAGCACTAAGTGAATAATTAAACGCGTGGAATAATCTTCATAGGTTATAAAGCACAACGCATTGTCATCTTTGAGCATATCTTCCATTATCTTTTGGGTCCCAAATATGGAAGAAAGGGGTAACACGATCCTAACAAAGTTTATCGTTCGCCAAAACTGGTACACACGACCTTGGTGGATCACTCTTATCTAGTTATACCTCTTCAAGGGTGTTTTGCATGAAGACAATCAAACTACTCGATCAAAAACTACATTTCACGTGGGATGTTATGTACTCCAATACATAGAAGTATATTGTCTTTCATATGGGAGGTTGTTTGGATATCTTCCATAGACGATTACTCTTGCTTAATGTAACTTTATCTCATCTTGAGAAGTCGAAATCACCGGACATGTTAAAGATCTTCAAATATGAAGTTGAGTTTTAATTTGGAAAGAAGACCAAGGTCGTAAAATCATACATTGTTGGTGAGTACTACGTAAGGTTTGATAGATCCGGAGACCACGATTGTCGGTTATATACCTTTTTGAGTGTCAAATCATGCCACTTTACACCGTGTATGGTAGTTCTAGTATGAATGGTGTGGTAAAGCGACAAAATCTTACAGTCAAGGATATTATATAAAGTATTATTAGTCATTCTACGATTCTATAAGTCTTGTGTCGAGGAACACTAAATATAAAAATATACGTTCTCAACCGAATGCACACAGAAGCAAAGAATTTGACTCCTTACGATATATGGTACATAAAGAATCTTTTGCTTAACTATTTACCGTTAATAAATTTTTAATTTCTTATTTGGACCTTTAATTAATTAGGTTACTGAATATAGAAAGTCCAAACATTAGAAAGTTTATAATTAAGGTCAACTACATAATATATTGGCCTTTAATCGGTTAATAAAGTATTGTGGAAATAACAAATGAATATGTAAATTGTAAGACAAGGTGTGAGCATATAATTATAATTATTTTCAATGATATAAGCTTGTAAAAAAAATTTTTTTTTTTAAATATTTAGAAAAAAAAAAAAAAGAGAATAAATTAATTTCCGGAAATATTAGATTTAGAAATAAAATTATTTAACAAGATGGCTTTTTAGTTGGATAAATATTATGAATGAAGAAAGGTATGCAAATTTATAATGTCAGTCTTACCCAACTTCTTCGGTTGGGCTCTTAACTTTTCATTTGTTGGTTCTGAGCCCCATAAGCTATTGAGCCCCCAAAAAAATATCTCACAGGTTTTTTTTTTTTTTTTTTTTTTGTCGAAATATCTCACAGGTTTGATTTGTATCATTCGGCCTAAATCCTTAGTTGGAGTTCTACATTTTTGTTCTATTTCTTTTTGTATCATGCGTGAAATGGTAGTCGACGAAAGAGAGTAATAAGGAGCAATTAGGGGGTGGAAAAAAGAATGATTCAGGACAAAAAAATAAGGGCAAGGAATGTGTGATGGAACAAGATACAGGGACTTTTCAGGTGGGATATGGAGGTATAGTAATCCGTGATGCTGAGACGGAAATGGAGCGGAATGAAGGAGTGTTTGAGGGCGCGATGGGGCAGGTTAATGGGGACCGAACTGGTGCTGCACAGGCTCCCAGCCGAGAGGGAGCTGTAGCAGAAGGCGGAAAAGAAAAAAAAGAAAAAAGCACAGCAGGGACCGAAAGTGCAATTTCAGATTCTAACAAAATGGCAGATCAGTGGGTCACTTTGGCCAGGGGCCCATCTGCTATTTCCGAGAACCTGGGGGGCCTTTCCTTACCTCCTGAATTCGCGAAAGGGGATTGGGGTGCTGAACAAATAACGAGGGAACATATTCAGGTGGACCCGGGCGATAACGAGGTCTCATTTGTTCCGGAAACGCAGCTTAATGATGGCGATGGGGACGCGTTAATGGGCGTTAATTCGGATGGGTCAAGGCCATCAGATCAGGTATAAGCTTAGTTTTCTTTTTGTACTAATCATTTTTAATGTGTACAGGGAATAATATTTACGGGAATTGGGAGGACATTCCCTTTCCCCTTAACATCTTGGTTTGGAATTGTCATGGAGCGGCACAAGCTAACTTTCAAAGAGTGGTTCGGGAGATGATTCGAGTTCATAATATTTGGCTAACGGTCATTGTCGAACCGCGTGTAAGTGGAGCTAAAGCAGATGAAATTATTAACGGATTGGGCAAGGCAAACTCTGTGAGGGTAGAGGCTGAGAATTTTAGAGGCGGCATTTGGCTTCTTTGGGATGATACGGAAATAGACGTTCGAATTTTATCGGCTGGAAAACAGGTAATCAACATTGAAATTTCTAGAAATAATTGTGTTACTTGGTTTTTCTCAGCTATTTACGCAAGGCCAGTGGCTAAGGAAAGAGAGCCGCTTTGGGAGGCATTACACCATGCTTTTAGTGGTATTGAAGAACCGTGGTTGATTGCCGGGGACTTTAATCAAGTAGGCGCGGAGGAGGATAAAAAAGGAGGAGAGCCAGGGTTCACGCGGAGGATGGAAAAGTTCGAAAGTTGGCGGGATAGTTGCGATTTAGCTGATTTGGGTTTCGAGGGACCGAGGTTCACTTGGTGCGATTCTTGGAATACCGGTCAGAAAATTCTTCGGAGATTGGACAGAGCCTACGGTAATACAGGACTACTTGAATTGTTTCCTTCTGTTCGGGTAACACATTTAGACCGTAGACACTCGGATCATGCGCCGATTTTAATTCGTTTGAGTCAAGGGGTCCAGAGACCGCCGGCGAGGTTTCGTTTTGAAGCAGCTTGGTGCCTCCACAAGGGCTTTACAGATTCAGTTAAAGAGTGTTGGAATACGGAAGAGGTAGAGTTGGAAGATCGTCTAATAAATATTAAGGAACACCTTGTTAGCTGGAAGAGGGATGTATTTGGAGATTTAAACAAAAAAAAAAGGGTACTTTTGTCTAGACTTAAGGGGATTCAAGTTTCGCTTCAGCGCTCCTATAATCCGTACTTGTTTAGATTGGGAAAGCGGCTTAGGAGTGAATATTTGAGCGTACTCGAGGAGGAGGAGATGTTATGGTTTGAGAGATCGAAGGAAAAATGGGTTCGTTCGGGTGATAGGAATACACGGTATTATCATCTAGCTACCATGAAGAAACGGAAGACAACTAGGATTCAGAAGCTTCGTAATGCGAATAATGGTTGGGTTGAGAATGAGGGGGAGCTAGGAGAGATGGTTCGTAACTTCTATGTTGAGTTATACACAGACACTTGCAAGTTTATCGGTCCCTTTGCGCTTCCTCACGGTTCTAATTTGGGGGCGTTGGAGAAGGACCTTCTAGAAGAAGAATTTACAGATGAGGAAATTAGAGTAGCGGTTTTCCAATCAGGCCCCAATAAAGCAGCCGGTCCGGATGGTATTGCGGCTTCCTTTTATCAGAAGTGTTGGGTGGTAGTAGGTCCGGAAGTTTGTAAGATGGTTAGGAAAGCGATTCGGGATGGTAGAATTTCAGAAAAGATGAACGGAACTCTTATACATTTGATTCCGAAAGTTACTGAGCCGACTAGAGTTGGGGATTTGAGGCCTATTAGCCTCATTAATGTTCCAGTTAAAGTCATCATGAAGGCGATGGTTAATCGAGTTCGGCCACTTCTAGCGGATCGGATTGGTTATAACCAAAGTAGCTTCCTTCCGGGTAGGTCAACAATTGATAACGTGGTTTTGGTGCAAGAAATAGACCATCGTATGCAAAAGATCACGGCAAAATCGGGTTTTATGGCCATCAAGATTGACTTAGCTAAAGCCTATGACAAGCTAAGTTGGAGATTTATAGAGGACACGATTGACTTTTTTGGGTTTCCGAAGAATTGGACGAGGGTAATTATGGAAGCTATGGCTACTAATAAAATGAGGGTCTTGTGGAATGGGGAGCAGCTGGAGGAGTTCACCCCCCAACGGGGCATTCGGCAGGGAGATCCTCTGTCCCCTTACTTATTTGTGCTTTGTATGGAACGTTTGTCTATTCTAATTCAGGGACTTTGCGAGGGAGGTGAATGGGTCCCCATTCGTCTCCATCGTCAAGGTCCCGGTATATCTCATGTGTTTTTCGCAGATGATTTAATGTTATTCGCGGAAGCTGGGCCCCGCCAGGTTGATCTTGTTAAGGAGGTCCTTAGAGTGTTCTGTGAAGAGGCTGGACAAACCGTGAGCGAGGAAAAGTCACTTATTTATTTCTCGCAAAATGTTGAGAGGGAGGTAGCTGTAGAGCTTGCGGAAAGGAGCGGATTTGTACTTAGTGAGTCTTTGGGGGTGTATTTAGGGACGCCTATTAGATCGCAACGGTTACCGCGAGATTTCTTCCGGAGAGTCACGAATAGTATGAAGGACAAGCTTCCGAATTGGAAGGCCCAGAATCTTTCGTTGGCAGGTAGAATTACGTTGGCGCAATCAGTCTTATCGGCCATCCCTACGTATCTTATGCAAACAATGAAGTTTCCGGTCCACGTTTGCGAGGAGATTGACAAAATTATAAGAGACTTTATATGGGGTTCTTCGGAGGAGGGGAGGAAAATCCATTGGTTGTCTTGGGATAAAATGTGTTGGCCCAAGAAGAAGGGTGGATTAGGCCTTCGGAAGGCGCGAGATTATAATTTAGCTTTGTTGGCTAAGTTAGGGTGGAAGGTGGTTAAAGGGGACTCAGCTTTGTGGGTTCTTGCTCTTAGTCACAAATACTTTCGGAATGGGATACTTGTAAGGGATGTCAAGCCTTCGGATTCGAGGATGTGCAAGAATATTCTTGCTGGATGCGAGGTGTTAAAGCGTGGTATTGTGGAGGTAATTTCAGGGGCGGAAAGGAATTTCAAGTGGAGGTTTGAGCCGTCTGGGATATTTTCGGTAAAATCGGCTTATGACGATATGAATCGGATAGAAGGGAGCTTTGAGTTTAATTGGGATTTAGTTTGGAAACTCAAATGTCCTCAAAAAATTAAAGTGTTGCTTTGGAGGAGCGTGTGGGATAGGCTTCCCACGCGTAGTAATTTATGTAAGCGTGGGGTGATTGAGGATGAGTCTTGTCCAGGGTGTGGCGCGGCGAACGAGACGGCATTGCATCTGTTCCGGGATTGTGCTGCGTACAGGGGAGTATTTAATTTTTGTGCAGGGACTAATCTGCAATTTTTGAATAGTAATGCTCCTGTTATGTTCTCAGGTGGGGATGTCTCGGCTAGGTCCAGGAGGCAGGATGTGCAGCTTCAGTGGGACGATGGAGAACAGCTCGGTAGGGGCTGGAATGGATCTGGAGAAGGACAGCAGTCCAGGCTGCTGGATCGACAGCAGTTCCTCGAGGAGGAGAGAGAACAGCCGCGGCAACAGCAGGCTTCTCAAAATGCTGCAGAAAATTTTGGGCCGCTCCAGGAGGGTAATTCGGTTCGTTGGTGGGCTGAAATGCTTTCGCGTGGGCAGGTGGTCAATGGGATTGAACGATGTACTTGGGTAGCCGCTCTTGTATGGGTTATTTGGACGAATAGGAACACAAGGCTTTTCGAAAGTGGGGAACGCGCTAAGACCAAGAATGAGCTCATAGCTAGTGTGAAGTACGCGGTTAGAGACTATGTTAGAGCATGGGGAAGGGAGCGAGACGGAGGGTTAATTATTTCCTCGCGTAGCGTTCTTGTAAAATGGTCTAAACCAAGCATGGGGTTTAAACTCAATATTGATGGGGCATTTGATACTAGAGGCAATGTTGCGGGTATAGGAGGGGTGTTTCGTAATAGTGCCGGAGAATACTTAGATGGTTTTGCGGGTTCTTACAGGGTCGAGTCATCACTTGAAGCGGAGTGTTTTGCGCTTCAGTTCGGCCTACGATTAGCAGTGTTGAGAGGGGATGGTGATTTAATCATTGAAACGGACTCGAGTGAGTTGCACGCGCTAGTGAAGGGCGGTGCGAACTCAAGGGGAAGTTTAAATGATGCCATTTGCGAGTGTAAGGGTATTTTGGAAGCTAATGAGCGTTTCGAGTTTGTTCGGGTATATCGAGAAGCAAATAGCTGTGCGGATTGGTTAGCAAAGTTCGGTTTGCGGAATAAAGAAGGACCGGTGGCTTTCTCGGATCCTCCTGATGGTTTATGGCGAACTCTAGCACGTGACCGCTGTGGTTGGGCTGTGCCTAGAGTCGTTATGAATAGTTAGTTTTGTTTAATTTCGAAGTTTATCTTCAGGGTCTATTGACCTCTTATGTAACAAAAAAATGGTAGTCGACTTTCTCCCCCTCATTTGGAGGCTTGAGTTTGTCTTTCTTAAGGATCATTTGTCTTCGACCTTTATCGGTCTTCGCCCGCTACTTCAGTGGCATCTTGGTTACCTTTTCTTCTTGGAATGGAGTTGCTGTTTGAGTTTAGATTGCTTTTTCCTCTTCTTCTCCCTTTGCTTGTCATTTATTTGGTTTTATTTTCTTGCTTTGATGTTTCTTTGTTTCGTTATTTACGGGATTGGTTGGACAATCTATGTACTTTGTAATCTTTCTTAATTTTAATATATGTGCTTTCGTCAAAAAAAAAAATAACCTCTACACTTAACAAAATATATAGCGCCTAAACCAATTGGGTTAGTCTTTTTTTCTTTTTTCCAATAACTTATAAATTAGGGTAGCTCAATTGGTTAGAGTCTTAATATTTCTTCAACTTTTAAAAGAGTGTAAAGCAAGAAATACAGGGTTCAAAACCCTCCCTGAACATGGGTAACCTAGTTTTGATTAAGTAGGGATATGCATGAAGAGGCGTGTATATTTTTCACTTCAACCTTTAAAGGAGGGTAAAGCAAGAGATACAGGGTTCGAATCCCTCCCTGAACATGGGTAACCTAGTTTTGATTAAGTAGGGATATGCATAAAGAGTCGTGTATATTTTTCATGAGAATAGTCATGGTGCGTGAAATCTGGCCCGGACACCCATGTATCATATATATATATAGCACCTACGGTAAGAAACACTCCGGTCCTATTCGATTTGTAAAATATTTTCTATTTCCAGAGTAAATTTTAAAAAAATTATTTTTGTTTTCTTTTTCAATATTTTCAGAAAATATGAAAAAAACTGATCTCACGTTTTTCTAATATAGCAACGTTTTCATTTAATTTTCCAAAAGATTGTTTTCATTTTCTCTAGCCAAACACGTTTATATTATCGTATATTGAAAAATATAGAGAATGAAAACAGAAAATACTTATTATTTTCACGAACCAAACGGGGTCCCGATTTTTTACTTTATTTTCTTTCATCCTTTCTTCCATTTTTTTCCTTTTCAAAATCATATTATAAAAATGAAAATGAAAATTAGGTTACAAGAGATAAGCCAATCCTCGTCCTATTACCAGTTCCTCCCAGTATCCTGATCAGATTGGGAACAAGAACCAATAACCAGTTAATTGGAAGGAGCTTACATCTTACACTTCTACCTAATAAGTGTGTCATTTCATTTCTATTTCTAGAAACATACCACATACAGATGTTGGACCTCGAGAAAAGATATTATCATTAATCTTTCGCATAAAATGTTGAGTTTTCTAACAGACTTCAAATGTGTTTTTGAGGCCTTGGGTGATACCGAGGCAGTGAGTATGAAGTGTAATACTTGTATCCCTAGTGGAAACTGCTTGATTACAAGTTAAGAGTACCACAATACCTTCTTATTCAATAACCAAGATACAACATATCTTGTTCCTCTTGCAGCTAATCAAGACATTATCCTTGTCAAAACTAATTGTAGCAATCCCTGGAATTTTCCCGTTGCTCTTGAAAGAGGCATCACAGGAAAAATTGATGTCAGAGTTGACTAATTCCTAGTTTTGTGATATACATGTTGGGAATTAATCGCCATAAGCTTGTTTTTACAATCATGCACATGGAAATTTGCAATAAGATTGTTCCTAAGAAGCAGAATCATTTGGGTGTTCCATTTTTTCCATTCAAACAATCATTTCATCATATAGCCGTATCTAAATACATCAAATTGTGAAGAAAGTGAAAGTTTTGAAAATATTCTTTCTTCCTTAAAAGAAAGCCTTCCCAATATTTCAGGTAGTAAGAGTAATAGAGATATTTCATTTACCAATAAATATCATGTTAAGTATTATAATCACTAAAACTTAATTAGGCAAAAACATACAACATAAACAAAAGGTATTGAAAGTTCATTGGAAAACACAACAGAAGTGTTAGAATTAGGACTGGAGATAAAATATAAAATAAGAAACGAGAAATGAAAGAAACACATATATACGTGGAAAACCCTAATCAGGAAAAACCATGGGAAGTTGAGAAGATATTATTATAAAGGGTTGATTACAAAAGAGACTCTAATGGCTGCTTCCAATTGAACGGGTTAGTTAATAACCAAAACAATACAATGAATTTATAGGTAAAAGAGATACTAGGATTAATGACTAAATGAATAAGGTCTTACAAAGGAAAATTTGGGTCATAATTCTAACAATCTCCACCTTGACAAAAATTCGGTAATCGAGCCCCAAAAAACCTAAAGATATCTCTACCTCGAACAAATATCTCCATCTTGACGAATAATCCGTTAGGGAATCAAGAAATAAATCACCAATCTTCAAATATCTCTCATCCTCTTCAAAAAAGTTTCGAAGGACTTAATAAGCCTCGTAGGACTGAATAAGCTTCGAAGGGCTGAATAAGTCTTGAAGGGCTGAATAAGTCGTGAAGGACTGAATAAGCCTCGAAAGGTGAAATATAAGCCTCAAAAGGCTGAATAAGCCTCGAAGGGAATCTTGACGAAGATTATGCTAGGGAGTCAATAAATAAATCACCAATCTTCAAATATCTCCTCCTCTTCACAAAAGTCTCGAAGACTAAATAAGGCTCGAAGGGTTGAATAAGCCTCAAAGGGCTGAATAAGTCACGAAGGACTGAATAAGGCTCGAAGGACTAAATAAGTCTTGAAGTACTGAATAAGCCTCGAAGGGATGAATTCAAATGGCATGCCAACTAGGTCTAAGGAACACTTGACCTAGATATCAGAACCAAAAATCCCTGAAGACTTTAGCTTAAATGGAGAACGCCATCAAAGTCCGATAAATACTTGAACTAGATATCAAACTCAACGATTAACATATCTGCAAATCAACCATGAGTACTAACTATTATATCCATCTTAAAAAAAAATCTCGCTCAAAAGAATATTCCAAATCAATCTGATTTGTTATATCATCAAAGGCTTTCAAATACTGAAGAGTGTTCAACATATCAACTTTTTTTGCATTCTTTCTAAAATTGGGGGTCTAATATCAAAAAACCCCAACATAAATTTCTTCCAAATTTGTATGCACGAGTATAACACCTCGTACCTTAACTTGCGAAAACAAAGTCTTGTATTTCAATTATCCAAAAGTTGTCATGATTAAGAGCAACATATTAACACAGTACCAAGAATAGCAAGCTAGACAGAAATATGGAGAAACTAACCTCAATATGGACTAAGAATGACAATAAATCTTAACAAATACCTCGACCAATGCAGTCAAATCTCAAAATTCGCCTCGATCAACGAATCCAAACTTGCCAAGTCAAAGTTATCGTAACATGCCACAATAAATATCTTGTATTTGAGATCTCTAAAAACATCTTTAGGATGGCAGAAAACCTTTAAAATACCTCCGGTCAACTCAGCTTATAGATAAAATAACTTCGATCAATAAGGTCAAAGAACAATGCGAGGCAAACGGCAAAAATACTCAAAATTTGGAGAAATAAACCTCAAAAATATATTCATGCGTTGAAAAACCCTTGGGTAGGCCAGGCCTAAAAATTCAACGCAAAAGTCAAAGTCAAAGCTTGTGTCGACTATGCATTGACTGCACCAAGCATGTGCGAAGAAACCAGAGACGCTTTGCTTCCACAGCCTCTTCAAGTGTAAGTTTGAAAGTGTTACTAGCCAAATATTCAGATAAAACCCTACAGTCAATGCCCCAAGAGAACGACTTTGCAGAAAACTCCCAACGGGAAGATGCGAGTAGAAATCACTTTGGCCACGAAAAAAATAATTGTCGTTCCTTGCTCTGTTTGCAGTTATTTTAGTAGCAAGAGATAAGCCCACGAACTTCTTCAAAGTGTCGTTCTTTGTCTTACGGGGGGGAAGGTCGTGATTATTGAGGTTAGACATGTTGTAAGAAATAAGTGATCTGGTGATGGAATAAAATTGGATGATGATAATGAAATCAAAGTATGAACTACCTTCTTTGTTGTTGCTATATAGATGACAAATAAAGTACAGGTAATATATATTGTTCTCTTGCGCGTGAAAGATAAACACATAGAAACAGAGTGACAAGTGGCAGAAGAAGTGTATTAATGTTAGGATAAATGCATTGAGAATGTAATTTGTCAAGTAAATACTTGCACACCTGGTGCTATGTGAAAAATAAAGCGTATACCAAGGGAAGCTAGATTGCTAACCTTGAGAATTGAATAAAATATCCAATTCGAGGGGACATAGAAGCTAAAGGATACCTGCTTCTAAAACCGAATCTTGTTCTTGTGATTCCCAATGTGTTTGAACTATAGGACAACCAATATAATAAAACATAAAAAATCACGGATACAATTAAACACGCAAAGATTTCACTCATTATAATGTTCTAAAATGCACGTGTTGAATAAAAGGGCGATACAATTGGAACATCCCATATATAAAAAGTTTTTCCATTTACGTATAGAAGAGTGTAAATACTTCCAAAATAAATAGGTGTGATACAAAATAAGATCTGATAAAATTCGAAGAATCTTTAAATATCTAACAATAAAGCTAGTGAAGATTTCCCCTACTTTGGATAAAAGACAAAGAAACTTTGTACTATCGACGAGGAGAAAAAGAATATTCATAAGCTTCAGATAGAGGAATTGCAGGTAAAGAATGCCATTTGTAAGAAATTTCTCGCTTTCCCTTAAATATGAAATACTAGCATAGGGTTCGAGCAAATCAAGATTGTATAAAATCGTGACACCCTCAATTAAAGGTTGGAGAAAATCTATGATAACCATATAGCTGTGAAAGAAAACATCCTGCATGCGTTGCGAAAGTGGAATCCAAACAGATATTTTGATTAGAACCTCATTAGAATAGGTTGGAGAGATAAAATACCTAGCTAAGAAAGCCTGCATGTATAAATCAAGCCACAATTGGATGCCTAAGCGCAGAAGGATGCTAGAAATTGAATAAAACAATATCTCTTGCTGAGATAAACCACCCTAAAAGGACTAGATAATTAAAACCCATCCGCGGATAAGCAAAATCATCAAGAAACAACATGCAATTAGTAGACTTAATATGAGAGTAGCTAAATAGATGAGAAAAGAAAAGAAATTAGACTGCATGTGATCACAACTAAACCATATGAAGATAATCGCATGAAAATAAAGGAAATTACTGAGGAGATTTAAGAGAAGGTAAACTAACGGTAGCCCCATGGAAAACCCAGTAGAAAAGGAAAGAAAAGCTTCCAAATGAGCAAAAAAGACAGACGAATTTGACCACAAGAGTGAAGAAGGTGAACTATAAATCTTTGTTGACATTTAGAGAGGATGTGGATTTAATTTTAGCTACTAGGTCTGAAATTACTGGACTGGGCTTGCACCATTCTTATTTGAGAAGATCCATAAAATTTGTAATAGCATGTACTTCGAATTGTAAACCCTAAGCCATTAGATGTAGAAGTTTGAACACCCGATCTCCTTATAACAATTTAATTCAACAACTCATTAGATAAAATCAAAACGATTTTGCACGAATTTAATGGTGTACTTATAACACTCGATCTCCTTTCGTTTTCCCCTCTTTGGCAGCAACCTTAATTTTTTCTTTCGTTCTTTAATCTTTTGCTCTAATACCACTTTGTTAGAATTAGGATTGTGAATAAAATATAAAATAAGAAATGATAAATTAAAAGAACATCGATATACGTGAAAAACCCAAATCAAGAGGAGAAGATATTATTATAATGGATTGATTACAAAGGATATTCTAATGGTTGCTGCCAATTGAAAAGGTTAGCTAATAAACTATACAATACAATGTATTTATAGGCAAACAGAGATATCAGGGTTAATGACTAAATGGGTAGGCCTTACAAAGAAAAATTTGGGTTATGAGTTTAACAAGAAAGATTGGGGGTCGTTCTCCTGCCCCCGAAAGACGGTAATAAAATATCTTAATTTTTTTCTAAACAAAAAATCCTTAACAAAATAAACTTAACTTTTGTCCTTCCTTTGAATCTAAAATCCGTCCCAGCCAATAGTTACACCCCCCACCCCCACCATCCCCCAATCCAAAAGTTCTTCGTCCCAGCCAATAGTTACACCCCCACCATCCCCCAATCCAAAATTTCTTCGTCCCAGCCAATAGTTACACCCCCCACCCCCACCCACCATCCCCCAACCCAAAAGTTCATAGCCGTTAAATTCAAAACTATCTTGGTCTTTCTTTTTCAAACCTGACTACTTTTTCACATTCTTTTCTAGAAATCCATCTTGGATTTATCCTTAAAAACAACAGATAAAGTAATGAAACAATTATTAAAATGAACATGATATAAATTGAAAAAAATTGAGAACATGATATAATATAGAGTAAATAGCACTTTTGCCCCCTTCGTTTATACCCGATTGACAGGTTGCCCCCTAAGTTTTAAAATGCGACTCGTTGCCCCCTAAGAGTCACTTTTGTGCCCCGTTACCCCCGGCCCCTATTTCCGTCCATTTTTTCCGTTAAAAGCGACGTGGCAATTCCATGTCACAATTTTTCTTTTCTTTTTTAGTCCTAATACTAATTAATCCTTTAATTAAGTTAACCTAAGGGTAAAAAAGAAATTTTATAATAGTTTTAATATTATTAAATAAAAATAATAAAACCATCCCCCACCCCCCCACCCCACCCCACCCCTCCCCCCTCTCTTCCCCTTCTTCTTCCCCGTTCTTCTTCTTCTTCCCGACCTGCAACTCTTCTTAAAAAAAAATCAAGCAAAGTTTTATTTACTGTTCTAATCCCATAACCCCATTTCTCATCTTCTTCACACCCTTCATCTCACATTTTATTGTTAGGTAAAACAACTTTATTGTTCTAAAGCACTCAAACTCATCATTCTTCACTCTAACAATGCCATTCTAATTGAATGCTACTGAGAAAAAATTGGTAACACCAACACCCCCAAATGTCCTTAAATAATTACAGTTTTTCCATTGAGGTAAGAAACTACTACTCCATTTAAGAATTCAAAGGCTACGTCATTGATGAAAGTTTCTAGAGAGGGAGGGTTCCAAATTCTCATATTCCCCATTCTCTAACCTATAAAATAATCGTCATTGAGAGTACCAATTAGTTTCACTTGTGTGTATTGTATTCATACACAATCGAAGGACCTAGTTTCAGATTGAACTTGTGTGTACTTATACAACATCAAAGAACCCAATTCCGTCCATTTATGCCCAATGTATTGCACTTGGCATTTAAGCTTTTACCATAAACAGTGAGTTTGGGATTTGAGGTTTTATGTTTCAAATTTTTTCAATGAAAATGGGGGAGGGTTATGACGTGAAGAAGATGAATTTGAGGCATTTAAATCAAGAGATGAGTTTGAGATTTTATGTGAAGATTTTCCACAGTCGCCGGAGCACTCATGCCGACCAGTTTCCCGGTGGATTTAGGTAGCGGGATAGCTATAACACTTCAAGGCCTTTGGTTTTAAAAACTGCATTTACACTTTATGGTCCGATGATGCAACATGGGTGTCAATTAAAGGGGAATGATATTATTTGCCGTTCAATGGATCATCAAATACGAGGAGAATTGCTTGCGAATGTTGAGTTATTTGGTCTAGTTTTTAGTCTACTTTTTGGAGTTGTGGGTGCGTATCTTTTTGCAGCTTCTAGATTTGGTGTGGGGGTGTTGTTGATTTGAGCATCTTCAAAGTTTTTTTTCTTTAGAAGAACCAGGTGTCATCGGGGAAGAAGAAGAAAAAGAACGGGGAAGAAGAAGGGGAAGAGAGGGGGGGTAGGGGGTGCGGTGGGGTGGGGTGGGGGGGTTATTTTTTATTATTTTTATTAATAATGTTAAAAGTATTATTAAATTTCTATTTTACCCTTAGGTTAACTTAATTAAATGATTAATTAGGATTAGGATTAAAAAAAATAAAAAAAGGTGACATGGAAATGCCACGTCACACTTAACGGAAAACACGACCAGGGGGTACCGGGGGCACAAAAGTAAAAGTTAAGGGGTAACGAGTCGCAATTTAAAACTTAGGGGACAACCTGTCAATCGGGTATAAACGCAGGGGACAAAAGTGCTATTGAGTCTATGATATATTAAGGATCGGACTTAAAAATATGTATTATCCTTTAAAACAAAAAAAAATGTATAACTTAAATGTTAAGGTTTCAAAATTATACACGATGGTTACAAAATAACCATAAATTATTTAACATGGAAGATGTGACATGTTATTTCTTTTTTGTTCGAAAGTGACATGGTATTTACTATTGGAATATTGTAGACTCATTAGTCATTACTTATATAGGTTTGTCCCCCGTGGGAACGCGATGCTCCAATCGCCCATTAAATCAACGTGAGGCGAAAATGAAGCAAAGTACAAACCTACCAATGAACCATAAATATTAAGTACCAACCCACCAATGTTTTATGACGTACCAAGTTTTGCAAGAAACCTTTGTTTCATGTCTCACTCAAAAAATGTTGGAATATAAAGTGATAGTACAACTCCAACGAGGGTATGGATAACCCACCACAGCCTCACCCAACTCCGCCACAACCTCACCAACTCCGATCACAAATCCACCACCACACCTCTTTCAGAGAAACCGTTACCTAACTGCAAACTAATCTTAAACCTAAAAATCAAACCCACCACTACAGTCTCACCAAACTCCGTCCGAGCTTCCGACCACAGATTTACCACCACACCAACTTCCGTCCTCCGCAAACTCAGTCGTTCATCTCCAACAGATTACCCTCATGACCTCCGACCTAAGTCTCATTTTTCTTTCGTCAACGCCGCCTTGCCAGACAACACCCCACACGCGAACTATGACCCACGTCACCTCCATCTCCGATCCAGCTCTTTATCGCCGCCCCACCAGGACCAGGTACCATCTTCCCTGCTCCACATCCATCTCCACCGTTCAATCGACTGCGACACCGATCCATCTCCCCTGACCTCACGCGAGTCAGGCCCAAAACTGTGTCAGACTCACACGAAAGCCCATGTCATCAACGCGCGAGAAAAAGAAGGTACTCCAAAGCTTTTGTTCGATTCATTTCCACAATATGGATCGACAAAAGCTTCCGTTCTTTTTCCTTTTCATTATTATTGTGAAATCTAGTTTTCTAGAATTAGTTTTAAAAATGCTTAGCGCTTTCTTTGAGATGGTTTGCAGAATATTGAGAGGATTTGTGGGATTTCCCTTTTGCAATCTCTACAATATCAATTATACAAATAACCTTGAACTGTCAAGGAGTTGGCAATCCTTTGACAGTCCAGACCCTGAAGGAATTATGTTCTAAGCATAATCCAGAGGTACTTTTTTTAACCGAAACTAAGAATTATTTTAAAGTTGTTAATAATTTAGTTGATGTGTTGACGATAAAACTTATACACTATGTAGACCCTATTGGATTGGGGGTGGTTTAGTACTATTTAATAAAGATAATATTGATATGGAGATAATTGACTTTGACGAGAATTATATAGATAATATGGTGTCACATGATATTAAGACATAATACACTTATGCGTATAGTTCTCCTATTGAAACTAATAAAATCCAAGTTCATTGCAAAATTATTAAGTGTTATGATGAACATTTTCCATGACTTTTGATAAGAGATTTCAATATAATAAGAAACATCTCAGAAAAGTTGGGAGGGAGAAGTATTACTAAAAGTATGAAAAGTTTTGATAAACTGGTTAATAATTTAAAAATAGAAAAAATTCTTAGGCATGATTGTGAATTCACATGGTCTAATAGAAGAACAAGTGAAGAATTAATAAAGCCTATTTTAGATAAAACTTTAATAAATCTTGAGTAGAGTACAATGTTCTCTAATGCTTGGTTAGCAGTGGTTCTAGTCGTAGGCTCGGATCATTGTCCTATTATACTCCACCAAGATCAACAATATGATAATAAAAGAAAAAAAGATTTTACTTTCAATATGTTTGGACTTCTGAACTAGAATGTGTAAATATTATTATAAGTGTTTAGGAAGATAACAAAAGTTTAAAGGAAATCCCTACTAATGTAATAAAGTTTAAGCTAAATATTACTAATAAGAAGCTTATAAAATGGAAAAAATTCAATAACAATAGATGTATTGAGAATTATATAGAGAGACTAAAAATTCTTTCTAATGGTGATACTAATATTGGTAATTGGGATGAATATAATGCAATAACAAAACTTATTGAGAAAGTTTGGAAAAGAGAAAAACAATTTTGGAAGGATAAATTTAGAATCCAGTGATTAAAAAAGAAAGACAAGAATACTTCATATTTTCATGCTAGTATTAAAATTATAAAAAAAAATATAATAAAAATTAAGAAGGTTAATAATGAATAGAAGGAAAAAGAAAATAAAATAATAAGTATTTTTAAAAGAGATAATTTCTAATTAATTATAATTTCTTGTCCAAAAAAAATTATTATAATTTTTTAAATTTCATTTTAAAAGGAAACGAGAAAACTAATTATTATTTACTCATTGATTAAAGATTTAAATCTTAATTAAGTATTTTGGAATATTTATCTTCCACTATTATTCTTAATGTTATTTTAATATTTTTTATTTCATTTTATTATATAATATTCATCATATATAATTTTTTTTCTTTTCTTTTTATTCTAAAATCCGGCCACCGCCACCGACCACCACCACATGATGCATTTATTACCGACTATCGCAACCTGCTCATACATTCTCCACCGACCACATACCACCACCACTACCACTACCACCACCTTCGCCCATAACCAGCAGCACCTCATGCATCCACCACCACATCATGCATATATCACCACCACCACCAACAACAACACCTCATGGATCCACCACCACCACTTATGCATCCACCACCACAAAAAATGCATGCATCCACCATCACCACCACCCTATGCATCCACCACGACCACGACCACATGCATCCACCACCAGCACCACCATCTTCATTATTCTCCGCCAACCACCATCACCTTCGCCCATAACCACCACCAACTAGTTCTGCCACCGCAATCACCACCAATTACCCCTAACTAATCCATCATAAACGCGCATCTGTTAATTTTTTTAAAACAATATCAGAAAAAAAATTGCATTTTTGGACGAGATAAATTTATATGTAACGTCTATGAATTTTTTTGATTTTTTAATTTAGATATTCAGTTTTATGTGTTGCTATAACACACAAAAATGGATTGTCAATTCCACCACACACGCGCGTCCGAGAATTTTATTTAAATTTTTTTATAACTAATTCTAAAAATATCTTAAAAAATTAAAAATTACATTTTTGGACGTGGCAAGTTCATATCTTAACATTAGCGATTTTTTTTATGTTTTCTTTTTTATTTAAACTTTGATATTAATACACAAAAATATATTTATGTATTCGTATAACACACAAAATAATAAAATAAATCTAAAGCATTCTCTTATTTAACAAACTCATTTTTTTCTCTTTATTAATCGCATATACCCTATTTTTACTCATTTTTAACTATCTTGATGTAGTATCTTTTTGTTCAACCCTTTTTTGTTATTTTATGTGTTGCTTTAATACACAAAATATTCATTTGTGTATTAGAGGAACACACAAATTCACTTTTTCTCTTCCAGTAAAGCCCCTTCCTATTTGTGATTTTGTGTATCACATGAATACATAAACCGACTGTTTTGCGTAATGATGTAATACAAAAAAAAAGAATGTGTAGATATTGGATTATATGTATTTTTTATTTTTTGCAATCATGTAGCACACCAAATGACACATCATATTAGTCTTTTTCTTTAATCTTTGATTTTTTGTGTTACAAGTATACATAAAAATTAGTTTTGTGTAGTACTAACACACAAAATGACAAACCACATCATACTAGTCCTTTATCCTCTTCTTTGTCATTTTGTATGTTACATAAATACACAAAACTTAAATTTGTGTGTACCAGTTTTGTGTAACCCTAGAACACACAAAATAACAGACATTATTATATTAGTCATTTTCTCCTTTTAGTATTTAGGTTTTAGTGTTTTTTAGGGTTTAGGTTTATTGTGATTAGTGTTTTTAGGTTTGGGGTTTAAGATTTAGGTTTTTAGGGTTTGGTTTTATTAAGTTTACGGTTTAAGGTTTATGGACTAAGGTTTATGGTTTATCAGTTTTATAATTTCATAAAATAATTTTAGTTTATTCTAGTTAGTTTATTATCATCTATAGGGTTAGGGTTTACGGTTAGCATTTTTAGGGTTTTAGTAATACACAAAAGTCAGCTTTGTGTAGCATTGGAACACACATAATGACAGACCCCATCATACTAGTCATTTTTATTTTTCTCTATAATTTCTTCTGTTTCAAGAACACACAAAACTTAGTTTTTGGTATTCCCGGAACACATAAAAGCACAGACCCCATCATGTTACTTCCTCTGTCCATTAATGTTTGTCATACTTTTTTTTCACACAAATTAAGAAAAACAATTATTCCCCCTATTTTTATTAAACTACCCTCAACCAACTAAGTAAATTCATTTAATGATGATAAGCTTATGAGTATTAAATAAGGATAAAATTGGTAGAAAGTGTAAAAAGTTCATTGGTATCTTAAATGCACAACCTTTTGTGGACATCTACTTTTAGAAATTGTGACAAACATTGGACAGAGGGAGTTGTATTTTTTATTCTTTTAGGATTTAGGCTCTAGGGTTTTCCGGTGTAGGCTTTTTTCCTATTTAAGGTTTAGGGTAAAGGATTTGGGGTTGTACGGTTTAGGTTTAAGGTTTTTTATTAGGGTTTCAGATTCAGGGTATGGGGTTAGGGTTAGTTTTTTTAGGTTTGGGGATAGGGTTAGGGTTAGTGTTTTTAGGTTTAGGGCTAGGGCTAGGATTTATAGTTTCTAGGTTTAAAGTTTATTGATATTAGGTTTTGTGGTTTTTAGGTTGAGGATTTATGGGTTTTAGTGTTGAAATTTTATGGTTTTTAGTGTTTAGGGTCTCCGACATTAAATTAATTGACACAAATTTTTTTCTATGTATTACATTATTACACAAAACAATCGGTTTGTGTGTTCATGTGATACACAAAATCAGAGACTAAAAAGAGCATGACTAAAAGAGATTATTACGTGATTTTATGTGTTGTTGTAATACACAAATGACTGGTTTGTGTATTAGATCAACACACAAAATAAAAACAAGGGGTTGGACAAAAAGATAATACACCAAGATAGTAAAAAACAAATAATAATAATAAGGTATATGCAATTAATAAAGAAAAAATGATTTTGTTAATGAAAAGGAATGTTTAAGATTGATTTTATGATTTTTTGTGTTACAGGAATACATAAATATATTTTTATGTATTGTAGGAACAGATAAAACTGAATATCAAAATTTAAAAATAAAAATAAAACAAAAACATTCGCTAATGTAGATATGGAATTGACTCGTCAAAAAATGCAATTTTTATTTTTTTTGATTTTTTTGGAATTAATTATGATTTTTTATAAAAAAAAGAAATCATGGATGCGTGTGTGGTGGAATTAACAAATTTTTATTTGTGTATTATAGTAACACTTAAAACAGAATATCGAAATTAAAAAATTAAAAAATTCATAAACGTAAATATTAATTTACCTCGTCCAAAAATGCAACTGTTTTATTTTTACTATTTTTTTACTATTAGTTATGAATTTTTTTTAAAAATCATGGACGCGCATGTGTGGTGGAATTAATTGGTGGTGATTGGTGGTGACGGATTTAGTCGGTTGTGGTTATGGATGAAGGTGGTGGTGGTGGTTGTGGGAGTTGTGGATGGGGGTGGGGGTGCGAGTGGGGGGGGGGGGTGCAAGTGGTGGTGGTGGGGCTGGTGGGGTGTTAGGGGTAGTGGTGAAAAAAAATTATATAATAAAGGATTAATGCCAAAGAAACCCCTCAAGTTAGAATTAATTTTCCGTCATCACATCTATCATTTTTTTGCCCATAATAGGCACCATACATTTTATTCCTTCCTTTTTTGCCCATAAAAGGAATAGTTTGAGTTATGGGAAGCTTCCCAGAACTCAAATTTTGAGCAATGGGAAATTCTCAGAACTCAGATTTTGAATTTTGGGAATGAACTCAAGATATCTTAGGAGGATAAAAAAGACAGTGCCTTTTACGGCATAGTGGACAAGGCTGTAGAGATTTATTGAGCATTAACCCTATAATAAATTATGAAGATAATAAGAATTAAATGATATATAATTAACAGGCTTATAGGTATTTTTGTAATCTTCCAACTTTTTGTTCTTAATTAGGAATTAACTTCTAATTATAGTTAATTAGGAATGATTCCACTCAGTGTAATTAATTGGGTGTTGCCCCTTTTTAAAAATTAATTCAATGACATTTACAATTCAGTGGGGCCAAGGGACTTTACTCACGTTTCGTCCCTTGTGCAACCTGTTGTAAATAATGCTATGAATCTCTCTCTTGTAGCTCCTATCACCTGTGATGAAACTAAAACAACTGTTTCGAGATGTGTTTAACAAAGGCTCCAGAGCTAGATGACTTTACTGGAATGTTATATAATACTCATTGGGAAACTATCAAATTACATGTGATGCGTATTATCAATGATTTCTGGTTTAATAATGGTAGTTTGGAGCCTTTAAATCAAACTTACATAACTCTCATTCCTAAAGTTGATGATCCTTATGAGGTAAATCACTATAGACCTATAAGTTGCATAAATTTCATTTAAAAAATTATCTCACGATTTTTTTTAAAATAGACTAAAACCTTGGTGCCATTTTTGGTTGATAAGAATCAAACAGGGTTCATATTTCATTCTCAATACTTATTAATGGGAAAGAACATGAAATTAATAAACTTACTAGAGGTATTAGGAAAGGGGACGTTTTGTCACTTTCTTGTTTGTCTAATGTCTCAAACACTTAACCTTCTGGTTCAAGACAAAGTTAATAAAAATATTATGGAAGGTTTTAAGATTAGGAAGATTTGTCCTATCATCACTCACCTACTCTTTGCTGATGATAGTATTTTCTTCCTAAAAGCTACTTATAAAGATATTGAACCTTTAATAGTTTGATGGAACATTATAGTAAAGCTACTGGATTGTGTCTTAAATAAATCTAAATATTGTATTATTTACAGTCCCAACACTCCAAGCCACATTAATATTATGACGGAAAGATTATATATGAAACAAGTTGAATCTTTGGATTCTAACTTGGGTTTAGCAATAGACTGGAATAGGAATAAATATAAAGACCTTGAATGGTTAGTAATAAGAATATTAAAACAAAATTGAAAATTGGAAAACAATTTTTTTCTCTTAAAGTGGGAAAGAAATACTTATTAAATCTGTTCTATAAAATCTTCCTAATTATATTATGTCTATTTCTATAATTCCATAAATTAATGCAACACTATTAATATCATTATTTCAATTTTTGGGGGAGTAAAAATAATAATAATAAAATTCATTATGAAAGTTGAGAATCACTACTACACGCGTGATCTCTCGCGACCAAATTTTTTCGCGACTACGTGAAATAGTCGCTAAAGACAGATACCATTCACGGCTACTTATCTTTAACGAATACGGTACATGTTTCTCGACTACATGGTAGTCGTTATTAATTTTAGTCTTTAACGACTACATGATGTAGTCGTTAAAACTTCAAACGTAGTCGCTAGTTTGTTTTTAAATTTTTAATTATGTTTCCACCGCCATAGTGTAGTCGCTATTGATTGTGTTTTTTAACGACTACATGAAGTAGTCGTTAGAAGATATTACTAACGACTACTTTTGTGTCTTTGGCGACTACTCTTGTAATCGCGATTAGTTGTGGCGTATTTATTACAGTAAGTTGCGAATTGGGATCCTCAAACACCCAATATTTTACAATTTTCCCACTATTCTCTCAAAACTCTCCCAATTATTTTCACAATTCATCATCAAATATTATTTCAACACGTGGAAAAGCTTTCGCGGGCCAATCAACAACGTGGGACCTTCTCAATTATCAATTTCCCCATCTAAAGTTTCTCAAAAGTAGGTATTTTTTGTTCTATAAAACTCTTTCAAAATTCTTTTATTTGCATTCAATTGTGTAGTTAATGCTAAATAGTATTAATTACTAGGTATTTCAACACGTAGAAAATCTTTCCCGGGTCATTCAACAACGTGGGACCTTCTCAATTATCAATTTTTCCTTCTGAATTTGCCCAGAAGTAGGTATTTTTCATTCTATAAAACTCTTTCAATTTTTTTTTATTTGCATACAATTGTGTAGTTAATGCTAAATAGTATTAATTAATAGGTATTTTAACACGTGGAAAACCTTTCTCGGGTCATTCAACAACGTGGGACCTTCTCAATTATCAATTTTTCCTTCTAATTTTGCCCAAAAGTAGGTATTTTTCATTCTATAAAACTCTTTCAAATTTCTTTTATTTGCATACAATTGTGTAGTTAATGCTAAATATATACTATCACTATGTATCTCGAAACATCTTATAATTTTATATGATATATATATATATATATATATATATATATATATATATATATATATATATATATATATATATATATATATATATATGATATATTATTGTATGAGAAATAAATGCATAAATGAGATATATATTTATTTGATGATGTAATATTTTGTATGCTTTTAATTTTATATTTATGTATTTATTTGGTGATGTAATATTTTGTATGTTTTTAATTTTATATGAGATAATTCCCAATTAATTACACTTTCTCACTTTTCATTCCCAAAAAAAAGGAAGGAGGAAATTACTTCCTACTCACAAATTTTTAACTTAATTCCCAATTAAACACATTGTCATATTTACTTTCCAATGTTACCCTTATGTGATTTTTTTATTGTTTTTAATTTTATTTTTTAATATTTATTTTTTTGAATTCTTTTTAATTTTTTTTTTCTGAATTTTTTTTTTCAGAAATTCTTTTCGAAATCTTTTTTTTGAATTTTTTTTTCGAAAAATTTTTCCCGATTTTTTTTCAAGGTTTTTAAATTTATTTTAAAAAAATCGAAATTTCAGATTATGTGTTGCTGTAACACACAAATATAGATTTATGTGTTGCTGTAACATACACGTATAGATTTATGTGTTCCTGTAACACATAAAGACATAAAATCGATCTAAAAGATTCTCTTCTTTAACAAAATTGTTTTATTATATTAATTAATCGCATATACCTTATTTTTATTCGTCTTTAACTATCTTGATATATTTATTATCTTTTTGTCCAACACTTTTTTGTTATTTTTGTGTTTATGTTTTAGGGTTTTGTGTTATTCCAGTTATGTGTATTCCTGGAACACACAAATCTCAAATTTGTGTATTCATAGAACACATAAAAATTGAATTTATGTATTAATAGAATACACAAAACTTGTTTTTGTTTGTTCCAATTCTGTGTATTCCTGGAACACACAAGTCTCTGATTTGTGCGTTCCTGGAACACACAAGTCTCTGATTTGAGCGTTCCTGGAACACACAAGTCTCTGATTTTTACACTCTTCGTGTAATTAATTGGGCATTGCCCCATTTTATATTTATTTATGTAATTGGTGATGTAATAATTTTTTTCCATTTTATATTTATGCATTTAATTGGTGATGTAATAATTTTTTTTCATTTTATATTTATGTATTTAATTGGTGATGTAATAATTTTCTTTTTTATTTTATTTTTATGTATTTAATTGGTGATGTAAAAAAAATTCATTATATTTATGAGACATTTATGTTGTATTTTTTTATATTGGAGTAGTTGATTATATTGGTAGTAGAGGATGGCTTCGGGTATTGATAAAAGTTGGATTACTTTCGCTCATAAAGTTTCGCGTGAATTTGTTAAGGGGATTGAAGAATTTCTCGCATTTGCTCAAAAAATAAAGATTCTGAAGAAACTTTGTTTTGTCCGTGTACTAAGTGTTCGAATTATCATCGGTATGAAGTGGTCAAAGTTAGGGAACATCTTTTAAAATTTGGGTTTATGTCAACGTATGAGATTTGGACAAAGTATGGTGAGAACGAGGAAATTCCAGAGACTCGATATGAAGAAAATGAAATGTTGAATGTCTACGAAAATTTGAGACCTAATTATGAGGGTGGTGGTCATTCGAGTGACTCCGAGATGATAGACTCGAACAGTTCAGCAAGTGGGAAATTCGAAATGATGTTTTCTGAATTAGAGACCGAGTTATACCCTGGTTGTACATCAATGAGTTCATTAAATTTCATTGCGAAGCTAATGCCCGTGAAGGTGAAGAACAAGTGGACTAACACGTCTTTCACCGAGTTGCTTGATCTTCTGTGTCGTGTGTTTCCCAAACCTCATACCTTGCCCGAGTCTTACGTGGAGTGCAACAAAAAGTTAAAAAGTTTAGGTGTGGGGTACAATACCATCAATGTTTGCGTGTATGATTGTGCTTTATTTTACAAGGAAAATGACTCCCTCGATAAGTGTCCAGTATGTAGTGAATCCAGATGGGACCCGAAGAAGGGTCAGAAAGTAGTGCATAAGAAACTCCGATATTTCCCAATTGCCCCGAGGTTGCAACGACTTTATGCTTCGAGACACACTGCCGAAAATATGATTTGGCACCGCACATGGAAGAGTACAGATCCGGATGTGTTGCGTCATCCAGTTGATGGCAATAGTTAGAAGAGATTTGTTCAGTTACATCCTGAGTTTGCTAGTGAACCTCGGAATGTGTTCTTGGGTTTGGGTATCGATGGTTTTTGTCCTTTCTCTATGCATAACAACTCGTACAGCATGTGTCCGGTTATAATGACCGTCTACAACACCACCATGGGAGTGTATGAAGGAGACGACATTCCAACTTTGTTTGTTGATTCCCGGACCCCGTTCACCTGGCAAGGACATGGATGTCTTTCTTCGACCTGTTATAGATGAGTTGGACGAGATGTGGGATAAAGGGATCCTTACGTATGATGTCCAAGAGAAGGAAGAGTTTACGATGAAGGTTTATTTATTGTCCACGACTAATGATTACCCCGCTAGGTCATACACTTCGGGATGGTCGGGTCAAGGTTACTTAGCTTGTCCAGAATGCATGGATTCTACTCCGTCATTGAGGGTGAAGAAAGGGGTTGTTTACTTTGACCACAGACGTTGGTTACCTCCCAGACATCGATTTAGAAAAGATAAGGTTTCGTACCGAGCTACCGATCATAGGGGCCCATCGAAGAAATATAGTCTTGCCGATATTCAGACACAGTTAGATGGGCTTCCCATTGTGTTTCCCGGTAAACACAAGGATTTTGGGGGCAAGATCATGAAGCAAACTGTTCCACGGCGATTCAATTGGAAGAAAAAGAGTATTTTTTATCGTTTACCTTATTGGTTTGAAAATTTGTTGAAACATAACATTGACGTTATGCATTGCGAGAAAAATGTGTGTGATGCTCTTCTCGGTATAGTTATAGGTCTTGATGGGAAAGTTAACAAAGATAACATGAAAACAAGCCAATGGAGGTTGGAGGGCTATAAAAAAGCTGATGTAAGTTTTATAATAGTAAATTAATAATTATATTTTTTATCTTAAATCGAATTTAATATTTTTTTATTGTTTAATATGTAACAGAAATTGCTAAAGGATGTCATGAAGGAGCAGGTGACTCAGAGTCAATCTGAGTCAACCGACGGTCAAAGCATGACTCAAAAAGAGAAAATCGAGTACATAAGCTACACTTTTAAGAAGGCTATCGGGTCGCCAAAGAGGAGCTGGACACCGGGCATGGGTCGACCGAAAAAGAAAAAGGGTGCCTCGAGTCCTTCGACTACCCCGGCCCAATCCGAGCAGCATGCGGAGATGATGGCGTACATTAATGAGCTCCGATTAGCCAGCGGTCTTCCACAGTTCACCCGCCCTGAAGTACCCTTTACCAGCACTGAGCCTCCGGTTTATTCTCAGGCTGTTGTGACTGATGCGATGGCGCTTGAGGGTACAAAAATGATTGCCCCCCTACTAGGCTATGACTGCGGACCCCACTCCTCCTACCGGTGATGAAGATGGTAAAGAAGACGGTGAAGAAGATAGTGACGAAGATGGTGATAAAGATGAGTCTGAGGATGAAGATGAGACATACAGAAGATACAGACTTTAATGTTTGTTGGTGTTTGTTTCTTTTTATATATTTTATTTATGGGTTATGTATTAATACTTTGACTTTATGTTGGTTTGGTTTGACCTTTTTTGACTTGGTTTGACTTTGACTCGAATTTGGATGGTTTACGTATTTTAATTAATCATTTTGGTTATAATTGGTATTGTTATTATTAATTGTATTTTTGGATTATTAATTGGTTTTTAAAAAAAGTAAAAAAATATGATTTTCGAATTATCTTTAATTGCAATATTGCAATTAAATTTAATTCAAAATCATATTTTTTATTTTTATTTTTAAAAAATAAAAAGTTAATAGCGACTACATGTAGTCTAGGATCCTACACGCAGTAGTCGCTAATATATACGTCAATAACGACTACAATGTAGTCGTAAATAGTACGATTAATAACGATTATCTTGTAGTCATTATTATTATGATCAATAACGATTACGCTGTAGTCGTAAATAGTACCATAACTTCTAGGGACTACTCTGTAGTCGCTAATAGCACCAGTACGTCTAGCGACTACTTTATGATAAGTAGTCGTTAAGTAAGACTTCTAACGACTAGTTTCTAGCGACTAATCATTAACGACTACAAGTAGTTGTAAGATCCCAATTTGTGGCTTTAGCGACTACTTGCTGATACTTTAGCGACTACTCGTGTAGTCGCGAGAAGCGTTGTGCGGTGTAGTGAATCTTTTTGCGCTTCCAAATTCTTGGGAAGACTAGGCTTTAAAGATATCAATTTAATGAGTATAGCTTTATTGGGTAAAACTGCATGGTGCTCCATAACCCAAAATCACTACTAGCAAAACTACTAAAAGGTAATATTACCCTAATAAAAAAATTTGGAAGCCAAAATAGGATATGCTCCTACTTTTGGTTGGAAAAGTGTATTGGTGGGCAGAAAAGTGTTTGAAAAAGATATTATATATAGATTGGGAAATAGATTACAAATAAATTTTCAAAGTAATAAGTAGATAAATAATAATGATGAAATTATAAGGCCTAAAGATAATACTATTATGTTAGTTAAAGAATTCTTTAAGCCTAATAATAAGAGCTGGAATTTACAGTTTGTTAACTCAAAATTCAGCCATGAGATAGCAAGTATAATCTCTTGTATGCATATTTCCTCTTATGAATGCAATGATTTTTGTTTTTGGAATGCAACTAAAGATGGGAATTTTAATTTCAAGAGTTGAAATAATAAGGATGAAAAGAAAAAGGATTCTATATCCTACTTCCTTCTTCACAATCCAAAAATTTGAAATACAATTTGGAAAATGAATTGTACAACTAAGCTTAAATTTTTTTTTAAGAAAATGTATAAAGGATAAAATCCCAACTGAAGTCTATCTTTATAACAGGAAATGCACAAATTCAAAAGTTTATAAAACATGTAATTGCAATGATGAATTAATAGAGCATTTACTTTTGTCTTGCCCTTGGGCTCGATTTGTTTGGTATTCTTCATCTTTAACACTTAGAACAATGAATAATAGTACTTCAAGGATTGGTGCTTGGATTTTAAAAACAGTTGCCTATTTGAAAGAAATTCATGGACAAGAACTATATTTTGCTAAGCTGTTGAGTAATATATGTTGGCAAATATGGAAATGAAGGAACAAATTTGTGTTTAATGGTGTTTCTGACCCTAAGTATTCTTGTAACATTGCTTACTCAGATTAGAAATATTATAAAGATGTTAATTCAAATATTAATGATGCAATTTTTAATAATGAAATAAAGGATTTAAATTCTAACAACACGATTAATATTAAGTCAAATGGCATTAATTAAAGTGACAAAGTCACAGATAATAATATTAAATGGAGTCCCCCATACTAATAAATATAAAATAAATATTGTGCCAGTTTTTCTCTTACTAGTTGTGCAATATCTTATATAACCAGGACTCTTTTCAAAAGATTATTGAAGGAGATGCTAAAATTATAGAAGCTGAAAGTTCAATAGAAGCGGAGGCAAAATGTATTTAATGGGGATGCGAATTAGCTCAAGGTTTTTCTGCCAATTCAACAATTATTGAGGGCGATTGTGAAGTGATAGAGGAACCTTTAGCTTCTAAACTTCCGTGTAGTAATTTTCATTGTTGTATTAAATCGATATACGATATTGTGGAATTGTGTGATCCACTTTTTTTTTGTTAGTCGCAAAGGTAATAGAGTAGTTGACCGGGTCGCCAACCACAAGCTTATTGGCACGTTGTTTGGTGACTGGAGGGTTTCCCCTTCGCCCCAGTTAGCTCAACTTATGGTGTTGGGTGATATTTTGTACTATCTTTATTATGTGTTTTAATATATTTAACAATGTTTAAAAGGCGTTAGGCGGGCGGTCGACCACTTTCGAGCGGCTAGGGGACTAGGCAGGGGCCGAGGCGGAGCCTAGGCGATTTCTTACTAGGCGGTTTTGGTATATATTTAAATATTTTTTTAGGTTTATATAATTTTTTGTGTTAAAAAATATTTTTTTTAATTTTTTGTATTAAAAAATAGATTTTTTAATAATTTTTTAGCTTCGGAACGCCTAGGCGCCGCCTGGGCCCGCCTAGGACATTCTGGGACCGTCTGGGCCATTTCTGGATGTTACGCTACCTTCTAGGCCGATTTTTAGAACACTGATACTTAAGCATTTGACAAGAAAACAAATGTTGGAATCCCTAACTCCGTAATTTTTATGTTCATGCCTTTCGAAATAATTTATTTTTGGTAAGATTTGTATTCTCATCTTGTAAGTCGTTAACAAAACATACACAACACTTTATACTTTTAGGTATTGTTTGATTTTTTTAAAGTGTAAATACCCATTTTTCTCCCTGTATTATCACAAAATTGATAGTTCACCCACGCGATCTTATAAAGTGTAAATTTACCTCCTAACTTTTTTTTTGCGACTCGTTACCCCTGCTGACGGAATCCGTCTAATTCTTCCATTAAGTAAGCATGTGTGTGGCACGTGTAGATATATAATCATTTTTAATTTTTAAAAAACATTATTAATTATTTAATATCATTATCTTTATATTAGAAAGGGAAAAATAGATACTACCTAATATTTCAATTTATCACCCAAAAAAATCAAACTCGTCATCTTCTTCATAACATACATAAAAAATTTAAAGCCCCCAAAAAATCATGTTCATCTTCAAATAAAAATCCCAGAAAATCATGTCCTTCTTAAAAAAAAACCTAAAAAATCATGTTCATCTTAAAAGAAATCCAAAAAGTCATGTAATCCCCAGAAAATAAAAAATCAAATCCAGCTTCCTCCTTATTAGTTTATTTCCTAAATAAAAAATTTCAGCAACCCTAATCTCCATCCAATAAAGCAACACAATCAACCCCCTACAGCAGCCCTAACTTCCGACCTCAGATCCACCACCACACCAACACCGTGAACTCGGACCACCAGCAGTAACCCACCTTCATCCGACCTTAGATCCACCACCACACTAATACCATGAACCTCCGAGCGAAAAACATTCCATTTGTAAAAAAAAATGTAGGATTCGTATAAGACCATATTGCTCACTCCAACACAAAACTCACAAGGCATCAATAACCATTGTAGGATTTGTATAAAAAAATAAACAACACAACTGTAATTATACTTAAATTAGATAATTCTGAGAAATTATAAAAGTGATGAGATTAGGATTTAAAATGGCCATTGTAGGATTTGTATATAAAATAAAAATAAACGACATGACTGTAATTATACTTAATCAGATAATTCTGAAAATTGTACAAGTGATGAAGGTTTCATAAAATGGCCATTGTAAGCAAAATTTATATAAGACCAAATTTCCCATTCCAACAAAAACTCACACGACATCAATGGCCATTATAGGATTTGTATAAAAAAAACAACACGACTGTAAATATATTTAAATCAGATAATTCTGAAAAATTGAAAAGTGATGAGATTAGGCTTTAAAATGGACATTGTAGGATTTGTATAAAAAAAAAATAAACAACGTGGCTGAAATTATACTTAAATTAGATAATTCTAAATAATTGTAAAAGTGATGAAATTAGGCTTCTGTTCGCTCGCTTTGAACGGAGATGGAGATGGGTTTCACGTGTGGGCCTTATCCGTACGAGGCAGAGATGGGCTCGGAGGTCGGAAAAGGGCCGATGCTCGGAGATGGGATGGGTCGGTGGCTTTGTGATGGGATGTTGACGGAGAAGAACGAAAATAGAGTTCGGTGTCTTGGGCTTGAATGGTGGTGCTGAACAAAAATGTTGTAGGTGGTGGCGACGTCGCTCGGAGGTCGGGGGGCCGACGGTGGATCGCTGGTAGGACCGAAGGATTTGTATTGCTATAGGTTGCTGGAGTTTTGGATTTAGAAAAAAGAGAAAAGAATTGATTTTTTTAATTTAGGGCATTAATAGGGATAGTTAATTAATAAATACCCATCTTGCCCTTTTTGATAAGGGTAATGATATTAAACAATTAAAAATATTTTTCAATGATAGAAAATAATTAAATAACCGCACATGCCACGCACATGGCTACTTAACAGAGAAAATGGACGAAATTCGTCATCAAGGGGTAATGCGTCACAAAACAAAAGTTAGGGGGTACTTTATACGATCGATGAGGTAAACTATCAATTCAGGAAAAGTACAGGGGGCAACAATGGTATTTACTCTTTCTTTATTCGCATCACAAACTTTACACATTTTCACTAGTTTAAACATCATTATTCTCACAGATTATACTTGGACGATAACCTATAAATTATCTACTTTATTTGTCACTGATCCGTATGCTGTGGAGTATCACCCCTTTTCTAGTATTGATTTATCATATCACACCTGTGGGCACAACATAAAGTCTCAAACTTTTGTATGGAGGAACCATTACCACAAGAAGACAAAGGTAGGGTTGTTCATTACCTAATATTAGATGTTCAATATAAAGTTGGAGAGAAATCAAATCGTATGCATCATAGATTCACCACTAGTGTCGACAGTATATGGTCTCTTGAAAAGACATATCCCAACCAAGAGCTTTATTAGAAATACTTCTTTCTTTCCCAAAAGAGTTCAATCCCAAAGTAGTTGTTATTACGAAGGTACGATAATTGTCCAAGATGTCTACTAGTGATATTTAAAAGCAATCTCATGATGGAAGAAATAACTCCTGATCAAGAGAAGTTACATGAGAAGACGATAAAAGAACCCTCTCCTTTGATTCACAACTTTGAAAGAAAGAAAAACTTATTGTTGTAGAGTCCGAGAGTGATGAACCAATTAATAATGATGAGAGCAATGCAATTTATGCAAGTAAATTATTTAGACACAAGAGGTTCAAGAATCGTGTTAAGTCAAGTAAACTCATCAAAATATATGGTAGAGACTTCAAAAAGGATGACCGACTTGCTACAATTGTCACAATGTTAGTCATATAAAGCCAAAATGCTTAAATTTCTCAAAGAAAAGTAGAGAAAAGAAATGTGTGCTACTTGGGATAATGAAACCTCCAATCAAATTGAGGATGAAGAGCACTTGGATACCTACATAAATATCATGGGCAATGACAATGAAGATGATGAGATAAACTCTAATGCTATCTTTTCGTTATCTCAAGATGATTTAGATGATTCTATTAGAATTACTTATGATTCTCTTTTACAAGATTATGAAAAGTCAATTGATACCAACAAACTCTTGACAAAGTATTTGAAAAAATAACAAAAACAAAAAAAAACAAAAATTTTACAAACCTCACTATCATTATTGATACAAATAATTTACTTTTAACAAGTCAAGCATTTAGAACTAATTGTCTTAAAACTTACCAAAGACCAACAAAACTTTGATTTAGGAGATCAAAGAGCGAGTCTTCAAAAGAATGGTTTAAGATTTGATCCTATGGTCAAACAAAAGTTTTCGAAACCGTCTTCGTAAAATCATCTCTTGATGCTTCTTCTTCTTCAAAATATACTTTGCTTACCTCCACCTATTGTGATGAACATGGTTATGTTTGATCTAATTGTGAATATCATAAACAACTTGAATATGGATCTCTTGTGCCTTTATGGAATACGCCAAAATGAACATTGAAGAGATTGGGTACTACTAACCCACCTGGACCCACATTGGGTACCTAAAATCTAATTTTTTTTGTTTGTTGGAAAATAGCATCAAGAAGAAAAAATAGATTCTTGATAGTGTCACAAATTGAACCTTTAGGTTCCCTACGACTTCCGGAAAGGCCTCTCGGATGACCCTAAGCATTGTGTACCTTGATGCACTTGTGTTATCAACATCCATATGGTATCACAAAGTAGAATCTTGACCTTCAATTGTAATCACCATAGACGTATAGTGGAAGATCTTATTCAGAGGAGCGATCGTGCTCGAACTTTCAAGCATGGTCCTTGAAAATGAATAAGAAGCCTGAACGCCAATAGAAATCAATAAGAACATTTGAAAACTTGTGGAAAACTTATTTTTCCTTTCTTTTTGAATATCTAAGTCCTGCATGCAGTATATTATCACTTACTAAACTAGTCTGGGATACAAAAATCTCTAGACATCTCTCGAGATGAATCACTCTTTGACAAACTAACATAGAAAAAAGGATAAGAATCTAAAGTCACCTTAATTGATAGTGCTAAAGGAAAAGCGATGCGCAAAGGAACCATTGGTTGTAAGGACTCTATTCTTATTTATGACGTGTTATCGGTGATGGTCTATATATTAGCCTACTTAGCATTAAGAAATCATGTGATGTGGTTATAAAGTCAAGTTTGAATCCTCTAAACGTGTTGAAAGTCCTAGAGGGGGGGTGAATAGGATTACTAATAAGATTAATGCCTAATTAAAAATCTTTTGGACAATTATAAGTTTAAGAAAGAAACTTCTAAGTCAACTAATATATCAAACTCTTAAGGGATCATGCAATGGATAAGCTAAGAGGTTCGATATATAATTGATACAAGTAAAACGAGTTTCTAATCTCTAACTACTCTAGATGGCAATATGTTAGATAAACTAGATAATCAATATCACAATATTCATACTAGCATATTATCAAACATATAGAGTGCGGAAAGTAAATAGAGTAGGGATAGAAAGATACACACGATTTATAGTGGTTCGGTTTCCCTACATCCACTACCTAAGGAAGCCTCCTTAGGATTTCAAGCTTTTCACTAAGCTCCCGTGTCTCTCTTAACCGGGTCGAGAACACAATAACCCTTACAACCTCTTCGATAACACGAAGGACAAACACTTGTGCTATCGCAACACAAGGACACCAAGTATACTCCCGATACTCAAACACTTATGCTATCTCAACACAAGGATACCAAGTATACTCCCTATACTTGAATTCTCTCTTAATCTATCTATTACAAGACCTAGACTTAAGAGGATAGATACAAAGTGTTTAAAGGGGTGCAAACAACTTTGCTAGATAATCTCCTAAAGAGTAGATATGACTATAAGCTTGTAAACTCCTCTTTGAGTAGATAATAACTTTGATAGCTCCTTGGATTAACTCCTTAATTGAGTGGATATGAACTATGAAGCTCTTGACACCTTCTTGGATGATAATAATTAAGCCCCTAAGTGTATATGGGTTGAAGGTGTAGTTGTAGCCTTGAAAGACCTTCAATATATAGCTGCAAAATGCTCCCAACGGTCATATAAGCTTCTATCTAACGGATCTATTTTCTCTCCAACGGATATAAGCTTTGTCCTCTAGTTATAACGCAGAAACCCTCTCTTGCGGTGTACCGCGGGTATGGTCCGGTGCACCGCGTGAATGATTGTCTTCAATTCCAGCTTACTGTTCGGACTATGCCATGTACCGTGATCCTGGTCCGTGCGTTGGTCCGGTGTACCGCGCTTCTGGTCCGGTGTACCGCGTAAAACTTCTTAACTCTCTGGTCGGACTAGTCTTGTATACCGCGCCTCTGGTCCGTGGCTTTGCGGTGTACCGCGCTTTCGTCCGGTGTACCGCGTAGAAACTTAGCTCTCTGGTCGGACTGGTCTATGCACCGTGCTTTGGTCCGTGGTATTGCGGTGTACCGTAGGTGTACTCCGGTGTACCGCACCAAAGGTTTAAAACACCTTCTAGTGAGTATATCTTTTTCGATGATGCTCGGATTAGAAAGCTTTCTTCACGAGAGTTGTAGAGGACATCATTCTTATACACTTTGTAGTTGATCACTAAAGCTAATTCTCAATGTACACAAAGATAAAGTTAATAGCATTTGTATGAGAATTAGTTTCTTAAGATAAAACAATAAAGCTTTGATCAAAATGATAAAGATGCTCTTTTTGATGAATTAGAGTGCAAGATAGAATGTATATAACAAAGGTAATTAGCACACTAAACACAAGAGGATTTGTCACATTAAAACAACCTATTAAGGGAGGCTATATGCCAACAATCTCCCCCTTTTTGATGATGACAAATCCTTCACTAAAACACCTTAGGAATGATATGAAAGAATAAGCTCTTATCAAATATAGCTCCCCCTCACAAGTGCAATTTTGAGAGTTTTAGTGCACATATTTCTCCCCCTTTGTCTTCATCAAAAAGACGGGATAATAAAAATAAAAACAAGCAACTAAACATAGAAGAGCAAAACTCAAGTGAATAGATTTTGAAAAACAACATAGAGAGATCAAGGGTAAAGAGCATTTAAAACATTTTAATTTTGAAATGCATAAAGATTAACAATGTAAAGCATGAAACAAGATGAAGGAAAGATATAAGGGATAAGAACGTTTTACCAACTTCTAGATCGGAAGATTATCATCTTATAAGCTTTCTATAAACGCAAACGATTAGTGCAATTATGAGATAAACGATTAGTGCAAGCGATTAACCAAGCATTTGAGTTTTTAAAGATAATTTAAGAAAAACTCCCCCTCACAAAATGCATAGAGTGTTTGTTTCAATTTTGAAAAAGTTTGACCAATAATTTCTCCCCTTTTTACCAATAAGAATATTTGAATCAATTTTAAGAAATCATGGGGTAAATTGTCATTTTTGAAAAACAAAGGGGTCAAGATGTATTTTTCAAATATTTAGGGACTAATTGCAATTTTGAAAACCTTCAAGGACCTAAGTAAGCTTTCTCAAGACAATAGGGACCAAGGTCTAATATTCAAGCATAAGAAAGCTAAATGCAATTTGTTCAAACTATAGGGATCTTAAATTAATATTTTTCAACCTATAGGAAAACTCCCCAATAGAATAGAGGAATTTTAAAACAACTAAAAACGCTTTTGTTTTGAAAAGATTCAACATGGAAATCCCGAAAACACATAAAGCAGTTTATTTCACAAATACCCCTATATTTTCTAAAAAGTACAAAAAGACCCAATGTAAAAACAAAGCAATTTTAAGCATGAAAAGGTCAAGTCATACAAGATATTTGCACAATAGGGAATAAACCATATAAGCACATAATGAAGCATAACATATAGATAGTAAGGCAAAGCAAAAACATGCAAATGAGTTAATGACCAATAATGGATTAATTTCCCATAATTCTATGCATAAAAACATTTTTGAAATGCTATGGGAAATGCAAAAGATTATCGGAAAAATATTTTGAGAAGCAATTTCGTTAAAAACTCACCTATATGAAAATGAAAATTTTGTGATCAAAGATAAATTAAGATTTGAAAGTGTAAACAATATCTTTGACCTTTTTCCCTTTTATTAATCAATAGGCACTTTTAAAATTTATAAAAACTTGTAAGAATAAAAAGTGCAATTTATAAAAGTTGAGGGACAAAAAGGCAATTTCACATAGTAGGGACTAAAAATGCAATTTTTCAAAAATATGAATTAAAATGGCAAATTTTACATGTGAAAGATTATAAAGTCCAAACTATGACACTTTGGAGAATTTAATAACTATGAGGGGTCAAAGTGCAATTTTGAAAATTTTGGGGACTAAAATGCAATTACCAAAATTCTAAGAGCTAAAGTGCAAAAACATCATTCATGAGAATTAGATGCAATAACACTAATAACATTAAAACAATGATTAGAATCACAAGATAATATCCAAGGATAAAACATGATAACAACAAACACAACTAATCAAATCACAACCCAAAACATAATTAAAAACGCAAGCCATAAGGAGGAAACGCAATATTATATACGAGATAAAGAAAAGAAATCACCGGATTTTCTTTTTTCGAGATTTGAGCGTTCTTTCGTATATTTAATTCTTCCATTTGTTTCCTCCAAGCAAAGTAACGATTACCTACAAGAAAATGGAGGTTGTGTAGAAAACAACTCTTCCAAAAGATTAGATTCCAAATCGTTTACTCTACTAACGGTTAAGCTATTCACGTAGAGTTAGGCTCTGATACCAATTGAAAGTCCTAGAGGGGGGGTGAATAGGATTACTAATAAGATTAATGCCTAATTAAAAATCTTTTGGACAATTATAAGTTTAAGAAAGAAACTTCTAAGTCAACTAATATATCAAACTCTTAAGGGATCATGCAATGGATAAGCTAAGAGGTTCGATATATAATTGATACAAGTAAAACGAGTTTCTAATCTCTAACTACTCTAGATGGCAATATGTTAGATAAACTAGATAATCAATATCACAATATTCATACTAGCATATTATCAAACATATAGAGTGCGGAAAGTAAATAGAGTAGGGATAGAAAGATACACACGATTTATAGTGGTTCGGTTTCCCTACATCCACTACCTAAGGAAGCCTCCTTAGGATTTCAAGCTTTTCACTAAGCTCCCGTGTCTCTCTTAACCGGGTCGAGAACACAATAACCCTTACAACCTCTTCGATAACACGAAGGACAAACACTTGTGCTATCGCAACACAAGGACACCAAGTATACTCCCGATACTCAAACACTTATGCTATCTCAACACAAGGATACCAAGTATACTCCCTATACTTGAATTCTCTCTTAATCTATCTATTACAAGACCTAGACTTAAGAGGATAGATACAAAGTGTTTAAAGGGGTGCAAACAACTTTGCTAGATAATCTCCTAAAGAGTAGATATGACTATAAGCTTGTAAACTCCTCTTTGAGTAGATAATAACTTTGATAGCTCCTTGGATTAACTCCTTAATTGAGTGGATATGAACTATGAAGCTCTTGACACCTTCTTGGATGATAATAATTAAGCCCCTAAGTGTATATGGGTTGAAGGTGTAGTTGTAGCCTTGAAAGACCTTCAATATATAGCTGCAAAATGCTCCCAACGGTCATATAAGCTTCTATCTAACGGATCTATTTTCTCTCCAACGGATATAAGCTTTGTCCTCTAGTTATAACGCAGAAACCCTCTCTTGCGGTGTACCGCGGGTATGGTCCGGTGCACCGCGTGAATGATTGTCTTCAATTCCAGCTTACTGTTCGGACTATGCCATGTACCGTGATCCTGGTCCGTGCGTTGGTCCGGTGTACCGCGCTTCTGGTCCGGTGTACCGCGTAAAACTTCTTAACTCTCTGGTCGGACTAGTCTTGTATACCGCGCCTCTGGTCCGTGGCTTTGCGGTGTACCGCGCTTTCGTCCGGTGTACCGCGTAGAAACTTAGCTCTCTGGTCGGACTGGTCTATGCACCGTGCTTTGGTCCGTGGTATTGCGGTGTACCGTAGGTGTACTCCGGTGTACCGCACCAAAGGTTTAAAACACCTTCTAGTGAGTATATCTTTTTCTATGATGCTCGGATTAGAAAGCTTTCTTCACGAGAGTTGTAGAGGACATCATTCTTATACACTTTGTAGTTGATCACTAAAGCTAATTCTCAATGTACACAAAGATAAAGTTAATAGCATTTGTATGAGAATTAGTTTCTTAAGATAAAACAATAAAGCTTTGATCAAAATGATAAAGATGCTCTTTTTGATGAATTAGAGTGCAAGATAGAATGTATATAACAAAGGTAATTAGCACACTAAACACAAGAGGATTTGTCACATTAAAACAACCTATTAAGGGAGGCTATATGCCAACACGTGTTGTGTATAAAGATGACAAAAAATAGGTATTTTTTTACAGATAGGATAAATGATGTTTATAAAGTTAATTTTAAGAGTCTTAAGTGCCAAAGTGCTAATGCTTATCAGTTAGTGAAGATATCATTGGTTGTGGCATACGTGCCTTGGTCATGCTAGTAAGTATTTGCTTGTAAATATTTAAAGGATTTACATGATTTAGGGTTGCCTAAGATCAAGTTTGACAATTATAACTTATGTAATGTATGCCAACTCGGTAACCAACATAAACCATCATTTAGATCCATATATTGAGTCTTTACTTATAGAGTGTTTCAATTATTAAAAATGGATTTATTTGGTCCTTTTAGTTGTAGATGAATATACTAGATATACTTCAGTATTGTTACTTGCTTTCGAAACCCAAGACTTCGATAAATATTTGAAAATTTGTAAGTTGGTGCAAAATGAGAATGGTAATTGTATCACTTGCATTCGTAGTGATAATGGTATCGAGTATGTGAACTCTCCCATAATGATATTTTGTAATGAGTCTGGAATTGATCAATAAAATTTACTTCTAGAACTCCCCAAAGAAATTAATAGCATAAAGGAAATCCCACACTATACAACATATGGAAATGACAATGTTGAAGAATATAGTTTGCTTGCCTATTTTTTGGGTGAAACTGGTAATTTGACATGTAATGCTTTAAACCACGTCTTGATAGAATCCATTATTTTAAAAACCCCATACGAGTTTTTGAATGATATACCTCCTCATATTTATTATATTCATGTTTCGGTTGTGAATGATTTATTATTAACACTAGAGATTACTTGTCCAAAATTGATGATAAATTTGATGAAGGTATTTTTATTTTGGTTATTCTATCAAAAGAAGAACTCATTGTGTGTATAAAAAGTGTACCAAGGTCACTAAGGAGTTTATGCATGTTATCTTTGATTAGTTTTGTAAGCGTACGGATGATAAGATAATACAACATCCAACTTTTCATCAAGTTGAAGAACAAGCTCAACCCATTTCTCCACCAATGGATGATACAACTCAAGAGGTTGAAAATATTGTAGAAATGCGTAAAAGGCTATTGAAGTGCACCAAGGTCTACTAAAATGTTGCAATAATGTTAAAGGCCACTCATAAAAACTAATACTTGGTGATCCAAGTAAAGGGGGGAAATGGCACATTCTAACCTTCAAGATGTATGTTCTCGTCATGCTTTCTTGTCTCATATAGAATCCAAATATATCAAAGATGCATTGCTTGGTGATCAGTGAATAAATTATACGCATAATGAATTTAACCAATTCGAAATAATTCAAGTGTGGAATCTTGTTGAAAAACCTTTAGATCACACTTTCATTGGAACTCATGGCTATTTCGCAATAAGCTTGATGATTCCAGAATTGTCACATGGAAAAAATCTTGTCTTGTCTCCCAAGGTTACAACCAAGAGAAAGGTATTGAATTTGATAAATCTTTTTCTCCCGTAGCTAGGCTTGAGTCAATTTGTATGTTACTTTCTTTTGCTTTCTATATGGATTTCAAATTGGTTCAAATGGATGTCAAAAGTTTCTTATTGAACACTCTTATTGGTGAAAATGTTTATGTAAAAGAACCCCCGGGTTTTGAAAATCCTAGTTATCCAAATCATATGTTTAAACTCGAAAAATTCTCTGTAGGCTTAAAAACAAATTCCTAGAACTTGGTATGATAGGTGGAGTGCCTTTCTTATTCAAGGTGGTTTTGAAAAGAGAAAATATATTTCTAATTTATTTATCAAAATAAATTAGATGATATCTTACTTGTTCAAATACATGTTGATGACATTATATTTGGTGTTACTAATTTATCTCTTTGTGAGATTTTTATAAGAGTATTCATATAGAATTTGAAATGAGAATGATATGTGAGTTGAATCTCTTTCTTAAGTTTCAGAATAAACAAATGAAGGGAGGAATATTTATGATTTAAGCCAAACACATCAAGGAGATTATCAATAAATATGGAATTGTAAATGGAAAAGAAATTAACACTCCCATGAGAATATCCACTAAACTTGACAAAGATGGAAATAGTAAGGATGTTGATGAGAAGACATATCGAGGTATGATTGGCAGCCTTATAGACTAACCACATCTAAGCCCGATATTACGCAATTTGTATGATTGTGTGCTAGATTACAATCTTACCCTAATAAGTCCAATCTTAGTGCCATAAAATGTATTTTTAGGTATTTGAGGGGGGCCATTAACTTAAAACTTTGGTATCCTAACTGCATGTTATTTGAGTTGATTCTGACTATGTCGAGTATAGAATTGATAGGAAGAGTACTAGTGGAAATTTTCAGTTATTAGGTCTCTTCTCTGTCTCTTGTTATAGTAGGAATCAAAATAGTGTATCTTTTTCCATGGTAGAAGCCGAGCATGTTGTTATTGGAAATTATGTAGCTCAAGTCCCTTGGATGAAACAAACCTTACAAGATTATGGTCTTCAATACTATTCTATTCCTATGAGGTGTGATAACACTAGTTCTATCAACCTTACAAATAATCTAAGCCAATACTCTATAACCAAAAATAAAGAGATTAGACACCACTTCATTAGGGTTCATACTTAAAATGGTAATATTATGTTAAAATTTGTTAATTCCTTGAACCAATTAGGCGATATCTTCACTAAATCTCTTCCACATGATCAAATTGAGGTAACTAGATGTGATATTGGGATGATTGTCTTGTAGTTCCCTTAACTGTTATTATATTTACCCATGCCTAACTCGCTTTGATGAATACAAATGGGAGGGGGAATATATCATTATTAGAACATATTGCTCAAGAATGGTAAGGTGATACATTTTTGTTTATTTATGTAATTTGTCACTCTACTTCTTGTTATATTTGAATTATGTGAGGGATTCATGCCTAATGAAGGATCCATTTGTGTTTCAATACAAAATTCTTTTAAAAAATTATGATATTTAGATTGTTGGAATTTATGCACAATGTGATGGGAAGAAATGCTTATTGAAGACTCCATTTATGCTGCATAGCTTGTCATTATATTTGGTATATTAGTGCATAATTTTCCCTATAAAAAGAAGGATAATGTTGGTAAAACCCTTATATTGTTTTTATTAACAAGTGGTTTATTCCAGACAAATCTATACTTACACAACAAGACTAGTTTGACTTTTTGACTCAAATATTTAATCTTGGCAGCAAAAACAACCCTATACAATGATTACTAATAAAAATAAACAAATTTTCTATACAACATTCTAAAAATAAAAAGAACAACCTTCTAAAAATTAAAAAGAAAACAAGGCCAGAAGAAAAAGCACTAATTAGGCCCCAACTTCTTCCCTCCATGCCACCTCATCCATCCACAAGCAGCCATTTCAGCAAATAGACCCAACCAAACTAGCTCGGTATCAACCCTCAACAACAACATCAAAACCACCCATCTGCATATCATTTCAGCATTATAAAGAAGTCCAAACAACATAAAAAATCTCAATTATTTAGTATGTCTTAATGTGTTTAATTGTGACAAGGTATTATGCGTTTAATATCTCAATTTAGTGATAACTACATCTTTGTATAAAAACATATTTGAAACAAATTTCATGAAGAAAATATCTTCATCCAAGCATTTTATCACTTGCAAACACATGCATCTAGTATTCCACATATATTGTTCATGTTTAATGCCATAACTTTTAGTGTATTTAGAATTTTGAAATGTCATGTACTACAAATATTCTTTAAAAAAATTTGATTAACACTTCTTGTGTCGAAATTTTTTCCTCTAGAAAATATTAAAAATCTCTTATTTGTGCTCGATAACAAGAATCGATCATACGACACCCTTATTAATGCGGGTTGCCGATTTGGATTTGGTACTCGCTTTTCATCAAAACCGGTATTCCGGATCAGGAAAATAGCCTTTACAATTAATATGTTGCATCGTTAAATGCTACAACGTATTTACCAAAATTAGGTAGGCAAAATCAGGATCCCGATTTAAGAGAACTGGGTCGCCGATTCACTACAAGAAATAGTAGCATTAGGGACGAAATTATTGCGGCAACAACCAAAATAGCCTCTAATGATATTTTTAAAAACCACAATGACCTCTAATTATATTTTTAGCGGCAATATTTGCCGCTAAAGATAAAGTTAATAGAGGCAAAAACAAATAATTTACTACTAAAGGTATCTTTAGAGACGAACTTATAGAGACGACAAATAACGACTATTAACGACAAAATTAAGAGTTTTAGTGTTAAATTTTTTGTCGCTAAAAATACTATTTCTTGTAGTGATTTTGAAGATTTTTGCACCGAAGAAGATGAGGTTGATTTTGTATTTAGTATTTGCTTATAAATTAATGAGGTTGAATTTATTAAACCTTACCACTAAGTAATATCCATGGCCATGTGAGCCCAAATGTATTATTATGTATGCCTGCTCATATTATGCTTCACCAAAGTTTCTTTATCCGTAATCTCTCTTCTTTCTCACATGCTTAACAAATACACCAACCATTTATATAAATGTAACCCAATCCAATGAAATGTATATATAGTTTATTACCTACATTATTATATAGTCTTATATATAATCTACCACAATACTAATAATTTCATGATTGCTTGTTTATATTGCTGGCTTCTTACTCCATTTTCACTTATTGTTACTCTTAACGTTTGTCTCAATCTTTCAAAAATTTGTGATGATATCAACTACCGAAAGATATGGTTATTTACTTGAATGAATTAAACATTGAACTTTCAAGTTTTAAGCAAGTTATGAAAAGGAATAAAGCTTGTGTGATTCTAAAATTCCTGATAGCGCTACTAATTCATTTATCATTAATATGAACAAAAAAAAAATCATTTATCATTTGACATGGTCACACCTCGTTAGCAGGGGCGTCATATATACATAGGGCTTTGAAACATTTGTTAGATGCTATAGCTGGTCAGTCTCTTTTTTAAAGGAATTTACGTGTAATTTTAGGATGCAAAAATGATTAACTCTAATGACAATCTTGGTTTACTTATAAATCGGAATTAATAATTTGAACAGCACAAAGCAGCTTGTGATTGTGTAACTTTTTATTAAAACAATATAAAAAGCAACCCCATGATTTGAGCAAGATTTAAATTCCATGACAAGATGATAGTTCCACTCAGTAAAACAAGTCTTTCACACATTCTAATAAACGTCCAAAAAGGACTCGTATTAAATATGGCACAAGCATTGAATTTAACACTATGGAAAGTATATGGTTTCAGAGTAGGAATCGTGCACATTGCTCAGCCCATTCCTGATAGACATGATTCAAAATTTATACCATCGCAGACGACAGACGACAGACATACCCCAGAAGCTACCAAACCCGATTCAGATCGTTGTTCGTTTTAAGTTACCACATTAATCAACATCCACGTACTGCTCGGATCTCATCTCAACTTTCCTAGTCACTATGTTCCTTCTCTGCATGGAGACATAAACTAGTTTCATAATTATATATTCACCTCTTTGTCTTTATTTTATTATTTTCTTTTCATATATCATAACTGGTCATAATATTACTTCTTCAAATTTCTATAAAAGTGTCCAATGATAAATGAGTACGTAATGGACGAATTTTATCTTGGATATATCAAATATATATTGGAAATTCTCTCAATGCACCATTATTTTAGACAACTTATTTTCTACTATTTTTTTGGTACTGGTTACCCTTATTGTTAGTTTTCGTGGCTCGTTACTCCCGGTTAACGGACACCGTAAAAAACGCCGTTAGTTGGTCACGTGCTAGTCATGTGGGCGTATTTTCATGCCATTTTTACCCCCGCACTAAGTTTTTCATGACATTTTACCCCATTTTATCCCCTCGAGTTGGAAGCTAAAGTGTTCTAAAAAATCCAGGTGTTTCTTTGGAGGCTCGCAAAAGATAGATTACCCACGACTTACAACTTAAATAAATAAGGTTTATTGGAGTCTCAAGAGTATATGCGCTGCGGAGGTGGAAAATAAATCTTATGAGATAAGGACATAACAAATCACTTATGAGACATTAAAAGGTTACATGTGCATTAGTTAGATCAAATAGCATCACTAGTGTTTTAGTCTATGTTGTAGATCTCGGTTTTAGGCGCTAGACGGGATTACAAGGGTCTAGGCGGAATTATATGGTTTTGAATCCTTATGTGTAATTTTGTATATTTAGTAATATATATGTAGTAATTATAGAAATTTTAACTATTTAAGTCATAAAATTCATCTAACAATATTGTAAATATAAAAATACTAAAAATTGAGTTATAATATCAACTAAAGAATTCTCGAGAATAATAAAAATAACAAAAAGGTCTATGCGGGCATTTTTTTCCATTAATCGGTGCCTAGGCGGCCATTCTTTTTTCATTAATCGGTGTCTAGACGGGCTAGGCGCCTATTCCATGGCGACTAAGGCGCTAGGCAAAAACGCCTAAAATTTTAACTAAGCGTAAGCGGTTGAGGGGGGGAGTTGACGCCTAGGCGGCGCCTATGCGGGGAGATCTACAGCATAGGTTTTAGTAATGTCATTTTCATATACCAGAATTCAATGATACCTAAACCAATATGGAATAGAATTGCTTTCTATGAAACTCATCCAATAATTCATCTATTATTGGAATAGAATATTTATCATTTACAGTTAGTTTTTAAGAGTTCGTTTATCAACACAAAAACGCTAAACTTTATCTGTCTTTTTTACCAGCAAAAGTGGGGATGAGAATAGACTATTACTCAATCGTATTAGCCTGGTGTGCAAGAGTTCTCGTACCATCTTTTCCAACTCTGTTTTTTGACAATAGATATAACGATATGATCTTACAGTCACAAGTCCAACAGATTGTAATCATGTTACTTTTTTGGAGGTAAGCTAGATGGTAGATCAAATAATGGGATCCTAAAGCGCATGATATCCACTACTACACTACTTAGACTAGAATAATAACTAACTATAAAGAAGACACTTAGTACAGGGGGTAAAATGTCACGAAAACTTAGGGCAGGGGGTAAAATGTCACGAAAATCGCGCGCATGACCAGCACGTGACCAACTAACGACGATTTTTTACAGTTTCTGTTAGTAGGGGTAACGAGTCACGAAAACTAACGATGAGGGGTAACCAGTACAAAAAAAAAACAGTGGGAGTAAGTTGTCAAATGGTTAATAGTACAGGGGGGTAACAAATGTATTTACTCATTATTCTATATTAATTTTACTAATTTTCGCCCCATATCCCAGTTATGTCTAATTTTTATTAAATCTTTCAGCTGTGATCAACTTTAGTCAATATTGATTGAATTAAAAGACAAATTATTCAATTTAATGTGTTATTTTTGTAATTGTCAAGTTATAAATTTTAACTAAATCATGGATATTGCAAAAAGAATGTGTCAAATGATTAATTTGCCTAGGCTCAATTGCTAAAACTTGCCTAACTCGTGTTGAAGACATATTTTCACATTTACTATCGTGATTGATTCGGCGTAAAAGTCACGTACTAGCGACTAAAAATTTGTTGGCATTGACGATTTAAAATTATTGACAACTACAACTATCTTTAGCTCTGAGATTCATATATCATTAGCGAGAAGAATCTCGTCGCTAATGAACTATTTAAATTTGAAAAAAATCTCAAAATTATAATTAAATAAACCTCGATTCCGATTTTGACCTATTTCAAAATCAATTACAATTACAAAAATTTATAGAATCTTTCTACACCAAATATACTTTACTACGATGATTACCTACAACACCCAACAGACTTATCATTCTTGCAACTATTATATTTTGAGTCGGGTCGGACACTCATGATGGTTTAATCCGTACCCATAGCCCATTTAACTGTAGGAGGAAATATTTATTTCATTTCAAAGGAAATTAAAATACTTCAAATATAAAAGGGATATTGAGATTTTGTGGATTCATAAGTTAAAAAGATGCTTCTCATTAACAACATAGCAGACAAAAGAAAAAGATCTCCCAAACTCCCCTAATCAAATATAGAACACAAATGAGTATCAATACTTGTGGATTCATTGATTTCTTTTTGCGTAAGGACTCATGTCGCCTGACATGACGATTCAATTTGTTTCCATTGAAAGAAGTAATCTGAATATCCTCTTTATATTGTTTACACCAACGATACACAAAAACTTTGGCAGTTGTTAACAAGATTTGGAACCTTGAAGAGCAATATTGGGCCACACCCAAGCCAAGTGTAAGTGGTTGAAGGAGGGATACCGTAATACTAATCTCTTCTATGCTTCTACCAAACTATATTGTACCACAAATCAAATCATGTGTCTAAAAGACTTACTTGACAACTAGATAGAGAAGCCTGAAGAGCTTGAACGCTTAACCAATACTTTCTACTATGACCTCTACAAAATATAAGAACAACGGGTCTTTACTTACCCATTAGATTGTATCCCATGGTCTATATCGTGTGACGACAATGAGTCTTTAACTCGACCCATAACCATGGTCGAAGTCAAAGAAGTAACTTGGATTTGGGGGAAACCCAATCTCCTGGACTAAATAGTTTTAATGGGCAGTTTTACCATAGGTTTTTTTTTGTGTGCATACAAATGAGGCTTAAAAAATTGATATTTACATCATAACTAAAATGAAATTACAATACGGTTCTCCTAGAACATCCACAACAACTCTGGGAGTCACACATCAGTTTCTATCTCTCGTAATCTGATTCCATAAGTAATATGGGGGCTCATCAAGCTCAATAGGTAAGGCCCTACTATTTGCACCCTCCTTAGCTAGCTTATCCGCGCAAAAGTTCGCTTCACAATATATATGAGATAGTTCAAAATTCAGATGAGCTTTTGGTAAGTTCCGGCACTCGCGCTCCATATGTGAAATCGGATTACATGAGCTCCCACCAACCTTCACTAGCGCATGGAGCTCTTCCGATTCGGTTTCGATATAGAGCTCGTCATAGCCTTTCCTTACCGCCCATCTAAGTCCAAAATAAAGAGCGACTAGTTCGGAAGTGAGTGGCGAGTCTACAACACATGAACCAAAAAAACTAGCTGTAAATGTGCCGCTACCGTCCCTCAAAATACCTCAAATCCTTGCTACACCTTGTATCGCATTAAAACATTCATCCATGTTTATTTTATCTTGCCCCTAGGGTTAATTCCATTTGACCATTATGTTTTTTGTCGATTTAACAGTACCAACATCGCTCTCCTTACCCCACACCATGACAAAATCACTTGCGAGCCACCCAGTCTCATGTTCTAATCCCTCAAATCTTGGCACATTAGTATTCTCATCAAATATGACCTGGTTTTGTTTTGTCCAAATCAGCCAAATTGCTGCAGCAAACAAGAGCCGCCATTTGATACCTTCCAACATTTCTTTAGCAGCAAGATGACTTACAAGCCACTTTTTAATTTGCATAGTGGTCCCTGCTACATTTCCTTCTCCCGTCGCAGCAGGTCCCTGGATAATCGCAACATCAGTCTCCTGGCGCTAGCAAGAGTTTAGCTTCTGCAACCTTACAGGTCCCGTGAACCTAGACGGTGCTGATGTTGGCCCACTATCGAAGTCAGTAACCCAGTTTTCCAGGATAAGTTGACGCCACAACTCCTTCGATACAGTACATTCCAAAAAAATGTGTAACATTTTCTACCGCTGCTCCGAAAAATTACCATAGGTGTTGGTACCTTTTTGCGCTTGATATATTGGACCTATGACAAGTTTTATTTCATCGATCGTTGGACCTCAAGCACTTAGATGTTATATTTATATAATAGCTATATTTCAAAAAAAATGTAGAAAAGAAAGAAAAAATTCAACCAAAAATCTTTGACTACTGATTCACACATTTGTGAAACCGTTGAATTTTCCAAGATGGTCCATAATAATTATTCTACTTCTTAAGTTAATATATGTCAAGAATAGTCTAGATAATTGCTTATAGTTATGAGTAAATATATTTGTCATGTTAGTTAGAATAACTAATTTGTATAGTTTTTCTTTAGATCTGATACCTTGTATATTAAACTGTAATAGCATTTCATATCAATATAAGTCAACAATAATAGTTTTAACATACTATCAAACATACCATGGTTTCCTCTAAAAAGAACCCAGATCTTCTTCCTCTTCCTCTTCTTCTTTTTCTCCTTCATCTTCTTCATTAAGGGACCAAACTAAAAATAATCCCTCATGTGTTCTTCCTAGCAATCCCCCAAATTCTATAAGTTTCCCTAATCACCACGACCAATCCTAATGATCTTATCTTCAAATATCAAATATCAAACGATCTCATCACCAACACCGTTTATATTACCACTAATTATACTCCATATTAGAAATATGACCCCACCTATCCATATTTTATTTAAAATCCGGACAATCCTGGTTCTCACATACTTTTTGCAATGTCTCAATGAGGATAATTATAACATATGAATTCACATTATATAATCACCTTAAGTGTGAAAAATAAACTTAAATTCATCGATAGTTCACTAACATGCCTGACATCATGATAGATGCTCACTCTTATTCTCTATGGATTAGTAATAATTATATCGTGTTCAGGTGGATTCTCAATCACGTAGATTCAAACATGTCCAACATTATCATATACTTTAATGATGCTTTTATGGTTTGGGAAATATCATAAAGAGCGTTACTCAGATTTGCATCTCTACCATTGCACTGTTCAATTTGTCCACTTTAATAACAAAAACACTCGATCATATCCTATTACAATAAACTCAAGGCATTTCAGGATGAATTGCCCTCTTTTCATTTAAAGCCAACCCGTTCTTGTAGGGATCTCATATCTATTACATATCATGTAGAAAAAGATTACTTCCTGCAATTTATTATGGGATTTCATGATTTATATTATGCAATTCGCGAGGCTGATTCTACTTATAAATATGTTCCCCTCAACGAATCTCACATATACCATGTTACTTCAAGAATAAAACCAGTTCCAAGTTATCGGTTTTATCTCCATACAAGATCAACCTGTTACACTACAAAGCTCTGATGTTCCGCTTTAGACAACCCAAATACCGATCTTGCTGCTGCATCTCGTGCACCCAAACAAGTCCAACAATTTACCTTTAACCGAACACACGCCAATAATCAAACACCTAGTAATCAAAGTTTCTTTTGCGACCACTGTCGCAACCTTGGCCACACTAGAGAAGGTCATAAGATTGAGACTTGTTCAAAAATTGGTTATCCACCACGACATAGAATGCATAAAATTAATACTCGTTCCGCCTCCAACTCAGTTACTAATGAAAAACCGATTGTATAAAATCCCATGTGCCCCGATTATTTCATGTTTGAGCAATATTAGCAAACATTAGTTCTCCTCAATTAAGGTACTACGTCACCATCCTATAACTTTACAGGTACACACCCAACGTATTCCTTTTAACGCAAATATAATTCCCTTTGTTTCGTCTTTCATTATCAACATAGGTGATACTAATCACATTGTGTGTTCAGATAGCCTCTTTAATATTTTCCATATGCATAGTCACCCTCATGTATGTATACCTGATGGTTCTATTACCAACATAAACCGCCTTCGTGGATATTCACTTGAACAAAAATACTCAGTTACATGACGCTCTTTACTTACCATCTTTCCATATCAATATTCTTTCAGTAGAACATTCTACCAAATCTTTGAATTGTTCAGTAATCTTCTTCTCTCAATTTTGTATTTTCCAGGACATTACAACGAGGAAGATGATTGGATTGGGGAAGCTTCAAGGCTAATTATACATTTTTCATCAAACCACACTGTCATCGGCAGTTGATTCAACTCATATATTATCCATCATATGACATCAAAGATTGAGGCACCATTTTCATATTCGTCTTAAATTGCTTTCTTCTGTTAATCCTAATTTTTCTATTGAGAATTCTTTAGTATATGAGTTGTGTAATTTAGCTAGGCATATTTGTATATTATTTCTATAGAGTACCTTTTTGACCTCCGGTAGTTTTTTATTTAATATTGTGATATATGGGGACCTCACTCTCAACCCTCATTATCTAGTGCACACTATTTTTTAACCATTTTCGATGACTTTCTTAGGCTACATGGATATTTTTAATGCAACATAAATTAGAGGCTTGCAATCAACCAAAACATTTTTCTCAATGGTGCAAACACAGTTTTGGCATCAAATCAAGAATTTTTGTAGGCAAAAATTTTCTAAAGAATTCACTAATTTTTTTAGTCTTGTAGTACCATTTGAAACTTAACTTTCCTTCAACTCCTCAACACAATCCTTGAGATTGCATAGATGTTATCTTCAATCCTTCACTTCCTAATGAGTTTTGGGGGAATGTGTCCTAACAAGTACTTACTTAATTAAATAATCTCCACACCTCTACTTTTTGAAAAACTACCTTATGAAAATATATATTGCAAGCGCCCTTCTTATTTGTACCTTTGTAGTTTTGGGCGTCCATATTATGCTTCTAATATTGGTTTAAAAAATAAATTTGATTGTCGAGTCTGATTTGTGATTTTCTTGGTTATCTTACAGGTCAAAATGGATATCCATGATTATGAATTGTCAATTCTCTCTTTATCTCATAAACCTTATATTATTTCTCAAGAATACATGTTTCCATTTGCTACAGTTCCATCTCATAATTCATCACAAGTAATTGTGTTCCCTTGATGACCTTATTGATGTAGATGATGCCTTTTTTTGTATGTCTATTTTCAGAATAACGTCTCATATCACCCTATCTACTTTAAATGACCCAACGAGCATCCATATACTCACGTCTCCTCAAACTAATATCCCAAAAAACATGCACATATGTGCCTCATCAAACACAACATCTGAATCTCTTTCCCAATATACCTACACAAATAAACCTACTCATCACTGGTATAATCACACCAATACACAAGTCCTTCGATAGTAGGTTAGGAAGCTCCCAAGTAACCCTTTTCTTGTGCCATCATCATTACATTATTTTGGATATATCCAATTTAATAGGAGACACCATGTCTCCTCAGAATCACGCCACGAAGCCACTGGACCCCCATTATCACCCAAATCCGGCGGCATAACCTTATCAAAAAATTCAAGCGTGAAACGTTCTACAACCCTATGCACCAAACTGAGAGATTCTAGCATGGAATCTCCTTTGTTTTTATTTATATTTGTAATCATTCACTATTTTTCAAGTGATTTCATAAAAAAGAAAGATTTGAGTGAGTTAGAATAAAAAACGGGCATGAACGGAGGTGTTGCCGAACCAAACTGGAATTTTGATTCTCAAAATGGAACCCTAGTTCAAGAAACACAAAAACTGATCGACACAATGTCTAAATGAAATCGAAACCATGAATTCAAAAACTGGCATCACAATTTCAACACAAAATACCAAAATCTGACACACAATGCCATCCGAGAATTTTTTTCCATTAATGCCTAAGATCGGAACGCAAGAAATCACTGATGGAAGGGAGCATCGAGGAGAATCGTGTGCAATCACAAACACAAGTAAGACCTTATTCTGTGACACACTTAAAAGAAAACTGAAAGTTGGAATGATACTGCAGCAATATCTGATCATGAGAGGTACCCACGTGAGACTTATACGAGGATCTTAGAACTATAGAACAAACATATGGATTTGAACTTATTGGTTATATGATATCACAAAATTTCCTGGTCGAGTCACCTTACAAGAATCGACGAAGACTTGGAGCGACGAGATTGAATTGAGTATCCACTTTAGTGAATGGTTGCTATTTGAATTTAAAACAAAAAAAGATCGTGCATTAGTATTAACGGAAGGGTCTTACTATGTCATTAGAAGACAACTCATGCTTGAGCAGTGGCGGACTTATGTGGGTCCGCGGGGGGCCCAAGCCTACCCGGACCCCGAGATTTTTAACAATGTATGTGTAATTTTTTTGAAAAAATTAATTAGATCCCTTACGCATTAAGTAATATTCAGTGTTCAAAACAAATAAATCACTTTGTTGGCTTAGTGGTAAGTCAAAGGTGGCACAAGTTTTGCACTCAAGGTTCAAGTCATGGTGGAAACAATTTTTTTATAGTTCGAAACTATAATTAGCCCCCCTTGAACTAAACATCTAGGTCCGCCACGGTGCTTGAGGATATGCCAGAATATTTCACGTTCAGAAATTACAAAATATCAAATATCCAAACATGAATTCAAATCAAGAATTTACCAAATGAAATGTGGAAAGTGAAGGACTTGAAAATTAACGACATCGAGTTGAAACCCCATTGCAATAGACACTCCAACAGAAACTTTGGGAAAGACTTCATTTGCTAGGATCCTAGTCGAGATTGACGTGAAAGATGACCCGATTAATCAAATTGAAGATCACCATGCCAGATGGGGAAACCTTTGATCAACTTATATGATATGCAAATTATTCCCTTTTTCGTACAAAATGTAGGGAAACTGGAAATAAAGAGAATAAATACTATTATATGAAAGATATAATATTATGGTTGGCGGTGGCTCCATCATCTTGTGTCTCAACTAATAGATACCATAATAAACAAAAGAAAAAGTGGGTTGAGCCTTGCATCATTAAGGAAATGCGAGGAAAGTGTTACCAATGCTCAATGAACTCACGTCAAATGAAGAATTAATAATACACAAATCCAACACTCGTGGGTAAGTTGATGTGTCTAGTTCGAAACCAAATTTGAGACCAAGGGTTAAGAGTATGAACAAGATTGACAAGCTTCCCGAGGTGATTACCATGGAACTCAAGGGTAGGAACAAGAACGAGTTTGTTATTGTGGTTAAAGGTAAGGGGGGACAAACCTTTTACTTGTCATTGTAATACAAAGGGCTTATCGCCTAAAGAAAATTGAGATTGTTTCTCTCATATGCAACAAAAATATGGATGTCCTTGGAATCCTTAAAGCATTTAGCAGTTGAGGGGATATTGAGAGATTCAATAATCGACATCTCTTTGGTTGGAAGCTTTTTGACAACTTTGGAATATAATGAAGGAAGGATTTCCATCATCTACAATCCAAACAAAGTAAATCTGGTACCCCAAAAGTATGCATTGCATAGTTGAGTATAAGGTAACGTTTCATTTCCTTCACACTAGCTTTGCATATGCATTTAATCAATAGGGACCGCGTACATGCCTTGGCCTATAACTAAGGGAATATCGTTGCACATTAAATGGACCGTGGTTGATACTAGGAGACTTCAATAATGTCCTTCACTTTAAATTCAAGATTTTTGCAAAATATTGTGTCGATTATTGTCCTATACAACCTACTATGGACGGGTCCACATTTCACGTGTAGCAACATAAAAGTTTAGATGAAGATAGATAGGAATCCGGGTAACAAATCTGTAGAGAAATTCGATCATCACTCTCAAATTTACTTTGCACCGATCAATAAGGTCTCTGATCATTTGCCTTGTATTGTCTTGCTTTTATTGTATGGCGAAAAGGTAAATATCCATTTTGATCCTTTAATATTTGGACCAAACATGAATAATATAAAGATATGGTAACCGAAGGACAAGAACAACATGATTGTGAATCACAATCTATGATTGGTGATTTGGGGTGATATCCAACATTACTCTCTTAACAATATAATCACATAGTCATCCATCTAACTAATTTATCATAAATACTATTAACACATATTTTTGTTTACATACGAAGGTGATCCTAAGATCAGTTACATGCAACGCTCAGTATCAATCTTCCTTGAAAGGGGCGGCATAAACAACTCTAGGAGTTGTCCAGTCGCATTTATCACGAATAAGAAGGCTCCATAGTTCCTCTGATGCTTCATCGTAAAGACTACTCCAATTGTGTTGGTGTACTCTTAACCCCGCCAACCATTTTGTACACAAATTTGGATTCTCTGAAAAATAGGAACTAACTCTAAAAGTATGACCCATCAAATCTCGAATGTCGTAGAGCCATCTCTATCCGGATCTACGTGACGCCTCAACACTCTTCACCATGGACACCGCCTTTCTAGAGTCAACTTCAATACATAACTCTTTTACCCCAACTGTGTTGTCCACGTAAGCCCCTAATGGAGTGCTACCAACTCCATTACAATGGAAACATATACACCAAATTTCTCGCAAACCCACCTTCCCATTTGCCATCCCCATGATCTCATCAAACCACCTAACCCCTAACTCTTTTGGACGGATTAACACCCCTTTCTATGTTAAGCTTGAAATCTCTACGGAGCTTCTCCCATGTAGCCAATTCCACCACGTTCGAACGGTTAACTCTCCCGTTAGGAACTCCCGAAACTCGAGTATATTCCTTAGCAAGATACTTCGTCTTCATAATAATTTCATGCACATTTAGATTGGTCTCAGCCATTGAAAATTACATCATTTCTGCAAGTCCAAGTAATTTTTTCCAAAAAGTAATACTCTTGAATTAAATAAGAATTTTCAAAAAGAAAAATTTCATGCAACGAAGCCAAATCCCGGAAACTGGGCCACCGAGATCAAAAACTGCAGCCACTTGTGTGGCAGAAACAATAGCCACAGGGGCTAAAGTTTCACAAACTTTATATATAAATTAAACTCAAATCCACTAAATAATCACCAGCCACCTTTGCTTTGTTGTCTTAAAACATCGTCTAAGATCCAGTTCAATTACTACATTGTCTTCATCTTCCTAAAAGGTCTTATTAAGACCAGAATATTTGGAAATACCAGACAGCACAGATAGATTTCTTTTGTGCTGTCTAATTTGACCAAACTTTGTCACAATATCTCTTCACTACACTCTTATTACTATTTTATTTTTATTAAAAAATCAGCCGTAACGTAACATGCAGGTTAGCAATGTTTATTTATTATTTTAATCAAATTTGTCCACTGCCCCACGTTGATTTTGCAGTTGATGCCTTGATTCCTTTTACTAATTTATATTTATAACAGATCATTCGATGTCTTATCAACGTAGCATATGATCATCATCAACAATCTCCCTCAGAGTCTCAACCTATCCCTACTGGTAAGTTTAATTTTCACAATTCTAATCTTTCGATGATTACAGTTTTAGGTACCAAAAGTCGAGGTTATATAAAGTATCTTAAATACGTTGGTTGTTTTTTCAGATGTTAAAGTGGTATCAAACGACAAAGCATTGTTGAACAATAGAGGAGATAGACAAGGAAGACCAAGTAGAAGTGCAACAAGTAATAAATTCCGACTATTTAATCTACTACCTAAAAAGAATATTGCTAAGGCTTGTAGCTTCTACAACACGTTTAGTTTAAACAAATTACGAAGCATTAAAAGTAGAAGGCAACATTCAATTCAAGAGATGAAGATAAAAAAGGAAAATCCTATTAATAATGATCATCATGTTGGAAATACAAAGGTTTTGCCAGTTTCTGATGCTACATCTTTAACTAAGGATAGTGGTAGCGAAGAAAAGATATTAGAGAAAGTAAAGATTAGTAATAGTGATCATAAAAAGACCATTACTAAGATGAAGGAGCTATTACGATGGGCTGCTGTTGCTAAGTCTTCGTCTGACAAGGGCAATACCGTCAAGTTCCTGGCTAGAAAGGTCAGATTCATAACTACATAAATTTCCTTAACATCTCGTTTTAATTACATTTGTTTTGCGAAAGATTTCTGTTTAGAAATGACCTCTTGGTTTGGTAGGTGAATGATCTAAATGTATATATGTTTGTTTAGATTTTGCAGTTCAGGAATAGATCAATGCTAAAATCTGTACCAGATGATGATCAATTAAGTAATGACTCTCCTAAAATCAGCTTCAGATGGGATGTTGAGAGTTGCTCCACTACTTCTTCTGTCTATTCAGCGCATTCAATGGCTTCATCAACAAATAATGACCTATCAATTGTCAGAAAGGGAAATTGGATCCATACGGATTCTGAATGTACGTAATCTCTTTCTCAAACACACAACTTAAGCATAGCCTTTCAATTTGTAGGCCCGTTTACTAATAAGCTAATTTTTTTGTTGGCAGTTGTGGTGCTAGAGTTATGAAGATCTAGATCCCCAGAGGCCTTGTAATGGTGAATCAGCATTATATATAGAGTTATTAATGAATTAAAATGTTGATTAATGTAGCATTATTTGGTGATGTGAAATATATCTGTCTGACTGTCTCAAAATTTAATATATTCTCATTGTTTCCTACTCAATATTAATTCTAATTGTCTAGTCCAAGATTGACTTTTATTTCCAATTATTTTTTGATGTTGATATATGGTTTACCTAATACTTTCTGTACTCAATGTGGAAGATGGATAATAAAAGTGTAAATTGGGCGGTTATTCTTTCTTCTAAAATTCTAAGGATTCAGTTATTATTAACCAACATTCTGAGCGGAAAATTCTCCCTTTCTCACTTTTTCCACCTTGTCTGGACTCTCTCTAATTCTTTCTCTCTATATATACCAAACAAACATACACATTTATTACATTCTTCAGTGGAAAATATTGAAACTTAGATAACATCTGAAAATTCCCTCTAAATAGTTTTAATCCAATATGGAATCTTGTCAAATCAACTCTACAATAATGGATTTGGACTATTTAGGCTCAGACCTCACAGATATGATCTTATTTCGCCTCCCCATAAGCTCGATTATTCGCGCTTCTTGTGTTTCCAAGACCTGGCGCTCCATCATCACTTCTTCTGCTTTCACCACTAGCTTTTTGTCCACAAACAAGCCTCGGTTATTTCTTTATGGATACGATAACACATGCCCGGATAAGACCCATGCCTTTTGTTTCGATCCTGAAGCTATAGAGTGGGTTGAAATCCCCACCCGGTTTTGTACATTAAAAGACGATTTCATTGGATCCCATAGCTTCTTAATTAATATATCAGTAAGAGAATTCAGTTTCAAGCCGATGATTAATGGCTCCTGGCGGAAAACAAAGCCTCTTAGTTTTTCTAGGCAAAATGCCCTTGTTAGTGCATATGATGATAGGTTTATAGTTGCAGGTGGTATTTCGCATAGTGATGGTCCGGACCATGTTTTATACCGTTTACCTACAGAGATATACGATCCTGACAAAGATATCTGGGAGCTTTTTCCTGCAGTACCAGCTGAACTTCAATGGGGAAGTTCAATCCAAGGCGTGTCTTCAACTTTGTTTAAACGAAAATTCTATGTTCATGGTTGGTATTCGCATTTTGTGTCGTATTTTGACTTGAAAAAGCGTGTATGGAGTGAAGTTCAAACACTTATGCCTCCAGGGGTGGTGTATTCGTTTTTGATAGCGTGCCAAGATGTTCTAATCTTGGCCGGATATTGCAATTCGCGTTGTGGAACATTGTTAAATCTTTGGAAGATTGATGAGATTACGATGGAGTTTGCTGAGCTTGCGACAATGCCTGACAAATTGCTTAATTACATGTGTGGTACTGAGGATAAAGTTAAATTTGCAATTTTGAAATTTGTAGGACTAGGCAATTTTCTTTATGTGATTAATGAAGACCCTCACCTGAATTACCCTGTTTGTGTTTATGAGGTTGACAAATCCGTATGGAGGATGGTCCCCGATTTGCAATTTCCTGTAAATAAGTTCGATAAAATTGTTAGTTTTTGTTCCTATGTTTCTCTTTAAGAATATTCTTAAGGAGGAAAATAGAGTAGCTTCATAATTAGGCCATTAAGCTATTGTAACCAGTGTAAGATTATAGTTCTCTAACCACTCTCCTGTATTTATCAGATCTTATGATCAAATTTTATCTCAATTAAACTCACTATCCAATGTAATTAAAGAATGGTGTTTGTTCTTCGGTTTCGCCCCGCTCAGTTTCCTGATTTTGTTAGTTACATAGACTAGTGATAATGTAGTTGATTGGTTGGTTATCAAGATTAATTCTAAAATTACAACGTCGCAGTGATCCATTAAGCAATGTATATGCGTACAAGTTGATATTTTTTGGTGGGTTTTATATCTTTTGGTGTGTACTTTTCAGTAGTCAGGCGAGTCATGTTCAGGTTTTTACGTTGGTCTAAATCTTTTCTCTTTTAAAAATAACATGGGTGGTTCGGGACAGTTTACGGGTCATAGATAATATAAACGTCTTCTCAAGAGTTCCAAGAGTTGAAAAATGTCTTATTCACTCACTGGTTTGTTTCAAAAGAGTTTCAAGGCCATGTCTAGTTGGGTTAGGGTGCTAATTCAATTGATTTGTTTGTGCTCAATTGGAAGTCTTTTTCTGAAAAAACACTTAAAAGTGTTTCTAAAAATTTAAATTTAAACTCTGAAAATCATTTTTATGAGAATAGATGTTTTTTATAAAAATACTTAAAATGATTTTAGATTTAAAAACTATTTTTAATAATTTTTTCAAATTTCAAATTTTATTCTGAAAACGTTTTATTACTCTAAAATAAGCATTTTTAAATAGGCCAAAGTTTCGTTTTTTCTTTATATACGTCGGATTTGGTATGCTAATTTGTACTTTTTTTTATTAATAAATTTATTATTTTAACCGAAAAATTCATATAGATATTGAACCAAATACTTTTAAAGCCTCATCCTCGTTACGTTACTCAATGGGTAAAGACTCTAAAAAGTTCGCCCAAAAGATTATAAATTCTTTTAAAGGTTCAAACTAAAAATTTCTATATTTTCTATACCAGAATGCGTTCAAATATGATATAATCTAATTCACAAATCAAATTCAAAACCTCCAATTCAAACATATTGATATACAAATTTTCCTCAACATGGAATTAAAGAAGATGTTGTGGTGCGAACTTGTCGTAGGAGATGTTCGTACTTTGTTCTGACTAAGACGCTTGGCGGAGATGGTGGTAGTACAACAAGTGTGATGAAACTTCACAATGGTGACAACCTCGTTTTTTGTCCAACAATTGAACAAGTCATGATGAACCTTCATAACTGTGGCGGCCTTGAGCAGTCCAGATGGTGAAAGTGATACGACCCAAAGTTGCGGTTATGTTTTCGTTCAACAGTCCAGTTTGATAGTGATAAGTTTGCTTATCTACATTTGACATAATATGAAAATTTCTCTCGCCGATCAATGTGCCTAACCGATCGACCCAAGACCATGAGCAAATCGATATAGCAGAAGGAGCAACATTAAAATAGAAAGGTCAAGTGAATTAAGTATCAAGACAAGGATTCCCAATGAGAACGGCATACCTTACTACTAGTCACCTTTGCAAAGCTCTCTATTGACCTTGTTGAGACTTCAGCCGTGTAATAGAAGTTTCTTGAATCCAGACACTAAGTTAGGATCAAAAGGAGGTGCGCTTCCTATGGCGCTATGACGCTCAACATTTGCATTATTGCTAGCGAGTATTCTTATAACCCGAGGAACTATACCCGACTGTATAATGACCACAGTGAATTTTAGAGAGAGATAGAATGCACCAGTTTGTTTATGGAATGGAGTATTTACAGATGTCGCATGCACACACAGAAGGCTGGCATGGTGGGTAATATTAGGCAGAGACAAGTACGTATTTTAGGTCGCTAAGGGGCCCAAAATATAATGTAACATAAGATGTATAGAAAAACGCTACCTTTAGATGTCAATCAGAAGTAACTTTGTTCTTTCGGCATATCCGTCCTCGGGAGAATTTATACTTGTCTACCCTCGATAGATGAGTTTTACTCTCAACATAAATCTTATATCTTCGGTCTCGGCTGTTTAGGCATTCTTGTGACAGAGATGGTATTGACAATTTACTTTTGGCTTATCAACACCTCTTTTAGTTTTTGTGATCGGTATCGTTTACGGGAATACTATAATAAATAATTCATTAAATTTGATGGTTTTTGAGTTGGTACATGGCATGTCTTTGCTTCAACGCTGGAAGCACGTTCCTTCATATGCAAACGTTGTAAAGGCTCTTACAAGAAAACATGCATAAAAGCATCTAAGGGTAGTGTCCCAATTATTCTTTAGGTAATCGAAAATGACGAGGCCATGCGGTATAACAACTAATTTTCTTCGTGTTTGAGAGTTAACACTATATTTATGAGTACACCTCTAAGAAGGCTTCAGCACCAAAAGCTAGATCTTATGCGCAATCTCATTTTCACACAAATGTGGGCATAGACTTTTTTGAACAAGTGATATTTTATCGTTGAGACTACGTCGGACTTATGAGTAATCTTTGATTATCGAGGCTATGTTGGACTTACAAATAATGTTAGATTGTCGAGGATACGTCTGACTTACAAATAATATCTGATTGCTGAGGCAGATAGTAATTGACCCCCAAGAAGTTAACGATATTTTCCCATTATTTCTTGATCTTCATGTGGTGTTTTCCTACATGCCATGCACCCTTGTTTTCGAGGTGAAAAATTTCTTTTACTAAGAGTAGAAAACGTTTTCGACATTACTTACCTCAGGGAAATGAAGGGTCGTTTTTCCTTCTATCAGTAACATGGTAATTTTTTTCATTCTTTGTGCTCTTCTGTTAAAATTACTCGGTCTACTTCTCTCATCATTATTATATTACAACTCGTAATTCTTCCAACACCATGGCTTCTTTTAGGGATAGATCATGTCGGCTTCCCAAGGAGGGAGATGAACCATCAACCCCTTTGGATAAGAAGAAAAAATCCTCTCCACTCTCTTCTCTCTATTTGCCTCGGAAAACTTTGGCTCGTGCATCTCTTATGTCATTTATCATGACTCAATCTTTATATCATGATTAGGCTTCTTCCATGCTGGCTCGAGCCATACCTTCAGTTAGGCATCTTGCTATTCTTTGAAATATTGTTTTCTAGAGTTGACTTGTGTATTTAGTTACTTTCTCTCTTGTTATTCTGGGAAGATGGTCATGGTCCACGGATTTTTGCAATCCCCTTGCTCTTATTCAAACAAGCGTTGATTTGACCACTATCCGTCGACTTTGTTCAAGAGTCAGGGAGCAAGAAGTCTAGTCCCTGGTCTTTGGGATGAGGTTAATGAGTTGACAACTAAGATTGCTCTAAAAGCCACATCAGTATCTCATGCCTAGACCATGGCTGAACAAGTCGACAATCACTAATATATTTCCCACATCCGAGCTTAAGAGATGTCGGTATGTATCCCGACACGTGAGAGTATTACCCGACAATACTAGGAATCTAATGAATTTGATAAGGAGATATAATTGATTACTAACCTGCTTATGACTGGGGAAAGGAAGAGGTGCTTGATGTGCATTAGGCACATTCAATCTTACCACCCTCATCTGGTGGACTTGATTAACAAGCACGATATCTCTGTACCCGAGGATCTTGGTTTTTAGACCCCTCACCTGAGATGAGCTCTAACATTCTCTGGTGGCAATACTTTTTTGATCTCTCCCTTTCCATTACTCGAGACTTAGATATAGAAATTGTGTTATGCTAGAGGTGGCTTCTTGATGATTGAGCTCTACTTTCTTTATAGGATGATGGTTCTTTTCATAATTTTCATCCTCATCTTCTGCTAGGCCTAGAATATTTTTGTAATATTTGGAAGGACCTCTATACTTTATGAATATGTAATTTGTACTTCATTTTCTATGAAAGAATATATATATATATATATATATATATATATATATATATATATAACCATTTTCCATAAGCCGGGAAAATTTAAGTGAGTCAGAAGTGTCCAAATGGACTCTTTTTAAATTTTAGACACTTGGGCCTTCATAGCATAACACCCAAAACTTTATCAATTCATCTTCAATTTTGAAATCTCCCTAAACTACAAGATCTAACTTGAGACGAAAGACCATGATTAGAATCCTCACCAATTATTCATTATGAATTTTAAAGTCGATGTTGGCATTTTTCTGACAATTGTTTTGTTGAGCTCTAGTAAAATTTTTGCCTCCTTTGGAACATAATTTGGTTTTCCTTTAGATTTTTGTCTTACTAACTTCATCTTGGGGTCTTGTATCATTCATGTTCTTAAAATCTACATATCTAACACACAAATCATCTCAAATTACTCCAAAAACATATATAAAGCTCTCACGGGAGTTGGTTGAGGCAAAGTCGAAGGCGATTGAGGAACACAAAGTTTTGGCAACTTTTATCGACAATATGATTAAGTGTCGTGGGTCTTCATTGAGGTATGGTTTACACAAGGTATTTGTGAATTGTATGCAATATATTCAGAAGAAGTTCTCAATCTTTGCCGATTCTACTTATTTGAGCTTGTTTCCTGTGCTAGATCCTTCACCTTCTACCATTTCCTTACAAATTGATCATGGCTTTCAGGCGAAATACTTTTTAAGTTTTTTTTACTTCATTGTCTTTGTTTCATGTTCTAACATTTGGATTATTTAGATAGGACGGGGATTATGTTGATGGAGTAGTTGTCGAAGGCACATATAGGGTGTCAAATGTTTCCGAAGATGCAAATTTGCAACTGGGTGTTTGACTTGTAGTCTTGTAGTATTGGGTTATTTAGGGATGCGAATCAAGAGTATCAAAAGTGGGTTGAGTGAGATCATCTTCGATTGTAACTTAAGTTTTAGGGTGATTCGTTGATGGCTAGTGAGAAGAGAGCCAAAAGCTTTCTTCATATTATCCAAATATATGTATCATACCGTCCCTAAGCCTACGCTATAACCGAAAAGACCTTAGGATTTCTAAGAACATGGTTAAGTAACAACTAATCGATTAGAGAGTATCTAGATGGACCATTAGATACTATGTTAGGACCATTGAACATGATATAGCCTCTATATCAAACTAAGTGAAAACCTGCCCTTCTTGCATTGCGAAACTGATCTAAACATAAATTTATGATATGTTGATTGTTTGTATATTATGCGTATGTGTGTATTAGTTCTTAAAAATTAATACATGATACTTTCTAGGATAGTTTATTTAGAATCATTCATTTTTAATTTCCTCTAGTATGAACTCATTAATACATGAATATGATACTCTTGATTGCTAGTTTTATTTTCTTTAGTATGAACTCATTTTTTATAGCTTAGGAAAACATCTATATATATGAACCCTAAAATTATTTTACTACTTCTATTGAATTTGGAAGATTTCATCTTTAATTTAGTCGTGTTGGTTATTGCTCTGCATTATGTATTTGCCATATTTTTGTAGTTCTTTCTATATACAAGTATAGGGATACCCTTTTAGTAATTAGGACTTTCATCTGGACGGGGGAGGGAGGGGGTTCAATTGTTTAAAATGATACATAATCGTCTAGTATGGGTAGTTATCCTGACAGGATTGCCTAACTATATAGTCAATAGGGTTAGAATTAACGAACAATCGTTGCATTGAGTCCCCTTACCCAAGTCCCCTAGTAGTGTTAAGGTTGCCTCTCAAGCTATCCTGATGGGAGTTAAGAGGAATTTAGAATCCTGGCTATTGCATGTTTCACAATTCACCCTTAAAGAATAAAACATAAGATCAAGGCTAGTGTGGATTACTTGCAATTTCTCGAGTTATACTCTCATATTTTTCTCCTTCATTATTTCCTTTATTGTCTCTAATTTAATCCTTAGTTAATAATTATTTGCATTCTAGTTATAAAATCAAACCAAACAAATTTTGTGAATTTCCAGCATATTTAATTTAGCAACTATTTCTATTACACTTCAAAAGAACACTAACCTAGAGATAATATTCGTAGTCTTGAAAACGATACTCGTTTTACTTACTTATTACTTGCAAACGATTCGTACATTTGTGGAAAATTTATCTCATCCTCTTGAGTGTGCACTTTTACTTGCATTTTTTATCACACCTTGGGAGACGAGATTAACATAAAATCACTGAGTATTAATGCAAGATGACTAAGTATTTAACAAAAATAAAAAGCTTCAAGCATGGTCGTGCTGTCAACTATAATCAAACTAAAACCACTTACGAACTCGGATCTATACCTAGAAAATAATGGAGCTTCAAACACACCTTCAAATCAGCTGTGATCCGCCATGGAAGCGCGAAACCCAAGATCCAAGAAGCTACAAACTAATGGTTGAAATCAAATCTTGTCTCCTCCGGCAGCCATGGAAGCTCGATGAACGACAACTTCACTTAAGAAAAAAGCTAGTAGCTCCAGCAGATGCATGATCTAGAAAATCCAAACTTGTCCATTACAGCAGAACTAAGATCTACGAATAAGGTCGCCGATGAACCGCCTTTTAGTCGTCGTTTAGCCCCCATGAAACATTATTTTTTGTGGTTGAAGATAGGGAGATGAGAGAACGGACAAGGTGTTTTAGGGTTTGTAGGTGTAAAATATGACTTTATGTGTATCTATTTAGTATATATAGTGGATAAAATAAATTTGAGAGTATAATGGGTAGTGAAAAATTAGGTTTATAGTATTGTTTTTTTACAATTGACCTTTAGTAAGAAGAGTGGTGGATGAGAGTGCTTGAGTCTTGAGGAAGGGTCATTAAGACCCATTGGGTAAAAATCTCTTAAATATATTCTCTTAGAGATTTAAATCACTAATACACTCACTTTAAATTAATTGTGACGCAACGAAGAATATATTTAATGATTTAGCAAATGTTGGTTATATTGTTGAAAGGAAAAATGACTATTGATAGATGGCAAAGGTTGGAAGTGTAACACGCAATCATCAATGAATCGAAGCTTTTGAGAATATTTTCTGCGTGTAAAACGTCTAGATTTTATCTGAGAGGTAGCGTCACCGTGGAAAATAATTACTCTAACGTTATTCAAACCGTTTTTTTTCAAACTTGAAAATCAATAAAAGAATTTGTAATAACTTAGTAAAAATTGATTACTTTAAATAGTCGTATAATATTTCTTTTGCTTTTGTATCTTTAAAAACAATCAAATCGATTGAGTAGCAAAATAAAAGTTAGACGACTTTTTATTTAGCTAATAATCTTATCCCATCCTAATTAACTAAATTTTTATCTTTTGATATCAAACTTTTAAGGATCGAATAAACCTTGTTTGTTTTCCTAGTCTTCCTGACTCAACTATGCATTTTTTATTTTAGGAAAAAATCACTAATACAATCGTAGTATTTGGATATTTAAGTGGATTGCTCGATTGGATTTTTTATTTGTAATCCTTGTTTCAATAGTACTTTCTCGGGATAGATTATCTTTAGATGTACTATATAGTCTGAATTCCATTTTTATTGAACAAAATTTTATTTCAAAAGCATTGTCCAATCCAATGGGCCCTCAATTAACTTAGTAGCCCCATATTCTTGATATCCATTTACGTGCCCACAGTATATGCAAAACCTAAATAGCCCAAAAAGAGAATGAAATTAATCTTAAGTCCAAAACGTGACCCACCCGTGCACCCAACACCCACCCGTGTAGAGTAAATAACAAATACTCCTACTTCAAAAGCTGAAGCGTGAAGGGTTTAGCTTCATTTCATTTCATCTACCTTCACTTCACTCAAAACTGCGCCATTGAAAGGGTTTTTACTTTCTCTCTCTAAAAAAAAATGGATAGATATCAAAAAGTTGAAAAAGCAAAGCCTGAACTTCCTATTAACGAAAATGAGATCCGCATCACTTCTCAGGGTCTCGTTCGTAACTACATCAGCTATGCCTCTAACCTCCTTCATGTACTCATTCCTTTTCCGTTATATATAAATGTGTTTACATATATCTTGCCATGTATTTATACATAACTATTATCATAGATTTAGCTTTTAAATACCCTGTTTAGTTTCGTGTCGTTTGATATTCTCATTTATTTCTTCCGGGTTGTTGTTGATTGCGTTTTATTTTTGTTGATTTGTTTATATGCCTATTTTCTTCTTCCGATGTTTGATCTAGTGTGCGCTTAACTGATATGTGTATTAAGCTTTTGTGAGTGATTATTGCATGTTACTTTAACAGTTGTTGAGTTGCCCTGTTTTGGTAAGGGGTAAATTGCACCATCGGTCACAGTGTTATGTGAAATAGCAAAGTAGGGTTTCAGAATCTGTCAATTATACTTGTGTGCTATGTACACTAATATTGCAATTCTTCAAGCCCCTTAGCTAGATCAATGGTGCAATATTCTGTAATAAGTAATAACACAATGTTAAACTTGGCTATTCACATAACCGATGTATAATGGTGCAATTGACCCTTTCCTAAATTGTTGAAATGTGATTGAAACTAAAGAGGGCTTTAATTAAAAGGTTGAGTAGCAAATTGATCTACTCTGTAGATACTATTTAATTTATGATGTTCCTTGTGTCTATATGATCTAAGTTTTGTGTATGTAGTTATTTATCCTAATTTAGAATAAATAAGGAAAAAACAGTTTAGCATACTAATGGAACACAGAATTTATTTGTATATACGTTTCAGTTTTCGGATTAACTGCACGAATACTTGTTATTGCATTTATGGAAATTTATTTCACTCGCTTTAATGATCGATATAGGTCCACTTTAATAATTAAATTGTAGATTCGATTTAAAAGTATAGTTTACGGAATTATACTTTTTCCCTTTACTAGCACTATAAATTTCGATTTGAAGGTCTCAGGTGTGTAATAAATGATAATGATATATTAATTATAATCTATTTTGATTCAGGAGAGACGTGGAAAAGAAATTGTGTTGAAAGCTATGGGTCAAGCTATAAGCAAAACTGTAGCTATTGCTGAAATTATAAAGGTATATTACTCAAGAGATGTATTTCCATTGGACTGTAAATATTGTTTTCTCATAATATTTTATTTACTGTCTAAAATCAGAGAAGAACTCCTAGATTGCACCAAGACACTGCTATAAGTTCAGTTAGCATAACTGATGTATGGGAACCCATTGAAGAAGGACTTTTACCGTAAGTTTAACCTCTTAACCTTATTATATCACATGGATAGATGAATAAATGTGTTATTTTAATAGTGTTTCTCCTATTCTTTTTTACAGTGTGGAGCAGACTCGACATGTGTCAATGATTTCAATCACTTTGTCAACTATGGAACTGAACAAGAAATCTCCTGGGTAAATATTGTTTTTGTGTTCAGTAAGAAAGGGGTAAAACCGTAAAAGTAGTTTTTGTTTTAAGATTGTTATTTATATGTTATAGGTATCAAGCTCCATCTCAGGATCAACAGAGTAGGCCACAGTATAATAATAATAATAATAATAACAATTACTATCCACAGCAACAACAGCCTCCACCTAGACAACGCGCTATGTATAATGCTGGAAATGAAGGTAATTAATTAATTAATTAATTATAAGATAATAATAGGAATTAATGATTTTTGTTAATAATTGGATTTATTTAATTTCAGATTCTTATGAAAGAGGAGGGCGTGGTGGTAGGGGTAGGGGAAGGGGATTTATCGGAGGTGGATATGGAAATTACCAAGGTAGCGTTTGTGTTTTCGTTGAAGATTTATTTTTATTTTGTTTTTAATGTTGTGTAATGATTTTTTTACTGTATGTGGTTAGATAATGGTGGATACACAAACTGGGGTAGAGGTGGAGGTCGTGGTGGGGTTGAAAATGGTGGTGGATACTCGAACTGGAATCGTGGTGGTGGTGGACGTGGTGGTGGTGGTGGATACTCAAACTGGGGTAGAGGTGGTGGTGGCCGTGGTGATAATGGAGGCTACAACAACTATGGGCAAGGTAATGGTGGTTACTCCAACTATGGACAAGGTGGTGGTCGGAATGGGCAAGATAGAGGTGGCTACTATGGCCAAGGTGGTGATCGTGGTGGTGGTGGTGGGTACTCCAACTACAACCAAGGTGGTGATCGTGGTGGTTACTATAACCGAGGTGGAGATCGTGGTGGCTACTCAAACTACAACCAAGGTGGTGGTGGTGGTGGTGGCTACTCAAACTACAACCAAGGTGGAGATCGTGGTCGTGGTGGTGGTGGGTACTCAAACTATAACCAAGGTGGTGATCGTAATGGTGGTGGGTATGGCTATCAAGGTTAGTTAACTTCTTAATTTGTTTTTTTTTTTTTTAAATATTTCATGGTATAGTTTATTTTGAGTATATTGGGTGTTTGATTGTGATAGGGGCGGGTAATGGAAGAGGTGGAGGAAGAGGTGGAGGGGGAGGTGGTGGCAGAGGATATAACCGTGGAGGTGGAAGGATGGGTGCTCCTCCACCACGTCCAAGAGATGGTGGGAATCAGGCAGAGTAGAGAGGGGGCTTTTCTAGACTTGGCTTAGTGGTTTAATATTACATGCAATGTCTAAAAATCAAGAAGCATGATATCATCAATTATTTAGTTGATAATTAAGGAGTGATTTCTCTTGTTTTTAGTCCTTAATGTTTTGGAGATATGCTTTATTACATACAGATATTGCTTTATTATATGCCAAGTGCCAAGTACCCTATATCTTTTTCCTTCTTATTCATTCCAATCTTTCATTTTTTGCTTGTTTTTGCATGTTATATTCTCTTAGCTGCGTGTTATCAACAGGAAGCAATTTTCACCTCAGGTTAATTCTGAGTATGGAGAGATTGCAATTTTCTACCATGACCTTTAGGCTAATTCTCACGATTTTTTTTTAATACAATGGAGGTAACCGTGGAAAACATCCCTGAAAACAGACGTGAAGATTCCATCTGAACCTTGTAAGTACTTTCCAAATATCAAGTCTCTTGTGAGCACTCCTCAAATGTCTCAAATGTCATCATCAGGTGCTATTTATTTGTTCCAGGACTGTAAAAGCACCTTCAAGTGGCCAGTCTTTCTTGTACCGCCCTTCATAAAAGCATTCTAATGTTTTGTGGACATCGTAGCTTTCTATTCAATCCCCTACCTATTTCTCCTACCCTGGTGGCTCCATAAGTGTAGACTTGACCGAGTAATCTCAGTTATCGAGATAGTACGTCCTTCTCCCCATAATCCTTGCAACCTCGTGAAGCTTATGAGCTGATAGTAGGTACTGGAACCAACCTCAATCCCAAGTTACATCATCCGGAATGTAATCTCTAACCTTGTCATTTCGGATATCGCTCCCAATCGCGACTTGAGCCCACTCCATCAAAGGTTCTTCACATATCCAAATATCCAACCAGAATGCCATGCTTACACCATTCTGAATCGTCCATCGGGTTCCCTGTCAAACAACGTCAATACTTTCCACGATGGTTTGACATACTTGTGAATCATACGGTTTCGCTAAATAATGAAAACAACTCCTCCTAAAATACTTTTGATGCAACACTATTACCCACAAGGCCACGTTATCATGTATCACTTTTCACCCCAGTTTACCAAGTAGTTCCCTATTCATGTTGCCATTTGAAACCCTAAACCCCCTATACTCTTCGGAGCACATACTCTTTCCCATGCGACTTAATGGATTTTCCTTAGTTCTTGCACCGATCCGCAAATAAAATCTCTATCAATCCAATCTACTCGCAGACATATCCCGGTAAGACCTTTGCTTCCATGAATTAAACTAGCATTGCACACAGTATTGCCTGTGCCAGCATGATACGACCTGCTAGAGAGAGGGATTTCCCCTTCCAACTTGAAAGCTTACTCCTTAATCTGTTAATCATGTCCCCATAGAAACCCTTCGGCCTCCTCCCAAAAAGAATCAGCACGCCTAGGTATTTCCCCAATTCATCCCTACAACAGTAACCACTTCGGCTCGTAATGCTTTCCTCAAGATCCAAATCCACATTTCTAGAGAAATATATAAGCGACTTCTCCTTGCTTACAGATTGGCCCGCGTTTGGACAAACAACTCAAGTGATTCTTGTACAAAATCAAAATTTTGATTAGATACTTCTGAAAACAAGATAAGATCAATCGATATATATATATATATATATATATATATATATATATATATATATATATGATAAAGGAACCCCTCTGAATATTTTCGTAATGGCTTCCACGATATAAAAGTGTCTTTCTTTTGCGATGCGTTTATTGTTAGAAAAAGAAAAAATACAAGACTCGAAACTATAGAGTAAGACAACAAGTCAAGCCGAATCTTAATTCTCTCCGTGGGTTAGAAATCTCGTTAGTCTATCCAATGGTCCCATCATGATAATTCTCTCAACAATTGGATTTTGGTTCACGGTTGTCCACGCTCGACTCATCGCTCCACTTCACCGCCACACCACCACATCAACATTGTCACCATGTCGTTTTTCACTCAACTACGCTCAAGACATACCATCTCGATCTAGACGTCAAACTCAAGGCGTTCCCTCTCCGACCTACTTGAGTTTGATGAGGGGTGTTAGATTATATTATTATCATAATATAATTTTACCTTATTAGAGTAGTTTGTTTCTATATCATATTGATTTCCTAATTAGTTTAGTCTTAACTTTTTTGTTCACTAAGTTATTAGTCTTATATATAGGATGGCATCCTATTGTATTAGATTACGACTAATATTCACAATGTAGTCTTTGTAGTGTTTCTTATTTTCAAACCTTTATACATATCACTAATATCTATGTTCTAAAAATCTGCCTAGGCGTTAGAAGGTACCCTACCTTCCAGAATTGATCCAAGCGGCCTCCAGGTGGTCCTAGGCAAGCCTAGGTGCCTTATAACGGACCTAGGTGGCCGGCTGTCTGGAGGCTAAGAAAAATATTTTAACACAAAAAATTGAGAAATTCAATTTCTTAATACAAAAAATTATATAAACACATTTTAAAATCATATAAACCCAAAAATATTCAAATATAATCGATTATCATAAACTTAAAGTGTATAAAGTTCTATATAATTTTGAGAATTATTTGCAAATGGGTTTCCTTATTCTTTCTAATATATTGTGTGTATTTCAAAATAAATAAATAATAATTATATAATATTCATTAATAAAAATTCAAAACCGCCTAGAAAGAAAAGGCTTATGCTCCACCAAGGCTGTCGTCTAGTCTCCTAGGCGCTCGAAGGTAGTCTAACACCCGCCTAGCGCCTAGCGCTTTTGGAACACTGAATTATATAGATTTCTTGCTTCCACTTTTTTAAATATATTACATTATAGTTTTGGTAATTTTGTTATAACTTTGGACCATATACGAGGCTTGTGGACTAAGAAAGATGATACTAGACACACATAATTTATAGATAATAAACCAATTGGGTTAACTCAACTGGGCAGGGACTAGTTTCTTCTTCTGAGAGGTATAGGGTTCAAATCGAGTTAAAATGACTTTGATTCCAAAATGAATTTCCTAATATGTTCATCACACAAAACCTAGATACAAGGTGTGATTTTCTTAGTTTTATTTTAAGAAACAAGAATACTTGTTCACAAAGCTTTTAATTATAATGGTAAATGCTAATTATATTACAAAGCCTAGGCTATGGAGGTGTGCTCCCGATGACACTCTGACGCTCAACATTGGTATTTTTTATATGAGGTATTAATTAACCCAAGGAGCTATGTAGACTTAATTCGACTGTATAATGAACACAATTCATCTTTAACGAGAGAAAGAGAGAAAATTTATGGGGTACTCGCCGTGTTCTGAGCCTGTTGTGGAGAGGGTATTTATAATTGTCGAATAGGAACACCAGATGATGTTGCGGTGTGCAGTATATCTCAAATATAGATGCGTAGGATAAGACAGAAGGGAAATCCGTCATGTCAAATTGGACTTTATATGTTGCAATGCGTTCTCCCTTGGGTTTTCAGAATACCAACCCTGGGGGGATCGTTTCCCTTTCTCGGGCATATGGGATCTTCTTTCGGATTATAATGGTGTACTCTCGGCTAGGGTCATCGGGGACCTCTTCGGGATATGACAAGTCTCAGCGCTATATTTTGGTTTATCAAACGGGAGCTCTCAAAGGTTGCAAACTCATCTTATTTTTCACAATTCTTTCAATCACCACAAGTGCATTATTAGGGAGAACCATCATGAATCCCCCTCCACTAACAATATCTAGTTTCTCCATTAGAGAATCAATACTTTTATATCAAATAGAAAGTTGTAAGTCTGCATTATACCCATGAACTGGGCATTTCTTCAAAGAAGTTTGAAATCAAGTCCATGTCTTATCAAGAGACTCGCCTTGATGTTCATTGAAAGTAGCAAGGTCGATTTGACCTTTAACTCGCATGTCATATGGATAATAGCAATCTAATAATGCATTTTGAATTTATTCCCAATCATTTAACGTTCCGGGTGGTTAAAGATCCAACCATTCACTAGCACCGCTGATCAAGAAGAAAGAAAACATTAATTAGTATAGTTTCTCCCTTGTGGCTCCTTGAGTCGGATAAACATAACATATTTTCATGAAATTTTGGATGTCTCTCATGTGATCGTCATGAGAAGCTCTACTATAGTTTCCATAACTCTAAAATTGACTCAACATACCCATGACGGGTTTAAATCTACTGGCATGAATCTTGGGTAGGAAGATTCCAAATGGTGGTAGGTTAATTGGAATACTACCCTGGTGGTTGCATATAAATAGTCCGTTAATATTGGAACTTTCCTTGACTCATTTGAGGGGAAAATGTATCGTTGTTGAATCCCCTAAATGAAACTTGCATCCGGGTTGTTGAATTTGGGGTTGTTGATGTTTGGGACCTTGTTGAAGATTCACTTGTGGATATACTTGATCTTAAAATCCACCATTAAAACCCTTAACTTGAGGTTGACGATTCATGTTTCATTATCAATACTCGAAATAGCTTCTTGCTCTATAATTCGTCGTTCTCTCTTTCTTTGTGTTTGAAACAACCTTCCGAGATATGAAGCTTGCACCAAGAACCTTGTATCTAAGTATAATAAGAACCAAGCAATCTTAAAATATAATACAAAAAAAAATCAAAACAAAACTAAAAACACAATTAACGATCTAATGCCTAACAACGATGCCAAAAACTTGTTGTCTCTCTGCAAGTGTATGAATGGATGAAGTAATAAGAAGGTAAAGAATTTTTCTCCCAAAGTATTGGTAAGGTTAATTTGTGGTTTACATAGGTTTTTTAATTATTTATTATGAAAATAGGGGAAAACAATTTGGGGTTTGAGTTAAATTACTACGAATTGAAAAGACTAAAAATGCAAGCAATAAAAAAATTATGAAGATGCAAGGGGAAAAATGTGATTTGCGATGATTACATTCACCTAAGGTCTATAACTGGGAAAATATATTTAATAAGGGCAAGATCGACAAATTCACATTAGCCAAGATACAAAAATCACACGTAACTCCTTCCGAGTGATTAGGTGCTACTCTCAAGGAAATGAGGTTATTTTCTGAAGAACTAAGGTACCCTACATAGAAATAAAATATTTTACTCGTCGATATGTGCCCACATAATATATTTCGATATCATAGATCAAATTCACTCTCAATTACCTAATTCTACCCATATATTACCCTTTTAGAAGTAATTCATGGATTAGGATTAATCAATTAATTAAACAAAATAATTAATCCCAATTCAATACATGATAAAGAGAAACATGATGAATCCAATCCTAGTTTAGCTAACAACACTTAATTAAAAAAATTACCAAATAGATAAACCAGGGTTTCTACCTCTAATCCTAAACTTGAGGAAAAAAATTAACTCATGTTAATAGGAAATAGACGCATAGTATTTAACGTACAAGAATTAAAGTAAATAAAAGGAAAACAAAATTACAATCTTTTATCTTGTGAAATGATAAAGTTTTGAAGACTTGAAGATGAAGATACAAAGATTTCTCCCAATTGTTCTCTTTCTAAGCTTTTGCTCCCTTGGATGTAATAAATGGTATGATAGATTAAAATGAGATAAAGTGTCTTATATATGCTTCTAAATTCGTGGCCCAACTCAAGGTGGGTTTCTTCTAGGTTAAACTCTTTTTTAACTCCTTGGAGGTTCCTATTTGCTTTTTCAAATATGTAGTGCATTAATTAGTACTTGGATCTCACTTTGTTCCTACAAGATTCACCTATAAAGTGAAAATCTCATCAAAATGCTCCAAGAACACGTGAATCACTAACAATAGGTCAAGAGTAAAAATATATATCATATATTGGGAGATCCCAACTTTATACTTAAAATCCCCCAAGAAAATATGTCTCTAACTATTAAATAACATGACAAAAGTCATGACATTAGTTATTGAGTCCAAAGGATAGGAATAAGGGTTCACCCTAGTACACCTCGATTAAATCCTCCATATGGAATATCGAGTCCAGCGGATAGGCCTAAGGGACCATCCTGGTAAACCTTGATTGAACCCCTCAAACAGGTAATCAATTATAGAGGATAGGCCTAAGGGGACACCTTGGTAAACCTAGATTCAACCACTCAAATGGGTTATCAAGTACAAAGGATAGACATAAGGGGTCACCCTTGTCGAATCTCATTTTGATTACTATAGGCGGATTTTTGAGTCTAGCGGGTAGGACTAAGAGGTCACCCTGGTAAACCTTGATTCAACCCCTCTAATGGGGTTTCGGTTTCAGAGGTTAGCACCCTGGTTAACATCGATCAAAACACTCAGACGGGTTATCGAGTCTAGAGGATAGGTCTAAGGGGACACCTTGGTTGAGCCGCAACTCAATCCCTCAGACTTGTTATCGAGTCCAGCATATAAGCCTAAGGAATATCTCTTGTATAACCACGACTCAAATTCTACATAGGTTGTCATATCGACCCAACCCCTAGGCTTGGATAATCAAGAAAGTAAAATATTAGATCTTCATAATCACCTATGAGTACTCCAAATCGATTCCTATCTAAAATCATTGAACAAAACAAATAGTTCAACCCACACGGTCATCCTATACATATCGACCTAACCCGTAGGCTGGGATTATCAAGCGAATACAATATTATAATCTTCATGATATTATATGAATACCTAGACTCGATTCGTATCTGGAATCATCAAACAAAACAAATGGTTTGACCCACACGGTCATTTGGTACACCTTGAACCAACCCCTGAGTTGGGATCATCAAGCAAAATGTAGGTTAAATCTTCACGATCACCCATAAATACCTTGATTCAACCCTCAGTTGGGGTCATAGTGTAAATAAGGTTTAGACAACCATGTTCATAACTACAAGAATATCTATATTGATTAAACCTCTTACTAGGTCATGGAGTTCTCTAGAGATAAAAGCCTCTTTGATTGAAGAGACCTAAATGGTTCAGTCAAACCCCCTCCTATTAGGCTCTCAAAGCAACAAGAATAGGTTTGCCGCTAAGGAGCCATACCTACATGGCATAATTTTTGAAATGAGAGACAACTTGACATTTTAGGACCTCCCTTAAAAGTTAAAACCTATTGAGAATTCATGCACCCCAAATTAAGGGGACGCCAAATTATCAACTAAAAATGGGTCAAAGACTAACTCGTCTCTAAGTCTTGTGAGGGTTCAGATATTAATAGCTGAGAAAAAGCATGGCTCCCTCAACTAATACAAGAATTCTAAATGACTTCTTGAGATAAACTATCAAAACAAAGGGCGTAACAAAAACCAATAGGGTAAAGATGAATGAATAACTCTCAACAAAGTACCAGAGGCCAACATCTTCTCCATAGAACAGAACAATTTTGTAGGAACACTCATAGGACCTTGGGCCTTGGACACAAAGGGACTCCGGTTATAACTTAATACATACGCTAAAGCAATTAGATTGCTTCGATGAGCTTTGAACACTTACGAGGACATGTGACACAATCTCCGGGGATCATCATCCGTATGTGCATATAAAAATTTCTCTTGAAGAAAATAACATTGATTATATCCCGCTTATATAGTAGGCCTGCTTGGAAATATCAACCGCCAAAACCTCCCTAGCCGAGAAGCTCACGTACTCGAGAAAGGGTGATAATCATGACACATTTTGGATAATATGGAAAGTGTTATATGACCACACCTATCTTTTTACGTAGTACTTCAGACGTGTGCATATGTCCCGAGAAACGAGGAAGGAAACTTGAAAGTCATAAAGAAAAATTGTCATACCTCAAGTGGTGAACAACAAGAGGCAACGATTCGCTGCCTTAGCGGGCCTCGTGTGTTGATTTTTGGGAAATTCAACCCTCCCTTTTTATGTGAAATTGAGCTAATCCTTGAGAATAAACTTGTTGCCAAGCTAGTAGCTGGGAATCCATATATCAAACTAGTCTATCACAGGGCCGGTCCTGTGTGTAAGCAAAAGACGCGACCGCTTAGGGCCTCCAATTTTCTGACTTTCTTAGTGGACCCCGAAAATCTAAATGTATTACGTGTGTGTATATATATAATAGATTTAAATAATTATATAAAAGTAGTATTGTTAGCTTAGTGGTAATGTTGCATTTTTCTTTTATAAGGTCTAATGTTCGAACCATGCTAGTAGTAATAATATTTTTATTTTTGTAGAGGGTCCCATTTTGTGAGTTCGCTTAGGGCCCCCAAAATACCAAGGCCTGCCTAGAACCCACTTATGTGGGTACAAGGATGATCCATCTATGATAACTAGAAACAAAATAATTCCTTCATCAAATCCCTTTTACTTTATTCCATCCAAGGAAATAGAAGAAAATAGGACCATCATCCTCAGCCAAAGGCAAGAATTTTCTCTAACGGGTGTAAAGTAAGAGGTACAAGGCTTGAACCTCTCCCTGAACATGGGTAACCTAGTTCTGATTTACCTGAGAATATACATGGGGAGGCGTGTATATCCTTGTGGGATTAGTCGTGGTGCGCGCAAGCAATCCTGGGCCATCCATGTACCAAAAAAAAGGGAAAGATTTTTTAAAAAGAATCTGGAATCTAGTTGTTCGAACCAATCATAAGCTTAAGACTATAGCTAAGTGATGTCTCCCTATTTGTGATGATTTAATCTTAGTTGGAGACATCATTTTAAGTGTATTTATTAGGTTATAGGTCGATTTTCTCATAATTTAGTACACTTTCCTATTTCGTGTCTTGATTTAATTATTTATTATTTTTAGAGCATATTGGGTTTAACTGTTTGTTAATTGTGAAGCTTTAAAGATATATGGTAATTAATTAGATGCCAAGTCAATTCTAAGAGATAAGGAAAAGAAGATAAACATGGAAATTGGAGATAAAGGAAAGAAATATGAAAAAGGAAAAGATAAAGTTGCCAAATAAATCCGAATTCCAGCAGCAACGAACATAAAAGTGATCATAACTCAAGATTGACTATGAATTTGGAAGAATGGTCTGAATCAAAGTTATAGAGATTTCCAAGACGATCAGTTTCGACTATTGGAACGCGTCAAACAGATAGATATTGAAGGAGTTACGGTCAAAACAAAACAACACCATAATCTTACCTTTTCTATATTTTAGGGTTACGAATTTGAGTTGGGTTAGAGTCCAAGTTACTTGTCTTCCACTCCAAGAAAACATTTTAGGGTTTTCTATACCCTATAAATACACTCTTTAATAAGAAGAAACATATCTTGGCAAACCTTAAGCCAAGAGGAAGCTTACAAACAAGAAGAGAAGTCTGGAAGGAGCTGAACACCATATCATGTCTTCTTCAACCTTTAAATTTGTAATTTCTTTCTTTTCTTTCAATAGGATGAACTAAATAATTTTAGCTTGAGTTTTAGCATATATGTATGAACCCTATTTCTTATCTATCTAATTTGGGATACTATCGTATTTAATTCGAATTCATGTTTTATTCTCTGTTTAGGTGTTTTTATTTATTGCTTGTTTTCCTTGCTAGTGCACGAGTATATGATTACCTTAGTAGTTAGATGGTCGCCCGGAAGGGGTGTTTAACTATTGAAACACCACATAACGTCTAAAATAAGGATTTGGTCCTGACAACTCCAGCCTAACTAAATAGTCATTAGGGTTTGTTTTAATCACCATATCACCAATTGAAGGAATTGTTTGCTTAGGAACCTAGTAGCGTAAGAGAACCCTATTTTAAACTTCCCTGTGGTTGTGCCGTAGCCTACCTATTCGCTCTCCGGTGTAGGTAGGAATTTAGAATCCTGACTATTGCAATACTACATGATTCACCCTTACATGTTTAGAGTAAATAAGACTAGTAGGGATTACTTGCTAATTTCTCGAGCTAAACTCTCATACTATCCGTTCTTTGCTTATTTAATTTCCTGTCTTTAATTTACTAGTCTAATTTTCTATTTCTAAAAATAAAAAAAAATCTCTTTTCTTTTATTTTCCCGCGTATTAATCTTATTTAGCTTTCTTATCTGCACTTGATAATTTGCATAAGTTCTCTCTAACTTTAGTAGTATTCGAGGAACAAATCTCATTTATCATTAAATTTCCATAAGTCATGTATACTTGCAGAACCGTGCTCAGCCTAGGGTGCTTATTTGCGCTTATTTTATCTATTATTTTATCACACCTTAGGCGACACCACTAAGATATTATTCAGTTTTAATAAAGCATATATATGTATTTTGTTCGTATAATGAAACCCCACTTATAGCAGCGCAAGATAGACGCCAAGACATTACGACCCAGTAAAAAAGGCAATATGGTTTCCGTGAAAAGGACCCGTAAACAAATACTCACGCGGCATCATTGAAACAACTCCTTGAGAGAAAAAATAGACGAAAAAAGTAATAATATTTATAAGATACCATTAGAATGTAAAGTTCACAACAAAAATGGAAGGATTTGTACATAGTAAAAGCTTTAAAGGGCTACAAAGCATAATGCATCAAAGAAAGATCTAAAAAGCTCCCTTCTTATTCAACAGACTCTTAGGAGGACCATCTATGTCAAATCCTTCTGTAGGTATGAAAGGAACCCAAAAACTTTTGAATTCAAGGACTATGTACCAATCTGTGACCTTCTTAAAGCAACTTATCCAACTAGCATATGCAACCGGAACAGTGTCCGATACCTTGGAATAAAAGTCTTTCTTCACCTTATCACGCTCGCTGATTTGGGACATGAAAAACGCCCTCTCTGCATCAAAAGTCTCCATGTTGGCATCCAACTAGTCCATAGTGGATTTTTTCAAATCTGTGAGCACGCTCAGGTAGTTGGTAAGTTTACTTCTTTCTGAATGAAGTTCATCTATAGATTGCTCCATCATCTCAAAACAATCTTGGAATATCGGAAAACCATCCCTTTATACAACCAACATGATCTCGCTTAAGAAAGGAAAGTGCACGCATGCAAGTCTGCTCATCGCTAGAGACACCATGGGAAAGAAGAAATACATGGGATGAATCTTCATAAGAGCGAGGACATTTATCGTTTGGGTCATGATCCCTACCCCCCCTCTATAAAAGGGTGAGGAATCCTTGAGAAATATTTTTCCTTTCCTCTGGGAAAGAGGTACAACCTCACCATCCTCCTCCCATCACTAGAAATCGTGAAGGGTGTAAAAGGTACATAGTCAGAGTTGGGGTAATCATGAACTTTAGAGCCCTCCTTCAGTATAGCCTCTCCATCGCCTTCAATGAGGCCATGATCTTTGATGGATGAATCGACCACTTCAATTTTTACCTTGACTTTAAAGTCGACTTGAGTATGCCCTCCGAAACCTACGAGAACGTTGCTTATAACCTAATTAATAATAAATAAGGTAAGGTTTTGGAAAACTAAATTTCAAAAAATAAAAGAAGTACCTTTTTTCAAAAGAACCTTTGGGGAACCTAGGTAATCCTCTTTATAGTGTGTGATATATAGTAATCTTGTAATAAGGATATAACATTGATTCTTTAATAGTTTTGTTCAATAAATATTCAAATAGAGGAACACTATCTTCGATGTTAAAAATATCGCTACGATAAGTTTCTCCATCAACACTTAGACTAGGCATAATATCCTGCTCGAGAGAACAATTTCCACATACATAAGAAGTTAAACAATATTGGGGGTTGCCTAACAATGACAAATATCTGGTTCCAGCCAGAATGACAATGGGGATAGGTATTGAAGATGATATATATGCAGGATTCTTTTACGCAGATTAAACATATACTACTCACCTTGGATTTGGGTTCTACATTAAGTGCTCGAATGATCATCCAATCATCCACTGCCAATGCTGGTTCCTTACTATCTTAAATAAGACATTTAAGAGGTTGGCTTATAAATTATACTTAAGATCTCTTCAATAAAAAACTTAAAAGACTAAAATGCTACCCCCACGCACTAGGAGACAATTGATAGAGACTCAGATAATGTGTAGAATTGTGAAGAATGAGATCGGATGGAAACCCGTAAGAACACCAACTCAAACTTCCAAAAGAGGTACTTTACAGTTAGACAGTGACGCTACAATAGATGCAAAATTATCGTTGATGAAAGTTGAACTCAAGAATACATTCGAGCATCAAATGAAACAATTAACATTATCTGTCAAGGAAGGATTCCAAGGTAGAATATCTGAGATAAACGATGCACAAGAATTTCATGGGTGTTCAAATTGTGGAGTGAATGATTATGAGCGGAAAAGTTGTCAAAGAAATCTAGAGTCCGTGATGTTCGTGTCAAACCGAGGTATTTATAATTCGAATGGTCAAGGCTATGGTCAATACAATCAAAATCATCACGTAACTAATACCATCTACCAGCCTCGATCCTAAGAGACCTCTTATCAAGTCAATTCATACCAACACTCAAATGGACAAATCTATGGGAATCAAACACCTTCAAATGCCTTGTATAACTCATATGCGGAGAATCTAGTTCCAAAGGCACTTCCATCCTGCCCACAAGAAGGTGTGAGTGAGTTGGGAAAAAGTCTCACCAATTTCATCCAAATTTTAGTGAATAGAATGGAAGACAATGTTGCGAGAATTCAATCTACCAAGGTAGCTGTGAAGAGTATGCAACAAGAATTGGCTTAAATCAAGAATTCTCTTCAGGAACTTTATCGAGGGCAAGTCATAAAATTAGGACTAGGTACAAACAATGAGATTAAGTTGCTACATAATGGTGAGTACAAAGCGTGTAAGGCAATCGGGCTTTGAAGTGGAAATGTTGTAGAGCCACCACAACCTAAGCCTACGGAAGAAGAGGTCACAAAAGAAAAAGAACCTTAAAGCCGAATTTAGATGAGGTAACTGTAGAAGATTGCGGCGATGATGGAGATTAATAAGTAGTTTATAAGCGTAGAGAATTACCAAGAGTGCAAGAAAAATCAAGAGTAGATCCGACACCAAAATAAAACCGTCCACCGCCTCCATTTCCATCAAGATTAGTCAAGACTTATGATGATGTCGAGTACAAAAAGTTTATCGAGATGTTGGGACAATTAAAGATCAATATCCCAATACTCAAAGCAATCAAAAGGATCCCAAAATATCTGAGGTTCTTCAGGGAGACACTTTCCAAGAAGAACAAGTTTGCGGAATATGAAACGGTAGCACTTACCCAAGAGATATCGGCCCAAGTGCAAAAGAGGTTTCCACCAAAAATCAAGGATCTTGGAGGTTTCAACATCCTAATCAAAGTTGGTAATACATTCAAATGGATAGCGTTGTGTGATTTGGGATCAAGTGTGCACATTATGCCAAAAAGTATATATGATGAGTTGGGGGTGGGAAAGCAAACCCGACCTTCGTTGTATTGCTAATGGCAGATCGATCAGTGAAAAATCCATGGGGAATCATCGAGGACGTTATATACCAAATAGGTTTTCTTGTTATACCCACTGATTTTATTATATAAGATTATGATGTAGATGCAAACATACCTATCATCTTGGGACGTCCATTCTTGGCCACGGGGAGGACAATGATCAATGTTCATGAAGGTACCGATACCTTTAGCATTGAAGATGAATCCTAGACCTTCTATGTCTTGGTATACATAATGAGAAAAAAGGTGCAGAATGTGTCAATGATTCAAAGCATTGTCAAGAGCTCAACTGAGAAGATACCAAGAGAATTTATGAAAAATATTGAATGAGATGAGTTCGGGGTAGGTGATAAAGTTGCAGTGAAAGAGACCGACCCCCTTAACAAATCCCGCAAGTATAAGAACTCTTGGGAAAGACCATTCATCGTCACACGCATTATTTCACCCAAGGTGATCGAGGTGCAAGCTAAAAAGAGTTTAAAATTACGATTGGTTGATGTTGATAACCTCACTCACTGCTAGGAAGGTTATGTTAGAAAGAAATAATCCTCGAGGTAACCCGTCGAGCTTAACGACGTTAAACAAAAGCCAAATAAGGGTGAAATCCCATGTGTAGATTAGTTTCATAACTTTAAGTTAATAGTAGTGTATAATATTTTTAAGAGTTTATTTGATTCAGTATGTACTATGCATAGCAAGAAAGGTATGATGGTTATTTGATGCGCATGTAAATTTTTTGTCAAGGATTCGGGAATAAACGGAGGGGTAAAACAGAGAAAAACAAAAATTTGAAAATAATGGTCTCCCCAATGGAAAATATGAGTAGTATAGTGGGATCAGAAGCACGATCCCAATGAAAATGAGTATAAATTTTGCATGATTCCGTGGTATAGGCAAGGAAAAAATCGAGAAAATAAGAAAAAAAATCCAGAAGGTCCTACGTTGCGAGCCGGGTTGCAACCCAAGCTGTTAGAAATAAATAAATAAATAATCTCCGATATCAGGGTCACGACGCGGAGAAACAAGGTCGCCACCCTACCTCCTTAAAAGCTCTTGGCGTAGTGGGAATTAATTCTAGGGTGCGACCCTGAATTTCTAGGTTGCGACCTTAGGTTGCTACCCTGCCCCCTTAGGTTTTCTCGGCCGAGAATGGATTAATTCTAGGTCGCGACCCTGCTCATTCTAGCGCGCGACCCAACATGCTCCTTTATAAAAGAAACTGAAAATTTTCAAAACGGCATAACTTTGTGCTCGAATATCGAAATTCACTTTTTTCTCGATCCTAGACCACATATTTTTTAGGATCTTCCTAATACCACCAACCGCACTTTACCTGAAGCCTATGTAGAAAATTTATAACAAATAGAGTGGAATGTAACACGGAAAATGAGGAAGTTCTTGATAATTCGCGGACCTGTTGATTCTGAAATAATCCGCAAGACCGGGGAACTCCACGCGCCTCATCAAGAACCATAATGGATCGAGAACTCCAACCCCTTACTTGGAAATTGAGCGATTCTGGAAAAGGTAAGTACTCGTTACCCCCTCATTAGACTGTATATTGTCTATTCTTTGTAAACTCTTAACGCTATTGCCTTTTGAGTCAGTTTTGAGTCATGGGGACGCGACTCGATTTTGAGTTAGGGGTGGGGCTCGTTGTCCTCATCCCCATTTTAGTTCTTTAACTTGCTTTCTAAAAAGCCATAAAAAAATTAAAAAAATAGTATAGGGATGATTAGGATGTAGTGAATGTATCTATTGAGCATAAATTCTAGCGAGTTAATGATAGTAAATAATGTGGACTTAAATTATATTACAATGCGATTAGTATAAATTACATGAAAACACTGAGTAAAGGAAAGAAAAGATTAAACCAGGTGAGCTAGCTCATCTGGCCAGGGCCCCCTCTCTCAACTAAGAGGTACAGGGTTTGAACCCCAAAGGTGGAAGAAAGTTAAAGAAGGTTGTTGGTCAGGGTTCTATTGTCTCATCCATGAGGTCCAAGGTTCGAATCCCTAAAGGGGAAGAAAGTTAAAAAAAGATTGTTGGCTAGGGATCTTATTGTCTCATCCTTGAGGTCCAAGGTTCGAAACCCTCTCAGAACATGGGTTACCCTGTTTTGACTTGGTTGGGGAGGCAGTGACATCCCCCAAGTTTAGAGCGGTAATATTTTAAGGGTAAAAGAGCTTTTAGGGCCTATCAGGCTATCACTACTAGTGTTTTATAAATTAGGGCCCCAATTGGAAACCAACTAGTCCAATTGGAACCCAACTAAAAAAACATATATAACCCACCCCTCCCCCTTATATCTCGACAAAAAACCCCACCCCCTCCCCCTCATCCTTCTTTCTCGACAGATTGTTCCCACCCCCCCCCCCTCACCCTTCTTCCTCGCCGGCGCTGCTTCTGCTCGAGCTTCCCAGATCTGCTTCGTCATCACAGCAAGAGCACCACCACGCCAGCAACACCACCACGAACTCTGTAGCAGCGCACCAGCAGATCGAGGTCCACCACCTTCATATCAGCGCACAACGCCGGCAACACCACCACCACGAACTCCGTAGCAGCGCACCACCACTACCATCGACCTCCGTAGCAGCGCACAACCACCACGACCTCCGTCGAGATTTCACCACCACCAGTGAGATTTACCACCACCATCGAGATCTGGCCTACCCTCGTCGCCCTACCCTCGCCGCCCCACTCTAGATCCACCACCACCATCGAGATCTGGCCTACCCTCGTCGCCGCCAGCTCGAGGTCCACCACCACCGGCATCGTCGAGGACCACCAACACCACCACCGTTGATATGTTACCCTCGCCCCCCCTCTAGATCCACCACCAAATCCTCTTATCCACCAAACCAGTCACCACCCCTCATCTCAGCCATTACAACCCCCAACACCACCACCCCAACCCCACCAGCGAGCTTCCCACCAGCAACACCCCACCAAACCACTCAACACCCCCATCTGAGCTAATCCAACACCACCAGCGAGTTTCCTAAGTTTGTATTTTTTTTTAATTTTTTTTTGCAGGAGTGTGTGATATATTAGGGGGTAATGTGATAATTTTAGGGGGTAATGTGATATTTTAGGGGGTAAGTGTTATTTTAGGGGGTAATTAGGGGAAAGTGTGTTATTTTAGGGCGCAAATTGTTATTTAGGGGGGATAAACATGTTATTTTAGGGTTAAAAACCCCCTATTTTGCTATTGGAGGGGTAAATAGGGAAAAACTTGTTATTTTAGGGGGTATAAATGTTCTTTTAGGGGTAAGGATGTTATTTTAGTGGGTAACGGACTGACCTGGACAAGGACCGATTTTGAACAAGGACTGACCAATATGGACTTAACTGAACGCTGAACAATATGGACTTAAATAAAAAAACGGTGGGCGTGTACCCCCAAAAATTAAAACTCGGGAAAATCTATCTTCCAAAAAATTTAAAAAAGGGGGTCTGTACCCCCTAAAAACGTGAACATAACCAGAAATTTCCTAGTTAGGCCCTTAAAAACATAAAAAGTAACTAAACCCTTAAAATTATCATTTTTAAATTTGAGGCCTAAAAAGGTATATTCCTCCTATTTTAAAGGTTTTGAACAAAAGTTTAATTTGAGTTCTAGTAAAAATAATACTAAAAATGATAAAATGTCACACAAAAGAAAATTAATATCAAATTTAAGAAGTTTCAGATGATTTATTGAGTTAAGAGCTTGATATGAGGGTTCATTGTAAATTTTTTATTTGTATTTTTCACTTATTAATGAAAAACTTAATTGTTAATTAATACCATCTCATTCGATCAAATAAAAGTTAAAATTTGTTTAATATTCATAGTCTTTCTTGAAATTGAGTAAAATATATATAATATTATAAAATTTTGTATATATTTCAATTCTATATTATTTTTTAAAAGATTAAACAACATAAAATAACTAGAGTTTATATAAAAAAATATAAAATTTATGATATTATTCAAATTTATATTAATTAAAAATAATTATAATTTTATATAGAAAAATATTAAATTTGTAACTCTTTTTAAATTTATATATCAAATTTCTATCTAATCACTAAATAAAATTAGTGATAAAAAATTTATTTAAAAAAAGCGATAGAAAATGTTAGTGCCAAAATATTAGATTTTGATAATTTGGCGATTTTGATAGAACTAACCTAGGTTTCAATGAAATGAAAGAACCTAGGTTGTAATAATATAAAATGAATTGTAAATATATTTAGCAATTTTTTTATATTAAAATACATTATAATATAATACACAAAAACTAATCTACATTCCTTATTTTATTTAAATCCGGAGTCATCCCTTCTACCCACCTAGATTTCTTTTTTAGAGAAAAATACTAAAAAAAGGCCCAACAATTATAATATTATTTTTTAAGGCTAGTCTATTCAAAATACTAAAAAGACATCCATTAACAATTTAGTTATCTCCAATTACATATATATCTTTGTTATTAATTTATTTTTTGATGGGATACGTACCAATCTCGAAACAACAACAAAGGTTTTACAAAATCATGTTATAAGGTCAAACTGGTACATACCAACGTTGGTACGTACCTATCTCGGATCAACTATAAAAGTGTGAATTATAGGTACTGGGTCCTTGCCTTTGGGCCTACTTCCACTACAAATCCTTGTCAAAGTATAGGGTAAATGTAAAAAAATCAAAATCTAATTCAAGTTTCGGCATTTCTGACAGTTATTGCGTTCCAAACGGTACCATTTTTTGTTCCATTTTCTTCACCCTTGTCGGAACAAAAAACAAAAAGAAATATCTAGAACATTCTGGTCTGTACCAATGGGTCCGTACCAACTCCGCCTTTATACCATATCCAGCAGCTGCAAAAGATAATCAAAATAAACAAATAAGTATAAACTAATAATAAAATAAATGAAACCAAAAACTAAAAATCAATCTCTTGACCCTCGTCAGTGCAACATAACAAGAAACAAAGTGAAATCTCTTCACTACACCAAAAACAGAAAACAATCTCTTCAATCACAATAGAAGGAACAAAAAAGCTATAGAAATCTCTTCACTTACACTCCTTGGAAGAGAAAAAAAATACAAACCTCTTCACACTCGACAGGAACAAAAAAAATAGATCTAACATCTGGTGGTGGAGAATGGTCCAACACGGGTTGTACCAATAGGCGGCGGTTTGGTACGAGGGTTGTACCAATGGGCTCGGATATTCACTGCAAAATTATGGAAACAATAAAAACAAAATGAATCTACTCTTTCACAATTGATAGGATCAAAAAAAGGAAAGGGAAACCAAATCTGGAGGTGGTGAAGAAGAATGGTTCAAGATGGCTGTTGTTGGTGGTGGTGAATGTTTGATTTATTGTGCAGGAGAGTGGCTTGTGAAGAAGGTGAAATCTGATGGGTTCTTGTGCAGGGGAGGTTTGATGGTGGCTTTTGGGTGGTTTTAATGTGCAGTGTTGGTGAAGAATGGCCCATGGAGGCGGTTGGTGGTGGTAAAGAATGTCACCAGACGACGGCGTTTTTCATGTGAAGAGAGAGAACAGAAAGTGGCTTGTGAAACGGAGGAGAGAGAACAGGGAATGGGAAGTGGGCTGCCAATGTTTGATACCTATAGGGGGTGGATTTTTGGTTTTTGATTTTTCATAGTAATAAGAAGAAAGGATAGGTTTTTTTGGGTAGTTTCTTGTTTTTAGTTGAAATTTAATAGGGTAGTGACCACTGGGACTTTTAATTGGATTATAGAGGTTGCCCACGCCTCTTTTAATAATTCTCCATTTTTTTAAGTTAATTGCACAATGTAAGTTCTTATATAATGAACACTTGCAATTTATGCCAGCATATTATTTTATTTATATTATTTATTATACTATATTTTTATATTATACAAAATAATTTGTACCCATAAAAACAAAACAAGTCAAAACCAAAAATAATATTTTAAAGCTGGGGACAAGTGAGATTCTGAAAATTGGGAAATTCTAAGATTTTTAATATAGTTTTTTTAAAAATAAAAAAATGGAAAACATAGGGGAGCCATAGGCCATTAGACTACACAAAAAAATAGCGTCGATCGCGAGGTCTGAACTAGTTGATAACCCGCCTACTTTTATCCTCCTTTCTAGCTTGTAACCTTCTTTTGTCGCCGAATTATAAGTCATATTCCCTTTGTTTATAGGACATTCCATATGACCGGCACTTGAATCACAACCCGTAGACTTGTCTTTTTCAGAGCTTGAATTTGGAGTGGTGTGTTCATCATTGGGAAATACATCGGGTAGGAATTATACGCGTTTATATTTTGCGCAACTAATTTGGTTGGGAAGCTCTTGGCGAATTCTAAGAAGGGAATACCTCTTATTAAAAAAGTTGAAATAACAAACCCGCTTTATTTTTTTCTCTCTCTAAAGCAAAATGCTCTGTAAAAATGGCGAAGAACAATTCTTTCAATTTCCCAAAAATTTCTTCTTCAATTTTTAAACCTTTTTAATCTCGCTATCTCATATGCCTAATTGATCGTCTTCTATATCGTTGAGTTATTTCCTTTACCTTAATTGAAAAAGAAAAAAAAAAGATCGATGGCCCAGCTTTTCACAAAATGTTACTGTTTACCTTCTTCTTCTTCAAATAAATGCTTATTTTAACAATAATTGTCTCTTGCATGGAATCATCTTCTCTTAAATTATTATGGGATACCAACAATTATATAATCAGCTTATTGAAAAGATCTATCAGAAGTGGTGAACCCTTGCAATATTAAATTGCATTGTAGAAGCTAACAATTAACCACAGGCCTTTATATATCTTATGTGATATGGATTAGTGTGGTACGTATCATTACACTTATATAATTTCTATTGTTTATGTGCTATCTTTGGACAAGTTTGGGATTAAAGGAAGATCTAGTGATAATAGTTTATTCACTTGAAAACAAAGAAAAGCAGTAATATCTTGGTTAATAAATTCATCAGTGCATCTGTCCTTATTATTTCTCTTTCTTTTTGAAAGTCTGTATATACATTTTGCTTTGGATTTGATGGTTCTTCATCAAACAACACATGCAGTAGATGTTTAAAGTCATTAGCATATTTTTCTTGGGTTTGCTTCTCCTTTCTATAATCAGATCATGGAAATCTTTAGATGTCAGACACATGCATTGATCAACTATCCTTTCTCTCTAGATTTATAAAAAAAGGTCAACCTCTCTTCTTCAATTTAGCTGCCGATAAAATTTTCTGCTAGTATTTTTTTTTCTTTTTAAATCTTCTCTGGTCTACCAACATTACTTCCTAGTTAACAAGCCTGCTTCTTGCATTGACGACTTGTTCAGTCTTGTTGAAACACTTGGCTGGTGTTATGGATAATTTCCTTATATGGAATTGTCAAGGAGCTAGGGCACCCTTGACTAAAAAGTCCTTCAAAGCCCTAGTTGGTAAAAATAATTGTTCTTTTGTGTGTCTTTTCGAAACAAGGCTTCGTCGGAAAGATTTTAATGCTTGTTCTCATTTTAACACTTTTAATAACTTTCATATAGTAGAACCTGGAGGAAGAGCTTATAGGTCCGGTGGTATTCTACTATTATGGAAGGATGCAATGTCTATTTCTATTAAGTATGCTTACTCTAATTATGTTCTTGTTGAAATTAGTGAATCAGAAAGTTTTTCTTGGTATCTCGTATGTGTTTATGCTCTACTAATAATGAAGATCGACTTAAATTATGGAAAACTCTGTCTAAGAAGATTACTAAATTTGTTAAACCACATCTTGTAATTGGAGACTTTAATGATATATCTAGATTCTCTGAGAAACAGGGGCGTAAATCGGCTAATATTGATCGTATTCTTAAGTTCAATGAATTTATTAACAAGAACCATTTAGTTGATATCCCTAGTAAATGGTGTTTTTTTACTTGGTCTAATAATCGGAAGGTTGAAGAGAATGTCAAAGATAGGTTAGATAGGGCCCTCGCTTCGATGGATTGGTGTGCAAATTTTCCTAACGCGTTAATAAGAATCCCTCCGGCAATAGGATCAGATCATTCTCCATTAATTCTTTGCAGAGATGTTAAGAAGAGTAAAGTTAATAAATATTTTATTTTCGAGTCAAGATGGCTTGAACATGATCAATGTAAGGAAGTTATTAAGGAAAGCTGGAATTCTAAAAGAGTATGTGATAGTGTTTCTAGCTTTTGTGATAAAAGAGATGCTACGTGTCTTGCACTTAAAGGATGGAGTAAGGAAAATTTCTTTAATAATAGAAGAAAAATTCAAGAATTACAACAAGAACTTACTTTGATTGTTAATGATCAAATCTCTGAGGAAAACAAAGTGAAAGAAAGATGTATTAAAGAAAGTATTGAAGAATTATGGCGCTTTGAAGAAATGTATTGGGAAGATAGGGCTCGGGATCTTGCTATTACAAAAGGAGATAAAAATACAAGATATTTTTTTGCAAAAACTATGAAAAGGAGAAAAGTGAATAGAATTTGTGCTATTAAAAATAAAAATGAGAATTGGGTTGATGAACCGTCTGAAATAAATGAAATCATACAAGATTATTATATCAACCTATTTAAAGATAAAGGTACTTTTGATCCTAACAATATTACTCAGTACATTCCTTGTAAAATCACATTTGAAATTAATGAAGCAATCGTTATGTCACCTAGTTTGGAGGAAATTAAAAGCGCAGCATTTAGTATGTCTGGGAGGAAGTCTTCGGGCCCAGATGGGCTCCCAGGGAAGTTTTATCACGAATTTTGGGATATAATTTGTGATGATATTGTTAAAGTGGTTAAGGATTTTTTTGATTCAAATATGGATGTTAGCAAGATAAATGATTCGGTAATTACGTGAGTACCTAAAGGGGTCTCTCAAGAATATGTAAAGGATTATAGGCCTATTTCATGTGTGAATTTTTGTTATAAGATCATCAGCAAAATCATGGCTTCAAGATTACAACTTATTATGGATAAAATTATATAACCAACGCAATCGGCATTCATTAAGGGGCGTAATATTCAAGATAACATTATTGTGGCTCAGGAAGTTTTTTATTTTCTTAATACAAAAAGGAAATCAAAGAAATATTATGGAGCGGTTAAAATTGATATGGAAAAGGCTTATGACCAGTTTAACTGGAATTTTCTGTGTAAAACATTAAATGCGCTTGGTTTCTGTGAAAAATGGGTTGGTTGGGTGGAAAATTGTATATCTTCGGTATCTTTTCAAGTCAAAATTAATGGTCAACGGATGAAGAAATTTAAACCGGAACAAGGTCTTAGACAAGGAGATCCGCTTTCACCGTTGTTATTCTCTCTTCTCACTGAAAGTCTGATTAGCTTAATTAATTTTCACTGTAGAGAAGGATTAATCCAAGGTATCCAAATTACGAGAAATTGCCCTAAATTGACGCACTTGCTATTTGCGGATGATGCGTTATTTTTTATTAATCTGAATCACACAGAAATTGAAGTTTTTAAAAGTCTGATTGCTGAATATTGTAATGCTTCGGGTCAAAAAGTTAATCTTAACAAGTCAGCAATTCTTTTTTGCAAGAATACTCCAGAAGATATGAAAGAAGACGTTTCACGTACACTTAATATCAGAAGTACTAATGATTTGGGTAAATATTTAGGATTACCGCTTACACTCAAACGGGCTAAAAGTAAAAATCTTAACTATATTAAGGACAGACTGTTATCTAAATCAGCTAGTTGGGTTTCATCTCTCCTATCTGAAGGAGGTAAGGAATTCTTATTAAAGCCGTATTACAAGCTATACCAAATTATGCGATGTCAATGTTTGAATTTCCAAAGACTTTATGTAAAAAATTATCGAGTATTGTTGCAAATTTTTGGTGGGATGCTGGAAGTAAAAAAAGAATTCACTGGGTTAACTGGAAAAGAATATCGAGATCAAAGAAAATTGGAGGTTTAGGGTTTAGAGAGTTTTATAGAATGAATTATGAAATGTTAGCAAATCAAGGTTGGAGACTTCTTAACAATCTGGATTCGTTTGCATATAAAATTCTCAAGTCTATATATTTTCCGAATTCTAATATGTGGGATGCTAAATTGGCAAAACGACGTTCTTGGAGTTGGGCTAGCATTTTTAAAGGACTTCAACTCTTAAAGAAGCATATGATATGGCAGATTGGTAATGGAAGAAATATTAGTATTTGGAATCACTACTGGCTTAGTAACGGTATTTATCTTGAAAAGCCTAATAATTGTTCAGTTAATTTTGTGTATGAACCTTTTGATAAATCGGGTATGGGGTGGAATAATGAATTGATTCATAGAATATTTTCAAAAGATGTTGGTCAATTTATCTCAAAAATTCTAAGATGTGTTATTGAGGATGATGATAAACTAATTTGGCCATATAACAAAAGTGGGGAGTATTCTACTAAATCAGGCTATCATATATTGGTTAATGAAGAATTGGCTCAAGAAACCCAGACATCTAATATGGGAGAAAGTAAGGATGATAGTATTTGGGATATAATCTGGAAAAATAATGTTCCGTCAAGGATTAAAGATTTTTGTTGGAGGGTCTGTAACAGTGCTTTACCCGTTAAAAGTAATCTGAAAAAGAGAAAATGTATCAAGAATGAAATTTGTGAATGGTGTGAATTGGAAAATGAAGATATTATACACTTGTTCCTGAAATTCCCTTCTAGCATGGAAGTATGGGCTATATCGCCACTGCAGATTAAGATTGATCAGAACTTTAAAGGTACGTTTTCAGAATGGTTTAAACAAATTATTAATGGATATAGTGGAAATGGGTGGGAGAAAAAACAGGTTACGGCATATGTGATGATTATACTATGGAATTTATGGAAAGAAAGAATGAAATGTTTTCATGAAGGAACTAAGTGGAATACTGATAATATTTTAAATAAATCAAAGGAGTTAACTGATAGGCTTTTTGGGCCGTGTATGGATTGGAGGAATAGTGCAAATAAAAAAAGGGATAATAATGAGTTAAATGAAAAGACTAATCCAATGGTAATGGATGAGGCTGAAACTATTTGGATGAGTGATGCGTCATTTATTAATAACAAGGAACCCGCTGCTACTGCTATTGGGGTGGATAAAGATGGAAATGTGGTGAAAAGGGCAGGCATGAGATGTAAAATTAATAGTATTATGGAAGGAGAGGCGTGGGCCCTTCTTATGGCAATGAGATTGAGTAAAGATTTGTTGAATCAGAGTGTTTCGTTTTACTCTGACAACCTTGAATTAGTTCAAGGAATTCTGGGTATGACCGGGCTCCATTGGAGTCTTAAACCTATCCTCTCGGAAGTAAGGAAATGGTTAGGTCAAGGTCTGGATTGGAACATCGCCCATGTGGATAGGAGATATAATTCTACAGCAGATGCGCTTGCAAAGTGTATCAGAAGGAATATGGATCTATCTGGCTGGAAGGATTTTTCACTTATTGCTTCTAATTAATTCCTAGTTAATTTATGTAAAACGTATAAATGAATCTCTTGTAATTTCATGTTGACAAAAAAAAATTTGAGCAATTTTGATGTATTCATTGTAACCCTTTGTCGGGGTTTTAAAATAAAAAAGAGTTAGAAAAGTTGTGAAAATAAAGAGGATACAAAAGAAATGATAACTCACATCAAGACGAGTCTCATGGGTATCTTACAAAACAAATGAATAAATTGAAGAAAAAAATGAAAATAAAGTAACTGGCAAAGTGGAATATTTTGGAAATCATCGTGAATTGTTATTGGGTTAACTGGGAATGTTAATAAAGAGCATCAAAATTGGGTTGAGTTAGAAAATATTTAGTGTAAAATCAAGCTCTAGGGCAACATGTTGATGGTTAGTGAGGAGAAAGCCAAAAGCTCACTTTACATTTTCAATATATACATACCACACCGTCCCTAGGCCTACATTATAACCGAAAAGACCTTAGGATTCTTAACTACATAGTTGAAGTACAGTTGATCAATAAGGGAATAGCTAGGTGGAACATTAGATGCTAAGTAGGACCAATGAACAGCCTATAGCCGCCGTATCGAACTAAGTGAAAACCACTCCTTCTTGCATTGCGAAATTAATCTGATCTTGGATTTACGATTTGTTGATTGTGTTTATATTATATGTAAGTGTGTATTAATTCTTGGACATCACTAAATGAAACTTGTTAGCGTAGTTGCTTTAGGTTCATTTATGATTATATTCCTCGTCTTTGCTTAGCTTGTTTAGAGATCTCCTTTAGTCTTTAGTTTTATGTTGTCGAGACGATAAAATTTGAGTTAGTGGTCTGGAGGTCTCCTGTTTTGTGATAGAATATTCTTCTCATGAGACATCATTTAAGGGTTAAAATGGATTAAAGTACTAGATTAATCATTGTATTTTGATAAATGTACTTTCTTCCTTCGTTTTGGAATCCTTGTTACTTTTAGAGCTTTTGTGCGTTAGTATATGGATGCTAGAAGGCACCAAGATTAAGAGAAGGAGTTAATATTCATGTCCAAACCCAAAAAGAAGCGTTAAAAGAGCAAAAGAAATCACTCTGTCAGTTTTGAAGAAATCAAGTCGTCATTTATTTAAATTTTTATGGCTTATTGGTGAGGTTTCAAGCTTAGTGGTTCAAATTAAATTTGTAGGCCTTGAAGTCAGTGAAATTTGAGAAGTGGAAAAAGTGAATTTAGACTTATGATGCAAATGTTATGATCAAAATACCAAAGTGGTACAGTGTCCTCCATTATTACGTAAAACAGATTTGAGCCTTTTAATCACTTAAGTAAGCCCATATGGGCCTAATCTGTTTTATACAACTATATAAGCTATTTTTACCTCATTAAACCAATACACAATATTATTTTAAGAGAGGAAAAAATCTAGAACGCTTGGAAGCAAGAAGTAGGAGAGAAGAAGATTGGTCTTCCACCATTGTTCAACTATTCAGCACCATCCCATTCCAACTATTAGCGTAATTTTAGTTATTTTTCAGTTTTAATTATTATGAATTCCTTTTTAGTTTTTTCTTTCCTTAGTTTAATTATGAGCTAAATTTCTATTACTTGAGAATCATGTTTAAGGGATGAACCCTATTTCTAATTTACAGTTATTTGAATTTGGGATTGTGTTAATTAAAATAAAGTCGATTTCTTTTCCATTGACTATGTTCTTATAATTATTTACTTTTGCTTCTATGGACATTTAGTAATAGGATTAGTACTTTAAGCTATTGGTTGTAAGACGGTCATCCAACAGGGGAGGTTTAAATACAGACCTAGAGCATAGGCGTGTGGTGTGCGTTATTGAACTTAACGGTCTTAACTAACCATGTACTCATTAGGGTTTATGCAATCAATCATTTGAAAGTATTGTAATGTCACTCTGACAAGGTTATTAGTACCTTATAATAGAAACCTATCTACACTGACTTGATTTAGAAAGATGTTAGAATCCCAACTAGTGTAAAATACCGACTTTGCCCTTAAACAATATCTTTAGATTTATGAACTTTGGTGATTCCATAGCGAGACTCAAGTATACCTCTCATCTACATAATTTAATTTAGGTAATTCTTAGTTTAATTTAGTCACTCTTTAAGTTCTAATAACTGATTACTCTTTATCTCTAGTGTTAGTAACTCAACATTCAATACTAACCAAATATCTATTTTTACTGTTCTAGCAATTACTTCTACTTTTCATTTAAAAACTTATTATGGAGATGATATCCCTATTTACATTAATTGGAATGAACCGTACACTTGCGGTAAGTTGCCCCTCTTCTAATTGTGTTGATTTATATCAAACTCTAGACGCGACCACATGCGTAAAAAGGTAGAGCGGGAAAACTATGAGAACCATGATTGTCGCCAAAGGTTCAAAGGTTAATTTGGTCTTCCTAAAAACATCGACCATTTGTCAATATATTCAAGAAAGACTAATTTTCGTGTTGGCATATCAAGATGTTGCCAAAAAGAATGATATCTATGTTGGCATCTCAAAAAGACTAACTTTTGTGTTGGCATATCAAGAAGGTACTCAAAAGACCAACTTATCCGTAGACATATCAAGTAACTACTCGTGTTGGCATTTCAAGAAATTACTCAAAAGACCGACTTTTGCGTTATCAATATCAGTAATTATCCTATAAACCAAGTTTTGTGTTGGCGTATCAAGAAGTTACTTGAAAATTTTGACTTCTACACCGGCCCATTACCAACATATCGTACTCTAGACCGGATCTCATATCCACACTTCATGGAAGAGAGTAATAATTTTTTCCAATCATGCATATAGAGTAACACAAATATCACAAATTCAAGGGGGTATTGATAAACCATAAGGAAGTGTCGATAATATTTGGGTAAATTAGGGTTACGACCAAAGATACGGACAGGCAAATTCTATACCAGACGAGGATAATTAGAAATTACTGAAAGAACTGGCAAGGGCCGCCCGATAAAATTTGTATACGCACAACTCAGCGACTAAAGAAATCCTCCCTCCGCATTCTAATCAATCAAGAATGTGATAATGGCTTACAAGAGTCCTATTTGCACAACCTAGAGACTATTAATACCCACATGCACATCTCCTAAAATGGATACAATCTATTCACTCGTTAAATATTGTTCATAAATACAAAGTGAAACCTCTAAATATCTCTCTAGGTCATGTACCCTCCGTCATAACATTGACTAGAGTATCAGAGTGTCATTGGGAGAAAAAATCAACGTAGTCCTGACTTAGTGTCTGGTTTCAGGTAGCATCATACACACAAAGAGAACCACATCGACTACATATCGGAGATACATCGGGTAGTATCAAACGCATGAAGAGAAACACGTCATATATATATATATATAAGATATATCGGGTAAGCTTTCTTCTATCTCTAATAGTTTCGACACTTCTCCAAATCTCCTTCTCTAACTTCTTAAGTCTCGTATATTTGTCTTTGATTCTATTGGTGGAGTGATGTCTCATGTTTGGTGATAGATCTAGTGTGTAACGAGATATCATCCTGGGGTATTATGTGACTCATTTGTTGGATTTATCCCTAGTATTTGACAATATTTGACTTGCTAGTCTATCTCGGCTTTAATGGTATTTTTGGACTTTTTTGTGTTACTTGTGCATTAAGTGTGCAGATCCTTGGTACGAGGATATTAGAGACTCTGAGATGGTGCTAAGAGGTAAAAATTTCAAGGTCGTGGGCCCCACACCCTACAAATGTTTTCCACACTTAATATATCATTATTTGGAGATTAAAACAGGTACACAACATTTGGGAGAGTATTCACGCGTCTAGAGAAGAAGAATAACAAGGTTTTCATCACGATTGCATCTTCTTCCATCATTTTCATCTTATTCTTAGTGTAATTTTCTCTACATTTTCATTATTGTATTGAATATGACCACTATGAACTTTGTATCTCTCTTTTTAATTACGAAATAAAACCCTCACAGATTGAGGATTGCTTATGTATAAACCATATATGATGAATTTGATGTATTCTCGTATATCGGGATAATCGTGTTGAAATAAATTACTATTTTCCGCTGACTATATATTTGTGTTAATTTGCATCTCTTCCCTTGATTAAATATTAGGTTGGGTTAGTATCTTGACTATCGTCTGGATGGGGGGTTGGAATACAGAACTAGTAGATAGACATTTGGTGATCGTTATTGGACCAGGAGATCTTTACTAACCAGATTGTCAATATGGTTAGTGTTTATGCATTTAAAAGCGTTCTATGGTCACTCGGGAAATGTCCCCAGCGTCGTAGGATAACCCTCTATCTACCCGGGAGGAATTTAGAGTGTTTGTAGATCCTAACTAACACGAAAAGACCAATTCGCTCTTATGTCTAGAAACATCTAAATGGTCTCTATTAAGGATGGCAATGGTTATGTTTAAAAACCGTAACCGATGAAAATCTGAACTAATTAAAAACCGATTATGCAACCTTGGACAAAACCGTTAGGTTATGATTTTGAAAAATGTAGCCGATGGTTAAATCTGTTAGGTTATGGTTTAGATAAAAATAAAACTGAATAACCGAAAACCCGTTTATTATAATCTATTTTTGTATAATTTATAATAATATGGATAAAAAAGTATTTTCATATCTCAAAACTGAAATCTAAATATTAGATTTAACAAAAAAAAGTAATAAAAACTTTATTTAATTAAAGATCAACATAATATTTTATATATTAGAGATTTCTCTTGTATTTGTGATCCTGTTTCATTATTTTCAATATATTTATAAAGTTATAGTTTAGTTATGCTTAAGATTCGAAAAACCGTTTTAAAAACCGAATCCGAATTATTCAAATATGGTTTTGAAAAGTAAGTTTGATGATTAAATCTGATAGGGTTTGTTTTTTATTAAATTGATATGGACATGGTTTTGGATTTTTTTACAATAATCCGATCCGTTGTCATCCATAGTCTCTATCGAATGATTACTAGTAAGACTCAACCTACTCTCATCTATATCTTTCATCTCATTACATTTTAGTCCCTTTTCTCTTTCATCTTATTACTTGAACTTTAATATTTTGTATTTTAGCCCCTACTTAATATTTATACAATTTAAACCAAAATCAAATCAACATTTTTTTTAATTTCTACAACTTAAACTCCAATTACTTTATAAAATACAAACAATTAACTACATAATCTATATGAATAACAATTGACAATAATTACTCTTATTATTTGGATCGACTTGTATACTTACAAAAAATGTTCACTCGAGTATGATCTTTATTACGTCTCGATAAATACCATTGAGTTTTGTACTATAGCAATCACACATGTCTTTTTCCGTTAAAAACAAAAGAAAGGGAAAAGATATCGATTGGGATGGAGATAAGGGACCATTAAGATGTTTATCTTAAAGTACGTTGTAACCCATTTAGATATTAAGTTGATATGTGAATCCATGTGTACATTTTGTATCTGGCCGTTCTTTCTCGCTTGGTTCAGCCGTACAATGTACAAGTTACTAAAATCAGTGCGAAGCATCCTAGATCTACTACTAATAAATTTGGTGAACAATGCCAACTGCGGCCGAAGAAATAAAGCGACCAAAAATAAAATAAAAATGACAACTTACTTTTTGTTTTGTTTCCTTTTAAACTGTAATGACATATTAGTTGAGTTACAATGTTTACTACTCCCCTTCCATTAATTAATTTCCTGGATACAGTATAACCACTTGTATCAATATTGAATTAGAGAAGGGTACATGTAACTTTGGTGTTTGAAATTATTTTAATTTGTAATTTATGAAACAAATTAATTTTTATTATGATATAAACCATATATTCAAATTATTATTGAACCAATATCAGAATATCGATTTACACTCACAATATATAATTCTCAGATTTAGTGTTGTAAATGACCAAATCTTTCGCGAGCAGTTCGAACTCGACTTGAAAAAAAAACTCGTACGAACTCGTTTGTTTATAAAGAAGCTCATTGACCAAATATATATATATATAAAGAAGTTCAAACTCAAACTCCAATTTGAATTTGTTAAGATAATGAGTTCGTTTGATCTCGTCCGTGAACTGCTCGTTTATGCTTATGAACTGTAGATTGAAGTTTTATTTATTTGTAAATATATTATTAAATTCTAAATATTAACTTGAGCATTTTTTATTTCTTTATAATTTTATTTTTATTAATGTCGTCCCCAAGTGTGTGATAACAAATCGACACCCTTGAGAGGACTTACTTTACGCAAGTGTACGGGTCGTTGACAAGTAATAATTGATAAGTATGGGGTTATCGTCCCCACATAGGCTATTAAGGTTAAGATAATTGTGTTCACGAGTATGGTAGCGTAAGTTGCAAATGATAGTAATACAACTAAATATATTTGTTGGGTTTTTTATTAGAAAACTAAGCTGTGATGAATAATGAATACCTAAAATGATAGATAGAAATAGAAAAGTAATCACTAAAATAGAAATGCAATTTAAGCTATTAAACGAGTTGAAATGAATGAGAGATATGTTTGAGTTTTGGTAGTAATTTCCAAAGTAGTTGATTTAATGTTACTAGAGATAAGGGCAACATGGTCTTTTCACACTAGTCGGGATTTAATGTTCTTCCAAAATCCCTATCGGGTAGGTGCGAAGCTATCCTATGACCACTAGATACCTCTCCTGAGTGACCCTACAATACTTTCAAATGCTAGATGGTCTAAACCCTATTGACTACTTTGCTAGTCAATACCTCCCGATTCACTAAAAGCACCAAGCGTTTATATGCTAAGTCCGTAGTCCTTCCTCCTTCCCGGGTGATTTTCTAAATTACTAACATTACCCAATATTTGGCCAAAATACAAGTAGTGCCTAATCACACGCATATAGTCAATGGAAATAAATGTCACTTTAATTATATATAATCCCAGATTCAAGAAAACAGTATATAATTAATAATGGTTCATACATATAGCAATCCTCAAGTACTGAGGGTTTCAGTTCATAATTAAATCAAGAAAAAAATGATAAATAATGTAAGAATCATGTTCAAAATGGAGAATGGAAAACTGAATTAACCTAAGAATCAAAGAAAAATGGGTTTCAAATGGTGGAAACCCTTATTCGTCGCTTATTTGTAATTTTATTTTAACTTCATATTCAAATCATTAATTTATGTATAATTTAGAAGATGACTGATTTGTTTTTGTTTGACATAATTTTTATGACATAGATAGTTAGAGGCAAAGGGAGGAATGGGAAAACATAGCCGAGGACCTTAATTCTAGCATGCGATTCTGATACAAAGACTTCAAAAACTATGTCAAGAAGTACTACTACTTGAAAGGAAAGTAACCCACCGATGTGAGTGATGAAAATTAAAGAAAGGGTTGTGCAAATTGGGATGCAATTGAGAGTACAGTAATGAAGTTTTAATTTATAATACATGATTTTAAATATTTTTTATTAATTTATTTAAATTAAAATAATTCGGCACCCGGCCAAGGCAAATGCGGATAACCAGAAAAAGCAAAAGCGGCCCAGTGATGTAGGGTCGGGAAATTATTCCTGAACTCGGGATAATTTATGAGGTACATACCTTTTAATAAAATATATTTTTAAGTATTACAGTTCTTTAGAATAATGACTGTACAATGGAATGGAACAAGGTAAGTTATAGAAATCTACCTCGGGATCGTTGGTGGTCACTGATGAGCAAACACATGAGCAGACCCTAATTCCACCACTGGGTGGCTTCTTTAAGCAAGTAGGTTGGGATGAAAAGAATCAGGTGTGGCAAATTGACAAAAACTAAAAGGTCGATGTAAGTGTTTCTGTATAAAAATTTATTATTAAAATATTTAAAAAATAAATATTTTGAATGTATTTCTTTAATGTAACAGGCAGCTCTTCGGAAATTACGAAAGAGAAGATGACCCAAACCCAGTCCGGGTCATCTGATACTCCATCCTCCACTCATGAATTGACGCTTAAGGAGAAAGTAGATGTTGTTAATGAAACAACAATGGCAGAGATGGACCCATTAACGAGGAGTTGGGCACCCGGAGTGGCACCGCCTCCTAAAAAAGATGTGTTTCTTAAACTAGTCCATCAACACGCACCCATGATAAGCAACTAAGCGGTATGATGACATCCTTGAATGAGTTTTGCGTTGCACAGGGCAATGCCCCCGTATGTTCCGAAAGCTAATCAATCCACGACTTTGACTGCCAGCACCCAACTCCCTGTTTTCATGATGGGTCGACATTACTGCAGCGATAGGTTTTGTGAATGAGACGAGGGCACAAGAGAGACTACCCCCTTTCACTCCAGTCCAACAGAACCCTCCAACGGGTACTTATCAAGCTGGTGCATCTAGTAGTTGGGAAAGAGTTGAAGAAGAATTCGAGGGAGAAGAAGAACATTTATATAATCCATAGTATTTTGAGTTGTTTGATCGATGTTTGTGTGTTGACTTTATTATCAATTTCTTTTGACTCTATTTTATATTTATATTGACTTTTTATTTGATGTTGTCTTTTTTATTGAATCAACTTTGACTTTATTAAATGTAATTGGGTTTTATTTGTTTATGCATTAATTATACGAATTTTAATTATTTAAAACAGAAAATAATTTTAAAAAAAATTAAACAAGTAACTTTGCGACTACAAATAGTCGTAAATAATAGAATTCACAAAGACGCAGAAAATACCATCATTAACGGCTACAAGCAAGTCATAGACAATTAAGGGATTTTTGTGACTACGCGTGTAGTCACTAAATATTGTAAATAACGACTATAGTAAGTAGTCGCTGGTAATATATCAATTGCGACTACTAATGGCGCGGTAAATGGTCAGAGTGCTTTTGCGACTATAAATCTCATGTAGTCTCAGTTGATGATCTCTATCGGCGAATTTTTAGCGACCAAATATAAATGACGACTTATAGTCGTTAATGATTAAATTAGTCTTTGACCACTAACGACGACAATTGTCGTTGCAGGTGGTATTTCACGCGGTAGTGTAAAATCTAAATTGAATACCACAAGATTTTAAAAAATAATTTGAAATTCAAATTGAATATCTCTAAATTTTTGAAATACAATAGAATCTAATAAATTATATTATTGAATACACTCTCTGTAATATACTTCAAAACATATTCATATTTTGGTTAATAAAAATTTATAAGCTAAATAGAACTATAATTATATTATCTATCTCTTAATCATTTTTGTAATAAGAGAAAATTTATATTTATTTTTTGAGTTTTTAGCCAATTAAGTCCACCAACCCAACTATCCACCCCTAACAGGTCCAACAAATTTTTTTAGTATCCCAACAATACCCTCTCACGAAATCAGATAAAATCTAATCATCCCATGATTTACGCATTTAACTGATCCATTAAGATAGCATATCTTAATGGAATCCAATCGGATTTCTTCTCTTCCAATCAACTATCTCTTCTGATCTGGAGCCATTAACGTTTGAAGCTTCACATTTGGAATAGGAGAAGAGCTCCAGTATTGCATAATCACAGCTCCCGTCGGAGCTTCATTAACGGCGACAAGGGATTTGGAATAGGAGAAGAGCTCCATTAACGGGTTTCGTCGCCTTCCCGAAGAGATTTGGATCCATTAACGGCTAAGTTTCGTAACAAAAACAGGTTACAAATTAATCCTTTTCATCCAAATCTGACTCCTTCACCCAAATCAGATTACATCTGTAACAAAAATCTCAGGCACTGATCTTTCTTTTCATCATCAACATAACAGGTTTGTGCAAATTGTTATCTAATTAATCCCAAACCACTGACCCATTATCCCATATCTAACTAATTGAGCCTCATTTCTTCGTCTTTTGATTGAACAGATAAAAAGAAGAGTGCGCAACGATGGGGAAGAATGGTTGTCGGTGTGATGCAGATGCACACCATCAATTTTGACAGAGAACCCATCAAAAAAAAACTAATAACCCACTTGTATATGAGTCTGAAAACATGTAACCCACCACATCTACCTGTTATAAAAACGCACCCCATCGATATGCTCATGCACACCATCAAAAATCAAACTTGGTAGCATTCCATGTACCACCATCTTTAACTGACAACCCGTTCAAGAAACAAACATTACCCATCGAGTTTAGTGGACAGCCCACCATCGTCCATTTGAACAAAAGTTTCCAGTTTTTCTTCAGTTGCTGCATTTGAATTTTTATTAGTTACTGATTTTAATTTTTCTGGGTTATTGATTTGATTGATTGCATGATTTTAGCGATTATTGTTTGTTTTAATTTCTTTGTTTTAATTTTCAACTGATTGCATGATTTTAGCATTTTTTTTTTAACAAATTTTCAATTAATGGGTAACTAGGGGCAAGTCTGTCATTTGCGATGGGCTGGACCTGATGGACAATCACTGATTACTTGTGGACTCTATAAGGAAATCACCCTTATTTTTTCTTATAATTATATAGAAAGTTATTTTAATAAAATTTAATATAATTTTGTAATTTCTTAAGTAGAGAAAAATATGTATATCAATGAAAGTAGCTGAAATTATTTTAGGTCAACCATATTTACAGATATTATTTTTAAATTATTTCATAAATTTTAATAAAACTTTATACATTTCAAAATTCAAATACACTTCATAGTTTATAGATAAATTTTCTTCTTTACCGTATAAATCCATCCTAGAAAATTCTAACACTCCACATTTGGTAGCTTTTAATTTGAAAACAAAAAATACTAATATATGGCTTGCTGGACAAGTTCCTTTGCACTAAAATTTGGTATACGTATATCTTTATAGCATGGATATATTATTATATTATTTTTTGACAGGTATAGCATGGATAGAGGTCTTAATCCGGAATTGTTTTTTTTTTTAGTTGGACTCGCCAAGTTCATTATATTTTACATAAAATGAACTTTGTTTCCTCCCAAAAACGTGGATCTCTAGTACTCTTATGTCAAATTCGATTTGCGAATGAGTAATAACTTCTAATATGAACCTCTCTCTAAAAAATTCTTCTCCTACTCTTACCTAAAATTTGCTAATTTATCAATGGAGATTAACAATTAAACTGCTTTTCACCCTTTCCCATGGTTAATCAAACAAAATTTAAACTCGCTCAAGTCCTTATGCTGCTTCTCCAATTTGATCCAGGCCCTCTTATCTCCGTTAAGGCCCTTCTCGGCTTCAATACTGGCTTTTGGACCTCAGACCTTACTCCTTTTCACATGCAGGAAGTTGATTGCCTTTATTTCATCATTTTAATGGCCGAAGACTCCATTATTGTCTTCATTATTACTGTTAATTACTGCTCCTATAACATGCAATGGTTTTATTATATGAGTTTTGTTTTCTATTGGCTTAATATTGAAGATAATAAGGAGATAACATCCTATTGGTCTATTTTAATTGCTCTTCGTTACTTTTGGAATTCTTATATCCATTATTGCTGTTATGACTGGCTTTATTGGACTAAAACCTTGATGCATGGGTTGATTGAGAGGGTCTCTTTCATTATTAAGCCCAAAATTGATTGGCTCTGGTGTTTTAATGGGCTGGATTATTACTTTAAGCTTATTATTATCTTAATCAGCTATGCTTATTGGGCTTGTGTAGTTGTGGATTATCACGCTTCTTTATTCTACTGTTCTGTTAAAGCTTTAAGGCCAAAGACCGAATTAGAGAAGCCAAGGCTAAAATCGTATGCTGGTGAGACAAAGGATGAAGATAAGGAAGTGATCTATGAGGCTGAATTCAAGAATCCTGATGATTTTAGACCATTAGGAGCTGTATTGATTCAGAATGAACACTGTAATGAGATGTCTATTAAAAAGATTTCCATCGAAGACTTTCCTGGTGGCCCTGTTAACATTTCCTATGAATCCTGGGTTCATCCTAAGTATGATGATCCTGACAAGAGAATTTGTTTCACCAACAAGGAGCTTAATTGTAATCTTTATACTTGCTTGATGGCCAAAGACTCTACAATTATCTTCATTACTGGGATCAATTACCTCTTCCTTAACATGCATCAAATCTTATCTGTGTCGCGTCCTCTTTCTTGGGCGGTTATTGCTGCTCCTTTGGGTTTACAAGCTTTCTGGACTATCTTTGGGTTATGGCTTGCTCTGTTCTTTCTTTGGGCTTGTGTGATTTTTCTTCTCTATTTATTCTGGAAGCTTTGGACTAAGTACACCGTGCATGGCTCATTTGAGTGTTATATTAACGATTTTAAATCCAGTAATGATGGTTTTAAGTGTTTAAATGGGCTCTTATTTATTCTAAAGCTGGTTTGTAAATTAGATACTTTCTTATATTGGGCTTGTGGAGTCTTTAATCACCAGGTTTCTTTCAATTTTTTGACATATAAGACCACCTGTCCAAGTACGTTTCCTTTCCTTCTTAGATTGGATTGCTGTTATGTTTTTACTCAGTTTTTATACTTGGAATTATATTGCTTCTGCAATATACTTTTCACGTTGATATCTCGTTTGGCTTTTGTGGTTGGAAATCAATGTAACATATATTCTGTCATAGCAACAAATCTTTGCTTTATTGAGATATGCAAAGGTTTTCTTTTCGTCATTAAGTATCTCATAATTGTCTTAAACCAATGGCCAATTAAGCTGTCTTTGAAAGTGGGGGAAACTAAGGTATGGTGGTTTATAAAGATCGTTGGTGCAAAAATTATTATCTCAAAAATGTTTAGCTTAAAGGTCGTTGGCAGTAATCCTGAAATGTCTAACACAAAGATAGTTGAAGTTAAAATTATTAATTCTGAAATGTTTAAAGTAAAGGTCTTTGGTGTAAAGATCGTTGGCCGTGAGATTGCTGATACTAATTTCATTGATGCAATGATCATTGACGAGGATTTTATTGGTGTAAAAATTTCTTTACTAGTGAATGATGATGATGGTTGTGCTAATAAGTTGGCTATTGCACAAGTAAACGAAAATTTAGTGTTTTACAAGGGTGATAATTGTCAAGGACACTTTGATGGAGTGTCTAGCGAAGAATCTTGTTCTGATGAGGCTGCGAGTACACAGGGACTCCCCGTGATGGAAAGTGGACTTACTTTTGCTCAAGTGGATGACGGCCTATCCCTTAATAGTGCCGGGCTCAATGGATAGTGTGCTTGTGTGGAATTGTCGAGGAGCGAGGGCACCCTCGACAAAGAGTATGTTTTAGTCCCTTGTTTCGAAATTTCATATCTCTATCGCTTGTTTGTTAGAATCTAAGTTAAAATCTAGTAAACTATCTTCTTGTAGTCATTTTAAAGGTTTTGGAAATTCACACGTAGTCGAACCCACGGGAAGATCATTTATGTCTGGGGGGATTCTATTGTTGTGGAATGATTCCGTGAAATTAAGAGTTATAAATTCTGCACCATCTTTTGTTATTGCCGAAGTTATGGAATCAAATAAAGATATTTGGTATTTGGTTTGTGTTTATGCTCCAACTTGTGAAAATGAAAGAACTAACTTATGGAAATCTCTTACAAAGTGGTACTCTAAAGTGGATATTCCAACTCTTTTCATTGGGGATTTCAATGATATTTCGCGTACATCGGAAAAAATGGGTAAAAGAGGAGCAAATTTTGATAGAATCATTGGTTTTAATAACTTCATTAATCAAAATAATTTGATTGACTTACCAAGTAAAGGATGTTTCTACACTTGGTCAAATAAACGAAAAGGCGAAGAAAATGTTAAAGAAAGACTTGATCGAGGCCTTGCTTCTTTTTCATGGTGTGAAAACTTTCCAAATGCTTCAATTCAAGTACCACCGGCAATTGGATCTGACCACTCACCCCTCATTCTCTCACTGGACACACCCAAATCAAGGTTTGAAAAATATTTTATGTTTGAATCCAGATGGTTAGAAAATGATAAATGCAAGGACTTTATAAGTAAAATTTGGATTGGACAAGGTAATGCTCTCTCTATTAAAGATTTTTGTACAAAAAGGGATGCGCTATGCTTAGCTCTTACGGGATGGAGTAAACAAAATTTTTGTAATAATCGTAAACTCATTAACAAATATCAAAGAGAATTAACTGAACTTCAAAATGATCAAGCAACGGAGACTAATTGGATTAAAGAAAAAGAAATATACGGAAAATTAGAAGAAGCTTGGAGACAAGAGGAATTATTTTGGGCAGATAAGGCGAGAGATCAATGGATAAAAAAAGGTGACAAGAATACAAAATATTTCCATGCCAAAACACTTTTTAGAAGGAAAGTAAATAAGATTAAAGCCATCAAAAATAGCAATGGCTATTGGACTGAGAATGAAGAGGATATTAAAGACATTATTCGTAATTATTATATAAATCTCTTCTCGGATAAAACAGGTCCTCAAGGAGAGGATATATCTCAATATATACCTAACAAGGTTTCTGATAAGCTTAATGAGGAAATTACTAAACTACCAGATTTTGAAGAAGTCAAAAAAGCTGTTTTTGATATGTCGGGATCAAAGGCTCCAGGGCCGGATGGTCTTCCAGGTAATTTCTATCAAGAAAACTGGGAGACTCTTAAGGATGATATTTTTACTATTGTTAGCAATTTTTTCAAGAATAATACACCACTCAATGGTCTCAACGATACGTTGATTACACTTATTCCAAAAGGGGAGTTTCAAGAATCAGTTGCGGATTATAGACCTATTGCTTGTCTTAACTTCAGTTATAAAATTATTTCGAAGATTCTAGCCAATATATTACAGCCTATTATGGATGATTTAATATCGCCAACCCAATCAGCATTCATTAAAGGAAGAAGTATTCAGGACAACATATTAATTGCGCAGGAAGTTTCTTTTTTTCTTAAAAATAAGAGAAAATCAAATAAACACTTTGCGGCTGTTAAAATTGATATGGCGAAAGCGTATGACCAAGTCAACTGGGACTTTCTAGTCCAAACTCTTAAAGCTATTGGCTTTTGCGAAAAATGGGTCAAATGGATCTATAACTGTATATCTTCAGTATCTTTCCAAATAAAAGTCAACGGTCAAAGACTTAATAAATTCTATCCTACCAGAGGAATTCGGCAAGGCGATCCTTTATCTCCACTCTTATTTTCAATTCTAACTGAAAGTCTTATCGGTCTTATTAATTATCAATGTAGGGAAGGTAATATCAAAGGTATTAAAATTACTAGAAACTGCCCAAGTCTTACACATCTATTATTTGCTGATGACGCATTATTTTTCATAAATATTGAGAAGAATGAAATTGAGGCTTTTAAAGATACTATATCACTATTTTGTCAAGCATCTGGTCAACAGATTAATTTTCAAAAATCGTCAATTCTATTTAGTAAAGGAACTCCGGAGAATATTTGTGAAGAGGTAGCTAATAATTTAAATGTTACAAGGACATCTACTTTCGGAAAATATTTGGGGATACCTTTCTCTCTTTAAAGAGCAAAATCTGAAAATTTAAATTATATTAAAGATAGGCTTCTCAATAAATCTTCTAGCTATTTTGCTAACTTACTGTCGGATGGAGGTAAAGAGGTACTTATAAAGGCAGTGCTTCAAACGATACCCAACTATGCAATGTCTATATTTGAATTTCCTAAATCACTGTGCAAGAAATTGTCTGGAATCGTTGCTAATTTCTGGTGGGATTCTAATACTAAAAAAAGAATTCACTGGGTCAAGTGGAAAAAAATTGCTAGAGCTAAATCTATCGGAGGAATTGGATTCAGAGACTTTCAGAAAATGAATATGGCACTTTTAGCTAAACAAGCCTGGAGAATCATGAACAATCCTAACTCATTGGTGGCTAAAGTACTAAAAGGTATCTATTCTCCGTTTGATAATTTTCTCAACGTCAAACTGTCTAGTAAAAGATCGTGGAGCTGGACAAGCATTTATAAAGGAATACAGTTTATTAAACAACATTCAATTTGGAGAATTGGAAATGGCTTAAATATTAATATATGGGACCAAAACTGGATTGGAAATAACATTACTTTGGAAAAGCCGACAGGTTGTAAAGTGGATATAGTAGCACAACTTTTTAATGAAGATATGACGTCTTGGAATATGGAATTACTTAGGCAACTTTTTCCACCAAACATTGTCAGCGATATCTGTAAAATTCCTATTTTATTACTCAAGGAAGATGATAAATTAATCTGGCCTTTCTCGAAGGATGGAATCTATAGTACTAAAATCGGGATACCATAAATTGGTGGAACTGGAAATGCAGAATGAAGCGCAGTCATCGTCTCAAGGTAAACATGATAATAGTAGTCTTTGGAATATCATTTGGAAATCAAACGTTATGAACAAAGTTAGATCTTTTGGATGGAAAATTTGTAATGGAGCACTACCTACCAAAAGAAATCTTAAAATCAGGAAGTGTATTAAAGAAGATACCTGTGAATGGTGTGAGCTTAATAAGAAAGATTTGGAACATCTTTTCATAAAATGCCCGCTAAGTATGGCAATATGGGCCAACTCAAGGCTACAAATGCATATAGATAAAGAGAAAAAATATGACGTGGGAGATTGGTTAATGGAAATGCGCAAGAAATATGTCAAGAATGGATGGGATCAAAATGAATTTATCGCCTATTTTTTACTTACTCTATGGAACATATGGAAAGCAAAAATGAAGGGTTTTCACGATAATACTCCATGGGTTATTAAAGATATTTTATTTAAAATCCATTCGGCTATGAACGATCTCTTTGCTAATAAGATTATTGATGAAAAGGAACAAAAGAAAAGAAATACATCAAGGGATAAAGATGATAAGGATATTATGCTTGAAAACAATCCAATACTAACAGATGACTCAGACTATATTTTCATGAGCGATGCATCGTTTAAAAGAGAGTATGAACCCTCAGGTATAGCGGCAATTGCAATTGACAAGGAAGGTATGATCACCCACAAGATTATCTCCAGATCTTTCGTTAGAAGTCCTATTGAAGATGAATGTTGGGTGGTCCTTCTTGCTATGAGAAAGGCTGCTACTTGTAATCTTCGGAGTGTTTCTTTTTACTCCGATAACCTTGAAATGGTTCAAGGTATTTCTAAATGCACAGGTCTTCGATGGCAGATTTACCCTTTTATTGCCGAAATGAGGAGCTGGCTTTTGAAGTTCCCTTCCTGGAAGGTTAACTTCGTTAACAGGAAATTTAATAGCGTTACGGATCTTACAGCAAAGAGTGCAAGACGCGGTATCGATATTTCTGGTTGGAAGAATGGCTCGTTAAGCGACTTTTATATCTTCATTAAATCCTTGTATAAACGTTCTTGATTTACTTTACTTTTGAAAAAGAAAAAAAAAATAGTACTCTTATGTCATTTATCATTTTCTAGAAACTGGAAAAACAAACTTCTTTAGGATACTATAAACTTATACCTAGTATTGCGAACAAAATATGTGCGTGGGACATTATCCATAGCCTTGTATTTAGCCTTCTTTGTAAAATTATCTATACAAGTATTGGAGTTTTTTTTAATTCTAGCCTATTTAAAATAAATAATTGCACTAAAAACACATTTAGAAAAATAATTACGAAACTAACACATAGGCGCTCCTCCGAGGAGCGCCTCCCTCAATTAATCAGCCCATTAACTTATTAGGTCCATTAAGAACTTAATTAAAAGGCGCTTCTCAGAGAAGCGCCTTTATTTATAAAAAAACTATTGGCCAACGATCTTTGCAGGGGATAAAATTATTGGCCAACAATTAAGAGCTGCTCGGATTTTGCTGCTGCCAGGAAGGTGAAAAAAACACAAAGAGTGGCAATTTTGCAGGGGATTACTACCCGAAATTAACGCCTACAATGAGCTTCATGGTCACCTAGCGAGCTGGAATATTAGTTTCAGGCGAAGGGGTTATTACAGCAAAAAAATAAGCTCACTGTATCCGAAATATGCAATAGAAATTTGGAAGATGCTGTAAGTGTTGGAACAACTAGACACGTGTTGTTCCTGTTCAATAATAGGAAGCAGATTTAGATTTGCAGTGTTCAGTACATGTCTAGCAATAGAAACAGAAACGGATAAGATAAGGACTGCTCTTGTCTAACAGGAGAAGGCCGAAACATTACTGTGCTGTACAAGGTTAGCAACAGAAACCGGAAGTTGATTCAATTGTTCAGCAGTAGAAAGTATGTATTTATTGATCATTTAATGGGCAAATAAATCCAGGATTGTGCATAATATTAATGAGGAGGATGATTTAATGCGTTTGAGAAATAATAGACACTGAAAAAAGAGGATGAGATTTTGTTGATAATCGTTATTAGCAAACAAGGAAAATGAGGTGAGTGTACAAAGATCGATGGCCGACCATTCTTTTTTATAAATAAAGGCGTTTCTTAGAAAAGCGCCTTATAATTAAGTTCTTAATGGACCTAATAGCTTAATAGGCTGATTAATTGAGTGAGGCGCTCCTCCAAGGAGCGCCTATATGTTAGTTTTGTAATTATTTTTTGAAATGTGTTTTTTATGCCATTATTTATTTTATATAGGTTAGAAATAAATAAAAAACTCCAAGTATTGAGATACCTCCAAATAGTACGGAAGATGACTGAACCAAAATTATCCGCCATTTGTATAATTTATCATTTAATAAATTACTAGGTAAAGTCCAAATATAAAAATACTATGAATAATAAAATTTATCCACTTTCAATCTCTACACTAAATCTTTCTATGAGAAATAATCAAAACGAGTTAGATCTCCAATAACCACTGAGAGGTAGGAAATTTCTCTAGATATCGCAACCATAAACTTCAGATGGTACAGGTTTGCTGCAAAATAACATGGAAAAGAATTTCTCGAATACAACCGAAAGAGAAGGAAGAAGGGTAGCAGGCATCTCGATGATTGGGTTTCCATAGGTTAGCCAAGATATGGGTAGGAGAAGCGATAAAACAAGGAACGAAAAAGGAATGCAATTCCAGGAAATTGAAAGCGAGAAGAGGATGAGGAATTCAGAGAAGGTGCAACAAAGGCTTCAGAGTAGACGAAGGTTACTTCGGGAAGACGACTATACAGAACAGATGGAAAAGAGTATAATAAAGATCGACAAGTTGCAAGGGAAAGAATTTATCAATACTGGACAGAAGGACACAGTTATTAAGAATATAAAGGGGCAACAGGAAACGATATGGAGAACAAAGGTAAAGGTAGGGAGCAGAACAACGTTTTACCGAGACAAAAGGTTCGGTTATGCGTTTACAGGCTATTAGGCGCAAACTCACACAATAATAAGAACATCATTAGGAAGATGACAAGTTACAACGATGATGCGCAAAATCAGCACAACATAACAGGTATACCTAAAATCCAATGTAATCACTACTATCTTGATTTTGGTTTTCAAGTTTATTATGAAATTAGATACAAAAAGGAGAGCACATATTATGGGTCTGTGATGGCGAATTTTAAGTTTTCTAAGAAAATTAACATGGTGGGGAAAAGTCTTGATATCAATATTGAGTATAAACTAGAGTGGAAACAATATTTAGCACAATTAGCAGTGAGATATCGGAACTGGAAGAATTTTACAGGTATTTTGATAACTCAAAGGAAGGAACAGGGGTTGACGATTTGGAGTAAAGGGGCGAATTGGGCCACACTTTGTTGGGTATGGGTCCAAGGTAGAATATTGTGTGAGATAAGGATAATTGGTAAAACTGATACTATTCAGGTCAAGGAAAAGTATCACCCTCAGCGTGTCCTCTCCTCTGTTAACCCAAATTTGGGTTTTGTTTATATGGGAGGACTTCTGGTGTTTTACACTAGGGAAAGTCACGGTAGCGATGCTAATCGTGATTAAGTACCTCCTTCTGAATCTTGGTTTTTGTGTGCGTGGTGTTGGTGTTGTTCCTTTCATGGGGGTTCAGAAAGGTGCGAGTGGGTATAAGACTTGTGATGTACGAACGGTTTGGGGTTATTTCTCGATGACTAGGACTTCTTGCAATCTGTATTGGTTACAATGGGATAGGTGGATGTTAGGAGTTCAAATGGGTAGTATGACTAGTTTCTTTTGTTTAAATATTGGTACTGTGGATAGTGACTGTAATAACTCGGTTTGATGTAATAAAAGTGGATTATCGAACAAAAAAATGAAGAGTAAAATAAGATAAAAGAATATAGTTTAATTTTTTTATTTTGAAGTTGATTTATATATGAATTTATCGTCAAATAATAATTAATAACAATACATTTATTCTAGTTATAAAAATAAATAAATAAATTTAATTCATTATATTTTAAAATATGGATAGTGTGAACTATACCGAAATCCATTTAACATTATTAAAACTACTTGCAATCCGAATTATGGTTGAAATTCAAATTTGTTTAGGCTTTATTCTTTTGTAACAATTTTAGAAAATTGCTACACCAAAAACGAATCTTAGGTTTGGAACACATGAGTCCAAAATACAGTTTACTACCACTCAAACTTGACATAAATTATCCCAGAGAGCACAATTTGTTGTTGTGATATTCCGTTGCAAAATTTATGGTCCAAGAAAACACCATATGCACCTGACACGTTCTCTATCCGAATGCATCTTTTTCATGTAATCTGATTATGAGAAAGCGCTACCAAAAGAGTATCAGAAAATATAACTATGACCTCCAATAGAATTACAATATTACTATCACCGATATTACATACTCCAACCAATATGCATGAGACCTCTCTTCTTGTAGAGAAATTACCTTTTGGAGCTCCTTTTTGGTCGTCTTTCACAATATCATTTATGCTCATCATGTCAAAGATATTTTTCTGTATGTATCGTGATTTGTTGCCGATAAACTGGTCTAAATCGGTTTCCAAATGAAGTATCAGACTAAAAGAAATATCATGGCGTGGCCAAACTGTATCAAATCGGTTTGAATTGATGTTTCACACACTTTTTTTCAGGCGACAATCTCACCAATTAACTTTGGTGATTTTTCAGCGTCGACAACGATGTTTTTCCTAAAGTTGCACTTGATCATTGGGGGAGATTTTTTGGTTCCGTGACATATTAGATTCATATTGGGGTCTCTTATCATCCTTGTACCGATACACACTTAACACACAATTATCTCAAAAATCTCCATATATACAAATAAAATCCAAAACATGCTAGTAAATTAAAAATGTCACATAAAGAGAAATATCCCACATCAAAGCTCAAAATTACCCCTAAATTGTTGTCTCTTGAGTTTCTAAATATTTCATAAAAAAAGAAAAGATATCAAGACCTCCAAGTCAAAGTTTTGTCGTTCTAACAAAGTAAATACAAAACTAGGGTTTAAAGTCCAATAAGTCACGCAAGGTTGAAGCAAGTAATGATTCCAAAGGAATGCTTAACAAATATCATGAAGTTCCACTCAATAAAAAAATCCACAAAAGATAAATTTCAAGAATAGATTTGTTTCGCAATGCAAGAATGATTGTTTTTACTTAGGTTGAAATGGTGGCTATAGGTTGTTCCTTGATCCTCCCATGATGTCTAATAGTCCATAGTATACTTCATTTCCACTCAATCGTCACTCAACCGCGTAATGAAGAATATTGAGGTATTTCGGTTATAATGATGGCTTAAGGTAGGGCGTGATATATTTAGGTAGTTTAGAGTGAGCTTTTGGCTCTCTCCTCACTAGATAAAAACTAATTGCCCTATAGCTTGAGTTAACACTCGGTGGTGTGTTCACTCATTCCCCCTTGATGTGTTAGACAAGCATCCCCTAATCCCCAAAATCAATTCACGATTATTCAAATTTTCCCTTTCCGATATTCCCTTTTTTTATTTTCATTTATTTTTGTAAGACAAATATTAAACTTGTTTTGATGTAATTTTCATGCTGAGTCATTTTCCTGTATATTATTTACTTTTCTCATTTTTCAATTCTTGTTTCCTTTTCCTGAACACGATAAGGATCACAACAATGCAGATCATCACATAGCACCATACAAGCTTAACCCACCCAATACATCCAATGATCACGAACACCCACCACCCTAAACTCAAGATCAAAGATGACTAGTCTTAAGACATTGAGATTCGAGGGAAAGTCATATGGTCAAGTCTTACAAACTAAGAGGTATAGGCTTATAATGTGGCTATCAAATAAAAGGCTTAAGGATAAAAGGGTACAAATGATGGTAAATCATTTCATTTGGTTAGCCAGCAAATGGAAACAAAAGGATATTAGAGAAACACCTCAATCATATTTCTAGCTATGTGGTTTCATTAACCTTTTCGCTTTAAGGTTAAAAATTACGTCGATTTTCAAATAGGTTTCACCTCACATTCTACACACCTACATATTCTCACCTCGTTCAAACTTACTTTTTTATGCATTGTATACTAATCCTTTCTACTCATTCAACATGTATATTTCAAAAAGCCGAACTCAAGTTATATCCTTGAATAGTTAAAGCATGTTTTTGGGAACATTATATTAGTTCAAACCTACTTCCTAATTAAACTAATAAGTTTGTTCTTTTTCAAACAAAAAAGCTAATTTAATATTTTTACCCCACCCCTAACTCAAATATGAGTTTTGTACCCATGACTCAAAAAAGAATCAAAGTGCATTAGAACGTAATGGCTCACATCAAAACATATAATATATAAAATAAAGACTAAAAGGATAGAAAGATGTATTTCAAGGCTTAGGGCCTTCTCGGTCGTGCTCTTTCCCATGGGAGGGTGATGTGAGGTTCCACTATTCATGTTTAGATTTTGTTCACAAATTGCTAGGGTGTGGGTTTGTGTCACCTTAATATGTGCGACATCCTTCATTATCATAACCTAGTTTGCTTCTAACAGTGTCCAATTTCTAAATAATATCTCCTCAATGATCAATGTGTTTATTCGTATGTGGTGAACCTATCTCAACCTCCCCGTGTTGAGGCTCATCATTTGATTCAATCGTTGGCTTTCCCCTATTTATTACCGGTCAAGCATTCGTTAGGTTAAGGTGTCATTCAATTTGAATTTAGATTTCTTTGGTTAGAGTGTAACTTCGGTTTTTTAGATTAAGTGTGTGATGGTTGTCCGTTGTTTAATGTTCTTTTCCAATTTAGGTGATTGCGCAAAATGCATCACCAAATTTATACATCAAATGTGAGATACCAATCTCTTTTTCTAACAACACACACTTTAAGAGTATATCAAATGATATCGCAATATCCAAAGTGAATTTGTGGCTAAAGAAAGCCGAAGCGAGAAATTAGTACCACATCTTAGTGCTTGGTGTGAGTTGACCATATTTCCATAACCCTTTTAGATTCCACTTATTTTGTCGAACCTCACTGTCACGTAGCACGCACATATACAAGGACTTACAATCAATAGCCTCAAAGTTCTCTAAGGCTTCATGATATTTGAATCATCCTACTAATTCCTTGAACCCAAAGTGGTCGTGAATGTGTTGAATAGAAACAGTACTTTTATACCCCTCACCGTGACATGTCCCTTGGCATCTTGATTGGGATACCCAAACAGAATTCTGACACGGTGGACTCTTAAACATAGAGTGGCCTAGTTGCAATGTTTTGCCATCCTAATAGATCAGTCATTTGAAGAAATTTGGCATAGTTCTCGTCTTTTGTACTTGGTGGGAACCCTTTCTCATATGCAAACTTCAAATTTAGTATTCTTGATTTGGCTATGGCTAACACTGCTTTATTGACGACACCTATTGTAGATGTTAGTGGGTCTCTTCTTGTAGGATGTTCCTCTATTGGCTTTAAAACGTTACCAGGAGCAACCTTTCTCTTTTGCTAAGGCTATATGGGATGATATAAAAATGTGGCTTGGACTAGACAAGGAAATGAACACTATGCTAAGCGCTTTGAAATGGCTTAAAAAATTAAAAGCTAGAGAGAATTGGAGAAGAAAGGCTTGGAAAGTGGGTTTTGGAGCTACCGTGTATTGTATTTGGACGGCGAAAAATCACCTAGCCATGAGAGGTGCTTCCAAGACTAGAGAAATAGTAACCAAGGAAATTAAATGGTGTGTTTATTCAATCTTATTTTCCTTGTTCCCTCGGCATTCTTTTATGGATGTGAGTGGAAGGCTAGCTTGTATTAGTATAGTATGAGGTAGTTGTTTTTTTATACTCCTTGTTGCTACCTTAAGCTTTCGAGCCTAGGTAGGTAACACCCATGTATAGTGTACAGTTTTGATATTTTAATACAACCGTTTACCCGACCCAAAAAAAAAAAAAACCTTTCTCTTTTTCATCTCACAAACTATCAGTGCTTTCTCTTTACCCGCATCCTTTTCCCTTGCACTAACTAGAACTTTTGTTCTCTACGTCATCTTAACACATGAATTTTTCCACAATTTACTGGAAAAATTGCAGAAACTTTGCTAGAAACGCAACTCGCCCTCAACTAATATTTACCAAATACCACAATTTATAACTCAAAGTAGCACAAATATACTAATTTAAAACAAAAAGTTGGGATTAGCTATTGTACCAATGATGAATTTGCCAAAATTTGAATAATTTTATGTCTTGGAAACGTTTTCTACAAGTCTCAGTCTTCAAAACCTCAAGAATTGTTGAACCAAAAAGTTTGAGTTTCAAAATTTTTTGTTTGATATTTAGGTGTTTATGATGTTTTTGGAGTTGGGTTTGTGGTAGGATTGATTTTTTGTGAAGTGAGTATGAAATATACTGAAGAAAGGGTAAGAGTTTTGAGAAAAAGATGAAGACAAATTTGATAGATTTATAAAAAAATGATGTTTTTTAAGTAAGTTTAATGATGAAAATATAAGATATAAGATGGGTAAATATCAATTTGGATGGAAAAAATAATATTTGATTGGTGATATGAAGGGAGAGCAGAAATGATTGAAGGTGTTTTAACAGAGTTTTTAGGAGTAAAGGGAGAGAAAGAAAAAAAATATTAAAGTAGGTATAGGAAAAAAAATTAGGTTAGAAAGGAAAGAAAATAATAATAAGAATAATTTTTTGGCCTCTACAATGCAACTCTGACAATTCTTAAAAAAATTGTTAGAAAACCTTTCCCTTGGAGGGTTGTCTAGTCCAGCCGGACCGACTCTCTAATTTTTTTTTTCGAAAAACCGATCCGAAAACAAACCATCCCCCAGAATATAGTCTGGCCCAGTCCACCGAAATGACACCCTAATTTTTTTCTCGGAAAACGGACCATCCATTGTAAAATTGTTTAGCCTACCCAGATGGATGTCCGGTTCGACGAACCAACAACCTAATTTATCCCCGCTCGGACGAACCTTAACCTAATGATTCCCTGGACGAACGTCCGACCAATCAGATAATTTCTTTCCATTCTTCTTGTAAACATCGATCTGGACACACCGGCATGTTTGGATTTCCAAACAGAGGCTCCGATAGGCTCGTTTCCAACATTTATTTATGAATAACCTCCTCTTACACCCATAACTCATCCATTTCACATCAAAGACAATCTCTACCATTTCTCGTCATACGTAATATACACTATTATTACTGAAAATGATGTACACTATTATATAACACAATTCAGTGAAAGTGATTAAATCAAGAGATATCTCCCAAGAGAACTTTTATTTAATATCGTGAAAGTTTACGTGGTTACCTCAATTTTACGCCACGTCAAGGAGACATACTAATTTCCATACTTCACATATTTATTTCGATGATAAATCTTCAACTTATGATCGTTTACCATGAAGTTTCGGTGATCGGTAGGATGCTCTTTCCAGTTGTTTCACATTTTTTGAGTTTATAGCAAATATTGGATATGTGTGTGTGTGCGCGCGTATGTGTGTGTATGCGCGCATGTGTGTGTGTGTGTGTGTGTGTGTGTGTGTGTGTGTGTGTGTGTGTGTCTATGTTTGGAGAAAATTAAGATGATTTGTTTGCTATGTATGCATATCCTAGGAACATGGATGATACAAGACCCCTAGGTAAATCTAGGAAGTCTAAATGTCAAGGAAAACCTAATTCAAATCACAAATGAGCCAAAAGTTTCATGCAAGGCTAAAAAAATATTGTCGGCAAAACGTCTCCATCAACTTTGAAAAATCACGAAAAATAAATGGAGAGGATTCTAATCATGATACTTATATGCAAGATATATCTTGGATCCTAGATCACGTAAGAAGAAATGATTAGAGAAACTGAGATAAACTGAAGAATTTGTGGTCATTTTGCTATGAAGACCTAGGTTGTCTAGAATTTACAAAGAGTCCATTAAGCCACTTTTGACTCACTTAAGTTGGTCCAACTGATGGAAAATATTTTTAGGATATATATACATATATATATATATATATATATATATATATATATATATATATATATATATATATATATATATATATATATATATATATATATATCAGTTTCTTGTCTCAAAATAAATCAATTATCATTCTATAAATCTTGGAATGTGTTAAGCAATGGCATGATCAAGGCAGCACAATAACAATTGAATGATAAATCTTGGAATGAGTTAAGCAATGGTATGATCAAGGCAGCACAATAACAATTCTTAGATTAATTATATCTTTTTCATACTATATTTCCCTTCATTCCACCACGAACCAGTTTCATCAGTAGCTTGAGATACTTTGATATGCCCTAATTTATGATTTGGATTATATTGAATGAATTTGAGATCTTTCATTTGAATAAACCATGGAATTATTTTGGTTGTTTATATCCTTGCTTCTTATTCTTAAATTCAAATATGGTGGCCATTATACGGAATGACTAAACCAATTGAAGATTGGAGTTGTGAAAAACTAGATACAAAACCTCTAATAAACGCACTAGGCGGAATGCCTAAACATATTGGAGAATTGGAGTTGGGCAGAAGCATAGTCTGGACCTCCAAAGCTGGAAGTAGGCGAAATGCCTAAACCTAATGGAGGAACTGAGAAGAAGAATACCAGATATACGGAGTCAACGAAGAATGGATGTCCGAGCACTTTATGTTCAAACTTGGGTACTTGACCTAAAGTTCTAAGCAAGTAAGCCAAAGACATGATATACGAGCAACTACACAATGGCTATGTAGTAAAAGCAAAGAGTTGTTCGTTTACTAACTAGCAAAGAGTCGTTGAAGCTAAAGATGCTGGAGTGAACTTGCCTAATAGAGGCACTATGAGGCTCCTTTATTTGACTCTTTGTCATATTTACAAAAGCTTTTAGAAGATGCATTTAGAGGAGACCAAAATATTCCGTAAGTATTGTTGTGTATTTTACTAGTTCACATGCATATATTTGTATCTAATCATAGAGGTTTTTGGTGTCTATGATAGGTAGATTAGGATTTTATAATAAAATATGGGGTTAGTTCTTGGTTTAGTGAATAGGGTGTTCTTCATAGACAATACCAGTTTGAGGGAAATTTAGTGTAGGAGAGACACTTAGCTTGAAAGCTTCGATGTTGAAGTGGTAGATCAGATGGATATTTTCTACTACATCCTTGTGTGGTGATACACAAGAGAATGCTCCATGAAGTTGAAGTGTTACATCATTGTAGATATTGTCTACACATCCTTGTTTGGTAATTCACAAGAGAAACTTTACGGGCTTGTGAAGTGATACATCGAGAGTGGAGATTGTCTGCTTGCTTTCCTAGTGTTGGAGATAACACTAGTATTCATTCAAATGGCGATTTCACATAGGGTGTAAAGGTGTATGGTCCCACCTAAAGAGATACATGGTTTTCTAGTGGAGAAGTTTGAAACCCTAAGGGTGCTCATACCTTAGGTAATGGATGTAGAGAAACCGAACCACTATAATCTCATGCTTAGTCTCTCCCCTGAACTCTGTAATTTGTGCATGTCTATAATCTTATCCTTTACTTTGCATATATTGTTAGACTTATCATCTTGCATGCTAAATGCTAGTTAAATTGTTCCACTTGATATTAGGTTTGTATTCTCAGTAGAATAATCATACATAGTTTGATTGACTCATGTAATCCTATCTCCAACTGATCCACTAAGTTTGTCTAACTAAAGTCCTAAAAAAGGTTGGATTTTTAGTTAGAATCAAGTAACTCGATTTGGAGTAAGATTTCATAATTTTGTATTGTCCTATTCCCTCTCCTCTGCTTCTAGGACATATTGTTAGGTTTTCAGTTTTTCCAAAGGTAAAACTTAATCTTTTGATATTTTTGTTAAACGATTTAGAGTTGTAAAAGACTAATAATAGCTTTAAATAAATGCAAAGAACAATTGACAAGTAATAAGTAAACACTACGTATCTTTGGTAGCAACACTAAGTTTCTCGAGCATCGACATTGAGTATCTCCGACAGCGACACCGAACATCTTCGACGGTGATACTAAGTAGCTCCGGCAACGACCTTGATCAAATTGTTTCAAAAACTTAGACCAATATTGAGGTAATATAAGAGTAAAATACCTCATCCTCCACCAATTGTGTGAGCTATGCCATCTGTACAATCTCGAGGAATATCACCATGAGCAGCCACCTGGCTAGGAGTCCTTCGACCACCTTGATAGGGTGCCACAATGAGGCACCTCGTGCCTCATTCATTTAATGGTTAAGTACCTAAGTAGTGAGAGAATAAGATTACCTTAAAATGGTACGATTTCTCACCTAAGAATAGCGGTTATATTAAATGCTCTTTTACCAGCCTATAAATACTTCATACCTCTCATATATATAAAAGGTCACGTGCAGCATAAAAGCACAAGATCCGTCCCTGGCTAAACCATATAGTAGGCATCTGACTTTGTTAAATAACTTAATTTCTATATGATCCAGTTGTGAGGAGATTTACATGCGCGTAGAATCACGTGCCTCTCTTAATATTCTACTGGATCCAACATAAAACCGAATGGAATCCTCAAATGAGAACACAAAACGTGTAAGACATATACACATGGGGTTTGACATTGAGTAAACTCAGACAATAAAAAATAGAACATAGACAAACAGTAGTCCAGGTTCATTCTGTCTGGCTCTTATAACTATGCGTACTATATATATAAATGGCTGGATTTCTTCATCATCTTCATTTTTCTTTTCTGAAAAGGTTAATGACAATTAATCTACTCATACTTCAAAATTACTACTCTAATAATTAATAATTAAGTTCTTCAATTTGAAGACATGGAAGAGATGATGAAGAAGACTTCACATAAAAAAGAGAAACACCACAACTTTCATGTAATTCATAAAGTTCCTTCTGGTGACGGTCCTTATGTTTGGGCCAAATATTCTCAGGTTCCTTGATCTTTCATATATATACTAATTGCACTTATTAATCAGAAGTTAAACTTGTACATAATTTATCAATGGTTAATTTTGAGTTGACTTGTGGACTGTGGTGGGGTTTCCAGCTAGTTGAGAAGGATCCTGAGGCAGCAATAGTATGGTTTTGGAAAGCTATAAACGCTGGTGATAGAGTTGACAGTGCACTCAAAGACATGGCTGTGGTTATGAAGCAATTGGATAGAGCAGAAGAAGCCATTGAAGCTATCAAGTCTTTTAGGGGTCGTTGCCCTAAGCAAGCTCAAGACTCACTCGATAATGTCCTTATTGACCTCTATAAGGTATATATAACATGCGCTCTTAGTTTCTTCTATCGTTTCAACACCACTTAATTCCTAAATCGGTAAATTCACTATTCCGCGTCAAGCTTCTAGCGACTACATGAGTAGTCGCTAGAATTTAAAAAAGTAGTCGCTAGATGTGGGATCAAGGTTCTAGCGACTACAAGTAGTCGCTAGAAATTAGTCGCTAGAATCTTGTCGTTAGAACGTAACCCTTACGACTACTGGGCAATACGTAGTCGTTAGAGCTTGGGTCCATATTAACGACTACGTAGTAGTCGCTAGAGAACGCCATTACTAGCGACTACTTTGTAGTCGACAATAGTGGACAACACTAACGACTACAATGTAGTCGTTAGTTACTAATGATTTGGCGACTACTATTATTATTCATTAACGACTACAATGTAGTCGTTAATAATAATTTTTTATTTTTAAAAAAACATAAAAAAACACAATTTTCGAATTTTTTTTAATTGCATTACTGTAATTAAAAAATATTCGAAAATCATATTTTTTTATTTTTTTTTAAAAATAAAAAATATTAAAATAATAATAAAATTAACAATTCTAAATAATTAATTTAATTAAAATATAAAATTAACAATTCTAAATAATTAATTAAAATATAAAATTAAACCAAATTCAAACCCGGTCAAGCCAGGTCAAAGTCAAACCTGGTCAAGCCAGGTAAAAGTCACCAAACATTAAATCATTACATAAGTCACCAAAAAAAGAAATAAAGTCTTAATACAAACCCAAATAATCCGAATAGTCTCAAAATAAAATAATTAAAACATCACTAAAATCCTCGGCGTCTATAGAGGTCCTCCTCATTCCCGGGCACGTAATCATCTTCATCCAAATCAACATCCATATCAACATCTTCACCGCTGCTACTACTATCATCGTCTGAGTCTTCTGAGTCATCGCTAGGAGGAGTGGGGCCCGCACTCATAGGCTGGAAGGGGGTCTCGCCTTTATCCGCCCTCAACTGATTAACGTATGCGATGGCATCATTCACAGTAGCCATCGAGAAAGCTACAGGCGCGGTGCTAGTAGAATCTTCAGGGCGGGGGAATGGGGGAAGACCGCTGGACACTCGGAGCTCGTTAATAGCCGCCATCATCTCCTCGTGTTGCTCGTTCCGGGCTGGAGTAGTCTTAGCCTTGTTTTTCGATTTTCCCGGACGGCCAATGCCCGGAATAAAGCTCCTCTTCGGTGACCCAACCTCCTTCGCGGTCTTCCTCACGTAATCGACTTGCTCCTTCTGACTCATTCCTCCCCAATCGCCTGACTCTGATTGACTTTGAGTCACCTTCTCCTTCATCGCGTCCTTGAGCAATTTCTGTTACATAAAAAACAATATATCAATTAAATTTGATAATAAATGAAAAAAATAATTAAAACAATCTAATAAAGAATAACTTACATCGGCTCTTTCGTACCCCACCGACCTCCACTCTTTCGTCTTCTTTGTCTTCCCCACCACCTCGTAAAACGCACCCATAGGCGGAATCGGGATGTCTTGTTGGGTAGACTCGTCCCTTATCACCAGATGCCCTCCCGGGATTAATTCTTCACCCTGTTTCAATAAAATAAAGAATATTCAAAATAAATTATAAATTAATAAAAAAAATTACTTAAATAAAAAATTACCTCGTATAGCATATCCCGAGTTCGGGAATACCTCCTCGACCCCGCTCCACTCTTGTTTTTCTGCTTTTCTCGATTCTTTTTATTCTCTTTTGCTTGATTCTGAAAAAATATAAAATTCAATTATTATTACAAACTATTATAATTTTAAATATATACTAAAATTAAAAATCATCAAGATTTTACCTTAGCTTTTCTTGAACTCCAATACTCGCAGCACTTAGCCCACACCTCATCTGACAACCAATCCGGCTTTATACCCTTTTTCCAATAATACTTCTTCACGTTGTATTTGTAATCCTTAAACCTCATCCTCATTGTATCGTCCAAATTCCCAAAAATCTTGTTACAATCTTTCCTCTTTTTCCAATCATTTATGTTAAAATATTTCTGTAAAAAAAAATACATTATTTAAATTTAAAAAAGAATAATAAATTAAGTTAAAAAATAAATTAACAATTAAATTAAATACCGATAATCTCTTAATAACAGCTTTTTTGTCCGCCTCCGGCACCTTTCTCCAAAACGGGTGATAGGGCGGAATCCTCTCTCGTACTGCGATTCCAATAACTTGAGAAACGTGGTGCCCGTACTTGCCCGAAGGACTCCACGTGTCGTCTAACGCACAAAAGTTGACTGGCAAAGGCCACCCAACTTCCTTCAATGCCTTCATCGCAGTCTTCAAGGCACCTCCACCCCTTGTTCTCCGTCTAGGGGGATCTGTTTTAACATTAGATTAATTATTAGTGACTCTATTTTTTAACAAAGTATTTAACTGGATTTGTTTATTTACCTGGCTGGTTTGCACAGTCGGCTAGGTTCCGGTTAGGATTCCGGCTTGGGTCCCTACCCCCACCGTCCCCTTCGTGGTGTCGTGACATCACATCGGCCATCTAGCAATTTATAGATTAATTAAAATACGGAATAAAAAATAACATAAAAATTACTAAATTATTACATCACCAAAAATGCATAAAATAAATTATATTAGTCATATAATAAATTAATTTATATTTTTTTTGATATTTAAAATTATATTATTATTTAGTAAAATAAATTCCCTATATTTTTTTAAATTGCATAAAATTCCCTATATTTTTTAAAAATGCATAATAGTCCATATTTTTTTTTTTAAAAAATTCCATAAATATTCCTATATATTTTTTTAAATTGCATAAAAGTCCTTATTTAATTTTTCAAAAATTGCATAAATATTCCTAAATATTTTTGTAAATTGCATAAAAGTCCCTAAAATCCATATTTAGTTTTTCTTAAATTTCATGAAAATCCCTATGTAGTTTTAAATTGCATAAAAGTCCCAATTTATTTTTCTAAAATTTCATGAAAGTCCTTATTCATTATTATAAAATTACATAAAGGTCCTTAAATATTTTTTTTAAATTGCATAAAGGTCCCTATATATTTTTTAACACATAACAAAGATTAAGAATTTGCATAAAGGTCCCTATATATTTTTTAACACATAACAAAGATTAATCTAACATTTTCTAAAAAACATAACAAAGATTAAAAAATTGCCAAAAAATCATCCTACTAAATTTTCAAACAAAAACCATGAATAACTTGTTTAAATTAACAAAAACCAATCCCTATTAACACTAATCATTCTCGGAATTAAGAATCAAGCATCAAAAAAAGGAAAATTTTTTAATTATATTTCACAAATTAATTTTTTCACCCATTTAACATCAATTTTTGGTTTAAAAAATTCATACAACACTCTAATTACACCCTACTAATTTCGGAATTACAAATAACATGTAATCATCAAATAAAAAAAAAAGTCATGAAAATTAAAAATCAAAAATTGGTTGGAATACTAACCTTTTTGGATGAAATCGGAGCTGATTTGGTGTTGAATCCATGCCATATTGATTCGGAATGAAACACAAACAAAAGAAAAACTAATTAGAAATGTAAAAATAGAGGAAAAAATCTTAATTTAAGCTTGAAAATGGAATAGAATGAGATTTGGTGTTGGATTTGCTTACCTTTGATGAAGATTAGATGCTAGAATCGCCCCTTGGAGTGGCTGAAAATGGAATGGAATGAGCTCTCGTTTTTTAGAATTTTTGAAGAAGGAATGAAAGTGAAGAAATGAGCTCTCGGTTTAGATATAGGGTTTTTTTTCTAGCGACTACTTGGTGTAGTCGCTAGAGACTAGAAAATAGTCGCTAGATAAGTCTTTAGCGACTAAAATGTAGTCGCTAGATAGCTAAGTGAAACGCGTGTCCTTTCGTGGGCGGGAAAATGGACCGCCATCGGTTTTGGGGAATATATTTCGATGTCTAGCGACTACAATGTAGTCGCTAGTGCTCTAGAATCATTAGCGACTAGTTCATGTACATGAACTAGTCGCTATAAGTTAAATGTAGTCGCTAGAATTTTTTTTTTTTTTTTTTTTTTACAAAAAAAACACTAAACACTATACAATTATCCAATATTTCAATTCAATACCAAATGATCATTTAAATTAAATTCAAAAATAAATTAAGTGTTTATATTCAAAGTTAAGTGTTTAGAGTCAAAGTTAAGTGTTTGTGGTCAAAGTTAAGTGTTTAGAGTCAATGTTAAGTGTTTATGGTCAAAGTTAAGTGTTTGTGGTCAAAGTTAAGTGTTTGTGGTCAAAGTTAAGTGTTTGTGGTTAAAGTTAAGTGTTTAGAGTCAAAGTTAAGTGTTTGTGGTCAAAGTTAAGTGTTTGTGGTCAAAGTTAAGTGTTTATGGTCAAAGTTAAGTGTTTAGAGTCAAAGTTAAGTGTTTGTGGTCAAAGTTAAGTGTTTGTGGTCAAAGTTAAGTGTTTAGAGTCAAAGTTAAGTGTTTAGAGTCAAAGTTAAGTGTTTAGAGTCAAAGTTAAGTGTTTATGGTCAAAGTTAAGTGTTTAGAGTCAAAGTTAAGTGTTTAGAGTCAAAGTTAAGTGTTTAGAGTCAAAGTTAAGTGTTTGTGGTCAAAGTTAAGTGTTTGTGGTCAAAGTTAAGTGTTTGTGGTCAAAGTTAAGTGTTTAGAGTCAAAGTTAAGTGTTTGTGGTCAAAGTTAAGTGTTTGTGGTCAAAGTTAAGTGTTTAGAGTCAAAGTTAAGTGTTTATGGTCAAAGTTAAGTGTTTAGAGTCAAAGTTAAGTGTTTAGAGTCAAAGTTAAGTGTTTGTGGTCAAAGTTAAGTGTTTGTGGTCAAAGTTAAGTGTTTAGAGTCAAAGTTAAGTGTTTATGGTCAAAGTTAAGTGTTTAGAGTCAAAGTTAAGTGTTTAGAGTCAAAGTTAAGTGTTTGTGGTCAAAGTTAAGTGTTTGTGGTCAAAGTTAAGTGTTTAGAGTCAAAGTTAAGTGTTTATGGTCAAAGTTAAGTGTTTAGAGTCAAAGTTAAGTGTTTAGAGTCAAAGTTAAGTGTTTAGAGTCAAAGTTAAGTGTTTGTGGTCAAAGTTAAGTGTTTAGAGTCAAAGTTAAGTGTTTGTGGTCAAAGTTAAGTGTTTGTGGTCAAAGTTAAGTGTTTAGAGTCAAAGTTAAGTGTTTATGGTCAAAGTTAAGTGTTTGTGGTCAAAGTTAAGTGTTTGTGGTCAAAGTTAAGTGTTTAGAGTCAATGTTAACTGTTTATGGTCAAATCACCCAATTATAAAAAGTTTAAGTAAATAAAATGTTTTAATAAAAATAAACCCAAAAAAAAATCCTACTCAGAATCATATCCACTAACAACTATAGGTTCGCCATCACTATCAACCTCAATGGGTTCTTCCTCATCACCGTACTCATCCAAGGTGTCATCTTCAATGTCCTCGTTTTCATCAACAACCGTTTCAAAATTCAAAGCAACAAAAAAATGAGCAGGGTCAATCTCGATCTCCTCAGTGGATGCCAAGTTCACCGGATCGGAAATCGTCTCGGTATTCACTAAAGGGATATCGACACTCGTATCCCCACCAGTGGGCATTGACTCTGCACCCCATAACTCAGGACTCCATCCATGTCTATCATTGAGTTCCCAAACTACTTTCCAACCTTTTTGTGATTTCCTTAAACTAATCTCGTCTATGTAAAAAACTTTTTTTGCTTGAGTAGCTAAGATGTACGGCTCTGATTGCCAAAAAAAATTAGACGTGTTGACAAGAGTTACCCCATGCTCTTTCCTCGGTTTACTCGTTTTATACCAATTACACTCGAACAGCACAACAGAACAGTCATCGTCATATGTGATCTCTACAACCTTGACCAATTCACCGTAAAACGGTGTTCCATTGTAGATGGCGGATACCCCGTAATCTTGTGTCACCCTTGTTTCACCCTTTCCTTTAGTGACCCATTTAACACCATTCACAACACATGAATCGTACTTATAAACTGCACCATGAGACTTACTGGCCAATGAAATCATCTCACTTGTAGCGAATGCATCACCTTCTTTTTCCATTTCATAAACCTACAAGCATAAACAGTTATAACAATGTTTCCTAAAATGGAGTATTAATTTTGTATTTGAATGGATCTATACCTTATGCAGAAACCAGTCTCGGAAATTTTGCCGGTGTTTCCTAGCTTTTTCGTCTGGGGAACCCGATAACGTGGCTTTGTGTTCTCTGCACATTTGACGATCAACAATGAATTAACATTTATTAAATAAATTGAATAAACAATTAATAAATAAATTGAAACCTTACGTCATCAAATGTTGGATTTCATCGCAATTAAGGAGGATATACCAGTCGATTTGCTCCTTCTCGTTGTAATGCAAATTACCATACTCTTTTTTACCTATAGGAATACATTGGCTCTTAAATACGGACAAATCTTTAGGTTGAGCTTCGATATCGGGATATCTACCCGGATCATTAAACTTTGTTTTTTCTTCTTTAAGGTAACGCGATATGAATGTCAAAGTCTCCTCTACAACGTATCCCTCGGCGATTGAACCCTCTGGCCTAGCCGGGTTTCGTATGTACTCCTTTAATTTCTTTAGATACCGCTCAAACGGGTACATCCAACGCATCTGAACCGGTCCCCCTAACAAAGCCTCGTCGTATAAATGAATGACCAAGTGGATCATTATATCGAAAAACGCGGGAGGTAAAATCATCTCCAGTCTACACATAACTTCAATCACTTTCTTCTTCTCCTTTTCTAACTTTTTCCGACTCAGATTTTTATTACACACAACTCGAAACACGTTGGCTAGCCCGATAATCGCGTCACTTATCGCTTTGTCTTCGAAAAGCCCTGGGAGACTAGCCACGAATAGGTACTGCATCATCACGTGACAGTCGTGAGATTTCATTCCTATAATCTTGCCTAAGTCGCTTTGAACGTTATTTCTCAAACTCGATGCAAATCCATCGGGAAACTTCTGTGCCTTCAACCAATCAAGAAATACTTTCCTTTTTTCGGTGGTTAACGTATAATTAGCTCGAGGCATTACATTCTTACCATTTTTCTCTTGCAACCACAAATCTGGTCTGATCTTCATTTCCTCGAGATCAATTCTCGCTTTCACGTTGTCTTTGCTAAGTTTTCCATCAATACCTATTACTGTGCCAAGAAGAGCATCACACACGTTTTTCTCGCAATGCATAACGTCAATGTTATGTTTCAACAGGTTTTTGGACCAATAAGGTAAACGATAGAAGATACTCTTTTTCTTCCAATTGAATCGCCGATTAACATCTGGCTTCACGATCTTTCCCCCAAAGTCCTTGTGTTTCCCGGGAAACACAATGGGAAGGCCATCTAACTGTGTCTGAATATCGGCAGGTTTATATTTCCTCGGTGGTCGCCTTTCAGTAGGTTCCTTGTACAAAACTTTTTCTTCTCTGAAAGGATGTTTGATGGGTAACCAACGTCTGTGGTCGAAGTAAGCAACCCCTTTCTTCACGCTCAATGACGGAGTAGCATCCATGCATTCTGGACAAGCTTTATAACCTTGACCCGACCATCCCGAGGTGTATGTCCTAGCGGGAAAATCGTTAGTCGTAGACAACAAACAAACCTTCATAGTAAACTCTTCCTTCTTGTGGGCATCATACGTAATAATCCCTTTACCCCACAACTCGTCCAACTCATCTATAACAGGACGAAGAAAGACGTCCATGTCCTTGCCGGGTGAACGGGGTCCCGGAATCAACAAACAAAGCTGGAATGTCGTCTCCTTCATACACTCCCACGGTGGTAAGTTGTAGACGGTCAATATAACCGGCCACATGCTGTAAGAGTTGTTTTGCATGGAGAATGGGCAAAAGCCATCGATACCCAAACCCAAGAAGACGTTCCGAGGTTCACTAGCAAACTCGGGATGTAACTGAACGAATCTCTTCCAACTATCTCCGTCAACTGGATGACGCAACAAATCTGGATCTGTATTCTTCCCTGTTTGGTGCCAGATCATATTTTCGGCAGTGTGCCTCGAAGCGTAAAGTCGCTGCAGCCTAGGGGCAATCGGGAAATATCTGAGTTTCTTATGCGCTACTTTCAGACCCTTCTTCGGGTCCCATCTGGATTCATTACATACTGGACAATTTTCAAGGGAAGCATTTTCCTTGTAAAACAAAGCACAATCGTTCACGCAAACATCGATGGTCTCGTAACCCATACCTAAATTTTTTAACTTCTTGTTGCACGCCTCGTATGAATCGGGCAACGTATGAGGTTTGGGCAATACACGGCATAATAGCTGAAGCAACTCGGTGAAAGACGTGTTAGACCACTTGTTCTTGACCTTCACGTGCATTAGCTTCGCAATGAAATTTAATGAACTCATGACATCACAACCAGGGTATAACTCGGTCTCTAAATCGGAAAACATCTTTTCGAATTTGTCACGAGCTGTACTGTTCGAGTCTGTGATCTCGGTGTCACCAGAATGACCACCAACTTCGTAATTAGGTCTCAAATCATCGTATACATCCAACATTTCGTTTTCTTCATATCGAGTCTCGAGAATATCCTCGGGCTCACCATGCTTTGTCCAAATATCATACGTCTCCAAAAACCCATGCACTAATAGATGTGACCTAACTTTCTCAACCGTATACCTACGATAATTCGAACACTGATTACACGGACAATAAATTGTGTCTTCACCTGGAGGTCTATTTTTTTCAGCAAAAGCAAGGAATGGTTCTATCCCCTTAATGAATTCACGCGAAACTTTATGAGCCGTACCAATCCAACTCTTATCAATACCAGAAGCCATAGTCAACTATTACAATATGAAAGAATACAACATAAATAAAATGAAAAAAAAAAATTATTACATCACCAAATAAATACATAAAAATAAAACGAGAAAAAATTATTACATCACCGATTACATAAATGAATAAAAAAAAAATTATTACATCACCGATTAAATAAATAAATATGAAATGAAAAAAATTATTACATCACCGATTAAATAAATAAATATAAAATTAAACGCACACGAAATATCACATCACCAAATAAATGCATAAATATAACATTAAAAGCATACAAAATATAGCAACATACAATAATATATCATACAAATTTTTATATATATATATATTTATATATATATATATATATATTTATATATATATATATAAATATATATATATATATAAAAATATATATATATATATATTTAAAAATATATATATATATATATATATATAAATATATATACTTAATATAATTATTTATAATTCACATGAAATTAATAAATGAGTATAGATATATACACAATGATATTATATATTTAGCATTAACTATAGAAATGTAATCAATTAAGGAAAGGATGAAAAAGACACATACTTTTGGGCAAATTCGGAATGGAAAATTGATAATTGAGGCGGCCCCACGTTGATGTTTGACCCGGGAAAGCTTGCCCACGTGTTGAAATACCTAATAAGTGATACTATTTAACATTTATTACACAATTGAATGAAAGTAAAAGATATATTGAAAGAGTTTTATGGAACAAAAAATACCTACTTTTGGGCAAGTTTGGAAATAAAAATTGATAATTGATGCGGTCCCACTTGATGATTGAACCGGGAAAGCTTTTCAAAGTGTTGGAATAATTTTTAATGATGAATTGTGGAAAAAAATTGGGAGAGATTTGAGAGAAAGAAAGAGAAATTATATAATAATGGTGTATTGGGTAAAGCAATTCGCAATTTATTGCTGGAAAAGACGCTACACTACTCGCGACTACATAAGTAGTCGCCAAAAGTTCACTTGTAGTCGTTATAAATGAGTACTAACGACTACATGAAGTAGTCGTTAAATGATTAACCCACTAGCGACTACACGTTGGCGGTTGGAAAATAATTAAAAAATACTAAATACCATTATCGACTACTTAATACGTATTAACGACTACAGCATGTAGTCGAAAAAATCAAACATTGTTAACGACTACTTGGTAGTCGCGAAAAATACCATGTAGTCGTTAGAGATCTGTAGTCGCGAATGCTCCTATCTTTAGCGACTACATCAAGTAGTCGCGAGAAATTTAGTCGCTAGAGGCTAATGCGGGAGTAGTGATATTAATAGCAATTATGCTATATATACTTATAAATTATAATTGATATTTTATGTGACTTTATTCATTGTACATAAATTCTAACACTTCTCAGTAATGAAGAATTTCGATATACTAATTTTTTTATTGAATTATTTTATATACAAAAATCAAAACAAATAAATATTATACTAAATTCGATTTGCAACTTGTTTGTTCATTTGCTCTAATAGTTTGGGTTGTTTAGATTTTATTGCACCCTTCAATTGGGCTGTACCTTTAAAACTTGTTTGGGCTCAATAAAAAGTTTAACCTTCCCTTTTTTTTTTTAAAGGAGAGATTTGTGCGCTTTGTATTCAGTGGAGAAGACAGTTTTGAGTTTGGCATGTGGGGAATAGCCTCTAAGACAAATATGTGGATTATTAATAATATTCAACTAATTATAAAATATCAATGTTTACTATTACTCCCTTCATTCCTTCTAGAAAGGTTGTAGGTAACACTTGAATTTTGATATCGATCTTCACTCTTTCGTCTACTCGACCGATTTGCTAATAGTTGCACTTTTCTACACTGACACATATAGTTATGCTTGTATTTTAAAAGCTGTATTGCCTTCTTGTGAAATTTTGCCTATTAGCTAATTAACTACCATAATTAATATTAGGGTACACTTCCTTAATTATATGTATCCCCGACTAATTATGGGGGCATTGGCCCACCTATGAGTACGGTGCAATAATATTTGTTACACTAAATTCATATCTATAGCAGTATTCGTTCTATGATATATGCTTATATGGGATGTCTAAGATATATAAGATTGAAATAATTATTGCAGAAATGTGGAAAAATAGATGAACAGATAATGTTGCTTAAAAGGAAACTAAGAATGATATATCAAGGTGAGGCCTTTAATGGGAAAACAACAAAAACTGCCCGCTCTCATGGCAAGAAGTTTCAAGTCTCCATCGCCCAAGAAACCTCCAAAATACTGGTACCTACAAATACTAATATTAGCATCAAAATCATCAACATATATAACTTATAACTTATAAGAACATAAACTATAACTCTTTTAAAATGCTTACGTATTTAGTATAAAGTTAGCACCCTGAACATAACCTACGTCTCCTTAAATTTAAACTGCTTAAAATATTATTTGCAACCTTTGCATGCATGCATTAATTATACAATACGCTTACAAAAATTGTTACATTGAGAATCTAATAACTCGAGAGCGGATCGGGGGCGGGGGCCGCACCTGCCTCGGGATACCGTGAGAACTTGCCTGGTTTTTTTTAGGAAAAATATGCAATATATAGAAAATACCAAATCACCTTGTAAATACATGTCAAATCAATTTATTCTTCTAATTTTAGTCTTGTTAGATAAATATTACTAAATTTCCCAACTTTTGATAAATAAATATGTGGCCCCGATGAGGGGTTGATGATCTAAAAAAATTAAGTTAATTTGTATTGATAGGGTAACTTGGGGTGGGCCTATATGCAAAAATCCAACTATATTGGAGCTGAGGTGGTATATCGAAAAGCCCAAATGCTTGACTCAGACGCGAACAAAGCCTGCAACCTAGCACTCTGCTTAATCAAGCAAGCCCGATATGAGGAGGCACGTTCAATTGTTGAGGATGTTCTACAAGGGAAACTTCCTGGTTCTGGTGATTCCAAGTCCAGAAACCGAGCTGAAGACTTGATAATGGAGCTAGAATCCAGGCAGCCACCACCATTTTTGTCTAACCTTCCTGGCTTGTATTTGGAAGATGAGTTTGTAAATGGGCTAGATAAGCTTATGAATGAATTGGGCCCAGTAAGATCAAAAAGGCTCCCAATATTTGAAGAGATCTCTACCTTTAGAGATCAGTTGGCTTGTTGAAACAAAACAATTAAGTTTGTGAAGAAGTTTGAATAGATGATGGGAAGTTTATAATGTGAAAATAATGGATCCTCTCATCATCTCATGTAATTTACTGCTACTAATGTAAATGGGCTTTTGGAATTTCTTTTTATGGTGAATTAAGTGTGACTCCATCTGGAACCTAGTTTGATAACATGATGTATGTATGTATTATCGTACAAAATATTATCCATTAATTAATTTCATTGGTGATGTGTGTATATTTTGAAGTCTCAAAATTAAATGTGTTTGAAACGATTTCTCTGTATTGGGAATACAATTGATCCAATCTCTAGAATCAGATAGTTAGCCAGAGACGAGTTGAAAGGGAACGTGGTCTCAAATTTAGTGAAAACAATTTTAACTCTAAAAGTATATTTCTTATTATTAATGTCTTTTCTTTTGCATACAAGATGGGACTAAAAAGCCAAATAACTACATTGAAAACAGAAAATAAGACCTCACTTGGTCGCTACCACTAATCTAGGGTATGCGCATCCGTTTTTATCTTTTGTAATAAATCTCCATAGAAAATTCGGGGGGTCTCCCATTACACGTGAATGCTCTCCATTCTCCGCGCCATTCTTTGCAAGTGCATCCGCACAAAAATTCACTTCCCTGTAGATATGATGTACCATAAAACCCGCATTCATTCGAAGAGCGTCTAAACATTCACGTTCCACATGGCAAGACCGACTACTTGAGCAACCAACGCCCTTCACTAGCGCGTGAACCTCCCTCGAGTCAGTCTCGACCACTAACACCTTTACTACGCAATTAATCATCCATTTTAACCCATAACGTAATGCTAGGAGCTCCGACTTAAAACTATTTGTGATATTGTTTTTTATAAGGTTATTAATAATGCATCCGATAATGTAGTTGTTAGAGATGAATGTGAGAACATTGTCAATGAACTGTTTGGAATTTAATGATAGATTCTTCAACGGAGGCAGAAGCGATTATTATCAAGATTGTCTTCTTCTGGTTAAGAACTACCGTGTTTGTTGAAATTATCTTGAAAAATGACTATGAAAACTTGATAAATATGCTACAAGACCTCATGCATATATTTGAATAATGATATATACCACCCAAATACCATTCAATGACATGGCGTGAATTGATTGGTTATAAATCGTTAATTAGATGAAGAAACAATAAATAGATTAACGATTTATAACAAATCAATTCACGCCACGTCACTGGGTGGTATGATTTTAGTTGGTATTATAACATTATTTTGGTAATAAACTTGGGGTGGATTCATCTTTATCTTTGTCCAAAGTGCAGTAGCCGTCCTATATCTTTAAAATTGTCACAAAACGCCCTTTAAAGAATTTTTTTGTCACCGTTAGCCCTTTTTTCGATTTTCTGTTAGTTGACCGTTAGTCAATGCCATATGGCACCACGTCAGCACCACCTCACCTCCACGTCTGCTCCACGTCACTGGCATTTATACCTCATTATTTAATTAATTTTTTTAAAACCCATCTTCTTCTTCTTCTTCGTTCTCTCCATCAACAATCGAAGAACCCAACTCCATCAATTTGTCTACTAGAGCAATTTGTTCTTAAAATGCAACTTAATAAAATCATCCAAGTCTTCAACGTGAAGATAAGATCTTGCAATTTAACAAACATTCATTCCGTATAAGAGAAAGAGGCGTAACATCGAGAAAAAAAAGATTTTGCACCTTCTAGTTACCTAACCTTCACCGCTTAGAATAGTCGTTTATACCGCAGAATTGTATGCTACAGCTTCATCAGGGTTGCTGCTAACAATCAAAGAACCCAACTCCATCAACAATTAAAGAACCAAATCAAAAAATGTTGTTTAAGAACAAATTGCTCACTCCAATTACCCCAAATCAAAAAATGCAGTCCAACTCCATAACATAAATAATGTGTTACCTAAATGGGTTACCCCAGCTTGGATCATATGAAGAGCTGTACAAAACACTAGCGGATATGTTTGGAATAGAAATATCAAATCTATTGAGTAATCTGCGTTACCACCACAACCTAACATGGTGGATAACAACACGTACATGGTTAATGGTGTGATAAAGAAACATAAATCCAAGAAAGTTAAAGAAAAACCACCACATCGTGATTTAAAGTACCTAAATGAAATTCTTACTATACCTTCTCAAGTAGAATGGTTTGATATTGATGAACCAATCGTGCAATTTGTCCTAGCTATGCTTAAAGCCATTTAGTTGTATGATAAGTTTAGTTTGATGTGATAGTGATAGTGATCAGAAGTGTGAACAAATAAAAAAGTGATCTGAAGTACCCTTTGTATGGTTAATTTTTTCTTTTTTAGGAAAAAGGAAGGTAAAATTGCAACATCAATCTCCATTGTATGTGAACATTAAAATGTCCAATTATACCCGTGTTATACACTATCATAGCAAATCTGCTCTTGATAGTATACTTGCTATATTCCTTAACACTTTCGACAGCTTTCACGGGCTAAAATTTGAGCACGCACTTAAACATGGTTCAAAAAACGGTTTTTATATTGTCACACTTGGATGGTTCATGGATAGTGTCAAAAGAAACGGTAAAAATGTTGTCCTTTCTAAAGAAATAAAAGTTACTGAACTCTTATTTATTGTTCCTATGTATATTGAGTTTAAGTGAATCACTTTACAACATTAAATTTGTTAGAGATAATGGTGCACCAGTACATATTCCAGAACTAGAACCAAATAGGACTGTGAGTTCTTTTTTACAAGGAAATTCCTTTTATATTGATGAACAAGTTTCTTCAGGTCTTAAAGATAAGGTAATAACTCAAATATGGTGAAAATTAAAAAATCTTTGACTTATCAATCAATCGGTTAAATCTTTGAGGTGTTTAAATGGTTGAGGTTGTTTCTTTAAAAGGTGCTGGTTTAGTGGAGAAATGGGTTGTGGGTTGTAACGCTACTCATATAGGTTACCTAAATGGTTCATCACTGATGTCTCCTTAATTGTTCTTATTTTCGACCCTTAGGAGACATCATTTTTGGTGTTTATTTAATCAATTTGATAGACTTTTGGACTAAATATGCAATAATATGATTTTCCTCTTTTAATTCTAGCATTTTTGATTTATTAAGCTTTTGCGCGTAATATTGGTATTTTTAGTGAAGATTTTACAGGTTTTAGATGTTAGCTAGAAGAGGAATCCGAGGAAAAAGTCAAAGATCAAAAGATAGAGTCAAGACTTGAAGAGAAATCCCGAATATATTATTTTTAGAGCTGAAAATCCATTTTCCAGGCCATAGATTGCTGATTTCGAGGTGCTTAAGCGATGATTTAGCCGCTGACCTTTGAAGAGAAATCATTCCTTATCGAGTTACGGAACTTTAGCAACTGGAATGAGGTCAATCGGAGTCATAACGCATCGGGAAAAGCCGTTTTAGTGAAGGTGTATCAACAGTTACGGGATTTTGGGCTTAGAATTTGGGCTTGGACATTTAAATAGTATTTTATTTTCTGGTCCAAGCCCTAATCCGTTTTTGAGCTTATAAAAGGAGATTTTGACCTCAGTATTTCTCACCTCTCAGTTTGTTCTTCAAATCATCTCATCCTTAGAAGAGAGTGTCAATACAATTCACATTCTACAAGATTAAACACCAGAGAGAAGTCAACGGAAGGAAGAAGAAGAAGCTACAAGAGCTGGAGAGGGTCTATATCTCCGTTCGTAGTCATTCCTATTCCGGAAATTAGGTTTTTCTTATCTTTAATTTTGTAATCAAATATGAATTCCTTTATTTTTAATTTAGTTTTTCTTTTTAATATGAGCTAAACAATTCATAGTGCTTGAGAACAAACAATGGGTGAATCCTAATCTTATTAATTAACGAATGTTGAATTTGGGTTTTTATTGAATTAAACTAAATTAGGGCTTTTACTCTTTTCAATAAATTGAGATTATTTTACTGTTTTTGGAGTAGCTAACTAGGAACAGGTAGTACTCCCTCCGTCCATTTTTATTTGTCCTTCTTTCTAAAAGAAGGTGTCCAACAATATTTGTCTCTTTTATATTATCAAGACACTTTTTCTCCCATTTTTCCAATATCACCCCTAATTAATTAGTTAAAAACAATGGTGCATTAAATGATACTCTACTCATTGAATAAGGGTAATATAGTAAAGAAAGAGTGTATTTAATGTCTTTTTTAATCTTTGTGCCACAAAAAGTAGGACAAATAAAAATGGACGGAGGGAGTAGTATTTAGGCTATTCCAATTAGTGGCAATTGGATCATCCTGACGGAGGATTTAAATACGGAACCATTTATTCAATCTAGGATAGAAGTTAATGATTCTGACGAACTTAGCTAATCCTAGGGCCAATGAGGTAATAACACTTAATCATCCAACAGTGGATCATATTTACCCTGACGGGACTAGTGACACTTTAGGATCGCCTTATAGTCCACCCTGACGGGGGTATAAGGAATTTAGAATCCTGACCATTGTAATAGACCAATTTAGCCCTTAAACAACATAAGTTAGGAAATAGGATTGGGAGGATCCTTGCGTTCTCAAGTGCTACATCTCATATTGCGTTTTACATCATTTTACTTGCGTCTTAGTTTTTATTTGCATTTTAATATTTGTCTTTCAATTATTTAGAATTAATACAAAACCAAACAAACATTTTACTTTTATTTGTTTTCATAAGTGCATCAATCATTAATAGATAAGCATTGTAGTCAACCATCCCGTCCTTGGAACGAATCTGTTTTATCAGTTATACTACTTGGGACAACCGTACACTTGCGGTTGTGGTTCGATTATTATTTGCATTTATTTAGAACACACAAAGGACCACCAATCACCAATGTGTTTAGGAGCAGAACTGAGATAGTATTAATGTCTGCTAGTGTTTTGTACAGCTCTTCATATGATCCAAGCTAGGGTAACACATTTAGGTATCACATTATTTATGTTATGGAGTTGGACTGCATTTTTTAATTTGGGGTAATTGGAGTGAGCAATTTGTTCTTAAACTGCATTTTTTGATTTGGGTTCTTCGATTGTTGATGGAGTAGCAAAAAATGAGGTGTAAATGCCGATGACGTGGAGCGGACGTGGCGGTGAGGTGGCGCTGACATGGCACCAGATGGCATTGACTAACAATCGAGTAACAAAAAAACGAAAAAAGGTCTAACGGTGACAAAATAAATTCATTAAAGGGCGATTTGTGATAATTTTAAAGATATAGGACGGCTACTGCACTTTGGCCAAAGATAAAGGGCATCACGGGGGTCTCACTCTTCCTTATTTCCTCCTAATATATAGAATAAGATAAAAAAAATACCAATCATGCAACTTGAAATGGCATTTGTATCTTTCACAGCATGAAACATACTCTTATGGATTTTGTTATCACTAGTAGGACTTAGAAAGAACCCTATTATATATTATATGTAACATACATTCTTTTAAATTCATCCCCATGGCTAGAACAGTTTAATGACTGCGGCTCCAACTTCGTAAGTGAAATTAAGGAATTAGAAACACCAAAGTCTAAACAAAGGTCCTTGATATCTTCACTAGAACCTTCTTTTGGTACCTCAATTCCTCCAATTGGTACACCTAATATATCTTCCACAACTTTAGTTGGGACAAGAAACTTGTGCCCGTGAATAGTTAACTCTCGCGTCAGCGGATCGAAGCTCTCCAAAAGCCATTTGCATAACAAATGTTTTAATTGTTTGCACTTCAAACACAACAATCCTCCAAATCCAATACTTTTCACTACCTTCTGTTGTTCAACTATTAATTTTGTGTTCAAGATAACTATCTTTGGCAGTGAAAGACGAGACTCGAAAGTGTATTGTTCTTGCGATGGTCTAAGTTCCTACAATTCACGTAAAATATGAATCAATACAATAGTGACAAAAAATCGTTCCTTAATTGAATTAATTGCACTCAGGTCCTATATTGATACAATAGAGATAAAAAAAAATCATTTGTTAGTTGAATTAATTGCACTCAGGTTATTTTTTTAGTTCAGGTTATTTTTTTAGTTGATTGTAGTATAAGTCCCTCTATTTTTTTTTAGAGTAAATCATGATACATTTCTATAGTTTAATTACACTGTAGTTTTTAGTTAATTGCACTATAGGTCCCTTTGTTACTTACTTTAAATTAATTGTGATATCCACCGGACTCATGGTTGAATGCATCCATAATTTTATTAGGTCTTATTCCAACCGTGCGTAGAGATTTGGCTGCATCCAAGTGCCCACTATCAACATGTCTATGTGAGCTCCAAAAAGGGATGTCGTAGGGAGGGACCATTGGATGATTATGAGATTCAAAAAAGCTGGCAACACGATAACACTTTGTTAAATTATCGTACTTGATCCGAATTTTTGCCCCACATTCGCTACGTGTTAATGGACGATGCTCTCGTTGTCTGTCTTTTCTTTTTAGATGTTCTTCCTTCCGAGACCCTTAATTAGAACAAACATAAACGCGATCCCAGGGTAAACCTGTAACTAGATTATTATGACCTGATGATCTTCGAATACTGAAACCTTTGGCATATGCATAACTATTGTAAAATAGATACGCCTCTTCTATTTTTCAAATGTCATGCTCATAACTTGTTCACTAGTCAAATCTTGTAAATTGTCCATCCTAAAAAAAATACATCGCATACTATATTAAGATTTTAATAAACCGTATTATCAATAAAAACAACAAATGTTGTAAGAATCCCCTATCCACCATATTCAATACTCTGATTTCACATATAATTATTTTCATAAAAGACACGATCAACATAAAACAACAAATGATGTAACATTTGGGGAAGATCATCTATTTCATAAGGTCGATAACTCAAAAGCGTGACTTCATTGCATTGGAAGGAGAAAAACTATTAAATCCATGAAAGAGGCACGATGATTATCCGCGTGAAAGAGACACGATGATTATTTCTGCTTCTAATGCAATGATTATTTTCATAGGAGCCACATAATCACAAAAATCAACAAATATTGTAACATTTGGGGAAGACCCATCTGTTTCATAGGGTCGAAAACGTAACATCGTTGCATTAGAAGGAGAAAAACTATTAAAAAACTAAAGACATATCACTGAGTAAGAAATTTACCTGTAGTAAAAATTGTAGTAAAAATTATAATGGAATAATCGTTCCTTATTTGATTATGAAGAAAAATTTAAAGATTGTGTTTTTTGAGGATTTGAGAATTTTGAACGTGTATTGCTGTGCAATTTTGGAATGAAATGGATTTTGGGTTTATGATAAAAAAAATTATTCAAATCAAATTAATCCCCGTTTTTTCGTTATTCCTTCATTAACGGTTCGTAATTCCCTCTTTAACGGTTCGTTATTCCTTAAGTAACGGTTCGTTATTCCTTTAGTAACGGTTCGTTATTCCTTCATTAACGGTTTGTTATTCCTCAGTAACGGTTCGTTATTCCTACATTAACGGTTCGCTATTCCTACATTAACGGTTCGTTATTCCTTCAGAAACGGTTCGGTATTCCTTCTTTAACAGTTCGTTATTCCTTCTTTAACAGATCGTTATTCCTTGATTATCGAATAAGATCAAAAAAATACCAGTCATGCAACATGAAATGGCATTTGTATCTTTAATAGCATGAAGCATACTCTTATGGACTTTGTTATCACTAGTAGGACTTAGAAAAAAACCTATTATATATATAACATACATTCTTTTAAATTCATCCACATGGCTAGAACAGTTTCATAACTGCGGCTCCAACTTCGTAAGTGAAACTAAGGAATTAGAAACACCAAAGTCTAAACAAAGGTCCTTGATATCTTCACTAGAACCTTCTTTTGGTACCTCAATTCCTCCATTTGGTAGACTTAATATATCTTCCACAACTTTAGTTGTGACAAGAAACTTGTGCCCGTGAATAGTTAACTCTCGCGTCAACGGATCGAAGCTCTTCAAAAGCCATTTGCATATAACAAATGATTTAATTGTTTGCACTTCAAACACAACAATCCTTCAAATCTAATACTTTTCACTGCCTTATGTTGTTCAACTGTTAATTTTGTGTTCAAGTTAACTATCTTTGGCAGTGAAAGACGAGACTGGAAAGTGTATTGTTCTTCCGATGGTCTAAGTTCCTACAATTCACGTAAATATGAATCAATACAATAGTGACAAAAAAAATCATTCCTTAATTGAATTAATTGCACTCAGGTCCCTATACTGATACAACTATATTGATACAATAGAGACATAAAAAAATCATTTGTTAGTTAAAGTAATTGCACTCAGGTCATTTTTTTAGTTGATTGCAGTATAAGTCCCTCTATTATTATTTTTAGAGTAAATCATGATACATTTCTATAGTTTAATTACACTGTAGTTTTTAGTTAATTGCATTATAGGTTCCTCTGTTACTTACTTTAAATTAATTGCAATATAAGTCCCTCTATACAAAATAGAATTTGAAAAGTAAAATACATAATATCACTTTCATTACCTGGTCATCCAAGTCCATGCTCTCTATTTTCCAATCTAATCTTTTAGACTTTTTCCGGGAAGATGAATTCTCCAGTTGAAATCTTTTCCCCTTTCGATTACTCCTAAAAACAAATACATATTTGTTAAACTCTCATACATAATTGACAAACTTTCCCATCCAATTTATGTATAATCTGACTATAGTAGTTTATTTATCCTAAAATAGGATTGTTCTCCCCAAATTTAAATCAAATCACATCATATATACCAATAGATTGATAAGTCTAATCCAAGCATTAAATTTGAATTTTTTCACATATTAGAATTGTCGCCGCATATCAGAGGCAAAATCTCCATTAATTTGCTTTTCCTTTTTTCATTTCACGAAATCTGTGTAATGTTCTCCTACTATTTCACTTTCTTAAACATCACTGATAACACCGTATATCATAATTAGCTAAAAAGATTGATCATAAACAAAATTCTAAGTTGCCTAAACTATTTTGCACTTAAAATCCAAGGAATTAGAAATTGTATCTTGTATTGCTATGATCGTTCTTTATAATATCTCATATAAGCTTTACAAGAGAAGCAATCGCTCTAAGATGTCAAGTTTCTAATTTTATTAATTTATTTTTAAGGTTTTATACACATAAATTTGATCAAACCCTCCACCCAGCAACTAAATCAGGAAATAATTGAAAAAAAGAAATTACTTACATCTGGAACTCAGATAGATTGAATAGAATCGGTCGTGCTGAACTCTTTTTCTTTTAGGTTTTGTAAACAAAAATCTGACAGAAAAGAAGGTGCTTTGTTTATGAAGAATCAAAAACTTAATATTCTGAATTTACAGAAAAGAAGGTGCTTTTCTGTAGGTTTCTTTTCATGAATTCTCTTTAACTATAGGTATATACTTTTTTTGTTTTGTTTATGTCCGAACGCCTAAGCGTTGGAATTAATATTTGATTTTAGTTATTTTGATTTAATTATTAACATATAGAAAGAAGAGTATATATACTTGACCTGTATAAAGAGTCAAATATTATGAAATGGAGGTAGTATTTTTGAAAAATTAAAATAGCTCTCCATAATGTGCGCCGCCAGATCCCCTTTTGTCCTTTTTTAGGAATCTCAATCATAGTTGGAGTTACTTCGTTCCGCTTACCAAAACAAAAGCATCACAAGTACAAGAACATATAATTGTCAAAAAATACAACGTATATACGGTAAACATCCTCTAAACCAAAAAGAAGAACCAAATCTTTGTCATCAATTATCCAAAAATGTCTGCTAAAGAACCAATAATCATCACAGACAAAGATCAAATGAGAAAATGGTCAAGATCGATGAGAGCTCAAGGAAACACGATAGGTTTAGTACCCACCATGGGTTATCTCCACCAAGGCCATCTTTCTTTAATCAAAGAAGCTCAAATACACACCAATCTCATAGTTGTCTCGATATATGTAAACCCAGGTCAATTCTCACCTACCGAAGATCTCTCCACATACCCTTCAGATTTCAATGGTGACATTCAGAAACTCAAATCCATTCCAAATGGTGTTGATGTTGTTTTTCACCCATATAATTTATACGATTATGGGCAAACTACTAGTGTAGAAGATAGTGAAAAAAGTGATGAAAAGGTGGTATCTTGTGTGGAGAAAAGTGGAGTGGGACATGAAACATGGGTAAGAGCTGAAAGATTGGAAAAGGGTTTATGTGGAAAGAGTAGACCTGTATTCTTTAGAGGTGTAGCTACCATTGTTAGCAAATTGTTTAATATAATTGAACCTGATGTTGCTGTTTTTGGTAAGAAGGATTATCAGCAATGGCGAATTATTCAGCGAATGGTTAGTTTTCTTCGACTTTCATAATTAGTTTCATAAAATTGTAACTATATGTTTGTGGAGATCTATGTAATTGAATAATTTGTTAAATTAATTGCACCACTAGTCTCTGTGTTACGCGCAATCAACTATACTCGTGTGTGCAGGTGAGGGATCTTGATTTTGGAATAAGAATAATTGGGTCAGAGCTTATAAGAGAAGAGGATGGCCTTGCAATGAGCTCACGGAATGTGCGCCTATCATCTCAAGAGAGGGAGAAGGTCTTATTGCTCATACCAACTCATTAATTGTATCTGAAAACTTGAATTGCTAAACAAATGATGTTCTTGATATTCTCTGTTCACACCTTTTGTCAATCCATAATCGCTAAGTGGTGAGATATGTTGCAGGCATTGTCAATAAATCGGTCACTGTACAAAGCAAAATCAGCAGCAGAAAATGGTGAAGTCAATTGCACAGAGTTGACTAAATTAGTCATTGAAGCCATACAAGAAGCTGGTGGAAAAGTAGATTATGCTGAGGTAAGACCCGATCTTTTGCCTTGCTATCTCCAATATTCTTTTCTTTCCTCTTCATTTTGCACATTAGTGGAGGAAAGTAATAATTCATGATTTTTGCATAAGTTACAATTGGTTAATGTATTTATGTTTAAATCTTTTCCTGGAAACAGATTGTGGACCAAGAAAGTCTACAACGAGTGGAAGTGATTAAGAGACCTGTTGTTTTCTGTGTAGCTGCCGTGTTTGGAAACGTTAGGCTGCTTGATAACATGGAATTTAGTGCATAAAAGCATATGTTTATGTACAAGTTACATCAGGATATGCTTATGCTGATATGATAATATCTTGTTCCAGATTAGAGTTTTATGTATTGAGCATATCACACGTCTGTATTCAATTTTGTTAGAATACATATATGATATAACCCACTGTCATTTGATGAGGCTTGGATTGGTATTGGTTTCGTTTATAGTTTTACTCTATACTTAATTTAATTGATTTGTTTTGCTGATTGTTATCGGATTTAATGTGCTCGTGTAATGAGATGCCCTCACAATGCACTTCAAACCTTTTACAAGCTGAAGAAGAACGCATAAAACCAACAAGTACAGGCTAAAGTAAACAACAATCTAAGGCATAACAAAATTCCTATACAAGCTGTTTGGTAATATAAAGAAGAGAACCAAAGGATAAACAAACACATATTCATTCCCCCAAAAAATTTATAGTAATAAACACAACTATTAAACCAATAAAGAAAACACAAGCTTCGTCAAAACACATGGCTGATCTGATCTGATCTGAACCCCCAAACATTTAACATTTAAACCCCCCACAAATCGATAACACTATGATCAGAATCAATGCAATGATAATTGCCAAGACAATAAGCTTGATCTTCATGTTCTGTAACCACATCTTACGCCTCATCTTTGTCCCTGTTGTCTTAAAATCTTGCGCCTACATAATATTAACACATTAAATATCTCATCAGGTGTTTGAATTTAAAAAAAAAAACAATAAATTCCATCACACTCCGTTCACTAACCTGAGAGCGAAGATTCTCAGTCTTATCCACCAAAAGCTCAATTTTCTCTCCACGGTCAAGAACCTGTAAGAATTTTATAAGTATTCAGATATAAGAAGGACTAAATAACACATATTAACTTACCTTCTCAATGTTTTCCATCATAACACCTTTGACTTCTGAAACCTGAGCCTTGACTTGAGAAAGTTTGTTGATCTCTTCTGGGTGATCCACACAGTATTGCATCTGCTCCTTCAGTTTGGGCCTACGAAATTACAATTATTTCAATTTAAGAGTGTCTATATGCAATAAATAGCGTGAGGGGGGAAATAGTATATTATACCCAAACTCTTTGTTGAGACTATTAGCAAGAGCTGTAGCAGCTTTTCCACCACCATATTTCTTGCTAAATTCCGCTTTTGCCCTCTCTAGAAATGCTATCGGAATTTGTCTTCCAACGGATTCAATAGCAACAACACAATACGCTGTCACATATAATAATTAATATAATTAAAGGTCATTCCCATAACATAATGTTAAAAGGGCACCACACATGATTAATGATTCAGAACCTTATTTACATATTTCAGTCAGAAAAATATAGTAAACCAAATAAACACAAATAATTTCATCGAATAAATCAACCCAGATCTGCAGACAAAAAGATCTAAGATGACATTTGCATTAAAGAAAGCACATTACAACAACCACAAATATGCTACCAAACTTTTTTGATTAAATCCTATAAAATCAACATTATCATTAATAGACTTAGCAATCAAATTTTCACCGTTTCACTCTATTACTCAATTTTTTTAAATCACTTAATTTAAATATCCAAATGCAGCTAAGATCTAAGGTCCTCTATTCCCTAATCGGCACACATGTTCACTCACCTAAATCAAACAAAACGAATTAATAAATCAAAATCGGTTATAATCAATCAAAAGATTCAAAACCTAGAAACGGAAAAAAAAATCAATTAACGATTCATCTAAAAACCTAATTCCATCCGAACGTCCTAGTCAAACATAGTCAACAAACTGAACAATCAAGCATTTCATAGCACAGTCGAATTGAAAATGAAGAAACTAAGATGATCTAATGGAGATGGAAATGGATCGAGATAGAAAGACTTACTGAAGCCTTCCTCGACGAGATAGTTGAAGGTGTGGCCATCGCAGTTATAGGTGAACTTGTTGTTGGTAGATGGAAGCTTCTGGAGACATTGAGAAGCTATGCTAGTGAAATTCCCTGTAAACTCAGTGTACTCGGCTAAGATCACTGTTCCTCTAGCCACAAAACTGTAGATCAAGGATTGTTGACCCATGTTAATTGTTTCTCACTCTACCTCAAAAACCCTAGCCGAAACGGTTGGGATTTTTGTGTAATTGTGGTGCTAAGAGAGAAAATGCGTTGAGAGAGATAAAGAGAGACGAGAAAGTATATATGTATAGGTGGAGAAAGGAAGTGATAAAATGGGCAAAAGGTAATAAGCGTGACGATAGATGGAGACGATGAGATTTAAAGTTTTTATTTTGGACGCCGCGTTATTTGAAATCTCCCTTGTTCATTTTTGTCGGTTACTTCCTTTACCTTGGTTTGGGTAACGCAGAGTTGCTTCTTTGGTGTGACTTGTTAATCAACCCTTGTGGACTAGTATAACTTTTTCTTGGTGAACTTGTGGACTAAGTAATAAACAAATAAAAGATTAGAGAAAAAACTTTTTTCTCAATCTATATAGTAATATATAAACAAAATTAATAGTTATAATATGTTTATTTGATTTTTGTCATTTGTTATTTTATTTTTTTATATAATATTGTTTATTATTTTTTTACTCTAACATATGTTTTTTATTATTTTTTTCCTTAAAAATTTATAAAATTTTTTAGATAATTTTTTTCCGAATTAAGATAGCACACTAGAATCCTTTTTTCGAGTAATGCTGGATATCACTCCAAATCATATTACCCTTTTATCGGCTCCTATGTGGATCTTTAATGAACCAATCATATGGTTTCTTTTTCTTGATTTATCATTTTCTCTTTCTTTTATGATTGGTCCATATAAAGGGCGATAAAAAGGTGATATGGTTTGGGGTGATATCCATCATTACTCTAAGCTAAAATAAAGTGGTGTACCTAGATCAATCACAAAAAGGCCAAGACCAAAGGTAAGTCCAAAAGGCCGAGAGTAAGCTATCTCTGTCGAGGGTATATAAGCGCCAAACTCTCCTAAGGACAGATAGACCGAGTGTAAAAATTACATACGCGATCGATATCCGAGAGTAGCACCTCATTACATTGCGAGGACGAGATACAATTTGGCCCCCACAATGGCCTAAATTGTGCACTCATGACAATCTAATATGTGTACTCATGACCGCCTCGTGCGCGAAATGGGTATATTCTATCTCTCTCTTAAAATCACACTATGAACAATATACAATCTACAAACCTCCATAACTCTTAGGTCGTAAAATACCCGCAAATATTATGCTAATATAGAGTGTTTGAGTGTCATTCAGGAGTGCATATTCCTTTGGTCCTGACATAGTGTCTGGTTTTAAGACATTTTGGCTACTCTAAGGAACCTTCAGCTACATCAAGAGAGCCATTACGTCAGTGATTGACTACAAGGTATGTGTTTAGCCTCAGAAGTAATTTCTTTTCACCTCAGATTTACTAGTACTTCTCTTCTACCCCTTCTATTGTGGCGGGTTGATAGATTAGTAAGAGGATATTTTGTGCTCAATTAATTGACGCCATCTGTGGGAACGAGTTGTGATTCCTAATGGGATTCAACATGGTTTTTATGCAATCAATGGGAAATTTATCGTGATAAATGGATGATGAGGTGGTGTACAATGTTTTGGTGGCCGGGAGAAATTTTCCCTTGGTAGTAAGAAATAATCAATCGTAAGAGAATAATGTTACATCACAACTTAATGTTGTGAACAAGCAGCTTGAGGTAGTTGAGTTGTATATTTTGATTGTGCAATAGCGACCGATGAAGTTAATCTATACATTCTTTATGTGCCATCATCGGTAAATGAAAGTGAACTTACATTGTGGATATCACGATATCTAGATCAGTTATTGCAATGAATTATGAGTCAACGGAGACCTTCTCCGATAGAAACTGGTCGCTCCTAGATTGTGACAAAAATCAACACTAAATAAGAGGAGTAACTAACTACAAGTGTACGGGTCGTTGCAAGTAATAGATAAGTAAAATCGATATTATCGTCTCCACAGGGATTATGAGGTTAGGACTAAGTGTTTAATACAAAAAGTAGAGGTAATTGCAAGAAATAATAAAGAGAGATATTTATTTTGCTTTTGAATAATAAATTACTAGTGCAAGAATTGAAATATAACTAATGATTAGAAGTAAAAGTAAAACTAAATTAACTAAGAAAAGGTTGTGTATGAATGAGAGATATCTTGAGTATCACTCGGGAATCACCTAACTTAATTAATCTAACGTTCTTTTTTTTACGGGTAAAATCGACCTTTTATATTAGCGGGATTTTAAAGTCTTCCTAAATCCCGTCAAGGGTAGATAGGAAGCTATTATATGGTATTATTGACCTCGTCAGAGTGACACTAAAGGTACTTTCAAATGTTTATTGCGTAAACCCAAATGACTACGTAGTTAGTTAAGATTGTCATGTTCAATAGCGCACACCACACGTCTACGCCTAAGATACCAAAATATATTACTAATTGGTCAGACTAATAATAGTAAACAAGCATAAGAATATAGTCAATATAAAAGAGTTCGACTTTAAATTAAATTGAACACAAACCCAAAATTAAAAGACGTAGATTAAGAACTAAGGTTAATCCCTTTATGCAGTTCTCAAGCTTAAAGTGTTCAACTCATAATTAAATAAATAAAACTAATACAATTAAATGAATGCATAATTCCTAAAACAAAAAATGAACTAAAATTAATCTAACGGGTGGAATAATTTGAGCTTCAGTTGAGGAAGAATGGTGTTGACCTTCTTCTTCCGCTTCTGCTTCTTTCTTCCAAGCATTGTAGCTTTTTCCCTCTTTTAGAAATATAATATATTATGAAGTGTACTAATTAATGAGGTAAAATAAGCCTTATATAGAGGTGTAAAAAGGAAGTGGCTCATATGGGCTTAAGTAAGAGATTTGAAAGACCCAAATCCGTTTTATTAATTCGTAATCACACTGCATCACTTAAGTAAATAGGCCATAACTTTTGCGTCGTAAGTCCAAATCCACTGATTCTACTTCTCAAATTTCACTTACTTCAAGGCCCACACTTTTCATTTGATCCACTAAGTCTGAATCTTAACTTATTATCCTTAGGAATGGAAACAAGTGACGACTTAACTTTTTCTAATACTCCTCCACCTTCACCAAATTGATTTCTTTTGCTCTTTTAATGCTTTTTCTTGTTCTTGGACTTAAATTTTCACGTCTTCACTTCCTCTTGGTGCCTTCTAGCATCCATATACCTAATAACTTCACACTAAACAAACAAATTAACACACAAAAGCTCTAAAGTACAAATAATTCTAAAATGAATGAAGAAAGTGCATTATAGCAATATACGATTATAAATCTAGTAACTAAGTCCAATTTAAACCTGAAATGATGTCTCATGAGGGGATTTTATCTATCACAAAATGAGAGACATCATAAACGCACATAGATCCTTTTGATGTTCATATACAAGACAATTTCGAAAGACGTGACGAGAACAGGTATCCTCAACATCCTAAGATGTATATAAATGCTTGCAAGGAAGGGTGAGGAAGAGAACGAAAGAACCCGATGGAGATCCGATAGAAAATACAAAGTTTGAACACGTTTATAGAAATACATCAAGTAGGGTCAGTAAGATGAATCCTCTATCGTGGGAGATACCAGAAAATCCGAGGACGAATAAATTTAAATTTACGTCTATGTAGACATTCCCTGAAACTTCCGATCCTAATGCATATGTGTACGTGTATTAAATGCACATGGGGTTTATATCTCTAACTGATTTCGAATATTGCCGAGTGTTCCCCACAACATTAGCCAAAAATGCACATAAATGGTTCTCTATTTTAGAGCCTAATCTACTAATATTTTTTTTAAAATAGTTGGTGTGCGACATAGGTTTCTAAATAGGAAGAATGCACAAACAAATTCGTCCTTGCTAGAAATATGCAAGAAGGAGAATGAAAGCCTCCAACCCTATGTGGACCGGTTTACTAGAATTGTGTATAGCGTTGAAGACTTAGACCAACCTATAATATACCACAACTTTATTTATGGACTGTTTAATAAAAAAAAAAATTACTTGTCAGCAAGGCATAAATCTACGTTGTAATAGACAAATCATACATTCGAGTCAAGGAAATGTAAAAAAATGTTGTAAAAAGAGAAAACGAAAGAGAAAATATGGAAAATGACACTCATAGCTAAGAAAAGAATGACGGAAATAAAAATATGGTGAGAGAGCGGGTTATAAAGGATTTGGTAAATTTGGATCGAGAGACGAGAACCAAGCGTGGGACAAGACTCTTTACGAACTTTTATGTCAAATAAAAAAGGATGTGAAAGTTGAGAGATTGTGTTGGCCACCAAAGATATGCGTCCAAATATTTCAATTTTCATAAAAATTATGGTTATGAAACGAATCGGTGTAGATAACTTAAAAGAAAGATTGAGAGGCTAAGAGGTTTAGGAAAATACCTAGTCCGATAAATGATAATGGTAGAATGAAAAAGGTCGGCAATAAATCCAAACCCCTTCATAGGGCTAGAGTACCTGAAAAAAAGTTCCCCTCTCGTCGCAAAAATCCTAGTGTGCATTTGCATTTGAATCAATGTCTCGAACCCAATTTTCAATTTTGGTAACCAAATTTCAAGGTTATCATGATCATTTTCCTCATAAGAAATGATGGCTACATTAAATAACTAAACTTTGTATGAAACCCAAACATGTTCTCGATGTACTTGATTGAAATAAAAACTAGCACACATTGCTTTTTTTAACACTCAATGTAACCTTAACACATATATACAAACAAGTTTTGAATATTTTTGGATCATGTAGAATGACTCTTTCCATTGCACCTAATTTTGCAGCTATACTTCTAGCATTTTCTTGTTTGATGAACAATGAGAGAACAACATCAGTCCTGACCCAAATCTAGGTTTTTCAACAAGATTGAATTATTAAAGCAATCCTCCAATTTTTGCAAATAATACATGATGCCCAAAAATATGATAAAACCTATTATTTCAAGCACAGTCAGCCTGCTTTGCAAATCCTGAGGATTAAATAGAAACTTTTTATTGATATTCTATGAATGAGTTAACACTAATTGTAATATTCCTAATGTAACTAAATGTCTACTGAAGAATATTATTTTTTGTAAAGCTTTATATAAGTTTAGGATCTCTTTTGTAAAGAGATTAAACAACAAGCTTGCTGAATGGGTGGCTAAACAAAAGTTTAATGGAGCTTTGTTTAGTCTTTGGGATGCTTTTCCCCCCTCCCAATTAGCTAGACTAGTAGCACTTGACTTTGATCAGCTTGGTATAGGCTGAATCTTTTTTGTAACTTTGGTTTACTGCTTTAATCAAATCTGGTTTCGAACAAAAAAAATGAATGATTTTTAGAATGAAATTATATTCAAGTAACTAACAAAAGGGACCAACAAAAAACATAAAGTTGAATTAAGGTTGAAATTTTAGAAACAAGGTGAAGATTTTATTTAGAGATAGAGATATTTTTATTTTTTATACTATACGAGGACATTTATTAATGGACTTTTACATGATCAATAATAAAAAAAATACTTCAAAAATTGATTGTATACATGACCGACCGTCTTTTATGTTATCATCAGTCGTTTTTTTTCAGTCAAAATTTTTTTAGTCGAAAATCAATCGTTTTATTTATTAATACAAAGTACGTAATAATTGTAAATGAGACATAAGTTTTATAGATACGGTTTGGATCCCGTACGCTACACATGAACATAATTTAAGTTAAAAAATTATAAGAAAAATATAAAGAAAAAAATTAAAAGTAATGTTGGATATCACCAAATCATATTACCTTTTTATCGCCTCCTACGTAGATTTTTAATGAATTAATTATATGGTTTTCTTTCCTGATTTATCATTTTCTTTCTCTTTTATGATTAGTCCACATACGTGACAATAAAATGGTGATATGATTTGAGGTAGTATTCAACATTACTCTTTAGCTTATCACTTGATTGTTTTTGCGTTTGGATGTAACTTTGTTGCTATATAAAAAAAAAACCAATGATTTATGAATAACAAATTTCCAGCATAACAATTTTGTTGTTTCATTCTCTAAACAACAAATTTATACATGTGGAGTCTTTATCAGATGTGTAACACATGTTATCTGATTTGAACAAATCTGGAAAAAAAAATTAAACTATAGTGATTTCATTTGAAATGAGAAGTAAAATATTTGACTAAAGTTGAAAATTTAAATTGACTTGTCAAAGTTAGTTATTAAGATGGCTTGTTAGAGGCGATGTATTAAAGAAGAACCTAATAGAAAATAAATATAACATTAAAATATTAAAATCTCAATGTATTAAAATTAATAGTGAGAATACTTTGTATTGTGAAGATATCCTTGGTCAGAACCAGTTGGGATTAGCTCACTGGCCAGAACCTTGATCATCCAATCTAGCGGTACAGGTTCGAACCGAGTCAATGAATCTGAGTCTAAAATGACTCTCATATGTAACAAAAAAAAAGATATCCTAAATATTATCAAAATCAAATTATTCTTAAATTCAAATGGTTCTAAGATGGGTTTTCATACCAGATGGATTAAGTGGATACAAAACTGTATATCTACCGTCACTTATAAAATACAAATCAATGGTAAATTGTATGAAATTAACAGTCCTAAGAAAGGACTAAGACAAGGTGACCCCTTATCACCTTATTTATTTTGTTTGGTTACACAAGCATTAACTTCACTCGTTGATCATTATGTTCAAATGAAATTACTCAAAGGTATTAAAATTGCGAGAGGGGCCCCAATGATTACTCATATTCTCTTTGCTGATGACAGCTTGTTCTTTTTAGAAGCTGATGAAAATAATATTGATATTTTTCTTAACATCTTGAACTGATACTCTATGAGCTCTGGGCAATGTATTAATCTTAATAAAAGTGGCATTCTATTTAGCAAAAATACTCCACTTGAGGAGAGAAATAAATACTCATCTTTACTTAGAATGAAAAAACTTGATGATTTGGGTAAATATCTCGGAATTCCTTCTAATTGGCGAAAATCAAGAATTAAAGCATTGGAATGTCTTGTTGAGATGGTTATAAAAAAGATGGATAATTGGGAGACAAAAATGCTATCTAAAAGTGGTAAAGAAATTCTTATTAAATCTATCATTGGAGCAATTCCAAACTTTATTATGTCTAACTTCGACTCTGTCTCAACCCGTCAGGGCCTTCTTCTTCTTTTTTCTTCTTGATTCCCAAAAAGGTAACAACTCATTTAACTTCTCTAATCTCTGATTTCTATTGGAACAATCAAGGTGAAACTAGATGTCATTGGGTAAAATGGCAAACACTTATGAATAGCAAAAAAGATGGAGGATTGGGGTTTAAAGAGTTTCATACACAAAATGAAGCTTTATTAGCTTCAAATGCGTTGAGAATTTTTAACAATCAAAACTCTCTATTATTCAGAATCTTAAAAGGGAAATATTTCCCTAATTCAAGCTTTCTTAAAGCTTCTATCAGTAATAACTGCTCTTGGGCTTGGAGAAGCATCATTACAGGTAGAAATTGCTTCAAGAATGATCTTAAATGAGATGTTGGTGATGGAAAAAATATAAACATCTGGGAAGACTCTTGGATACCTAATGTTAAAAATATTACCAGACCTGCTCAGTGTAATATTGAAAAGGTGAATGAAATTTTTACACCTAATTTGAAAGAGTGGAATATGACATTGATAAACTCATTATTCTCATCAAATATTGAAACAACCATTAGTGAAGTATACATTCCACTTTATTACTGTATAGATACACCACATTGGAATGGTTCTAATAGTGGTGATGTCACAGTAAAGGACATGTACACTTTACTTTGGAGGGCTCAATACAAGTTAGAGAAAGTAAAGAATAAAAAAGAAGGTGAAACCTCTTTACTCATGGAAGAAAAAGACTGGAATTTTCTCTGGAAATCTAAATCCTATCCTAAGATTAAAAAATTTATCTGGAAATGTTGTAATAGAGGGCTAGCTACTAATGAGAACAGATCTATCAGAAATTCTATCAATAGCCCTTTATGCAACATTTATGGAGAAGTTAGTGAATCTATTGAACATTTACTTTTTCATTGCTCATGGGCAAGAGCAGTTTGGCTTGCTAGACCACTTTGCTTTAATTCACTTTCAGACCCTACCTCTAATGTGAAAAGATGGATTCAATTTTTAAGATTAAGTGAGGAGGAAAAAACTGAAGGAAAATATATGGGAGATCTGGCTTTTTTATTGCTTGGCAAATCTGGAAGGCAAGAAATGATTTTATCTTTAAGGGTTTAAACCTTGACCCTATTGTTGGCTTATTGCCCCCATCGATTAGGTGTTTTAATGTGACAAATCCTCTATTGTTTAGTGTGCTAATTTTACTTTATTATCTTGCACTCTAATTCATCAAAAAACACAATTAACATCATTTAGATCATAGCTTTATTATCACATCCTTAGTAGCTAATTTTCATACCATTACTTTTAACCTTATCTTATGTGTACATTGAGAATTAGCTTTCATGATCAACAACAAAGTTTCTTAAAATGATGTTTACTACAACTCTCGTGAAGATAACTTTTCCATCCGAGCAAGGAATCAAAATATCAAATATTCCAAGTCAGTAAGAACCGGGTACCCGCATTTGGGAAAACCGGGAACCCGGTTTGGTGAAGCTCAAGTCAACATCAACTCTTTATAGCCGTTTTATAGCCGTTGCAATTGAAACCGGGTACCCGCATTTGGGAAACCGGGAACCCGGTTTGGAACAAAGCTTACCACCAACTTTATATCCGTTGGGGACTTTCTTGTGCTATAAATATGACCTCTTTGAAGGAGAAACTTACCTCTAACACTTCAACTATTATACATATCATTCTCATACAAAGTTAGAGGTCTCAAGCTATCAAAGTTAATTATCCAAGCTTGATCAAGAGCTTAAACCAATAAGCTTCAAAGTTATTATCTACTCAAGAGGAGTTTACAAGCTTATAGTTATATCCACTCTTTAGGAGATTATCTAGCAAAGTTGTTTGCACCCCTTTAAACACTTTGTATCTATCCTCTTAAGTCTAGGTCTTGTAATAGATAGATTAAGAGAGAATTCAAGTATAGGGAGTATACTTGGTGTCCTTGTGTTGTGATTACACAAGAGTTTCCTTCGTGGTTTCGAAGAGATTGTCCTTCGTGTTATCGAAGAGGTTGTAAGGGTTATTGTGTTCTCGACCCGGTTAAGAGAGACACGGGAGCTTAGTGAAAAGCTTGAAATCCTAAGGAGGCTTCCTTAGGTAGTGGATGTAGGGAAACCGAACCACTATAAATCTTGTGTATCTTTCTATCCCTACTCTATTTACTTTCCGCACTTTATATGTTTGATTACTTGCTAGTATAAATATCGTAATAATGTTTATCTAGTTAATCAACCTATTGCCATCTAGAGTAGTAAGAAAATAAAAACTCGTTTTACTTGTTAAACTTATATATCAAACCTCTAGCTTATCCTTTGCATGATTCCATAAGTGTTTGATATATTAGTTGTCTTAGAAGTTTCTTTCATAAACTTATATTTGTCCAAAAGATTTTTAATTAGGCATTAATCTTATTAGTAATCCTATTCACCCCCCCCCCCCCTCTAGGACTTTCAATTGGTATCAGAGCCTAACTCTACGTGAATAGCTTAATCGTTAGTAGAGTAAACGATATGGAATTTAATCTTTTGGAAAAGTCGTCTTCTACTCGACCTCCACTTTTTGTAGGAACTTACTATTTTGCTTGGAGAACAAAAATGGAGGAATTTATCAAAGCCGAAGATCCCGATCAATGGAGAATCGTTATGGAAGGTCCATTCGTTCCATATAAAGAGGAATTAAATGAAGCGGGAGTTCTTAAGTCAAATCAAGAAGAAATAGATTATGATGAACTCACGGATGAGGATAATGCTAAGCTCACTCAAAATGAAAAACCGACATGCATCGTGAAAAGTACTAATCGTATTCCCGGATCCATTCCACCTCGGTTACCATAGTGATATTCATTAAAGGTGTTGAGCGTCAAGAAAATAGAATTATATGCAAAAGGACGTTCAAACCTCGTAAAAGGAAAATACGGTGAATTCTCTCCTTTCTTCTTTTTTTTATCTTTATGTTTTATTATGTGTTTATGTGTTTTATCCTCTATGTGCTATATCTTGCTAGTCTTGACCTTTTCATGCTTTTCATTGCTTTGTTTTCACATTGGGTCTTTTTTGTACTTTTTAGAAAATATAGGGTTCTTTTTGCAATAAACTGTTTTCTCTAATTTCGTAACTTCCTTTTCATATTTTTTCATAACAAAAATTATTTTGGGAGTTTTATAACATGTCTAAACTATCAAATTGGTTTCGCGAGATTTTTGCAAAATGTCTTTTTCCTTTTGTACCCTCTAAAGTCGAGGCATACGAAAGGAAACCGGGTACCCGGTTTTGATGAATGCGGGAACCCGGTTTCGGTTCTGTGTAAAATCCGAATTAGTCAAAACCCTTGGTCTCTCACTTATTCCTTCACTTATCCAAATCGTTTTCTCCTCTATCTCTCTCAAAAACGAAAATCCTTGAAACCCTAACTCCTCCATTAAACCTTCATCATCTCTTTGGCCATGGCTTCATCTTCCAAAGCCACTAGAGCTTCAAGGGCTTCCAAAAACAAAAGAATCATTGATGAAGAAGATGAAGAAATAGAGATAGACTCAATCTATGAAGATGAAGAAGATGATTTAGAGCTTGAAGAAGAACCCACAAGACAAAGAATGGTGAGGAAAAACATCAAGATCCTTTGGGGAAGATCAATTTCATCTCCTTCACTAAGTGCTTCCATCTCTTTGGTAAATGGCTCAAATTCTAATCTTTTCCATTTATTTCAATTCCAAGGATTAGATTTTTTCCTATCTTTAGAAAATAAGTCTTATGAATCCCTAGTTAATGATTTTTACAAAAATATCCATCCTTTAAATTGTGATTCTTGCTCTTTAAAATCAATGTTGTCAAACAAAAACCTTTCCATTACTCCAAAAACCATTGAAAAAGCTTTTAAACTTCAAAATAGTGGTTATGAGAATTTTATTGTTTCGGGTTGGAATAGAAGTAAAGAATTGATTGATATTCCTTTGAAAAACGAGGTTGAGGCTTTTATGTCATCGAAAATGATTCAAACCCATACTCAACCTTGGCTATCGAGTTTATTTTCTCCGGATATTCGTTTGGCACACAAAATTATCTTGTTTTGTCTTTTAGGAAAAGATAGGAAAGATGGTACAATTGCTCCCTATGAGGCAATCCTTCTATTTCATCTTTATTCAAAAAGGCCTATCAATTTTTGCAAAATTTTCATTCGTAACTTGGATTACCGTGCTCATTTGAATTCTACTCTACCATATGGTATTGCTCTTAGCTATCTCTTGGTCAATGTTAAGAAAATATCTCCCTCTCTTGACCCTCGTGATTTTGAACCAATTTGGAGGTTCGATATCCCTTTTTTGAAAACTATGAAAATCTTTGTTTACAATGGAGAATACATTGATAAGCATACTTTTGATCATCTTCCCGAAAATCTTCGAAAAACTATCTTGAAAAATGTTGGGCAAAACATCACTTCCTCGGGTCCCACTATTGAGTCTCTTAACATTCCTTCCCGTGAGGTTATGCCTATTAATCCTCCTCCGTCTTATACCACTTCCCGTTCTAAATCTTCCATTGGTTCTTCTTCAAATGTTGCTACTAAAGATGATCTTGATAGAGTTGAATCTACTTTGTTAAATGTTATTAAAGAGGGATTTGCGGAAATTAAAGGTTGGTTTGAAAACATGAATAATCGTATTGAGGGGTTGAAGAATGAAGTTTCATGTCTTCGTGATGATGTTGGAGGTGGAGGAAGATCTAGGAGCCGCTCTCCTCGAAATAATCGTTAAATCGTTCTTGTTTGGGTGTTGTTTAATCTTCATTTTATCCTACTTGGCTTTTATGTGTCTTATTGAAGTTGTTTTAGACTATTTGCTATGTTTATGCTTTAATTGCTTTTGGGTCCGTGTTTTGGACATTTAGGATATTATTGCTACTTGGTTTAATTTGGATATTTGTTTTAGTATGCTATGGTTTTATTTTGGATATTTAATGTTTAGTTGCTTCAATTTTATGCTTTGATATTGCTAACATTTTCCTTGATGATATAGGTACTATTGCTCTCTTATCCTTGATCTTATTCTATATTGCCTTTTAGTCCCTATAGTTTGTTCAAATTTGTCTTTGTTCTTAAAATGGTTGAAAAATGCACTTAGGTCCCAAAAAGATTTTTCAAAATTGCTTTTGAGTCCCTAAAACTTTTTGAAAAATATTTTTTTTCACCTATACTTTTCAAAAAATTACATTTTACCCCTAAATTTCTTAAAAATGATTTCAAATATTTTTTTAGGGAGAAATTGTAGATCAAACTTTTACAAAATTGAAACAAACTCTTTGCATTGTGTAAGGGGGAGTTTTTGTTAAATCATATTTAAAAAACTCAAATGCTTAGACTAATCTTTCATCTCATATATTGCAACTAATCGTTTGTGTCATTAGAAAGCATATGAAATGAAAATCTATCGATCAAGGAGTTGGTAAAAAGTCTCTATCTCTTAGCTCTTACAATTATCTATCTTTGTGCATCTCTTTCTAAAATTGTTTTAATCTCTAAACTCTTGCACACTCTTAGAATCATTGTTTAAAATCTATTCACTTGAGTTTTAGCTCTTCTTCCTTAGTTATGGATTATACATTTATCCCATCTTTTTGATGAAGACAAAGGAGGAGAAATATGTGCACTAAAACTTTCAAAATTTGCACTTTACAAAACTCACAAATGCATATCTTTTTTCATAAAAATACACTTTGATTTAATGCTTTTTGTGAGGGGGAGTTAGACTCCATATGTGTTTTAGTGATTGATTTGTCATCATAAAAAAGGGGGAGATTGTTGGCTTATTGCCCCTATCGATTAGGTGTTTTAATGTGACAAATCCTCTATTGTTTAGTGTGCTAATTTTACTTTATTATCTTGCACTCTAATTCATCAAAAAACACAATTAACATCATTTAGATCATAGCTTTATTATCACATCCTTAGTAGCTAATTTTCATACCATTACTTTTAACCTTATCTTATGTGTACATTGAGAATTAGCTTTCATGATCAACAACAAAGTTTCTTAAAATGATGTTTACTACAACTCTCGTGAAGATAACTTTTCCATCCGAGCAAGGAATCAAAATATCAAATATTCCAAGTCAGTAAGAACCGGGTACCCGCATTTGGGAAAACCGGGAACCCGGTTTGGTGAAGCTCAAGTCAACATCAACTCTTTATAGCCGTTTTATAGCCGTTGCAATTGGAACCGGGTACCCGCATTTGGGAAACCGGGAACCCGGTTTGGAACAAAGCTTACCACCAACTTTATATCCGTTGGGGACTTTCTTGTGCTATAAATATGACCTCTTTGAAGGAGAAACTTACCTCTAACACTTCAACTATTATACATATCATTCTCATACAAAGTTAGAGGTCTCAAGCTATCAAAGTTAATTATCCAAGCTTGATCAAGAGCTTAAACCAATAAGCTTCAAAGTTATTATCTACTCAAGAGGAGTTTACAAGCTTATAGTTATATCCACTCTTTAGGAGATTATCTAGCAAAGTTGTTTGCACCCCTTTAAACACTTTGTATCTATTTTCTTAATTCTAGGTCTTGTAATAGATAGATTAAGAGAGAATTCAAGTATAGGGAGTATACTTGGTATCCTTGTGTTGTGATTACACAAGAGTTTCCTTCGTGGTTTCGAAGAGATTGTCCTTCGTGTTATCGAAGAGGTTGTAAGGGTTATTGTGTTCTCGACCCGGTTAAGAGAGACACGGGAGCTTAGTGAAAAGCTTGAAATCCTAAGGAGGCTTCCTTAGGTAGTGGATGTAGGGAAACCGAACCACTATAAATCTTGTGTATCTTTCTATCCCTACTCTATTTACTTTCCGCACTTTATATGTTTGATTACTTGCTAGTATAAATATCGTAATAATGTTTATCTAGTTAATCAACCTATTGCCATCTAGAGTAGTAAGAAAATAGAAACTCGTTTTACTTGTTAAACTTATATATCAAACCTCTAGCTTATCCTTTGCATGATTCCATAAGTGTTTGATATATTAGTTGTCTTAGAAGTTTCTTTCATAAACTTATATTTGTCCAAAAGATTTTTAATTAGGCATTAATCTTATTAGTAATCCTATTCACCCCCCCCCCCCCCCTTTAGGACTTTCACCTATGATCACGGCTAAAAATGCATTAATTGCCTATGATGAGTACTACTCAGCTACTGAGCATACTACTGAGGCAATGGATAAATCCATATCTTATGGTAAAGAAAAGGAGGCTATAAAAGCTGGTATTGATATTCATAATAAAGAAATACATATGAATAGGGATCAAAGATATACTATAGAGGGTAGTAAACTTGATAACTGCAATAATTGGAACCCCCCCCATTAGGCAAATTTAAAATAAATTGTGATGCCTCTTTTAATCTTAGTACTAATACAGCAGCTTTTGCTTGTATACTACGTGATTCTACAGGTTGTTTTTTGGAAGGGAAAGCTAAAGTTCTACAGGCTCATTCAATATTAGAAGCAGAATCTAAAGGCATCTTGAAGGCTTGTGAAATGGCAAACAAGAGACCAAAATGATCTGTAGAAGTTGAGAATGATTGTCTTGTAGTTATTAATCAAGTTAATTCGGCTAACTGTAATAATTTTAGTTGTGTTAAATTTGTGGTTAAGAACATTCGTTTTTGTGCATTTAGGGATAATATTTGTATCTCCTATACTAGGAGAGTAAACAATAGAAGTGCGGATTGGGTGGCTAAACAAATGCTAAAAGGCAAATTGTTTAACTTTTGGAATTTTTCTCCACCTCCCCAATTAGCCAACTCAAATCCTGCAGACATTTCTCTCTCTCACATTCAGGCGACAAGCCTATCTTACAGAAAATATTATACCTAAACGGCCGCTGTCACCGGTGGCCTTTAGGCTGGTGATGGCGGCCCCTCCTCCCTTTTCCCTTTATCTTCTTTACCTTTCTTTCCCTTTTCCTTTTCTGTTTCCTGTTTTTGTTCCCTTTTGCCTCCACTGCCGCTGGTTTTCAAGCCCTGGTCTTAACACTCCTCAGCCACTTTTCATTGGCCTTGCTTCTTACTTCTCCATCTGCAGTGACAATACCCTTTTCTTCCTTCTCCACAGTCCGCCATCGATCAAGCGTCCTTCCTATTTCTCAAGCGGGTCCAGATCTGGCCCAGTTTCAGGCCCAAAGATCCAACTTTGGTCCTTTCCAGGTCCATTTATTAAGATTCACTCCTGTGCTTCATTTGATTTTCCTGGTTTTGTGAATCCTTCTTCTTCTGGGCTTCTTGACTCCACCAGTCTTGGGTTTCCTGTTGCGGGGATCTACCGTTCTAGGAAAACTTTTTCCTGTGAGTTTGTTTATCTTGGTTTTGGGTTCTTTGGGACAAAGAATTGGTGAACGAATTTTTCATGCTGGATTTGTCGCCTTGTGATTTTGGTAAGGTTGGCTGCCTCCCCTTTATTTCTATTTTCTGGTGTGCTGTTCTGGAGGGGTTTCTGGGTTCCTCTATAGCGGGGACTGCTGAGGTTGTTTGGCAGGGTTTTTACTTGGTGGTTTTGCATTTGTGGATTGGTCTTGTTAGCCGCGCCTCTTGTTTTCACTCTCTTAGGACTTGTGGTGATGCACTCGGGGTTATTTTAATTTGTTCACTGGATTTTGACTTTTGGAGCTTCGGGTGTTTGCCGTTCACTCGTTTCTTGTTCTGTTCGAGATCTTACTGTCCTGTTAGTTTGACCTGTCCTTGGTTTGTTTGGCAAGAGAGGTGGTTTGTTTGTTGCTTGTGTTGTTCCTACGGTTTCAGTCGATTCCATACTTTTGCAGGTGGTGATTCATCTTTTGCCACGATTGTTCATTCAATTGAATCCGACTTAAGGAACTCCGAGTGTTTGCCGTTCATTTGGAGTCGATTTTGCTCAGAATTTCTTTGTTTGACTGCTTTGGTTTGCGGCTGTTTGGTTTGGCTGGAGAAGCAGGTTCTGTGTTTGTCTTTTGGGTGCGTGGTTACTCTTTCGGTCTGTCCAGTTTCGAGTTCCGTTTTTATCATTTGGGCTAGTGATATCTCCTTTGATCAGAGGATTACCAAGATCTTCGGCCCCGCAACTTTCGCCTTAGCCGTTGAGTTGCATATCCCGTTTATCATTGAAATGGTAGTCGATTTTCTCCCCCTCTCCCCGAGGGTTGAGATTTTCTTTCTTATTGGTCATGGTCCTTTGACCCTCAGTGGTCCCCGCCCGCTACTTCGGTGGCACATTTGCTTCTGGTTCTTCTACTGCTTGAGTTTGCCTCGCTCCCTTTGTTGTTATTGTAGCTTGTTTCTTGTTTTAGTTTATCGTTTTGTTTTTATTTCCGGGTTTGGTTGGTCAAACCGCGGTTCGTTGTAACCTTCTTATCTATTTATATAAGCTGCTTTGACTAAAAAAAAAAATTAGCTAACTTACTTAGGAATGACTTTGAAGCAATAGGTGTAAGTTGACTTGTAATTTCTTTTGGTATTCTAAGATGTAATTTTCCAAAAAAACCCAATAATGTACTTTATATTATTTTTATGGACCATTTTATATAATTTACTCCTCCTTTAGCCCAATCTAGTTGTGCTTGTAGTTAGAGGTGTGAGCTTGAGCCAAACACATGAGATGCGTGTGATTTATCTTCTTTCTTTCTAGATCTCATCAAACCAGCCCAACTCAGTTCACTCTCACTCGTATATAAACTAAGATAGAAAAGGAAAGAAAGGAAAGTGAGAAAGAGAAAATGAGTGGGATATTTTCAATCACCTACTCACCATCGTCATCATCACTTTATAATTCTCATACTATATTTCAATGGAGAAGCTCCTCAACTACTTTAGCTTTTCCACCACGTGCCTCACCTGACCATGCCTTCTCTTCTTCTTCATCCTGTTTGAAGCTCACTAGAAATGGGTCTGAAGAATTTCCGAGAAATAGTTTGAAGTGTAATTGTAGTAGCAACACACCTGCTGGGCCACCTGGTATATCACTTTTTATATGAGTATGCTAATTGCTAAGTTCAACATATATGTTTATTTCTAATTAGTTTCTTACTCTAATTGTTAGCTCAATTTTTCAATTGAAGTGTTAATTTATTTAGCAAATAAAAGAATTGAGAGATTTTATTAGTACAAAACTGAAAAGGCCACACCTAAAAGTTCATCCGGTAGATCTAACCAAAATGTGTCTTGTCGGTTAATTTTGGCACACATGTTTCGTGTTATATTTTTTCTTTTTTGTGAATATTGGAAATTAATATTAGTGGAATCACTCCAGGCGGATAATGAATATTATTCAGTGGAGCAAAGTATAATATATATAATTTACATGTTTACATTAAACGTATGCATAATGGTTTAACCAATTTACCTTTGCTTTAGCAACGGCTAGGTTCTTTTATCCTGAAATGCAAAAGTTCGAATGTTCAAACAGTATTAGTCTTATAAATCTTTTTGTATAGTGTTATCAGACATTAGAAATTACTACTTTATTTCAGGTGAGAATGAAAGCAAGAATGTTCTAGATGCATTTTTCCTTGGGAAGGCTCTAGCTGAAGCTCTTAACGAGCGTATTGAATCTACTGTTGGGGAGTTGCTAAGTACAGTTGGTAGGTTACAAGCTGAGCAACAAAAGCAAGTTCAAGAGTTTCAGGTAATAACATTCTCAATCAAGCACAATGATAAAATGATAACTAATAAACTAGAAGTTATGTAATGTAAATGCAGGATGAGGTGTTAGAAAGAGCAAAACGAGCCAAGGAAAAGGCAGCTCGTGAAGCAATGGAAACACAAGGGAGACTAAGACCTAACTCATATGCACGCAAACCTTCATCAACTACATCATCATCGCCTTCTGATTCTGTGCAAACTACATCTACTACTCCGGACATCACAGATCTTCTTTCAGGTGTATTAGATGAAGACTGATTTGATAGTATATTTTGTAATAGTATATGATATGTCACTGGTGATCTAAAATATAGAGGATGTTTACCAAAAAATAAAGTTATAAATGTTTTTGCACAAGTCTTGAGGCTTTTCATTACATAAATGAAATCCAAAATTCGTCACCCCCTTAAGGTTGAATGCTTCGAAAGAACATGTATATGAAGTGATCTAAAACTCTTGCCTAAGGAACGGCTATTTATTGACTAATTCCTATCGGAAAATATTAAATAGCCTAATTCCCATTGGAAAATATTGATTGAAATACTGGTTTTAAGCTCTAGCCTAGTTTAGAGTCAGATACAAATCCCATAATCCTTTTTTATTTAAGAATTGGGATCAGATTTTCTCTAAGCCAAACTGCTCCCAACCCCAATGTGTGTTTTACCCTAATAGTACGGAAGCTCATGTACTTTAAAAATTGCAGAAAATTCTTATGTGGTCTACTTTAATAGCACGAAAAACCCGGTGTACTCTAAAAATACCAAAAATGCACGAAATTCCCTTTGCAGACATGCCCTAATACAACCATTTACATTTAGTTTGATTCCCGATTGGTGCTTAACCCATTTAACTAAAACACTCCTTGTCTAACCATGAATAGAATCTCGTGTTGAGTTTGTGCCGAACCATAAAGGCGATTCCAATGGCTAGTTGAGTGGCTGAGAGAACACCATTTTCAGCTTCGAATTCGATTGCCCCTTAGTATCCGATCCGTGTTGTACAGATCCTTTAATTTCAGCCCCTTCCCCCAGTTCCAAGCGGCTCCCACCTGCTGTTTCATAGCGACCCTGTAAATTATTAGGCCGGTTCCGAGCAGCTCCCAGCTGCTGATTCCTTGCTGATCAGGGGCAATCCATTTTCTACTACATTTATAATACATCATTTTTGTTATTTTTATAAAAGAGTTTTAAACAAGATCACCATTCAATGCTGGTCCACTGATCTCCTAATATCTTATAAGCAAGAATTTGAAGTAGTGAAGATTTACTAAGTAGAGATATACTAGAAAGATACCTTATTGTATCTCGCAAAGGAGAACTATTTCTTATAGAAACTAAACACATAGTTCTTTCAAACGAACACAAAAACAAAAAATGAAAGCAAAAGTTCAGTTAATAAATATTACTAATGCTATTATATATCACCCCTTATGTAATAGCCTATGTGGAGATTTTAAAAATCAACTATTTCTTTTTCTTAAATAATTTTTTTCTTGAGATATAGCATTACTCAATATTAAAACCCAAAATCCGCGTTAAATTAACAACCCGAAACCATTGGATCCACCACTTGATAGGGTCATTTAAAAAAAAAAATGGACCTAACCATGAATTTGATTTTTTGGCATTTGGGTCCCCAAGTATGTAACTCAAAAAATGAAGTTCCTTGAACACCAATCTTCATCAACTACATCATCGCCTTTCTGTGTCAACTCCGTCTATAACCCTGGTCTACCATAACACTCTTCCAGGTGTATCAGATCAAGACTGAGTTAAAAAGTATCTTTTGTACTAGTACATGGTCACCCAAAATTAATTTTGCAAATGGTTCAAAATACACCACACCCTTATGATTATGGCATAACATGTACATGCAGTGTTCTAAAAGTCTCAAACCCTGAGACTAAGAAACAGATATTTATCAACTAATTCCCCTAAAAAAATATTGATTATAATACTAACAGGAATAGGTAACTCAAAAAATAAAATTCCGTAATAGATTAATAACTCGTATCAAAATCATTTAACACAAAATTGAAGAACTTTCTTTGACTGTCAATGATACATGTAGAGAAATAAATAAATAAAAACAGTTACTTTGTTGTCATCTCATCTCACTCACACTATTCTTTATCCAATTCCACACCAGACGGAAGCTCAAATTTATTTGGCTCCTCAATCTCACTTACAACTTGACACTTATCTGCCTCATCATCTTTCACAGGAATCTCAGCTTCATCATCATCCTCATCATCATCACTAATATCCATATCAGTTTTTTTTGCTGCATAATCTACTTTAAAATCATAATCACCATCCATATTCTCAGACAACTTATTATTATCCTTATTATTATCTTCTTTCTTCCTCCTCTTCTTATCAGCTTTCTGTAACTTATTGTTCAACATTCCTTCCTCATTATACAACTGCTCGTTCTGTTTACTAGCATCACTCTTCACTTTAACCGGTGGTGCCGCTTCCGCTTCATTATCATCTCCACCCACCATCGCCACATCATCACCATCTTCAATCATTGGTTCATCATCATTCTCCTACATTACATATTATTATAAATAACAAATACTATCTTATACAAAAGAACATTACAAAAACAAACCTCAAACATTTTCTCGTCAAACTTGATAGGTACATTAGATGGTACTTCAACTGGATTAAAATCATTAACAGATTTAAGACTTCCAATAAACGATGTTTCACTACCATAAACTTCATCTACATTAAATTCCTTTCCAAATTCCGTAACAATCTTTGCCTCTGAAACTTCTCCTTCGTTTCTAGTTGGAGGCATTGTATAATATGGAATTTTACCTGAAATACCCCCATATTAAGAAAAGCTATAATATAAGTGATAGTTTATTTACTAATTACCTTCATTCCAATCGTGTAAAACAATCCTAGCAGAAGCTTCAACATCACCTATACCACCTTTTTTAAGTTTACCCCTAACTGTAGCAACTTTTTGAAGAAAATCATCAACTGAATCAAAGCTAGGAATTTTATATAATACCACCAACATTCTTTCTGGACAAAGCTTAAGAATCTCCTTAACTGCAAAATTCAAACATTAAAACATGTCTTGTAAAGTTAAGGAAAAAAAATTAAAAAAAATTAAATTACCAGGAGCAATAGGATCGTCTAGCTTCTCGATTCGTTTACAATTCCGAAGAGCAATTGAAGCATCATTCTCAACAGATCGAAGCATAACCACACCAGGGCAATCTAGTAATTTAACATTCTTGTCTAACTGAACTTCTTGTAATGACCTTGTTAACCCTGGAGTAGCTCCAACGTTTGCTACATAAGATCTCTTCAAACTATTAATCAAACTACTTTTTCCAACATTCGGTAACCCAATTACCCCAACAGTAATCGACTTTTTTATCTGCACACAAAACTTTCCATTAATACAAAAAAGCAACATAATAGTTAAAAGAAATACGCGTATGTAATATTACATCATGGCTTCTCGAGTAATTTTTAAGCAACTTTATAAGTGTTTCAGCACCAAGACATTCACTAGTCTGTAGTATATTATTAGTCTTCTTTTTAACCTTTGACCCAGATTTCCATCCCAAGTTTTTTTTCTGTTCTTGTGTACTGCACTTAAAAGCTACAGCAGGTAATTCTTCCCTAAGATATTTTAACCATTTTTCAGCAGATTCTTTTGGGATAAGATCTGAAAAGATTAACCAATATGTGAATAATCTAAAGAATTACTCATTAAAATGATATGAAGTAAATAAATTACCGATCTTATTAAGTAGCAATACAAGATGCTTTTCTGGTCCAGCTTTCATAACCATTTTTTCCATATCAATGCATCGTGTACCTAAAGGATCTCGAGCATCAAGAACTTCTAAAATTACATCAGAAGCTTCGATAACTTTAACTAATTCCTTATAAAAGGCTCTCTCTGAGTTATCTGTAATTTCGAAGAAACTGTCAGAAAATTCATGAGGAAATAAAAATTGTCTCGAATTTAAACATACCCTTATTTTTAGGGACTGTTGTATGCTCTTCAACGTTTTGTTCTTTTACAGAATCCGTGTCAGCCAAACTAGCAGAGTCATCTTCCTCAGCCAGTCCTAACTTTCTCTTTCGAGCCTGAAAAAGGCATAATAGATTAATCAAAATGCATCAAAATCACATAACTGAATTAACAAATACAAACAAGATACAAAGTAAGTAAGAGAATTAGGGTTACCCTTTCTTTGCGAGCAGCTTTCTTCTTTTCCAACTCATCAATAGCAAGGGCACGTCGAGCTTCAAGAGCTTTAAGCTCTTGTTCCTTAAAGGGCCAGTCATTGGGAATACCTGGATCCTTTTCAACCTTTGGCTTACGGTGAAGACCTAATTTCTTAGCTTGCTTTTCTTTCTTCTTGTGATGCTCTTTTACTTTCCTTATAACCTTATGCTTCTGCTTCAGAGAAACCCTCTTACTCTTACTCTCTGCAATAAGATATACATAATTATATACTTAATATATGCACTAAATTTCAATTAATGGAACAAAGGTAATGGTAGTACTTTTGCTTCTCTTCGGCATCTCTGTGTGTTTGCGGCTGAATGAGAAAAAGAGAGAGGTGGAGACAGGGTATAGGGTTTAGATTATCTCCAACAGCTGGAGCAAATTAGTATATACTGCAAAAAAAGAAAAGCTTTATAAGAGAAAATTATTCAGTCCCGGACCATCATGGGCCCCACACAAAACTCAAACGCTATGATGAGCCAATTACGTATATTTATACATAAATATACTACACAGTGCAATTAAACATAAAAATTGTAATGAAATCAGGTTGAAATTAATACAACTTTCAAAATAGAAAAAGTTGATTACCTTAATTTGAGTTCTTCGGTGGCCTATTCTTGTTGATGGTGTAGTGTTGATGATGGTGGAGATAATCAGGCGGTGGTTATTAAAGTGCAGGAGAGCGGCTGGGGTGAGTGAGAAGAGATGAGTTTGAGGGTTTAGGTTTACTAATTTCAACGTTTTCGCTTTTATACTTTATTTTATCTTAAAGAATTTATTTAATTTGCAATTTAATCCTTCTAGATTGCAGTATTTTTATAAGGGGTATGTAAACATTGGATTGTCCAAAAAAAAAAAAAGTATGTAAACATTGGGGGAACACGGGTCGGGTTTATCCCGGAACCCGTCAGGTTTACGTTTTATCAAGGGTAAGGGTAGGTTAAATTTTTTACTATACTCGGGGTTACCTACACATAAGTTAATCCTAAGTTACCCAAGGGTAATTTAACCTGGATTTTTTTTAATAAAATTTATATGAAACATACAAATTAATATAAAATACTAAGTTAAACAAACTACAAGTCATTTGAAGTTCATTCTTAAAAACATTACAAGTTCAACAAAATACAAGTTATTTGAGTTCATTCACAAAAATATTACAAGTCATTTCAAGTTTATTCACCAAAATACGTCCTCAAATGTTGAAATGTTGCGAGTTGATTCCACGTAAAAGATTTGGGGATAATCTGTAACTTACACTATTCCAAACAAGGTTCAACACTTGAATATTTTAAGGCTTAAACCTCTGAATTGTTTAGTTTCACCATAGGCTGGAAAGATTAATGTTTAATTGGTAAATCGTCACAAGCCTCGCGTAATATACACTTTCATTGACATTAGGTATAACTGGAAAATATCTCGGGACTCCCAGAAAATCAATTATACCTCATAACTAGATTGTGTTTCAAACACGAAGGCAACCACTAATGTCTACCAAATACATGTTAATAAATACAATGATAATGAGAACGAGCTTATCGGGAACTAGTGGACATTCTGATTGATATTTATCCAACGGTTTTAGGAGATGTCAAGTCAAATTTCCTTAAAAAAGAGTTCACAAAGAGTAAAAAAGCAATAATTACAAACTATAAGTACAAACTAAATGAAATTAACTAATATATGTAATAAAGTTACCAAACTTAGCCTCAAGTTCTTTAATTTTGTCTGTGACAGCTTCTATCGTTAACGGTTCAAGTAACCAGTTGTGTGTACATATAAGGTCCTCCATTGTGTTGTGGTGTAAAAAGATCTAAAAACTATCTAGTACTTCCCCCGTACTAAACTAAGACTCAAAAGCGATAGTAGATACCAAGACAAAGATTATATCCCGACCATCAAAGACAAAACCTGAAAACTTTGCGAAAATCCCCTCTACCACAATAACGCGTCAAAATTTTCATCTTGATCGCCTTCAATAGATTCCGAAAGATACTTGCCAAGCTCAGTATTACCACTATTTGTTTGGGTAGAATCGTGTAATAGCTTGAATTGATTTCTAAATAATTTCTAGGGGTCGTTAGTTGCAGAAGATGAAGATTTTGGTGTTGCTGATGAGTTAGGTTCAGTCCTAACAACAACGGGGTGCTATAGCATAATAACTCTCAAACACAAATTTCAAACCGCGAAAGATATCGTCAACTAAGGGATCGACTTCATAAGTCATGTGCATGTACTCTAACCAATATCTAACATACGCAAGTTTCTTTCTCAGGTCAAGAATAGCTGTCGTGTATAGTAACAACTTCATATTAGACCCTAAATCCCACTACTTTTCAAATTTTTCCTTTATTTTCAGACCACGGTATCTAAAATCGAGTCATCCCTTGGGCCAAGCCTACAAATGTCTCGATACAAAAGAAGGATTTCATCAAAATACAAGTTACCAGTGACATACTTAGTACCAGAGAAGCATAAAGTAGCATCATAGAGTTTCATATACTTTACCAAGTAATTAGCATAATTATAATCAACTTAAATAGGTAGGCCTCGACCCAAAACTTCAATATATGCAGTGAACATTTTATTTTCTTTGAACATTTCATTGAAAGCTTGCTCATACTTTTCTGCCCCAATTAACATGAGATAAGTAGAATTCCACACACTTGTTACATCAAGATTCAAGACAAACAACGCTCGAGAAAGAAGTGTTAGCTATAGCAACATAACGTTTAAAGCATAAATACCGGTTAGGTGATGATCGAACATAATGAACTACATCACGCACCTTATAATAACACAATTCATTATTTTCAACCCGAATTTGACTACAAAATTTAGAATATGGCAACAACACCTTATGTGTAAGTATTTATTGGCACATATAGTGCGTTATGGTGCAAGTAAGAGTGTAAATGAACCGATACTTTCACCAAGGGCTCGAGTTTGAGTTCGTTAAGGGTTTGTTTGAGTTTGGCTCGTTAGTTAAACAAACCAATCTCAAGCTTTAAATTCAGACTCGTTTATTAAATGAGACGAACTCAAATTTGTATAAGCTCGACTCGTTGATAAGGGTTCTTTAAAAGTTCGTTAATAGGCTTGGTAGATATATTCAATTAAATATTATATATATATAAGTCAAAACTACGTAAAACTTTTGTATATGTAATAATTAAAATATTATATATCTAATAAGTATATTTTTTTGTTTTGTTAATGTGTTGTATATTCGTTTTATTTACAGAAAATCCTAATATATATACGAACCAAACCGAGCCAAACTCAAGCTTGAAAAAAATAAGTTCGCTAAGGGTTTGTTTGCGTACGACTAGTTAGTTAACAAACCAAGATTAAGAAAGTTATAGTTTGGCTCGGTCTGGTTCGTTTCGATCTCAAACTAAACACAAACTCACTAAAGTATAAGCGAACCAAACTCAAAAAAGCTAAAATTCGGTTAGGCTCGATTCGTTTGCAGCCCTAGGTGCAAGCAAAATTTCTTTGATGATATAATCTACCGCTATGTTATTTGAACTAGCATTATTGGTCGTAACAGTTAAAATTTTGTCAACCCCCCATTGAAGTAAAACAGACTAAATTTTTACCCACCGTTTTTTCTGTATGATCTTTGATCATGCAGAAACTAATAATACGTTTTTTAAAATCCAGTTATCATCAATATAGTGTGCAGTAATAACCATGTAGTTCAAGTTTTGAATTGAGGTCCAAATATCAATTGTAAGGTTTATTCTTTTATCTTTCAAAACAGTTTCAAAAGATTTTTTTGATGCATGTTTTTTTTATGTCCCGTGCAACGATCCATTTAGATGAAATTTTAAAAATTGGTTGCATACGAAAATAGAAATTCCTGAACCCCATCCCCTATACATCCTGAAAAGCCATTTCGTTAAGTATGAGCATCTCTACTAGGGCATGTTTAGCACTATATTGTGTAAGAACATAAGTTTGTAAATCCCCATCCTCTTTGGGTGAAAAACCAAGAGTAGACTAACTGGTTTCGATGATATTAAAAGATTATTTTGTACATCTATTCGCACGTAAAGGATTCATGTGTTTGTTTAAATTATTAGTACCATGGTTATCAAAAGTAGTACTACATACACCATACCTAATTCCATTAACCCAAAAATTTAAAAAGTGATCTCAACAATTTGTAGGGGTCTGCCCTTTTCTCTTTTTAGTTGGGGGAACTTGGGTAATGGTATTGGTATGTGATTGTGAAAAGGGGGAGGTTGAGTACCTTTAATGTTTACATGTAGATCAACCACATCAACGGGGTTAGGTGTATCCATGGTTGTTTATAATTTTCAAATAAAACTATAAGTATTTGCAAATAACACCATAATTTAACAGCATAAACAACATATTTAGTCATTTGCATTCGAAATCCACGAAAATTAAAACATACAACACCATATTTTACAGCACAAAACAAACATAAACAACTTAAACAACAAAATGTTTATTTTACATTCGAAATCAACAGAACTTAATACATTATTTTTTTAAAACAAACAACATCAAGAAATCATATTTCAAAAATAAACAACAACATAAATTAAGAAATCATTTTTCAAAATCAAAAATAAAGAAAAGAAGAAAAATATATATTCGAAAACAAAAATAAAGAAATGAAGAAATCATCAACAAGATTAAACTAAAATAGAAAAGATATATTTCGAAAACAAATAACAATTGAGAAGAAATTAAGAAGAGAGGAGAAGAATATTGCTCACCTAAGCAAAAAAATCTAGAAAAACGAACAGAACTGGAACAAAATCAAAACACAAAATTTAAATTAGTATAAATTAGATCTAAACAAAAAAATATTATTATTAAATCAAAACAAAAAAGAGGAAGAAAGAGAAATGAAGATTTACATGTGAAATGGTGAGATAAAAACCATATCTGAAAGCCCCTTGTATATATAGCCAAAAATACATGTTAAGTCTACCTAAATCCAGCAACACATCAATGATATCTTCACAAATAGCTACCACAGACCATAAAAGCGTGTTTATCAGCAAGATTTAAGCATGCATTATATGGATACCATCACTCTACCTACCAAACCCGAGGCAATAAATGCTCAACCATGGTTTGGTGAAAAACAGATCAAATCAGGAGACGAGAGTAATATAATATCATATTTAGGTTGATAAAGTATTAGAAATATCATATAATTGATTTATATGGAGTAGGTTTCTTTGGAGCATATGAAAGGACATAGAGAGATTGAGAGAAAGTAAGGAAGGAAGCGTGCATAAAATGCTTGGCCCAAATGAATGTTTCCTGAAAAATTCAGCTTATATATGTATTATTTTATTTTGTGAACAATACACAGGTCCACGGGGTGGACCCGTATGTTAATGCAATAAAGGGAGGCCCAGTTTAATATAGATGGGTTTCAAAAATTCAGGGGGAGACCCATGTCATTATTTGACTTAGGATATTTTTACCCAATTTACCCAATAGTTTTTACCCGGACTAGGTCAGGTTTAACGGGCACAGAAGTCTTGTTCAACCATAAACATGTTTGAGTAATTTTTTGTTAAACGATTTCATTTAAAATAGGGGAAGAAGAAATTATACACTATACACAATACAATCCTTACTATTCACTAGATAATATCTCAACGTGTTACAGTCAATATTTTGTTGTCATCCATAAAAGTATGATGAGGGTACAGAGCGAAGAGTACAAAATACATGCACAATTAGATCTCCTTTATCACTGCCTCTATCGAAGGTGTTTCGTCTCTCATAATAAAATTGTTCCTTGCTCGCCAAATGTAATAAATAGTAGCGACATAGGAAACTCTCCATGCTTTTCTTCTCCAATTATCCCGGACCTTAAACATCTTTAGCCTTTTTTAATAAATCTCATTGTCGTATTCATTTCTTTCTCAATAGCCAACCACTTCTCACCTTATTCAAAACCTCTTTTGCAAAGGTACATTAAGCATTTAATTCAAAATATTCACCACACAATTCACAAAGTGGATCCAACTCCATATATACAATTGTATCCTTTGTTTGAAACCTCTATTATAAATTCATACATACGATAATTGCATACTTAGGAATAACACATGAATCTCACACTATGTTCATCCAAGTTTCCACATGAGGTTGGCGGCGAAATACATCTTAAAGTTTCTTATTTCAAGCATAATACTCACCAGTAGGAAGACTGTTGGTGGTGGAAAGATCGTTGATAGAGGAAAACCACTAAAATAGGAAAATTCATTTTTTTTTCACTTATACAAGTATTCAACATGTATCCATTTGTTCCAAAGTGAGACTTTTTTGTCAATAATTTTCCACAATATCTTCGTATGTAGTGCTTTATTTCAAGCACCAATAGTATTTAAGACCAAGACCCCCTTCATCTTTTGGATCACATATAGTTTTCCACCTAACTTGTGGAGATTTACCATCCCAATACATATTTCTAAATATACTCACAATTCGTTCACGTACACAAACCAGAATTGGAAAAAATGGACAACCAAAAATACACTATCCCTTGAAGTACCGATGTAATGAGCTCTAGGCAACCTTTCAAAAAAAGAAGGGGTATACCAATATCTTACATAACTATCCAATTTGCCAATAAGAGATTTATAATCTCTTGAAAACCAGATTGAAGAACTAAGTGGTACACCCAAATATCCAAAAAGCATGGCTCCTTTCTCAAGTTGTTGTTTCTAAAATTTCTTCAACCACTTCACACTTTATATCCATGTTGTAAATGTTTGATTTAAGTACAGTTAAAGAAAGACATGAATACTTACCAAACTCTTTCAAACTATCCATTAGAATGTTCACAGAATTATGGTCTCCTTTAGCTAGGAACATGAGGTCATCGACAAAAGGTAAATGTGTGATATTGACTTTCCCACATTTAAGATGATACTTGAATGCAATGCGTTTTTTTTTCTCAAAATTCTTGATAGATATTCAAGGCACAAAATAAAGAGGTAAGGTGAGAGAGTATCACCTTGTCTCAAACATTTTTCACCCTTGAAGAAACCGTGTATTTCACCATCTAATGTCGCTGAATAAGGAGTTATTTCACACGCCATAATACAATTAATATACTTTATTGGAAAGTTGAGTCATTTAAGAACCTCATGAAGAAAATCCCATTAAATAGAGACATTATCCTTGCAAACGTCTATTTTAATTATGCATCGAGGAGAGCTATTACTGTTAATGTACCCTCTCAACAATTCTTGCATAAGGTGAATGTTCTCGACCATCGATCTTTTGAAGACAAAAGTATTTTGGCTTTATCGATTATATCATCTAAGACCGACTTCATACAGTCTACTATTAACATGGTGATGGCTTTGTGGATGGCATTACAACATGATATGACCTATAATCTTCAACTTTCAAGAGAACATTTTTGTTGAGGCTGAGAGCAATAATAGTAATATGTAATTATTTAAGTAGAATAACCAAAGGTGAAAAATTCACGTACGGATTGTATCACTTCATCCCCCATTAACTCCCAAAATTTCTTAAAGAAGAGAAAAGAATACCCATCAGTTCTGGGAGATTTATCTTTTGCTATTTAAAAGATCACCTCTTTTATTTACTCACTGGAAACCTCTGTACACATCTCTAGAACCTTGCTCCCTTGCCAAAGTTTACCCCAATCGAAAACCCCAAAATCGGTACTTTTTGTATCAATCCTCGAACCCAACAAACTCTTATATTAATCCACAAAAGCAACTTTAACTTGAATACTAGAATCAGTTTCCTCACCATTTGAATATTGTACTTAAGCAATGAATGTTCTTCTTAGTTAACTCTTCATGTTTTCATGAAATATTTTAGTACATCGATCGTTTTTAAGATCATATCCAACTTTTTATTTTTATTGTAGAAAATGTATCTTGCCTTTTTAAATTTGTTTTCTATATTCCGAAGTTCGACTAACTCCTCAACATTCAAATTATTATCCAAAATTTGTTGAAAACTAACATTGGTTATCTCCAATGTTCCACTTGACCTTTTGTTTCTTCAAAAAATGTGAGAATAACGCTCTTTGTTTAACCGCATAATATCTGATTTTAAGTTTCTAAACTTTTGGCAAACGGCGTATTTTTTTGGTCCCCGGGATTTGTATCTTATTCCTCTCATCACTATCCACCACTCCATAATCCTCGTGATCAACCCATCTGTTAAAAAATCGAAATGGTGTAACTTTTGTAACATTTTCTAAGAATAATGATTGCACGGGTAGTGATCCGAGACACTAAACGTTGGGAAAAAATCATCGTGAATATAATGATCTAAAGCTTCGAGACACTGATTCCCATCGCGATATCCATCCAACTAAGTATGTGATTGTTGTACCATGTCGGAAATTGACCTGAATACTGCAAATCTTCTAACCCAAATGTGTTGCAAGAATATGTGATACACTAAAATCTCCCATAGTTACTACCCTATCATTTTTCCTCTCGTTGTGAGCTGAATTGTTCTTAAATTATCCAAAGAGAATCCAAGGTGCATCAAATGTAGTAGTATGTTCAGTTAAATCCTTCCATAACTCCCTTCTCTCTATCTTAATATTTAGACCATATATAAATTAAGTGTAAATTCTTATAGAGGTTACCTTACCTACAACTTTAAATGAATAGCTTGGAGTATCTTCAAGAGTATATATACTTTGACTTTGTTCGAGTCTCAAACTAATAAAATCCTCAATAAAGTCAAAGTTTTCCATGTGTGTTGATGTCTCCATTTATGTGATAGAATAATCTAATCACAATACATCATTTTAGGGGTATTTAAGACTTAGTTGATGAATTTTTCCCAATTATTTGATGTTTTGCACTTTCTTGTCTAGTTATTGTGTTTATGCTATTTCCAGATCTTTTGTGTGTAATTCGTGTGTTAAGAGTGCAAATCTTAGGTACATGTATTCTAAGATACTCCAAGACTATGATAAGAAGTGAAAAAAAACAAGATCACCGCTTAGTTATGCTGAAAAATGAAGATTTAACCACTTTTAGAGAGTGAAAGCATGTGTCGACCAGATTTGGAAAGTGAATTGTTCGATATACCACGCGAAATTTGACAAATATTCTGGAGGATCCCTTTTATATCCAGCTAGTATTTGAAGTTAAGAACGATTAGGATTTGACAGTTTGTGATTCATTTCTGAATTGAGAAAGTTATGTAAAATGTTGTTGTCGTGGTTCAAGCTAGTCCCCTCTTTAGTAAAACGTTTTTGGGTTGGATTTGGTCACTTAAAAGAGGCCCACAACCCACAAAACGTGATGGACCCTTTATATATCATACTTTAATTTGGGGATAGGGTCCCCAATCATATTTACAAGCTAGAAATCACTAAGAAGAAGAGAAGAAGGAGTTTGGAGGCATTTCATGTCATTCTACCTCATGCATTCATCGTTCATTAGAAATTATTAGAGTAACTTTATTTTGTTTGATATTCTGAACATGAATATTTTACTTTTAATTGCTAGTTTCATTTCTTTTAGTATGAACCAAATCTTAATACTGATAACAACAATAATGTATGAACCCTAGGATTATTTTACTATTTTTATTGACTATGGGATATTACATAATTAATTGAATTGTGAATGTTATTGCTTTGTATTATGTATTTATCACATCTTTAAAACCCTTTATATGCGCATGTACAGGGTTGCCCCTTTAGTAACTAGGACGGTCACCTTGACGGTGATGGGGGTTCAATTATTTTAAAAGTTACATAGTCGTCTAGTGTGTGGTAGTTATCCTGACGGGCTTGCCTAACTAGATAGTTAATAGGGTTAAATATTTATCCATTGATCATTGTGTAGGGTTTGTTACCCAATTCCCCAAGTAGTGTTGAAGCATCCTTCTAAACTACCCTAGCAGGAGTCAGGAGGAATTTTAAATCCCGCCTATTGCATGTTTCCTTAATCGGATTAACATAAGATCGAGACTAGTAGGGATTACTTATGAGTTCTCGTGCTATACTCTCATATCTTTTTCCTTCTTTGATTTATTTGAGTGTATTTACTTTAATTCATATTTCCTAGTTAATTATATTTATTTGCATTCTAGTTATTAAAACCAAAAACTAAATAAATATCTATTTATCTTCCACGTGTTTAATTTAGCAGCTCTTTCTATTACAAAACACTATCCAAAGATTAATTTTTGTAGTTTTCGTAGAGACGATACCCTAATCACTTATCTTTATTACTTGTCAACGATTTGTACACTTGCGGAAAGTTTCACTCTCTCGAAGTGTGCATTTACTTGCATTATTTTATCACACCTTGGGCGAGGACATGGTCCCACCCTTGGACATGTTCCCACCCTTGTAACATTGTGTGCCTAATATTATTCACACTAATACAAATACTCTCAGTTTTTAATATTCCCAAAACATCATTATTTTTTGTCGGATGAACCTAACTCCCCCCATCTTTCAAGGGGTGAAGTGAAACACTTGTATTCCAAGTAATGATAATCATGGAACCAACTTGGGTGGGGCTCGTGAGAATTTGGCAATGCGAGAGGTTCTCCTTTGCCTCCATTCAGACTAGAAAGAGGAATTCGGCAAGGCGATCCTATCTCGCCTTATTTATTCGTTATATGTTTGGAGCGACTCTCGATACTCATTCAAAATCGCGTGGAGTCGGGAGAATGGCATCCCGTGAGGATTAGTTCAGGGGGGTTTCCTATCTCTCACATTTTTTCGCTGATGATCTTATTTTATTCTCTGAGGCTTCCTCTCATAATCTTGATATCTTTCAGGATACACTTGACATGTTTTGTAAGGATGCGGGCCAAACGATAAGTAAGGAGAAATCTTTGATCTATTTTTCAGGTAATATTGATGAGGAAGATGCGGTGGACATCACATCTAGAAGTGGTTATCGGTGAAGTGAAGGGTTGGGTAAATATCTAGGAATTCCCATTCTCTCAGCTAGAAGACCTCGTGGATTTTATGGTGATTTCATTAATGATCTACGTGGTAAGCTGGCAAAGTGGAAGGGGAATGTTCTCTCGCTGGCGGGTCGTATAACTCTAGCACAATCTGTTCTTAGCGCGACTCCATTATATATCATGCAAGTAGAGAAGCTTCCGGTTTACGTTTGTGAAGAAATTGACAAGATTAGTAGGGAGTTCATTTGGGGGATAATGGAAAATCAAAGGCGCGTTAATTGGATCGCATGGAAGGATATTTGCAAGCCAAAGATTTTGGGAGGCCTTGGCTTTCGATTAGCAGGGGATATGAACAAGGCACTACTGGGTAAGTTGGGTTGGAAGACTATTCATGACGATACTACGCTTTGGTGTATTGTTATGAGACAAAAGTATTTTCGTGTAAGTCATTTGCATTATTTGTCGAAAGCTTCTGATTCTAGGATTAGTAGGGCCATTGTGGAAGGTATTGTCGTAGTTAGACAGGGATCCCGATGGCTCTTGTATAATGGTAAGGAGATGATTTTTTGGTTGGACACTTGGGTGGGAGATCGACCTCTTATTGATTTCGCTATTGGTACAATTGGAGAAGAGGATAGGTGGAAAAAGGTCGGGGACTATATTCTTGGTGATGGTTCTTGGAATTGGAATTCGTTTCATTCACTGTTACCTGTATCGAAGATTTTAGAAATTACAGCTATCCGGGTTCATATTGATAATGAGAGTAGAGACAAACTTTCCTGGTCAAGAGATATTCATGGAATATATACCACGAAATCATCTTCATGGGACGGTGATGTAATGGATTGTCGTTTTGGGATTATGTGGGACAAGGTCTGGAAGTTAAAGTGCCCTTAGCGAATCCGAGTTTTAATCTGGAGAGCAATACTTGAAAGATTAGCGACTTTTGATAACTTGAGTAAAAGGGGGATTATTGATTCGAGTACGTGTCCGTGTTGTGGACTTATGTAAGAAAGTGTGTGGCATCTCTTTAAAGAATGTGAGAAGGTTAAGGATGTTTGGAATCTTGTTCGAGAGGAAGTATCAGGTCCAGAAGAGGGAACCAGCAGGTCTGCTCGATTTAGTGAGGTATCAGGGGCGCCAAATGCAATTAATAACAGTGGGCTACAAGATTCTTCAGAAGAAAGTGCAATTAGTGAGGTAATAGGGGCTTTGAATGCAATAAGTAACAAGTCCCTAAGACATGAACAGGTAGAGGAATCAAGTTCTCCGAGCATGGGCTTTCTGTTCTCCACAGAGCTATAGCACGAGGAGGAGGCTGCTGGTCGCGATTCACAACTGACTTTTAATCGGCCTCAGCAATTCTTAGGGGCTGCACCAGCTTCAGGTCAGCGGATTTCAGCTGGGTCGAGCTCTATACCAGCCTCAGGTCATTTTGCAACAGGCCAGGCTTATATCAGCAACTCCAGGGGTTCGTTTTCGGTGCGCGCTCCAGCTCCTCTTGATCAGCACCAATCACAACACCAGTGGTGTGGCCTAAGGTGTGATAAAATAATGATATAAATAAGTGCAAATACACACCCTAAACTAACACTGTACTGCAAGTATTACAGGACGTATGCAAGTTTTAATGATAAGAAGATTCGTTCCTCAGGGACTGACGAAAGTTAGAGAGAACTTATGCAAATTATCAAGTGCAGATATTAAAGATAGATAATAATACGCAAGTAGAAAGAAGAGAAAGATAGATATTTATTTGGTTTTTAATAAGAAAACTAAACTACTAAATTAAAGACAGAAAATAAATAACAGAAAAGAAAAGAAGATAGTATGAACGATATAACTTAGGTTTTACTAGTATGCACTAATCCTTCTAATTCTATCTATTAAATCTAATTTATAAGGGAGAATATTAGCTCTTGGTATACTTAGTTAGGATTCTAAATTCCACTACCTTAGACCTTGAGAGCGACTAAGGGGCAACGGCACAACCAAGAAGTGATTTAAAATAGGGTTATCAAACGCCACTAAGGCCCTAAGCAAATACTGCAATCTTGGTGATATGGTGGTTAAAACAAACCTTAATGACTATCTAGTTAGAAGTATGTTTTGTCAGAACTGCTATCGACACTAGACGTTATGTGGTGGTTCAATAGTTAAACACCCTTACAAGGTGACCATCTAACTACTATTAAGGTAATCCTATACTCGTGCACTAGCAAGGAAAACAGTCATTAAATCAAAACACATAATCAAATATAAGGGTAAGTAGCTAATATCAGATTAAAACATATAATTCCCAAAGAACTTAGATAGAAGAACTAGAATTCATAGATTATACATTATGCAAAACCTAAGCTAAAAGAATTAGTTCATACAAAGAAAAGAAGAAGAAAGAATTACAAAATAAGAGGTTGAAGGAGACATGATTGTTGCACAGCTTCCTCCAGACTTCTTCTCTTGTGTTGCAGCTTCCTCTTGGCCTTAGGGTCTGGCCAAGGATGATTTAAGAGTGTTAAGAGGCTGTATTTATAGTGTATAGGTTGACCTAATTCGTTTGGTGGAGATAACTTCAAGTAATGGGCTCCTGGCCCAACCCAAATTCGTAAGGAAAACACTGCTGCGTTGTTTTGAGTGTATCTTCTTCATTATTGGTCGGATTTTGCTCTATAAGATACCAAAAGAATCGCAACAGAATTATCTAGGCCCTTGAGAAGGAAATTACCAAATTCGGCCTATTTCTTAGGTAAAAACACCAATCTTTGGACGTGTACTGCAGAATCCCAGATTTAGGCAGCTTTTCCTTTTCCTAATTGAACTCAGTTTCCTTCTATCTCCAATTTCCATGCATATCTCTTTCCATAAGTTGTAGTCTTTGACTTGGACTCTAATTAATCTCCATAATTATCTTTAAAGCTTCACACTAAATAAACAATTAAACCCAATATGCTCTAAAAATAATAATTCTACAAATCAAGACTCAAAATAGGAAAGTGCACTAAATTAAGCTAAAATCAACCTATAGACTAATAAATAAGCCTAAAATGATGTCTCATGAGTATATTTTACTATCACAAATGAGGAGACATCAAGACCCCCAACTCAAAGTTGTATCGTCCCGATACAATAAAAGTAAAGAACAGTAGGGTAGTCAAGAAGAAGAAGTAGGAGGAGAATAAGAACAGAACACAATGAATGATCCTAGAGCAAAATATCTAAAAAGTCTCATGTAGTAATGTTTAAGAAATAATGCACAAATATGCTTAATATACATGTAATCAACAATCCATAAACTCAAGTTAAGATTAATTTCGCAATGCCAGAAGGAGAGGATGATAACTTAGTTCATGTTAATGGCTATAGGTTGTTCATAGGTCCCAAATACAGCATCCATTGGTCCACTTACCTACTACCTAATAGCTCAATTGTTTCTCCATCTAGTAGTTAGAAATCCTAAGGTCTTGGTTATAACTTGGCTTAAGGACGGGTGTGGTATATTTGGATAATGAAAAGTGAGCTTTTGGCTCTCTCCTCACTAGCCATCAACGAATCGCCCTAGAGCTTGAGTTTTCACTCGAAGATGTTCTCACTCAACCCAATTTATTGATGCTTTAGATTTGCATCCCCAATAATCCCAAATAAAACCTTTTATGATGATATATAAATTCCACTTTGCCGGTCCGAATATATATTCTTTTCATATCAATTTTTTTCTTTTGTATAGCTATGACTCTCTTTTTGACGTTGAGATATCACACTATTTTTTTTATATATATATTCTTTCTTTTTAATGCCCTTGTTGGCAAATTTAGCTCGTAGCTTCTTTTCCATTCACTATTACCCCGGCAAAGGGTTACAATAATAACAATTTCATCATCAATAAAATCACAAAGATAATTACCAAACCCAATGTTCCCTAATGATGAAACCCACCACCCCAAACTCAAGCTCTAAAACGAGTTGTCTCAGGTTTTGCGATTCGAGTGCGGTTCATATAGATGAGTCCTAAAACTAGGGTAAGGATTATAATGTGTTTCAAGAAAAGGCTTTAGAAAGGCTCAGAGGGGCTAAGACGGATAAATAATAATCAAACAAAAGGGTGAGAAGGTATAAAAGGCTTCAAGTGTTTTAATCATGAAAGAACTGCCTTATTCATTCTTCTAACTACCGGATTTCGTTACTTTTTCACTAATAGTTCATAGCTAAGTGGGTTTTCAACTAATTTTAAACCTCACGTTCTACACACCAAATAACTATCCCTAAGTTTCAACGTACTTCTTAGCATTGCTCATTAACTTTTCTATCCTTTATTTCCTGTTTTCATACATGCATCTAAACAATTTTGTTGCATCTTTCAAAAACATACTACCTACTATCATTAACTTAATAAAATCATGCTCACATAGGTACATTCAAAGATATTCTATGCCTAATTCAACCCAAAAATTTTAAATTTTATGCAAAACACAAAAAGGAAGATGAGGACAACGAATCCCCACCCCCAACTCAAAAATGAGCCGTGTCCCCACGACTCGAAAAAGACTCAAGAAAAATAAAATTTAAAATTAGCATACATATTGCACATAAAGAAATGGTAGGGAAGAAAGAAAACATACTCTTTGAGGCTATTACCTCGCCTTGTTGATACTCGGATTAAATTCTAATGTATCTTCTTCACCCAACTTCTTATTCGCTTTTCGTTCAAGACACGTGATCATAATAGGATATTGCATTGTATAACGTCATGGGAGAGATCGAAAATTCGTATCATCTCCTCATAGATCAACTGTGCCACATCTTCTTCTTCTCCTCACACAATACAATTCACAAACAACCCAAAGCATTCCAAATCTCCATGAACCTTCATGTATTCACCTTCAACTTCTTCTTCAAATACTTTCTCATAAGAAAAAGGTAGTTCCTTTAATTGTTGCTTCGGAGAAGCTATCATGGCCCTTGAAGCTTTCTCTTTTTCTCTTGGGTATAAGGTCTTTGATCTAGAGAGGTCGTGTTGTCTTCTTCACTAAATTTGGAACCTTTTTGCTCATTGAATCAAACACAGCATGCTAACCTCTCTTCTCTTGACTTGTTTTACCCTTTGAATTGAAACTAGGACTTTTCTCACTTGATTTCTTCTCAATTAAATCCAATACCTTGATTTCTCTTCATTTCCCATACAGTAGATAATGTTCATGTTCTCGTAATCATCTCAATTGACCCCCAACTCAAAGCTTTAACCACTCTTGAAATTTGAAACTCTTGATTATTGGTTGTACAAGCTTAATTTGGGTTAGGAAAGGTGATTTGATGATGATTCTCTATGTGGGTAAGATGGATTCTTCATGGATTGTCTTGGATTAAGAAATTGGAGGATGAATTTTTGAAATTTTAAGCTTTTGATCTTGGATTCAAGGTGTTTTGGGATGATATAGGTGGTTGAATCTTCCTTGTAATGATGTGGAGAATGAATTGGATGTGTTTTCATGGTGATTGGGTAGTGTTTTGATGATTGGTAAAGGTTTTTATGAGCTCTAATGGAGTTGGGAGAGTTTTGGGGAAGAAGGAGAAGCTTAAGGATTAAAAAATTCGTAATAGAGCAACCTCCTCACCCTTATAACCTAAAAAACACGTTTTTTCTCTCTCTCCAGCAGTTCCGGGCGGTATACCGGCCGTGGGGCTCGGTATACCGGAGTTCTGGCTTCGAAATTTTTCACTTTCTGCATAAAACCCGCGGTGGCAACCCGTGGTACGGGTTTTGACCTTGCGGTGCACCGCGGCTAAGGTCCGGTGTACCGCACGTGTCAAAAAACCTCCCCATCAACTAGATCTCGAAAAGTTATGCACTTTAGGCTCAAAAATCACCTGATTCCGATACCCGAGCGCAAAGATATCACTTGCCAAAGTTTTCTCAGATTGTGTCAAATTTTTTTTTTTTTTTTTTTTTTCGACACAGCGAGTGTGGGCGGTATACCGCGCAAAGGGTCCGGTACACCGCCACATCTGATGCTCCAAAAATTTTGCTCACTGACCTAAACCCGTGGTAGGACCCCGTGGTACGGGTTTTTGGCTCGCGGATTAGGGTCCGGTGCACTGGAGGGTACCCCGCGGTATCTGTAGCTACTCCGTCAAAATACCCGTGGTACTCACCCCGTGGTACGGGTTTTGACCTCGCGGACTATGGCGCGGTGTACCGGAGGGTAGTCCGTGGATTTTTTCTTTGCTCCAAAAATTTTCCTCGCGTTCCCTAACTCTATTTCTCCAATTCCTACACACCAAAAAACACTAATACCTTCCTCAAATATGCAATATCAACTAAAATTAACTAAACTAAATATAAATTAAAAACTAAAAATGTAAAAACATAAAAGAAATTACGGGTTGTCTCCCGTACAACACTTTTGTTTAACGTCTTTCAAAGTTAGACGTGTTACCTCGATTAAGGATGACGAAATTTCCACCCTTTGCCTTTAATTCCCACGAACTTTTCAGCTCGATTCTTAATGATCATGGATGGTTCCATCCAAGATGTCGTGGGAATAGGTGGTAACTCAATTCCAAGTGTAGCATTACACTCCTCTAGTAATCCATTCATCTCTTTAACTTCGAATCTTCGTTTGTTAGAAAGAATGTCCTTCATGAATTGACCGTATCTTGACATTCTTGTGAGAGCTTCTACAAACGGGCTGCTGATCTTTAACTTGTTCACCATGTCAACGAACTTCTTGAATTCCAGGTTATTGTCCTTTCTGACATGTGAAGGGAATGGTGGAGGAGGACATGTATTGGTTACCACTGGGCTCTCTTTTTTCTCTGGTGTCTTCTCTTGGACACGTTCTTGTTCAACTACCTCTTCGACCTTATCTTCTGTTGCTTCTTCCCTCCTCTGATCTGGAATAGGGACTGATTCTGGTTCTGGTCTTGGTGGAGATAGTTGTTTTCCACTTCCTAATTCAACTGCATGACAAACTTTGTTTTCTGGAGCAGTAGTATCACTTCGGAGTTGCCTTTCTGCAAGGATTTTAGTTTTTTCCACCATTTGTGACATTGTCTGTACCAGCTTGTCAATCGCATCATCTGAGTTTTGGATTCTTTGCTGGTTATTCTCCATCTTTTCAATTAGGTTCATCATCTTAGCCATGCTTGAATTCAAACTCGGAGGTTGTTCTTGTATGGTTTGCTGCATTGAATAAGGATGTGGTTCTTGATAAGCTTCATTATAAATCGGCGCTTCTTGATAGATAGGTTGTGGAGGATAGTAGGATTGTGGTCGTGGTTGATAATAATCATCATAATAATGATTACTATGATTATAATTCTGTTGATCTCCGACCCAATTGTAACTCTGTGGGGGTTGATAGTCAGCGTAATTTCCTTGAGATTGATAATAACCATCATAATAATGGTCTCTTTGATAAGGCATGAAGGAAATTGAGGCTGGATTGTTCATGCAATGTCCCCACGAGTGATCTCTTGCTCCACAACTAGGACATGAAGGTGATGTAAGTACTAGATTCCTCTGAGCTAGTTTTCGCGATTGTTCTCGTAATTCCTCAAGTTGTTGGGTTAACTCCTTGAGCTTTAGAGATTCCATTTTGGATTAGCTTCTTCAGGATCTAATAACACAAAACCTTTATCTCCTAATAAATATGCTTTCGCCTAAAAAAATCTGTAAAACAAAAACTAAAAAGAAAAGCGTAAAATAGAACTAACTAGAATAAAAGCACAAGATAATTGCACAAGGACTAACGATGTAGTCCCCGGCAGCGGCGCCAAAAACTTGGTGTGGCCTAAGGTGTGATAAAATAATGATATAAATAAGTGCAAATACACACCCTAAACTAACACTGTACTGCAAGTATTACAGGACGTATGCAAGTTTTAATGATAAGAAGATTCGTTCCTCAGGGACTGACGAAAGTTAGAGAGAACTTATGCAAATTATCAAGTGCAGATATTAAAGATAGATAATAATACGCAAGTAGAAAGAAGAGAAAGATAGATATTTATTTGGTTTTTAATAAGAAAACTAAACTACTAAATTAAAGACAGAAAATAAATAACAGAAAAGAAAAGAAGATAGTATGAACGATATAACTTAGGTTTTACTAGTATGCACTAATCCTTCTAATTCTATCTATTAAATCTAATTTATAAGGGAGAATATTAGCTCTTGGTATACTTAGTCAGGATTCTAAATTCCACTACCTTAGACCTTGAGAGCGACTAAGGGGGCAACGGCACAACCAAGAAGTGATTTAAAATAGGGTTATCAAACGCCACTAAGGCCCTAAGCAAATACTGCAATCTTGGTGATATGGTGGTTAAAACAAACCTTAATGACTATCTAGTTAGAAGTATGTTTTGTCAGAACTGCTATCGACACTAGACGTTATGTGGTGGTTCAATAGTTAAACACCCTTACAAGGTGACCATCTAACTACTATTAAGGTAGTCCTATACTCGTGCACTAGCAAGGAAAACAGTCATTAAATCAAAACAGATAATCAAATATAAGGGTAAGTAGCTAATATCAGATTAAAACATATAATTCCCAAAGAACTTAGATAGAAGAACTAGAATTCATAGATTATACATTATGCAAAACCTAAGCTAAAAGAATTAGTTCATACAAAGAAAAGAAGAAGAAAGAATTACAAAATAAGAGGTTGAAGGAGACATGATTGTTGCACAGCTTCCTCCAGACTTCTTCTCTTGTGTTGCAGCTTCCTCTTGGCCTTAGGGTCTGGCCAAGGATGATTTAAGAGTGTTAAGAGGCTGTATTTATAGTGTATAGGTTGACCTAATTCGTTTGGTGGAGATAACTTCAAGTAATGGGCTCCTGGCCCAACCCAAATTCGTAAGGAAAACACTGCTGCGTTGTTTTGAGTGTATCTTCTTCATTATTGGTCGGATTTTGCTCTATAAGATACCAAAAGAATCGCAACAGAATTATCTAGGCCCTTCAGAAGGAAATTACCAAATTCGGCCTATTTCTTAGGTAAAAACACCAATCTTTGGACGTGTACTGCAGAATCCCAGATTTAGGCAGATTTTCCTTTTCCTAATTGAACTCAGTTTCCTTCTATCTCCAATTTCCATGCATATCTCTTTCCATAAGTTGTAGTCTTTGACTTGGACTCTAATTAATCTCCATAATTATCTTTAAAGCTTCACACTAAATAAACAATTAAACCCAATATGCTCTAAAAATAATAATTCTACAAATCAAGACTCAAAATAGGAAAGTGCACTAAATTAAGCTAAAATCAACCTATAGACTAATAAATAAGCCTAAAATGATGTCTCATGAGTATATTTTACTATCACAAATGAGGAGACATCAACCAGCTTCAGTCATTTTCTTGGTGGAATCGTAATGTGTCAAGTAATAAATTCTTCTCAGGAATTCTATGGAGCATTCTTTTCGGGACATTAATAGACTTGATTTGGAAAGAACGCAATGATATTGTCTTTAATGGGGAGACTTTTCCGGTAGCTAAAGTCTTGGTGAGAAAAGCTAAATTTATAGCTGCTGGTTTCTCTAGAGTATGTGGTGCTTTACCAGGTCGAGCTATTCATGGTGGACAAAGCATTAATTTTGTCGGATGGACTAGACCTAGTAAAGGATTCAAGTTGAACACGGATGGAAGCTATAATAATTGGAGGAAACGTGGTGGTGGTGGAGGAGGTGTAATTCAGGATGAGGAAGGCAATTGGGTGTGTGGCTTTTCGATGAGGATAGATCACGAGATAACAACATAAATAGAGTTGGTTGCGTTGAGTCAGGGTCTTTGTATGGTGGAGGAAATGGGCTTGAAGGAAGTAGTGGCGGAAATAGACTCTTGGGAAGCGTTGAAAATGATCACACAAGAAAAGGTAGATAGAGGGCCTGCGACACTATGGATTGGAAGAATTCAGCAATCGCTTAGAGTGAAGTGAACACATCCTTTCGTGTTCGGGGAGTCTATGGAGAAAGTACTAATTGTGCGGATTGGTTAGCAAAGGTCGGTGTGACACAAGAGGCTCCTTTTTGTAGACATAACGCCCCTCCAAAAGGGCTTTGGAGCATTCTTACACGTGATAGAATGGGTTGGAAAGTCCCTCGACTGATTCATAGCCCAGGATTAGCTAATGATGTATTAGACTTAGCTTAATTTGGTTTTTCCCATGATCCCTTTGGGATCTCCTTAAGTATTAAAAAAAAAAACTTTGGTGGGGCCCCCTTATTCACTCCATGCTCCTCGTTGATTCCTTTGGCTTTCCAATGTTCATCTCTATTCCATTCCCTACGTTCACTAAGTTTCTTCTTTTGACCTTCTTCCTTCTTTTTTGTGCGCTTACTAATTACCAAAATGAACGAAATATTCTTTCTAGATAACCTCCTAACTCATACCATTGCCTATATTTTTCCCTTTCCGCTCATACTCATTTGAAACTGATTCATAACTAGTTTTAGACTCAGAAACTATTTCAACTTTTTCCTTCCCGAGTCTTCGTAAAAATCGTCCCTTGAGCATCCTAACACATGGTTCAACTTCTGTAGTATTAAATCTAGCCAATTTTTCCTTTGCCTTAATCAATCTATGCATAATACCCAAAACTGTTAAAACATTAGTTATTAAATTATTCCCACGAAGACTGCACTTCTCAAGTGCTAGGGAGTTGTTGTTCAAGTTACTTAGACAATGTAATAGTGGTTCAGATATATTGTCAAATTCACGCAGTACAATAGTACTTGGACATTTGCTTGGAATTTGTATCTTAGTAAGGAGATGCTGCTCGAAAGACTCGGTGATTGTTTAACCAGTACTGCAACATCACTATTTCTGCAACTATTATACCTTAAGAGTATTTTGTTCCTGCGAAGGGTAGCTACTGCAAGATTTGTGTGACAACTGTAGGAATGATATTCCAATGGTGACCTCCTAACTCCTTCAAAAGTGCTTTCTGGCTCCATAACACTACACATTTCCCATAATCTATGAGTTATTCCAATAGGTTATCCTCCCAACATTTATTTTTTTAGCAACATAGTAGAATGTTGTGGACAGCATTTGCGCCCCCTATGTTAGCAATAATTACTTTCTTTAGATCAGAACCTTGGCTCCGATTTTCACTTAGGCCCTTTCTACCCTTCACTGCATTTTCGTACGAGTTAGTTTATATATTTTCCCCTCTATTCACTTCTTGACTATTATAGAGTCACCTTATCTCGTCATGACCGGTCGTTTTACATTTATGACAACTAGTAGGTATAAATTCCACTTTCAAAGTATATTTTTTCCCTCCCGGTGCAAAAATTTTAAACATTTCCTTTCGTTTCTTTCTCAGGTCCAATTCAATGAGGATGTGAGCGAAACATATATCCTCATTTACCATAGTTATCTCACCAGCTTTTAAAGGTTTACCCACTTGGGAAGTAATCTTGGTTGTACACAATCCAGTTCGAGCTTGTTCCAGAAGATTTCGAATCACTATCGAAGTTTGAACTTTCAAAATCTTATAATTTCCAAAGTAAAAAGAAATCATGGTATTTCAGACATGGGAATTATCTTACCATGTTAATAGTAAGGACCTTTTTATAATATGTGCTTATGATCCACCTCTTTCTCATACTTTAAGTTTATTCATCCACTAGAGTGCTTTCTAACTTTACACTGAATATTCCATCTCTTTACCTTTATCTCAATATCCACCATGTCCAGAAGTATTTTTCAGGCAATATACCCCATAAGAGAGTACCCAAACCCTTCTACAACCGTCATTACATCACTTTCAAGCAATTGGAGCTTCTCCCCTTCAATTATTTCAAAGTTTTAAGTTCCAATCCTTCAGAGGCTTTATATGGTAAAGAACTACATTTTTATAATCATCACTCCCTTGCTCATTTTCCTTCATCGGTGATAAACTCAGATTTACCCAATTCGTGATCGATTTCCTCGATTCATCCACGGGTCCTTGGGTGGTCCTCTCATGTAAGTTGACCATATTTGTTCAATATCAATTTCAAAACTCTCGTTAACACAAGATTGATAATTATATTGCAAAAATTATATTAGGCATTTTATCAAACATTGGATAAATACTCGATTTTTTCCAAGCATTTTGCAAAAAGGAGTAAACATTCTCCCCTATTATACATGTTGGAATATAGTAGGTGACAAATCGTTAGATGATTAAGTGATTAAAATTATCTTACAAGGTGATCATACTACATTCTAAACATTGCATAAATATTCATAAAAAACACTTATGAAAAAACTTTCTTTATATCCTCACTTGTAACTTCTAAAACTTGTATCTTATTCTTATTTGAAGCGGTTCATTTCTGTGTATTGCTTGAGCTTATACTACATATTCATACTCCTATGAATATACATACTTTGTCTTATACCTTTTTGAGTTCAAAACTTTTTATCATAAATCACTTTAGTATTATCTTTGGTGCACAAGATGAACGCCACTATGTTTATTATTTGCCTTTAGTTTCTCTCTTATGTGTTAGGAAGTTTTTATCACTAGAACGAATGTCATGATCCTTCTTAGTCCACACACACATGCTTCTTGATATATTCTTGTGTGTATTACCTTGTTATTATTAGTTGTACTAACCTTCGTTGTAGCATTTCAAATTATACAACTCTCAAGGACCAAAAGAGAAATAGGTAGTGTTGCAAAATTGGCAACCAAAAGTGGCATCCCCCCGATTAAAAATGGGCAACCGTTTTGGACTCAAAATTGGTATAGTGTACCCATTTTTAGGCAAAAACGATATATAACGTTTTACACTTAACAATGTCGTTTCAAGAACTTTGGGCTTTCTGACCGTTGAAAAAAAGATGTCGCATTGAAAAGAGCCATTAGGGTAAAAAACGGTCACTACTCAGTTTGTACCAAATGGTATAATGTTTTTCGGGTAATACGAGATCCTTCTTAATAGAGTTCTTGGGATTATTCTTATCATATTTCCTATGTGTTGCGATTTAGCTCTCTAGATCAACTACAAACTTGCTCAAATCATTTTGAAGAAATCGCATGAAGGAAAGTTTTCCAATCAAGCAATGGATTACATGGTAAAAGTTAGGAGAAAACACACTTACTTGTGCTTATTAAAATATGATAAATCATGCACCTTCTTGCCATAACTTTTCATAAGTTGCAAATTGGCTTTTCCATTGAACTACAAAGTTTCTCGGAATCCTATTTACAATAAATTTCACGTGTAAACTCTTTTCATCCGATCAAGGTATAAGTCAAGAAATACAGTAGATCGACAACCTTGTATCTCCTCAAATTGGATGGTCGATCTAAAAGGGGTACCCGTTTTTGGCTTTTTTTTTTGAAAAAATATAGTTGTTTATGACAATTGGGATCACCCATTTATCTATATATTGAAGCTCACACAAGGCAATTACAACTCCTTTATCCCTCACAACTTCCATATCATATAGGGGATCATTCCTCAACATTCACAAGCTTGATTCTTCATTTCGTATCACAAAATTAAGCTTATTAAATTGTTTCAAGTATTCCAGCCTCATTCTACATCTACTCAACAAAAGTATATCATCTTCAAACTTCATTTCATATTAACTCTTCCGAAAAAGTCTCAAGTGTGTAGGTTGTGGTTTATCCCAAAAACACTTCAAAAGGTAAATATTTATATCTCACCTTCAAGAGATATAAAAAAGGTTAGTGGAGAAGCTTGAAAATCCTTTGGAGATGACCCTAGGTAGTGGATGTAAGGAAATTGGACCACTATAATCACTCACGTAGCTTCTTTCCCTTATCTTTTACTTTACGCTTACTTTACTTTCATTTACTTGATTATCTATCTAAACAAATTAGTTCGTTTACCCCCTTAGAACTTGATAGTTAGCCTTAGATAACCTTATTCATTCTTAGGTCCTTTAGTTGCTTAATCGTATGTCTTTACCTTAGTTAAAGAACTTGACCAGTAGATAGATGATGGTTTAGATTTTTCTTATCTAAACTAACTTAAGTATTTGTTTGGGTTGACCTTTATCACACTTAGGTGCTTTATTTCTTGACCTTAGAAATCTTGTTAAGACATACTATTTTAGTTAGCATATAAGTTCCCCTCTTTACTTCACATGACTATCTAGGTTTCTTAGTCTTAAGGACATCGACCTTATCTTATCATCCCTTTACCCCACTTAAATTGGATTTTTTGATATTAGTATCCACAACTAAATACTTACTCTAAGCAAACCTAGCACTTAGCTTCCGCACTTATCAAACTCTTTGAATCCCCTATAGTATCCTTGATTAATAGTTTTGCCTTCTATGTTGTTTAACCTCCTTTATCCTAGTTTAAGAGTCTTTATTTTTTAAATTAGGCATATATTAGATTAGACTAGAGTCCTATTCACCCCTCCCCTCTAGGACTTTACAATACCCAAGTTACTACCCAATTTCCTTGATCTAGGCATGACCTCATGGCTAGTTTTCTTAAGCTTAGTCAAACTCAACGATTTGTTATTGTTTGAACCATTTTCTTTACTTGGTAGATTTGTGGCCATCCCTCTGCTAATGCTTACTGTAGCTACATTTTCAAATATGCCCAAGGGCTTAGGTCCATCATTAAGAATACTAGGGATCTCGACCAAGCTCCAATTTTCCAGGATGTGAGTGATATAGGCTTGGATCAATATCCAAAGCTATGTCACCAAAACCCGTGTCAGAGATTTATTAGATTGGGTGAGGCAATCCATGTTCTTTATTGATTGGAGATCCAAATTTGTTCGAGACATGAGGCAAATGGGGTTCGAAGAGTTTTGGTGGCGGATCCAAAAAGCAACAAAGATGTATCACTAGGGTCAAAATTACTGGATGAAGAGTCTCATTTCTTCCTTGATTTAGAGTGAGTAACAATTTGAGTTGTAATCATGTCAAAGAAAGATCGAGATAGGCGCTAGATCAGAAGATCTAGGAGGAAATCTCTCTCTCTCTCTCTCTCTCTCTCTCTCTCTCTCTCTCTCTCTCTCTCTCTCTCTCTCTCTCTCTCTCTCTCTCTCTCTCTCTCTCTCTCTCTCACACACACACACACATAAAGGCTTTTTCAAGTTAACATGTCGAGTTTTAATATAATCACTTAAGCTTAGCGAAGAAAATTATTTTTTTCTTATGGTTTTAATGAATTTTTTATAATAATTTAATATTTTTATAAATAAGATATAAATAAAGAATTATATTAAAAATTAAAAGTCATGTCTTTAATATTACATATATAATATATTATATTTATAATCAAGTATTATATATTATTATAGTATTTTAATTATTTATGGTTTACTTACAGTAAAAAGTATTAAAAAAATAATGAATAAATAATAGGTATGGAGTAAAATTAAAAAATAACTGAAATAGAAGAAGTAGAAGTCAATCTGACAAATTTATGGACTAACTACTTTGTGACACAACATCTGAGGATATGGAGTATAAAAACTGTGTAATGGTTGGAGATGGTCTAAGGTTAATGTAGTTGGTGATAAATATGAGAATATGAAGTACAAAAATTGAGTAACAGTGGTAGATGATCTTAGGGTTTTTGTAGTAAATGATAGATATTTATACAACTCGGTACGGGTCTGGGTAGTTATACTTATACGGGTGAATAGTAAATAGAAGTATGCATATGGTGAGAGGCTCGAACACTCGACCTCAGGATTGCTCATAAGCTATTGACCAAATATTTCCATTGATTCAGGTGCAGTCGACCATCTATTTCAAACACGTTCCTATTCATCTGATATGATTTATATTTGTGATTATTACCTAAGGGGTCTTGAAGACACCCCTATATCCTTTTCCAACCCCACTTTATTCTCTCTTCTTACTAAAGACCTCAAATTAGATTTTACACTATAATCCAAAAAGCCAATTACATTTTTACCCCCTTTTGTTTTTTATTTCCTATATATACTAAATCATTTATTTCAAAACCGTAAAATCTATACTCGCTCTCTCTTCACTTACCTTTTCCCCGTAAACCCTAAAACAAAACCTCACCTCTCTCCTTCTCCTCCTCCCTACTTCCACTTACGTTCCGCTCACCATTCCAACCCTTCGTCTGTTGAGTCCAGCGAAGCTTCAGCTTGTTGAAGCTCCAATGCGAGCAAAGGTAAAGAATCTCACGTAGTGAAGACCTCCGAGCTCCGAGCTCCGAGCAGCCATGACGTTCGCGAGAAGACTCCGGCAAGAACAGTCAGTCTAGAAGCTCCCGTGAGGAATGCAAGGAGACGGAGCTTGAGGCAGTGCTCGAGGTTAGTAACCAGCAGCAGGTTGAAGACAACTTTGTTTGCCGGAGCTTCCAGCTTCCATTAGCGGTGAGATGACTCGAAGCGTAGCAGCAGTAAGTGATGAAGAGGCGAACCCGTTCGAGCAGCATCAAATCTACTCGTGCGGATGTGGTAAAGACTTTTTTCACAACTTCTTAATAGATCCCAAGTGGTTTTCATATGCAGAGGAGACGAGCTCCAGGCGAAGCAACGATTTCACCAGTTGTGCTTCTCGGAGTTCAAGCAATGGTCGAAGTTCTATTTGTGGTGAAGCCGTTTCGTAGCCATTGTCGGAGTCCGTGAAGGCAACAGAGTCCGTTCGAGATCTGAGAAGAACGACCTGCTCAAATTTCCTTTTTCTTTGTCTTTTTTTTTTCATTTTAATTATATTTTTTTAAGTAGTTGCCGAGTTAATATAAGGAATTAGTTAGTTTTTTAGCTTTTTTTTATTGTTCTTAACTGTAATATTTAAAAAAGTTGATAATATAAATGATTAGAGACAACTTTTTTTCATTATGTACTCTATATTTGTATGGTGTACTCTATATATTTATTGAGTACTCCCTATTAAAATACAGACTACGCCATATTTTTGAATATTACTCTGTGTTTTTAATCGAGTACTCAACATTTTTATGATACTCATTGTTTTTATTTCGATATTCATTGTTTTAGTTTCGACACTCTATATTTTTTCGGTAGGTGGTCGAATGTCAGTGGGTGGTGGCCGAAATTCTGTGGGTGTTGTCCGAAGGTCGGTGGAAGATGGTTGGAGATGAACAGTGCAAGCACTCAACAATTTCTTTTTTGTCTTTTAGTGTTTTTTGTATTGTATAAGGGTATTTTAGTACTGGTCATCTTTGAGGTTTTTGTAAAGAAATAAGATTCCCACTAGTTCCTATAAGACAAAAATTTAATCTCCAAGACCCTATATTTATCAACCACCCTTTATATTTTGATGACACATAATGATTTTTACATGACATGTTTCCATTGTATCCATTTTACTTGATATCTTTTAGTATATAACTGCAACGTCGTCTTTTTATCAAATATAAATATCCATGCACGTGGGATCTCAACGGTGAAACAAATTTGTACATTGAGATACCATATTATATTTTCATAAATATGAATAAGTATTATGTATTTATAAAATAAATCTTACGTGTAAAAACTTGGGTTGATCGTCTTTGAAAGTATCTAGCAATTTATTCCAACTCTTAAAGGATAAAGGGAATACATTTGAGTTTCTAGCGATGATTGCGCACATTGGTTTAAACGCGACTGAATTCTTGCCAACAACTTGGCCATATTCATTACATAAAACTTCAATTTTTGTACCCTTGAGTAAGTTTAGTATCCTTCTGAACATTGTCGGCTCCTTTTTACTGCACAAAAGTGGTGCATCTGCATAAGACAAATTATATACTGTTAACTATAGTATAGCTATTGGGTTACTTAACTCAATTAGTTAAATAGTTGTTACATAAAAGACAAAATAGATTGTTAGAGAGAATATAGTACGGTTGAGGTGTATTGAGTATTGCTGTAAACACCTCACCACAATTCCCTATATATTGTACTATCTTATAACAATCAAATATATCATTTTACTCAAAATCATAACATGGTATCAGAGCCAATGAGAAGCTCTTTTATAGCTCAAAATTTTCGCCATTAATGGCGTTTTCTTAAGCTTTTTTGTTTTTTGCTTCTCGCTTTAAATTCGATCCTCTTCCGCTCTTCATATGGCGTCTTCTTCGTCATCACCTTCTTCTTCTCCTCATATTACTTCTAGTGCTTCGATTCCTGCTGGTTTACTCCTACTTCGTCAAAATTGGAGTAGCTTAGTACAGGTCAAGCTCGATTCATCTAACTATGTGTTATGGAGGTCTCAGATTGAAGCCGTTCTAGATGCTCATGGTTACTTGGGTCATTTAAATGGTTCTGTTACACAGCCATTGTCGTCTGATCCACTTTATGCGACATGGTTAATTGAGGACCAACAGCTTAAGGTCTCTCTATTATCATCGATGGTTCCATCGATTTTATCTCAGGTGGTTCGTTTATCTCGAGCTGGTGATGTTTGGAGTAAGCTAGAGGAGACATTCATCACTCAGTGCAGAACCCATGTTCATCAACTCAAAATGAAGCTCTGCAACATAAAAAAAGGTGAGCTCAAAGTGAGTGATTATTTAGCTGCTATTCAGTCGATTTGTGATGGGCTTGAAACAGCTTCTGAAGCTCTTCCTTTGGAAGATATTATCATGTATACCCTTAAGGGCTTACCAAATGAGTACAATCAATTTAAATCGAGCATTCGAATAACAAATGCTCAGTCTACTCCTATCAGTTTTCACTCTTTAAGTAGTTTGCTTGTGTCTGAAGAGCTTCATATGCATATGACTGAACAATCTGATTCACATGTTCAAACCCACACTGCTCTTTACTCTAATTCATCTTCTCCACCTCATCGAGGCCGTGGTTCAAATCAACGGGGTAGAGGACGTGGTTTCTTTGGTCGAGGTCGTGGTGCAAATTCTTATATACCTTCAAACTTGGGTGTTCAATCCTCTGTCCCTCAGAATGGTGTACACTCCTCCTTACCTACTTGTCAAATTTGTTCTAAGATTGGGCATAATGCTTTGGATTGCTGGTACCGGACTGATTTTGTTACTTTTCCATCACCTAGAGCTAATCGCATTGCTTTGGCTGCTCAAACTAATCCACAATCTTCACCACAACCCTCACATAATTCACAATCATTGCCTTCATCTTCTTATGATGCTGAACAATGGTTTTTGGACTCAGGTGCGAATAGTCATATAACCAATGATCTTCATCTTCTTCAAAGCTCATCTCCATATCAAGGAGGTAATAATGTTTCAGTTGGTAATGGTGCTGCGCTAGAAATTGCCAATACAGGTCATAGTAAGCTTCTTACACCTTCTACTGTTTTTCATCTTAAATCTGTCCTTCATGTTCCCCAAATTTCCTCTAATCTTTTATCCATTTCTCGTTTTACACTTGACAACAACTGTTCTATAATTTTTAATGCCTCCTCTGTGTCTATAGTTGATAATCAGTCACATAAACTTCTATTTCAGGGCCCTTGTAGAGATGGTCTATATCCTATCTCTTTTTCTGGTGCTGGTTCAGTGTCTTCTTCTCCAAGTCTTCTTTGTTTGTCTTCCAAGTCTCAAGTCTCCTCAGCTATGCTTTGGCATTTTCGGCTGGGTCATCCTTCAGGAAATGCCTCTTCTATTTTAGCACCTTTGTTAGACACTAAACTCAATTATCATGGTGTTGATTGTGTAGATTGTTCAGTGTCTAAAGCTCATAAATTATCTTTTAATTCCTCTGTAACTAAGAGCTTAGCACCCTTTACTCTTATTCATTCAGATGTATGGGGGCCTTCTCCTATTAACTCTTGTTCATCTTTTAAATACTATGTAATTTTTATTGATGATTATAGCAAATTTTCTTGGGTTTATCCCTTGCAATTCAAATCAGATGTTTTTTCTGTATTTCAAACCTTCTTTAAAATGGTTCAAACTCAATTCCATAAGTCTATACAAATTTTGCGCACCGATAATGGAGGTGAATATTTAAACAAAGCTTTCTCTCGATTCCTTCAATCACATGGTGTAATCCATCAAACTAGCTGCCCTCACACTCCTGAGCAAAATGGAGTGTCTGAGAGGAAGCATAGGCACTTGATTGAAACAGCTAGAACTCTTCATAGTTCTATGCCTCTAAAATATTGGCTTGAAGCCTTAGCCTCTTCTATTTATCTTATTAATCTTCTACCATCTTCAAACTTAGCCAATCTCAGCCCTTATGAGCTGTTGTATAAAGTCAGTCCTTCTTACAATCATCTTAAAGTCTTTGGTTGTCAATGTTTTCCTTGGCTTAAACCTTATATAGCTCATAAATTAGCTCCTAAATCTATATCATGTGTCTTTCTGGGTTATTGTAACTTCTCAAAAGGTTACAAATGCCTTGACTTAAAATCTCAAAAAATATATATATCAAGACATGTATCTTTTAATGAACATGTCTTTCCTTTTGCCTCTACCTCTCAATCATCAATATCTCCTTCTTTCCCAAATGAGTCTTCACCATTTGTTGATTTATTTAACTTCAATATAAATCCTCAGTCTTTATCCCATCCATTTCATCCATTTCTCCCATCATCTCAAACTCTTATTGAGTCATCATCTACTTCACACTCAAATTCAACTACACCATCTCCATCTTCCTCTTCTCAACATATCCAACCTCCACCTACACGCCATCCTATGATTACTCGTAAACAAACAGGATCTCTAAAACCATCTTATAAATGTCAACACACTCTTGAATCTTCTTCTCTTCCTATTGAACCTAATACCTATAAAGAAGCTTCTATGTTATCTTGTTGGCAATCTGCTATGCAGGTTGAATATAATGCTTTACTTGATCAACAAACCTGGACTTTAGTTCCACCACCACTTGGGAGATCACCTATTTCATGTAAATGGGTTTATAAAGTTAAACGAAAGGATGATGGATCGATTGCACGGTATAAAGCACGCCTTGTTGCTCGAGGTTTTCTACAAGAATATGGTCTTGATTATACTAAAACCTTTAGTCCGGTAGTTAAGCATCAAACTGTTAGAGTACTTCTTTCTCTAGCAGTTTCTTATAATTGGGAAATCAAACAATTGGATGTTTCTAATGCCTTTTTACATGGCAAGCTTGATGAAGAGGTTTATATGATTCAACCTCCTGGATTCATCAATACTCAACATCCTAATTATGTATGCAAGCTTAATCGTTCTTTATACGGTTTGAAACAAGCTCCAAGGGCTTGGTATCAATTGCTTGCTAATTTTTTAACTACTCATGGTTTTCAATCGAGTTCTGCAGATTCTTCTATGTTTATTAAAGGTTCAAGTTCTTCTTTAACTATCATTCTTGTCTATGTGGATGATATACTAGTTACTGGAGCAGATACTACTGCTATATCTACTATTATTGCAGCTTTAAAAACACGTTTTATGATGAAAGATCTTGGTAATCTTTCTTATTTTTTAGGTCTTGAAATTACAAGATCACATAACTCTATCTGTGTAAGTCAACAATCTTATGCTCAATCTATTCTACAAAAGGCTGGCTTAAGTGATTGTAAGACTAGTTCTACTCCTACACCAAGTAAATATACAGTTAAAACTGAGCATGATCTTCTTCCTTATGAAAATCCTACTCACTTTAGAAGTATAACAGGAGCTCTGCAATATTTAACTATTACTAGACCCGACATTACTTATGCAGTTAATCAAGTGTGTCAAACTATGCACAATCCTACAAACTTCGATTATGCAGCCTTGAAGAAACTTTTGCGTTATGTTAAAGGTACTATGAATTATAGTCTCTCTTTCAATGCTTCTTCATCTACACTTCGTGCTTACTCTGACTCTGATTGGGCAAGTAATATATCTACTAGACGTTCTACAACTGGTTATTGTATATTTCTGGGTGATAATTTAATCTCTTGGGGTTCTAAGCGACAAACCACTGTATCTCGATCATCAACTGAAGCTGAATATCGAGCATTAGCCTATGTTTCTGCAGAACTTAAGTGGTTAACTTATATGCTCACGAGCTTGAAGATTAATATTGTGACTCCCACTATATCGTGTGATAATATGTCCGCTATAGCTTTAGCTTCAAATCCGGTATTCCATTCACGAACGCGACATATTGATATTGATTTCCACTTCGTGCGTGAACAAGTACAAAGTAAACTTCTTCATCTTCTCTTTGTGCCTACTCATTCTCAGTTAGCCGATGCTTTTACTAAGGGTCTTTCCCCTTCAATATTTTCGTCACTTGTTAGCAAGCTTCACCTTCTTCAACGAGGCTCAGCTTGAGGGGGGATGTTAACTATAGTATAGCTATTGGGTTACTTAACTCAATTAGTTAAATAGTTGTTACATAAAAGACAAAATAGATTGTTAGAGAGAATATAGTACGGTTGAGGTGTATTGAGTATTGCTGTAAACACCTCACCACAATTCCCTATATATTGTACTATCTTATAACAATCAAATATATCATTTTACTCAAAATCATAACATATACCACGAATAGTCATTCATTTGAAATACAACTGATTATTCTATGAAATTAAAAATTAAATTCACAAACAAAAATAGCCACCAAAAAACAAATTTAGAGATTGCCTATCTACATTGCTTATTGAGGATTGAGCTTATGTTGGTGTATTAGTAGATGATAGATGATGTTTGGGCGTGAAGGTGTGCTATTCAGAATAGTTCTTTGCCTAAGATCCCATGATCTTGCCATTGAAACAAAACATGAACAAAATTAAATGAATAAAAAAAACTAGGAATGAATCTGAGATCATCTTGCTAAATGATGCATCATTTACTAAGGAATAGGAAGTGACAGGAATTACATTAGTTGCAATCAATAAGCTGAACAATGTCACTCATAGGTCTGTGAAACATTGTAAAATTAAATCATGTCTTGAGGGTTAAGCTTGGGCTATCCTGGTGGCCATGAGTTCAGTCGTTTACCTCAACCTACAAAGCTGTTCATATTACTTCGATAACCTTGAAATCATATAAGGTATTCACAAAAATACAGAATATATTGGTTAGTCTGGCCGGTTGTGGAATAAAATCTGTAAATAAATGGGAAAATATCCGGAATGGAAAGTTCGTTACATTAAGAGAAGTTTTAATAGGGTTGCAGACTCATTGGCCAAGCATGCAAGGCGTAATTTATATTTGGCTGGGAGGAAAAACATCACACCGATTGAAAGCTTCAGGTACCTAAGTAACTTATGTGGTAAAAGTGATGTTGGTTAATTAATTTGTTGTTGAGTGTTCTTGTTTTATCAAAGTGACAAAAAATTGCACCGAGAGAATTATTTCAAATATGTTTGAAAGACACAAATTATTAGGTTATCAGTTTGCCAAAAAACCAATTAATGGCCTATCAGTTTGGTAAAAATTGCAAGCTTAGTAATATTTAGTAAAATAAAGATATGTTAATTGAAAAATTAAAGACACACACATATACATATAAAATCAATGTGTATAAAACAATTATCACATGTACATGATCCGCCGATGCGGCATACATCAACAACTTGATACACTGATAATACGATGTTAACTATTATTTAGTGTATCAAACTTTATGAAAAAATGTCTAGATGACAAGGCTCTTGGTGTGTTTTTGAATTTAGTAATGTTCCAAATTTTATGTCTTAACCATTTAATTATAGCATTATAATTTATTTTCTAAACTGATGTTAATCATTTTCTCTTTGATTCGTAGTATGAATCAACAAAAAAGAGTTTTCGAGTTAGGATTTCATAAAATCTTTTTCGTTTTTGTATAGATTTATAACTCATAGCCAATAGGCATTTTTGTAGACAAATCAATAGTGATGCCCAAAAAAAAGTGTCATAATATACAAGAAATATGGACACCTTAAAATAGTGTGTTATTGTAGCCAAAATCTTAAGAATGCCTAAAATAAAGTGTTGTTGTAGGCGAAGCAATATGGAAACCTAAAAATGACATGTTGTAGATAAAGCATTAGGGACACCTAAAAGCGATGTGTTTTTGTACACAAAGCAATATGGACATCTAAAAATGATTTGTTGTTCTACACGAATCAATAGGGGTGGATATCAAGGAGACGTTGTTATAGACAAATCCATAGTGGTGCTAAAAACAATGGTCGTGATAATCGAGCAATAGGGACGCCTTACAAGGTCGTGTTAACTAATAGTGGACATTAAGTAATGCCTAAGATGTTGCTGTCTTCATACATAGATTGGAAGATGTTTTTGTAGTAGGTGTTGCTAACCTTAAATTCCTAACACAATATGGCGACGCATATGATAGGTTTTGGCAAAAATTCGTTGCTAAATATCCAATTTTTTGTAGTGATTCATTTCATTCTCCTTACTTTATTTTTGATGAAATATCACCTTGGAACCTTATTGCCATTTTATAGGCGTCGATGTTCTATCTTCTTCGTGCATATTATATATTTCACGACACAAATATAATAGATATATTGAATAAGAGCGCGAGTGAGAGCGGCGATATGTACGGCTGGGTTTGGAGATTCGGCACCCCAAAATATGCTCTTATACATGAGCAACGATATTATATAAATTTATATATAATTTTTCTATGTATACATAAATTTTTGTTAAATTTCAAATATATAGATTTTTTTCTCATTTTCGAAATTTATGATTGTTATGGTCCACTTTCCTACAAATTTTACATTATCAATTATATCATAATAACCTATTTTGAAAGTTAAAATTAAAACTCAAAAAAATAACATATCTACCCCAAATTCTCTACTGCTACGTTGCTACTATGTAAAATACAAAACCATGAGTTTTAGTATTATAAAATATAGAACGAATAAATCAATAACTAATAAATTGTTCAATCTTCATAGCAGTTGATCATCAGATTCTTCGTTATTGTTTTGATTATATTGGACGTGGTTTGCAGTGTAGTTAGTTTCTTTCTCTTATGCTCTGTTTTGTAATCTTTAAATGATGATATAATAGATTTTAAAGGTGCTTTTAGTTAATATAGTGTATTTTTTTATTATTTCATTTAAACCCTTATATTTCTAAGTATATATTAGATCCCGAAGGAATGATTTTATTAAGTGACGCTTTGGAAATGACTCCCGACAGTTTGGAGTCGCTCTATTTTTTTTTGTTTTCAACGTAATCAATATCATTGACCACATGATTCGCAACTTGGAATAAATCGTAGGCGAATCGTTCCCGTTTCTGGTTCACGGTTCTTTATTGTTTAAAAAAATACATGCGCCATAATACATTAGAAACCTGCTTGAAAAACACAACATGATTTTGGAAAAACACAACCTGTGACACCAATATCATCAAGCAAAAAACTTCTCCTCAATGATGGCTCTTTTTTTGGATAATGTAAAAATTTTCAGAAGTCTCAGTTGAGACCTCTTAGACAATTTCCAGTTATTATTATACTCCATATTTTATTATACCGTATCAAAATAATATGTCATATCGATTTTTAATTTTACCATTTTAGTTACTCTATAATTATACTTCATATATACTATTCTTTTATAATATTATAATTTCTATGATAAAAGATAAATCTATCCTTAACTTTTAATTATATTTTACAATAATATAAATAATAATAAATATATAAATATCAATATTTAATTTTGGTTTTGTTGCATTTAAATAAGATGTTAAATTATTTTATATTTATTTTTACTTACAATATGTATAAATTATTTTTATTATATATTTGAAATTATACTTTTATTTTATAAACTTAACGATTTAATTTAAATATATATATATATATATATATATATATATATATATACACTACAAGAAATAGTAGCATTAGCGGGAAAGCTATTGCGGCAACAACTAAAATGGCCTCTAATGATAATTTTAAAAACCAAAATGGCCTCTAATTATACTTTAAGCGGCAATATTTGCCGCTAAAGATAAAGTTAATAGAGGCAAAAACAAATAATTTGCTACTAAAGGTATCTTTAGCGAGAAACTTATAGAGGCGACAAATAACGAACTATTAGCGGCAAAATTAAGATTTTTAGTGTTAAATTTTTCGCCGCTAAAGATACTATTTCTTGTAGTGATATTCAGTTATAAAGATAATATCTAATTTTGACTACTAAAACTCTAAAATATTACAAAAAAAGAAGAAAAAAACTTGATTTAATTTCAATCTAATTTCGTCGTTTTTACAATTTTTAAAAATATTTAAGTTTATTTTTAAATGCACTCAAGTGTATTATACTATATTCACAATTCATGAAATGTTAAAATAAGGTCTTTTTTACCCTACTTAAGAGATTTTGGGTTTGTTTCCGGTTGATGACAAGAAATTTAAACAGATATATCAAGAAAGTATACAAAAATAATATAAAAAACGAGTTATTAATTATTTAAAATACAAAACAATGAACTTATATGCATCATACAAAAAAATTTCTTTTAAAAAAAGACAGTTTGAGTTAAGGAAAAATTCTCAAAACTCAAAAAGTTGAGTTATGGGAAAAAATTCTCAAAACTAAAAAAAAAAAAGTGTTATGGAAAAACTAAAATGTTAGTTCCAAACAACTATGCATCAGAATTTTTTTTAAAACTAAAAAAAAAGGCAGTTTCAGTTTCGCGAAAATTCTTAAAACTCAAAAAGTTGAGTTATGGAAAGAAAATTCCAAAACTCAAAAAATTGAGTTACGGAAAAACTATAATGTTAGTTCCAAACAACTTTGCAATAGAAAAATAAGTTATTTAAAAAAAAAAGACAGTTTGAGTGAAAGGAAAATTCTCAAAATTTGAAAAGTTGAGCTTCTTATGTTAATCAATATCTTGAGTGTAAGATGGTTATCGATGAGAAAAAAGAGAACAACTTTACAAAAAAATTTGGTACGGAAAAGACAGAGAGATCAATAAGTTTTGTGTAAGTTAATAGGTAATACTTTCACACCAGAGACTAAAAAGCAATTTTTTCCATTTTTTGGTAGGTGGGAAGCTGGTCTACATTTAGCTGAAATTCTTAGTTTTTTTTAGTTGAAGTGTGTAACCATTCTATTCAATCTTACATTGTTCATCTTTACTAATAGAGAAGAGTTTCATTTATGAAGTAACTATATTAATCTGAAAACAATACATACAGAACATGTAACCTATATGAACACTTTATATGACCGGGATCTCCCAGGCTGAGAAATGTCGAGCAAAATTATAGTGTATTTTACATAAACTGATGCCGACTTAGATAAGATAACAAACAACTACTATGAGCCATTTTCATAAATAAGTCTTTTAAAATTAATTAGATATTGTAGATTCATGTTACATGTGTATGAATTATTATTTTTATTATTAATAGGATGGAAGAATCAATTACTTAGAGTTTAAGGCGATGATGTCAACCGGCTGATGGTTTTGTTGAAAAAATAAAGGCTGATGTTGATGGAAATGGGATGCTAAACTGTGAAGAATTCGTGACAATGACCGCACATTTGAAAAAGATGAGTAACGAGGAGCAGTTTCAACAAGCTTTCCAACATTTTGATAAGAATAAAAGTGGATATATCAACAACGAATGTGGTAAAAAGGGACAAAAAGGAAAAGAACTAAATGTATGGTGCCTTTTATCGGGGAAGTAAATGACAGTTGTGGTCAGGGGAATAAAGAATAGCATGAAAGGGTTATTAGGAATTAATCCAAAAAATATGACTAAAGCTTTTACCCTATGAGGAGAGATTCAATGAAAATAGTGTATAGGGGAAAGGAAATGTCGTGTAGTTTTTGTGGGTCCCATGATTTAGCGTTGCTGCTTGAGTAAGAAATTTGCTCCTATACTGCATTTTCTTACTTTTATTTTCTGTAAATCTTCATTTAGCGCATCTGCTGGAGATGGTCTAAGATATCTCATATGATATTTGCTCTTCTTGCCCAATTCATGCATTTTTCTATACATATTCATTGGATGACAACCAGACGTTTTCTCCAGTATCTCAAACAATAATCAGTCGTGATATTTACAACAAAATCAACTTATGTCTCTTATTTCTCAACAATCTGTCTGAGTTGGCAACGATGATTATCATCCTTCAACAACTACTTATGTTTTCTATCTTGGTGGGATACCAGTATCACGATGTTCCAAAGATCAAATAATGATTGATAAATCTTCAACGAACACTAAGTATAGAGTTTTCACGCCATTTTTTGTTTAAATTACACAACTCACCAATCTTCTAGCCGAGCTTGGATTTGATCCACCAACTGCTCTAGCAATGCATCATGACAAATTGGGAACCACCTAACTATGTTTCAATCCTATTTTTTCTTTAATAAAGCAAATTATATTCGAGTATCATTTTGCCCGAGTAAACAAATGTGTTCTGCTCAAATAGCTCATGTTCTCGCTAATTGATAATTTGTCGGCATAGCAACAAAGCCTATGGCAATAGATTGTTTCACCTTTAATGTGTTAAAGGTTGAAGGAGAGAAAAAGTGTAACCTGTTTAGGGTATAAAGAGTTAAATGATGGATATTTATTCATATGAGAGTGGGTCATTATGTGGATACTTATACGAAATAGACTTGACATGTCAACCCAAGTATTACTCATAAGTTGTGAAACCCACACGCAAGTCAATTTCACTGCCATCTCGTTGGGGTCAGTTTGAGTAGCTTATGTTAGCCTAAAGACTATAATTTGGTTGATGATTGGGGATAAAACAATATATCTTGAACATGCATGGTCTTACGATGAAACTGAGACTGGTGGTTTAACTTGAACATCCAAGGAAGAATGATGATAAGAAAAAGATAACTAAAGGGGTGAGATAAAGAGATGAAGATAAGAATTGGGAGTCTACAGAAGATGAATGCTTAGAAGATACTATATGGAAGCTTAAAAGATGAAAAAGGGTGTTTGGGTGATGATACTTGGAGACTAAAAAGATGATGTTTAGATGAAAAAGAAGAAGAGTGTGAATGATTACAAAGAGATTGAAAATAAATTACCATACCTCCAAATATCTAAAAGGCGGAATGGCTAAAGTGGTCAACTAAAGAAAACAAAGGATGAGAATACTGAACCTTTAGAAATGAAGTCTAGGCAGAATTCCTCAACGTATTGGAGATTGGAGTTGAGAAAAATCAAAGTCCAAACCTCTGAAGTAAGACTAGGTGGAATACCTAAAAGTATTGGAGATTAAAACTGAGAAGAAGAAAAATTGGGACCTCTGATAATAGAATTAGGCAGAATTCCTAAACCTATTGGATATAAAAGTTGAGAAGATGAAGACCAAATAGCTAGAGCAAAAGATGTTGGATACCCGATGCACTTTATTATCAAATTTGAAGATTCAACTCCAAGTGTATGAATAACATTTTTGAAGATGGGCATCGAAGAGGTTATGCATACTAGTTAGAAAGGACACAATTAGACTTGTTAATGTATTGTTTCTCAAGTATCCATCTGAGCCACACCACTGGGCATTTAACTAGAAAACATAGATGTCCACATGTGAAAAAATATCCAAGCGGAAGGTGACACATGGACAAAGATGTTGGAGGATTTTTTCCCTATAAATAGAGGCACCGTATAACTCCATTATGTGTCTCTTCACTCTACAAAATTCAAAGTCTCTCAAAGTTATCTTCAAAGAGAGACCCAAAGCAATATCATATGTATATATCCATACATATTGCTTTGTATACATTAGCCCAAATATACTTTAAAATTAACTTATTTAGGAGTTTAGAGTCTGGCTAGGTATATTAGGTTTAATCATAAATCCCAGGGTTTTACTCTTAGTCTAGTGAAGAAGGTATTCTTACATAGACTAGACAAGGGTGTGTTAAAGATTTTGTGGTATAGACACATAATTTGAAGGCTTCGCTAAGTGTGAAGTGGTAGATCGGGATAGAGATTGTTTAGTAGTCCTTGTGGTGATACTTAAGAGAAAGACTTCACGGGTTTGTGAAGTGGTATATCGTAAGTGGATATTGTTCACTTAGTTTCCTAGTATTGGTGATAACACTAGTGGGTTCTTTCGAAGAGGTTGTAAAATTTTGTGCTCTCACCTTCAAGAGACACGGGGGAGTTCAAGTTGAGGAGTTGAAATCCTATAGGTGCTCATACCTTAAGTAGTGGATGTAAGTTAGTGATGTCTCTCGTTATGTGATAAATATATGCCCTTAGGAGACATCATTTTAGGTAGAAATTAGACTTACTTGATAGACTTTTATGCTTATTTTAATATATTGCACTTTCTCCCTTCCGAATTATGATATTTCATTTTTAGAGTTTTTGTGCGTTAAGTTGTTTGTTTTTAGCATAAAGATTTTAGGTGCATGGATGCTATGGAGACCAAGATGAGGAGGAGAAGTGAAGATTAAAGTCCTAGATCAAAAAGAGAGGTCAAAAGGGAGAAGTATCACCCAAAGAGTTGACAAGAAGATATGAGAATCTGGATAACTGTTACTAATTGCTGATTTCGAGCCACATCGGCACTGATTTGGGTCTGGTGACTCAAAGAATAAAGTTGCGCCTCTGAGTTAACGCGAATTCAGGACTAAAATCAGGTGATTTGGAGTGAGACGCAAAAGTTACGGTTGTTTTACTAAAGAGTGTACATCCATTACAGGTTTCTCTGATTTGGACTTGGACTTTTTATCGTTTGACTTAATAGTATTAAATAAAAGCACAATCCGAATTAGTGTAGTATAAATAGCCTTTTAGACCTCATTTTCAAGAAGTTCCATTATTTTCAAAGTCAGAGTCAGAGCAAAAACTCAGAAGAGATAGTAAGAGATGGAGAATTCCCATTCTTCCAACGACAACTCAATCCAACCCTTAAATTAGGTTATTTATTTCTGTTTTGTAATTGAAAACATGAATGCTTTTATTTTATTTTCAGTTTTAGTTTGAATATGAGCTAAATTCCTTAGTACTTGAGAATCGTAATAATGGGTTAAGCCCTAGTTTATGCAATTAATGTTTTTCCGAATTTGGGATTTTATTATTTAATTTAAGTTGGGTATTTTGTATTGGCTATTACGGTATTCTTGTTTACTATTTCTAATCTGATCAATTAGAAGTAGGTTTGAGTAATTAGGTTATTCACTTAGTGGCGAGTGATCATCCGACATGGGAGTTTGATTACAAACATAGGTAATAGACGTGTGAATTGACCGATGGGATTAACTAATCACATAGCCAATGAGGTAAGAGGCTTCACATCCGTAAGTGGATATAATCACCCAAGAGGGGTTTATAGTACCGTAGGATAGCTCTAGGTCCACCCGACAGGGGGTTAGGAGATATTAGAGTCCCGAGTAATACATAAATACCAACTTAGCCCTTAAAAGGAGACATAATTGTATGAAATTAGGTAGATACCTTGAGAGACTCAAGTACATATCTCATATCTGCGTCCACACTTATTTACTTTCAGTTTTTGCTTTCAGTTAATCATTTAGTTAATTTATTTTATTGCATCTAGTAGTTATAATTCAAAACCCAAACACATATCTGTTTATTTCCATTTCGTTATTTTCAATTAACCCTACTTATTTGATTAACACCATAGTCATATTTATCCGTCCCTGAGAAAGAAATCTGTATTATTTACACATTACTTGGAACGACCCATGCACTTGCGGGTAGTGTCCCTCTCTTTAGGGGTGGTGATTTTATCACACACCAGGAGACACCAGTTAGGAAAGCCAAACCACTCTAAATATTATGTTTGTCTTCTCTTTCCTTAAGTCTTGAATTTTGTGCATGCCATTTATTTAATATATTGCCTCCTTATTGCATATATCTTTAGGCATAGAATATTGCATGTTCAGCACTTGTTAAATTACTTCTTTTGATTCTTGTCTAGTGTTCATCATATAATGATTACACATAGTGTTTGATTGATTATTTATACTCTAATATCATATCTCTAAGTGTTGTTTTAACCATTCTATCTAAAGTTCTAAAAGGTTGATTTTTAGGTAGGATCATATGATTTAAGTTAGATTTTAAATTCCGCATTGTCTTTTCACCCCCTATTTAGGATATTATCTTGGGTTTCACTTATTATCTCACTAAATAATAACTTTTTTTGGCAATCTAACAGAACCTCTAGTTAGAGATTGATTCATCTTTGATGTGTTGAAGTATGAAGGAGAGATATGGTGTGATTTGTTTAGTCTTTATGGAGGTAGATAATGGATATATATGTTCAATAGATGGGTCATTATATGGATGCTTATACGAGTCAGACTCAGTTTAAGTAGGTCATGTTCTCACCGAACAATACTTTGTTGCCATTCTAACGAATTATGTTAGAATTATTTGGTGTGTTGGAGGTTGAAGGGGAGATAGGGTGTGAATTGTTTAAGGTTTGTGGAGGTAGATGATGGATATTTATGCATATTAGGATGGGTCATTATATGGAAACTTATACAAGTTGAACAAAAATAACAAGTAGGTCATGTTCTCACCGAACAATAATTTGTTGCCATTTTAACGATCATGTTAGAATTGTTTGGTGTGTTGGAGGTTGAAGGGGAGATAGGGTGTGAATGGTTTAAGGTTTGTGGAGGTAGACGATGGCTATTCTTTTTGATATATGGGTGTTCGGGCCAGCTTTCGCGCACCACGACTATTCCCATAGGAAATATACACGCCTGATGACGCCTCCTCATGCATATCCCCACTTAATCAGAACTAGGTTACCCATGTTCAGGGAGGATATTCGAACCCTGTACCTCTTGCTTAACCCCCTTAAGGGATGAAGATATATCAAGGCTCTGGCCAGTTGAAGATGATAGCTATCTATTCATATGAGGATGGGTCATTATGTGGAAACTTATACAAGTCGAACAAAAATAACAAAAGAATGGGTTGAGAGAGGCTTGAACTCTCAACATCATGATAACTTAGAAGCTATGAGACCTACGTGCTAGCCAACTGCGCCACCACCCCATTACAATTTGTTGGAAGCTATGTAACCTATATACTACCCCAACTACATCACTTCTCCGTTGATGTGTCTATTCAATCTTTAGAATGAAGCACACTGCATTGGAGTGTCATTTTGTCCTAGCAAAAATTTGCGTTGGGCTCACTATGAGCAGCTCTTCATATCTGATGTGATGGAGGTTAAAATAGAAATAAGGGGTACGAGAGGCTGAAACTCTCAAACTTGAGATTACTCAAAAGTAATAAGACCTACATACTAGGCAATTGTGCCGCCACCTATTCATGCGTCGATTCGGGTTTCCAATCTAGAGATAAGCACATTATCTTGGAGTATCATTTTGTCAGAGCGAAAATTGCGTTGGTCACGTTTTAAATAACTTATGTTCTCAATGAAAAATATTTGTTGGCATTCCTAAAAAGTCTTTGGCCAAAGATTGATTCATCTTTAACGTGTTAGAGGTTAAAGGAGACATAGTGTGAGTTCTTTAAGGTTGATGGAGGTTGATAATGTATATTTATGCATATAGGAGCGAGTTATTATATAAACCCTTATACATGTCGATTAGGAATAAAAATAAATACGTGGTGATCAATATAGAATGAAGCACATTACACTGGAGTATCATTTTATCAGATAATATATTATGCCAGACTTATTTCAAATAACACATGTTCTCAATGAACAATATTTGATGGCGTTCCAGCAAAGCCTAATGTATAAATATATATATATATATATATATATATATATATATATATATATTTTTTTTTTTTTGGTTACATGGGTTCCGAGCTAGCTTGCGCGCACCCGACTAATCCCACGGAGGTATACATGCCTCCCCATATATATTCTCAAGGTAAATCAGAACTCGATTACCCATAAGCCTAATGTATATTTATATGTAAATGGGGATTTGTTAATACAGGTTTAACGGATAAAATAACACATGTTCTCAATGAACAATATTTGATTGCCTAATGTATATATATATATATTTTTTTTTGGTTACATGGGTTCCGAGCTAGCTTGCGCGCACCCGACTAATCCCACGGAGGTATACATGCCTGATTGCCTGGGGATTTGTTAATACAGGTTTAACGGATAAAAATAAATATGGGGTGAGAGAGGCTCGAACTCTCGACCTCAGGATTACTCAGAAGCTATGAGACCTACGCGCTAGCCAACTGCGCCACCACCCCATTGATGTGCATATTTTCATTTCACTCAAAAATAAATCATATTACATTGTAGTATCATTTTGTCCAAGCAAACATTATTGAGCTCAAGATTACCCAGAAGCTATGATACCTACGCGCTAGACAACTACTCCACCACCCTATTATTATTGTGCCTAGTCGTGTTTCACTCTAAAATGCAGCTCATTACATTGGAGTATCATTTTGTCTAAGCACACATTGTCGATCTCAGGATTACTCGGAAGGAATGAAACCCACGCGCTAGCCAACTGCGCCACCACCTGTTGATGTGCCTATTTGTGTTACACTCTAAAATGAAGCACATTAGATTTGAGTATCATTTTTTCCAAAAAATCATTGTCGAGCTCACTCAGAGTAGCTCATTATCTTATCGAACTATAATTTTCTAGTACTCTAACAAAGCCTCTAGCCAATGATCATTTCATATTTTGTTTATTGGAAGTTGCACTAGGGTAGAGACTGAATTTCTTGGTTTATAAAGTTAGATGATTGAGATTTATGGAAAGGGGACGAGTTATTATTATGCACATATTGGTTATTTTGTGGATACTTATACGGATAGAAAATAAATAAATTATGAAGAAGCTTGAAATATCCATCTAGAGGTTAGTTGAAACCCATGCACATATACACTTAGGGCCGGTCCTGAGGGGAGGCCAAGGAGGCCATGGCCTTGGGCCCCCCCAAATTCTTACAATTTTTAGGGCCCCTTAATTTTTTTTCATACATAATATAGTTTTTTCTATTTAAAAGAGATCCAGTTTTGGCCCAATTTAAAACAAAAATTCATGCATAATATAGTTTTTTTTACTTAAAAAAGGCCCAATTTTGACCCAACTTAAAACAAAAATTCTAGTTTGTCTTTTTTGAGTAAAAAAAAAATTATCCTATATAATACTACATAAGATTTTTGGAGGGGCCCATTTTTTAAAGTTTGTCTTGTGCCCCCAAAATATCAGGACCGGCCCTGTATGCACATATTGGTTATTTTGTGGATACTTATACGGATAGAAAATAAATAAATTATGAAGAAGCTTGAAATATCCATCTAGAGGTTAGTTGAAACCCATGCACATATACACTCAGGGCCGGTCCTGAGGGGAGGCCAAGGAGGCCATGGCCTTGGGCCCCCCTCAAATTCTTACAATTTTTAGGGCCCCTTAATTTTTTTTCATACATAATATAGTTTTTTCTATTTAAAAGAGATCCAGTTTTGGCCCAATTTAAAACAAAAATTCATGCATAATATAGTTTTTTTTTACTTAAAAAAGGCCCAATTTTGACCCAACTTAAAACAAAAATTCTAGTTTGTCTTTTTTGAGTAAAAAAAAAATTATCCTATATAATACTACATAAGATTTTTGGAGGGACCCATTTTTTAAAGTTTGTCTTGTGCCCCCAAAATGTCAGGACCGGCCCTGTATACACTAGTAAACTACACCACAATTCCATTTAAAAAAAAAAAAACTACAACATAATGATATTTAATATCGGAGAACATAATTAATGATACTATTAAAAAGAAAGTTTATCTTGTGTAATAGATAATGTGCATAATACGTTTTTTTTCAATGATTCACTTTATATATAAAGGGAAAAATATAGAACAAGATTACATATAGCTACTGGTGGTTGGTAAGGTGTGATAAAATAATTATAATAAAAGATAAGAACTATCACCCTGACCAATCACGTTACTCGCTGCAAGTATCACAGATCGTATGCAAATTTAATTGATAAGTAGAATTCGTTCGAAGGGACTACGAAAGTTAGCTAGGACTAATGCAAATATAGTGTGCAAATAAAATAATTTAGAAGGTTAATATGCGAAAAGACTGAATTTTTTTTTTGGTTTTTAAGACTACAACGATTGACTAAATTAAATAAAGACAGGAAAATAAATAGAAAGGAAGAAGTAGTATAAGAGTTTAGCTCGAGATATAATAAGTAATCCCCACTAGCCTTGTTCTATGACCTATTTTTGTAAGGGAGAATCGTGTGATATGCGATTACCAGGATTCTATATTCCTCCTAACCCCCTTCCAGGTGGACTTAGGTGGCGACCTAACAGTTATCATGGGACATGGGTAAGGGGACCCTTTGCAATGATCGGTGGTTGATCTCAAACCCTAGTGACTATCTAGTTAGGCAAGCCCGTCAGGATCACTACCGCACACTAGACGTTTATGTGGTGTTTCAATAATTAGACACCCCTTCTCGGTGACCATCTAACTACTATGGTAATCCCATACGTTTTCAACTGCAAGGACTACAGACAATTTATCAAAGCACATAAATTGAGATAACACTACTAATTTCAATTATATGTAAAAAGACATCCCAAATTTAAATATATATAAAACAAGTCTAGGGTTCATACCTTTATGCTAATTTCAATCTAAATAGAATTAGTTCATGCTAGAGAAAGAAAGAAAATAAATTACAAAAGTGAACGGTTGGAATGACATGAATAGCTTCCAACTCCTTCTTGTCTTCCTGCTCCTAATGATTTCTTGGTGTAATATTGATTAAGGTCTGAGCAAGGATGAATTCTCTAAGGTAGGAATGGATATATATAGGCCTTTGGTCGAAATATGGAGTAGTCCCCAAGTTAAGGAGTCCTAATCTTACCGAAATTCGTATCCTTAAATAGTAGGACATGATAAACCTTTGCAGAATTTGATTTGGTCATATCTCCTTCATTATCGGAATTTAATGTTATTTATATGGAAACAACCGAAAATTAATAGATCTATTTGCTCATACAAAAGGATCCTTCTAATTCCTGACCGAATTTCTGCAACAATTTAATTAGTGGATGTATCTTCAGTTTTGGCAGCTTCTCCACTTCCCAAATATATCCAAACTTCTCCTTTTTGAATCTGAATAAGGAATTTACTTTACTTTACACTTCAAATCAGTTTCCATAGGTGTCATACCTCCCATATACCTAATTACTACACAAATAACACACAAATTACGCGCAAAAGCTCACAAAATAGCAAAACACCTAAAACTAGACAAGAAAGTGTAAAGTCTGAATAAATGAGGAAAAATTACAAAATTAATTACTATATACCCTTACAATGATGTTTCAAGTATAGATTAATATATCACAATTATGGAGACATCAACTATTTACTACTATACTTTTCTAGGTTGAATTGCTCCAGGTTTGTAAGTGTAATTCATTAATGATCCTCCTTTGTTGCATCATGTGTTGTACTTTTATAGTTGTATTCATGTTAAATATGTGCATTTACTATTTTTTTAATTCTATATCTTTAACTTTACTAATATGAATCCAAACGATGTATTAGTTCCCGTTTTAAAATAAAGTCCTTTAAAATAAGAGAATTGTTATTAATAAATAGTTATATAGTTCGACGGGGATATGGAACATCCTTTCAAGCAATGGATAGTAATTTTTTCATAAACATTCTAACAAGTATTAACTAATCACGTTAGTATGCCATTATGTTGTTTGTCCCACTAATACACTAAGGTATAACTGCATAGCATAATGTTAACTTTTATTCTTATAAACATATTATAAACACATTAGTTTAAAAATTTGTTTTGTTTGTGAAAATAAATATTATATAATCAGAGATAGAATGAGAGGGAAGACGAATAATTTAATTGATATGGGTAGAGTGTGAATTACAAAGTAAACATGTCATACTCATAAAAAGTAAGTAAACCTCAAAATTTAGTCTTCTTGGGCTTGTAATTTGGATGGCATATCTATGGTCTGGAATGAATATTCATAATAATGTTTCATAACACCCCCTCCTAAATATTCAATTCTTAAGAATATGGTTCGTTAAAATTCTTTTGGAAAAATCCTTTAAGACAAAAATCAAGTGAAGGAAAATAGAGTACAATCCTTACACGCTTTAAACGTACCTCGTTATAAAACTTCTAAAAAAATCTTGTGGGACAAAATTTTAATGAAGGAAAAAAGATTACAACGCGTATGCTGATAAGAAAAAGAGATTACGACGCGCATTTCTCTCTTCCTTCATGTAAATATATCAATAATGATCTTCGTTTGGAATTTGATCTTGATCTTCAGGATTTCAAATATTATCATATATGTAACCATAATTTAAATGAAGCATTACATATTGTCTCGTATCATTGAAAATATACCCAAAGTATAAATTTATGCATATAAATCTTTAGTAACAATTACATGCAATTAATATTATCAAATATATATAAACACATATTTCAATTATGAAATATCGCACAAATATATAAGACATGTTACATGAAAACCTGTAAGACAATAAACGACAGACACCAACACTCTAATTTATGCAAAATTATATAATATATCTCAAGATTTATATATAAGCGCTTTTATTTCTTTAAGGTCTTCCATATAAAAGTTTGTATCAACGATACATATTGGTAAATTTATTTACCATAAGACGCGCACAAAATCCTTTACAAAATTTTCAGAGTATAATATATCTTATATTCAAATTTACCATGTGGGCATGAATCTGGTTGAAGTTGTCATGACTGAAACGAGATCCCTAATTTCAACAAACTAGTACCCATTTTAGAAAAGTGTAATTTCTTCCCATTGAGCTCCAACGTATTGAAACCATACTAAATTATGAAAGTTAGATGTTGGTTTATTATTAATTTAAGGAATTCTTTTTAAACCGAGATGAAATTTCTTACAAAACGGGTTCCCATTTTTGAAGCGAGATGACGCTGCTTACAAAACGGGTTCCCACTCTTGAAGTGGGATGACGTTTCTTACAAAACGGGGTCCTGTTTTGGCTTATTCCTTTTGAGATGGATTTTATGATATGGTAAAAATGTTTCTTCATCAAGTTGTTAGAAATGATATTTTAAGAAATTATGTAGTGCAACTTGAGAGCCAATGTACAACACATAATTAGTTATGGCAAAAAAGATGATTGGATGCTTTTAACTTAACATGTGAAATGTTCTAATAGTGCATCTTAACGAGTTTGTAGTTTAGCATTTTAGAAAATTCAATACACATCAAAAGTTATGTTCTAAAAATGTTTAACTCAAGCAAATGCACACAAAACCTAAAACATGTTAAAGATAGATAAGATGTAAATGCATATTTTAGCCATAAAGGTGATGTTTAGATACTTTAACTCCTAACATAAAAAATATTCTAAATAAAAATCTAATCAAGTATGTATTTAAAAAATTTACATGTGAAATGTTATGAGAGTCCATGCAACATATAGGATGATTCTTAGGATACTTGTACTCTAATCATGTGATGTGTTACTAAACGTGTAATCATATAACAATATAGAAGACAAATTTATGAAGGTTAAGTGTATGCCAATAATATTAAGGGTATGTTTGGATTGAAGGTATTGAGAAGAAAAGAAAGGAAAGGAAAGGAAATGATTTCTGATATATTTAATCGTTTGAATTAGAATATTTTTGAAGGAAAGTAATTTGGGTGATTATTAAAATCACCTATAAACCCCTATATATAATCACTCCAAATTGGGGTCAAATGGAAGGAAAGAATTTCATTAAATAAGCAAGAGTAAAATAAAAAACATTGACACCTTACAAACAATGGGAAATATGTTAATAAAAAAATTATTTCCTAATTTTTTTCTAATCCAAACAAAAAAAATACTCAAATTTTTTTATGAATTTTTATTTGTTAAAATTATCAAATCCAAACAACATTTTTCGCTCTTTTTCTTTTCTTTTATAGTTTTTCTCTTCTTTTCTTTTATTATTTTTTCCCCTTCTGTATACAAACACACCCTAAGGGGTGCTTAAAACAAAACCAATAATCACAGAGACGTAGGATTGTGCTAAATACCATATACGCATGCATATATAATCCTAGTGGTGGTCCTTTGTGTGTTCTAAATAAATACAATAAATAATCAAACCACAACCGCAAGTGTACGGTTGTCCCAAGTAATATAGTTGATAAAACAAATTCGTTCCAAGGACGGGATGGTTGACTACAATGCTTATCAAGTAATGATTGGTTGCACTTATGAAAGCAAGTAAAAGATATAATGATTGTTTGTTTGTTTTTATTATTCTAAGTAATGAAAGACTAAATGGAAAATGCAAATAATTAACTAAGACGCAAGTAAATAAAAGTAAAACGCAAGTATGAGAAAGTAGCACTTGAGATACGCAAGGATTTCATCTAACTCTTATTTATTCCATGTTTCGTTTAAGGGACAAATTGGTAAAAAGTAATGGTCGGGATTCTAAGGTCATCCTTACCCCCGTCAGGGTGGACTAAGGAGCTACTCTTAAATGCTACAAACCCCGTCAGGGTGATTATAGTCCATTCTTAAGTGATTAAGTTTATTTTACCCAATTGGCCATAGGATTAATTACGCTCGTCAGAGTCAAATAATTTCTATCCTACATTCATTAATTATTTCTGTACCTAAACCCCCCGTCAAGGTGATCCAATCGCCACTAATTGGAATAGCCTAGATACTAAGACCTATGATTGGTTAATTACGTCAATTATAGTTATTAAGAACAAATTAATGAAAAATACCTAATACCCAATTTGGTTTCAATTGTAAAAATCCCAAATACAAAAGCATAGAATAAAATAGAATCAAAATCAATCCATAATGCGATCTCAAGCACTAATTAAAATTAGCTCATAATTGGAAAAACTAAGAAAATAAATAAAAAGGAATTCATAATTGTTTTACAGAAAGGAAAATAGAAACCTAATTAGGAAGATGAATTGGCTGCAACGTGGAGATATAGACAGTCTCCAGCTCCAAACTTCTTTTCGTCTTGACGCTCTCTTCTAATGATGTTTTAATTTGAAAAATATAATGAAAGGTTAGAAATAATAAGGTCGAAAGGCCTATTTATACTTGTAAATTCGGAATAGGGTTTTATTTTAAATAAAAAGCCATTTTAGAAAAGCCCAAGTCCATAATTAAGCCCAAAATCCCGTAACTGCTGCACCACCTCCACTAAAATAGCTCTAGCCGATTCGTTATAACTCCGATTGACCTCAAATCACTTGCTAAATTTCCGTAACTCGATAAGGAACATAATCTCTTCAAAGGTCAGCGGCTAAATCAACTGGTAAGTGCCTCGAAATCAGCAATCTTTGGCCTGTTTTCCAGATTTGCAGCTTCAAAATATAATTCTTTTCGGGATTTATCTTCAAGCTTTGACTTCATTACACGATCTTTGACTTTATTCTTGGATTCCTCTCCTTGCTAATATTCAAAACCTACAAACTTTTCACTAAAACAAGCAATATTACGCGCAAAAGTTTAATAAATAAAAAATACTAGAAATAAAAGAGGAAATTCGGATTATTGCATATTTAGCCCAAAAGTCTATTAAATTAATCAAATAAACACAAAAAATGATGTCTCTCAAAGGTATAAAATTAGAACATTTAGGGAGACATCAAGACCCCCAACTCAAACCTTTGTCGTCCCGACAAAGCAAAACTAAAAACAAGGGGAATGAAGTAGATGCAAGAGAAAATAGAAGCTAGCAAATAAACCCAAAAGCAATTCTAAAGATAAATCTCATATAGCAAACATTAAGAACTAACATACACATACACTAATCATGCAACATCAAACATAAATAACTTCAATCATAAAATTAACTTTGCAATGCTAGAAGGTTACACTTGTACTTATCTCATTATGATGGCTATAGTTTGTTCCTCGATCCTTACTCGCTTTGAACGCTCCACTTAGTATACAACCTATTAACTTACCATGCACCTAGGAATCACGAGGACTTTACGGTTTTAGCGTAGGCTTAGGGACGGTGTGGTATGTATATTTGGTAAATTTGAAGTGAGCTTTTGGCTCTCTCCTCACTTACCATCAACAACTGTCCACGAGCTTGAGTTTACACTCATATAATGTTCTCACTCAACCCATTTGACGCGCTAATGTTGCGTCCCCAATGTCAACCCAATTATTTTAAGATGATTTCCAAAAATATTCCACTTTGCCGGTTTATTTTATTCTTTCTTTTTTTTTTTTTTTTCATTTTTTTTTCATTTATTTTCTTCTTTTTTGTACAAGATACCCATGACCATCATTTTGATGTGAAAGGTCATGTCTCATATAAATTTTTTCTCTTTTCTCTTTTTTTTTTCTTTTTCAAATCCCGGCAAAGGGTTACAAATAATAATATCATCTTTTATTTTTGTGTCTTAATATAAACACATAAATCCCACCCAATGAAATTTCCCAAATGTGGACCCTCCACCCCAAACTCAAGCTCGAGACAGGTCTCAGGAATGTGATTCAAGTGCGGGTCATTTGGTCATGCCTAATAATCTAAGGGATAATGGTCTTATATCGTGGCTACAAAAGAAAGGCTTAAGGCTCAAAATTGGGCTAAGACGGATAAAATTAATATAAGGGATAGCAGGCTAAAAGGCTTCAAATGGATAACAAAGAACTTCCCCTATCATTTTCCTAGTTACATGGTTCGTCTCTAGTTCATATCTAAGTGGGTTCTCTACTAATTTAGATCTCACGTTCTACAAACCAAACATTTTCTTTAAGTACAAGCTTACTTCTTTTGCATTGTTCATTAATTTTTCCTATTCATTATCTATGTTCGCATGCAATTGTAAATGCGTTTTATGTTATTTCCTAAAGTCCACTATCTACTATCATAGATTCATCAAAAGTATGTTTAAAAGGGACATTTAAAATCTTCTACAGTCAAACGCAACTCCTAATTAATTTATTGAAAGCAATTAAAAACAAATAAACACATAAAAACTGGGATGAGGCAACGCACCCCACCCTAAACTCAAAAATGAGTCGTGTCCCCACGACTCGAAAAGACTCAAAGCAATAAAATAATCTACACTAAATGAGAAAAGGATTGGAAAACATATCTGGATCGGCACTAGGCCGATTACGTGTAGTCTCATGTTGAAATTTTGAATACTTCTTTATCAAGCTTAAAAGATCATGTATTTGTTGCGTTCATCTTGATTAAAGTGTTCTTCATTACCTCGAACTCTTTTGTCATATTTTCCAAGTCTTCATCATTTCCTAACCCTCTAAATCATCATCTCTTCTACGAAAATCTTTCCTCAACATCCAACTTTCTATCTTCATCATGTTCTTCGTACCTTTTCCAACCTTCATGGTCATCTTTGATGACCCCAAACTCAATTTTTCACCTACTTAAAGATTACTTGCAAAATATATAATATTAATAGGCTCAAACAATTCACAATTCCTCCGATAAATAACGAAAATAAATCTTAATTCCCAACTGGTAATAGAAAGAAAAGTAGAGTTCTAGCTATTTTACCGGATTGGCCATGGAATTTATGATGATTTGATACCTTGCACTTGCAATCTCCAACCTTCAAAGTACCAAAGCTATTGATGAAATTTTTGTCTCTTAATATTGTTGAAAGTGGCACAGTAGTGGGATTGGTGATTTATTTGAGATGGGTATTTAATATCTATGGTGTTGGAGAGGTTTAAAGGATATAATTTAAGCTTTGGTGAAGAAATTTTTGGGTTAAAACTTGAATTTCTTGGTGTTTTTGGAAAGATTTGTGATTGTTAATGTGTTGGGATGATGTTTAGAGGTAAGGATTGGTGATATATTGGTGTTTTGATGGTGGAATTTAAATGTTTTTGGAGCTTTGGTTCGTCATCAATGGTTTTTCATGTGTTGGAGGCCAAAGGAGAGGGAAAAATAAGGTTTTTTAAGCTTTAGGTCTGTTTTCGCCGAGACCACGACCGGCATGCCGGTCGCGAATGACGACCGCCCCAACAGCTAGGTCTCGAAAAGTTATGCAGTTTAGGCTCAAAGATCACCTGATTCGGACACCCGAGCGCAAAGATATCGCTTGCCGAACTTTTCTCTGACTGTTTTTTTTAATTCTTTTTTATTTTTTTACCTCTGACGCAAGCCTCTTGCGTCGTTGCTGACGCAGTAACCAGAAACATCATCGTCATCGGCCGGCTAGCCGGTCATCTGACCGGTATGCCGGCGGCACGTCGCTGGCGCGAATGAAGACGCAGTCATGCTGTGACGCAGTGGTCAGAAACTTTTAGCTGTTTATCTGAACTTTTTCGACTTCACCATTGGATAGAGCTCGAAAAGTTATGCGGTTTAGGCTCAAGAAAAAGTTAATTCCGACCTCCGAGCATCAAGTTATGATCTTCCGAAGTTGCTGAATGAAGACGCAGTCGTGCTGCGTCGTCGCTGACGCAGTGGTCAGAAACTTTTAGCTACTTATCTGAACTTTTCGACTTCACCATTGGATAGAGCTCGAAAAGTTATGCGGTTTAGGCTCAAGAAAAAGTTAATTCCGACCCCCGAGCATCAAGTTATGATCTTCCGAAGTTGCTGATAACCTAACTACCCCAAACTCATGACCTTTACTCCTGTAATCATAAGAAACACCAACCTTTCTCATTTCTTAAAAATAAACACTAAATAAGGAATCATTACTCTAATTTACACTAAGAATTTAAAAGACATGAAAGCAATTTAAAACATGGGTTGTCTCCCAAGAAGCACTTTTATTTATTACGTCTTTAAGTTCGACGCGTTACCTTCCATGAAGATGGTATTGAGGCCCTTGCGGTGTTCATCCGCTTAAACTCGCCTCTTCTTTGATGTAAAAGCTTAAGAACCTTCCCCCTTAGAATATTATTCAATCGATCTCTAAAAGGGGGTGGGTAAGTACTTCGTTTCGCCTTTTTATTTTCACGACGAAACACATTTTCCACCACATTAGAGTATATAACTGTTCTCCACGGTATAAGATTTTTTTTACTCCTTGGTTCAATCTCGTATTCATCTTTAAAATGTGGTGGGTAGGTGCTCCTCCTTGCCTTTTTGCTCTCGCGGTGTGGCACCTTGCTTGTATAACACATATTGATCATTTGTGGTAGTGGAGGTGATTCTGATTTTTCATCTCTAATAATGATTCGTGGTAGAGATGGTGATTGGTGAACTTTTTGTGGCGGATATTCAATTTCTATTTTATCTTTAACCTTTAATTCTTCAATTGATTCTCCAACCATTTCACATTCGTCTTCACTTTCAACCCAATCTTCCACTATTACCTCATAATATTCTTTCTTTGGATTTTCTATAACCTCGATCTCCACCTCTTCTTGTTTGTGTTCTATATCTTGATCATGTGTATACACCTTAGGAATAGCAATCTCTGTGTTCACTTCCAGGATTTGCGTTGCTACTCTTTCTTCCACCATGCTAACAAGATCCTCAACCACATGGTGGTCTTCATTTATAATTGGCACGATGGTCATATCACTATCAATAATATCTTCTTTCAACACCTCCTCCTCAACTGTTTCTCCAATGTGAGTAAGAATTTCATCTAGCTGATTTTGCATTCTTTTCAAGCTGGTATTATTTTTCTCTATTGATTCCAGCCTTTGTTCATATAAGACCACGAGTTCTTTAAGTGATCTATCTAATTGGGAAATTTGTGGTGAAGGTGGAGGTTGTTGAATGTTTTCAACCCACTGGTTGTTCCATTCATGCTCGTGTTGATAGTGATATGATAGCTGCTGTTGATTGTTCCATTCAGGCTCTTTTTGATAGTGATATGGTGTTTGTTGTTGATTATCCCCGATCCATTAATTGTTCCATCCTTTCTCTTGCGGGTATTGATAAGGTTGTTGGTAAGAATTTATACCCCATTGTTGTTGTCCCGAAGAGTCTTCCCAATAGTCAAATGGACCAGGATTTGGGTAATGTTCTCTATACATCTTTAATTAAATTTCTTGATCATTACCTGAATAAAGTACCTGTAAAAAAAACAAAACAAGCAAACACAAGCGTAAAACTGAAAAATAAAAATAAATGCAACTATCACTAAAGCATAAACACCGTGGTCACACGCTACCGTCCCCGGCAGCGGCGCCAAAAACTTGGTGGTCCTTTGTGTGTTCTAAATAAATGCAATAAATAATCGAACCACAACCGCAAGTGTACGGTTGTCCCAAGTAATATAGTTGATAAAACAGATTCGTTCCAAGGACGGGATGGTTGACTACAATGCTTATCAAGTAATGATTGGTTGCACTTATGAAAGCAAGTAAAAGATATAGATTGTTTGTTTGTTTTTATTATTCTAAGTAATGAAAGACTAAATGGAAAATGCAAATAATTAACTAAGACGCAAGTAAATAAAAGTAAAACGCAAGTATGAGAAAGTAGCACTTGAGATACGCAAGGATTTCATCTAACTCTTCTTTATTCCATGTTTCGTTTAAGGGACAAATTGGTAAAAAGTAATGGTCGGGATTCTAAGGTCATCCTTACCCCCGTCAGGGTGGACTAAGGAGCTACTCTTAAATGCTACAAACCCCGTCAGGGTGATTATAGTCCATTCTTAAGTGGTTAAGTTTATTTTACCCAATTGGCCATAGGATTAATTACGCTCGTCAGAGTCAAATAATTTCTATCCTACATTCATTAATTATTTCTGTACCTAAACCCCCCGTCAAGGTGATCCAATCGCCACTAATTGGAATAGCCTAGATACTAAGACCTATGATTGGTTAATTACGTCAATTATAGTTATTAAGAACAAATTAATGAAAAATACCTAATACCCAATTTGATTTCAATTGTAAAAATCCCAAATACAAAAACATAGAATAAAATAGAATCAAAATCAATCCATAATGCGATCTCAAACACTAATTAAAATTAGCTCATAATTGGAAAAACTAAGAAAATAAATAAAAAGGAATTCATAATTGTTTTACAGAAAGGAAAATAGAAACCTAATTAGGAAGATGAATTGGCTGCAACGTGGAGATATAGACAGTCTCCAGCTCCAAGCTTCTTTTCTTCTTGACGCTCTCTTCTAATGATGTTTTAATTTGAAAAATATAATGAGAGGTTAGAAATAATAAGGTCTAAAGGCCTATTTATACTTGTAAATTCGGACTAGGGTTTTATTTTAAATAAAAAGCCATTTTAGAAAAGCCCAAGTCCATAATTAAGCCCAAAATCCCGTAACTGCTGCACCACCTCCACTAAAACAGCTCTAGCCGATTCGTTATAACTCCGATTGACCTCAAATCACTTGCTAAATTTCCGTAACTTGATAAGGAACATAATCTCTTCAAAGATCAGCGGCTAAATCAACACGTAAGTGCCTCGAAATCAGCAATCTTTGGCCTGTTTTCCAGATTTGCAGCTTCAAAATATAATTCTTTTCGGGATTTATCTTCAAGCTTTGACTTCATTACACGATCTTTGACTTTATTCTTGGATTCCTCTCCTTGCTAATATTCAAAACCTACAAACTTTTCACTAAAACAAGCAATATTACGCGCAAAAGTTTAATAAATCAAAAATACTAGAAATAAAAGAGAAAATTAGGATTATTGCATATTTAGCCCAAAAGTCTATTAAATTAATCAAATAAACACCAAAAATGATGTCTCCCAAAGGTATAAAATTAGAACATTTAGGGAGACATCACCTAGTTTTTATGTTCATGTGCCTAACTCTTTGCATGTGATGTGTTTTAAATGTGAATATATATAACAATGAAGTTTACAAAATTTTAGACACGTAGAAAGTTGTTGCATTGAATAATGCTCATATAATCAAGATGAATGAATGCACATTTATGCAAGTAAGATATGTTTGGATGGTCTAACTCTTAAAATACGAAATGTTCTAATAAGCATACAAGCAAAATCTTAGTTGATAAATTATGCAAAATCAAATGATATAACAAATTATAACCTAGGGAGTGATCAACTCATGTGAATGTCTATATAACAGGGATAATCATGCTTGAGATGAGTCGACTACTGAGAAATGATACTTTACAAATATAGAAATGTGTGATCGTGTGATTAAAAACAATTAGCATGTTAAATGCACAGACTTATGTCTCATATAAACACTCACAAAAAGGGCAATATGCTAACAAGCTCATAGTTCATTCGCGAGGATCATGATGCATTTTATAAATACTATTTAGCTATCTCTCTTATCATGAGAATTCTACTTTACAAATAATATTCGAACAAAGATATTTTTTCCAAGTTTGTAAGCCTATATTGCATATTAATTATTGGAGATAAAAATAAATAAATTTTCTCATTTGTTCATTGTGCAAATTGGTAGAATAATTATACCATGTATCATTCTCGTAAGAATAAATAGATGGGATATATTTGGGTTTCAACCAATAAGGATATTTAAATTAATAGTTGGACTTCTTTAAATATAATAATATCATTATATGATATGTAAGATTGTTAGTCATAAAAGACAAATTCATAAACCGTTTAGTGATTTACTATATAATGAAAAAAATAAATATTCTGCTAGATAATACATATCTCTCGCTGAATTCGATTTAGATATTGTAGAATGGGTATGGCCTAGTATAATATTCTTACAAAACATAAACCTCATCTCAAAACTCAACTGATAATTAAACTACGAGCAAATACCATTTATAGGCCATTACCTATGGTCTAAAATTATTTTTAGGCTAAACGTTTTAAAAGTACCATTTTCAATGTATTAAAACAAACATTTTAGGCCATTTCACTAATTTCGTGAAATATTTCAATGGTTTCAAGAATAATTTGGACACCTTAAGTAGAGTTTTTAGTTTGTGATACAACCAAATAAAGATATAGTTTATTTAAAATGACCAAGTTGTCCTTAAAATATCTCACGAAATTAGTGAAATGACCTAAAAATGGTCTTTTTAAATACGTTTGGCGTAAAAATGATATTTTTGAAACGTTTGGCCTAAAAATGATACTTTTAAAATATTTGCCCTAAAAATGTTTTTAGGCCATATGTAATGGCCTAAAAGTGGAATTCGCTCTTAAATTACTGGGTCGTTCTATGCCCACACATCTTTTTACTTATTGAGTTATTTATGACCAATATCGTATTAAGAGTGAGACTTTAATTATGTTTATAACAATCATACCGAGTTTATATACCATTCACTTCAAGTGATGGTTTGAGTCACATGGTTATATTGATGATCTCTCATCAAAAAATAATAATTCAACTCGAACCTCTTGGTGAAAAAAATAATATGGATAACATCGTGTCCAAATAATATATAAACTGCATGGAAAAATGCGCTACAAGTTTAGGCCAAAATACAAAGGTATTTTTTATTTTCTTTTTAATACTAACTTTTGTATGCTTACATGGAACTAGAAACGTGTAATTTTACGTTTTGAAGGGTATATCAAAGATAGATCTTCTTCTTGAATCAATAAAAGATTTTTTTTAGCTAAAATGTTAAGCTTTTTTCATCATTTATTAGGTTATGCAATATTCAAAGATATTCACACAAGATACGTATACCATATGGTCTATTTATCAAACTTCTTTAATGATCAGAAGCGGTAATACTATTTTTGAGCTTAATGATTCACTGAAGAGGAAACTCAGTCTGATCATGGCTAGAGATTATTTTATCTCGAGTTTATTTTATGTTCATAAATCAGTTACAATTACAAAATTTGGTATGGGTAATGGTAATTGTGGTGAATCTTTCACTGCATGTGTGGATTCTGGTGTTCCGTGTCTTAATTACCCGTTGTTTTATGCGGGTGATCTCTTTGCTGAACCTCTCTTTATTGAGAGCCATACAGTAGCTATTGGTGTTAAGATAATGTGTTGGTCCATTATATGGCTCCTTAGAATTTCTTATATTTATTTTAATTACACGATTAAACAATATCATGATTTCGTGACTTGTTGTGTCAACCGGGAGGTTTATATTGAGAAGGAAACCTTTGATGAGTGTTTTAAGGACATGCAAATGGAAATAAGGATGTCTCATAAATTTGTCTCCTATTAATGATACCTCTCCTTTTCCTGTTTTTGAATGTTTAATGTTTTGGTTTACATGTATTCTGTCATATGGGTTGTTATCATCTTTAAGAATTCCCATCTTTCTTATAGTCTGCATTTGGAGTCTATATTGGAAAGCAATGCAATTTTTTTCCCTCAAAGTTATAAGGAACTTAAGTGGTGGGACGGGGATCCTAGTTATCTTCATTATTATCCTCACAATAGCCCAAAAAGATAAGTTTCAATACATTTGTCTTGTTATTTATATTTATTTGGCTATTAGTCTATTAACAGGTCTGCTTAAGCCCAATTTGGGTAATATGGTGTATTTTGAAGTCATTCGCCCATTTAAACATATCCTTTCTCCAATAAGGATTTTTACAACATTATATTATGATTTCCTATTGGGTTTTATCATATTTATCTTAGAGATATTAAGGATCAATTATTTAATACAGTTTAATATGCGATGGATTCATATATCTGGAGTAGCTTATTTGGTCATATTTCATATCCGCAACAGCTATTTTGGGCTTTTACTATTGGCTATTTTAGCTTCGCAATACGAATGGAATCTTGCTGGTGTGATTTTTTCGTATTTATTTATTATTGGAAGCTGTAATCTCTTTTCATTGGGTATAAAGCTCTATATAAAATCTATTTTCTTTCAGCCTTTGGAATTCGATCAAGTTAAGTCTCGATCTTTAATCCTTTTGATATTTATCCGTTGTATGTATAGCAGTATGACAGTTATTTCAGTTACAATTTGGGGCCCCCTTGCTTCGTGGGCTTTAACACGAATATGGAGAAAAGGATCTTAGATATGCTAGGTTTCATTGACAAGGTATGTGATAGTTTTTATGACATTAAAAATAAAATGGTAATGAAATATGGTGGTTGTGATGGGAAGAATATTGTGTTGATGAAGGAGTTCGCTGATCATCAGAATTTGTTCATTAGTAGTGCAAAAAAATGTGATGGTCATTTGGAAGATGGATTGAGCAGTAACAGCGATTCTGAAGAGAACACGAGTACTCTAGGATTTCCCATGAAATAATATGCACCTTTGATCTCGACTGAGGATGGCGGCCGATCCGTTAACACGGCCGGGAGGATGGATAATTTTATTGTCTGGAACCGCCAAGGGGTTAGGCTCCCCTTGATGAGAAAGTCGTTCAAAGCCCTTGTTAGGAAAAATAATGTTTCTTTTGTGTGTATTTTTAGAATCTAAACTTGAAGTAAAGACCTTAGAGCTTCCTCATATTTTAATTTTTTTTAATAATTCTCATGTAGTTGACCCCGGAGGAAGAGTGATGTCTCCTTATTTTTCATGAATTAATCCTACTTGGAGACATCATTTTAGTTGTATTTATTAGAGTATAGGTCGATTTTATCATGATTTAGTACACTTTCCTACTTTGTGTCTTGAATTGATTATTTATTATTTTTGGAGCATATTGGGTTTAATTATTTATTCGTGTGAAGCTTTAAAGATATATGGTAATTAATTAGAGTCCAAGTTAATTCTAAGAGCTAAAGGAACAAAAGGTAAAGTATGGAAAAGATAAAGCTGCCAAATAAATCTGAATTTCACCACCCACGACCACAAATCAGCTTATATATCAGAATCGATGGGGAATTTGGAGGAATGGTCAAGAGAAAAGTTAAATATCTTTCCGAGACGATGAATTTCGACTACTCATACGCGTCAAACGGATAAGTATTGAAGCTGTTAGGACAAAAAAAAACGGGGATGATTCCATATTTTAGGGTTACGAATTTGAGTTGGGCTAGGAGTCCACTACTTACCTTCTCCTTCAAGAAAAAGAATTAGGTCTTCCTACACCCTATAAATACAACCTCTTATCATAAGAAAATCATCCTTGGCTAAACCTTAAGCCAGGAAGAAGCTTACAACAAGAAGAGAAGTCTGGAAGGAGCTAAACACCATATTATGTCTTCTTCAACCTTCAAATATGTAATTCTTTTCTTTTCTTTCTATAGTATAAATTAAATAATTTTAGCTTGAGATTAAGAATATATGTATGAACCCTAGTTTTCCTATCTAATTTGGGATACTAAGGTATTTAACTGGAATTCATGTTTTATGTTCTGTTTATGTGTTTTGATTTATTGTCTGTTTTTCTTGCGGTTGCAAACGTATAGGATTACCTTAATAGTAGTAGATGATCACCTTAACTGGGTGTCTAATTATTGAAACTCCACATAACGTCTAGAATAAGGTTTAGACCTGACAAATCAACCTAACTAGATAATCATTAGGGTATGCTTTCACCACTATCACCATGTTTGGAATTGAATTGCTTAGGGCCTTAGTAGCGTTAGATAACCCTAAGTTTAGGCTGCCTCATGGTGTGTCTGTATCCCCCTTAATCGCTCTCAAGGTATAAGGTATGAGAATTTAGAATCCTGATTATTGCGTATTACTTGATTCACCCTTAAACGATAGAATAACCAAAACTAGTGGGGATTACTTGCTAATATCTTGAGCTAAACTATCATACTATCTTCTTTTCTTTTATTTAATTTTCTGTCTTTTAATTTAGTAGTTTAATTATTAATCTTTTAAAACCAAATAAAAATCTCTTTAGTCTTTATTTTCTTGCGTATTATTATTCTAGCTCTTATATCTGCACTAGATAAATTGCATAAGTTCTATCTAACTTTTGTAGTCTCTGAGGAACGAATCTTATTTGTCATTAAAACTTACATACGTCCTGTAATACTTGCGGAACCGTGCTCAGCTTAGGGCGTTTGTTTGCACTTATTTTATTCATTATTTTATCACACCTTAGGCGACACCAAAGAGCATTTAGGTCTGGGGGTATTCTACTCTTGTGGAAGGATTCAGTTTCAATTTCTGTTAACTTTTCTTGTCAAAATCATGTGCTAGTTGAGGTGAATGAATTTAATGATCGTTCTTGGTATCTTGTTTGCGTTTATGCACCTAATAGTGACGATGAAAGAATTAAATTGTGGCATACTCTATCACAACAGATTGGACAGTTGGATAAACCGCATATTATTATTGGGGATTTTAATGATATATCTAAATTCTCTGAAAAGCAAGGGAACAAAATCTGCTAATTTTGATCGAGTTTTAAAATTCAACGAGTTCATTAATAATAATCATCTCATGGACTTACCTAGTAAAGGTTTCCATTTTACGTGGTCTAATCGTCGTAATACTGAGAATAATGTAAAAGAACGATTGGATAGAGTTCTCGCATCAATGGATTGGTGTGCTTGTTTCCCTAATGCAATTATTAAAGTACCACCAGCCATGGGATCAGATCATTCTCCACTGGTTCTTATTAGAGATATAAAAAAAGGGAAGACCGATAAATATTTATTTTTGAATCTAGATGACTTGAGCAGAGCCAGTGTAAGGAGATTATTAATGAAAATTGGAATTGTCAACGTAGATGCGACAAGATTGCTAACTTCTGCAGTAAATGAGACACATCTTGTCTGACTCTTAAAGGGTGGAGCAAGATTACGTTTTTTAATAATAGAAGGAAAATAGATGAGTTACAGGAAGAACTTGTTCTAATTAACAATGAACCGGATACTGAAGAAAATAAAACAAGAGAAAACTATATTAAAGAATATATCCAGGAATTATGGAGAATTGAAGAAATTTATTGGGAAGATAGAGCGCGTGATCTTGCTATTAAAAATGGTGATAAGAATACTAAATATTTCTTTGCTAAAACCATGAAGAGAAGGAAAATTAATAGAATTTGTGCTCTTAAAAATAAATATGAGGAATGGGTGGATGAGCCTAAGGAAATTAATGAGATTATTCAAGATTATTACGTTAATTTGTTCAAAGAGAATGTTGTTTCAGATCCTAATAATATTACGCAATATATTCCATATAAAGTAACGTTCGATATGAATTAGTCCCTTATTTTATCACCAAGTATGGATGAAGTTAGAAGAGCCGTATTTGGAATGTCTGGATCGAAAGCTCCTGGTCCGGATGGATTACCAGGGAAATTATATCACGAGTTCTGGGTGATTATCAAAGATGATATTTTTAGATTTATTAAAGATTTCTTTGATTCGAACTTGGATATTATTAAAATAAATGATTTGGTTATCACTTTAATTTCTAAAGGATCATATCAAGAGTCCATCAAAGACTATAGGCCTATTTCTAGTGCAAATTTCTGCTATAAGATTATTGCTAAAATTCTGGCTTCTAAATTTCAACCGTTTATGGATTTGATTATTTCACCAACGCAGTCAGCTTTTATTAAGGGACGTAATATACCAGACAATATTATTATTGCACAAGAAGTTTCATATTATCTTAATAATAAAAGGAAGTCAAAAAATATTTTGGAGCGGTTAAAGTTGATATGGAAAAGGTGTATGATCAAGTCAATTTGAACTTCTGGTTTAAAACATTACGTGCACTCGGTTTTTGTGAGAAATGGATTCGTTGGGTTCATAATTGTATATCCTCAGTTTCTTTCCAAGTCAAAGTTAACGGTCAAAGAATGAAGAAATTCAAACCTGAATAAGGACTTAGACAAGCAGATCCCTTATCTCCCTTTTTATTTTCACTGCTCACTGAAAGTCTTTTAAGTCTGATTGATTACCACTGTCGTAGTGGGTCAATTAAAGGACTGGCGATTACTAGACAATGTCCGAAGTTAACTCATCTTCTCTTTGTGGATGATGCTCTTTTCTTTATTAATATTAACCTTAAGGAAATTGAGACATTTCGGAATCTGCTAAATGATTATTGTAATGCCCTTGGTCAACGTGTTAATCTACGCAAATCGGCCATCTTATTTTGTAAAAATACCCTAGATCCGTTGAAAAATAGAAATATCTCAACGACTACATATTGGAGTTACTAATGACTTGGATAAATATTTAGGGGTTCCACTTACACTTAAGAGAGCCAAGAGTGAAAACCTGAATTATATTAAAGATAGATTGCTGGCCAAATCTACTAGTTGGATTGCTTCATTACTTTCTGAAGGTGGGAAATAAGTTCTTATTAAGGCCGTCCCGCAGGCAATTTCGAACTATGCAATGTCAATTTTTGAGTTCCCAAAGAATTTATGTAAAAAAGTTTCGAGTATTGTGGCAAAATTTTGGTGGGATTCGGGGAGCAAAAAGTAAATTCATTGGGTTAATTGGAAGAAATTGTCAAGATAAATGCACATCTTATATTTATGCTATCTGGTGTGAGAGAAATGATAGAGGCCATGGTGGTCTGGGCTTAACCGAGGAGCAAATTTGTAGCAAGGTGATTAAAAACGTTTACTTCAAAGTGAAAGGATGGAAGGTTAAAAAGAATTCCATTAGTGAGAGGATTGAGAAATTAGATAGTGGATAATGTTTTAATGTCTTGTCTTGTAATAGGCCTTTTTCTTTTTTTGATATGGCTTGTGGGCCGAGAAAATGTAATAGTAATGTAGGTGTTAATGGGCTTTTGGTTTAGAGTATTAATTCCTATGTTAGGATTAATGTCTAAACTTTAGTAAAGTTTTGTAAAGACAATTGGGGTGTTGATTTGATTAATAAAATTTTGATTTGTTGATCAAAAAAAAAAAAATTAACAAGGAGGAAGACAAATTAATCTGGCCTTTCTCAAAGGATGGCGTGTATAGTACCAAATCTGGATATCATAATCTGGTAGATGTGGAAGTACAAAATGAGGCTCAATCATCTTCTCAAGGTAAACATGATAATAGTAGTCTTTGGAATATTATTTGGAAATCAAATGTTATGAATAAAGTTAGATCGTTTGGATGGAAAATTTGCAATGGAGCCATTTTTACCAAACGAAACCTTAAAATCAGGAAGGTTGTAAAGGATGATACATGTGAATGGTGTGAGCTGATAAGGAAGACATTGAACATCTATTTACTAAAAGTCCATTAAGTATGGCAGTTTGGGCCAACTCAAGGCTACAGGTTGTTATTGAAAAAGAAAGAAAATATGATTTGGGAGATTGGTTAATTGAAATGCGGAAAAAATACATTAAGAATGGATGGGACCAAAATGAATTTACTGCCTATTTTCTACTTACTTTATGGAACATATGGAAGGCAAAGATGAGAAGTTTCCACAATAGAACCCCATGGGAAATCAAGGATGTCTTGTTTAAAATTAACTCGGCTATGAATGATCTATTTAATAGTAAGTCTACTAAAGGAAAGGAGCAGGAAAAGAATAGCACAATAAGGAATGAGAACAGTAATGAAGACATTATTGAAAACAATCCAACACTTACAGATGATTCAGAATATATATTCATGAGCGATGCATCTTTTAAAAGGGATTATGAACCGACAGGTATAGCAGCAATTGCTATTGATAAGGAAGGCAAAGTTGCTCACAAGATTGTCTCCAGACATATAGTTAGAAGCCCCATTGAAGGTGAATGTTGGGCGGTCCTTCTTGCGATGAGAAAGGCTGCTAGGTGTAATCTTCAGAGTGTCTCCTTTTACTCCGATAACCTTGAGCTCATTCAAGGTATAGCTAAACGCACAGGTCTTCGATGTCAAATTCATCCTTTCATTTCCGAAATGAAGAACTGGCTCACGAAGTTCCCTAACTGGAAGGTTAACTTCGTTAACAGGAAGTTTAATAGTGTTACGGATCTCACAGCTAAGAGCGCTAGACGCAATATCGATACATCTAAGTGGAAGAATGGATCTTTAAGTGATTTTTATGTTTTCCTTAAGTCTTTGTATAAACGCTCATGATTAATATATTTTATTTGACAAAAAAAAATACATGGTAAATAAAAGAATCATTAGATCGTAAGTAAATTGAAAGGACTCTATTCCAATTAATACGATCTCGGTGATTAAGACTAATTAAAAAAATTATAAATATCATTTTTTTTGAATACATGAGAGAGTCACTTTGGACTCGGAGTAAATGACAACAATGAGATTCGATCCCAGAACCTCTTGGTTTCTTCGGAGTAACCTAACCACTAGGCCGACTATCGATCTCTTATAAATATCATTTTACTACAATGATGCCTTTTTTGAAAAGGTCCATGACCGAAGTCACTGCCATGTGGAATTTATAACACATGTATATCGAATAACAAATAATAAAATGGAAGGGATCTACACTTTTTTTGTCAATGGTATCTGCACAATTTCCTAACTTAGGTGAACCTGTTGTTTGCAAATGGCTCAAATATCGTGTTGATAATGTATTGTAAAAATAAATACAAAGTAACTAAAGGATGATTGAGAAGGAGAAATAATAACTTTATTAATATGGATAGAGTGTGAATTACAAATTAAAGATGTCTTTTTATAAAAAATAAGTAAACTCTTCTTGGACTTGTAATCTGGATTGGAAGTCTATGGATTGTATGAATATCAATAATAATTTTCAATAACAATTTGAAAAGGAGTAATAATATATACCACTTAAATTCATATCACCCAGCATACCACCCATGACGTAGCGTGATTTGGTTGAAAGTAAATCGTTAGCTTATTTATTTACTAGATTTGATTTACAATTTACTTCCAACCAAATCACGACTAGTTATGGGTGATATGTTGGATGGTATATATTATTACTCTTGAAGAAAACAATTATGCCAAAATTTATCGAGCATGCAATTATGACAAAATTTATTGTGCATGCAATTTAAATGTTTTTGAGTTTTTTAATATATAACATTACATTTATACCCCTATTTTCAAATTTAATTAAATAAAATGATTCTTCTCTCATTCTCATTCGATTTTCTCTTTAAGTTTGCTCGTAATTTGTTTTATCTTTTTTTCTTTACATTATTTACAAGAGGTAATTTTCCAGAGATCTGTGTTGTTGACTAATAAATTTAAAAGTTAATAATTAAATATTTTGACCAAGAGAACAATTAGTGATCAAAATAATTAGGAACGAAAGTTATGATCGAAAGAAGCTTAAATTTTGCAAAACTTTGAATTAAGAAGTTTGGAGTTTCCATAATCAATTCAAGAAGAAGATAAAAGAGAGGTGAAGGGATGTTTTGTTGTTGTGGTTCATATATGAAATATGAAGGTGTGGCGTTGTCCATACTAGTGTTATATTTGGTAATAGTATTTGAATTAATTATCACAACTTGATTCCTATGAAACTGCAAAACAGTTACACGATTCGATAAGATCAAATTTGCAATATATTATCTTGTTTGTTTGAAATTCAAAACTCTTATCTCTTGTAACTCAAATGATTATGTGTATATAAAGTGAGTAGAGGATTGAATAAACTATATACTTTTCCCATTTCTCTTCTCTTCTTTGATATATTATTTATGGTATCAAGAGCTTAAGTCCAACTACGAAAGACCCATTTTTTGTCCATATACCCATCATGTCTCTAAACAATAGTAATGGCTCATCTGTAAATATGACCTCATCAATGTATTCGTCCATGACTACAACTATCAACGATGAACTTGATAGCTGATGTCTCCTCATTTGTGATAGATTTATATTAGGATGAGACATCATTTTTAGTGATTTAGAAGTCTTTCTAATCGTTTTTCTTGAGAAATAGTGCACTTTCCTATTTTGAGTCTTGATTTAGTAAAATAATATTTTTAGAGCGTATTGGGTTTAATTATTTATTTAGTGTGAAGCTTTAAATATAATTATGGAGATTAATTAGAGTCCAAGTAAAAGACTACAAGATATGGAAAGAGATAAACATGGAAATTGGAGATAAGGAAACAAAAGCTAAAAACATGAAAAAGGAAAAGCTGTCTTAATCCTAAATTTCTGCACCTACGACCACAAATCAGCTTATATCTCAAAACCGGTGTGGAATTCGGAGTAACGGTCAAGAGAAAAGTTGAATATCTTTCCGAGACGATGAATTTGGTGTACTCATACGCGTCAAACGGATGAATATTGAAGCTTCTAGGACCAAAATAAAAACGGGTCTGATTTCATGTTTTTAGGGTTACGAATTTGAGTTGGGCTTGGAGTCCATTACTCACTTTTCCTTCAAGAAAACGAATTAGGTCTTTTAAACACCTATAAATACACCCTTATATCACTTTTAAATCATCCTTGCCTCATAGTAATTAGTTCTTAAAGTCTTATTCTTCCAAGTTATTGTAGAGAGCAAGATGATGTCTTCAGTTATTTCTTTTAGTTTATTTCCTTCAGGTATGAACTAAAACTCCCATAGCTTGGGTTTTGCATCATGTATAATCTATGAATTCTATTTTCTTTCTATCTAAGTTTTTTTGGGAATTTAATGTTTTATTTTGATATTAGCTGCTTACCTTTATATTTGTTTATGTATTTTGATTTAATGACTGTTTTCCTTGCTAGTGCACGAGTATAGGATTACCTTAATAGTAGTTAGATGATCACCTTAGCTGGGTGTCTAATTATTGAAACACCACATAACGTCTAGTGTCGATATTAGTCCTGACAACACTGATTCTAACTAGATAGTCATTAGGGTATGAATTAATCACTATCACCATGTATGGAAATTTATTGCTTAGGGCCTTAGTAGCGTTTGATAACCCTATTTGAACCAGCCTCGTGGTGTGTCCGTAGCCCCCTTAGTCGTTCTCAAGGTCTAAGGTATGGAAATTTAGAATCCTGACTAAGTATACAAGAGCTAATTATCTCCCTTATTAACTAGATCTAATAGAAAGAATTAGAAGGATTAGTGCATTCTAGCAAAAGCTAAGCTATATTTCTCATCTATATTCTTCGTATTTATTTTATTGTATTTTCTTTTCTTAGTTTAATTAATTAATCTCGAATTTTATTCCTTTTATTTTCCGTCTTTTAATTATTTACTTCTTACTCGTTATTGCTACCCATTCGACTAGCACACTAAGTCTCTGAGAACGAACTCAACTTATCAACTAAAACTTGCATACGTCCTGTAATACTTGCAGTACAGTTCCTGTCTAGGGTGAGAGTGCGTAGTTTTCTTGAATTATATTTATCTTATTTTTATCACACCCTAGGCGACACCAAGTTTTTGGCGCCACTGCCGGGGATTGTGTCTCGTTAGCGTGTGGGTTATCTATTTCGAGTAGTTTTTAATTAATTTTTATTTTTTATTTTTCAGTATTTAGTTTTTGTTTTTCTGGATTTACGCTTGTGGTTTGCTTTAGTCTTTTTCAGGTTTCACAGTGTTTAATTCTTGGCCTCCGTTACCGGAGCCTGAGAGGAGCTTCAGATCCTATAACAAACGTGTTCGTGAGGAAAGAGCCTTGAGAAGAGCTATGGCAGGAGCACAAGAGCACTTAGATCCACTTGGAATCCCACGTGAGGGATTACAGTACTATGCACCAGGAGGACCACCACCATTCATTCCACCTGGTGTATAACAACAAGAACGAGGTAACGGGCAAAATCGAGTTGAGCAAGACCTTCCTGGCCTCCACGTGCCGTTTCATGTTCAACCAATAGGTTACCGTCCTCCAGAGATCCAGAATATTGAATTTTGACCCGATCCGGGTATGCTCAATCAATTTCAAAGTTATGGACTCTACAGTGGTACAACAATCCAAGATCCGGTAAGAGCGATTCAGGAGTTTATGCAGATTTTTGATGCTTATGTTACTCCAGGTATTACACGCGAGCAACTGTATTGTCATATGTTTTCGTTCTTCCTGACCGGTAGAGCTAGTGAATGGCTAGATAGACAACCACCAGGTACAATCAATTCATGGACATAACTTCAAGCCGCGTTCTTTAACCGTTTTTATCCGAAGAGTATGAGACTCAAAGACCAAAGCGAGCTTGCAAGGTTTTGTCAAGAAGATGGAGAAACAGTAGGAAAATCATGGACAAGGTTTCAACATAAATTAGCTAGATGTCTGCTCCATGGTTATACCCCCTCTTTACAATTAGCTATATTCTATGAAGGTCTCAATGATAGAGGTAGAGAGAAGGTGGATAACATAGGAAAGGGAAATTTCGTGTCCATGAATCATAATGAAGCTTCCGTGGTTTTGGAAAATATTATTGAATAGGAAAGGAGTTGGCCTTCTAGGCGAGATCCTGTGGCAAAGACCCGAGGTACGCTTCGTGTACATGCAGAAACTGCAAACTCAGCTCAAATTTCCGCGTTAGAGAATAACCTCAAAGAACTTAAGCTAGAAATGCAGAAAAATTTAGCCGCAGCAAACGTAGTACAAGAAGCACAAGGTTGTCAACAATGTGGGGTTAATAATCATACATGGGAAGAGTGCGAAGGAAATCCACAATCTGTTTACTTCATATCCAATCGATGAGGTTATCAATTTGGTAACCAAAACCATCCAGATATGCAATATTCAAATCCTCAGGGGGGCGCTAATCCTGGTCATTATTAACCGCGCCCCCAGAACAATTTTTTCCAACCAAGAGGTCAATATCAGAATAGACCAGCTCCCCTTCAACAACCTGTTCAAGATGCCTATACCGATGCATTAGATCAGAAAGCTTTACCACAGTATCATCAAGAGGGATCTATGGATAACCAACAATTAGTAAAAGTCTTGGACCGTTTGACCACGAATATGAACGCTCAGGATGAAAAGTTACGAGGACAAGATGCCACAATTCAGATTTTAGGTACTCAAGTAGAACAATTAAACAAAGTTCTAACAAATTTAATGGAACAAAAAGAATTGAAGGCTATCGAAGGAGGTGATGACAATGTTGGGTTCGAAGCTTGTAAGGCTATTTGCCTTGAATTTGAAGAAGAAAAGAAGGAAGTACCACATGCTGCCGTTAGTGCCGTGGAGGTTCCAAGTACCGAAGAAGAACCAACCAAGTCTAACACCGTGGAATCTGACTGTTCTGAGGTTGATGTGGAGGACGATTCAGAAAAATCCGAATTTATACAGCTTCTGAAAGATATGCAAGAGGAGATTAGATCGGTCATGGATTATCAAGCTGAGTTGGCAAAAAAGAAAGAGGAAGAAGCCTCAAAGGAGGAACCAAGAGCTGAAGCTGAAGTTGCACCTTCTGTGCAAGAAGAGAAAGAAGAAAAGAAGGTGGAACCGCCACATGTTGTTCAAACAGTGTCATCAACTAATCCTGATACAAATCCTAAGGATGACACTGAACTCAAGACATTTGTAGAGGCGTACACTCCTGAAAAGATTAACACCCAAATGCTTGAGATTGCAAAGAAAGGACTTACACCGCAACAAGTTTTTATGCAAGTTATTCCCGAGAAATAAGTGAGTGTAGAAGTCCCAAGAGAGAACCTGAGAGTCTCAAGAAAAATTGAACGAGAGTTACCAACAAAGCTCAAAGATCCGGGAAGTTTTAACCTTCCTATTCAAATTAATGGTATGCTCAAGGTGAAAGCTATGTACGATGTGGGTTCTGGTGTTAATCTTATGCCTAAGTTCGTGTTCGAGAGACTTGGACTTCAGAAATCAGAGAAAACTCCAGTGAAGTTGCAGTTCGCTGACAATTCAGTTACCAGGACATGGGGAACAGTGGAGGACGTCTTAGTCCGAGCAGGTAGTATCGCCATCCCTACTGAATTTGTTATACTTGAGTTTGATGCAGATAAGCAGGTTCCAATCATACATGGACGGCCTTTCATGGCCACAAGTCAAAGTGTAATCAACTTCCAAGAAGAGACCATTACCCTTCATGCAAAGAACATATCCGAGACCTTCTATGTCTTGGGTAAGAAACTGAGGAAGTTAGATCCCACCGTTCCTGTCATCCACAGCCTTTCACATAACAAAGTCCCTCATGAGAAGATCCACTTAAAGCCTATGGATACTGAGCCAAACATTGAGTTTGGGGTTGGCCATGAAGTACTATGGAAAGCTCACAAACGCGAAAATAGGCCACGTAGTTTCAAAGACTCGTGGATGGGACCATTTATTGTCACTAAGGTTGTTTCAGCCAAGGTGATAGAAATCCGACCCAAGAAGGGGATCAAGCGCAGATTAGTTGACGTTCATAGCCTAACTCGTTGTTGGGGAGGCTATATTCGCAAATCTTGATAGAGGTAACACGTCTAACTTTGAAAGACGTTAAATAAAAGTGCTGTACGGGAGACAACCCGCAATTTTTTAAGTTTTTATGTCTTTTACGTTTTTAGTTTATGTTTAGTTTAGTTATTTTTAGTTGATATTGCATATTTGAGAAAGGTATTAGTGTTTTTGATGCTTAGGTCTTGGAGAAATCGAGTGCGGGAGGAGGAAACGAAGTTTTTCGGAAACTTCTGACCATCGGGCCGATATACCGGACCTCATCCCCGGTATACCGCAGAGGAGAAAACCCGTATTACGGGTAGGTGACTCGGGTTTTGTGCCGAGAAGAAAAAAAATCAGGACCAGCAGTCCGGTATACCGGACCATAACCCCGGTATACCGCAGGACCGAAAACCCGTATTATGGGTAGGAGACTCGGGTTTTTTGTCGAGGATAAAATTTTTCAAAGAGCAGAAGGTCCGGTATACCGGACTATATACCCGGTATACCGGAGGTTGCCGCTGGAGAAAGAAAGTTGCGTTTTAAAGCTTATAAAAGAGGGATATTAGGTATTATTCCGAATTTACAAATCCTTAAGCCTCTCTTTCTTCTCCAAACCTCTCCCAACTCCATTAAAGCTCATTCAAACCTTCCCCAAGCATCAAAACACTACCCAATCATCAATAAAAACACATCAAATCTTCTCTCTACACCATTAGAAAGGAGATTCAAGCACCCAATTCTCACCAAACACATTAAATTGAAGAATCAAGAGCTCAAATTTTTAAAATTCATCATACAATTTCTTAAATCCAAGCCAATCCATCAAGAATTCACCTTAACCACACAGAGATTGATCATCAATTCATCCTTCCTAAGCCAAATCAAGCTTGTTCAACCAAAAATTCAAAAGTTCAAATTTCAAGAGTTGTTAAAGCTTTGAGTTGGGGGTCAATTGAAGATGACTAATAGAACAGAAATATTAGCTAACATGAGGGAGGTGAAGAAAAGCAAGGTATTGGGTTCAATTGAGAAGAAATCAAATAACAAAGGTTCTAGTTCTAAAGCTAAGGGTAAAAACGATGTTGAAGATGGAGGTAAGCTAGCTATGTTTGATCGTAATGGAAAAAGGCTTTACTTTTATTCAAAAGAGAAAACACAACCTCCACCCTTCAAAGGTCCTACACCCATGGACAAAGAGGGAGCTTCAAAGGCCTTGAAAGCTTCTGCAGAAAAACAATTAAAAGAACTACCTTTTGCTTATGAGAAAGTATTCAATGAAGAAGTTGGCACAGGAGAGTACAAGAGATTCTTCGAGCTTGGTGAAAAAATGGGTTGGTCTACGTTCATGGTAAGACGTTCTGAATTATGTCATGAGTTAGTTTTGGAATTCTATTTAGGCCTCTTTAGCCGAGATAGTAAAGGTTGTGTTCCAATTAGAGGAAAGTTAGTTCCTTTCACAGTAAATGAGATTAGAAACCACTTCAAGTTTAAGAAATTAATTGGATATTGCAAGTATGATGAAGAGGTTGCTAGACGAAAAATCTTTGATGAGGAATTACTTTTTGAGCATGTTTTAGACAAGGAGAAAGTGCAATCACATAAGGGAGAATTGAAGGCACCTTGTCCTTACAAATATCTTCAACATGATGCGAGAGTTTGGCACAGTTTCCTTATTCCTAATGTCTTTGGAAACACACAAACTTTGGATGTGACTAAAAAGAACGCTCTACTTTTGGATTGTATTTTGAGAGGAGAAGAAGTAGATGTGGCACAGTTGATCTATGAGGAGGTGATGCGATTTTCAGTCTCTCCTAAATCAGTTTATAATGTTAAATTTCCTACTATGATCACGTGTCTTGTGCAAAAAGCGAATGTTACATTGGGTGAAGAAGAGAAACTCGAGTTTAAGGAGACTTATATTGATAATGCTTGGATCAAGGATGTCTTTCGAAGAGCGAGTGCTACGCAAGTCTCAAAAGAAGAAAAGGAGCAAAATTGGCAAGGGAAGATGGAGGAGCGTTTAACCAAATTCAAAGCAGCTCAAACTTCCTTAGCCAATGATGTGGCACAAATCAGCGCTAATCAAGTGCACATCATGAAACTCCTTGAGCAATTAACGAGAGATCGAGCAAATCCTACCTTGGATGTCAATAATGCGAGGCAATAAGACTCGAGAGTATGTTCTCTTTCTTCCTTGCCATTTCTGTAAATGCTTTTATCTGCTAATTTTAATTTCTGTTTCGAGTCTTTTTCGAGTCGTGGGGACACGGCTCATTTATGAGTTGGGGGTGTGGGGATTCATTGTCTCTCATCTCCATTTTTCTGTTTTTAGGTAGAAATTAAATTTTTGACACATGGGAATTAAATGTAGAGTGTGTTTAATAGCTTGAAAGCATAAGCTCAGTGAATTGATGATAGTAAGTAGTATGTTTATGAGCTATGTTATTTGTATGCTTTGAGTATTTGCAGGAAAACACACATTGATAGTAAAGAAAAGATTAGTGAGCAATGCGATAGAAAGTATGTTCGATCTCAGGGAACCTTGAGAAGTGTGTAGGCCGTGAGATCCAAGCTAGTTGACAAACCCATTTGATGAAAGTGCTAAAGGTAAGAAAATAACGAAATTACATAGTGTAGAAAGTGATTAAGGCGGTTCTTTCATATTTGAAGCCACTTTAAGCCTTTTTATACCTTCCCACCTTGTTATTTTGATTTTATATGTTATATCCTTCTCAGCCCCTTCTAGCCTTTCTAAAGCTTTTTACTGAAACACATTATAAGCCATATCCCTTTAGATTATAGGACTTTTCCATATGACCCGCACTCGAATCGTGATGCATAGACAGTTGTTTTAGAGCTTGAGTTGGGGTGGTGGGTCCACCATTATGGGAATTGTTATTGGGATGGGATTTTTGAGCTTATTAATTGTGCTCTATTCTTTATATTGATGATGATTCACAGATTTTTATTGTAACCCTTTGCCAGGGTAATAGTGAATGAAAAAGAAGCTACGAGCTAAATTTGCCAACAAGAATATTAAAAGAAAAAATATATATATATGTGAAAAATAGTGTGATGTCTCAACATTAAAAAGAGAGTCATGGCTATAATAAAAGAAAAAATTGATTTGAAAAGAAAATATATATATTTGCACCGGCAAAGTGGAATTTTTATGTGAACGTATTATGCTTTAATTGGGTTATTGGGGATGCTAAATTGTGCATCAAGGAATTCATTGGGTTGAGTGAGAAACGTTTTATGAGAGTAACTCAAGCTCTAGGGCGATTCGTTGATGGCTAGTGAGGAGAGAGCCAAAAGCTCACTCCAAATTATCCAAATATACTACCATACCGTCCCTAAGCCTAAATTACAACCTTAAAGACCTTTTGATTCTTTGCTATGTAATTAAGAAGTGATTGAGTCATTAAAGAGTAGTTAGGTGGATACTAGTTAAGTTCGATGAACAATCTATAGCTTCCTTGGGGAACTGAGTAAAGTCTCAATCCTTCTTACATTGCGAAACTAATTTGATCTTGAATTCAAGCCGTGTTGATTGTGGATATGAGAAGTGTACATGTATGTAGTTTATGAATATTATTGCATGAAATTTTCTGAGTTGTTTCTTAATGTCTATTCTATATATTCTGCTATGTTCTTCCCATTCTGTTGAAAATTCCATAAGTGTGTATTTAAAGACTTCCCTTTGTTTTTATCTTTGATACAACTTTGAGTTGGGGGTCTTGATATCTCCTCATTTGTGATAGATTTATATTAGGATGAGACATCATTTTTAGTGATTTAGAAGTCATAATAGTCGATTTTCTTGAGAAATAGTGCACTTTCCTATTTTGAGTCTTGATTTAGTAAAATAATATTTTTAGAGCATATTGGGTTTAATTATTTATTTAGTGTGAAGCTTTAAAGATAATTATGGAGATTAATTAGAGTCCAAGTCAAAGACTACAAGATATGGAAAGAGATAAGCATGGAACTTGGAAATAAAGGAAAGAAAAGCTAAAAACATGGAAAAGGAAAACCTGCCTTAATCCTGAATTTCTGCACCTACGACCATAAATCAGCTTATATCTCAAAAACGGTGTGGAATTTGGAGAAACGGTCAAGAGAAAAGTTGAATATCTTTCCGAGACGATGAATTTGATATATTCATACGCATCAAACGGATGAAAATTGAAGCTGCTAGGACCAAACGAAAAACGGGTCTGATTTCATGTTTTTAGGGTTACGAATTTAAGTTGGGCTTGGAGTCCATTAGTTAAACTCTCCTTCAAGAAAACGAATTAGGTCTTCTAAACACCTATAAATACACCCTTATATCACTTGTAAATCATCCTTGCCTCATAGTAATTAGTTCTTAAGGTTTTATTCTTCCAGTTTATTGTAGAGAGCAAGATGATGTCTTTTATTATTTCTTTTAGTTTATTTCCTTCAGGTATGAACTAAACTACCCATAGCTTGGGTTTTGCATCATGTATAATCTATGAATTCTAATTTCTTTCTATCTAAGTTTCTTTGGGAATTACATGTTTTAATCTGATATTAGCTTCTTACCTTTATATTTGTTTATGTGTTTTGATTTATTGCCTGTCCACTTTAGGCTTTCTTAATAGTAATTAGATGATCACCTTAGCTGGGTGTGTAATTATTGAAACACCACATAACGTCTAGTGTCGATATCAGTCCTGACAAAACTGATTCTACCTAGATAGTCATTAGGGTATATCACTATCACCATGTATGGAAATTGATTGCTTAGGGCCTTGGTAGCGCTTGATAACCCTATTTGAACCAGCCTCGTGGTGTGTCCGTAGCCCCCTTAGTCGCTCTCAAGGTCTAAGGAATGGGAATTTAGAATCCTTACTAAGTATACAAGAGCTAATATTCTCCCTTATTAACTAGATCTAATAGAAAGAATTAGAAGGATTAGTGCATACTAGCAAAACCTAAGCTATACTTCTCATCTCATATTCTTCGTATTTATTTTATTGTCTTTATTTTTCCTAGTTTAATTAGTTATTTTCGAAATCTATTCCTTTAATTTTCTGTCTTTTAATTAATTATTGCTTACTCGTTATTGCTACCCATTCGACTAGCACACTAAATCCCTGAGAACGAACTCAACTTATCAACTAAAACTTGCATACGTCCTGTAATACTTGCAGTACTGTGCATGTCTAGGGTGAGAGTGCGTAGTTTTCTAGACTTAATTTTATCTTATTTTTATCACACCATAGGCGACACCATAGAGCCTAATTCTAATTTGTAACTTAAACGTATTGAGTAAATGGCATGAAAGCTAACCACATGGAAGATGATTCTACTACTAAAACCCCTCTTCTTGCAAGAGCAAATTATAGAAATTGGAAGAAGAAGGTGAAAATTCATCTTCAAAACTTTGACTATGATATTTGGGGAATCATGAATCATGTCCTTTTCATTCCCTACAAAGAACTCACAAATGATGAAGGAAAGATCTTTGGGTAAATTCTTTTGACCTCCCTAGATAGAGGACCCAAAAGTTAGACACCTCCAACTGGGTATATTGTCATCCCAATGGTGTATAATAAATCAACACAAGGAGGGTTACTTCCCACAAGTGTACATGTTGTTAACAAGTAATATAAAGTAAGTTCCGCGGTGTATCATCTTCATAGGGATTATTAAGGTTAAGTCAATGTGTTTCCAAAGTATAATTTATGAATGAAATAACAATGAAGTAAATATGCTATTGGTTTGGTTTTATATTATAATTGCTAAAATAAAAATGAAATTGAAACAAAGGGTTAATAAGATAATAGAGATGCTTGAGTCTTGCTAGTATTTCCCGAAGTCAACTAATTCGATGTTTCTCAATGTAAGGTAAAATTGGTGATTTCACGCTAATCGGGATTCAATATTCTCTCTAACTCACGCAAGAGTCGACTTAGAGAGCTCACTTACTCAAATTCTAAGAGATAAACCTAACCCTATTAACTACCTTACTAGTCAAGACCCGTCTACTCACTAACGCACAACATGCGCTTATAATACTATGTCCATAACCAAACCCCCCTCTCGGATGCTAATTCGATTACCCTGACTACTTAATACGTAATCAAAATACAAGTGGAATTAAGTATAAGATCTATAGCCAACGAAAATAAACTCAACTTATTTAAATAAAAAAATCCCAAAATCCAAATGAAATCAATTTAGTATCCTAGGGTTCACACATAAGCAATTATCAAGCAATAAAGTGTTTAGTTCATAATGAAAATAAAAAAAAACAATAATTAAAAGTGAAAGAATCATGTTCACTACAAAAAATAATAAAAATAAAATGAGGAATTACTAAAAACGGAGGTGGAATGGTCCAACAATAGTGGATATCCTTGTTGTCTTCTTCTTCTTCTTCTTCTTCTTCTTCTTCTTCTTCTTCTTCTTCTTCTTCTTCTTCTTCTTCTTCTTCTTCTTCTTCTTCTTCTTCTTCTTCTTCTTCTTCTTCTTCTTCTCTCTACTCCAGGAGCTTCTTCTCTTCTAAAATGACTAAAGGTTGCCCAAATTCTGCCCAAAAGTGATTATCTAATATTAATTGCTAGTATATATATGTATAAAAATGCTTAATGGCTTGTGGGCCTCTTTTCCTTGACCTAAGCCAACCCAAAAGTGTTTTTATAATGAGATTTCTAGTTCGGACCACGAAAACGACAATTAGCATAATTTCTTCATTTCAGCTTCGAATCGAAAACCATCAAACCCTACGTGATCCTGACTTCAAATCATATCTAGATATGAAATGGCTCCTCCAAAATCCTTTTCAATATTGCGTGGCACCTCGAACAATTCACTTCTCAAATCTAGACATCACAAGCTTTCGCTTTCTAAACGTGGTCAAATATTCCTTTTGCGCTTTGGCATGGGGTTAGTCTTGAATTTTTTACTTCTCCTCGTCATCTTGGCATCTTGTGGTAACCATGTGCTTAAAAATCTACACACTTAATGCACAATTAAGGGACAAAAGATCAATAAATAATAAATAGTCCATAATAGGAGATAAAAGTACAATATGTCGAATATTGGAGAACAAATCCTCACTTAGGCCTAATAAACACCCAAAAAGATGTCCCGTGAATAGATTAACCCATCAAAAAAAAAGAGATCATATATTCTTTCAACCTCCCTGGAGGTGATATTTAAAATCCAGACGCCACAACTAGGTAAGCTCTTGTGATCAGTTGGGTACGTCAACATCTTTTTGTTTGTATCCTTGATTGGATCCAAGTTACTGGTAGTTATGAGACATATGGTAGTTAGACGATTCGATCTGTTAACTACATTATAAAATAAAAAGTTTGTTAAGTTAGAGAGTAAGGAAAATCTCTATTGGAAAAAATTACGGCTTGCTTTGATAAGCCCATGAAAGATTCGTGTAGTCCTAGTGAAATGGGTTTGACTCAGAAGAAGGGTATCAATTACGAACTAAGATGAGTCTGATCCATTAAGGATAGTAAATAATCCTTCTATATGGTTTGGTGGTATATTACTTGTGGGTCCTGGAAGTTATCTAGTACCTTTATAACTTGGGCTTCCAAGAGAAGACCATTAGGATTGCTAGATAGTAACTTGGAAGACAAGTAAGTCACATATGTATGTATCTCTTCACGTAGAGGGATAACAAGACATACACTCAGACAATGTGTAAGCAACATACTCTCAGGAACATCACCTTAACCATTCAATAACCGACTCTCTCGAATTTTCACCCATCCTAGGTGAAGAACCACGACTTGAACATCTTTAGATCGCGGACCTCCTACCCAAAAAATCCCTATTCAAATCATTGAATTTGTACATGTTCAAGTATCACTTCAAAAGGATAAAGGACCCTGACCCTTGATCTGTATTGTAGAAACTCACATCTACACTTTCTATTAGGACAACTGGAAAAAACAAGAATCAGTTAATTATGTTCGGTGTTTGCTTAAATTATATGTACATATAGATTATTTCTCTTTTTTATTTATGTAATCAACTCTTGTATTTTTGTTCTGGTTTAATATATTATCACTTGTAAGAAAAACACAAAGGTTTATATTGGTAAATTTGTTCGCTATGTTAATCATATAAACTTTTTACTATATATTTGAGGTCAAAAGACCATTAAGCTAATAAAATTTACAAAATATCAGTATGTACATAAAGTACTCCTAACCATGGCATATCCACACACCACACTTATCTAAAGTAAGAAGACACCATAAACCTTCAAGGGTCTTGATCAATGCACGACTCTACCAATGATGTCGCTCCCATTTTCGTCATCCAATCCGCACACGCGTTTGCTTCTCGATGCACATGATTAACCTCAAAAAGTTCCCGAGTTGTAAGTATCTCCAAACACGATTCTAGTGATGTTTCAAGATGAATTTGAGGTTTTCCATCGCCCTTCACTAACGCAAATAATCCCTGCGAATCCGTCTTTGTATACACTCTTTCATATCCTTTTTCCACAACCATTCAGATCCCAAAGAGCAGCGCTTTGTTTTCATAATGGTATGCCGTTGTTACCATGCTCCTTCCTCAAAAACCACATATAAATTCACCATTAATATTCCCATAATAATCCCCTTATCCATTTGCTATTTCCAAAAGATCTATCAGCATTTTATTTAACTATGTTCACCGGTTTGACCCGACGTACCAATACATTTCTTGCAAAAGTATTTAAATCCCCATCCCTATCCTTACGTGTAATTTTTTTATACGTAGCATAATGATCTCCATTTATAATAAAGGTCTCTCCTCATTAGGTCAAATAATCCTTTCCTGTAAGAGCAATACTATGTATCACCCATCTTTGCTTCACCACCGTATTACCTCATATATGTCACACTATGTGGTATTAAACAAAAGAAAGAAAACATTAATAATTAGAAAAGAAAAACGATCTTATTGGTATTTAAAACTTTTTCATGGTGAAGAAAAAATTATATATATCATTACTCTTCCATTAGGTCATAACAATACATTTATATTTTGAGTAATGATATATTCCACCCAATATACCACCCATGACGTGGCGTGATTTGAATGGAAGTAAATCGTTAATCTATTTATTTTTTCGATTCAATTGACGATTTACTTCCAACCAAATCACGCCACGTCATGAATGGTATGTTGGGTGGTATAAATTTAGGTTGTATAGATCATTACTCTTATATTTTCACAAAATGGTAGTATATCCAAGATATTACGTAATAATTCATAAGACACCTCGCTAACCACGGGATGGAGAGTTTGAACAAAAAAAGAATTGGATGGAGAGTGTTAATTGTCAACTTAATTAAAAGTACGAACGGTTAGAAGAAGGCGGATAACAGATTTTAGAAGATTTTGTACTCTAACACGCTCGAGATGGATTGATCTAAGCAATGCACGTGGAGATATCAAAATGGGTGGCGGTGGATAGACTCGAACCCAGAACCTCAAGTATCTAATAATCTGATACACTAATCTGATACTCTGAGGAAAACAAATTAAAGGAGATTTATATTCCAACATAGAGAATAATTGTTCTTTATACACTTTCCTTTCACTCTACTGTTTCATTCAGAACACCTTGGAGTCTGATTATTTTACTTATTCTCTATGTTGTGGTTATTTGGTTTGTTAGTTATGGGTTCAGATTACTCTACTCTCCAGTTAGGAAGCAATATCGTAAGCGAAGGGGACAACAGAAGAATTGGATAGGCCTAGTCTGTGTTCAGAGTCGGTTGTAGAATTATATCTAGTATGAGGAACCTAAATTTAAAAAGTATAGGTATGTCAGGGGAGGTTTTCAAAACAAGAGGTGCGTCATAGAGGGTGGAAAGACATAAAAAACTATTATGAACCAAGGTATATGGAGATGGTATATCATCGGGCGCAGATTTAGAGAATATTTGAAAAGAGCAATTGGATTATAAACAAAAAGATTTGTGGGGTAAGTGGTAATACGACAAGAGGCATTGGATTTAGCTGGGTGGAATCATAAGGGTCAGGACAGGATGACACATTGAGTTTGATCCGGCAGTTACATGGTGTTTAGGTTGACAATACAAATGTGAGATGTTTAGGATGGAGGGTCTGATGTTGGGTTATATGGAGAGGTGTGAGGCAAGGCGGTTTAATTAAATAAAATGACTCGAAATCTGCTGGTTTGTTGAACAAAAAAAGAAACTGCTGGTTTGGGCCACACTGTCGGTTTTCTGGATAAAAGTAACTATTTGTGCCACTCTTGGGCCATTACGTAAAAACTTTCAATTTTAATGTGTGCAACCTAGTTAGGAAAATAATTATGATGGCTTCTTGGGCTAAAGTGAGGGTTTGGATTGGCGGTAGGTTGGGTCATGTTTGAACTTTGGAGGATTTATTAATAAGAGCAAATACACTGTTTACCCCCGAACTTTGGGCCGATTGACAGACTGCCCCCCAAAGTTTAAAATGCGACTAGTTGACCCCTAAACTTTAGTTTCGTGACTCGATGCCCCCTGTGTCCATTTTCCGTCCAAATTTACCGTTAAGTCGCAGCGTGCATCACACGCGCGCCGTTAACTTTTTTTTTTTTAATTAAAAAATTAATTTTTTTTAACGTATTTTATTTTTATTTTTTTAGAGGGGTAAGATTGGTAAATCACATTTTCTATTAAGTATAAATATACAGAAAATTAATAAACAAAAATAAAAAACCACAAAATTAAACTCTCTCTCTCTTTCTCTCTCTCACGATTTGGGGAAGAACACAACCGAAGAACCCTAACTCTGCAATTTTTCATTGTTCCCTTTTTGAACTCGGCAAGTAAGAGTCTTGTAACAACAATCATGTCACCCTACTCATCCGATAGCGTGGGCTCCAGTTCTTCTCGCGCTCCCTATTGCAGGTGTGGATTCCAAGCTAGAGAGCACACTTCTTGGACTGCGGAGAATCCAGGTAGGAGATTTTACAGGTGTATGTGGTGGTGTTCGACGAAGGATTGCAATTTCTTTGCTTGGATTGACGAGCCTATGGGAGAACGTAGTGTTTCGGTAATTCGTGGGCTATTGAAAGAAATCGAGTTCCACCCGTTAGAACTTGATGCATTGGGGACGAAGATGAATCTGTTGGCTTCAGATTTGGAGGAAATGAATCAATTAAAAAACAAAGCTTGGGAAGACTTGAAGATGGAGTCTGCAAAAGTGAAGGAGTTGGAAGCCGAGCTTCAAGGAGTTGCTGAGGAATTGGAGGAAGTGCGAAAAAAAGAAAACCAAGCTTTGATCTTCGAGTCTGCGAAAGTTAAGGTTGTAGAAGATGAGATGCTCCGTCTTAAGGGGGTGATGAAGGGATTGACAAGTGAGAACTTGATTTTGAAATGTAGTTGTTTGTTGATGGTTATCATCATCCTTTTCAAAACTTGGGGGTTTAGTTGCTTGATGTAGTAGTTCTAGTTGTATGGTGGTTTTTGTTGTAGTGGCGTTGTTTTGGTTTGCTATTGTTTTAGTTTCAGTTTCGTGTAGTAGTATAAGGCAGTTTGTTTTGTTGTCTGGGGATTGAGTACTCTTTTGTGTAATGTGTTGTTGTGTTTTCAATGAATGTAGCATTTCTTCTGTTATGTAAAGTAGTTAAACTCAGTATATGTCTAATGTATAAACATAGCTGCTACGGAGAAAGACAGTAGTGGACCACAAATCCATAAACATCAATTTTCTTACCAACCAAAAGTGAGGGGGCAAATTGGCATTTGTTGTATTTGTTAGGGGGCAAACTGGCATGAGTTGTAATTTATAAGGGATTAGACTGGCAGTTGTTAAGGGATAGAGTGTTTAAGTTAGTAGACTGTTTTTATAGGTGTTTTTTTTAGGAGGTTGTGTTATTATTTTCAAACTACGTATATATTTGTTTGTTTTATAGTTGTAATATAGTATTGGTGTACATTTGCGTAACTAAAATGTTGTCGTGTTAGTGAGATTGTGTTGAAGTTAATGCAATTTAATTCATAAAATAATTAATGAGTAGAAAAATATAAAAGTAGTCACAAACTAAAGCAGATTCCTTACTTACTGGCATGACATAGTGTTCCACAATAGATAAATATTCTAATGCACAAAAGTACAAAAAACACACAACTTGCACTAAAGTCTTAACTTTTTGGTCCCAGTGCACTAAATAGTCTACCAACCAAAACCCATACCAGAGGATAAGAAAAACAAGTTCAGTTAGCCCTAGACTATTACATCCACAATAGTTCTAGATTGAGCATAGCATAATAGCTACATATAAATAAATAGTACATAAATTATGCAGATCTTTCTTGCTTGCTGATGGAAAAGAAGATCATTTTGGTTTTGGTCCATCCTTTGCATGAGACGGTTGTTTGGCAGCAGCTTTCCTACGTCGAAGTGCTTCGGCAATGGTCATGTAAGCCGGGTTCCCTTCTCTCATCACTACACCTTCTTTATGCCGAATAAATGGTTTCTTCGCTCTTGGTTCTTCATCGGTTTTATCCTATCAAAAAAACATGTAACAAACATTAACACATATACATGTTCAAATTTTATTTGATTGCACATTTAACATCTAGCATACATGTACCTGAGGTCCTTCTTTAGCTAAAGTCCTTTTAGATCCGTGCTTCTCTGGAGGATTCAGAGATTTGAATTTAATCTGTATGGGGTGAAGGGTCATTAAAAAGTATAGGGGGGAAACTGACATAGAATACAAAAGTTGAAGGGGTAATCTGTCATTCATGTCAATAATGATGTAAATGTTTAAATAGAACTTAATTACCCCTGGTATACTTTTCTTCAATGTGGTTTCTCCTTCTGACTCATCACTTTTTTTGGCTTTGGCTGGCGGGATGAAGGGCTTGTTTGTTGTGTGTGGCCCTTTGTTCTTGTCCTAGCACCCAACAAAATAATCATCATTATCCTAATATATACAAATGTAAATGATTTCGAGGTACCTGATCAGCAGGTACTGGCTTCTTAGACCTGGTCTGCGCGGGTGTTGTTTTATGCTTGAAGACATACTGTTAGTTAAGTTTGGGGGGTGATTAGTCAGTGTATTATAAGTATAGGGGGTAAATTGACAACTTACTTTTTTTGTTTTTCCCTTGTGCACTTCTGTTGTATTTGCAGCTTTATCAACATCTTTTGATGTTTTTACTTTGTCTATGGGTATCTCTTTTTTTTCTGTATTTGTTGATTTTTCTTGAACTACGTCATCATCCTGTTGTCAGAATAAAACCAACTTAAAAGTAGTTTTTAATGAATGCAATCTAATAAACACCACTAAAGACAAGTACTTACTATTGTCATAGGCTTTGTTTGTGAACATCCACCCAGTGTTTTAAACCCCATACTCTTTAATCTGTTGCTTTGTCTTGTAGGGTTTTGTGGTTTGGTTTTAACTGTCTCTTCATTTTCTGATGCAGCTTCCTCATCAATTTCCTCATCAGTTTCCTCACCAGATTCCTCATCAGCTTCCTCCACAACACCCTGAACATTCACACCTTCAGTGTTTTCAGTCTCCACAACTCCATCCACCCTCCCACCTTCAACATGTATCTCATCCACTCTTACATTCTCAGTGTTGTCACCATCAATTTTTCCATCAACTCCTACATCTTCAACAGTATCATCCTCAACCCGTCCATCAACTCTTAAACCTTCATCGTTATCATCCTCAACCCTTCCATCAACTCCCACATCTTCAACGTTTTGATCTTCAACCCTTCCATCAACTCCCACTTCTTCAATGTTTTGATCTTCAACCCTTCCATCAACTCCTTGATCTTCAACATTTAGATCTTCAACCCTTCCATCAACCCCCACATCTTCAACATTTTGATCTTCAACTCTTCCAAAAACTCCCACCTCTTCAACATTTCGATCATCAACTCTTGCATCAAAATTTTGACCATCACCTTGAGTAGTTCCATCATTAGCTTGTTGTTTTTCTTTACAAGTCCTAGAATTATGTCCTTTTAATCCACAACTCTTACAAGTCATAGCCCTTCTCAAACCTGTTGCTCGTTGAACAGAAGATATTGTGCGTTGTTTTCTCCATCTTTTAATCTCTTCCTCGTCAACCTCCTTGGTCCTAGCCTTTTTTGGTCTGCCAACCAATTTAAATGCCAAAGGAGCTTCAACAGGAAAATTGCTAGAAGTATTCCACATTGATGGACCATTGACAGGATATATCATAGGGGTGTATGCCTTCATATATTGCACCTTCGAGTAGCACTTATGTACAAATTTCTCTGCGTCTTGTCCAATGTGTTGTATGCAAGCAATGGCGTGGTAACACGGTATCCCAGATAGCTCCCATCTTCTGCAAGGACAACTACACGATTCCAAGTCTACAGCTAATGACTTTGTATCCAGGTTTCTCACCTCAAACTTCATCTCGCCACAAAATACAGCGTGCCACTTTTCACAATTTTTTTTGGCTTTATTAAGCAAATGCCTTATCTTAGGACAAATATCTCCTTCATACTTGGCCATCCAAGATCTTTTTGCCTGTAACCTCTTCATTGTATAAATCCGTAGACCCTCTAGTATGAAAATCAAAGACTTGTCCCTATAAAAAGTATAGGGGGCAAGTAGACATTTACTAAAATATTATAGGGGGTAAGTAGTCATTTCTTAAAAAAGTATAGGGGGCATTAGGACATGTACCTGCATTTTTTAATCGCATTATTATAACTTTCACAGAGATTGTTTAGTAGAACATCACAAGTTGTGGTTGTGCTGAAATGTGATCTTGCCCAACACTTAGGATCTAGGTTGGATAGCCAATTGAATGCGCTCTCATCCATGTCTTTTATTACAACCATCACCTCTGTGAATTTTCTAACTGTTGGGGCCCTAGCTGCTTCCCATAATCTGTCTTTCAAAGCCAACCCTGGATGCTTGATCTTGAAGTTATTGTACAAGTGTCTTACACAGTGACGATGTTCTATATCTGGTAACATGTCACTAATTACCTGGAGTAATCCCTACAGCAAAACAAACAAAATGTCAGATATTTTTCGCAGTTGCCCCCCAAAGTTTAAACTCTAGGGGGTAAATAGTCAGTCGGGGTAAAGTTCAGAGGGGTAACCAGTCCAGTGTATGTATTAAATTCATACCAACCTTTTGTCTGTCAGAAATAAATGTCCACTCTTGTTGATTAGAAATACTTAAATCCTGTACGAGCAGGTTCAAAAACCATCTCCATGAGCTACTATCTTCTTTTTCAGCAAGGCAATATACAATTGGGTATATGCAGTTGTTCCCATCTATACCTACTGCTGTCAAAATCACCCCTGGGTGTGGACCCTTTAGGTGACATCCATCAATGCCCACAAATTTCCTACACCCTTCCAAAAAGCCTCTTCTACAACCATCAAGACACACATAAATCCTTTGAAATCTATCAACACCAGTCACCTCATCAGTACAAGTTTCCAATGCTACAGTACTACCAGGATTACTTCTTCTGAGTTCCTCATAATAGTCATGTATCTTCTTGTATTGATCCTTATAATCAGCTTCAATCATTTCTTTTGCTAGACTATATGCCCTGTAGCATGTTCTAATGCTTACATTGACAGAAAGGTCCCTATGCACTAATTGTTGAAAATCACTTACCTTACTATACAAATTTAACCTGACCATATCCTTGAATGTCTTAGCTAAAAACTTTACATTCACATGTCTGTGGTTAAGGTCTTTACCACATGTGTGTTGATTACATAGGGTTATAATCACCAATCCACCAACTTCTTCTTTATAGGATGCATACACAAACCATCCACAACCTTCTCCCTCACAAACAACCCTTATTCTATACCATTCATTTTTCACAAACTTTATTTTAACCACTTTGTTGATAGCATGTCCTCTAATTGCATCTCGGAGTTCTGAAGCATTCGCAAAGGTTAAACCAACTACAAACCTTGGATTTTTCATGTCAATTGAAGGCTTGAACCTTGGTAACTGTTTTCTTTTTATTTTCTTGATTTTATTTTCCTCTACTCCATCTGAGTCAGAAGAATCAGTAGCCGTATCAAAATGATCAGAATCATTTAAAACATCTTCTGAATCAGTTTCACTATCTTGTCCTTCTGTATGACCACCTGAAGAATCAACCTCAAGTGATTCATCCCGCACTCCTTCCCACTCAAGGTCTTTCTCTATATACGAATTGTAATCTTGGTCATCGTCACCCTCTCTCAAATCAATATCAGAGTCAATCAGAAAATCCTCATCACTTGTGGAGAACTCATCTTCATCCATGTCCTCTCCCCTTTGACTATCTGTACTCGTAGGTCCACTCTTCTTATAACTCTCTCCCTTTGTTCCACTAGGGCCAACACCATCACCATGACGTTTCACACTAGCCCTATACCTTGTCTTCAGATAAGACTTATATGTATGATCTTTGGCCCTGGATTCAACAGATTTCTTCTTCTTCAAATTGTCCTCACCAACTTTATTCATTTGCCTCTTTCTAATAACTTCTTCCTTTGTCTTGTTAAAAATAACTGAAAGTAACTCATTATCACTAAAAATATCATCACCATTCTCATCATCTTCACAAGGGGTAACTGTCTTCTTCTTATTAGGCACTTTTTCAATAACTCTGCTCCTCTTCATTTGTTGTTTTTTTCTGTTCTTTTGTGGTTTTTTTCTCTTTTTTTGTGGTTTTTTCCCTTGTCCACAACATTAAGCAAGATATCACTAGTGTCCAAGTATTCACCAGTAGTATCATCCTTAGCCATTTCCATTTCCTCATCAGTTTCATCTATCAGCTTAAAAGGTACTCTTGAGTCCTTCCTCCTGGACCTCTTCAACAATTCCTCATCATCTGCACCTTTCCCACTATTTAAAGCACTTAAAAGTTTATCTAAAGCAGCATCTACAGATTTCTCCATAACTGATCTTTCATCATCTGAAACATCTGAACAAGTCTCACCATCTAGACCCCTGTGTAGCACTTTTTCTTGATCACAGTGGGCTGTTTTGGGGCTTGAATAGTTATCATTTGCTTCCTCAACTACATGGTTGTCATCATTCTCATCACTTCCCTTTTCAAAGGTTTCATTATCTATCTCATGATCTTGAGTAGCTTCCTCAACTACTGTGTGCTCAGCACTTTGAACACAACCCTTAGGTAATAATTCACTAACTCTCTCTGTTGGCATATAGCCTCCCTTAATAGGTTGTTTTAATGTGACAAATCCTTTTGTGTTTAGTGTGCTAATTACTCTTGTTATACATATTCTATCTTGCACTCTAATTCATCAAAAAGCACATCTTTATCATTTAGATCAAAGCTTTATTGTTATATCTTATGAAACTAATTCTCATGCAAATACTTTTATTTATATCTTTGTGTACATTGAGAATTAGCTTTAGTGATCAACTACAAAGTTTATGAGAATGATGTTCTCTACAACTCTAGTGAAGAAGGTTTTCGAATCCGAGCATCATAGTAAAAGATATACTCACTAGAAGGTGTTTTAAACCTTTGGTGCGGTACACCGGAAGAAAGATGCGGTACACCGCAGAGTCACGGACCAGAGGCGCGGTGCACAGGCTAGTCCGACCAGTAAGCTAAGAAATGTGCGGTACACCGGACTGAGGCACGGTACACCGGACTGAGGCACGGACCAGGGACACGGTGCATAGGATAGTCCGACCAGTAAGCTTGAAGTTTAAGACGAACGTCTTCGCGGTGCACCGGACCATACCCGCGGTACACCGCAAAGAAGTTTTTCCTGCAGCAAAATAAAGACAAAAGCAATAGATCCGTTGGAGATATTAATATATCCGTTGGAGACAAATCATATGACCGTTGGGAGCATTTTGCAGCTATATATTGAAGATCTTTCAATGCTACAAACACACCTTCAACCCATATACACTTAGGGGCTTAATTGTTATCATCCAAGAAGGTGTCAAGAGCTTCATAGTTCATATCCACTCAATTAAGGAGTTAATCCAAGGAGCTATCAAAGTTATTATCTACTCAAAGAGGAGTTTACAAGCTTATAGTCATATCTACTCTTTAGGAGATTATCTAGCAAAGTTGTTTGCACCCCTTTAAACACTTTGTATCTATCCTCTTAAGTCTAGGTCTTGTATTAGATAGATTAAGAGAGAATTCAAGTATAGGGAGTATACTTGGTATCCTTGTGTTGAATTAGCATAAGTGTTTGAGTATCGGGAGTATACTTGGTGTCCTTGTGTTGCGATAGCACAAGTGTTTGTCCTTCGTGTTATCGAAGAGGTTGTAAGGGTTATTGTGTTCTCGACCCGGTTAAGAGAGACACGGGAGCTTAGTGAAAAGCTTGAAATCCTAAGGAGGCTTCCTTAGGTAGTGGATGTAGGGAAACCGAACCACTATAAATCGTGTGTATCTTTCTATCCCTACTCTATTTACTTTCCGCACTTTATATGTTTGATAATATGCTAGTATGAATATTGTGATATTGATTATCTAGTTTATCTAACATATTGCCATCTAGAGTAGTTAGAGATTAGAAACTCGTTTTACTTGTATCAATTATATATCGAACCTCTTAGCTTATCCATTGCATGATCCCTTAAGAGTTTGATATATTAGTTGACTTAGAAGTTTCTTTCTTAAACTTATAATTGTCCAAAAGATTTTTAATTAGGCATTAATCTTATTAGTAATCCTATTCACCCCCCCTCTAGGACTATCAATTGGTATCAGAGCCTAACTCTACGTGAATAGCTTAACCGTTAGTAGAGTAAACGATTTGGAATCTAATCTTTTGGAAGAGTTGTTTTCTACACAACCTCCATTTTCTTGTAGGTAATCGTTACTTTGCTTGGAGGAAACAAATGGAAGAATTAATATACGAAAGAACGCTCAAATCTCGAAAAAGGAAAATCCGGTGATTTCTTTTCTTTATCTCGTATATTATATTGCGTTTCCTCCTTATGGCTTGCGTTTTTAATTATGTTTTGGGTTGTGATTTGATTAGTTGTGTTTGTTGTTATCATGTTTTATCTTTGGATATTATCTTGTGATTCTTATCATTGTTTTAATGTTATTAGTGTTATTGCATCTAATTCTCATGAATGATGTTTTTGCACTTTACCTCTTAGAATTTTGGTAATTGCATCTTAGTCCCCAAAATTTTCAAAATTGCACTTTGACCCCTCATAGTTTTAAATTCTCCAAAGTGTCATAGTTTGGACTTCATAATCTTTCACTTGTAAAATTTGCCATTTTAGTTCATATCTTTGAAAAAATTGCATTTTTAGTCCCTACTATGTGAAATTGCTTTTTAGTCCCTCAACGATTATAAATTGCACTTTTTATTCTTACTAGTTTTTATATCTTTTTAAAAGTGCCTATTGTTTGATAAAAGGGAAAAAGATCAAAGATATTAGTTTACACTTTCATATCTTAATTTATCTTTGATCACAAATTTGCATTTTCATATGGGTGAGTTTTTAAAGAAATTGTTTTTCAAAAATATTTTTCCGATAATCGTTTGCATTTTCCATAGCATTTCAAAAATGTTTTATGCATAGTATTATGGGAATTCTATCCATTATTGGTCATTAACTCATTTGCATGAATTTGCTTTGCTTACTATCTTTATGATGTGCTTCATTATGTGCTTATATGGTTTATTCCCTATTGTGCTAATATCTTGTATAACTTGACCTTTTCATGCTTAAAATTGCTTAGTTTTTACATTGGGTCTCTTTGTACTTTTTAGAAAATATAGGGGTATTTATGAAATAAACTGCTTTATGTGTTTTCGGGATTTCCACGTTGAATCTTTTCAAAACAAAAGCGTTTTTAGTTGTTTTAAAATATCTCTATACTACTGGGGAGTTTTCGTATTAACTTCGGGTGTTTATGCAAATTGCCTATTTTCAAAATCTCTCTTCTTACTCCTTTTGGTCGAGCTTTAGTGCGGTGCACCGCAACAATGGTCCGGTACACCGCGATTTGGGGTTTATTGTTCTATCTTGCATTATGGTCCCTATTGGTTGAAAATATTGCATTGTGATCCCTATAGGTTGAAAAATATTAATTTAAGATCCCTATAGTTTGAACAAATTGCATTTAGCTTTCTTATGCTTGAATATTAGACCTTGGTCCCTATTGTCTTGAGAAAGTTTACTTAGGTCCTTGAAGGTTTTCAAAATTGCAATTAGTCCCTAAACATTTGAAAAATGCATTTTGACCCCCATACTTTTCAAAGTTTAAATTTTACCCCTAGATTTCTTAAAATCGCTAATTCTTCTTATTGGGTGTTTTTAATCTTCATATTATCCTACTTGGTTATATTTGGATAATTGGTTTAGGATGCTATGTGTCTAACTTGGATTATTGGTTATGTATGTTATATGTTAGATGCTTAATCTTTATGTTTCGGATATTATTTAAATGTGTTAATAGTGCTAACTTTTTCCTTGATGATATAGGTACTATTGCATCATTCATCCTTGATCTTATTTATAGTCCCTTTAGTTTGTTCAAATTAGTCTTAGTTCTTCAAAATGGTTGAAAATTGCATTTAGGTCCCTTGAAGTTTTTCAAAATTGCGTTTAGTCCCTAAACTTATGGAAAATACATCTTGACCCCTTTGCTTTTCAAAAATGACAATTTACCCCATGATTTCTTAAAATTGATTCAAATATTCTTATTGGTAAAAAGGGGAGAAATTATTGGTCAAACTTTTCAAAATTGAAACAAACACTCTATGCATTTCGTGAGGGGGAGTTTTTAGTAAATTATCTTTAAAAACTAAATGCTTGATTAATCGTTTGCACTAATCGTTTATCTTATAATTGCACTAATCGTTTGCGTTGTTAGAAAGCTTATAAGATGAAAACCTATCGATCAAGAAGTTGGTAAAATGTCTCCATCCCTTATCTTTTTCATGCTTTGCAATTGTTGATCTTTGTGCATCTCAATTAAAATGTTTTAATTGCTCTTAAACCCTTGATCTTTGTGCTTCATTCTTGTTTGATATTTTATTATCCCGTCTTTTTGATGAAGACAAAGGGGGAGAAATATGTGCACTAAAACTTTCAAAATTGCACTTTTTAATACTCACAAATGCATTTCATATCTTATATTCTTTTTTACTTAAATGCTTATTGTGAGGGGGAGCTATATTTGATAAGTGCTTAAACTTTCATATCATTCCTAAGGTGTTTTAGTGAAGGATTTGTCATCATCAAAAAGGGGGAGATTGTTGGCATATAGCCTCCCTTAATAGGTTGTTTTAATGTGACAAATCCTTTTGTGTTTAGTGTGCTAATTACTCTTGTTATACATATTCTATCTTGCACTCTAATTCATCAAAAAGCACATCTTTATCATTTAGATCAAAGCTTTATTGTTATATCTTATGAAACTAATTCTCATGCAAATACTTTTATTTATATCTTTGTGTACATTGAGAATTAGCTTTAGTGATCAACTACAAAGTTTATGAGAATGATGTTCTCTACAACTCTAGTGAAGAAGGTTTTCGAATCCGAGCATCATAGTAAAAGATATACTCACTAGAAGGTGTTTTAAACCTTTGGTGCGGTACACCGGAAGAAAGATGCGGTACACCGCAGAGTCACGGACCAGAGGCGCGGTGCACAGGCTAGTCCGACCAGTAAGCTAAGAAATGTGCGGTACACCGGACTGAGGCACGGTACACCGGACTGAGGCACGGACCAGGGACACGGTGCATAGGATAGTCCGACCAGTAAGCTTGAAGTTTAAGACGAACGTCTTCGCGGTGCACCGGACCATACCCGCGGTACACCGCAAAGAAGTTTTTCCTGCAGCAAAATAAAGACAAAAGCAATAGATCCGTTGGAGATATTAATATATCCGTTGGAGACAAATCATATGACCGTTGGGAGCATTTTGCAGCTATATATTGAAGATCTTTCAATGCTACAAACACACCTTCAACCCATATACACTTAGGGGCTTAATTGTTATCATCCAAGAAGGTGTCAAGAGCTTCATAGTTCATATCCACTCAATTAAGGAGTTAATCCAAGGAGCTATCAAAGTTATTATCTACTCAAATAGGAGTTTACAAGCTTATAGTCATATCTACTCTTTAGGAGATTATCTAGCAAAGTTGTTTGCACCCCTTTAAACACTTTGTATCTATCCTCTTAAGTCTAGGTCTTGTATTAGATAGATTAAGAGAGAATTCAAGTATAGGGAGTATACTTGGTATCCTTGTGTTGAGATAGCATAAGTGTTTGAGTATCGGGAGTATACTTGGTGTCCTTGTGTTGCGATAGCACAAGTGTTTGTCCTTCGTGTTATCGAAGAGGTTGTAAGGGTTATTGTGTTCTCGACCCGGTTAAGAGAGACACGGGAGCTTAGTGAAAAGCTTGAAATCCTAAGGAGGCTTCCTTAGGTAGTGGATGTAGGGAAACCGAACCACTATAAATCGTGTGTATCTTTCTATCCCTACTCTATTTACTTTCCGCACTTTATATGTTTGATAATATGCTAGTATGAATATTGTGATATTGATTATCTAGTTTATCTAACATATTGCCATCTAGAGTAGTTAGAGATTAGAAACTCGTTTTACTTGTATCAATTATATATCGAACCTCTTAGCTTATCCATTGCATGATCCCTTAAGAGTTTGATATATTAGTTGACTTAGAAGTTTCTTTCTTAAACTTATAATTGTCCAAAAGATTTTTAATTAGGCATTAATCTTATTAGTAATCCTATTCACCCCCCTCTAGGACTATCACTCTCCTCAGCTAATGTCTCTTCCTCTTCTGGTGGATTAGCAACAACATCAACAACAATAGCTTCCTCTAAGTTATCAACCACAGTATCACCCACCTTCAAACTTTCCTCCTCTATTTCTTCAGCTTGAATACAATTTTCACCTTCACCTTCCTCTAAGTCAGGTTCCTGCACTACTACTTCTTCCTTCCATTTAAGGAGTAAAGGCATATACACTGGAATCTCAACTGCATCTCCTTCTAAAATCTCTGGTAAACGCACTACAAACATATCAATTGTTTGGTTTTTCTCTGTCACACTAGCCATCTCCATAACTTTCTCGTCATTCTCTAAATAGACAAGACCCTCTGGTAGTTTTTCAGCCAATTTCAGATAGTATAGCTCTACCCTACCTCTAATTCCCAGTTTCGCACATGTTTTAAGAAGAACAGGTATACTAAGATTGTCATAGTGACATCCCGGCAAATACTCGATCCGTACCTCTCTGTATCGGCTGTAATCTTCATAGAAGAACCCATCAAAATGAATGCATAATAAAAATTTATCTGTTTCACATGAAAAATACGAGAGTGAGTTAAAAGAATTTAAGGGCGTACGAATTTATGCAGAAAAGGTAAACTTGTAACCACCCACTACGAATAAGGTAAAGAAATCTCAATAATTAGTTCCATTAACAACTAAATCCCGAGATTTAAGCACAACTTCAAAAAAAGAAAGAATCCAATTTAAAAACCCTATATTTTCGGAGTTAAAAAAACAACCCCAACCATTTTAACCCCACCATTTTCGGAAATACAACGAGCACACTTACTCCATTTGATTATTGGCGGCATCGGTGAAACGTCGCCGGTGATCTCGCTCATTATGGGTGAGACGGTTTGATTTCTCAGTTGTTGAAGTTAATGTGTGAGTTATGTGTTTTAATTTTTCTTTATTTATATAAAAGCTAAAATGTGATGTACCTAAAATGCCCATCTTTTAATAAAGGATACAATTAACAATGTCAAAAAAAAAAAAATTACTGGACAACATTTCACGCGCGCGTGTCCTGTACGCATAAAAAAATGGACGGAAAACGCCCAAAAGGACTAACGAGCCACGAAACTAAAGTTTAGGGGTCAACTAGTCGCATTTTAAACTTTGGGGGGCAGTCTGTCAATCGGCCCAAAGTTCAGGGGGTAAACAGTGTATTTGCTCTATTAATAATTATGAATGTTTTTGGAATAGCAAATATGTGGGGAAGGAGGCTTATTTTGCCACCTTTGGACCAGTCCTTTGGAATGGAAAATACAATACTAGAATTTCAAGGGATTCAAGTTGGTGGTATACGGGCGATTGGGCGGCATTAGGTGTGGAAATCAGCCGGACCAGATCAGAAAAAAGCTTGTTCAGAATTTTCTAATTTTTTTTTCAGAAGAGCAAAACTCAATCCAATTCCAATCCAAAAAAAATCGAAATTTAAAATTTCATTCCGATTTCAGAACACTTGAAAATTTTCGGAAATCTAATATTATATTAGTTAAATTATTTTTGGAAATCTTTGATACATTTATTTTCAGAAATTTAGAAAAGATCAAAAGTTTATATCCATTACCACTATGGGTGAAAACGGATCGAATTATTGTAAAAAAAAAATCCAAAACCATGTCCATAAATCTATTTAAATTATCAAAAACCAATTCATAACAGATTTAATCATCGGACTTACTTTTCAAAAGCATATCAAAATAATTCGGATTCGGTTTTTTGAACGGTATTTTGGATTTTAACCAAACCAAACTATAACTCTATAAATATATTGAAAATATTGAAACAAGATCACAAATACAAGAAAAATCTCCAATATATAAAATATTATGTCGATCTTTAATTAAATAACGTTTTTGTTACTTTTTTTGTCAAATCTAATATTTAGATTTTAGTTTTGATTTATGATAATACTTTTTTTATCTATATAGTATAAAATATACAAAAATAGATGATAATAAACGGGTTTTTGGTTATTCGGTTTTATTTTTTCTAATACATAACCTGACGGATTTAACCATCGATTATATTTTCCAAAACGATAATTAAACGGTTTTATTCATGGTTGCATAATCTGTTTTTAATCGGTTCGGATTTTCATTGTTTCGGTCTTAAACCATAACCATTGTCATCCCTAATTACCATTCATAAAAGGTAAGATTTGATAATTTTTAAAAGTTAAAAAAAATAAAGTAAAAATATACAAGTGAAACTTTTAAGCATGAAAAACATTATTATGAGTTTTCATTAAACCTTCAAATTCAATATGATGTAAATTATTGAGTTATATTGTTAAAACTGAAATTCCAACGATACTATTTGTTAAATACTCAAATCTTCATTACGTAAGATCCAACATCAGAAGTTTAATGATTTCGAAACTTTTATTTTAAATATTTATAAGCAAGAACTTCAATTTTCTGCAATAAAGCCTAGCCACCTACCTGTAAAATAATCAGATAGTGGTACATATATTACAATACATATTTTCCAAAAATAGTGTAAATTACATCACGAAATTCTCAAAATATGATATATATTATAACATGGAATTCTCGTTCACACACGATAATGGCTAAATGTACCAACCATCGAGAAATCTTTCACTAGCGGGAAAGACTTGCGTGCAAGATCCTACAATAAAACTAATTTGGATTCATGTTATCACTTTTTTTTGTCACAGATTCATGCTATCACGAAACATTGAATTCATTGATAAAGAAAAATCATTAAAAAGAATATATATTACACAAGAAACTCAACTCTTAAACACCTTTTAGTTGACATAAAGATCTGGCCCCAAATTTTTAGGTTTAGAGTTTATTTAAGATTGGTTTATGTTTTTACCTATATATATATAAGTAAAAATCTAAACAAATCAAAAATATGTATTAATATATATATATATAACAATATTTTAAAAATATAAATAATATTCAGGATAAAAATATGAAAAATAATTGAAAAAAATCGAGATAAAATCAGAAATTTATTTCGGATCGGAAATCGGAAATTCCAAAATTTTAAAATTTTAAATTCTGATTCCAATTCTAATCCAAAAAAAAGCTAGAAAAACCGGAAAACGGAAATTCAGAAATCGAAGTATAAAAAATCAATTCCAAATATGGCTTTTTCGGAACAAAATTAGTCGGAAATCAGAGTTTTCCATTCCTATTCCACCCCTAGGCGGCATGAAGTTGAAGTAAGCAAGGACCATAGGTGTTGACCCTTACATATTCAGGATATAAAGCAAAACTTTACAACAGAACCACTTATATAAATATTTATTTTCTATAAATGTTTTATTAAGCATTGATATCTATTATCAATCCTAGTGTTGGTTTTTTTTCTAATTCATTTTACGGATCGATCTAAAGCCAACTTGTTTGACTTGTCAAACATATTGGATTTGATCACATTTTCAATTATGTATTTTAATTTGACATGTTTAATACTTCATATGTTTCAAAATGTTTGTTTACTTACTAAAAATATTGTTTCAAAATGTTTGCCCGTATAGAATTTCAACACACATTTTCCATTTTTTTCATTATTACCTTTATTAAAATATTAAAATTTATACTTCCAATACAATTTAAGATATCAAGATATTTTGTGGTAATTTTGTCATAGGGACCATAATTGTTACATTTCTCAACATATGTAAAAAGCAAAGTGGACAAACATTTTGAAACAGAGAGTGTAGAAAAATTTAAAAAAATTTCTAACTATATTTGTAAATTTTTTTGGAAGTCATTTAATAAGGTATTCAAACCGTGTACCTCTTAAAGACAAATACATCATATTTTCAACCAGCCAACTCGTCGTTCATGAATTTTTTTACTTGATACAACTATATACATACATACGTTTCATTCCTGAAACGAGGCCTTACAAACGTCAAAATTTTGGGAGTCCGAAGCGATCGCGTCATCCGCATATGACCTGGACCGGCCCTGCCTATTTTTATGGTATCTTTGGTGTTTTATCATAAAGTTTATTCTAGGGATTATTATCGTTTGGATTTAATTTTGTATTAATTTACGTTTATGATTGGTGGTGACTTAATGGTCAGAATTGACTTGCCAGAATCTGCCTAATTTTTGAATTAATTTGGATAATTTTTATTTTTATAATTGAAATTGACTTGATGGACAGAATCCACCTAATTCTTGATATTACTTTATCAACACTTAATTGTGTGGTCGATATCACCTTGATGGTCGGATCCACTTGATTTTTGAATGTAAGAGTTCCCGAGGGAGATCCGGAGTATTCTCAAGACATCTTTCGACTGTCGATAAGTATGTTGGTATGGAACTGTCAAGCGTTCTTGCACCCTTGACAAGAAAGGTATTCAAGTCACTAACTTTGAAGCATAAGCCCAATCTATTTTGTTACTTTGAAACCATGCAAAGTTACCTCGATTCTGATCGTATTGTTAAGCAATCTAAGTTCGATAATTTTTTGTTCAAGACCCTGACGGTAGCACGTCAAAAGACATATTTACCCTTGATTTTTCAGTCTTTTAGGATAAAGCTATTATCCAACCAAAAGTCATGTGACTACTTGATGTCTCCCTAAATGTTCTAATTTTATACCTTTGGGAGACATCATTTTTGGTGTTTATTTGATTAATTTAATAGACTTTTGGGCTAAATATGCAATAATCCAAATTTTCTCTTTTATTTCTAGTATTTTTGATTTATTAAACTTTTGCGCGTAATATTGCTTGTTTTAGTGAAAAGTTTGTAGGTTTTGAATATTAGCAAGGAGAGGAATCCGAGAATAAAGTCAAAGATCGTGTAATGAAGTCAAAGCTTGAAGATAAATCCCAAAAAGAATTATATTTTGAAGCTGCAAATCTGGAAAACAGGCCAAAGATTGCTGATTTCGAGGCACTTACGAGTTGATTTAGCCGCTGACCTTTGAAAAGATTATATTCCTTATCGAGTTACGGAAATTTAGCAAGTGATTTGAGGTCAATCGGAGTTATAACGAATCGGCTAGAGCTGTTTTAGTGGAGGTGGTGCAGCAGTTACGGGATTTGGGTTTAATTAGTGGACTTGGGCTTTTCAAATTTTCACTTAAACCTTAAGTAAAAGCCCTAATCCGATTTTATCATTATAAATAGGCTTTTAGACCTCATTATTCAGCACCTCTCAATTTATTCTTCAAATTAAAACATCCTTAGAAGAGAGCGTCCAGAGAAGAAGCAGAAACAAGGAAAAGAAGAAGCAAGAGCTGGAGACGGTCTATATCTTCGATTCTCAGCCAATTCAACTCCATAATTAGGTTCTCTGTATTTTTATTTTTGTAAAACAATATGAATCTTATTTCTTTTAATTTAGTTTGATCAATGCTATATATCACCCCTTTTTGCTTCACCCATTTATCACCTCCTATGTGTTATCTAATGTGGCATTAAATAATGGAAAGAGAAAATAATCATTTAAGAGAGAGAAACGTTTTTATTAGTGTTTAAAACCTCCACATAGGAGGTGATACATGGGTGAAGCAAAAAGGGGTGATATATATCTTTACTCATTTAGTTTTCGTTTTAATTAGTATGAGCTAAACATTTATTAGTGCTTGAGAATGCTTTATGGGTGAATCCCAATTCTATTGAATTTCATGTCCTGAATTTGGGTTTCTGTTAATTAAATCGAATTGGGTCTTTTACATTTTCTTTAATTTGTGCCTATTTACTATTATTGACCTGATCAATTAATAATAGGGCTTAGTATCTAGGCTATTCCAATTAGTGGCGATTGGATCACCTTGACGGGGGGTTTAGGTACAGAAATAATTACAGAATATAAAATATAAACTATTTGACTTTGACGAGCGTAGTTAATTTTATGGCCAATGAGGTAATTTAGCTTAATCATTCGAAAGTGGATCATATTTACCCTGACGGGACTAGTGACACTCTAGAATAGCCTTGTAGTCCACCCTGACGGGGGTACAAGGATTATTGAATCCCGACCAATGTCAATTGACCAATTTGACCCTTAAACAGAATAGGTTATGAAATAGAATTCGGAGGACCCCTTGCGTTCTCAAGTGCTAACTTCTCATACTTGCGTTTTACATCATTTTTCTTGCGTCTTGGCTTTAATTGCATTTTCCATTTAGTCTTTTATTACTTAGGATTAATACAAAAATCAATCAAACATATTATCTTTTATTTGCTTTTATAAGTGCAATCATTCATTAATCGATAAACATTGTAGTCAACCATCCCGTCCTTGGAACGAATCTGTATTATCACTATTATTACTTGAGACAACCATACACTTGCGGTTGTGGTTCGATTATTTATTGCATTATTTTTTAGAACACACAAAGGACCACCACTACTACACTATAGAATTACGACTAAACTCTTACCGGTATATACTGAATATTCAAAGGGTCGATTTGAACGATCCTTGTCCTCGACCTACCAAGTTGAAATTGATCAGATTATACCATAGCAGTTTACGAAAATCTCAACACCCATATATAGTCATAGAAGCCAAAAAAAAAGTTGGGTCAGAGGCTGGTTCTGAGATAGCCACTCCAAAATCCAAAACTGAATAGGTAGTCGAGCATATTAGAAGATAATTTCAACAACCATAAAACCATCCACCCTCAATTCAATGTCAACTAGGATAGGTAAACTGATACATAATTTTACAAGGTCACTGATTAAATAAAGGGTGATACAAAATGTAGACGTTAAAAGGGGATACTATAAAGGAAATAACTAACAGCTATTGTATGCCCTAAAACATCAAAAATTAACTCTACGCATAAACACTCGAAGACACACCAAGATCCTTGGCACTCCATAAGTTAAAAATTGGCACAAAAACTATACAATAACACTAGGGTAGATTTATCGAATCTAATAAAGGTTAGAGAAAGAAAATATTGCCCAATATACCAAATTGACACAAAGTCCAGACAGTTACAACGTTCAAAGAGGATACTAAGAATCCTATTTTGATTAACCGAGGTGCACCATCTCCATCCTGACACCATATATTTGCTAATATTTTAAAGGTTAGATATGTGAGGGTTCTGCAATCAAGAAGGGTTAGGGACTTCTATTCCTTCTGTCGACTGTCGGAGCTCTAGTCACCAACTTTGGCAGTAAAAAGTATAGCCAGTAGTGGACCTGTTTTTGCTTCAATCTCAGTGAGAGTATAAAAGATGCTTGTTGCAATAATACTGAGGCTGTAAAGAATTTTTCTAGTGGTCGGAAATCAAAATCCTCTGCCACTATGATCCATCGAGAAAGGACAAAGCAGCAAAGTCTAAGCCAAACACTTACCAAGACACGAGCCAGTCTTTAGAGACCAAACTAAGGATTTATAGAGGGATTTTAAAACAATATGGTTAATTTCCAAATCTATAAAGGCAATATAAAAAGAATTTGGGAAAAAGTTTAAGGAAATTTGTAAATGGGGAAGCTACCGTGGTAGGAGAAGGAGAAGCCCTAATCTATAGTAGCAGGGGAGGGGGAGAAGGAAATGGCTAATGAAGAAGAGATTTTAGGGGTTGTGGAACTCTATGTAGAATGAGAAAGGTGACTCAATGGATGATAAATTGAATATTTTAATAACGATGTTGAAATTTGTCTTTATCATCTAAAATTGCATATTCATTCATCAAACAATATTTCTAAACTTAGGGTTTAAGTTGTATATATTTGACTTTAGTTAAATTTATATTTAAGTAATTGCTTAGAGTTTGTATAACGTAACATAGTTTTTTTTATCCATGGTATCTTTCTTCTTCTTCTTGATTAATAATAAAAATTTGGAATTATCAGATATTATTATATTAATGTAAGTGTAAAATTTTAATAAAATATTTTGTTCTTTATAAGGTTTTAAGTTATGTTGGTGTTTTCTTTTATTTTTTTGTCCTTCGTTTATAAAAAGCATACATCACAACAAAAAGAAATCTACAATCATCAATTATTCTCGGAATGAAAAGTTTTGCACATTAAAAAGAGCTTTAATGGTTATGATGATACATTAGATAAATATGTGAAACAAAATATTGATATTTCTCGATGGAAGTCCACTTCGATCTTTGAAAGTTTTAAGTACAACATTGATATTTCTTGATGGAAGTTCACTTCGATTTTTGAAAGTTTTAAGTACGTTAATGTCTTATGTAGTCGTAGGAGAGTAGCTTGATGAAAGAAATTGTGTTATTTAGTTTAAACAAAAAGTTTCATTGGTATTGAGTTTTGCCTGTTAAGTATTGTAATTCGTAGGACTGTTTTCTGACCGTGGCCCAGTTCTTAAGACTTGGCATAGGACGAGATTGTTTTCTAATCTTTACTACTTAAAAAAGTGTTGTAATTTATAAATTTTATTTTTTATTACTTTTAAACAAATCATCCGAGGCTATGATATATAATATACAAATGTAAAAGAAAAAAAATATTGTCCAAAAAAAAGAAAAAAAAAATATATACTATGTTCACAAAACTAATCAAATATTTTGATGCGGGAATGGTAGATAGAATATAACTAGTTTGAATTAATGCATGCTCACCTCAATAAGTTGACATTTGGGGACAAAGAAGGATGGTTATAACTATTGACTATAAGAACGGTTTGCCAAAGCCCCCAAAAGAAAACCAAACAAATTATTAATAGTTAGAGATCGCATTTATGATATCATCTTATCCTAAAAACAGTTGCAAAATTATTTTTTAGGTTGGACAACAGTTCAATAGTACTACTTAATAGAGTTTTTCTTATTTTTAACCTTTTAGGAAACAAAATTCAATAAAAACATTTGAAGATAAATGATTGCAAAATAAACGTATAGACCTTCCTTCAATAAATTAATCAATTTAAATCATAATTAGAAAGACGCTCATTCGAAAGTCCCTTTCTTAAACAAATAATGCAGGTTGAAAGACGCTCTTTCGAGAAACACCTTCCGTTTTACATATGTAAGAAGTTCCGGATTTAGGAACCCTAATACTTCTTCCTATACCCATTTTCTTCTCCTTTTCTCAAAAAATCCAAAAAATCTCTATAATAAATCTTTAAATCACAATCCATTGATCTTATTAAAGTTTTTTTCAATACATGGGAAATCTAAAATGGATCATGGGATAACACTTAAGCTAGAACATCTAATCAAACCCGGGATATGTGTCCATCTTGGTGTCTTCCACCCCATCCGGTCCCGTGTGATGATGCTCCATAAACCATTAAAGGGATCTTTATGTCGATAGTAAAGCTCATCTTGTGTCACACCCTTATGTTCTAACCAATCTGCGCAAGCGTTCTCTTCCATGAAGATTCCTTTCAAACTATATGACCTGTTCGTGCAAGACTCCCTCTGATCCTTTGAACCCAAAGTGTCGTTGGGCCTGGGCCTCGTCTATGATCCACCGTTCTATTGACTCAATTGCTTCCTAAAAGCCCCCCTCTATTTTGACTTCCTCTATACCTAACTCTTCTACCATAGTAAGACCCTCACAAAGTGCAATAATCTCAATTATATAAGGAATATCATGATTTATTTTAATAGACTAGCCAACAATCCAACTGCCTTCCCTATCACGATCTACTCCATGACGCCACTTGTCGCAACTCCCATCGGTGTTAAATTTGGCTCCTCAGATTAGTTTACTCCATCCAATGAGATTAACAAAGCGCTGTCTATGCACTACTTTGCCTGGTATGTAACCCCAAACTCTAGTGAAGTTGTTAGCCAAAAATTATGCTTTTCTAAACATTGTTTTTGCTGTCGAAAACTCGAATCCATTGAAGACCACGTTATTTCGCTCCTTCTAGATTGTTTCAATTAGCGCCCCAAAAAATTATTCTCCAAGATATTTCCTGCAAACATGTATTTGCTGGACAGATTGCGATTTGATGTCTCCCTATTTGTTCTAAATATTAGCCCTTAGGAGACATCATTTTAGTTGAATATTTGACTTATTTGATAGACTTTGATGCTTATTTCGTCATATTACACTTTATCCCCTTGGAATTAGACTATTTGCATTTTTAGAGATTTTGTGCGTTAATTTGTTTGTTTTTAGTATAAAGTTCTTAGGTTCATGTATTCTATGGAGAACAAATACAAGGAGGATAATTGAGAATTAAAGTCTGAGATTGAGTGGAGGAGCTAAAGGCAAGAAAAGAATTTCCAAAGAATTGACTAGAGGAGTTGCAAATCTGGAAGGCTGTTACTAATTGATGTTTTTTGGCCACTTAGATGCGGATTCAGCATTTGGGTCGTGACATAGAGAAAATGCCTATGTGAGTTAGGAAGATTTTGCAACTAGAATGAGTCCATTTGGAGTTGATATGCAAAAGTTGCAACAGTTTTACTAAAGGTTTTACACCAGTTACGGGAATTAAAGAAGAAGACGGGCTTGGGCTTTTTATAATTTGACCCAATGCTCTTAACCAAAGCCCTAGTCCGGATTTACTAGTGTAAGTAGACCCTTTAGCCTCCTTTTTACACACAATTCTGAGAATTACATCAAAGCCTTCATATTTTCAAGTCAGAGCAAGAAGGCAGAGGAGAAGCTAGAGCTGGAGGAAGTTTATTTTTCCAACAACAGCCAACCAAACCTTTAGGTTATCTATTTCTTTTCTGTAATTGAATATGAATTCTATTTATTTTATTTCAGTCTTTAATTTTATTATGAGCTAAACTTTCATATACTTGAGAATCGCAATTAAGGGATGAACCCTAATTAATTTTTTCTATGTTTTGAATTTGGGATTTCTATGATTTAAATTGAATTGAGTCTTATATATTGGATATTACTTTGTTTTTCATTACTATTTATTTTCGGTACAACTAGAAATAGCTTTTAGTATTTGGGCTATTCACTTTAGTGGCAAAAGTGATCATCCGACAGGGGGGTTTGAATACAGACTTAGGTAGAACTCGTGTAATGTCCGTTATGACCGACATGCTTAACTAATAACATAGACAAAGAGGAAAATACTTCACGTCTGAAGAGGCATATTCGCCCATGCAAGGGTTTATAGTACTTTAGGATAGCTCCTAGGTCCACCCGACAGGGGGCTAGGAGACATTAGAGTCCCGACTAATATAATAATAACAATTCTACCCTTAAACAAAACATCGATTACGTTAATTAGGAGGATTCCTTGCGAGACTCAAGTACATCTCTCATCTCTGAAGTTGGTTCTTTTACTTGTTTATTTTCTTTTCAGTTATTTATTTAATTAGTCTTTATTTATTTGCATCTTTTAAATTTAGAAAACCAAGCAAAAATCTTTTATTTTATTTTTATGTCAAACCATTATTTCTACTATCTGATTAATACTAGAGTTGTACCTAATCCATCCCCGAGGACAAAACCTGATTTATCGGAGTTTTACTTGGACAACCATGAACTTGCGGTATTGCAGTTCCTTTATTTATTGCATTATTTTATAACACCCCAGGACCCACCACGATTCCATAACCTGTTGTCCTCACTCTCTAAAACTGCAAGTCCATCCGATGTGAGAACAAAGCCTCTGTCATGTGCTGGAGCTTGATGTGGCTCGTTATCCAAGAGCCTGCTAGATGTGGAGCTCCCCTCTCCAAATACTTACCCTGTAGTGATGTACAGTAGAAGTCCGGTGCTACAACAGTAGATTATCACATGGACGCAACAACATTCCTTCAGGTACAATGTAGTTCTGCCAAATTGCAAAAGAAGTCCATGTGACAACAAGAGAATTTGGTCCTCAACTTAATATTTGAGAAGAGTCACGTTCTTCCCAAAATCTAGAGCTGTTAGCCTTTTCCTTGACCATAACCCAAATAACTTTGACCAGGAAGCAATCCCTAAAGATATGGAGCACACTTTCATTTACAAAACCACAACACCGACACAAATCCGAAACCAATACACCCTATCGACTAAGATTTCCACACGTCGCAAGTCTTTCATGAATCACCTACAAATTAAAACTCTAATGCGTTGCAGACATTTTATCTTCCATACTTTATCCCAATCAATATCCTCATGTAACCCATTTGTATCATAATCCCATGAAGCCGATTCAACCCTATATATTTCAAGAATCTCATGTACCCAAGAGAGCTTATCTCTACCTTCATTCCCTCTACTTACCCGAACTCCAATGATCTCTAACATTTAGCGGTTGGGAGGAGATGTATTTATCCCAATCCCACGAACCATTACTCAACACATAATCCTCCACTTTCTTTTCTCTTTCACCCCCTCAAGATCGACAATGGTGTGATCAATCAAAGGGAGATCTCCTACACACAAGTCAAGCAAAAAACACATATTCTTACCATTATGTAAGAGCCATCGGGATCCCCGTATCACTACGTCAATACCTTCCACAACAACTCTACTTATTCTTGAATCATAAGTTTTGGAGGAATAATGAAGACGATTCGTCTTGAATATTTTTGTCTCATAACAATGGCCCATAAATTCGTATCGCCATGGATCGCCTTCCATCCTAGTTTTCCAAATAATGCTTTATTCATGTCCTCCGGTAGTTGAAATCCAAGTCCATCCACAATGCTTTGGTCTATACACATCTCCAAGCTATCCAGTTAATATGTTTTTGTTCCTCAGTAATACCCCAAATGAATTCAAGCCTAATTTTGTCAATCTTTTGGCACACGCCAATCAGTAATTTTACCACCTGCATTATATACATAGGCGCTGCACTAAGAACGGAGTGTGCCAACGTTATGCGACTAACAAGTGATAATGCGTTCCCCTTCCATTTTGCAAGCTTTCCACGGAGGTCGTTGATAAATTCCCTGTAAAATCCAGTAGGTCTTCTTCTCGAAAGGATAGGGACACCAAGATTTTTCTTCAAGCCTTCACTTCTTCTATAGCCACTCCGCGTCGTGTATTCTGAAGCCACTTCCTCATCCACATTCTTAGAGAAATAGATCACTGATTTTCCTTGCTGATTGTTTTTCCCGTTTCCTTGCAAAAAGTGTTCAATATATCTGGCAAAACATCCAAATTATGAGTAGAAGCTTCCGAAAATAAAATAAGGTCATCAACAAAGAAAATATGAGAGATTGGAGTCATACATGGGCTGAGGCGAATGGGTCGCCACTCTTCTTCTTCCACACGCTTCTAAATGAGTAAAGATAGTCGCTCCATGCAAATAACAAACAAGTAGGGTGATATGGGTCTCCTTGTCTAATCCCTCTCCCAGGTTTGATCGGGGGAAAATGAGAGCCTTGCCAGAGAATACTCAGCTCATTGTCCTCCATCCCGTTGATAACAAGAGACATCCACAACTCTGGAACCTCAAGCGACTCTAGTGGATCCTTAATAAAATCCCATCACACTTTATCATAGGCTTTAGAAAGGTCCACCTTAATCGCCACAAATCCATTCTTCCCCTTTTGGTGTCTATGTACATGGTCAACTTCACTAACCAAAACCACGTTATCTATAGTAGATCACTGTGGTAAGAAGCTGCTTAGGTATGGGCCAATGTATTCAGCTTATAAAGGGCGTATGCTATTCACTAAGACTTTCATACAAATTTTGTAGCACATATTAATCAAAATAATCGACCTAATATGTGTTATATATTCAGAATTTCCCATCTTAGAATGAGGTGGGCCAAAGTACAAAGAATATCCTTCGGGGATCGCCCCTCTTCTAACGCATGTCGAATCATGTCGCAAACTGAAGACCCCACAATATCCCAACATATCTAATAGAAACCCGCATTCATCCCATCCGACCTTGGAGCCTTATGTGGATCCATTTGGAAAACAGCTAAATGAACTTCCTAATCTGTAACAATCTCCCCAAGGGATTCAGTATCCCCTGCTCTGAAAGGTGGTAGTATAGGTAGCTCAAAATAACCTTGACTTCCTTCATCAGAAGAGAAGAGATCCTCGAAAAATATTCAGACCCAAACCCTTTCAACCTTGCTATAATCCACTCATGAATTTCATTTCTTATACAAAATTCTCCATTTTTTCTCTTTACGATTTGCGCTACCCGGTGATAAAATATCGTATTTCTTTCCCCCGAATTATCCCATTCCGGCTGGGATCGCTGGAACCAGTGAATCTCCTCTTGTTCAAACTCACTCTCAAATTCACCACACAATATTCTTTCCAAATCCACACGCGATGTATTGTATAAGTGTTGCAAAGCCTTTTGAATACCTGAAATCCTCCCTAGAAGTCGATTTTTTTTCCAGAAAATATTCCCGAAAATATCAGTTTTTCATATTTCCAATTCCTTCTTCATCATCTCAATGTTCCTCCCAAGCGATTTCCCTTTTTAACCCAGTGATCTTCTATCATACCCCAAAAACTCTCATGATGACACCAAGCTGCCTGAAGCAGAACCGTCTAGTACTCACACACTTAGTAACTGACTCTGTTAAATGTATAATAATGGGAGCATGATCCAGATGAACTCGGGGCAAATGCCCGGGTCTGGTGCTTCCAAAAGAATCAACCCAGAGACGATTACCATAAGCCCTATCTAATCGTTTCAATAACTTTTAACCCGTATTCCAAGAGTCACTCTAAGGGAACCTAGGTTCCTCGAAACCCAGATCCTCCAAACTACATTTTATTCTCCATCTCTCAAAATTAAGCATTTGTTGTGTCATTGTTTCACCTTTTCCCGAAATATCATTTAGTGTCCCAATTTGATTAAAATCACCCACAAGCAACCATGGTCCAAAATATAATCTGAAGCCTCCTTCAACACATCCCAGAGATATTCTCTAATCCATGCTCTAGGGCTCGCATAAACTGCAGATAATATCCAAAAAACACATGAGATTTTATAGATGCAAACATTGATTACCTGTTTGCTCGTCGATAAAATTTGTACTTTGACATTGTTCCAAAGAATCCAAATCCCTCCAGAATAGCCATCAACCTCAACTCTAATTGACTTAGCCATCTGGATATATTTAATAATTCTTGTAACTTCCAAATCAGCCGCCTTTGTTTCCACCACAATTGCAAGGAGATATTTATGGCCCTGGCGTAGATCATTAAATGAACGTTAGAAATCTGCACTATTAGCGCCTTTACAATTCCAAAATAAAACGTTAATCGGGTAATTAACCAATATTATATAATTATATAAAAAAATCACTTATTTTACAAATTTTATGGATTTATTGAATTTTATTTTATTATATTATTTATATAAAAATATTGATTCACAATCATAATAATTTTTACTTAGGTGAATTGGTGAAATAATGAATTGTTGATCGGCGGTCAATAGTAATTTTTGATCGACGGTTAATTATTATTTAAGTGATATAATAAAAGTGAGATCAGATGTTGATAGTAAAATTATTATTTAAATGGTGAATTTGAAAGTGTACTTGCGCAAGAGGAGACTCTTTGGTTTGAGAGATCGCGTACAGATTGGATAAATTTAGGTGAACGGAATACAAAGTATTATCACAGGGCTGCTCAGATAAAGAGGAAAGGGAGCAATGATATTCGGATTCGAGATGGTAGCCAGAATTGGTTCGTGAATGATGATTTGGAAAAGGCGTGGGTTGGTGATGTCTCCTCATTTGTGATAGATTAATGTTAGGATGAGACATCATTTTAAGTGATTTAGAAGTCAATAATGTCAATTTTCTTGAGTTTTAGTGCACTTTCCTATTTTGACTCTTGATTTGTAGAAATAATGTTTTTTGAGCATATTACGTTTAATTGTTTATTTAGTGTGTAGCTTTAAAGATAATTATGGAGCTTAATTAGAGTCCAAGTCAAAGACAACAACTTATGGAAAGAGATTTGCATGGTAATTGGAGATAAGGAAACAAAAGCTAAAAAGATGGAAAAGGAAAAGCTGCCTAAATTTGGGATTCTGCATACACGTCCAAAGATATGCGTTTTTACCTAAGAAATAGGCCGATTTTGGTAATTTCCTTCTAATGGGTCAAGATAATTCTGTTGCGATTCTTTTGGTATCTTATGGAGCAAAATCCGACCAATAACGAAGAAAATATGCTCAAAACGGTGCAGCAGTGTTTATCTTTATTTCCATACGAATTTGAGTTGGGCTAGAAGTCCATTACCTTAACTCTTCCTCAAGAAAACGAATTAGGTCTTCTAAACACCTATAAAAACACCCTTATATCACTTGTAAATAATCCTTGCCTCATAGTAATTAGTTCTTAAGGTTTTATTCTTCCAGTTTATTGTAGAGAGCAAGATGATGTCTTTTGTAATTTCTTTTAGTTTATTTCCTTCAGGTATGAACTAAACTCCCCATAGCTTGGGTTTTGCATAATGTATAATCTATGAATTCTAATTCTTCTATCTATGTTTCTTTGGGAATTATATGTTTTAATTTGATATTAGCTATTTACTTAATATTTGTTTATGTGTTTTGATTTAATGTCTTTCCTAGAACTGGTCACTTTAGGATTGTTTTAATAGTATAGATGGTCTCCTTGACAGGGTGTTTAACTATTGAACCACCACATAATGTCTAGTGTCGATAGCAGTTCTGACAAAACATACTTCTAACTAGATAGTCATTAGGGTTTGTTTTAACCACCGTATCACCAAGATTGCAGTATTTGCTTAGGGCCTTAGTGGCGTTTGATAACCCTATTTGAAATCACTTCTTGGTTGTGACGTAGCCCCCTTAGTCGCTCTCAAGGTCTAAGATTGGGGAATTTAGAATCCTGACTAAGTATACCAAGAGCTAATATTCTCCCTTATTGACTAGATTTATAGATAGAATTAGAAGGATTAGTGCATACTAGCAAAACCTAAGCTATACTTCTCATCTCATATTTCTTAATCTTTTATTTTATTGTCTTTATTTTCTTAGTTTTAATTGCTTAATTCGAAAATTACTTGCTTTAATTTACTGTTTTCTAATTATTTACTTTTACTCGTAATTTCTACTCACGCGGTTAACACACTTAAGTCCCTGAGAACGAACTCTACTTATCATTAATACTTGCATACATCCTGTAATACTTGTAGTATTGTGCCTGTCTAGGGTGAGAGTGCGTAGTTTCTTGACTTATTTTAATCTTATTTTTATCACACCCTAGGCGACACCAAGTTTTTGGCGCCGCGGCCGGGGACTTGTGCCTCGTTAGCGTGTGGGTTATCTATTTCGAGTAGTAGTTTTTAGTTAGTTTTTACTTTTCAGTTTTTAGTTTAGTTTTTATTTTTCCAGATTTACGCTTGTAGTTTGCTTTAGTCTTTTTCAGGTTTCACAGTGTTTAATTCTTGGCCTCCTTTATCGGAGCCTGAGAGGAGCTTCAGACCTTACAACAAACAAGTTCGTGAGGAAAGAGCCTTAAGAAGATCAATGCAGCCCAAGATCCACCACTCGGTGTACCACTTGGAGGGGGTCAACAAGATCCTCCTCTTGGTGTTCAAGATCCACCATTCGGTGGACAAGAAGGACAACAACTACCAGCATGAGGAGGTAATGGGCAGAATAATCTTAATAATCAACAGAACCGAGTTGAACAAGACCTACCTGGCCTTAATGTACCATTCCATGTTCAACCAATTGGGTACCGCCCTCCTGAGAGTCCGAATATCAAATTTAGACCCGATCCGGGTATGCTCAGTCAATTTCAAAGTTTCAGACTCTACACTGGTACAGCTATACAAGATCCGGTAAAAGCGATTCAGAAGTTCATGCAGATTTGTGATGCCTACATTACTCCTGACATTACACGCGAGCAACTGTATTGTCATATGTTTTCGTTTTTCTTGACCGGAAGAGCTAGCGATTGGCTAGAAAGACAACCACATGGAACCATTCACTCTTGGAGAGAACTTCAAGCCGCGTTCTTTAACCAATTTTATCCGAAGAGCATGAGACTTAAAAATCAAGCAGAGCTTGCGAGATTTTGCCAAGAAGATGGGGAAACAGTGGGAGAAGCATGGACAAGGTTTCAACAAAAATTAACTAGATGTCCGCTCCATGGTTATACACCTGCTCTACAACTTGCTATGTTCTATGAAGGCCTTAATGATAAAGGTAGAGAAAAGGTGGATAACATTGGAAAGGGTAATTTTGTGTCCATGAATCACAATGAAGCCTCTGAGGTGTTAGAAAATATTATGGAACAAGAAAGAAGTTGGCCTTCAACGCGAGCTTCTGTAGCAAAGACCCGAGGAACGCTTCGTCTAGATGCAGAAACTGCAAATTCAGCTCAAATATCCTCATTAGAAAATCAAATCAAAGAGCTGAAAATCGCGATGGAGAAGAATTTAGCCGCTGCAAAGGTAGTACAAGAAGCACAAGGTTGTCAACAATGTGGAGTTAACGATCATACATGGGAAGAGTGCGAATCAAATCCGCAATCTGTTTACTTTATATCCAACCGATGGGGTAACCGAAACCATCCGGGTATGCAGTATTCAAATCCACAAGGGGCTGCTAATCCTAGTCATTATCAACCGCGCCCCCAGAACAACTCTTACCAACAGAGAGGTCAGTACCAAAATCAATATCAGAATAGACCTGCTCCCCCACAACAACCTGCTCAAGATGCCTATAACGATTCTTTAGATCAAAAAGCATTACCTCGGTACCCTCAAGAAGGATCTGTGGATCAACAAGCTCTAGACCGTTTAACCGCAGATATGAACGCTCAAGCAGAGAAGATCAGAGGACACGATGCCGTACTTCAAATAATACGTACTCAAGTAGAACAGATGAACAAAGTTTTAACAAGCTTTGTAGAACAACAGGAAGTAAAGGCAATCGAAGGAGGTGAAAACAATGTTGGGTTCGAAGCTTGCAAGGCTATATGCCTTGAGATTGAAGAAGCAAAAGAGGAAGCACCACATGCTGCCATTAGTGCCGTGGAAGTTCCAAGTACTGAAGAAGAACCAACCAAGTCTAGCCCCGAGGAATCTGACTGTACTGAAGTTTATGTGGAGGACGATCAAGAGAAAGCTGAATTTATAGAGCTACTGAGTAAGATGCAAGAGGAGATTAGATCGATGGTGGATTACGCAGCTGAGCTAGCTAAAGAGAAAGAGGAAGAAGCCTCAAAAGAGGAATCGAAAGATGAAGTGGCACCTGCTGTGCTAGAAGAGAAAGAAGAAGAGAAGGTGGAATCGCCACCTGTTGTTCAACCAGTGTCATCGACTATTCCTGATACAAATCCTAAAGATGACACTGTTCTCAAGACATTTGTAGAGGCGTACCGACCTGAAAATATCAACGCCCAAATGCTTGAGATTGCGAAGAGAGGACTTACACCGCAACAAGTTTATACACAAGTTATTCCTGAGAAAGAGGCGAGTGTAGAGATCCCGAGAGAGAACCTGGGGGTTTCGAGAAGAAGTGAAAGAGAGCTATCAACAAAGCTTAAAGATCCGGGAAGTTTCAACCTTCCTATTCAATTACATGGTATGCTCAAAGTGAAAGCGATGTACGATGTAGGTTCTGGTGTGAATTTTATGCCTAAGTCCGTGTTCGAGAGACTTGGACTTCAGAAATCAGAGAAGACTCCAGTGAAGTTGCAGTTTGCTGACAACTCAGTGAAGAGGACATGGGGAACAGTGGAGGACGTTTTAGTCCGTGCAGGTAATATCTCCATCCCTACTGACTTTGTTATTCTTGAGTTTGATGCAGATAAGCAGGTTCCAATCATACTTGGACGGCCTTTCATGGCCACAAGTCAAAGTGTGATCAACTTCCAAGAAGGGACCATCACCCTTCATGCAAAGAACATATCCGAGACCTTCTATGTCTTGGGTAAGAAACCAAGGAAGTTGGATCCCACCATGCCTATCATCCACAGCCTTTCACATCACAAAGTCCTTCCTGAGGAGATCCACTTAAAGCCTGTGGATACTGAGCCAAACATTGAGTTTGGGGTTGGCCATGACGTCCTATGGAAAGCCCACAAACGCGAGAACAGGCCACGAAGTTTCAAAGATTCGTGGATGGGACCATTCATTGTCACCAAGGTTGTTTCAGCCAAGGTGATAGAAATTCGCCCCAAAACTGGGGTCAAGCGCAGATTAGTTGACGTTCATAGCCTTACTCGTTGTTGGGGAGGCTATATTCGCAAATATTGACAGAGGTAACACGTCTAACTTTGAAAGACGTAAAACAAAAGTGCTGTACGGGAGACAACCCGTAGTTTTTTTATGTTTTCGTGTCTTTTACGTTTTTAGTTTAAGTTTATTTTAGTTGTTTTTAGTTGATAATGCATATTTGAGAAAGGTATTAGTGTTTTTGGTGTGTAGGAATTGGAGAAATCGAGTTAGGGAAGAAAACGAAATTTTTTGGAGCGCAAGAATGACCTGCACGGACTACCCCACGGTGTACCCCCTATACCGCAGGGATGGTCCGCGTGGTCAAAACACGTGCCACGGGTGGAGCCACGGGTTTGATCCAGAAACCGAGAAAAATCAACCCGCGGACTACCCCCCTATACCGCACCATGGTCCGCGCCTCAAAAACGCGTGCCATGGGGTAGGTGCCACGGGTATTTTGACGGAGTTAGCTACAGAAGGCGCGGGGTACCATCCGGTGTACCGCGCCCTAGTCCGCAGCTCAGAAACACGTGCCACGGGGTCCTACCACGGGTGTTAACCAGTGAGCAAAAATTTTCGAGCATCAGATGTCGCGGTGTACCCCGCGGTACACCCCATGGTCCGCAGGGGTAGTCCGCACGAGCCGCCAGAGAGAGAAAATAAAGGGTTTCAAGTTTATAAAGAGATCTAAAGCTTATTATTCCGAATTTATTTAACCTTAAACCTCTTTCTTCTCTCCAAAACTCTCCTAACTCCATTGAGCTCATCAAAACCTTCACCAATCACCAAAACACTACCCAATCATCAAGAAAACACATCAAACCTTCTCTCCACATCATTACAAGAGAGAATCAAATACCCAATCTTCACCAAATCCATTAAAATTGAAGAATCAAAGAGCCACAATTTTCAAAATTCATCCTACAATTTCTTAAATCCAAGCCAACCCATTACAAATCCACCTCACCCACATAGAGATTCATCATCTATCCTAGGCCAAATCAAGCTTGTTCAACCATTAATTCACAAGTTTAAATTTCAAGGGTTGCTAAAGCTTTGAGTTGGGGGTTAATTGAAGATGACTAATAGAACAACAATCTTAGGTAACAAGAGGGAGGTGAAGAGTAACAAGGGATTGGATTTAAACAAGAAGAAATCAATTGACAAAGGTGCTAGTTCTAAATCAAAGGGTAAAGAGAAAGTTGAAAAGAGTGGGATACCTTTGTTTGATCGTAATGGTAAAAATCTTTACTTTTATGCAAAGGAGAAAACACAACCTCAACAAGATCCTGCACCCAAAGAGAGAGTGGATACTTCAAGGGCCCTGAAGACTTCTGCAGAGAAACAATTAAAAGAACTACCTTTTGCTTATGAGAAAGTATTCAAGGAAGAAATTAGAGATGGAGAATATGCAAGATTCTTAGAGCTTGGTGAGAAATTGGGTTGGTCTACGTTCATGGTAAGACGTTCTGAATTATGTCATGAATTAGTTTTGGAATTCTATTTAGGCCTCTTTAGCCGAGATAGTAATGGTGTTCCGATTAGAGGAAAGCTAGTTCCTTTCACAGTTGAGGAGATTAGAAACCACTTCAAGTTTAAGAAACTGAAAGGTTTTTGCAAATTTGAAGAAGCAGTTGCTAAGCGAAAAATCTTTGACGAGGAACTACTTTTTGAGCGTGTATTAGACAAAGAGAAAGTGCAATCACATAAGGGAGAATTGAAGGCACCTTGGCCTTACAAATATCTTCAAGCAGATGCTAGAATTTGGCACAAGTACCTTGTCCCTAATATCTTCGGAAACACACGAACTTTGGATGTGACTATGAAGTACGCTCTACTGTTGGACTGTATTTTGAGAGGAGAAGAAGTTGATGTGGCACAGTTGATCTATGAGGAGGTGATACGATTTTCGGTCTCTCCTAAATCGGTTTATAATGTTAAATTTCCAACTATAATCACGTGTCTTGTGCGAAAAACGAATGTAGTATTGGGTGAAGAAGAGAAACTCGAGTTTAAAATGAGTTATATTGATAATGCTTGGATCAAGGATATCTTTCGAAGAGCGGGTTCTACGCAAGTCTTGAAAGAAGAAAAGGAGCAAAGTTGGCAAGAGAAGATGGAGGAGCGTTTAACGAAATTCGAAGCAGCTCAAACTTCCTTAGTCAATGATGTGGCACAAATCAACGCTAATCAAGTGCACATCATGAAACTCCTTGAGCAATTAACGAAAGGTCCAGCAAATCCTACCTTGGATGTCAATGATGCGAGGCAATAGCCTCGAGAGTATGTTCTCTTTCTTCCTTACCATTTCTGTAAATATGTCTATCTGCTAATTTTAATTTCTATTTTTCGAGTCTTTTTCGAGTCTTGGGGACACGGCTCATTTTTGAGTTGGGGGTGTGGGGATTCGTTGTCTCTCATCTCCATTTTTCTGTTTTTGGGTGAAATTAAAATTTTTGATACATGGGAATTAGATGTAGAGTGTGTTTAATAGCTTGAAAGCATAAGCTCAGTAGATTAATGATAGTAAGTAATATGTTTATGAGCTATGTATTTGTATGCTTTGAGTATTTGCAGGAAAACACACGTTGATAGTAAAGAAAAGATTAGTGAGCGATGCGATAGAAAGTATGTTCGATCTCAGGGAACCTTGAGAAGTGTGTAGGCCGTGAGATCCAAGCTAGTTGAAAAACCATTTGATGAAAGTGCTAAAGGTAAGAAAATAACTAAATTACATAGTGTAGAAAGTGATTAAGGCGGTTATTTCATATTTTGAAGCCCTTGAAGCCTTTTTATACCTTCTCACCTTGTGATTTTTGATTTTATATGCTATATCCTTCTCAGCCTTTTATTGAAACACGTTATAAGCCATATCCTTTAGATTTTAGGACTTTTCCATATGACCCGCACTCGAATCGCGATGCATAGACAGTTGTTTTAGAGCTTGAGTTTGGGGTGGTGGGTCCACCATTATGGGAATTGTTATTGGGTTGGGATTTTTGAGCTTATAAATTGTGCTTTGTGCTTTATATTGATGATGTTTCACAGATTCTTATTGTAACCCTTTGCCGGGGTAATAGTGAATGAAAAAGAAGCTACGAGATAATTTTGCCAACAAGGGCATTAAAAGAAAAAATATATATATGAGAAATTAGCGTGATATCTCAAACATTAAAAGAGAGTCATAGCTATAAAAGAAATTGATTTAAAAAGAAAAGAAAATATATATATTCGGACCGGCAAAGTGGAATTTTTATGTGAACATCTGAAGCTTTAATTTGGGTTATTGGGGATACTAAAATTGTACATCAAAGAATTCATTGGGTTGAGTGAGAAACATTTTATGAGAGTAACTCAAGCTCTAGGGCGATTCGTTGATGGCTAGTGAGGAGAGAGCCAAAAGCTCACTCCAAATTATCCAAATATATGATCATACCCGTCCCTAAGCCTACATTACAACCTTAAAGACCTTTTGATTCTTTGCTATGTAACTGAGAAGTGATTGAGCCATTAGAGATTAGTTGAGTGGACCTTTGATACTAGTAAGAATCGATGAACAATCTATAGCTGTCTTGGGGAACTGAGTAAAGTCCCAATCCTTCTTACATTGCGAAACTAATCTGGTCTTGAATTCAAGCCGCGTTGACTGTGGATATGAGAAGTGTACAGGTATGTAGTTTATGAATATTATTACATGAAATTTTCTGAGTGATGTGCTTTAGGTTTATTCTATATATTCTGCTATGTTTTTTCCCTTGTGTTAAAATTTTTATAAGTATGTATTTATAGACTTCCCTTTGTTTTTATCTTTATTGTATCGGGACGATACAACTTTGAGTTGGGGGTCTTGATGTCTCCTCATTTGTGATAGATTAATGTTAGGATGAGACATCATTTTAAGTGATTTAGAAGTCAATAATGTCGATTTTCTTGAGTTTTAGTGCACTTTCCTATTTTGAGTCTTGATTTGTAGAAATAATGTTTTTAGAGCATATTAGGTTTAATTGTTTATTTAGTGTGTAGCTTTAAAGATAATTATGGAGCTTAATTAGAGTCCAAGTCAAAGACAACAACTTATGGAAAGAGATTTGCATGGTAATTGGAGATAAGGAAACAAAAGCTAAAAAGATGGAAAAGGAAAAGCTGCCTAAATTTGGGATTCTGCATACACGTCCAAAGATATGCGTTTTTACCTAAGAAATAGGCTGATTTTGGTAATTTCCTTCTAAAGGGTCAAGATAATTCTGTTGCGATTCTTTTGGTATCTTATGGAGCAAAATCCGACCAATAACGAAGAAGATATGCTCAAAACGGTGCAGCAGTGTTTATCTTTATTTCCATACGAATTTGAGTTGGGCTAGAAGTCCATTACCTTAACTCTTCCTCAAGAAAACGAATTTCTAAACACCTATAAATACACCCTTATATCACTTGTAAATCATCCTTGCCTCATAGTAATTAGTTCTTAAGGTTTTATTCTTCCAGTTTATTGTAGAGAGCAAGATGATGTCTTTTGTAATTTCTTTTAGTTTATTTCCTTCAGGTATGAACTAAACTCCCCATAGCTTGGGTTTTGCATAATGTATAATCTATGAATTCTAATTCTTCTATCTAATTTTCTTTGGGAATTATATGTTTTAATCTGATATTAGCTACTTACTTAATATTTGTTTATGTGTTTTGATTTAATGTCTTTCCTAGAACTGATCACTTTAGGATTGTTTTAATAGTAGTTAGATGGTCTCCTTGACAGGGTGTTTAACTATTGAACCACCACATAATGTCTAGTGTCGATAGCAGTTCTGACAAAACATACTTCTAACTAGATAGTCATTAGGGTTTGTTTTAACCACCGTATCACCAAGATTGCAGTATTTGCTTAGGGCCTTAGTGGCGTTTGATAACCCTATTTGAAATCACTTCTTGGTTGTGACGTAGCCCCCTTAGTCGCTCTCAAGGTCTAAGATTGGGAAATTTAGAATCCTGACTAAGTATACCAAGAGCTAATATTCTCCCTTATTGACTAGATTTATAGATAGAATTAGAAGGATTAGTGCATACTAGCAAAACCTAAGCTATACTTCTCATCTCATATTTCTTAATCTTTTATTTTATTGTCTTTATTTTCTTAGTTTTAATTGCTTAATTCGAAAATTACTTGCTTTAATGTACTGTTTTCTAATTATTTACTTTTACTCGTAATTTCTACTCACGCGGTTAACACACTTAAGTCCCTGAGAACGAACTCTACTTATCATTAAAACTTGCATACGTCCTGTAATACTTGCAGTACTGTGCCTGTCTAGGGTGAGAGTGCGTAGTTTCTTGACTTATTTTAATCTTATTTTTATCACACCCTAGGCGACACCAGTTGGTAAATTTTTCGAGGATCTTTTTACGTTGGAGGACAACCCAGCTCTCTTTGAGCTACCGAGCCTTCCTTCTTTCTCAAGTGTTGGGGTTGGTACTTTCAGCGAGGCTATTTCGGACGAGGAAGTACGTATTGCGGTGTTTCAAATGGCACCGCATAAGGCCCCAGTCCCGGATGGGATAACAACTGGTTTCTACCAAAAGTGTTGGAGTATTGTAGGGACCACAGTGTGCAGTATGATCAGGGAAGCGCTTGAAGTGGGTAGGTTTCCGAAGGAGATACTTGGTACTTTGATTCATCTCATTCCGAAAGGGGGAAGTCCCGAGTATATTACTCAGTTCCGACCAATAAGCCTTATCAACGTGAGCTATAAAATATGTATGAAGGTGTTAGTTAATCGTTTGAGACCTCTTCTTTCAGATTATATAGGTCCTTACCAAAGCAGTTTTCTTCCGAAGAGGTCTACTATTGATAATATCGTTTTAGTTAGTGAGGTGGATTTCGTCTTGAGACATAGTAAGGGCAGTAAGAGCTATATGGCGGTTAAAGTGGATCTAGCGAAGGCCTATGATAAAGTTAGGTCGGATTTTATTAGGGATTCGTTGTAATCTTTGGGTGTTCCTTCGAAATGGATTGCGCTCATCTTAGCAGGAATGGAAGATAACGAAGTTAGTGTTCTTTGGAAGGGCTTGCCTCTACCACCTTTTAGATCTAAGAGGGGAATTCGGAAAGGGGACCCTATATCACCGTATTTGTTTGTCATTTGCATGGAGCGACTTTCGCTTCTTATCCAACGACTTGTAAGGGAGGGTATATGGAAACCTATTCGTTTATCATCAGGGGGGGTCTCCTATTTCACATATTTTCTTTGCTGATGAACTTGTATTATTTTCTGAGGCTTCTATTCAAAATTTTGATGTCTTGCAGGACTCTTTAGACGCTTTCTGTAAAGACGCTGGACAAACAATTAGCAAGGACAAATCAATCATTTATTTTTCGTGAAACATTGACGATGGTTTGGCCTCAGAAATCGAAAGGTGTAGTGGATACACGAGAAGTGATGGGCTTGGGAAGTACTTGGGTGTCTCCATCCTCTCAAGGAGGAGACCCAAGGGCTTTTATGGGGCTTTCCTTAACGGATTACGAAGTAAATTGTCAAATTGGAAGAGGAGTTCTTTATCTTTGGTTGGTCGTATAACCTTAGCTCAATTCGTCTTGAGTGCCGCTCCAATGTATATCATGCAAGTGGAGAGGTTTCCAAAATACATTTTCCTGGAGATCGATAAGATTAGAAGAGATTTTGTTTGGGGTAATTCGGAAGGTGAAAGACACATTAATTGGGTAGCCTGGCAAGATGTCTGTCGACCGAAGAATGTGGGTGGGCTTGGTTTCCGCCTAGCTGAAGATATGAATATGGATTTATTGGAGAAGTTGGGTTGGAGGTTAGTTCATGATGAGGTATCGCTTTGGCCTTTAGTTATGCTGCAGAAATATTTCGAGTCCAAGTTGCTTCATTACGTGGCTAAACCCTATGATTCGAGAATGTGTAAGACTATCGTGTAAGGTATTGCCGTGGTTAGACGGGGATCCCGATGGTTATTACGAAATGGGGAAATGATTTCGTTTTGGTTGGACTTGTGGGTCGGTGAGAGTCCGTTAATTAATTGGGTGGTGGGTCATATTAGTGATAGTGAGAGGGATAAGAAGGTGCGGGATTATGATAGTAGTGAGGGGCTTTGGGAGTGGGATAAATTCCAGCAGTGGTTACCTTTGTCCAAACTTCTAGAGGTGATGGGTATGCGAGTGGGTGAAGGGAAAGATTCAATGTCATGGTTACATGAAATTGGAGGAGATTATTCGGTGAAATCAGCGGCTTGGGATTATGACGAGAGTAGAGTTCAGGAGGAAGTCGATTGGGTGAAGCTTTGGAATATAAAGTGTCCTCAACGAACAAGGGTGTTCTTATGGCGGGCTGTACAAGGTCGTTTAGCTACACGGGGAAATCTTGTTGCCCGGGGCATGGATGTCCCGTCCTGTTGTCCATTATGTTGTGGCGCGGTTAGGGCTGCAAATGAATTAAGCCGCTCGCGAGCAGCTCGAGCTCGGCTCGGAGAAAAGCTCGTTCGAGATCGGCTCGAATGTAAACAAGCTCAAGCTCCATTTTAAGCTCGATACGTAAACGAGCCTGCTCGAGCTCGGCTCGTGAGCTCGTTTAAAATTATGAATTATAAATAAAAATAATTTTTCTACTTATAAATATATTATCAAACCTTCAATATCTAATTGGATATTTTTAATTTCTTTAGATATTTATTTTTCATTAGTGTTATGTTTCATATTTTCATACCACACACTCATGAAAGTCCCATTTCAACCATAAAAAACAAATTGTTCATGAGCAACTCGTGCTCGAATTTAAAAAAGATTGTTCAATAAGTTAAACAAACAAGTTCTAACATTTCTGATTTGGATGATTGGAAGCTCGGGCTCGGCTCGTTTAAATTTGAGCTCGGCTCGGTCCGGCTCGTTTAAATTTGAGCTCGACTCGGCTCGGCTCGAGAAATAAACAAACCAAGCCTGTACATCTAGTATTCAGCTCGGCTCGGCTCGTTTGCAGCCCTAGGCGCGGTGGAGACGGCGATTCATATATTTAGAGATTGTCCTAAGATTCGGGGAGTTTGGAATTTGATTCGTGTTGAGGCTCGGACTGGGAGCGTTACTGATATAACTCCTTCTTCAGATGTTGATGCGACTCCAGCTTCAGCTACTAGTGCAGGTACTGGTTCTTTATTAAATAATACTTTTATGAATTTGCATCTTCAGGTCCCTGTCTCGGATGGGAGGGGGAGAGCTGCTGCGCATCAGGCTGTTTACACGGATCAGGGGCTGCAGCCCAGGATTAGTTCCTCTCGCCTGGAAGGGGGTCCTCACCCAGGTCGGACCAGCTCAGCGAAGGGGACCAGGCTCGGTTTGATCATCCTGGCGCCGCCAAATTGGAGCTCAGCAAAGCAGATTTCCAGCAGTTTCCGGAGGAGAATTCTCTTAGTCACATGGACCCGTTGGAAAGTAGCTGGTGGTCAAAGCAATTTACAAATAAAGGGCTCTTTGCGGGTGTGGTATGGAGTGTGTTTTTTGGTGCCTTGTTAGAGATTGTATGGCGGGAAAGAAATGATATCGTTTTAATGGGAGTACCCTCCCTCCGTGCAAAATTATTCTACATAAGGCTCGGAATTTAGCCATTACTTTTACGAAGGCCTGGGGGAACATTCCTGGGAATGGCAAGATTAGTAGGAGTAAAGTTAGTCTTATTGGATGGATGAAGCCGGTCGAAGGGATTAAATTAAACACGGACGGGTGCTTTAATAGGTGGCGAAAAGAGGGTGGAGTTGGAGGTATTGTAAGGGATGGTGAAGGTAATTGGGTTAGCGGATTTTCAATGAAAGTTACAGCTGAGGCATCGTTTTTGGTTGAGATAATAGCCTTATATGAGGGGCTTAGGGTGATCGAGGAGTTGCGTGTCGAGAAAGCTATTATCGAAGTGGACTCGTGGGAGGTGGTGGACCTTGTTCATCGTATGGGTAGAGGTCGGGGGCCTGCTGCAGCATGGATTGACCTCATTAAGGGTATTTTGGAGCGGAATAGAGGTTTTTTTGGTTTAGCGCATATATCGGGAAGCTAACATTTGCGCGGACTGGTTGGCGAGGTTGGGATTGTCCCAAAGTGAGAGCTACATTGTACACAGGGATCCTCCGACGGGAATTTGGAAGGCTCTAATGCGAGATCGAATAGGTTGGAAGACTCATAAAGTTGTTTTCGATCCGGCTTTATTACATAATGTTCTAATATAGATTTTCATGATCCGTTGGGATCTCCATTGTAACAAAAAAAAAATTGATTAGCGGTTAATTTTTATTTAAGTGAATTAATGAATTTTTGATCGACTGTTGGTAATTAAATGTTCAATTAGCACCTTCCAAAAATTAGAGTATTTAAGTGCAAAAAAGAGTAATATATAAGTGATACATTTTTGTTGTTGTCTCTAAAACTTTTAGGTATTATTTATTATATATTATTTTGTTTTCTTATATTAACCTCCATTTTTAATGTTAGTTTAGAATTCCTTAAATATCTATACTAACCGTGCACTACTGTAATAAATTTCTTTACAAATTTAGTTCTGAAATTATATTCTGAATTCTTATTCCAGTTGTTCAATTATTCATCAATAATTGGTCAATTTCATTTTTTTGGGTGATTCACTTAAATTTGTTACAAAGGGTCCAAACCAAATGTTTGACCCTATGTGACAAACTTCACTACATAATTTTTCAGGTTATGTTTACTTAGTTGATGAGTATGTATAATCATTTGTTGGGTTGCGCTGTAAAAGAAAAATTTGTCGAGTTATGTTTAGTTACTTATTGTGTTGCACTGTATATTCTGTTGGGATATGCTTAGTAATTAGTTGGCTTTCGACGACCATGGACTACGAATTGAATAAAGATGGTCCTACGTGATAATGATGACAAAGGGTGTTGAGACGTGCTTAGTAATTTGTTGGGTTTGTCCCAAAAATTTCATTGTTTGATTATATAATAAACTAACTTATGATTATGTTATTTTACTAAACTCAAATATATACCAATATCCGATTCCCTTAAAGAAGCCTTAAAAAGACTAAACTTTCAAGGGTCTAAAACCGTGGCTTCCTTGACTTATTGTCGGAGCTGGCCCTGGTTCTTACACATTACTTTCACACTTGATTTGGTTGACTATTCTTTTTAAATATCAATATGTTTAATCATTTGTTGGTTGCGATGTAAAAGAAAATATTGTCGAGTTATGTTTAGTTACTCATTGGGTTGCACTCTATAATCTGCTGGGATGTGCTTAGTAATTTATTGGCTTTCGACGACCATGGATTGTGAATTGAATAAAGATGGTCCTACATGATAATGACGACAAAAGGTGTTGAGCCGTGCTTAGTAATTTGTTGGGTTCGTCCCAAAAATTTCATCGTTTGATCATCTAACTTATGATTTATGTTATTTTACTAAACTCAAATATATACTTACATACATACCAATATCCGATTCACGTAAATAAACTTTCAAGGGTCTGAAGCAGTGGCTTCCTTAACTTATTGTCGGAGCTGACCTTGGTTCTTACATATTATTTTCACACTTGATTTGGTAGACTACTCTTTTCAAATATCAATATATTCCTTGAATATTTGATACTTAGGGTGTGTTTGTATTCAGGAGGGAAAAAATAATAAATGAAAAGAAGAGAAAAATTATAAAAGAAAAGAAAGAAAGAAAGAATGTTGTTTGGATTAGATAATGTTAACAAAGAAAAATTCATAAAGAATTCTGAGTTTTTTTTTTTGTTTGGATTAGACAAGAATAAGGAAAGAAAAAAATTTATTTACATATTTATGTTTTTATCATTGTTTGTAAGGTGTCAATGTTATTTTTTTTCTCTTGCTTAATTAATAAAATTCTTTCCTTCCATTTGACCCCGATTTGGAGTGATTATATAATGAGGTTTATAGGTGATTTTCATAATCACCCAAATTACATTCCTTTAAAGAATCTTCCAATCAAATATATCAAAAATCATTTATTTTCCTTTATTTTCTTCTCAATACCCTCAATCCAAACATACCCTTAAGGTTAAATTAGTTATATTCTACTTTCGTATAATTTTTTTTTTAATACATATGAGAGCCACTTTGGACTTAGAATCATTTTGACTCCAATATGAATCGATTAGCGGACCTCTTGGTCTTCATGGAGTAGTCTAACCACTAAACCAACTATCGATCTTGTATAACATTTTTTATTTGTACATTGTTCTTTCCACTCTTAATCAATATTTTATACACATTTTGATTTACATACCTTTCATATTTTATTAATTATTTCATTAATCATCATCTTAAATATAGTAACAATAAATTAGGAATGCCAAATAACAAGATTTAAATAATTTTCTTAATTTGTTGGGCTCAAGTACGAAAGTTGATGTTGTCGATGGTGTTGGGTTGTAGCAGCAGTGGTTATGGTTACAGTGATAGCTGAAGGCTATTGGATCAAAGACGACGGTGAATGTATTGTATCGATTTGATTATATTATATATGATTTGTAGAGTACGATTTTAGGTTTAGAATTTTTTTAACAATTATCTTTTTTTTTCTAATGTATATCTTTATCTAATGAAGACCAGAAATCATTAAAACAACATTATTAAAAAGGGTAATGCTATATATCTTTTTTTCCACATATATGTATCACCTCTCATGTGTTATTTTACGTGGAATTAAATATAAGAAAGAGAAAAATTATAATTAGGAAAGAGAAACAAGTTAATCGGTTTTTAAAACCTTTACATACGAGTAGGGATGTCATTGGGGCGGATTTACATATCTCCGACAGGGTGCGGGTTCTACTCGCGGGTTTCAATTTGATCGTTCAAATTATTTTATTACAACAAATTTTATTATTTTTAAACTCTCAAATATTCAATTGTTCAGAATTTGCATTTGTATTTTGATGTTTAGACAAAGTTTTCCCTTGAAATTACACTTTAATTTGAATTATTAAAACTTTGTGTGTTGTAATAGATACACAAATTTTGATTTGAATAAGTACTAAAATTAAAATATGTATTATATATTATAATTAAGATCTGTATTTATATATTATAATTAAGATATGTATTTATATCTATATAATAAAGCAGAATGAAAACTAATTTACCTTATTTATCCTCAAACTTCCCCGTTAGTCTCATAATCCCCCCATTTAGCTCATAATCCCCTCATTCATCTCATAATTTTCCTATTTTTCCCATTCTTTTATTTATTATATACATATACGCATGGAAATATCAAATAATATATAATCCTTTTAACCTTCATATAAATAAAATTATAAAAATTCGAATTAACTTTCATATAAATAAAATTTATTCCTTTTTATAAAAATTTATAAAGTACTAAAAAATTAAAGATTTTTTTCAAAATTTATTATAAAAAAAGTTCAACTAGATATAATATAAAATTAAAAAAAATCACTTTACATTATAATATTTAAATAATTTTTTATTTATTTTATTTTCTTTATTTTTAATCTCATTTGAAACATGAACATTAAGATAATGACAATGGGACCGTGATATCTTTTTTATCTCCTATAATAATAATAATAATAATAATTTTTCAATTAATTTTTTTGTGACATAAAAACTTAATTAGTAGAATATCTTAATCACCACAGATAAATAAAGCCTTATCACCTTTTGGTAAACTTTTTAACGTAAATGGTATATTTCCTTTACATGCATTAGTTTAAATTATAATTAAAATACAAAGATAGTCATTAAAAAAATAAAAAAAATGAATAGAAAAGATTGAGCAATGTTTCCCTCGAGGGGTCTAATTTACAAAATGAGACTCCTTTATGCAAAAATATTATAAATTGAAGACCCCTAAAAACATCAAAAAATTGGAGGCCTGAAGCGGTCGCCTCTTCAACCTACCCTCGGGACCGGCCCTGGGCCTTCCCTGTATAATTTACTTACTATATTGATTCATGACTTGAATTGATAATATATTTTTTAGGATTAAGGGACTAAATGTTGAATATGATTAAAATGAACCTTAACCCTCAACCTATTAACCATGACCTCAACTTCTTAACTATTATTTCTTTAACCTTAACCCTAACCTTGACCTTAAATTTAACCTTAACCTTAATCTTAATCTAAACGTTAATCTTAACCTTAACTTTAACCTTACACCTAAAACCTTAAACCCTAATCTTCATCTTCATCTTAACCTTTAATTTAATCTTAACGCCTAAACATATATCCTTAAACCTTACATCTTAAATATTAAACCTTAAACCTTAATCTTCATCTTCACCTTAACTGTGACTTTAAACTTAACCCTCAACCCTTAAACCTTTAACCTTAACCACCGTAAACCTTAAACCTAAAACCTTAACTTTTACCTTTACCTTCACCTTTATCTTAACTTTAAACTTAACCTTAAGCATAACCTTAACCTTGATGTTGAAACTTAACCTTAACCTTGACCTTGAACCTTAAATCTTAAACCTTAACCTTAACCTTAAATTTTACACCTTAAACCTTAAACCTTAAACCCTAATCTTCATCTTCATTGGAACCTTAAATTTTAATCTTAACGCCTAAACATTTATCCTTAAACCTTACATTTTAAACATTAAACCTTAAACCTTAATCTTCATCTTCACCTTAACCTTAACTTTAAACTTAACCCTTAAACCTTTAACCTTAACCCTTAAACCCTAAAACTTAATCCTAAAACCTTAACTTTAACCTTTACCTTCACCTTTATCTTAACTTTAACCTTAACCTTAACCATATACTTAACCTTGGCGTTAATACTTAACCTTAACCTTGAGCCTTAAAACTTAAACCTTAAACCTTAACCTTAACTTTAACCATGACCTTGAACCTTAAACCTTAAACCTTAAATCTTAAACCTTAACCTTAACTTTAACCTTAGGTCTTACACCTTAAACCTTAAACCTTAAACCCTAATCTTCATTTTCATTGTAACCTTAAATTTAATCTTAACGCCTAAACATTTATCCTTAAACATTAAACCTTAAACCTTAATCTTCATCTTCAACTTAACCTTAACTTTAAACTTAACCCTTAAACCTTTAACCTTAACCCTTAAAACCTAAACCTTAAACCTAAAACCTTAACTTTTACCTTTACTTCACCTTTATCTTAACTTTAACCTTAACCTTGACGTTAAGACTTAACCTTAACCTTGAGCCTTAAACCTTAAACCTTAACCTTAACTTTAACCATGACCTTAACCTTAACTTTAACCATGACCTTAACCTTAAACTTTACCTTAAAACTTTAACTTTAAACCTTAAACTTAATCTTAACCTTAACATTTAACCTTAAACTTTACCTTAAAACTTTAACATTTAAACCGTAAACTAACATTAACCTTAACTTTAACCTTAATAGTAACCTTACCATTAAACTTAACCTTAAACTAAACCTTAACCTGAACCCTTAATCCATTATCATTTTGCCAGCAAAGCTCATGCATGGAGAACTCTTATTTTCAGGAATATCTCAAGTTCCTCACTTCTACTAGCAAGTAAGTATTAGTACATTTTTTATTCTTTTTCTTTTGTCTTTTTCCTCACTAATTAAACGTGAAATCAACATGGAAGAGTTGAAAGGAATTAAGGGTATTAAAGTGAAGAGAGCTACTTATATTCTTGAATTACGTGAAGATTCTCCTAATCCATTCAAGTCTGTAAGGTCTATATTTTTCTTTCGTATTGTGATGGATCATGGATGATAGTTTTTGTTGTTTGTTTTTAACAGCTTGACGAGTTGGAAAAAATTGGTAAATCTGCGAAGTAGGTATTATTTTAAACTTAGGTAGTTACTTTTAACGTTGTATCAGAAATGTTTATTTTTTGAGTGATGTTAAAAAAAGAATCTCTTAATGGTTACAAGTGAAAATTATGATGAATAGGATAGTTGGATATCTTTTCAGTTTTTTGTAATAATTTCATATGTTTTTTGTAACCAAGGATATATGAAGTAAGGACAGACGGAGATCTTTTACTTTTTTGTAATCACTTCATATGTTTTTTGTAACCAAGGATATATGAAGTAAGGACAACTAGAAATCTTTTCAGATTTTGTAATAACTTCATATGTTTTTTGTACACAAGGATATATGAAGTGTTATTGTGATTAATTCATAAAATCACTTCATATATCTGCAGTTTATCCCACAAATGCCAAAGTGTATGATATGAATGTCATGTAAATCTTTAATATTGCCTTTGGGAGGAAAATGCTTTTAATTAAAAAAATTGTATTATATATGTCTCAAAAGTTTTGATTCAACTATACACGCGGAAGAATTGTTCATCTCAACTGTAAAGAGCTAGATAAAAATTGGAATTTGCACTAAACAGTATCAGTTGAATGTTAATATTATGGTGATAATTTGCAGAAATGAGGAGATGCAAATGCAACGGATCATACAAGTCAAACAATACACTGGCGTGCAGTTTGAGTTGTAGTTCAAGTTGTTTAGCTTTTAGTACAAGAAGGTGGCATGTAAGATTTGGGTTTGATTGATCAGTGTTTATAATTTCTTTCTAATTTTGGGTGAAATGCTTCATTGGTACATGTATTATAGGAAATGACCAAATATATTGCATCGTTGGTCCCCATATTCATTCTTATTGTTGAAATGTGATAAACCGTTTTAACTGTCTCCGTTTTCAAATTGGAAAATCTATAGGGATTAGTGGTCCAACATAAATTGAATAATGTGTTTCATGTAGCACTACTTGAAGAATCAGGTTTCATTATGATGATAACGGATGTTCAAGTGGAGCCAAAATGGGGTTGCGGTTTCATCGTATTGTATTAAGAATGAGGTGAACCGAGGAGCAGTTAAGTGCCAGATGAGATGGAGAATTCATAATTGAAAATAATGCTAGGTTTTTCAGTTGGTCATAGTGAATAAGTGATATATTTTTCAGTTGGTCATTCCACAATAAAAAAATCATAATGTTTCATTAAGTTAGGGATGACTTATGTTTCACTTTTTTTTTAATTCATCGTAACTCTATGTGAAATTTTGTGGTTGTTATTATTTATTTTTTAAATGTGGAATTGGGTGAAAACTCATTAGTGAAAACACAAAAAAGGTCCTCTTTTGATTTGTTTGGTTTTTCTTCTTAATTTCTAATTTTACTGTACTTCTAGACATATTTCATGTTATTTAAAATAGCAAATTATATACATTTTGTAAAATGTCACATATATTCGTGGATTTTTTAAAAAGATTCTTAAATAAAATCTGAAAAAATGTAGGATCAAAGGTAAAATACTGTGGTTAAGGATTTGAGAATCGTCAATATTTTTTGTTTTATATCTAATTTTTTTAGCTCAATTCAATCATCGTCCTTTCTTATTATTGCGTAACTTTTTTTAATCATCGAAGTGCCTTAAGGCACGGGTAATACCTAGTCTATATAATAAAGGAGAATGAAACCTAACTCTCCCTATTTATCCTCAAACTTCCCCATTCATCTCATAATTCTCCCATTTGTCTCATAATTCTCTTATTCTTCTCATTCTTTCATTTATTATATACACATACGCATGAAAATATTAAATAATATAAAATCCATTTAACATTCATATAAATAAAATTATAAGTATTCAAATTAACTTTCGTATAAATAAATTTATTCATTTTTCTTAAAATTTACAAAGTATTAAAAAATTTAAGAATATTTTCAAAATTTATCATAAGAAAAGTTCAACTAGATATAATATAAAATTAAAAAAAAATCACTTTACATTACAATATTTAAATAATTTTTTATTTCTTTTATTTTCTTCGTCAAAACATGTATAATTTTGAAAGATCTCATTTCAACTATATAAAAATATACTTTTCAACACAAGAAATATATTGATTCATCCAATAAAAATTATAGAATATTAGAAAGTCAAGATGAAATTCATAAGATAATAAATATATAAATATATATATATATATATATATATATATATATATATATATATATATATATATATATATGTCTATCATATAAAAATTTAAAATTAATAAACACTTAAAAGATAATTAATAATTAAAATAATCTGATAATTGACCATTAACATTCATTATTCATTATATCTTTATATCTATATAATAAAATACTTTTTTAAACGGGTTGGACCCTCTACAAAAAAGACGAGCATGATCGTCTTGGTCCCTTAATTAATTTCTTCACATTAATTGTATTAATTTTTTTCTAATAAAAACTTAATGGTCCCTTATCCCACTCCATTAGACATCTAAAAGTTCCGTATTTGATCCACGCTAACCGCAAACCTCTAACCTTAACCTAAATTCTGAACCGTAACCTAAACCTTAACTTTAACCTTAGCCTCAAAGTCAACCTCAACCTCAACCTTTGAATTAAACTTAACATCAACCTCTTAACCTTAACTTTAACCTTAACCTCAAACTCAACCTCACTTAACATCAACCTCTAGCTTAAATTTAACCTTAACATTAACCTTAACCTTCTAATTAACCCTAGCCCTCGACCTAGCGTTAGCCTTAGCGTTAGCCTTAGTCTTACCCTTAGCCTTAGCCTTGGCCTTACCCTTAGCCTTAGCCTTAGCCTTAGTCTTAATTAGCCGTAGCCTTAGCCTTAGCCTTAGTCTTAGCCGTAGCCGTAGTCTTAGCCGTAGACTTAGCCTTAGCCTTAGCCTTAGTCTTAGCCGTAGCCTTAGCCTTAGTCTTATACTTAGCCATAGCTTAGCCTTAACCTTTGCCTTAGCCTTATCCTTAGCATTAAACTTATCCCTAGCCTCAGTCGTAGCCTTAGTCTTAGCCTTAGCCTTAACCATAACCATAAACTTAACATTAACCTTAACCTTAAACTTAACCCTTAACTCCTTAACCTTAACCTTAACCTTAACCTTAACCTCAACCTCAACTTTTTAACTAATAACCTTAACCATATCCTTAAACCTAACCGAACATTAACCTTAACCTTAAACTTAAACTTAAACTTAAACTTAAACTTAAACTTAAACTTAAACTTAAACTTAAACATAAACTTCAACTTACACTTCAACTTAAACTTAAACATAAACTTAAACTTAACCTTATAGTTAACGTTAACCTTACCCTCACCCTTACCCTTAACCTTAACAATAATATTAACCTCAACTTTAACCTTAAACTTAACTGTAACCTTAGATATTACACCTTAAACATAAACCTTAAACTTTCAACCATAAACGTAATCTTCATCTTCACCTTAACCTCAACCTTAAATTTAAACTTAAAGCTTAAAAATTTACCTTAAAATTAACCTTAACCTTAAACCTTAAACCTTGAACCTCAAACCTTAACCTTTACCTTAACCTTAAACATTAAACCTTAAATTTAACTTTCACCTTCATCTTTACTTTTTTAACCTTTATCTTAACCTTAAAGTTAAAACTTAACTTTAACCTTAATTATAAAATTAATCTTAACTTGAACCATGAACCTTAAACCTTAAACCTTAAACCTTAACCTTAACCTTAATACTTAAAGACCCCTTATTCTTCTCATACTTTCCATATTCTTCTCATAATTAATTAATATAAAATAAAAACATATATATAGTTACGTTTTACCTCATATTTTACTCAAGTAAGTAACAAATTTATTTTCTTCAATCTTGGATTTTATAGTATCCAAAAAATAGTTTCGTTTTAATAATAAATATATCTAAATATAAACTCATATATGTAGCAAACATACAGATAAATCAAATTGAAAGATGATTACTCATGAAAGACACGTTTAAGCATTCTATTTTTAATAAAATATGTGGCATTCTATACTCAACGTAGTTATATATGTTATATAATATCTATCATGTATAAATTAGAAAAACAATATTTGCTATAAAAAGACCAAGTTTTGCATTTTATATTTGAATCATAAGAAAAAATTAATACTTATTTAATTTTCAAATTTACCTTAACCAAAATACGATATCTATATAAAATAGGATACACCTAACTTTTAAATTTTTATCAATATTAAAATATGACCAAATGAGCATCACAACTTTATTGCATATTTTCTTATTTATTTTTATTACAAGATCGTTCATATAATATGAACTAATCAAACATTTTTTTTAAATTAATATTATATATCGGAATACTAACGTTTACCTCAAATTTATAATATAAAACCATTCCTTACAAAACTTCCCAAATGTCTCAACCTTAAAATTAACCTTAACCTTAACCTTACCTTACCCTTGACCAAAAGCTTGACATTAACCCTTAACCCATAAACTTAAACCTTAACCTTAACTCTTACCTTAACCTCAACCTCAACCTTAAACTTAACCTTAACCTTAACCGTACTGTATCCTTATTCGTAGCCTTATCCAAAGCCTTAACCTTAACCTTAACATAAACCTTATCCTTAACTTTAACCATAACATTAACATTAACCTTAATTCTAACCTTACCCCTTAACTTAACCTCAACCCCTTAACTATTAACCTTAACCATATCCTTAACCTTATCTTTAACCTTAGCCTAACATTAAACTTAACCTTAACCTTAAATTTAATCTTAACCTTAATCTTAACCTTAACCTTGACCTTAACCCTAACCTTAACTTAACCTTAAACCTAACCTTAACCTTAACCTTAATTTGTCTCAATTTTTATGTTTTGAAGTGCCTTAAGGCACGGGCTATACCTAGTCTATATAATAAAGTAGAATGAAACCTAACTCTTCCTATTTATCCTCAAAATTCCTCATTCGTCTCATAATTTCCCCATTTGGCTCATAATTCTCCCATTACTCTCATTCTCTCATTTATTATATACACATGACTCAAATATATACACATTATTATATACGCATGAAAATAATTAATAATATATAATCCACTTAACCTTTATATAAATAAAATTATAACAAAAAATTCTGAATTTATTATACGAAAAATTTAACTAGATACAATATAAAATTAAAAAAAATCACTTTACATTACAATATATAAATAATTTTTTTCTTTTATTTTTGATTGTCAAAACATGTATAATTTTTACAAAAATCATTTCAACTTTATAAAAATAAATTTTCAAGACAAGAAATATATTGATTCAACCAATAAAAATTATATAATACTATAAAGTCAAGATGGAATTCATAGAATAATAAATATATATATATATATGTCTATCATATAAAAAATTAAAATTAATAAACACTTAAAGGATAATTAAGAATTAAAATTATTTGATAATTGACCATAATCTATATAATAAAATACTTTTTTAAACGGGTTGGACCCTCAACAAAAATGATGAGCATGATCGTCTTTGGTCCCTTAATTTATTTTTTCACATTAATTGCATCAATTTTTTTCTAATAAAAACTTAATTGTCCCTTATCACACTCCATTAGACATCTAAAAGTTTCGTATTTGGTCTACGCTGACCGCAAACCTCTAACCTTAACCCAAATTCTTAACCATAACCTAAACCTTAACCTCAAACTCAACCTTTGAATTAAACTTAATATCAACCTCTAACTTAAATTTAACCTTAACATTAACTTTAAACTTAACCTTAACCTTCTCCTTAACGCTAGCCCTGACACTAGCCCTCGACCTATCCTTAGACTTAGCGTAAGCCTTAGTCTTAGTCTTAACCTTAGCCTTGGCCTTACTTAGCCTTAGCCTTATCCTTAGCATCATCCATACTCTTAGTCTTAGCCTTAGCCTTAGCCTTAGCCTTAGCCTTAGACTTAGCCTTAACCTTATCCTTAACCTTAGCCTTAGCCTTAGCCTTAACCTTATCCTTAGCATCAAACTTATACCTAGCCATAGTCGTATCCTTAGTCTTAGTCTTAGACTTAACCATAACAATAAACTTAACATTAACCTTAAACTTAACCCTTAACTCCTTAACCACTTAACTTTAACCTTAACCTCAACCTCAACTTTTTAACTAATAGCCTTAACCATATCCTTAACCTTAACCTAACATTAACGTTGAACTTAACCTTAAACTTAAACTTAAACTTGAACATAAACTTAAACTTAACCTTATTGTTAACGTTAACCTTACCCTCACCCTTACCCTTAACCTTAACAATAATATTAACCTCAACTTAAACCTTAAACTTAAACATAATCTTAGATATTACACTTTAAACCTACACCTTAAACTTTAAACCATAAACCTTAATCTTCACCTTAACCTTAACCTTAACTTTAAATTTAAACCTTAAAAATTTACCTTAAAATTAACCTTAACCTTAAACCTCAAACCTTAACCTTTACCTTAACCTTTACCTTAACCTTAAACCTTAAATCTTAAATTTAACTTTCACCTTCACCTTCATCTTTACTTTTTTAACCTTTATCTTAACCTTAAAGTTACAACTTAACTTTAACCTTAATTATAAAATTAATCTTAAATTGAACCATGAACCTCAAAGCTTAAACCTTAAACCTTAAACCTTAAACCTTAACCTTAACTTTAACCATAACCTTAATATTTAATGTTAAACCTTATACCTTATACCTTAAACCTTAAATCTTAAAATTTAAACCTTAACCTTAAATCTTAAAATTTAAACATTAACCTTAAATCTTAAACCTTACCTCAACCTTAACCTTAACCTTAACCCTAAACAATAACTATAAACTTCACATTCACCTTCACCTTCATCTTAAATTTTATAACCACTATCTTAACTTTAAAGTTAAAACTTAACCTTAACCTAAATGTTAAAACTTAAATTTTACCTTGGACCTTAGACCATAAACCTTAAACCTTAAACCTGAACTTTAACCTTAACTTTAACCATAACCTTAACCTTAACATATAACCTTAAACACTATCTTAAATTTTACCTTTAACCTTAACCTTAACCTTTATCTTAACCTTAACCAAATAAATATTTATAGCGTTAATATTCGACCTTAAACCTTAACCTTGAACCTTAAAATTTACATCTTAAACCTTAACTCTAACCATAACCTTAAAATTAACCTTAACCTTGACCTAAACCTTAACCTTATTCTTAAACTTAACCTTAACCGTAATCTTAACCTTGACTTTCACCCATCAAACCTGTGTTCGATTCTCGTCAATGGAAAAAAAATCTTGAGTGTCTTCAGATATATGTATGTTGACACAATGATACTTTGTAGAGTTATGAGAATTATGCACGTATATTAAAAACTCGAGATTATATGATTCAAACATTTAGATTATGATACTCTTTGATTATTTTCGTATTTTAATCTATTTATTATTTGTTTAAATTGTACATGGATTTATGGTGCATTTGAATTTAATAACCAATTTTTTTTATCTCACTTTCGTATTCATTCTATCTGTTATTTCGGTTTTTACATATTCAAGACAAAATATCATCATATCTTTTAAACATTTTCTATGTTAGAACTGAAAGTAGACAAGTAACTCAATTTTTATGTTTTGAAGTGCCTTAAGGCACAGGCTATACCTAGTATTATATATATGCGGGGCAGGTTCGCGGAGTGAAGAATACTTATCCCACAATCTCGATCCGTCCTGCGCAGGTTTTGAAAATCTATCCCCGTAATTTACCCTAACCTTTATTTAGTATTTTAAAACTCGTCCTATTTAAAATAAAGTGGGGCCGTACTTGTAAATCTGCATCTCATTAACATCTTTACATAATCTTTGTTGAAATGGTTATAGATTTCTCCTAGGTGCCTGAGAGCATAGTTTTCCATGTTTTCCAAGTTGCTTTATTCAACTTTTCAAATTGACATAAATTATAGGGCTTCTGGACATTGGACATGGCGCAGGTAAGAATCAAAAAGGTACGTATGATTATGAGCTCTTAATTAAAAGTATATATATATATACATGAACATGCAATAAGGATAATACAGGGACCTACGTATTACTCATCATGGGGACAACCCTAGCTTCATACGGCCATTAATTTCACCAAGCATGACACAACCTGCCATGGCTTATGCATGGCTGGCTTGATTGTGAAAATACGATGCTTTCCTTTCTCTTTCATTTCCTTTGCTTTGCTTTGCTTTCAGGACGTCAGTCAATGCTGCTAAAGACCCACAAATTCTTTTTTAGCACTTGACCACATGCGCTTTTTTTTTTTTTTTTTTTGTCTACGACCATATGCGCTTTACTTTCCTAGTTTAACGTATGAAAAGTGTTCCACTCATTGGATTATATTAGTGAATAGTATCAGGGTGTGACTAACCTGTTGTTCGTAAATAACAATATTGTATTAGATTAAAAAAACTTTTTAACATTCACAAATTAATAAACGTTTTCTTTTTTATCAAAAGCGTGATTTATAAAATAAGTCAGAACAATAAAGAAAAGAAAATCATAGTGGCGTGAGAATTCATTGACTTAGAATCGAGTTCCAGAATAACTAAGATACTAGATTGTTTATTATCGAACGCTTTCCAAGGTATAACCATTACGACTTTCACTTTCGTGTTTTAAGATCTGAGTAGATTTGTAGAACGTGAGATCCGACCTAGTGGAAAATCTACTTGATTTGCAACTTTGATGTGAATAAGAAATAAGATCACATAGCTAAGAAAATTATTAAGGTAGCTTTTTGTTAGCCACTTGTTCACTTTAGTTTGATAACTAAGTGCCCGTTTGGAAGTGTTTTTTTAAAGAAGCACTTAAAAGTGCTTCTACCATTTTAAAAGTTTTTCTTACTTTGAAAAGCACTTTTATGAGAAGCACCAAATAGGTGCTTCTTGAAAAAAACACTTAAAATAATTTTAGATTTCAGAATTATTTTTAATAATTTTTTTAAATTTTGAATTTTATTCTAAAAGTGCTTTTTTTTTCTAAAATAAGCACTTCCAAACGGGCCCTAAATGAATTTGAATTATGGATCAATTACCTATGGGGTTTTAGAGATTATTGTATTGCCACAAAGAAACTAGTCAATTCATTTCTCTTTCTTAGAGGCTAATAAGATGTCCATTGTCATAACTATCCTTCTAGTGCATATAAGACAAAAAAAATAGATTTTTCTCTCTCTTCCACTATCATTACTCTCTCTTTTCCATTACCATTAATCTCTCTTCCCCTTCATAATTTTTTCTCTCTCCTCCTTCATTAACTATCAATAATTTCCAACTCCGACCACCACCGGAAATAGTTCTGAGCATGGGGTACTGAGCATGAAAAAAATTGTTGAGTATCGGAAAAAGTTCTGAGTGTCGAAAAAAGTTGCTGAGTATTCGAGTTTTTTTGTTAAGTCGCTTTACTGGGCATGCTCGTTTGCTCAATAACTTTACTGAGCATGCTCGTATGCTCAGTATCCTTACTGAGTGTGCAAGGGTAAAACATTGAGTATAATTATTTTCGTGATTCAAATTTATTTATATGGAAAAAAACACACTCAAATATTAGAAGATTGCTAAAAAAAGAAAAAAAAATCATCCAACAACTATCAAAATGAAATTATTACATAATTACAAGGAAAAAAAGAAAAAAAAGAAAAAAAATTATGAATCAGGTTATATCCCATCTTCGCAAATCAGAAGAAAGAGAAGATCTAAATCAGAACAAAGAAGAACAAATCAATCACCGCCTTGCACCACCACAAATCAATGAATCACCGCCTTGCACAACCACCTCGAACTACCACATCGACCCACCACATCGAACCACCATCCTCCAAGCATCCATGGTTCGCAACTCTTCTCCTTTACAAACAGTGTTTCGTGACAGTGTACTTAGCTTCTTTTCGAAGCTTCCATAGAATAGATATATGCTCCGGCGACGCATCCATGGTTACTGGCGAGGTAGCTCGTGTTCAGTTCTAGGCAAGTGTAGATCTTGAACCTTCAGATCTAGAACCGGCGACGAGGAAAGCTCCGTTCGTCTTCTCGTTCGCATCTTGATCGCTTCATAAACGGCGACGGGGAAAGCTCCAGAGTCTTCTTCTCTACTCACGAGCTGGAAAGCTTCACACCCATAACTCGCCTGAAAGAGCTTCGCTAACGACAAAAAATGCAGAGCTCCGATTTGGGTTTGATGCTAAAACCAAAAAAAGGGAAGAGAGAGAGAGACATTACAGGATATGAGAGAGAGCAGAGAGAAATTATATTTTAGGGTTTATTAAATAATTATGATAAAAACTAGTATATATAGAAAATAAAAAACAAAAAGGGGTAGAAAGGAAATTGGAAATTTTGTCTATATTGTTAATTTTTTGTTGTGGCCTTTAGTAAGAAGAGGCTATGGAGACGGTCTTGTTAGGTCCGGGGATGGTGTCTTCAAGACCCTTTGAGTAATAATCACTTGAATTATCCGTCTTAGCCCCTCTGAGCCTGAATCTTTTTCTTTGATATCCCTTATTATTAGTCGATATTCCTTATTAAAGGATTTTACCATATGACCCGTTCTCGAGTCACAATTTCATGCATCTAGTTGTTTTGAACATTAGTTTGGGATGGTGGGTGTTCATGATTATGGGATACATTTGGGTTGGTGTTATGCTTGTATGGACTGCTCTGTATATTGATTCAATTTGGTATGATCCTTGTCGGGATTCAAGAAAAGAAAAAAAACAAATAAAAATAAGTCAACATGAGTTCTTACTCGGCCTGGCAATTGGTCCTACGAGTCCGGTTTGGACGGGGTTTTGACGGTTCAATACACTAACAGTTCGGTTTCGGTTATTAGTCTCTCTCTTATCAGAGTTGTCCGGGTTCAGTTCTAATAGCGTTGTTAATGAAAACTGGACCGTTTGGATCGATTCCGGTTCAGGTTCCTTAACGGTTTTGTTATAGGTTTTTATTAGTTTTTAGTTAAAGGTTCTTATAGGTTCTTGGAAATCTGTTAGGAGATTGTTAAGCGACCGACTAGAAACCGTTAAGAGCCAGCTTTTGTTGATTGGTTTTAAATACATTGGATGAAAAAAGTAATACATTGGAGAAATGAGACTATAATGACAAAATTGAAAGATTAGAATCCTAATACTTTTTTTGCCAATATTTTACTTTATAATCCTTATTTGCTTCATATGAGTTATGGTATTGTTCTATTTGTGGTCTTTGTCTTCATCAATGTGGCTTAGTGCAGATTCATGTGCTATAAGTTATGTAGCTTAAACCGGATACTAATTTGTAATGTATTAATTCTTAGTTTAAATCTTATGTTTAAACACTAGAGCAAATTTTGTTTTTAGTTCTCGAACTTTAGGCCATTCCTCGGAATGGTCCTCGAACTTCCAAATTTACCCAAACAGTTTTCGAGATTTGTTTTTACCCCCATCAAATTTGGTACATGGTGTCGGTTGGGGTGTGATAAAATAATGATAATAAAGATGCGAATATCACCCTAACCAAGCACGTTACTTACGTCAAGTATCACAGATCGTATGCAAGTTTTAATGATAAGTTAGATTCCTTCTCAGGGACTTAGTGTGTTATACGAATGGATTAGAAGAAAGCGTAGTAAGAATTAGTTCAAGGAATCTAAAAGACAATAAAAGTAAATATGAAAAATTGTGGAGAATAATGATTAAACTAAAAACTTATGCAATAATATAAAGATGTAGAATGAGATGAGAAATATAGCCCAGGTTTGATTGTATGCACTTATCCTTCTATTTCTTCTACTAGTTATAAGGGTGATTAAAGATCTTAAAGTAAGTAACCAGGATTCTATATTCCTCCTAACCCCCTTCCGGGTGGACTTAGGTGGCGACCTAACAATTACCAGGGGACTTGGATAAGGGGACCCTGCACAATGATCGGTGGTTTATCTCAAACCCTAGTGACTATCTAGTTAGGCAACCCCTTCGGATCACTACCGCACACTAGATGTTTATGTGGTGTTTCAACAATTAGACACCACTTCCGGGTGACCATCCAACTGATATTGATGGGGTAGTCTATAATAGTACACTAGCAAGAATTACAATAAATACATCAAAGCACATAAAACAAATATAAAGGTTAACAAGCTTTGAACACCATCCAACTACAATTAATGGGGTAGTCTATAATTGACCTGCTTTACCTTTTTTCTTTGTACTAGAACTTGAACCTTTCTCAATTGTTTTCTTTCCAATAGTGCCCAATACCTTACTTTGATTCTTATTCATCTCCCTAACAATAGATAATGTTTCTGTTTTTTTGTCATCTCAATTAACCTCCAACTCAAAGCTTTGATCACTTTTGAAATTTTACCCCTTGATTTTGGGTTGAACAAGTGTTGTTTGGGTTAGGAAAGGTGTAAGGATAACGATTATTTATGTGGGTAGGATGACCTCTTGCTTGATCGGTATGGGTTTAAGAAATTTTTGGATAAGATTTGGAAATTTTGGCTTTTGATTATTGGATTCTGGGTGTTTTAATTTGATTTGGGTGGTTGAATCTTCTTTATATTGATATAGGGAAGGAATTGGATGTGAATTTATGGTGATTGGGGAGTGCTTTGATGTGTAGTAAAGGTTTGTAGAAGTTTTAATGGAGTTGGGAAGCTTTGGGGAAGAAAGAGAGGCTTAAGGTTTTGTTTTTCATAGGTATAAACTAACCTCTTCTTTATTTCCTTCTTCTGGCGGCACCGTGCGATGCACCACGGGTGAGGTGCGGTGTATCGCGAGTGAGTTAATTTTTTGTGAGAATTTATCATTTATATAAATTATTTGTTTTACTATTCGGCTATATTATTAGTGAACAATTTTGTCATATCACTTATCATTAGATTAGTAAGTATTCATTACTTCAATGATTTTATCAATTTTGATTGTATGAATTTGAAAATAATTTTTTAAATCTTATGAATTTATTTAGTATTGTAAACTGAGATCATCTGCTGACAAATAAAAAAGTAAACTAAGATCAGCGTTGTTAGATTATAGGTTTTTATTGATATTAAATGTCCACCGTGGGTATGCAATAATACCCTATTTATATTTGAATATTAGCCGCCATTGGACAATGTACTTCGAGAATTGGGCTAACAAAGATTATCAGGTCAAGCATCCGAATCTGAAGCAAACAAGAAACCGAACAGAAACAAATTAATCTGAAAACAAAAATCGAATATGGAACCAAATGTGAACCATCTGTTTTGCGTATTAAAAACCAAACTATTTGGTTTTGTTATGGTTTTCTCAAAAACTAATACAAACTGAACCATGCTCACCCCTATTACCCCAATTGTGTCATTTTTGGAAAAAAATCAAACAAAGTAACAATTTGATCTGGTATCGGAAACCACTTTTTCTCATGCCTTGCGATCTATCCGATTCCACAAACCTTGCATCAATGGGAGCTCTTATCAGAAATTTATTTCCAATTCCTTGAGATTCTGCTCACCATGTTGACTTATAAATACACTACGAATAACTGGCTAAGAATTTGGAGGTGATATCTATATTGTTGTAAAGACCAGACAGTCTAGTTTTTAATTCCATGAACCACAAATTATTTGGAACTAGTATGAAAAAGTTATGATAAAAACAATTAGATGCGATAAACAAAATAAATGTGTTTTCTCAAATTTGCATGCCTTTGTGGCTTGGAAACAACCCAGAAGGCCACGAAACTCCACACACAATTCCATATCAAGAGACATGGATCAAGAATATCAAGCCCTAAATTGGGAATTGAGCGATTCTCGCAAGGGACTCTTTCTGAGTATATATTTTTATCAAAATTTCTATTTTCTATTTGATTTTTTGCTAGTTTTCTAGTATGAACGAGTCTTTTTTAATCATGGAGATACAATTCATTTTTAAGTTGAGGGTGTTATTCGTTATCTTCATTTTATTTCATGTTTTTATTGCTGTGAAAAAACCCAAAACTAAAAAAGATATACGATCAAAAAAATGAAAAGATGAATTTTTTTAGTGTAAAAAGCATGCGTTTGACACTTGGTGATATGAATTAAATCTATTCTTTAGGAATGCTCATACTATGAAATGATTAATTTCATTAAAACTTGTTAATTGTGTCGAATATTAAGTAATCAATGGGTGGTATCTTGAGCGAAGCAAAACATGAGTAGTAGTCTAAACATTGAGGCACTATTCAGTCTAAATTCGACTCGCCTACAACCTTGAGATAAAGAAACTCGATGATGCCACATAGCTAGGGAAATGACTAAGCGAGTTTTTGATACGCAGTTTGTTAGTATATAGTTTCTCCTATATGATTTTTTCACGTGACAACTCCTTAGTTAAAATTAGTGCTTTATACCTTCATATAAACACCTTTGTAAAAACTTTCTCAATGAACTATACAATTTTATTTTCTATTCTTTGTGAAATCTTCCTTAATATGTGACTACTCTTGACTTAAAACTTATAAATACTTTGTGCACAAGATGAACTCAACTACTTGACATATACACAAATAGTCAATCTCTTTAATAAATCTTATCACCTAAATATTCATCATGTTCTTACTTGTTTATATTCTTATTAAAATATCTCAGACCTTATTGATATACTCTAGTATGTTTTCACTTGAATCTCTTGACTTGTGCTAATACCTTATTTAGAATTTTTTGTCACATAACTCTTAAAAGAGGACCAAAGAGAAAAATATATAGAATTAAAATCTTCAGCTCAAAATTAGAATCTAAAAACGGCATTCCAATTTAAAACAGACACCCGTTTTGGTCTTTAAATTGGCATAACGTTTTGCTTTGAAATAAAAAATAGTCAGAGACAATCGACAACCTTGTAAGCAATTTAGTTGGTAAAAAACGGTATAACGTTTTGGTCTCAACGACGATGTTTCAAGTACCTCTGACTTTCTTACCTTTGAACAAAGGCCGCCATGTGGATTTGAGTCGTTGGGCACAAAAACAAAAAACCCGGTTTTATCAAAATGGTATAACACATTTAATGCTTTCTGTGATCACGTTATAGGAGCCATTGTAGCTCACTCTACTATATATATATGGTCTCCTTGGATCACAAAGTTTTACCTCTTGAACCTAAAATTCAACCATACATTATCCTACACTTCAAGATGGAATTAATAACCTAGTTCTTGCATTTTCACATATGAAATCAAGTCTTGTGAATTTTTTTCATCTTTCTCAAAACTACCCTTTTATATAAAATCCGTAAGGGAGATCAAACCTTAAATAATCGACTTTAAGTCTAGTCAAAGACAAGTTCATCTCAAGCCATCATTAAAGAATCAACTCACCAAAGGAGTCAAATAATACCGATGATAGATTAGCTCATCAAGCGGCATCCTCAATTTGGCTCTCATTGTATTTATCAAAACATTTAGGGCATTACTCTTTCTCTATATTAGAGAAGATGGATTTTTCATAGGTAAGGATTTAACCTTCTAAAAAATTATCAGGTTTGTGACTTAACAATTAAAAGTCCCATCACGTAGTGACTTAACCAGCAAATTCTCAGGAGTTTTTAGGTTGTGGTTAACCCCTGAAAAATATTGGAGTAAAGGTTTATATATTTAAGAGATATAGAGAATCTTAGTGAAGAAACTTGAAAAACCTATGGAGATGACCCTAGGTAGTGGATGTAGGGAAACCAAACCACTATGAAAGCCCCGAGTAACTTCTTTCCTTTATCTTTCACTTACCCACTGTATTTTCTTTACATAAATGTTTATCTCCCTTAGTTTAAGTTATATTAACTTTTTTATATTAGTCTTTATCTTTTATCTTAGGAATATTAAATTAGATAATCTAACTAGGTTGCATTTTAGTTTCCCTCCTTATTTACCTTAATTGGATAAACCTTCTACATTAACAATCTTGATCCTTATGATAATTCAATAAAATATTTCCTAGAATTACATTATGTATTTCATCCTTATAGAACCTGCATTATAGATTCTGCATTCAAAAAATTCTTATCTTCACTTTTATATGCTTAGAGTTTGTTTGTTTAGTTCTTCCCCTAAACTTTAAGTTCAATAGTTCCTAAATTTTAGTATGTAATTAATTATATAATAGTCCTATCCACCCCCTTTAGTACTTTACTCCCTGTGTCCCCTTTAGTTCCAAATGATGTATTTGTATCACTAGAGCCCCTTTGAGCCCAAGACATTTCTTTTTTTAGCCACGTTATAATCAGAATCCCGTAGAATAATAGGATTCTTACCATATGACATGATATTAAGTCAGGATATTTAGTGAGTCAGACATCTTTGATCTTGAGTTTGGGGTGTTGGGATGTTCTTGAGATATTATGGGATGGAATTGTATTTTCTTCGTGCTAATTATGAGGCACATGTATTGTTTTATTGTAACAATTGCCGGGTTCAAGATAAAAAGGAAAGAAGTTTTGAAAAACAAGAAGAACGAAAAGGAAAAAAAGAGAAAAAGAAAGCAAGCTAGAAACTATTTTAAAAAAATAGGTCATGCTTAGCTTCCAAATGGAAAAAAAATGGGAACCCGAAAATTGAAAGTTGAAAGGCTCATTAAATATATGCTTGATCATGTTACTTTAGGGGTTTGGGGATGCTTGATTATGCATCATTGGGTTTAAGTGATAACGTCTATGAGAAGAACTCAAGCTCTTAGTAGATTTTTTGATTTGGCTTAGTGAGACTTGGGCCAAAACCTCACTCCGTGTTTACTAATTTTAAATATCATATTGTTTCTAAGCCTAACGTTACAACCTAGAAAGACCTTAAGATTTATAACATGTGGTTAAGTTATGATTAATGGAGAAGAATAAAGTTATATGACTACTAAATAATATAGAAAGGCCAGTCTTCATCCTATAACCACCACCTAGCCTAGTGAAGGTGATACTTAATGCATTGCGACACTAATATTCTTGATGCATGGTAGTTACCAGACTATATAATAAAATAATTACTAAAGAAATTATGCATTACAAGTGTACGAGTCATCAAGTTATAAAAATTGTAAGTTTAATAGTCTCCACATAGATTGTAATGTTAATATAATGCGTTAACTTAAGATTCAGATATCCGTTACCCGAAAATTAAACAATATAAATATTTTATATTTATTATTAAACTAAAACTAAACTATGAGAAAACTAAAAGCAATAAAAAATCAAACAAAATTAAAGGGTTTTCAAAAGGAGAGTAGTTAGCTTGGAATGTCTATACTCACCAAATCAACAACTATAATGATTACTTGATTAAAGGGAAAATTGGAAATTTTCACATTGATCGGGATTCTAAATTCCACATAAGTCCCTTATGGGTATATATGGGTTATCTTCTTAATTTAGGATTTCCTTGTGGATAAACCTACACACTTATATGGCGCTTTCTAGATTAAAGCCACAAAACGACTATATAAACTACTTAAGTCTTTCGATTCTTAAGATAAATTTATAAGAGTATCATTTAGATCTACCTATCAATTCCCAATATGGGTTTAGTTCATAAGATAATATAAATAAATTTATGTGGCCACAATAAGAAAATTACATTCAAACAAAATAATAATCAACGGAAAAATACACAATTTATTCATACCTTGAAATCCCAATAATCGTAAATAATCATAATGATTGTCAATAGGGTTCACAATTAATACATATAAAACTAATTTATCCCATGCTTGAAATATAAATAAATAAAGACATAGTTAGGTGTTTGAGGTAAGAAGAATTACAAAGACAAAAAATTGTGTTGTTTGACCTAATGTCTTGCTCTCCTTACTTCTCTTTCTCCAAAATTAAGTATTAATTAAATTGTGTCTAAAAAGCTCAAAACATATATATTATACTACTAAAATTCAGATGTTTTATTTATGAACCGGGGTCAAAAGTGACCCGTGTACTTCTTTGCTAAAACTGATTAGTTCAAGTCATCTTTCCAAAATATTCATAACTTCTTCGTCTCAACTCAAAATTGATCTTCATTTATTCCAATTCGTATTATAGTTCAAGGTCTATCTTGTGTCTAAAGGGAAATTCTCAATTTCCTTCCCAATTAATATTAGTGATTTTTCTAAGTTGATGAACCCGTTTTTCCAATTTCGATGCTTTGATTCTATTGATCCTTTTGACTTCTTGACTTGTCTTGGTCTCTTTTATACTCATATTTGGGTGTTTCATTAAATTATTGAGTCCTTAGCTTGGACTTACATCCTTATATCCTCCAAGTTCTAGGAGTTACACAATCAAAACACAAATTACCTCAAATTTCTCCAAAACATGATAAATCTCACATACTAGCTAAAAATTCAATATATATTAAATTAAAGACAACCCCCAAAATTTAATATAAAAACCACCTAAAATCATGTCTCATAAGTATCAACACATATCAGAAAATACGAGACATCAAGACCCCCAAAGTATTATCGTCCCGACAAAGTAAGGACAAACTTGGAGACAAGAATAAAAAAAAGTATCATGTAGAAACATGGAATGACTCCTTAGAAATGTAAATAAAACTTCTCATCATGCTAAAACAAATAAATAACCCAAAAAATCTAATCATAAAAGTAGTCAAATATGTTAAAATATCAAGAAAAGTTAGCTTCACAATGCAAAATGATCGTTCTTACTTGGCTTAAAGTGGTGGCTATAAATTGATCACTGATCTTTCTATGTTGTTCAGTGACCAACTCACTTCATTCCTTTCTGCTCATTTGTCACTTGACGACATAGCTAAAGATCTCAAGAACTACTCTGTTATAATGTAAAGCTTGGGTGAGATATGATATATAGGAATAATTTCAAGTGAGCTTTTGCTCTCTCCTCACTAAACCGAACAAATAAATAACCCAGAGCTTGAGTTTTATCTCATAGATGTGCCCACCCATGCTAGTTTTAATGCATCGACAAGCATCCCCAATTCCCAAATATAATTTCATACAACACCTTTCCCTTTACAATGTTACAAAACTTTCACTTTCCGGATATTTTTTTTCTTTCTCATTGTTTCTTTTTGCAAGTAAAGCATAAACCGAGTTTTTAAATTTGTTATTTCATGCTTGATTTTTTTACTTTTTCTTTTTCATTTTGGTTTTCTAACATGCATCTTATAATAATACCCACCCGGTATTATCACTTAACCACGAACGCATACCACCCCGAGCTCAAGCTCGAAGATGGTTTATCATAAGGTGTTATGATTCAAGTGCGGGTCATATGGTAAATTCCTATCATCCAAGGGGTATAAGATATTAATGTGGCTAGAAAAGAAAAGACCAAGAAGTAGAGGGGCTACAAGTGACAAATAATAGTTATTTATACAAACTAAAAGGCACAAATAGCTTCTCAAAGAACCGCTTTAATTATGCTGTCTCGTTAATTCTTTACTTCAAAGTTGTGGTTAAGTTGGTTTGCGAACAGGTTGTATCTCAAGGATTACACACCTACCCACTTCTCGGTTCATTCAAAATAGACTTATATGCATTACTGACTAACATTCAATCTACATAACACGTGTCAAACAAGTAATCAAAACATGATATGGGAGTTTCTAAAGCAAGAACCTAGTGCATGTCATAGAATCGTCTAAACATGATTTTACGAGACACTATATTCAAAAAAAATGCTAGTTAAACCCGTAATTCATATTTCTTCCTTTTTCTTTTTTTTTGGATTTTTTTTAGTTATTTCAAAGCAAACACATGAAATGGGGATGAGAACAACAAGTTCCCCACCTTAGCTAAAATATGATTCATGTTCCCCAACCCGAAAAGACTATAAAGCAAATAAAACTTAAGAATATGCACAAACATACATATATGCAAGCTAATGAGAGGGGAATAAGTACTTACCTGTGAGATAATGACTCAATCCCCAAGTTAGAGTTGACGTTATCGATCCATGTTGCTTAATTGGTGATATGTGTGGATTTCCATGACCTTGTGAGTTGATTCAGAGGCAAATGAGCATGCAGATTTGAGAAAAATCCTTCATTTTAGCTATTTAACTCACTGTTTTGATCATATATCTTTCAAAAAACATCTAAATAAGGTGTTGTTGTTAGAATTAGAAACTAGACATCTCTAGCTTTACAGTGGTATAAAGATCTCCCCAAAATTCCTAGCCAATTATATGCAATTCATCTTCGAAGATATGCGTGGTGTGTATAATCTCAAGGATTTGGCCATAACCTTTTAATGAGTGTTCTTATTCAGGTGAAATCTGAGGCATTAAATATATATCAAAATAATATACGATTTAGCCTCAAGAAAAACAATTCCGGCATCCGAGCAAAATGTTTTGACCGTTAGAAGTTTTAAAATTCTCCAACTTGAGGAGCGCTCCAAAGAAGGGAAAGGTGTGCCCTAGCCCTCTTATGATTTTTTTGGTCGATTTCTATAAACTAGTATAAAATTACAAAGTATGATTACAAGAAAGGTGAAAAACCAACATTACATAAAGCAAACAAAAAAAACTACTAGAAATAGACATGATGACCTCAACCGATGCCACTTTTCTTGTAAAGATATGATAGGAGAAAAATGTTTTGATGCATTGACTTATAATTCCAAGTTGATATATCAAACACTTTGTCTTGAACACTTTGCTAAAATATTTGCTGGCCTGTTATAAGATCTATGCATATGGGTAACTTTCCAAGTCAGAACTTTCCTTAACCATATTTTGATATCATGTAAAATAGGCCTACTAATCCAGTTTTTTCTAGAAATATTTTGTAAAACTTAACTACTTAGAGGTTATTTGAGTAAAAGATATTACTCTGGTCTTGTATAGTCTCCCAAGGTGTGATAAATAAATCAACACTAAGGGAAAGGTGACTTCTGGCAAGTGCATGGGTCGTTGGCAAGTAATAGAAGTAAGTTCTGTGGTATATCATCTCAAGACATATTATAGGGGTTAACTTGATGTGTTTCGTAGTACAATGTTGTATAGTTTTCAAACAAGAAGCAACAAGAAAAAGTAATTATGTTTTTGGTTTTTTGTAATTTAAAAGACTAATTATAATAAAAGAAATTAAACTACTAAAAATTAAAGACAATTAACTAAAGCAAAAAATTTCAAGTATGACAATTGTGATGTTCTAGATTTAAGGGGAAATTGGTTATTCATATTAACTGGGATTCTATATTATATCTAACTCCCTTCAGGGTAGACATAGAGATCTCTCGTACTCAATTTCGGATGAATAAAGCTAGAACTCTAGCAACTACTTGGATAGTCAAAACCTATCGGCTCACTAACACACCAAGTGTGTATACACTAATATATAATTTAAACCCCCTTCCAGATGCCAACATAATTACTTGGGCTACCCAATAATTGTCCAAAATATGGATAGTATTAAATCAAGATGCAAAACCCAATTTATTTAAATACTCAATCCCAAAATCATAAGAATATCAATGATAATCAATTAAGGTTCGTACAGAAATGCAATCCCTAAGAAATGCGGGTTTAGTTCATACTAAAATAATGAAACTTAATAAAAAATAATACTGGAATCATGTTTGAAAGATAAAATAGAATAAATGTACTCTTTGGAATGAATGGATTCAGAGCTTCGATGAGAAATAATGGTGGTTTTTGGTGAAAATCCCTTCCTTCCTTCTCTTCTGCTCGCTATGCTCTTGCTCCTCTTGAAAAAACGTGTAATGACGAATGATATGAGGTTTGGAGATGCTAAATTACTTATATACTAAATAAAAACTTTTAGGGCCCCATGGGATTGCATTATTAGGTTAGAGATGGCCTAACCCATATTTAGTTAGTATTGGACTAGTTCGAGTCACTGTGGAAGCAAATGACATAACTTTCTCGTTTCAAGTAAGTTTCTACTTCCATCACTTACCACGCGTCACTGACTTCAAGATCTATCTAAATCAAAATGTATATCTTCAAATTCTCTGACCAATTCTTCGTGGTGACTGAAACAATATGACGTCCAGTCTTTTCCAATAAACGCTCTAACTTCCCGAAGTGGATTTAAACTCAACTTACTCCTTGAATTGGGGTTTGTCTTGAATTTTTTACTTCTTCTCTTAATATTGACACCTTTCATAAACCATGTACCTAAATCTACACACTTAACACAATTAAAGCACAAAAACTCTGTAAATAACAATAAGACCAAAACAAGAGAGAAAAGTATGGTATGTCGAATTATAGGGAAAAATCCCTTACTTAGGCCCAATAAACTCTCAAAAAGATGTCTCATGTGTGGATTAATCCATCACAAATATAGATACATCAAGACCCCAACTCAAAGTTTTGTAGTCCCGACGAAAGAAAAAGAAAAATAAAGCTTAGAGGGGCCTAAGGCCAATTAATAAAAGAAGGGAGAAATAGAAAAATAATGAAGGACACTAAAAAAATTATTCTAACAAGTCTCATATAATAATATTTATAAAAAAAAAAGAATATATACATTTATCAACAAACAATCAACACAAGTTAATTTCAAGATTAGATTAGCTTTGTAATGCACGAAGGATAGGTTTTTCTATTAGTCATCTATGGTGGCTATAGGGTGTTCCTTAATCCTCACAAAGTATTTAAGGTCCATCTAACTACTTTATATTGGTTTAATCTCTCCTAGAATTGCATAGTAAAGAACCATAAGGTCTTTAAGGTTGTAACGTCGGCTTAGGGTAGGTATGATCGTATAGGTGGATAATGAAGAGTGAACTTTTGGCTCTCTTCTCACTAGCCATCAACGAATCGCCATAGAGTTTGAATTACTCTCAAAGGAATTCTCACTCAATTTAAATTTTTGATGCACTTATGTTGCTTCCCCAATATTTCAAATAAAATCTTTATGATCACCTAAAAGAAATCCCGCTTTGCCGATCCAAATGTATATATTTTTCTTTTGCGAGCTAGCGATGAACCTCTTTTTGATGTGAAAGGTCATGCTACTATGCTTCAACATCTGTCTTTTCAATTCATATATATTTTTTCTCTTTTACATTCTTTTATTTTACCCCGACAAAGGGTTACAATAATACGAGTGATCAAAGGCACAAATACATAGCACAAAAACCCACCCAATGATGTTTCCTATAAATCTAAACCAGCACCCCAAACTCAAGCTCTAGACAAGGGTCTTAGCATCACGATTAGAGTGCGGTTCATATGGAAAAGTCTTAAAATCTAAGGAATATGGCTTGTAATGTGTCTAGTAAAAAGTCTTAGAAAGGCAAGAGGGGGCTGAGAAGGATAATATAACAATATAAATGGACAACAAGCTAAAAAGAACAAAGGGCTTAATCAAAGAACCGACTTAAACTTTTCTAGACTTATTCCATTTAGTTACTTTCTCACCTCTAGAACGTTCATTAAATGGTTTATCAACTAGTTTAGATCTCACTTTCTACACAACACTCATGCTCCCTAAGATCAAAATTACTTCTAGCGCATTGCTTACTAATATAATCTTTACTTTTAATGCGTGTTTCAAGTTTATATTTTAAGCATATCACTTAACAAGTTCATAAACCTACTATTTACTATCATTGTCTCATTAAAATTTTACTTAACATCTACATTCACTACATTCTCATCCTAATCTATTCGTTACAGAAAGCAAACACAACACCTAAAAATGGGGACGTGGACAACAAATCCCCTCCCTTAACTCAAAGGTGAGTCATAACTCCATGACTCAAAACATGCTCAATAAATGTAAAGACAAACACCTAATATATAAATAGAGAAAGGGTAGAGAAGAGAGACAACAATTCAAGGCTATTGCCTCGCATGACCAACACCAAGGTAGGATGCCATGGATCCTTCGTGATATCGCACCTTAGTTTCTCCAAGAGCACCCTGATGTGCACTTGATTGGCTTTAATTAGTGACATATCATTGACAATGAGGGTTTGAGCGGTTTCTACTTGATTAAGTTTCTCACCTACCTTTTATTGCCACAAGAGCTCATTCGGTTGTGCCCCTCTCAGGATAGTCTTGATCCATGCCTTGGTCATATTAGTACCTAGTTTGCTTGCAATTTTCTCCTTCTCTCCAAGTTTCACTCCCGCCTTCATAAATAGACTAGTGATAGTTGAGGGGAATTTCAAATCAAATATATTTTATGGCTCAACTGCTAATCTCATTACCCCCATCAACATCACTTGCGCCACATCTACGTCTTTCTCTCTCATAATACGATTCAAAAAGATGGCGGATTATTGATTTACATCTGCGGTCCGAGTGTTCCCAAAAGTTGATGGTGCAAGGAAGCGTTACCAGATTCTCGCATTGGGTTGAAGGGACTTGTAAGGTCAAGATGCATTCAACTCTTCTTCTTATTTATCGTACTCTAGCACTACCTCTTCACTAAACACATGCTCATGTAGTTGGTTCCAATAAAAAGTCTTGATCTTCTTTACAACTTTTTGATATTTGCATGGTCCAACCAAAATTTTCAACTCGAAGTGGCTATAAATCTCTTCAGCCGTGAAAGGAACTAACTTGTCTCAAACAAGAACTATTCCTTTACTATCTCGGCTAAATATGCCAAGATCGAACTCAATCCCGAATGCTTCGTCATGAATGTCTTCCAACCCGATCTTTCTCCATTTTCTAGAAATCTCTTCTATTCCCCTTTCCAAACTCCTCCGCAAATTTTCTCTCATTTGTGAGTGACAAGAAAGGCACGGTTCGTGTTTCCATAGTTAATAGGGACATATAAGCTTTGCTTTTGTTGGGTAGAGGGGCTTTGACTTGGAGAAGTTGTGGTGTCTTCTCCCTTGAAATCACAATAGCTTGAGTATTCGCATACACCATAACTGGTTCATTTCTAATCGAAATACCAACCTTTTGCTTCTTAACTTATTCGTATAAAATTCAAGTGGTTTCCTCTTGTTCTCACCCAAATCCTTGCTTTGATTCTTCTTCATAAAACTTACATAAGCAAGTGTCTCCATTCTCTGCATCATCTTCCTTAACCTCTAACTTAAAATCTTACCACTTTGGAATTACCCCTTGATATAGGTGTATAAGGTATTATTTGGAGTGACAGATGTGTATGGAAGGTGTTTCCTATGTGGGTATGAAAGACCCGTAATGGGTTGAGTGGGAATTAAGGAGTTTAGAGAAAAGGATTTTAAATCTTTTTTGGATTTGAATCTTGATTTGGAGTGATTTAGTTGTTTAATTGTTGTTTGCAATGATGTAGGGATGAATTTGGATATGAATTCTTGGTTACTTGGTGGTGTTTTGATGGTGGGTGAAGTTTTAGGTTGAAGCTCTAATGGAGTTTGGGAGCTTTGGGAAGAAGGGAGCTTAAGGTTTAGGTTAAAGGGTGATCTTGTAGCCTCTTCGTGTTGGATTTTGTGTCGTACTGTGGTATATCGTTGATGTATCCCTTTTATTAATAAATAAATGCCTCAAGATACATCATTTTAGGTACAAATTGGACTTAGTTAGTTGATTTATAAGCATAATTTGTTATATTGTACTTTCTTCCTACAAATTTGTAATATCGTTACTTTTAGAGCTTTTGTGCGTTAATTTGCTTGTTTAGTGTGAAGTTATTAGGTACATGGATGCTTTAAGGCACCAAGATTAAGAGAAGAAGTGAATTTTAGAGTCCAAGAGCAAAAGGAAGTGTAAAAAGAGAGAAAGATATCACTTTAGTGAAGGAGGTGGAGCATTCGAAACTTGAAAGTTGACACTTCTAGGTCTCCCGAGCCCAAAAGGTGCAGATTCAAACCTGGTGGTTCAAATGAAAGGTTCACCTTTGAGGCAGTGAAATTTTTGAAGTGGAATCGGGTTATTTGGACATACAGTGCGAAAGTTACACCTATTTACTAAAGTGTTTTCAGCGGTTGCGAGAATTGTAATATGGACTTGGCCCCCAAATCATTTAAGTAAGTATAATTGGGGCCCAATCCGTTTTCAAGCTCTATATAAGACTTCCTAAACCTCATTATTCAGTACCTTTCAATTGAGCTTCATATTATATCATCCTTAGAGAAACGGTAAGGCAGAGGCAAGAGCGGATGCTGGAGAAACACTTTTCTTCAACCAATAGCTCAAGTCATTATCCTATCTAGGTTCTTATTTTATTAATGTTATTAGGAACATGTATACTTTTAATTTCTTTTCTATTTTTAATTTCAATATGAGATAAACCTAAATTACTCGAGACTCGTATTTTGGGTATGAACCCTAGTTTCTGATTTAATGTTTTTCTAATTTTGGATTGTGTCAATTTAAATTAAGTCGTGTAATTGAATAGTGATTTTATCTTTACATTTATTACTATCATTGACATCACAAATCAAGGGTAGGTCGTAATAATTAGGCTATTCACTAGTGGTAGTGATCATCCGGGGGGGTTAATTACAGAATTAGGATAGAAACGCGTGGTGTTCGTCATTGATCCTGGCGAGCTTGACTAACCAAGTATCCAGTTTTGTTAATTACTTAAACATATGAAAGTAGCTTATAGTGGCCCTGATGTGGTCTGTAATACCATAGTATTGCTTCCTAAGTCTACCCTGACGAGAGTTAGAAAGATATTAGAATCCCGACTAATATCAATACCCGCTCTGCCCTTAAAAGGAATGCATTAATTTATTAACTTAGGTGATTTCCTAGCGAGACTCAAGTATATTGCTCATCCTTTGTAGTTTAATTTAGTTTACTCTACATTCTTGCGTTTAGTCTTTTCTTATTTCAAAAACCAAAACAAATATCTATTTTTTCTTTCAGCAATTAATTCTACTTGTTATCTTAACACATTTATCTTACCTCGCAATCCCTGTGGAGACGATAATCCTCTTTACTTATATCTTACTTGGAACAACCCGTACACTTGCGTTTAGTTTCTCCTCCTATTTAGTGTTGATTTATATCACACTCTAGGAGCCACAAAGTTTTAGGCGCCACTGCCGGGGATTGCAGCTTAAGTTTTTGTGTTTATTTATTTTGTAGAGTTAATTGTTTCTGTTTTACGCTTGGTCTTTGTTTTTGTTTTCTTTTATAGGTTCTTTATTTAGGGTAATGATCAAGAGATTCCATTAGAGAGGTATGGAGGACATCACCTAAATCCCGGTCAATTTGACTATTGTAAAGACTCTTCGGGACAAGAATAATGGGGTAGTAACTTCTACCAACCACCTTATCAAAACTGGCAAGAGCAAGGATGGAACAACCAATGGATCGGGAACAGTAAACAACAATCACTGTATCACTATCAACAAGAGTAAGGATGGAACAAACAATGAGTTGAAAACATCAAACAACATCCACCTTCACCGCAAATTTCCAAAATAAGTATAACATTTAAAGAATTTGTGCGCCAATGTGAGGAAGAAAGGGCGAGAGATCAAGCGCGGAAGGAAAAAGAGGAAAATGAGGCCGCATGGAAAGAATTACAAAAATCTCTTGAGTCTTTACATAGCCCATAACATGTCTTATCAAGATTCCACCCTTTTGGGGAGAAAATAGATCAACCGGAAGAAGTAGTTGAGGAGGAAGTATTGAAAAGACACTTGTGATAGTGATATGACCATTGTGCCGAATGTGAACAGGAACCACCATGTGGTTGAGAATCTGGTTAGCATGGTGGAAGAAGGAGTAGCAACACAAATCCCAGAAGTAGAAACATAGATTGATATTTCTATGGTGTGTGCACATGATCAAATATAGATTGCAAACAGAAAGAAGAGGCGATCAAGGTTATATAAATTCCGCAACAAGAATATGATTGAGGTAATAGTGGAAGATTGGATTGAAGACGGAGAGGAATATGAAGTGGTTGAGGACTCAATTGAAGAACTTAAGGTTCACCATATAATAGAAGTTGAACCTCTTCCACAAAAAGGTCACCCATCACCATCCCCATCATGAATCATGAATGATAATAGAGCTGAAGAACCACTTCCACCACCACCAATGATCAACATGTGTTTTGCAAGCAAGGTGCCACACCGTGAGAGTAAGGAGACAAAAAGGGGAAGCTACCCACCTACTTTAAAAGATGAACGTGGCATTGAAAAGAATAAAAATGAGCTTATACCATTCAGTATGGTCATCTATCATCATGCGGTGAAGAATGAGTTTCATCATGAAAGTAAAAAGGCGAAACGAGGAACTTACCCACCCCCTTTCAAAGATCGAATGAATCGAAGTCTAGGTTGGAAAGTTCTAAGGTGACCATGTCAAGGGAGAGGCGAGTTTAGCGGAGAAGTGCCTCAAGGGCCTCAATACCATCTTCATGGAAGGTAACACGTCGAACTTAAAGACGTAATAAAAAAGTGCTTCTTGGAAGACAGCCCATGTTTTAAAATTGATTTTAGTCTTTAAAATCGTAGTGTGTAGTAGATTAATTTGGTGTTTATTAGTGTAAATTTTAAGAATTGAGAAGGGTTAGAGTGTTTTTAATGTTTGCAGGTGATGTCTCCCTACTTGTGATGATTTAATCTTAGTTGGAGACATCATTTTAGGTGTATTTAATACTTTAATTGTTGATATTTATTTATATTATTATATTTTCTTATTTCTTGTCTTGATTTGATTATTTATTATTTTTAGAGCATATTGGGTTTAATTGTTTGTTAATTGTGAAGTTTTAAAGATATATGGTAATTAATTAGATACCAAATCAATTCTCAGAGATAAAGGAAAGAAGATAATGATGCAAATTGGAGGTAAAGGAAGGAAATATAAAAAGGAAAAGATAAAGTTGTCAAATAAATCTGAATTCCAGCAGCTACATCCATAAAAGTGATCATAACTCAATAGTGCCTGGGAATTTGGAAGAAGGGTCTGAAAAAAAGTTATAGAGATTTCCGAGACGACCAGTTTTGAAATAAAGAACGTGTCAATCGAAGCAATATTGAAGATGTTACGGCCAAAACAAAACAGCAACAGTTTATTACCTTTTCTATATTTTAGAGTTACGGATTTGAGTTGGGCTAGAAGTCCAATACTTGTCTTCCACTCCAAGAAAACATTTTAGGTTTTAGGCCGGAAGAAGCTGATGTCTCCCTATTTGTTCTAATTATTATCCCTTTCGAGACATCCTTTGAGGTGAATATTTGACTTATTTGATAGGCTTTTATGCTTATTTTGTCATATTACACTTTCTCCCCTTGGAAATAGACTATTTGCATTTTTAGAGCTTTTGTGTGTTAATTTGATTATTTTTAGTGCAAAGTTAGTAGGTTCTTGAATTTCATGAAAAACCACTACAAGGAGGAGAAGTGAGAATTAAAGTCTTAGAGTATTTTAGTGTGTTAGGAAGTATTTTTATTTGAGTTTCTACTTTCCTATTTCTAGTCTTGAATTATTGATTTATTAATTTTTAAAGCATATGCGGTTTAATTATTTATTTATTGTGAAACTTTAAAAGATATATGGTAATTAATTAGAGACCAAGTCAAGTCTAAGAAGTAAAGGAAAGAGATATACATGGAAATAAGAAGATTAAGGAAGGATATATGCAAAGAAGGAAAAGATAAAGCTGCCAAATAAATCTGAAATTCAAGCCACGTTCTAAAGACGAGCTCATAACTTAATATTGACTAGGAATTTGGGAGAATGGTCTGCACCAATGGATAGAACTTTCCGAGACAAGTTGTTTCGACTATTGGAACGCGTCAAATGGATAAGTATTGAACGAGATATGACCAAAACAGCATACTCTTACCTTTCCTAGATTTTAGGGCTACGAATTAAAGAGTTCTTGACTTGTCTTCCACTCCAAGTAAAAACGAATTAGGGCTTGCTAACACCTATAAATACATCCCTTAGCCTCCTCTTTACATACATTTCAGAGAATTACACAAGAGACAAGTCAGAGCAAGAAGACAAGGAGAAACTAGAGCTGGGAGAATCCTGTTCTTCTATCAACAATCATCCTACCCTTTAGGTTATCAATTTATCTTTTGTATTTGAACATGAATTCCTTTTATTTAATTTCAGACTTTAATTTTATCATGAGCTAAATTTCCATATACTTGAGAATCGCATTAAAGGGATGAACCTTAATTAATTAATCTATGTTTTGAATTTGGGATTGTTATGATTTAAATTGAATTGAGTTTTATATATTGGATATTACTTTGTTTTCATTACTATTTCTTTTAGGAACAACTAGAAATAACTTATAGTATTTGGGCTATTCACTTTAGTGGCGAAGTGATCATCCGACAGGGGGGTTGGAATACAGACTTAGGTAATACCCGTGTAATGTCTGTTATTGACTGACAGGCTTAACTAATTACATAGACAAAGAGGTAAAATCATATCATCCGAAGAGGCATATTCGCCCATACATGGGTTTATAGTACTTTAGGATAGCTCCTAGGTCCACCCGACAGGGGGCTAGGAGATATTAGAGTCCCTACTAATATTATAATTCCAATTCTACCCATAAACATATCATAGATTATATTGATTAGGTGGATTCCTTGCGAGACTCAAGTATATCTCTTATCTGAAGTTAGTCACTTTTATTTGCTTTATTTATTTCTAGTTAATTTACTTTTAGTCTTTGTTTTATTTGCATCTTTTTAATCTAGAAAACCAAACAAAAATCTTATATTTTCTTTTTCTGTTAAGCAATTATTCTTACTACTTGATTAATATTCGGGTTGAACCTAATCTGTCCCTGAGAACGAACTTAATTATCATATATTACTTGGGACAATTGTACACTTGCAGTTTGTGGTTCCTCTTATTATCACTTTATTTTCTAAAACCCTAGGACCCACCAAGTTTTTGGCGCCGCTTGCGGGGACGGTAGCGTGTGACCCCGGTGTTAATCTTTAGTAGTTTAATTGTTAGTTTAGTTTTAGTTTTATTTTTTAGTTTTACGCTTTGGGTTGTCTTTCTTTCTCAGGTTTATAGGTTTTGGTATATGCTTGAAGATCTCGTGATCCTTGCGAATCCCGAAAACCTAGTTCGAGAAGCAAACAAAAGAAAGAGATAAGCTAAAGCGAAAGAGTTAGAAGAGAGGTTGGCTAGATAAGCAGAGATGGAAGGAGTCGAAAATCAACAATTGAATCAACAGAATGGTCAAAACCTTCCACAAGTTCAACCTCCTTAGAAAAATGATCTGTGGTTCATCAATGGCCATGAACAAGCTCCATATCGAGCTCCTGCCCTCGGAATTGGCCCTGCAGATATTAATGTTGCGAGATTCAGACCCGATCATGGTATGTTATCTCAATTTCAGAGTTATGGAAATTTTCGAGGAGTACCTGGCGAAGATCCAATTCGTGCTGTATAGAAGTTCATGCAAATTTGCGATTCCTATATTACGCAAGGAGTACCAAGAGATCAGATGTATTATGCGAATTTTAGGTATTTCGTTATTGATTGAGCAAGTGAATGGAATGATTCTCAAGAACCTGGATCAATTACAACATGTGACGCATTACAAACTGCGTTCTTAGATAGATACTACCCAAAAAATATGAGATTAGACGCGCAAATTGAGTTGACTTCATTCAAACAAGATCAAGACGAGACTTTGGGTAGAAGTTGGACAAGATTTCAGATTTGTTTGAGAAGAGTCTCTGATCATGGCCTTACAGAGATGCAACAAATGAAGATATTTTACAGAGGCCTTGACGGATTTCAAGAAAAGACTTAGACTTGCTTTGTGGCGGAGGATTCTTACAGGTACAACCAGTCCATGCTAAGATTATTTTAAATAGAACAGTTACGAATGAGATGGGTTGGAATACCGTGAGAACACCTATCCATGGTGGAAGAGAAAATAGTGCTTTCATTGAAGAAAAATTCACTGCCATGGAGAATAAGCTTGAGCAACAATTGAAACAGCTTACTCTAGCTGTTACAAAAAGTTTTGCAGGTAGGAAAGCAGATCTTAATGTTACACAAGAAGTTTATGGATGTTCTAACTGCGGTGTACAAGATCATGATTGGGAGCATTGTCAAAACAATCCAAAAGTCATAATGTTTGTTTGAAACCGAGGGAACTATAATTAAAGTGGTCAAGGTTATCAACCAAATAGAAACCATTCGGGTTTCCAATATTCAAATCCAAATGGGGCCGCTAATCCGACTTATGCGTATCAGCCGCGTCCCCAAGGTAATAACTATCAACCAAGGCCACAGAACAACTACCAAGGGGGACAAGGTTACGGAAATCAAGCTCAGAGAAAACCTCCTCAAGATGCTTACACCGAGACCATGAATCAGAAAGCTCAACCTGCTCAACCTCAAGAAGGTGCGTTAGATGTTTAGCAAACCCTGTTGACATTAATAAACATTCAAACCAAAGCTAGCCTAGAGCAACAAGCTACAACCGCATCACTTAAAATGTTAGAGAATCAGCTAGCTCAAGTGTCAAAACAATTGAATCAACGTCAACAAGGACAACTACCGAGTGACACTGAAGAACCTAAGCAATACGAAGAATGCAACGCTATCTCGCTTAGAAGTGGTAAGAAGCTTCCACCCCCACCTTTTCCCGTTCTTAAAAGAAACAACTGTGAAAGAGAAAACGGTAGAGGATGTGGTGGGAAAAGAAGATGAACCAGAAGAAGTCGAAGAGAAGAAAATTCCGGAAATTCCGAAAAAGAAAGATGCTATAGAAGTCCGTCCTCCTCCACCATTCCCTTCAAGAGTTTAGAAGAAAGGAGATACTGCAGAATATCAGAGATTCATGACTATGGTGAGTAAGCTTAACATTAATATACCTTTCTTAGAAGCTATCAAAGGTGTACCAGAATACATGAAATTCCTGAAAAGAGCTATCACCAACAAGCGCCAGTATCTTGAGAATGAAATGGTAGGTTTCCTACATACCGATGGGATATCATATGATAATAAATCTTACCTATTGACTACCTAGCGGAGAAGACCATCAGGTTCAATGCCCGCATTATGCGTTTATATACTATGTTTGAAATCTAACCCTTCGACTTAAGGTGCATCCAAAAATCTCAAACTACTTAGTACTTGATTAAGGTATGGATATGCAACAATCGTAAATATATAAAGCAATGAAATAAATAAAACATCAATTAATTTCAATAAATTATTATCCTGAAAATACAAGACAAACATAATAATCAATTAAGGTTCATACCCATTGCAAGTTTCAAGCAAAGTAAGTTTAGCTCATACTAAATAAATGAAAATACAGTAAAACTAATGATAAAATCATGTTTAGAAGATAAAATAGAATAAAATTTACCTAAAGAACGGCGGGACCAAGTAAGTTGATGTCTTGCCATTTGTGATGATTTAATATTAATTGGAGACATAATTTTTAGTGTTTTAGAAGTCTTTGTAGTCGATTTTTCCATTAATTATTACACTTTCCTATTTCTAGTCTTGATTTAATGAATTATTATTTTTAGAGCATATTGGGTTTAATTATTTATTTAGTGTGAATTTTAAAGATATATATGGAGATTAATTAAATACCAAGTCAATTCTAAGAGATAAAGGAAAGAAGATATGCATGGAAATTGGAGATAAGGAAACAAAAGCTAGGGTATGGAAAGATAAAGCTGCCAAATAAATCTGAATTTCATCACCCGCGACCACAAATGGGCATATATCTCAAGATCGGTGAGGAATTTGGAAGAATGGTCAAGAGCAAAGTTATAGATCTTTCCGAGACTATGGATTTCGACTATTGATACACGTCAAACGGATACGTGTTGAAGCTGTTATGACCAAAACAAAAACGGGGCTGATTTTATATTTCAGTGTTACGAAATTGAGTTGGGCTTGGAGTCCACTACTTACCTTCTCCTTCAAGAAAACGAATTAGGGCCTCTAAACACCTATAAATACACCCTTATATCACTTGTAAATCATCCTTGCCTCACATAAATTAGTCCTTAGGTTTATTATCATCAGAGTTATTGTAGAGAACAAGATGAAGTCTTTTATTCAATCTTTTAGTTTATTTCCTTCAGGTATGAAATAATTTTCCCATAGCTTGGGTTTTGCATTATGTATAATCTATGAATTCTATTTTCTTTCTATCTAAGTTTCTTTGGGAATTATATGTTTTAATCTGATATATTAGCTGCTTACCCATATATTTGTTTATGTGTTTTGAATTATTGTCTGTCCAGAACCCGATCACTTTAGGCTTTCTTAATAGTAGTTAGATGGTCACCTTAACTGGGTGTCTAATTATTGAAACACCACATAACGTCTAGTGTCTGATATTAGTCTTGACAATACTGATTCTAACTAGATAGTCATTAGGGTATGTTTTAATCACTATCACCATGTTTGGAATTGAATTCCTTAGGGCCTTGGTAGCGCTTGATAACCCTAAGCGTATACTGCCTCGTGGTTGTGTCCGTATCCCTCCTACTCTCTCTCAAGGTATAGGAGAGGGAATTTAGAATCCTGACTAAGTATTTAAGAGCTAATTATCTCCCTTATTAACTAGAATTCGATAGAAAAAATTAGAAGGATTAGTGCATACTAGCAAAACCTAAGCTATATTTCTCATCTCATATTTCTTATCTTTTATTTATTTGTCTTTTATTTCCATTAGTTTAATTTATCATCTCTCGGTTATTCGTATTTATTTTCTGTCTTTTAATTAATTACTTTCTAATCGTATTATTAGCTCATAACGTATAACACACTAAGTCCCTGAGAACGAACTTTCTTATCATTAAAACTTGCATACGTCCTGTAATACTTGCGGTACTGTGCTTGTCTAGGGTGCTTTAGTGCATTGTTTTCAGTGTTTATTTTTCATATTTTTTAACACCCTAGGCGACACCATAAGGAATATACGAAGATGAGGAAAATATATTAGTGTGACAAGATAATGCAGAGATCATCTAGATTAACGACCCATTGCTTACTAAGGAATGAGAAACAGTGGAAGTTTCTCCAGTTGCAGTCAACCATGAAGAAATATTGTTCATATAATCATGAAAAAATGAAGGATAAAATTGTGTACTGAAGGGGAGGCTTGTGCTGTCCTTTTTTCAATGAGGTCAGCTCCATACCTTAATTTTACGAGTAGATCGTTCTACTCGGACAACTTTGAAATTATTCTAGGGATTCATAAAAATATGGGAAATTAATTGGAGAATCCAACCAATCATCAATGGGATTTGGGAATGGATGAAAAAAATTCTCGAGGTGAAAAACGTGACATATTAAAAGAGAAATGAATGGTGTTGCTGACTTGCGGCTAAGTGTGAAAGACTAAACCTAGATGTTTCATGATAAAATTGCATCTCAATTATCGCTAGTTATGAATATCTTTATAACGTAAGTATAAATAAAGATGTTGGATAGTTGTGTTTTCATTTAACTGCATATATATTTCAATATGACAAAAAATAAAATTAAAAATAATATTACATTTGGTCCTTTAATATTATTCAACAATAATAAAAATTATATATATACATGGTTGGGTTTTGGGGGACCTAAAAATGATAAAAAAAATTTGAGGGTCCTAAGCGGCTGTTTCCTTCACTTCCTTAGGGGGTCGGTGGTCGCTCCTAGAGTGTGATAAAAATCAACACATTAAAGAGAAGAAACTAACTTCAAGTGTACAGGTCGTTCCCAGTAATAGATAAGTAACATTAATATATACGTCTCCACAGGGATTACGAGGTTATGATTAAGTGTTTAAATAGAATGTAGAATTAATTGATAAAATAAAAAGAGTAGATATTTATTTGGTTTTTGAGTATTAAGAGCTAGATGCAAGAAAGTAAATCTAGACTAAATTAAACTAAGAATGAAGTAAAATAGATTACTTCATGGGAAATATACTTGAGTCTCGTTAAGGGAATCATCAAAATTCTTTGATTCACAGTTTATTGCTTGAGGGTAAAATCGGTTAGCCAGGATTCTAATATCTTCCTAAATCCCATCAGGGTAAAAATGATGCTAATATGCGGTACTAATGACCTCGTCAGAGTGACATTACAATATTTGAGGGTTCATCCCTTGAATAGCGATTCTTAAGTAAGGTAAAATTAGTCCATAACTAACTAAAGACATGAATAAATAACAAGACATAGATAATAACCAGAATGGATTTGGTGCTGAATTGTTGAAAATTTGGTCGAAGACTAATCTTCTTCTCTTCTGCTCCCTGCTCCCAGTGTTTCCTCTCTCTCAAAATATTGTTTCTAATGTTGTCTACTGATTTATGAGGTTAAATAAGTCTTATATAGAGGTATAAAATGGATTTGGCCCATTTGGGCTTAAGTAAGCGATTAAAAAGGCCCAAATCTGTTTTAATTAATTCGTAATGGTACAACACTGCTTTAGTGAATCAGGCATTTTGCACCTTATGTCCAAATCCACTGATTCCACTTCTCAAATATCACTGACTTCGAGGCCACACTTTTCAATTGAACCACTAAGTCTGAATACTAACCGATTAGCCTCTGAACTAAAAACAAGTGTCGACTTTACTCTTTATAAAACTCCTTCGTCTTCACCAAAGTGATTTCTCTTGCTCTTTTAATATTTAAATCAACTTAACTTAAACTTTAATTTCATAAGAAAGAGTAATTAAAGATTAAGTCTAATTACCTTGAAGTAAAAGGCATTTTCCCGCTACAATAATCACCACCCAAATATGAGGATCTCACAATGACTCCAGTGAGTCCCTAATAAAGTCCCACGTAATCTTGTCACAGGCTTTGGCAGGATCCACCTTTATTGCCATAAAACTCTTCTTCCCCTTATAGTGTTGAAACATATGATCAACCTCGATAACTAAAACCACATTATCAATGGTAGAGCGTTGCCCTAAGAAACTATTTTAGAAAGGTCCAATATTCTCTGCTAGCAAAGGACGCATCCGATTCACCAACACCTTCATGCGAATCTTGTAGCTCATATTAACCAAGATAATCGGTATAACTGTCATTTAGCATTGTTCCCCCTAACTTCTTTTCAGCCGGAGAGAGGAACTCACCAAGGGGACCCAATTTCACCATATTTGTTTGTCATTTGTATGGAAGGATTATCGCGGCGTATACAACAACAGGTAGCAGAAGGGGAGTGGAGACCCATTCGTCTCCTATTTCTCACATATTTTCTTACAAATGATCTTATATTATTTGGTGAAGCTTCTATTCATAATTCTGATATCTTGAAGGATACATTGGCTACGTTCTGTTAGTATGTGAGGCACACAATTAGCAAGGAGAAGTCTATGAATTACTTCTCTAAGAATGTTGACGAGTATGTCGCTTTGAGTATCACGACGACGAGCGGATTTCAAAGAAGTATGGGTCTAGGAAAGTACTTGGGTATCCCCATCCTTCCGGGAGGAGACATAAAGGCTTATATGGAAAATTCATTAGTGGGCTTCGTGGTAAACTTTCGAAATGGACGCGAGCTTGGACTCTACACATATTTGACAGTTTACATAGTCATCATCACTGTGAAGTAATATTAGTCCAAGAGATTTTAGCATTTTGATAAATGAGACATTTAAATGGCCTAATCTACCATGCAACGTATGTAACGATTCAACTATATAAGAAGCATTAGAAGCATTCTCATGAATGGTTACATTATTTTAGACAAACATGCTATTATTTAAATACCATTTTCCCACAAACACATCATTTTATGTAATAAAAATTTGCCCCCTTCGAAAACAAGTTTGAGTCCCACTTTATTAAGAAGATCTCCGAAAACCAAGTTCCTATGACGCTAGGGGACGAGGAGAACATCATTTCACTCTAAAATCTTACCATAAGTGAGTTTGAGGGAAACTTGACATTTTCTGAGAACTTTAGTTGTGGATGAGTCACCCAGGTATACACATTCACGGTCAGTTACTTCCTCAAACCTTTTGAACAGGGCTATATTTGTGTAGAATTGTCGAGAAGCTCCGGTGTCAAGGATCCACTCTCTTTTGTTCTCCACCAAAGTATGGCTCAACCATCACCGTGGCGATGAATTCCTCAAGTTTGGTCATATTTGAGGCTTTGTTCAACATCTATCCCTAAATCATAGTGTTTACTTTTTTGAACTTGGCTTCGAGGACAAGATATCTAGCCTGCTCTTCTTCAGTAGGAACTCTTTTTTCCATCATAAATGGAGGATCTTTGGCTATACCAAAGTCGAGTTCGTATTGGTGAAGACAGATCAAGATCTTTTCTGCCCAACACTTGTAATTAGAACCATTAAGGAGATCCAACTTATTCACGTCGGTATAGGTCTTTGCATTCAATAATGAAGCAACTGTCAAGATAAGAAAAACCATTTCTAAAAACAACCAGTGATATAGAGATAATATCGCTTAAAATTATTAGAAATAATAAAGATCACTGGTTTGAAAATTAGAGAAATGGCAATCCAAAAATAAAATTATTTTCAATTGAAGTAAACTACACTATTATAGTAATGGAAAATTACAAAACTTACACGTAATACATAAAAGAACAATTACACGATATATAACTTGTGTTAAAAAGATATTCTGGTCGTGCCGGTTATCTCTAGCAGAGGTTTTCTACTCTATAATGATATTATCAAAATATTTGAGTGAGAAGTATGATTCGGTTTCTTAGATTTTGAAAATGGGAGAGGTCTAATATTAATAGGTGGGAGAAGGTCTTCAAGATCGTCAGAATAAATGATTTTTAAGGGATCCTTCATTACTGACATTTTGCATGTTACATATCCATCCAACACTAGACTTCACTTCCACATTTGTTTCATTTTTCATTTTTTGACTCCCCTTCACGACCCATGTCGTCGCCGGGTGGGTGGTGGTGGTGCTGGTGCGCGCGTGGGTTTTGCGTTTTCTCTTTCGGCTTCATAGCCTTTATTTCTTTTGGGATGGATAGTGATGTAAACACTTATATTCTTACTTTTTCTCTACTCTATTTCTTATGTGAGACTGTTTACTCAATACAAAGTTTTTCTACATCTCCCAATAGGGTGAAAAATTAGAAAACGAAACCATTTTATGTAAAGATTATTTTATGGTTTTCTTCTCATCTTTTAATGTGGAAATATTCTATTTATATATAGTTTTTCTATTTCTCTCATAAGAGTCTGAGGGAATTTACTTTAGAGTAATGATATATACCACCCAAATTCATACCACCCAATATATTACCCATGATGTAGTGTGATTTGAATGGAAATAAATTGTTAATCTATTTATTTTCTCGATTTGATTTACTTCTACTCAAATTACGTAATAACATTATTCTTTACATTTTTTTGAATCCCAATACCTTTTGATATCTGCGGAGTAGTCTAACCACTAGAACAACTATTGATCTAATTACTCTTTACTTTAATACTCAATATTAATTGTTAATTCCAACATCTTCGACGATTACGATGTTCGACAATAGAAACTTGTAACGACGATATACTAGCGATCAACTTTTCACAATCGCTAAAGATAAAAAATGATCTTCAGTGATATTTTTTAGACTACTAACAATCATGATGAGGGTCGTTAGTGAAAATTTTCATCTTATAAAATTAATTATACTCGTATGTGAAAAATTTGAAAAAATTTTCATCTTATAAAATTAATTATACTCGTATGTGAAAAATTTGAATTTGTATTTCTTGCTTTCTTCTACTTTACCGTTCATCCAATTCAAGAAAAGACCAACTACGTCCAGTTTGAAACAAAACATTTTGAGAAAAAGAAAAGGTCATTAGCATCTTCCATTCCCGACAGCAAAAGGAAGTGAAAGAAGCAAAGGTAAAAGGCAAAGGTGGCCAATAATTAATCTTTTCTTCACTACGAAATTATACTTATTAAATTTCTAATTTTTTTTTTTGTCATAATTAAATTTCTAAATACATTTCGAACAACTACTCTATAACTTAAGAGGTCAATATTAAGAGAATCGCATATTTGTGTGTCTTCGTTTACCACAAAAGTCTAACAATATAACTTGAAATTTGATAAAATCCGCCTAACTAAGTTTACTTTTTCAAAAAAGAGTATCAATATTATAATTTTTCTTATTAGATCGGAATATACATATTTTAATCAAAAAGACAAAATCTGTTATCTTCATTTTTGTCCAAAAAATCTACCAAAAAAGAAATTCCAAACTTGTGAAAAGAAATTACCAAGGGTGACGAAACAAAAAATTAAATATAAATGAATAGTTTTATCTGCAAAATTAAGTGTTAAAGATTTATGGTAATTAAGTATATGATAGTAATTTCCATATAATTAGATTGAACAATAATTAGCCAGCGGTTAAATTAAATTATAATTATTCTTTTTAAATAAGATGGTCAATTGAAAAAAGCAATTTGATAGGAAGCTTTTGACGTGGCTTATTTTGCATGAAGTATATTATAGCATGGTCAAAGGTAAGATAGGTATACTTTTAACCTGTATAATGAAGTTCTTACATAGTATATCATGTATAATTAGGAGAAGCAAAGCAAAGCAAGGAAAAAACCTACAATTTGTTTCCATACATAGAGAGTTAAGAGTTTGCCCGATTAGTCAAACAAATATTTGTTGGGCATCCGGCCAAGCAAACAAAAAGCGATTATCATCTTCATCCACCACCTTCCTTTCTGGTGCCAATGGTCGCCTTTTTCTTTCCAGATTCTTTATTGAATTTTTTGTTGATTGGACCCATAGCACCATCCCTAAATGCGTTAATTAGGGTCTCAGGTTGACTATTCTACCCTCAAGTAAATTAAGTATTATATTACTAAATTAGATACTAGTTTCCCACTTGTGTAAATTCTTTTTACATATAAAAAGAGATAGTGTCGTAAAAAAGTAGGTTATGAACCATTATAAAAAAAAATTAATTAATTTATTGTTAATCAAATAGTCTGAATTATAATTTAGAGAATAGACATGTGTATTAATAAAAATTATATAAACCCTAAACTTAGTTTTATTGGGTTTGTAATTTCGACTCCAAGTCTATATTCATTTTAGTCTATAAACATTCATTTGAAATTACAAACCTAAGAAGTCTAAGCTTTAAGATATACCTATTCTTAATAAATAGAATTTGAGGGTTATCTTGGAAAACTTTTTCATTTGTATCTTCTTCTTTAATTTTTTTTTATTACAAATGAGGTTGGTTTGATCAAAATCGGCATGCATTTAATCTTCAATGACATTTGTTCGCTTGTTGAACTCGCGGTATGCTTTTTCCTGTGTTGAATATCCAATAAAGACACACTTATCGGCTTTTGCATTGAACGTTTTAAAATAATCTTTTGTGTTTATGATAAAATACTAAGAACAAAAGACACAAAAATATGAGATGTTGGGAGGTCTTCCATTCCATAACGCGTACAGAGTCTTCTTGGTGATCGTCTGGATCAAGACATGTTTTAGCACATAACAAGTCATATTAGCGTCTTCTCTTAGAAAATATAAAGGCAATTTGTTTTATTTCAAGAATGTTCTTGACATTTCTTGTAACCTTCATTTTTTTCTTTCCACTACCTCATTTTGTTAAGGAGTTCTAGGAATCTAAATTTTTTGGTTTAATATCAAATTCATCAAAAAAAAAAAATACACAAAGGGGAAATTAACATATTCACTACTATTATCACTACGGATGCAAGTTCTGTAATAACCTTTCTCATTTTTCACTTTAGAACAAACCTTGGAAAATTTATCGAAGGCTTGATTTTTTAAAGCGAGGAAAATTACCCATGTAAATCTAGTCTTGTGGTTTCGATCCTCCAGTGGTACATCAACCTTTGAAATAGTTGTATCAACTCATTCGTCCAACGGAAAGACATTTTTGTTGAACAATTCACAAGTAATTGTAAGCTAGAGAAGTATTTTGATGAACTGTACCTCATTGTGCACCTGAAGGATGAGCTACTCTACAGTTATATGCGAAGGTTAGCAAAGCAAAGACATCCATTCTCCAGTGTAACATGGAAGCAACCATCCCCGCATTTCGCAAATAACTACTGCCTTAATACAAAGAGTTAGGAAAGTAACTGGACAAGTCAATGAAAGAATACCTTGCTAAAACATTTGATAAAATCAAAATCGGAAGAGGTTGAAGTAAATCATCGACCATCACCCCTCGCCCTGGGCAAAGAGAATAATGGTATGCAATCCATTATGAAGAAAGTGATTGATACGGAAGGCTAAAACCTTTAAAAACAAATGACATTACAATTGTTGTCGCAAAAATAGGCACCCCCTTGACACAGGTGTTACTCGCATAAATAATCTATTCAAGATGCCAAAATTCAACCATAATCACCTCATTTGAACTCATCCATGCCTTGAGATGGTTGTGAAACTCATCGAAATGGCTTGACCATGTGATTTTTACAATCGATATGAGAGACAAGTCGAAGCAGTGTGAATATGGTGATCATGGACACAAAATCAGAGAGTGTATTGGACTTAGGTGCGAGGTTGATAAGCTTTTATGCAAAATACATCTCAAAGTCCCCAATACCATAGGATGGCGTGCAGTGGATTAATAAATTGGTCAACAAAAGATAAAGTGACTAATCTCCCAATATATCAATAATTGAACACACTATAAATATCATGATTGAAGGAACAGAGATATGCGGGGTGACCCTTTCAACCACAAAGAGACACACCCGCCAAACAAACAATCTTGATTCATAAATCAAGCGATTAAAGAAAAACTCACCAAGCTCGTCTCCCACAAATCTACTTCCTTAGGTGGGATACAATTGTTGAATGTACACTAATTACTGGTGCACAATTCAAAAGATTAGGACTCCAATCATTTCATATTCTCTAAACATACCTCTACATAAACGACCTAAATCTCATAGTTGTATTTGTAATTATTAACTGAATAAAGATATAAACCATAAAAAATTTATACCATTAAAATACCACCATTGAGTTGGTCTAATTTAATTGGATATAATTTATCATTCCATTTAATTTCTTAATCAAATTCTAATTTATAATTCACATTTTTTTTAAAATTCTTATATATTGATTGTATATCAGTTATCTGAATTTTTATTATACATCGTTACTTTAGTAGTAATAATTACCCGTGCCGATAGATTTAACAATTATTGTACTCAAAAGTCCGCCACAAAGAAAGGGCACTTTGGTCAATATTCTCACCATCTATTTCAGCACCTTTTATATAAACTTCCTCACTAAGTTGATTCTTTGATTCTATAAAAATGTGTATCTAATTTCAAATCTTTTTCTTTTCGAGAAGGCTGAAGTTATTTCTCTCCCTAGATACTTTTCCCTCTATTCCTCTTTTGACTATCTCCTAGCTAGATCTCTTAGCTAGTTAGCTAGCCTTGGTGGGTTGTAATTGGTTCATGGATATTGATCTCTTATGGTCTCTTGGGGGGTGGTTAGTATTTCCAAAAATTGCATGGCACCATTGAAAACACCTTCAATCTCAAACCTTTTTCTTCTCTACATCATCTTGCTTCTCATTCTTCTTCCGAATTCATCTATGGCAGCTTCAACGTTTTTTAACAGAAAACTTCTGCAAAACCCATCTCCATCAACTACATCTACTATGAACTTGCACACAAGAAAGAGCCAAAAGCCCAAGACTAAATCTTCATCCTCATTTTTTAGTAGCAGAAGAGAATTCGAAGCTGGTAAACATGAAGTACCAAGTGGACCCAATCCTATATCAAACAGGTAGGAAACGAGAAGATGGTAGCTGGAGTTTAATATTGTTGTCATCATTTCCTTGATCGCCATTAATGTTACTTGTCCTCAGTGACAAGTTCGTTAGCTTTGTTCTCGTCATGATGTAAGCAATTTTTATTTATTTTTAATATGACTTTAGTTAAGTTCTATTTTCCTTTTTTTTTTTTACGATTGTATAATGTATAGCAAGAGACAACAACTATTCCTATGAATTAATTATATAGAAATTTATATGTTTTGGGTATTATATAGACCTAAGACCATGATGGTACCATTCCTCTAATGTATACTGATATTATTTGTGAGAAAGAACTTAGATCATGAGGTTATTTGGGATCTATTTTTTCTAAAGTTAAAATGATTTTCTAATATATATATATATATATATATATATATATATATATATATATATATATATATATATATATATATATATATATATATATATATATACTAAAAACAAAATGAGATCCACTATATAATTACATGATATGTTTATTTCATAACTCTGACTTTTAAATCATAATTTATCTATGAAGTGGTATGATAAATTCTCAACTTATTTAAATTGTTAAAAAATAGTTGAGGATGATCTTTGGGTTTGTTATTAAGATCTCTAGTCTTTAGTTCCGTAGTCACCAATTATTTTCCAATGGAATATACATTAGTCATTTCTAATAAGTTTAATTCTTGATTTATCTAAAAATATAAATAGTGAACAACAATGTTGACGAAAATCTTTTGATTAATTAATTAATGAGCCAATTGTTGATTGATGCCTATTAAAAAACTTATTTAGAAAAAGGTGCCTAGAATAAGATATTTTATTGAAAACAGCTCCATCCCAAATCACCCCTAGAATTAACAATTAAAAAATAAGAAAAAAACTAATAAACACACGCGCGTCCGTGAATTTTTTTTAAAATCGTCATAACTAATTCAAAAAAAATCAAAAAAATAAAAAAAAAATTATATTTGGATAAATCAAATTAATATTTACGTCTATGATTTTTTTCGGAATTTTCTGAATTTTTTGATTTTTTTTTATTTTTTAATTTTTTTTTTTTGCAGACACGGAATTTCATGTTTTAAACATGGAATTTCATGTTTATTTCATGGTTTAAAACATGGAATTCCATGTTTAAAACATGGAATTCCGTGTTTGCGAAAAAAAATTAACAATAAACATGAGTTATGGTTTATATTTGTAAGGTTATTTTAGGTATATTATAAGATCCAAATAATATTTTGGACCTTATTCGTCCAAACTATAGAGTGGACTTCTTAAGGCATGATTTGTTGGGTTATTGACATAATTAGCAATTATCTCTTTATTGAATTCTATAAGTTACTTAGAACCGTTTGGAAATGTCTATTTTAGACTAAAAAGCAATTTTAGAATAAAGTTAAAATATTTATAAACATTATAAAAATTATTTTTAAAATCTAGAATCATTTTAGGTTCTTTCTTTAGCAAACATATATTTGATGATTTTCTTAAAATATTTTTCAAAGTATAAAACACTTTTAAAATCTAGAAGCATTTTAAAGTGAGTTAAAAAAGTACTTCCAAATCACACTTTGATGGTATTGAGAAGAAAAGAAAAGAAAAAAAAATGATTTTTAATATTTTCTATCATTTGAATTAGAGAATTTTTGAAAAGAAAGTAATTTGGATGATTATAAAAATCACATATAAGTCATATTTTATAATCACTTAAATCGAAGTCAAATAAAAGAAAATAATTTTAATAAATAACTAACAGGAAAAAAAATTGACATCTTACAAACATTGATAAAATTAAAAATATATTATTACATTTATTTTTCTTACCTTATTTTATTATAATGTAATAAAAAATATCCAAAATTATTTATAAATTTTTTTATTAAATTTTTTTAATCCAAACAAAAAATTTCTTTCTTTTTGTTTTATTATTTTTTTCCTTCTAAATACAAACATATACTTTCCTTTTACTGTCTAGTACCATAATCTTAAATTTGCATTATCTTGTTATTGACCATCTAAAATTTTATAATTGTAACTCTATTATAAATAACTTGAATATCAATACTCTAGACACAAATAAATTATTAGTTTTTTTAAACCATTTTCCTAAACTAATGTCGACCTATTTTCAGATTTTTTGCATTTTCTTAATCCTAACTTGCGCATCAGGTAAATTATCATTATTTAATTTCTTTTCACAATTATAATTTATATGAATATAAAAGGATAAAATATGATATTGTGCAAATTACTTTATAAACATTTATTTAATGTTGTATTAAAACCTAATATAATTTTTAATTGGCAGCTGAGATAGAAATCAAAATTAGGAACTGCCTTGGTAGTTTAGGAAAATGCGATGGCGTAACTTTTGACGCCGCATCTTGCCTTAAAAAGTGCCAAACAAGCTTCTCTGGACGTAACCCAAATGGAATTTGTGAAAATACAGTTGTAGGTTTATGGTGTAATTGTTACTATGATTGCTAATGTTAGCAAATCTAATAAGAAAGTTAATAATTTATTCAGGCAAATATACATTCGCATCTTATTTGGTTATAGTTTTATTTGATGTCAAGCATCATTAAAGACTAAATTTGGTAATTGATTTTGGGATGCAAATATATATAAAAAAGTTTAAACTTGATCTCCGATCTCATGATAATAATATTTAATCATCAAAATGATTATCAATATTAAATTATTTTTCTTTTCTTTGTAAAAAGATATTGGATTTACTATTAGAGAATATACAATGTTTGGAAAACAAAACTCATATCTCTTACGTCATAGTTAAATAAATTAAGGTTTAATTTAATGACTTATTTTTATCTACAAATTATTAAACATATAATTTTATTGAATTAAATATTAAATTAATATATGATGATAGAACTTTCCAATATAAAAACTTTTTGAAAAAGATTATAGTAGAGAAAATTGACATACTGCTTGATTTTATATATATATATATATATATATATATATTATCACATTAGTCATTTTTTATATTAATTTTTTTTATTTATCTAAACATATTAATTTGTAGAAAAATACACTGATGATTATCTTTTAAGATAATTATTAAGATCGTTTTTTTTTCCCACTGAACATCATTGTATGTCTTTTACTATGTAATTTTTCGTCACTATATTTTCCATGTGTAATACATTAGGCATTTTCTAATTTAAATGCTTATTCTACAAAATATTTAAATGTTGAGAAAAGTATCTATGATGGTCATTTGGGTTAATTGTTAAACTAGTCTTTATTTTTTTTCTTTTGAATATGTTGGTATTATATTTTTCATGTGTTACCACATTAGTTAATTTGTAAACATTTTTTTCATATATGGGTGTCCGGGCCTGCCTTCGCGTAATAAAAAATATACACGGCTCTTCATGCATATTCTCTGGCCCTATATTTCTTGCTTTACCTTCTTTAAGGACTGGAGAAATAGTAAGACTTTGCCCGAGCTAAATTTTTTATAAACATTTAATCATGCGGTATGAAGTTTACACTTCTCCCTTGACTATTTAGTAGCCATATTGGATTAATATGAGTATGTGCAACCGGTGCCATAAAGATTATAGAATTCACAAACCAATATTTTTTTGACATTTTTTAAAACGCTTCAACATTCGTACAAACAATCTTACAAAAAACACTAGACATATAATTTAGAATCGATTTGGTATTGAATAATATAATTCTAGAGATATATTGCCTACTTTTCGTAAAAAAAAGGTTAATATGAGTGAAAATGTATGACTCGCGTGACTTGATAATGTAGCATGGAACAAAAAAAGGTCTCATTAAGCCAAAAAAAAAAAAAGGAGATGGGGTTATAATATCAACCGATATTAATGGATATCTTATCCAATACAATTTTTGTTAGTAGATCAGATTGTATATCCATGAGGTTTTGGTTACTATAAAAAGTATCGGATATAGTATCTGCTAGGATTTGATGTCTGGCAATAATCCGATGGATAATCCAAAACCTAATAAATAAATAAAGATATAAAATATATATATATATATATGAGATACACCGATACAATATTCACCTTTAGCAATCGTTGTTGTGGTCGTTATTGGTGACTTCATCGGTCGCTAATTCTATGATTTTCACTTTAGCGACTGGCTGTGGTCGCTAGAAGTGGGTTGGTAAATGAATCCAAGTATCCAACTACAAACACTAGGGAAAAGTATGGGTGCTAAACAATGGATACCATTACTGATCACACATGTGGTCGATATTTGTTAGTTCATTACCGACAACTCATATAACCAGTTGGGTATCAACCAATACCGACCAAAGGGGCGGTCAGTAAAGCCAAACATACCTTTACCAACGAGCATTTGGTCGATAATGTTTTTTTAATAATTTCCCATGGAGACCACTTAGTGGTCGCTAAAAGTTTGTTTATAAAAAAATTCTAAAATTAATTAAATTTTTTTTGTTTTAAAAAACTTGTCAACCCCCAACTTATACAAGCATATAAAATGTCATATAAGTAACCAAATACACTAAATTTGAATAATCGACACAATAAACAACAAAATATAATACAACATGCTTAATAAAATTTAATATATATAACTACTCTGTTTTGTATTTGTTTCTCTCAATATCTATAAAGTCATCATTACTATCGATGTACATGGTTTGGCGCACATCAACGTTATCAACCTCATCTGCGTACTCATCCCAAGTATCGTCTGTCTCTTCCTCATCATCTCCAGTTATAGGATCGTGTTTTTATCTATCTTGATCGACTTTGGTGATTCTATGTTGTTCGTGTGTAACTCATATACATATATAGTTATTCATACTAGGTATGTGTATCGCTTTAGAGGCATTAAGTGTTAACTCGACACCTAATACATCTACACTCCACCCATGATGATCACTCATTACCCAAACAACTTTCCACGCGCCACGGCGTGATCTCTTAACATGTACTAAATCATCAATGTAGAACACCTTCTTTACTTTATTGGATAGAATGTACGGTTCCTCTTTGTTTACGAATGAGCTACTATCGATTCTGGTCACACCGTGTTTGTTGCAAATTTTTCCTTTTTTGCATCGGTGTTATACCATTTATACTCAAACATGTTACTGGATATTCTTTTCCAAAATCTACCATGAAGAATTCAATCATTTCATTATACGAAGTATCACACTCGTAAAAACAACAAAAAATGTATTCCGTAGTGACTTATTTTTCCCCTTTTCTCACGTGAGCCCCATCTCATCGCATGAATGACACATGAATCATATCTCCACACGAAACGGTGCATATCGTTATCTACATGCTAGAGTTCTATGGTTACAACTAAATTGCCAGCAACCTTCATGGTAAACACCTATCATTTGAAAAATAGTGAGGTTAACTATCTTGATTATTTTAATAATACTAACATATTTTCACCTTCTCCAAGAGCCTGTGGTTAAATCCTCATTGATAATATTTTTTCCATATCTACATGACTAGCTAGCATCACCTTGTGTTCCCTAAAATACAATATATTTTTGTTATACGATGCATACACATACTAAAGTAACAATATAATTATACACGTAAAGTGACTTACTACATATATACTTGGATATTCTCATAACTTCGTAAAATGCACCAAAGAAGCTTATCCATGTCAGTCTGTGGGAGATAGATGTAACATTTTTTCCCACTGGGTGACATTGACTTTTAAAATCGATATCTCTCTTGGTTCTGCAAACGGATCCGCATATCTACTAGGATTATTAAAATAGGTCCTTTCCTCTTTGAGATAATGGGATATAAAAGTAAAGTTTCCTCAACAACATAATCCTCAGCTATCGAACCTTCAGGCCTTGCCATATATTGTTTGTACTCCATTAACTTCTTTAAATAACGCTCAAAATGTTACATACAACGCATCTGCACCGGTCCATCAAGTAGTTCTTCGTACTATGACCAGATGAATCATGATAATAGAAAAACTAGGTGAAATTATCATCTTAAGCTGGCATATCAGAACAACATCTTTTTTTTCTTTTTTTAGTTCACACATATATGAACTGCGCTTACAAATTATATATAAAATGTTACACAACCCCACTATGGCATAAGTTAACAATTTATGCTCAATTAATCTTCGCACACTAGAAACAAAAAGAAACTACATCATTATGTGACGGTCGTGGGATTTCATTCTGATTATCTTCTCGACATCACTCAAAACATTAATTCTCAAACATGATAAAAACCCATTGGGCCTTCAAACATACTAGAAAAACCTCTCACTTATTCAAACTCACCACAAACTTTGCTTTCAACAACATCACCTTACCCCTTACATTTGTAAGTAACCACAACTCCTCTCGAAGGTCCAGATCCTTTCGAGCATGTCGCATATGTACATTGTCTTCATTAACTTTGCTGGTAAGGCTCACTATTATACCAAGTAAGTTATAACATACACCCGTCTAACAATGCATAACATCAATGTTGTGTTTCAACATGTATTCCAACCAATACAGTAATTCATATAATATACTCTTCTTCTTTCCAATGAACTGTTGAATATCCACTTTATTTATTGCCTTGACACCAAAATCCTTGTATTTTCCAAGAAACACAACCGTCAAGTTGTGTTTGGACACTCTCTAAACTGTAATTTCTAGGAGGGGATCGATTATTGTTATTCGCATACAAAGACATATTCTTTTGAAAAGGATGTGAAACTGGTAATCCCCGCCGGTGATTGAAATATACTATCCTTTTATTAAAACAAAGGGAATGCATATAATACATGCATTTGGGACACACCTTGTAACCTTAACCCATCCAACCCAATGCATACGATCTCGCACGATTATTAACTCTATATAATACACAACCACGCATAAAAAATACTTTCTACTTGTGTGCATTAGAAGTTTGCATATCAGTACTCCACAACTTGTTCAACTAAGCTATCATATGAAGAAGGAATATATCCATATATTTTCTGAGACAATGCGAACCAAGATCCAATAACGTTAACATGAACATGGATTCTTTCATGCATAACCATGGTGGTAAGTTATAAGTGGTCCGTATAACTAGCCATATGCTATACAAAATATTTTTCCATGAAAATGGACAAAACCCATTAGTGGCCAATCTAAAACAAACAATACGAGGCTCAATAGAAAATTCCAGGTGTCGATCATCAAACATCTTCCAACTAATTCAATCAATATGATGACACAAAACAATCTCATAGTATATTAACATGTCTTGTGCCAAATCATATCCTTTATACTGTGCCTCAAAGAGTAAATCGATGTAACCTAGGGAAATGGGAAAATATCCTATTTTTATGCGACACTGGTGGGTCCTAGGGTGTTATAAAATTAATGCGAAAATAAAAGGAACCACTTAACCGCAAGTGTACGGTTGTCCCAAGTAATATATGATAATCAAGTTCGTTCTCAGGGACGTATTAGGTTCAACTCAAATATTAATCAAGTAGTAAGAGTAATTGCTAAACAGAAAATAAAATATAAGAATTTTTGTTTGGTTTTTAGAAATTAAAAGATGCAAATAAAGTAAAGACTAAAATTAAATAAACAGAAAGGAAATAAAGCAAATAAACTACTAACTTCAGATAAGAGAGATACTTGAGTCTCGCAAGGAATCCACTTAATCAATATAATCTATGCTATGTCTAAGGGCAGAATTGGAATTATAATATTAGTCGGGACTCTAATATCTCTTAGCCCCCTATCGGGTGGACCTAGAAGCTATCCTAAAGTATTATAAACACCTGTATGGTCGAATATATCTCTTCGGATGATATGATTTTACCTCTTTGACTATGCAACTAGTTAAGCCTATCGGTCAATAACGGACATTACACGGGTATTACCTAGATCTGTATTCAAACCCCCCTGTCGGATGATCACTTCGCCACTAAAGCGAATAGCCCAAATACTAACAGCTAATTCTAGTTGTTCCTAAAAGAATTAGTAATGAAAACAAAGTAATATCCAATATATAAAACTCAATCCTATTTAAATCTAAACAATCCCAAATTCAAAACATAGATTAATTAATTAAGGTTCATCCCTTTAATGCGATTCTCAAGTATAAAGAAATTTAGCTCATAAGAATATTAAATACTAACATTAAATAAAAGGAATTCATGTTCAATTACAAGAAAGAAATAAATAACCTAAAGGGTTGAATGACTATTGTTGGAAGAACAGGATTCCTCCAGCTTCTAGCTTCTTCTCTCCTTCGTGCTCTGACTTGAAAACCTTAAGCCTCTTGTTTAATTCTCTGAAGTGTGTGAAAGTAGGAGGTTAAGGGGTGTATTTATAGGTGTTAGGGGACCCTAGGTCGAATTTGCTTGGAGTGGAAGACAAGTTAAAGACTCTTAAATTTGTAACCCTAAATTTAGGAAAGGTAAGATTCTTCTGCTGATTTGATTTGGTCATATCTTTTTCAATACTTATCCGTTTGAGAAGTTCCAATATATGAAACTGCTTGTCTTGAAAAGAGCTTTCTATTGGTGCAGACCACACGTCCAGATTCCTAGCCAATCGTGAGTTATGAATTAATCTTTAAAACGTGGCTGGAATATCAGATTCACAAGGCAGCTTTATCTTTTCCTTCTTTGAATATATCTTTCCTAAATCTTCTTATTTCCATGTAAATCTTCTTTCCTTTAATCCTTTATCTTGACTTGGTCTCTAAGTAATTACCATTTATCTTTCAAAGCTTCACATTAAATAAATAATTAAACCACATATGCTTAAAAAGAATAATCGATAAATCAAGAAAACGAAATCGGAAAGTGCACTCTAAATATAGAAACTCGAGTAAAAATCATTTCCTAACACTCTAAAATACACTAAGACTTTATTCTCACTTCTTCTCCTTGGATTGGTCTTTCATGAAATTCAAGAACCAATTAACTTTGCATTAAAAATAGTCAAATTTACGCACAAAAGCTCAGATTCTGCAAATAGTTAATTTCCCAGGGGAGTAAGTGAAATATGATCAAATAAGCCTAAAAGTCTGTCAAATAAGTCATTTATTCACCTAAAAGAATGTCTCCAAGGGGCTAATAATTAGAAATAATAGGGAGACATCAAGACCCCAAACTCAAACCTTTGTCGTCCGGACAAAGTAAAATAAAAACAAAGGATCTTTTAGGTGAACGCAGAAGGTAGAATCTAGAAAATAATCCCTAAGCACAACTTAAAATAAATTTCATATAGTCTAATATAGGAACTAATATACACCTACACTTATCATGCAAAATCAAACACAAAATAATATCAATCCAAAATTAAATTCACAATGCTAGAAGGTTACGCTTATTACTTATCTCAAGATGGTGGCTATAGGGTGTTCCTCTATCTTTACTTGCTTTGGACGCTCCACTTAGAATATTCATTATTAACTCACTATGCATCTAGGAATCACGAGGTCTTTACGGTTTTAGCATAGGCTTAAGGACGGTATGGTATGTATATTTGGTAAATTTGAAGTGAGCTTTTGGCTCTCTCCTCACTTACCATCAACAAACTGTCCAAGAGCTTGAGTTTACACTCGAATAACGTTCTCACTCAACCTAATTGACGCGCTTAATTAGTGTCCCCAAATTAACCCAAGAGGCACTAAGGATGATTCACATAAAAATTTCCACTTTGCTGGTCCGAATATATTTTCTTTTCAAATCATTCATTTTTTCTTTTCTTTTCTTATAGCTATGACTCGCTTTTTAATGTTGAGATATCATGCTATTTTTCATAGTTATGCCTATTCATAACCTGAGCTCGAAGCTTCTTTTCCATTCACTATTACCCCGGCAAAGGGTTACAATACAATAAACCTGTGAATCATCATCATATATAGCAGAAAGCACAATTGATAAGCTCAAAAATCCCAACCCAATGTAGATTCCCATATAGTGGACCCACCACCCCAAACTCAAGCTCAAGACAGGAAGTCTCAGGATCGTGATTCAAGTGCGGGTCATACGGTCATGCCTAACAAAAAGGGATATTGACTTATAATGTGGCGACAAAAGAAAGGCTTAAAGGCTAAAAATTTGGCTAAGAAGGATAAAATTAATTCAGGGATAGACAGCCAAAAAGGATTCAAAGGGCTAACAAAGAACTGTCTCTATCATTTTCCTATTTACACAACTTGTCTCTAGTTCATACCTAAGTGGGTTCTCTACTCATTTAGATCTCACGTTCTACAAACCACTCATTATCCTTAAGTACAAGTTTACTTCTTTTGCATTGTTCATTAATTCTTCCTATCAATTACTTCATATTTGCATGCAATCAAAGTACAGTTTACACTAACTCCTAAAGTCAACTATTTTCTATCATTAATTCACAAAAAGCATGCTTGGTGGGGGCATTTAAAATACTCTACAGTCAACGCAACCCTAAGATTAATTTTATTGAAAGCATGTAAATCACAAAAAATTGGGATGAGGCAACGAACCCCACCCCACACTCAAAAGTGAGTCGTGTCCCCACGACTCGAAAAGACTCAATAAAGCAATAAAATTAAACTAAACTACCTACCTAGTGCCTACCATCAATTAAGAAGAAGAATTAGAACGGGGTACCTTGCCATAAAGATCCATCATATCCTCCTCCGAAAAAGAAGAATTATTATCAATATCCATGTTCAAAGATACCTTATCCCTTGTTGAATTCATCTTGGAAATTTCGTCCCAAAGTGCTATGTTTTGTTTTCTTAGATGATCGATTTGTTGTTGAAATTTGGTAGCCCATGGGGGTGTGTAAGATTGATTCTGAGAAGAGGAAGAAGAACCTTGATCTTGTATTGGTGTCTTTTCTTTAGGCTTTGATTGTACCTTCATCCTAGCTGTGAATTTCTTGTGTAGTGGTGGTGCAGGTGCCTTTTCTTCTTGTTTTTCTTCAGTAGGCTCATCAAGATTGATGGACTTTTTAATTGTAGAACCAGGCAAATTCTTGTTCTTCCCTAGGATGTAACACTTCCTCCTATAATCCATAGCATCTGTTCTGTTTGTCATGGTTGATTTGACCCCAAACTCAAGTTATACCAAGGATAGAATAAAGTTAAGAGAACTTGGTGTAGCTTGAGTTTCTTGCTTGGATTAGATGAAGGAAGGCGTTTTCTTGATGAATCTTGGAAGAATTATTGAAAGCTTGATGATCTTGATGGTTTTTAATGGTGTTTTGTGATGAATTTGATGAAGAGGATGTGTTTATGGAGGATGGAGGAGAGAATTATTGATGTTATTGTGTTTGTTGTGGAGGTTTAATCAAGCTTCAAGGTGTTTTTATAAGGTTGGGAGCTGGAAAATTCGTATGGAAGAGGCTAGGGTTTATCTTGTTAAGGTAAGAAGTTGAATGGGCCTTGATTTCTTCACAAACCGCCTGACGCGGTGCATCCCTGCGGTATATGGGTGTACCGCGAGGGTACACCGCAACAATGTTACTCTTCAAATTTTTGGCCTCGGCAATATACCCGTGCTAGCACCCCATGGTACGCGTTTTGGGCGTGCGGTATAGGGGTGCGGTGCATGGGTACACCGCAGGAACCTCGTCAAAAAACCCGCGGTACATCACCCCGTGGCACGCGTTTCGGGCGTGCGGTATAGGGGTGCGGTGCACCGCACCTATCAGCTATCTTTTTCTCGTCTCGGTAGAAAACCCGTGGTGCTTGACCCGTGGTACGGGTTTTCAGGCGCGGTACATCCTTGCGGTATAGGGGTATACCGCATGGGTAGTCCGCACCAGCCTTTGAATTTTTTCAAGAATTCTTTTGCGTTTCCTAGCACCCCAAACTCGATTCCTGCACCATTAACACACTACCCTTCTCATTTTTTTAAAAGTAGACACTAAAACTCGACACTAACTTAAAATTATACACTAGGAATTGAAAAACTTAAAGCAATAAACTAATATACAATGAAATGGCTTTTGTTTAACGTCGTTAAGCTCGACGGGTTACCTCATGAATCATTTTTTCACATAACCTCCCCAGCAGTGAGTGAGGTTATCTATGTTTGCTACACGGAATTTGCATCCCTTAGCTTTTATCACCACCAGTTGATTCGAAATAACCTTTGTGACCATGAACGGTCCTTGCCAAGAACTCTTGGCTTCGCGCATTATTGGAGGAGGATCAGGCTTCTTCAATGCAACCTCTTCGCCTACTCTGAACCCCCTTTTCTTTCTCTCTTTCTTAGGTTCTTTTGGAACCCTCACGTTACACCCTTTTTCTTTCTTCTTTGCATGATCAAGGTGTGGATTTTCCTTAGGATATGGAGGATTTTTATTAGGTGGTTTCTTTCTGAGCTCTCTTTCCTCCATTCCTAAGGTTTCCACAACCTTAGTTGGCTCCTGTTCAATCACGTCAATCCGGAAGCATTCCTCCTTGGGATCCGGAAACTTCATTGGCTTAAACACGTTAAATTTTTCCTCCTCGTCTTGAATATGCATGATCAATTCACCGTTTTCTACATCAATCAAAGTACGCCCCGTGGCTAGGAATGGTCTTCCCAAAATAATGGGGACATTCCTATCCGCGTCGTAATCAAGTATAACAAAATCAACAGGAAAGATTAACGTAGCAGCCTTGACGAGGACATCTTCTAGTCTTCCCTCTGGATGTACGAGGGATCTGTCAGCCATTTGCAAAACCATAGAGGTGGGTTTTGCGTTTCCTATCTTCAACTTTTCAAACACGGATTTGGGCATGAGATTAATACTTGCTCCCAAATCGCACAACGCTTTCCCTTGCCACTTAGCACCAATGGAAATCGGGATAGTAAAACTTCCAGGATCAAGTAATTTGGGTGGCAACTTACTTTGGCATATAGCACTACACTCTTCTGGAAAACCCACCATTTCATTCTCAAGATATCGACGCTTGCTGGTGATAGCTCTTTTTAAGAATTTCATGTATTTCGGTACACCTTTGATAGCCTCTAAGAAAGGTATATTAATGTTAAGCTTACCCACCATGGTCATGAATCTCTGATATTCCGCAGTATCTCCTTTCTTCTGAACTCTTGAAGGGAATGGTGGAGGAGGACGGACTTCTATAGCATCTTTCTTTTTCGGATTTTCCGGAATCTTCTCCACTTCAATTATTTCAGGTTCATCTTCTTTCTCTTCCACCTCTTTTACCGGTTTCTCTTTCACAGTTGTTTCTTTTCCTTTCATAACGGGAAAAGGTGGGGGTGGAAGATTCTTACCACTTCTAAGAGAGATCGCGTTACATTCTTCATATGGTTAAGGTTCTTCAGTATCGCTTGGTAATTGTCCATGTGGACGCTGATTTAACTGCTTTGCCATCTGAGCTATCTGAGTTTCCATCAATTTAAGTGTTGTGGCCGTAGTTTGTTGCATGTTGATTAGTGTCGTCAAGGTTTGTTGAACATCCAATGCGCCTTCTTGAGGATGAGCAGGTAGGGCTTTCTGATTCATGGTGTCGGCATAAGTATCTTGCGGAGGTTGTCTCTGAGCTTGATTTCCGTAAGCTTGTCCACCTAGGTAGTTGTTCTGAGGTCTTGGTTCAAAATTATTGCCTTGGGGGCGTGCATGTTGAGGATTAGCGGCCCCATTTGGATTCGAATATTGGAAACCCGGATGGTTTCCATTTGGTTGGTAACCTTGACCACTTGAGTTATAATTTCCTCGGTTGGAAACGAACATTACGGATTCTATGTTGTATTGACATTGCTCCCATTCATGATCTTGTGTACCGCAGTTTGAACATCCATAAACTTCTTGTGCAACATTAACATCTGCTCTTCTACCAGTAACACTTTTTGTAACAGCTAGAGTAAGCTGCTTCAGTTGTTGTTCGAGTTTGTTTTCCATTGCGGTGAATTTTTCTTCAATCAGTGCAATATTTCCACCTCGGACAGGTGTTCTCACGGTGTTCCAACCTAGTTCATTCGTTACAGTTCTATTCAAAATAATCTTAGCATGGACTGGTTGTACCCGTAGAAATGCACCACCACAGAGCAAGTCTAGATCATTTCTTGAAGAGCCATCAAGTCCTCGGTAAAATATCTTCATCTGTTGAACTTCTGTGAGGCCATGATCAGGGACTCTTCGTAAGCAAATCTGAAATATCTTCCAACTTATACCCAAAGTCTCGTCTTCCTCTTGTTTGAATGACGTTATTTCAACTTGCGCATCTAATCTCATATTCGTTGGGTAGTATCTACCGAAGAACGCAGTTTGTAGTGTGTCCCATGTTGTAATTGTTCCGGGTTCATGAGAATCATGCCACTCACTTGCTCCATCAATAACGAAGTATCTAAAATTAGCAAAATACATTTGCTCTTTAGTTACTCCTTGCGTAATATAAGAATCGCAAATTTGCATGAACTTCTGTACAGCACGGATTGGATCTTCGCTAGGTGCTCCTCGGAAATTGCCATAACTTTGAAACTGAGATAACATACCAGGATCGGGTTTGAATCTCTCGACATTAATATTTGCAGGGCCAATTCCGAGGGCAGGAGCTCGAAACGGAGCTTCTTCAGGGCCATTGATGAACCACGGATCATTGTTTTGAGCTGGGGGAGCAGCAGGAGGGTTGATTTGTTGATTTTCAGCCATTTCTCTTGCTAATTGCTCCTCTAACTCTTTTGCTTTAGCTTCTTTCTTTCTTTTGTTTGCTTCTCGAAATAGGTTTTCGGGATTTGCAAGAATCACGATATCTTCACGCATAAACCAAAACCTGTAAACCTGAGAAAGAAAGACAACCCAAAGCGTGAAACTGAAAAAATAAAACTAAAACTAAACTAACAATTAAACTACTAAAAGATTAACACCGGGGTCACACGCTACCGTCCCCGGCAGCGGCGCCAAAAACTTGGTGGGTCCTAGGGTGTTATAAAATTAATGCGAAAATAAAAGGAACCACTTAATCGCAAGTGTACGGTTGTCCCAAGTAATATATGATTATCAAGTTCGTTCTCAGGGACGGATTAGGTTCAACCCAAATATTAATCAAGTAGTAAGAGTAATTGCTAAACAGAAAATAACATATAAGAATTTTTGTTTGGTTTTTAGAAATTAAAAGATGCAAATAAAGTAAAGACTAAAAGTAAATAAACAGATAGGAAATAAAGCAAATAAACGACTAACTTCAGATAAGAGAGATACTTGAGTCTCGCCTGTCGGTCAATAACGGACATTACACGGGTATTACCTAGATCTGTATTCAAACCCCCCTGTCGGATGATCACTTCGCCACTAAAGTGAATAGCCCAAATATTAACAGCTAATTCTAGTTGTTCCTAAAAGAATTAGTAATGAAAACAAAGTAATATCCAATATATAAAACTCAATCCTATTTAAATCTAAACAATCCCAAATTCAAAACATAGATTAATTAATTAAGGTTCATCCCTTTAATGCGATTCTCAAGTATAAAGAAATTTAACTCATAAGAAAATTAAATACTAACATTAAATAAAAGGAATTCATGTTCAATTACAAGAAAGAAATAAATAACCTAAAGGGTTGAATGACTATTGTTGGAAGAACAGGATTCCTCTAGCTTCTAGCTTCTTCTCTCCTTCGTGCTCTGACTCGAAAACCTTAAGCCTCTTGTATAATTCTCTGAAGTGTGTGAAAGTAGGAGGTTAAGGGGTGTATTTATAGGTGTTAGGGGACCCTAGGTCGAATTTGCTTGGAGTGGAAGACAAGTTAAAGACTCTTAAATTCGTAACCCTAAATCTAGGAAAGGTAAGATTTTTCTGCTGATTTGATTTGGTCATATATTCTGCTTGTCTTGGAAAGAGCTTTCTATAGGTGCAGACCACACGTCCAGATTCCTAGCCAATCGTGAGTTATGAATTAATCTTTAAAACGTGTCTGGAATTTCAGATTGACAAGGCAGCTTTATCTTTTCCTTCTTTGAATATATCTTTTCTAAATCTTCTTATTTCCATGTAAATCTTCTTTCCTTTAATCCTTTATCTTGACTTGGTCTCTAAGTAATTACCATTTATCTTTCAAAGCTTCACATTAAATAAATAATTAAACCGCATATGCTTAAAAAGAATAAATCAATAAATCAAGAAAACGAAATAGGAAAGTGCACTCTAAAAATAGAAACTCGAGTAAAAATCATTTCCTAACACTCTAAAATACACTAAGACTTTATTCTCACTTCTTCTCCTTGGATTGGTCTTTCATGAAATTCAAGAACCAATTAACTTTGCATTAAAAATAGTCAAATTTACGCACAAAAGCTCAGATTCTGCAAATAGTTAATTTCCAAGGGGAGGAAGTGCAATATGATCAAATAAGCCTAAAAGTCTATCAAATAAGTCATTGATTCACCTAAAGGGATGTCTCCAAGGGGCTAATAATTAGAACAAATAGGGAGACATCAGACACTCCTATCCCTTTCATTAGTTCCCATCTAAATAACTTACAAATTGGATAATTGACAAGTTCTTTGTACTCGTCCTATACTGAAACACAATCGTTTAAACACACATCGATTGTTTCGTACCCTAATACCAAACTCTCTAACTTCTTGTTGAATTCTTCATACGATACGGTAAAGGTATGCCCATCGATAAAAGCACGACTCAACAAATGTAGGAGCTCAGTGAAGGAAGTATTCGTCCTCTTGTTTTTCACTTTGGTATGCATCAATTTCACAAAAAATTTAAAGAACCAATTTTTATGAAACCGGGATAAACCTCGGTTTGCATTTCCTCAACCAACATATCAAACTAATCCAGGTTATTGTGGAAGATTTGAATCCCCCCGAGGTGTGATATATAATTCAACACTCATAAAAGAATCCTCAGAAGTATACGAGTTATCACAAGTAATAAAAGTGATAAGTAAAGATCATTCTCCATAGGGAATAAGAAGTTAAACACGTAATTTCTACTTTAATTTAAATATTCGTTGGGCAAAACTAAAATTAAAAGAAGAATCTTTTGTTTGGTTTTCTAAATATTAAACTACTAACTTTGAAATAAAACGATAATGATTAACTAAGAAAAAATAAAGGACTAGAAATTAAATACTAAGATGATATATGGAGAGAGTATAACTCAAGATTGCGTACTCACCACTAGCATGACATGATCTATTCGTGATCCAAGGGTGTTGGAATTTTACTTGCTAACCGAGATTCTAAAGTCACCTTAAATCCTTCCTGGGTAAATAGGGTTACTATCTAATCTTAAGAACCTATCCCGAGTGTTCATAATAAATTAGCTAATGTCTAACTTCAAACCTTATTATGATTATCTAGCTACTTTAGATCTTCCGATTCTCAAACTCAATTAAACGGTTACAGTTCTAATTTTGAAGATTAAACACCATTCTCCCAGGCGTAGTTTAATACCTAACACAACCTAATATTAATCAGGATTGATGTCTCCTCATTTGTGATAGTAAAATACACTCTTGAGACATCATTTTAGGCTTATTTATTAGTCTATAGGTTGATTTTAGCTTAATTTAGTGCACTTTCCTATTTTGAGTCTTGATTTGTAGAATTATTATTTTTAGAGCATATTGGGTTTAATTGTTTATTTAGTGTGAAGCTTTAAAGATAATTATGGAGATTAATTAGAGTCCAAGTCAAAGATTACAACTTATGGAAAGAGATATGCATGGAAATTGGAGATAGAAGGAAACTGAGTTCAATTAGGAAAAGGAAAAGCTGCCTAAATCTGGGATTCTGCAGAACACGTCTAAAGATTGGTGTTTTTACCTAAGAAATAGGCCGAATTTGGTAATTTCCTTCTAAAGGTCCTAGATAATTCTGTTGCGATTATTTTGGTATCTTGTGGAGCAAAAGCCGACCAATAACAAAGAAGTTATGACCAAAACAACGCAGCAGTGTTTATCTTACGAATTTGGGTTGGGCCAGGAGCCCATTACTTGAAGTTATCTCCAAGAAACGAATTAGGTCAACCTCTAACCTATAAATACAGCCTCTTAACACTCTTAAATCATCCTTGGCCAGACCCTAAGGCCAAGAGGAAGCTGCAACACAAGAGAAGAAGTCTGGAAGGAGCTGTGCAACAATCATGTCTCCTTCAACCTCTTATTTTGTAATTCTTTCTTCTTCTTTTCTTTGTATGAACTAATTCTCTTAGCTTAGGTTTTGCATAATGTATAAACTGTGAATTCTAGTTCTTCTATCTAAGTTCTTTGGGAATTATATGTTTTAATCTGATATTAGCTACTTACCCTTATATTTGATTATGTGTTTTGATTTAATGACTGTTTTCCTTGCTAGTGCACGAGTATAGGATTACCTTAATAGTAGTTAGATGGTCACCTTGTAAGGGTGTTTAACTATTGAACCACCACATAACGTCTAGTGTCGATAGCAGTTCTGACAAAACATACTTCTAACTAGATAGTCATTAAGGTTTGTTTTAACCATCATATCACCAAGATTGCAGTATTTGCTTAGGGCCTTAGTGGCGTTTGATAACCCTATTTTAAATCACTTCTTGGTTGTGCCGTTGCCCCCTTAGTCGCTCTCAAGGTCTAAGGTAGTGGAATTTAGAATCCTGACTAAGTATACCAAGAGCTAATATTCTCCCTTATGAATTAGATTTAATAGATAGAATTAGAAGGATTAGTGCATACTAGTAAAACCTAAGTTATATCGTTCATACTATCTTCTTTTCTTTTCTGTTATTTATTTTCTGTCTTTAGTTTATTAGTTTAGTTTATTTATTAGAAAACCAAATAAATATATATCTTTCTCTTCTTTCTACTTGCGTATTATCTTTCTATCTTTAATATCTGCACTTGATAATTTGCATAAGTTCTCTCTAACTTTCGTCAGTCCCTGAGGAACGAATCTTCTTATCATTAAAACTTGCATACGTCCTGTAATACTTGCAGTACAGTGTTAGTTTAGGGTGTGTATTTGCACTTATTTTATACATCTTTTTATCACACCTTAGGCCACACCAAGGATATATGAATTAATTTAAGCACAAAAATTACACTCAATAAGACATCCAAAATTTAATTAAATTAATATGTAACCCCAAAATTCATTAAAAATAATCCCAAATCATAGCTAGGGTTCATACATGTGCAATCTCAAGCTAAAAGATATTTAGTTCATGCTCGAAGAAATTAAAAAAAACATGTTCATAATTGAAAGAGATAAAGGAAATAAATTAAAATTACGCTAATTGTTATGGAAAGAAGGTGAAATATGGTGTTGTTTTTGCTTCTCCTTATTTTTTATCTGTGATCCTAATCTTTCCTTTCCTACAAGAATGATAATTATTGTGTTTTGAGGTTAAAAACTGTTATTCATACCCTAAAAATCGTTTTCCATATGTTGGACCCACTTAAGTGAGTCAAAAGTGGTTCAATGGACTCTTTTGGACAACTTGGGTCTTTATCGCAAAATACCCACAATTTTATCCATTCAAATCCAATTTTCGCACCACTTTTTTTCACGTGATCTAGACTCCAAGAGATACCTTGTGCTTAAATATAATGATTGGAATCGTCATCAATGATTTATCGTAAATTTCTAAAGTCGATGTTGACGTTTTGTCGATAATCTTGTTTGAGCTTCTATAGAACTTTTGGCTCCTTTGCAACTTGGCTCGGGTTTTTTTTTAGATTTTTGACTTCTTAGCTTCATCTTGGGGTATTGTATCACCATGGTCCTAGGATATACACACTTAACATACAATACCTCCAAAATTGCTCCAAAAAAAACACATATATATCCAAGATTAGTTTAAATATTCAAATAATGCCAAATAAAGGGATAAATCCCAAAGTAATGCTCAATACCCTCTAAAAGATGTATTGTGAGTCTCTAAATCTATCATAAACAGTGAGACGTTAGCCACGCTTGCCTGCCATATCCACTATTTGTCAATAGGCACATCCATTTTGAATACCTTTCATCATACAAGAAACAATTTGGATGAATATACAAATGTAGGGGCTATAATTTGAATCAATATATTATGCAATATTATCTATATACATAATCTAACTATAAAATATTGGCATTCACGATAACATAATCATGAATTATCATAACTCACAATAACATAAATAATAAATCACATATTTTTGAGTCAAAACTATGTATACTTTTACCATAAATCATACTAAATTTCTAAATTTTAACCAATAATCAACTATAATAATATATACTACTATAATCATTTTTTATTGGTTTATTGAATACATTAAAGTGCAGGAATTATAATATGCACAATGTTTTCAAAACTAACCGACAAAAACCACACTACCTAAGATGCTTCCCAAAAAATTATTAGATCTTCAGCAAAAAAGATATGAAACAATTATGTTCCTTGCCTACCCATGGAATGGGTTTCCATCTTCCCTTATTACATAAATTCTATATTAGTAAAGATACATGCTCCATACACATGATGAATATGTACGTGATAGAGGGTATCCTGGTAGAATTCCCCAAAATGATCTAAACAGTGGCAAAGGCTCCCTATTCCAAAATACCTGCATTTTATTATAGGACATACTCTGCATGATGAGTGACACCTATGCGGGCGAAACCAAAATGTATGATCGTGCCCTCAATGAACCCCCATCTAAGTTTATCATATACTTTCTCTATTGATGTCTCCTTTTATGTGATAGATTAATATATGTATGAGACATCCTTTTATTTGTACTTATTTGAGAGATTATTTAGTCATTTTCATATTTTTTTCGCGTTTTGAAAATTTATTATCACTAGAGCTATTTGTGCGTAAATTATATGTTAAGTATGTAGCTCTTAGCTGATTGGATGATACGAGACCCCGAGGCGAGGATAAGAATTTGAGAAAGAAGGTCAACCCTAAGTCAATGCGTTAAAGGACCAAAAAGCCACTTTTAGAAAGGTAAAAGGTTTACCGGCTAACTTTGGAAATCAACTTTAGAGAGTCACCACGTGCAATTGATGAAGATTATGAGAGAGCCTTTTGGTTTCATGGTAGTAATTGAAGTCATGAGCGCGTGAGGGGTGAAGTTTTGTGATTTGCAGTTAGAATTAAAGAGTTATTAAAGTTCCAACTACAGTGACTTGAACTAGCCCACTTTTCACTATAACATTTTCGGGTTGAATTGAGACATTTAAAAGAGGCATACAACACCCAAGACATTTTAAACCCTTAATATATATATATATATATATATATATATATATATATATATATATATATATATATATATATATATATATATATCAGATATTATTATTAGAAAGATCCCTCATTCATTTCACATCAGTTTTGTTCAGTAGGAAGAGAGGAGAAACGCCTAGAGAAGAGAAGATAGAAGTTGGAGCCCTACTTCACCACTTATACACCATTCCACCGTCGATCTTAGGGTATGTTATAATTAATTTCTTGTACTAGACAGGATTACTTTAATCCTTTGATTTTATCTCTTTTTTTATGAACTCATTCTTAATTAGCTTGATTTTGCTTTAATGTATGAACCATAGATGACATTTGATTGCTTTGTTATGTTATTTGGGATGATTTCTATTTAATTGATTTGGTATGTATTTCTGTTGCACATGAATTGTGATCAAATATAGGCAGCCTTTAGTGCCCTAGACTGTCACCTTGACGGTGGGTTAGAGAACAAAAAGAATTCATATACGTCTAAGTTGTGTTAGCGATCTTGACGGGCTTGACTAGCCGGATAATTGTATAAGGTAATTATTTTTAGTGTCGATCATCACGTAGAATCCCCCCGGAGTAGTACTATTATGATTGTTAGGCAGCCTATTAAGCTACCACGACGAGAGTTGGACGGAAGTTAGAATCCCAAACGAGAATTTCCCAGTTCAGCCTTATAACTAGAATCAATCATTGTCACTATAGGGGATTACTTTCAAACTTTAGATATATTCTCATATTTATCTCTCCTCATTAGTTATTTGCTTTATTAGTTTAATCTTAATCTAGTCTAGTTTATCACATCTTTAGTCTTCTATTAGAAACCCAAACAAACATTTAAATTATTTATTCTATCTTTCAATGATAGCAACTGAATCCTCTATGCTTTCTAAGAACACGATGTCAAGTTAACCTCATAGGCCCCGTGGAGAACGGTATTAGTACTTACTTATTACTTGCAAATGACCCATGCACTTGCGGGGAGGGATATCTAGGGGTGTTGATTGTTGGGTTATTTTATCACACCTTTGGAGATAACAACTATATCAATTTTCACAACCATAATGCTTCACTTTTTCTTAATTTGTCACATTATTTGATCCACCTCCCAAACCAAATAAATATTATCTGTGGTAGGGAGACCTGGTTAAAAACTACATTGACAAGGATAACTATTGGCCATAACCTTCATAATAAACTTAAAAGGAAAAATTATGAGACTAATAGGTCAAAATAGACATACCCAGGCCGGATCAAGAACTTTTGTAATGAGATTAATGAGAGTACCATTCGAGCTTGCAAGAAATGATCCGACCTAATAGCTTATCAAACCATGCCACAAATTCATGAGCTTACCATTCCCCAATATTTATGATAAAATATATCGTTACCATACCATCCAACCCCAGGGCCTTCATGGGTTTTAATATAAAAGCCGCTGGTAGCTTCAAGGTGTGATAAAATAACAATAATAAAAGTACACGCACCTCAGGAAAAAATATGATAACTCTCCGCAAGTTCACAGATCATTGGCAAGTAATAGTAAGCATAAAATTTTGTTCTCATGGATTAATTAGTTAGCTCAAACTCGTGTTCGATAGAAGTGTAGATTATATTACTTGTTTATACTATAACATAAATAAAATATGATATTTGTTTGGTTGTATGAATAAGAATGCAAATATTATATTAAACTATTAATGCAAGGAAATAAGATGAATAAGAATGAGATGTATGAGAAATAGCTTAGGTTCGCAAGTATATACCTATCTTACTAAATCGTTATTCAATGTATAAGGGAAAATGGAGCAATAATAATTAGTCAAGATTCGATAATCCTTCTAACTCTCGTCAGGGTATCTTAGATAGGCAACCTCAACAAAAATAGTGGAATTGGGTGAGGATACCGTAGGACATGATCGATGAATAATTTATAACCCTAATGACTATCTATTTAGGCAAGCTTGTTAGGATCACTACGACACACCAGACGATTATGAACTATTTCCGTCCCTAAACCTCTCGTCAGAGTGATCGTACAGGCAACTTATATCAAACTAGAGGTGTACACGCTCTAGCAAGTTTAGTTAAAACCATTCATAATACAGTTATAAAGCCAAGCTCAAATCTAAAATGAATTCCCAAGCATTAAATAACAAATAGTAATCTAGGGTTATACAAAGTGAAAACCCAATCTATGAGATGATTAATTCATGGATACAATAATATACCTAATGAGTAAAAAGATTAGACACATAATTAAGCTAAGAATCTAATACATGTACCCTAATGGTAGTCGTGGAATGATACAGAAGTGTTAATGTGATGATTGATGTCTCCTTTTTTGTTCTAATTATATGCCCTTAGGAGACATCAAATTAGGTGATTATTTGACTTATTTACTAGACTTTTAAGCTTATTTGGTCATATTACGATTTCTTCCCTTGGATTTGGAATATTTGTGTTTTAGAGCTTTTATTCGTTAATTCGTTTATTTTTTGTGTAAATTTCTTAGGTTTATGATTTGATGGAATATCAAGATAAGGAGAATAAACGGGAATAAAAGTCTTGGATTAAGCGTTGAAGTCAAAGGCGAGAATAATTGATTCGAAGAAGTAATTAGTGGAGAATGAAATCTGGAATGCTGTCACAAATCACTGTTTTTGAGCATCTTAGCCACGAATTAAGCCTTAGAGCATAAAATGAGGTAGATAGAGCTTGAAGTCAGGAAGATTTTCCAAGTTGAACGAAGTGATTCCGAGTCCGGACGCAAAACTTACAGCTGTTTTAGTAACAGCTGGTCACAAGTTACGGGATTTCATTAAATGGATTGGGCTTTTATTGTAATTAACCTAATCCTTCTTTTTAAAAATCCTACAAATGTCTAATCCATGGTTTGGGAGATGAATAGCAAACCTCTTGGTAAATGCCCTCTTATTACCGACCCTAATGGGAGAACCGGGGGACCATGGTGCATCTGTCATCTAAGGACAAGTAGTAACAGCTAAGGACCTAAAACTATTAATAATTATTACATTCAAATCCTATATTAATAAATTATTACATTCAAACCCCTATATTATTAAATATTACATTCAAATCCCTATATTAATAAATATTACATTCACCAAATGAATTTAATTAAAAAAATACATTCAATTCACTATAATAATTTAATATTACATCCAAATGAATAAAAATACATTCAAATAATAAAAAGTACAATCTATTCCATATATTAAAAATTGCAAAGTTGTCCCTATAGTATTTGAATTTACAAATAAGTCCTTATATGTTATAAAAATTGCAAGTTAATCCTTATATTTTACAAAATTGCAAATAAGTCCTTATAATTAATTAAAAGAAAAAATAAACCCTAATATATTAAATATTACAAAAATGTCCTAATAATATTAGAATTTACAAGTTATTTATTAGAAATTGCAAATAAGTCCTTATTTTCTAAAAATTGCAAGTTAGTCCTTATATTTTATAAAAATTGCTAGTATGTCCATATATGTTATAAAAAAATATTTTATAAAATTGAAAGTTAGTCCTTATATTTTATAAAATTTGCAAGTTGGTCCTTATATTTTATAAAAATTGAAAATAAGACCTTATTTTTAAAAATATTGCAAGTTAGACCTTATATTTATAAATATAGCAAATTAGTCAATATATTTTATAAAAATTACAAGTTAGTCCTTATATTTTTTTGAAATTTAAATTAGTCCATGTAATTTATAAAAATTGAAAATAATCTTTATAATTTGAAAAAAAAAAATTAAATTAGTCCCTATATAACTAAAAAACTATCTATAGCACCTAATTAGAATCAAATCCATCCAAAAAAGTATTTTGAACCCTAATTCTCTAAAAAAATAAATTTCTAATAATTTAATTACTCAATACTCTAATAACTAAGTAATTTAATGTAATAAATGTCAAAACAATACTAAAACACTACCTAAACAAATCAAAGGAATAATATATACAATATAAACACAAAGTTTTAATAGCAAAAAATAAAAATAAAAAATAACAAACTTGTACATGCATGTGATGTGTTATGTGTATAATGGTGTTTAAAACTGGTACAAACCATGTCATTAACAAACAATCACAAAAAGAAAATTATAGGTTAATTTTTAAAACTAAAAAAAATATGGATTAAAATGTAAAAAAAATGGTTGAATCATTACCTAAAGTGTATTACTGGTGTTGTTTTTGCTCTCAAATCGACTTAAAATCGGGGTATTTCTAATATTGCTCTAGAATTTTTATGTTATATGTGATGAGTTATGGAAGAAATGGAGCTCGGTTGTGAATATATTGTATATTGTCATTCGCGACTACTTTTTTGTAGTCGCTAATGACCTCAATGTAGTCGATAATAACTGGTCCAACTAATCCACGTGGAAAGTTGGACCGCCAATACTGTTAGGTTTTTGTCACTTGCGACGACAAGTGTCGTCGCTAGGCATCATAGTACTTGTGAATAGTCTTGGACGGGAAACCTGGCCGCCTAATCCCATTTCATGAATTGTTTAATTCTAATTAACGAAGACAAATGTAGTCGCGATTAACAATTAGTTTTCCAGCACGAGTTCTTAAACAAGATCTCGTCGCGAGAGACTTTTATCATTAGCGACTACTTCAACATCTTTCGCGACTACTTTGTAGTCGCGAATACTAAAAATAAAAATATTTTGTCCCTTTTTTAATAATAATGAACCGTTTTTCACATGTTATAAAATAGTATTCAATAACAAATAACACAACATTATAACCAAAACATCTAACAATACTAACATTCCAATAAAAAAACGCTCAGTTTCAATACTTAAGAAAATGATAAAGTACATCTAAGTTGTCTCATAGCAACTAGTGTCTACAATTTAATCATCACTGTCAATTTTTATAGGTTCCTCCAATTGAACATCTCCGTACACATCCCATGTGTCGTCGTATATCTCCTCGTCATCTTCAATCAATGTATAATTTCCTAACGGAGATGGATCAACTTCGATCTCCTCACCAGTTGTCAAAATTAATCGTGAGTAATCTGTTTTTGTGTTAGTAGCGTATGATTCTGCACTCCATAACTCAAGACTCCATCAATGTCTATCATTAACTTCCAAAACAACTTTCCAACCTTTTAGCGGTTTTCTTGCATTGATTTCACAGATGTAAAACACTTTTTAGGCTTGGGTGGCTAAAATGTAAAGCTCTTCTCTCCAGCAAAAAGAAGTTATAGTGATAATGGTTACTCCATGGCCCTTCTTCATATTTTTCGTGCTATACCACTTACACTCGAACAACACAGCATAACTACCACCATCAAATTTAACCTCCACAATATTGACTAACTCACTGTAAAAAGGTAATCCATTCGTGATGGCCAGTGCTCTAAAACAAGGCCACCTAGCCGCCTAGGCGTCCCAAAGTGCGGTCAGCCTAGAATTTCTTTAGAAGGTGGGTCGAAGGTTCGTCTACTCATAATCTAATTAATAAACTACCCAATCGATTAATGGGTTGCCCAACCCGAATACTTCCTAGCATGTTATCCCCTAAATAACTAAGTCAATCTAATCCAACCCAACACATAAGTAAAATAAAAAGAAAAAACTACCTAAGTTAGAGTTTGAACGCGTGAGAAAAAGAAGAAAATATGAGTTTCTAAATTTCAAGTCTAGATTTCTTGAATTAGTCATTTTTTTGGTTAGTAATAATAAATTATTATTATATTATAGTAAAATATATGTTATCTATGTTAAGTTGATCTACTTTAAGTATATTAGGATGTAAATATTATTCAAATCAATATATTATAAATATATATTTAATAAAAATAATATAAAAACCGCCTAAATTCTGATTGATAGGTCGCCTAGCCATCTAGGCGCTCGAAAGTGGTCGACCGCCCTAGTACCGCCTAGCGCCTTTTAGAACCATGGTGATGGTACATACTCTGTATCTTGAGTCACCCTTTTTCTCCCATTTCAGGAGTAATCCATTTGATACCGTTCATAACACATGAGTCGTATCTATATACCGGACCATGAGACATGTTCCCCAATGAAATCATCTCAGGGGTAGCTAATGCATCACCAATCTTGTACATTAAGTAAACCTACCAACAAGAAGACTTATTAGTTTTAATACATCCGTATTTATGTTAAAATTTAGATGATATATACCTTCTCCATAAACCACTCCGAAACATTTTATTTCTATATGAATAACAGGGACAGATAGTATGGACTTGTGTTCACTACATATTAAGAATAATGTAAACAGTTTTGACAAAATAAATTAAAAATGTAAATATTGTTACTTAAAATATGTACAACTAAATCTCGGCGTAATTAAGGAGGATGTATCAGTTATTTTCTCCTTCTCTTTACGTGGCAAGGCACCAAACTCTTTTTTACCCACTGGATTACCCTAGCTCTTAAAAATGGACAGACTTTTAGGTTCAGGGACCGTCTAATTGTATCTACTAGGATTGTTGAACTACATTATTTCTTCTCGAAGATAACGTGATATGAATGTCAATGTATCTTCCAACACGTACCCCTTGGTGATTGAACCCTCTAGCATTGTCAGGTTCTGAATATACTATTTTAACTTCTTCAAATACCTTTCAAATGGGTACATCCACCGCATTCGAACTGAACCACCTAACAATGATTCTTCGTATATGTGTATAACTAAGTGGACCATTATGTCAAAGAAGTCGGGATGAAAAATCATCTTTAGCTTGGACATAATTTCAATCACTCATGCATTTTCTGCTTCCAATTCTTTCCTACTTAATATCTTATTACGAAAACTTTGAACACGTTAAATACACCAATTATCGGATCGCTCACTAATTTATCGTCTATAAGTCTGGGGATACTAGGCACAAAAAGAAACTGCATCATTATGCGATAGTTATGCGATTTTATGCCGATGATATTTCAGGTATCACTCTAAATGTTATTCCTTAAACTAGACTCAAAACCAACAGGAAACTTCTGGGCCTTCAAGCAATCCAGAAAGACACGTCGCTATTCGGTGTCAACGCATACTTTACGCGTGGTAGCATCATTTTAACTCGGTCCGCGAACAACCACAACCCTTTCTTGATGCCCAGATCTTTCAGATTTGTTCTCTCTTTTATGTTATGTTTGTTAATTTTTGCATAAGGCCTACCACTGTACCGAATAGACTATCACACACATTCTTCTTACAATGCATAACATCGATGTTATGTTTTAACAAATTTTCCAACCAATACGGTAAACGATAAAAAATACTCATTTTCTTTCAATTAAACTCACGAGAACCTATTTTCTTCGTCGCCTGACCCCAAAATCCTTGTGTTTACAGATAAACACAATGGACAACCCATCTAACTGTGTTTGAATATCAGCGAGACTATATTTCCTAGGAAGGGGCCTCTCCTCGGTATTCGCGTATGAATTTTTGTTTTTCTAAACCAATGTCTCAAAGTTAACCATCGTCTATGATCAAAATAAACTACCCATTTATTCATCTTTATCGCCAGAGTAGAATTCATGCATTTTGGGAACACTAGGTAACCTTGACTCTGCCAACCTTATGTGTATGACCTAGGCCGCTAGTCATTAGTCGTGGACAACAAACCAACCTTTATTGTAAACTCTTTCATACATAACCGCGTTGGCAAGTTGTAGACGGTCAATATAACTGGACATGTTGTAGGAGTTTTTCTGCATAGAGAATTGACACAACCCGTTGATATCCAAGCCCAAGAATACGTTCCAAGTTAAACTCGCAACTCAGGATGTAGCTCTAATCTCTTTCAACTATCACCATCAACAGGAGGGTGTAACACATCTAGACCGGTACTCTTTTTGGTATGGTGTTATATCATGCCTTTGGCGGTGTGCCTCGTAGTGTACAGTCGCTGCAATCCCAGCGCAATCGGAAAATAGGGAGTTTCTTGTGCGGTACTTTCTTACCCTTCTTCGGATCCCATATTAATTCACGACATATTGGACAATGCTCGAGTTATTCATTCTCATTGTAATATAGAGCACAATTGTTCAAGCAAACGTATTTAAGGTTTTAAGAAAATATGGTAGAATTTTTTGGGGATATTTTTTCTTTTTTAAGAATCTGCCCAACTACTCCTTAAATACGTCGGTTTCATCAGCGACGACAAAAAATCATCGCAAATGAGTAGATAGTAGTCGCTAAAACTAGTCAAACACAACGACATAAATTAGTCGCCAATTTCAATGGTCAATATGACTATAATTTACAGTAATAAAAAATATTTTTTAATTTAAGAGCTATGCCGATAACTTTTATGTAATTCGCGGCGATATTTGTTAGTCGCGATTAACAAATGATTTAGGTGACGACTTATGTCGTCGAAGATACACTTTAGTCGCTAAAGATAATACTTCAGCGACGACTCATATGTAGTTGCAAAAGATTTTGTCGTTAGAGAAGTACCAGGTAATAGTAAAAAGAGTTTGATTGATATTTTTTTCTTATATTGGAGATATGCATGGTAGTTCCAAAGCCAACGCTATAGTCATTGTGATATGCAATCTTTGTTTTTTTCCTAAGCTTTCTTAAGTTTACGTAGTGGTAGGAAACATTTTAATTATATTGTTTCTCCTACTTCTGTTTATCCATGATTTGATGGTTAGAAAATTTTGATACAAGAATTGAAAAAAATAATTGATCGAGTTTTCTAAGTTTAGTCCTTACAGAAAGAAATTTGGATTTGCATATGTCAACAAAGAAAACCCTAAGCCATGATAAATTTTTGATGCAGAAATCATTGAAAAGAAAAACTCATAATAGAAATTATATTCTCTTTTTTAATAAGTGTGCATGCAACTGCTCTTTTTGAGTTCAGGTGAGAGAATGATAGGTTAAAGTAAAATTGACCTACGACAGAAAAAGAAAAAGAAATTGACCCACACAGTGGAAATGGTGTCAGATCTGTGGATATATAGTGGAATGTCCCTTTTCATATTGTTTTGCCTCAATAATTATGTGAAAAAACTTGGACATTGCTGTTGTCTTCTGTAACACATCCTTCAATAAAGTTGATACTGAAGACATCACGAGTCCATGATTTGTTAATCATAACAGTTTCATTACCTGTGATTGGGGAAACACCAAATCATAGATTCCCAACTATTTAGCTTTTAGCATAGTAAAAAAAAATTATATAAAATTAAAAATAGGATGAAAAACAATCTGAAAAAAGTACCAGTTTATTGAAAATCACTTCTATTTTATAAAGTTATTAATACAATTAAGGCTAATTAGACAAATTTAATATTATACCCTTATTCATTGATCAAAGTTAATGAATAAGGGGGGTGAGACACCTTGGCTTGGACTTTGGATCGTCATGCATGGCTTCAAAAAATTCTTTTTAAGCAAAACGTTAGACATAAAAAAAAATGATTTGTTATGGAAAGTGTAAAAAGGAAGAAGAAAAACGGTTAAGTATTCCTTCTACTTGGTTTATCAACAAATTTGATCAGTTGTTTTACTTCCCCGAGCTGCATGTGGTATCAAGAAATCCTTTTTTAATCTGCTATTGCGTCTTGGAAGCCTCTACTGCTCAAATGGAGGGGAGGAAGTTATACAGCTACAGAGATAGAAAACTTCATTAAAATATTCTTATATATCACTTTTAGCCGTTATACTTCTCTTTGGAGAAAATAATTGGCAAGATATGAAAGGATCTTCACGCCTAATACTCGGAAGACTGCTCAAGCTGGACACTTGGAGCTCACAACATGCTTGCATGGGGCAGAAAAATAATTTGCAAAATCTTCTTGGTTTGTGGAGAAGACCTATAACGTAGTGTGTGTGTGTATATATATATATATATATATATATATATATATATATATATATATATATATATATATATATATATATATATATATAACCTGTGGTACCTTCTTTCTCACACTATCATTATACTTTGCTTACTCTGCATATTTGTTAGCTTTAAACCTATTTGCATGGCTTCGCTAAACCATCACTCACTCCCTCTCATTAAGTAAAAAAAGGTAACATTAAAAATTCCGAGGTCCTTTATATCAATACTAAGCCACCTTCATCCAATAAAGTTACTGCAGACTTCACTTTCGTTGTGAGGATTATGTCAAATAGGATTATACCTTTAGGGGTATTTTGAAAACTCGTTATTGAAGCCCGGGGAACCAAGAGCAGACTAAGCTTCGAGGAAATCCAGTAAAATTTGTTTAAGATCATGATGGATGATGAAGACGACGCCGAGTGATTTGTAGTTTATTCACCCAATGGTGGTGCAATCCATGTACGTTGTTATTGCAGAATGGGAGCCAAAATCTACTGTGGAGGAATTCGACTTGGTAAACTCGTTTGTTTGGGTTAGAGTGTATAGTCTCGCGAGGAAAGAGTGTTGTATCGAAACGATGGAGGTGCTCGACGGTTATACTGGCGAACTTTGCGCAATCGACTTTCTGATGGATAACTAAGAAGAGATTGAGTATGTCAGGTTTAGGGTTTAATTTAACACTTAAGACTCTATCAAGACGTGAGTTCTCATGAACAATGCAAGGGTACGGCATGGGTGGGTTTCGTTTATAAAAATATCAGGTTATTTTGTTACAATTGTGGTTGTTAGAGCATAGTGTGTGCTTGGTTTGTATGGTACCCCCTTAATGGAACGATAACGCGGCTCGCTACTTCAATTGGAGTAGGGAAACTAGGATTAGAATCGAAGACAAGGTAATACACATGTTTAGAAAATATGATAGGTGGGGCGTTTTCTACGAGGTGGTTCGTTTCTTCCCGTTTTAGGAGAAATAAGGATAATAACGATGATGGAAACAATGGTGGTAATGCGAATGGTGGGTCCGGTTTTTTAGTTGGCAATCTCACAGTTCTGGTATCTACCCAAAATGTCTCTTAAGGCGATGATAAAAGTGAAAAACATGAGGGAGGGTCTTCCAAGATAAAAAGGGAGAATTTGAGCCTTTTGGAGGACGTTGTGGGTAATTTACAACTGGGTAACGAACCCGTGTAAGTCAATGGTTATAATTTCTCCAGGTTATGTAGAATCCTTCAAGAATAAATCGACGATATTGGAAAGAGTGTCATTGTGAGTAAAGACTCTATTGAGGAAGTTATCGGGGAAAGAGATGAGGAATTTGAAGACATATGTAAGAAAATCAACATGAAAATCAGCGATATGAAGCTAGGGTTCCAGTTACTAGAGATCTGAACATTAACGTTATTATCAATGGGAGTGGTTCAGACGGGTTAATTAAAACTAAAGGAAAAGGTTTTGTTAGAATCAAATATGAACATGGTGATTCATTTGAACCCGGGGAAGATTTGGGAAATTTAGAAGTTGTTCATAAGTCAAAATGCAAGACAAGATAGAGACTTCGATCAGAAGTAGTATACAACCCCTAGAAGAAGAGTTGAGGATCCGGGAGAGTATGTTTCATGGCCAAAAAGGTTGAAGAGGAAATGAGATTCTAATGGTGGAGCGGGGAAATCAGAGTTTCGAAAAATCAATCATGAAGAGTTTAATTTCATGGGGCGAAGAATCAATGATATGCAAATGTTCATGTATGATCTATACTCAAGCTTTTGCGCGGTTAAATATCAAATGCTGGGAAAAGGTCAGGGTAACGGGTTTGGGAGCTACGAGACTGATTTTGGGAACCTAGATCAGAGAAGAGTTTATTATTGTGATAGTGATGACTGTGATGGGAATTTTCTTGATAACAAAAGTAGCAACAGTAGTTCGTATGATGGCACAAGTAACTGGGAGGTTTCTCGTGAAAGAAAGCATGTGTTAAATTTTCTAAAGGATGGCGGACAATCCTCAATGGAGGCCGTTTTCTATGGATAGCTTATTAGTTTGGAATTTTAAGGTGTGAGGGCACTGATGACTAGAAGAATGTTAAAAACCCTCACTACAAAGTATACGACTTCATTTCCTTGTCTTTTTCAGTCTAGGTTCAGGAAGAAAAGTTTAAAGTCAGGTAAGCATTTTAAAAATTCCAATAAATTCCATGTATTCGAACTCGGGGAAGAGCTTTAGGTCCGGGGGGATTCTACTCGCATGGAAGGACAAAGTTAATTTTAGGGTTGTTGTTTTCAATGTATCTTTTATTATCAAAAAAATTAGAATCGTCTCCGTTTTTGTGGTATATTGTGTTTGTTTACATCACCCATAAATGAGAATGATAAAGAATAAGATTGGAATAAATTTCTACTTGGAAAAGCTCTATCAAAGATCTCGTTTTTATTGTTGGTGATTTCAACAAAACTGCAAAAATATCAGAAAAAAGGTAACCTTCAACCTAGTATTGATATGACTCTTTGGTTTAATAAATTTAGGAATGATAATGACCTCGTTGAGATTCTGACCAAGGGATGTTTGTATACATGTTTAAACAAAAGAAAGGATGATGAATGTGCTAAATAAAATCTCGATATGGAAATGGCCTAGAAAGCTGGATCAAAATATTCATGGACATTTTGGTAAGAGCTGAGTCGTCAATTGGATCAGATCACTCACCCTTAATTTTCATGCAGAACAATGTTCAAGGTAAACAAATGAGAATCAACAATGCAGAGATATTGTTAAAGGAGCTTGGTCTGGAGAATATAGTGCTAAGAATATGGAAGAATTCTATTTGAAGATAGATATTACGTGTCTTGCGTTAACAGGGTGGAGTAAGAGAACATTTGAAAATACAGAAGGCTCATTAGTTTTTATCATAAAGAGATAAGTGTTCTTCAAGACTTGCTAGGCAGTGATCTCAATAAAGAAAAGGAAGATATGATCAGAGCTAAATTGGAGGAGTTACGGAATAAGGAAGAAGCATTCTGGGTAGATAGAGCGAGAAACTCGTGGATCAGTAAAGGAAACAAAATTAGTGCCTTCTTTCACGCTTCTACTATTCTCAAAAGAAATCTCAATCGTATAGGTAAATTAAATAATAAGTGGGTAGATGAACCAACCAAAATTAAGGAATTGATCCTTAATTACTAACATAAACTTTTTTTGGGGGGTTGTAATAATGGCATTGATGACATTGCAAGCCATATGCCACATAAAGTTTCAAATGATATGAATAATGAGCTTACAAAGGTACTCGATATGAAAGAAGTTAAATCATGTGTCTTTAGTATGTCAGGATCCAAAGCATAAGGCCCGGATGGTCTTCCCGGAATTTCTGCCAGGAATATTGGGATATCATCAAAGATGATATTTTCGAAAGGAAATGTTCGGGAGAGGGTTAAATATTATAGACCTATATCCTACATTAACTTTAGTTATAAAATCACCACTAATCTTCTGGCACTCAGACTCCAATCGTTCATAGATCTAATTATATCTTCGACTCAGTCAACTTTCATCAAAGGGAAGGGCATTCAGGAAAACGCTCTTATTGCTCAAGAGATAACCTTCTTTCACAATACAAAGCGTAAAGCAAAAAAAATGTTATGCAACTAATGTCTCCTTATATGTGATAGATTTATATTAGGATGAGACATCATTTTCAGTGATTTAGAAGTCATAATAGTCGATTTTCTTGAGAAACAGTGCACTTTCCTATTTTGAGTCTTGATTTAGTAAAATAATATTTTTAGAGCATATTGGGTTTAATTATTTATTTAGTGTGAAACTTTAAAGATAATTATGGAGATTAATTAGAGTCCAAGTCAAAGACTACAAAATATGGAAAGAGATTAGCATGGTAATTGGAGATAAAGGAAACAAAAGCTAAAATCATGAAAAAGGAAAAGCTGCCTAAATCTGAATTTCTGCAGCTACGCCTAAAGAAGTGGTGATAACTCCAAAAGCAAGCCGATTTTGGAAGATTCCTTTCATAGGGACCTAGATAATTCTGTGAGGATTCTTTTGGTATCTTATGGAGCAAAAACCGACCAATAACGAAGAAGATATGATCAAAACAAATCAGCAGTAATTATCTTTATTTCCATACGGATTTGAGTTGGGCTTGGAGTCCATTACTTAACCTCTCCCTCAAGAAAATGAATTAGGTCTTCTAAAGACCTATAAATACACCCTTATATCACTTGTAAATCATCCTTGCCTCATAGTAATTAGTTCTTAAGGTTTTATTCTTCCAGTTTATTGTAGAGAGCAAGATGATATCTTTCATTATTTCTTTTAGTTTGTTTATATCAGGTATGAACTAAACTCCCATAGCTTGGGTTTTGCATTATGTATAATCTATGAATTCTAATTCTTCTATCTAAGTTTCTATGGGAATTACATGTTTTAAATTGATATTAGCTGCTTACTCTTATATTTGTTTATGTGTTTTGATTTAATGACTGTTTTCCTTGCGGTGCACAACGTTGAGGATTACCTTAATAGTAGTTAGATGATCGCCTTAGCTGGGTGTCTAATTATTGAAACACCACATAACGTCTAGTGTCGATATTAGTCCTGACAAAACTAATTCTAACTAGATAGTCATTAGTGTATAATTTATCACCATATCACCAATTGAAGGAATTGTTTGCTTAGTGCCTTGGTAGCGCTTGATAACCTTATTTGAAACATCCTCGTGGTTGTGTCGTAGCCCCCTTAGTCGCTCTCAAGGTCTAAGGAATGGGAATTTAGAATCCTTACTAAGTATACAAGAGCTAATATTCTCCCTTATTAACTAGATTTAATAGAAAGAATTAGAAGGATTAGTGCATACTATCAAAACCTAAGCTATATTTCTCATCTTATATTCTTCGTATTTATTTTATTGTTTTATTTTCTTAGTTTAATTAATTTCGAATTTATTCTCTCTTTAATTTATTGTCTTCTAATTAATTATTGCTTACTCGTTATCAACTAAAACTTGCATACGTCCTGTAATACTTGCAGTACTGTGCCTGTCTAGGGTGAGAGTGCGTAGTTTTCTAGACTTTATTTATCATCTTTTTATCACACCCTAGGCGACACCAGCAGTTATTGAACTGGACATGAAAAAAGCATATAACAAAGTTAAATGGGAGTTTATTCTTAAAATCATGGAAAATTGGGCTTTTGTCAGCAATGGAGGGAATGGATCTTTAACTCCATCTCTACGGTCTTCTTTTAGGCTATAGTGAATGGGGAAAGACTTCGGAAATTCACCTCAAATAAAGGAATAAGACAAGGTGATTGATGTCTCCCGTTTTGTTCTAAATATTAGCCCTTAGGAGACATAATTTTAGGTGATTAATTTACTTATTTGATTGACTTTCAAGCTTATTTGGTTATATTGCGTTTTTTTCCCTTGGATTTGTATTATTTGCATTTTAGAGCTTTAGTGCGTTAATTTGTTTGTTTTTAGTGTAAAGTTCTTAGGTCCGTGGATTATATAAAGCACCAATGAAATGAAAAGAAATGGGAATTAAAGTATTAAATTGAGCGTAAAAGTTAAAGGCAAGAAAAGTTGATCAGAAAAATCTATTAAATGGGAATGAAATCTGGAAGGCTGTTACAAATCACTGTTTTTGAGACACTTAGCCACTGATTCAGCCGTAGAGTCGTGAAAGAAGGAATTTGCATCTTTGAGTCTGGAAAATTTTGCAAGTTGAACGGAGTGATCGAGACCGGATGAAAAGTTTATAGTTGTTTTAGTAACAGCTGCACATCAGCTACGGGATTTCATTTAAGGATTTGGCTTTTATTTCATTTAACCTATTTCTCTTAAGTAAAAAGCCCAATCTGAATTTTCCACTATAAATACACCTTTAGACCTCATTATTCTGTACCTCTTATATTTTCTTCAAATTAAATCATCCTTAGAGAGAGCGTCAAGAGGCAGAGGCAAGAGCAGGAGCTGGAGAACCCATTTTTCTCCAACAACGGTTCTCTTCATCCCTTCAATTAGGTTTCATATTCTATTTATGTAATTTAGGATCATGTATTTTATTTATTAAAATTTAGTTTTTCTTTCAAACATGAGATAAATTATTAAGTACTTGAGAATCGCAAATAATTGATTGAAGCCCTAGTTAATCAATTTTTGTTTTTGAATTTGGGATTTTATGATTTAATCTAAGTTGGGTATTTATTATTGGATATTATTTTGTGCTTGTTTATTATTCCTTTTCTGATTAATTATAAATAAGTTTTAGTAATTAGGCTATTCACTTTAGTGGCGAAGTCATCACCTTAACGGGGGGTTTAATTACATAATTAAGTAATAGACGTGTAGTATTCATCAATGACCCAGACGGGCTTCACTAACCACATAGCCAATTGGGTAAGAGACTAAAACTGTTCGAAAGTAGGTAGAATTACCCTTACCGGGTTTATAATACCGTAGGATAGCTCCTAAGTCCACCTTGGCGGGGGTTATGAGATTATAGAGTCCCGACTAATAATTAAATGACAACTCTACCCTTAAACGAAACAGTAATTACATTGACTTAGGGGAATTCCCTTGCGAGACTCAAGTACATCTCTCATTCTTGCATCCATCTTATATACTTGCATTCTTTTATTTCAGTTAATCATTTAAGCACTTTATTTTATTGCGTCTTTAGTCCTTAACAAAACCAAACAAAAATCTTTCATATTTTATTTTCTTTACTTACAATTACTACTACTTATTTATTGAACGCTTGGGTTATACCAGTCCAAACCCTGAGAACGAAACCCGATTTATCGGAGTATTGCTTGGACAACCGTGCACTTGCGGTATTATGGTTCCTCTAATTTATTCGCATTATTTTATAACACCCCAGGATCCACCAAGTTTTTGGCACCGCTGCCGGGGATTGCAGCGTATGACCCCGGTGTTTAATCCTAAGTAGTTTTAATTGTTTATTTTTTTCCGTTTTATGCTTGTTTTTGTTTTTTTACAGATTCTTATATTCAGGTAATGATCAAGAGATTCAATTAGAGATGTATGTAGGACATTACCCAAATCCCGGTCCATTTGACTATTGGGAAGACTCTTCGAGACAACAGCAATGGGGTAGTAACTTCTACCAACAACCCTATCAATACCCATAAGAGCAAGGATGGAGAAATCAATGGATCGGGAATAATCAATAACAATCATCATATCACTATCAGCAAGATCAAGGATGGAACAACCAGTGGGTTGAAAACATTCAACACTCTCACCTCATCACTATCAGCAACAGAAACTACAGGATACATTTGCTTAAGTCCAGCGCCTATTTGAGGAAAGAGAGGCAAGAGATCAAGAGCGAAAGACGAGAGAAGAGGAAAGCATAGCCACCTGTGCATTCATACAACAGATGATAGACGAAATGGTTGCCCGAAACAACTCTCCTAACTTAGCCAAAAGTGGTAGCCAGTCCTATGTAGATTTCATTCCCCCGAGGGATGGAAGAGATCAACAAGAAAGAGTAGTTGATGAGGAGGTTTTGAAAGAAGATATTATTGATAGTGATATGACCACCGTGTTGATTATAAATGGAGACCACCATGTGGTTGAGAATCTCGTTAGCGTAGTGGAAGAAGTAGTAGCAACGCAAATCCTAGAAGTTAAACAGAAATTGCTAATCATATGGTGCGTGCACATGATCAAGATATAGAACCCAAAAAGGAAGAAGAGGTGATCAAGATTAGAGAGATTCCACAACAAAAATATGATGAGGTAATAGTGGAAGAATGGGTTGAAAGCGAAGATGAGTCTAAAGTGGTTAAGGGGTCAATTGAAGAATTAAAGGTTCACAATAAAGTAGAAGTTGAATCTCCGCCACAAAAATTTTACCAATTACCATCTCCACCAAGAATCTTGATTGAAAATAGAGTTGAAGAATCACCTCCTTTACCAAAAATGATCAATATGTGCTATACAAGCAAGGCGCCACACCGCGAGAGTAAAGCGGCAAGGAGGAGCACCTACCCATCACATTTTAAAGATGAACACAAGAAGGAAACGAGGAATAAAAATGAGCTTATACCGTTGAGAACGGTCATCTACTATCATGTGGTGGAGAATGAGTTTCGCCGTGAAAGTAAAAAGGCGAAATGAGGTACTTACCTACCCCCTTTCAAAGATCAATTAAATCAAATATTAGGTGGGAATATGAAGCTTTCATGTCAAGGAAGAGGCGAGTTTAAGCGGAGGAACGCCGCAATGGCCTCGATACAATCTTCATGGAAGGTAACGAGTCGAATTTAATGACGTAATAAACAAAAGTGCTTCTTGGGAGACGACCCATGTTTTAAATTGCTTTTAGTCTTTAAATTCGTAGTGTATATTAGAATAATTGGTGTTTATTAGTGTACAATCTTAAGAAATGAGAAGGGTGTAGTGTTTTTGATGATGTGCAGGTGTTAAATTCCTTGAGTTTGGCGTTAAACATATATGAGACAGAATTAGCGTCTGATGTAGTAAAACTGAACTAGCCGGACCGGCTAGCCGGCCATACGCCCGGCATGCCGTTGAGCTCTCGGCGAAAAAGATATTTAATTAAATTACCACACGCAGCAATAATGTGCGTCAATGAGAAGTCATTCGCGCTACCGACAAGCCGGTCAGATCAACGACATACCGGCCCATTATTCTGAAAAATCTGGATAGATTGAGAGCAAACTTCGGCAAGCCATATATTTGCGCTCAGATTTCGAAATCAGGTGATCTTTGAGCCTAAATCGCATAACTTTTTGAGATCTACCTGTTGGGGAGAATGTCGTTCGCGACCGGCTAGCCGATCCTGTGGCCGACATGCCGGTCAGCTCTCGGCGAAAAGCATTAAAAATTAATTCTCGGACGCAGAATTTTGCGCGTTAGCCTCTCACACCAGATACAACATGAAATACGAACCCAAGCTTTGAAAACACCTGCAACCTACCATCAAAACACCAAAACATCACCAAACCATCCCTCCAAACATTCGATCATGTCAAAAAAACACCAAAGATACACACTTAATCCAAATCCTTTCCTTCACCAAGACTTCAAATTATCCATAAAACCTTTCCAAAACCTTGAAATATTCATGACCCACCTCTAAACACATTATACAACATATCCATACACCTTCAAGAACACCAAAGTCGCTAATTTCATCTAAAACTTTTGGGAGTTCTTGAAACTTTGAGTTTTGGGTCATCAGAGATGACCATGAAGGTTGGAAAAGGTATGAAGAATATGAAGAGAAATTAAAGTTGGGTGTTGAGGGAAGATTTTCATAGAGAAGGTGATGATTTAGAAGGCTTGGAGGAGATGATTAATTAGAGGAGACGTGAGTTCGAGTTGATTAAACGCACTTTACTGAAGACGAATTCCATGGTGTATGATTCAGACATCGTGACTTAGAAGATTTCACAACCTCGACAATACCACATGTAATCGGACTAGTGCCGATCCAGATACGGTTCCTTCTACCTTTTCTCATTTAGTATGTGTGTATTAATTTTATTTGCTTTCAGAGCCTTTTCGAGTCGTAAGGACACAACTCATTTTTTAGTTTGGGTTGGGGTTCGTGGCCTCATCCCAATTTTTTTGTTTTATTTGTTTTATTTGTTTTAATTGCTTTCAATAAAATTAATTTTAGGGTTGCGTTTGACTGTAGAGCATTTTGAATGTCCCCATTAAGCATACTTTTTATGAATTTATGATAGAAAATAGTAGACCTTAGGAGTCAGTATAAAATGCACTTAGATTGCATGCAAACATAGGTAATTGATAGGAGAAATTAATGAACTACGCAAAAGAAGTAAACTTGTACTTAAGGAAAATGTTTGGTTTGTAGAACGTGATATCCAAATTAGTAGAGAACCCACTTAGGAATGAACTAGAGGCAAGCTATGTAACTACGAAAATGATAGAGGCAGTTCTTTGTTAACCATTTGAGACTTTTTATCCTTCTATCCCTTAATATAATAGTATCCGTCTTATCCCCATTTTTATCCTTTAAGCCATTCTTTTGTCGCCACGATATAAGCATCCCCTTAGATTATTAGGCATTTCCATATGACCCGCACTTGAATCACAATCCGGAGACTTTATGTCTTGATCTTGAGTTTGGGGTGGTGGGTTGCATTATTGGGAGATTACATTGGGAGGGAATTTGTATGAGTTTGTATTTATGCGCAATTGTTGATGATGTATTATTTGTAACCTTTGCCGGTGTCTTTGAAAAAAAAAAAAGATTAAGAGAAAAAATACATATAAGAGACATGACTATTCAAATCAAAATGATGGTCATGGTTATCTTATACAAAAAAAAGAGAAAAATATGGAAAAGGAAAGAAAAAATATATACATGAAAAAATAAAGTAACCGGCAAACTAGAATTTTTGGAAATCATTTTTAGTGATTATTGGGTAATTTTGGGGATGCTACATTAGTGCGTCAAATGGGTTGAGTGAGAACAATATTCGAGTGCAAACTCAAACTCTTGGACAGTTTGTTGATGGTAAGTGAGGAAAGAGCCAAAAACTTACTTCAAATTTACCAAATATACATTCCATACCGTCCCTAAGCCTACACTATAACCATAAAGTCCTCGTGATTCTTAGATATATAGTGGATTTATAATTAAGCTAATATGGAGTATGCTAAGTGGAGAGTTCAAAGCGAGTGAGGATCGATGAACACCCTATAGCCATCATCTTGAGATAAGTACAAGCGTAACCTTCTAGCATTGTGAAGTTAATTTTGGATTAATTATTTATGTTTGATTTTTGCATGACATGTGTATGTGTATATTAATTCCTAGGTCATACTATATGAGATTTGTTTTAAGTTATGATTTGGGTGTTATTTGCTAGACTTTACATTTTTGCGTTTCACCTAAGGCCCTTGTTTTAATTTTACTTTGTCGGGACGACAAAGGTTTGAGTTTGGGGTCTTGATGTCTCCCGTTTTGTTATAAATATTAGTCCTTATGATACATCATTTTAGGTGATTAATTTACTTATTTGATTGAATTTTAAGCTTATTTGGTTATATTGCGTTTTCCTCCCTTGGATTTGTATTATTTGCGTTTTAGAGCTTTTGTGCGTTAATTTGTTTGTTTCTATTGTAAAGTCCTTAGGTCCATGGATTATATAGATCACCAATATAAGGATAAGAAATAGGAATTAAAGTCTTAGATTGAGCGTAAAAGTCAAAGGCGAGAAAAGTTAATTTGAAGAATTTATTATATGGGAATGGAATCTGGAAGGCTGTTACAAATCACTGTTTTTGAGACACTTAGACACTGATTCAGCCTTAGAGTAGTGAATTAAGGAATTTGCATCTTTGATTCAGGAAGGTTTTGCAAGTTGAATGGAGTGATTTCGAGTCGGGGCGCAAAAGTTACAGTTGTTTTAGTAACAGCTGCACATCAGTTATGGGATTTCATTTAAGGATTGGGCTTTTAGTTTACTTAACCTATTTCTCTTAAGTAAAAAAGCAAAATCCGATTTCTCCACTATAAATACACCTTTAGACCTCGTTATTCAATACCTCTCATATTCTGTTCAAATTAAATCATCCTTAGAGAGAGCGTCAAGAGGCGAAAGCAAGAGCGGGAGCTAGAGAACCCATTTTTCTCCAACAACTGTTCTTTTCATCCCTTCAATTAGGTTTCATATTCTATTTATGTAATTTAGGATAATGTCTTTTATTTATTAAAATTTAGTTTTTCTTTCGAACATGATCTAAATTATTAAGTAGTTGAGAATCGCAAATAATGGGTTGAAGCCCTAGTTAATCAATTTCTGTTTTTGAATTTGGGATTTTACGATCTAATCTGAGTTGGGTATTTATAATTGGATATTATTTTATGCTTGTTTATTATTCCTTTTCTGATCAATTAGAAATAATTTTTAGTAATTAGGCTATTCACTTTAGTGACGAAGTGATCACCTTGACGGGGGGTTTAATTACGGACCTAGGTAATAGACGTGTGGTATTCGTCAATGACCGTGACGGGCTTGACTAACCACATAGACAATTGGTAAGAGACTAAAACCATTCAAAAGTAGGTATAATCGCCCTGATGGAGTTTATAATACCGTAGGATAGCTCTCCACCCTGACGGGGTTAAAAGATTATAGAGTCCCGACTAATAATTAAATGAAAACTCTGCCATTAAACGAAACAGTAATTCCATTAACTTAGGTGAATTCCCTTGCGAGACTCAAGTACATCTCTCATTCTTGCGTCCATCTTATTTACTTGCATTATTTTATTTCAGTTAATCATTTAAGCACTTTATTTTATTACGTCTTTAGTCCTTAACAAAACCAAACAAAAATCATTCATATTTTATTTTCTGTACTTACAATTATTACTACTTATTTATTAAACACTTGGGTTGTACCAGTCCAATTCCTGAGAACGAAACCCGATTTATCGGAGTATTACTTGGACAACCGTACACTTGCGGTATTGTGGTTCCTCTATTTTATTCGCATTATTTTATAACATCCCAGGATCCACCAGTGATCCTTTGTTGCCTATCCTGTTCTCAATCATGATAGAGTGGCTTATCGAGCTTATTAGTTTTAAATGTAAAGAAGGATCAAATAAAGGTGTAGAAATTACTAGATGTTGCCCAAAGCTGAATCGCCTCCTCTTCGATGATGATGCCTTGTTCTTTGTTAATGTTAATAAATGAGAGATAGAAGAATTCAAAAAATGATTATTAATTATTGCGAAGCCTTTGAACAAAAAGTGAATCTTAATAAATCATTAATCATCTTCAGCAAAGGTACTAAAGAGGAAGTGATGGAAGTATATTCTAATGATCTCGAGATGGAAAAGACTAATCCATTGGGGAAATATATTGGTATCCCTATTACTCTCAAAAGAGCCAAAATGAAAAATCTTAATTATATTTAGGATCGGATCCTTGCAAACTGGCAAGCTGGATTTCTAAACTTTCATTGCAGAGAGGTAAAGAAGTTCGTATTAAAGCAGTGTTATAAGTAATTACGAATTATGCTAAGTCTATTTTCGAGTTCCCGGAGACCCTTTGCAAAATGATGGCTAGTTTAGTCGCAAATTTCTAGTGGAACGTTTCGGTTAAAAAAAGAATTCAGTGGGTAGCACTGAAGAAAATTGCTAAATCAAAATCTGTAGGAGGCATTGGTTTTAGAGATTTTCAGAAGATGAGTTTGGCTCTCCTTGCTAACCAGGCTTGGAGATTGATCAAAAATCCATAGTCACTGGTGGTGAAAGATCTCAAAGGTATATATCATCCTAACTCGTTGATTTAGGAATCAAAACTGAAACAAAAAAGATATTGAAGTTGGGAAATATTTTTAAAGGTTTGGTAGTTCTAAAAAATGAATTTGTTTTGAAAATTGGTAATGTAATGACGACAAGAGCATGGGATGATAAGTGGATCAGGAAAAATATAACAACGGAGAAACCAGAGTATTGTAATGTGGAATTGGTAGCGCAGTTGTTTGACAAGGATTTGACAGGTTGAGACGTGGACACCATCAATCAAATTTGTCCAAAGAATTTTATTAATGAAACCAATCTAACTCCTATTTTAGACTTGGACAAGAAAGATAACATTATTTGTCCTCACACGATAGATTAGAAGTACACCATAAAATCAGGTTGTCACACGCTTGTTCAAGAAGAGGAGGGTAAAATTGGCCAAAGATCTCATTTTGGTAAATTGGATAATGATGAGTTGTGTAACTTGATTTGAATTTGAACATCCTAGCAAAGCTCATGTTTTTTTCGTGGAAAGTGATTAATGGAGCTCTTCCGATAAAGAAGAATTTAAAAAAGAGAAAATGCACTGAAAACTCAATGGGAAAATGGTGTGAAATGGAAGATGAATTAGTGGAACATTTTCTTCTAAAGTTTCCTTTTAGCTACGCTGTATGGTCTTCATCAAAATTGAAAATTAAGATCGAGCGGAATTTTAGTGGTATCATTGAAGAACGGATTGCTAAGGCACTCATCAAAATTATCACCAAATACTGAGAAATTGACTATGAACACTTCCAAAAATCTATCTATCATGTCCCAAGAGATCGCCATCATACATCGTTGAAATGTATATGGCGCATTACACAACCCAAACAGCATCCTCCGACATGCAAAAGTGCCAAATGGACATGCAAATGTAGTCTTGTGTTGATCAGCGGATCCACGTAAATTTGATTGTAACCTGAATATCCATCAAGGAAGCAATAATATTTTCTTCCTGCAAGCTTGTCTAACATTTTATCGATGAACGGCAAAGGAAAGTGGTCCGTCTTCGTCGCCTTGTTGAGCTTACACTAATCTATACAAACTCTCCACCCCACAAATGTTTTAGACTGAATAGCTTTATTTTCTGAGTTGAGGATGGAGGTGATTCCTCCTTTCTTCAGACACATTGAACGGGACTCACCCATTCACTATTCGAAATCGAGAAGATGATCCCCGCAACTAACAATTTGATCACCTCCTTTCTTACCACTTCTTTCATAACAGGTAATGAGTCTTCGTTGAACCTCAAAAACACTTGCATTATCATCTTTAAGGTTGATCTGGTGTTGTAAAATGGTCGAATTAATGCCTTTGGTGTCGGAAATAGTCCATCCAATCACCTCTTTGTTAACTCGGATCCCTCGCAACAACTTATCTTCTTGAGGACATGTTAAGTTAGCGGGGAAATTAATATGTACTGTATTATTGGAACCTAAATAAGTATACCTCAAGTGAGATAGAAGTTGTTTCTCTTCAAGTTCTATAGGAGATTCAAGATTTTTGTTTCATTGGTTCCATATCCCCCGGACCTCGGCCATGTTCATAACCCGCAATCTTAGTCCTTGTTAGATTCCCAGAATTTAGAGCTTTCACTACTTCGACTAGATCCTCATGAAACTCGGGCAATTCAGTGTCAAGGCGACCTGCAAAATATCACCAAAACATGTTTCATTGTATACCTCTCGCGTGACATGATCGAGAATATCCACACACAAAAAATCGTCCCTAGATACATGACACTTCATCGCCCTGAACACATTGGACTTAACCTTCTCGCCATGCACTCGCATGATTAGTTCACCCTTCTCTACTTCAATTAAAAGTACACCGCGTGTTTAAGAATGGACGCCCCAAGATGATGGAAACATTCTTATATGTGTCGTAGTCAAGAATAAATAAATCACATGGAAATATAAAGTTCATACCTTGACGAGTACATCCTCTATCTTCCCTCAAGATAGGAAATAGACATAGTAATAGGTTGTTGCGGTTGCACGTGTGATAATAATTTGCTACCTATGGAACTGACTCCCCGACAAGTAAGAATGTGATAAGCTTAGGGTTATCGTTCCTTAGGGACTACCAAGGTTGTATTAATTAAGTTGCGGATGTAGTATAATGTAAAGTTGCAAGGTAATAATATAATATAAGTAATATTTGTTTGATTTTTGAATTAGGGACTAAATTGCAATAAAATAAAGATTTAAATAAAGTGAAAATAAGTAAAATACTAAAAAGAGTAGAAAATATTAAAGGATCCTTGTGAGTAATCCTTTTAACCAATTAATATCTTGTTTTTTGTATAAGGGTGAATTGAGTGATTCTCATTAGTCGGGATTCAAACGTTTCTCTAACTCCCGTCAGGGTAGACTTTGAGTTCAATCTTACATACCAGCAGGCTATCCGATGAATTAAACTCTTAACTTTAATGACTACCTAGCGGACAAGACCGTTAGGTTTAATGCCTCGCACTAGGTGTTTATATACTATGTCTAAAATCTGACCCCCTGACTTAAGGTGCAACCAAAAATATCAAACTACCCAATACTTGATCAAGGTATGGATAGGTAGCAAGCATAAATATATAAATCAATGGAATAAATAAAATCTCAATTTATTTCAATAGAATACTAACCCAAATAAACAATACTAACATAATAATCAATTAGGGTTCATACCCATTGCAAGTTTCAAGCAAAATATGTTTAGCTCATACTAAATAAATGAAATTACAGTAAAACTAATGATAAAATCATGTTCAGAAGATAAAATTAAATAAAATTAATCTAAAGAACGGCGGGAATATGATGCTGGATGGTTGAGAATGGTGGAATTAGGTGGAAGCCCTTCTTCTGTCTTCACCCCTTCTGGAGAACGTTTTTTCTTCTTTCCTTTCTAAAATATCTGATGTCTTCTGATGGATAATTGATAAGGAGACTTATGTAATGACCTAAAAATGTTTTGGACTCAAAACGGACTCACTTAAGTGAGTCACTAATGGCCTAACCCGTTTTTAGGTAATGTTGTCCAGGTTCAAGTCACGGTGGCGCAAATAGCATAATTTTCTCATCTCAACTCCAAATTGACTTCCATCAACTCTCACGCGACACTGAGTTCAAGATATTTTCAAACCAAAAGGAATCAGGTCCAAAACTTTAACCAGTTAATCTTGGTGACTGAAACAATATGACATTAATATTTATCCGGTAAACGCTCTAACTTCCCAAAGCGACTTTAAGCTCCAATTACGTCTTGTCTTGGGGTTTTCTTGACTTTTTTACTTCTACTCATCATATTGGAACCTTGTGTCAATCATGTACCTAAAATCTACACACTTAACACACAATTAAGGCACAAAATCTCTATAAACAGTAATATGTCAAAAACAAGATAGAAAAGTGCATATGCCAAATATTAGGAAAAAATCCCTCACTTAGGCCCAATAAACTCCCAAAATAATGTCTCGTGCATAGCTTAATATTTCACAAAAAGAGAGACATCATAGGCCTTGCTCTCCTAATGTTTAACTTCTCAAACAATGACTTTGGAATGAGATTAATACTCGCACCTAAGTCACATAGTGCTTTCCCAATCCAATTTTTACCCGTCGAGATCGTGATATTACAATTCTCGAGATCTCGCAACTTCAGAGGAAATCTACTTTGACATATAGCACTACATTTTTTTAGTAAACCAACCACCTTTCCCTCTAATTATCTATGCTTGTTATATTACACATCCTTCATGAACTTAACATACTTTGGCATACGGTGGATGGCCTCTACAAACATAATATTAATTTGTAACTTCCTCACAATGTCAAAAAACTTCTTATACACATCTTCATCACTCTTCTTTTGCACAAGTGATGGAAATGGAGTGGGAGGACGAATTTCACTAACTACCAACTCTTTCTTCTTGTGTCCCTTGATTGGCTCGCCAGGCTTCTCAACTACTTATTTGTCCACATCATCACCCAACACTTCAATGATGCCTCATCTATATTCAGATTTTGAGGCTCTTTTTCTTTCGTGGCCTCTTCAACTTCATCTTGGACTAAGGGAACACCTTTTTCTTTCTCAACCACTAAGGGAGCGAGTAATTGTTTCCCACTCCTTAGTGCAATCGCTTTACATGCCCCGTCCCTTGATTGGAGAGGGAGGACAGTTTTTAATAACAGCCAACTCTTTCTTCTTTCGTCCCTTGATTGGCTCGCTAGGATTCTCAAATACTTTTTTGTCCACATCATCGCCCTAATCTTCAATGATTACCTCATCTAAATTCATATTTTGAGTATATTTTTCTTTTGCGACCTCTTCAACTTCATCTTGGACTAAGGGCAACTCTTTTTTTTCTCAGCCACTAAGAGATGGGGTAGTTGTTTCCCACTCCTTAGTTCAATCGCTTTACACACCTCGTTACTCCCCGGTTTTTTGACATTGCTTAGGAATTGATCTTGATCTCGAACATTCAAGGCATTAGATATTCTAGACATTTGGTTCTTAAGACTTTTCAATATGGCCGAATGACTATTCAATGTTTCCTCAACTTTAATCGACTTCTCAACTGATTACATCATAAATTCATTCAAAGTGTCAACCAAATCAATTGTAGTGAGAGATCATACCTTCTTGTGGATAGGAAGTGAGTGTCTTCTAATCAATATTCTCAGTACAATAGTCATAGGTGGGACCTTGGGGAGGTTGAGATCCAAGCTTGGACCTCCTCGATAATTACTTTGTGGCCTTTATTAAAAGTTGGTCCTTTGGAATCGAGGTTGATAAACGTTAACTTGATTGACAACCCCATGATGAGTGGAACTTTGGAGTCCCGGGTGAGCTCTATTTTGATACACATAGCCTTGACTGCCCGATTGGTGGTTCCCTCGATTTGATATGAAAATTACGGACTTCGAATTATTAGGACACTCTTTCCAAACATGATCAAAGGCTCTACAAGAAGAACACCTTTCAGGTTCTTGCACTACATTCACAATTGCTCGATTATTGTTTAAGTATAGTTGCTTTACCATGTTCTTGAAAGAGACAATCTTTGTATTCACTGCGGTCTCGTTATCTATATTCAACATTCCTTTATCTGAAAATCAACCTTGTGTTCTCGTTAGTTGCCAAATCATCTCGTTTCTCACAACTCTATCCATGATGCCAAACGCATGATTAGCGCTCACCGTCATAAAACCTCCTCCTCATAAAGTATCAGCTTTTTCCTTGGAGGAGACATGTAAAATTCAATAAAACATACCCAATTGCAATTTTGGAGTGTAACCATAGAGTGGAAATTTCTTCAAACATGATTGGAAGCGACTCCAAGAGGCTCCCAACGTTTTGCCTTGTTCATGACAAAATCCCGCCAAATCTAGTCGACCACTCAATTGTACACTTTGAGTAGTGATGTCTCCTCATTTGTGATAGATTTATATTAGGATGAGACATCATTTTTAGTGATTTAGAAGTCATAAATGTCGATTTTCTTGAGAAATAGTTTACTTTCCTATTTTGAGTCTTAATTTAGTAAAATAATATTTTTAGAGCATATTGGGTTTAATTGTTTATTTAGTGTGTAGCTTTAAAGATAATTATGGAGCTTAATTAGAGTCCAAGTCAAAGACTACAAGATATGGAAAGAGATTTGCATGGTAATTGGAGATAAGGAAACAAAAGCGAAAAAGATGGAAAATGAAAAGCTGCCTAAATCTGGGATTCTGCAGTACACGCCTAAAGAAGTGCTATTTACCCCCAAGAAATAGGCCGGTTTTGGTAATTTCCTCTCATATGGACATATATAATTCTGTGAGGATTCTTTTGGTATCTTATGAAGCTCAAACCGACCAATAACGAAGAAGATATGCTCAAAACGGTCCAGCAGTGTTTATCTTTATTTCCATACGAATTTGAGTTGGGCTAGGAGTCCAATACTTTATCTCTTCCTCAAGAAAACGAATCAGGTCTTCTAAACACCTATAAATACACCCTTATATCACTTGTAAAATAATCCTTGCCTCATAGTAATTAGTTCTTAAGGTTTTATTCTTCCAGTATATTGTAGAGAGCAAGATGATGTCTTTTGTAATTTCTTTTAGTTTAATTCCTTCAGGTATGAACTAAACTCCCCATAGCTTGGGTTTTGCATGTTGTATAATCTATGAATTCTAATTCTTCTATCTAAGTTTCTTTGGGAATTACATGTTTTAATTTGATATTAGCTTCTTACTTAATATTTGTTTATGTGTTTTGATTTATTGTCTTTCCTAGAACTGATCACTTTAGGATTGTTTTAATAGTAGTTTGATGGTCTCCTTGACAGGGTGTTTAACTATTGAACCACCACATAATGTCTAGTGTCGATATTAGTTCTGACAAAATATGATTCTAACTAGATAGTCATTAGGGTTTGTTTTAATCACCATATCACCAATTGATTGTTGCGTTTGCTTAGAGCCTTGGTAGCGCTTGATAACTCTAAGAGTGTAACCACGTCTTGGTTGTGCCGTAGCCCCCTTAGTCGCTCTCAAGGTCTAAGGTATGGGAATTTAGAATCCTGACTAAGTATACCAAGAGCTAATATTCTCCCTTATTAACTAGATTTATAGATAGAATTAGAAGGATTAGTGCATACTAGCAAAACCTACGCTATATCTCTCATCTCATATTCTTAGTATTTTATTTTATTTTTTCCTTAGTTTTAATTCTTAGTTTTCGAAATTCAATCTCTTTATTTTCTGTCTTTTAATTATTTACTTTTACTCGTTATTTCTACTCACACGATTAACACACTTAAGTCCCTGAGAACGAACTCAACTTACTAACTAAAACTTGCATACGTCCTGTAATACTTGCAGCACTATGTCTGTCTAGGGTGAGAGTGCGTAGTTTCTTGACTTAATTTTCTCTTATTTTTATCACACCCTAGGCGACACCAAGCAGAGTGCCTATCAAAGAACGCGGTTTGCAATTTATTCATTTGGATGATGATCGTACCAATCACTCGCTCCTCCGGTGAGGAAAAATGGGAACATGATAAGGTACGCAAATTCTTGAGTAACACCTTGAGTAATGTACACATCGCAAATTTGCATACATTTTTGCATTGATCGCATGGGATCTTCATGGGCAGCCGTTATAATGGTCGTAAGTAACAAAATCATTAATCATACCCGCTTTGGGCTTATATCCCACGGCTCGAATAGCGGGTGGGCAGATCCCGAGAGACAGAAATTGGAATAGTTGTTGTCATGAGGTTGCATAAACTAAGGCACACCCCAGGTGGGACTTTTGCACCTTGATTATTGTTTTCTTCTATGTTTACTTCAACATCCAAATTTTCCATTTCTCCTTGCTCACCTAAAAATTTGTAAGATACAAAAACAAAGAAACCAACATAAAACAAAAAACAACTAACACTAATATACTAGCTAAAAGCACAAAAATATAATGTTATAGTCTCAAGCAGCGGCGCCAAAAATTTGTCATCTTACAAAGTGTGAAATGGACCTTGGGTGGGAAAGATGGTTCCATGGAACATGGTTAGATAAAATCGTTGCTAATAACATTAACTACACTTTTTTCCTTGCTGAAGGTGTTTTTTTAACAAAGTAGCTGAAGGTTAATGCATATTATTTGAATATTAATTTATAAATGAGTAAATTAGTTTATGTTGATGTTCGAGTATATATGTGTTTAAATCTAGCAAGTGAAAACCAAAAACTAAACCTAAAATATAACTGGCTAAATTCACAAAATATCATAAAACTCAATTAAATTCTCATGAATAATTATCAAGGCTACAGTATTAAATTCACAAGAATTACTAGATAACTCAATTAAATTCTCAGGAAGAATTATAGAAACTCCATGGTTAAAGTCACAAGAATTACCAGATAACTTACATTCTCAAGAAGAATTACGAAGACTACAATGGTTAAATTTACCAGAATTACAAGATAACTCGATTAAAATATCAAGGCTACATTGGTTGAATTCACAAGAGTTACCAAATGATTCGATTAAGTTATCAGGAAGAATTATCGAAGCTATAATGGTTAAATTCACAATAATTTCCAGATAACCCGATTAAATTCTCATTAAAAATTATCAAGAATTTTCAGATAACTCGATTAAATTCTCAGCAAGAATTATTGAGACTGTTAGCCTAAAAGGATTATTTTGATTGATGATTGGTGACAAAAAATGTATCTTGAACATGCCTGATATTACGATGAATCCTATATTGTTTGTGTGTTATTTGGAAGTTCAAATAATTGTGGAGTCAATGACATTTTAAGATATGTGCTTGTGAAGATAAAAGAGTCAATCAAGCTTTGTAGAGTTATATGAAGATTGATAAGATGTGTTTAAAGATATGAATGCTTGGAGATAGAGGAGAAGATGAAGATTGTTTCTAATAAGAAGAAGCTTGGAGAGTAATGAAAATGAGTGAGCTTGGAAGAGTTATTAAGATGATAAGACGACAGAGCTTGAGATGAAGAATAGGATGATAGAAACAAAGGAGATGGACATTTTAATGAGAAATTGTTCAAAATTCCTAAATCAGTTATAGAACGAGTCTAAGACAAATTGAAGAACTGGACCTTCGAAACAAAGACTAGGTGGAACTCCGAGAAGCATACTAGGCACAATTCCTAAACATATTGGAGAATTAGAGATGCGAAGAAGAATAATTTGGACCCCCGAGAAGCATACTAGGCGGTATGCCTAATTTTGGTGGATTATGAGCTGTAAAGAAGACCAGATGTCCAAGCCAAAGAAGAACGAGTGATTGAGCGCTTTATGAGAAAAGTTGGGTACTTGACCTAAAGTGATGAGCAAGAAATCAAAAATAGGATATCCAAGCATATTCACAATGTCTATATAGTACAAGAAAATAGTTTTTAGTGTACATGCTGACAACGAGTCGCTAAAGACAAAAAAACAAACATTCGACTTAAAAGATGTGGACGTTTTTTAGTAGTTCAAATCGCATCTAATTGGAGAGCGACATGTGTCTAAAAATGTTGGACAGATTCACCTATAAATAGAGACACTATGGGACTCCATTATTCGACTCTTGCTTCTCACACATTCAAATATTTTTGGAAGCAATATTTATGAGAGTCCCAAAGAAATATTCCTCAACTATTTCTTTGTACATCGCTGTCCACGTACATGTTCGTATCTAACTCATATAAGATTTTAGTGGCTATGCTAGGCCTATTATAAGGGTAATTGTAAAACCTATGTTTGTTCTTGGTCTAGTGAAGAGGGTGTTATTCATAGACAAGATTCGATTGATGGAGATCTAGTGTAGGAGAGACACTTAGCTTGAAGAAGTTAGGGATTTAAAGTGGTAGATAAGGGTATATATTGTCTACTAAACCTTGTGTTGTTATGTGTAAGAGAAGGCTTCACAGGATTGTAAAGTGGTACAAGAGTGGAGTTTGTCCGCTTGTTTTCCTAGTGTTTGAAATCACACAAGTGTTCCTTCAAAGGGATATTTCAAAGAGGGTGTCAAGGTGTGCAGTCTCGCCTAAAAAGACACGGGAATTTTTAGTGGAGAATTTTAAATCCTGAAGGCGTTCCTACCTTAAGTAGTGGATGTAGGCACGAATAGCTGAACCACTCTAAATCTTGTGTTTGCATCTCTCTCTCTCTCTCTCTCCCTTAACTCTTTACTTTTTGCATACCATTTGTTTGTTTTATTGCCTATTTATTGCATATATCTTTAGGCATAGTTTTTTTCATTCTAGGTGCTTGTTAAATTTCTTACTTGATCATTGACTTGTGTTCATCATAGAACAAATGCACACATAATTTGATTGAGCATCTAACACGCTTGTATCATTTCATAAGAGTTGTTCTAGTCACTCTATCTAAAGTCCGTAATGCTTGAATCTATAAGTAGGATCGAGTACTGCAATTTCAAGTTAGATTTCATATTTTTGCATAATACTATACATTTCCACTCTAGTATATTATAGGGTTTTCAGAGGATACCCTGGGTAAATTCACAAATAATACCCAGACAAATCTTAAATTCCCATGCAAAATTATCATAGCATTACTAACTAAATTCACACGAATTACTCATCAGCTTGATTAAATTATCATGAAAAGTTATCAAAATTTAATTGATTAAATTTACAAAAGGTAATTTAGAACCCGACCAAGTTTCCATGGGGGGTCCCAAACGAGTAATAATATATACCACCCAAATTCATACAACCCAACATACCACCCATGACATGGTGTGATTTGGTTGGAAGAAAATCGTTAATCAAATCGAGTAAATAAATAAATTAACGATTTACTTCCAACCAAATCACGACATATTTTGTGTGGATAAATTTGGGTGGTATAGATCATTACTCTTCCCAAACAATGAATGGAAAGTAGTCAGTTTTTTAAAAATTACCAAAGATGAGGGTGAAGTCTCATTATAAGGTTTTCCAAATAAAACGCAAACCGGTCAAGTTCATAAGTGAACCCTAATAAGTTTATACCATAATTCTTTCCTATAATAAGTGGTAGAATATGAATGAATTGATTTCGTACAAAATGATTATTTCCGCAAAGCCCTCGAAAATATTACAACCTATGAGAACAGACTTGATCGACTAAGTTATGAACTAACTATGAACATAAGAAGCCTAGTAAACTTTTTTTCATTTAAGTTAAATGTATAGAGAAATGTCAAGTCAAAAGCGTAACAATATTGATCTTATACCCTTTAAAGTGAGTATAGTACTCGTAAATAAATTCTTAAAGAGAACTGAAAGAAAAGAAACGTGCATGAAAAATGTGATTCAAAACTTTGATAAAAGTAAATTTCAATAGACTGAGGTTCATACCAAAAGACCTATTACAATTAACGGGTTCTAATTTTGAATTAAAAGAAATGGTTTTGTCCATCAAAGAAGATGTGGAACCAGAGGACCTTATGAAACCTTCAAAGTCAGAGTATCTCATTTTGAACATCAACAAAGTGAAATCATTCTAATGAAACATTCACTTCAAGTCAGGATACTTGGCACAAATCTCATCACGTAGTTGGTGAGCGCTACCTGCCACTTAGTGAGTACCCTCGTGTTCTCCTTTAAAATCCCCAATAGAGAGAAAATTCTGCTCTTGGGACTTATCTAAGTCCACTGTCATCTTGGATAATTCTTCCTTTAAGCGAAGAATCTCATTGTCTTGGATTTTGAGAGTCGTTTGAAGGGACTTCACTTCAATGACTTTGGACTTATGGAATCAATAACTAATTGGTTTAATTTAATACAATGTGTAGTACTCCCTCCGTCCCAAAAATAATGTTCACTTATTCCATCACACATATTAAGAAACATAATCATTACATATACACATTACAAAATTACCTCTAATAAAGTATCTTGGTATTTTAAATATACACTGGAAGTATAAATTTTATTTTTTTAATAAGGACAATAATAGAAAAAGTTGGAAAAAGGTGTCTTGATATTCTAAGTGGACAATAATTTTGGGACACTATTTTTAGTAACGTGGACATTAATTTTGGGACGGAGGAAGTAATATCACAAACTCTTAAGGAAAAACGCCATTAAGATCATTATAAACCATTAAATTTGTTGACAACCTCATGTATAGTTTGGTAAAAAAGACTGCAATAGGGAAATAATTATTCTTTCCTCGTAATCGTATTCTCCTTCTCTGTTACTTAAGATCATATGAAGCCATAAAGTAATACTACCTTCATTCAATAATAATTGACTCTTTAGAGTTTTTCACACATATTAAGGAACCTAAAAAGTAGATAAAATTTAATTTAAAATGACCAACATATCCCTAATTATAAGAGAGATAAAATTAAATATTTAGTTGGTAAGAGATTTTAAAAAGAGGGTAGAATAGGAAAAGATTATTTATTTTGCCTTGGACTTTAAAAGTGACATACATTGTGGAATATATTTGTTTGGCTAAAGAGACTATTACTAAATAATGGAGGTAGTAAATATTATGACGGATGGTTTGAGTTGCCAAAAAATGATGAAATGAGGAAGTATTTATACAAAGAATCTCATAATAGAGAAAGCCTATCATCTTAAACAATACTACCTCCATTCCATAATAATTGACTCTTTAGAGTTTTTCACACATATTAAGTAACCTAAAAAGTAGGTAAAATTTAGTTTAAAATGACCAATATATCCCTAATTATAAGAGAGTGAAAATTAAATATTTAGTTGGTAAGAGATTTTAAAAAGAAGGTAGAATAGGAAAAAGATTATTTATTTTGCCTTGGAACTTTAAAAGTGACATACATTGTGGAATATATTTTCTGGCTAAAGAGACTATTATTAAGGAATAGAGGTAGTACGTCAGTACTAATGACATTTGAAATAACCAAGGAAATGTAAAAAATTATACTTTGGGAACTGTTAAAGAAGGTGTACGTATGCATGGCACATAATTGTGAAAGCGGTTAATGATGACTTAGTTAAAACTCTTCTACGCGGTAACAAATATCTTAATAATTGAATATTCATGTTCCCTCTTTCAAAGAATCAAAAGTTAAGAGATTAACTCGTTGACAGACGACCCAAAGAAACTCAAAGAATAAAAATACGAGTCTTCATTATGACCTAACTTAATCTAATCCCTAGATGGGGTTCAAATGAAAATATGAGTTGGTAGAGTAAGACCTCGACAACCTCGATTATGTTCTTATGCTTCGGTTTGAAAAGAAGCTTGTAAGTGTCATGAACTATGTCGTCTTAAATATTTTGTTATTTTCCTATCGTTCTTATGCGATAAAACTAACTTTCCAAAAATGTATCTTTGGTAGAAGTGTTACAGTTCCTCACTCCGTTCCAGAAAGGTTGTCACCTATATTAAAAATAATTGTTTCAAAAAACATGTCATTTTTTAAAAAATCAGTACACTTTTTGTTTATTTATACCACTTTTACCCCTAATTAAATATTATGATATATGCTCTCAATAAATATTCAAGATATCAAGACACTTTATGAAGGGTATTTTAGTAATCATATGGATAATAATGACATTTCTTAGTTTGTGTGCAAAAGAAAATGTGAAAACCTTTTCAGAACGGAGGAAGTATATATTAAGCGTGTATAAATAATCTTGAACTATTTTTTAGCTCGAGGTTGAAATCAAAAGCCCAAATATCACAAAAAAATATTCATACCAAAATAATATAAGCATCGACTATATCGATATATATACATAATTCAGTTACTTGTTTGTCGTGATCCACTAAAAATATAAGAAATATCATAAAGAAACACACAAATATTTTCATATTCAAGAACTGGAATAGAACTACAAAGAAATTATTGATTATCACCCTTCTTGGTATAAGAAGCTAGGGAATTATATGTTGCGGCATGGTCCTTAGGGGAATCAAAAAGAGTTAAAGGTACATTTGAGCCGAATTTTTTATGTTGGTTGAAAGATTTACTCCAGCTAGCATAAACGATGGTGGGAAACCATTCTTTCAAAACTTGTCTAAATTTATTGGATATTTATAGTATTTGATCGCCTTGGACTTGATCTCTTGAGATCGATGATCAATGTCTTCTTTCATATTCAATATCTTGTTTTCATATTCCCTATAACGCCTAGAAATGTCTTCTTACATCTTCCATTTGACTAGAAATGTTGTTAAACTAAACGTCATTAAGGACAGATCATATGAAAGCTTGTCCTTCTCTTTCTGAAGATCGACTAAAGCTAATCATGATGATTTGTGAGTATTGAAATTTTCTTCTTTATGTCATCTTGAATGGCTGAGGAAAAATTACGCTATTGGAGAAATCTCATCTTTCCGTCCAAGAAAATTTAACCAAATAAACTTTCATCTGCAAAAAAAACCAATAAGAAAATATTATGTAATATTTATGTATCAGTATCGGGGAAGTACCTATTTACGAATAGCCTCGATACCCAACGAGGCATCAAAAGGTTTCTCTAGAGAGATAAGAGGCAAATCTATGAATTGAGCAAGCGAGGAATCAAGTTTTGAGGAGGACTATGTTAGAGTAGGAGGTTGCTTCGAGATTTTGAGGGGATTCATACAAAGCCTCTTAGGCGTCCTCTCTCTCAATGAAGAGACAATGAAGTAGCCTCGTAGACTTCATATTTATCATGAATATCGATTAGAAAAGGGGAAGATTCCCTTTTGAGTAAATTTTAAATTGATCTCTCATTCACCTTCATGTCCAAGATATCATTTAACCCACTTGTAAAATAGTTTGGAACTCCCTACATGTTATCCTCCTTGTTGCGTCAACTCGGAAGCTCGAACTTCCTTGTTATTACTTACGAGAATCCTTCAACATTCCTACCACGTCTATATATGTTCAATTAAATAAAAGGATGAGTAAAAAAAATAGATTCGAGAAATATTAAAAGGGTTCCCTAATCTAGAAAGTAGTATTTCATTCCCTCGAGTTTTGAAAGGTAATTATTTTAAGGTAATTAATCCTCCTTCTTTTATAGAATTTGTAGTGAGGATGAAGCTAGGAATTATGTATGGTCGAGTTTTCAAACAGTCTTTACATCAATAATTCAGCATTGGTATTAAGAATTACTAACCATTGATCTTCTCGGTCTCATTAAGAACAAGAAGTGTGTCTTCCTAAGAAACAAATTCCATAAACCGTAGACACGGGACAACTAGGTAGTTTCTTGAAAAAAACGAATATTGTATGCCACCCTGAGTGGCGATTTGGAAAATTCCCAGCGAGGAAAATAGGATGGCGTTAAGATTTCAAAGAAGGAAAGTAGACCATCCTCCTTGAACTTTGATTTATCACAGGATTGGAGGGATCAACCATAATATAGTAGGGTTCTTCGTTATCTAGTAAAAGGTTCGAAAGAGACTCATAGAAGGGGTCAACTTGAGATTCAATTGACATTGGGAACAAAAAATAGGAAATCATATCCTAAGCATTTGGTGATAGTTGACTCGGACTTAAGTAGTATAAGTTTAACAGGTTGTGGATGAAATGGCCGAAGGGGTATCTCATACCCATATATATCAAAACATCATAAAGCCTGATTTCATCATCATAAACCTCACAAGCTTTCTCCTTATTTTCCGGTATCATAAATTCTATGACACGACCTATGTCTCGTTGAATAAATAGTTCACAACATCTCCAGATAAATACCATTCAACCGGGTTCGTAACGAACCCTAAAATCAAACCTTGGTTTTTTCTATATCGCCTTGTTACAAAGTGGAGGTATTGTAAATGGATATAATCTTATCCTTTTTCAAGAGGGATTGTCCCCTAAGTCTTTATACAATGAAGGAGAAAGGTTTGAAATTACAAAAAGCTTATTAGAAGCTGCAGAATTCCTCCTAGAAGGAAAACTAAACCTATCTTCTAAAGGGGTCTCAACAAAATGCATTGAAGGATTGTGTATATCACCCTCATGAGCCAAGGAGGGAGATGTATTTTGAGACCTAGACCTTATGAAATGAGAATAGATAAAGGGAGTGTGAAATATTGCCTCCAAAATGATGTGAGAATCTCAGCTCAGTCACAGATCTCTTTAAAAATGATAGCCGACTTAAAGAAAGAAAAATCATGGAAGAAAGATCCATAACAAATATTGTGAGGAAAAAAACCCAATACATACATATCCGTACAAAAGTCTGAGTATATTTAAAATGTAACGTTTCGACTAGACAATCATTTGGTATATTCACGTGCGGTGACAATAATTTAGCTGACACGACAATCAAAATATTGAAAACAAGTAAAAGAGATTTTCATTATAGTGACTATTATCTGGGTGCATTCAGTCATGCGAAGGTATTTGAAAGATCACCTCGATATGCTCGTAATTCCAAGTAAGGATGAGACAAAAGCAATACCTGCATCACTAGGTGGTTTTCGACACTACTTATCTCATAGGAAGGTATTTGAAAGATCGCCTCGATATGCTCATAATTCCAAGTAAGGATGAGACAAAAGCAATACCTGCATCACTAGGTGGTTTACGACACTACTTATCTCATGAAAGATACAAATATATAAAAGTAATACTTGAATCGCTAGGCGGTTTACAATACTACTTCTTTCATGAACGATGCAAATAGAAAACGCCTAAAATAATTTATATGTTGGGTCGACCCTGGGCAGAGGCAACCAAGGCGACCGCCCAGGGCCCTAAAATATTCGGGGGGGCCAAACATTTCTAGGGCACAAATTTTATGGTTACATTACTTTTCTCTGATATCTAAATAGTGAATTACCTAAACAATGTGTAGTGATTATTTTGATGGTAGAGGAATTATAAGTGAATTTCTAGTATCCAAAGGTTTGGAGTTCAAATCCCTCTTGTTGTATAAGATTTCTTTTCTTGTTTTTTTCACTTGTTCTTGTTTCTTGATTATTTTATCCTGATTTTTTTTCTCTTTTTCTTTTCTCCTTTTCTTTTCTTGTTCTTTTTTCTCTTTCTTTTTTTGAGATTTATTTTTTAAAATGTTTATTTTTTTAACTAAGTAAATCATATTATATAATGAAAATTCACATTAACTAAATATAATTACAACAAGTTTTAAAGATTTGACTCTCTTTTTTTGTTTTTTTCAATTTTATTTAGTTGTTTTTCTCTTTTGTTTTTCTTTCTTGTTTCTTTTCCTTATCATTTTCTTCTTCTTGAGTTGGGATTCTTTTTTAGTTCTATTTGCATTTTTACTTTTTAGATTCTATTTTTTATTTTTATTAAGTTGGATTATAATATATAACAAAAGACATACATAGTGCAAATATAATTACAATTTATATGCGCAAAAGTTTCAAACGGTAGATGTTTAATAATTATTTTTTATATAATATTAATCTAAATTTTTAATATCAAGATTTATTTATTTTTTCACGTATTAGTTGAAACACCATATAAGAAACATAGCTTAATTTTAATTATTATACACAAAAATAAGAAATTAATTTATTTTATGTTTTTAATTATTTTCATTATAATATGTATGTATAAAAAAAGCTATAAGTTATAAATCATCACAAAAAAGGTTCAAGTCTTTTATTCAAACATTATTTTGTTATTTATATATACATATTGCATCGATTTTTTAGTTTATATGGCCTGTTAATTTAGCTTTATTTATATTATAATATGTATTTCAAACTCACAAAATTTTGTCTGAATTCACAGATTGCCTTTAAAATATATATTAATATAGGTTTTAATTTCTGTAAAAAAAACTGATTTTCTTTAAGGTTAATTTTTACTAATATAGTAGTTAATTATGATCAAATTTAGAGGTATTTATAGGTGTTGGAAAATCTATTGACCTGGTGGTGCAGTTCAAATGTTTCATATATTAAAAATAATGTTACTTAACTCTTAAATATTAAACACGCGATATAAGGAATACTATAAGAAAACGACAAGTAAATATAATGTATGTTCTGTTATTACTCATATAATAAAAAATCATAGTGAAATTTACGAATTAAAGATTATTTCAAATGCGTCATTTTCATGTAAACATTTATTCCTTGAAAAACCTGAGAGTAGGCCTAATTCAAAATTCTGCAGGGCCTTAAAATTGGTAGGACCGACTCTTTTTATAGCGTCCCTTTTGAAGGTGTCTAATCCTTTAAGTTATTTTTCCAAAATTTTAAAAGCTCCTATATAGAGAGAAATAAGAGACGGTTAAATCTCATTTGACTTTCTTTTGTTTAAGCCATCCTTTATATTCATTAGTATCCCAAACAAGTCTGGATACATAATTTTTGGGACAAGAAGCCCAAAAGAAATAAAATAGGCACAAAACTAATTATATCACCTAATATATTAAGAGCCCAACTTAAATAATACAAAAGTGAGTCCACGAACTAATCTATCTTGAATTCCACTTATCCCACCAACAAAATAATAACATTAGGTGTTATAATCCATATAACCGTTAACATTCCACCTTATTCATCTACGCAGTTTCAAGGCTTAACCCTTCCTTTCCCGGAGATAATCCGCCATGTCCTTGATCTTCTTCGGTCCAAAAGCTTTGTACTTTGTTAAGTTATTAGTCAGATAAGTAGGTATCTTCTCAAATATTTCATCTTCATTGAGAAACTGGTTGTTGAAAGCTACGTTGTTTCTTTCAATCCAGATCGTATGAGTTGCGATAGAAAACACTAATCTGGTAACCTCTTTCTCTAACCCTTTCATTTTATTAATTAAGAACCAATCAATAATCGTTTCCCAATCTGCATATTTGATTGAAATATTCATTTTCTCATAGCATATGTCCCAGATACGATAAGTAAATGAGCAGCTCCAAAAGAGATGGTATTTATCCTCGCTTGATCTTCTACAGCTCTCACAAAGCGGATTAGATATGAGACCCTAGTTCATCAATCTTTTTTTTTGTTGGTACTATGTTTAACTGGATGGTCCAAAGCATAAATTTTTATTTGGGGAGACTTTTTGTTTTCCAAATGATTTTATGCCAAGAAATCTCTGTCGATTTGTTTCTCAGAATTTCATAAACTTATCATGTGTTAAAAAACCTTTTTTGTATTTGCACATCTGATAGAATCATTTGTATTTGTGATGAAGATCTCCTTAGTTATATTATACATGACTTGACCATAGGAGTCCATCTCCAGTTACCTTCATGTATGGACTGGGAAACTTTACTGTCAGTAAAATATCGTAATGCTAAATTACTGCAATTCATCGCATTAAAGTATTTTTTATTTGGCAACCAATAGTCCCACCAAATTGAAATATATTTCCCATTACCAACATGATAATTGATTAAATTTGGCCAAGTGTTTCATCTTTAAAAAAATCTACAACCCTAAGAGAAGTCTTGAGGAATTTATACTTGCCAAAAAGATTTCTTCTTAAGCAGATTGGCTTGCACCCATTGAGACCACATTGTGTCTTTAGGAATGCAACATCCCCACAATAATTTTAAAATAGAGACTTGATTCTATGTATATAAATCTTTAATACCCGGTCCACATTCTTTCATTGGTTTTCATATAGTGTCCCAATAAACTTTTGCTCCTCTTTCATTTTGTCTTTTACCACTCCAAAGAAATGACATAATCTTGCTCTGAAGTAGCTTGATGATTTTTTTTTTTTGGGAGAACAAATACATTACACAAATGACTTGCAATACCATTAAGCAAAAATTTTATAAATAGTATACATAAGTGAGGTGTTTAGAACACCAATGATCTATCCTTTTTTTCATATTATCCACTGGTAGTTTGTAATCATTTAAACTCAATCTCCCAGTGATTAAAGGTATCCCCAGATATTTCATAGGGATATTACCTACTGGGAATCTAAGCACATTATAAATTTAACGTTGGATATTAATTGAGTAGCCACTACAGAAAATGTTGCTCTTATTATCACTTATCTAAAGTCCAGACATTTTATTGAGCATATTGAGTCCCTTTTTTTATCAAAAAAAGAAAGGTTCTATGAGGGTTTAAAAAGCAGTAGCAAATCATCAGCAAACATGAGGTTGTTAATCTTTAGTTTTCCATATTTGGGATGCCATTTTGAATCATTTTTTTTTTCAATCAGTTGAAGAATTTAAGTCAAAACCTTCATTCATATAACAAAAAGATATAGGGACAAGGGGTCCCCTGTATTATCCCCTTTTCACCTTTAAAACCCCTATGGTGCTCCAATTATCATAATAGAATATGATGTACTTGTGAGGCATATGGTTATCTAGTTGATAAATTTTTTTGGATACACAAAAGCTTCCAAAGTATTCATAGTAAAAATCCAATCCGCAGAATCATAGTCTTTCATAAGATCAAGTTTTACATTCCATGTGACAATCATGATAAATTAGGGTCAGGAGGCTTTTCATGCACTACTCTTGAAGTGTTGACATCCAATAATTCTTGAATCATGTCCTCCATATGTTCATTGCTTTTCTCTAAAACAACATCAAAGTTATTTGAAGTAAATGTTATGTTATTTCTCTCAGTTTGAGTTGGAGAAGCATTAGATCTCTTGGTAACCACCTGGGTCCATTTTTCAACGTGGGAGTCAGAGTGAGCCTGCACCTTATGCACACCCTTCTCCCATTCAAGTATTTTCACTCTATCTTCTGTCTTAATTTGTGTGTTGACTTTCTCAACCCAAAATTATTTTGGTTTCCTACACGTAATATAACTATGTCCCAACATGTTACATTTATGACATATGACTGGGTTCTAGGTAAATTAAACTTCCACATCTTCAATTTGATTGTCTCCCATATTAATATCAAAGTTTTCTATAATTTTTGTGTTGAGATCCATTTCCAAACATACTCTAGGTAAGGTGGGTCTTGTGTGCTTTGTTGTTATCTTGTCCATTTGCTTTGTTGTTATCTCATCCATTTAAATGGGTTTACCCATGCACTCTCTACCACATTTAATCCATCTTTAAACCATAATTTCGTAAGGAATTTTTTCAGTTTAACCCAAACTGGAACATTGTCTATTCTAAATTTTTCAAAGTGGATATTTGGTTTCCATTTTATTACTATAAGTGGCTTATTATTGACAAGACAAAGCTCTCCAAGCACCTTATAACATGTATCTTCTGATTCAAGCTTAAAAACAAACAACCCTTGTTCAGAATTGCTAATTTTCCCTTTGCCAAATTATTTCCAAAGGGTGTCAACCATATATTTAACCATGTAAAATGGAAGGGGTTTGTCAAGAAATTGTCGCACCACACATGTTTTCCAAGCTTTACAACCTTATTCTATTATTTGTTTAGAAGGTATAACAATAATTCTACCATTTTAATAATTGGAAGAATATATTCCAATATATGATCTTCTATAATTTTTCTATCAAAGAAGTTTGACCATACCTTTTTTGATAAATCTTGAGTTGCCAAGGTTGAGGTCACTCCTTGAAGTGATGAAGGTAGATCTCTGACCAGATCTGAGCAGGGAACAAGTATAGATTCCTCATTGATTAGCTCTGTTCTCTTACTAGCACTTTTGTGACTCTAAAATGGTGGGAAAGCCTCTAACATTATGATTTTACCACTGCTATTATTGTTTTTCTATGGTATAACTTCATACCTGATATTGTTGATAGGTATATTGTTGTTTCTCATTATAGATCTGGTATTATTTTTGTTGAGCAAGAGTTATAATTGTAGGTATTTATTTGTCACCTACATATTTGTAACCAAACCCCATGGTATGTGCTTTGTTGAGTGTAACAACATACTCTTGGATATTAATTTGTTTCTTCCTAGTTGATTTTTAGGTGCCATTTACGCAAATTCCTGAGGTAATCTATGATGAAGGTAAAGTGTTTGAAAAGAGACTTGAAAGAAAAAGTAGTAGGGAAAGGGAGAATAAGAGAAGAAAATAAAAGAAACTTTCACCAATGGCCGGTACTGGGCAGGGGTAACCAAGGCGATCGCCTAGGGCCCCGATTTAATCGAGGCTCAAAAATTACGGGTCATTAAAAATTTTATGGTTACATTGATTTTAAAAATATTTATCCCTAATGATAAGTCGTAAACTGATAGTTCTATGGTTTGCTGAGGTCTGCAATTCGGCATAAGAATTCAGGATATTTTTCTTATTCTTTTTCTTTTTGTTTTCCTTTTTCTATTTGGGATTGTTTTTTGAGTTTATTCTAATTTTTTATAATATATCATTAATCTTTGTTTTAGTATTGTGAATTTTTTTTCATTTATAAATAAAAGATTATAATATGGGTCAATTACCCATGGGGTCTTGAAAACCATCTTAGTGCCAAAAAGGAACTAGTCCATTCCTCTCTCCTCCAAAGAGGCCTCTAAGAATCCCATTGTCATTACTACCCTTCTAGTGCATATAAGAAACTATTAATCTCTCTCCTCCTTTATCATTTTTTCTCTCCCCTCCTTCATTAACTAACAATAATTTCCAGCTCCGACCACAACAACCGATCACCGCCGATCACCGCCAACCACCACCGGAAAAAGTTCTGAGCCTGGAAAAAGTTATTGAGCCTGGAAAAAGTTACTAAGCATGGGGAACTTAGCATGGAAAAAGTTACTAAGGATGGGATAATGAGCATGGAAAAAATTGCTGAGTATCGGAAAATGTGTTGAGTGTCGGAAAAAGTTGTTGAGTATTCGAATTCTTTTGTTGAGTGACTTTACTGAGCATGCTCGTTTGCTCAGTAACTTTACTGAGCATGGTCGAATGCTCAGTAACTTTATTGAGTCTGCGGAAAAAAGTTGTTGAATTTTATTTTTTTCTTGATTCAAAATTATTTATATGGAAAAAATAACTCAAATACTACAAGATTGCCAAAAAGAAAAGAAAAAAATTGGAAATTATTACATTATAATTACAAGAAAAAAAGCATGTTATTCAATTTTTATTTATCAGATTTAAAACTAAACAAAGAGTAAACTAAGCTCATTAAATACTTTGCCTTTATATGTTAACCCAAACCCAAACGGAAGCCTTTGAGTAGATCAGAGCACAGCTCCCGCCGGAGCTTCCATTAACACCAGCGAAGCCTCCCTTTGACTCGGAGCTTCATAAACCAGCAGATCCATGAGGAGAACGGCCACAAAACCACCTTTGCGAAACCGAACGGCGGAGAAACTCTTCTGCGAACACCATCAACAAAGCTTCACGAACTCCATTCTTCATGAAACTCGCCGGGAAAAACTTCTGCTAAAAAACTTCTCGGCGCAGCAGTGCGAGTCAGATCTGTGGTAGTTCAAACGGAGTTCATGAGCCATGGCCATCGCAGCAGTGTGAAGCATCTTATTGAGCTCCAGGAGGAGAATGGTCCCTCATTGGCGGCGTAAACTCGCCGGCGAGGTCACGAACGGCGAAACAGAGATCTCACAGAGCAGCAGGTCTCATGGAGCAGCCGAAATAAACCTTCGACGACGAGCTCTCTCTCCGGTTTGCCATGGCTATGGCTTTATGCTGCTGCAAAGCTGCGTCGAAAATTTAAGAGAGAGAAAAAAAGACAGAAAGAGAGAAGAGAGGAGAGAGAGTGTGTGTTTAGGCTTTTAATTTTATCTGGATAAATATTTGTATATATAGGAAACTAAAATACTAAAAGGGGTAAGAATGTAACTGAGATTTTGGACTACAGTGTTAAATTTAGTTTGTGGCCTTTAGTAAGAAGAAGAAAGTCAGCTGGTGTTGTTGAGTCTTGAGGTTGTGTCTTTAAGACCCCTTGGGTAATAATCTCTTATAATTTCCAAATCTATATAAAAGAGACCTCTTACTGATTGTTTAAAAATTTCAAAACAATTGATATATAATGATTACTTTTATAAATTTTATTCTAAGTTTTAAATATCAAAATTTATTTATTTATCCATATAATAATTGTAACAACATATAAGAAATCCAATTTATTTGTTTGATATTGAATTCTTAAACTGAAAATAAAAAATATATATTATTTTATGCTTTTAATTATCTTCATTACAATATATAATGTATATTCGACTATTTATCATATAATAACCAGTGTTCTAAAACAAGGCCGTCTAGCCGATTAGGCGCTCCGCCTAGGCGTTCCAAAGTGTGATCTGCCTAGAATTTCTCTCGAAGGTTCGTCTACGCATAATCTAATTAATAAACTACCCAATCAGATTAATGAGTTGCCCAACCTGAATACTACCTAGCATGCTAGACCATAAATAACTAATTCAATCTAATCTAACCCAACACATTAGAACAATATAAAGAAAAACTACTTAGGTTAGAGTTTGAACGCGCGAGAAAATAAAGAAGGTGGGATTTTTTAATTTTTAAGTCTAGATTTCTTGAATTGGTCGTTTTTAGGTTAATAATAATGAATTTTCATTATTTTATAATAAAAATATATAATATTTGTGTTAAATTGATCTACTTTAAATATATTAGGATTTAAATGTTATTCATATCATTATATTAGTCATATATATTTAGTATAAAATAATATAAAAACCGCCTAGGTAAAGACCGCCTAATTCCGATTAATGAGTCGCCTAACCATCTAGGCGCTCGAAGGTGATCGACCGTCCTAGACCGCCTAGCGCCTTTTAAAACCATGATAATAACAAAACATATTAAAATTACGTATTAAAACTTAATTAAATGTGTCATTTTCCCATAACTATTCTATCCTCTTAACAACGTTAGATTCGTTTATGGTCTATTTTTAAATTTCACCCAGGGTTTCAAAATTGGTATGACAGGTTCTAGTTCTACTCTCACCATTATTAATCCTACAAGGATACGTGGAGGAAAGATGAAGAAAAGAGAGAAAAACGGTGAAAAGATGGTAGAAAAAGTGGTCGGAAAAGAAAAAAAATGTAAATCTAGAGAGAGAAAGCTAAAATATAAACTTAGAGAGAAGGTTGAGATTTTTTTTTTTACGTGGGTGGACCTATATTCAGGAAGGAAATTGAACCTTGTATCTTTCATTTTACATCCATTAGGGAGGGAATTTGAATTTCTTTTGATGACGAATTCAGTATATATATTAATGACAAATTTGAGTAATGATATTTGTCATTCTTATTTGGTTCACCCTTATATCACCCCTTATATGACATGACATTAAATCTATGAGAGATAAAAAAAGTAATTAGGAAAAAAACACTCTGATGGGTGTTTAAAATCTTTACATAAAAGGTAATATAAGGATGAACCAAAAAAGGTGACAAAATATCACTACTCGGACAAATTTCCTTTTGCATATTACCATATATGATCAGAGTAGTTGTTAATCAATCGAGTAATGATATATACCACTCAAATTCATACCACACAATTACCACCTATGATGTGGCGTGAATTGGTTAGAAGTGAATCGTTAATCTTTTTTTTTTTGGTCCAAAATATTACTTCAAATAAAAGAGTTACAAAGAGTTAAACAATTCCGGAAGGAATTGATTCGTTCAAAATAATTTTAGCTAACCTACTTGAGTACGCAACTAGTTGCGAGCCATTCATGTTGCTAACTAGCTTATGTTTGGCTACCTCATCGGCTAAGCTATTCCTATCTCGACTAACCCATCGAAATATAGGTTTACAATTTTTAGAAATAAAGTATATGCTTTTAATAATATTACAAATTTTTGGAATGCTAATAATAAAGTTTTTCTCCAATGGAAGCATAATCTCTTGACAATCACTCTCAATAATAACTTGTGTATCCTTGATGTCTCTCGCAATAATACAAGCTTTGAGGATTCCAAGAGTTTCAACCTCTAGTGGAGAATCTGCATTCACATCCCAAGTTTCGCAATATAGCACCTTTCCTTTATTGTCCCTGTTAACACAAAAAATAGATTAACGGTTTTTAACCAACCAATTCACGCCACGTCATAGGTATTATACTTGGATGGTATGATTTTGGGTGATATTTATCATTACTTTAATCAATATTAGACATGCATCCCACTACAGAAAGAAGGAATGATATTGGCTAAGGTGCATATGTACTAACGAAAAGCAATTGATCGATGGGAACGTTCTTCCGTTTAATAAGCCAAAACGAAACATTTGACTTTGAAGAAAAAAGGATGTGCTTAACCATGAACCCAATAATTTAAATGTTCCGGATACCAGCCAAAATGGTGTGCACGTTTATTATTTTTAAAGTACATTATAAATATATCTTGACTCGTTTAATTATTTAACCTGCACGTATTTATTTATTTTTCTCTTGAACAAAATTCTATCACCCATTCCTTCATCCCCCAATTTTACGGGTCCAATTTGTTCCCTTTGTATACACATGGCTTCTTTAGGTGATCATGGTTGTATAATTATAGATTTCTTGTAGTGGACCTTATCTTCCTCATATATACACCGATCATCAACAAATCCATCTTTCAAACACCCCCTTTCCTGTTTTTATCCTTCTTCTTTCTTTCTTCAAGGTTGTTTCACCTTTTGTCTTGACTTTAATCTTTTTCTGAAGGGAAACCTTAGGTTGGATATTCATCTAGCAATTATCATTATATGTGATTATAATTATTGCTTCAAATATAATCTCTTTAGTTGCAAAGCCAATTCGATATATATATGTATTCGTGTTCGTAAACCAGAATGTAGATTTTCGATCTACATGTTATGAGAATACATGTCAATTCCTTGTATATTAATCGATAAAAGCTATAAAGGTCCATTTACCGATATTGGAACCATTTCGTGGAGGAACAATATCATAACGACAACTATGAATAGTTGTTTTGGATGTTTACGTAATCACCATAAGAAATCATGCAAGAATGTTACGAATATAGATGTTAAAGAACCACACAAGCATTCTCAACCCTCCATGGCCCAGCCATTAGATAAGCCAAAGCCTGTACAACAGCCACGTCGAGGTGAGTTTATCGCCTTCATGGCAAAATCTCACGTTAAATTGGCTCACATTGTAAAAATATATTTTTATGTATAAAAATTAAATTATATAGACTAATCAATTTAAAAAGATTATGACATTGACAAATTTTGTGGTGCAGAGGATCCAAGGAAGGTTGCATCTGAACCTATGGAGCAGGATATTATTCCGAAACAAAATGGAAATATTGGAGCAACAAACTTCTCATATCGGGAGCTAGCAACAGCGACAAAGAACTTCAGACAAGAATGCCTTATAGGGGAAGGTGGGTTCGGGCGAGTTTACAAGGGCCGACTAGAAAAAACCGGGCAGGTATGTGAAATTTCTAAGCACTAGATTTAGTACTTGAATTATCTCAAATTTGAGTAACTGTAGGATTATTCGATGTTCAGATTGTAGCGGTGAAGCAACTTGATCGTAATGGATTGCAAGGAAATAAGGAATTTCTTGTGGAGGTTTTGATGCTCAACTTGTTGGCTCATCCAAACCTGGTAAATTTAATTGGTTATTCAGCTGATGGAGATCAAAGACTTTTGGTATATGAGTTTATGCCATTGGGATCTCTTGAAGACCATATTTTTGGTAATTTATTCTTCTTTCCTTTTATCTTTCATACTTTTAAGCATTTTTCAAATTTATTTGTCACACCCCAAGTCCCGTTTATGGTTTTGAAGGTGAATGGTATTTTAGGTTAAAAAAAAATATCTATTTGGATATCCTATTCATTGTTCCGAAATTGTTAACCAAAATATTGATTAAGCCCACAACACCCACAACACCCACAAATCGATATGGGGTAGTGTGTGTGCTTACAAATTTGTTATGATATATCAGTGTGTAACAAAGGCCGTATTTATATAGACGGATATCACAAGAACTAACATTATATTTAACCAAAAGAATATAGTTAATGTGCAAAGATGAATTTATACCATGTATCTTTGCAGATCTTTCACCAGGTCAACCACCCTTGTCTTGGACCAAAAGGATGAGAATTGCATTAGATGCTGCAAAAGGTTTAGAATATTTACACGATAAAGCGAACCCTCCTGTGATTTACCGCGATTTAAAATCTTCCAACATATTACTAGACAAAAACTATAATGCGAAACTCTCTGATTTTGGACTAGCAAAGCTAGGACCCGTAGGGGGTTTGTCACATGTTTCAACAAGGGTAATGGGAACGTACGGTTATTGTGCCCCGGAATATCAGAGAACAGGTCAATTAACTGTAAAATCCGATGTTTATAGCTTCGGTGTTGTTTTGTTAGAGTTGATCACAGGAAGGAGAGCTATTGATACTTCTAGGCGAGGTGAAGAACAAATATTGGTTACTTGGGTAAATTAATCATTTCTTTTTTCTTTTGTTTTCATCCATTTATCTGATTATTTCCTTCAATGTAAATTTGTATTTTGTTGTGTTGTTTTAACATATAATCAGGCTGAACCAATGTTTAAAAACCCAAGTAAATTCATTCAACTAGCCGATCCGGAACTTAAAGGAGAGTTCCCAAAGAAAAGTGTGAATCAAGCAGTTGCTATTGCAGCTATGTGTTTGCAAAATGATGCACAAATCAGACCATTGATGAGCGATGTGGTAACTGCTCTAAGTTATCTTGCTGTACGAGACTCGGCATCAGCTTCCGTTGCAGCTTCACCTTTATCATCTCCTACTCCCACGTTTAAGTCTGCAAATGAAGATGGTCAAGCCGAGGAAACTGCACAAGAACGCCAAAAAGCGGTCAAAGAAGCAATGGAATGGGTAGCAAATTCAAGAACAGGGAACACATAAACAATCAGGATTGGATCTTCAGGGAGTAAATAAATATATTTGTTGAGCTGATCGGGGGTGCATATATGAGTGATCATACTTCAACGCGAAAAAGTTTGAAGTTTTGCAATCGAACACCGATGCGAAGGATTATGAGTCGTTTATAGTAATAGTAACAAGTGTAATACATTTTCATGATGTTGTATTGAACACTGGTACTATCTAAATTTTTCTATATCAGCCTTTGCAATCCGTACTCAACAATTTGTTGTGTATGAATAATTTGCAGAAATATTTGAACTGTAAAAGCGTTAATCTATATGAAAGAGACATAATTGTTGAGCTATTTTGACTTAATTAGGGTTGAGCACGTCTTGATTTACCAACCCGTAGCCCAAAAAGATGCCCCAAAACAAAGACACAGCTAGAATTCACATCTTTAGCCATCAAGTTTCCAGCGATCGCTAGAAGTTGTTGCTAGGGCGCAATCATTAGCAATCACTACTGGTTGTTGAACGGAGATTTTGGAAAAAAAAAAATATTCGTACAAATTTTAATAACCACTAAGATGGTCGCTAAATTTTTAATAACAAAAAAAATTAACCAAACAATTTGACAGTCAAAATTCACATTTACATGATCGATAAATATCAACTAAACAATTTGACGGTCAAAATCTGTCCTCCCAATTTAAGTAACAATTTTTATCTACCATTTACTTAAATTCTAACAACCACCTAGTGAACGTTAAAGCTATCAATAGAAAAAAAAAACACCTTTATTGACCACCTACATAGTCGATTAAATACCACAAAAAATTGGCAGTCACACTTTGCCTGCCCATTTGAATTAGCATTTTAGCAACAACTTACTTAAATTATAACAACCATTTAGGTGGTCACTAGATACTTCGAACATTATAAATCCTAGAACAGATTTTAGTTTCATTTCAGTACCCCAAACCCCATTCATTCTTATTTCTTCTAAGATCACTTTAAGTATTTTTAAATTATATCTATTTAAATCCTTAAATTTTTTTTAAAAAACAATTAAGTCTCTAAATTTTAAATTATATCTAATATTCGTTCAGTTTAATAAAATTATAATTAAGTTTCTAATTTTTAATTAAATTCTTATTAAATCACCAAATATAAATTAACGGACTATTTGGTCCCTAAATTTTAATAAAATTTCAATTAAGTCCCTATAATTTAAATTATATCCAATTAAGTTCCTAAAGTTTAATACAATAACAATTACGACCTAAATTTCAATTAAATTTTAATCATGTCCCTAGATGTAAAATTAATTAACTATTAGATCCCTGAATTTTAATAAAATTCCAATTAATCCTCTATATTTTAAATTAATTCCAATTAAGTCCCTAAATTTTATTAAAAAATCAATTAAGTACCTATAATTTATTAAAAATACAATAAAGTCCTTATATTTTAATAAAAAATATAATTAACTCCTTATATTTTGATAAAAAAATATTATTAACTCCTTATATTTTGATAAAAAAAATATAATTAACTCCTTATATTTTAATAAAATTACACTTAAGTCCCTAAATTTTCATCAAAATACAATCACATCCCTAAATTTTAATAAAATTCTAGTTATGTCCCTAAGGTTTAAATTAAATGACTATTAAGTCCTTAATATGTTAACAAATACACATATGTCCACATAAAATATAAAACTTACTCTTTGACCCTTAGATTTTACTTGAATGCTTACTTGAGCGACAGATTATTATGGTTGTCGTGATGTCTCGAGGACACGACGGAGATGGAGTGGGAAGGGACCTTTCTCGGGGTTCCACATATTCGGTATACGGGTGTAATAACATCTATTCTAAAAATTTGCCTAGGCAGCACCTAGGTGCTAGAAGGTAGTCTACCCTCCAGAATTGGTCCAAGTAGCCTCCAAGCTATCCTAAAAAGTCCTAGCCAGGCCTAAGCGGACTAAAGGCTAAAAAATCCCTTTTTAACACAAAAAATTGAAAAAAGTTATATTTAAACACAAAAAATTATATAAACCTATTTTAAAAATTATATGAGCCCAAAAAAAATTCCATTGGAAGATGCGAAAGAAGCGATACCAACGCCCAATGACCTCACGTCATATAAAGAAGGGTGAATTCCCTATAAGGTCTTAGAGACCATCTTAGTGCCCCAAAAGTAACATTTTAATCCTCTCTCCTCCAAACAGGCCTCTAAGATGACAAATACCCTTATAGTGTATATAAGACAAAAAAATAGATTCTTCTCTCTCCTCCATTACCATTTTCTCTCTCATCCATTACCGTTAATCTCTCACCTCCTTTATCAATTTTTCTTTCTCCTCCTTCATTAAGTATCAATAATTTCCAGCTCCGACCATCGCCGATCACCACTGATCACCGTCGGAAAAAGTACTGAGTGTGGAGTACTGATATCGAAAAATTACTAAGTACTTGAATATTTTATTGAGTAACTATATTGAGTATGCTCAATAAGTTTACTGAGTATAGAGAAAAATTAATTGAGTTTTGGAATTAATAATAAATGAAAAAAAAATAACTAGGGGAAAAACAAAAGAAATATCTACTTCTGAGTATTTAGTGAGCAAGATAGAATTACACGTTTGAGTAAGCTAAAAATAGAAATAAAAACAATTACATATTCATTTGCTGAGTAAGCTTCACGGTCGAAGTCAAAGAAAAAAACAGCAATGTAATTGTGCCTCCTTCAAGCTCAAACGTGTAACCATGCTTCATTAACAGTACTCGCGGCGGCAGAATAAAGCTGAAGCACTGAGGTCTTCCGGTGAATCTCGACGCTCTTCTCGGCGGAACATTATACATCGTTAATGGAGGAAGCCATAGATTCTGGCAACGAAGCTAACTCGAACCAGATCTGCACAAGGGGTCACGAACTCCTCCTTCAAGCACTTTTCGATGGATATGAGATTCTGAGACAAGTTTCATGTGCAGGCGAGCTCAAACGGATATGGAGTTTCCTCGTCATGCTTCTTCCCAGGCCGGAGCTCGCAACAGATCCAGCACCAAAAATCCATCATGGTTTCCTCGAAAAGATCTGCAAAAACACGAATGCAGCTCACAGCATGAAGTCGGTCTCAAAGCTTCGATGAAGCCGACTGGTGCACCAGATCTGCAAATGAAATGAAAAGATGCAACCATGTTCTTCTATATGCGGAGAAGCTTCAATTTTATGGAGTTTTCATGGAAAAATGGAATGAGGGAGAGAGAAATGGTGGGTTACGGAAATAATAAAAGAGCGGAGAGAGGAGAGAGGTAGGCTTTTAATATAATTCTAACAAAAAATAGTATATATAGGAAATAAAAAACACAAAGGGGTTAGAAAGTAATTTGGATTTTGGAATATAGTGTTAATTTTTGTTTGTGGTCTCTAGTAAGACGGGAAGGTGAGTCCGGTCTTGTTGGGTCTCAGGGGAGTGTCTTCAAGACCCTTTGGGTAATTTCCTCTATAAATAATTGGTGGCGCACAAATATGACAATAATGGGTTGGAGAAATAGTACATTATTTCTCTTCCAAAAACGAATTTGAGAGGAGAGAAGTGGGGTTTTAAATAATTCTAACAAAAATAGTATATATAGGAAATAAAAAAACAGCGAAGAGAGGAGAGAGGTAGGGTTTTAAAATAATCCTAACAAAAAATAGTATATATAGGAAATAAAAAACACAAAGGGGTAAGAAAGTAATTGGGATTTTGGAACATAGTGTTAATTTTTGTTTGTGGCCTCTAATAAGAAGAGAAGGTGAGTCCGGTCTTGTTGGGTCTTAGGGGGGTGTTTTCAAGACCCTTTGGGTAATTTCCTCTATAAAGAATTGGTGGCGCAAAATATGACAATAATGGGTTGGAGGAATAGTACATTATTTCTCTTCCGAAAACGAATTTGAGATCACAGAGCAAGAGTAAACAAGAAAATTCGCCGAAGATAGTCAAAGAGCCTAAAGGTAAACCAAGTCAACTTGGCAAGATGAAGAGTGGAACCCTCACCCCCCCCCCCCCGATAATTATTACGTCTTGGAATACAAAGAGGTTTGCTGCCGTTTGCAAGAAAGACGAGATTAATTCTCACAACACATAGAAAAATAAAGAGAAATTAAAAATTATGTTTGTAGACAACTCCTCGGATGGAAATACTTGGACAACTTTGATGAAAATGAAGGAGGTAGAATTTGCATCATCTACAATCTGGATAAGGTCAATACTGAAAGCAGCCACGCAATTTCAAGAGTTGTGCATTGCATAGTTGAGTGTAAGTTAACCTTTCATAGCCTCCACACTAGCTTAGTTTATGCATTTTACCAAGTGGGACGCCGCACACACTTGTGGAAAGAACTCACAGACTATGTCGCTACTTTTGTCCAGTCATGGTTGACTCTAGGTGACTTCAACAATGTTCTTCATCTTCATGAAAAATGAAATGGTCCATCGTTGGACCATACAATGTCAGAGACGTTGCGGCTTGGTGTTTGGATCTTGGCCTCTCGATCTCCCATGGACGGGTCAAATATTCACATAGCATAACAAAACATTCTCAGCATAGATCGATCGATCTCTAGGTAACAAAAATTATGCTCTAGACACATTACTCAAATGCACTTTGCACAAATTAATCAAGCTTCAGACCATTCACTTTGTATTGTAACACCTTTTAAGTATCTGTAAAAAGGAAAGCCTCTGTTTCGATTCTTCAACATGTGAACCAAACACGAAGAATATGGTAATGTGGTGACTAAAGAATGGATTCAAGAGTAGTATAGGACGAAACAATTTGTTTTTTGCAAAAAAAAATGCAATTTGAAAAAGGATTCCAACTCCTCAACAAGAAACACTTTGCGCACATTTCAGATAGAGCAAAACCAGCAAATCTAACCCTGGAAGAACAAATTTCAAACCAATGTTGAAAATCCGCAATCACGTGGGAAATTTGAGTATTACAGAAAAAGTGGTCGCCTTTGTGATGTAGAAAGGAGATTTTTCCAACAAAAGGCAAAACGTAGACTCATCATGAAAGTGAAAAATGTACAAAAGAAATTCATAATTTTTTCAGGCAAAATAATCAAAGGAAATTTATTGCATCATGGAACTTTTATGGAATACTATGAGTCACTCCTGGAGAAAAAGATGACACGTTACAGGTTGAAGAGGATGTATATAGTTGGGGTACTATCTTAGCGGAAGAAGAAAGTCGTAATCTTTGTGCCGAAATATCAATGAAGAAGTAAATAATGTGATATTTGGAATCAAAATAGTCAAGTCCCTAAGCCTTGATGGGCAAACTTAAATATTGGGATGTGGTGTGTGAAAGGGTAACTGAAGTGATTACATATTTTTCATATCAGGAATTCTCCTTAAGCAACCTAATCACACCATCATCTCACTAATACCAAAGACTAATGATGCAGATACCGTAAGTGGATTTGACCTATACCTTGGTGTAAGATCATAAATCAATCGAATACAGCCGTTCTCTCAAAAAGACTAGTAATGGTACTTGATGGGATCGTGTATAAAGAGCAATCAACATTCCTGTCGGGAATGATCATGAAAAATAATATCCACCTTATGCAAGAGTTATTAAAATGATATAAGGTCAAGCAAAATTCGACAATGTTTACGATAAAAACTGACCTCCAAAAAACTTTTTATTTGATATTTTGGAATTTGTGAGAGAGGCGCTTAAAGTGATAAACTTTTCAAAACAAATTCATTAATTTGGTCATGGAGTATATCACATCTCCTTCATACTTGGTTTCTATTAACGGAGGTATACGCAGGTTTTTCAAAGGGAAAATGGACTTTGACATGGTGCTCTACTATCTCCATTCATATTCGTATTCATCCTATGTCTGGAGTATCTATCACAACTTATCCAGAAAACCCACATCAAAGGCCTCCTTTAAATACCACCTGAAATACCGGAGCTTGAAAATCACACATTTTACCTTTACTATGATCTAATGCTACTATGTAGAGGAAATAGTTTTTGGGCTGTACGCATAACTTTGAAGAAAGATAGGGACTTTGTCTTAACATATCGAAGACAAACATTTACTTCACAAAAATCAAAGTGGGACAATTAGACATCATCAATGAATCTACACAACTCAGTAGAGGGAGAGATGCCATTTAAATACCTTAGGGTTGCACTCATGGCTAACAGGGTAAAAGTAAGAGAATATGATGTGTTATATAAGAAAATGATCGCGTGTATTACTGCATGGAAGGTTCATCGCGACCCTATGCCAAGATATTGGAATTAATTTGATCTGTCATGCAAGGAATCAAATGTTTCTAGCTCTCGATATTCATGATTCCAAAAGAGGTATGTAATCGCGTTATTCAAAGTTGTCGTAACTTCTTTTGTAATTCAAAATAGGATAAGGTCCTATGGGATGATATTTGTATGCAATAATGTGAGGGGGACTTGGTCTTTAACCCCTTGAGGTATAGAACGATATCCTCCTTACATATACCTATGAATAATTATGATCGGAAAGAGTCCCCATAGATCAAATAAATACATAGTGAATTCTTAGGTGAGCGAAATATATTGGCACAATCGTGATGAAGATTCTCAGTTTTTTAAGCCTTTCATTCGTATTAAAACTCATCCTAATTAATGCATATAGATACGAGACATAGCTGAGAAATTAATGTGAAAGTGGTACACTTCTACAGGTACGAGCGGTATACCGCACCATCAGGGGCGGATCCAGAATTTCGAATCGGGGAAGGCTATTATTTAGTTTTAGTAAAACACATGTATAAATTTTGAGTTAGGAGGGCTAATTTTCCAATTAAGGGGGTTGTAATTTTTTTTCATGTTTGTACATATTTTTTTTTAAAAACGGGCTAAATTGTAATGCTATCTCATAGGCTGTGGTGGGTTGAAGACCACCCCAACCTACCCCCTGGATCAGCCCATATGCACCATACCGGTGGTATACTGATAACAAATGAGAAGAATAACACCAATGTTAGCAGTAATACCGCAGATCGTACACGGTATACCGCAAAATGCTCCTATCTGACCAAAAAAATGATACAAAATTTTTCAAAGAAGGTTCCCCGAGAGATATCGTGGGCGAGTGTCCTATGGAATCCGTGTATCACTCATTAACATGCAATAATCATATTGCTTTCACCTAGGGAAGGTTTAACACCAAAGACCGATTTATTTCCATGAAACTTGATTTGATATGACTATTTTGCAAGAAAGATTTGGAAAACGAGAAACACTTATACTTTGAGTGCAAGTTCACCGACGAGATTTGGGACATTATACAGAGATGGGTGGGACTAGGGAGAGTTATGTCTACCGTTCAAAGTGTCATAAAATGGTTAAATAAAGATAAGGTGAGAGTATTTTGGAAGATAAAGGCATGAAAGATTGTTTTTATTTTAATAGTATATTTGATCAGACAAACTTGGAATAAACTTTGTATGAAGGGTCTCTAACTTGGAGAGTATAGTAAAAAATATTAAAATTTATGTTTATAGTTGTCTTTTTTTGATGTATCATCATCTCGTCTCCTAAGAAAATAGTGTACATAATGGGTTTAATATATTTATTTACTCAATTCAAAAAAATCATTTTTTTCTTTAATTAATTTAATATGAAAATTTGTCTTTTAACTTGATAAAAATAAAATCATAAGATAATCAAATAATTGGGTGGAACCGAATGATTTTCCATACATTTAACTCAGTATTCGAAAAAGAAAACTAGTGTAATGCTGTTTCAATAAAATACGATTTGCCGCACGTGCTAAAAAGACTTAAAGGCCCGTGTGCCCTTTCTATATGACAAAGATCTACATAACGTACGAAATTCATCCAAGAAACCTGTAAAACCTTTTTGAGAGTTAGAATCCGTCACGAAATTCTGGATTTTTCATTATATCTAATTACGGTAAGCTATTATAAACTCCTGTTTTTATTTACATATTCCTCTACAAATTATCTTTTGTATATGTCAATTGTTATTGATTTTATTTAAACAATTCAAAGAATACCATATCGGATTATGAACTTATGATGCTAGATTGGTATTAATTTCAATCTTTTTCCAGATATTGAATTAATAATGACGTAATGCTGATGATCAAAAGGCTATATTTTTAATCTTTTTGAGTTAGTTTGACTTTAAAATCTGAGGTAAAGAGGTATGAAAGATCAAGCGTGGAGATGGGTTTTGGGTTTGGTGTATATATTAGCTGTTGCATCTATATGGATTGCTGCTAGTTTCGTAGTTCAATCCGTAGTAGATGCAGGTGTTTCACCCTTTCTTATAACATACATTTGCAATTCATTATTTGTGGTGTATATTCCTTTAGTTGAAATTACTAGATATTTGGAGGATAAATATGGAAGTCTAATGTTCTGGAGAAAGCGAGATGATAATAGTTTACGAACATTAGGAGATTCCGAAGAAGTGATTCTTCTTACAGAAGATGGTCAAGATGGTAATTTAAGTCCATCCATGGTTGATAAAGTAAGCGATATTCAAGTAATGGTAGGTAAAGAAGATACAGAAATCGATGAAAAGGGTAGGTGGACCCGCACTAGAGTAGCGAAAGTGAGTCTATTAATATGTCCGTTTTGGTTTCTTGCACAACTCACATTCAATCTTTCCCTGAAATTCACTACTGTTACAGTAAGTATTTAAAAGATTCGATTTTGAGAAATTACCATTATGCATTCTCTCTAATTTATCTTTTTTTTTACAGTCTAATACCATCTTAAGTAGTTCATCAAGCTTGTTCACGTTTCTGGTTTCACTAGTATTTCTAGGTGAGAAATTCACTTGGGTTAAGCTAGTTAGTGTTATGCTTTGCATGGGAGGTACAATAATCGTGAGTTTAGGTGATACAGAAAGTGGATTAAGCGCGATTGCTTCAAACCCTTTTCTAGGAGATATTCTTGCTTTAGTATCAGCTGCTTTTTATGCTGTATATATCACTCTTATTCGAAAAAAGCTACCTGATGAAGATGATGATAAACAAGGACGTGCAAGTATGGCTCAGTTTCTTGGGTATTTAGGATTGTTTAATCTCGTGATATTCTTACCTGTTATTCTCGTAATTTATTTCGCCAAGTTAGAGAATTTTAGCATCCTTACTTGGAAAGAATTTGGTTTAATAATCGGCAAAGGTAAGAAATATTTGTTATTATTTGAGTTTAAGTAAATGAATAATTGAATATGATGATTGTGTGTTTAGGTTTATTGGATAATGTGCTTAGTGACTATTTATGGGCAAAGGCGGTTCTATTAACAACTACTACTGTCGCAACAGCTGGATTATCGATTCAAGTACCTTTAGCAGCTATTGTTGATACGGTGACTGGAAATGCGCCTAAGAGTTTAGATTATATTGGAGCAGTGGCTGTTATGATTGGTTTTGCAGGTATGAATATTCCATCGGATGTTTTTTCAAGATCTGAGGGAGAATCGTGTGTTGAGTTAGAGAGTGGGAATGTTACTTCTGATGATCAAGCTTGTGTTACGTTTAGTAATTTGTGAAAGCTAATTGAGTTATGTCTAGGCAAGGAAAGAGTGTATGGGAGAAAAGAAAAGATGATAGTTTACTGTTTTGCAATACTATGTTGAATGTGTAAATGCCATTTATATGATTTTTGAAACTATATGACCATGTATAGTGCCTTTAATGTTTGATTTTTGTGAAAACAGTTGCATTCTAAATCTTTCAAGTTCTTTGAGCAATCTTACCATAAACTACGGTTTCTTCCTCTGAATAAAATTATCACACATGTTTTAACTTGTGTTTCATGTTTTTGACTGACTGAGTATGCATAATTGAGGTAAACTTTTTATCTCAGTTCATAGAATGTTAAGAGTGTGTATGGATAGAGGAAAATCGGATACGCTTAGTTATATGGCTATATATCACACTTTTTCCATATTACTCTCATACCACACCATAAATAAGGATGGATGTAACATGATTTGATTGGAAATGAATTATTAGCTTGTTCTAGTATTTGGCTTGTCTCGAATCGTTTACAAACCTATAAAGGAGTGAGATTGGCTTACTCCTTGCATTCCATAATTTATGATGGTACTCAAGTAATAAATAAAAAGTTATGAGATTATGGAAATTGCATAGAAACAATTTAAATTCCAAGTTTACAACCGGATAATAATGAAGAATGGACGGACACAAAGCCCTATAATCTACAGAATTGATAATCTGTCTTTTTGTAGCTGCTCTACTAATATCATAGGCAGACACTACTAATGCAAAAATAAAATGTCATTTCACAATTAATTAAATATTATTAATCTGAATCTCCAACTCTATCTATTGCGCAACATTTGAATTTCCATATCTTTGCATAACTCTCTTAGTTGCTAAAGCAGCAGCTTCACTTGCACGCAATGTCCCTGTAGCCATTAACGTTGCAAACTCTTTAGTAATCTCTTCTTGTATTTTACCACGTGCATCACCAAGAGGATCTCCTTCTACTTTAGCTGTGGGTCCCACCACATCCTTAACTGCTTTCTTATCTGTAGTAGACTTTGCCACTGCATTAGCCACTGTAGATGGCCTAAATTGTGGAGCTTGTGGGACCGCATTAGCTCTTAATGTCGCCTCTAATTGCTGTATCATAGGCACTACACCCAAAACAAAACAAAACAAATCAAATCAATTCAAAACACAAAAAAGAAACTTACAAAGAGAGTTTATATAAAGCCTATAAGGAGTCTTTGCTTACTTATTAAAGCACCCATAGGACTATTCATAACTTCATTAGGGAGATTTATAATATCTTCAGGAATGCCTTTACCAACCAAGAACTGAGCAACTTCATTACTGAAGTTATTACAATTATGAGTTAATAAGCTATAAGTTTCAGCTGTATAACGAGGACTAATTTCTCCTAAATATGTTTCGAAAAGATCTTTAGGTACTTGTGTTTCACCAAGATCTATAACTCGCATAGGTGTCCCATAAGGACTCCTTCCAGCTGGACAATTTTGTATACCTCCTCCAAAGTAGTATTCATGACCATAAACAACTATTCCTGTATGCCTGTCAAATTTATACAAAATATTTAAGTCAAAACATTTTTGAAATGTTAAAAGATTCATACACTTACCATATAGCTTCAATGGTTTTCCCCAAAAATGATGTGGACAGCTGGCGAGCCATACCCTGGCTTAGATCGTAAGCGTTTAAGGTAACTTTGTAAGATTCCTGTGAATTTCGATTGTTATAGCGTACATATTACTAAATCATACACTAATTTTACTTGGATTAATACTTAGCAATACATATTTAAAGAACAGAAATATACCTCGGCCATCTTAAACAATCCAAACTACAAGATTCAGCGTATGAAAGAGATAATATACCTGAAAAAACATGTGTCAGATACCTAAAAAAATGCTGTTTAATTATTAAAGGACAAAGAGCAAAGGTACATTGCACATTAGTCCCTGTGTGTGTTTTGCGAAATAGCTAAATGAACTTGTGTGGTTTAAAAGGTAGCAAATTTTCCTTGTAATGGCGTAGATTTGCAACGTCGATGTATAACACCAGTGTATATCAATTATATATGACAATGTTTTGTAAACACAAGGACCAATGATGCAATTAAAAATTTAAGATTTTAATAATACTTCAAGTCGAATACTAAAATCTCAAATGCTAAAACAATCTAATCAACTACTAATTCAGCAGATGGGATTCAATTTAACTAACCCAGGAAACAAATACTCTGTAGCTCAAAAGTCAAAACCCATAACAAATTGACCAATAAACCCTGCCTAATATCTCTTCCACAAATCTAACCAATTCCAAATTGATTGTAGCACACCAAGAACGCAAACTTAATTACTTCACAAACAATTAGTTAAGAGGTAAGTCCAAATAAATGAAAAAATCAATTAGTTAAGAGAAAAACAATGAATCTCAATTAATCACGAATCCATTCTTATTAAATTAAGGACATTACTATATTAAAATCGAAATCAATTAGAATCCATAATTATATCCAGATCTCCTCAATTCAATGATGCCGAACAATTACATTAATACTACGCCAAACTAATTAAAAATTGTAGAGATTTGGTATAGAAAATACACAAAAATAATAGATTTACAGCGATTATATAAATCTACATAGGTAAAAGCAGCAAGAGTTGGTTATGAATGAATACGTACCAAAAAGAGAGAAGAATAGCCGGAGATCGCGAAGGAATACGAAATCGTTAGGCGTCAAAATAGAAAAGGAGAAAGGAGGCTTGAAGCTGGAAAGTGGGAGGCAAAAGGGGAGGGATGGGCGTTTTTATAGGTAAATATGAAAGCCCGAGATTCTTTGGTGTCAAGCAAACTATATTTTTGGGGTTTCTAGAAGCTACTAACCAATTATTTATTGACACGTGTCTGAATCTTTCTATTTTGTTTTTACCCAACCATCCTCTAGAATAGATTTTAGTAGTTGTACTAATTAATTAAAGTAAAGATATATCTTTCGTTAGAGTTTCCATATCCGAAAAGTATGGAAGAATTTTTTTAAAAAAAAGAGAGAGAAATATTAGTGTACCTGTTAAGGTAGTGATTGGTATGCCGTAATGGATTTAGTCAGTAATGTAATGGGTTCAGTAATGTAATGAGATTGAGAATGTAATGAACTTTGTAATCACTATACAATGCTTGGTATGCTATCTGAATAGGGATGTAATGGTCTGGTTGTTTTAACCTTGTGCTAGTAACTAGTTTAATTAAATAAGATGGTACATAAATTATTTAAGATATAAGATAATCACTTTATTATTATAAAATATAAATAATTTTAATAAAATAGAATATGAAAAATAAATCATTTTAATAATTTTAAATATTTTGTATATATAGTGCGATAAATCTTAGATTTATACATTTCGGTTTTAACTTTTATTGAGAATGTATGATGGTATTATGATTGATGAAATTTAAAATTCAATTGGTTAGTTATTGGTTATGTAACTTGATTATCTGTTATAGAGAAGTAAAATTTTAATAATTTAATTAAAATTTTAATTTCATGTTAATATTTTGATAAATATATTGATTCATGATTTATGGGTATGTAAGAAATAATAAAAAATTGTTATAATTCAGTATATTATGGTGAAATATATCACTGATATATAAAGATTTTATATAATTATATACGATTCATGTATGTACGTAGTAAATATAATATAATTTTTTTTTTAGTTTCTAAAAATAATAATTTGAATTTTTACATATTTGATTTAATGAAAAAAAAAAGATATGATAAAAAATATGTAATATATTGAGTTTAATAAAATTATTTTAATTTGTTAAAAGAAAATATCCATTACGATTACTATTGTAATGTGTCATTCATGGGTAGTAGCTATGTAATGAAAAACCCCATTTTCGTTGTAATGTGATTACGAAAGGAATGGTATTACGGAGTTGATTACGACGTACCAATCACAGTAATCATGTCTGAATCAGTAATGCCATTACATTACTGATCTCATTACCACATACCAATCACACCCTAAAAGTATGAGTAATGCTATATATTACCCCTTCATCCCTTATGTGGAACTTATGTGGTGATTTTAAAAACCAATCATGATGTTTCTCTTTCTTAAATGACATTTTTCTTTCTCTTTTATTTAATGACACATAGACTCCACATAAGGGGTGAAGGGGTGATATATAGCATTACTCTAAAAGTATAACTAGATTTTGTGAAGTTATATTAATTTTAATTTTTTTTAAAGTAATTGGTGATTTGACACTCGGGCGGTGACCTATTCACCGCCCTTACTTGTTGGGCGTTAGTCAACCTACCGCTCCTTCGCTCGAATGTAATTAGGGCAAGGGCAGTATGCTACTTACTGATCTTAGTGTAAAATTAAAAGTAATGTTATATATCACCCCCTTCACCTTTTATGTGGAGCATATCTGGCATTAAATAAAAGAGATAAAAAGTCATTTTAGAAAGAGAAACATCATGACTGGTTTTTTAAATCTCCACATAGGCTCCACATAAAGGGTGAAGGGATGATATATAACATTACTCTAAAATTAATTTTTAGGAGGGCGGTGGCTAGGGCGGTGAGTCGACCATCGCCCTTAACAGAAACTTAAAACCCTCATAGAAATCAAAAAACCCATTACAGGATAAAACACAAACCGCTCCAACTTCAACCTCTTCGTCGTGCCGCGCCGCCGCCGTCGCTTGTGTCTTCTTCCAGCCGATTCAAGGAGTCTAGTCAAGCCATCTTCCGTTATACCTAAAATCTAAGGTTAGGGTTTCCAAAAATTCAAATTTTCTTAATTATGATTTACAATTGAATTATGAATGCATGTTTGAGTTATAGTATAGTAATTTCGTGTTATATATTATTGGAGTAATCTACTGGAATAATTTCATAATTTTAGGTAAATGTACAGTTGGTCCTTTTTAATTTTGATAATTGCATTATTAGTCCTTTAAGTTAATTTTAATTGCAATAGTAGCCCTTTTAATTGTTTATAATTAAAGGTTCAAAAAAAGTTAGGTTTTTAGTTAATTGTACAATTAGGGTCTTGAATTTTAAGTAATTGCACAACTGGTCCTTTTAATTTTTGATAATTGCATAATTAGTCCTTTAAGTTTATTTTAATTGCAATAGTAGCTCTTTCTATTGTATATAATGTGAAGTTTAAAGGAAGTTTGGCTTTTAGTTAATTGTACAATTAGGTTCTCGAATTTCAGGTAATTGCACAATTGGTTCTTTTTATTTTTGATAATTGCACTATTGGTCTATTTATTTATCAGTTCTTATTTCTTAGTAGTATATAATGGCTTTTCAAGTAGCAATACAAACCCGCTTCTATGGAGACAATAAAGATTTCAATATAAAAGCCAAATGGTGTGGACTAACGTAAGTTTTGTAATTTAATTATAAAATTTATTTTATTTGATTTGTTATTGGTCAATTTTTTTTGTTAGTAGGGCCGAAAGGTGCAATGATCAAGCCCCTCTCCGCTAATCCGTGGCAATTGGACCCACGGGGAATTCCTTTAGTTGAACAAGCCGGGTTTGGCGAGATTCGTAAAATAGCAAGGATTGTATAAGACCACGCTTTACTCTTTGCGATGGTCGAAAAGTGGAAACGGGAGACTCATACATTTCACATGCACATGGGTGAGATGACCGTCACCTTACGCGATGTTTCGATGATATTGGGTCTACCGATACGTGGTCATGCAGTGACCGATCCAAATCCGACCTTCTTTGACTTTGAAGACACATGTCAACATTTATTTGGAGCGGTACCTAAAGAGGGGGGAAAAAGGTACGATGGGCGTAAAGTAATTAAGACTTTGTGGTTAAAGTCTACGTTTGGAGAAAATCCTCCACCTGCAAACGCAAGTAACGAAGTTATACGCCACTACGCGACGAGGTACATTTTGCATTGATCGGGACATTCCTTTTCCCCTCCAGGACCAAAACACTGTCCTACGATGTATCTCCCATTGTTGAGAGATTTGAGGGAGACCTCTCGCTATAGTGGGGGTTCGTCCACGCTATCGTACTTCTATAGTGGTCTTTGTCAAGCTTGCGAGTGATCAATGGTAACACTCAAGGGGTGTGGTCTTCTCTTGTAGGTATTTCTTTTAATTTTAATTTGCGTAATTTTCTAAACTTATAATGGTCTTTTTATTCATTATATAGATATGGTGTTGGGACTATTTGCACACTAGACCCAGATCGAGAAGACACCTGGTTCTTCCATTGCTGATGTAGCCACGCGAAGATTCGAGCTCCTACTGTAGCCACGCGAATCTTCCATCGAAGAAGAACCAGATCGCGTTTTGGTCTCCGCAGTTGCAGAACCAGATCGAGTCACGCGCCACTTCGACCTGTTGCGAGATCCAGCAGCGCAGAAGGAGGCCACCACCTGCTTCGCTGCTCTTCCATGGCAACATCGTTAGTTTTCCGGTGAGATAGCAACTTGAAGATGATGTCGAGATCTCGGTCCTGTGCAGCGGTGGAAGAAGAAGAGGTGGTGATGTTTGAGGTGTTGGTCCTGTTCGGAGCTCAAAACGGCGGTGCAGTTGTTAGGAGATTTGTTGGTTCGCCGGAGAAGATATGCGAGCTTGGTTGACCAGATCTGGTCAAAGTAAAAGTTAGATTTGAATTGTTTATTGTTTGTAATTCATTTGAAAATTGAAAGAAATGTGAATAAAATATTATTTTGGCCTTTTACTCTTTGATCTTTAATTATACTCATCAAAATTGTCGGAGTACTCAGCAAAATTGTCGGAGTACTCAGCAAAATTGTCGGAGTACTCAGCAAAATTGACGGAGTACTCAGCAAAATTGTCGGAGTACTCAGCAAAATTATCGGAGTACTCAGCAAAATTGTCGGAGTACTCAGCAAATTGTCTGAGTACTCAGCAAATTGTCGGAGTACTCAGTAAATTGTGCCGATACCCTATGTTTTTCCGGTGACTGGTGGTCGGAGGTCCGTGGTTGGAGGTCCGTGGTCGGAGGTCCGTGGTAGGTGGTCGGAGGTCGGAGGTAGGTGTGTAGTGGTAGGTAGTGGAGAGAGAAACAGTGACATCATACTTTTTTTTGTCTTTTAGTGTTAGTAAGGGTAGGAAAGACAATTGTCAAAACAGAGGTCTCTAATAAGAAAGAATTCCTAGACCATACTCTATAGAGAAGAAATATGGTCTCCAAGACCCTAAGTATAATTCACCCTTTCTATGACTACCAAGATAGAAAAATAGTGAGTGGGGATCGTATGATTTCCTAGTCTGCTCATTAACCCTATCCTTGAGTTTTTTTTCACGTATTTTACATAAAAGTAATTATTAAATCTCTACAGAATTTCTTAATTTTCTTATATACATATGCTTGCTTAATTACAAGAAAAATTATCACCATTTGCGGAGATAGAACTGTCCTAAGTTATCATTATTTTACTTGGAACAAATATTGTGCACTTGTAGGATGATTTTAATATAATCTATACTGATAGTTGTATTTAATAATTCACCTCATATGTGCCCTATTTGGAGAGACACTAGCCCAGACTTGAGACTCCTTTTTATACAATGTCATGTCTTTAACAAGGATTAGAGAAATTTGGAAAAGAAAAAATGCACAGTACATCATATTTTTAAATATCATATAATATATATATATATGTGTGTGTGTGTGTGTGTGTATGTGTGTGTGTGTAAAGTAATGTGTTTTAATCAATATACATTGAAAGAAACCTTCACTTATATGGGGCGTGTGTGTAACTCTAACATCACATAATTCTTAACATAAGGACATGTGGTGCTCAAGTTTTGAGACCATGCGGATTTCAGGTGATATTTTTTTAAAACAAATATTAATGGACTCCTATCATGGAGACCACAAGGGTGTTCGGGAGAGAAAAACACTAAATTAATCAAGACGGTACAATAATTGTAAGAAATTTGTGCATTATTATTATATCATTTATGTTTTTTTATTTCAATACCATTTCTCTACAAATAGATTTTATGTGTATGTGTGTATAGATAGATGGTACGACTTCCATTCAATATTTTTTTATAAATCATAGCCATTAGTCATTGTAACAAGACACGTAACATTAAATTATATTAGTTAAGTAATTATTATCATTAGTGGATGTAAGTTTAAATCATGGTGTGTATGTCATCATATGATTTGTTTTATATATATATATATATATATATATATATATATATATATATATATATATATATATATATATATATGTGTGTGTGTGTGTGTGTGTGTGTGTGTGTGTCTGTGTGTGTGTGCGCACAACGAATGTGAGTCATGATGATTGTGGCGGGAATTGAATTGATGTTACTATTGTAGAAAAGAAGGAATCGCGGGGGGTTGCGTGGATTGGTTTATTTTGTCTTTTAAGTAAAAAACGATGAAGATGAGGATGTGGTGGGTGGGGGTCGGGGGTTGGGTGGATTGATTTATTTTGTCTTTTAGGTAAAAAAACAAGGGAGATGAGGATATGGTGGGTGGGGGTCGGGGGTTGGGTGGATTTATTTTTTTTAGGTAAAGAACGATGTAGATAAAGGATGTGGTGGGTAGGGGTGGGACCTATCAGTGGGTGTTAAAAGAAAAAAAAAATTGTATGTGAAATGTTAAAATTAGCCTAGAATTTCTCTTTCTTTATTGGCTTAGAATGGTCACTTGAACGATATGCATGAGGGTTAATGCCCAATAAACCCCTACAACCATGAACACGACTACAAATGCTGATACACACTTTCCTCCCATTTTCTATAACTAAAAACAAACAGAATCACAACAAACTAACAAGAAATACTTAATAAGAAGAAAATTAGGGGGACAAATATGGAAATGCATCACAAAATAAAGATTTCTTTAAAAACAAAATAGCTTTGAGTTACGGAAAATTCCCATAACTCATGATAAAATATGATATATAAATGTTCTTGTTTTAACTATAGGCATAAGATGAAACAAAAACATGAGGAAAAACTATTCTTTTGAAAATCTGTCTAAGTTATGGAAAAATTCACATAACTAAAAAATTATAAAATAAATAATTTTGTTGCATAAGGATAGTTTAGTAGTGTTACAAGAATATTATTAAACAAAAAGTATGATATATAACGTACAATATATATGATATAAAATTTACGAATATAAGAGTTTTATTATCTACTTGAAGAATAGTATGACTTGTGGCAATCTTTCTTTTCAAGTTGAAGGTAAACAACATAAAATTATGTTATACATATCATATTCTATGATGTATAATTGTTTTTTCCTTTACAACCAAAAAGAAGAACTAACATATGAAAGAAAATACAAAAATTCAGCAAAAAAGGAAGAAAAGTCTAAGTTATGGGAAAATTTGCATAACTCAAAATATTATAAAATGAACATTTTTTTTGCATAAGGACAATTTAGTTGTAAGATCGATAGTTGGTCTAGTGGTTAGACTACTCTGCAGAGATCAAGAGGTCCTGGACGCGAATCTTATTGGAGTCAAAATGATTCCGAGTCCAAAGTGGCTCTCAATTGTATTAAAAAAAGCTATTATTCTTTTCTTTTTTGTACTAGTGAAGTGCTAAAGGCACAAAAAAAGGCCTATTATCCTATACCCATCCTACCGAAGTCTTCCACCAATTCAAAGCGAATGTTGTTAGTCACACACTCCCAAGTGGCTCTGTGTCTAGCCTCTTTAGAGTGTAGTGGCTCCATATCTAGCCTCTTTAGCGTGCTTATTCGCTTGACAGTTGAAATCTCTTGGGATAAAACAAAAAGTGACAGGACCAGATTCAATGGCTATTTGATTGATTTTCCTGATAATCAGTTGGATTTTCTAGCTCGCAACTGATACCTGCTTAATACCTTGGATGAGCCCAAGGTTATCTAAAAGTATTGTCTTGCTTTTGTTTGGGAATTCTTCACAATTTTTAGTAGATTTGAGGACCACTAAAGTTTCTCCTTCAAAGATAGAGAACAAATCACTATTGGTTTTAAAAGAACTTTATTTCCCGATTCTTTGCGGTGTTGTATCATTCCTATTCCTGTAAATTCATATTTTTGGCTAAAGGAGGCGTCACATGATATAGTAATGTCTGAATCATTACTAAAACTATCTTTAGCTTGTTTAGGTTTTCTCTGTTGCGTATTATCAGCTGGATAATTGATCATATTCCAATCAAGAGCATAACGTTCGTTAATAAGTAATTAGTGGATATAATTATGTTATCTTTATCTATACTACCATTCTCTTGTAATGCTTTCACCTTAGCTTTCCATATATTCCATGTTCATATCTTAATATAGTCTGAAATCTTAGACTTGTCCCATCCTCCTTCATTATATTTATTAACTATTTCAAGCATCCATCTTCCTAGGACAAGATTCTGGTCATCTTTGATTTTTAATTGTAGAGACAAACCTTCCCATATGACTTCACCAACATTGCAACTCAGGATAAGGTGTTTTACCATTTCAGTATTTCAACAACACCAGATACACTCACTAGAATCTGCACATTTTCTTTAAAGGAGATTTTTCTTTGTAGGAAAAGCATTGTTACAAGCCTTCCAAATAAAAATTCTAATTTTTTTTGGAATATTATATTTCCATATTTCTTTCCAAATTTTAGAACTATACCTCTCTGGCTGTTTAGTGGCTTGTGGTTGTTAAATAACTTCTTCGTCTGTTAGAACCTTGTAACCTAAATTGTAGAATATTTTCCATCTATTGCAAAGGGCCATATCAATTTATCATTAGTGTTAGTATTTAATAATTGAATATGAGTAATACTGGAAATAGTGGGTTTTGGTAGGAGATTATCAAGAGTTTCAAGATCGCACGCGCTAGAGTCATTCTTCCATAGCTGATTGACTTTGACTGTCACAATTTGGTGGTTTCTCAAGTTTTCTATCTGTTTCTATCCACTTATCTTCCCAAATATTTATATTCTCACCATTCCTATTTGGTATAATCCATATTTTTCTTATAAAATTCCTACCTTCAATTATGCTTGCAAACTCCACGTTCTACTCTGAAGTAATTTAATATATATAAATTTTTTGTTGTGGAAATAAACACCTTTTAATACCCTAGCTGCAAGTGTTGTCCGATTAGACAAAATTCTCCAAGTTTGAGCTGCTAAGAGTGTTGTGTTCGTCCTCTTAAAATCCTTGAAACCAATGACCCAATTAACTTACATATTGCGAGTTTTTCCCATTCCATTGAATGTATCCTGTTTCTTTCTACAGAATTCCACCAAAAATTAGAAATCATAAAAAAAAAAATTTTACAGAATGAGATAGGATAAGGAAAAATAGACATAGTATAATAGGGAATGACTTGTAAAATGGCTTTTATAAGGACTTATTACCCCCCTCCTAACAAAAGTTTAGCTTTCCGTCCACCTGTTCTTTTAAATAATTTTTTTGCTATCTATTCTAAGGACTCGACTTTGGATCTTTTATGACACAAAAGTATTCCCAGATAGTTCCCTAAATCAGTAGTCTCTTTATATTGATCTCATTAGCTATATATTCTCTCTTTTCTTGAGGTGTTTCTTTACTGAAAATGATTGCTGATTTATCAAGGTTAATTTTTTCCCTAACCCTTACAATAAACTTCAAGACACTCATTGAACACTTGAAAGTCTGTATTGTCGATTGCCTAAAAAGATAATGAATCATCTACAAACTAAAGATGAGAGATATTGGGACAATTTCGATTAATTTGGATTCCTTGAATATAATTTTCCTAGACGTAGTGTCATAACAGTGAACAAAAAAGGGGATAGTGGGGTCACCTTCTCTGATTCCCCTCCCTGGAGTAAATTTATCCATCCTTTCACCATTCAGATTAATTTAGAAAGAGACCGTTGTAATATAGTTTTAAATTCAGAGAATCCATTTTCGCAAAATCCATGTTTTTTCTAATACTTTTAATAAGAAGTCCAATCTAACCTAATCGTAAGCCTAAGGCATAGCAAGTTTTATGGCTGCCATGTGTTTTTAATTTTTCCTTTTTTTGCACATGAAGAACGAGATTTATTAAGCTATGAGAGCATTGTCTTGAATTTCTCTTCCTTTATTAAAAGTTGATTGAATAAGGGATACTATATCATTCATAAAAACCTGCAATCTAGTAGACAACATCTTTGCAATGATTTTGTATCCAAAATTAACGCAAGAGATAAGTCTAAAGTCACTGAGTTTTTCCCGTACCTCCCCTTTGGGGATGAGAGTGATAAGAATATCGTTAAGATTATCTAGAGAGATATTGTTAAGAAAAATTTCGAAACCATGAGAAACACATCATTTTTAATAGTATCCCAGAATTCCTTGTAAAATTTTACCATTCAAGCCGTCTGGGCCGGGTGCTTTTGATGAAGATAAATCTCTTACTGCTTTCTCCACTTCCTCTATAGTGGGGGGTAAACACATATAATCACATAACAACGATCAAAATAAATATAAATAACATTTTTTAAACTAAAAAATGAAACAAATTATGCATTAAAATGAAATATAACTAAAAACTATGAAATCAAAGTATGTATTAAAGGAACAAAGGTTATTTGATGATGAAATCAAAATAACACTGGAGGTTCACATATGAATCAAAAGATTGAAACCAATAAAAAATTTGAATTTTGAATTAAAAATTTGTTTATAAATCGTTAATAATGATGAAATATGAAACACGAAGAGTTTGTTCCTAAAATTCTGTATAAACGCTAAAATATCATAAGAATACCGTGAGTAATAACTAACAGTTTGAAAGAAGAAAAAGGGGAAAAAGAAAAAAAAATGTATGACGTCTTTTATAGATAAGTAAATGTTGTTGTGGTAATAAATAATAAACAAGAAATAAGGGGTTTATTGAGCATTAATCCTATTTATAAAATGACTAATTTGTCCCTCTTATTTACATATTTCATTACATAATAACATATTATTCAGTTTACTAAATGGGGAACATCGTTAAAAGATGTGGATCAAAAAGATGTTTTTGAAAGATCCAGCCAATTTTGGTTAATCTTGTACAATAAAGGCGCCACAATAATACTTTACTCAAGTGACCTTGACTTGAGTACTTTTCTTGGGAGTAATTTGATCGCCAGAGTGCCATATGGAGGAACTATGGGTGAGCATGGTTTCATTCGTTTCAGTTTTTGGCTAAAACCGAAACCGAACAGAATATTTTGTTTTTTCATAATATAAAAATCAATCTGGACGGTTCGCATTTAATTTCACACTCGGTATTTGGTTCCGGATTGGTTTGTTTCAGTTCGGTTTTAGTTCGCTACGTATTTTGATGCTTGACCAATAATATTTGTCATACCATTTCTTGAAATACATGATCCAATATCGACTAATATTATAACACTATTATGTTACTATTCTAATAACAATTATCTTAATTTACAATACTAAGAGCCCGTTTGGGAGTGCTTATTTTAGATTAAAAAAACGCTTTTAGAATTAAATTTTAATACTTTAGGTTCTTTTTTTAAGAAGCGCCAATTTGGTGCTTATCCTAAAAGTTCTTTTTAGAGTCTGAAACACTTTAAAAATTCTAGAAACACTTTTAAGTGCTTCTCAAAAAAAGCACTTCTAAAACGGGCTCTTATAAGTTTATAAAATTAAAACTATCACTTTCGATTTCATACAATCATAAATTAATAAAATCAATCAAGTTAACACTTACTAATATAATCTTACGTGATATAAAAAATTCTCACTAATAGCACCGTCAAATAGTAAAACACAAGATTTCACGTAGATGATAAATTCTCAACTAAATTTTCTCCAACATAATTCTTATTGAAAAATTCTCACGTTCTCTACTTTTTCATTCGTCTGTTCGGTTTTTGTTTGGTTTTTTCATAGTAAACAATACCGAAAAAAATTCGGATATTGAAAATTGAAAATTGAAAATTGAAAATTGAAAATTGAACCATTTGGTTTTTGGTTTTTTTGGTTCGTTTTTTTTTTTTGGTTTTTTGGTTGGGTTATTTGGTTCTCATTTTCTCATCCCTAGGAGGAACCATTCCTTTGGTAACTGACCTTTAATTGCAATCAACAGGTACCCAAACCTAAAACCTCAGACCAAGACGAGTACCCTTCGGACTGAGAGAAGCTGCTCCAAAAACAGAGCAAACATATTAATCAAAATTTCCGTCCTTTTTTATAGATCAACGTTCTATTAAATACACAATATTTTTGTGATAATATATAAGTATTAAATATGATATAATATATTTTTCAAAATAATATTAGATATGTTTCTGTTTGTTAGAAAAAATATTTTATATCACCATTTTTTTTTTTGGTCGGATTTGAAAACTATGAAATCCTTAAACTCATCCTATCCTGATTCTGTCGAAGTCTCAAATCAAAAGACTCGTTGTTAGTGGGCAACCCTGTGTGGCTCCGTGCCTAGCTTTCTTCGCTATTCTGTTTGTTTGGGCGTTCATCTTCCATGGTAAATGCCGAAAAATGGTCGATCCAAACTTCCCGGCCATCTAGTGTATACGTCTGATTATCGATTGTATTGTCCAGCTTGCATCTGACACCTGACTGATATCTTGTATAATTTCAAGGTTATCTGTGAGACTATTCTTTTCTTCAGTTGGAAAATCCCGACATCTAGATGTTGCCTTCATATCTGCTATGGCTTCCCCTTCCAAGATTGAATCACATCTTATTACTTTCTGTATTTCCTCTCAACATCCTGTGTTCTTATGAACCTATAATATTCCTAAACATGTATCCTCATACTTGTTGATAAAATATGCATCACATAAAAAACAATGGAACTTTCTATATCTTGGGGTATTTCCTCTTCTTGTGGTACTTTTGTACTCGTGTTATTCCACCCCTAATTCATTCTCCATTAGGGGCCATGTAGTTCCTTCATTGAATGATTTGTTGAAAAATTACCTTATCTCCATTAATTTGGTAATCCTCATGTATCGCCGTAATTTTTATTTCCATATATTCCACATTTTTAATCATTATATAATCAACAACTTTTAATTTTCCCATCCGGTTTCTGTGTAATAGTTTGTAACTTTTAAAATCAATTACCTATGCCCATTTATTCTTCTTGATATATACGTATCTGCATCGATGAGCCTGCCCAGATAGATTGGCTTATCGTGCAATTACATAGAATATGTTCACATGTTTCCGTTATACTTCTGCACCATACACAATATGGTGAATTAGCACACTTCCGCTTGTCAAGATTTTGTTTGGTTAGAAGTGCATTGTTATTTCCAACAAAAATTCTAATCTTTTAATGTATGTTTGAATTCCATACCAGTTTCCATAATGTTGTCGTGATAGTATTCACCGCATCTGCTGAATGAGGTTGATTTATTACCTCTTTTTGAGTTACATTACCTTATATACAAGAATTAAATCGAATTCAAACAAAGGAAAGGAAATGATAGAAATGAATATTCCTTTCCTTTGTTTGAATACGATTTTTTATTAAAGGAAAGTAATTCATTGGATTGTATAATCCTTTGTTTTCCTTTAAAAATGTAAATTATTTATGTATTGTTTGGATTCATTTTTTTAAAGGAAAGGGAAGGAAATGATAGGAATAAATTTTCCTTTCCTCTGTTTGAATTCTATTTTTAATTAAAGGAATGTAATTCAATGGATTGCAGAATCCTTTCTTTTCCTTTAAAACGTCAATTATTTAATCTTCCCATTTTGGAGTCATTTTAAAGGAAAAGAAATGATTATTTTTTTAAATGTCACAACTTACCTTATAATTTTAATATATAATATTTTTACATAACACAAAAAATGTATAAAGCTATTTTTGTGTACAATCATCCTTTCCTTTCCTTTAATAATGTGAATCCAAACAAGCGATTCCTTAATCAATTACTTTCTTTTTCTTTATTAAATTTTTTATAATCCAAATACGGTTATCACTTTCCTTTCCATTCCTTTAATATATTTATATTCCTTTCATTTTATTTCCTTTGATAATCTGAATCAAAACTATGCATTAATCCTCCCATTTTGGAGTCATTTCAAAAGAAAGGAAATGATTACTTTTTAAAATGTCACAATAATCTTATAATTTCAATATATAATATTTTAAATAACATATAAAAGGGTATGAAAGTATTTTTATGTAAAATAAACCTTTCATTTCCTTTAATAATGTGAATCTAAACAAGTGATTCGTTAATCAATTACTTTCTTTTCTTGTTATTAATATTTTTAGTAATCCAAACACGGTTATTACTTTCCTTTCCGTTCCTCTAAGAAGAAATAGGATAAATAACATTGTATATATTGGAATGGCCTATAGGATTACCTTAATGAGAACTTCTTTTCTTCAGATGAAAATTTTGCGTTACATCCGTCTGTTGTCTTGAATATCTTCTTCGCTACCAACTCCAAAGATTTTATTTTGGATATCCTGTGACATAACAATATTCCCAGATATTTTCCTAAATTTGGAGTTTCCCCTATTTTTATTTCTTGCATCACCTGGTCTCTTATATCTTGTGGTGTTTCTTTACTAAAATACATTGCTGATTTATTGAAATTGATCTACTGCCCTGAACCCTCGCAATATATTCTTATGCAATCTTTAACCGCCTGTAGTTCTTCTTCATCTAAAGTAACAAAGAAAAGTGAATCATCCGCAAATAAAAGATGTGAAATAATTGGACAATTCCTAGTTATCTAGATATCTTTAATCATATTATTATTATCAAAATTTTATGTTAGACTAATAAGAGGTTCTGTCATAGAGTAAATAAAAATGGTGAAAGAGGGTCACCTTGGCAGATACCTCTTCCTGGTTTAAACTTCCCCATTTTGTCTCTGTTAAAATTTATTTGAAACAATACTGTCATAGTAAAATTTAGTATCCAATTTATCCATCTGTCACAAAATCCAAGTTTGGTTAGAAAAATGAACACAAAATCTCATCTTACCCGATCGTAAGCTTTGGCCATATCTACTTTTATTTTTGCAATATGATTTGGATTCTTCCTCATTCTATTCATTTAGTTGAGATTTTCTGTGCTCTCAAGATGTTATCTTGAATAGCCCGTCCTTTGATGAAAGGTGTCTGTGTCGGGGATACAATGTCATTCATAAATGTTTTCAACATGTTAGATAGAGTTTTTTCTATAATTTTGTAGCCGACATTGACACATGAAATTGGTATATACTCTCCCAAAGCTTCTTAAGTGTCCCCATTCGGTACTAATGTGATAACTGTGTCATTTAATTTGTCTAGTGAAATGTTATTGTTAAAAAATCATGTACGACTAAAAAGAAATAATATCCCAAAGTTCATGATAAAATGTACTATTTAACCCATTTCGACCTGTGCTTTAGTTGGTGATAATTCTTTGATCTCCCTTTCGACTTCCTCCATTGTTGGTTGTTGCGTCGATTCCATTTTAATTTCATTTGTAACTCTACGGGACGTACTGTATCACCTTATCCATTTGTTCTTGTGTTGTTGTAACTTCAGTAAATAGATTTTTATAAAATTCTTGGAGACACCCTTGTTCTTTTGCTTCTTCTGCTGTCCATTCTCCTTGAATGTATGTATTATAAGTATCTTGTTAAAACTCCGCCTTCGAATCGTCTGGAAGAATTTATTGTTTTTGTCCCCACATGTCAACCATAATTGTCGTGACCTGTCTGACCAATACTTTTCTTTGCATTCATACTCAAACTTTATTGGCGCTTCCTCTTATTGAAGACCGGGTGTTGATACTGAATTTTTTATTTCCATTAATCGTCTCTGTAGTACCTTTATCTGTTCTTGATGATTTTAAAAGTAATTTTGCTCCATCTCTTTAGGGATTGAATGGAGTCACTTCTCAATAAAATATGGTAATGATTGTTCTAGACTCGGGTGTCCCCACACATGTTGAACGACGTCGGTACACTCCTCATTGTCTAGCCAAAATGACTTGAATTTAAGTTGTCGATGTCCTTGTTTTAATGTATGACCGTGTTGCAAAATTAACGGAGAATGATCCGATCCAACTACTGGTGGAACAAACAGTCGAGCCTTTGGGTACTTTAAACCACTCATAAGACGCTAACGCTCTGTCCAATATTATTTTTACAAGTTCATCTCCAGTTCATCGGTTATTCCATGTAAAGAAATACACATATGAATGTATGTCCCCCAGAGTAGTATTGTAAGTAAAATTCTTGAACCCCATGATATGATTCATATTTGGTGGTATATTGCTACACTGGATTAGAATATTATCGAAGTCTCCCATAATAATCCAGGGTTCATTGATCCCTATACTCCATTCGATAATGTCATTCCAAATTCCCACTCTATCATCAAAATTTTTAGGCGCATGTATACAAATCAATAATAAGCAAAAGATAATTCATTAATATGCAAAATGAGATAATATGAGTTACAAAAAGTTATATCTAGGTGAACATACGACTACGAGTGCCACAAAACTAAACCCCCCTAAATGTAAAGCAGTGCCTGTGGGGTCCAAAATAAATGTATTATCAAATTTAAAAGTCCTAATAACATCTCTATAGTCGACTTCCCGCATCATTGTTTCACAAAATCAAGCCACACCTGACTTAACACATGCCAAAACGGACCTAATGTGTGAGACCGTCAGGGATGGGGATCCCTGGCAGTTCCAAAAAATCATAGTCATTTAACCTTGGCGACCATTTTAAAGGGATGATCGCTTCCCTTTTGGATTGTAAACGGGGCGTGTTGGTTACTTCCGCTCATTGTTTTGATCAGTGCTAATATTTGGAATTTTTTCATCCACTTAAAAAAGATGCAAGACTAAAAGTATCGGTAACCTTCTTTTGACAAATAACAAAATTAATTCCACAAGCACCACTTAATTTATTAAAGACATACTTAGCTTTACTATTAATGATATCTCTATTAGCAATAAAACTAAAGAAACATTTATTCATATTACTGATAATACTCGTATTAATATCTATATTTACCTCGCATAGGTGTGAGAGTTCCTTTATATTCCAAAAAAACTCGTTATTCTTCCTGTTTTCTAGATATTTATTACCTTATGTAGCGTACCATATCTCTTGTTCTTGAACTAACTGTTGAAAGATAACTTGTTTTTCCTTATTGTATTATTAAGTTGTTATTGCTGGTTACTAACATCTTTGGTCTTTATAACATGATAATAATCCTCCACCGTGAATCCATCCTTACAAGTTGATTCATAACATTCCTTACTCGGTATCTTCCTTATGCCTTCTTTGCTCTCTATTTTCTTGTTTTTGTTCAGTCTTTTTCAATTTCCAATTGGTACAGCTATGTTCTCCAATCCTCTTTTTGATTTATGACGTCGAAACAATTCTTTCGTGTTTCCTTCCTTCATGATCGTATCTTCCGTAGGCCTCTCATCAGTCCGTCTGCTTACTTATGTGAATTGTTTCGCCTTATTCCTTCTTTCCACATATAGGTTAATTCTGACTTTTGCCCTTCCTTTGCGTATTGGCTTTTTTTGTACATTCTTCCATGGTTTGTGATTCCTTAATTTCTTTAGCACTTTCCTTTAGGTTGCGTATGTTGTTTGATCCATTTCCATGGTTCTAAAGTAAAAATATGAAACACTAGTCCTTATACTTAACATTTGCAACATCGTCACACCTTGCGCACTAAACCCGTCTGAATATGAAATCATAATTCCAAACACTAGAAAGTTGAAAGAAACCTAATATGTAAACAGATTAATTTGTAGATCTAGTGTATACTTTGTATTTGAGATGAAATTTTTAAATCAGTTTATTATATATTTTTTTACAGTAGAAAGTTTCTCTAAAGAGGTTTTTTTTAAACTTTTTATTTTTTTAATTACAAGATACCATTTGAAAGAATGTGCTAGCATTGTATAAAATTGAAATAATAATCAACCAAAAAAAAAAAGAAAAAGAAGTGACTAAATGTCGTTTTCCTAAGTATGAAAAGATAGACACTCCCAAATATGAAGAGGCTGTAGGTAAGACAATAAAGATTACTTTCCCAACCTTGAATCCACGTCAGCTTAAGCCAACTCAACCCCAGCCCATTACTCTACACCGCTTTAGCTCACGCACAGGAGATCCAAACCTCGAAACGGAATTCCCAAACCTGATTAAATATCGTATTATCATCCCGAACCTATCACCAAACCAAAGTACTATATATATAGAAGACCACTACCTCGAAATTTTTAAGTCTCCAGCTTGCATCTATTTCTCCGTTTACAGTCTCACTCTTTTCTCTCATTACTGTGTGTGCTCAAACTCTTCAAGTGAGAATCTTCAATTCTTTTCTCTTAATTCAAAACATCTTGAATTCTTTTTCAACTCGATTTTTTCAATAATAATTAATTGAAATTAATTTCATCACCGCGATCGCTGTATAGTTTCGTATGTATTTAATTGAATTGAATTGTATTGAAATTTAAGAGTGTGGTACTTTTAACAGTAAGAAAATTCGTGAAATGTAATTTTGGTATGCGAATTCAATATGTGCATATCTAAAATTACTTTTTTTCATAAAGAATTTACATTGGATATTTGAATATTTGTCAGAATTCATGGTATTAAGGTTTCATTTAGGGTTTCTGAATGGATCTAAATGCTGAATTTGATCTGTTAATATTGGTATTTAAAAAAAAAAAGAATTCTATATCGAGAGCGGTTCGAATTATGCATTTGTAGATTTTGCTCGTTTTAGTTAATTGTTGTTTATTAATTCTGTAGGATTAAATTGAAGGGTGATTACTCTGACCATGGCGCAGAGTAATTGGGAAGCCGACAAAATGTAAGTATTTAATTTTCAATCGTGATTCTGTTTAATCGTGTATATATTAACTCGATAATTTAGTTAGTATAATTATATGAAATGATGATTACATTTGCTTATTTTTTACCCTTTTGGGAACAGGCTTGATGTGTACATTCACGACTATTTGGTGAAAAAGAAATTAATCAACACAGCAAAAACATTCATAACAGAAGGAAAGGTTGCAACGGAACCTGTAGGTAATAAATTAAGTTACTCACATTTATGGGACTTTTTGAGTTATTTTATTATGTAAGAGATAGATCTTAATTAGGGTTTTCTTTTGTAGCTATTGATGCACCTGGAGGGTTTCTTTTTGAATGGTGGTCAGTTTTCTGGGACATTTTTATTGCAAGAACAAATGAAAAACACTCCGAGGCAGCTGCTTCTTACATAGAGGTATTATTACTTAAACTAATGCAATCTTTTCTTTTATTTTAATTTTTCTGCTATATTCTGAATTGATCTTTTTGAAAAAAAAGACACAACAAATGAATCATCAGGTGCAACAAATGAAGCAGCAAAGGCAGGGACAGTTCCAAAGAAGAGACTCTAACCCTAATATTCCACTTGGTGGGCCCTTAAATGGTATTATGGACTCTTCTGAAGGAATAATGGGCCAGCCTTCAAATTCGCTTGCTTTGAAAGTATATGAAGAACGCATGAAACAATCAAATATAATGGATGCTGACCCATCTCCATCTCCTTCTCTTATTGATGCCAATAGATTGGCTATTCTTAAGTCAAATACAAATCAAGGGTATAATTGTACTTTCTTATATTTCATTTATATTTTATTTCTGACCTTTTAACACTTTGGTTCTGTGGATACAGGCAGTTAGGTCAAGGCGGTTCTGGTAGCATGAACTTAGCTTTTCAGCAAATGCAAGGGCGGACCCACCTGCCTTCTGTAAGTTTCTTAACCTACTCATCTCTCTTGTACTCACTACTTTAGACCAACCCTGAGAAAAAGGAAGATATAATTGTCAAACAAAAGGACCTCACAACTCTTTTTACCTACTATTGGGCTTTTATAACTCCAATTTGTCTCAGTTTATGCACATTATACATGTACTACAGTCATTAGAGGCTAAGAGCTAGTCTTAAAATGCATGATAATTTCAGACAATTTGAGAAGTAGTAGTACAATATCCAGTTAAATTCACATAATTACTCCTTGCTTGCATATTGTATAATGGTTTATTAAATTCAGAGTCATTCAAAGATACAATTCTTAATGTAGTCAGATAAATCCGAAATGAAAGTTTTGAAAGGAAAAAGAGCGTAGAACACGTGAGTCCGAGAAATGATATTTAATATATACACTAAGTAGAATCATTGAATGTTACATATAATTACTATAGCAAAATCAAAGTTATTCCAGAAATAGAGCTAAAAAACAAGTTACGGACATGCATACTCAAGTAGTACCTTAATCCTTGTTTTGGAGTGAAAGTCTTATAGTCAGTACTTTGGGAATTTGTAGGACATGAAAGGGGAAGTGAACTTGGGTGCAACTCAGAAGTCTTTAACTATGGACCCTTCATCAATTTATGGGCAAGCAATTCTTCAATCCAAGTCTGGTCTGGGTGGGGCAGGTAATATTGCTAATATATTAGAGCAACACAAAGAGTTTTTAGTTTCATTTAAGAGCATACACTACAGACAAATCTAGTTGAAAACAGAAGCATATATATATATATATATATATATATATATATATATATTATCATACCATATACTAGTCATATCTTTCTTATAAAATCATTCTCTTCTTTTTTTGGTCAAAGACTGAAACTACCAATTACAAAGGTGTATAGTGATTAACTAGACATGGTCATGTCATATTTTCACTTGGGTTTGACCAAATTATAATGTGAGAATCCTAAAGAGTTGTTTGACAATTATCTTGTGTTGTTCCTCTTTGTCAGGGTTGGGTCTTAATGGTCTTCCCTTGAGGGGTTGGCCTTTAGCAGTGAGTTCTCAACCAACTTTTTTCTATTTTTTTAAATTTATTTAGCATACTCTGTTTAACTGGCTAATATTGGTGTGTAGGGAATTGACCACTTAAGACCAGGTTTAGGTTTACAACAAGTACAGAAACCCAACATGAATATGAATATGAATATGAACATGAACATGAACATGAATATGAATATTCAGAACCAAAATCAATTTCTTATGGCATCACAAAATCAAAATCAAAACCAAAACCAAAATCAAAATCAATCATCTAACTATGGGTTTGGTGTTGGTGGTGGCTTATTAAGGGGGATTAACAACATTAATGTTCAAAATAATACACTAACTCCAAGAAATGATGCCCCTATTTGCTCTCCCAAGGTAAATACATGTACTGAATTAAATCTTTTCTTAGTTTGTAATTTGCATCTAAATATCAATCTCTGTTATAATACTACAGATGAAGATGACACAGATGCAACAATCTTCCTCTCATTCTCAACAACAAGATCAGTTACAGCAGCTACAGGTTTGTTCTTCTTCTTGTTCTTGTTCTTCTCTGCTTTTGATTGAAAGAATTAATTAATTAAATGAAATTGATTATTCTCACAGAATAACAGAAAAAGAAAGACACACTCTTCATCTGGACCAGCAAACAGTACAGGTACAGGTAATACAGTGGGCCCAAGCTCACCAGCATCAACACATACAACACCTAATAATGATGGAATGACTTCCGCTACTAGTTTACAACATGTCAATAGTGCCCCTAAGAGCTTAAACATGTATAATGCTACTGAACCAGTAGCTCCAGCTCCTGTTATTACACCATCTACTAATCACCTGGTAAGTCAACTATACTACATATATTCACTCACATCATATAGTGTATGTTATATATATAGTCCTTAAAAGTCAATGTTTTGTTTTAACACAGGATGATATAGAGAATTTTGTGGAAGATAATGTAGAATCATTCTTATCTCCAGATGGAGGAGATGTGAGTATATACGGTGGTAACAATAGTAATAATAATAATAATACACTGAAACAAAGGGCTACAGAGCAAAAAACAGAGTCTTCTAAAAGTAAGTTAGTTTGTTAGTTATAAATAATGCTTTACAAAATTAAAACAAAATATTTAATTTGTTCAGGTTTCTCATTTGCGGAAGTTGGTTGTATACGCGCAACTAATAAAGTCACTTGTTGTCATTTTTCTTCTGACGGAAAAATCCTCGCTAGTGCTGGACATGACAAGCAGGTATAGATAGATAGATACAATTTATGTTTTATATTTGTTCTAAATTGGTTGTTTTGTGTGTATTTATTACATTAGGCTATTCTGTGGAATATGGAGACACTTCAATCAGAGAGTACTCCAATAGAGCATGAGTTGTTAATCACAGATATTCGATTCAGGCCTAACTCAACCCAATTTGTAACTGCTTCAATCGATAAATCTGTGAGATTATGGGATGCAGCTAATGTAAGTAATAATAATAATATATTATTATTATCTTTGTATATAATAAGTGATATGCTCATATATTTTGAATTGTTATGACAGCCAAATTATTGTTTAAATGCATATACAACACACTCTACACATATTATGTCCTTGGATTTCCATCCTAAAAAGAATGATATCTTTGCTTTTTGCGATAGTCAAAATGAGATTCGCTATTGGAATGTTAATACCTTCTCTTGTGCTCGCCTTTCCAAGGTAAATTTTGTATTTCCATACCTTACTAATTTGAATAAAAGTATTTAATATTAATTTTATATTATTATAGCAAGAAGCAAATGTACAAATTAGATTTCAACCGTCTGGACATTTTCTAGCAGCTACGTCGGATAAAATAGTGTCCATTTATGATGTGGAAACTGATAGACAAACACGTATTTTCCAGGTTTGTTTGCATTTCAGAATATATATATATATATATATATATATATATATATATATATTTAGATTCTTGACTCGTTTTCTGACATGTTGGAATTTTATATTATGTAGGGACATTCGAGTGTAGTAAACTATGTGTGTTGGGATCTTAATGGAGATTATTTAGCTACTCTAACTGAGGATTGTGTAAAAGTTTGGTCATTAGCTTCTGGGGAGTGTATTCATGAGCTTAATGCAAGTGGTAATCAATTTTATTCATGTGCGTTCCATCCAAGTTTTACTGCTCTCTTAGTCATTGGTGGACTTAGGGTAATTTACAACCTTCCTTTATAATTTAATTAATTAATTAATTAGTTTATATATTTATGGTATCTAATTTTGATTTAATATTTGTAGAATTTGGAGCTGTTTAATCTGATGGAGAATAAAAGCATGACAGTTCCAGTACATGATGATATAATCTCTGCCTTAGCAGTCTCGTCTGTTTCTGCAACCGTAGCTACTGCAAGTCACGACAATTCCGTTAAAATATGGAAATGAGTTTCAGTTTTATCAAAACATTTAGGATTTTTACTAGTTTATATATTTAATGGACACCAAATATATATGATATATTCTTTTTGGTCTTTTTTTCCTTGGTTTAATAGTGTTTTATATTTAATATTGTAATTGACTCTAAGCTATGGGTCAGTCATTCCGTGATTTTTGTATCTAGAATTTGTTACTTTATCACATATATCAACCAAATTCAAATCAAGTGGTTTTTGTTGCATAATATAGAAGATAATGTTGATATTACATTGACTTAGTTCTTGTACAATTCTAGAATCCAGTAATGATAGACAGAACAAACACGTTGAACTTTAACAAATCCAGCTGCTTTTGCAAGGGCTTCGAATTCTTTTAAAGTTCTCTCTTTTCCACCAGGATTAACTACCATCATTCTCATGTCAGTGATTAATCCAATAGTCGATATAAAATCATCACTTTTGGGAGTCTCGGATAGTATTTCATCGATGATTATCACTTTTCCTGACTCTGGTAAAGCTTTCCAACAATTCTTTAATATTTTGAGGCAATGCTCGTCACTCCAGTCATGTAAAACACGCTACAAAATGGTGCAAACAAATACAGAGTAGGGCAAGAAATGAGCATTGTAGCAAACAAGTATAAAGTAGGGAAAGAAAATTTAACTTATCTCAGTTGTATTTTAATCATAGAGAAGTAGCTACTAACCTTTATGAAGATATTTTCTCCCTTTGGAATACTTTCAAACATATCACCTGCAACATGCTCCACACCTGACACATACATACAAAAGTAAATAAATAATTGGAAACCTTTTTTTTAGTTTATCAATAGATTCTCTGATCTATCGATTTTTTTAAGTCTTCCCCTCTATTAATAGATACTTTTTTATTTGTTTGTCCATAAAATTCATATGATAAGACATTTACTTTTAACAATTTAGTGCTCGTTTGGGATTTATTTATAAGAAAACGTTTTTCAATTCATAGTGTTGTTATTAGAAGCATTTTTAGGATTAACATTCGTATGTACTTAAAAAACAGTAGAGAGTTGAAAAAAAAAAAAGAAAAACAGTAGAGGTACGTACCTTATAGATATACTTCCAGGGGAAGTCTTACCATTATTACTATCTTTATTCTAATTTTTATAAAATTAATTTTTGAGAATACTTTGTCATTTTTGTGAATGTTAATAATTTAAGTAAACTAAAAATCACACTAATTATTTGTATGAGTCACTGCATAATATTCTACCTACCAGACCAATCACTGCATACTATTCTACCTATCAGACCAATATTTGTATGTTGTACAAAAAACGAAAAAAAAGAGTAATTTACCTGGGTAAATCGGAGCATCTTTAATGACATGGGGTAAATCAAAATTAATACCCTTAATGTTTGGATACTTGGAGACTATACGAGCGAGTGATGCACCAAGTCCACCACCAACATCTACAATCTCTTTAACTCCATCAAATCCATTGTAGATCTCAACAACTTTCTTCATCACTATGACTGAATCATTATACATCCCTTTATTAAACGCCTCATTAAACCTACTATTTGTTGCTTGATATTCAAATGCATTCATCCCATGGGCTCTTTCAAATGCCATTCCTCCTTCAAGAATTGTATCCTTCAAGTGAAACCTATTATACCATATTCAGATATTCATTTATTGAATTAACTAGAAGATACAGAACTAGAAAGCAATAAAATATTAGTATAAAAGAAAGTAATGAATTACTTACCAAGGCTCCAAGAAGACTCTGTCCAATCGAAGAGCTAACAGAGGAGAAGCAGAAACACCATCATCATTGCGAATAAAAGCTTGACAATCAGGTGCCAAACTATACAATCTCTTAACAAAAGCTCCAGCTTCATCGGTTATGACAGTGCAATTGAGGTAAGAATGGCCTGCAAGTAATCGCAAAATCCGGTCAAGAATAAGAGGTGCTTCGGGGTTCTTTGTAGGAAGGAAAGATGAGATTTCGGACGCAGATAATTCAGCATTTGGACCAGCTTTAGCCATGAGCTCGAATAAATCAAGCTCAAGAGCAGTTTTTAAAACCATGCCAACAATTAAACCACCAGGAACCAATGTGGCCTTCAAGAAACTTTCCTCCTCATCAGAGAATATTTTCTTTTCATCTTGGGTAGAAGCCATTTGTTAGTGTAAAATAGCCAAGTTTCACGGACAAAAATAGTGATGATTTATGAACAAACGCGTAGAGATAGAACGCTATATCTGAATTTATGGCGTTAGGTATTATTTGTCTACTAGTACCAGACCAGCAGATCCAAAAATTTGACTTGCCAGGTGTTGAGCCAAAGTGTTACACTGTTACTTATAATGTACTCTACCAAGTTTAGGCTGAGTTGAGTACAATATCACCCCAATTCTGGCAAAAATTATAATTGAGGTTTGACCATTTAATATTTGTTCTCCAATGCTACATTTGAACCTCAATTTTTGGCTACTTTTTAGCCACATCTCTTGAGTAAGAAATTTTTTGCTACATTTATTTTAAAATACATTGCACGTAACTGTTTTTCCTTTTGTGCAAATTTTACATACCTTTCCGTGTATGCCTTTTTTTTTCTATTTTTTTATCCACCTTATAGCTAAAAATTTAGCTATAATTTTTTTATCTAAATTCATTTTGTAAAATGTAATATTTGCTTTTCTTTATTCACTTTAGAATTAACCACTTATATTTTTATAAATATGTTTTATAATCTTAACCTCTACTTTTTATTTATTTTATATATCTTTAATCTTCATGTTTCCTAAAAATAATTCACTTTACCTTTCAAAAAAAAACCAATTGTTGATTAATGTCTATTAAAAAATTTATTTAGAAAAAAATATCTAGAATAAGATACTTTATTGAAAACAACCCCATCCCAAACTACCCCTATAATTAACAATTAAAAAAAACCAAAAAGAAATTAAAAAAAAACAAAAACTAAGAAACACGCGCGCGTTCGTGAATTTTTTTTTAAATCGTCATAACTAATTCTAAAAGAAATCAAATAAATAAAAAAAATTTATATTTGGATATATCAAATTAATATTTACGTCTATGATTTTTTTCGGAATTTTCGGAAAAGAATAAAAAAATTCAAAAAAAAAACTAAAAAAATTCATAGACGTAAATATTAATTTGCTTTATTCAAAAATACAAATTTTTTAATTTTTTGATTTTTTTTGAATTAGTTATGACGATTTTAAAAAAAAAAATTCACGGACGCGCGCGTGTGATGGAATTAGTAGTAGTAGGTGGTGGAGGTGGTTATGGTTGTGGTGGTTGTAATGGTGGTTACATACATGGTGGTGGTGGTGGTGGAAGAAGTACCTTATTATTTGTTTAATATTTAAAAATTAATATTGTATTAAAATAAAATAATATATTTAAGAGATAATGACACTAGGGGTCTTGACCACACCCCCCTCTTCGAGTTAGCACCCCCCACCTAGAGCCTCTTCTTACTAAAGACCTAATAAACTTTTTAACACATGAACCCCAAAACCCCAATTACTAGAATACCCTCTTTTATTTTTTATATACCTATATATACCAATTATTAATTTCATTCACGTTCTAAATCACAAATCAATACCTCACTCTAAATGTTTCTCTCTCCTCTCTCCTCTCAACAACCACCGACACCACCTTTTTGGCCACAACCACCGCCGATCTGCACCACCACCTCCCACCTCCCTCCTCCCTCCTCCCTCATAAAACTCCACCATAGCACCACCACAACCACCACAACACCATAATGCCGGAGCTGGAGAAGATGAGCTGCAATGGTGAAGGACTCTTGAGCTCGCAACCTCCGGCTAGCACAGCTCCATGGATCTCGTTCTTCTTCTTCGATGGATCTCGGATCTCGAACAAGCTGCGCGAACAGGCGCAGAGCTCCGGCGAGGCTAGCAGCGAGGGTCGAGCTCTCTCTTTTGCTGCCAAGTTTGCTGCGCGAGGATCTCTTCTGTTGCTGCGCAGAGCTCCGGCGAGGCTAGCAGCGAGGTGAGGGGGGATGGAGGTTCACTGGAGCAAGGTGGATCTGAAACCTAGGTGGAAGCAGCCATGAACAGCAGCACCGATCCATGGATCTCGTTCTTCTTCTTCGATGGAGATCTCGTTCTCGATCCACGAACAGCAGCACCGAACGTCGATCTCCATTGATGACAGGCATCACCACCGAAGCTTGCTGCCACTTCAGCTACCGGAAAACAAGATAGAGAGGCGCCGGAGCTCGAGATAGAGAGGCGCCGGAAAACAGATGTGTTATGTTGGTGGTGGTGCTATGGTCGAGTCCCTTTTTTTTTCTTTGTAAATGGTTGACCAGATCTAGATCTGGTCAAACCAGTTAGGTTTTTTTTTTACCTTGTAATAAAATGTGTAAATGTGCTTTTTTTAAATAATACTCAATAATTTTATTTTTTTTAGCATTTCCGATTATAATCTGTGTGTTTTAATAGTACCCCTAAATTTTAAGAGTACTCAGAGAATTTCTCAGAGTACTCCGAGAATTTCTTAGAGTACTCCGAGTTTTTCTTAGAGTACTCTACATTTTTATACAGTATTCTGCATTTTTCTGGCAGCCGGAGATAGGTGGTCGGATTTTTAGAATATTCATTAAAATATATAGAGTACTCTATGTTTTTCTCAGAGTACTCTATGTTTTTCTCAGAGTACTCTATGTTTTTCTCAGAGTACTCTATTTTTTTTCCGGTGACCGGTGACTGGTGACCGGAGGTCGGTGGCGGAGGTCGGTGGTCAGAGGTCGGTGGTCGGAGGTCAGTGGTCGGTGGCCGGAGGTCGGAGATAGGTGGTAGGTGGGTAGGTGGTAGGTGGGTAGTGGTAGAGGAGAGAGAAACAGTGACATCATACTTTTTTGTCTTTTAGTGTTAGTAAGGGTAGGAAAGACTATTGTAAAAAATGAGGTCCCTAAGAATAACAACTTTCAAGACACTACTCTATAGAGAAAAAATAGTGCTCCTAAGACCCTATATATAATTCACCCTATATTTAATAATAAGGGTAGTATAGATATGAAAAATATAAAAGGGATGTTTTCTATAAATAATTACTTCATTAGGCATTTTTTTATAAAATAAATTATTGAAGGCATAAAAAAATAATTAGTGAGTTTAATGAGAATGTTATTAACAATAACTCCTTCAAAAAATCTATATATTTGGTAAACTTTTTAAAAATATTTAAAAAAAGAAAAAGAGATAAACTCTAACATAAAAAAATGACATAATTTTGAAAATTATTAATATTTAGAAAAAATAATTATAATCATAATTTAAATAAAAAACCGAATTTTAATATTTTCTAAGATATATGAAAAATTATACAAATTTAGAAAACTAATTAATTTATTAAAAATAAAGATAAAATGTAAATCTTATTGATATATATTTTATATCAAGACTTATTTTTTATTTTTAAAAGAAAAAAATTATAAAGTTATTATTCTCAAAAAAATAATATTTTCTACAAATTATAAATATATGGAAAAAATAATTATAATTAATATATAAAAATAACTCATACAAAATATATAAATAAAGAAATACTTATGAATTTTTTCCTCTTATGTTCTCTCCAAAAAAATCTGCATATTAAAAGCAACTGTTACAAAAATTCTCTCTCTAAGAAAACTAGTCATTATCAACAACAATTGCTTCTCCCTTTGATCCAACACCGGAGGCTCCTCCGGACAAGACGGGTTCGATGCCACCAACGCTGCCGGATAGAGGAGGCGCCAGCGACACTGTCATGGTGGAGACTCCAGCCATGGTCAACGTGAGCGAAGAGTTTCCTCCGCTTGAAACTAAGGAGCAACGAATTAACAAGAGGGCAAGATCAGTGGCCGAATCGGGTGCGCCAATTAGTGACAAGATTCCGACACCGGTAATCAATTCTAATCCGATCAAAAAGGTTTCAGGTTGGCATTCTGCTCTTATGGGTAATAATTATATTATTCCAGAAATAGTTGATTTGGAAGAGACTAAATTGAATTCGATTAATGGGCTTGATAGTAAGTTTCTTGAGTCAATTAAGGATGGTGAACCTTTGGCTAATTGTGAATTTCCTCAAGTCATTAGGACTAGAGAGGAGATTCTTGAAGGAATTAATCTATGGAACAATACAGTGGTAGTAAGACTCTTAGGCTCTAAGGTGTCATTTGTTTTTTTAAGTAATAAGTGTTGAATGCTGAATAAACAGCTGAATAGAACATATTATGTTAAGAGGCAGTGTCTGAATGATCCAGACTTAGGTGTCGTTTGTTTTTTTAAGTATAAGTGCTGAATGCTGAATGGACAGCTGAATAGAACTTATTATATTAAGAGACAGTGTCTGAATGATTCAGACTTAGGTGGTGTTTGTTTTTTAAGTAATAAGTGTTGAATGCTGAATGAACCGCTGAATAGGTCTTATTCAGTTAAGAGGCAGTGTCTGAATGATTCAGACTTCGTTTGAAATCTTAATGAAACAGACCTGTTAAGAGCCATTCAGATCTGAATTGGACAATAAAAACAAACAGTCTTATTGATCTAGTGTCTTAATGAACCAGATTGAGATCTCATTAAGTGCAAACAAACAACCCCTTAGTTTAAAATCTTAATGAAACAGACCAGTTAAGAGCCATTCAGATCTGAATTGGTCAGAAAAAACAAACAGTCTGATTGATCTAGTGTCTTAATGAATCAGATTCAGATCTCATTAAGTGCAAACAAACACCCCCTAAAGTTAGTTTTGGGTATCTTTCGTCAAAACTTAAACAGATTTGGGCACCCAAGGGTATGATCGACTTAGTAGATGTTTGATTTGGGTATTTTATGGTCAAATTTGCTAATAGGGATGATTGTGAGTTCGCTTTAGCAGGTGGACCTTGGATGATTTTCGATCACTATTCAATTGTTAGGGAGTAGACATACAAAGAGTGTAACGTGGGTGTTACTTTAATTAATTATTAATATAAATGATTTAAAATGTTATTGCAAAGGGGAAGCTGAAAAAGAAGACAAAGGAGCCGTTAGCTTGTTTTGACGAGTCTACACAACAGGAGAGAGCTGTCTTGGGGTTTTTTTCGAGTACATGATTTACGACTCCGACAAAGACGAGTGGAGGAACCCGACATACAAAGAGTGTAACGTGGGTGTTTTTTTCCTTTTCCTCTTGTTATTAAATTTATTTAAATATTAATTACTTTTTCTATATACTTTCCTAAAATATTAATTTCGTGAAACTTTCTATTTTAGGAAACTTTCCATTTTAGTAAAATTTCTATTTTAGGAAAGTTTTCTAAAATGCAAACTTTCCTTATTTGGAAAGTTTCCCAAAATAGAAAATTTCCTTTTCTAGTTTTTTTAATTGTCTTCTTTAAATAATTATTAATTTACTTTTAATGGCTTGTAACAGGATGTATATCGGGGGAAGTTTAAGCAGATAGTTTGCGAGACAGGGGAAGGGTCATCTGGTGGGACCACCTCTGAAGTGCCACTGAAAGACCAGGTCGACTCCATGAAAGAGGCCTTTGAATAAGTCATGGGCCCACCGAAGACTGCTTGGGTAACCAGATTCAGACAGGTTCATAAGAAGGCCCGTATCTCCCAGCCGAATCCATTAGTTAGGCGAAATGCGAAGAGGCTAGATGTGATGATGGCGGCAATGAACAAGTTTCGCGCACTTCAAGGTCTCCCCCTTCATCGACTACCTCCGCAGCTACCCCGACTGGCGGTCACTTTTTTATGAGCATACTTGACACGGCTATGGCGGCGTTGAATGGGATGAGGGCCGCTCAAGGTCTTGCCCCGATCTCCTCCGAAGCACCGAGAACAGATGATGACGATGAAGATGATGACGAGGGTGAAGATTTGGATACTCCTTAACTTTATTTATATTTTATTTTGATGTATTTTGACTATTTATGTTAAGTTTGACTTTTTTGGTTATGTTTGACTTTCTTTAAGATTTCGAATTAAATTAAATTAAGTTTTGTTTTCGGATTAATATTTGAGATTTTTAATTATTTATTAGAAATATTTGTATAATTATAAAAATAAAAATAAATTTATAAATAAAATTTAAAATATGAAGTAAATAAAAAACAATTAATTAAATTAAAAACATAAAAAAGAAATTATATTAAAATCAAAATTATAATTCAGGTCTCGAAAAAAAAGGATTAGCGACGAAATATTCGTCGCTCTTTTAGAATAACAAGTCGTCGCTAGTACTTGGAATAATTACCGACGACAACATGGCGACGAGTGATATCGTCACCTATATTCTAGGATAGCGACGAGTTGTGGTCGTCGCTAACAAACATTACTTAGCGACGACTCATGTTGTCTCAAAGACGCCCCACGAATTCGCGGCGAAACCACTGTGTTTTGTCATAAAGATTGACTTCTTCCTACGACTTTCTAACGACGACTTATTAGCGACGAGTCGTCGTCGCTCTAGCGACGACTTTTCATTGACCGCGACGAACGCGGGTCGTTGCTAAATCAAGCGAATGTAGTAGTGGGAACCACAACGATATACTTCAACCTAACGTTGACTTACATAGGGCCCCATGAGAAATTGACTCTCCTCAAAGGGAATCTGCAAGTGTCTAAGATGGATCTCGACAAAAAAGAAAAAAAGCTCACGAGTATGGTGGATGATACGATATAGGTCTATTAAGGTAGTAAAGGATTTGAACGTTGGTATATCAGTTTTCAAATGGGTGTTAGTCAGAAGGAGGTTCAAACTCAAGCAAATGCTCATTTTTTTGATTTGAATGAGTACAAGGATCTATTAGCCAAGTTAGTTTTCAGAGACTGTTCATGACCAAGTCGATTCCATATGTATTGAATTGATGATATTCACAAGAGCTTTTTCAACCTTCTCCAATGAATTAACGTCTATATTCTTGATATGCCAATTTTCTTAAGATTTCTCTAGCTAGTAGCGCTCAAGTACCAAATGGGTTTATTTAGATCAAAGAGGAAGTGGAAAAGCAAAGGACATCATGTAGCCTACGATAAAGGAGAACCTTGGACATCTTTCCGAGCTGAAGGTGGGGTGGGGGTGGGGGGGGGGGGGGGGGGGGAGGGGGAGGGGTGAAGAGTAATATCCTTGAAATCTTGTTTTTTATGATTTTTGTGCACCCTTTTGTTCAATTTGTGTCCTAAGGCTGTTTTGTAAGAGATGTTGTGGTCTGAGGACATTTTTTAAATGATGTTTTGATCCAATTTTATTTAGGATTATTGCCCAAGAAACACCTCAAATTAGAATTAATGCCCTTTCACTCCCGTCGCTTTCTTCTTACCCATAAAAGGCACATTTTTTTTCTTTCCTATTTTACCCCCTCACCCCAGCCGCCGTCCGTTTATTAGTCGTTAGTTCGTATACATTGAGTTAGTTATATATATCTCCTCTGTCTCTCTCTCTCTCTCTTTCTCTTTCATCTCTATCTCTTTCTCTCTCTATCTCATTCATCTCTCTTCATTACCGTTTAAATTTCAAATTACACGCAAAAATCACCCTTGGCAGCAACAGACAGTACAAAAGTGTACTTGCACGAGTGCTGGGAAACATTCCCATTACTCAACATTAGCCCACAAGTACAAAAGTGTACTTGCACGAGTGCTGCGAAACATTCCCATTACTCACCCTTTACAAAAGTGTACTTGCACGAGTGTTGGGAAACATTCCCATTACTCGCCCTTGGCAGTAGCAGTAGACAGCAGTAAGGGAATTAATGTATATTTACCTTAAGTGTCTTTTATAGGCAAGTGGCTAAGGTGGCAGGTACTTATTGGACATTCACCCATTCATTTATTCCTTTTAATTTTACCCCTTATCTATGTTTATCTCATGATATCCTAATTAAATGCTTGACCAAGATTCATGCCCCAGGATTATATGCTTTAATAGTTTATTTTTTTGTGGAGTATTAGACTTCGATATCTTGAAAAAAGAATTTAGCCGAAGTAAGTTTTATGTCGTTTGACTACCCTTGTACCCCTTTTACTTTCAGGGATAATGAACTTTATGAGTAGTAGTGAACAAAAAAAAAAAAAAAAACTTTATGAGTAGGATTGGTGTCTCTTAAGTCCACTAATGCATATATTAGGAAGGTATATGTTTGTATTATCGACCCTCTAAAACATGCCTTAGGAGAGTTGTATCTTCGACCTCCTAGCCTATAATTGAAGTGAGTCGAGATTTTTGTTATTAACTCTAAAGAGGATATCATATAAGGGTTGGAACATAACCCCTTTCACAATCTTAGAATATTCATTAGCATATTATTAGCCTCCCAAGTCATTATCCATCATAAGATATCAAATATTTTAGAAGAGGTAGGAGCAAATCATTATAGAGAAGGAGAAAAGAGGAGGAGGGTTTTCACCCGATTCCACCATTCTCAACCACCCAATATCCAATTTCCGCTGTTATTTAGTCTAATTTTATTTTTTAGCTTTTAAACATGATTTTAGCATTAGTTTTCTTGAATTTTTAGTTTATCTTTATGAACTAAACCTCCTATGCTTGAGACTTGCAATGTGTACTAACTCTTATTGATTAATTTTATGTTATTTTCTATTGATTAATTTTATGTTATTTTCTATTGATTATATATTTATGTCGGTTTCTTATTCATGCTTTGATCACGTATTGGATAGTTTGAGACTTTCGGCTAACACCCGGGAGGGGGGGGGGGGGGGGGGGGGGTCAGATATCAGACATAGTATATAAGCGTCTAGTGTGCGGTAGTGAACTTGAAGATCTTGCCTAACTAGATAATCAGTAGGGTTAGAACTCAAATCATCGAAAACCATTTCTAGGGTCAACCGAGAGGGGTATCTAATGGGGGAAGGTTGCCTTCTAAGATACTGTCATGAGTTAGAATGATTGTTGAATCCCGACTAACATGAACAACTCAATTCGCCCTTATGTCAAATAACGACTAAATAGTTGATTAGGAAGATTACCCGCAAGAATCAAACATATTTCTCATCCCTTCTCTTGTATTTTAGTATTTAAATTATATTTATTTTTAGTTAATTATTTACTTATTTGCAATTTAGTCCTTAAAACAAAAACCCAACATATATTATTTATTTTATTGTCATTTCTTTGCAACTTTACATTATTTTACTTTCACAAAACACATTATTGCAACTTTGATAGTCCCTATGAAGACGATAACCCCACACTTATCAAATTATAACTTCTCTACGACCCGTACACTTGCGAGAAGTCAACCTCCTTGAGTGTTGGTTATTTATTACACACTAGGGGACGACAATAGCATATCGATCAAACTTCCAATATTGACAAGGTCTCCCAAGTATAAATTCACGAGCGATGATAACTTGGACAACAAGGGAATCCTCGTGACGGAGTAATGATCTTGAGCATACTCCTTGATCATATAGATGCTTACTGTTGTTGAGGATGACTTATCGAGAGATATCTTTTACACTTTATGATTTACATTCCTCGCCTAACCTTCGACCCTTTATTCTTATAATGCCTTATTTTTCAACTTCTCATGTGGAATCTGAGTAGGTTTCTACTCCTTTTTTGATTTCCTACATATGGAGCTACCTTATTGAACACAAAAAACCAGAACCAACTACTTGAAACAAGGCCTACATTTTTTTTGATCGTGCTACCCCTATTCCCTAAAACCGTTCAAAGTTAGGACCAAAGAGGGTGATCTCTCGATGACATTTCGACAGATAAGTTAGTATCCGTGGATGTTAATAAATTTAAGATATTAGAAGGGTTTAGTGAATTAATGCACCTATGTTCTAGGAATATGTGATGGGGGTATTTCTAATGAGTTGATACAATTAGTATCAAATAGGTCTTCGCCACTTTTTACTTTGGGAGGGGAATGAATAGATGTACCCTCCAACCCGTCAAGCTAACTAATCATCTAGTTGGATAGACTCCATTGTACAATGTGTAGATTCTTGGAGAGTGATTCCTTCTCACGGTGGGGTAAATATGGGATTTTTTTATGATTTCTTATTATACCCGACGAGGGGTGCCAAACTAGCATATCACCCCAAAGTACAATTCATAATGTGGTGTGATAACGATGTTATTGACATGATTTTTACTTGAGTAAAGTAATATATTGTGTTGCTCCACTACACACAAATATAATTTGTACACGTAATGCCAAAATGGTGAACAAAGTTTAAGGTCTGAACAAAAACACTTAAATCTATTAACAACTCCTTATTTGAAAGGAATTTAAAAAGTATTAGGGGTTCCAAAATTTTAAATTCTATATTTAAATATAGAATCCTAAATCCCTAGTTTTAAGAAAAATTAAAGAATGATCATTCTCTAAGCTACGTTCTTTTTTTCAAAATATAAATAACAAAATAAAACAATTAAGAGTATATAGAGAGAAATAAATCTCACCAAAATTATAATTTTCTCATCAAAAAATATTATGTGGCTTGGTAAGAGTTCAACACAGATTTTAGTAATAATACTCTAAAATGAATCTTTGGTGCAAAGATTTTTGACAATGGCAGATGTGGGAAGGTTGTGTAATGCAATTTATTTAAAATTGGGGTTTTAGGAAAAAATATTAACCAAAAATGGATGGAGTATTTATTGTATAAGACCCAAAGCATATCTGGGTTTATAATATAAGTCCTTCCTTTTAACTAGTAGTTAGAACTTAGAAACCCAACTTAAAGAGGTAAAAAACCAAAACACCCCGTCCCTATTAACTACAGAGAAAACCATAAAACCAAAACCCTATTAAGAAACAAACCTGGAATCCCTCCTCCTCTCTCTTCTCCATTACGAACCCACCCCTCCGCTCTCAAGAAAACCCACCGCCATCGCCACACTCACTTCGCTTCCTCTGACCATCCAACCACCACACACTACTGTAGGAGGCAACCTGATAGTCCTAGAGGGGGGGTGAATAGGATTACTAAAAAGATTAAAGCCTAATTAAAAAATCTTTTGGATAAACATAAGTTTATGAAAGAAACTTTTAAGATAACTAATATATCAAACACTTATGGGATCATGCATAGGATAAGCTTAGAGGTTCGATATATAAGTTTAACATGCAAAACGAGTTTCTATTTCCTTACTACTCGAAATGGCAATTGGTTGATTAACTAGAGAAATATTATTACGATATTAATACTAGCAAGTAATCAAACATATAAAGTGCGGAAAGTAAATAGAGTAGGGATAGAAAGATACACGCGATTTATAGTGGTTCGGTTTCCCTACATCCACTACCTAAGGAAGCCTCCTTAGGATTTCAAGCTTTTCACTAAGCTCCCGTGTCTCTCTTAATCGGGTCGAGAACACAATAACCCTTACAACCTCTTCGATAACACGAAGGACAAACACTTGTGCTATCGCAACACAAGGACACCAAGTATACTCCCGATACTCAAACACTTATGCTATCTCAACACAAGGATACCAAGTATACTCCCTATACTTGAATTCTCTCTTAATCTATCTATTACAAGACCTAGACTTAAGAGGATAGATACAAAGTGTTTAAAGGGGTGCAAACAACTTTGCTAGATAATCTCCTAAAGAGTAGATATGACTTTAAGCTTGTAAAAACTCCTCTTGAGTAGATAACTACTTTGAAGCTCCTTGGATTAACTCCTTAATTGAGTGGATATGACAAGTTGATTGATCAAGCTTAGATTGATTCTATGTTAGCTTGAGACCTCTTATTGATGTGTAAGAATGATTAAAATTGGATTGGTAAGAGGTAGTTTCTTGAATGTGATAAAGCTCTCTTTTATAGACATTTCTGACCTCTGGGCGGTATACCGGTAAATTGGGCGGTATACCGGTGATGCTTGTCTTCTAGTCAACGGGAAAATCCACGTGGCTTGTGACCGTTAGGCAACGGCTCTTTTCCGGCGGTATGCCAGCCATTTGGGCGGCATGCCGGCCCACCAAATCAATTTCTATGAAACATTAAATTAGAACACAAGGAGAAATAGTGTTAAGTTAGGGCAAGTATAAAGCACTATTTCGGGGGTAATTAAAACACGATTTGGCAAATATTAAAACAAGATTAAAAGGACGTTAGGCCAACAATCTCCCCCTTTTTGATGTTTGACAAATCGAAAACACAAGTTTGCCAATAAAGAGTTTTTAACAAATGAAAGCCTTTAAATGAGTTATTGATTGGTAAATGAAGTAACTCCCCCTTACTCTATGCATAAGGTATTTTTATAAAAAGGTTTCGTGAAACAATTCATTTTAAAAACTCCCCCTTTCACAAGGCATAATAACAATGCAAAATTGTGTTCAAAGATATTTTATGGTTTATAAAACATTTAAGTTTGTATCTTTGATCTTTCTCCCCCTTTGTCAACAACAAAAAGAATTAGTGAATAATTTAGAAGAAAAGTCTCTTAGGGGTGAAAGCGTAATTTTTCAAAATTTGAGGGACTTAGATGGTAAAGTTGGGAAACAAAAGTACCATTTTTCAAATTTTTAAAGAAAGGAATTTTGACCATTTAAAAAATCACCAAGGGACCTTTGTGCCATTTTTAAAAAGTGTAGGGACTATAAAAACAATTTTTAACACAATATAGAATTTTGAAAGCACCTACAACACCAAGAAAATGTTAGCAATAACACAAAAACACTAAGAGATCAAAGAGCATTTATCCAACAAGGAGGATTTAAACAAGCAAGATTTCCTATAAAAGGTAAGCAAGATTAGTGACGATTAGTAAGTAGCATAACTTACGGGAATAGCAAATGATAAAAACACAATAAAAACATCCAAATATCCATAACAAGATTAAAAAATCCAAGACAAAGCATACTAACCAAATATCCAAATAAAAACTCATAGCATCCTAATAACATTATCCAAGTAGCAATAACATTCTAAATGTCCAAAACACGGACCCAAAAGAATTCAAGGCACGAAATAGGATAAAGCATAATCAACTAAAAAACCAAATAGGATAATAGAAAAATAAAAAGCACCCAACAATAACGATTAACGATTATCCCGAGGAGAGCGGCTTCTAGAACGGCGGCGGGAATGAGACACATCATCCTTAATGCAAGACACATCTCGAGCAAGATTCTCCAATTTTCCTTCAAACACCTCAAACTTTCTTTCCACAAAATTTATAAAACGGTTAAGTGTAGCTTCAATTCGAGAGATATTAGATGAATCCTCATGTATGGGATGGTTTTGTGTAGGCTCATTTCGAATAGGAGAGGCCGGGATAGGAGGACCGGTGACACGCGAATAAGATGAAAGGATATTAGAAATAGTATCACGATCCCCAAGGTTATTGACATGATTTTCCGGAATATATTCATCATTGTAAATCACAAACTTCATTTTCCTAACGGCTTTGTAATTTATGATCCAATTTGAGTTAAAACTTTTTGAAAGAGAATTTTCGAGATTAAAACCAAGGTGTTCGAAAATAGTTGAAAGAGCTAACCCATAGGGGACACTATTTGTGTTAAGAAAAGCATGATTCATTATCTTGATCATGATAGCGGGAAAATTGATAGGCTCATTGTGATAAATACGATAAAGAATGTAAGCTTCATAGGGAGAAATAATAGCATCGTGTTTGTTTTTGCAAAATAAACCGTTTAGAACAATTTTGTAAGCAATTTGAAAATCGGGTGTGAAATCATATGACCTCCAATGTTTAGACTCGGAATTTATTGAAGCCGGATTAACTAAATGGGATTCCATAAAAGCTTCAACAAGGGGGATAATAGTAACATCAAGAACACCCCAATTAATATTCCAAAAAGAGTTAAAACCGGAAGTTTTGAGATTAAAAACGGAGCTAAGAAGGGCTTCATCAATTTTAACAATTTTCCCATTAATTTTGGATGAAATGGAGTTCCTATCACAATTATATTGAAAGTTTTTGTAGAATTCAAGACAAAAACTAGAAGCAATATTTGTTTCAATTGAAAGGAATGGAATAAAGCCTTGTGAATCAAGATGAGTAAAAAAGCTATTACCGGAGGGGAAAGCGGAAGATTCAACCTTTCTACCCGGTTGAATATCGAAGGGCTTTGAAGGTGGAGGAGGATTAGAGGAGCTTCCGGTCTTCTTTCTTGTGGAGGATGTAGAGGCTTCTTTCCTTGGTCCCATAGCAAGAGATGATGAAGATGATTGAAGGATATGGGTTTTATAGAAGATTTAAAGGATGAAGAAGATGGATAATGGACGATTTGCAGAGAGAATCGTGAAGGAGAGGAGGTTAGGGTTTGAGGAATGAAAGGAAATGGGTATTGGAAAGCTATTAAAACGATTTCGTAACTGCAGAAAAACCCCGACCGGTATGCCTCTGGATTGACCGGCATGCCGGTCCAGTAAAACAAGGAATCTGTTCAAGCCCGCCGGTATGCCGGTGGAAAGTCCGGTATGCCGCTCGATCCTCGAAAATAGGGATAAAAATGTGCTCGAAAATAGCCCGAAACCTCCCCAATAGTTAGATAATAATAAAAAATAATTTTGGGCAACTTTTATTTTTGAAAACAAGCAAGTACAAAGGGCTAGAACATAAAAACAGATAATTTCCTAAGAAGCCTATACTTTATAAAAAGTACAAAAAGACCCAAAGCAAAAACAATTGATTTTAAGCAAGAAAATAGACAAGACAAGCAAGAAAAAGCAAATAAAGGATAAAACACATAAGCACATAATATAACACAAACTAAAAAAGAAAAGAAGGAAGGAATTCACCGGATTTTTCTTTTACGAGATTTGAGCGTCTTTTTGTATATCATTTCAATTTCTTGACGCTCAACACCTACAATAAAATATTACTATGGTATCCAAGGTGAAATGGATCCGGGAACATGATTAGTACTTTTCACGATCCATGTCGGTTTTTCCCACGAGGGTATCAAAGACCCGTATTCAAGTTGTTTGTGGTAATGACACGAAGAGACATGGTGGCCGAGTTTGCCACAATAATTGCAAGTACTTCTTTTATGAATAGAAATATCACGAGAAGGTTTAGAACACGAATTTTTCTTATAGTTTTGTAAGAACAAATTTTCACTCAAGAATAGTTCCTCTTTAAAAAGATCATTTTCATCAAATGGAGTGACATTTAAATAGGGATGATTTTCTAAAGTTTTAAGAGCAAGGGAAAATGCTTTATCCACTTTTTCAAAGCCTTTTATATTTTTCTTCATAGAATGTTGACTTTTGTTGGAAGAGAAAATATTTTTGAAACAAGGGTTTATAGTATTTCCCAAAACATCATCTAAAGTGATACAACAATCAAAACAATTCTTTTGCTCAACTTTAGCCTTTTTCAACAAAAGGTTATTCAAGTGGATTTGAGAATCAAGAATTTTAAAAGGGATGAAATATGCCTAATATCATCATAATTATATGGAGGAGACAAAGGGTTAGGATAGATTGTTACCTCATGGTTTGGGTTGAGATTGTCATGAGATTCATCATGGATTAAGCTTTCTTTTTCTTCGTTATTCTTGACAATCCCATATAGAAACTCCAAACGATCCCAAAGCTCTTTTGCGGAGTTACAATCTAACATTTTTGAGAAAATCTCTTCGGATATTCCACAAATTAGAGTGTACATCGGTTTAGCATTTTGAGTAAGCTTAGCATTATCCTCATTGGTGAGTTCATCATAATCTATTTCTTCTTGATTTTGCTTAAGAACTCCCGTTTCATTTGACTCCTCTTTATATGGAACAAATGGACCGTCCATAATGATTTTCCAATAATCGGGATCTTCGGCTTTGATAAATTTCTCCATTTTTGTTCTCCAAGTAAAATAGTAAGATCCTACAAAAAGTGGAGGTCGGGTAGAAGACGACTTTTCCAAAAGATTAGATTCCATATCGTTTACTCTACTAACGATTAAGCTATTCACGTAGAGTTAGGCTCTGATACCAATTGATAGTCCTAGAGGGGGGGTGAATAGGATTACTAAAAAGATTAAAGCCTAATTAAAAAATCTTTTGGATAAACATAAGTTTATGAAAGAAACTTTTAAGATAACTAATATATCAAACACTTATGGGATCATGCATAGGATAAGCTTAGAGGTTCGATATATAAGTTTAACATGCAAAACGAGTTTCTATTTCCTTACTACTCGAAATGGCAATTGGTTGATTAACTAGAGAAATATTATTACGATATTAATACTAGCAAGTAATCAAACATATAAAGTGCGGAAAGTAAATAGAGTAGGGATAGAAAGATACACGCGATTTATAGTGGTTCGGTTTCCCTACATCCACTACCTAAGGAAGCCTCCTTAGGATTTCAAGCTTTTCACTAAGCTCCCGTGTCTCTCTTAATCGGGTCGAGAACACAATAACCCTTACAACCTCTTCGATAACACGAAGGACAAACACTTGTGCTATCGCAACACAAGGACACCAAGTATACTCCCGATACTCAAACACTTATGCTATCTCAACACAAGGATACCAAGTATACTCCCTATACTTGAATTCTCTCTTAATCTATCTATTACAAGACCTAGACTTAAGAGGATAGATACAAAGTGTTTAAAGGGGTGCAAACAACTTTGCTAGATAATCTCCTAAAGAGTAGATATGACTTTAAGCTTGTAAAAACTCCTCTTGAGTAGATAACTACTTTGAAGCTCCTTGGATTAACTCCTTAATTGAGTGGATATGACAAGTTGATTGATCAAGCTTAGATTGATTCTATGTTAGCTTGAGACCTCTTATTGATGTGTAAGAATGATTAAAATTGGATTGGTAAGAGGTAGTTTCTTGAATGTGATAAAGCTCTCTTTTATAGACATTTCTGACCTCTGGGCGGTATACCGGTAAATTGGGCGGTATACCGGTGATGCTTGTCTTCTAGTCAACGGGAAAATCCACGTGGCTTGTGACCGTTAGGCAACGGCTCTTTTCCGGCGGTATGCCAGCCATTTGGGCGGCATGCCGGCCCACCAAATCAATTTCTATGAAACATTAAATTAGAACACAAGGAGAAATAGTGTTAAGTTAGGGCAAGTATAAAGCACTATTTCGGGGGTAATTAAAACACGATTTGGCAAATATTAAAACAAGATTAAAAGGACGTTAGGCCAACACAACCCCCTACCACTATCTTCACACCCAACCCTCCCTCACCATCACCATCCCACCTTTCCTCTGGTCTCACATGCCCGGGGCACCTTGAAGAAGAAAACCCCTACCATCGTGGCCCCTCACAACCATCTTCACCACCACCATCTTCATCACAATCACCTCTGGCACCATCACCATCATCTCCACCAACATCATAACCACTCGGATATTAACTTCCCACCGATCCGCCTCCCTCCCTCTTCATCACCATCACCACCCTGCTTATGAAACCTCCGCGCCTGGAACCGCACGCCACCACCATCACCATCGAACCAAGCCCCAAGTCACTTAGATATGCTGACCTTCGAACCAAGGTCTGTACCCCCCTAGTCCACTACCTGCGTTTCCATTCTCCACCATCTTAAACCGCCACCAAGCGTTGTCCATTCAACCCCTATATCAATGTGGTCATGGATACATCCTCGTGAACCGGGTTTTTTATAGCTTACGCGTACCACGACTATTCCCATAGGAAATATACACGCCTCCTCATGCATACTCCCACTTAATCAGAACTAGGTTACCCATGTTCAGGGAGAGGACTCGAACCTTGCACCTCTTACTTACCCCCTTTAAGGGCTCAAGAAATAACAAGGCTAGGGGTGGAAATCGGAAGGAACGGATCGGAAATAAGGTCTTTCGGAAAAATTCCAATTTTTTTCGGAATAGATTTTTTCCATTCCAATTCCTATCCAATTTTTCGGAACTGGAAAAAATAGTTCCGAATTTGGAATTTCGGAATTCACCGGAAATTTCGGAACTTTTCGTTCGGAAATTTCGGAATTTCGGAACTTTTGGTTCGGAAATTGCGAAGCTAATGGCTGAAAATCGAAACTATGTAATATTCACCTACTGTTTTTTTAATTATAAAAAATTAAAACAATTCAAATTGATATTTACTGCAAAATATTTAAAAAAGTACAGTAGAATAAAAAACCAAATTGCTCATTCCAACCGTCTTTTTTATATATGTTTAATATTGTCATTCCCACCTTGACGGCAAATTATGGACCCACAAAACTTACCCACCATTCTCTTCTCATTTACTTAATCACTCTGAGTAAAAGACTTACAACAATCATGGCCATTGTTGGATTTGTATAAAAATATAATAAACATCACGACTGTAATTATACATAAATTAATATATGAATATTTCATTCTAATTCAACATTTTTTTTAAAATTTTCAACATTTCAGGTTGTCTAATTTTTTCTTTTATCTTAATATTTATTATATATATTTATATTATGAAATGTAAAATCAGAAATAAAAATCGGAAATATAGTTCGGAAATAAAATCAGATCGGAAAACCCGGAAATTTATATGTAGTTCCAATTCCGATCCGATTTTTTCAGAAAAATCGGAAATCGGAATTTCGGAACCTTAAAAATCTGTTTCGAAATCGGAATTTTTGGATCGGAAAAGTCGGAAATCGGAAATTTCGGATCCGATTTCCACCCCTAAACAAGGCTGAGGGGATTCGAACCCTGCACCTCCTAAATGAGAGACAAGGTCCTGGCCATTGAGCTAGTCCAAATGGTTATTTGTTTTTCTTCTTTGTTCCAATAATGCTAGTGATAAGAGTTTTGTTGTTGTTTTTTGTTCATATAGTGATGACTGTGCAAATATTTCTTGTTTATTGTTCCTATATTGCGAGTGTGAAGAGATTCTGATTTGTTTTTGTTCCAATGCTGTGATGATATTTGTTTTTTGTTTTTGTTCCCAACTAGGTACAACCCAAAAAAAGTGTGCAATATGTTAGTTATTGGGCCAGGGCTCAAGAGACCTGGTTTAGGCCATGGGTACAGACATGGTTTTGTATTTTGATTTTGGGTTGTGAAGAGTTTTCTATTTTTTTTTGGTCATGATGGGTACAACCCAAGAACCATAAGGTAATATTGCAAATTGACTGGACTGGGCCATGGGTATAGCCCGTTGTTGTGATAAACGTCACGGGTCCCTACGCATGTAGCTATTTGTCGAGATGGGTCTGTACCCACTCGGAGTTTAACATGGACACTATCAAGGACTTAATAAAAATAAACGAACTAATAAAAAATTACAAACGCTACGGGTCCGTACCCAATACGATTATATTTCTGAACATGGTTGCGAGCGTTCGTGAGTCCTTACCTACCGAAAAAATTACAAGATTCTTTGTTCAGACCAAGCAAGGGTAAAAACATCCAAAACCAAACCAAAGGATTTAACAATTTTTTAGTTAGGATTTAAAATGTAAACATTGGGAATTTTAGACCTCATTTTGTATTTTCTTAAAAAATATAATAGTTTTCTGGTGTAAATATTAATTTTCCTTAACTTAAATATCAGCAATTTGGTTAAAATAATACATTTTTAGCCTGCCTAATACAAAAAGTCAACCCCAATTTTCTGAACCTCTTATACTCCTATCTTTCTATTTTGACTAATGTCTTTTAAGGTTTTGTTTTTGTATGATATGTGTTATATTGTAATTTTAAAGTATGGTGATTTACCCATACAGTCCACAGCCTCTAGTCTATTGCTCATAAGGTCTAACCCATCGTAAAAGTCTGCCCTTGTAACCCAATTAATGACAGTTGACTTACCAAAACTAATTCCCCCGATTCTATGCATACAATCAATCATAGAATAAGAATTTGATAACTTATGTCGTTTTATTGGATTTGTTTCAAAAATAGTTTTTCATACATTAAAGTTATTAATGCACATCAAGATGTTTTTTCAAGTTATATCAAAATGTTAATCCATATCAAAATATCGAGTTCAATTTATATTGTTATTTTTTATGGTGGTGTATGTTTGTTATACTGTCGGGATGAGTGTGTGAATTGTTGAGTTGCTGAAAATCGGAATTTTATGGTAAAACATGTTTGTAGGTGTGTTAGTGTAATCGGGTGGGTGTGTCAGTTCAATTTGATACTGTGACTTGTTGTTTGTGTATAATTAGTCGTGGGGGGGGGGGGGGGGGGGGGGTAATGTTAACGATTTTGGTGGTGTGTGAGTGAAAATCAATTGGTTGTGTGTCATTCGAATAACCACGAGGTAGGGTTATACGTGTTATTATAATGGTGCATCAATGTAAAACGATGGTGTGTCCATAACGAGTAGAATATCTTCAAAGAACGATACTGGACTATGTTTGAGTTCTGCAAAATATAAGAGCTTCCACCTATGGTAATAAAATAAATGTTAGAAGAGTATCTTGATTTAATTAGTTCAAGAAGATAAGTTATGAATAAAGACGCACCAGCTTTGCTCAACAAGTACTGCTCAATCAACTAGTTTTCTTCTAGTTCAGAAACTTTTTTTAACTTTCTGTAATTTAATGGCCGCCTCAGTTTTTGGGTTGTCGGGATCTAAAGAAACGAGAATTTTTTGAAGGAGAAATTCTCTAACAGTTATTCATGAAATACCAGGAGTTATCCAGGGCCGTAAATGGACACAACAGTGAGAACCAAATAATGTTTGGAATGATATTATGTAAGTTCTATTGCCTTGTTTTACACAAAAGGTGAATAGTTCAAGACATCACGTTTCTAGTTACCAAGTAAATCCGACAACCCTTACTCGAGAAGGTTCAAGGCCAAAAAACTACCTTTCTCGATTTAGTATTCTTTTATGCCTCTCTCTCTCTCTCTCTCTCTCTCTCTCTCTCTCTCTCTCTCTCTCTCTCTCTCTCTCTCTCTCTCTCTCTCTCTCTCTCGTGTTTGACGTTCTCTTGCATATTTTTTCAGGATGGTTAGTCAATTTTCATTCATGTGAGTATTGTTGGTCAAATGAGATTTTTCCTCAAGTGTTCTTCACGTTGATGATGACTTGATTAATACGATTATCTAAATGTAAAGATTAACGTAATATATTCACTTTGTTAAAAAATTATTTGAAGTTGAACGAGAAATTGAGTCATGAAATTTTGGAAGAAAAATGAATAAATAAATATATAAATGAATAGTTTTTATTTATTTATATATATAGTAAAGGTGAAAGACAAAAAAATTAATTTTTACTATTTGGCCAAGTCCAATTGTTGTTTATTTTTCATGTGCAAGTCTTATGGGGTGTATTCAATTGAAAATCTGATGGATTTTTTTGGACTTTAAAAACTCTATAGACTTTGCAGATTTCATGGATTGTTTTAAATCCAAACAGATTTTGACAGATCCTGGCAGATTCTTTTGAATCTTGTATAGAGTTGAATGGATTTTTGTAAATCCTTATATATTTTGACAAACTTTGACATACAATTTTTTTTATATTTATTTACAAGAATAAAAAATGGTCTACTCTTAAACAAATTGAATATCAGACCAGTATTTTCACATACATATTATGAAAAATTGAGTTATACTATTTCCAGGTTTATTATCTTAACGAGTTAAATTACAATAAAATGTGATTAGTAAAAATAGAAGTCATTTAAAATAAATTACTACAAACTCTATATATTAAATCAATAATTTAAACTATTAAAGTATATAAAAATAAAAAACCAAATAAGTTATTTACACATCCGTCTGGTCCTATGTTAGACCAAGATTTTTAACAATGTGTTAGCGACTTTAAAAATGTTCTTTAATGTTAATTTCATCGAATGAAAACAACTAAATACTACTTGGAATTGTCAAAGTAGTAGAATATGTCATACATAATATGTTACACAATGTAACCACACGTTTATTTTGAAACTGTAGTTCTCAATGACAAAAAAAAGAAATTAATCACGAGACATCATTTTAGGTTCATTATTGTACTTAGCTAGATCCATATAATATATTGTAGCTCTCCATGATTTTTTTTATTTAAACAATATCTCATGAGTTTTTTAACTGAATCAATCGTCTTGCGTATAAATTTTTCATGTAAATTTTTTAATTAAGGTTTAACATGAAAAATATTAATAGCATGAATGAGTTTTTTAATTGATACAATAATGTTACGACTAATTTTTTCATGAAGTTTTTAAATTATAGTCGCACATGAAAAATATATCATGAGTTATTTTTAATTTTTTTCCCAATTTGTTAGAAAATAGTCTAAAGAAGAAAGCCATCAAAATCTCTAGGTAAAATGATAGATGGTGTTATTGCTTATAACATCCTCATTAAGCTCCCTAATTATAATTTTTAAGCCTTTAATTATTTTATTTATACATATATACCTTCCTAACTGCTTATTTGTAAAAAACAACCCCATTCTATTTTTATTTCCTAATTTACCCCATATATACTACATTTATTTAACAATTCATTAATTACTCCCATAATCTAGTGATCTCCCTCTCTCTCTCTCTCTCTCTCTCTCTCTCTCTCTCTCTCTCTCTCTCTCTCTCTCTCTCTCTCTCTCTCTCTCTCTCTCTCTCTCTCTCTCTCTCTCTCTCTCTCTTCTCGCGCTTGAAGTCATGTTCCCAACACAAATTCAATTGTTTTCTAGCTTTCTTCTGGCTCGCTTCATCGATTCACAAAGTAATTTCACAAATTCTTCTCTGTTTTCCTTTTCTTTTTCTTCTAATTTTTTATTTCATTTGCTTGATTTTTTAGTGCAGATTTATGTTAGGGTTACAAATTCATATACTGAAGAGCTTGCGTGTGTTTATTGATCATTGTCACTGCAAATTGATTCAGGATTCTTCCTCTCCTCAATTTCATTCAATTTTTCCTGTTTATCAAGGTCTGTAATGTTTTTAATGCTTTTTGTTTGAATACTTACTGAATGTGTTCATTTACATGTTATGTTTTGTTATGTTTGTGTTCTTCCTTTTTTTTGTTTGATTTTGACAGTTTATACATTTTTTTTGTGTTTTTTTATATTTTTCTGCATTTTTTATATGTATATGTAGTATATTCTTCATTTTTTGATATGTTGCTTCAGTTTTGATGAATTTCATGTTAAGATGCATTGATTTGAGTGGAGGTTGTTTTTCAGTTGTTATTCTCTGCATTTGTTTTTGCAGTTGCATATTTTCATGTTTAAAACATGTAATTTCATGTTTTAAACATGAAATTCCATGTTTAAAACATGAAACTCTGCAACTTTCTTATCACCTTTTCCCTTTTCTTAACACCTTTTCCCTTTTCCCTTTAAAATCCAGACTGAACACACCAAGATGTTAAAAGATTCTTTAGAGTCGTAACTGAATACACCAAGATTTTAAAAGACTCTTTAGACTCTTAATTGAATACCTCTCAACTTTTACCGTCCAATAAAATCCTATAGACTCTCAATTAATATTAACATTGGGTAAATTTATAACAAAAACAAAATATTAAGGATCCATTACGATTGGGCCAAACCCAATAGTTATGTTTTTTGCTATCTACCTTTTTCTTAAAAAGACACAACTCTAAATTTTAAAGTCACTACCCTTTCTAATGGAGGTCTAACCACCTATTTATTTTCTATAAATAGTTGATCAACTCAAACATTTTTCTTCATTCAGTTTTTTAAATTAAGGATTAAAAAAATTATAAAAGAGAGATAGAAAATAAACAATTTATTAATAATGTTGAAATTCTAAAGAATGTGTGTACCCATTTCTTCTGAATAATTTTGTCGTTATATCCTTAAGGTTGAAGCTAACAAACGTAAGATACCGGTACGTGACCTAAATACCTTAAAGATATTAAATCTAATTCGAGTCTCGACAAGTAAAATTATTTATTTATTTATGTTTATTTTATTTTTGCATTAATTTTTATATTGTTTTACTGCTTTATACAAACATAACATTACAAATACTGCACAACACATCACTTTTTCTATGATGTAACGTCCGAGTACCACCATTCTTGTTACTCTCAATGGCTCCGCCACTTCCACCGCAATTGTTATCCTCCTAGTCCTACTTGTCTCTCTTCATGAGAATATCCTTTATATACCTAACAACTACAGTTTATCCGTACACGAATGTGGTGACCATGTTAAACACTTTGGACTTGTGTCCATGTCTTGGATCCAACAACCTTTCGTGTCATACCTATAAACAATAGAATGGTAGTTCAAAAGCAAACGCCTTTTTTCTTTTTTCCTTTTCATTTTACTTCACTAAACGTTAACTAAAGGCACACTTTCTCAGATTTTACTATCCGGTAAATGCTCTTGATAACAAAGTAACTAAAATTTGATCAATTACTGAATAAAGAAGTATCTGGAGAATATTGTGTGTATTACTAAATTACTTTAGGAAACGTGAATTATGAAATACAATCAATTTGCATAATTTATTCTACTAAAAGAATCTACCCAGTATTTCACTCTGTTTGGATCCACAAGGAACATTTGCATATCTGGACACTTAGAAGCAGACATTAGGAGGAATGACCTTTCCTGGATTCATGATGTTATTCGGATCTAAAGCAGCTTTTATCTTTTTCATTGTTCTCAAAGCTTCAATTCCAAATTCTTGTTCAAGATACTGAAATGATAATTGAGACTACAGTTAAAAAGAGAGGGTACTATTAAATTTTTTGGTTGGGAGAGAGTTAAAGTACCTTCATTTTCCCAGTGCGGCAGTGCCAACACCGTGCTCTCCAGTGCAGGTTCCTGCTTAGCCATATAAGCAAAAAGAAAAGAAAAGAAATAAATAAATAAAAAGGTAATTCGAGAAAAATTACTAAAAACGAAAATAAATAGATAACAACCATTACCTTCAAATGATAAAGCTGTATGGACTATAAAACTATTTAGCCTTTCGGCCTCTTTGCGCTGTTGTTCATCATGAGGATCATATAGGACTAGAGAGTGGAAGTTTCCATCACCAGCATGAGCAAGGACCATACTGTAAACAAGAGTCAAAGTCAAGGTCCATTATGTGCAAAGAATTATGTGTTTTTAAAAAGAAGTGTATACCATACATACCATGTCAATGGTGAAGCCTCCGTCTCTTGCTTAGATATTGATATCAACTCTGCAAGGCGTGAAAGAGGAACACAAACATCCTGAAAAAGATATGTCTGAGCTCAGACAGGAGAGTATTTATCAGTTTTATTTAAAATGATATAAAGAGCCTTACCGTTAATAATGCTTCAGAATCAGGAAATAATGCATAGGCAGCCCAAAGTGCCTCTTTTCTTATCTACAAGAAAAATCAATAACAATTTATATCAAAATAATCTCAGTTAATTAATTATCCCAGTTTCTTGATTATTAACCTTCCACAGTTCCTTTTTCGAGTCCGCATCTTCTGCAAATACAAAGCCCGAGCCATTGTGCTCAGAAGATATCTTCTCTACTATTTGCATTTGCTCTCTTGAATAAGCATCTGTTACATATATCATTTAACGCCATTGAAAATTGAAATTCACACAAGGATTGATCCAAGACGAATTATATTTGACCTGTGCCGACAAATTCAAACATTAAAGTAGGAAGCTCAGGTAAATTTTTCCCATTAGCATTATTGATTGCCTTGATACAAATTTCATCCAAGAGCTCCATCCTTGAAACCTGAGAGCATTCTAAACTAAATCTTTGGTATTTAAATCAAATATTAATTATGTGAATGAATTGAATTATACAAACCTGTATCCCTGACAGCATAGTGGCAACAGCAACATCTGCTGCATCTTTAGTTGTCGCAAAGTTACACAAAGCCACCTGTATTACAATCATCATGTGTGTATAAATGCTACTTTGGAATAATTTTGTGATTATTAACAAGGAAAAGAAATTGTAATTTAAATAACAAATATATACCAACCACAGAAACTCTTTGGAATCTTTTGTAAGCGTAAGGTAACTTGTGTTATAACACCTAGAGTTCCTTCACTTCCAATTATCAAGCGAGTCAAATCATACCCTGCAGCACTTTTTCTGGCGCGTAATCCTGTTTCCACAACATCTCCATTTGCAACAACTACCTGTCATAGAATCGCTTAGCATTTAAAGAGAGACACAACTTAAATGGAAATTTATAAGTTAAAATCATGGCGTAATTGGATGAATAAGTAACAAACCTTAAGATTGATTACATTATCACGCATAGTTCCATATCTATATACAAAAAAAAAACAGTTCTTAATTGGAGTTAGAATTTTTAAGAATCTAATAGTACCTAAAGGATATAATAAGATCATGAAATTAACAGGTAGTTTATGAAGTAGAAATGTAACTCAGGCATTTACCTCACAGCCAAAGAACCTGAGCAACGTGTAGCACACATACCACCAATGGTTGCACCTGGACCTGCCAATTTCATAGTTCACGAACATAAAAGGTGATCAATGATATGGTAAAATTTTATACCTTAAAGAATATAAATTATCAAGTGAAAACATATATGTATAACTAACCAGGGTCAAGAGGAAAGAATAGACCATAAGGCTCCAGATACTCATTTAGCTCCATCCATCCAATCCCAGGTTCAACCACAACATCCATGTCTTCCACATGTAATGCTTTAACACGCTAATATTTCAAAAATAAACGAAAAAGAATATAAATTCTTGATAAAATTAAATCCGTCAAAAAGGAGGACTAGAATTGTGTGATATGATTTATACTTTCATTAGTGTCATGTCAATGCAAACACCACCCATAGGAGCCAAGGTGTGACCTTCAAGTGAGGTAGCTCCACCATAAGGCACTACTGGAATCTGTTCAATGAACAAAGGACTAAGTATGATAAGAATAATCTAAGGAAAAGAAGCGATCAAACCTTATGCTTGTTGCAACATTTGACAATTGCAGACACTTCCTTTTCAGACCTGCATTAAGAAGAGAAGATAAAGTCACCACTGCAAAAACAGCAAACTATAATCTTATCTTGTTATCCTTTTTAACAAGTCTATATAAGAATTTGCATGGAAAGAAAAGAAAAAACAATTAATTAAGAATAGTAAGAAAATATTTCACCTAGGAAAAACTATGACATCCGGTATATTTACTACTTTTTGAAAGCTGCTTTGTGGTGTCCCATGAAAATGTCTTTCCTCATAATCCATTGTCATGTTGTCCTGCATGTTGCATGTTGATAGAGAATATTACAAATTTACAATCCAACCCGAAATTTGATTTTTAAGCAAAGTAAAATCAATTTATCCTACTTTGGGACAATAAATTTGCACATATAGACTATTAGAATATGGTACCTGACAGATGGCCTTTAATTCATCAAGAAACTCCTGGGCAACTTTCTTCTGAGAACCCCCAATGCTCACATTCCTTGTAGGTCATAAAACATTTTCAGTCCAAGTCAAGGGATATATGAGCTTGTTTGGGATTGATTATTTTGGAGCTAAAAACGCTTTTTGATTAAAATTTAATTATTTGTAAAAAATATTAAAAAATATTTTGACATCTAAAATCACTTTAAGTGATTATTTTAATAATCACTAATCTAGTGCTTTTCCTAAAAGTGATTTTTAGAGTCTAAAATATTACTATGGATCTAAAATCACTTTAAGTGATTATTTTAAAAAGCAATCCCAAACGAGTACTATAGTAATTTAAGTGAACTTTACAATTCAATCCCTTTTCTTTTTTGGTCAAGAAAAAATCCTATTTAATAATTCCAAGAAATCTTTTCAGTTTCCACCATTCTTTACACGCATCAGAATCAACAGATATCAGAAAAGAAAGCGAGTGATCATTTAAAATATTCAACTAATATGGTAACTTTTTAGAACGGTTGATCCATTTTCAATTGGGTAAATTATGTAGTTTAGGATCCTACTTTAGACGTGCATGCCGGAATCAGAATAAACACGCCGGACTGCAGTGATTAGTGATTCCTAATTATGCATTCGACTGGGTTTGATATTTAGCCATGATTACAAATTTGTAATTTCCTTATAACAAGCTGGTCTATAATTATACAAGGAATATATTACCCATAAACTTAAAAAAAATATAGCACTTCTTTTTAAGGAATCTTTAGTTTTTAACTCCAAAGACTTTTAAATCAATCTCTGATTAAAAGAATATATTCCCCCTCACCTGAGACATTAACAATGCTCTCAGACACACTTCCCGAGAAACCCTTCCCCCTCACCTGAATCCCGATCTAACTCCTAGAGTCACCGTAAACCACCACATAAAACACCTTCTCTCTCACCTCAATCCCGATCCTAAACCTCAATCCACCTTATACTACCGTATAAACACCTTTTTTACCCTTAATCTTCCTTCTCTCTCTCTCTTTCGGTCCGATTAGAACTCCTTAACTTAGTTTCAATTTAAGATCTACCTGTAGATCTATGAAACTAAGCTTTTTCTATTTCTCGGTTGCAAGCTTCAGATTCTTAAAAGTCACATTCAAGTGCTTTGTTGAGTTCTCTTTCACTATTATCTTCTAACTTCCCTCTTAATGGATTCATCTTTGAACCCTAAAGAGGGCAAGCGAGAAGAGGAAGATGATGAACTTTGTCTCTCGCCGGACAAAGATGCGATTTACTCAAAGTTTGATGAACCCAAACTTATTCTCCGTGTGATTGCAACAGGTATGATCAACCATAGTTATCTAAAGAAAATTATAATCCAGTACTGGGGTATCACTGGAAGAATAACTCTTGAAAAGAAAGGGTTTAATCTATTCACAGTTCAGTTTGATAAAGAAAAAGATTTTGAAACTGTCTGGAATAATAGACCTTATCATATTTTTGGATTTCATATACTGGTTCAGAAACAAGAAGAAACTATTATCAATCCTACACTTCTTGATGAGACTGTGTTTTGGATTAGAATCTATGGTGTCCCTCCATTGTTTATTAAAGAATCTAATGCTAGTAAAATTGCTTCTAAGATTGGGAAAGTTATAGATGTTTGCTTGCCTGACCCGATTACGTATAAAAAAGACCCTAGCATCAGAGTTAGGGTTCAAAGGTCAGTATTAACTCCATTACTGGAGGGATTTAACTTCAAAATTTCGAAAGGACAAAATGTTTGGGTATCTTTCAAGTATGAAAAGCTATTTGATTTTTGTTTTAAGTGTGGTATTGTCTCTCATGAAGAAAAAAACTGTGACAATCCTAATCATCTCACTAATAGGCTGGGAAACTGGATCAAATTCTCTGAGAATGTTACAAGAGAGAAGGAATTTGTGTTTAGAGCAGTGAAGAATAATAATATAAATCAAAGAGTTAAGAAACCTTTGAAAAGCAAACTCAAAAAGAAAGTTGAAAAGCTAGAGGAAGGTGAAATAGGCACAAATGTTGGAATAGAAATGATTAAAGAAGGAGGTATGAACACTGTTCAAAACTCCTTACTTGCTCCTTCTGTCAATCTTGATCATAATATGATTCAAGGTGTTGCTTTTAAGACTGATTTAAGGCCATTGGATAATGATGAAATACTCAAACTCTGTGGGACAAATGAATCTAATGTTAAGGTGGGAGCCATGATTGAGATTGAAGAGAAAGTTAAAATTGACTCTTCAATTACTGAAAATTCTGACCATACTATTTGTTTTGGGTCCCTTGAAAGAAATAAGAATAGAACAAAGAAAGTCAGAGAGGACCTAGGTCTTCCAAATGATGATGATTTAAATCCTCAAGCACTAGCAACTCTTATTACCCCAGTCTTTGGTGGTGATAATGAGATGGCTGTGTTTCATGAGGATGAAAAAATAGACACTGATGAAAATATAGAGATTTGGTATGAAGAAGGAATACAAGAAGAGATGGAAGCTGATGAGGTTTGCGGGGTTGACCCAAATCAACCCCAAAACCTTCAATGATACAAGCATGGAACTGTCAAGGCATTGGCACAGCCTTGACAGAAATGAGCTTGGTGGAAATGATCAAGACTCATCATTTGGAGGTAATTTTTTTATCTGAAACTAAACATAAATTTGATTTTATAATTTCCTTAAGTCATAAACTGAAAATGTCACTTGTTTCACAAGTGGACCCTGTTGGTTTATCTGGGGGATTAGCTGTTCTTGTGAAAGAACCTGGTAACTACACTCAAATTAGCTCTGATAAGAACTTGATTCAGTGCACTTATCATAGTACAAATATTGAATTATGCGAAATTAACTTTATATATGGCCCTACTGCAGATGAGGAAAAAGGTTTCTTTTTGAGGAAACTTAATGATTTGAAACATGTTGAGAAACATTGGTGTATTCTGGGGGATTTTAACTTGATCAGATTTTCTTCTGAAAAATTGGGAGGAAACATGAACTCTTCTCATAAGAAAAACATGGATATCTTCAATGCTTTCATTAATTCAAATGCTCTTTGTGATATACCAGCTTTATGATGTAGTTTCTCTTGGTCTAATAAGAGGAATGGCAACCAGCTGATTAAACAAAGGCTTGATAGAATTTTAGTTAATCAGGAGTGGATGACTCTTTATCCAAACTCTTGGAATGAAGTGTTACCTCCTCTTGGCTCAGATCACTCTCCAATTATTCTGAACTTTGGAACTTATTCAAAAATGCATAAGAAACGTTTTATCCTTGAAAAAGGATGGATTTATGACAAAACACTTTGTCAAGTTATTATTGAGAAATGGAAAAAAGGGCATGTTATGGATTTGCGAGGTATTTCTCTTATGAAATATAAATTATCTCATATCCAAAAACATATTACCTGGTGGGCTCGGAAAAGAATCTTGAATAATAGGACTCTAATCAAAAAAAACTTGTCCCAGTTGGAAGTTATCTTTAATGAACCTTACAGTGATGAGAATTTTGAACTTTTTAACTCTCTGAGTATGGAACTTGAAGAATTTTGGAAAAAAGAGGAACTATATTGGTCTTTAAGATCAAAAAATAATTGGTTAAGGCTAGGAGATAAGAATTCTAAGTATTTTCATGCCTCAACTAAAATTAAGAGGTCTAGAAATAGAATCTCTAAACTGAAGAATAATGAGGGCAACTGGATCTCAGATTCTAAAGATATATCTAATGAAATTGTGGGATATTACAATAGTATATTCAAATCAGTGGGAGAAAGAAATTATCATCCTATTTTGTGTAAAGTAAAAAAAGTTGTGACAGATGAAATGAACTGTGCATTGACTAAGAATGTAGATTGTGAAGAAATTAAAAAAGCTATTTGGTCCTTAGGGAGTGATAAATCCCCAGGACCAGATGGATATGGTGGTTTCTTTTTTAAAAAGTTTTGGGATGTTTTGAAAAATGATCTTGTGGCATTAGTATCTGACTTTATATTGAATAATTCTTCTCTGGAGGAAATAAATTGTACTATTATAGCACTTATACCTAAGTGTGAAAACCCGGATATGGTTGCATCATTTAGGCCTATAAGTTGTGCTAACTTCATCTATAAGGTTATCTCTAAAATTCTTACTCTTAGGCTACAAGAATGGATTGGTAGTTTAGTCTCTGAGACTCAAACTGCCTTCATTCCTGGAAGGTCAATTTTTGAGAATATTTTGATAGCTCAGGAAGTCTCTCACTTTCTTAATAACAAAAGAGACACTATGAAGTATTACTTGGCAATAAAGGCAGATATGAGTAAAGCCTATGAAAATATAGAATGGGATTTTTTGATTGATGTACTATCCCAAATGGGATTTAATTCTACTTGGGTAGGATGGATTAAAAATTGTGTCTCAACTGTTTCTTATAAAGTTCAAGTTAATGGGGTTTTGTATGATTTGGAAAAACCTCAGAAGGGACTGAGGCAAGGGGATCCTCTCTCCCCTTACCTGTTCTGTATTGTAACTCAAGCTCTCTCACACTTGATTGAGCATTTTGTGGATATTGGATTGTTTAAAGGGATTGCAATAGCAAGACATGCCCCTAAGATTACACATGTACTATTTGCAGATGATAGCTTGTTCTTTCTTGAAGCAAGTGATAATAATATTGATATCTTTAACAATATACTGAACTGGTACACTTATGCATCAGGTCAGAAAATGAATCTTAATAAAAGTGGTGTATTCTTTAGTAAAAATACACCTCAGACATTGAGAAATAGCTTTTCCCATTCTTTGAGAATGAACAAAATTGATCACTTGGGTAAATATCTTGGCATCCCTTCCTCTTGGGGAAAGTCAAAAGTGAAATCTTTGGAATGGCTAATTGATATGGTTCTTAAAAATATGAACAGATGGGATACAAAGATGTTGTCTAAAAGTGGGAAAGAAGTTCTAATAAAAGCTGTGGTTGGAGCAATTCCTAACTATATAATGTCAGTTTTCCTGATTCCAAAAAAAGTTACTTCTCATTTAACCTCCTTGATCTCAAATTTCTATTGGGACAATCAAGGAGAAAGTAGATGCCATTGGATTAAATGGCAAACTCTTATGAACTGTAAAGAGGATGGAGGTTTGGGCTTTAAGGATTTTCATTGTCAAAATCTTGCTCTTCTTGCTTCTAATGCCTGGAAGTTTAACATTGATAAAAGCTCATTACTTTACAAATTATTTAAAGGAAAGTATTTTCCTAAAACTGACTTTTTCAAAGCCCAATTGAATGGTAATTTCTCTTGGGGCTGGAAGAGCCTCATTGAGGGGAGAAACTGTTTCTTAAAAGAAGTGAAATGGAATGTTGGAAATGGAGAGAGTTTAAATATCTGGGAAGATTTATGGCTACCTTATGATAAGAAACTTACTAAACCACTTGGTTGTAATTTGAGCAAAGTTTCAGAACTTATAAATTCAGATTCTCTCTCTTGGAATCTGGAGATTCTTAATCAATACTTCCCCTCTAAGACTGTAGCAACCATCTCTTCTACTCACCTATCTCAGCTGTACCTTGAAGATGTGCCTTTTTGGCCTCACTCTTCAACTGGTAGAGTTGTAGTAAAGGTTATGTACAAGAGGATATGGAAGGCTCAGCAACAAAAGGAGGGTTTTATAAATAAAAGTAGAGGTGAACAATCTTTTATGTTAGTCTCAGAAGATTGGAAAACTGTCTGGAATATGAATGTAAATCCAAAAGTGAAAAATTTTGTGTGGAAATGTTGTGAGAATGCTCTACCTACGAATGAGAACAGGAAAAAAAGAAAGGCTTGTTCTACTGATTTATGCTCTATTTGTGGGGTAGCTACTGAAAATGTGGAGCACCTTATTTTTCACTGTTCTTGGGCTAGGGCTGTGTGGCTAGCTAGCCCACTAAACTTTATCTCATTCTCTGAGCCTTCTTTCAACTTTAAGAAATGGATTCATTTTATTAGAATGAGCATTAATGAGACCAAATTAAGTGATAAAGGTCTTGGTGAATTGGCTTTTTTCATTGTCTGGTTCATTTGGAAAGGGAGAAATGAGGCTATCTTTAGAGGCAAAACTCCTGACCCTTTGGAAATTCTATCAGAAGCTTTAATAGCCAATGATGACTATGAAAAATCCTTGAGGATTAAGACTGAGGCTAATCAAGAGAATCAAAATATTCAAAACACAAATGTAATCATGGGGGTTTCTGATCCTCTACAACCAAGCAACTCGTATATTAATGCAACTCGGGTTCAAAACCTTAGAGAAGGCAGATCAGGGCTATGGGAACCACCTGAAACAGGATGTTTTAAAATTAATAGTGATGCTTGCTTTGATTATTTAACTAATCAAGCCTCCTATGCTTGTCTTACCAGGGACAGTAAAGGGAATCTGGTAGATGGATGCTCTAAGAAATTTTTTGCTCATTCTCCACTTGAAGCAGAGGCTAGAGGACTCTTTCAAGCATGCTCTATGGCTTCAAGACTTCCAATAGGCAAAGTTGAAGTGGAAAATGACTGTTTAACCCTTATTCAACAAGTTTCTAGTAGAGAGAAAGTTTTTTGTAATATTAGAGGGCTTGTTAGTAGTATTTGTAACCTTAAACATTGTTGTAACTTAAAAATCTCCTTTGTTAGGAGATCAAACAACTCTTGCGCAGATTGGGTGGCTAAACAGGAGATTAAAGGCTCCTTGTTTAGCCTTTGGAATTATTTTCCTCCCCCCAATCTTGCTTCTCTCTTAGCTAGAGACTTTAACTCTGTAGGAATAGGGTGATGTATTTTTTTGAAGTTTCTTTATATATGCTTCTTTCGACTAAAAAAAAAAAACTCCAAAGACTTCCTACAATATTCACAAAATCGCATCTCCTAACTAATCAATTAAAAATATAAAAAATTCAAAATACCCCTTCTTTCTCTATTAACCATAGACAAAAACCAAAAACTCAAGTAAGACCCTAATAAACTTTGATCCTACCCTCTTTTTCTCTCTGCGAACTTTACCTTCTCTTTCAAGAAAACCCACCACCATATTCATCCTTCCCTTTCTTCTGGTCTCATCTTCCCGGTACCACCTTGTTGAAATTATGCCCCAAACCTCGTCAACTTATAATAAAATTGGACAGATTGATCATATTTTGATAATTTATATCTTTAACTATAAAGAAAATGTTTCTTTATATAGTGTGGCATGTATATTATTACATTAATTATATATATATATATATATATATATATATTAATTGCGGGTCCTTGGTTAAATTTAAGTTTAAATATAATCAGGAGTTATGAAAAGGGAGAATTATTTATTAGAGCCCCACGACTATGATCTCAACAAACTAAAGCCCAATACCTATTCCTCAATAACTACTATTCTAATACTAACTAAAACCCACTAGAATACCCAAAAACCCGTCCTTCACACTTATACACACTGAAACAACAAAAATCAAAAACAAAAACTCCTATTAGGTTTTTGTTCAGAAAACTGTTCCTCTCTATCCTCTCTCTACCCTCTCTTTGTCTCTCTCCTCACCATCAACGCCGATCTCTTCTCACCTCCCTACCATATGCGCTCTTCCCACCATTGCCTCCCTTCCCCCTCACCTTCCTTCCTTCCACCATAGCCTACCTTCCACCTTCCTTCCTTCGCCAGCGAGAAACACGCCGCCGCTCAACGCCACCATGATATCCCTTCCACCTTTCTTCCTTCGCCAGCAAGAAACACGCCACCACTCAAGTGACGAGCAAGAACACCACCGTGTGTGGCCCTTCTCTTCCGCCGCTGCCGCTCGTTGATCCGTAAGAACCCGCCTCCATCTTCTTCTATCTAAGCGCCACCAACGTTGACAATCCTCTACCGCCCCACCACCATCTCCTACCGCCTCCACTATCTTTGTGAAAACCGCTGCACCAGAACCGCCGCTCCATGCACCATATCTGCCACCACCATGAGAAGAAGAAGACCACATCCGTTCCATGGATCCGGAGAAGAAGACTACCTCTGCAACATCACCACGCTCCACCACGTCGGTTCGCTTGACCTCGGTTCATCCTTCCATTGTCGACCCAGATCTGTCCAGTCTTGTTGATCATCATCTCATTTTGGGCCGAGCATCACAGATCTTACGAAGGTCAGTTTTTTTTTAACATGGTAAGGTCCAGGCGAGGTTGGGTCCAGCCTGTTTGGGCTTTCATTGTTTATTTGCTAACAAAAAACCTTTAATTTATTTTGTTTAATATCTGTTTAATTTTGGTTTTTTAATTGAATCTAAAAATGAACCTTTGTTGTTTTGCAGGTAACAAATTGGGTAGGTGTAGTCACTTGGATCCAGTCGATTGGGTATATCCAAGTGGGTCCATCCCTTTCGATATAGCCAAGTGGGTCCAACCCCAATTGTGAATATATGTCTTGTTTCTTTGTAAAGAGATTATTATTTGTAAAAAATAATTAGACAAAAAATGAGTTAATAGGATTTAGGTACAACCTTTAAGGTACATTACTAGACACATTCACATGACCATGGACAAAAACGGGCTTGGGTACATCCCCTTGTGTACACGAACTGCATTTGATTTATTGGACATACACGTGGACAAAACTGGAACATTGGACATATACAAAAAAAAGAATTGGGTACAACCCCTAGTGTATTTGGACTATTATATGAACAAACACTAACTGTAATTGTATAAAAAATCATTTTATTTACTTTAAAAACGTAAAACACAACATAGGTCTGTACCCATGTGTACGAACCCATCCGTTAAATGAAAAGAACAAAAAAATAAAAACGAATTACTATACAGAAAAAAATTGAAAACCGCAAAATTGGAAAAAATCCAACCAAAAATTGAAACTAGGCTTTATTTAGAACTATTTTCTAACTAGGCTTTAAAAACTCTCTTTGGTGGGATCTGGGCTCTAATTTGAAGATTCCTCTTATGAAATATCCCATATGACTTAACTTGAACAGTTCTTAATCAAAGGATCATCGAGTTAGGACCTTGATGACCCGGTTAGATTAATATGTAGCTAATATCGGTAGTTCTTGTTTACCGAGTTAGGTGCATAGATAATGTACATAAAGATGAGATTATTGAAACGACTAAAATCTAGAGATTCCTAATGGTTAATTACATTGATCTGTCAAGTAGGTTAATCTCTAGAAGGATTTTTATGCTTGTAATCCTTTGGCCTGAGATTATCACTACTATTGTGTATATGCTTGTTGTGTTTTGATACTGGACTACTAGTGTGTCATAATGCTAGTCGAGAGGATATTGGACACAAATTAGTATATATGCTCCTAGGGATGAGTCAAGATGGAATCTATCAACTCTAGGTAAAGAGTTTGAGTTCTACGATGTCATATGATTATAACGATTGAATCAAGTCCTTGGCCAAGGTGATAGAATGAATTAAGAAAGACGTTTCTTAGGTAATTCGTCAATCGTTGATAAAAGATGTGTAACGTAGTTGATTTTATAAATGGGATTTGACAGTTGTACCATATCCCAGGATAATCCGGAGCTGTAAAGATAGAGGGAATACGTGTATGATCCTTCACCAGGTTCTTTGTACAGAGTTACTTCACGTTATCCGGTCGTTGTGGAGTGTTGTTAGACGCCAACCTCGATTAGTGGTTAATTTAATTAACTTCTACCGGTTTAACGATGAACCCACGTAGTCGCACATTAACGAGGGCATTGAACTTGCTTCAGGACGTTGATTAATTTTATTATTAGATAATGAATATTAATTAATTATATACATGGAATATTGGTATATTAATTTTCTAGCATAAATTAATATTCTAATATAAGACCGGTCTAAGACAAAAGAGGAAAAAAGGGGAAAAAATTGACAAGTTCGTGAATCAAACCACATACCTCTAGTAGTGTGAAATGTGTCACTAACTGCTGGGCTAGTCAAGTGTTTTTGTATAATGTATAAGGTCCAAGTACACTTCACAAGTGGTAATGGACCAGATTATTAAGATAATTAATTTCATTATACGTTTTCGACTTTTCCACTTCTTGTCTTTTCATTTTCTTCTCTTGAGTTAATATAATTATAGTGAGAAATCATCATACATATATTACTTTTTTATCAGTTTTCTTCCAAGAAAAAAAAACACAGGAAATTAAAAGGTCTTTTTTCTCCAAGTCAGAATTTGATTCTGAAAGCAAGGATCAAAGCTCGGTGTGCAAAGCGTGGAGGCTTCAAGTTTTTGAAGCTGGGATTAGGCAATTCGATTCTCATACAACGGCTTAACGTATGTAATCAAAATTTTATTTCTGTTTAAATTCTTAAATCGCACTAGATAGATTATTGGATTGCAATGTAATTTTTCGCTGTATTATACATGATATAATCGTTATTGCTATCCTTCACGCCTTGCACAAGAAAACCACCATCACTACCATCTTCACCTCCCCTCCACCTCCCCTCTCTGCTCCCGTTACATTTGACCTTCACCACCATCCCCACACTCTCTCTCTCTCTCTCCTCTTCTTCCCTACTCACAAAACCGTCTCCTGGAACCCTACGCCACCACTATTACCACCATTTTTATCACCATCACCACCATCACCACCATCACCACCATCGCCACCCTCGTCCAGAAAAAAAACAGCGCGCCTCCGCCGCCGTTCGTGCCCATTATCCACCATTCAGTTCTCACCTTCGCACCTCCGGCGAATGCCATCACCATCATCTTCAACGCCATCACCGCAATCTTCAGCGCCATCACCACCATCTTCATCAACATTATCATCGGCGCCATCACCACCATTCTCCATCCATCTCCACTGCTCATGTGATCATTCTTCACCCATCTAAGGTCTCACCTTGCCATCGATTGTGTAAGGATTCCATCCACCATCTCAGATCTGACCATCCTCCACCATATCACATCCGAACCAAGCCGCGCTGCTTCACAAGAAAACCGCTTCCACCTTCACACCACGCCGCACCATGGGTACAGCCATGAGGCCCAAAATTGTTATTCATTTTTCTGCAATTTTTTTTATAGTTGTGTTGTTTTTTGTTCTAGTTCAGAGCGAGTGTGAAGAGATTTTTTTGTTCTTTGATCCAAGAATGCGAGTGTGAAGAGGTTTTTTGTTGAGATTTTGCAGAGATTTGTTTTTGTTTTTTGGTCCTATACTGCTAGTGTGAGGTTTTGTTTTGTTTTTTGTCCCTGAGGGACAACCCAAATTTGTGTGAAGAGATGTTTTTAGGGACATATGTACAACTAGGGGTGGAAATCAGAAGGAACAGATCGAAAAGGGGTATTTCGAAAAAATTCCAAATATTTTTCGGAATAGATTTTTTCCATTCTAATTCCTATCCAAATTTTCGAAACTGGGAAAAACAATTCCTAATTCGGAATTTTGAAATTACCGGAAATTTGGAAATTTCGGCACATAACTTTTGGTTCGGAAAATTCGAAAATTTGGGGTTGAATTTCGGAACTTTTGTTTCGGAAATAACGAAACTAAGGGTTATATATCGGAACAGTAGTTTAATACTTACCCGAAGAGTAATTGTAGTAAAAAACTAAAATTATAAAACTTACACAAAGAATAACAGTAGTTAAAAACTAAACCATTGTTACTTTTTTTCAATTACATAAAAAAACAAATATTGCAAAAATATCTTGGAAAACGATCCTGCAATATTACATGTTTCAAGGACTAAAGAAACAAGCAGGGCCGGTCCTGACATTTCGGGGGCCCAAGGCAAACTTTAATAAATAGGCCCCTCAAAAAATCTTATGTAATATAATATAGGATAATTTTTTGTTACTTAACTTATAAACAATACTTTTTAAAAATAAAAAAGTCAGACTAGAATTTTTGTTTTAAGTGGACCAAAATTGAGCCTTTTTTAAATAGAAAAAAATATATTATGTACGAATTTTTGTTTTAAGTTAGGAAAAAATTAGGTTTTTTTTAAATAGAAAAAACTATATTATGTATGATAAAAAATTAAGGGGCCCTAAAAGTTGTAAGAATTTGGAGGGGGGCCCAAGGCCATGGCCTCCTTGGCCTCCCTTCAGGACCGGCCCTGGAAACAAGCCATTGATTTTCATGTTTCAAATACTCCATGCAATATTATTATAAAATTCAATTTATAATTGGGTAATATAATTCAAAAATAAATCGGATCAGAAATATAATTCGGAAATGAAATCATATCGCGGAAATTTCGGAAATTTATATGTAGTTCCAATTCCGATCCGATTTTTTCGAAAAAATAGGAATTCAGAATTTTAGAATTTCGGAACCTTACAACTCTATTCTGAAATCATAATTTTCGGATCGGAAAAGTCGGAAATCAAAAATTTCGGATCCAATTTCCACCCTAGGTACAACCCACTGCTGCAAGTTAAAGATATTTCTATTTTGTTCTTGTTCCTGATGGGTACAACCCAAGAACCATTGTAGTGTGTTGTGTTTTTTATTGGGTGGGTCATGGGTACTACTGGAGATGGTCTAGTTGTGTCCGTACCTATATAGCCATTGGTTGAGATGGGTCCGTACCCATCTAGCTATTTTTTCGAGATGGGTATATACCCACATGGACTTTTACATGGACAAACTATCAAATGACATATTAACTATTAATAAACAAATTAATAAAAAATGTAAAAAAACAAATCATGTTCGTATCCGTCAAGGTTTTATTTCTGAAAGTGGTTGCGAGCATTCGCGTGTCCGTACCCACCTAAAAAACTAAAAGATTGTTTTTTCAAACCAAGCAAGGTATAAAAATAAAAAATTAAACTAAAAAATTAGAAATAGGACTTTAATGAAACTATTTTTAGTTGTGATTTAAAATGTAAAAACTTGAATTATGGGCCCTCAAAATATATTTGTCTCCTTTTCTTATTGAATGAAGCCAAAAAGAGATTTAATTACAATAAAAAGGCAATAAAGGACTTACGGAAAGATTTCGAATTATTTCTAATAATCTAGGACATTGATGTGTGGAAAAAATATAACAGTATTATAAAAAAATTAGAAATTATTTAGAAAAAAATAATAATACTTGGTCTCTAGATTTAGAAACAATTGCCTCAAAAAGAGAACAAAACACTATCTTTTTTAAAACTACTACTAAGAAAAAAAATCAATAAAATAGTAAAAATTACATATGAGAAGGAGATTTGTTTTGAAAAAAGTGATGAGATTATTCAGAATATTACTAATTATTTTTATAACATTTTTAGAAATGTTGGATGCAGGAATTTCGAGAGTATAATCAACCTTATTGTACCTTATGTTACACAGAATATGAATAAGATGCTAGATAAATCTCTTGAGATCTCAAAGATTACTAAGGCAATTGATGAATTAGGGGCCAGCAAGGCCCTGGACCCGAGGTTATCCAGGTTTCTTTTATAAGAAATATTTTACGATTATCCAACTTGATGTTTTTAAGATGTTAAACAATTTTTGGTACAATGGGGGTGATATTGAAGATATAAATCATACCTTCATCTCTCTAATCCCAAAAATTATACCCTACTAATATTAAGCACTACAGACGAATAAGCTGCTCTAATTTTATTTATAAAATCATTACTAAAATCATGGTTAATAGATTACAACAGGTGATGGAGAACTTGAGAGTCCATCCGTCTTCATACCAGGAATGCATATCCAAGACAATACCATGATTACCGATGATGTTATTAACTATATTAAAGAGAAGAGAAGTAGTAAATCATATTGTATGGCAGTGAAAGCTGATATACATAATGGATATGAAAATATTTAGTGGAATTACTTAGAAAACTTAATGAATAAAATGGGTTTCAACAAGTCTTGGAGAAGTAAAGTTAGGAAATATGTATATTTGTATCTTATTATATCCTTATTAATGGGACCCCTTTGTACTTGATTATCTACTGAGGCGTTGAGACAGGGGGACCCCCTATCCACCTTTCTATTTTGAATGGTCACTTAAACCTTATCAAATCTGATTAAGAAAAAAATGGATAATAGTTTATTGGAGAGTGTTACAATTTGCAAGTTGTCCCCCTTGTAACACACCTACTCTTTGCTGATGATAGTATCTTCTTTATGACTGTAAATTATGAAAAGGTTATCATTTTTAATGACATGATTAATAAATATGGGTATGCTACAGGTTTGAAGCTTAGTTTGATTAACTGTGGTCTGAAATTCATCCCCAATACCCCCAGTCATATTCAAACAATCATGACAGGGTGGTTGACTATGAAGAAAGAGTCATCCGAACTATCTGCAGGAAGATCATGGACAATAAAAGACCAAGAGAAGAATAAGGTAACAAACCCTTGAAAATACTAAGAATAAAGTACCAAATAAGGCCAGTGGAAGACGAATAAAGAAGAGAATAAGGAAGGAAATCTGGTCTAGGGAAAAGAAGGAGTACCAAAAACGATGCAAGAATGAAGATTAAAGATGAAGTACAAACCTACGCCAAAAAAAAACTTCGACCGATCCAAAGAGAATCAAAAGAAAGGAAAGCAGAAGTCGAGCTCGAACCACCTAACTGTTAGATTCCGTGATACAAGTCAACCATATGGAAGGTTCAAAATATAGAAGCCACCAGCTATACAGGAAAACTACAGATATACGAGAATTCAAATATAGAGACGCGCATAGCCGTTATACACATGTTCTAAGAATTCGTACACATCGCGGTCATCCAATCCACGTCAACGGATACCCAGCATCTGATTTCGAATTTCAGAGAGAATGAAAATCTTGTGAGCCTTCTTGTCTTATAAATACAAGACCACGCTCTTGTACAAATTCAACTCTCATAATCTTCATTTATCAAAGCTATCAAGAGTATTCCAAATAGAAAAACTTTTGAGAGAGAGTTGACTAGCAACCAACCTTCATAATAGTTATACGTGATATACTATATGCGTCCTAGAAGGGGGGTTGAATAGGACAATAGAAATTAATCGGCTAATTTTATTTCAAGTAAATAAAATTAAAAGCTAATTTGAATCCTATTGTAGTAGCAAACTAAATAGTATAAAACTAGATAATCCTAATAGACAATAATATCAAACTATTCAAGTAGGCATTTTATCAAGCATATAGAGTGCGGAAATATAAAGAGTGTAGAGATAGAATACGATACACAACGATGTATAGTGGTTCGGTTTCCCTACATCCACTACCTAAGGAAGCCTCCTTAGGATTTGCAAGATTCTCAACTAATCTTCGTAACTCTTAACCGGGTGAGATACAAACCCTTACAACCACTTCAAAAACCCTTTGAAGGAAATACACTTGTGTTATCACCAACACAAGGAACCAAGCATAAACCTATGCTCACACTACTCTCTTAATCTATTACAAGAACTAAGAGGAAAGGGAAAAGTGTTTAGGGGTGCTTATAAAAGCTTTGTAACTAAACTCCTAAATGAGTAGATAAGAACTAATTAGCTTCACAATGAATATGACTTGAATGCTCCTTTGAAACCTCCTTGAATGATAGAATTAATTGCTCTTAAGATTGGTAGATGGAAGGCTTGAGTTGTGTCTTGAATGAACTCCATTTTATAGCTGCAAATGTGGTCCAACGGTCATAAGGCTCTTCTCTAACGGATCTATTTTAACTCCAACGGATATAAGCTTTGTCCTCTTGTAATAGTGCAGAAAACCCTCTTGTGCGGTGTACCGCGGATATGGTCCGGTGCACCGCAGAGCTGTTCGACTTAACTTTGAGCTTACTGGTCGGACTATCCAATGTACCGCAACCCTGGTCCGTGCCTTGGTCCGGTGTACCGCGCCTAGGTCCGGTGTACCGTGCATTTCATGAGCATACTGGTCGGACTATCCAATGTACCGCAATCCTGGTCCGTGACTCTGCGGTGTACCGCGTGATTCATCCGGTGTACCGCGGAGCTGCTCTTTTGAATAACAAGCTAAATGCAAGGAAGTAAACACAACTAATCTAAAGATGGGTTTTGGAAAACATCTTAAGTGATACCAAAATGAATTTTAGTTGAAATGTTGATTTGTCGAATATTAAAACGGGAATAAAAACAAGGTGAGGCTAACAATCTCCCCCTTTTTGATGTTTGACAAATCATAAACTTTTGAAGATGCCTAAGATTAAGTTTTGATCAAAAACTCCCCCTCAACCTAATCACTAGAGTTTTTATAAAAACTCCCCCTCACAAAATGCATTTGAAAAAGTTTAACTAAAATTTCTCCCCCTTTGTCAACAACAAAAAGAACAAATGATACGATTTTGAAAATATTAAGGGGTCAAAACACATTTTGAGTAAAAAACAAGGACCAAAGGAATAAATGGATAACAATTAGAAGCTTCAAAGAACCTATAAAATCAAGAAAATATTAGCAACAAGAGAATATACACAAAAAGCACTAAACAACAATGGCAAGATACTTAGGTTAGAGAATTTGCATGCCAATCTCACAACGAATTTTCTCAAAAAGATCTTGGGGTAGAGGTTTAGTAAAGATATCGGCTAGTTGATTTTCGGAGGTGACAAATTCAAGTACAATATCCCCTTTTTGAGTGTGATCTCGGATAAAATGATGACGGATTTCTATGTGTTTCGTTCTAGAGTGTTGAATAGGATTTTTGGTAAGATTGATAGCACTAGTGTTATCACAACGAATGGGAACACGATCATATTCTAGGCCAAAATCTAGTAAGGTTTGTTTCATCCAAAGAATTTGAGTCACACAATTTCCGGCCGCAACATATTCGGCTTCGGCCGTGGATAAAGCAACACTATTTTGTTTTCTACTAGACCATGAAACAAGGGATTGACCTAAGATTTGGCAACTACCACTAGTACTCTTCCTATCAAGTCTACAACCGGCATAATCGGCATCCGAATAACCTATTAGCTCAAAAGAGGTAAATCTTGGGTACCAAAGTCCTAGACTAAGGGTTCCTTTCAAATACCTAAAAATACGCTTAACGGCACTAAGATGGGTTTCTTTAGGAGAAGATTGAAATCTAGCACAAAGACACACGGGGAACATAATATCGGGTCGAGAAGCGGTTAAATAAAGTAAGCTACCAATCATACCTCGATATAGTTTCTCATCAACATCCTTACCATCTCCATCTTTGTCTAATTTTGTGGATGTGCTCATTGGAGTTCCAATTTCCTTTGCATCTTTAAGTCCAAATTTTTTTATCAATTCTTTTGTGTATTTGGCTTGATTGACAAAGATACCATCTTTCATTTGCTTGATTTGAAGTCCAAGAAAGTAATTTAATTCTCCCATCATGCTCATCTCAAATTCCTTATGCATGCTTTTAGAAAAATTCTCACAAAGATTTTCATTAGTAGCACCAAATATAATATCATCCACATAAATTTGAACAAGAAGGATATCTTTTGAAGACCTTTTTATAAATAAAGTGGAGTCAATTTTTCCTCTTTTAAAACCATCATCTAATAAAAATTTGCTTAATCGTTCATACCAAGCACGAGGTGCTTGTTTTAAACCATATAAAGCCTTTGAAAGTTTAAAAACATGATTTGGAAATTTTGGATCCTCAAAACCCGGAGGTTGTTTAACAAAAACTTCCTCGTCTATAAAACCATTTAAAAAAGCACTTTTGACATCCATTTGGTAAAGTTTAAAATTCATATAACAAGCAAAAGCAAGTAGCATACGAATAGATTCAAGTCTAGCTACGGGAGCAAAAGTTTCATCGAAATCAATACCTTCTTCTTGATTGTATCCTTGAGCAACTAACCTTGCTTTATTTCTAGTGATTATACCGGTGTCATCTAGCTTGTTGCGAAATATCCACTTAGTGCCAATGATAGTAGGGCCAATTGGTTTCTCCATTAATGTCCAAACTTTACTACGCTCAAATTGATTTAATTCTTCATGCATAGCGTTAATCCAATGATCATCCAACAATGCTTCTTTAATATTCTTGGGCTCAATTTGAGATAAGAACGCTTGATGAGCACATAGAGCAATAATACGAGAGCGAGTGGTAACACCTTCTTTTGGATCACCTAGAATTAATTCACTTGGGTGATCTTTGATATGTTTCCAACATTTTGGTAAATCCGTACTAGCTTCATTTGGTATTTGATCATTTTCCTTAGGAGATTCATCATGAGACTTTACTTCTTGAGTAGGAGATTCTAAGGATTTATCTTGTGGAGCATCTTCATGTAATTCAACATCTACTACTTTCTTGATATTAAAAGGATTAGTCTCATCAAAGTCAACATGCATAGACTCCTCAATAGTACGAGTACGTTTGTTGAAAATGCGATAGGCTTTTCCCTTAGTGGAATAACCAAGAAAAATACCTTCATCCGATTTAGCATCAAATTTTCCCAAATAGTCCCTAGTGTTTAGGATAAAACATTTGCACCCAAAGACACGAAAATAAGCAATAGTTGGTGGTCTACCATTCCAAAGCTCATAAGGGGTTTTCTTAATAATGGGTCTAATAAGAACTCTATTTAACACATAACAAGCCGTGTGAACGGCTTCACCCCAAAAGTATGTAGGCAAGCTATGTTCTTTTAGCATTGTTCTAGCCATTTCTTGTAGAGTTCGGTTTTTCCTTTCCACTACCCCATTTTGTTGGGGAGTTCTAGGGGCCGAAAAATTATGCTCAATCCAAAATTTATCACAAAAATGCACAAAAGAAGAATTCACATATTCACTACCATTATCACTATGAATGCAAGTAATAGAGTAACCTTTCTCATTTTGCACCTTTCTACAAAGTTTTGCAAATTCATTGAAGGCATCACTTTTCAAAGCAAGGAACATCACCCATGTGAATCTAGTGTAATCATCAACAACAACAAAGACATATCTAGATCCTCCTAGACTAGTGACATCAACGGGACCAAAAAGGTCCATATGCAATAATTGAAGTGGCCTAACGGTGATGACCTTATTAATGGATTTAAAAGATGAACGATGTTGTTTACCAAGTTGACATGCATCACATAATTTATCTTTATCAAATTTGTAAATAGGCAAACCAACAACAAGATTTTTTCTAGATAATTTTGAAATTAAATCCATGCTAGCATGTCCTAAACGTCTATGCCAAAGCCAACTATCATTTACCACGGATAAGCATTTAATATGTTTACACATAAGACTCTCAAGATCAACAACAAAAACATTATCCGATCTTTTTGCAATAAACATAGTATCTAACTCATCATTTTTGAAAACAACACATCTAGATGCTTCAAATTTAACACTAAAATCAACATCACAAAGTTGACTTATACTAAGCAAGTTAAAAGAGAGACCCTCAACAAGTAACACATTAGAGATAAGTAAAGAGTTCATATTACCAATGTTACCTTTACCCAAAACGCGTTTCTTAGTGTTGTCGGCAAAAGTAATTCTATCACCTTTTGTTTTATATAAATTTGTAAATAATGATGGACTTCCGGTCATGTGTCTTGAGCATCCACTATCAAGTAGCCATATATTTTGCTTCTTGATGCTCAATCCCTACATACAAAAAATAATTTAAGCTTTAGGTACCCAATTTGGATTGGGTCCATGAGGGTTAGTGGATTTCCTTTTTAAGACCCATTTAGGCCTTTTCCAAATTGGCACAAGAGATCCCAAATCCAATAATTTACGATAGTAACAATGAGATGCATCATGACCAAGTTTTTCACAATAGGTGCAAGTGATAGAAGACTTTGAAGAAGATGGAATTTCATTTGAAATTTTGGATTTTACAAAGACATTTTTCAAAGGTTTTTGGTGAGTGAATGGATCATATCCAACACCACTTTTTTCACAAGCCATTCTTTGAGAACCTAAAATTAAATCCAAGTTTTCTTGCCCACTAGTAAATTTTAAAATAGTGGCATTTTGATCAACAATCTTTTTCTCTAACAAAGCTTTTTCTTCCAAAAGATTTTTCTCAATAAGATGAAGTTTTTCATTATCATCTATACATTCATCACAAAGATTTTGACAATCTTCCAAAGCTTTCAAAACTTCTTTAGTTCTATTTTTCTCAAATTCTAAATCTTTTGTTAAAACTTTGTTTGTTTCAATAGAATTTAAAAAATCATTATAAAGAGAATCAAATGCCTCATGAATATCTTGTTCACTAGCATCATCATTAGTTAAAGAGAGTTTAGATTTAGGAGTTACCTCATCATGATTTGCCATAAAGGCAAAGTTAGTAGTACCAGTATCATCATCCGAAGAAGCATCTTCATCATTTTCAAGTTTTCCCATAAAAGCAACAAGATTGACATTTTCATTGTCACTTTCTTCTTCCTTCGAATTTTGAGTATCCCAAGTGATATTAGCATGCATTGCTCTCTTAGGTTTCTCCTTTTGAAGAAGAGGACAATAAGTCTTAATGTGACCAACTTTCTTGCAATGATAGCAAGTGGGTTCGTCTTGTTTGATAGCTCTATCATTCTTCTTGTAAGGTGAGGAAGAACTTCCTTTCTTGGCAAAGCGTTTGTATCTCATGAATTTTTTCATATCTCTTGCCAACATAGCTACTCCTTCATCTTCACTAGTTTCTTCTTCATGTGAATTTTCTTCTTCACTTTCCTTTCTTTCTTTTCGTTCTTTCAACTTGGTACTCATAGCATGGAAAGCAATAGATTTCTTAATCTTTTTCTCCTCATCATCTCTTATCTTTTCTTCTTCAAGCACAAGCTCCTCCGTCATGAGGTTGCAAATGAGTTCATGAACCGTCATTTTTGAAAGATCTTTAGTATCCCTTATAGAGTTGATCTTTGTCTTGTATTTCCTTGGAAGAGCAAATAAGATTTTTCGGCATTGTTCCTTGTTGGTGTATTCTTGACCAAGAGTCTTCAAAGTGTTAACAATGTTAGAAAATCTTTGATGCATAGCATTCAAGGCTTCATCGGGCTCCATACGAAAAAGCTCATACTTAGTGATAAAGAGACCAATCTTAGTTTCTTTAATATCTTCCGTTCCTTGATATGATAGCTCCAAGAGTTGCCACATTTCATGAGCGGAGTTGCATTCACTAACTCTAGCGTATTCCGTGACACTTAATCCATTAATGAGAATGTTCATAGCTTCGTTGTTTTTGGTGAGTTTAGCTATGTCTTGATCATTGTAATCATCTTCATTTTTTACCTCCGTAGTACTACCCGTAACATAAGGAATATAAGGACCTTTCTTGATAGCAAGCCATAAGAAGTAATCAATTTCTTTCACATGAATCTCCATTTTCTTCTTCCATCCAAAGTAGTCTTTTCCTACAAAAAGCGGAGGTCTAGTAGAACATGAACCTTCCGGTTGATTAGAATCCATATCGTATTAACTCTAGAAACGATTAAGTACAATAGAGCTAGGCTCTGATACCAATTGATATACTATATGCGTCCTAGAAGGGGGGTTGAATAGGACAATAGAAATTAATCGGCTAATTTTATTTCAAGTAAATAAAATTAAAAGCTAATTTGAATCCTATTGTATTAGCAAACTAAATAGTATAAAACTAGATAATCCTAATAGACAATAATATCAAACTATTCAAGTAGGCATTTTATCAAGCATATAGAGTGCGGAAATATAAAGAGTGTAGAGATAGAATACGATACACAACGATGTATAGTGGTTCGGTTTCCCTACATCCACTACCTAAGGATGCCTCCTTAGGATTTGCAAGATTCTCAACTAATCTTCGTAACTCTTAACCGGGTGAGATACAAACCCTTACAACCACTTCAAAAACCCTTTGAAGGAAATACACTTGTGTTATCACCAACACAAGGAACCAAGCATAAACCTATGCTCACACTACTCTCTTAATCTATTACAAGAACTAAGAGGAAAGGGAAAAGTGTTTAGGGGTGCTTATAAAAGCTTTGTAACTAAACTCCTAAATGAGTAGATAAGAACTAATTAGCTTCACAATGAATATGACTTGAATGCTCCTTTGAAACCTCCTTGAATGATAGAATTAATTGCTCTTAAGATTGGTAGATGGAAGGCTTGAGTTGTGTCTTGAATGAACTCCATTTTATAGCTGCAAATGTGGTCCAACGGTCATAAGGCTCTTCTCTAACGGATCTATTTTAACTCCAACGGATATAAGCTTTGTCCTCTTGTAATAGTGCAGAAAACCCTCTTGTGCGGTGTACCGCGGATATGGTCCGGTGCACCGCAGAGCTGTTCGACTTAACTTTGAGCTTACTGGTCGGACTATCCAATGTACCGCAACCCTGGTCCGTGCCTTGGTCCGGTGTACCGCGCCTAGGTCCGGTGTACCGTGCATTTCATGAGCATACTGGTCGGACTATCCAATGTACCGCAATCCTGGTCCGTGACTCTGCGGTGTACCGCGTGATTCATCCGGTGTACCGCGGAGCTGCTCTTTTGAATAACAAGCTAAATGCAAGGAAGTAAACACAACTAATCTAAAGAGGGGTTTTGGAAAACATCTTAAGTGATACCAAAATGAATTTTAGTTGAAATGTTGATTTGTCGAATATTAAAACGGGAATAAAAACAAGGTGAGGCTAACAATACGTACTATAATTTTTTGTAGGTCATGCATATTCATAAACACTCATTTAGAAGTTTCGATATTGTATATAAAATTATAATCTACAAACCATAATTATGGGTTGCTTTCTCGTTTCTATATAAGAAATAGGTTTTCCTAGTGCTAGAGAGAAAATAAGATCTTGAGTATATATTGTCCATTTGGTTTACTTGTGTTGGAGATATCATGAGGGTTCCTTCGAAGGCTTATTTAAAGAGGTTGTAAAAGTTTGTGTGCTCACTTTTAAGACACACGGGAGTTAGTGGATGAACTTGAAATCTTAATAGTGTCTAGACCATAGGTGGTGGACTAAGTCTATGGGAGCCAAACTACTTTAATATTGTGTGTTTGTCTTCTTATCTTACTCTTTAATTTTATGCATGCTTTGTGATTACTATATTTTCACTAAATAGTTATTTAGGGTTTACTATCTCTATTGCAGGATAAGTATTTGATATATTATCTCTTAGACTTTTTGGGTGGTTAAGTTTTTCACTTTAGAGATTGTATTCTAGAGACATTATTAGTTAGTTAATTTTAAAAGTGAGCATATTTCTTATTCACACCCCCTCCCCCTCCTAGGACTACTTACTAGGTTTTATCTTGGCTGATCCATCTACTTATTTTATTATGGAGACCGGCTTTCTCGCATTTTTATCTCAAACTCTCACGGGTAGTAGAATCAGAAGATGATCACAACTTATATCTTTATTGTTCTTTAGAATATTTGGACGGATAACATGAAATTTATCTTTGAGAAAGTCAAATGGAATTCAAATGAAAATATTATACTCTCCCATGATCTTACGTGTGATCCATTAGGAGAGCTTTGTGGGGGAATAATAGTTTAATATTCAGCAATCCACCCCTACCTTTGATGAAATCATAGCCCTAGAGACTTGTATCTCCCTCAACCTAAATTGTGATGTTTGTTTTGTCCATAAAGGAAAATCCTCTAGTATTGCAGTTGTTGGGATTGATAAATAGCACAAACCACTCTTTTGTGAAGGGAAACAAGCTTGGTGTGAATCTGCCATAGAAAGTGATACGATCACGGTACTTTTTGCATGTCATATTGCGAATAATGTACCAAAGGGAATGTTCCTATATCTACTTACTACCTTTTGTATTGTTTTAAGACTTAAAGAATACATCTTGTACTAGTTGGATCATTTGTTCACTCATTCTTAAAATTAAAAAAATTGTTTAATCGATCTCATATCTTTTACTAAATATGCTGCTAGATCTAATAATCTAATGATCGATCTTTAGTTAGCTATTTTAGATATAATCTACCTTGTGAAAATTTGTCAACAATCCCTCTTTATATTTTCATTATTCTTTAGGTAGCATGTGTAACCGTAAAAGAATTGATTGACTTGGTACTAATATCTATTTTATTTATAAAATGTCATTTGACAAAAAATAATCTATACTATTTCCGAGAGCCTTTTAATTTAGACAAAATTTGATCCTATAAAATTCTATCATTTCAGTGCCTAATTACTTTTACCACAAAAGTAGATGTCGATCTTAGAGCCAAATAGTTTTGACCGTCAATACAATTGAGATTAATTAGTATTCTTAACTCATGGAAAGAAACGAGGACGTGGATGGCTCGCATAGGATTTTATGGTACCCTCCGCCTTACCCTCACCTAAATAGATAGGGGCGGAGCCATATACAAGTAAGAGGGTGCCATCCCCCCTCCCCCCCCCCCCCCCCCCCCCCCCCCCCCCCCCCCGGTTTATGAAGAAAAAAACTCCTTTTACAAAATTATAAACCTTGCTTCACCCATCTTTCAAACTTTCCACGGATCGAGTGGATGCTACTCGGCACTAATTAATTTATAGTACTTTATTTGGTGTTATAAACACCAAATAGTTTGTTACAAAATTAAATAAAAAAAAAGAAAACACCAAAGGAGTAAATCATTGTGAAGGCAATAAAACGCTAAAGAAGATTTAAAAATATAAATTAAGTAATTCTTCGATTTTACTAAAGAATCAAGTTTTTCGAAGACAAATTAAGAAGTTAAGACGTGAACACTTGTAATCTGGAAATTAAAATAATGTTTCAAGTTTCGTCAGATAAATTAAGGAAATTTAAGGAAGTAATTAACCTGTTATTAGGATTGGGTGCGTCACAGAATGAAAGGTTGTTGGGAGAATGGTAAGCAAGAGAACAAGCAGCTGCAGAGACTACAAATGCAATAGGTAGTAATGGAGTTATCCATGATTTGGGACATTGCGCTTCGTTTACTTCTGCAGCAGCACCAACAGCGCTATGTTTTGATAAAGGCCAACTAGACTTCTTCTTCCATAACTTTGAGCTAATTTCGAGTTTATTACAAATCGGTCTTGGAGAAGAAAGCAATCGAGAGAACCAATATAATGAAGATGCCATACTCTATAAACAAAATTTCAGATGAAAATGTTATGTTGCTTAGTAATACGCATGCACCTAAAATATTGATTAACGAGACTTCTATTTTTAAGCTCACAATTCTTAATTGGCAGAGAATTAATTCTTCAAAATTCTTATATATGCATGCACGCATGTACCAAAGTGGAATTAATAGGCAATTCAGCATTGCCAAAACAACTATGTAATCGTATGATGACGTTTCTACTATCTTCTTTATCTTAAACGGAATTTCTTTTAGCTATATTGACAAAAAATTGACAAACAAGCATTTATTTTGAAGTAATTTGAAGTCTAACATTTTTAGCATACTTTGATCACCACCTCTCTTAGAAAGATGGTCATTAAAAAAATTGTTTTTTTTTAAATATTTGATTTAAAAAATCGAACATTTCATGACCGCCTTTTACTTAATCTATGTTTTAAGTAAGACGGTCATCAAATGATCGTCTTCTATGTAAACAGTATTTTTATTAGGATTATTGCCCAAGAAATATCTCTAGTTAAAATTAATTCCTTTTCACTACAACCATCATTTTTTTGCCCATAAAAGGCCACATATATTTTATTTTTTCCTTTTCTTTCCCATAAAAAGAGTCGTTTGAGTTATGGGAAACTTCCCATAACTCAAACTCTGAGTAATGGGAAGCTTCCCATTATTTACTGTTTTTTTTAAAAAGACGGTGCTTTTTATGGGCGAGAGTGTAAGGTGACAGGTGCCTATTGGGGGTTAACCCTTATTATTATAAGCGATCATTCGATTACCACCTTCTTTGTAAACACGACTTTAAAAATAAAATATAGGCCTATCAGTTGTTCAAATTTTATATATAAAAATAATTGCCAGAATTTAGTTAATAGGCTACAACCATTGATGAACAATTTAGTGTATGAGAATCAAAGTGAATTTATTCCTAAAAGATTCGTACAGGAAAACACTACATGGGTACTCATATTAAAAGGAGAAAAAATACCATAAATTTACCTATTAGTAGTAAAAGCTGATATTAGAAAAGTATATGAATAATACAATGAGATTTCTTAGATGATTTAATGATTAAAAATGGGTTTTGATAAAGATTAACTTAGGAAAATAATTATTTGCATAAATTCAACAATCTACTTAGTGTTAATTTATGGAAAAATTTACCAAATTCATAACCCTATTAGGGGCGTAAGACGGGGAGACATTATTTCCTTGATCTTTTGTAACACTAAATGAACATATAAAAGATAAAAAAAGAAAAATAATTACTACAAGAAATAATAATTAGTAATATTTGTCCTAAAATAACTAATCGGCTTTCTGTAAATGACAATTTATTTTTCGAAAGATATATATATATATATATATATATTCAAATATAAATGCTACTAGACTAAACCTAAACCTTAATAAATATGGTGCAATCTTTATCCCTAACACCCTAATATTTATACAAAATATTATGGCTAAACGTTTAAACATGAAAAAAAACCCAAAAACCTAGGAAATTACTTAGGTCTACCAACTTAATGGGGTAGAGTTAAAATTATAGAACTACAATCCATAATTACTAAAATACTCTCAAAAAACTAAAAATTAAAAAACAATATATTAACAAAAACATCTTCAAAATATATGATGTCCAATTTTCTACTTTCAAAAAATACATTCAATAAAATACATGCAATCATTTCAAACTTTTGATGAGGTAATAAAGAGAAAAAAAAGGATCCACTAGGCAAAATAGGAAATCTTAACAAACTCAAAATTTGAAGGATGTCTTGGATATAGAGATCTCCATTTTATAAATATAGTTTTACTAGGAAAACAAGTCTGGAATGTAGCTAACAACCACAAATATTTACTTTATAAATTACTAAAAGAAAAAATATTTTTACGATAGCAACTTTTTAGAAACTAAACTAGGTAGTTTAGCCACTTGGGATGGAAAAATATCCTTAAAGGAAGGGCTACATTTATAAATAACATCCATAGAAAAATTGGTAATCGTACACTTATTGATTTTAACAAACATAAATGGATTAGTAATAATAAGGAAAACATAAAACCTCTAAACTCATATTATATTATTTCAAGAACTTAATGAAAACAAAACTTGGAAAATGGAAATTTTAAAAACACTATACACTACTACACGCGTGACCTCTAGCGACTAAATCTTTCCCGACTACTCAACTGCTGTCGCTAAAGATGACACTTTAACGACTACTTATTAATTACGACTACTTTACATCTTTATCGACTACATAAGTAGTCGTAAATACATTTTGTTATTTTCGACTACTTAAAGTAGTCGTTAATGTTCAGAACGTAGTCGCTAATATGTTTTTAAATTTTTATTATTTTTGTTCACCAACATAAGTAGTTGCAAATGACCATTAGCATTTTGCGACGACTTCTGTAGTCGTTAGTAGTCATTACTAGCGACTTCATGAACATCTTTAGTGACTACTTTTGTAGTCGCGAATGCTCGTAGCGTATTTATTATAGTGAGTTGCGAATTGGAATCCTTAATATCCATTATTTTACAACTTTCTCACTATTCTCTCAAAACTCTTTCAATTTTTTCCCACTAATCATCATTAAATATTATTTCAACACGTGTAAAAGCTTTCCCGGGTCAATCAACAACGTGGGACCTACTTAATTATCAATTTCTCCAACCAAATTTGCCCAAAATTATGTATTTTTTCTTCATTAGAAATTTTTAAAATTTCTTTTATTTGATTACAATTGTGTAGTTAATGTTAAATAGTATAAGTAGGTTGTTAGAAACATGTTTTAATTTTATAATATATATGATCTAGTATTGTATGAGAACTAAATTCACAATGAAATATTTATTTTGTATTCTTTTATATTGGTATAGTTGGTTATATTGGTAATAGAGGATGGCTTCGGGTATTGATAAAAGCTGGATTAATTCCGCTCATCGTGTTTTGCGTGAATTTGTTAAGGGGATAGAAGAATTTATCAAAATTGCTCAAAAAAAGATGGTTTTAAAGAAACTTTGTTTTGTCAGTGTAATGAATGCTCGAATTATCGTCGGTATAATAACGTGGACAAGGTTAGGTCACATCTTTTACAATTTAGGTTTTTGTCCACGTATGAGATTTGGACAAAGCATGGTGAGAACGATGAAATTCCCGATACTCGGTATGTAGAAAATGAAATGTTGAATGTCTATGAAGATTTGAGACCTAATTACGAGGGTGGTGGGCATTCGGTTGACACCAAGATGATAGACTCGAATAATTCAACACGTGACAGTTTTGAAACTATGTTTGAGGAATTGGAGACTGGGTTATACTCTGGTTGTACAGTAATGAGTTTATTAACTTTCATCGCGAAGCTAATGCACGTGGAGGTGAATAACAAGTGGACGAACACATCTTTCACTGAGTTGCTTGAACTTTTGTGCCGCGTGTTGCCCAAACCTCATACCTTGCCCGAGTTATACGAGGAGTGCAACAAAAAGTTAAAATGTTTAGGTATGGGGTACACTACCATCGATGTTTGCTTGAACGATTGTGCTTTATTTTACAAGGAGAATGAGTTACTCGACAAGTGTCCAGTATGTAGTGAATCCAGATGGGACCCGAAGAAGGGTCCAAAAGTAGCGCATAAGAAACTCCGATATTTCCCGATTGTCCCGAGGTTGCAGCGACTTTATACTTCGAGACACACTACCAAAAATATGATTTGGCACCGTACAAGGAAAAGTACAGATCCAGATGTGTTGTTTCATCCGGTTGATGTGATATTTGGAAGAGATTTGTTCAGTTACATCCTGAGTTTGCTAGTGAACCTCGGAATGTGTTCTTGGGTTTGGGTATTGATGATTTTTTTCCGTTCTCTATTTAGATCAACTCGTACAACATGAGGCCGGTTATATTGACCGTCTACAACTTACCACCGTGGGAATGCATGAAGGATACGACATTTCAGCTTTGTTTGTTGATTCTGGGACCCCGTTCACTTGGTAAGGACATGGATGTCTTTCTTCGACCTGTTATAGATGATTTGGATGAGTTGTGGGATAAAGAGATCGTTACGTATGATGCCCACATGAAGAAATAGTTTACAATGAAGGTTTGTTTGTTGTCCACAACTAATGATTACCCTGCTATGTCATACACTTCAGGATGGTCGGGTCAAAGTTACTTAGCTTGTCCAGAATGCATGGATTCTACTCCGTCATTGAGGGTGAAGAAATGGGTTGTTTACTTTGACCATAGACGTTGGTTACCTCCCAGCCATCGATTTAGAAAAGACAAGGTTTCGTACCCGGCTGTCGATCATAGGGGCCCACCGAGGAAACATACACCTGCTAATATTCAGACACAATTAGATGGACTTCCCATTCTGTTTCCCGGTAAACACAAGGATTTTGGGGGCAAGATCTTGAAGCAACCTATTCCTCATCGATTCAATTGGAAAAAAAGAGTATTTTTTATCGTTTACCTTATTGGTCCGAAAATTTGTTGAAACATAACATCAATGTTATGCATTGCGAGAAGAATGTGTGTGATAGTTTGTTCGGTACAGTTATAGGTCTTGATGGGAAAATAAACAAGATAACGTGAAAGCGAGAATGGATCTTAAGGATATGAACACCAGGAAAGAGTTGTGGTTGACATCGAGAGGTGGTAAAACGATATTGAAGTGAGCAAAGTATACTTTGTCAACAGAAAAGCGGAAAATATTTCTTGACTAGTTGAAGGCACATAAGTTTCCCGATGGTTTCGCATCCAATTTAAGAAATAATGTTCAAAGTGAATTGGGCAAGATTATTGGAATGAAATCTTACGACTGTCACGTGATGATGCAGTATCTCTTCGTGGCTAGTATCCCAGGGCTTATTGAAGATAAATGCGATTATTGGGTTAGCTAACGTGTTTAGAGTCGTTTATAAGAAAATCTAAGCAATAAAGAGTTAGAATCAGGTAAGGCGGGAGTGGTTGAAGTTATGTGTAAACTGGAAATGATTTTGCCTCCTGCGTTTTTCGATATAATGATCCACCTGTTTATACACTTATACAACGAGGCTCTGTTAGGAGGACCAGTTCAGATGTGCTGGATGTACCCGTTTGAGAGGTATCTAAAGAAGTTAAAGGAATACATGTGAAACCCGGCTAGGCCGGAGGGTTCAATCGCCGAGGGATACGCCGTAGAGGAGACTTTGACTTTCATATCGCGTTATCTTCAAGAAGGAAAAACAAAGTTCAACGAACCGCGTAAATATACCGAGACTGTAGCTAAACCTAAAGATTTATCTGTATTTAAGAGCCAGTGTACTCCACTAGGTAAAAGAGAGTTCGGTGTTTTGCAATACGTAGAGAAGGAGCAAATCAACTGGTACATCCTACTTAATTGCGACGAAATCCAGCATTTAATGATGTAAGTTCATCATTTTTTTTCAGTCATTATGGTAAAAGTATTGACTTTACTCTTCAAATGTGCAAAGAACACAAAGCCACGCTATCGGGCCCTGTAGTCGATAAAGAGAGGAAACACCGACAAAATTTTCGAGATTGGTTTATGCAAAAGGTATATATTCATTCAAACACCAAATTAATGATTCAATATTAGACAATATTGTTATAAATTTTCTTGTTTGTAGGTTTATGAAATGGAAAAGGTCGGTGATGCATTTGTTACTAGTGAAATGATTTCATTGGCTAGTAAGTCTCACGATGCAGTTTATAAGTACGATTCATGTGTTGTGAACGGTGTCAAATGGGTTACCCGTGAAAAGGGTGAAAAAAGAGTTACTGCGGATTACGGGCATGCATTATCTATGAAGAGAAACCGCTTTACGGTGAATTAGTCAAGATTGTAGAGGTAACCTTTGATGGTGGTTGTTTTGTTGTGTTATTCTAGTGTAATTAGTATAACACGCGCACTGCGATGATAGAGAATGGGGTAACCTTTATTAGCACATCTAGTTTTTTTGGAGAGAAGAGCCATACATCTTAGCGACACAAGCAAAAAAAATGTTTTACATTGATGAGATTAATTCAAGGAAAACACAAAAAGGGTGGAAAGTTGTTTGGGAAATCAATGATCGACATGGATGGAGTCCCGAGTTATGGGGTGCAGAATCACTACCTACTGAAAACGAGAGTATAACGATCCCTTTGGTGAACACGGGGACGGATTACTCACAGCTACACTTGACAACTGGTTAGAAGATCCCATCTGACCCTTCTCAATTGCATATAGATTTATTTATTGATGAAGCAGATGATTTTTTGGAAGACACGATGGACGAGTATGCCGATGATGAAATAGAGGAACCAATCTACGTTGATAGTGATGAGGAAGTTGTTGACAGGGGTGGTTACCAAACGAACATAAGTGTTTTATTATATCTTTATTGTTTTTATGTAGTCAATTTCGTGTTTAGTTTTTTTGAAAATTGGTAGTTATATTTGATGATTTGTTATGATCCACTTGCAACTTTTCATTTTGATAGGAGTAGGTGCGAGAGAGTTACTTATTAACGATTTGCCTTTCTACCGAAAAAAGAAAGGTTTTGGAAGAAAAAACGTGTTTTGATTGTTTGGAATTTGATTACATTACTTTTATTGATTGTTAGAAATCAAAACGGTTCATTATAAATAAATAAAAAAGAAAAAAAATCATTATTATCAATAGCGACTACTTTGTAGTCGCTAGTGATGAAGAACTAGTCGCTCGTGATGAAGAACTAGTCGCTAATGAGTGGGGGTCATTAGTGACTAGTTCATGCGTATGAACTAGTCGCTAAGTGTAAAACATCATTAACGACTACACAAGTAGTCGCGAAAGGCGAATTAAATATCTATTAAATTTGGGCGGTCCATTTTCCCGCTCATTAAATGACACACGTATCGTACAAGATCTTTCGCGACTACAAGTTCGTCGTGAATGAGGCACGTGTCGGTCACTTCCCTGACGCGTGTCAGTCACTACACTTTCTAACGACGACTTCCTTGTCTTTCGCGACTACAGGAAGTAGTCGCTAAACGAAATGTACTATATATACAACCTGCCAAGCCTCTCCATTTCATTTCTCTTCCTCTCTTCTACACAAAACCGAAACTCTTTCTCCAAAAATTCCATTTCCAGCATCAATTGAAGCTCATATCACATTCAAAACCACTCCAAAGGTAATAAAATCATCTCCTAATCCAACATATCCATCTATTTCTTTTGATTTTTAATGATTTCAATAATTATTTTTTCTAACCTTTTTTTATTGTGTTTATGTACGAATCAAATGGGAATGGATACCACATCAAAGCAGCTTCCATTTCATCAACTAAGGTGTTATTTTCATCAATTTTTTGTGTATTAATTTTCATGGTTTTTATTTTTCAAATTTTTTGTTCTTTGATTTTTAGTAAATATAGTGTAATTTGAGATTAGTAGGGAGTTTTCAGGAGTGATTGGTGGTAGTTTTAACATATTTGTGTGACTAAATATGGTAAAGAAATAATGGGAATTTTTTTTAAATAAATTTAAAGAATATAACTTTAGGTTTTGAATGCATGAAGTTGTAAATATATGTGAATATGTTTTTGTAATCCATTTAGGAATAAATACTTCATAAATTTTGTATACTTTGTTGGAATAATTTGGATTTTGGTTGATTTAGGGTTTAAAAAAATTGGAAAATTTTAGGGTTTAATATGAATTTAATGAAAAATAGGACTAAAATGTAATTTTAAAAAATATTATATAGAAGTATAAGGACTAATTGACAACTTAATAAGTTTTCTTAATTTAAACATGAAATTAAGTTTAATAGAATTTTTAGGGTTAAATTGTATTATATAAAAGTAAAAGGATTAATTTGCAATTTAAAAAATATTATGTAAAAGTATAAGGACTAAAATACAATTGTATTTATATATAAAAAAAAGAATAACATGTTGTTATAAAAAATTTAAGGACCAAAATGCAATTCTAAAAAAAGTATAAGAAATAATTTGACATAAAATGTTTTAAAAATAAAAATGACTATTTTGAAATATCAAAAACAAAATTTATGTATTTTTATTTATTATTATATGACTGATATTTTTTTTTTGTGTAATACAGATCGTAAGTGGAATGGATGTATTATTATATTTTTTTAATTTGTTTAATTTATTTAATTTGGTATTGTAATATTTTTTTGTATTTAATTTAAATGTATGTATTTAATTTGGTGATATAATAATTTTTATGTATTTAATTTTATATTTATGTATTTAATTTGGTGATGTAATAATTTTTAGTTTGTCATTTTATTTTTATTTCTGTCTTTTAAATATATTGCAAAATAGAAATCCAAACAAAGACTTTTCAAATTGTAACAACCAACCAATATATAATTTTTTCTAATCCAAAATAATCTTAAATACAAAATATACATTAATTAGATTTAATTTAAAACATAACTAATTATGCGCAACAAGAGGGGGACCGCGGCACTGAAAACTGCCATTCGAGCACTTAAGGCGGTGGGGTATCCTTTGCCGATCGACTTTTGCATACTAAATGACACGTGGAATCCCTCGGGTAAATACGAAAAACACGTTAGCCAGGTGGTCGGACTAACTGTTCGAGAGAGGATTCCACCGTGCTACAAAGTGTGGGATAAAGTTCCCGCTTCCGATAAAGTAGCTGGTATTAAGCGGTTATCGGTAATCTTTAAACTAATCCCATCATTAATACATATGTAGGACAACTTTTTAATTTAATTTAACTTTAATTAATATTTTGGATATAGGAATTTTTTGATATTGCAAATTGGAGAAAGAGGTCCGATTGGGCAGATATTGCTGGGAATTTAGATGATACTATGCGTCTTAGGTACAAAGACTACAAACATAATACGAAGAAGGACTATTTCTTGAAGGGAATTAAACCGAGTGAGTTATCCGATGAGATTTGGGAGAGGTGTTGTAAGTTGTGGGGTTCGAAAGAAGCAAAGGTATATATTTATTTCTTTCTTTATTTTATCATTTAGATTATAAAAATTGTTATTAATATTTGTATTTTAATTTTTTTTCAGCACCAGGCTAAAATGAATAAATTAAATCGAAAGAAGCAACATAATAAAAGTGGGGCAGGTTTCCGGGACAAATATTTATAAGAGTTATTAGCCACATTTGAAAGCCAACATAATTGCTCAGATTCCCAACAGACCATGAAGACACTCCCAAGTGAATAAAGCTGCCAGACAAGGTCCCCTAATACCCTCCATGGATTGCTTACATAACACAATTGTTACTCTTTCATTTGATTCAGAAAAACTAACATCAATCAAGTTGTCTACCCGTACTACTATAAAAGGTGGATCTTGGCAACTTCATTCTACACAACAATAGAACAACCATCAAAGTAAATCTTTCTCTTCCACTCTTTAAATCGTTCTTGAATATGAGCTAGAATTGTAGAGTAGTAATAGTAATCCCTTTGGAGATATTGGCTATACCTTGAAATTCTATCTTAAGGAAGAGATTTGTAGAGTTCATGCTATTACTCGATTTCTTGTTTGTTGTATGTTGTAATTCTTATTCATTTACATATAAAACTTATTATAAGTTTTACTTAATATTTTCAATATTATTCTTGTGAATATCATTATCGGATAGTGGTTCTAATTTTACCAACAACCGTTATGTAATATGACGAAATAATGTTTGAGTTTGATAAGAATTGAATGCACTTGACAAAGATAATATAAAAACTAATAAGAAATATTTATTACAAAGGATTAGGACATAAAACCTAATAAAGTTAGTTGTTTCTCTTTACAAGGTTGCTTATATTTGTAGTTTCGATTCAAAAAAACTTATCTATATATAGCTATCTAAGGAGTAATTATCAACGTACCAAAAGAAGTAGTTAAAAACTATCTAATTGACGCCCTATATCTCGACATCTGTATACGTTGCAGTTGACATTAGACTATGGAACCCGAGCTTATTGCTGAAAACATTATCTATCGTATTCAACTGCTAAATGGATAGGATCAGATAGTTCTTTGACATCACCATTTTATTGAGGTTGTGTATGAATGCTTTTCGTGCTCAGGATTGGATATACTCGTTTTAATTGAAAAATTTGGTGAGTGTTTGATCTTACGCGATTAAGAATAATTTTTCCTTATTAGTATTGACCAACCACCATAAAAATAACCTAATATAATTTTGGGTATTAATATTGGAATTATTAAATAAAAGATGATTTATTTTATTAAATCTTTCATACTCTTCGGAGAAGTGGAAAAGACTATGTGTGTACTAATAGTCTCATATTAGAATTTGAGAAAAAAATCATTGTAAATTATTTAATATAAAATAATTTTTTTTCTTGATGACGAATTAATGGCTCTAGATTGCAGATTAATGGATCTTTATTTCAATTGTTACGTGAGTTACCAAAGCTTGGCCAAAAAAACAACTGGCTTTAATGAGAACAGAAGAGCATTTATCACCAGCCATTGATGAGCATTTATGTGACGGTTTTTTGTCTTGCCATTTTCTCTATAAACAGTGACTTTGTCACTTGCATTTGTAGAGAATAGGAAAAAATAATATTAGAGAGGATAGAAAAATATTCTAGAGAGGATAGAAAACTATTCTAGAGAGGATAGAAAACTAATCTAGAGAGAATAGAGAACTAAGAAATTCAGAATAATCAAATACTCTCTTCTCAATGATAAGTCACATCGCTTTTGATATGTGAATTAATAGAGAGATACGATTGTTAGAGATACCGGTACTCCCGGAATATCTTTTTTAACGTTACACGTTTTTGTGTGCTCGTATCTAAATTTTTTTCTGAATATTTTTGTGTAAGTAATTTTCCCATTTCTTTTAATAGTTGTAGTATTACGGTATTTGGGATACCTTTATATTCCTAATTTCCTTTATATTGTAATAGTTGCAATATTACTTTTCTCAGAATATTACAATTTTACCTTACCAGTGTTATAGTTAATTTTTTACAAGATACTTTTAATATCACTGGTTGTAAAATATTTTTTCTATTCCGGCTGTTACTTCATCCTTGAATGCAAAAGACATTCCCGACGTGATTATGTTGGAGCCTTTTAATGGTTCCAACTACAAACATTAGGCACAAAATCCACTGATATTCCTTGAACCATATGAACTAGATCTTGTCGTTCTCGAGGTACTCCTTGCCATTGAGGGTAATGTGGAAATTACCAAAGAACACTAGGCTAGGATTCTATGTCTTGAAGTTGGATCAAGAATGCTAATTCATTAGTGGATGGATCTTGAATAATGTGATAAACTCCACCTTTGATCTTGTAGCCTTGAGAAGTCCGCAACGACTATCTGAAAAAGGGTTCAAAAAAGGTATGGGGTGATGATTCTTATGAAAAGAAATACGTCACCAGTGAATGACCCAATAAGATCAAATCGGTCATATAGAAGTCAAGGAAGTGAATCGACTCAAGGATAAGTCCTTAATTTTCCACGTTCATATAAGTTTAAAGATTACTTTGTCCCATTGTATTACCACTATTTAACTATTATTACACTAAATATCATTCATAAATGTGATTATATACCAATTGTGAATGAAGATCTATGTGAAAAGATCTATATGGTGCAACATGAAGGGTTGGTGGTTTTGGATCAAGAAGATAAAATATGAAAACTTAGAAAATTGTTTTGTGTTGTTAAACGGACACCTAGCTAAAGAAATAGTACCTTAATAAAAGATGGATTAGGTTGTGTTTCACTTCTTTCAATAGGTGTATGACATGATCATCTTTTGGTACTCTATTTTATGAGACTTACTGCTTCTAATTTTTTTTCTTGTGAATAAAAGATGTGGGGGAAGCTGATCCTAAAGATGAAATTCATCAGAGTCACTAATGGAATTTACCTGAGTCAGACTCACTTTGTTGGAAAAGTTTGACTTCTTTTAAATAATGTCTAGTAAAACTCCTTATAATACTTGTATTCATGCATAAGACAATTGTGAGGGGGGGGGGGGGGGGTATCCCTTAATGAATGTACAATGATTATCAGGAGTATGACATTCGTAATGAGCATTCTCAACCTGGTATTATTTATATTGTAAAGAAATCAAGTGATGACCACTAGGTCAGTTTTTGTAATTTGATGAAGTATGGGAGAGTACTATTAATCTAGATCTGCGTTTTAAAATGACTCATGTAGTTTTTGAAGGTTTTTTTGTTACGCAAACTGGGTCCCATATAAACGATAAATTAAATGGTTGGTTCATTTACTAAAAGACTTAACCGAGAGAGTAATCCTAGAACCGTTGAGTGATAGGACTAGAACCCATTAATGGGGAACCTATGACAAATAAGTCTATATGTTGCACTAACTTCCTACCCATATAGTGTAAATTGTGCATACATGATCAAATTAAAACTTAATGAATTCATAGACATGCGTGGTGGTCCTATTAAGACGGACTTGATGATTTCACCATTGAGGCTGTTGATAATGCTCAAACTTAATGAATTCATAACCATGAGTGGTGGTCCTATTGAGACAAACTTGATGAAATCGCCGTTAAGGTTATTGTATATTGTTCCTACTTAATGAATTCATAGCCTTCAGTGGTGGTCCTATTGAGAAGGACTTGATGAATTCACTAATAGCGTAGAGGCTTGTTGCTCTTGAAAGAGTTCAAGGATGAGATTATAACTCCTAACGAAATTCATAGTCATTATATGGTGTTTCCATTGATAAGGACTTAATGAATTCACCAACGAGATTGAGATACACTTCTCATAATATAACTTCAAGGAGACGTCTTTGATGTTCCTAAGGGATGAGTTTTTAGACTCGCTCACAAAATTTATAGCCTGTAAGGGTGTTTCTAAAGAGAAAGTACTTGATGAATTCGAGAGACACATGGTGAGGTTGAGTTATATTGCTCTTAATGATCTCAAAATCTAAGAGGGTCGGCTAATGTTGGTAGATGCTCTTAGAGATCACCTATGTGTAAGGAAAGGATGATGTTTGAGGAATTTGTAACTATCAGCCTGGTAGAGTATGTGATGTGAGGTCTCGATCGAAAATCGTCAAGTTCAAGAGTACGTTCACTGGCAGGAATTTCATGGTTGCCCCACTTCACTACGTGTTAATTCAAATCGAAAGATATTGCCACTTAAGTACAATTTACCCAAATGTTTGTATTTATGGAAACCTGTTCAACTTCTCTCCCAAAGTACCTGAGTGGAGGATTGTTGGAGTTATCAAATAAAAGATGATTTATTTTATTAATTCTTTCATATTTTTGGAAGAAATGGAAAATACTATGTGCGTACTAATGGTCCCACATTAGAATTTGAAAAAAAAATCATTGAAAATTATTTAATATAAAATGATTTTCTTTTTTTTATGACGAATTAATGGCTCTAGATTACATATTAGTGGCTCTTTATTTCAGTTGTTACGGGAGTTACGAAAGCTTGGTTAAAAAACGGCTGGCTTTAATGAGCATTGAAGAGCATTTATCACCAGGCATTGATGAGCATTTATGTGACGATTTTTTATCTTGTCATTTTCTCAATAAATAGTGACTTTGTCACTTGTATTTTAAGAGAATAGGAAAAAATAATTCTAGAGGGGACAAAAAAAATATTCTAGAGAGAATAGAAAACTATTTTAGAGAGGATAGAAAACTATTCTAGAGAGAATAGAGAACTAAGAAATTCAGAATAATAAAATACTTTCTTCTCAATGATTAGTCAAATTGCTTTTGACATAGAGATTGGAGTAATAGAGAGATACGATTGTTAGAGATACCGATACTTTTGGAATATATTTTTTAACGCTACACGTTTTTGTGTATTCGTATCTATTTTTTTTTGAATATTTTAGTGTAAGTTCTTTCTCCATTTCTTGTAATAGTTGTAGTACTACGGTATTTGAGATATCTTTATATTCTGAATTTTTTTTATTGTAATAGTTGTAATATTACATTTCTCATAATATTATTTAGATAAATTAATTTTTATTTTATCAGTAATATTGTTAATTTTTGTCAACAATTAAACAGTACTAGAATTTATAATCTAAATTACAAGATCGTTTAATGATTTTCTAATTTTACCCCAATAGAATTTGTTGACACCTTTTCCGAAAACATTATATTCTTCGGAATATGTATATATGAGGGGGAAAAGAATAGCACAATAAGGAATGAGAATAGTAATGAAGACATTATTGAAAACAATCCAATACTTACAGACGATTCAGAATATATATTCATGAGCGATGCATCTTTTAAAAGAGATTATGAACCGACAGGTTTAGCAGCAATTGCTATTGATAAGGAAGGCAAAGTTGCTCACAAGATTGTCTCCAAACATATAGTTAGAAGCCCCATTGAAGGTGAATGTTGGGCGGTCCTTCTTGCGATGAGAAAGGCTGCTAGTTGTAATCTCTGGAGTGTCTCCTTTTACTCCGATAACCTTGAGTTCATTCAAGGTATAGCTAAACGCACAGGTCTTCGATGGCAAATTCATCCTTTCATTGTCGAAATAAAGAACTGGTTCACGAAGTTCCCTAACTGGAAGGTTAACTTCGTTAACAGGAAGGTTAATAGTGTTACAGATCTCACAGCTAAGAGTGCTAGACGCAATATCGATACATTTAAGTGGAAGAATGAATCTTTAAGTGATTTTTATGTTTTCCTTAAATATTTGTATAAACGCTCGTGATTAATATATTTTATTTGACAAAAAAAAAAAAAAAAAAAAAGAGGTGGAAGGGAATCTATTGAAATGGCTATTCTATCGTTTCGAACAAAAAAAAAGGCTATACTATCGACCCTAAAATCCAAGGTTTTGCTCCCTAGTCTCCCAATAAATCACATGGTTCTGATAGATGGGGTGACAGTCACTCAAAATTCACGGCCAGGTTTTACTATATCACCTCGAAAATCTACCTTTACTATCTGGGAATATGAGGAGAAAGGAACTCAGTGATTAACCGTACAAATGCCAACGTGCAACTACTCACCCAATCATGGCGATTTCTAATCTCCATGTCTTGATTTCACCACCCAAATTTCGAAACTTAAAAAAAAATACCACCTCTATAAGAAAAAATGCTCTCATACGGAGTAACAAGCTAGGTTAGTTTAATTGGAGCTATCTTAAAAGGTGTTTTTTTTAAAAAAAAAAATCTTAAAAGGTGTTAAAAGTAAATAATACATAGTAGGGTTCGAATCCTTTAAAGTTCTTGTTATTCTTTAAATTTTGGTAATGGATTGTTTGTCCCCTATTTTTAAAATCATGTGTATTTATTTCCTGAATTTTATTTTTGTATGATGTACGTTATTGTCTATTTTCTCTGTTTGGTTAATGTAAGTTTAATTATTTTGAGATAGATAGTTGGCCTAGTGGTTAGACTACTCCGCAGAGACCAAGAGGTTCTGGGATCGAATCTCATTGGAGTCGAAATGACTCTGAGCCCAAAGTTGGCTCTCTTTCTTCATTATCCTTACCTTGTATACGTGAAGGGAATGGTGGAAGAAATCAATTTTCATTAACATCGATTTCTTTCTTCTTCTTTTAAGCCAGTATCTTCTCAACATCTTCATTAACGATTACCGATTCAACCTCATTTTTTACAACTTCTTCTTCTACCTCCTTCTGCTTGGAGGGCAACTCTCTCTCTCTCTCTCTCTCTCTCTCTCTCTCTCTCTCTCTCTCTCTCTCTCTCTCTCTCTCTCTCTCTCTCTCTCTCTCTCTCTCTCACAGCAGGAAAGGATGGGGAAAATGCTTTCCACTACTTAACGCAATCGCGTTACACTCTTCATACTTTTACGGATTCTCGGTATTGCTAGGAAGTTGAACCTGTGGCCCCATATTTAAATGATTAGAAATTTGAGATACTAGATTTTCAAGCATTTCCAGTGTTGCGGATTGCTCATTCATCCTCTCATTATTGGATTTCCATGCTTCTTAGTTTGACTTCAAATTCTCTTGAGTCATCATCATGAATAAGTTCAATGTTTGTGTAAGCGCATTACAAACACATTCTTGTGGATATTTGGGAAGTGATTATTAGGCAAGATGCTAAGAATAAGAATCTTGAAAGAGCGTTTGGCCTTCTTGGAATTGATTCTGAGGTCTTGACTGAAGATTGTTTCCTTTGGGGTGTGGTTGATAATTTCTTTGATCTGCCGCCCTATTAGGATTTGACAATTGGAATTTGAGATAATTACGATTAGGTTAAGTATGGCCATAACCACCTACATAGTGGTTACCTCAATTTGATATGAACACCACGGATTCTAGGTTTCTTTGGCACTCTTACCAAGCATGATCATTGACTACATAATTAGAACACCCAAACGACTCTTTTACAACTTTTAGCTTTTTCTGTCTATTCTAGAATCTATAATTTACAACAATAGTCATCTTTTTCATTTGATTCTCCAATGTAGAAAACTTGGCATCCATCGTGGTCTCTCTATTCATATATAAGACACCTCTTTGTGCTCGCGATGCTGGCCAACTTCTTTTAGTATCGATTATTTTCTCAATCGAGTGAACAGATTGAATAAGATCCATTAACACAAAACCACCACCACCGAGATTATCAACTCGTAATCTTGAACTCTCATCAAGTCCCTTGCGAAACATATATAACTGCATCAAATGAGTGTACCCATGAAGATGGCACCTTGTCAATTATTGTAGAAATCTAGTCCATGTTTCCCTAGACTTTCGCCAGCCTCTTGTTTGAAATCTGCAAGCTCGACATTATCTTTCATCCTTATACTTTGCGGATAGAAACGGTCCAAAAATCTTACTTGAAGTGCATCCCGATCTGGGATTGTCTCAGATGTTTTTCTATATAGCAACTCACTAGCACCTCCAGTCAAAAAGAATTGAAACATGAAATAGTACACTTGTTCGCTTGTAACGCCTTGAGTGAAGTAGGCGTCACATATTTATATAAACTTTGAATGGCTCGAACCTGATCTTGGTGAGAGGCTCCGCTATAATTCCCATAATTAAGGAATTGATTCAACATACACATGATGGGCTTAAACCGTGCGACTTAAATAGCTAGAGGGAGAATCCCCAAATGTCGAACTCGAAAAAGCACTCGCGGATCAGGGATACCTTGAGCTCAATTGTTTTGACCTTGGTGGTTGGCCTTTTTCGCATTAATTTCTGGTGGATTGTTATTCTGAACATTCCTAGGTGGATTGCCTCCAACTAGTGGATTCACATGATTAGCATTAACATTCACACCTTGTGGTGGGTTGAGATTGGGCATTACTACTCGTGTGTGTCTCTCTTCTCTCTTTCTTTGGTCTCGAAGTAATATCTTGGGGTCTGAGAGCATACAACATAACCTTTTCAACTGTAGAGAGACAAAAACAACAAACAAAAGTAAAAACAAAAAAAAACTAAACACTTCTATACTAAACCAAAAACACAATAATTTAGCAATATATTTTTCGGCAGCGGCGCCGTTTGCTCTTGAGGACTCAAAATTACCACCATTGGCTCCTCTCTTATCGCTTGACTCGAATTACCCTTTCTCTTCTTCCCCAAATTTACACGATTCTCACTCGTCTTTCTCTTAACTTCACGCCGTTCTTTCTCTTTATTCGCTGCCATCTTCTTCGCACTTGATATCGTCTTCGTTCTATTCGTCATCTCAGTTGACCTCCAATTCAAAGTTTCACCACTCTTGAAATTACCCATTGATTTTGGATAAATAAGGTATTATTTGGGTTAGTAAATGGGTAAGGATGATTTTTATTGAAGTGTTTATGATGTAATCTTGCTTGGTTGAAAAGGATTTAAGGAATTTAGGAAAAAATGGAAATTGTTTGGATTTGAATCTTGATTTTTGGGTGTTTTGGAATGATTTGGGTCGGTGAAATTTGTTTCTGAGTTTGGAGAGATGAATTCGGATGTGAATCTATTGGGGTTTGGTGGTGATTTAATGTATGGTGAAGATTTGATGAAGTTTCAATGGAGTTTGGGTGGCTAAAAGAAGAAGGAGGCTTAGGGATTTGATCGTTGGTATGAGCTAGATCTCCTCTTCATACTTTTCGATGCGTGTCGTATGATGCAACACATGGATGTTGCGGTGTACCGTGCCCTACTACATCTTCATGCCATATTACGATGGCCGAAAAGGTAAACATAGGTAGTTGCTGTGAAATACCGCAAGGGAGGCGTGATGTACTGCATGTCTTCCTTGCTCTCGGCATGGGCACCGTCAAGTATTAATTTTGGCATCGGTCATGACAGACTTCTTGTCTTCATGTCTGTTTTTTAGTAACGAATTAATCACACCAAGACCCATCCTTTTAGAGTTTATTTGGGATTAAGTGGAGGATTTATTTCTAATCTTCGACATATCTTACTTTTCCTTCTTGTTTTGAATACATTGCTATTTATAGATATCGTGCTTTAATTGTGTGTTAAGTATATATATTTTAGGTACATGGTTGGTACAGGACTCCAAGAAGATAAGGATAAGTCAACAAGTCAATCCCAAACCCAAGCCAAGACGTAGAAAGAGCAAAAAGTCACTTTGGAGCAGTTGGAGCGTTTACCAGCTAAGTCATTGACGTCCATTGATTCAGTGACAACGATTAATTGGTTAGAGATTTTGAATAAATTCCTTATTATTTGAATAGATCTTGAAGTCAGTGATGCGTGAGAAGTGAAAGAAGTCAATTCAGAGTTGAAATGAAGGAGTTGTGTAAATACTGTTGTTGTGGCTCGAACCAGAAATCTCCTTACTTAAAAACAGATTGGGCTATCTTTAACCCATTCAAGTGAGCCCATCAGGGCCCAAGCATTTTTAACCAAGTATATAAGCTCACTATCAGCTCCAAAATCATTACAACTTGAAATATTACACCTAGAAGAGAGAGAAAAAATGCCAAAAGTAGAGGAGAAGAAGAAGAAGGAAGGGTTTCTACAACCAATTCCATCATCCTCCTCATCTTTTATCTATTTACAACCAAACATTAGGTTAATTTTGTTTTGTTTTTGTTCTAAACATGATTTTCATATTATTAGATATTGTTTTTTAATTATTTTAGTATGAACTAAACACTTTGTTGGTTGAGAAATGCTTATGTATGAACCCTAGAATACTAATTTGACGTTATTTATATTTTGGGATTGTTTTATTTAAATAAATTGAGTTTATTTCCGTTGCCTATATATATTATGCTTAATTGACACTTGTATTTGTATAACATATTAAGTAGTTAGGGTAATCGAATTAGCGTCTAGAAGGGGGGGTTGGTTATGGACATAGTATGTAGGCGCCTAGTGTGCGTTAGTGACTCCACGGGTCTTGACTAGCCATTAGTCAATAGTATTAGGTTTGATTCTCTCATAATTTGAGTACGTGAGATCTCTAAGTCGGCCCTTACAAGGGTTATAGAGAATATTGAATCGTGATTAGCGTGAAATATCAATTTTCCCTTACATTTAGACACATCAAATTAGTTGACTTTGGGGATTGCTAGTATGACTCAAGCATACATCTCTCGTACTCAAACTTTTAAGTAGTTAATTGTATTTCTCATTTTAGTTATTTCTTTTTTAGTGTCTTTTAATTTTTGCATTTTATTTATATTATTGAAAACCAGACAAAATCCATATACGTTATATTGTCATTTATTTCAGCAACTAAACTACTGTACTAGCGAAAACACAATTTGTATAACCTTGATAGTCCATGAGGAGACGCTCCCGAACTTACTTTTATTACTTGTCAACAACCTATGCAATTGTGGGAAGTCACCAATCCCTTGGTGTTGATTTACTTATCACGCCTTGGAAGACGACAAGAGAAAGAGTGGAAAAAAACTACCCCCTCCCTTCGTGTTTGAAAAAGAGAAAGAGTTTCACTTAGTCCAAGAGGAAGTTGAAGAGGCCACACAAGAAAAAGTGCCCAAATATCCGAATTTAGATGAGGTACTCATTGAATAATTGGGCGATGGTACGAAAAAGAAGGTAATTGAGAAACCTAGCGAGCAAATCAAGAGGCAAAAGAAGAAGTATTGGTCTTTAATGAAAATCGTCCCCCCTCAATTTCCTCACGTGTGAAAAGGAAGAGTGATTTAGTGAAGGATCCACCGAACCCTATCTTGTTGACATGGTGAGGAAATTGCAAATAAATTTGCTGTTTGTAGAATCCATCCAACGTATTCTAAAATATCTTAAGTTCATGAAGGATGTGTTATCTAACAAACTGATATATTTAGAGGGAGAGATGGTTGACCTACCATAAGAATGTAGTGCAATATGTCATAGTAAATTGCCTCATGCGAGATCCCGGAAGTTTTAGTATCATGATATCTATTGGTGAAAATAAGACCAGGAAAGTTTTATGTGATTTAGGCGCGAGTATCAATCTCATGCCTAAGTCATTGTTTGAAAAGTTGAATATTGGGAGCGAATGACTGTGATCTTGCAAATGGTGAATAAGTCTATCTCCCAACCTGAGGAAAAATAGAAAATGTACTTGTCACGGCTAGTAGCTTTATATTTCCGTGTGATTTCATTATTCTTGACCACGACACGGATAAGAATGTTTCCATCATCTTGGGGCATCCTTTCATAGCCATGAGGCATACTTTAATTGATGTATAAAATGGTGAACTAATCATGCGAGTGCAAGACAAGGCGGTCAAGTTCAATCTGTTCAAGGACATGAAGTTTCCCGATTCTATGGACAATTGTTTCTTGTGAATGTCCTCGTTTACATCACGCGAGAGGGATATAATCAAACACGCCTTAATGATATTTTACAGGTTTCCTTTACACTTGAATTTACTGAGTTACACGGGGAGCTAGGCGAAGTAGGGCCACTCTAAATTTTGGAAATCTAACAAGGACTAAGACTGCAATTTATAAACAAGTTCAAGGTCAAGGGGATATGGAACCAATGAAAAAACCATCTCTTAAATCTCCCCCGAATCTTGAAGAGAAACCACTTCCATCGTACTTTAGGTATTCTTATTTGGGTACCAATAATACTTTACATGTTATTGTTTCCGCTAACTTGACAAGTCCTCAAGAAGATAAGTTGTTGCGAGTGCTCTGAGCTAACAAAGAGGCAATTGGATGGATTATTGTCGACATCAAGGGTATTATTCCATTTCCAACACAAGATCACCTTGAAGACAAATGTGAGGTTTGTTGAGAGTCAAAGAAGGATCATGTCGATTATGAAGGAAGTGGTAAGTAAAAAGGTTATCAAATTGTTAGACGTTGGTGTTATTTTCTCGATTTCGAATAGTGAATGGGTGAGTCCCGTTCAATGTGTTTCGAAGAAAATAGCAATATCTACCATCCTCAAATCAGATAATGAAGTTATTCCGTCTGGAACAATTGTGGGGTGGCGAGTGTGTATGATTTACTGGAAGCTCAACAAGGAAACGAAAGAAGATCACTTTAATTTGTCGGTCAATGATCAAATGTTAGACAAGCTTGCGGGAAGAGATTATTATTGCTTCCTAAATAGATATTCGGGGTACAATCAGATTTGTGTTGATCTCACTGATCAACATAAGACTACATTTACATGTCCATTTGGCACTTTTGCGTTTCGGAGGATGCCGTTTGGTTTGTGTAATGCACCAGCTACATTCAGTGATGTATGATGGCGATATTTTGATATATGATAAATAAATTTTTAAAAGTGTTCATGTATTATTTTCAGTATTCGGTGATAATTTTGATGAGTGCCTTAGTAATCTTGAGAATGTGCTAATACGATGTAAAGAGACTGATCTTGTTTTGAATTGGGAGAAGAATCATTTCATGGTTCGTAAGGGGATTGTGTTAGGACACAAGGCTTTGAGTAAGGGTATGGAGGTTTATCATATGAAGATTGAGATTATAAAAATGCTACCACCTCCATTTTTTTATAAGAATGTTAGGAGTTTCTTGGGACATACATGGTTCTACCGCCACTTCATTAAATATTTTTCATAGAATGCCTACCATTACACACTTTACTTGAAAAGAATGTCACCTTCCGATTTGATGACACGTGTATAATGGAATTTACAGTTATTAAAGAGAATCTCATTTCCACCCCTATTGTTCTCCCTCCTGATTGGGATCTCCCATTTGAAGTAATGTGTGATTCTAGTGATTAAGCCATGGGTGTCGTGCTGGGACAAATAAAAATCAAAGGTATTACATGCTATTTATTATGCGAGTAGGACATTCTTAGGTGCTCAATTGAATTATATCGTGCCTGAGAAAGAGTTATTGTCCATGGTGTATACTTTTGATAAGTTGTGTTCTTATCATACCTCTCATATTTTAATATGAGCTCATGACGGTGGACAACTCCTCTTAGTCTCTACGATTTTTATCAATACCAATCGATGCCTTAGTAAGATCCATGGAAAGAAAACCTCTTCTTTTAAGGTTATCTACCCTTGATTATGAATTATAGTCGAGTCCTTGATAGAACATACCAAGTTGAATCTCGGTGGTATAACCATGAAGTGGATATCTAGCAAACCTTTTTTTGAAACCTTTCCCATTTTTTGCCTACACTTTCTCCATCTTCTTGGCTGAAATTGGCAAGCTCCATTTGATCATTCATTCTCATACTTTGTGGATAATATGATCAAAGTATTTTGCTTTCAATTCGTCCCATGATTTAATTGAATTATATGGATGAAGATCCAATCATTCACTTGCATCTCCTAACAAAAAAACGGAAACATGAAGTAATATAGTTTCTCACTAGTGACACGTTAAGTAATGTAGGAATTACAAATCTACATAAAATTCTTGATTGAACTCATCGGATCTTGTTGTGCAGTACCACTGAAGTTTTAATCACTCATTGATTGATTCAGCATATCTAGATCGGGCTTAAATCGAGTAGCTTGAATAAGAAAGGGCGAAAATCTGATAAATCGACACAAAATTGTCCTCCTTAGCTAGGAAGACCTTGTTATCTGCGCTGATTGTTCAGATTGTTAGGTGGAACGCCTTTAATGGCTCTTACTATTTGTTGTACTCTTGGGGGAATTTTATTTTAAATTTTAGGATTATCCCCAGGTTGTACAACTTTTAAATTCAGTGTCTCGTTGTTATTAGCCATCACATCTTTCTTCCTTTGATCTCTTTCTTGTTTCCTTTGAGCTCTAAGTAGTTTCTCGGGATCTGAGACTATATACCAAACATAAAGAACCTTAAAAGAGACTAAACAAACAATATTAAAACGGAATAAAACAACTAAAAATGACTAGACTAAAGCAAACCACAATAAATAACATTAAAGTCCTCAGCAGCGGTACCAAAAACTTGTCGTCTCCCAAGGTTTGTAAATAATGCAAATAAAACACACAACTTGAGATAACGAGATTTTTTTCTAGTGTAACGATCGCGAATAATAAGATAAGTATAAGAGTATAGTCTCCAGAGGCACTTATGTTGTTAACTTTATACTCGTATTCCTATAAAGTGTAGAGAATTTAGATGTTAAGATAAAGACTAAATTAAAATAAATAGATTTTTATTTATTTTTTGAATTAAGAACTAAAATTAAACTAATCAAGCAATTAAATATAATACAAATAATAGATGATATATTAGCTCGAATTTGCTAGTAATCCCCTATACTACTAAATCGATAATTCTAACTAAAATTAAATTAAGAAAGCAAGGATGAATTGGGTCGTTATAACTAATCAGGATTCTACTATCCTTCTAACTCACGTAGGGTAGCTTAGAAGGATGGATTACAATTATTAGAATCCTTGGGTAAGATTGTTATACGTAAAAGTTTGACGATATACACTAACCCTAAATGATTATTTGGCTAGGCAAGTCCGTCAAATCACTACCGCACACCGAACGTATGAACCAGTTATGTTCCTAAACCCCCTGCCAGGGTGACAGTTTAAGTACTTAGGTCAATCTATAAGTGATTAAGTCATAGAAATCATAATTTTGTACAACTCATACTCAGCTATAAAAATACCCAATTCAATTATAAGTAATTCCCAAATAGCATAGATATATCAAAAATAATATTCAAGGGTTATACATTAATGCAAACTCAAGATAAGGGAATCTAGTGCATAATTAAACAAATAAAATTAACTAGTAAAAATCTTAGAAACATGGTTAATCCAAGAAACTAAATTTAATTACCCTAATAATAGAGGTGGAAAGATGCAGAATTGGTGCAGTAAGACTCCAACTTCTATTGTCTTTTCCTCTTGATGACTTGCTATCTTACTCTCTCTGGTTGAAATTATTAGTAAGGAATAACAAAGAAGCTTCTTTAATGTTAATTTATGATATTTATAGGTCTAGAAACGTTTTATGGGTTATGGGCCTTTTTTAAATAACCTAATACAACCCAACAACGTTTTCCTTCAAGAATGGACTGGTTCGTACCACGGCAGCTGCAACTTTAATAACTTCTTAATTTCATCTCCAAATCATGAAACATTGATTTCTAAGTATTATTTACTTCAAATACTAGCTGGATATCAAAGGTATCCTCCAAAATCTTCATAAATCTTGTGTGAAAACTCGAACAATTCACTTTCTAAATCTGGTTGGGTTTGCTTTCACTTTCCAAAAGTGGCTTATTTTCTTTAACTCTTTCCTTTGGGTTTGATATTCTCATCCTAGACCCCTTGGCATCATATCATGATCTAACATAATCCATGTACCTAAGAGATTCACACTTAACACATAAATTATGCACAACTAGCTCTAAAAGTAACAATTCTTCAAAACTAGACAAGAAATGGGAAACTATCAATATATAGGGAAAGACCCCTCAACTAAGAACAATATGACCCTAAAATGATGTCTCGTGAATACATTAATCTATCACAAATAAGGAGACATCGGTTTCATATAGATTCTTATCCTTATGTGATATATTATATCCGTGAATCTAGATTTGCATACATATATTTGAGAAGATGATTTCTTTTAAAATATAATAGTAATTATTCATTTTGTTATTATTTCCTCTAACTTACCTTCTGGCACTGAATACATGCTAGTGAGAGTACACATTCTAGCTTGACATCCCTTAGGTACGAGATTATCCCGAATAATGAACCTATAAGGCGTAAGAGGCATAGAATCGAGTCCAAATTTGGAGCAGACTTTATAACTCTCCTCATCATTAAGAACTTCCCCATAGATATTAGTGAGAATATAGTATAATGATATTTTATTGTGTAAGATCCTAAGACGTTTGATGAGATTATGCAATACTAGATGCCCGTTTTTAGTAAGGATCCATTAATAGTGAAATAAAATCTAATATGTCAAATTACATCCAGGGTTCGAAGAGTTTGCATAGGGTTAGTAAATTATTTAGTAGCTAATTATCTTTTAAGGGAAAGTTGAGACCTAATTGTTCAAAATGAAAATTCAATACTAGACCATGTGATTGAGGTTCTACTCAAAAGAAAGGCTTATCTAGGATGGTGGTCCTGGAGAGGTATATAGGGATGGGGCTAAAGCCCATTGACTGAATCAAAGAAGGTCCAGTTTTTTTATATTCATGCATCACAGTGGTAATTAAGGCTAAAAGTCACTTTGGGAAGTTAGAGCGTTTACCAGAGAATTTATAACATCATATTGTTTCAGTCACCAAGAATTATTGGTAATAGTTATTTACCTGATTTATTTTTATTTGAAAATATATTGAAATAAGTGTAGCTTGAGAGGTGACGGAAGTCAATTCACAGTTGAGACGACAAAGTTATGCCAAATGCATCCACCGTGACTCGAACCTGGACAACACTACCTAAAACGGGTTGGGCCATTAGTAACTCACTTAAGTGAGCCCATTTGAGCCTAGAATGAATGAATTTAGGTCATCATATAAGCTTACTTGTCTATTTTCCATCATTAAAAAAAGATATTTGAAGAGGAGGAGAGGCAAAGTCGTTCTAGAGAAGACGAGAAGATCAGGAAGGGGGTTTTCACCCAATTCCATCATTCTCAACCATCTGGAACCCGATTCCCACCGTTCTATAGGTTAATTTTATTTTGTTTTTGCTTTAAATATGATTTTAGCTTTATTTTTCTTTAATTTCTAGTTTATCTTTATGAACTAAACCTCATATGCTTGAGACTTACAATGGGTATGAACCTTAATTAATTGTTTTTTATGTTAATTGAGTATTTGAGATATTTAAATGTTTAATTGAATTGAGGTTTCTATTATTTTCCATTGATTTATATATTAATTATAAGTGCCTCTTCATTCTTTGATCATGTGTGGATAGTTTGAGATTTTCGGTTGTGCCTTAAGTCGTGTGTCGAATTTCGGACATAGTATATAAAGGCCTAGTGCGGGGTATTGAACTAGAAGGTCTTGCCCGCTAGGTATTCATAGGATTAGAACTTAATTCATAGGATCACCCAGATGGGAACTAGAGTGATTTTGAATCCGAAGTAATGTGAACAACCCAATACACTCTTATACCAAATAACGTGTTAATAGTTGATTATTTTGATAACCTGCAAGACTTAAGTACAATTCTCTTCCAATTTCTTGTATTTTAGTATTTTAATAATTTATCTTCTAAGTTAATTACTTACTTTAATAAAAAACCAAATACAAAATCCATTCATATTATATTCTTTATCTTGCAACTTGATATGTGCTACATTCTCAACATAGTTACTAGACTGTTAGTAGTCCCTGAGGATCGATAACCCCAACGTTTATCATATTTTTACTTGGCGATACCCCGTACGCTTGCGGGGAGTCCTAGTTCCATAGGCGACAAACGATATAACACCTGGAACCGCAACAGTGTTCCTAAAAATGTCGACTAGATGAATTTACTGATACAAATCAAGGTTGATTTATGCTTTTAATAAATTTAGAGCCTAAGTGGGGGGGGGGGGGGGGTCCTAGTGAAAACAGACTTGATAAATTTACCAACACAAATCAAGGTTAAGTTGAACACTTATTAAATTCATAGCCTAGGTTGGTGGTCCTAGTAAACAGATTTGATGAATACATTAAGGTTGAGTCTTACACTTAATTAAGTCATAGTTTAAGAGGGACGATCCTAGTGAACATATTTGATAAATACATTAAGTTTGAGTCTTACACTTAATAAATTCATAGCCTAAGAGGGGTGATCCTAGTGAACGAATTTGATGAATACATTAAGGTTGAGTCTTACACTTAATAAATCAAGAGCATAAGAAGGACTGTCATAGTGAACGTATTTGATGACTTTACCAACATAGATTGAGGTTGATTATTACAACACTCAATTATTTCAAAACTCAAGAGGGTAGTCTACTATGGGTAGATGCTTTGAAAAATCAAATATGTGAATGCAAAAGTGTGACCGCCTTTATAAGAAACACGGGTTGGTTTCTTAAAAATATTCACAAGAACCAAGGTATACACACGACTTTCCTAAACGCGTGGAAATACAATATCACAGAGTATTTGCTTGAAACTCGGATCATGTATGTGTTGTAGGGGTCATAAATGGAGAAATTTATTTGTTGATCGAATTCGGTTGTTGTCTCACTTCATTACGTTTTAGTCCCAAACATTGTTAATTGAACACTGGTGCTTCAAAAAAATTTAACCCAGCCCCTACATGGAATTATTTATTCTTCTTATTTTCCATGAGTGAGAGATTGTTGGATAAATGACTTAAAATCCATGAGCTTTATAACCACTCTCAATGGAGTGAAACCCCTATCTTAATGAAGTGTAATCCCCCTCTTGATGGAGTGTAACCCCATCTTTATGAGATTGTAACCCCTGGTCATTTACGCATTTATAGAGATAATATATAAATAAGTCTTTTTGGTGACTATATTTACAAAGCCATGTCCTCCCATTTAAAACACGTATATGACTTCCTCAATTTTTTCAGAATCTTCTATTAGCCTCCCAAATATAACTTTTTTGTTGTTTAGTCCAACTACTAATTATAATAGGAAGAAGAATAATAGATTTCTTCAGCAAGATTTTTTTTGATGATTTATGATATATAAATATGATTATATTTTATTATAATTTATTGGAAGTTCTCTTTTATGCATGGAGCACTTTGATCAGGATTTTACATAAGTAGGGGTGGATAAGAAACTGACTTCCTATGCCATTCATCCTATTCCTATCATGTTGAACGTCCCAGCGATCTGGTTGACATCCTAGTTGAGGTTTTTCTTGGCGCTATGTCTAGCTTCTTTCGCGAGTATCTCTTCATGCCCGTTCATCCTTCGTGGAATATATTTAAAGGAGATTGGTCCATATTGAACCGACATCTGATTTATTTTCTTGGTAATCAAATAAATTATCTAACTCGCTGCTAACATCTGTATGCTACCTTGGATAAGCTCAAGCTTATCGGAGAAAATTATCTTCTCCTCATTTGGAAAATCTTCACGTCTTTTGTAGCTTCCAACACAACTTATGTTTCTCCTTCAATAACTGATTCACATTTTGTCGTTAATTTACTTTCAATCTACATATTGTCGTGTTTGTGGATTTGAACTATCCATATTTCTATATACTCATACGGTTTATTAAAAGACGCATCACGAGAGAAAGAAATAGGCGTAGTAAGATTTGTTGACTAAAAAAATGTTCTTGATCATTTGTTATCATTTCTCAGTCTCCCATAGTATTCCAATCAAATCCAAAGAGTTCATGCATCATATTATTTGTTATCCCAATTATGTTATCACCATCCATTTGTGTATTTTCATGTAGAGCCTTCATTTTTTCCTTCCATATGTTCCGAATCGTAATTAAAAGATATGCTACAATATCATTCTTAGACCATCCTACTTTAGTGTATGATCTGACTATACGCAGTATCCAATTACGAATATCAGTATTCTCATTATCTAAAAACCTAAGTTGTAATGTTGATCCAGCCCAAGTAGCTTTATTGACTTGGAATGTGAGTAGGATATGTTCCACGGTTTCCATTTGATTTGGCACCATGGGAAGTCTCTAGTGTCTTAGATTTTCACTAGTTGTTATAGCATTGTTGCAAGCCTTCCAAATGGAAATTCTAAATTTTGTTGGTATATTGTTGTGCCATATCGTTTTCCATAATTATGTTCGTACCGATTCAAAGGTTGTCGCTGATTGTGGTTCATTAATTACATGTTCTCTATGAGAATTTTGTATCCAGTTTTTGGAACATATTCTCCATTCTTGGAATGAGACTGTATGAGTTTATCTTGTATCTCTGATTGATAAAATATTATTTTTGTGATCTCCGGGGTGATCGGTTGAGAAAATTTTTATCCAAAATTTCTTTATCCCATTCATGTGTGTTTTCTTTCCATAATGAATTTATTGTTTCTAATGTACATGATTGAGGTTCTTGTTGACCCATCTATCATTCCATATTAATTTTACCCCGTTTACTATTTGTTAAATTCCATATTCTTTTAGGAAATCTCTTCCTTCTATAATGTTGGCCCAAGAACATGTTCGATTTTGTCTTAATTTCATATTCATTCAGATTTAGGGAAATATATATCTTTCAAAAGCCTTGCCACAAGTATCTTCAGATTATTTGATATTCTCCACGCTTGAGCCGCTAATAGGGTTATATTCATTCTTTTAAGATCCTTGAATACTAGTGCTACTTTCTCCCATGCCATCCAGTGTATTCTATTTCACTCACCCGAGTTCCGCCTGAAACTTGAAATATCTCATATAATTTTCCTACAATAAGAAATAGGATAAGAGAAAACTGACATAGCATAAACCGGTATTGCCCGTGGGATTACCTTGATCAAAACTTCTTTCCCTCCTTCTTATAATAATTGAGATTTCCAGACATCCATTTTTTGGAAAATTTTCTTCGCTATCCATGTAAGTGATTCAACCTTTGACCTTTTGTGACATAATAAAATTCCCAGATACTTTCCTAAGTAATTTCTTTCGTTAAACAATAGTTATTGTGTTGTTGATTCTCGAATATCCTTTGGAGTTTCCCTACTGAAATTAATTGCAAATTTGTCAAAATTAATTCTTTCTCCAGATTTAGCATAGTAGATAGTCATGCAGACTTGAAAATCTTGTATCTCAATGTCATCTACATATAAGAAAAGAGAGAGTCGTTTGCAAATAATAGATGAAATATTATCAGTCAATTTCTATTTATTTGGATTCCTTTAATTTTGTTATGTATAATACTATTATCAATCAAGCTAATGAGAGTTTTCTTAATAAGCGTAAAGAGAAAAGGGGATTATGGGTCACCTTGGCGGATGGCTCTACCAGGTTTAAATTTCCCCATTCCGTCTCCATTAAGGTTGATTTGGAGGGTATCAATAGTTATACAATTCTGGATCCATGTTATCCATTTTTCATAACGGCCACATTTATTAAGTATAATTAAAATGAAATCCTAGCGTACCTGATTAGAAGCCTTGGACATGCCAATTTTTAATCGCAGACATGTGTTTATGGATCTTCCTTTTCCTCTTCATGTAGTAAGAAATCTCTTGTGCTATTAAGATATTGTCTTGTATAACGCTTCCTTTGATGAACATGTTTGTGTTGGCGAAACAATGGTATTCATGTATACTTGTAATCTATTAGATAATAGTTTTACTAGAAACAAAAAACCAGACAAAATAGTAGGTATAAAGAAAATTTCCCCACGTTTTGTATTTCCAGCAACAAGAAGAATGAAATTATAGACTCCTATGCTGGAAAAAATTTGGGGTGCTTGTTTCCCCTCATTGAAGATTTTACTAAAATGGCTCTCATTGACACCGATTACGAGAAGGTGGGTTATCTTTCTTTCCATCCACCATACAATTCGCCTTAAATCCTTAAAGACGGAGAAGGGGTGGAGCAGTTATCTATGTAATTACGGTCTTTGTGGTCGTTGTTTCGGTCGAGCACTCTCTTTTCTTTGTCCAATTCCATCTTACTAGTTTTCTTTGAAGATTGCGGAATGTAGTGTCAAACAGTTACACCATTCAGAAGAAGTCTTCTACAAAAGAAAAGCCTGTAAACCCGGAGCGGTCTTTAGGCTGTCTGAAGATATCAAATTATTTTTTGCTAGGCTCCTTTATTTCCGTTGTATTTTCATTTTTCAGTAGTCCGCATCAAATTTTATAGCCAAAATTGACACATGCAACCAGTCTATAATCTCCTAATTTTTCCTAATATTCTCCTTTTGGAACTAAAGTAATATGCGTATTATGCAGATTTTCAATATATATGTTGTTATTAAAAAATCCCTTACCATTAGTAAAACATCATATTTAATAATATCTCAACATTCATGGTAGAACTTACCATTTAGTCTATCTGCATCTGAAGTTTTTGTTGGTGATAGGTCTTTGACCACTCTTTTTCCACTTCTTCCATAGTTGGGATCTTAGTCAATTTCATATGCATCTGGTGTGTGACTCTTGTTTGAATGAATTCTGCCGCCTTTTCCACATGTTCAGTGGTCACCTCATGTTTTGTAAATAGACCTTTGTAGAAATTCTGAAAACATATCCCGCCTTCTGAAATTTATCCTTTCCAATCTCCCTCGTTATCTTTGTAGATTTGGAGTTATGGTTGAGTTTGTAATCTCTGTAAGTCTAGATTGCATTTTCCGTATTTGTTTGTCATGGGTTTTGAAAGTTATTCTACTCCATCTCTTAAGGGAACCTATTGTTTCATCTCATTTTCCAACGAAAGCTCTAAAGATTCTTCTTTTCCTAGATCCCCCAGGCTTGTGTTACCACGTGGTGAAATTCTTCATTGTCAAGCCAAAAAGATTCAAACCTAAATCATTTTGGCCTTGCTTCATTGTATTTATCATATTGTAAGATTAATGGTGAATGGACTGAATAAGCTAAATTTCTAACCCTTTGTGGGAGATAAATATTTAACTTATGGGATCTTTTTTATCACTGGCATAATATAAATAGCTAATATTTTTGGTATATGGTTTAACAATTTAAGATTTACTTTATTATGCATATCCATCTAGATGTGAAATATATTATTCTGATGTTACAAATATTTATAATACATAGCTAAATTTAAATTAGCAAGGTATATTTACTCTTTATTGAGATTTTTTTCATTTAAATGTGTCTTCCTAGCAGAGAAGTAAATTTGGGTTAGACGTGAAATGTATTAATTGGTTGATAAAATTTGAATAAATCTCTTGAGTTAGTGTAGTGAATACACAATTAGTTTATTATCTTATTTTGTTGATTTAGATCATTGGAATTGGTCACACATTTATTTTAAAACTTAAGGTTATGGAGGTATTACTTCATACATTTTGTTTCATTCATATTAAATTAAAATTTTCTTCCAAAAATTATGGTTTAGATATTGTGATAACTTGATTCGTGTAATTGATGGATCTAAAGTTAGTTGAAGTGTTTTGCATTGTCAAGAAGATTAATCCTTCTTAGCATATGACATGTTCCACCAATACGATATAACGTAAGATGAGCCAATTGTTGAGAGTTGCATACTTATGACATGTTCCACCAATACGATATAACGTAAGATGACCCAATTGTTGAGAGTTGCATATGCCTACTGGTCACGTTATTTTAGAGGGTGATTACATATGCGATAATTGCATGTGTATCATGTTTATTTTTTGGAGGTTCTTCTCTATTATTATTATTATTATTATTATTATTATTATTATTATTATTATTATTATTATTATTATTATTATTATTATTAGATGTTTAGTTGAAGTAAATGTGACCAATAGTGGTGGCTAGTGATAGGTGGTTGGTGTTTGTGTGCTTTTTTTTTTCCTTTCTAGTTTTGTTTCCATTATTATCACTTGGGTAAGTGATAATCAAGTTGGTTGAGAGTTACAGAAATCTATTTCACTAATACAGATGTCGCTATGAATTTCACTATATACAATGTAGTTAACTTCACATTCATAACCATGGTAGACATTAATATGTTAGTCGGTTTTCTCCCTCTCTACCTGAGGTATATAGGTATCTTTCTTGGTGGTCAGATTTCTTAGACCCATTATGGTGTTACCATGTTATTTTGTGACAACTAGGGTATTGATGTTTTTTGATAGAGGGTTGTTTTTTGAAGTTGTTTTCTTATATTTTTATCGTGCGTGTTTTTATGTTGTTGATGTATAATGCATATGTTATTAGTAAGAAATGATTCGTCTCTAGTAATGTTTATGTCGAACTTATATTTAAATTTTCTTTGTAAAGTTCTTATGTAATCCTTGATTATTCTTTTTATGAAATTATTTACTTTTAATAAAAATATATAAGGTTAAAATTCTAAAAGAATCAAAAAATTACAAATATAATTTCTTTTTTATTATAAAATATTAGAGACTACATTGATATTTAAATTAAAATAAGGGACCATCTCAATAATTCTGCTAATATCTGTTCACGTGATTGGCTTATTACATCAAGACCAATGAGATGGAAAGTATTTTCTCGGACAAAATAAAATGAGATGGGAAACTTTTTAGATTTGGGAAGAAATTAAGGATTCTTTGTAATAGGGATTAGCATTGAAAACTTTTAGACCAAAAAAAAAAAGGATAAGCATAAAAATATACTCCAGAGTAGTATATTTAAAGCCCGAAATTGTGGAAAAGATACTAGACTCGTCCAGTATTGTTCGAAAAGGACAATGGTGAGTTAACCATCTTTCGAGCATTCCAAGAAACTTACTAAGCGTAGCTGCATAGTATTATAGCAATGATAAGTGTTCAGTAGTAAAATTCAGAGTTTTTTAGGCTTTGGACGATTAAAAATATTGGAAAAATAGTTGTGTTATAAATAAATTACACCCCTAACCTTATACAAGATCCAAGCGTATGATATCATAAAGATAAATCCGAGACTCTGATGCACTTGCTTCATGCGATTGGATAAACAGGTACCATAATGCACAGGTATATGTCCCTCCAGCCATTGGATCAGATCATTGTCCGCTCATCCTACAACATGATGGAGCTCGTAGCAGCGGACAACGATGGTTTAAATTTGAAACTTTATGGACGGAACACGAGGAATGCGAAGGAGTAATTCGGACGGCTTGGGGTGAACCTAATACAGAAATATCATTACCTCAAGTCATCGAAAAGCGGGACAATACAATCACAGCGTTAAAAGGATGGAGCAAACGAACATTCCGAAATAATGCTAATAAGATCAAAGAGCTGACGAAGGAACTACTATGGCTTGAAAGACAAGAAATGACCACAGATATCCTTAACGAACAAAATAGAGTTAAAAATGACATCAAAGATGCTTATATAGCGGAAGAGAGATACTGGTATGACAGAGCAAGGCAAACATGGCTTAGATATGGAGATCGAAACACAAAGTTTTTCTATCTAGCGACAATTAAACGAAGACACCAGAATCGTATACACAAGATCAGGAATGCAGATGGGATATGGTTCGAAGAAATCTCCGAAGTTAGGAATACTTTCCAAGAGTTTTACGTACAGATGTTTAAAGAACGAAACCAAGAAGAGATGGAGGGTGCAACTCGGACAATTCAGAGGAAAGTTACAGATGAGATGAATGACAAGCTGACATCACAACCTACACTAGACGAGGTTCAAAAGGCAGTCTTCGATATGTCCCCATCCAAGGCACCGGGTCCAGATGGATTAAACGGTAAGTTCTATCAAGAATATTGGCATATTATAAAACAAGATGTCTTTTTAATGGTTCAAGATTTTTTTGCTAATAATATTTCTCTAGACAAACTGAATGAAACTTTGATTACGCTCATTCCGAAAGGTGACATACAGGAAGGATTAGGGGATTATAGACCAATATCATGTGTTAATTTTGGATACAAAATTATAGCTAAGATACTAGCAAACAGATTACAAGGGTATATGAATACAATTGTATCGCCTACTCAATCGGCGTTTATAAAAAATAGAGCGATACAAGAAAATATTATTATAGCACAGGAACTATCGTTTTACATGAAAAGAAAAGGAAAAACGCTAAACCTATGGCAGCGATTAAATTAGATATGGCTAAGGCATACGACCAGGTACGATGGGAATTTTTATTATTAGTTTTGAAAAAGTTAGGGTTTCATGATAAATGGATATCGTGGATTGCGAATTGTATATCATCTGTTACTTTCCAGATTAACCATAATGGGGATAGGCTTCTGAAGTTTAAATCGGAGAGAGGTATTCGCCAGGGTGATCCTTTATCCCCCTTTTTATTCTCTTTAATGACAGAATCACTGATAAGCCTAATAGATTCTAAAGTAGAAACGGGGAATCTTAAAGGAATAAAAATAAATAGAAATTGTCCAGCTATTTCTCACTTATTATTTGCAGATGACTCGCTCTTCTTCCTGACGCTAGATGATCAAGAGGTTGAAAAATTCCAGGAATGTATTGCCACATACTGCGCAGGATCGGGGCAACGGATCAATTTCACAAAATCTTCAATATGCTTCAGTAGAGATGTAGCACAGGAATACAGGATTCAAGTAACGCGACGAATAGGAATCAATGAAAAGGAGGATTTGGGTAAATATTTAGGAATTCCTCTTTGCCATAAAATATCAAAGGTACAATCGCTACAATGGATTGCCGAAAGGATTTTTAAACACACCGAAGGATGGAAAGCGCAGCTGCTATCGGACGGAGGGAAAGAAGTCTTGATCAAAGCAATATTACAAGCTATTCCGATATACGCGATGTCTATTTTTTCATTCCCTATTTCATTTTGTAACAGACTAATTTCGGCAGTGGCAAATTTTTGGTGGAATTCAGGAGAAAAAACGCGGATACATTGGCTAGCATGGGAAAAAGTGGCGATCAGCAAACTAATAGGAGGAATGGGTTTTAAAGACTTCAAACGTATGAACACGGCTCTATTGGCGGCTCAAGCATGGAGATTGATGCGCAATCCCGATACACTTGCTGCGAGACTGTTAAAAGGTATTTATTATCCTAATAGTACATTTTTAGATGTAAGATTACGACAATCTAGGACATGGTCATGGGCTAGTTTATTAGAAGGAAGAGATATGTTACGGAAATATGGAAGATATCAAATAGGAAACGGAGAAACTGTTAACATTTGGACAGATAAATGGCTGAATACCAGCTGGAAATTAGAGAAACCAAGACACTGTGAAATCAACAAGGTTAAAGAACTCTGGATAACAGATACAACGGAATGGAATACAGACCTAATAAATGAGATACTACCGGAACCTATTTTACCAATCATTCTACAAGAAAAAGTTTTTGACCGGGAGACTTCGGACACATTTATTTGGCCACACGCGATGAATGGGGAATATACAACAAAAACAGGATACAAAGTTCTTACGGACACGGTACTGTTCGAGAATCCAAGACAATCAAATAATGTACCATCTGGTACTACACTTTGGAGAACAATTTGGCACTCAAATATTCCCACTAAGGTCAGAATTTTTGCTTGGAAAGCTTGTACGAATGCTATACCGACAGGAGCTAATTTAGCACAAATACATTGTGCGGAGGAGAACAACTGCCAGTGGTGTAATGCGGGTATTGAAACGGGAGAACATCTCCTACTTATGTGCGGGATTGCAAAAATGGTCTGGGTCGGGTCTGCGTTACAAGTCAACATTCAAGATGATATAGGAAGCTTGGGAGATTGGATACTGCAAATTATTGAAACTTTTGGTTCAGGAGGATGGGAGAAAGGAGTGGTCACATCATATATTCTTTTACTTCTGTGGAACATCTGGAAGTCAAAGATGAGAAGTCGGCACCAAAAATGTGAAGTTGATGCGGACGATATTCTACGGACAACAAATAAAAGTATGACAGAACACTTCGGTAATGAATGGAGACACCGTCAAGTAACACAGTATAGTGAGAGGGAACAAAGGAACGATGAGAACGTGGATCAAGGATTTACGACGAATACGGCATTTCTATGTGACGCTTCATTTGTGGCTCCCTATTTACCAACAGGTATAGGGATAGTGCAGATAGACAAGGACACAGGTCAAAGACATACTTACTCTACTATTGCGACTTGTGGATCGAGTGCTTAAGGGGAAGCGCAGGCGGTATTAGAGGCGCTAGCACGAACGGATAACACCCAACACGAGGGAATAACCATCTTCTCGGATAACCTTGGACTCATACAAGGTATAAAGCAAGTGTCGACAGCAGATTGTCAACTCCGACCATGGATTCGACAAATTAGGAAGGAGGCTTTATCTAAGGGACCGGTCTTCTTCAAACATATCCCGCGCAGATTTAATGGTCGGGTTGACTCTCTAGCCAAACAAGTCAGGCACAGGGCACAAGGGACTTTACAGGCAATGGAGGGGCTAATGACGAACTTTACGAGACTCGGGATAGGCTAAAGTTAGTGTTATACTAGAAATGTAGAAGTGTCTTCGGAGTCCAAAAAAAAAAAAAGACTCTGATGCACTGAATATTTGTGTTCATTTACATCATCCTAAAACTTAAAATTTCATTTCCCAAGAGTTTTTGGGAAAAAATTGCTAGTAAAAAGTAAAACCTATATAGGGTTTCCGAAATATATATATATATATATATATATATATATATATTAGATTAATCTATACGAGACATAATTTTAAATTCATTATGTATTTAGCTGAGATATTTATTTCATTTATTTGATATATTATTGTTTTTTAACTTGTTTTGATAATTTGTTACTATTAGAGTTTTTTAGATATAATTTGTGTGATAAATGTGAAACTCTCAGATATAAGGATGATACTATATATCAAAGCATGGATAAGGAGTCGAAAAAAGGAGATCAAATAAGAAAACAAGAGTTAAATGACAAATAAACCAGTTTTAGAAAGTGCAAAAGTTACCAGCCAGATTTAGAAAGTGAATTGTTTTAGATGTCACGTGAGGTTGATAAAGAATTTGAAGGAACCCTTTGATATTCAGTTAGGAATCTGAGTCAGGAACGCGTGGCCACTTACAGATTGTGATTTGGAGTGGTAATGGAGAAGTTATTGATTTTGCAGCTGGTGTGACTTGAACCAGTACACTTTTGGAGAAAAACATTTTTCGGTTGGATTAGGTTATTTAAATGAAACTCATGACCCATAAAACGTCAATGAACCTATAAATATCAGAATTTGACTTTAGAAACAGTTCATTGACATTCCACTGAGCAGTATTTAGAAAAATTAAAGAGTAAGTCGACCTAGAGAGGAAGCAACAGAGTTGGAGCATCACACCATCAATTCTACATCTCCCCGTCTCCATCATCAGGGCAATTAGCTTTAGATTTTTTGCTTAGCCATATTTCTAAAATATTTATTCATTAGTTTTATTATGCACTAAATTTCACATAGCTTGGGTTGCACTATGTATAAACCCTAATTATTCATTTTGTTATTTATTTGTTATTTTGGAAATCTTTTAATTGTTTGTTTTATAACTATATTGTGTATTTGCCGTTAATTCCAGTCCTTGCTCTGGCCAAGTATGTGACTGCCTATAGTAATTAGGACTGTCACCCTGACGGGGAGTTCAGTTATTGAGTACGATACATAATCTTTTATAGTGCGGTAGTGATCCTAACAAGCTTGCCTAACTAGATAGTAATTAGGGTTAGAAGTTATTCACCAGTCACTGCATAGGGTCCCCTTGACCAAGTTCCCTAGTTGTGTTGAGGTTTCCTTTTAAGCTATGTTGACGGGAGTTAGAAGTATTTTAGAATCTCAACTACTTATATTAGCTCATATCACCCTTATGCTTTAAGCAACGACTTAAAGATAGGTAAGTACTTGAAATCCAAAGCTATTATCATTTGCATCCTTAAGTAATTATTAGAAAATAAAATAATATTCTATTTTATCTTTTGATTAAAACATCTAAAACCATCTATGCTTCTATTAAACACAAGCTTGAAACTAACTAACTAAATCCCTGAGGAACGAACTTATTTTACTTACTTATCACTTGTAACAATTCGTACACTTGGGGAGAGTTTATCGTAGTTTTCCTGAGGTGTGTGTGCTTTTATAATCATTTATTTATCACATCTTGGGCCTTACTAGTTATGAACAGTAACGAGAAACAAAGAATATCGTACTATTGATTATCAGAGAATGCATGGTTTACATAGTAAAGAATCCTATTTATAGGTAATAGGTAACCCTAAACCCATGTCTTCATGTGCTTGACTACAAGTTCATGGGCTGGATTGAATATCCACATATGGGTTTATAACACTTCCCCTTGGATATTCAATCCCTTAGAATATACCTCGTTAAAACCTTCCTAATAAACCTTTAGTATGGAAAAAGATTTAGTGAAGGAAAAAAAGTATATGTTTTTATACGTTTTCTAAAACTACCTCATTAAAAACCTTTATCATGAAAACCTATAAGGATAAAACTATTATAAAGGAAAAGAGTGTATGTGTATTTGTCTCCCCATTTATCAACATCTCAAGAAAGATCTTCAAGTCGTCATATTTCAATCTTGTGTATCAATTTCTTAAATGTCGATGTATGTAATGACTTTGTGAAAAAAGGAGCCAAATTGTCACTTGAGCGAACTTGATGGACATCTATTTCATATTTCTTTTGGAGTCCATACGTAAAGAAAAACTTTGGGGAGATGTGCTTAGTTCTATCACCTTTGATGAAGCCTCTTTTGACTCGGGTGATACAAGCAGCATTATCTTCATATAATATTGTAGAATTTTGTTTGTTTGTAGAAAGATTGCATTCCTCTTTTGACTGCTTATGTCGCCCGAGTCAAACATTGTAGGATTTTGTTTGACTTGGGCGATACAAGCATCATTATATCCTGTTAATATTGATATGAAAAAAATATTCTCCATGCTACAACAAAAATGTAGCTTCTTGTTATGGTAAAAATAGATGGAGACTCCTACCCAGTATTGGTAAGCTTCTCCCTCATCTTCCAACTTTATCTCTATCAATTGGAAATGATAGAATTTATTGAAGTTAAAGTACTAAAAAGAAGTTATCATTTAGAAAAACTCTTTTGGAGATTCATAATGATAATAAAAATGTTAACTGGAGTAAAACATTTTGGGCAAAGAGTTGCATAACAGATTATCTACCAAACAACACATGATTGATTGGGGTTTAAACTTATATCCTCTTCGCGATTTCTGCTCTCAAAGTATTGAAGACTTGGATCACATCATGGTCAATTGCTTCATCTCCAAAATAATTCTTACAAGACTATTCAGAAATTATTGCATTAATACTACTCCATGTGTTTGGAATGATCTCATTGATATTGTGTTAAAACCATGTGTTAGTAATGAAATTACTCCCATTATTAGCTTATGTTTTAAACCTATATATATTGTATATGGAGTGAAAGGAGTAAAAGACTCCATGACGATTTCTCACTCAATGAAGCTCAAATATTCAATTGGATTATCTTGCTCATCTCTATCAAATTGAAGCAACTAAATCTTAAAGGCAAGAAGAGTTTTGTTTTAGCAGAAAATTATTGTAAAGCTTAGTGACTTAGTCTTTATTTTTATTGGTGTTTAGTCCTTGATGTTTTAGGATTTGCTAAAAAATTATCACTGTGTTTCTAAAATACCAATTCTGGGTATTTAGGTTGTAATGACATTGGCGATTCGACCTTATTAATACAAAATTTGAAATGCCGATCAAGAAAAATGTTGAGTCAATGATCTTAACCAAACACATTCTCGGCTTGCCTCATGAAGTGCAAGTATCTTAGCATGATTTGAAAATATAGCGGCAATGGTTTGTTTTGTAAAGCATCATGAGATAGTAGTGCCCCCAAAGGTGAACATATATCTGGTTTGTAATTTCCCTTTATGTGGTAAGATAAACATCCAACGTATGCATAGATTAATGATGTTTTACATATAGCAATACCATATCACGAGTTCCATGAATATAAGGAAGTATGTGTTTAATGTCATTCAAGTGTCTCATTTTTTGTGTTGAACTGTATCTTGATAACAAATTTACACTAAAGGAAATGTCTGGGTAAGTGTTATTAGAAAGATACGTTATTCACCAATTGCACTAAGATATGGTACTTATGGGCGAAGAATTTCTTCATTATCTCCAACTAGACAAAAACATATCTTTTTGTGGATTGAGTGAACCTAAAACCATTGGTGAAAGGAATGGATGAGATTTATCCATATTGAATCACTTAAGGATTTTTCGAACATAAGTTGATTGGTGGACAAAAATGCGATCGGTCAAATATTCAATTTGCAAGCTAAGACAAAATTTTGTTTCACCAAGATCTTTCATCTCAAATTTCTTGCAATGTTGATGTTGTGATCTCTTTAAGAGTCCATGTCAAATTTAAATCATCAATGAAGACCGCGATAATAACAAGTCCAAAATTAGACTTTCTAATGAAAAAACATGGGCTAATGCGGTTGTTAACATATCCTTCTTTTAGAAGGTATATACTAAGACGATTATACCATATTTGTCCAGATTGTTTTAAGCCATATAAGGATCTTTGACATTTAATTGAGTAATTTTGTTGTGGTTATGTGCTATGTGCTTCAGGTATTCTTAATCCTTGTGGGATTTTCATGAAAATGTCACTATCTAGTGATCCATAGAGGTAAGTTGTTACCACACCCATCAAATGTATATGAAGTCCTTCAAAAAATGGAAAACTAAGCAAAAATCTAAGGGTAATTGCATCCACCATGGGAGAGTATGTTTAATCATAATAAATCCCAGGTCTATGTGAGAAAACTTGTGCTACAAGTCATACATTATATCTTACAATCTCATTTTTTTCATTACGCTTTTGTATGAATACCCACTTATAGCCTACGAGGCTTACATTTTCAGGGGTCTGGACTAGGTCCAAAAACTTTATGTTTTGCGAGTGAATCTAATTCAGCCTGAATTCGTCTTTCCATTTTGGCCAATCATTTCTACGTTGACACTCTTGAACTGATTTTTGTTCAAGGTCCTCGCTTCCATGTATTAAATCAATAGAAACTTTTTTTAACTCGTTAATTTTATAATCAATAGAAACTTTACATGACAATATTTGATCAATATGGAATTTGTTTTGGTTCCATCAAGATCTCCTCATTATCAATATTTAATTATTCAAGTGTTTGAGTCTCGGCTGAAGTTTCCATTTCAAATATTTCATAAGTCGCGTTATTTACAGGTTTGTTAACAATCTCAGAGTTGTCATCTCTCAGATTTTGTTCTTTTTTCCTTCACTGATTTCTGTCTTTGGAACCGATAAGTCTACCACACTTTAAGTATGCATTCGACTCATTTTATAATCTACTAAATTGCTCGTTTGGAATATCAATTCGAGCAAGAGCATTTTCAGCTGGTATGTGTGTCTTAATACTCTCCTTGTATTAGTGAATGCATCTGGAAGTGATTAACAATATTCTACAAATGTATAATTTTTTGATCTTCTTCTTATATTTGCTTTGTGAAAGTATCAATATGAGGTAATGATGATGCATTCATGAAATTTTATATTTTTCCAGCTTTTTCTTTTCTTCCCCTGAGATTGGGAATTAAGGTTCATCACAGTGGTAATCAAAAAACCGTGTTGTAAATAGATCTCCAGTTAAATATTTAACATATTTTATAATTGATGCATATTCAAAATGAATATAAATTTCTAATCTTCTTTGTGGTCCCATTTTTGTTTGTTGCGATGGAGAGATATGTATATATACCATGCAACCGAAAATTATTAAATAAAACAAATTTGGTTAATAACCTAGCATAAGTTGAGATGGGAGTATTTATGAAACGATGTTGGTCTAAATCGATCCAGAGTTGCAACATATAATATGCCATGTCCCCAAACAAAACTTGGCAACTTAGTTCTTATAAGTAATGGTTAGGCAAACATCTGCTGTCTTTTTTGTACAAAATTCTACTAAACCATTTTGTGAATGTACATGTGCCACAATATGCTCAACTATTATCCCAATATATACACAATAGTTATCAAAAGTTTGAGATGTAAAATATTCTACATTATCAAGTCGGATTTTCTTGATTGTATCTAGAAATTGTGCACGTAATTGAATTATCTGTGCAAGCAGTTTTAAAAATTATGTATTATGAGTTGATAACAAACTTACATGTGACCAATGTGTTAAAACATCAACTAAAAGCATGAAATATCGAAATGGTCCACAAGAAAGAAACATAAGCCCATAAATATCCCCTTGAATTTTCTCCAAAAATGAAAGAGTTCCACTTATAATTTTAGTAGGGAATGGCCTAAAAAATAATTTTCCTTGGACACAAGATACACGTGATAATTTGCATGATAGAAAATATTTATGGTTATTTAAAAGGTGTCCATGAGATTTTTCAATAACTTTTCTCATCATTGTTACACTCAGATGACCTAAGCGATCATGCCACAAAATAAACATCATTGGTCAGATAATATATGGATAATCACATTATTGGATTCAATTGAGATTATATTTATCTAATATAATCCTGAAGACAATACTAGTAATTTTTCTAATATTGTATTCTTTTTTCTAAAAATAAAAGCAATGTAATATAGAGATATTATCTATTATTTTTGTTCATGGTTTTAATGTGATACTCATTCTTCGGAATATTATTAAAACTTAGTATATATTTGTTTGGTCTACTAGAATATAAAGCAGTGCTTATTAAAATATTTGTGCCACTAGGATACGTAATACAAGCTTTTCCAAACCTTTCTATTAGGTTGGATGGACCAAATATGGTATTGACATTTGATTTAGAAGTTTAAAGATTAGAGAAATATATATTTTTTCTAAAAATTGTATGCGTTGTTGCAATGTCTTCTAGACATATTTCTACAATGTTTTAAGACATATTTCTTTAATGTTTTAATTCAGTAAATCCATATCTTTTCAGAAAAATGACATATATCAATAAAAAAAATACTTTAAAATTAATAACATTTGAAGTAAATGAAATAAGTAAAAATAAATTTCAACAAAATAAAATAAACAAATCAAACCAACGATAGTCCAAAGTTCAAATTACAAAAAAATCAAATGAACAAATAAAATAAAACCAACTAATAAAAACATCAATCTCGATATGAACAACTCCATCACCAATCATGGGAGATATCGACACTTGGATCCTCAAAAAAATCAGAGTAATCAATGCATGTGATGTCTAATGGAGGTGAGTTGGGATGTTCAACATTGTTTGTTTCTTCATTATTTTTGTCTCACTGAGGAATGATAAAGATAGACAAGGTATTTAGGAATACATCAAGTACGTTCCCAATGACCATTCATGCCACATTTGGTACAACCTTAATTTGAATTTTTGATGTGTTCGTTATAAAAACCCCTTCTTGGGATTTTCGGCTTTTTTACTTTAATTTTCTTATAACCTCCATTGAAGAGTTTTTTTTTGGTTTTAGAATTTTTTTTGAAGTAATTGGTGATTTGCCAAACTTAGGCAAAGAATAGCAACTTTAGCACCCGGGCGGTATCCCGGTTTCCGCCCTTCTTGAAGGGCGGTTGGCTGGGATCCGCCCTTAGTTAATTATTGATTTAGGAGAAGGACGATCTCCCGCTGACTACCCTTAGTGCGATAATTAAAAAAATTAAGTTTAACTAAGGGCGGTCTCCCGCTAACCGCCCTTAGTACAAATTTTTACCGCCAGGAGGGCGGTATCCTTCCTACCGCCCCTAGTTCAATTTTAAAAAAAGAAGAAGAGCGGTCTCTTGATGACCGCCCTTGACAGAATATAAAATTCTTCCACAAAATCAAACCCATTTCGGAAAAATTGAAAAAAAAGCAAAACTCATCCCCCCTCCGCCCCTTTCCGCCGATCCTGTGCCACCTCCCTTTCTCCTCCCTTGTTGATTCTACTTCTATTGATCCTAAAAACTAAGGGTAGGCTTCTTGGTCCTTTTCCTTCTTGAATTGGATTTGACCTTATTTTCTTGACTTCCTATCCTTTCAATGTGATATAATATATAATATAAGTACCTAATATCTTCACACTTAACACACAAATTATGCACAAATAGCTCTAGAAAGTAACAATTCTCCAAAACTAGCCAAGAAATGGGAAACTATTGCATAATAGGGAAAATACCTCAACTAAGCACAATATAAACGTAAAATGATGTCTTGTGACTAGATTAATCTATAAAATATACAGAGACATCAAGTGGGTACATGTGATGCAGCTGAGGTGATTCCTACTCTACGAAATTCCAAAAATGAAGCACCATGGTACATGGTGGTCGAATTTGAGGTTGTTCCTTGTAGTTCCAGTCACAAAGGGGATAAGTTAGATCTTCGATCGTAGAATCCATAGTAGATGTGCGAGAAACTTAAGTTTGAAGTTGTTCCAAAAACAAAACCACATGTTGAAAAGTTTGATAAAGAATGGGTTGATGATGTCCTGCGTTCTCATAATTGCTATGAATTTTGATGTTTGATGTATAGTTGTTTGGAAGGATATTCTCAAAGTAAGGTTTGTGAATTAGAGGTTACCGATTAAGGATGTAATATGTTGTATATAATGTAATCATACACATTAATTTTAGCAATCAAATTTTGTCTTCAAACATTCATAAGGTAATAGTATATTTGGTAGGGTTTCAGTCTTGATAGTGTTGTAATACTAATTATAACCAATCATTCTTCACTCTATTTGCACTCTTGAAAGTTGAATATCAAATGGCTTGGACTCACGAGGGAATTTACTGTAATTTTATCTTCCTATATTCAATTGTTGGGTGGGTAGGTAGTGTAGAAAAATATGAGTTTAAGCTTAATTTTTAAAATAAATCCAAGTCAGATTTCCTTGACGTAGTCAAATTGTCCATGTGGTGTTGATTAACGCTCAACTAACTAGAAAATGGAAAAAAAGGTCAACGGTGTCCATGTGGGGTCTTCTGAAACATCAGGGTCCATGAGGGCAACTCGCGTTAAAAATCAGGGGCCACAACTAGTCTTTACCCTTTTCAAATTTGTCAAGATTTGTAGGATAATTACATGGGGTCAAATCCTATAACATATATCAAATTTTATTTATATTGAAAATAACAAAGAAGATCAACACGATCTTTTAAAAGTTTGAATATGTAATATATACCTTTTTGATAATATTTCATATGTCGAGACATCATTATATTTGTAATTTCTGGCCAATCGCATGAAATTATGTGGTATTTGAGAATTTCATTCTTTCTCGAGTCGATAGTGTCTATTTCTTCCTCACGTTCATAGTTTCTCATCATTTATATCATTTTGACATTTGTGACTCATAAAGTGATTAGGTGATTTACACCTCTCATAATGTTTGGCTCTACAAGTGCACATATTGTTGCAAGAATAAAGCGATTAGATAAGATTTTTCTCTGCATGGATTGGTTGTAATTATATAGAATAAGTAATGTATATCGATAATTATTGGAAAAAAACGAAATCCAAAAGACAATAATATTGTGAAATTATAATTAACTAAATTAAGAAAGTCATAAATATATGAGGTTTTCTTAAGAGAGATGGGTAAATTTGGTAGTAGTCTTCAATGTTGTCTTCAATGACATTGACAAGATTGCTATCATCACTGTAATATTATTAAATTAGCTTTTTTTCTTCGTCAACACGCGGTGGTTGATCCATCTATACTACTTCTTTCTCCTTCTTATTTTCCCAAATCTGTTGTTTGAGGTATTTATCTAATTTTTAATAGGATAACACCCATGAACTATGTTGGACAAATGGGATTCTACCCAAGTGTTGACCATGTTTACGACGTTAGTCGGTGACTCAATTTAATGAAATGATTCGGATATTAATACGTTTACTCAAGTTGTGAAGATTAACGTTATATATATTCACTTGGTTAAAATCATTTGAAATTGAATGAGAAATTGAGTCATGTAATTTGGAGAAATTAAAATATATATATATATATATGTTATTCATTTCTTTTTTTATATAGCAAAGAAAGAAAGAAAAAAAAAGTCTTTGTTGGGCTTTTGGGCCTTAGGTCCATAGCTTTGTTGGGCCTTAGGTAGGGTTGAACCTGGACCATTAGCTTTGTGGGATTTTGGGCCTTAGGTCTATACCTTTGTTGGGCCTTAGGTGGGGTATGAACCTGGACCATCATCTTTGTTGGGCTTTTGGGCCTTAGGTTCATACCATTTGGACCAGCCCAAGTTTTTTGGTCTTTTAAGTAAACGTTGTATCTAAAATTAATACAACGTAACTCCAAAATGAAACATCACAACCTTTGGCAAGCCACCTTTTCATTTTCTATAAATAGTTGGCCAACTAAACCATTTTCTTCATTCATTTTTTAAAAGCATTAAAATTATAAGAGAGAGATAGAAAGAAGTAGCATTACTAAGTTCGTTGAAATTCTTAAGAATTCGTGTGTCAGTTTCTTTTGAATAGTTTTGTCGTTGTATCCTGGAGGTTGAAGCCAACAAACGTAAGACACCTGTACGTGGCCTAAATACCTTAAAGACATCGGATCCAATCCGAGCCTCGACAAGTAAAGTTATTTAATTATTTACTTTTATTTTATTTCTGCATTAGTTCCTATATTGTTTTACTGGTTTATACAAACACAACAAACTAGTCTAAAAGTTTAAGAAAATCTTGACACAAAATACTAGTAGCAAAACAAATAATTATCAGTCTACATAAACTAGAAACCGTAAATCTATCTAATTCGTGAAAATGGCACAAAAAACTCAATAACTCTCCAGAAAGGGACACGGTGATGTGAATTACACCACACCACTATCCAGATAGAGAGTTATTAATATTATCCAACAAGTACACACTATTCGTTCCAAGCAATCAATTGATAAGTTAGCATCATTTTGTCTCATGATTTGTGATGATTTAATCAGCGTTAAATAAGAGTATATGGATAATAGGATAAAGAACAATAAAGTAAATTATTTAAAGGAGGTGTTTACTAATTCTACTACAAAGCAATAAATAACAAATTTAAGAAATATGGATAGATGGCATATTAGGAGTTCATACGATCCACCGCCAATTCTTTTCTATCTTGGCAATTCTACAAGTAGTTGTATTATAGGGGTGTACCATATAACATTTATCTACCAAGTTTTTATTGTCCATTATAATCCTAAGAAAGGGGTGATAGAATATTAACTACTTTCTTAGGTACACTTAAGGTAATTGGATGTAGTTTTTGTTATTGATAAATAACAAAACATATACTAGGTTAATCCATCTCGTCAATGGCTAAGAAGTCTAATTGATAACTATTCCACTAATTTGTGACCCCACTTTTCCGCTTTATCATCATATAGCTAGGTGCAACTGAATCTTAGGTTGTCAATCCTATCAATTACTAGTTTAATCGCAGCTAGATATTTTATAGACATGCATGAACCATAAGTTTTATAATCTAAAGGGTAATGAACATTTATGATTGATGATATAGGATCTGGTAACTGACTTGGGAATCTGGTTCACTTAGGCATCAATTCCTTGATCTAGGAAGAGTATGTGATCTTTACAACACATGGGTATTAAAACCCAATATATACTCATAGAGGAGGGGATTGAATGGGCCCCATGCAGAAATAAAAATCTAACACAAATTAGATTCTTCAACTCTATCTAAAAATCCAATCTTGTAGTATTTAAGATAGAGTGTCTAGAGGTACACAAGAGTTGTAATATAGGAGTGAAATGTTCTATCAAACACATCGTGTATATACTTAATGAAATAATACTAGCCAATAATCTAAGATAATATTCTACAAGTACTAAGTATGCAATAATATATGCCTAAAGTTAAGATGCAAGTATTGGGGCAATAGAACAAATAATTGACATGTACAGAAAAAAATATAAGGGAAAAGAAGACAAACAAACAATTTTAGGGTAATTTGGCTCATGCATTATTAGTCAACTGCCAAATATCTATTCACCCTTAGGATTTAATGACCTCCACTAGAATCTCTCGTCTCTTAAAGGTGAGATCACAACCCCTTACAATCTCTTAGAAATTACCTTTTAAAGAAAACCCCTATCGTTGTCACCAACATTAGTAAAATGAGTATACAATCTACACTCAAAATATACCATTTGTAGAAAAGGTATTTTTTTGGTTGAAAAAAGGTTCATACCCGATTTTGCATTCTCTGAAAGGCATTCTTTGCAAATTTATAATGGTGTTTAAACTATCTCGACCTTTTATACATTTAGGAATTATGATTTGAGATCTAAACCTCCTTTATCAATGAAGTGTATTCGATCAAGTCTATTTCATTTTTGTGGAAAACAATATTGTTGAACAACTCCGCCATTCTTTTAAAATCTTTCAAAACTCTTGAAGTTTCAAAATGTCTTTAATCATCTTCCTTCAACATTTGAGAGAGGCAATTTTTCTCCTTGATGAAGATCAAAATAACTTTATAAATCATATCAAAGGCATCTTTAATACTATCAATCCATTTAGAATCATTTAAGGAAAAGTCAAGAGTGGAAGATATCTCATCAATGTCATTCGTGGAGTGAGCCTTGGAGATATGATCATTGGTTCGTTATCATTCAAAGTCTTCTTCTTCTCCTTCATATGATTTAATTCTCTTGTCATTTTGACATTTTTCATCAGGTAATATGTGAACCATATTCACCATCCTTCTTCAAATGATATTAATTGTACCTCCAAACGATGAAGGACTAATAGTACTTGTTATGTATGATTTGTTTAATACTATGTTGTAATATTCTAGGCGCGGTTAAACACATTAAATATTAGAGTTAGGCTAAAATAACCATTAAAATTCCATATATAGTCATAAAGGGTGGTGATTAAGAACAATGATGAAATAAAAAATCCAATACAAATCGGCTTCTTCGACTCTATATAAAATCTCAATCTTTTAGAATTTTAGATTGGTTGGATATAGGTACACAAGAATTGTGATATGCTAGTGAAAGACTATATGAAACACTATATATATATATATATATATATATATATATATATATATATATATATATATATATATATATATATATATAAGCAATGAAAAAAATACTATCCAATAATCAAAGAAAAAGTTCTATAAGCATTAAGCATGCAAGAACCTATGCCTAATCTGTCTTTGTAGAAGAGGACTATCTAACATGTACGCTAGGCATTAAGACATGTAGAAAATCGAGTAAGTATGTGATCTTGTTGGTAATTATGACTCCAAAGGTACCACAGTTGTGGTTATATATTAGGAAGACGATACATGACTAGTCACGTGCATTGGATAGGAATTTCATGAAGCGACATACAAAGATAATTTTGTACTCTTTGAAAACAACTAATGGGAATATTGTTTTATTATCCATAGGTCCATCACCCTTATGCTATGTGGTACGAGACATACAGAAATGTGGAATCCACTAGGATGAGCTCCCTGTTTGTTGTATCAAAATATAAATGTGAATGAGTAATGATATATGTCACCCCTTTTCATGTCACTCTTTTATCACCCTTCTTTATATATGTTTTGATTTCCTTGAATAGAAGATAGAGAAAAATTAAGTAGGATAGAGAAATCAATTCATTGGTACATGTAGGCATACACGTAGGATGTGATAAAAGGGTGATAAAAAAGGGTGACAAATATCATTACTCAATGTGAATATGTATTTATCTCTAATTTTTTCTGTAAGGTATAAAGTAACTTGTGGGAGTAATGTACATACCTTCATGGAACTTAGATTGAGACTAGACCCCTGATAGAAGTTTCATACTATGTAACTAATACACAGTCGATGTTCTTAGTAGCGTCTTGGAGTTATGCTTCCAAGGGCTTGAGTGGGTAAGTAAGACCCATTCGACGTGTTCGGTTTGCCATATGACAAGTTTAAACTAGACATGGGGAAGAGGAGTATAGACTTGGGAGGTTGGATTGTAGATGCAGTAAGAAACTTATTAATGTTGATTAACTACTTAGGTCCACTCGGAGATTGTTAGGAATTCTTCGGTTTTCTATCTAGGTCTTTACAAATATTTGACGTTAAAAATATGTTTAGGAGAAACATCAAAATATGTGTATTTTGAAAAAAGTATTTAAAATATTATATTTAATAATTTTTTAAATATTTAATTTAAATCTAAAAAATATTTTTATATTCTAAAATAAGTACTTCTAAACAAACCCATAATATTAGGATTTTCTTACTCGAGTTAAGTAACATTAGTAGACAAGGCCGGTCCTGGGCATAGGCCCAGGAAGCAACCGCCTTGGTCCCCCAAAATTTTGGTATTTTTAAGGGCCTTTTTTCGAAAGAATTAAATATTTATATGTATATAGTTATATATTTGAATTCAGTAAAATAACATGAATCATAAGTTAGCTCATTGGTAAAATTATATATTTTTTTATAAGAGATTCAAGGTTTGAATTTCATCCCAAAATAATTTTTTTGTAAGAAAGTTTATCGATTTTTTTATAATAATTTTTAATGTAAATATATAAGGGCCCCTATTATGAAATGCATTTTGAGCCTTAAATATGTAAGGACCGGCCATGTTAGTAGAATACACAATAAGTGGTAATTTTTTAAAATTAAGCAGCTGCACCAAGTTCTAATACTTATGAACCTTTTATAAGCTTGTTTTATCACCTAATAACATATAAAATGGAATAATTTGTAACTATACTAATAAGAATAAAGATAAAAAAATACAGAAATCTTATAGAAGGGAAAAGATCTTCTCTTTTACGTGTATTTCTTGATTTTTTTTTTAATTTTTTTTTTTTGGACGAATGTATTTCTTGACTCTCCATGCTCAATTTTTTTAGAAGGAACATGTCACGAGAAACGATTTGAAGCATAGTAATGTTACTCTCCCCTCTTCTTCCTCCTTAATGAATGTCACGAAAATGGTAAATGTTGGTGCATCTAAAAGCACGTGCATTTGACTTGTGTCGTCGGTGAGGGTGAGGATATTAAAGTTTGAAGACCAAAACATCATCCTTGGATTCCTTCTTATTTCTTTTTCTTATTGGTTTCATTTGTCCTTTTTTTCTTTTTCAGAGCAGATGTTGAATAAATGGAAAAAACACCAAATAACGATTTCAGTCGATATCAAATCTATTATATAGGATTTTTTTTTTAAATGATGTCAAGACAGTTAGTAAAGATAAAAACTTTCACAAATTGAATTTTTTTCGACTACTCGACATGCATGAACACACAACCGCTTTACCCACAAGTTTAGAAACATACCAAATTTGATTCTCATCAATGATAAAGGTGTCTTTTTGACCATTACCCACAACCACAATCAAGGGCGGATCCAGAACAAAAATTAAGAGAGGGCTTAAAATATACGGGGGGTTCGGGGGCAGCGCCTCTGATTTTTTTTTGGAGACATGCAGTAAACTTACATCTTTTTTTTATTTAGTTATTTAATACTAGTACAATATTTATATAAATATCAATACTAAAATACTTTTTATGTAATAAATGTAAATATTAGTAATACTAATTTATTTTCTATGTACTATGTAGCATAAAAAACGATTAGAAAAAAAATTATATGTAGCATATACTTCTATAGAGTTTCGGTAATGGATTAAACTAAAAGAACCAAAATTTAGGAAAGGTATTAACTATTTTATTCATATGAAAGAAAAATTAATTTTTCATTCAATAATTTTACTAATAAATTTTAAATTAATATAAAAAAATTAATAATTTCTGTACAGTTATCCAAATTTTTATAAAAACACTCAAATAAAAAACTTACCGAATATTTAGTTTTTATGAAAAGTGGAGGAATAAATCCAAAACTATTTGTAAATTTGATTACATTAATATTTGTAGATATAATACTATGCAATTAAATGTATCAAATAGGATTAAAGAATTATTTAACTTACAAAAATTAGAAAAGAATTTTTTTAGCAACAAAGCAAATTATTAATATAAATATAGGATAAACTTTTTTTTTTTTGAAAAAGTGAGGGGGGGGGGGGGGGGGGGGCTTGAGCCCCCTCTGGGTCCAATGTGGGTCCGCCACTGACCACAATGCTAGTAGGATCACTGCTACTAGTGATACATGCATCACTAAAAATATTAAGAGTAACACTATTCTCGGGAAAAGGTAATGGTTCTGGAATAGTTTGTAGTCGAGTTTGAGACTGAATCGAAGAAGATTCTCAATTGGCACCAATCAATTCCGTCAAAAGATTATTTGACATTATGATTATAGACTCTGCTTGGTACCTCCAAACATGCGTTTTGTCCCGTCAATCCAGATTTTCTAAACAACAATGAAATTATATGTCTTAACTAATAGGGAAAAGTACCCTTAACTTTATACATTTCTAAACAAAAATGAAATTATATGTCTTAACTAATAGGAAAAAGTATGTCTTAACTAATAGGGAAAAGTACCCTTAACTTTATACAATCAAAGATACACTAAAAGTTGTCAGCCGAAGCGAACATAATCAAACTATAAGCCCGAAAAGCACTCGAACACAACCTTGATAGTTATTTGGTATACATATTTCAAGATATAAGACGTCAATGCGATAGTTAATAATAGCTTCCAAGATAGCTCTATATATTGAGACAACATTGTATGTAAATACAACCAATGTACTTCCGGCTTTTACACCAAAATCATTTGCAATAACGATCTATCATTCTTGTGCATATTATCATTGTTAAACGCATCCAATTTTTGTCATACTCAACCATTGTTATTTTGTAATATTTTCTATCTGCTATAATTAGATTGTCGCCTTTTGTAGGAACAAAAGTTCCAATCTCACTGAGATACCATGTATAACTATTGCAAAGCCAACAAGAAAAACTAAACACATAAATGTCAACCCTTATTTTTGGCAATCCTTACGAGTGGATTGGACAAAGGGGTAACAAAGATACCCATCAAATATATAAGAAGCACTTTCATGAAAAAAAAATTAAGGATCTTGAAAAACGTCAACAAATGAGACATATGCCAACTATCTATGGGCGACAAATATTTGCAAGGCAGACTTCAAGTGTTGGGATAATCATCATTAGACAAACATAGGAATCATGGTAGCGAATAATCCATAATATCAAATTCAAATTTGGGGTGGCTATAATGCATAATACACTAACCCACTTTTTAAAAGAAAGACGTAATGTATAGTTAATATGATTCACTGTTATATTACCTACACAGAGGGGTGTTTGTGTCTCCCTTTTTGTATACATTCATGAAATATATTTTTGGGTGTTTATTGGGCCTAACTCGTGTATTTTTCCCTAGTTATCGACATATTGTACTTTTCTTTCTTATTTTGGACATATTTCTATTTATTGAGATATTTTGCCTTAATTGTGTGTTAAGTGTGTAGTTTTTAGGTACATGGTTAACACAAGATTCCAAGATGATGAAGAGGAATCAAGAATTCATGTCAAACCCCAATCTAAGGCGTAAAATAAGCTTATAATCACTTTGTGAAAGTTAGAGCATTTACCAAAAAGTCTTGATGTCACATTGATTTAGTCACCAAAGTTAGTTGGTAAGAGTTTTGGACTTAATTACTTTTTATTTGGATAGATATTGAAGTCAGTGACGCGTGAGAAGAGACGGAAGTCAATTCAGAGGTGAGATGAAGAAGTTATTTCATTTGCTTCCAATGTGACTCGAACTAGGCCAACACTAGGCTAAAAATGGGTTCGGCTATTTTAACTCTTCTAAGTGAGCCAATAAGGCCCCTAAACATTTTTAGCCTATTTATTCAGCACTTGAAGGGGAGGTCCATGGTTCGAATTCCCTCCCTAATGGGTGTAAAGTAAGAGGTATAAGGCTCGAACCTCTCCTTGAACATGGGTAACCTAATTCTGATCTACTTGGGAATATACACGGGGAGGCGTGTATATCCTTGTGGGATTAGTCTGGTGCGCGCAAGCTAGCCCAGGTCACCCACGTACCCAAAAAAAGTATCTTAGAAGCTCATAATTCACACATATTATTTCATTACATTTTTGAAGAGATTAAGCACCAGAGAGGGCGAAAGAGAAGGAGAAGAAGGGATATTCTACAAAAACCACCATTCTTTCTAACCGGAGCTCCGTTTTCTTTTATTCAGAAGAGTAAACCTATTTCATTTTGTCTTTAAACATGATTCTGTCATTATTTTTCATTTGTTTTTCTTATTTTAATATGAACTAAACCCTCATTGCTTGAGGATTGCTTAAATGTATGAACCTTAGTTGATTTGTATGATGTTATGTGGATTTTGAGATTATGTACTTCGATAATTCATGTTTAATATTATTGGGTATATGTTTGTGCTTGAAACCTATTTATATTCACGCCAAATAGTGGGTATTAGTTGTACTTAAGCTATCGTCCAGGAGGAGGGGTTTAATTACGGAACAAACATATACACGTTTGGTGAGCATTATTGAGCCTGTCGGTCTTGACTAGAAAAGTATTCACTAGGGTTTGAACTAAATCACATCTGAAATTGCATTAGGATAACTTCTTATTTACCCGAGAGTGATTTGGAAGAGATTAGAATCTCGACTAATACAAATTGCCCAATTTGACCTTACATCTAAATACATCAAATTGAGCAACTTTGGGAATTACTAACAACACTCACGCAAATTCTTCTTATATTCAAACTTGTTCTTTATTAGTTTATTCCAATTTAATCTTCAGATTTTTTAAATATAAAAACCAAACAAATATAGTATTCGCTTTCTTTTCATGTCATTTCCCTTGCAAACTATACATTATTGTACTTCAGAGCACATTGATTTAACCTTGATAGTACTTGTCGAGATGATAAGCCTAAGTACTTATCAAATTAATTACTTGTCAACGACCCGTACACTTGAAGGAAGTCACCTGCCTTTTGGTGTTGATTTATATCACGCTCTAGGTGACGACGGTGTTATGGAAAAATATCTAAAAAGGGTTGAGAACAACGTTTTACTTCTGTTAGTCTCATGCAAATTAGAAAAGGTTTTACTATACAATTAGCCAAGTTTATGTTAGTCCCAAGGCACAGTCATGGGTTAATTTTTCCTACTCAAAACCCTATTTTTTAAGTTCACGTATTATTCGTCCATTCACTAAAACCTCGATAAAAAAACCTCTCAATAGGTTAACGAGTCCTGCTAGTTAGATTATGTTTACCATAAAAACCTCGATCAAAACTCTCACTAGGTTAACGAGTCACACTCTTAGACTATAGTCACTACCAAAACCTCGATAAAAACCCTCTCTCTAGGTTAATGAGTCCCACTACTTAGACTGAGGACACCACTGGTTAGACTGGTCACCACTAAAACCTCGATAAAAATCTCTCGCTATAATAAAAAGCCCCGCTGATTAGACTACTTTCACCACTAAAACCTTGATAAAAAACCTCTTGTTAGGTTCACGAGTCCCACTAGTTAGACTACAATCACCATTAAACCCTCGATAAATAACCCTCTTGCTAGGTTCAAGTACCACTAGTTAGACTAGGGTCACATCTCAAACCTCAATTAAAACTCTCTCGCTAGGGTTACAAGTCCCACAGGTTATACTACGGTCACCACTAAAACCTTGATAAATAACATCACGCTAGGTTAATGAGTCCCACTGGTTAGATTACTGTCACCACTAAAACATTGATAAAAATCTCTCGATAGGTTCACGAGTCCCACTTGTTAGACTATGTTCACCACTAAACCCTTGATAAAAACCTCTAGCTAGGTTAACGAATCCCACAAGTTAGACTACAATCACCATTATAACCTTGATAAAAAACCTCTCGCTAGGTTATTGAGGTTAAATGGTTAGACTATAGTCATTATCAAAACCTCAAAAAAAACTTATTGCTAGGCTAACAAGTCCTACTAGTTAAAATACAGAGGCCACTTAAACCTTGATAAAAATCCTTTCGCAAGGTTAATTAGCTTAACTGGTTAGACTACGGTCACTATCAAAACCTCAATAAAAAACCTCGTGTAAGGTTAGTGAGTCCCACTAGTTAGACTACGGTGACCACTAAGACCCTGCTTCATTATCTAGTTGGAATATCAAGTAACATCAGTTAGATATTTGTTATTACCTACAATACCTTGATCCAACCTTTAGTTAGGTATCGATTGACATTGGTTACATCTATAAGATTAGTTTCAATACCTCGATTCAACCTCTGGTTGGGTTATCTAGAAAACCCAGTTAGATCTTTTTGATCACCTTCTGAATACCTCATATTAGGTTATCAAATAAAATTGGTTAGACACTCAGGGTTGGAAATATAACTAAAATCCAAACTCCCATTAGGTTACCAAATATAATAGGATGGTTTGACCACCATGGTGACCCCTATGAACTCGACCAATGCCTTTGGATAGGTAATCGAGTTAATCAATACTTGTTAGGCCTCCGAGGTCACCTCAAATAAAACCTCATGTTAGGTAATCAAACCAACTCTTAATAGTTAGCCTTTAAATTGTTGTACTTCCTTGATCTAATATATCAATTAGGATATCGATTCAATAAATATTGTATGATCATACTGCTAAAATTAAGTTATCATACTCTCAATCAAACCCTAAAACAGAGGCTATCAAGTGGAATATTTAACACCATGTACCAAGAGGGTATCGAGTTGACTACTCAAAAGTGTCAACAAACTACATGTACCTTATTTTGCCTACATAAAGGGTGAGATATAGATGACGTCATCACATACAAAATAATAGCTAACATTTCTCGAATGAAGTAGAGACTATTAAGCGGTTCTTTTTTTGTAAGCAAGCAAATGAAATATAAAATAGCATGATAAACTACTGAAAAGAAAAGTCTATGCTATGACTGATCATTATTAACAAAAAACTTGTATTGATAACAAATGCACCTCCCAATTCATCAAAGAACGTTTCCTTTAAAGAGACAATGATATGACCAACTCAGCCAAAAATGTTGATAGAATGGACTAGCAAACAGTCGTGAATGGAAAAACAAATATAACATCAAAGAGTTCACATATATGACTCAACTTCAAAAACATGTTATCCTCCGAGGTGTGATACAAAATTAACACTCAAAGAATAATAACTTCCATGATCACGAGTCGTCACAAGTAGTAAAAAGTGATATTGAGTATCGTCTCCACAATGAATAAGATGTTAATGTGTAATTTCAATCTAATATAGATATCGTTAACGCAACTAAAACTAAAATATAATTGTTTGCTTTTGGATTAATTAGACTAATACAACTGTAAATGCAAGAACTAATTGACTAAAAAGTAAATAAACTAAAAAGTAAATATAAGTGTAGCTCGAGACACTTATAATCACCACAAACTATGACCTGGACTTACATGTTTAAGGGGAAAACTGGACGTTAATTTATAACATGGACTCTAATTTCACCTTAACTCTATTCTAAGAAACCAGGGGTTGTTATTTACTACTAGAAAACTTTCTTGAGCGATCCTACAATACTATCGAACGATTTTGATTTTGACCCTCACACGATATTACTACATATTTGACCTTCCAATTCTAAATACATAGAATATGATATAACCTAGTTCCCCTACTAAATCCCCCTCTCCAGGGTGTAGTTTAATAGCTAATCGACCCAAAATATGTGGCCATAATACTTTAACTCAACAATAAATGCAAGGTTATACACAACAACAACTATTCCATGTTTTAATTTAATAATAAATCCCAAATTCATACCCATACATATCAACCTACTAATGAGTTTAATTAATGGTGGAATAAAAAAAATGTATAAATAAGACATAGTTAAAGCTAAAAAAAAAAGGAGAAATTACACAAATAGAATAGGGAAGAATAGGAAAGAGGGTGTTGTAATGGCTCTTCCTTACTCTTTCCCTTTCTCCCAACATTCTTAGCTTACGAATATGATAAGTGGTAGTTTTTTAGGCTAAAAACTGGTATATATAGTCCCCCGAAAACGTGTCCCATCAGTTGGGCTAACTTAAGTGACCCAAAAGTGGCTCAATGGACTCTTTACAATTTATGGACAACTTGGTTCTTCATATCAAAATGTCTACAACTTTATCATTTCCACTCTGATTTATGAACTATTTCTTCTCGCACAATCTATACTCCAATGGATATCTTTTGTGTAAGTTTCATGATCATAATTCTCACCAATTATTTATCGTGAATTTTCAAAGTTAATGGAAGCGTTCTGTCAACGATTTTGTTGAGCTTCTAACAGACTTTTTGGCTCCTTTTACAAATTGACTTGGAGTTTTCCTTAACTTATTGACTTACTAGCTTCATATAGGGTCTTGTATCTTCCATGTTCCTTGGATCTTCACACTTAGCATACAAATTATCTCAAGTTTCTCTAAAAATACATTTGTATCTGAAACTAGCTAACAACTCAAAACATGACAAATAAAGGGATAAATACCCAATAAAATCTCAGAACTCCCACCTAAGTTATGTTTAGTCTATCACCAAATATATCACAAAAGGGGAGCATCAAGACCCCCAACTCAAGGTTTTATTGTCACGACAAAATAAGCACAAAAAAATATCCTAAATCCAACAATCCCGTAAGGTTAAAGCATGTAACAATCCTAAGAAAACAATGTACAACAAGTCTCATAATATCCTACTCAAGAAATAATCCACATAACATATTATCATAAACATAATCAATACATTAAAGTTTAAAAAAATTATTAGCTTAGGAATGCAAAAAGGGGGACTAAAATACTCAGCTTGAAGTGGCAATTATGTTGGTAAAATGAGATTTACCTAAGTGTTGTCTGGTTTAACGATTGCTTGATTAATATATTTATATAATTGTAAAGACTAACAATATATATTCACTTGGTTAAATTTTTTTTTAAGTTGAATGAGAAACTAAGTCATGAAATTTTGGAAAATAAATTAAATCTTTTATTTATTTATTTATAAGTTTGTAAGTGATTTATAATTTTATATGTTTTTAAGATTATAAGCTTATATATAGTAAAGGTAAAAGAAAGAAAAGAAGAAAATATAATTATTTATTATTAGGTCAGGCTCAATAGTTGTTTTCATGTGTAAGTCTTTAGCATTATCATTATGTCAAATCTAATAGTAACTGTGTAATATATATTAAAGATCCATTAGCATTGGGACAGACCTAATAATTATACTGGTGTCGCCTAGGGTGTGATAAAAATAAGATCAATTTAAGTATGGAAAACTATGCACTCTCACCCTAGACAGGCACAGTACTGCAAGTATTACAGGACGTATGCAAGTTTTAATGATAAGTAGAGTTCGTTCTCAGGGACTTAAGTGTGTTAAACGCGTAGGAACAGATAACGAGTAAAAGTAAATAACTAGAAAACAGTAAATAAAATATTTGGATTTTCGAATTTATGAATTAAAACTAAATTAAAACTAGGAAAATAAAGACAATAAAATAAAAGATTAAGAATATGAGATGAGAAGTATAGCTTAGGTTTTGCTAGTATGCACTAATCCTTCTAATTCTATCTATAAATCTAGTTCATAAGGGAGAATATTAGCTCTTGGTAATACTTAGTCAGGATTCTAAATTCCACTACCTTAGACCTTGAGAGCGACTAAGGGGGCTACGTCACAACCAAGAAGTGATTTAAAATAGGGTTATCAAACGCCACTAAGGCCCTAAGCAAATACTGCAAGTCTTGGTGATACGGTGGTTAAAACAAACCTTAATGACTATCTAGTTAGAAGTATGTTTTGTCAGAACTGCTATCGACACTAGACATTATGTGGTGGTTCAATAGTTAAACACCCTTACAAGGAGACCATCTAACTACTCTTAAAACAATCCTAAAGTGATCAATTCTAGGAAAGACATTAATTCAAAACACATAAGCAAATATAAAGTAAGAAGCTAATATCAGATTAAAACATATAATTCCCAAAGAAACTTAGATAGAAGAATTAGAATTCATAGATTATACATATGCAAAACCCAAGCTATGGGAGTTTTAGTTCATACCTGAAGGAAATAAACTAAAAGAAATAATAAAAGACATCATCTTGCTCTCTACAATAAACTGGAAGAATAGAACCTTAAGAACTAATTACTATGAGGCAAGGATGATTTACAAGTGATATAAGGGTGTATTTATAGGTGTTTAGAAGACCTAATTCGTTTTCTTGAGGAAGAGTTAAGGTAATGGACTTCTAGCCCAACTCAAATTCGTATGGAAATAAAGATAAACACTGCTGCGTTGTTTTGGTCATAACTTCTTTATTATTGGTCCGATTTTGCTCCACAAGATACCAAAAGAATCGCAACAGAATTTCCTACGCCCTTTAGGAGTAATCTACCAAATTCGGCCTCTTTATTAGGTAAAAACGCCTATCTTTGCAGAATCCCAGATTTAGGCAGCTTTTCCTTTTCCATCTTTTTAGCAATTCCTTCCTTATCTCCAATTACCATGCAAATCTCCTTCCATAAGTTGTTGTCTTTGACTTGGACTCTAATTAATCTCCATAATTATCTTTAAAGCTACACACTAAATAAACAATTAAACCCAATATGCTCTAAAAATATTAATTCTACAAATCAAGACACAAAATAGGAAAGTGCACTAAAACTCAAGAAAATCGACATTATTGACTTCTAAAACACTAAAAATGATGTCTCATCTTAACATAAATCTATCACAAATGAGGAGACATCAAGACCCCCAACTCAAAGTTGTATCGTTCCGATACAATAAAAGATAAAAACATAGGGAAGTCTAGAAATACACACTTATAAAATTCTCAACACAAGGGAAAAGCATAGCAGAATATATAGAATAAACCTAAAGCACATAACTCAGAAAATTTCATGCAATAATATTCATAAACTACATACCTGTACACTTCTCATATCCACAGTCAACACGGCTTGATTCCAAGATCAGATTAGTTTCGCAATGTAAGAAGGATTGGGACTTTACTCAGTTCCCCAAGAGAGCTATAGATTGTTCATCAAACCTCGCTAGTTTCCAATGATCCACTTAACTAATCTCTAATGGCTCAATCACTTCTCAATTACATAACAAAGAATCACAAGGTCTTTAAGGTTGTAATGTAGGCTTAGGGACGGTATGATCATATATTTGGATAATTTGGAGTGAGCTTTTGGCTCTCTCCTCACTAGCCATCAACGAATCGCCCTAGAGCTTGAGTTACTCTCATAAAACGTTCTCACTCAACCCAATGAATTCCTTGATGCACAATTTAGCATCCCCAATAACCTAATTAAAGCTTAAGATGTTCACATAAAAATCCACTTTGCCGGTCCGAATATATATATTTTCTTTTCTTTTCAAATCAATTATCTTTTATAGCTATGACTCTCTTTTAATGTTGAGATATCACGCTAATTTTCTCATATATATATTTTTTCTTTTAATGCCCTTGTTGGCAAAATTAGCTCGAAGCTTCTTTTTCATTCACTATTACCCCGGCAAAGGGTTACAATACAATTCTGTGAATCATCCTCAATATAAAGCACAAAGCACAATTAATAAGCTCAAAAATCCCAACATAATAACTCCCATAATGGTGGACCCACCACCCCAAACTCAAGCTCTAAAACAACTGTCTAAGCATCGCGATTCGAGTGCGGGTCATATGGAAAAAATCCTAAAAATCTAAAGGATATGGCTTATAATGTGTTTCAATAAAAAGGCTTTAGAAAGGCTAGAAGGGGCTAAGAAGGATATAACTTTTAAACTCAAAAATCACAAGGTGAGAAGGTATAAAAAGGCTTCAAAGGCTTATAACCGCCTTGATCACTTTCTACACTATGTAATTCAGAAAATTTCTTACCTTTAGCACTTTCATCAAATGGTTTTTCAACTAGCTTGGATCTCACGGCCTACACACTTTCAAGGTTCCCTGAGATCGAACATACTTTCTATCGCATTGCTCACTAATCTTTTCTTTACTATCAACGTGTGTTTTCCTGCAAATACTCAAAGCATACAAATACATAGCTCATAAACATATCACTTACTATCATTAATCTGCTGAGCTCATGCTTTCAAGCTATTGAACACACTCTACATCTAATTTCCATGCATCAAAAATTTTAATTTCACCCAAAAACAGAAAAATGGAGATGAGAGACAACGAATCCCCACACCCCCAACTCAAAAATGAGCCGTGTCCCCACGACTCGAAAAAGACTCGAAAACAGAAATTAAAATTAGCAGATAGACATATTTACAGAAATGGTAAGGAAGAAAGAGAACATACTCTCGAGGCTATTGCCTCGCATCATTGATATCCAAGATTGGAATTGCTGGACCTTTCGTTAATTGCTCAAGGAGTTTCATGATGTGCACTTGATTAGCATTGATTTGTGCCACATCATTGACTAAAGAAGTTTGAGCTGCTTCAAATTTCGTTAAACGCTCCTCCATCTTCTCTTGCCAAGATTGCTCCTTTTCTTCCTTCGAGACTTGAGTAGAACCCGCTCTTCGAAGGCTTTCTTTGATCCAAGCATTATCAATATAACTCGTCTTAAACTCGAGTTTCTCTTCTTCACCCAATACGACATTCGCTTTTCGCACAAGACACGTGATCATAGTTGGAAATTTAACATTATAAACCGATTTAGGAGAGACCGAGAATCGTATCACCTCCTCATAGATCAACTGTGCCACATCAACTTCTTCTCCTCTCAAAATACAATCCAACAGTAGCGCGTTCTTCATGGTCACCTCCAAAGTTCGTGTGTTTCCAAAGACATTAGGGATAAGGAAATTGTGCCAAATTCTAGCATCTGCTTGAAGATATTTGTAAGGCCAAGGTGCCTTCAATTCTCCCTTATGTAATTGCACTTTCTCCTTGTCTAAAACATGCTCAAAAAGTAATTCCTTATCAAAGATTTTTCGTTTAGCAACTGCTTCCTCAAATTTGCAAAAACCTTTCAGTTTCTTAAACTTGAAGTGGTTCCTAATCTCCTCAACTGTGAAAGGAACTAACTTTCCTCTAATCGGAACACAATCACTATCTCGGCTAAAGAGGCCTAGATAGAACTCCAAAACTAATTCAGGACATAGTTCAGAATGGCTTACCATGAACGTAGACCAACCCAACTTCTCACCAAGCTCAATGAATCTCTTGTATTCTCCATCTCTAATTTCCTCCTTGAATACTTTCTCATAGGCAAAAGGTAGTTCTTTTAATTGTTTCTCTGCAGAAATCTTCAAGGCATTTGAAGTATCCACTTTCTCTATAGGTATAGGATTTTGTTGAGGTTGTGTTCTTTCCTTTGCATAAAAATAAAGCTTTTTACCATTACTATCATACGAAGGTTTCCCACTCTTCAATTTATCTTTACCCTTTGATTTAGAACTATCTCCTTTGTCAATTGATTTCTTCTTGTTTAAATCCACTCCCTTGTTACTCTTCACCTCCCTCTTGCTAGATAAGATTGATGTTCTATTAGTCATCTTCAATTAACCCCCAACTCAAAGCTTTAGCAACCCTTGAAATTTAACTCTTGAATTAATGGATGAACAAGCTTGATTTGTCCTAGGATGGTTGAATTGGTGATGAATCTCTATGTGAGTGAGGATGATTTGTAATGGGTAGGCTAGGATTTTTTAGACATTGTGTGATGAATTTGTGAAATTTGGCTCTTTGATTCTCCAATTTGAGTGAATTTGGTGATGATTGGTAGCTTGATTTTCTCTTGTAATGATGTGGAAAGAAGGTTTGATGTGTTTTCCTTGATGATTGGGTAGTGTTTTGGTGATTGGTGAAGGTTTTGATGAGCTTCAATGGAGTTAGGAGAGTTGTGGAGAAGAAAGAGAGGGTTAAGGTTTAATAAATTCGGAATAATAGGCTCAATACCTCCTTTATAACTTAATCCCGTAACTTTCTCTCTCCTCTGGCGGCGCTGCGGACTACCCCTGCGGACCATGGGGTGCACCGCAGGGTAGTCCGTGACATCTGATGCTCGAAATTTTTTGCTCACTGACCTAAACCCGTGGTAGGACCCCGTGGTACGGGTTTTGGCTCGCGGACTAGGGTCCGGTGTACCGGAGGGTACACCGCGGCTTGCTGTTGCTACTCCGTCAAAATACCCGTGGTACTCACCCCGTGGTACGGGTTTTTGGGGCGCGGACCATGGCGCGGTGCACCGCGGGGTAGTCCGTGGAATTTTTTCGTGTTTCTGGATCAAACCCGCGGTAGCAACCCGTGGTACGGGTTTTGACCTCGCGGACCATCCCTGCGGACCATGGGGTAGTCCGTGAGGGTAGTCCGCGGGGTGCATTCTTGCGCTCCAAAAATTTTCCTTGCGTTCCCTAACTTGATTTCTCCGATTCCTACACACCAAAAACACTAATACCTTTCTCAAATATGCATTATCAACTAAAAACAACTAAAATAAACTTAACTAAGAATGTAAAAGACATGAAAACATAAAAAAAACTTCGGGTTGTCTCCCGAACAGCACTTTTGTTTAACGTCTTTCAAAGTTAGACGTGTTACCTTTGTCAAGATTTGCGAATATAGCCTCCCCAACAACGAGTAAGGCTATGAACGTCAACTAATCTGCGCTTGACCCCTGTTTTGGGGCGAATTTCTATCACCTTGGCTGAAACAACCTTCGTGACAATGAATGGTCCCATCCACGAGTCTTTGAAACTTCGTGGCCTGTTCTCGCGTTTGTGGGCTTTCCATAGGACTTCATGGCCAACCCCAAACTCAATGTTTGGCTCAGTATCCACAGGTTTTAAGTGGATTTCCTCAGGAGGGACTTTGTGATGTGAAAGGCTGTGGATGATAGGTACGGTGGGATCCAACTTCCTCGGTTTCTTACCCAAGACATAGAAGGTCTCGGATACATTCTTTGCATGAAGGGTGATGGTCCCATCTTGGAAGTTGATCACACTTTGACTTGTGGCCATGAAGGGACGTCCAAGTATGATCGGAACCTGCTTATCTGCATCAAACTCAAGAATAACAAAGTCAGTAGGGATGGCGATATTACCTGCTCGGACTAAGACGTCCTCCACTGTTCCCCATGTCCTCTTCACTGAGTTGTCAGCAAACTGCAACTTCACTGGAGTTTTCTCTGATTTTTGAAGTCCAAGTCTCTCGAACACGGACTTAGGCATAAGATTTACACCAGAACCCACATCGTACATTGCTTTCACCTTGAGCCTACCATGTAATTGAATAGGAAGGTTAAAACTTCCCGGATCTTTAAGCTTAGTAGGTAGCTCTTTCTCACTTCTTCTTGAAATCCTCAGGTTCTCTCTTGGGATCTCTACACTCGCCTCTTTCTCAGGAATAACTTGCGTAAAAACTTGTTGCGGTGTAAGTCCTTTCTTCGTAATCTCAAGCATTTGGGCGTTGATATTTTCAGGTTGGTACGCCTCTACAAATGTCTTGAGAGCAGTGTCATCTTTAGGATTTGTATCAGGAATAGTTGATGACACTGGTTGAACACTAGGTGGCGATTCCACCTTCTCTTCTTCTTTCTCCTCTAGCACAGCAGGTGCCACTTCATCTTCTTTCGATTCTTCTTTTGAGGCTTCTTCCTCTTTCTCTCTTGCTAACTCCGCTGCATACTCTACCATCGATCGCATCTCCTCTTGCACCTTTTTCAGTAGCTCTATGAACTCGTCTCTCTCTTCATCGCTTTCCAGATGATAAACTTCTAGACAGTCGGATTCCTCGGGGTTAGACTCGGTTGGCTCTTCTTCAATACTGGGAACTTCCACGGCACTAATGGCAGCATGTGGTGCTTCCTCCTTTTCTTTTTCGATTTCAAGGCATATAGCCTTGCAAGCTTCGAACCCAACATTGTTTTCACCTCCTTCGATTGCCTTTACTTCCTTTTGTTCTTTTAGATGCTTGTTTATTTGGTCTAATTGAGTACTTAGCATCTGAAGTATGGCATCGTGTCCTCGGACTTTTTCCTCTTGAGCGTTTACAGTTGTGTTCAAACGGTCTAGAGCTTGTACTATCTGTGTATTGTCCATAGATCCTTCTTGCGGATACTGAGGTAAAGCTTTTTGATCTAAAGTATCGGTATAGGCGTCTTGAGCAGGTTGTTGTGGAGGAGTAGGTCGATTCTGATATTGGTTTTGGTACTGACCTCTCTGTTGGTAAGAGTTGTTCTGGGGTCGCGATTGATATTGACCAGGATTAGCGGCCCCTTGTGGATTTGAATACTGCATACCCGGATGGTTGCGGTTGCCCCATCGGTTGGATATGAAGTAAACAGATTGCGGATTTGTTTCGCACTCTTCCCATGAATGATCGTTAACTCCACATTGTTGACAACCTTGTGCCTCTTGAATTACCTTTGTAGCAGCTAAATTCTTATCCATCGCGATTCTCAGCTCCTTGATTTGATTTTCTAACGAGGATATTTGAGCTGAGTTCGCAGTTTCTGCATCTAAACGAAGCGTTCCTCGGGTCTTTGCTGCAGAAGCTCGCGTTGAAGGCCAACTTCTTTCTTGTTCCATAATATTTTCTAACACCTCGGAAGCTTCATTGTGATGCATGGACACAAAATTACCCTTTCCAATGTTATCCACCTTGTCTCTACCCTTGTCATCAAGACCTTCATAGAATATAGCAAGTTGTAGAGCAGGTGTATAACCATGGAGCGGACATCTAGCTAATTTTTGTTGAAACCTTGTCCATGCTTCTCCCACTGTTTCTCCATCTTCTTGAGAAAATCTTGCAAGCTCGGTTTGATCTTTAAGTCTCATGCTCTTCGGATAAAATCGGTTAAAGAATGCGGCTTGAAGCTCTCTCCAAGAGTGAATGGTTCCATGTGGTTGTCTCTCTAGCCAATCGCTAGCTCTTCCGGTCAAGAAAAACGAAAACATATGACAATACAGTTGCTCGCGTGTAATGCCAGGAGTAATGTAGGCATCACAAATCTGCATGAACTTCTGAATCGCTTTTACCGGATCTTGAATCGCAGTACCAGCATAGAGTCCGAAACTTTGAAATTGACTAAGCATACCCGGATCGGGTCTAAATTTGATATTCGGAATCTCAGGAGGGCGGTAACCGATGGGTTGAACATGGAATGGTATGTTAAGGCCAGGTAGATCTTGTTCAACTCGGTTTTGTTGATTATTCTGCCCATTACCTTCTCCTACTGGCAGTTGTACACCAGGTGGAACAAACGCAGGAGGTCCTCCTGGAGCAAAGTAAACTAACTCCGGATCATTATCATGTATGTCTGCCATAGCTCTTCTCAAGGCTCTTTCCTCACGAATTCGTTTGTTATAAGCTCTGAAGCTCCTCTCAGGCTCCGGTAAGGGAGGCCAAGAATTAAACACTGTGAAACCTGAAAAAGACTAAAGCAAACCACAAGCGTAAATCTGGAAAAATAAAAACTAAAACTAAACTAAAAACTGAAAAGTAAAAACTAATTAAAAACTAAAACTCGAAATAGATAACCCACACGCTAACGAAACACAAGTCCCCGGCAGCGGCGCCAAAAACTTGGTGTCGCCTAGGGTGTGATAAAAATAAGATCAATTTAAGTATGGAAAACTATGCACTCTCACCCTAGACAGGCACAGTACTGCAAGTATTACAGGACGTATGCAAGTTTTAATGATAAGTAGAGTTCGTTCTCAGGGACTTAAGTGTGTTAAACGCGTAGGAACAGATAACGAGTAAAAGTAAATAACTAGAAAACAGTAAATAAAATATTTGGATTTTCGAATTTATGAATTAAAACTAAATTAAAACTAGGAAAATAAAGACAATAAAATAAAAGATTAAGAATATGAGATGAGAAGTATAGCTTAGGTTTTGCTAGTATGCACTAATCCTTCTAATTCTATCTATAAATCTAGTTCATAAGGGAGAATATTAGCTCTTGGTAATACTTAGTCAGGATTCTAAATTCCACTACCTTAGACCTTGAGAGCGACTAAGGGGGCTACGTCACAACCAAGAAGTGATTTAAAATAGGGTTATCAAACGCCACTAAGGCCCTAAGCAAATACTGCAAGCCTTGGTGATACGGTGGTTAAAACAAACCTTAATGACTATCTAGTTAGAAGTATGTTTTGTCAGAACTGCTATCGACACTAGACATTATGTGGTGGTTCAATAGTTAAACACCCTTACAAGGAGACCATCTAACTACTCTTAAAACAATCCTAAAGTGATCAATTCTAGGAAAGACATTAATTCAAAACACATAAGCAAATATAAAGTAAGAAGCTAATATCAGATTAAAACATATAATTCCCAAAGAAACTTAGATAGAAGAATTAGAATTCATAGATTATACATATGCAAAACCCAAGCTATGGGAGTTTTAGTTCATACCTGAAGGAAATAAACTAAAAGAAATAATAAAAGACATCATCTTGCTCTCTACAATAAACTGGAAGAATAAAACCTTAAGAACTAATTACTATGAGGCAAGGATGATTTACAAGTGATATAAGGGTGTATTTATAGGTGTTTAGAAGACCTAATTCGTTTTCTTGAGGAAGAGTTAAGGTAATGGACTTCTAGCCCAACTCAAATTCGTATGGAAATAAAGATAAACACTGCTGCGTTGTTTTGGTCATAACTTCTTTATTATTGGTCCGATTTTGCTCCACAAGATACCAAAAGAATCGCAACAGAATTTCCTACGCCCTTTAGGAGTAATCTACCAAATTCGGCCTCTTTATTAGGTAAAAACGCCTATCTTTGCAGAATCCCAGATTTAGGCAGCTTTTCCTTTTCCATCTTTTTAGCAATTCCTTCCTTATCTCCAATTACCATGCAAATCTCCTTCCATAAGTTGTTGTCTTTGACTTGGACTCTAATTAATCTCCATAATTATCTTTAAAGCTACACACTAAATAAACAATTAAACCCAATATGCTCTAAAAATATTAATTCTACAAATCAAGACACAAAATAGGATAGTGCACTAAAACTCAAGAAAATCGACATTATTGACTTCTAAAACACTAAAAATGATGTCTCATCTTAACATAAATCTATCACAAATGAGGAGACATCATATACCGTTTACTAACTAATGTATCTTTCATATAAAGACACAATTCCAAATTCTTAAAGTCGCAACCCTTTCCATAAATAGTTGGTCAACTCAAATATTTGATTCATTCAGTTTTTTAAAAGCATTAAGCATTAAAATTATTAGAGAGAGGTTGAAAAAAATCAGCATTATCAAGTTCGTTGAAATCTTAAAGACTTCGTGTGTCCGTTTCTTCCGAATAGTTTTGTCGTGTATCTTGGGGGTTGAATCCAACAAAAGTAAGGCACTGGTATGTGGCCTAAATACCTTAAAGATATTGAATCTAATCCGAGTCTCGACAAGTAAAGTTATTTATTTATTTACTTCTTTTGTACTTGTATTATTATTATTGTTTATGATACTTTTCTAGTTTATAGTGTTAGTAAAAGAACAATTTAAGGTATTTATGATTCACGTCATATAAATTAGAATTTTTTTCTGTTTTAGAAAATTTACTTTTGCAAAATTTCTGGGTTTGTGTATACATAACATAAAAAATAAATATTCTGCTTCTTTTTTCTCTTATATAGTCTTCTGGGCTTGTGTATACATACTTGCTTACTAATCTCATATTTATGCTTTACATAGAATATGAAGAAGAATTTGATGATAGTGAAAACCAATCTAAGATGGGTAACACCTTAAGAGCAGAAGATCGTAGACCCACACTAGCACCTATTCGACATGCCGATAGGCTAGATAAATTCAATGGTTATGGCTTTAAGAGATGGCAACAAAAGATGTTGCTATACTTGACGACTCTAAGCTTGGTAAAGATTTTGAAGGAAAATCCACTGGACGTGGGATCTAATCCAAACACTAAAATCTACAATGCAAAAGATGCTTGAAAGCATTCTGACTTCCTGTGTAAGAATTTTATTCTAAATTGTTTGGAGAATTATTTATATAATGTATACAACACCATGATTACTGCCAAGCAACTATGGGATTCTCTTGAGAAAAATACAAGACCAAAGACACCGGTACAAAATATCATGGTCAGTCGGTTCCTTAATTTCAAAATAGTGGATTCAAAGCCGTTAATGTCACAAGTATACTAGTACCGGTCGCTTCCGCATGAACTAAGTGCTAAAGAAATTAATCTGGTAGTAACTTTCAAAGTTGGTGCACTCGTGGAAAAGTTTCCCCCGATGTATAAAGACTTCAAGAACTACCTCAAGAATAAGTACAAACAAATACGTCTTTAAGATCTAATTGTAAGGTTGAGAATCAAGGAAGACACCTGAATGGATGAAAAGGCAACCAAACCTTGATCATATGAAGCCAAGGAAGGTAGAACGAAAACAACAAGCGGAAGAGGCAATGATAGTAAAACAATATCCACAACAAGAAGTTAAAATTTAACAGAGATCGTCACAACTACAAAAAGAATGGACATCATGGAAAGGAATTTAGAAACAAGAAAGTACAAGGAAACCAAAAGAAGGGTAAGAACGGACAATCATATGTGACTGAGATATCCAATGGTATTGATGATTTGAACCCAGCAGCAACGATTTATGAAATAACCTAGTCGGAAACCCAAAACATTTGTGTGTAGATACTAGAGCAACCCGACATGTGTGCTCAGACAAATTCATATTCAAAATCTACAAGAAGGCTAAAAATGAAGAAACCCTTTATATGGGAAACCCCCTACCTCAAAGGTTCAAGTTATTGGGTAAATTATTTTGAAGATGACCTCCAGGAAACCTGGCCTTGAACAATGTCTTGCATGTTTCAACATCTGCAAGAACTTAGTGATCATTACTTAACAAGACCTGGTTTAAAACTTGTATTTGTAGCTAAAATTTTTGGAATTGGGTCCTCTCCTAACTTGACTCCTATACTAACTCTACTAACTCCAATCACAATTAAGTAATTGTTTTTTACCATTATTTTTATTTATAATTTATTTCTCTCTCTTCCTATTATATCTCACATAATAATTCAATTATAAATAAAGATAATGCTAAAAATCAATTACTTAATTGTTATTGGAGTTAGTATAGTTAGTATAGGAGTCAAGTTAGGAGAGGATCCAAATTCAATAATTTTGTATTAACTAATAACGATATGTACGTAGGAAAGGGATACATTTGTGACAGTCTATTTAAGATGAATACAATGAATGTGGTGCCAACCAAAATTGTAGTTGAGAAAGAAATAAATGAGACGTTTGATTATGTGTATATTATTGACTCACCTAATTTATGGCATGATAGATTAGGACGTGTTAATTTTGGTTCATTGTATAAGTCTTATTTCCAAATGTAAATTTAAATTATCAAAGGGAATGTGAAGTATGTGTCGAGTCAAATTAACCAAAACCCCACTTAAATCTATGAAAACGGACAGTGGTATTACCTTTAAAGCGAATTCATAATGATATATGTGACTTAAAGTTTGTGCAAACTAGATGTGGGAAAAAGTACTTAATTAATTTTACTTACAGTTGCACAAGGTATTGTCAATTATACTTGCCTTGAAGTAAGGATGAGGTCTTAGAAGCAATTAAGCGATACAAAACTGAAGTTAAAAATCAACTAAGTAACAGATTACGAATCTTTAAACATATAGTGGAGGAGATGTGGCATTGAATATGGAATCATCCATCAAACACCGACTCCCTATTTACCTTAACAAAATGGTATTGTTGAACACAATAATTGCACATTAAATGATGAACGCTTTGTTGATTAACTTAGGTTTACCACATAGCTTGAGGGGAGAGGGCTTGATCACGGAAAACCACATCCTCAACAAGGTACTACATAAGAAGATTGACAAAACTACTTATAGATTATGGAAAGTAAAACCTCCTTACTTCAAATACTTAAAATTGTGGGAATGTCTGATAAATATAACAATTCCATATCTCAAAGTGTTCAAGATAGGACCAATGACAATTGATTGCATCTTTATTGGATATGCTCATAACAGTGCTGCATATAGGATCTTGGTGCATCAGTCTTGTCACATTGACATTCACGTCAATAAGGTAACTGAATCTAGAAATGCACATTTATTTGAAACAACTTTTTCGTACAAGACCGCAAGAATATGGTTCCTTGAAATGAACACATGATGAAATTCAAGAAGAGTAAAAATCAAGAATCATTTCCAACCAAAGAGCAAGACCAAGAGTCATTAACAAACAAGGAAGAATGAAGAAAAAGTAAGAAGGATGATAACCTCTTCATCCTTTTGTCTTGACTTCCTAACTTATATGCTAGATGACAAACAACGAATATTCAAAGAGACTATAACCCTGACGCCCCTATTGGAAAGAAGCGATAAATAGCGAGATAGATTCTATAATGCAAACCCATACATGGGAACTAGTGGAAATCCCTCATGGGAGTAAACCCCTATGATGAAAATGGATATTCAAAAATAAATTGAGAATCAATGGATCTATTGAAAAGTACAAGGCTCGCCTTGTTTTGTGAAAGGTTATAATTTAAGGGAAGGACTTGAGTATTTTAACACATATTATCTAGTCACGATAATATCATCCATTCAAATGTTAATTGTTATAGCTTCGATATACAAGTTCAAGTTTTATCAAATGGATATAATGCCAGCTTTCCTAAATGGAGCACTAAACAAAGAGATTTACATGGAATAACCTTAGAATTACATTGTTCTATGTAAAGAGAAGCAAGTATGTAAGCTTGTTAAATCTCTATATGGTCTAAAACAAGCAAAAGAAATGGAATGACAAATTTTACGAAGTCATAATGTCGAATGGTTTCAAGATAAGTGAATGCGACAAACGTGTTTATGTAAAAGGAAATGATAAATTGAGTGTCATTGTGTGCTTATATGTGGATGATATGTTGATCATTTGAAGTAATAAAGATGTGATTACCTACACCAAGAAAATGCTTTCAAACAAAATTTACATGAAAGATCTAGGCCTTGCATATGTTATTTTGGGCATCAAGATTCTCAGAACATCTGAAAAAATAGTACTATCTCAGTCACACTATATTGAAAATGTATTAAACAAATTCAGTAATGGCGACACAACTATTGCTAAGACACATGTTGATGTAAGCTTACATCTTACTAAGAGCCAATTAGAATACTCTCGTGTTATAGGGAGTCTCATGTACCTAAAAAACTACACTAGGTCAGATATTTATGATGCAGTATGCAAGCAAGTAGGGTTACAAAACATCCAGGTAAGAACCACTAGATTTTTATTGTAAGAGGTCCAATGTATCTCAGATACACTAAGATATCCAATTATACTATAAGGATACAGTGAAGCAAATTGGCTATCAAACTCTACAAACTCAAAATCCACAAGTGGTTTTCTATACATGTTAGAAGGAGTAGTCGTGTCTTGAAAATCCACTAAGCAAAGATGCATAGCCAGATTCACCATGGAATATAAGTTTATAGCTTTGGACTAAGCTTCCGAGGAAGTCATGTGGCTCCAAAAATTCTTAGAGGATATTCCAAATTAGCTAAAACTTGTGCCAGCTATCTTCAAACACTACAATAGTAAAATTGTCATTTCTAGAGAACTAAATGAGATGTATAACGATAAGTATAGACACATACGCAATAGACACAATACCACCAGACAACTGCTCTCAAACGGATTTGTCACAAGTGGTTATGTTTGATTAAAGGATAACATAGCTGATTTGTTGGCCAAAGGTCTACATAGAGAGAAAGTACGAGAGTTGACAAGGGGAATGTGTCTTAAAACTATAAAAACTGAATTTCCATGCTAGGAATCCTGCCTAGTAGATGGATATCCCATAATCTAGGTTCAAAGGGAAAATTGAATCATAGAACTGTAGCTCGATGTTATGCACCGTGTGGATATGACCTTTGCTATCCCCGTTAAATAAATTAAAAAACTAATATTTGGTGAATCGACTCCGCAAAGTACGGGTCATAGGTAGCAAGAAATGATGAGTATAAAATTTGTTTGCAGGGATGAATGACGATTAAGGGTTTTCAAAGTAATATATATGCGTTAAGTATGAAATTCAGAAAACAAAATGGAAAACATTTGTTTGGTTTTTTAATGAAGATTAATAAGTAAAGACAAGCTAAAAGTAATTGCAATTAAGAGTGATATTATTAACTATAGAATGAAAGTAACAACTAAACTAAAATAAAATTAATTCGATAGAGAAGATGCTTGAGGATATTTCTAAGTAATCAATTTTGTTTCTAATTAAATTTTTTATTCATAAGGGCAAGATGTTTTATTGCTCTCATTAGTCAGGACTCTAATCTTATTAAGTTTCCACAAGGGCAAACTTAATTATATACCTTACTAATCTTTTGGATTTTAGGTTGGTTAAGTTCCTTTCACCTATAATGAATACCTAGCTTGCTAGTATCTTCTGATAAAAGGCACTAAGAGTTTGTATACTATGTCTATAATCCTTCCCCTGCCAAAGTGTTAGGTAGATTACATCAGCTCCTGTTACTTTGGCCAGAGCACAGAAAATCCATCTCAAGTAAATATCAAATTAAGATATCCCAAATAAAATAACATCATCAAACAACACAATACAACGTATTGCATAAGAATCCTCAAGCAATTTAAGTTTAGCTCATTATTAGATTGAAAATAATAAAATAAAAACTAATTAAAACTAATCTCAAATTCATAATTAAAACTAAAGGTAAAGTAATGTTACTTTAGAATATAAGAGGAAATGATGATTCATTGAGGTAGAATGACTGGGTTCATAGACAAACCCCTGTTCTTCCTTTTCCTGTTGTCGCTTACTCCTTCTCTTTCTGAATTGATGGATATGTCGGGATAATGATATGTTATAAAAAAGGGGGATTGAAAATGAGCTTATATAGCTTCAAAATTTGATTGGGCTCTTCTTAGGGTTTAGAAAGTAGGTTTAGGAAAACCAACCCGTTTTTACTTTAACCAGATTTCTAGTTCGAACCACGGCAGGTGAAAATGTCATAACATCTCCGTCTTAACTCCGAATTGAGTGTAGAAACTTGCCACAAGATCCTAACTTCAAGATCTTTCCAACCACAAAGGTTTCAAGTCCATACCTCTCACCAAAAAGTCGTAGTGACAGAAACAATCAGGTGCAATAATTCTCCAGAAAATGCTCTAACTCTCCATAATGGCTCTAAGCTCAAATTCCGCCTTGGCTTGGGGGTTCTCTTCATATTTTGACTTCTCCTCTTCATATTGAACCCTTTTATCAAGCATGTACCTAAAGCTAACCAATAAACACACGATTAAGGCACAAAAATCTCTATAAACAGTAATAAGTTCAAAACTAGGGGAAAAGGTGCAATATATCAATTAATAGGGAAAATCCATCACTTAGGACCAATAAACTCCCAAAATAATGTCGCGTTAATGGATTTATTCATCACAGATAGAGAGACATCAGGAGACCTTCTCAAACAATTTCGAGTACAAAGCAGACAGTACTACATATAACGGTAAAGGATAAGTTAAAATTTTAATGGTTCTTGTATCTTAGATAACATATGATAGATTAATGCAAAATACTCTTGACAAGATACCACTTATATGAATAACATGGGTTTGGGTTCCCTACGAGAAGTTGCAAGGCCAAAAGCTACCTTTATCGACATAGTATTATTCTACGCCTATATCTCTCTCTCTCTCTCTCTCTCTCTCTCTCTCTCTCTCTCTCTCTCTCTCTCTCTCTCTCTCTCTCTCTCTCTCTCTCTCTCTCGTGTTTAGAATTATCTTACATAATTTGAAGTTGGTTAGTAAATTTCATTTATGTGGGGATTTTTGGTCAAATGGGTTTTACCCAAGTGATGACCCGGTTGACGACGGCTTGATTAATATGTTTATATAATTGTAAAGACTAACTTAATATATTGACTTGGTTAAAAATTATTTGAAATTGAATGAGAAATTGGATCATAAAATTTCGGAGAAAATAAATATTTTTTTCATGTCTATATATATAGTAAAGGTGAAAGAAAGAAAAGGAAAAAATTTAACTTTAAGACTATTGGTCAGGCCCAATAGTTGTTTAATGTTGTTTTCATGTAAAAGTCTTTAAAACTACCACAAGGTCAGACTCAATAGTTAATATGTAATAAATGCGATAGATCTATTAGCATTAGGTCAGATCCAACATTTATTTTTTTATTAACTAAGATATCTTTTATATAAAAGACAGAAGTCAAAATATTTTAAGTCACAACCCTTTCAAATGGATGCCTAGTCATCTATTCATTTATAGTTGGCTAACTCAAAAAATTTGATTCATTCAGTTTTTTGAAGTATTAAGTAGTAAAATTATTGGAGAAAGATAGAAAAGGAGCAGCATTATCAAGTTTGTTGAAGTCCTGAAGAATTCGTCTATCCGTTTCTTCTGAATAATTTTGTCGTTATATCTTGGAGGTCGAAGCCAACAAACGTAGAACATTAGGTGATGTGATAAATACATTAAATACATGCAACCCAATCAGAGCCTCGACAATATCACCTTTTCTGGTATGATCTCTAGTGAAGTAGTGCCTAATCTCTATGTTGTTGGTTCTAGAATAGTGGATTGTAAGATTAATGACACTAGTGTCATATACCTAATAGTAATAGAAATATATGTGATACCAAAATCCTCTAAGGTTTGTTTCATCAAAAGTATTTGGGCAACACATTTATTGCTGACAACATATATGGCCTCTGCCGTTATAGAGAGGCCCTACTTTGTTTTTTGCTAGACTAAGAGACAAGAAAATGACCTAGGAATTTACAACTACCACTATCTATCTAGCTTTCATCTGGCATAGTCAGAAATCGTGTAACCTATAAGATCAAAGGATGTGTGTTTTTTATACCAAAGACCTAAGTTTATGGTTCCCCTTAGATACCTAAATATTCTCTTAATGACATCAAGATGTGACTCCTTTAGACTAGATTGAAACCTAGCACAAAGGAAAATGGGGACCCTAATTTTGGGTCTAAAGGAAATAAGATAAAGTAAGCTACCAATCATACATCGATATGTCTTCTCATAAACATCCTTACTATGTTCATATTTATCAAGCTTTGTGGATGCTCTCATAGGTATTAAACATTCCTTTGCATCTGTGAGTCCAAATTTCTTTATGAGATCCTTGACATACATATCTTAATTGACAAAGGATCCTTAATTCATTTGATTAATTTGAAGTCCAAGGAAAAAGTTCAACTATCCCATCATGCTCATCCCAAATTCCTTATGCATAAGTGTATATATATAAATCCTCACAAAGAGATTCATTAGTAACACCAAAAATAAATATCATCAACATATAACTAAACAATATGGACATCATCAAGTTTTCTTTTGATAAACAAAGTAGAATATATTTATTCCTCTTTTAGAAACCTTCTTGGACAATTAAGGAACACAACTTATCATACCAAGACCTAGGTGCTTGTGTCAACCATACAAAGCCTTTTCAAGTTTGATACGTGATTTGGAAAACTAGGATCTTCAAATCTCGGGGGTTGTTTCACATACACTTCTTCATTAATAAAAGCATTTAGAGAATCACTATCTACATCTATTTTAAAAAGTTTAAATTCATATAACAATTAAAATCAAGAAGCATACAAATAGATTGTAATCTAGAAATGGGAGAAAAAGTTTCATCGAAATCAAAACCTTATTCTTGGTTATACCCTTGTGGAACAAGTTGAGCATTGTTCCTAGGTTACAGTTCTGGAATAATCAAGTTTGTTGCAAAATACCCGTTGAGTTCTAATGAGAGTGTAATCGTAGGGTCTTTCACCAAAATTCCACACTTTTCTTCTTTCAAATTGATTTAGCTCTTCATGCATAGAATTTATACAATTATCATCAAACAATACTACCTTGTAATTTGTGGGTTATAATTGAGATAAGAAATCATGGTGAGCGCATCAATCATTATTAGTAGAGCATGTCGTTACCCCTTTGTTTGGATCTCCAAGGATTAGATCTTTTGATAGTCCTCAAACATTCTTCCAATTTCTAGGAAGCCCTTTGGGGACTTCAATGCTTTTGTCACTCTTTTCATCCATAATCTTGATTTGAGTATTAATTTGAGGTTATAAGTGGAAGGTTGTTCTTGCATTTCTAGTTGATGAAATGTGGGATACACAATTAGATCTTCATTCTTGTTTGAAAAGGGATTTGTATTGTCAAGGTCAACATGCATTAATCCTTTGATGATGCTAGTGTGTTTTTTGTAAACACGATATGCCTTTATTTTGATGGAGTAGCCAAGAATATTCTTTCATCGGATTTGGCATCAAATTTTGACAAATGATCTCTAGTGTTAAGAATAAAACATTTACACCAAAAAAATATGAAAATAGGAGATATAGGGAGGTCTCCCATTCCAAATTTCATATGGGTTTTCTAAGATGATAGGTCTCATCAAAACACTGTTTAAAACATGTCATGCCGTATTAGCAGATTCACCCAAAAGTATATAGTTAAGTTATGTTCTTTCAACATTGTCTTTTCCATTTTATTGTAAGGTTTGATTTTTTCTTTTTACAACCCTATTTTGTTGGGGAATTCTAGGAACCAAAAAGTTGTGTTCAATCCTCAAATTATCATAAAATCCCATGAAAAGGGAGTTCACAAACTCGATACCAATTTCACTATGGATGGAAGTGATAGAGTACCCTTCTTTCATTTTGGATGCATCTAAAAAAACATAAAAAAATCATTAAAGGCATGGTGTTTCAGGAAAATAATACCCATATGTACCTTGTATAGTCATCAATAATCACAAACACATATTTGGATCTTCCGCCGCTGGTCACGTCCATCAAATCAAAGACATCCATGTGTAGTGTTTGATGAGATCTAGAGGTTACAACTCGGTTAAGAGATTTAAAAGATATTTTATGTTGTCTACCGAGTTAACACACATCACACAATTTATCCTTATCAAAATTTAGCTTACACAAACCTATAACAATGTCTTCCCTAGAAAGATTTGCAAGCAAATCCAACTAGCATGACCAAGTTGCCTATGTCACAACCAAGGATTAACTTTAAAAACCAACAAACAAGTAAGACTTTGACGCATAAGGTTTTCTAAATTTAATTTTTAGACATTCACTACTCACTTATGAAAACAACACATTTAGAGTATCCAAATTTAACTTTATAACCATCATATCAAAATTGACAAATGCTAAGAAAGTTATACGATAGACCATTAACAAAAAGCACATTATTAATAAGAATAGAATCCTTACTAGCAAACATTAATTTGACCAAGACTTTTACACTTGTGGAAAGGTAACTTTTCCACCACCTCCTTCCTCCCTTGTAAGTTTGTAAAAAAGTGATTCATTTCCCGTCATGTTCTATAGCATCCACTATCAACTCCCCAAAGTTTCTTAGTGATGCTCTCCACCTGCAAAAAAATAAAATTATATTTTAGGTACCCAAGTTGGGTCCATGGAGGTTGTTGGTATCATTTATCTTTAATATATATTGTCATTTAACACAATGGGGTTAAAGAACAATCTTCAAGTTGTTTATGACATACAAGCGTTGATACATCATGACCATCAAGTTCACAATAAGTACAAGTTACAACGTTTGTTTGTTTTCTTGAAAGGGATGAGGTGGAAGTAGAAGCCTCATTAGATGCTTTAATGAAAATTGTTTTTGAGGATTTTTTTTTAACAAAAAAAAATTGGCCTTTGGTAAACTTTAAAACGTTTTTTTTCAAAGCTTCTACTTTATCTAAAGCATAACATTTTCATTTACAATGATGGTGTTTTCCTCCTCAAGTTAATCATTATCTTTTAAATAAGTCTGTCAAATCTTTGGCTAAAAGCTTGTTGGTTTTGAGAGAGTTTTCGTAATCAAGAAAGGTGAATCATAGGAAAATTCAATATTATCATCTAAACCATTTTGATATAAACACAAGGTAGAGTTAGAATGTACGCCATCATTTTCTTCGTTAACAGTAACCATGAAAGGGACATAGTTAGCCACATGATTGTCCTCATCCCTTTGATGTCATCATACCAAGTTGCTTTCAATTCCTTATAGGATATTATTGTAAGAAGAGTGGGGAATTTGATATGCCATTCTTGTGAAAATTATAACAAGTTGGCTCATCCTTAAAATCTATACCATAGTTCTTGAAGGGTTTGGTTGAGGTACTATGATCCTTGTATCTCTTGTGCATCATAAGTTTCTTGGAATATGATGTATAATTTTTTTTGATGGATTAATCCACTCACAAGACATTCTTTTGGGAGTTTATTGGGCCTAATTAAGGAATTTTTCCCTATTATTCGACATGCTGCACTTCTATATCGTGTTTTGGACATATTGCTATTTGTAGAGCTTTTATGCCTTAATTGTGTGTTACGTGTTTATATTTCAGGTACATGGTTAATACAATATTCCAAGATGAAGAAAATAAGTCAAAAACTAAATACAAACCCCAATCCAAGACGTGAAATGATATTAAAGTCACTTTGGGAAGCTAGAGCGTTTACAAGGAAAAGTCTTGACGTCATATTGTTTCAGTCACCACGCTTAATTGGGCGAAGATATTGAAAAATTACTTATGATTTAGATAGGGCTTGAAGTCAGTGACACGTGAGAAGTGACATAAGTAAATTCTAAGTTAAGACAAGCAAATTATTTATTTGTGTCGCCGTGACTCAAACCTAGACAACATTACCTAAAAAACAGGTTGGGTCATTAGTAACTCATTTAAGTGAGCCTGATTGACGCCAAAACATTTTTAGGTTAGTATATAAGAATATTAGATCCTCCTAAATTATTATCCATCATTAGACAACAAAAATTTTAGTAGAGGGAGGAGCAAATCGTTTTGGAGAAGAAAGAGAAGATGAGGAGGAGGGTTTCCACTCAATTCCACCATTCTCCACCATCCCACATCCGATTCCCTTTGTTCTTTAGGTTGATTTAATTCAGATTTATCTTTTAAACATTATTTTAGCATTAGTTTTCTTTAATTTCCAGTTTATCTTTATGAACTACACCTCATATGCTCGAAGCTTGCAATAGGTATGAACCTCAATTAATTATTTCTTATGTTATTTGGATATGGGATAACTTTATATTTAATTTAATTGAGTATTAAAATCCATTATATATATATATATATATATGCTTATATAACCTATTCATGCATTTATCACGTGTTGGATAGTAATAGACTTTTGGCTAACACCCGGGAGGGGGTCGGATTTTGGAACTAGTATATAAGTGTCTAGTTAGCGGTAGTAGACCAGAAGGTCTTTCCTAGCTAGATAGTCACTAGGGTTAGAACTTAAATCATCTGAAAACATTTTAGGTTCACTCGGGAGGGGTCTCTAGTGGAGGAGTATTGCTTTCTAAGATATTGGTGTCTCCTTGTGTGTTCTAAAATAACACACCTAAAAAAGGCAAGGCACGTACCGCAAGTGTACGGGCCGTCCAAGTAATATCTGGTAAACGGGATTTCGATCTCAGGGACGGATTAGGTATGACTTTCGATGTTATGTAATAGGTGTGATTAATTGTTATATGATGCGGAAAATAAATGATATAAATATTTGTTTTGGTTTTTGATTAAGAAGTAAGATGCAATTAAAATAAAATACTGAATTAACTAATGCAAATAAATAAGACGCAAGTAAATAAAAATGAGTAGACACAAAGATTTAAATGCAGTATTTGAGTTTCGCAAGGGTTTCACCAAAATCTATTAAATCGATGTTTCTGTTTAAGGGATGAATCGGGATTAAGTACTAGTCGGGATTCTATAATCTCCTAACCCCCGTCAGGGTGGACTTAGGAGCTATTCTTAGGGGTTACAAACCCCGTCAGGACGATTATAATCCACCTTCGAATGGTCAAGTATTTTACCCAATTGGCTATAAGGTTAACTAAGCCCGCGAGGGTCAATAATTTCTACCTTACGTCTATTATTTAGTTATGTAATTAAACCCCACATCAAGGCGATCACTTCCCCACCAAAGTGAATAGCTTAATTACTAATTCCTAGGTTTGATTCATGACTTCAAAGATAGTATTTAAATGCAAAATAATAGTCAATACGAAATTACCCAATTCAATTTAAATTAAAATAATCTCAAATCCAAAAACATAAATTCAATAAAATTGGGTTCGACCCATTAATGCGATTCTCAAGCAGTTAAGAAATTTAGCTCAGGCTTATGTTAAAACTACTAAATTAAAATAAAACGTGTTCATAATGAATTAAAGAAATAAGAAAAACCTAATTAAAGGGTTGATAATTGCTGTTGTTGGAAGAAGGAATTCTCCAACTTCAGTTTTCTCTCTCCTTTTTGCTTCTCTGACTTATCCTAAGCGTTGCCTCTTCTCTAATATGAATTGTGTGTCTAAAAACTGAAGTTAAAGGTCTTTTTATAGTGGGAAAAACGGATTGGGCTTTTAAAAGGAAGGATTAGGTTAATTAGAATAAAAGCCCAATCCATTTTAATGAAATCCCGTAACTGGTGACTAGCTGTTACTAAAACAGCTGTAACTTTTGCGTCCAGACTCGGAATCACTTCGTTCAACTTGGAAAATATTCCTGACTTCAGGCTCTATCTACCTCATTTCATGATCCAAGGCTGAATCAGTTGCTAAGATGCTCAAAAACAGTGATTTGTGACAGCATTCCAGATTTCATTCTCCACTAATTTCTTCTTCGAATAAATTATTCTCGCCTTTGACTTCAACGCTTAATCCAAGACTTTAATTCCCTTTTCTTCTTTTTGTCTTGATACTCCATCAAATCATAAACCTAAGAACTTTACACTAAAAATAAACAAATTAACGCATAAAAGCTCTAAAACTCAAATAATCCAAATCCAAGAGAAGAAATCGTAATATGACCAAATAAACCTAATCTAGTAAATAAGTCAAACAATCACCTAATTTGATGTCTCCTAAGGGCATATAATTAGAACAAAAAGGGAGACATCAGATACCCGGGAGGGAGTTAGAGAGACTTTCGAGTCTCAGCTATTGTGAAAAACACAATTCTCCCTTATATCGAATAACAATTAAATAGTTAATTAGGTGGATTACCTGCAAGAATCAAGCATATTTCTCATATTCTTTCTTGTCCTTTAGAATTTAATTATTTGTATTTTAGTTAATCATTTATCTTAATTTCATTTTAATCCTTTAACAAAAACAAAACAAATATTATATATATTATTGTCATTTCCTTACAACTATACATTATTGTACTTTCGGAACATTTATATTGTAACTTTGGTAATTCCTATGAAGCCGATAATCCCTATTACTTATATTTATTACTTGTCAAAGACTCTTAAGCTTGTGGGAAGTCACTCTCCTTTTGAGTTGATTATTTATCACAACCTAGGGGACGACAACTTTTTGGCGCCCCTGTCGGGGACTATATCGTTATATTTTTATATTTGTTGATTGTATGGTAGCATTTAGTTGTTTTTTATTTTACTTTGTATTTTTTTTTTTGTCTCTCTACAGATTTAACAAGTATAATATCAAATGATCAAAGAAGAGAGATGGCCGCTATAAATGTGAATGGAGGGAATCCACCAAATGGTCAAAATTATCAAGTTCAAGGTATTCCGTATAGAGTTCAACCTTTGGGATTCACCTTCCAACCATTTAAGCCGTCAATTTCAAGGTCAACTAGGGCATGCTTAGTCAATTCATGAGCTACAAAAATTATAGTTGAGCCACTCACGAATATCCTTTACGAGCTATTCAAAATTTCATGCAAATTTGTGACGCCTACATCACTCAAGGCGTTACACGGGGAAAAGGTATTATTTCATGTTCCAATTCTTTTGAACCAGGGATCCAAGTGAGTGGCTAGACCGTTGGTGTCGCCTAGGGTGTGATAAAATAAGATAAATAATAAGTCAGAAAACAACGCACTCTCACCCTAGACAGACACTACTGCAAGTATTACAGGACGAATGCAAGTTTTAATGATAGGTTGAGTTCGTTCTCAGGGACTTAGTGTGTTAATCGAATGGGTAGAAATAACGAGTAAGAAGTAATTAATTAAAAGACAGTAAAATAAAAGGAATAAATTCGAGATTACTAAATTAAACAAAGGAAAATAAAGACAGTAAATTAAATACGAAGAAATATGAGATGAGAAGTATAGCTTAGGTTTTGCTAGTATGCACTAATCCTTCTAATTCTTTCTATTAAATCTAGTTAATAAGGGAGATAATTAGCTCTTAAATACTTAGTCAGGATTCTAAATTCCCATACCTTAGACCTTGAGAGCGACAAAGGGGGCTACGGACACACCACGAGGCTGATTCAAATAGGGTTTACAAGCGCTACCAAGGCCCTAAGCAATCAATTTCCATACATGGTGATAGTGATTAAATCATACCCTAATGACTATCTAGTTACAATTAGTGTTGTCAGGACCAATATCGACACTAGACGTTATGTGGTGTTTCAATAATTAGACACCCAGCTAAGGTGATCATCTAATTACTATTAAGAAAGTCTAAAGTGATCAGTTCTAGGACAGGCAATAATTCAAAACACATAAACAAATATATAGGTAAGAAGCTAATATCAGATTAAAACATGTAATTCCCAAAGAAACTTAGATAGAAAGAAAATAGAATTCATAGATTATACATGATGCAAAACCCAAGCTATGGGAGGTTTAGTTCATACCTGAAGGAAACAAACTAAAAGAAATAATAAAAGACATCATCTTCCTCTCTACAATAACTTTGATGAATAAAACCTTAAGAACTAATTACTATGAGGAAAGGATGATTTACAAGTGATATAAGGGTGTATTTATAGGTGTTTAGAAGACCTATTTCGTTTTCTTGAAGGAGAAGCTAAGTAATGGACTTCAAGCCCAACTCAAATTCGTAGCCCTAAAACATGAAATCAGAAAAATGGAGATGAGAGACAACGAATCCCCACACCCCCAATTCACAGACGCCCAACTCAAAGTTGTATCGTCCCAATACAATAAAGATAAAAACAAAGGGAAGTCTCTAAATACACATCTAGGTCAATTAAGCACAGAAGACAGAAGATAGAAGAATATGGAGAATAGACTCAAAACAAATACTCAGAAAATTTCATGTAATAATATTTAAAAACTAAAAACCTGTACACTTCTCATATCCACAGTCAACACGGCTTGAATTCAAGATTAGATTAGCTTTGCAATGTAAGAAGGAGAGGAACTTTACTCAGTTCACCAAGGAAGCTATAGATTGTTCATCGAACTTCACTAGTATCCAAAGATCCACTTAACTACTCTTTATTGGTTCAATCACTTCTCGATTACATAGCAAAGAATCAAAAGGTCTTTAAGGTTGTAATTTAGGCTTAGGGACGGTATGATAGTATATTTGGATAATTTAGAGTGAGCTTTTGGCTCTCTCCTCACTTAGCCATCAATGAATCGCCCTAGAGCTTGAGTTACTCTCATAAATCGTTTCTCACTCAACCTAATGAATTCTTTGATGCACAATTTAGCATCCCCAATAACCGAATTAAAGCATAAGATGTTCACATTAAAATTCCACTTCGCCGGTTCGAATATATATATATATATTTTCTTTTCAAATCAATTTTTTTCTTTTGTATAGCTATGACTCTCTTTTTAATGTTGAGATATCACGCTATTTTTCTCATATATATATATATTCTTTTTATGCCCTTGTTGGCAAATTTTAGCTCGTAGCTTCTTTTTCATTCACTATTACCCCGGCAAAGGGTTACAATAACAATCTATGAATCATCATCAATATAAAGAACAGAGCACAATTAATAAGCTCAAAAATCCCATCCCAATAACAATTCCCATAATGGTGGACCCACCATCCCAAACTCAAGCTCTAAAATAACTATCTATGCATCGCGATTCGAGTGCGGGTCATATGAAAAAGTCCTATAATCTAAAGGGATATGGCTTATAACGTGTTTCGATAAAAAGCTTTAGAAAGGCTAGAAGGGGATGAAAAGGATATAGCATATAAACTCAACTAACAAGGTGAGATGGTATAAAAAGGCTTCAAGTGGCTTCAATATGAAAGAACTGCCTTAATCACTTTCTACACCATGTAATTGCGTTATTTTCTTACCTTTAGCACTTTCATCAATTGGGTTTGTCAACTAGCTTGGATCTCACGGCCTACACACTTCTCAAGGTTCCCTGAGATCAAACATACTTTCTATCGCATTGCTCACTAATCATTTCTTTACTCTCAATGTGTGTTTTCCTGCAAATACTCAAAGCATACAAATAACATAGCTCATAAACATACTACTTACTATCATCAATTCACTGAGCTTATGCTTTCAAGCTATTAAACACACTATACATCTAATTCCCATGTATCAAAAATTTTAATTCCTACCTAAAAACAGAAAAATGGAGATGAGAGACAACAAATCCCCACACCCCCAACTCAAAAATGAGCCGTGTCCCCACGACTCGAAAAAGACTTGAAACAGAAATTAAAATTAGCAGATAAAAACATTTACAGAAATGGTAAGGAAGAAAGAGAACATTCTCTCGAGGCTATTGCCTCACATTATCGACATCCAAGGTAGGATTTGCTTGATCTTTCCTTAATTGCTCAAGGAGTTTCATGATGTGCACTTGATTGGCTTTGATTTGTGCCACATCATTGGATAAGGAAGTTTGCGCTGCTTCGAAATTGTTTAAACGCTCATCCATCTTCTGTTGCCAACTTTGCTCCTTTTCTTCTTTTGAGATTTGCGTAGAAACCGCTCCTCTCAAGACTTTCATAATCCAAGCATTATCAATATAACTCTTCTTAAACTCGAGTTTCTCTTCTTCACCCAATATAACATTCGCTTTTTGCACAAGACACGTGATCATAGTAGGAAATTTAACATTATAAACTGATTTAGGAGAGACCGAAAATCACATCACCTCCTAAAAGATCAACTGTGCCACATCCACTTATTCTCCTCTCAAAATACAATTCAACAGTAGAGCGTTCTTCTTAGTCACATCCAAAGTTCGTGTGTTTCCAAAGACATTAGGAATAAGGAAATTGTGCCAAACTCTCGCATCCGATTCAAAATATTTGTAAGGCCTAGGTGCCTTTAATTCTACCTTATGTGATTGCACTTTCTCCTTGTCTAAAACATGCTCAAAAAGTAATTCCTCATCAAAGATTTTTCATTTAGCAACCGCTTCACTATACTTGCAATATCCAATTAATTTTTAAACTTGAAGTGGTTTCTAATCTCATTAACTGTGAAAGGAACTAACTTTCCTCTAATCGGAACTCAACCTTTACTATCTCGGCTAAAGAGGCCTAAATAGAATTCTAAGACTAACTCATGACATAATTTAGAACGTCTTACCATGAATGTAGACCAACCCAATTTTTTCACCAAGCTCCAAGAATCTCTTATATTCTCCTGCACCAACTTCTTCATTGAATATTTTCTCATAAGCAAAAGGTAGTTCCTTTAGTTGTTTTTCTGCAGAAGCTTTCAAGGCCTTTGAAGCTTTCTCTTTATCCATGGGTGTAGGACCTTTGAAGGGAAGAGATTGTGTTTTCTCCTTTGAGTAAAAGTAAAGCCTTTTTCCCATTGAATCAAACATAGATAGCTTACCTCCATCTTCCATATCGTCGATTTTACCCTTAGCTTTGGAACTAGAACCTTTGTTATTTGATTTCTTCTCAATTGAACCCAATACCTTGCTTTTCTTCATCTCCCTCTTGTTAGCTAATGTTTCTGTTCTCTTAGTCATCTCAATTGACGCCCAACTCAAAGCTTCAACAACTCTTGAGATTTGAACTTTTGAATTATTGGTTGAACAAGCTTGATTTGGTTTAGTAAAGGTGAGATGATAATGAATCTCTATGTGGGTAAGATGAATTCTTGATGGATTGGTATGGATTTAAGAAATTGTAGGATGAATTTTGAAAATTTAAGCTTTTGATTCTTCAATTTCAATGTGTTTGGTGAGAATTTGGTGCTTGAATCTCCTTTGTAATGATGTGGAGAGAAGCTTTGATGTGTTTTTATGATGATTGGGTAATGTTTTGATGTTTGGGGAAGGTTTGAATGAGCTTTAATGGAGTTGGGAGAGGTTTGGAGAAGAAAGAGAGGCTTAAGGATTAATAATTCGAAATAATACCAATCCTCCTCCTTTTATAACCTAAAAACGGAAAAAAAATTCTCTCCAGCGGCGCGGTGCGGTGTACCGGGGCTAGGGTCCGGTTTACCGGACCTGAAGCTCTTTAAATTTTGATGTTCGGCAAAAAACGCGTGGCCTCTACCCGTGGTCACGGGTTTCTGATCCTGCGGTGTACCGGACCTGAAACTCTGATTTTTTTTCTTCTCGACCAAAAACCCGAGTCTTCATCCCGTGGGCACGTGTTTTCTACTCTGCGGTGTACCGCAGGTATGGTCCGGTGTACCGCAGAGGCAGTCTGAATTTTCCGTAAAATTTTGTTTTCTCCTCCCGAACTCGATTTCTCCAATACCTAAGCATCAAAAAAACTAATACCTTTCTCAAATATGCAATATCAGCTAAAAACAACTAAACTAAACACAACTAAAAACGTAAAAAGCGTATAAACATAAAAAAAATTGCGGGTTGTCTCCCATACAACACTTTTATTTAACGTCTTTTAAAGTTAGACGCGTTACCTCTATCAAGATTTGCGAATATAGCCTCCCCAACAACGAGTTGGGCTATGAACATCAACTAATCTGCGCTCGATCCCCTTCTTGGGTCGGATTTCTATCACCTTGGCTGAAACAACCTTAGTGACAATGAATGGTCCCATCCACGGGTCTTTGAAACTACGTGGCCTATTTTCGCGTTGGTGAGCTTTCCATAGAACTTCATGGCCAACCCCAAACTCAATGTTTGGCTCAGTATCCACAATTTTTAAGTGGATCTTCTGTGGAGGGACTTTGTGATGTGAAAGGCTGTGGATGACAGGAACAGTGGGATCTAACTTCCTTGGTTTCTTACCCAAGAGATAGAAGGTCTCGGATACGTTCTTAGCATGAAGGGTAATGGTCCCTTCTTGGAAGTTGATGACACTTTGACTTGTGGCCATGAAAGGCCGTCCAAGTATGATTGGGACCTGCTTGTCTGCATCAAACTCAAGTATAACAAAGTCAGTAGGGATGGAGATACTACCTGCTCGGACTAGGACGTCCTCCACTGTTCCCCATGTCTTGGTAACTGAGTTGTCAGCGAACTGCAACTTCACTGGAGCTTTCTCTGATTTCTGAAGTCCAAGTCTCTCGAACACGGACTTAGGCATAAGATTCACACTAGAACCCACATCATACATAGCTTTCACTTTGAGCATACCATTTATTTGAATAGGAAGGTTAAAACTTCCTGGATCTTTGAGCTCCGTTGGTAACTCTCTTTCACTTCTTCTTGAGACTCTCAGGTTCTCTCTTGGTGCTTCTACACTCGCTTCTTTCTTAGGAATAACTTGCGTACAAACTTGTTGCGGTGTAAGCCCTTTCTTCTCAATCTCAAGCATTAGGGAGTTGATATTTTCAAGAGTGTACGCCTCCACAAATGTCTTGAGTTCAGTGGCATCCTTTGGATTTGTATCAGGAATAGTTGGTGACACTGTTTGAACAACAGGTGGCGATTCCACCTTCTCTTCTTCTTTCTCTTCTTGCACAGCAGGTGCAACTTCAACTTCAAATCTTGGTTCCTCCTTTGAGGCTTCTTCCTCTTTCTTTTTAGCCAGCTCAGCTTGAAAGTCCATAACCGATCTAATCTCCTCTTGCATATCCTTCAGAAGCTGTATAAATTTGGATTTTTCTGAATCGTCCTCCACATCACTCTCAGAACAGTTAGATTCCACGGGGCTAGACTTGGTTGGTTCTTCGTCGGTACTCGGAACCTCCATGGCACTAACGGCAGCATGTGGTACTTCCTTCTTGTCTTCTTCAATTTCAAGGCAAATAGCCTTACAAGCTTCGAACCCAACATTGTCATCACCTCTTTCGATAGCCTTCAATTCTTTTTGTTCCATAATGTTTGTTAGAACTTTGTTCATTTGTTCTACTTGAGTACCTAAAATCTGAATTGAAGCTCCTTGTCCTCGTAACATCTCGCCCTGAGCGTTCATACTCGTGGTCAAACGGTCCAAAACTTTTGCTAATTGTTGATTATCCGTAGTTCCCTCTTGAGGATAATGAGGTAAGGCTTTCTGATCTAATGAATCGGCATAGGCATCTTGAACAGGTTATTGTGGGAGAGCAGGTCTATTCTGATATTGATTTTGATATTGACCTCTTGATTGGAAAAAGTTGTTCTGGGGACGCGGTTGATAATGACCAGGATTAGCAGCCCCCTGAGGATTTGAATACTGCATACCCGGATGGTTTCGGTTACCAAATTGATAACCTCCTCGGTTGGATATGAAATAAACAGATTGTGGATTTCCTTCGCACTCTTCCCAAGTATTATTATTAACCCCACATTGTTGACAACCTTGTGCTTCTTGCACTACATTTGCTGTGGCTAAATTTCTCTTCATCTCTAGCTTAAGTTCTTTGATTTGATTCTCTAATACGGATATTTGAGGTGAGTTTGCAGTTTTTGCGTCTAAAGGAAGCGTACCTCGGGTTTTTGTAACAGGATCTCGCGAAGATGGCCAACTCCTTTCTTGTTCAATAATATTCTCCAAAACCTCGGTAGCCTCAATAGGGTCCATGGACACGAAATTCCCTTTTCCAATGTTATCCACCTTCAATATACCTGCTTCGTTGATACCTTCATAAAATATATCTAACTGTAGAGAGGGGGTATAACCATGGAGCGGACATCTAGCTAACTTCTGTTGAAACCTTGTCCATGCTTCTCCTACTGCTTCTCCATCTTCTTGACAAAACTTTGCAAGCTCGCTTTGGTCTTTGAGTCTCATACTCTTCGGATAAAAACGGTTAAAGAAAGCGGCTTGAAGTTCAGTCCATGAATTAATTGTCCCTGGTGGTTGCCTATCTAGCCACTCACCAGCTCTACCGGTCAGAAAGAACGAAAACATATGACAATACAGTTGCTCGCGTGTAATGCCTGGAGTAACATAAGCATCACAAATCTGCATGAACTTCTGAATCGCTCTTACCGGATCTTGAATTGCTGTACCACTGTAGAGTCCAAAACTTTGAAACTGACTGAGCATGCCCGGATCGGGTCGAAATTTGATGTTTTGGATCTCCGGAGGACGGTAAGCTATCAGTTGAACATGAAACGGCACTCGGAGGCCAGGAAGGTCTTGTTCAACTCGGTTCTGATTAACATTGTTTTGCCCGTTACCTCTTCCTAATGGGTGTTGTCCCTGTTGTTGACCTTGTTGTTTCCCTTGTTGTTGTCCACCAGGTGGGATAAGTGGTGGTGGTCCTCCTGGTGCAAAGTATGGTAATCCTCCAGGTGGGATCAGAAGTTGTGGATCTAACGGATCTTGTACGCCTGCCATAGCTCTTCTTAAGGCTCTTTCCTCACGAACACGTTTATTATAAGATCTAAAGCTCCTCTCAGGCTCCGGTAAAGGAGGCCAAGAATTAAACACTGTGAAACCTGAAAAAGACTAAAGCAAACCAAAAGCGTAAATCCGGAAAAACAAAAACTAAATACTGAAAAATAAAAATTAAGTAAAAACAGATAACCCACACGCTAACGAGACACAAGTCCCCGGCAGCGGCGCCAAAAACTTGGTGTCGCCTAGGGTGTGATAAAATAAGATAAATAATAAGTCAGAAAACAACGCACTCTCACCCTAGACAGGCACAGTACTGCAAGTATTACAGGACGAATGCAAGTTTTAATGATAAGTTGAGTTCGTTCTCAGGGACTTAGTGTGTTAATCGAATGGGTAGAAATAACGAGTAAGAAGTAATTAATTAAAAGACAGTAAAATAAAAGGAATTATTCGAGATTACTAAATTAAACTAAGGAAAATAAAGACAGTAAATTAAATACGAAGAAATATGAGATGAGAAGTATAGCTTAGGTTTTGCTAGTATGCATTAATCCTTCTAATTCTTTCTATTAAATCTAGATAATAATGGAGATAATTAGCTCTTAAATACTTAGTCAAAATTCTAAATTCCCATATCTTAGACCTTGAGAGCGACTAAGGGAGCTACAGACACACCATGCGGCTGGTTCAAATAGGGTTTACAAGCGCTACCAAGGCCCTAAGCAATCAATTTCCATACATGGTGATAGTGATTAAATCATACCCTAATAACCATCTAGTTAGAATTAGTGTTGTCAGGACCAATATCGACACTAGACGTTGTGTGGTGTTTCAATAATTAGACACCCAGCTAAGGTGATCATCTAATTACTATTAAGAAAGCCTAAAGTGATCAGTTCTAGGACAGGCAATAATTCAAAACACATAAACAAATATATAGGTAAGAAGCTAATATCAGATTAAAACATGTAATTCCCAAAGAAACTTAGATAGAAAGAAAATAGAATTCATATATTATACATGATGCAAAACCCAAGCTATGGGAAGTTTATTTCATACCTGAAGGAAATAAACTAAAAGAAATAATAAAAGACATCATCTTGCTCTCTACAATAACTTTGATGAATAAAACCTTAAGAACTAATTACTATGAGGCAAGGATGATTTACAAGTGATATAAGGGTGTATTTATAGGTGTTTAGAAGACCTAATTCGTTTTCTTGAAGGAGAATGTAAATAATGGACTCCAAGCCCAACTCAAATTCGTAACCCTAAAACATGAAATCAGGCCCGTTTTTGTTTTGGTCCTAGAAGCTTCAATACTCATCCATTTGACACGTATGAGTAGTCGAAATTCATCGTCTCGGAAAGATATTCAACTTTTCTCTTGACCGTTTCTCCAAATTCCACACCGATTTTGAGATATAAGCTGATTTGTGGTCGTAGATGCAGAAATTCAGATTTAAGGCAGCTTTTCCTTTTCCATGTTTTTCGCTTATCTTTACTTATCTCCAATTACCATGCTTATCTCTTTCCATATCTTTTAGTCTTTGACTTGGACACTAATTAATCTCCATAATTATCTTTAAAGCTTCACACTAAATAAATAATTAAACCCAATATGCTCTAAAAATATTATTTTACTAAATCAAGACTCAAAATAGGAAAGTGCACTATTTCTTAAAAAAAATCAATTAGAAAGACTTCTAAATCACTAAAAATGATGTCTCATCTTAACATAAATCTATCACAGACATCAACCGTCAACCATCCAAGGCCATCCCAAATTGGATGCACTTTAAATAATATTTTTGGACCATTTCTATCCGCAAAGCATAAGGATAAAAGATCAAGTAAATCTTGCAAATTTCAAACAAGAAGTTGGTGAAAGTCTAGGAGAAACATGGACAAGATTCCAATAACAATTGATAAGGTGCGCTCTTCATGGGTACACTCTTTTGATACAGCTATCTATGTTTTACAAGGGACGTGATGAGAGTTTAATATTACGAGTCGATAGTCTCGGTGGTGGTGGTTTTGTAATAATGGATCCTATTCAAGCCGCGAGTTATATGGAGAAAATAAAAGATAGTGAAAGAAGTTGGCCAAAATTGCGAGCCACGAGACGTACGTCACAAGTAGGTGGTAATACTAAGGTGGGTGATAAGGGTTCTAGCTCGGAACATCAATTAAAGCATCTCACTATGCTTGATAAAGAGAGCTTCCAAGGCAGGAATTTCGAGGTGAAGGTCATAAATAAAACCCATGATTATTCCATGGGAAATACAAGGAAATTTCTATAATTATCACCAAAGTAATCATTTCCAACAATCAATTACAAATGGGGTCTCTTATAAAGGCAACTTATATCAGCCTCGACCCCAAGAGAATATTTATCAAGTGACACCTCAAAATTTTTATCTGAGTGAACAAGCTTATGGGAGTCACGCACTTCACCCCTTGATTTATAATGGGAATCAAGCTACAGTGTCATTACCATAACATCCATAAGAATCCTCCAATACATAGCTTCAACAAACAATGACATTTTTTATGGAGATAACACAAGAACCCATGAAATCATTTATGGTGATGACACATGAGAACATACGAGCTCTTAATGAAAAATTCAGCAATCAATCCACTGCATTACAAATGCTGGGGAATCAAGTAACCCAATTGGAGTCCCATCATGATAAAAATCAACAAGCTCCTCCGCTACACTTAGGCCCAGGTACGAACAATGAAGTCAAGTTAATACAAAATGGTGAGAATCTTGGTGGATATGACGTGTGTAAGGTAATCGGCCTTCGAAGTGGAAAATTTGTAGAACCACCATTGACTAAGCCTAGTGAAGTAGAAGTTGCAAAAGAGAAATAATCTCAAGAGCAAAATTTATATGAGGTAACTGTTGAGGATTGGGTTGATAATGTGTTGAAGAAAGAGTTGAGTCGGTGAGTATTATTGAAAATGTTAAGAAGACACAGGTATAACAAAAGAAGAAAGATATAGTTATGTACGGAAATTGACCTAATTCACTATTCCCTTCACGTGTTCACAATAAGGGCAATGACAAAGAGTACAAGAAGTTTGTGGACATAGTGAGAAAATTGCGAATTAATTTACCGTTTGTGGAAGTCATCCAACGTATGCCAAAATATCTAAAATTCGTGATGGATGTTCTATCCAACAAATGCAAGTACATTGAAGGGTAAATGGTTAATCTACCTTAGAATTACATTGCGGTTCGCCAAAGCAAGGTGCCACCAAAGCTGAAGGATCCCAGGAGTTTTAATATTACTATTTTTATTGGTGAAGAATGGACTGGGAGAGCCTTATGTGATTTAGGTACGAGTAGCAATCTCATGCCTAGATCATTGTTCAAGAAATTGAAGATTGGGGAAGCGAGACCTACTACTGTGGTCTTATAAATGGATGATAGATCTATTTCCCATCCCAGAGGGAAGATAGAATAGTTTCTCGTCAAGGCAGGCAATTTTATCATTTTCATGTGATTTCGTTTTTCTTGACTATGACGCGGATAAGAATGTGTCAATCATCTTATATTTCAAGGTTTAAGGAAAAGTTAATGGTTTAGTGTTAAGGTTAAGGTTTAATATTTAAGGTTCAAGTTTTAACGTGGAGGTTAATTTTAAATTTAAGTTTAAGTTTGAGGTTAAGGAAATGATTTTTAATTTATGGTTCATGACTTTTAATTTCTTGTACACTTTTGTCTCTATGCTTATAATACATTTGTTGTATATTGCTTGCTTGCATTTTTTTAAACAAGTTATAACATGGTTAAAAGTTTTAGGTTCAAACTCCATGGTTCGTGGTTCATAATTCAAGATTTAAGATTCAAGGTTCATGGTTTGTTCATGGGAAAAAAAAGTTTGTTCCACTACATGGAATTGAACCCAGGTATCCTAGGTGAAAGTTAGATATCTAAACCATTGGGCCAAAAAAAATTTAGAGGCATGTGTGGATCGAATATGGAACTGTTAGATTGGAGTGATTTAAGGGGGCCTAGACAATCGTAACCGTACTTTATCTAGCAAATTTGGGTCGTTCAAAAAAAGAGTGTGTTATAATATAGATGTACATTTACACAAACACATATTAAACAGTATAAATATCGGGGTGCGTTATTCTATTTATATCGACTATGTGTATTATCGGTGTGTGACTTTGTGTATCTTGCTTTGTTTTTCAGATCGAACCCAGGTTCCCTGCGTGAAATTTAGATATCCTAACTGTTGGGACCTCATGTCTCCATATTTGTGATATATTAATCTATACTTGAGACATCATTTTAGGGATATTTGATTTCGGGATTTTTCCCCATTTATTCAAACTTTGCACTTTCTTGTCTAGTTTTAGGTGTTTTGATATTTTGTGAGCTTTTGCTCGTAATTTGTGTGTTATTTGTGTAGAACTTAGGTATATAGAAGCTATTACACCTATGGGGACTGATTTGAAGTGGAAAAGAAAATATAATCCCTTATTCAAAGTTAAAAATGAAGAGTTTGGATATATTTGGAAAGTAAAGAAGCTTCAAGAAATGCACATATGTCCACTAATTAAATTTCTGCAGAAAATTGGTTTGGAATTAGTAGAAGCCTTTGATGAGCATATATATCTTTCAAACGCGATTGTTTCCATATAAAGAACATTAAATTCCAATATGTAATGAAGGAGATATGACCAAATCAATATTCGCAAAGGTTTATCGTGTCCTACAAGTTAGGAATACGAATTTTGGTAAGATTAGAACTCCTTAACTTGGGGATTACTCCTAATTTCGACCAAGTGCCTATATATATCGATTCCTACCTTAAAGAAATCATATTTGGTTAGTCCTAAATCATCAAAAGACCAAGAGGAAGCTTACATCAAGAGAAGAGAAGACAAGAAGGAGTAAGACACTAGTCATGCCATTCCAACCCTTCAAATTTGTAATTTACTTTCTTTCTTTCTCTAGTATGAACTAATTCTTTTTCACTCTATATTAGCATAAGGGTATGAACCCGAGACTTGTTTTATATCTATTTAAATTTGGGATATCCTTTTGCATTTAACTGAAATTAGTTGTGCTATCTCTTTTTTATGTGTTTTGATGTATTGTTTGTAGTTCTTACGGTGGCCAACGTATAGGATTACCATAATAGTAGTTAGATGGTCACCCGGAAGGGGTGTCTAATTATTGAAACACCACATAAACGTCTAGTGTGCGGTAGTGATCCAGAATGGCTTGCCTAACAAGATAGTCACTCAGGTTTGAGATTAACCACCGATCATTGCGCATGGTCCCCTTACCAAAGTCCCCTGGTAATTGTTAGGTCGCCACCTAAGTCCACCCGGAAGGGGGTTAGGAGGAATACAGAATCCTGGCTATTGCATATCACACAATTCTCCCTTACATAAATTGGTCATAACACCAGGATAGTGGGGATTACTGGCTATATCTCGAGCTAAACTCTCATACTACTTCTTTCTCTTCTATTTATTTATGTCTTTAATTGTTTAGAATCTTTAAAACCCAAACAAATATTTTAAAGTCTTTTCAGCGTATTATTCTTCTAACTTATTTATTTGAACTTTATATTTGCATTAGTTCCTAGCTAACCTTTGTAGTCTCTGAGGACGAATTCTACTTATCATTAAAACTTGCGTACGATCTGTGATACTTGCAGTGAGTAACGTGATTGGTTAGGGTGATTAGTTCTCTTATTTATATCTATTATTTTATCACACCCTACCCCTAACAGCCACCACGACCACAAAGTTTAGAGAAATGTAGTAAGCGTGAATCGAACACGAGACAATTACAGAATTTATTTTTAAATTAGTCAAAGACAATTAAATGCAATCAAATGCAATTAATGCAAAGGAATATTTCTAGGTCCCAAATGATCGTGGCAGTATTTTATGTAAAGAATCTAGTCTGTTTAAAAAAGGTTGATTTATAATATATAAACTAGGTAAAACCCGTGTCTGAAGACACTTAAGAAAAAAATTTGTTTTGCTAACGAGAATCGAACCTAGGTTCCCTTGGTGAAATTCAAGGTTAAGGTTAAGGTTAAGTTTAAGGTTTAGGTCAAGGTTAATGTTAAGATTAAAGTTTAAGATTTAACATTTAAGGTTTAATGTTAAGTTTTAATAAGATATAAGGTTTAAGGTCGAATATTAGCATGATAAATCTTCATTTGGTTAAGGTTAAGGTTCAGATAAAAGTTATGGTCAAGGTTTAAGGTAAAGTTTAAGGTAAGTTTAATGTTTAACGTTAAGGTTAAATTATGGTTAAATTTAAGGTTAATCTTAAGGTTTAAGGTTCAAGGTTAAGGTTAAGTTTTAACTTTAAGGTTAAGGTTAATTTTTAACTTTAAGGTTAAGGTTAAAAAAGTTATAATGAAGGTGAAGGTGAAGGTTAAGGTTTAAGGTTTAATGTTTAAGGTTTAAGGCTAAAGGTTTAAGGTTTAAGGTTTAAGGTTGAAGGTTTGAGGTGTAAGGTTTAGGGTTAAGTTTAAGTTAAATGTTAAGATTAAGGTTGAGGTTAAGGTTAAGGTTACGGTTAAGGTTAAGTTTAAATTCAAATTAACTTTAAGGTTAAGGTTGAGGATGTAATTAAGGATAATAGCTAAGGGGTTGAGGTTAATGTTAGGGTTAAGGGGTTAAGGGGTTAAGGGTTATGGTTAAGTGTAAGTTTAAGGTTAAGGTTAAGGTTATGGTTATGGTTAAGGTTTGAGGTTAAGTTTAAGGTTAATGCTAATGCTAATGCTAAGGCTAAGGCTAAGGCTAAGGCTAAGGCTACGACTAAGGCTATGGCTAAAGCTACGAGTAAGCCTAAGGCTAAGGCTAATGCTAAGGATAAGGCTAGGGCTAAGGCTAAGGCTAAGGATAAGGTTGTGGATAGGGCTAAGGCTAAGGTTAAGGTTAGGGTTAGGGTTAAGGTTTAAGGTTTATGGTTCAATGTCAAAGTTTCAAGGTCAACCCCTTAACTATTAAACTTAAACTTATACTTTTATAACCTAACATTAATCTTAAACTTAACCTTAACCCTAACCTTAACCTTAAAATTAAGGATATGGTTAGGTTTAGTGTTAAGGTTAAGATATAAGTTATGGTTCAAGTTTGAAGTTCAATATTTAAGGTAAAGTTTATGGATCAGTGTTAAGGTTAGAATTAAGGTTTAAACCTTAACGTTAAGGATAAGTTTAGGGCTAGGGTTAAGGTTAAGGTTAAAGTTAAGGTTAAGGTTAAGGTTAAGATGAATAATAAGGTTCAGGTTTAAGGTAAAGTTTATGGTTTAGTGTTGAGTTTAAGGTTAAGTTTAAGGTTAAGGTTAAGGTTATGGTTTAGTGTTGAGTTTAAGGTTAAGTTTAAGGTTAAGGTTATGGTTAAGGTTAAGGTTAAGGTTATGGTTATGGTTAAGGTTAAGGTTAAGGTTTTTAGTTTATGGTTTATGGTTCAAGGTTCAAGTTCAAGGTTAAGGTTAAGTTTAAGTTTATGGATAAGGTTAACGTTAAGGTCAAAGTGTAGGTTAATTTATATTAACACATATCCAACAATTTTTAATATTTTGTACACATTTGTTTCTATGCTTATAATACATATGTCATATTTAGCTTGCATTTATTTTTTAAAATAAATTAGTTTATGGTTGAAAGTATAAGGTTCAAACTTCAAGGTCACAGTTCATGGTCCGTGGATTAAGGTAAGAGTTTGTTCCATTAGCGCAAATCAAACTCTGGTCCCTTGTGTAAGCACTTAAAAAAAGTTTTGTTCAATTGACGGAGATCAATCTCAAGTATCTTGGGTGAAAGTTATGTATCTAAACCACTGGAACGATAAAAATTTAGAGGATTGGGGTCAGCGAGAATCGAATATGGAACCTTCAGATGTTTAATGAAATGGAAGAACATTAACTTTTTTGATTAGTAAAAAACAATTAAATGCAATTAATACAAATGTGTGATTTTAGGTGCTCCAGACGATCATGATTGTCTTGTATGTAGAGGATCTGAGTGTTTAAAAAGTATTTTATTATATGCATTATTTTTATGTACATAAAAGGAAAGATACATAGAGAAATAATATTTTGTTGAATTTTAGTTAAATATTTTTTTTTTTAACAATATATGAAAGGAAATAATTATAGAGAAAAAATATTTTATAATTTAAAAAAAATTAAATTTAAGTAAAAAGATTAGTGAATACATAAGAAAGGAAAGATATATTGAGAAATAATATTTTGTTGAATTTTAGTTTTTTTTTATGTCCCAATATATGAAAGGAAAGAAATATAGAAAATAATATTATGTTATTTCGAAAAAAAAAATTAAGGTAAAAAAGTTTAGTGAATATATATGGGAAAAATTCGATTTTATAAGTGAGAATTAAGTTTTTTTTATTAGTAAAAAATAATTAATGTGTTAACGTGAATAAGTGAATTAAGGGGTCACAAACGATTTCGATCGCCTTTTATGTAAAGGATGCAAATCGTTTAAAAAGGTCTATTTTATTTTATAGATTATTTTTGTGCTACAATATATGAAAAGAAAGCTATATAGAGAAATAATAATTCCTTAATGTTGTCAATCCATTTTCCAACATTAGATGTTGTTTCATTCATGGACATCAATTTAAGGGATTGCACATCCAAGTTTCTCTTGCCCAGGAACAATGAAAAAGGAGGTGCGCAATTGTTTCATTATAATCCCCACATATATGGAACTTTGTAATTGAAGTACATTTTCTTTTAATCTTGTTCTCATTTGTTGGTTAACCATTCTTACAGGCTTTCCACAAGAAATTTCTGACCGAAGGTGAAACCTAGAGGTTCCGTATGTATTTCCACTTCTTATTTGACAGATTAAAAGAAGTATATTCCTTTTTTGTCTTTCCCTTCTTCATTCTACAGTTGTGCCTTCCTAATGGAAATGCAACACTCCTTCACAGTCACATCACCTGACTTGATAGTTTCCAGAAACTAATATCTTTACAAGGGGTAAAAGGGAGATGTATTTTTCCTAATAGTTGATACCACTGAAACAAAGAGAATAAGTTATTTACTATATTCAGATTCCAGGAGCTACCATCAGTATTAATCAAATCATCCACGTTGGATATGGTAATACTCTAGGACTCTGTAAAAAAGTGTGTAGAAGAGAGCTACGAGACATTCCAAATATCAATGGAGTGTCCATCACCAAAACTCCAAGATAATTGGTTTTTAAAAGAAATCTCTCCCACTCATAAGGCTTTTCCATCCCTAAGAACGATTATTGCCTATCTTAGGCTCTGAAAAACTATTGTTTGGGAAATATTTTCCTTTAACTTTAAGTACTTTAAAAATTAGAGAGTTGGGTTTTTTCATCATTTTCCAAGCATTAGAGGCAAGTAAGGTCAGGTTTTGCGCATGGAAGTCCTTGAAACCCAAACCTCCTTCTAGCTTGGTTTTTAATTAACTGTCCCAACTTAACCAATGAATTTTTCCTACCCCTGTATCACTTCCATAAAGATTAACAATCAAAGAGGCAATATGTTGAGTTACTTTATTTAGGATAAACAGGCATGACACGGATTGGGATGGCATAAATAATAACTTTAATTAACACCTCTCCCACTATTACGTAGAAGATTAGTATCTCATAATTCCATTATTTTTAATATATTATCGTCTAACCACTTTAAAGCCTTGACCGCAGATGTTCCTCAACAATAAGTGATTCCAAGGTATTTCCCAAGGTCCTCAAAGGGTATATTTTTATTGAACAATACCCCACTCTTGTTAAGATTAAGTTTTTGTCCTAAGGAAAAACTATACCAATTAAGAACATTTATAAAACCATCCAAATTTTGTAAGTTAGCCTCTATTAAAAACAAGCTACCATCAACAAATAAAACATGAGTTATTTGTGGAGAGTTTTTGGATATTTGCATCCCATTGGGAAGACCTCTATACACTTTATCATCAATTAAATAAGTAAGTGCTTAAGTAACCAGACAAAATAGGTAAGGAGACAAAAGGTCCCCCCTACCTTAATCCCTTTTTAGGAGTTTTTAATGCACAAAGCTTACCATTAATCTGAACCTCATAAGTTACTGAAGTGATATAATTTCTAATCCAATTTACCCACTTAAAATCAAAGCCCATAGTATGTAAAAGATCAATAAGAAAATCCTAGTATATATTCTCATAAGCCTTACTCATATCTGTCTTCACAACTATATGGTAGGGTTTAGAGTTTCTTTTATTTTCAATAAAATGACTAGCTTCCTTAGCTATAAGTATATTTTCAAAAATAGTTTTGCCTAGAATAAAAGCTGTTTGAGATTCATAAATCGACATTTTTTCAAAAAAGGATTTAGTTTATTTGTTAATATTTTAGCAATGATTTTGTAGAGAAAGTTTGCACGGCTAATTGGCCTATATGTCCCAAATCCATCTGGATTAGTACATTTAGGGATCAAAGCTACAATTGTTTTATTAATTACCACTGAATCCGAATTGTTCATAAAAAGGTCAGTGATGACTCTTAAAAAATCAAGCTTAATAATTTCCCAAAAGTGTTTAAAAAAAATCCAGCATACACACCAAGGCCTGGAGATTTATCAGTTGCTAAGGCCTAAACTACCTCCTTAAGTTCTCTAATATTTATAGGTTTTATCAACTCCTTGTTTATATCCGTGGTGATAATTTTTTTAACACAATTCAAAATTTGTGAGTAATCTCTCTTTCCACAATTCATAAAGATGTTATTATAATAGGAGATGAGTTCATTCTTTATCTCTTTCTCACTATCAACCCAATAACCATCCCTATTCTTGAGCCTAAGAATATTATTTTTAACCCTTTTACCTTTAGTAATGGCTTGAAATTATTTTATGTTTTTGTCCCCAAGCTTTAACCATCTTTCCCTAGACCTAGTGACCCAATAGGCCTCTTCCCTGACCCACTAATCATCAAGGACGGAAGACAAATAAATTTTTTATCATGATTATCTTTTGAAAACAAGCTTCTCAATAGCTTTCATAGTATTATCAATGAGAATTCTATTGTTAAGAGTTCTCTCCTAGCCCAGACAAATATATTCTTAGTACTAGCATTGAGTTTGCTTTTAAACCTCACTATGACTTTACTCTGAATGTTTCTAAGGCTTACGAATCTCTATTAAATGTTTGGAAATTATTATCATAGAGCCAATTTTAGTAAAAAAAACAAACCTCTTATTATTATTATTTTTATAAATACCAATATTCTAAATAATGGGGCTATGATCACTTCATATAGGGCAAAGAACAACATTCCAACTATTAGGGCAATTATCACGCCATTTATCACTAATAAGTATTCTATTCAACACCTGTTCAATACATTCACTCCTTTTTTTTATTAGACAAGGTAAAATTACAACCCTTAGAAGGGACCTCAAAGAGTTCATTACAATTCAAAAAGAAGTTAAACTAATCCATAATTTTTTCTGTTAAGAGGACACCCTCCCAGTTTTTCATGAGAAAATCTAATAAGATTAAGATATCTCAATCACACACCATGGGCTATTCTTAGGGTTTTTATCAGTAATATCTCTAAGAAAGTTGAATTTTCATGTTCCTTAGCAGGCCATAAACAAAATTTAAATGTACATTAATCATATGAGTTGAAGCGTATGAGCAATATATAATATTTTTATTATAGCTAATTAGATTAAAAGAGGAAATATCCATAACAAAAACCGTTAAACCCCCCAAAAGACCTTCGGGGTCAACAAAGGCAACCCGATTCATGTTTAATTTGGGGCACAATCTTTCTATAAAATCAAATTTATGTTTAGTTTCGTAAATGAAAAGTCCCTTGGGCGATGAGCTTTAATGACATTGATTAAGCTTAGATCTGTCAGGGGGGTACCAATACCCTAGCAGTACCATCTTCGTATCATAAACTCCCATGAGGTTGTTGTGGGACAACCCCGCAAACCTCTTCAGCTTGAAAGGATCCATATCCTTCATTCATATTTGAATCCCAGTTTTTGAACTCTCCTTCTTCCATAAATCCATCTGAGTCTTCTTTCATCATCTTCTCACTCTCAACACCGTCTGTAATATTCGCACAGTGTTGATAGGAGTTGCGTAAAATGTCTCTTCGTTCTCCCCTTCTCTCCATCCTGAAGACCTTGGGCACGTTTTACCTCCTCAGTCCTCTTTTATGTATTTCCATGATCCGAGTTGGACTTCTTTGTTTGATTTATTTTAATTTCCTCAGAATGGCTAAATTTTTTAGGCCTCTACGTGGGCTAAGATATTTCTTTGGGTATTCGTTAGACGACCCACATAATAATCTTATCTCTTTTCCATTTAAAGGGCCTAATCTGATGATTCATTATAACCCCCTTAAGCGTATTTTGAACCAGTATGATTGTCGGTAAGTTCAATAAAGCATGCACCCCATTGTCTCCATTATAACACGTCTTCTTTCCCAAAGTAGCAAAATTTTCAATCACACCCTCCTTGGTAGTTCCTTTCTTAATCCTATTTCAATTCATGGGCTGGTTAGACGCTTTACGCCCAATCATTCTAGATAACGCTTTCGGGTCCGGGTAGAGACCAAAGATCTTGAGCGACCGATCCGGCAGAAACGACCGAATTGATTATCTTCGATACTAGATTACCTAGTAGAAAAGAATCGAAGTAGTTCTGATTATTCAATTATTAATTTGATTATTTTACCTCAACTCGAAGTTCTTAGTTACTTTGACTACCCAGCTATGCTGTAGATCTCCCCGCCTAGGCGCGCCTAGGCGCGCCTAGGCGCCGCATAGGCGTCAACTCCCCCCTCAGCCGCTTACGCCTAGTTAAAATTCTAGGCGTTTTTGCCTAGCGCCTTAGTCGCCGAGGAATAGGCGCCTAGCCCCTCTAGGCACCTATTAATGACAAAACATGGCCGCCTAGGCGCCGATTAATAGAAAAACATGCACGTATAGACCTTTTTGTTATTTTTTTATTCTCGAGAATTCTTAAGTTGATATTATAACTCAAATTTTTAGTAATTTTATATTAACTATAGTGTTGTTAGATGAATTTTATGACTTGAATAATTAAAATTGCTATAATTTCTACATATATATTACTAAATATACAAAACTACACATCGCAATTCAAAACCGTATAATTCCGCCTAGGCCCCGTGTAATCCCGTCTAGGCGCTAGGCCCCGCTCGACCACCTAGCGCCCGAACCCGAGATCTACAGCATAGCTCCCCAGGAATTTCAATTGAGCTCATATTCATCACTGTAGGAATTGGGTTCAAGCTTTCCCCAGCCCCTTCTCATTCAAAGGCTTTTACCTAACTTGCTACTGACTTGCACTCTTGTCTAGGTTGACTTAAGTATCTTTCAAAACAAATCTGTTGAAGCTATTATCGGTGGTCGGGCCTTCTTCAACTACCCTAATCTAGTTTCCAATTTAGTTTTAAGAGTAATTGGGTTATCACATTATGTCTCTTCAAGAGATAATATAGCGCATTTATAGCAAACATCAAACAGTTTCTCATACCTATATGAGACCCATGTTGGTTTATTGTGGTGTTGGTAGAAATGAAATCATGTTTCGAGTGGTTTGTCGATTCTCCAAGATACCTTAACCCTCACAACTAGGTTTTTTCTATAATTAATGTAAACGAGTTATTCTAGAGTATTGAAGTAATTGTCAATTCAATTATCGGATAAGTAAATGTTTTGTTTTTCTTTTTTTTTAAATGCTAATTCAACGACCGAATAAGTGACAATTAAGAAGTTTTTTATTTGTAAAAACAATTAATGCAATTAAGACAAAAGACACCATCTTTTTATATAGAGGGTGTAGACGGTTTAAAGATATCTCTTTATTATATAGATTTTAGAAAGATATCAATCGCTTATAAACTCGTCTTTATTAAAATGATGTGTTGTATAGTAAATGTTTTTTTTTTTGGTCCAAGTATAGTAAATGTTTATTTGTGACCAAACTTGATAAAGTCGGGATATAAATATTAAATAAATCATCATATTACGAAGGATAAAAAAGGAGTTTTAATTATAAATTTCAATAGCATTTATGATTTATTCTTTTTTTTTTTTTGGTCGAAGCATTTATGATTTATTCATTTTTATATATCATGCTATTGTATGTTTTTAATATTTTTACTTCTACGGATTGAATGGGATAACGTCAAAGTTTAAAGGGATAATATATATAAAATAAATGAGGCGAGTAATTAAGGATAGTTTGACCCAAAAAAAGTAAGTAGTTAAGAAAATTGACCAAAAAAAAAACTCTAGGGGAGGAAAGTAAGATAATGTTTATCTTAAAGGTGGAAATGGTAATACGATAAAATTGGATTGTTAACCCTAACTTATGAAATCCCCCCTTTCCCTCTAATTAAATAGCCTCTCTCCTCTCTTTACCTTTTCCCTCCCTCACTCACTCATACGAAACCTCTCTCTCTCTCTCTCTCTCTCTCTCTAGTCTCACACAGTGAACCCACCATGGGAAAGTACATAAGAAAAGCTAGAGTCACAGGTGACGTGTCAGCTATGGAAGCCTCACAGTCTAACCTCGGCGTTCGTACCCGTTCCAAAACCCTAGCTCTTCAACGTCTCCCACCTTCTCCCGCCGTCGCACCGCCGCCTTCAAAACCCGACTCTTGTTATCTCCAACTCCGCTCTCGGAGGCTTGAGAAAACCCTCGTCATCGTCGAGCCTAAGAAACAAGCCCAAAAGGGTAAACACCCAGACGCCGATAATTACTGCGAGAACTTCAAAATAGGAACGGGCTCCAGGGTTGCGAGTTCGGGCTCAGTTGGGTCGGTCTCAATTTCACGCCCCGTGAAAGATGTGCAGTCCTTTGGTGTGGCCAATAGGGCAGCTGATGATGACTTTGATTTCGGGCCTGAAGTTGAGGCTTCCTTTGGAGAAAACAATTTGGATTCCGAACCAAGGGAAAGGTAATATTAACTTTCATTTCTCTTTATTTTTCTAATTTCGATTATTTTGCAGTCATTTTTAAGCATTTGTTACCACAAATCAAAAATTGAAATTGGGGTTTTAATTATACATTTTTTAGGGATTTATTTTTGCAAAAGATTCTTTCTTTTTGGTGGGTGCTTTAACAATTTTCACATAATGTTAAAAGATTTTCCTTTTCTTTTCCCTTTTTGGTGGTGCTCTTGTGGGTACCATATCTTTATATTCTACTCTTTCTGTTATGAGAAATCTAATTAAAATATATCTTTTCTATTTTCTTCTACAAAGCATAAGAATTTTTTGATACTTTCTTGTAAGTGTTATTTATTCTCAAAGGGTGACAACTTTATGTGTTGTACAGCAGTAATCGAATATTTCTCATTTTTCCTCAAAAAAAAATTCTTTTAAAGGTTAATTGCACCATTGATCCCTATGATATTAAAAAAAGCCCTAATATTTCGTTATTATAATAAATTGCAAATATATTGCACATCCTTCATGTCCCTTTTGTAAAGCCATCAAGGCAAGTTACTTAGGTCTGAAATATGGCCTATCTAAAAATAGACCCAAAATAGGGAAAGTGATAAACACACATGTGTATATATGCTATATATTTGGCCTAAAATAGGGACCAATGGTGCAAAATTAACCCTATTTCCGTTCTTGCATCTTTCTTTGTCTATGTATTTCAGCCTATATTTAGGCTCATTTTCAGTAAAGTATATAAATAAACCATATTTTAGGTGAGCTTTTCATGGTGATCATGTGCATCTACAAATACTTGACTAGAGAACTCTATTATAGTGTAAAATTGATACGTTACTTTTTGTACTTTTAACTATGATCACTGCAATATTGTAGTTAATGAAAAAGCTATTCCTTTGATTAATTTTATGTGCACTGTGTCAGAAAGAAGGGAACTATGTACAATTGCTTTCAGTGTTTATTTGATTTCTTCTTCTATAGTTTATAGCCCCACATAGTTTTTTATGGTCCAAACCTTCTATTTCTATGTCTAAAGCTATTAAATGAATCGAGAATCGTTGAACAGCAAAAATGTATGTTTATTGACAAAAAAAATTGTATTATTTCGTGATAAAAGCAGTGTTTTTTTTTGTTGTGGGGGTAATATTGGAGCATTTATATAAGGTTTAATTTGGGTTTTGTAGTGTTATAGTATACTATTATTCATGGGGTCATAAGTCAGACTGTTAGATATAGTATATGTAGGATTCTCTTGATTTGGGACTATTTTTTGAGTAACATGAAGGTCCACCTGTCCCTTTCCTTTGCATTTACTGTCACCTACTTTTAATTTTTTATGTAAATTAAATTAAGCAGGAGCACAAGGGAAAGCACACCATGTAGCTTTATAAGGGGAGTGATGAGTCATCAAAGTTCAGCCAATCAAACAACTCCAAGTGGCATTCTTGAAAATGTGACACAGGAGATTGAAGAGTTTTTCACTCATGCAGAGCAGCAACATCGCCGTTATTTTATCGAAAAGTATGAATTTAATAAATTTATTTTAATTTATTTTATAATTTGTGGTGTGATTAAAAAAGGTGTCTTTTTTTGTTGCAGATACAACTTTGATATAAAAACTGATATGCCTTTACCTGGACGATATGAATGGGTGAAGGTGAATAATTATTAAGTTATAAAGAAAAGAAGAAGAAGGGGGAGCAAAAGGAAAGATTTACTAGTCTACCCCAAAAAAAGCATATCTTAGTAGTGTAAAAAAGAAATAGTAGGGGGTTTGACCATGTGTAATTTCATAACTTATGACATAACAAAGACCTCATCATCAAATTTACAATCACTAACCATTTGGTAGTGTAGTCTAGAAGACTTAGAAGTAGAGAGTAATGTGTAGTGTATTATTTACTTTACTTTCTCGTTTCACTTCCATCTCTCTACTTTTTGAGATGTTATTTTCGTATATTAAAACTCATTTCTCTTTTTATATCTCTTACTATATTTTATATGTTTTCCGTCACTTACTTATATCTCCCATTTATTATTGTTTTTTGAACCTTTGGATTTTTTCTTGTTTTTGCGATTGTGATACATGTATGAGATTTACTGCCATGTGTTAGTAGCTGGTGGTGGTGTGTGTTTAATGTTTTCACATATATTACTATTAAGGGTTCAAAAGCTTAAACTCTGATAAGGTTCAAAAGCTTAAGCTCTGATGGGGTTCAAAAGCTTGCTTAACTAGATAGTCAACAAGGTTCGATATAAACATTAATAATTTCATAAGTATTCCTTACCCAATTCTTATATTAGAGTACGGGCTATTGCATGATTACACATTCTTCTTAAACAATAAAACATAAACCACTTGGGTTAGTACAACTGGCTAGAGCCTTGCTATGTCTTTAGCCTTTGAAGGAAAGGTTTAGAGTTTGAATCACCTTCTTAACGGGTGTAAAGTAAGAGGTACAAGGCTCGAACCCCTCCTTGAACATGGGTAGTTCTGATTTACATAGGAATATGTATGGGGAGGTGTGTATATCCTTGTGGGATTAGTCGTGGTACACATAAGCAATCTTGGATCACCCATAAACCAAAAAAAATAATAAAATATAAGATAAAGAGTAGTGAGGATTATTTGTGAGTTCTTGAGCTATACTTTCATTCATTTTTATTCTTTTAGTTAGTTGTCTTTAGATTGAGTCTTACTTAATTAATTGTATTTGCATTAGAGTCTTAAAACCCAAAACAAAACAAATATTTAGTGTCTTTGCGGAGATACTCTATCAACTCTTTCTAGTACACTTCATAAGTCTATAGGTTCAAGAAGACTTTGGTCCACCGAGTGATCAAAACACTTTCCACCGTACTTCATATGAAGACTTGGGAATATTGAACACCACACCTCTGTCCACCATGATGTTTAGAAACGAACCCACCACCCCTCATTTGAGAGATCAAAGGAAGTATATCAAAAAGCTCGGTCCATCGTGAAGTAGTACAGTTAATCAGAAGTGGTGAAATGGGGATCCAAACATATTTATGTTTGGTATACCAAACTAGTGGAATTGGTGGAACGGCTGGATTTGGTCGTGTTCCATCATCTCCTTAGATGTTTCAACGGATAAACTGGTCATATTTCTAGAAATGTTAGGCGGAATACCAATGTTGGAGTGAAGCAGTTAGATGTGGATGCGTTTTTATCGATACTAGGGATAGAATTGATTCATAAGTGTTACATGTTAGTTCGATTTTACCCATCTAAAAGAAGTAAAAGAGATCTAGGAGAGAAGTTCAATATATTATCGTGAAACTAGCAAGTTGGCTACTCTTTCCTTCTACATATGTGTATGAGGAAGTGAATGATTAATTGGGTATCAATTTTTGTAAACTTTGATATTGATTTAAATAATTTTGTAAAGATTGGTTGGTTAGTAGTTGATTTTTATCGTTTTGGTGTTTTTGAAAAAATTTATAGTTCTACAAATTTGTGGTTGTAGAAAAATAATTTTGTAGTTGTGGATTATATATAGGTTTTGTATACTTTTACGTCAAAATTGAAAAAAATAAATTGTTCGCTAAAGGTGACTAGAGTTGAATGTTGAAATTGATAAGATATATACTACACTACATCATGCACCATCACCACACATGATAAATACTACTCAACTACATGACAAAATGATATAACAGATTAGTTAGATAGTATTAGTGTATGTAAGTGTATGTATTTGCAGCACACTGTGTGTGATTGTAAGTCTATATAACAACTCTCTTTATCATGTAAACATAACACACAAATATAGAAGTTCCTTCTCTCTTCTCTTTACTTCTTATATGGTATCTAGAGGCATAAGAGAAACAAGTGTTTTTCTCCATTAATGGCGTTATAAGCTTCACTTTCTCTGCTCTGATCTCTTCCACGCTTCAATTATGTAATCTTCTTCATCCTCTACACCATATATTATCTCTAGCTCAGCCATTCCGGCTGAGCTACTCCTTCAACATAATTGGGCATCGCTAGTTCAGATCAAACTCGATTCAACGAACTAAGTTCTTTGGATGGCTCAACTTAAAGCTGTATTGGAATCTCATGGATATCTCGATCACATTTTTGGGTCCATATCTTCTTCGGCCTCCTCTGATCCTACTTTCTCTATTTGGATCATTGAAGACCATCAGCTTAAAGTGTCTCTCATATGTTATGTTATTCCTTCTATATTGTCTCAAGTTGTGCGTATGCAAAGTTCATCTGAGGTTTGGCGTAAATTGGAAGAAATATTCGTCAATCGGTGTAGAACTCATGTGCACCAACTCAAAATAAAACTCTGCAATATTCAAAAAGGTGATCAAACTATGCACGAACATCTAGCTGAAATACAGGATATATGTGATGGCATTGACACATCTGCCTCTTCTCTTCCTCTTGAGGATATTATTATGTATACATTGAAAATTATTCCTTCTGAATTAAATCAATTCAAGTCAAGTATACGAATCACTTATGCTCAGACCTCGACTCTCAGCTTCCATTCTTTAGGAGATTTACTTGATCTTGAAGAGCTACATACGAAAATGGCCGATTCTTGTAACATTTCAAGCTCAAATCACACGAATATCTTCTCTTCATCAAATAATGCTCCTCAATTTTCTCTGGGACGAGGTCATGGTTCCAATTGTCGAGGTCGGGGTAGAGAAAGCGCTCGAGGTTTTTCTTCAAATTCTTCATCCATTTTAGGGCCACCTCCTAATGTAGCTCAATTTGGTATGAATTTTTCTGTTCATACCTGTCAAATTTGTGTTAAGTTTGGTCATTCTGCATTAGATTGTTGGTATAGGACATATTTTACTACATATCCATCACCTCGAGTGCAGAATCGTATTGCTTTGGCAGCTCATACTTCAAATACTAGTACATCTAATTATGATCCTGAAATGTGGTATCTTGATTTTGGAGCAAATAGTCATGTCACTCATGATGTGTCTATGCTACAACAATCTCAACCTTATAATGGTGGTAATACAGTTTATGTGAATAATGGTCAATCACTTGAAATTGGTAACATTGGTGCTAGTAAGCTTTCTTCTTCAAACTCTGTGTTTCATTTGAATTCCATTCTTCATATTCCCCAGACTTCTTCTATTATCTTGTCTATCTCAAAATTCCATTAGATAATAACTGTTCAATTACCTTTAACTCCACTTTTGTGTCTATTAATGACTCATACACTAATAGCCTACTCTTTAAGGGCCCATGTAGATATGGATTATACCCTCTGAGTTTTAGTATAATCTCTTCTTCATTAAGTCCTCAGTCTTCCATCTCTCCTGTGATGTATTTGTCATCTACTGTGAAGTCCTCCTCAGCCTTACTCTAGCATTTGCCCTTGGGTCATCCATTCACTCAATCCTCCATTCCATTGTCTACTACTTCAAACACTAAATTAGATTATATTGGCATTCATTGTAACTCATGTGCTACTTCTAAAGCACATAGGCTTCCATATAATTTGTCTGTAACTAAGTCTTATAAACCTTTTGACTTAATTCATAGTGATATATGGGGACCTTTCCATATTTCATCCTTTTCTTCTATTAAATACTATGTCCTTTTTGTAGATGATTATAGTAGATTTTTTTGGGTTTATCCTCTCAAGCAAAAGTCTGAAGTCATTGATGTATTCAAAGTTTTTCTTCAGTATATCCTTATTCACTTATATTCTAATTTTAGGTGCTTTAGGTCAGACAATGGTGGGGAATTTCCTAGTCATAACTTTAAAAACATACTTCAGTCTTTGGGTATTCCTCACCAAACATCATGCCCTCACACTCTAGAGCAAAATGGGGTTTCCGAACGCAAACATAGGCATCTTATAGAAACCACATTAGCTCTCTTATCTTACAGCTATCTTCATTCTTCTTTTTGGCTTGAAGCCTTATCTTTTGCTACATATCTTATCAATTTACTTCCCACTCCATTACTTTATTATATTAGTCTTTTTGAGCATTTTTTAACTCTCCTCCTACTTATGATCATCTAAAGGTGTTCGGTTATGTGTATAACCCATGGCTTAAACTATATGCCCCACACAAACTTTCTCCTAAATCTGCCAAATGCATTTTTTTGGGTTATTGTACTTTTAAAGGGTATAAATATACCCCACAAACGAAACGTGTTTATATATCTTGACATATTTTGTTTCTTGAAACATCCCTTCCTTTTCAAGCTTCTCCTTCCCGTACATCTATTTATGTGTCTTATATTGAGCGTCCTTACTCCACCTATGTTGATCTTTTTCATACTCCTATAATTGCTCGCCCATTTTTTTCTTCTTTCAACTTTGAGACGTCATTTCCTTCAAGTACTACTTATGTGTCTTCTATCCTTACAACTTCACCTCAACCTACTACTGCACCTTAAACTTCTTCCCATCCAAGTCATCATATAGCGACTAAACCACATACGGGCTCCCTTAAACCTACGAATAAGTGTCAATCTCTTATTTTAACTCTTTCTCTTATTGAATCTGTGTCCTATAACGAGGCTGCTAAGTATCAATGTTGGCAAGATGCTATAATCGAGGAATATAATGCCCTCATGAGTCAACACACTTGGAATCTTGTCCCTTATACTCATGGTCATGAACCTACTACTTGTAAGTGGATTTATAAAATTAAGATACATGCTAACAGATCTGTTGCTCGCCATAAAGCTTGACTCGTTGCGCTTGGTTTCTTGCAAGAATATGGGTTGGATTATACTGAAACCTTTAGCTCTGTGGTTAAACACCAAACCATTAGGGTTGTTCTTATGTTACCTGCTTCAAATTGTTGGAATGTATGTCAACTTGATGTGTCCAATGCATTTTTGCAAGGGCGCATTAGAAGAGGATGTCTATATGGTACAACCTTTTACGTTTATTGATCAGTCAAATCCGAATTTTTCTTGCAAATTGAATCAATCCATCTATGGACTAAAACAAGATCGAAGAGCTTAGTATCAATTACTTCACTCATTTCTTCTTACTCAAGGTTTTGTAGTGAGTCCTGCAGACTCTTCTATGTCCGTTAAGGGTGCTTCTAGCTCTTTAACGGTTATACTAGTTTATGTGGATAATATCTTAGTTACAGGGGATGATTCATTTTGTATACTGTCTATTATTTCTACTCTTAAATCTTGATTTATGATGAAAGACTTTGGGTCTTTGTCTTTTTTTCTTGGCTTGGAAATCCCTCGTACAGTTGGAAAAATAGTTATGTCTCAAGCTAATTACGCTCTCTTTATACTTAAATGTGTTGGGCTCAGTGAGTGTAAGGCTTATTTCACTCCAACACAAAATAAATATGGTGTTATCTCAAATCATGGATTATTATATGAAGATCCATTTCTATTTCGTAGTTTAACTGGTGTGTTGCAGTATCTTACCATCTCTCGCCCTGATCTTGCATTTGCTATTAATACTATATGTCAAGCAATGCATCATCCTACAAATTCTGACTTTGAATCATTGAAGAAATTACTTAATAAGGGAACTCAAATTGTGCTTTTCTGCATATTCTATGACTCTTCATGCATTTTCTGATTCGGATTGGGCTAGTAGCGTGGTGGATAGATGTTCTACTACAGGTTACTGTGTCTTTCTAGGATCTAATCTTGTTTCTTGGGGTTCTAAAAGACAATTAAATGTGTCTCGTTCATCCACTGAGGCTGCAGAAATCAATTGGTCCACTTTCTTGCTTAAGAGTTTGCATATAGAAGTGGACGCTCCTACTCTTGCGTGTGATAATATTTCTGCTATTGCCTTGTCTATCAATCCGATGTTTCACACTCAAACTCGACACATTGATGTCGATTTTCATTTTGTACGAGAACAAGTGGAGCTAAACTCTTGAAGCTTTATTATGTTTCTTCTTCTCAACAAGTTGCAGATTTATTTCTTGCTCCTACTTTATTCTCTACTCTTCTTAACAAGATTCCCTTATTATATATGCTCAACTTGGGGAGGATAAGATATATACTATACTACATCATGCACCATCACCACACAAGATAAATACTACTAAACTACAATGGCAAAACAATATAATAGATTAGTTAGATAGTATAAGGGCCCGTTTGGATTGCTTTTTAAAAATAATCACTTGAAGTGATTTTAGATCCATAAAAATACTTTAAACCCTTAAAATCCCTTTTAGGAAAAACACTAGATAAGTGATTATTAAATAATCACTTAACGGTGATTTTAGATGTCAAAATAATTTTTAACATTTTTTTTACAAATATTTTAATTTTAATCGAAAAACACTTTTAACTTTAAAATAATCAATCCTAAACGGGCTCTAAGTGTATGTAAGTGTATATATTTGCAGCATACTATGTGTGATTGTAAGTATCTATAAAACCTCTCTCTATCATGAAAACATATCACAAAAATATAAATTTTCCTTCTCTCTTTTCTTTATTTCTAATAGAATTGATTGGTCGTAGTTGGCTAAGCGATGGTGACGGTCAGCGACGGTGTTCACTGGCGATGATGGTGGTGTTAGTAATATAAATAATTATTTAATGTATACCATATATATAATTAGTTGGATTAGCTTAACACGCAAGAAGATTATAACAAAATATATAACTAATTCATAAAATTTCACAAGTAAATTATTTAAGTGTATCATAATATAATTTGTGAGATTATTGTATCAATATTGTAATTGAGTTTATGGTTAAGATTTGATTGGTAATTATTCTAAATAAGTATTATTTTTTTCTATGATTTATAATCCAAATTGATCAATCTAGAATTTTACAGAGAATAACATTTACCAGATTAACTGTTGAAAAATTACTTTTCTAACTGAACACTGTTTTTTTATTTTTCAAAAACCTTTCTAACTGAACACTAGTACACTACTAGTACGTTATCAAACAGAATCTTCGCCTTCTTTACTAACAAGTCAGATAACTAATTTCAGTTTTCAGGGGTTTCGGGTGTGAATTTGTTTGAACGATGTACTAAACTAGTTAAAATCCATAAATCACAGTTTAATAACAAGTCAGCAATTTCTATCACTCTTAATCATAATTGTCCCAATACTGTTTACCAATATTGTTTTTATGAAGGATGGGAAGGAAAGTCTGAGTGATGTCAGGAGCTTGAATGTCAGTGGCCATGGAGTCCGTGGATCCATAAATTATTTATTATAATTTTGTCCTGCTACCGATAACTTCAACCATCAAGTGGGCATTTATTAATAGATTAAACGTACACCAAGACTGAAGAATAGCGAACCTCTAAATTTCCTGTGACTTCAACTTTTTGCCTGTCTCGAATATTGTACGGCTATGCAAATTTTCTATCATACTTTTTGTGACTCAACTTCAGACATGAAATTCATGATCCTCACGTATCTCGTCTCATTATTACAGTGGTTTTTTCAGTTAGATTTTTTTTTATTTTTTTGTAATTTTATACTATTTACAAAACTAACAATTTTAAAAGTTATTTGCAAAATTGTACTGTTTACAACTTGAAGTTTCAAAATAAAGAATTTTGATACTCCAATGTTCAACCCATGCATGACTCAAAAGGAAAGCAATAATATATTTTTTTTTAAAAGTTGATTGTTCATATATTAAATATATGATATTCGAGTGTTATTATTTTAAGGTAAATATAGGCTCTAAACGAATCAACCCGTTTGTGAGCAATTTGAGTTTGGCTTGAAAAAAATCGTTCGAATTCGTTCGTTAACTGCTCGTTTATATTTATGATATGTAAATTTATATTTTATTTATAGGGTTAATGTCAAATAGGCACCTCCCACCTTACTCTCTTGCCCATAAATAGGTGTTTCTTGGGAAATAATCCTTTATTTTATTTATTTATCACTAAATACATTTTTAAACCGAATATATTGACTTGAATTTTATAATTTTTTAGATTTTAATTTTTCATTAATTCACACTTCATACTTCATTCCACAGACTCTATCTAATATCAATTGTTCGTGAAAATTCTGCTTTAACCAAATAAAAAAAATATTATTTGTGAATAACTCAAGTTCGCCCAAAAAAACTCATTCGATAAATTAAACAAACAAGCTTGAAGTGAACTAGTTGGGATAACTCAATTGGCCAGAGACTTTCTATTTTTTCAGCACTTAAAAGGTATAAAGTGAGAGGTACAAGGTTCGAACTGTAACCTAGTTCTAATTTACATGCGGTGTGTTGGTGGCTCCTAGAGTGTGATAAAAATCAACACAAAGGAAGAGAAACAACTAACCGCAAGTGTACCGGTCGTTCTAAGTAACAGATAAGTAAAATCGGGATATTTGTCTCCACAGGAATTACGAGGTTATGATTAAGTGTTTAAATAGAAAGTAGAATTAATTGCTAAAATAAAAAGAGTAGATATTTATTTGGTATTTAAGTATTAAGAGCTAGAGGCAAGAAAGTCAATCTAAAGATAGACTAAATTAAACTAAGAATGAAGTGAAATAGATCACTTAAATGAGAAAAATACTTGAGTTTTGCTAGGGAATCACCGAAGTTCTTGAATTCACAGTTTATTGCTTAAGGGTAAAATCGGTATTTTGCATTAGCCTAGATTCTAATATCTTCCTAAATCCCGTCACGATAGAAAGGATGTTGATCTACGGTACTATGAACTCGTCAGAGTGACATTACAATACTTTCAATTGATTGCTAGCATAAACCTTTCTGACTATGTGGTTAGTTAAGACCACCAGGTTTAATAACGCACACCACACGTCTATGTCCTAGTTTTGTATTTAGACCGCCCTCCCTTTCTGGATGATCGCGCCACAACGAATAGCCTAAATACTATAAATATATCTAATTGATCAGAGAAGTAATAGTGATTATTGAAAGAACATAATCGATGGAAAATAGTACAACTTAATTTAAATTAAAGCATTCCCAAATTTAAGAAACTTTAAATTAAAAACTAGGGATCATCCCGTAAATAGCTATTCTCAAGTAAGGGAAAATTAAACCATAACTAAACTGAAGACATAAATTAATAACGAGACATACATAATAATTGGAATAGATTTGGTGTTAAATTGTTGAAGGTTGGTCGAAAACCAATCTTCTTCTCTTCTATTCCATGCTCCCATCATTTCCTCTCTCTCAAAATATTGTTTCTAATGATGTCCACTAATTTATGAGGTAAAATAAGCCTTCTATAGAGGTATAAAATGGAGTTGACCCATATGGGCGTAAGTAAGTGATTAAAAAGGCCTAAATCTGTTTTAATTAATTCAGAACTGCACTGCATCACTTTAGTAAATCGGGTATATCTTTTGCATCATAAGCCAAATCCATTGATTCCACTTCTCAAATTTCATTGATTCAAGGCCCACAACTTTTATTTGAACCACTAAGTTTGGATTCTCACCGATTGGCCTCATAAATGGAAACAAGTGACGACTTAACTCTTTCTAAAACTTATCCACCTTCACCAAAGTGATTTTTTTCTCTTTCAACGCTTTTCCTTGTTATTGGACTTGAATCTTCACTTCTTCTCTTCATCTTGGTACCTCCTAGAATCCATATACCTAAGAACTTCACACTAAACACACAAATTAACGCACAAAAGCTTTAAAAGTACAAATAATTCCAAAATGAATGAAGAAAGTGCATTATAGCAAAATACGACTACTAAACCTAAATGATGACTCTTGAAGGGATTTTTCTATCCCAAATGGGAGACATCAAGACCCCCAACTCAAATCTTTGTCGTCCCACAAAGTAAGAACAAAATTAAAGGTTTAAGTTATGAAGGAAATGCAGAATCCAAAGAATGATACCAAAGCAAAACATAAAATAAATCTTATATAGTAAGACCTAAGAACTAATGCACGCATACACCTATCCTACAAAATCAAACACATAAATTATTTCAATTCCAAATTGACTTCACAATGCTAGATGGTTACCCTCGATACTTAGCTTGATATGGTGGCTTTAGGGTGTTCATCGATCCTTACATGCTTCTGAATGCTCCACTTAACTTAATCCCTATTAGAAAAAGTGTTCTTCCACTACGTACCTAAGAATCACAAGGTTTTTACGGGTTTAGCGTAGGCTTAGGGACGGTATGGTACATTTAGATAATGAAAAGTGAGCTTTTGGCTCTCTCCTCACTAGCCTTCAACATATTAAGCTAGAGCTTGAGTTTGCACTCATATATGATCTCACTCAACCCACTTGACGCACTAAAATAGCATCCCCAACTAAACTCAATAATCTTTCAAGATGATTTCCAAAACTTTTTACTTTTCCTGTTACTTTGTTTTTATTTCTTTTTTTCCAATTTATTCATTCTTTTGTTATTGTAAGATACCCATGACACCCATATTGAAGTGAATTGTCATGTCTCTTATTTTCTCTTTTTTTTTGCAAAGACCCGGCAAAGGGTTACAATTAATACAACATCAAAATTCGCGCAAAACATAAATGCATATAATTCCCACCCAGCGTAATCTCCCATGATGAAACCCACCACCCCAAACTTAATTCCTATAGACAATAAGTGGCGCCACCTAGGGTGTGATAAAAATATGATAAATAAATATGGAAAACAATGCACTAATCACCCTAGACTTAACACAGTACTGCAAGTATTACAAGACGTATGCAAGTTTTAATGATAAGTTAGATTCGTTCTCAGGGACTTAGTGTGTTATACAAATGGGTAAACAAATCAGAGTAGCAATTAATAATCAAAAGACAAAAAATAAATAAGATCGATTGGGAGATGAGATTAACAACTAAATAAATTAAAAGACAAATAATTAAATATGAGAGAAATAAGATGAGAGAATATAGCTTAGGTTTTGCTAGTTTGCACTAATCCTTTTATGTCTTTCTATAAGTTCAGTTTATAAGGGAGATAATAGCTCTTAGATAAGTAGTCAGGATTCTAAATTCCCCCTATCCCCAGAGAGAGAACTAGGGTGGCGACCTCACAATCACGAGGGGACTCAAATTGGGTGTTCCTGCGCTACTAGGTTCCTAGATGAGACTGGCCTACTAATGATGATTGGTGATTAAAATAAACCCTAATGACTATCTAGTTAGGCAAATCTTGTCAGGATTAATTCCACACACTAGACGTTTATGTGGTGTTTCAATAATTAGACACCCTTCCAGGTGACTGATGTCTCCCTAATTGTTCTTATTTTAGACCCTTAGGAGACATCATTTTTGGTGTTTATTTAATTAATTCGATAGACTTTTGAATGAAATATGCAATAATTCGGATGTCCCTTTTTATTTCTAGCATTTTTGAATTATTAAACTTTTGCGCATAATATTGGTATTTTTAGTGTAAAGTTTACAGGTTTTTAAATGTTAGCTAGGAAAGGAATCCGAAGATAAAGTCAAAGATCAAAAGATAGAGTCAAGACTTTAAGAGAAATCCCAAAGATTTTATTTTAGAGCTGAAAATCCATTTTCCAGGCCCTTGATTGCTGTTTTCGAGGTACTTAAGAGCTGATTGAGCCGCTGACCTTTGAAGAGAAAACATTCCTTATCGAAGTACGGAACTTTAGCAACTGGAATGAGGTCAATCGGAGTTGTAACGCATCGGGAAAAGCAGTTTTAGTGGAGGCCTGTCATCAGTTACGGGATTTTGGGCTTAAAGAGTGGGCTTGGACATTTAATTAGGCTTTTAATTTCTGGTCCAAGCCCTAATCCGTTTTTCTTATTATAAAAGGAGGTCTGGACTTCTATTTTTCACACAATTCACTTTCCACAAGATTAAAAACACCAGAGAAGCTACAGCAGGAAGAAAGGAGAAGCTACAAGAGCTGGAGTGGGTCTATAGCTCCGTTCGTAGTCATTCTGATTCCGAAAATTAGGTTTTTCTTATATTTTAATTTTGTAACGAATATGAATTCCATTTCTTTTTATTTAGTTTTTAATTTTAATATGAGCTAAATTTCCATTAGTGCTTGAGAACAAAACAATGGGTGAATCTTGATTTTATTATTATAACGAATGTTGAATTTGGGTTTTTATTGAATTAAATTAAATTAGGGCTTTTACTCTTTTCGACAATTTGTGAATGTTTACTGATTTTAGAGTCGCGAACTAAAATTAGGTGTTAGTATCTAAGCTATTCCATATATGTGGCGTATGGATCATCCTGACGGGGGGTTTAGGTACAGAAATAATTGTTCAATCTAGGATAAAAACTATTGATTCTGACGAACTTAGTTAATCCTAGGGCCAAAGTGGTAATAAATCTTAATCATCCAACGGTGGATCATATTTACCCTGACGGGACTAGTGACACTTTAGGATCGCCTTATAGTCCACCCTGACGGGGGTATAAGGATATTAGAATCCCGACCATTGTAATTGACTGATTTAACCCTTAAACAACATAAGTTAGAAAGTAAAATTAGGAAGATCCTTGCGTTCTCAAGTACTACATCTCATATTGCGTTTTCACACATTTTACTTGCGTCTTAGCTTTTACTTGCATTTATAATTTGTCTTTCATTTAGTAGAATTAATAAACAAAACCAAAACAAACAATTTATTGTCTTTTATTTTCATAAGTGCATCAATCACTATTTGCATAAACATTGTGATCAACCATCCGTCCTTGGAACGAATCTGATTATCAGAATTACTACTTGGGACAACCGTACACTTGCGGTTGTGGTTTGATTATTATTTGCATTTATTTTTAGAACACACAAAGGACCACCAAGTTTTTGGCGCCGCTGCCGGGGACGGTAGCGTGTGACCACGGTGTTTATCCTTTAGTGATAAGTGCATTTATTTTATTTTATCAGTTTTACGCTTTTTGTTTGTTAGCTTTTTCAGGTTTTTAGGTTTGGTGTATGCGAAGAAGGCTATTCAAGGATCTAGAGCCAACACCTCCGATCCTTAGTAATCCAGAATCGTTGATCAGACTTGCGAACAGAAGAAGAAGAGAACGAGAAGCTTTAGAAGTAGAAGAATTAAGTAACAGAATGGAGAATATCATTATTCAAGGTCAACAGAATGGACAAGGCCAGTTAGATGCAAATGGCCAACCTTTAGCTCCAGGCGTTATTCCACAAGTTCAACCACAAAATCCTAATCCTCCAGTCCAGATAGTGATGAATCATGATCCGTGGTTTACTAATGGTCCTCCAGAAGTTCCATTCCGTGCTCCAGCTATAGGAGTAGGTGCTCCAGATATTAATGTTCCGCGTTTCCGTCCAGATTCGGGTATGTTAGCTCAGTTCCAGAATTTTGGTAATTTTCGTGGTAGACCATCAGAAGATCCTCTTAGGGCAGTACAGAAATTCAAACAGATATGTGATTCTTATATCACACAAGGTGTTTCGAGAGAACAGATGTATTTTGCTGCTTTTAAGTTCTTTGTTACTGAGGGAGCAAGTGAATGGCACGATACGCAAGATCCTACGAGGATTACTAATTGGGACCAATTAGAAATCGCTTTCTTTGACAGGTATTACCCAAGTAACATGAGGTTAGATGCTGAACTAGAATTGACACAATTCCGTCAAGAGTATGAGGAAACCGTGGGTAGGAGTTGGACAAGATTTCAGATGTGTTTGCGTAAAGTTCCTAATCATGGCTTTTCAGAACAACAACAGTTAAAGATCTTTTATAGAGGCCTTGATGGAATTTCGAGAGAGAAGTTGGATACACTATGTGGAGCAGGTTTTCTTCAAGTTCAACCCGCTCATGCCAAGATCATTTTAGAGAGAACAGTCAAGAATGAAGTTGGGTGGAGCTCAGTAAGAACACCAGTCAAGGGAGTAAATAATGTTGACATAGAAGAGAAATTTGCTACGTTTGAGAATAAGATCCAGAATACCATAGAGCAACAATTGAAGCAGCTTACTCGAGCTGTGACAGAAGGATTTTCGGGTAAGAAGGTAGCTGTGCATGCTGCACAAGAAGTTTATATGTGTTCAATTTGTAAGGTAGATGATCATGATGAGGAAAGTTGTCCGAATAATCAAGAATCAGTGAATTTTATGTCCAACAGAGGTAATTTTAATTCGAGTAGTAATGGATATCAACCTAACAGAAACCATCCTGGGTTTCAATATTCGAATCCTAATGGGGCAGCCAATCCTACATATGCGTATCAGCCGCGTCCCCAAGGTAACAACTATAATCCTAGACCACAAAACAATTATCAAGGAGGACAGAATCAGAATACTTATGTACCAAGACAAGCTCCTCAGAACACTTACGATGAAACGCTAAACCAGAAAGCTTTACCTGCACATCCACAAGAAGGGGTACTCACCCTTCAGAAAACTGTTGAAAATTTGATTGCTCTACAAGCACAAGCGATGGAACGTCAGAACGCAGCAATAGAACGTCAGAACGCTGCAATAGAAAGACAAAATGCAGCTGAAGCAAATATGAAGATGTTCCAGAATCAGCTGAGTCAAATCAGTAAACAGCTCAATCAACGTCCACAAGGACAACTTCCAAGCGATACCGAAAATCCATCACAACGTGAAGATTGTAAAGCTGTTACCTTGAGAAGTGGTAAGAACCTTCTCCCACCTCCTTTTCCCGTTATGAAAGAGAAAGAAGTTCCAAGAAAAGAAAAGGAAGTGGATGAGAAAGAAAATGAGAAAGAAAATGAGAAGGAAGATGAAGTTGAAGAAATAGTAAGGCCAAGAGAGGCTTCGAAGAAGAAAGATGATAGTATGGTAAATCGCCCTCCACCACCGTTTCCATCGCGAGTTCAGAAAAAGGGTGATATGGGTGATTTTCAGAAATTCTTCAATAGAGTGAGGGGTTTGAGTATTAATATTCCGTTACTTGAGGCAATTCGAGATATTCCTAAGTATACGAAGTTTTTGAAGAGGGCCCTCACTAATAAAAGGCCCTACTGTGATAATGAGATGATTGGCCTTCCTGAAGAGTGTAGTGCGATTTGCCAGAGCAAATTACCTCCGAAGTTAGTTGATCCGGGGAGTTTCACGATTCCCATATCGATTGGAGAAGAATGGAAAGGAAAGGCACTATGCGATTTGGGGGCAAGCATCAACTTGATGCCCAAGTCAGTCTTTGATAAGCTTAAAATTGGAAACGCAAGACCTACCTCTATGGTCTTGCAAATGGCGGACAGGTCTCTTGCTCATCCTGAAGGCCGTATTGAGGATGTCCTTGTTAAGGCAGGTACACTTATATTTCCTGTTGATTTCGTAATTCTTGAATACAATGCAGATAGAAATGTCCCCATTATTTTGGGTAGACCCTTCCTAGCTACAGGGAGGACATTGATCGATGTAGAGAATGGCGAATTAACAATGAGGATACAAGATGAGGAAGTGAAATTCAATGTATTTCGAGCTATGAAATTCCCAGATTCTCAGGAAGATTGCTTCAGAATGGATGTAGTAGAGCAAGCATCGCAAGAGGTATTTAATTGTTTAAATTTTGATGATATCTTGCAGGCTGCTTTGACATTAGATTCACCTGAGATGATGGAGGAGCTTACAGAAACAGTGGCAGCTCTCAATTCTGAAAATCCAAAATATAGGCGTCTTGCCTATGAACCTGTGAGAGAACCGGGGGAGATTATTCCTAAAAAGAAACCTTCAATTGAATCTCCTCCGGAATTGGAAGAAAAACCATTGCCAGCACACTTGAGGTATGCTTATTTGGGTACTAATGAAACTCTACCTGTTATTGTTTCAGCTAATTTAACAGGTCCTCAAGAGGATAAACTGTTGCGTGTGTTAAGAGCCAACAAAGAAGCAATAGGCTGGACAATTGCTGATATCAAAGGCATTAGTCCATCCTATTGTCAACACAAAATCATACTAGAAGATGTTAATGCACGCTCAGTTGAAGGTCAGAGAAGATTAATGCCAGCCATGAAGGATGTGGTGAAGAAGGAGGTGATTAAGCTTTTAGATGCGGGGATTATTTATCCCATTTCGAGTAGTGAATGGGTGAGTCCAGTTCAGTGTGTACCGAAGAAAGGAGGAATTACAACAGTTCTTAACGATAAAAATGAGGCGATTCCTTCAAGAACGGTAGTTGGATGGAGAGTTTGCATGGATTACAGAAAACTGAACAAGGCCACCAGAAAAGATCATTTCCCTTTGCCCTTCATTGATCAGATGTTAGACAAACTAGCCGGAAGAGAGTACTATTGCTTCTTGGATGGGTACTCCGGGTACAATCAGATTTACGTGGCTCCAGAAGATCAACATAAGACTACCTTTACATGCCCATTTGGTACTTTTGCATATCGCAGAATGCCATTTGGATTGTGTAACGCTCCCGCTACTTTTCAAAGGTGTATGATGGCCATCTTCTGGGACATGATAGATAATTTCCTTGAAGTGTTTATGGACGATTTCTCCGTGTTTGGTGATGATTTTGATATATGTTTAGATAACTTGGAGAAAGTGTTAGTGAGATGCAAGGAAACAGATTTGGTGCTCAACTGGGAGAAGTGTCATTTCATGGTACGCGAAGGTATTGTTCTGGGTCACAAAGTTTCGAGTGTTGGTTTAGAGGTTGATAGAGCAAAGATAGAGGTAATTAAAACTCTTCCCCCTCCTGTTTCTGTTAAAGGGGTAAGGAGTTTTCTTGGCCATGCTGGTTTTTATAGGCGTTTTATTAAGGATTTTTCTAAGATTGCTAAACCGTTATGCAACTTACTCGAAAAGGATTGCAAATTCCTTTTTGATGAAGCTTGTTTAGCGGCCTTCAAAGCAATCAAGGAAAAACTCATTTCTGCTCCTATAGTGTTACCTCCAGATTGGAATTTACCGTTTGAGGTTATGTGTGATGCGAGTGATTTATGTATGGGAGCTGTATTGGGACAGAGAAAAGAGAAAGTTTTTCATTCAATTTACTATGCTAGTAAAACTTTTAGTGGTGCTCAGATTAATTACACAGTTACAGAAAAGGAGTTGCTAGCAGTTGTCTATTCGTTTGATAAATTTCGCTCTTATCTTCTTGGAGCGAAAGTTATTGTTTACACAGATCATTCTGCGATCAGATTTCTTATGGAGAAGAAAGATGCGAAACCAAGGTTAATCAGATGGGTGTTACTGCTTCAAGAGTTCGATTTAGAGATCAAAGATAGAAAGGGTTGTGAGAATCAGGTTGCAGATCATCTATCGCGCTTAGAGGGTTCAGAGATGAATAGTGGTACTGAAGCAGTTAGAGAAGAGTTTCCTGATGAGAGTTTATTCGTTGTTCGAGATTATGAAGCTCCTTGGTATGCAGATATTGCAAATTTAGTGGTGAGTGGTGTTTTTCCTGAAGGTTCTACTTATCAAGAAAGAAAGAGGTTAGCTCATCGTGCTAGACAGTTCTTTTGGGAGGATCCGTTCCTCTATAAAGTTTGTGCTGACCAAATGATACGAAGATGTGTAGCAAGGGAAGAGACTCAAGCCATTATAGCTGGATGCCATGATTCATTATATGGAGGACATTTCAAAGGAGACAGAACTGCTGCAAAGGTATTTCAATCAGGTTTTTACTGGCCTTCTCTTATAAAAGATTGTCATGAATATGTTAAGAAATGTACGAGATGCCAGTTTACCGGAAACATATCTAAGAGGGATGAGATGCCGCGTAATAATGTGTTAGAGGTTGAGATATTCGATGTGTGGGGCATAGACTTTATGGGTCCTTTCGTTCCTTCAAATGGTAACCTCTATATCTTATTGGCTGTTGATTATGTGTCTAAGTGGGTAGAAGCGGTGGCTTTACCTACTAATGATTCACGAGTGGTGATTAAGTTCTTGAAGTCACATATTTTCACTAGACATGGCACACCTAGAGTGATTATTAGCGATGGAGGATCTCATTTCGTTAATAGATATCTGAAGACTGTTCTAGAGAAATATGGAGTCAGACACCGTGTATCTACTGCATACCATCCACAATCCAATGGTCAAGCTGAGGTTTCGAACCGTGAAGTCAAGTCAATCCTAGAGAAAACCGTTGGTCCTACAAGAAAAGATTGGTCAACGAAGTTAGATGATGCGTTGTGGGCCTATCGTACTGCGTTTAAGACTCCAGTAGGTGCATCTCCTTATCGTATGGTGTATGGTAAGGCTTGTCACTTACCTTTAGAGCTTGAAATGGGTGCCTATTGGGCAATTGCGCAGTTGAACTTAGATCCTATCTTAGCCGGAAAGAATCGTATGATGAAGCTTAATGAACTTGACGAATTCCGGTTGCATGCTTATGAAAATGCCAAACTTTACAAAGAAAACACAAAGAAATGGCATGACAATCGGATTCGTCCAAAGAACTTTGAAGTAGGGCAAAAAGTATTAAAGTATAATTCAAAGTTCAGCAATTTTCCGGGTAAGTTAAGATCTAAGTGGTCAGGTCCATACATAGTGACCAAAGTTACACCTCATGGGGCGATAGAAATAGAACATCCGCTAGAGAACCGTACCTTTATGGTTAACGGTCACAGATTAAAGATATACCATGGAGGTGAAGATACCAATCGCTCGGAAGATCCACATCCCGGGGAGGTCATGTATCTCCTCGAGAATCCTTAGAAGCGTGAGGTAACCCGTCGAGCTTAACGACGTTAAACAAAAGCCAATTACTTGTATATTAGCTGAGTTTTTCTATTTCTGCAATTTAGATTAGTTTGATTTCCGTAATTTTAGTGTTTTTATTAAGAAATGAGGAAGGGTAGTTGTTTTTGATGATTTCAGGGGTAAAAAGGACTTGAGTTTGGGGTCGATTTGGCGAAAACAGAAGAAAAAGAGGTTGGATGTCCAGGAGAAACCGGGAACCCGCATTCCACAGAACCGGGTACCCGGTTTTGGTGCTGTAATTTCTGAAATTCCCTGACCCAGCGTCTTGGTGGCTTGCGTTTTCGTGCGTTTTGATTCGCGCCATCGACACAAATCCGGGTACCCGCATTTGGCAGAACCGGGTACCCGGTTTCGGAGCTGCTGTTGGTGAAATTTTCTGGTCCAGCGTTTCAGGGTGCTGCGTTTTGGCGCGTTTTCATTCGCGCCATCGAGAAAATCCGGGAACCCGCATTCCACAGAACCGGGTACCCGGTTTCGGCGAGCAAAATCCCTGACCCAGCGTCTTGGGGTCCAGCGTTTTGGTGCGTTTTCAAAAAAAAAAAAAAAAAAAAAAAAAAAAAAAAAAAAAAAAAAAAAAAAAAAAAAAAAAGTCCACAATTATTTTTCCGCGCCGTCACAGCGACGCGGAACCGGGGACCCGGTTTTCCAAATCCGGGAACCCGGTTTGAAAGCTGTGAGAGGCGGTTTTGGGTATTTTAACCTAGTTTTCTTAGCCTCTTTTGCAAGTTTTTACCTAAAACGCACCAATAGCCTCCCCACCTCCGAAATTCATCTACCAAAACACTATATATCATCAAATCCTACCCTCTTTCACCACAAAAACATAAGATCAACTCACCTCCTCTCCAAAATAACATCAAATCCTTAGTTTTTCCCAAGATTCTTCTTCATCAAATCCTAAACTAAAACCCAATTCTTTCTTCTCCCATTCAAATTAATCAAGACCCATCTCATATTCACCCTAGTTCTTCAATTCCTAAGCCTCAAAACATCAAAATTCTAAACTTTTTCTCTAAGTTTTTCATTATTTGAAGTTTTGAGTTTGGAGTGAAAAGAGATGACTAACAGAACCGGTGATTTTCGAAGAACTGCTCCTAGAAGAAAGACCACCATTGGTGGTTCACAAGAACAAGCTATTGAGATTCCTGATTCGCGTCCTAAACGAAAAATTAACGAAGTTAAGCTTGATTCTAACAGAAAAGAAATCACAGGTCTAAAGAGGAGATTGATTGATGAGATTGAAAGTGAGATGGAACCAGAAGAGGAAATTGCGAAGACCATTGAGAAGGAAACTGAACAAGAGATTCCGGAAGCAACCGTTACGAAACCTCCGCGTATGAAGATGTGGGCCCACAAGCCTAAGAGGGTTTACACTTGTTGGAATACCCAGGTTCGTGAAAGAATTGAATTTTTGAAATTTGGTGAGGAGACGAATTTTCCTAAGGGTATTATGAGTAGTGATTACAAGGAATATGCTGTGACATGTGCTAAGTTTGGTTGGAAGGCGTTACAAGAAAGGACGCTTGAGTTTATTCCTACTTTTGTGCGAGAATTTTACGAAGGTTTAGCTACCTCCCATGATGCCATTGATATCCGCAAAAAGGTAGTTCCTTTCTCTATTGAACGTATTCGGAAATCATTGAAACTACCCAACTTTTCTGGAACATGCCCCTTCCAAGAAACTCTTAATGACCCTTCTTTTGATTTTGAGTCCCTTTGGGGGACCGTGCTTGTTAATGGGACTAGCCCAATTCCTGAAGGTGAAAGGTATCCTGGACAGTTTTACAGTAGTAGTTTGACACCTCGTGCTAAGGTTTGGTCTCGTTTCATAATACCCACTTTCTTTGGTATTAAACACACTTCCGAGTTGAAGAAAGAGCACATATTTGTTATTAAGTGTATTTTGGAGGAGAAACCATTTGATGTTGCTAAGATCATTTATGATACAATCATGGAGTTCGCGAAATCACCAATGAAACAACAAAATCTGAAGTTTCCTTGTACTATTACTCAGTTGTGTTTAGACGCAAAGATTCCGCGTAAGAACGCAGATATTGATACTGTTTCAGTTGGTGTGAGTATAGCTTTGAGCACAATCAAGAACATCCATGAAGAAGCAACACGAGCTACAAGAAGTCCAAGAACTCCTCAATCAAAGAAAGCGAAAACTGTACCTGAGTTGGAAGCGAAGATTCAGGTGTTGGAAGAGAATCAGGAGAGGATGATTGCTACCTTGGGAAACGTTACAAAAGAATTGGACCTGCTTCGAAATTTAATACTAGGCGTAAATACACTTCAAAACGCGATTTATGATGCTGTTACGCGAGACAAAGGTCCAGAACGCAACACCGATAACCAGCCTCGCGCTGGTTAAGATACGTTTTCTAAACTTTCCTCTTAGTGTATATTAGTTTAAATGCTTTATTGAGTCTTTTCGAGTCGTGGGGACACGGCTCATTTTTGAGTTTGGGGTGGGGTTCGTTGCCTCATCCCAGTTTTTATGTGTTATTTGCTTTATTTGCTTTCAATAAAAGAATTTTCGGAGTTGCGTTTGACTATAGAAATTTTTAAATATCCCTTTAAGCATACTTTTGATAAATCTATGATAGTAAATAGTGGACTTTAGGGATTGATATAAAACGCACTTACAATTGCATGCGAACATAGGTAATTGATAGGAAAAATTAATTAACAATGCAAATGAAGTAAGCTTGTACTCAAGGAATATGTTTGGTGTGTAGAACGTGAAATCCTAATTAGTAGAGAACCCACCTAGATATGAACTAAAGACAAGCTATGTACTTAGGAAAATGATAGGGGCAGTTCTTTGTTAGCCATTTGTGCCTTTTTAGCCTTCTATCCCTTGTATTAATTATTATCCGTCTCAGCCCACTTTGAGCCTGTAGCCTTTTCTTTGTAGCCACGATATAAGCCATTATCCCTTAGATTATTAGGCATGACCATATGACCCGCACTTGAATCACAATCCTGAGACATGTCTCGAGCTTGAGTTTGGGGTGGTGGGACCACATATGGGGAATTAAATGGGTAGGGATCGATGTGTTTTGTATTGTAGCACAATTGCAGATGATATATACTTGTAACCCTTTGCCGGGAATGAAGAAAAATGAAAAAGAAAGAAAAAATGAAAAATTTTGAAAAATCATACAGTAGGATCCGGGAACCCGGATTCATCAAAACCGGGAACCCGGTTTGCTTCTTTTCAAAAAAAAAAAAAAAAAAAAAAAAAAAAAAAAAAAAAAAAAAAGAGAAAAGAAAAGAAAAAGAAAAATATGAATGAATAAAACATCCGGCAAAGTGGAATTATCTGAAAATCATCTTGTTAATAGTGGGTAGACATGGGACGCTAAATTGTTGCGTATATGGGTGAGTGAGAACATCTTTTTGAGCGTTAACTCAAGCTCGAGGACACTGTTGATGGTAAGTGAGGAGAGAGCCAAAAGCTCACTTCAAATTTACCAAATATACATCCATACCCGTCCTTAAGCCAATATTATAACCGTAAAGACCTCGTGATTCCTAAGTGCATAGTGAATTTATTATTCTGTTGATAGGGAATACACTAGGTGGAGCGTTCAAAGCGAGGTAGGATTAATGACCACCCTATAGCCATCATACAGAGATGAGTATAAGTGTAACCTTCAAGCATTGCGACTTTAATTTTATGATTGAGATTATTTATGTTTGATGTTGCATGATTAGTGTATGTGTATATTAGTTTCTAGAGTTTGCTATATGAGATTTATTTTGAGAGTTGCTTTAGGGTTTATTTGCTAGCTTCTATGTGTTTATACGTTTGCTTCTACCCCTCGTTTTATTTTGTTTTGCTTTGTCGGGACGACAAAGGTTTGAGTTGGGGGTCTTGATGTCTCCCTAATTGTTCTTATTTTAGACCCTTAGGAGACATCATTTTTGGTGTTTATTTAATTAATTCGATAGACTTTTGAATGAAATATGCAATAATTCGGATGTCCCTTTTTATTTCTAGCATTTTTGAATTATTAAACTTTTGCGCATAATATTGGTATTTTTAGTGTAAAGTTTACAGGTTTTTAAATGTTAGCTAGGAAAGGAATCCGAAGATAAAGTCAAAGATCAAAAGATAGAGTCAAGACTTTAAGAGAAATCCCAAAGATTTTATTTTAGAGCTGAAAATCCATTTTCCAGGCCCTTGATTGCTGTTTTCGAGGTACTTAAGAGCTGATTGAGCCGCTGACCTTTGAAGAGAAAACATTCCTTATCGAAGTACGGAACTTTAGCAACTGGAATGAGGTCAATCGGAGTTGTAACGCATCGGGAAAAGCAGTTTTAGTGGAGGCCTGTCATCAGTTACGGGATTTTGGGCTTAAAGAGTGGGCTTGGACATTTAATTAGGCTTTTAATTTCTGGTCCAAGCCCTAATCCGTTTTTCTTATTATAAAAGGAGGTCTGGACTTCTATTTTTCACACAATTCACTTTCCACAAGATTAAAAACACCAGAGAAGCTACAGCAGGAAGAAAGGAGAAGCTACAAGAGCTGGAGTGGGTCTATAGCTCCGTTCGTAGTCATTCTGATTCCGAAAATTAGGTTTTTCTTATATTTTAATTTTGTAACGAATATGAATTCCATTTCTTTTTATTTAGTTTTTAATTTTAATATGAGCTAAATTTCCATTAGTGCTTGAGAACAAAACAATGGGTGAATCTTGATTTTATTATTATAACGAATGTTGAATTTGGGTTTTTATTGAATTAAATTAAATTAGGGCTTTTACTCTTTTCGACAATTTGTGAATGTTTACTGATTTTAGAGTCGCGAACTAAAATTAGGTGTTAGTATCTAAGCTATTCCATATATGTGGCGTATGGATCATCCTGACGGGGGGTTTAGGTACAGAAATAATTGTTCAATCTAGGATAAAAACTATTGATTCTGACGAACTTAGTTAATCCTAGGGCCAAAGTGGTAATAAATCTTAATCATCCAACGGTGGATCATATTTACCCTGACGGGACTAGTGACACTTTAGGATCGCCTTATAGTCCACCCTGACGGGGGTATAAGGATATTAGAATCCCGACCATTGTAATTGACTGATTTAACCCTTAAACAACATAAGTTAGAAAGTAAAATTAGGAAGATCCTTGCGTTCTCAAGTACTACATCTCATATTGCGTTTTCACACATTTTACTTGCGTCTTAGCTTTTACTTGCATTTATAATTTGTCTTTCATTTAGTAGAATTAATAAACAAAACCAAAACAAACAATTTATTGTCTTTTATTTTCATAAGTGCATCAATCACTATTTGCATAAACATTGTGATCAACCATCCGTCCTTGGAACGAATCTGATTATCAGAATTACTACTTGGGACAACCGTACACTTGCGGTTGTGGTTTGATTATTATTTGCATTTATTTTTAGAACACACAAAGGACCACCAGTGACCATCTAACTACTATTAGCAAAGTCCTAAATTGATCAGGTTTAAGACAGACAATAAATCAAAGCACATAAATCAAATATATGGTTAAGCAGCTAGAATCAATTTAAAACATATAATTCCCAAAGAAACTCATATAGAAAGAAAATAGAATTCATAGATTATACATAATGCAAAACCCAAGTTATGGGAAAATTAGTTCATACCTGAAGGAATAAAACTAAAATAAAGATACATGATTGTATCTTGCTCTCTTGAATGACAAAGAATTAATATAAGGTTTAGAACTGAGCAAGGATGACTTTACAAAGGTTAAAGAATGTATTTATAGGGATCTAGGAATCCCTAACACGTTTTCTTGGAGTGTAAGACAAGTAATTGGATTTCTAACCCAACTCAAATTCGTAACCCTAAAATATAAAAAAGGTAATAATCTGTCACTGTTTTGGTCGTAACTTCTTCGTTGCAACTCCGACTGACGCATTCTTTAGATCAAAACTGATCATCTCGGAAAGCTCTGTCACTTTGCTTTAGACCATTCTTCCAAATTCCTAACCAATATTAAGTTATGGTCACTTTAATGGACGTGGTTGCTGGAATTCAGATTTACTTGGAAACTTTATCTTTCCATACTTATCTTTTCTTTACTTTATCTCCAATTTACATGCATATCTTCTTTCCTTTATCTCCAATTTCCATGCATATCTTCTTTCCTTTATCTCCAATTTCCATGCATATCTTCTTTCCTTTATCTCTTGGACTTAATTTGACATCTAATTAATTTCTATATATCTTTAAATCATCACACTAAATAAATAAATTAAACCAAATATGCTCTAAAAATAATAAATAATCAAATCAATACAAGAAATAGGAAAGTGTAATAATTCAAAGGAAAATCGAGTATTAGACTTCCAAAAACACCTAACATGATGTCTCCAACTAAGATTAAATCATCACAAATAGGGAGACATCAATAAGTCTCAGGGTTGCGATTCAAGTGCAAGTCATATGGAAAGTACTATCAACTAAAGGATATGGCTTATATCGCGGCGCCAAAATAAAGGCTTAAAGGCTTTAAATAGGGCTAAGAATGGTATAACATTAATATTCGGTTAGAAAGCTAAAAGGCTCAAGTGGCTGTCAAAGAACTGCCTCTATCATTTTCCTAACTACATAGATTTACTCATTCTTACCTCTAGTTCAATATAAGTGGGTTCTCAACTAGTTTAGATCTCACGTTCTACACACCACTCATTCTTACTAAGTTCAAGCTTACTTCTTTTGCATTGTTTGTTTATTTTTCCTATCTACAATCTAGTGTTTGCATGCACTTAAGGGAGTTATGCACTAACTCTAAGGTCTACTATTTTCTATCATCAATTCACAAAAAGTTTGCTTTTGGGGACAATCAACAAACTTTACATCCAAATCATTCCTTAAACTAATTTTTATTTGACTTTTAAAAAATTTCAAAAGCGATAAAAATAGAAAACGGGGATGAGAACAACGAGTACCCCACCCCCAACTCAAAACTAAGTCGTGTCCCCACGACTCGAAAAAGACTCTAAAGCAATCAATCTAATAAGATACACTAATAATGAGAAGAGTGTTAAGGAAACATATTTGTACATGCACTAGACACGTCTCTATCACTATCATATCGAGGCTTAAATTTGTTCAACTTTTCTTGGTTCTCCTCGCACTTTGATCTTCCTTAACCACTTAATTGAGATGGTGATATGAATCTCCCCCATCTCAATTATCAAATACCTGCTTAAGAATACTTGCACATACTAGAACACGAGGATCATATACAACTCACAATTCCAAATAGTATAACTAACATTTTTAATTCCTAAATTGGCCAGAAATAGAATAGGAGGAGTATTAGCTATTGTACTGATGTTATTTGCTTAAATTTAGATTACCATAATGTTGGATGATTACTTTGCAAGCTCCAATCTTCAAAACTTCAAAAACTTTTGATTTCAATTTTCTAAGGAAATTTTTGGATGATTTCATGTCTTTTGATGATGGATTTGGTGTTTTTATGGGGGTGTAGGAATTAGGTAATGACTATCTTATGGTGTTGTGGAAGATTTAATGGTATATTTTAGGTGTTTTTGGAGCTTGGGTTTATCAATAATGGAGTTTTTTGTGTGAGAGGTTAAGGGAAAAGGAATAATATGGTTCCCATAAGGAATAGAGTTGCTTCTTCTGACACGAACTGGTAACCTGGTTACAATACCGGGTACCCAGTTGAGAAAGGCCCTTTTTTCCACGTTCACAACTAATAGTTGTGTGTGAGCTTATAAATTCCAGGAGGTCTGACCGGAAACGAGGCTCCCGTTCTCACAGAACCGGGTTCTCGATTTCTAATGCTGATTCTCGCTGACGCAGAACTGAATTGAGTCCACATGTGCGTATTCCAAGAGCTAACTGGTAACCCGGATTCACAAAAACCGGGTATTTTGCTTGCAATCTGACCACTTCAAATTCTCCATTGGATATATCTCAAAAAAATAAGCGGTTTAGGCTCAAGAAAAAGTTAATTCTGACATCCGAGTGCAAAGTTATGGCCATTCAAACTTTTCTCAATGTTGTTAGCTGATACATGCAGTACAAAGCATACACCTACTTTGACCTATTAACACGAATTTTTGCACTTCCTTCACCCCAAACTCAATCGTTGACTTACATGTACATCAAAAACACCATATACCCTTCTCACTAATATACACTAAAACACGAATTTAAACTTTCTAATTTACACTAAGAACAAAAAATTAAACTTAGAAAGAATTTTAAAACATGGGTTGTCTCCCAAGAAGCACTTTTGTTTATTACGTCCTTAAGTTCGACGCTTTACCTTCCACGTAGATTGTCTTGAGGCCCTTGCGGTGATCCTCCGCTTAAGCTTGCTTCTCCCTTGATATGGTGTCTTTGGAACCTCCCACCTATATTTTGATACATTCTATCTTTGAAAGGAGGTAGGTAAGTTCCCTGTTTGCCTTCTTATTTTCATGACGAAACTCATTCTCATTTGCGTGGTAATAGATGACCGTCTTGAATGGTATAAGCTCTTTATTCTTCTTTTCAATCTCGTATTCATCTTTGAAAAGTGGTGGGTAGCTACCCCTCCTTACCGCCTTACTCTCACGGTGTGGCACCTTTCTTTCACAACACATGTTGATAATTTTTTGTGGTGGAGGTTGATCTTCAATGGGTTCAGCTCTACTCTCATTCAAATTTCGTGATGGGAATAGTGATGGGTGAACCTGTTGTGGCAGAGGTTCAACTTCTATTTTATCGTGAACCTTGAGTTCTTCAATTGACTCCTCAACCACTTCAGATTTGTCTTTGTCTTCAACCCAATCTTCCACTGTTACCTCATCATATTCTTGCTTTGAAATCTATCTAAACTTGATAAACACTTCTTTTGGCTCACATTCTTTCTTTTGATCATGTACACACTCCATAGGAATAGCAATTTCTGTTTCAACTTCTAGGATTTGTTTTGCTACTCCTTTTTCCATCATACTAATAGGATTTCCAACCACACGGTGGTTTCCATTCACATTCAGCACGTGGGTCATATCACTATCACAAGTGTCTTCTTAACTATCTCCACCTCAACTACATCTTCCGGTTGATATATTCAATCCCTCGAAAGAGTGGAATCTTGATAAAACTTGATTTGGGCCATGTTCAGACTTACAAGTTGGTTAAGAGTCTTGCGTATTATTTTCAATGTGGTCTCGCTTCCCTCGCTTGCCTTTCGATCTTGATCTCTTGACTTTAGATCTTGATCTCTTGCCTTTTCTTCCTCGCATTGGCGCATGAACTCTTCAAGTGTTCTATTGAGGTCTAGGTGGATGCTGTTGAATATTCCCGACCCATTGATTATTCCAGCCTTGATCTTGTAGGTATTGATAAGGTGGTTGTTGTTGAATGTTCTCGATCCATTGGTTTTTCCATCCTTACTCTTGCGGGAATTGATAAGGTGGTTGGTAGAAGTTACTACCCCATTGTTGATGTGCCGAAGAGTCTTCACAATACTCGAATAGACCGGGATTTGGATAATATCCTCCATACATCCTTAATGAATCTCTTGATCATTACCCTATTTATAGAACATGTGAAAGAGACAAAAACCAATACCAAGCGTAAAATAAAAACAATTAATTCTGTTAAATGCAATAAACACAAAAACTTAACGTTGTAATCCCCGGCAGTGGCGCCAAAAACTTGGTGGCTCCTAGAGTGTGATAAACATCAACATAAAAGAAGAGAAGCAACTAATCGCAAGTGTATGGGTCGTTCCAAGTAATAGATAAGTAAATCGGGATATTCATCTCCACATGGATTACGAGGTTATGATTAAGTGTTTAAATAGAAAGTAGAATTAATTACTATAATAAATAGAGTAGATATTTATTTGGTTTTTGAGTATTAACAGCTCGCAAGAAATTAAATCTAAAGATATACTAAATTAAACTAGAATGAAGTAAAATAGATTACTTAAATGCGAAATATACTTGAGTCTCACTAGGGAATTACCAAAGTTCTTTAATTCACAGTTTATTGCTTGAGGTGTAAATCGTATTTTGCATTAGCCGAGATTCTGCTATCTTCCTAAATCCTGTCAGGAAAGAAAATATGTTAATCTACGGTACTAATGACCTCGTTATAGTGACATTACAACACTTTCAATTGATTTATAGCATAAACCCTTATGACTATGTGGTTAGTTAATACCGCCAGGTTCAATAACACACACCACTCGCCTATGTCCTAGTTTTGTATTTAGACCCCCCTTCCGGATGATTGCGCCACGACGAATAACCTAAATACTAAATCATATATCTAATTGATCAGAGAAGAGATAATAATTAACACAAGAACATAGTCAATGAAAAATATTACGACTTAGTTTAAATTAAAGCAATCCCAAACTTAATAAACTTTAAATTAAAAATTAGGGTTCATCCCTTAAATAGAAATTATCAAGTAAGGGAAAATTAGCCCATAACTAAACTAAAGACAGAAATAAATAACTATATATACATAATACTCGTAATAGATTGGGGGCTGAATAGTTGAAGATTGGTCGAAGACCAATCTTCTTCTCTTCTCCTCCCTGCTCCCAGCGTTTCCTCTCTCTCCCAAAATATTGTTTATAATGTTTTCTGCTGGTTTATGAGGTCAAATAAGCCTATATAGATGTATAAAATGGACTTGTCCCATATGTGCTTAAGTAAGTGATTAAAAAGGCCCAAATCTGTTTTAATTAATTTGGAACTGCACTGCACCACTTCAGTAAATCGACCATAACTTTTGCATCATAAGTCCAAATCCAATGATTCTACTTCTCAAAATTCACTGACTTCAAGGCCCACAACTTTCATCTGAACTATTAAGTCTGAATCCGCACGGATTGGCCTCGGAAATGGAAACAAGTGACGACTTAACTCTTTCTAAAACTCCTCCACCTTCACAAAAGTGATTTCTCTTTTAATGTTTTCCCTTGTTGTTGGACTTGGATATTCACTTCTTCTATTCATCTTGGTACCTCCTAGTATCCATATACCTAATAATTTCATACTAAACACACTTAACACACAAAATCTCTAAAAGTACAAATAATTCTAAAATGAATTAAGAAAGTGGATAGCAAAATACGACTATTAATCTAGTAAATAAGTCCAATTCAAACCTAAAATGATGTATCTTGAAGGGATTTTTCTATCACAAAACGAAAAATATCATATGCATAAGGAGGCTTGCATATTCACGTGCGATAAGTCGTGGTGCGCGCAAGTTGGCTCAGACCACCACGTACCAAAGAAGCTTGATGTGTGGATAAATTAGAATATTCACCACCAGCACGGCAAAGCTTGTTTGTTTGACTTATCGAACAAAATTTTTTCGAGGCGAAAGCGATTTATTCACGAATAATTTGTTTTTTTATGGTTGAAGCGGAACTTTCACGAACAATAGGGTGTTTGGAATGAAGTAAGAAGCATGATATTAATGAAAATATTAAAATTTAAAGAAAATAAAATAAAAAAATTCAAGTTAATATATTGAATAAAAATGTATTTATTGATGAATGAAATATTAATTTGCAGATCATAAATATAAACGAGCAGTTAACGAACGAGTTCGAACAAAATTTTGTGTTCGTTAGTATAAACGAACAAGTTTGAACGAAATTTTTCTAATTTGAACTCGAATTGCTTACAAGTGGCTTGGTTTGTTGATGGTCCTAAACTTACCTTAAAACAGTAACAATCAAATATCATATATTTCATATATAAACAATCAATTTTTTTTGAAAAAATATGTTAGTCATGCATGCATGAGTTATACGTTGGAGAATCAAAATATTTCATATTGAAACTTTAAATTTTGAAACAGTACAAGTTAATAACTTTTAAAACGGTTTTTTTTTTTAGTAACGATATTTGTCACCCTTTTTGTATCACCTTTCTATCACCTCTTACGTGTATGCCTACATGTACCAATGAATGGATTTCTCTATCCTATTTAATTTTTCTCTATCTTTTATTCAAGGAAATCAAAACATATATATAGAAGGGTGATAAAAGGGTGACATGAAAAAGGGTGACATATATCATTACTCTTTTTTTTTGGTCAAACGAAGATAAAGGTGAAAGACCGAATTAGCCTATTCCCATTCTGCCAAAATTCGCAGTCAACGTTCTAATACCGGATCTCTCAACGACCCGTTGTCTAGCATTTCGCGCGGCTCTATCAGCCAATCCGTTTTTCCTTCGTGGAATGTGCTTAAAGGACATCTGACCTTGCCTTTCGGCCAAGAGCCTCACCAACTGAAGGGATGGTCTGATCTTCCACCAGGCTGCTGACAACTTTGAAATACCTTGAGCGACTTCAAGGTTATCTGAACAGATAGTAATCTTCCGTGAAGTTTCCCTTAATGCTAGTTTTGTTGTTTCCAAAACCGCTGACATTTCTGCTTCCGTAGATGTGTCTGTCCAAATAGGTGCCGAATAAACTTGTCGCGCTCCTGTGCTGATGTCTCTACGGTTAGTTTTGTAAATAATTTTTAAAATAGTATAAATTATAAAAAACTACTCATTTGACTTATCTTATATATAGTTCGTGTAAAAAAGGTTTGTTTCTTTAAAAATAATAGTTGATTTAATAATTAGACTAATTCGCAGACAAAAGAGACTTTTATATGTATAAAATAAAAAGGTTGGTTCTTTTTAAATTTATTTATATCTAAAGTTCGAAACTAATAAAAGAAATTACATATCAAAACTCAGTGCAACTCTCAAAATACCAATACCATTTCAATTTCTAAATGATACTATTATTCCAAAAGATTTTTCACTCTCCATCTCATTTTTTTTTTTAATTTTTACTTAATTTTTTTTTGTCTTAATAAGTTTGATGTCTTGCAAATATATTTTAATAATTATCTTATTTACTCTTAATATATTATACTAACGGTATATATAATTATCTTATTTTTAACCTACAATAAAAAAACACTTACCAAACTCACACAAAAAACTCTTGTCTATCAAATTTTTGAAATTAAAATTAAAAGGTTTGGATCAAGCCAGGGAGGGTGGATTTGCGTTTCACGTGTTTCTATGGTTGGCTAAACCTCGAAAATAGAGGGGTGCTCAAAATGGTGCTAGAGATGGTGTTTTTATTGAAATTCAGAATTGATGCAGATCCATGGTGGTTGTGGTTCAAGCTAAAAAAATTGGTATCTCATATTTGTGGTAGTTTAAGGCTTGGATCTGAAGTTGTTAAGAGACCTAATTTTTGAAGTATGGCTGCTTGTGAATCTTAGCTTGTGGTGGTGGCACATGAGCTACGAGCTTACTTCAGAGCTAGGATCTAGGGAGGTTTGAATCTTGGGTCTATTATGGTGATTCAAAAATTGGGTCTTCAGTAAGGCTCTGATCTGGTCCAGCTATGGTGAGATATAGGTTCATGCTTGCTTGGTTAGAGTTAATGATTTACAACCATGGTGGTGTTGTTATGGAGTTGGTGCTTTGTTTCGAGAGTTTGTGAGTTCGTGATGATGCTACGGAGTATGAGATGTCCTTGTTCGAAGCTAATGTAGGTGTTGGCCTAACCTTGTTTTTAATCCCGTTTTAATATTCGACAAATCATTCTTTAACTAAAATTATTTTACGGGTTATAAATATTCATGTTTTGATACTTAAAAATGTTTTTCAAAAACTCCTAGTAATATAGCTTTTTTAGTAAACCTTTTAATATCCATAAAGACCTGTAACTTGAGCTTTCTTAGTGTATGGGTGCGGTACACCGGACCCTCTGTGCGGTACACTGCAGTGACACAGACTACACCACGGACCATGGCTAGTCCGCAACAAGAAACAAGTGAATTAAGCGAGAGTTCATGCGGTACACCGGACCAACCCCGCGGTGCACCGCAGGTAAGGGTTTCTTCAGCAAAAGAACAAGACAAAAGACTTATAACCGTTGGGTGTTAAATCTATCCTTTAGACACATGGTATTTGACCGTTGGGGCTTATTTCAGCTACAAATAAGAGCTCATTGAAGGCACAACTCACACCTTCCATCTACCAATCTTAAGAGCTATTATTGTTATCATTCAAGAAGGTTTTCAAGAGCATTCAAGTCATATCTACACATTTAAGCTACATAGTTATATCTACTCATTAAGGAGTTTAGCTACAAACATTGTATCACCACTTAAACACTTTTCTTTCCTCTTAATTCTTACCCTTGTATTAGATTAAGAGAGTATTGTGAGTATAGTTAGTATACTTGGTTCCTTGTGTTTGTGATAAAACAAGTGGTTTGCTTCAAGGTTGTGAAGTGGTTGTAAAGGGTTTGTAATCTCACCCGGGTTGAAGAAATACGAAGATTATATTGAGAATCTTGCAAATCCTAAGGGGAACTCCTTAGGTAGTGGATGTAGGGAAAGCGAACCACTATATATCGTTGTGTATCTAACTATCCGTACACTATTTATTTTCCGCACTCTATATGCTTGATAAAATGCTTACATGAATAGTTTACTTATATTGTCTCTTAGTATTATCTAGTTTATAAATATTGATGTCTCCTTAATTGTTCTTATTTTCGACCCTTAGGAGACATCATTTTTGGTGTTTATTTGACTATTTAGATAGACTTTTGGTGCTAATATGCAATAATATGATTTTTCTCTTTTATTTCTAGCATTTTTGATTTATGAAGCTTTTGCGCGTAATATTGGTATTTTTAGTGAAGATTTTACAGGTTTTAGATGTTAGCAAGAAGAGGAATCCAAGGAGAAAGTCAAAGATCAAAAGATAGAGTCAAGATTTGAAAAGAAATCCCGAAGATATTATTTTTAGAGCTGAAAATCCATTTTCCAGGCTATAGATTGCTGATTTCGAGGTGCTTAAGAGATGATTTAGCCGCTTACCTTTGAAGAGAAAACATTCCTTATCGAGTTACGGAACTTTAGCAACTGGAATGAGGTCAATCGGAGTCATAACGAAGCGGGAAAAGCCGTTTTAGTGAAGGTGTATCAGCAGTTACGGGATTTTGGGCTTAGAAATTGGGCTTGGACATTTAATTATTGATTTATTTCCAAGTCCAAGCCCTAATCCGTTTTTAACATTATAAAAGGGCTTTAGACCTCTATTTTCACACACTCTTAATATCTTTTTCAATATACAACATACGCTTAAGAGTCAGACACCAGAGAAGAAGCTAGAGGCAGGAAGAGAAGAAGCAAGAGCTGGAGACGGTCTATATCTCCACTTCTCAGCCAATTCAATTCCATAATTAGGTTTTTCTATTTTATTCTGTAAAACATGATGAACCTATTTGTTTCTTTAGTTTTTGTCTTTTCAATTATTATGAGCTAAACTAAATTAGTGCTTGAGAACGCATAATGGGTTAATCCCAATTTGATTTCGTTTTATACATTTGGATTTGGGATTATTATTATTTAAATTAAATTGGGTGAATTGTATTTTTCTTTAATTTGCACTTTATTTACTATTTTTGACCTGATCAATCAATGATAGGACTTAGTATCTAAGCTATTCCAATTAGTGGCGATTGGATCACCTTGACGGGGGGTTTAGGTACCGAACTAGTTAATGAATGTAGGTTAGAAATTATTGACTCTGACGAGCTTAATTAAACCTATGGCCTATTGGGTAATTTGAACTTAAACACTTGAGAGTGGACTATAATCACCCTGACGGGGTTTGTAGCACTTGAAAGTTGCTCCTTAGTCCACCCTGACGGGGGTAAGGATATTATAGAATCCCGACCAATACAAATTTACCGATTTGTCCCTTAAACAATGTATGAAATGAATGATAGTTAGGAAAACCTTTGCGTCTCTCAAGTACTACCTGCTCTTACTTGCGTATCACTTTTATTTACTTGCGTCTTAGTTATTTATTTACATTTTCGCATTAGTCTTTCATTCCTTAGGATTAATACAAAACCAAACAAACATATTATTGTCTTTTATTTTCATAAGTGCATCAATCATTAATAGATAAGCATTGTAGTCAACCATCCCGTCCTTGGAACGAATCTGTATTATCAGTTATACTACTTGGGACAACCGTACACTTGCGGTTGTGGTTCGATTATTCATTGCATTTATTTTAGAACACACAAAGGACCACCAAGTTTTTGGCGCCGTTGCCGGGGACGGTAGCGTGTGACCACGGTGTTTATCCTTTAGTGATAGTGCATTTATTTTATTTTATTTTATCAGTTTTACGCTTTTTGTTTAGTTTCTTTTCAGGTTTTTAGGTTTGGTGTATGCGAAGAAGATTATTCAAGGATCTAGAGCCAACACCTCCGATCGTTAGTAACCCAGAATCGTTGATCAGACTTGCTAACAAGAGAAGAAAAGAACGAGAAGTTTTAGAAGTAGAAGAGTTAAGTAACAGAATGGAGAATATCAATCTTCAAGGTCAACAGCTAGATGCAAATGGCCAACCTTTAGCTCCAGGTGTTATTCCTCCAGTTCCACCAGTGAATCCTAATCCTCAAGTCCAGATAGTAATGAATCAAGATCCGTGGTTTACTAATGGTCCTCCAGAAGTTCCATTCCGTGCTCCTGCTATAGGAGTAGGTGCTCCAGATATAAATGTTCCGAGGTTTCGTCCAGATTCGGGTATGTTAGCTCAATTCCAAAATTTTGGAAATTTTCGTGGTAGACCATCAGAAGATCCTCTTAGAGCAGTACAGAAGTTTAAACAGATATGTGATTCTTATATCACACAAGGAGTTTCGAGAGAACAGATGTATTTTGCTGCTTTTAAATTCTTTGTTATTGATGGAGCGAGTGAATGGCACGATACGCAAGATCCTACGAAGATCACCAACTGGGACCAATTAGAGATTGCTTTCTTTGACAAATATTACCCAAGTAACATGAGGTTAGATGCTGAATTAGAATTGACGCATTTCCGTCAAGAATATGATGAAACTGTGGGTAGAAGTTGGACAAGATTTCAGATGTGTTTACGTAAAGTTCCTAATCATGGCTTTTCAGAACAACAACAGTTAAAAATCTTTTATAGAGGCCTTGATGGGAATTCGAGAGAGAAATTGGATACGCTATGTGGTGCAGGTTTTCTTCAAGTTCAACCCGCTCATGCTAAAATCATTTTAGAAAGAACAGTCAAGAATGAAGTTGGGTGGAATTCAGTAAGAACACCAGTTAAAGGAGTGAACAATGTTAATATCGAAGAAAAGTTTGCTACGCTTGAGAATAAGATTCAAACCACAATAGAGCAACAGTTGAAGCAGCTTACTTTAACTGTAAAAGAAGGTTTTTCGAATAAAAGAGGTGAGGTAAAGGTAGCACACGAGGTATATGGATGTGAGTATTGTGGTGTTAATGATCATAGTTGGGAAAATTGTCAAAACAATCAAGAATCTGTGATGTTTGTGTCCAATAGAGGTAACTTTAATTCGAATGGTAACGGATATCAGCCTAACAGAAACCATCCTGGGTTTCAATACTCAAATCCTAATGGGGCAGCCAATCCTACATATGCGTATCAGCCACATCCCCAAGGTAACAACTACAATCCAAGACCACACAACAATTATCAAGGAGGACAGAATCAAAATTATGTTCAGAGACAAGCTCCTCAAGACAATTATGATGACACAATGAATCAAAAAGCCTTACCTGCTCATCCATAAGAAGGAGCAGCTACCCTTCAGAAAACAGTTGAAAGTTTAATCGCTCTTCAGACACAAGCTATGGAACGTCAAAATGCAATCGAAGCTAATATGAATTTGTTCCAGAATCAACTAAGCCAAATAAATAAACAACTGAATCAACGTCCACAAGGGCAACTTCCTAGCGATACTGAGAATCCACTCCAAATCGAAGATTGTAAAGCTATTACTCTCAGAAGTGGTAAGAACCTTCCTCCACCTCCTTTTCCGATTATGAAAGAAAAAGAAGTTAGAAAAGAAAAAGAGGTGGTGACTGAAGATACAGAAGTTGAAGTGGAAGAAGTGGAGAGGCCTAATGAAATTCCGAAGAAGAAAGATGATACTATAATAAGCCGTCCTCCTCCACCATTTTCATCAAGAGTTCAAAAGAAGGATGATATGGCTGATTATCAAAAATTCTTTAACAAGGTAAGAGGTCTTAGCATAAATATTCCGTTGTTAGAAGCTATTCGAGATGTGCCCAAGTATGCTAAGTTTCTGAAAAGAGCCCTCACCAACAAAAGGCCGTATTGTGATAATGAAATGATTGGTCTCCCTGAGGAATGTAGTGCTATTTGTCAAGGTAAATTACCTCCAAAGTTAGTTGATCCTGGGAGCTTTACGATTCCGATATCTATTGGTAATGAATGGAGAGGTAAGTCACTATGTGATTTGGGTGCAAGCATAAATCTTATGCCAAAATCAATCTTTGACAAGCTTAATATCAAAGCAAGACCCACTTTTATGGTCTTGCAAATGGCGGATCGATCTCTTGCACATCCAGAAGGCCGAATCGAAGATGTCCTCGTTAAGGCAGGTACGTTAATTTTTCCCGCTGATTTCGTTATACTTGATTACGACGCGGATAGGAATGTCCCCATTATTTTGGGAAGACCATTCCTAGCCACGGGGCGTACTTTGATTGATGTAGAAAATGGCGAAATGATTATGAGAATCCAAGACGAGGAGATGAAGTTTAATGTATTTAGACCTATGAAGTTTCCGGATTCCAAGGAAGAATGTTTTCGTATAGATGTAATGGAACCGGTAAGAAAAGAGCCAATCAATGTTGTGGACACTTTAGGGGTGGAAGAGAAAGTGTTACGAAAGAAACCACCGATCAAAGTTCCTCCAAATCCTAAGAGAAATCCACCACCCAATCTTGCGAAGAAGAAAGAGAAGACACGTGTCACAAAGGTTCCAAGGGAACCTAAGAAGGAAAGGAAGAAAAAGGAGTTTAAAGTAGGCGAAGAAGTTGCTATGAAAAAGCCTAAACCTCCTCCAAAGACATGTGAATCAAAAAGTTCTTGGCTAGGACCGTTCATGGTCACGAAGGTTATCTCAGATAAACTAGTGGGAATAAAAGCTAAGGGATGCAAATTTCGAGTTGCAAATATTGACAACCTCACTCACTGCTGGGGAGGCTATGTCAATGACTAAAGAATGAGGTAACCCGTCGAGCTTAACGACGTTAAAAAAAAGCCATTTCTTGTATATTAGTTAAGTACTTCAATTTCGTAGTTTAATTTAGTTTGATTTTCGTTAATTTAGTGTTTATTATTAAGAAATGAGGAAGGGTGTTTGTTTTTGATGATTTCAGGGGTATAATGGTCATGACTTTGGGGTCAAACGATGAGAAAAACGAAAAAAATTGAAGTCCACAGCAGGTTTGACCGGCTAGCCGGCGAGCTGGCCGGCATACCGGCCAAACGAGCTGAAGGACCCCAACTCTCTGACCACTGCGTCAGCGACAACGCAGCATTGCTGCGTCATCATTCGCGCCAGCGAGAAAGCGCCGGCATGCCGGTCAACTGACCGGCTAGCCGGCCAAAGAGGAAGGAGTTTCTGGTCCTTGCGTTAGCGACGACGCAAGGTTGCTGCGTCATCAAATGCGCCATCGACATTTGACCGGCATGCCGGCGAATCCGCCGGCTAGCCGGCCAAGAATGTCGAGAGTTCTGATCACTGCGTCAGCGACGACGCAAGAGGCCTGCGTCAGAGGTAAAAAAAAAAAAGTACAAAATTTTTCGAAAATTTATTTTTCGCCGACGCACTGGCCGACATACCGGTCAACCGCCGGCTAGCCGGTCAACTGCTGTGATTGGCGATTTTCAGGGTTTAAAACCCTATATTTTTAGCCTCTTTCTCATGCTAAGCCTCCAGTGACGAATCCTAGCCTCAAACTACTCCTAAAATCATCATCAAAACAACATCATACCACCAATCGTTCCCTCTAAACATCATCCAAGATCACAATCAAACCATTAAACTTCCAAAATACCAAATCTTTACACTTTAAACCAATTTTTCTTTCACCAAAGCTAAAATTTATCCATTAATCCTTTCCCAAACCTTGAAATATCCATGACCCAGCGCTAAACAGTCCATAATTCAAACCCAAACCTTCAAGAACACTAAAATCACAATTTTATCGAAGGGTCTTGAAGCTTTGAGTTTGGGGTCATCGGAGATGACCATGAAGGTTAGGAAAGGTACGAAGAACATGGTGAAGAAAGAGAATTGGGTATGAGAGGAAGATCTTAATAGAGGAGATGATGCTTAGAGGGCAAGTAATAAATGAAAACGTGGAAAAATTGAAGAAGTTCGAGGTGATGAAGAACACTTTAAACGCAACCATTAATGAAGAAGAACTCCAACCTCAACTTGGACGCAACACCGACACCAGCCTCGCGCTGGTTAAGATACGTTTTCTTTCCCTTCTCATTTAGTGTAAATTATTTTATTGCTTTGAGTCTTTTCGAGTCGTGGGGACACGACTCATTTTTGAGTTTGGGGTGGGGTTCGTTGCCTCATCCCAGTTTTTATGTGTTTATTTGTTTTAATTGTTTTCAATAAAATAATTAGGAGTTGCGTTTGACTGTAGAAGATTTTAAATGACCCTTTTAAGCATACTTTTGATGAATCTATGATAGTAGATAGTGGACTTTAGGGAATAACATAAAACGCACTTATAATTGCATGCGAACATAGGTAATTAATAGGAAAAATTAATGAACAATGCAAATGAAGTAAGCTTGTACTTAAGGAATATGTTTGGTGTGTAGAACGTGAAATCCTAATTAGTAGAGAACCCACCTAGATATGAACTAAAGACAAGCTATGTGCTTAGGAAAATGATAGGGACAGTTCTTTGTTAGCCATTTGAAGCCTTTTAGCTTGCTATCCCTTATTATAATTTTATCCGTCTCAGCCCAATTTTGAGCCTTAAACCTTTTCTTTTGTAGCCACGATATAAGCCCATTATCCTTTAGATTATTAGGCATGACCAAATGACCCGCACATGAATCACAACCCTGAGACTTGTCTCGAGCTTGAGTTTGGGGTGGTGGGACCACATTTGGGAAGATACATTGGGAAGGGATTATATGTGTTTGTATTGAGGCACAAAAATGTAGATGATATTATTATTTGTAACCCTTTGCCGGGATTTAAAAAGAAAATAGAGAAAAAAAAAAGAATTATAAGAGACATGACCTTTCACATCAAAACGAGGGTCATGGGTATCTTGTACAAAAAAAAAAGAACTGAAAAAGAAAATAAAAAGAAAGAATAAAATAAACCGGCAAAGTGGAATATTTTTGGAAATCATTTTAAGTTGTTATTGGGTTGACATGGGGACGCAACATTAGTGCGTCAATTGGGTGAGTGAGAACATTTTTGAGCGTAAATTCAAGCTCGAGGACATTGTTGATGGTAAGTGAGGAGAGAGCCAAAAGCTCACTTCAAATTTACCAAATATACATCCATACCGTCCTTAAGCCATTATTAAAACCGTAAAGACCTCTTGATTCTTAAGTACATAGTGAATTTATAATTCTGTTAATAGGGAATATACTAGGTGGAGCGTTCAAAGCGAGTTAGGATTAATGACCACCCTATAGCCATCATACAGAGATGAGTACAAGTGTAACCTTCAAGCATTGCGACTTTAATTTTATGATTGAGATTGTTTATGTTTGATGTTGCATGATTAGTGTATGTATATGATAGTTCTTAATGTTTTCTATATGAGATTTATCTTTAGCATTGCTTTAGGGTTTATTTGCTAGCTTCTATTTTCTCTTGCATCTACTTCACTCCCCTTGTTTTTAGTTTTGCTTTGTCGGGACGACAAAGGTTTGAGTTAGGGGTCTTGATGTCTCCTTAATTGTTCTTATTTTCGACCCTTAGGAGACATCATTTTTTGTGTTTATTTGACTATTTAGATAGACTTTTGGTGCTAATATGCAATAATATGATTTTCCTCTTTTATTTCTAGCATTTTTGATTTATGAAGCTTTTGCGCGTAATATTGGTATTTTTAGTGAAGATTTTACAGGTTTTAGATGTTAGCTAGAAGAGGAATCCAAGTAGAAAGTCAAAGATCAAAAGATAGAGTCAAGATTTGAAAAGAAATCCCGAAGATATTATTTTTAGAGCTGAAAATCCATTTTCCAGGCTATAGATTGCTGATTTCGAGGTGCTTAAGAGATGATTTAGCCGCTTACCTTTGAAGAGAAAACATTTCTTATCGAGTTACGGAACTTTAGCAACTGGAATGAGGTCAATCGGAGTCATAACGAAGCGGGAAAAGCCGTTTTAGTGAAGGTGTATCAGCAGTTACGGGATTTTGGGCTTAGAAATTGGGCTTGGACATTTAATTATTGATTTATTTCCAAGTCCAAGCCCTAATCCGTTTTTAACATTATAAAAGGGCTTTAGACCTCTATTTTCACACACTCTTAATATCTTTTTCAATATACAACATACGCTTAAGAGTCAGACACCAGAGAAGAAGCTAGAGGCAGGAAGAGAAGAAGCAAGAGCTGGAGACGGTCTATATCTCCACTTCTCAGCCAATTCAATTCCATAATTAGGTTTTTCTATTTTATTCTGTAAAACATGATGAACCTATTTGTTTCTTTAGTTTTTGTCTTTTCAATTATTATGAGCTAAACTAAATTAGTGCTTGAGAACGCATAATGGGTTAATCCCAATTTGATTTCGTTTTATACATTTGGATTTGGGATTATTATTATTTAAATTAAATTGGGTGAATTGTATTTTTCTTTAATTTGCACTTTATTTACTATTTTTGACCTGATCAATCAATGATAGGACTTAGTATCTAAGCTATTCCAATTAGTGGCGATTGGATCACCTTGACGGGGGGTTTAGGTACCGAACTAGTTAATGAATGTAGGTTAGAAATTATTGACTCTGACGAGCTTAATTAAACCTATGGCCTATTGGGTAATTTGAACTTAAACACTTGAGAGTGGACTATAATCACCCTGACGGGGTTTGTAGCACTTGAAAGTTGCTCCTTAGTCCACCCTGACGGGGGTAAGGATATTATAGAATCCCGACCAATACAAATTTACCGATTTGTCCCTTAAACAATGTATGAAATGAATGATAGTTAGGAAAACCTTTGCGTCTCTCAAGTACTACCTGCTCTTACTTGCGTATCACTTTTATTTACTTGCGTCTTAGTTATTTATTTACATTTTCGCATTAGTCTTTCATTCCTTAGGATTAATACAAAACCAAACAAACATATTATTGTCTTTTATTTTCATAAGTGCATCAATCTTTAATAGATAAGCATTGTAGTCAACCATCCCGTCCTTGGAACGAATCTGTATTATCAGTTATACTACTTGGGACAACCGTACACTTGCGGTTGTGGTTCGATTATTCATTGCATTTATTTTAGAACACACAAAGGACCACCAAATATCTAGTTTACTAAAGCAATAGGATTTAAATTAGCCTTTAATTTTATTTACTTGAAATAAAATTAGCCGATTAATTTCCATAGTCCTATTCAACCCCCCTTCTAGGACGCATATAGAATATCAATTGGTATCAGAGCCTAGCTCTAATTTGTACTTAACCGTTTCTAGAGTTAAAACGATATGGACTCTAACCAACCGGAAGGTTCGTGCTCTACTAGACCTCCGCTTTTTACAGGAAAAGACTACTTTGGATGGAAAAAGAAAATGGAGATTCATGTCTAAGGAATTGACTACTTTTTATGGATAGATATTAAGAAGGGTCCTTTTATCCCTTATAAGGATGAAGCTGGGACAATTGAGAAAAAGGAAGATGACTACACAAATGATGATATTGCCAAACTCACCAAAAACAACAAGGCGATGAACATACTCATAAATGGTCTAGGTGTCACGGAGTATGTTAGAGTTAGTGAATGCAATTCGGCTCATGAAATGTGGCAACTTTCGGAGCTATCGTATCAAGGTACGGAGGATATCAAAGAAACTAAGATTGGTCTCTTTATTACAAAATATGAGCTATTTCGATTGGAGCCCGATGAACTCTTAAATGTTATGCATCAAAGATTCTCCAACATTGTCAACACCTTGAAGACTCTTGGTCAAGTCTACACCAACAAAGAGCAATGTCGAAAAATCCTATTTGATCTTCCAAATAAATATAAAACAAAGATCAACTCCATCAGAGACACAAAAGATCTTTCAAAGATGACGATTTATGAACTCATTTGTAACCTCATGACGGAGGAACTAGTGCTTGAAGAAGAAAAAATAAGAGATGGTGAGGAAAAGAAAATTAAGAAATCCATTGCCTTTCATGCCTTAAGTAGCAGGATGAAGGAAAGAAAGGAAAAGAAGGAAAGTGAAGAAGAAGATAATTCACATGAAGAAGAAACTAGTGAAGATGACGGAGTGGCTATGTTGGCAAGAGATATGAAAAGAATTTTGAGATACAAACGGTTTGCCAAGAAAGGAAGCTCTTCCACACCCTACAAAAATAATGTTAAAGCTATCAAACAAGATGAACCCACTTGCTATCATTGCAAGAAAATAGGTCACATCAAAACCTATTGTCCTCTTCTTCACAAAGAAAACCCTAAGAGAGCTATGCATGCAAGCATCACTTGGGATACTCAAAATTCGGATGAAGAAGATAGTGAAAATGATAATGTTAACCTTGTTGCTTTCATGGAAGATCTTGCAAATGATGAAGATGCCATTTGGGATGATAGTCACTCAATCCAAGAGTTAAGTGATGACGGTTCAACTCACTTAGCATTCATGGCAAACCATGATGAGGTAACTCCTAAATCTAATCTTTCTTTATCAAATGATGATGCTAGTGAGGAAGATATTCATGATGCATTTGATTCTCTTTACAATGATTTTTTGAACTCTATTGAAACAAACAAAGTTTTAACAAAAGATTTAGAAATTGAAAGGATTAGAAATAAAGAGATTTTAAAAGCTTTGGATGATTGTCAAAATCTTAGTGATGAATGTATAGATGAAAATGAAAAACTTCATCTTATTAAGAAAAATCTTTTGGAAGAAAAAGATTTGTTAGAGAAAAAAAGTTGAAGATTTAAATGCTATCATTTTAAAATTCACAAAGGGGCAAGAAAATTTGGATTTGATTTTAGACTCTCAAAAAATGGCTTTTGAAAAAAGTGGTATTGGCTATGATCCTTCAACTAAACAAAAATTCTTGAAAAATGCTTTTGTTATATCAACCTTTGCAAATCATATTCCTTCATCTTCAAAATCTTCAATCACTTGCACATATTGCGAAAAACTTGGTCATGATGCATCTCATTGTTACTATCATAAATTATTGGATTTGGGGTCTCTTGTACCATCTTGGAAAAAGCCTATATGGGCTATAAAAAGAAAATCCACTAACCCTCATGGACCCAAACCGAATTGGGTACCTAAAGCTTAATCATTTTTGTTTGTAGGGATTGAGCATCAAGAAGCAAAATATATGGATTCTTGATAGTGGATGTTCTAGACATATGACCGGGAACTCTTCGTTATTTACACATCTCTATAAAACAAAAGGTGATAAAGTTACTTTTGCCGACAATACTAAAAAACGTGTTTTGGGTAAAGGTAATATTGGTAATATGGATTCTTTACTTATTTCAAATGTTTTGCTTGTTGAGGGTCTATCTTTTAACTTGCTTAGTATTAGTCAACTATGTGATGTTGGTTATTTTGTTAAATTTGAAGCATCTAGATGTATTGTGTTTAAAAATGATGAGTTAAATACTATTTTTATTGCTAAGAGATCCGATAATGTTTTTGTAGTTGATCTTGAGAGTCTTATTTGTCAACGTATTAAATGCTTGTCTGTGGTTAATGATAGTTGGCTTTGGCATAGACGTTTAGGACATGCTAGCATGGATTTAATTTCAAAATTGTCTAGAAAAAATCTTGTTGTTGGTTTGCCTATTTATAAGTTTGATAAAGATAAACTATGTGATGCATGTCAACTTGGTAAACAACATCGTTCATCTTTTAGACCCATAAATAAGGTCATCACCATTAGGCCACTTCAATTATTGCACATGGATCTTTTTGGACCCGTTGATGTCACTAGTCTAGGAGGGTCTAGATATGTTTTTGTTGTTGTTGATGATTACACTAGATATACATGGGTGATGTTCCTTGCTTTAAAAATCAAGCCTTCAATGAATTTGCAAAACTTTGTAGAAAGGTGCAAAATGAGAAAGGCTACTCTATTACATGCATCCGTAGTGATAATGGTAGTGATGTGAATTCTCCTTTTGTACATTTTTGTGATGAATTTGGCATTGAGCATAATTTTTCGGCTCCTATAACTCCCCAACAAAATGGGGTAGTAGAAAGGAAAAACCGGACTCTACAAGAAATGGCAAGGACAATGTTAAAAGAACATAGCTTGCCTACATACTTTTGGGGTGAAGCCGTTCAAACGGCTTGTTATGTGTTAAATAGAGTTCTTATTAGACCTATTATTCAGAAAACCCCTTATGAGCTTTGGAATGGTAGACCACCAACTATTGCATATTTTCGTGTTTTTGGGTGCAAATGTTTTATCTTAAACACTAGGGATCATTTGGGCAAATTTGATGCCAAATCGGATGAAGGTATTTTTCTTGGCTATTCCACTAAGGGAAAAGTCTATCGTAGTTTCAATAAACGCACTCGTACTATTGAAGAATCTATGCATGTTGATTTTGATAAGACTAACTCTTTTTGTATAAAGAAAGTAGTAGATGATGATCCACATGAAGACATCCCACAAGATCAACCCTTAGAATCTCCTACTCAAGAATTGAAAACTCATGATGAATCTATTGAGAAAGATGGTCAACCTTCAAATGAAGCTACTCCGGATTTACCAAAATGTTGGAAAAACATCAAAGATCACCCAAGCGAATTAATTTTAGGTGATCCAAATGAAGGGGTAACCACTCGCTCTCGTGTAATTGCCTTATGTGCTCATCATGCCTTCTTATCTCAAATTGAGCCCAAAAATATTAAAGAAGCTTGACTTGATAATCATTGGATAAATGCCATGCATGAGGAGTTGAATAAATTTGAGCGTAGTAAAGTTTGGACCTTAGTTGAGAGACCAATTGGTCCCACTATTATTGGTACTAAATGGGTGTTTCGCAATAAACTAGATGACACCGGAATAATCACAAAGAATAAAGCACGTTTAGTTGATCAAGGGTATAATCAAGAAGAAGGTATTGATTTTGATGAGACTTTTTCTCCGGTAGCTAGACTTGAGTCTATTCGTATGTTACTTGCTTTTGCTTGTTATATGGATTTTAAACTTTACCAAATGGATGTCAAAAGTGTTTTTTTAAATGGTTTCATAGAAAAAGAAGTTTTTGTTAAACAACCACCGGGTTTTGAAGACCCAAAATTTCCAAATCACGTTTTTAAACTTTCAAAAGCTTTATATGGTTTTAAACAAGCACCACGTGCTTGGTATGATCGTTTAAGCAAATTTTTGTTAGAAAATGGTTTTAAACGTGGTATTATTGACTCCACTTTGTTTATAAAAAGATCTTCAAAAGATATTCTTCTTGTTCAAATTTATGTGGATGATATTATATTTGGTGCTACTAATAAAAATCTTTGTGAGAATTTTTCTAAAAGTATGCATAAGGAGTTTGAGATGAGCATGATGGGTGAATTGAACTACTTTCTTGGACTTCAAATCAAGCAAATGAAGGATGGCATATTTTTAAATCAAGTCAAATACACAAAAGAATTGATCAAGAAATTTGGACTTGAAGATGCAAAGGAAATCGGAACTCCAATTAGCACATCCACAAAGCTAGACAAAGATGAAGATGGTAAGGATGTTGATGAGAAAACGTATCGAGGTATGATTGGTAGCTTACTTTACTTAACTGTTTCTAGACCCGATATTATGTTCTCAGTGTGTCTATGTGCTAGATTTCAATCCTCTCCTAAAGAATCTCATCTTAGTGTCGTTAAGCGAATTTTTCGTTATTTGAAAGGTACTCTAAGTTTAGGACTTTGGTATCCTAGATTCACTTCTTTCGAACTTATAGGTTATTTGGATGCCGACTATGCGGGTTGTCGTATTGATAGAAAAATCACTAGTGGTAGTTGCCAATTCTTAGGTCAATCCCTTGTATCTGGGTCTAGTAGAAAACAAAATAGTGTTGCTTTATCCACGGCCGAAGCCGAATATGTTGCGGCCGGAAATTGTGTGACTCAAATCCTTTGGATGAAACAAACCTTGCTAGATTTTGGCCTAGAATATGATTGTGTTCCTATTCGTTGCGATAACACTAGCGCTATTAATCTTACGAAAAATCCTATTCAATACTCTAGAACGAAACACATAGAAATTCGTCATCATTTTATTCGTGATCACACTCAAAAAGGGGATATTGTGCTTGAATTCGTCACTTCGGAAAATCAACTTGCCGATATTTTTACAAAACCTCTTCCACAAGATCTTTTTGAAAAAATTCGTTGTGAAATTGGCATGCAAATTCTGTAAAACTTTTTCTATTTAAAAATTTCTTCATATATTTGCCTCACAAGTTTTGTTACAATTCGTTTTAGGTATCCCTTGATCATATTTATAAACATTTGGGACTTATTTTCACTTTTTGAAAACTTTTTAAGACCCAATACCGTCAGTTTTTCCAGTGCACCGCACCATTTCACGGTACACCGCACCTTAGGGTTTCTATTTTTTAGCTTTTTCTTTTATTTTTCGCCAAATTCTATTCGCATGACAGTTCGTTTGTGCGGTATACCCCACAATAGGCGCGGTACACCGCGGACTAGGGTTTTCGTCTGATTTAAAATTCGCTACTTCACTTTTATCATTTCATTCTCTTTTAAACAAAAAACCCTACCCGCTCCAACAGTCTTCTGCTACGATTTCCGGCGACAGCCCTCTTCAATCCACCGCCTACTCTCCTTTTCTCCACCAAATCACTCCCTTTTCATCTCTATTTCATTCCTCCTCCATTACCCACTTCATTCCACTATGGTAAGACAAAAAAAGACAGCTGCTGCTCCAAGGAAAACCACCGCCGCCGGAGCCTCCTCCAGCCGCTGCCGTGGACCGTCACCGGCGAGCTCCTCTTCACCGCCTCCAATCCGACCATTTGAGCCTTTTCCGGGTAGAACCATAAATTCTTCGGCTTTTCCTACCGGTGATGATTCTCTTTACCAACTCTTTTCTTTTCAAGGTTGTCATGAAATTTTTAACTATTCTGGAAGTAAATTAGTTGTTGAATTAGTTGACGAATTTTACACGAACTTTGATATAATTGTGCAAATAACTCCATTAAGTCTAAAGTTCCGGGTACTAATTTACGATTATAATTGGGTGAATTATGTGCACACTATGATGTTCCTATCGATGGTTTTGGTGGGTTTTGGTCAAATGGATGGGATGGCTCGGGTCTTGATGTGGTAGAGCAAAATAATGTGAATGATTTTGTAGCTAGTAGGATGTTAGTTTGAGATGGTGCTTGGCTTATACAGAACTTTGATGCGGAATTTTTAGTGGCTCACAAATTCCTCATTTCGGCCATTATTTATAAAGATAAACATGATGCCAAATTGATTCCATACGAGGCTTATCTTCTATATCTACTTTTCGCTAAACGACCGATCAATATCATTTCTATTATGTTTAAGTGGATGAATCACTCTAGGGCATCAAGGGATAAAGTTCCATATGGTATCTTTCTTACCGAATTTTTTGAAAATAATGGCATTTCTTTTGGGGGTACTATTGTGAAACCGATGGATAGGTCTTGGTGCTTCGATTACTCCACACTTAGGAGGATGAAATTCGCGATTTATAATAATGCTTATGTGCCTTGCTTACTTGTAAGTCGGATTTCGGATGAAACTCTTCGTAATCGTATCTTGTCCGCTAAAGAACGAACTACCGGTCCGGATTTTGACTCGCTCGATCTTTTACCTAACCCGACCCCACAAAATCCCGTTCCTAATCCAAATGCCGCCTCATCTTCAAATCCTCCTACCGGTGACACTTCATCTTCTATGTCTCGAATGGACCAATTTATGGCTTTTGTAACTCAAAAGCTCGAAACTTTGGAAAAGAAGATTGATGCTATTAATGATAAGATTACTTGTTCGGGTCGTCGTTCGCGTTATAGGAGTCATTCCCCTCGTTGAGCCTATCCCGTTGTTTACTTTATGATTTCCTTCTTATTATGCTACCTAAACCTTGTTTTTAATTGTGTTTTATTTTGGATGTTTTGGATTATTAGTTATGTTTGATTATGCTTTGGATGCTTTGGATAATTAGCTTTGTTTAGAATTTTTATGGATATTTGGTTATATCATTATGTTATCTTATTATGATGTTATGTTGCTAACGGTGTTCTTGATGATATAGGTGTTATTGCGCTTCTCAATTGTTACAAATTGCACTTTAGGCCCTTGATTTCACTTAAATTGCATTTAGGTCCCTATAGTTTTAAGAAAATTGTATTTTAGATCCCTAAAAAATTTCAAAAATAGCATTTAGATCCCTATAGTTTTTGAAACAATACATTTTGGCCCCTACACTTTTCAAACTTCATTTTTACCCCTAGATTTTTAAAACCTAGCAAAGGTTCTTTTTGTTGTTGACAAAGGGGGAGAAATTTTAGTTAAACTTTTTCAAATTAAAACAAAAACTCTATGCATTTTGTGAGGGGGAGTTTCTTCAATGTAATTAATTTTAAAACTCAAATGCTTAGGTTAAGGGGGAGTTTTCGATTATAAATATGTCTAGGGCCACTTCAAAAGTTTATGATTTGTCAAATCACAGAAAAGGAGGAGATTGTTGGCCTAACCTTGTTTTTAATCCCGTTTTAATATTCGACAAATCATTCTTTAACTAAAGTTATTTTACGGGTTATAAATATTCATGTTTTGATACTTAAAAATGTTTTCTAAAACTCCTAGTAATATAGCTCTTTTAGTAAATCTTTTAATATCCATAAATACCTTTAACTTGAGCTTTCTTAGTGTATGGGTGCGGTACACCGGACCCTCTGTTCGGTACACCGCAGTGACACAGACTACACCACGGACTATGGCTAGTCCGCAACAAGAAACAAGTGAATTAAGCGAGAGTTCATGCGGTACACCGGACCAACCCCGCGGTGCATCGCATGTAAGGGTTTCTTCAGCAAAAGAACAAAACAAAAGGCTTATAACCGTTGGGTGTTAAATCTATCCGTTAGACACATGTTATCTGACCGTTGGGGCTTATTTCACCTACAAATAAGAGCTCATTGAAGGCACAACTCACACCTTCCATCTACCAATCTTAAGAGCTATTATTGTTATCATTCAAGAAGGTTTTCAAGAGCATTCAAGTCATATCTACACATTTAAGCTACATAGTTATATCTACTCATTAAGGAGTTTAGCTACGAACATTGTATCACCACTTAAACACTTTTCTTTCCTCTTAATTCTTACCCTTGTATTAGATTAAGAGAGTATTGTGAGTATAGTTAGTATACTTGGTTCCTTGTGTTTGTGATAACACAAGTGGTTTGCTTCAAGGGTTTGAAGTGGTTGTAAAGGGTTTGTAATCTCACCCGGGTTGAATAGATACGAAGATTATATTGAGAATCTTGCAAATCCTAAGGGGGACTCCTTAGGTAGTGGATGTAGGGAAACCGAACCACTATATATCGTTGTGTATCTTTCTATCCCTACACTATTTATTTTCCGCACTCTATATCTTTAATAAAATGCTTACATGAATAGTTTACTTATGTTGTCTCTTAGTATTATCTAGTTTACTAAAGCAATAGGATTTAAATTAGCCTTTAATTTTATTTACTTGAAATAAAATTAGCCGATTAATTTACATAGTCCTATTCAACCCCCCTTCTCGGACGCATATAGAATATCAGTAGGTTGGGGAAAAATTTAAAATCCCAGTTCTGATGAAGAAGATGACAACGTCACCGATGATGTCATCACTTACGTGGCATCATTTGCAACCAAATTATAATTTTTTAATTCAGATCTCATTTGTCGAGACTCGACCAATCAATTTTTTATTCTGATTTTATTTAGTTTTTTTAGTTTTTAAAATTTTAACTGTAATGAATAAATAAAATTTAATTACTTTTCTTGTTTGTATTTATATTTAAATAATTTTGTGTGTAATCTATTAAACTACACTTTGAGAATACGACACATTGAGTACAACACATTTAAAGCACATTTTGATCGGGTTTATAACACTTTAAGTGAAAAATTAAGTTGAAAATGCACATTGAGCACTAACTTGAGAATTGCAAACTGAGCAGTATACTAATAATGACAGACGGATTACTCCACTATTGACGACAGACAGGTGGTTCCACGGTGCTCAGATTTAGAAAAAGCTCAGTGAGTATCGTGAACAATGTCTCCACCAATCGAAGAACGGTGGAGGTGTTTGGTTGGTGGTGGCAGACTGGTCTGAGTGGCAGTCTAGTTAGAAGTTGCTCACTATGCAACCCTAATATGTTTTTTCTTATTCATTTGAGGGTATTTTAGTCATTGGTTCCTAAATAAGACCCATATGATATCCAATCCAAGACTCGAACTCTTTTGTTTCATTATTTTATGCTCAAAATCCTCTTGGTAATTTAGACAATACATAAGTTATACTTATATGTAACGTCTGCATAGGGATGATCAAACGAAACCTAAAAATAACAACACACCCAACCCAACTTAATTTGTCGGCCCAAACGACAGTTTTTGTTTACCAAGCCCGGTGGTGGGTCAACCTTTGGCCCTTTTTTTATTCACGATGGCCCAACATAATTGCCAACCCAACCCGCACAATGTAAACCTTATATATGATAGCAAAAAAAAATCTCCAATATGTAAAAGAACTTGTTATAGTAGTAACGTGGTAGTAATCTACTGCCTTAAAACAATTAGTGGTTCATTCAGGGTATTAAGCAATATTCACTCACCGCTCAAGATTGACTACTCCCTATTTAGTGTGCACTCTATAAACAAATAAATGAGAATTGTACAAAATCTACCCAAAAAGTATTAGCGGAAAAACAAGAGAAGATATGATAGTATTTGGTAATTTGGTGAGTTGTGTACAAACACAAATTAGACAATATCGTAATGGTTGCAATAAACTAGACAACATTTTGGAATCACAAAACTCGAAAAATTTCCCATAACAAAAACGTGGGGACAAAACATTGAACCATAAAATAACTCTGAATATATTAGAAATAGCAGTACAAATAATGGGGAAGAAAATTAGGATCTGTATCCCAAACATTTTCACATAAAGATAGAAAACATTTTGAATCTTTAAACATGTATAAAATAAATCAAGCATGTCGCAAAAATATATTTATTTTTCTCTTTTAAGTCTCCCCAACACCCAACTCTCGCATAATGCAAACATGGTAGTTAGGTCGGGCGGGCGGTGGTGGCAGTACGTGTAAGGATAAACCTTAAGACTTCTCACTAGCATAGGGTACACATTTTGGAAGGTACGTTAAAGTATAATATAAAACCCAAATTTACAGACTTCATCCCCTAATGGGATAAAGTTTTGTTGAAAAAATCATTTTTGGTAAAAAGAAAGGGTTTGAGTGACATGCTCAATTTACCAATTAATTTCAGTTAATTATTTAATCAAATAATCCCCCAAATCTGGAAATTAAAGACAAGTATCTGGTTCGAGTTAACTTGTGGCTAAAGATGAATCAGATTGTAATTAAGAACCGATGTCCAATCAACAAATATTGTGATCGATACAGAAAAAAGTGAGGCAAAACAAATCCTATTATTATAGGTGTTTTACAGCTGAGACGTCAACAAGACATACTCAACCCAATGATTAAACTTTATGATATTTTCACACACATTTAAAAGACCATGTGTATACGTTGGTTCTCATAAGTGCTCAAAAAAATAAGCACGTGTTAATTATAGAAGACAACCTCTAACTTCACACTCATATATGTTTTTTCTCAAACGTCTAATCATAGCAGACAATATCTCTTGGATTTTGAAATCATTTAGAGGTATAAAGTCCAACCCTAATATGTGCTAGTGATTGTACCAAGTCCTTCTCAACAGATGCGCCTCAATAGGTTATGAACTCATAAAAAGTAAAACTCAACCTTCAGACCATAATATGTGTATTCAGAAAGTATGTCTTAAGGACCACCAACTAGGGATTATGAATGCATTAAGAGTGAACACTAACCTCAAATCAATTATCGGTAAATTCATCAAATCTGTCTCAATGGGATCACCCACTAAGGGCTATAATAGCATTGAGATTAATTGTTGTCCCTCGAGTTGTGATATAAAATCAACTCTCGGAGAAAGATAACTCGCAACTGTATGAGTCGTCACAAGTAATAAGAGTGATAAAAAAAATCGTTCTCCATGAGGAATAAGAAGTTATCACATATTTTCAATTTTAGTCTAGATACTTGTTGAGGTAAAAATTAAATTTAAAAGACAAATTTTAGTTTGGTTTTCTAAAGATCGAACTACTAAACTATAAATTAAAGGAATAAGTATTAACTAAAACAAAATTTAAGGACTAAAATTAAATAGTAAGATACGATGGAGACAAATATAACTTAAAGTTGTGTACTCACCAGTAGCGGTAAATTAGGAATTCAATTGTTAAGTGGGCTCTCAGTTCACCACAAGGCCTCCTTGGTAAGTAGGGGTTGCTATCTAATCCTAGGAACCTCTCCTGGATGATCCTATTGAATTACCTAACACATAAATTCAACCTATATTGGCTATACAGGTAGTTTAGATATTCTGATTCTCAAATTCAACTAAACAATTATGATTCTATTTTCCAAATATTAAACCTCCTACTAGGTGTCGTTTAATCTCTATCACAACTCAATATGTGATCAAGATAAAGAATTACATAAAGCATAAGAATTATATTAAGCAAGAATTCCACAATCAAAATTTACATGTAATCCCAATTTTCATAAAAAAATAATCTTAAATCAAAGCTAGGGTTCATACATTTGCAATCTCAAGCTATATAGGTTTAGTTCATGTATTGTTTGGAGAAAGAAAAAGAAAATAAAAGTGATTCATAATTGCAAGAAAAGGGAAAGAAATTAAAATTCCACCAATTGATATGGAAGGAAGGTGAAATAAGGTGTTGTTCTTGCTTCTCCTTATTTCCAATCTCGCTCCACACGTTCCTAGCTATCCAATATGGTAATTCTCTTATTTTGGGGCTAAAAACTTATATTTATACCCTCAATAACTTCTTCGTCTCAACTTGGAACTGGTCTTTATTTCTTCTCACACGTACGAGACTCTGATAACTATCTTGTGTGTAAAGGGAATTATCGATATCGTTGCCAATTATTTGTTGTAATTTTTACAAGTTAACGAATCCGTTTTGCCGTCACTTTTTGTTGAGCATCTCATGAAACTTTTGCTCCTTTGAGACTTGCTTCCGATTTTACTTGAATATTTTACTTCCTAGTTTCGTATCGAGGTCTTGTATCGTTTTTTTTTCTAACAGTTGCACACTTAATTCACAAATCCTCTCAAATTGCTCAAATAACAAGTTTATATATAAGATTAGCTAACAACTCAAACATGTCAAATAAAAGGATAAAACCCACATTAAAATTCAACAATCCATTTACATGATGTCACATATATATACAATTCTATCACAAATTGAGAGACATCAGTAATAACTCAACTTTATTTGCCCTATAATGCAACATAGGGATGGGAATATAGTGTACTAATACATATCTCTTGTCCCGTCAATGAGGTTAATCTCCATCCATCTAGATGTCTCCAAGACTACTAGCCTAATTAAGCCTTAAGAAAATATATTAACTAAGTTATTCTCTATCAAACATATTCCAAATCTATTACACCATCTTTCGGTAACTTGCGTACTAAAGTATGTATGATTTGAATGTGACTCCATTTGACACTGTAAACGCTATTACGAGTGACCCAAATCGTTGCTCGCAAATCATAGTGGAGGAAAATAAGAATAACTTTTCCTTCCCATAATAAAAAATTTGCAAGGAGACTTCTCAACCATTCAACTTCTTGTCTTGCCAACTCTAGCGTTATAAACTCAGATTCCGTAGTGGAGTGTGTTACACAAGTCTAATGGGAAAACTCCCACGGTATGTCTCCTTCACCTAAGGAAAATACATAAATACTTAGAGATGGCAAAGGTGACAGTTTTAAAACCGAAACTAATGGGTAAACAAAACTAATCGAAAAAACCAATTATATAAATATGGTTATAACTATTAGGTTATGATTTCTAAAGTGTAACTAATGTTAAAATCGTTGGGTTATACTTTTAAATATAAAATTAATCGAATAACCATTTATTATCATATATATTTTTATATTTTATAATAATATACGTAAAAATATTATATTCGAAGTCTAAAACCAAGATCTAAATGTTAGATTTACCTACCTTAAATAACAAAAACTCAATTTATTTATATATCAACTCAATATTTATATATTTTAAAGAATTTTCTTATATCTGTGATCTTGTTTTAAACATTATTATATTTTTATATATTAATAGTTCAGTTATGGTTACAAATCGTAAAATCATTTTGAAAACACAAAACTTTGAAAATTGTAAGTGATGGTTAGATTTATTAGGATGTGGTTTGTAAAGTTAAAACCAATAAAAATATAAACAACCATATTTTGCAAAGTCAAGTCATTTTAATATATTAATAAAAAAAAGTTAATTAATATAGAAAATGATAAATAAAATAAGAAAGAATGGATTATACAAAATTGAATGGAAAAAATCAATAAAATTAATTGTAAATTTACACAAGATTGTGAGTTATGTTGAATTATTTGTTTCTTAAAATAGATATTGTATATGTTAAATCTTTTAATTTAAACAAAAAAAAAATATTTCTATTAGTAATATGAATGAGTAATATATATTTTTTATAAAAATATAATTTAAAAACCCCTTGGTTCTGCCTAAATTATCACTCAATGTTTTAGACACTCGAAAATAGTTGACCTGCCTAACATCTTTGAAAATATTGTGTTTAATAATTAGTGGATTTGTAGTGTATATGTTTGAATTGTTATTTTATTTTAAATCCCCTCCACACACACGTCTTAGTCCATATTTTGATGGGTTTGGGTAGATAGTTCATGTTCATATATATATATATTCCTTTTGAATCCCCCTATTTGAACTGCTATCACCGAACTATAGTGGATCTTTAGGAAAAATAACCGAAGAGTTCAAACTTTTTTTCCCCACGTCCTTCAATGGATTGGGACACTATTTTAGGCTTACCCATTATTACCTCTAACTTGGCATAAATCTGTATCTGTTTTTATTTTTGGGAAGGTGTGACTCATATAACAAAATTCATATTTCCAAAGTCAATGATTCTTGTAACCCCTCGAACTGTTATTATGTACCATAAGGTATTAAGGAAACTCTCAAATATACCACAACATCATAAGTCAAGCAACATAAACAATAACATGAGAATTTGCACTACGAAAAATTCTCTGCTACTAAACTACCATATCAATGTTCAAGTAGTGAAGAAATAGCAGACTTTTAGACACAAACTCAAAGTATTTCTACCAATTTGAAATCATATTATATACAACTTGCATATGGTATACAAAATGTAACACCACAGATTACAAATTCATATTATCTGTATCTGCTACACTTTTGTTGGTCAATACACGAAAATTAACAAGGATCCTAGCTGAAAAGTTATCTCGGACCAGTCAACATGAAGGCTACTTAGTTTGTGTAAAATGAAAGCTGAAAAGTATCGAGATTTAGTGTCAGTTTTATATATTCGAAACCCACATTAATGTTATATGCACATAACTGTCATTAAAGAAATAGTTAAGAGAACAGAACAGACCTTGTAATAATTTGTTTCAGTGTTCATCTAAGGAATCTGCAGATTCTATTTCTACTCCATTTGTTTGCTTTGATTCAGACATTTCAACTTCATATACACTAACACTAGAAGATGTTCCATTCTCCATTTTCATCTCTCTCAGTTTTTCTAACCGTACAGCTCGTAGCTCATAACTGATTATAAATAACAGAAACACAATTGTAAAAATGTCAAACAGCTTGCATACAATAAATAGAAGATAAGTGGACTTACTCAGCTACATAGCTCTTAATAAGAGAAAAATATATTCTCCAAAACTTTCTCTCTTTCATATATCCAGGGCATAACCTAAACCTTAGTTGTGATAGTTCCTGGAGAAACGAACAAACAACACATTTGAGGGTTTAATATGCAATTAATCACTAAACTTTCTAATTTAAATATCAAATGCAAACGCAAATGGGCAAAACAAATATATCCATCAATTAGCCCAAAATTTATTAATCAAATACAACAACAATCAAACATTGATAAAAGTTAATTTCCCAATTACGCAATAAAGAAATGGAAAAAACATGAAAAGAAAAAGTGACCTTTGCTTTAGGAAGAACAAGGCTAGCATGTCGTTCTTGCCAATCAGATAAATCTTTCCTCACGTGCCCATCGCCATTATCAACTTCCTCATCATCTTCACACAAAAAAATTATTTTATATAGTGTTAAATATAGTATATATTATTTTATACATGAATTAAGTTACCTGGAAGATTGAAGTTTTTGAAGGTGTCAAGAGTGAAAGAATTGACGAATTCAATTAATTGGGTAGTGATTCCATACTCTTCTTCTGCTGCTAGTTTAGTTGAGGCGTTTTTGGTTTGGGTATTTGTGGGTGAGGGTAAAGATGTCTTTATACGTCGGAACCATGAGTAGATATCCATGTGAGCTGCGGAATTTCTTGTTCTGTGTTTTCGCTTTTTGCTATGGCCTGTGTGGGGGTAGAAGATGTGTATTACGGGCCTTAATGTCCAGTTTTTTTTTTTTTTTTTTATGGTTCTACAAATCAATGTCCAGTTAAAACGAGTAATCTTTCAAATCCATTTCCCAAGGCCCAAATATATTCATTACTAGAGGAAAACGAAAAAGAAAATAATGATAATTTATGAAAAAGATTTAAAAATTACGAAAGGACATATGAGTAATCATACTACAGAAAACGATTTTTAGGTAGTCAATATTTATTTTGGTCCAAACGTTAGTATCCGTCGCTAATTCGACCGTTCAGGTGTGGCAAAAACACATATACGTATTTGTCATTCTCAAACTCCATCTATTTGTCATTCTCAAATTCCTTGGCACCCCTGATATTTTTATTCTTTTTTTTTGTATTTAAATTATATATTGCCATTTAGACACTTAGCGCGAAATAGACGATGTGTACCAACTATTAGACTAAATTGAAATGTAGGATACAGTAGTATCATTTTTTACAATATGGGTACCCATATGTCTGACTCCAAATTTCTTGAGTATTTTGCACGTCTTTTCCCTATTTTGTATGATATTCATATATATAATTGCTTCCTCTTTTCTCTAAAAATCTAACATTGGAAAATCTATCAAGTTACAACAATGGTTTCATTATCCTTTATTGGCCTTTTCTTATGATTTCTTAGTGGTTTTTGTTACCTTTTCTCGCTCTTAGCATTAGCTAATTCTTTTAGTTGTTTTTTCTCCTTAATTTATTTCAAGCTGATAATTCTCCCCTCTTCTCGGTCGAAGCATTTTAAAGGTGGAGTGATTTATTGTTTCTAGGAACCGACTTTGTTACTCTGCAAACTTAGTTATTATTTCCCAAGTTACGTTATTGTTGTTGCAGCTAATTTCCATCAAATATGTCTTCCCTCCATTACCCACCTAGTTGCCATCATTTCTCTTGGTAGTAGTGTAGCTCTGTTTATTCATATATATGAGAATCTTACTTTGTTAGTTTTTCCTATATACTTATATCATTGTTGAATCCTGATCATTTACTTCATCCTTTATTTGCCCCCACATATACTTTCTCAATATTCTCCTTAGCTTTACTGGTTTCTACTCCCAACATAATGTTTCTAGATAAATCCACTTGTATGAAACTGAACACATCCAAACAAGTACCTGAAATCCTCATTCACCCAAACATGTGTATTGCTAATCTCCTTACAAAAACCGAGATCAACCCTTTCACAATTAAGTTGGTTGCTTACAGGTTATGGGACCTAAAGGTCAAGATGTATGTTCTCGATGCTAGCTTCAGTCATTACAACCTGGTTTTTTATTCAAGGGTGGATTTTATGCATGCATGGATTTTTGGACCGTGGTTGATCGATGGATGCATGCTTCTGCTCCATGCATGGTACCTAGAAATAGTTATCGAGGAATCTGACTTCTCTAGTGCTACATTTGGCTCTTCTGGGAACGTCAAGTGTATCTGCAACAATTAGAGTGCACTTTATTGTCATACTCCATCGAAGAGAAGAGCAACAACAAATTCTCTTCGTATACGAGTACTTTGGGATGTCAAGAAACCCTTGATTTCCCAATTTCTTGATGATAGACACCCTTTTCCAAACGTCTGAATTAGGTAATGCAAAATCGCGCAAATTTTTCTATCATTGTGAAATTATTTCTCATGTAGCAGGTGAATGTTCCCTTATCACTCAAGAAATCAAGCTCATTCATGGTCCCACCAATTTTCAATTTAGAGACTGTCTCTCGGTTAATCTAGTCAAAGATAGAGGAAGCAAAGTTCAAGTGGTAGATAATCTTGACGATATTAGGAACCTGCTTCAGTGGTGTGGTAAGAAATGTTGCAAGTACTTCGAAGAAAGAACTAGTTAGGGGTGGAAATCGGCCATATCATATAAAAATAAGTTTGTTTGCAAATTTACAATTTTTTCGAAACAGGAAAATCCTATCCAATTACGATCCAAGATCAATCAGAATTCATGGCCCACGTTATTATATAATGTCCCACACTAGTGGAGTTAGTCATTCCCAGATTGTGGGAAGCTTTATAATGTTCTTTTGGACAAGGTTTAAAAGCTCGATTGAAACTTTCCTTCATGAAGTTTTGTGATGAGAAATTTACTTATTTTATGGGTCGATATGGTTCTAAGGCTCGATATGTCTTTGAGGTCATGAATTGAATTGGTCTTTATAATCAATACAACATGTTATCTGGGACATATAAGGTGAGGGTAATAGGGTAAATTTAAAACACCTTTACAGTTAAAAGAATCATTTGTCCGGACTAATATCTAACTAGGCTCTTTAAATTATCTTTATAGGCTTTAAGGAATTTTAAGTAGATTCATCTTAGTTATACTTAGGTATGATCAAGACTAACCCACCCGTTGAACTCGATCCGACCCGAGATTTATTTTGTGGTATTTTGAGTAATTTTACCAAAGGCCCAACTCTAACTTGGGCTTACCCCTCACCGTATATATGAACAACATTATAACTTGTTCTTCACCTTTATTCTTTACCACACGGGTCCAACCTGTTAGGCCCGTGTAATGAATTATGTATTATTAAAGAAAATTATATAAAAAGCAAAATATTAGAACAAATTCATTTTAGTCTTCTCTTGTACGCTTCGTCTTCTTTCTACCGTCTCTCTCTTTCTGACTTGAGAACCATAACCCTAATGCCTTACGCAGTCTAATCAAATAAGTACTTTCTAAAACTTTATCTTTCTAATTCTATTATACTGACTTCTCTCCTCTGCCGATTCACACAGTTTTTCACCAACTCATGGTTAAGCATCTAATCGAGACCAAGTTCAGTAAATTATTACATATAATGGTTAATTTCATTTACATTATACTTATAGTTTGTAATTATTACTTCTTATACTCTTTGTGGACTATTTCTTGGGGATTTTGACTTGACCTCGGCTTAAATTGTTGAATAAATAATAATCAGAATGTCTGTTAATTCTCGTAAAGCACTCTTATATTATCATTGTGTTTATTAACATGTAATTGGTAGCCATTAGTAGTTGCCTACTTGTTTGAAACACAATCTAATAATGAGATATAGTTGGTGTTCTGGGAGGCTCGGGATATTATCCAACTATATCTGAGACCGATGAAAACGTATATTGTACGAGGCTAGTGATGATTTACCAATTAAACATTTCTTTATCCAGCCTACGATGAAGTAAAACATTTATGAGACTTTAAAATACAAGTGCTAAACTTGGAATTGCATGGAATTTTAAAAGTTACAGATTATCCAAAAATGCTTTACGTGGATCCGTCTCAACTCTCAACATCTCAAAATCTGAAGACATAACATCCAAAGAATTGTTATAGTTTTGTGAATGAGCTTGTAAATTTTTGAGAAAGGACTTGTTATTTTCTTTTTGAATGAACTTGTTATGTTTTGAGATTAATTTGAGAATGAACTTGTAATGTTTAAAGTAAGAAATTGTAATTTTTGGAATGAATATGTATATGTTATGATAAGCAGGTTTTTAGAAGAATTAATGAACTTTCTATATGTTAAATATATATTTTGATTTTGAGTTTGTATATTTTATATATTAGTCTTATTATAAAAAATCCAAAATAAATAAACTCGAGGTTAACCTATGTGGGTAATCCGATGGCATGGTAAAACGAAAAATTATCTTTATATATGATAAAATTAAAACCCGATTAATTTATCCTACCTTTGTTTTGGACCCCGATTCAAGATACACTTGAACCATGTTCACCCCTTATAATGGGAGGCAGAGTGGGTAATGGTTTTTTAAACAATAATATGAATTTTGGTTTCAAGCAGGGAGTATTTGTGAAATGGGATGATGGTTTCTTGGTTAACAACCGTGATATCAGCGGTAAGGGGAAAGGTATATTATGTGAGAAGAATATTAATAATTTTGAGTATGAACCTGAGGAGGAGTTTTTGAACTCACAATCGGTACACATATCTAATCATCCTAGACAAGATATCGAGTTCAATCAAAAGGCTTATAAGACATCGAGTATGAGGGTTTTTGGTGTAGCAGAAAAGTTCACCTGGCCGGGAAACCTCAAGAGAAAAACGGCGCTGACATGGGGAGAGAGCGCACCCATAATTAAATAATTCTGCTTGGAGGATGTTGATGACTTGAGGAAAAGGATTCACGATATGAATAAATTCATGGAGGAGCTTTGTGTTAGTTTTGCCGAATTAAAAAATCAGTTCGTTGTGGATGGGAATCTAAGAGTGTGTGGTCCTAACGAGTGGATTGAAAAGGGGATGGAGAGTAAAAGATACTATTATTGTAGCACCCAGGATTATGATGGTCATTTACATGGGGAAGCTTTTTCGGAGAGCGATTTCAAGACCGAAGACGATGCTAGTACCCGGATGGGTCCCGTGAAGGAAAACATTGATCTTAACTATGATGAGGGTAACGGCCAGCCCGGTGTTTAGCGGCCGGCTTTGATGGATAATTTCATGATTTGGAATTGTCAAGGGGCTATGGCACCCTCGACCAAAAAAATGATAAAGGCCCTATATCCGAAATTCAATGTTTCTTTGCTTTGTCTTTTGGAGTCAAGAATTAAGTCTAGCAATCTTAAATTCTGTAGTTTTTAAAATCCTTTCGCTAATAAATTCGTAGTTAACCACGGGGGAAGAGCGGCTAGGTCCGGTGGAATTACAATTGCTTGGAAGGATCACATTAAGGTGGATATCATCATATCTTATTCATCTCATGTTATTTGCAAAATTATGGAATCAAAAATTATGTTTTGGTATCTTCTTTTTATTTATGCTCCAACTAATGCGAAAGAAAAACAATCTACTTTCGATAATATCTCTAAATGGGTTAATACTAATCAATTACCGACACTTATTATCGGAGACTTCAACGATATATCGAAGTCATCGGAAAAGCATGGTAAAATCCCTCAAAATATCGAAGGAATGATCAACTTCAACGAGTTTATTAATAATAACGACCTTATCGACATTCCAACCAAGGGATGTTTCTTTCCGTGAACTAATAAACGCAAAGGTGACAAAAATATTAAGGAATGATTGGATAGAGGACTTGCTACCGACTCATGGTATAATTTATTCCCGAATTCTTTTATTAAGGTTCCGCCATCTATGACATCGGATAATTCAACACTTATACTACAAAGATCATGTTCCATTAATAGTAAGCCCAAATATTTTGTGTTTGAATCCAGGTGGTTGGAAAACAATCAATGTAGAGAAGTCGTGCAAGGTGCTTGGAGTGAATTTAGAGACTTGGATAATATTAACAATTTTATTAAATAAGAGAGATGCAACGTGTCTTGCTCTATCTGGATGGAGTCACGAAATTTTTGGTAACAGTAGGAGAATCATTGATAAATATCAAAATTGCTTGCGGACCTACAAGACAAGGAACCGAATGAAGAAAACTATAATCTTGAACTTAAAATTATAGAGGAAATAAAATTCCTTTGGAAATAAGTGGAGGCGTTCTGGGCAGATAAAGCAAGAGGCAATTGTATAAAATGAGGGTACAAGGCATTTATTTGCAAAAACTACACTGAGAAGAAATATTAATCGTATAACGGAGATCATGGACGAGAATGGTGTGTGGTGGGACAAACCAAAGACTGTTAAGAAAATTATTCAGAATTATTTCATTAATCTTTTCAAGAGGAATGAGACTTACGACATTGAAGCAACGGCAACGCATACACCACATAAGATCATTAATGATATAAATGATTTTTTAGTAAGGGTTCCGGATATGGAAGAAGTTAGGAGTGGATGATATTTTCAAAATGGTGTCTGATTTCTTTATTCATAATACTCTGTTGGACAAAATTAATGATTCGCTCATTACGCTTATTCCGAAAAGGGACAGTCAGGAGTCGATGAAGGATTATAGACTGATATCGTGCATAAATTTTAGCTACAAGCTTATTGCGAAAATTATGTCCTCTAGACTTCAAAAGTTTATGGATGACATTATATCTCCTACGCAGTCGGCGTTTATTAAAGTTATATGTATTCAGGATAACATATTAGTCGCGCAAGAAATTGCTTTCTTCCTAAAAAAAATGAAATCGAAGAAATATTATTGGGCGGTTAAAATCGATATGGAAAAAGCTTATGATCAGGTTAACGGGGAATTTTTAATGTGAATTTTGAAGAACCTTGGGTTTTTTGAGAAATGGAGAGATTTAATATTTAATTGTATATCATCGGTTTCATATCAAATAAAGTTTAATGGTGAACGTCTTAAGAAGTTTAAACCAGAACAAGGCCTTAGACAGGGTGATCCGCTATCGTCGCTTCTTTTTTGTTACTTACTGAGAGAATTATTGGTCTTATTAATTTTGAATGTAAAAAAGGAAATATAAAAGGGATTTCTCTGGCTAGATCGGCTCCAAAACTTACACATCTTCTTTTTGCGGACGATGCCCTTTTCTTCATTGAATTAAACGAGAAGGAGATTGATTCTTTCAAGGATGTGCTATCAAGGTATTGCCAGGATTAAGGACAATGTGTTAACTTAGGAAAATCATCTATTATGTTCAGTAATGGCACACCGGAAGACAAAGCGATGAGAGTTGCTGAGGAACTCAATATTGCTAGGACTAGATCGATGGGCAACTATCTCGGTATTCCTTTATCAATCAAGAGATCTAAGGTGGAAAATCTCTCATATATTATGGACAAATTGGTTAATAAATTGGCAAGTTGGATTGCAAAGCTACTATCGGATGGGGGTAAAGAAATTCTTATTAAGGCCGTTATGCAATCTATCCCTAATTATGCTATGTCAATTTTTAAATTTCTGAAAACTTTGTGCAAAAATCTTAGTAACTTGGTGGAATGCCAACGGCAAAAAGATAATCCATTGGGTGGCATGGAAGCAGATAGCTAAATCAAAGCTTATATGAGGTATTGGATTTAGGGACTTTGAGAAAATGAATCTGACGCTACTCAGTAAAATAAGCCTGGAGGATATATATAATAACCAAGACACCTTGGTGTATAAAGTGTTGAAAGGAATTTATTTCCCAAATGATGAAATGTGGGAATGTAAGCTGAAAGCGAGGCACTCGTGAAGTTGGAGAAGCATTTTTTAAGGTTTGACTTTTCTGAAAGATGAATGTATCTGGCAGGTTGGTAACGGTGAAAAGATTAATATATGGGACCATATATGGATTGAAAATTGGTATATATTGGAAAGACCTAATAAATGCTCGTTATTCAAAGTGGCAGAATATTTTGATTATTATACAGTCGGTTGGAACAACAATCTCCTTAAAGGTTTTTGCACGACAAGAGACCTTGCTAATATCAATAAGATTCCATTATTCCAATTGGATAAAGACAGTAGAATTTTATGGACATTCACTAAGGATGGTAAATATTCGACGAAGTCGTGATATCATAGATTGGTACAAAAGAAAATTGAAAAGTTAGGACAGACATCTAAAGAAGCTCAATGTAACGACACTGACATGTGGAACCTTGTCTGGAAAGCAAACGTACCGTTGAGAGTCCGCAATTTTATTTGGAAAATTTATAATAACACGATACCTTCAAAAGAAAATCTAAAAAAGAGAAAATGCAGCGAGACTGACACTTGCGAATGGTGTGAACGGAAAAAGGAGTCTATTAAACACATCATTCTTTCATGCCCCACAAGTATGGGGGTTTGAGCGAATTCGCAACTACAATTAAAATTAATAAAAATTTTGAAGAAAAAATTGGAGATTGGATAAAAGCAACGACAGAAGACTATAGTAAAAATGGATGGGACAGAAGAAAAGTTATCGCTATTATTTTTCTTACCATTTGGAATATTCGGAAAGCTCGTATGAGCGGTTTTTTATAGAAGAAAGAATGGAATATTTGGGACAATAATAACATAACAAAATATACGATTAAAGTGGTGTTCGGGGAGGGGGATTTCCTTCGAAATTCGGTGCCACAGACGATCGACAAAGATGAAGTAGAGGATAATGCTATCCTTAAGGATGTTGCAGACATGATTTGGCTTAACGGTCTTTCACTAAGTGTTGGGAAGAGGCGACTACGGATTCGGTTGCCATTGATGATAAAGGAAAGGTGACAAAATTTGTCTAAAAAAGAGGTAAGGTCATGAGATCTGCAGCAGATCTCGATACTCAGAGATGTTCGTTTTTGTCTGATAACATTGACGTTACTCAAGGTATTAATAGACAAATGGGAATTGGTTGAAAATCCATCTTATCGTGAGCGAAATTTGGAGATGGATGGCAAAATTTCCAATCTAGAAAGTCAAACACGTGAAAAAGAAGTATAATCAGATCGCTGACATGGTGACAAAATGCGTTAGGCTTAATATAGATATTTCTAGTTGTCCCACTAACTCGATTATCAAGTTCTATAATAGACGTTGTGGTATCTGTAATAATAGAGATATAGGATAGGGTGTGTTTGATTTTTCTTTTTCCTTATAATGAATGACAAAAAAAAAAAAAAAAATTGGGAGGCAGGCAGGCTATAGGTATCTAGCAGCACTTATTCATCAACGCGCGCATGCATTGCTGCATACACTTGGATCCGGACAAACAAATTATTCGCACGGCTCCACCCACACCCCCACAATCGATCCATTTTTCTCACGTGAATATTACAATATAATTAAGTTGAAGGGTTTTTTGAGGAACATAGGATGCCATTTTCTATGAACATATTACATATGCATCATGCATTTCGCTTATATTATGTTAATTCACTGAATTGTAGTATATCTACATACTATTGTACAGACGGAACATATTTAAAGAGATAATGTCTAAAATTAAACAAGTTGAAATTAGCTTACTAGTCATGATCTTGATCATCCTATCTAGTGATGCAGATTTAAACCGAGTCAAGGACTCCGAATCGAAAATGCCTCTCCTATTTAACAAAAAAAAAAAGCCTAAAAATATATTTTTATAATGAATTATTTATTTATTGATTATTATTTTATATATAATTTATAAAAAAGTAAAGACATATATCACCCTTTTTTGCTTTCTTTTTATTTGACTTTCTATTTGAAAATTTTAAAAACCGATCAAATCGTTTCTCTCCTTTAATTAATTATTTTTTCTTTCTTTTATTTAATGTCACATAAGGATGAATCAAATAGAGGTGATATATAACAATGTTCTTTATAAAAACCTTTTTACTTCCTATTCTTTTTTTTTTTTGTCAAGAACAAGAACTTAGTGACGATTAAATTTACAAAGATTTGAAAGAAAATCTAGAGAACCAATAAGAGAGAGATCGATCTATGCAGACAAATCAATGTTCCTCCGTGTGTATTTGACAAGTGTATCTGCAGTACCATTAAATTTACGGTTTGATGTGAGCAATTTTCCAGAGTGGAAAACGACCTAACCATTTTTCAAGCTCGACTTGAAGCGGTTTAAGACTCCAGTGGAGACAGTTCTTATTGTTAATATTTTTAAAAAGTTCAAGGTTGTCAGAATAGAGCGAGCAATTCTGAAAATTGAGATCCGTCGCAGAATTCAAAGTCAGAGAAGAGCCCAAGCTTCCCTTTCAATGGTATTTCTAACATAGCATCTTCTATTAACCCTTTGAGAGATATTTCCTTCAATATTAACCTCAATTGAAACGACCGGAGCAGGAACCTATTCTTTAGTAAAGAGGTATCGCAGAGCCAAATCATTTCCGCTTCATCGTTAAGAACAGGGTTTTCCGAGATGTTAGATTCGTAATGAGGGTTTAAACCCCTATCTTTAAGATCTAGGGTCTTTGGACCGAAAAGTCTCGAGATGAGGGAGTTAGTGTTGTTGAGAATATCTTTAGCCGCCCATTTTTTCCTTTTCAAAGAAACCTTTCATTCTTTCCTTCCATATACTCCATGTTGTTGTTAAGATGTAAACCTTAATAAGCTTTTTATCCTATCCATTTGCCATATAGTTTGAGATAGTAGAAAGAAGCTAATCGGAAAATTTGAAATGTGCATCTCTATCAATTTCGATTTCCATAAGAGATGTAGCCCATACTTGAATAATGAATGGACATTTAAGCAAAAGATGCTCAATATATTCTTTCCAAGATCACACCGTTCGCAAATGTCATTACGATGCAATTTTTTCTTAATATTACTCTTAGTCGAAAGAGCCTCGTTACATATTTTCTAGCAGAAGTTTCTAATTTTTTACGGTACGTTAGAGCGCCAAATAGAATTCCAAAGTTCTCCTTTGTTTGATTCTCCCAACTATGGGGATTGAGCTTCTTGCACTATATCCTCATAAACAAAAGTATTATATCCTGATTTGGTCAAATAAATTCCATCTTTATTAGATGCCAAAATAATCTTAACCTCTGTGTCGAGTTGTATAATGGGGTTTTTTTTAGTTTCATTGTTGACATTTGGAGGAAAGATAGAGTTTATGAGTTCATGATTCCATCCAGACATATTATCGTAGAATAATTCACAAACAAACTTGACATTGCAGTTTGCAGTTGACCGGTCTTTCAACTTTAAGACCCTTGCCGATCCAGTTATGATCCCAAATACTAGTCGATAGTCCATTTCTAGTTTGCCAAAATGAGAATTTTTTCAACAGTTGTAGACCCTTGAATATACTAGCCCAACTCCACGGTTTTTTTTTTGGAAGATTTACGTCCCAATTTTTTTTGGGAGAATATATGGTCTTAAGGACTTTGGAAACAAGAGAATTTTGTATATTAATAAATACGCCATGCCTATTTAGCTAGAAGAGCATTATTCATTTTTTGAAAATCTATAAAACCGATTCCACCAATAATCTTTGCCCAAGCAATCTTTTTCCATGCTACCCAATGGATTATTTTCTTAAGTCCCGAGTCCCACCAAAATTTAGATATAATACTAGATATTTTCCTACATAGCTCTTTAGGAAATTCGAATATTGACATAGCATAATTAGGGATAGCTTGCAAGACGACTTTGATAAGAACTTATTTACCACCGTCCAAAAGGAGGCAAGCAATCCAACTAGCTGATTTAGAGCACAATCTGTCTTTAATATAATTAAGATTCTCACATTTATCTCTTTTTAGAGATAGTGGGACTCCTAAGTACTTACAAAGAGAATTGGGAATTCAATGTTCAGAGATTGAGAAACCTCTTTGCATATGCTATCTGGAGTACCCTTCCTAAAAAGAATGGAATATTTATGATAGTTATTTCTTCGACTAGAGGTAGAGCAATAGTCTTCTAATGTTTTCCTGAAAGTCTCGATTTCAATCTTATTAACATTAATGAAGAATAATGTATCATCTGCGAATAGAAAATAAGTAAGTTTAGGACATTGTCTTGTAATAGATATGCCTTTGATCAAACCTTCTCGGTATTTATAGTTAATAAGGCCGATAAGACTCTCTGTAAGTAAACAGAACAAAAGAGGTGAGAGTGGTTCCCCTTGTCTAAGACCTTACTTAGGATAAAATTTCTTAAATCTATGTATGTTCACTTTGATTTGAAAGGAAACAGAAGAAATATAGTTATACACCCAGTTTAACCATTTCTCACAAAATCTCAAACTTCGCAGTGTTTCAATAAGGAATTTTCAATTCACTTGATCATATGCCTTCTCCATGTCAATTTTAACAGCCGCATAATTTTTCTTCGATTTTCTTTTAGTATTCAGAAAGAAGTGTCTTCTTGAGAAATTAAGATGTTATCTTGTATACTCCTTCCTTTAATGAAATCTGATTGAGCAGGAGAGATAATTCCGTCCATAAAAGGTTGCAATCTTATAGCAAGAATCTTAGCAATGATTTTATAGAAGAAATTAACCCATGCTATAGGACTCAAAATCTTTGATTGATTCTTGAATTTATCCTTTGGGAATAAGAGTGATTAGCGTGTAATTAATTTCACCTAGAGGGATATTGAGGAGAAAGAAATACGAAACCATTTTGAATAAGTCTTCTTTGAGGATTTCCCAAAATTATTGAAAGAATTTCCCCGATAGACCATCGGGTCCCGGGGCTTTAGATCCAGACATATCAAAGACACCTTTCTTAACTTCCTCCATTTCAGTAGCTTTGGTGAGAAACTCATTAATTAAATTCGAAATCTTAGATGGCGTATGCCTGGTAATCTCGTCAATATTAAGAGTAGGGTTTTCTTTAAAAAGATTACTGTAATAATTCTAAATACTTTTGTTAATAAGCTTAGGATCATTTGTCCACACGCCTTCCGAGGTTTTAAGGGAACAGATACAATTAGCCTTCCTTCTTTTTATAGTCGGATCTTAGAAATATTTTGTATTTTTGTCACCCTTTTGAATCCATAAATCTTCTCTAGCTCTGTCAGCCCAAAAGGGTTCCTCAAGATCCCACAATTCTTAAGAATTCTTTTAATTTTAAACTCTTTTTCTTGATTCGCACAAGTTGGTATGTCATTCTGAATACGAGTGAGATCTTTTTGTAAATTTTCAATGAGTTTCCTATTATTGAGGAATGTTGTCCTACTCCAACCTCGTAACGCAAGGCAAGTAGCATCTCTTTTGTTACAAAATTCTTGAATATTCTTAATACGACTAGATAAATTTCAATTTGTCTTCCATGATTTCCTTACATTGGATGTGCTCAAGCCATCTTGATTCGAACAGGAAGTATTGGTTATATTCAACTTTAGAGTGATCTTTTTGCAAAATAAGAGGTGAATAATTTGAGCTGATGGCAATAGGGACTTTGAGAATAGCATTAGGGAACGCGTCATGCCAAGTAAGAGTGGTTAAATCTCGATCAAGCTTTTCCTTAATATTTTCATCATCTTTTATTCGATTATTCCAAATAAAAAAACATCCTTTACTTGGGAAATCAATAAGACGATTCTCGTGAATGAAATTTTTAAAGTGAAGGCTTCTATCAAGATTATGTGAGTTTTTCCCTTATTTTTCAGAGAATTTTGCAAATTCATTAAAATCACCCATAAGCATAGACGGGTTGTTAAGTTTATTGAGCCGGTTAGAGAGAGAGTAGCCCATAATTTGCATCTATTAGAATCAACATTAGGAGCATGAATACAAAATAAATACCACAAAAAGTTGTTATATTCGGTAACTTCAGAGATTATAAAATTGGAGTGAGGTGGATAACCCTAAGAGACACACTACCTCCATAACATTAGAATTTCCCCGGGCATATAATATATTCCCCTGGGTTCAACTAGGTGTCAGTTATTGAAATTTTTAAAATTCGAACAGGATTTAAAATCCTTTCTTCTAATCTAGACTTCGTTAAATATATGATAGAAACTTTATTCTTCGAAAACAAGGCCTTGAAAGATTTTCTGGTCAAGGTGCCCTCGCCCCTAGGCAGTTCCAAAAAGGATACTATCCATCGAACCCAACCGCATTAAGGGATCGGTCGTCTCCCAAATACGCACGTGAGGTTATTTTTTCCATCGCGGGCCTAGCCCGGGTACTCACGGCCCCATCATAACCATAACTGTTGCTCGAACCATCCTCCAAGTGACCATCGCAATCAAAGCCCCTAACAAAGTAAAGTTTCTGTTTGTCTTTAAATTCTTCAACCAACTCCAAGTCTTCTCGATCACACACACACACACACACAATTCTCTAGTATCATTTTGTTTTTAACCTCATAGAAACTGTCGCACAGTTGATCCACAAACCATTGCTTACCCAAGATTTGTTTTTCAATATTGTTGAAGTCTTTGTTGGTAAATTTTTGCAACTTAGTCTTACCCATTTCCATACTTAGAGCATCTTTCCTTTTCAAGTTCTTAGGCCATGAGAACTTCACTCTAGGCGAGAAGGTTTATGGATTGAAATCCTCATCATGTCGAGTAACTAAGGAATATCTGCTCGGAGCTCATCTCCTTCTAAGAAGTAAGATTTCCTTCGCTCGTGCTTACTAATGTGGATTGATTGGGAATTAAGAGATTTCTCATCAGATTCAAATTTTCCATCATCAAATTTGGGATTCACTAATCCAGTTTTATCAAAAGATTTGTCAATACCAATTTTCTCACTATTACCTGCGAAATTAGCTGCATGTGGACCCAGAATAACACCAGACAGATCACTCGTACAATTGTGGATGTATGGACTCATTACATTAAGATTCAAACCAACAACTTCCATACCCTTATTACAAGCAAACAAAGCACTTTTTCCCTCACCAATCATGTCATCAGAACCAATAGTGATTTTCCTATACATCTCATCAATGTTGATGTCTTGCGTGTCCAAAACCTCTTTGTTTGTATCATTAATCACCATGATGATCATACCTATGTAGCCCAATTATTTTTGGAAAATCTTATATAGCCCAGGAAACCTTTTCTCCGAAATCTCAATAGGACCTTCCACATTGGTAAGTTTGTTATACATATCTTCAAGCAAGTTCTCTCTTTTCCTTTTTGTAGACTCTTTTCCAGAATTTTTGCTCCATCTTCTTTATTATTTTGCCCAAGAATGCTGTCAGTGGCAATATTGAACAGACCTAAATTGGATGAGATTGGTATTGCCAGCAATTCCGCCATTGAAAGGAGTTCCATCATACTCTTCCCCATCTCCTTCAAATCTTCTAAAAGGCAAAACTTAATAATCACATCGAAGTGCCCCTATCTATATGGTTTACGAATGAGATGAAAAACTCGATCCTCGCTTCTAATGTTCATTTCTTTGTTCCAATTACAATATTATGCACACGCGTCATTCCATTTAGGGCGTACCACTGCAATATCGCACGAACTTTTGCTATGTCCCAATTTTCCGCAGTTGAAGAAAAATAAGCCAATCCCTTCATAGATGAAGGATAACCACGCAATTCTATCTAACTGATCAAGAAATACCCCAGATTTAATTAGTTCAGAAGTATCAAACTTGACCCTGAACCTAATAAAATTGAGGTTCTCATTATCCATAATAGGATATTTCACTACAATAGTCTCAATGATGAAATTACCAAGCGTCTGCATGACTTCAAGATTGTTATGTGACCCAGCCAGTCCATAGTTTCTAACCCACACCGAGGAGTGAGTTAGGTCAAGATCTTTGAAAGAGGTGTTATTTTCCCATTTAACGATAATAACGTGCATGGTTTGGACAAGGAGTGGACAAATGAAGTAGAGTCTATCGGCCTCTTCTTATTGAAAGAGTGTGATTTTGAAGGTATTATCAGATATTTCTTCAAACAAAATGCGACCTATAATACCCCAGGATTCCAAAACAATATTTCTAAGCGTACCGAATTGAAATACACGAGCAGACACTATTCTTGCCACAAAATTAAATTGTGGGAGTTCAGGTTTAGCTGAGCAAACTCTAGTAGAAAGAGTTAAAGTTTCAAAAAATTTGATAGCTTCGTTTTTTCTTTTTACAAGAGGTAATAGGTGATTGTTTCTGTTAGCCATGGTTTTACGAATAGTGGTGCAAGTAAGGAAGTATCTTGTGTATTCAATAAAATAACTAACACAGTTATGTATATTGTCAAACAAAAAATAAACATCCTCAAAACTAAGGGTAAGAAAGCTAACCGTTGTCCCTTGTGTCTTCAAGATGGACAAATGTTTAATGAAATAGCTTGAGATGATATTAAGTGTGAGGAGAATGGCAAAAGTTCTCTGGGAAAACTCAAAGACCATTGCATGAGAAACAAGCGTGTCACTAAGGCAATCTGTATACTCTTTCATCAAATATTTACTTTCCTAAACATTGGGAATACTTAGAATAAGATAATAAATAAGATACCAACTATTAATTTCATTAAGAGGAACATCGGACCAAACAATCATCTGAATAAATAGATCATAAACTTAGTCTTTATTATAGATGTCACATTCTAATAATGGAAACTAACGAAGAGCATATATGAAAAATAAGCTCCATAGAAGAGATCTAAGCTGATGTAATAATTAAACCTCAAAGTTGAACATTCATCTTGCTTAACTGATAATTCAGCATACAAAATACCGATAATCATGAGTAAAAGGCCAGCTAATATTAAGTAGATAGTCCTTGTTATGTAAGAAGAGTCACTAGAAGAAGCAATCCATAGCCCAAATGTCAAGAGAACATAAAACAACCAAAGATATTTTACCTTGGAAAAGTCAACATGCAGTAGGGTAGGGAAAGCAAAATTCGTAAGGAGATCTTTTGATAGTGCCACAACGGATAGCCGCCATTAGTTGCAATATTCAAGACATCCTAAAATATAATTTCCCAATAAAGTACCATACATAAGTAAAATACATCACGGGAGCAAAAGAAACAGACAAAATTCAATGAAACAACATGTAAGAGAGATCTAGAACAGACAAAAATTTGCATATGTAGATTACATCCTGCATAGATAAAGATTGAGGCATTAGAGGGTCCTTTAAACCTTAAAAAAAGCTAGCGTAATTGAAACTCTGTTGCATGTGGAGATTGAAGGAGAACCAACAAGAAATCTCCCCCTTAACACATAACAAGAAAATATAAAGTTGAGGGAAAGGGCCTGGATCAAATCCATGTTTGGAACGGTTCAAGATTGTCATAATGGGTAATTTAGAGCTGCTTTGCTTGACTTAAGAATGATACAAAGAGAAAGAAAATATAAAATTGGAAAATAAAATTAGAGATTATTTCGCCATCGATTTGGTGAGAGGGAGAGAGAGAATATCAATTAAAATATTTGGTTTTGATTCCTTCCTATTCTTTGTAATCCTAAAGTTATTCCTACATTAGTTGTAGACTTTGTATTTTTCTACATAAAGGACACTTAGGAGGAGTTTGTTTGCACTTAATGAGATCTTAATCAGGTTTATTAAGATACTGAATGAATAATATTGTTTGTTTTTTCTTGACCAATACAGATTTAAATATCTCTTAACTGGTATGTATCATTAAGATTTCAAACTAAGTCTAATTCATTCAGATGCTGTCTCTTAAGTTCTATTCAACATTCAGCAGTTATCACTTTAAAAAATTAAACAACACCTAATACTATTCTTCAATAGAGAACATGATAAAATTTGACATTATCCTCCATTACTCTATATCAATATAAGTTTTGATATTATCATCCATTACTATATATTAGCATATAACACGTTATCAATACGAGTTATAGCCAACTGAGTGGTAAGAAATTTTATGAAGTGGTTAATCTATAAGTAATGATCTATCGCAGTATATATTGTAATTTATTTTTATTTAGATCATTAAGCACGCTACTTAGTTATTTTCAATCTTATAATCATTATAATATAATTTGTCTACTTCTAATTTATATGTATATTATCTATGATATTATTATCATTATGTATGCAATAGAATGACATATAAATAAGTTAATGGCCTGACACCTATTTATATATAACTTGAAGGCCTGAAGTCTAAATTTTGTTTTAAAGGGTTTGAAAATGAAAAGAGTGTTACTTCTAAGCCTAAAACCTACAATGAATCTTATAGGCCCAAAACTTAAAACAAAATCTCATATGCTGAAAGTATAAGATTAATATGTATAGGCATGAAGCATAAATCTAATGTTATAGGTCTGAAGGCTAGGCAAAAAAAACATGCCCGAAGCATAATATCAATTTTTAGATCTGGAATCTTAAACAAAAATATTTATGCCTGAAGTATAAATTAATTATGTTTGGAGAACACATATGCTATCAGAAGATGGGAAAGAGATTCTTATTAAAGCGATACTTCAAGATAGGAGTAAGAAAATGGACTTCTCGACCCGCTTGATCCGTGAAACGCGGCCCACACGACCCATGCATGTTGGTTTTGGGCCTATACCAGACTTTAATTTAGCAAAAACTGCGGGTTTGGACCTAAACTGGACCTTAATGTATCAAAACCCGCTTAATCCAAGCCCGACCCGCCATATATATCCTTTCAAAATTATTCTTTATATTACTACTATAAAATGTAAATTATATTATGATGTGTGACTGATTGTGTAAAATATACAAAAAAAGAAAAGAGTAGCAACACATGATAATTAATACTCTTATAAGATCAATATCCTAGTTGATTGTATAAAACGCTAAGAAAAGTAATAAACATGCTCGTGGTGCAAAACTCTCTGCTATATAATTCCCCAGCTTATTAAAATAGTTAGTGTGAGACAATAAATACGTAGTAAATACGATCTCTAAGAGTTTACCTTATTAGTGAGTCTGAAACTTAATATTTGGAGTATAATAAAACCTGCCAAAAGAAATGCAGATTTCTTAGACTATACCAAAGGTGGAATCATTTCCACATTGAGAACATGAACAACACTTCTTATACAAGACATCTTGTATGGATTTGGATAGCAACAAGCTAATCAAAACATCAGTAAAGCCTCTGCCTCTTCTTCCTCGAAATTTCCCTTCAGATTAATGTCTATTACATCCACAATCCTATATTTTTTTTAATTTACCTTATTAAAAATATATATATCAAATCAATATAGACCCGTTTGGCCTGATCCCCGTTCAAGTCTGCCAAAACCCCCTCGATTGGATGTTTAAAATCACAACATGTCGCAAAATGGGCCTACATCGAAGTTTGTCGATACCCGCGGGTTTTGAGCCCGTGCACACCCCTACGTCAAGCTATTCATAGTTATGTTATATCAATTTGAATCTTTCCAACAATGTTTTGTAAGAAGTTGTCAAGTATAATGACTAACATCCGGTGGAACTCTAGAAAAAGGAATAATATTCATCGGGTAGCATGGGAAAATATATATGTTAGCAAAATGATAGGGGATTTAGGCTGTATATATGTTCATAGTATGAATATTTTACTTCTAGCGGGCCAGGCATGGAGGCTACTTTAGAATCCAAACTATTTAGCAGCCAGGGTACTCAATTTTTTTTTTTGTACTCAAAAGTATTTATATAGTCAAGCTTTTTAGTGTTAAGCTTAGACAAACCAGTTCTTGGTTGTGTGAGTGTATTACTGGAGGACGCGACTTACTACTTAAACACGGGATATTTGAGATAGGCAACGTGTAAGACAAAAACATTTGGAACTGCATATTGTTCAAATCACCATTTCAGCTGGATAAATTAACCCACTCTTAGGTAGACTGGGTATGTGAATTGTTTAACTAATATAAATATGGATGAAATATGGAATTATTGGATAACTTATTTCCCAATTCTACTGTAAAATGCATAGATAATGTCAGGATATTGCATGAAGACAGGCATGATAATTCCATTTGGCCACACACTGAGTTAGAAGTCTATTCTAGGAAATCGGAATATCATGCGTAAACAAAGGACGAGTTAACCGATACTTCTCAAACTACGACACACCTAAGAATACATATTCAGATATTGGAAGGTTGTTTGGTATACAAACACTCTGAAAAATGTTAGAATGTTAGGTTGAAATTGTTGTAAAAATTCTGTCCCTACGACTGTTGATTTGAAAAAGAGCAAGTACATGAAAGATAAAAATTGTTACTGGTGTATAAAGTCTATAGAATCGACCAAACATTTATTACTATATTGTTTAGTTAGTTTGCAGGTATGTGCAGCAGTGCAGGGTCTTATTAGATTGGGGTGGGATAAGAGGAGATCGTGTATGCTACTTACAATATGAAACATTTGAAAGACTAAGATGTTGGTCATGAGGCACGATCGGCCGATGTAAATATAATTAAAACAACATTGAAGTTATTGACAACACTCTTTTGGGAACAGTGGATGCCAAACACTTCTAGTTTGGATTCACATCACAATAATGTTAGGGTAGGGATAAGTAGAGGTTACCCATGCAAGTCGATATCTTTTTCATGTGCAATTCTTCATTCAAGTAGTGCGAAATGAGCATTGTAGAGCTCTACAAGGAGAAACTACAATCAGTCATCCACAAGAGAGCAGGGCCGGTCCTGTAGTGAAGCAAAAGACGCGGCCGCTTAAGGCCACCGATTTTTTGACGTTTTTAGGGGCCTCCGATCATCTAAATATATTATGTGTGTGTATATATATATCCATAATTTAAATAATTATATAAAAGTAATGTTGTTAGTTTGGAGGTAATGTGGCATATTTTCGTTTATAAGGTCTAGACTTTTAACCACGTTAACAGTAATAATATCTTTATGAATATAGAGGGCCCTATTTTGTGAGTTCGCTTAGGACCCCCAAAATGTCAGGGCCGGCCTTGCAAGAGAGCGATGTAATGCAAGTCGGCTATGGATGGTGAAACACTCAGAATTTTACAAGCAATCTCTTTTTGTCACCAACATGACTATAATAATTTACTCGGATAATCTTAAAGTAATGTAAGAGTATTGACCCGCCATCAACATCTTGTTTGAAGATCCGTTTAATCATTCTCCAAATTTAGGAACCGGCTAAACGATATAGTTTAATATCTTTTTTCATATACCCATATCATTCAATTCGCGGGATTGTTACAATCACGAGATCAATTAGACGGCAGAAGAACAATGTAGGTATAATTAAAGATACAAGATGGAGATTTCCCATTTCGGGTTAGGATAGTTTTTCTCTTTTACACCATTAATTGTTATCTTTCTTTACCCTTATACATTATATAATTTCTATTTCCATCATGAAAAAAAACCATGGACTTTGCGAAACTATTTTATATATATATATATATTTATTTATTTTGACAAAATTTTATATATTTGTAGCATTGCGCCTTGTGAAGGGAAGAATAGTGGTGGTGAAAGCCTGAAAGGTATAGTATCATTTTTTTATTTTTTTTGGACGAGGTATAGTATCATTATTTACCTTCACAATAATGAGTTTTGGACACATGGGACCCATTTTTAGAATATGATCCAGTGTGGCCCAATGTAGGTGGGTGGTAAATGATTAAAAGTATCAAAAAGTGGCAGTATCGTTCTTATCTCCTTAAAAACTTCTTGCGTTCTTACTCTCTCAAGTCTTAACTTGAAAAGTGTATTATTTGCAAAGGCACACAGTTTTCTGTAAGACAAAGAAAAAGAATGAAAACTATCTTGGTGAGATATTTATTTAACTAGTATTACTTCGTAGTTTTTCTTTTCATACATAGTAGACTTTAAAGAACGGTTATTAAACTAACACTTTTAAGGGAACTTTAAAACAATACCAGGGGAACGCATGTTCATACCTATCTTGTATTATAGTGCTCCACGAATATCCTGAAAATTCTTTATAACCTTTAACATGTTTGTATTGTACCTTCTTTTATAAACATGTCTGCATATTTATTTGTAATTTGAAACTCTTAACAAAAGCATTTTACTATTTTTACATGCTAATTTTTAGATGTATTTAATTTTTTTTAAAAATTATAATAAAATGTGTTTATTTTAGTATCTTCAGGTAAAATTTTACTATTTTTGTATGCTTAAATGTGTTTAATTTTTTTGTGAATTATAGAAAAATATATTGATAAGTATGTTTGAATAAAACTTATTTATAGACAACATATGAAAATAAAATTACAATCTCCAATGAGTTGTTTTTTATCGCAATACATAATATTAAAAACCGAAAATTGTATACAAAAGATCATCCAATTTCGAAAGGATCAGAATCGCGTACTAAGGTCTAACTAATTAGGCGAAAGAGAAATTGTATGATTGTTAAACAAAAAACCGCATAGCTTTTATTTGGCTTGCGACTTTTTGTTTGGCCACTCAACAGGCTACAAAGTTTTTCTTACTGGATACAAAAAAGAAAGAAATATTCACATATTTTTATAATAATTAATCCCAATTAGGCTATTGCATATCTTCAATCACTTTTAAAACTCAGGTCGAAGACGACCTGTATAACCTTAAGACAATCATTCTTCACATGATGGTCCATTTCGGATAGTGTTTAGATAATTTGAGCGCAAAAACAATACCTAAGGCGTCCGTTTTCACCAAGGATCGCGCACTATACCTCAAAACTTTACCATCGATCATAACGTCGCCTGCATTCTTAACAATACGACCCACGACCGCTAAAACGTTAAAAAAATTTCAAGCCACGTCACATTTAATTTTAAAATAATTATTACTGGGAGGGGTCCAACGAGGTATAGAGGATGATATCCTCATATCCTTTAACAATACATTAATTTTTCGAGCTAGACACTAGATCTGTGTGGTACACCGCTAAATGCCTGACCATAGCGACGATAGCCTTACACTCAAAGAGACAGAAAGATTTGATGATTTTGCGGTACACCGCACCCCATCTACGGTGCACCACAACATGAGAAATTGACTTTGGGAGCGTTATCGATAAGGTACAATCACTCGGAATGATCACAAGAGACAACGTAGACCGCACCCCATTCACGGTACACCACTAGGTGAAAAGCGTGGTGACGATTGGTCGACGTTTCAAGAGTTAGAAAGATACAAACCAGGTGAGGTACACCGCACCCTACCCGCGGTGCACCGCGCTGTGACGCAAAGTTTTGACGCAAGCAAAGCTATATTCCCACCTTTGACCTAAACCTTGAGCCTCCTTCTTCCCTAAGCTTTCAATCTCCATTAAAGCTTCAACCATACCTACACCCATCATCAAAATACACCAAAATAACCCAAATTTTATACCTAAAATCATCCCTACATCATTCCTAACAACAATTACTAACCCAAATCGTTCCAACATCACAAGGAATCAAGAATCAAACAAAAAAACAAATATTTTTCCTAATTCTTTATTCCTTCTGATCCCACCACAAATCCTTCATACCACATATCAAAGCACTTTTCTTACACCCTTTCCACTCTGAATAGTACCTTATTCACCCATTCAAGGGGAAATTTCAAGCTTGGTAAAATTTTGAGTTGGAGGTGAAGGAATATGACACGAAGAATGGAGACACTTGCTCATGTGAAGGAGATGAAGAAGAACCCAAATAATAATTTGGGTGAGAACAATAGAAAACCACTTGAGGTTTATGTGAGAAAGTCAAAGAAGCAAAAAGAAAATCTGAGTCATGTGACTAGAGAGGAACCGGTTATGGTGGATTCGAGTGTTCAAGAATAAGCGATTGAGATTACGAAAGCGAAGACACCACAAACTGTCCAAGTTAAGATATTCTACCCAACAAGAGTGATTCTTCTAGAGCCTTGAATGATATTGCAACACATTTGGAGTAAAAGTGCGGTAAGTATATCATCTTTACAAAACCACCCACCAAAAGAAGCTAATATAGCAAAATTTGGAGTATCAAGCAATGAAATAGGCTCATCAACTAAAATAATATCAAAAGTACCTAAAAATTCTCAACATCTCATATCCAACACTGAAATGATAAATGTAGATAAAACTAAATAAGGATTTAACAATAAAACTAGTTGTTTATAGTCCCCACCCACTTTAACTTATGTTAAAATTAATTTTAATGTTTTATAAATTCTTAGTAAATATATAATTTCTTGTGTCACTAAGGACAACTCAAGAAAATTTTTAAGAATTGCAATAAAAAAAACCTTGAAAAATTTGATGCACGGTGATAAAAAAAATTCAAGTATGAAAAGGTTATTATTGAAAATGTTGCAAAAATATAATACTAAATTTGACCAATTGTACATTTATTGATAACGTTTTAATTTATAATATTATATAAATATTTTATTGTAACAAAATATATAAGTATATTTTCTTTTGTTAAGAGAGATAACAATATATTAGTAGATTGACACAAGTAGGGCTGCAAACAAACCGATACTCTCACCAAGGGCTCGAGTTTGAGTTCGCTAAGGATTTGTTTGAGTTTGACTCGTTAGTTAAACAAGCCAAGCTCAAGCTTTAAATCCAGGCATGTTTACTAAACGAGACGAACTCAAACTTGTATAAGCTCGACTCATTAAACTTGTGAAAAATTTGGTAAGGGTTCTTTAAGAGCTCGTTAATAGACTTGGTAAATATATTCAATAAAAAATAATCAATATATATATATATATTTATTTATATTTACACACACAACGCACACATAAAAAGTCAAAACTACGTAAAACTTTTGTATATGTAATTAATCATATCTAAAAAATTCTGTATCTTATTAGTATATTTATCTTTCTCTTCAAGTCAAATTATATAATATGTTGTTTATTACCTTTACTTAACTTTATTTTAATCACACAAAACCCCAATATATATATATATATAACATAGAAAAATAAATGAACTTAAATGAGTCTTAAACGAACCCATTCGAGTCAAAATCAAACTTAAAAAAAATTAGTTCGCTAAGCGTTTGTTTGAGTTTGCCTCGTTAGTTAACGAACCAAGCTCAAGAAAGCTAAAGTTCAGCTCGACTGGGTTCGTTTTAAACTCAAACCAAGCTCAAACTCACTAAAATATTAGCAAACCAAACTCAAGAAAACTAAAGTTCGGCTCGATTCGATTCGTTTGCAGCCCTAGACACAAGTAAGCTAGCAATATGTTTGCTAATGTTTCGGAAAAAAATGTTTGGTAATGAATTTCTTTTGACTGCAGTTTGCAAAAATTCTTGAATTTGATTACCACCCTAGAAGTGTTGGGTAAATTGCTTTACTGTAACCTTTTTATAAATAAAAAGTATTTGGAAAAGAAAAGTATATATAGAGACATTAGAGCCGGTCCGGGCCTAAGGCGGTCGTCTTGGGCCCTAAATTTCTGAAGGTCTTGCAAAAAAATAAAAATATATATATATATAACTCTTAAGACTTATAAAAGGTACATGATTGTAATATTTATCCCATTGGTAAAATAGTTGCTTGGTAAGTGGTAGGTCTTTAGTTTGAAACGCATAGAAAAAAATTCCTAGAAGTAATTTTTTTTTCTTTTTATCATTTATATAATTAATTAATTATCTTTATTTTTTTTACATGTTTAAGAGTAAATTGTATTATTTTTATATATATGTCATGGGTGTAACTGAATTCACTTAAATATAAATGAATTTAAAAAATTAAATCAAAACGAAAAGTTATTAAGAAGAAATACGTCAAAAAACAAGATTAATATAACGTATTTTTATTAATACTTATTTCGTAAATTTTACTATGAAATTATTTATATATAATTTTTTGGGTTAAAACATGATAATTTTTTTAATTATATTAAAAAAGACTCTATTTTCTTTTCTTGTCTTAAATACCCGAGACATTCGGGCCGGTTCTAAAAAACATTCCCGGCTTCTGAACAATATAAGAAAAACTTTTATACATTTAACTGTACTTTCTTAACATACAAAATTATATACAACTTAAAAAGTGAGAAAAGTTATGAAATTCTCTCTACCCTCTCTCCTCTCAAACAAACACAACCATACACATTCACTCAAATCACATAAGTTTGAGTGAAATTCCTAGATTCTAGTTTAAATTCCTACCAAATTATTACATTAAACTAGAATTCCCTTCCCTCCTCTCATTTATAATCCTTCCCTTCATTCTTCTCCTTCGCACTTTTATTACCCTCGCATAACTGTTCACCATGAACTTTTATGCTTCTTCCCATCCTCTTGCTAAGAACAATCAACTGGTTGTTACACCAGATGAATCCTCCAAATATAGAGTGGCATATGAACATAAGCTGCTAGTCAAATTGCTACACAAAGAAAAATTCAACCATATCTTTACCAAAAATCACATTAACAAATACTGGGAATTAAAAAAACAAGCTGAAGTCGAAAGGTGTGGAGATAATACCTTCATCATCAAGTTTGGAACATCTGAAGACAAAGAAAAAGTTTGGAACCAAAGACCCTGGACAGTTCAAGGCAAACACTTAGCAATAAATGAATATGAAAATGGAGATAAGAAAGAAGTTCACAACACTACACTATGGCTTCAACTCACAGGTGTTCCAGCAAACCTACTCACTACAAAGTGTATTGATAATATGTTTAGCTACTTCGGTCAAGTACATGAAATAGAGCTCCCTGCATCACTTGAGATAGATGAGAACTCGGTTACAAGAATTAGGGTGGACTGGAATATCAAAAATCCCCTTATTGCGGGGATTAACTATTGGGAAAATGAGTTCAAGTCATCATGGATTAAGTTTAAATACGAAAATATTGGTCAGGTTTGTTATGGGTGTGGAATCTTTGGGCATGAGGAATTAAATTGTAAGAACCCTAAAGTTTTCCCCAAAATTGGGGCTTGGATTAAAATCTCAAATCGGGGTCCTACCCAAAAATTTGTACTCAAACCAGTGGTGGAACGGAAACAAAACATCAAAAACAAGGAGAATACCCTAGTTTATGAACAAAGAAGACAATAATCATTACCTCAACTCAACAATGGTGGTGACTCGGTCTCGATGGAAATGAGTGAACCCAGTAACGGACCATCCAACGGCGTCAAACAAAACGACGTTATCTTTGAATTTAGTACGAAAAAAGGTACCCACAAGGGACAAGAAAATGGTAATGGTGCGGATACGAAGAAGGACGATGGCTCGAGTGGTAGTGGTGTTGGGAAGAAAGAGAAAGGTAAAGGTTTGGCTTTGGCGGTTAGTAGTGAGAAAGAAGACAAACTGGCCAAGCTGGCAGGTCATATGCTGAGTCAACTTAAAACCCCACCAGCCCATGAACCATCTATTCAGTTTGGGTCATACAAAAGCCCATCAAATATTATTAAAAGCCCAAATGTTTTAATCTCGTCAAAAATAATTAACAAGAGCCCAAACCAAACAGCCCAAAGTGGTAAACAAAAGTCGGATTATCAAAACAACATCAATTTATCTGAAAATCCCCAATCTCTCTCGAACCCTAAATCTCCTTCTACACCCGCTCCCAATGGAAACCAAACAATCAAAGCTTCATCTTCAAACCTTATCAACCATAACACACCTGAACCTAACAAAATACAAAACCTTACTCCGATTTCCATCAATCTTTTCCAAAACTGTAGCAACGAGAAACAATTGATTAAGAAAAGAGTGGCGATGAGAGTTTACGAAGAATCAACTGGTAGACTTTCAGTCAAACTTAGAGCGAGCAAATTGAAGAACTATCTTAGCACTCAAGTCAATCAGAAAAGACAGAAAACACTATGGAGTTTTCGACTGGAAAAAAGAGAAGAAAATTATGAAGAAATTGAGAAAGAAGAAGTTAACAAGAAGAATGAAGAAATGGAGGTTATAGCTGATTTCTCAGGAGGAGAAGAGCTCGGTAATCAATCGGATGGCGATAAGGATGAGGAGCAGCTCGAAAATGCATCAAATGAAGTAGTTTGCGGGGTTGACCCAAATCAACCCCAAGAAGAACAATGACACAAACAGCCTGGAACTGTCAAGGAATTGGCACATCCTTGACAGTCCAGACCCTTACTGGTATTGTGAGAAAATACCAGTCTCAGGTACTTTTCCTATCTGAAACTAAGAATACTTTCTTTACTGTTAAAAAATTAGAGAAGTTAATAAATATGAAACTGATAGATACTGTGGAACCCATTGGACTTAGTGGGGGGCTGGCAATTTTTGCTAAAAGTGATATTAATATCAATATTATTTATAAAACTAGCAATCATATGCATTGTAAAATAAAAGATGATAATGAATTAATGATAATGAATACTTCACAACCTTTGTATATGGAGCACCTACATATCAGTATAAAGAAGCTTGTTTGGACCTTCTTAGTAGCTGTAGACCTAAAAACAATGAACCTTGGAATCTTATTGGTGATTTTAATAATATTAGAAATCTATCTGATAAAAAAGGAGGTGATACTAAATTTAATAAAAATATGAAACAATTCAATGGATTTATAAAACACAATAGACTTGAGGAAATTGTTCAAAAAGGATGCAAATACTCGTGGTTAAATAAGAGAAATGAGGATGAGATGATTAAGACTTTGATTGATAGGGGTTTTTGCAATGAACAATGGGGTAATCTCTATGTTAGCCTTACCTTGTTTTTATTCCCGTTTTAATATTCGACAAATCATTCTTTAAACTAAAATTCATTTGGTATCTCTTTTAAAGGTTTTCCAAAACCCCTAACTAGATTAGTTATCTTTAAATCCTTGATCTTAAGCTTGAGCTTCATTAGAACAGCGTCGCGGTACACCGGACAAGACCTGCGGTACACCGCAGTACCACGGACCAAAGGCGCGGTGCATAAGCTAGTCCGAACAGAAAGCAAGAAAAAGTTGCGGTACACCGGACTGAGGCGCGGTACACCGGACCAAGGGTGCGGACCAGGAATACGGTGCATAGGGTAGCCCGTCAGTATGCTATGAAATCAACACGTTGAGTCGTGCGGTACACCGGACCATATCCGCGGTACACACCAAGAAAGGGTTTCTGCACTATTAGAAGAGGACAAATCTTATATCCGTTGGAGTCTAAATCTATCCGTTAGATAGAAGCCTTTTGACCGTTGGAAGCTTATTTCAGCTATAAATTGAAGCTCATTCAAAACACAACTCATCCCTTCCATCTACCAATCTTAAGAGCAATTAATATTATCATTCAAGAAGGTTTCAAAGGAGCATTCAAGTCATATTCATTCCTCAAGCTACATAGTTTATATCCACTCATTTAGGAGTTTAGATCAAGCTATTATAACACCCCTAAACACTTTTCCTTTCCTCTTAGTTCTTGTAATAGATTAAGAGAGTAGTGTGAGTATAGGTTTTATACTTGGTTCCTTGTGTTGGTGATAACACAAGTGTATTTCCTTCAAGGTTTTGAAGTGGTTGTAATGGGTTTGTAATCTCACCCGGGTTAAAGAGTTACGAAGATTAGTTGAGAATCTTGCAAATCCTAAGGAGGCTTCCTTAGGTAGTGGATGTAGGGAAACCGAACCACTATACATCGTTGTGTATCTTTCTATCCCTACACTCTTTACTTTTCCGCACTCTATATGCTTGATAAAATGCTTACATGAATAGTTTGATAATATTGTCTTTTAGGATTATCTAGTTCTTAACTATTTAGTTTGCTAAAACAATAGGATTCAAATTAGCTTTTAATTTTATTTAATTGAAATAAAATTAGCCGATTAATTTCCATTGTCCTATTCAACCCCCCTTCTAGGACGCATATAGAATATCACTCTACCCTACAGCTTGGATTGCACTTTTACCAGCTGTAGGATCTGATCACTCCCCTCAAGTATTATTTATGAAAGATATTTACATTAATAAAGACAGGAGGTTCTATTTTGAAAATCAATGGTCAGAAGAAAATGATTGTTTGGAAATTATTAAAAAGGTATGGAGTACTAAAAATTACAGTTTTGGAATGTTTAGAAATGTACTTAACAATAGACTAAGAAAATGTAGTAGACTCCTTATTCAATGGAGTAAAAAGAAGTTCAAAAACAGTAGAAAAGAAATAGATAAGAAAATGGAAAAACTAGAAAATATATATATAATGACCCAAGTACTAAGAATTGGGATGAATATCATGGTATTATAAAAGAGATAGAAAATCTGTGGTGTAAGGAGGAGGATTTTTGGGCCAATAGATCTCGTGTCTTATGGCTCAAAAAAGGGGATAAAAATACCTCCTACTTTCATGCAACTACAAAAGAAAGAAGAAAGATTAACAAAATAAAAAACATTACAAAAGAAGATGGAATATGGGTAGACAATTATATGGAGATACAAAATGAAATAAGTACTTATTTCAATAATATATTCAAAACAATTGGAAATAGAGACTATACCTCTATATCCAATCTTATTAAACAAAGAATTAATAAAAATATGAATGAATCTTTGGATAAACCTTTACTGATTGAGGAAATCACAAAGGCTATTGATGGTCTTGGGCTTAATAAAGCCCCGGGGCCTGATGGTTATTCGGGTATTTTTTACAAAAAATATTGGGATTTCATTAAAGGTGATGTGATAAAACTGATTAATGAATTTTGGTATAATGGAGGTAGTTTGGAAGAAATTAACCACACGTATATTTCTCTCATACCTAAAATCCCTAAACCTATCACTATAAAACACTTTCGCCCTATTAGTTGTTCAAACTTTATTTATAAAATAATAGCAAAAATCCTTGTTAATAGAATGCAACCGGTAATGGATGCAATAATTGATGAAAATCAATCCGCATTTGTACCTGGAAGGCATATACAGGATAATACCATGGTGGCTCATGAAGTTATTACATATATAAAAGAACAAAAGAGAACTAAAACCCATTATCTTACCATTAAAGCTGATATTCAAAAGGCTTACGAGAATGTTGAATGGGACTTTTTAAAAACCATAATGGAAAGAATGGGTTTTAGTGAGAAATGGGTGAGTAAAATAATGAGATGTGTTACTTCTGTAACATACTCCTATTTATTAAATGGTACCCCTATAAAAATAGATAATCCCCAAAGAGGATTACGACAAGGAGACCCCTTATCGCCTTTTCTCTTTTGCATTGTTACTCAAATGTTATCTATTCTTATTACTAAAAAAAATGAAGAAAATATACTAAATGGGATAAAGATTGCGAGATTGGCCCCTAGTGTTACTCATCTAATTTTCGCAAATGATAGTATATTTTTTATGAAAGCTAATATGGAAGAGATTGAGGGATTTAATGATGTAATCAATAAGTATAGTTACTCCACTGGAATGAAACTAAACTTAAATAAGTGTGGTGTGAAATTCAGTCCCAACACACCTGATTATATTAAAAAAAACATGGCTAATAAACTTAATATGCCTATTACTAATGATTTGGGAAATTATTTAGGATTACCCACGAAATGGGGGAAATCTAAAATAAAATATCTCAATATGCTGGTAGAAAAAACTTTAAAAAGAATAGAAAATTGGAAAAACCTCTATCTATCTGTAGCTGGTAAAGAAATTCTAATAAAAGCCGTTTTACAAAGTTTACCAAACTACTTTTTATCATCCTACCTTATGCCTAAGAGAATTTGCAATTTAATCTCTTCACAAATCGCAAATTTTTGGTGGGGTAGTAATGGAAAGAATAAATGCCACTGGGGTAGCTGGAACTCTATAACAAAAAGTAAAAGAGATGGGGGTCTTGGCTTTCGAGACCTCGATCTCATGAATGTTGCACTACTTAGTAAACAGGCCTGGAATTTGATCAAGAACAATAACACATTACTCTATAAACTACTAAAAGGTAAATATTTCCCAATTACATCATTTATGGAGGCACAGTTAGGAAGTAAACCATCATGGGGATGGAAGAGTTTAATTTGTGGGAGAAATGCTATAAAAGAAGATAGGAAATGGAAGATAGGAAATGGTTATACTATAAATTTGCATACTGATAAATTGAAAAATGGAGTTAATGATATTATTAAACCTAATAGAAATGATTTACAAAAAGTAAATGATCTAATGGTTAATAATGATGGGAAGTGGAATATGGACACTATACTTAATGCTTACCCTAATGAGGTAGCAACATCTATTTTTAATACTTTTATCCCTCTATCTGGAGGAAGAGATATTCCCTTTTGGATAAATGATAAGGAAGGTAACTTCTCGATTAAAAAATGTTACTACATAATGAAAAATAAAAAAGAATGTGAGGAGAGGAATAGCTGTTCCAATAAAGCTACCTCCTCACATCAAGTTGACAACTCGGTTTGGAAAATGATTTGGGGTTTAAAGGTAGCACCAAAAATAAAAAACTTTATATGGAAAGTAGTGAAACATCTATTGCCTACAAATGATAATGTGTACAAAAGAAAAATCACCTCTAGCCCAATTTGTGATATTTGTAATAAAGAATCTGAAACTGTTGAACATATGTTATTAAATTGTGAATGGACTAGAGCCATTTGGTTTGCCTTCCCTTTTAACTTGATTACTTGCAACCAATCTACCTCTAAAGTAGATGTTTGGATGGCAAGTATAAGAGAGAATAGGAAGGAGACAGGAATGGATACTAACTTCATGATGGAACAAATATGTACCATTCTATGGCACATATGGAAAGGAAGATGCACATATAAATATAAGGGTTCAAAGCTTGACCCTTTAAGAAGTTTGAAAAATGCTAAAAAAGAGTGGGAAGAGTATCAAAACACAATTTATCCTAATGATGTTAAACACAAACTGAAGGATAATAAAAACAAAAACACTATGCTTAAGAAAGATAGAAATGAAACTCATGAAACTGAGGTAAGTATAGAGGTAGAAAATAATGTACAAACACTTAAATGGATTCCTCCTCCTATAAACTTTACAAAAATTAATTTTGATGCATCTACTAAAGATAATAATGGTGCTATATCTTGTGTTGCTAGGGATTTTATAGGAAAAGTGCTATTTTGCAAAGCTTGGAAGATTAAGGTGGAAAGCGCTAAAGAGGCAGAAGCTTTGGGGTGCTTAAAGCTTGTCTTCTCGCTAGAGAGTTCCCTCCTCAAAGTGTGATTATAGAGAATGATTGCCTCCAATTTATGCAACCTTTAGAGCTTAGGAACCACTTTAATTCTCCATTAATTTGTAATATTATTAAAAGTATTTATTTTGTGTCCGAGGATTGTAAACCTATTTTTCGATGGATTAATCGTGGTAGGAATAGACTAGCCGATGGGGTAGCTAAGTATAAGCTAAGTGGCAAAATGCAAGGCTTGTGTTTAGACACGTACCCATCTAGGTTAGAGGAAATAATCAAAACAGAAACCGTTCCTACGGGAATTGGTTAATTTTGTAATAATTTTAGATGTTTAATGAGAAGGATTTGGAAAAAAAAAATTATATACAACTTTTTTTTTTCTCCCAAAAAAGAAAAACTCACCGTAAGAGGACAAAAATACATGATGGAGACGTGAATAAAAAGAAACAAGGGGGGTCAAAAACATTTGTAGAAATAATTAGTTAAGGAACAAAGAGTAAAATATGTGAAGAAAAAAACAGAATAATGACTTTTTCCTCTTCTCCATTTGCCTTTCCTTATACTTCACCCCTACTTTATGTTTTTTTGTTCCCTTTAACTTCCTGTTCATGAAAACAAAGTTTTATTATGATAAAACTTTACAGAAAAAAAATTACTTAATAAATTAATTTAATAAATACATACTTGTAAAAAAAAACTAACTCATAATCAAGGGCATTTAATATTTTAAAATATAATTTAGGTATTAAATGAATAATTAAAAATCAATTTACCTTCAATGTAAAAAATATTAAAATATAAAAAACATTATTCAATATCATTTCAAAAAACATCATCTAAATATTACTCTTTTTTTTCTTTTCTTTTTTTGACAAGATAACGACAACGCTAGCTATTACAACATCTAGTAAGGAAAATTGTAGAACTAATCACTGAGAAGTCCCTCCATCCATCTAAATTGATATTCCTTCTCGCACATTTTGCTAATGCGTCCGCAATTGCATTATGTTCCCTACTTATATAAGAAATTTTCCAAGTTGGAAATGAGGCAATCCATCCTTTAATTTCTTCAATGATTGGATTAAGGCTCCAATGCAATCTAACCTTTCCTTGAATGCCTTGAACGAGTTCAAGGTTGTCAGAGTAGAAAGAGCTACTCTGGATACCCATTGATCCTGCTGATCTAAGGGCAAGGAGAAGTGCCCAAGCTTCTTCTTCAATTGTGCTGTTAACTCTACATCTAATTGCCTTTTTATAATCAATAAAACCATCGGCATTAACACTTATCGCGGAGATAGCTGCCGGTTCCCAATTAGATATGAATGATGCATCGCTGAACCAGATCGTGTCCGCCGTGTCATCGATTGCTGGGTTGCTTCTACTGTTTGGTTTATCCTTGACCACACATCTAAATATTACTCAATAATATAAATTTAATATGGTCTAATTATATTTTTTTTCCTAATTCATTTTTCTTTCTATTCCATGATTGGAGTGCATTAAATCCAAATCATGAATAATATATTTTATTTTATTTTTGGACAAAGGATGGTACCAAGTGGCACCAAAATCAAAAGAGTAATGATATATACCATCTAAATTTATACCATCCAAATACCACCCAATGACGTGGCGTGAATTGGTTGATTACAAATCTTTAATCAAATCAAGAAAACAATTACATTATCGATTTGTAACCAACCAATTCACGCCACGTCATTGGGTGGTATATATCATTACTCAAATCAAAATTATATTAGCCGATACCCGTCTTTTTGAAATATTCTTTAACATCGTACATTGTTGATATTTCTACTTGTCTCCATATCTTCGTGTCTAGCTTGTTTTGCGAATTTGTCCACTTGTCCGTTGAACTTCCTTGGAATATACTTGAAAATAATGAGACCAAATTTAATGGCCAACTCTTTTTTCTTTTGGATAATCGATTGGACTTTCCAACTACCCACGACTAACACTTGCCTAATACCTTGGATTAATTCAAGGTTATCAGAAAGAATTACCTTCCTTTACTCAGGGAATTCCTTGAATTTTTTGTAATTTTAAGGATTCCATTGCCCCTCCTTCTAGACTTGAATCACATAAGACCATCAATTTTGACTTTTCTGTGCATCTATTGTTTTTGTGTGTTTGTACAATTTCAATCTTGTTGCTTCAAATTTTGACTAAATGAGGCATCACATGAGAAAAGAATATCTGCTTTAGTGTCTGGAAAGTCTTTATCTTGTTCAAGATTCTTTTGTTGCACTATATTTATTGAGTTATTGGCTTTTTTCCAGTTTATACTGTATAATTTCTTCATGAGTTTATTAGTGGAAAAGATCGGATTATCTCCTTTGATACAACAATTTTCATGAATAGCTTTCATCTTAGCTTTCCAAATGCAGATCATAATGCAATAATTACTTTGTTTTCTTTCCTACCACCTTTCGAGTAAATTTTTATTGTTTCTATAATCCAATTTCTAAGGTTCATTTTCAAGTTATCATCAATTTTTAATTGTAGAGACGAGCCAGCACATATAGCTTTACTAACATTACAATTCATGAGTAAGTGCTACATCGTTTTCGTGTTACCGTAACACCATAAAAAATTACTAGAATCAACACATTTACATTTATATAAATTTTTCTTAGTCGTAATAGTATTTTTGCATGTTTTCCATGTAAATTCCTTATTTTTTTTGGGATGTTCGAGTTCCATATGATTTTCCATAGTTTAGAATCATACCTTTTTGGGGTCTTTGTTGTTGTATGACTTTTTCTTTTGTAAGTACTTTATAAACTATTTTAGTAGTATATTTTCAGTCAAAAGAAAACGACCAAATCAATCTGTTAGTAGATTTTGTATCAAATATATGAATTATAGTGATGTAAAGTATTATAGGTTTTGGAAATATATTATCTATGATTTCAAGATCCCACCTAGGGGGGTCCTGTTTTAAAAGTTGATTGACACACATTAAATCGCAATTAGGCGGTTTCTCTAATTTCCATTATGTATTAATCTTTTTATCATTCCATATATTAATTCCTTTTCCGTTTGCAATTTTTTAATCCCATATTTTAATAAAATCTCAGTTTTCCATAATATTGACCCAACTCCATGTTCTAATTTGTCGTAATTTAACATCCATAAGAATTCATTATGAAAATGAATACCTTTGAGTAATCTAGACGCCAAGGTATTCTCCATGCTTGTGCCGCTAATAGTGAGAGATTCATTCTTTTGAAATATTTGAATCTGATTTCTCCTAATAATTTTCCAAGTGCCAATTTCTCTCATGTCATCCTGTGAATCCTGTTTTTTTCTCTGGAACTCAAAAAAATTTAGAAATAGCAGAAAGTAGTTTATTACAAAAGGAAATAGGGTAAGATAAAATGGACATGGTATTGATAGGAATGAGTTGTAGGATAGAATTAATGGGTACTTCTTTACCCCCCTTCCGATAGTTTTCTTGATCCAAAGAATCCACCTGTCGCAAAAACCTAATCTACTTAGATCAGTAAGAAAAAACCCCCATCTTGCCTAAATGTAAGCTTTAGCCATATCGATTTTTATGTCCCACATGTGTTAATGGTTCTTCCTTTTCCTACTCATAAAGAAAGACATTTCCTGGGCTATTAGAATGTTATCTTGAATAAAGTTGCCTTTGATAAACACTGTTTGTGTAGGTGACACTATGTCATTCATGAAACCTTGTAAACGACTAGAGAGCATTTTTGAAATGATTTTGTAAACAAGGTTAACACAAAAGATAGGTCGATAATCGTCAAGCTTTTCCTGAGTGTCTCCTTTTGGAATAAGAGTAATTAATGTAACATTGAGTTTATCTACAGTTATTCTATTGATAAAAAATCTGGGATCACTACGAACGCATCTTCTTTAATGATATCGTAGAATTCTTGATAAAACTTACCATTAGACTGTCTGGAACCGGGGCTTTTGATGAAGATAATTCTTTCAATACTCTCTCCACTTCTTCCATGCAAGGAGGAGAGGTCAAAATATCGTTCATTTCTTGAGTGACTCTTGGATTAATAAATTGTGTTGCTATCTCCATGTGTTCATTACTAGCAACTTGTTCAGTAAAAGGAGATTTTATAAAATGTTTGGAAACAATCTTTAATTTCAACTATACCTTCTTTCCAATTTCCTAGTTCATCTTTGATTCTAGTTATTCTATTAAAATTCATCCTTTGGATAATTGAAAGATAAAAAAATTGTATTTTATCTCTGCATGTTAACCAACTTTGTCGCGATCTATCATTCCAATATTTATCTTCACATTCGAACTCGAAATTTATTTTTGCTATAATTTCAATCTCCTCTTGTAATAGGGTTGGATTAGGTGTAGAACTGTTATTATTTGTGATCCCTTTTTGGATTAATTTAATTTGTGTTTCATGGGGTTTTAAGACATATCTACTCCATTTCTTCAAGTCATCTACTGTGTTGTTTATATATGAGATAAAATTTGGCAAATGAAGACTAATCTTAGGTATTCTCCAAGCTTTATCAACAATTGACCTGCATTCGATATTATCAAGCCAAAAAGATTCAAATTTAAATGTTTATAACAATGTCTCATTTTATTATCAAATTGTAAAATCAAGGGAGAGTGTTCTGAACCAATAGGCGGAGGAATAAATATTTGAGCTCGGGGAAATAAAGTCATCCATTCATAAGTATCAAGAGCCCAATCAAGTTTGATTTTTACTAGATCTTCCCCACTTCTTCTATAAGACTATGTATATAAACAACCACGCGAATCAATTTCAATGAGAGAGTTATGTATAGTAAAAATTGAATTCGTTAAGGTGATTAGTATTGACCGGATTAGTGCTACATCTTTCATTAATATTAAAATTTCATTAAGTCACCAATAATTATCCATGGATCCGTAATATCTTTACTCCATTCAGTAATGTCATGCCATATTTTAACCTGACATTGAAGTAATTAGGTGCATGAATACAAATCATATAATAGAAAAAGAAAATTTCATTAATACATAGAATAACAAAAAAGGGACTACTAAACAAAATATCTAAATAAACAAACGAGTGCCACAAAATAAGAAAACCACCGGAACGAAAAGCACTTCGAGTGGGGTCGACAACAAAACTATTACTAAAGCAAAAAAGATGAACTATATCAAGAGATACGATCTCTATTAACATAGTCTCACAAAAGATATCCACTCCCAGCTTATATCGCTCCAAAACTGACTTAATATTGGGGACTGTCAAGGGTACCCTAATCCCCTAACAGTTCCAAAAGATTGTGCTCATTTCTTCGTGGTATCTTGTTTGTCAATCCGCAAGTGTACGGAAAATGACCAAGTAGTAATTCGAAAAATCGAGATTCGTGTCCCAAGGGATTAGGAAAGTTAATCTTGTGCTTTAGATTGGTTAAGAATAATTCGTTATGCGAAAATAAACTAGATAGAAAATATGGATTGGATTACACTTAACTACTACAAAAGTAAAGGACTAGATATGCAAAAACTAGATTATAAGATGAGAAGTTGAGTTTGGGTTAATTGGATTCACCTAAATCACTAATTGGGCAATTCTATCTAATAAGGGAAAGATTGATAAGTGTACATTAACCGGGATTCAACAATAACAATAAACCCCTCCTGGGTGATTCTTGTTCTACTCTCAAGGATATGGAATCCCTTTCGGGTGGACCAAGGTACCCTTTCAAGTGCTAAAAACTCTTACCCACCGCGGCTATGCATCATCTAAGATCTCCCGATTCTATATGATGATACACTCTCAATTTACCTAGATCTACCATTGACCCCCCCGCCCCCCCGGGGTGTAATTCAAGAATGAAAGACAATCAATCAATTGGACAAATCAATCAATCACAATTCAATATAAGTTAAATAGAAATATATCAACATCAATCTTAATTAAGCTAATTTGCCCCTAACTACAATAAAATGCCCCAAAGTAAATTAGGGTTTCATCAATCCCCAAACTCAATTACGAGTTTAGCTCATACTTCTAGGAAAATAAAACAAAATAAAATAATGTAGCATGAAATAATTAAAGGAGATAAAAGAAAAAGAAAATTACAATATTTTTGGTGAGAGAGATAAATCTTGAAGATGAATATGAATCCTTCTTCCCAATCTCCTCTTCTCAAGCTTTGGCTCCTTTTGATTTTTTGTTACGAGTTGTGTTGGAAGAAATGAAAGAAAAAGGCTTATATAGCTCCTAAATTTCGTGACCCATATTGTATGGGCTTGCTCCATGGACTAAAATTACTTAAATATGGAGAATTCCCGGTTTTGGCATGTATGCCCCTCGTGGGTCACTAAAACGAGCATAACTTGACCTTTCAAACTCCGAATCGCGCTCGGTTTTTTCCCACATGTTCGTCTTTCAGATAGAATTCCAACAGTCTATATATTAGCTCTATACTCTTCTCGGATCATCCTAGGCATTAATTCCAAGATTTCGTCCTAGTCGTAAAACCTTTCTTTCTTGAGCATTAAGTCAACTCTTGACTTCCCGGGTTACTTTCTGGTCTCTTTTCACTTCCTTGGAGGTTTATCTTCACTTTTCCGAATCCTTTTCCAATCCATAAGTTGTAAGGTCCCACGTGTTCTTATGAGTTTTACCTATAAAGCAAAAAAACACCTCAAAATGCTCCAAAAACAAGAGAATCGTTAACATTAGCCTAAGACTCGAAATATATCAAATAAGGGGACAAAATCCCACTTTAGACTCAAAAAACCCCAATAATCGATGTCTCAAACTATTAAATAAAATACCAAAAGACGAGACATCAACATCCATTTCAAGGGTATGGCCGCTTCCCTTTTGGATACTATCGCGCTCACTCTCGTCTTTTTTAGCATCATCGAACCTGTAAAAAATTTCTTTGTCTAACTCTCCTCCCTCCAAGTCTTTCTTATCATTAACATTATCAACATCATAACTACCATCTCCTTCCTCCAACTCCATTTTCAAATCATACCCATCCTCCACCATTTTAGCAACCTCGTCAAAATCATCATTCAAAATATCATCATATCTCTTACTCATTTTGATTAATATTTATATTATTATGTTGTTCCATATTGTTCACTTGTCATCTATAACACGTAGCTTCTTAACTCAGTCGATTTACCCTTACCACTTCCTCCACCACATACCTTCGCTTTAAATTTCTTCCTTCTAATAGCTTTCTTTTTAAGATATATCATCCCCTTAGTTCATCGTATCTTTTCCCTTGTAGTCACTTTGTCTCCACTATCTCTTTCTCTGGTGGACTTGTTGTCCTTGCTGTTGATGCTTCTGTCATTCTCCCCCTACTCTATGATATTTTTGAATACATCAAGTCTAAGGGTTGTATTATGAATATCGTTTCTCATATCTTCCACCTTATTGTTCTAGTTGATCAAACTATGTTGTTCTCCAGCCTCTTCATACCTTTGGTCTCTATTCTCTATAAGTTGTCCTGTCCTGATATTTTTGTATAGTCATACCCACTAAGTAACCACGTCTTCATTCTCTCTTATATTAGTCCCTCCACTATTCATGTTATTAACATCTTTTCACACACTAACTCCCCTATCATGGTTAACGCCATACGCATAAAAGAGAAACTTACCATCAACTTTCAACTGTAATCCATATATGGGGTTGAATGGCGGGAACTTCGTTATGTTATCTATGCTTCACGCAACCTTCCTATTTTCATCTATATCCTCGATATTCTTAAAAAAATTTACCTTACACTTGTCGTATTGATATCCTATGCGCCCACACCTGAAGCAAAGAGAGCCCGTGTTTTCATATTGGAAAATCAACTATTCAGCTCCCTCTTCCCAGAGAAGGTAAGTTCCAGTTGGTAGTGGATGATTTACATTAAACTTAACCCAAAATCTAAGGACTTTCACATCGATTATAGGGAATTCTGGGAAGTCAATCACTTCAATTTGTACAAAACATACTTCAAGAGCTTTACTGGTGTTAGTGTTGTTTTTGTTTAAAAGATAATCCCTTAATTTGAACCCATATAGAGGATTAGTCCATTGGTATATCTTTAATTTGCGTAGTTTGAGACAAAAGGGTCATACTAACATGCATCTTGAGGAATATACATGGCCTAATTTCCCAGACTCTTTTGAATACTCTTTCATCAAAGATATTGAGCTTAAATGTGTTAGTGTTAATCTATGTAAGTCAAGTTGTTAACCTGAATCCCCCACTTCCCAGCTACAAATTTCCTCAAACCATCTATAAAGACTTTTGTCTCTCCAATCACTTTCAGGATGATAGTTGTATCTCTCTTAAACTGTCAACCAAACGAGCTTTAATGCCAATATTTATGACATCTAGTTTCCTAACATTATGTTCGTAATACGGGACTATAAGTAGAGCATGGCAATCGTGAGTTGCCATTTTGACGAGAGTGATAGAGTATAAGGACTCAAGAGGACAAAGGAAAACAGAGAGAGAAACCTCAGTAATGTAGTGGAATGGGGGCTTAAAATTGAAGACACAAGGAGGATAAAGAGATAGGCTAGAAAAAAGTTGAGAAATGTCGAATAAGAGAATATGAAAAGTTATTGTTACCTTCACGATGGCATAGTTATAACATATAAATAAGAAGCATTTCATATAACAAGAAGAAACCTCAAAAGCACTGATGTGCGTGCTCTCTTGGTATACCAAGGCTTATGATCACTCATGTCATAATTTTCTTTTCTCTTCTCTGAATAAAACCATAAAAAAGATTTATCAGACAAACAATTATCTACGTATGAACTCACACAACTCATGACACATTCCATATTTTGATAAGAGGAGGTAAAATAGTACTGCTGAGTTGAGCTCATATCACACATCTCCACATAATAATTCCCCATCATTTCTATAAAGTATAAAAATCTTTCTATAATCTGACTTTTGTCATAACCCTGTCCAATAGAATTATTAAAGCTAGGTGAAAAGGTCTAATTAGTTTTGAAATCCATCTCAGCGGCATTATTAACCATAGTAACTATCATTACAAAGCAAGATTTTCCATATATAAAATAGGATAAGCAACGTTATGGTTTATCAGATTATGAACACATATTACACCGGAATAGGACCTATAGAACCACTGAAAACAAAAACCACCTTGTTTTACAACACAGGAAAAGATAAGCAAAATGTGTGTGTGAAACACCCAACACTTCCTAGTCTCACTAAGGTCTATCATATAAAGATCGTAAAGGGTAAAATCCAAACAAAATAGTTGAATAAAATCAAAATCACTTCTAGCGAGACTGTACAAGCATTGGTAAATAACAAAATAACCTAGATCAACACATGCAGAGATTGCAATAGTTTTAACTAAGAAAATATGTTCTTTAGATCTATAGAAGGATAAAGAATAATCCAATATAAGATCATTAAGACAAATTATATTATCATGAAAGGATATGGGGTGCCTGAAGAGGAACTTATTCTCACCTTGTGTTGATTAGAGCGCATTAGGATCTTCGTCGAATATTTTTAAGCTAAATAGAAGCAAGGTCAATGTTTTATGAATAATATTTGAGTAATCATTTTTAGGGTGATAGCCGAAAACACTAAAAAAATATATAATAAGAGAAATTGTATCTTTCATATATATATGATGTCTCCCTATTTGTGATGAATTAATCTAGGTTGGAGACATCATTTTAGGTGTATTTAATAGGATAATTGTCGATTTTTATATGAATTATTGTATTTTCCTATTTCTTGTCTTGATTTGATGATTTATTATTTTTAGAGCATATTTGGTTTAATTGTTTGTTAAGTGTGAAGCTTTAAAGATATATCGTAATTAATTAGATGTCGAATAAATTCTAAGAGATAATGGAAAGAAGATAATGATGAAAGTTGGAGATAAAAGAAGGAAATATAAAAAAGAAAAAGATAAAGTTGTCAAATAAATCTGAATTCCAGCAGCTACGTCCATTAAATTGATCATAACTCAAAAACGGCTGGGAATTTGGAAAAATGGGTTGAAGATAAGTTGTAGAGCTTTTCGTGTCAATCGGAGCTGTACGGCAAAAAAAAACACCGGCAGTTTATTACCTTTTCTATATTTTAGGGTTACGAAATTGAGTTGGGCTAGAAGTCCAATACTTGTCTTCCACTCCAAGAAAACGTTTTAGGGTTTCCTATACCCTATAAATACACCCTTTAATCGGTAGAAACATATCCTTGGCCAATGCTTAAGCCAAGAGGAAGTGTACAATAAGAGAAGAAAAGTCTGGAAGGAGCTGAACATCAAATTATGCCTTCACAAGCCTTCAAATTTGTAGTTATTTTCTTTTCTTTCTCTATTATGAACTAATTTATTTTAGCTTGAGATTTAGCATATAGGTATGAACCCTAGACTTGTTTTATTTCTATTCTAATTTGGGATGCCATTATATTTAGATTGAACTCATGTTTTATTCTCTGTTTTATGTGCTTTGACTAATTATCTGTTTTCCTTACGAGGGCCCGCGTATAGGATTACCCTAATAGTAGTTAGCTGGTCACCCGTATGGGGTGTCTAATTATTGAAACACCACATAAGCATCTAGTGTGTGGTAGGGATCCGGAAGGGCTTGCCTAACTAGATAACCATTAGGGTATGATTTAACCACCGATTATCATTAGAAGGCCAATCCCATCTAGAAACCTAGTGACGTAGGAGCACCCTATTCAAGTCCCCTCGTGATTGTGAAATCGCCACCCTAGTCCACCCTGACGGGGGCAGGGAGGAATTTAGAATCCTATTTATTGTAATTCTACATAATTCTCCCTTACATGATTAGGATAAACAAGGCTAGTGGGGATTACTTGCTATATCTCGAGCTAATCTCTCATACTATCGTTTCTTTTCTTATTTAATTTTCTGTCTTTAGTTTAATTAGTTAATTTTTCTATTCATAAAAACCAAACAAAAATTACTTGTCTTTTCTTTATTTCTTGCGTATTAGTATTCTAGCTTTATTAATTGCACTTGATATTTGCATAAGTTCTTTCTAGCTTTTGTAGTCTCTAAGAAACGAATTCTCTTATCATTAAAACTTGCATACGTCCTGTAATACTTGCAGTACCGTGCTAGCCTAGGGTGTTTATTTGCACTTATTTACCTATTATATTGTCACGCCCTAGGCGACACCAATATATATATATATATATATATATATATATATATATATATATATATATATATATATATATATATATATATATATATATATATATATATATATATATATATATATATATATATATATATATATATATATATATATATATGAAAGTGATAAATTACAATATAATACATATCTATATTTACAGAGTACTGATATATACCACAAAAATCATATTGTTTAAATACCATCAATGACATGACTTGATTTAATTGGATATATGTTTGTGATATATATCATTGCATATTTATATCAAGATTTTTAACTTGATATTTATAAATTTATAACTAAGGCAACATTAAATTCATATATATGTACATATATGAACTAAAACCCCATCTTACCTCACCCCCATCTCTCAATCTTAAGGTGATGAGAAATACACAAGTTTGAGTTTGGAAATCAAATCGATAAGACGACTTGAAGGGTGAGATTTGGTGTAAATATTTTTTAGTTGGTCAGCGGATGGTGTATATTGAAATCTCATAATACTCCAAATAACATGCTGAGGGATGAAATGACCATTACACTTAATATGACAAGTGTGGTCTTATAAGATACCATTACATATAATATGGATAATCCTTTAACTATAACAATGAAGAATCGTGTCAAGAGACCGAGGAGAACCAGTAACTAAAAGAATCCATCAAATCCTTATCATTTCCTGAGTAGCACCAGCAAGTACATGATATTCGGTTATGATACTCGAATGAGTTACAATTGTTTGTATTTTAATTCTCCATGAGAGAAGAGAATCGCTAAATTTAAACCAAGGCGATCGATGGATTCAACAGTCTAATATGCTGAATAATCCCATGAAACGGGAAAATTCGTGGAAGAGAATAACACATGAAATAAGGTTTCATCATATAGCGCCAAAGACGAAGACGATTGCATAATAAGTGGAACGTGTTAATGAACAATGTAACACTTGGAATAAGAAAACAAACATATAATTACAATTAAAACCATACAAAACCCTATTTATAGTAGTGTGGTGAACCACCGCCTTAACAATGATTTGAGGTGAAGTTGTGGGTCTAAAATGTGTTCACCAGTTGTTTCCTACCCTATCTAGAGTGCACACTCTAAACAAAGGTTGGAGTATTTCTCAAATGAAAAGAGAGCATTTGTGAATTAGAGGAGGGGGTATATATATCTATGAATTAGACAAGCACATGAATGATTCCATTACTCACAAAATATTGTAGAATTATTCTTCAATCAGACCAACAAAAAAATGCGGGGATAAAGCAATAACTCATGCAACAGTTCAATGATAAAGGGGTGGGTAATCAACATTGGTTTAACAAAAACGTTTGTAGCACCAATAAGACGTTTGAGTTTTGAACCCACCCTTAGTTGATTGTATAAACAAATCTGCACCTACCTGGTCACCAAAAGTTATTTTATTTTTTAATTTCCTAAGACTCCTACGACTCACGAGCACGCCTCTTCCTTCACCGGTGTTGGGTTTGAGTCGGTGGTGGTGGTGGCGCGTGTGCGGATGAATCCATGGGCTCCTAAATTCCATGTGTTAAACAACTATGAAGGTAATTAAAGTAATTTGATATAAAAACTAATAAATAAATCTCTTTTCTATCGATGTGGGAAAAGAAAGAAGACCAAAGGTCATTATTCCCACTTTGGACAAGAGATACATGACCATAAAATATTTAATAAAAAGATTTACACTCCAACAATCCCTCATATAAGGCTATATGAGGCAGAGATGAGTTTTAAAAATGAACTACTAGGCAAGAAATAAGTTAAATTGTACTTGAGAACTAATGTCCAAAGACTAGGATTGATACGTGTGAAGTAAGGCAATAACAAGATCTGGTCACCAAAAAAATTCTCCAGCTGAGATCCCCATGGCATACACCTAACCCAGGTTTTAAGAAAATACTCTACGATATTGTCTTTTCACGCATTTGGGAAAGTTATGCATATACCTTGATATAGTGAGTGATCTAAAGAAATTATCCCATGTTTCTTATAGAAGGCGGTCCCCACCTTCACACACATAGGTGATTTTTAAGGTGTCTACCTATCTTGGGTTTTTGAAATAATTAAGAGTTATGTAGCTCAAACTTAACATAGAGAGTCCATCAAGTCCTCTCAGTCGGACCACATCAACAAGGCTATGAACTCATTAAAAATAAGACTCAACCTTAGGTTAAAAGTCAATGAATTCATCAAATTTGTCTCACTAGAATGCCCACTTAGGCTATAAATTCATTAATTGTAAATGCTCATCCTTTCGGTTATCACTATTCGAATTCATCAAGTCCGTTTCACTAGGACCACCCACTTAGGATATGAATCAATTAAGAGTATAAACTCATCCTTGATTGCACTAGGGTGCGCTATAGGGATGGGAAAGAAGTGCACTGAACCATCTCTCGTTCGATCTAAGGGCTTTGAACCCATTCCTCTAGAGTTTCTAGGACTACTCTCCTAGTCAAGCCTTTAGTAAATGGATCAATAATATTTTTCTCCGATCTTACAAGCTCTAAGTTTATCACACATTACTTAGTAACCATCTTGTAGAGGCATGTCTGATGCAAATGTTTCTCTATTTGGCATCATATATGCTATTATGAGTGACAATGATCGCTACTTACAAATCACAATGAAGGGAAATGAGATACACTTTTCCTTCCCATAATTGCACATCATCAAGGAGACTTATCAACTACTCAAATTCTTACCTAGCCAAATATAGCGCTATAAACTCAGATTCCATGGTGGAGCGTGCTATAAAAGCCTGTTAGGAATACTTCGATGATAGAACTCCATTACCTAAACAAAACACATATCCACTAGTGAGCCTCACTTATCATTATCTTATATCTAGTTTGCATCAAAGTATCCCTCTAGAACATCAGAGAACTTGTTGAAATCCAAACCTATATCGATGGTACCTTTTAGGCAACTCAGTAATTGACGAAGTGCAATCTGATGATCACTACTAGGGTTATGTGTAAGGTGACTAAGTCTACTCACTACGTAGGCAATGTCTGATCGAGTATAGTTCATTAATAACAACCAAAATAGAAAAAGGACCACCAGAATCCACATCATAAGTGATTTTTTGGTGATTGTTTTTTGAATGATACCCAGCATCACTCAATTTTTTATATATAGATATTATAAAGAGAAAATCTCAAGGCCATTATCTATGGCTAAAAAATATTTTTAGCCAAATGTTTCAAAACGTCCATTTTTAGGGCAAACGTATTCAAAACATCTATTTTTAGACCATTTCACTAATTTCGTGAGATATTTCATAGATTTCAAGAACAATTTGGACAATTTAAATAAAGTAACTAGTTTATAATGCGGCCAAATAAAGATATAGTTTATTTGAAATATCTAAATTGTCCCTAAAATCTATGATAAATCTCATGAACTTATAAAAATGACCTAAATATGAATATTTTGAATACCTTTAGTTTGGAATGACCTTAAAATATTTTTAGGTCATAAGTAATGGCCTAAAAATGAATTTTGGTCTATTTAAAAAGAGGTTATTGTTGATAACATCCTCATTAAACTATCTAATTGTTCTTTTATGCCTTCAATAATCTATTTTATAAAAAAATGCCTAATGAAGTAAATACATCCCCTTTATATTTTCTATGCTTTTACTACCGTTATTATTAAATATATTATTTCATTTTAATACAATATTAATTTTTAAATATTAAACAAATAATAGGGTACTTCTTTCTCCACCACCACCACCACCACCACCACAACCACCATGTATGTAACCACCACTACATCCACCACAACCATCACCACCTCCACCACCACAACCACCACAACCACCACCACCACCTACTACTACTAATTCCATCGCATGGGCGCGTCCGTGAATTTTTTTTTTAAAATCATCATAACTAATTCAAAAAAAATCAGAAAATTAAAAAAATTGTATTTTTGAATAAAGCAAATTAATATTTACGTCTATGATTTTTTTTTATTTTTTTTTATTTTTTTGAGTTTTTTCGAATTTTTTTAATTTTTTTTCGCAGACACGGAATTCCATGTTTTAAACCGTGAAATAAACATGAAATTCCATGTTTAAAACATGAAATTTCGTGTCTGCGAAAAAAAAATTAAAAAAATAAAAAAAATCAAAAAATTCCGAAAATTCCGAAAAAAATCATAGACGTAAATATTAATTTGATTTATCCAAATATATTTTTTTATTTATTTTTTTGATTTTTTTAATTTTTTTTGAATTAGTTATGACGATTTTTAAAAAAAAAAATCACGGACGCGCGCGTGTGTTTATTAGTTTTTTTCTTATTTTTTAATTGTTAATTATAAAGGTAATTTGGGATGGGACCGTTTTCAATAAATATTTTATTCTAGGCACCTTTTTCTAAATAAGTTTTTTAATAGGCATCAATCAACAATTGGCTCATTTAAAAATATGTAGGAAATAAAATATGATATTGGGTAAATAATGTCATTTTAGAATTTCTTTCATGAAATATTTTTAATATGGACTTTTATATTAATAAGAAGTCTTTTTTTTTTTTTGGGCAAATAATAAGAAGTCTTCATCCGGACCTTTACAATAAAAGACCATATTTATAATAGAGTAATGCTATATATCATTTTTTCACGTTTTATGTGGAGCTCATGTGATAATAAAAAAAAAAAATCATTTAAAGAAAAATTACATCATAATTGGTTTTTAAAATCTTTATATAAGTTTCACAAGTGGTGAAAAGGTAATATATTTATACTAAAAGGTAATATATTTATACTAAGGTCTAATTTAAACAGAGTAACCTTTAATATATAAATTATATTTAGGAAAAAAATAAACTAATATATATGTACTTGTAAATTTTAAAATTCGCTAACAACTTATGATCAGTGTCTCATTAAAATCCAAAATACTAAAAAGGCCAGGAAAAGAAGAATTTACAAAACCTTCTCCTTGCTTCACTCCACTTTATCTGCTATATACATCATTTAGATTATGTTGATGACATTGACCCACAAAAGAGGCCCCCTATTACTTTGGAGAAATTGTAAAACATGATTTCAAACCAAAATGGTCAAGCAACACCCTTCAACTTGGTTTATGTCTCCTTTTCTCACTCCACATTCTTCATTTTCTCTTTTGTAGCATTTTTTTATTCTGTGTTTTCTTCACTCTGGCCATGGACCACCACCACCACCATCTTCAACAACAGCAACAGCCAACGGCAAAATTGTCACGGCAACGATGCAGTGAATGGTGCTTTTCATTTTCTCCTCTGTTATGCTTTTTAGTATATTAATCTTCTGTCATACTCGTAAGAATATATACACGTAGATCTTAGCCAATTGGCCAAACGGACATGTCACGCCATATTATTTGATCTTATACCATTATGATAGAAGAGAACTACTTCTTTGTATTAGTAGTTGAGCTCAAACAACATCAAAAAAATATGACTTATATTTGGTTATGTTGCATGCTATTGTGTATTAACTTTCCTAGAATTTTTCCCATAGGTTTTAACCGACTATTATGTCCATCAGGGTATTTCGAGATGTTCCTAGCGATATAACAATTGAAGTTAATGGTGCCACATTTTCTCTTCATAAGGCAAGTCTCTACTCTATTCTTCTAGTGTGATAGATTTATATCGCTCTATTAAGCTAAATTGTGTTTGATTATATACAGTTCCCTTTGGTCTCACGGAGTGGGAAAATCAGGAAATTAATAGCAGAACACAGGAACTCCGATGTATCGAAAATCGAGTTGCTTAGCTTACCAGGAGGAGCCGAGGCATTTGAACTAGCAGCCAAATTCTGCTATGGAATTAACTTCGAAATTACAGCTACAAATGTTGCTCAACTATGTTGTATATCAGACTACCTCGAAATGACTGAGGACTTCTCAAAGAACAACCTCAGTACACGTGCCGAAGAATATCTCGATAGTATTGTCTGCAAGAACCTCGAAATGTGTGTTTTAGTCTTACAAGGATGCGAAAATCTAACCCCTCTTGCAGATGAGTTGAAAATTGTTTTGAGATGCATCGATGCTATAGCATCCAAAGCTTGTGTGGAGCAAATCGCTTCGAGTTTCTCACGTTTGGAATATAGTAGCTCAGGGAGACTCCATATGAGCCGGCAAGCAAAACGTGAAGGAGATTGGTGGATCGAAGATTTATCAATTCTCCGAACTGACTTGTACAAGAAAGTTATTACAGCGATGAAATTTCGCGGTGTGAGACCGGAAAGTATAGGAGCTTCTCTTGTGAATTACGCCGAGAAAGAGCTAACTAAGCCGAAAGCTGACGTGGCGTCGAATTCGAACGAGCATGAAAGACTCGTGGTTGAGACGATTGTTAGTCTTTTGCCTGTCGAGAAATTCGGTGTTCCTATTAGCTTTCTTTTCGGGTTGTTGCGAAGTGCTTTAGTGCTCGATTGCGCAATTTCTTCTAGGCTCGAGCTTGAGAGACGGATCGGTTCACAGCTAGATCTAGCTACACTTGATGATCTTTTGATTCCTTCTTTCCGTAACACTAATGATACGTTGTTTGATGTTGATACGGTACATAGAATCTTGGTTAATTTCTCTCAGCAAGACGATAGTGATGAAGATATCGAAAATGACAATGACTCGGTTTTTGAATCGGATAATCTACCTTCTCCATCTCAAACTGCTTTACACAAAGTATCAAAGTTAGTTGATAATTATCTCGCAGAAATAGCTCCTGATTCGAATCTTAAGCTCCATAAGTTCATGGCGGTTGCAGAAGCTTTACCGGCTCATGCTCGTACGGTTCATGATGGATTATATCGAGCAACTGATGTGTACCTCAAGGCTCATCCAGGTTTATCCGATCTTGATAAGAGAAAAATTTGCAAATTGATTGATTTTCAAAAACTCTCGCAAGAAGCGGGTGCACACGCTGCACAAAATGAACGGCTTCCTGTACAATCGATTGTTCAAGTGCTTTACATTGAGCAACTAAGGCTTCGGAATGCTTTATTCTCGTCAAATCCTGATGATGATCATAGGCCAATGCAGAATTCTTGGCGGATCAATAGTGGAGCATTCAGTGCTGCGATGTCTCCTAAGGATAATTATGCCTCGTTGAGACGAGAAAATCGAGAATTGAAACTTGAATTAGCGCGGATGAGGATGAGATTAAATGATTTGGAGAAAGATCATGTTTGCATGAAGAGGAATATGGAACGATCCAATTCTCGGAAATTTTTGAAGTCTTTCTCGAGGAAGATTGGAAAACTTAACCTTTTTGGTCATAGTTCTTCGAGGGGGTCGAGTTCTCCTTCAAAACAGTCACACAGAACAGATTCAAAGCTAACTGAGCGATACGATAAGCTCAGCTTTTAGGTGATAGATAATAACATAATGTAATGACTACTTCGTTGAGTGTAATCTTATTTAGGTGTTTAAAATTTTAATGTCAAAATCTAGTTCCCGATATCTCCTACGGTACCCGTATAATGACTTCTTCTCCTAGATGCTTCGGAGTTTTCTATGGATCGGTTTGGAGATTTTGACTTTCTTCAATACTACGTAGTAGTTCATAATCATTACAATATGTTGGAGACTGGTTTTGTTGATTTTGTACTTCCCCAGAATTTGATTTTGAGGTCAAATTTTAAGACTAGAATTTTTAAGGTATCAATTGATAAATTTATGATAATTTTAGAGGACATTTTAGGAATTTTAGGAAGGTGCTTTTTGATAATAAGAAATTTTATTACAGGGATAATTCTTTGGGGTACCCATCGGATCCGATTTTTTACTTTTGGGTGTTTAAGATTTTTAAAAGTGACAAATCAATACCTAAGATTTCATTTTTGTGACTCTGTTAGTACCCGCTTGTTAGTACCCGCTGTCAGTTTCTCCGTTAAGTGCCACGTGGCGCCTAAGAGGCGTCTACATGGCAAGTGGAAAATCTGCCATGCAAGCGCTAGTAGGTGCCACGTAGGCACCACGTGACACTTAATAGAGAAACTAACGACATGTACTAACAGAGTCACAAAAATGAAACCTTGAGTAGTGATTTGTTGATGCCAAAATTGTTACTTCATATATTATGGCGATTATGTGATTTTTATGGAAAGAAAGAATGACTTGTTTTTATGAAGGGAAACAATGGTGTTGTGAGAATGTGTTAAGGAAAGCTAAGGAGCTAATGTCTAAGCTATTTGGTCCGTATGAGGAGTGGGATATAAAAATGGGACGAAATTCTAGAGAAATTGAGAATGATAACCCGATTGTCAATGATGTTGCGGATATGGTTTGGACTTATGATACTTCTTTTGTATCGAATAAGGAACAGGCTGATATCGTTGCCATTGGAGTTAATAAAGAAGGTATTATCGTCAGGAAGTTTAACTCTAGATGTAAGATTAACTCGGTTATCGAAGGTGAAGCATGGGCCGTTGTTATGGCAATGAGGTCGTGTAAAGACCTTTCTCGCCAAGATGTGTCTTTCTACACTGATAACCTTGAATTAGTTCAAGGAATCGCTGGCACGACCAGACTTCATTGGAGTCTTAAACCTATCCTATCGGAAATTAGGAAATGGTTAGGTTATTCTAGTAATTGTAGAATTGCCCACATTAACAGAAGGTTTAATTTTACTGTTGATGCTCTTGCTAAATGTACGAGAAGGAATATTGAGTTGTCCGGCTGGAGGGACTTGTCGTTGATTGCCTCTAATAATTTTCTTTTAAAATTGTGTAATAACTATAAGTAACACTCGTATTTGGTTTGAATGACAAAAAAAAAAGGACTAATTTTTCACTTTTAAAACCTCGGACACCCAAAAGTTAAAATTTGAAACGCTGGGTACCCACTGGTGTATTTTTCCTTTATTGTATTTAGCTACTTCAACTTAAATAAGAAGTATATCTATTCTCTCGAACAGTTCATAAATTTTTAAAGTTACCCAAATATGAATTTTTATTTGGGTGAATGAAACATAGAGTCTTGGAAACTAGATTTTCGTCCTATAACAATTAGTAGAAATCTTAGTTCTTTAAAGGGACCTTAATGATGATATACTAAAATACCCTTCTATAATTCAAAAAACACCAAAAGACAAAAAATATTTTGTTGAGTGCTGACACTGTTCATCTCTGGCCACATCCCACCGACCACCGACCTCCAGCCACCCCCACGGACCTCCGGCCACCACCCACCGCCGGAAAAAGTATAGTGTATCGGAAAAAAGTATAGAGTATCACAAAATAGTATAGAGTATCAAAAAAAAGTATAGAGTATCGAAAAAAATATAGAGTATTGGAATTAAGACACAGAGTAATATTTAAAAAATACAAAGTACTCCATAAAAATACAGAGTGTTCCATAAAATATATAAAGTACTCCGTGAAAAATATAGAGTATTATTAAAACACAAGGAGTATTACTAAAAACACCAATTTTTATTTAAATTTCAACCAGCTACTAAAAGAGTATTACAATCAGGTACTCAACAAAACAAAAGAAAAAATAACACAAACAATTCTCGCAGCTACATTGACATTGTTCGGAAAAAAGGAATAACTCTAATCTAGATCTGGTCAAACCAGCAACAAAAAAAACTAAAGCATAAACATAGACAACTAATACATTAACGCTACATTGACACCGTTCGAAGAAAAAAGGAATAACTCTAATCTAGACCTGGTCAAACCAACAACAAAAAAGAATAAAAAAAATAAAGATCATCGTCTTCATCATCAACCGCTCGATCTGAGCTAACAAAAACCGCCGCCACTTGATCTGTCCATCTCGGCGAGGCGAGGCTTCTCCTTCACCAATAAACCGCCGCCGTCCATCTAAGAATCCATTCCGGGGATGATCATTTTTCTTGAGGCAGCAGATCCATAAGTTCCAAGGAGTCACGAACGCATTAGGTGGTGGATCTATCAGCAACAACGTTCGAAGCTTTGTCTTTCTCGAGGCAGCAGATCCATGGCTTCCAAGGAGTCACGAACGGCTCCTTCAAGCTCTAATATGTTCTTCTCATCGCTTCTAAGAAGTCACGAACAACAGATCCATGGCTTCCAAGGAGTCACAAACCTCCTTAATTGCTTCTTGTTTTTTGTGGGAAGCGAAGGAGGCTTGGAGCTTCTGTGATGTTTTTTTGCAGGTGGCATTTTCCTTGCGATATCCAACGGATTTCGTGTTGTCGGAGAAGGAGAGCCAGGCGACCGAGGATCTCAAAGAGAGAGAGAGAGAGAGAGAGAGAGAGAGAGAGAGTATTAGGTTTAAACAAACCTAAAATAAAATATTATATATAGAAAAATAAAAAATAAAAGAGGGTAAAAAAGTGATTAGATTTTTGAATTATAGTGTAAGATCTAATTTGAGGTCTTTAGTAAGAAAATAAGAAAAATGAGATTGGGAATAGAAATAGGGGGTGTCTTCAAACCCCTTAGGTAAAAAACCCTTTTTATTTTGATACACTATTAATCCTCGATCTGAGTTTCGTTAAATGAATAATTGAAGGATGACGTGGAACTTAGTTTTTTGGATTTTGTTAATGATAATTAATATTATTTTTTCCTTTGTTTAGTCTTTTTTCCTTTCACTTTCTTAAATTTTCTTTTTTTCCCCTATTTATTCTTATCCTTTCTTAACAACAACCTCCACCCCACACTCCTTCTTCTTCTTCTTCTTCTTCTTCTTCTTCTTCTTCTTCTTCTTCTTCTTCTTCTTCTTCTTCTTCTTCTTCTTCTTCTTCTTCTTCTTCTTCTTCTTCTTCTTCTTCTTCTTCTTCTTCTTACATCCATCACTATCAAAAACCAATCTTTTTTTTTATTATTTATATTTTCTTAACTGTTACTGTCCACCATATCGATATCCATCATCTGTGGAGATTATGATTTTAGTTACCTGTAGAGATTATGATTTAAATTACTTGCCATAATCATACAAAAAATCAAAAGATGTTCAAAAGACACCATTTTTATATTTCAGAATCACAACTGTTAAATCAAACACCTCAAATTCTTAATAAGTGGGAGATTATAATTTTTTTATTGTATTTTATTTTCATTTTTTATCTTCAATGGCATCTCAAAAAGGTTTCTTACATTAAAAAGCTTGTACTTTATTTTCTTGGTCTTTAATCAAAGTGGATATACTACTGCTTTTTATAGAAACATCATAGGAAAACCTGCACAAGCGCCACATGCATTCTTTACAAAATTATGAAATTTCTGGGTTAAATCCAAGTCTAGGAAGTGACCGATCATCTTAGAAAAAGTGTTATCACGGGTCTTCATTGATCTAAGGATTGATTTGGTGCAGTTGGATTTGAATACCTTGATGAGAATTCTTGAATATTGATTTCGAATTAAAATGAATTTGAATTATATTGTATTATTGGTCCTTGTGTTATAACTTATCTTTCCTTTTCATTGTTCTAATGTGTTTCCACAAAGAACAAGTTATTGGGGTGGTATTTCAGGAGCCTAGGATGTGGTGGTGGTGGTGGTGGTGTTAGATGGGCCTAGTTTTGTGTGGCGGGGGTGATACGAAGAAGATGATCGTGATAGGGGTGGAATGGGGTAGGTGTGTTATAATACCTATTTTTATGTGGTGGGGGTGATACAAAGAAGACATCAGAGATAGAGGATGGGTGGGGTACATGAGGGTCAGGGTTTCAAAAGAAAAAGAAATCAAATATAAATAATTAAAATTATTTTTAATATAAAAAATCCTAACAACCCTTAAAACTAACTGTCACGTCATACTTAACTGACAAAATGTTACTCGAGAACCAATGATAGGCCAAATAAAAGTTAGAGGACCATTTGGGTAACTTCCGAAATTTGAGGATCATTCAGGGTAATGACCTATACTTGGAGGAATAAAAAGGAGAATTTCTCTATTGGTTATTGGGCTTTTCAATTTCATAGAAGAAGGGCAGTGAAAGTCAATTACGACGGAATCAAGAGAAGGGTTCTTCGGCAGAGATAGAGTTTTAGACGAGTCAACTTTGATGGAGGTAAGTATGATTATCCTTTTATTTAATTTAAACTATGTTCTTTTGGTTCTTAATCAGTGTTATAATATATAATCTTCCTATCCTCTGAGACGTTTTTGCAAATCATCCTATAGTTTAAAATACCTAATTCTTTATACACGTGTAAATCTTTCATACCTTTTTTTCCTATTATTTGTAAAATCTATAATCCAAAATACATCGTTCTGAGTCTTCTTTATTACATTCATTGATTATTTGTTATTTCACTCATTCGACTAAATCTTATCACTATTGCTGAACTTTCCCTTACTTTGTACACGTTCGACGAGTCTTTTAAAACATAGGCCTTCAAAAACTATATTTAGTCCTAATTTATTTGTCATTATGGGAAGTATAATATCTTTTGTTGTGTTCGATTAATCCATTGATCACTCGTAAGTCGTGTATATGTATACGATTTGTGAAAGGTGCACCTGCCTGGTGGGGGATTTGTACTCACCTTCTGGATCGTCGTTGCACGAGTAAAATGCAAATTATGACCGGATTTGTACGTGCAATCCAAATGAAACTTAAGGTTGGTTATCCATATTTCATGGTTTAAATCTATAATCGATTTGACCATACCATTCTGCCTTTACAGTTTTTACAACATTCTCGTCTTTGTTTCGATATTTCCTTTAGGTATTTGTACTTACTAAGCCTCCTGATGCTCATATATTATTTACATTTACTTGTTTTGCAGAGGACGGAGAGGTACGATAGAATCGTTCCAAGAGTATAAATTTTTTCATGGCTAAGATTGGATTATCATTTATGTAGAGGTCGATAAATTTTGAGAAGTTTAGCTATATTATTATTATGAATAACGTGGAAGGATATCATAACTTATTGATAATGTTTAGTTGCTTTAGTTTTTTAGATTGAGGATTTTTATGGTGTGACAGATTTGGACCTTTATTATAATAACATGTAGCAAATGATAAATCCAAGGGACAAAACAAAAAACTTTCCCTCTAGATAATACATATTCTAACAACATTCCAGTGATACTGAAACACATCAGCTTTTTTTGGTCAAAAAATGCATAACACAAATTAGGTTGAGCAACACAATATATGTACTATGATTTTTGTAGTAGTTATAGGCTCAAGATGAATATTTATATTGTGTTTTCAGGGAATAGGTCAGCTGTTTGTGTGTCTAGGTTATGCCAAAAATAATCAACAAGGACCAAAGATTTTAGGCTTTTAAGTGCAAAGTAACATTGATAGAAGGGCTTGGGCTTCAGTGTATAGTACTTATTGCATATAACACATGCTGCAAGAAGGGGTGGACATTTTTTTAGTACTGCTATATACAATCTTTTTCATACCATCTTTTATGTGGCATGATTTGATGTGAAATAAAATAAAGTTAAATTGGGAAAATAAAAGAATTAGTAATTCATTTCCAATTAAATCACACCACACGAGGGGTTGTATGAAAGGTGGTACGCAAAAGGGGGTATATAACGATTTTTTTCTCCTGATACATGTGAATGAAATTTGTATGAATATATTACAACATCCTTTTGGGTACACGTAATTCTATACATAACCGAACTAGAGGTATCCCCACACTAACCTCATAACCCCAAACTTACACCATTCCCTAAATTTTCTCTTTCAAACCTAAATTACCTCCTTATTTCTTTCTTATCTTCAAAAAACTTCATCTACTTCATTAATGGCTAATATCGTCATAGCTCCTCCCGCTCACCTTCCCCCTCCTTCTTCTTCTCTTCCTCTGTGAGACATTGACAAACGATCTTTCTCCCTTCTTTTTTATACCTTTTATTTTTCTTCTCCGCCGCTTTCCCGCCTCACCCTCTCCACCTTGTTCACATGTTACTCTATTTCTTATTTTCCATCTTTCTCAGAGATCCTAATTTATATCATCCAACATTGGTTCATAGTAAGGTGTTGGGGCTTTTCCCGACTCTACTTGTCGGCGACCTATTATGGGGCAGATTTGGTTAAATTTCCCTGATTCATTCTCTGCGCACGGTCGTATTTTAGGGGTTACAAGTTTTTTAATTAATAGTTTTTTGTCTCTCTAATGTCGTGGTTGGAGGTTACTATGTTGCCTTTGGGATGGTTTTAACTTTATTTTTGTCACTTTCTAAGGAGTAGTTGTTCTGGATATAGTGGTTTCAAATGCCATTGAGGGTACCTAGATGAGTGTAGTCTTCACTCTTGCGTGATGTTATCGGAGGGTTAGGGTTTTGGTGGTTAGTCTATGGTTCTTGTAGGTGATCTTGGAGGTGATTGTTGATAAGGATAAATGTACCTATACCTTTTGCAAATATTGGTTATGCAGGGACACAACACTATGAGTTTGTCTTAAACGAGTATAACCTCGACCCTTACAACCCATCGAGGGTAGGAGAGATAACGAAGCCATTAAACTACTCAATATTATCACCTAGAAACCACCCATAAAACGTGGTAGTCTTAACGACGATATGTTCACCGTACTAACTTGAAGTAGGTACGAATACAACCGCCATCCTGTTGATAGACTGATATAACTGATGATAACCTAAAGTATCTCATATAAACATAAGGATGATATTCAAACTCCTGTTCTCAAAATTATATATAACTAGATTTATAGATTTATACATTAAATTCACTATCAAAACTTTATTTTCTTATTATTTTATTTGTCTGTTAAAATATATTTAATAAGATTGGCCCTATCCGTGGGAGGCAAAAAGATTAACTCACCCATTGAGATACAATAAGGGTACAAGTAAGCGTAAGAGTTAGAAGATGATGAACTGACAGAGATATTTAAAAACACTACCAAGCTAGAGCTCCACTGATTGAACCTTTAATAGAAGTTTCTGGTGAACTCAATAAACCATAAATTGAAAAATTGGAGGTTTTGTTGCCCAACCAAAGAGTCATACTACGTCAAATACTCGAGGACTATAAAGATCAATTTCATGGGGAAAACTGAAGATATAGTGGTAATAGGTATCAATGTACCTATTCATTAACTTAACATTATGCCTGAAGCAAAGCCCAACCAACAAAGACACATGATGTTTTCGTAGGAGAAAAAAGTACTTATCAAAGAAGAAGTAGGAAATTTATTACAATAAAAGCACATACACGAAGCAAATTACCCTGATTGAATAGCAAACCTAGTGTTAGTGGTGAAATCCAACATAATTTGGAGAGTGTGGACTTCACCAATCTTAATAAAGCATGTTCAAAAGATTATTTTCCACTTATTAAAGTGAAAAATTTGGTAGATGCCACGATAGGGTACCCTTTTTAAAATTTATGGAAGTCTTCAAGGGGTATAATCAAATAATAATAACCGAAAATATGAAAAGAAAAATGTACTCGTTTGTGATCAGAGTTTTTATGCTACCGAGTAATGTCTTTTGGTTACCAAAACGAATGGTGAACAAGATATTTGAATATAAAATTAAAGAATATTGTAGTATTTGTTGTAGATATGCTTGTCAAAAGTAAAATTTCTAAAGGTACATGTCAGATTTAGAAGAAGTTTTAAGAGTAATGTAAAAGGTGTGTATAAGACGAGAGAGTATTCGGTACAATAAAATAAAAGTCAAATCAAGGATTAACTTTTCATAAAACATAAAAATGGGATAACTTTTCATAAAGTTACGTCACATTGGTGATATATCTTTTTATAAAATTCGTCACTATCAGTATAACTTTTCATAAAGTTAATCTAATAAAAAAAAAATCAATGTACTGAATAATTTTCCGTATAAGACTACTAGAGAAGTGCACCTTTTTTTCTCGATTTTCTTTTGAAAGTTATGGTAAATGATAGAGAAATCGATGCTAATCTCGATAAAAACAACTAACCAATGTGGAAATTTTGGAGCTGCAATGGGCGAAATGGACAAATTAAGATTTTTGATGCTTTGGGCTACTGAAATTCATTTAGCCCACACCCTTGAACCTTCTAGCTAAACACGTAGCGGATAAGGTGTTACTGAAATAAGACCCTCATAATAAAGCCGGCCCAACATTATTTTTAACCTAGATGGGCTCAAGCTCAAGCCCACCGATATTTTAAGTCCGCGAAACCCAAATAAATAAACCTAGTTATATTAAAACCCTAGTATCCCCGCAGCTAAGTTTGTGAGTGTTGGAGAAGAAGAGGGAGAGAGAGAGATTAAAGAGTGAAATAGCTGAAAATGGTGTCCGGTTCAGGAATCTGTGCGAAGCGAGTGGTGGTGGATGCGCGCCACCATATGTTGGGCCGTCTGGCTTCGATCTTAGCCAAGGAATTGCTGAATGGACAGAAAGTGGTGGTGGTTAGGTGCGAAGAGATCTGCCTCTCCGGTGGTCTCGTCCGTCAGAAAATGAAGTACCTCCGTTTTCTCCGTAAGCGTATGAACACCAAGCCCTCCCATGGTCCTATCCATTTCCGTGCTCCTTCAAAGATCCTTTGGCGTACAATCCGAGGGTAATATATTCTTTACACATTTATTAATTTCCGTAGTAGTTTGTATGTATTTGCTTTTTATGTGTATTTAGATGGGTATGTATATTAGTATGTGAATCCACATTTCCAGTTACTCGTATAATTATCTATATCATGCTTATATATGCCTACACAGTGTATGTATGTCTGATTTGAGTGTTGTATATAGGATGATTCCCCATAAGACCAAGAGAGGAGCAGCTGCACTCGCTAGGTTGAAGGTGTTCGAAGGTGTTCCACCACCATACGACAAGATTAAGAGGATGGTTATCCCTGATGCTCTCAAGTGAGTTTCTTTATTAAATCTAATATAAAAAATAAACTAAAATTAGGACTTTATTAGTTTGTTTATTAATTTAATATTCTGATATTATTTTTGGATGAAACTATAGGGTCTTGAGGCTTACAGCAGGCCACAAGTATTGCTTGTTGGGTAGACTTTCATCCGAGGTTGGATGGAACAATGGTGACATCATCAAGGTAACAACTTGGATACTTTAATTTTGTTTAATGATTTGTTTGTTTTGAAATGATATGGGAAATTAATTGGAAATATTTGTGGAATGTTAATAGGAGTTGGAGGAGAAGAGGAAGGAAAGAGCTCAGGTAACATATGAAAGGAGGAAGCAATTGACAAAGTTGAGGATTAAGGCTACCAAAATTGCTGAAGAGAAATTGGGTGCCAAACTTGATATCCTTGCCCCTGTTAAGTACTGAAGTGCTACATTTTGCCCAACTTTATTAGTTGTAAAAGTTTTCATTTCTATCTTTTAAATGTTATGCGAAGATTTTTCAGTCATAATTTTGGAATCAACATCTCATTTGGTATTATTACTGGTTGTAGTATCTTTTTTATATGGCATGATAGACATTTTATTGTTCTAAAGTTTATTGGTCTTTCCTTCATGCTGGAATCTTAACTGTGGTTTATTTGGTATCGTTAGTTAATTAATATGCCTGCTAAATGAAATTCCTAGTTTGAAATTTATATGATTTTGTACATTGTGAATGCTGTGGCTCTGATAATCAAGATGGGTTGTTTTGTGGTCTCGAAATGGTCATTGCTAATAGAGCAATTATGTATATAGGATAGTCCTTAATCTGGGGAAACCTGGTAATGCAAGGGAATCCATTGAAAAGCTACTTAACATCGTGAATATTTTAGACAGGTTGGTTGGTCCCAGCACCAACACTATGCACTTGACGGATTTACATGCAAACCATTAGATGGTCGTGCCCAGAAGAATTACCAAAAAATCACCTATATGGAGTAAATAAGAGAAAATGAAACTGATCATCATGCTCAGACCTTACATCGTGATACTTGGGTAATAATTTTCTGGCAGTGTTGTTACTCTTTTAGGAGTGCAAACACTTGGGTAATGTGTTTTTGGTAACACCTAGCATTACTCTTTTAGTAGAAGGGAGAAATGCACAAGTTACTACATGAATAAAGGGTAAAAAGAGAATGCTAATTTAATCTCTTATAAGTAGAAGGGAGCAGGTCGTGCTCTAGCATTATCATTGAAGGTGTTCCATCTTAAATAATAGGCTGGTTACGATTTACACCGATTGTTTCGGAATCTCCTAGGATTTTCTGCAATCTTTGTATCTAATTGGAGAGATCAGTAGAAAACGATAGGTAGAAGCGAGCAATGCACAAGTTACTAAATGAATAAGGGGAAAAGGAAATGCTAAAGTACTTCCGTAGTTTAAAATTCAATACTCTTAGTATCGAATTCAATTAAAGTAAGTGAATTTAACTCAAATATATGAATGACTTAAAAAGAAAGAAGAAAAAAAGAATAGTGTTATCGAGTTATGCAAATTGTCTTTCCACCACTGATCATTATTTGACCAATTTCGCTTTTACCTTTAGGCTTTAGATCATTACCATCATTTTTCCTTCATATCCAAGATAAATAAATGACCTAACGGACTTATCTTCAAAAGTAAAGTAATGTTGAAAAATAATCACCATTGTCTTCTTGCATGCTGTACCCATCATAATCCTAAGCACTATCCATTTTAATTCTCTAAAACAATTATTTTCATCATATTATGCTTTGACAGGAAAAGAGCGTAAGGTTGATAGTTGCAAAGCACTTTATATAATGATCATGAGATTTCGTGATCTAATTTTACCCAATTCAAAAATGACTCTCCAATGTAATTAAAAACAAAAAAATGTTCAAGATAATAGAGGCATTATATCTATCTTACTCTTGACTGAACTAATATATGTATTGAGATGTATGGCTCGGAAATATATTTACCGTGGTGGTCGTACTGACTAAACTCTAATTAATTAATGCATGTATATGATTTTATGCCCAGAAAGTTCAGATTGTTATTGCCCTACAATTTCACTAATTAAGTTGTCTGTAACAGTTACTACACATGCACATGATCATCATTAATCACCTAACTGAAACAATGAAAATCATTATTATTCATCATTACATGTCTTAAACCTGCTATACTATATTTATACTAATAATTTTATTCTCTTTAATTTGTCTCAGGCCTCCTTCTATTTGTAGCCTAACATAATTTCTTGCTTTTCATTTCTTATTATACTGATCAACATGTCACAAGCTTTATACAAACATTCTGGACTATAAATTAAACTTGACAGTTTCCATTACTATCTAAATCCATACTTTATTATTTCCATGGAGCTACATTGCTCGTGTTGTTGGTTCAGTTTCCTACTCTTAAGTTCTGCATTTATGCAGCTCACTTTCTCCGACAAAGATGGTATAAGAAAAAGCTGCATATATTTATACAATTTTGGTTTATGGTTTTGAAATCTAACTTTCTAAATATAACAGGATTCTTGAGTTTATCTTGCGGAGGTACAACAAGTTTCATCGATTCTTCAAACATTTCATGGATCCCAGACAACGCATATGTAAACACAGGCCAAATTACCACCGTCGATTTTCTCGATGGTACCTCTTCCTCTAGTCTACCGCTCAGATATTTTCCTCCTCGTACACAAGGAAGACAATGTTACTCGCTACCTATAAACAATGTCTCATCCATAATACTCATCAGGGCCAAATTTGTGTACAAGAACTATGATGGCTTTCGAAAACCCCCTCTATTCTCTGTTTCTATAGGAACAACAATGGCCGCCACTGTAAATCTTTCTAATCACGATCCATGGATTGAAGAGTTTATTGTACCAGTAAAAAAGGAAATAATTCCTTTATGTTTTCATTCTATCCCAGATGGTGGATTTCCCATCATTTCATCTCTCGAGCTTCGTCCACTTCCTAGACGAGCTTATGGAAGTGCAAACAGAGATTTCACGAGTCGTTTGCTTAGAAGAAATCACCGAGTCAATTGTGGTTATGTTGAGGGTTTGCTCAAGTAAGTTTCATATATAAACATGTACATATACATATATATATATAATTAAAGTGCTATATAATATACACATGTAATATAAGGTACCCGGTGGACAAGTATGATCGAATATGGGATGCAGATGAGGATTTCTCTCCATTTCATGTATCAGCTGGTTTTGATATACAAGACACCTTTAATCTCTCAAGTATTAACGAGGGCCCACCTAGCGCAGTTCTTCAAACTGCGCGAGTTCTAGCAAGGTGGAACAAGTTGACTTATAACATGCCTCTCGATCACCAAGGAGACTATTACATCATTCTTTACTTTGCTGGAATTCTCCCTGTGGCCCCCACATTTGATGTATTAATAAACGGAAATATCGTCCGGTCAAACTTTACAGTGAAGAGATGGGAAGCGAGTGATATGTTCTTCACGATGAATGGAATTAATAGTTTAAACATCACTTTGAAAACTATTAGCTACTTCCCTCTAATCAATGCCTTCGAGGTTTACGAGATTCTCAACATTCCCTTGGAATCATCTTCTACTACAGGTATGTTTTAGAATTTTGGTTTTTTTTTTTTTTTTGGCATTGATTGTAATTTTTAATTGTTATTGCAGTTTCGGCCCTTCAGGTTATCCAAAAATCGGCTGCACTTAATCTTGGATGGGAAGATGATCCATGTTCTCCAACATTATGGGAACGCATTGGATGTGAAGGAAATCTAGTTACTTCATTGTATGAATATGTTCGATAAAGTTGTTTCATTTCGTCGATTTTTCTTTTTTTATGTTCTCTTGATATTTTTTCAGGGACCTTTCTGGGATAAACTTGAGATCAATCAGTCCAACATTTGGTGATCTTCTGGATCTTAAAACCCTGTAAGGAAAAATCTGATTAAAATTTTAATTTCCGTTCTCTTTCGATTTACTAACTTTTCGCATTATGCACAGAGAATTGCAGAACACGTCACTTTCTGGAGAGATACAATACCTAGGGAGTCTGCAATATCTTGAAAAACTGTAAATTTCTAAATATGTATTAAAATTTAATTATGTATACAAGAACTAACAAACTGAATATTGCAGAAATTTGAGCTTTAATCAACTAACAGAGTTTGGTTCTGAACTCGAAGATTTGATAAACCTTCAAGTTCTGTAAGTCACGTGTTGATTTTCATTTTTCTCCTCTTCCTAAGATTAATTTTAACGTGTTTTCTCGATGAAGGGACTTGAGAAACAACAGTTTGTACGGAAAAGTACCAGACAGCTTAGGGGAGTTGCACGAACTTCAGTTATTGTAAGTCCCTACACTATTTGCATTCAGTAATTTTCATGACATTGTTTTCTCACTTTGTGCATAATTCAGGGATCTGGAAAACAATAAACTTCAAGGCCCTCTTCCTCTATCTCTAAGCCGGAAAAGTCTAAAAATCAGGCAATATTATGAATTTCTTTAATATATCTCTCAAAATATTAACATGTTACGATCATATACTCAGATCATTAGGGAATTTATGCCTTTCGTTCTCCACAATATGTAAACGCTCTACAAGTACACTCGAGGAACCTCAAGTGACCATTGTGCCGCCACGAAAGCGCCAAGGCCATAATCATCTCGAGATTATAATTGTTGTACTTGGAGTTATCATACTTTGTCTTTCGATTATCACCTTTTCAATTCTTTTATACCTGAAAAGAAGGAAAACTGAAATGATGGTAAAAGCTAAAACTGATCCATGGAAATGGGGTGCAGCGAAAATCTTTTCGTATAAAGAGATTAGAACAATAACAAACAATTTTAAAGAGGTGATTGGTCGTGGTAGTTTTGGATCAGTTTATCTTGGGAAACTTGATAATGGAAAACAAGTTGCCGTGAAAGTCCAGTTTGGTAAAAGTCCACAAGGAGCTGACTCTTTCATTAATGAGGTTTTTCCACTTCTTTTAACCTTTTTACGTTCTGTGAAATTATTGGAGACTATATGGGGTTAAATGCAATATATTCAATGTTTTTACTTGATTACGTAATAGGTGTCGAAACTATTAGAAGTTCGTCACGAAAATCTTGTATCGTTAGAAGGATGCTGCTACGAGTCGAAACAACATATACTAGTTTATGATTATTTACCCGGCGGATCATTAGCTAATAGCCTTTACGGTTAGTTTAGCATGATTTTATTGAACCTTAACCTTCCATTTCTAACGAAATAACTCGTGCAGGTTCAAATCGTACACGAGTAGCGATGAGTTGGGCCCGCAGACTTAAAATTGCAGTTGATGCTGCCAAAGGTACGTCTAAATAGTCGGCTCTTAAAAAGTTAAATTTTTGAAGGGTTCAAGAGTAATTTTATTTGTACATCAGGATTGAATTACTTGCATAATGGATGCAATCCTGGAATCATACATGGAGATGTAAAAAGCAGGAATATTCTTTTAGACACGGAGATGAATGCTAAAGTCTCGGATTTTGGCCTTTCTAAGCAAGTAACACAAGCTACAGCTGGATATATTGATCCTGAGTAAGTATATAATTGCTAAATTATTGTTAATTCAGGTTATTAATTAACTTTATGCTTTAATTAGGTATTTCTCGACTCGACAACTAACTGAGAAAAGTGACATCTATAGTTTCGGTGTTGTTTTGCTAGAGATAATTTGTGGTCGAGAGCCACTAAGTCATGCCGGCTCACCAGATTCTTTTAACTTGGTTTTATGGGTAACAATAATTACTTCATAGGCCCTCGTTTTTTTATATTTTTTAATCGTTTAACAGTGTAATATTTGTTTTTGTATCGGTTAATGCAGGCGAAGCCATACTTGCAGGCAGGTGCATTTGAGGTAGTGGATGAGGGTATAAAGGGAAGTTTCGATGAAGAGAGCATGAGAAAAGCTGCTTTGATTGCTTCGAGGTGTGTTGAGAGAGATGCGTTAAGAAGGCCTACAATTGAACAAGTATTTGCTGACCTTAAAGAAGCTTATAGTATTCAGCTTTCTTATCTTGCTCCTGCTCAACTTACAAATTAATTTACATTATTCCTCTTCTTAAGATTCTGTATTATCTTAGCTTTTCTCCATTAAAGTGAAATTTAGTATAATAGATACATGCATTAGTCTGGTACATTAAAGTTATAAGTACTACTCCCTTTGTTTCACCTAAGTTTGTCTATTCACTAAAAGTATAGTTTCAAAAAGTTTGTCCAGTTAGAATATTGAGACAGTTTTCCTATTTTTTCTACTATTACCCCTATTTTATCATAGGTTAGCTGAAATATAGTTTGTCATACAATGTTATTAAATAAAGGGCCATACTGACACGCGATATATTAATTAAAGGGTCATATTGTCACATAAAGTAATAAAAGGGTTATTTATCTGTTTCTATGATAAATTATAGGCTATTGTGCAAAATATAGGATTTTTAGTGCAGTTAACTCATAAATTTAACATAGGACCTATAATGCTTGCATAATATAAGGGACTATGATGCATTTTTTGCATAATATAGGTGCCTGTAGTGCAATTAACTCAAAAAGAACACCTGCAAACAAAACATTAAAATTTTCATAAGTTCCAACAATTTTCATCTTAAAATGTTGTCTATACCACGCAAACTACACAAGATGTTTTCATAATAAATAACCGGTTTAAGGAAGATTTTGATAAACAAAACATTCTATGAATTTTCTCCTAAACTCCTCAAGGTACTTTCTAGATATCTAAACATATCACAGTTATAAAATCTAATACTAACAAGTACGATAATAATATTAATGCTTTGTAACAATTACTAGGATTAACATTGACACTGCAAATAGAAATGCCCATTATTTGGTACTGGGAAGAAGTCAGGAGAAACTGATATACAACCTTCTTTCGGAAACTTCAGAGAACTATCAAAGATTTATGTATATTGTGGTGTTTATTAGGTTTTTTGAATTGACAAAACAGGTAAAGATTTTTTTTGGGTATTGAAGCTATTCATTTAACAGTTTACAATGCTTATACTGGTTCGAATTCTAGAAATAAATCTTGTCTAAACTCCATTCCTTCCTCTTTGAACCTGCTATTTATTCTTCCATGGAGTATGTTTCCTCAACTCTATCCTTGCTTAAACAACGCAAGTTTTTTTTTAAAATTTATTTAACAAGATGCTACTGTATTAATTATTCCATGATTTGCATAGAGCTGGTTATTTCTATCAATCCATATTCCATAGACAACAGCTGCAAACACTATATCTAAAACATTTGCATTAAAACTTGTTTATATCCGAGATAAATCCCATGACTACTCAATATATATTGCTGTAAAGGAACAGCAAAAAGATGAATGAAGAATTCGATATTTAAAATGTAGAAGAAGAATGAAACATTTTGTTTAATAAAGAAGCTGTAATGCTCTTAATTTGCGAAACAAAATATCCCACATCGCTTCGTTACTTTATTTTGTGACAGTTTATAAGTTGATGCACAACAGTATAGTATGCCGAGTTCAGTAACGTGGACTTGTAACTCAAGTGAGGGCTTTAAGGTGATGGTACAATGGTTTAGCCCATCGAGTAGGGTTTGGTCCTAGCTTTATTCTGGCCTGCCCGTTCCAAGCGATGAGTTGGGTCATGGGGTTTAGGCGAAGGCTTAGATCTCGTGGTTTCTAAAGTGGAGGGTAATGCATGAGGCTGGTCACAGAGCAGTGATAACTTCCCACTCTTTGCAGTGGAAGGATAACAGGCCGGTGCTATCCAAGCCCAATATTACTCAATGGGCCGTTCTAATTGAACCATCATTTTTTTCTTTTTCTTTTTCCCCTGAAAATCTATCATAAAAGCCCACTAATCATATATACTTAGTAAATGAATGGGTCGTCTTTCTTATTACTTTGCAAGTCCAACACAACTACATAGCTTCATTTCTTTTTTCCTTAATTGGCATCCAACTTTGCTAATTAATATTTTTATTCGATAACATAATAGTTTTGCTAATAACCCCAATTTACACACAACTCTCATAACAATACTTGATGCTTATTTCTTTTTTCCTAAATGGTGGCATACAAGTTTTGCTATTTTTTTTTATCGAATCCATAATACTTTGCTAATAACTCCTACTAAAAAAATTGACAAAAATAAAGAGAGAAAATGACACTTAGGGTCTTGACCACACCCCCCTCTTCGAGTTAACACCCCCACCTAGAGCCTTTTCTTACTAAAGACTTCAGCAACTTTTTAACACATGAACCCCAAAACCCCTGTTACCTTACTACCCTTTTAGAATTATATATATACTATTTTAGAACCCCACCAATTATAATTTTCAGATTATAATACTCTCACCTCCCCTCCCCTTCTCCCCTATCTCTCTCTCTCCTCCCCCATATCCCAAACCGCCACCACCACTATCCTCCTCCATGAGAACAACCACCACCACCACCATCTCCCTCCTCCCCTATCTCTCTCTCCTCCCCCCAGCTCCCAAACCGCCTCGCGTGAAGCAGACATGGAATCGCAGCACAACATCATAACCAAATAATGAAGCTCCTTACAGATCTGTGAGCTCGTGACCACCGGAGAGGGAAGCAGCCATGGAAAACTCCCTTTCGCGAGCTCGTGACCACCGGAGCTGCTGGAGAAGACTGGTTAATTCGAAGAACTCCATCGGCGCCGATTTGAAGAGACGAGCAGATCCAACTGTTTCATGGTTGTTCGAGTTCGCGAGTCATGGAGGTGTTCGTGGCTGCTGCCTCCTCGCAACAATGGCAGATCTGGCGAGCTTCACTGCAAATCCGGCGAAGCACCACCACATCGAGCTCGTGCAAGTCCGGCGAAGCACCACCACACCGAGCTCCTTCCTGCAGTGGTAGATCGAGATCCAGGCCGGCTGATGGTGGTGGTTGTTCGAGATTTTGACAGAAGCAGGTTGCAGTTCGCCGAGCTCCTTCCTGCAGTTACCGTGAGAAGCTGATGGAGGCACGAGCAGTTCTGCAACAATGGTGGTGCTGAAAATCTTCGCGCGAGGAGGTGGTTTTATGGTTGTGTTGTTGATGTCGTTATGGTGGTGATGATGGTTTTATGGTGGTGGTGGCGCGAGCAGGTATTGGTTGACACGGTAGTGGTGGCGCTAGCTCCGGTGGTGGTCTCAGATTTCAGCTCTGCTTTTGTTTGTTTCACGCGTGAAGACGAGTTCAATTTTTTTTTTAGTTTGACATGGTTGACCAGATCTAGATCTGGTCAAACCAAATAGATTTCCTTTTTTTTCTGATTGTGTAATAATCTAATTGTTTGAATAATTGAATAATACTCACTATTTTTATTGTAGACTCATTGCTTTTTTAAATTACTCTCTAATTGTTTAAAATACTCACCTATTTTTTTTAGAGTACTCCGACTATTTCATAGAGTACTCCGAATTTTTTATAGAGTATTCATTTAATTCGTTAGAGTATTCGTTTAATTCGTTTAATTCTCGGAGTACTCAGCAAATTCTCGGAGTACTCTATGTTTTTCCCGGTGACCGATGACTGGTGGTCGGAGGTCGGAGGTCGGTGGTCGGAGGTCGGTGGTAGGTGGTTGGAGGTTGGAGGTAGGTGGGTAGTGGTAGGTAGAGGAGAGAGAAACAGTGACATCACACTTTTTTGTTTTTTAGTGATAGTAAGGGTAGAAAAGACTATTGTAAAAAATAAGGTCCCTAAGAATAACAACTTTCAAGACACTACTCTATAGAGAAAAAATAGTGTTTCTATATATATAATTCACCCAAATAAATAGCTACTAACATTTTATTGGGTAATCAAACTCAATTTAAAAATAATACTATCACTAGATCCATGATAAATCTTCAATTAAGTTTACATCATATACATTTAAAAGTATTTATAGTAAACAAAAGCTAAAAGAATATATTAATTTTGACCAATTTAAAAATAATACAATTAATAGATACATGATAAATCTTCAATTTATAATAAATTTATATCTTATACATTTAAAAGTATTTATAGTAAAAAAGAGCCAAAATAATATTAATTTTGATTAGTTATTTTAAGTTCGAAGATACTATAGCTATCTAAGCAACTTGATCATTTTTTTAGATATTTTATATCACAAAGTGTGTTATTTCTATTTTGTGAAACGTCATTCTGTCTTATCCATATCTTCGAAATTTGAGTAGTTTTGAAATAGTGAGCAGTTTCAAAATGAATTAAGTATAGTTGTTCGAAATGGTGATATTCTTTTATATTGTTCAAAATTTTTCACACGTTTTCATCAATCATGTTGAGTATAACCTCTCATCACCAACATTGAGTCAATTTGTTGATATTATCGATTTTTTTTTTTTTTTTTTGCATTTTGACTTTGAAGCTGGCTTTTTCCTTGTCGCCGGTTGTGGCTTGAAATCAAATAGTTTAGAATAGTTTCTTTTCTGAATGATGTAACTTTAGAATAGTTTTCCTTAAGGTAGCATACGATATACTTTTTGACTTTTTATTAACTATCGTAATTATTTCTATCTTATAAAGATCTTTTGCATTTATTTCTTTAGTTTTGTGTTAATTCTTTATTTCATGTACTACTCATATTATTGATTAAGCATATTTAGAGAATTCATAAAGTATACTCGGAGAAATACTTTATATACTCAGTGGATATTCGTTCTTAGTGAAATCTCGTGTTCAATGATTTTCATCTTCAATGTTTCTTCGATACTCAATCTTTTTTTCAATACTTAGTAAAATAATTGAGTACACCTCGGGTGGCGGTGGTCGGTGGCGGTGAAAAAAATGAACATTACTGATTCTCAATGACTCAGTGGTCCATGATTTTTGCCACTTGATATTTAATTTTTTGTCTTTATGTAGTTTTTATTTTTGTAGGATATTTTAGTATTTTATTATTTTTTGTAACCTTTTTGAAGAAAAATCTAACCACATGTTCCATATTGACGACATAGGTTAATCACCCAAAAAATTACACTATTACAGTCGGGCTTATATCAACCACATCAGACATTGGTCGTCGATTGATATGTAAAAAAGAAAAAGCAATTACCCTTTTGCGGCTAATATTGTTCCCTCCAAAAGGGTTATTCAGTCGCGAGAAATTATTTTGTCGCTGAAGATCTCTTTACGGACTAATATTTATCCTTAGCGACTACTTATTGTAGTCGATAAAGATATACGTGTTAAATGTAGAAATTTGGCAGTTCTACTGCATTAATTACACAAAAATCAAATCCCTTTCCAAATCCAGAAACCCTATCCCGTTCATCACCTCTTTAGACTTGCTGCCGCCACTGCAACGCTGACTACCACGTCACCCATCCTCATCTTGTTTGGGGTCCTTTTCCACCACCTAAATTGGTTTCTTCACTTATCACATGGTATTTCCTTATATTTTAGCATTTATACTTATATTCGTTTTAATAAATTCTTGATTAAGGTTTGATTATTGTGTAATAAAGACCTATAATATGTATTGATTTGGGTTATTTCATGATTATATAAAAAGGTTTATTTATATTAAGAAAAAATTGAAAAATATGATTAGTCTCTATATTATAGTAGCATTAATCTATAAATTGGACTCTGTATTAGGATAAAATTGTACTATATGAGTGATTTAAAAAAAATGCATGATAGTTCTCTACATTATGAGTACTTTTTATATATCTAATAGATAAGATCAGACAATTTTATACATTATATAGACTATGATTAATTTACCTTTCTATTACGCATCGATGAGTTACTGGAAAGTTGTGCTTCTAATGAAAAATCTTCAATTCGAGAAAAATGAGATTACAAAGCACTTAAAATGTAATCAAGTCATAAAAAGTATATAGATTTCATATGTCATTAGCTAAAATCATAATAGTACACCCACATAGCTTAAAACTACGGGTGAGCACGAGTCGTGTTTACCCCAAGTTGGGGTCTAGGGTAAGGGTAGGGTAATGTATTCGGGTTTTGGTTTTGCCAAAGGTAAAGGTAGGGTTAAATTTTACCTTACCCTCCGGTTACCCCAGATTAACCCTGGGTTTACCCTAGGTTAACTGAAGTTGGAAATTTTTAATAAGTCTAATACGAAGTATAGCAATAAAGAATGCTCTTAAGTCCAAAAAAATACTTAGTATTTAAAATACAATCACAAAATATTACAAGTTCAAACAAAGTAATACAAGATATACAAAATAATACAAATTTCCTACTGATTCACAAAAAAAGGTTTTGGGGTCGCTAGTTGCAGAAGATGATGATTCTAATTCAGTTGGTTCACTCCTTACAACAACATGGTTTGTTATAGCATAATAAATATCAAACCCAAATTTTAAACCACAAAAGATATCCTCAACTAAGGGGTCTAATTCATTAGTCCCGTGCATGTACTCAAACCAATATCTAACATACACAAGTTTCTTTCTCAGATCAAGACTAGCTTCTATGTATAGTAACATATTCATATTAGATTTAAACCCCAATACATGTCAAATTTTGCCTTCATTTTGAAAGAGATTACATCTAAAATCAAGCCATCCCCCTTGCCAAGATTACACATTCCTCGATACAAAAGAAGGATCTCATCAAAGTACAAATTATGACATACTTAGTACCAGAGAAGCGTAAAGTAGCATCATAGAAGATTTTATGATACTTTACCAAGAAACATGCATTTTCCTAATCAATATCAGTAGGTAAACAATGGCCCAAACCTTTTATATATTCAGTGAACATTTTGTTTTCATTGAATATTTTCATTGAAAGATTTCTCGTATTTTTATGCCCCATCTAGCATAAGATAAGTGGAATTCCACCTAGTATCAACATCAAGACAAACAAAATCCGTGGAAGAGATGTTATCTATATCAACATAGAACTTGAAGCATAAAATGATACATAGTTGTCTAGGGGGCTTGCCTAACTAGAAAGTTGATAGGGTTAGATAATAACCAACGATCATTGCCTAGGGTCCCCTTACCCAAGTCCCCTAGTTGTGTTGAGATTTCCTTCTAAGATATCTTGACGGGACTTAGGAGGAACTTAGAATCCCGACTATTGCATATCTCACAATTTTATCTTAATCAATAAAAATATAAAATGTAAGACCAAGGCTAGTGGGGATTACTTGCTAGTTCTTGAGCTAATATTTCATACTTTTCTCTTTTTTAGTTACGTTATTTGTTTTTAGTTTAATTCTTAGTTAATCGTTAATTGCATTAGAGTCTAAAAAACCAACATCAAAAAAATATTTTAGTATCTTTGCGTATCATTTTAGCAACTCTTCCTAGTACATTTTTTAAGAACGTTATCTCCAAACTCACTTTCGTAGTCCCTAAGAACAAGGTTACATACGAACTATTACTTGCAAACGATTTGTACACATGCTGAAAGTCTATCCCGTTCTCTGGAGGTGTGTGCACTTGTTTATCATATTTTTATCACACATTTGGAGACAACAGCTATCGGGCAATTTTGTGGAGAAGCGGACATAATTAGAGATGGTAATGGTAGTGGAGGTGGCAATATAGGTGGGTTGGTATCTGGTGGTCCTTTGTGTGTTCTAAAAATAAATGCAAAAGATAATCGAACCACAACCGCAAGTGTACGGTTGTCCCAAGTAATATAGTTGATAAAACAGATTCGTTCCAAGGACGGGATGGTTGACTACAATGCTTATCTATTAATGATTGATGCACTTATGAAAATAAAAGACAATAATATATTTGTTTGGTTTTTGTATTAATTCTAAGGAATGAAAGACTAATGCGAAAATGTAAATAAATAACTAAGACGCAAGTAAATAAAAGTGATACGCAAGTAAGAGCAGGTAGTACTTGAGAGGCGCAAGGGTTTACCTAACTATCATTCATTTCATACATTGTTTAAGGGACAAATCGGTAAATTTGTATTGGTCGGGATTCTAAAATCTCCTTACCCCCGTCAGGGTGGACTAAGGAGCAACTCTCAAATGCTACAAACCCCGTCAGGGTGATTATAGTCCACTGTCAAGTGTTTAAGTTCAAATTACCCAATAGGCCATAGGTTTAATTAAGCTCGTCAGAGTCAATAATTTCTAACCTACATTCATTAACTAGTTCGGTACCTAAACCCCCCGTCAAGGTGATCCAATCGCCACTAATTGGAATAGCCTAGATACTAAGACCTATGATTGGTTAATTACGTCAATTATAGTAGATAAAGCGCAAATTAAAGAAAAATACAATTCACCCAATTTGATTTAAATAATAATAATCCCAAATCCAAATGTATAAAACGAAATCAAATTGGGATTAACCCATTATGCGTTCTCAAGCACTAAATTAGTTTAGCTCATAATAATTGAAAAGATAAAAACTAAAGAAATAAATAGGTTCAGCATGTTTTACAGAATAAAATAGAAGAACCTAATTACGGAATTGAATTGGCTGAGAAGTGGAGATATAGACCGTCTCCAGCTCTTGCTTCTTCTCTTCCTGCCTCTAGCTTCTTCTCTGGTGTCTGACTCTTAAGCGTATGTTGTATTATGAAAAAGATATCAAGAGTATGTGAAAATAGAGGTCTAAAGCCCTTTTATAATGTTAAAAACGGATTAGGGCTTGGACTTAGGAATAAATCAATAATTAAATGTCCAAGCCCAAAATCTAAGCCCAAAATCCCGTAACTGCTGATACACCTTCACTAAAACGGCTTTTCCCGATGCGTTACAACTCCGATTGACCTCATTCCAGTTGCTAAAGTTCCGTGACTCGATAAGGAATGTTTTCTCTTCAAAGGTCAGCGGCTAAATCATCTCTTAAGCACCTCGAAATCAGCAATCTATAGCCTGGAAAATGGATTTTCAGCTCTAAAAATAATATCTTCGGGATTTATCTTCAAGTCTTGCCTCTATATCGCGATCTTTGACTTTCTCCTTGGATTCCTCTTCTAGCTAACATCTAAAACCTGTAAAATCTTCACTAAAAATACCAATATTACGCGCAAAAGCTTAATAAATCAAAAATGCTAGAAATAAAAGAGGAAAATCATATTATTGCATATTTAGTCCAAAAGTCTATCTAAATAGTCAAATAAACACCAAAAATGATGTCTCCTAAGGGTCGAAAATAAGAACATTTAAGGAGACATCAAGACCCCCAACTCAAACCTTTGTCGTCCCGACAAAGCAAACTAAAAACAAGGGGAGTGAAGTAGATGCAAGAGAAAATAGAAGCTAGCAAATAAACCCTAAAGCCATGTTAAAGATAAATCTCATATAGAAAACATTAAGAACTAACATATACATACACTAATCATGCAACATCAAACATAAATAATCTCAATCATAAAATTAAAGTCGCAATGCTTGAAGGTTACACTTGTACTCATCTCTGTATGATGGCTATAGGGTGGTCATTAATCCTAACTTGCTTTGAACGCTCCACCTAGTATATTCCCTATCAACAGAATTATAAATTCACTATGTACTTAAGAATCAAGAGGTCTTTATGGTTTTAATAATGGCTTAAGGACGGTATGGATGTATATTTGGTAAATTTGAAGTGAGCTTTTGGCTCTCTCCTCACTTACCATCAACATGTCCTCGAGCTTGAGTTTACGCTCAAAAATGTTCTCACTCACCCATTTGACGCGCTAATGTTGCGTCCCCATGTCAACCCAATTAAAACTAAGATGATTTCCAAAAAATATTCCACTTTGCCGGTTTATTTTATTCTTTCTTTTTATTTTCTTTTTCATTTTTTTTTTGTACAAGATACCCATGACCATCATTTTGATGTGAAAGGTCATGTCTCTTATAATTTTCTTTTTCTTTTTCTTCTTTTCAAATCCCGGCAAAGGGTTACAAATAATAATATCATCTACCTTTTTGTGCCTCAATACAAACACATATAATCCCTTCCCAATGTAATTTCCCAAATGTGGTCCCACCACCCCAAACTCAAGCTCGAGACAAGTCTCAGGGTTGTGATTCAAGTGCGGGTCATTTGGTCATGCCTAATAATCTAAAGGATAATGGGCTTATATCGTGGCTACAAAAGAAAAGGCTTAAGGCTCAAAATTGGGCTAAGACGGATAAAATTATAATATTAGGGATAGCAAGCTAAAAGGATTCAAATGGCTAACAAAGAACTGCCCCTATCATTTTCCTAAGTACATAGCTTGTCTTTAGTTCATATCTAGGTGGGTTCTCTACTAATTAGGATTTCACGTTCTACACACCAAACATATTCCTTAAGTACAAGCTTACTTCATTTGCATTGTTCATTAATTTTTCCTATCAATTACCTATGTTCGCATGCAATTGTAAGTGCGTTCTATATCAATCCCTAAAGTCCACTATTTACTATCATAGATTCATCAAAAGTATGCTTAAAAGGGACATTTAAAATCTTCTATAGTCAAACGCAGCTCCGAAAATTATTTTATTGAAAGCAATTAAAACAAATAAACACATAAAAACTGGGATGAGGCAACGAACCCCACCCCAAACTCAAAAATGAGTCGTGTCCCCACGACTCGAAAAGACTCAAAGCAATAAAATAATTTACACTAAATGAGAAAGGAAAGAAAACGTATCTGAACCAGCGCGAGGCTGGTGTCGGTGTTGCGTCCAAGTTGAGGTTTTGAATTCTTCTTCATCAATGGTTGCGTTTAAAGTGTTCTTCATTACCTCGAACTTCTTCAAATTTCCCACGTTTTCATTTATTACTTGCCCTCTAAGTATCATCTCTTCTAAGAAAATCTTCCTCAATACCCAATTCTCTTTCTTCACCATGTTCTTCGTACCTTTTCCTAACCTTCATGGTCATCTCCGATGACCCCAAACTCAAAGCTTCAAGACCCTTGGATAAAATTGTGATTTTAGTGTTCTTGAAGGTTTGGGTTTTGAATTATGGATTGTGTAGAGCTGGGTCATGGATATTTCAAGGTTTGGGAAGGGTTTAATGGATAAATTTTAGCTTTGGTGAAAGAAAAACTTCGGATTAAAGTGTGAAGCTTTGGTATTTTGGGATGATTTATGGTATGATTGTGAGCTTGGATGATGTTTAGAGGGAAGGATTGATGGTATGATGTTGTTTTGATGATGATTCTTGGAGTGGTAGGAGGCTAGGATTCGTCACTGGAGGCTTAGCATCTTTTTTTTTTATTTTTTATTTTTTTATTTTTTTTTATTTTTTTTTTTTTACCTCTGACGCAAGCCTCTTGCGTCGTCGCTGACGCAGTGATCAGAAATTCCAGCTTCTTCGGCCGGCTAGCCGGCGGATACGCCGGTATGCCGGCGGATACGCGATGGCGCATTTCGAGACGCAGCAACCTTGCGTCGTCGCTGACGCAAGGACCAGAACTCTTCCTCCAGTTGGCCGGCTAGCCGGCGGATTCGCCGGCATGCCGGTGGATTTCTCGCTGGCGCGAATGGTGACGCAGCAATGCTGCGTCATCGCTGACGCAATGGTCAGAGAGTTTGGGGGTCTTCAGCGTTTTGGCCGGTATGCCTGCGTATTGGCCGGCTAGCCGGTCAAACCTGCTGTTGACTCCATAATTTTTCGTTTTCTCCTCGTTTTGACCCCAAACTCATGACCATTATACCCCTGAAATCATCAAAAACAACTACCCTTCCTCATTTCTTAATAATAAACACTAAATTAACGAAAATCAAACTAAACTAAACTACGAAATTGAAATACTTAAACTAATATACAAGAAATGGCTTTTGTTTAACGTCGTTAAGCTCGACGGGTTACCTCATTCCTTAGTCATTGACATAACCTCCCCAGCAGTGAGTGAGGTTGTCAATAGTTGCAACTCGAAATTTGCATCCCTTAGCTTTTATTCCAACTAACTTATCTGAGATAACTTTTGCAACCACGAATGGTCCGAGCCAAGAGCTTTTTGATTCACATGTCTTTGGAGGAGGTTTAGTTTTTTTCATAGCAACTTCTTCGCCTACTTTAAACTCCTTTTTCTTTCTTTCTTTCTTAGGTTCTTTCGGAACCTTCGTGGCATGTGTCTTCTCTTTCTTCTTCGCAAGATTAGGTGGTGGATTTCTCTTAGGATTTGGAGGAACTTTGATCGGTGGTTTCTTTCTTAGTTCTTTTTCCTCCACCCCTAAGGTTTCCACCACATTGATTGGCTCTTTTCTTACCGGTTCCATTACATCTACACGAAAACATTCTTCATTGGAATCCGGAAACTTCATAGGTCTAAACACATTAAACTTCATCTCCTCGTCTTGGATTCTCATGATCATTTCGCCGTTTTCTACATCAATCAAAGTACGCCCCGTGGCTAGGAATGGTCTTCCCAAAATAATGGGGACATTCCTATCCGCGTCGTAATCAAGTATAACGAAATCAGCGGGAAAAATTAACGTACCTGCCTTAACGAGGACATCTTCAATTCGGCCTTCCGGATGTGCAAGAGATCGATCCGCCATTTGCAAGACCATAGAAGTGGGTCTTGCTTTAATATTAAGCTTATCAAAGATTGATTTGGGCATAAGATTGATGCTTGCACCCAAATCACATAGTGCCTTACCTCTCCACTCATTACCAATAGATATCGGAATTGTAAAGCTCCCAAGATCAACTAACTTTGGAGGTAATTTACATTGACAAATGGCACTACACTCTTCAGGAAGACCAATCATCTCATTATCACAATACGGCCTTTTGTTGGTGAGGGCTCTTTTCAGAAACTTAGCATACTTGGGTACATCTCTAATAGCTTCTAACAACGGAATATTTATGCTAAGACCTCTTACCTTGTTAAAGAATTTTTGATAATCAGCCATATCACCCTTCTTCTGAACTCTTGATGGAAATGGTGGAGGAGGACGGCTTATTATAGTATCATCTTTCTTCTTCGGAATTTCATTAGGCCTCTCCACTTCTTCTACTTCAACTTCTTTATCTTCAGTCACCACCTCTTTTTCTTTTCTAACTTCTTTTTCTTTCATACTCGGAAAAGGAGGTGGAGGAAGGTTCTTACCACTTCTGAGAGTAATAGCTTTACAATCTTCGATTTGGATTGGATTCTCAGTATCGCTAGGAAGTTGTCCTTGTGGACGTTGATTCAACAGTTTATTAATTTGACTTAGCTGATCCTGGAATATCTTCATATTTGCTTCAACTACGTTTTGACGTTCCCATGCTGCGTTTTGACGTTCCATAGCTTGTGTCTGAAGAGCGATTAAACTTTCAACTGTTTTCTGAAGGGTAACTCCTTCTTGTGGATGGGCAGGTAAGGCTTTCTGATTCATTGTGTCATCATAATTGTCTTGAGGAGCTTGTCTCTGAACATAATTTTGATTCTGTCCTCCTTGATAATTGTTGTGTGGTCTTGGATTGTAGTTGTTACCTTGGGGACGCGGTTGATACGCATAAGTAGGATTTGCTGCCCCATCAGGATTTGAGTATTGAAACCCCGGATGGTTTCTGTTAGGCTGATATCCATTACCACTTGAATTAAAGTTACCTCTATTGGACACAAACATCACGGATTCTTGATTATTTTGACAATTTTCCCAGCTATGATCATTAACACCGCAATACTCACATCCATATACCTCTTGTGCAACCTTTACCTCACCTCTTTTATTCGAGAGACCTTCTTTCACGGCTAGAGTAAGTTGTCTCAGTTGTTGTTCTAGTGTGGTTTTAAGCTTTGTCTCTAGCGTAGCAAACTTTTATTCGATATTAACATTATTGACTCCTCCTCTAACTGGTGTTCTTACTGAACTCCACCCAACTTCATTCTTGACTGTTCTCTCTAAGATGATCTTTGCATGAGCGGGTTGAACTTGAAGAAAACCTGCACCACATAACATATCCAATTTCTCTCTTGAAGTCCCATCAAGGCCTCTATAAAATATTTTTAATTGTTGTTGTTCTGAAAAGCCATGATTGGGGACTCTACGTAAGCACATCTGAAATCTTGTCCAACTCCTACCCAAAGTTTCATCATATTCTTGACGGAAATGCGTCAACTCTAATTCAGCATCTAACCTCATGTTACTTGGGTAATACCTGTCAAAGAAAGCAATCTCTAGTTGGTCCCAATTAGTAATCTTTGTCGGATCTTGCGTATCGTGCCATTCACTTGCTCCATCAATAACAAAAAATTTAAACACAGCGTAGTACATCTGTTCTTTTGAAACTCCTTGTGTGATGTAAGAATCACATATCTGTTTGAATTTCTGTATCGCTCTAAGAGGATCTTCTCCAACTCTACCACGAAAATTTCCAAAGTTTTGGAATTGAGCTATCATACCCGGATCTGGACGAAACTTCGGAACATTTATATCTGGAGCACCTACTCCTATAGCAGGAGCACGGAATGGAACTTCTGGTGGACCATTAGTAAACCAAGGATCTTGATTCATCACGATTTGAGCTTGTCCGTTATTGTTCTGAATATTAACGTTCTCCATTTGGTGAATTAATTCTTCTACTTCTAAGGATTCTTGTTCTTTTCTTCTCTTGTTAGCAAGTCTGGTTAATGATTCTGGATTATTAAGGATCGGAGGTGTTGGCTCTAGATCCTTAAAGAGTCTTCTTCGCATACACCAAACCTAAAAACCTGAGAAAACTAAACAAGCAAAAAGCGTAAAACTGATAAAAACAAAAATAAAAATAAATGCAACTATCACTAAAGGATAAACACCGTGGTCACACGCTACCGTCCCCGGCAGCGGCGCCAAAAACTTGGTGGTCCTTTGTGTGTTCTAAAAATAAATGCAAAAGATAATCGAACCACAACCGCAAGTGTACGGTTGTCCCAAGTAATATAGTTGATAAAACAGATTCGTTCCAAGGACGGGATGGTTGACTACAATGCTTATCTATTAATGATTGATGCACTTATGAAAATAAAAGACAATAATATATTTGTTTGGTTTTTGTATTAATTCTAAGGAATGAAAGACTAATGCGAAAATGTAAATAAATAACTAAGACGCAAGTAAATAAAAGTGATACGCAAGTAAGAGCAGGTAGTACTTGAGAGGCGCAAGGGTTTACCTAACTATCATTCATTTCATACATTGTTTAAGGGACAAATCGGTAAATTTGTATTGGTCGGGATTCTAAAATCTCCTTACCCCCGTCAGGGTGGACTAAGGAGCAACTCTCAAATGCTACAAACCCCGTCAGGGTGATTATAGTCCACTGTCAAGTGTTTAAGTTCAAATTACCCAATAGGCCATAGGTTTAATTAAGCTCGTCAGAGTCAATAATTTCTAACCTACATTCATTAACTAGTTCGGTACCTAAACCCCCCGTCAAGGTGATCCAATCGCCACTAATTGGAATAGCCTAGATACTAAGACCTATGATTGGTTAATTACGTCAATTATAGTAGATAAAGAGCAAATTAAAGAAAAATACAATTCACCCAATTTGATTTAAATAATAATAATCCCAAATCCAAATGTATAAAACGAAATCAAATTGGGATTAACCCATTATGCGTTCTCAAGCACTAAATTAGTTTAGCTCATAATAATTGAAAAGATAAAAACTAAAGAAATAAATAGGTTCAGCATGTTTTACAGAATAAAATAGAAGAACCTAATTACGGAATTGAATTGGCTGAGAAGTGGAGATATAGACCGTCTCCAGCTCTTGCTTCTTCTCTTCCTGCCTCTAGCTTCTTCTCTGGTGTCTGACTCTTAAGCGTATGTTGTATTATGAAAAAGATATCAAGAGTATGTGAAAATAGAGGTCTAAAGCCCTTTTATAATGTTAAAAACGGATTAGGGCTTGGACTTAGGAATAAATCAATAATTAAATGTCCAAGCCCAAAATCTAAGCCCAAAATCCCGTAACTGCTGATACACCTTCACTAAAACGGCTTTTCCCGATGCGTTACAACTCCGATTGACCTCATTCCAGTTGCTAAAGTTCCGTGACTCGATAAGGAATGTTTTCTCTTCAAAGGTCAGCGGCTAAATCATCTCTTAAGCACCTCGAAATCAGCAATCTATAGCCTGGAAAATGGATTTTCAGCTCTAAAAATAATATCTTCGGGATTTATCTTCAAGTCTTGCCTCTATATCGCGATCTTTGACTTTCTCCTTGGATTCCTCTTCTAGCTAACATCTAAAACCTGTAAAATCTTCACTAAAAATACCAATATTACGCGCAAAAGCTTAATAAATCAAAAATGCTAGAAATAAAAGAGGAAAATCATATTATTGCATATTTAGTCCAAAAGTCTATCTAAATAGTCAAATAAACACCAAAAATGATGTCTCCTAAGGGTCGAAAATAAGAACATTTAAGGAGACATCAGTATCCTCATGAAAAGAAAAAAATTTCTAGAGACACCATCAGTGAGTCGATATATGACTTATCACTCGAATATTTAACGGCCATGTGTTACGGTGCTTCTCTAAAATACGAATAAGTCATTTGTCATTAGTCATTAAAATAAGTCAAAACAAAGAAGTCATTACAAAGAAGTCTTATTTTAGAGTAAAAAAGCGCTTTTGGAATAAAATTCAAAATTTAAATAAATTATTAAAAATAATTTTGAAATCTAAAATTATTGAAAGTGCTTTTTTTAAGAAGCACATATTTGGTGCTTCTTAGAAAAGTGCTTTTCAAAGTAAAAAAAACTCTTAAAATGCTAAAAGCACTTTTAAGTGCTTCTCTAAAAAAGCACTTCCAAACGGGCACTTAGTCATTACAAATAAGTCAATTAGTTCAATCCAAATACGTCATATGAATTCCTATCACAAATACGTCATTAATCTAAATAACTTTACATATCAAATACTAATAATCCATTTATAAACCATACCAACAACAAGCCTATTTGTGAAATACTGGTAGGTTCTGGGGTATGATAAAATTAAAGCTAAATAAGAGGACCTACTAACCGCAAGTGTACGAGTCGTTCCAAGTAATAATCCGATAATCAAGTTTCGTTCTTAGGGATTGGACTGGTATAAACCAAGTGATTAATAGATAAATAGTAGTAATTGCATATACACATGAAAGATTTTGTTTGGTTTTGAAGATTAAACTACTAGACACAAATAAATAAATAACTAAAGGTTAACAGAAAGTAAATGAATTAAAAATAAAGAGATGTGGATGCAAAGATGAGAAGTGTACTTGAGTCTCGCAAGAGATCCACCTAAATTTATATAATTACTGCTTTTGTTTAAGGGTAAAATCGGTATTTATCTATTAGTCGGGACTCTACTATCTCCTAACTCCCGTCAAGATAGACTTAGGAGCTATCCTACGATATTACAAACTCCGTTAGAGCGATTATAAGCTACTTTCAGATGTTGAAGTCTTTTACCCAATTGGCTGCATGATTAGTCAAGCCCGTCAGGATCATTGACGAATAGCACGCGTCTATTACCTAGGTCCGTAAAAAAAACCCCGTCAAGGGGATCACTTGCCACGTAGTGAATATCCTAATTACTCAACCCTATTTCTAACTGGCCAGAATAAAAATAGTAGATAAGCATGCGATAATAGTCAATACTAAATACCCAACTTAAATTAAATAATCCCAAAATCGGAAAAACATCAATTAAATAAATTAGGGCTTAACCCATAATTGCAATTATCAAGTACTAATTGTTTAGCTCATATTCAAAGGAAAAACTGAAAATAAATGAAAAAATATTCATGTTCCTAAATTACAGAAAAGAAATAAAGAACCTAATTAATGAATTGGATTGAGCTGTTGTTGGAAGAAACTGAATTCTCCAGCTCTTACTCCCTCTTCTGCCTTTTTGCTCTGACTTTAACTTGAAAAATAATGAAGCGTATGAAGTGTGTGTAAAAAGGAGGTATAAAAGCCTATATATAATGATCTAATTCGGACTGGGCTTTTCCTTAAAAATAATAAGTCAAAATATAAAAATCCCAAATCCATTCATAAGAATCCCGTACATGTTGTACAACATGTAGTAAAACGGTCGTAACTTTTGCGCCCCAGGTCCAAATCACCTGATTCCAGTACTCAAATCTCGCTAACTCAAAGGCACAACTTTCTCTTTCAGATGTACAGGCCTGAATAAGTGCCACAGTGGCTCAAAATCAGAAATTGGTGACAACTTTCTAGATTTTCATCTCTTTTAGTCAATTCTTCGGGTAATCTTTTCTTGCTTTTGACTCCTTCTAAAACTTTAATTCTCAATTCTCCTCCTTATATTGGTGCTCAAAAGCATCCATGGACCTAAGAACATTATACTAAAAACAAACAAATTAACGTACAAAAACTCTAAAAATAAAATATCGTAATTCCAAGGGGAAAAATGCAATATGACGAAATAAGCATAACAGTCTATCAAATAAGTCTAATATTCACCTAAAATGATGTCTCCTAAGGGCTTATATTTAGAACAAAACGGGAGACATCAAATACTAATCCAGAAACCCAATAACAAGCAAACCAAGGAGAATATTCGTGAGCAACATGTCATGGTTTGCCCTCTCTTGGCTCGTATCTAACTATTTCATGTACTTCCACTTCATGTTGTTCTTTAACATATGTAATGACTCTACTTGTACAACTCGAGTTTTTATACATGATGTCTCCGTATTTGTGATATATTAATCCACTTATGAGACATCATTTTAGGTGCATTTTATTAATTGTTAAGGGATTTTCCCCATTATTAGATATTTTCTTAATTCATGCCTAGATTTGGAGATTTATTACTTTTGTATCCTTTTTGGTACAATCTGTGTGTTAATGTGAAGCGCTTAGGTAAAAGAAAATAATTACATGTCAAATCAATGTCAAGGAGTTAAGGAAAGAAGATCCAACGTAAATCTAGAGTTTAAAGGAAACAAATTTGAATTAGGAAAGAAAAATCTGCTAAAGCTGTAAAGTCATTCAGTGCTTTGAAGACTGCAAAAAATATTTTACTTATATGGAAGAGCCCTTTTATGAGCATATAGATCTTTGAATTGCAGTTCTTTCCATATAAATTACGCTGAAATCCTATAAGTAACGAAGGAGATATGACAAAATCAATCTACCGTGTTTATCTTGTCTTATATTTTAGGAAACGAATTTGAATTAAAAAAGGACTCTAATAATTTGCCTTCCACTCTAAGATTTCAACTGAGGGTTATCTAGAACCTATAAATACATCTAGTTATCATTGTAAACATGTCCTTGCTCAGTTGTTCTTAGTCCTTACTCAAATATTAAACAATATTACACTTAGAGATCCATAGAAGCAAATTGATAAGTATTTATTTATCTTTTAGTTTATTTCTTGGGTTTTGCACATGTATAATCTTTGAATTCTATTTCTTTATTTTATTTTATTTGGGATTAACCTTTAAATTGATTAAGCTTCTTATCTATATTATATATTTGTGTGCTTTGATTTAATGAATGTAGTCCTTGCTAGTGCACGAGTATAGGATTACCCCATTATCAGTTAGACGGTCACTCGGAAGGGGTGTTCAATTGCAGAAACACCATATAATGTCTATTGTGCGGTAGTGATCCTGACGGGCTTGCCTAACTAAATAGTCACTAGGGCCTAAGATTCACCACTGATCACTGCGCAGGGTCCCCTTACTCAAGCCCCCGTGGAATTGTTAAGTTGCCACCTAATTCCACCTCGACGGTAGTTATGAGGAATATAGAATCCTGACTACTTCTCTCTAAGAGCTTTAATCACCCTTATAACTGGAATATAGATTTAGAAGGATAAGTGCATACTAGCAAACCTAAGTTATATCTCTCATCTCCATTCTATTTACTTTTATTTTTTTTGCATTAGTAGTTAATAATTATTCTCTCAATTATTTATCTCTTTAAATATTTGTCTTTTATTTTAGCAATCAATCTCTACTACGCTTTCTTCTCTAAAAACGATTCTACGCTAACATGCTTAATCCATGCGAACAAATCTTACTTACTAACTAAACTTGCAAACGATCTGTAAAACTTGGAGTGAGTTTCTCGTAGTAGTTAAGGGTGTGAGTCCTTATTATTTATCGAGTAATGATATTTGTCACCCTTTTTGTATCACCCTTTTATCACCTCCTACGTGTATGCCTACATGTACCAATGAATTGATTTCTCTATCCTATTTCATTTTTCTCTATCTTCTATTCAAGGAAATCAAAACATATATATAGAAAGGTGATAAAAGGGTGACATGAAAAGAGGTGACATATATCATTACTCTTATTTATCTTTTATTATCATTATTCTATCACACCTTTAGCCCCACCACTACACCTTCCACGTTCAATAGGAAGTCCATTATATCTCCACGATACACTTAAGATTGGCCAACACGTAATAAAAACTTTCTACAGTTACACTTAACAAAATGAAAATGTCGGCCATGGTTTCCTTTGTCGTTCGATTTTGTAACCTTGAGTTGTGTATTTTCTCATACAAAACAAAATGGATCTTGAAACATAAATTAGTGTCTTGATTCTGGTCACCATTCCCATTCGAATTCTCGTTCACACTCCCATTCGTACAATAAGTCGACATGAGACATAGTAGAAGAACTAAGTTTAACATTAAACATTTAAACTCCAACTAAAACTAATACACTAAATTTAGATTAACAAACAAATTTTCGGCAATATAACTACACTAATAAGTATAACAACTTCTAAGTCTAACATTACAATCTAACTCTAACCCAAAACTACAACACTAATTTTAGATTGACAGAAATATTTTCAAAAGTTTCACTACACTAAATTGTTGATAATCACTACACATTTTCAAAAAATTCACTATATTTTCAGTATATTTTCAATAATCACCTAAAATAACTTTTTATACAATAATCACATTTAATTACACTACTACAATTTTTGATAATCAATGTTGAATACCCAAATATTGTAAGCTTCTTTAAAAAAATTCCATTTGAAAACCCCTAGAAAAAGTTAAGGTATTTAAACATAATATTACCTTTACTTGAGCTGAAGTTGAGGTTGAGCTTGATTTCTTGTCATAGTTATGGTTGAGCTTGAGATTGGGGATTTTGGCTTGAGTTTGGTTTCTTGGATTTGCCTAAACTATATGTCGTGTATATAGAGGGAGAGGGAGAAAAAACTCTTACATTTGCGAACGGTGTTAATATCGTCTATATAGAAGAAGAAGAAGAAGAAGAAGAAGAAGAAAAAGAAGAAGAAGAAGAAGAAGAAGTGTGTGTGTGTGTGTGTGAAACAGGAAAAAAGAAGATAATAAGAAGAGGATTTTTTCTAATTAAATGGTTGTTTTGTAAATAACATTTCCACAGGGGTAATATGCATATTTCAAAAACCCAACATTAGTTTTTAGACATTTTCCACCAGAGTGGTAGAGTGGGGGTTTAAATCATAAGTACATGCGGTGTATCAACTTATTAAAAATACATAAGGATGTTTCAACGATTCATGAATAGCACAGATTGTGTATAGGCTAAAATCCCAACAATGTTTAGTAATATTGTTTTAATAACTAAAAAGATAAAAAATTAATTAGTTGGGTTATCTCACATGGCTAGGTTTTGAGTCAATGACTTTGAGTCCAAAATAGTTTTTCGTTGTATAAAAAAGGGGAACATAATTACCACATATGGTCCACCAAAACAACATAAAAGGAAACAAAAAACAAAACCCATATATACCATTCAACATTACATTAGACCTAACGAATGGGTAGTAAAAAATTATCTCTCTAAAAACCCTAATAGCCATTTTCTCCCGGCAGCCACCTATCCACCTGGTGTCGACTAGGGCGTGATAAAAATATAATGATAAAAGATGAAACTAACACCCTAGCCTAAACACGGTAGTCACTAGAAGTATCACAGGTCGTACGCAAGTCTTAATGATAAGTAAAGATTCATTCTCAGAGACTTAGTGTGTTATACGAATGGATTAACATAAAAGCGTAGTAATAAATAGTTACTGAATTTAAAGACAATAAAAGTAAATATGATTGCTTGAGGAGAGAATGATTAATTAAACTAAATACAATAAATTAAAAGATGTAAGAATAAGATGAGAGAGTATAGCTTAGGTTTTGCTAGTATGCACTAATACTTCTATTTCTTCTACTAGTTAATAAGGGTGATTAAAGCTCTTAGATAAGTAGGAAGGATTCTATATTCCTCCTAACCCCTTCCGGGTGGACTTAGGTGGCGACTTAACAATTACCAGGGGACTTTGGTAAGGGGAACCTGCGCAATGATCGGTGATTAAATCTCAAACCCTAATGAATATTTAGCTAGGCAAGCCCTTCCGGATCACTACCGCACACTAGACGCTTATGTGATGTTTCAATAATTAGACACCCCTTCCGGGTGACCATCCAACTACTATTAAGACAATAACATGATCAGATTAAGACTGACAATAAATCAAAGCACATAAAAAATATATGGTTAAGAAGCTAGAATCAATTTAAATAGTTTTCCCAAACAAACTTAGATAGAAGAAAATAGAATTCAAAGATTATACATATGCAAAACCCAAGCTATGGGAGAATTAGTTCATACTAGAAAAAAATAAACTATACTGTCAACTTGCTTCTCTGGAATGACTTCTATGATGAAGGGTGTATTTATAGGTGTTGAGAAGACCCTAGGTCGAAATCTTGGAGTAGAAGGCAAGTAATTGGACTCCTTTTCCAGATCAAATTCGTTCCCTAAAATATAGGAGAAGGGATAAAACACTGATGTCTTGTTCTGGTAGTAACTCCTTCATTATTAGTCCGATATTCACCTACTTTATATCGAAACGACCGTAAAAAAAGAATCTACACTTCCTATTTTGATTTCTCATCCAAATTCCTAGCTGACATGAAATTATATTCACTTTAGTGGACATGGCTGCAGAATTTCAGATTTACTTGAAAACTTTTCCTTTCCTATTTTATCTCTACTTTATTTTATCTCTTAATTCCTTCCATATCTTTCTTTCCTTATCTATTTGGAATTGATTTGGAATCTAATTAATTTCCATATATATTTAAAGCTTCACATTAACACACAAATTAAACCAAATATTCTCTAAAAATAACAAACCATCAAATCATGACAAGAAATAGGACTTTATCAAAATATGAATAAAAATCTATAATTAATTAACCATAAACTCCTAAAATGATGTCTCCAACCTAGATTATTATATCACAAATAGGGAGACATCACCACCCATCCCAGCCACCGTGGAGGGGGGATTGCCCCTCCCTCCTCCGTAGCATCCCCCATTTTCATTTTCCTTTCCCTTTCCATTAGATTCTACTCTAATCTGCCCATGAATCCTATATATATGCAAGAATTAGTTTTTTCTTTTCAACTTCAAAATGGCATCATGATCCAAGTTTTTGTTTCTGATTGCGTATTTAGGCTAAGCAAATATACGGTGTTCACTCAGGTTCACAATTAATTGAACTTTTTATGGTTCGCAGTAATTTTCTTGGATATACATATTCCCTGTTATGGTTTGTCTTTGATAAGATTACCAGATTATCAACAACTGGTGTAGTCCTAATTCAAAAAGTTTTAGAATTTTTATGCTTGGATGCTTCTGCTTGTCTTGTTGGGTCAAATTTCATATTTTGAAGACTCTTATTGATATAGGGGCTTCTCCACTCTCAAAGTTGGGGCCTGCTGGATTTCCAAATCCAAGAGTTTTCTGTAAGTCTTACGATTTGAAGTGGGTTGTTTTTTAGGCCCATAATGCTGATTGTGATTGAGGTGCGGGTAAAAAAGTCATTAATTGCTTGAATTGGTACACATTTATATTATTTGAATTTTCTAAATTAGAGGGTCAGATGCAACATTGTATCTTTTCAAGTAGGATTTTTTTAAAAAGAAAGTAGGACTTTGTCCACTTTAATCTACATTGCAAATTCTGTTAAATATATGGTTGCAAGTTTCCCTTTATTTGATAAATCAGTAGCCTGTTTTTATAATATATATGGTCAGTGTCCTGGAGATTTTATTGATACTGAGGGTTGCCTTATTTAAATGGTGAATCTTGCCTCCTTTAAATTATGGGGGATTTGTTTTCCTCACCTAAGAAACTTTCAACAAATGTCCAGTCCCGTTTATAGTTTACTTTGTGTCACATTGGTTTGTGAAATCTTGTTGCTCTGCACTCTTCCAAGTCTTTTAAGAGCCTCAACATAGCATTTTTAAGTTATTGTCTAGGCTTACTAACCCTCTAGCTGACATTATATTTTCTTTCACTCCTTGGAATCTTTGAATGCCATTGTGGTGGCTTTGTTCGAGTTTGTGTTCACCAATGACCGTGTTACTAAAATTTCTTTGTGTGTTTAAAGATCAATTATAGGTTTATGTTTTTTCATGTAATATTATGTTATTCGGATTTGTTTTACTATCCCTTGACTTGTACTTGACATTATCATTATTCTATTGGGTACTTTTTCGACTAAAAAAACCCATATATGTTCAATCTATTTCATAAAATATGAATAAACGGTTTACCCTCTCGTTCATTATGTATAAAAAAGTTTCAAACAAAAAAATATTTTGCAAAACAAGCCATTAAAGAATACTTGATATTATCATAAAATTCCTCTTCAATATCTCTTGAAAGCTAAAATCAATTTTATGTGTCTTTTATAAAAAAAAATGCATATTTGGTGCTTCTCCTAAAAGTGTTTTTCAGGATCTATAACATTTTTAATGTTCACTTCTAAGTGTTTTAAAAAAAAGAAATTTCAAGCGGGCACTAAATAACATTGTTATGAATTACTTAGAGAGAACAAAGTTAATTAATTGAGTTATCTTAATGTGTTAGGTTTGAAATGAGTTAATTAATCTGAATTTAAAATAGTTGTCTGGTGTATAAAAATTAAAAGAGAACAAAATTACCATATCTTGGCCCCAAAAAACAACATAAAAAAGAACAAACAACAAAAGTGTATGCCCAATTTGAAGGTCTGAAACTCTATGCTAAAATCATAGAAAACAAAGGAATTAGCTTCAATTACTTAAGGAAAAACATAATAAACTCTTGGGGTGTTAATGGAAAAGTCCACAGTGAAAAGAGATGATTCAAAATCTGCATCATCACTTTTGAATCAGAAGATGATCTTCAAGGGGTCTAGAATAATCTCCCATGGAACCTGGAGGGGAAACATGTTCTTCTTCAAAAATGGAACACGCCTAAATGCTTAACTCACCACATCATCCTTTATCATACAAATACATGATATACCACCAACTCTTATTGATGTCTCCCTATTTGTTCTAATTATTAGCCCTTTGGAGACATCCTTTTAGGTGAATAAATGACTTATTTGATAGACCTTTATGCTTAATTGATCATATTGCACTTTCTCCCCTTGGAAAATGACTATTTGCATTTTTAGAGCTTTTGTGCGTTAATTTGATTATTTTTAGTGCAATGTTAGTATGTTCTTAAATGTCAATACAAGGTGGAGAAGTGAGAATTAGAGTCTTAGCTTATTTTTAGTGTGTTAGGAAGTATTTGAGTCGAGTTTCTAATTTTAGAGTGCACTTTCATATTTCTAATCTTGATTATTGATTTATTATTTTTTAAAGCATATGCGATTTAATTATTTATTTATTGTGAAACTTTAAAATATATATGGTAATTAATTAGAGACCAAGTCAAGTCTAAGAAGGAAGGGAAAGATATTTACATGTAAATAAGAAGATTAAGGAAGGATATATGCAAAGAAGGAAAAGATAAAGCTGCCTTATAAATCTGAAATTCCAGCCACGTTTCAAAGACGAGTCCATAACTTAATATTGGATAGGAATTTGGGAGAATGGTCTGCACCAATGGAAAGAGATTTCCGAGACAAGCGGTTTCGAATATTGGAACACCTCAAACGGATAAGTATTGAAGGAGATAAAACCAAAACAAATCAGCAGCAGAATCTTACCTTTCCTAGATTTAAGGGTTACAAATTAAAGAGTTCTTGACTTGTCTCCCACTCCAAGTAAATTCGACATAGGGCTTCCTAGCACCTATAAATACACCTCTTAGACCTCATTATTCAGTACCCCTCACAATTCATTCAATATATACATCTTTAGAGAGAGAGAGAGTCAGAACCACCACTCATTAAACCTTCATATTAAATCATCCTTAGATAGAGCGTCAAGAGGCGGAAGCAAGAGCAGAAGATGGAGAATCCTTTTCCTCCAACAACAGTTCAAGCCAATTCCTCTATCTAGGTTCTTATTTTATTTCTGTTATTAGGACATGTATATTATTAATTTCTTTAGTGTTTTTACTTTCAATATGAGCTAAACCTTAATTACTTGAGAATCGTAATAGGATGAACCCTAATTTATTTAATTCATGTATTTCAATTTGGGATTAGTTTCTGGTTTAATTTGAATTAGGTATTTCATATTGTTTCTTATTTTATATTAATTTCACTATTAATGAATTGGCTAATCGAAGATAGGTCATAGTAATTAAGCTATTCACTTTGGTGGGGAAGTGATCGCCTTGACGGGGGGTTTAATTACTGAAGTAGATAATAAACGTAAAGTAGAAATTATTGATCATGACGGACTTAGTTAACCTTATAGCCAATTGGGTAAAATAGAATTCATCTGAACGTAGCTTATAATCGCCCTGACGGGGTTTGTAATACTGTAGGATAGCTCCTAGGTCCACCCTGACGGGGGCTAGGATATTATAGAGTCCCGACTAATATAGAAATATCAGTTCCGCCCTTAACGAAAGTTAGCGAGACTCAAGTATAGCTCATATCTGCGTCGTAATCCTTTAGTATTTATTTTCAGTAATTTGTTTTCTTGCATTCTTAGGATTAATATAATAACCCAACAAATATATTTTATCTTTTATTTCTGTATTTTCAATTACTACTACTTGTTTAGAACACTTGGGTTATACCAGTCCAATCCCTGAGAACGAAACCCGACTTGTTGGAGTATTACTTGGACAACCGTACACTTGCGGTATTGTGGTTCCTTTAATTTTTGCATTAATTTTATAACACACCAGGACCCACCAAGTTTTGGCGCCGCTGCCGGGGATTGCAGCGTGTCACCCCGGTGTTTAATGCTTAAGTAGTTTTAATTGTTTATTTTTTTTTATTTTTTTATCAGTTTTACGCTTGGTCTTTGTTTTTGTTTTGTTTTACAGGTTCTTTATTCAGGTAATGATCAGGAGCTTTAGTTAAAGATGTATAGAGGACATTAACCAGATCCCGATCCATATGACTATTGGGAAGACTCTTCGGGACAACAACAATGGGGTAGTAACTTCTACCAACCACCTTATCAACACCCGCAAGGTTGGAACAACCAATGGATCGGGAATAATCAACAACAATTGTCATATCACTATCATCAAGATCAACCATCTTATCACTATCAACAAGATGAAAGATGGAACATTCGACAACCTCCACAAATAACTCTTGCCGATTTGAATGAAATGATTGCTAAATACATGCGCAATCGCAATGAAAGCAGTGCAAAAATAGAACGGAAGTTAAACGAAATGGGTTCCAGATATAATTCTCATGACTTTGCCGAGAACAATAGCAAGTCTTATGAAGACCCCAAATTCGAATGCCGTTACGAAGAGATAATCATGGGAAGATTTCAAGAGCGAAAGGCAAGAGATGAGGAAAGCAATGCCAGAATGAAAAAAATAAAACAAATCCTAGATGAACTGGCTTCCCAGTATGATTCTCTTGAAGAAGTAGTTGAGGAGGAAATGTTGAAAGACAGAGTTAGTGATAGTGATACGACCACCGTGCCGATTATAAATGGAGACCACCATGTGGTTGAGAATCTTGTTAGCATGGTGGAAGGAGGAGTAGCAACGAAAATCCTAGAAATTGAAACTGAGATTGCTATTCCTATGGAGCGTGCACATGATCAAGATATGGAACGCAAAAAGGAAGAAGAGGTGATCGAGATTATTGAGATTCCACATCAAGAACATGATGAAGTAATAGTGGAAGATTGGGTTGAAAGCGAAGACGAATATGAAGTGGTTGAGGTATCAATTGAAGAATTAAAGCTTCATAATAAAAGAGAAGTCGAATATCCACCACAAAAAGTTCACCAATCACTATCTCCACCACAAATCATCATTAGAGATAAAAAATCGGAATCACCTCTATTACTAAAAATGATCAATAGGTGCTACACCGCGAGAGTAAATCGGCAAGGAGAAGCACCTACCCACCACACTTTAAAGAGGAACGCGAGATTAAAGAGAATAAAAATGAGCTTATACCGTTGAGGACGGTTATCTACTATCATGTGGTGAAAAATAAGTTTCGTCGTGCAAGTAAGAAGGCGAAACGGAGATACTACCTTCCCCTTTCAGAGATCGATTGAGTATAATTCTAAGGGGGGAAGGTCCTAAAGCTTACATGCCAAGGACGAGGCAAATTTAAGCGGAGGAGAACCGCAAGGGCCTCAATACCATATTCATGGAAGGTAACGCGTCGAACTTAAAGACGTAATAAACAAAAGTGCTTCTTGGGAGACAACCCATGTTTTAATTTGCTTTCTGTTTTTAAATTCCTAGTGTATAATTATAAGTAATCATCGAGTATTAGTGTCTACTTTTAAAAGAAATGAGAAAGGTGGTGTGTTAAAGTGTGTAGGAATTGAGTTTGGGGTGAAAAGGAACGAAAAGAAAAAATAAATCTGCAGCGCCGGTATACCGGACGAAATCCCCGGTATACCGGAGGGAGGAAACACGAGCCCACGGGTTCTGGAATCAGTTTTTTTGCCGAAGGGTACTTTACTGGGACCGGCTAGCCGGTCATCTAACCGGCATGCCGGCCCTCTGTGTCGAAAAAAAAAATCTGGACACAATCAGAGAAAATTTCGGCAAGTCATATCTTTGCGCTCGGATGTCGAAATCAGGTGATCTTTGAGCCTAAACTGCATAACTTTTTGAGATCTAGCTGTTGGGGACGTCTTCGTTCGCGACCGGTATTTAGGTGCCCAGAAACACGTTCCCACGGGTAGCGGCTCGGGTTGTTTGTCGAGAGGTACAAAAAGACACACGTCCAACACCGGTATGCCGGCCAGAACTCCGATATGCCGGCCAGTAGGTCGGTTTTGAAGAGTTTGTTGCCTTATACACTTCTTACTTCATCAAGAAGGAACCCTAGCCTCTCCAACACGATTTTGCAGACCTTAACCCATTATATACCTACACAAAGACCACTACCACACCCAAGAACATTAAATCTTTCCTCCTATTCCATTCCAAACACTCATCCAACACCACAATAATTCAAGAACATTAAGAAATCTTCTCCTTCAATCTTAAGCCTATTCATCAAAGCTTCAATCTTATTCATTAAACCTTCCCCAAGCCATTACATATTGATTACCCATCTCATATAACACTATAATCCTTCATTATAAATACTCAAAACATCAAATTTCAAAACTCTTCTCTAGTTTTTGATTATTTGAAGTTTTGATTTTGGGGTTCATTGAGATGTCGAAGATTGGGAATACAAGAATACCATGGAGAGGAAGAGGAAGTTGGAGATCCTCTTATTAACTTTTGGGTGTTAAAAGATGTAGTTGAAAGAATAGAAATTTTGGAGGATATTCATGAAGAGGTGTTACTAACCATAGGAAAAGTCACAAAAGAGTTGGAGCTTATGAAAATCATATTACGTGAGTGGGCAATGTTCAACATGCCACCTACGCAACACAAGGAGATCAACCTACACGCAACAATGGAAACCAGCTTCGTGATGGTTCAGATACGTTTTCCTATCCCTTTCTTATTTGTTTTAATTGTTTATTTGCTTTCTTGAGTCTTTTTCGAGTCATGGGGACACGACTCACTTTTGCGTTTAGGGTGGGGTTCGTTGCCTCATCCCAATTTTTTGTGTTTTACATGCTTTTCAGAAAGAATTTTTTTTAGGGTTGCGTTTGACTGTAGAGTATTTTAAATGCCCCCATCAAGCATGCTTTTTATGAATTTATAATAGAAAATAGTTGACTTTAGGAGTTAGTGTAAAACGCAATTTGATTGCATGCAAATATGAGATAATTGATAGGAATAATTAATGAACAATGCAAAAGAAGTAAACTTGTGCTTAAGGATAATGAGTGGTTTGTAGAACGTGAGATCTAAATGAGTAGAGAACCCACTTAGGTATGAACTAGAGGCAAGCTGTGTAGATAGGAAAATGATAGAGGCAGTTCTTTGTTAGCCCTTTGAATCCTTTTTGGCCTTCATCCCTGAATTAATTATATCCTTCTTAGCCAAATTTTTAGCCTTTAAGCCTTTCTTTTGTCACCACATTATAAGCCAATATCCCTTTAGATTGTTAGGCATTACCATATGACCCGCACTTGAATCACGATCCAGAGACTTCCTGTCTTGAGCTTGAGTTTGGGGTGGTGGGTCCACTATTATGGGAATTTACATTGGGTTGGGATTTTTGAGCTTATCAATTGTGCTTTGTTTATATTTTGATGATTCACAGGTTTATTACATTGCAACCCTTTGCCGGGGTAATAGTAGATGAAAAAGAAGCTAAAAAGCTAAAGTTATGAATAAGCATAGTTTATGAAAAAATAGCATGATATCTCAACATAAAAAAGGGAGTCATAGCTATACAAAAGAAAAAGAAAATTCATATGAAAAGAATATATATATATTTGGACCGGCAAAGAGGAAATTTTTAAATGAATCATCCTTAGTGCTTATTGGATTAATTTGGGGACGCTAAATTAGTGCGTCAAATGGGTTGAGTGAAAACGTTATTCGAGTGTAAAATCAAGCTCTTGGACAGTTTGTTGATGGTAAGTGGGTAGAGAGCCAAAAGCTCACTTCAAATTTACCAAATATACATACCATACCGTCCCTAAGCCTACGCTAAAACCGTAAAGACCTCGTGATTTTTAGATGCATAGTGAGTTAATAGGGAGTATGCTAAGTGGAGTGTTCAAAGCAAGTAAAGATTGAGGAACACCCTATAGCCACCATCTTGAGATAAGTAATAAGCGTAACCTTCTAGCATTGTGAAATTAATTTTGGATTGATATTACTTTGTGTTTGATTTTTCATGATAAGTTGATGTCTCCCTAATTGTTCTTATTTTTTACCCTTAGGAGACATCATTTTTTGTGTTTATTTAATTATTTTGATAGACTTTTGGACCAAATATGCAATAATCCGGAATTCCCTTTTTATTTCTAGCATTTTTAAATTATTAAACTTTTGCGCGTAATATTGGTATTTTTAGTGTAAAGTTTACAGGTTTTTAGATGTTAGCTAGGAGAGGAATCCGAGGAAAAAGTCAAAGATCGTGAATTAGAGTCAAGACTTGAAGATAAATCTCGAAGATATTATTTTTAGAGCTGGAACTCTGTTTTCCAGGCCATAGATTGCTGATTTCAAGGTGCTTAAGAGCTGCTTTATCCGCTGACCTTTGAAGATAAAACAATCCTTAGCGAGTTACGGAAATTTAGCAACTGATTTCAAGTCAATCGGAGTCATAACGAAGCGGGAAAAGCCGTTTTAGTGAAGGTGTATCAACAGTTACGGGATTTTGGGCTTAGAAATTGGGTTTGGACATTTAATTAGTGTTTTATTTTCTTGTCCAAGCCCTAATCCGTTTTTATGCTTATAAAAGGAGGTCTGGACTTCTATTTTTCATACAATTCACATTCCACAATATTAAACACCAGAGAGAAGCAACAGAAGGAAGAAAGAAGAAGCTGCAAGAACTGGAGAGGGTCTATATCTCCGTTCTCAGTCATTCCAATTCCAGAAATTAGGTTCTTTTTATCTTTAATTTTGTAATCAAATATGAATTCCATTACATTTAATTTAGTTTTTCTTTTCAATATGACCTAAACATTTAATAGTGCTTGAGAACAATTAATGGGTGAATCCCAATTTTATTGAATAACGAATGTTGAATTTGGGTTTCTGTTAAATTAAATTAGATTGGGGCTTTTACTCTTTTCGATAATTTGTGATTGTTTACTGTTTTTAGAGTCGCGAACTAAGAACAGGTATTCGTATCTAGGCTATTCCACATATGTGGCGTGTGGATCATCCTGACGGAGGGTTTAGGTATAGAATTAATTATTCAATCTAGGATAGAAGCTATTGATTCTGACGAATTGAGCTAATTCTAGGGCCAATGAGGTAATAAAACTTAATCATCCAAAGGTGGATCATATTTACCCTGACGGGACTAGTGACACTCTAGGATCGCCTTATAGTCCACCCTGACGGGGATATAAGGAATTTAGAATCCCGACCATTGTAATTGACCAATTTAGCCCTTAAACAACATAAGTTAGGAAATAAGATTGGGAGGATCCTTGCGTTCTCAAGTACTACTTCTCATACTGCGTTTTCACTCATATTACTTGCGTCTTAGCTTTTTACTTGCATTTATAATTTGTCTTTCATTTAGTAGCTTTAATAAACAAAACCAAACAAACATATTTTATTTACTTGCTTTCATAAGTGCAACCAATCATTATCTGTTAAACATTGTAGTCAACCATCCCGTCCTTGGAACGAATCTGTATTATCATCTATATTACTTGGGACAACCGTACACTTGCGGTTGTGGTTCGATTATTTTTGCATTTATTTAGAACACACAAAGGACCACCATAAGTGTAGGTGTATATTAATTCCTAGATTAGACTATATGAGATTTGTTTTAAGTTGTGCTTTGGGCGTATTTTCTAGATTCTACCTTCTGCATTCACCTAAAAGGCCTTTGTTTTTATTTTGCTTTGTCGCGACGACAAAGGTTTGAGTTTTGGGTCTTGATGTCTCCCTATTTGTTATAATTATTAGCCCTTTAGAGACATCCTTTTAGGTGAATAAATGACTTATTTGATAGACTTTTATGCTTAATTGATCACATTGCACTTTCTCCCCTTGGAAATTGACTATTGGCATTTTTAGAGCTTTTGTGCGTTAATTTGATTATTTTTAGTGCAAAGTTAGTATGTTCTTAAATTTCAATACAAGGTGGAGAAGTGAGAATTAGAGTCTTAGCTTATTTTTAGTGTGTTAGGAAGTATTTGAGTCGAGTTTTTAACTTTAGAGTGCACTTTCCTATTTCTAGTCTTGATTATTGATTTATTATTTTTTAAAGCATATGCGGTTTAATTATTTATTTATTGTGAAGTTTTAAAAGATATATGGTAATTAATTAGAGACCAAGTCAAGTATAAGAAGGAAGGGAAAGAGATTTACATGGAAATAAGAAGATTAAGGAAGGATATATGCAAAGAAGGAAAAGATAAAGCTGTCTTATGAATCTAAAATTCCAGCCACGTTTCAAAGACGAGTCCATAACTTAATATTGGCTAGGAATTTGGGAGAATGGTCTGGACCAATGGAAAGAGATTTCTGAGACAAGCGGTTTCGAATATTGGAACACCTCAAAGGGATAAGTATTGAAGGAGATATGACCAAAACAAATCAGTAGCATAATCTTACCTTTCTTAGATTTAAGGGTTACGAATTAAAGAGTTCTTGACTTGTCTCCCACTCCAAGTAAATTCGACATAGGGCTTCCTAGCACCTATAAATACACCTCTTAGACCTCATTATTCAGTACCTCTCACAATTCATTCAATATATACATCTTTAGAGAGAGAGTTAGAACCACCACTCATTAAACCTTCATATTAAATCATCCTTAGATAGAGCGTCAAGAGGCGGAAGCAAGAGCAGAAGATGGAGAATCATTTTCCTCCAACAACAGTTCTAGCAAATTCCTTTATCTAGGTTCTTATTTTATTTCTGTTATTAGGACATGTATATTATTAATTTCTTTAGTGTTTTTACTTTCAATATGAGCTAAACCTTAATTACTTGAGAATCGTAATGGGATGAACCCTAATTTGTTTAATTCATGTATTTCAATTTGGGATTAGGTTCTAGTTTAATTTGAATTAGGTATTTCATATTGTTTCTTATTTTATATTAATTTCACTATCAATGAATTAGCTAATCGGAGATAGGTCATAGTAATTAAGCTATTAACTATGGTGGGGAAGTGATCGCCTTGACGGGGGGTTTAATTACTGAACTAGATAATAAACGTAAGGTAGAAATTATTGATCCTGACGGACTTAGTTAACCTTATAGCCAATTGGATAAAATCGTATTCATCTGAACGTAGCTTATAATCGCCCTGACGGGGTTTGTAATACTGTAGGATAGCTCCTAGGTCCACCCTGACGGGGGCTAGGAGATTATAGAGTCCCGACTAATATAGAAATATTAGTTCCGCCCTTAACGAAAGCATTAATTAGGTAAGTTTAGGTGATACCCCAGCGAGACTCAAGTATAGCTCATATATGCGTCGTAATCCTTTAGTATTTATTTTCAGTAATTTATTTTCTTGCATTCTTAGGATTAATATAAAAATCAAACAAATATATTTTATCTTTAATTTTCTGTATTTGCAATTACTACTACTTGTTTATTGAACACTTGGGTTATACCAGTCCAATCCCTGAGAACAAAACCCGACTTGTCGGAGTATTACTTGGACAACCGTACACTTGCGGTATTGTGGTTCCTTTTATTTTCGCATTAATTTATAACACACCAGGACCCACCACTTATCAATAAAGATAATGATCAAAAAATTGCTACAAAACTCGGAAAAGTTGAGGAAACAATCTTACCACCGATTGAAAACTTTATGGAATTTAGCGCCATCCGAGTACGTGTAGACTAGAACATCTTCAAAACCATTCAATGAGCCTACAACATAAACCTCAGAGATGGGCAAAAGATTAGAGGTATACTTAAATATGCAAAAATTTGTGATTTATGCTATTTATGAAGAATATTAGATAATGAACAGAATGAATGTACCAACAAAGGGAGACTACTTTTTAACCTAAACAAAAACATTTATGGTTTTGAGCAAAAAAATTTTGAAGAAACAAATTCAATCTGAAACCCACCACTAAGTCACAACCCACCACCAAGTCAACAAACAACGACCACTAACAAAATCCCGCCCAAACTCCACAAAACCCTAGGCAAAAAGATAAGAATTCAAAAATTGAAACTTACTGTCACACGTTTATTGCTTCTGACAACAGCATGGCTATTGAGGATAATATGACAACAATGAGAAGAAAGGCGGCTTCAAATTACAGCCAAAAGAGGAATGAATCGAAACTCGACTTGGTAAGAGAAAGAGTTATACAAAACAAGGCCCCCAATACTGAATATAATGGGCCAAATAAAACATGGGCCAAATAAATGGAAACAAATATTTTCAAAAGCCCAAGTAATTAACCCAATCTGAAAGAAATCCAATAACACCTAAACCCCTAACCTTTGGATCCAATGGAAACACCCGTTATTATAACACCTAAACACTATATCCAAATCGGAAGCAATGCTAAATCCCTAAATCAAAATTAACCCAAACCAATCCATACTCTCTGAAATCAAAGCTACACAAAATCAACACCATGAAACATCTTCATAACACCCACATACTGAATCTATACCATATTCCCTATATGAAGACTTTAAAACCCCAATTCATCATCGACAACATGAGTATAAATCACAAACAGAGAATAAAGTGAAATCAAAAGTTCAATGGAAACCACAAAATACAATAAGCTCTTGGCAACAAGATGGAAAGTGAATGAACCAATTAGAGAATCAAAACACCAATCAAACAAGCAAGAAGAAACAACAAAACAAGATGAAGAAACAAAGAAAGATATTGATACCACCATAGAAAACAAAGAAGATGCTGCTGACAAAGAGGTTTTTGGGTTTGTCCTTGAACAAACCCACATGGGTACATGATACATTCTGTTGGAATTGTTAAGTGATTGGTACCCACTTGACAATTCTAACACTCAAGGATGCGGTCAATACTCATCAATCTGAGGTAATATCTCTTATTTAAACGCTTAACGAAAAAGACAAAACTGATACACTCAATAAATTCTCTTAATATGAATAATGTATGCACTATTAAACCCGAGGGTAGAGCTGGAGGACTTGTCCTTATTGCTAAACACGATTTAAACATTTAAGTTCTTAAAGCTACAAAAAACTTCATCCACTGTCATAGTTCTGGTGAGAAAGGTACAAATGCTTACTATACTTACACATATATTTCATCTCAAGAAAATGAAAAAGAAAACAACTTTGCCAAAATTGAAAGTCTTATGGAAAAAAAATGAACCCTGGTTCTTAATTGGTGAACTTAAAATGATCAGGTTCAATTATTTAAAAAAATAGGAGGAAATGAGGGTCAATACACTGATAAAAACTTCTTGAATGCCTTTATACATCAAAATCATCTTAATGAAACTTCTATTAAAGGGTGTTTTTTCACCAGGAGCAATAGAAGAAGTGGCAACAAACTTATAAAATAAAATCTTGACAGGGGCTTAGCAAACCTGGCTTGGTATACTCTGTATCCTAAAGCATGGATTGCCACTCTACCTGCCATAGGATCTGGTCATATCCTCCTGATTCTTCACTGTAATAAACATATCTTCAAGAAATTTGATAGGTTATTTACAGAAGAACAATGATTATGAAGTGATTAATATGATTAAAAATCTCTGGAATGCTTATACTAATATAACTTAAAAAGGTATTGTCAAATTTGGTACTAAATTACACCTTATATCAAAATTTATTACATTACTGCTCAGTTAGAAGATTTTTGGAATAAGGAAGGATTATATTGGAAAGAAAAATCTAGAATTCAATGGGAAACCTTGGGGATAAAAATACCACCTTCTTAAATAATTCAACTAAAGCTAAAAGAAAACATAATAAATAATTATACTTTTAAATAATGAAGGTATTTGGATGGAAAATGAAAAGTATAGAGAAAACCACATCATACAACACTATACTAATACTTATTCTACTGAAGGTCCTAGAAATTATCACTCTGTTCTAAACAAGATAAAACCTACTATAACTTGTGAAATGAATATGATTCTTGAAGCTCATGTTTCTATTCAAGAAATAAAAGAAGCAGTGTGGGATCTGGGGGGGAAATAAATCCCCAAGCCCTGATGGATTCACTGACAACATTTATAAGAAAAACTGGGATATCATTAAAATTGATTTCATGAAATGCATCTCTGACTTCTTATGGAACATGGGTAACCTGACTTCCATTAATGAAACTTATATAACCCTTATACAAAAGGCTAAAACCCTTAATAAACGCTATAATTTCCCATGAAAAATTGACTTTTATTAGCAATAGAAGCATAATTGATAATATCATTATAGCTCATGAGGCTATATATTACTTGAAAAATAAAAGAACATCAAAAAATTATGCAGCAACTACTAAAGCTGATATATCAAAAGATTTTGAAAGTATTGAGTGAGATTTCCTTTTTGATACTATGAAATCACTGGGATTTCCTAATACTTGGATAAAATGGATTGAGATGTGTGTAAAAACTGTATCTTATTCAATTTTATTAAATGGAAATCCCATTGATTTACCTAAACCCACTAAGGGGCTTAGACAGGGAGACCCCTTGTCTCCTTTCTTGTTTTGCATTGTAACTCAGGATCTATCGCCTATGGTCAATGATAAAGTACAAAAAGGCCTCATATATGGTGTAAAACTTAGTCGAATTTGCCCCACATTAACACATATTACTTTCGTTGATGATAGTTTATTCTTCCTGAAAGCTACACATGATGAATTTTATCATTTTAATGATATTATGAATATGTACAACTTTGCCTCAGGTCAAAACATAAACTTAAATAAAAGTCGAGTAATTTATAGTAAAGATACCCCCACAAACCCTGTCTCTGAACTCACTGTTATACTTCAAATGAATCACTTAGCTAATCTTGGTAGTTACTTAGGTTTACCCTCTGATTAGGGTAGATAAAAAACAAAAGCCCTGAAATGGCTCATTGAAAGAATCATCTCTAAACTTGATGATTGGAATTGTAAATTCCTATTTGAAGTTGGGAAGGAAACTTTATTTAAAGTTGTAGTACAATCCATACCAGTTTATATTATGTCCATTTTTCATATATGCGAATCAATATGTAACAAAATCTCATCAAGTATTGCATCTTATTGGTGGGGTAATAATGGGAACACTAGATTACATTTAAAAAAATTGAAATTTATGGAAATGCCTAAAACTGAAGGTGGCATGAATATCAAAAACTTTACACAACTCAACACTGCCTTATTAGCTTCATATGCATGGAAATTCAATAACAATAAAGAATCTCTAGCTTATAAAGTTATTAAAGGTATATATTTCCCAAATGATTGCTTTGAATCAACATCACTTGGTTACAACCCATCTTGGGCCTGGAGAAGCCTTATAAAGGGAAGAAACGCATATATTAATGATAATAGAATGATAGTTGGCAATGAAAAAAACACAAATGTTTGGCATGATGACTGGATTCCCCAGTCGGACAAACCTCAAAACTCTTCCAGTTCCCCTATCATTAAATTGGCTGAACTGATTAAAGATAGAAAAGAATGGGATAAGGAAAAACTTATTAATACACTTTGAACTGAAAAGGCTGAAAAAGTCCACACTCTAAATATCAGCATCACTAATGTAACAGATACTCTTGTTTGGAAACATTCAAGTAATAGAAATCTTACTGCTAATAAAATATATAAACACATCTCTAATAGTATTTCTGAAGAGAGAAAGCAAAATGAGAAATTTCTAACTTTGAACTCTTTCAAAGTGTATGAGAACTCTAGGACATTATTTGGAAATTAAATATACCCCCTAAACTAAAGAAAATATCATTGGAGAGTTGTTTCAAATGCTATACCAACTGAAAGCAACAAATTTCATAGAAGATGCGCTTAAACAATATTTGTAAAGTATGTGGAAATGATAGAGAAACTTCTGAACACCTTATGTTTCTTTGCTCTAGCTCCAAAGCCAGGTGGTTTGCAACTCCCTCTAGTCAAATCTTTTCAAAGGATAATATCAAAAACATATAAGAATGATGAAAAACCCAAATGATGAAAAGAATATACCACAGGTTGAGATGGAAATATGGATTATGTGGTTCATAAGGAAAGCTATGAATAAATATATCTTTGAAAATCATACTATCTGCCCCATAATAACTATAAAAAATGCTTATAATGCATATGATGAGTTTTGTAGATATAAAATCACAACCTCTGAGGCATATACAGACCCAAACACAAATGTAATCAACACAACTGAAAAGAAAAAAAACACATATCAAAACAGGAAAAATTACAATAACCCAAAAATCTATATAAATGTGGATGCGTCTTACCTTTAAGAAACTAATATTGCTTCATCTGCATGTATGTTTAGTGACAAAAAGGGCCAATTTTTGGGAGAAAGATTATGGAAATAAATTGCACATTTTAGAAGAAGCAAAAGTAGTTGAAAGTCGTTATGCAATTCTTGAAGCAACAACACAACCAAGAAGAAATCTTGTTCGGAGGAATGATTGTCTTAGTCTAATGAACCTCTCATGAAGGGCGTAAAGTTTGAAAATCATCATCTATTTCTTATATTTGAAGATATTTAAAGTTTGCCGCAAACCATTGATATCTCAATTTGTTTCAAGGAAATTAAATAAAGCAGTGGATTAGTGTAAGAAAATAAAACCTATCTTATTGTATTCGCACTCTTTAATTTATCTAAATTGAGATTTAAAGGAAAAAAGATAAATATGTTTTTTTTTTTTGCATACATGAGAGGCTATAAAGCCGTTAAGAACAAGAGATTACATCAAGAACAAAATGAAATTATTGACTAACTAGTACAACCCTATTGGTTGCATGTCCACTCCTATCTCTCGTAATCAAACTCTAAAGAAATCTGGTGGATCATTAAGCACTACTGGTTGAGTGTATAATAGTGCCCCTTCTCGTGCTAGTCTATCAGCACAAAAATTAGCTTCACGATATATCTGAACCAGCTTAACATTAGATAATTTACGCAACAGTGCACAACACTCCTTTGCTATCGAAACATACCGACTACCTAAGCTCCCACCGCCCTTCACTAGCGCGTGGAGCTTCCCCGAGTCCATCTCAAATTGAGTAGAGCTCCCACCGCCCTTCACTAGCGCATGGAGCTCCTCCGAATCTGTCTCGATAATCAATTCATTATAACGATTTGTGCAAGCCCATCTAAGTCCAAAGTGTAATGCAGATAATTCCGATACAAAGGGAGAGACAACATCGCAAGAACCCATGAATCCCGCAATATACGTACCATAAATATGTTTTGACTAAAAAAAGAAACTCATATATGTTCTATCTATTTCATAAAATATGTTCCAAACGAACAGAATAAACGGTTTACACTCTCGTTCATCTTCAATATATATTTTATATCTTTCATTTTTGTCTTCTCTATTCATTTTTCCTAATTAAATAATTTTCTGGATTGTTAAAAACAAATTCATTAGTTCAACGTTGTAAAGATTGAGAATAGTAATATGGAAATTCATCAAGTCACATGGATGTCATAAGATATAATTGAACAAAAAAACCATTGAAGTGGCTTCCTCAACTGAAGCACGATTTCATTTCACTAATGTAATGAAATAAAATCCAGTTAAGGAACACCAAGTGACTGAAAATACAAATATGTACCCGCAAATAAAAATGCCCATTATTTGGTACTGGGAAGAAGTCAGGAGAAACTGATATACAACCTTCTTTCGGAAACTTCAGAGAACTATCAAAGATTTATGTATATTGTGGTGTTTATTAGGTTTTTTGAATTGACAAAACAGGTAAAGATTTTTTTTGGGTATTGAAGCTATTCATTTAACAGTTTACAATGCTTATACTGGTTCGAATTCTAGAAATAAATCTTGTCTAAACTCCATTCCTTCCTCTTTGAACCTGCTATTTATTCTTCCATGGAGTATGTTTCCTCAACTCTATCCTTGCTTAAACAACGCAAGTTTTTTTTTAAAATTTATTTAACAAGATGCTACTGTATTAATTATTCCATGATTTGCATAGAGCTGGTTATTTCTATCAATCCATATTCCATAGACAACAGCTGCAAACACTATATCTAAAACATTTGCATTAAAACTTGTTTATATCCGAGATAAATCCCATGACTACTCAATATATATTGCTGTAAAGGAACAGCAAAAAGATGAATGAAGAATTCGATATTTAAAATGTAGAAGAAGAATGAAACATTTTGTTTAATAAAGAAGCTGTAATGCTCTTAATTTGCGAAACAAAATATCCCACATCGCTTCGTTACTTTATTTTGTGACAGTTTATAAGTTGATGCACAACAGTATAGTATGTCGAGTTCAGTAACGTGAACTTGTAACTCAAGTGAGGGCTTTAAGGTGATGGTACAATGGTTTAGCCCATCGAGTAGGGTTTGGTCCTAGCTTTATTCTGGCCTGCCCGTTCCAAGCGATGAGTTGGTTCATGGGGTTTAGGCGAAGGCTTAGATCTCGTGGTTTCTAAAGTGGAGGGTAATGCATGAGGCTGGTCACAGAGCAGTGATAACTTCCCACTCTTTGCAGTGGAAGGATAACAGGCCGGTGCTATCCAAGCCCAATATTACTCAATGGGCCGTTCTAATTGAACCATCATTTTTTTCTTTTTCTTTTTCCCCTGAAAATCTATCATAAAAGCCCACTAATCATATATACTTAGTAAATGAATGGGTCGTCTTTCTTATTACTTTGCAAGTCCAACACAACTACATAGCTTCATTTCTTTTTTCCTTAATTGGCATCCAACTTTGCTAATTAATATTTTTATTCGATAACATAATAGTTTTGCTAATAACCCCAATTTACACACAACTCTCATAACAATACTTGATGCTTATTTCTTTTTTCCTAAATGGTGGCATACAAGTTTTGCTATTTTTTTTTATCGAATCCATAATACTTTGCTAATAACTCCTACTAAAAAAATTGACAAAAATAAAGAGAGAAAATGACACTTAGGGTCTTGACCACACCCCCCTCTTCGAGTTAACACCCCCACCTAGAGCCTTTTCTTACTAAAGACTTCAGCAACTTTTTAACACATGAACCCCAAAACCCCTGTTACCTTACTACCCTTTTAGAATTATATATATACTATTTTAGAACCCCACCAATTATAATTTTCAGATTATAATACTCTCACCTCCCCTCCCCTTCTCCCCTATCTCTCTCTCTCCTCCCCCATATCCCAAACCGCCACCACCACTATCCTCCTCCATGAGAACAACCACCACCACCACCATCTCCCTCCTCCCCTATCTCTCTCTCCTCCCCCCAGCTCCCAAACCGCCTCGCGTGAAGCAGACATGGAATCGCAGCACAACATCATAACCAAATAATGAAGCTCCTTACAGATCTGTGAGCTCGTGACCACCGGAGAGGGAAGCAGCCATGGAAAACTCCCTTTCGCGAGCTCGTGACCACCGGAGCTGCTGGAGAAGACTGATTAATTCGAAGCACTCCATCGGCGCCGATTTGAAGAGACGAGCAGATCCAACTGTTTCATGGTTGTTCGAGTTCGCGAGTCATGGAGGTGTTCGTGGCTGCTGCCTCCTCGCAACAATGGCAGATCTGGCGAGCTTCACTGCAAATCCGGCGAAGCACCACCACATCGAGCTCGTGCAAGTCCGGCGAAGCACCACCACACCGAGCTCCTTCCTGCAGTGGTAGATCGAGATCCAGGCCGGCTGATGGTGGTGGTTGTTCGAGATTTTGACAGAAGCAGGTTGCAGTTCGCCGAGCTCCTTCCTGCAGTTACCGTGAGAAGCTGATGGAGGCACGAGCAGTTCTGCAACAATGGTGGTGCTGAAAATCTTCGCGCGAGGAGGTGGTTTTATGGTTGTGTTGTTGATGTCGTTATGGTGGTGATGATGGTTTTATGGTGGTGGTGGCGCGAGAAGGTATTGGTTGACACGGTAGTGGTGGCGCTAGCTCCGGTGGTGGTCTCAGATTTCAGCTCTGGTTTTGTTTGTTTCACGCGTGAAGACGAGTTCAATTTTTTTTTTAGTTTGACATGGTTGACCAGATCTAGATCTGGTCAAACCAAATAGATTTCCTTTTTTTTCTGATTGTGTAATAATCTAATTGTTTGAATAATTGAATAATACTCACTATTTTTATTGTAGACTCATTGCTTTTTTAAATTACTCTCTAATTGTTTAAAATACTCACCTATTTTTTTTAGAGTACTCCGACTATTTCATAGAGTACTCCGAATTTTTTATAGAGTATTCATTTAATTCGTTAGAGTATTCGTTTAATTCGTTTAATTCTCGGAGTACTCAGCAAATTCTCGGAGTACTCTATGTTTTTCCCGGTGACCGATGACTGGTGGTCGGAGGTCGGAGGTCGGTGGTCGGAGGTCGGTGGTAGGTGGTTGGAGGTTGGAGGTAGGTGGGTAGTGGTAGGTAGAGGAGAGAGAAACAGTGACATCACACTTTTTTGTCTTTTAGTGATAGTAAGGGTAGAAAAGACTATTGTAAAAAATAAGGTCCCTAAGAATAACAACTTTCAAGACACTACTCTATAGAGAAGAAATAGTGTTTCTATATATATAATTCACCCAAATAAATAGCTACTAACATTTTATTGGGTAATCAAACTCAATTTAAAAATAATACTATCACTAGATCCATGATAAATCTTCAATTAAGTTTACATCATATACATTTAAAAGTATTTATAGTAAACAAAAGCTAAAAGAATATATTAATTTTGACCAATTTAAAAATAATACAATTAATAGATACATGATAAATCTTCAATTTATAATAAATTTATATCTTATACATTTAAAAGTATTTATAGTAAAAAAGAGCCAAAATAATATTAATTTTGATTAGTTATTTTAAGTTCGAAGATACTATAGCTATCTAAGCAACTTGATCATTTTTTTAGATATTTTATATCACAAAGTGTGTTATTTCTATTTTGTGAAACGTCATTCTGTCTTATCCATATCTTCGAAATTTGAGTAGTTTTGAAATAGTGAGCAGTTTCAAAATGAATTAAGTATAGTTGTTCGAAATGGTGATATTCTTTTATATTGTTCAAAATTTTTCACACGTTTTCATCAATCATGTTGAGTATAACCTCTCATCACCAACATTGAGTCAATTTGTTGATATTATCGATTTTTTTTTTTTTTTTTGCATTTTGACTTTGAAGCTGGCTTTTTCCTTGTCGCCGGTTGTGGCTTGAAATCAAATAGTTTAGAATAGTTTCTTTTCTGAATGATGTAACTTTAGAATAGTTTTCCTTAAGGTAGCATACGATATACTTTTTGACTTGTTATTAACTATCGTAATTATTTCTATCTTATAAAGATCTTTTGCATTTATTTCTTTAGTTTTGTGTTAATTCTTTATTTCATGTACTACTCATATTATTGATTAAGCATATTTAGAGAATTCATAAAGTATACTCGGAGAAATACTTTATATACTCAGTGGATATTCGTTCTTAGTGAAATCTCGTGTTCAATGATTTTCATCTTCAATGTTTCTTCGATACTCAATCTTTTTTTCAATACTTAGTAAAATAATTGAGTACACCTCGGGTGGCGGTGGTCGGTGGCGGTGAAAAAAATGAACATTACTGATTCTCAATGACTCAGTGGTCCATGATTTTTGCCACTTGATATTTAATTTTTTGTCTTTATGTAGTTTTTATTTTTGTAGGATATTTTAGTATTTTATTATTTTTTGTAACCTTTTTGAAGAAAAATCTAACCACATGTTCCATATTGACGACATAGGTTAATCACCCAAAAAATTACACTATTACAGTCGGGCTTATATCAACCACATCAGACATTGGTCGTCGATTGATATGTAAAAAAGAAAAAGCAATTACCCTTTTGCGGCTAATATTGTTCCCTCCAAAAGGGTTATTCAGTCGCGAGAAATTATTTTGTCGCTGAAGATCTCTTTACGGACTAATATTTATCCTTAGCGACTACTTATTGTAGTCGATAAAGATATACGTGTTAAATGTAGAAATTTGGCAGTTCTACTGCATTAATTACACAAAAATCAAATCCCTTTCCAAATCCAGAAACCCTATCCCGTTCATCACCTCTTTAGACTTGCTGCCGCCACTGCAACGCTGACTACCACGTCACCCATCCTCATCTTGTTTGGGGTCCTTTTCCACCACCTAAATTGGTTTCTTCACTTATCACATGGTATTTCCTTATATTTTAGCATTTATACTTATATTCGTTTTAATAAATTCTTGATTAAGGTTTGATTATTGTGTAATAAAGACCTATAATATGTATTGATTTGGGTTATTTCATGATTATATAAAAAGGTTTATTTATATTAAGAAAAAATTGAAAAATATGATTAGTCTCTATATTATAGTAGCATTAATCTATAAATTGGACTCTGTATTAGGATAAAATTGTACTATATGAGTGATTTAAAAAAAATGCATGATAGTTCTCTACATTATGAGTACTTTTTATATATCTAATAGATAAGATCAGACAATTTTATACATTATATAGACTATGATTAATTTACCTTTCTATTACGCATCGATGAGTTACTGGAAAGTTGTGCTTCTAATGAAAAATCTTCAATTCGAGAAAAATGAGATTACAAAGCACTTAAAATGTAATCAAGTCATAAAAAGTATATAGATTTCATATGTCATTAGCTAAAATCATAATAGTACACCCACATAGCTTAAAACTACGGGTGAGCACGAGTCGTGTTTACCCCAAGTTGGGGTCTAGGGTAAGGGTAGGGTAATGTATTCGGGTTTTGGTTTTGCCAAAGGTAAAGGTAGGGTTAAATTTTACCTTACCCTCCGGTTACCCCAGATTAACCCTGGGTTTACCCTAGGTTAACTGAAGTTGGAAATTTTTAATAAGTCTAATACGAAGTATAGCAATAAAGAATGCTCTTAAGTCCAAAAAAATACTTAGTATTTAAAATACAATCACAAAATATTACAAGTTCAAACAAAGTAATACAAGATATACAAAATAATACAAATTTCCTACTGATTCACAAAAAAAGGTTTTGGGGTCGCTAGTTGCAGAAGATGATGATTCTAATTCAGCTGGTTCACTCCTTACAACAACATGGTTTGTTATAGCATAATAAATATCAAACCCAAATTTTAAACCACAAAATATATCCTCAACTAAGGGGTCTAATTCATTAGTCCCGTGCATGTACTCAAACCAATATCTAACATACACAAGTTTCTTTCTCAGATCAAGACTAGCTTCTATGTATAGTAACATATTCATATTAGATTTAAACCCCAATACATGTCAAATTTTGCCTTCATTTTGAAAGAGATTACATCTAAAATCAAGCCATCCCCCTTGCCAAGATTACACATTCCTCGATACAAAAGAAGGATCTCATCAAAGTACAAATTATGACATACTTAGTACCAGAGAAGCGTAAAGTAGCATCATAGAAGATTTTATGATACTTTACCAAGAAACAGGCATTTTCCTAATCAATATCAGTAGGTAAACAATGGCCCAAACCTTTTATATATTCAGTGAACATTTTGTTTTCATTGAATATTTTCATTGAAAGATTTCTCGTATTTTTATGCCCCATCTAGCATAAGATAAGTGGAATTCCACCTAGTATCAACATCAAGACAAACAAAATCCGTGGAAGAGATGTTATCTATATCAACATAGAACTTGAAGCATAAAATGATACATAGTTGTCTAGGGGGCTTGCCTAACTAGAAAGTTGATAGGGTTAGATAATAACCAACGATCATTGCCTAGGGTCCCCTTACCCAAGTCCCCTAGTTGTGTTGAGATTTCCTTCTAAGATATCTTGACGGGACTTAGGAGGAACTTAGAATCCCGACTATTGCATATCTCACAATTTTATCTTAATCAATAAAAATATAAAATGTAAGACCAAGGCTAGTGGGGATTACTTGCTAGTTCTTGAGCTAATATTTCATACTTTTCTCTTTTTTAGTTACGTTATTTGTTTTTAGTTTAATTCTTAGTTAATCGTTAATTGCATTAGAGTCTAAAAAACCAACATCAAAAAAATATTTTAGTATCTTTGCGTATCATTTTAGCAACTCTTCCTAGTACATTTTTTAAGAACGTTATCTCTAAACTCACTTTCGTAGTCCCTAAGAACAAGGTTACATACGAACTATTACTTGCAAACGATTTGTACACATGCTGAAAGTCTATCCCGTTCTCTGGAGGTGTGTGCACTTGTTTATCATATTTTTATCACACATTTGGAGACAACAGCTATCGGGCAATTTTGTGGAGAAGCGGACATAATTAGAGATGGTAATGGTAGTGGAGGTGGCAATATAGGTGGGTTGGTATCCTCATGAAAAGAAAAAAATTTCTAGAGACACCATCAGTGAGTCGATATATGACTTATCACTCGAATATTTAACGGCCATGTGTTACGGTGCTTCTCTAAAATACGAATAAGTCATTTGTCATTAGTCATTAAAATAAGTCAAAACAAAGAAGTCATTACAATAAGTCATTTGTCATTAGTCATTACAAATAAGTCAATTAGTTCAATCCAAATACGTCATATGAATTCCTATCACAAATACGTCATTAATCTAAATAACTTTACATATCAAATACTAATAATCCATTTATAAACCATACCAACAACAAGCCTATTTGTGAAATACTGGTAGGTTCTGGGGTATGATAAAATTAAAGCTAAATAAGAGGACCTACTAACCGCAAGTGTACGAGTCGTTCCAAGTAATAATCCGATAATCAAGTTTCGTTCTCAGGGATTGGACTGGTATAAACCAAGTGATTAATAGATAAATAGTAGTAATTGCATATACACATGAAAGATTTTGTTTGGTTTTGAAGATTAAACTACTAGACACAAATAAATAAATAACTAAAGGTTAACAGAAAGTAAATGAATTAAAAATAAAGAGATGTGGATGCAAAGATGAGAAGTGTACTTGAGTCTCGCAAGAGATCCACCTAAATTTATATAATTACTGCTTTTGTTTAAGGGTAAAATCGGTATTTATCTATTAGTCGGGACTCTACTATCTCCTAACTCCCGTCAAGATAGACTTAGGAGCTATCCTACGATATTACAAACTCCGTTAGAGCGATTATAAGCTACTTTCAGATGTTGAAGTCTTTTACCCAATTGGCTGCATGATTAGTCAAGCCCGTCAGGATCATTGACGAATAGCACGCGTCTATTACCTAGGTCCGTAAAAAAAACCCCGTCAAGGGGATCACTTGCCACGTAGTGAATATCCTAATTACTCAACCCTATTTCTAACTGGCCAGAATAAAAATAGTAGATAAGCATGCGATAATAGTCAATACTAAATACCCAACTTAAATTAAATAATCCCAAAATCGGAAAAACATCAATTAAATAAATTAGGGCTTAACCCATAATTGCAATTCTCAAGTACTAATTGTTTAGCTCATATTCAAAGGAAAAACTGAAAATAAATGAAAAAATATTCATGTTCCTAAATTACAGAAAAGAAATAAAGAACCTAATTAATGAATTGGATTGAGCTGTTGTTGGAAGAAACTGAATTCTCCAGCTCTTACTCCCTCTTCTGCCTTTTTGCTCTGACTTTAACTTGAAAAATAATGAAGCGTATGAAGTGTGTGTAAAAAGGAGGTATAAAAGCCTATATATAATGATCTAATTCGGACTGGGCTTTTCCTTAAAAATAATAAGTCAAAATATAAAAATCCCAAATCCATTCATAAGAATCCCGTACATGTTGTACAACATGTAGTAAAACGGTCGTAACTTTTGCGCCCCAGGTCCAAATCACCTGATTCCAGTACTCAAATCTCGCTAACTCAAAGGCACAACTTTCTCTTTCAGATGTACAGGCCTGAATAAGTGCCACAGTGGCTCAAAATCAGAAATTGGTGACAACTTTCTAGATTTTCATCTCTTTTAGTCAATTCTTCGGGTAATCTTTTCTTGCTTTTGACTCCTTCTAAAACTTTAATTCTCAATTCTCCTCCTTATATTGGTGCTCAAAAGCATCCATGGACCTAAGAACATTATACTAAAAACAAACAATTTAACGTACAAAAACTCTAAAAATAAAATATCGTAATTCCAAGGGGAAAAATGCAATATGACGAAATAAGCATAACAGTCTATCAAATAAGTCTAATATTCACCTAAAATGATGTCTCCTAAGGGCTTATATTTAGAACAAAACGGGAGACATCAAATACTAATCCAGAAACCCAATAACAAGCAAACCAAGGAGAATATTCGTGAGCAACATGTCATGGTTTGCCCTCTCTTGGCTCGTATCTAACTATTTCATGTACTTCCACTTCATGTTGTTCTTTAACATATGTAATGACTCTACTTGTACAACTCGAGTTTTTATACATGATGTCTCCGTATTTGTGATATATTAATCCACTTATGAGACATCATTTTAGGTGCATTTTATTAATTGTTAAGGGATTTTCCCCATTATTAGATATTTTCTTAATTCATGCCTAGATTTGGAGATTTATTACTTTTGTATCCTTTTTGGTACAATCTGTGTGTTAATGTGAAGCGCTTAGGTAAAAGAAAATAATTACATGTCAAATCAATGTCAAGGAGTTAAGGAAAGAAGATCCAACGTAAATCTAGAGTTTAAAGGAAACAAATTTGAATTAGGAAAGAAAAATCTGCTAAAGCTGTAAAGTCATTCAGTGCTTTGAAGACTGCAAAAAATATTTTACTTATATGGAAGAGCCCTTTTATGAGCATATAGATCTTTGAATTGCAGTTCTTTCCATATAAATTACGCTGAAATCCTATAAGTAACGAAGGAGATATGACAAAATCAATCTACCGTGTTTATCTTGTCTTATATTTTAGGAAACGAATTTGAATTAAAAAAGGACTCTAATAATTTGCCTTCCACTCTAAGATTTCAACTGAGGGTTATCTAGAACCTATAAATACATCTAGTTATCATTGTAAACATGTCCTTGCTCAGTTGTTCTTAGTCCTTACTCAAATATTAAACAATATTACACTTAGAGATCCATAGAAGCAAATTGATAAGTATTTATTTATCTTTTAGTTTATTTCTTGGGTTTTGCACATGTATAATCTTTGAATTCTATTTCTTTATTTTATTTTATTTGGGATTAACCTTTAAATTGATTAAGCTTCTTATCTATATTATATATTTGTGTGCTTTGATTTAATGAATGTAGTCCTTGCTAGTGCACGAGTATAGGATTACCCCATTATCAGTTAGACGGTCACTCGGAAGGGGTGTTCAATTGCAGAAACACCATATAATGTCTATTGTGCGGTAGTGATCCTGACGGGCTTGCCTAACTAAATAGTCACTAGGGCCTAAGATTCACCACTGATCACTGCGCAGGGTCCCCTTACTCAAGCCCCCGTGGAATTGTTAAGTTGCCACCTAATTCCACCTCGACGGTAGTTATGAGGAATATAGAATCCTGACTACTTCTCTCTAAGAGCTTTAATCACCCTTATAACTGGAATATAGATTTAGAAGGATAAGTGCATACTAGCAAACCTAAGTTATATCTCTCATCTCCATTCTATTTACTTTTATTTTTTTTGCATTAGTAGTTAATAATTATTCTCTCAATTATTTATCTCTTTAAATATTTGTCTTTTATTTTAGCAATCAATCTCTACTACGCTTTCTTCTCTAAAAACGATTCTACGCTAACATGCTTAATCCATGCGAACAAATCTTACTTACTAACTAAACTTGCAAACGATCTGTAAAACTTGGAGTGAGTTTCTCGTAGTAGTTAAGGGTGTGAGTCCTTATTATTTATCGAGTAATGATATTTGTCACCCTTTTTGTATCACCCTTTTATCACCTCCTACGTGTATGCCTACATGTACCAATGAATTGATTTCTCTATCCTATTTCATTTTTCTCTATCTTCTATTCAAGGAAATCAAAACATATATATAGAAAGGTGATAAAAGGGTGACATGAAAAGAGGTGACATATATCATTACTCTTATTTATCTTTTATTATCATTATTCTATCACACCTTTAGCCCCACCACTACACCTTCCACGTTCAATAGGAAGTCCATTATATCTCCACGATACACTTAAGATTGGCCAACACGTAATAAAAACTTTCTACAGTTACACTTAACAAAATGAAAATGTCGGCCATGGTTTCCTTTGTCGTTCGATTTTGTAACCTTGAGTTGTGTATTTTCTCATACAAAACAAAATGGATCTTGAAACATAAATTAGTGTCTTGATTCTGGTCACCATTCCCATTCGAATTCTCGTTCACACTCCCATTCGTACAATAAGTCGACATGAGACATAGTAGAAGAACTAAGTTTAACATTAAACATTTAAACTCCAACTAAAACTAATACACTAAATTCAGATTAACAAACAAATTTTCGGCAATATAACTACACTAATAAGTATAACAACTTCTAAGTCTAACATTACAATCTAACTCTAACCCAAAACTACAACACTAATTTTAGATTGACAGAAATATTTTCAAAAGTTTCACTACACTAAATTGTTGATAATCACTACACATTTTCAAAAAATTCACTATATTTTCAGTATATTTTCAATAATCACCTAAAATAACTTTTTATACAATAATTACATTTAATTACACTACTACAATTTTTGATAATCAATGTTGAATACCCAAATATTGTAAGCTTCTTTAAAAAAATTCCATTTGAAAACCCCTAGAAAAAGTTAAGGTATTTAAACATAATATTACCTTTACTTGAGCTGAAGTTGAGGTTGAGCTTGATTTCTTGTCATAGTTATGGTTGAGCTTGAGATTGGGGATTTTGGCTTGAGTTTGGTTTCTTGGATTTGCCTAAACTATATGTCGTGTATATAGAGGGAGAGGGAGAAAAAACTCTTACATTTGCGAACGGTGTTAATATCGTCTATATAGAAGAAGAAGAAGAAGAAGAAGAAGAAGAAGAAGAAGAAGAAGAAGAAGAAGTGTGTGTGTGTGTGTGTGTGTGTGAAACAGGAAAAAAGAAGATAATAAGAAGAGGATTTTTTCTAATTAAATGGTTGTTTTGTAAATAACATTTCCACAGGGGTAATATGCATATTTCAAAAACCCAACATTAGTTTTTAGACATTTTCCACCAGAGTGGTAGAGTGGGGGTTTAAATCATAAGTACATGCGGTGTATCAACTTATTAAAAATACATAAGGATGTTTCAACGATTCATGAATAGCACAGATTGTGTATAGGCTAAAATCCCAACAATGTTTAGTAATATTGTTTTAATAACTGAAAAGATAAAAAATTAATTAGTTGGGTTATCTCACATGGCTAGGTTTTGAGTCAATGACTTTGAGTCCAAAATAGTTTTTCGTTGTATAAAAAAGGGGAACATAATTACCACATATGGTCCACCAAAACAACATAAAAGGAAACAAAAAACAAAACCCATATATACCATTCAACATTACATTAGACCTAACGAATGGGTAGTAAAAAATTATCTCTCTAAAAACCCTAATAGCCATTTTCTCCCGGCAGCCACCTATCCACCTGGTGTCGACTAGGGCGTGATAAAAATATAATGATAAAAGATGAAACTAACACCCTAGCCTAAACACGGTAGTCACTAGAAGTATCACAGGTCGTACGCAAGTCTTAATGATAAGTAAAGATTCATTCTCAGAGACTTAGTGTGTTATACGAATGGATTAACATAAAAGCGTAGTAATAAATAGTTACTGAATTTAAAGACAATAAAAGTAAATATGATTGCTTGAGGAGAGAATGATTAATTAAACTAAATACAATAAATTAAAAGATGTAAGAATAAGATGAGAGAGTATAGCTTAGGTTTTGCTAGTATGCACTAATACTTCTATTTCTTCTACTAGTTAATAAGGGTGATTAAAGCTCTTAGATAAGTAGGAAGGATTCTATATTCCTCCTAACCCCTTCCGGGTGGACTTAGGTGGCGACTTAACAATTACCAGGGGACTTTGGTAAGGGGAACCTGCGCAATGATCGGTGATTAAATCTCAAACCCTAATGAATATCTAGCTAGGCAAGCCCTTCCGGATCACTACCGCACACTAGACGCTTATGTGATGTTTCAATAATTAGACACCCCTTCCGGGTGACCATCCAACTACTATTAAGACAATAACATGATCAGATTAAGACTGACAATAAATCAAAGCACATAAAAAATATATGGTTAAGAAGCTAGAATCAATTTAAATAGTTTTCCCAAACAAACTTAGATAGAAGAAAATAGAATTCAAAGATTATACATATGCAAAACCCAAGCTATGGGAGAATTAGTTCATACTAGAAAAAAATAAACTATACTGTCAACTTGCTTCTCTGGAATGACTTCTATGATGAAGGGTGTATTTATAGGTGTTGAGAAGACCCTAGGTCGAAATCTTGGAGTAGAAGGCAAGTAATTGGACTCCTTTTCCAGATCAAATTCGTTCCCTAAAATATAGGAGAAGGGATAAAACACTGATGTCTTGTTCTGGTAGTAACTCCTTCATTATTAGTCCGATATTCACCTACTTTATATCGAAACGACCGTAAAAAAAGAATCTACACTTCCTATTTTGATTTCTCATCCAAATTCCTAGCTGACATGAAATTATATTCACTTTAGTGGACATGGCTGCAGAATTTCAGATTTACTTGAAAACTTTTCCTTTCCTATTTTATCTCTACTTTATTTTATCTCTTAATTCCTTCCATATCTTTCTTTCCTTATCTATTTGGAATTGATTTGGAATCTAATTAATTTCCATATATATTTAAAGCTTCACATTAACACACAAATTAAACCAAATATTCTCTAAAAATAACAAACCATCAAATCATGACAAGAAATAGGACTTTATCAAAATATGAATAAAAATCTATAATTAATTAACCATAAACTCCTAAAATGATGTCTCCAACCTAGATTATTATATCACAAATAGGGAGACATCACCACCCATCCCAGCCACCGTGGAGGGGGGATTGCCCCTCCCTCCTCCGTAGCATCCCCCATTTTCATTTTCCTTTCCCTTTCCATTAGATTCTACTCTAATCTGCCCATGAATCCTATATATATGCAAGAATTAGTTTTTTCTTTTCAACTTCAAAATGGCATCATGATCCAAGTTTTTGTTTCTGATTGCGTATTTAGGCTAAGCAAATATACGGTGTTCACTCAGGTTCACAATTAATTGAACTTTTTATGGTTCGCAGTAATTTTCTTGGATATACATATTCCCTGTTATGGTTTGTCTTTGATAAGATTACCAGATTATCAACAACTGGTGTAGTCCTAATTCAAAAAGTTTTAGAATTTTTATGCTTGGATGCTTCTGCTTGTCTTGTTGGGTCAAATTTCATATTTTGAAGACTCTTATTGATATAGGGGCTTCTCCACTCTCTAAGTTGGGGCCTGCTGGATTTCCAAATCCAAGAGTTTTCTGTAAGTCTTACGATTTGAAGTGGGTTGTTTTTTAGGCCCATAATGCTGATTGTGATTGAGGTGCGGGTAAAAAAGTCATTAATTGCTTGAATTGGTACACATTTATATTATTTGAATTTTCTAAATTAGAGGGTCAGATGCAACATTGTATCTTTTCAAGTAGGATTTTTTTAAAAAGAAAGTAGGATTTTGTCCACTTTAATCTACATTGCAAATTCTGTTAAATATATGGTTGCAAGTTTCCCTTTATTTGATAAATCAGTAGCCTGTTTTTATAATATATATGGTCAGTGTCCTGGAGATTTTATTGATACTGAGGGTTGCCTTATTTAAATGGTGAATCTTGCCTCCTTTAAATTATGGGGGATTTGTTTTCCTCACCTAAGAAACTTTCAACAAATATCCAGTCCCGTTTATAGTTTACTTTGTGTCACATTGGTTTGTGAAATCTTGTTGCTCTGCACTCTTCCAAGTCTTTTAAGAGCCTCAACATAGCATTTTTAAGTTATTGTCTAGGCTTACTAACCCTCTAGCTGACATTATATTTTCTTTCACTCCTTGGAATCTTTGAATGCCATTGTGGTGGCTTTGTTCGAGTTTGTGTTCACCAATGACCGTGTTACTAAAATTTCTTTGTGTGTTTAAAGATCAATTATAGGTTTATGTTTTTTCATGTAATATTATGTTATTCGGATTTGTTTTACTATCCCTTGACTTGTACTTGACATTATCATTATTCTATTGGGTACTTTTTCGACTAAAAAAACCCATATATGTTCAATCTATTTCATAAAATATGAATAAACGGTTTACCCTCTCGTTCATTATGTATAAAAAAGTTTCAAACAAAAAAATATTTTGCAAAACAAGCCATTAAAGAATACTTGATATTATCATAAAATTCCTCTTCAATATCTCTTGAAAGCTAAAATCAATTTTATGTGTCTTTTATAAAAAAAAATGCATATTTGGTGCTTCTCCTAAAAGTGTTTTTCAGGATCTATAACATTTTTAATGTTCACTTCTAAGTGTTTTAAAAAAAAGAAATTTCAAGCGGGCACTAAATAACATTGTTATGAATTACTTAGAGAGAACAAAGTTAATTAATTGAGTTATCTTAATGTGTTAGGTTTGAAATGAGTTAATTAATCTGAATTTAAAATAGTTGTCTGGTGTATAAAAATTAAAAGAGAACAAAATTACCATATCTTGGCCCCAAAAAACAACATAAAAAAGAACAAACAACAAAAGTGTATGCCCAATTTGAAGGTCTGAAACTCTATGCTAAAATCATAGAAAACAAAGGAATTAGCTTCAATTACTTAAGGAAAAACATAATAAACTCTTGGGGTGTTAATGGAAAAGTCCACAGTGAAAAGAGATGATTCAAAATCTGCATCATCACTTTTGAATCAGAAGATGATCTTCAAGGGGTCTAGAATAATCTCCCATGGAACCTGGAGGGGAAACATGTTCTTCTTCAAAAATGGAACACGCCTAAATGCTTAACTCACCACATCATCCTTTATCATACAAATACATGATATACCACCAACTCTTATTGATGTCTCCCTATTTGTTCTAATTATTAGCCCTTTGGAGACATCCTTTTAGGTGAATAAATGACTTATTTGATAGACCTTTATGCTTAATTGATCATATTGCACTTTCTCCCCTTGGAAAATGACTATTTGCATTTTTAGAGCTTTTGTGCGTTAATTTGATTATTTTTAGTGCAATGTTAGTATGTTCTTAAATGTCAATACAAGGTGGAGAAGTGAGAATTAGAGTCTTAGCTTATTTTTAGTGTGTTAGGAAGTATTTGAGTCGAGTTTCTAATTTTAGAGTGCACTTTCATATTTCTAATCTTGATTATTGATTTATTATTTTTTAAAGCATATGCGATTTAATTATTTATTTATTGTGAAACTTTAAAATATATATGGTAATTAATTAGAGACCAAGTCAAGTCTAAGAAGGAAGGGAAAGATATTTACATGTAAATAAGAAGATTAAGGAAGGATATATGCAAAGAAGGAAAAGATGAAGCTGCCTTATAAATCTGAAATTCCAGCCACGTTTCAAAGACGAGTCCATAACTTAATATTGGATAGGAATTTGGGAGAATGGTCTGCACCAATGGAAAGAGATTTCCGAGACAAGCGGTTTCGAATATTGGAACACCTCAAACGGATAAGTATTGAAGGAGATAAAACCAAAACAAATCAGCAGCAGAATCTTACCTTTCCTAGATTTAAGGGTTACAAATTAAAGAGTTCTTGACTTGTCTCCCACTCCAAGTAAATTCGACATAGGGCTTCCTAGCACCTATAAATACACCTCTTAGACTTCATTATTCAGTACCCCTCACAATTCATTCAATATATACATCTTTAGAGAGAGAGAGAGTCAGAACCACCACTCATTAAACCTTCATATTAAATCATCCTTAGATAGAGCGTCAAGAGGCGGAAGCAAGAGCAGAAGATGGAGAATCCTTTTCCTCCAACAACAGTTCAAGCCAATTCCTCTATCTAGGTTCTTATTTTATTTCTGTTATTAGGACATGTATATTATTAATTTCTTTAGTGTTTTTACTTTCAATATGAGCTAAACCTTAATTACTTGAGAATCGTAATAGGATGAACCCTAATTTATTTAATTCATGTATTTCAATTTGGGATTAGTTTCTGGTTTAATTTGAATTAGGTATTTCATATTGTTTCTTATTTTATATTAATTTCACTATTAATGAATTGGCTAATCGAAGATAGGTCATAGTAATTAAGCTATTCACTTTGGTGGGGAAGTGATCGCCTTGACGGGGGGTTTAATTACTGAAGTAGATAATAAACGTAAAGTAGAAATTATTGATCATGACGGACTTAGTTAACCTTATAGCCAATTGGGTAAAATAGAATTCATCTGAACGTAGCTTATAATCGCCCTGACGGGGTTTGTAATACTGTAGGATAGCTCCTAGGTCCACCCTGACGGGGGTTAGGATATTATAGAGTCCCGACTAATATAGAAATATCAGTTCCGCCCTTAACGAAAGTTAGCGAGACTCAAGTATAGCTCATATCTGCATCGTAATCCTTTAGTATTTATTTTCAGTAATTTGTTTTCTTGCATTCTTAGGATTAATATAATAACCCAACAAATATATTTTATCTTTTATTTCTGTATTTTCAATTACTACTACTTGTTTAGAACACTTGGGTTATACCAGTCCAATCCCTGAGAACGAAACCCGACTTGTTGGAGTATTACTTGGACAACCGTACACTTGCGGTATTGTGGTTCCTTTAATTTTTGCATTAATTTTATAACACACCAGGACCCACCAAGTTTTGGCGCCGCTGCCGGGGATTGCAGCGTGTCACCCCGGTGTTTAATGCTTAAGTAGTTTTAATTGTTTATTTTTTTTTATTTTTTTATCAGTTTTACGCTTGGTCTTTGTTTTTGTTTTGTTTTACAGGTTCTTTATTCAGGTAATGATCAGGAGCTTTAGTTAAAGATGTATAGAGGACATTAACCAGATCCCGATCCATATGACTATTGGGAAGACTCTTCGGGACAACAACAATGGGGTAGTAACTTCTACCAACCACCTTATCAACACCCGCAAGGTTGGAACAACCAATGGATCGGGAATAATCAACAACAATTGTCATATCACTATCATCAAGATCAACCATCTTATCACTATCAACAAGATGAAAGATGGAACATTCGACAACCTCCACAAATAACTCTTGCCGATTTGAATGAAATGATTGCTAAATACATGCGCAATCGCAATGAAAGCAGTGCAAAAATAGAACGGAAGTTAAACGAAATGGGTTCCAGATATAATTCTCATGACTTTGCCGAGAACAATAGCAAGTCTTATGAAGACCCCAAATTCGAATGCCGTTACGAAGAGATAATCATGGGAAGATTTCAAGAGCGAAAGGCAAGAGATGAGGAAAGCAATGCCAGAATGAAAAAAATAAAACAAATCCTAGATGAACTGGCTTCCCAGTATGATTCTCTTGAAGAAGTAGTTGAGGAGGAAATGTTGAAAGACAGAGTTAGTGATAGTGATACGACCACCGTGCCGATTATAAATGGAGACCACCATGTGGTTGAGAATCTTGTTAGCATGGTGGAAGGAGGAGTAGCAACGAAAATCCTAGAAATTGAAACTGAGATTGCTATTCCTATGGAGCGTGCACATGATCAAGATATGGAACGCAAAAAGGAAGAAGAGGTGATCGAGATTATTGAGATTCCACATCAAGAACATGATGAAGTAATAGTGGAAGATTGGGTTGAAAGCGAAGACAAATATGAAGTGGTTGAGGTATCAATTGAAGAATTAAAGCTTCATAATAAAAGAGAAGTCGAATATCCACCACAAAAAGTTCACCAATCACTATCTCCACCACAAATCATCATTAGAGATAAAAAATCGGAATCACCTCTATTACTAAAAATGATCAATAGGTGCTACACCGCGAGAGTAAATCGGCAAGGAGAAGCACCTACCCACCACACTTTAAAGAGGAACGCGAGATTAAAGAGAATAAAAATGAGCTTATACCGTTGAGGACGGTTATCTACTATCATGTGGTGAAAAATAAGTTTCGTCGTGCAAGTAAGAAGGCGAAACGGAGATACTACCTTCCCCTTTCAGAGATCGATTGAGTATAATTCTAAGGGGGGAAGGTCCTAAAGCTTACATGCCAAGGACGAGGCAAATTTAAGCGGAGGAGAACCGCAAGGGCCTCAATACCATATTCATGGAAGGTAACGCGTCGAACTTAAAGACGTAATAAACAAAAGTGCTTCTTGGGAGACAACCCATGTTTTAATTTGCTTTCTGTTTTTAAATTCCTAGTGTATAATTATAAGTAATCATCGAGTATTAGTGTCTACTTTTAAAAGAAATGAGAAAGGTGGTGTGTTAAAGTGTGTAGGAATTGAGTTTGGGGTGAAAAGGAACGAAAAGAAAAAATAAATCTGCAGCGCCGGTATACCGGACGAAATCCCCGGTATACCGGAGGGAGGAAACACGAGCCCACGGGTTCTGGAATCAGTTTTTTTGCCGAAGGGTACTTTACTGGGACCGGCTAGCCGGTCATCTAACCGGCATGCCGGCCCTCTGTGTCGAAAAAAAAAAATCTGGACACAATCAGAGAAAACTTCGGCAAGTCATATCTTTGCGCTCGGATGTCGAAATCAGGTGATCTTTGAGCCTAAACTGCATAACTTTTTGAGATCTAGCTGTTGGGGACGTCTTCGTTCGCGACCGGTATTTAGGTGCCCAGAAACACGTTCCCACGGGTAGCGGCTCGGGTTGTTTGTCGAGAGGTACAAAAAGACACACGTCCAACACCGGTATGCCGGCCAGAACTCCGATATGCCGGCCAGTAGGTCGGTTTTGAAGAGTTTGTTGCCTTATACACTTCTTACTTCATCAAGAAGGAACCCTAGCCTCTCCAACACGATTTTGCAGACCTTAACCCATTATATACCTGCACAAAGACCACTACCACACCCAAGAACATTAAATCTTTCCTCCTATTCCATTCCAAACACTCATCCAACACCACAATAATTCAAGAACATTAAGAAATCTTCTCCTTCAATCTTAAGCCTATTCATCAAAGCTTCAATCTTATTCATTAAACCTTCCCCAAGCCATTACATATTGATTACCCATCTCATATAACACTATAATCCTTCATTATAAATACTCAAAACATCAAATTTCAAAACTCTTCTCTAGTTTTTGATTATTTGAAGTTTTGATTTTGGGGTTCATTGAGATGTCGAAGATTGGGAATACAAGAATACCATGGAGAGGAAGAGGAAGTTGGAGATCCTCTTATTAACTTTTGGGTGTTAAAAGATGTAGTTGAAAGAATAGAAATTTTGGAGGATATTCATGAAGAGGTGTTACTAACCATAGGAAAAGTCACAAAAGAGTTGGAGCTTATGAAAATCATATTACGTGGAGTGGGCAATGTTCAACATGCCACCTACGCAACACAAGGAGATCAACCTACACGCAACAATGGAAACCAGCTTCGTGATGGTTCAGATACGTTTTCCTATCCCTTTCTTATTTGTTTTAATTGTTTATTTGCTTTCTTGAGTCTTTTTCGAGTCATGGGGACACGACTCACTTTTGCGTTTAGGGTGGGGTTCGTTGCCTCATCCCAATTTTTTGTGTTTTACATGCTTTTCAGAAAGAATTTTTTTTAGGGTTGCGTTTGACTGTAGAGTATTTTAAATGCCCCCATCAAGCATGCTTTTTATGAATTTATAATAGAAAATAGTTGACTTTAGGAGTTAGTGTAAAACGCAATTTGATTGCATGCAAATATGAGATAATTGATAGGAATAATTAATGAACAATGCAAAAGAAGTAAACTTGTGCTTAAGGATAATGAGTGGTTTGTAGAACGTGAGATCTAAATGAGTAGAGAACCCACTTAGGTATGAACTAGAGGCAAGCTGTGTAGATAGGAAAATGATAGAGGCAGTTCTTTGTTAGCCCTTTGAATCCTTTTTGGCCTTCATCCCTGAATTAATTATATCCTTCTTAGCCAAATTTTTAGCCTTTAAGCCTTTCTTTTGTCACCACATTATAAGCCAATATCCCTTTAGATTGTTAGGCATTACCATATGACCCGCACTTGAATCACGATCCAGAGACTTCCTGTCTTGAGCTTGAGTTTGGGGTGGTGGGTCCACTATTATGGGAATTTACATTGGGTTGGGATTTTTGAGCTTATCAATTGTGCTTTGTTTATATTTTGATGATTCACAGGTTTATTACATTGCAACCCTTTGCCGGGGTAATAGTAGATGAAAAAGAAGCTAAAAAGCTAAAGTTATGAATAAGCATAATTTATGAAAAAATAGCATGATATCTCAACATAAAAAAGGGAGTCATAGCTATACAAAAGAAAAAGAAAATTCATATGAAAAGAATATATATATATTTGGACCGGCAAAGAGGAAATTTTTAAATGAATCATCCTTAGTGCTTATTGGATTAATTTGGGGACGCTAAATTAGTGCGTCAAATGGGTTGAGTGAAAACGTTATTCGAGTGTAAAATCAAGCTCTTGGACAGTTTGTTGATGGTAAGTGGGTAGAGAGCCAAAAGCTCACTTCAAATTTACCAAATATACATACCATACCGTCCCTAAGCCTACGCTAAAACCGTAAAGACCTCGTGATTTTTAGATGCATAGTGAGTTAATAGGGAGTATGCTAAGTGGAGTGTTCAAAGCAAGTAAAGATTGAGGAACACCCTATAGCCACCATCTTGAGATAAGTAATAAGCGTAACCTTCTAGCATTGTGAAATTAATTTTGGATTGATATTACTTTGTGTTTGATTTTTCATGATAAGTTGATGTCTCCCTAATTGTTCTTATTTTTTACCCTTAGGAGACATCATTTTTTGTGTTTATTTAATTATTTTGATAGACTTTTGGACCAAATATGCAATAATCCGGAATTCCCTTTTTATTTCTAGCATTTTTAAATTATTAAACTTTTGCGCGTAATATTGGTATTTTTAGTGTAAAGTTTACAGGTTTTTAGATGTTAGCTAGGAGAGGAATCCGAGGAAAAAGTCAAAGATCGTGAATTAGAGTCAAGACTTGAAGATAAATCTCGAAGATATTATTTTTAGAGCTGAAACTCTGTTTTCCAGGCCATAGATTGCTGATTTCAAGGTGCTTAAGAGCTGCTTTATCCGCTGACCTTTGAAGATAAAACAATCCTTAGCGAGTTACGGAAATTTAGCAACTGATTTCAAGTCAATCGGAGTCATAACGAAGCGGGAAAAGCCGTTTTAGTGAAGGTGTATCAACAGTTACGGGATTTTGGGCTTAGAAATTGGGTTTGGACATTTAATTAGTGTTTTATTTTCTGGTCCAAGCCCTAATCCGTTTTTATGCTTATAAAAGGAGGTCTGGACTTCTATTTTTCATACAATTCACATTCCACAATATTAAACACCAGAGAGAAGCAACAGAAGGAAGAAAGAAGAAGCTGCAAGAACTGGAGAGGGTCTATATCTCCGTTCTCAGTCATTCCAATTCCAGAAATTAGGTTCTTTTTATCTTTAATTTTGTAATCAAATATGAATTCCATTACATTTAATTTAGTTTTTCTTTTCAATATGACCTAAACATTTAATAGTGCTTGAGAACAATTAATGGGTGAATCCCAATTTTATTGAATAACGAATGTTGAATTTGGGTTTCTGTTAAATTAAATTAGATTGGGGCTTTTACTCTTTTCGATAATTTGTGATTGTTTACTGTTTTTAGAGTCGCGAACTAAGAACAGGTATTCGTATCTAGGCTATTCCACATATGTGGCGTGTGGATCATCCTGACGGAGGGTTTAGGTATAGAATTAATTATTCAATCTAGGATAGAAGCTATTGATTCTGACGAACTTAGCTAATTCTAGGGCCAATGAGGTAATAAAACTTAATCATCCAAAGGTGGATCATATTTACCCTGACGGGACTAGTGACACTCTAGGATCGCCTTATAGTCCACCCTGACGGGGATATAAGGAATTTAGAATCCCGACCATTGTAATTGACCAATTTAGCCCTTAAACAACATAAGTTAGGAAATAAGATTGGGAGGATCCTTGCGTTCTCAAGTACTACTTCTCATACTGCGTTTTCACTCATTTTACTTGCGTCTTAGCTTTTTACTTGCATTTATAATTTGTCTTTCATTTAGTAGCTTTAATAAACAAAACCAAACAAACATATTTTATTTACTTGCTTTCATAAGTGCAACCAATCATTATCTGTTAAACATTGTAGTCAACCATCCCGTCCTTGGAACGAATCTGTATTATCATCTATATTACTTGGGACAACCGTACACTTGCGGTTGTGGTTCGATTATTTTTGCATTTATTTAGAACACACAAAGGACCACCATAAGTGTAGGTGTATATTAATTCCTAGATTAGACTATATGAGATTTGTTTTAAGTTGTGCTTTGGGCGTATTTTCTAGATTCTACCTTCTGCATTCACCTAAAAGGCCTTTGTTTTTATTTTGCTTTGTTGCGACGACAAAGGTTTGAGTTTTGGGTCTTGATGTCTCCCTATTTGTTATAATTATTAGCCCTTTAGAGACATCCTTTTAGGTGAATAAATGACTTATTTGATAGACTTTTATGCTTAATTGATCACATTGCACTTTCTCCCCTTGGAAATTGACTATTGGCATTTTTAGAGCTTTTGTGCGTTAATTTGATTATTTTTAGTGCAAAGTTAGTATGTTCTTAAATTTCAATACAAGGTGGAGAAGTGAGAATTAGAGTCTTAGCTTATTTTTAGTGTGTTAGGAAGTATTTGAGTCGAGTTTTTAACTTTAGAGTGCACTTTCCTATTTCTAGTCTTGATTATTGATTTATTATTTTTTAAAGCATATGCGGTTTAATTATTTATTTATTGTGAAGTTTTAAAAGATATATGGTAATTAATTAGAGACCAAGTCAAGTATAAGAAGGAAGGGAAAGAGATTTACATGGAAATAAGAAGATTAAGGAAGGATATATGCAAAGAAGGAAAAGATAAAGCTGTCTTATGAATCTAAAATTCTAGCCATGTTTCAAAGACGAGTCCATAACTTAATATTGGCTAGGAATTTGGGAGAATGGTCTGGACCAATGGAAAGAGATTTCTGAGACAAGCGGTTTCGAATATTGGAACACCTCAAAGGGATAAGTATTGAAGGAGATATGACCAAAACAAATCAGTAGCATAATCTTACCTTTCTTAGATTTAAGGGTTACGAATTAAAGAGTTCTTGACTTGTCTCCCACTCCAAGTAAATTCGACATAGGGCTTCCTAGCACCTATAAATACACCTCTTAGACCTCATTATTCAGTACCTCTCACAATTCATTCAATATATACATCTTTAGAGAGAGAGTTAGAACCACCACTCATTAAACCTTCATATTAAATCATCCTTAGATAGAGCGTCAAGAGGCGGAAGCAAGAGCAGAAGATGGAGAATCATTTTCCTCCAACAACAGTTCTAGCCAATTCCTTTATCTAGGTTCTTATTTTATTTCTGTTATTAGGACATGTATATTATTAATTTCTTTAGTGTTTTTACTTTCAATATGAGCTAAACCTTAATTACTTGAGAATCGTAATGGGATGAACCCTAATTTGTTTAATTCATGTATTTCAATTTGGGATTAGGTTCTAGTTTAATTTGAATTAGGTATTTCATATTGTTTCTTATTTTATATTAATTTCACTATCAATGAATTAGCTAATCGGAGATAGGTCATAGTAATTAAGCTATTAACTATGGTGGGGAAGTGATCGCCTTAACGGGGGGTTTAATTACTGAACTAGATAATAAACGTAATGTAGAAATTATTGATCCTGACGGACTTAGTTAACCTTATAGCCAATTGGATAAAATCGTATTCATCTAAACGTAGCTTATAATCGCCCTGACGGGGTTTGTAATACTGTAGGATAGCTCCTAGGTCCACCCTGACGGGGGCTAGGAGATTATAGAGTCCCGACTAATATAGAAATATTAGTTCCGCCCTTAACGAAAGCATTAATTAGGTAAGTTTAGGTGATACCCCAGCGAGACTCAAGTATAGCTCATATATGCGTCGTAATCCTTTAGTATTTATTTTCAGTAATTTATTTTCTTGCATTCTTAGGATTAATATAAAAATCAAACAAATATATTTTATCTTTAATTTTCTGTATTTGCAATTACTACTACTTGTTTATTGAACACTTGGGTTATACCAGTCCAATCCCTGAGAACAAAACCCGACTTGTCGGAGTATTACTTGGACAACCGTACACTTGCGGTATTGTGGTTCCTTTTATTTTCGCATTAATTTATAACACACCAGGACCCACCACTTATCAATAAAGATAATGATCAAAAAATTGCTACAAAACTCGGAAAAGTTGAGGAAACAATCTTACCACCGATTGAAAACTTTATGGAATTTAGCGCCATCCGAGTACGTGTAGACTAGAACATCTTCAAAACCATTCAATGAGCCTACAACATAAACCTCAGAGATGGGCAAAAGATTAGAGGTATACTTAAATATGCAAAAATTTGTGATTTATGCTATTTATGAAGAATATTAGATAATGAACAGAATGAATGTACCAACAAAGGGAGACTACTTTTTAACCTAAACAAAAACATCTATGGTTTTGAGCAAAAATTTTTTGAAGAAACAAATTCAATCTGAAACCCACCACTAAGTCACAACCCACCACCAAGTCAACAAACAACGACCACTAACAAAATCCCGCCCAAACTCCACAAAACCCTAGGCAAAAAGATAAGAATTCAAAAATTGAAACTTACTGTCACACATTTATTGCTTCTGACAACAGCATGGCTATTGAGGATAATATGACAACAATGAGAAGAAAGGCGGCTTCAAATTACAGCCAAAAGAGGAATGAATCGAAACTCGACTTGGTAAGAGAAAGAGTTATACAAAACAAGGCCCCCAATACTGAATATAATGGGCCAAATAAAACATGGGCCAAATAAATGGAAACAAATATTTTCAAAAGCCCAAGTAATTAACCCAATCTGAAAGAAATCCAATAACACCTAAACCCCTAACCTTTGGATCCAATGGAAACACCCGTTATTATAACACCTAAACACTATATCCAAATCGGAAGCAATGCTAAATCCCTAAATCAAAATTAACCCAAACCAATCCATACTCTCTGAAATCAAAGCTACACAAAATCAACACCATGAAACATCTTCATAACACCCACATACTGAATCTATACCATATTCCCTATATGAAGACTTTAAAACCCCAATTCATCATCGACAACATGAGTATAAATCACAAACAGAGAATAAAGTGAAATCAAAAGTTCAATGGAAACCACAAAATACAATAAGCTCTTGGCAACAAGATGGAAAGTGAATGAACCAATTAGAGAATCAAAACACCAATCAAACAAGCAAGAAGAAACAACAAAACAAGATGAAGAAACAAAGAAAGATATTGATACCACCATAGAAAACAAAGAAGATGCTGCTGACAAAGAGGTTTTTGGGTTTGTCCTTGAACAAACCCACATGGGTACATGATACATTCTGTTGGAATTGTTAAGTGATTGGTACCCACTTGACAATTCTAACACTCAAGGATGCGGTCAATACTCATCAATCTGAGGTAATATCTCTTATTTAAACGCTTAACGAAAAAGACAAAACTGATACACTCAATAAATTCTCTTAATATGAATAATGTATGCACTATTAAACCCGAGGGTAGAGCTGGAGGACTTGTCCTTATTGCTAAACACGATTTAAACATTTAAGTTCTTAAAGCTACAAAAAACTTCATCCACTGTCATAGTTCTGGTGAGAAAGGTACAAATGCTTACTATACTTACACATATATTTCATCTCAAGAAAATGAAAAAGAAAACAACTTTGCCAAAATTGAAAGTCTTATGGAAAAAAAATGAACCCTGGTTCTTAATTGGTGAACTTAAAATGATCAGGTTCAATTATTTAAAAAAATAGGAGGAAATGAGGGTCAATACACTGATAAAAACTTCTTGAATGCCTTTATACATCAAAATCATCTTAATGAAACTTCTATTAAAGGGTGTTTTTTCACCAGGAGCAATAGAAGAAGTGGCAACAAACTTATAAAATAAAATCTTGACAGGGGCTTAGCAAACCTGGCTTGGTATACTCTGTATCCTAAAGCATGGATTGCCACTCTACCTGCCATAGGATCTGGTCATATCCTCCTGATTCTTCACTGTAATAAACATATCTTCAAGAAATTTGATAGGTTATTTACAGAAGAACAATGATTATGAAGTGATTAATATGATTAAAAATCTCTGGAATGCTTATACTAATATAACTTAAAAAGGTATTGTCAAATTTGGTACTAAATTACACCTTATATCAAAATTTATTACATTACTGCTCAGTTAGAAGATTTTTGGAATAAGGAAGGATTATATTGGAAAGAAAAATCTAGAATTCAATGGGAAACCTTGGGGATAAAAATACCACCTTCTTAAATAATTCAACTAAAGCTAAAAGAAAACATAATAAATAATTATACTTTTAAATAATGAAGGTATTTGGATGGAAAATGAAAAGTATAGAGAAAACCACATCATACAACACTATACTAATACTTATTCTACTGAAGGTCCTAGAAATTATCACTCTGTTCTAAACAAGATAAAACCTACTATAACTTGTGAAATGAATATGATTCTTGAAGCTCATGTTTCTATTCAAGAAATAAAAGAAGCAGTGTGGGATCTGGGGGGGAAATAAATCCCCAAGCCCTGATGGATTCACTGACAACATTTATAAGAAAAACTGGGATATCATTAAAATTGATTTCATGAAATGCATCTCTGACTTCTTATGGAACATGGGTAACCTGACTTCCATTAATGAAACTTATATAACCCTTATACAAAAGGCTAAAACCCTTAATAAACGCTATAATTTCCCATGAAAAATTGACTTTTATTAGCAATAGAAGCATAATTGATAATATTATTGAAAGTCCTAGAGGGGGGGTGAATAGGATTACTAATAAGATAATGCCTAATTAAAAATCTTTTGGACAATAATAAGTTTAAGAGAAAACTTCTAGGTCAACTAATTAAATCAAACTCTTATAGGATCATGCAATGGAAAGAGTAAGGTTTGATATAGAAGTGTAACTAGTAAAAAGTCAATCCAATATCTTAAACAACTCTAGAAGACTATATGTTAGATATTCTAGATAAACAATAACATAGAATTCATGCAAGCATATAATCAAACATATAGAGTGCGGAAAGTAAATAGAGTAGGGATAGAAAGATACACACGATTTATAGTGGTTCGGTTTCCCTACATCCACTACCTAAGGAAGCCTCCTTAGGATTTCAAGCTTTTCACTAAGCTCCCGTGTCTCTCTTAACCGGGTCGAGAACACAATAACCTTTACAAACTCTTCGATAACACGAAGGACACACCACTTGCGTAATCACAACACAAGGACACCAAGTATACTCCCTATACTTGAATTCTCTCTTAATCTATCTATTACAAGACCTAGACTTAAGAGGATAGCAACAAAGTGTTTAAAGGTTTGCTAATTAAAGCTTGTATCTAAAACTCCTAATAGAGTGGATATGACTATAAGCTTGTATACTCCTTCTTGAGTGGATAGAACCTTGTGGCTTAATTGATTAACTCCTTGAAAGGATTTATAAGCTCACTAAGATTGAATTTGACTATGTATAGCTCTTGACACCTTCTTGAATGATAGCAATTAAGCCCCTTAATGTTTGTAATTAGTTGGTGTAGTTGTAGCCTTCAAAGAGCTTCAATTTATAGTAGAAAATGGCTTCCAACGGTCATAAGGTTTGAGTCCAACGGATCTATTAATCTCCCAACGGATATATTTCTTATGACTTGTCTTTTGTGCAGAAAACCCTATCTTGCGGTGTACCGCAGCGGTGTACCGCGCTTTAGTGGTTGATTTTCTGGCATACTGACGGGCTAGTCCTCTATACCGCGCCCTGGTCCGCGCTCTGGTCCGGTATACCGCACCGGTGTACCGCGCCAAGTATACTTTGAAGAATAACAACTTGGATCAATAGCTCTTCTTCATGAAAGTTGTTGCAAACATCATTCTATGAATCTTTGAAGTTGAACACTAAAGCTAATTCTCAATATACATAAAGATAAGGTTAATAGCACTTGTAAGAGAATTAGTTTCTTAAGATAAAACTATAAGGTTGATCAACAAGATAAAGAAAGAGCTTTTTTGATGAAATAGAGTGCAAGAAAGAATGTCAATAACAATAGAAATTAGCACACTAATCACAAGAGGATTTGTCACATTAAAACACCTTAATTAGGGAGGCTATATGCCAACAATCTCCCCCTTTTTGATGATGACAAATCCTTCACTAAAACACCTTAGGAAAGATATAAAAGTTTAAGCACTTATGAAATAAAGCTCCCCCTCACAATAAGCATAAAATTTGAGATGCATTTGTGAGTTTTAAAAATGTGCAAGTTTTGAAAGTTTTAGTGCACATAATATTTCTCCCCCTTTGTCTTCATCAAAAAGACGGGGTAAGAACAACTAAGAGTAGAAGAGCAAAGACAACTCGAGTGAATAGATTTTAAACAATGATAGAGAGAGTATGCAAGAGTCTTAGATATTTGAGAAGTAAGAGCTAAGGATAGAGATGTTTACCAACTTCTTGATAGATTTTGATTTCATATGCTTTCTAAAGACATAAACGATTAGTGGTAACATATGAAATAAAAGATTAGTCTAAGCATTTGAGTCTTTAAAGAATGATTTAGCAAAGACTCCCCCTTACAAAATGCATATAGTTTGTTTTTAATTTTGTAATTGTTTGATAGACAATTTTCCCTAAAAAGAACATTTGAAATAATTTTGAAAGAAAGTTTAGGAAAAAATGTAATAATTTTTTTTAAAAGCAAGGGGTCAAGGTGTATTTTTCAAAAGTTTGGGGGCCAAACGCAATTTTGAAAGATCTATTTGGGACCGCAATGCAAATATCAAACTATTTAGGAACAAAGTTTAAAGGAGCAAACTATAGGGACTAAGGAGAAATATCAAGAAGTACCTATAACATCAAAGAACTTGTTAGCAACATAAGAATCAAATCAAAGATGAAAAGCAACTAACATTCAAGATAAAAACACAACTAGTTAACCAATTATCCAAATAAAACATTTAGCATCCTAACATAAAAACCAAATAAACCAAGGTAGCAATTTTCTAGATGTCCAAAACACGGACCCACAAATACTAAAAGCATAAACAAGTACTAAAATAACCACATAAGCACATAAAAGACCCATAAACCACCAAGAACGATAAAACAAGATTTTAACCATCAAGCACCAAGTACCAAACACTAAACACCAAACCAAGATGAATTAACGATTATCACGAGGAGAGCGGCTCCTAGATCTTCTTCCATTTCCAATATCATCGCGAATGCACGAAACATCACTTTTCATACACGAGAGCTCATTCGCAAGATTACCTATCTTTTCTTCCAAAACTCCAAATTTTCTTTCTATTTTATCTTCCAAAGCCACAAATTTACTCCCTATATAATCCATGAAACGGGACATAGCACTTTCGAAACCGGATGGATTAGGAGGGTTAACAAAGGTGGGTTGGCTTGGAGTGGGCTCATTGGGAATGGGGTTTTGTTGATCCGGGTTATCTACTAGAATAAGAGTCTCAAGCTCCGGACCATCGGTTTCGCTTTTAGCTCCAAGAATGCGATTACGAATAGTATCATCCGAGATACGATTAATAGTGGAGAATGAAACATATGTGTTGTTATAAATAACAAATTTCATCCTAAGAATCGTGAGATAATCGAAGTTCCATGACTTATTCATTGGTTTCACATTAGTTCCTCCAAAAGAAATACCATTAGCCTCAAAGATTTTGGATAGAAAAATACCGTAAGGGACTTTATCCCGAGAGGCACGAGCGTGATTCATCCATTTTAACATAATAGCAATGATGTTTATTGGTTGTTTGGAGAAGATCAAGAATAAAAGATAAGCTTCATACGGGATAAGTTTAGCATCATGCTTATCTTTCGGAATAACGGCCGAGATAAGAAACTTGTGGGCCACGATAAATTCTGGATCAAAGTTACGAATATTCCAATTTCCATCCGCAACAACCATTCTACTATTAACGAACTCATTCACTTCATTTTGAGCAACAATATCTATATTTGAATTATCCCAACCACTCGACCAAAACCCGCTAAAACCATCCGAAGGTACATTAAATTTAGAGCACAAAGCATTCGATTTTAAACGTATAACGGTACCCGAAACGGTTGATTTAACCGAAGTAGTAGCATGATTAAATTCAAAATTAGTATAGAAATCTTCAATTAACCCGGTTGCTAAATGACTACCCGAAAAAGCAAAGATATGATGAAATTGTTGAATTGAAAATAGTTTAAAGAGAGAATCATCACCGGAGGGAAAAGCCGAGGGGCAAATCGTTCTTCCCGGTAGAGCATCGAATGGCCGGAGTGGTGGTGGTGGTGGTGATGGTGACTTCGCCGGAGATGGTTCACGGTGGCGGCTTGAGGAGGCTCCGGTGGAAGCTTTTTTCTTGTTAGCAATGGATTTGGTCCTAACCATGGTGATTGATAGGATGGGTAATGAAGTAGTAAGAAGGAGGAGTGATTTGAGTGGTGAAAGAGGGTGTTTATGGTGGTGGAATCGGAGTGTTGGTGGCCGGAATTCGCCAAAGAGGAGGAGAGAAGAAGATGTTATGAAGAAATGAAGATGAAAAAGCTGAAAAACGGGTCTTAAAACTGTCAAAACCCTTACGTGCGGTGTACCGCGGGATTCGTCCGGTGCACCGCACGAGTGTTCGGTTTGGCCAATGAAAATGAAATTTTTGATTCTTTTAAAAACACCCGAAACACAATCGAAACTTCCCCAAATGACTCGGAATGATATAAAATAATTTTGAGCATCTTTGTTTTGAAAAGAGAAGCCAAGGGGAACCTAAAAACTCATATAACAGTTAATTTCACAAAAGTCCCTAAGTTTTCTAAAAGTGCAAAAAGACCCTATGCAAGAATAAAGTAAAATTAAAGCATGAAAAAGGTCAAGAACTTCAAGATAGCAACACAAGTTGATAAAACACATAAAACACAATAAAAACATAAATAAAAACACAAGAGAGGAAAGAATATCACCGTATTTTCCTTTTATGAGGTTTGAACGTCCTTTAGCATGAAATTCCATTTTCTTGACGTTCAACACCTTCAATTCAAATTACTATGGTACCCGAGGTGGAATGGATCCGGAAATGTTATTAGCATTTGTCACGATCCATATTGGTTTTTCCCATGAAGGTATCAAAGATCCACTAATAAGTTGTTCATGGTAATGGCACGTAGAAGCATGATGACCGGGTTTACCACAATAGTTGCAATAACTTCTTTTTTGAATAGAGTAACCATGTAAAGGTTTTGAACAAGAAGTTTCCACATTCTTTCCAACATCCAAATTATCACTAACATATAATTTTTCTTTAAAGAAGTCATTTGGATCAAAAGGAGTGACATTTGAGAAAGGATGATTTTTTAAAGTATCAAGAGCAAGGGAAAACGCTTCATCCAATTTTTTAAAACCTTCTATGCTTTTCTTCAAAGGATGTTTCCATTTATTTAAAATAAAAATGTTTTCAAAACATGGGTTCTTAGTATTGCCAAGAATATCATCCAAAGTGATACAACATTTAAAACACTTCTTTAGCTCACTTTTACCCTTTTTTAACATAAGATTATTCAAATGGATTTGAGAATCAAGAATTTTGAGAAGGGATGAAATTTGCCTAATATCACAATAATTGTAAGGAAGAGATAAAGAGTTAGGATAAAGTGCTACCTCATGATTAGGTTTAAAATCGTTGTGAGATTCATCATGGATAGAGACTTCTTCTTCTTCGTCATTTTTGACAATTCCATATAAAAACTCCAAACGATTCCAAAGCTCTTTTGCGGTTTTACAATCTAACATTTGTGAGAATATTTCTTCGGAAATTCCACGAATGAGAGTGTACATTGGTTTTGCATTTTGAGTGAGCTTAGCCTTTTCCTCAATGGTGAGTTCATCAAAATCTTTTTCTTCTTGATTTAGCTTGAGAACTCCTTCTTTATTTAACTCTTCTTTATAAGGGATAAATGGACCTTCTTTTACAATTCTCCATTGATCGGGATCTTCGTTTTTGATAAATTCCTCCATTTTTGTTCTCCAAGCAAAATAGTGAGTTCCTACAAAAAGTGGAGGACGAGTAGAATACGAACTCTCCAAAAGATTAAATTCCATGTCGTTTACTCTACTAACGATTAAGCTATTCACGTAGAGTTAGGCTCTGATACCAAATGAAAGTCCTAGAGGGGGGGTGAATAGGATTACTAATAAGATAATGCCTAATTAAAAATCTTTTGGACAATAATAAGTTTAAGAGAAAACTTCTAGGTCAACTAATTAAATCAAACTCTTATAGGATCATGCAATGGAAAGAGTAAGGTTTGATATAGAAGTGTAACTAGTAAAAAGTCAATCCAATATCTTAAACAACTCTAGAAGACTATATGTTAGATATTCTAGATAAACAATAACATAGAATTCATGCAAGCATATAATCAAACATATAGAGTGCGGAAAGTAAATAGAGTAGGGATAGAAAGATACACACGATTTATAGTGGTTCGGTTTCCCTACATCCACTACCTAAGGAAGCCTCCTTAGGATTTCAAGCTTTTCACTAAGCTCCCGTGTCTCTCTTAACCGGGTCGAGAACACAATAACCTTTACAAACTCTTCGATAACACGAAGGACACACCACTTGCGTAATCACAACACAAGGACACCAAGTATACTCCCTATACTTGAATTCTCTCTTAATCTATCTATTACAAGACCTAGACTTAAGAGGATAGCAACAAAGTGTTTAAAGGTTTGCTAATTAAAGCTTGTATCTAAAACTCCTAATAGAGTGGATATGACTATAAGCTTGTATACTCCTTCTTGAGTGGATAGAACCTTGTGGCTTAATTGATTAACTCCTTGAAAGGATTTATAAGCTCACTAAGATTGAATTTGACTATGTATAGCTCTTGACACCTTCTTGAATGATAGCAATTAAGCCCCTTAATGTTTGTAATTAGTTGGTGTAGTTGTAGCCTTCAAAGAGCTTCAATTTATAGTAGAAAATGGCTTCCAACGGTCATAAGGTTTGAGTCCAACGGATCTATTAATCTCCCAACGGATATATTTCTTATGACTTGTCTTTTGTGCAGAAAACCCTATCTTGCGGTGTACCGCAGCGGTGTACCGCGCTTTAGTGGTTGATTTTCTGGCATACTGACGGGCTAGTCCTCTATACCGCGCCCTGGTCCGCGCTCTGGTCCGGTATACCGCACCGGTGTACCGCGCCAAGTATACTTTGAAGAATAACAACTTGGATCAATAGCTCTTCTTCATGAAAGTTGTTGCAAACATCATTCTATGAATCTTTGAAGTTGAACACTAAAGCTAATTCTCAATATACATAAAGATAAGGTTAATAGCACTTGTAAGAGAATTAGTTTCTTAAGATAAAACTATAAGGTTGATCAACAAGATAAAGAAAGAGCTTTTTTGATGAAATAGAGTGCAAGAAAGAATGTCAATAACAATAGAAATTAGCACACTAATCACAAGAGGATTTGTCACATTAAAACACCTTAATTAGGGAGGCTATATGCCAACAATCATTATAGCTCATGAGGCTATATATTACTTGAAAAATAAAAGAACATCAAAAAATTATGCAGCAACTACTAAAGCTGATATATCAAAAGATTTTGAAAGTATTGAGTGAGATTTCCTTTTTGATACTATGAAATCACTGGGATTTCCTAATACTTGGATAAAATGGATTGAGATGTGTGTAAAAACTGTATCTTATTCAATTTTATTAAATGGAAATCCCATTGATTTACCTAAACCCACTAAGGGGCTTAGACAGGGAGACCCCTTGTCTCCTTTCTTGTTTTGCATTGTAACTCAGGATCTATCGCCTATGGTCAATGATAAAGTACAAAAAGGCCTCATATATGGTGTAAAACTTAGTCGAATTTGCCCCACATTAACACATATTACTTTCGTTGATGATAGTTTATTCTTCCTGAAAGCTACACATGATGAATTTTATCATTTTAATGATATTATGAATATGTACAACTTTGCCTCAGGTCAAAACATAAACTTAAATAAAAGTCGAGTAATTTATAGTAAAGATACCCCCACAAACCCTGTCTCTGAACTCACTGTTATACTTCAAATGAATCACTTAGCTAATCTTGGTAGTTACTTAGGTTTACCCTCTGATTAGGGTAGATAAAAAACAAAAGCCCTGAAATGGCTCATTGAAAGAATCATCTCTAAACTTGATGATTGGAATTGTAAATTCCCATTTGAAGTTGGGAAGGAAACTTTATTTAAAGTTGTAGTACAATCCATACCAGTTTATATTATGTCCATTTTTCATATATGCGAATCAATATGTAACAAAATCTCATCAAGTATTGCATCTTATTGGTGGGGTAATAATGGGAACACTAGATTACATTTAAAAAAATTGAAATTTATGGAAATGCCTAAAACTGAAGGTGGCATGAATATCAAAAACTTTACACAACTCAACACTGCCTTATTAGCTTCATATGCATGGAAATTCAATAACAATAAAGAATCTCTAGCTTATAAAGTTATTAAAGGTATATATTTCCCAAATGATTGCTTTGAATCAACATCACTTGGTTACAACCCATCTTGGGCCTGGAGAAGCCTTATAAAGGGAAGAAACGCATATATTAATGATAATAGAATGATAGTTGGCAATGAAAAAAACACAAATGTTTGGCATGATGACTGGATTCCCCAGTCGGACAAACCTCAAAACTCTTCCAGTTCCCCTATCATTAAATTGGCTGAACTGATTAAAGATAGAAAGGAATGGGATAAGGAAAAACTTATTAATACACTTTGAACTGAAAAGGCTGAAAAAGTCCACACTCTAAATATCAGCATCACTAATGTAACGGATACTCTTGTTTGGAAACATTCAAGTAATAGAAATCTTACTGCTAATAAAATATATAAACACATCTCTAATAGTATTTCTGAAGAGAGAAAGCAAAATGAGAAATTTCTAACTTTGAACTCTTTCAAAGTGTATGAGAACTCTAGGACATTATTTGGAAATTAAATATACCCCCTAAACTAAAGAAAATATCATTGGAGAGTTGTTTCAAATGCTATACCAACTGAAAGCAACAAATTTCATAGAAGATGCGCTTAAACAATATTTGTAAAGTATGTGGAAATGATAGAGAAACTTCTGAACACCTTATGTTTCTTTGCTCTAGCTCCAAAGCCAGGTGGTTTGCAACTCCCTCTAGTCAAATCTTTTCAAAGGATAATATCAAAAACATATAAGAATGATGAAAAACCCAAATGATGAAAAGAATATACCACAGGTTGAGATGGAAATATGGATTATGTGGTTCATAAGGAAAGCTATGAATAAATATATCTTTGAAAATCATACTATCTGCCCCATAATAACTATAAAAAATGCTTATAATGCATATGATGAGTTTTGTAGATATAAAATCACAACCTCTGAGGCATATACAGACCCAAACACAAATGTAATCAACACAACTGAAAAGAAAACAAACACATATCAAAACAGGAAAAATTACAATAACCCAAAAATCTATATAAATGTGGATGCGTCTTACCTTTAAGAAACTAATATTGCTTCATCTGCATGTATGTTTAGTGACAAAAAGGGCCAATTTTTGGGAGAAAGATTATGGAAATAAATTGCACATTTTAGAAGAAGCAAAAGTAGTTGAAAGTCGTTATGCAATTCTTGAAGCAACAACACAACCAAGAAGAAATCTTGTTCGGAGGAATGATTGTCTTAGTCTAATGAACCTCTCATGAAGGGCGTAAAGTTTGAAAATCATCATCTATTTCTTATATTTGAAGATATTTAAAGTTTGCCGCAAACCATTGATATCTCAATTTGTTTCAAGGAAATTAAATAAAGCAGTGGATTAGTGTAAGAAAATAAAACCTATCTTATTGTATTCGCACTCTTTAATTTATCTAAATTGAGATTTAAAGGAAAAAAGATAAATATGTTTTTTTTTTTTTTGCATACATGAGAGGCTATAAAGCCGTTAAGAACAAGAGATTACATCAAGAACAAAATGAAATTATTGACTAACTAGTACAACCCTATTGGTTGCATGTCCACTCCTATCTCTCGTAATCAAACTCTAAAGAAAATCTGGTGGATCATTAAGCACTACTGGTTGAGTGTATAATAGTGCCCCTTCTCGTGCTAGTCTATCAGCACAAAAATTAGCTTCACGATATATCTGAACCAGCTTAACATTAGATAATTTACGCAACAGTGCACAACACTCCTTTGCTATCGAAACATACCGACTACCTAAGCTCCCACCGCCCTTCACTAGCGCGTGGAGCTTCCCCGAGTCCATCTCAAATTGAGTAGAGCTCCCACCGCCCTTCACTAGCGCATGGAGCTCCTCCGAATCTGTCTCGATAATCAATTCATTATAACGATTTGTGCAAGCCCATCTAAGTCCAAAGTGTAATGCAGATAATTCCGATACAAAGGGAGAGACAACATCGCAAGAACCCATGAATCCCGCAATATACGTACCATAAATATGTTTTGACTAAAAAAAGAAACTCATATATGTTCTATCTATTTCATAAAATATGTTCCAAACGAACAGAATAAACGGTTTACACTCTCGTTCATCTTCAATATATATTTTATATCTTTCATTTTTGTCTTCTCTATTCATTTTTCCTAATTAAATAATTTTCTGGATTGTTAAAAACAAATTCATTAGTTCAACGTTGTAAAGATTGAGAATAGTAATATGGAAATTCATCAAGTCACATGGATGTCATAAGATATAATTGAACAAAAAAACCATTGAAGTGGCTTCCTCAACTGAAGCACGATTTCATTTCACTAATGTAATGAAATAAAATCCAGTTAAGGAACACCAAGTGACTGAAAATACAAATATGTACCCGCAAATAAAAATGCCCATTATTTGGTACTGGGAAGAAGTCAGGAGAAACTGATATACAACCTTCTTTCGGAAACTTCAGAGAACTATCAAAGATTTATGTATATTGTGGTGTTTATTAGGTTTTTTGAATTGACAAAACAGGTAAAGATTTTTTTTGGGTATTGAAGCTATTCATTTAACAGTTTACAATGCTTATACTGGTTCGAATTCTAGAAATAAATCTTGTCTAAACTCCATTCCTTCCTCTTTGAACCTGCTATTTATTCTTCCATGGAGTATGTTTCCTCAACTCTATCCTTGCTTAAACAACGCAAGTTTTTTTTTAAAATTTATTTAACAAGATGCTACTGTATTAATTATTCCATGATTTGCATAGAGCTGGTTATTTCTATCAATCCATATTCCATAGACAACAGCTGCAAACACTATATCTAAAACATTTGCATTAAAACTTGTTTATATCCGAGATAAATCCCATGACTACTCAATATATATTGCTGTAAAGGAACAGCAAAAAGATGAATGAAGAATTCGATATTTAAAATGTAGAAGAAGAATGAAACATTTTGTTTAATAAAGAAGCTGTAATGCTCTTAATTTGCGAAACAAAATATCCCACATCGCTTCGTTACTTTATTTTGTGACAGTTTATAAGTTGATGCACAACAGTATAGTATGCCGAGTTCAGTAACGTGGACTTGTAACTCAAGTGAGGGCTTTAAGGTGATGGTACAATGGTTTAGCCCATCGAGTAGGGTTTGGTCCTAGCTTTATTCTGGCCTGCCCGTTCCAAGCGATGAGTTGGGTCATGGGGTTTAGGCGAAGGCTTAGATCTCGTGGTTTCTAAAGTGGAGGGTAATGCATGAGGCTGGTCACAGAGCAGTGATAACTTCCCACTCTTTGCAGTGGAAGGATAACAGGCCGGTGCTATCCAAGCCCAATATTACTCAATGGGCCGTTCTAATTGAACCATCATTTTTTTCTTTTTCTTTTTCCCCTGAAAATCTATCATAAAAGCCCACTAATCATATATACTTAGTAAATGAATGGGTCGTCTTTCTTATTACTTTGCAAGTCCAACACAACTACATAGCTTCATTTCTTTTTTCCTTAATTGGCATCCAACTTTGCTAATTAATATTTTTATTCGATAACATAATAGTTTTGCTAATAACCCCAATTTACACACAACTCTCATAACAATACTTGATGCTTATTTCTTTTTTCCTAAATGGTGGCATACAAGTTTTGCTATTTTTTTTTATTGAATCCATAATACTTTGCTAATAACTCCTACTAAAAAAATTGACAAAAATAAATAGAGAAAATGACACTTAGGGTCTTGACCACACCCCCCTCTTCGAGTTAACACCCCCACCTAGAGCCTTTTCTTACTAAAGACTTCAGCAACTTTTTAACACATGAACCCCAAAACCCCTGTTACCTTACTACCCTTTTAGAATTATATATATACTATTTTAGAACCCCACCAATTATAATTTTCAGATTATAATACTCTCACCTCCCCCTCCCCTTCTCCCCTATCTCTCTCTCTCCTCCCCCATATCCCAAACCGCCACCACCACTATCCTCCTCCATGAGAACAACCACCACCACCACCATCTCCCTCCTCCCCTATCTCTCTCTCCTCCCCCCAGCTCCTAAACCGCCTCGCGTGAAGCAGACATGGAATCGCAGCACAACATCATAACCAAATAATGAAGCTCCTTACAGATCTGTGAGCTCGTGACCACCGGAGAGGGAAGCAGCCATGGAAAACTCCCTTTCGCGAGCTCGTGACCACCGGAGCTGCTGGAGAAGACTGATTAATTCGAAGCACTCCATCGGCGCCGATTTGAAGAGACGAGCAGATCCAACTGTTTCATGGTTGTTCGAGTTCGCGAGTCATGGAGGTGTTCGTGGCTGCTGCCTCCTCGCAACAATGGCAGATCTGGCGAGCTTCACTGCAAATCCGGCGAAGCACCACCACATCGAGCTCGTGCAAGTCCGGCGAAGCACCACCACACCGAGCTCCTTCCTGCAGTGGTAGATCGAGATCCAGGCCGGCTGATGGTGGTGGTTGTTCGAGATTTTGACAGAAGCAGGTTGCAGTTCGCCGAGCTCCTTCCTGCAGTTACCGTGAGAAGCTGATGGAGGCACGAGCAGTTCTGCAACAATGGTGGTGCTGAAAATCTTCGCGCGAGGAGGTGGTTTTATGGTTGTGTTGTTGATGTCGTTATGGTGGTGATGATGGTTTTATGGTGGTGGTGGCGCGAGAAGGTATTGGTTGACACGGTGGTGGTGGCGCTAGCTCCGGTGGTGGTCTCAGATTTCAGCTCTGGTTTTGTTTGTTTCACGCGTGAAGACGAGTTCAATTTTTTTTTTAGTTTGACATGGTTGACCAGATCTAGATCTGGTCAAACCAAATAGATTTCCTTTTTTTTCTGATTGTGTAATAATCTAATTGTTTGAATAATTGAATAATACTCACTATTTTTATTGTAGACTCATTGCTTTTTTAAATTACTCTCTAATTGTTTAAAATACTCACCTATTTTTTTTAGAGTACTCCGACTATTTCATAGAGTACTCCGAATTTTTTATAGAGTATTCATTTAATTCGTTAGAGTATTCGTTTAATTCGTTTAATTCTCGGAGTACTCAGCAAATTCTCGGAGTACTCTATGTTTTTCCCGGTGACCGATGACTGGTGGTCAGAGGTCGGAGGTCGGTGGTCGGAGGTCGGTGGTAGGTGGTTGGAGGTAGGTGGGTAGTGGTAGGTAGAGGAGAGAGAAACAGTGACATCACACTTTTTTGTCTTTTAGTGATAGTAAGAGTAGAAAAGACTATTGTAAAAAATAAGGTCCCTAAGAATAACAACTTTCAAGACACTACTCTATAGAGAAGAAATAGTGTTTCTATATATATAATTCACCCAAATAAATAGCTACTAACATTTTATTGGGTAATCAAACTCAATTTAAAAATAATACTATCACTAGATCCATGATAAATCTTCAATTAAGTTTACATCATATACATTTAAAAGTATTTATAGTAAACAAAAGCTAAAAGAATATATTAATTTTGACCAATTTAAAAATAATACAATTAATAGATACATGATAAATCTTCAATTTATAATAAATTTATATCTTATACATTTAAAAGTATTTATAGTAAAAAAGAGCCAAAATAATATTAATTTTGATTAGTTATTTTAAGTTCGAAGATACTATAGCTATCTAAGCAACTTGATCATTTTTTTAGATATTTTATATCACAAAGTGTGTTATTTCTATTTTGTGAAACGTCATTCTGTCTTATCCATATCTTCGAAATTTGAGTAGTTTTGAAATAGTGAGCAGTTTCAAAATGAATTAAGTATAGTTGTTCGAAATGGTGATATTCTTTTATATTGTTCAAAATTTTTCACACGTTTTCATCAATCATGTTGAGTATAACCTCTCATCACCAACATTGAGTCAATTTGTTGATATTATCGATTTTTTTTTTTTTTTTTGCATTTTGACTTTGAAGCTGGCTTTTTCCTTGTCGCCGGTTGTGGCTTGAAATCAAATAGTTTAGAATAGTTTCTTTTCTGAATGATGTAACTTTAGAATAGTTTTCCTTAAGGTAGCATACGATATACTTTTTTACTTTTTATTAACTATCGTAATTATTTCTATCTTATAAAGATCTTTTGCATTTATTTCTTTAGTTTTGTGTTAATTCTTTATTTCATGTACTACTCATATTATTGATTAAGCATATTTAGAGAATTCATAAAGTATACTCGGAGAAATACTTTATATACTCAGTGGATATTCGTTCTTAGTGAAATCTCGTGTTCAATGATTTTCATCTTCAATGTTTCTTCGATACTCAATCTTTTTTTCAATACTTAGTAAAATAATTGAGTACACCTCGGGTGGCGGTGGTCGGTGGCGGTGAAAAAAATGAACATTACTGATTCTCAATGACTCAGTGGTCCATGATTTTTGCCACTTGATATTTAATTTTTTGTCTTTATGTAGTTTTTATTTTTGTAGGATATTTTAGTATTTTATTATTTTTTGTAACCTTTTTGAAGAAAAATCTAACCACATGTTCCATATTGACGACATAGGTTAATCACCCAAAAAATTACACTATTACAGTCGGGCTTATATCAACCACATCAGACATTGGTCGTCGATTGATATGTAAAAAAGAAAAAGCAATTACCCTTTTGCGGCTAATATTGTTCCCTCCAAAAGGGTTATTCAGTCGCGAGAAATTATTTTGTCGCTGAAGATCTCTTTACGGACTAATATTTATCCTTAGCGACTACTTATTGTAGTCGATAAAGATATACGTGTTAAATGTAGAAATTTGGCAGTTCTACTGCATTAATTACACAAAAATCAAATCCCTTTCCAAATCCAGAAACCCTATCCCGTTCATCACCTCTTTAGACTTGCTGCCGCCACTGCAACGCTGACTACCACGTCACCCATCCTCATCTTGTTTGGGGTCCTTTTCCACCACCTAAATTGGTTTCTTCACTTATCACATGGTATTTCCTTATATTTTAGCATTTATACTTATATTCGTTTTAATAAATTCTTGATTAAGGTTTGATTATTGTGTAATAAAGACCTATAATATGTATTGATTTGGGTTATTTCATGATTATATAAAAAGGTTTATTTATATTAAGAAAAAATTGAAAAATATGATTAGTCTCTATATTATAGTAGCATTAATCTATAAATTGGACTCTGTATTAGGATAAAATTGTACTATATGAGTGATTTAAAAAAAATGCATGATAGTTCTCTACATTATGAGTACTTTTTATATATCTAATAGATAAGATCAGACAATTTTATACATTATATAGACTATGATTAATTTACCTTTCTATTACGCATCGATGAGTTACTGGAAAGTTGTGCTTCTAATGAAAAATCTTCAATTCGAGAAAAATGAGATTACAAAGCACTTAAAATGTAATCAAGTCATAAAAAGTATATAGATTTCATATGTCATTAGCTAAAATCATAATAGTACACCCACATAGCTTAAAACTACGGGTGAGCACGAGTCGTGTTTACCCCAAGTTGGGGTCTAGGGTAAGGGTAGGGTAATGTATTCGGGTTTTGGTTTTGCCAAAGGTAAAGGTAGGGTTAAATTTTACCTTACCCTCCGGTTACCCCAGATTAACCCTGGGTTTACCCTAGGTTAACTGAAGTTGGAAATTTTTAATAAGTCTAATACGAAGTATAGCAATAAAGAATGCTCTTAAGTCCAAAAAAATACTTAGTATTTAAAATACAATCACAAAATATTACAAGTTCAAACAAAGTAATACAAGATATACAAAATAATACAAATTTCCTACTGATTCACAAAAAAAGGTTTTGGGGTCGCTAGTTGCAGAAGATGATGATTCTAATTCAGCTGGTTCACTCCTTACAACAACATGGTTTGTTATAGCATAATAAATATCAAACCCAAATTTTAAACCACAAAATATATCCTCAACTAAGGGGTCTAATTCATTAGTCCCGTGCATGTACTCAAACCAATATCTAACATACACAAGTTTCTTTCTCAGATCAAGACTAGCTTCTATGTATAGTAACATATTCATATTAGATTTAAACCCCAATACATGTCAAATTTTGCCTTCATTTTGAAAGAGATTACATCTAAAATCAAGCCATCCCCCTTGCCAAGATTACACATTCCTCGATACAAAAGAAGGATCTCATCAAAGTACAAATTATGACATACTTAGTACCAGAGAAGCGTAAAGTAGCATCATAGAAGATTTTATGATACTTTACCAAGAAACAGGCATTTTCCTAATCAATATCAGTAGGTAAACAATGGCCCAAACCTTTTATATATTCAGTGAACATTTTGTTTTCATTGAATATTTTCATTGAAAGATTTCTCGTATTTTTATGCCCCATCTAGCATAAGATAAGTGGAATTCCACCTAGTATCAACATCAAGACAAACAAAATCCGTGGAAGAGATGTTATCTATATCAACATAGAACTTGAAGCATAAAATGATACATAGTTGTCTAGGGGGCTTGCCTAACTAGAAAGTTGATAGGGTTAGATAATAACCAACGATCATTGCCTAGGGTCCCCTTACCCAAGTCCCCTAGTTGTGTTGAGATTTCCTTCTAAGATATCTTGACGGGACTTAGGAGGAACTTAGAATCCCGACTATTGCATATCTCACAATTTTATCTTAATCAATAAAAATATAAAATGTAAGACCAAGGCTAGTGGGGATTACTTGCTAGTTCTTGAGCTAATATTTCATACTTTTCTCTTTTTTAGTTACGTTATTTGTTTTTAGTTTAATTCTTAGTTAATCGTTAATTGCATTAGAGTCTAAAAAACCAACATCAAAAAAATATTTTAGTATCTTTGCGTATCATTTTAGCAACTCTTCCTAGTACATTTTTTAAGAACGTTATCTCTAAACTCACTTTCGTAGTCCCTAAGAACAAGGTTACATACGAACTATTACTTGCAAACGATTTGTACACATGCTGAAAGTCTATCCCGTTCTCTGGAGGTGTGTGCACTTGTTTATCATATTTTTATCACACATTTGGAGACAACAGCTATCGGGCAATTTTGTGGAGAAGCGGACATAATTAGAGATGGTAATGGTAGTGGAGGTGGCAATATAGGTGGGTTGGTATCCTCATGAAAAGAAAAAAATTTCTAGAGACACCATCAGTGAGTCGATATATGACTTATCACTCGAATATTTAACGGCCATGTGTTACGGTGCTTCTCTAAAATACGAATAAGTCATTTGTCATTAGTCATTAAAATAAGTCAAAACAAAGAAGTCATTACAATAAGTCATTTGTCATTAGTCATTACAAATAAGTCAATTAGTTCAATCCAAATACGTCATATGAATTCCTATCACAAATACGTCATTAATCTAAATAACTTTACATATCAAATACTAATAATCCATTTATAAACCATACCAACAACAAGCCTATTTGTGAAATACTGGTAGGTTCTGGGGTATGATAAAATTAAAGCTAAATAAGAGGACCTACTAACCGCAAGTGTACGAGTCGTTCCAAGTAATAATCCGATAATCAAGTTTCGTTCTCAGGGATTGGACTGGTATAAACCAAGTGATTAATAGATAAATAGTAGTAATTGCATATACACATGAAAGATTTTGTTTGGTTTTGAAGATTAAACTACTAGACACAAATAAATAAATAACTAAAGGTTAACAGAAAGTAAATGAATTAAAAATAAAGAGATGTGGATGCAAAGATGAGAAGTGTACTTGAGTCTCGCAAGAGATCCACCTAAATTTATATAATTACTGCTTTTGTTTAAGGGTAAAATCGGTATTTATCTATTAGTCGGGACTCTACTATCTCCTAACTCCCGTCAAGATAGACTTAGGAGCTATCCTACGATATTACAAACTCCGTTAGAGCGATTATAAGCTACTTTCAGATGTTGAAGTCTTTTACCCAATTGGCTGCATGATTAGTCAAGCCCGTCAGGATCATTGACGAATAGCACGCGTCTATTACCTAGGTCCGTAAAAAAAACCCCGTCAAGGGGATCACTTGCCACGTAGTGAATATCCTAATTACTCAACCCTATTTCTAACTGGCCAGAATAAAAATAGTAGATAAGCATGCGATAATAGTCAATACTAAATACCCAACTTAAATTAAATAATCCCAAAATCGGAAAAACATCAATTAAATAAATTAGGGCTTAACCCATAATTGCAATTCTCAAGTACTAATTGTTTAGCTCATATTCAAAGGAAAAACTGAAAATAAATGAAAAAATATTCATGTTCCTAAATTACAGAAAAGAAATAAAGAACCTAATTAATGAATTGGATTGAGCTGTTGTTGGAAGAAACTGAATTCTCCAGCTCTTACTCCCTCTTCTGCCTTTTTGCTCTGACTTTAACTTGAAAAATAATGAAGCGTATGAAGTGTGTGTAAAAAGGAGGTATAAAAGCCTATATATAATGATCTAATTCGGACTGGGCTTTTCCTTAAAAATAATAAGTCAAAATATAAAAATCCCAAATCCATTCATAAGAATCCCGTACATGTTGTACAACATGTAGTAAAACGGTCGTAACTTTTGCGCCCCAGGTCCAAATCACCTGATTCCAGTACTCAAATCTCGCTAACTCAAAGGCACAACTTTCTCTTTCAGATGTACAGGCCTGAATAAGTGCCACAGTGGCTCAAAATCAGAAATTGGTGACAACTTTCTAGATTTTCATCTCTTTTAGTCAATTCTTCGGGTAATCTTTTCTTGCTTTTGACTCCTTCTAAAACTTTAATTCTCAATTCTCCTCCTTATATTGGTGCTCAAAAGCATCCATGGACCTAAGAACATTATACTAAAAACAAACAATTTAACGTACAAAAACTCTAAAAATAAAATATCGTAATTCCAAGGGGAAAAATGCAATATGACGAAATAAGCATAACAGTCTATCAAATAAGTCTAATATTCACCTAAAATGATGTCTCCTAAGGGCTTATATTTAGAACAAAACGGGAGACATCAAATACTAATCCAGAAACCCAATAACAAGCAAACCAAGGAGAATATTCGTGAGCAACATGTCATGGTTTGCCCTCTCTTGGCTCGTATCTAACTATTTCATGTACTTCCACTTCATGTTGTTCTTTAACATATGTAATGACTCTACTTGTACAACTCGAGTTTTTATACATGATGTCTCCGTATTTGTGATATATTAATCCACTTATGAGACATCATTTTAGGTGCATTTTATTAATTGTTAAGGGATTTTCCCCATTATTAGATATTTTCTTAATTCATGCCTAGATTTGGAGATTTATTACTTTTGTATCCTTTTTGGTACAATCTGTGTGTTAATGTGAAGCGCTTAGGTAAAAGAAAATAATTACATGTCAAATCAATGTCAAGGAGTTAAGGAAAGAAGATCCAACGTAAATCTAGAGTTTAAAGGAAACAAATTTGAATTAGGAAAGAAAAATCTGCTAAAGCTGTAAAGTCATTCAGTGCTTTGAAGACTGCAAAAAATATTTTACTTATATGGAAGAGCCCTTTTATGAGCATATAGATCTTTGAATTGCAGTTCTTTCCATATAAATTACGCTGAAATCCTATAAGTAACGAAGGAGATATGACAAAATCAATCTACCGTGTTTATCTTGTCTTATATTTTAGGAAACGAATTTGAATTAAAAAAGGACTCTAATAATTTGCCTTCCACTCTAAGATTTCAACTGAGGGTTATCTAGAACCTATAAATACATCTAGTTATCATTGTAAACATGTCCTTGCTCAGTTGTTCTTAGTCCTTACTCAAATATTAAACAATATTACACTTAGAGATCCATAGAAGCAAATTGATAAGTATTTATTTATCTTTTAGTTTATTTCTTGGGTTTTGCACATGTATAATCTTTGAATTCTATTTCTTTATTTTATTTTATTTGGGATTAACCTTTAAATTGATTAAGCTTCTTATCTATATTATATATTTGTGTGCTTTGATTTAATGAATGTAGTCCTTGCTAGTGCACGAGTATAGGATTACCCCATTATCAGTTAGACGGTCACTCGGAAGGGGTGTTCAATTGCAGAAACACCATATAATGTCTATTGTGCGGTAGTGATCCTGACGGGCTTGCCTAACTAAATAGTCACTAGGGCCTAAGATTCACCACTGATCACTGCGCAGGGTCCCCTTACTCAAGCCCCCGTGGAATTGTTAAGTTGCCACCTAATTCCACCTCGACGGTAGTTATGAGGAATATAGAATCCTGACTACTTCTCTCTAAGAGCTTTAATCACCCTTATAACTGGAATATAGATTTAGAAGGATAAGTGCATACTAGCAAACCTAAGTTATATCTCTCATCTCCATTCTATTTACTTTTATTTTTTTGCATTAGTAGTTAATAATTATTCTCTCAATTATTTATCTCTTTAAATAGTTGTCTTTTATTTTAGCAATCAATCTCTACTACGCTTTCTTCTCTAAAAACGATTCTACGCTAACATGCTTAATCCATGCGAACAAATCTTACTTACTAACTAAACTTGCAAACGATCTGTAAAACTTGGAGTGAGTTTCTCGTAGTAGTTAAGGGTGTGAGTCCTTATTATTTATCGAGTAATGATATTTGTCACCCTTTTTGTATCACCCTTTTATCACCTCCTACGTGTATGCCTACATGTACCAATGAATTGATTTCTCTATCCTATTTCATTTTTCTCTATCTTCTATTCAATGAAATCAAAACATATATATAGAAAGGTGATAAAAGGGTGACATGAAAAGAGGTGACATATATCATTACTCTTATTTATCTTTTATTATAATTATTCTATCACACCTTTAGCCCCACCACTACACCTTCCACGTTCAATAGGAAGTCCATTATATCTCCACGATACACTTAAGATTGGCCAACACGTAATAAAAACTTTCTACAGTTACACTTAACAAAATGAAAATGTCGGCCATGGTTTCCTTTGTCGTTCGATTTTGTAACCTTGAGTTGTGTATTTTCTCATACAAAACAAAATGGATCTTGAAACATAAATTAGTGTCTTGATTCTGGTCACCATTCCCATTCGAATTCTCGTTCACACTCCCATTCGTACAATAAGTCGACATGAGACATAGTAGAAGAACTAAGTTTAACATTAAACATTTAAACTCCAACTAAAACTAATACACTAAATTTAGATTAACAAACAAATTTTCGGCAATATAACTACTCTAATAAGTATAACAACTTCTAAGTCTAACATTACAATCTAACTCTAACCCAAAACTACAACACTAATTTTAGATTGACAGAAATATTTTCAAAAGTTTCACTACACTAAATTGTTGATAATCACTACACATTTTCAAAAAATTCACTATATTTTCAGTATATTTTCAATAATCACCTAAAATAACTTTTTATACAATAATCACATTTAATTACACTACTACAATTTTTGATAATCAATGTTGAATACCCAAATATTGTAAGCTTCTTTAAAAAAATTCCATTTGAAAACCCCTAGAAAAAGTTAAGGTATTTAAACATAATATTACCTTTACTTGAGCTGAAGTTGAGGTTGAGCTTGATTTCTTGTCATAGTTATGGTTGAGCTTGAGATTGGGGATTTTGGCTTGAGTTTGGTTTCTTGGATTTGCCTAAACTATATGTCGTGTATATAGAGGGAGAGGGAGAAAATACTCTTACATTTGCGAACGGTGTTAATATCGTCTATATAGAAGAAGAAGAAGAAGAAGAAGAAGAAGAAGAAGAAGAAGAAGAAGAAGAAGAAGAAGAAGAAGAAGAAGAAGAAGAAGAAGAAGAAGTGTGTGTATGTGTGTGTGAAACAGGAAAAAAGAAGATAATAAGAAGAGGATTTTTTCTAATTAAATGGTTGTTTTGTAAATAACATTTCCACAGGGGTAATATGCATATTTCAAAAACCCAACATTAGTTTTTAGACATTTTCCACCAGAGTGGTAGAGTGGGGGTTTAAATCATAAGTACATGCGGTGTATCAACTTATTAAAAATACATAAGGATGTTTCAACGATTCATGAATAGCACAGATTGTGTATAGGCTAAAATCCCAACAATGTTTAGTAATATTGTTTTAATAACTAAAAAGATAAAAAATTAATTAGTTGGGTTATCTCACATGGCTAGGTTTTGAGTCAATGACTTTGAGTCCAAAATAGTTTTTCGTTGTATAAAAAAGGGGAACATAATTACCACATATGGTCCACCAAAACAACATAAAAGGAAACAAAAAACAAAACCCATATATACCATTCAACATTACATTAGACCTAACGAATGGGTAGTAAAAAATTATCTCTCTAAAAACCCTAATAGCCATTTTCTCCCGGCAGCCACCTATCCACCTGGTGTCGACTAGGGCGTGATAAAAATATAATGATAAAAGATGAAACTAACACCCTAGCCTAAACACGGTAGTCACTAGAAGTATCACAGGTCGTACGCAAGTCTTAATGATAAGTAAAGATTCATTCTCAGAGACTTAGTGTGTTATACGAATGGATTAACATAAAAGCGTAGTAATAAATAGTTACTGAATTTAAAGACAATAAAAGTAAATATGATTGCTTGAGGAGAGAATGATTAATTAAACTAAATACAATAAATTAAAAGATGTAAGAATAAGATGAGAGAGTATAGCTTAGGTTTTGCTAGTATGCACTAATACTTCTATTTCTTCTACTAGTTAATAAGGGTGATTAAAGCTCTTAGATAAGTAGGAAGGATTCTATATTCCTCCTAACCCCTTCCGGGTGGACTTAGGTGGCGACTTAACAATTACCAGGGGACTTTGGTAAGGGGAACCTGCGCAATGATCGGTGATTAAATCTCAAACCCTAATGAATATCTAGCTAGGCAAGCCCTTCCGGATCACTACCGCACACTAGACGCTTATGTGATGTTTCAATAATTAGACACCCCTTCCGGGTGACCATCCAACTACTATTAAGACAATAACATGATCAGATTAAGACTGACAATAAATCAAAGCACATAAAAAATATATGGTTAAGAAGCTAGAATCAATTTAAATAGTTTTCCCAAACAAACTTAGATAGAAGAAAATAGAATTCAAAGATTATACATATGCAAAACCCAAGCTATGGGAGAATTAGTTCATACTAGAAAAAAATAAACTATACTGTCAACTTGCTTCTCTGGAATGACTTCTATGATGAAGGGTGTATTTATAGGTGTTGAGAAGACCCTAGGTCGAAATCTTGGAGTAGAAGGCAAGTAATTGGACTCCTTTTCCAGATCAAATTCGTTCCCTAAAATATAGGAGAAGGGATAAAACACTGATGTCTTGTTCTGGTAGTAACTCCTTCATTATTAGTCCGATATTCACCTACTTTATATCGAAACGACCGTAAAAAAAGAATCTACACTTCCTATTTTGATTTCTCATCCAAATTCCTAGCTGACATGAAATTATATTCACTTTAGTGGACATGGCTGCAGAATTTCAGATTTACTTGAAAACTTTTCCTTTCCTATTTTATCTCTACTTTATTTTATCTCTTAATTCCTTCCATATCTTTCTTTCCTTATCTATTTGGAATTGATTTGGAATCTAATTAATTTCCATATATATTTAAAGCTTCACATTAACACACAAATTAAACCAAATATTCTCTAAAAATAACAAACCATCAAATCATGACAAGAAATAGGACTTTATCAAAATATGAATAAAAATCTATAATTAATTAACCATAAACTCCTAAAATGATGTCTCCAACCTAGATTATTATATCACAAATAGGGAGACATCACCACCCATCCCAGCCACCGTGGAGGGGGGATTGCCCCTCCCTCCTCCGTAGCATCCCCCATTTTCATTTTCCTTTCCCTTTCCATTAGATTCTACTCTAATCTGCCCATGAATCCTATATATATGCAAGAATTAGTTTTTTCTTTTCAACTTCAAAATGGCATCATGATCCAAGTTTTTGTTTCTGATTGCGTATTTAGGCTAAGCAAATATACGGTGTTCACTCAGGTTCACAATTAATTGAACTTTTTATGGTTCGCAGTAATTTTCTTGGATATACATATTCCCTGTTATGGTTTGTCTTTGATAAGATTACCAGATTATCAACAACTGGTGTAGTCCTAATTCAAAAAGTTTTAGAATTTTTATGCTTGGATGCTTCTGCTTGTCTTGTTGGGTCAAATTTCATATTTTGAAGACTCTTATTGATATAGGGGCTTCTCCACTCTCTAAGTTGGGGCCTGCTGGATTTCCAAATCCAAGAGTTTTCTGTAAGTCTTACGATTTGAAGTGGGTTGTTTTTTAGGCCCATAATGCTGATTGTGATTGAGGTGCGGGTAAAAAAGTCATTAATTGCTTGAATTGGTACACATTTATATTATTTGAATTTTCTAAATTAGAGGGTCAGATGCAACATTGTATCTTTTCAAGTAGGATTTTTTTAAAAAGAAAGTAGGATTTTGTCCACTTTAATCTACATTGCAAATTCTGTTAAATATATGGTTGCAAGTTTCCCTTTATTTGATAAATCAGTAGCCTGTTTTTATAATATATATGGTCAGTGTCCTGGAGATTTTATTGATACTGAGGGTTGCCTTATTTAAATGGTGAATCTTGCCTCCTTTAAATTATGGGGGATTTGTTTTCCTCACCTAAGTAACTTTCAACAAATGTCCAGTCCCGTTTATAGTTTACTTTGTGTCACATTGGTTTGTGAAATCTTGTTGCTCTGCACTCTTCCAAGTCTTTTAAGAGCCTCAACATAGCATTTTTAAGTTATTGTCTAGGCTTACTAACCCTCTAGCTGACATTATATTTTCTTTCACTCCTTGGAATCTTTGAATGCCATTGTGGTGGCTTTGTTCGAGTTTGTGTTCACCAATGACCGTGTTACTAAAATTTCTTTGTGTGTTTAAAGATCAATTATAGGTTTATGTTTTTTCATGTAATATTATGTTATTCGGATTTGTTTTACTATCCCTTGACTTGTACTTGACATTATCATTATTCTATTGGGTACTTTTTCGACTAAAAAAACCCATATATGTTCAATCTATTTCATAAAATATGAATAAACGGTTTACCCTCTCGTTCATTATGTATAAAAAAGTTTCAAACAAAAAAATATTTTGCAAAACAAGCCATTAAAGAATACTTGATATTATCATAAAATTCCTCTTCAATATCTCTTGAAAGCTAAAATCAATTTTATGTGTCTTTTATAAAAAAAAATGCATATTTGGTGCTTCTCCTAAAAGTGTTTTTCAGGATCTATAACATTTTTAATGTTCACTTCTAAGTGTTTTAAAAAAAAGAAATTTCAAGCGGGCACTAAATAACATTGTTATGAATTACTTAGAGAGAACAAAGTTAATTAATTGAGTTATCTTAATGTGTTAGGTTTGAAATGAGTTAATTAATCTGAATTTAAAATAGTTGTCTGGTGTATAAGAATTAAAAGAGAACAAAATTACCATATCTTGGCCCCAAAAAACAACATAAAAAAGAACAAACAACAAAAGTGTATGCCCAATTTGAAGGTCTGAAACTCTATGCTAAAATCATAGAAAACAAAGGAATTAGCTTCAATTACTTAAGGAAAAACATAATAAACTCTTGGGGTGTTAATGGAAAAGTCCACAGTGAAAAGAGATGATTCAAAATCTGCATCATCACTTTTGAATCAGAAGATGATCTTCAAGGGGTCTAGAATAATCTCCCATGGAACCTGGAGGGGAAACATGTTCTTCTTCAAAAATGGAACACGCCTAAATGCTTAACTCACCACATCATCCTTTATCATACAAATACATGATATACCACCAACTCTTATTGATGTCTCCCTATTTGTTCTAATTATTAGCCCTTTGGAGACATCCTTTTAGGTGAATAAATGACTTATTTGATAGACCTTTATGCTTAATTGATCATATTGCACTTTCTCCCCTTGGAAAATGACTATTTGCATTTTTAGAGCTTTTGTGCGTTAATTTGATTATTTTTAGTGCAATGTTAGTATGTTCTTAAATGTCAATACAAGGTGGAGAAGTGAGAATTAGAGTCTTAGCTTATTTTTAGTGTGTTAGGAAGTATTTGAGTCGAGTTTCTAATTTTAGAGTGCACTTTCATATTTCTAATCTTGATTATTGATTTATTATTTTTTAAAGCATATGCGATTTAATTATTTATTTATTGTGAAACTTTAAAATATATATGGTAATTAATTAGAGACCAAGTCAAGTCTAAGAAGGAAGGGAAAGATATTTACATGTAAATAAGAAGATTAAGGAAGGATATATGCAAAGAAGGAAAAGATAAAGCTGCCTTATAAATCTGAAATTCCAGCCACGTTTCAAAGACGAGTCCATAACTTAATATTGGATAGGAATTTGGGAGAATGGTCTGCACCAATGGAAAGAGATTTCCGAGACAAGCGGTTTCGAATATTGGAACACCTCAAACGGATAAGTATTGAAGGAGATAAAACCAAAACAAATCAGCAGCAGAATCTTACCTTTCCTAGATTTAAGGGTTACAAATTAAAGAGTTCTTGACTTGTCTCCCACTCCAAGTAAATTCGACATAGGGCTTCCTAGCACCTATAAATACACCTCTTAGACCTCATTATTCAGTACCCCTCACAATTCATTCAATATATACATCTTTAGAGAGAGAGAGAGTCAGAACCACCACTCATTAAACCTTCATATTAAATCATCCTTAGATAGAGCGTCAAGAGGCGGAAGCAAGAGCAGAAGATGGAGAATCCTTTTCCTCCAACAACAGTTCAAGCCAATTCCTCTATCTAGGTTCTTATTTTATTTCTGTTATTAGGACATGTATATTATTAATTTCTTTAGTGTTTTTACTTTCAATATGAGCTAAACCTTAATTACTTGAGAATCGTAATAGGATGAACCCTAATTTATTTAATTCATGTATTTCAATTTGGGATTAGTTTCTGGTTTAATTTGAATTAGGTATTTCATATTGTTTCTTATTTTATATTAATTTCACTATTAATGAATTGGCTAATCGAAGATAGGTCATAGTAATTAAGCTATTCACTTTGGTGGGGAAGTGATCGCCTTGACGGGGGGTTTAATTACTGAAGTAGATAATAAACGTAAAGTAGAAATTATTGATCATGACGGACTTAGTTAACCTTATAGCCAATTGGGTAAAATAGAATTCATCTGAACGTAGCTTATAATCGCCCTGACGGGGTTTGTAATACTGTAGGATAGCTCCTAGGTCCACCCTGACGGGGGCTAGGATATTATAGAGTCCCGACTAATATAGAAATATCAGTTCCGCCCTTAACGAAAGTTAGCGAGACTCAAGTATAGCTCATATCTGCGTCGTAATCCTTTAGTATTTATTTTCAGTAATTTGATTTCTTGCATTCTTAGGATTAATATAATAACCCAACAAATATATTTTATCTTTTATTTCTGTATTTTCAATTACTACTACTTGTTTAGAACACTTGGGTTATACCAGTCCAATCCCTGAGAACGAAACCCGACTTGTTGGAGTATTACTTGGACAACCGTACACTTGCGGTATTGTGGTTCCTTTAATTTTTGCATTAATTTTATAACACACCAGGACCCACCAAGTTTTGGCGCCGCTGCCGGGGATTGCAGCGTGTCACCCCGGTGTTTAATGCTTAAGTAGTTTTAATTGTTTATTTTTTTTTATTTTTTTATCAGTTTTACGCTTGGTCTTTGTTTTTGTTTTGTTTTACAGGTTCTTTATTCAGGTAATGATCAGGAGCTTTAGTTAAAGATGTATAGAGGACATTAACCAGATCCCGATCCATATGACTATTGGGAAGACTCTTCGGGACAACAACAATGGGGTAGTAACTTCTACCAACCACCTTATCAACACCCGCAAGGTTGGAACAACCAATGGATCGGGAATAATCAACAACAATTGTCATATCACTATCATCAAGATCAACCATCTTATCACTATCAACAAGATGAAAGATGGAACATTCGACAACCTCCACAAATAACTCTTGCCGATTTGAATGAAATGATTGCTAAATACATGCGCAATCGCAATGAAAGCAGTGCAAAAATAGAACGGAAGTTAAACGAAATGGGTTCCAGATATAATTCTCATGACTTTGCCGAGAACAATAGCAAGTCTTATGAAGACCCCAAATTCGAATGCCGTTACGAAGAGATAATCATGGGAAGATTTCAAGAGCGAAAGGAAAGAGATGAGGAAAGCAATGCCAGAATGAAAAAAATAAAACAAATCCTAGATGAACTGGCTTCCCAGTATGATTCTCTTGAAGAAGTAGTTGAGGAGGAAATGTTGAAAGACAGAGTTAGTGATAGTGATACGACCACCGTGCCGATTATAAATGGAGACCACCATGTGGTTGAGAATCTTGTTAGCATGGTGGAAGGAGGAGTAGCAACGAAAATCCTAGAAATTGAAACTGAGATTGCTATTCCTATGGAGCGTGCACATGATCAAGATATGGAACGCAAAAAGGAAGAAGAGGTGATCGAGATTATTGAGATTCCACATCAAGAACATGATGAAGTAATAGTGGAAGATTGGGTTGAAAGCGAAGACGAATATGAAGTGGTTGAGGTATCAATTGAAGAATTAAAGCTTCATAATAAAAGAGAAGTCGAATATCCACCACAAAAAGTTCACCAATCACTATCTCCACCACAAATCATCATTAGAGATAAAAAATCGGAATCACCTCTATTACTAAAAATGATCAATAGGTGCTACACCGCGAGAGTAAATCGGCAAGGAGAAGCACCTACCCACCACACTTTAAAGAGGAACGCGAGATTAAAGAGAATAAAAATGAGCTTATACCGTTGAGGACGGTTATCTACTATCATGTGGTGAAAAATAAGTTTCGTCGTGCAAGTAAGAAGGCGAAACGGAGATACTACCTTCCCCTTTCAGAGATCGATTGAGTATAATTCTAAGGGGGGAAGGTCCTAAAGCTTACATGCCAAGGACGAGGCAAATTTAAGCGGAGGAGAACCGCAAGGGCCTCAATACCATATTCATGGAAGGTAACGCGTCGAACTTAAAGACGTAATAAACAAAAGTGCTTCTTGGGAGACAACCCATGTTTTAATTTGCTTTCTGTTTTTAAATTCCTAGTGTATAATTATAAGTAATCATCGAGTATTAGTGTCTACTTTTAAAAGAAATGAGAAAGGTGGTGTGTTAAAGTGTGTAGGAATTGAGTTTGGGGTGAAAAGGAACGAAAAGAAAAAATAAATCTGCAGCGCCGGTATACCGGACGAAATCCCCGGTATACCGGAGGGAGGAAACACGAGCCCACGGGTTCTGGAATCAGTTTTTTTGCCGAAGGGTACTTTACTGGGACCGGCTAGCCGGTCATCTAACCGGCATGCCGGCCCTCTGTGTCGAAAAAAAAAAATCTGGACACAATCAGAGAAAACTTCGGCAAGTCATATCTTTGCGCTCGGATGTCGAAATCAGGTGATCTTTGAGCCTAAACTGCATAACTTTTTGAGATCTAGCTGTTGGGGACGTCTTCGTTCGCGACCGGTATTTAGGTGCCCAGAAACACGTTCCCACGGGTAGCGGCTCGGGTTGTTTGTCGAGAGGTACAAAAAGACACACGTCCAAAAACGGTATGCCGGCCAGAACTCCGATATGCCGGCCAGTAGGTCGGTTTTGAAGAGTTTGTTGCCTTATACACTTCTTACTTCATCAAGAAGGAACCCTAGCCTCTCCAACACGATTTTGCAGACCTTAACCCATTATATACCTGCACAAAGACCACTACCACACCCAAGAACATTAAATCTTTCCTCCTATTCCATTCCAAACACTCATCCAACACCACAATAATTCAAGAACATTAAGAAATCTTCTCCTTCAATCTTAAGCCTATTCATCAAAGCTTCAATCTTATTCATTAAACCTTCCCCAAGCCATTACATATTGATTACCCATCTCATATAACACTATAATCCTTCATTATAAATACTCAAAACATCAAATTTCAAAACTCTTCTCTAGTTTTTGATTATTTGAAGTTTTGATTTTGGGGTTCATTGAGATGTCGAAGATTGGGAATACAAGAATACCATGGAGAGGAAGAGGAAGTTGGAGATCCTCTTATTAACTTTTGGGTGTTAAAAGATGTAGTTGAAAGAATAGAAATTTTGGAGGATATTCATGAAGAGGTGTTACTAACCATAGGAAAAGTCACAAAAGAGTTGGAGCTTATGAAAATCATATTACGTGGAGTGGGCAATGTTCAACATGCCACCTACGCAACACAAGGAGATCAACCTACATGCAACAATGGAAACCAGCTTCGTGATGGTTCAGATACGTTTTCCTATCCCTTTCTTATTTGTTTTAATTGTTTATTTGCTTTCTTGAGTCTTTTTCGAGTCATGGGGACACGACTCACTTTTGCGTTTAGGGTGGGGTTCGTTGCCTCATCCCAATTTTTTGTGTTTTACATGCTTTTCAGAAATAATTTTTTTTAGGGTTGCGTTTGACTGTAGAGTATTTTAAATGCCCCCATCAAGCATGCTTTTTATGAATTTATAATAGAAAATAGTTGACTTTAGGAGTTAGTGTAAAACGCAATTTGATTGCATGCAAATATGAGATAATTGATAGGAATAATTAATGAACAATGCAAAAGAAGTAAACTTGTGCTTAAGGATAATGAGTGGTTTGTAGAACGTGAGATCTAAATGAGTAGAGAACCCACTTAGGTATGAACTAGAGGCAAGCTGTGTAGATAGGAAAATGATAGAGGCAGTTCTTTGTTAGCCCTTTGAATCCTTTTTGGCCTTCATCCCTGAATTAATTATATCCTTCTTAGCCAAATTTTTAGCCTTTAAGCCTTTCTTTTGTCACCACATTATAAGCCAATATCCCTTTAGATTGTTAGGCATTACCATATGACCCGCACTTGAATCACGATCCAGAGACTTCCTGTCTTGAGCTTGAGTTTGGGGTGGTGGGTCCACTATTATGGGAATTTACATTGGGTTGGGATTTTTGAGCTTATCAATTGTGCTTTGTTTATATTTTGATGATTCACAGGTTTATTACATTGCAACCCTTTGCCGGGGTAATAGTAGATGAAAAAGAAGCTAAAAAGCTAAAGTTATGAATAAGCATAATTTATGAAAAAATAGCATGATATCTCAACATAAAAAAGGGAGTCATAGCTATACAAAAGAAAAAGAAAATTCATATGAAAAGAATATATATATATTTGGACCGGCAAAGAGGAAATTTTTAAATGAATCATCCTTAGTGCTTATTGGATTAATTTGGGGACGCTAAATTAGTGCGTCAAATGGGTTGAGTGAAAACGTTATTCGAGTGTAAAATCAAGCTCTTGGACAGTTTGTTGATGGTAAGTGGGTAGAGAGCCAAAAGCTCACTTCAAATTTACCAAATATACATACCATACCGTCCCTAAGCCTACGCTAAAACCGTAAAGACCTCGTGATTTTTAGATGCATAGTGAGTTAATAGGGAGTATGCTAAGTGGAGTGTTCAAAGCAAGTAAAGATTGAGGAACACCCTATAGCCACCATCTTGAGATAAGTAATAAGCGTAACCTTCTAGCATTGTGAAATTAATTTTGGATTGATATTACTTTGTGTTTGATTTTTCATGATAAGTTGATGTCTCCCTAATTGTTCTTATTTTTTACCCTTAGGAGACATCATTTTTTGTGTTTATTTAATTATTTTGATAGACTTTTGGACCAAATATGCAATAATCCGGAATTCCCTTTTTATTTCTAGCATTTTTAAATTATTAAACTTTTGCGCGTAATATTGGTATTTTTAGTGTAAAGTTTACAGGTTTTTAGATGTTAGCTAGGAGAGGAATCCGAGGAAAAAGTCAAAGATCGTGAATTAGAGTCAAGACTTGAAGATAAATCTCGAAGATATTATTTTTAGAGCTGAAACTCTGTTTTCCAGGCCATAGATTGCTGATTTCAAGGTGCTTAAGAGCTGCTTTATCCGCTGACCTTTGAAGATAAAACAATCCTTAGCGAGTTACGGAAATTTAGCAACTGATTTCAAGTCAATCGGAGTCATAACGAAGCGGGAAAAGCCGTTTTAGTGAAGGTGTATCAACAGTTACGGGATTTTGGGCTTAGAAATTGGGTTTGGACATTTAATTAGTGTTTTATTTTCTGGTCCAAGCCCTAATCCGTTTTTATGCTTATAAAAGGAGGTCTGGACTTCTATTTTTCATACAATTCACATTCCACAATATTAAACACCAGAGAGAAGCAACAGAAGGAAGAAAGAAGAAGCTGCAAGAACTGGAGAGGGTCTATATCTCCGTTCTCAGTCATTCCAATTCCAGAAATTAGGTTCTTTTTATCTTTAATTTTGTAATCAAATATGAATTCCATTACATTTAATTTAGTTTTTCTTTTCAATATGACCTAAACATTTAATAGTGCTTGAGAACAATTAATGGGTGAATCCCAATTTTATTGAATAACGAATGTTGAATTTGGGTTTCTGTTAAATTAAATTAGATTGGGGCTTTTACTCTTTTCGATAATTTGTGATTGTTTACTGTTTTTAGAGTCGCGAACTAAGAACAGGTATTCGTATCTAGGCTATTCCACATATGTGGCGTGTGGATCATCCTGACGGAGGGTTTAGGTATAGAATTAATTATTCAATCTAGGATAGAAGCTATTGATTCTGACGAACTTAGCTAATTCTAGGGCCAATGAGGTAATAAAACTTAATCATCCAAAGGTGGATCATATTTACCCTGACGGGACTAGTGACACTCTAGGATCGCCTTATAGTCCACCCTGACGGGGATATAAGGAATTTAGAATCCCGACCATTGTAATTGACCAATTTAGCCCTTAAACAACATAAGTTAGGAAATAAGATTGGGAGGATCCTTGCGTTCTCAAGTACTACTTCTCATACTGCGTTTTCACTCATTTTACTTGCGTCTTAGCTTTTTACTTGCATTTATAATTTGTCTTTCATTTAGTAGCTTTAATAAACAAAACCAAACAAACATATTTTATTTACTTGCTTTCATAAGTGCAACCAATCATTATCTGTTAAACATTGTAGTCAACCATCCCGTCCTTGGAACGAATCTGTATTATCATCTATATTACTTGGGACAACCGTACACTTGCGGTTGTGGTTCGATTATTTTTGCATTTATTTAGAACACACAAAGGACCACCATAAGTGTAGGTGTATATTAATTCCTAGATTAGACTATATGAGATTTGTTTTAAGTTGTGCTTTGGGCGTATTTTCTAGATTCTACCTTCTGCATTCACCTAAAAGGCCTTTGTTTTTATTTTGCTTTGTCGCGACGACAAAGGTTTGAGTTTTGGGTCTTGATGTCTCCCTATTTGTTATAATTATTAGCCCTTTAGAGACATCCTTTTAGGTGAATAAATGACTTATTTGATAGACTTTTATGCTTAATTGATCACATTGCACTTTCTCCCCTTGGAAATTGACTATTGGCATTTTTAGAGCTTTTGTGCGTTAATTTGATTATTTTTAGTGCAAAGTTAGTATGTTCTTAAATTTCAATACAAGGTGGAGAAGTGAGAATTAGAGTCTTAGCTTATTTTTAGTGTGTTAGGAAGTATTTGAGTCGAGTTTTTAACTTTAGAGTGCACTTTCCTATTTCTAGTCTTGATTATTGATTTATTATTTTTTAAAGCATATGCGGTTTAATTATTTATTTATTGTGAAGTTTTAAAAGATATATGGTAATTAATTAGAGACCAAGTCAAGTATAAGAAGGAAGGGAAAGAGATTTACATGGAAATAAGAAGATTAAGGAAGGATATATGCAAAGAAGGAAAAGATAAAGCTGTCTTATGAATCTAAAATTCCAGCCATGTTTCAAAGACGAGTCCATAACTTAATATTGGCTAGGAATTTGGGAGAATGGTCTGGACCAATGGAAAGAGATTTCTGAGACAAGCGGTTTCGAATATTGGAACACCTCAAAGGGATAAGTATTGAAGGAGATATGACCAAAACAAATCAGTAGCATAATCTTACCTTTCTTAGATTTAAGGGTTACGAATTAAAGAGTTCTTGACTTGTCTCCCACTCCAAGTAAATTCGACATAGGGCTTCCTAGCACCTATAAATACACCTCTTAGACCTCATTATTCAGTACCTCTCACAATTCATTCAATATATACATCTTTAGAGAGAGAGTTAGAACCACCACTCATTAAACCTTCATATTAAATCATCCTTAGATAGAGCGTCAAGAGGCGGAAGCAAGAGCAGAAGATGGAGAATCATTTTCCTCCAACAACAGTTCTAGCCAATTCCTTTATCTAGGTTCTTATTTTATTTCTGTTATTAGGACATGTATATTATTAATTTCTTTAGTGTTTTTACTTTCAATATGAGCTAAACCTTAATTACTTGAGAATCGTAATGGGATGAACCCTAATTTGTTTAATTCATGTATTTCAATTTGGGATTAGGTTCTAGTTTAATTTGAATTAGGTATTTCATATTGTTTCTTATTTTATATTAATTTCACTATCAATGAATTAGCTAATCGGAGATAGGTCATAGTAATTAAGCTATTAACTATGGTGGGGAAGTGATCGCCTTGACGGGGGGTTTAATTACTGAACTAGATAATAAACGTAAGGTAGAAATTATTGATCCTGACGGACTTAGTTAACCTTATAGCCAATTGGATAAAATCGTATTCATCTGAACGTAGCTTATAATCGCCCTGACGGGGTTTGTAATACTGTAGGATAGCTCCTAGGTCCACCCTGACGGGGGCTAGGAGATTATAGAGTCCCGACTAATATAGAAATATTAGTTCCGCCCTTAACGAAAGCATTAATTAGGTAAGTTTAGGTGATACCCCAGCGAGACTCAAGTATAGCTCATATATGCGTCGTAATCCTTTAGTATTTATTTTCAGTAATTTATTTTCTTGCATTCTTAGGATTAATATAAAAATCAAACAAATATATTTTATCTTTAATTTTCTGTATTTGCAATTACTACTACTTGTTTATTGAACACTTGGGTTATACCAGTCCAATCCCTGAGAACAAAACCCGACTTGTCGGAGTATTACTTGGACAACCGTACACTTGCGGTATTGTGGTTCCTTTTATTTTCGCATTAATTTATAACACACCAGGACCCACCACTTATCAATAAAGATAATGATCAAAAAATTGCTACAAAACTCGGAAAAGTTGAGGAAACAATCTTACCACCGATTGAAAACTTTATGGAATTTAGCGCCATCCGAGTACGTGTAGACTAGAACATCTTCAAAACCATTCAATGAGCCTACAACATAAACCTCAGAGATGGGCAAAAGATTAGAGGTATACTTAAATATGCAAAAATTTGTGATTTATGCTATTTATGAAGAATATTAGATAATGAACAGAATGAATGTACCAACAAAGGGAGACTACTTTTTAACCTAAACAAAAACATCTATGGTTTTGAGCAAAAATTTTTTGAAGAAACAAATTCAATCTGAAACCCACCACTAAGTCACAACCCACCACCAAGTCAACAAACAACGACCACTAACAAAATCCCGCCCAAACTCCACAAAACCCTAGGCAAAAAGATAAGAATTCAAAAATTGAAACTTACTGTCACACATTTATTGCTTCTGACAACAGCATGGCTATTGAGGATAATATGACAACAATGAGAAGAAAGGCGGCTTCAAATTACAGCCAAAAGAGGAATGAATCGAAACTCGACTTGGTAAGAGAAAGAGTTATACAAAACAAGGCCCCCAATACTGAATATAATGGGCCAAATAAAACATGGGCCAAATAAATGGAAACAAATATTTTAGCCCAAGTAATTAACCCAATCTGAAAGAAATCCAATAACACCTAAACCCCTAACCTTTGGATCCAATGGAAACACCCGTTATTATAACACCTAAACACTATATCCAAATCGGAAGCAATGCTAAATCCCTAAATCAAAATTAACCCAAACCAATCCATACTCTCTGAAATCAAAGCTACACAAAATCAACACCATGAAACATCTTCATAACACCCACATACTGAATCTATACCATATTCCCTATATGAAGACTTTAAAACCCCAATTCATCATCGACAACATGAGTATAAATCACAAACAGAGAATAAAGTGAAATCAAAAGTTCAATGGAAACCACAAAATACAATAAGCTCTTGGCAACAAGATGGAAAGTGAATGAACCAATTAGAGAATCAAAACACCAATCAAACAAGCAAGAAGAAACAACAAAACAAGATGAAGAAACAAAGAAAGATATTGATACCACCATAGAAAACAAAGAAGATGCTGCTGACAAAGAGGTTTTTGGGTTTGTCCTTGAACAAACCCACATGGGTACATGATACATTCTGTTGGAATTGTTAAGTGATTGGTACCCACTTGACAATTCTAACACTCAAGGATGCGGTCAATACTCATCAATCTGAGGTAATATCTCTTATTTAAACGCTTAACGAAAAAGACAAAACTGATACACTCAATAAATTCTCTTAATATGAATAATGTATGCACTATTAAACCCGAGGGTAGAGCTGGAGGACTTGTCCTTATTGCTAAACACGATTTAAACATTTAAGTTCTTAAAGCTACAAAAAACTTCATCCACTGTCATAGTTCTGGTGAGAAAGGTACAAATGCTTACTATACTTACACATATATTTCATCTCAAGAAAATGAAAAAGAAAACAACTTTGCCAAAATTGAAAGTCTTATGGAAAAAAAATGAACCCTGGTTCTTAATTGGTGAACTTAAAATGATCAGGTTCAATTATTTAAAAAAATAGGAGGAAATGAGGGTCAATACACTGATAAAAACTTCTTGAATGCCTTTATACATCAAAATCATCTTAATGAAACTTCTATTAAAGGGTGTTTTTTCACCAGGAGCAATAGAAGAAGTGGCAACAAACTTATAAAATAAAATCTTGACAGGGGCTTAGCAAACCTGGCTTGGTATACTCTGTATCCTAAAGCATGGATTGCCACTCTACCTGCCATAGGATCTGGTCATATCCTCCTGATTCTTCACTGTAATAAACATATCTTCAAGAAATTTGATAGGTTATTTACAGAAGAACAATGATTATGAAGTGATTAATATGATTAAAAATCTCTGGAATGCTTATACTAATATAACTTAAAAAGGTATTGTCAAATTTGGTACTAAATTACACCTTATATCAAAATTTATTACATTACTGCTCAGTTAGAAGATTTTTGGAATAAGGAAGGATTATATTGGAAAGAAAAATCTAGAATTCAATGGGAAACCTTGGGGATAAAAATACCACCTTCTTAAATAATTCAACTAAAGCTAAAAGAAAACATAATAAATAATTATACTTTTAAATAATGAAGGTATTTGGATGGAAAATGAAAAGTATAGAGAAAACCACATCATACAACACTATACTAATACTTATTCTACTGAAGGTCCTAGAAATTATCACTCTGTTCTAAACAAGATAAAACCTACTACAACTTGTGAAATGAATATGATTCTTGAAGCTCATGTTTCTATTCAAGAAATAAAAGAAGCAGTGTGGGATCTGGGGGGGAAATAAATCCCCAAGCCCTGATGGATTCACTGACAACATTTATAAGAAAAACTGGGATATCATTAAAATTGATTTCATGAAATGCATCTCTGACTTCTTATGGAACATGGGTAACCTGACTTCCATTAATGAAACTTATATAACCCTTATACAAAAGGCTAAAACCCTTAATAAACGCTATAATTTCCCATGAAAAATTGACTTTTATTAGCAATAGAAGCATAATTGATAATATCATTATAGCTCATGAGGCTATATATTACTTGAAAAATAAAAGAACATCAAAAAATTATGCAGCAACTACTAAAGCTGATATATCAAAAGATTTTGAAAGTATTGAGTGAGATTTCCTTTTTGATACTATGAAATCACTGGGATTTCCTAATACTTGGATAAAATGGATTGAGATGTGTGTAAAAACTGTATCTTATTCAATTTTATTAAATGGAAATCCCATTGATTTACCTAAACCCACTAAGGGGCTTAGACAGGGAGACCCCTTGTCTCCTTTCTTGTTTTGCATTGTAACTCAGGATCTATCGCCTATGGTCAATGATAAAGTACAAAAAGGCCTCATATATGGTGTAAAACTTAGTCGAATTTGCCCCACATTAACACATATTACTTTCGTTGATGATAGTTTATTCTTCCTGAAAGCTACACATGATGAATTTTATCATTTTAATGATATTATGAATATGTACAACTTTGCCTCAGGTCAAAACATAAACTTAAATAAAAGTCGAGTAATTTATAGTAAAGATACCCCCACAAACCCTGTCTCTGAACTCACTGTTATACTTCAAATGAATCACTTAGCTAATCTTGGTAGTTACTTAGGTTTACCCTCTGATTAGGGTAGATAAAAAACAAAAGCCCTGAAATGGCTCATTGAAAGAATCATCTCTAAACTTGATGATTGGAATTGTAAATTCCCATTTGAAGTTGGGAAGGAAACTTTATTTAAAGTTGTAGTACAATCCATACCAGTTTATATTATGTCCATTTTTCATATATGCGAATCAATATGTAACAAAATCTCATCAAGTATTGCATCTTATTGGTGGGGTAATAATGGGAACACTAGATTACATTTAAAAAAATTGAAATTTATGGAAATGCCTAAAACTGAAGGTGGCATGAATATCAAAAACTTTACACAACTCAACACTGCCTTATTAGCTTCATATGCATGGAAATTCAATAACAATAAAGAATCTCTAGCTTATAAAGTTATTAAAGGTATATATTTCCCAAATGATTGCTTTGAATCAACATCACTTGGTTACAACCCATCTTGGGCCTGGAGAAGCCTTATAAAGGGAAGAAACGCATATATTAATGATAATAGAATGATAGTTGGCAATGAAAAAAACACAAATGTTTGGCATGATGACTGGATTCCCCAGTCGGACAAACCTCAAAACTCTTCCAGTTCCCCTATCATTAAATTGGCTGAACTGATTAAAGATAGAAAGGAATGGGATAAGGAAAAACTTATTAATACACTTTGAACTGAAAAGGCTGAAAAAGTCCACACTCTAAATATCAGCATCACTAATGTAACGGATACTCTTGTTTGGAAACATTCAAGTAATAGAAATCTTACTGCTAATAAAATATATAAACACATCTCTAATAGTATTTCTGAAGAGAGAAAGCAAAATGAGAAATTTCTAACTTTGAACTCTTTCAAAGTGTATGAGAACTCTAGGACATTATTTGGAAATTAAATATACCCCCTAAACTAAAGAAAATATCATTGGAGAGTTGTTTCAAATGCTATACCAACTGAAAGCAACAAATTTCATAGAAGATGCGCTTAAACAATATTTGTAAAGTATGTGGAAATGATAGAGAAACTTCTGAACACCTTATGTTTCTTTGCTCTAGCTCCAAAGCCAGGTGGTTTGCAACTCCCTCTAGTCAAATCTTTTCAAAGGATAATATCAAAAACATATAAGAATGATGAAAAACCCAAATGATGAAAAGAATATACCACAGGTTGAGATGGAAATATGGATTATGTGGTTCATAAGGAAAGCTATGAATAAATATATCTTTGAAAATCATACTATCTGCCCCATAATAACTATAAAAAATGCTTATAATGCATATGATGAGTTTTGTAGATATAAAATCACAACCTCTGAGGCATATACAGACCCAAACACAAATGTAATCAACACAACTGAAAAGAAAACAAACACATATCAAAACAGGAAAAATTACAATAACCCAAAAATCTATATAAATGTGGATGCGTCTTACCTTTAAGAAACTAATATTGCTTCATCTGCATGTATGTTTAGTGACAAAAAGGGCCAATTTTTGGGAGAAAGATTATGGAAATAAATTGCACATTTTAGAAGAAGCAAAAGTAGTTGAAAGTCGTTATGCAATTCTTGAAGCAACAACACAACCAAGAAGAAATCTTGTTCGGAGGAATGATTGTCTTAGTCTAATGAACCTCTCATGAAGGGCGTAAAGTTTGAAAATCATCATCTATTTCTTATATTTGAAGATATTTAAAGTTTGCCGCAAACCATTGATATCTCAATTTGTTTCAAGGAAATTAAATAAAGCAGTGGATTAGTGTAAGAAAATAAAACCTATCTTATTGTATTCGCACTCTTTAATTTATCTAAATTGAGATTTAAAGGAAAAAAGATAAATATGTTTTTTTTTTTTTTGCATACATGAGAGGCTATAAAGCCGTTAAGAACAAGAGATTACATCAAGAACAAAATGAAATTATTGACTAACTAGTACAACCCTATTGGTTGCATGTCCACTCCTATCTCTCGTAATCAAACTCTAAAGAAAATCTGGTGGATCATTAAGCACTACTGGTTGAGTGTATAATAGTGCCCCTTCTCGTGCTAGTCTATCAGCACAAAAATTAGCTTCACGATATATCTGAACCAGCTTAACATTAGATAATTTACGCAACAGTGCACAACACTCCTTTGCTATCGAAACATACCGACTACCTAAGCTCCCACCGCCCTTCACTAGCGCGTGGAGCTTCCCCGAGTCCATCTCAAATTGAGTAGAGCTCCCACCGCCCTTCACTAGCGCATGGAGCTCCTCCGAATCTGTCTCGATAATCAATTCATTATAACGATTTGTGCAAGCCCATCTAAGTCCAAAGTGTAATGCAGATAATTCCGATACAAAGGGAGAGACAACATCGCAAGAACCCATGAATCCCGCAATATACGTACCATAAATATGTTTTGACTAAAAAAAGAAACTCATATATGTTCTATCTATTTCATAAAATATGTTCCAAACGAACAGAATAAACGGTTTACACTCTCGTTCATCTTCAATATATATTTTATATCTTTCATTTTTGTCTTCTCTATTCATTTTTCCTAATTAAATAATTTTCTGGATTGTTAAAAACAAATTCATTAGTTCAACGTTGTAAAGATTGAGAATAGTAATATGGAAATTCATCAAGTCACATGGATGTCATAAGATATAATTGAACAAAAAAACCATTGAAGTGGCTTCCTCAACTGAAGCACGATTTCATTTCACTAATGTAATGAAATAAAATCCAGTTAAGGAACACCAAGTGACTGAAAATACAAATATGTACCCGCAAATAAAAATGCCCATTATTTGGTACTGGGAAGAAGTCAGGAGAAACTGATATACAACCTTCTTTCGGAAACTTCAGAGAACTATCAAAGATTTATGTATATTGTGGTGTTTATTAGGTTTTTTGAATTGACAAAACAGGTAAAGATTTTTTTTGGGTATTGAAGCTATTCATTTAACAGTTTACAATGCTTATACTGGTTCGAATTCTAGAAATAAATCTTGTCTAAACTCCATTCCTTCCTCTTTGAACCTGCTATTTATTCTTCCATGGAGTATGTTTCCTCAACTCTATCCTTGCTTAAACAACGCAAGTTTTTTTTTAAAATTTATTTAACAAGATGCTACTGTATTAATTATTCCATGATTTGCATAGAGCTGGTTATTTCTATCAATCCATATTCCATAGACAACAGCTGCAAACACTATATCTAAAACATTTGCATTAAAACTTGTTTATATCCGAGATAAATCCCATGACTACTCAATATATATTGCTGTAAAGGAACAGCAAAAAGATGAATGAAGAATTCGATATTTAAAATGTAGAAGAAGAATGAAACATTTTGTTTAATAAAGAAGCTGTAATGCTCTTAATTTGCGAAACAAAATATCCCACATCGCTTCGTTACTTTATTTTGTGACAGTTTATAAGTTGATGCACAACAGTATAGTATGCCGAGTTCAGTAACGTGGACTTGTAACTCAAGTGAGGGCTTTAAGGTGATGGTACAATGGTTTAGCCCATCGAGTAGGGTTTGGTCCTAGCTTTATTCTGGCCTGCCCGTTCCAAGCGATGAGTTGGGTCATGGGGTTTAGGCGAAGGCTTAGATCTCGTGGTTTCTAAAGTGGAGGGTAATGCATGAGGCTGGTCACAGAGCAGTGATAACTTCCCACTCTTTGCAGTGGAAGGATAACAGGCCGGTGCTATCCAAGCCCAATATTACTCAATGGGCCGTTCTAATTGAACCATCATTTTTTTCTTTTTCTTTTTCCCCTGAAAATCTATCATAAAAGCCCACTAATCATATATACTTAGTAAATGAATGGGTCGTCTTTCTTATTACTTTGCAAGTCCAACACAACTACATAGCTTCATTTCTTTTTTCCTTAATTGGCATCCAACTTTGCTAATTAATATTTTTATTCGATAACATAATAGTTTTGCTAATAACCCCAATTTACACACAACTCTCATAACAATACTTGATGCTTATTTCTTTTTTCCTAAATGGTGGCATACAAGTTTTGCTATTTTTTTTTATTGAATCCATAATACTTTGCTAATAACTCCTACTAAAAAAATTGACAAAAATAAATAGAGAAAATGACACTTAGGGTCTTGACCACACCCCCCTCTTCGAGTTAACACCCCCACCTAGAGCCTTTTCTTACTAAAGACTTCAGCAACTTTTTAACACATGAACCCCAAAACCCCTGTTACCTTACTACCCTTTTAGAATTATATATATACTATTTTAGAACCCCACCAATTATAATTTTCAGATTATAATACTCTCACCTCCCCCTCCCCTTCTCCCCTATCTCTCTCTCTCCTCCCCCATATCCCAAACCGCCACCACCACTATCCTCCTCCATGAGAACAACCACCACCACCACCATCTCCCTCCTCCCCTATCTCTCTCTCCTCCCCCCAGCTCCCAAACCGCCTCGCGTGAAGCAGACATGGAATCGCAGCACAACATCATAACCAAATAATGAAGCTCCTTACAGATCTGTGAGCTCGTGACCACCGGAGAGGGAAGCAGCCATGGAAAACTCCCTTTCGCGAGCTCGTGACCACCGGAGCTGCTGGAGAAGACTGATTAATTCGAAGCACTCCATCGGCGCCGATTTGAAGAGACGAGCAGATCCAACTGTTTCATGGTTGTTCGAGTTCGCGAGTCATGGAGGTGTTCGTGGCTGCTGCCTCCTCGCAACAATGGCAGATCTGGCGAGCTTCACTGCAAATCCGGCGAAGCACCACCACATCGAGCTCGTGCAAGTCCGGCGAAGCACCACCACACCGAGCTCCTTCCTGCAGTGGTAGATCGAGATCCAGGCCGGCTGATGGTGGTGGTTGTTCGAGATTTTGACAGAAGCAGGTTGCAGTTCGCCGAGCTCCTTCCTGCAGTTACCGTGAGAAGCTGATGGAGGCACGAGCAGTTCTGCAACAATGGTGGTGCTGAAAATCTTCGCGCGAGGAGGTGGTTTTATGGTTGTGTTGTTGATGTCGTTATGGTGGTGATGATGGTTTTATGGTGGTGGTGGCGCGAGCAGGTATTGGTTGACATGGTGGTGGTGGCGCTAGCTCCGGTGGTGGTCTCAGATTTCAGCTCTGGTTTTGTTTGTTTCACGCGTGAAGACGAGTTCAATTTTTTTTTTAGTTTGACATGGTTGACCAGATCTAGATCTGGTCAAACCAAATAGATTTCCTTTTTTTTCTGATTGTGTAATAATCTAATTGTTTGAATAATTGAATAATACTCACTATTTTTATTGTAGACTCATTGCTTTTTTAAATTACTCTCTAATTGTTTAAAATACTCACCAATTTTTTTTAGAGTAATCCGACTATTTCATAGAGTACTCCGACTATTTCATAGAGTACTCCGAATTTTTTATAGAGTATTCATTTAATTCGTTAGAGTATTCGTTTAATTCGTTTAATTCTCGGAGTACTCAGCAAATTCTCGGGATACTCTATGTTTTTCCCGGTGACCGATGACTGGTGGTCGGAGGTCGGAGGTCGGAGGTCGGAGGTCGGAGGTCGGTGGTCGGAGGTCGGTGGTAGGTGGTTGGAGGTTGGAGGTAGGTGGGTAGTGGTAGGTAGAGGAGAGAGAAACAGTGACATCACACTTTTTTGTCTTTTAGTGATAGTAAGGGTAGAAAAGACTATTGTAAAAAATAAGGTCCCTAAGAATAACAACTTTCAAGACACTACTCTATAGAGAAGAAATAGTGTTTCTATATATATAATTCACCCAAATAAATAGCTACTAACATTTTATTGGGTAATCAAACTCAATTTAAAAATAATACTATCACTAGATCCATGATAAATCTTCAATTAAGTTTACATCATATACATTTAAAAGTATTTATATTAAACAAAAGCTAAAAGAATATATTAATTTTGACCAATTTAAAAATAATACAATTAATAGATACATGATAAATCTTCAATTTATAATAAATTTACATCTTATACATTTAAAAGTATTTATAGTAAAAAAGAGCCAAAATAATATTAATTTTGATTAGTTATTTTAAGTTCGAAGATACTATAGCTATCTAAGCAACTTGATCATTTTTTTAGATATTTTATATCACAAAGTGTGTTATTTCTATTTTGTGAAACGTCATTCTGTCTTATCCATATCTTCGAAATTTGAGTAGTTTTGAAATGGTGAGCCAGTTTCAAAATGAATTAAGTATAGTTGTTCGAAATGGTGATATTCTTTTATATTGTTCAAAATCTTTCACACGTTTTGGTAAAATCATTAATCATGTTGAGTATAACCTCTCATCACCAACATTGAGTCAATTTGCTGATATTATAGATTTTTTTTTTTTTTTGCATTTTGCCTTTGAAGCTGGCTTTTTTCTTGTCGACGGTTGTGGCTTGAATTCGAATAGTTTAGAATAGTTTCTTTTCTGAATGATGTAACTTTAGAATAGTTTTCCTTAAGGTAGCATACGATATACTTTTTTACTTAAGTATAGTTGTTCGAAATGGTGATATTCTTTTATATCGTTCAAAATTTTTCACACGTTTTGGTAAAATCATCAATCATGTTGAGTATAACCTCTCATCACCAACATTGAGTCAATTTGCTAATATTATAGATTTGTTTTTTTTCTTTTTGCATTTTGCCTTTGAAGCTGGCTTTTTTATTGTCGACGGGTGTGGCTTAAAATCGAATAGTTTAGAATAGTTTCTTTTCTGAATGATGTAACTTTAGAATAGATTTCCTTAAGGTAGCATACGATATACTTTTTGACTTTTTATTAACTATCGTAATTATTTCTATCTTATAAAGATCTTTTGCATTATTTCTTTAGTTTTGTGTTAATTCTGTATTTCATGTACTACTCATATAATTGATTAAGAATATTTAGAGAATTCATTAAGTATACTCGGAGAAATACTTAGTATACTCAGTGGATATTCGTTCTTAGTGAAATCTCGTGTTCAATGATTTTCATCTTCAGTGTTTTTTTCGATACTCAAACTTTTTTTCAATACTTAGTAAAATAACTGAGTCCACCTCAGGTGGCAGTGGTCGGTGTTGGTGACCAAAAATGAACATTACTGATTCTCAATGACTCAGTGGTCCATAATTTTTGCCACTTGATATTTAATTTTTTGTCTTTATGTAGTTTTTATTTTTGTAGGAAATTTTAGTATTTTATTATTTTTGTAACCTTTTTGAAGAAAAGTCTAACCACATGTTCTATATTGACGACATAGGTTAATCACCCAAAAAATTACACTATTACAGTCGGGCTTATATCAACCACATCAGACATTGGTCATTGATTGATATGTAAAAAAGAAAAAGTAATTACCCTTTTGCGACTAATATTGTTCCCTCCAAAAGGGTTATTCAATCGCGAGAAATTATTTTGTCGCTGAAGATCTCTTTACGGACTAATATTTATCCTTAGCGACTACTTATTGTAGTTGATAAAGATATACATGTTAAATGTAGAAATTTGGCAATTCTACTGCATTCATTACACCAAAATCAAATCCCTTTCCAAATCCAGAAACCCTATCCTGTTCATCACCTCTTCAGACTTGTTGCCGCCACTGCAGCGCTAACTACCACGTCACCCATCCTCATCTTGTTTGGGGTCCTTTTCCACCACCTAAATTGGTTTCTTCACTTATCACATGGTATTTCCTTATATTTTAGCATTTATACTTATATTCGTTGTAATAAATTCTTGATTAAGGTTTGATTATTGTTTAATAAAGACCTATAATATGTATTGATTTGGGTTATTTCATGATTATATAAAATGGTTTATTTATATTAAGAAAAAATTGAAAAATATGATTATTCTCTACATTATAGTAGCATTACTCTATAAATTGGACTCTATATTAGGATAAAATTGTACTATATGAGTGATTTAAAAAAATGCATAATAGTTCTCTACATTATGAGTAATTTTTATATCTCTAATAGAAAATATTAGACAATTTTATACATTATATAGATAATGATTAAGTTACCTTTCTATTACGCATAGATGAGTTACTGGAAAGTTGTGCTTCTAATGAAAAATCTTCTATTTGAGATTACAAAGCACTTAAAATGTAATCAAGTCATAAAAAGTATATAGATTTCACATGTCATTAGATAAAATCATAAAGGTACACCTACCTAGCTTAAAACTACGGGTGAGCACGAGTCGTGTTTACCCCAAGTTGGGGTCTAGGGTAAGGGTAGGGTAGGGTAATGTGTTCGGGTTTTGGTTTTGCCAAGGGTAAAGGTAGGGTTAAATTTTACCCTACCCTCGGGTTACCTATACACGGGTTACCCCAGATTAACCCTGGGTTTACCCTAGGTTAACTGAAGTTGGAAATTTTTAATAAGTCTAATACAAAGTATAGCAATACAAAATGCTCGTAAGTCCAAAAAAATACCTAGTATTTAAAATACAATCACAAAATATTACAAGTTCAAACAAAGTAATACAAGATCTACAAAATAATAAAACTTTCCTACTATTCACAAAAAAAGTACCAAGTTATTATTACATTTCAAGTTAAATCACAAAGTTAGTCTTCATGTGTTGAGAAATTCTGAGTTGCTTCCACATAACACGCCCACGTAATGCACATTCTTGTAACTTACACCATTCCAAACTACTTTAGCAATTAAATATATTAAGGCTTTAAGCCATAAGCCTCAGAATAGTTTCATCATATGATCGAAAGTTTTAATTTATAATTGGTAAATCATAACAAGCCTCGTGTAATATACACTTACATCGGCCTCAGGTATAGTTGGAAAATATCTCAGGATTCCCGGAAAACCAACTATACCTCATCACCGGATTGTGTTTCAAACACGTAGGCAACTCAAATACAAATGGAGGCTACTAAATACATGTTTAATATACAAAAGTATTAGTGTAAGGGCTTACCCCCGGAATAAGTAAAAATTGTTACTGATATTATCCAATGCTTCTAGGTGGTGTTAAGTCAAATTCGTCTAAAATAACAAAGCCAGATAGAACAAAGTCAGATAGAGAAAGTAAGAATCACACACTCTAATAAAAAAGTAATTAAAGTAACATTGGTATATAATAAATTAATAAACTTACCAAACTTAGCCTCAAGTTCTTCAACTTTATACATGGCAGCTTCTACTAATAATGCTTCATGTAACCAGTTTTGTGTACATATTAGTGCCTCCACGGTGTTGGGGTGTAAAGAGATCCGTAAACTATTTAGAATTTTTCTCCAGTACTAAACGATAATTCAGAATAAACTAGTGAAACCGGGACATATATTATATTTTGTGCCATCAAAGACAAAACAGGAAAACATTGCAAATTTCCCCTTCACCACACCAGAGCATTAAAATTTTCATCATCATCGTCACCTTCAATAGCTTCTGAGAGAAATTTGTCAATCTCAGTATATCCACTTTTTATTTCGGTTGAATCATGGAATAACTTGAATTGATTTTTAAAGAATTTTCGGGGTCGCTAGTTGCAGAAGATGATGATTCTAATGCAGCTGGTTCACTCCTTACAACAACATGGTTTGTTATAGCATAATAAATATCATACCCAAATTTTAAACCACAAAAGATATCCTCAACTAAGGGGTCTAATTCATTAGTCTCGTGCATGTACTCAAACCAATATCTAACGTACGCAAGATTCTTTCTCAGATCAAGACTAGCTTCCATTTATAATAACATATTCATATTAGATTTTAAACCCCAGTACTTGTCAAATTTTGCCTTCATTTTGAAAGAGATTACATCTAAAATCAAGCCATCCCCCTTTCCAAGATTACACATTCCTCGATACAAAAGAAGGATCTCATCAAAGTACAAATTATGACATACTTAGTACCAGGGAAGCGTAAAGTAGCATCATAGTAGTTAAGGGCGTGAGTCCTTATTATTTATCTTTTATTATCATTATTTTATCACACCTTTAGCTCCACCACTACACCTTTCACGTTCAATAGGAAGTCCATTATCTCTCCACGATACACTTAAGATTGGCCAACACGTACTAAAAAAATTCTACAGTTACACTTAACAAAATGAAAATGTCGGCCATGGTTTCCTTTGTCGTTCGATTTTGTAACCTTGAGTTGTGTATTTTCTCATACAAAACAAAATGGATCTTGAAACATAAATTAATGTCTTGATTCCGGTCACCATTCCCATTCGAATTCTCGTTCACACTCCCATTCGTACAATAAGTCGACATGAGACATAGTAGAAGAACTAAGTTTAACATTAAACGTTTAAACTCCAACTAAAACTAATACACTAAATTTAGATTAACAAACAAATTTTAGGCAATATAACTACACTAATAAGTATAACAACTTCTAAGTCTAACATTACAATCTAACTCTAACCCAAAACTACAACACTAATTTTAGATTGACAGAAATATTTTCAAAAGTTTCACTACACTAAATTGTTGATAATCATTACACATTTTCAGAAAATTCACTATATTTTCAGTATATTTTCAATAATCACCTAAAATAACTTTTTATACAATAATCACATTTAATTACACTACTACAATTTTTGATAATCAATGTTGAATACCCAAATATTGTAAGCTTCTTTAAAAATAAATTCCATTTGAAAACCCCTAGAAAAAGTTAAGGTATTTAAACATAATATTACCTTTAATTGAGTTTGAAGTTGAGGTTGAGCTTGATTTCTTGTCATAGTTATGGTTGAGCTTGAGATTGGGGATTTTGGCTTGAGTTTGGTTTCTTGGATTTGCCTAAACTATATGATGTGTATATAGAGGGAGAGGGAGAAAAAACTCTTACATTTGAGAACGGTGTTTATATCATGTAAATAGAAGAAGAAGAAGAAGAAGAAGAAGAAGAAGAAGAAGAAGAAGAAGAAGAAGAAGAAGAAGAAGAAGAAGAAGAAGAAGAAGAAGAAGAAGAAGAAGAATGTGTGTATAACGGGAAAAAAGAAGATAAGAAGAAGAGTATTTTTTTAATTAAATGGTTGTTTTGTAAATAACATTTCCACAGGGGTAATATGCATATTTCAAAAACCCAACATTAGTTTTTAGACATTTTCCATTAGAGTGGTAGAGTGGGGGTTTAAATCATAAGTACATGCGGTGTATCAACTTATTAAAAATACACAAGGATGTTTCAACGATTCATGAATAGCACAGATTGTGTATAGGCTAAAATCCCCAAAAATGTTTAGTAATATTGTTTTAATAACTAAAAAGATAAAAAATTAATTTGTTGGGTTATCTCACATGGCTAGGTTTTGAGTCAATGACTTTGATACAAAATAGTTTTTCGTTGTATAAAAAAGGGGGACATAATTATCACAAAACATACAAGGAAACAAAAAACAAAACCCATATATACCATTCAACATTACATTAGACCTAACGAATGGGTAGTAAAAAATTATCTCTCTAAAAACCCTAATAGCCATTTTCTCCCGGCAGCCACCTATCCACCCGGTGTCGACTAGGGCGTGATAAAAATATAATGATAAAAGATGAAACTAACACCCTAGCCTAAACACGGTACTCACTGGAAGTATCACAGGTCGTACATAAGTCTTAATGATAAGTAAAGATTCGTTCTCAAAGACTTAGTGTTATGCGAATGGATTAACAGAAAAGCGTAGTAATAAATAGTTCCTGAATTTAAAGACAATAAAAGTAAATTTGATTGATTGAGGAGAGAATGATTAATTAAACTAAAGATAATAAATTAAAAGATGTAAGAATAAGATGAGAGAGTATAGCTTAGGTTTTGCTAGTATGCACTAATCCTTCTATTTCTTCTACTAGTTAATAAGGGTGATTAAAGCTCTTAGATAAGTATCCAGGATTCTATATTCCTCCTAACCCCTTCCGGGTGGACTTAGGTGGCGACTTAACAATTACCAGGGGACTTTGGTAAGGGGAACCTGCGCAATGATCGGTGATTAAATCTCCAACCCTAATGAATATCTAGCTAGGCAAGCCCTTCCTGATCACTACCACACACTAGACGCTTATGTGATATTTCAATAATTAGACACCCCTTCCGGGTGATCATCCAACTACTATTAAGACAATAACATGATCAGATTAAGATTGACAATAAATCAAAGCACATAAAAAAATATATGGTTAAGAAGCTAGAATCAATTTAAATAGTTTTCCCAAACAAACTTAGATAGAAGAAAATAGAATTCAATGATTATACATATGCAAAACCCAAGCTATGGGAAAATTAGTTCATACTAGAAAAAATAAACTATACTGTCAACATGCTTCTCTGGAATGACTTCTATGATGAAGGGTGTATTATAGGTGTTGAGAAGACCCTAGGTCGAAATCTTGGAGTAGAAGGCAAGTAATTGGACTCCTTTTCCAAATCAAATTCGTTCTCTAAAATATAGGAGAAGGGATAAAACACTGATGTCTTGTTCTGGTCGTAACTCCTTCATTATTAGTCCGATATTCACCTACTTTATATCGAAACGACCGAAAAAAAAAGAATCTACACTTCCTCTTTTGATTTCTCATCCAAATTCCATATATATTTAAAGCTTCACATTAACACACAAATTAAACCAAATATACTCTAAAAATAACAAACCATCAAATCATGACAAGAAATAGGACTTTATCAAAATATGAATAAAAATCTATAATTAATTAACCATAAACTCCTAAAATGATGTCTCCAACCTAGATTATTATATCATAAATAGGGAGACATCACCACCCATCCCAGCCACCGTGGAGGGGGGATTCCCCTCCCTCCTCCATAGCATCCCCATTTTCATTTTCCTTTCCTTTTCCATTAGATTCTACTCCGATCTGCCCATGAATCCTATATATATGCAAGAATTAGTTTTTGCTTTTCAACTTCAAAATGGCATCATGATCCAAGTTTTTGTTTCTGATTTGCGTATTTAGGCTAAGCAAATATACGGTGTTCACCCATGTTCACAATTAATTGAACTTTTTATGATTCGCTGTAATTTTCTTGGATATACATATTCTCTGTTATGGTTTGTCTTTGATAAGATTACCAGATTATCAACAACCGGTGTAGTCCTAATTCAAAAAGTTTTAGAATTTTTATGCTTGGATGCTTCTACTTGTCTTGTTGGGTTAAATTTTATATTTTCAAGACTCTTCTTGAAATAGGGGCTTCTCCACTCTCTAAGTTGGGGCCTACTGGATTTCCAAATCCAAGAGTTTTCTGTAAGTCTTACGATTTGAAGTGGGTTGTTTTTAAGGCCCATAATGCTGATTGTGATTAAGGTGATGGTATAAAAGTCATTAATTGCTTGAATTGGTACACATTTATATTATTTGAATTTACTAAATTAGAGGGTCAGATGCAGCATTGTATCTTTTCAAGTAGGACTTTTTTTAGAAGAAAGTAGGACTTTGTCCACTTTAATCTGCATTGAAACTTCTATTAAATATATGGTTGCAAGTTTCCCTTTATTTGATAAATCAGTAGCCTGTTTTTATAATATATATGGTCAGTGTCCTGGAGATTTTATTGATACTGAGGGTTGCCTTATTTCAATGGTGAATCTTGCCTCCTTTAAATTATGGGGGATTTGTTTTCCTCACCTAAGAAACTTTCAACAAATGTCCAGTCCCGTTTATAGTTTACCTTGTGTCACATTGGTTTGTGAAATCTTGTTGATCTGCACTCTTCCAAGTCTTTTAAGAGCCTCAATATAGCATTATTAAGTTATTGTCTAGGCTTACTAACCCTCAAGCTGACATTATATTTTCTTTCACTCCTTGGAATCTTTGAATGTCGTTGTGGTGGCTTTGTTCGAGTTTGTGTTCACCAGTGACCGTGTTACTAAAATTTCTTGGTGTGTTTAAACATCAATTGTTGATAGTCCTAGAGGGGGGTGAATAGGATTACTAATAAGATTAATGCCTAATTAAAAATCTTTTGGACAATTATAAGCTTAAGTGAAAACTTCTAATACAACTTAATATATCAAACACTTGGGATCATGTAAGGGGTAAGAAGGAAGTTTGATATATATAAGTAAAACAAGTAAATCGACAATCCAATATCTTACTACTCTACAAGACTATATGTTAGATAAACTAGATAGACAATATCACAATAATCAAGCTAGCATATTATCAAACAAATAAAGTGCGGAAAGTAAATAGAGTAGGGATAGAAAGATACACGCGATTTATAGTGGTTCGGTTTCCCTACATCCACTACCTAAGGAAGCCTCCTTAGGATTTCAAGCTTTTCACTAAGCTTCCGTGTCTCTCTTAACCGGGTCGAGAACACAATAACCCTTACAACCTCTTCGATAACACGAAGGACAACCACTTGTGTAATCACAACACAAGGATACCAAGTATACTCCCTATACTTGAATTCTCTCTTAATATATCTATTACAAGACCTAGACTTAAGAGGATAGAAACAAAGTGTTTAAAGGGTTGCTTATAAAAGCTTGTAACTAAACTCCTAAAAGAGTGGATATGAACTATAAAGCTTGTGAACTCCTCTTGAGTAGATAGAACCTTGTGGCTTGTTTGATTAACTCCTTGAAAGGACTTATAAGCACATTAAGGTTGATTTTGACTATGTATAGCTTTTGACACCTTCTTGAATGATAACAATTAAGCCCCTTAATGTTTGTAATTAGTTGGTGTGGTTGTAGCCTTCAAAGAGCTTCAATTTATAGTAGAAAATGGCTTCCAACGGTCATAAGGCTTGGGTCCAACGGATCTATTAATCTCCCAACGGATATATTCTTTATGACTTAAACTTTGTGCAGAAAAACCTTCCTTGCGGTGTACCGCAAGATTTCGTGCGGTGTACCGCACCTCAACGGTTTGATTTTCTAACTTACTGACGGGCTAGCCTCTGCACCGCGCCCTGGTCCGCAATCTTGGTCCGGTGTACCGCGCCTTTCGTCCGGTGTACCGCGCCAAGTAACTTTGAAAGATAATGACTTGGATCAATAAATCTTCTTCACAAAAGTTGTTGGAAACATCATTCTAAGAACCTTTGAAGTTGATCACTAAGGCTAATTCTCAATATACACAAGGATAAGGTTAAACTTATTGTAAGAGAATTAGTTTCATAACAAATAACAATAAAGATATGATCAACATGATAAAGATGTGCTTTTTGATGAAAAAGAGTGCAAGAAGGAATATGTATAACAAGAGTAAATAGCACACTAAACATAAGAGGATTTGTCACATTAAAACAACCTATTAAGGGAGGCTATATGCCAACAATCTCCCCCTTTTTGATGATGACAAATCCTTCACTAAAACACCTTAGGAATGATATGAAAGTTTAAGCACTAATGAAATTAAGCTCCCCCCTCACAATAAGCATATAAGATTTGAGATGCATTTGTGAGTTTTAAAGCGTGCAAGTTTTGAAAGTTTTAGTGCACATATTTCTCCCCCTTTGTCTTCATCAAAAAGACGGGGTTAATAATAACAACTACGAATAGAAGAGCTAAAACTCAAGTGAATAGATTTTAAACAACGTTTCTAAGAGTGTGCAAGAGTTTGGAGATTAAAACATTTTTAGAAAGAGATGCACAAAGATAGATAAATGAAGAGCTTAGAGATAGAGACTGTTTACCAACTCGATGATCGATAGACTTTCATTTCATATGCTTTCTAATGACACAAACGATTAGTTGCAATAAATGAGATAAAAGATTAGCCAAAGCATTGGAGTTTTAATAAAAGCTCCCCCTTACAAAATGCATAAAGATTTGTTTCAATTTTGTAAAAGTGTGATTTACAATTTCTCCCCAAAAAGATATTTTGAAATCATTTTTAAGAAAGTTAGGGGTAAAATGTAATTTTTGAAAAATATAGGGTCAAAAAGTCATTTGTCAAAAAGTTAGGGGACTAAGAGACAATTTTTAAAACTTTTAGGGACCTAAGTGCATTTTTCAACCATTTTACGAACAAAGACAAAAATTGAACAAACTATAGGGACTAAAATGCAATATAGGATAAGATCAAGGATAAAAGAGCAATAGTACCTATATCATCAAGAAAAATGTTAGCAAAAACAATATCCAAAGCATAAAGATTAAGCAACAAATGTTCAAGATAAAAACATATCAACCTAAAACAATTATCCAAGTTTAACACGAAGCATCCTAAACCATTATCCAAATAAAAACGTAGCAATAAAATCCTAAATGTCCAAAACACGGACCCATAAACAAATAAGGCAAAAGCAACACAAACTTAGTCCAAGACAATAAAAACACATAAAACACTTAGAGAATAAAAAGAAGATATTAAAAAACCAACACCCAATAAGATCATTTAGCGAAATTCCCGGGGAGAGCGGCTCCTAGAACGGCTTCGAGGATGTGAAACATCATCTTTGATACACGAGACATCGTTCTTCATACAAGATAATTCACTAGCAAGATGTCCTATTTTCTCTTCCAACACTCCAAATTTTCTTTCTATCTTTTCCTCTAAAACCTCAAATTTTCTACCAATATAATCCATAAACCGAGACATAGCACCTTCAAAACTAGAAGTATTAGGAGGATTCTCATGAGTGGGGTTTTGTGGAGGCTCATTTGGGATAGGATTTTGTTGACCCGGAATATCCAATAACTCAAGTGTGTCAAGTGCCGGACCATGAGTTTCTTCTCTAGCTTGTAAGATACGATTACGAATAGTAACATCCGAAATACGATTAATAACCGAAAGAGCAACATAGGAGTTATTATAAATAGCAAATTTCATTCTCTTGATTGTACTATAATCGAAACACCACGCTTTATCAATAGATTTCACATTTGTTCCTCCTAACGAAATTCCACTTCCCTCAAAGATCCTAGTAAGAAAAATACCATATGGGACCTTATCTCTTGCGGTTCTAGCATGGTTCATCCATTTGAACATAATAGCAATAATATTAATCGGACGCTTAGCAAAGATCAAAAATAGGAGATAAGCTTCATACGGAATTAACTTTGCATCATGTTTATCCTTCGGTATTATGGCCGAAATGAGAAACTTATGAGCCACAATGAATTCCGGATCAAAACTACGCAAATTCCAATTTCCATCGGGAACAATCATCCTACTATTGACAAAATCCATAACCTCATTTTGACCAACTATATCAAGAGTAGACCCATCCCAACCACTTGACCAAAATCCACTAAATCCATCGAACGGAATACTATAACGAGTACACAAAGCATGTAATTTTAATCGTAATGGGGTACCCGAAACTAAAGAAATTACCATGTTATTTGCACTATCAAATTCGAAATTAGTGTAAAACTCTTCAATCAACCCACTAGCTAATTGAGTACCCATAAATTTAAAGATTTTATCACAGCCTTGAAATTTAAATAGTTCAAGAAGAGAATTTTCACCCGTTGGAAAAGCCGAATCACTAAAAGTTCTACCCGGGAGAGGTTCGAAAGGCTGGAGTGGAGGAGGTGGTGGTGACCTCGCCGGAGAGGGAGCACGGCGGCGACTGGAGGAGGCATCGGTGGTGGTCTTCTTCTTAGGTGCTGATTTCTTTGCTCTCATGGTGGAAAAGGGGAAGTGGGTAATGAAGGAGAGAGAGAGAGAGAGAGAGAGAGAGAGAGAGAGAGAGAGAAGAGATTAAAGAGGTGAAGAAGGGTTTTTAGGTGGTGGAACCGGAGCTATGGTGGCCGGAAATCGCCAAGGAGGAGGAGAGGAAATGATTTAATGGTGGAATGAAGAGAATAGAAGAGAAAACGGCCTAATATTGCTGTCAAAAACCTAACCTGCGGTGTACCGCGGGAATCGTCCGGTGCACCGCAAAAGTGTTCGGTTTGGGCATAAAAAATGAAATTTTTGATTCTTTTAAAAACTCCCGAAACACATTCGAAACTTCCCCAAAAGATTCGGAATGGTATAAAATAATTTTGGGCAACTTTGTTTTGAAAAGAAAGACCAAGGAAAACCCCGAAAACTCATAAAGCAGATTATTTCACAAATACCCCTAAGTTTTCTAAAAATACAAAAAGACCCAAAGTAATAACAAAGCAACATTTAAGCATAAAGAGGTCAAGAAACAAAAGATAATAGCACATAGAGGATAATACACATAAAACACATAATAATACGAAAACAAGAAAGAAGAAGGGAAAGAATTCACCGTATTTTCCTTTGATGAGGTTTGAACGTCCTTTTGCATAAAATTCCGTTTTCTTGACGCTCAACACCTTCAATAACTATTATTATGGTAACCGAGGTGGAATGGATCCGGAAATGTTGTTAGCATTTGTCACGATCCATATTGGTTTTTCCCATGAGGGTATCAAAGATCCACTTTCAAGTTGTTCATGGTAATGACACGTAGAAGCATGGTGACCGGGTTTACCACAATAATTGCAAGAACTTCTTTTTCGAGTAAAGCTACCATGTGAGGATTTTGAACATGAAGTTCCCACATTCTTACCATTATCCAAATTATCACTTAAATATAATTTCTCTTTAAAAAAGCCATTTGGATCAAAAGGAGTGATATTTGAAAAAGGATGATTTTTTAAAGTATTAAGAGCTAGGGAAAAAGCTTCATCCAATTTTGTAAAACCTTCTATATTTTTCTTCATAGGATGTTGCCATTTATTTGAAGAAAAAATGTTTTCAAAACAAGGGTTTTTAGTATTGCCAAGAATATCATCCAAAGTGATACAACATTTAAAACAATTTTTTAGCTCAACTTTACCCTTCTTTAACATAAGATTATTCAAATGGATTTGAGAATCAAGAATTTTGAGAAGGGATGAAATTTGCCTAATATCACCATAATTGTAAGGAAGAGATAAAGAGTTAGGATAAAGTGCTACCTCATGGTTTGGTTTAGAATTATCATGAGATTCATTATGGATTAAGACTTCTTCTTCTTCGTCATTTTCGATAATTCCATATAAATACTCCAAACGATTCCAAAGCTCTTTTGCGGATTTACAATCTAACATTTGTGAGAAAATTTCTTCGGAAATTCCACGAATGAGAGTGTACATTGGTTTTGCATTTTGAGTGAGCTTAGCCTTTTCCTCAATATTAAGTTCATCAAAATCTTTTTCTTCTTGATTTAGCTTAAGAACTCCCGCTTCATTTAACTCCTCTTTATAAGGAACGAATGGACCTTCCATGACGATTCTCCATTGATCGGGATCTTCGGCTTTGATAAATTCCTCCATTTTTGTTCTCCAAGCAAAATAGTAATTTCCTACAAAAAGTGGAGGTCGAGTAGAAGACGACTTTTCCAAAAGATTAAATTCCATATCGTTTACTCTACTAACGATTAAGCTATTCACGTAGAGTTAGGCTCTGATACCAATTGATAGTCCTAGAGGGGGGTGAATAGGATTACTAATAAGATTAATGCCTAATTAAAAATCTTTTGGACAATTATAAGCTTAAGTGAAAACTTATAATACAACTTAATATATCAAACACTTAGGATCATGTAAGGGGTAAGAAGGAAGTTTGATATATATAAGTAAAACAAGTAAATCGACAATCCAATATCTTACTACTCTACAAGACTATATGTTAGATAAACTAGATAGACAATATCACAATAATCAAGCTAGCATATTATCAAACAAATAAAGTGCGGAAAGTAAATAGAGTAGGGATAGAAAGATACACGCGATTTATAGTGGTTCGGTTTCCCTACATCCACTACCTAAGGAAGCCTCCTTAGGATTTCAAGCTTTTCACTAAGCTTCCGTGTCTCTCTTAACCGGGTCGAGAACACAATAACCCTTACAACCTCTTCGATAACACGAAGGACAACCACTTGTGTAATCACAACACAAGGATACCAAGTATACTCCCTATACTTGAATTCTCTCTTAATCTATCTATTACAAGACCTAGACTTAAGAGGATAGAAACAAAGTGTTTAAAGGGTTGCTTATAAAAGCTTGTAACTAAACTCCTAAAAGAGTGGATATGAACTATAAAGCTTGTGAACTCCTCTTGAGTAGATAGAACCTTGTGGCTTGTTTGATTAACTCCTTGAAAGGACTTATAAGCACATTAAGGTTGATTTTGACTATGTATAGCTTTTGACACCTTCTTGAATGATAACAATTAAGCCCCTTAATGTTTGTAATTAGTTGGTGTGGTTGTAGCCTTCAAAGAGCTTCAATTTATAGTAGAAAATGGCTTCCAACGGTCATAAGGCTTGGGTCCAACGGATCTATTAATCTCCCAACATATATATTCTTTATGACTTAAACTTTGTGCAGAAAAACCTTCCTTGCGGTGTACCGCAAGATTTCGTGCGGTGTACCGCACCTCAACGGTTTGATTTTCTAACTTACTGACGGGCTAGCCTCTGCACCGCGCCCTGGTCCACAATATTGGTCCGGTGTACCGCGCCTTTCGTCCGGTGTACCGCGCCAAGTAACTTTGAAAGATAATGACTTGGATCAATAAATCTTCTTCACAAAAGTTGTTGGAAACATCATTCTAAGAACCTTTGAAGTTGATCACTAAGGCTAATTCTCAATATACACAAGGATAAGGTTAAAATTATTGTAAGAGAATTAGTTTCATAACAAATAACAATAAAGATATGATCAACATGATAAAGATGTGCTTTTTGATGAAAAAGAGTGCAAGAAGGAATATGTATAACAAGAGTAAATAGCACACTAAACATAAGAGGATTTGTCACATTAAAACAACCTATTAAGGGAGGCTATATGCCAACAATTGTAGGTTTATGTTTTTTCATGTAATATTATGTTATTCGGATTTGTTTTACTATCCGTTGACTTGTACTTGACATTATCATTATTCTATTGGGTACGTTTTTGACTAAAAAAACCCATATATGTTCAATCTATTTCATAAAATATGAATAAACGATTTACTCTCTCGTTCATTATGTATAAAAAAGTTTCAAACAAAAAAATATTTGGCAAAACAAGCCATTAAGGAATACTTGATATTATCATAAAATTCCTCTTCAATATCTCTTGAAATCTAAAATCATTTTTATGTGTCTTTTGTAAAAAAAATGCATATTTGGTGCTTCTCCTAAAAGTGTTTTTTAGGATCTATAACATTTTTAAAGTTCACTTCTAAGTGTTTTAAAAAAAAAAGAAATTTCAAGCGGGCACTAAATAACATTGTTATGAATTACTTAGAGAGAACAAAGTTAATTAATTGACTTTGTTCTCTCTAAGTTAATTAATTGAGGGTGTAAAGTGAGAGGTACAAGGCTCGAACCCCTCCATGAACATAGGTAACCTAGTTCTGATTTACCATGAGAATATATATGGGGAGGCATGTATATCTCCGTGGGATTAGTCGGGTGCGCGTAAGCTAGCCCGGAACCCATGTAACCAAAAAAAAAGTTAATTAATTGATTTATCTTAACGTGTTAGGTTTGAAATCAGTTAATTAATCTGAATTTAAAATAGTTGTCTGGTGTATAAAAAAAAAAAAAAGAACAAAATTACCATGTCTTGACCCCAAAAAACAACATAAAAAAGAACAAACAACAAAAGTGTATGCCCAATTTGAAGGTCTGAAACTCTATGCTAAAATCATAGAAAACAAAGGAATTAGCTTCAATTACTTAAGGAAAAACATAATAAACTCTTGGGGTGTTAAAGGAAAAGTTCACACTGAAAAGAGATGATTCAAAATCTGCATCATCACTTTTGAATCAGAAGATGATCTTCAAGTAGTCTGGAAAGATCTCCCATAGAACCTGGAGGGGAAACATGTTCTTCTTCAAAAATGGAACACGCCTAAATGCTTAACTCACCACATCATCCTTTATCATACAAATACATGATATACCACCAACTATTATTAATAAAGATAATGCTCAAAAATTGCTACAAAACTCGGAAAAGTTGGGGAAATAATCTTACCACCGATTGAAAACTTTATGGAATTTAGCGCCATCCGAGTACATGTAGACTAGAACATCTTCATAAGGTCACACCATCTATTATTAAATCCCATTTTGATCATAAGATCATATAAAAAATCCCATTCCACATATTCATAAGCTTTTTTAATATTAGCTTTTATTATCATACTGTAATTTTTTGTATTTTTTTGTTCTTTAATATACTTACATACTTCATGAACAATCATAGTATTTTCCTGAATATGTCTACCAGGAACAAATGTTGTTTGATTTTCATCTATAATATGTTTCATAAGGGGCTGAAGTCTATTAACCATGATTCTCCCTATGATTTTATATATGAAATTTGAAACACTAATAGGCCTAAAGTGTTTAATATTCACAGGGTTCTCATTTTTAGGTATAAGTGAAATATAAGTATGGTTTATATCCTCGAGGGAATAATTATTGTACCAGAAGTTGTTAACCAATTTTATAATGTCAAGTTTCATAATGTGCCAGTACTTTTTGTAAAAGAAACCAGGGTAACCATCAGGCCCAGGGGCCTTGTTTGCGCCTAATTCCTTAATAGCCACTTCAATTTCAGAAATCATTAGTGGCTTGACGAGGGTAGCATTCATATTATTAGTAATAGAAGGTTTAATTACCTCTATAATATTTTCATAATTCCGAGGGCCAATTGTATCAAAAACATTATTAAAATAGTTCAAAATATTATTGGTAACCTCTATTTCTTCATTGAGCCAAATATTATTGTCATCTTGTAACTTACTAATTTTATTAATTTTCCTTTTAGCTTTAGTGCAATTATGTAAATAAGCCGTGTTTTTATCTCCACAATTAAGCCAAGTGATTCTTGAGCGTGAAGCCCAAAAATCTTCTTCCCTTTTCCAAATAATTTCAATCTCTTTGACTATATTATTATATAAGTCTTTATCTTCCTCATTTAGATTACTAGAATTGGTTAAATTTTCCAATTCTTTTAATAAGAGGTCAATTTTTTTCCTACTGTTATGGAATTTTCTCTTACTCCAAACAGTTAAAATTCTTTTACACATACTAAGATTAGAGTTCAGTCTATTCCTCATTGTATGTTTCAAAGATTTTCTAGAGTTCCACACATTTTTAATAATATCATAGCATTCTTTTTCCTCAATCCAAAACTTTTCAAAGTAAAAGCGCTTACAATTTTTATTATTGTTCTCTTCAAGGTGAAGTATGAGGGGGCTATGGTCTGAGCCAAGTGCTGGTAAAAGAGAGACCCAAGCATTTGGGTAAAAATTACACCATTCTTTATTACCTAAACATTTGTCCAATTGGATTTTAATAAGTTTATTTCCTGCTCGTCGATTAGACCAGGAGAAAGAACAACCTTTACTAATTGTTTGCTGTAGGTGAAGCTTATTCATAAACTCACTTAAAGCTTTCATATTTTTAGTAATTTTATTTTCTCCACCCAATTTCTCGCTAATAAATCTGTGATTGTTAAAATCACCTACTAAATTCCAAGGGCAATTATTAGCTGGAGCACAGGCTTCAAATTTTTTAAGGGTATCAATTTTATCCATTTCATTTGGGGATCCATAAACAAAGGTAGTGTAGTATTTACTATTTTTTTCCCGATTAATTTCGCAATGAATTAAGTTACTGTTTTTCATAAGGACTTTAATATTATCTTTCATGTTACTTAAAAGGGCGAGACCTCCACTTAAACCATTGGGCTCTACTGTATCAATTAGATTCATATTTAAAGTATTAGCAAGATTGTGCAGAATGTGAGAACGGTTCTTAGTTTCAGAGAGAAAAATTACCTCAGGCCGATATCTCCTCAATATATCGCTGAGGGTTTGGACTGCCAAAGGTGTGCCAATCCCTTGGCAGTTCCAAGCCAATTGTATCATATCTCGGTGTGGGCTTGTTTTAGGACAAGCCCGCAAACCTTATCAGCATCTTCTTCAATGTCGATCCACTTCTCAGAGTTATCTTCTTCATTGAGTGTCTCTACTTTCTTATCATCATTACCATCTTTATCCTTTCCTTCATTACCATCTTTAGCTTTACCTTTCCTAGATTCCCACAGCTTTCTTAAAAGATTGCTATCTGAATAGAAACTTTTATCAGATCTTTTGAGGTTTGGTATTTTCTTAATTGAAGTTCGGATTTTGATGTTTAGATTTGTGGTGATGGTGAAAGGAATTGGTAAGTTGGCTAAGGTTTGAAAGGGTGAAATAATCTGAACTGATTGGTTAGGGTTTGGGGTTAAGAACGATTTGGGGGAGAAAGTTGTCGGGGAAGATGTGTTAGGAGTGGGACTGGGGTTTTTTGTGTTTGGGTTATGTTCTGATAAGTTGGTGGGTTGGGTTGTGAGATAGTTATTATTTGGGTTTTGTTTTAATATGTTGGGAGATAGAATGACTTTTGATTTAGGCCCAGATTGGGTTAAAGAGATTGGGCTTGAGATGGACCCAAATAAAATATTTCCAGCTGAGTTTATTGGGCTTGATAATGAGTCAGCCAAATGGCCCGCTTTTACCATTAAATCTTTTTCTTTTTGTAATAAAACCTCTTTCTTCTTGTTTTTATCCACTTCCATACCCTATGGTACATTCATGTCCTTAGCATTTTTGTCTTCTTTCTCTTTTCCTTTTTTCTTATCATTTTTTGCACTAAATTCAAAAATTGGTTGTACACCCTTTACCTCCTCCATAGTGGTTTTACACGTACTCGATTGCTGCCCTGGTACGATAGTACAAATTTGTTTGTGGGGAATTTGAATCAACGAGTTTGACTCGGACGAATTGGTCTTGAACCCTTGTGAGTGCCAACTCGATCTGGGTATCTTCTTGATTTTGTTATGGTGATTGAAGGTTGAAGATGCTTTTCCTTTGAACTGTATTGACGATTGAGAAGGACCCCGAGTAGAAAATTTGATCCAGCTGCCAATTCGTGGCTCGATTCTTTTGTTATTACACTCTTTTTCTTCATGATCGAAGATTCCACAAGAGTAACAAACCTGCCCTATGTTTTCATACTTGAAGTTTATCCAAGTTTGAGTGTTGATGTCTTCCCAGTAGTTAATTCCAGCTATTATAGGGTTCTTGAGGTTCCAATCGAGATGAATTCTTGTTACTGTGTTCTCATCAATTTCCATTGAGATTGGTAGTTCTATGTTGTGAACTTCCCCAAAGTGAGACATTAACTTCTCGATACAATCAAGAGTTAGTAGATTTGCAGGAACACCAGTAAGCTGAAGCCATAAGGTAGTGTGATCAACACCATTTCTTGAGCCGGGATAAAACTTATTGATTGCAAAGTGTTTTTCCATTACAATCCATGGCCTTTGTTTCCATACTTTTTCCTAATCTTCTTCATTCTTGAACTTGAGAATAGTTTCATTTTTCCCAAATTTCTCAGTTTCCATCAGTTCCTTGAGAGCCCAGAATTTGTTGATATGATTTTTAATAAATGTGAAATTTACTACATTTTTGCAGAGGAGTTTAGCTAATAGCTTGTATTCTTTGATAGTTTTGTATTTGGAGTTTGAATTGGGAGTAATCACCATTTTTCCTTCATTAGCATAAGGATGATTTGGTGAGTAGAAATTCATGATTTACTTAATGCGAGAGATGATTTAGTAGCTTAAAGTAAAAGGAAGTGAAAAGGGGAAGAAACAGAGCTTGTGATATGATTTTTTTAAGGAAATCACTTGATGTGTAAGGATTAAAGGTATGGGAAATATTGTGTATGGTGGTGGTGGAGATGGAGGTAAACGGTGGTTGAGGTTTTAAAGTTTGCCACGAACCATTGATATCTCAATTTGTTTCAAGGAAATTAAATAAAGCAGTAGATTAGTGTAAGAACATGAAACCTATCTTATTGTATTTGCACTCTTTAGTTTATCTAAATTGAGTTTTAAAGTAAAAAAAAAATATATATGTTTTGACTAAAAAAAAGAAACTCATATATGTTCTATCTATTTCATAAAATATGTTCCAAACGAACAGAATAAACGGTTTACACTCTCGTTCATCTTCAATATATCTTTTATATCTTTCACTTTTGTCTTCTCTATTCATTTTTCCTCATTAAATAATTTTCTGGATTGTTAAAAACAAATCCAGAAAATTACGATGGAAAGATTGAGAATAGTAATATAGAAATTCATCAAGTCACATGGATGTCATAAGATATAATTGAACAAAAGCCTGGCTGCATAAACAAGAGTGGTGTATCTTTCAGTTAAAAACCATTGAAGTGGCTTCCTCAATTGAAGCACGGTTTCTTTTCACTAATGTGATTTATAAAATTCAATCAAGAATCACCTAGTAGCTGAAAATGCAAACATGCACCCGCAAGTAAAGTGGCCATTATTTAGTACTGGGAAGAAGTCAGGAGAAACTGAAATACAACCTTCCTTCCGAAACTTCACAGAAATATCAAAGATTTTTGTATTGGGGTGTTTATTAGATTTTTTTTGAATTGACAAAACAGAAAAAAGTCTTTCTTTTTTATTAAACAAGTTTTTTTTGGGTACTGAAGCTATTCATTTAACAGTTCACAATGCCTTTTATTGGTTTTAAATTCTAGAAATAAATCTAATCTAAACTTAATTCCTTCCTCTTTGAACCTGCTATAAATTCTTCTTCTTTGGAGTATGTTTCCTCAACTCTATCCTTGCTTAAACAACGCTAGTTTTTTTTTTAAAATTTATTTAACAAGATGCTACTGTATTAATTATTCCATGATTCCCATAAAACTGGTTATTTCTATCAATCCATATTCCATAGACAACAGCTGCAAACACTATAACTAAAAGATTTGCATTAAAACTGTATTGTAGTAAAGGAACAGCAAAAAGATGAATGAAGAATTCGATATTTAAAATGTAGAAGAAGAATGAAACATTTTGTTTAATAAAGAAGCTGTAATGCTCTTAATTTGCGAAACAAAATATCCCACATCGCTTCGTTACTTTATTTTGTGACAGTTTATAAGTTGATGCACAACAGTATAGTATGCCGAGTTCAGTAACGTGAACTTGTAACTCAAGTGAGGGCTTTAAGGTGATGGTACAATGGTTTAGCCCATCGAGTAGGGTTTGGTCCTAGCTTTATTCTGGCCTGCCCGTTCCAAGCGATGAGTTGGGTCATGGGGTTTAGGCGAAGGCTTAGATCTCGTGGTTCCTAAAGTGGAGGGTAATGCATGAGGCTGGTCACAGAGCAGTGATAACTTCCCACTCTTTGCAGTGGAAGGATAACAGGCCGGTGCTATCCAAGCCCAATATATTACTCAATGGGCCGTTCTAATTGAACCATCATTTTTTTATTTTTCTTTTTCCCCTGAAAATCTATCATAAAAGCACTAATCATATATACTTAGTAAATGAATGGGTCGTCTTTCTTATTACTTTGCAAGTCCAACACAACTACATAGCTTCATTTCTTTTTTCCTTAATTGACATCCAACTTTGCTAATTTCTATTTTTATTCGATAACATAATAGTTTTGCTAATAACCCCAATTTACACTAATCTAATAAGAATACTTGATGCTTATTTCTTTTTTCCTAAATGGGAGGCATACAAGTTTTGCTATTTTTTTTTTTTATAGAATCCATAATACTTTGCTAATAACTCCTACTAAAAAAATTGACAAAAATAAATAGCTACTAACATTTTATTGTTTGCTATTTTTTTTTATCGAATCCATAATACTTTGCTAATAACTCCTACTAAAAAAATTGACAAAAGTAAATAGCTACTAACATTTTATTGTTTGCTATTTTTTTTTTATCGAATCCATAATACCTTGCTAATAACTCCTACTAAAAAAATTGACAAAAATAAATAGCTACTAACATTTTATTGTTTGCTATTTTTTTTTTATCGAATCCATAATACTTTGCTAATAACTCCTACTAAAAAAATTGACAAAAGTAAATAGCTACTAACATTTTATTGTTTGCTATTTTTTTTTATCGAATCCATAATACTTTGCTAATAACTCCTACTAAAAAAATTGACAAAAGTAAATAGCTACTAACATTTTATTGGGTAATCAAACTCAATTTAAAAATAATATTATATCCATGATAAATCTTCAATCTATAATAAATTATACATCATATACATTTAAAACTATTTATAGTAAAAAAGAGTCAAAATAATATTAATTTTGACCAATCTAAAAATAATACAATCAATAGATACATGATAAATCATTTTTACTTTCAAGTTCGAAGATATTACGGCCACTAAAACAACTTGATCATTTTTACAAAAAAGTTTATATCACAAATTTTGTTATCTCCATTTCGTGAAACTTTAATTTGCCTTGTATCTTTGAGAAGTAGTTTCAGAAATGTAAATAGTTTCAAAATGATCCGAGTTTAGTTGCTTGATATGGTGATATATTTTTTTTTTATTGTTCAAATCTTTCACACACTTTGGTAAAGAATAAAACCAATCATATTGAGTATAACCCCTCATCACCAATATTGAGTCGTGAAATTTATTGATAGTATTTTTTTTTCTTGCTTTTTACCTTTGAAGCTAGCTTTTTTTTTCAACAATTGTGGCTTGAAATCAAATAATTTAAAATAGTTTTTGTTTTAATGATGTGACTTTAGAATAGTTTTCTTTAAGATAGAATAGATTTTCTTATATTGACGGTTGTAGTTTTTTCTATCTTATAAATAAAATTTTGCATTTATTCCCTTATTTTTGTGTTAATTCTTAAATTTTGTTTAATACTCAAAGAATTCACTAAACATACTTAAAGAATTCATTGAATAATACTTGGACAAATACTGAGTATACTCAAAAAAATACGTACTCAGTGAAATCTCGTGGTTAGTGACTTTCATACTTAGTGATTTTGTCAATATATAGTGAAAGCTCGATACTTAGTGAAATCACTAAATACGCCCGAGTGGCGATATCGATGGGGGGTTAGTGGTGGTACCCGTAGACGAACAGTATTGATACTCAATGACTCGGTGGTCCATGATTTTGCCACTTGTTCTTTTATCTTTATATAGTTTTTATTTTATAAGGTATTTTAGTGTTTTATTAGTTATTGTGCCATCTTTAAAATAGAACCTAACCACATGTTTCATATTGACGATAAAAATAGTTTTCAAGATTTTTTTAATCAATCACCAAAAAAATTACACTAATACAATCAGGCTTACATGGCTTACATCGACCAAATTTTTAACAACTACGATTGTTTGGTCCCTAAACAAATGCTAATGCTGACCACATCAAAAATTGGTCGCCAGTTGAAGAAAAAAAGGAAAAGAGAATACCCTGTGTGGCGAATATTGTTGCCGCCAAAAGGGTTAATCAATCGCGATGAATTATTTTGTCGCTAAAGATCTCTTGACCGACTAATATTCATATTGTAGTCAATAAAGATGTGTTAAATGTAAAAATTTGGTAGTTTCACATAATTTACTACACCAAAATCAAATCATTTTTCAAAACCACAAACTCTATCCCATTCATCACCCATCCGGTCCGCTGCCGCCACTGCAGCGCCAACTGCCACTTCACACATCCCGGTCTTGTTAGGTGCTCCTCCGCCACCTAAATTGATTTCCTCACTTATCAAAAGGTATTTTCTTATATTTTAGCATTTATATTTACATTTAATATAATAAATTCTTGATTAAGGTTTGATTATTGTTTGATAAAGATCTATAATATGTTATGATTTAGGTTATTTGAGGGTTATATTATAAGGTTCGATCATATGTTATTTATTTATACTAAACAAAAATTGAAAAATATGATTAGTCCCTATATGGTAGAATTACTCTATAAGTATTGGGTTCTATATTAGGGTAAAATTGTACTATATGATCGACTCACAACAAAAGACAATATGCTAACAATATGTTTGCCCATTCAAAAGTGTTTTTAACTCAACAATAAACATTCCCAAATGCACCCTTAGTGTACCATTTTAATCTACATTTAAATCATGCATCCTTGCAAGCTCAAGAGATGATACAGGAAAAATATGATTAGAAATGAGTTTGAAATCATAGACATCGTTTAAGCAAGTGATTTTGAAAAGTAGATAAGGTACTAAACTTAACATAGTATAAAGTGCATAGGCAAAGTAATTATGAAAAGAAGATAAGGTACTAAACTTAACATAGTATAAAGTGCAGAGACGGCTAAGAAGAAGAGAAATGATAAATGGCTGTTACATCAAACCTATATAACCCACGACTGACATCAAGATGAAGATGGAGAATGAATACACAGGTGGCAATTTAGATGGTCTTGATTGCTCTACCAAATATAGATTTGCAGTGAGTATACAGACATGATATTCACAAAATTTCCCAGCCTTTGGCCATAACAAATTAAACTATCCCTTGTTGACAACAAAAAAGAAAAAAAGGAGAGACTATTTAATACACACTGATCAATGGGGGCTAAAACAAAAGTTCCCCTCCACCATACAAGAGCTCAGGGGAATTAATGAATTCAAAAAAAGGAAAATAAAACGGAGAGATGAGAGCACCCCTATACACACGAATCTCTCTATATCTGACTCTATCTTTCCTAAGGCCTAACATCACCATTACCATTAATGTACATAGCCCCGCTTACAATCCCATTCTCCATTCCACTCCCCTGTTTTAAAGAAACTTTGGTGTGTGTGTGTATCGCAAACCCATCATCTTAAGCCGCCTTGAGGTGCATCTGTATATTCCAAATGCTAGTAAAATCAAAATGATGCGCATATGAATAGAAGGCTTGTTGAAGAAAAGAGTTAGTTAGTTACCTGTACAGAATATTTCACAGCATGGTGATCAAAAGTGAAGGCACCATAATAATCAGGCGACCTGAAAAGGCTGTGTCATTCCTCCTCCGGTTTGGAATCCCCAGGTTTGACATATGAAGTATTATTTCCGTCTGAAGCAGGTGTTGCATTAACTTGATGCTCATCACTCGGGATCTGTTTCTTTCCTTCTATGGGGGGATTAGTTTCCTTATTTGCTGTTGGAGGTGATGCATACAACTGAGAAGCAGAAGATGGGACACTACTAGTAGCAGTAGTTGCTTGAGATTCTTTAAGCTGTGTCTTCTCAGTATTGAGTACGCGATTAGTTTGTATAGTAGTAGGTGGGTTTTGGTTCAGTAACTTCGGGCGAGGTTCTTGGGAGTTGTTTGGCAAATTAGGATTAGGGGTAGGAGCTGAATTCTTAATGGTGTCACTAGATTGGGGTTGTGGATTTGGTATAACAGGAGGAACACTGTGTTGCACCGATCTGCCCACACCTACACCTACTCCACCTTTGACAAGTTTGGTCTGAGATTGTTGACGCTGCTGCTGAAGGTTGTGTCTAGCAGCAGCAGCAGCTTGCTGAAATTGAGGCTGAGGTTGACGTCTTTGTTTGGGCATCTGATTAGCTGTTCCACCAGTTTGAGACAGAGAGTTTCGTACATGAGGTGACATTTGAAGCTTTGGGCCACCACCACCCAAAGATGTTTGTGAAGAAGTCATTGGAGGTGGCTGTTGTTGTACATGTGGTGGCATTGGAGTAGAAGAAGGAGGAGCACCAGATGATGCTCCAGCAGTACCAGCAGCAGCAAATTGCTGTTGTTGTTGTTGCTGATGAAGATAACGTTGTCTCTCTTTAGCTAAACGTATAGCATAAGCTTGATGTTGTGCAGCATTAGCACCTTGAAGATGAGGTGGACCAAGCATATGCATTTGTTGATATGATGATGACGAAACTGCTGGAAGACTAGGAGAACCAACCCCAACACCAGTTTGAGTATTTGTTTGTGACACCTGCTCACCTCCTCCCATCATTGGCTGCAACAACATTATCTTATATATATATACCATAATTAATTAAATTAAATTAAAAATATAATTGAACTCACCCTCATCATGTGACCTCCTCTCATCCCATGGCTTGCCAACATTCCGGGTCTTACCATCCTATTCATGCCATTTCCGCTACGCACCCCTCCAGGAGCCATATTTCTAGCAGATATCATTTGATTATACTGCTGCATTCTCTGTTGTTCTTCCATTCCCCCTGCTCTAGGTGGTACACCACCATATCTACCACCATCCCTACAACATAAATTAATTACTCAATAACAAGTTGCCTTAAAATTCAAATTCAAGTACAATTTTACTTACCTAACAGAATTATTGAGTGTTGATGGTGATGGGGATAATGATGGTGATAACGAAGGTGATGAAACAACCATACTAGTGGTAGATCCTCCTTGTAGTGCGGGAGTAGGAAGTGTTGGAGAAACCGCACCACTTTGATTTGGCATAGCTGCTGCTAACCCACTATTATGTGGGCTATGATATCCAAGCGAAACAATTTCTGGACTTGGAGATGCACTTGAATCACACAAATCAAGAGGTCTTCAATCACAACCCCAAAATACAGACCAGTTAGTAATAAATATTTCAAGGACTCTCTATACAAAATGCATTTCAACTAAAAATCTTACGTTAGAACTGGCCCATTCAGATTATTCGGAGAAACTTGTGCAAGACAGGCCATGTGAGAACTGTGAGGCTGCTGGATATGCTTTGCGTCATGGTTCTGAAGGCACAAAATCCAAAATTTAAAAAAAAAAAAAAAGATAAAACAGTAACAAGCATGATAAAACTATGTTGTACGAGCATACCTGAAATTTCCTACGATGTTTGAGTTCAATCATAATCATCTTTTCAAAATGAGACTTGAGTGTGTCCTCCTCCATTGGTCCTTGCAACCTCTGAAATAAATGTCTTGCAGTTCCCTGCTTATGTACAACACAGTCCCAAATAAGAAAAAAATTAACTATTGAAACACTCAACAAGAGAGAAATAAAAGAGATAAAAAAATATATAAGCTTCATACTTTAGGAATACCAGGCAATGTAGAATTGTAAGGTTGAGAAGACCCAGAATCTTCTGCACTATCACCACCATCGCCACTAGTTCTATCCATCAAGATCTTGTGACGCTCCTTACAATCATTAGGATTCCGGTATATGCACTGTTCAATATAATTCAATAACACAGTATTTAGATATGGTAAAATATGGATATGGAGTTATTATTAAAGAGATATTCTTACCTTAAATTGCAAGGTGCTATTAATAGCATCACTAACAAGCTCCCAGTTTGGACCCATGTCATGCACAAGAACAACAAGTGCCTAAGATAACAATAGTTAAACACGAGATCTAATCTAGCAAAATATAAAATTAACAAATAAAGAAATTTATACCTGATCCTCGAATAATGACCAAGGACTTCCTAATCCTTGCTGCGCAGCCTGCACCTGCAAATGATTATAAATTCTCAGTAACTTGACAGATCTGTTCATGGTATCTTACGATTCACATCCATGGCGATTCAAATCGAGGTAAGAATCGTAAATATATCGCACTGAAATGTTCAGATTCGATTCAGATCGAGCGATTCACAAAGTTGCTAAACTGAATCAACAACAATTATGGTAAATAATTAAAGCCCTAAAATTTCTATATAAACAACCTTAAAATCAAACTTACCATTAGTTTTTTCATATTCTTACTCTGAAAACTGAAAACTATGAAGTGAAGTAGAGCGACGATGCAATTCTATTTCTACTTACTTTTCTTATAAAAAGAGAGATTTTTGTTTTTCAATTTTTATTTTTGCACTTGCCTGAAATCTTGAATTGTTTCTAATCCATGGTTTTATTATAAAACCACAGTTATATAAATGACAACAGAGATAGCCCCTTGTTTAATAGATAATAAATGATCTTTATATTTTTCATTTTGTAAAACCGTAATTACAATATATAGGAATTGTGTTTTTTTAAATAATGCAAAAACTTAATTCAAAATCTTTTAACAATATGGACGGACTTAAAAGATATCATCTTGACAAAAAAAAATGTATATAAATATAGTTGAATTTTTATTTTTATAAATTTATCAAACTCAAAAAGTGTTAAAAAATTATAATATTAAATAAAAGTTATATATACTAAATATATTATAATTTAAAAATCAATAGTTGAATCGTTACGAAACACAATTCGAAAAACAATCATTTCAATTCGGGGTACGATTCACAATTCGTAAACTATGCTTGACAGTAAAAGTTAAACTAAGAAAGGTGAATTATAATTAATTAATTAATTACCTTGGATAATTTAGTTTTTCGACCCCTATCACGTCCACCTAGTATTTTGATTAACTTATTTGGATTTGACATATTGCTCATTTGAGTAGCTACTGGAGCAGGAACAGACCCTCCTACAGCTGGAGATATATTTTCAAAAGTAGTATCATGCATTGGCCTTATCATCTTCGGCTTCTTTGACACGTGTTGACCAAATAAACCTTTTTACAAGAGATGCAACTATGTAAGACACATAAGAACCTCAAGAACAAACATATTAAGGATCGAAATGATATATACATACCATTAGATTCAATTTGTTGACTTTCTAATCTCTTTCTCGAATGATCCTTCTGAAAATTATACAAAATAGTCAAAGATTGAACATTTCAATGATAAAGAGTTGATTTTGTAATTTGTAAGAGTATGTTACCTGCTCATTTTGAAAGTGTGGATCAACCGTCCATCTCTGTTCATATGAAGAAACCTGCAAAACATAGATATTAGTAAAAAAAAGTAAATAAACCATGAAACTATACAAGGTAAGAAAAGTTACCATATGCTTTTGTTTCTTTTTCTTTTTAGGTTTAGAGACTTCAAGAGAATCAAAAGGTAATTGTTTCCCATACTCCCGAACAGAATTAACTTCCAAAGTATTTGGTATATGAGATGATGATCCACCATGTAAAGTAATGTGATCATCTCGAAACGGACTATTATCACCACTTGAAGCATCCATTTTATTAGGAAATTGAACAGATTCAGAAGTTCCAGCTGTAAAAGGAGTCAAAACTCTTTGTCTAGAAGCAGTTCTAATACGTTTTATAGGAATCGGTACATTAAGACTTGTGCCAGGTCTTTTCCCTAATTGTTGAGATCCAGTAGCTTTATTTTCTGTGCACTGTGTATACATTGAATTAGCTCCCACTTCATATTGTCTAACACCATATGCATTTGTCACGATTTTTCGTTTTCTTTGACCAGCAAATCTACTATATGTGCTTGTCTCTCCTTCTTCCTCGTACACATTGTTCTGAGATCCAAATTCTGCATTCAAAAAAAAGAATCAGAAAATATAAAGCAAAGAGTATCAGATACATATATATATATATACACACATACCTGTTACAGCATTACAAGCAGAGGCCTCGGCTTCATCTTGTACACTACTTCCAGTTTTCTAAAGAATACCACCAAAAATTGCATCAATGATACAGCACTTAACTAAATAGTGCCAAATATTTATACCTCATATTTAGCCATCTGAGATTCAACTAATTTTCTGTATGCTCCCATTGCATCACTAGGAACTGTATAGAAAAGGCTCTCCTGCACAAGAATAGTAGTGTTATAACATGATGTGACCAGATGAAACTGCTCAAAGTATGCATATGAAAAGATAATATATTAAGTGAGAATACATGTTTACCATACACAACTAGAATATGAAAAGATATTTGAAGAAGATTCTTACTTCTGTCCAATGATCTTCCCATGCCATGTCTATAATTTCAGAACCAGATATTATCTCTGGAGATTCAGCATGCATATGCAGAATTTTGGAGCTATTAGATTCCAGAAATCTCATAGCATATTCACGAATCGGTACTACTGAATCTTTTTTACGATCAATTTCTGCCTTCATTTTGCTTGCATCCTGAAATGACCATCAAATATGACACAAGAAGCATTAGAAGAAACATTAAGGAAGCTATGAAGAAATGTAATTCATTAAAGCAATAATACACAATCAAAGTATCATCAATATTAAGTAAACTGCAACTTCAGACACTCTGAAAACAAGACAAGTGAAAGTACCACCAATATTAATTAATAATCCAAGAAAAGTTATTTGTTAACAACACAGAAAACCTCAATCATGCGACAAAAAGTAAATAATCAGATACAGTAAAACTGATGTTTAAGTACCTCTATTGAATGCCAAAACTCCATAACAGCTTTAGATAACACATGAGACACTGATTTTTGCTCCCTCTGAAAACGTTGCTTTTCAAATCTTCTGCGAGAGCTAAAGGCTGCTTTGTGACATATAGTAGCAGCTGCAGTTATTTTCCAAAGCCGCTCCTGAAATCAGAGTGTGTTGGTAAATTAAAAAGTCTCATATTTACGAAATTGTCCCTCAAAACTTGTTTCTATTATATACACATATGTAAGTGACAGATCCAAAACAACTTATGTTAATAGAATAAATACCTGTGCAAAATCATTTGCTAACCATGCCATTTCTTCAAGAACATAATCCCATTGACTTTTTTTACGATATTCGGATGACAATTTTGCGACAGATAACTCTGAAATCCTTTTACGCTTTGCCTGTAACTCAATTATATTAATATCTATGCGCGTCTTATAATTAAGTAAACAAAAGTTTAAAACAAAATAGGTAATAAATATATAACCTCAATAATCCGTGCCTCTTCCAAGATTGAATCTTCATCAGCCTTGCTTTTTACCTCCACATTATTCCCTTGTTCCTCAAGTACAGGAACTGAATCCTTAATTAAAGCTGTAGCTTCAGGGATCTCTTGAATAGAAGACTTAATAGACCCTTCATTTGTAATAATCGGAGCAGTTATGGTCAAGGTTTTAGGAATATCTTCATTTTTGGTATCAGAAATCTCATCTTTCTTATTTGTATTCGATTTAGCATCACCATCTGATTGTGCCTTTTCCGCTACTATTAGATCCATTGAATCATTATCCGAACCAAGAATATTTCGCTTTAATTCTTCACGAGAAACAGCTATGAAACCATTCTCTTGATGAATAGAATTACATTCATTAACAAGCAAAGGTTGAATCTCGGTTTTTTCTATAACCGATTTAGAAGCTCTTTCTTTAACTAGTGTCTCTTCAGTCATTAATGTTACATCTATTTTAGTCCCATTAGAATCCGCGTTTTTCAAATCGGGGTGTATTTGAGCATTATCTTTGTTTCCATCTAAACTAAAGCTGGTTTGTGTACAAGATGATTCGATATCTAAGCTTTTCCTATCTCCTTTTAAGTTACTAAATCCATTTATCTGACAAACACTAGTTTGACCTTCAACTTTTTCTATACTCTTACTCGGTTCACATTTTTGACCAGTAAAATCTACATCTTTCCTCTCATTAAAAGATTCAACTATTTTAGTAGCAGCTTTTAGATTATTTTGATCGTCCGAAATATTAGTATTTGGTGCCACAACTAACAAACCTTCATCAATAGACTCAACAGCTTTTACACGATCCAGCTCTGAAGGTACTAAATTCACAGAATCAGTACCTTTTATAGGGCTAGTAGGTCTAGATTTAGAAATACTAGGGTCCTTCTGGATTTCCGAACCAGAAACTAACGGTTTAGCACCTTTTATTACAACACGAGAAGATAAAGAAGCGCTATGACCACCACGAGCTGTAACTGAATCAACCAAACCTGTTCGAACATTATCTCGATTTGGTCTAGATCTTCGTTTATAAGCCTTTTTTGGAAGACTAAATGTAGCAGAATCTTGTAATTCATTAGTATTCTTGTTTATATCAGACTGAGAGCTGGTCCTACTATTATTAGCAAGGTTTTTACACTCATTTTCATTATCAAAGAGCATAAGATTATCAGCACTGTTTGGTTCACAAATCGGAGCTATTCCTGGTCTATCGCTACTTTCAACAGAATCTCCATGTGCAAAACTACCTTTTGCGTCACTGTAACATCATAGTTAAAAATTTAGTTCATTATAACCCGAAAAATCAACCTTACAAAACGTACCTGGTCACGATTTGATCAGTAAGTGAAGTGGATTGAATACTAAGTGAAGCTGCATTGCCATGTTTGAAATCTAGAGGATCACCACCCTGTAAATAAGAAGCAATACATTAACAAAATGTCCATATAATAAAGATAAGGATCGAAATGTTCATACTTTCTGCAGAAATTCCAACTCTCTTCTACGTTTCTCTATAAGCTCATGCTCTTGCCTGTTAAGAAGCAGTAAAATGTATCACTATATGGAAAAAAACAAAAAAAAAACAAAGGGTATGTTAAATTTAAAGAAACTAACCTAATCTCTGCTTGAACTTTCTCTATAGCTGCTCTTCGAGGAGAAGTTTTATTACCAACACCTACTCCTCCTTCAACAAATCCTCCCATGGAATCCACCTCAGCATTGACTAGGAGAGCAGATTCTGTACTAAATCCATGCATGTCCTATTTCAATCCCTTCCTATTCATTCAATCTTCCAATAATGTCCTAAAACGGAGAAAACGAGCAGTTAGGTATGAATAATTAAGTATTTCCGACTAAATAGCAAATACGTGTGGAATTTGACACGTAAACAAACATTAGGCCCACCGTATTTATTAATCTAGCAAAAGTTACCATGAAAACAAAGCAGAATAACAGAACAAGTTAATTATAAAGTTATTACACTGATACGATATACTAAAACTGACCTGATAACATAGTGTCCCCTACAGGACAAAAACGCTATACACGTGAACTTATAATACATAATAAACTAAACTAAAAAGAAACATAAGTTCCGACATAACTATAAAGAAATCTTTTATAAGATTGCACCTGTGCTATCAAAGTCTCAACCAATTGGAAAATGAAATACAGAACTAAAACTTATAGGACAATAATTTAACATTTCAATCCATTAATAGCAATTGATGTGATTAATGACACTTTAGCGTGAGAAACACGTTCCGTGTTCCGCAAATGCATGCAATAACATCAACTTTAAGTTCAGGACAAGTATAACCATCTAATTCTTGACAGCTAACACCTTTTTACTCGCTATATCCATCTTTGATATTAATGGAACACTAAAATTTTCAAATGCTAATAGTAACAGCTAGCGAAAATCAGCTACAATTTTCAGACAAACTAACAAAAGGAAATGTAATACGAAATGAACTAAGCTCAATCATTCAACATGCAAGAACTACTCTATACAATCATATTCAATTTAGTTGCTAATCATACTTAAATGCCCCAACACCAAAAGTAAAAGCTCATAAACATCTGAAGAAAATGCACGAAAGCAATTAAATTATTCATCATCATACATTTACATCCCTAAATATAAGCACTGAAAAGTAATTCGAGTCATAGAAGCAAATTCTAGGGTTTGCATAAAATGAAGCAGGGCCCCAATTATAGGGTTCGTCAAGCTAAAAGACGCGAAATCATACCTCAATTGTGATTATCTGACTCGAATTCGAAGCTAGGGCTAGCAATTGTCCAACACCTGATGCGTTGAGAATTCTAGGGTTTTGGTTTTTTTTATGCAGAAACAAATTAGGGCTAGGAAATGCAAAATCATGAGAGCACTTAGGCCCTATTCATGAAGGTTGATTGTAATATAATTATACAGATAGATATATGATGTATGCATATATAAATATATGTATGTATATGTATATATGCGCTTGTGTGTTTAAATACAAATGGTTTTTTTATATGCCTGGTTCGTCTTCGTGCTCATTTCGTTCCCAAAACTTTCTCTCTCTAAAATATATATTTTCTCTCTCTAAATTTGTAAACACGATTGTTGTCTGATGAGGAAGTGGGCTGGGCACAGACAACGACGATGAGAGGCCTTTTTGTGAATCAGGTCTATTTGGGCCTTGACATTTTTATATTCACTTGGATATGATTCTTGTGTTGGATTTTGATTTCCTTGTAACTTGTATTTACATTTCTTAATGAAAATATGCCAATTCTAAAAATATATGCCTGAAACATGGGTAATCTAGTTCTGATTTACCTGAAAATATGCATGAGTAGGTTTTGCATATTCTTGTAGGATTAGTCGTGATGCATGCAAATTGGTCCGGACTACCCACGTACCAAAAGAAAAAAATGTCAATACTGCATCGTTATTTTTTTCAAACAAAAAGATATTTATTATATTAACAAAACATTACCATCATTGGTTTGATTAACCAGGTCCGGGAAAGGAATAATGCTAAAAAGTGTTCTTTCTTCTCTCTAGCTTTCTCTCTCTAGGTTTGACTGGATTGGCCAAGGGTTGACTTTTTCTTGACTGTCGTTGACTAGTTGGTGGTGAGTGGTCACGCTGTGGGTTTGACCGACGGTGGCAGGGCGGTGATTAGCCAGAGATTTTGCCATAAAGTTTGGACGGAATTGTCATTTCTTTCCATTTTTGTTTTTTGATTTGGTTTCCTTTTCTGGTTAGTAATTAATCAGCCTAGATTTGGTTTAGTGTGTGTCATTATTGGAGTAAAAGCTGAAAAACTCATCTTCTTTTTGCTTTTGTGTCGGCCGTTAGTGTGGATAGTTTAATGCACGTGCGTAGGAATTGGAGCTTGAGATTTTGTTAACTTTTTGTTGCTTTTACAGATTACGAAGTAATCACTGAGCTAATAATCCGTATCAACGTCAATTTCACAAAAACAAATCGTCACTAATCTCCGAACGTTGCTTCTGGGTATAGCTGGGTGATTTGTCATTCATAGCGTATCTATAGTTTTTTTATTATATTGGTCAAGCACTCGAGTCAACATTTAGTTTTTGAACCATGATAGAATTGTATCTCTCAAGTATGTCTTTCAGTTTCCAATTAAATAGGTCTCCTTATGTCTCTAACGTTTATTGGAGAGAACTTTTAGTGTTTATGTTGACTAATGAACTATTTAGGATTTTGCGGTCAAAGCGTCCAACCAGAAGTCGTTTTTCTAATAGCTTAGGCTTGACCAAATATTGGTCATGGGGAATATTGATAACACAAATATTTTTATAATGGTGGAATCTGAGGAGAATTCACTTCCATATATACGTGTGGAGTACTGGAGGAGATATCTCTTAGTCACATATACCTACCCAATCGGCGTTCTTTGCTTGCTGGCCACATCACCTAATTTATCGTGACTGGTATATACGTTTTAAGATCATGGATATGGCAGACAAGCTTTAATTCTACTTTTTCAAACATGATTGATCAATTATCCCGGTAGGGTAGGTGTTGATCATAATATCTCTAGAACCAAAATATTTGAATGATCATGCAACTCCTCAAACTCATAAAGCAATGGTATGAATGACATGCTAGTGAGAAGTAGTGGTAAATATCCTCCACGCATCTCATGTGTCTGTGTTTCATATGTGAAATACACGACTCCTTGGACCACTACAATGATATGCGAAACCCAACTCCATCATACGCCATTGATCCCATTGTCCATGTCTTTCTAGCATGATAATGAACTCTCATTGTAATTCATGGAGTTAGTATATTTCCACAGACCATGCCAAACTAATAGGTCAAAAAGTGTATCTTCCATATGTGGTGTGTAGATGGAGCCATGTACGTCGATAGAAAGCCTCTTTGGTTTATTGGGTACTACATCTATCATATGTACAAAGCAAACACGTATGATAACACTACCCAAGAGCATGACTTTCAATGGCACTCTGACGCTCAATTAGTAGTGCGAGATGGATCCCTAAGATAAAATATGGTGAGGATAAGTTGTAAGTAAGTTAACTTGTTATATAAAAGATTGACTATGAATGAATTAGTTATCCCAACCATTTTAGAACAAAACCTATATAGTGTAGGAGTCGTCAAGTAACCGCTTAGTGGTTACAACCCAAACAATACGCTTACAGGATATCATGGCCTAGTAGGTACACCCTAGATATGTATATGTTGAACCACGTTGTGTATTGTGTACTTTATCATGCTTGCCAAACATGAGTAATAGATAAATATAGAAAATTAGGTGGATGGTGGGGCCTAGGGTGTGATAAAATAAGATATAATTAACGTGCAAATAACACCCTAAACTACACGGTTCTGCAAGTATAAAAATCGTATGAAAGATTTAGTTAATGATTAAGATTCGTTCCGCAGAGACTACAGAGGTTAGGAGAATCTTATGCAAATACCAAGTGCAAATAAATTAAAGCTAGGACAACTAAACGCAAATAAAAGTAAAGACAAGTAAGATGGATTGATAACTAATTAACTAAATTAAAACTAAGAATTAAAAGACAGAAATTAAATATGAAAGAGAAGTGATATGAGAATATAGCTTAAGTTATTAGCATGTAATCCCCACTAGTTTTGCCGTTCTAAACATGTAAGGGTGAATTATGTAGTACTTCCCTAATCGGTCCCAATTCGCTATCGGTAGTTTGAAATAGGATTTACCTGTGTCAATAAGGCTTCCTAAGCAAACTTTTCCTGTAATTGGCCAATAGTCACAAAGACTAAACTATAGTGATTATCTAGCTAGGTTGGGTTGTCAGATCGGACCTAATACTAGACGTTATGTGCTAAACATGCAATTAAACACCGTTGTCAATGGTGACCTAATTACTAGATGGTAATTCTAATGGCTGCAGTCCAAAAAAACACAGAATATAAATCCAAACACATAAACAGAGAATAAAAACTATAATTCTATTTAAAATATTAAATTTCCAAATTAGATAGATGTCAATTAAAACTAGGGTTCATACATATATGATAAAACTCAAGCTAAAGAAATTTAGTTCATGAAAGAAAAGAAAGAAATTACAAAATTAAAGGTAGAAGAAGACATTGTGATGAACAGCTCCTTCTAGACTTCTCTCTTGTGTTGTAAGTTTCCTCTTGGTTTAAGGTTTCACCAAGGATGATTTAAGAGTGTTAAGAGGCTGTATTTATAGTGTATAGGTTGACCTAATTCGTTTCTTTAGAGATAAGTTAAGTAATAGACTCCTAGCCCAATTCAAATTCGTAAGATTATAAAGATAAACACTGCTGGACCGTTTTGAGCGTATCTTCTTCGTTATTGGTCGGATTGAGCTCCATAAGATACCAAAAGAATCGCAACAGAATTATCTTGACCCTAAAGAAGGAAATTACCAAATTCGGCCTATTTCTTAGGTAAAAACGCACATCTTTAGATGTGTATGCAGAATCCCAGATTTAGGCAGCTTTTCCTTTTTTATCTTTTTAGCTTTTGTTTCTTTATCTCCAATTTCCATGCAAATCTCTTTCCATAAGTTGTAGTCTTTGACTTGGACTCTAATTAATCTCCATAATTATCTTTAAAGCTGCACACTAAATAAACAATTAAACCCAATATGCTCTAAAAATATTATGTTACTAAATCAAGACCCAAAATAGGAAAGTGCACTAAACTAAGCTAAAATCAACCTATAAACTAATAAATAAGCCTAAAATGATGTCTCAGAAGTATATTTTATTATCACAAATGAGGAGATATCAGTGGAACATGGAGAAATTCCTATGTCAAACAAATCTGATTCTCTTGTTTATTCCAGACTTGTGTGGCGTGGTCAATGCGACTGAGAGGTGTGATGTTAAGGGCTTATGCTTTAAAATCGATGGGTGGGTATAAATAAACCTATCACTCTCCAGGTAGCAAGATGTTGGTAAGAGCTCACAACTAAGAATCAAAACCACCATGTGGCTTGGGATACTCTTGTTTGTCTTAAGATTGAAAGAGAGCATGCTTTTTGTGACTTTCATAAAATGAATAAGGTTTCTCTTGGTAACCGATAAAACGACTTCGACCAGATAATTGTATATAAATAGAAATAATAGTAATTGATTGAATTTAATGTGCGCATCTTTATTATCAAATTTCGTATCTAGATTTTGTATAATATTCCTTTATTTATAGAAACATCGAGCAGTTACCATAAGGGTTTTCCCAATGCTAGCAAGTTGGATTATGTTCCCATACATACCTGAGATTGACACAGCCTATATTATTGTTAATGACGCACGCATGATGTCAGTTGTCGAATGATAAGATTAATTAATTTATTACTTCATTGTATTCTTTATGATCTCTTTTGTAATTTCCTTGCTCGTATTTTACTTGGACTTGACTTATTAATATTGCGTAACCTCGATATATTTGAACATTGAGTTGTTGGAAAAGATGAGATGCATTTCTCCTTATCCGAAACTAGTCATGGAGGTTCTTTCATAAATAATATTTTTAAGTTAATTTTTTTTAAAAGGTATTCACTTCCTAGTCTATTTAAGTGTCCAAAATAAATATTACTTATCATAGATCTAGACTAGTCTATTTATAGGGAAATATGTTACTAAAATGGGTATCACATTTGTGGTAACAATTTGTAAAATCGCAAATGGAGATATTGTTGTTAGGAATACTAAAAACGTATGATACAAATCCCCTCTAGAATGTGAAACTCCTGCAATTATTGAAGGATGCACACTTGCACATGCATCAAATTTTGAATTAGTTATAATTGTGTCGAACTGTGTATATGTCGTTATGGGTTTGCAACACCCGTCTAGGATTGGATGGAATATCAAACCTATTCGGATGAAAGTCTCCCATATTTTATTTGGAAGATTGAACATTCGAATGGGTGGAAATTGAATCTAAAATCTTCTATTTCTGATCTTAGTTCTTTAAAGGGACCTCAAGGATGACCAGATATTAAAATACCCTTATAATAATACAAAAAACATTAAAAGACAAAAAATGTGTTGACATAGTTCATCTCCGGCATCTGGCCACCAACCACCAACCACCACCCACCGACCTCTGTCCATTCCCCACCGAACTCTGACCGTCTTCCACCGCCGGAAAAGTATAGTGTATCAGAATAAAGTATAGAGTATCGGAAAAAGGTATAGAGTATCGGAAAAAAGTATAGAGTATCGCAAAATAATATAAAAATATCGTAAAAATTGATGAGTATTCAATTAAAAACGTAGAGTATTTGTTCAAAAAAATCCGAACGTAATATTATTCCTTAGGTGAAGCTAAGCTTCAATTTTTCTTCTTATCTTATATTGTTTATAATTTGGAAGCATATAGGTTAGTTGAGTTTTTTATTATTATCTTATTATATATGCAACTCATTTTTTAATAATAATTTACACCATTTAAATTTATACTACCTATGACGTAATATAATTTAAATAAAAGTAAATTATCAATTATTTTATTATTTTATCTAATTGACAATTTATTTTTATTCAAATTATGTCGCATCATAAATAATATAATGAATGTTATATTTATATTATATAACAAAATTTTGATCTACGGTCCTGAATATATGACATAAGTGGTGACCAAGATCATTCCTGGCTCCACTTATCATTAATACCATTAATTAATCATTATTTTTTTCTATATCATATAACAAGCTTTTGATCTACGATCCTGAATATATGACATAAGTGGTGGTCAGGATTGTTTCTGGTCCCACTTATCATTAAAGTAATTTTCATTTACGGTTCTAAATATTTAACATAAGTTGTGGCCAGGATCGTTTCTCGGCCCACTTATATTAATACCCAAATAGAAAAAGCATTATCAAGATTACCCAAACCCATATTTGATATGGTATATTGGATGATATTGGTATATATCTTTTATATTTTCTTTAACTAAGCAACCCAACCAAAGAAATATATAATTGTTCATTTAGGTTTTTACATAAATTAAAAAATATAATCATTAAGTTCTTTATTATTAAAAAAATTATAAATTTTTTTAAAACTACAAATATAAATTTCATTATTTTAATAAAAATAATAGTAAAAAACATTTTAAAAAAAAGTATATTGATAGTATAAAGGAATTTTTTTGGACATACAGTTTTAGTAACTTTTTTTTGTTACATAGGAGGTTAGAGCGACCATGAAGAAAGATCTTCTAGAAATAATTATTAATTATCTAAGACTAATCTAGGCACCGCCCAACAATAACGGTCACGTGTTAGAAGTCGACATAGCCAATCTGGTGGGTCCGTGTGCAAGATCGAACCCTCCTTATTCTTTAACCCAAACTTAGCCATCCAATCTGCGCAGCTATTCGCTTCACGAAAGCTCCACCAAATTAATCCTAGTAGGAAGACGATCCCAAATAATCTGCCATAACAATATTTAATCTTTTATGGGCATTTAAGTTTCCACACGAGATCTCAATTAAAACCCGTAACATTTCCCACCTGAGTTAACTCATTATACGCCGAACGAACAGAGAAAATTCCAGACGACTCGAGATTCCATTTATAAAATCTTTCCACGCCATCCACCTCCTCATTCACTCCATGCTTTAACACCTCACACCCAACAAGAATATTCCTACACATCCTCGAATCGAATGGTTTTGCCTCCCTATCAAGTATCTTTTCTCGAAAATACTTCTGTTTAAGAGATGTAACCCACAAGGCTGAATCCCCCCTTAACACTTTCCATCCTAACTTTGCCAAAAGCGCTTTATTATAGTCGCCCGCGCTCTGAAGCCCCAAACCTCTGCACTTTTTTGACCGACATAACTTGTCCCACGCCAACTAATGGATTTTCCGCCCTCTTATGAAGAACCTCATATAAAATCTCTAATAATTTTATCAATTAAATCACAGACATATACAGTGAACCTCATTGTTTGTATCATGTACGTAGGGATGGCAGAAAGAACTGATTGAGCCAAAGTAATTCTTCCTGCCATGACAGATTCTGACTTTTCCAACTGGGAAGTTTGCTTTTCGTATTATTTGTAACTCTATGAAAAAAACCCTAGGGACCCGTTTCGATCTGATAGGGGTCCCAAAGTAAACTCTTAACGACTCACTAAGAGTAAATCCACTTCGATCCGCAAGCTCCAAAGCAGTACCCCTCTCCACTTTTTTTGAAAAATAGATAAGTGATTTCTCCTCGCTCCGCCTCATCACAAAAGAATTTAATAACATCCTTAATAAGGTCAACTTGCCGACTTCCAGCTTCCGCAAAAAGCATTAAATCTTCTGCAAAAAAACATGAGATATAGTGGGACCTTGACGATGGAGGCGAGTGGGTAACCACTCCCCCCTTCACAAAGCCCCTAAATAAGAACAGATTAATGCTTGATACACTATACATAGAGATAAGGGGACATAGGTTCTCCCTGCCGAATGACCCTTTGGGGAGTGAACTCTTCCATTACATAGAACCTGCATTTGATTAGTAGCCATAGCATTCATAATAACACGTACCCAAGTCTCCGGAAAGCCAAAGTGCAAGATGGTATCTTCAATAAACCTCCAACTCAATTTATCATACGCTTTAGCAAGGTCAATCCTAATTGCCATAAACCCAGTTTTTAACATCATCTTCTGCATCCTATGATCTATCTCTTGCAGCAACACGACATTGTCTATTGTTGACCTGCCTGGAGGAAAGATACTTTGGCTAGACCCAATCCTATCAGCTAGTAATTGACGAACCCGGTTGACCATCGCCTTCATAACAATTTTAACTGGAACATTAATGAGACTGATAGGCCGTAATTGGCCAACTAATTCCGGATCCAAATTGGGTATAAGATGGACGAGGGTCCCATTTAATTTTTACAAAATTTTTCCTCCCTGAATCGAACATCTAACCATCTGGAAAACATCTCGACTTATAACATCCCAAAGCGGCTATACCATCCAGTCCGGCTGCTTTATTAGGACCCGAAAGGAAAACCACAACTTTTATTTCCTCATCTGTAAACTCTTCTTCCAAGATCTCCCTCTCTAATAATCCCAAACTCGTGCCATGCAGTAATGCAAAAGGACCTACAAACTTACTAGGATCCGAATATAATTCCACATAATAATTTCGTACCATCGCCCCCAGCTCGGCTTTTCCTCCACCCACTCGCCATTCGAGTTTCTCAACCTTTGAGTTTTAGTCGCCCTCCTGTTTTTCATAGTAGCTAAGTGATAATACCTCGTGTTCCTTTCTCCGGAGCGAACCCAATTATCCTTCGATCTTTGAAACCACGTCCAATCCTCCTCCTCAAGCACGCTTAAATACTCTCCCCTAAGCCGCTTCCCTAATCTAAATAAATAAGGATTACAACACTTTTGGAGCGAAATCTGGATCCCTTTAAGTCTAGCAAGTAACACCCTTTTTTATTAACATCCCCGAAAACCTCCTTCTTCCAAATAACTAAGTGATCTTTAATATTTGAGAGGCGGTTCCCCAACTCCTCATTCGTCGCTTCCCAACCCTCTCGAATCGAATTTTTGAAGTCCTTGTGAAGGCACCAAGCGGCCTCAAAACAAAATCTAGCAAGGGGTTGCTGGCTCCCCTTACTTAATTTAATTAAAATCGGCGTATGGTCTGAATATCTACGATCTAGATGCATTACGTGGACTGACAGAAAAAACTCTAGGAGTCCAGTATTACCATAAGCTCTGTACAACCTTCTAAGAATTCTCTGACCAATATTCCACGAGTCGCACTATGTAAACCTCGGACCTCAAAACTCAAATCTGTTTAGTAACTTCGACATTTATTTAGGTATGGAATAGTAAATATTTTCTAATTTTAGAAAATTAAAACTACATTTTTTCCACAAAATTAGCTCCACTGTCCAAACCCTTTATCTCATACCCAAAATCCACCTCGGCTGTTTCTCATTCTCAATCCAACCCATGCAAAAATATAACAGCGAAAAAGAAAAACACAAAATAACATATTATACAAAAAAATATACAAACATAATACCGTAGCTTACAATCCGATAGGTGTGATTCCAACAAGATTACATTTAAACAGATCTGAGTTATACTTTCAATCAACCTTTTATTCCAGGTACTTTATTATTCCCAATAAGATTTTGAATTCATTTATCGTATACAGAAATTTTGTGATCCTTCAATTGTAAATATCTATCTGTAGGAAATTATTTGTGATCTTTAAGTTTCTACAATCATGTGTACGTATTATAATTTTCCTGATCCAATCTTTTATCATGCATATATATTTTCGCGTCAAATTCATCAACTAGTCATTATCTCGTTTCAATTTTTGTTTAAATTTTTTCTAATAAAACAAATGTTATTACTTCATAAAAATAAACCTAATTGCACCAATGGTCATTATAATAGTGAAATATAACAAATACATCTGTATGTTATTTTAAAAATTTCAAAAAGGCTAGAGGACTGGACTAATTGTGTAATTAGATAATTTCTAATAAGATGATGTCTTAGCGTAGGCATAATGGGTGGGGAAAAGAGACAAATAATGATGAAGGAAGACAAGAGACCAGTGTCATTGTCGATGAAGGAACGAGTTGCAAATAAAAAGGACGGCAAAAAAAGCTGGAAGCTTCTTAAGGAGAGGCTTAAACAACACAAATCAAAACATGGTTCACAATGGACCTCCACTATACCTGTCCCAGCTTCCGACGTACCTTTAAATCTGAGCAATAGTAATCGTTACTCGGCACGAGCACCTAATGCAGAGAGTGATGCAGTACCTAACTTACGAACCATGTCAGTTCTTCAGAGGAACTCAACCCGAACAATAAGTAGAGGATCCCCAAGTGCCAGATTTGATGATTCTATTCCTGATAAGGACGATGCAGTAGAGGATCATAAATCGGAGGAAGAAGAAGATGAAGAAGATGATGAAAGTGACGAAGATGGAGGAGGGGAGAAGAAGGTGAGGATGTCTTTAATGGCGTTACTGGCTGAGACTGATAGGGAAATGGGAATTGATGGATCATCGTATATGATGGGTGATGATGATGATGATGATTATGATGATGAAGATGACGATGATGGTGTTAATGAAAGTGAAGAAGAGATGATGAGCAATTGTTGTGTGTGTAAGGTGAGACACAAAGGCTCTGCGTCTACACCATGTGGGCATACTTTTTGTAGGTTGTGTTCCAAAGAGGTTAATGTTCAAAAAGGAAATTGTAGTCTCTGCAATAACTTTATCTTGGAAATCCTTGATATCTTCTGAAGAGAATATTTATGATCATTTTATTTGACAAGAAGAAAAAACTGAGAGAGTTTAACAACTCTAATCATCATAAGTTATTTGGTGGACGTTTCTGGTGTAGATACCCTTGCTTCTATACTCAGAATTTACAAGTTAGTTTGGATCTAGTTGCCTTTAGGGATACCACAAGGATGATAGGCTTAAATTTTTTAAGTACAAGTTTTTCTTATCTTAGTTTTATTGTATCAGTCATTTGATGTTATTTTGGTTGAGTTGTTTACTTGATTATAGCATCATTTGGATCTTTACAAATAAAGAATGAAGATTGATTTTGGTTGAGGGGTATGGGATATATGTGAACGTACATGACTAGTGGTTAAGTTAATAAGCTCAATTTTATTACAATCTGCTATACTTTTCCGCTTGAATTGCTGAGAGATATACACATGAATATAGTAAGAAGATTATCTTTATTTTTATAATTATATAGTAATAGGATGATGATCATTTCACAATTAGACCATGGTGGCATCAAAGCTCTAAGAGTTTAAAAAGTAAATAGCACTTTTGCCCCCTGGGTTTATACGCGATTGACAGGTTGCCCCCTAAGTCTTAAAATGCGCCTCGTTGCCCTTTAAGAGTTACTTTTGTGACCCGTTACCCCCTGGGTGCATTTTCCGTCCATTTTCTCCGTTAAATCCGACGTGGCAATTCCATGTCACAATTTTTTTTTTAAATCCTAATACTAATTAACTGTTTAATTAAGTTAACCTAAGGGTAAAATAGGTGTTTCATTAATAGTTTTTATAATATTGAATATAATTAATATAATAACCACCCCCACCCCACCGCACCCCCTACCCCCCCTCTCTTCCCCATTCCGCTTCTTCCACGTTCTTCTTTAAAAAAAAAATCAAAGCTGAATTAATTGCATTGATATCCATTCTTCTTCTTCGTAAATCCATTCTCTGCTGCCTGCTGGAGAAGCTCGAACCAGATCTGCTGCCTGCTGCCTGCTTGAGGAGAGTTTCACGCCGGAGTCTTCATCTTCTCCAGAAAACAACAATTCAAACAAGCGATGTAGACTATGGTGTCGAGATTCGTTGTGCTTCGCTGGAAACCATCGATGTGATTCGCTGTGGTGGTGGTGCGAGCTTCACTTCTCGAACAGTGCAAGCTGGAAACCTAGGTGGTGGTGGTGCGAGGCGAACCAGCAACTCGAACACAACCAGCAACCCGAACCGGCGAGCTTCGTGACTTCGGCTGCAATCCGATTCATAAACTCTGGATCTCAACACCATGGAACTCGAACATAATCTCATTCTTTGATATCTCCTCCCTTCATCAACCAACCCCGGATCTATACAACAATGTCTTTTGGATTGCAGATTTGTTATTAAACTCACTGTGTTTGCTTGATTTTTTTTTTTAAAGAACCAGATGAACGGGAAGAAGAGAATGGGGAAGAAGAAGGGGTAGGGGTGTCTCGGTGGGGAGTGGGTGGGGTGGGGGTGGGTTGGGGGAGGGGGGGTTTATTATTTTTATCAATAAATATTAAAACTATTATAAAATATCTTTTATACCCTTGTTTTAAGTTAATTAAATAGTTAATTAGTATTAGGATTAAAAATAATATATATATATATATATGACATGGAATTGCCACGGTGGATTTAACGGAGAAAATGGACGGAAAATACGCCCAGGGGGTAACGGGTCACAAAAGTAACTCTTAGGGGGCAACGAGGCGCATTTTAAGACTTAGGGGGCAACCTGTCAATCGCGTATAAACCCAGGGGGCAAAAGTGTCATTTACTCAAAAAACAAAAAGTTAGCTACTAAGTTAAATCGATTAAGCCTAATACTTATATATAAAATGAAAAATCGGCAACTAAATATTGTAAGATCAAATGACCAAATCGATCGGTCACATCACACGGCAGATACCCCAATTACAAGACATGTAAAACAATAATGAAAGTTAATTGCACTCGTGGTGAAATAATTATGATTGAGACCCATCAAGATATCCATGGTGATAAATTATGAAAGGGAAAACAAATTGCACTTATGAAAGTACCTGGTATCATCAAATTGCACCTGGCTAAACCCCCAATAGAAAAGGAAAAACATAAAACACATATGTGAAAGGTTCATATCAAAAATCATGCAAATAAAAGCATTTAATAAAGACTATGATGGGACCAAATGACAAACCCCGCGCGACTAGGAGGACTAATGTGATATATACAGAAAACTATCCTCTTGGACATACATTTAACATGTATATGTAGCAAATTATACCCATTATATAGGAATTCAAACTTACATATATGAAAGAGGTTTATGCAAATTGGTAGTGATACATGAGAGCTTGATAGTTACCATGAGGATGGCATGACTACTAGAAGAATCAGTATTCAACTTTGTGTTAGCAATTTCCAAGTCAACTAAAAGTTCGAATCATTAGGAAGAGGCGGAGAATGGATTATAGGAGATTTATACTTCAAGACGCCCCCTCACGTGGAGCTCTGATACCATGTTAACTTGCACTTAACTAAAAGTTTGAACCGTTAGATAGAGACAAAGAACGAATTATAGGATTATTATACTTCAACATAGAGATAATATTCTTAGTATTTCTTGCAGAGACAAGGTTAGAGCAGTACAAAAATCTGTAAGGCTTCTTCACTCCTCCGGTAGCCAGGGCTGGTTTTCTCGCCGTCTTGGTGCCAATTGCTTCCTTGGAGCCTTGCCGCCGGTAGATTTCGAGCAGTTCACTTAGGAGCTTGACCAGGAGCAGTTTTCTAGTGAGATAAGGCAGAGAGGGATATGCGGAAGTTGTGTGGTGATTACCTTTTGACAGAGGGGTAATACGATAGTGGTGGCGGCGGCGAAGGAAAGGCCGGAGGTTGTTTGGTGGTAGCTTGGGAAAAGATTGGGTCCTTTTTTCTCACGAAGAAGGATTTGATCATTTGTTTTATATTTGCACTTTTATTATATAATTGTTATTTAGGGATGATACTAATTATTTAAAAGGTAAAGGTGTCAAAAAACTTAAAACTGGAAACAAGATTTGCTTAATCTATATTTAAAAGAAGATGTCACTCGAACTTTATTTTAAAATTGTCACTTGTTATTTGTAACTAATTAGAGATAGGTGCTTTAATATCTTATTAACAAATTCCAAAATAGATTATGAAAAATACTCTTAACTCTTAAGGGCTCAGAACATATAGGTTATAAGATTAATAGTTGGTCTAGTAGTTAGACACAGAAATTAAGAGGTCCTAAGATTGAATCTTATTGGAATCAAAATGATTCCGAATCTAAAGTACCTCTCATATGTAATGACTCCCTATTTGTTCTAAATAATATCCCTTAGGAGACATCCTTTTAGGTGAATATTTGACTTATTTGATAGACTTTTATGCTTATTTCGTCATATTACACTATCTCCCCTTGGAATTAGACTATTTGCCTTTTTAGAGCTTTTGTGCGTTAATTTGGTTATTTTTAGTGCAAAGTTAGTAGGTTCTTGAATTTCAATACAAGGAGTAGAGTGAGAATTAAAGTCTTAGAGTATTTTTTGTGTGTTAGGAAGTATTATATTCGAGTTTCTAATTTTAGAGTGCACTTGCTTATTTCTAGTCTTGATTTAATGATTTATTAAATTTTAAAGCATATGCGGTTTAATTATTTATTTATTGTGAAGCTTTAAAAGATATATGGTAATTAATTAGAGACCAAGTCAAGTCTAAGAAGTAAAGGAAGGAGATATACATGGAAATAAGAAGATTAAGAAAGGATATATGCAAAGAAGGAAAAGATAAAGCTGCCAAATTAATCTGAAATTCCAGCCACGTTCAAATACGAGCTCATAACTTAAGATTGGCTAAGAATTTGGGAGAATGTTCTGGACCAATGGATAGAGATTTCCGAGACAAGTGATTTCGATATAAAGAACGCGTCAAACGGATAAGTATTGAAGGAGATATGATCAAAACAAATCAGCAGCAGAATCTTACCTTCCCTATATTTTAGGGCTGCGAATTAAAGAGTCCTTTACTTGTCTTCCACTCCAAGTAAAACGAATTAGGGCTTCCTAGCACCTATAAATACACCTCTTAGACCTCATTATTCAGCACATCTCATATTTGATTTAATTCATAACATCCTTAGAGAGGGAGAGAGTCAAATACTTCAGAGAATTACACAAGAGGCTTAAGGTTTTCAAGTCAGAGCAAGAAGACAAGGAGAAACTAGAGCTGGGAGAATCCTGTTCTTCCATCAACAGTCATCCTACCCTTTTGGTTATCAGTTTATCTTTTTTATTTGAACATGAATTCCTTTTGTTTATTTTCAGTCTTTAATTTTATCATGAGCTAAATTTTCACATACTTGAGAATCGCAATAAAGGGATGAACCTTAATTTATTAATCTATGTTTTGAATTTAGGATTGTTATGATTTAAATTGAACTGAGTTTTATATATTGGATATTACTTTGTTTTTATTACTATTTCTTTTAGGAACAACTAGAAATAGCTTTTAGTATTTGGGTTATTCACTTTAGTGGCGAAGTGATCATCCGACATGGGGGTTTGAATACAGACTTAGGTAATACCCGTGTAATATCCGTTATTGACCGACAGACTTAACTAATTACATAGCCAAAGAGTTAAATCATATCATCCGAAGAGGCATATTCGCCCATACAGGGGTTTATAGTACTTTAGGATAACTCCTAGGTCCACGCGACAGGGGGCTAGGAGATATTAGAGTCCCGACTAATATTATAATACCAATTCTACCCTTAAACATAGCATAGATTATATTGATTAGGTGGATTCCTTGCGAGACTCAAGTATCTCTCTTATCTGAAGTTAGTCCTTTTATTTGCTTTCCTTCTTTCTAGTTAATTTAATTTTAGTCTTTATTTTATTTGCATCTTTTAATTTAGAAAACCAAACAAAAATATTCTATTTTATTTTTCGGTCAACAATTATTCTTACTAGTTGATTAATATTTGGGTTGAACCTAATCCGTCCCTGAGAACGAAACCCGATTTATCGGATATTACTTGGACAACCGTACACTTGCGGTATTGTGGTTCCTTTTATTTATCGCTTTATTTTCTAACCCACCAATATGTATTAAAAAATATCATATGGATTACCCATTATTTTATTTTTGTGATGGTAAGAAAAGAAAAAGGAAGAGAATACTTTTTAAAGAGTTTCTCTTTCTCATGTCTTTCCAAAACTTAATATAGGATATAATCATAAATATAAAAATAAAAAAGGCAAATAAAAATAAGTAATGATGAATATAGAAAATGAGTATCTATTGTAATTGAAGATAATGATTCAAAAAATAAAATCAAAAGGCTTTTTTATTAACAAATACTCAATAAAACTTTTCTTTTTTTCGTTTTCTTTCTAAAACTCAAAATAGAATATAATCATAAATAAAAAAATAAAAAAGAATATAATGGCAAGAAAAAAGTGAGTATGATAAGAAAAAAAGAGTATTGAATATAAATCTGCAACTGAAGATAGTGATTACAATTACTTTGGAAAATAAAATATATTATGGTTATTATCGAAATTCTATTAATATATTTTTGTTATTACACTTTCTCTGTTAATATTTTATTTACTATAATACTTTTAGTAAAATATAGATATATATTTACTAAAAATATAAAAAATAGATATTGATTATGTAAAATAAATAATTATTCGAGAACAACTATTTCTTTTATTAGTGTATGATATGCTTATGAAAACTATATAAGATCATGATTTTCTATAGTTCATATCAAGAAAATCAAAATGACTTTTTCATTGAGCAAATTCTTTCTCATCACTTCTCTTTTGATAGTTTCTTTATCTTGTTCATATGCTGATTTGATTGGAACAATATGTCCAAAATCACATAATCCTTCTTTTTGTAACAGTGTTTTAAGGTCTAATTCCCGAGCTCCTAGTGCAGATATAACTACTCTTGGCTTAATTGCTATTGACTTGGCACAAAGTAGTCTCAAGACAGCCAATAACTTGGCTAATTCGCTTGGTAAACAAGCTTCTGACCCAAAACTAAAGGGAAGATTCAGCACATGTGTCGAGGTTTTTGGAGACGCGATTAACAGTCTTAACGATTGCAAGAGCTCGTTGACACAAAGAGACGGTCCAACTGCAAACATACGTGCCTCGGCCGCCTTAACTGACGCAAGCACTTGTGATGAAGCTTTTGATGGACCACCAAGTGAACCAATACAACTAAGACAAGCCTCTCAAAAGATACAAGATATTTGTAGTATCATTTTAGTTATATCGAATTCTCTTTGAGCAAGTTCTAATTTTTTGTTCAACAAGAAATATTGACAAAATAATTGTGTTTGAGTTGTCGACAATAATAATTTTGAGATCATTATAAATTTTGGTTACATGTATATTTATTTATAAGAAAATTTAACATGAATGAAAGTATTGTTTGTTCAATTTTGTTTGTCAAAAAATTATTTTACCTTTACCAAAATCTCAAAAAAGAAAAAGGAACAATTGTTAACATTGTTCTCGAAATATTTCCGAAAACAACTTTAAAAATTATACACAAATGCAATTATATATAAATTCACATAAAAATTTGAACTTGAGTTCCGCGATTGTGTATTCGTATGTTTGATTGCACATGTAACAATTCACATGTGAAAAATCCAATAAAGCTGAGATGCAATTGCTATTAAACATAAGATATACACTAAAAATTAATATCCAATACAAGGATGAAGTTTCTGGAAAATGAAGCTTTTCTGGGGAGGGGATGTCATGAATTTTTTATAGGGTGAACATTGATGCACTTATATTGCATTTATGCTATTTTTTATGATAAAATGATGATTTTTCGTTGATTTTTTATGTTCAATTCCAAAACTTTTACGGGAAGAACAGGGATGTCGTGTGAGTTTTTTGGGGCCCGTGATTTTCCCGAACCATTGGAGCGAGCGAATGTGCAATCTTATTGATGAGTGGTGGTGGAAAATTATCACAACGAGGCAACAATTATTAATGTGCAGGTTTGGAGATGAGTTTGAGATTTTGTGAATTTTCTAAGGAGCTTCAATGGTGGAGCGCGGCTTGGTGAAAAATAGAGGGGGTTATAAATATGTTTTTTAATTTAAAATGTAGATTGAGGAGTAGTTGAAGGTATTTTGTTCTTTTTATACATTTATGTTACAAAATTAACAAATCTGTTATAAAATTTAACGGGAGTAAAAGGGTTCAGGGATTGGGAATAGTTTAGTGGGTTCAAAGGAGGTCAATCGATATTGTTAAGTTTTAGGAGTAGAGCATTTTCAAAAAAAATCAAGAAGGCATCAGTAAATATCGCAAGAAGAGTACAATTGAAAACTACAATCAAGAATCAAGATCACAGACTAATTGGATTCATCTTAACTATTATCTAAACATTTTTAAATTGTTTGGCTTAAAGTCTTTGTTGGCATATTACCCCTCTCTAATATATTTTTTATGTGACAGATATTTATATGATTAATTTTCTAAATTTCATTATCTACATTATTATATGTTATCACATTTGAAAAATATCTCTTGAAGATAGATATATCATCCAAGCATGAATACTACTTGTAACATTTGCATTTTTATAACTTTAGAGAACTTCAATGTATATCTTTTCATGCACAATGTATTATTTTAAATGGTTAAATACATACATGCTGAATTGTATATTTGGGATACATCACGTGTTAGTAGCAAAATCATCCAAACATCATTATGATGGGGTCGGATCGAAGAATTAGGCATGATAAACAAAAAATTTATCATGGATAAACTATCAAACCGGCCTTAAAATTATTAGACCTACCATACTTTTATCTAAAAGCCTATATATGGCAGACATATTAGATCCTAGAAAGAGATGTCTGGAATTATTTTGGCTAAAAGTATGCCACAACCGACGATCCACATCTATCCACTACTGAAATACTTAAAAAATTCCTAAAATAGTTTTACCATATATAGGTTACTAAAAAATAAAATGATAAAAATAACAAACTCACCTACCTCTCTCTCTCTCTCTCTCTCTCTCTCTCTCTCTCTCTCTCTCTCTCTCTCTCTCTCTCTCTCTCTCTCTCTCAAAAATCATACCTAATTAATTTCACGAAGTCCACTTCACCGGTCATTCACACATAATTCACTTTACACTCACCTCCGTTCACATTACTATACACATCACCTGCAAAATCTCTCAACAACGATATCACATCACCTCACCTCATGACACCAAACCTTACTATTTACCTTGCCTCACCTCGCGACACCTCACCTTAACTCATTTCGCCATTTGCCCAACATTACAACCAAATACGTTTGGTCACTGGTTTCTTCATCGATTCCAACCAATACCACATCGATTCACCTTTGATCAGTCGTGCTCTCCGTCGCCGTACATACCCTAACAACAGAGGCCCAGTTAAAATCCCACTCTCTAGTAAGCAATCATCAATTCTCATCAAATCAACTTCAAGTTTGAAGAGCTTCAGAGAAAATCTCACCCCCGCTACCTCTACCTCACCTACACACCTCAATCAAAGTTCTACTCTATCAAATACACCACCACCTCATTTGGAAATTAACACAACTATGACAGATTCAATGAGCATCATTCATGTTGTTAAGACAACTCTACATTCACAAGGAGCTAATAACACGACTGGAATTCAAAATTACAGCAACAAAATGCTAATGAAGTTGGAACTTCAAGTTGCAGCATCTAGATTTGGACAAGGAAGGTATTGATAGCTTAAACTTGGTTTTTTTGTGTAATAATTGTGTGAAGAATGCTTCAATGGCGATAACTACAATTACTTTTCTCATTCTAATTACTTTTACTTTTTGAACTGAAATTGTTTATTTATAATTACTTTTAGGTGTAAATCGTTCATAATAGTATAATTATCTTGTTAATATTCAAATGTTATTATATCAATACATATTTTTTTATTTTATGGTTTTGAGTATGGATCTGCTATGTTAGTTTTGAGTATTGATGCATAGTGTGAGTGAAGTGGTAATGGGTGAAGCGAAGGCCTTGGTAAATGCTTGGGTGCCCCTATATTATCAAGAAGAAAGCCGAGGGGATTTTATGGCGAAATAGTAAACGGTCTAAGGGCAAAATTGGCGGGGTGAGCGGGGTGGAAGGGAAACACTCCCTCGTTGGTTGATAGGCACAATCAGTTTTGTGCGCGATGTCGATTAACACAATGCAACTGGAATTGCTACCAGGATACGACTGTGATGAGATTGACAGAATTGTAAGAGACTTTATTTGGGGATCATCCAAAGAACAAAGATAAATTAGTTGGATCGCATGGGAGAGAGAATGCACCCCAAAGGATCAGGGTGGTTTGGGGTTCTGAAAAGCTTATGAAATTAACAAAGCACTACTAGGGAAACTTGGTTGGAAAATGATTCATGACAAGAAGTCCTTGTGGGTGATAGTGCTACAACAAAAGTATTTAAATAAGAAATACTTCCAATATGTTGCTGGTGGGTCCTGGGGTGTTATAAAATAATGCGATAAATAAATAGGAACCACAATACTGTAAGTGCACGGTTGTCCAAGTAATACTCAATAAATCGGGTTTCGTTTTTAAGGATTGGACTGGTGTAACTCAAGTGTTCAATAGATAAGTAGTAGTAACTGCTAAGACAGAAAAGTAAAATATATTTGTTTTGGTTTTTATATTAATCCTAAGAATGCAAGAAAATAAATTACTGAATAAAATAATTAACTGAAAAGAAATAATGCAAGTAAATAAGATTACACACAAATATGAGAGCTATACTTGAGTCTCGCTAGGGATCCACCTAATTTTACGTAAGTAATGCTTTCGTTAAGGGAAGAACTGATATTTCTATATTAGTCGGGACTTTACTATTTCCTAGCTCCAGTTAGGGTAGACTTAGGAACTATTCTACAATATTACAAACCTCATCAGGGTGATAATAAGCTACGTTCAGATTGTTAAGAGCTTTACCCAATTGGCTACGCGGTTAGTCAAGCCCGTCAAGATCATTGATGAACACCACACGTTTATTATCTAGTTCAGTATTTAAACCCCCCCGTCAAGATGATCTCCGTCACTAGTGAATAGCCTAACTCACATAGGCATTTTCTATATTTCACGGACCAAAGGCTAAATCTACATCTAAGTGGCCCAAAAACAGCAATTAGCAACATCCTTCCAGATTTGAAACTTCTTTAGTCAATTCTTCGGAAATTCTTTTCTTGCCTTTAACTCCTTCGCTTAATCTAAGACTTTAATTATCACTTCTCCTCCTTGTATTGGTTCTCCATAGAATCCATGAACCTAAGAAGTAAGAACTTTATACTAAAAACAAACAAATTAACGCACAAAAGCTCTAAAAATGCAAATAGTCTAATTCCAAGGGGAGAAAGTGCAATATGACGAATTAAACATAAAAGTCTATCTAATAAGTCCATGTTCTACCTAAAATGATGTCTCCTAAGGGCTTATATTTAGAACAAATAGGGAGACATATATTTCCAATCCCTATGATTCTCAAGCATGTCGCGCCATTGCACAAGGAATTTTCATAGTAAGACGGGGATCCCCATGTGTGATTAGAATTAGGATGTGTATATCGTTTTGCTTGGATGTTTGGGTACACAATGAGATACTGGTGCATTGGGATATGGAAGAAATTGAAGATGACATCCGATATGATAGGGTGAGTGATTACGTTACAAATGATGGTAGTTGAATTTGGGTGCGTTCCCGAGACAAATTACTACCGCATAAAGTTTGGAAAATTGTGGCACTTAAATTTACAGTAGATAAAGAGGAAGAATATATTCTCTCATGGTCAAACAAGGTGAACGGAATTTATTCAGTTAAATCAGCGTTACATGAGTCCAATGGGCAAAATCGAGAGGGTGGTGTGGTATGGAATATTATTTGGAAGCTCCGTTGCCCGGAAAAGATTCGTGTGTTACTATGCCGGGCGACACATGATAGGCTAGCTACGGGTAGAAACTTAAATATGCGTGGGATGGAAGTTTCTAGAATATGCAAATGGTACGGGACACAAGAGGAAAGTGTGACTCATCTGTTGCGCACTTGTGAGATGACTAAACAACTCTGGAATAAAGCTAGGATACAACGCCTAATGGGTAATAGTTGTGGTACAACTTAAACGGTTTGGAGTCCAGGAAGAGACATAGGGTTTGAGTATCCCCGAATTGGGAGACAGGTGCTGGGTTTGGTGGAAGGAGTGGAGATACTGGATGGACGAACTCAGCAGGTGGATTGTTGCAGGGAAGGCATGCGTTGACTTGGAGTGGTGCTGCTGATTGTATATCCTCAACAAGTGACCAGGGATAAATGCGAATAGCTGTTAATTCCACATGTGACTGTTTGCAATATGGCGCAGAACTTCTCAACAGTAGCTACAGTGCTTGGAGACATGGGTTTTTGAGCCAAATAACTAACGAGATCCAAAAATGGCCATATCCAGAACATCGAACATGTGGATTCCACGAATGGGTGGAATAACAATCTGAAAGAGAATGGCTTATTCACAGGTATTCCATGGAATCTGTTTTACGCGGCCTTAGTGGGCGTAATTTGGAAGGAAAGGAATGATATGATATTCAATGATGGGGATTTTGATAGGTGTGAGTACCTAATTTAAAAAGCTAAACATTTAGCTGTGGACTATGTTAAAGCGTGGAAGGCAAACCCGAATAAAGTCGGGAAGTATAAAGACCATGTAGAATTAATTGTATGGTGTAAACCACCCCGTGGGATGAAGCTTAACATGGATGGGAGTTGGAATGAACATCAAAATATCGCAAGCGCAGGTGGGATAATAAGATAAACAAAAGGTAATTGGGTGAAAGGTTTCTCTATGAAGTTCTCATGTTCAATGATAGTTGTCGCAGAGTTGGTTGCATTATACGAAGGCCTATCCTTGACGGTAGATATGGGAGTAAATGAGCTTTGTGTGGAATGGATTCTTGGAGGCGTTGATAGCAATTAATCAGGTGGAAAGAGGTAGAGGGGCGACCCATTTTGGGTCGATGGGATTCGCAAGATTATGGCGATAAAAACAAACATTGAGATAAAGGCCATTTACAGAGAAGCTAATACTTGCGCAGACTAGCTTGCACGATGTCGGGATGGTCCTCATCATTGGAGGACAACTCACCACCTTGGTATTTGGAAAGCTCTTTGGAAACAGAGAAGTCACGCCTTGTAATTGTGAAAGAGTGTATTGGGATACACATGATTGCTTTGGTATCTTCAAGCCATTAACTCAAGGGTTGAATGACCTCTTTTCTCCTCTCTTGACTCCTATATAAAGAGAACCATTAGCTACCATTTTAAGCAAGTGAGAGCAAGATATAAACACTTAGTGAGTGAAATTTGAGAGCATAAGAGGTAGAAATCCGTAGAGGAGTTTCTATAAATCCCTTTGCAATAAAATCTTGAGAGCCTCGGTTGGATGGTCAAATTAAGCCCGATCGAAACGAAATTTTGATACGATGTTCCTAACACATCGAAGTTAATATCCAACAGTGGGATTGTTGTTTTAACGACTGGAACGAAAGTTATAGCCTCATTTCAGGCCTGGTGAGTTTGTTCCAGTTTTGTGTATTCCATTAGTTGATGCAGTCGGTAGTCCTCTAGTGTTGTCTAGAGAGAATCTCTTGTAATCCCATTATTATATTGTTATAGTGGAGTATTTTGACCCTTGGTCCACCTGTGGTTTTTACTCTCTCGTTGGAGGGGTTTCCACGTAAATCTTGTGTCGTGTACTTTCTTTCTTACCTATTCATATCACACAAATGGGAAAAAATGAGATTCAAATTATTTTCGCTGCGTCTATTAGTGACCTTTCAACTTGCACGATTGGGACTAAAGCTGAGATAAGTTCGTGCCACTTCGTGATCCTCCAGATAATATATGGAGAGTGCTCATAAGAGATAAATTAGACTGAAAATCCCCTAAATCGATATATTTTTCAGAATTAGGATCTAGATTGAGTTAGTAAGTGTTTTATTTATACGGTCTAAGAACTTTCATTGTATTAAATTTATTTTTGTTACTTCCGACCAAACAAAAAGATAAATTGAGGTGACTTATATTAAACTCAATTGGGATTTACTCGGAAGAAAATTATAAGATACAGTGGTTATAATATTAATCACACTAAACACATGGACCAATTATCAAGGGTGTAGTTAAATCCTTTTGTAGAATAAGGACAAAATGAATAATTTTCTGAAATAGGAAGGACCACTCCGTCTTACTTTAACACCATAAACAATTAACCAGGGAGATCAAAGATGGCATTCCACTTGGCCGATAGATCTGGAAATCCGTGAGTGTAATATGACGAAATAACCCAATCTTAAAGTCCAAATAAAACCGCATTTTCCTTGTACAATGATGGCAACTATCGTAAATTCTCACAAATCGAATGCCATTTTCACAACTTTTACACCTTTAAGTCTTAAACTTTTTCTTCTCTTCGTCATGAGTCATGACATGAGTGGGGTCATCAACCACATAGAAGAGAACTTCAGCTGAAAACACTGACACCAAAAACACACACAACAAATCATTAATAACACACACTCACAAAAAACTTCAAAGACATGCAAATATTGTAATTAACAGCTAGAAAAATCTTTAATTTTTATCTTTTTTTCGTGATTTAAAAATGCTACTGAGAGGGGCAATTTCGTCATATTCTGCCGTTTCCAGCGAGCCAAATCATCAATTCCTAAGCCGCCGTCAGTTCCATCATCGCTTCTTCAATTCAAATCATAGCCGCCGGAACTCCGTCGTCTTCCGTCCTCAAAGGGGAAAAGTATTAGCTGCTTCGACGAGCAAGCTGCAGCAACAAGAGGAGGTTACAACCGGCTATAAGCCGAGCTTAGCCGATCGGCTTCGGCTTGGAAGCTTAACAGAAGATGGATTATCTTATAAAGAGAAGTTTATAGTTAGGTGTTATGAAGTTGGAATAAACAAAACTGCCACTGTTGAAACATTCGCTAATCTCTTGCAGGTAAAATAGATTATAATAATTGCTTTTTGTATTTAAATTTCAATTGCTGCACGTGATTTAATTTTGATTTTTACTTTACTTGCATTTGGATATAAATTATGATGTCAATTTCAACTTCTTTATACAATGTAGGTTGAATTCTAATTTTCCAATTCTTTTTTCTAATTTACAAACCGTACAAGTGAGATTGATTTATACAATTGTTTATTGTTGAACTTGGATCATTAGCTCTACTTGGCGTTATAAAATTCAGAAACATATTTTAGTCTAAAAGAAGAAGGTTTTAATTTCTAAATTTGGAAATCAAATATTGGCTTGTTCTTAATTAGGAAGTGGGATGCAACCATGCGCAATATGTTGGATTTTCTACAGATGGATTTGCTACAACACTCACAATGAGAAAATTACATCTCATATGGGTAACAGCTCGTATGCACATCGAGATCTATAAATATCCTGCTTGGTACAACTACTTAATAATTTCCAATACCTAAATTCTCATTCTACTATGTTATAACTATCTTACATTGTACAGGAGTGATGTAGTTGAAATAGAAACATGGTGCCAAGGTGAAGGAAGAATCGGTACTAGACGTGATTGGATTATCAAAGACTGTGCTACTGATAAAATCATTGGACGAGCTACAAGGTTCTTTGATTTTACCAAAATTGTAGATTAAGTCCTTATATTTTGCCAAAATTGATTATGTACTATTTGTAAATGCAGTAAATGGGTCATGATGAATCAAGATACAAGACGGCTACAGAAAGTTAACGATGAAGTTCGTGATGAGTATTTAATATATTGTCCAACTGAGCCTAGGTAGTTTATTTTCTGTCTTAAATCACAAGGATCAGTTGAGTAATTTCTTGTGGATTCTAGGTTATCTTTTCCGGAGGAGAATAATGCTAGTCTGAAGAAAATAGCTAAGCTGGAGGACCCGTCAGAGTATTCTAAGTTAGGTTTAGTGGTAAGATAAAAAAAAAACTTTTATTTTTTGATTTCAGACCTAAAAAATTTAAATCTAATTTGATCAATTCAGCCACGAAGAGCTGATTTAGACATGAATCAACATGTAAACAATGTTGCTTACATAGGATGGGTTTTGGAGGTTTGTGAAACTGTAGTTTTCTTTTCACTACACGATTCAAGTGTACTAAATTGATTTTTATTTGTTACTTTTACAGAGTATGCCTCAAGAAATCCTGGATAGTCATGAGCTGGAAAGTATTACTTTAGATTATAGACGTGAATGCCAACATGATGATGTAGTTGATTCACTGACAAGTCATGAATTAATAGAGGAACAAAGTACTAACGGATCTGCTAGTACTGGAAAAGATGGAAATGAGAGGTTGAATTTCTTGCATTTATTGAGAGTTTCGGGAAAAGCACTTGAAATTAACAGAGGAAGAACAGAATGGAGAAAAAAACAGTAATAAGATGAGCTATAGTTTTGTGTGTGTTCTTGCTCTAGGGTTTGTAGTCAGTAGCAGAACCAGTGGATTCTTTTTTTCTTTTCTTTTTTCCATTTTTAATGTAAGGTTTTGTGGTGTTCTTGTCTTCACTATTTGTACCTTTTCTGTGATTTTTATAGTTATAGGGGCTGGCTATCTTGGGTTGCTCCAAGTAATTTTTTTGTGTGAACTTAAACTATTGTTTTATTGTTGTTCATGAGTCTGATCAAGAAGCCATACTTACATACCAGTTTTAGTATTATATATTGCTTACAAAAAGAAAAAGTCAATTTAGTATTATATTACATCTCATTCTTATTAAGTGTATGATTATTTGATGATACCACTTTTCTGGTTAAAGTCGTTCTACTAGTCTTTCAACACTTAGACTTTATCTCAACAGTTATTTAATTTTATAATTCAAATTCTGATGTCTGTTTAAATAGCAGAAACTTTATAAATCTGTGGTTTCAACTATACTTTAAACATTTTACTTGCTTCCTTCGAAAAGCTACTTGCAAATAAAGTTTCTGCAAATAATGAACTTAGGTTGAATGCTCCCAATTCTAGTGAAGGAAGATTCTTAACGCTCAAAATGAGATGAACAATGTGATGAGTCTTGATCTTGATGGATTTACTCCAGCTTTCTTCGAGAATGATTGGAATAGAATGGGTGCTGAGATATGTGATGCAATTAAAGATATTTAATTAAATATAAGTTGCTTCATATGATTATGACTTAAGTATGTGGTTCTTAGCTTAATTTCACTTAAACAATTAGGTTTTGTTAAAGAACGAAATGATTATCGATAATATTTAGGTTTTGTTAAAGAAAAAAATAATTATGGCTAATGTTTTGCTCTGTTAAAGCGTTGTTATAATGAGAAAGCAACTTATCTACAAATGTACTTTGATAGTTGATATTATTAAAACTAAAGACCAATTGGTCTTTCAAGGTGAAACTTCCGTCTCGAGAAGGTGTCTTAATAAGTACTAGGATCTAAGGTTGAGTACTAGGATCTAAGGTTGAGTACTACATCTTCTTGATTGTGGCTTTATATTATAATTAAGATTTGGAGGAAAATACAAAATACGTCCCAACTTTTGGGATCGAAAAAATTCTGATCCGCTCTAGATAATCATCACCTTGGGTGCCGGTTATCTTGAGTGGTTGTTCGCTACACGCTTCGTTCTTTCCTCCATCTTGGTATGGGGGTTTCGTTAGATGGGAGATTAGGGTTACAAATAGGTTTTACCTTTTTCAATTTGGGGAAGAACAAACCTAATTCGGAGATTAGGAAAACCTTTGAACAAGCTATTAGTTGTAGAGAAAGTGGGGGAATCGAAATCAATGATGAGGGTGTTCGAATAGTTACGGAACCGTCGGTTGAGCTCTTCGATGTCGAGTTCGCTGCAGACCAAACCCCACCGAGTCCCGAGGTAAAGAAGAAATTAAATAATCTAATTTATGATTTTGGTTTTCTTTATGTGCAGGAATCAAAAACGACAAACACTAAAGCTATATGGGGGAGGCGAAGAGACGGACCCTGGCGTGTTTCCTTTGCACGCTGTAATAGGCCTATCAAAGAAGGCTATTACATATTGATTTTTCCAAAATCAATTATGAAGCTAGGTAATAATGAGAACAAGGAGAGCAAAAGAAATTATAGCAGATTAGACTTCTCCATTACCCGAAGTTCTTGTAGAAACAACCCAGCAAGTCTTAACGTAATTAAGAAGCTTTATGAAGCTGGTTCTAGATTGCGCTTATATATACTTCTAAGTGTGGATTGGTTCTCCACAATCTCCTCTCCTCTCGTCTATTATCACCTTTTCTACCTTTCTGAAATCTCCCTTCTTCTTCAATACTCCCCTTTCACTTATATCAGCTGTAATTCTTATTCGCTTACCTTTTACTGTACTGTTTCACCGTTCATTGTGAGCATAGGTATTGTAATGGCATCAAGAGAGCATCATGCTTTACCCATAATTCCTCTTAATGATCACAAAGCTCGTAAGCTGGGAGTAATCAACATTGGGTTAAAAGCTCGGCTATCTGAAAGCATGAAAGAAGAAAAAGCAATTCTCATTAGAGCTATTGGAGACTCACCTATTTACGCAGTGCAGCTCAGAAAATTTATTGAAGACAGATGGGGCATACAAGGGTATTACAGATTATCAGATGTCAAAAACAACATGTTCAAGCTTGAGATCTTCAACGAAAAAGAGTTCAAGCGAGTGTGGGAAATGAGACCAGGATTGTATCAAAAGCTCCACTTAAGTATGACTATGTGGCCTCTAGTAGTTGACTTTAATGATCTTGTGACAGATTATTCATCTATTTGGGTTCAAGTCAAAGGACTTGCTTTTAAACAAAACAATTTAGATACAGTTAAAGCTCTCGAGGTATGTTTCATTAGGATTGAAGCTGTGGATTTCCCAAATGCTCAGAACTGTGATGTCAAGATTTTGAGGTTTAGAGCAAGAATCAACACCAAATACCCCCTTCCCCCCCTGGAGCTTACTTATATCAAGAAGAAGGGCCAGCTTGGGTGGTTTTCCAGTATGAGAATACGGGTCTATTATGCTTTAGGTGTGGGAAAATAGGTCATCAATATGGAGATTGTCCAATCAAAAACATTAAGCAAGTGGAAGATATCGATGAGCGCAGAAAAGTTTCATGGAGCATCGATAATGTGGCGAAGTTCCCTCCTTTTAACCCGATTTATGGACTTCATATTAAAAATAATGGGGAATTTACTAACTACTTTTACAATGATAAGTCTATTAAAGATGCAGGTCCAAGCAACATAAGCAATAACCCAATCCGGGGCATTCAAATCCGTGAAGAAGAAGGAGATATCCTCAGCAAATTCAACTATACAAAGAAGGGAAGCATGGGCAAAGTGAACAAGCAAAATCAAAATGAAGAAGAGAAGGATAAAGAAGAGCAGGATGGGAGAACTGGAACAAACAAATACATGATCTACGTAACGAACTGCATGAATCATCTCTAAAAATGGAGGCTTTTAAGAGGACTCATGGAATAACAGAAGAAGGTGAAGAAGGCAATGAAGGGAATATTCGAGTTGCGCTTATGGCGTTTGAAGAGGAAATGAGGAAGATCAAGGGGAAATATGTGGCTAATTCTAGCAACACCTCTAATCAGAACATGGATACTTCTTCAAATACTCAACAAACTGTGAAAAGAAGAAGAGATGCTAGAGGAATTCGAATAGACACTGGAAATGGAGAGGTTAATTCTAAAATGGCTGGAAATTTTAAAAAACTTAGGGTGGTGGACCCCATTGAGGACTTCGTTAACAATAATCAATTTAGTATTTTGGAGAATGAGAAAGAAGAGGAAGAAAGAAACAATACTCCTAAGGGGAAGGGTAAAGACATGAAGAATGTTACAAAAGTGACTGATGAAGAGGACTCGCAATTTGAACCTGAGGAGGAAGATGAGGGTAATTTCGAAAGCAATGAAAATTACTTCGAGAAGGATTATGAAGGCGGAGGTGAGGATCACGACATGAACTTCCAGTATGCTGACGCGCTTGACGAGGATGAGGAGGTCTTTGAGGTTAAAAATGGAGGCGGCAACTCCAAAAAAGCCGCGAAAATTAAGTGACGACTTTATTCTGGAATGTTCAGGGTCTACGAGCGCCCTTAACATTGACTAAAGCTAGCTCGTTGGTGGCACAATTCAGACCTAGTGTGGTGGCGTTTTGTGAGACGATGTTGAGAGAAGTGGACTCTCAAGGTGTTTTGGCTCGGTTTGGCTTTGATAACTCCTTTTTTGTGGAACCCACTGGAAGTGCCTTTCATTCAGGGGGGTTCTTGATTTTGTGGCACTCTAATGTGCATTTACGTATTGTCTTTAGTTGTAATTCCTTTGTTATTGCTCGTATTAATGAACTTTCTTTTGACTATTACATAGTGTTTATCCATGCTCCCAATGATTTTAAACTAAGATTAGATACTTGGAACGAAATTACGAAATGGGGTGAAAGTTTTAAAGAACCTTGGACAATTATAGGGGATTTCAACGAAATTCTCAATATTACTGAGAAAAAGAGCAAGAACCAGGCCAATATTGATCATATTAATGCTTTTACTGATTTTACTAATAGTAATTCTCTTGCGGAAATTAATTCTAATGGTTGTTTTTTTACTTGGTCCAACAGGATGGAGAAGAATGTAAAAACGAGAATTGATCGGGGACTAGCAACCTTCGAATGGATGGAAATATTCCCGAGATCACAAATCTACATACCACCGGCTATAGGGTCGGACCACTCTCCTTTAATTCTTCATTTTGATATTAACATGAAAATAGGGAAAAAAACACTTTAAATTCGAAACCAGATGACTTGATGATGAGAATTGCAAAAAAATCATAGAAGAAAGTTGGTCTGTTCCTAATAATAGTAGTCCTATGCCTAACTTCATAAATAAAAGAGAGTACACAAAAAAAGAACTAAGCGTTTGGAGTTCGAATTTTTTTTAAAAACCATGAAATTACCATTAAAAAACTTCAGGATAAGCTTATAAAGTTAAATAATATTAGTAATAAGGATACTACTAATGAGGAACAAGTTATTAAAGAAAGAATCAAAAAAGAATATGAAAAAGAAGAAAAATACTGGTGTGATACAGCTAGACAAAATTGGCTTATTTACGGGGATAAGAATACGAAATTTTTTCATTTAGCTACAATAAAAAGGAGAAAATTGAACAGAATAACTAGAATTAAAGATAAGGATGGTACGTGGATAGATGACTCAGATAATATCAAGGGATGTTTCCAAGAATTTTATAAAAACCTATTTAAAGAAAAGGGGGGAGAAGAAGAAGCAATGGAGAAAGCTATTGAATTTATAATACCACGAGTTACTGTTGATATGAATGAAGAATTAACGGAAAAAACCAAATATTGAAGAGATTGAAAGGGCTGTCATTGACTTATCAGCGTCAAAAGCTCCAAGATCGGACGGATTAAATGGTAAGTTTTATTAAGAATTTTGGGAAATTATTAAAAGTGATGTGACACAGGTAATTATGGATTTCTTTGAAAATAATCGATCGGTTGAAACAATTAACGATACGCTTATAACGCTGATCCCGAAAGGAATAACACAAGAAAATTTAGGTGATTTTCGACCTATTTCATGTGTTAATTTTATTTACAAAATCATTACAAAGATTCTCTCAAATCGGTTAAGGGAGATTATGAATATAATTATTTCACCTACTCAGTCAGCTTTCATTAAAGGTCGAGCTATACAGGATAACATCATAATAGCGCAAGAAATATCTTTTTTTATGAGTAGGAAACGGAAAAACAAGAAAAATTTGGCTGCAATTAAAGTTGACATGGCTAAGGCTTATGACCAGGTAAGATGGTCCTTCCTTTTTAAAGTTTTAAAGAAATTAGGGTTTTGTGATAAATGGGTAGATTGGATAAGAAACTGTATCACTTCGGTATCCTTTTATATTAACATTAATGGAGAGAGACTCGAAAGTTTTAAACCAGGAAGAGGTCTCAGGCAAGGAGATCCTCTCTCCCCTTTCTTATTCTCTATTATGACTGAATCTCTCATCAGCATCGTTGATCATTTCGTCGGAAATAAATTGATTAGTGGCATTAAAATCAACAGAAACTGTCCGATGATATCTCATCTTTTGTTCGCAGATGATTCACTTTTCTTTATTGATTTAGATGGATCGGATATTGATTCTTTCAAAGACTGTCTTGATATATATTGTAAGGGATCAGGACAAGCAATTAATTTCAACAAATCGGCTATTATATTCAGTAAAGAAACAACAGAAGACATAAAGGAGTCGGTAACAAAAAAAATGGATATCAAAGAAATGGAAGACTTGGGATACTACCTAGGAATTCCTTTATGCCATAAAAGGTCAAAGGTAGAGTCTCTTGAATGGATAGCAAAAAAAGTTTTCAAGAATACAGAGGGTTGGAAAGCTAAGCTCCTTTCAGAGGGGGGCAAAGAAGTACTTATTAAAGCAATTCTCCAAGCCATTCCCAATTATTACATGTCCATTTTTTCTTTTCCAATTAAATTTTGTAATAAACTTATCTCAGCCATCTCTAACTTTTGGTGGAATTCAGGTGAAAGGAATAGGATACACTGGGTAGCTTGGGAAAAAATAACGGTTAACAAACTTATAGGAGGACTTGGTTTTAAAGACTTCAAAAAGATGAATACTGTTTTACTGGTCGCTCAAGCATGGAGACTTATGAATAATCCGAACAATCTGGCTACTAGACTTCTTAAAGGTATTTATTTTAACAAATCTAGTCTTTTGTCTTGTAAAGTTAGACAAAGCAGGATATGGAGTTGGGCAAGCATAATGGAAGGAAGAGACTTCATAAAAAAACATGGAATAAAAAAAATAGGGAATGGAAAGGACACGGATATATGGAACGAGAAATGGATAGATACTGAATGGAAATTAGAGAAACCGGAAGGATCTAACTTTACAAAAGTAAACGTGTTGGCATATAGCCTCCCTTAATAGGTTGTTTTAATGTGACAAATCCTTTTGTGTTTAGTGTGCTAATTACTCTTGTTATACATATTCTATCTTGCACTCTAATTCATCAAAAAGCACATCTTTATCATTTAGATCAAAGCTTTATTGTTATATCTTATGAAACTAATTCTCATGCAAATACTTTTATTTATATCTTTGTGTACATTGAGAATTAGCTTTAGTGATCAACTACAAAGTTTCTTAAAATGATGTTTCCTACAACTCTCGTGAAGAAAACTTTTCCATCCGAGCAACGAATCAAAATGTCAAAAGTTCCCAAGACAGTAGGAACCGGGTACCCGCATTGGGGAAACCGGGCACCCGCATTGGTGGCGCGGTGCACCTCACCAATCCCGCGGTGCACCGCAAGTTAGGGTTTCCTGCACAAAATTAAGACAAAAGGAATAGATCCGTTGGGGATATTAATATATCCGTTGGAGACAAGTCTTATGACCGTTGGGAGCATTTTGCAGCTATAAATTGAAGGTCTTTCAAGGCTACAACTACACCTTCAACCCATATACATTAAGGGGCTTAATTGTTATCATCCAAGAAGGTGTCAAGAGCTATAATTGTCATATATACTCATTCAAGGAGTAAATCAAAGGAGCTTCAAAGTTATTATCAACTCAAGAGAAGTTTTAAGCTTATAGTTATATCATCTCTTTAGGAGTTCATTAGCAAAGTTGTTTCACCCTTTAAACACTTTGTATTTATCCTCTTAAGTCTAGTTCTTGTAATAGATAGATTAAGAGAGAATTTGAGTATCGGGAGTATACTCGGTGTCCTTGTGTTGTGATTACACAAGAGTTTCCTTCGTGGTTTCGAAGAGGTTGTCCTTGTGTTGCGATAGCACAAGTGTTTGTCCTTCGTGTTATCGAAGAGGTTGTAAGGGTTATTGTGTTCTCGACCCGGTTAAGAGAGACACGGAAGCTTAGTGAAAAGCTTGAAATCCTAAGGAGGCTTCCTTAGGTAGTGGATGTAGGGAAACCGAACCACTATAAATCGTGTGTATCTTTCTATCCCTACTCTATTTACTTTCCGCACTTTATATGTTTGATAATATGCTAGTATGATTATTATGATTTTGATTATCTAGTTTATCTAACATATTGCCATCTAGAGTAGTTAGAGTTTAGAAACTCGTTTTACTTGTATCAATTTTATATCGAACCTCTTAGCTTATCCATTGCATGATCCCTTAAGAGTTTGATATATTAGTTGACTTAGAAGTTTCTTTCTTAAACTTATAATTGTCCAAAAGATTTTTTAATTAGGCATTAATCTTATTAGTAATCCTATTCACCCCCCCTCTAGGACTTTCAATTGGTATCAGAGCCTAACTCTACGTGAATAGCTTAACCGTTAGTAGAGTAAACGATTTGGAATTTAATCTTTTGGAAGTGTTGTTTTCTACACAACCTCCATTCTCTTTGTAGGTGATCGTTACTTTGCTTGGAGGAAACTAATGGAAGAATTAATATACGAAAGAACGCTCAAATCTCGAAAAAGGAAAATCCGGTGATTTCTTTTCTTTATCTCGTATATTTACTTTGCGTTCCTCCTTATGGCTTGTGCTTATAATTATGAATTTGTTGTGATTTGATTAGTTGTGTTTATCATGTTTTATCTTGGGATATTATCTTGTGATACTTATCATTGTTTTAAATGTTATTAGTGTTATTGCATCTAATTCTCATGAATGATGTTTTTGCACTTTAGCTCTTAGAATTTTGGTAATTGCTTTTTAGTCCCCAAAATTTTCAAAATTGCACTTTGACCCCTCATAGTTATTATATTCTCCAAAGTGTCATAGTTTGGACTTCATAATCTTTCACTTGTAATATTTGCCATTTTAGTTCATATCTTTGAAAAATTGCATTTTTAGTCCCTACTATGTGAAATTGCTTTTTAGTCCCTCAACGATTATAAATTGCACTTTTTATTCTTACAAGTTTTTATATCTTTTTAAAAGTGCCTATTGATTGATAAAAGGGAAAAAGATCAAAGATATTAGTTTACACTTTCAAATCTTAATTTATCTTTGATCACAAATTTGCATTTTCATATGGGTGAGTTTTTAAAGAAATTGTTTTTCAAAAATATTTTTCCGATAATCTTTTGCATTTTCCATAGCATTTCAAAAATGTTTTTATGCATAGAATTATGGGAATTTTATCCATTATGGGTCATTAACTCATTTGCATGAATTTGCTTAGCCTTATTATCTATATGTTGTGCTTCATTATGTGCTTATATGGTTTATTCCCTATTGTGCAAATATCTTGTATAACTTGACCTTTTCATGCTTAATATTGCTTTGTTTTTACATTAGGTCTTTTTGTACTTTTTAGAAAATATAGGGGTATTTATGAAATAAACTGCTTTATGTGTTTTCGGGATTTCCACGTTGAATCTTTTCAAAACAAAAGCGTTTTTAGTTGTTTTAAAATATCTCTATACTATTGGGGAGTTTTCGTATTAACTTCGGGTGTTTATGCAAATTGCCTATTTTCAAAATCTCTCTTCTTACTTCTTTTGGTCGAGCTTTAGTGCGGTGCACCGCAACAATGGTCCGGTACACCGCGATTTGGGGTTTATTGTTCTATCTTGCATTATGGTCCCTATTGGTTGAAAATATTGCATTGTGATCCCTATAGGTTGAAAAATATTAATTTAAGATCCCTATAGTTTGAACAAATTGCATTTAGCTTTCTTATGCTTGAATATTAGACCTTGGTCCCTATTGTCTTGAGAAAGTTTACTTAGGTCCTTGAAGGTTTTCAAAATTGCAATTAGTCCCTAAATATTTGAAAAATGCATTTTGACCCCCATACTTTTCAAAGTTTAAAATTTTACCCATAGATTTCTTAAAATCGTTAATTCTTCTTATTGGGTGTTTTTAATCTTCATATTATCCTACTTGGTTATATTTGGATAATTGATTTAGGATGCTATGTGTCTAACTTGGATTATTGGTTATGTATGTTATATGTTAGATGCTTAATCTTTATGTTTCGGATATTATTTAAATGTGTTAATAGTGCTAACATTTTCCTTGATGATATAGGTACTATTGCATCATTCATCCTTGATCTTATTCTATATTGTTTTATAGTCCCTTTAGTTTGTTCAATTAGTCTTAGTTCTTCAAATGGTTGAAAATTGCATTTTGGTCCTTTGAAGTTTTTTCAAAATTGCGTTTAGTCCCTAAACTTTTGGAAAATACATCTTGACCCTTTTGCTTTTCAAAAATGACAATTTACCCCATGATTTCTTAAAATTGATTCAAATATTCTTATTGGTAAAAAGGGGAGAAATTATTGGTCAAACTTTTCAAAATTGAAACAAACACTCTATGCATTTCGTGAGGGGGAGATTTTAGTAAATTATCTTTTAAAAACTAAAATGCTTGATTAATCGTTTGCACTAATCGTTTATCTTATAATTGCACTAATCGTTTGCGTTGTTAGAGCACTTATAAGATGAAAACCTATCGATCAAGAAGTTGGTAAAATGTCTCCATCCCTTATCTTTTTCATGCTTTGCATTTGTTAATCTTCATGGATTTCAAAATTAAAATGTTATAAAAGCTTTTAACCCTTGATCTCTTTATGTTGTTTTTCAAAATCTATTCACTTGAGTTTTAGCTCTTCTATGATTAGTTGTTTGATTTTATTTTATTATCCCGTCTTTTTGATGAAGACAAAGGGGGAGAAATATGTGCACTAAAACTTTCAAAATTGCACTTCTTAATACTCACAAATGCATTTCATATCTTATATTCATTTTTACTTAATGCTTATTGTGAGGGGGAGCTAAATTTGATAAGAGCTTATACTTTCATATCATTCCTAAGGTGTTTTAGTGAAGGATTTGTCATCATAAAAAAGGGGGAGATTGTTGGCATATAGCCTCCCTTAATAGGTTGTTTTAATGTGACAAATCCTTTTGTGTTTAGTGTGCTAATTACTCTTGTTATACATATTCTATCTTGCACTCTAATTCATCAAAAAGCACATCTTTATCATTTAGATCAAAGCTTTATTGTTATATCTTATGAAACTAATTCTCATGCAAATACTTTTATTTATATCTTTGTGTACATTGAGAATTAGCTTTAGTGATCAACTACAAAGTTTCTTAAAATGATGTTTCCTACAACTCTCGTGAAGAAAACTTTTCCATCCGAGCAACGAATCAAAATGTCAAAAGTTCCCAAGACAGTAGGAACCGGGTACCCGCATTGGGGAAACCGGGCACCCGCATTGGTGGCGCGGTGCACCTCACCAATCCCGCGGTGCACCGCAAGTTAGGGTTTCCTGCACAAAATTAAGACAAAAGGAATAGATCCGTTGGGGATATTAATATATCCGTTGGAGACAAGTCTTATGACCGTTGGGAGCATTTTGCAGCTATAAATTGAAGGTCTTTCAAGGCTACAACTACACCTTCAACCCATATACATTAAGGGGCTTAATTGTTATCATCCAAGAAGGTGTCAAGAGCTATAATTGTCATATATACTCATTCAAGGAGTAAATCAAAGGAGCTTCAAAGTTATTATCAACTCAAGAGAAGTTTTAAGCTTATAGTTATATCATCTCTTTAGGAGTTCATTAGCAAAGTTGTTTCACCCTTTAAACACTTTGTATTTATCCTCTTAAGTCTAGTTCTTGTAATAGATAGATTAAGAGAGAATTTGAGTATCGGGAGTATACTCGGTGTCCTTGTGTTGTGATTACACAAGAGTTTCCTTCGTGGTTTCGAAGAGGTTGTCCTTGTGTTGCGATAGCACAAGTGTTTGTCCTTCGTGTTATCGAAGAGGTTGTAAGGGTTATTGTGTTCTCGACCCGGTTAAGAGAGACACGGAAGCTTAGTGAAAAGCTTGAAATCCTAAGGAGGCTTCCTTAGGTAGTGGATGTAGGGAAACCGAACCACTATAAATCGTGTGTATCTTTCTATCCCTACTCTATTTACTTTCCGCACTTTATATGTTTGATAATATGCTAGTATGATTATTATGATTTTGATTATCTAGTTTATCTAACATATTGCCATCTAGAGTAGTTAGAGTTTAGAAACTCGTTTTACTTGTATCAATTTTATATCGAACCTCTTAGCTTATCCATTGCATGATCCCTTAAGAGTTTGATATATTAGTTGACTTAGAAGTTTCTTTCTTAAACTTATAATTGTCCAAAAGATTTTTTAATTAGGCATTAATCTTATTAGTAATCCTATTCACCCCCCCTCTAGGACTTTCAAAACGAACTTATGAAAAGAGGAAAGGATGAATGGAATCTAGAAATCTTAGACAATCTTTTTCCAGAACCGATTATCCACCTCATAAAAAAGATAAAGATTAAAGAATTTGATACTACAGATAGATTTATTTGGCCATACTCAAAGGATGGGAATTACGACACTAAAACAGGGTATAAAGTAATTGTAGAAGAGCAAAACAACAACAAAGCCACTACAACAAAAACAAGAGCTATGCAAGAATCGAAAATTTGGAAAACAATATGGAAATCAAACATCCCAAAAAAAATAAGATTATTTATGTGGAGGCTGGTCAACAATGCTATACCAACTAGAGTTAATCTATCAAAAAGAAATTGTGCGGATGGCACAAATTGTTTATGGTGCAACCATGGAAAAGAAGATGTTGAACACTTACTGCTACAGTGTAATATGTGCAAAGACATTTGGGCGGGATCTTTTCTACAAATTAAGATACAAGAGAAAATGAAAGACAAGTTAGAAGAGTGGTTCCTCAAGACTATAAAATCTTTTAAAAAGGGAGGTTGGGATGAGAAGGTAGTTCGAGACTTCTTAATGATCAATCTGTGGAACATTTGGAAAGCTTACATGGACTATCTCTGTCGTGAAGCTTTTTAGACGGAGCTTGATGAAAGACCAACAACAAATAGAGAGAGGAGATTTGTTTTTTTGGTTCATGTTTTGTGCGGATGAGAGAGAGAGAGAGAGAGAGAGAGAGAGAGAGAGAGAGAGAGAGAGAGAGAGAGAGAGAGAGAGAGAGAGAGAGAGAAAAGATATTTAGGGTTTAAATAATTTCTGATATAAAATAATATATATAAGAAAATAAAAACCAAAGGGGGTAAAAATGTAATTAAATTTTTTGATTACATTGTAAAATCTTATTTGAGATCTTTAGTAAGAAAAAAAGGTAGATGAGGTGGGGAAAGGGCATAGGGGGTGTCTTCAAGACCCGTTGGGTAAAAATCTCTTTATGGAAACAAGTTACACATGACTGGGATCTTGAAATTATCGATAATTACTCTCCTAAACATCTTATTCCTAGCATTACTAGAATCTTTATAAACAATGTAGACGCTAAGGATAAATTTATTTGGCCTCATTCACTTGATGGTCAATATTCGACAAAAACATGTTACAAAATATTAACAGATAAATTTATTATTGAAGAGCCCCAAGTGGAAAAAAATATGGAAAATCATAATCTCTTTTTATGGAAATGCCTTTAGGATTCTAATATTCCAAAAAAATAAAGATCTTCATTTGGAAATCTTGCAACAACGTGTTTCCGACTAAAAGTAACCTTTATAAAAGAAAGTGTGCATACACGAAGGACTATCTATGGTGCATAGGACATAATGTTACAGTAGAACATATATTAATGTCATGTGGTGATGTAAGCATAGAAATTTGGGTTGGTTCATCCCTCTAAGTAAAAACTAGCAAAAGTCCAGACTTAAAAATTACGGACTGGTTCCTTGAAATCATCAGATCATTTTCAGATTAAGGAGGATGGGAGAAAAAAATGATTTGTGACTATGTTATGGTATGTATGTGGAATATTTGGAAAGAAAAAAGGAAAGCAATTTATGAGAACTGGAATATAGAAGGAGTACCCATTATCTTTTCAACAAACAAACTTATGAACGAGGTTTATGGAATCGATTGGAGGAAAATCAACACCACAAAAAATACGACACAACGAGACTTATCCTCTAATTAACCAAATGAAGAAGGTGAAATTGTGGATTACACTTTCTTCTGTGATGCATCTTTTAATCAACCATACGAAGCCACATGTATCAGAATTTTCCAAAGTCAACGAGATACAAAAGAAGAAACTCCATTCAGAGAAGCTACTTTGTGTGATTTAATTCTAGAAGGGGAAGCTATAGTGGTACTAATGGCTACACAGAAGTGTAAAGATTTACCGGGAAAGAGGAAACTTATTGTTTCTGACCACCTTGGACTTATCCAAGGTATTAGGCAGGTTTCAGTTGTGAGGTGGAAAATAAAACCAATCGTTAGGCAGATCACCTAAAAGGAAACTGAATTTGGCCTACAACTTTCAGATTTATTTCCAGAAATTTCAACGATTAGGCGAACAAGCTTGCTAAAAAAAACTAGACACGGGCCATGGTTTTCGATAAAGACTACGAACTTTATAACTTTTTGAGGGACTTTGGACGAACGGGCATAGGATAGTTTCTTTTTTCTTGATTTGGTTTTTCTTTTTACTAGTAAATAAAATCAAGAAACAAAGGAAATGATAAAAATCAAACCAAAAGGAATGAATGTTTATAAATTGTTCAATGATGAAAATTATAAGGTAAAAATCAAGGTATATGCATCATATATTGATTTAACTAATGAAAGAAGTACTGCTATGATTGTGATAAATTGTTATGAAAAAGTGATTGAAGAAAAGGTTAGGAGTTTTTGGATATTTTCAGCGCTAAAAATAGAGACAATAAAAATGAAGGAGGTAGTAATTCAAGCTCATACACATCCATCTGAGCATTTAATTTGTAGTGGTTGTATTGATGTTGCAAAATCCTTAATTACTAAGTCTCCTCCTTTGGATAAAAAGGCTTATTTAAGTTTAGTTGTGAATAAGAAATACAATCCAGTTTTATCTTTAAAGATTATAACTATGTTACCTACGGTGCATAATGTATAGTAAAACAATAGTTATATGACATTTTGTTTGGTATTTAAGTATATAAATAATGTATTTTATTGTTTTAATTTTAATATAATTATGCATTTAGACTAAAAAAATAGAATTTTTTAAAAATATAATATATTTAAAAAGAATAATGATATATACCATCCAAAATTATACTATCTAAATACTATTTAATGACGTGGCATGGATTAATTGGTTACAAATCTTAGATCTATTTATTTTCTTGATCTAATTAAAAATTTGTAACCAACTAATTCATATGACGTCATTAAATGGTATTTAAATGATATGATTTTTGATAGTATATATCATTATTTATTTAAAAGAACTAATATATTTTGGGTAAAGCCCACGTGTGGCCCTCTAACTATACTCAAAGTGCACGGTACGCCCCTGATCTTCATTTTTACCCTTTTACGCCCCATATCTTCACCTTTTGTGACACCGTTAGCCCTTTTTTCATTTTTCTGTCAGTTAACCGTTAGTCAACGCCACATGGCGCCACGTCAGTGCCACCTCAGTGCCAACTCACCGCCAACCGCCTCGTCATCATCGTCGTTAACTTTAAAAAAAAAACCCTTTGAAGGTTTGAAAGCTTCAAACCTTCATCAATGGTGTTTTTTAAAAATCAAAAAAAGATAATTATCATAAATCAAGAGTTTAAATCCATAGGCCATCCATTTAATTTCATACGTTCCCATAACTGTATCGCATCTTTATCCCATGAATTCCAAAACACGGGCTATTTGAAACTCTTTGATATAAATTGGTATTATTTGTTTATTCCTCATAACACAGCAACCAATGGAGCAATTTGCCTTTTATATTATTGATTATGGCATCACGTTACTGTGAATGATTTTTAACTACTCAAATTTAACATTCTCCACAGCTTTTTCCAATATCAAATTTGCTTTCAAATTGATGTCATAGAAATTACATAAAAAGAAGTTTTAACTAAATTCATTCCAATTGCATCTTGACTCCTTCATTTTCACCAAAACATCTCTAAACTTCTCCATTTCATTTGCTTTCCCATACGCATCCAACATTGAGTTATATGCTTCAAGAGATACCGAAACCCAAACACTTTTCTGGGTATATTGAATTCAGTTAAGGAAGCGTTGTTGACATAGAATATTAGTGGGTTTGGACGGAAAATAAACCAGAAGATGAGGAAAAGGAAACCGATGATAACTAGAATTGTGCAGAATGATTTGGAAAACACAAGTGCAGAGACAATTGAATAAACAACCACAACAACAGCTGAATGGGTTGCAAGAAGTGCCGCGGCCGCCGTTAAAATTGGACATATATCAAGAAGAGAGGCTATGCATATTATAAAAGAAAAGAATTAATGAGATACTGTGTGGGTTTGTGAATGAATTTGTAAGGCAATTTAGGATACGAATGGTTTTGATTGGGTGACTAATAAACCAGATTTGCTTTCTAGGATTAGTCAATGTCATTTGGACGAAAGATTACTTTTTTTATTTTTTTCTAAAATCTTTCATTGGACGAAAGATTTGCTTTGGTGTTTCAATTTAATTAAACTCTTCTTTAATTAGTTTTTTTTATGGAGATGGAGAGTGAAAATGCGGGACATCTTGTGTAATTGATTTGAATTTTTTTTTTCTCCATGGTTGAAGGTTTGAAGCATTCAAACCTTCAAACCTTCAAAGGTCTTTTTTTTTTTTTTAAGTTAGGGACGATGCTGACGAAGACAGAGGCGGTGAGTTGGCGCTGACGTGGCACTGACGTGCCGCCATGTGGCGTTGACTAACGGTCAACTAACAGAAAAATGGAAAAAGGGCTAACGGTGTCACAAAAGGTGAAGATATGGGGCGTAAAAGGGTAATTTTGAAGATTAGGGGCGGCCCGTGCACTTTGGGCATAGTTAAGGGGCCATACGAGGGCTTTACCCATATATTTTTCGTTTGATCTAAGAGTTTCCAAAATAAAGTAGTTATCTGTCGGTGTTTTTTTTTTTTTGGGTTAAAAGTTTTTTAGGCGAAATTAAGTAGTTCAAGCAATCAAATTACTTCATGAAATCGTTAATTTCAAAGCAAAATGGTTTAACCTCATTAATTATGATGAACAACCTAAAATCTTAAAACACAATTAACCAAAAAAGGACGTAAACAGTTGTTAACAAGCAAGCATGTAAATAAATTTAGAACCGCCTAATAATAAATCCGTTCCTTATTTATCAAATTATATAATCCTTGACGGCATTATATTTATTTCTAGAGAAATCAGAGATGCCGGTACTCATGGAAATCTACTATATATAGGAGAAGGTTTTATCATTCTTAGCATACAATAGAGTAAAACACAAAATACAATACTCCACTGTACTAGACTCTTATTTTAATGATTGTAAAAATGGAGAAAATACTGAAGGCATTGTTTATACTTGCTACCATTCTCATGTTTTCTATTTTAGCTAGTGGTGAGCATGAAAAAGGTACATCGTCCAAGGATGATGTTTATGAACCCAAAACTCGTGGTCGTGGATATGAAAATTCTAATGGGTATGGAGATGGAGGTAGTTTTGGTGGATACGGAGGAAATGTAGGAGGACTAGGCCAATCCTTTGGTGAGATTGAACACCATGGAGGGTGGTTTCCTGGTTTCGGTGGGAATATTGGACACGGTAGAGGGGGATTTCCTGGTTTTGGAGGCATTCCCGATTTCGGTAGAGGGGGATTTCCTGGTTTTGGAGGCATTCCCGATTTCGGTAGAGGGGGATTTCCTGGTTTTGGAGGCTGGCCTGGATTCGGTGGGAGGGGCTTTCCTGGTCTTGGAGGATTCGGACCCGGCAATGTTGGTGCTTAAAGGTAGATGAAGGGATAAAATTCTAAGCTAAAGTTCCTAAATTTGCTAATAAGAATGCAAAACATTTCCATAAACATCTAATTATGTATTCTTATATAAACCCGTCTAGCTAGGGTGATTAATGAATAACAATTTCCCAGTTCTGCTTAATTATTAAGTGGGGATGGGATTTAATGTATTATATTACTATTACAATGATATAGGATGTAATATTTAATCATAATTTATTTAATTGCAATTCTATATTAATATTAATAAATTGGTTACGTTGTTATCTTGAGAATAAAAAGTTAAGTGTTCAATGTTACATTCTCCCCCAATTTCGGCTGGGGAAATACTTATTGATAAATCAGCAGATCTGAAGCGTTATTTCATTTATAATGGATATATGGATTATATGGCGGGATTAAACCTGATATTTTTAGTTGAAAAAATATGCACGAATATTCAAAATATTCAATAGTTTGAAAAACGGAATATTCACTGACTGGAATGGAAGAAGATGGCGATAGCAAAAACCATTGGTGGAATGGGATTTAGGGATTTGAAAAGAGCGAATACGGCTCTTCTTGCAAACCAGGCGTGACGACTATTGCAACATCCGGAGTCCCTTGCTGCAAGAGTCTTTAATTTTTTTTTGTTCAAATGACCGCAAGAGTTTTTAAAGGTATCTACTATCCAAATAAGGAATTCTTGGAGGTTAAACTCAAACAGAGTAAATCATGGTCATGGGCGAGTATAGTAAAAGGTAGGGATCTTTTAGTACAATATGGCATTATTCAAATTGGGATCGGGGAAACAACGAGAATATGGGAGCACAAATGGATACCGTCAGGGATTATCAAAGATAAACCGCGTGATACGATGTTTGAAACTGTTGATCAGCTCATGCACACACACAATGATCAGTGGAACTGGGATATTATTGACGCAATTTTACCTCTCCCTGTTAAAGGAGAGATTAGCTGTGTACCTCTTCTCAATAGGGAGGACCAGGACACCTTTACTTGGCCATTCACCCACCCAGGAGAGTATACGACTAAATCAGGTTATCAGATACTCACGGACGAAGCAATTTGCAAAGAAGAACAGACGCCAGCTCAGGCTCAGATTCGAGACTCTACACTATGGAACAAAATATGGAAATCAGACGTTTCTAATAAAATTAGGAATTTCACTTGGAAGGCTTGTCGGAATATTTTACCTACTAAACAGAACTTGTATTTCAGACGTTGCAGCATTGACAAAGGGTATAACTGGTGCACTGAGACTATGAAAAATGTTACTCATCTTCTAATTACTTGTGGCTTTTGTAAACAGGTTTGGGCAGGTTCGATGCTCCAAATCAAGCCCCCAGAGACAGATCCCGAGTCCCTGAGGGAATGGTTTACGAAGGTCTATACCAGTGACGAGACGATGACATGGGATAAGAATGTAGTGGGGTCATACGTGATGCTAACCCTTTGGAACATTTGGAAACATAATATGAAATGTTTACATGAAAATACAACACTGGATATAGATACGGTTTTATTGGCTACTAATGCAGGTATGAAAGATCTTTTTGGCCTCGATTGGATGGACTATACTCCGCCTCCGAGACAGAAACAAGCCAACATCAATCCTAACCCGTGGAATCCAGAAGAACTTGCGGGTATACAAGTAAGTTTCACTTGCGACACATCTTTTAAGACACGAATCGAGCAGAGCGGAATTGGAATAGTTCGAAGAGATACAAGTACGGGCTATCGATTGATCTACTAAAAAACAACCAGGACAGATTCACCAGCTGAAGGAGAGGCGGTAGCAATCCTGGAAGCAACGAAGATGGCTATGGACAGCAAGGGACAAAAAACTATTATCTGCTCAGATAACTTTGACTAAAATTCAAGGTATTCGGTCGCTGACAGCAGCGTGGTGGAAGGTCAAACCTTATGTCAAGCGGATCATCGCATATGCTGCAGAACATGGTCGGATGTTCTTCAAGCATATTCCAAGACGTCTTAATGGCATGGCTGACCGAGCCACGCGGAATGCTAGACAGCTTGGTTCTCTAAATGATTACCAATTGGATCTTACACATCGACTTTCACGTCTAGGAATTGGCTAAAGGCTGTTTTGTAATATGTACGCTTTACATTGTCCAAAAAAATTCAATAGTTCGAAAGAGTTAGACCATTTGTGAAAATGTATTGAGAAAGTGCATGGTAATATGCACTTCAAACATTTTCCACGCCGCTTCAACACAATGGCTAATCATACTGCTCGCCAAGCTAGGCAGAGAACTCTTCTGAGGGAGAAGTATTACCAGCTTCTTCTAAAATTTTCATGACTGAGAATTGGATAAGGGATATTTATGACAGGTTTAGTTGTAATATTGTTACACTGTCAAAAAAAACAAAAGTCGATACCTAATACCTTTAGTGGTTTGGACATTTTCAATTCAGTTAAGCCAATATCATATACATATGCACATATTACAAAATAAATAATTTTCAATGGCCCGGATACTCTATATAACGAGTGTATGAAATTTTTACACCTCTTAAAATTACCAACTTCAGTTAGTTTCTTATTTTTGGAGAGTAGGGGATATTCCATTCGATTTCGTCAACGAAATATTTTTCTTAAATTTTTTAACACGTACTTTACCTAGTATATTATATAATAGTCTTTTTTTCTACGGTATGGGTTCACTAGATAAAGAGCTCTTGAGATCGCTCTAACACACTAAATCACCTAACGCCTCTAAATGTCCCATGTTCAATCAACGTTGACCGCATTCCTCTAATTTTTTGTCGCCCCAACTATTAGGATATCTGACTTTCACCTAAGGGACTTGGGTTCAATTACCGTCAACGAAACAAAACTTTTCTTAAGTGTCTCCACACACGGACTTTACCTAGTATGTATATATATATACACACACTTGACGGGATTTGAACCTAGGTTCCCTGGTTGAAAGTCAAGGTTAAGGTTAAGATTTTTTCTTTTTTTCTCATCAAGGATAAGGTTACGGTTAAGGTTAAGTTTAAGGTTAAGTTTAAAGTTAAGTTTAAGGTTAAGGTTAAACTTAAGGTCAAGTTAAATTTTAGTTTAAGTTTAAGTTTAAGGTTAAATTTAAGTTTAAATTTAAGTTTATGTTTAAGGTTAATGTTAAGGGTTAAGGTTAAAGTTAAGGTTAAGGTTAAGGTTAATTTTGAGGTTAAGCCAAGTTAAAAATTAAGGTGTAAGATCTAAAATTTTATTTATAATGTATATTAGTATTGTTATTTATTTCTTGAAGCACATTTTAGAGCCAATTAGTTTATGTCCTGTTAGCAATCTTCCTCTATCTATTCCATTTAAAAAGAATTTTTGTAAGAGTGGAAAATTGTTTACCAAATATCAAGATACCCTTCCCCATTTTAACCTCATTACATGTTTTACTCATTATAATACTACAGTCCTCATTATACATCCATGTCTTTTCAAACCTATATATATTAGGTATGGAATCAAGAGTTGTGTGTTATTCAAGTAATAGTACTTGACTAAGAGCCCGTTTGGAATTGATTATTTTAGAGTTAAAAGCGCTTTTTGATTAAAATTAAAACATTTGTAAAAAATATTAAAAAATATTTTGACATCTAAAATCACTTTAAGTGATTATTTTAATAATCACTAATCTAGTGCTTTTCCAAAAAGTGATTTTAAGAGTCTAAAATATTGTTATGGATCTAAAATCACTTTAAGTGATTATTTTGAAAAACAATCCCAAACAGGCAATAAACCTCTGGCTTAACTTAAGTATTGTGACATTTCTCTTATTTATAAGAGTTTGTGAGAATTGGGCTAAATTTATATAATACTTAGGTCAAACTTTTTTTAAGTGACACAGTTAAATACTTGATGTCCAAATAGGAATCTGGAGATATTCCTTACAATCTCCCAATGAGCACTAATACATTATTTATTGTTCATCGCCAGTCCGTTCTCTCAGTGATGTAATCCTTACTCCTATTCTCTAGCTAGCAACGCGTCATAGGGGAACCATATGCATTTAGTGAGAGTTACTTTCCCACTTAAATGACTGGAATCACATCTCCAATACGCTACTAACACAACATGGATTATGTGCTAGTTACAGAACACAAAACTTCGTCAATTCTTAATCCAAGTACCATGAAGGTATGCACATAATTCGCATGAGTTATTCTATACATTAAAGAAACAATTTAGAGATAATCCACCGCTTCTTTGGTTTCCAGCGCGCCACGCCAGATAGATTCACATTTATTTTTGATACCACAACTAGGGAGCTCATCATGGTGGCTTCCACATGTCAATATGACTCGCGCCACATTACATAAAGGTGATCGGTTCCTATGAGTGAATGTGATCATCCATATTCTTATCACCTTTATTCTAGGAGTTTGAAATTATCTCTTTATGATGATTCATTATACTCTTAGTCAACACATAAGGATTATCATATAGCATCTTCCTAATATACAACCATAGTCATGGTACCTTCAGATTCATGATGCCCTGCAGGCTCATACTTGTAATCAATTTTTCAACATGTCTTGATGCCTAGAAGACCCAACGAGGTTCATTGTCTCTTTACAAAGAGATATCTATATATATATATATATATATATATATATATATATATATATATATATATATATATATATATATATCATATAGACGATTGATTCTTCTTTTAGTTCGTATCCATGGGTATATTATAGGTAGTTATCTCCCAACGCCACAAACTAAAATTAATTAAAATAAAAAATCCCATGTATTCTAGGAAAGATTACCCTACTTATGTTTAAGTTTAGTAATCGTATACATTCTTAGAAAAGATATCGCCTTAGGTAGGTATTTATTCTACATACCTACATTATCCCCTACATATTCGATGAATAACTCCTTAAAATTGTTTTGTTCAGAGTATTGATATGCGCCTTAGTCAACTCCATCATTTAGTACTATAGTCTGTTGTGAGTGGTCGGTCATCCATGTGAGGGGTGTGAAGTAATTTTGAGAAGACTTCTATCGAACCTTAGGAACTTGTGGCAGGAGTTAATTACTAAGAATTTTGAGGTCATCTCCTTTATTAGTTAAGTCCGATTCCAATCTTATCAATATCATTTATAGTAAATATGGTATTTAACTCAAGAGTTCCTTCACTTATAGAGTATATACGATATTTTTGTGCCTTGTATCGATTAAAATACCACAACTGGTATTAATGCATTCGGATAGTCTAGTACGCAGTGTGTGTTACCACTTCATTTTGTCTGACTTGTACTACATAACTCATTATTTTCGTCATGCACATGAAAAATATTTCCTGTCAACCATAGGAATGCATTTAAATGTTCTAGTATGTTTTCAAGTACTTAGTATGTTTAATCGTCTTGAAACCCCTTATCATAACCTTCAATGCTATGAATTTCTTGATATAAATGACAAAGTGTCTTCTATTCTATTTATGAGATTACAATTGTGGGTTATGGTCAAACTATTTAGTTGTTGTAAAAAGAGTGTTTTATGCATATATAGAAGTATACTACGATAAGAGCATCAAACACCGCACACATGTATGTTTGTTATGAATGGAATGAGATCTCTTCCATAATCACATAACGATAAAATAACCTTAAACCAAGAAATCTACATGAGAAATAATAGAAAGTTAGGGTGTCATTCTTGGCTTGGGGGAGTGCTATCGTTAATTTCCTGTCTTTGGAATTTTTGTATAGTTGGTAAACTCCATGGTTGTATCCGAATCAAAATTCCTATCATATCCCAGTTATTAGCTGACACGGTCTTAGGATAGTAGTGGTGAATCTGAAAACACAAGGATGATCCACTAAGACAAACTAGAATATGAGATTAGCTATCTTTAGTAACGCTTTCTCAGGGTTTTTTCAATTACTTCAAACGATATTAATCTCAATGTAAAAGGTTTAGAACCTGTTTTATTTTAACTTGGTGTTCTGCAGAGGATTGGCTATTAGAATCATAGGATGATAGGGTTAGGGCCAACAAAGCTTTCACATGTTCAACGACCTTTTATGACGTTTGGTTTAGTCGTTCCTGAAGAACATCACTGAGACAGGTCTTGTCATCAAGGATGATTTCCTTATCCTATCGTATATGATGAATTGGACTGTAATGTCTTAACGAATGGATTGAACCCAAATCAGATGCATCCTCATCACTAGATTTTCGGTTATTGAATTCCTTTCCTTTATTTGAACGTGAAGTTTAGTAATCGCTATTCAGAAAAAGTTCTCGTATATACTTATCTTGATTCCGGAGAGAGATGAGTTGTGAACAAACAATATACCTGAGTTTTTCATAAGTAGTCATATATACAAGGAAGCGTGTGAGGAAGTGAAAGGGTTCAGGAGAATCGCCAACTCTTTATATCTAGCATTCATTACAGTCATATCATTATATATATATCTTATCTCCTCAAAAATTCAAAGAAGTTACCATTACAACTCTGTACCTCTATGTCACATGTAAAACACTTCAGGATTGCGCGAGTAAGAGTTCATAATTAGGATGGCGTGCCCGATAAGTAGGATAATCATATTCCAAGTGAACAGTTCCAAGACTACCCATCTCGGGATATGATTCCTGGAAACCAAGAGGGTAATTGATAGACCTAATTTTGTCTAGCCCAATGGTTATCGAGCATCACACTTCTCGATCATACTGACCATGTCACATATGCCCGTAAAGCATTAGATTGGTTCAACATGATTGTTTTCACTTTCTACTAACTCTTTCAAATTTTTCTATATTCCTTCCATCACTCTCATTTGCACAAATATGATCAAATATACAATATCATACATCGATCAGCACATGACGTTGTTCAAGTGCATCCAATAGGTCACAATCTTTGGTATACATATTTGTAGAGATATGACCACTAAACAATTATTTAACGACCGCTAAACTATATAAGTCTCTTTCTAAAATGGTTGAGATAACTGGATTATTTGTATTTTATCTTTTACGACTTGATTTTTTTAAAGTTTATTCTCGCGATAGTCTATTTGGAGTTCCATCTCATACATTAATTGATTTGCCAAAGTACCGTAGAAAGTCTTGCTCCCAAGTTGTGATAACGTCCTTGTGTGCTTCTTACAGATGACATTATAGTATCTCATAAACAGGGAGAGACTTTCTATCACATGTGGTCTATCAATGCAACTTTCTTTACCTTTTTTAATTGTGAATTCACCCAAACTTTTGTTTCTAAATTGTCATATCAGCGAAAACTTAACCCTCACACAATACAATTTTTGTTTAATGATTATTAGTATCCATTGACTGTTTTGAATTGGTGGCTGAGAATAGCAATGTAATTATTATGGTCGACCTTGGTTCAATCAAACGTATATGGCATGCATGAAAATACTTAATAGAAGGGATTCTCACACGCTTTTGTTAAACATTAAAAGAAGATTACACACTAATTTAAAAATTGCTTAAAATAGATTACACTTTGCTCCTACCACAAGAGAGATCATGAGCAATTTACTCTTAATTACTATATCGTGAAACTGACAAGGAGAGATAATCTTACACCTATCTACTTCAATTTTGTACTAATTACTGAAATTACCTAAAACAAATAGAGTCTAAACTGGAAATTCCAGAACCTTCAAAACTCTCTCGTTAAAACCATTAAAGATGGAATATGGATACCAGAATATTAAAAGAACCAGTCTATAACAAAGAAAGTTTTGACTGAAAAAATAACAAAGAAAACTTTGACTGAAAAAATAACAAAGAAAGTAAAAAAATCATTTTGAATCGACACATGAAAATGACGTGAAACCAATCTAATAAATTTTTTCCAAAAATGTCTAACATCCCAGGCTCTGAAAAAACAACAGTATATCTTCACTCGGTAATATAAATATCATCTCACCGTTAAATCTCACTATAAAAAGGTTAAACTATACATTTAAATTATTACAGAAAAAATATAAGATACTTGTTGTTGCAACTATGGCGAAAGGCCCTACAATGACATTTTTTGTACTTACGTTCATTCTCATGGCTATTGATGCTAGAGCTCTGTTTGGACATGGATTTTTGCCTGGATATGGGTGGATTCCAGGTATTGGGTTTTTTCCACTTCCAAGATTTGAAAACCTTCCACGTTTTCCGGTCCCAGGATTTGGAAACATTCCAGGATTTGGATACATTCCAGGATTTGGAAACATTCCAGGATTTGGAAACATTCCAGGATTTGGAAACACTCCAGGATTTGGAAACACTCTAGGATTTGGGAACCTTGGAGGCCGCCCTGGATATGGAGGTAGACGCTACAATGGACCTGGACGATTTCCAGGAGGTGGCTATGGAGGGTCATATGATGGAAGAAGAGTTGAAGCTAAGTTCAAAGATACAGACATAAAAGCTGAAGATGTTGCTGAACTTGCTGACAAGAATGTCAAAAGGTTTCCATGATATATTCAAGATGCATAAATAATCAGTAATGACTACTCTTGTTTTTCTGATAAGCAATGATATGTTCAACTTATTATATATGATGTTTAATTTTCGAATAATTTTCTGCCATATTTCAGATTTTATAAGAATCGACCTTTGTAATGGCAATATACCTATGAAAACAGTTTTAAGTATTTTTGATTGTGACTTTAAATATCATACGAAATCTAAAATAGTTACATACAACTAAAAGAAAGCGAAATCTTCTTTAAGAAAAGTAAAATGAAGCAGAGTGCTGATAAATTACATACAAGGCGAAAGATGCACTAAATACTTTAAGTTCAACAAACTTAAAACTTAATCAATTGATCAAGGAATAATTACCCTCTAAAACTAATCAATCACGATTTAAGTTTTAAGTATCTGACGTCAAAATGTTCATTTGAGAACTAATAAGGCCTTCTGTTGATGTTGAGTCCACAAAGGAAATGGGGAAGATTGGAACGTGCTCGCACGCGTTCACTACAAGAAATAGTATCTTTAGCGGCAAAAAATTTAACACTAAAAATCTTAATTTTGCCGCTTATAGTCGTTATTTGTCGCCTCTATAAGTTCGTCGCTAAGATACCTTTAGTAGCAAATTATTTATTTTTGCCTCTATTAATTTTATCTTTAGCGGCAAATATTGCCGCTAAAAATATAATTAGAGGCCAATTTGGTTTTTAAAAATATCATTAGAGGCCATTTTAGTTGTTGCCGCAATACCTTTCCCGTTAATGCTACTATTTCTTGTAGTGGTTTAGGTAGGTGGGTTTTTGCTTTGCTTTGCTTTTCTTTTTTACTTGCAATTAACAACTACTTTTCAGATCTGATAGCATTTCTTTGTTTTTAACGACAACTTTTGCTCCTCTTTGCTTTAAGTCTGTGCATATCTTCCTCTTTGTCCTCCTAATCATTTTCTCAGTTTTTTCAACCTTATTCTCTTCCTTTTTTGGATGTTGATTTGTTTTTTATATCCTAGCTGGTTGGCAAAACCAAATATTAGCATTTCTCCACCTTTTTTCTTCTCAGATTTTTCTCTATTCTTTTTCCTATATATCCTCAATAATCCTAACTCGCATGTGTCTCTTGTTTTTAAGAATATATGTTATTATTATTATAAGGTAGATTTTAACTATACTCCCAGATTTAGGAAAATTTCTTAAATCTGAAATATCATACTTAGATAAATCTTTTTTTTATATGGTCAATTGTTAAAACGGTTGGAGATGATCATTATATCTTTAGAATGATAATTAGATAGGTGAACTCCTAGTTAAACCTATTAATTATAATGAGGAATCTGAGTTTCCAAAATTTGTAACAGACCTTTTTTACTCTTCAATTAAGTCATGAAAGGTGAATTTGGTAAATATACTATTCAATGCATCTCATATAAATCTAAATATCTTCGGGTTTAAACAACCATCTATTCATATATGGTTTTATAATCAGAGTGGTACTTACGTTTGCAAATCTAAATTTTCTTACACTTTTGGATCTCTTGTCAAGTTACATAACTATCCTGGTGCTTCTACCTATACTAATCAAGAATTCTGGAAATTCAGTTGGTCTTCCTCTATTCCCCCTAAGTTTAAATTTTTCCTTTAAAGGATCATTATGAATAGTATTTCGACGAAACATAATAGGTTAATTATAAAATGTTTTAGTAATGATCTCTACTAGATTTGTTCCAAAGAAGAGGAAATTATTGAACACTTTTACCTTAAAAGCAAATGGATTGGGAAATTTTGGTATATATTCCTACTAGTGTTGATCCCTTTTATAGTTTGAGTATTAACAGTTGGATCAGCCTTTTGCTAACCAAGTTCTCCTCTAAAAAGGAAAAACATAAAGCCTTTTTGCACATTATTGTTTGTTTACGAATTATCTGGCATATGAGTAATAAATTTGTATTTGATTCTTCTCCTATTTGCTTTGAATAATGTCTATCTCACTAAATTTTTCTGTAGAGAGGTTTTTGTTATAGAAAAGGTCTGCCAAGGGATCCAACCTCCATCACAAGATCATTCAAAATTCAGTGCTGGCCATCCCTCTACCATTTTGTCTCCACCAGTACCAAACTCAACCAAGATCATTGTTGATATTGTCTTTTAATTAGGTAAAGCATTTGATGTCGTTATTGTTCAAAATTGGAAAGAGGAATTAATCTCTGGCTTTGCCTAGAAGATTAAAGCCTCTTCTAGTACTGAAGTTGAAGTCATTGCAATTCATAGCACTATTCATTTTGCATTGGACTGTATTTCCCCAAGCATTATTAATGAAAATTATGCAGAAATTGTTTTTAAAATTATTCAATCTTGTTATATATATATAAAGTATTATTAGTTGTTGGAGGCTTTTATTTGACACACCACATGCCACGTTGTCTTTTTTTGGTTGGTTGACTTAGCATCCACGTGGGCGTGCTTGATCTCTTGATTTCAGATCAAATGAATGGCTTGGATTGGGCTTTGTCATTGTGTCATATAAAAGGCCTTATTTCTGCCCTTTGTTACTCACTTCTTCGATTACTCTTCCTCTCCTCCCTCTCTCGAAGCCCTAGTTATACGAAACTCTTGGTTTCTTCATCGATAGTTCGATAGTTTAAATTACATATTAGCAAATCTGTTAGATTGAATTTACTGATTCAATTCTTAGTTGTATTTCAGCGTAGTTGATGTACTAGGAAGATTTGTGAAAGTATTTTAATATTGTGTAAACTGTGAGGGGTTTTTTGTGAGGTGCTTAAATCTTGTAATCCGAGGCATATAGTGAAACAGAGCCAATCTCACCTGGGCTCAACGTAGATGCATGTCTATTGTGACTGAACCACGATAATTCTTGTGTTATTTACTTTTATGTTCTTAATCTTCTCAAAAACTACTTCAACTTAAATCCTTTCTTAAAACTTGATTTGAGACTTAGAGTATTTACAATAGTGGTATCAAATCTTTTCTTAAATCGTTTTTGATTTCATCTTTAAACGTTATTGGATTTTCTCAAACCTGTGTTATTTGAAATTTAGGGTTTATTGGTTTCTTGATTTCTTGGAGATCTCTTTTGGTTTCCAAAATCAAGTTAAATGTTTTTTGAATTGTTTCAAAGCGGGTTTTCTTTTCTTCTTGATTAAATCCCTATGATGACGACGTCAAATCGTATTGATATGTCAGTATTCGATGAGAAAATGGATTTTGGTGTTTGGCAGAAAAAGATGAAAGTGTTATTATCTCATCACTAGGTTAACATTGCTTTACTAGAAGATATTAAAGAATGGCGTGAAGGTGACTTTGATAAGGAAGATGAAATTAAGGAAGAAGCTTATAATATTTGATGTCTCCCTATTTGTTCTAAATATTAGCCCTTAGGAGACATCATTTTAGTTGAATATTTGACTTATTTGATAGACTTTTATGTTTATTTCGTCATATTGCACTTTCTCCCATCGGAATTAGACTATTTTCATTTTTAGAGCTTTTGTGCATTAATTTGTTTGTTTTAGTGCAAAGTTAGTAGGTTTATGAATTCATGAAGAAACCACTACAAGGAGGAGAAGTGAGAATTAAAGTCTTAGATCGAGTGGAGGAACTGAAGGAAAGAAAAGAATTTCCAAGAACTTAATTAAAGAAGTTGCACATCTGAAAGGTTGTTAAAGATTGTTGTTTTTGGGCCACTTAGGAGCAGATTTAGCCTTGGACCGTGTAGAATGGTTTTGATAGCCTATTGATTGTTGTTTTTGGGCCACTTAGGAGCAGATTTAGCCTTGGACCGTGTAGAATGGTTTGATAGCCTATTGAGTTAGGAAGATTCTCCAAGTTGAACTAGCCCATTTGGAGTTGTTATGCAAAAGTTACCGCCGTTTTACTAAATGCTGCACACCAGTTACGAGAATTAAAAGAAGAGATGTGCTTGGACTTTTTATAATTTGACCTAATTCTCTTAACCTAATCCCTAAAACGTTTTTACAAGTATAAATAGACCCTTTAGCCTCCTCTTTAGACACACTTCATAGAATTACAGCAGAGGCTTCATATTTTAAAGGTCAGATCAAGAAGGCAGATGAGAAGCTAGCGTTGGAGGAATTCTATTCTTCCAACAACAGCCAACCCAACCATTAGGTTATCCTATTTCTTTTTTGTATTGGGAATTATGTATTCCTTTTATTTTATTTCAGTTTTTAATTCCGTTATGAACTAATTTCTTTAGTACTTGAGAATCGCTATATGAACCCAATTCTATTTAATTTATGTTTTTTTGAATTTCGGATTTAAGTGTTTAAATTAGACTAGGTATTTTGTGTTGACTATTATTTTGTTTTAATCACTAATTTTGAAGTCATGAATCAAACTTATCTCATAGTAGTTAAAGCTATTCACTTAAGTGGCAAAGTGATCGCCTTGACGGGGGGTTTAATTACTGACTTTGATAATAGAGGCATAGTATTCGTTATTGACCCTGACGGGCTTAACTAACCATGCAGCCAATGAGGTAAATTATTATTCATCTGAAAGTTGCTTATAAGCGCCCTAACGAGGTTTGTAATACCGTAGGATAACTCCTAAGTCCACCCTGACGGGGGTTAGGAGATATTAGAGTCCCGACTAGCACAATAATACCATTTTAGCCCTTAAACAGAAGCATTAATTCGATAGGTTAGGTGAAACCCTTGCGAGGATCAAGTACTCTTTATCTTATTAAGTTAAATCTTATTTATTTGCTTTAGTTTATTTTAGTATTTTATTTTATTGCATCTTTAATTAAAAAACAAAACAAAAATCTTTATTTTATTTTTCTGTCAAGCAATTACTCTTACTATTCGATTAATACCTGAGTTGTGCCTAATCCGTCCCTGAGAACGAAAACCAATTTATCGGATATTACTTGGACAACCGTGCACTTGCGGTATTGTGGTTCCTTATATTTTCGTTCTTAATTTTATAACACACCAGGACCCACCAAGTTTTTGGCTCCGCTGCCGGGAACGGTAGCGTGAGACCCCGGTGTTAATCTTTTAGTAGTTTAATTGTTAGTTTAGTTTTATTTTTATTTTTTTGTTTTACGCTTTGGGTTGTTCTTTCTTTCTCAGATTTACAGGTTTTGGTATATGCTTGAAGATCCTGTGATCCTTGAGAATCCCGAAATCCTAGTTCGAGAAGCAAACAAAAGAAAGAAAGAAGCCAAAGAAAAGGAAAAAGAGGAGAAATTAGCAAGAGAAGCAATGGCTGAAGAACACTTGATTGATCCTCATCTTGTTCCTCTTGTTCCACAAGTTCAACCCTAAGTTGTTAATGATCCGTGGTTCATCAATGGTCCTGAACAAGCTCCATATCAAGCTCTTGCCCTTGGAATTGGTCCTGCAGATATTAATGTCGCGAGTTACAGACCCGATCCTGGCATGTTGTCTCAATTTCAGAATTATGGCAATTTCCGAGGAGCACCTGGCGAAGATCCAATTCGTGCTGTACAGAAGTTCATGCAAATTTGCGATTCTTAATTAGGCTATTCACTTAAGTGGCAATGTGATCACCTTGACGAGGGGTTTAATTGCAGACATAGATAATAGACGCGTATCATTTGTTATGACCCTGACGGGCTTAACTAACCACGTAGCCAATGAGGTAAGAGACTTAACCATATGAACGTAGCTTATAATTGCCCTGACGGGGTTTCTAATACAGTTGGATTGCTCCCTAGTCGACCCTGACGGGGGTTAGGAGATATTAGAGTCCCGACTAGCACAATAATACCAGTCTAGCCCTTAAACATAAGCATTAATTAGATAGGATAGGTGAACCCTTGCGAGGATCAATCACTCCTTCTCTTCTTAAGTTTAAATCTTATTTATTTGCTTTATTTTAATTCAGTAATTTATTTTATTGCATCTTCAATTTTATAAAACAAAATGTTTTATTTTATTTTCTGTTAAGCAGTTACTACTACTATTCGATTAATACTTGAGTTGTGCCTAATCCGTCCCTGAGAACGAAACCCGATTTATCGGATATTACTTGGACAATCGTGCACTCGCGGTATTGTGGTTACTTTATTTTCAGTACTTAATTTTATAACACACAAGGACCCACCAAAGTTTTTGGCACCGTTGCCGGGGAGGGTAGCTTGTGACCCCGGTGTTAATCTTTAGTAGTTTAATTGTTATTTTAATTTTCATTTTTACGCTTTGGTTTGTTCGTTCTTACTCAAGTTTACAGGTTTGATGTATCCTCGAAGATCCCGAGATCCTTGAGAATCCCAAAATTCTAGTTAAAGAAGCAAACAAAAGAAAGAAAGAAGCGAAAGCAAAGGCAAAAGAGGATAAGTTAGCGAGAGAAGAAAAAATGGCTGAAGAATGTGAGCTTAATCCTCCTCTTGCTCCACAAGTTCAACCTCCAGTTAATAATGATCTGTGTTTTATAAATGGTCCTGGACAAGCTCTATATCGCGCTCCTGCTCTTGGGATTGTTCCATCTGATATTAATGTCGCGAGATACAAACCCGATCCTGGTATGTTATCTCAATTCCAGAATTATGGAAATTTCCGAGGAGAACCTGGAGAAGATCTGATTCGTGCAGTGTAGAAATTTATGCAGATATGTGACTCATATATAACACAGGGTGTGACTAGAGAGCATATGTATTATGCAAATTTCAGATTTTTCGTGATAGACACAACTAGTGAGTGGCATGATTCCCAAGAACCAGGATCAATCAATAATTGGGATGAGCCCAACAAACGTGAGATTGAATGCAAAAATTACTCTAATTTCCTTTGAGCAAGAACAAGACGAGACTATGGGTAGGAGTTGGTCAAGATTCCAAATATGCTAAAGAAGAGTTCCTTACCATGTCTTTACAGAACCACAACAAATGAAGATCCAACCAATTATAGAACACGACGACATAGAATTATAGATCCAGCCAATCCATTTCTCACTAAAACCAAGGGCACGCATAGTCTTACAAAGAAAATTCCAATTCACCTACTCATAAGCTTTCTCCATTTCAACTTTGACCGCCGCATAATTCTTCTTTGATTTCCTTTTTGTATTAAGAAAGTATGACACCTCTTGAGTAATCAAGATATTATCTTGGATATTTCTGCCTTTGATAAATGCAGTCTGTGTGGGCGAGATAATTTTATCCATAAATGGTTGAAGTATAGAGGCAAGAATCTTAGCAATAATTTTATAACAGAAATTAGCGCACGAGATGGTCCTATAATCTTTGATTGATTCATTGCTTGTACCTTTGAGAATAAGTGTGATTACCAAATCATTAATTCGACCAATATCCATATTAAAATTGAATAAATATTTAACAAAGCCAAAAATATCATTTTAATAAATTCCCAAAACACATGATAGAATTTCCCAGGTGGGCTATCAGGGCCAGGAGTTTTAGAACCCGACATATCCAACACGACTTTTCTAATTTCTTCCATATTTGGAGATAATGTAAGTCCTTCGTTCATAGCAGAAGTTACTTTTGACGGTATATATTGTGTAATTTCATTGGGTTCCGATGTCAGGGTTTATTTAAACAGATTAACGTAGTAATCTGGAATGATCTCATTGAGTTCCTTCAAATTATCAGTCCATTCATCGTTTTTGTTCGTAATGGCACAAATTCTATTATCTTTCCTTCTTTTCATAGTTTTAGCAAAAAAAAAAAATACTTAGTATTTTTATCTCCTTTTTGTAATAACAGATCACGCGCTCTATCTTCCCAGTATATCTCTTCCAATTTCCACAGCTCTTCGATATAGTTTTTGATACTTGCTTCTCTTATTTAGTTCTCTCCTGATACCGGCTCATTGTTAATAGCAATCAGCTCCTCCTGTAATTCATCAATTCTCTTTCTATTATTGAAAAATGTAACCCGACTCCAGCCTTTAAGGGCTAAACAGGTAACATCCCTTTTATTACAGAAATCAGTAATGCTATCACGCTTATATTTATTACTCCAATTACCTTTAACAACCTCTTGACACTGGGTATGTTTTAACCATCTGGACTCAAAGATAAAATATTTATTAAACTTCTCTTTTTTGATATCACGAAATAAAATCAGCGGTAAATGATCCGACCCCACAACCGAGGGAACCTTAGGCATATCATTTGGGAACGAGGCACACCAATTCATACTCGTAAGAGCACTGTCAAGTCTTTCCTTAATATTATCATCATTACATCGTCGATTATTCCAGGTTTAGTGACACCCCTTGCTAGGCATGTCCACAAGATGATTAGAATTGATAAAATCGTTAAGTTTAAGAATTCTGTCCAAGTTTGGTGACTTTTTCTCTTGTTTCTTGAAAAAGTTGGAGATGTCATTAAATTCACCAATAATAATATGCAGTTTATCAAGTTGATTTATTTTTTTAGTAAGTGTTTGGCATAACTTGATTCTCTCACCATCACTACTAGGAGCATGAACACATAATAAATATCACGAACTACCATTATATTAAAAATTTCAGCAATTACATAGCTTTGACACGATAACATAACAGACACATACATGGAGTCTTTCCAAAGGAGTAGTATGCCCCCGGACCTAAACATCTTCCTACAAGATCTACTACATAAGAGTTATTAAAAAAATTAAAATGGGAACAAGATTTAAGATATTTTTACTTAACCTACTTTCCAACAAGTGCACAAAATCAACATTATTTTTACGAACTAGGGCTTTAAACTACTTCCTTGTCAAGGGGGCCCTAGCCCCTTGACAGTTCCAAACAAGCAAGCTATCCATCCCTTCCGACCGCATTACGGGATCGGGTGCACTCCTCAACCATGTGTGGAGGAACATTTTCCTTCAAAGGAGCCCCCGAGTACTCACATCTCATCAATCGTTACTATCGTACCACTCATTCTCTAAATGTCCATAACAATTATCCCACCACAAAAGTAAATTTTTTTATTATCCTCAAATTCCTCCATCAAGACTAAGTTCTTACCATCGCACGGCACGTTCTCCCATCACCATCATGGTGCCGATGGTACTAAGGTCAATAGTCTATGCGCCAACAACCTTATAGCCAATTGTGTCAACTATTTTTTCGCCAACGATTTTTGTGATAAATATTTTTGCATCAATAATTTTAAGGCCAACGATCTCTGCAATCCGCCGCCATGCCTTAGTTTTCTTCCTTACCAAACCCAAGACACATAATGCCCCCACGCCATCATACAAATCACAGTAACCCACACCAAGTATAAATTGTAAAGATACTCAAGAATAACCACATGTAGAATGTTTATTTGAGAAAGACAACCAGATATATAGATCAATATAGTTACCTCAAAACATCTTTATCAAAGAGGAAAAACAATTTCCCAACATGTAATTAACTAATGACCCAAAAATAACAAATCAAATACACAAATTTCCATATCCCCTGCGCCCTCTGACAAAAATTTTGTTTCAAAGAAAACATAGAAAATTATTTGGAGTAGCCATATTAATGTAGGTTTTGATTATTATGCGATATTGATGAGAACTTGTTATTCTGATAAGTTTTAGGAAGTAGGTTTATATAATATATGAGATGCAGATATCAAAGAAATATAACAGCTTAAAGATGCATGCGGTGAAGGAAGATTTTTTCCCAAAGCTTCTTGCTTTTTTTCACTCTTTCTCGTCTCCTTTGAGCCTTAAGTAACTTCTCAAGATTCGAGAGCATACACCAAACCTACGAATTTATAAATGAACAAAAACAAAACAAGTATAAAATAGAAAAAAAAACTAACTCTAATACACTAAGTAAAACTACCATAATTATCAAACTAGTCCCCGGTAGCAGCGCCCAAAATTTATCATCTCCCAAGGTGATAAAATAAATATAACTAATTCATACCTAGATAGAGGTAACTAACCCATGTGTACAGATTGTTTACAAGTAATATAAGTAAGCATGTAAAGAGAATCGTCTCCACAAGGACTGAACTCATTAATGTCGAGCTCAAGTTCCTAAGAACTGTAGAGGATTCAGTTGATACTAAAAACAGAATTATAAATAAATGGTTTTTGTTTGGTATTCGATTAATAATTAAAATCAAATATTAAACTAGATTAAATTAAACTAATAATTCAAGTGAATAAACTAAAGAGAATGAGAGAACAGTTTCACTCAAGTTTGCTAGTATTCCCTCCTACTAAGTCGATGGTTCAAGTTATAAGGGTGATTGGGTTGTTATACTAATCGGGATTCGAAATTCCTTCTAAATTTTACCATTGTAGCTTAGAAGCTAACTTACGAATTCCTCACGGGAGATTGTTTTATGCAAAAGCTTGGTGATATGTGATTATCCCACTAGTCAAGCCCGAAAGGATCACTACAGCACATCGTTCGAATATAAACCAGTTTTGTTCCTAAACCCCCCGTTACGATGACAATTTGGATATTTAGGTAAATTTATAGTTGATAAATTTATAGAACGATTAAATTTATTCAATTTATATGCATCTATAAACAATTCCTAGTTCAATCAAAGTAATTCCAAAATAAAATAAAAACATCAACAAAGTATTCAAGGTTTCATACATAATTGAAAACTCAAGCTCAGAGAATTTAGTGCATAACTAAAGAAATAAAACTAAATAGTAAATAGATTAGAATCGTTTTTAATACAATACACTAATGCTAATTAACCTAATGATAGAGGTGGAATAGTGTAAAAGTGGTGTAATAGAGCTCTAGCTTTTATTTCTTCTCCTCGCAAGACTTTTTTCTCTCTTCTCTTCTCTTAATTCTGGAAAAAGGATTGTTAACCTTTTCCTTAACTTAGTTTAGATATTTAAAGGGTTTAAAATGTTTTATGGACAACCCAAAGACGTTTTCCATGACAAGTGGACTAGTTTTAACCGCGTTAGCCGCAACTTTAATAACTTCTTCAATTCAGCTCCAAATCATGAGTTGTTAGTTTCTATGGGCTCCCGACTCCAATTAATATATATAAATCAAAGGGGTCCTCCATAATCTTTATCAATTTCACGTAGTGACACCAACAAGTCGATTTCTAAATTTTACTAGAATGTGCTTTTACTTTCCAAAAGTTGCTTCGTGGTCCTTTAACCCCTTGATCCTTTATTGACTTATTATACTTATTTGGGATGTAATATTTCCCAAGTACCTAAGTGCTGTACACTTACACAAATTACACAAAAATAGCTCTAAAAGTAACAATTCTTTAAAACAAGACAATAAATGAGAAACTATCAAAATATAGGTAATAATACCTCACAATAGCATAATATAACCCTAAAATGATGTCTTGTATCTAGATGAATCTATCACATAAACTGAGACATCAGTATATATATATATATATATATATATATATATATCTATTTTGTATAAATATCATATTCATCATTAAATATGCACTATTTAAATTGAAAACATAAGGTTTCAATTAAAAAAATTGCACCTTCAAAATTTACCTAGATTAGACATCCTTGGGCCCAATTAATTTTTTTGTCCAGGGTCTCCAAATGACTAGGATCGGATTTGTCATTTACCCACGGTATGAAGATAACCACACTTTACAACTATCAGAGTTAAAACATCCCTCATAATTGTGAACCATATTTGTCGTTTAATTCCATTTAATGTGAAGTACAAAGAAGGTGATTGGTGTAGGTTATGGTGTGATTAATTAAGGATGAATAAATATGAAAATAACACCCTAACCTAAACAAGGCACTCACCGCAAGTACCACAGGTCGTACGCAAGTCTTAATGATGAGTAGAATTCGTTACGAAAGTTAGGAAGACCTTATGCAACATAAAGTGCAAATAAAACAACTAGAAAAATAATAAGCTGAAAATAAAAGACTTGGAAATATTTGTTTGGTTTTAAGACTATAAACAATTAACTAAATAAAATAAAAATAGGAAAATAAATAAAAAGAAGAAGATAGTATGATAGTTTAGCTCGAGAACTAGCAAGTAATCCCCACTAGCCTTATTATAACCTATTTATATAAGGAAGAATTGTGTAATATGCAATAGCCAGGATTCTATATTCCTCCTAACTCCCTTCCGGATGGACTTGGGTGGCGACCTAACAATTACTAGGGGACTTGGGTAAGGGGACCCTTCGCAGTGATCAGTGGTTAATCTCAAACCTTAGTGACTATCTAGTTAGGAAAGCCCTTCCGGATCACTACCGCCCACCAGACGATTATGTGGTATTTCAATAATTAGAAACCCCTTCCGGGTGAACATTGAACTACTATGGTAATCCTATACGTTCGCCTTCTTAACAACTACAGACAATAAATCAAAACACATAAAAGCAGAGAATAAAACACTAATGTCAATTAAATGCCAACATCCTGAATTAAAATAGATATAAAACAAGTCTAGGGTTCATACCTATATGCTAATCTCAAGTTAAAATAGAATTAGTTCGTACTAGAAAAAGAAAAGAAAACAATTACAAATTTGAAGGATTAGAGAGGCATGATTGGTTGTCCAACTCCTTCTGATCTTCTCTCCTCTTGATGTAAGCTTCTTCTTGGTTTAAAGACTGACCAACGATGAGTTCTCTAGGGTAGGAATGAGTATATATAGGCCCTTGGTCGAAATTAGGAGTAATCCCCAAGTTAAAGAGACCGGATCTTACCAAAATTCGTATTCCTAACTTGTAGGAAGGAATAAACCTTTACATATATTGTTTTGGTCATATCTCCTTCTTACTTAACCTATTTTTACGTTCTTTATATGGAAACGACCGCGTTGAAAAAATCTAGCTTCTCATATAAGAACATCTCTATAATTCCAGACCTTTTTTCTGCAGTAAATTAAATAGTGGACGTATGTGCAGTTTTGGCAGCTTCTTTACATTCCAAATATATCCAAACACTTCCTTTTTTACTTTGACTAAGGGTTTTCCTTTACTTTTCCTTTGCAAATAATTTTCCATAGGTATAATCGCTTCCATATATCTAAGTGATATACAAATAACACACAATTACGCACAAAAGCTCATAAAATAATAAAACACTTAAAACTAGACAAGAAAGTGTATAGCATGAATAAATAGGGAAAATCCCGAAATTAATAACTAAATAACCCTATAATGATGTCTCCAGTATAGATTAATTTATCACAAATAGAGAGACATCAGTGATATAAAGAGATAGAATATGAGATTGAATAAATGGGTGTAAGGTGTAGAGTCGGGGTTAAGGTTTTTAGTGTACCCCTGAGAGAGAGAGAGAGAGAGAGAGAGAGAGAGAGAGTGATGCTACATTTCTTATAAGAAGTCTTGTATCTGTGTCTATTGTGTGTATATAATATATATTACATAAGTTATAAAAAATCCACTAAATGACGAATTATTTGAGTCGGGCGTTGCGCGCTCGTCCATAACTAAGGACCGGACCTAACCCACAAAATATTATTGGCCCACTAAAAAATACGTGTATATTGGGCCAGTTTTGTGCGGTTTTGCGAGCCGTCCAGATTTATGAGCACTCATACTTCCTAGTATATAATACAATAAATATAGGTTACCATGATTCCCATGAACTAACCTTCATTACATTGCCGATGAAATAAATTGGAATTTCATATGTATTAAGAGAAATATAAGTCCTTAAACAAGCATTGGAATACAAATGCTTGTACATAGGTCACTGGTATATTCAGTAAGGTTATATTTGATAATCACAATTATTAGATAAAATGTATGTAGCTCTGCGTAGTTTCTGTACCAACCATTTTTGTTGGAATCCCATATTTGCTATTAAGCACTTAAAAGTAGATGGAGGTAAAACATTGGTGAGTAAAGCGGCGAGATTGAATTCCATTTGTACATGCTTTATTTCTATATGTCAATTTTGTACACCCTCTTTCATGGAAAGATATTTGACTTCAATGTTCTTTGACTTTGACAAATTCTTATCATTTATTTAAATTAAATTTGTCGCTTTGTCGTGACAACATATCACATGGCATTTCCATGCAGGGCAATAATTTCCCATTGGGATATATATTTGTGAAGAAGTTACTCAACCATACGACATAATCTAAAATCGTGTAAAAACTTCACTTTGAACATAATTTTAAAAGTAAACTTGTAGTCTTGTTCATCTTTAAGTAACTCGTCACTCTTTTAACAACCTTCATGAGTGAAACATCAGGTTTGCTAATATACCGGGCTAGCATGCCAATGACAGATGTTATGCCTAGACTTAAACAGACTTGGGCGTACCTGAAACTCATAATGACTGGCGAGTATGGTATCTTCTTCATTTCTTCCATCTCTAAGCTCAGACATGGGATCACAATCGATCAAACTTATATTTGTGAGATAATGGTGTTTTTAATTTGTCTTTATAATAAAGCATCACATAACTTTAGAGTATTTCTTCAAATGTGACAAACCAAGTTTCCTTTGATTTTGGTCCTTATCAATTTGAATTATAAGAAAAAGGGTGTGTCTGAAAAGGTTTTTCATGTCAAATTTTGTGATAGAGTTCTCTTGGTTTCATCTAATAGATTACTGAAAAATGTATAAGACAAGGATAACTAAGTTTCTCCCACTAGACTCGAGGTAATCACACATGTCAAATTTTCTTCCTTAAACATGTACTCACTCACAACTTGATTGAATTTCTTTAACACTGCCCAAAACTTGTTTCTAGACATAAATAAACTTGTTCACATTACATGATAAGTGATTTGAGGTGTTAGTCTAAATCCATTATGGTTTTATCATGTAAATCGTTTCTTCAGTATTTCCATATTAGATTAGAATTAGTGTTTCACGATGACTTTGACTATGTCTTAGATATCCACACTTATAACAAAACAAAACTGTATTCTCATAATAACAGTGTTCCTATTCTAGACTATCTAACTGGGCTACAAACCTATATTCTCATAATCATAGTGATTAGGAAGGATCACATCATTGGTCACATTATTTTGAATACTCAATATTTCTCTAAGATTCCAATAGAAAATAGTCACAATTACCCTTTTGCTGGTGATTTTTTTTGGCAAGAAGAAGAAATCCATCAATATGTTTTGCTTGAACAACAACTTTAGTGTATTGTAAGAACATCCAACTAATCAAGATTGAATATGTGAATGTTTGAAAAGGGACGGGTATGGGTCTTTAGGGATGGTATAATGTATAAATGTAAGCTTCATATACATCTAACATGAGTGAATAAACATCAATATGGTATTACGATATGTGTAGAGTAGAGAAAAGTATGAAACCATAATTTAAGTTGGGTTGTGTGGATCTCGTGATTTCTTAAAATTACTTAGAAATCCAAAATTTATTTACCAATACAAGCAAATTTAATCCAATGGTTAATATTTTCATCTCACACTTATCGTGGATAATCATACCACCACGAGTATTGAACAACTATGGTAACAAATATAAACTATTACAGTACCAAACTTACCAAATAATAAACCTAGTCGAGAACACAAACTATCATTACATTATCCCATATCCAAAATCACTACCAGATTTTGTTAACACGAGGAAACATGCTATCTTAATCACCCAGTAACTTATCAATCTTGTATTGGATATACTCAATAAATTCTATATGAAAGATTTTGTAGATATATACGAAGGTCAGGCAAAACCCCTTAATATCTTCTCTTTTAAGGATAATAATATCGATCATAAATACCTTGAGATTTCTAAGCCCTATTCCATTGATCGAGAAACCTTCATTGACAAGGAAATATACTAATTAAGATTTCTGAACCCTAATTCATTAATTGTGAAACCATTGATGACAAGGAAATATATTGTATACGATTCCATTTTGGAATTGAAAGCATCATTATGACTAACCTTGTCTACAAATCATATGCACTTGAATAGAAAATCGTTATCTATTAGAACGTTCGAATACACATATTCATTTTTTATTGTAAAGTCTCTATATTTGAAAACCTTACATTCAATAAACCCTAGACAATTATATTTAATAAGTATCACATATATATCCTACCATAATCTATACTATAGTAAAAATCAAAAAATTACCAGTTAAATACCTAATCATTAAGTGATCTATGGAACCTACCCATCAAAGTGATTGTCAAACGTTGATCGCCATAATAGATAAATAAATATAGGAGAGAAGAACTCATACTGTATGATACAAAGACGATTTTGGTTTATATGTATTTCCAAAATTCTAAATACATAATATCTTTTAATTATGGATACATAGTTGTATGATCTATTATATCTATAATTTGTGACAAATTCAATCTCCTATTTTTAGGTTTTTTCTTTTTTCATCATTGTCTTCTCTATTATGATAAGTTTCACCGCTGTCTTTCAATACTAATATCCTCTTCCAATTTTTTTGATTTTGTGATAGTAATACTCCAAGCAATGAAACTTTAGATCTATATTCTTCAGAAATGATAGATACTAATTGAATACTGGGTATACACAAAACGAAACCATAATCACTGTTATGGTGGGTATGTATCTAATGTATATATTGTTTAAGAGTGGATATAACTAGGTAATCTATAGGTATGTGTTGATATGTGAGATATTATATTTTTCATAATGTTGGTCTTGTAAGATTTGACTCTCCACATTCACGCTAGCATTTTTGTGGTCAGCTACATAACGGCTTCGTGGACTTATCTTGGCCCTTGATTTGCTTTGGAGATTGGACAACTGAGATTGGAAGTGGAGTTTGTCTCATATAAAAGGACATTATCCTTATTTTTTCATTCTTTACTTCTTCCGATTACTCTTCCTCTCTCTCTCTCTCTCTCTCTCTCTCTCTCTCTCTCTCTCTCTCTCTCTCTCTCTCTCTCTCTCTCTCTCTCTCTCTCTCTCTCTCTCTCTCTCTCTCTCTCTCTCTCTCTCTCTCAAAACCTAACCCTAGAATAGTTGAAAACTTTGGTTTCTTTCAGCGATAGTAGTTGAGTGTGTTAGATTAGATATAAGTTTAGCAAATCTGTAAAATTGAATCTTCTGGTTCAATCACTAAGTGTATTTCGGCGTAGTTGATGTACTATAAAGGTTTGTGGTTTAACTTGTAATATATGATAAACTCGAGAGATTTATGTGAGGTGTGCAAACTTGTTAATCGAGGCATATAGTGAATCTGAGCTACTCTCATCTAGGCTCAACGTGGATGTAGTTCTATTCTTGGACTGAACCACGATAATTTTTGGTGTTCTTAAATTTTTGTACTTAAACGTTTTCTGTGAACCTACTCGATTTAAACCTTATTTTTTATGTGAAACTTAGAGGATTTACGACAGTGGTATCAGGACTTACTAAAATCGTTTTCGATTCGTTTAAAACGTTATTGGGTCTTTCAGATCTGGGTCTTTTATAATTTAGGGTTTATCGGGAAATTTTGGTTTTTTTGGAGATCTTAGGGTTTCCAAAATCAAACCACATGTTTTTTGATTGTTTAAAAGAGGGTTATGTCTCTCTATATCTTAGTTCCCTTGAATAATACCCTACAATGATGACTTCAACTCGTATTGATATGTCGGTATTCGATGGGAAATGGATTTTGGTGCTTGGAAAAAAAAGATGAAAGTCTTGTTATATCATCATTAGGTAGGAAGTGCGTTAATAGCGGACATTAAAGTATGGCGTGACGGCGATATCGAGAATGAAGAATCAATTAATGAAGAAGCATATAACATCCTCTTCTTGAATATATCTGCCTTTCTAATATGACAGGTAGATGGTGTTGAGACAGCTTTTGAGTTGTGGGGTAAACTTGAATATCTTTATTCTAATAAGTCTCTCCCTAATCTTCTTTTCTTGAAAGGTTCTTTGTTTAACTATAAAATGGATGGTTCTAATTCTATTGATGAAAACCTAGATGAGTTCTCTAAGATGTGTCTTGTGTTTAAGTGTACTTCTATGGCATTAGATGATACTAGTAAATGCATGATTCTGTTAAAAACTACTCCCGATTCTTTCCAAGTTGTCAAGGATGTATTTTAATATGCTACATCTAATCCTGAATATGATCGAGTAGTGACTGCTTTAAAAACTAGAGAAAATGAACTTAAGTCTCTTAAAAAACTGGTGAAAATATGTTTGTAAAAAGAATTGAGTCTGCCTTGATCCCTGAGCCTGTTAAGGTTAAAATAAATAAGAAAACATTAAAGGTAAAGAAACCTAGAAATTTTTTCATTCTGGAAAGGTTGGAAACTTAAAGAAAAATAGTTTTAAATTGAAAAAAAAGTTGAATTACGTGAATAATGAATCTAATGTTGCATGCATGCCTAGTGTAGATGTTGTATATGAAGTACTGATTGTTGCTAGTTTGTCTAATAGTGATAGTGGGATTCTTGATTCTGGTTGTACCTTTCATATGTGCCCCAATGTTGAACTATTTCATGACCTTATTGAGTCTTGCAATGAAACTGTATACATGGGCCATGATCATACTTGTGATGTTAAAGGCATAAGCAAAATTGATTTTAAATTGAATCATGGTACACGAATTATTCTGACTAATGTTAGGTTTATCCCTGAACTGAAAAGAAACTTAATTTCTCTGGGTGCTTTACATGATTTAGGTTGTGTATCTGAAGTTGAGAATGGTATTTTGCATGTTTATAAGAACTCTAAGTTGCTCTTGACTAGTATAAAATTGATGGCCTCTATGTGTTAGATGGTTCTCACTTATCTGCTTGCACAAAACATGTTACTAATAATTCATCTCAGGATGCTACTGTGAAATGGCATTTGAGGTTAGGGCGCATGAGTCTCCAAGGGATCAATGTGCTAAACAAGCAAGGTATGTTTGGCAAAGATACTGTAAGTACCCTAACTTTTTGTGAGACTTGTGTTTTGGGTAAACAACATAGGATGAAGTTTTCCCCAAGGGTTCATAAGTCCCAAAAGTGTTTAAAATATGTGCATACTGACCTTTGGGGCCTGAGAAAGTAGATGCCCATGGAAATTCTAAATATTTTTTGTCCCTTGTGGATGATTACAGTAGAAAAGTTTTGACATTCTTGTTAAAATCTAAAGATTAAACTTTTTATATAATTAAAGAATGGAAATCTTTACAAGAAAAACAAACTGGCTTGGTTTAAAAAGTCCTTAGAACTGATAAAGGCCTAGAATTTTGTAATGTGGAATTTGATTCAGACTGTAAAGAAAATGGCATACTTAGGCATAGAACTGTTAGGCATACACCCTAGCAGAATGGGGTTGTAGAAATAATGAATAGGACTTTACTTGAAAAGGTAAGGTGCATGATCTTTACATTCAGGTTACCAAAAACTTTTTGGGGTGAGGCTTTGTATGATGTAACTTATTTGGTAAACAGGAGTCCAAATAGGACACTTCACTTTAAAACTTCCTTGGAGGTTTGGAAAGGGTCTAAACCAAATTTGCAACATTTGCGAGTGTTTGGGTGTGCTGGTTATGCCCATACTAAGGATGGGAAGCTGGACCATAGGTCCATTAAATGCATTATGTTGGGTTATCAACAACAACATGGTGTTAAGGGTTATATGTTATGGGAAAGAGATGCTAGAGGCATCAAAAATATCTGTAGTAGTGATGTAATCTTTGATGAACTAACTTTTCCTTGTAAAGTTCATGAGGTTGAAGGTAATGATGCTCATCATGAACCATTAAGTCAAACGGTGGGATTAGAGCTTGAGGTGGAGCCCTAAACTGTAGCTGATCATTTGAATGCAGATCCAACTGGTGACCCTGAGGATGTAACGAGCCTGGGGAAGTGAACAACCAGTACAACTCAGTGAGTCATCAATAGGGGAGCTTCATGATTATCAGTTAACCAGAGATAGACAAAGGATAAATAGAATTGTTACTTAAAGGTATTCCTATGCTGATTTGGTGTATACTACACATGTTCATTTGTACTGTAAAGGCTCCATTATTGAAAACCTTACATTCAATAAACCCTAGACAATTATATCTAATAACTATCACATCGATCTACTACCACAGTCTATTGCTATAGTAAAAATCAAAATGTTCCCAATAAAATATAAAGTGATTGCATCATCTCACCAAACGTTTCTAATTCTTATTCTCCATGGTAAATAAAAAGTATAGGAGAAAAGAACTTATACTACAAGATCTAAAAAGACGATTTTGGTTTATATGGAAATCTAAAATGCTAAATACGTCATATCTTTTAATTATAGATAAATAATTGTATGGTTCATATGTATATTATTTGCGACCAATTTTATCTTCTGTTTTTAGGTTTTAACTTTTTTCTCCATTGTCTTTTCTATTGTGATAAATTTCACTCCTATTTTTCAATATTAATATTCTCTTCCAAAATTTTCTAATTTTGTGATATTAATCCCCCAAGTAATTAAAGTTTATTTCTATGTTCTTCATAATTAGGGTTATTTGTTTAAGAAAATTGTTTTCTTTTTGTTTGGGATATGTGTGTGTATTAATGTGGATATGTATCCATTTAAATAGAAACTCCTTGAATTAATTCAAGGTTGTCAGAGTAAAATAAAACCGAAAGGTCTTTAGTCAGCCTTATATCCATTAACATGGCCCATGCTTCCCCTTCAATGAATTTTTTAACTTTACAACTTATATTAAACTTCCGGATAATAGTTCCTAATTTATCAATGCCTATAACGGCAATCGCAGCTGGTTCCTTATTATTTGTGAAAGAGGCATCACACATCCAAACACTTATTTTTCTATCTTGTCCATTCTTGTCATTACAGGACCCAAATAATCTATATATAAGATCTTTAGAATTATCTAATATATTTTTAGCGCTCCATTTTTTACCTCATGAAAGCACTTCATTCTTTCTTTCCACATATTCTACATAATGATAAGAATAAAGCAATCACAAGCTTCTCCTCCCACCCGTTTTTAGAGTATACCATGACAATTCGCATAAGCCAATCCGAGAAACTTTCCGTCATGTCCGTATCAATTTCAATTTGAAGAGGTGACAGAGCCGAACCATAATACTAAATGGATATTTAAGCATGAGATGATTGATCCTTATTTTATTTCACACCATTCACATATATCATTATTTAAGCATCTTTTCTTTTTCAGATTATTTTCACAGGAACAACATTGTTGTAGACTCTCCAACAGGACTTTTTGATTTTTGATGGCACATTAGAATTCCAAATAATATTCCAAAGTAAACTCTTATTAGCTTCACCAATGGTCGATGGTTGAGCTTCAGATTCCATCTCCTCGTCAACCAGAGCATGATAACCTGACTTGGTAGAATATTCACCATTCTTATTATATAGCCAAATAATCTTATCTTCGTAATTATTCTAGAAAATAAGAATTCTCTCAATGATTTTAGATAAAATAAGCGGAAAAAATATGTACACCATCTCTTTATTCCATCTGCATCCCGTGTCGTTAAAAAGCTCATTAACCACATTGATCGGATAATCGTTTGGTTTCTGCAGCAAAATACCTTTACTAATCCAACAATGATTCGAAACATTGATATTTGATCCATTACTAATTTGCCAAACAACATGTTTTTTAAGAAATTGTATACTCTTAATTACTTTCCCAGCTCTATGACTTTTTTTAGATAATTTAGCATCCCATAACTCACATTTTGGAGAGTAAATCGCTTTTAAGACTTGAGTCGCGAAAGAATTCGGGTTATTAATAAGCCTCCAGGCTTGAGTCGCAAGCATAGCAATATTCATTTTGTGGAACTCCATAAATCCAAGCCCACCGATTTTTTTTAATCTAGTCATTTTCATACAAGCAACTCAATGAATTTTATTTTTATTTCCTGCATCCCGCAAAAAGTAAGAATTAATACTCGATAGCTTCTTACAAAATTTTTTAGGGAACTTAGAAACAGACATTGCGTAGTTCGGAATAGCATGTAATACTGCTTTAATGAGAACCTCTTTCCTACCTTCCGAAAGTAAGCTAGCCACCCAACTAGCTGATTTAGACAACAATCTATCTTTTATATAATTCAGATTATCACTTTTAGCTCTTTTTATAGTCAAAGGAACCCCCAGATTTTTACCCAAATCCTTTGTTATCCCTGTATTAAGTTTATGAGATATCTCCGTTCTGACAGATTCTGAAGTGTTTTTACAGAAGACCATAGCTCATTTATGAAGATTAATACGTTGACCGGAGGCAGTACAATAATCGCGTAGTAGATTTTGAAAAGTTTCAATTTCCTTTTGATTAATAATAATAAAGAAAAGAGCATCATCAGCAAACAAGATGTGAGTTAACTTAGGACACTGTCTTGTAATCAAAATATTTTTAATTGAACCACTTCTACACTGATGGTTAATAAGACTAATAAGGCTCTTAGTTAGAAGAGAAAAGGGCAGAGGAGATAACGGATCACCTTGTCTAAGACCTTGCTCTGGTTTGAATTTTTTGAGACGTTGACATTTAACTTTAATTTGGAAAGAACACGACGACATACAATTATAGATCCAGCCAATCCATTTCTCACTAAAACCAAGGGCACGCATAGTCTTACAAAGAAAATTCCAATTCACCTACTCATGAGCTTTCTCCATTTCAACTTTGACCGCCGCATAATTCTTCTTTGATATCCTTTTTGTATTAAGAAAGTATGACACCTCTTGAGTAATCAAGATATTATCTTGGATATTTATGCCTTCGATAAATGCAGCCTGTGTGGGCGAGATAATTTCATCCATAAATGGTTGAAGTCTAGAGGCAAGAATATTAGCAATAATTTTATAACAGAAATTAGCGCACGAGATGGTCCTATAATCTTTGATTGATTCATTGCTTGTACCTTTGGGAATAAGTGTGATTACCAAATCATTAATTCGACCAATATCCATATTAAAATTGAATAAATATTTAACAAAGCCAAAGATATCCTTTTATAATAAATTCCCAAAACACATGATAGAATTTCCCAGGTGGGCTATAGGGGCCAGGAGTTTTAGAACCTGACATATCCAACACGACTTTTCTAATTTCTTCCATACTTGGAGATAATGTAAGTCCTTCGTTCATAGCAGAAGTTACTTTTGACGGTATATATTGTGTAATTTCATTGGGGTCCGATGTCAGGGTTTCTTTAAACAGATTAACGTAGTAATCTGGAATGATCTCATTGAGTTCCTTCAAATTATCAGTCCATTCATCATTTTTGTTCGTAATGGCACAAATTCTATTATCTTTCCTTCTTTTCATAGTTTTAGCAAAAAAAAATACTTAGTATTTTTATCTCCTTTTTGTAATAACAGATCATGCGCTCTATCTTTCCAGTATATCTCTTCCAATTTCCACAGCTCTTCAATATAGTTTTTGATACTTGCTTCTCTTATTTAGTTCTCTCCTGATACCGGCTCATTGTTAATAGCTTTCAGCTCCTCCTGTAATTCATCAATTCTCTTTCTATTATTGAAAAATGTAACCCGACTCCAGCCTTTAAGGGCTAAACAGGTAACATCCCTTTTATTACAGAAATCAGTAATGCTATCACGCTTAAATTTATTACTCCAATTACCTTTAACAACCTCTTGACACTGGGTAGGTTTTAACCATCTGGACTCAAAGATAAAATATTTATTAAACTTCTCTTTTTTGATATCACGAAATAAAATCAGCGGTGAATGATCCGACCCCACAACCGAGGGAACCTTAGGCATATCATTTGGGAACGAGGCACACCAATTCATACTCGTAAGAGCACTGTCAAGTCTTTCCTTAATATTATCATCATTACATCGTCGATTATTCTTGGTTTAGTGACACCCCTTGCTAGGCATGTCCACAAGATGATTAGAATTGATAAACTCGTTAAGTTTAAGAATTCTGTCCAAGTTTGGTGACTTTTTCTCTTGTTTCTCGAAAAAGTTGGAGATGTCATTAAATTCACCAATAATAATATTCAGTTTATCAAGTTGATTTATTTTTTTAGTAAGTATTTGGCATAACTTGATTCTCTCACCATCACTACTAGGAGCATGAACACATAATAAATACCACGAACTACCATTATATTAAAAACTTCAGCAATTACATAACTTTGACACGATAACATAACAGATACATACATGGAGTCTTTCCAAAGGAGTAGTATGCCCCCGGACCTAATCATCTTCCTACAAGATCTACTACAAAAGAGTTATTCAAAAAAATTAAAATGGGAACAAGATTTAAGATATTTTTACTTAACCTACTTTCCAACAAGTACACAAAAGCAACATTATTTTTACGAACTAGGGCTTTAAACGACTTCCTTGTCAAGGGGGCCCTAGCCCCTTCACAGTTCCAAACAAGCAAGCTATCCATCCCTTCCGACCGCATTACGGGATCGGGTGCCATCCTCAACCATGTGTGGAGGAACACTTTCCTTCAAAGGAGCCCCCGAGTACTCACATCTCATCAATCGTGAATACCGCACCACCCATTCTCTAAACGTCCATAACAATTATCCCACCACAAAAGTAAATTTTTTTATTATCCTCAAATTCCTCCATCAAGACCAAGTTCTTACCATCGCACCCACGTTTTCCCATCACCATCATGGTGCCAAAGGTACTAAGGCTAATAGCCTATGCGCCAACAATCTTTGTGCCAACTATCTTATATAGCCAATTGTGTCAACTATTTTTTCGCCAACGAACTTTGTGATAAATATTTTTGTATCAATAATCTTAAGACCAACGATCTCTGCAATCGGCCACCATGCCTTAGTTTTCTTCCTTACCTACCAAACCCAAGACACATAATGCCCCCACGCCATCATACAAATCACAGTAACCCACACCAAGTATAAATTGTAAAGATACTCAAGAATAAACACATGCAGAATGTTTATTTGAGAAAGACAACCAAAGCAGATATATAGATCAATATAGTTACCGCAAAACATCTTTATCAAAGGGGAAAAACAATTTCCCAACATGTAATTAACTAATAACCCAAAAATAAACAAATCTAATACACAAATTTTCATATCCCCTGCCCCCTCTGACAAGAAGTTTTGTTTCAAAGCAAGCATAGAAAATTATTTGGAGTAGCCATATTAATGTAGGTTTTGAAAATTATGCGATATTGATGAGAACTTGTTATTCTGGTAAGTTATAGGAAGTAGGTTTATATAATATAAGAGATGCAGATATCAAAGAAATATAACAGCTTAAAGATTCATGCGGTGAAGGAAGATCTTTTTCCAAGTGTACATTGTTAATTGATAATAAGAAGTGAAACATGAACGAGACCCTGCAGATCCATGGGAAATCAAACCTGGAATCCAATCTAGATATGCTTTAAGAAAAAGAGAAGAAATCAGCCTCAAGCAACTCTTGAGAAAGTGCCTTAAATCTAATGAAAAAATATTGCTGGTTCTTAAAAATAGCATTCTGATATTTATGGATTATTTCACCGTGATTTCCAATAAAGAGAAAACCAAAAATGGACCAATTGAGTTTGATTGTATTGAGAAGATAACTCTGATCATAAAATCCTTCCAATATCTCAAAAAACGATCAAGTTTGACATGTTCCAAATAATAAATTTCCAACTGCTCCTTAGCAAAATCTTCAAGAGAAAAGTGCTTGCATAATAGAAACGTAGAGATACGAAAAGGAAAAGACCAATATTTGATAAGGTAAATTATTCCTCTACAACGAATCGTAGCAGAAAAAAGATACTAACAAAGCCTTATCTTTCTTTTGTAGAGGATAACTTGAGTCTGACATAACTGAAAATACCATAGAAGAAGAAGCAATCTATCCCCAAATTGCATTTTCCAAACTGATTACATGCAAAGAAACAAGAACCAAGATAAAAGAGAGCCATGAAGGTGCTCTTAACATGTATAAGATCTTCCCCATTCTCAGAGAAGTGATACATGTGACATGCAAAGAACCCCACAGTAATGATGAGAAAAATAGTGATAATCTAGCAAATATAAATGGAGAAAGGAGGACCTGGATAATGGGGTAGGAGAGAAAAAGGATCAATCTTTAACATAATTTAATTTTTAGAAACGTAGCAAAAGAAAGAAATTGAAAAAATCAATTAATCTTTGATTTTATGAAAATGAAAGCTTAGAGAAGATGATAAACCCAAGATAACATTTACTAGTAAAAGAATATGGCTAAAAATAACAAAAGGACAAAATTTCCTCCAAAAAGGGTTCCTCAAGATAAAAATACTAGAAATGAAAATGGATAAAGATAATTATTAAACCTGAAAACCTAGTAATACATAAGAAGCAAACTTCTATCTCAAAGGATAGGATGCACGTCAAAGTTAGACTCACAGGAGTAAAATTGACATTTATACACAATAAAGTAAAGCCAATTATTTGCGCTAAATTTTATAGCATATTTTATCTGTAACAAACATAAAGAATATTTTATAAAATTCACATAATTTATAATTGTGTCAACCATAACACGACTATTTCTTCCACCATAGTACATCATAACAATAAACAACTAACATTAACAAGAACTATTTGCAAATGTCATAGCTCTTGTTAGTTAACCCAAAAAAGTAGCATAGGTAAACAACAATTTTCAATTTCTCACAAAAACCTCCTCTATAATCCAACAGTACCATTTTAGCTTTCGATCCCTTCTCTCTTCTTGTATAGAAGCATTCCGGGGCCGCCATTAATAACTGACCAATCCTATTACACAAAAAAAAAAACTCATTTAGTAACAAATAGTAAGACATCAGTAAGATATATGCGAAAGTGAGATGTACCTTAAATTATGTTGCAGTAGGAAGGTAAACCCTGATAACCCCCCTCATAGTAATCCTTTTCCTACAAGTAGGACATTTGTGTTGAGCAGATATAGCAGCTTTGATACAGCCCTTACAGAAAATGTGACCACATTTGGTCGAAACAGCCTCAACAAATGGGCTCAAGCAAACTGGACAGTTAAAAGTAGGCTCCTTTATTGGTGGTGGAGGTGGTGGTGCCACACTCTGAACAACATTCTCTCTCTGTCATTAAATATAAAAATCTGATTGGAATAAATAAATAGAGAAGATGTGAATCATAAAATATAACAGATTAATTAATTACCACGGAGCTGCTACTTCCACTACCCTCTAGGTTAATGTAGAGATCACTATTGTCAATTGTTTGATTTGGAGAAGCTCTTCTACGCTTAGACCGAGCATTAGCATGAACATGAGAAGAAGGATGTTCTGTAATAAATAAAATAAGTATACATATTTGAAAAGGACCCTCGAAATACATATAAAGGTAAAAAATTAACTTACCACCATCATCATCAACCACAATCTCTCTTTCACTATTCCTTCTGGTGTTCGCCTGTCACAAAATGAAATATAGGCTATTATTAGTTTTAATCAAAGTATACAAGACACATAAAAACACAAGGAAAGAAAAAAAATACTTCTTCAGATGCCCTTGGAGAAGAGATGAGTACTTCATCATCAAATGCTTGAACGTCAATAGGGCTAGGTGGTGGTATACTATTACTAGTACTTCCTTGAACTAGGGATAACATTTGCTCAAATGGACAATGGGATAAGCTTGAAGTACCCTCAGGTTGCTGATTTCCGACAGATGGTGGTGGGCCCACATTGAGATTGAGATCAATACTTATAGAAGCTGGCACTCTCCTATGACCTCTTGCATACCTCAAAGGACTAGCTCTAGTCTCCTTGGTGCTCATATCGGAAACACGAAACGCTCCCCTCTTCAACTAATTCCAAACCGAAACCAAACACAAATCCCAATTACACGATCATTAGCCCAAAGAGATTAAATAAACAATACAGGACTAAATAAATTCTAATTATCGAAAAATGGATGTTATAGTGGTGCAATTGAAATTGAGTATACAGTTAGTAAGCAAATTCAAAGTAACAATTTAAGTTCGATCTAAAAGTAATGAAATAGAAAATTCAATATATATTTATAATCAGAAATGAAAGCAAGATTATAGGTTAAAACCCAAAAATTAATTTTTCCAAATGCAAAATAATGAAAAATTAAAACTTTTGAAAAGGTAACAAATTTGGGATTTGAAATTTCAAATTTTATAACCTAACCGTTTGATTATTCAAAAAGAATAAATTGCCCGACAATGGTTCAATTACAACCAAAAAATCAAACAATTATAGTATATAAACCACTTTTGTTTTTAAATCCCGTAACCATTTAGATATTTAGGTCAATCTATAGTTGATAAATTTTTAGAAAGCTTAAAGTCATTCAATTTATATGCAGGTATAAAAAAAATTTCCAATTCAATTAAAATTAATTCTCAAATAACATAAAAATATCAATATAAAGTATTTAAGATTCATATATAATTTCAAATTTAATCTAAGAGAATTTAGTCCATAACTAAAGAAATAAAACTAAATAGTAAAAGGATTAGAATCTTGTTTAAGACAATAAGCTAATGTTAATTACCCTAGAGGTGGAATGGTGTAAAAGTGGTGTAGGATGGTTTTTCTTCTCCTTCCAAGTGTTTTTCTCTCTCTCTCTTCTCTTCTCTTAATTTTGAAAATGATGATTGGTAACCCTTGTCTAAACTTGATTTTTGTTATTTAAATGGTTAAAAATATTTTATGGGTTGTGGACCTTTTTTAAATGACCAAATCCAACCCAAGAATGTTTTCAATGATTATGGGTTGTGGGCCTCTTTCAAATGACCAAATCCAACCTAGAAACCAAAGTAATCTAGAAACAAAAGTTATCCTCCAGAATCTTCATCAATTGAAAGTGATGACACCCGAGTCTAAATTCACTGGTGCAACCACTTTCCCAAAGCTTCTTGCTTTTTTTGCACTCTTTCTTGTCTCCTTTGAGCTTTAAGTAATCTCTCAAGATCCGAGAGCATACACCAAACCTACGAATTTATAAATGAACAAAAAAACAAGCATAAAATAGAAAAAAAACTAACTCTAATACACTAAGTAAAACTACCATAATTATCGAACTAGTCCCCGGTAGCAGCGCCCAAAATTTATCGTCTCCCAAGGTGATAAAATAAATATAACTAATTCATACCTAGATAGAGGTAACTACCCCATGTGTACAGATTGTTTACAAGTAATATAAGTAAGTATGTAAAGAGAATCGTCTCCACAAGGACTGAACTCATTAATGTCGAGCTCAAGTTCCTAAGAACTGTAGAGGATTCAGTTGATACTAAAAACAGAATTATAAATAAATGGTTTTTGTTTGGTATTCGATTAATAACTAAAATCAAATATTAAACTAGATTAAATTAAACTAATAATTCAAGTAAATAAACTAAAGAGAATGAGAGAACAGTTTCACTCGAGTTTGCTAGTATTCCCTTATCCTACTAAGTCGATGGTTCAAATTATAAGGGTGATGGGTTGTTATACTAATCGGGATTCGAAATTCCTTCTAAATTTTACCATTGTAGCTTAGAAGCTAACTTACGAATTCCTCACGGGAGATTGTTTATTGCAAAAGCTTGGCGATATGTGATTATCCCACTAGTCAAGCCCGAAAGGATCACTACCGCACATCGTACGAATATGAACCACTTTTGTTCCTATACCCCCCGCTACGATGACAATTTGGATATTTAGGTAAATTTATAGTTGATAAATTTATAGAAAGATTAAATTTATTCAATTTATATGCATCTATAAACAATTCCCAGTTCAATCAAAGTAATTCCAAAATAAAATAAAAACATCAACAAAGTATTCAAGGTTTCATACATAATTGAAAACTCAAGCTCAGAGAATTTAGTGCATAACTAAAGAAATAAAACTAAATAGTAAATAGATTATAATCGTTTTTAATACAATACACTAATGCTAATTAACCTAATGATAGAGGTGGAATAGTGTAAAAGTGGTGTAATAGAGCTCTAGCTTTTATTTCTTCTCCTTGCAAGACTTTTTTCTCTCTTCTCTTCTCTTAATTCTGGAAATAGGATTTTTAACCTTTTCCTTAACTTAGTTTAGATATTTAAAGGGTTTAAAATGTTTTATGGACAACCCAAAGACGTTTTCCATGACAAGTGGACTAGTTTTAACCGCGTTAGCCGCAACTTTAATAACTTCTTCAATTCAGCTCCAAATCATGAGTTGTTAGTTTCTATGGGCTCCTGACTCCAATTAATATATATCAATCAAAGGGGTCCTCCATAATCTTCATCAATTTCTCGTAGTGACACCAACAAGTCGATTTCTAAATTTGACTAGCATGTGCTTTTACTTTCCAAAAGTTGCTTCGTGGTCCTTTAACCCCTTGATCCTTTATTGACTTATTATACTTATTTGGGATGTAATATTTCCCAAGTACCTAAGTGCTGCACACTTACACAAATTACACAAAAATAGCTCTAAAAGTAACAATTCTTTAAAACTAGACAAGAAATGAGAAACTATCAAAATATAGGTAATAATACCTCACAGTAGCATAGTATAACTCTAAAATGATGTCTTGTATCTTGATGAATCTATCACATAAACTGAGACATCAGTATATATATATATATTTTGCATAAATATCATATTCATCATTAAATATGCACTATCTAAATTGAAAACATTGGGTTTCAATAAAAAAATTGCACCTTCAAAATTTACCTAGATTAGACATCCTTGGGCCCAATTAATTTTTTTGTCCAGGGTCTCCAAATGACTAGGATCGGATTTGTCATTTACCCACGGTATGAAGATAACCACACTTTACAACTATTAGAGTTAAAACATCCCTCATAATTGTGAACCATATTTGTCGTTTAATTCCATTTAATGTGAAGTACAAAGAAGGTGATTGGTGTTGGTTATGGTGTGATTAATTAAGGATGAATAATGATGAAAAAACACCCTAACCTAAACAAAGCACTCACTGCAAGTACCACAGGTCGTACGTAAGTCTTAATGATAAGTAGAATTCGTTACGAAAGTTAGGAAGACCTTATGCAACATAAAGTGCAAATAAAAAAACTAGAAGAATAATACGCTGAAAATAAAAGACTTGGAAATATTTGTTTGGTTTTAAGACTATAAACAATTAACTAAATAAAATAAAGACAGAAAAATAAATAGAAAGAAGAAGATAGTATGACAGTTTAGCTCGAGAACTAGCAAGTAATCCCCACTAGCCTTATTATAACCTATTTATGTAAGGAATAATTGTGTAATATGCAATAGCCAGTATTCTATATTCCTCCGAACTCCCTTCCGGATGGACTTGGGTGGCGACCTAACAATTACTAGGGGACTTGGGTAAGGGGACCCTTCGCAATGATCAGTGGTTAATCTCAAATCTTAGTGACTATCTAGTTAGGTAAGCCCTTCCGGATCACTACCGCCCACCAGACGATTATGTGGTGTTTCAATAATTAGAAACCCCTTTCGGGTGACCATTGAACTACTATGGTAATCCTATACGTTCGCCTTCTTAATAACTACAGACAATAAATCAAAACACATAAAAGCAGAGAATAAAACACTAATGTCAATTAAATGCCAACATCCTGAATTAAAATAGATATAAAACAAGTCTAGGGTTCATACCTATATGTTAATCTCAAGTTAAAATAGAATTAGTTCGTACTAGAAAAAGAAAAGAAAACAATTACAAATTTAAAGGATTAGAGAGGCATGATTGGTTGTCCAACTCCTTCTGATCTTCTCTCCTCTTGATGTAAGCTTCCTCTTGGTTTAAAGACTGGCCAACGATGAGTTCTCTAGGGTAGGAATGAGTATATATAGGCCCTTGGTCAAAATTAGGAGTAATCCCCAAGTTAAAAAGACCGTATCTTAACAAAATTCGTATTCCTAACTTGTAGGAAGGAATAAACCTTTACATATATTGTTTTGGTCATATCTCCTTCTTACTTAACCTATTTTTACGTTCTTTATATGGAAACGACCGTGTTGAAAAAATCTAGCTTCTCAAATAAGAACATCTCTATAATTCCAGACCTTTTTTCTGCATTTAAATTAAATAGTGGACGTATGTGCAGTTTTGGCAGCTTCTTTACATTCCAAATATATCCAAACTCTTCCTTTTTTACTTTGACTAAGGGTTTTTCTTTACTTTTCCTTTGAAAATAATTTTCCATAGGTATAATCACTTCCATATATCTAAGTGATATACAAATAACACACAATTACGCACAAAAGCTCATAAAATAATAAAACACTTAAAACTAGACAAGAAAGTGTATAGCATAAATAAATAGGGAAAATCCCGAAATTAATAACTAAATAACCCTAAAATGATGTCTCCAGTATAGATTAATTTATCATAAATAGAGAGACATCAGTGATATAAAGAGATAGAATATGAGATTGAATAAATGGGTGTAAGGTGTAGAGTCGGGGTTAAGCTTTTTAGTGTACACCAGAGAGAGAGAGAGAGAGAGAGAGAGAGAGAGAGAGAGAGAGAGAGAGAGAGAGAGAGAGAGAGAGAGAGAGAGAGAGAGAGAGAGAGAGAGAGAGAGAGAGAGAGATGCTACATTTCTTATAAGAAGTCTTGTATCTGTGTCTATTGTGTGTATATAATATATATTACATAAGTTATAAAAAATCCACTAAATGACGAATTATTTGAGTCGGGCCCAATACCGGTAGCTTGCGCGCTCGTCCATAACTAAGGACCGGACCTAACCCACAAAATATTATTGGCCCACTAAAAAATACGTGTATATTGGGCCAGTTTTGTGGGGTTTTGCAAGCCGTGCAGATTTATGAGCACTCATACTTCCTAGTATGTAATACAATAAATATAGGTTACCATGATTCCCATGAACCAACCTTCACTACATTGCCGATGAAATAAATTGGAATTTTATATGTATTAAGAGAAATATAAGTCCTTAAACAAGCATTGGAATACAAAAGCTTGTACATAGGTCACTGATATATTCAGTAAGGTTATATTTAATAATCACAATTATTAGATAAAATGTATGTAGCTCTCCGTAGTTTCTACACCAACCATTTTTGTTGGAATCCCATATTTGCTATTAAGCACTTAAAAGTAGATGGAGTTAAAACATTGGTGAGTAAAGCGGCGAGATTGAACTCCATTTGTACATGCTTTATTTCTATATGTCAATTTTGTACACTCTCTTTCATGGAAAGATATTTGACTTCAATGTTCTTTGACTTTGACAAATTCTTATCATTTATTTAAATTAAATTTGTCGCTTTGTCGTGACAACATATCACATGGCATTTCCGTGCAGGGCAATAATTTCCCATTGGGATATATATTTGTGAAGAAGTTACTAAACCATACGACATGATCTAAAATCGTGTAAATAATCAACTTCACTTTGAACATAATTTTAAAAGTAAACTTGTAGTCTTGTTCATATTTAAGTAACTCGTCACTCTTTTAACAACCTTCATGAGTGAAACTTCAGGTTTGCTAATATACCGGGCTAGCATGCCAATAACAGATGTTATGCCTAGACTTAAACAGACTTGGGCGTACATGAAACTCATAATGACTGGCGAGTATGGTATCTTCTTCATTTTTTCTATCTCTAAGCTCAGACATGGGATCACAATCGATCAAACTTATATTTGTGAGATAATGGTGTTTTTAATTTGTCTTTATAATAAAGCATCACATAACTTTAGAGTATTTCTTCAAATGTGACAAACCAAGTTTCCTTTGATTTTGGTCCTTATCTATTTTGAATTACAAGAAAAAGGGTGTGTCTGAAAAGGTTTTTCATGTCAAATTTTTTGATAGAGTTCTCTTGGTTTCATCCAGTAGATTACTGAAAAATCTATAAGACAAGGATGACTAAGTTTCTCCCACTAGACTCGAGGTAATCACACATGTCAAATTTTCTTCCTTAAACATGTACTCACTCACAACTTGATTGAATTTCTTTAAAACTGCCCAAAACTTGTTTCTAGACATAAATAAACTTGTTCACATTACATGATTAGGGATTTGAGGTGTTTGTCTAAATCCATTATGGTTTTATCATGTAAATCATTTCTTCAGTATTGCCATATTAGATTAGAATTAGTGTTTCACGATGACTTTGACTATGTCTTAGATATCCACACTTATAACAAAACAAAACTGTATTCTCATAATAACAGTGTTCCTATTCTAGACTATCTAACTGTGCTACGAACCTATATTCTCATAATCATAGTGATTAGGAAGGATCACATCATTGGTCACATTATTTTGAATACTCAATATTTCTCTAAGATTCCAACAGAAAATAGTCACAATTACCCTTTTGCTGGTGATTTTTTTGGCAAGAAGAAGAAATCCATCAATATGTTTTGCTTGAACAACAACTTTAGTGTATTGTAAGAACATCCAACTAATCAAGATTGAATATGTGAATGTTTGAAAAGGGACGGGTGTGGGTCTTTAGGGATGGTATAATGTATAAATGTAAGCTTCATATACATCTAACATGAGTGAATAAACATCAATATGGTATTACGATATGTATAGAGTAGAGAAGAGTATGAAACCATAATTTAAGTTGGGTTGTGTGGATCTCGTGATTTCTTAAAATTACTTAGAAATCCAAAATTTATGGTGCATTTGAGGTTAGGGCGCATGAGTCTCCAAGGGATCACTGTGCTAAACAAGCCAGGTATGTTTGGCAAAGATACTGTAAGTACCCTAACTTTTTGTGAGACTTGTGTTTTGGGTAAACAACATAGGATGAAGGTATCCCCAGGGGTTCATAAGTCCCAAAAGTGTTTAAAATATGTGCATACTGACCTTTGGGGCCTGAGAAAGTAGACGCCCATGGAAAATCTAAATATTTTTTGTCCCTTGTGGATGATTACAGTAGAAAAGTTTTGACATTCTTGTTAAAATCTAAAGATTAAACTTTTTATATAATTAAAGAATGGAAATCTTTACAAGAAAAACAAACTGGCTTGGTTTGAAAAGTCCTTAGAACTGATAAAGTCCTAGAATTTTGTAATGTGGAATTTGATTCTTACTGTAAAGAAAATGGCATACTTAGGCACAGAACTGCTAGGCATACACCCTAGCAAAATGGGGTTGTAGAAATAATGAATAGGACTTTACTTGAAAAGGTAAGGGCATGATCTTTACATTCAGGTTACCAAAAACTTTTTGGGGTGAGGCTTTGTATGAGGTAACTTATTTGGTAAACAGGAGTCCAAATAGGACACTTCACTTTAAAACTTCCTTGGAGGTTTGGAAAGGGTCTAAACCAAATTTGCAACATTTGCGAGTGTTTGGGTGTGCTGGTTATGCCCATACTAAGGATGGGAAGCTGCACCCTAGGTCCATTAAATGCATTATGTTGGGTTATCAACAACAACATGGTGTTAAGGGTTATAGGTTATGGGAAAGAGATGCTAAAGGCATCAAAATTATCTGTAGTAGTGATGTAATATTTGATGAACTAAATTTTCCTTGTAAACTTCATGATGTTGAAGGTAATGATGCTCATCCTGAACCATTAAGTCAAACGGTGGGATTAGAGCTTGAGGTGGAGCCCTAAACTGTAGCTGATCATTTGAATGCAGATCCCACTGGTGACCCTGAGGATGTAACGAGCCTGGGGAAACGAACAACCAGTACAACTCAGTGAGTCATCAATAGGGGAGCTTCATGATTATCAGTTAACCTGAGATAGACAAAGGATAAATATAATTGTTCCTTAAAGGTATTCCTATGATGATTTGGTGTATACTACAGATGTTCATTTTTTACTGTAAAGGCTCAATTATTGAAAACCTTACATTCAATAAACCCTAGACAATTATATCTAATAACTATCACATCGATCTACTACCACAGTCTATTGCTATAGTAAAAATCAAAACGTTCCCAATAAAATATCTAATCATTTAGTGTTTAACAAAACCTACCCATCAAAGTGATTGCATCATCTCACCAAACGTTTCTAATTCTTATTCGCCATGGTAAATAAAAAGTATAGGAGAAAAGAACTTATACTACAAGATCTAAATAGACGATTTTCGTTTATATGGATATCCAAAATGCTAAATACATCATATCTTTTAATTATAGATAAATAAATGTATGGTCCATATGTATATTATTTGTGACCAATTTTATCTTCTATTTTTAGGTTTTAACTTTTTTCTCCATTGTCTTTTCTATTGTGATAAATTTCACTCCTCTTTTTTAATATTAATATTCTCTTCCAAAATTTTATAATTTTGTGATATTAATCCCCAAAGTAATTAAAGTTTATTTATATGTTCTTCATAATTAGGGTTATTTGTATAAGAAAATTGTTTTCTTTTTGTTTGGGATATGTGTGTGTATTAATGTGGATATGTATCCATTTAAATAGAAAAAGGGTTATGCGTATGTTGCTAAAATTCATTTTTATTGATTATAATTGATGTTCTTCCTGATATACAGGAAACAAGTGAATTGTTGTTGTAGCAGAGTTAGTGTATATATACAAAAATTATTAGTGTTGTAATAATAAAATATGAAATGTAGATATAAATTTTAAGTATAAAAGGAATATCATTTTTTGATGTATACCTATCACTGCAAGACTTTTCTTATTAAATAAACATAAATTGTGTAAAAATATATTATTTCAAACAAAATAACTATTAGATTGTGGATATAAAACTTATATACTTAGATAGACCTATAACGCAATAAAAAGATGAATAATTAGGTATAGACTCACTACTAAATAACCCACCAAAAATGAATAGGAAAATTTTTACAATATCAAAAGATGATCAAAAGGATGGTCAATCTAAATAATAAGTGAAATTTAATACAAATTACAGTCAATTTATGTATTATATGTAATTATTTCTCATGTAACCTAGATCAAAATTATTTTTTATATATTTTTATTTTCATCTTAAGTCACCTCAGCTATTTTGAAATGTAAATAGTATATCTTTTTACAATTATTATACTCTTTTTATTAACTTCTTCTTATTCCTATTTTTTTAAAAGCAAGATGCGAAAAAAGAAACTCAAAAATAATTACCTCACAGACTTATTTAATTATCCATATGGATGAAAAAATGATGGATATACAATTCAAGAATCAACTACTAATCTCAACATAAAGGACAAGTTTTCTCAAAAAAGAATTCTCAACATAACATTTTTTTGTTGATCAGATCAATCAAACTATCTATTACAATGACAAGTACTGATAAAAAGTCATTAGACGCAACAAGAGATAAATCCACCCACTTCGAAATATCTTTATTCATCCTGGTGCATTTAGCCAATGCATCTGCTGTGGAGTTAAATCTTCTATTAATATGAGCGAATTTCCAGAGTGAACACTGACCTAACCATTTTCTAACTTCCGAAAAAATAGGTTTAAGACTCCAATGAAGCCCGATCACACCAGAAATTCCTTGAATTAATTCAAGGTTGTCAGAGTAAAATGAAACCGAAAAGTCTTTAGTCGGCCTTATATTCATTAACATGGCCCATGCTTCCCCTTCAATGAATTTTTTAACTTTACAACTTATATTAAACTTCCGGATAATAGTTCCTAATTTATCAATGCCTATAACGGCAATCGCAACTGTTTCCTTATTATTTGTGAAAGAGGCATCACACATCCAAACACTTATTTTTCTATCTTGTCCATTCTTTTCATTACAGGACCCAAATAATCTATATATAAGATCTTTAGAATTATCTAATATATTTTTAGCACTCCATTTTTTTACCTCATGAAAGCACTTAATTCTTTCTTTCCACATATTCTACATAATGATAAGAATAAAGCAATCACAAGCTTCTCCTCCCACCCGTTTTTAGAGTATACCTTGACAATTCGCATAAGCCAATCCGAGAAACTTTCCGTCATGTCCGTATCAATTTTAATTTGAAGAGGTGACAGAGCCCAAACCATAATACTAAATGGATATTTAAGCATGAGATGATTGATCTTTATCCATTTCACACCATTCACATATATCATTATTTAAGCACCTTTTCTTTTTCAGATTATTTTCACAGGAACAGCATTGTTGCAGACTCTCCAACATGACTTTTTGATTTTTGATGGCACATTAGAATTCCAAATAATATTCCAAAGTAAAATCTTATTAGCTTCACCAATGGTCGATGGTTGAGCTTCAGATTCCATCTCCTCGTCAACCAGAGCATGATAACCTGACTTAGTAGAATATTCACCATTCTTATTATATAGCCAAATAATCTTATCCTCGTTATTATTCTAGAAAATAAGAATTCTCTCAATGATTTTAGATAAATTAAGCGGAAAAATTCTGTACACCAGCTCTTTATTCCATCCGCATCCTGTGTCGTTAAAAAGCTCATTAACCACATTGATCGGACAATCATTTGGTTTCTACAGCAAAATACCTTTAGTAATCTAACAATGATTCCAAACATTGATATTTGATCCATTACTAATTCTCCAAACAACATGTTTCTTAAGAAATTGTATACTCTTAAAGATACTTTCCTAGCTCTATGACTTTTTTTTAGATAATTTAGCATCCCATAACTCACATTTTAGAGAGTAAATCGCTTTTAAGACTTGAGTCGCGAAAGAATTCGGGTTATTAATAAGCCTCCAGGCTTGAGTCGCAAGCACAGCAATATTCATTTTGTGGAACTCCATAAATCCAAGCCCACCTATTTTTTTAATCTAGTCATTTTCTTACAAGCAACTCAATGAATTTTATTTTTATTTCCTGCATCCCGCAAAAAGTTAGAAGCAATACTCGATAGGTTCTTACAAAGAATTTTAGGGAACTTAGAAACAGACATTGTGTAGTTCGGAATAGTTTGTAATACTAATTTAATGAGAACCTCTTTCCCACCTTCCGAAAGTAAGCTAGCCACCCAACTAGCTGATTTAGACAACAATCTATCTTTTATATAATTCAGATTATCACTTTTAGCTCTTTTTATAGTCAAAGAAACCCCCAGATTTTTACCCAAATCCTTTGTAATCCCTATATTAAGTTTATGAGATATCTCCGTTCTGACTGATTCCGAAGTGTTTTTACAGAAGAGCATAGCTCATTTATGAAGATTAATACGTTGACCGAAGGCACTACAATAATCGCTTAGTAGATTTTGAAATGTTTCAATTTCCCTTTGATCGATATTAATAAAGAAAAGAGCATCATCAGCAAACAAGATGTGAATTAACTAAGGACACTGCCTTGTAATCGAAATACCTTTAATTGAACCACTTCTACACTGATGGTTAATAAGACTAATAAGGCTCTTAGAAGAGAAAAGAGCAGAGGATATAACGGATCACCTTGTCTAAGACCTTGCTCTGGTTTGAATTTTTTGAGACGTTGACCATTAACTTTAATTTGGAAAGAACACGACGACATACAATTATAGATCCAGCCAATCCATTTCTCACTAAAACCAAGGGCACGCATAGTCTTACAAAGAAAATTCCAATTCACATACTCATAGGCTTTCTCCATTTCAACTTTGACCGCCGCATAATTCTTCTTTGATTTCCTTTTTGTATTAAGAAAGTATGACACCTCTTGAGTAATCAAGATATTATCTTGGATATTTCTGCCTTTGATAAATGCAGTCTGTGTGGGCGATATAATTTCATCCATAAATGGTTGAAGTCTAGAGGCAAGAATCTTAGCAAGAATTTTATAACAGAGATTAGCGCACGAGATGGTCCTATAATCTTTGATTGATGCATTGCTTGTACCTTTGGGAATAAGTGTGATTACCAAATCATTAATTCGACCAATATCCATATTAAAATTGAATAAATATTTAACAAAGCCAAAGATATCATTTTAATAAATTCCCAAAACACATGATATAATTTCGCAGGTGGGCTATAAGGGCCAGGAGTTTTAGAACCTGACATATCCAACACGACTTTTCTAATTTATTCCATACTTGTAGATAATGTAAGTCCTTATTTCATAGCAGAGGTTACTTTTGACGGTATATATTGTGTAATTTCATCGGGGTCCGATGTCAGGGTTTCTTTAAACAGATTAACGTAGTAATCTGGAATGATCTCATTGAGTTCCTTCAAATTATCAGTCCATTCATTATTTTTGTTCGTAATGGAACAAATTCGGTTATCTTTCCTTCTTTTCATAGTTTTAGCAAAAAAAATACTTAGTATTTTTATCTCCTTTTTGTAATAACAGATCATGCGCTCTATCTTCCCAGTATATCTCTTCCAATTTCCACAGCTCTTCGATATAGTTTTTGATACTTGCTTCTCTTATTTAGTTTTCTCCTGATACCAGCTCATTGTTAATAGCAATCAGCTCCTCCTGTAATTCATCAATTCAGTTTCTATTATTGAAAAATGTAACTCGACTCCAGCCTTTAAGGGCTAAACAGGTAACATCCCTTTTATTACAGAAATCTGTAATGCTATCAGGCTTATATTTATTACTCCAATTACCTTTAACAACCTCTTGACACTGGGTATGTTTTAACCAGCTGGACTCAAAGATAAAATATTTATTAAACTTTTCTTTTTTGATATCACGAAATAAAATCAGCGGTGAATGATCCGACCACACAACCGAGGGAACCTTAGGCATATCATTTGGGAACGAGGCACACCAATTCATACTCGTAAGAGCACTGTCAAGTCTTTCCTTAATATTATCATCATTACATCGTCGATTATTCCAGGTTTAGTGACACCCCTTGCTAGGCATGTCCACAAGATGATTAGAATTGATAAACTCGTTAAGTTTAAGAATTTTGTCCAAGTTTGGTGACTTTTTCTCTTTTTCTCGAAAAAGTTGGAGATGTCATTAAATTCACCAATAATAATATGTAGTTTATCAAGTTGATTTATTTTTTAGTAAGTATTTGGCATAACTTGATTCTCTCACCATCACTACTAGGAGCATGAACACATAATAAATACCACGAACTACCATAATATTAAAAACCTTAGCTATTACATAACTTTGACACGATAACATAACAAATACATACATGGAGTCTTTCCAAAGGAGTAGTATGCCCCCGGACCTAAACATCTTCCTACAAGATCTACTACATAAGAGTTATTAAAAAAATTAAAATGGGAACAAGATTTAAGATATTTTTACTTAACCTACTTTCCAACAAGTACACAGATGCAACATTATTTTTACGAACTAGGGCTTTAAACGACTTCCTTGTCAAGGGGGCCCTAGCCCCTTGACAGTTCCAAACAAGCAAGCTATCCATCCCTTCCGACCGCATTACGGGATCAGGTGCAATCCTCAACCATGTGTGGAGGAACACTTTCCTTCAAAGGAGCCCCCGAATACTCACATCTTATCAAGCGTGACTACCGCACCACCCATTCTCTAAATGTCCATAACAATTATCCCACCACAAAAGTAAATTTTTTTATTATCCTCAAATTCCTCAATCAAGACCAAGTTCTTATCATCGTACCGCACGTTCTCCCATCACCATCATGGTGCCAAAGGTACTAAGGCCAATAGTCTATGCGCCAACAATTTTTGTGCCAACTATCTTATAGCTAATTGTGTCAAACTATTTTTTCGCCAACGATCTTTGTGATAAATATTTTTGTATCAATTATTTTAAGGCCAACGATCTCTACAATCCGTCGCCATGCCTTAGTTTTCTTCCTTACCAAACCCAAGACACATAATGCCCCCACGCCATCATACAAATCACAGTAACCCACACCAAGTATAAATTGTAAAGATACTCGAGAATAACCACATGCAGAATGTTTATTTGAGAAGGACAACCAAAGCAGATATATAGATCAATATAGTTACCGCAAAACATCTTTATCAAAGGGGAAAAACAATTTCCCAACATGTAATTAACTAATAACCCAAAAATAAATAAATCTAATACACAAATTTCCATATCCCCTGCGCCCTTTGACAAGAAGTTTTGTTTCAAAGCAACAATAGAAAATTATTTGGAGTAGACATATTAATGTAGGTTTTGAAAATTATGCGATATTGATGAGAACTTGTTATTCTGGTAAGTTATAGGAAGTAGGTTTATATAATATAAGAGATGCAGATATCAAAGAAATATAACAGCTTAAAGATGCATGCGGTGAAGGAAGATTTTTTTCCAAGTGTACATTGTTAAAGATGCATGAACGAGACCCTGCAGATCCATGGGAAATCAAACCTGGAATCCAATCGAGATATGCTTTAAGAAAAAGAGAAGAAATCAGCCTCAAGCAACTCTTGAGAAAGTGCCTTAAATCTGATGAAAAAATATTACTGGTTCTTGAAAATAGCATTCTGATATTTATGGATTATTTCACCGTGATTTCCAATAAAGAGAAAACCAAAATTGGACCAATTGAGTTTGATTGTATTGAGAAGATAACTCTGATCATAAAATCCTTCCAATATCTCAAAAAACGATCAAGTTTGACATGTTCCAAATAATAAAATTCCAACTGCTCCTTAGCAAAATATTCAAGAGAAAAGTGCTTGCATAATAGAAACGTAGAGATACGAAAAGGAAAAGACCAATATTTGATAAGGTAAATTATTCCTCTACAAAGAATCGTAGCAGAAAAAAAGATACTAACAAAGCCTTATCTTTCCTTTGTAGAGGATAACTTGAGTCTGACATAACTGAAAATACCATAGAAGAAGAAGCAATCTATCCCCAAATTGCATTTTCCAAACTGATTACATGCAAAGAAACAAGAACCAAGATAAAAGAGAGCCCTGAAGGTGCTCTTAACATGTATAAGATCTTCCCCATTCTCAGAGAAGTGATACATGTGACATGCAAAGAACCCCACAGTAATGATGAGAAAAATAGTGATAATCTAGCAAAAATTAATGGAGAAAGGAGGACCTGGATAATGTGGTAGGAGAGAAAAAGGATCAATCTTTAACATAATTTAATTTTTAGAAACGTAGCAAAAGAAAGAAATTGAAAAAATCAATTAATCTTTGATTTTATGAAGAGGAAAGCTTAGAGAAGATGATGAACCCAAGATAACATTTACTAGTAAAAGAATATGGCTAAAAATAACAAAAGGACAAAATTTCCTCCAAAAAGGGTTCCTCAAGATAAAAATACTAGAAATGAAAATAGATAAAGATAATTATTAAACCTGAAAACCTAGTAATACATAAGAAGCTAACTTCTATCTCCTGAGAAGGGATAGGATGCACGTCAAATTTAGACTCACAGGAGTAAAATTGACATTTATACACAATAAAGTAAAGCCAATTATTTGCGCTAAATTTTATAACATATTTTATCTGTAACAAACAGAAAGAATATTTTATAAAATTCACATAATTTATAATTGTGTCAACCATAACACGACTATTTCATCCACCATAGTACATCATTACAATAAACAACTAACATTAACAAGAACTATTAGCAAATGTCATAGCTCTTGTTAGTTAACCCAAAAAAGTAGCATAGGTAAACAACAATTTTCAATTTCTCACAAAAACCTCCTCTATAATCCAACAGTACCATTTTAGCTTTCGATCCCTTCTCTCTTCTTGTATAGAAGCATTCCGGGACCGCCATTAATAACTGACCAAGCCTATTACACACAAAAACAACTCATTTAGTAACAAATAGTAAGACAGCAGTAAGATATATGCGAAAGTGAGATGTACCTTAAATTATGTAGCAGTAGGAAGGTAAACCCTGATAACCCCCCTCATAGTAATCCTTTTCCTACAAGTAGGACATTTGTGTTGAGCAGATATATCAGCTTTGATACAGCCCTTACAGAAAATGTGACCACATTTGGTCGAAACAGCCTCAACAAATGGGCTCAAGCAAACTGGACAGTTAAAAGTAGGCTCCTTCACTGGTGGTGGAGGTGGTGGTGCCACACTCTGAACAACATTCTCTCTCTGTCATTAAATATAAAAATCTGATTGGAATAAATAAATAGAGAAGATGTGAATCATGAAATATAACAGATTAATTAATTACCACGGAGCTGCTACTTCCACTACCCTCTAGGTTAATGTAGAGATCACTATTGTCAATTGTTTGATTTGGAGAAGCTCTTCTACGCTTAGAACGAGCATTAGCATGAACATGAGAAGAAGGATGTTCTGTAATAAATAAAATAAGTATACATATTTGAAAAGGACCCTCGAAATACATATAAAGGTAAAAAATTAACTTACCACCATCATCATCAACCACAATCTCTCTTTCACTATTCCTTCTGGTGTTCGCCTGTTACAAAATGAAATATAGGCTATTATTAGGTTTAATCAAAGTATACAAGACACATAAAAACATAATGAAAGAAAAAAAATACTTCTTCAAATACCCTTGGAGAAGAGATGAGTACTTCATCATCAAATGCTTGAACGTCAATAGGGCTAGGTGGTGGTATACTATTACTAGTACTTCCTTGAACTAGGGATAACATTTGCTCAAATGGACAATGGGATAAGCTTGAAGTACCCTCAGGTTGCTGATTTCCTACAGATGGTGGTGGGCCCACATTGAGATTGAGATCAATACTTATAGAAGCTGGCACTCTCCTATGACCTCTTGCATACCTCAAAGGACTAGCTCTAGTCTCTTGGGTGCTCATATCGGAAACACGAAACGCTCCCCTCTTCAACTAATTCCACACCTAGGAAACCAAACACAAATTCCAATTACACGATCATTAGCCCAAAGAAATTAAATAAACAATACAGAGACTAAATTAATTCTATTTATCGAAAAATGGATGTTATAGTGGTGCAATTGAAATTGAGTATACAGTTAAGTAAGCGAATTCAAAGTAACAATTTAAGTTCGATCTAAAAGTAATGAAATAGAAAATTTAATATATATTTATAATCAGAAATGAAAGCAAGATTATAGGTTAAAACCCAAAAATTAATTTTTCCAAATGCAAAATAATGAAAAATTAAAACTTTTGAAAAGGTAACAAATTTGGGATTTGAAATTTCAAATTTTATAACCTAACCGTTTGATTATTCAAAAAGAATAAATTGCCCGACAATGGTTCAATTACAACCAAAAAATCAAACAATTATAGTATATAAACCACTTTTGTTTTTAAATCCCGTAACCATTTAGATATTTAGGTCAATCTATAGTTGATAAATTTTTAGAAAGCTTAAAGTCATTCAATTTATATGCAGGTATAAACAATATTTCCAATTCAATTAAAATTAATTCTCAAATAACATAAAAATATCAATAAAGTATTTAAGATTCATATATAATTTCAAATTTAATCTAAGAGAATTTAGTCCATAACTAAAAAAATAAAACTAAATAGTAAAAGGATTAGAATCTTGTTTAAGACAATAAGCTAATGTTTATTACTCTAGAGGTGGAATGGTGTAAAAGTGGTTTAGGAGGGTTTTTCTTCTCTTTCCAAGTGTTTCTCTCTCTCTCTCTCTCTCTCTCTCTCTCTCTCCCCCTCCCTCCCTCCCTCCCTCCCTCCCCCCCTCTCTCTCTCTCTCTCTCTCTCTCTCTCTCTCTCTCTCTCTCTCTCTCTCTCTCTCTCTCTCTTAAATGATGATTGGTAACCCTTGTCTAACACTTGATTTTTGTTATTTAAATGGTTAAAAATATTTTATGGGCTGTGGACCTTTTTTAAATGACCAAATTCAACCCAAAAATATTTTCAATGATTATGGGTTGTGGGCCTCTTTCAAATGACCAAATCCAACCTAGAAACCAAAGTAATCTAGAAACCAAAGTTATCCTCTATAATCTTCATCAATTGAAAGTGATGACACCAGAGTCTAAATTCACTAGTGCAACAACTTTCCCAAAGCTTCTTGCTTTTTTTGCACTCTTTCTCGTCTCCTTTGAGCCTTAAGTAACTTCTCAAGATCCGAGAGCATACACAAAACCTACGAATTTATAAATGAACAAAAACAAAACAAGCATAAAATAGAAAAAAAACTAACTCTAATACACTAAGTAAAACTACCATAATTATCAAACTAGTCCCCGGTAGCAGCGCCCAAAATTTATCATCTCCCAAGGTGATACAATTAATATAACTAATTCATACCTAGATAGAGGTAACTACCCTATGTGTACAGATTGTTTACAAGTAATATAAGTAAGTATGTAAAGATAATCGTCTCCACAAGGACTGAACTCATTAATGTCGAGCTCAAGTTCCTAAGAACTGTAGAGGATTCAGTTGATACTAAAAACAGAATTATAAATAAATGGTTTTTGTTTGGTATTCGATTAATAACTAAAATCAAATATTAAACTAGATTAAATTAAACTAATAATTCAAGTAAATAAACTAAAGAGAATGAGAGAACAGTTTCACTCGAGTTTGCTAGTATTCCCTTATCCTACTATGTCGATGGTTCAAATTATAAGGGTGATTGGGTTGTTATACTAATCGGGATTCCAAATTCCTTCTAAATTTTACCATTGTAGCTTAGAAGCTAACTTACGAATTCCTCACGGGAGATTGTTTTATGCAAAATCTCGGTGATATGTGATTATCCCACTAGTCAAGCCCGAAAGGATCACTACAGCACATCGTACGAATATGAACCAGTTTTATTCGTAAACCCCCGCTACGATGACAATTTGGATATTTAGCTAAATTTATAGTTGATAAATTTATAGAAAGATTAAATTTATTCAATTTATATGCATCTATAAACAATCCCTAGTTCAATCAAAGTAATTCCAAAATAAAATAAAAACATCAACAAAGTATTCAAGGTTTCATACATAATTGAAAACTCAAGCTCAGAGAATTTAGTGCATAACTAAAGAAATAAAACTAAATAGTAAATAGATTAGAATCGTTTTTAATACAATACACTAATGCTAATTAACCTAATGATAGAGGTGGAATAGTGTAAAAGTGGTGTAATAGAGCTCTAGCTTTTATTTCTTCTCCTCGCAAGACTTTTTTCTCTCTTCTCTTCTCTTAATTCTGGAAAAAGGATTGTTAACCTTTTACTTAACTTATTTTAGATATTTAAAGGGTTTAAAATGTTTTATGGACAACCCAAAGACGTTTTCCATGACAAGTGGACTAGTTTTAACTGCGTTAGCCGCAATTTTAATAACTTCTTCAATTCAACTCCAAATCATGAGTTGTTAGTTTCTATGGGCTCCTGACTCCAATTAATATATATAAATCAAAGGGGTCCTCCATATTCTTCATCAATTTCACGTAGTGACACCAACAAGTCGATTTCTAAATTTGACTAGCATGTGCTTTTACTTTCCAAAAGTTGATTCGTGGTCCTTTAACCCCTTGATCCTATATTGACTTATTATACTTATTTGGGATGTAATATTTCCCAAGTACCTAAGTGCTGCACACTTACACAAATTACACAAAAATAGCTCTAAAAGTAACAATTCTTTAAAACTAGACCAGAAATGAGAAACTATCAAAATATAGGTAATAATACCTCACAGTAGCATAATATAACCCTAAAATGATGTCTTGTATCTAGATGAATCTATCACATAAATTGAGACATCAGTATATATATATATATATATGTATTTTGTATAAATATCATATTCATCATTAAATATGCACTATTTAAATTGAAAACATCAGGTTTCAATTAAAAAAATTGCACCTTCAAAATTTACCTAGATTAGACATCCTTGGGCCCAATTAATTTTTTTGTCCAGGGTCTCCAAATGACTAGGATCGGATTTGTCATTTACCCACGGTATGAAGATAACCACACTTTAGAACTATCAGAGTTAAAACATCCCTCATAATTGTGAACCATATTTTTGTCGGTTAATTCCATTTAATGTGAAGTACAAAGAAGGTGATTGGTGTTGGTTATGGTGTGATTAATTAAGGATGAATAAAGATGAAAATAACACCTTAACCTAAACAAGGCACTCACCGCAAGTACCACAGGTCGTACGCAAGTCTTAATGATGAGTAGAATTCGTTGAAAGTTAGGAAGACCTTATGCAACATAAAGTGCAAATAAAACAACTAGAAGAATAATACGCTGAAAATAAAAGACTTGGAAATATTTGTTTGGTTTTAAGACTATAAACAATTAACTAATAAAATAAAAATAGGAAAATAAATAAAAAGAAGAAGATAGTATGATAGTTTAGCTCGAGAACTAGCAAGTAATCCCCACTAGCCTTATTATAACCTATTTTTGTAAGGAAGAATTGTGTAATATGCAATATCCAGGATTCTATATTACTCCTAACTCCCTTCCGGATGGACTTGGGTGGCGACCTAACAATTACTAGGGGACTTGGTTAAGGGGACCCTTCGCAGTGATCAGTGGTTAATCCCAATCCTCAGTGAGTATCTAGTTAGGAAAGCCCTTCGGGATCACTACCGCCCACCAGACGATTATGTGGTGTTTCAATAATTAGAAACCCCTTCCGGGTGACCATTGAACTACTATGGTAATCCTATACGTTCGCCTTCTTAAGAACTGCAGACAATAAATCAAAACACATAAAAGCAGAGAATAAAACAATAATGTCAATTAAATGCTAACATCCTCAATTAAAATAGATATAAAACAAGTCTAGGGTTCATACCTATATGCTAATATCAAGTTAAAATTGAATTAGTTCGTACTGGAAAAAGAAAAGAAAACAATTACAAATTTGAAGGATTAGAGAGGCATGATTGGTTGTCCAACTCCTTCTGATCTTCTCTCCTCTTGATGTAAGCTTCCTCTTGGTTTAAAGACTGACCAAAGATGAGTTCTCTAGGGTAGGAATGAGTATATATAGGCCATTGGTCGAAATTAGGAGTAATCCCCAAGTTAAAGAGACCGGATCTTACCAAAATTCGTATTCCTAACTTGTAGGAAGGAATAAACCTTTACATATATTGTTTTGGTCATATCTCCTTCTTACTTAACCTATTTTTACGTTCTTTATATGGAAATGACCGCGTTGAAAAAATCTAGCTTCTCATATATGAACATCTCTATAATTCCAGACCTTTTTTCTGCAGTAAATTAAATAGTGGACATATGTGCAGTTTTGGCAGCTTCTTTACATTCCAAATATATCCAAACTCTTCCTTTTTTACTTTGACCAAGGGTTTTCCTTTACTTTTCCTTTGCAAATAATTTTCCATAGGTATACTCGCTTCCAAATATCTAAGTGATATACAAATAACACACAATTACGCACAAAAGCTCATAAAATAATAAAACACTTAAAACTAGACAAGAAAGTGTATAACATAAATAAATAGGGAAAATCCCGAAATTAATAACTAAATAACCCTATAATGATGTCTCCAGTATAGATTAATTTATCACAAATAGAGAGACATCAGTGATATAAAGAGATAGAATATGAGATTGAATAAATGGGTGTAAGGTGTAGAGTCGGGGTTAAGGTTTTTAGTGTACACCAGAGAGAGAGAGAGAGAGAGAGATAGAGAGAGAGAGAGAGAGAGAGAGAGAGAGAGAGAGAGAGAGAGAGAGAGAGATGCTACATTTCTTATAAGAAGTCTTGTATCTGTGTCTATTGTGTGTATATAATATATATTACATAAGTTATAAAATATCCACTAAATGACGAATTATTTGACTCGGGCCCAATGCCGGTAGCTTGCGCGCTCCTCCATAACTAAGGACCGGACCTAACCCACAAAATATTATTGGACCACTAAAAAATACGTGTATATTGGGCCAGTTTTGTGGGGTTTTGCGAGCCGTGCAGATTTATGAGCACTCATACTTCCTAGTATGTAATACAATAAATATAGGTTACCATGATTCCCATGAACCAACCTTCATTACATTGCCGATGAAATAAATTGGAATTTTATATGTATTAAGAAAAATATAAGTCCTTAAACAAGCATTGGAATACAAATGCTTGTACATAGGTCACTGATATATTCAGTAAGGTTATATTTAATAATCACAATTATTAGATAAAATGTATGTAGCTCTCCGTAGTTTCTGCACCAACCATTTTCGTTGGAATCCCATATTTGCTATTAAGCACTTAAAAGTAGATGGAGTTAAAACATTGGTGAGTAAAGCGGCGAGATTGAACTCCATTTGTACATGCTTTATTTCTATATGTCAATTTTGTACACTCTCTTTCATGGAAAGATATTTGACTTCAATTTTCTTTGACTTTGACAAATTCTTATCATTTATTTAAATTAAATTTGTCGCTTTGTCGTGACAACATATCACATGGCATTTCTATGCAGGGTAATAATTTCCCATTGGGATATATATTTGTGAAAAAGTTACTCAACCATACGACATGATCTAAAATCGTGTAAATAATCAACTTCACTTTGAACATAATTTTATAAGTAAACTTGTAGTCTTGTTCATCTTTAAGTAACTCGTCACTCTTTTAACAACCTTCATGAGTGAAACTTCATGTTTGCTAATATACCGGGCTAGCATGCCAATGACAGATGTTATGCCTAGAGTTAAACAGACTTGGGCGTACATGAAACTCATATTGACTGGCAAGTATGGTATCTTCTTCATTTCTTCCATCTCTAAGCTCAGACATGGGATCAAAATCGATCAAACTTATATTTGTGAGATAATGGTGTTTTTAATTTGTCTTTATAATAAAGCATCACATAACTTTAGAGTATTTCTTCAAATGTGACAAACCAAGTTTCCTTTGATTTTGGTCCTTATCAATTTGAATTATAAGAAAAAGGGTGTGTCTGAAAAGGTTTTTCATGTCAAATTTTGTGATAGAGTTCTCTTGGTTTCATCCAATAGATTACTGAAAAATGTATAAGACAAGGATGACTAAGTTTCTCCCACTAGACTCGAGGTAATCACACATGTCAAATTTTTTTCCTTAAACATGTACTCACTCACAACTTGATTGAATTTCTTTAACACTGCCCAAAACTTGTTTCTAGACATAAATAAACTTGTTCACATTACATGATAAGTGATTTGAGGTGTTAGTCTAAATCCTTTATGGTTTTATCATGTAAATCGTTTCTTCAGTATTTCCATATTAGATTAGAATTAGTGTTTCACGATGACTTTGACTGTGTCTTAGATATCCACACTTATAACAAAACAAAACTGTATTCTCATAATAACAGTGTTCCTATTCTAGACTATCTAACTGGGCTACGAACCTATATTCTCATAATCATAGTGATTAGGAAGAATCACATCATTGGTCACATTATTTTGAATACTCAATATTTCTATAAGATTCCAACAGAAAATAGTCACAATTACCCTTTTGCTGGTGATTTTTTTGGCAAGAAGAAGAAATCCATCAATATGTTTTGCTTGAACAACAACTTTAGTGTATTGTAAGAACATCCAACTAATCAAGATTGAATATGTGAATGTTTGAAAAGGGACGGGTGTGGGTCTTTAGGGATGGTATAATGTATAAATGTAAGCTTCATTTACATCTAACATGAGTGAATAAACATCAATATGGTATTACGATATGTGTAGAGTAGAGAAAAGTATGAAACCATAATTTAAGTTGGGTTGTGTGGATCTCGTGATTTCTTAAAATTACTTAGAAATCCAAAATTTATTTACCAATACAAGCAAATTTAACCCAATGATTAATATTTTCATCTCACACTTATCGTGGATAATCATACCACCACGAGTATTGAACAACTATGGTAACAAATATAAACTATTACATTACCAAACTTACTAAATAATAAACCTATTCGAGAACAAAAACTATCATTACATTATCCCATATCCAAAATCACTACCAGATTTTGTTAACACGAGTAAACGTGCTATCTTAATCACCCAGTAACTTATCAATCTTGTATTGGATATACTCAATAAATTCTATATGAAAGATATTGTAGATATATATGAAGGTCAGGCAAAACCCCTTAATATCTTCTCTTTTAAGGATAATAATATCGATCATAAATACCTTGAGATTTCTAAGCCCTATTCCATTGATCGAGAAACCTTCATTGACAAGGAAATATACTAATTAAGATTTCTGAACCCTAATTCATTAATTGTGAAACCTTTGATGACAAGAAAATATATTGTATACGATTCCATTTTGGAATTGAAAGCATCATTATTACTAACCTTGTCTACAAATCATATGCACTTGAATAAAAAATCGTTATCTATTAGAACGTTCGAATACACATATTCATTTTTTATTGTAAAGGCTCTATATTTGAAAACCTTACATTCAATAAACCCTAGACAATTATATCTAATAAGTATCACATATATATCCTACCATAATCTATACTATAGTGAAAATAAAAAAATTACCAGTTAAATACCTAATCATTAAGTGATCTATGGAACCTACCCATCAAAGTGATTGTCAAACGTTGATCGCCATAATAAATAAATAAATATAGGAGAGAAGAACTCATACTATATGATACAAAGACGATTTTGGTTTATATGTATTTCCAAAATTCTAAATACATAATATCGTTTAATTATGGATACATAGTTGTATGATCTATTATATCTATAATTTGTGACAAATTCAATCTCCTATTTTTAGGTTTTTTCTTTTTTCATCATTGTCTTCTCTATTATGATAAGTTTCACCGCAGTCTTTCAATACTAATATCCTCTTCCAATTTTTTTTTGGTTTTGTGATAGTAATACTCCAAGCAATGAAACTGTAGATCTATATTCTTCAGAAATGATAGATACCAATTGAATACTGGGTATGCACAAAACGAAACCATAATCACTGTTATGGTGGGTATGTATCTAATGTATATATTGTTTATAAGTGGATATAACTATGTACTCTATAGGTATGTGTTGATATGTGAGATATTATATGTTTCATAATGTTGGTCTTGTAAGATTTGACTCCCCACAGCCACGCTCGCATTTTTGTGGTCAGCTACATAACGGCTACGTGGACTTATCTTGGCCCTTGATTTGCTTTGGAGATCGGACAACTGAGATTGGAAGTGGACTTTGTCTCATATAAAAGGCCATTATCCTTATTTTTTTCATTCTTTACTTCTTCCGATTACTCTTCCCCTCTCTCTCTCTCTCTCTCTCTCTCTCTCTCTCTCTCTCTCTCTCTCTCTCTCTCTCTCTCTCTCCTCTCTCTCTCTCTCAAAATCTAACCCTAGAATAGTTGAAAACTTTGGTTTCTTTCAACGATAGTAGTTGAGTGTGTTAGATTAGATAAAAGTTTAGCAAATCTGTAAAATTGAATCTTCTGGTTCAATCACTAAGTGTATTTCGGCGTAGTAAATGTACTAGAAAGGTTTGTGGTTTAACTTGTAATATATGATAAACTCGAGAGATTTATGTGAGGTGTGCAAACTTGTTATTCGAGGCATATAGTGAATCTGAGCTACTCTCATCTAGGCTCAACGTGGATGTAGTTCTATTTTTGGACTGAACCACGATAATTTTTGGTGTTCTTAAATTTTTGTACTTAAACGTTTTCTGTGAACCTACTCGATTTAAACCTTATTTTTTATCTGAAACTTAGAGGATTTACGACAGTGGTATCAGGACTTACTAAAATCGTTTTCGATTCGTTTAAAACGTTATTGGGTCTTTCAGATCTGGGTCTTTTATAATTTAGGGTTTATCGAGAAATTTTGGTTTCTTGGAGATCTTAGGGTTTCCAAAATCAAACCACATGTCTTTTGGTTGTTTAAAAGAGGGTTATGTCTCTCTATATCTTAGTTCTCTTGATTAATACCCTACAATGATGACTTCAACTTGTATTGATATGTCGGTATACGATGGGAAATGGATTTTGGTGTTTGGCAAAAAAAGATGAAAGTCTTGTTATATCATCATTAGGTAGGAAGTGCGTTAATAGAGGACATTAAAGTATGGCGTGAAGGCAATATCGAGAATGAAGAATCAATTAATGAAGAAGCATATTGAAGGAAAATTGCAACTCAATTATATCAAAATATAATTCGGCGGAAACAAAATTGCAATTAAAAACCATCTAGTTGCGAATTAAGGATTTAAAACAAAGAAAAATCCGATTACATAACTTAAGCCGCTGTATGAAAATCGAATTGTTTAATATCAGCTTCAAAAGTTTGAAGCCTCCACGCTTTGCACACCGAGCTTGAGTCTTACTTCCAGAATCACAATTCTAGCTTGGAGACAAAAGACCTTTTATTTCTTGGAAGAAAAACTGATGGAAGATTTATATCTGTATAATGTCTTTCATTATATTATAAACCCAACTATAGAAAATGAAAAGACAAAGAATAGGAAAAGTCAGAAACGTATAATGAAATTGATTATCTTAATAATCTAGTCCATTACCACTTGTAAAGTGGACTTGGACCTTCTACATTATACAAAAACGATTGACTAGCCTAGCGGTTAGCGACACATTTCACACTACTAGAGGTCTGTCGTTCGATCCACAAACTTGTCAATTTTTCCTTTTCCTTTTTGTATTAGTTCGGTCTTATATTAGAATATTAAATTGTGCTAGCAAATTAATATACCGATATTCCAAGTATATATTTAATTGATATTTATTATCTAATAATAAAATTAATTAACGACATGAAGCAAGGTCAATACACTCGTTAGTGTGTGACTACATGGTTTCATCGTTAAACCGGTAGTAGTTAACTTAATTAACTACTAATCGAGGTTGGCGTCTAACAACAGTCCTCAACGACCGGATAACGTGAAGTAACCCTGTACAAAGAACCCGGTAAAGGATCATACACGTATTCCCTCTATCTTTACAGCTCCGGATCATCCTGGGATATGGTACATCTGTCAAATCCCATTAGAAAATCAACTACGTTACACGTCGATTATCAACGATTGACGAATGACCTAAGAAACACCTTTCTTCATTCATTCTATCACCTTGGTCAAGGATTTGATACAATCGTTATAATCTTATGACATCGTAGAGCTCAAACTCTTTACCTAGAGTTGATAGATTCCATCTCGACTCATCCCTAGGAGCATATATACTTAATTATGTCCAATATCCTCTCGACTAGCATTGTGACACACTAGTAGTCCAATATCAAAACACAACAAGCATATACACAACAGTAGTGATGATCTCAGGTCAAAGGATTACAAGCATAAAATTCCTTTTAGAGATTACCTACTTGACAGTTCAAGGTAATTAACCATTAGGAATCTCTAGTTTTAGTCGGTTCGATAATCACATCTCTATGTGTATTATCTATGCACCTAACTCGGTAAACGAGAACTACCGATATTTATCCAATAAATACTTGTTAGCTACATATTAATCTAACCGGATCATCGAGGTCCTAACTCGATAATCCTACGATTAAGAACAATTTTAGATTAAGTCCTATAAGCTAGATTCTCATTATCATAACACCTTATGATATCTAGTTCGTAACTTAATCAAGGATTTGACTTTATATTATGTAGATTAATACCATAATCATAAAGGCTTGCCATAGATTCAAGGAAACAATTTCTTTAATCAAAACTGTAGGGATAACTATTATCGTGTACAATAAACACTTGTGTTCAATTCATTACAAGACGATCGGGGCTAGGGCATAATTCTAACAATCTCCCACTTGGCCTAGACCCAATCGTTCAAGTACCATAATTCATAAACAGTTTGTTCTCATCAGACTCTTCTGATAAACAACTTAGATGAATAGATATACATCGCGTTCCTTCTTCTACCTATTGAATGTTAACATCTTCATGTTCAATTATATCTCGAATCAAGCGGTACTACTGCAGAATTTGTTTGGATCTATAGTTTATTCTAGGTTTCTTTAATCATACAATATCTCAAATATTGTCATTATATAAAGAAACAATATCTACATTGTGAAACTACACTATGTATATATAAGGAACTATTTTATCCAAACCACTGGCATAGTTGCATCTTATGCTGCTATGTATTCTACTTCTAGTAACCGAAATCTGCTACAGTGTCTTAATTGGAACTATTCCAATTTACTTCTCCTCTATATAGACACAACCATATCTTGATTTGCTATCATCCACGTTTGAAGCAAAACAAGCATCTATAGACCCAATTAGCTTCAACTTATATTCTCCACATATGAGGAATTGGTCCTTAATACTTCTTAAGTACTTAAGGATAGTCTTTACTACTTTCCAACATTCCTCATCAAGGATACCTTCAGACCTACTCGCTACTCCTAGCGTGTAGTGTACTTTAGGTCTCATACATTTTTCATGGTGTGTTAGATAGATACTTATTGTTTTAACAAATAGGACTATACACATTCATTCTCTTACTTTTAGGGTCCTAGAACAAACCCTAACATTAAGAGTAACTCCAAAGCCTATTGTCGAATAGATACTCTTGGAATTTCCATGCGATGCTTCTAAAAAAGTATAAATGTAGTAAGATTGATATAGGTCAAGTAGCTTCTTTGATCTATCTCTGTAGATCCCAATTCAAAGAATATAAGCTACTATCCTAAATATTTCATGGAGAACCATTTAACAATCAAAAACTTGGTTAATTGCTTGGTTGGTATATCATATCCCTATGTGATAATATGTCATCTACATATAACATTAGGAAGATAAGTGTACTCCCACTAGTCCTTTGTACTCTTATGACTCTTATTCTAAAATCATAAAATCAAACTATTTGATTGTATGAAAGAGAATAATCCAACTTAGTGACATTTTCTGAACCCATTAAATGTATTTTGGAACTTACATATTTTATTATGAGTAAATGGAAATATTAGACCTTTAGGATTGGTCTTAAGTACGTCATAAACTCCCATTTAGTGAAAACTATTTTTCACATGATATTACCATATCTCAAAATAATAGTATGTAGTTACCAATCGAAGAATCTGAAATGAACTAAGCATTACTATGAGAAAAGGAATTCATCATAACTGATGTTTTCCTTTTTATTTAAACGCTTAGCAATTAGAAGGACGTTATGGGTCTCTACCTTACCGTCTACTCCAATCATTTCCCTAGCACCCATTTACTATAAATGGATCTTATATCTATTAAAGATTCAACCAAAGTACTATTACTTTGTTGATCCTTATAGATATTAATTCAGATTCTATGGTTCTTAACCACTTGTCACTATCTAGACTAGTCATAGCCTCTTCATAGGGATTTAGGATCATCACTTGATGGGGTTTTCATCTATATGATTTCCTCATCAAACTATCACCATTATTACAATTGATTTTGGTGTATGATGATATCTATATAACCTATAGGAGGCTTGTGTACAATAAATTCTTCTTTCTCTTGATTTGTTAACTTCCTTTTTCCAAGAAAGGTTCATTAATCATCCCTAATTCCTCAAAGTGTGAGACTTGAACCTTAAATGAAACTATTAACACATCAAGGAAAGAAAGACTGGCATGCATCTGATGCCCTTCAGCTTGTATAAATAACTTTGAAATCTTTATTTCATTTTGATTTATTTCTACATTATGAATCCGAATAAGGTTGTATTCCTTACCACAATCTCTTTGTATTCTGAATGGTGTAGAAATATATTAATGTCATTTTCTTTGGGTATCCAACAAATCAAGATCTCAACTCAAGCTTAACCATCATAAGTCGTTTAGCATAAACAAACAACTTCAAACTTCTACCGTTTGAGGTTTAACTTATGTTATCTCCATATCACATATGGATTTCATCGACTGTTTAGTGGGACCTAAGAGTTCATTAAATATGCAATTGAATTTAAAACATAATCCCATAGGAATATTTAAAATCAAGTGAATCACTGAGACAAAATCTAATTTTGTCATAGATGATCTATTAATTCATTGCTAAGATATTCACCTATACAGGTTGATATCTTACTTCCTTCATACTCTTATATACTTGCTTTCAACTTCACTCAATAGTAATTTGAACATTTCAAATTATTTATATTGGTGTTACATTTGGTAAACACATATATATCTGTTATATAGTTTGTGAAGGATATGAAGTAAGAATATCTATCTTTGGCTAAAGTTTGGACTGACCACATACATCAATATATAGTGGACAAAGAACTCATTAACATTGTCTCCATTTTTATCAAAATGAGATTTAGTCACATTTCATTGAGATAAGTCTCACAAGTTTCATATGATTCAAAGTCATATTCTTCAAGGAAATCTTCCTTGTGAAACTAGTAAACTTTTTCTCACATTTATGACTTAGTCTATAACACCAAAGATAAGGTTTGATTAGTACGATTATCTATTTTGACTTATGACCAGAAACAATTCTAACACTGTTACGTAGTTACTTTAGGCAATTATAATCACCATATTGTAAGTATCCAATGGGGTGTAATTCATCACTATGAAAAACACCATTGGTAATTTTATATTACATTAATACACCATAACTATCTTATGATCAAATGACCATTTTTTTCGAAAACAAGTTTACGAACAAAAACAGTTTTCTTACAATATGTTTTGCCATATGCATCTTTAAAGAATTAGTTATTACAATTGTGGTTGCAACAGTTGCTCCATTACCGAAATTATAATTTAACTTCTCTTATTCTTATTTGTCTATTAATCTTTAGAGTATGCAACATTTTACATATTCCTAGACTATTACGAGTATCCAATACCCTTTTCGAGTAATTAACAGATTTTCAAGAAATTACGGAAACAATTTCCATTAATGCCCTTACCTTGTTTCTTGGTATTAGATAACTGGTATCTAAAGGTCATACTAAGTTACTTATACATCTTCTAAAGATATTTAAGGATTCATGGGACTATCATGCTTAAAATATCTTTTGGAGTTCATAACTCATGGATACAAGAATATACACTTAGTACCATTACTAAGTTCGTATCACTTTAGACATGCATCATATACATTCTATGTATCCTCAAGAGACACTTTAGTCAGTAGCTCATTGAGCGTATCAATGAGTCTCAAGTGCATAAGAAGGACTCTCAAGTTGCGGTCACAATTCTTGAGATTACCCAACCAACTTGAGACGATTTGAGAAGTGATTTAGCAGAAAAAACGAGAAATCTAATCAAGGGAAGAAATAGGAAAAAACGCTTTAAGAACACTATTATATAACTGTCAAAGATATGGACCATTATCTAAGAGATATATAATTGGAAACTTTAAATCATGAATGAGCCCCCTGGTAGTCAGGTCGTTTCTCATGCATAATTAAAGTGAATAATGAAACTTTAAAACATGAACGAGCCCCCTGGAAGTCAGGTCGTTTCTCATTCATAATTAAAGTGTGGTACATTACCTATTTTATCATATAAAATAAGAGACTCAAAACTATTTAGCCCCCTGGTAGTCAGGTCGTTTCTAATTAGTTTTGTTGAGTTATTCCATCCTATAATAGAATATTATCAATCCTACATCCTCTGGGTAGTCCAGACTAAAAACGTAAAATTAATAATTTAATCCTATTATCAAACAATATAGACTTTTATAGTTTGTACTCGAACTACAAGTCCACCTGGTAGTCAGATCAAAACTTGCAAACTTAACAAATCTAAAACTCTACTTGCGATGGATAAGTCTCACGAAATATCATATATATCGTTTTATTAACTCAATAATTTTAATGTCGAATGAGAATAGCCTAGTATTCATAATCTAAGCATTTGTTTTATTACTTTAAAAATTATTACTATAATAATTTTTAGTAATATGTAATACCAGTATATTTCACCAAATATAGCTTTAGTATGTATTTTATTAAAAGGAATATTAATCAACCAATTGATTAATAAAATAAAAATAGTAAATTTCTAAAACAATACCATTTCATGTATTTAACTAAAATACAAAAATATATATCAAATATATACTCTTTATTTTATTTAAAAATAAAACACATACTTACTAAAAAGAAAATCCAATTTTCCTTTTTTTTTTTTCTCTTTTCAAAACCTGTTGTCCAATAAAGCAAAACTAGTTTTTCTCTTTACTACAAAGAAAGAAAAATACGTTCATGATTTTAATATTAAAAAATAGGCATGACAACTATTGTCATGAGAGAGAAAACCCAATGGTATACAACACCTTTTCCTTTTCTTATTATTACCTTTCTTTTTTTCTCCAAACAAGTAGACCAATATCAAATATTTATTGTCCAAAGCAGAGTTTGACAAATAATCCAAAGCAGGACTTTCAAACAACTTTGCACGAAGAAAAAAAAAAGGAAAACACTTCTGACAAGTATCAAAGATAATAAAAAAAATGGATGAACACAAATCAAAAGTAATCTTTATTTCTGTGATATATAATACCTTTTCTTTACAATCATTAAAGATAATATTAACCATACCAGCAGCGAATGCAACCCAACATAGGACAATCATATATGGTAACGATTTTCCAATTTCTCTGTTTTTTGAAACAGTGATGTTCACAACATCACATGGAGACACCAAAAAAAATTGTGAATCAAAATAGCACGACAACATCGATCAACAAAACACTTTTTTTCTTTCCGATACAGAGTATTATCATTATACTACTATGGACAATTTATCATAATAAAAAGTCTGGTTTTTCTGTAAACACAATAGAAAAAAAATAGAAACAATTTCTAATCTTCTTTTTTTTTTAACGATTCAATCAAAAAGAAAAGAAATCCGTCCAAAAAAAAAAATCAAAAAGAAAAGAAATAAGATCAATGCAATCCTTAATAAAATCAAATATTTTATTCAATAAATCTTAAAACCAAAAACCATATATTATCAAATAATATCAAATTTAAATACCTAAATCGCAACAACCTAGGCTCTGATACCAATTGAAGGAAAATTACAACTCAATTATATCAAAATATTATTCGGCGGAAACAAAATTGCAATTAAAAACCATCTAGTTGCGAATTAAGGATTTAAAACAAAGAAAAATCCGATTACATACCTTAAGCCGCTGTATGAAAATCGAATTGTTTAATATCAGCTTCAAAAGTTTGAAGCCTCCATGCTTTGCACACCGAGCTTGAGTCTTACTTCCAGAATCACAATTCTAGCTTGGAGACAAAAGACCTTTTATTTCTTGTGGGTTTTTTTTCTTGGAAGAAAAACTGATGGAAGAATTATATCTGTATAATGACTTTCATTATATTATAAAACCAACTATAGAAAATGAAAAGACAAAGAATAGGAAAAGTCAGAAACGTATAATGAAATTGATTATCTTAATAATCTAGTCCATTACCACTTGTAAAGTGGACTTGGACCTTCTACATTATACAAAAACAATTGACTAGCCTAGCGGTTAGCGACACATTTCACACTACTAGAGGTTTTTGGTTCGATCCACAAACTTGTCAATTTTTCCTTTTCCTTTTTGTCTTAGTTCGGTCTTATATTAGAATATTAAATTGTGCTAGCAAATTAATATACCGATATTCCAAGTATATATTTAATTAATATTTAATATCTAATAATAAAATTAATTAACGACATGAAGCAAGGTCAATACACTCGTTAGTGTGCGACTACGTGGGTTCATCGTTAAACCGGTAGTAGTTAACTTAATTAACTACTAATCGAGGTTGGCGTCTAACAACACTCCCCAACGACCGGATAACGTGAAGTAACCCTGTATAAAGAACCTGGTAAAGGATCATACACGTATTCCCTCTATCATTATAGCTCCGGATCATCCTGGGATATGGTACATCTATCAAATCCCATTAGAAAATCAACTACGTTACACGTCGATTATCAACGATTGACGAATGACCTAAGAAACACCTTTCTTCATTCATTCTATCACCTTGGCCAAGGATTTGATACAATCGTTATAATCGTATGACATCGTAGAGCTCAAACTCTTTACCTAGAGTTGATAGATTCCATCTCGACTCATCCCTAGGAGCATATATACTTAATTATGTCCAATATCCTTTCGACTAGCATTGTGACATACTAGTAGTCCAGTATCAAAACACAACAAGCATATACACAACGGTAGTGATGATCTCAGGTCAAGGGATTACAAGCATAAAATTCCTTTTAGAGATTAACCTACTTGACAGTTCAAAGTAATTAACCATTAGGAATCTCTAGTTTTAGTCGGTTCGATAATCACATCTCTATGTGCATTATCTATGCACCTAACTCGGTAAACGAGAACTACCGATATTTATCCAATAAATACTTGTTAGCTACATATTAATCTAACCGGATCATCTAGGTCCTAACTCGATTATCCTACGATTAAGAACAAGTTTAGATTAAGTCCTATAAGCTAGATTCTCATTATCATAACACCTTATGATATCTAGTTCGTAACTTAATCAAGGATTTGACTTTATATTATGTAGATTAATACCATAATCATAAAGGCTTGCCATAGATTCAAGGAAACAATTTCTTTAATCAAAACTGTAGGGATAACTATTATCGTGTACAATAAACACTTGTGTTCAATTCATTACAAGACGATCGGGGCTAGGGCATAATTCCAACACATATAACATCCTCTTCTCGAATATATCTGACTTTGTGATATGACAGGTAGATGGTGTTGAGACAGCTTTTGAGTTGTGGGGTAAACTTGAATATCTTTATGTTAGCCTCACCTTGTTTATTCCCGTTTTAATATTCGACAAATCATCATTTAAACTAAAATTCATTTGGTATCACTTTAAAGGTTTTCCAAAACCCCTCATTAGATTAGTTGTGTTTAAATCCTTGTACTTTAGCTTGAGAGTCAAAAGAACAGTGCCGCGGTACACCGGACGAAACACACGGTACACCGCAGAGCCACGGACCAGAGGCACGGTACACAGGATAGCCCGTCAGTAAGCTAATGAAAATGCACGGTACACCAGACCAAGGCGCGGTACACCGGACTGATGCACGGACCAGGGACGCGGTGCATTGAGTAGTCCGTCAGTAAGCTTGAAATTTAGACGAACGTTTTCGCGGTGCACCGGACCACACCCGCGGTACACCGCACGAGAGGGTTTTCTGCACTATTACAAGAGGACAAAGCTTATATCCGTTGGAGATAAAATAGATCCGTTAGAGAGAAGCCTTATGACCGTTGGACCATATTTTCAGCTATAAAATGGAGTTCATTCAAGACACAACTTAAGCCTTCCATCTACCAATCTTAAGAGCAATTAATATTATCATTCAAGGAGGTTTCAAAGGAGCATTCAAGTCATATTCATTGTGAAGCTACTTAGTTCATATCCACTCATTTAGGAGTTTAGTTACAAAGCTTTTATAAGCACCCCCAAACACTTTTTCTTTTCCTCTTAGTTCTTGTAATAGATTAAGAGAGTAGTGTGAGCATAGGTTTTATGCTTGGTTCCTTGTGTTGGTGATAACACAAGTGTATTTCCTTCAAAGGTTTTTGAAGTGGTTGTAAAGGGTTTGTAAACTCACCCGGTTAAGAGTTACGGAGATTAGTTAAGAATCTTGCAAATCCTAAGGAGGCTTCCTTAGGTAGTGGATGTAGGGAAACCGAACCACTATACATCGTTGTGTATCGTATTCTATCTCTACACTCTTTACATTTCCGCACTCTATATGCTTGATAAAATGCCTACATGAATAGTTTGATAATATTGTCTTTTAGGATTATCTAGTTCTTTACTATTTAGTTTACTAAAACAATAGGATTCAAATTAGCTTTTAATTTTATTTACTTGAAATAAAATTAGCCGATTAATTTCTATTGTCCTATTCAACCCCCCTTCTAGGACGCATATAGACTATCAATTGGTATCAGAGCCTAGCTCTATTGTACTTAATCGTTTCTAGAGTTAATACGATATGGATTCTAATCAACAGGAAGGTTCATGTTCTACTAGACCTCCGCTTTTTGTAGGAAAAGACTACTTTGAATGGAAAAAGAAAATGGAGATTCATGTCAAAGGAATTGATTACTTTTTGTGGCTTGCTATCAAGAAGGGTCCTTATATTACTTATGTTACGGGTAGTAGAACAGAGGTGAAAGATGAAGATGATTACAATGATCAAGACATAGCTAAACTCACCAAAAACAACAAAGCTATGAACATCCTCATTAATGGATTAAGTGTCACGGAATACGCTAGAGTTAGTGAATGCAACTCCGCTCATGAAATGTGGCAACTCTTGGAGCTATCATATCAAGGAACGGAAGACATCAAAGAAACTAAGATTGGTCTCTTTATCACTAAGTATGAGCTATTTCGTATGGAGCCCGATGAAGCCTTAAATGCTATGCATCAAAGATTTTCTAACATTGTCAACACCTTGAAGACTCTTGGTCAAGAGTACACCAACAAAGAACAATGCCGAAAAATCTTATTTGCTCTTCCAAGGAAATACAAATCAAAAATCAACTCTATAAGAGACACTAAAGATCTTTCAAAAATGACGGTTCATGAACTCATTTGCAACCTCATGACGGAAGAGCTTGTGCTTGAAGAAGAAAAGATAAGAGATGATGAGGAAAAGAAGATTAAGAAATCTATTGCTTTCCATGCCTTAAGTACCAAGTTGAAAGAACGAAAAGAAAGGAAGGAAAGTGAAGAAGATAACTCACATGAAGAAGAAACTAGTGAAGATGAAGGAGTGGCTATGTTGGCAAGAGATATGAAAAAATTCATGAGATACAAACGCTTTGCTAAGAAAGGAAGTTCTTCCTCACCCTACAAGAAGAATGATAGAGCTATCAAACAAGATGAACCCACTTGCTATCATTGCAAGAAAGTTGGTCACATCAAAACTTATTGTCCTCTTCTTCAAAAGGAGAAACCTAAGAGAGCAATGCATGCTAATATCACTTGGGATACTCAAAATTCGGAGGAAGAAGAAAGTGATAACGAAAATGTCAATCTTGTTACTTTTATGGGAGAACTTGAAAATGATGAAGATGCTTCTTCGGATGATGATACCGGTTCAACTCACTTTGCCTTTATGGCAAATCATGAAGAGGTAACTCCTAAATCTAAACTCTCTTTAACTAATGATGATGCTAGTGAACAAGATATTCATGAGGCATTTGATTCTCTTTACAATGATTTTTTAAATTCTATTGAAACAAACAAAGTTTTAACAAAAGATTTAGAATTTGAGAAAAATAGAACTAAAGAGGTTTTGAAAGCTTTGGAAGATTGTCAAAATCTTTGTGATGAATGTATAGATGATAATGAAAAACTTCATCTTATTGAGAAAAATCTTTTGGAAGAAAAAGCTTTGTTAGAGAAAAAGATTGTTGATCAAAATGCCATTATTTTAAAATTTACTAGTGGGCAAGAAAACTTGGATTTGATTTTAGGTTCTCAAAGAATGGCTTGTGAAAAAAGTGGTGTTGGATATGATCCATTCACTCACCAAAAACCTTTGAAAAATGTTTTTGTAAAATCAAAAATTTCAAATGAAATTCCATCTTCTTCAAAATCTTCTATCACTTGCACCTATTGTGAAAAACTTGGTCATGATGCATCTCATTGTTACTATCGTAAATTATTGGATTTGGGATCTCTTGTGCCAATTTGGAAAAGGACTATATGGGTCTTAAAAAGAAAATCCACTAACCCTCATGGACCCAAACCTAATTGGGTACCTAAAGCTTAAATTATTTTTGCTTGTAGGGATTGAGCATCAAGAAGCAAAATATATGGCTCCTTGATAGTGGATGCTCAAGACACATGACCGGGAATCCTTCATTATTTACACGTTTATATAAAACAAAAGGTGATAGAGTTACTTTTGCCGACAATACTAAGAAACGCGTTTTGGGTAAAGGTAACATTGGTAATATGAATTCTTTACTTATCTCTAATGTGTTACTTGTTGAGGGTCTCTCTTTTAACTTGCTTAGTATTAGTCAACTTTGTGATGTTGGTTTTAGTGTTAAATTTGAAGCATCTAGATGTGTTGTTTGTAAAAATGGTGAGTTAGATACTATGTTTATTGCAAAAAGATCGGATAATGTTTTTGTTGTTGATCTTGAGAGTCTTATGTCTAAACATATTAAATGCTTATCCGTGGTAAATGATAGTTGGCTTTGGCATAGACGTTTAGGGCATGCTAGCATGGATTTGATTTCAAAATTATCTAGAAAAAATCTTGTTGTTGGTTTGCCTATTCATAAATTTGATAAAGATAAATTATGTGATGCATGTCAACTTGGTAAACAACATCGTTCATCTTTTAAATCCATAAATAAGGTCATCACCGTTAGGCCACTTCAATTATTGCATATGGATCTTTTTGGTCCCGTTGATGTCACTAGTCTAGGAGGATCTAGATACGTCTTTGTTGTTGTTGATGATTTCACTAGATATACATGGGTGATGTTCCTTGCTTTAAAAAGTGATGCCTTCAATGAATTTGCAAAACTTTGTAGAAAGGTGCAAAATGAGAAAGGCTACTCCATTACATGCATTCGTAGTGATAATGGTAGTGAATATGTGAATTCTCCTTTTGTGCATTTTTGTGATGAATTTGGGATTGAGCATAATTTTTCGGCCCCTAGAACTCCCCAACAAAATGGGGTAGTGGAAAGGAAAAACCGAACTCTACAAGAAATGGCTAGAACAATGCTAAAAGAACATAGCTTGCCTACATACTTTTGGGGTGAAGCCGTTCATACGGCTTGTTACGTGTTAAATAGAGTTCTAATTAGACCCCTTATTAAGAAAACCCCTTATGAGCTTTGGAATGCTAGACCACCAACTATTGCTTATTTTCGTGTTTTTGGGTGCAAATGTTTTATCTTAAACACTAGGGACTATTTGGGAAAATTTGATGCTAAATCGGATGAAGGTATTTTTCTTGGTTATTCCACTAAAGGAAAAGCCTATCGCATTTTCAACAAACGTACTCGTACTATTGAGGAATCTATGCATGTTGACTTTGATGAGACTAATCCGTTTTGTATCAAGAAAGTGGTAGATGTTGACTTAAATGAAGATACTCCACTAGATCAACCCTTAGAATCTCCTACTCAAGAATTAAAATCTCATGATGAACCTCCTAATGAAAATGGTCAAATCTCAAATGAAGCTAGTACGGATTTACCAAAATGTTGGAAACATATCAAAGATCACCCAAGTGAATTAATTCTAGGTGATCCAAAAGAAGGTGTTACCACTCGTTCTCGTATTATTGCTTTATGTGCTCATCAAGCATTCTTATCTCAAATTGAGCCCAATAATATTAAAGAAGCCTTGCTAGATGATCATTGGATAAACGCTATGCATGAGGAATTAAATCAATTTGAGCGTAGTAAAGTTTGGACTTTAATGGAGAAACCAATTGGCCCTACTATTATTGGCACTAAGTGGATATTTCGCAACAAGCTAGATGACACCGGTATTATCACTAGAAATAAAGAAAGGTTAGTTGCTCAAGGATACAATCAAGAAGAAGGTATTGATTTCGATGAAACTTTTGCTCCGGTAGCTAGACTTGAATCTATTCGTATGCTACTTGCTTTTGCTTGTTATATGAATTTTAAACTTTACCAAATGGATGTCAAAAGTGCTTTTTTAAATGGTTTTATAGACGAGGAAGTCTTTGTTAAACAACCACCGGGTTTTGAGGATCCAAAATTTCCAAATCATGTTTTTAAACTTTCAAAGGCTTTATATGGTTTAAAACAAGCACCTCGTGCTTGGTATGAACGTTTAAGCAAATTTTTGTTAGATGATGGTTTTAAAAGAGGAAATATTGACTCCACTTTATTTATAAAAAGGTCTTCAAAAGATATCCTTCTTGTTCAAATTTATGTGGATGATATTATATTTGGTGCTACTAATGAAAATCTTTGTGAGAATTTTTCTAAAAGCATGCATAAGGAATTTGAGATGAGCATGATGGGAGAATTGAATTACTTTCTTGGACTTCAAATCAAGCAAATGAAGGATGGCATCTTTGTCAATCAAGCCAAATATACAAAAGAATTGATCAAAAAATTTGGACTTGAAGATGCAAAGGAAATTGGAACTCCAATGAGCACATCCACAAAATTAGACAAAGATGAAGATGGTAAAAATGTTGATGAGAAAGTATATCGAGGTATGATTGGTAGCTTACTTTATTTAACCGCTTCTAGACCCGATATTATGTTCCCCGCGTGTCTTTGTGCTAGATTTCAATCCTCTCCTAAAGAATCCCATCTTAGTGCCGTTAAGCGTATTTTTAGGTATTTGAAAGGAACCCTTAGTCTAGGACTTTGGTACCTAGATTTACATCTTTTGAGCTAATAGGTTACTCGGATGCCGATTATGCCGGTTGTAGACTTGATAGGAAGAGTACTAGTGGTAGTTGCCAATTTTTAGGTCAATCCCTTGTTTCTTGGTCTAGTAGAAAACAAAATAGTGTTGCTTTATCCACGGCCGAAGCCGAATATGTTGCGGCCGGAAATTGTGTGACTCAAATTCTTTGGATGAAACAAACCTTACTAGATTTTGGCCTAGAGTATGATCGTGTTCCCATTCGTTGTGATAACACTAGTGCTATCAATCTTACCAAAAATCCTATTCAACACTCTAGAACAAAACACATCGAAATCCGCCATCATTTTATCCGTGATCACACTCAAAAAGGGGATATTGTACTTGAATTTGTCACTTCGGAAAATCAACTAGCCGATATCTTTACTAAACCTTTACCCCAAGATCTTTTTGAGAAAATTCGTTGTGAGATTGGCATGCAAATTCTCTAACCTTCTTATCATGCCATTTTTGTTTAGTGCTTTTTGTGTATATTCTCTTGTTGCTAATATTTTCTTGATGTGATAGGATCCTTGAAGCTTCTAAATTGTTATCCTTTTACTTCTTTAGTCCTTGTTTTACTCAAAATGTGTTTTGACCCCTTCAAAATTTTCAAAAATCGTATCATTAGTTCTTTTTGTTGTTGACAAAGGGGGAGAAATTTTAGTTAAACTTTTTCAAATGCATTTTGTGAGGGGGAGTTTTATAAAAACTCTAGTGATTAGGTTGAGGGGGAGTTTTTGATCAAAACTTAATCTTAGGCATCTTCAAAAGTTTATGATTTGTCAAACATCAAAAAGGGGGAGATTGTTAGCCTCACCTTGTTTTTATTCCCGTTTTAATATTCGACAAATCATCATTTAAACTAAAATTCATTTGGTATCACTTTAAAGGTTTTCCAAAACCCCTCATTAGATTAGTTGTGTTTAAATCCTTGTACTTTAGCTTGAGAGTCAAAAGAACAGTGCCGCGGTACACCGGACGAAACACACGGTACACCGCAGAGCCACGGACCAGAGGCACGGTACACAGGATAGCCCGTCAGTAAGCTAATGAAAATGCACGGTACACCGGACCAAGGCGCGGTACACCAGACTGATGCACGGACCAGGGACGCGGTGCATTGAGTAGTCCGTCAGTAAGCTTGAAATTTAGACGAACGTTTTCGCGGTGCACCGGACCACACCCGCGGTACACCGCACGAGAGGGTTTTCTGCACTATTACAAGAGGACAAAGCTTATATCCGTTGGAGATAAAATAGATCCGTTAGAGAGAAGCCTTATGACCGTTGGACCATATTTTCAGCTATAAAATGGAGTTCATTCAAGACACAACTTAAGCCTTCCATCTACCAATCTTAAGAGCAATTAATATTATCATTCAAGGAGGTTTCAAAGGAGCATTCAAGTCATATTCATTGTGAAGCTACTTAGTTCATATCCACTCATTTAGGAGTTTAGTTACAAAGCTTTTATAAGCACCCCCAAACACTTTTTCTTTTCCTCTTAGTTCTTGTAATAGATTAAGAGAGTAGTGTGAGCATAGGTTTTATGCTTGGTTCCTTGTGTTGGTGATAACACAAGTGTATTTCCTTCAAAGGTTTTTGAAGTGGTTGTAAAGGGTTTGTAAACTCACCCGGTTAAGAGTTACGGAGATTAGTTAAGAATCTTGCAAATCCTAAGGAGGCTTCCTTAGGTAGTGGATGTAGGGAAACCGAACCACTATACATCGTTGTGTATCGTATTCTATCTCTACACTCTTTACATTTCCGCACTCTATATGCTTGATAAAATGCCTACATGAATAGTTTGATAATATTGTCTTTTAGGATTATCTAGTTCTTTACTATTTAGTTTACTAAAACAATAGGATTCAAATTAGCTTTTAATTTTATTTACTTGAAATAAAATTAGCCGATTAATTTCTATTGTCCTATTCAACCCCCCTTCTAGGACGCATATAGACTATCACTTTATTCTAATAAGTCTGTCCCTACTCTTCCTTTCTTGAAAGGTTCTTTGTTTAACTATAAAATGGATTATTCTAATTCTATTGATGAAAATCTAGATGAGTTCGCTAAGATTAGTCTTGTGCTTAAGTGTACTTCTATGGCATTAGATGATACTAGTAAATGCATGATTCTGTTAAAAACTACTCCTGATTCTTTCCAAGTTGTCAAGGATGTATTTTAATATGCTACATCTAATCCTGAATATGATCGAGTAGTGACTCCTTTAAAAACTAGAGAAAATAAACTTAAGTCTCTTAAAAAAACTGGTGAAAATATGTTTGTAAAAAGAACTGAGTCTGCCTTGATCCCTGAGCCTGTTAAGTATAAAAAAAATAAGAAAAACATTAAAGGTAAAGAAACCTAGAAATGTTTTCATTCTGGGAAGGTTGGAAACTTAAAGAAAAATAGTTTTAAATTGAAAAAAAAGTTGAATTACGTGAATAATGAATCTAATGTTGCATTCATGTGTAGTGTAGATGATGTATATGAAGTACTGACTGTTGCTAGGGTGTCTAATAGTGATAGTGGGATTCTGTATTCTGATTGTACCTTTCATATGGGCCCAAATGTTGAACTATTTCATGACCTTATTGAGACTTGCAATGAAACTGTATACATGGGCCATGATCATACTTGTGATGTTAAAGGCATAATCAAAATTGATTTGAAATTGAATCATGGTACAAGAATTATTCTGACTAATGTTAGGTTTATCCCTGAACTGAAAAGAAACTTAATTTCTCTGGGTGCTTTACATGATTTAGGTTGTGTATCTAAAGTTGAGAATGGTATTTTGAATGTTTATAAGAACTCTAAGTTGCTCTTGACTGGTATAAAATTGATGGCATCTATGTGTTAGATGGTTCTCACTTAGCTGCTTGCACAAAACATGTTACTAATAATTCATCTCAGGATGCTACTGTGAAATGGCATTTGAGGTTAGGGCGCATGAGTCTCCAAGGGATCACTGTGCTAAACAAGCAAGGTATATTTGGCAAAGATACTGTAAGTACCCTAACTTTTTGTGAGACTTGTGTTTTGGGTAAAGAACATAGGATGAAGTTTTCCCCAGGGGTTCATAAGTCCCAAAAGTGTTTAAAATATGTGCATACTGGCCTTTGGGGCCTGAGAAAGTAGATGCCCATGGAAATTCTAAATATTTTTTGTCCCTTGTGGATGATTACAGTAGAAAAGTTTTGACATTCTTGTTAAAATCTAAAGATTAAACTTTTTATATAATTAAAGAATGGAAATCTTTACAAGAAAAACAAATTGGCTTGGTTTGAAAAGTCCTTAAAACTGATAAAGGCCTAGAATTTTGTAATGTGGAATTCGATTCTTACTGTAAAGAAAATGGCATACTTAGGCAAAGAACTGCTAGGCATACACCCTAGCAGAATCGGGTTGTAGAAATAATGAATAGGACTTTACTTGAAAAGGTAAGGTGCATGATCTTTACATTCAGGTTACCAAAAACTTTTTAGGGTGAGGCTTTGTATGATGTAACTTATTTGGTACACATGAGTCCAGATAGGACACTTCACTTTAAAACTTCCTTGGAGGTTTGGAAAGGGTCTAAACCAAATTTGCAACATTAACGAGTGTTTGGGTGTGCTGGTTATGCCCATACTAAGGATGGGAAGCTGGACCCTAGGTCCATTTAATGCATTATGTTGGGTTATCAACAACAACATGGTGTTAAGGGTTATAGGTTATGGGAAAGAGATGCTAGAGGCATCAAAATTATCTGTAGTAGTGATGTAATATTTGATGAACTAAATTTTCCTTGTAAACTTCATGATGTTGAAGGTAATGATGCTCATCCTGAACCATTAAGTCAAACGGTGGGATTAGAGCTTGAGGTGGAGCCCTAAACTCTAGCTGATCATTTGAATGCAGATCCAACTGGTGACACTGAGGATGTAACGAGCCTGGGGAAGTGAACAACCAGTACAACTCAGTGAGTCATCAATAGGGGAGCTTCATGATTATCAGTTTACCTGAGATAGACAAAGGATAAATATAATTGTTCCTTAAAGGTATTCCTATGATGATTTGGTGTATACTACACATGTTAATTTTTTTCTGTAAAGGCTCAATTATTGAAAATCTTACATTCAATAAACCCTAGACAATTATATCTAATAACTATCACATCGATCTACTACCACAGTCTATTGCTATAGTAAAAATCAAAACGTTCCCAATAAAATATCTAATCATTTAGTGTTTAAAAAAACCTACCCATCAAAGTGATTGCATCATCTCACCAAACGTTTCTAATTCTTATTCGCCATGGTAAATAAAAAGTATAGGAGAAAAGAACTTATACTACAAGATCTAAATAGACGATTTTCGTTTATATTGAAATCCAAAATGCTAAATACATCATATCTTTTAATTATAGATAAATAATTGTATGGTCCATATGTATATTATTTGTGACCAATTTTATCTTCTATTTTTAGGTTTTAACTTTTTTCTCCATTGTCTTTTCTATTGTGATAAATTTCACTCCTATTTTTCAATATTAATATTCTCTTCCAAAATTTTATAATTTTGTGATATTAATCCTCCAAGTAATTAAAGTTTATTTATATGTTCTTCATAATTAGGGTTATTTGTTTAAGAAAATTGTTTTCTTTTTGTTTGGGATATGTGTGTGTATTAATGTGGATATGTATCCATTTAAATAGAAAGAGGGTTTTGCTTATGTTACTAAAATTCATTTTTATTGATTATAATTGATGTACTTCCTGATTTACAGGAAACAAGTGAATTGTTGTTGTAGCAGAGTTAGTTTGTATATACAAAAATTATTAGTGTTGTAATTATAAAATATGAAATGTAGATATAAATTTAAGTATAAAAGGAATATCAGTTTTTGATGTATACCTATCACTGCAAGACTTTTCTTACTAAATAAACATAAATTGTGTAAAAATATATTATTTCAAACAAAATAACTATTATATTGTGGATATAAAACTTATATACTTAGATAGACCTATAACGCAATTAAAAGATGAATAATTAGGTATAGACTCACTACTAAATAACCCACCAAATATGAATAGGACAAATTTTACAATATCAAAAGATGATCAAAAGGATGGTCAATCTAAATAATAAGTGAAATTTAATACAAATTACAGTCAATTTATGTATTGTATGTAATTATTTCTCATGTAACCTAGATCGAAATTATTTTTTATATATTTTTATTTTTATCTTAAATCACCTCAGCTATTTTGAAATGTAAATAGTATATCTTTGTACAATTATTATACTCTTTTTATTAACTTCTTCTTATTCCTATTTTTTTAAAAGCAAGATGCGAAAAAAGAAACTCAAAATTAATTACCTCACAGACTTATTTAATTATCCATATGGATGAAAAAATGATGGATATACAATTCAAGAATCAACTACTAATCTCAACACAAAGGACAAGTTTTCTCAAAAAAGAATTCTCAACATAACATTTTTTTGTTGATCAGATCAATCAAACTATCTATTACAATGACAAGTACTGATAAAAAGTCATTAGACGCAACAAGAGATAAATCCACCCACTTCGAAATATCTTTATTCATCCTAGTGCATTTGGCCAATGCATCCGCTGTGGAGTTAAATCTTCTATTAATATGAGCGAATTTTCAGAGTGGACACTGACCTAACCATTTTCTAACTTCCGAAAAAATAGGTTTAAGACTCTAATGAAGCCCGATCACACCAGAAATTCCTTGAATTAATTCAAGGTTGTCAGAGTAAAATGAAACCGAAAGGTCTTTAGTCGGCCTTATATCCATTAACATGGCCCATGCTCCCCCTTCAATGAATTTTTTAACTTTACAACTTATATTAAACTTCCGGATAATAGTTCCTAATTTATCAATGCCTATAACGGCAATCGCAGCTGGTTCCTTATTATTTGTGAAAGAGGCATCACACATCCAAACACTTATTTTTCTATCTTGTCCATTGTTTTCAATACAGGACCCAAATAATCTATATATAAGATCTTTAGAATTATCTAATATATTTTTAGCGCTCCATTTTTTTACCTCATGAAAGCACTTAATTCTTTCTTTCCACATATTCTACATAATGATAAGAATAAAGCAATCACAAGCTTCTCCTCCCACCCGTTTTTAGAGTATACCTTGACAATTCGCATAAGCCAATTCGAGAAACTTTCCGTCATGTCCGTATCGATTTTAATTTGAAGAGGTGACAGAGCCCAAACCATTTTACTAAATGGATATTTAAGCATGAGATGATTGATCCTTATCTATTTCACACCATTCACATATATCATTATTTAATCATCTTTTCTTTTTCAGATTATTTTCACAGGAACAACATTGTTGCAGACTCTCCAACATGACTTTTTGATTTTTGATGGCACATTAGAATTCCAAATAATATTCCAAAGTAAACTCTTATTAGCTTCACCAATGGTCGATGGTTGAGCTTCAGATTCCATCTCCTCGTCAACCAGAGCATGATAACTTGACTTGGTAGAATATTCACCATTCTTATTATATAGCCAAATAATCTTATACTCGTTATTATTCTAGAAAATAAGAATTCTCTCAATGATTTTAGATAAATTAAGAGGAAAAATTCTGTACACCAGCTCTTTAATCCATCCACATCCCGTGTCGTTAAAAAGCTCATTAACCACATTGATCGGACAATCATTTGGTTTCTGCAGCAAAATACCTTTAGTAATCCAACAATGATTCCAATCATTGATATTTGATCCATTACTAATTTGCCAAACAACATGTTTTTTAAGAAATTGTATACTTTTAAAGATACTTTCCCAGCTCTATGACTTTTTTTAGATAATTTAGCATCCCATAACTCACATTCTAGAGAGTAAATCGCTTTTAAGACTTGAGTCGCGAAAGAATTCGGGTTATTAATAAGCCTCCAGGCTTGAGTCACAAGCATAGCAATATTCATTTTGTGGAACTCCATAAATCCTAGCCCACCTATTTTTTTTTAATCTAGTCATTTTCTTACAAGCAACTCAATGAATTTTATTATTTCCTGCATCCCGCAAAAAGTTAGAAGCAATACTCAATAGCTTCTTACAAAGAATTTTAGGGAACTTAGAAACAGACATTGTGTAGTTCGGAATAGCTTGTAATACTGCTTTAATGAGAACCTCTTTTCCACCTTCTGAAAGTAAGCTAGCCACCCAACTAGCTGATTTAGACAACAATCTATCTTTTATATAATTCAGATTATCACTTTTAACTCTTTTTATAGTCAAAGGAACCCCCAGATTTTTACCCAAATCCTTTGTAATCCCTATATTAAGTTTATGAGATATCTCCGTTCTGACAGATTCCGAAGTGTTTTTACAGAAGAGCATAGCTCATTTATGAAGATTAATACGTTGACCGAAGGCACTACAATAATCGCTTAGTAGATTTTGAAAAGTTTCAATTTCCTTTTGATCGATATTAATAAAGAAAAGAGCATCATCATCAATCAAGATGTGAGTTAACTTAGGACACTGCCTTGTAATCGAAATACCTTTAATTGAACCACTTCAACACTGATGGTTAATAAGACTAATAAGGCTCTTAGTTAGAAGAGAAAAGAGCAGAGGATATAACGGATCACCTTGTCTAAGAGCTTGCTTTGGTTTGAATTTTTTGAGACGTTGACCATTAACTTTAATTTCGAAAGAACACGACGACATACAATAATAGATCCAGCCAATCTATTTCTCACTAAAACCAAGGGCACGCATAGTCTTACAAAGAAAATTCCAATTCACCTACTCATAAGCTTTCTCCATTTCAACTTTGACCGCCGCACAATTCTTCTTTGATTTCCTTTTTGTATTAAGAAAGTATGACACCTCTTGAGTAATCAAGATATTATCTTGGATATTTCTGCCTTTGATAAATGCAGTCTGTGTGGGCGAGATAATTTCATCCATAAATGGTTGAAGTCTAGAGGCAAGAATCTTAGCAATAATTTTATAACATAGATTAGCGCACGAGATGGTCCTATAATCTTTGATTGATTCATTGCTTGTACCTTTGGGAATAAGTGTGATTACCAAATCATTAATTCGACCAATATCCATATTAAAATTGAATAAATATTTAACAAAGCCAAAGATATCATTTTAATAAATTCCCAAAACACATGATATAATTTCCCACGTGGGCTATAAGGGCTAGGAGTTTTAGAACCTGACATATCCAACACGACTTTTCTAATTTATTCCATACTTGGAGATAATGTAAGTCCTTCGTTCATAGCAGAGGTTACTTTTGACGGTATATGTTGTGTAATTTCATTGGGGTCCGATGTCAGGGTTTCTATAAACAGATTAACGTAGTAATCTGGAATGATCTCATTGAGTTCCTTCAAATTATCAATCCATTCATCATTTTTGTTCGTAATGGAACAAATTCTATTATCTTTCCTTCTTTTCATAGTTTTAGCAAAAAAAAATATTTAGTATTTTTATTTCCTTTTTGTAATAACAGATCATGCACTCTATCTTCCCAGTATATCTCTTCCAATTTCCACAGCTCTTCGATATAGTTTTTGATACTTGCTTCTCTTATTTAGTTTTCTCTAGATACCGGCTCATTGTTAATAGCAATCAGCTCCTCATTTAATTCATTAATTCTTTTTCTATTACTGAAAAATGTAACCCGACTCCACCCATTAAGGGCTAAACAAGTAACATCCCTTTTATTACAGAGAAATCAGTAATGCTATCACGCTTATATTTATTACTCCAATTACCTTTAACAACCTCTTGACACTGGGTATGTTTTAACCATCTGGACTCAAAGATAAAATATTTATTAAACTTCTCTTTTTTGATATCACGAAATAAAATCAGCGGTGAATGATCCGACCACACAACCGAGGGAACCTTAGGCATATCATTTGGGAACGAGGCACACCAATTCATACTCGTAAGAGCATTGTCAAGTCTTTCCTTAATATTATCATCATTACATCGTCGATTATTCCAGGTTTAGTGACACCCCTTGCTAGGCATGTCCACAAGATGATTAGAATTGATAACCTCGTTAAGTTTAAGAATTTTGTCCAAGTTTGGTGACTTTTTATCTTGTTTCTCGAAAAAGTTGGAGATGTCATTAAATTCACCAATAATAATATGAAGTTTATCAAGTTGATTTATTTTTTTAGTAAGTATTTGGCATAACTTGATTCTCTCACCATCACTACTAGGAGCATGAACACATAATAAATACCACGAACTACCATTATATTAAAAACTTCAGCAATTACATATCTTTGACACGATAACATAACAAACACATACATGGAGTCTTTCCAAAGGAGTAGTATGCCCCCGGACCTAAACATCTTCCTACAAGATCTACTACATAAGAGTTATTAAAAAAATTAAAATGGGAACAAGATTTAAGATATTTTTACTTAACCTACTTTCCAACAAGTACACAAAAGCAACATTATTTTTACGAACTAGGGATTTAAACGACTTCCTTGTCAAGGTGGCCCTAGCCCCTTGACAGTTCCAAACAAGCAAGCTATGCATCCTTTCCGACCGCATTACGGGATCGGGTGCCATCCTCAACCATGTGTGGAGGAACACTTTCCTTCAAAGCACATCTTATCAATCATGACTACCGCACCACTCATTCTCTAAATGTCCATAACAATTATCCCACCACAAAAATAATTTTTTTTATTATCCTCAAAATCCTCCATCAAGACCAAGTTCTTACCATCGCAAGCACGTTCTCCCATCACCATCATGGTGCCAAAGGTACTAAGGCCAATAGTCTATGCGCCAACAATTTTTGTGCCAACTATCTTATAGCCAATTGTGTCAACTATTGTTTCGCCAACTATATTTGTGATAAATATTTTTGTATCAATAATTTTAAGGCCAACGATCTCTGCAATCCACCGCCATGCCTTAGTTTTCTTCCTTACCAAACCCAAGACACATAATGCCCCCACGCCATCATACAAATCACAGTAACCCACACCAAGTATAAATTGTAAAGATACTCGAGAATAGCTACATGCAGAATGTTTATTTGAGAAAGACAACCAAAGCAGATATATAGATCAATATAGTTACCGCAAAACATCTTTATCAAAGGGGAAAAACAATTTCCCAACATGTAATTAACTAATAACCCAAAAATAAACAAATCTAATACACAAATTTCCATATCCCCTGCGCCCTCTGACAAGAAGTTTTGTTTCAAAGCAAGCATAGAAAATTATTTGGAGTAGCCATATTAATGTAGGTTTTGAAAATTATGCGATATTGATGAGAACTTGTTATTCTGATAAGTTTTAGGAAGTAGGTTTATATAATATTGAAGGAAGATTTTTTTCCAAATGTACATTGTTAATTGATAATAAGAAGTGAAACATGAACGAGACCCTGCAGATCCATGGGAAATCAAACCTGGAATCCAATCGAGATATGTTTTAAGAAAAAGAGAAGAAATCAGCCTCAAGCAACTCTTGAGAAAGTGCCTTAAATCTGATGAAAAAATATTGCTGGTTCTTGAAAATAGCATTCTGATATTTATGGATTATTTCACCGTGATTTCCAATAAAGAGAAAACCAAAAATGGACCAATTGAGTTTGATTGTATTGAGAAGATAACTCTGATCATAAAATCCTTCCAATGTCTCAAAAAACGATCAAGTTTGACATGTTCCAAATAATAAATTTCCAACTGCTCCTTAGCAAAATCTTCAAGAGAAAAGTGCTTGCATAATAGAAATGTAGAGATACGAAAAGGAAAAGACCAATATTTGATAAGGTAAATTATTCCTCTACAACGAATCGTAGCAGAAAAAAGATACTAACAAAGCCTTATCTTTCCTTTGTAGAGGATAACTTGAGTCTGACATAACTGAAAATACCATAGAAGAAGAAGCAATCTATCCCCAAATTGCATTTTCCGAACTGATTACATGCAAAGAAACAAGAACCAAGATAAAAGAGAGCCATGAAGGTGCTCTTAACATGTATAAGATCTTCCCCATTCTCAGAGAAGTGATACATGTGACATGCAAAGAACCCCACAGTAATGATGAGAAAAATAGTGATAATCTAGCAAAAATAAATGGAGAAAGGAGGACCTGGATAATGCGGTAGGAGAGAAAAATGATCAATCTTTAACATAATTTAATTTTTAGAAACGTAGCAAAAGAAAGAAATTGAAAAAATCAATTAATCTTTGATTTTATGAAGATGAAACCTTAGAGAAGATGATGAACCCAAGATAACATTTACTAGTAAAAGAATATGGCTTAAAATAACAAAAGGACAAAATTTCCTCCAAATAGGGTTCCTCAAGATAAAAATACTAGAAATGAAAATGGATAAAGATAATTATTAAACCTGAAAACCTAGTAATACATAAGAAGCTAACTTCTATCTCCTGAGAAGGGATAGGATGCACGTCAAATTTAGACTCACAGGAGTAAAATTGACATTTATACACAATAAAGTAAAGCCAATTATTTGTGCTAAATTTTATAGCATATTTTATCTGTAACAAACAGAAAGAATATTTTATAAAATTCACATAATTTATAATTGTGTCAACCATAACACGACTATTTCATCCACCATAGTACATCATAACAATAAACAACTAACATTAACAAGAACTATTAGAAAATGTCATAGCTCTTGTTAGTTAACACAAAAAAGTAGCATAGGTAAACAACAATTTTCAATTTCTCAAAAAAACCTCCTCTATAATCCAACAGTACCATTTTAGCTTTCGATCCCTTCTCTCTTCTTGTATAGAAGCATTCCGGGGCCGCCATTAATAACTGACCAATCCTATTACACAAAAAAAACAACTCATTTAGTAACAAATAGTAAGACAGCAGTAAGATATATGCGAAAGTGAGATGTACCTTAAATTATGTAGCAGTAGGAAGGTAAACCCTGATAACCCCCCTCATAGTAATCCTTTTCCTACAAGTAGGACATTTGTGTTGAGCAGATATAGCAGCTTGGATACAACCCTTACAGAAAATGTGACCACATTTGGTCGAAACAGCCTCAACAAATGGGCTCAAGCAAACTGGACAGTTAAAAGTAGGCTCCTTCACTGGTGGTGGTGGTGGTGGTGCCACACTCTGAACAACATTCTCTCTCTGTCATTAAATATAAAAATCTGATTGGAATAAATAAATAGAGAAGATGTGAATCATGAAATATAACTGATTAATTAATTACCACAGAACTGCTACTTCCACTACCCTCCAGGTTAATTACCACAGAGCTGCTAGTCTCCTGAGTGCTCATATCGGAAACACGAAACGCTGCCCTTTTCAACTAATTCCACACCTAGAAAACCAAAAACAAATCCCAATTACACGATCATTAGCCCAAAGAGATTAAATAAACAATACAGAGACTAAATTAATTCTAATTATCAAAAAATGGATGTAATAGTGGTGCAATTGAAATTGAGTATACAGTTAAATAAGCAAATTCAAAGTAACAGATTAAGTTCGATCTAAGAGTAACGAAATAGAAAATTCAATATATATTTATAATCAGAAATGAAAGCAAGATTATAGATTAAAACCCAAAAATTATGTTTCCCAACTGCAAAATAATAAAAAATTGAAACTTTTGAAAAGGTAACAAATTTGGGATTTGAAATTTCAAATTTTATAACCTACCCGCTTGATTATTCAAAAAGAATAAATTGCCCGACTATGGTTCAATTACAACCAAAAAAATCAAACAATTATAGTATATAAACCACTTTGGTTTTTAAATCTCGTAACCGTTTAGATATTTAGGTCAATCTATAGTTGATAAATTTTTAGAAAGCTTAAAGTCATTCAATTTATATGCATGTATAAACAATTTTTCCAATTCAATTAAAATTAATTCTCAAATAACACAAAAATATCAATAAAGTATTTAAGATTCATATATAATTTCAAATTCAATCTAAGAGAATTTAGTCCATAACTAAAGAAATAAAACTAAATAGTAAAAGGATTAGAATCTTGTTTAAGACACTAAGTTAATGTTAATTACCCTAGAGGTGGAATGTTGTAAAAGTGGTGTAGGAGGGTTTTTCTTCTCTTTCCAAGTGTTTCTCTCTCTCTCTTTCTCTCTCTCTTCTCTTCTCTTAATTTTGAAAATGATGATTGGTAACCCTTGTCTAACACTTGATTTTTGTTATTTAAATGGTTAAAAATATTGGAAATTCTTCCATCCAATATTGGATAATCCTACACCAATTATATTAATACACATACTTCAAATTTTATAGGTTGTACACTTTTTTTAAACGACCAAATCCAACCCAAAAATATTTTCAATGATTATGGGTTGTGGGCCTCTTTCAAATGACCAAATCCAACCGAGAAACCAAAGTAATATCTAGAAACCAAGGTTATCCTCATAATCTTCATCGATTGAAAGTAATGACATCAGAGTCTAAATTCACTGGTGCAACAACTTTCCCCAAAGCTTCTTGCTTTTTTTGCACTCTTTCTAGTCTCCTTTGAGCTTTAAGTAACTTCTCAAGATTCGAGAGCATACACCAAACCTAAGAATTTATAAATGAACAAAAAAACAAGCATAAAATAGAAAAAAAAACTAACTCTAATACACTAAGCAAAACTACCATAATTATCGAACTGGTCCCCGGTAGCAGTGCCCAAAACTTGTCGTCTCCCAAGGTGATAAAATAAATATAACTAATCCATACCTAGATAGAGGTAACTACCCCATGTGTACAGATTGTTTACAAGTAATATAAGTAAGTATGTAAAAAGAATCGTCTTCACAAGGCCTGAACTCATTAATGTCGAGCTCAAGTTCCTAAGGACTGTAGAGGATTTAGTTGATACTAGAAACAGAATTATAAATAAATCGTTTTTGTTTGGTATTCTATTAATAACTAAAATAAAAAAATTAAACTAGATTAATTAAACTAATAATTCAAGTAAATAAACTAAAGAGAATGAGAGAACAGTTTAGCTCGAGTTTGCTAGTATTCCCTTATCCTACTAAGTCGATGGTTCAAGTTATAAGGGTGATTGGGTTTTTATGCTAATCAGGATTCGAAATTCCTTCTAAATTTTACCATTGTAGCTTGCAAGCTGACTTACGAATTCCTCACGGGAGATTGTTTTATGCAAAAACTTGGCGATATGTGATTATCCCACTAGCCAAGCCCGAAAGGATCACTACCGCACATCGTACGAATATGAACTAGTTTTGTTCCTAGACCCCCCGCTAAGGTGACAATTTAGATATTTAGATAAATTTATAGTTGATAAATTTATAGAAAGCTTAAATTCATTCAATTCATATGCATCTATAAACAATTTTCCCAATTCAATCAAAGTATTTCCAGAATAAACTAAAAACATCAACAAAGTATTCAAGGTTCATACATAATTGAAAACTCAAGCTAAGAGAATTTAGTGCATAACTAAAGAAATAAAACTAAATAGTAAATAGATTAAAATCGTTTTTAATACAATAAACTAATGCTAATTAACCTAATGATAGAGGTGGAATAGTGTAAAACTGGTGTTATAGAGCTCTAGCTTTTATTTCTTCTCCTCACAAGACGTTTTCTCTCTTGTCTTCTCTTAATTCTGGAACAAGGATTGTTAACCTTTTCCTTAACTTAGTTTAGATATTTAAAGGGTTTAAAATGTTTTATGGAGACGTTTTCCATGACGAGTGGACTAGTTTTAACCGCGTTAGCCGCAACTTTAATAACTTCTTCAATTCAGCTCCAAATCATGAGTTGTTAGTTTCTATGGGCTCCTGACTCGAATTAATATATATAAATCAAAGGGGTCCTCCATAATCTTCATCAATTTCACGTAGTGACACCAACAAGTTGATTTCTAAATTTGACTAGCATGTGCATTTACTTTTCAAAAGTTGCTTCGTGGTCCTTTAACCCCTTGATCCTTTCTTGACTTATTATACTTATTTGGGATGTAATATTTCCAAAGTACCCAAGTGCTGCACATTTACACAAATTACACACAAATAGTTCTAAGAGTAACAATTCTTTAAACCTAGACAAGAAATGAGAAACTATCAAAATATAGGTAATAATACCTCACAGAAACATAATATAACCCTAAAATGATGTCTTGTAACTAGATGAATCTATCACATAAATTGAGACATCAGTATGTTTATTATTTTGCATAAATATCATATTCATCATTAAATATGCACTATTTAAATTGAAAACATTAGGTTTCATTAAAAAAATTGCACCTTCAAAATTTACCTAGATTAGACATCCTTGGGCCCAATTAATTTTTTTTCCGGGGTCTCCAAATGACTAGGATCGAATTTGTCATTTACCCACGGTATGAAGATAACCAGCCTTTACAACTATCAGAGCTAAAACATCCTTCATAATTGTGAACCATATTTGTCGGTTAATTCCATTTAATGTGAAGTATAAAGAAGGTGATTGTTGTTGGTTAGGGCGTGATTATTTAAGGATGAATAAAGATGAAAATAACACCCCTAACCTAAACAAGGTACTCACTGCAAGTACCACAGGTCGTACGCAAGTCTTAATGATAAGTAGAATTCGTTACGAAAGTCAGGAAGACCTTATGCAACATAAAGTGAAAATAAAAAACTAGAAGAATAATACGCTGAAAATAAAAGACTTGGAAATATTTGTTTGGTTTTAAGACTATAAACAATTAACTAAATAAAATAAAGACATGAAAATAAATAAAAAGAAGAAGATAGTATGACAGTTTAGCTCGAGAACTAGCAAGTAATCCCCACCAGCCTTGTTATAACCTATTTATGTAAGGGAGAATTGTGTAATATGCAATAGACAGGATTCTATATTCCTCCTAACTCCCTTCCGAATGGACTTGGGTGGTGACCTAACAATTACCAGGGGACTTGGGTAAGGGGACCCTTCGCAATGATCAGTGGTTAATCTCAAACCTTAGTGACTATTTATTTAGGCAAGCCCTTCCGGATCACTACCGCACACTAGACAATTATGTGGTGTTTCAATAATTAGACACCCCTTCTGGCTGACCATTGAACTACTATGGTAATCCTATATGTTCTCCTTCGTAAAAACTACAGACAATAAATCAAAACACATAAAAGCAGAGAATAAAACACTAATGTCAATTAAATGCTAACATCCTGAATTAAAATAGATATAAAACAAGTCTAGGGTTGATACCTATATGCTAATCTCAAGTTAAAATAGAATTAGTTCGTACTAGAAAAAGAAAAGAAAACAATTACAAATTTGAAAGATTAGAGAGACATGATTGGTTGTCCAACTCCTTTTGATCTTCTCTCCTATTTATGTAAGCTTCCTCTTGGTTTAAAGACTGACCAACAATGAGTTTTCTAGGGTAGGAATGAGTATATATAGGCCCTTGGTCGAAATTAGGAGTAATCCCCAAGTTAAAGAGTCCGGATCTTACCAAAATCCAATTCCTAACTTGTAGGAAGGAATATACCATAACATATACTGTTTTGGTCATATCTCCTTGTTACTTATCCTTTTTTTACGTTCTTTATATGGAAACGACCGCGTTGAAAAAATATAGCTTCTTATATAAGAACATCTCTATAATTCTAGACCTTTTTTCTACAGTAAATTAAATAGTGGACGTATATGCAGTTTTGGCAGCTTCTTTACATTCCAAATATATCCAAACTCTTCCTTATTTACTTTGGCTAAGGATTTTCCTTTACTTTTCCTTTGCAAATTAATTCTCATAGGTATAATCGCTTCCATATATCTAAGTGATATACAAATAACACACAATTACGCACAAAAGATCATAAAATAATAAAACACTTAAAACTAGACAAGAAAGTGTAAAGCATAAATAAATAGGGAAAATCTCGAAATTAATAACTAAATAACCCTAAAATGATGTCTCCAGTATAGATTAATTTATCACAAATAGAGAGACATCATTGATATAAAGAGATAGAATATGAGATTGAATAAATGTGTGTAAGGTGTAGAGCCAGGGTTAAGGTTTTTAGTGTACACCAGAGAGAGAGAGAGAGAGAGAGAGAGAGAGAGAGAGAGGGAGAGAGAGAGAGAGACTCTACATTTCTTATAAGAAGTCGTGTATCTGTGTCTATTGTGTGTATATAATATATATCACATAAGTTATAAAAAAATCCACTAAATGACGATTTATTTGAGTCGGGCCCAATATCGGTAGCTTGTGCGCTCGTCCATAACTAAGGACCTGACCTAACCCACAAAATATTATTGGCCCACTAAAAAATACGTGTATATTGGTCCAGTTTTGTGCGGTTTTGCGAGCCGTGCAGATTTATGAACACTCATACTCCCTAGTATGTAATACAATAAATATAGGTTACCATGATTCCATGAACCAACCTTCATTACATTACCGATGAAATAAATCGGAATTTATATGTATTAAGAGAAATCTAAGTCCTTAAACAAGCATTGGAATACAAATGCTTGTACATAGGTCACTGATATATTCAGTAAGGTTATAATTGATAATCAAAATTATTAGATAAAATGTATGTAGCTCTCCGTAGATTCTGCACCAATGATTTTTGTTGGAATCCCATATTTGCTATTAAGCACTTAAAAGTAGATGTAGGTAAAACATTGGTGAGTAAAGCGACGAGATTGAACTCCATTTGTACATGCTTTATTTCTATATGTCAATTTTATACACTCTGTTTCACGGAAAGATATTTGACTTCAATGTGCTTTGACTTTGATAAATTCTTATCATTTATTTAAATTAAATTTGTTGCTTTGTCGTCACAACATATCACATGGCATTTCCATGCAGGGCAATACTTTCCCATTGGGATCTATATTTGTGAAGAAGTTACTCAACCATACGACATGATCTAAAATCGTGTAAATTATTAACTTCACTTTGAACATAATTTTATAAGTAAACTTGTAGTCTTGTTCATCTTTAAGTAACTCGTCACTCTTTTAACAACCTTCATGAGTGAAACATCAGGTTTGCTAATATACCGGGCTAGCATGCCAATGACAGATGTTATGCCTAGACTTAAACAGACTTGGGCGTACCTGAAACTCATAATGACTGGCGAGTATGGTATCTTCTTCATTTCTTCCATCTCTAAGCTCAGACATGGGATCACAATCGATCAAACTTATATTTGTGAGATAATGGTGTTTTTAATTTGTCTTTATAATAAAGCATCACATAACTTTAGAGTATTTCTTCAAATGTGACAAACCAAGTTTCCTTTGATTTTGGTCCTTATCAATTTGAATTATAAGAAAAATGGTGTGTCTGAAAAGGTTTTTCATGTCAAATTTTGTGATAGAGTTCTCTTGGTTTCATCTAATAGATTACTGAAAAATGTATAAGACAAGGATAACTAAGTTTCTCCCACTAGACTCGAGGTAATCACACATGTCAAATTTTCTTCCTTAAACATGTACTCACTCACAACTTGATTGAATGTCTTTAACACTGCCCAAAACTTGTTTCTAGACATAAATAAACTTGTTCACATTACATGATAAGTGATTTGAGGTGTTAGTCTAAATCCATTATGGTTTTATCATGTAAATCGTTTCTTCAGTATATCCATATTAGATTAGAATTAGTGTTTCACGATGACTTTGACTATGTCTTAGATATCCACACTTATAACAAAACAAAACTGTATTCTCATAATAACAGTGTTCCTATTCTAGACTATCTAACTGGGCTACAAACCTATATTCTCATAATCATAGTGATTAGGAAGGATCACATCATTGGTCACATTATTTTGAATACTCAATATTTCTCTAAGATTCCAATAGAAAATAGTCACAATTACCCTTTTGCTGGTGATTTTTTTTGGCAAGAAGAAGAAATCCATCAATATGTTTTGCTTGAACAACAACTTTAGTGTATTGTAAGAACATCCAACTAATCAAGATTGAATATGTGAATGTTTGAAAAGGGACGGGTATGGGTCTTTAGGGATGGTATAATGTATAAATGTAAGCTTCATATACATCTAACATGAGTGAATAAACATCAATATGGTATTACGATATGTGTAGAGTAGAGAAAAGTATGAAACCATAATTTTAGTTGGGTTGTGTGGATCTCGTGATTTCTTAAAATTACTTAGAAATCCAAAATTTATTTACCAATACAAGAAAATTTAATCCAATGGTTAATATTTTCATCTCACACTTATCGTGGATAATCATACCACCACGAGTATTGAACAACTATGGTAACAAATATAAACTATTACAGTACCAAACTTACCAAATAATAAACCTAGTCGAGAACACAAACTATCATTACATTATCCCATATCCAAAATCACTACCAGATTTTGTTAACACGAGGAAACATGCTATCTTAATCACCCAGTAACTTATCAATCTTGTATTGGATATACTCAATAAATTCTATATGAAAGATTTTGTAGATATATACGAAGGTCAGGCAAAACCCCTTAATATCTTGTCTTTTAAGGATAATAATATCGATCATAAATACCTTGAGATTTCTAAGCCCTATTCCATTGATCGAGAAACCTTCATTGACAAGGAAATATACTAATTAAGATTTCTGAACTCTAATTCATTAATTGTGAAACCATTGATGACAAGGAAATATATTGTATACGATTCCATTTTGGAATTGAAAGCATCATTATGACTAACCTTGTCTACAAATCATATGCACTTGAATAGAAAATCGTTATCTATTAGAACGTTCGAATACACATATTCATTTTTTATTGTAAAGTCTCTATATTTGAAAACCTTACATTCAATAAACCCTAGACAATTATATTTAATAAGTATCACATATATATCCTACCATAATCTATACTATAGTAAAAATCAAAAAATTACCAGTTAAATACCTAATCATTAAGTGATCTATGGAACCTACCCATCAAAGTGATTGTCAAACGTTGATCGCCATAATAGATAAATAAATATAGGAGAGAAGAACTCATACTGTATGATACAAAGACGATTTTGGTTTATATGTATTTCCAAAATTCTAAATACATAATATCTTTTAATTATGGATACATAGTTGTATGATCTATTATATCTATAATTTGTGACAAATTCAATCTCCTATTTTTAGGTTTTTTCTTTTTTCATCATTGTCTTCTCTATTATGATAAGTTTCACCGCTGTCTTTCAATACTAATATCCTCTTCCAATTTTTTTGATTTTGTGATAGTAATACTCCAAGCAATGAAACTTTAGATCTATATTCTTCAGAAATGATAGATACTAATTGAATACTGGGTATACACAAAACGAAACCATAATCACTGTTATGGTGGGTATGTATCTAATGTATATATTGTTTATGAGTGGATATAACTAGGTAATCTATAGGTATGTGTTGATATGTGAGATATTATATTTTTCATAATGTTGGTCTTGTAAGATTTGACTCTCCACATTCACGCTAGCATTTTTGTGGTCAGCTACATAACGGCTTCGTGGACTTATCTTGGCCCTTGATTTGCTTTGGAGATTGGACAACTGAGATTGGAAGTGGAGTTTGTCTCATATAAAAGGACATTATCCTTATTTTTTCATTCTTTACTTCTTCCAATTACTCTTCCTCTCTCTCTCTCTCTCTCTCTCTCTCTCTCTCTCTCTCTCTCTCTCTCTCTCTCTCTCTCTCTCTCTCTCTCTCTCTCTCTCTCTCTCTCTCTCTCTCTCTCCCTCTCTCTCAAAACCTAACCCTAGAATAGTTGAAAACTTTGGTTTCTTTCAGCGATAGTAGTTGAGTGTGTTAGATTAGATATAAGTTTAGCAAATCTGTAAAATTGAATCTTCTGGTTCAATCACTAAGTGTATTTCGGCGTAGTTGATGTACTATAAAGGTTTGTGGTTTAACTTGTAATATATGATAAACTCGAGAGATTTATGTGAGGTGTGCAAACTTGTTAATCGAGGCATATAGTGAATCTGAGCTACTCTCATCTAGGCTCAACGTGGATGTAGTTCTATTCTTGGACTGAACCACGATAATTTTTGGTGTTCTTAAATTTTTGTACTTAAACGTTTTCTGTGAACCTACTCGATTTAAACCTTATTTTTTATGTGAAACTTAGAGGATTTACGACAGTGGTATCAGGACTTACTAAAATCGTTTTCGATTCGTTTAAAACGTTATTGGGTCTTTCAGATCTGGGTCTTTTATAATTTAGGGTTTATCGGGAAATTTTGGTTTTTTTGGAGATCTTAGGGTTTCCAAAATCAAACCACATGTTTTTTGATTGTTTAAAAGAGGGTTATGTCTCTCTATATCTTAGTTCCCTTGATTAATACCCTACAATGATGACTTCAACTCGTATTGATATGTCGGTATTCGATGAGAAATGGATTTTGGTGCTTGGAAAAAAAGATGAAAGTCTTGTTATATCATCATTAGGTAGGAAGTGCGTTAATAGCGGACATTAAAGTATGGCGTGACGGCGATATCGAGAATGAAGAATCAATTAATGAAGAAGCATATAACATCCTCTTCTTGAATATATCTGCCTTTGTAATATGACAGGTAGATGGTGTTGAGACAGCTTTTGAGTTGTGGGGTAAACTTGAATATCTTTATTCTAATAAGTCTCTCCCTAATCTTCTTTTCTTGAAAGGTTCTTTGTTTAACTATAAAATGGATGGTTCTAATTCTATTGATGAAAACCTAGATGAGTTCTCTAAGATGTGTCTTGTGTTTAAGTGTACTTCTATGGCATTAGATGATACTAGTATATGCATGATTCTGTTAAAAACTACTCCAGATTCTTTCCAAGTTGTCAAGGATGTATTTTAATATGCTACATCTAATCCTGAATATGATCGAGTAGTGACTGCTTTAAAAACTAGAGAAAATGAACTTAAGTCTCTTAAAAAACTGGTGAAAATATGTTTGTAAAAAGAATTGAGTCTGCCTTGATCCCTGAGCCTGTTAAGGTTAAAATAAATAAGAAAACATTAAAGGTAAAGAAACCTAGAAATTTTTTCATTCTGGGAAGGTTGGAAACTTAAAGAAAAATAGTTTTAAATTGAAAAAAAAGTTGAATTACGTGAATAATGAATCTAATGTTGCATGCATGCCTAGTGTAGATGTTGTATATGAAGTACTGACTGTTGCTAGTTTGTCTAATAGTGATAGTGGGATTCTTGATTTTGGTTGTACCTTTCATATGTGCCCCAATGTTGAACTATTTCATGACCTTATTGAGACTTGCAATGAAACTGTATACATGGGCCATGATCATACTTGTGATGTTAAAGGCATAAGCAAAATTGATTTTAAATTGAATCATGGTACACGAATTATTCTGACTAATGTTAGGTTTATCCCTGAACTGAAAAGAAACTTAATTTCTCTGGGTGCTTTACATGATTTAGGTTGTGTATCTGAAGTTGAGAATTGTATTTTGCATGTTTATAAGAACTCTAAGTTGCTCTTGACTAGTATAAAATTGATGGCCTCTATGTGTTAGATGGTTCTCACTTATCTGCTTGCACAAAACATGTTACTAATAATTCATCTCAGGATGCTACTGTGAAATGGCATTTGAGGTTAGGGCGCATGAGTCTCCAAGGGATCAATGTGCTAAACAAGCAAGGTATGTTTGGCAAAGATACTGTAAGTACACTAACTTTTTGTGAGACTTGTGTTTTGGGTAAACAACATAGGATGAAGTTTTCCCCAAGGGTTCATAAGTCCCAAAAGTGTTTAAAATATGTGCATACTGACCTTTGGGGCCTGAGAAAGTAGATGCCCATGGAAATTCTAAATATTTTTTGTCCCTTGTGGATGATTACAGTAGAAAAGTTTTGACATTCTTGTTAAAATCTAAAGATTAAACTTTTTATATAATTAAAGAATGGAAATCTTTACAAGAAAAACAAACTGGCTTGGTTTAAAAAGTCCTTAGAACTGATAAAGGCCTAGAATTTTGTAATGTGGAATTTGATTCAGACTGTAAAGAAAATGGCATACTTAGGCATAGAACTGTTAGGCATACACCCTAGCAGAATGGGGTTGTAGAAATAATGAATAGGACTTTACTTGAAAAGGTAAGGTGCATGATCTTTACATTCAGGTTACCAAAAACTTTTTGGGGTGAGGCTTTGTATGATGTAACTTATTTGGTAAACAGGAGTCCAAATAGGACACTTCACTTTAAAACTTCCTTGGAGGTTTGGAAAGGGTCTAAACCAAATTTGCAACATTTGCGAGTGTTTGGGTGTGCTGGTTATGCCCATACTAAGGATGGGAAGCTGGACCATAGGTCCATTAAATGCATTATGTTGGGTTATCAACAACAACATGGTGTTAAGGGTTATATGTTATGGGAAAGAGATGCTAGAGGCATCAAAAATATATGTAGTAGTGATGTAATCTTTGATGAACTAACTTTTCCTTGTAAAGTTCATGAGGTTGAAGGTAATGATGCTCATCATGAACCATTAAGTCAAACGGTGGGATTAGAGCTTGAGGTGGAGCCCTAAACTGTAGCTGATCATTTGAATGCAGATCCAACTGGTGACCCTGAGGATGTAACGAGCCTGGGGAAGTGAACAACCAGTACAACTCAGTGAGTCATCAATAGGGGAGCTTCATGATTATCAGTTAACCAGAGATAGACAAAGGATAAATAGAATTGTTACTTAAAGGTATTCCTATGCTGATTTGGTGTATACTACACATGTTCATTTGTACTGTAAAGGCTCCATTATTGAAAACCTTACATTCAATAAACCCTAGACAATTATATCTAATAACTATCACATCGATCTACTACCACAGTCTATTGCTATAGTAAAAATCAAAATGTTCCCAATAAAATATCTAATCATTTAGTGTTTAAAAAAACATACCCATCAAAGTGATTGCATCATCTCACCAAACGTTTCTAATTCTTATTCTCCATGGTAAATAAAAAGTATAGGAGAAAAGAACTTATACTACAAGATCTAAAAAGACGATTTTGGTTTATATGGAAATCTAAAATGCTAAATACGTCATATCTTTTAATTATAGATAAATAATTGTATGGTTCATATGTATATTATTTGCGACCAATTTTATCTTCTGTTTTTAGGTTTTAACTTTTTTCTCCATTGTCTTTTCTATTGTGATAAATTTCACTCCTATTTTTCAATATTAATATTCTCTTCCAAAATTTTCTAATTTTGTGATATTAATCCCCCAAGTAATTAAAGTTTATTTCTATGTTCTTCATAATTAGGGTTATTTGTTTAAGAAAATTGTTTTCTTTTTGTTTGGGATATGTGTGTGTATTAATGTGGATATGTATCCATTTAAATAGAAACTCCTTGAATTAATTCAAGGTTGTCAGAGTAAAATAAAACCGAAAGGTCTTTAGTCAGCCTTATATCCATTAACATGGCCCATGCTTCCCCTTCAATGAATTTTTTAACTTTACAACTTATATTAAACTTCCGGATAGTAGTTCCTAATTTATCAATGCCTATAACGGCAATCACAGCTGGTTCCTTATTATTTGTGAAAGAGGCATCACACATCCAAACACTTATTTTTCTATCTTGTCCATTCTTGTCATTACAGGACCCAAATAATCTATATATAAGATCTTTAGAATTATCTAATATATTTTTAGCGCTCCATTTTTTACCTCATGAAAGCACTTCATTCTTTCTTTCCACATATTCTACATAATGATAAGAATAAAGCAATCACAAGCTTCTCCTCCCACCCGTTTTTAGAGTATACCTTGACAATTCGCATAAGCCAATTCGAGAAACTTTCCGTCATGTCCGTATCAATTTCAATTTGAAGAGGTGACAGAGCCGAACCATAATACTAAATGGATATTTAAGCATGAGATGATTGATCCTTATTTTATTTCACACCATTCACATATATCATTATTTAAGCATCTTTTCTTTTTCAGATTATTTTCACAGGAACAACATTGTTGTAGACTCTCCAACATGACTTTTTGATTTTTGATGGCACATTAGAATTCCAAATAATATTCCAAAGTAAACTCTTATTAGCTTCACCAATGGTCGATGGTTGAGCTTCAGATTCCATCTCCTCGTCAACCAGAGCATGATAACCTGACTTGGTAGAATATTCACCATTCTTATTATATAGCCAAATAATCTTATCTTCGTAATTATTCTAGAAAATAAGAATTCTCTCAATGATTTTAGATAAAATAAGCGGAAAAAATCTGTACACCATCTCTTTATTCCATCTGCATCCCGTGTCGTTAAATAGCTCATTAACCACATTGATCGGATAATCGTTTGGTTTCTGCAGCAAAATACCTTTACTAATCCAACAATGATTCGAAACATTGATATTTGATCCATTACTAATTTGCCAAACAACATGTTTTTTAAGAAATTGTATACTCTTAATTACTTTCCCAGCTCTATGACTTTTTTTAGATAATTTAGCATCCCATAACTCACATTTTGGAGAGTAAATCGCTTTTAAGACTTGAGTCGCGAAAGAATTCGGGTTATTAATAAGCCTCCAGGCTTGAGTCGCAAGCATAGCAATATTCATTTTGTGGAACTCCATAAATCCAAGCCCACCGATTTTTTTTTAATCTAGTCATTTTCATACAAGCAACTCAATGAATTTTATTTTTATTTCCTGCATCCCGCAAAAAGTAAGAATCAATACTCGATAGCTTCTTACAAAGAATTTTAGGGAACTTAGAAACAGACATTGCGTAGTTCGGAATAGCATGTAATACTGCTTTAATGAGAACCTCTTTCCTACCTTCCGAAAGTAAGCTAGCCACCCAACTAGCTGATTTAGACAACAATCTATCTTTTATATAATTTAGATTATCACTTTTAGCTCTTTTTATAGTCAAAGGAACCCCCAGATTTTTACCCAAATCCTTTGTTATCCCTGTATTAAGTTTATGAGATATCTCCGTTCTGACAGATTCTGAAGTGTTTTTACAGAAGAGCATAGCTCATTTACAATAATCGCGTAGTAGATTTTGAAAAGTTTCAATTTCCTTTTGATTAATAATAATAAAGAAAAGAGCATCATCAGCAAACAAGATGTGAGTTAACTTAGGACACTGTCTTGTAATCGAAATATTTTTAATTGAACCACTTCTACACTGATGGTTAATAAGACTAATAAGGCTCTTAGTTAGAAGAGAAAAGGGCAGAGGAGATAACGGATCACCTTGTCTAAGACCTTGCTCTGGTTTGAATTTTTTGAGACGTTGACATTTAACTTTAATTTGGAAAGAACACGACGACATACAATTATAGATCCAGCCAATCCATTTCTCACTAAAACCAAGGGCACGCATAGTCTTACAAAGAAAATTCCAATTCACCTACTCATGAGCTTTCTCCATTTCAACTTTGACCGCCGCATAATTCTTCTTTGATATCCTTTTTGTATTAAGAAAGTATGACACCTCTTGAGTAATCAAGATATTATCTTGGATATTTATGCCTTCGATAAATGCAGCCTGTGTGGGCGAGATAATTTCATCCATAAATGGTTGAAGTCTAGAGGCAAGAATATTAGCAATAATTTTATAACAGAAATTAGCGCACGAGATGGTCCTATAATCTTTGATTGATTCATTGCTTGTACCTTTGGGAATAAGTGTGATTACCAAATCATTAATTCGACCAATATCCATATTAAAATTGAATAAATATTTAACAAAGCCAAAGATATCATTTTAATAAATTCCCAAAACACATGATAGAATTTCCCAGGTGGGCTATAGGGGCAGGAGTTTTAGAACCTGACATATCCAACACGACTTTTCTAATTTCTTCCATACTTGGAGATAATGTAAGTCCTTCGTTCATAGCAGAAGTTACTTTTGACGGTATATATTGTGTAATTTCATTGGGGTCCGATGTCAGGGTTTCTTTAAACAGATTAACGTAGTAATCTGGAATGATCTCATTGAGTTCCTTCAAATTATCAGTCCATTCATCATTTTTGTTCGTAATGGCACAAATTCTATTATCTTTCCTTCTTTTCATAGTTTTAGCAAAAAAAAAAATACTTAGTATTTTTATCTCCTTTTTGTAATAACAGATCATGCGCTCTATCTTTCCAGTATATCTCTTCCAATTTCCACAGCTCTTCAATATAGTTTTTGATACTTGCTTCTCTTATTTAGTTCTCTCCTGATACCGGCTCATTGTTAATAGCTTTCAGCTCCTCCTGTAATTCATCAATTCTCTTTCTATTATTGAAAAATGTAACCCGACTCCAGCCTTTAAGGGCTAAACAGGTAACATCCCTTTTATTACAGAAATCAGTAATGCTATCACGCTTAAATTTATTACTCCAATTACCTTTAACAACCTCTTGACACTGGGTATGTTTTAACCATCTGGACTCAAAGATAAAATATTTATTAAACTTCTCTTTTTTGATATCACGAAATAAAATCAGCGGTGAATGATCCGACCCCACAACCGAGGGAACCTTAGGCATATCATTTGGGAACGAGGCACACCAATTCATACTCGTAAGAGCACTGTCAAGTCTTTCCTTAATATTATCATCATTACATCGTCGATTATTCTTGGTTTAGTGACACCCCTTGCTAGGCATGTCCACAAGATGATTAGAATTGATAAACTCGTTAAGTTTAAGAATTCTGTCCAAGTTTGGTGACTTTTTCTCTTGTTTCTCGAAAAAGTTGGAGATGTCATTAAATTCACCAATAATAATATTCAGTTTATCAAGTTGATTTATTTTTTTAGTAAGTATTTGGCATAACTTGATTCTCTCACCATCACTACTAGGAGCATGAACACATAATAAATACCACGAACTACCATTATATTAAAAACTTCAACAATTACATAACTTTGACACGATAACATAACAGATACATACATGGAGTCTTTCCAAAGGAGTAGTATGCCCCCGGACCTAATCATCTTCCTACAAGATCTACTACAAAAGAGTTATTAAAAAAAATTAAAATGGGAACAAGATTTAAGATATTTTTACTTAACCTACTTTCCAACAAGTACACAAAAGCAACATTATTTTTACGAACTAGGGCTTTAAACGACTTCCTTGTCAAGGGGGCCCTAGCCCCTTCACAGTTCCAAACAAGCAAGCTATCCATCCCTTCCGACCGCATTACGGGATCGGGTGCCATCCTCAACCATGTGTGGAGGAACACTTTCCTTCAAAGGAGCCCCCGAGTACTCACATCTCATCAATCGTGACTACCGCACCACCCATTCTCTAAACGTCCATAACAATTATCCCACCACAAAAGTAAATTTTTTTATTATCCTCAAATTCCTCCATCAAGACCAAGTTCTTACCATCGCACCCACGTTTTCCCATCACCATCATGGTGCCAAAGGTACTAAGGCTAATAGCCTATGCGCCAACAATCTTTGTGCCAACTATCTTATATAGCCAATTGTGTCAACTATTTTTTCGCCAACGAACTTTGTGATAAATATTTTTGTATCAATAATCTTAAGACCAACGATCTCTGCAATCGGCCACCATGCCTTAGTTTTCTTCCTTACCTACCAAACCCAAGACACATAATGCCCCCACGCCATCATACAAATCACAGTAACCCACACCAAGTATAAATTGTAAAGATACTCAAGAATAAACACATGCAGAATGTTTATTTGAGAAAGACAACCAAAGCAGATATATAGATCAATATAGTTACCGCAAAACATCTTTATCAAAGGGGAAAAACAATTTCCCAACATGTAATTAACTAATAACCCAAAAATAAACAAATCTAATACACAAATTTTCATATCCCCTGCGCCCTCTGACAAGAAGTTTTGTTTCAAAGCAAGCATAGAAAATTATTTGGAGTAGCCATATTAATGTAGGTTTTGAAAATTATGCGATATTGATGAGAACTTGTTATTCTGGTAAGTTATAGGAAGTAGGTTTATATAATATAAGAGATGCAGATATCAAAGAAATATAACAGCTTAAAGATTCATGCGGTGAAGGAAGATCTTTTTCCAAGTGTACATTGTTAATTGATAATAAGAAGTGAAACATGAACGAGACCCTGCAGATCCATGGGAAATCAAACCTGGAATCCAATCCAGATATGCTTTAAGAAAAAGAGAAGAAATCAGCCTCAAGCAACTCTTGAGAAAGTGCCTTAAATCTAATGAAAAAATATTGTTGGTTCTTAAAAATAGCATTATGATATTTATGGATTATTTCACCGTGATTTCCAATAAAGAGAAAACCAAAAATGGACCAATTGAGTTTGATTGTATTGAAAAGATAACTCTGATCATAAAATCCTTCCAATATCTCAAAAAACGATCAAGTTTGACATGTTCCAAATAATAAATTTCCAACTGCTCCTTAGCAAAATCTTCAAGAGAAAAGTGCTTGCATAATAGAAACGTAGAGATACGAAAAGGAAAAGACCAATATTTGATAAGGTAAATTATTCCTCTACAACGAATCGTAGCAGAAAAAAGATATTAACAAAGCCTTATCTTTCTTTTGTAGAGGATAACTTGAGTCTGACATAACTGAAAATACCATAGAAGAAGAAGCAATCTATCCCCAAATTGCATTTTCCAAACTGATTACATGCAAAGAAACAAGAACCAAGATAAAAGAGAGCCATGAAGGTGCTCTTAACATGTATAAGATCTTCCCCATTCTCAGAGAAGTGATACATGTGACATGCAAAGAACCCCACAGTAATGATGAGAAAAATAGTGATAATCTAGCAAATATAAATGGAGAAAGGAAAAATAGTGATAATCTAGCAAATATAAATGGAGAAAGGAGGACCTGGATAATGGGGTAGGAGAGAAAAAGGATCAATCTTTAACATAATTTAATTTTTAGAAACGTAGCAAAAGAAAGAAATTGAAAAAATCAATTAATCTTTGATTTTATGAAGATGAAAGCTTAGAGAAGATGATGAACCCAAGATAACATTTACTAGTAAAAGAATATGGCTAAAAATAACAAAAGGACAAAATTTCCTCCAAAAAGGGTTCCTCAAGATAAAAATACTAGAAATGAAAATGGATAAAGATAATTATTAAACCTGAAAACCTAGTAATACATAAGAAGCAAACTTCTATCTCAAAGGATAGGATGCACGTCAAAGTTAGACTCACAGGAGTAAAATTGACATTTATACACAATAAAGTAAAGCCAATTATTTGCGCTAAATTTTATAGCATATTTTATCTGTAACAAACATAAAGAATATTTTATAAAATTCACATAATTTATAATTGTGTCAACCATAACACGACTATTTCATCCACCATAGTACATCATAACAATAAACAACTAACATTAACAAGAACTATTTGCAAATGTCATAGCTCTTGTTAGTTAACCCAAAAAAGTAGCATAGGTAAACAACAATTTTCAATTTCTCACAAAAACCTCCTCTATAATCCAACAGTACCATTTTAGCTTTCGATCCCTTCTCTCTTCTTGTATAGAAGCATTCCGGGGCCGCCATTAATAACTGACCAATCCTATTACACAAAAAAAAACTCATTTAGTAACAAATAGTAAGACATCAGTAAGATATATGCGAAAGTGAGATGTACCTTAAATTATGTTGCAGTAGGAAGGTAAACCCTGATAACCCCCCTCATAGTAATCCTTTTCCTACAAGTAGGACATTTGTGTTGAGCAGATATAGCAGCTTTGATACATCCCTTACAGAAAATGTGACCACATTTGGTCGAAACAGCCTCAACAAATGGGCTCAAGCAAACTGGACAGTTAAAAGTAGGCTCCTTTATTGGTGGTGGAGGTGGTGGTGCCACACTCTGAACAACATTCTCTCTCTGTCATTAAATATAAAAATCTGATTGGAATAAATAAATAGAGAAGATGTGAATCATAAAATATAACAGATTAATTAATTACCACGGAGCTGCTACTTCCACTACCCTCTAGGTTAATGTAGAGATCACTATTGTCAATTGTTTGATTTGGAGAAGCTCTTCTACGCTTAGAACGAGCATTAGCATGAACATGAGAAGAAGGATGTTCTGTAATAAATAAAATAAGTATACATATTTGAAAAGGACCCTCGAAATACATATAAAGGTAAAAAATTAACTTACCACCATCATCATCAACCACAATCTCTCTTTCACTATTCCTTCTGGTGTTCGCCTGTCACAAAATGAAATATAGGCTATTATTAGTTTTAATCAAAGTATACAAGACACATAAAAACACAAGGAAAGAAAAAAAATACTTCTTCAGATGCCCTTGGAGAAGAGATGAGTACTTCATCATCAAATGCTTGAACGTCAATAGGGCTAGGTGGTGGTATACTATTACTAGTACTTCCTTGAACTAGGGATAACATTTGCTCAAATGGACAATGGGATAAGCTTGAAGTACCCTCAGGTTGCTGATTTCCGACAGATGGTGGTGGGCCCACATTGAGATTGAGATCAATACTTATAGAAGCTGGCACTCTCCTATGACCTCTTGCATACCTCAAAGGACTAGCTCTAGTCTCCTGGGTGCTCATATCGGAAACACGAAACGCTCCCCTCTTCAACTAATTCCAAACCGAAACCAAACACAAATCCCATTTACACGATCATTAGCCCAAAGAGATTAAATAAACAATACAGGACTAAATAAATTCTAATTATCGAAAAATGGATGTTATAGTGGTGCAATTGAAATTGAGTATACAGTTAGTAAGCAAATTCAAAGTAACAATTTAAGTTCGATCTAAAAGTAATGAAATAGAAAATTCAATATATATTTATAATCAGAAATGAAAGCAAGATTATAGGTTAAAACCCAAAAATTAATTTTTCCAAATGCAAAATAATGAAAAATTAAAACTTTTGAAAAGGTAACAAATTTGGGATTTGAAATTTCAAATTTTATAACCTAACCGTTTGATTATTCAAAAAGAATAAATTGCCCGACAATGGTTCAATTACAACCAAAAAATCAAACAATTATAGTATATAAACCACTTTTGTTTTTAAATCCCGTAACCATTTAGATATTTAGGTCAATCTATAGTTGATAAATTTTTAGAAAGCTTAAAGTCATTCAATTTATATGCAGGTATAAAAAAAATTTCCAATTCAATTAAAATTAATTCTCAAATAACACAAAAATATCAATATAAAGTATTTAAGATTCATATATAATTTCAAATTTAATCTAAGAGAATTTAGTCCATAACTAAAGAAATAAAACTAAATAGTAAAAGGATTAGAATCTTGTTTAAGACAATAAGCTAATGTTAATTACCCTAGAGGTGGAATGGTGTAAAAGTGGTGTAGGATGGTTTTTCTTCTCCTTCCAAGTGTTTTTCTCTCTCTCTCTCTCTTCTCTTCTCTTAATTTTGAAAATGATGATTGGTAACCCTTGTCTAAACTTGATTTTTGTTATTTAAATGGTTAAAAATATTTTATGGGTTGTGGACCTTTTTTAAATGACCAAATCCAACCCAAGAATGTTTTCAATGATTATGGGTTGTGGGCCTCTTTCAAATGACCAAATCCAACCTAGAAACCAAAGTAATCTAGAAATAAAAGTTATCCTCCAGAATCTTCATCAATTGAAAGTGATGACACCCGAGTCTAAATTCACTGGTGCAACCACTTTCCCAAAGCTTCTTGCTTTTTTTGCACTCTTTCTTGTCTCCTTTGAGCTTTAAGTAACTTCTCAAGATCCGAGAGCATACACCAAACATACGAATTTATAAATGAACAAAAAAACAAGCATAAAATAGAAAAAAAACTAACTCTAATACACTAAGTAAAACTACCATAATTATCGAACTAGTCCCCGGTAGCAGCGCCCAAAATTTATCGTCTCCCAAGGTGATAAAATAAATATAACTAATTCATACCTAGATAGAGGTAACTACCCCATGTGTACAGATTGTTTACAAGTAATATAAGTAAGTATGTAAAGAGAATCGTCTCCACAAGGACTGAACTCATTAATGTCGAGCTCAAGTTCCTAAGAACTGTAGAGGATTCAGTTGATACTAAAAACAGAATTATAAATAAATGGTTTTTGTTTGGTATTCGATCAATAACTAAAATCAAATATTAAACTAGATTAAATTAAACTAATAATTCAAGTAAATAAACTAAAGAGAATGAGAGAACAGTTTCACTCGAGTTTGCTAGTATTCCCTTATCCTACTAAGTCGATGGTTCAAATTATAAGGGTGATGGGTTGTTATACTAATCGGGATTCGAAATTCCTTCTAAATTTTACCATTGTAGCTTAGAAGCTAACTTACGAATTCCTCACGGGAGATTGTTTATTGCAAAAGCTTGGCGATATGTGATTATCCCACTAGTCAAGCCCGAAAGGATCACTACCGCACATCGTACGAATATGAACCACTTTTGTTCCTATACCCCCCGCTACGATGACAATTTGGATATTTAGGTAAATTTATAGTTGATAAATTTATAGAAAGATTAAATTTATTCAATTTATATGCATCTATAAACAATTCCCAGTTCAATCAAAGTAATTCCAAAATAAAATAAAAACATCAACAAAGTATTCAAGGTTTCATACATAATTGAAAACTCAAGCTCAGAGAATTTAGTGCATAACTAAAGAAATAAAACTAAATAGTAAATAGATTATAATCGTTTTTAATACAATACACTAATGCTAATTAACCTAATGATAGAGGTGGAATAGTGTAAAAGTGGTGTAATAGAGCTCTAGCTTTTATTTCTTCTCCTTGCAAGACTTTTTTCTCTCTTCTCTTCTCTTAATTCTGGAAATAGGATTTTTAACCTTTTCCTTAACTTAGTTTAGATATTTAAAGGGTTTAAAATGTTTTATGGACAACCCAAAGACGTTTTCCATGACAAGTGGACTAGTTTTAACCGCGTTAGCCGCAACTTTAATAACTTCTTCAATTCAGCTCCAAATCATGAGTTGTTAGTTTCTATGGGCTCCTGACTCCAATTAATATATATCAATCAAAGGGGTCCTCCATAATCTTCATCAATTTCTCGTAGTGACACCAACAAGTCGATTTCTAAATTTGACTAGCATGTGCTTTTACTTTCCAAAAGTTGCTTCGTGGTCCTTTAACCCCTTGATCCTTTATTGACTTATTATACTTATTTGGGATGTAATATTTCCCAAGTACCTAAGTGCTGCACACTTACACAAATTACACAAAAATAGCTCTAAAAGTAACAATTCTTTAAAACTAGACAAGAAATGAGAAACTATCAAAATATAGGTAATAATACCTCACAGTAGCATAGTATAACCCTAAAATGATGTCTTGTATCTTGATGAATCTATCACATAAACTGAGCCATCAGTATATATATATATATTTTGCATAAATATCATATTCATCATTAAATATGCACTATCTAAATTGAAAACATTGGGTTTCAATAAAAAAATTGCACCTTCAAAATTTACCTAGATTAGACATCCTTGGGCCCAATTAATTTTTTTGTCCAGGGTCTCCAAATGACTAGGATCGGATTTGTCATTTACCCACGGTATGAAGATAACCATACTTTACAACTATTAGAGTTAAAACATCCCTCATAATTGTGAACCATATTTGTCGTTTAATTCCATTTAATGTGAAGTACAAAGAAGGTGATTGGTGTTGGTTATGGTGTGATTAATTAAGGATGAATAATGATGAAAAAACACCCTAACCTAAACAAAGCACTCACTGCAAGTACCACAGGTCGTACGCAAGTCTTAATGATAAGTAGAATTCGTTACGAAAGTTAGGAAGACCTTATGCAACATAAAGTGCAAATAAAAAAACTAGAAGAATAATACGCTGAAAATAAAAGACTTGGAAATATTTGTTTGGTTTTAAGACTATAAACAATTAACTAAATAAAATAAAGACAGAAAAATAAATAGAAAGAAGAAGATAGTATGACAGTTTAGCTCGAGAACTAGCAAGTAATCCCCACTAGCCTTATTATAACCTATTTATGTAAGGAAGAATTGTGTAATATGCAATAGCCAGTATTCTATATTCCTCCTAACTCCCTTCCGGATGGACTTGGGTGGCGACCTAACAATTACTAGGGGACTTGGGTAAGGGGACCCTTCGCAATGATCAGTGGTTAATCTCAAATCTTAGTGACTATCTAGTTAGGTAAGCCCTTCCGGATCACTACCGCCCACCAGACGATTATGTGGTGTTTCAATAATTAGAAACCCCTTTCGGGTGACCATTGAACTACTATGGTAATCCTATACGTTCGCCTTCTTAATAACTACAGACAATAAATCAAAACACATAAAAGCAGAGAATAAAACACTAATGTCAATTAAATGCCAACATCCTGAATTAAAATAGATATAAAACAAGTCTAGGGTTCATACCTATATGTTAATCTCAAGTTAAAATAGAATTAGTTCGTACTAGAAAAAGAAAAGAAAACAATTACAAATTTAAAGGATTAGAGAGGCATGATTGGTTGTCCAACTCCTTCTGATCTTCTCTCCTCTTGATGTAAGCTTCCTCTTGGTTTAAAGACTGGCCAACGATGAGTTCTCTAGGGTAGGAATGAGTATATATAGGCCCTTGGTCAAAATTAGGAGTAATCCCCAAGTTAAAAAGACCGTATCTTAACAAAATTCGTATTCCTAACTTGTAGGAAGGAATAAACCTTTACATATATTGTTTTGGTCATATCTCCTTCTTACTTAACCTATTTTTACGTTCTTTATATGGAAACGACTGTGTTGAAAAAATCTAGCTTCTCAAATAAGAACATCTCTATAATTCCAGACCTTTTTTCTGCATTTAAATTAAATAGTGGACGTATGTGCCGTTTTGGCAGCTTCTTTACATTCCAAATATATCCAAACTCTTCCTTTTTTACTTTGACTAAGGGTTTTTCTTTACTTTTCCTTTGAAAATAATTTTCCATAGGTATAATCACTTCCATATATCTAAGTGATATACAAATAACACACAATTACGCACAAAAGCTCATAAAATAATAAAACACTTAAAAGTAGACAAGAAAGTGTATAACATAAATAAATAGGGAAAATCCCGAAATTAATAACTAAATAACCCTAAAATGATGTCTCCAGTATAGATTAATTTATCATAAATAGAGAGACATCAGTGATATAAAGAGATAGAATATGAGATTGAATAAATGGGTGTAAGGTGTAGAGTCGGGGTTAAGCTTTTTAGTGTACACCAGAGAGAGAGAGAGAGAGAGAGAGAGAGAGAGAGAGAGAGAGAGAGAGAGAGAGAGAGAGAGAGAGAGAGAGAGAGAGAGAGATGCTACATTTCTTATAAGAAGTCTTGTATCTGTGTCTATTGTGTGTATATAATATATATTACATAAGTTATAAAAAATCCACTAAATGACGAATTATTTGAGTCGGGCCCAATACCGGTAGCTTGCGCGCTCGTCCATAACTAAGGACCGGACCTAACCCACAAAATATTATTGGCCCACTAAAAAATACGTGTATATTGGGCCAGTTTTGTGGGGTTTTGCAAGCCGTGCAGATTTATGAGCACTCATACTTCCTAGTATGTAATACAATAAATATAGGTTACCATGATTCCCATGAACCAACCTTCATTACATTGCCGATGAAATAAATTGGAATTTTATATGTATTAAGAGAAATATAAGTCCTTAAACAAGCATTGGAATACAAAAGCTTGTACATAGGTCATTGATATATTCAGTAAGGTTATATTTAATAATCACAATTATTAGATAAAATGTATGTAGCTCTCCGTAGTTTCTACACCAACCATTTTTGTTGGAATCCCATATTTGCTATTAAGCACTTAAAAGTAGATGGAGTTAAAACATAGGTGAGTAAAGCGGTGAGATTGAACTCCATTTGTACATGCTTTATTTCTATATGTCAATTTTGTACACTCTCTTTCATGGAAAGATATTTGACTTCAATGTTCTTTGACTTTGACAAATTCTTATCATTTATTTAAATTAAATTTGTCGCTTTGTCGTGACAACATATCACATGGCATTTCCGTGCAGGGCAATAATTTCCCATTGGGATATATATTTGTGAAGAAGTTACTCAACCATACGACATGATCTAAAATCGTGTAAATAATCAACTTCACTTTGAACATAATTTTAAAAGTAAACTTGTAGTCTTGTTCATATTTAAGTAACTCGTCACTCTTTTAACAACCTTCATGAGTGAAACTTCAGGTTTGCTAATATACCGGGCTAGCATGCCAATAACAGATGTTATGCCTAGACTTAAACAGACTTGGGCGTACATGAAACTCATAATGATTGGCGAGTATGGTATCTTCTTCATTTTTTCTATCTCTAAGCTCAGACATGGGATCACAATCGATCAAACTTATATTTGTGAGATAATGGTGTTTTTAATTTGTCTTTATAATAAAGCATCACATAACTTTAGAGTATTTCTTCAAATGTGACAAACCAAGTTTCCTTTGATTTTGGTCCTTATCTATTTTGAATTACAAGAAAAAGGGTGTGTCTGAAAAGGTTTTTCATGTCAAATTTTTTGATAGAGTTCTCTTGGTTTCATCCAGTAGATTACTGAAAAATGTATAAGACAAGGATGACTAAGTTTCTCCCACTAGACTCGAGGTACTCACACATGTCAAATTTTCTTCCTTAAACATGTACTCACTCACAACTTGATTGAATTTCTTTAAAACTGCCCAAAACTTGTTTCTAGACATAAATAAACTTGTTCACATTACATGATCAGGGATTTGAGGTGTTTGTCTAAATCCATTATGGTTTTATCATGTAAATCATTTCTTCAGTATTGCCATATTAGATTAGAATTAGTGTTTCACGATGACTTTGACTATGTCTTAGATATCCACACTTATAACAAAACAAAACTGTATTCTCATAATAACAGTGTTCCTATTCTAGACTATCTAACTGTGCTACGAACCTATATTCTCATAATCATAGTGATTAGGAAGGATCACATCATTGGTCACATTATTTTGAATACTCAATATTTTTCTAAGATTCCAACAGAAAATAGTCACAATTACCCTTTTGCTGGTGATTTTTTTGGCAAGAAGAAGAAATCCATCAATATGTTTTGCTTGAACAACAACTTTAGTGTATTGTAAGAACATCCAACTAATCAAGATTGAATATGTGAATGTTTGAAAAGGGACGGGTGTGGGTCTTTAGGGATGGTATAATGTATAAATGTAAGCTTCATATACATCTAACATGAGTGAATAAACATCAATATGGTATTACGATATGTATAGAGTAGAGAAGAGTATGAAACCATAATTTAAGTTGGGTTGTGTGGATCTCGTGATTTCTTAAAATTACTTAGAAATCCAAAATTTATGGTGCATTTGAGGTTAGGGCGCATGAGTCTCCAAGGGATCACTGTGCTAAACAAGCCAGGTATGTTTGGCAAAGATACTGTAAGTACCCTAACTTTTTGTGAGACTTGTGTTTTGGGTAAACAACATAGGATGAAGGTATCCCCAGGGGTTCATAAGTCCCAAAAGTGTTTAAAATATGTGCATACTGACCTTTGGGGACTGAGAAAGTAGACGCCCATGGAAAATCTAAATATTTTTTGTCCCTTGTGGATGATTATAGTAGAAAAGTTTTGACATTCTTGTTAAAATCTAAAGATTAAACTTTTTATATAATTAAAGAATGGAAATCTTTACAAGAAAAACAAACTGGCTTGGTTTGAAAAGTCCTTAGAACTGATAAAGTCCTAGAATTTTGTAATGTGGAATTTGATTCTTACTGTGAAGAAAATGGCATACTTAGGCACAGAACTGCTAGGCATACACCCTAGCAAAATGGGGTTGTAGAAATAATGAATAGGACTTTACTTGAAAAGGTAAGGTGCATGATCTTTACATTCAGGTTACCAAAAACTTTTTGGGGTGAGGCTTTGTATGAGGTAACTTATTTGGTAAACAGGAGTCCAAATAGGACACTTCACTTTAAAACTTCCTTGGAGGTTTGGAAAGGGTCTAAACCAAATTTGCAACATTTGCGAGTGTTTGGGTGTGCTGGTTATGCCCATACTAACGATGGGAAGCTGGACCCTAGGTCCATTAAATGCATTATGTTGGGTTATCAACAACAACATGGTGTTAAGGGTTATAGGTTATGGGAAAGAGATGCTAAAGGCATCAAAATTATCTGTAGTAGTGATGTAATATTTGATGAACTAAATTTTCCTTGTAAACTTCATGATGTTGAAGGTAATGATGCTCATCCTGAACCATTAAGTCAAACGGTGGGATTAGAGCTTGAGGTGGAGCCCTAAACTGTAGCTGATCATTTGAATGCAGATCCCACTGGTGACCCTGAGGATGTAACGAGCCTGGGGAAACGAACAACCAGTACAACTCAGTGAGTCATCAATAGGGGAGCTTCATGATTATCAGTTAACCTGAGATAGACAAAGGATAAATATAATTGTTCCTTAAAGGTATTCCTATGATGATTTGGTGTATACTACAGATGTTCATTTTTTACTGTAAAGGCTCAATTATTGAAAACCTTACATTCAATAAACCCTAGACAATTATATCTAATAACTATCACATCGATCTACTACCACAGTCTATTGCTATAGTAAAAATCAAAACGTTCCCAATAAAATATCTAATCATTTAGTGTTTAACAAAACCTACCCATCAAAGTGATTGCATCATCTCACCAAACGTTTCTAATTCTTATTCGCCATGGTAAATAAAAAGTATAGGAGAAAAGAACTTATACTACAAGATCTAAATAGACGATTTTCGTTTATATGGATATCCAAAATGCTAAATACATCATATCTTTTAATTATAGATAAATAAATGTATGGTCCATATGTATATTATTTGTGACCAATTTTATCTTCTATTTTTAGGTTTTAACTTTTTTCTCCATTGTCTTTTCTATTGTGATAAATTTCACTCCTCTTTTTTAATATTAATATTCTCTTCCAAAATTTTATAATTTTGTGATATTAATCCCCAAAGTAATTAAAGTTTATTTATATGTTCTTCATAATTAGGGTTATTTGTATAAGAAAATTGTTTTCTTTTTGTTTGGGATATGTGTGTGTATTAATGTGGATATGTATCCATTTAAATAGAAAAAGGGTTATGCGTATGTTACTAAAATTCATTTTTATTGATTATAATTGATGTTCTTCCTGATATACAGGAAACAAGTGAATTGTTGTTGTAGCAGAGTTAGTGTATATATACAAAAATTATTAGTGTTGTAATAATAAAATATGAAATGTAGATATAAATTTAAGTATAAAAGGAATATCATTTTTTGATGTATACCTATCACTGCAAGACTTTTCTTATTAAATAAACATAAATTGTGTAAAAATATATTATTTCAAACAAAATAACTATTAGATTGTGGATATAAAACTTATATACTTAGATAGACCTATAACGCAATAAAAAGATGAATAATTAGGTATAGACTCACTACTAAATAACCCACCAAAAATGAATAGGAAAATTTTTACAATATCAAAAGATGATCAAAAGGATGGTCAATCTAAATAATAAGTGAAATTTAATACAAATTACAGTCAATTTATGTATTATATGTAATTATTTCTCATGTAACCTAGATCAAAATTATTTTTTATATATTTTTATTTTCATCTTAAGTCACCTCAGCTATTTTGAAATGTAAATAGTATATCTTTTTACAATTATTATACTCTTTTTATTAACTTCTTCTTATTCCTATTTTTTTAAAAGCAAGATGCGAAAAAAGAAACTCAAAAATAATTACCTCACAGACTTATTTAATTATCCATATGGATGAAAAAATGATGGATATACAATTCAAGAATCAACTACTAATCTCAACACAAAGGACAAGTTTTCTCAAAAAAGAATTCTCAACATAACATTTTTTTGTTGATCAGATCAATCAAACTATCTATTACAATGACAAGTACTGATAAAAAGTCATTAGACGCAACAAGAGATAAATCCACCCACTTCGAAATATCTTTATTCATCCTGGTGCATTTAGCCAATGCATCTGCTGTGGAGTTAAATCTTCTATTAATATGAGCGAATTTCCAGAGTGAACACTGACCTAACCATTTTCTAACTTCCGAAAAAATAGGTTTAAGACTCCAATGAAAGCCCGATCACACCAGAAATTCCTTGAATTAATTCAAGGTTGTCAGAGTAAAATGAAACCGAAAGGTCTTTAGTCGGCCTTATATTCATTAACATGGCCCATGCTTCCCCTTCAATGAATTTTTTAACTTTACAACTTATATTAAACTTCCGGATAATAGTTCCTAATTTATCAATGCCTATAACGGCAATCGCAACTGTTTCCTTATTATTTGTGAAAGAGGCATCACACATCCAAACACTTATTTTTCTATCTTGTCCATTCTTTTCATTACAGGACCCAAATAATCTATATATAAGATCTTTAGAATTATCTAATATATTTTTAGCACTCCATTTTTTTACCTCATGAAAGCACTTAATTCTTTCTTTCCACATATTCTACATAATGATAAGAATAAAGCAATCACAAGCTTCTCCTCCCACCCGTTTTTAGAGTATACCTTGACAATTCGCATAAGCTAATCCGAGAAACTTTCCGTCATGTCCGTATCAATTTTAATTTGAAGAGGTGACATAGCCCAAACCATAATACTAAATGGATATTTAAGCATGAGATGATTGATCCTTATCCATTTCACACCATTCACATATATCATTATTTAAGCACCTTTTCTTTTTCAGATTATTTTCACAGGAACAGCATTGTTGCAGACTCTCCAACATGACTTTTTGATTTTTGATGGCACATTAGAATTCCAAATAATATTCCAAAGTAAACTCTTATTAGCTTCACCAATGGTCGATGGCTGAGCTTCAGATTCCATCTCCTCATCAACCAGAGCATGATAACCTGACTTAGTAGAATATTCACCATTCTTATTATATAGCCAAATAATCTTATCCTCGTTATTATTCTAGAAAATAAGAATTCTCTCAATGATTTTAGATAAATTAAGCGGAAAAATTCTGTACACCAGCTCTTTATTCCATCCGCATCCCGTGTCGTTAAAAAGCTCATTAACCACATTGATCGGACAATCATTTGGTTTCTACAGCAAAATACCTTTAGTAATCTAACAATGATTCCAAACATTGATATTTGATCCATTACTAATTCTCCAAACAACATGTTTTTTAAGAAATTGTATACTCTTAAAGATACTTTCCTAGCTCTATGACTTTTTTTTAGATAATTTAGCATCCCATAACTCACATTTTAGAGAGTAAATCGCTTTTAAGACTTGAGTCGCGAAAGAATTCGGGTTATTAATAAGCCTCCAGGCTTGAGTCGCAAGCACAGCAATATTCATTTTTTGGAACTCCATAAATCCAAGCCCACCTATTTTTTTAATCTAGTCATTTTCTTACAAGCAACTCAATGAATTTTATTTTTATTTCCTGCATCCCGCAAAAAGTTAGAAACAATACTCGATAGGTTCTTACAAAGAATTTTAGGGAACTTAGAAACAGACATTGTGTAGTTCGGAATAGTTTGTAATACTAATTTAATGAGAACCTCTTTCCCACCTTCCGAAAGTAAGCTAGCCACCCAACTAGCTGATTTAGACAACAATCTATCTTTTATATAATTCAGATTATCACTTTTAGCTCTTTTTATAGTCAAAGAAACCCCCAGATTTTTACCCAAATCCTTTGTAATCCCTATATTAAGTTTATGAGATATCTCCGTTCTGACTGATTCCGAAGTGTTTTTACAGAAGAGCATAGCTCATTTATGAAGATTAATACGTTGACCGAAGGCACTACAATAATCGCTTAGTAGATTTTGAAAAGTTTCAATTTCCCTTTGATCGATATTAATAAAGAAAAGAGCATCATCAGCAAACAAGATGTGAATTAACTAAGGACACTGCCTTGTAATCGAAATACCTTTAATTGAACCACTTCTACACTGATGGTTAATAAGACTAATAAGGCTCTTAGAAGAGAAAAGAGCAGAGGATATAACGGATCACCTTGTCTAAGACCTTGCTCTGGTTTGAATTTTTTGAGACGTTGACCATTAACTTTAATTTGGAAAGAACACGACGACATACAATTATAGATCCAGCCAATCCATTTCTCACTAAAACCAAGGGCACGCATAGTCTTACAAAGAAAATTCCAATTCACATACTCATAGGCTTTCTCCATTTCAACTTTGACCGCCGCATAATTCTTCTTTGATTTCCTTTTTGTATTAAGAAAGTATGACACCTCTTGAGTAATCAAGATATTATCTTGGATATTTCTGCCTTTGATAAATGCAGTCTGTGTGGGCGATATAATTTCATCCATAAATGGTTGAAGTCTAGAGGCAAGAATCTTAGCAAGATTATAACAGAGATTAGCGCACGAGATGGTCCAATAATCTTTGATTGATTCATTGCTTGTACCTTTGGGAATAAGTGTGATTACCAAATCATTAATTCGACCAATATCCATATTAAAATTGAATAAATATTTAACAAAGCCAAAGATATCATTTTAATAAATTCCCAAAACACATGATATAATTTCCCAGGTGGGCTATAAGGGCCAGGAGTTTTAGAACCTGACATATCCAACACGACTTTTCTAATTTATTCCATACTTGTAGATAATGTAAGTCCTTATTTCATAGCAGAGGTTACTTTTGACGGTATATATTGTGTAATTTCATCGGGGTCCGATGTCAGGGTTTCTTTAAACAGATTAACGTAGTAATCTGGAATGATCTCATTGAGTTCCTTCAAATTATCAGTCCATTCATCATTTTTGTTCGTAATGGAACAAATTCGGTTATCTTTCCTTCTTTTCATAGTTTTAGCAAAAAAAATACTTAGTATTTTTATCTCCTTTTTGTAATAACAGATCATGCGCTCTATCTTCCCAGTATATCTCTTCCAATTTCCACAGCTCTTCGATATAGTTTTTGATACTTGCTTCTCTTATTTAGTTTTCTCCTGATACCAGCTCATTGTTAATAGCAATCAGCTCCTCCTGTAATTCATCAATTCAGTTTCTATTATTGAAAAATGTAACTTGACTCCAGCCTTTAAGGGCTAAACAGGTAACATCCCTTTTATTACAGAAATCTGTAATGCTATCAGGCTTATATTTATTACTCCAATTACCTTTAACAACCTCTTGACACTGGGTATGTTTTAACCAGCTGGACTCAAAGATAAAATATTTATTAAACTTTTCTTTTTTGATATCACGAAATAAAATCAGCGGTGAATGATCCGACCACACAACCGAGGGAACCTTAGGCATATCATTTGGGAACGAGGCACACCAATTCATACTCGTAAGAGCACTGTCAAGTCTTTCCTTAATATTATCATCATTACATCGTCGATTATTCCAGGTTTAGTGACACCCCTTGCTAGGCATGTCCACAAGATGATTAGAATTGATAAACTCGTTAAGTTTAAGAATTTTGTCCAAGTTTGGTGACTTTTTCTCTTTTTCTCGAAAAAGTTGGAGATGTCATTAAATTCACCAATAATAATATGTAGTTTATCAAGTTGATTTATTTTTTAGTAAGTATTTGGCATAACTTGATTCTCTCACCATCACTACTAGGAGCATGAACACATAATAAATACCACGAACTACCATAATATTAAAAACCTTAGCTATTACATAACTTTGACACGATAACATAACAAATACATACATGGAGTCTTTCCAAAGGAGTAGTATGCCCCCGGACCTAAACATCTTCCTACAAGATCTACTACATAAGAGTTATTAAAAAAATTAAAATGGGAACAAGATTTAAGATATTTTTACTTAACCTACTTTCCAACAAGTACACAGATGCAACATTATTTTTACGAACTAGGGCTTTAAACGACTTCCTTGTCAAGGGGGCCCTAGCCCCTTGACAGTTCCAAACAAGCAAGCTATCCATCCCTTCCGACCGCATTACGGGATCAGGTGCAATCCTCAACCATGTGTGGAGGAACACTTTCCTTCAAAGGAGCCCCCGAATACTCACATCTTATCAAGCGTGACTACCGCACCACCCATTCTCTAAATGTCCATAACAATTATCCCACCACAAAAGTAAATTTTTTTATTATCCTCAAATTCCTCAATCAAGACCAAGTTCTTATCATCGTACCGCACGTTCTCCCATCACCATCATGGTGCCAAAGGTACTAAGGCCAATAGTCTATGCGCCAACAATTTTTGTGCCAACTATCTTATAGCTAATTGTGTCAAACTATTTTTTCGCCAACGATCTTTGTGATAAATATTTTTGTATCAATTATTTTAAGGCCAACGATCTCTACAATCCGTCGCCATGCCTTAGTTTTCTTCCTTACCAAACCCAAGACACATAATGCCCCCACGCCATCATACAAATCACAGTAACCCACACCAAGTATAAATTGTAAAGATACTCGAGAATAACCACATGCAGAATGTTTATTTGAGAAGGACAACCAAAGCAGATATATAGATCAATATAGTTACCGCAAAACATCTTTATCAAAGGGGAAAAACAATTTCCCAACATGTAATTAACTAATAACCCAAAAATAAATAAATCTAATACACAAATTTCCATATCCCCTGCGCCCTTTGACAAGAAGTTTTGTTTCAAAGCAACAATAGAAAATTATTTGGAGTAGACATATTAATGTAGGTTTTGAAAATTATGCGATATTGATGAGAACTTGTTATTCTGGTAAGTTATAGGAAGTAGGTTTATATAATATAAGAGATGCAGATATCAAAGAAATATAACAGCTTAAAGATGCATGCGGTGAAGGAAGATTTTTTTCCAAGTGTACATTGTTAAAGATGCATGAACGAGACCCTGCAGATCCATGGGAAATCAAACCTGGAATCCAATCGAGATATGCTTTAAGAAAAAGAGAAGAAATCAGCCTCAAGCAACTCTTGAGAAAGTGCCTTAAATCTGATGAAAAAATATTACTGGTTCTTGAAAATAGCATTCTGATATTTATGGATTATTTCACCGTGATTTCCAATAAAGAGAAAACCAAAATTGGACCAATTGAGTTTGATTGTATTGAGAAGATAACTCTGATCATAAAATCCTTCCAATATCTCAAAAAACGATCAAGTTTGACATGTTCCAAATAATAAAATTCCAACTGCTCCTTAGCAAAATATTCAAGAGAAAAGTGCTTGCATAATAGAAACGTAGAGATACGAAAAGGAAAAGACCAATATTTGATAAGGTAAATTATTCCTCTACAAAGAATCGTAGCAGAAAAAAAGATACTAACAAAGCCTTATCTTTCCTTTGTAGAGGATAACTTGAGTCTGACATAACTGAAAATACCATAGAAGAAGAAGCAATCTATCCCCAAATTGCATTTTCCAAACTGATTACATGCAAAGAAACAAGAACCAAGATAAAAGAGAGCCCTGAAGGTGCTCTTAACATGTATAAGATCTTCCCCATTCTCAGAGAAGTGATACATGTGACATGCAAAGAACCCCACAGTAATGATGAGAAAAATAGTGATAATCTAGCAAAAATTAATGGAGAAAGGAGGACCTGGATAATGTGGTAGGAGAGAAAAAGGATCAATCTTTAACATAATTTAATTTTTAGAAACGTAGCAAAAGAAAGAAATTGAAAAAATCAATTAATCTTTGATTTTATGAAGAGGAAAGCTTAGAGAAGATGATGAACCCAAGATAACATTTACTAGTAAAAGAATATGGCTAAAAATAACAAAAGGACAAAATTTCCTCCAAAAAGGGTTCCTCAAGATAAAAATACTAGAAATGAAAATAGATAAAGATAATTATTAAACCTGAAAACCTAGTAATACATAAGAAGCTAACTTCTATCTCCTGAGAAGGGATAGGATGCACGTCAAATTTAGACTCACAGGAGTAAAATTGACATTTATACACAATAAAGTAAAGCCAATTATTTGCGCTAAATTTTATAACATATTTTATCTGTAACAAACAGAAAGAATATTTTATAAAATTCACATAATTTATAATTGTGTCTACCATAACACGACTATTTCATCCACCATAGTACATCATTACAATAAACAACTAACATTAACAAGAACTATTAGCAAATGTCATAGCTCTTGTTAGTTAACCCAAAAAAGTAGCATAGGTAAACAACAATTTTCAATTTCTCACAAAAACCTCCTCTATAATCCAACAGTACCATTTTAGCTTTCGATCCCTTCTCTCTTCTTGTATAGAAGCATTCCGGGACCGCCATTAATAACTGACCAAGCCTATTACACACAAAAACAACTCATTTAGTAACAAATAGTAAGACAGCAGTAAGATATATGCGAAAGTGAGATGTACCTTAAATTATGTAGCAGTAGGAAGGTAAACCCTGATAACCCCCCTCATAGTAATCCTTTTCCTACAAGTAGGACATTTGTGTTGAGCAGATATATCAGCTTTGATACAGCCCTTACAGAAAATGTGACCATATTTGGTCGAAACGGCCTCAACAAATGGGCTCAAGCAAACTGGACAGTTAAAAGTAGGCTCCTTCACTGGTGGTGGAGGTGGTGGTGCCACACTCTGAACAACATTCTCTCTCTGTCATTAAATATAAAAATCTGATTGGAATAAATAAATAGAGAAGATGTGAATCATGAAATATAACAGATTAATTAATTACCACGGAGCTGCTACTTCCACTACCCTCTAGGTTAATGTAGAGATCACTATTGTCAATTGTTTGATTTGGAGAAGCTCTTCTACGCTTAGAACGAGCATTAGCATGAACATGAGAAGAAGGATGTTCTGTAATAAATAAAATAAGTATACATATTTGAAAAGGACCCTCGAAATACATATAAAGGTAAAAAATTAACTTACCACCATCATCATCAACCACAATCTCTCTTTCACTATTCCTTCTGGTGTTCGCCTGTCACAAAATGAAATATAGGCTATTATTAGGTTTAATCAAAGTATACAAGACGCATAAAAACATAATGAAAGAAAAAAAATACTTCTTCAAATACCCTTGGAGAAGAGATGAGTACTTCATCATCAAATGCTTGAACGTCAATAGGGCTAGGTGGTGGTATACTATTACTAGTACTTCCTTGAACTAGGGATAACATTTGCTCAAATGGACAATGGGATAAGCTTGAAGTACCCTCAGGTTGCTGATTTCCTACAGATGGTGGTGGGCCCACATTGAGATTGAGATCAATACTTATAGAAGCTGGCACTCTCCTATGACCTCTTGCATACCTCAAAGGACTAGCTCTAGTCTCTTGGGTGCTCATATCGGAAACACGAAACGCTCCCCTCTTCAACTAATTCCACACCTAGGAAACCAAACACAAATTCCAATTACACGATCATTAGCCCAAAGAGATTAAATAAACAATACAGAGACTAAATTAATTCTATTTATCGAAAAATGGATGTTATAGTGGTGCAATTGAAATTGAGTATACAGTTAAGTAAGCGAATTCAAAGTAACAATTTAAGTTCGATCTAAAAGTAATGAAATAGAAAATTTAATATATATTTATAATCAGAAATGAAAGCAAGATTATAGGTTAAAACCCAAAAATTAATTTTTCCAAATGCAAAATAATGAAAAATTAAAACTTTTGAAAAGGTAACAAATTTGGGATTTGAAATTTCAAATTTTATAACCTAACCGTTTGATTATTCAAAAAGAATATATTGCCCGACAATGGTTCAATTACAACCAAAAAATCAAACAATTATAGTATATAAACCACTTTTGTTTTTAAATCCCGTAACCATTTAGATATTTAGGTCAATCTATAGTTGATAAATTTTTAGAAAGCTTAAAGTCATTCAATTTATATGCAGGTATAAACAATATTTCCAATTCAATTAAAATTAATTCTCAAATAACATAAAAATATCAATAAAGTATTTAAGATTCATATATAATTTCAAATTTAATCTAAGAGAATTTAGTCCATAACTAAAAAAATAAAACTAAATAGTAAAAGGATTAGAATCTTGTTTAAAACAATAAGCTAATGTTTATTACTCTAGAGGTGGAATGGTGTAAAAGTGGTTTAGGAGGGTTTTTCTTCTCTTGATTTTTGTTATTTAAATGGTTAAAAATATTTTATGGGCTGTGGACCTTTTTTAAATGACCAAATTCAACCCAAAAATATTTTCAATGATTATGGGTTGTGGGCCTCTTTCAAATGACCAAATCCAACCTAGAAACCAAAGTAATCTAGAAACCAAAGTTATCCTCCATAATCTTCATCAATTGAAAGTGATGACACCAGAGTCTAAATTCACTAGTGCAACAACTTTCCCAAAGCTTCTTGCTTTTTTTGCACTCTTTCTCGTCTCCTTTGAGCCTTAAGTAACTTCTCAAGATCCGAGAGCATACACAAAACCTACGAATTTATAAATGAACAAAAACAAAACAAGCATGAAATAGAAAAAAACTAACTCTAATACACTAAGTAAAACTACCATAATTATCAAACTAGTCCCCGGTAGCAGCGCCCAAAATTTATCATCTCCCAAGTTGATACAATTAATATAACTAATTCATACCTAGATAGAGGTAACTACCCTATGTGTACAGATTGTTTACAAGTAATATAAGTAAGTATGTAAAGATAATCGTCTCCACAAGGACTGAACTCATTAATGTCGAGCTCAAGTTCCTAAGAACTGTAGAGGATTCAGTTGATACTAAAAACAGAATTATAAATAAATGGTTTTTGTTTGGTATTCGATTAATAACTAAAATCAAATATTAAACTAGATTAAATTAAACTAATAATTCAAGTAAATAAACTAAAGAGAATGAGAGAACAGTTTCACTCGAGTTTGCTAGTATTCCCTTATCCTACTATGTCGATGGTTCAAATTATATGGGTGATTGGGTTGTTATACTAATCGGGATTCCAAATTCCTTCTAAATTTTACCATTGTAGCTTAGAAGCTAACTTACGAATTCCTCACGGGAGATTGTTTTATGCAAAATCTCGGTGATATGTGATTATCCCACTAGTCAAGCCCGAAAGGATCACTACAGCACATCGTACGAATATGAACCAGTTTTATTCGTAAACCCCCGCTACGATGACAATTTGGATATTTAGCTAAATTTATAGTTGATAAATTTATAGAAAGATTAAATTTATTCAATTTATATGCATCTATAAACAATCCCTAGTTCAATCAAAGTAATTCCAAAATAAAATAAAAACATCAACAAAGTATTCAAGGTTTCATACATAATTGAAAACTCAAGCTCAGAGAATTTAGTGCATAACTAAAGAAATAAAACTAAATAGTAAATAGATTAGAATCGTTTTTAATACAATACACTAATGCTAATTAACCTAATGATAGAGGTGGAATAGTGTAAAAGTGGTGTAATAGAGCTCTAGCTTTTATTTCTTCTCCTCGCAAGACTTTTTTCTCTCTTCTCTTCTCTTAATTCTGGAAAAAGGATTGTTAACCTTTTACTTAACTTATTTTAGATATTTAAAGGGTTTAAAATGTTTTATGGACAACCCAAAGACGTTTTCCATGACAAGTGGACTAGTTTTAACTGCGTTAGCCGCAATTTTAATAACTTCTTCAATTCAACTCCAAATCATGAGTTGTTAGTTTCTATGGGCTCCTGACTCCAACTAATATATATAAATCAAAGGGGTCCTCCATATTCTTCATCAATTTCACGTAGTGACACCAACAAGTCAATTTCTAAATTTGACTAGCATGTGCTTTTACTTTCCAAAAGTTGATTCGTGGTCCTTTAACCCCTTGATCCTATATTGACTTATTATACTTATTTGGGATGTAATATTTCCCAAGTACCTAAGTGCTGCACACTTACACAAATTACACAAAAATAGCTCTAAAAGTAACAATTCTTTAAAACTAGACCAGAAATGAGAAACTATCAAAATATAGGTAATAATACCTCACAGTAGCATAATATAACCCTAAAATGATGTCTTGTATCTAGATGAATCTATCACATAAATTGAGACATCAGTATATATATATATGTATTTTGTATAAATATCATATTCATCATTAAATATGCACTATTTAAATTGAAAACATCAGGTTTCAATTAAAAAAATTGCACCTTCAAAATTTACCTAGATTAGACATCCTTGGGCCCAATTAAATTTTTTGTCCAGGGTCTCCAAATGACTAGGATCGGATTTGTCATTTACCCACGGTATGAAGATAACCACACTTTAGAACTATCAGAGTTAAAACATCCGTCATAATTGTGAACCATATTTTTGTCGGTTAATTCCATTTAATGTGAAGTACAAAGAAGGTGATTGGTGTTGGTTATGGTGTGATTAATTAAGGATGAATAAAGATGAAAATAACACCTTAACCTAAACAAGGCACTCACCGCAAGTACCACAGGTCGTACGCAAGTCTTAATGATGAGTAGAATTCGTTACGAAAGTTAGGAAGACCTTATGCAACATAAAGTGCAAATAAAACAACTAGAAGAATAATACGCTGAAAATAAAAGACTTGGAAATATTTGTTTGGTTTTAAGACTATAAACAATTAACTAAATAAAATAAAAATAGGAAAATAAATAAAAAGAAGAAGATAGTATGATAGTTTAGCTCGAGAACTAGCAAGTAATCCCCACTAGCCTTATTATAACCTATTTTTGTAAGGAAGAATTGTGTAATATGCAATATCCAGGATTCTATATTACTCCTAACTCCCTTCCGGATGGACTTGGGTGGCGACCTAACAATTACTAGGGGACTTGGTTAAGGGGACCCTTCGCAGTGATCAGTGGTTAATCCCAATCCTCAGTGAGTATCTAGTTAGGAAAGCCCTTCGGGATCACTACCGCCCACCAGACGATTATGTGGTGTTTCAATAATTAGAAACCCCTTCCGGGTGACCATTGAACTACTATGGTAATCCTATACGTTCGCCTTCTTAAGAACTGCAGACAATAAATCAAAACACATAAAAGCAGAGAATAAAACAATAATGTCAATTAAATGCTAACATCCTCAATTAAAATAGATATAAAACAAGTCTAGGGTTCATACCTATATGCTAATATCAAGTTAAAATTGAATTAGTTCGTACTGGAAAAAGAAAAGAAAACAATTACAAATTTGAAGGATTAGAGAGGCATGATTGGTTGTCCAACTCCTTCTGATCTTCTCTCCTCTTGATGTAAGCTTCCTCTTGGTTTAAAGACTGACCAAAGATGAGTTCTCTAGGGTAGGAATGAGTATATATAGGCCATTGGTCGAAATTAGGAGTAATCCCCAAGTTAAAGAGACCGGATCTTACCAAAATTCGTATTCCTAACTTGTAGGAAGGAATAAACCTTTACATATATTGTTTTGGTCATATCTCCTTCTTACTTAACCTATTTTTACGTTCTTTATATGGAAATGACCGCGTTGAAAAAATCTAGCTTCTCATATATGAACATCTCTATAATTCCAGACCTTTTTTCTGCAGTAAATTAAATAGTGGACATATGTGCAGTTTTGGCAGCTACTTTACATTCCAAATATATCCAAACTCTTCCTTTTTTACTTTGACCAAGGGTTTTCCTTTACTTTTCCTTTGCAAATAATTTTCCATAGGTATAATCGCTTCCAAATATCTAAGTGATATACAAATAACACACAATTACGCACAAAAGCTCATAAAATAATAAAACACTTAAAACTAGACAAGAAAGTGTATAACATAAATAAATAGGGAAAATCCCGAAATTAATAACTAAATAACCCTATAATGATGTCTCCAGTATAGATTAATTTATCACAAATAGAGAGACATCAGTGATATAAAGAGATAGAATATGAGATTGAATAAATGGGTGTAAGGTATAGAGTCGGGGTTAAGGTTTTTAGTGTACACCAGAGAGAGAGAGAGAGAGAGAGAGATAGATAGAGAGAGAGAGAGAGAGATGCTACATTTCTTATAAGAAGTCTTGTATCTGTGTCTATTGTGTGTATATAATATATATTACATAAGTTATAAAATATCCACTAAATGACGAATTATTTGACTCGGGCCCAATATCGGTAGCTTGCGCGCTCCTCCATAACTAAGGACCGGACCTAACCCACAAAATATTATTGGACCACTAAAAAATACGTGTATATTGGGCCAGTTTTGTGGGGTTTTGCGAGCCGTGCAGATATATGAGCACTCATACTTCCTAGTATGTAATACAATAAATATAGGTTACCATGATTCCCATGAACCAACCTTCATTACATTGCCGATGAAATAAATTGGAATTTTATATGTATTAAGAAAAATATAAGTCCTTAAACAAGCATTGGAATACAAATGCTTGTACATAGGTCACTGATATATTCAGTAAGGTTATATTTAATAATCACAATTATTAGATAAAATGTATGTAGCTCTCCGTAGTTTCTGCACCAACCATTTTTGTTGGAATCCCATATTTGCTATTAAGCACTTAAAAGTAGATGGAGTTAAAACATTGGTGAGTAAAGCGGCGAGATTGAACTCCATTTGTACATGCTTTATTTCTATATGTCAATTTTGTACACTCTCTTTCATGGAAAGATATTTGACTTCAATTTTCTTTGACTTTGACAAATTCTTATCATTTATTTAAATTAAATTTGTCGCTTTGTCGTGACAACATATCACATGGCATTTCTATGCAGGGCAATAATTTCCCATTGGGATATATATTTGTGAAAAAGTTACTCAACCATACGACATGATCTAAAATCGTGTAAATAATCAACTTCACTTTGAACATAATTTTATAAGTAAACTTGTAGTCTTGTTCATCTTTAAGTAACTCGTCACTCTTTTAACAACCTTCATGAGTGAAACTTCATGTTTGCTAATATACCGGGCTAGCATGCCAATGACAGATGTTATGCCTAGAGTTAAACAGACTTGGGCGTACATGAAACTCATATTGACTGGCAAGTATGGTATCTTCTTCATTTCTTCCATCTCTAAGCTCAGACATGGGATCAAAATCGATCAAACTTATATTTGTGAGATAATGGTGTTTTTAATTTGTCTTTATAATAAAGCATCACATAACTTTAGAGTATTTCTTCAAATGTGACAAACCAAGTTTCCTTTGATTTTGGTCCTTATCAATTTGAATTATAAGAAAAAGGGTGTGTCTGAAAAGGTTTTTCATGTCAAATTTTGTGATAGAGTTCTCTTGGTTTCATCCAATAGATTACTGAAAAATGTATAAGACAAGGATGACTAAGTTTCTCCCACTAGACTCGAGGTAATCACACATGTCAAATTTTTTTCCTTAAACATGTACTCACTCACAACTTGATTGAATTTCTTTAACACTGCCCAAAACTTGTTTCTAGACATAAATAAACTTGTTCACATTACATGATAAGTGATTTGAGGTGTTAGTCTAAATCCTTTATGGTTTTATCATGTAAATCGTTTCTTCAGTATTTCCATATTAGATTAGAATTAGTGTTTCACGATGACTTTGACTGTGTCTTAGATATCCACACTTATAACAAAACAAAACTGTATTCTCATAATAACAGTGTTCCTATTCTAGACTATCTAACTGGGCTACGAACCTATATTCTCATAATCATAGTGATTAGGAAGAATCACATCATTGGTCACATTATTTTGAATACTCAATATTTCTATAAGATTCCAACAGAAAATAGTCACAATTACCCTTTTGCTGGTGATTTTTTTGGCAAGAAGAAGAAATCCATCAATATGTTTTGCTTGAACAACAACTTTAGTGTATTGTAAGAACATCCAACTAATCAAGATTGAATATGTGAATGTTTGAAAAGGGACGGGTGTGGGTCTTTAGGGATGGTATAATGTATAAATGTAAGCTTCATTTACATCTAACATGAGTGAATAAACATCAATATGGTATTACGATATGTGTAGAGTAGAGAAAAGTATGAAACCATAATTTAAGTTGGGTTGTGTGGATCTCTTGATTTCTTAAAATTACTTAGAAATCCAAAATTTATTTACCAATACAAGCAAATTTAACCCAATGATTAATATTTTCATCTCACACTTATCGTGGATAATCATACCACCACGAGTATTGAACAACTATGGTAACAAATATAAACTATTACATTACCAAACTTACTAAATAATAAACCTATTCGAGAACAAAAACTATCATTACATTATCCCATATCCAAAATCACTACCAGATTTTGTTAACACGAGTAAACGTGCTATCTTAATCACCCAGTAACTTATCAATCTTGTATTGGATATACTCAATAAATTCTATATGAAAGATATTGTAGATATATATGAAGGTCAGGCAAAACCCCTTAATATCTTCTCTTTTAAGGATAATAATATCGATCATAAATACCTTGAGATTTCTAAGCCCTATTCCATTGATCGAGAAACCTTCATTGACAAGGAAATATACTAATTAAGATTTCTGAACCCTAATTCATTAATTGTGAAACCTTTGATGACAAGAAAATATATTGTATACGATTCCATTTTGGAATTGAAAGCATCATTATTACTAACCTTGTCTACAAATCATATGCACTTGAATAAAAAATCGTTATCTATTAGAACGTTCGAATACACATATTCATTTTTTATTGTAAAGGCTCTATATTTGAAAACCTTACATTCAATAAACCCTAGACAATTATATCTAATAAGTATCACATATATATCCTACCATAATCTATACTATAGTGAAAATAAAAAAATTACCAGTTAAATACCTAATCATTAAGTGATCTATGGAACCTACCCATCAAAGTGATTGTCAAACGTTGATCGCCATAATAAATAAATAAATATAGGAGAGAAGAACTCATACTATATGATACAAAGACGATTTTGGTTTATATGTATTTCCAAAATTCTAAATACATAATATCGTTTAATTATGGATACATAGTTGTATGATCTATTATATCTATAATTTGTGACAAATTCAATCTCCTATTTTTAGGTTTTTTCTTTTTTCATCATTGTCTTCTCTATTATGATAAGTTTCACCGCAGTCTTTCAATACTAATATCCTCTTCCAATTTTTTTTTGATTTTGTGATAGTAATACTCCAAGCAATGAAACTGTAGATCTATATTCTTCAGAAATGATAGATACTAATTGAATACTGGGTATGCACAAAACGAAACCATAATCACTGTTATGGTGGGTATGTATCTAATGTATATATTGTTTATAAGTGGATATAACTATGTACTCTATAGGTATGTGTTGATATGTGAGATATTATATGTTTCATAATGTTGGTCTTGTAAGATTTGAATCCCCACAGCCACGCTCGCATTTTTGTGGTCAGCTACATAACGGCTACGTGGACTTATCTTGGCCCTTGATTTGCTTTGGAGATCGGACAACTGAGATTGGAAGTGGGCTTTGTCTCATATAAAAGGCCATTATCCTTATTTTTTTCATTCTTTACTTCTTCCGATTACTCTTCCCCTCTCTCTCTCTCTCTCTCTCTCTCTCTCTCTCTCTCTCTCTCTCTCTCTCTCTCTCTCTCTCTCTCCTCTCTCTCTCAAAATCTAACCCTAGAATAGTTGAAAACTTTGGTTTCTTTCAACGATAGTAGTTGAGTGTGTTAGATTAGATAAAAGTTTAGCAAATCTGTAAAATTGAATCTTCTGGTTCAATCACTAAGTGTATTTCGGCGTAGTAAATGTACTAGAAAGGTTTGTGGTTTAACTTGTAATATATGATAAACTCGAGAGATTTATGTGAGGTGTGCAAACTTGTTATTCGAGGCATATAGTGAATCTGAGCTACTCTCATCTAGGCTCAACGTGGATGTAGTTCTATTTTTGGACTGAACCACGATAATTTTTGGTGTTCTTAAATTTTTGTACTTAAACGTTTTCTGTGAACCTACTCGATTTAAACCTTATTTTTTATCTGAAACTTAGAGGATTTACGACAGTGGTATCAGGACTTACTAAAATCGTTTTCGATTCGTTTAAAACGTTATTGGGTCTTTCAGATCTGGGTCTTTTATAATTTAGGGTTTATCGAGAAATTTTGGTTTCTTGGAGATCTTAGGGTTTCCAAAATCAAACCACATGTCTTTTGGTTGTTTAAAAGAGGGTTATGTCTCTCTATATCTTAGTTCTCTTGATTAATACCCTACAATGATGACTTCAACTCGTATTGATATGTCGGTATACGATGGGAAATGGATTTTGGTGTTTGGCAAAAAAAGATGAAAGTCTTGTTATATCATCATTAGGTAGGAAGTGCGTTAAGAGAGGACATTAAAGTATGGCGTGAAGGCAATATCGAGAATGAAGAATCAATTAATGAAGAAGCATATTGAAGGAAAATTGCAACTCAATTATATCAAAATATAATTCGGCGGAAACAAAATTGCAATTAAAAACCATCTAGTTGCGAATTAAGGATTTAAAACAAAGAAAAAACCGATTACATACCTTAAGCCGTTGTATGAAAATCGAATTGTTTAATATCAGCTTCAAAAGTTTGAAGCCTCCACGCTTTGCACACCGAGCTTGAGTCTTACTTCCAGAATCACAATTCTAGCTTGGAGACAAAAGACCTTTTATTTCTTGGAAGAAAAACTGATGGAAGATTTATATCTGTATAATGACTTTCATTATATTATAAACCCAACTATAGAAAATGAAAAGACAAAGAATAGGAAAAGTCGGAAACGTATAATGAAATTGATTATCTTAATAATCTAGTCCATTACCACTTGTAAAGTGGACTTGGACCTTCTACATTATACAAAAATGATTGACTAGCCTAGCGGTTAGCGACACATTTCACGCTACTAGAGGTCTGTGGTTCGATCCACAAACTTGTCAATTTTTCCTTTTCCTTTTTGTATTAGTTCGGTCTTATATTAGAATATTAAATTGTGCTAGCAAATTAATATACCGATATTCCAAGTATATATTTAATTGATATTTATTATCTAATAATAAAATTAATTAACGACATGAAGCAAGGTCAATACACTCGTTAGTGTGTGACTACATGGGTTCATCGTTAAACCGGTAGTAGTTAACTTAATTAACTACTAATCGAGGTTGGCGTCTAACAACAGTCCTCAACGACCGGATAACGTGAAGTAACCCTGTACAAAGAACCCGGTAAAGGATCATACACGTATTCCCTCTATCTTTACAGCTCCGGATCATCCTGGGATATGGTACATCTGTCAAATCCCATTAGAAAATCAACTACGTTACACGTCGATTATCAACGATTGACGAATGACCTAAGAAACACCTTTCTTCATTCATTCTATCACCTTGGTCAAGGATTTGATACAATCGTTATAATCTTATGACATCGTAGAGCTCAAACTCTTTACCTAGAGTTGATAGATTCCATCTCGACTCATCCCTAGGAGCATATATACTTAATTATGTCCAATATCCTCTCGACTAGCATTGTGACACACTAGTAGTCCAATATCAAAACACAACAAGCATATACACAACAGTAGTGATGATCTCAGGTCAAAGGATTACAAGCATAAAATTCCTTTTAGAGATTACCTACTTGACAGTTCAAGGTAATTAACCATTAGGAATCTCTAGTTTTAGTCGGTTCGATAATCACATCTCTATGTGTATTATCTATGCACCTAACTCGGTAAACGAGAACTACCGATATTTATCCAATAAATACTTGTTAGCTACATATTAATCTAACCGGATCATCGAGGTCCTAACTCGATAATCCTACGATTAAGAACAAGTTTAGATTAAGTCCTATAAGCTAGATTCTCATTATCATAACACCTTATGATATCTAGTTCGTAACTTAATCAAGGATTTGACTTTATATTATGTAGATTAATACCATAATCATAAAGGCTTGCCATAGATTCAAGGAAACAATTTCTTTAATCAAAACTGTAGGGATAACTATTATCGTGTACAATAAACACTTGTGTTCAATTCATTACAAGACGATCGGGGCTAGGGCATAATTCTAACAATCTCCCACTTGGCCTAGACCCAATCGTTCAAGTACCATAATTCATAAACAGTTTGTTCTCATCAGACTCTTCTGATAAACAACTTAGATGAATAGATATACATCGTGTTCCTTCTTCTACCTATTGAATGTTAACATCTTCATGTTCAATTATATCTCGAATCAAGCGGTACTACTGCAGAATTTGTTTGGATCTATAGTTTATTCTAGGTTTCTTTAATCATACAATATCTCAAATATTGTCATTATATAAAGAAACAATATCTACATTGTGAAACTACACTATGTATATATAAGGAACTATTTTATCCAAACCACTAGCATAGTTGCATCTTATGCTGCTATGTATTCTACTTCTAGTAACCGAAATCTGCTACAGTGTCTTGATTGGAACTATTCCAATTTACTTCTCCTCTATATAGACACAACCATATCTTGATTTGCTATCATCCACGTTTGAAGCAAAACAAGCATCTATAGACCCAATTAGCTTCAACTTATATTCTCCACATATGAGGAATTGGTCCTTAATACTTCTTAAGTACTTAAGGATAGTCTTTACTACTTTCCAACATTCCTCATCAAGGTTATCTTCAGACCTACTCGCTACTCCTAGCGTGTAGTGTACTTTAGGTCTCATACATTTTTCATGGTGTGTTAGATAGATACTTATTGTTTTAACAAATAGGACTATACACATTCATTCTCTTACTTTTAGGGTCCTAGAACAAACCCTAACATTAAGAGTAACTCCAAAGCCTATTGTCGAATAGATACTCTTGGAATTTCCATGCGATGCTTCTAAAAAAGTATAAATGTAGTAAGATTGATATAGGTCAAGTAGCTTCTTTGATCTATCTCTGTAGATCCCAATTCAAAGAATATAAGCTACTATCCTAAATATTTCATGGAGAACCATTTAACAATCAAAAACTTGGTTAATTGCTTGGTTGGTATATCATATCCCTATGTGATAATATGTCATCTACATATAACATTAGGAAGATAAGTGTACTCCCACTAGTCCTTTGTACTCTTATGACTCTTATTCTAAAATCATAAAATCAAACTATTTGATTGTATGAAAGAGAATAATCCAACTTAGTGACATTTTCTGAACCCATTAAATGTATTTTGGAACTTACATATTTTATTATGAGTAAATGGAAATATTAGACCTTTAGGATTGGTCTTAAGGACGTCATAAACTCCCATTTAGTGAAAACTATTTTTCACATGATATTACCATATCTCAAAATAATAGTATGTAGTTACCAATCGAAGAATCTGAAATGAACTAAGCATTACTATGAGAAAAGGAATTCATCATAACTGATGTTTTCCTTTTTATTTAAACGCTTAGCAATTAGAAGGACGTTATGGGTCTCTACCTTACCGTCTACTCCAATCATTTCCCTAGCACCCATTTACTATAAATGGATCTTATATCTATTAAAGATTCAACCAAAGTACTATTACTTTGTTGATCCTTATAGATATTAATTCAGATTCTATGGTTCTTAACCACTTGTCACTATCTAGACTAGTCATAGCCTCTTCATAGGGATTTAGGATCATCACTTGATGGGATTTTCATCTATATGATTTCCTCATCAAACTATCACCATTATTACAATTGATTTTGGTGTATGATGATATCTATATAACCTATAGGAGGCTTGTGTACAATAAATTCTTCTTTCTCTTGATTTGTTAACTTCCTTTTTCCAAGAAAGGTTCATTAATCATCCCTAATTCCTCAAAGTGTGAGACTTGAACCTTAAATGAAACTATTAACACATCAAGGAAAGAAAGACTGGCATGCATCTGATGCCCTTCAGCTTGTATAAATAACTTTGAAATCTTTATTTCATTTTGATTTATTTCTACATTATGAATCCCAATAAGGTTGTATTCCTTACCACAATCTCTTTGTATTCTGAATGGTGTAGAAATATATTAATGTCATTTTCTTTGGGTATCCAACAAATCTATATTTCAAAGATCTCAACTCAAGCTTAACCATCATAAGTCGTTTAGCATAAACAAACAACTTCAAACTTCTACCGTTTGAGGTTTAACTTATGTTATCTCCATATCACATATGGATTTCATCGACTGTTTAGTGGGACCTAAGAGTTCATTAAATATGCAATTGAATTTAAAACATAATCCCATAGGAATATTTAAAATCAAGTGAATCACTGAGACAAAATCTAATTTTGTCATAGATGATCTATTAATTCATTGCTAAGATATTCACCTATACAGGTTGATATCTTACTTCCTTCATACTCTTATATACTTGCTTTCAACTTCACTCAATAGTAATTTGAACATTTCAAATTATTTATATTGGTGTTACATTTGGTAAACACATATATATCTGTTATATAGTTTGTGAAGGATATGAAGTAAGAATATCTATCTTTGGCTAAAGTTTGGACTGACCACATACATCAATATATAGTGGACAAAGAACTCATTAACATTGTCTCCATTTTTATCAAAATGAGATTTAGTCACATTTCATTGAGATAAGTCTCACAAGTTTCATATGATTCAAAGTCATATTCTTCAAGGAAATCTTCCTTGTGAAACTAGTAAACTTTTTCTCACATTTATGACTTAGTCTATAACACCAAAGATAAGGTTTGATTAGTACGATTATCTATTTTGATTTATGACCAGAAACAATTCTAACACTGTTACGTAGTTATTTTAGGCAATTATAATCACCATATTGTAAGTATCCAATGGGGTGTAATTCATCACTATGAAAAACTCCATTGGTAATTTTATATTACATTAATACACCATAACTATCTTATGATCAAATGACCATTTTTTTCGAAAACAAGTTTACGAACAAAAACAGTTTTCTTACAATATGTTTTGCCATATGCATCTTTAAAGAATTAGTTATTACAATTGTGGTTGCAACAGTTGCTCCATTACCGAAATTATAATTTAACTTCTCTTATTCTTATTTGTCTATTAATCTTTAGAGTATGCAACATTTTACATATTCCTAGACTATTACGAGTATCCAATACCCTTTTCGAGTAATTAACAGATTTTCAAGAAATTACGGAAACAATTTCCATTAATGCCCTTACCTTGTTTCTTGGTATTAGATAACTGGTATCTAAAGGTCATACTAAGTTACTTATACATCTTCTAAAGATATTTAAGGATTCATGGGAATATCATGCTTAAAATATCTTTTGGAGTTCATAACTCATGGATACAAGAATATACACTTAGTACCATTACTAAGTTCGTATCACTTTAGACATGCATCATATACATTCTATGTATCCTCAAGAGACACTTTAGTCAGTAGCTCATTGAGCGTATCAATGAGTCTCAAGTGCATAAGAAAGACTCTCAAGTTGCGGTCACAATTCTTGAGATTACCCAACCAACTTGAGACGATTTGAGAAGTGATTTAGCAGAAAAAACGAGAAATCTAATCAAGGGAAGAAATAGGAAAAAACGCTTTAAGAACACTATTATATAACTGTCAAAGATATGGACCATTATCTAAGAGATATATAATTGGAAACTTTAAATCATGAATGAGCCCCCTGGTAGTTAGGTCGTTTCTCATGCATAATTAAAGTGAATAATGAAACTTTAAAACATGAACGAGCCCCCTGGAAGTCAGGTCGTTTCTCATTCATAATTAAAGTGTGGTACATTACCTATTTTATCATATAAAATAAGAGACTCAAAACTATTTAGCCCCCTGGTAGTCAGGTCGTTTCTAATTAGTTTTGTTGAGTTATTCCATCCTATAATAGAATATTATCAATCCTACATCCTCTGGGTAGTCCAGACTAAAAACGTAAAATTAATAATTTAATCCTATTATCAAACAATATAGACTTTTATAGTTTGTACTCGAACTACAAGTCCACCTGGTAGTCAGATCAAAACTTGCAAACTTAACAAATCTAAAACTCTACTTGCGATGGATAAGTCTCACGAAATATCATATATATCGTTTTATTAACTCAATAATTTTAATGTCAAATGGGAATAGCCTAGTATTCATAATCTAAGCATTTGTTTTATTACTTTAAAAATTATTACTATAATAATTTTTAGTAATATGTAATACCAGTATATTTCACCAAATATAGCTTTAGTATGTATTTTATTAAAAGGAATATTAATCAACCAATTGATTAATAAAATAAAAATAGTAAATTTCTAAAACAATACCATTTCATGTATTTAACTAAAATACAAAAATATATATCAAATATATACTCTTTATTTTATTTAAAAATAAAACACATACTTACTAAAAAGAAAATCCAATTTTCCTTTTTTTTTTTTTTTCTCTTTTCAAAACCTGTTGTCCAATAAAGCAAAACTAGTTTTTCTCTTTACTTTTTTTTTTTTTTTTGTCAACCAGTTTTTCTCTTTACTACAAAGAAAGAAAAACACGTTCATGATTTTAATATTAAAAAATAGGCATGACAACTATTGTCATGAGAGAGAAAACCCAATGGTATACAACACCTTTTCCTTTTCTTATTATTACCTTTCTTTTATTCTCCAAACAAGTAGACCAATATCAAATATTTATTGTCCAAAGCAGAGTTTGACAAATAATCCAAAGCAGGACTTTCAAACAACTTTGCACGAAGAAAAAAAAAAGGAAAACACTTCTGACAAGTATCAAAGATAATAAAAAAAAATGGATGAACACAAATCAAAAGAAATCTTTATTTCTGTGATATATAATACCTTTTCTTTACAATCATTAAAGATAATATTAACCATACCAGCAGCGAATGCAACCCAACATAGGACAATCATATATGGTAACGATTTTCCAATTTCTCTGTTTTTTGAAACAGTGATGTTCACAACATCACATGGAGACACCAAAAAAAATTGTGAATCAAAATAGCACGACAACATCGATCAACAAAACACTTTTTTTCTTTCCGATACAGAGTATTATCATTATACTACTATGGACAATTTATCATAATAAAAAGTCTGGTTTTTCTGTAAACACAATAGAAAAAAAATAGAAACAATTTCTAATCTTCTTTTTTTTTTAACGATTCAATCAAAAAGAAAAGAAATCCGTCCAAAAAAAAAAAATCAAAAAGAAAAGAAATAAGATCAATGCAATCCTTAATAAAATCAAATATTTTATTCAATAAACCTTAAAACCAAAAACCATATATTATCAAATAATATCAAATTTAAATACCTAAATCGCAACAACCTAGGCTCTGATACCAATTGAAGGAAAATTACAACTCAATTATATCAAAATATAATTCGGCGGAAACAAAATTGCAATTAAAAACCATCTAGTTGCGAATTAAGGATTTAAAACAAAGAAAAATCCGATTACATACCTTAAGCCGCTGTATGAAAATCGAATTGTTTAATATCAGCTTCAAAAGTTTGAAGCCTCCATGCTTTGCACACCGAGCTTGAGTCTTACTTCCAGAATCACAATTCTAGCTTGGAGACAAAAGACCTTTTATTTCTTGTGGGTTTTTTTTCTTGGAAGAAAAACTGATGGAAGAATTATATCTGTATAATGACTTTCATTATATTATAAAACCAACTATAGAAAATGAAAAGACAAAGAATAGGAAAAGTCAGAAACGTATAATGAAATTGATTATCTTAATAATCTAGTCCATTACCACTTGTAAAAGTGGACTTGGACCTTCTACATTATACAAAAACAATTGACTAGCCTAGTGGTTAGCGACACATTTCACACTACTAGAGGTTTGTGGTTCGATCCACAAACTTGTCAATTTTTCCTTTTCCTTTTTGTCTTAGTTCGGTCTTATATTAGAATATTAAATTGTGCTAGCAAATTAATATACCGATATTCCAAGTATATATTTAATTAATATTTAATATCTAATAATAAAATTAATTAACGACATGAAGCAAGGTCAATACACTCGTTAGTGTGCGACTACGTGGGTTCATCGTTAAACCGGTAGTAGTTAACTTAATTAACTACTAATCGAGGTTGGCGTCTAACAACACTCCCCAACGACCGGATAACGTGAAGTAACCCTGTATAAAGAACCTGGTAAAGGATCATACACGTATTCCCTCTATCATTATAGCTCCGGATCATCCTGGGATATGGTACATCTGTCAAATCCCATTAGAAAATCAACTACGTTACACGTCGATTATCAACGATTGACGAATGACCTAAGAAACACCTTTCTTCATTCATTCTATCACCTTGGCCAAGGATTTGATACAATCGTTATAATCTTATGACATCGTAGAGCTCAAACTCTTTACCTAGAATTGATAGATTCCATCTCGACTCATCCCTAGGAGCATATATACTTAATTATGTCCAATATCCTTTCGACTAGCATTGTGACACACTAGTAGTCCAGTATCAAAACACAACAAGCATATACACAACGGTAGTGATGATCTCAGGTCAAAGGATTACAAGCATAAAATTCCTTTTAGAGATTAACCTACTTGACAGTTCAAGGTAATTAACCATTAGGAATCTCTAGTTTTAGTCGGTTCGATAATCACATCTCTATGTGCATTATCTATGCACCTAACTCGGTAAACGAGAACTACCGATATTTATCCAATAAATACTTGTTAGCTACATATTAATCTAACCGGATCATCTAGGTCCTAACTCGATTATCCTACGATTAAGAACAAGTTTAGATTAAGTCCTATAAGCTAGATTCTCATTATCATAACACCTTATGATATCTAGTTCGTAACTTAATCAAGGATTTGACTTTATATTATGTAGATTAATATCATAATCATAAAGGCTTGCCATAGATTCAAGGAAACAATTTCTTTAATCAAAACTGTAGGGATAACTATTATCGTGTACAATAAACACTTGTGTTCAATTCATTACAAGACGATCGGGGCTAGGGCATAATTCCAACACATATAACATCCTCTTCTCGAATATATCTGACTTTGTGATATGACAGGTAGATGGTGTTGAGACAGCTTTTGAGTTGTGGGGTAAACTTGAATATCTTTATGTTAGCCTCACCTTGTTTTTATTCCCGTTTTAATATTCGACAAATCATCATTTAAACTAAAATTCATTTGGTATCACTTTAAAGGTTTTCCAAAACCCCTCATTAGATTAGTTGTGTTTAAATCCTTGTACTTTAGCTTGAGAGTCAAAAGAACAGTGCCGCGGTACACCGGACGAAACACACGGTACACCGCAGAGCCACGGACCAGAGGCACGGTACACAGGATAGCCCGTCAGTAAGCTAATGAAAATGCACGGTACACCGGACCAAGGCGCGGTACACCGGACTGATGCACGGACCAGGGACGCGGTGCATTGAGTAGTCCGTCAGTAAGCTTGAAATTTAGACGAACGTTTTCGCGGTGCACCGGACCACACCCGCGGTACACCGCACGAGAGGGTTTTCTGCACTATTACAAGAGGACAAAGCTTATATCCGTTGGAGATAAAATAGATCCGTTAGAGAGAAGCCTTATGACCGTTGGACCATATTTTCAGCTATAAAATGGAGTTCATTCAAGACACAACTTAAGCCTTCCATCTACCAATCTTAAGAGCAATTAATATTATCATTCAAGGAGGTTTCAAAGGAGCATTCAAGTCATATTCATTGTGAAGCTACTTAGTTCATATCCACTCATTTAGGAGTTTAGTTACAAAGCTTTTATAAGCACCCCCAAACACTTTTTCTTTTCCTCTTAGTTCTTGTAATAGATTAAGAGAGTAGTGTGAGCATAGGTTTTATGCTTGGTTCCTTGTGTTGGTGATAACACAAGTGTATTTCCTTCAAAGGTTTTTGAAGTGGTTGTAAAGGGTTTGTAAACTCACCCGGTTAAGAGTTACGGAGATTAGTTAAGAATCTTGCAAATCCTAAGGAGGCTTCCTTAGGTAGTGGATGTAGGGAAACCGAACCACTATACATCGTTGTGTATCGTATTCTATCTCTACACTCTTTACATTTCCGCACTCTATATGCTTGATAAAATGCCTACATGAATAGTTTGATAATATTGTCTTTTAGGGTTATCTAGTTCTTTACTATTTAGTTTACTAAAACAATAGGATTCAAATTAGCTTTTAATTTTATTTACTTGAAATAAAATTAGCCGATTAATTTCTATTGTCCTATTCAACCCCCCTTCTAGGACGCATATAGACTATCAATTGGTATCAGAGCCTAGCTCTATTGTACTTAATCGTTTCTAGAGTTAATACGATATGGATTCTAATCAACCGGAAGGTTCATGTTCTACTAGACCTCCGCTTTTTGTAGGAAAAGACTACTTTGGATGGAAAAAGAAAATGGAGATTCATGTCAAAGGAATTGATTACTTTTTGTGGCTTGCTATCAAGAAGGGTCCTTATATTACTTATGTTACGGGTAGTAGAACAGAGGTGAAAGATGAAGATGATTACAATGATCAAGACATAGCTAAACTCACCAAAAACAACAAAGCTATGAACATCCTCATTAATGGATTAAGTGTCACGGAATACGCTAGAGTTAGTGAATGCAACTCCGCTCATGAAATGTGGCAACTCTTGGAGCTATCATATCAAGGAACGGAAGACATCAAAGAAACTAAGATTGGTCTCTTTATCACTAAGTATGAGCTATTTCGTATGGAGCCCGATGAAGCCTTAAATGCTATGCATCAAAGATTTTCTAACATTGTCAACACCTTGAAGACTCTTGGTCAAGAGTACACCAACAAAGAACAATGCCGAAAAATCTTATTTGCTCTTCCAAGGAAATACAAATCAAAAATCAACTCTATAAGAGACACTAAAGATCTTTCAAAAATGACGGTTCATGAACTCATTTGCAACCTCATGACGGAAGAGCTTGTGCTTGAAGAAGAAAAGATAAGAGATGATGAGGAAATGAAGATTAAGAAATCTATTGCTTTCCATGCCTTAAGTACCAAGTTGAAAGAACGAAAAGAAAGGAAGGAAAGTGAAGAAGATAACTCACATGAAGAAGAAACTAGTGAAGATGAAGGAGTGGCTATGTTGGCAAGAGATATGAAAAAATTCATGAGATACAAACGCTTTGCTAAGAAAGGAAGTTCTTCCTCACCCTACAAGAAGAATGATAGAGCTATCAAACAAGATGAACCCACTTGCTATCATTGCAAGAAAGTTGGTCACATCAAAACTTATTGTCCTCTTCTTCAAAAGGAGAAACCTAAGAGAGCAATGCATGCTAATATCACTTGGGATACTCAAAATTCGGAGGAAGAAGAAAGTGATAACGAAAATGTCAATCTTGTTGCTTTTATGGGAGAACTTGAAAATGATGAAGATGCTTCTTCGGATGATGATACCGGTTCAACTCACATTGCCTTTATGGCAAATCATGAAGAGGTAACTCCTAAATCTAAACTCTCTTTAACTAATGATGATGCTAGTGAACAAGATATTCATGAGGCATTTGATTCTCTTTACAATGATTTTTTAAATTCTATTGAAACAAACAAAGTTTTAACAAAAGATTTAGAATTTGAGAAAAATAGAACTAAAGAGGTTTTGAAAGCTTTGGAAGATTGTCAAAATCTTTGTGATGAATGTATAGATGATAATGAAAAACTTCATCTTATTGAGAAAAATCTTTTGGAAGAAAAAGCTTTGTTAGAGAAAAAGATTGTTGATCAAAATGCCATTATTTTAAAATTTACTAGTGGGCAAGAAAACTTGGATTTGATTTTAGGTTCTCAAAGAATGGCTTGTGAAAAAAGTGGTGTTGGATATGATCCATTCACTCACCAAAAACCTTTGAAAAATGTTTTTGTAAAATCAAAAATTTCAAATGAAATTCCATCTTCTTCAAAATCTTCTATCACTTGCACCTATTGTGAAAAACTTGGTCATGATGCATCTCATTGTTACTATCGTAAATTATTGGATTTGGGATCTCTTGTGCCAATTTGGAAAAGGCCTATATGGGTCTTAAAAAGAAAATCCACTAACCCTCATGGACCCAAACCTAATTGGGTACCTAAAGCTTAAATTATTTTTGCTTGTAGGGATTGAGCATCAAGAAGCAAAATATATGGCTCCTTGATAGTGGATGCTCAAGACACATGACCGGGAATCCTTCATTATTTACACGTTTATATAAAACAAAAGGTGATAGAGTTACTTTTGCCGACAATACTAAGAAACGCGTTTTGGGTAAAGGTAACATTGGTAATATGAATTCTTTACTTATCTCTAATGTGTTACTTGTTGAGGGTCTCTCTTTTAACTTGCTTAGTATTAGTCAACTTTGTGATGTTGGTTTTAGGGTTAAATTTGAAGCATCTAGATGTGTTGTTTTTAAAAATGGTGAGTTAGATACTATGTTTATTGCAAAAAGATCGGATAATGTTTTTGTTGTTGATCTTGAGAGTCTTATGTCTAAACATATTAAATGCTTATCCGTGGTAAATGATAGTTGGCTTTGGCATAGACGTTTAGGGCATGCTAGCATGGATTTGATTTCAAAATTATCTAGAAAAAATCTTGTTGTTGGTTTGCCTATTCATAAATTTGATAAAGATAAATTATGTGATGCATGTCAACTTGGTAAACAACATCGTTCATCTTTTAAATCCATAAATAAGGTCATCACCGTTAGGCCACTTCAATTATTGCATATGGATCTTTTTGGTCCCGTTGATGTCACTAGTCTAGGAGGATCTAGATACGTCTTTGTTGTTGTTGATGATTTCACTAGATATACATGGGTGATGTTCCTTGCTTTAAAAAGTGATGCCTTCAATGAATTTGCAAAACTTTGTAGAAAGGTGCAAAATGAGAAAGGCTACTCCATTACATGCATTCGTAGTGATAATGGTAGTGAATATGTGAATTCTCCTTTTGTGCATTTTTGTGATGAATTTGGGATTGAGCATAATTTTTCGGCCCCTAGAACTCCCCAACAAAATGGGGTAGTGGAAAGGAAAAACCGAACTCTACAAGAAATGGCTAGAACAATGCTAAAAGAACATAGCTTGCCTACATACTTTTGGGGTGAAGCCGTTCATACGGCTTGTTACGTGTTAAATAGAGTTCTAATTAGACCCCTTATTAAGAAAACCCCTTATGAGCTTTGGAATGGTAGACCACCAACTATTGCTTATTTTCGTGTTTTTGGGTGCAAATGTTTTATCTTAAACACTAGGGACTATTTGGGAAAATTTGATGCTAAATCGGATGAAGGTATTTTTCTTGGTTATTCCACTAAAGGAAAAGCCTATCGCATTTTCAACAAACGTACTCGTACTATTGAGGAATCTATGCATGTTGACTTTGATGAGACTAATCCGTTTTGTATCAAGAAAGTGGTAGATGTTGACTTAAATGAAGATACTCCACTAGATCAACCCTTAGAATCTCCTACTCAAGAATTAAAATCTCATGATGAACCTCCTAATGAAAATGGTCAAATCTCAAATGAAGCTAGTACGGATTTACCAAAATGTTGGAAACATATCAAAGATCACCCAAGTGAATTAATTCTAGGTGATCCAAAAGAAGGTGTTACCACTCGTTCTCGTATTATTGCTTTATGTGCTCATCAAGCATTCTTATCTCAAATTGAGCCCAATAATATTAAAGAAGCCTTGCTAGATGATCATTGGATAAACGCTATGCATGAGGAATTAAATCAATTTGAGCGTAGTAAAGTTTGGACTTTAATGGAGAAACCAATTGGCCCTACTATTATTGGCACTAAGTGGATATTTCGCAACAAGCTAGATGACACCGGTATTATCACTAGAAATAAAGCAAGGTTAGTTGCTCAAGGATACAATCAAGAAGAAGGTATTGATTTCGATGAAACTTTTGCTCCGGTAGCTAGACTTGAATCTATTCGTATGCTACTTGCTTTTGTTTGTTATATGAATTTTAAACTTTACCAAATGGATGTCAAAAGTGCTTTTTTAAATGGTTTTATAGACGAGGAAGTCTTTGTTAAACAACCACCGGGTTTTGAGGATCCAAAATTTCCAAATCATGTTTTTAAACTTTCAAAGGCTTTATATGGTTTAAAACAAGCACCTCGTGCTTGGTATGAACGTTTAAGCAAATTTTTGTTAGATGATGGTTTTAAAAGAGGAAATATTGACTCCACTTTATTTATAAAAAGGTCTTCAAAAGATATCCTTCTTGTTCAAATTTATGTGGATGATATTATATTTGGTGCTACTAATGAAAATCTTTGTGAGAATTTTTCTAAAAGCATGCATAAGGAATTTGAGATGAGCATGATGGGAGAATTGAATTACTTTCTTGGACTTCAAATCAAGCAAATGAAGGATGGCATCTTTGTCAATCAAGCCAAATATACAAAAGAATTGATCAAAAAATTTGGACTTGAAGATGCAAAGGAAATTGGAACTCCAATGAGCACATCCACAAAATTAGACAAAGATGAAGATGGTAAAAATGTTGATGAGAAAGTATATCGAGGTATGATTGGTAGCTTACTTTATTTAACCGCTTCTAGACCCGATATTATGTTCCCCGCGTGTCTTTGTGCTAGATTTCAATCCTCTCCTAAAGAATCCCATCTTAGTGCCGTTAAGCGTATTTTTAGGTATTTGAAAGGAACCCTTAGTCTAGGACTTTGGTACCTAGATTTACATCTTTTGAGCTAATAGGTTACTCGGATGCCGATTATGCCGGTTGTAGACTTGATAGGAAGAGTACTAGTGGTAGTTGCCAATTTTTAGGTCAATCCCTTGTTTCTTGGTCTAGTAGAAAACAAAATAGTGTTGCTTTATCTACGGCCGAAGCCGAATATGTTGCGGCCGGAAATTGTGTGACTCAAATTCTTTGGATGAAACAAACCTTACTAGATTTTGGCCTAGAGTATGATCGTGTTCCCATTCGTTGTGATAACACTAGTGCTATCAATCTTACCAAAAATCCTATTCAACACTCTAGAACAAAACACATCGAAATCCGCCATCATTTTATCCGTGATCACACTAAAAAAGGGGATATTGTACTTGAATTTGTCACTTCGGAAAATCAACTAGCCGATATCTTTACTAAACCTTTACCCCAAGATCTTTTTGAGAAAATTCGTTGTGAGATTGGCATGCAAATTCTCTAACCTTCTTATCATGCCATTTTTGTTTAGTGCTTTTTGTGTATATTCTCTTGTTGCTAATATTTTCTTGATGTGATAGGATCCTTGAAGCTTCTAAATTGTTATCCTTTTACTTCTTTAGTCCTTGTTTTACTCAAAATGTGTTTTGACCCGTTCAAAATTTTCAAAAATCGTATCATTAGTTCTTTTTGTTGTTGACAAAGGGGGAGAAATTTTAGTTAAACTTTTTCAAATGCATTTTGTGAGGGGGAGTTTTATAAAAACTCTAGTGATTAGGTTGAGGGGGAGTTTTTGATCAAAACTTAATCTTAGGCATCTTCAAAAGTTTATGATTTGTCAAACATCAAAAAGGGGGAGATTGTTAGCCTCACCTTGTTTTTATTCCCGTTTTAATATTCGACAAATCATCATTTAAACTAAAATTCATTTGGTATCACTTTAAAGGTTTTCCAAAACCCCTCATTAGATTAGTTGTGTTTAAATCCTTGTACTTTAGCTTGAGAGTCAAAAGAACAGTGCCGCGGTACACCGGACGAAACACACGGTACACCGCAGAGCCACGGACCAGAGGCACGGTACACAGGATAGCCCGTCAGTAAGCTAATGAAAATGCACGGTACACCGGACCAAGGCGCGGTACACCAGACTGATGCACGGACCAGGGACGCGGTGCATTGAGTAGTCCGTCAGTAAGCTTGAAATTTAGACGAACGTTTTCGCGGTGCACCGGACCACACCCGCGGTACACCGCACGAGAGGGTTTTCTGCACTATTACAAGAGGACAAAGCTTATATCCGTTGGAGATAAAATAGATCCGTTAGAGAGAAGCCTTATGACCGTTGGACCATATTTTCAGCTATAAAATGGAGTTCATTCAAGACACAACTTAAGCCTTCCATCTACCAATCTTAAGAGCAATTAATATTATCATTCAAGGAGGTTTCAAAGGAGCATTCAAGTCATATTCATTGTGAAGCTACTTAGTTCATATCCACTCATTTAGGAGTTTAGTTACAAAGCTTTTATAAGCACCCCCAAACACTTTTTCTTTTCCTCTTAGTTCTTGTAATAGATTAAGAGAGTAGTGTGAGCATAGGTTTTATGCTTGGTTCCTTGTGTTGGTGATAACACAAGTGTATTTCCTTCAAAGGTTTTTGAAGTGGTTGTAAAGGGTTTGTAAACTCACCCGGTTAAGAGTTACGGAGATTAGTTAAGAATCTTGCAAATCCTAAGGAGGCTTCCTTAGGTAGTGGATGTAGGGAAACCGAACCACTATACATCGTTGTGTATCGTATTCTATCTCTACACTCTTTACATTTCCGCACTCTATATGCTTGATAAAATGCCTACATGAATAGTTTGATAATATTGTCTTTTAGGATTATCTAGTTCTTTACTATTTAGTTTACTAAAACAATAGGATTCAAATTAGCTTTTAATTTTATTTACTTGAAATAAAATTAGCCGATTAATTTCTATTGTCCTATTCAACCCCCCTTCTAGGACGCATATAGACTATCACTTTATTCTAATAAGTCTGTCCCTAATCTTCCTTTCTTGAAAGGTTCTTTGTTTAACTATAAAATGGATTATTCTAATTCTATTGATGAAAATCTAGATGAGTTCGCTAAGATTAGTCTTGTGCTTAAGTGTACTTCTATGGCATTAGATGATACTAGTAAATGCATGATTCTGTTAAAAACTACTCCTGATTCTTTCCAAGTTGTCAAGGATGTATTTTAATATGCTACATCTAATCCTGAATATGATCGAGTAGTGACTCCTTTAAAAACTAGAGAAAATAAACTTAAGTCTCTTAAAAAAACTGGTGAAAATATGTTTGTAAAAAGAACTGAGTCTGCCTTGATCCCTGAGCCTGTTAAGTATAAAAAAAAATAAGAAAAACATTAAAGGTAAAGAAACCTAGAAATGTTTTCATTCTGGGAAGGTTGGAAACTTAAAGAAAAATAGTTTTAAATTGAAAAAAAAAGTTGAATTACGTGAATAATGAATCTAATGTTGCATTCATGTGTAGTGTAGATGATGTATATGAAGTACTGACTGTTGCTAGGGTGTCTAATAGTGATAGTGGGATTCTGTATTCTGATTGTACCTTTCATATGGGCCCAAATGTTGAACTATTTCATGACCTTATTGAGACTTGCAATGAAACTGTATACATGGGCCATGATCATACTTGTGATGTTGAAGGCATAATCAAAATTGATTTGAAATTGAATCATGGTACAAGAATTATTCTGACTAATGTTAGGTTTATCCCTGAACTGAAAAGAAACTTAATTTCTCTGGGTGCTTTACATGATTTAGGTTGTGTATCTAAAGTTGAGAATGGTATTTTGAATGTTTATAAGAACTCTAAGTTGCTCTTGACTGGTATAAAATTGATGGCATCTATGTGTTAGATGGTTCTCACTTAGCTGCTTGCACAAAACATGTTACTAATAATTCATCTCAGGATGCTACTGTGAAATGGCATTTGAGGTTAGGGCGCATGAGTCTCCAAGGGATCACTGTGCTAAACAAGCAAGGTATATTTGGCAAAGATACTGTAAGTACCCTAACTTTTTGTGAGACTTGTGTTTTGGGTAAAGAACATAGGATGAAGTTTTCCCCAGGGGTTCATAAGTCCCAAAAGTGTTTTAAATATGTGCATAATGGCCTTTGGGGCCTGAGAAAGTAGATGCCCATGGAAATTCTAAATATTTTTTGTCCCTTGTGGATGATTACAGTAGAAAAGTTTTGACATTCTTGTTAAAATCTAAAGATTAAACTTTTTATATAATTAAAGAATGGAAATCTTTACAAGAAACACAAATTGGCTTGGTTTGAAAAGTCCTTAAAACTGATAAAGGCCTAGAATTTTGTAATGTGGAATTCGATTCTTACTGTAAAGAAAATGGCATACTTAGGCAAAGAACTGCTAGGCATACACCCTAGCAGAATCGGGTTGTAGAAATAATGAATAGGACTTTACTTGAAAAGGTAAGGTGCATGATCTTTACATTCAGGTTACCAAAAACTTTTTAGGGTGAGGCTTTGTATGATGTAACTTATTTGGTACCCAGGAGTCCAGATAGGACACTTCACTTTAAAACTTCCTTGGAGGTTTGGAAAGGGTCTAAACCAAATTTGCAACATTAGCGAGTGTTTGGGTGTGCTGGTTATGCCCATACTAAGGATGGGAAGCTGGACCCTAGGTCCATTTAATGCATTATGTTGGGTTATCAACAACAACATGGTGTTAAGGGTTATAGGTTATGGGAAAGAGATGCTAGAGGCATCTAAATTATCTGTAGTAGTGATGTAATATTTGATGAACTAAATTTTCCTTGTAAACTTCATGATGTTGAAGGTAATGATGCTCATCCTGAACCATTAAGTCAAACGGTGGGATTAGAGCTTGAGGTGGAGCCCTAAACTCTAGCTGATCATTTGAATGCAGATCCAACTAGTGACACTGAGGATGTAACGAGCCTGGGGAAGTGAACAACCAGTACAACTCAGTGAGTCATCAATAGAGGAGCTTCATGATTATCAGTTTACCTGAGATAGACAAAGGATAAATATAATTGTTCCTTAAAGGTATTCCTATGATGATTTGGTGTATACTACACATGTTAATTTTTTTCTGTAAAGGCTCAATTATTGAAAATCTTACATTCAATAAACCCTAGACAATTATATCTAATAACTATCACATCGATCTACTACCACAGTCTATTGCTATAGTAAAAATCAAAACGTTCCCAATAAAATATCTAATCATTTAGTGTTTAAAAAAACCTACCCATCAAAGTGATTGCATCATCTCACCAAACGTTTCTAATTCTTATTCGCCATGGTAAATAAAAAGTATAGGAGAAAAGAACTTATACTACAAGATCTAAATAGACGATTTTCGTTTATATGGAAATCCAAAATGCTAAATACATCATATCTTTTAATTATAGATAAATAATTGTATGGTCCATATGTATATTATTTGTGACCAATTTTATCTTCTATTTTTAGGTTTTAACTTTTTTCTCCATTGTCTTTTCTATTGTGATAAATTTCACTCCTATTTTTCAATATTAATATTCTCTTCCAAAATTTTATAATTTTGTGATATTAATCCTCCAAGTAATTAAAGTTTATTTATATGTTCTTCATAATTAGGGTTATTTGTTTAAGAAAATTGTTTTCTTTTTGTTTGGGATATGTGTGTGTATTAATGTGGATATGTATCCATTTAAATAGAAAGAGGGTTTTGCTTATGTTACTAAAATTCATTTTTATTGATTATAATTGATGTTCTTCCTGATTTACAGGAAACAAGTGAATTGTTGTTGTAGCAGAGTTAGTGTGTATATACAAAAATTATTAGTGTTGTAATTATAAAATATGAAATGTAGATATAAATTTAAGTATAAAAGGAATATCAGTTTTTGATGTATACCTATCACTGCAAGACTTTTCTTACTAAATAAACATAGATTGTGTAAAAATATATTATTTCAAACAAAATAACTATTATATTGTGGATATAAAACTTATATACTTAGATAGACCTATAACGCAATTAAAAGATGAATAATTAGGTATAGACTCACTACTAAATAACCCACCAAATATGAATAGGACAAATTTTACAATATCAAAAGATGATCAAAAGGATGGTCAATCTAAATAATAAGTGAAATTTAATACAAATTACAGTCAATTTATGTATTGTATGTAATTATTTCTCATGTAACCTAGATCGAAATTATTTTTTATATATTTTTATTTTTATCTTAAATCACCTCAGCTATTTTGAAATGTAAATAGTATATCTTTTTACAATTATTATACTCTTTTTATTAACTTCTTCTTATTCTTATTTTTTTAAAAGCAAGATGCGAAAAAAGAAACTCAAAATTAATTACCTCACAGACTTATTTAATTATCCATATGGATGAAAAAATGATGGATATACAATTCAAGAATCAACTACTAATCTCAACACAAAGGACAAGTTTTCTCAAAAAAGAATTCTCAACATAACATTTTTTTGTTGATCAGATCAATCAAATTATCTATTACAATGACAAGTACTGATAAAAAGTCATTAGACGCAACAAGAGATAAATCCACCCACTTCGAAATATCTTTATTCATCCTAGTGCATTTGGCCAATGCATCCGCTGTGGAGTTAAATCTTCTATTAATATGAGCGAATTTTCAGAGTGGACACTGACCTAACCATTTTCTAACTTCCGAAAAAATAGGTTTAAGACTCCAATGAAGCCCGATCACACCAGAAATTCCTTGAATTAATTCAAGGTTGTCAGAGTAAAATGAAACCGAAAGGTCTTTAGTCGGCCTTATATCCATTAACATGGCCCATGCTCCCCCTTCAATGAATTTTTTAACTTTACAACTTATATTAAACTTCCGGATAATAGTTCCTAATTTATCAATGCCTATAACGGCAATCGCAGCTGGTTCCTTATTATTTGTGAAAGAGGCATCACACATCCAAACACTTATTTTTCTATCTTGTCCATTGTTTTCAATACAGGACCCAAATAATCTATATATAAGATCTTTAGAATTATCTAATATATTTTTATCGCTCCATTTTTTTACCTCATGAAAGCACTTAATTCTTTCTTTCCACATATTCTACATAATGATAAGAATAAAGCAATCACAAGCTTCTCCTCCCACCCGTTTTTAGAGTATACCTTGACAATTCGCATAAGCCAATTCGAGAAACTTTCCGTCATGTCCGTATCGATTTTAATTTGAAGAGGTGACAGAGCCCAAACCATTTTACTAAATGGATATTTAAGCATGAGATGATTGATCCTTATCTATTTCACACCATTCACATATATCATTATTTAATCATCTTTTCTTTTTCAGATTATTTTCACAGGAACAACATTGTTGCAGACTCTCCAACATGACTTTTTGATTTTTGATGGCACATTAGAATTCCAAATAATATTCCAAAGTAAACTCTTATTAGCTTCACCAATGGTCGATGGTTGAGCTTCAGATTCCATCTCCTCGTCAACCAGAGCATGATAACCTGACTTGGTAGAATATTCACCATTCTTATTATATAGCCAAATAATCTTATACTCGTTATTATTCTAGAAAATAAGAATTCTCTCAATGATTTTAGATAAATTAAGAGGAAAAATTCTGTACACCAGCTCTTTAATCCATCCACATCCCGTGTCGTTAAAAAGCTCATTAACCACATTGATCGGACAATCATTTGGTTTCTGCAGCAAAATACCTTTAGTAATCCAACAATGATTCCAATCATTGATATTTGATCCATTACTAATTTGCCAAACAACATGTTTTTTAAGAAATTGTATACTTTTAAAGATACTTTCCCAGCTCTATGACTTTTTTTAGATAATTTAGCATCCCATAACTCACATTCTAGAGAGTAAATCGCTTTTAAGACTTGAGTCGCGAAAGAATTCGGGTTATTAATAAGCCTCCAGGCTTGAGTCACAAGCATAGCAATATTCATTTTGTGGAACTCCATAAATCCTAGCCCACATATTTTTTTTTAATCTAGTCATTTTCTTACAAGCAACTCAATGAATTTTATTATTTCCTGCATCCCGCAAAAATTTAGAAGCAATACTCAATAGCTTCTTACAAAGAATTTTAGGGAACTTAGAAACAGACATTGTGTAGTTCGGAATAGCTTGTAATACTGCTTTAATGAGAACCTCTTTTCCACCTTCTGAAAGTAAGCTAGCCACCCAACTAGCTGATTTAGACAACAATCTATCTTTTATATAATTCAGATTATCACTTTTAACTCTTTTTATAGTCAAAGGAACCCCCAGATTTTTACCCAAATCCTTTGTAATCCCTATATTAAGTTTATGAGATATCTCCGTTCTGACAGATTCCGAAGTGTTTTTACAGAAGAGCATAGCTCATTTATGAAGATTAATACGTTGACCGAAGGCACTACAATAATCGCTTAGTAGATTTTGAAAAGTTTCAATTTCCTTTTGATCGATATTAATAAAGAAAAGAGCATCATCATCAATCAAGATGTGAGTTAACTTAGGACACTGCCTTGTAATCGAAATACCTTTAATTGAACCACTTCAACACTGATGGTTAATAAGACTAATAAGGCTCTTAGTTAGAAGAGAAAAGAGCAGAGGATATAACGGATCACCTTGTCTAAGAGCTTGCTTTGGTTTGAATTTTTTGAGACGTTGACCATTAACTTTAATTTCGAAAGAACACGACGACATACAATAATAGATCCAGCCAATCTATTTCTCACTAAAACCAAGGGCACGCATAGTCTTACAAAGAAAATTCCAATTCACCTACTCATAAGCTTTCTCCATTTCAACTTTGACCGCCGCACAATTCTTCTTTGATTTCCTTTTTGTATTAAGAAAGTATGACACCTCTTGAGTAATCAAGATATTATCTTGGATATTTCTGCCTTTGATAAATGCAGTCTGTGTGGGCGAGATAATTTCATCCATAAATGGTTGAAGTCTAGAGGCAAGAATCTTAGCAATAATTTTATAACATAGATTAGCGCACGAGATGGTCCTATAATCTTTGATTGATTCATTGCTTGTACCTTTGGGAATAAGTGTGATTACCAAATCATTAATTCGACCAATATCCATATTAAAATTGAATAAATATTTAACAAAGCCAAAGATATCATTTTAATAAATTCCCAAAACACATGATATAATTTCCCACGTGGGCTATAAGGGCTAGGAGTTTTAGAACCTGACATATCCAACACGACTTTTCTAATTTATTCCATACTTGGAGATAATGTAAGTCCTTCGTTCATAGCAGAGGTTACTTTTGACGGTATATGTTGTGTAATTTCATTGGGGTCCGATGTCAGGGTTTCTATAAACAGATTAACGTAGTAATCTGGAATGATCTCATTGAGTTCCTTCAAATTATCAATCCATTCATCATTTTTGTTCGTAATGGAACAAATTCTATTATCTTTCCTTCTTTTCATAGTTTTAGCAAAAAAAAAATTTAGTATTTTTATCTCCTTTTTGTAATAACAGATCATGCACTCTATCTTCCCAGTATATCTCTTCCAATTTCCACAGCTCTTCGATATAGTTTTTGATACTTGCTTCTCTTATTTAGTTTTCTCTAGATACCGGCTCATTGTTAATAGCAATCAGCTCCTCATTTAATTCATTAATTCTCTTTCTATTACTGAAAAATGTAACCCGACTCCACCCTTTAAGGGCTAAACAAGTAACATCCCTTTTATTACAGAGAAATCAGTAATGCTATCACGCTTATATTTATTACTCCAATTACCTTTAACAACCTCTTGACACTGGGTATGTTTTAACCATCTGGACTCAAAGATAAAATATTTATTAAACTTCTCTTTTTTGATATCACGAAATAAAATCAGCGGTGAATGATCCGACCACACAACCGAGGGAACCTTAGGCATATCATTTGGGAACGAGGCACACCAATTCATACTCGTAAGAGCATTGTCAAGTCTTTCCTTAATATTATCATCATTACATCGTCGATTATTCCAGGTTTAGTGACACCCCTTGCTAGGCATGTCCACAAGATGATTAGAATTGATAAACTCGTTAAGTTTAAGAATTTTGTCCAAGTTTGGTGACTTTTTATCTTGTTTCTCGAAAAAGTTGGAGATGTCATTAAATTCACCAATAATAATATGAAGTTTATCAAGTTGATTTATTTTTTAGTAAGTATTTGGCATAACTTGATTCTCTCACCATCACTACTAGGAGCATGAACACATAATAAATACCACGAACTACCATTATATTAAAAACTTCAGCAATTACATATCTTTGACACGATAACATAACAAACACATACATGGAGTCTTTCCAAAGGAGTAGTATGCCCCCGGACCTAAACATCTTCCTACAAGATCTACTACATAAGAGTTATTAAAAAAATTAAAATGGGAACAAGATTTAAGATATTTTTACTTAACCTACTTTCCAACAAGTACACAAATGCAACATTATTTTTACGAACTAGGGATTTAAACGACTTCCTTGTCAAGGTGGCCCTAGCCCCTTGACAGTTCCAAACAAGCAAGCTATGCATCCCTTCCGACCGCATTACGGGATCGGGTGCCATCCTCAACCATGTGTGGAGGAACACTTTCCTTCAAAGCACATCTTATCAATCATGACTACCGCACCACTCATTCTCTAAATGTCCATAACAATTATCCCACCACAAAAATAATATTTTTATTATCCTCAAAATCCTCCATCAAGACCAAGTTCTTACCATCGCAAGCACGTTCTCCCATCACCATCATGGTGCCAAAGGTACTAAGGCCAATAGTCTATGCGCCAACAATTTTTGTGCCAACTATCTTATAGCCAATTGTGTCAACTATTGTTTCGCCAACTATCTTTGTGATAAATATTTTTGTATCAATAATTTTAGGGTAAGACTTCCATCCAATATTGGATGGTCCAATATTCATATCATGACCATTAATAATTATAACAAAACACATATGTCATTAGATTAATAAGTTAGTTATTCTTGTAAGTTTAAAACATGGGCTATATGTATTAATATTATTGGTGTAGGATCATCCAATATTGGATGGAAGAATTTTCTATAATTTTAAGGCCAACGATCTCTGCAATCCACCGCCATGCCTTAGTTTTCTTCCTTACCAAACCCAAGATACATAATGCCCCCACGCCATCATACAAATCACAGTAACCCACACCAAGTATAAATTGTAAAGATACTCGAGAATAGCTACATGCAGAATGTTTATTTGAGAAAGACAACCAAAGCAGATATATAGATCAATATAGTTACCGCAAAACATCTTTATCAAAGGGGAAAAACAATTTCCCAACATGTAATTAACTAATAACCCAAAAATAAACAAATCTAATACACAAATTTCCATATCCCCTGCGCCCTCTGACAAGAAGTTTTGTTTCAAAGCAAGCATAGAAAATTATTTGGAGTAGCCATATTAATGTAGGTTTTGAAAATTATGCGATATTGATGAGAACTTGTTATTCTGATAAGTTTTAGGAAGTAGGTTTATATAATATTGAAGGAAGATTTTTTTCTAAATGTACATTGTTAATTGATAATAAGAAGTGAAACATGAACGAGACCCTGCAGATCCATGGGAAATCAAACCTGGAATCCAATCGAGATATGTTTTAAGAAAAAGAGAAGAAATCAGCCTCAAGCAACTCTTGAGAAAGTGCCTTAAATCTGATGAAAAAATATTGCTGGTTCTTGAAAATAGCATTCTGATATTTATGGATTATTTCACCGTGATTTCCAATAAAGAGAAAACCAAAAATGGACCAATTGAGTTTGATTGTATTGAGAAGATAACTCTGATCATAAAATCCTTCCAATGTCTCAAAAAACGATCAAGTTTGACATGTTCCAAATAATAAATTTCCAACTGCTCCTTAGCAAAATCTTCAAGAGAAAAGTGCTTGCATAATAGAAATGTAGAGATACGAAAAGGAAAAGACCAATATTTGATAAGGTAAATTATTCCTCTACAACGAATCGTAGCAGAAAAAAGATACTAACAAAGCCTTATCTTTCCTTTGTAGAGGATAACTTGAGTCTGACATAACTGAAAATACCATAGAAGAAGAAGCAATCTATCCCCAAATTGCATTTTCCGAACTGATTACATGCAAAGAAACAAGAACCAAGATAAAAGAGAGCCATGAAGGTGCTCTTAACATGTATAAGATCTTCCCCATTCTCAGAGAAGTGATACATGTGACATGCAAAGAACCCCACAGTAATGATGAGAAAAATAGTGATAATCTAGCAAAAATAAATGGAGAAAGGAGGACCTGGATAATGCGGTAGGAGAGAAAAATGATCAATCTTTAACATAATTTAATTTTTAGAAACGTAGCAAAAGAAAGAAATTGAAAAAATCAATTAATCTTTGATTTTATGAAGATGAAACCTTAGAGAAGATGATGAACCCAAGATAACATTTACTAGTAAAAGAATATGGCTTAAAATAACAAAAGGACAAAATTTCCTCCAAATAGGGTTCCTCAAGATAAAAATACTAGAAATGAAAATGGATAAAGATAATTATTAAACCTGAAAACCTAGTAATACATAAGAAGCTAACTTCTATCTCCTGAGAAGGGATAGGATGCACGTCAAATTTAGACTCACAGGAGTAAAATTGACATTTATACACAATAAAGTAAAGCCAATTATTTGTGCTAAATTTTATAGCATATTTTATCTGTAACAAACAGAAAGAATATTTTATAAAATTCACATAATTTATAATTGTGTCAACCATAACACGACTATTTCATCCACCATAGTACATCATTACAATAAACAACTAACATTAACAAGAACTATTAGCAAATGTCATAGCTCTTGTTAGTTAACCCAAAAAAGTAGCATAGGTAAACAACAATTTTCAATTTCTCAAAAAAACCTCCTCTATAATCCAACAGTACCATTTTAGCTTTCGATCCCTTCTCTCTTCTTGTATAGAAGCATTCCGGGGCCGCCATTAATAACTGACCAATCCTATTACACAAAAAAAACAACTCATTTAGTAACAAATAGTAAGACAGCAGTAAGATATATGCGAAAGTGAGATGTACCTTAAATTATGTAGCAGTAGGAAGGTAAACCCTGATAACCCCCCTCATAGTAATCCTTTTCCTACAAGTAGGACATTTGTGTTGAGCAGATATAGCAGCTTGGATACAACCCTTACAGAAAATGTGACCACATTTGGTCGAAACAGCCTCAACAAATGGGCTCAAGCAAACTGGACAGTTAAAAGTAGGCTCCTTCACTGGTGGTGGTGGTGGTGGTGCCACACTCTGAACAACATTCTCTCTCTGTCATTAAATATAAAAATCTGATTGGAATAAATAAATAGAGAAGATGTGAATCATGAAATATAACTGATTAATTAATTACCACAGAACTGCTACTTCCACTACCCTCCAGGTTAATTACCACAGAGCTGCTAGTCTCCTGAGTGCTCATATCGGAAACACGAAACGCTGCCCTTTTCAACTAATTCCACACCTAGAAAACCAAAAACAAATCCCAATTACACGATCATTAGCCCAAAGAGATTAAATAAACAATACAGAGACTAAATTAATTCTAATTATCAAAAAATGGATGTAATAGTGGTGCAATTGAAATTGAGTATACAGTTAAATAAGCAAATTCAAAGTAACAAATTAAGTTCGATCTAAGAGTAACGAAATAGAAAATTCAATATATATTTATAATCAGAAATGAAAGCAAGATTATAGATTAAAACCCAAAAATTATGTTTCCCAAATGCAAAATAATAAAAAATTGAAACTTTTGAAAAGGTAACAAATTTGGGATTTGAAATTTCAAATTTTATAACCTACCCGCTTGATTATTCAAAAAGAATAAATTGCCCGACTATGGTTACCAAAAAAATCAAAGAATTATAGTATATAAACCACTTTGGTTTTTAAATCTCGTAACCGTTTAGATATTTAGGTCAATCTATAGTTGATAAATTTTTAGAAAGCTTAAAGTCATTCAATTTATATGCATGTATAAACAATTTTTCCAATTCAATTAAAATTGATACTCAAATAACACAAAAATATCAATAAAGCATTTAAGATTCATATATAATTTCAAATTCAATCTAAGAGAATTTAGTCCATAACTAAAGAAATAAAACTAAATAGTAAAAGGATTAGAATCTTGTTTAAGACACTAAGTTAATGTTAATTACCCTAGAGGTGGAATGTTGTAAAAGTGGTGTAGGAGGGTTTTTCTTCTCTTTCCAAGTGTTTCTCTCTCTCTCTCTCTTCTCTTCTCTTAATTTTGAAAATGATGATTGGTAACCCTTGTCTAACACTTGATTTTTGTTATTTAAATGGTTAAAAATATTGGAAATTCTTCCATCCAATATTGGATAATCCTACACCAATTATATTAATACACATACTTCAAATTTTATAGGTTGTACACTTTTTTTAAACGACCAAATCCAACCCAAAAATATTTTCAATGATTATGGGTTGTGGGCCTCTTTCAAATGACCAAATCCAACCGAGAAACCAAAGTAATATCTAGAAACCAAGGTTATCCTCAGAATCTTCATCGATTGAAAGTAATGACATCAGAGTCTAAATTCACTGGTGCAACAACTTTCCCCAAAGCTTCTTGCTTTTTTTTCACTCTTTCTAGTCTCCTTTGAGCTTTAAGTAACTTCTCAAGATTCGAGAGCATACACCAAACCTAAGAATTTATAAATGAACAAAAAAACAAGCATAAAATAGAAAAAAAAAACTAACTCTAATACACTAAGCAAAACTACCATAATTATCGAACTGGTCCCCGGTAGCAGTGCCCAAAACTTGTCGTCTCCCAAGGTGATAAAATAAATATAACTAATCCATACCTAGATAGAGGTAACTACCCCATGTGTACAGATTGTTTACAAGTAATATAAGTAAGTATGTAAAAAGAATCGTCTTCACAAGGCCTGAACTCATTAATGTCGAGCTCAAGTTCCTAAGGACTGTAGAGGATTTAGTTGATACTAGAAACAGAATTATAAATAAATCGTTTTTGTTTGGTATTCTATTAATAACTAAAATGAAAATAATAAACTAGATTAATTAAACTAATAATTCAAGTAAATAAACTAAAGAGAATGAGAGAACAGTTTAGCTCGAGTTTGCTAGTATTCCCTTATCCTACTAAGTCGATGGTTCAAGTTATAAGGGTGATTGGGTTTTTATGCTAATCAGGATTCGAAATTCCTTCTAAATTTTACCATTGTAGCTTAGAAGCTGACTTACGAATTCCTCACGGGAGATTGTTTTATGCAAAAACTTGGCGATATGTGATTATCCCACTAGCCAAGCCCGAAAGGATCACTACCGCACATCGTACGAATATGAACTAGTTTTCTTCCTAGACCCCCCGCTAAGGTGACAATTTAGATATTTAGATAAATTTATAGTTGATAAATTTATAGAAAGCTTAAATTCATTCAATTCATATGCATCTATAAACAATTTTCTCAATTCAATCAAAGTATTTCCAGAATAAACTAAAAACATCAACAAAGTATTCAAGGTTCATACATAATTGAAAACTCAAGCTAAGAGAATTTAGTGCATAACTAAAGAAATAAAACTAAATAGTAAATAGATTAAAATCGTTTTTAATACAATAAACTAATGCTAATTAACCTAATGATAGAGGTGGAATAGTGTAAAAGTGGTGTTATAGAGCTCTAGCTTTTATTTCTTCTCCTCACAAGACGTTTTCTCTCTTGTCTTCTCTTAATTCTGGAACAAGGATTGTTAACCTTTTCCTTAACTTAGTTTAGATATTTAAAGGGTTTAAAATGTTTTATGGAGACGTTTTCCATGACGAGTGGACTAGTTTTAACCGCGTTAGCCGCAACTTTAATAACTTCTTCAATTCAGCTCCAAATCATGAGTTGTTAGTTTCTATGGGCTCCTGACTCCAATTAATATATATAAATCAAAGGGGTCCTCCATAATCTTCATCAATTTCACGTAGTGACACCAACAAGTTGATTTCTAAATTTGACTAGCATGTGCATTTACTTTTCAAAAGTTGCTTCGTGGTCCTTTAACCCCTTGATCCTTTCTTGACTTATTATACTTATTTGGGATGTAATATTTCCAAAGTACCCAAGTGCTGCACATTTACACAAATTACACACAAATAGTTCTAAGAGTAACAATTCTTTAAACCTAGACAAGAAATGAGAAACTATCAAAATATAGGTAATAATACCTCACAGAAACATAATATAACCCTAAAATGATGTCTTGTAACTAGATGAATCTATCACATAAATTGAGACATCAGTATATTTATTATTTTGCATAAATATCATATTCATCATTAAATATGCACTATTTAAATTGAAAACATTAGGTTTCATTAAAAAAATTGCACCTTCAAAATTTACCTAGATTAGACATCCTTGGGCCCAATTAATTTTTTTTTCCGGGGTCTCCAAATGACTAGGATCGAATTTGTCGTTTACCCACGGTATGAAGATAACCAGACTTTACAACTATCAGAGCTAAAACATCCTTCATAATTGTGAACCATATTTGTCGGTTAATTCCATTTAATGTGAAGTATAAAGAAGGTGATTGTTGTTGGTTAGGGCGTGATTATTTAAGGATGAATAAAGATGAAAATAACACCCCTAACCTAAACAAGGTACTCACTGCAAGTACCACAGGTCGTACGCAAGTCTTAATGATAAGTAGAATTCGTTACGAAAGTCAGGAAGACCTTATGCAACATAAAGTGAAAATAAAAAACTAGAAGAATAATACGCTGAAAATAAAAGACTTGGAAATATTTGTTTGGTTTTAAGACTATAAACAATTAACTAAATAAAATAAAGACATGAAAATAAATAAAAAGAAGAAGATAGTATGACAGTTTAGCTCGAGAACTAGCAAGTAATCCCCACCAGCCTTGTTATAACCTATTTATGTAAGGGAGAATTGTGTAATATGCAATAGACAGGATTCTATATTCCTCCTAACTCCCTTCCGAATGGACTTGGGTGGTGACCTAACAATTACCAGGGGACTTGGGTAAGGGGACCCTTCGCAATGATCAGTGGTTAATCTCAAACCTTAGTAACTATTTATTTAGGCAAGCCCTTCCGGATCACTACCGCACACTAGACAATTATGTGGTGTTTCAATAATTAGACACCCCTTCTGGCTGACCATTGAACTACTATGGTAATCCTATATGTTCTCCTTCGTAAAAACTACAGACAATAAATCAAAACACATAAAAGCAGAGAATAAAACACTAATGTCAATTAAATGCTAACATCCTGAATTAAAATAGATATAAAACAAGTCTAGGGTTGATACCTATATGCTAATCTCAAGTTAAAATAGAATTAGTTCGTACTAGAAAAAGAAAAGAAAAAAATTACAAATTTGAAAGATTAGAGAGACATGATTGGTTGTCCAACTCCTTTTGATCTTCTCTCCTATTTATGTAAGCTTCCTCTTGGTTTAAAGACTGACCAACAATGAGTTTTCTAGGGTAGGAATGAGTATATATAGGCCCTTGGTCGAAATTAGGAGTAATCCCCAAGTTAAAGAGTCCGGATCTTACCAAAATCCAATTTCTAACTTGTAGGTAGGAATATACCATAACATATACTGTTTTGGTCATATCTCCTTGTTACTTATCCTTTTTTTACGTTCTTTATATGGAAACGACCGCGTTGAAAAAATATAGCTTCTTATATAAGAACATCTATATAATTCTAGACCTTTTTTCTACAGTAAATTAAATAGTGGACGTATATGCAGTTTTGGCAGCTTCTTTACATTCCAAATATATCCAAACTCTTCCTTATTTACTTTGGCTAAGGATTTTCCTTTACTTTTCCTTTGCAAATTAATTCCCATAGGTATAATCGCTTCCATATATCTAAGTGATATACAAATAACACACAATTACGCACAAAAGATCATAAAATAATAAAACACTTAAAACTAGACAAGAAAGTGTAAAGCATAAATAAATAGGGAAAATCTCGAAATTAATAACTAAATAACCCTAAAATGATGTCTCCAGTATAGATTAATTTATCACAAATAGAGAGACATCATTGATATAAAGAGATAGAATATGAGATTGAATAAATGTGTGTAAGGTGTAGAGCCAGGGTTAAGGTTTTTAGTGTACACCAGAGAGAGAGAGAGAGAGAGAGAGAGAGAGAGAGAGAGAGAGACTCTACATTTCTTATAAGAAGTCGTGTATCTGTGTCTATTGTGTGTATATAATATATATCACATAAGTTATAAAAAAATCCACTAAATGACGATTTATTTGAGTCGGGCCCAATATCGGTAGCTTGTGCGCTCGTCCATAACTAAGGACCTGACCTAACCCACAAAATATTATTGGCCCACTAAAAAATACGTGTATATTGGTCCAGTTTTGTGCGGTTTTGCGAGCCGTGCAGATTTATGAACACTCATACTCCCTAGTATGTAATACAATAAATATAGGTTACCATGATTCCATGAAACAACCTTCATTACATTACCGATGAAATAAATCGGAATTTATATGTATTAAGAGAAATCTAAGTCCTTAAACAAGCATTGGAATACAAATGCTTGTACATAGGTCACTGATATATTCAGTAAGGTTATAATTGATAATCAAAATTATTAGATAAAATGTATGTAGCTCTCCGTAGATTCTGCACCAACCATTTTTGTTGGAATCCCATATTTGCTATTAAGCACTTAAAAGTAGATGTAGGTAAAACATTGGTGAGTAAAGCGACGAGATTGAACTCCATTTGTACATGCTTTATTTCTATATGTCAATTTTATACACTCTGTTCACGGAAAGATATTTGACTTCAATGTGCTTTGACTTTGATAAATTCTTATCATTTATTTAAATTAAATTTGTTGCTTTGTCGTCACAACATATCACATGGCATTTCCATGCAGGGCAATACTTTCCCATTGGGATCTATATTTGTGAAGAAGTTACTCAACCATACGACATGATCTAAAATCGTGTAAATTATTAACTTCACTTTGAACATAATTTTATAAGTAAACTTGTAGTCTTGTTCATCTTTAAGTAACTCGTCACTCTTTTAACAACCTTCATGAGTGAAACTTCAGGTTTGCTAATATACCGGGCTAGCATGCCAATGACAGATGTTATGCCTAGACATAAACAGACTTGGGCGTACATGAAACTCATAATGACTGGCGAGTGTGGTATCTTCTTCCTTTCTTCCATCTCTAAGCTCAGACATGGGATCAAAATCGATCAAACTTATATTCGTGATATAATGGTGTTTTTAATTTGTCTTTATAATAGAGCATCACATAAATTTAGAGTATTTATCAAATGTGAGAAACCAAGATTCCTTTAATTTTGGTCCTTATCAATTTGAATTATAAGAACAAAGGGTGTGTCTGAAAAGGTTTTTCATGTCAAATTTTGTGATAGAGTTCTCTTGGTTTCATCCAATAGATTACTAAAAAATGTATAAGACAAGGATGATTAAGTTTCTCCCATTAGACTTGAGGTAATCACATATGTCAAATTTTTTTCCTTAAACATGTACTCACTCACAACTTGATTTAATTTCTTTAACACTGCCCAAAACTTGTTTCTAAACATAAATAAACTTGTTCACGTTACATGATAAGTGATTTGAGGTGTTAGTCTAAATCCATTATGGTTTTATCATGTAAATCGTTTCTTCAGTATTGCCATATTAGATTAGAATTAGTGTTTCACGATGACTTTGACTATGTCCTAGATATCCACACTAAAGTTGTTGTTCAAGCCATCAATATGTTTTGCTTGAACAACAACTTTAGTGTATTATAAGAACATCCAACTAATGAAGACTGAATATGTGAATGTTTGAAAAGGGACGGGTGTGGGTCTTTAGGGATAGTATAATGTATAATTGTAAGCTTCATATACATCTAACATGAGTGAATAAACATCAATATGGTATCACGATATGTGTAGAGTAGAGAAAAGTATGAAACCATAATTAATGTTGGGTTGTGTGGATCTCGTGATTTCTTAAAATTACTTAGAACTCCAAAATTGATTTACCAATACAAGCAAATTTAACCCAACGATTAATATTTTCATCTCACACTTATTGTGGATAATCATACCACCACGAGTATCGAACAACTATGGTAACAAATATAAACTATTACAGTACCAAACTTACTAAATAATAAACCTAGTCGAGAACACAATCTATCATTACATTATCCCATATCCCAAATCACAACCAGATTTTGTTAACACAAGTAAACATGCTATCTTAATCACCAAGTAACTTATCAATCTTGTATTGGATAGACTCAATAAATTCTATATGAAAGATTTTGTAGATAAATATTAAGGTCAGGCAAAACCCTTAATATCTTCTCTTTTAAGGATAATAATATCGATAATAAATACTTTGAGATTTCTAAGCCCTATTTCATTGATCGAAAAACCTTCATTGACAAGGAAATATACTAATAAGATTTCTGAACCCTAATTCATTAATTGTGAAACCTTTAATGACAAAGGAAATATATTGTATACGATTCCATTTTGAAATTGAAAGCATCATTATTACTAACCTTGTCTTCAAATCATATGCACTTGAAAAAAAAATCGTTATCTATTAGAACGTTCGAATACACATATTCATTTTTAATGGTAAAGGCTCTATATTTGAAAACCTTACATTCAATAAACCCTAGACAATTATATCTAATAAGTATCACATATATCTCCTACCACAATCTATGCTATAGTAAAAATCAAGAAATTACCAATTAAATACCTAATCATTATGTGATCTATAGAACCTACCCATCAAAGTGATTGCCAAACGTTGATCGCCATAATAAATAAATAAATATAGGAGAGAAGATTTCATACTATATGATACAAATACGATTTTGGTTTATATGTATTTCCAAAATTCTAAATACATCATATCTTTTAATTATGGATAAATAATTGTATGATCCATTATATCTATAATTTGTGACAAATTCAGTCTCCTATTTTTAGGTTTTTTCTTTTTTCATCATTGTCTTCTCTATTATGATAAGTTTCACCACTGTCTTTCAATACTAATATCCTCTTCCAATTTTTTTTATTTTGTGATAGTAATACTCCAAGCAATGAAACTTTAGATCTATATTCTTCAGAAATGATAGATACTAATTGAGCACTGGGTATACACAAAACAAAACCATAATGTATCTAATGTATATATTGTTTATAAGTGGATAAACTATGTAATCTATAGGTATGTGTTGATATGTGATATATTATATGTTTCATAATGTTGGTCTTGTAAGATTTGACTCCCCACGGCCACGCAAGCATTTTTGTGGTCAGCTACATAACAGCTACGTGGACTTATCTTGGCGCTTGGTTTGCTTTGGAGATTGGACAGATGAGATTGGTCTCATATAAAAGGTCATTATCCTTATCTTTTCATTCCTTACTTCTTCCGATTACACTTCCTCTCTCTCTCTCTCTCTCTCTCTCTCTCTCTCTCTCTCTCTCTCTCTCTCTCTCTCTCTCTCTCTCTCTATCCTCTCTCTCTCTCTCTCTCTCTCTCTCTCTCTCTCTCTCTCTCTCTCAAAACCTAAACCTAGAATAGTTGAAAACTTTGGTTTCTTTCAGAGATAGTTGTTGAGTGTGTTAGATTAGATAAAAGTTTAGCAAATCTGTAAAATTGAATCTTCTGGTACAATCACTAAGTGTATTTCGGCGTAGTTGATGTACTAGAAAGGTTTGTGGTTTAAATTGTAATATATGATAAACTCGAGAGATTTATGTGAGGTGTGCAAACTTGTTATCCGAGGCATATAGTGAATATGAGCTACTCTCATCTAGGCTCAACGTGGATGTAGTTCTATTTTTGGGCTGAACCACAATAAAATCTGGTGTTCTTAAATTTTTGTACTTAAACGTTTTATGTAAACCTACTCGATTTAAACCTTATTTTTTATGTGAAACTTAGAGGATTTACGACAATGGTATCAGGACTTACTAAAATCGTTTTCGATTCGTTTAAAACGTTATTAGGTCTTTCAGATCTGGGTCTTTTATAAATTAGGGTTTATCGGGAATTTTTGGTTTCTTGGAGATCTTAGGGTTTCCAAAATCAAATCACATGTTTTTTGGTTGTTTAAAAGCGGTTTACGTCTCTCTATATCTTGGTTCTCTTGATTAATACCCTACAATGATGACTTCAACTCGTATTGATATATCGGTATTCGATGGGAAATGGATTTTGGTGTTTGGCAAAAAAGGATGAAAGTCTTGTTATCTCATCATTAGGTAGGAAGTGCGTTAGTAGCGGACATTAAAGAATGGCATGAAGGCGATATCGAGAATGAAGAATCAATTAATGAAGAAGCATATACCATCCTCTTCTTGAATATATCTGACTTTGTGATACGACAGGTAGATGGTGTTGAGACAGCTTTTGAGTTGTGGGGTAAACTCGAATATCTTTATTCTACTAAGTCTGTCCCTAATCTTTCTTTCTTGAAAGGTTCTTTGTTTAACCATAAAATGGATGGTTCTAATTCTATTGATGAAAACCTAGATGAGTTCGCTAAGATGTGTCTTGTGCTTAAGTGTACTTCTATGGCATTAGATGATACTAGTAAATGCATGATTCTGTTAAAAACTACTCCTGATTCTTTCCAAGTTGTTAAGGATGTATTTTAATATGCTACATCTATTCCTGAATATGATCGAGTAGTGACTGCTTTAAGAACTAGAGAAAATGAACTTAAGTCTCTTAAAAAAACTGGTGAAAATATGTTTGTAAAAAGAACTGAGTCTGCCTTGATCCCTGAGCCTCTTAAGGATATAATAAATAAGAAAAACATTAAAGGTAAAGAAACCTAGAAATGTTTTCATTCTGGGAAGGTTGGAAACTCAAAGAAAAATAATTTTAAATTCAAAAACAAATTGAATTACGTGAATAATAAATCTAATGTTGCATGCATGCCTAGTGTAGATGATGTATATGAAGTACTGACTGTTGCTAGGGTGTCTAATGGTGATAGTTGGATTCTTGATTCTGGTTGTACCTTTCATATGTGCCCCAGTGTTGAACTATTTCATGACCTTATTGACACTTGCTATGAATCTGTATATATGGGCCATGGTCATACTTGTGTTGTTAAAGGCATAGACAAAATTAATTTGAAATTGAATCATGGTAAACGAATTATTCTGACTAATATTAGGTTTATCCCTGAACTGAAAAGAAATTTAATTTATATGGGTGCTTTAGATGATTTAGGTTGTGTATCTAAAGTTGAGAATGGTATTTTTCATGTTTATAATAACTCTAAGTTTCTCTTGACTGGTATAAAGTTGATGGCCTCTATGTGTTAGATGGTTCTCACTTATCTGCTTGCACAAAACATGTTACTAAAAATTCATCTCATGATGCTACTGTGAAATGGCATTTGAGGTTAGGGCGCATGAGTCTCCAAGGGATCACTGTGCTAAACAAGCAAGGTATGTTTGGCAAAGATATTGTAAGTACCCTAACTTTTTGTGAGACTTGTGTTTTGGGTAACCAACATAGGATGAAGTTTTTCCCAGGGTTTCATAAGTCCCAAAAGTGTTTAAAATATGTGAATACTGATCTTTGGGGCCTGAGAAAGTAGATGCCCATGGAAATTCTAAATATTTTTTGTCCCTTAAGGATGATTACAGTAGAAATGTTTGGACATTCTTGTTAAAATTAAAGACTAATCTTTCTTTATAATTAAAGAATGGAAATCTTTACAATAAAAACAAACTAGCTTGGTTCTAAAAGTCCTTAGAACTAATAAAGGCCTAGAATTTTGTAATGTGGAATTTGATTCACACTGTAAAGAAAATGGCATACTTAGGCACAAAACTGTTAGGCATACACCCTAGCAGAATGGGGTTGCAGAAATAATGAATAGGACTTTACTTGAAAAGGTAAGGTGCATGATCTTTACATCTAGGTTACCAAATTTTTTTTGGGGTGAGTCTTTGTATGATGTAACTTATTTGGTAAACATGAGTCCAAATAGGACACTTCAGTTTAAAACTTCCTTGGAGGTTTGGAAAGCGTCTAAACCAAATTTGCAACATTTGCGAGTGTTTTGTTGTGCTGCTTATGCCCATACTAAGGATGGGAAGCTGGACCCTAGGTCCATTAAATGCATTATGTTAGGTTATCAACAACAACATGGTGTTAAGGGTTACATGTTATGGGAAAGAGATGCTAGAGGCATCAAAATTATCTGTAGTAGTGATGTAATCTTTGATGAACTAACTTTTCCTTGTAAAGTTCATGATGTTGAAGGTAATGATGCTCATCCTTAACCATTAAGTCAAACAGTGGGATTAGAGCTTAGGGTGGAGCCCCAAACTGTAGCTGATCATTTGAATGCAAATCCAACTGGTGACCCTGAGGATGTAACACAAACTAGTCAACCTGATGATGTCAATGAACCTGGGGAAGTGAACAACCAGTACAACTCAGTGAGTCATAAGTAGGGAAGCTTCATGATTATCAGTTTACCAGAGATAGACAAAGGATAAATATAACTGGTCCTTTAAGGTATTCCTATGTTGATTTGGTGTATATTGCACTAAGTGCAGTTGTTGAGGTAAAAAGTTCTGAACCATCTTCCTATTTAGATGCTCTTGAATCTACTGAGTATGGAAAATTGTATGATTCTCTGCTTGAGGAGATGAATTCTTTGAAAATGAATGATACTTGGATTTTAGTTAAGCTACCGGAGAATCAAAATATTATTGAGTGTAGATGGCTATACAAACTTAATGAGGGTGTAACTGAGCATGATCCCCCTAGATATAAAGATGCAGCTAAAGGATATACTCAAAGGGAAAAATAGATTATAATTATATTTTCTCTCCAGTAGTTAAATTCAAAACAATTAGGTGTATGTTAGCTTATGATGCTTGTTTTGATCTTGAATTTGACAAAATGGATTAGATGAAACAATTTGAATGAGACAAACTGAGGGTTTTGTGGATAAAATTTTTCCTGATCATGTATGCTTACTTAAGAAATCTTTGTATGGGTTAAAACAATCTCCTAGACAGTGGTATAAAATATTTGATTCTTTCATGCTTGAACTTGGCTTTATGAGATTTGAATATGATGCCTGCTTATATTTCTTATTGAATCAATCTTCCAATGTGTATGTGCTATTTTATGTTGATGACATGTTGTTAATTAGTAAATCTTGCCATGATATAAAAGCCTTGAAACAATCTTTGAGTAAGATGTTTGAAATGAAAGACTTAGGTGAGGCTAGTAGGATCCTTGGCATGATAATTAGTAGAGATAGGAAGAATTGCATGTTAAATTACATCAGGACCCTTATTTGAAAATGGTTGTTTCTAAATTTGGTAGTTTGAACTGCAAATATGTTTTGACTCCCTTGGCTGGTCATACTATCTTGTCTAAGCAGCTTTACCCCAAGTCTCAGTCAGAGATTATAAAAATGAACTATGTCCCTTATGCTGAAGTGATTGGTTACTTATTGTATGTTATGATTAGTACTCGGCCAGACCTATCTTTGCTCAGTAGGTATACGTCTAATCCTGGGCTTGAGCATTGTTTTGTTCTTAAGCATATTGTGGCCTATGTCAGTGGTACTTTGAATTTTGGTTTTATGTTTTGGAAATCATCATGTGTATTTTGATTTAACAGGGTATGTGGACTCTGACTTTACTGGTGATAAAGATTCTAGAAAATACACAACTACTTATTGCTACACTTTGGGAGGCAATTGCAATTCATGAAAATCTAAATTGAAACCACTTATAACATTATCTACTACAGAACCTGAGTCTGTAGCTATTACAAATGTAGCTAAAGAAGGTAAATGGATTCAAAACTTATTGAATGAGCTTAAATTGCTAAAGGGTAAAGTTACTTTGTATTCTGATAGCCAAAGTGTAAATTAGTTAAGTAAAATCAAGTATACCATGAAAGAATCAAGCACAATTATGTTACATTTCACTATATAAGAGATGTGCTTGACATTGGTCAGTTAAAGTTGTTGAAAATTGCAACTGATGAAAATTCTGCAGTTGCAATTTTCAACAACTTCAATTGACCACTGTCAAGCACATCTCTTATATAGTGAAATTTAACATCATTGTGCAGATTTTGGAACTAAAATTGTTACTAATTTCAAGTTAAAACGTTGTTTAGACTTGTTATTTCTCGGTTAAGTGTTGTGCAGGTGTCCAGATGATGAGAGTGTTATTTTCACTGCCTATGAAGGTGCAAGTGGGGGTGTATTCAGCTATGAGGGTTGACAAAGCTATAATACTTCAAGGTGGAGATTCTTGATATGTGAAGTATTATATTTTGCATAATGTTGGTCTAGTAAGGTTTGACTCCCCACGGCCATGTTGGCATTTTGTGGTTAGCTACTTAACGGCTACGTGGTCTTATCTTAGCGCTTGATTTGGTATGGAGATGGAAGGCTGAGATTGGAAGTGGAGTTTGTCTCATATAAAAGGCCATTATCCGCCTTTTCTCTTTCTCTACTTATTCCGATTACTTTTCCTCTCTCTCTCTCTCTCTCAAAACCTAACCCTAGAATAGTAAAACCTTTGGTTTCTTTCAGCGATACTTGTTGAGTGTTTTAGATTAGATAATAGTTTAGCAAATCTGTAAGATTGAATCTTCTGGTTCAATCATTAAGTGTATTTCAGCGTAGTTCATGTACTAGAAAAATTTGTGGTTTAACTTGTAATATCTGATAAACTCGAGATATTTTTGTGAGGTTTGCAAACTTGTAAAGCGAGGCATAGAGTGAATCTGAGCTACTCTCATCTGGGCCCAACGTAATTATAGGTCTATTTTTTACTGTACCACAATAATTTCGGATGTTCTTTAATTTTTGTACTTAAACGTTTTCTACAAACCTACTCGATTTAAACCTTATTTTTTATTTAAAGCTTAAAGGATTTACAACAGTATATTCTCAATCAACTGTATATATATAATAAATTATGATACTAAGCATTCGTTCAGGTAATAGAATTTTAAGAAAGCAAATATCTGCAAAAATCTAGTTATCCCTTTTAAATTATTGTTTTATATTTTTAAGACTTAATAAATATATCGATCCACATACAATAATACATATAATAATAGCATAGATGATGTCCTAAATCGAGGTGTGATGGAAAAATAATAGGACAAGTTTCAGAATATTAAAAGATTGATTGTTTCAATCTAAAAACTAAGTAAAATTTTATCACAAATTACATTAAGTTTACATATTGTATATCATTATTTCTCATGTAAACTGGATTAGAATAGTTTTTTTATATTTTTATTGTTATATTAAAATCACCTCAGCTATTTTGAAATGTAAATATTATCTTTTGTTACAATAATTTTTTTAATCAAAAGAATCCGACTGTCAATCGATGCCAAGTTTCGTAAATTAGGTTCTAAGTTAGACACGAAGTAGCCCCATGTAAACTGTTGTACCTTTTGGGTAGATGTTTGAAACTCATTTTTCCATACTCGTTAATAATCTATCCAATACGCACCATGAACGACTTTATGTCTACAGTGACCAGATACCTTGGATGATTCCAAGTTTATCCAGCAATACTAGTTTTCCGTCCTTAAGGGTCCGGACATGTTTTCACTGCTTCAAAGACCGCCATGGCTTCACCCTTAATGATAGAATTCACTCAACATGATTTTGTGACAGTTTTCTCCATGTGGATGAAAAAATGATGGATATTCAATTCAAGAATCAACCACTAATACCAACACAAAGGACAAATTTTCTTAGAAAAAGCCTCCTCAAGATAAAAGTTACTAGTAATAAAAATGGCTAAAGATAGCAAAAGGACAAAAAATCCTCCAAAAAATCTTTCTCGAGATAAAAATACTAAAAATGAAAATGGCTAAAGATATTATTAAACCTAAGAACATGGTCATGCAAAGGAAGCGAGAACTTCTATCCCTAGGAGAATGGGCGGGATGGACGTCAAATTACGGCTCAGACAGGTAAAATTGACATTTATACACAATGACACAACAAGTGAAAATAAATCCAATCATTGTGCTAAGTTTAATAGCATATCTTATCGGTAACAACCAGATAGAAAGTAATAATTTTATTACATTCACATACACTATTGTTGTGCTAATTACCATAGCCCAAGTATATTTCATCCACCATATTACATGTTTCATAACAATGAACAACGAACATTAAGAAGAACTCTTAGCATATATATGCCATACCTCTTGTTAGTTAACCCAAAAAAGTAGCACAGGTATATATAATATAATATATCCTACATAAAGATAATATTTCTCATAACACCTATTTTAAATTTCCCAAAAAAACCTCCTCTACTTTCCAATAGTATCATTTTAGCTTTCCCTTCTCTCTTCTTGTATAGAAGAATTCTGGCCCATTACAAACTGACCAATCCTATTACACACAAAAACAACTCATTTAGTAAAAAATAGTAAGACAATAAGGTATATGCGAAAGTGAGACATACCGTAAATTATATAGCAGTAGGAAGGTAAACCCTAATAACTCCCCCTCGTAGTAATCCTTTTCCTACAAGTAGGACATTTGTTTTGAACAGATATAGAAGCTTTGATACAATCCTTACAGAAAATGTTACCACATTTGGTCAAAACATCTCAACAAATGGGCCCATGCAAACTGGACAGTTAAAAGTAGGCTCCTGCACTGGAGGTGACTCTGAACAACATTCTCTCTCTCTCTGTCATTAAATATAACAACCCGATTGGAATAAATAAATAGAGAAGATGTGAATCATGAAATATAACAGATTAATTAATTAACATGGAGCATATTAATTAATTAACACGGAGCTACTACTTCCACTACCTCCAGGTTAATGTAGAGATCACTAATTCACTTTTGAAAATTGTTTGATTCGGAGAAGCTATTCTACACTTAGAACGAGCATTAGCAATAACACAAGAAGAATACTACTAGAAACAGTGTCTTTAGGGACAAAATTTTACCGGCGACCCGCGTTTCGTCGGTAAGTCTAAAGATTTACGGACGCGTTTTGTTTACGGACGACAAAAACGTTGTCAGAAAAAAGAGACGGCACAAATTCTCCCCTAATGATCTAAAACGTTGTCGGTAACTTTTTTATTTTATTTTATTTTGGCGTTCAAAGTGGCGTCACTATATTTGCGACGATGTTACTCGTCGTTATTTAAAGTATATTACCGACGACTCGTGTTAATATACCGACGAAACGCGGGTCGTCGGTAACTAAAAAACATATTTAATGAAGACAGTAGGTTTTTCAACTTCCAAAACACCCAAAAACCCCAAAAAATTTCTTCGATATTCTCTAAAAAACACAACTCAAATATTTTTTTTTATTTCCAATTGATTCTCCAATTCATCTTGCACCGTTCCCGGGTTCATAATCAAGGTGGGCATTATCAATATCCAATTTCATCACACAATTGAAGGTAATTTCATGAAAATTCTTTTTTTTTGTTTCGAATTGTGTTTTGTTCTTGTTATATGATTTGAATAGGTGAAGTAATACATATTTGAAGGTGTGGCATGATCATCAATCTTCAATTTCTCAAACCAATTCAAGGTATTTTCAATAAATTTCATACTTTTTAAATTTTTTATTTATTGGATTATACTAGTTGTTATAAGATATGATTAGGTTCATAAATAACTTATTTTTTGATTGACTTGTTTATTATTATGTTGTAAATTAGGCATGTGTTGTTTTATTTATATTTTTTGCTCATATATTTTTATTTGTTTAATTAATTATATAACATTGTTTATCTATTTATTGTGTTGTAACTTTATTCATTCAATGGTTTATAATATTTATTAATTCAAAGGGTTTGTAATTTTTTGTCATTCATTCGGTTTGTAATTTTTAGTATTTTATTCATTGGTTGTAATTTTTATTTATTTTATTATTTGGGTTGTAATAATTATTTATTTTATTTTCATATGAATGTAGTTGCTTAGTTGTATCGTATTGTTGCTAAAAAATGGCTTCGGCTACGGATAAGAGTTGGATCATTACGAAGGATTATTTTCTGGAGAAATATATTTTGGGGTTTTGGCTTTTATCGAATATGCTAAGAAAAAGATGGTTATAATGGTTACATGTCCTGCCTGTGTACTAATTGTAATAGATACTGTCAATTATCCACCCAGACGGTCAGGGGCCACCTTCTAAAAAATTGGTTTATGCATAGGATCAGGTTTGGACAAAACACGGTGAGCAGTTGGTAATTCCCGAAGCAATTCAAGTGCCAAATATAGAAAATAAAATACATGATGTTTATGACGATGTGAGACACATTTACGATGTTGGTGGACATCTGGGTGATACCGAGATGAGAGACGAATATCTTCCAAGTCGGAGCAGTTTCGAAACATTGTTCGACGAATTGGAGACATAATTATATCATGGTTGTACAGCGATGAGTTCCTTGAATTTCATTGCCAAGCTTATGCACGTAAAAGTAAAGAACAAGTGGACTAACACATCATTCACCGAGCTATTGGACTTGGTTGGTCGTATTTACCCAAACCTCACAATTTGCCCGATTCTTATGAAGCATGCAACAAAAAGTTGAAAAGTTTGTGTATGGGGTATATTACTATCAATGTATGTTGGAACGATTGTGCCATTTTTTACAAAGAGAATGAAGACCTCGACAAGTGTCCAGTTTGCATTGAATCGAGATGGGACCCAAAGAAGGGTCAGAAAGTACCGCATAAGAAGATCTGTTACTTTCCGATTGCCCCGAGATTGCAACGACTATACGCTTCGAAGCACACCGCTGAAGACATGATATGGCACCATACCGGAAAGAGTACCGATCCAGATGTGTTAATTATTAATGCTGGATAAAATTAAAAAAATATAATATACTTAGCGACGACAGTTTGCTTGCTAAGTTTCAACGCTAAGACAAAAAAGAAAAAAAAAGAAAATCAATAATCCCCGAATTAAAAAAAAAAAGAATAATTAAATTATTACCGACGACAAACGTTGTCGCTAATTTATAAATTTTGCGATATCGCACGTTGTCATTAAACGCCTGAGCAATTAGGGACGAAATCATCACTTTTCGTCCGTAAGGAACAATTTACCGACAGATTTCTAGCGACGAACAATTATCGATGAAATGTCGTCGGTAAACCCGGATATCGACGAAAACGCGGGATTTACCGACGACACGCGTCGTCGCTAAACATGCAGAATGTTTTAGTGGAAGGATGTTCTGTAATAATAAAATAAGCGTACATATTTGAAAAGTACCCTCAAAATACAAATAAAGGTAAAATAATAACTTACCAGCATCATCATCAACCACAATAGCTCTTTCATTGTTCCTTCTGGTTCTTACCTGTAACAAAATGAAAATATACGCTATTATTAGTTTCAATCAAAGTATACAAGACACGTAAAAACACAAGGAAAGAAAATAATACTTCTTCAAATGCCCTTGAAGAAAAGAGGAGTACTGCATCATCAAACGCTTGAACGTCAATAGGGGTAGGTGGTTGTATACTATTACTAGTACTTCCTTGAACAATGGATAAAAGTTGCTGAAATGGACAATCAGATAAGCTTGAATTACACTCACGTTCTTGATTTCCTTGAACAATGGGTAAAGGTAGATGATCTGGACAATGGAATAATCTTGTGCTATACTCAGGTTCCTGATTTCCGATAGATGGTGGGCCCAGATTGAGATTGAGATAAATACTTATAGAAGCTGGCAGACTCTTATGACCTCTTGCATATCTCAAAGGACTAGCTCTAGTCTCCTGGGTTCTCATATTGGAAGCACAAAACCCTCCCCTCTTCAACTAATTCACACCTATAATACTAAACACAAATCCCAATCAGACTCATATACTTACATGATCCTTAGCCCAAAGAGCAACAATAATGAGACTAAATAAATTCTAATTATCAAAAAATGGGTGTAACCTGTGGTGCAATTGAAACTGAGTATACAGTTAAGTAACCATATTCATACTAACAATTTAAGTTCGATCTAAAAAAATCAAATAGAAAATTCAATATATATTTATAATCGGAAATGATAGTAAGATTATAGGTTAAAACCAAAAAAATTAAGTTTTCCAAATGCAAAATAATTAAAAAAATTGAAACTTTAAAAAAAAGTAACAAATTTGGGATTTGAATTCAAATTTTATAACCTAACCGCTTAATTATTCAAAAAGAATAGATTGCCCGACAACGTTTCAATTACAACAAAAAAAACAAACAATTGTCGTATATAAGTCAATTTTGTTCTTAAATCCCAGGACCGTTTAGATATTTAGGTCAATCTACAATTGATAAATTTATAGAAAGCTTAATTCAGCCAATCCACGGGAAGTGATAAACAATTTTCTCATTCAATTAAAATTAATTCTTAAATAACACAAAAAACATCACTAGATTATTCAAGATTCATACATAATTTCAAATTCAATCTAAAAGAATTTAGTGCATAACTAAAAATATAAAACTAAATAGTATAAGGATTATAACCTTTTTTTAAGACAAGAAACTAATGATAATTACCCTAGATGTGGAATGGTGTAGTAGGGTTTTTCTTCTTCTCCCAAGTGTTTCTCTCTCTTTTCTTCTCTTTATTTTGAAAATAATTATTGGTAACCCTTTTCTAAACTTGATTTTCGACATTTAAATGGTTAAAAATGTTTTATGGGTTTTGGACCTCTTTTAAATAACCAAATCCAACCTAAAAACGTTTTCCATGAATACTATCCAAGTACCCAAGAGTTTCACAGTTAACACACAAATAGTTTTAAAAGTAACAATTCTAAAAAACTAGACAAGAAATGAGAAACAATTAAAATATACGGAATAATCCCTCACATAAGCGCAATATAACCCTAAAATGATGTCTAGTGACTAGGTTAATCTAACACATAAATGGAGACATTAAGACCCCTAACTCAAACTAATTCGTTCCAACAAAATAAGAAATAAAAACTAAACAAGGGAAGTCTCTATGAATACTACTACTGATATGGTCTTTAGCGAGGACTGTCTCCCTCGCTAAAGACAGGGAAAGTCCTCGCAAAAGACTTTTTTGGTCTTTTGCGAGGACTGGTCATCGCTAAAGACTCCTCGCTAAAGCTTCGTCGCGAGAGACAGTCACTCGCGACGACTTCTCGTGTCATCGCGTAAGACCCTATATTTAGTGAAAACACCAAGTCCTCGCTAAAGATATGGTCTTTTGCGACGACAGGGTCCTCTCTAAAGACCTAGTCAACTGCGAGGACTAAGTCGTCACCTTTGCTTGTCAACTCTTTCGCGAGGAACATTAACTTTATTTCTTGCGAGGACAAAGTCCTCGCAAAAGACCTTAATTTTTTTTAATTGTATTTTTATTTCAATTATGTAATTTAATTTTTTTTGCTTTTCTTATATTTATTTAATTGTTTTGATTATTTTTTATTTAATTTATTTATTTAATTGTTCTTTTATTTATATATTTATTTCTATATATGAAACGAGAAAAATCGTATTATACGAAAACTAAATTAAAAAATAAGTCATAAATAGTCAAGGTCATACGAAATAGATAATTACAACCCAAAATTCAAAAATAGTCAAGTCATAAAAAGTCAACATAACATAATAAATAGTCAACCGAATAACACACTAAGGATTAGATATATCTTCATCTTCACCTTGGTCCATAAGATGGAGGCGCGAGCTTGACGGAGCAGAGGTAGTGGGTCGGGATCGGGGTCGGGCTCGTGATCAAGATCGGAAGGAACCAGCAGGACCAGCAGATGGATTGCCAGATGGAGGGACAAGTGCTGCCTCGTGTCCACGTTCTTCTCGGAACCTATTGAGCAATATGATGGTTGTACTCATCCGTGAGTCCATCGCCTCCTTCGTTGGTCGCATACTAGCTGTGGAAGCAGAGGATCGTGAAATGTCTTCTGGCATCGGGTCCTTGCCTATGGATACAAGGAACTTGTATAGGGATTTCCTCAGCCACTCGTAATCCCGAAGCATACTCTTTCTGAGCAGATTCCAGGCATTAGCAGACTTACTCTTCTCCGGAAGCGGGTGGCCAACTCCTGGGATCCAGTAACGGGTCCCGTCTCCTAACCCTAATCGGCCACCTCCATCACTGCGTCAACCTACTCCTGTTGCGTGAAGGGGGGTGAACACGATAAATCGCCGCTTTGACTTTGTGATTCCCGAACTCTATTTTCGCGAATCTCCCTCAACACGTCATGTACAATAAAAAAATATTAAATTATTAAATTATTAAAATATATTAAAATACTAAGATATATTAAAATATTAAACATACGTTTGCTCTCTCGTACTCGGGGCTTCTCCACTCGTTCTTCTTACTGCTACACCCGATTTCAAAGAATAATCTTTTTATTTTGGTTAAGGCAGCGCTTCCCTATCACCCCCGGCCACTCGAGGGGGTTGACTACTCCCCTCTTCCTCTAAAAAGTCAAAGAGTCAAATAAATATATTTAAATAATTATTGTTATAGGTTTCTTACCTCCATTAAGCTATCCCTCCTCCGGGTGTGGCTCATATATCCCGCCCCGCTCAGGTTCCGCAACAGCTCCCTATTCTCATTATTTACTTTAGCTTGGTGCTATTTTTTAAACAAGAAATGAAAAAAATAATGTTAGTCAATTAAGATAATATTTTATTTAATACAAGTTAAAATGGTACAATTACCCGAGCTTGCTCCGAGTCCCACATTTTCAAAGTGAGCTTTTAGTTCTCGGGTGTCTGATCATCCAGTTTCACCCGGGGCTCATAATGCTTTCTCTTTACTCTATTCTTGTGGTCGTTGTAGCCCTTACCGCATTTATTGGTATTCATTGTCTGTATATCGCTCCAATCCGGGCGGGCCGGCCACTCCTCTACCAAGAAAAAATCCTATTTACAAATAAATAAATTAAATGTATTTTTTAGTTAACGACAAATAAATTAAAAAAATTGTTGACTTACCCTTAATCGTCAAAATATTTCTCTACTCATCTACGGGCACATCTGTCCAGAACTTGTAGTGTAGCGGAACATTTTACCCAATAATGTGATTGATTACTTAAGTCACGTGATGTGAGTATTTGCCCACCGGGTTCCAAGTGTTGTCGTACGTGCAAAAATCCATCGGAAGTCTCCCTCCGTAATTACGTTTCGCCTCTGTTACCGAAGCAAGAGTCGTCATGCCCCTAAGTTTTCTCTGGTTATTACCTATTTAATTTTACGATTAAAATAATAATTTATTCAAAATTATGTTTACAAAGAAAAAATACCTAGTGTGTTGCTACTTGCTACCCCCGATGGGATTGCTTAAATTCTGAGTCGGATCACGGCAATCCCCGCCGAGATCGTGTCCTCTAGGCATAACATCTGCCATCTGATAAAAATAATACAATTCTAAATATTCATTTAGGCACCTAAATTTATTTATAAATTCACTAAGGCCCTAAATATTTTAAAAATTACAAGGTAACCCTTAAAGTTCTTTAAATTACACTAAGGCACCTAAATTTAATTTAAAAAATCACTAAGGCCCTAAATATTTTTAAAAAATACAATATGATCCCTAAAGTTCTTTAAATTACACTAAGGCACCTAAATTTTATTAAAAATTCACTAAGGCCCTGAATATTTTAAAAATTACAATTTAACCCCTAAAGGTCTTTAAATTACACTAAGACCCTAAATTTTATTAAAAATTCACTAAGACCCTAATTATTTTAAAAATTGCAATTTAACCCCTAAAGTTCTATAATTTACTCTAAAGCACCTAAATTTTATTAAAAATTCACTAAAGCCCTAAATATTTTATAAATTACAATTTAACCCTTAAAGTACTTTAAATTACACTAAGGCACCTAAGTTTTACTAAAATTCACCAAGGCCCTACATATATTAAAAATTACAATTTAATCCTTAAAGTTCATTAAATTACACTAAGACACCTAAATTCTATAAAATTCACTAAGGCCCTAAATTTTATTAAATATTCACTATGGCCCTAATTATTTTAAAAATTGCAATTTGACCCCTAAAGTTCTATAATTTACTCTAAAGAACCTAAATTTTATTAAAATTCACTAAGGCCCTAAATACTTTAAAAATTACAATTTAACCCTTAAAGTTCTTTAAATTACACTAAGGCAAAATTCACTAAGGCCCTAAATATTTTAAAAAGTACAATTTAACCCTTAAAGTTCTTAAAATTACACTAAGGCACCTAAATTATATTAATAATTCACAAAGTCCCTAAATATTTTAAAAATTACAATTTAACCCCTAAAGGTCTTTAAATTACACTAAGGCCCTAAATTTTATTAAAAAAATCACCAAGGCCCTAATTATTTTAAAAATTGCAATTTAAGCCTTAAAGTTCTATAATTTACTCTAAAGCACCTAAATGTTATTAAAATTTAAATTGTAACCATAAAATTTATAATTATACAATTCCAAATAAATTCCAACTACAATCTAACTAAATTCCCAAAAAATCAAATCATAAATTTACAACTATACTTGTTGTTTTCTACAAATTAATTAACTAAATAATAAGCTTAAATAACTACATAAAGTCAGAATTCAAAAGGAAACTAATTTATAGGACAAAAATTAAATTCTCTAAAAATAGTAAAAAAAAGTTGGATTACATATCTTTAATTCCGAGTAATGGTTGTTAAAAGTTGATATATTATCACCACAAAGCATATACAAACCATAAAAGTCAAGTTAGAATCGTGGTTAAAGAAAAAAAAATTGATAAAATATAGCAATTCTTACCTTTGATGTTGATTATAGGGTGTTGTTGATGATGGTGGAGCTTCGCCGTGAATCGCATGTGTTATCGCCGGAATTTTCGGGGTGGGTTTTAATGGTGATGAAGGTATAGAGTGGAGGAAGAAGAAGGAAGGTTCGGTTTTATTAAATTCGGCAGGGTCTTTAGCGAGGACCATGTCCTCGCTAAAGGGGTTTGGTCGTCGCTAAAGGTCTAAATTTGGGGAAGGCGCGAACTTTGACCGCCTTTCCCTGTTCCCAGTTTTTCGTCTCCACTCTTTAGCGAGGACCAAGTCCTCGCAAAAGACCTCAAGTCTTTAGCGAGGAATTCTTCACAATGAACTCCTCGCTAAAGACTTATAGTCTTTTGTGAGGACTTGGTCCTCGCTAAGGACCTTTTTTTAAACTGTATTTTTATTTTAATTTAATTTATTTATTTAATTTATTTTGTTTTTATTTTATTTATTTAATTTTTTGATTTTTTTTAATTTTATTTTTTTAATTGTTCTTTTATTTATTTATTTCTATATGTGAAACGAGCATAAAACTTCTATTATTTGAGTATGATCGGGTAAAAAAGATTATTTTATATTTTTACCTAATATATAATCTGTAACACAACTAATCAGTCTCATCCCCATCATCAACTAGTATATACCATAACACATCACATCATAATCATGGGATCAAAATAGTTCGAACTTAGAAAAATTCTGAATTACATGGAAAATACGTAATAAAAAAGAGATACACAACTAATCTGTCTCGTACCCATCATCAACCATTACTGGTTCATCGTCACTATCAACATATATAGTTTCCTCATCAATATCGTAGTCTCCTAAGTTGTCATCATACTCTTCATCATCAATGGGATCAGCGGGCTCCGGTACAAGGTTAAAAATCGAAAGATCGATCTATATCCCTTGCCCAGAAGCCAATTCAAACACCGGGTATTCTGAATCCAAGTTTGTATCAGCTAACATAATAAGAAAATCGATTATGCACCAAATAGCTCGGGACTCAATCTGTGACGATCGTTCACTTCCCAAACTACTTTCCAACCCTTTTCCGCCTTCCTTGCGTTAATTTGATCAACGTAAAAGACCTTTTTTGCTTGAGTAGCTAAGATGTAGGGGTTTCCAGTCCACAAAAAAGTACTTGTGTTGATATTTGTTGCTCCATGTTCTGTTTTTTGCAATTTTTTTCATATGTATTATACCACTTACACTTAAACAACACAAGTAAACAACCACCAGTGAATTCAACCTCGATAATATTGACCAACTCACCATAAAATGGTCCTTCATCGATGAAATTACAAAATAAATATTTAATATACAAACACCCAACTAAAAAAACAAAAGAAACTAACCTGTGATTGTAAAAACTTTGTAATCTTGAGTAACTCTCTTTTCACTTTTTTCACGCGTTATACATTTGACCCCGTTCACAACGCAAGAATCATATTGATATACGACGTTATTCGACGTGTTAGACAATGAAAGCAGCTCTTTCGTAGCAAGTGGATTACCGTTTTGTTCCATTGTGAACACCTGCACACGTGGTCAGTTATTAGTTGAAATAAAGTCAACTTAGTTTGTTGAGTTTTATACCTTTCTCCTGAACCATCGACGAAAATGCTTGGTGGGGGAAAATGTGTGATAAAATAATAGATAATTAAAGATAATAATAAAGAGCACACACCCTTGAGAACCACGGAACTCACTGCAAGTATCATAGATCGTTTGCAAGTTTTAATGATAAGTCAAGTTCGTTCGCAGGGATTTAATCTGTTAGATCTATTTATATTTAACAAGCATAGATGAATTTAGATGTTTAGATAAAAAGATAAAAAGATGAATAATTTTCTAACTCGAATAAATAAATAATGCAAATAAATAAATATGAATGTAAGTCAAATAAATTAGGATTAAGCATTATATATTAACCAGGATTCTAAATTCTACCTAGCCTTTACTAGGCTTAGGAGCAACCTCTCCACTACCAAGGATTCTTGAGTAATGATTGGTGATTAAATCAAACCTTTATGGTTATCTAGTTAAGCAAAGGATCGAAACTAGACGATTATGTGGTGTTGTCAATAACTAAGAATAGTCCTAAGATTGGCCAAATCTAGGGCTGTTACAATAAGTCAAAACACATAATAACAATATACGCCAAGGTCAAATCAATTAAATTAACAAATAGTATTATGAAATTAAAGACAAAATAATAACCCAACAATTAAGAGTAAAACTTACAGAATAAAAGCTTAGAAATATGGTTGAGCATAAATCTATAGCTAAATACCCTAAATATAGAGAAGGTGAGATGTAGAAAAGGAGTTTGTCACTCTTCAACTTCGTGCTTCTTGTCTTCCTCTATAGGTCAGCTTGCTTCTTGGATGAATAGCTTGATTCTAAGGATGAATATTTAATTAAAGGACTAAGCTATTATTTAAAAGTGAGAAAATACAAGCAAAGACTAAGCCTAAGCTTTAAACTGAGCAAGGACATGTTTACAATGGTATAATAGTGTATTTATAGGTGTTTAGGAAGACCTAATTCATTTTCTTGAAGGAGAAGGAAAGTAATGGTTTCCTAGCCCAACTCAAATTCGTATGTAGATAAGGATAATTACTGCTGACTTGTTTTTACCATATCTTCTTCGTTACTAGACCGTTTTTGACCCATAAGATATCAAAAGAATCCTCAAAGAATGATCTACCTCTCTATGAAAGGGATCTTCCAGAATCGGCTCGATTTTGGAGTTATCATGACTTCTTTAGACATAGCTGCAGAATTTCAGATTTATTTGGCCGTTTTTCCTTTTCCTAATTGAACTCTGTTTCCTTCTATCTCCAGATTTCTTCAAGATCTTCTTTCCTTACTTCCTTAAAATTGACTTGGAATCTAATTTATTACCATATATCTCTAAAACTTCACACTAAATCAATAGTTAAACCCAATATTCCAAAACCAATAAATCATTAAATCAATACTAGAAATAGGAAAGTGTACTAAATCATGAGAAAATCGACCTATACTCTAATAAATACAACTAAAATGATGTCTCCAAGTAATAATAAATTATCACAAATGGGGGGACATCAATGCTCCCGGTGTTTTGCCTCTCTATCACGGACCGGAAGTGAGGACTTTCGTTCCCTAAAGACAAAACATAGTGTTAATAATCGATAATGCAATATTTAAATAAACGATAAATAATATTTTAATTAAAATACTTAAATCATATAGTGATTGATCTCGTCACAATTATGAAGGATGTACCAATCGATGTGGTCCTTCTCAGCGAAGGGTATATATCCATACTTTTTCTTACCAATCGGCTTGCACTGGCTGTTAAACACTGATATTTCCTTGATTTCAGTAATCGTCTCACTGTATCTGCCGGGTCATTGAACATTGTACTTTCCTCTCGAAGGTATCGAGATATGAAAGTAAAAGTTTCCTCAACAGCGTATCCCTCAGCGATCGAACCCACTGGCCTGGTCGGATTCCGAATATATTCTTTTAGTTTCTTCAAGTACCTCTCAAACGGGTACATCCAACGCATCTGAACCGGACCTCCTAACCAAGCTTCCTCGTACAAGTGCAAAACAAGCTGGATCATAATATCAAAAAAAGCTAGAGGAAAAATCATCTCCAACTTGCACATAATCTCGACCACTTTAGACTTTCTGGACTCCAATTCCTTTTTACTCAGGTTCTTCTTACAAATATTTCTGAACACGTTGCACAACCCAATAATAGGATCGCTAATGGATTTGTTGTCGATTAGCCCTGGAATACTAGCCACGAATAGAAACTATATCAGAATATGATAGCCATAGGATTTCATACCGATAATCTTCCCAGTGTCACTCTGAATGTTGTTCCGCAAGCTAGAAGCGTAATTATCTGGAAACTTTTGCACCTTCAACCACTCTAGAAACTCTCGTCGCTTATCGGTTGTCATCGCATACTTTGCACGTGGTAAAATGGTCTTACCACTCGAATCGACAAATAACTACAAATCTGACCTGATGTTCATGGCTTGCAGATCTTTCCTCGACTTCACGTTATCTTTGTTAATTTTTCCATCTAAACCAACAACTGTGCCTAGAAGAGTATCACAAACATTCTTCTCACAATGCATCACAACGATGTTATGTTTCAACAAGTTTTTCGACCAATACGGTAAACGGTAGAATATACTCTTTCCAGTTCGACTCGCGAGGCCCAATTCTCTTTACCAACTTCCCACTGAAGTCCTTGTGTTTTTAGGAAACACAATTGGATTTGGCAACCCATCTAACTGCGTCTGAATAACTGTGGGACAATGTTTCTGAGGGGGGGGGCTATTATCAGCTTTAACGTACGAAGTATCGTCTTTCCAAAAACGATGGTTCAGAGGCAACCAGCGTCTGTGATAAAAATAAACAACTCCTCTATTAACCCGCATTAAAGGAGTATATTCCATGCATTCGGGACAAGCTAAGTATCCTTGACCCGACAATCCTGAAGTATACGATCTAGTCGGGTAATCATTCGTCTTGAACAACAAATCAACCTTCATCACAAATTCCTCCTTCATATGTGCATCCCATGTATTTATCCTTGTACCCCATAACGTATCCAACTCATCTACAGCCGAACGAAGAAATACGTCCATATCTTTTCCAGGTGAACGAGGACCCAGAATCAGAGTGTAAGCATAAAGGTGGATTCTTTCATGCATAACCAAGGCGGCAAGATGTATATCGTCAATATAACCGGCCACATGCTGTAGTAGTTGTTTTGCATAGAGAAAGGACAAAACCCATCGATCCCCAAACCAAGGCATACGTTACGTGGTTCACTAGCAAACTCAGGATTCCTCTCGTCAAATGTTTTCCAACTATGACCATCAACGGGATGACGCAACACGTCTGATGTCTCCTCATTTGTGATAGATTTATATTAGGATGAGACATAATTTTTAGTGATGTAGAAGTCATAATAGTCGATTTTCTTGAGAAATAGGCACTTTCCTATTTTGAGTCTTGATTTAGTAAAATAATATTTTAGAGCATATTGGGTTTAATTATTTATTTAGTGTGAAGCTTTAAAGATAAGTATGGAGATTAATTAGAGTCCAAGTCAAAGACTACAAGATATGGAAAGAGATAAGCATGGTAATTGGAGATAAAGGAACGAAAAGCTAAAAACATGGAAAAGGAAAACCTGCCTTAATCCTGAATTTCTGCACCTACGACCACAAATCAGCTTATAAATCAAAAACGGTGTGGAATTTAGAGAAACGGTAAAGAGAAAAGTTGAAAAACTTTCCGAGATGATGAATTTGGTATATTCATACGCATCAAACGAATAAAATTTGAAGCTGCTAGTACCAAAAGAAAAACGGGCCTGATTGAATGTTTTTAGGGTTACGAATTTGAGTTGGGCTTGGAGTTCATTACTTAAGCTCTCCTTCAAGAAAACGAATTATGTCTTCTAAACACCTATAAATACACCCTTATATCACTTGTAAATCATCCTTGCCTCATAATATTTAGTTCTTAAGGTTTTATTCTTCCAAGTTATTGTAGAGAGCAAGATGATGTCTTTCATTATTTCTTTTAGTTTATTTCCTTCAGTATGAACTAAACCTCCCTTAGCTTGGGTTTTGCATCATGTATAATCTATGAATTCTAATTTCTTTCTATCTAAGTTTCTTTTGGAATTACATGTTTTAAATTGATATTAGCTGCTTACCTTTATATTTGTTTATGTGTTTTGATTTAATGATTGTTTTCCTTGCGGTGAGCAACGTTTAGGATTACCTTAATAGTAGTTAGATGATCTCCTTACATGGGTGTCTAATTATTGAAAAACCACATAACGTCTAGTGTCGATATTAGTCCTGACAAAACTGATTCTAACTAGATAGTCATTAGGGTATAATTTAATCACTATCACCATGTATGGAAATTGATTGCTTAGGGCCTTAGTAGCGTTTGATAACCCTATTTGAACCAGCCTCGTGGTGTTTTCGTAGCCCCCTTAGTCTCTCTCAAGGTCTAAGGAATGAGAATTTAGAATCCTGACTAAGCATACAAGAGCTGATTCTCCCTTATTAACTAGATCTAATAGAAAGAATTAGAAGGATTAGTGCATACTAGCAAAACCTAAGCTATACTTCTCATCTCAGATTCTTCGTATTTATTTTATTGTCTTTATTTTCTTAGTTTTAATTCTTAAATTCGAAATCTATTCTCTTTTATTTTCTGTCTGTTAATTAATTATTGCTTACTCGTTATTTCTACCCATCCGACTAGCACACTAAGTCCCTGAGAACGAACTCAACTTATCAACTAAAACTTGCATACGTCCTGTAATACTTGCAGTACTGTGCCTGTCTAGGGTGAGAGTGCGTAGTTTTCTATACTTTAATTTATCTCATTTTTATCACACCCTAGGCGACACCAAACTTGGCGCCGCTGCCGGGGACTTGTGTCTCGTTAGCGTGTGGGTTATCTATTTCGAGTAGTAGTTTTTTAATTAATTTTTATTTTTCAGTTTTTAGTTCTTGTTTTTCCGGATTTACGCTTGTGGTTTGATTTAGTCTTTTTCAGGTTTCACAGTGTTTAATTCTTGGCCTCCGTTATCGGAGCCTGAGAGGAGATTCACACCTTATAACAAACGTGTTCGTGAGGAAAGATCCTTAAGAAGAGCTATGGAAGTCATACAAGATCCGTTAAATCCAGCACTCGGAGTCCCACCTGGAGGACTACCACGAGGACCACCACCACCTATTCCACCTGGTGGTCAACAACAAGGACAACAACAAGGAGGAGGTAATGGGCAGAATAATCTTAATCAAAACCGTGTTGAACAAGACCTTCTTGGCCTCCATGTGCCGTTTCATGTTCAACCAATAGGTTACCGTCCTCCAGAGACCCAGAATATTAAATTTAGACCCGGTCCGGGTATGCTTAGTCAAATTCAAAGTCATGGACTCTACAGTGGTACAGCAATTCAAGATCCGGTAAGATCGATTCAGAAGTTCATGCAGATTTGTGATGCCTATGTTACTCCAGGCATTACACGCGAGCAACTGTATTGTCATATGTTTTCGTTCTTCTTAACCGGTAGAGCTAGCGAATGGCTAGATAGACAACCACCTGGAACAATCAATTCATGGACAGAACTTCAAGCCGTATTCTTTAACCGTTTTTATCCGAAGAGTATGAGACTCAAAGATCAAAGCGAGCTTGCAAGATTTTGTCAAGAAGATGGAGAAACCGTAGGAGAATCATGGACAAGATTTCAACATAAATTAGCTAGATGTACGCTCCATGGTTATACCCCAGCTCTACAACTTGCTATATTCTATGAAGGTCTTATTGATAAAGGTAGAGAGAAGGTGGATAACATTGGAAAGGGTAATTTTGTGTCCATGAATCATAATGAAGCTTACGAGGTCTTGGAAAATATTATTGAACAAGAAAGGAGTTGGCCTTCTACGCGAGCTCCTGTAGCAAAGACCCGAGGAACGCTTCGTTTAGACGTAGAAACTGCGAACTCAGCTCAAATATCCGCATTAGAGAATCAAATCAAAGAGCTGAAGTTAGAAATGCAAAAGAATTTAGCCGCAAGAAACGTAGTACAAGAAGCACAAGGTTGTCAACAATGTGGGGTTAATAATCATTCATGGGAAGAGTGCGAAACAAATCCACAATCTGTTTACTTCATATCCAACCGAGGAGGCTATCAATTTGGTAACCGTAATCATCCGGGTATGCAGTATTCAAATCCACAGGGGGCCGCTAATCCTGGTCATTATCAACCACGCCCCCAGAACAACTTTTTCCAACCAAGAGGTCAGTATCAAAATCAACATCAAAATAGACCTGCTCCACCTCAACAACCTGTTCAAGATGCCTATACCGATGCGTTAGATCAGAAAGCTTTACCACAGTATCCTCAAGAGGGATCTATGGATAATCAACAAGTAATAAAAATCTTGGACCGTTTGACCACAAATATGAACACTCGGGAAGAGAAGTTACGAGGACAAGATGCCGCAATTCAGATTTTAGGTACTCAAGTAGAACAATTAAACAAAGTTCTAACAAATTTAATGGAACAGAAAGAATTGAAGACTATCGAAGGAGGTGATGACAATGTTGGGTTCGAAGCTTGTAAGGCTATTTACCTTGAAATTGAAGAAGAAAAGAAGGAAGTACCACATGCTGCCATTAGTGCCGTGGAAGTTCCGAGTACCAAAGAAGAACCAACCAAGTCTAGCCTCGTGGAATCTGACTGTTCTGGGGTTTATGTGGAGGACGATTCAGAGAAAGCCGAATTTATACAGCTTCTGAAGGATATGCAATAGGAGATTCGATCGGTTATGGATTATCAAGCTGAGCTTTCTAGAGAAAAAGAGAAAGAAGCCTCCAAGGAGGAATCAAAAGTTGAAGATGAAGTTGCAGCTGCTGTGCAAGAAGAGAAAGAAGAAGAGAAGGTGGAACCGCAACCTGTTGTTCAAACAGTGTCACCAACTATTCCTGATACAAATCCAAAGGATGACCCTGAACTCAAGACATTTGTAGAGGCGTATACACCTGAAAATATCAACGCCCGAATGCTTGAGATGCGAAGAAAGGACTTACACCGCAACAAGTTTTTACGCAAGTTATTCCTGAGAAAGAAGCGAGTGTAGAGATTCAAAGAGAGAATCTGAGAGTTTCAAGAAGAAGTGAACGAGAGCTACCAACAAAGCTTAAAGATCTGGGAATTTTCAACCTTCCTATCCAAATTAATGGTATGCTCAAAGTGAAAGCTATGTACAATGTGGGTTCGGGTGTGAATCTTATGCCTAAGTCCGTTTTCGAGAGACTTGGACTTCAGAAATCAGAGAAAACTCCAGTGAAGTTGCAGTTCGCTGACAACTCAGTTACCAGGACATGGGGAACAGTGGAAGACGTCTTAGTCCGTGCAGATAGTATCGCCATCCCTACTGACTTTTTTATACTTGAGTTTGGTGCAGATAAGCAGGTTCCAATCATACTTGGACGGCCCTTCATGGCCACAAGTTAAAGCGTCATCAACTTCCAAGAAGGGACCATCACCCTTCATGCAAAGAATGTATCCGAGACCTTCTATGTCTTGGGTAAGAAACCAAGGAAGTTAGATCCTACCGTTCCTGTCATCCACAGCCTTTCACATCACAAAGTCCCTCCTGAGAAGATCCACTTAAAGCCTGTGGATACTGATCCAAACATTGAGTTTGGGGTTGGCCATGAAGTTCTATGGAAATCTCATAAACGCGAGAATAGGACACGTAGTTTCAAAGACTCGTGGATGGGACCATTCATTGTCACTAACGTTGTTTCAGCCAAGGTGATAGAAATCCGAACCAAGAAGGGGATCAAGCGCAGATTAGTTGACGTTCATAGCCTAACTCGTTGTTGGGGAGGCTATATTTGCAAATCTTGATAGAGGTAACACGTCTAACTTTGAAAGACGTTAAACAAAAGTGCTGTACGGGAGACAACCCGCAATTTTTTTTTTAAAGTTTTTATGTCTTTTACGTTTTTAGTTTATGTTTAGTTTAGTTGTTTTTAGTTGATATTGCATATTTGAGAAAGGTATTAGTGTTTTTTATGCTTAGGTATTGGAGAAATCGAGTTCGGGAGGAGAAAACAAATTTTTCAGAAAATTCTGACCATCAGGCCGGTTTACCGGACCTCATCCCCGGTATACCGCAAGGAGAAAAAACCCGTGTCACGGGTAGGTGCCTCGGGTTCTGTGCCGAGAAGAAAAAAAATCTGGACGATGGGTCTGGTATACCGAACCTCAGCCCCGGTATACCGCAGGGAGAAAAAAACCCGTGCCACGGGTAGGTGCCGCGAGTTTGTTGACGAGACGAAAAATTTTGGAGCAACAGAAGTTCCGGTATACCGGAGGATATGCCCGGTATACCGCACCGCGCCGAATGGAGAGAGAAAAGTGCGGATTGGAGCTTATAAAAGAGGGATAATGCTTATTATTCCGAATTTATTAAACCTCAAGCCTCTCTTTCTTCTCCAAACCTCTCCCAACTGCATTGAAGCTCATATAAACCTTCACTAATCATCAAAACACTACCCAATCATCAATAAAAACACATCAAATCTTCTCTCCACCTCATTACAAAGGATATTCAAGCAACCAATTCTCACCAAACACAATCAAATTGAAGAATCAAGAGCTCAAATTTTCAAAATTCATCCTAGAATTTCTTAAAGCCAAGCCAATCAATCAAGAATCCACCTTACCCACATAGATATTCATCATCAATTCACCTTTCCTAAACCAAATCAAGCTTGTTCAACCAAAAATTCACAAGTTCAAATTTCAAGAGTTGTTAAGGCTTTGAGTTGGGGGTCAATTGAGGATGACTAATAGAACAGAAATATTAGCTAACAAGAGGGAGGTGAAGAAAAGCAAGGTATTGGGTTCAATTGAGAAGAAATCAAATAACAAAGGTTCTAGTTCAAAAGCTAAGGGTAAAACCGATGTTGAAGATGGAGGAAAACTAGTTATGTGTGATCGTAATGGTAAAAGGATTTACTTTTATTCAAAGGAGAAAACACAACTTCCACCTTTCAAAGGTCCTACACCTAAGGAAAAAGAGGAAGCTTCAAAGGCCTTGAAAGCTTCTGCAGAGAAACAATTAAAAGAACTACCTTTTGCTTATGAGAAAGTATTCAAGGAAGAAGTTGGTACAGGAGAATACAAGAGATTCTTAGAGCTTGGTGCGAAATTGGGTTGCTCTACATTCATGGTAAGACGCTCTGAATTATGTCATGAGTTAGTTTTGAAATTCTATTTAGGCCTCTTTAGCCGAGATAGTAAAGGTTGTGTTCCGATTAGAGGAAAGTTAGTTCCTTTCACAGTAAATGAGATCAGAAACCACTTCAAGTTTAAGAAATTGAAAGGATATTGCAAGTATGATGAAGCGGTTGCTAAACAAAAAATCTTTGATGAGGAATTACTTTTTGAGCATGTTTTAGACAAGGAGAAAGTGCAATCACATAAGGGAGAATTGAAGGCACCTGTGCCTTACAAATATCTTCAACCGGATGCAAGAGTTTGGCACAATTTCCTTATTTCTAATGTCTTTGGAAACACACGAACTTAGGATGTGACTATAAAGAACGCTCTACTTTTGGATTGTATTTTGAAAGGAGAAGAAGTAGATGTGGCAGAGTTGATCTATGAGGAGGTGATGCGATTTTCGGTCTCTCCCAAATCAGTTTATAATGTTAAATTTCCTACTATGATCACGTGTCTTGTGCGAAAAGCGAATGTTACATTGGGTGAAGAAGAGAATCTCGAGTTTAAGACGAGTTATATTGATAATGCTTGGATCAAAGATGTCTTTCGAAAAGCGGGTTCTACGCAAGTCTCGAAAGAAGAAGAAAAGCAGCAAAGTTGGCAAGAGAAGATGGAGGAGCGTTTAACCAAATTCGAAGCAGCTCAAACTTCTTTAACCAATGATGTGGCACAAATCAACGCTAATCAAGTGCACATCATGAAACTCCTTGAGCAATTAACGAAAGATCAAGCAAATCCGACCTTGGATGTCAATAATTCGAGGCAATAAGCCTCGAGAGTATGTTCTCCTTCTTCCTTACCATTTCTGTAAATGCATTTATCTGCTAATTTTAATTTCTGTTTCGAGTCTTTTTCGAGTGGTGGGGACACGACTCATTTTTTAGTTGGGGGTGTGGGGATTCGTTGTCCCTCATCTCTATTTTTCTGTTTTTAGGTAGAAATTAAAATTTTTGATACATGAAAATTAGATGTAGAGTGTGTTTAATAGCTTGAAAGCATAAGCTCAATGAATTGATGATAGTAAGTAGTATGTTTATGAGCTATGTTATTTGTATGCTTTGAGTATTTGCAGGAAAACACACGTTGATAGTAAAGAAAATATTAGTGAGCAATGCGATAGAAAGTATGTCCGATCTCAGGGAACCTTGAGAAGTGTGTAGGCCGTGAGATCCAAGCTAGTTGACAAAACCATATGATGAAAGTGCTAAAGGTAAGAAAATAACGAAATTACATAGTGTAGAAAGTGATTACGGCGGTTCTTTTATATTGAAACCACTTGAAGCCTTTTTATACCTTCTCACCTTGTTATTTTGATTTTATATGCTATATCCTTCTCAGCCCCTTTTAGCCTTTCTAAAATTTTTTATTGAAACACATTATAAGCCATATCCCTTTAGATTATAGGACTTTTCCATATGACCCGCACTCGAATCGCGATGCATAGACAGTTGTTTTAGAGCTTGAGTTTGGGGTGGTGGGTCCACCATTATGGGAATTGTTATTGGGATGGAATTTTTTAGCTTATTAATTGTGCTATGTTCTTTATATTGATGATGATTCACATATTTTTATTGTAACCCTTTGTCTGGGTAATAGTGAATGAAAAAGAAGGTACGAGCTTAATTTGCCAACAAGGGCATTAAAAGAAAAATATATATATATATATGAGAAAATAGCGTGATATCTCAACATTAAAAAGAGAGTCATAGATATAGAAAAGAAATTAATTTGAAAAGAAAATATATATATATATATATATATATATATATATATATATATATATATATATATATATATATATATATATATATATATATATATATTTGGACCAGCAAAGTGGAATTTTTATGTGAACATCTTATGCTTTAATAAGGGTTATTGGGGATGCTAATTGTGCATCAAGGAATTCATTGGATTGAGTGAGAAACGTTTTATGAGAGTAACTCAAGCTCTAGGGAGATTCGTTGATGGCTAGTGAGGAGAGAGCCAAAAGCTCACTCTAAATTATCCAAATATACTATCATACCGTCTCTAAGCCTAAATTACAACCTTAAAGACCTTTTGATTCTTTGCTATGTAATTGATAAGTGATTGAACCATTAGAGAGTAGTTAAGTGGATCTTTAAATACTAGTGAGTTCAATGAACAATCTATAGCTTTCTTGGGGAACTGAGTAAAGTCCCAATCCTTCTTACATTGCGAAACTAATATGATCTTGAATTCAAGCCGTATTGACTGTGAATATGAGAAGTGTACAGGTATGTATTTTATGAATATTATTGCATGAAATTTTCTGAGTTGTTGCTTTATGTCTATTCTATATATTCTGCTATGTTCTTCCCATTGTATTGAAAATTCCATAAGTGTATATTTATAGACTTCCCTTTGTTTTTATCTTTATTGTATCGGGACGATACAACTTAGAGTTGGGGGGTCTTGATGTCTCCTCATTTGTGATAGATTTATATTAGGATGAGACATCATTTTTAGTGATTTAGAAGTCATAATAGTCGATTTTCTTGAGAAATAGTGCACTTTCCTATTTTGAGTCTTGATTTAGTAAAATAATATTTTTAGAGCATATTGGGTTTAATTATTTATTTAGTGTGAAGGTTTAAAGATAATTATGGAGATTAATTAGAGTCCAAGTCAAAGACTACAAGATATGGAAAGACATAAGCATGGTAATTGGAGATAAAGGAAAGAAAAGCTAAAAACATGGAAAAGGAAAACCTGCCTTAATCCTGAATTTCTGCACCTACGACCACAAATTAGCTTATAACTCAAAAACGGTATGGAATTTGGAGAAACAGTCAAGAGCGAAGTTGAAGATCTTTCCGAGACGATGAATTTGGTATATTCATACGCATAAAGAGGACAAAAATTGAAGATTCTAGGACCAAAAGAAAAACGGGCCTGATTGCATATTTTTAGGGTTACGAATTTGAGTTGGGCTTGGAGTCCATTACTTAACCTCTCCTTCAAGAAAACGAAAACACCTATAAATACACCCTTATATCACTTGTAAATCATCCTTGCCTCATAGTAATTAGTTCTTAAGGTTTTATTCTTCCAAGTTATTGTAGAGAGCAAGATGATGTCTTTCATTATTTCTTTTAGTTTTTTTCCTTCAGGTATGAACTAAACCTCCCATAGCTTGGGTTTTGCATCATGTATAATATATGAATTCTAATTTCTTTCTATCTAAGTTTCTTTGGTAATTACATGTTTTAAATTGATATTAGCTGCTTACCTTTATATTTGTTTATGTGTTTTGATTTAATGATTGTTTTCCTTGCGGTGTGCAACGTTTAGGATTACCTTAATAGTAGTTAGATGATCACCTTCGATGGGTGTCTAATTATTGAAAAACCACATAACGTCTAGTGTCGATATTAGTCCTGACAAAACTGATTCTAACTAGATAGTCATTAGGGTATAATTTAATCACTATCACCATGTATGGAAATTGATTGCTTAGGGCCTTAGTAGCGTTTGATAACCCTATTTGAACCAGCCTCGTGGTGTGTCCGTAGCCCCCTTAGTCGCTCTAAAGGTCTAAGGAATGAGAATTTAGAATCCTGACTAAGTATACAAGAGCTAATATTCTCCCTTATTAACTAGATCTAATAGAAAGAATTAGGAGGATTAGTGCATACTAGCAAAACCTAAGCTACTTCTCATCTCAGATTCTTCGTATTTATTTTATTGTCTTAATTTTCTTAGTTTTAATTCTTAAATTCGAAATCTATTCTCTTTTATTTTCTATCTGTTAATTAATTATTACTTACTCGTTATTGCTACCCATCCGACTAGCACACTAAGTCCCTGAGAACGAACTCAACTTATCAACTAAAACTTGCATACGTCCTGTAATACTTGTAGTACTGTGCCTGTCTAGGGTGAGAGTGCGTAGTTTTCTAAATTTTAATTTATCTTATTTTTATCACACCCTAGGCGACACCAACGTCTTTGTTGGTACTCTATCCAGTAAGGTGCCAAATCTTGTAAGCACTTCTATTTTATGTTATTCAAAGTTTTACATATTTACTTCACTAGTTTTTCTTGATATAGCCTCCCAGTAGCGGGTGAGGCTAGTCATATCTACTAAGCAAAACTTGAAACTTTTCTTTGTTCGTACCTCAATCATTTTATGCGGAAACAACTCGAGTGACTGCGAATAAGCCCAACCAAGAATTCTTGTAGCCCCGTAGTCTACTCTCGTGCTTGGGGGATTAGTATGCAACCTCATTGCCTACCCACAACTCATATTCTTCTCTAGTCTTCATAGATTCTTGGGGACTCTCAACTTTTGCTACTTTGGTCATGACTCAGATTGTTGGGAGAACCACTCCTTATTGCATTACGAAATTAATCTACTTTTGAACTTGTTAGATGTTGATTTTAGTATATTCTGAATATTTTTTATTAATTCTTGAACACCACAATATGAGACTTGCTAAAATAGTTGCCTTAGTTTTATTCATTATCTATCTATTCCCTCAGTTCTTCCTTGGTTAATTGGACTTAGGCCCCTTTTGGTTTTCTTTAATTTTGTCAGAATGACAGAACTTTGAGTTGGGGGTATTGATGTCTCCTTTGTGATAAATTAATCTACTCATGAGACATCTTTTAGAAAGTCTATGGGACCTAAGTGAGGGATTATTCCCTAATAAACGCCATAATGTACTTTTCTTCATTAATTTGGAAAATATTTCATTTATATTGTTTTTTTGCCATAGTTATGTGTTAAGTGTGTAGCTTTTAGGTACATGGTTGACACAAGGGTCCAAAATGATGAGGTCCAAACCCAATCTAAGGCGTAAAGAAAGCTAGAGGTCACTTTTGGAAAGGTAGAGCGTTTACAAGAAAAGTGCATCGTCAGATTTTTTTTGTCACCATATCTAATTGGTAATATCTATGTACTTCATTCTTTGTGATATATAATACCTTGGAGTCAGGATCACGTGAGAGGTGACAGAAGTCAATTCGGAGTTAAGACGCAAAATTTATGGCAGTTTTTATCAACGTGACTTGAACCTGAACAACATAGTAGAAACGGGTTCGACCCATTTTAAGTCACTCATGTAAGACCGTCAAGTCCAAAAAAAAATTGGACTTAATATATAAGCTTACTTAAGCTCCTATTCGGAGCAGGCTTCATTTTTTATCAAATATTTTCATCTGGACAAGAGCTCAAGCACCTTGAGAAGAGAGAAGAAGTGTTTAACACCCAAATTTCATCATTTCCTACCATTCCACAACCTATCCTTTTAGTATTTTAGGTTAATTCGATTCCATTTTGTTTTTTAAACATGATTCTAGTATTATTTCCACTGTATTTTCCTTTATTGAGTACGAGCTAAGTTAATTTATGCTTAAGACTTGCAAAGGGTATGAACCCTAAGTGATTTTAATCTATGTTTTTGTGATTTGGGATACTTATTATGTATTGAAATGAATTGAATTTTTATTTTTCGTTGTTTATATATTTGTGCATGTAGCCTATTTATAACTTGATCAAGTATAGGTAGTTAGAGTCTTTTAGACTAGCACCCAAGTTGGGGGTCAGATTTTTTGACATAATATATAAGCGCCTAGTGCCTTTTATTGGACGATATTAGCACTCAAGGTAGTCAATAAGAATTTGTGCTTAAACCTATCCGAAAGTAGGAGACGAGTAAGGTAGAGAGCTAGGTTTCCCGTGAGGGGATTTAGATGTAATTGTATCGTGGCTATTGTGAACCATATTCAGTTTACCCTTATACCAAAAATAAGATAATTGTCAATTAGGTGGAAAACTCGCAAGGATCAAGCATTACATTTTCATACTTTATAAACTCTTTTTAGCATTTTACTCATTGACATTTTAGTTTAATATTTACTTATTTGCAAGTTAGTCCTTTTAATTATAAAAACCAAGTACAACTTCCTCATTATTATTATTGTTTCATTCACAACTCAACATTTTATTACATTCAAAGCTAATTATTTACATCGTTGGTAGTCCTTGTTGATCAATAGCCCTTAGGCTTATCATATGTTTACTTGGAGACAACCTGTACACTTGCGGGGAGTCGTAGTTCCATAGGTACCAATCCATCAAATTTATATAACACATGGAACCGCAAACACTCTCTGTAGTTTCTCCACAAATGGAATCCCATAATTGCTACTAAGCACTTAAAAGTAGATGGAGTTAAAACATTGGTGAGTAGATCGGTGAGACTAAACTCCATTTGTACATGCTTTATTTCTATATGTCAATTTTGTACACTCTCTTTCACGAAAGATATTTGATTTCAACGCGCTTTGACTTTGACAAATTCTTATCATTTATTTAATAGAACTTTTTCGCTCTGTCATCAAAACATATCACAATGGAATTTCCATGCAAGGCAATACTTTCCCATTGGGATCTATATTTGTGATGAAGTTACGCAGCCATATGGCATGATCTTGAGTCTTATAACTAATCAACTTCACTTTGAATATAATTTTAAAAGTAAAATTATAGTCTTTTTTCATCTTTAAGTAACTCATCATTCTTTTAACAACCTTCCAGTGTGAAACTTCATGTTTGATAATATACCCGGTTAGAATGCTAAAGACAAATGTTTTGCATGAACTTATACAGACTTGGGAGTATATGAAACTCCTAATAACGGGTGAGTATGGTATCTTCTTCATTTCTACCATCTTTAAGCTCAAACATGGGGATCACAATCGCTCATACTTATATTTGTGAGATAATGGTGTGTTTTATTTGTCTATATAATATAGAATCACCGAATGCTAGACTATTTCTTCAAATGTGACAAACCATGTTTTCTTTGTTTGTGGTACTTATCAATTTGAATTCCAAGAAAAAAGGATGTGACTAAGAGGTTTTTCATGTACAATTTTTTTGATAGAATTATCTTGGTTTCATGCAATAGATTACTCATATTGAAATCTATAAATATATAACCAATGTATAAAACAAGGATGATAAAGTTTCTCCCACTAGACTTGAGGTAACCACACATGTCAATTTTTTATCTTGAACATGTACTCACTCACAACTTGATCAAATTTCTTTAACACTACACAAAACCTGTTACAAGCCATAAATAAACTTGTTTAGTTTACAGGCTAAGTGTTTTGAGGTGTTAGTATATACCATTTAGGTTTTATCATGTACATAGTTTCTTCAGTGTTGCCATATTGGATCAGAATAAGAGTTTACAATGACTTTGACTATGTCTGATATATCCACACTTATAACAAAATAAACCTATATTCTCATAATAATAGTGTCCCTATTCTAGCCCATCTAAATGGGCTACAAACCATCCACAATGACATCATTTATTAACATTAATTTGTCTACAAAATATCTGAATCAGAATAACTTGTTTAATACCCAATAGTGGAAATATGCCTCCTCCAATTGACCTATGAATCCACTAGATTTATCCTTAATATGAAGTGTAGTTTAAATATATTAACCCTATGAATTATTGAAGGGCTGAGTTAGGTTTTCAAATTTTGAGAATGACATGCATATGTTAATAATACCTTGTCTTGCATGTTATTCTGAATACGTTAATGTTTTCTTCATTTTTTATTATCAGCCTAGAGTGATTAGGAAAGATCACATCATTGGTCACATTCCTATGAATATTTAATTTTTCTCTAAGCATCTGATAGAATATAGTCACAACTACCCTTTTGTTGGTGATTACTTCCCAAGAAGAAGAAAGCCATCAATTTTGTTTGCTTGACAAAAGATTTAGTGTATTGGAAGCACATTTAACTAATCAAGATTGAATCTGTGAATGTTTGCAAGGGTACGGGTGTGGGTCTTTAGAGATGGTGTGATGTATAAATGTAAGCTTCATATACATCTAAGATGAGTAAATAAACATCAACATGGTATCACGATATGTGTAGAGTAGAGAAAAGTATGCAACCATTATCTAAGTTGGGTTGTGTGGATATTTTGATTTATTGAAAATACCTAGAACTCCGAAGTTGATTTACCAATACAATAAAATTTAACACGAGGATTAATATTTTCATCACACACTTATCATGGATAATCATACAACCGCGAGTATCGAGACTCTATGCATGGTTACAAATATAAATTATTAAAGTAACAAACTTTCTAAATAATCAACCTGTTCGAGAACGCATATTTATCATTACATTTTCCCATATCCAAAATCAATATCAGATTTTGTAGACACGACAAAACACACAACCTCAATAACCCAATAGATTATCCATCTTCTATTAGATAGGCTCAAATAAAATCTATATGAAAGATTTTGTAGATATATATGAAACCCCTTAATATATTCTATTTTAACGATAATTAATCTGTGATAAATACATTGAGATTTCTAAAACCTATTCAAGAAACCTTCATTGACAAGGATATATACTACCTTAAGATTTCTGAACCCTAATTTATTAATTAGGAAACCTTTACGGACAAGGATATATTTTTATGTGATTCCTTTTTTGGAATTGAAAGCATCATTATTACTAACCTTATAAACTTCAAACCCTATGAACTTGATTAAAATTTTGTCTATTAATACGTTCTACTACACATGTTCATTTTTTACTGTAAAGGCTCCATTATTGAAAACCTTACATTCAATAAACCCTAGACAATTATATCTAATAACTATCACATCGATCTACTACCACAGTCTATTGCTATAGTAAAAATCAAAACGTTCCCAATAAAATATCTAATCATTTAGTGTTTAAAAAAACCTACCCATCAAAGTGATTGCATCATCTCACCATACGTTTCTAATTCTTATTCGCCATGGTAAATAAAAAGTATAGGAGAAAAGAACTTATACTACAAGATCTAAAAAGACGATTTTGGTTTATATGGAAATCCAAAATGCTAAATACATCATATCTTTTAATTATAGATAAATAATTGTATGGTCCATAAGTATATTATTTGTGACCAATTTTATCTTCTATTTTTAGGTTTTAACTTTTTTCTCTATTGTCTTTTCTATTGTGATAAATTTCACTCCTATTTTTCAATATTAATATTCTCTTCAAAAAATTTCTAATTTTGTGATATTAATCCACCAAGTAATTAAAATTTATTTATATGTTCTTCATAATTAGGGTTATTTGTTTAAGAAAATTGTTTTCTTTTTGTTTGGGATATGTGTGTGTATTAATGTGGATATGTATCCATTTAAATAGAAAAAGGGTTATGCGTATGTTACTAAAATTCATTTTAATTGATTATAATTGATGTTCTTCCTGATATACAGGAAACAAGTGAATTGTTGTTGTAGCAGAGTTAGTGTGTATATACCAAAATTATTAGTGTTGTAATTATAAAATATGAAATGTAGATATAAATTTAAGTATAAAAGGAATAACAATTTTTTATGTATAACTATCACTGCAAGACTTTTCTTATTGAATAAACATAAATTGTCAAAATATATATTATTTCAAACAAAATAACTATTAGATTGTGGATATAAAACTTATATACTTAGATAGACCTATAACGCAATTAAAAGATGAATAATTAGGTATAGACTCACTACTAAATAAGCCACCAAATATGAATAGGACAAATTTTACAATATCAAAAGATGATCGAAAGGATGGTCAATCTAAATAATAAGTGAAATTTAATACAAATTACAGTCAATTTATGTATTGTATGTAATTATTTCTCATGTAACCTAGATCAAAATCATTTTTTATATATTTTTATTTTCATCTTAAATCACCTCAGCTATTTTGAAATGTAAATAGTATATCTTTTTACAATTATTATACTTTTTTTATTAACTTCTTCTCATTCCTATTTTTTTAAAAGCAAGATGCGAAAAAAGAAACTCAAAATTAATTACCTCACAGACTTATTTAATTATCCATATGGATGAAAAAATGATGGATATAAAATTCAAGAATCAACTACTAATCTCAACACAAAGGACAAGTTTTCTCAAAAAAGAATTCTCAACATAACATTTTTTTGTTGATCAGATCAATCAAACTATCTATTACAATGACAAGTACTGATAAAAAGTCATTAGACGCGACAAGAGATAAATCCACCTACTTCGAAATATCTTTATTCATCCTAGTGCATTTAGCTAATGCATCCGCTGTGGAGTTAAATCTTCTATTAATATGAGCGAATTTCCAGAGTGGACACTGACCTAACCATTTTCTTAACTTCCGCAAGAATAGGTTTAAGACTCCAATTAATGAAGCCCGGTCACACCAGAAATTCCTTGAATTAATTCAAGGTTCTCAGAGTAAAATGAAACCGAAAGGTCTTTAGTCGGCCTTATATCCATTAACATGGCCCATGCTTCCCCTTCAATGAATTTTTAAATTTACAACTTATATTAAACTTCCGGATAATAGTCGGCCTTTAGTCGGCCTTATATCCTATAACGGCAATCGCAGCTGGTTCCTTATTATTTGTGAAAGAGGCATCACACATCCAAACACTTATTTTTCTATCTTGTCCATTCTTTTCGTTACAGGATCCAAATAATCTATATATAAGATCTTTAGAATTATCTAATATATTTTTAGCGCTCCATTTTTTTCCCTCATGAAAGCACTTCATTCTTTCTTTCCACATACTCTACATAATGATAAGAATAAAGCAATCACAAGCTTCTCCTCCAACCCGTTTTTAGAGTATACCTAGACAATTCGCATAAGCCAATCCGAGAAACTTTCCGTCATGGCCGTATCAATTTTAATTTGAAGAGGTGACAGAGCCCAAACCATAATACTAAATGAATATTTAAGCATGAGATGATTGATCCTTATCCATTTCACACCATTCACATATATCATTATTTAAGCATCTTTTCTTTTTCAGATTATTTTCACAGGAACAGCATTGTTGCAGACTCTCCAACAGGACTTTTTGATTTTTGATGGCACATTAGAATTCCAAATAATATTCCAAAGTAAACTCTTATTAGCTTCACTATATAGCCAAATAATATTCACTTGGTAGAATATTCACCATTCTTATTATATAGCCAAATAATCTTATCCTCGTTATTATTCTAGAAAATAATAATTCTCTCAATGATTTTAGATAAATTAAGCGGAAAATTCCAATCTATTTCTCACTAAAACCAAGGGCACGCATAGTCTTACAAATAAAATTCCAATTCACCTACTCATAAGCTTTCTCCATTTCAACTTTGACCGACGCATAATTCTTCTTTGATTTTCTTTTTGAATTAAGAAAGTATGACACCTCTTGAGTAATCAAGATATTATCTTGGATATTTCTGCCTTTGATAAATGCAGTCTGTGTGGGCGAGATAATTTCATCCATAAATGGTTGAAGTCTAGAGGCAATAATCTTAGCAATAATTTTATAACAGAAATTAGCGCACGAGATGGTCCTATAATCTTTGATTGATTCATTGCTTGTACCTTTGGGAATAAGTGTGATTACCAAATCATTAATTCGACCAATATCCATATTAAAATTGAATAAATATTTAACAAAGCCAAAGATATCATTTTAATAAATTCCCAAAACACATGATAGAATTTCCTAGGTGTGCTATAGGGGCCAGGAGTTTTAGAACCTGACATATCCAACACTACTTTTCTAATTTCTTCCATACTTGGATATAATGTAAGTCCTTCGTTCATAGTAGAAGTTACTTTTGACGGTATATATCGTGTAATTTCATTGGGGTCCGATGTCAGGGTTTCTTTAAACAGATTAACGTAGTAATCTGGAATGATCTCATTGAGTTCGTTCAAATTATCAGTCCATTCATCATTTTTGTTCGTAATGGCACAAATTCTATTATCTTTCCTTCTTTTCATAGTTTTAGAAAAAAAAAAATACTTAGTATTTTTATCTCCTTTTTGTAATAACAGATCATGCGCTCTATCTTCCCAGTATATCTCTTCCAATTTCCACAGCTCTTCGATATAGTTTTTGATACTTGCTTCTCTTATTTAGTTCTCTCCTGGTACCGGCTCATTGTTAATAGCAATCAGCTCCTCCTGTAATTCATCAATTCTCTTTCTATTACTGAAAAATGTAACCCGACTCCAGCCTTTAAGGGCTAAACAGGTAACATCCCTTTTATTACAGAAATCAGTAATGCTATCACGCTTATATTTATTACTCCAATTACCTTTAACAACCTCTTGACACTGGGTATGTTTTAACTATCTGGACTCAAAGATAAAATATTTATTAAACTTCTCTTTTTTGATATCACGAAATAAAATCAGCGGTGAATGATCCGACCCCACAACCGAGGGAACCTTAGGCATATCATTTGGGAACGAGGCACACCAATTCATACTCGTAAGAGCACTGTCAAGTCTTTCCTTAATATTATCATCATTACATCGTCGATTATTCCAGGTTTAGTGACACCCCTTGCTAGGCATGTCCACAAGATGATTAGAAATGATAAACTCGTTAAGTTTAAGAATTATGTCCAAGTTTGGTGACTTTTTCTCTTGTTTCTCGAAAAAGTTGGAGGTGTCATTAAATTCACCAATAATAATATGCAGTTTATCAAGTTGATTTATTTTTTTTAGTAAGTATTTGGAATAACTTGATTCTCTCACCATCACTACTAGGAGCATGAACACATAATAAATACCACGAAATACCATTATATTAAAAACTTCAGCAATTACATAACTTTGACACGATAACATAACATGGAGTCTTTCCAAAAGAGTAGTATGCCCTCGGACCTAAACATCTTCCTACAAGATCTACTACATAAGAGTTATTAAAAAAATTAAAATGGGAACAAGATTTAAGATATTTTTACTTAACCTACTTTCCAACAAGTACACAAAAACAACATTATTTTTACGAACTAGGGCTTTAAACGACTTCCTTGTCAAGGGGGCCCTAGCTCCTTGAAAGTTCCAAACAAGAAGGCTATCCATCCCTTCTGACCGCATTACGGGATCGGATGCCATCCTCAACCATGTGTGGAGGAACACTTTCCTTCAAAGGAGACCCCGAGTACTCACATCTCATCAATAGTGACTACCGCACCACCCATTCATTAAATGTCCATAACAATTATCCCACCACAAAAGTAAATATTTTTATTATCCTCCATCAAGACCAAGTTCTTACCATCGCACTCACGTTCTCCCATCACCATCATGGTGCCAAAGGTACTAAGGCCAATAGTCTATGCGCCAACAATCTTTGTGCCAACTATTGTGTCAACTATTTTTTCGCCAACGATCTTTGTGATAAATATTTTTGTATCAATAATTTTAAAACCAACGATCTCTGCAATCCGTCTCCATGCCTAAGTTTTCTTCCTTACCAAACCCAAGACACATAATGCCCCCACGCCATCATACAAATCACAGTAACCCACACCAAGTATAAATTGTAAAGATACTCAAGAATAACCACATGCAGAATGTTTATTTGAGAAAGACAACCAAAGCAGATATATAGATCAATATAGTTACCGCAAAACATCTTTATCAAAGGGGAAAAACAATTTCCCAACATGTAATTAACTAATAACCCAAAAATAAACAAATCTAATACACAAATTTCCATATCCCCTGCGCCCTCTCACAAGAAGTTTTGTTTCAAAGCAAGCATAGAAAATTATTTGGAGTAGCCATAATAATGTAGGTTTTGAAAATTATGCGATATTGATGAGAACTTGTTATTCTGATAAGTTTTAGGAAGTAGGTTTATATAATATAAGAGATGCAGATATCAAAGAAATATAACAGCTTAAAGATGCATGCGGTGAAGGAAGATTTTTTTCCAAGTGTACATTGTTAATTGATAATAAGAAGTGAAACATGAACGAGACCCTGCATATTCATGGGAAATCAAACCTGGAATCCAATCGAGATATGCTTTAAGAAAAAGAGAAGAAATCAGCCTCAAGCAACTCTTGAGAAAGTGCCTTAAATCTGATGAAAAAATATTGTTAGGTTCTTGAAAATAGCATTCTGATATTTATGGATTATTTCACCGTGATTTTCAATAAAGAAAAAACCAAAAATGGACCAATTGAGTTTGATTGTATTGAGAAGATAACTCTGATCATAAAATCCTTCCTATATCTCAAAAAACGATCAAGTTTGACATGTTCCAAATAATAAATTTCCAACTGCTCCTTAGCAAAATCTTCAAGAGAAAAGTGCTTGCATAATAGAAACGTAGAGATACGAAAAGGAAAAGACCAATAATTGATAAGGTAAATTATTCCTCTACAACGAATCGTAGCAGAAAAAAGATACTACCAAAAGCCTTGGATAACTTGAGTCTGACATAACTGAAAATACCATAGAAGAAGAAGCAATCTATCCCCAAATTGCATTTTTCAAACTGATTACATGCAAAGAAACAAGAACCAAGATAAAAGAGAGCCATGACGGTGCTCTTAGCATGTATAAGATCTTCCCCATTCTCAGAGAAGTGATACATGTGACATGCAAAGAACCCCACAGTAATGATGAGAAAAATAGTGATAATCTAGCAAAAATAAATGGAAATAAGGAGGACCTGGATAATGGGGTAGGAGAGAAAAAGGATCAATCTTTAACATAATTTAGTTTTTAGAAACGTAGCAAAAGAAAGAAATTGAAAAAATCAATTAATCTTTGATTTTATGAAAATGAAAGCTTAGAGAAGATGATGAACCCAAGATAACATTTACTAGTAAAAGAATATGGCTAAAAATAACAAAAGGACAAAATTTTCTCCAAAAAGGGTTCCTCAAGATAAAAATACTAGAAATGAAAACCTAGTAATACATAAGAAGCAAACTTCTATCTCCTGAGAAGGGATAGGATGCACGTCAAATTTAGACTCATAGGAGTAAAATTGACATTTATGCACAATAAAGTAAAGCCAATTATTTGCGCTAAATTTTATAGCATATTTTATTTGTAACAAACAGAAAGAATATTTTATAAAATTCACATAATTTATAATTGTGTCAACCATAACACGACTATTTCATCCACCATAGTACATCATAACAATAAACAACTAACATTAACAAGAACTATTTGCAAATGTCATAGCTCTTGTTAGTTAACCCAAAAAAGTAGCATAGGTAAACAACAATTTTCAATTTCTCACAAAAACCTCCTCTATAATCCAACAGTACCATTTTAGCTTTCGATCCCTTCTCTCTTCTTGTATAGAAGCATTACGGGGCCGCCATTAATAACTGACCATTCCTATTACACACAAAAACAACTTATTTAGTGACAAATAGTAAGACACTAAGATATATGCGAAAGTGAGATGTACCTTAAATTATGTAGCAGTAGGAAGGTAAACCCTGATAACCCCCCTCATAGTAATCCTTTTCCTACAAGTAGGACATTTGTGTTGAGCAGATATAGCAGCTTTGATACAGCCCTTACAGAAAATGTGACCACATTTGGTCGAAACAGCCTCAACAAATGGGCTCAAGCAAACTGGACAGTTAAAAGTAGGCTCCTTCACTGGTGGTGGAGGTGGTGGTGCCACACTCTGAACAACATTCTCTCTCTGTCATTAAATATAAAAATCTGATTGGAATAAATAAATAGAGAAGATGTGAATCATGAAATATAACAGATTAATTAATTACCACGGAGCTGCTACTTCCACTACCCTCTAGGTTAATGTAGAGATCACTATTGACAATTGTTTGATTCGGAGAAGCTCTTCTACGCTTAGAACGAGCATTAGCATGAACATGAGAAGAAGGATGTTCTGTAATAAATAAAATAAGTAAACATATTTGAAAAGGACCCTCGAAATACATATAAAGGCACCATCATCATCAACCACAATTTCTCTTTCACTATTCCTTCTGGTGTTCGCCTGTCACAAAATGATATATACGCTATTATTAGTTTTAATCAAAGTATACAAGACACATAAAAACACAAGGAAAGAAAAAAAAATACTTCTTCAAATGCCCTTGGAGAAGAGGTGAGTACTTCATCATCAAATGCTTGAACGTCAATAGGGCTAGGTGGTGGTATACTATTACTAGTACTTCCTTGAACAAGAGATAACATTTTCTCAAATGGACAATGGGATAAGTTTGAAGTACCCTCAGGTTGCTGATTTCCGACAGATGGTGGTGGGCCCACATTGAAATTGAGATCAATACTTATAGAAGCTGGCACTCTTCTATGACCTCTTGCATACCTCAAAGGACTAGCTCTAGTCTCTTGGGTTCTCATATTCGAAACACGAAACGCTCCCCTCTTCAACTAATTCCACACCTAGGAAACCAAACACAAATCCCAATTACACGATCATTAGCCCAAAGAGATTGAATAAACAATACAGAGACTAAATTAATTCTAATTATCGAAAAATGGATGTTATAGTGGTGCAATTGAAATTGAGTATACAGTTAAAGTAAGCAAATTCAAAGTAACAAATTAAGTTTGATCTAAAAGTAATGAAATTGAAAATTCAATATATATTTATAATCAGAAATGAAAGCAAGATTATAGGTTAAAACTCAAAAATTAAGTTTTCCAAATGAAAAATAATGAAAAATTAAAACTTTTGAAAAGGTAAAAAATTTGGATTTTGAAATTTCAAAATATATAACCTAACCGCTTGATTATTCAAAAAGAAAAAATTGCCCGACAATGGTTCAATTACAACCAAAAACTCAAACAATTATAGTATATAAACCACTTTGGTTTTTAAATCTCGTAACCGTTTAGATATTTAGGTCAATCTATAGTTGATAAATTTTTAGAAAGCTTAAAGTCATTCAATTTATATGCATGTATAAACAATTTTTCCAATTCAATTAAAATTAATTCTCAAATAACACAAAAATATCAATAAAGTATTTAAGATTCATATATAATTTCAAATTTAATCTAAGAGATTTTTGTCCATAACTAAAGAAATAAAACTAAATAGTAAAAGGATTAGAATCTTGTTTAAGACAATAAGCTAATGTTAATTACCCTAGAGGTGGAATGGTGTAAAAGTGGTGTATGAGGGTTTTTCTTCTCTTTCCAAGTGTTTCTCTCTCTCTTCTCTTCTCTTAATTTTGAAAATGATGATTGGTAACCCTTGTCTAAATTTGATTTTTGTTATTTAAATGGTTAAAAATATTTTATGGGTTGTGGACCTTTTTTAAATGACCAAATCCAACCCAAAAATGTTTTCAATGATTATGGGTTGTGGGCCTCTTTCAAATGACCAAATCCAACATAGAAACCAAAGTAATCTAGAAACCAAAGTTATCCTCCATAATCTTCATCAATTGAAAGTGATGACACCAGAGTCTAAATTCACTGGTGCAACAACTTTCCCAAAGCTTCTTGCTTTTTTTGCACTCTTTCTCGTCTCCTTTGAGCCTTAAGTAACTTCTCAAGATCCGAGAGCATACACCAAACCTACGAATTTATAAATAAAACAAAAAAAAACAAGCATAAAATAGAAAAAAAACTAACTCTAATACACTAAGTAAAACTACCATAATTATCGAACCAGTCCCCGGTAGCAGCGCCCAAAATTTATCATCTCCTAAGGTGATAAAATAAATATAACTAATTCATACCTAGATAGAGGTAATTACCCCATGTGTACAGATTGTTTACAAGTAATATAAGTAAGTATGTAAAGAGAATCGTCTCCACAAGGACTGAACTCATTAATGTCGAGCTCAAGTTCCTAAGAACTGTAGAGGATTCAGTTGATACTAAAAACTGAATTATAAATAAATGGTTTTTGTTTGGTATTCGATTAATAACTAAATACAAATATTAAACTAGATTAAATTAAACTAATAATTCAAGTAAATAAACTAAAGAGAATGAGAGAACAGTTTCACTCGAGTTTGCTAGTATTCCCTTATCCTACTAAGTCGATGGTTCAAATTATAAGGGTGATTGGGTTGTTATACTAATCGGGATTCGAATTCCTTCTAAATTTTACCATTGTAGCTTAGAAGCTAACTTACGAATTCCTCACGGGAGATTGTTTTATCCAAAAGCTTGGCGATATGTGATTATCCCACTAGTCAAGCCCGAAAGGATCACTACCGCACATCGTACCAATATGAACCAGTTTTGTTCCTAAACCCCCCGCTACGATGACAATTTGGATATTTAGGTAAATTTATAGTTGATAAATTTATAGAAAGATTAAATTTATTCAATTTATTTGCATCTATAAACAATTCCTAGTTCAATCAAAGTAATTCCAAAATAAAATAAAAACATCAACAAAGTATTCAAGGTTTCATACATAATTGAAAACTCAAGCTCAGAGAATTTAGTGCATAACTAAAGAAATAAAACTAAATAGTAAATAGATTAGAATCGTTTTTAATACAATACACTAATGCTAATTAACCTAATGATAGAGGTGGAATAGTGTAAAAGTAGTGTAATAGAGCTCTAGCTTTTATTTCTTCTCCTCGCAAGACTTTTTTCTCTCTTCTCTTCTCTTAATTCTGGAAAAAGGATTGTTAACCTTTTCCTTAACTTAGTTAAGATATTTAAAGGGTTTAAAATGTTTTATGGACAACCCAAAGACGTTTTCCATGCCAAGTGGACTAGTTTTAACCGCGTTAGCCGCAACTTTAATAACTTCTTCAATTCAGCTCCAAATCATGAGTTGTTAGTTTCTATGGGATCCTGACTCCAATTAATATATATAAATCAAAGGGGTCCTCCATAATCTTCATCAATTTTACGTAGTGACACCAACAAGTCGATTTCTAAATTTGACTAGCATGTGCTTTTACTTTCCAAAAGTTGCTTCGTGGTCCTTTAACCCCTTGATCCTTTATTGACTTATTATACTTATTTGGGATGTCATATTTTCCAAGTACCTAAGTTCTGCACACTTACACAAATTACACAAAAATAGCTCTAAAAGTAACAATTCTTTAAAACTAGACAAGAAATGAGAAACTATCAAAATATAGGTAATAATACCTCACAGTAACATAATATAACCTAAAATGATGTCTTGTATCTAGATGAATCTATCACATAAATTGAGACATCAGTATATATATATATATATATATATATATATATATATATATATATATATATATATATATATATATATATATATATATATATATATATATATATATATATATATATATGTATGTGTATATATATATATATATATATATATATATATGTGTATGTATATATATATATGTTGTATAAATATCATATTCATCATTAAATATGCACTATTTAAATTGAAAACATTAGGTTTCAATTAAAAAAATTGCACCTTCAAAATTTACCTAGATTAGACATCCTTGGGCCCAATTAAATTTTTTGTCGAGGGTCTCCAAATGACTAGGATCGGATTTGTCATTTACCCACGGTATGAAGATAACCACACTTTACAACTATCAGAGTTAAAACATCCCTCATAATTGTGAACCATATTTGTCGGTTAATTCCATTTAATGTGAAGTACAAAGAAGGTGATTGGTGTTGGTTATGGTGTGATTAATTAAGGATGAATAAAGATGAAAATAACACCCTAACCTAAACAAGGCACTCGCCGCAAGTACCACAGGTCGTACGCAAGTCTTAATGATAAGTAGAATTCGTTACGAAAGTTAGGAAGACCTTATGCAACAGAAAGTGCAAATAAAACAACTAGAAGAATAATACGCTGAAAATAAAAGACTTGGAAATATTTGTTTGGTTTTAAGACTATAAACAATTATCTAAATAAAATAAAAATAGGAAAATAAATAAAAAGAAGAAGATAGTATGATAGTTTAGCTCGAGAACTAGCAAGTAATCCCCACTAGCCTTATTATAACCTATTTATGTAAGGAAGAATTGTGTAATATGCAATAGCCATGATTCTATATTCCTCCTAACTCCCTTCCAGATGGACTTGGGTGGCGACCTAACAATTACTAGGGGACTTGGGTAAGGGGACCCTTCGCAGTGATCAGTGGTTAATCTCAAACCTTAGTGACTATCAAGTTAGGCAAGCCCTTCCGGATCACTACCGTCCACCAGACGATTATGTGGTGTTTCAATAATTAGAAACCCTTTCCGGGTGACCATTGAACTACTATGGTAATCCTATACGTTCTCCTTCTTAAGAACTACAGACAATAAATCAAAACACATAAAAGCAGAGAATAAAACACTAATGTTAATTAAATGCCAACATCCTGAATTAAAACAGATATAAAACAAGTCTAGGGTTCATACCTATATGCTGATCTTAAGTTAAAATAGAATTAGTTCGTACTAGAAAAAGAAAAGAAAACAATTACAAATTTTAAGGATTAGAGAGGCATGATTGGTTGTCCAACTCCTTCTGATCTTCTCTCCTCTTGATGTAAGCTTCCTCTTGGCTTAAAGACTGGCCAACTATGAGTTCTCTAGGGTAGGAATGAGTATATATAGGACCTTGGTCAAAATTAGGAGTAATCCCCAACTTAAAGAGATCGGATCTTACCAAAATTCGTATTCCTAACTTGTAGGAAGGAATAAACCTTTACATATATTGTTTTGGTCATATCTCCTTCTTACTTAGCCTATTTTTACGTTCTTTATATGGAAACGACCGCGTTGAAAAAATCTAGCTTCTCATATAAGAACATCTCTATAATTCCAGACCTTTTTTCTGCAGTAAATTAAATAGTGGACGTATGTGTAGTTTTGGCAGCTTCTTTACATTCAAAATATATCCAAACTCTTCCTTTTTTACTTTGACTAAGGGTTTTCCTTTACTTTTCCTTTGAAAATAATTTTCCATAGGTATAATTTCTTCCATATATCTAAGTGATATACACACAATTACGCACAAAAGCTCATAAAATAATAAATCACTTAAAACTAGACAAGAAAGTGTATAGCATAAATAGAGAGACACCAGTGATATAAAGAGATAGAATATGAGATTGAATAAATGGGTGTAAGGTGTAGAGTCGGGGTTAAGGTTTTTAGTGTACACCAGAGCGAGAGAGGGAGAGAGTGGTGCTACATTTCTTATAAGAAGTCTTGTATTTGTGTCTATTGTGTGTATATAATATATATTACATAAGTTATAAAATATCCACTAAATGACGAATTATTTGACTCGGGCCCAATATCGGTAGCTTGCGCGCTCCTCCATAACTAAGGACCGGACCTAACCCACAAAATATTATTGGCCCACTAAAAAATACGTGTATATTGGGCCAGTTTTCTGCGGTTTTGTGAGCCGTGCAGATTTATGAGCACTCATACTTCCTAGTATGTAATACAATAAATATAGGTTACCATGATTCTCATGAACCAACCTTCATTACATTGCCGATGAAATAAATTGGAATTTTATATGTATTAAGAGAAATATAAGTCCTTAAACAAGCATTGGAATACAAATGCTTGTACAAAGGTCACTGATATATTCAGTTTGGTTATATTTGATAATCACAATTATTAGATAAAATGAATGTAGCTCTCCGTATTTTCTGCACCAACCATTTTTGTTGGAATCCCATATTTGCTATTAAGCACTTAAAAGTAGATGGAGGTAAAACATTGGTGAGTAAAGCGGCAAGATTGAACTCCATTTGTACATGCTTTATTTCTATATGTCAATTTTGTACACTCTCTTTCATGGAAAGATATTTGACTTCAATGTTCTTTGACTTTGACAAATTCTTATCATTTATTTAAATTAAATTTATCGCTTTGTCGTTACAACATATCACATGGCATTTCAATGCAGGGCAATAAATTCCCATTGGGATATATATTTGTGAAGAAGTTACTCAACTATACGACATGATCTAAAATCGTGTTAATAATCAACTTCACTTTGAACATAATTTTAAAAGTAAACTTGTAGTCTTGTTCATCTTTAAGTATCTCGTCACTCTTTTAACAACCTTCATGAGTGAAACTTCAGGTTTGCTAATATACCGGGCTAGCATGCCAATGACAGATGTTATGCCTATACTTAAACAGACTTGGGCGTACATGAAACTCATAATGAATGGCGAGTATGGTATCTTCTTCATTTCTTCCATCTCTAAGCTCAGACATGGGATCACAATCGATCAAACTTATATTTGTGAGATAATGGTGTTTTTAATTTGTCTTTATAATAAAGCATCACATAACTTTAGAGTATTTCTTCAAATGTGACAAACCAAGTTTCCTTTGATTTTGGTCCTTATCAATTTGAATTATAAGAAAAAGGGTGTGTCTGAAAAGGTTTTTCATGTCAAATTTTGTGATAGATTTCTCTTGGTTTCATCCAATAGATTACTAAAAAATGTATAACACAAGGATGACTAAGTTTCTCCCACTAAACTCGAGGTAATCACACATGTCAAATTTTCTTCCTTAAACATGTACTCACTCACAACTTGATTGAATTTCTTTAACACTGCCCAAAACTTGTTTCTAGACATAAATAAACTTGTTCACATTACATGATAAGTGATTTGAGGTGTTAGTCTAAATTCGTTATGGTTTTATCATGTAAATCGTTTCTTCAGTATTGTCATATTAGATTAGAATTAGTGTTTCACGATTACTTTGACTATGTCTTAGATATCCACACTTATAACAAAACAAAACTGTATTCTCATAATAACAGTGTTCCTATTCTAGACTATCTAACTGGGCTACGAACCTATATTCTCATAATCATAGTGATTTGTAAGGATCACATCATTGGTCACATTATTTTGAATACTCAATATTTCTCTAAGATTCCAACAGAAAATAGTCACAATTACCCTTTTGCTAGTGATTTTTTTGGCAAGAAGAAGAAATCTATCAATATTTTTTGCTTGAACAACAACTTTAGTGTATTGTAAGAACATCCAACTAATCAAGATTAAATATGTGAATGTTTGAAAAGGGACGGGTGTGGCTATTTAAGGATGGTATAATGTATAAATGTAAGCTTCATATACATCTAACATGAGTGAATAAACATCAATATGGTATTACGATATGTGTAGAGTAGAGAAAAGTATGAAACCATAATTTAAGTTGGGTTGTGTGGATCTCGTGATTTCTTAAAATTACTTAGAAATCCAAAATTTATTTACCAATACAAGCAAATTTAACCCAATGATTAATATTTTCATCTCACACTTATCGTGGATAATCATATCACCACGAGTATTAAACAACTATGGTAACAAATATAAACTATTACAGTACCAAACTTACTAAATAATAAACCTAGTCAAGAACACAAACTATCATTACATTTATCCCATATCCAAAATCACTACCAGATTTTGTTAACACAAGTAAACATGCTATCTTAATCACCCAGTAACTTATCAATCTTGTATTAGATATATATACTCAATAAATTCTATATGAAAGATTTTGTAGATATATATATGAAGGTCAGGCAAAACCCCTTAATATCTTCTCTTTTAATTAGGATAATAATATCGATCATAAATACCTTGAGATTTCTAAGCCCTATTCCATTGATCGAGAAACCTTCATTGACAAGGAAATATACTAATTAAGATTTCTGAACCCTAATTCATTAATTGTGAAACCTTTGATGACAAGGAAATATATTGTATACGATTCCATTTTGGAATTGAAAGCATCATTATTACTAACCTTGTCTACAAATCATATGCACTTGAATAAAAAATCGTTATCTATTAGAACGTTCGAATACGCATATTCATTTTTTATTGTCAAGGCTCTATATTTGAAAACCTTACATTCAATAAACCCTAAACAATTATATCTAATAAGTATCACATATATATCCTACCATAATCTATACTATAGTAAAAATCAAAAAATTACCAGTTAAATACCTAATCATTAAGTGATCTATGGAACCTACCCATCAAAGTGATTATCAAACGTTGATCGCCATAATAAATAAATAAATATACGAGAGAAGAACTCATACTATATGATACAACGACGATTTTGGTTTATATGTATTTCCAAAATTCTAAATACATAATATCTTTTAATAATGGATACATAGTTGCATGATCTATTATATCTATAATTTGTGACAAATTCAATCTCCTATTTTTAGGTTTTTTCTTTTTTCATCATTGTCTTCTCTATTATGATAAGTTTCACTACTGTCTTTCAATACTAATATCCTCTTCCAATTTTTTTGATTTTGTGATAGTAATACTCCAAGCAATGAAACTTTAGATCTATATTCTTAAGAAATGATAGATACTAATTGAATAATGGGTATACACAAAACGAAACCATAATCACTGTTATGGGGGGTATGTATCTAATGTATATATTTTTTATAAGTGGATATAACTATGTAATCTATAGGTATGTGTTGATATGTGAGATATTATATTTTTCATAATGTTGGTCTTGTAAGATTTGACTCCCCACAGCCACGCTAGCATTTTTGTGGTCAGCTACATAACGGCTACGTGGACTTATCTTGGCGCTTGATTTGCTTTGGAGATTGGACAACTGAGATTGGAAGTGGAGTTTGTCTCATATAAAAGGCCATTATCCTTATTTTTTCATTCTTTACTTCTTCCGATTACTCTTCCCCTCTCTCTCTCTCTCTCTCTCTCTCTCTAAACCTAACCCCAGAATAGTTGAAAACTTTGGTTTCTTTCAGCGATAGTAGTTGAGTGTGTTAATCTGTAAAAATGAATCTTCTGGTTCAATCACTAAGTGTATTTCGGCGTAGTTGATGTACTATAAAGGTTTGTGGTTTAACTTGTAATATATGATAACCTCGAGAGATTTATGTGAGGTGTGCAAACTTGTTATTCGAGGCATATAGTGAATCTGAGCTACTCTCATCTAGGCTCAACGTGGATGTAGTTCTATTTTTGGACTGAACCACGATAATTTTTGGTGTTCTTAAATTTTTGTACTTAAACGTTTTATGTGAACCTACTCGATTTAAACCTTATTTTTTATGTGAAACTTAGAGGATTTACGACAGTGGTATCAGGACTTACTAAAATCGTTTTCGATTCGTTTAAAACGTTATTGGGTCTTTCAGATCTTGGTCTTTTATAATTTAGGGTTTATCGGGAAATTTTGGTTTCTTGGAGATCTTAGGGTTTCCAAAATCAAACCACATGTTTTTTGGTTGTTTAAAAGAGGGTTATGTCTCTTTATATCTTAGTTCTCTTGATTAATACCCAACAATGATGACTTCAACTCGTATTGATATTTCGGCATTCGATGGGAAATGGATTTTGGTGTTTGGCATAAAAAGATGAAAGTCTTGTTATATCATCATTAGGTAGGAAGTGCGTTAATAGCGGACATTATAGTATGGCGTGAAGGCGATATCGAGAATGAAGAATCAATTAATGAAGAAGCATATAACATCCTCTTCTTGAATATATCTGACTTTGTGATATTACAGGTAGATGGTGTTGAGACAGCTTTTGAGTTGTGGGGTAAACTTGAATATCTTTATTCTAATAAGTCTGTCCCTAATCTTCCTTTCTTGAAAGGTTCTTTGTTTAACTATAAAATGGATGGTTCTAATTCTATTGATGAAAACCTAGATGAGTTCGCTAAGATGTGTCTTGTGTTTAAGTGTACTTCTATGGCATTAGATGATACTAGTAAATGCATGATTCTGTTAAAAACAACTCCTGATTCTTTCCAAGTTGTCAAGGATGTATTTTAATATGCTACATCTAATCATGAATATGATCGAGTAGTGACTGCTTTAAAAACTAGAGAAAATGAACTTAAGTCTCTTAAAAAAACTGGTGAAAATATGTTTGTAAAAAGAACTGAGTCTGCCTTGATCCCTGAGCCTGTTAAAGATAAAAGAAATAAGAAAAACATTAAAGGTAAAGAAACCTAGAAATGTTTTCATTCTGGGAAGGTTGGAAACTTAAAGAAAAATAGTTTTAAATTGAAAAAAAAGTTGAATTACGTGAATAATGAATCTAATGTTGCATGGATGCCTAGTGTAGATGATGTATATGAAGTACTGACTGTTGCTAGGGTGTCTAATAGTGATAGTGGGATTCTTGATTCTGGTTGTACCTTTCATATGTGCCCCAATGTTGAACTATTTCATGACCTTATTGAGACTTGCAATGAAACTGTATACATGGGCCATGATCATACTTGTGATGTTAAAGGCATAAGCAAAATTGATTTGAAAGTGAATCATGGTACACGAATTATTCTGACTAATGTTAGGTTTATCCCTGAACTGAAAAGAAACTTAATTTCTCTGGGTGCTTTAGATGATTTAGGTTGTGTATCTAAAGTTGAGAATGGTATTTTGCATGTTTATAAGAACTCTAAGTTTCTCTTGACTGGTATAAAATTGATGGCCTCTATGTGTTAGATGGTTCTCACTTATCTGCTTGCACAAAACATGTTACTAATAATTCATCTCAGGATGCTACTGTGAAATGGCATTTGAGGTTAGGGCGCATGAGTCTCCAAGGGATCACTGTGCTAAACAAGCAAGGTATGTTTGGCAAAGATACTGAAAGTACCCTAACTTTTTGTGAGACTTGTGTTTTGGGTAAACAACATAGGATGAAGTTTTCCCCAGGGGTTCATAAGTCCCAAAAGTGTTTAAAATATGTGCATACTGACCTTTGGGGCCTGAGAAAGTAGATGCCCATGGAAATTCTAAATATTTTTTGTCCCTTGTGGATGATTACAGTAGAAAAGTTTTGACATTCTTGTTAAAATCTAAAGATTAAACTTTTTATATAATTAAAGAATGGAAATCTTTACAAGAAAAACAAACTGGCTTGGTTTAAAAACTCCTTAGAACTGATAAAGGCCTAGAATTTTGTAATGTGTAATTTGATTCTTACTGTAAAGAAAATGGCATACTTAGGCACAGAACTGTTAGGCATACACCCTAGCAGAATGGGGTTGTAGAAATAATGAATAGGACTTTACTTGAAAGGTAAGGTGCATGATCTTTACATTCAGGTTACCAAAAACTTTTTGGGGTGAGGCTTTGTATGATGTAACTTATTTGGTAAATAGGAGTCCAAATAGGACACTTCACTTTAAAACTTCCTTGGAGGTTTGGAAAAGGTCTAAACCAAATTTGCAACATTTGCAAGTGTTTGGGTGTGCTGGTTATGCCCATACTAAGGATGGGAAGCTGGACCCTAGGTCCATTAAATGCATTATGTTGGGTTATCAACAACAACATGGTGTTAAGGGTTATAGGTTATGGGAAAGAGATGCTAGAGGCATCAAAATTATCTGTAGTAGTGATGTAATCTTTGAGGAACTAACTTTTCCTTGTTGAAGGTAATGATGCTCATCATGAACCATTATGTCAAACGGTGGGATTAGAGCTTGAGGTGGAGCCCTAAACTGTAGCTGATCATTTGAATGCAGATCCAACTGGTGACCCTGAGGATGTAACGAGCCTGGGGAAGTGAACAACCAGTACAACTCAGTGAGACATCAATAGGGGAGCTTCATGATTATCAGTTAACCAGAGATAGACAAAGGATAAATATAATTGTTCCTTAAAGGTATTCCTATGCTGATTTGGTGTATACTACATGTGTTCATTTTTTACTGTAAAGGCTCCATTATTGAAAACCTTACATTCAATAAACCCTAGACAATTATATCTAATAACTATCACATCGATCTACTACCACAGTCTATTGCTATAGTAAAAATAAAAACGTTCCCAATAAAATATCTAATCATTTAGTGTTTAAAAAAACCTACCCATCAAATTGATTGCATCATCTCACCAAAAGTTTCTAATTCTTATTCGCCATGGTAAATAAAAAGTATAGGAGAAAAGAACTTATACTACAAGATCTAAAAAGACGATTTTGGTTTATATGGAAATCCAAAATGCTAAATACATCATATCTTTTAATTATAGATAAATAACTGTATGGTACATATGTATATTATTTGTGACCAATTTTATCTTCTATTTTTAGGTTTTAACTTTTTTCTCCATTGTCATTTCTATTGTGATAAATTTCACTCCTATTTTTCAATATTACTATTCTCTTCCAAAATTTTCTAATTTTGTGATATTAATCCCCCAAGTAATTAAAGTTTATTTCTATGTTCTTCATAATTAGGGTTATTTTTTTAAGAAAATTGTTTTCTTTTTGTTTGGGATATGTGTGTGTATTAATGTGGATATGTATCCATTCAAAAAGAAAAAGGGTTATGCGTATGTTACTAAAATTCGTTTTTATTGATTATAATTGATGTTCTTCCTGATATACAGGAAACAAGTGAATTGTTGTTGTAGCAGAGTTAGTGTGTATATACCAAAATTATTATTGTTGTAATTATAAAATATGAAATGTAGATATAAATTTAAGTATAAAAGGAATATCAGTTTTTGATGTATACCTATCACTGCAAGACTTTTCTTATTGAATAAACATAAATTGTGAAAAAATATATTATTTCAAACAAAATAACTATTAGATTGTGGATATAAAACTTATATACTTAGATAGACCTATAACGCAATTAAAAGATGAATAATTAGGTATAGACTCACTACTAAATAACCCACCAAATATGAATAGGACAAATTTTACAATATCAAAAGATAATCAAAAGGATGGTCAATCTAAATAATAAGTGAAATTTAATACAAATTACAGTCAATTTATGTATTGTATGTAATTATTTCTCATGTAACCTAGATCAAAATCATTTTTTATATATTTTTATTTTCATCTTAAATCACCTCAGCTATTTTGAAATGTAAATAGTATATCTTTTTACAATTATTATACTTTTTTTATTAACTTCTTCTCATTCCTATTTTTTTAAAAGCAAGATGCGAAAAAAGAAACTCAAAATTAATTACCTCACAGACTTATTTAATTATCCATATGGATGAAAAAATGATGGATATACAATTCAAGAATCAACTACTAATCTCAACACAAAGGACAAGTTTTCTCAAAAAAGAATTCTCAACATAACATTTTTTTTGTTGATCAGATCAATCAAACTATCTATTACAATGACAAGTACTGATAAAAAGTCATTAGACGCAACAAGAGATAAATCCACTCACTTCGAAATATCTTTATTCATCCTAGTGCATTTAGCCAATGCATCCGCTGTGGAGTTAAATCTTCTATTAATATGAGCGAATTTCCAGAGTGGACACTGACCTAACCATTTTCTAACTTCCGAAAGAATAGGTTTAAGACTCCAATGAAGCCCTGTCACACCAGAAATTCCTTGAATTAATTCAAGGTTGTCAGAGTAAAATGAAACCAAAAGGTCTTTAGTCGGCCTTATATCCATTAACATGGCCCATGCTTCCCCTTCAATGAATTTTTAACTTTACAACTTATATTAAACTTCCGGATAATAGTCGGCCTTTAGTCGGCCTTTAGTTGGCCTTATATCCTATAACGGCAATCGCAGCTGGTTCCGTATTATTTGTGAAAGAGGCATCACACATCCAAACACTTATTTTTCTATCTTGTCCATTCTTTTCATTACAGGACCCAAATAATCTATATATAAGATCTTTAGAATTATCTAATATATTTTTAGCGCTCCATTTTTTACCTCATGAAAGCACTTCATTCTTTCTTTCCACATATTCTACATAATGATAAGAATAAAGCAATCACAAGCTTCTCCTCCCACACGTTTTTAGAGTATACCTTGACAATTCGCATAAGCCAATCCGAGAAACTTTCTGTGTCCGTATCAATTTTAATTTGAAGAGGTGACAGAGCCCAAACCATAATACTAAATGGATATTTAAGCATGAGATGATTGATCCTTATCCATTTCACACCATTCACATATATCATTATTTACGCATCTTTTCTTTTTCAGATTATTTTCACAGGAACAGCATTGTTGCAGACTCTCCAACAGGACTTTTTGAATTTTGATGGCACGTTAGAATTCCAAATAATATTCCAAAGTAAACTCTTATTAGCTTCACCAATGGTCGATGGTTGAGCTTCAGATTCCATCTCCTCGTCAACCAGAGCATGATAACCTGACTTGGTAGAATATTCACCATTCTTATTATATAGCCAAATAATCTTATCCTCGTTATTATTCTAGAAAATAAGAATTCTCTCAATGATTTTAGATAAATTAAGCGGAAAAATTCTGTACACCAGCTCTTTATTCCATCCGCATCCCGTGTCGTTATAAAGCTCATTAACCACATTGATCGGACAATCATTTGGTTTCTGCAGCAAAATACCTTTAGTAATCCAACAATGATTCCAAACATTGATATTTGATCCATTACTAATTTGCCAAACAACATGTTTTTTAAGAAATTGTATACTCTTAAAGATACTTTCCCAGCTCTATGACTTTTTTTTAGATAATTTAGCATCCCATAACTCACATTTTGGAGAGTAAATCGCTTTTAAGACTTGAGTCGCAAAAGAATTCGGGTTATTAATAAGCCTCCAGGCTTGAGTCGCAAGCATAGCAATATTCATTTTGTGGAACTCCATAAATCCAAGCCCATTTATTTTTTTTAATCTAGTCATTTTCTTACAAGCAACTCAATGAATTTTATTTATATTTCCTGCTCCCGCAAAAAGTTAGAAGCAATACTCGATAGCTTCTTACAAAGAATTTTAGGGAACTTAGAAACAGACATTGCGTAGTTCGGAATAGCTTGTAATACTGCTTTAATGAGAACCTCTTTCCCACCTTCCGAAAGTAAGCTAGCCACCAACTAGCTGATTTAGACAACAATCTATCTTTTATATAATTCAGATTATCACTTTTAACTCTTTTTATAGTCAAAGGAACCCCCAGATTTTTACCCAAATCCTTTGTAATCCCTATATTAAGTTTATGAGATATCTCCGTTCTGACAGATTCCGAAGTGTTTTTACAGAAGAGCATAGCTCATTTATGAAGATTAATACGTTGACCGAAGGCACTACAATAATCGCTTAGTAAATTTTGAAAAGTTTCACTTTCCTTTTGATTGATATTAATAAAGAAAAGAGCATCATCAGCAATCAAGATGTGAGTTAACTTAGTACACTGCCTTGTAATCGAAATACCTTTAACTGAACCACTTCTACACTGATGCTTAATAAGACTAATAAGGCTCTTAGTTAGAAGAGAAAAGAGTAGAGGATATAACGGATCACCATGTCTAAGACCTTGCTCTGGTTTGAATTTTTTGAGACGTTGACCATTAACTTTAATTTGGAAAGAACACGACGACATACAATTATAGATCTAGCCAATCCATTTCTCACTAAAACCAAGGGCACGCATAGTCTTACAAAGAAAATTCCAATTCACCTACTCATAAGCTTTCTCCATTTCAACTTTGATCGCCGCATAATTCTTCTTTGATTTCCTTTTTGTATTAAGAAAGTATGACACCTCTTGAGTAATCAAGATATTATCTTGGATATTTCTGCCTTTGATAAATGCAGTCTGTGGGAGAGATAATTTCATCCATAAATGGTTGAAGTCTAGAGGCAAGAATCGTAGCAATAATTTTATAACATAAATTAGCGCACGAGATGGTCCTATAATCTTTGATTGATTCATTGCTTGTACCTTTGGGAATAAGTGTGATAACCCAATCATTAATTTGACCAATATCCATATTAAAATTGAATAAATATTTAAAAAAGCCAAAGATATCATTTTAATAAATTCCCAAAACACATGATATAATTTCCCAGGTAGGCTATAAGGGCCAGGAGTTTTAGAACCTGACATATCCAACATGACTTTTCTAATTTCTTCCATACTTGGAGATAATGTAAGTCCTTTGTTCATAGCAGAGGTTACTTTTGACGGTATATACAGTGTAATTTCATTGGGGTCCGATGTCAGGGTTTCTTTAAACAAATTAACGTAGTAATCTGGAATGATCTCATTGAGTTCCTTCAAATATTCAGTCCATTCATCATTTTTGTTCGTAATGGAACAAATTCTATTATCTTTCCTTCTTTTCATAGTTTTAGCAAAGAAAAAATACTTAGTGTTTTTATCTCCTTTTTGTAATAACAGATCATGCGCTCTATCTTCTCAGTATATCTCTTCCAATTTCCACAGCTCTTCGATATAGTTTTTGATACTTGCTTCTCTTATTTAGTTTTCTCCTGATACCGGCTCATTGTTAATAGCAATCAGCTCCTCCTGTAATTCATCGATTCTCTTTCTATTATTGAAAAATGTAACCCGACTCCAGCCTTTAAGGGCTAAACAGGTAACATCCCTTTTATTACAGAAATCAGTAATGCTATAACGCTTATATTTATTACTCCAATTACCTTTAACAACCTCTTGACACTGGGTATGTTTTAACCATATGGACTCAAAGATAAAATATTTATTAAACTTCTCTTTTTTGATATCACGAAATAAAATCAGCGGTGAATGATCCGACCCCACAACCGAGGGAACCTTAGGCATATCATTTGGGAACGAGGCACACCAATTAATACTCGTAAGAGCACTGTCAAGTCTTTCTTTAATATTATCATCATTACATCGTCGATTATTCCAGGTTTAGTGACACCCCTTGCTAGTCATGTCCACAAGATGATTAGAATTGATAAACTCGTTAAGTTTAAGAATTTTGTCCAAGATTGGTGAATTTTTCTCTTGTTTCTCGAAAAAGTTGGAGATGTCATTAAATTCACCAATAATAATATGCAGTTTATCAAGTTGATTTATTTTTTTAGTAAGTATTTGGCATAACTTGATTCTCTCACCATCACTACTAGGAGCATGAATACATAATAAATACCATGAACTACCATTATATTAAAAACTTCAGCAATTACATAACTTTGACACGATAACATAACTAACACATACATGGAGTCTTTCCAAAGGAGTAGTATGCCCCCGGACCTAAACATCTTCCTACAAGATCTACTACATAAGAGTTCTTAATAAAATTAAAATGGGAACAAGATTTAAGATATTTTTACTTAACCTACTTTCCAACAAGTACACAAAAGCAACATTATTTTTACGAACTAGGGCTTTAAACGACTTTCTTGTCAAGGGGGTCCTAGCCCCTTCCAACCAAGCAAGCTATACATCCCTTCCGACCGCATTACGGGATCGGGTGCCATCCTCAACCATGTGTGGAGGAACACTTTCCTTCAAAGGAGCCCCTGAGTACTCACATCTTATCAATCGTAACTACCGCACCACCCATTCTCTAAATGTCCATAACAATTATCCCACCACAAAAGTAAATTTTTTTATTATCCTCAAAGTCCTCCATCAAGACCAAGTTCTTACCCTCGCACGCACGTTCTCCCATCACCATCATGGTGCCAAAGGTACTAAGGCCAATATTCTATGCGCCAACAATCTTTGTGCCAACTATCTTATAGCCAATTGTGTCAACTATTTTTTCGCCAACGATCTTTGTGATAAATATTTTTGTATCAATAATTTTAAGGCCAACAATCTCTGCAATCCGCCGCTATGCCTTAGTTTTCTTCCTTACCAAACCCAAGACACATAATGCCCCCACGCCATCATACAAATCACAGTAACCCACACCAAGTATAAATTGTAAAGATACTCAAGAATAATCACATGCAGAATGTTTATTTGAGAAAGACAACCAAAGCAGATATATAGATCAATATAGTTACCGCAAAACATCTTTATCAAAGGGGAAAAACAATTTCCCAACATGTAATTAACTAATAACCCAAAAATAAACAAATCTAATACACAAATTTCCATATCCCCTGCGCCCTCTGACAAGAAGTTTTGTTTCAAAGCAAGCATAGAAAATTATTTGGAGTAGCCATATTAATGTAGGTTTTGAAAATTATGCGATATTGATGAGAACTTGTTATTCTGATAAGTTTTAGGAAGTAGGTTTATATAATATAAGAGATGCAGATATCAAAGAAATATAGATGCATGCGGTGAAGGAAGATTTTTTTCCAAGTGTACATTGTTAATTGATAATAAGAAGTGAATCATGAACGAGACCCTGCAGATCCATGGGAAATCAAACCTGGAATCCAATCGAGATATGCTTTAAGAAAAAGAGAAGAAATCAGCCTCAAGCAACTCTTGAGAAAGTGCCTTAAATCTGATGAAAAAATATTGCTGGTTCTTGAAAATAACATTCTGATATTTAGGGATTATTTCACCGTGATTTCCAATAAAGAGAAAACCAAAAATGGACCAATTGAGTTTGATTGTATTGAGAAGATAACTCTGATCATAAAATCCTTCCAATATCTCAAAAAACGATCAAGTTTGACATGTTCCAAATAATAAATTTCCAACTGCTTCTTAGCAAAATATTCAAGAGAAAAGTGCTTGCATAATAGAAACGTAGAGATACGAAAAGGAAAAGACCAATATCTGATAAGGTAAATTATTCCTCTACCACGAATCGTAGCAGAAAAAAGATACTAACAAAGCCTTATCTTTCCTTTGTAGAGGATAACTTGAGTCTGACATAACTGAAAATACCATAGAAGAAGAAGCAATCTATCCCCAAATTGCATTTTCCAAACTGATTACATGCAAAGAAACAAGAACCAAGTTAAAAGAGACCCATGAAGGAGCTCTTAACATGTATAAGATCTTCCCCATTCTCAGAGAAGTGATACATGTGACATGCAAAGAACCCCACAGTAATGATGAGAAAACTAGTGATAATCTAGCAAAAATAATTGGAGAAAGGAGGACCTGGATAATGGGGTAGGAGAGAAAAAGGATCAATCTTTAACATAATTTAATTTTTAGAAACGTAGCAAAAGAAAGAAATTGAGAAAAATCAATTAATCTTTGATTTTATGAAGATGAAAGCTTAGAGAAGATGATGAACCCAAGATAACATTTACTAGTAAAAGAATATGGCTAAAAATAACAAAAGGACAAAATTTCCTCCAAAAAGGGTTCCTCAAGATAAAAATACTAGAAATGAAAATGGATAAAGATAATTATTAAACCTGAAAACCTAGTAATACATAAGAAGCAAACTTCTATCTCAAAGGATAGGATGCACGTCAAAGTTAGACTCACAGGAGTAAAATTGACATTTATACACAATAAAGTAAAGCCAATTATTTGCGCTAAATTTTATAGCATATTTTATCTGTAACAAACATAAAGAATATTTTATAAAATTCACATAATTTATAATTGTGTCAACCATAACACGACTATTTCATCCACCATAGTACATCATAACAATAAACAACTAACATTAACAAGAACTATTTGCAAATGTCATAGCTCTTGTTAGTTAACCCAAAAAAGTAGCATAGGTAAACAACAATTTTCAATTTCTCACAAAAACCTCCTCTATAATCCAACAGTACCATTTTAGCTTTCGATCCCTTCTCTCTTCTTGTATAGAAGCATTTCGGGGCCGCCATTAATAACTGACCAATCCTATTACACACAAAAACAACTCATTTAGTAACAAATAGTAAGACAGTAAGATATATGCGAAAGTGAGATGTACCTTAAATTATGTAGCAGTAGGAAGGTAAACCCTGATAACCCCCCTCATAGTAATCCTTTTCCTACAAGTAGGACATTTGTGTTGAGCAGATATAGCAGCTTTGATACAGCCCTTACAGAAAATGTGACCACATTTGGTCGAAACAGCCTCAACAAATGGGCTCAAGCAAACTGGACAGTTAAAAGTAGGCTCCTTCACTGGTGGTGGAGGTGGTGGTGCCACACTCTGAACAACATTCTCTCTCTGTCATTAAATATAAAAATCCGATTGGAATAGATAAATAGAGAAGATGTGAATCATGAAATATAACAGATTAATTAATTACCACGGAGCTGCTACTTCCACTACCCTCTAGGTTAATGTAGAGATCACTATTGACAATTGTTTGATTTGGAGAAGCTCTTCTACGCTTAGAACGAGCATTAGCATGAACATGAGAAGAAGGATGTTCTGTAATAAATAAAATAAGTATACATATTTGAAAAGGACCCTCGAAATACATATAAAGGTAAAAAATTAACTTACCACCATCATCATCAACCACAATCTCTCTTTCACTATTCCTTCTGGTGTTCGCCTATCACAAAATGAAATATACGCTATTATTAGTTTTAATCAAAGTATACAAGACACATAAAAACACAAGGAAAGAAAAAAAATACTTCTTCAAATGCCCTTGGAGAAGAGATGGGTACTTCATCATCAAATGCTTGAACGTCAATAGGGCTAGGTGGTGGTATACTATTACTAGTACTTCCTTGAACTAGGGATAACATTTGCTCAAATGGACAATGGGATAAGCTTGAAGTTCCCTCAGGTTGCTGATTTCCGACAGATGGTGGTGGGCCCACATTGAGATTGAGATCAATACTTATAGAAGTTGGCACTCTCCTATGACCTCTTGCATACCTCAAAGGACTAGCTCTAGTCTCCTGGGTTCTCATATCGGAAACACGAAACGCTCCCCTCTTCAACTAATTCCACACCTAGGAAACCAAACACAAATCCCAATTACACGATCATTAGCCCAAAGAGATTAAATAAACAATACAGAGACTAAATTAATTCTAATTATCGAAAAATGGATGTTATAGTGGTGCAATTGAAATTGAGTATACAGTTAAGTAAGCAAATTCAAAGTAACAATTTAAGTTCGATCTAAAAGTAATGAAATAGAAAATTCAATATATATTTATAATCAGAAATGAAAGCAAGATTATAGGTTAAAACCCAAAAATTAAGTTTTCCAAATGCAAAATAATGAAAAATTAAAACTTTTGAAAAGGTAACAAATTTGGGTTTTGAAATTTCAAATTTTATAACCTAACCGCTTGATTATTCAAAAAGAATAAATTGCCCGACAATGGTTCAATTACAACCAAAAAATCAAACAATTATAGTATATAAACCACTTTTGTTTTTAAATCCCGTAACTGTTTAGATATTTAGGTCAATCTATAGCTGATAAATTTTTAGAAAGCTTAAAGTCATTCAATTTATAGTCATTCAATTTATAGTCATTCAATTTATATGCAGGTATAAACAATTTTTCCAATTCAATCAAAATTAATTCTCAAATAACACAAAAATATCAATAAAGTATTTAAGATTCATATATAATTTCAAATTTAATCTAAGAGAATTTAGTCCATAACTAAAGAAATAAAACTAAATAGTAAAAGGATTAGAATCTTGTTTAAGACAATAAGCTAATGTTAATTACCCTAGAGGTGGAATGGTGTAAAAGTGGTGTAAGAGGGTTTTTCTTCTCCTTCCAAGTGTTTCTCTCTCTCTCTCCTCTTCTCTTAATTTTGAAAATGATGATTGGTAACCCTTGTCTAAACTTGATTTTTGTTATTTAAATGGTTAAAAATATTTTATGGGTTGTGGACCTTTTTAAATGACCAAATCCAACCCAAAAATGTTTTCAATGATTATGGGTTGTGGGCCTCTTTCAAATGACCAAATCCAACCTAGAAACCAAGGTAATCTAGAAACCAAAGTTATCCTCCAGAATCTTCATCAATTGAAAGTGATGACACCAGAGTCTAAATTCACTGGTGCAACAACTTTCGCAAAGTTTCTTGCTTTTTTTGCACTCTTTCTCGTCTCCTTTGATCTTTAAGTAACTTCTCAAGATCCGAGAGCATACACCAAACCTAAGAATTTATAAATGAACAAAAAAACAAGCATAAAATAGAAAAAAAAAACTAACTCTAATACACTAAGTAAAACTACCATAATTATCGAACTAGTCCCCGGTAGCAGCGCCCAAAATTTATCGTCTCCCAAGGTGATAAAATAAATATAACTAATTCATACCTAGATAGAGGTAACTACCCCATGTGTACAGATTGTTTACAAGTAATATAAGTAAGTATGTAAAGAGAATCGTCTCCACAAGGACTGAACTCTGTCGAGCTCAAGTTCCTAAGAACTGTAGAGGATTCAGTTGATACTAAAAACAGAATTATAAATAAATGGTTATTGTTTGGTATTCGATTAATAACTAAAATCAAATATTAAAATAGATTAAATTAAACTAATAATTCAAGTAAATAAACTAAAGAGAATGAGAGAACAGTTTCACTCGAGTTTGCTAGTATTCCACTATCCTACTAAGTCGATGGTTCAAATTATAAGGGTGATGGGTTGTTATACTAATCGGGATTCGAAATTCCTTCTAAATTTTACCATTGTAGCTTAGAAGCTAACTTACGAATTCCTCACGGGAGATTGTTTTATGCAAAAGCTTGGCGATATGTGATTATCCCACTAGTCAAGCCCGAAAGAATCACTACCGCACATCGTACGAATATGAACCAGTTTTGTTCCTAAACCCCCCGCTACGATGACAATTTGGATATTAAATTTATTCAATTTATATGCATCTATAAACAATTCCCAGTTCAATCAAAGTAATTCCAAAATAAAATAAAAACATCAACAAAGTATTCAAGGTTTCATACATAATTGAAAACTCAAGCTCAGAGAATTTAGTGCATAACTAAAGAAATAAAAATAAATAGTAAATAGATTAGAATCGTTTTTAATACAATACACTAATGCTAATTAACCTAATGATAGAGGTGGAATAGTGTAAAAGTGGTGTAATAGAGCTCTAGCTTTTATTTCTTCTCCTCGCAAGACTTTTTTCTCTCTTCTCTTCTCTTAATTCTGGAAAAAGGATTGTTAACCTTTTTCTTAACTTAGTTTAGATATTTAAAGGGTTTAAAATGTTTTATGGACAACCCAAAGACGTTTTCCATGACAAGTGGACTAGTTTTAACCGCGTTAGCCGCAACTTTTATAACTTCTTCAATTCAGCTCCAAATCATGAGTTGTTAGTTTCTATTGGCTCCTGACTCCAATTAATATATATAAATCAAAGGGGTCCTCCATAATCTTCATCAATTTCACGTAGTGACACCAACAAGTCGATTTCCAAAATTTGACTAGCATGTGCTTTTACTTTCCAAAAGTTGCTTCGTGGTCCTTTAACCCCTTGATCCTTTATTGACTTATAATACTTATTTGGTATGTAATATTCGCAAGTACCTAAGTGCTGCACACTTACACAAATTACACAAAAATAGCTCTAAAAGTAACAATTCTTTAAAACTAGACAAGAAATGAGAAACTATCAAAATATAGGTAATAATACCTCACAGTAGCATAATATAACCCTAAAATGATGTCTTGTATCTAGATGAATCTATCACATAAACTGAGACATCAGTATATATATATATATATATATATATATATATATATATATATATATATATATATATATATATATATATATATATATATATATAAATTTTGCATAAATATCATATTCATCATTAAATATGCACTATTTAAATTGAAAACATCAGGTTTCAATAAAAAAATTGCACCTTCAAAATTTACCTAGATTAGACATCCTTGGGCCCAATTAAAAATTTTGTCCAGGGTCTCCAAATGACTAGGATCGGATTTGTCATTTACCCACGGTATGAAGATAACCACACTTTACAACTATCAGAGTTAAAACATCCCTCATAATTGTGAACCATATTTGTCGGTTAATTCCATTTAATGTGAAGTACAAAAAAGGTGATTGGTGTTGGTTATGGTGTGGTTAATTAAGGATGAATAAAGATGAAAATAACACCTTAACCTAAACAAGGCACTCACTGCAAGTACCACAGGTCGTACGCAAGTCTTAATGATAAGTAGAATTCGTTACGAAAGTTAGGAAGACCTTATGCAACATAAAGTGCAAATAAAAAAACTAGAAGAATAATACGCTGAAAATAAAAGACTTGGAAATATTTGTTTGGTTTTAAGACTATAAACAATTAACTATATAAAATAAAGACAGGAAAATAAATAAAAAGAAGAAGATAGTATGACAGTTTAGCTCGAGAACTAGCAAGTAATCCCTACTAGCCTTATTATAACCTATTTATGTAAAAGAATTGTGTAATATGCAATAGCCAGGATTCTATATTCCTCCGAACTCCCTTCCGGATGGACTTGGGTGGCGACCTAACAATTACTATGGGACTTGGGTAAGGGGACCCTTCGCAATGATCAGTGGTTAATCTCAAATCTTAGTGACTATCTAGTTAGGCAAGCCCTTCCGGATCACTACCGACCACCAGATGATTATGTGGTGTTTCAATAATTAGAAACCCCTTCCGGGTGACCATTGGACTACTATGGTAATCCTATACGTTCGCCTTCTTAAGAACTACAGACAATAAATCAAAACACATTAAAGCAGAGAATAAAATACTAATGTCAATTAAATGCCAACATCCTGAATTAAAATAGATATAAAACAAGTCTAGGGTTCATACCTATATGCTAATATCAAGTTAAAATAGAATTAGTTCGTACTAGAAAAAGAAAAGAAAACAATTACAAATTTGAAGGATTAGAGAGGCATGATTGGTTGTCCAACTCCTTCTGATCTTCTCTCCTCTTGATGTAAGCTTCCTCTTGGTTTAAAGACTGGCCAAAGATGAGTTCTCTAGGCCAGGAATGAGTATATATAGGCCCTTGGTCAAAATTAGGAGTAATCCCCAAGTTAAAGAGACCGGATCTTACCAAAATTCGTATTCCTAACTTGTAGGAAGGAATACACCTTTACATATATTGTTTTGGTCATATCTCCTTCTTACTTAAACTATTTTTACGTTCTTTATATGGAAACGACTGCGTTGAAAAAATCTAGCTTCTCATATAAGAACATCTCTATAATTCCAGACCTTTTTTCTACAGTAAATTAAATAGTGGACGTATGTGCAGTTTTGGCAGCTTCTTTACATTCCAAATATATCCAAACTCTTCCTTTTTTACTTTGACTAAGGGTTTTCCTTTACTTTTCCTTTGCAAATAATTTTCCATAGGTATAATCACTTCCATATATCTAAGTGATATTCAAATAACACACAATTACGCACAAAAGCTCATAAAATAATAAAACACTTAAAACTAGACAAGAAAGTGTATAGCATAAATAAATAGGGAAAATCCCGAAATTAATAACTAAATAACCCTAAAATGATGTCTCCAGTATAGTTAATTTATCACAAATAGAGAGACATCAGTGATATAAAGAGATAGAATATGAGATTGAATAAATATGTGTAAGGTGTAGTGTCGGGGTTAAGGTTTTTAGTGTACACCAGAGAGAGAGAGAGAGAGAGAGAGAGAGAGAGAGTGATGCTACATTTCTTATAAGAAGTCTTGTATCTGTGTCTATTGTGTGTATATAATATATATTACATAAGTTATAAAAAATTCACTAAATGACGAATTATTTGAGTCGGGCCCAATACCGGTAGCTTGCGCGCTCGTCCATAACTAAGGACCGGACCTAACCCACAAAATATTATTGGCCCACCAAAAAAATACGTGTATATTGGGCCAGTTTTGTGCGGTTTTGCTAGCCGTGCAGATTTATGAGCACTCATACTTCCTAGTATGTAATACAATAAATATAGGTAACCATGATTCCCATGAACCGACCTTCATTACATTGCCGATGAAATAAATTGGAATTTTATATGTATTAAGAGAAATATAAGTCCTTTAATAAGCATTGGAATAGAAATGCTTGTACATAGATCACTGATATATTAAGTAAGGTTATATTTAATAATCACAATTATTAGATAAAATGTATGTAGCTCTCCGTAGTTTCTGCACCAACCATTTTTGTGGAATCCCATATTTGCTATTAAGCACTTAAAAGTAGATGGAGTTCAAACATTGGTGAGTAAAGCGGCGAGATTGAACTCCATTTGAACATGCTTTATTTCTATATGTCAATTTTGTACACTCTCTTTCATGGAAAGATATTTGACTTCAATGTTCTTTGACTTTGACAAATTCTTATCATTTATTTAAATTAAATTTGTCGCTTTGTCGTCACAACATATCACAGGGAATTTCCATAGAGGGCAATAATTTCCCATTGGGATATATATGTCTGAAGAAGTTACTCAACCATACGACATGATCTAAAATCGTGTAAATAATCAACTTCACTTTGAACATAATTTTAATAGTAAACTTGTAGTCTTGTTCATCTTTAAGTAACTCGTCACTCTTTTAACAACCTTCATGAGTGAAACTTCAGGTTTGCTAATATACCGGGCTAGCATGCAAATGACAGATGTTATGCCTAGACTTAAACAGACTTGGGCGTACATGAAACTCATAATGACTGGCGAGTATGGTATCTTCTTCATTTCTTCCATCTCTAAGCTCAAACATGGGATCACAATCGATCAAACTTATATTTGTGAGATAATGGTGTTTTTAATTTGTCTTTATAATAAAGCATCACATAACTTTAGAGTATTTCTTCAAATGTGACAAACCAAGTTTCCTTTGATTTTGGTTCTTATCAATTTGAATTATAAGAAAAAGGGTGTGTCTGAAAAGGTTTTTCATGTCAAATTTTGTGATAGAGTTCTCTTGGTTTCATCCAATAGATTACTGAAAAATGTATAAGACAAGGATGACTAAGTTTCTCCCACTAGACTCGAGGTAATCACACATGTCAAATTTTCTTCCTTAAATATGTACTCACTCACAACTTGATTGAATTTCTTTAACACTGCCCAAAACTTGTTTCTAGACATAAATAAACTTGTTCACATTACATGATAAGTGATTTGAGGTGTTAGTCTAAATCCATTATGGTTTTATCATGTAAATCGTTTCTTCAGTATTGCCATATTAGATTAGAATTGGTGTTTCACGATGACTTTGACTATGTCTTAGATATCCACACTTATAACAAAACAAAATTGTATTCTCATAATAACAGTGTTCCTATTCTAGACTGTCTAACTGGGCTACGAACCTATATTCTCATAATCATAGTGATTAGGAAGGATCACATCATTGGTCACATTATTTTGAATACTCAATATTTCTCTAAGATTCCAACAGAAAATAGTCACAACTACCCTTTTGCTGGTGATTTTTTTGGCAAGAAGAAGAAATCCATCAATATGTTTTGCTTGAACAACAACTTTAGTGTATTGTAAGAACATCCAACTAATCAAGATTGAATATGTGAATGTTTGAAAAGGGACGAGTGTGGGTCTTTAGGGATGGTATAATGTATAAATGTAAGCTTCATATACATCTAACATGAGTGAATAAACATCAATATGGTATTACGATATGTGTAGAGTAGAGAAAAGTATGAAACCATAATTTAAGTTGGGTTGTGTGGATCTCGTGATTTCTTAAAATTACTTAGAAATCCAAAATTTATTTACCAATACAAGCAAATTTAACCCAATGATTAATATTTTCATCTCACACTTATCGTGGATAATCATACCACCACGAGTATTGAACAACTATGGTAACAAATATAAACTATTACAGTACCAAACTTACTAAATAATAAACCTAGTCGAGAACACAAACTATCATTACATTATCCCATATCCAAAATCACTACCAGATTTTGTTAACACGAGTAAATGTGCTATCTTAATCACCCAGTAACTTATCAATCTTGTATTGAATATACTCAATAAATTCTATATGAAATATTTTGTAGATATATATGAAGGTCAGGCAAAACCCCTTAATATCTTCTCTTTTAAGGATAATAATATCGATCATAAATACCTTGAGATTTCTAAGCCCTATTCCATTGATCGAGAAACCTTCATTGACAAGGAAATATACTAATTAAGATTTCTGAACCCTAATTCATTAATTGTGAAACCTTTGATGACAAGGAAATATATTGTATACGATTCCATTTTGGAATTGAAAGCACCATTATTACTATTTTGTCTACAAATCATATGCACTTAAATAAAAAATCGTTATCTATTAGAACGTTCGAATACACATATTCATTTTTTATTGTAAAGGCTCTATATTTGAAAACCTTACATTCAATAAACCCGAGACAATTAAATCTAATAAGTATCACATATATATCCTACCATAATCTATACTATAGTAAAAATCAAAAAATCACCAGTTAAATACCTAATCATTAATTGATCTATGGAACCTACACATCAAAGTGATTGTCAAACGTCGCCATAATAAATAAATAAATATAGGAGAGAAGAACTCATACTGTATGATACAAAGACGATTTTGGTTTATATGTATTTCCAAAATTATAAATACATAATATCATTTAATTATGGATACATAGTTGTATGATCCATTATATCTATAATTTGTGACAAATTCAATCTCCTATTTTTAGGTTTTTCTTTTTTCATCATTGTCTTCTCTATTATGATAAGTTTCACGGCTGTCTTTCAATACTAATATCCTCTTCCAATTTTTTTGATTTTTTTATATTAATACTCCAAGCAATGAAACTTTAGATCTATATTCTTCAGAAATGATAGATACTAATTGAATAGTGGGTATACAGAAAACGAAACCATAATCACTGTTATGGTGGGTATGTATCTAATGTATATATTGTTTATAAGTGGATATAACTATGTAATCTATAGGTATGTGTTGATATGTGAGATATTATATTTTTCATAATGTTGGTCTTGTAAGATTTGACTCCCCACAGCCACGCTAGCATTTTTGTGGTCAGCTACATAACGGCTACGTGGACTTATCTTGGCCCTTGATTTTCTTTGGAGATTGGACAACTGAGATTGGAAGTGGAGTTTGTCTCATATAAAAGGCCATTATCCTTATTTTTTTCATTCTTTACTTCTTCCGATTAATCTTCCTCTCTCTCTCTCTCTCTCTCTCTCTCTCTCTCTCTCTCTCTCTCTCTCTCTCTCTCTCTCTCTCTCTCTCTCTCTCTCTCTCTCTCTCTCTCTCTATCTATCTCTCTCTCTCTCTCTCTCTCTCTCTCTCTCTCTCTCGAAACCTAACCCTAGAATAGTTGAAAACTTTGGTTTCTTTCAACGATAGTAGTTGAGTGTGTTAGATTAGATAAAAGTTTAGCAAATCTGTAAAATTGAATCTTCTGGTTCAATCACTAAGTGTATTTCGGCGTAGTCAATGTACTCGAAAGGTTTGTGGTTTAACTTGTAATATATGATAAACTCGAGAGATTTATGTGAGGTGTGCAAACTTGTTATTCGAGGCATATAGTGAATCTGAGCTACTCTCATCTAGGCTCAACGTGGATGTAGTTCTATTTTTGGGCTGAACCACGATAATTTTTGGTGTTCTTAAATTTTTGTACTTAAACGTTTTCTGTGAACCTACTCGATTTAAACCTTATTTTTTATGTGAAACTTATAGGATTTACGACAGTGGTATCAGGACTTACTAAAATCGTTTTCGATTCGTTTAAAACGTTATTGGGTCTTTCAGATCTTGGTCTTTTATAATTTAGGGTTTATCGGGAAATTTTGGTTTCTTGGAGATCTTAGGGTTTCCAAAATCAAACCACATGTTTTTTGGTTGTTTAAAAGAGGGTTATGTCTCTCTATATCTTAGTTCTCTTGATTAATACTCTATAATGATGACTTCAACTCGTATTGATATGTCGGTATTCGATGGGAAATGGATTTTGGTGTTTGGCAAAAAATAGATGAAAGTCTTGTTATATCATCATTAGGTAGGAAGTGCGTTAATAGCGGACATTAAAGTATGGCGTGAAGGCGATATCGAGAATGAAGAATAAATTAATGAAGAAGCATATAACATTCCTCTTCTTGAATATATCTGACTTTGTGATATGACAGGTAGATGGTGTTGAGACAGCTTTTGAGTTGTGGGGTAAACTTGAATATCTTTATTCTAATAAGACTGTCCCTAATCTTCCTTTCTTGAAAGGTTCTTTGTTTAACTATAAAGTGGATGGTTCTAATTCTATTGATGAAAACCTAGATGAGTTCGCTAAAATGTGTCTTGTGCTTAAGTGTACTTCTATGGCATTAGATGATACTAGTAAATGCATGATTCTGTTAAAAACTACTCCTGAATCTTTCCAAGTTGTCAAGGATGTATTTTAATATGCTACATCTAATCCTGAATATGATCGAGTAGTGACTGCTTTAAAAACTAGAGAAAATGAACTTAAGTCTCTTAAAAAAACTGGTGAAAATATGTTTCTAAAAAGAACTGAGTCTGCCTTGATCCCTGAGCCTGTTAAGGATAAAAGAAATAAGAAAAACATTAAAGGTAAAGAAACCTATAAATGTTTTCATTCTGGGAAGGTTGGAAACTTAAAGAAAAATAGTTTTAAATTGAAAAAAAAAGTTGAATTACGTGAATAATGAATCTAATGTTGCATGCATGCCTAGTGTTATTGATGTATATGAAGTACTGACTGTTGCTAGGGTGTCTAATAGTGATAGTGGGATTCTTGATTCTGGTTGTAACTTTCATATGTGCCCCAATGTTGAACTATTTCATGACCTTATTGTGACTTGCAATAAAAATGTATACATTGGCCATGATCATACTTGTGATGTTAAAGGCATAAGAAAAATTGATTTGAAATTGAATCATGGTACAAGAATTATTCTGACTAATGTTAGGTTTATCCCTGAACTGAAAAGAAACTTAATTTCTCTGGGTGCTTTACATGATTTAGGTTGTGTATCTAAAGTTTAGAATGGTATTTTGCATGTTTATAAGAACTCTAAGTTGCTCTTGACTGGTATAAAATTGATGGCCTCTATGTGTTAGATGGTTCTCACTTATCTGCTTGCACAAAACATGTTACTAATAATTCATCTCAGGATGCTACTGTGAAATGGCATTTGAGATTAGGGCGCATGAGTCTCCAAGGGATCACTGTGCTAAACAAGCAAGGTATGTTTGGCAAAGATACTGTAAGTACCCTAACTTTTTGTGAGACTTGTGTTTTGGGTAAACAACATAGGATGAAGTTTTCCCCAGGGGTTCATAAGTCCCAAAAGTGTTTAAAATATGTGCATACTGACCTTTGGGGCCTGAGAAAGTAGATGCCCATGGAAATTCTAAATATTTTTTGTCCCTTGTGGATGTATACAGTAGAAAAGTTTTGACATTCTTGTTAAAATCTAAAGATTAAACTCTTTATATAATTAAAGAATGGAAATCTTTACAAGAAAAACGAACTGGCTTGGTTTGAAAAGTCCTTAGAACTGATAAAGGCCTAGAATTTTGTAATTTGGAATTTGATTCTTACTGTAAAGAAAATGGCATACTTAGGCACAGAACTGTTAGGCATACACCCTAGCAGAATGGGGTTGTAGAAATAATGAATAGGACTTTACTTGAAAAGGTAAGGTGCATGATCTTTACATTCAGGTTACCAAAAACTTTTTGGGGTGAGGCTTTGTATGATGTAACTTATTTGGTAAACAGGAGTCCAAATAGGACACTTCACTTTAAAACTTCCTTGGAGGTTTGGAAAGGTTCTAAACCAAATTTGCAACATTTACGAGTGTTTGGGTGTGCTGGTTATGCCCATACTAAGGATGGGAAGCTGGACCTTAGGTCCATTAAATGCATTATGTTGGGTTATCAACAACAACATGGTGTTAAGGGTTATAGGTTATGGGAAAGAGATGCTAGAGGCATCAAAATTATCTGTAGTAGTGATGTAATCTTTGATGAACTAATTTTTCCTTGTAAAGTTCATGATGTTGAAGGTAATGATGCTCATCCTGAACCATTAAGTCAAACGGTGGGATTAGAGCTTGAGGTGGAGCCCTAAACTGTAGCTGATCATTTGAATGCAGATCCAACTGGTGACCCTGAGGATGTAACGAGCCTGGGGAAGTGAACAACCAGTACAACTCAATGAGTCATCAATAGGGGAGCTTCATGATTATCAGTTAACCAGAGATAGACAAAGGATAAATATAATTGTTCCTTAAAGGTATTCCTATGCTGATTTGATGTATACTACACATGTTCATTTTTTACTGTAAAGGCTCCATTATTGAAAATCTTACATTCAATAAACCCTAGACAATTATATCTAATAACTATCACATCGATCTACTACCACATTCTATTGCTATAGTAAAAATCAAAACGTTCCCAATAAAATATCTAATCATTTAGTGTTTAAAAAAACCTACCCATCAAAGTGATTGCATCATCTCACCAAACGTTTCTAATTCTTATTCGCCATGGTGAATAAAAAGTTTAGGAGAAAAGAACTTATACTACAAGATCTAAATAGACGATTTTGGTTTATATGGAAATCCAAAATGCTAAATACATCATATCTTTTAATTATAGATAAATAATTGTATGGTCCATATGTATATTATTTGTGACCAATTTTATCTTCTATTTTTAGGTTTTAACTTTTTTCTCCATTGTCTTTTCTATTGTGATAAATTTCACTCCTATTTTTCAATATTAATATTCTCTTCCAAAATTTTCTAATTTTGTGATATTAATTCTCCAAGTAATTAAAGTTTATTTATATGTTCTTCATAATTAGGGTTATTTGTTTAAGAAAATTGTTTTCTTTCTGTTTGGGATATGTGTGTGTATTAATGTGGATATGTATCCATTTATATAGAAAAAGGGTTATGCGTATGTTACTAAATTCATTTTTATTGATCATAATTGATGTTCTTCCTGATAAACAGGAAACAAGTAAATTGTTGTTGTAACAGAGTTAGTGGGTATATACCAAAAATTATTAGTGTTGTAATTATAAAATATGAAATGTAGATATAAATTTAAGTATAAAAGGAATATCAGTTTTTGATGTATACCTATCACTGCAAGACTTTTCTTATTGAATAAACATAAATTGTGAAAAAATATATTATTTCAAACAAAATCACTATTAGATTGTGGATATAAAACTTATATACTTAGATAGACCTATAACGCATTTAAAAGATGAATAATTAGGTATAGACTCACTACTAAATAACCCACCAAATATGAATAGGAAAAATTTTACAATATCAAAAGATGATCGAAAGGATGGTCAATCTAAATAATAAGTGAAATTTAATACAAATTACAGTCAATTTATGTATTGTATGTAATTATTTCTCATGTAACCTAGATCAAAATCATTTTTTATATATTTTTATTTTCATCTTAAATCACCTCAGCTATTTTGAAATGTAAATAGTATATCTTTTTACAATTATTATACTCTTTTTATTAACTTCTTCTCATTCCTATTTTTTTAAAAGCGAGATGCGAAAAAAGAAACTCAAAATTAATTACCTCACAGACATATTTAATTATCCATATGGATGAAAAAATGATGGATATACAATTCAAGAATCATCTACTAATCTCAACACAAAGGACAAGTTTTCTCAAAAAAGAATTCTCAACATAACATTTTTTTGTTGATCTGATCAATCAAACTATCTATTACAATGACAAGTACTGATAAAAAGTCATGAGACGAAACAAGAGATAAATCCACCCACTTCGAAATATCTTTATTCATCCTAGTGCATTTAGCCAATGCATCCGCTGTGGAATTAAATCTTCTATTAATATGAGCGAATTTCCAGAGTGGACACTGACCTAACCATTTTCTAACTTCCGAAAGAATAGGTTTAAGACTCCAATGAAGCCCGATCACACCAGAAATTGAATTAATTCAAGGTTGCCAGAGTAAAATAAAACCGAAAGGTCTTTAGTCGGCCTTATAACCGTTAACATGGCCCATGCTTCCCCTTCAATGAATTTTTTAAATTTACAACTTATATTAAACTTCCGGATAATAGTTCCTAATTTATCAATGCCTATAATGGCAATCGCAGCTGGCTCCTTATTATTTGTGAAAGAGACATCACACATCCAAACACTTATTTTTCTATCTTGTCCATTCTTTTCATTACAGGACCCAAATAATCTATATATAAGATCTTTAGAATTATCTAATATATTTTTTGCGCTCCATTTTTTTACCTCATGAAAGCACTTAATTCTTTCTTTCCACATATTCTACATAATGATAAGAATAAAGCAATCACAAGCTTCTCCTCCCACCCGTTTTTAGAGTATACCTTGACAATTCGCATAAGCCAATCCGAGAAACTTTCCGTCATGTCCGTATCAATTTTATATTGAAGAGGTGACAGAGCCCAAACCATAATACTAAATGGATATTTAAGCATGAGATGATTGATCCTTATTTTATTTCACACCATTCACATATATCATTATTTAAGCATCTTTTCTTTTTCAGATTATTTTCACAGGAACAGCATTGTTGCACACTCTCCAACAGTACTTTTTTATTTTTGATGGCACATTAAAATTCCAAATAATATTCCAAAGTAAACTCTTATTAGCTTCACCAATGGTCGATGGTTGAGCTTCAGATTCCATCTCCTCGTCAACCAGAGTATGATAACCTGACTTGGTAGAATATTCACCATTCTTATTATATAGCCAAATAATCTTATCCTCGTTATTATTCTAGAAAATAAGAATTCTCTCAATGATTTTAGATAAATTAAGCGGAAAAATTTTGTACACCAACTCTTTATTCCATCTGCATCCCGTGTCGTTAAAAAGCTCATTAACCACATTGATCGGACAATCATTTGGTTTCTGCAGAAAAATACCTTTAGTAATCCAACAATGATTCCAAACATTGATATTTGATCCATTACTAATTTGCCAAACAACATGTTTTTTAAGAAATTGTATACTCTTAAAGATACTTTCCCAGCTCTATGACTTTTTTTTTAGATAATTTAGCATCCCATAACTCACATTTTGGAGAGTAAATCGCTTTTAAGACTTGAGTCGCGAAAGAATTCGGGTTATTAATAAGCCTCCAGGCTTGAGTCACAAGCATAGCAATATTCATTTTGTGGAACTCCATAAATCCAAGCCCACCTATTTTTTTTAATCTAGTCATTTTCTTACAAGCAACTCAATGAATTTTATTTTTATTTCCTGCATCCCGCAAAAAGTTAGAAGCAATACTCGATAGCATCTTACAAAGAATTTTAGGGAACTTATAAACAGACATTGTGTAGTTCGGAATAGCTTCTAATACTACTTCAATGAGAACCTCTTTCCCACCTTCCGAAAGTAAGCTAGCCACCCAACTAGCTGATTTAGACAACAATCTATCTTTAATATAATTCAGATTATCACTTTTAGCTCTTTTTATAGTCAAAGGAACCCCCAGATTTTTACCCAAATCCTTTGTAATCCCTATACTAAGTTTATGAGATATCTCTGTTCTGACAGATTCCGAAGTGTTTTTACAGAAGAGCATAGCTCATTTATGAAGATTAATACGTTGACCGAAGGCACTACAATAATCGCTTAGTAGATTTTGAAAAGTTTCAGTTTCCTTTTGATTGATATTAATAAAGAAAAGAGCATCATCAGCAAACAAGATGTGAGTTAACTTAGGACACTGCCTTGTAATCGAAATACCTTTAATTGAACCACTTCTACACTCATGGTTAATAATACTAATAAGGCTCTTAGTTAGAAGAGAAAAGAGCAGAGGATATAACGGATCACATTGTCTAAGACCTTGCTCTGGTTTGAATTTTTTGAGACGTTGACCATTAACTTTAATTTGGAAAGAACACGATGACATACAATTATAGATCCAGCCAATCCATTTCTCACTAAAACCAAGGGCACGCATAGTCTTACAAAGAAAGTTCCAATTCACCTACTCATAGGCTTTCTCCATTTCAACTTTGACCGCCGCATAATTCTTCTTTGATTTCCTTTTTGTATTAAGAAAGTATGACACCTGTTGAGTAATCAAGATATTATCTTGGATATTTCTACCTTTGATAAATGCAGTCTGTGTGGGCGAGATAATTTCATCCATAAATGGTTGAAGTCTAGAGGCAAGAATCTTAGCAATAATTTTATAACAATAATTAGCGCACGAGATGGTCCTATAATCTTTGATTGATTAATTGCTTGTACCTTTGGGAATAAGTGTGATTACCAAATCATTAATTCGACCAATATCCATATTAAAATTGAATAAATATTTAACAAAGCCAAAGATATCATTTTAATAAATTCCCAAAACACATGATATAATTTCCCAGGTGGGCTATAAGGGCCAGGAGTTTTAGAACCTGAGATATCCAACACGACTTTTCTAAATTCTTCCATACTTGGAGATAATATAAGTCCTTCGTTCATAGCAGAGGTTACTTTTGACGGTATATATTGTGTAATTTCATTGGGGTCCGATGTCAGGGTTTCTTTAAACAGATTAACGTAGTAATCTGGAATGATCTCATTGAGTTCCTTCATATTATCAGTCCATTCATCATTTTTGTTTGTAATGGAACAAATTCTATTATCTTTCCTTCTTTTCATAGTTTTAGCAAAAAAAATACTTAGTATTTTTATCTCCTTTTAGTAATAACAGATCATGCGCTCTATCTTCCCAGTATATCTCTTCCAATTTCCAAAGCTCTTCGATATAGTTTTTGATACTTTCTTCTCTTATTTAGTTTTCTCCTGATACCGGCTCATTGTTAATAGCAATCAGCTCCTCCTGTAATTCATCAATTCTCTTTCTATTATTGAAAAATGTACCCCGGCTCCAGCCTTTAAGGGCTAAACAGGTAACATCCCTTTTATTACAGAAATCAGTAATGCTATCACGCTTACATTTATTACTCTAATTACCTTTAACAACCTCTTGACACTGGGTATGTTTTAACCATCTGGACTCAAAGATAAAATATTTATTAAACTTCTCTTTTTTTATATCACGAAATAAAATCAGCGGTGAATAATCCGACACCACAACCGAGGGAACCTTAGGCATATCATTTGGAAACGAGGCACACCAATTCATACTCGTAAGAGCACTGTCAAGTCTTTCCTTAATATTATCATCATTACATCGTCGATTATTCCAGGTTTAGTGACACCCCTTGCTAGGCATGTCCACAAGATGATTAGAATTGATAAACTCGTTAAGTTTAAGAATTTTGTCCAAGTTTGGTGACTTTTTCTCTTGTTTCTCGAAAAAGTTGGAGATGTCATTAAATTCACCAATAATAATATGCAGTTTATCAAGTTGATTTATTTTTTTAGTAAGTATTTGGCATAACTTGATTCTCTCACCATCACTACTAGGAGCATGAACACATAATAAATACCACGAACTACCATTATATTAAAAACTTCAGCAATTACATAACTTTGACACGATAACATAACAAACACATACATGGAGTCTTTCCAAAGGAGTAGTATGCCCCCGGACCTAAACATCTTCCTACAAGATCTACTACATAAGAGTTATTAAAAAAATTAAAATGGGAACAAGATTTAAGATATCTTTACTTAACCTACTTTCCAACAAGTACACAAATGCAACATTATTTTTACGAACTAGGGCTTTAAACGACTTCCTTGTCAAGGGGGCCCTAGCCCCTTGACAGTTCCAAACAAGCAAGCTATCCATCCCTTCCGACCGCATTACATTACGGGATCGGTGCCATCCTCAACCATGTGTGGAGGAACACTTTCCTTCAAAGGAGCCCCCGAGTACTCACATCTTATCAATCGTGACTACCGCATCACCCATTCTCTAAATGTCCATAACAATTATCCCACCACAAAAGTAAATTTTTTTATTATCCTCAAATTCCTCCATCAAGACCAAGTTCTTACCATCGCACGCACGTTCTCCCATAACCATCATGGTTCCAAAGGTACTAAGGCCAATAGTCTATGCGCCAACAATTTTTGTGCCAACTATCTTATAGCCAATTGTGTCAACTATTTTTTCGCCAACGATCTTTGTGATAAATATTTTTGTATCAATAATTTTAAGGCCAACGATCTCTGCAATCCGCCGCCATGCCTTAGTTTTCTTCCTTACCAAACCCAAGACACATAATGCCCCCACGCCATCATACAAATCACAGTAATCCACACCAAGTATAAATTGTAAAGATACTCAAGAATAACCACATGCAGAATGTTTATTTGAGAAAGACAACCAAATCAGATATATAGATCAATATAGTTACCGCAAAACATCTTTATCAAAGGGGAAAAACAATTTCCCAACATGTAATTAACTAATAACCCAAAAATAAACAAATCTAATACACAAATTTCCATAACCCCTAATGAGAACATATAACCACTGGTGGAGTTTACTTTGTCATTGTCAGAGATCCAGTTTGCATCACAAAATCCCTCAAGGACTACAGGAAATTTGCTATAATGCAAGCCTAGATCAATGGTACCCCTTAAGTACTTCAATAGACGATGAAGCGCAACCCAGTGGTCACTATTTGGGTTATGAGTATAGCGACTAAGTCTACTTATGGCATAAGTTATATCGGGTCGAGTGTAGTTCATTAAGAACATGCACACTACCTATGATCTTAGCGTATTCATTTTGGGATACAGCATCCCCAATGTTTTTGGACAAATGAATACTAGACTCATAAGGAGTTTTTACAGGTGTTACCTTAAAGGAGTAGAATTTCTTCAGCATCCTTTCCACATAATGAGACTGATACAGGGAAATACCATCACTGCTTCTAATGATTTTCACCTTGAGTATCACATCAACTTCTCCCATGTCTTTCATATCAAACCTAGAAGATAAGAAGCGTCTAGTCTCATTTATGATATGAATCAAAGTACCAAAGATGAGCATGACATCTACATAAAGACATATGATAACACAGAGCCTGTTACTTTGGAGTAAACACATGAATCGGAAATGTTAGCCACAAAACCATATGTAATGAAAGTACTGTCTAGATTTTCATACCATTTTTTAGGTGCCTGTTTCAAACCATACAAAGACTTTTTTAGCTTACAAAATTTGTCCCCTTGACCAAGAACCACACACCCCAGGTTGAGCCATGTAGATCTCTTCATCCAGATCTCCGTTCAGAAATGCGGTTTTAACATCCATTTGATGTATAACTAGTTTGTGAATGATGGCTAAAGCAATAAGGATTCTTATAGTGGCGATTTTGGTCACAGGGGAGTAAGTTTCAAAGTAATCTTAACCTTTCTTTTCGGTAAATCCCTTAATAACAAGTCTCGCTTTGAATTTTTCTATTGAACCATCAGGTCTCAATTTTTTCTTAAAAATTCATTTGCTATTTATTGGTTTGCTACCCTTAGGTAAGTCGGTTAATTCTCATGTATGGTTGCTTTTGATATACTCAAGCTCACTATTAATGGCCTCTTTCCAAAAACTAGCATCTATAGATTAAAAGCATCGTCATAAGTTTTTGGGTCTTCCTCTATGAGAAGGCAGGTGACTACCTGTTCGCTTATAAGGTCAATGTGAAAGCCTTCGATCATGAAGGCTGTGATGAAGTCGGGTTCAAAACTGGACTAGATCCTACGCCTCTTACTTCTCCTAGGTTCTTCCTCAGGAATACTACTAGGCTCCACGGAAGTAGAGGGGACAGGGAAAACATCACAAAGAGGTAAATCAACATTACTAGATAAGCTATCAACATGTAAAGAAGCATTAACAGGATTCAAAGTTTTCAAAGGAAAAATATGTTCAAAGAACTCAACATCTCTATATTTGCAAATCGAGTTATCATCTAAAGACAAGAATCTATATGCCGCACTATTTTGAGCATACCCTATGAATATTGAGTTTATGGTTTTGGGTCCAACGGTGACCATTTTAAAATCAGGTGTTTTAACTTTGGCAAGGCACCCCCACAATTTTAAAATTTCAAGTTTGGTGGAAAGCCTTTCCACATCTCATATGGGGTCTAATCTAGGGATTTATGGGGTATCCTATTGAGCACATAACGGGCTAAAAAAACAGTATCCCCCCACATATTGGTTGGTAAACCTAAACCTATTAACATGGCATTCATAATCTCTTTAAGGGACCTATTCTTTCTTTCGGGTATTCCATTTTGTTGGGGTGTACAAGGGGAACTAATTTCATGGATAATCCATTCATTTCACAAAACTGATACGAGTGTTCCCATAGTTTTGAAAGTGGGATAGCATACTAGGATCAGGTCTATAATGAGCAACGTTGATATTTGCATGACCAATACCGAGAGCAGGGGCGCGATAAGGAGCTTGCTCTGGACCATGTACGAACCATGGATCATAATATTGTGGGTGTTGAACTTGTTGCATAGGCGGATGATTTTGTTGATTGTTAAGACTTGGATTCGGAATGATTGGGGGATCTGGAATGATTGGCGGTATTATTGGTTGACTATTTTTGTCTAATTGAATCACATGATTCTCAACTAATTCTGCCATATCTCTTTCTAACCTTGCTTGTTCTCTTGCTTCTTTATCTCTTTTGTTTTTCTCTCGAATTAACCTCTCGGAGTTTGAGTACATACACCAAACCTGTAAGACCTGAGAAAGAACAAAGACAAAGCAAAGCGTAAAACTGAAAACAAAAAGTAAAAATAACAATTAAAACACTTACGGATAACACCGTGGTCACACGCTACCGCCCCTGGCAGCGGCGCCAAAAACTTGGTGTCTCCTTGTGTGTTGTAAAATAACACACCTTAAAAAGGCAAGACACGTACCGTAAGTGTACGGGTTGTCCAAGTAATATCCGGTAAACAGGATTTCGATCTCAGGGGACGGATTAGGTATGACTTTAGATGTTATGATATAAGTGTAGATAATTGTTATGTGATGCGGAAAATAAAAGATATAAAGATTTGTTTTGGTTTTGTGATTATGAACTAAGACGCAACTAAATTAAAATACTAAATTAACGCAAGAATTAAAATGCAAATAAGTAAATAAAGAGTTGGACGCAAATATTAGAAGTAGTACTTGACTCATGCAAGGGTTTCGCCTAAATCTATTTAACTAGTGTTTCGTTTAAGGGTCAAATTGGTAATTAACAATAGTCGGGATTCAATACTCTTCTAACCCCCGTCAGGGTGGACTTAGAAGCTACTCTAGGGTAATACAAACCCTGTCAGGGCGATCATAATCTACCTTTGAATGATTAAACACTTTTTACCCAATTGGCTATAATATTAATTAAGTCCGTCAGGATCAATAACTTTTATCTTACATCAATTATTTACTTTTGTGCCTAAACCCCCCGTCAAGGTGATCCATACGCCACTATATGGAATAGCCTAGATACTAAATCCTATTACTAGTTAATTACATCACTAATAGTCAATAAGCTTAAAATAATATAAATTGATTAACTACCCAATTCGAATTAAATCATTACAATCCCAAAACTGAAAATACTGAATTAAATAAATAGGGCTCAACCCATAAATGTGTTCATCAAGTACATTGAGAATTTAGCTCATACTAATGTTTAAAATAACTGAAATAAAATAAAAGATGTTCATAATGAATTACAGAAATAAGAAGAACCTACTTAAAGGGTTGATAATTGCTGTTGTTGAAGAAGGAATTCTCCAGCTTCAACTTTTTCTCTCCTTTTTGCTCCTCTGACTTCTGCTAAGCGTTGTCTCTTCTCTAATATGAATTGTGTATGTAAAAATTGAGGTTAAAGGCCTATTTATAGTGGGAAAAACGGATTGGGCTATTAAAAATAATGATTAGGCTAATTAGAATAATAGCCCTATCCATTTAATAAAATCCCGTCATGGTGACCAGCTGTTACAAAAAAAGCTATAACTTTTACGTCCGGACCCGGAATCACTTCGTTCAACTTGGAAGATCTTCCTGACTTCAAGCTCTAGCTACCTAATTTCATGCGCCAAGGCTAAATCAGTGGCTAAGATGCTAGAAAATAGTGATTTGTGACAGCATTCTAGATTTCATTCTCCACTAATTACTTCTTCGAATCAATTATTCTCGCCTTTTACTTCAACGCTTAATCCAAGACTTTATTTCCCGTTTCTTCTCCTTGTCTTGATATTCCATCAAGTCATAAACCTAAGAACTTTTACACTAAAAACAAACGAATTAACGCATAAAAGCTCTAAAACTCAAATAATCCAAATCCAAGGGAAGAAATTTTTGTAATATGATCAAATAAGCTTAAAATTCTAGTAAATAAGTCAAATAATCACCTAATTTGATGTCTCCTAAGGGCATATAATTAGAACAAAAAGGGATACATCACACATAACGCTTGAGTATTTCTTCATTTGTGACAAACCAAGTTTCCTTTGATTCTGGTCCTTATCAATTGGAAGTCCAAGAACAAATGGTGTGTCTAAGAGGGTTTTCATGTCAAAACTTTGTGATAGAATTCTCTTCGTTTCATCCAATAGATTATTGATATTGAAATAAATAAATATATAAGCAATGTATAAGACAAGGATGATGAAGTTTCTCCCACTACATTAAGGTAACCACACATGTAAAAAAAAAATCCTTGAGCATGTACTCACTCACAACTGGACCAAATTTCTTTAACACTGCCTAAAACTTGTTTCAAGCCATAAATAAACTTGTCATGTTTACATGCTAAGTGCTTTGAGGTGTTAGTCTAAATCCATTTTGGTTTTATCATGTAAACCGTTTCTTCAGGTTTCCATATTGGATTAGAATAAGTGTTTAACAATGACTTTGACTATGTCCTAAATATCCATAATTATAACAAAACAAACCTATATTCTCGTAATAATAGTGTTCCTATTCTATCCCGTTTAACTGGGCTACAAACCATCCACAATGACATAATTTATTAACATTGATTTGTCCATAAAATATCAGAATCGAAACAACTTGTTTAATACCCAATGGAGGAAATATGCCTCCTCCAATTCACCTATGAATCCACTAGGTTTACCTTAAGATGAAGTGTAGTTAGAATATATTTAAACCATGAAGATCTTGAAGGGGTGTGTTAGGTTTCCAAATGTTGAGAATGACACGCAGTTGTTTAATAATACTTGTGTTGCATGTTATTCTAAATACGTTAATTTTTTCTTCATTTTCAATTATCATCCTAAAGTGATTAGGAAGGATCACATCATTGGCCACATTATGTTGAATACTCAATTTTTCTTTAAGCATCCTACAAAAAATAGTCAGAATTACTCTTTTGTTGGTGATTAATTTGCAAAGAAGACGAAAGCCATCAACTTTGTTGCTTGAATAACAACTTTAGTGTATTGTAAGCACATACAGCTAATCAAGATTGAATATGTGAATGTTTGCAAAGGGACGGGTGTGGGTCGTTAGAGATGGTATGATGTATAAATATAAGCTTCATATACATCTAAGATGAGTGAATTAACATCAATATGGTGTCACGATATGTGTAAAGTTGAGAAAAGTGTGAAACCGTAATCTAAGTTGGGTTGTGTGGATCTCGTGATTTCTTGAAAATACCTAAAACTCCGAAATTGATTTACCAATACAAGAAAATTTAACCCAACGATTAATATTTTCCTCTCACACTTATCATGGATAATCATACCACCACGAGTATCGAACAACTATGGTTACAAATATAAAGTATCAAAGTAACAAACTTTCTAAATAATCAACCTGGTCGATAACACATATCAAACCATACAAAGACTTTTTTAGCTTACAAAATTTGTCCCCTTGACCAAGAACCACACACCATCCAGGTTGAGCCATGTAGATCTCTTCATCCAGATCTCCGTTCAGAAACGCGGTTTTAACATCCATTTGATGTATAACTAGTTTGTGCATGATGGCTAAAGCAATAAGGATTCTTATAGTGGCGATTTTGGTCACAGGGGAGTAAGTTTTAAAGTAATATTAACCTTTCTTTTGGGTAAATCCCTTAATAACAAGTCTCGCTTTGAATTTTTCTATTGAATCATCAGGTCTCAATTTTTTCTTAAAAATTCATTTGCTATTTATTGGTTTGCTACCCTTAGGTAAGTCGGTTAATTCTCATGTATGGTTGCTTTTGATATACTCAAGTTCACTATTAATGGCCTCTTTCCAAAAACTAGCATCTATAGATTAAAAGCATCGTCATAAGTTTTTGGGTCTTCCTCTATGAGAAGGCAGGTGACTACCTGTTCGCTTATAAGGTCAATGTGAAAGCCTTCGATCATGATGAAGGCTATGATGAAGTCGGGTTCAAAACTGGACTAGATCCTACGCCTCTTACTTCTCCTAGGTTCTTCCTCAGGAATACTACTAGGCTCCACGGAAGTAGAGGGGACAGGGAAAACATCACAAAGAGGTAAATCAACATTACTAGATAAGCTATCAACATGTAAAGAAGCATTAACAGGATTCAAAGTGTTCAAAGGAAAAATATGTTCAAAGAACTCAACATCTCTATATTTGCAAATCGAGTTATCATCTAAAGACAAGAATCTATATGCCGCACTATTTTGAGCATACCCTATGAATATTGAGTTTATGGTTTTGGGTCCAACTGTGACCATTTTAAAATCAGGTGTTTTAACTTTGGCAAGGCACCCCCACACTTTTAAAATTTCAAGTTTGGTGGAAAGCCTTTCCACATCTCATATGGGGTCTAATCTAGGGATTTATGGGGTATCCTATTGAGCACATAACGGGCTAAAAAAACAGTATCCCCCCACATATTGGTTGGTAAACCTAAACCTATTAACATGGCATTCATAATCTCTTTAAGGGACCTATTCTTTCTTTCGGGTATGCCATTTTGTTGGGGTGTACAAGGGGAAATAATTTCATGGATAATTCCATTCATTTCACAAAACTCTTTAAGGGAATTAGAACTATACTCGCCTCCTCTATCGGATCTAAGTCGTTTGATTTTACAGTCTAGTTGGTTTTCAACCTCGGCTTTATATTTTAAAAACGCACTTTCCGCCTCATCTTTAGTTTTAAGACGGTATACTTTAGTGAACCTAGAGTAGTCATCTACAAAGGTTATATAGTAATGTTTTCCTCCTCTACTAGTGGGGCTTTTAAAATCATTTAAAATCAGAACGTAGTAATAATGGATTTAAAAGGTTTTTTCACAAGTTCGGACTCTACACATATTTGACATTTTACAAAATCATCCACATTGTGAAGGGGTATTAGTCCAAGATTTTAAGACTTAGAAGCAACATTTAAATGACCTAATCTACAATGCCACGTATCAACGGGCTCAACGATATAAGCAGAATCATAAGCATTCTCATTAACGGTTACAGTGTTTAAAACAAACAAACCAGAATTTAAATACCCTTTCCCCACAAACTCATTGTTTTTGGTGATAATGATTTTCTCCCCCTCGAAAACAAGTTTAAGTCCCACTTTATTAAGAAGAGATCCGGAAACTAAGTTCCTACGAAGAGAGGGGACGAAGAGAACGTCATTTAACTCTAAAATCTTACTAGAAGTGAGTTTGAGGGGAAATTGTCCTTTTCCGAGAACCGTAGCGGTAGAAGAGTCACCCAAATACAAGCATTCACCATTAGTTGCTTTCTCTAATTTTTTGAACATGGCTTTGTTTGCGCAAAAATGTCGGGAAGCTTCGGTGTCAATGGTCCACTCGGTTTTGTTCTTAACTAAGTTTACCTCAACCATTACTGCGACGATTATTTCTTCAGTCTCGGTCAGATTTGCGGCAGCTTTGGGACCCTGGCCAGCTCTAAGAGTGAATTCAAAAGCTTTATGTCCTTCTTTACCACAACAGTATCAAGCGCCCTTAGGTTTCTGAATCTTACAGGAAGTTTTGAACCCCCCGCCTTGTTTGTTAAAGTTGTCGCGGTTCTTGTGTCCCCCAGATTTGGATTTATTTGGTCCTTGCTGATTTCCCTTCCCTTTGAACCTGTCTTTATTACCTTGACTAGAAATTTCGACAAGGTTAGCTTTTGTGGATTGAGAAGGGAAAGAGAGAGACATGTCTTTGAGTCGATTAGCTTTCTCGACTTGCATGTGGATGATGAGCTCTTGGAGTGTTATCTCCTTATTTTTGTGCTTTAGATGGTTACGATATCCACTCCACGATGGGGAAAAATTCTCAAGCAAGATGTTGGCTTGGAAAACTTCACACATCTTCATACCTTTGGTGATCACCTCCGCGCATAGGTTTTCGTACACATGAAATTGTTCAGTCATGGGTTTCTGATCCGTAAATCTAAAATTATACTAGTTCCCAGTAACGTATTTTTTCTTACCCGAATCATCAGCCCCATATTTTTTCTCGAGAGTCTTCCATATGACCGTTGCCGATTTCTCTTTGGAAAGGAGATCAAAGATGAGATTCGAGACGTTGTTCAACATCCATCCCCGAGCCATGGTATTATCTCTTTTGCACTTGGCTTCGAGGGCGAAATGTCTAGTCCATTCTTCTTCAGTATGAACTCCATTATCCACCATAAGTAGGGGATATTTAAATATAGCGAAGTCGAGTTCGTACTGTTCAAGACAGATTAAAATAATTTGCTCCCAACGCTTGTAGTTGGAACCATTAAGGGGATCCAACTTATCCTTGTCGGGAAAGGCCTTTGCGTTCAATGATGAAGCAACAGCCGACAAAGGAAAAGTCATTTCAAAAAAAACAAACGGTGATAAATGAATATCTTTTTAAATTGTAAGTAAAATAAGCCACCGGTTTAAAAGAAAGCGAAATGGCAATGCGAGAAAAAGTAATATCAATTAACGTAAACTAACTATTACAAGAAATTGAAATACAGTTACGAACTTACACGAAAATTGAAAAGAAAAACAATACACGGAAAATAATAGGGTCGTTAAAAAGATATTCGGGCGTACCGATTATCTCTAACAGATTCTACGATTATATCTTTCAGAGAGAAAAGGTAGAGATAGTTTTTGCTTTTTGGATTTGTGTATTTGTAACTAAGACAAGTGGGGAGGAGTGGTATTTATAGGAGTTTAGGTGAGTCAAAACTTTTCAGAAACGTCACAATTAAATCCCTTGATTCCCGCAAACTGATTGCTGATAGTTTTTTGATTAAGACATATGCTACACGTTTTGGATTCCAACAATGAACCTAAACACTATCCTGAATGGTATCATTGTATGTAATTGGTGGACGCTTGTCTTCTGATGCGAAATTGGTGGCCATTTGTCTTCTGGCTGGAAGGGTTTGACTTGCCATAAACTACTATAAGAGCTAGCCTTTTTCCACCGAATTCATTTCAAAAAAATTATTTCATTTTTCATCTTTTTGACTCCCCAACGAGCCCACGGCCCACGGCCACGCCGTCGCCGTGCGGGTGGTGGTGGTGGTGCACGCGTGGGGCTTTGCCATTTCCCTTTTGGCTTTCCATAGTCTTTAGTTTTTTTGAAAATAATAGAGAGGTGAGCTATTTTATACTGTTAGCTTTTCTATCTCTAATCTTATGTGGGACATTTTCTTCAAAAAAAAAATTCCACTTTTCCAAAAGAATATGAAAGATTTTAGTTAATACTCTATATTAATCTAAGTCTTTCCAATTTTTCAAATAAATATAAACGGATTTGTGTTTAAAATTATATTAAACTAATAATATATATATATTTAACATGAAATCTAACAAAAGTGATTGTCAAACATTTTTAATTCTTAATCGCCATAGTAAATGAATAAATATAAAAAAGAAGAACTCATATTATATGATCTACATACGCTTTTAGTTTATATGCATATCCAAAATGCTTAATACATTATATTTTTAATTAGGGATATATAATTGTATGATCTATTATATTAATCTTTTGTGACAAATTCAATCTCCTATTTTTCGATTTTAACTTTTTTTCATTATTACATTATCTATTGTAATAAATTTCACCCCTATCGTTTAATATTAATATTCTCTTTCAAATTATTTAGATTTTGTGATAATCATCCTCTAAGCAATGAAACTTTAGATCTATATTCTTCATAAATGGTAACAAACCCCTAATTACTATTAGGTTATGATGGATATGTATCTAATATATATCTTATTCACAAATAAATATAGTTATATTGTGTGTAGGTATGTTCCTAGTTGTCCTTATATATGTATATAAGGAATTATAATAGTGAACTTGATACTACGCGTTCGTTCAGGTAATAAACTTTTAAGAGAACAAAAATCTGGATAGCCTTTTTAAATTATTGTTTTAAATTGTTAAGTCTAAATAAATATATTGGTCCAGATGTTACATATAACAATAGTATAAATAATATCCTAAATCAAGATGTAATGAAAAAAAATGGTCAATTACCTATGAGGTCTTAGAGATTATTGTAGTGTCACAAAGAAAATAGTCAATTTCTCTTTTCTTTTTAGAGTCAAATAAAATGTCTAATGTCATTACTATCCTTCTAGTGCATGTAAGACAAAAAATATAGATTCTTCTCTCTTCTACTACGATTACTCTCTAACCTCCATTACCATTAATCTGTCTCTTCCTTTATCATTTTTTCTCTCTCCTCCTTCATTAACTTCCAAAAATTTCCAGTTCCGACCACCACCGAAAAAGTTCTAAGCTTGGAAAATAGTTATGAGCATGGAAAAATAGTTTTGAGCATGGAAAAAAGTTCTGAGTATGGGGTACTGAGCATGAAAAAAGTTACTGAACATGATGGGCTACTGAGCATAAAAATATTTGTTGAGTATCGAAAAAAGTTCTGAGTGTCGAAAAAAATTGTTGAGTATTCGATTTTTCAACTTTTTTTGGTGAGTGACTTTACTGAGCATGCTCAGTAATTTTACAGAGTATGAAAAAAAATCAATAAGTTTTCGGGATTTTTACGGAGTATTTTGCCAAAATAGTTGAATAATTTTATACCATTATCTATTAATCAATAAATAATATTAAAGCATTATTTATTAATCATTTCTTATAATATATTTTTTTTACAAAGAAGGAAATAACCTACTACCTACTACAATCTAATTTAGATAAACTATTATAGAACTCAATAATCGAGCTTGTGGGACAATTAGACACATCGATTCCTCGACGACTGACTTTGGCGACCATATCTGCAATCTGATTTAAATCTCTCTTAATATGAAATACCTTCCAATTCGGATATCTTTTCATCCACCCGAGTGTTTCATTAATCATTGGACGAATTTTCCAATTAATGCACCCGCCATTAACAATACCTTGTACAGTTTCAAGGTTGTCAGAGTAGAAAGAACTACTCTGTAAACGAAGGTCTGCTGCAGACCTCATGGCCTGAAGGATAGCCCAACTTTCTCCTTCGAGAGCTAAATTTACTCTTGTACGCTTAATATATTTATGAGCTACCTTCCCTTCTTTATTAACTCCAATTGAAACAATACATGTAGGTTCCCAACTATTGAGGAAAGATGCATCATTCATCCAAACTAATTCTGCATCATCTTCTATAAAAGGATTTATTGTGTTTTCTTCGTTCGATGAAGTTTTTTCTCCTGGTCGTGCGCCCTCACTGTTAACCGAAAACAGATATTTTAATAGTTCCTTTGTTTTTTCATTTATTTCGATAATACTCCAAGTTTTTTTCTCAAAAAAACCTCTCATTCTAGCTTTCCATATATTCCAAATCATCACAAAAACTTTAGCGGTAACCAATCTTTTATCCCAACCATTCCTAGTATAATTCTCGATGATTACACTTACCCATTCGCTTATATTACCATTGAATGAAGAATCAATTTTGCATTGTAACTGAGAATTAGCCCAAACCGCCATACTGAAGGGACATTTAACGAATAAGTGCATAATATTTTCAGCCTCCAACTCGCACCATTCACAAGTATCATTATCACTACATTTCTTTTTTTTCAAGTTTGACTTCGTTGGTATTGCATTATTATGTAGCTTCTAGATAAATTCCTAATTTTAAGTGGAACATTCGAATTCCAAATAATTTTCCACGTTTTAGTATTATTAGATTCACCATCGGCAGAAGCCTCTCCTTCTTTATCAATTTCTTTTTGCACCAACCTGTGATACCCTGATTTAGTCGAATATTCGCCGTCGTTACTACTTGGCCAAATAATTTTATCTTCTATGTCAAGTTGTAGAATAGGAATCTTTCTAATCTCCATTAAGTCCCTTGACGTACAAAAATCCTTTAATAATCATAATTCCAATTTGTAAAATTATTATTAAAGCATTCAGCTAATTTGTTGATTGTACAATTGACCGGCTTACTTGGTTTATACCCTATAGAAATCCAGGCATCTCTTCAAATATTAATACTAAGGTCGTTACCCACTTTCCAAACACATTCATCTTTAAGAAATGATAGACCTTTATAGATGCTACCCCAACTCCAGGATCTTTTGTTTTTTAGCTTAGCGTTCCATAAGTTCGAGTTAGGAAAGTAAATCCCCTTTAAGACTTTTCACACCAATAAATCTGGATTGTGAAGTAACCGCCATGCTTGTTTCGCAAGAAGGGCTAAATTCATTTTATGGAAATCTTTGAATCCAATGCCTCCCATTTTCTTCCCTTTCGCAATTTTTTTCCATTTGACCCCATGAATTCTTTTTTTATCACCTGAATTCCACCAAAATTTAGCAACAAGGCTACTTAGCTTCTTACATAGTGTGATTGGAAATTCAAAAATAGACATGGCATAATTCGGAATTGATTGTAAAACCGCCTTAATCAAAACTTCTTTGCCTCAATCTGAAAGTAGTTTAGAAACCCAACTAGCTGATTTGCCTATGAACTTGTCTGTTATATATTGTAGGTTATCAATTTTTGATCTTTTAAGAGTCATAGGAATACCTAAATATTTTCCCATAAAATTGGTAAATTCAATATTTAGCGTATGAGCAATACTCCTTGCCTTATCCTCCGCAAGACCTTTAGTAAACATAATTGTGGATTTGTTAAAATTGATTCTTTGTCCCGAAGCTTCGCAATATTTAGAAAGAATATTCCTAAAAGCATCAATTTCTTTATCATTAACCTTTAAGAAAAAAAGAGAGTCATCCGCAAATAATAAGTGAGTGAGCCTGGGAGCCACTCTAGCCAAAGAAATTCCTTTAATATTTCTTTCTCGGCATTCATAATTAATAAGACCAATCAGACCTTCCGTAAGCATAGAGAAGAGTAAAGGAGATAATGGATCGCCTTGTCTAATCCCTTGACTTGGCTTAAATATTCCCATCCTTTCTTCATTCTCCTTAATTTGATATGTTACAGAAGATATACAATTAAAAATAAGTTCTCTCAATTTCGTGCCAAAACCTAAATTTTTAAGTATTTCCATAAGAAAGCTCCAATTGACCTGATCATAGGCTTTAGCCATATCAATTTTAGCAGCTCCGTAATGTTTGTTGGATTTTCTTTTAGATTTGAGAAAGAAATCAATTTCTTGAGCTATAATAATGTTGTCTTGTATACTTCTCCCCTTGATATAAACAGATTGTGTTGGTGATATAATATAATCCATGAGCAGTTGTAATCTTAGCGCTAAGACTTTTGCAATGATTTTATAACAAATATTATGCAGGATATAGGCCGAAAATCTTTAATAGACTCTTGTATATCACCTTTTGGGATAAGAGAAATTAACGTATCATTAATACTATCTAATGGAGTATTAAAAGCGAAGAAATCATGAACTAATTTATATATATCATCCTTAATGATATCCCAAAATTCCTAATAAAAATAACTCAGAAAACCGTCCGGACCTGGGGCTTTAGTACCTAACATAGCGAAAACTGCCCTCTTAACCTCATCCATATCTGGTACTCTTGTCAATAAAAAATTAGTTTCTTCATCAATATAGAAGGAGTGTGTATAGCTACTTCATTAATATTAGACACTGAATTTTCGCTAAAAAGTTCCTTGAAATAATCTTGAATGATTCGCTTAACATCATTAACATTATCACACCATTCTCCTTTATCGTTTTTTAAAGCCGAGATATGGTTATAATTCCTCTTCATTACCGTTTTAGCGAAAAAATATTTAGTGTTCTTGTCACCTTTATTAATATATATATATCGCGAGCCCTGTCAGCCGAAAAATCTTCCTCGTTCTCCCATAAGTTATCAAGTTCCTGTTTAATTTCCTTTTCCATCTTACTATTTTCCTCCGATGGTTCAGCGTTTTGAATTTTTTCCAGTATGATTTGATACTTATCAATCATTTTCTTACTATTACAAAATGTTGCCTTACTCCAATCTTTTAAAGCAAGGCATATGTTCTCTTTTTTATTTACGAAATCTTGTATGCTTGAGATATAATTAAAATCTTTCTGTGCCTTGTCTACCACTTCTCTACATTGTATGTTATCCAATTGTTGGTGGCACTTTAACAATAGTTTTAGAGAAGTAATTATAGCATAAATCGGAAGCCAAAGCTCTATCTAGGCCCAAACAACCTATGATTTAACAATAAAAGTCCCCACTACTAACTATCTATTACAACCCCAACTAAACAACCGAAAAACCCCAAAAAGCCCTCTTCCTATCTCTTTATTACTGTGAATAACAAATCTAAAACAGAACCCATATAGGGTCACGAAACTCACATTCACTTCTTACCACTGTTCTCTCTCATCTCTTTACTCTTCTCTCTCTTCACAAAAAACTCGATGCTCTTCTCCCCTCATAAAACCATCACCACTGTTGGACCACTCTCCACCATCATCTCCAACACCTTGCCATCTCTCCACCATCTACCATCTGTTGCAGAAGAGAACCACCACCATCTCCACCGTTTGTTGCAGCCGAAGAGAACCGCCTCCATCACCAACAAACCGAAGAAACTCACCATCAAGAAATCCCGCCGCTTTCCTGCAGATCTGGATCCACCACGAAGCTTTGAGCCAACGTTCCAGCAGAAGAAACCCGTCTTCTTCACAAGTCTCAGATCTGCAAAAACACCCCTCAACAACACCATCTTCACGATTCTCAGGTCTGCAACAATACCCCTCAACATTACCATCTTCAGGAGTTTCAGATCTGCAACATCACTATCAAGTAAATCCTTCTGACCATACGAACTGGGTACAGCCCCAGTGGGTACATCTTCAACACTACCGCAGATCCGCCACCACTGCACTGTCGTCGCTACTGTTAATCTCGCCAGCACAACTGTTGCACCACCAACAGATCCACTGCCATCTACACCATCTCTTCATCTTCATGGGCATCGATTTGGACCAGATTCACATTGCAAATGGGTACAGACCCGGGTGGGTGAGTCTCAGTTCCGCCACCACTGCTGCCTTTCGTGCCGAACTGGGAATAGCCCCTTTCAGAGTGAAAATATTTCTATTTTGTTTTTTTGTTCAAACAGGGCCATGGGTACAGCCCCATCGAGGTCTATTGTCCATAGATCTTTAGAATGGGTCATGGGTACAACCCGTCTTGGTCTATTCTCCATCTTTCAGATGTAATGGGTACAGCCCCTTGACCTCTCTGCCATTCACCACCATTAAGCCCCAAAATGCTATTTTCCCAGGTGGGTACAACCCCATCTAGTTGTTTTTTTAACTCGTGTCTGCTGCACTGTCTTTTTTGTTTTTCTTTTTGTTTATTATTTATTTAAATTGTTCCTCTCTTTTTTGCAGGTGCGTGTCTGGGTACAGCCCTACATCACCCAGTTCGGCGTTCACGCAGCAGTAAAGCCGCTCACCAGCGCCATTTCAGATCGGGCAATGTGCACGTTTCCATGAGACTGTATTTCTTCAAGGACTTAATGCTTTGCTATTGCTTCTGTTCACGTACCCGTTACACTGTATGTCGCAATGTGCACGTTCCCATTAGACCGTATTTCATATTGTACGCGTACCCATCTAGTTGTTGTTCGAGATGGGTCTGTACCCATATAGACTTTTACCTGGACAACCCATTGAAGGACTTAATAAAATTTAATACACTAAAACAAAATTTAAAAAAAAATACACATCTGAATGAAAACAAGTGGAGCGTAAAATGGGTCTGTACCCAGTTAACCCCGTTGTACGCGTACCCATGACGAAGGTAACTATCCTTAGGGGTAAGAAGGTAATGTTGAGTAACTAAAAGACCAACTAAGGACTTAATAAGAAGATCTAACTAAGTAGGACTTAAAAAATAAGTTTTGAAAAAATTGGGATTCAATTTGTAATTTCCTCTTTCTTTAACATTTTATTCACCCTTCCTTTTGTTTGTCCAAGTAAAGTGACATCCTTTGTAGGATATGTCAATAAAATTATTATTATTGATAAAATCATTGAATCGCATCATTCGTTCGAGATTAGGAAAGATTTTGCCTTGTTTTTCCGAAGCTTTCGCAATTTCATTAAAATCACCCACAAAAAGAATAGGCTTTTTAATTTTGGATTTCCATTTAGATAGATTATCGAAGATAGATTCTCTTTCTCTCAAGAGCAAGAGATTCATCATAGTAGTATCCCGAAGCAAAAAAGAAGAAAACAATAAATCCACCAAATAGGATCGCCGCCAACACATGTAGTACAAAAAGGAACCCAATTGCCATTACCCAGGAAAGTCTTAAGGTAAATTGAGCCAAAAGAGTCCAAATCAGGCCATGAAAATAACATCCATATGTACAATGAAGGCAGGAGACTTAGTTTGCTTGCCACAAAACACAACAAAAAGAAAAGAGAATGAAAATGAAAGTGAAGGAGAGCAGTAAGGGCTCAAATCATCACCCGTAATCGTGTTATCGGAGAAAACAGAAGCAGCATCAAAATGAAATTTGCAGAGAATTATTGTTATATAGGCCATCGATCTAAGAGATTTATTTTAAAGAGAGAATTTTAGAGATTTCGACAAAGAAAAGACACGAGCTTGATTCTAACACATAAAAGAAATTAAAGGAAAAGGAAGAAAAAGATCATCACAGGTTTGGGTTGGGTTGAGAAGATGAAGAAATTACAGAAAATCAATTTTGTCTAGAGATGAGAGCATGTTGACTTATAATATGCATCAACACGGAATAAGAAAGAGAAGGTCTAATAGCAAAAAGAATAAAAGAATGAAAAATTGCAAAAAAAGTTTCAACAATTAATAGTAATATTTGTGTAATCACTTATTGCTAAGTAGTAGTATCATTTGATGGAAGTAAGAGAACACCTAAATCAGAACAAACAATCCGTCCAAAAAAAATAAAAACAAACAACACTATTTAATAATGTTGCGCATCATTCGATCTAAGAAAGAGAAAGCTTGTGGCAATCTGAACTAACGCGCAAAAGAAAGAGAAACACTAAATCAAAGCAAAGAATATATTATGATATTCTACATCAGATAAAGCTGCGAACTACCACCTCAAGACCCACTCCGATCTAAATCAACAAATAATGCCTTCTGATCTAAATCAACCACTCTGAACTACCACCTCAATACCCACTCTGAACCACCACTACAAACCGGAACCACCACTCCGCCGTTCAAGTAGCAGCAAAAGAAAACCGACATTGCTCTCAGTTCAGATATACTATTTCGCCCTCCGGTGGAGAAGCCTCTCCGCACTCACCTTCTTTTCGAATTGTTGTTGCAGATCTGAGCTCAACCTCGCTGCCGCCAGATCTCAACCACAAACCCGAACGAGCTCCGAGCTCCATCTCAGAAGATTCACCACCAGCAGCCATGGCTGCTATTAGAATGCTATTAGAAAGTTGAGTAACCAAACAAAAAAAAACTACATGGAAAGAAGAGAGAGAAAGAGAGGGGTTTGACTGATATTTTTAGATTTTAGAATAAATGGTAAAAAGGTTAATATAAAAATAAAAAACAAAAAAAAGCAAATAGGTAATTAGAATTTTTGTCTATAGTGTTAATATTTTGTCGTGGCCTTCAGTGAGAAAAGGGTATAGACCCGATCTTGTTGGGTCTCGAGATAGTGTACCCTTTGGGTAATAATCAAAAAAAATGATAAGTTCCACAATCTCCAAAAATGATTGAAAAGATATTCAATCTAAAAAATAAAAAAAATTATCACAAATTACATTCAGTTGACATATTGTATAAAATTATTTCTCGTGTAACCTGGAAAAATGGTATCTTTATATTTTTATTTTCATATAAAACTCACATCATCTATTTTGAAATAAAATATAAATAGTATCTTTTGTTACTAGATTCTTTCTTTTTTAGAAAATCAAAAGAATCCAACTACCATCCAATACCAAGTTTCGCAAATTAGATTCTAAGTTAAACCCAAAGCACCCTTTGGAACAAAAAAAAAAAACCCAAAGCACCCCCTCCCCCTAGGTAAACCAGTATACCCCCACAGGTAAAAATACTAGAAATGAAAATGGCTAAAGATATTAATAAACCTGGAAACATGGTCATGCAAAGGGGGCGAGAATGTCGGATTCACGTCAAATTAAGCCTCACAGGGGTAAAATTGACATTTAAACACAATGACACAATAAAGTGAAAGTAAAGCCAATCATTGCGCTAAATTTTTTAGCATATCTTATCTGTAACAAACAGATAAAAAGTAAATATTTTACCACATTCACATAGTCTATAAAGTTGTGCTAACCATAACCCAAGTCTAATTCATCCACCATAGTACATCATAACAATGAACAACCAACATTAACAAGAACTCTTAGCATATGCCATAGCTCTAGTTAGTTAAACCCAAAAAAGTAACATAGGTATATATAAATATAATATATATCCTACATAAACATAACTATTTTTTCAATTTTCCCACAAAAACCTCCTCTATTTCCCTTCACTCTTCTTGTATAGAAGCATTCCAGGACATAACAAACTGATCAATCCTATTAAAGACAAAAAAAAACTCATTTAGTAACAAATAGTAAGATATATGGGAGAAAGTGAGATATATACATACATACCTTAAAATTATGAAGCAGTAGGAAGGTAAACCCTAATAAGCTCCCTTATAGTAATCTTTTTCCTACAAGTAGGACATTTGTTTTGAACAGCTATAGCAGCTTTAATACAACCCTTACAGAAAATATGACCACATTTTGTTGAAACAGCTTCAACAAATGGACTCATGCAAACTGGACAGTTAAAAGTTGGCTCCTTCACTGGTGGTGGAGGTGGTGGTGGTGGTGGTGCCACACACTTAACATTATCTCTCTGTTTTTATATAAAAAAAAACCCAATTTGAATAAATAAATAGAGAAGATGTAAAATTATGAAATAAAATAGATTAATTAATTAATTAATTACCACGGAACTGCTACTTCCACTACCCTCTAGGTTAATGTAGAGATCACAATTGATAATTGTTTGATTTTGAGAAGCTCTTCTACGCTTAGTACGAGGATTAGTGATAACACATGAAGATGGATCTTCTGTAATAATAAAATATATATATAAGTATTTAAAATAGAAAATATAAAGGTAAAATAAGAACTTACCAGGATCATCATCAACTACAATAGCTCGTCCACGGTTTCTTCTGGTTTTTGCCTGTTAAAAAATGATTTAGTTTCAATCAAAGTATACAAGACATGAAAAGAAAAAACATACTTCCGCAAATGCCCTTGGAGAAGAGATGAGTACTTCATCGTCTAAAGCTTCAACATCAATAGGGGTAGGTGGTGGTATACTATTACTAGTACTTCCTTGAACAATAGGTAAGCTTGAAGTACCTTCGGGTTCCTGATTTCCAATAGATGGTGGGCCCAGATTGAGATTGAGGTCAACGCTTAAAGAAGCTGGCTTCCTTCTATGACCTCTTGCATACCTCAATGGACTAGCTCTAGTCTCCTGGGTGCTCATCTCGGAAACACAAAACCCTACTCTTCAACTGATTCACACAATTAATACCTATATAAACAAACACAAAACTCAATCAGAGATAAATTCATTCTAATTATTGAAAAATGGGTTTAACCAATGGTGCAATTGAAATCGAGTATACAGGTAAGTAAGTAAATTCAAACTAACAATTTAAATTCGATCTGAAAGCGATGAAATAGAAAATTCATTATGTATTTATAATCGGAAATGATAGAAGGATTATAGGATAAACCCCAAAAACTAATTTTCCCAAATGCAAAATAATTAAAAATTGCAACTTTTCAAAGGGTAACATCTAGTGAATTATAGTTTAGGCGATCGACATTACCTAACAAATTTGGGATTTCAAAATTCAATTTTTATATATAGACACTAAATTATTCAAAAAGAATAGATTGCCCAGACAATGCATCGATTATAACCGGAAAAACAAACAATTGCCGAATCGGATTAGCCACAGATTAAAATTAAAAACAAACCCACAAGGATTCCAATTACTAAAAAAAAATTGAATCAAACCGCCTAAATTGAGAAGGAAGAGGAAAAATGATTATTCTGATCAAAGATGCAATAAACCCTAGATGATTGATTAAAATATAAAATGAATAAGAAATTGAAGCAAACCTGTTTTTTTCGGTGCTTGAGAGAGTAAAAAACACTAAGGGGCTTAAAGCCCTGAAGGTGGCTTTATAGTAGGTTCACAAAAAGCCAAAAAACGGCAAGAATTTTTTTGAAAAACAGAAAAGAAAAATGAAAAAGGAAGGGAAGATGATTATATTTGGGGTTTTTTATGAAAGGAAAAATGAAATTAATTACATTTGGTGTGTTTCGGGGGATTAGGATGGGGAAACCCAAACCCGAAGATAGAGCCGGGTCGGTGAAATACGAAGAAATCGAGGTACGTCGTCTCTTTTGGGATTCGAGTCAACGGTGCACATAGAAATCACGTAGGAAACTGCACGGCCCATTGAAATTTTGGATTTTTGGTTTTTTTATTGCTTGAACACATTTAAACTTATTTTTAGTACACATAAAAGATTTTTGAATAATTTTGGACTATATCTATCTATCGTAGGTGTAGGTGGTGGCCCAATGGATTTGCTAATGAATGACTAAATTGATAATAGAATTATTTTAATTCACAAAAAAAAATTAAAAAATTGTCGATATCTAGTGTCTTGGTCACCGGGGAAGGCCTTGGTCTTCTAATCTAGTGAATGACTCCGAGTCCAAAGTGGCTCTCTTATGTAACAAAAAAAATTAACAATAATAGTTGGTGATTAACCTATCGGGTCTTGGAGACTATTTTCCTGCCACAAAGAAACTAGTAGGAATCTTACTTCTTTAAAGGGATCTCAAACATGACCAAATACTAAAATACCCTTACAAACACTAAGACAAAAAGAGTGATGTCACTGTTCATCTTCTCTCTCCACTGCCCACCTACCTCCGATCTCCGACCACCGACCTCCGGCCACCAGAAAAAATGATGAGTATTAGTAAAAAATTATGAGTATTGTTAAAAAATGATGATTCAAAAAATGATGAGTATCGCTAAATAATGATAAGTAACACTAAAAAATATGACGAGTATCGCTAAAAAATGATGAGTATTGATAATAAAGGTTGAGTATTATTATTGAAAAAATGAATAACACTTTTACACACATTTATTATTACAAAATAACAAAACCCTAATTATTTACAACTATTGAACAAAAAAAACCTAATATCTGGTTTGACCAGATCTGGTTTGACTAGATCTAAAAAAAAAGTAAGTTTGAACGTCTTCATATCGAAGCTCACTGTTGCTCAAAACCTGTAACAGAAATTCGCCGGAGGAGAAGCTGACGGAGGTTGCTGACGGCGGATACTGGTCTTCACAATGCTTGAAGAATCGATTATGGAGGTAAAGCTTTCCATGGCTTTTGTAGCTTGGAGATTTAAGATCAACGTCCATGGCTGCACCTCTGCGAAGAAGAACAAATCTGCGGCGCCGGAAGGAGTAGCAGCATTAGCGCGTGGGCTGGAGATCTGGAGCTCAACAATAGCGCGGAGGTCATTCCTTACCTTGCTGCAACAATGGCACGGGCTTCAGAAGTCCTCTCCTCTGCACACGAACGGGAACAGCAGTGAACGGGATCTCGCCGGAGAAGACAGCCACCATGGAAGCTCCAACAAGATCTCAAACCTCCGGCGAAGGATGAGCGACCTTACTCGATGCGAGCTTCAGCGACGAACCGATGTCACGATATGGATCTCGAAGGAGACTCACGGCGGCAGTGAGTAGGCGGCGGTGAGAAGCTTCGAAACGCGAGGCTCTTGTTTGCCGGAGTGCTGGAACCGATAGCCGTATCCGTGGTGGTGGTGCTCACCGAATGAAACTGCAATTCTAAAAGACGCCGTGAGAGAGGTTGGTCGGTGAAACGAGAGAGAGGGAGAGGAGAAGAGAAGAGTGTTGAGGTTTAATAAAAATGATTTCAGAAAAATAAAATATACTACATATATAGTAAATGAAAAACAAAAGAGGGTATATTTGTAAATGGGATTTTTGCCTATAGACTTAAAATCTTATTGAGGTCCCTAATAAGAAGAACAAAAGAAGGGGGTTGGGTTAGGTCTAGGGGGGTGTGTTTAAGACCCCTTGGGTCAAAATCTCATAGTAGTTTAAGGTAATTTTTGCAATTGTTGTTTATTATATTTGATGGAAGAGAAACTGAACAGTATGGTTAATTTATTGTTCCGGGAGCAAAAAATAGGAAGATGTGCAAGCATTTTCTATATAAAAAGAATACAAACTTGAAGTCATACAAGGTATTGACCAAATGTCAACAGTAAACTGGAGCATTCGATCGATACTTAAGAAAATCAACCAGATGGATTATTCTTATGATCTGATTACCTTCAAGCATTAACCTAGACATTTCAACCGTCAAGCTGACAAGTTTGCAAAGAAAATTAGACATAGGGCGATGGAAGAATTTCGATTAGTTTCAACTTTTACGGACGTTATGCTAGAAAGACTAAGTATAATTTGTTAACTACACAATTAATTAACCAATTAGCACCTTAAAAAAAATTGAATTAGTCTTTTTTTAGGGAAGGATTAAATGTTTAAGGTCTATTCTGACAATGGCTAATATTTAAATTAGGGTGGTTAATATTTAAGTCGGGATTATTATAAATATCCCTCTAAAATCAAAATCGAATAAATTCTCGTTGTATCCCGAAAATAGGAGTTGTCGCGGGAGTTGTCCCTGACCATGAGATGAATTACACTTTTTACTTTTACCAAAAAAAAATATCTAATAATGGAAAATGGATCCCATCAATTAAAAGATTTAAATTTTATCTTTATAATTAAAACTGTTGAAGAGATCGTTGTGATTGTTTAATGGTCAAATGATCGTTGAAACAAACACTCTACAATTTAAATTTAAATGGTAGATTGATTGTTTGAATTTCAAATTCAATTAATTATGATTTTTAACAAAAAATTATAGAGATAATTTCTAATTAAGTCCAAAACCCAACAAATCGTGTCTTATGAAGTCCAGCCTAATAGTTTGGATGAATAAGGTCCAAAGTAATTTTTTAACCTTATGATATACCTAATATAACCTTATACAATTATAGTAAAAAAAATTAAAGATAAATTAAAAATATACAACTTGAAACGTTGAAAAACAATTAAACATAAAAATATTAGATATCTTTTCACTGCAATTCGAATTCAAACAAAAAAACAAATAAGAAACCCCTTACATCAAGCTGCTCACCTGCACAACGCAATTCAAATTCAAAGAAAAAATCAAATAAGAAATCTCTTCACCGCAATTCGAATTGAAACAAAAAAACAAATAAGAAACCTTTTCCATCAAGCCTCTCACCTGCACAACGCAATTCAAATAAAAAATCAAATAAGAAATCTCTTCCACCAAGCCGCTTACCTGCACAAGGAACCTCCGCCATTCTCCACCATCTCCAACAATCGAGCCCAAGTCATTCTCCACCATGTTCAACAATTTTTCAGGTTACATAATGGCCATTTTATACTAGTTTGGAAGCAATTGCCATCGACAATCAACAATCCGAACACAGAGCCCATCAATACCGAACACAGAGCCCACCAATACCGAACACAGAGCCCACTAAGCCGCTCACCTGCACAAGAGAACCGCCGCCACACGTGAACCTTTCTACACCATCTTCAATCGGGCTTGGCTATGCCAAGCCCACGAGCCCATCAAGCACAGAGCCCATCAAATCGTCCATTGGCCATTTTCTCTGTTTGTTGTAGTAGTTGAGTCGTTGTACTCAATGTACTGGGTTTTGCCGTGTTCAGAGTTTTGGGTTTTGCCTTGGTTTCCCTACTGGGTTTTGTTGCTTTCTCCGATCTGGTAGTCGCTGGCTTCGCCGTCTGGGTTATTAGTGTACTGGGATTTGCCTTGTTGCCATTTTCGGGCTTCGCCCTACTGGGTTTTGTTGTGTTCGCCGTTCTGTTAATCACCGGCTCCACCGTGTTTTTCTTCTTGGGCTTTGCCGTTTTGATTATTACTGTACTGGGCTTCGTTCATACTGTTGTTAAATAGTCCTTCTTCACTCCTTTTTTGGCTTCGCCCTCCACTCCGTTTAGCTTTCTTCATCAAAGTGTTGACATGTTTCTTTTCTTTGAATAAATGAATTAACGCTATTTCAAACAGCTAAACAAATGGATTGCTTTATTTAATTACAATTTTATTAGTTTATAAGGGTAGTATAGGTACTAAAAATTCTAGAAATGGGCTGGACCTGATGAAGAAAGTTATATTGGTGGTGGACCTTTTGGATTAATGCCCCAAAATTATATGTATCCTCACTATTTACTTCCTTTCGTAATCCACTTCTTATCCTTTCTTTCTTTCTTTCTTTCTTGTCGCAATAGGTTTCAAAAGAATTACATTGATGATAGTAGAACGTGAAAATGTAATCTAACCTATAGCATTAAGATAAGAAAAAAATTAACGATTGATATTTGGATGACAAAATCTAATATAACAGTTATCGTTGACACTATTTGCATACATATACTTGCTTGCTCACAAAGGACTTTGTTATTTAATATCGGAGAATCACTTTGGATTTGGAGTTATTTTGACTCCAATAAGATTCGAACCCAATATCTTTTGGTCATCAAGCCCCATGACCCCCTAGTAGACGATTGTATGGGTTCGGTAAGAACATTTGATCTTGAATCTCTTAGGTCAGAGATATATTAGCCAACCTACTAAAGGACGATCATAGGTGTTAGGTAAGAAGTTTTGATCAATGACTTGTTTAGGTCGGAGATCCATTAGTTGACCCCCTAGTAGAAGATCTTATGGGTTCGATAAGATGTTTGATCTAAGACTTTATTAGGTCATATATCTATTGGCTTAACAACTAGTAAAGGATCATATGGGATCAATAAGAAGTTCTGATATGCGTATTTTTTTAGTCCATAGATCTATTTGTCGAACGCCCTAGTTGACAATCGTATAGGTTTGGTATGAAATTTTGATCTGGGAATTTCTTAGGCCAGAGGTCTATTGGTTCATCCCCCTAGTAGTAAATCGTAGGGGTTCAGTAAGAATTTATATATGCTATTTTCTTAGGTCATAGATCCATTGACCGGCCCCCTAGTCGACGATTTTAGGGGTTCAGTAAGAAGTTTTGATATGCTACTTTCTTAGGTCATTGATCCATTGGTCGACCCCTTACTAGACGATCATAGGGGTTCGGTAAAAAGATTTAATCTGCAACTTTCTTAGGTTGTAGATCCATTAGTCGACCCTTAGTAGCCGATCGTAGGGGTTCAGTAAGAAGTTTGTTCTGATACTTTCTTAGGTTGGAGATCCATTAGGTGGCATCTAATAGAAGATAACGGGGAATCGATAAGAAGTTTTGATCTGCAACTTTCTTACGTCTGATATCCACTGGTTGAACTCCTATTAGACGATTATAATGGGTCCAATAAGAAGTTTTTATCCTCAAATTTCTTAGGCCGGAGATCCATTTCCTGACCCCCTAGTAGCCGGTCGTAGGGGTTCGATAAAAAGTTCCAGTCTACAAATTTCTTAGCTCAGAGTTCCATTGGCCGACCACCAGTATACTATCATAAGGGTTTAGTATGTTTTAATTTACAAATTTATTAGGTCATAGATCCATTGGTTGACCCCCACAATAGATGATCATGGATTTTGGTAAAATTTTGATATGTGACTTTATTAGGTCGGAGATCTATTAGAGGACCCCCAATAGACAAGCGTAAGGGTCCAGTGAGATGTTGCGAACTGCAATTTTCTTCGGTCATAGATCCATGGTCGATCCCACAAGAGCCAAACATATGGTTTTGGTAAGAAGTTTTGACCTACAACTTTCTTAGTTCAAAGATCCATTGGTCAACCCCCTAATAGATGATCATATGGGGTTGGTAAGAAGTTTAGATCCACAACTTCTTAGGTCAGATTGACTTATTGGTCGACCCCAAAGTAGATGATCTTAGGGTTTTGGGAAGATATTTTTATCCACATCTTTCTTAGGACGGATTGAATTATTTGCTAACCCCCTAGTAGATGATCTTAGGGTTTCAAGAAGAAGTTTTTATCCACGGCTTTATTAAGTCAGATTGACTTATTGGCCTACCCCCAATTCGATGATCTTAGGGTTTTGGGAAGAATATTTTATCCACGACTTTCTTAGGCCGAATTGAATTGTTAGCTGACCCCCCCGCCCCCCTCCAAGGTGCGGATAAGTACATCCTGCTCATACTTGGGAGTCCATTCTTGGCCACAAGTCGCACCATAATAAACGTGAATGAAGGAACATGTGACCATCCGCATTGAAGATGAATCCAAACATTTTACGTTTTGGGAAAGAAGAAAATAAAGAAGTCACGAGATGTCTCAACAAATATATACTTTATATTCATATATCTTAGTAACCATAACTAAATACATCTACGCTTCCTAAGAACACAGTAGTAGTTATCCTTACAGTCCTTGTGGAGAAAGATACTTTAATACTTACTTATTACTTGCAAACGACCCATGCACTTACGGGGAGTGATCTCTAGGGGTGTCGATTGTTAGATTATTTTGTCAAACCTATGGAGATGATGTACTCTCCCTTGGATGTCCGTCCATTAGGAAATATGCCTTGACGAAACCTTGCCAGACTCTCGTGGGATAAAACTTCGTTGAAGGAAAAAGAGTACGTACACATGGAACTAATCATCATGAAACACTGTCTCGTTAAAACCTTGTTAAGAAAACCCCAGTGGGATAAAAACTTGAACAAAGGAAAAATAGTATAGTGCATTATTACGTTCCCTTCGATATTTGTAAGAGATATATGAGTTAGCCCATCCAATATTGTGAACCATTTCTCTTGAATGTTGTGGTTGAAAATACTCTGGTGAACAAATCAACAAGATTGTGACATGATTGTATTTGATTAATGTCAATATCTCCATTATTTTGTAACTCGTGTGTGTATAAAATTAAGGTGATATATGTTTTGTTTTGTATCCTTTGATGTAGCCATTTTGAATTTATGCGATATAAGCAGCAATATTCTTATTCAGGCCTCTAATATTTCAAGATGTATTGATCGTATTGATTTAGGAGGCTTACTACCCTTAGGCCCCTTGTTTAAATCAATGAATCGATTAATTGCTTCCTCAATATTTTATTCAATTTGTACAAGATCACTTAAGCATTAGAGATGTTGATTATATTCAAACGAGTGACTTCTTTATCTTTGGAGATAGGCTTGCTTATGGTACTTAAGTCTCGGATTTGACTTTTTCTTTTGACTCGAGTCGCTCCCTATAACCATAAACATTAGTTGTTACAATAACATCCTCATTAGATTTAGTACTCTTAGCAATTCAAACTTTTTGACTTTTCCTTGATAACATTCAGAAGATTTATGATTAAAAACATTACAATTAGAGCATTTAGAGGGAATAAATTCATAGCTTACACGAACATTGTGGATGACATCTTCTTTTAGGTCAACATGGATGTTCTTCACAACATATTTAGATAAGTCAACCTCCACACATACTATGGCATAGTTAAGTCTATTGCGAGTATTAGTTATAGAATCCATTTGAATAGGGACCCTTATAACACTACTAATATAACCCAGACCTTCATTAGTCCATAACTGTAAACGGGGTTTTCTACGTATAATCCAAAGTGGTATTTTTTCCATATCAAATTATTCAATAACAATTTTTAGATTCTATCTTCTTAAAATCATTATATGGCCTACTACGTGCCACATGTTGTCAAGAGTTTCAGCACAATCCAACTCACTTTGAAATTTGAATAAGAAGACATTAGATTCAGTGGATTTAATCTCGACTTTCACTATTTCTTTCCATCAAATATTCACCATATTTTTAATTATGTAAAAAGACGGGGCTTCTCCAAAAATTGTCCTACAAGACAACGTTTCATATCTCTTCTCCATCCGTCTTATCACACTTAGTGGGTTTGACAACCATTTTTCATCAACTAATTGAGGTGGAAAAAAAATTAAGATTCAAGTCCTTGTTGATAGAATTAGAGAAAAGATTAGACCAATCTTGTGTAGTTTTTTCTCTTATTTATCATCATTATTATTGTAGCCAAGAGCACTGTCTAAGGGAGTAACTTCCCTCACAGAGGCACTTGCTATTGGTGGAGGGGAAGGAACCTTCCATGTACTATAATTTTCGTTACACTCCTAACTCTCCTCAGTGATAAGACATTGGTTGAGAGAGTGCGGAGCCCGGTGGACATTTTCTCCCTCTACTACATCATGAGTAGAATAATGTTCACCACTGATAGATTCAGGGCCAGCTACTTCTCAAATATCATTTAATACACATAGAGTAACATCGTAACTTTAATCAGACACCTTAGGGTTTCAACAGCTTCTACCAGATTTTTACACTACTTTGCTTCTCAGTAGATAAAAATCCTTAGAAATAGAAGAAATAGAAGCAATCATAGTAGGCTTAGCAATATTATTTCTTGAGATTTTATTACTAATAGTTACCTCCGGCGAGTTAGGAGGAATATATTTTGATTTCTTAGTATCATCTTTGTTAATTTTCATCAATTGTGTAGAGTTCTATTTACGATGAGTTATTAGAGCACATCGTAACAAAAATGGAGCAAATAATTTGAGCAAAAAATATTTAAAAACAAAGCTAAACGGCAAAGAATACGATTAGAGATGAAGAAAAACAGAAATAATATTCCACAAATTGCACAGAAAGAATTTTTGATTTTCTGAGCAGAAAATCAGCACCAAAATTCGTGAAAATCTTGATCCAAAGTTGATTGAGCCATGATTGCCCAATAATGGACAAAATAAGCTGGAAAGTAAGTCGTGTGAACTGCACGATCCAAACAAAGCAAACGAATTGCGGTAATGGCTGACCAAGCATTAAATGCTTTCCACTAACCACATTATTTTAATCTGAAAAGCAAACAATTAGATCTAAAAATGGAAAGGAAGAAAATGCTACCAGACGTCGATGTGATATACTCCTGTGATAACGTGGCAACTCTGGCAGATAATGGCGGTGACGAGACACTAAAGAAACCTTATGGATATAAGGCGTAAATTATATATTTTAAATAAAACTCCGCAAAGATTGGTTTAAGTTTTTTGCTCATTTGAAACCCTCAATTAATTTAGTAGTACCTGAACTTGTACTAACACTTATTTTTTCCCAATTTAATAACAAATTATTAGATTGCCCAAATGGTATGATTTTAAAGATTTATGAGAGACGTCGTAGGTATGAAACCTTTATTATGCAAACTTTGCACAAATTATCCAAACAATAAAGAACTTAATAAAATTATTTAGTTTTCCAAACTTATCTCTCCCTGATTCTATGTGATTTTTATGAATAAATTCATTTTGTTACTAATATTCAAGAAATATCTATCTAATGATATGAAAAATATTTAAACGAACTTCCACTTCATGATATTGTTTCAGGAGTTATATATGTGTGCAAACTTTTAGTTCGTGAGAATTATCTCCACTGATATTTACATCAACGAATTTCGGGTTCGTGAAAATTTGTAAGTATGTTTACATTGCCGAGATCTTACAATGGTAGTGATGAAAGCGTACCAATACTTTAGCATAGTCCTTTTGTGATATATTAATTAAAAGTTTCCACAATGCCTTTAAAATTTAATATAGGCTTCAAGTCTTTAAAAATCCATATGCATTTCGAACCTTTGAACTTTGGTCAATACTTCAAGTTTATAAATTGTGCTTTACATTTCAGGCCTATAAAATATATTGTACCCTACCCGCATACAAAATTTGATAGGTTTGGGGCAAATACAATTTGGTTAGTGTTTACGATATATAAATTTTCTCGTAGATTTTGAACCTATAATTTTTTTATATGTTTCAGGCATATAAAATATGTCGTAGATTTTGTACCTATAAAATTTGTTATATGTTTCTGACATATAAAATTTGTTGTAGGACTCGAGCTTATATATTTTCTTATATGCTTAGGGCATATCGAACTCATTGTACGTTTCGTTTCTATAAATATTTTTGAAAGTACTAACAATATATACTTCGAACTATACGAACAATTTGAAGTCATTCACATTAACAAGAAATTGTATCATACATTCTAAAAAAATAGTATAAAACATACAAAGATAACATAATATAAGAATATAAAATACATAAATCTTACCAAATTATTTACAAGTTCTACAAGATCAAAAGAATAAACTCATACAGGTAACGTGTTGTAAACCAATAAAGACAAAAAAAAGAGTAAAGTATATTCTTATTTATTTAACTTGTCATCTTTACGATGATAGGAGAGTTACATATTTATGGGTAATATATAACTTTTCATATGACACAATTACGAAATCATAAGGAAAAAATAGATAAAATTTGTAACTCATAACTTTTTAGTACATAATATTCTATTATTTATAATAGAAAAAACCATTTTTAGCTTTAAATCATTTTAATAAAGAGAAGTTACAAAACCATTAAACAAGTGGCTTTAATGGATAGAAAAATTCCTTGAAAGTTCTGCATGTCAAAAGAATACTTAATGGCGTGGAGGTTGTCTGGCTAAATGTGTGAGACAAAATATGGACTTATCTGATTGAAAGAACAACAACCTTATCGACTCGTACTGCTTCCTATCGGACTTGTGTAGGGAAAAAGGCATTGGATAATTCATCGTTTTTTCTTTCCCATTGACACAAAAAATGGCTTTAAAAGTCATTCTTTTAACCGAGTTTTCGCCATATTACAAGTTAGATAGTATTTTTTTTGTCAAAGGAAAATGAGATACAAAGAGTTATCTAGCTTCTTTTTTCTTGTACAATAATTTGAGAAAAGAAAAAGACTCCACTAACGTAGTGGAATTCCATCTCGAGAGGTCAATTTTTTGTCTTGCGCATTCAAGTAGGAGATCTACGACTTCATTATATTCTCTCTTCATGCGGCAAACCTTTCACATTGGAAATCTATCAATACATTTTCAGATTTCTTAAATCATTGGACGTATTTTCCAGTTGATTTTCCATTTCTGATTAATACCCTGAACGATTTCAAGATTAATAAAATAAAATGAACAACTCTGATGATTGAAATCTGATCTCATGGTAAGGAGAATTGTCTAGCATTCCCCTTCTTGTGCGCTATTGATATGACAATTTATTATATTTTTCCCCACAATATCCCCTGATGGATCAATTGTTAGTTTGCTTCAGATGTAGTGCCGGGTGTATTAGGCGGAATATCTTTCATGGTGGATGTCACAATCAGGTTACAATTATACCTTGCTGGGTGACATAGAAATGTTGATAGCTATAATTGGGATCGGTTGATGCTTTTTTTTTTCTCTTTGTGCTATTCAGTTATATATCATTACTCTTTCTCTTTTACTATTATATGATATGTATATTCAACCAAAAACTTAAAAATCGGGAGATGGCGTTGTGCTTTTAAATCCGTAAGGTAAAGTATTAAGAAAATTCAGATACAAAATTATCTTTCAGTCCCAAAATTAAAGGACTAAAGAAAAGATTTAGTGGAAACAAAAATAAACAAGAGAATTGCTTATTACCAAACCCAATTCATGCTTCAAATGGGCACCGAAGAAACCACTTAAAGACCAAAAAGAAAAAAAATCACATTCATAAGAATCTGAATAGTATTTCATAGGCACAAACAACACATTACTAGAGTCTAGAAGGAAGAATAATGAGAAATCTTGATAGCTATTAACAAACATGACCAAATTACTCAAAAACTCTTCATTTTCTACCCCATGGAAAGCAGCATCCTTGTGAGGACTGAAACAACACAAAAACAGAAAATAATATATTAGCATCACATAATCATTTAAAAATTCAATTTTATTCCGGAAATATGTTCAACCAATGTACACACCTTTTTATCATCAATATGATGTATTTGTTGCCTCGGAGCAGGATTGGTGTTTTCCGAAGATTTCTTAGCATTTTGGTTGAAAATGTAGGTATAATTATCGGCAGATTGAGTATCCTTATCATTCCATTCACCAAATTCAGGAATAACATGTCTAGCAGGCTACATTTTAAACTTATAATCAGTTAAAAAGATCTCAATGAAGAAATTAAAATGAAAACTTACAAGTTCATCTCTAGACTTTGGCTGCATACGAGTTCTTGAAGGAGTTCCATGAGGAGTTTCTTTTTTTCCTTCCCAAGCAGGAGAGCCATTACCTCTTCCACCTAACTTAGCCTGATGTTGTGGATGCACAGGTGAACGCTCAAAGCTATGTTCAGATCCACCACTTGATCTCACTGGTCGACCAGTACCGGTCCCACGACCACCATATTGATGTTGAGACGTATCACTTCCAGAACCCGCACCTGCGCGTCCTCCATTGCGATTACGCGCAGGTGAATCAGAAAACTGTTGTCTATACTCACCATTATCTTCCCTGCTCTCTCGTTGTTGATGAGCTGGCCTATTCACTCCTCTTCTTATTGGTTCCTCAGGTCTTCTGATTGGTTCTTCAGGCTGAGGTCTTTGTCTGGAGGGTGGAGGAGGATCTGGAGCTGAAAAGGCAGAATTAGCAAACATCTCTGGATTTTCACGAGGATCATTTGGATTAATCATCTTTCCACCAGCTCCTCTGTTTTTTCTAGCTTTCTCGAAGTAGACTGTGTAGGGAACATTGTCTTCACTGTCCCATTTTCCAAATTGTGGTACACCCTGCACGTTATTTTTATAAGATTCCCATATAATAAGATTGAAATTTAGATGTCACGAGTTCTGGATTATGATTATGTGTCAATTTAGTTTGCAAGTATTATAGATCTAACACTTTTGTTTCTAACTCAGGCCGGGTTATATAGAATCAATTACTAAATCGAGAAAAAAGGCCATGACTTTATGAACCTATTCATGTTTAGTTTCTCAAAATATCATTCAGATGCAGATTACCCAAAGTAGACATGATAATGTGCAGTCAACGATGTACAACGTAACATATGGTCTTTAACTAATGAAACCAACAACAGAAATAGTGACTTGTTCAAAATAAAAAAAGTGAAAAATCGTCCTTCCAGAATTAGAAATATAAAATTTGTCATGGATCGTTATACAAAAATTGCAAGCAAAACAAAACCAAACAAGGCATTATTAACGTAAAAGCTACTTTTTAGTTGACTTGTTCAGGATAAGTAATATTTCATGTAATTTACAGAAGAGTTTTGTGATTATTCAGAAAACTTCCATGCTTGTACAAGCTTTTACCAGGACGGAATATATGAAGGGTTGATCGTGTATTTAGTTTTTACAGCCAATATATACAGTTAAATCAAATTGATGTATTATATGAAAGAAAAAACGGAAAGAGAAATAAACTTACAGCCATATTTTCAGTAATCTGTTGAATGAAATGCGAGAAGTAGCTAGCTGAAGATAATTAATTGGATTGTGAGAGAGAAAGAGAGATGTAGTGTAGATAACAAAAGAGGAAGCTGTAGAGAGGTAGCATTGACCGGTGCAAGTACTCGGTAGTTATGGCCTATAAATTTGACTATTCGCCTCCTATAATCAAAGTCAACATTCTTTCTTCGTGAAAATGAAAAGGAAAAATATGAACTCGGCGGTAGCTTCTTCATCTGTCTTTATTCTAGAATTTAGCTCAACTAATACTTTTTTGAACAAAAAAAGTATCTTAACTAATACTTAACTAATATACGGTATCTTAACTAATACTTTTATCACCATGAGTTGTTGAAATCAGATAATATACGGTAATTATATATTTATAGGAATATATCCTTTTCAAATTGAAATAATTCGACCCAACAATGAAAAAATATAAATTGTATTAAATTATTTTTGTCCCAATAAACCTGACATCTATATTATAAAATAAAGATATCTTATAAGGTTTAAATCATTTAACATAAATGGTGTGTCTAAGATAGTTTCTAACCCCACTTTTAAGTAATATTATTATTTATTCATTAATTTATTATCATAAAACAAAATATTTTATACAGTCCAAATCTTTTAACATAAGTGGCGGCCAGACTTAGAGCCCATTTGGGATTGATTATTTTGGAGCTAAAAGCGTTTTTGGATTAAAATTTAAATATTTGTAAAAAATATTAAAAAATATCTTGACATCTAAAATCACTTAAAGTTATTATTTTAATAATCACTAATCTAGTGCTTTTTCTAAAAGTGATTTTTAGAGTCTAAAATATTACTATGGATCTAAAATCACTTTAAGTGATTATTTTAAAAAACAATCCCAAACGGACACTTATTTCTGGTCCCACTTATCATTAAGACCATTTTAACATAAATGGTGGTCAAGATCGTTTATAACCCAACTTATTATTAAAACCATTAAGCTATATTATAAACAAAGATGTTTTATACGGTCCAAATCTTTTAACATAAGTGTTGCCTAGTACTGTTTCTAACTCCACTTATCATTAAGACCATTAATTATTCATTATTTCTATTACAAAACAAAGATATTTTATACAGTCTAAAACTTTTAACATAAGTGGTGGCCAGGATCGTTTCTGGTCCCACTTATCATTAAAACCATTTTAACAAAAATGTTGTTCATGATAGTTTATGGTCTGATTTATCATTAAGACCATTATTATTCATTATCTATATTATAAAACAAGGATATCTTACACGGTCCAAATATTTTAACATAAGTGGTGGCCAGGATCGTTTATGGCCTCACTTATCATTAAGACCATTAATTATTTATTACTTAATAAAAAAAATTACAAATACAATCGGCTGGCTCCACCACCATTACTATTAATTAATCTATAATAGAAATTTTTTATGCATACAACAAACCAAAAATTAGTAAAAAGAAGTTGATTTGTTTATCAAAACGCACAACCAACGTTGCTAGGGGACCATTCTCCACCACCATCAACGCAGCTTGGCTATAAAACAAAGATATCTTATACGGTCAACATCTTTTAATATAAGTAGTGGCCAAGATCGTTTCTGGCCCCACTTATCATTAAGACCATTAAGTATTCATTACTTAATAAAAAAAACTTTACATATACAATCAGTTGGCCCCACCACCATTACCATTAATTAATCCTTAATAAAAAAAACTTTATGCATACAATCGGCCAAATCCTAGTAAAAAAGATTATCCAAATACACAACCAGTGTTGCTCGGGGACCATTCTCCACTGTCATCAACCTAGCTTGGCTACACCTAGGGCTGCAAATGAGCCGAGCCGAGCCGAATACTAGATGTACAGGCTTGTTTGTTTAATTTTTCGAGCCGAGCCGAACCGAACTCAAAATTAAACGGGTCGGGCCGAGCCGAGCTCAAATTTAAACGAGTCGAGTCCGAGCTTCCAATGATCCAAATCAGAAATATTTTAACTTGCTTATTTAACTTATAGATACATCTTTTTTTAGTTGTTTTTATGGTTGAAATGAGATTTTCATGAATATTTGGTATTTGATGGAGTGTATAACATGAAAATATGAAACATAACATTAATAAAAAAATAAATGTCTAAATAAATTAAAAATATACAATTTAATATTGAAGGTTTAATAGTATATTTATAAGTAAATAATATATTAATTTATAATTCATAATTTTAAACGAGCTCACGAGCCGAGCTCGAGCAGGCTCGTTTATTTATCGAGCTTAAAATGAAGCTTGAGTTTGAGTTTGTTTATATTCGAGCCGATCTCGAACGAGCTTTTCTCCGAGCCGAGCTCGAGCGGCTCTCGAGCGGCTTGGTTCGTTTGCAGCCCTACACCATCAACAATTGAAGAACTCAATTAAGGTAAAAAACAATTAACAATAAAAGGAGTTCGCATACACCATTAGCCGGTACCACTATTCCTACCTAACAAAGAAAGACAATTATAAAACATAATAACATAACTACTAGGACAATTTGAGATGTCGACTTTAATTTAGATGCATTTAGCCAGTTGCCACTATATTAAAATCTCTTTTAATATGAGTGACTTTCCAATTCGGGAGTTGTTTACTCCATTTCCAGACTTTTGTAGTCATTTGTTGGATTCTCCAGTTAATTCCCTTGTTGTGATTGATACCATGGATAATTTTCAGGGTAAAAGGTAAAACTCTTTAACTCGAGATCTACTGCAAATCTCATGGCCAAAAGGACGCCCAAATTAAATCAAAAAAATTATTTATTAACTTAAACTCATCACTTATATAATTTTTTAAAATTATCTGATTTAAGTGTAATTGTTTATATATATTTTTATGCAAAATCCTACAATGCCCGCTCTTTTGCACAAGAAAACCGGCATCGCCCCCTTTCCAACCATCTCCACCTTCACCATTCTCCACCATCGTCAACCCGGCTTGGCTACGTCATCAACAATCGAAGAACACAAATTAAGTTAAAAAATTGACCCGACTTGGCTTCGCCATCAACAATCGAAGAATCAAAATTAAGGTAAAATGATTTAATTATCTGATTTAAGTGCAATTGTTAATTATATTTTTATACAAATCCATAGAATTTTATGGAATTTTCACGTTGGTCCCTGTGCAATTAGACTTTTGTTTAAATGATCCTTCAAATTCTTCAATCGTACTGGTGGTCCTTTGTGTGTTCTAAAAATAAATGCAAATAATAATCGAACCACAACCGCAAGTGTACGGTTGTCCCAAGTAGTATAACTGATAAATCAGATTCGTTCCAAGGACGGAATGGTTGATCACAATGTCTAGCAAATAGTGATTGATGCACTTATGAAAACAAATAAAGGTAAAATGTTTGTTTGGTTTTGTTATTAGAACTAATGAATGAAAGACAAGTATTAAAATGCAAATAAAAGCTAAGACGCAAGTAAAATGATGTAAAACGCAATATGAGATGTAGCACTTGAGAACGCAAGGATCCTCCCAATCCTATTTCCTAACTTATGTTGTTTAAGGGCTAAATTAGTCAATTACAATGGTCGGGATTCTAAATTCCTTATACCCCCGTCAGGGTGAACTATAAGGCAATCCTAGGGTGTCACTAGTCCCGTCAGGGTAAATATGATCCACTGTTGGATGTTTAAGTGTTATTACCTCATTGGCCCTAGGATTAGCTAAGCTCGTCAGAATCATTAACTTCTATCCTAGATTCAATAAATATTTCCGTACCTAAACCCTCCGTCAGGATGATCCAATCGCCACTAATTGGAATAGCCTAGATACTAACACCTGTTCTTAGTTAGCTACTCCAAAAACAGTAAAATAAACTCAATTTATTGAAAAGAGTAAAAGCCCTAATTTAGTTTAATTCAATAAAAACCCAAATTCAACATTCGTTAATTAATAAAATTGGGATTCACCCATTGTTTGTTCTCAAGCACTATGAATTGTTTAGCTCATATTAAAAAGAAAAACTAAATTAAAAATAAAGGAATTCATATTTGATTACAAAATTAAAGATAAGAAAAACCTAATTTCCGGAATAGGAATGACTACGAACGGAGATATAGACCCTCTCCAGCTCTTGTAGCTTCTTCTTCTTCCTTCCGTTGACTTCTCTCTGGTGTTTAATCTTGTAGAATGTGAATTGTGTTGACACTCTCTTCTAAGGATGAGATAATTTGAAGAACAAATTGAGAGGTGTGAAATAATGAGGTCAAAATCTCCTTTTATAAGGTTAAAAACGGATTAGGGCTTGGACCTAATAATAAAACACTAATTAAATGTCCAAGCCCAAATTCTAAGCCCAAAATCCCGTAACTGCTGATACACCTTCACTAAAACGGCTTTTCCCGATGCGTTACAACTCCGATTGACCTCATTCCAGTTGCTAAAGTTCCGTAACTCGATAAGGAATGATTTCTCTTCAAAGGTCAACAGCTAAATCATCGCTTAAGCATCTCGAAATCAGCAATCTATGGCCTGGAAAATGGATTTTCAGCTCTAAAAATAATATCTTCGGGATTTCTTTTCAAGTTTTGACTCTATCTTTGTGATCTTTGACTTTCTCCTCGGATTCCGCTTCTAGCTAACATCTAAAACCTGTAAAATCTTCACTAAAAATACCAATATTACGCGCAAAAGCTTAATAAATCAAAAATGCTAGAAATAAAAGAGGAAAATCATATTATTGCATATTTAGTCCAAAAGTCTATCAAATTGATTAAATAAACACCAAAAATGATGTCTCCTAAGGGTCGAAAATACGAACAATTAAGGAGACATCAAGACCCCCAACTCAAACCTTTGTCGTCCCGACAAAGCAAAATAAAACAAAACAAGGGGTAGAAGTAAACGCAAGAGCAAATAGAAGCTTAGCAAATAAACCTAAAGCAATTCTTAAGATAAATCTCATATAGCAAAACTTTAAGAACTAACATATACATACACTAATCATGCAAAATCAAACATAAATAATCTCAATCATAAAATTAAAGTCGCAATGCTTGAAGGTTACACTTGTACTCATCTCTGTATGATGGCTATAGGGTGGTCATTAATCATAAATCGCTTTGAATGTTCCACCTAAATATTCCCTATCAACAGAATTATAAATTCACTATGTACTTAAGAATCAAGAGGTCTTTATGGTTTTAATATTGGCTTAAGGACGGTATGGATGTATATTTGGTAAATTTGAAGTGAGCTTTTGGCTCTCTCCTCACTTACCATCCACATGTCCTCGAGCTTGAGTTTACGCTCAAAAATGTTCTCACTCACCTATTTGACGCGCTAATGTTGCGTCCCCAATGTCAACCCAAATACAACTAAGATGATTTCCAAAAATATTCCACTTTGCCGATTTATTTATTCTTTCTTTCTTTTTATTTTCTTTTTCATTTCTTTTCTCTTTTTTTTTTGTACAAGATACCCATGACCATCATTTTGATGTGAAAAGTCATGTCTCTTATATATATATTTTTTTTCACCTCGTTATTTTTTTTTTTTATTTTTTTTTTTTCAAATCCCGGCAAAGGGTTACAAATAATAATATCATCTACATTTTTGTGCCTCAATACAAACACATATAATCCTTTCCCAATGTAATTTCCCAAATGTGGTCCCACCACCCCAAACTCAAGCTCGAGACAAGTCTCAGGGTTGTGATTCAAGTGCGGGTCATTTGGTCATGCCTAATAATCTAAAGGATAATGGGCTTATATCGTGGCTACAAAAGAAAAGGCTTAAGGCTCAAAATTGGGCTGAGACGGATAAAATTATAATAAGGGATAGCAAGCTAAAAGGCTTCAAATGGCTAACAAAGAACTGCCCCTATCATTTTCCTAAGTACATAGCTTGTCTTTAGTTCATATCTAGGTGGGTTCTCTACTAATTAAGATTTCACGTTCTACACACCAAACATATTCCTTAAGTACAAGCTTACTTCATTTGCATTGTTCATTAATTTTTCCTATCAATTACCTATGTTCGCATGCAATTGTAAGTGCGTTCTATATCAATCCCTAAAGTTCACTATTTATTATCATTAATTCATCAAAAGTATGCTTAAATGGACATTTAAAATCTTCTATAGTCAAACGCAACTCCGAAAATTATTTTATTGAAAGCAAATAAACACATAAAAACTGGGATGAGGCAACGAACCCCACCCCAAACTCAAAAATGAGTCGTGTCCCCACGACTCGAAAAGACTCAAAGCAATAAAATAATTTACACTAAATGAGAAGGGAAAGAAAACGTATCTGAACCAGCACGAGGCTGGTGTCGGTGTTGCGTCCAAGTCGAGGTTTTGAATTCTTCTTCATCAATGGTTGCGTTTAAAGTGTTCTTCATCACCTCGAACTTCTTCAAATTTCCCACGTTTTCATTTATTACTTGCCCTCTAAGCATCATCTCCTCTATGCAAATCTTTCCTCAATACCCAATTCTCTTTCTTCACCATGTTTTTCGTACCTTTCCTAACCTTCATGGTCATCTCCGATGACCCCAAACTCAAAGCTTCAAGACCCTTGGATAAAATTGTGATTTTAGTGTTCTTGAAGGTTTGGGTTTGAATTATGGATTGTTTAGCGCTGGGTCATGGATATTTCAAGGTTTGGGAAAGGATTAATGGATAAATTTTAGCTTTGGTGAAAGAAAACTTCGGATTAAAGTGTGAAGCTTTGGTATTTTGGAAGTTTAATGGTTTGATTGTGATCTTGGATGATGTTTAGAGGGAAGGATTGGTGGTATGATGTTGTTTTGATGATGATTTTAGGAGTAGTTGGAAGCTAGGATTCGTCACTGGAGGCTTAGCATGAGAAAGAGGCTAATTTTTTTTTTTTCTCTGACGCAAGCCTCTTGCGTCGTCGCTGACGTAGTGATCAGAAAGTCCAGCGTCTTCGGCCGGCCGGCGGATACGCGATGGCGCATTTCGAGACGCAGCAACCTTGCGTCGTCGCTGACGCAAGGACCAGAAACTCTTCCTCCAGTTGGCCGGCTAGCCGGCGGATTCGCCGGCATGCCGGTGGATTTCTCGCTGGCGCGAATGGTGACGCAGCAATGCTGCGTCATCGCTGACGCAGTGGTCAGAGAGTTTGGGGGTCTTCAGCGTTTTGGCCGGTATGCCTGCGTATCCGCCGGCTAGCCGGTCAAACCTGCTGTTGACTCCATAATTTTCTGTTTTCTCATCGTTTTGACCCCAAACTCATGACCCTTTTACCCCTGCAATCATCAAAAACAACTACCCTTCCTCATTTCTTAAAAATAAACACTAAATAAAGAACCATTACTCTAATTTACACTAAGAATTTAAAAGACATGAAAGCAATTTAAAACATGGGTTGTCTCCCAAGAAGCACTTTTGTTTATTACGTCTTTAAGTTCGACGCGTTACCTTCCATGGAGATGGTATTGAGGCCCTTGCGGTGTTCCTCCGCTTAAACTCACCTCTTCCTTGGCATGTAAGCTTTGAAACCTTCCCCCTTAAAATTTTATTCAATCGATCTCTAAAAGGAGGTGGGTAAGTACTTCGTTTCGCCTTTTTATTTTCATGACGAAACTCATTTTCCACCACATTAGAGTAGATAACCGTTTTCAACGGTATAAGATCATTTTTATTCCTTGTTTCAATCTCAGATTCATCTTTAAAATGTGGTGGGTAGGTGCTTCTCTTTGCCTTTTTGCTCTCGCGGTGTGGCACCTTGCTTGTATAACACATATTGATCATTTGTGGTAGTCGAGGTGATTCTGATTTTTCATCTTTAATAATGATTCGTGGTAGAGATGGTGATTGGTGAACTTTTTGTGGCGGATATTCAATTTCTATTTTATCTTTAACCTTTAATTCTTCAATTGATTCTCCAACCATTTCATATTCATCTTCGTTTTCAACCCAATCTTCCACTATTACCTCATAATATTCTTTATTTGGATTTTCTATAACCTTGATCACCACCTCTTCTTGTTTGCGCTCTATATCTTGATCATGTGTATACACCTTAGGAATAGCAATCTCTGTGTTCATTTCTAGGGTTTGCGTTGCTACTCCTTCTTCCACTATGCTAACAAGATTCTCACCTTCGTTCAACACCTCCTCCTCAACAACTTCTTCCAATTGATCTGTTCCATCCCTCGAGGGAGTGGGACCTTCATAAGACTTACTACCACTTTCAGCTAAGTTAAGAGAGTTGTTTCGGGCATCCCTTTCATCTAGGCTCTGTTGTATGAGTGCATGGGTGGCTTTGAATTCCTCGTCTCTTGCCTTACGCTCTGGTTCTCTTGCCTGAAATTCCTCGAGTAGGCGATTGGCTTTCTCTAGTAGTATATCATGCTGATTTTGATGAGGTGGATACTGTTGAATGTTTTCAACCCACTGGTTGTTCCATTCATGCTCGTGTTGTTCTTGTTGATAGTTATGAGATGGATAATGTTGATTATTCTCAACCCAATGGTGGTTCCATACTTGTTCTTGTTGATAGTGATATGGTGTTTGTTGTTGAGTATTCCCGATCCATTGATTGTTCCATCCTTGCTCTTGCGGGTATTGATAAGGTTGTTGGTAGAAGTTACTACCCCATTGTTGTTGTCCCAAAGAGTCTTCCCAATAGTCATATGGATCGGGATCTGGGTAATGTCCTCTATACATCTCTCAATAAAATCTCCTGATCATTACCTGAATAAAGCACCTGTAAAAACAAAACAAAGCAAACACAAGCGTAAAACTGAAAATAAAAAATAAATAATATAAATGCAACTATCACTAAAGGATAAACACCGTAGTCACACGCTACCGTCCCCGGTAGCGGCGCCAAAAACTTGGTGGTCCTTTGTGTGTTCTAAAAATAAATGCAAATAATAATCGAACCACAACCGCAAGTGTACGGTTGTCCCAAGTAGTATAACTGATAAATCAGATTCGTTCCAAGGACGGAATGGTTGATCACAATGTCTAGCAAATAGTGATTGATGCACTTATGAAAACAAATAAAGGTAAAATGTTTGTTTGGTTTTGTTATTAGAACTAATGAATGAAAGACAAGTATTAAAATGCAAATAAAAGCTAAGACGCAAGTAAAATGATGTAAAACGCAATATGAGATGTAGCACTTGAGAACGCAAGGATCCTCCCAATCCTATTTCCTAACTTATGTTGTTTAAGGGCTAAATTAGTCAATTACAATGGTCGGGATTCTAAATTCCTTATACCCCCGTCAGGGTGGACTATAAGGCAATCCTAGGGTGTCACTAGTCCCGTCAGGGTAAATATGATCCACTGTTGGATGTTTAAGTGTTATTACCTCATTGGCCCTAGGATTAGCTAAGCTCGTCAGAATCATTAACTTCTATCCTAGATTCAATAAATATTTCCGTACCTAAACCCTCCGTCAGGATGATCCAATCGCCACTAATTGGAATAGCCTAGATACTAACACCTGTTCTTAGTTAGCTACTCCAAAAACAGTAAAATAAACTCAATTTATTGAAAAGAGTAAAAGCCCTAATTTAGTTTAATTCAATAAAAACCCAAATTCAACATTCGTTAATTAATAAAATTGGGATTCACCCATTGTTTGTTCTCAAGCACTATGAATTGTTTAGCTCATATTAAAAAGAAAAACTAAATTAAAAATAAAGGAATTCATATTTGATTACAAAATTAAAGATAAGAAAAACCTAATTTCCGGAATAGGAATGACTACGAACGGAGATATAGACCCTCTCCAGCTCTTGTAGCTTCTTCTTCTTCCTTCCGTTGACTTCTCTCTGGTGTTTAATCTTGTAGAATGTGAATTGTGTTGACACTCTCTTCTAAGGATGAGATAATTTGAAGAACAAATTGAGAGGTGTGAAATAATGAGGTCAAAATCTCCTTTTATAAGGTTAAAAACGGATTAGGGCTTGGACCTAATAATAAAACACTAATTAAATGTCCAAGCCCAAATTCTAAGCCCAAAATCCCGTAACTGCTGATACACCTTCACTAAAACGGCTTTTCCCGATGCGTTACAACTCCGATTGACCTCATTCCAGTTGCTAAAGTTCCGTAACTCGATAAGGAATGATTTCTCTTCAAAGGTCAACAGCTAAATCATCGCTTAAGCATCTCGAAATCAGCAATCTATGGCCTGGAAAATGGATTTTCAGCTCTAAAAATAATATCTTCGGGATTTCTTTTCAAGTTTTGACTCTATCTTTGTGATCTTTGACTTTCTCCTCGGATTCCGCTTCTAGCTAACATCTAAAACCTGTAAAATCTTCACTAAAAATACCAATATTACGCGCAAAAGCTTAATAAATCAAAAATGCTAGAAATAAAAGAGGAAAATCATATTATTGCATATTTAGTCCAAAAGTCTATCAAATTGATTAAATAAACACCAAAAATGATGTCTTCTAAGGGTCGAAAATACGAACAATTAAGGAGACATCACGTACCCTTCATACCTCAACAAGTAACCATTTTTTTCAATATCGAGAAATTCTAACTTAATAAATTGAATTGAATTAAATTTATTGGTTTTGTTTTAGGGGTTCTATCTTGGACTTGCTGATTATACGGAGGTTGTTAATTTCATCCCTGAGACTGGTCAAGACATCTTATTTCGCACCCCTCAAATTTTTCGAATTCTCACTTAACCACTTTTATAATATATCTTATTGAGATTTGTTATTTTTATACTATAAAATATAGGTTAATTCTGTATTATATTGGATCTTATAGTGTTAACTGATTCAAAAAATATAATAGCAAGCCTTAGAATACATGTTTGCATAATATATGTATATGTATTGCAGTGTTCGTATAATATAAGGACCTATGATGCAAATACATCAAAGAGAAAGTCAGAAGCAAAGAGGGGAGAAGAAACTGAAGCTTGAGAAGTATTTCTTCCAACAACAGACAATTCAACCCTTTAATTAGGTTCTTTATTTCATTTCTGTAATTGACAATGAGTTCCTTTAATTTTATTTCTTTAGTTTTTATTTCCATTATGAGCTAAATACGCTAAGTACTTGAGAATCTCTTTAATGAGTTGATCCCCAATTTATTTGATTAATGTTTTCGAATTTGGGTTTGAAAGATTTAATTTGAATTGGGTAATTTAGTATTGACTATTATCATGAATTTATTTACTGTCTTTGAAGTCATAAATCAAAAATAGGAATTAGTAATTAAGTTATTCATTATAGTGGCGCAATGATCACCTTGGCGGGGGGTTTAATTACGGACCTAGGTAATAGACGCGAGGTATAAGTCATTGACCCTGATGGGCTTGATTAACCTTGTACCCAATTGGGTAAAAGACTTGACCATTCGAAGGTAGCTTATAATCACCCTAACGGGGTTTGTAATACCCTAGGATAGCTCCTAAGTCCACGCTGACGGGGGTTAGGGTAAACTCGAATCTCGACTAATACTAAATCCCGATTTAACCCTTAAACGAAAGTATTGGTTAAATAGATTTAGGTGAAACCCTTGCGAGACTCAAGTACCATTCTCATTCTTGCGTCTACTCATATTTACTGTACTTGTGTCTTATTTATTTGCATTAGCTAAATTTGTATTTTATTTTATTTGCATCTTAGTTCTTAAAAAAACCAAACAAACTTTATATCTTTTACTTTTTCGTACTTGCAATTATTCTACTAATTGATTCACACTTGAGTTGTACCTATCCCGTCCCTGAGAACCAATCCGATTTATCGGTTTATTACCTGGACAACCGTACACTTGTAGTCTGTGAGTCCTCAACTTTATCGTATTATTTTATAACACACAAGGACCCACCAAACATACAAACTCTTAATGAAAAATTCAATGAGAAAACCGCTGCATTGAAGATACTGGAGAATCAACTCTCCCAATTGGCTTCCCATCATGGTAATAATCAACAAGCTCCTCCGCTAAACTTAGTAATGACAAGATTATTTAAAATTTAATATTAATAGATAAATAGTATTTGCATTTGATTGGGAGATGAGAATTGTATTGCATTAGGACCCTTCTTTGTACAAATGACAAGAGATGAAAGGTAATGCAGACACATAATACATAACATAAAATTTTAAGCTATTTTTTTCTCCTCCCCCTTCTACCTAGCAAAATTCAACACTTGCTCTTGATAGAGCTGGATATTCAACTATACTTCTTGGCTTGTAGAGTTATTTTTTTTCCAAAAACCACATACTAGATAGTTGCGAGCCCACTCTTGTCATATCCGTTGTTATCACATATAAAAGGAGAAGATCATAAGAAGTCAAAGGTATTTAGTAAACCAAAAGAATTCTTAAAGGTAAAAAATCAAAACTGGTTTCCGTTAGGTGTAGCCATTCTCATAGCAATATGTCCAGTCTGGGCCAACTCTGCCAAAACGATCATAACTTTCTCATCTAAGCTCGGAATACAAAAATATTGGCATCCACGAAAACTAGACTCGAAGAAACTTCACTTCATTATTTTCATTATATATATATACTTAAATTACACGATTAGCTAGTTTTAAATGTATATATTACCTGCTATTACGCATTTCTCATTGTTAGTTGAGGGTTTAGATGTTATTTCTGCAAATATTTTTATAATTACCATGCTAAAACTAACCCTATATCCTACATTTTTATCAGAAATTCCCAACAATTTGCTTGGATTATGCCATTTTCAAATTTTCAAATTTGAAAACCGGGGCTTCAACAGTGAAGAACACAAGCACAAGTTTCTTTAGTGGGTTTGTGTGGGTGTGTGTTTAGCGTATTAAGACTGTTAGGATATTGGGTTCATGTTAGGGGGTTGGTTTGTGTTAGTTAGGTTAGTGGATTAGGGTAAAAAGTCTACAATACCCTAATTTGAAATGAGTTTTGTATGTCGTGGTGGATTAGTTGGCGTTGACTACGCATTGATTAATCTATAAACGTGTAATTTTGGATATCACCTCAAATCACAATTATATCACCTTTTAATCTCCTCTTAAGTGGATCACTTATAAATTAAGAAAAAAATGATAAATCACGAGTGAGAGAAATTACATAATTGGTCCATGATGTCTCCCTATTTGCGATATAATAATCTAGGTTGGAGACATCATTTTAGGTGTATTTAGTTATTTAATTATATATTTTTATTCATATTTTGATATATTCCTATTTCTTGTCATGATTTGATGATTTATTATTTTTAGAGCATATTGGGTTTAATTTGTTTGTTTACTGTGAAGCTTTAAAGATATATGGAAATTAATTAGATGACAAATCAATTCTAAAGAGATAAGGAAAGAAGATATAAATGGAAATTAGAGATAAACGAAAGTAAAAATAAAATAGGAAAGGAAAAGTTGCCAAGTAAATCTGAAATTCAGCAGCCACGTCCACTAAAGTGAAGATAACTTAAAATCGGATGGGAATTCGGCAGAGCAATCAAAAGATAAAGTGTAGATCTTTTCGACTCGGTCGTTTCGATATAAAGTAGGTGAAAATCGAACAATAATGAGTAAGATACGACCAAAACAAGACAGCAACAGTTTTTCTCTTCTCCTATATTTTAGGAAACGAATTTGAGTTGGACTTTGACTCAAATTACTTGCCTTATACTCCAAGATTTCGAACTAGGGTTTAGAAAACCCTATAAATACACTCTCTTGTCATTAGAAACATATCCTTGGTCATTCTTTAGACCAATTAGAAGATTACATCAAGAGAAGAGAAGATCAGAAGGAGTTGGACATCAAATCATGCCTTCCCAATCCTTCAAATTTGTAATTGTTTTCTTTTCTTTCTCTAGTATGAACTAATTCTGTTTTAGCTTGAGATTAGCATATGGGTATGAACCCTAGACTTGTTTACATCTATTTTAATTTGGGATGTTCGCATTTAAATTGATACTAGTGTTTTATTCTCTTATTTATATGTTTTGATTTATTGTTTGTAGTTCTTGCTAGTGCACACATATAGAATTACCTTAATAGTAGTTAGATGGTCACCCAGAAAGGGTGTCTAATAATTGAAACACCACATAAACGTCTAGTGTGCGGTAGTGATCCGGAAGGGCTTGCCTAACTAGATAGTCATTAGGGTTTGAGATTTAATCATGATCATTGCGCAGGGTCCCCTTACCCAAGTCCCTAGTAATTGTTAGGTCGCCTCTTAAGTCCACCCGGAAGGGGGTTAGGAGGAATATAGAATCCTGGATATTGCATATCACACAATTCTCCCTTACATTATTAAAATAAACAAGTCTATTGGGGATTACTTGCTAGATCTTGAGCTAAACTCTCATACTATCTTCTTCTCTTTATTTATTTTATGTCTTTACTTTATTTAGTTAGTTTTTATTATTCAAAAACCCAACAAATATTTCATTAGTCTTTTATTTTCAGCGTAATATTTATCTAGCTTTCTTATTTGCACTTGATATTGCATAAGTTATCTCTAACTTTCGTAGTCTCTGAGGAACGAGTCTTACTTATCATTAAAACTTGTGAACGACCTGTGATACTTGCAGTGAGTACCATGCTCGGTTAGGGTGTTTATTTGCATCTTATTTATCTATTTTTTATCACGCCCTAGCCGACACCAGTCCACTTAAAATTCATCTACGAGGTGATAAAAAGATGATATGACTTAGAATGATATCTAACATTGTTTTGGGTTAGTTAGGTTAGTGGATTGGGGTAAAAAGTCTTAGAATGCTCTAATTTATAGTGATTTATTGATAGCGTAGTAGATTAGTTGGCGCTGACTACAAATTGACTAATCTAGAAACGAGATATTCTGGATATCACCCCAAATCACAATCATATCACCTTTTTACCACCCCTTAAGTGGATCACTTATAAAATAAGAAAAAATGATAAATCACGAGGAAAAAATTACATCATTTGTCCATTTAAAATCTACTTAAAAGGTGATAAAAAGATGATATAATTTGACGTGATATCTAACATCATTTCTTTGAAAGATACGGAAAAAATTGTCATAAACTTTAAAGGTAAAAGACTTTTAGAGACATTTACCTAGCATCGATCCAGGCTCAACACAATAAAAATGATCGCTTTGGGATCCAAATTTAGAGACCCATCAAAAAATATATACATAGTATAGTTATATAATTATTTCGTATATACATACACCTCCAGTTTAGCAAAATTGAGTTTGCAACTGAATTGATGATTTATTTTGAATTTGTTTTTCAATTTTTCGTATAATTAATTAATTTTATATTTAATTTTTCATGCTTACTTTTAGATATAGTAATTCTTTTTTGGATGGTTTAGATATAGTAATATAGCTCGCAATCTTTTTATAATGTTTAGTTCATAAACTTTATTTTTTATATACGATTTTTTTTTGGGGGGTGGGGTGGGGGTGGGAGTTTATCTAACTATTAAAGACCTATGTTTTCTCGCTTTAGATATTCGAAAATGTTCGGGCCAACCATGTATTTACCCCCTTTTAAATAGGTCAAACTAGTCTTAATTTTCATAGAGTTTCATAACTTAAATTAGGGTAACACTTCCATCCAATATTGGATGGTCCAATAATTATAATAACACGAGTACACGACACATGTCATTTAAATTGGTTAGATAGTTATTATAATTAATATTATGTGGGTTTAGAACATGGGGTGTGTGTAATATTATGATTTATCAATAACAGTATTAGACATAGTATTTTCCTTACATTATAATCATATTTTGGTCTTTGTCTAAATCTTGGATTATCTTCGAAATTAGGGATGTAAACAAACCAAGCCGCTCGTGAGCAATTCGAATTCGACTCGAAAAAACCTAGTTTGAGCTTTTTTCGTTTATAAACAAACGCAAGTTCAAGATCCAAATTAACCTCGTTATGTAAACAAGACTGTTCGAACTCGTTTGTAAAAGACTCGTTTATATTTGTAAATTGTAGATTAATATAATAATTACTTGTAATTATATTTTAAACCTCCAGTATCAACTTAGACATGTTAAATTTCTTTAGACTTTTATTTTTGTATTAATATTACGCTCCATACTTTCATACGATGCACTCCATCCGATACCAACCGTTCATAAAAATTCCGCTTAAACCATAAAAAACAAATTGTTCGTGAGCAACTCGAGCCCGACTCGATAAAAGCTCGTTTGATAAGTTAAACAAACAAGTTTAACATCCCCGCCTTGACTCATTTAAATTTGAGCTCGATTTGTTTAAATTTGAGTTTGGCTCGTTTAAACTAGAGCACGACTTGGCTCGACTAGAGAAATTAAACAAACAAACATGTACATCAAGTATTTCAGCCTTATTAAAATATAAAATGTGATTAAATAATCTCATGGTCATTGAATAGTTTTGTATTTCCCATGTCTTTCTGCTGTTTTTACTCAAAAATCAACTATTATCGTTGAAGGAAAAGCACTAGCAGTTGTCGAAACGTTGGAGATTTGCAAGGAATTCAAGAACGAAAAGAAAACAATCTTTTCAGATAACTTGAATATTGTCCAAGGTATTAAGTAGGTGATGTCTCCCTATCTGTTCTAATTATTTGCCCTTTGGAGACATCCTTTTAGGTGAATAAATGACTTATTTGATAGACTTTTATGCTTATTTGATCATATTGCACTTTCTCACCTTGGAAATTGACTATTTGCGTTTTATGAGCTTTTGTGCGTAAATTTGATTGTTTTTAGTGCAAAGTTAGTAGGTTCTTGAATTTCATGAAAGACCAATCAAAGGAGGAGAAGTGAGAATTAAAGTCTTAGGGTATTTTAGTGTGTTAGGAAGTACTTTTACTCGAGTTTCTATTTTTAGAGTGCACTTTCCTATTTCTATTTCTTGAATTATTGAGTTATTCTTTTTAAAGCATATGCGGTTTAATTATTTATTTATTGTGAAGCTTTAAAAAGATATATGGTAATTACTTAGAGACCAAGTCGAGTTAAATAAGTAAAGGAAAGAAGATTTACATAGAAATAAGAAGATTAAGGAAAGATATATGCAAAGAAGGAAAAGATGAAGCTGCCTTATGAATCTGAAATTCCAGACACGTTTCAAAGACGAGTCCATAACTTAAGATTGGCTAGGAATCTGGACAAGTGGTCTGCACCAATAGAAATCTCTTTCCGAGACAAGCGGTTTCATATATTGGAACACCTCAAACGGATAAGTATTGAATGAGATATGACCAAAACAAATCAGCAGCAGGATCTTACCTTTCCTAGATTTTAGGGCTACAAATTTAAGAGTTCTTGCTTTGTCTTCCACTCCAAGTAATTCGACCTAGGGCTTTCTAACACCTATAAATACACCCATTAGACCTCATAATTCAGTATCTCTCAATTATCATTCAATATATACATCTTTAGAGAGAGAGAGAGAGAGAGAGAGAGAGAGAGAGAGAGAGAGAGAGTCAACCACTTCAGAGCAAGAAGGCAAAGGAGAAGCTAGTGCTGGAGGAATTCCGTTCTTCCATCAACAGTAATCTAATCCTTAGGTTATATATTTCTTTTCTGTAATTAAATATGATGTCTTTCTATTTAGTTCCAGTCTTTAATACTACCATGAGCTAAACTTTTATATACTTTAGAATCGCAATAAAGGGATGAACCCTAGTTAATTTAATCTTTGTTTTGAATTTGGGATTGTATGATTTAAATTAAATTGAGTCTTAGGTTTTGGATATTACTTTGTTCTTAATCACTATTTCTTTTCCGTACAACTAGAAATAGCTTTTAGTATTTGGGCTATTCACTTTAGTGGCGAAGTGATCACCTTGACGGGGGGTTTGAATACAGACTTAGGTAATACCCGTGTAATGGAGGAAAGTCATATGATTTACATAGCCAAAGAGGTAAAATAGTATTCATCTGAAAGTAGTTTATATTCACCCTGGCGGGGTTTGTAATACCGTAGGATAACTCTTAGGTCCACCCTGACGGGGGCTAGGAGATATTAGATTTCCGACTAATATACTAATACCAATTCTACCCTTAAACATAGCATAAATTATATTGATTAGGTGGATTCTTTGCGAGACTCAAGTATCTCTTATCTCTGAAGTTAGTCTTTTTATCTGCATTATTTCTTTTTAGTCTTTATTTAATTGCATCTTTTAGTTATTAGAAAAACCAAACAAAAATCATATTATTTACTTTTCTGTTAAACAATTATTCTTGCTATCTGATTAATACTGGAGTTGAACCTAATCCGTCCCTGAGAACGAAACTCGATTTATCGAATATTACTTGGACAACCGTGCACTTGCGGTAATTGTGGTTCCTTTATTTTCGTACTTAATTTAATAACACACCAGGACCCACCAGTAGGTGTCGGTAATTAGCTGGAGGATCAGACCATGCTGAGTAAGATCAAAACCATGACAGAGGACGCAGGTAAGGTCAATTTCAAACACATTTCTCGGCACCTCAACACGTGGGCAGATAAACTAGCAAACAAAAAACGAGGCACATGGCAACAATAGATACACAAAATGTTACTATCATGAAGGTTGTTTTTGACAAATCAAGAATCAGATTATAGACTAGTGAATAGGTAGACGGTAAGATTTTATTCTTGGTCCAAAAAATCCTATAAATACGAGACGAACATCTAAAATATAAATCATAAAACTTCATTTTAATTTTTTATTTTAAATACACGGACTATAGCTTAATGTGTAAATGGTGACTTTTATCGTACTTTTCTTTTTGTTATATGGGAAAACTACTTTTGGATTCGGTATCATTGACACGGTTCAAAGATGTACCGTCTAAAAGGATAACCTAGGCTTTGACCAATTGAACTAACTCAAGTGTTTACTTTTAAGGGTAAAGCCTTCGAGAAGCCCCTTATCTTTCCCCAAAGTGCGCGATCCGCCCCCGATCTTCATTTTTACCCTTTCTGGCCCTCCATCTCAATACTTTGTGACGCCGTTAGCCCTTTTTTTGATTTTCTGTTAATTGACCGTTAGTCAACGCCACTTGGCTCCAGGTCATCGCCACCTCAGCTCCACCTCAGCACCACCCGTCTTCGTCATCATCTTCCTTAACTGAATTAAAAAAAAAAAAAAAAATAGTTTGAAGGTTTGAATCCTTCAAACCTTCATCAATGGAGTTTTTTAAAAATCAAAAAAAGATAATTATCACAAATCAAGAGTTAAAATCCATAGGCCATCCGTTTAATTTCATACGTTCTCATAACTGTAACAACGCATCTTTAGCCCAACTAGTACAAGCAGAGGAGCTAGCTTTATCTTCCGCTACTCAACTATATCCACCTCCTCCGCCACTTCCGCCTCCACCGTACGCCGCTGACATTAGCTACTCGCCTCCGAGAGAGTTGTCTCAGCGAATTGTCCATGACATTCCCAAGGGTTTCGACCATTTTTCCGGCGAAAACCATCGTAGATCCCATAATCAAGCCAAGGATCAAGAGATTGATAAATTAAAGGTTTATATATACATAAACATATATAAATGAAACGGCACACTGTTATGTTATAGTCTAATAATAAAACTTTTACTTTTTCCTTTTCGCATTGTGTTACAGAAAGAGCTTGGACGTGTTTCGAAGCAGCTTACTCAACTGGTACGTATAATAAAACAAATATGTGTACATATATATCGTCAATTGGAATGAATTTAGTTAAAACTTCTATTTATGTAATTTCTTTGACATCAATTTGAAAGCAAATTTGATATTCGAAAAAGCTGTGGAGAATGTTAAATTTGAGTAGTTAAAAATCAATCACAGTAAACAGAAATGTTAATGTGATGCCATAATCAATAATATAAAGGGCAAATTGCTCCATTGGTTGCTGTGTTATGAGGAATAAACAAATATAGACGGTTATAAAGCTATAAGTTAGCTTAATATTATTTTGATGGGGTTGAAGGGAAAAGGTTTATTTTAAATGCATATTTTCGTTTTATTTTGATTACAAATTTTTTGAGGTTTATTTTTCTCCATTGATGAAGGTTTGAAGGAACCTTCAAACTATTTTTTTTTTTTTTAATTCAGTTAAGGAAGATGATGACGAAGACGGGTGGTGCTGAGGTGGAGCTGAGGTGGCGATGACCTGGAGCCAAGTGGCGTTGACTAACGGTCAATTAACAGAAAATCAAAAAAAGGGCTAACGGCGTCACAAAGTATTGAGATGGAGGGCCAGAAAGGGTAAAAATGAAGATCGGGGGCGGATCGCGCACTTTGGGGAAAGATAAGGGACTTCTCGAAGGCTTTACCCTACTTTTAAAGTATATATCTTATTATTATATTTTTACGTAATTGATTATCATTAGCTTATCTGTGATCAGTTTTTTTTTTTTTTTTGTCGAAATATCTCTGATCAGTTTGTTTCAGAAACTTTTAGTCGTTATTGGATGATAAGCCTCAATGGTTCCACTTTGTGATGTGGTCCAAAAATTTTATTGAACAATAATTTGTAACAAAAATAATGCATTCTCAAGGTACTGGTCCATCACGACGTGATTATCTATTCGATGGGTTGTGAGACCCAGTTATTTGTTGACTCATTCTATCAAAAAAGTGCACTGATCTTAACGAAGTTGTGAGTAATTCCCACCTTCTTCTTTTCATTATAATATATATTTCCTTTTCGTTCATAAGCCAAAATTGACTAAGGGTTACGATTAAAAACTGAAATTAGTGGAAACCGAACCGATTAAAAATCGATTATATAACTATAGTTAAAATTATTAGTTTATGACTTTGAGAAGTGCAACCAATAGATAAAGTCGTTAGGTTATGGTTATATATAAAAAATAAAAACTAATGACCGAAAATCGTTTATTATCATATATATTATTATTATATAATAATCTAGGACGATTGACCTACGAGCTCTTGGAGAGAAACTTTATGGCCTATAAGTAATATGTGGCTAGATTCATCCGTAGAAAGACCACTACTCAATTTTATGAATAATACTAAATTATCATCATATAAAACAAAAAATACATAAAGACAAAAACATGTGATATTAAGTATTGATAACCAACTCAATGAGTCACTGAGTATTAACTTGTTAAGTATTAAAATTGTTCAACTTCAGACACCACCCATCGACCACCACCGACGCCGCCACCAGTGGTGTACTCAGAAATTTTACTGAGTAATCAGAGAAAAAAACACTATATATTGGGAAAAACATTGAATATCGTGGAAATTTCTCTGAGTATCATGGGAACTTCTTTGGGTGTCGGAAAATTTCTCTGAGTACTCAGAGAAAACACTGAGTACTCAAAGAAAAACACTAAGTTTATTCAAAAATATTGAATAAACACATCAAGAACATAAAAAATCATCTTTATTAGTATTAGCAGTAAAATAATACTACACCTAAAAATGAGAATAAAATAATAAAATTAATTTTATGAATTCAAACCTACTACAAAAAAACAAAAAACAAAAAAGAATACTACCTTTCTTCTATACGATTTTGAAAAAAAAATTAAAGAAACACATCTGCAAACCCAAAAAAGTTCAAATCTTATTGTTGTGGATGTAAGATGAGCTTTTTGTCAGAAAGCTAAAGATGTTGTTTATAACCGGAGCTTCACTGCCAAAGTAGATATGTTGTCCAGAAATGGAGCTTCATACATGAGCTCCTTTTTCGCCTTCCATGACCGGACTTGACAGAAACTTCGAGTTCCATGGCACCGTCAGATCTCGTCTTCACATAGGATCTCCTTCTTCGCCTTCCATGGTAGGACATGACAAAAACTTTGACTTCCATGGCCAAAGAATAAGAAGCAGCATGAAATAGCACGAAGTCGAATAAGCACCACCGTCGAGCCACTTCATAGCAGCACCACTATCAGATCTCTTCTTCATGCCGTCAGATCTTGTCTTCCCGTCGGAGCTAGCCTTCTCACAAGCTCACCTACATCTCGTCTTCTCACGAGCTCACCTACAGCTCGTTTTCACGAGCTCACCTACATCTTTTGAAGCTTTTGGAATAAAGGACAAGAAATATGGATTGTGGTTGGGGGAGAGGAGATAAGAAAGATAGATAGATGGTGGGTGGAGAAAATAAAAAGATGTCGTGAGTGTTTATAGGGTTGATGAGAGAAAAATTTGTGGGTTTTAATAAAAATTAAAATAATTTAATATATATAGTAAGATAGGGAAGTCTCTATCTATTAAGTCAAGCAAGCATGTGAGAAGAAGAATTAAAGAATGATCCCAAAGCAACTACCTCGCGAGTTTCATGTAATAATATTTTCAAACTAAATATTACATATACTTATTATACAAACAATCAAGACTATAATTTTAAAATCAGATTAGCTTCGCAATGCAAGAAGGATAAGTTATTTGCTTAGTCCGATATGGTGGATATAAGGCGTTCACCAATCCTAACATAGTCTCCAATGGTCCACTTAACTACTCTCTATTAGTTTAATTATTTCTATATCACATGGTTTAGAATCATAAGGTCTTTAAGGTTTTAATGTTGGCTTAGGGACAATATAATCGTATATTTTGATAATGTAGAGTGAAATTTTGGCTCTCTCCTAACTAGTCATCAATAAATCGTCCTATTGAATCTACACTCAAATATGTTCCCACTCAACCCAATTTGATGCACTTTAAATCTTTCATATTCTTTTTTTGCAAGTTATAAATGTCTCTCTTTTTTATGTGAGATGTAATGTTACTTCTATTCTCCTTTTTATTTTCATACTTTATTTTTCTTTGATAGACCTGGCAAAGTCTTACAATATAAAAATGCATCATCAACATAGCACATACAAATACAAGCTCAAGAATACCCACCCAAGGATGTTTACCATAAACCAAACCCACCACCCTAAACCCAAGCTATAAAGAAACGTGTCTTAGCATCACGATTTAAGTGCAGGTCATATGGATAAGTTCTATAATCTAAGGGGTATGGATTATAATGTGGCTAATAAAAAGGATTATGAAAGGCTAGAGGAGGTTGAGACGGGTGATAATTCAATTAGTATTTTGTCAACAAGCTAAAAGGCACAAAAGGATTATCAAAGAACCGCCTTAATCACTTTCCTAGCTATGCAATCATTAAATGGGTTTTCAAGTTGCTCGGATCTCACGTTCTACACACCACTCATTCTTCCTAAGTTCAAACTTACTTCTACTACATTTCTTATTAATCCTTTCTTTACTTTTAAGGTGTGTTTTCATGTCCATACTTGTAAGCATATAATATAACTAGTTCATAAACAAATTACTTAACTATCATTAACTCACCAAAGTTTATGCTTTCAGGCCATTATACATATTATACACCTACTTCACCTCTTAATTTTTTATTTTTACCTAAAAATAAGTAAATCACATAAAATGGGAATGAAGGACAACAAATCCCACACCCCTAACTCAAAAATGAGTCGTGTCCCCACGACTCAAAACCGACTCGATACAAAATAAAAACTTACACATATATTACAGTTAATGAAATGGTAAGGAAGAAAGAAAGCGTGCTCTCAAGGCTATGCCTCGCATGATCAATACCAAGGTAGGGTGCACTGGATCCTTCACTAGATAGTAGTGAATTCACTCCAGCAGTGCAATGATGTGCACTTGATTTGCTTTGATTTACGCCACATGGTTTGTCAAGAAAGATTGAACCGCTTCTACTCGATCAAATTTCCCACTCATCCTTTATTTCCATGAACGACCCTCTTCTCTTGAACTCAATTCTATCTCGATATTCTCAGGAGAAGTCTCTGTACTTGAAGGATTTTTTACAATTGCTCCTCTAGGAAATTGTCTTGATCCACTTGTTATTGGTGTTGTTGCTTGATTTGTATGTAAGCTTCTCATTATCACCACGACTCACATTTAATTTCCTTATTAGACTCAAGATCAATGTTGGATACTTCAGTTTAAACACCGACTATGGTGCACTTGCGAAACGCATTACCGTCTCAAAGGTTCGTATCTTTGCTTGGACATTGTAGAAATGCGATTCAGAAAAAGAAAAATCTTTTATAAAGGAAGTGTGCAAATAGTTGTTCGTATTAGACATGTTATATCAACCGAAATGATGATTGTTAAATTGGAGAATGGATTCTTAAAATTATCAAAACTTTTACTTTAAAGGAGGATGGAAAAAAGATATTATCTCTCTCCGACATATCTAGAATGTTAGTTCGAAAGTTTCTATGAAAGCAAAAAATGGGACGATAAATTGCTCTCTGTGTCACTTATAATTTAATAAAACATCAGAGTAAAACTTCGTCTGATCCCTTATTTTTTTTTCGAAAATGCAGCGGAGGTACCCTATCTATAAAATTCTTTGAAACGAATCTTTATGTTCCATTTTACGACATCCATGGCACTTTTTTAACATTTATGCCAGTTGACCGTTAGTCAACGCCGCATGACGCCACGACAGCATGACATCATTAGCATTTACACACCATTTTTATAAATCATTATTATTATTATTTTAAAATCACTCCTGAGAAAGCCGCATCTAAACTCACTTTACTACCAAAACAAATCAAAAAATGCAGTTTAAGAACCAATTGCTCACTCCTGAAGAAGCATCCACTGAATCTGAAAAATCAGCTGGTCAGTCTAAGGGAGGTCTCAGCTGAGGATGATGATTCATTTAGTAATTGTGATGGACATGAACTGGAATGGGATTAGTGCAGCCCAAAATCAGAAAGTGTTTATGGTATTTCTTTGAAATCTGAAATAAAGAGCTCGAATATGTAGACTTTTATGTTAATTACAATGTGATTATGGTAATTTTCAATCCAAAAGGGGTAAGTTTGATATCTGACTCTATTGACAAAAAAAAGATATCTGACTCTAACTCCTTGGATATGAACTTTTTTGAATACTTGGATGAACCTATATTGCTCGATCAATTTCACAGACCTCCCTATGAACTTGTCTGTGAATTTAGGAAGGGTATTGCGCTGAAGGAAGGTTCAGTGAAGGCATCGAGGTTTTCAAAAGTATGGGTGAGAAAAGGTGTATACCTGATACTTTATCATACAATAATCTAATCGAGTAAATCCTGGTGAGTTCACCTTTAGTATGCTCATGGACACTTGTTTTAGCGAGAACAGACCTGATGATGCAGCTGCTTATTTCTAAACAATGGTGAACGCCAAATCAAGGCCTAATTTAACAATGTATAACAGACTAATTGATGGGTTAGTCAAGGTTGGGAAAGTTGAGTTTGATTAGGGCTGAGCAAATGCGAACCATAAAACCAAACCGAACCAAAAAAACCAGAAAAAAACGAACCAAATAAACCAAAAACCGAAAAAATTAAATGGTTCGGTTTTCAATTTTCCAAAAACCGAATTTTTTGGTTCGGTTTACTACGCAAAAACCAAAACCAAAAAAACTGAACAAAAATTGAACCGAGAAAAAAAAAATAAGGAATATGAGATCTTTTTTATAATAATTTTATGGAAGAAACTTTTTGTGAGAATTTATCATCTACGTGAAGTTTTGTTTTACTATGCAGTCGTGTTATTAGTGAGAATATTTTTTATATTACTTAAGAATATAAATAAGTATCAATTACTTGATTGATTTTATTAATCATGATTGTATTAATTTGGAAGTAATGGTTTTAATTATATAATATATTTAGTATTCTAAATTAAAATAACCGTTGATTGATTATAAGTTTTTGTTTATTTGATATATTAATACCCCAATTATGTAGTACTATTATAATTGTATTGGAATATTAGTCGCTATTGGACAATGTATTTTAAAAAATCTGTTGACAAATATTATTGGCTACGCGTTCAAATTCAAAGCAAACCATATTGCGAACTGAACCGCACCAATCCGAAACCAAAACCGAATGTGTAACCAGCGAACCGTCTGGTTTGGTTTTTAAATTATAAAAAACCAAATCATTCGGTTCGGTTCCGGTTTTGGGTAAAAACCGAGACGAATCGAACCATGCTCACCCCTAATTTCGCTTTATCAATTCTTTGGTGTGGGAAGGTGTGTGTAGAGAATATTTTTTATTTTTACCTTAAATTAGGTTCTTCGATTGTTGATGGAGTAGCAAAGGCGGTTGATGATGGTAGAGAATAGACACGAGTGGCGGCGATTTTCTTGTGTGGGAAAGCGAAGAAGAAGGATTTAAAAAAAATATAATGATTTGTGAAAAAATGATGCATAAATGCTGATGTGGAGAGGACGTGGCATCACGCGGCGTTGACTAACAGTCAAGTGACAGAAATGTTAAAAGAAGGGTAACAGGTCGCAAATTTGAATTTCGAAGAATTTTATAAATAGGGTACTTTTCTCATATCAGTAATGTTTTACTTTTCTTGACAAGGGCAACTAGATTGTAGTCCCTATTATCGATGTTATATTCAAACAAATTTTGCAGCAAAACATAACTCTCTATCTTAATTATCATTAACACTCAAACCATCATTCAACAATGGATTATATCTAATTCTCAACGTCTCACCTATACATACTATTCAGTACAATATTTTCACAAATCACTAAACATAAACTTCATTCTTCAACACAACTATTGGAAACAATTATTTCCCAATGAAAAAAAAAAGATCCTTAACATATAAAGGTTAGTCACAATCCATTTCATAGTCCAACTTCTCAAGTACTTCCTTGATCTGTTCATACTGAGGATGATTCTTATCCTCCATAACAAAACCATGTAGTTTTCTATTCACCTCAATAACACTATACCCAGGAACTTTCTTTATCCCTGATTCTCTCATAACCCTCCTCACTTTAGCTACTTCATTCCACTTTCTCGCTAAAGCAAAGAAATTCGCAACTAAAGCATAAACCCCTGAACTATCAGGGTTTAATTCTAAAACCCTTTTTGCTACAACTTCTCCAATTATAAACTTCTTATGATTATAACAACCTGATAAAAGAGCAACCCAAACAGTAATTCCCGCTTCATTTTTCATCGAATTAATAACATCATACGCTTCTTCTACTTGTCCGGAACGAGCCAAAAGATCAACTAAACAAGCATGATGTTTTTCACTAGGTTGAATTTTGAATTCACTAATCATTATATTATACCAATATTGCCCTTCCTTTACTAAACCTGAATGACTTAAAGCTGAGAGTAAAGCAGAAAAAGTTGCTTCATCTGGTTCAATCTTTGTATCCAACATTTCGTTGAAAATAGAAAGAGATTCTTTTCCATATCCATGGATTCCATAGCTTGTAATCATAGCATTCCAACATATTAAGTCTTTAGTTTTTATTAAATTAAAAAGTGTGCGTGCACAAGAAATTGAACCAAACTTCGCGTACATATCAATTAAAGAAGTACCTAAAACTTCATTAACTTTTTTAAACCTTCTCAAGATAAACCCATGAATTGATCTACCTGTTTTAACAAATCCAAGTTGAGAACATGCTAATAAAGCCCCGATAAGTGAAGCTGAGTCTGGTTCAAATCCGAAAATCTGCATCTCTACTAATAAAGTAAGTGCGTTTCCAGAAAAACCATTTTGAGCGTAACCAGAAATCAAAACACTCCATGAAATAACATTTTTATAAGGAATACAAGTGAACATGCGATAAGCTAGCTCTAATTTTCCGTTTTTTGCATACATATCAACTAAACTAGTTCTCATTATCACATCCATATGAAGGTTTCTTCTAATCATGTACCCATGAATTGAACAACCAATTTTCACGGTCTCAATATTTGCACACGCTTGAATTAAGCCTAACATTACAACTCCATCATTTTCTACCATACCCTCTTTTCGCATCCTTCTGTACATATCCATGGCCTTTCTTTCTCTCCCACTTTTTGCTAACCCTGTGATCATTGTAGTCCAGCAAACAATATCTCTTTTAGGCATTTTTTCAAACACAACCATAGCTTCATCCATCTTTCCACACCTTGAATACAAATTTAAAACAGAGGATCCAACAAATACATCCTTCTCATACCCATATTCAATCCCTTTGTTCCAAATTTCAATACCTTTATCCAAGTTTGTTAAGCTAGTACACGCCTTGATGGCGACTGTGAAGGTGGAGCTATCGGGCTTAGCTCCTTCAAAACACATTTGATCATATAATGTTATAACTTCCGAATGGAAATTACTACGTGAATACGCGATTATCATGGCATTCCAAGTATCTACCCCTCGTTTGGGTAATTCATCGAACAGTTTCTTGGCAACTTTGATATCTCCGATACGAGCATAGGAAGTGATCAGTTGGGCGTTGAGTGTTCCACGGATGAAGAGCCCAGATGATATCGTCAGAGCATGAGCTTTGGAAATGGATGCATTGTCTGTGCAGGTCAGAAGAAATGATCCAAGATTCTTCAGAGGCCATTTCTTTAGCTGCATTAACGTTGCAGCTGACTAGTTTTGTTCGAAAACAGCTGACTAGTGACTTGAAGTGTAGTTATAATTTTTTTCTTTTTTTTGGCAAGAGGTTTTACATGGAAACTAGCTAATACCCTTGAATCTAAAAAAAGAAGATATACTATTAAAAAGCTCCACGATCGTATCACTCGGACACACTGATAGATCGATATTAAGTCGGTTACATTTGGCGAGGTTGTTAGCAACTCCGTTAAGCTTTCTTTTGATATGAATCACTTTTCATCCGGGGAAAAGCTACCTCCATCTTTTAGCTTCGGACAGCATCTTGCAAATTCTCCCGTTGACGCCCTTTGATTTAGACATACCTTGAAGAATTTCAAGGTTGTCAGAATAGAATGAACTACTTTGAAGATTGAGATCTGCTACATATCTCATGGCCAAAAGAACAGCCCACGTCTCACCCTCAACATCGCTATTGACCTTTCATTTTCTTGTAATCTTGTGTTAAACTACACCCTCCTTATTGACACCAACAGACACCATACTGGTTGGCTCTCAACTATTGACGAACGAAGTGTCCTTTAGCCATATTATATCAGCCTCATCACTGATGATAGGGCTTTCCCCTTCAATAGAATAATTTCCCGCCATCCTTGAGTTGACCATCCCTGTTCTGATTACGTCTTCACTACCAAAAAGATGCTTAATTAGAGCTTTAGTCCTATCATTAATTTAAAAAATCTTCGATTTTTTCCTTTCGTAGAAACCATTCATCATGGCTTTCCAGATATTCTAGAGCGTACCCAAAATATTAGTTGTAACCACTCTTTTGTCCCACTCAATTTGAGAATAGCTGTCCACTATAAGTTTGATCCACTCACTGATTCTTCCACTAAAGTTCTCCTCAATTCTACAATGAAGTTGAGAATCGGCCCATACTCCTATACTGAATGGACATGTGATAAAAATATGCTCGATAGATTCAACTTCCCCACCACACCATTCACACGTATCTGTTTCAAGACATTTTCTTTTCTTCAAATTACATTTAATTGGAATGGCATTGTTATGTAATTTCCATATGAAATTTTAAATTTTCAAGGTGACATTAGAACCCTAAATAATGTTCCACATATTCTTATCATTGCTTTCACCATCAGTGGATAATTGACCGCCGATATAACTTTCTTTCTGAACCAGGCGATGATAGCCCCGACTTTGTTGAGTAAACACCATCTTTAGTATCGGGCCAAATGATTGTACCATCTTTGTCAATATGTACAACTGGAATCCTCTTAATATCTACCAAATCTCTCCTAGTACAGAACTTATCGAGAGTTTCGAAATTCCAATTGGTCAGGTTATTATTGAAATATACGGCCACTCTATTAAGATTACAACTTGCCGGCTAATCCAATTTATACCCTCTCGATATCCAAGAATCTTCTCAGATATTAATTTCCATGTCGTTACCAACTTGTCAAATACATTCTTCCTTGAGAAACATCATACCTTTGTAAAGGCTCCCCCAACTCTAAGATCTTTTGTTTTTTAATTAAGTGTAGTTGTAATAATGGCTAATAACTTTTACTACTTTAAAAAAATATCATTTTTTCTTAAATACTCATATTTTGTTTTTTGTTTTTTTTTGTCAAAAGATGCATGACAACGGAAATAAAGATGTTATCCAACGCCTTGTTTCTACAAGTTCTTTCCAGGAAGTTGAAACTATCGATAACCGACCAACGCCTCCATTGTGAAATAAAAATGTCGAATCTGACACATTTTGCTGCGTAGTCCGCAATTTTATTCATTTCACGATTGATGTAAAAAACTTTACATCTTGGGAATCGTTTCATCAATTTCCTAATCTCAAATAAAGATCGGACGGACTCTCCAATAAATTCTTTGACGAGTGTTAATTCCTTGGATAATTTTAATGTTGTCTAAGTAGAAAGAGCTACTCGTAATATCTAGCCTTCCCGCTTCCCTCATGGCAAAGAGGATGGCCCACGCTTCTGCTTCCCTGATTGATTTAACCCTTCCTATTTTTTACATTTTCTTTTCGATAATTCCATCTTTATCAATCGCTACCGATGCCACCCAGCTGGTTCCCAATCATTAGTAAAAGAGGCATCGTTAAATCACGTAAATCCTGCTTCGTCATTGGATATGTCGCTATCAATATTAGCTTGAGAGCTAATTATTCGTGTAACGATTTCCAAACTCCCTTTATTTTTCATGTCGAACCATTCTTTTACAAGCAATTTCGATTTTCTATTAATCTCACGGGGGTCCCATCTTTTTTTTTTATCATAGAACCCCTCCATTTTCGCCTTCCAAATAAACCATATTTCGCTACAGATACTTGCCACTACTCTTTTATTATCATGGCCATTACTTACAACTGAGTCAGTGATTTTCTCAAACCACTCATTTATTGAACCCTTGTGATCTTTATCAATTTTGATTTGTAGATTAGATGTGGCCCAAACTCCACTACTGAAGGTGCATTTGAGAAAGAGATGTTCAACCATTTCATCACCCAATTCACATTATTCGCAAATTCTCGAATCTAAGCATTTTCTTTTTTTCAGGTTATCTTTTGTTGGTATAGCCCCGTTAAAATTTTTCCAATTAAAAACCCTAATTTTTTACGGTAAGTTAGAGTTCCATATCGTCTTCCAAGTTTCGCCATTATCCACTTCACCATTGTTTGAACTCTAACCTTCTCAATCTCATTCTTCATTTACTAGAGCGTGATATCCAGATTATATAGAGTAATTACCATCTCTAGTATGAGGCTATATAAGTTGGTCTTCCATATCCAGATTAAGAATTGGCGTTAGCAAAATGTCATTGTACAGATTAGCGGGACATATTTCCTTCACAAGATCGACATTCCATCCCTCAAATCTTTGTTAAAGAGTTGTGCAACAACTTCAAGTTTGCTATCCTTTGTTCTTTCCAATCCTATATTTTTCCCAATCCAACAATCATCCCATATGTTCGTAGTCAAACCATTCCCAATTTGTACTACACAATCTTTCTTAAGAAGTTGTAGCCCACGAAAGATGCTCGCACAACTCCAAGACCTTTTATTCTTTAGCGTGTTCCACAAGGACGAATTAGGATGATAAATACCTTTTATAACTCTTGACACAAGCGAATCCGGTTTTTATAATAAGTCTCCATGCTTAATTACCAAGCAGAGAAATGTTCATCTTGTGTAAATCTCTAAAGCTAATTCCTCCTATTTGCTTTGATCTAGCTAACTTCTTCCAGGCTACCCAATGATTTTTTTTTCTTATGTTGAGAATCCCACCAGAAATTAGCTACACAACTTGCAAGTTTTTTACATAGGTTCTTCGAGAACTCAAAAATTGACATCGCGTAGTTATGTATTTATTGGAGAACAACTTTAATTAACACATCTTTTCCTCCTTCAGATAAAAGCTTAGAAACCCAACGGTTGATTTCACTAACAATATATCTTTAATGTAATTGAGTTTATCATTTTTTGCTCTTTATAAAGACAACGGAGTGCCATGATATTTTCCAAGAGAATTGGATATTTCGATTCCAAGATTAGCCACTACATCACTCATAATCGTCTTGTGAGTTCCATTACCAAACCAAATACTGGATTTAAGTAGATTGACTTTTTGTCCTGATGCATTGCAGTAATATTTGATATGTTCTTAAAAGTCTCGATTACTCCCTCACTAATGTTAATGAAGAAGAACGCATCATCTGCAAACGACAGATGGGTAAGATTCAGACAGTTCATTGTGGTTGAGACATCTTTTATATTACCTTCTCTACATTTTTTATTTATGAGGCCAATGAGTCCTTAGGTATAAACGGAAATTGAAGGAGGCGACAGCGGATCACCTTGATGGATTCCTTGTTCCGGAGTAAATTTCTGGAGTTTGTTACAATTAACTTTAATTTGGAAAGAGGCCGCAGAGATACAGTTAATAATCCAATCCCTCCAGTATTGATACTATAAAAATTAGTACTTTAAATAGTTAAAAAAATTATGTAGCTAACTTTTCCTTTTGCCAGATGCTAGCTAACTTTTCCTTTGGTTAATACTAGCTATAAAATCTAATATAAGATATAAATGAAATTTTGTCAATTCTCACAATATCAACGTACTATTGAGTCTTTCTTGTCTCCAAGGTGAAAGGAGTTTTATACTTTTCTAGAGCATTGATTTTCTGGCTTAAGGTACTCTTCCTCTTCAAATATAATTTCTAACTCTTTATATTCGAATGAAATCTGATTACCCGGAGATTGAGTCGTGGTACTCTAGCGAATGTTCATCGACCGTGGATCGTTCTTTGAACACAGAACCCTTTCACTATGGAGGGTATACCTCCGCTTTCCCTTTTTCAGACAATGCACTTAGAGGCGTTTCAAGATTAGGTAGTATGACTAAGAATTATGTTAGTGACCCAACAAGAGACGTAATACCCAAGCCGACAATGTCCTTATTTACAATTATGCTTCAACCCTCAGACCCCATGATTTATCCTTGGCCCAATCTACCTATGATTTCTCAAGGACGCATCTTCCATATTCCTATGAACGAGCTGATTGGAATTGTTCAGGTTGGGTGAGCGCATATATGTGCATGTTTAAAGTGGGTATATGTTTGCCCCTTCCACGTTGGTATGTGACTTCCAAAAATCGACACGAACCGACATATGCTCGCCCCTTAATCTTACTATATATTTTCGGATTGGTGTTGATAGTTGTAAATAGGGTTGAGCAAATAAGAACCAGAAAACCAAACCAAACCAAAAAACCAGAAAAAACTAAACCAAAAAAAACCAAAAACCGAAAAACCAAATGGTTTAGTTTTCAATTTTCAAATTCCATCTTTTTTTTGGTTTGGTTCGGTTTACTGTGCAAAAACCTAACAAAAAAACAGAACAAAAACCAAACCGACAGAGAAAAAAATAGGGAATGTGTGAATTTTTTTTTAAGAATTATGTGGGAGAAACTTTTGATAAGAATTTATTATTGTACGTGAAATTTTAACTTTACTATTCGACGGTGTTATAGCGTTAATTTTTTATATCACTTAACATTATAAGTACCCATTACTTGTTATTAATCATGATTGTATGAATTAGGAAGTAATAGATTAAATTTTATAAATTTATGTAGTATTGTAAATTAAGATAACTGTTGTTAGATTATAGGCTTTTATTCAATTGATATATTATTAGTCCACCATTAACATGTAATAGTAGCATAATTGTATTGAAATATTAGTCTTTATTGGACAACGTATTTCAAGAAATAGGCTGAAAAATAGTATTGACCAAACATCCGAATTCGAATTGAACCAAACCAAAACCGAAACGAACCAATTCGGATCCAAAAGCCGAATGTGGAACCAAATACGAATCATCCGAGTGGGTCATTAAATTATAAAGAACCGAAACATTCGTTCACTTAAAACCGAGACGAACCAAACCATACTCACCTTTCACCTTTACTTTGTAGAGTCCGTTTTTTCCAAAAAGAAAACAAAAATTCCTTTACTAAAACTGGTTTATATTTAAATATCATCTCATTTAAATTCCACACTCAAGACAGTAGCTGAAAGAAGGTCGGAATGAGGGAAATATCCGATGAACCTCCTTCAACCTCACAAGCTCCGACAAAATCAAACACGCCGGAGACATTATTAGACTTCGATCCTCAGACAATGCGCAAAACTAAACCTCACTTTAAACGCCTCTATCTCAATCTCACCGTTCTCGTTTCTTTCATATTAGGTAAACATATACATAGATGTCTATATATATATATATATATATATATATATATATATATATATATATGTGTGCGTCTCTGTATATTATACATTAATTTATCCAATTTTTTTAATTTTATTTTGTTAACAGGTTTCCCTTTTTTGCTGAAGTCAGTAGAGATCTACCGATCACCTTTACCATTTCAAGAAATTGATTCACTATCAACTTCAATTGAATCGAATCCACTTGTATTTCCGTGTAATTTCCACGCAGTGTTTGTAAACTTCGATCATACATCCTCCACGTCAGCTGCAAATGAGCTAGGGTTTTCAATTCAAGCTGAAATGCAAAAACTGACTCCAGAGACTCCACCTTGTGGTGCATGTGGTGAAAATTTTACTGTCTCGGTAACTCTAGACTCTAGTTCGAGCTGTATCGATAACCAAAATGTGATAAGTAGACAATTTTGGAAATGTGGAGTTCTAGATGAGTATCAATTGGGTGAAAATTCAGAGGAATTTGACGATTATTTGGAAACAGCGTTGGAGAATGGGGAGAAGGTGTACACAGTGGTGGTGGTGAACAAGGATGAGGAAGTGAAAGCTGTGATTGGGAAATATAGGCACGCTTGGATTGTTGGTAAGGTTGAGAAAGAAGAAGCTACAAAGAGAATTGCAGAGATTTTTGTGAAGGTGTTTGTTAATGGTGGCAATGAAGATGGATTAATTCATGGGGAATTTATGCCTGTAGGTGCAGATGGGAAAGTTGTACTTTCCTTCAATTTGTTAAATGCTGATCCTCGCGATGGGATTTATGACTGGTATGGAGTTATTAAAAGATTTTTGTTGCTTGTGCTTGATAATTTTGCTCTTATGCTTTGTTTAATTACATTTCAGTATAGTTAGAGGGGTTTTCATGAATGTATTTCAGGGATTTTCAAGAAATAGATAAGAATTTATTAGCTCCAGTAATCGAGGCATTAAGACCTATAGCAGATATTAATGTGGAGAGTCAGGTAATTCTCATACAAACACACTCATTTCTTCTTATCCTCCTTACAAAATAATGTAGAACACTATAAAATAAGTACTTTAAACTTACACATATTATACGTGCAGGTCTTATATCATACTCCAAAGTCTTCTTTCTCATATTGGGATGAGCAACAAAAGAGCAATATCTTCAGTACTAAAGATTTACCTTTCTTTGTAAGTTCAATAGCTACTATTAACTGCCTTTTGTAGTATAAATTATAAAGATTTTGTTTATTTTAACTGACACAGTAATAATTGTATTTCTAGGTAAATTCAAACGAGTGGCATTTAGATACATCAATTGCAGCAGGAGGGCGTTCAAAAGTTTTGCAGTTTGTGGTGTATATTCTTCAACTTATTACCATTTTTTAATTAATTCTTCTTAATAGTAATTAAATTTATTACAAGGACTATAATTTGCATAACATTTTTTGCCATGTAATTACAGATACGTCCCATCTGCAAAAGAGTGTCCGCTTTACTTGCAGCTTCCAAATGGGGAGATTTCTTCAACAAATGGTTTTATATCTCCAGTAAGTTATAAGCTTTTATCATATTACTCATATATTTATCTTTCGATACATTTTTACTGTGTTGTAACTTGTAATATTATCTAATATCTTTTATTTTTCAGATGTGGGGAGGTATAGTTGTTTATAATCCCCCAGCTTGTTCACAAAATCCAGAAAGTAGACATAAAATTTCTCATGAGGTTAGTTGCTTCATTAGGTATAATTTTTGTCTGAAATTTGAGGCTTGACTAATCTGAAACAGGACATGAAAGAAGTATTCGAAACTTTCCTAGGACAATTAAGACAATTATTTGGTCTTAAGTCCAATACCTTCTATAATGGTGCTTCAGGTATATCAACTATTTTAACTAGTGACAGAGGTTTCACACAATGGTGAGTCAAAATAAACGTGACATTATTGTCAAATTTAATTTACTGTAACATGTTTTATTCAATACATTTAGGGAAATGGATGTACTATCGAGACAACACACATGTTTTAATCTCGGTCAATGTGGTACAACACTAGCATCACTATCTCGATTGGTGAGTCATAATCTCAAAATTTATTCATTTCTTCTTAATTTAATAAATCCATGTATATATCCAGGTTCAATCACTACCTAGAATGATTATCAGGGACGAAATTGGAAAACAAGTGAGATTTTCTTTTGAAGCAGCAAAATTAGCTTTAAGTAATGCATCAGTAGGAAGTTTCGATGGTGCTGCAGGTAAATTTAAATGTTTAATATAATAATATTTATAGTTGGCTAAGAAAAAAGAATAATGTTTGTTCAGTTTCATCAAGAGAAGCAAGATCCTTAGCAGAAGATGCGTTTTTTCATCCATCTATGATGTCTGTAAGCTATTATTCGAACGAGCATTCATTTGCTATATATACGGTATGTATGTTCTTTGAATATGTGATAAGTAATTATTTCATGGATTAAGATTAATTAGTTTTATTTTTATGACATGGCAGCCATTTTTTCTGCCAGTTACGATGCATGTGATACTTGCAGTAGTGAGAGAATGGAAAAGATATAAAGCAGAAAACAAAAAGTATCTTGCATGGAAAGCTAAAGCGAATTAATATAATATTTATTGTCATGCAAATATCAGATGGTATTAATGGAGAGCCTTGGAAGATTTTAATTCTGATGATCGGTTTTGTTGTTTAGAGTTTAAGCATTTCCATGATTGAGGTTGATTCTCTCACTGAAAGAGGAAGCTACTTCTCCATACAATGTATACTAGTGTATAAGCTCACATTTGCTTATTTTGTGTTTGGATTTTTGTGAAATGTATACTAGTAATTAAATCTTACTATTTGAATCAAACTGATTACAAAAAATCCTCCAAAATGTTTTTTTTTTTTTTTTTGTCAAATATAGAGATAGAGACTATCCAAAATGTTCAAAATGTGGATTTTACATTTCTAGGAATTTGATACTTTTTGGAAGGAAATAAGATTTTTTTTTTTTTTTTTTTTTTGGACAAGGTGGGTGCAGGAGCATCCAAAGAAAAAGACGAATTAACCTATACCAAGTTTGCTAAAACAATTAGCAAGTTCAAAAAAACTAAGGAATCAAGCCGATCCCGAAGTGCTCCATGCCTAGCTTCTTTTGCAAGTTTGTCCACTTCTTTGTTGAGGTTCCTTACATGAGCAAATAAAATTGGTCCCGCCTCAACAGAGTCTTGGATAATTTTGCAAACGATGGGTTGGATGTTCCAACACGTGGCTGACACCTGCTTTATACCTTGAATAATCTCAAGGTTATCGGAGTGGATAATCTTTTTCTTCCTTGGGTATTGTCTACACATATCCACTGCTTTGAGAACTGCAAAAGCTTCTCCTTAAATAGCGGAGTTGCATTCCAATGATTCTTTCCTTATATTAGTGCTTACTCCGTTTTGTTGTGTAGTGATTACAATTCTGGTTGGTTCATGTTTATTTTTGAAGGATGCATCACAGTGAACGATAATGTCTGCTTCCTCTTCCAGGTTTTGTTGTGGTTGAATTTCTTCCTTGCTGGTTAAAAAACTCTTCTTATTATTGATATTTCCCTAGTCTATTCCATGTATTATTTATAAACTATAATATCGAAACATTATTTTACGATTTTTTCCGATTACACTTAAATTTTATACTCATGTACATTTTCAATAAAGATACACATCTATTGTATAATCTTGTGCCTTAAATAAGGTGATTTTGTAAACATGAGGTTATTAAACACTTTTCTTACTCCATATAAATTTAAAAGGTAGACAAAAAGAAAATATTTGATAGCAAGTACAACTAATTATCTTTTCATCATAAAAGTTTGCTACTTATCCTGTAAGGATCATAAAGAATAATAGCAAGTGAAAAACAAAGCATTAATATAGTAATAGTGATACATTTAGTAGGATAAAACAAAACAAAACAAAAATAAACAAATGTGATGATTTAATCATAAACATCCCCAAATTATGATTTTCCCCAACTAAATAGATAATAAGATAAGCTCCACTTTATCTAACTCATGATACAACTAATTTCAAAATACCAACACCCTCTCATATCACATCTTCTCCTTACACTTTAGACTCCAATGTTAGAAGTATCTTCTTTCTAGGTCCCTGAAACAACAATAAACAATATTTAACACCCACTAAATAAATAAATATATAATGACTCCCTGAACATACCATTGGTATTCCCATAGCCTTTAGATCATCATCAGTCATATGTATAAGAGCATCCATATCAACCTACACAAAAACACAAACTATCTCCATTATTTTCTGTAACAATATATTTTAAAAATTGGAAAACAATACTAATTTATTGTGCAAGTCATACTTCCTCAGCTTGAAATGTGATTGAATATTTTTCAAGACCCAAAGATTGCAGAAAATTATCCACCAAGTCAACCTGCACATTTCATCAAACATAACTAAGACTTTCTTTTATTTATTCAATTTCATGTTAAAGGAAAAGGAAAGTTTTTACCTTTTGCTGAGTTTTTTTCTTAGTAACTGAGCTGCTAACTTTTCTAGCTTCAGATACAGGTGTTTCAGCAAGGAAGCTTTTTCTGACAGGTTTATTAACTTCACTCGCGCGTTTTAGCTTTTGTCTAGGAGGTTCGATTGTCTGTTGATTAACTATACCAGAGAGCTTTTCACGTAAATCTCTTACACCTCCTCCTCCTGAATAAGATCCCTTCATACTTTGAGTATTCTTCTTTTGAAGCTTCAATCGAAGATCTTGTCCACTTAACCTGCCATCTATGCTTTGCCATTAACATAAATCAAATACTGCCAATATATAAAAGAGCTGTTTATACTGAAATGTAACTTTCATTACAACAAATCACTCCATACTTGATCTTTGAGGTTTCTCTGTGTCGAAAAGATCATGTTCCCATTTGTCTTCATCTTCTCTTCGTCTGTACAAAAAATAAATATTTTATATGTATATTCATGTCATGTATTACTAACATTTCTGATCAAGGGAAACAAGATTTAATGTCTGTTTGCTCTTTTCCAACTTTTAATTCAAATTCCCCAAAATTACGTTTGTTTGCTCAATCTCGAATATAATTTTCTTGTTTTTTATTCTAACTCCCCAAATCTAAGATGAATTAATAAATAGGTACGAATTTGAGTATAATTATATATGGATGTATACATATGTGTGTGAAATTAAAAAACAATTTAGCGTGCCAGTAGAAAACTCAAGCCCCGAACCAAAGTGGATTGATACAAATGCAAACAATTTCGCATATGAATCGTGTCTGTAGATAGAGTGTGTTTGTGTGTCTATAGAGATAAAGAGAAAGAGAGATACCTCTTGCCGGAACTAAGGCGGCGGGGGAGAGCGGAGGAGGAGTCAGCGGTGTTTCCGTTTAAACGATCCTTAACTGACCTATGCGTATCAGATTCTTCCCTATCCGCATACATCGTATGACTTTATAGCCTCAATGGAAACGAAGCTACCACACCTAAACACGATTCTCAGCTTCAAATCGTAACCCTAATGCTATAATATATGTATACAGATGATTATAGCAATTGGGGAAAATAGAGAAAGGGGAAAAGCACGAAAAGTGGTTTAGGCGAGAGATTTATTGCGAGGCGACGTGATATTCTTTTTTAGAAATAAACCGAAGAGAACTGAAATTCACTGCAATTGGGCTAAGAGCTTGACCAGTCCGGGCCGGGCTGGATGCGCTAATTATTAGTTTCTTGACTAAAGGCTCATCTAAATTTTAAGGTATACTCCCTCCGTTCCACTGAAATTGTCCACTTACTAAAAATAATGTTCCAAATATATTGTCCACTTAGGAGTTCAAGACACTTTTTTTCCTACTTTTTCCACTATTACCCTTATTAAAATATTGAAATTTATATTTCCAATACACATTTAAAATATCAAGATACTTTATTAGGGGTATTTTTGTAATGGTGAATGCATTTATTATGTTTCTTAATATATGTGAAAAGCTAAGTGGACAAATTTAGTGGAACGGAGGGAGTAGTTGTCAACGGCAAGATGGACTATTCAACCGATCATCGGCAGATCTTTCCGACATTTACTGACAAGAAGAAACAGTCATGCAGATCGTCTTGCGAAAAACGCTAGACACGGAGCCATGTTCAATGGGACCCCTTCTGGAACTGACATGAATGCTCAATAGGATGGGAGTTGGTTGATCGACGGTAATGAGGTTTGAGTATCCTGTCCAAAAAAAAAAAAGTAAGGTATTTCCTAATCGGGACTTGACACACATTTTAAATTGTCGAATAAAAATTTATTATGTCGAAAACGTCTTGATCCATTGAATAGAGCATTAATGTTTTATGTAACACGACAAGTAGTTAACAGAAATATTGTTAACAGAAATAGATAATTTTTTATGAACACCATCAATCTATCGATAAATACCCGTGAATCTCATTGACTAAAAAACCAAAGTCTAGATTTTTTTAGTGCAAATTTGGTCTAGACAATCCTATACCCTACCAAGATCTACGAGACTCTTAGTTTGGCCCCTCACAAGAAATTATAAGTATAAAGTAAAATCAGGATATGTTTAAGGTTTAAAATAAAATAAGAACCAACTCATGATCAACTTTTCTAAAATGAGTATCTCTTTTAATAAATGAATGTGGAAACTAATTTTGCAAGGACCTTTAACCTCCAGATTGAGACCTTTCTTTGGAAGACACAAATACACCACCGACCCGAAGAAACCATTATAGCAGGAAATGCACCCCTAGAACTAACATGCAGCATCTGTAAACGGTCGAATGTAACGATGGAGTACGTGCTCTTTCAATACCCTTGGGCACGGAATTCTTGGTTTGCCTAACCCATCTAGATAAGAAAAGCATTCGTAAAGCACTCTCGTTTTGTCCGATGGCTCTTATTTGACAATATCGAGTGCATCAATGTGGGACGACCTACAAACAAGATTACCCCAAAGTTGGCCTATTCTTGTTGGTTATATAGAAAGCAAGGAATACGTACATTATGAAAAATAATATAGTAATTTTAAATAGTGCAAATAGTGTCTCTGCTTCGAAGTCCACAATCAACTATGTGAGAAAATGACGAAAAACCAAGGCAACCAATATAGCAGATTTGAGAATAGTCTGAAATCAGACAAATGTCATTAAATTAAAGGGGTAGAGTGCCCGCATTGACACTCTGCCTCTCAAGTTAATAGACTATAAGCCACAAGTAGAATGTGCATCGTAATGAATATGTTAGATATCTTATCGAGGATGAGTTAATAAGAATGTATTTGCATAAATTATATTGTAAGAGATACAACAAGTAATAATATGTGTTATGGTACTTAAGTTGCGTGTGTAAATTTTTTGTGTGATGGGTGATCTATATATAGATAATAGATGTTAGTGATTGAGTCCATGATCATGAGTGAGGATGGGAGTGAACCACTAGGGTAACCTCCTCATCTCCCCGGTGTGAGATCATGGGCGTAATTGATAGTCTGCAAGCATGTTATGAGGCATAAACTCCCCATCAACCATTTACCAAGAAGGATTGATGAATTGGGGAAGAAGGCCCGAACAACCTTTTGAATGCCCCTCGTTAAGGTCGTCATGGGATTGGCCATTTTGCACTATATGCACATAAATGCTCTTTCAACCTCGAGTGTGCGTTTGGTATATTATTTACCCCCTTAAATATTTAAAGGGTGACTTCGAGGTGTAGTACTCCCTTTGAGCGTTAATGCATGTCAAAATTTACTTGACTCTACACTGCCTTGGGGTCATTCTTTTTCATTTAGCATGCTAAAGTATGAATATTCTTAAATACGTATCTGACACACACTGGTATATCACGTAATACACTGTGGTTGTATTGGTTGTCGATTAAATGGTCTAGGATAACAAAACAATATTCTTCCTTCAAAGGCTTCATAATTATTTTTAACTATAAATTTGACAACTATTGAGTACTCAAAGAGATTATGAGATGTAAATTTCCTTTTTGTTTAACTTTAACGTTACCTTTCTTAGGCATAGAGCAAAAGAACAACCTTTATTAGTCGTAGTCTTCACCATATAACAAAGTGTAGTTTTTGCGGCCATTTTCGATTCACACTTCGTGGTGTTACCAAGGTATTTTTTTTTCATATCCTTCATTTTTTTATAAGGCCCACTAGACATTGTTTTTCCTTTTACTATGGTTTTACATCGGTTGTATAAATATAAAATTCTCCCATAATGGAAAATTTAGAGGGTTGTGTAGTTGACTCTACTTTGTCAAGACCTATGTGGTTGGTGAGCAACTTTTTGGTGCCCTAGAAAACGTTAGAGTAGAGAGGTCCCTGAAATGTTGGAAAAAATACTTGCATTTTTGCCGTTTTTGTAATGAGCAAAGTTCAATAGGGATTGATGAAATGGATTTAAGCATTCCTGTCTTTGAAAGAGAGTTTTCTTTGAATTTAATGAGTCCAAATATAATTGGGTTAACGTTGTTGAATCTGTGTCTACAAGCCGTTGAGGGTCGAATGTAGCTACAAACCCTTGGAAACGGTTCAACTTTGATAGGTGGATTTTGGGTTGATTGCCTACCATCCGCAAGAAAGTCTGATCAACCCACATCTTCGAGATATATACAAAGAGGAATCGAGGTTTTGTGCCCAGAATTTCATGAACGAGTTTGTCATGGATTTGTGGCGAACTAGGCTTATATCTTCAAAGTTTGGACATGGGGATGAGGTACCCATTTGGTGGGTCCTTGTGTGTTATGAAATAATACGGATAAAGTAGAGGAACCACTAACTGCAAGTGTACAGTTGTTCCAAGTAATATATGATAAACAAGTTCGTTCTCAAGGACGGATTGGTTGACTCTAATGTTATCAAATAGTGGAATAATTGCAATTACGAAAAAGTAAAGGATATGATGTTTGTTGGGGTTTTTGATTAACAACTAAAGTGCAAAAATAATTTAAATACTAAATTAATCAAACTAGAATAGAAATAACGCAAGTAAATGAGGTAGACGCGAGAGAAAGTAGTACTTGAGTCACGCTAGGGTTTCACCGCAAACTTTCCTAATTAATGTTTTCTTTTAAGGGTTGATTTAATATTATTACGCTAGTCGGGATTCTAAAATCTCTTAGCCCCCGTCAGGGTGGACCTAAAAGCTCTCCTACTGTCTTCTAAACCCCGTCAGGGTGATTAAAACCACTTTCGGATGATTAAAACTTACCACTTTGGCTATTGGCTAGTCAAGCCTGTCAAGGACATTGGCGGATACCAACGGCAATTACCTAGTTCTATACCAAAACCCCCAGATAAGGTGATCCATACACCACTATATGGAATAGCCTCGGTACTGAAACTTATCCCTAGTTCATGACTCTAAGGATAATAAATAAGCGTAAAGTAAAAGCCAACGTAAAATAAAAACTCAAATTAAATTATTCAATCACAAATTGAAAAAACACTAATTATTCAAGAAAGGGTTCAACCCATGTTGCGATTCTCAAGTACAATAAAAACTTAACTCATAATTGAAATTAAAACGAAAGAAATAAAAATAATTGAATTCATGTTTAACAGAAAGAGAATAAAATTAAAAGACCTAATTAGGATGTTGGATTTGGCTGTTGATTTGGAATTGTTGAAATCTCTAGCTCTTGGCTTCTTCCTTCTTCCTTACTTCTGTCTTTTTCTCGGACGCTCTGACTTTGTAGAAAATGAATTGTGTGTAAAAATAAAGTCAAAAAGCCTATTTATACTATTAAATCCAGACTTGGGTTATTTTAAAAGAATAATTAAATATTAAATGGCCCAAATCCACTCTTCAAGCCCAAAATCCCGTAACTGTTGTACACCTCTCACTAAAACGGCTGTAACTTTCTCAATTTTACTCCAAATCGACTCATTCAACTTGCTAATTCTTCGTAACTCGATAAGGCACGAATCTTATTCATAACTCAGAGGTTAAATCCATCTTTAAGTGGCTCGAAATCAGCAATTACCATCAGCTTTCCAGATTTTCAGCTCAAATTTGTTAACTCCCCGGGATATTTCTTCTAGCTTTTGACTTCTTTACACGATCTAAGGCTTCTATCTTGGTTCCTCTCCTTGCTAGTATTAGAAACCTACAAACTTTTCACTAAAACAAACCATATTACGCGTAAAAGCTTAATAAATAAAAAATACTAAAATCTAAGGAGAGAAAATGAAATATAACATATTATTGCTAAAAGTCTATCGGACTAGTCAAATAATCACCAACTTTGATGTCTCCTAAAGTCATATAAATAGAACAAAAGAGGAGACATCACCATTCCATGTTCTTATTTGTGATCAAGCTATTGGAGAACTATGGTTTGAACCCTGGGTAGCTTATTCCAATGATTGGTCGAGAGTGACGTCTTTATGTGTGATTTTTACGTTTCTTTTAGAAAGATCCTATGATAATAGCCTTTTTATCCTTGTATAAAATTGCCAAGAATTTGGTTGTAGGCATACCTGTCAAAGATATCGAAGGACCTGATATTCGTTTAGATTCATATATTCATCCGTATTTGTTAATTTTTTTTCAATTTTCGAACCCTAGTTCATATATTCATCACGGAAATGCATGTGTTCTTAGCTAATTATCAAATGCTACTCTATATACACAAATAATCTCAAAATAAACATAACACCATTCGCAATCACTGTGTTACCTTTTTTTGTTTTTGTTCATTTTTGTTGATTTTTGTTAGGTTTTTATGGTTGAATTTCCTTTTCTTTGTTTGTGTTTGCTAGATCTTCGTGATTCGTTGAGATTCGGCTTCGATTTTCTGTGATTCTCCGCGATTTTTGGTTTAGTTTTCGGTGATCTTCTCTTCCCTTTCTCAAGTGTGTGTTTGTGCGTGTTCTTCTAGTGTGTGTATTTGTGTGTTTGTATGTGTTTTGTGGTTTGTTATCAGACGTTCCGTGTGCTATTGTTTAGTTTTTTTTTTAATTGAAAAAGGTTAGTTTTGTCTTTTGGTTGCTGGTTTTTGGGGTGTGACTTTTATAGTCAATATCCCTACCTCCTAAGGTGTATATGGTAAATAGCTCTTGATTAATTTACTTTTTTTAGTGTCATTTTATTTTGTTATATTTTTTAATTATATTTTTTACTATAACATGCATCTTTAAGTTAAAAATTTATAATATAAAATGTTTGAGATAAAAAAAATTTAACAAATGTAACCCATTAAAATTTAATTTTATTTATTAATATATTTTTTTGTATTTGTTTAACTTAATCGTGAGTCCGTGACATTGCAGGGATTAGAACCTAGTATTATAAAAAGTCAAGGACTCTTTTGTTAATAATAAAACAAAACTAATTTATTTATTTTACAAAGTAGACCTTAAAGTTTCATTTCTACTAAACCCCAAACCTTATAACTCTCTCAATCATCTCCGCTAGAAAAGGTATATTCTCAATCTTATGAACTCGTCATTTTTTGTGTTGTTTTCAATAACTATAGATCAATATCATCACCATATATAAATTTCTTATTTTTCAATTTTGTTCAGCTGAAGATTTACATCGATGGCGTATCGGCGGAGCATGACGGCGCGTGCGAAACTGTTATATCAACAGCAACGATATACGCCTTCACTTTCATACCTCCATCGCGACGAAGACGCTAAAAATACCAGTAACATTCCTAATAATGATATTATTAGTAATATTCATAACATCACTCAAGTTTCTTCATCAACTGTTTCAAAAATCGCGAGTTTCAATCACGGCCGTCCATTTCAAACCGGCGGAATTTTTTCCCCAACGCGATTTTCAGCTCCTATGGCTTATGGATCGGTTTTCAGTAGGAATATGTCTTCTACTGTCGGAGATGCCTCAGATAAAGTAGGTATAATCAGTGACGTGGCACCAGATGTGTTTGGGAGTAGTACTTTCGAGACGGTGGTGGAGCAGGTTGCTCAGGCTGTACCAGCTGCTAATGAGGTGGCTATAGCAGCTGCAGATTCGTTTTTTCCAGTTGCAGCTTTACAATACGTGATTAACTATGTTCATGTCTTCACTGGGTTAAATTGGTAAATTCTAAATCACTTAATCATCAATTTCTATTAGCTAATATACCATAGTATTGTACATTAACATAGCAAATCTACCCCTCCACAGGGGCTAAAATATAACAGAAAATTTACTCACTGTAATTTCATTTTTATCGGCTTACTTTCAGGTGGGCTTCAATAGCTGTTACAACTGTAATGATCCGATGTATGACTCTTCCTTTTATGATACAACAACTTAAAGCTACTACAAAATTCACTGTAAGTATTAATATATTCAGTATAGAGATTTGTTCTTAAAAGTAGTTACTAAATTACAGCTCCTGAGACCAAAATTGGAGGCAGTTAAAGAAGATATGTCAAACAGGGTAATAAATTTATTCATATCTGCCTAGTTTTTTGCGAAACAGACCCTCTAAAAATAGTTAAATTACTCACAGGGTATGAGTCCTACAGCTGTAGCTGAAGGTCAAGAGAAAATGCAAGCATTATTTAAAGAGTAAGAATATTTCTTCATCTTCACAATTAATTAAAATAATTTATAATATTTATAAAATGATACAGATATGGTGTTACACCATTTACTCCATTAAAAGGACTTTTCATTCAAGGTCCAGTATTCATAAGCTTTTTCATGGCCGTAAGTAATATAAATTATTATTATTTTTCCTTTTCTCTGTTAATAAATCGTATTTTATGGATTTTCAGATTAATAATATGGCGGAAAAAGTACCTTCTTTTAAAGAAGGTGGAACATTATGGTTTCTTGATTTAACTACACCAGATCCTATGTATTATTTTCCTGTCTTAACCGCTTTAACATTCTGGATAACTGTTGAAGTAAGTATATATATATTATGTAATTAAATATAAAATTAAATTAACCTTTTTTTATTTTACTTAAGGCAAATATGCAAGAAGGTATGGAAGGTAATCCAGCTGCTAAAACTATAAAAAATGTTTCACGAGGTTTTGCTGTTTTAACTGTTCCATTTACAGCTAGTTTCCCAAAGGTAAACAAATGTCGTTAATACCCTTGAGTAAATGTATTTTTTTATAATGGAGTTTATGTTTTGTATGTAGGCGATATTTTGTTATTGGTGTACAGCTAATTTATTCTCGTTAATGTATGGAATGGTAATTAAAAAACCAGCAGTGAAGAATTTTTTGAAAATTCCGATAATACCCATTGAGACACCATCTCCTAGTACAACTGGACAAAATTCGTTTGGGTTTTTCGAATCGTTGAAAAAATTTGCTGCAGCTAAAGCTGAAGCGGACTTAAAAGCACAAACACAAGGAGGACAAAAGAGTTTAACATCTGAATCATTGTCTGGTACTACTAATAATAATAATAATAATCAGAAAATAGCACCTACTTCTGTTTTGAGTCAAAGGATTCGAAGTTTAGAGAAGGAAGTTAAAGGAAGAAAAAAAGGAGGAGGTAAAAAGAAGTGAAGGAGTATGATTTTATGGTTATTGTGTTTTGAATAAAATGTAATATTCTTTATAGTTATTATATGAATGAATTCAAGGTTTTGGGTAGGTCTAGATAGAGAAGAGAGAAGAAGGAAAGTATTCTCTTGGATATGTTTTGACATTTTCTACTCTCCATAGATGAGATATTAGAGGAGTTAATTTCAATTCTATGACTTTTAATGAAGATTTTGAGTTATCAGTTTTACTGGTATAGTGATCATTATATTACGTGAGTTAATTAGGTTTTCAAACTAATGGAAAGGTATTACATTCCAATAATGTTGAAGGTTGATGGGTCAAACTTGTTTTTTTGAAAAGTAGAGACTTGTCTGTTTGACTTGCATTTTTAATTATTCTATTAATTCCTTGCATTTTTTTTTTAAATCTTTGTATTAAGTTCAGACACAAGTTTTATCACATTTACACTTGCACCATTGGTCATCCAATCTAGTGGTGAAGGTTTGAACTGAGTCAATGACTCCGAGTCCAAAGTCACCAGGTACACAGCCTGTTGCACTGGACAAATTGTCCGATAAATCTCTTAATAATGGTCTTGAGAGAAGAGTTTTAACAGCGGCTTGTGTTTGGCAAATTTGGTTAGATCGAAATGCGCGAATATTCGATCCTATGGCAAGGAAAAAAAGTAATAAGGAATTAAAGGCGATTGCGAGATTTGTGGCGTGTGATTTTGTGCGAGCATGGGGACAAGAAAGGGACAGAGGGATAGTTGTGTCGGCTAACAATATCCTTGTGAAATGGGGAAAAGCCGGAGTGTGGAATAAAACTAAATACTGATGGTGTCTTCAATGAGGGAAATTCAAAGGCGAGAATAGGGGAGCTTTTTCGCAATTTAAAGGTGATTATGTGCTTGGTTTTGCGGGAGGGTGTACCGTGCAAACGCCATTTGAGGCAGAATTAATGGCTCTACATTACGGGTTGGACATGGTGGTGAGTAGGGGTTTCACCTTCTTGATTATCGAAGTGGACTCGAGTGAGTTATATGCGCTAGTAAAGGGAGATGTGAACTCAAGTGGACCTTCGAGTAATATGGTAAAAGATTGTCAAGATATACTAGCTGGTAATGAACATTTTGATCTTACCTGAAACTTTCATGAGACAAATAGAAGTGCGGATTGGTTGGCAAAGTATGGTGCGGCTTATGTGGTTGATCCAAGACCATTCTTAGACCCTCCAAAAGGACTGTGACGTCTAATCACTAAAGATAGATATGGTTGGGTTGTGTCCCGCACACAATTAGTTAGTCAATAATTTTTTAGGAAGTTTTTTTACTTCCTAGTCGTTTTGACCTCCTATGTAACAAAAGAAAAATTGTTTAGAACTTTTGAAGTTTGTATGGGAAAGAAAATATATCTACTCTGATTCAAAATTATTTGAAACTTTTTGAAATTTAAAATTCAAATCCGATTCATAAGAGATTAAGACCAGTAAATTATCATTTTAATATTAAGTGCTTAAACAACCTACATATAACAATCTAACATAATAATAGTTAATATTAATTATTTCACGACCATATTACTTTTCATTATATTATACGACTATATTACTTTTCATTATATTACATCTTATTATCCTTATTTTCTACTTCCCTTCTTTTTATTCTCTTTCATTCTATTATTTATAATTAATAAAAAAAATCATAAATTAATTAGGATGGAAATTTATACTAATGTATTATCATACTATAGAGATACATGTTTATGAGATCGATAGTTGGCCTAGTGGTTAGGCTACTCTGCAGAGACAAAGAGGTCTAGTAATTCTCCCATGTATTAAAAAAAGAAAAAAAGATACATGTTCATATTATTGATATAAAACCTACATATATTACTGGATAAAGGAAGATATTATGATCCAAAGGGTCTTGAATACACACCCTTAATTCGATTTCTAACTCTATTTTCTTTCTGTTCTTACTAAAAATCTTAAATTAAATCTTACACTATAATTCAAAAATTCAATTACAATTATACCTTCTTTTATTTTTTTGTTTCTCTATATATAATACTTTATTTCAACATTTATTTAAACCTAATTTATTTTTTCTCTTTTAATCTCTCTCTCTCTCTCTCTCTCTCTCTCTCTCTCTCTCTCTCTCTCTCTCTCTCTCTCTCTCTCTCTCTCTCTCTCTCTCTCTCTCTCTCTCTCTCTCTCTCTCCCAACCTTTCTTTCATAATAGCACCAGATCTGGCGAGTCTGAGAAGACCACAAACATTTAAGAAGACCAGCTCCAGATCTAGCCACCATTCAAGCAGAGAAGTCCAGTTCGAGCATAGAGATGTTCGAACCATAACCACCATCCAAAATCAAAGAATGAGTTGTGTTTCCATGATGGTTGCAAGTTCAAGATCACTCATTTCTGCCTGCAAAAGCTCGTCGGAGAAGCCAAGCCTAGTCGTTACTTAGGTCACGAAGTCAAGCCTAGCTGTGATGCTCACCGCTATGCTGTAGATCTCGGTTTTGATCCTAGGCGGTCGACCCAGGCCTAGCGCCTAGGCGGGATTACACGGGGCCTAGGCGGAATTATACGGTTTCGAATCCTTCTGTGTAATTTTGTATATTTAGTAATATATATGTAGTAATTATAAAAAAATTAACTATTTAAGTCATTAAATTCATCTAACAACACTATTGTATATAAAAAAATACTATAAATTGAGTTATAATGTAAATTAAAAAATTCTCGAGAATAAGAAAAATAGCAAGAAGGCCTATGCAAGCATGTTTTTCCATTAATCGGCGCCTAGGCGGCCACTTTTTGCCATTAATCGGTGCCTAGACGGCATAGGCGCCTATTCCACGGCGACTAAGGCGCTAGGCAAAAACGCCTAGAGATTTAACTAGGCGTAAGCGCCTGAGGGGCGAGTTGACGCCTACGCGGCGCCTAGGCGCGCCTAGGCGGGGAGATCTACAGCATAGCCGCTACTAATGGATTCTCGGCGAAGCTCCATGACAGCTAGTTACTGGACGGCGAAGCCAAGCGAACCTCTATCTAGATCTAGAACGACGGAATATAGCATGCTATAATGGCTTGACGGTAGGGTTGTGCAGGTGAGTTGTTAGTTCCGCGTTCTCTCCGGCTTTAATGGCCAATTAGCTCTTGCACTTCACCTGGGAAGAGAGAGATTTTGGTCACGAACCTTGAATTGCGAAATCTCGCGTCAAGAAAGTGCAGCAAACTGCTTTTTTTTGGTTGTAAGATCTAGTCAAACTGATTTTTGAAATGTAATTAGTTTTCCTTTTTTTGTTGTAATTAGTTTGTTTCGTTTTTTCCTTTTGTAATCAGATTTAAATGTAATAAAATACTCATTGATCTTATCGAATACTCATTAATTTTATAAAATACTCATTAATTTTATAGAATACTCACTATTTTTTCTATAGAGTACTCACTATTTTTTATGCAGTACTCATCAAATTTTCCGATACTCTATATTTTTTCGGTGGTCGGAGGTTGGAGGTAGGTGGATAGTGGAGAGAAATGAACAATGACATCACTCATTTTGTCTATTAGTGTTAGTAAAAGTATTTTAGTATTTGGTCATCTTTGAGGTCTCTTTAAAGAAGTAAGTTTTCCACTAATTTTTATATGAAAAAAATTCTAGTCCAAAACTCTATGTGTCATTCACCCATAAATGAATCTATCATTGGATAATGGAGTCTATTTTACTATATACTATTAGAATAAATTGTATACGTACTAAAAATATAAGTCTATATTGCTATACTAAAATTTATATTTATGATTGATTTTAAAAAAAAAAATCTTAAATCACACACTTCACCTTCATTTGCATTAAATTAAGGATTAATGCCCAAAAAACTCCTCAGGCTAAAGTTAATCCTCTCTCACCAAAAATGTCTATCTTTCTTTTTTTCCCTTTTTTACCACCGCCGTTGTCGATCTTCTTTATATCTTTCAAATAGTTTTCATATTTTTAAACCGTTTGATGCCACTGTAACTGTAAATATCAATATAAAAGTGAAAAGTAAAATTGTAATATATCTCCTTAAAAGTTAATCGTGATATTTTTTTGAATATAAAGGTATCTAATTAATTACAATAAATTGCACTATAGGTCCCTGTTAAATTTTGACATAACCTTTTCTTTTCTTTTTTTGCTTTATTTTGCATTATTGATATATTTTAATTTCTTTTTTAGTATTTGTAAACAACAAACCATAAGTATATATATATCATAAAATATGACATATACCATATGTTTATGGATTAAAGAACAAAAATGTAGCAAAAGAAGAGCAGTTTGAGTTCTAAAAAATTTCCCATTCTGAGTTCTAAGAATATTTCTATAACTCAACCTGTATTTCTTTTTGGTTTTATTTTTGCATTCTTGAGATATTTTATTTCTTTTTTTAGTGTCTGTGACAAACAATAAGTATATATCATAAAATATGATATATATATATATATATATATACCATATCTTTGTAGATTACAGAACAAAATGCAACAAAAAAAAACAGTTTGAGTTATGAATAAATTCTCAGAATTAAGATTTTAAGTTCTGAGAATTTTCCCAAAACTCAAACTGCTCTTCTTTTTTTTTGCTTCATTTTTATGTTGTTTGAATTTTTTAGTTATTTTTTAATGTTTGTGAAGTAAAAAACAATGAATATGTATCATAATATATGATATATACGACATCTTTTATATTTTTTATCTTTGATTTGAAGAACAATATGAGTTTTGGGAAAAATTTCCAAAACTCAAATTCTGAGTTCTTACTAAGTGTGTAGATCACACTTTAATATCATTTTACAATATTGAGTTTCTAAACTAATACAAATCTATATTTTTAATATTGTTTAGTAAATAATTAAATGATAAAAATCATTCCATTTGAATTTTGAGAAAGTTGAGTCAAGATATCCAAGTTTCTAGTTGGAAATAAATTTCACTAATGTCCCCCGAAAGCACCATGTATTCCAATAATTGGGGTTTCATGCCTAAATCACCCAGTATGCCCGCCTAAAATCACCTATTGTACCATTTGCAAAGCACCTTGTGTGCCTGCTCAGACACTAGGTGTACTAGGCCTCCAACAATATCTTCAGGGCACTTATGCAACACATACTCCAATAATATCTCTAAATCACTTATGGTGCTAGTTATCAAAACGATGTCTCTAGGGCACTAATGGTGTGAATTCAATATTATCTCTACAACATCCATGTTCTAGTTCTATAACAAATATCTCCAATGCAACCGTGGTACGAGTTCTCCAGTACTTTATATGAAGCACCCGTGGTTCTAGTTTTCAAACGATGTCTAGCAGGTACCCATGATGTGAATTCTCCAGTAATATCTCCAAAGCACCTATGATACTAGTTCTCAAATGAATATCTTCAAAGCACCCATGGTGTGAATTCTCAGAGTGTCTCAAAAGCACCCATGGTGCTAGTTCTCCAACGATATCTCCAAGGTACTCACCTATTTTTGAACTCACTTATTTGTATTCACCTTAATGCAACCAACCTAATGCACTCACGACACATATTCCATCAACTTAAAATAGAAATAGTAAGTAAATGCGTATGAGCCCCTTAGGCAAGTCAACATATAGAAATTGCATTGCCACCCATACTATCTATACCCCTTAACTCATTATCCTATGGAAACCAATCAGGCAAAGTTTTCCTATAGAGTCATACCCAGTTGAGGGAAAATACTATAAAAATCATACAAAACAAATACTGAATTACAGAAAATATCTTAACATAGACCCCATAGCGTAACGCAAAAGCCCTACCTGCCAAACGAGTAGTCAATAGAAAGATACAATACTACAAGTTGTTTGAAATATATAATATCCAAATGAAGACTCCATGCATATTTAATATCGTGAAAGTTGAGCATAAGAGTCCCTGGGAATGTCAAAAAAAGAATGGAGGTCTACCCCACGCAAGCCATTTAAATGCAATACGTGCATGACGCATGTCAGGTGCATTCTTAATGAGAAATAAAGCCTCAACCTATACTTGTTGGGAGACGATATGTTAGTTCAAAAAATTCTTTCAAGTATGTCACAATCAAAACTACGGAAGAGTATCGAGCTAACGAGTCAACTCATTAACTACCTTTCTAACTCAAGAACCTTTTGAGCAAGAGACTGGGGGACAATTTGTCGTGGTAACGATATGGATTAGTCTAGGAGGCCCATGAAAGTTTGTTATGAATCCGTTGAGATAAGTCACTTGGATAAAATCTATTGATTACTTTCTATATATGCCCAAGAAGGAACTCGATCCATATTTATATACAATGACCATTATATGTGGGCTAATAGTGTGTTATTTACAAATCCCTGAAGGCCTACTCAACAGTTTTATAACTTGGGTCTAGGGGTGAGCACGGGCCGGGTTTACCCCGGGTTGGGGTCTAGGGTAAGGGTAGGGTAGATTAGCCGGGTCTAGGTTTTGCCAAGGGTAAGGGTAGGGTTAAACTTTACCCTACCCTTGGGTTACCCAAACACGGGTTACCCCGGGTTTACCCTATGGTAATTGAACCTGTAAATCAGAAAAGTAATTATAATATAAAGCTTAAAATTTAATAGAAATTGCAATTTACTCCCATATAATTGACTTAAATCACAAAATACCCTCAGATTCACAAAATATTACAACTTAACTATTACAAATTGCAATTTAATCCCTTGAATTACTCAAATTCACAAAATAAAAGGTACAACTAAATGAAATTCTTCCAAAATATTATAACACAATCAAATTCATTAAAAATATTACAAGACATTCAAACATAATCAAAAGCTTCAACTTCAAATTCATCACAATCACTTCCTGGAGCATTCCAATTCCAATATCCTGTTACTTAAAAGCATTCCTAAATATATCAGTAAGTTACTAAGTTAAACATATTAAGGCTTTAACCCTTAAGCCTCAGAACAGTGTCATCATAGGCTGCAATATAATAGCTTATAATTGAGTAGATCATCATAGGCCTCATGTTATAAACACTTTCATCGGCCTCAGATATAGTTGGAAAATAGCACGGGATTCCCGGAAAACCAACTATACCTCATCACCTGATTATGTTTTAAACACGTAGGCAACTCACTACAAAAGGCGGCTACTAATACATGTTTATGTAAAACACAATGATAATAAGGTAAGGGTTTAGCTTACCCAAAATAATTTGTTACTTGACTATTTTATCCAACATTTTCAGGTGGTGTAATGTCAAATGCGCCTAAAATACACAAGTCAGAATGTTAGTATATTTCAATATATTCCATATATTAAGTATGAATGAAGTAAAGAGAGTTCAAATTACCAAATTCAGCCTCAAGTTCTTCTACTCTACCCATAGCGGCTTCTACCGATAATGACTCACGCAACCAGTTTTGTGTACATATTAGTGCCTCCATAGTGTTTGGGTGTAAAGAGATCCTGAAACTATCAAGAACTCTTCCACCAGTACTAAACGAGGACTCATATGCGACCGTAGAAATAGGAACATATAATATGTTACGGGCTATTAAAGATAAAACATGAAAACGTTGAGAATTTCCCCTCCACCAGACCAGGGCATCAAAATGCTCATCATCATCGCCTTTAATAGCTTCCGAAAGGTATTTGTCAAGCTCAGTATTCCACTTTTAATTTGTGTTGAATCATGAAATAACTTGAATTGATCTCTAAAGAATTTTCGGGAATCGCTAGTTGCGGAAGATGATGATTCTGATGCAGCAGCTGGTTCAGTGCGCACAACTATTGGATTTTCTATAGCAAAATAACTCTCAAACACTGATTTTAATCCATGACTAATTTCCTCAATTAAGGGGCTGACTTGAATAGTACCATGCATAAATTCTAACCAATATCTGACATAAGCAAACTTCTTTCTCGGGTCAAGTATAGCCGCCATGTAGAGTAAGATATTCATCTGAGCATTTACACCCCAATACTTGTTAAATTTTTCCTTCATTTTCGAAGCCATTAAATCTAAAATCGTGTTATTTCCCGGGCCAAGATTATACATTCCTCGATACAAAATAAGTATCTCATCAAAGTACAAATTTGAAGTTACATACTTTATACCAGAGAAGCGTAAAGTAGCGTCATAAAATAGTTTAAGATATGTTACCAAGAAACGAGCATTATCCCAATCAATATCAGTAGGTAATCCATGGCCTAAACCCTCTATATACTCGGTGAACATTTTATTTTCTTTGAACATTTCGTTGAAGGCTTTCTCATATTTTTCGGCTCCATCTAGCATAAGATACGGTGAGTTCCACCTAGTATCAACATCAAGACAAACAACACTCGTAGCAGAGATGCTATCTAGAGAAACATAACGTTTGAAGCATAAAAACCGGCTAGGGGATGATCTAACATAACGTACTACATCTCAAATTCGTACAATGGCAAACCAAATAGTTTTCAAACCAGATTTGACTACAAGGTTTAGAATATGGCAACAACACCTAATGTGCAAGTATTTGTTTTGGCATATAATGGGCGATTTGGGAAGCAATGATTTATTGATCATATAATCCACTGCTACATTATTAGAACTCGCATTATCGGCAATAATTGTTAGAATTTTATCAATCCCCCAATCTTGTAAAACTGACTGAATTTTTAAGCCCACAGTTTCCCCCTTATGATCCTCAATCATAGAAAAACTAATTATACGTTTTCTAAAACCCAATTATCGTCAATAAAATGTGCAGTAACAACCATATAGTTTAAATTTTGAATAGAAGTCCAAGTATCAGTGGTAAGATTTATTCTTTTCCCCCTCAATCGAGTTTTCAAAAGTGATTTTTGTTGAGTAAAATTTTTTGCAATGTCTCGTGCAACAGTCCATCTAGATGGGATTTTAAAAAGTGGTTGCATACGATAATAATTTTTTTTAAAACCGACACCTTGAACAACACGAAATGAAATTTCATCTAATATTACCATCTCAGCTAGGGCATTTCTAGCACTTTCTTGTGTAAAAACATAAGATTCAATAACCCCATCCCCTTTGGGTGAAAAACCTAAAGTAGACTGCCCTGTTTCAACAATGTTAAAAGGATATTTTGGACAACTATTAGCACGTAAAGGGTTCATGTGTTTGTTTAGGTTATTAGTCCCATGGTTATCAGAACTTGCTGCATATATTTTCTCACAATAATTACAAACACCATACCTAAGGCCATTTACCCATTTTATGAAAATGATCTCAACAATTAGCCGAGGTCACACTTTTTCTTTTTTTACTAGGGGGAACAATGATATTTTCCTGAGAAAGAGGAGGGGGTTGAGTACCTTCAGTGGGTTGATTAGTATCATCCACATCAATAGCAATAGGTTCTATTTCAACCATGTTAAAGAACAATCTGCAATAAGAAGAAAGAAATTAGTTACATCAGAAGGCAAATGAACATAAAAAACAGAAAGAATTTAAGAAGCATAAGAAATTAAATTACCCACCTGAAACTTAAGAAGGCTTTAGAAAATAAAATGCGTATACCCTGTGAACAAAAACAAAACCAAAAAATTAATTAACAACACAAGAAAACTTAAAGAAAATACAAACACTACAATTGATTAACTTCTTACCTAAATTGATTCGTATCTGTGACAAAAAAAATTGAAACAAATTAATACGGTGAAAATAATTAACAGAAAATGAAATAGAAATAGATTGAGAAGAGAAATTATAAATACCTTTGAAACGGTGTGGCTTTGCTCGATCTGAAAACCCCCCAATATATAGGCAAAACCCCATGGCTAATCAATTGAGAATAAGACAACACGTTATTGAAACTTTCAATAACGGCTACATCAGACCTCAAAGAGGAGTTTTTCAGGCCACATTAAATGAAAGCTCTCGAACCCAACAACCAAACGCGGCTTCATTAAATGTTGACCCAGGGTTAGGGTGTAATCGACAGAGAAGATAAGAAGAATAATAATATAGTACAAGATATAGGCATATAGCCAGTGGCGGATCTCACCTTTGGCTGGGTGGGCTCAAGCCCACCCTCAACTTTAAAAAGAAAAAATTAATATTTTAAAAACTTAAACCTAACTAATCCGATATTGTATACACAAAACCTTTTCTGGTTAAACATACTATAAATTAAAGAAAAATAAGATTTTTTTAATATTTATCAATTTTTGGTGGTTTTTTTCAATTCAAGATAATTTATTTATTTTTAATTTTAATATATAATTTAAGTATGTATAATTTTTGTATTAATTTATAATTTTTTTATTAAAATAATAAAAAAACATTAAGAATAATATTATTTTGTATTTAATTATTTTCTTACGAGTTTTTATTTTTTGAAAATACCATCATTATGGATATTTTTCCAAAAAATGATTACTGGACAATTGTAATTTTTTAAAATTTTTTATATGGTATTATTTATTATATTACACTAGCTTATTTATAAATGAGTTACTTTCCTTTGATCCATGTAAATGCTATTTATCACACCTCGGTAGCATTAAACATTTCTGTTATGTGAAAACTGTGAGACTTAATTAGTAGAGTTATTAACCAATTTATTAATTAATTTCTCTTCAAGAAAAACTCTTAAACACAGCATAAAGATTTGTAATTCCCATTCTTCCATTGTAGCATCAGTTCAAGTTTCATCAAGTGAGCATAACAAAATTTATAAATGGAAAACATAAAATTAATCGAGAAAACTCTCCTAATTCCAGAGAATCCTACAGAAAAGAGGTCAATATTCTTATCAAATATGGACCTCGGCCTAGTTACGTACCAAGAATCTGTCTCTTTCTTCGACCCTCCAGCGAATCAAATGACTTTTTCAATAATTTGTGAGAAACTGAAACTCGCAATGCGAAAAGTGCTTGTAAAGTACGATTTTTTCGCTGGAAGGCTTCGATATTCCAATGAAGATAGTCATCGCCTTGAGATTCATTGCAATGGTGAAGGTTTTGTCTTTGTATCTGCAACTGTTGATTGTGAGTTGAGTCAACTTGGTAATCTCATGGCACCAAAGCCAGAGTTTAAGCACTTGTTGATGTTCTTACAAGAAGAGAATGAACAAAACCTGGATATAAACGAGCTACCAGTTGGATCTATCCAGGTATATATATATTAACATAAATAATAATATTATTCTATATTTCCTGATCTATTTTTTGTTATATGTTCGTGTATAGTTAACTGAGTTCAAATGTGGGAGCTTAGCATTAGGTACTCAATACAATCATTGTCTCCAAGATGCCATAGCGATTAGTGAACTCGAGTCCAACATTGCCGCTTTAACCCGTGGTGAAGATCTTAAAACTGTGCCAAACCCTGATCGAACAATATTTAAAGCTCGAAATCCACCCATAATTCTTTATCCTCATTCCGAGTTTTCAAAAGGAACCGATTCAGATAACTTGAATACAATCCGCTGTAACGATAAAACTACATATTCATATGATCAAACACATATAATTACTCTGTCCTTGGAGAAAATCAGCAAGATGAAAAAATACGCTATGGGTGAAGGAAGATTAACTCGTTGCTCGATTTTTGAAGTCATAGCGGCTAAAATATGGAAAGCAAGAAGCATAGCTCTTAATATACCGGACGATGAAATTTCGACTATGTTGTTTCCAGTAGATGTTAGAAAACGAGTGGTCCCACAAGCCCCGATTGGATTTGCAGGAAATGCGCTTATCCCTGGTTATGCACAAGCTACTATGCGAGAGATTAAGGAAGTAGAAGAATATGTTCTTATTAAGAAAGTGCAAGAAGGAATAGAGAGATTGAACGATGAGTATGTGAGATCGAGCATTGATTGGTTAGAGGTGAACAAAGGTGTGCCTTGTAGGGAGAATAGTTTCTCTCTTGTGGCTTGGTGGAGATTAGGGTTGGAAAAAGATGAGTTTGCTTGGGGAGAAGTTAAATGTAGTGTCCCAATAGGTGTTAAACCAGGGTTGGTTTTTATGTTACCTGGGTTAAAAGAGGACGAAGGGATGAATATTTGCCTCGCACTTCCTAATGATCGGGTAAAAGAATTCGAGAGACTAGTCATGGAAGAATAGAATATTATCAATATTCTAGTACAGAAATAAAATCAATGACTATTATGTATTGTTTCATTTATATATATAATTCTTAAAAATATGATTGAGGTGAATTTTAAAATTTAATTTAAGTTGATAATAGTCCAAAGAAAGGATTTGTTGAAGCAGATTGAATAATAGTCCCAGCTAATTTCAGCAAAGAGATATCCACTTTATCTTTCGGTAGAATCAAATATTCATCGCTTTTTTCAAATCCACATAGTTCAAGAAACTGAATTCCTTGTTTGAATCTTCCAACTCTATCCTGAAATGCTGGATTAGTGAGTCGGATTTTCCTAAACTTTGGTGCATCAGGGTTATTAACAACGTTTCTGATGTATATGAAGAGAGTTTCAAATGCTCGTTTCACTTTGTAAGCATCATCCTAAATATTTGAAACACTTTTAAGGTTAGCTTGAATTAAGTGGTTAAAAATCGCTAAATATTTTGGATTCACAATCTTATGTACCTTGTTTATTCGTCTAAGAGATCTTAAACATTCTTCCATGAGCTCTGCTATGGAAGCTGATTTAACAGGTAAATGAGACGATGGTAATTTATACACCAAAGATTTGCTAGGTTGTTTGAATATAGGACCTTTAGGCAAACCATGACTTCCACGTCTCTCTAATTTATCCTGCTCCAATTTCTTACGAATTTTCTCCCGGTCCCTTTTCTCTTGGTCTTTCTCTGCTTTCCTCTGGGATATGAAGCTAATATTCATATAATCATCAAAGTTTTATTACGAGATTTTGGTTTAATAATGATAAAAAAAAGGAGAAGAAGGAGAAGCATATAGCTTCTAATGTATAGTGTATCTAAATAAAAACACACCGTTTTCTTTCATTTTCTTCAGCCGTTTGCTTTGCAGTTAGTAGCTCTTCATCTTCGTCCTTTCTATAAGATCGTTCCCTAATTGGACAAGGACTTAAAAAATAGTGATCATCAGAATGAACGTGATGGAAAATGCCATTAAATTCCAATAAATTTTGTTAATGCAAAGCCCTAAACTAGAGTACAGGGAGAAATCTGAGAGAATGATGATAAACCTTAGCTCCTGCGCTTTCAACCGTACTTGTTCAGAAACTTGAGAAGGATTAGAATCTTCAATGTCGATATTTAACTGAATTAATGTATACGAATAAGTACATTTCAAGTAAGCTAATAAAATTATATAATTTTAAAATCACTACTTACAGAAGGAGACTCATCAATCTCGTGATCGATGATCCAGTTTATGGCCTCCTCGATACTCGAGTTGCCTGGAGAATGGAGATACAATAAGGGCAGGGAGTACGTTAATCAGAAATGAAAACACATATGTAGTGTCAGAGAATTTACCAGAGGAAAGTGCTTTGGTAGCTTGAGCCTCTGAAAATCCCATGGCTTCAAGTTCATTAAGAAGATTTTTGTTAACTTGGTGAGCAGCCATTTCTGGTAAGACTGTGAAGGTTCTTGGAAGGGTTTTAGCAAAGTCCGTGGATGGTTTGTTGAAGGAAATGTATCCATTAAAGTTGCAAAATGCTGATTCTTTAGCCAAATCTCATGGCAACGTGATGTGCTTTTTAGGATCGTTTACTTTATGTTGTGGTCAAGAAAGGGATTTTAAATTTCTTGTGCCTCCTTTCTTTGAACTTTCTTATAGTACTTGATGGAGTGAAGAAAAAGCAAGAAAATTCGTGGTTAATCAGAGCCACTCAATACTAGTTAGAGGGGTTTTTCCGAAAGTTATGAATATATATATATTTTTTTTGTTACATAGGAGAGCCACTTTGGATTCGGAGTCATTGATTCGGTTCGAACACCACTAAATTCGATGACCAAGGTTCTGGCCAGTGAGCTAATCCCAACTAGTTATGAATATTTGAAAACTGCAGTAATAAAAGAGATTATGGAATTAAATATATATTTATATATATAGGACACTGGATTTAGTATGGGTGTGGATATTCATAGAAAATTGAGGGTCTTTACAAAGATTTGAAAGATTCAGAGTTTGAAAAAGCTACGGGGAACATAGGACCGACAAAGAAGAAAGAAGGGGTTTGAGTAGATAACACCACCAATGTCCTTGAGTTTTACACCGGTGAGAGAATTGCTTGTAGGCCTGAGCGAAAAAGTCTAACTCGAAAATCAAGTCCAACACGTGACCATCCAGCCCGGAGAAGGTCAAACCGTACTTGGCCCCTTTTTAACATCGCTTAAAAAAAAAACTAACCCAATGATTTGGGTCTCTGTTCGATTAATTTTATAAGATGCTCGGGTTAATTAGAGCAACCTGACAATGTAACCCACTAAGTTTTATACACTAACCATATATAAACCTCAAACCTAACCTTATCCTCTCATTTTCTTACATCTCCCCTGAAACCTTTCCTTTATCCTCTCTCAGTTAAGAAAACTAAATATTCTGACTCGAATCAAATCACGAACATCCTCTTTACTAATCTAAACCATCACTATATATCGATGAATTACAAGCATTTATACATGTTTTAATCAATATAATCACATCCACAGCTTGACATTTAAAAGTATAGGGGTTGGTTGGTAAGGTAAACACATTTTTTTAATGTTAGCAACAATCGTGGGTTCACATGTCTATTTTTGTCAATTAGAGATGTAATTTCTTGTTTGTAGCGAACTATTCTATTTTAGAGCATTTTTAGCATATATAATATGTTGGTTCTTCGAAAAATGGTGTATGTTATTATGAATAAGTAATATAATTAGGTGAAAGGCCAAAGGTCTTTCATATTTATTTTGTATAATTGTGACAAGTGAAGGGTCACTATTTACTCTATAAATATAAGATCATTTCTTTGTAATAGAGTTAGTAAAATTTTTAGTATACAAGAAACAAATTCTCTCCTTATTTTATCTTCTTCTCCTTAAGTTTATAACATGTTATAAAGCCCGAATAAGTCTTTTCTATCAAAGCGAAACATTATAGTCTAGAAGGTAAAGTCATTTGTCAGCAAAGCACATTGCATGTGTTTGAATCACGAATTGGTTGATTTAATTGGGAGCTTATGTACTTCAATGACTGGAAGCCTATGTGTAATTTTTTTTAAGGCCTGAAGCTAATTATTAATTTTAAAGGGTCCGAAACCTTAATAAAATTCAAAAGCCCGAAGCTAAAAATTAATGTTGTAGACTCGAAGTCTCAATTTGAGTAGATGATGCTATATGTAGATTTATTTACCAACCCGAAATAAAAAATAAAATCGGTAAAACTTTAAGTAACATGATGGATTTGAACTTGAGTCCTTAGATAATAGAGTATTTGCATATAACCGCTAGGCTATATATTTGTTTTGCTTAACATTGGTAATATTTGAAGAATATACTCTAAATTTCTATGTTTTGTTATATATCATTCATATTCTACAGTTTATAGGCCCGAAGCCTACGTAGAAATTTATATTTATCGGGAGAGTATAACAACTTTTATAGGCCGAAAACCTATCACGAGTTTTATATGCCGAAAAAATAAAGCAAATCTCATAGACTTGAAGGTTAGAATACAATTTATATGCCCAAAGTATAGAAAAATAAATGATCTAAAGGCTTGAAGCCTTGATCAAAGTTTAAAGACTTGAAACCTATACCAATTTTTTTATAATTTCTACAAAATAATTGAGGAATGACATTTAATTTTTGTATTGAAAACAAATCGTTCATTCATCTCCTGAAGAGAAGTTTATTGAGTACAATTTATTACTCTTAATTCACTAAAGTGAACGATATTGGATTCTTAAATAGTTTTTTTTTTCTTTGGACCGAATAAAATTGTAGGGATGAAACCTACAATGAATTCTATATGCCAGACACATATACAGAAATTTATAGGCCTGAAACCTACAACAAACTTATAGGCCAAAAGCATAAAAGAAAATATAGGCCAAAAACATATATCAATATATATATATATATATATATATATATATATATATATATATATATATATATATATATATATATATATATATATGCCAAAAGCGTATAAAAAAAATTTACATGCTTGAATTTTGCACCATATGTTATATGTGAGAAGTATATACCAAATTTTATAAACCCGAAGTCTAGAACACAATTTATATTTCCAAAGTATAGAACAAATTATCTAAGATTTAAAATCTAGATCAAATTTAAACGACGTGAAGCATATATCAATTTTTTTTAATAAAGGCTCAAAACCTAGGCCGAATTTTTAAAAGGGGGAATTCAGACTAAAGTGTAAATTTTAGCAACTCGAAATCTAAAATAATTACAAAGTCTTGAAATCTTATTCAAATTTATGGGTTTGAAGAAAAAAGGTGTTATATGACAAAAAAATCATATGGATATGATGGATATTTAAGAATCAAATTTCGTTGTATGTAACACAATAATTTCATTCATAAAAAGTACATAAAATTAGAGGGAGATAAGTTGAGCTTAAGAGCATAATGAAGTGCACCATCTTTTGGTATAATTTGTGCAATGTTTGCATAATAAAAGGTCCGAACTTGTAACCTCCCTTGTACATCTTAAAGTCTTACTTTTGGACAATCTAATTATTTATTAGTAAATTGGACAAAAGAAAATTTTAGTGCAAGTTCAGATACTACTAAATTAAATGAGGATTTCAAATGGTCAATTCTAATATTATCAAGTGGAACAATATTCATCTCCTTGTATAATATCACGTATATACTCTTGAAGTAGCTATATCGCAAATAAAGGTTTTACAAAATACTATGAGATCGTTTATCTCGTAAGCAAGCAAAGTAATGAATTGTTGATATAAAAATCATAATTCACGTTCCATTTACATAATGCTATTCCTTGAAGCGATTAGACTTATATTCTCATAACGAATGCAATAAATTTCAAATATGTATTAAAACAAAAATTATGGTGGCAAGGTTTAATTGAATAAAATCGCAGTCTCTAACTCAAGACCATTCCCTGTAGCGAGTGTTGAATTTTTCAATCTATTCTCTAACTCAAGATTGTTGCATTTTTCAATCTATTTAAAGTGGATATGTAAACAACAATGGTAGGGCTAAATACGATTGAATATTGTATTTTCTGGCTAAAATTATTCATTATAGTGAATAAAACTGCATCTCCTGAAGAAAAAAAATGCTACATCTTCTAATATGTATTGGAATCCGTGTTGTGGTGATCATAACTTTATGTAAGGTTGCAATCTTAATAGTGTTGCAAAGTGTGCTTTGCAGGTATGTTTTCATAAAGTATATGTATAATTTTTATGTATATATATGCTTTTTTTTTACTAGTATTGTTGGTAATCAAAGTGATAAGAAAGGAAAAGGAGGTGATGACAACAATGTTTATCGTGAATACATAGAAGTTAAACAAATTGAAAAAAATGCGAGGTTAATTATTTATGAGAATACAAAGGAAAAATGGGATGCCGTCGCATCCTTCTAAAATTTAAGGTTACCTAATTATTCTCCTGAAGTAAATATTATTGTAACTAGACGTATATTTTATGAAGAAAGATACATTAAGACCTTTTACACAGTTCATGTCATGTAAATACTCCTGAAGTAGTAATATCGTAAGTAGATTTTTATCCCAATATTAAGGTTTAACATTACATTTTCTTGTAAACTATAATGTTTCGTTCCTCGAAGTGAATGGAGCTACATTCCCTGAAGTGAATGTAACCGTTTTCATAAACTAAATAAATAGACATATGGATGAAAAGAAAGTGGGTTAATGTTGTATACCCTTATTAGAAATTATTCCCTGGAGAAAATATGATCACATTCTCTGAAGCAATTGCATAATTTCAAGCTTATATAACATTGACCCGGTAATGGAAATAATTGAGTGACTTAAAACTATTTTTCCTAGCTAAAAACCATTCTTGAAGTGAATGGAAGTGCGTTTCTGGAAGAAAATGCAATGTTTTTCAATATGTCATTGATATCTTAATGACCCAAACTCCAGACTAGGTTAAGGTAAGAAAAAAATCTTTACCACCATAAGTGGAATAATAAGGAATATCCTGAAAGTAAAAGGTCACGGTAAATAAGCCATCACGAAATAATAAGCATGAATATTATCGATAAAGTGGAACTATATAGTATTCGCGTACCCGTGGAATACTAAGACATTTATTCGATCTAATTAAAAGTTTTTGGATGCCCAAAAGTTATGTTAACTTGTTGTACAAAATTGACATAATTGGTGAGTTGTGTTTTAAGTAAATCCCGAAGAAATTTACTAAATATAAAACATATTTTTCGAAATTAGTATTTTGTATAAACCACAAGTGTCTGTAACAATGTATATCTTTGCATTATTTACTAAAAGTCTCACCAGAAGTGTGTATGAAAATGAAATATGCTATTTCTTTAGGGTTATATAATTTACAGATTCGAGCAGTTGAAACGCTCATTCGTGCAAACGAAAAGATGTCATAATCCAAAGTACTTTTATATTATTAAATGATCAACTTTATCACCTAGTGACAGTAACTATATGTCGAATAATAGATTACTCACTTGGTCTCTACTTAAAAGAACCAAAAGATTCTTTTACCAATTGACTACCCCCTTATTAGGGGGGAGAGACAGGCAACCTGAAGATGCGTGACGTATCATGGAATACAATTATTATATCAATTCTATCCCCGAATTAAAGAATAGGAACTTGAAGTTAAAAGGAATAACCTTTTGCAAAGTATTGCAAATAATATATCTATTACATTCGCAAGTAGAATATTTCAAAATCCCAAGATATGTTGTAAACGCTCCAACATAGTTTATTGTCCCATATAGACACATAACAAATATTCCAGCAAATGTATCAAACCAATGCATGAAGCGTGGTAAGCCTGTCGGTCTAAAGTATACCATGCCCCAAAGAAGAAAATCTCATGAGTAAATTATTAAATGGTAAATATTGTGGAATGTACACTCCACGTGATACGACATGAATTATTAAGCCAACTAATGTTGGCACATGCATTTTCCTTAAAGAAAGTAATGGTCATGAAAATACCTAGGTACCTAAATATATGAAAAGTTATGTAGATAATTAGTCTACTGGAAATATTTAAAACCATTAGACAATCTATGAGATTAATATATTTTCATTTAATATAGCGCTTGGAATAATTAATGAGGATCCTAAACCACAAAGTGGTGAAATATGTCAACAATGAAAGAAAGGATGTCCTCATTATTATGTTATTGATCCGGTGTAGTGGTGATTAGATTGATAATAGAGTTTTTTTTGTGAGCAAAATGGGTGCTAGAAGCACCATAGGCGCCTGAAGCATGACATGTGCCCAAGCACGAAAGATTTTTGAAAGCACAACAAGTGTCTGAAGCACGATAGGTGCCTAAAGTACTTAGAGCGTCTAAAAATGAATTCTCGAAGACTGAGAAGTTCCTGGAGTATAAAAGTTCCCTAAGAACACAGTTTATTTAAAGCACAAGAGAAAAGTGTCTGTATCATAAAAGGATATTCAGAATAATTGTTGTCATAATTAAAAAGATGTGATATTTATGTATTGTACATTTTTTCCTTCACTAGGGGTTTTTCCCACTGGGTTTTTCCTAGTAAGGTTTTAACGAGGCATACCGAATATTAATTGTCCAAGAAGTATATCAAGAAATGATATTACTAACACTCCATACCCTCAAGTAAAAATCCAGAAGATTTATTAATTAAAGTTCATTAATGATGACAACAAGGTACAATTCCAAAAGTATCTAATGTATTAGGAAATATGTAATGTCGTAATGAGGGAGAGAATATATTGAAATTCTTCATTTTTTTCCTTCACCACGGTTTTTCCCATTGGGTTTTCCTGGTAAGGTTTTAACGAGACAGCTTGAATATGTGTCATAACTCCCAAGAATTGATGTACTCTTTTCCCTTCATCAAGTTTTGTCTCGATGGGTTTTATTGATAAGGTCTTAATGAGGCATATCCTTCAGTGAATATTCAAGGGGGAGTCGTATGAAATACTTATTAAGTGGATTATTCAACATACCAAAAAGAAGCGTGTTTTATCTCCAACAAGAATATACTGATGGTATTTTATGAGGATATTATTGCTTGTGCCACACATAATTATAATGATTACATCAAATGAGACAGAACAAAACATATTTTACCAAAGTCTCCTACGCACACGAGCTACAGAAGAATGTGGATACTGACACTCGACAGATTCAATCACGTAAGAATTTTGTAGATTTTCTTTATTAAATCATTGTCAACCACAATATTCAAGAAGTAGATCCACAATATTAAAATACGACAACTCAGAGATCTCTTGCCAACATCAGGGTGAGCATAAACAAGACTGTACTCTTTTCCTTTGTTCAAATTTTGTCCCATGGGGTTTCTTGGCAAGGTCTTAACGAAAGGCAGGGTTTCAAGATGATTAGGTCCATCTATATGTACTCTTTTTCCTTCGACCAAGTTTTTATCCCACATGGTTTTTCTTGGCAAGATTTTAACGAGGCATATTTCCTAATGGATGGACATCCAAGGGGGAGTATTATAAATAAATAATATAATTAGGTGGATGTCCAAAGGCCAAAGGTCTTTCATATTTATTTTGTATAACTGTGACAAGTGAAGGGTCACTATTTACCCTATAAATATAAGATCAAATCTTTGTAATAGAGTTAGTAGTTTTTGAAATACAAGAAACAAATTCTCTCCTTATTTTATCTTCTTCTACTTAAGTTTATAACATATGTCACCATTTTCACAAGATTTTAATTCCAAATATTTAGTTTATTTGTATGATTTGAATTTTTTTATTAACTGCGGGTCTAAAATTATTGTGTTGTTTATTTAATATATATATATCTTCAAAATTATTTACTTTATGGGATTTTGACCCAAACAAGCCACAACTTGTATTTTTTTACATCAAGTTCAGTTTAAAATCACACTATTATACCTTTGAATTGTCATTAATGCGCTTTAATTACTGATTAAAAAAAGAATAACATTTTTTCCTCACGTGCTCAAATTATGTATCATCTATATTTTCTCTCTCCAATAGCAACCATTTGGTGCCATAAATTACGTTTTGTGCATTCAACCCCATAAATAAATCTCTACCAAATAGGAAGATGTTTCAGAATGTGAACTAGTGTATGAAACTTAATGGCCCGTGTGTAGTTTAAGATGGGTTGTCATTGAATAATGATTGGCTTATGTACACTTTTGCATGGGTTGCTCGTTCAAGTAATAATTGGTTAAACGGGAATAAGCATCTCCACAGGGATTGCTAGATATGATTGATATGTTTAAGTGAATAATGGAATTAATTGCAATACAAATAAAGATAAATGTTTATTTGGGTTTTTGATTAAAAACTACTAAACACAAGAAAGTAAATTAACTAGAGATTAACAGAATGCAAATAAAATAAAGACTAAAAGAGTAGACACAAATATGAGAAGTATACTTGAGACTCGTTAGGGATCCACCTTATTTCATATATTTAGTGTTTTTGTTTAAGGGTCAAGTTGGTAATTCTATATTAGTCGGGACTCTAACATCTCCTAACTCCTATCAGGGTAGACTTAGAAGCTATCCTTTAGTATTACAAACCCCGTCAAGGCGATGATAAGCTACGTTCAGACGAATAAGAAATTACCCAATTGGCTACACGGTTAGTCAAGCCCGTCAGGATCAATGAAGAATACCACGCGTTTATTATTTAGTTCTGTAATTAAGCTCCCCTTTCCGGATGATCACCGCCACTAGTGAATATCCTAATTACTAACACCTATTTCTAATTGGCCAAATTAAAAACAATAAATAAGATTGAAATAATAAACAATATGAAATACCTAACTTGAATTAAATTCAAACAATCTGAAATTCAAAAGTACTAAATTTATTAAATTGGAGCTTAACCCATTACGCGATTCTCAAGTATATAAAGGTTTGTCTCATATTCGAATTAAAAACAGAAAAAAATCAATTTGATACATGTTTCCTAAAAACAGAAATAAAAATAACATAATTAGATGAATGACTTGAGCTGTTGGTTGAAAAAGAAAGAATTTATCTTGCCGCTGCTTTGCTCTCTCTCAAAAAATTCGAAATAATATGAAGCGTCTTGATTTCTGAGGTTTAAGAAGCCTTATATCGAGCTTAAAACGGATTGAGCCTCTATTTGACTTAACGAAATGATTAAGGGCCCAAGTCCATTTTATAATTCCCGCATCTGTTGTACACACTTAAGTAAAACAGGTGTAACTTTCACATCGTAAGTCTAAACCACCTGATTCTACTTCTCAAATTTCGATGACTCAGATGGATAGAAGTGACGATACGTCACGAAAGTGATGTCTTTTGCTCCTTTAACACATCCTTTTGCTCTTGGACTTTAAACTTCACTTCTTCTCTTCATCTTAATGCCTCATAGCATCTATGTACCTAATAACTTCACACTAAACAAACAAATTAACGCACAAAAGCTCTAAAAGTAAAGATATTATAATTCTGAAGGAAGAAAGTGCAGTATAGAAATATATGTCTAAAAATCTATCAACTAAGTCCAATTTCTACCTAAAATGATGTCTCCTAAGGGCATTTATTTATCACAAAAAGGGAGACATCACAAACGTATTGGGGTAAACCTGAGTTTGATAGATACCTCTCGAGGATATTGAGGGCGGCAGTGATTCGTTTGATGTGCTAAGATGGTAGAATAGTAATCCTGAGAGGTTCCAGTGTTTTCATCAGTTTTTAGAGATATATTTTAAATTTCAGTGTTTATGGTTTCCTGAATTTTTTTTAGTACAAGGACTGAATTTTGATTGATTTCGTAGTTGTTTGAACCCAAATACGGCTGAGGTGCTTATTTTCACTTAAAACTAGTTAAGGGACTTGAATCAGAGATTCAATAGATCACATTGAAGAACTAAAAGACGAGTTCGGTATGTAGTATTAATACTTTTATTAAATTCTTTATTTTGTAATTATTTACTTACTAAGTCCCTTGTTCTTATTTCTTTGTCAGGTATTTTTTTACATGAACTCGACTTAAGTTGTAGATGATATAAGTTAATCTTGGTAATAACTCCATTTGATTGGCATTGAAAACATGGTTTTGGTAACTCGTGGTTGTTGACGTTGTGTTTCGAGTAATTATCGATTGTTGAGTTGGTTACCGGTATTTCTGAGATGAATTACGTTCTAATTTGATGCCTATGAAGTTACAACTGAGGTTGATGATGATTACAAAGAATGACGCAGATAAGGATTCGAATAGTTTGAGGCCAGACTTATATATTAATCTTATGTGTTCTTTGCAATTGTTAATCATATAGTGTCCCTAAGAAAATGCAAAGACATACGTGTTTTAAATGTCTGGAAATACTTTCTGCAACTCTGAGATGATTTAACAAGTCCCCGATCCTTCAAGACCAGTAAAGTTTAAAGTGATATGTTGAAATTTGAACATTTTGTAATATTTAGGTTATAAATTTGTGTATTTTTTCCTTCTATATCTAACGTAAATATTACAACATTCGTTAGTAATATTTTTATTTGATGAGTAATACCTTTAAAAGTTATCGTTTTTGTTAGTTTCGGCAAATTTTTGTTAGTTAATGGTATTTTTTTCAATTCTAGTAACTTTTTGAGTGTTAAGTTACTTTTTCAATTTTTAATTTTTAAAAAAAAGTCCAATTTATAGCCATCTTTATTGATGTTAACTTGAACTACCAAGGTTAAGAATTTATTCTAACTACCTGAGGACAGAGATTTCCTTAATTCGCATATAATTTGTTTGGTGCTCCACCCCAAAATTGTTGGGGGGAAGGGGATCTTGAGAATTTAAAGGCCCTGAGCGAAATTTCAATTTTCGGCCCCTTTTAATAGTAGGTTCCATTTTCAATAGATTAACAATAATATATAAGAGTTGTGGAAGTGAAATCATCTAGTTGAGGTATATATAATGCCCCAATATTTGTATTTTTTTTATAGAAATTAGATTATTTTTCACTTATAAAGGGTAATGGATTTTTATTAAGCAATTACCTAACATAACACCTCATTCTTACTTGAAATAAAAGTTAGATTTATCTCAAATTCATAACATATTAAAAAATTACAAGACTAATATATATATTATAGTATTTTAGTGTAATAATCAACTATATATCACTCTCTTACATTACTATATTTGTATTTTATATCAATATTATATAAAAATATAATATACATGTATAATAAATAAGTAATAATATCATCAATGTATATAAATTTGTGCTTAATAAATAATAGTTATATTTTGTATCAAAAATTTAAATTTTGTCTTAATATATTTTATCAAAAAATAAAATATTGGAACAATTAACTTATTTAATAAAAAAAAAATTATTTCTATATATTAAATATTTTATTTGAGTAATGTTGAATATCGCCTCAATTTCTATCACTCTTTCATCACCAATGAGAGAGAGAGAGAGAGAGAGAGAGAGAGAGAGAGAGAGAGAGAGAGAGAGAGAGAGAGAGAGAGAGAGAGAGAGAGAGAGAGAGAGAGTCCCACTTAAGACCAGTGTTTTAAAAACCTGTCTATCTGCTAGAAGGTAGTTTAACTTCTAGAAATGACCAAGTAGTCTCAGAAGGTACCATGCCGGTTTAGGCGGCGCCTAGTCGGACCTAGGCGGCCTGGAAGCTAAAAAATTTAAAAAAAATCATTTTTTAATACAAAAAATTAAAAAATTCTATTTTAAATTTTATATAAACCCAAACAAATATTTAAATAAAAATAAAAACTGCCTAGCGGGAGCCTAGTCGCTCGAAGGTGGTCGACCACTTGCCTAAGGTCTAGCGGCTTTTAGAACACTACTTAAGATCTGTCTAAAGAGTGATAAAATAATTATGTGATTTAAAATGATATCCATCATTATTCATTTTTATAAATTATCCTTTCAGTATAATTTAAAACAATGATCAATTAAAATCCTCATAAAAAAAACTTATTTACTAAAATCATCCTCTAAATTCTTCCGTCTACAAACTAATAATAAGTTACCAAAGGTCTAAGATACTATTACTTTAATCCAAAATTACTATTATATATAACTACCTAACCTTGACGTAACTTATTCTTATTTTAAAAAACCTAAGAAATGCTCTCTCTAAAAAACCCTCTCCTCTCAAACACAAACACTTTCACAAGCCTCTTTTAACCTAAAATACATTCAATCTAGTGTTTAATCCTATCAAATTCTATAAACACAAGATTTCAAATCAAAATCTTCTTCCTCCTTCCTCCCTCCTCGTTTCTCCTTTCTCCACTCGCTTGTATAGATTTTCATCATGAATTTCTATGCCTCCTCCCATCCTCTTGCTAAGAACAACCAGCTAGTTGTAACACCTGATGAAGGCTCCATTTACCGAGTTGTGAATGAACACAAGCTCCTGGTGAAATTGCTACAAAAAGAAAAGTTCAATCACATATTTATCAAAAACCATGTTAACAAATACTGGGAACTTAAGAAGCAAGCTGAAGTTGAAAGATGTGGAGACAACACTTACATCATCAAATTTGGCACTGAAGAAGACAAGAACAAGGTCTGGAACCAAAGGCCATGGATTGTTCAAGGAAAACATTTAGCAATCAATCAATATGAAAATGGAGACAAGAAAGAAGTTCTAAACACTACATTATGGCTACAGCTCTCAGGTATACCAGCCAATCTCTTAACTGAAAAGTGTATAGAGAAAATGTTTGGATATTTTGGTAAAGTTTACTCGGTAGAATTACCAGAATCATTAGAAATCGATGAACACTCTATAACAAGAATACAGATTGACTGGAGTATCAAAAATCCATTAATAGCTGGGATAAACTACTGGGAAAATGAATTCAAAGCTCACTGGAGTAAGTTCAAATACGGAAATATAGGGCAAGTATGCTACGGATGTGGGCTTTTTGGTCACGATGAACTCAATTGCAAGAACCCTAAAATCTCACCCAAATTAGGGGCGTGGATGAAAATTTCTAATCGGGGGCCTACACAGAAATTCTACCTCAAAGAAGCTACATCTAAGGCAACTGAGACTAAAAACACTAACAACAACAAAGAAGGTATGAAGAATCATTTGAAATTACAAAAATCGTTACCTCAAGTTTCTCAAGAACTCAACTCGGTTGAAACGCTAATGAGTGAACCCGGTAACGGATACAATAACGACGTTAATAGTAACGGCGTCATCTTCGAATTTGGTACTATGAGTGGTACACAGATAGGACAAGGCAGTGGTAGTGGTATTAACCACAAGGACGAAGGCGGAAGAGGATGTGCTGGTAATGGGAGAGAGAAGATGAATAGGGGTAAGGACAAAGTTTTGTCCGTTTATAATGAAAAGGAAAACAAATTGGCCCAGGTGGCAAATAACATGTTAACAAAGTTTTACTCCCCACCGGCCCAAGAAAAAGTTATACAATTTGGGTCTTACAAAAGCCCAAACAAAGTTAAAAGTCCAAATGTGATATTTTCGCCAAATATCACAAACATTAGCCCAAATACAAAAAACCCAAACATAACAAAAACATCACATAAACTTAACTCACAGATCAAATCGATAATTCCCAAATCACAATAAACCCTAAAACACCTTCATCTCCAATCGAAAACCATAACGTTTCTTCATCCAACCATACTTCTGATAATTACAAAACCCCACAACCTTATTACAAAAACACCTTCAACTCAAATGAATCCCAAAACCTGTTAAAAAACTGTTACTCAATGGAGCAATTTAACAAAAATAAGTCGCTCAAAAGGGAACATGAAGAAGCTTCGACTAGAAGTTCAATCAAGACCAAGAGTGTCAAATTCAGATTTTACATAGCCACTGAGATTAATCTAAAACAACAAAAAAACTCTTTGGAACTTCAGGCTGGAAAACAAGGAAGAAAAGATTAAAAAAGAAGAAGAAGAGATGGAAAACGTAGTAAGAGAAGCTGAAGAGGTAATGAATGACAATATGGGGAGAAGTGAGATTGATAACAATTCGGAAACTGAAGAAGGTCGTGAAGAAGGTGAGTTTGGTGAAGCTACAGCGGTTTGCGGGGTTGACCCTATTCAACCCCAGGCTGATCAATGATACAAACAGCCTGGAACTGTCAAGGAATTGGCAACTCCTTGACAGTCCAGACCCTATCCGATATCATTAGAAAATATCAGACTCAGGTATTATTTCTATCCGAAACTAAGAATAAGTATGTGAATGTTAAGAAATTAGAAAAAATTATCAATATGAAACTAGTAGAAACAGTGGATACAGTAGGATTAAGTGGAGGCCTTGTAATATTTATTAAAAGTGATATAATTATGGAAATCATTAGTAAGAATCTCAACCATATACACTGTAAATTATTAGATGGTAATAATACTATATTTACCACATTTGTATATGGTGCCCCAATTGATAAACTTAAGGAAAATTGCCTTGAAATATATAGCAGCTGTAAACCTAAGAATAATGAACCATGGAATCTTTTAGGGGATTTCAATAACATAAGAACAATTTCAGATAAAAAAGGAGGGGAAAAACATCTTACAAAGAACATGAAACAATTCAATGGCTTCATTAAACATCTGAAACTTGAGGAAATAGTCCACAAGGGGTGTAAATACTCTTGGCCCAATAAAGAAGCAATGGTGAAATGATTAAAACACTGATAGATAGAGGCTTTTGCAATCAAAATTGGGGACTATTATATCCTACTGCCTGGATAGCTTTACTCCCAGCAGTAGGATCTGATCACTCCCCTCAGGTTTTAATTATGAAAGATAATCATATTAACAAAGATAGAAGGTTTTATTTTGAAAATCATTGGTTGGAAGAAACTGAATGTTTAGATATTATTAAAAAAGTGTGGGCTAGTAAAAATTTTGGTAAGGGCAAGTTCAAAGAAACAATGAGCAATAAAATGAGGAAATGCAGTAGACTTTTGACCTACTGGAGTAAAAAGAAATTTAAAAACAATAAAAAACAAATAGAAAATAAAATGGTGAAATTGGAAATGATTTATAATGATCCAAACACCACCAACTGGGATGAGTATCATTCCATAGTAAAAGATGTTGAAACTTTATGGAAAAGAGAAGAAGATTTTTAGGCCAATAGATCAAGGATCTTTTGGCTTAAAAAAGGAGATAAAAATAGCTACTTTTTTCATGCCTCTACTAAAGAAAGGAGAAAAATTAACAAGATTAAAAGAATTACAAAATATGATGGATCCTGGGTTGATAATTTAAATGATATTCAAGAAGAAATTACATCTTACTTTAATAATATATTCAAAACCATAGGACAAAGGGATTTTACTACTATTGCTGATCTTATAACCCCTTTAGTCAATGAAAATATGAATAACAGTTTGAATCTCCCTCTTAGTATAGAGGAAAATACGAGAGCAATAGATGGATTAGGTTTGAACAAAGCACCAGGCCCTGATGGGTTTCCTGGGATATTTTTTAAGAAATATTGTGAATTTATTAAAGGAGATGTAATTAGACTTATCAACAATTTTTGGTATAATGGGGGTACCTTAGAAGAAATTAACCATACCTATATTTCCCTTATACCTAAACTCCCAATACCTATTAATATAAAACATTTTAGACCCATAAGTTGTTCTAATTTTATTTACAAAATCATTGCCAAGATACTTGTAAATAGGATGCAACCGGTGATGAACGCGATTATTGATGAAAATCAATCAGTGTTTGTCCCAGGAAGGCACATACAAGATAACACTATGTTGGCGCATGAAATCATATCTTATATTAAAGAACAAAGAAAAACAAAAACCCACTACTTAATAATCAAAGCCGCTATTCAAAAGGCCTATGAGAATGTGGAGTGGGATTTTTTAGAGGATATTATGAAAAGAATGGGCTTTGACTTAAAATGGATAAGTAAGATTATGAGGTGCGTAAATTCAGTTACATATTCATACTTACTTAATGGATTTCCTATAAAAATAGAAAACCCACAAAGGGGTTTAAGACAAGGAGACCCCCTTTCCCCCTTCCTATTTTGTATTATCACTCAAATGCTCTCTATTCTCATCAATAATAAAAAAGAACAAGATATTATGAAAGGTATAAAGATTGCTAGAATGGCCCCTCCTGTTACACACTTACTCTTTGCAGATGATAGTATTTTCTTTATGAAAGAAAATGTAGATGAAATTGAAGGATTCAATGATGTAATTAACAAATATAATTATGCTACTGGAATGAAGTTAAACCTTAATAAATGTGGGGTGAAATTCAGCCCAAACACTCCTGATTATATACAAAAAAAACCTTGCTAGAAAATTAAACATGCCTGTTACAAATAATTTAGGAAATTACTTAGGATTACCCACGGAATGGGGTAGGTCCAAAGTAAAAGACCTAAACTTACTAGTAGAAAGAACTTTAAAAAGAATAGAGAATTGGAAGAACCTTTATTTAACTCTTGCTGGTAAGGAAATACTTATAAAATCTGTACTCCAAAGTCTCCCCAATTACTTTATGTCATCTTATTTAATCCCTAAAAGGATTTGCGATTTAATCTCTTCTCAAATAGCGAATTTTTGGTGGGGAAGTAAAGGCAATAATAAAGTACATTGGGGAAGCTGGGAATCCATCACAAAAAGTAAGTACAATGGTGGTTTAGGTTTTCGAGACATAAACCTTATGAATATTGCACTATTAAGTAAACAAGCATGGTATTTATACAATAATAACAACACCCTTTTATATAAAGTACTAAAAGGAAAATACTTCCCTCTTGAAACTTTTATGGAAGCTAAAGTTGGAAGTAAACCATCATGGGGATGGAAAAGTTTACTAAGGGGTAGAGACAATATTAAAATGAATTAGTAAAACCCAATAGTAATGAGGTTACAAAAGTAAATGATCTATTGGTTCATAATGAGAGAAGATGGAATATTGAATTAATTAAAAAGTTAGATAGTGATGAAGTAGCAAATTGTATTCTTAATACCTTTATTCCACTAAGTGGTGGACATGATACTCCTTACTGGATCCATGATAAAGATGGTATTTTCTCGGTTAAGAAATGTTATCATATACTAAAACAAAATAAAGAGGGCTTAGATATGAACATTAGCAAACCTAAAGCTTCCTCTTCCCATATTGTTGATATTTCAGTGTGGAAAATGATATGGAGGCTAAAAGTAGCCCCTAAAATTAAAAACTTTATATGGAGAGTAGTGAAGAATTTACTTCCTACAAATGAAAATGTGTTTCAAAGAAGGATTATCAAGAGTCCTATTTGTGATCTATGTAACAAAGAAGTAGAAAATAATGAACATATGCTCCTAAATTGTGAATTTGCGAGAGCTACTTGGTTTGTTTCTTCCCTCAGTTTATATACTTGCAACCAATCTACTGCTAAAGTAGATGTATGGATGGCAAGTATACTAAAAAAGGGTAAGGAAGAAAAAACCAATCATAAGTTTCTAATGGAACAAATTTGCACATTACTTTGGCATATTTGGAAGGAAAGATGTGCATATAAGTTCAAAAATGTGAAAATTGACCCAATAAGAATTGCACTAAGTGCAAGAAAAGAGTGGCTTGAATATCAAAATACTAATTATCCTAATGATGTAATAACATCACTGAAGGATAATATAAATAATAATAATGAAGTTGCTACTAATTCAAGTAGTCCAAATGAGGTTAGTAGAAATAACCCAATGTCAAGCGATAACAATGGTAATAAAAAACTGAAATGGATACCCCCTCCAAATAATTGTATTAAAATTAACTGTGATGCTGCGTTTGATGTTAACAAAAGTGCAATATCTTGTGTTTCTAGGGATGCAGCAGGAAGAATATTGGAGTGCAAAGCGTGGGAGATCAAAGCCGAGAGTCCAAAGGAGGCTGAAGCTTTGGGGATTCTTAAAGCTTGCTTAGTTGCTCAACATAATTCATACCTCAATGTTATTATAGAGAGTGATTGCAAGCAAGTGATGATTCCTTTAGAGAACAGGCTTTCATTTGATTCTCCCATTATTTGTAATATTATTAAGAGTATTTACTTAGTGTCGGAAAACATTAAACCTACTTTTCGATGGATTAATCGTAGTAGAAATAAGTTAGCGGATGGGGTAGCCAAACATAAGCTAAGTGGCAATATGGTAGGCTCGTGTTTAGACACGTACCCAAGTAGGTTAGCTAATATCATTAAGGACGAGGCAGTTCCTTCGGGAATTGGTTGATTTGTAATAAGTTTTATTTATATGAAGTAAGGTTTGGAACAAAAAAAAAACCTTGACGTAAATAATTTTCAAACTCACAAATCCCTCTCTCTTCTCTCTCAGATCAACACCACCACCCCACCCATCGCCCACTTTTCTGCTTGAAAAAAAACACCACCATGTTGTCCACCCATCCCTTATTCCTGATTTGCAAGCAGTATCATTTTTCCACCACTAATTTACCACATCACCAACATTATTCCCCCTACCATTCTGCAACAACAATACGAAACACCACAACCACTCTTATCTCCGTCCGACAACAGTAATACGCAACACTATCACCACCCCTCTCTCCTTTCAGAAGAAAAACAACACTAAGACGCTAACACAACTCATGTCTCTAATTTGCACACACCAATGCCACAAACCTTATTATAGATCTTAAATGCACCATCACTAGTCGTCACCCTCTCCAATTTACAATAGTTGCCACCCCTTTCCAACCCGCATTAACCACCGTTCCTTTTTTTTGATGTGCAGTGGCCTGTGGTTGATAGTTCAGTGGTCGGAGTAGTTAGATACTTATGTTATTTACGATTTTTTTTAAACAATATGAGAAATTTTGGTACTCCTAGGTTTGGTGATGTTGTAGAAAGATATGGATAATTCTGGTTTTAGTCGGTCGTGTAGATTAAACATGTCTACTTCTAAAATGCATGGTACTTATTTCCCCTTTTCATGATTCAATATATGAACTGTTGGCAAAAGACTTTTTCTATTTGCCTTAAAATGTTTTAATGTGAAAAATTATCTCCCTATCATTTCCCTTGTCTATGTGAACCACAAATAATTTAAAATCACTCTTAATATGCATCTTTTGAGAAAGCCCTTGCACTTAAGCAGTCTTTACTTGTTTCATATTTCCACCAAATACTTTGTACCATATACTTCTATGTGTTGAGAATTAGCTCTTGAATTGAACTACACTTATGAATGAAACATCATTTCTATCAACTCTTGTGTATAAAGGTTTTTCATAGGGTGAACCATTTTCATAACAGGAAAAACAGGATCCCGATTTGAGAAACTAAAACTCGATTTAGCCACCAAAAAGTCAATGAATTACAATATGTTATTTCGGCATCCCGAAATTAAAATGTTCTCCCAGATTACGATTTCAGTACCCCAGTTTATAAAGCATCATCCCAGTTCATAACGACATCCCAGTTAAAGCCTCAAAACGCAATCCCGCATTCTGGAAAAAAGACGTTGAGTTTTTAGCCGTTGGATTATTAAATGCACCAATAGGAAAAAAGTATTATCCATAAAAAATGGAATATCGGTTTGACAAAATTGGATCCCGGTTTTCTAAATTAGGATCCTAGTTTGGGCATTTCAAATATCAAAATCACAACAAAATGAGGGCCAAACTTAAGCTATAAATATCACATTTGTTGGAGAATTTAACACACCTTCTTTTCTATAGCTACTACAACTTTCAAGCATTTATATTAAACAATATACATCATTATCAAGCATTAATTATCACTTTCACATCCACATTGAAGTCTTTCCATTTTAATTGTTTCATCCACTCATTAGGAGCTTTTAATTTCCATGTTGTAAACACTTTAATGCTACATTTACTTTACTCTTACTCTAGATAAGAAGTTAGTTTCATTAGAATAATTTTTAGAGGTTTTTTTATCTATTTTAAGAAGAGAAGGCTTAATTTAGGAAGTGGTAACTTGTGTAGGTAACACAAGGGTTTAACTCGATGTGTTCGAGTTCGGGTTGTGACATTACCGTTAAAAGTCTTATCATCGGGTTGTGATTTAGCCTGGAAAAATCTTATGTGTATTTGTGATTTCTACTTTTATGTGATATATTAATCTAGTAATGTGACATCTTTTAGGATTATATTGTGAATATAAGAGGTGTTATTCCCTATATCTTGATAGTTTCTCATTTCTTGCCCAATTTTGGAGAATTGTTACTCTTAGAGCTATTTGTGCATAATTTGTGTATTAAGTGTGCATCACTTAGGTACATGGATAATATTATATCCCAATACAAGGATACGAAGTCTATATATGAAGGCCAAACCCATGACAAGGCGTTAAAGGACCAAAAAACCACTTTTGGAAAATAAGAGCATTTGTTGGACACGTTTAGAAATTAATTATATGGAGTCGCCACGTGCAATTAATGAAGATTATGGAGTTTTACTTTGTTTTATAGGTATTAATTTAAGTAAGAAGCGTGTGAGAGTTGACGGTTCAAGATTTGTAGTTAAGATGAAGAAGTTATTAAAGTTGCAGATGTCGTGGCTTGAACCAGTCCACTCCTTATTGGAAACATTTTCTGAATTGATTTGAGATATTTAAAAGGAGCCCACAACCCATAAAACATAATTGGACCTTTACATATTAGTTTTCATCATTATAAAGGAGTCCTAGTTCAAAATCACATCATTAGAAGTCAGTTACATGCCTGGGAGAAGAGATAAAAGATGGGAGAAGAAGCTAGAGCCCTACTGCACCACTTCTACACCATTCCACCTCTATCATTAGGGTAAATAATGTTAGTTTCTTGTTTTAAACACGATTCTAATCTGTTTACCCCTTATTTTTTAATTGGTTTTATTGTGAACTAAATTGCTTTAGTTTGAGTTGCTTTATGTATGAACCTTGCTATGACGATTAATTATTTTAATGTTATTTTGGATATTTTAATTCAATTGAATTGGGTTTATTATTTTGTTACATATGAATTGAGTTAAATAGTTGTGTATAGCCTCATCAATTATATTCAGCCCTTTAGTTCCCTAGACTGTCACCCTGGCGGGTGTTTAGGGAACGGAAAAGAATCATATTTGTCCGGTGTGCGGTAGTTATCCTGATGGATTTGCCTAGCTGAATAATCATTTAGGCTAAGTACTTTGTAGTGTCGAGATTTTGCATAGAACAATCTTACCTGAGGACTCTAGTAATAGTTAGACAACCTTCTAAGCTACCCTGGCGGGAGTTAGAAGGAAGTTAGAATCCCGATTACCAATAATTACCCAATTTTACCCTTATAACTAGAATCAATCATTGTCACGATAGGGGATTAATTTCAACTTGAGTTATATCTCCCATATATATTCTTCGTAGTTTGATTATTTTATTAGTTTAATTTGATGCATCTTAGTTTTAATAAAAAACAAAAAATCTATTATTTTATTTTTGTCGTTTGGTAGTTAGCAACTAATTCCACCTACACTTGATAAAAACAAGATACTAATATTGACAACCAGTTGGGTCAGCTCAACTGGCCAGAGCCTTGGTATTTCTTCAGCCCATAAAAGGGGTAAAGCAAGAGGTACAGGGTTCAGATCCCCTCCCTGAACATGGGTAACCTAGGGAGGCGTGTATATTTCCCATGGGATTAGTCTTGGTGCACGAAAGCTGGCGTGGACACCCATGTATTAAAAAAAATAGATACTAATATTTACCAACATAGTCCCTATGGAGATGATAACTCTTATACTTACCTTATTACTTGTCAACGATCCGTACACTTGCGGTTAGTTAAGCTCTCTCAAGGTGTTAATTTGTTAGATTATTTTATCACACCTTAGGAGTCGACAAGTTTTTGACTCCACTGTCGGGGACTATTTCATTTATTATTATTTTTTTGTTTAGTGTAGTAGAGTAGTTCTTTTTTATTTTAGTCTTTTTTTATTTTTGTCTCTTTTCAGATTCTTAGGTTTGGTGTATGCCCTCAGATCCGAGAAGTTGCTTCGAGCTCAAAGGATACGAGAAAGAGAGCAAATGAAGCAAGAAGTTATGGAGAAAAATAATGCTCCATTGAATGCAGATGCTAAGGGAAATCTAATCCCTAGAGTAGAGGTTGTACCCCCTGGGGAAGAACAAGTCAATCAAAATCAAATTCCCCCAGGAGTTCAACCACCAATAGGAGGTAGCAGAGGAGTTTCGCCTACAATCAGAATAATATACTGGTGGGGCTAGATGTGTGATAAAATAATGAATAAATAAGATAAGAATAAAGGACACACACCCTTAACTACCACGAGAAACTCACTGCAAGCATTACAGATCGTTTGCAAGTTAGTAAAGTTCGTTCGCAGGGATTTAATTTGTCATATCTACTTGTGTATATAGAGAAGTGTAGGAGAAATTACTTGTTTGATAAAAAGACAGTAAATAAAATAATACTTATTTGGTTTAATATTCAAAAGATAATAATGCAAACAAATAAGATGATAAAGAAGGGAGATGAGAAATATAGCTTAGGATTGCTAGTATGCACTTATCCTTCTAATAATATTCTAGTTATAAGGGTGATTAAAGCTCTTAGAGTAAATAGTCAAGATTCTATATTCCTCCTAACCCCCTTCTAGGTGGACTTAGGTGGTAACCTAACAACTACCAGAGGACTTAGATAAGGGGACCCTGCACAATGATCGGGAGTTAAATCGAACATTAGTGACTATCTATTTGGGCAAGCCTGTCAGGATCACTACCGCACACTAGACGTATATGCGGTGTTTCAATAATTGGACACCCCTTCCGGGTAACCATCCAACTACAAAAGACAGTTCTAACGTGATGAGATTAGGGCTGGAATTAAGTCAAAGAACATAAAACAGATATATAAAATAATAAGTAGCTCAATCAATTTAAAAGTATTTTCCTAAAGAACATAGATAGAAGAAATAGAATTTAAAGATTATACATATGCAAAACCCAAGGTATGGGAAAATTAGTTCATAACTAAAGACATAGAAATAAACTAAGGATAAAAGTAATTAGTAACAAAGATAAGCTAAAGAATCTAATACGAATTACCCTAATGATAGAGGGATAGGATGGTAAAGAGGAGTTTGCAACTCTCCAACTTCTTATCTTCCTCTCTAGGCCGTCTTGCTTCTTTGGATGATAAAACTTTATGCTAAGGACTTATATTCAAGGAAGGACAATGTTTACAGAGGTAAATAGTTGTATTTATAGGTGTTAGGTCGAAATCTTGGAGTGGAAGTCAAGTTCTTGGAATCCTTTTCCACTTCAAATTTGTTTCCTAAAATATAGGACACGATAAACACTGCTTCCTGGTTTGATCATATCTCCTTCGTTACTGGGCCAAATTTTGCGTACTTTATATCAAAACGACCGCAGCAAAAAGATATATCTAAAATTTTAAAGGTTATTCCAAAATCGTAGCGTATTTGTAGTTATCTTCACTTTAGTGGACGTCATTGCAGAGTTGGTAGATTTTCCTTTCCTAATTCCACTTTGTTTCCTTTTATCTCCCGATTCCTCCTGAATCTTCTTTCTTTAACTCCTTGGAATTTATTTGGCATCTAAGAATATTTCCATAAACCTTAAGAACTTCACATTAACACACACATTATACCAAATATGCTCTAAAAGTAATAGATTGCCAAATCTAGACACAAATTAAGAAATTATCTAATAACGGGGAAAAATCCCTAAAAAATTAATTAAATGCACCTAAAATGATGTCTCAAACCTATATTAATATCTCACAAATATGGAGACATCATATACGTAGACAGCAAGGTCTTCGTAGATAAGGAGGCCAATTTTGAGTTCAACTAGTAGGACTTCGCCCTCCAGATATTCAAGTTGATTGATATAAGCCCGATCCGGGTATGTTGAATCAATTCATGAGTTATGGTAATTATAGTTGAGCCAGACATCAAGATTTAGATCGAGTCGTTAAGAAGTTCATGCAGATATGTGACACCTACATTACTCAAGGTGTCACTCGCGAGAGAATGTATTACTTCATGATCCAATTTTTCTTAACCGGAGGTGCATGAGAGTGGTTGGATCGTCAACCACCAGAACCAATTATGTCATCGGACAAACTACAAGAAAAGTTCATAGATAGGTACTATCATAGAGTATGAGAATGAAGAATCAAATGGAACTTGGTAATTTCTGCCAAGAAGATGGAGAAAGCATATAAGAGACATGAACGAGGTTTCGACAAAGGTTAGCTAAATGTCCACTTCATAGATTTACCCCCGAGCTTCAGTTATCTTCTACAAAGGACTCGACGAGAGTTCATGACTGAGGGTATAATATTGGAGGTGGTGGTTTTGTGTCCATGGATCCTAATGAATCATTGCTTGGTATGAAGAAGATAGTCGAGACTGGGAGGAGTTGGCCGCCTTCGCGAGCTCCAATTTCTAATGCCATATGAGGTATGTTATCTTTAGATAGTGACACTACTATAAATGCAAATTTTTCTTATTTAGAGAATCAAATGAAGCAATTGGCACTAGTTGTTAAAGAAGGTCTCCAAGGGAGACAATCAGCGATAAATATTGATCAAGAGGCACGAGGTTGTTCGCATTTTGGAGTGAATGACCATATTTGGGAAGAGTGCCAAGGTAATTCGGAGTTTGTGTTTTTTGTGTCGAATTGTGGGACTACCATTCAGGTAGTCATCGGTATCAACATGAGTCTCACAATCATTTGGGCCTTCAATAGTCAAATCCAAATGGGGTCGTGAATCAAGGTAACACTTATCAAGCTAATTCGTATCAACCACGACCCCAACTTAATAATTTTCAACTAAGGTCCCAAAATCATGATCAAGGGGGACAAGGCGATGTGAATCCATCTCCACTGCAACTTGTGTGTGATGCTTATGCTGATAGTCTTGCTAAAAAGCATTACATGCTCATCAACAATAGGGCTCCACTAGCGAGCTTCAACAAACTTTGAAGTCCTTTATATCATGGGCACTTCTTCATGTTCAGTTGAAATTGCGTCCAAGCATTGTCATATAATTGAAACCCAGAATTATGTGGAGGCCATTAAAAAATCCTTGTTCAATTCCATTGACCATGTCTGTTTCACCAAACACTTCAGAATCAACCTCTCCTCTAGCCATTGCAGCTATTTCCAAGACTATCGACTCAAGCCCTACAGACACTAGATCAACCCACGAGTCAAATGTTATAAAACCTATTATAATTGTAGCCATAGCTGTACCAGTTATTGGTTTCGTTATGGTTTTAATCTTACTGTATATTTAGATATATCAATGCACGAGGAATAAGAGAATAGAGAAGAAGATACAGAACGAAAGTGCCAAAGAGTTTGATTAGGGTTCTTCAATCGCCCCCAATCTGTTTGAATGATTTTGTGGATTATGTTTTGATTATATTGGTTTTAATTTTGTGTATGTGTAGGTTAAGTGATTAGGAACTACCGATTTTTCTCTTGTCAATTAATGGGTTATGTTATTATATCAGAAATTGATTTTTAAATTTTAAAAAAACACACATGCCAAGCTCGTGACCAACTAACGACGATTTTTTACGGTTTCGTTAATTTACGAGTCACGAAAACTAAGTTTAGGGGGTAACCAGTACCATTTTAAACAATGGGGGTAAGTAGTCAAACAGCTCATAATACATGAGGTAATAGATGTTATTACTCTTACTTTTTTTTGTCACATTAAAGAAAAAGTTACAAGGGTCTAGAATTACAAATTTTCAACAAAATATTAAACGAACTGATAACCGAAAAATATTTCCATCCAGATATATTAAGGTTCCTTCTGGTGCATTTAGCAAGTGCATCCGCCAACAAATTATGATTTCTACTAATATAAGAAATTTTCCAAAACGAAAAATGTTCATCCATCCTTTGATATCGTCAATGATTGGTTTAAGACTCCAATGAAATCTTAATTGATTATGAATACCTTGAATAAGTTCAAGATTTTTAAAGTAGAAAGAATTACTTTGTAAGCCCTCGATCCCGCCAATCTTAGAGCCAAAAGAAGGTCCATGCTTCACCTTCAATGATATTTTTAATTCTACAGCGGATAGCTTTCTTATGACAAATAATACCTACAGTATTAACTCCAATAGCAGAAATAGTTGTTGGCTCCCGTTCCTTCGTAAAAGATGGATCATTAAACCAAATCATTTTCCCATCATTCATTATTTACTCTACTAAAAAAAAATATTTATGATAATATTCTCTTTTTTTTCGAAATTTTATGATAATATTCTTTTCCATAACATTCTAGTACTTTTTATACCCCTTATACAAATTTGACTGTGCGATGACCTACTTACCCACCGTGGCACCTTCCAGAAGCCGTTAGTACTACTATGAACAGACAGTTAAAGCTTCTTCTTCCTTCTTCTCCCCAAAAGCAGCAGCTTATAACATATAACCGCTACAATCTACATATACCCTTATAAAGAACACAAAGATGTGTATGAGTACTCAAAGAATAATAAACCTTTACTGTCCATTGTTATCATCATCAAAGATAGTCCAGTTTGTAACTTGGGATGACCAGAAATTGGACTTAGGCTCCATAGCTCGAACCTTTGGACTTGACCCATCTACCTTAAAGCTCAACGGTCACTTTATAAGTAGAGGCCCTGATCTTATAGCATCTTCTATTACATGGAACTCTCTCATTTCATTCTTCTCCTCCCACGGCTTCTCCACCGGCGCCACTGATTCCGACCCTCTTATCGTTCACGGAAAATTCTCCAAACTTGGCTCTAAACGTATGTATCAATATTACCGACTTTCTATTTTCTTGATCATCTTTGTATTTAATTAATAACTTGGTTTAATCGTAATTTGGATAGTTAATTGGGTTAATTGCACAACAACCTGACACGGGGGGTCATAGGGGATTAGGGGCTACACCCTTGATTTATTTTTGAATTAATTGTACTAGGTCCCTGTATTATACAAGAATTGCACTATAGGTCCATTCTAATTAAAGTGATGCTAAAGTAGTTATTTCTTAATTAAATTGATGTTTGTTGTTCTATGAACATGGTTTGAATACTTATGTGTCTCTCAGGAGGACATGATCCTGAGGAGGTAGAAATTGGATCCTTGAGCTCAAAAGAACATGCCAATAGTTCTGTTAATACAAGGTCACACCCTGAAGATGCCAAATTGTACAACACAAAACGGTTGAAAGATAGTGATTCAGGTATGTTAAACTTGAGTTCTGATACATGAATAGAACTTAATCAGTTGAATTTCATCTTCTTTATGCAGGAATGCTTGACAAGATTATTGAAATTACTTCATGTAGCAGCTCAAGTCTGAAAAGGAAGTATTCTTCAGAAAACACAAGTCCATTAAAAAGAATAAAAACCAATAACAATAGTAACAGTGACCTTGAGGACACTATTCCAAAGAGTCAATTAACGTGCGGTTTGATGAATGAAACAATGAAACGGATGAGAGAAGATGAGATACTTCTTGCTTCCCCTTGCAAGAGAATAAGATGATTTAAGAAGATCATTTTTGTATTCAAGTTACAACCTCTTAATAGAAGTGGCATAACGTTCATATAACTTGTATTAGGAACTTTGTATTTAGTTTCTTTTTGCTTGTGGTTTGCCCAATCAAACATGAGCTATGTAAATCAAAGTTGTCAATATATATTCTTAATTGTCTATTTTGCTTGTGGGTTTTCCAATGGGCTTTATAACATCTTGTTTCGTACTTTATTTGACTAATTGGAGGATAATTAGGAGTCAATGTTATGGGCAAAAATACACTTTATTGAGCCATCTTTTGCATATGGAGCACTTACTATAGAGATAAGACCTATGTCTTCAAATGAAAATGTTAAAGATTGATGACAAGTTACAGAAGTGGAATATGTTATGGTATAATATCATCACTCAATAAAAACATAACATATAGTACAAAATTGAATTTAAATTTTGTGACACTATAATACAATAAAATTTCAGTCATCCAAAATAATATTGGCAAGCAATAGCAATTCCACCTACAATCATCACTTTCAAAATTAATTCCCATTTTCCTCCTCCCAATTTAGCTGCTAACTTGCTCAGCAAAATAGTCAACGGTCCTCTTCTATCTGCTAAATAATTAATTAAATTAAGACAAAAACAGTTAAATAGATCATATTAAAGTTGTTAGATATAACCTTTATTTCTCAAAAGCCTCTCTTCTTCACCAATACGTCTCCTCAATGCATTAAGAAGTGATCCAAAATATAAAGCAAAAACCGTGCATGTGATTGTTATCACATTATAAGGCATACTAAAATCAGGAGTTGTTAATGGCACAAGAAGTACTTCTGTATATGCTACCACAGGGTTTCTTTCCTGTTCCCATTTATTCAAAATTATTCACAATTTACAAATAAAAATGAAAAATAAGTTACATAACCACCTTAAATATACCTGCAATTTAGTTAAGATAGGAAAGCTATAAAGAGAATCATCACTTTCAATAAAATTCATTCTTGTTTGAAAATCAGGAAAGTTTATCAAAGCTGATGGAATATCGAAACCTTGATTAGCATCTGGAGGATATTCATCAATGTGTAAAAAACCCTGTATATAAAAATAAAATAAAAAATGTAAATAACTAATTAAATGAGATTTAAAATAATAACATACCTTGTCAAACTCTATGGTTAATACAGCTGAATTAACTGTACAAGGAAGTTTAAGGATAATTTCCATTACACCAGGTGAAACCTTATCTTCTGAAGGAGAAACTGATATTTTTTCAATAATTGATCCATTAGATTGAATTTCTTCGTTTATATATACCTTTAAAGTATGATAATACACTTTAACATACCAAGGAACAACTTGAAATACATCAACTCGTAAATTACATAATTCATTTTCAGTACTTTCTATATTTAGACTCCTAGAAGATGTTAAAGAAATAGCTATTGAACCTCTTTCATTTCCACTTCCCATTAAAAACCTTGTAGCATGTAAAGGTGCTTGTTCACATGTCCATGTTACAGGTAGCTTCCATTTTAGCCCTAAATCGAACGGCTCTGATTCATCTAATGAATATTCAAACAGGATCGAAGATTCCTCCTCTACTTCTCTTATTACCCTGTTCGGAGAATCTGACAATTCAAAGCTTGGATTTGTTAAAAACTCATCATTATTTCTCCATGTTTTCTTTAACTCGGAAACTAAATTCTTTTCGAAATGAATATAAATATGACTAGACTTAGCAAGAACACATTTTCCATCGAATTTTCTCCCAAATAACGAGCTTAGAGACCAACTAGGTTGTAATTTCGGATCGTTACGAGTTTTTTTTGTAGAGGGTTGAAGAATAACTGAAAGTGTTTGTTCGAGTATTATTCCGGAGCTTGATTTAATTGAATTAAATTCATTAACTGTTAAATGGAGTCTCTGAGAATGATAAAAGCTTCTATAAATAGAAGGTCTATCCATTAAAGAAGCAAGACCAGCTTTATCTCGACAAGGAAGTAATTTTAACCATGGTGTGAGATTTTCAGTACAAACAGCTTCACGAGGTAATGTACCGTAACGTAATTTACCACCAGAATGTCCGAAACTCCATTTAGGTGAAGAATAGCTAGTTGAATCTTCCATAAAATTAATTGAAGCACAAAATAAACCTGAAAGTGCATGAGTTAAGTTTTTCCATGAAGAATCAACTTCATGTTTTGGTACATCAAAAGCAGCCCATAATTCAACACCAGGTGGCTTTGCATTACTGCTTGATATTGAATCATATCCTCCCCATCTTTCATAATTCCATCTACCTTGTGTGAAAGATAACTCCATTTCTTTAACTCTAAATTTGTGCACCTGATTTTACAGTGCAAGATTTCAATAATGATTATATATATATATAGTAAGAAGTATAGTTTTACCAGTTGATAGATGGATTTGGGAAAGAGATGATGATGTGAGCCATAGGATTGAGTAGGAGGAACACTGGTTTGGAAATGGAAGTGAGCTAATACTTTGCGATCAGGTAATGGCCTTAACACTAATGCTTCTGATAGCTTTTCTTCATCTTCTTCTTGTTGTAGCGCAATCGATTTAGAAATGCTTAGAAACAGTAAAAATAGCACAAAAATTAAGTATCTTAATTGACCACCCATTAGATTGTGTGTTATATAACCATCTCCAAGAGTTGATGTTGCACTCCAATAGTTACCTGCAAATCACAGGGTATACAAAAGTCATACGGCAAACCAGAGAAAAAGTATTCACATTGCATCAAAATCACACGGATAAACTTCTCAACGTCAGATGAGGTTTTAACAATAAGAAAAATCTGATTAATTGTGAAATGTGTAGGGAAATCTGAGGAAATAGGGAAGTTGAAGATAATTGTGTTGGAATGTAGGATTCCAGAACAGTAATTAGATAAAGTTATTATGTATTTAGGGTTCCTATTGAAAATAAAATTAATTTTTTACCTTCTAATTGGTTTTTGGAGAATGACTTGTAGTTGATAGTGTAGCAGTGTTGATGGTGGTGGAGAATGATCTCTGTTCGGCGCGTGATGGCGGTGGATATATTGGGAGTGGGTAGAGGAGAGTGGCCGTGGGTGGGTGGGTGTGAAGAAGATGAGTTGAGGTTTTGGGTCAATACTTCAACGTTCTTCACTTGATACAGTTGATAGTGTAGTACTAGTAGTAGCGTTGCCTAATTTTATGATTTCAATTTTTAGTAATGAGGTGCAGGGTATGCTTGAAATTACAAGGAGAGATTTGTAATATTTTTTTGAGACATAGGGGGCATATTTGCTATTATTTGAAACACAAAGGTCTACTTCATGACCGAACACCAAGACTGCCGTACACAAGTTCTTTTTTTTTTAGTCGAGAATGAAAATTCATTAATTAAAATATTCTTACATTTTAACCAATCTCTATTGAACGGAAGTCACTAGAGAAACGTTTTGCTAATAGGAGAAGAAGAGTACATCTCCAAAGACTAAACAAAGAGTGTTTTGGCTTTTGTTTAAAAACTCCATTAGCATTCAACATTTTGGATCTCTTACGATGAGAGATTTTCAAGTAAACCGGAACCTTACACTTTCTAAAAAACTTAACCAACACTTTGATAGTACAAAACAATAGACAAAAAAAGATAGTACAAAACAAATTACAACTAGCACTAGAATAGTAACTAAAAATGTTGCAATCTTTATCAATTACTCCACTGCTAATCCGAAAGTTTGAAGCCATAGCCGTCTTTGCTTCAATTTCAGGGTTAGCTGTCATAGTCCTTGCAAATCCTTCTACCCTTCATCCTGTTGAAATCCTAACAGAACAAGCGTCCAAATTTTGAAAGGAAATTTGATGAAGAAAGACAGTATTAATCAATGCAATAAGCCAACCCGCATAATCTGTAAATTCAATACAGTATTCATACAATACAAGTAATTAAAGCTAAATCCTGGTTCAACAATATAAAGCGTCCTGCACCAACAAAACAAATTAATGCAACCATAAAGATAGAATTGAATAAAATCCAATTCAAAGGTTCACAAAATAGCATTTGTTTCTTAGAATCAGAATGTTCAACTAACATAAGTGTTTTCAAAATCCGGTAGGATTTAGCCCAGTAAAACTAAAACTATGAGATAGATTAACACCTTTATTAATAATACATAAGAATTCTTCAAAAAAAATTGTTTTTGGATTCTAACCAAGTGATGTTAGAAACCAAATTAACTAAGTTAATAATTTTGTCATAGGACACCTTATTATTAACTTTAAAAAAGATTTTCTTGTGATTAGAAAAGACTGTTGAGTTTTTAAAAACAATACTCAATTGTTTTTTAACAACCACAATAATTGACAAGAACAAGATACTGGGATGTACCTGTCCGTGAATAATGTTTTGATTCAGCAGTCTAAGCATTATCGTGAGTTGATGCAAACAAACATCAAGCGACAGTATCCACTCACATATCTTATTAATTAAATATTTATCCTTATTAATGAGATTTAATAAAGAATCTACTAAACTAGTAGATTTTAAAAAAGTGAGATACGAAATCTTACCAAAGGCTGAAGAAGCCTGGATTTCGTTAATGGGCTGTTTAAATTGCAAGACCGAATCAGTAGTTCCAAATCCAGATCCAAGGCTTGAAAAGGCGGTAGCTGCAATTGGACCTGCCTTGCAAAAGGGCCTGACAACCGTGTTGAAAAGAAAATGGGGAAGGGAGGCTGTGTAGATTCGGTGGTGGGAGATGAAGGGAGGAGAGATGGGGTGCAGAAAGATGGGCCTGGGTGTATGAGGGGTGTTGGGTTGGGCTGTTGAAGAAAGGGGTGGCTGAGAAAAGGTGGCTGTGGAGCGGTACGGTGAGGAGAAGGGGTGGCCGATCTGAATCCCCATCGATGAAGGTGAGGCTGTTGGGAGTTTTTGGAAGGCGTGCCAGAGAGCACATCTTGTATGCTTTTTTTTTTGGTTGGTTGATCCGTCCACACTTTGGCGTACACAAGTTGAGACAAACTGAATATATATGAGATGTTGATACTTGTTTGTTTAATTTTTCAAGTCAAACCATCTAAACAGATATTTAAACGAGTTAAATAATAGATTTTTTCCAGCAAATAGATGTTCAGCCTAATTTATTTAACTTATTGAAAGAATTTGAACGAATTTTTCTCGAGTTGACGTTGAATTGTTCATAAGTAGTTTCGTTTTTTTACGGGTGAAACTAAATTTTCATGAACGATTTGTATTGCATAAAGCGTGTAATACGAAATATGAAGCGTGATATTAACGGAATAAAATAAGGTCCTACCTCACTCCTCGAAATAAGAACTCATACTCAGTCCTTCGTACATAACATAATTGACAAAAACAAGGATATAGTTGTAGTGACTATTTTAGTAATAGGTAGAGGTTCGAATCCCACGAGAAACAGATCCCTTGGTTGAAGCAAATCTTGCGATTTGCCTCTCTTACATTCCAAAAGGTATGAACCTAAAAGAATGCTCAAGGTGGAGATTCCACCTTTGGTATCATAGTTTATAAAATTTTGTAACCATTGATCCAATCACAAAGTTAAATCATAAGAGGATTTGAAACCCCAGGGAGTTGCAAACCATGAGGCTCTAGCATGGGAGCAATTTAAGAATAAATGTTCAGTTGTTTCAGAAGCAATAGTGCATATTTTGCAAGTACTATATGTGCACATTTTCTATTAAATTTATTCAACTCAGTAGGTATAGCATTTGAGATAACTATCCAAATAATTTTTTTTAGCTTTGGAGGGATGTTAAGATCCCAAATTTTAATCCCAAAAGAATCTTCGAGTTTAAAGTAAGTAGAGGGGCTATTTGCAATTATCATTTTGTGTTCAGAAACCTTTTTTTACAGTAATATTCATGTAAACATTTCTAGTAGATAAATTACCTTTTTGATCATGTTTCCAGACTATAGAGTCATTAGCTCCAGTTTTGCTGATGTTTAAGTCAGTAACTTTTTTAATCACCTCATGAGCGAGATTATTTTTTAGCAACTCAATATTCGAGGTACCATCAGTGTTTATGAATTCAGAGACTAGAGTAATGGGGGCAATTATTAGTTTTTTGTAATATATTATTGGTATGTGTATTTGAGTGGTCAGATTGAGGAATCTAATCATCCTTACACACCTTAATGGTCTTACCATTTCCCACTATCCATTTCGAGTCTTTCAAGTAATTATACTTGCCTAGGAGTAGACTTCTCCAACCCCAGGATGGATTATACCCAAGTTTAGCTTCATGAAATTCATCATTAGGAAAGTAGATGGCTTTCATGATTTTATAAGCAATAGATTTTTTATTTAAATTAAATTTCCAAGCCGAGGAGGTGAGTAAGGCTAAATTCATAAGAGAGAAGTTTTTGAAGTTCATACCTCCTATACTTTTAGGCATTTCCATTGTTTTCCAACATTTCCAATGCATTCTATCATTTCCTTTGTTACCCCACCAGAAAGAGGCAATTAGGGAGGAGATTTTATTACATATAGATTCAAGAATATGAAATAAAGCCATTAGATAGACAGGAATGGATTGAATTACAGCTTTTACAAGAGTTTCTTTTCCTGCTTCAGTAAGAAATTTAGTGTTCTAGTTGTTTAATTTAGTAATAACTCTTTCAATTAACCATTCTAAAGATTTAGTCTTGGACCTGCCCCAATCAGATGGGAGTCCAAGGTAAGTGCCTAGATTGGTTAAATGTTTAATGTTCAAGACATTAGTCAGACCAGAAGCAATGTTAGGTGGAGTATTTTTACTAAAAATTATTCCACTTTTATTCAAGTTTATAGTTTGCCCTGAGCCATAAAAGCATCTTTGAATTGTTCAAATTCTTCAATATTTCCTTTTAAGAAGAACAAACTATCATAGAGAAATATAATATGAGTTAGTTTTGGGCAATTTCTGCTCAGTTTTATACCTTTTAATAATTTGTTTTCCACTTTATCATTGATAAGGGCAGTAAAGGCTTGAGTTACTATGCAAAATAGGAAAGGGGATAGTGGGTCCCCTTTCCTAAGTCCTTTAGTAGGTACAGGTATATCAGTAGGTTCACCATTTATGAGAATAGCATAAGAAACCGATTTAACACATTGTTTGATCCATGAAGTCCAAATTTCCGAGAAACAAAGAGCTTTCATAGTATCAAATAAAAAATCCCATTCAATATTTTCAAAAGCCTTGGACATATCAGCTTTAACAGCTGCTGAATAGTTTTTTGAGTATCTTTTATTTTTCAGATAATGTATAGCTTCATGCGCCACAAGGAGATTATCAGATATACTTCTATTTTTTATAAAAGCAGATTGTTCATTTGATATGATAGTATCCAATGAAAATGATAGAGGAAAAAACCAGGTTGAGAAGGCAATCTGGACTTTATAGTTTATTTGGAAAGCTAGAAACAAAAAGGTATTCGAAAATGTTGAAATTTGCCCCTTTGTCACTAATAAAAATGCTTGTAAAGCTTTTGATGAGTTCTTAAACTTTAGTAAAATTGACTCTGAAGCTATCTCTTTGGAAAAACAAACTGATCAAGTCTCAGGCTTAAATTTCAGGAAGAAAAACACTTCCAAACTTACTACTATTATTCTTGTTGATGCTTCTTATCTTGAAAATACTAATGAGATAGCTATTGGCTGCATTTTTAGTAACTATCAGGGCCAAATTTTGAAAGGCAAAACATGGAAATTAAAATCAAAATCACCGGAGGAAGCTGAAGCAATAGGAATTCGCAACGCTATCAAGGAAGCCTCCTCTCAACCAAATGATCATTTTGTACTTTTGAATGATTGCCAATCCCATATGAAGCCGCTTATGGAGTGTCAAACGTTTGCAAATCGTCACCTACATCATGTTTTTGAAGATATACAAACATTTTCTAGCACTCTAAGCAGGGATTTCTAACTTGTATCTCAGAAATCTAACGAAGCCGTCGACTGGATTGCAAAGAGGGCCAACTCAAACAACCTTCCATGCAATTGGGTGTCTTCACCCCCAACTTTTCTTCAAAAGCTTATTTTTAGCGACTTTGTTTCCTTAGGAATTGGTTAAATACATTATCTAAACTTATTGTAACCTATTTACTCTCGTATTTATTAATTTAAATTATGTTTTAACGTCAAAAAAAAAAGGTTCCACCTTTTAAGAACTCCTACCACTCCTATAAAATTGATATGTAGATAGTTTACTCTAATCTTCTGATATTATAATAATGTCATTGAATTTCAACGTCGCAAGTATAAGTGTAAGTGTCTTTCTTACCTGCAATAAAGGTCCCTTTCATACGGTGATATTCTTATTCCCTCGTTCCAACAATCTTCACCACTCACTTTGCTTTGCATATCTACTAAATAGTGGATATCTTTGGATACTTTCCTAAGTCTAGTAATGTGGATAAGGTTTTAGGGGTGAGAAAATGACAAGTTTGGTTTGTCCGTTCCACTCGATCCATTATTATTTAATCCATATGATATGTATCTATGAGTTTGAATTTATATATGGATTCAATGTTAGCAAACCAACTGTTAGGATTAAGTTTTGTCATATATAAATAAGTACATTATATAAGTATTTAATTATTTATGTTATTATTTGGTTATTTAGTACGTATTTCGATTAAGGGGGGTTATTTATTTTTAATAAAATAGGAAGGAGAGGGGAAGGAAAAGGAGAATGTCTAATCATGAGAAAAGAGAGTCATACAAAAAATCTTAAGAGAAAAGGAAGACGGGAATAATTCTATAAAGAATTTTGTAGGTATCGTTTGTTATGGAAAGATAAAGGGAAAGAGTGATAGATTTTATAGTAAAATAGTTTTTATATTTTTACTAAAATATTTTTTAAATAGTGAATAAGAATAATAATAACATTTTAAATTCTAAACAGAATCAATCCATCCTGATAACTACAAATTAAATGATTAAAAAATAATAGATAATCTTGTATTAAACTTTTCACTAAGATTTTTTTCCATCTAAACACATTAAAGGAGTGTGATTTTATTTATAACTCCCGTCCAAATCCCTCAATCCAACCAGAACCATAAGGTTTTACAATATACTTTCACTAAGCTCGTTATTCGTTATATCGAACCAAGTAAAGTTTGATTAGTGGTTAGAATTTAGATAACTGCATAATACCATCTCAATTAAAATATGCACAGTTGAGAACTATATTAATCTTAAAGATTTAAAATACATGTTAAAACATAATCACTCTTTTATGGTTGAACAATATGTGGTCGATTTAGGGCGTGAAAGGACCATCGAAGGACTCGTGAATTTGACCAGGAATCTCGTCGCTGATGCACAAATTCTGAGAAATGCCCACTTAACTAAAGAAGAAGGTGCAAGGGTTGATTTTAAAAAAGTTCTCTTGAACAATCGTAAAACTTAGTAGGAATGGAGCTACAATATTTCGAGCAAATAGTAGGAGAAATGCTACAACTATTAAAGAGTGATGTTTTGACAATTGAACAAACGTTTGGATTTTTGCTTATTAGTTATGTGGACGAAAAGAAGACACCAGATATGGAGGATATTAAATAATTTCTAGGGAATGGAAAGTTTCTTGTAAATTGAGATGACATCCTGGTGGTGGTTTGTTTTCAAATTCGAGAAGGATAAGGGTAGGAATAGTATATTCACAAAAGGGCCATTCTTATTTTTGGGTGTATCCTTTTACTCACAAAAACCCAGATTTTTTTTACTTTTGGAATCTTGAGATAACTAAAATACCAACTTGGATTATCATTAAAAACTTTTGGAAAAAGCTTGAACATTTTATGGGATAGCTAAAGTAGTTTCACAAGTTGGGAAGCCAATACGTACCAGTGGTATAACGTATAAAAGCAAGGATATTAGTGATGATAGAGTACTCATAGAGTTGGATTTGAAAAAATAGAGAGTGAAGAGGTAGTTTAATTTGGATCGCACGATAAGAAGAAATTTTGTATTAAAGTGGAGTATAAAAATATACCCCCATGTTGCTCAAAGTACAAAGCGTTTGGCCATTCAGAGAGTAAATGCTTCTATGTCAATGAGGTGAATGGGCGTAATGGAAAGTTCAATAAGCCAAGAATGATAGACAGTGGTAGGGGTGATAAAATTATGCAGGGTCTGGGTCTACAATTTTGGAATCACAACTCCTGTTTTTCACAAAAAAAGGCAAGACAATGTTGTTTTTTTGCAACATAAGCAGAAATTTAAACGAGCAGTTACAAGGGTTAAACTCAATAGCAGCAGCTCAGCATCTTCTGGAAAGCAGCAGCAAACTCTAACGAATTCAGTTGCAACGCTAGGCTAGAGTACAGCTTCGGTAGGATCAACTCCATTTCCGACATAAACAACTCCAATGTTAGGTGTATCAGTCTTCAGAAAAGTTATAGAAAATGATGTTGTTGCCAAAAATAAATCTCATGCTTACAGAGGCAACATGCAGGTGCATAGAGTTGCTGACACATGTGAAACAGTATATCTAGGTGGCAGAAATCCAACAACTAAGCTGTGCTAGTCTCGTATTGTAGCAGTGTAGCTTTTTTCCAGAAAATGCAGTTTTGCATCAGAATTTTTCGGAAACGGTAGATAGAGGCAATAAATTGAGGGATAATTGAGATTTTAATGATATTTGTGTCAAGTGACCGGGTAAAGAGCATGTAGACGAGTATTCGAGGGTCTTGATTGGTTTGGGGTTTTTGAAAGGTCCAAGTATTGTGGATTGTTATGTGTTGGATAGCAAGGATGATGCGTCGTTCGAATTGTTTATTAGTAAGAGAACTAAGAAGAGGGAGGCTAGTGAAAATAAAATATTGCTAACTAGAAGAGAATATAATCATCAAAAGGGGATTTATTAACGAGCTAAAGGTGCTAGTCAAAGATGCGCAAATAAAGGGAGACCCTCGACAACCATTTAATGATTATCGCAACTTAGCATACGAGGAGCTTCGGCTCTACCAATAAGATACGAGGAGTAGTTTATTTTATTAGAAGTAAAAGTATCGATATTTTGGAAATCTTAGAGACGAAAAGTAATCATAGGAGTGTGGAAAAATTCTTGTCTTCTATGCTTAGAGGTTGGGATCATGTTAATAATTTTAATCTATTTGAGCATGAAATAATCCTTGTTATTTGAGACCCAGATAAAGTGGGCGTTGAGGTACTTTCAAGGATGCCTCAAGTCATGCATTACAAAATTGTGTGTGATATTACTTCTATTAGTCTTCACACTTCTTTTATTTACGACCTTAATGACAAAATTGAGAGAAGGGATATGTGGAACGATATTCTAGGTTATGCTACATGGCTTCTATTGGGAGATTTTAACAATATTTTAGCGTAGAATGAAAGGAAGAATGGTAATAGTCTTGGGTTGGAAGATGTGCAATATTCAGGGTAATTCTTTACTCGGGGTGATAATCATGTGCTTAGTCGTAGTGACCGTGCTTTGGATAATCGTAGGCTTGAAGCTTCACAATCATTATGTGCATGCAGAAATCTTGCTGAAATCTAGTGTATCCGTCACTCACCCTGTATTGTATCACTATTTCTTCAACATGCTAAGATAGTTACTCCCTTTAGATTCTTTAACATGTGGGTAAAGCATGCAGAGTATAATCAAGGCGTGGCAAATGGGTGGTGTAAAAGCCTTATTCATAGTAAGAAGCAATATATTTTGTGTCAATAACTTCAAGCTTTGAAATTTGATTTGAGAAAGCTTAATAATGAGCATTATTCGCATATTTCTTAGCGTGCTAAGGAGAGGGAGGAGCTTGAATTACCCAGGTTAGTTTCCAACAAAAAATGGGTAATGATGTTAATTTTGATGAGTTTGTTGGAATTCGTGAAAAAAAGGTTTCTTGAAAAGGTCGAGATTAGATTTCTCTAACAAAAGGATAAGCTCGGATACACACTTAAGAGTGATAGATGTACAAAGATTTCCCATGGAATCATGAAGAGTAAACAAAGACATAGATTTATTGTGAATATCCAATGTCCTAATGGAGAAGTTACTAATTCTATTGCACAAGTTTATTAAGCGTTTATCGATTACTACAAGTCTTTGTTGGTTTCTAAAAGTACTACTTCTAGTGTTGATCATGATGTTTTCGATTGGGGTAAAATTCTTCCGCATGAACAAGGTATGGATATGTGTAGAGATGTTTCCGATGAAGAAATTAAAGAGGATATTTTTTTGTATTGCAAATGATTAAGCTCCCAACCTTGATGGTTATTCCTCTCTTTTCTTTAAGCGATCATGGAATCTCATTGGTGAAAAGTTGTTCAAGCGGAACGTGAATTTTTTACTTCTGGCTTTTTACTTAAGCAAATTAATGCCACTATATTGCTCTTATTTCTAAGGATGATCTGGTCATGGTTGAAGATAATCAACCTAATTCTTGTTGCAATGTTATCTACAAATCTATTACTATGACTATTGTGGATCGATTAAAGCCGGTTTTAGATGAACTTGTAAATAAAACTCAAAATGCGTTTGTTCCTGGAAGATCGATGGCCGAGAATATTCACCTTATGCAAGAGTTGTTGAGGGGATATAATAATAGTAGTAGTTCTTCAAGATGCACAATTATAATTGATTTGTGTAAAGCGCATGATTCCATTTCTTGGCAGCTTCTCCATGAAGTGATCAAGGGTTTTAACTTCCGCAAAAGATATGTGGATTGGATAATAGTTTGTGTCACTGTGGGAATTAATGACGAGGTACATGGATTCTTGAAGGGAGATAAAGGTTTTAGACAAGGTGATACGCTCTCTCCTTATCTCTTTATTCTTTTCCTTGAATATTTTTTGAGGCTTTTGAAATAGAATGCTCATCAAGGGCTCAGTGTCATCCCAAGTATGGGAAAGTAAAGATCACCATCTTTAATTTTCCATGATTTAATGATTTTTTAAAGGGCAATCATGAGTCCATTAAGATACTTATGGAGAGCTTGAAGAATTGTGGGGATTATTCAGGACTTCATTTGAATGTGATAAAATTGAATATTTATTTTCTGGGGGTAAAAGTGAAGATATTGAAATTATATTGGTGACTACACATTAGAAAAAATGGAAGATGAATTTTCTCTATTTGGAGTACCTCTTGGTGCTGCGGTTTTACTTTGAAGAGATTACAAACCTTTTATTGAAAAAGTAGAGGGGTATGTAAGATATTGGTATGCGTCATCTTTTTCTTTTGTGGGAAGGTTGGAACTTACCAGATTGGTTCTTCAAGGGGTTATTTGCTTTTGTTTTTTAATATATCATGTTCTGGTTTGTGTTAGGGGTTGTGTGATGAGCATTTTTAATAATTTTTATTGAGATAGGAGTCCGCCAAAAAAGGGGAGCAAAATTTGTACTCCAAAAGATGAGGGTAGACTTGGTTTGAAGGATTTCGGTGCTTGAAATAAAGCATTTATTAACAAAAATACTTTGGAAGATTGTTGCAAAAAAGAATTCTCTTTGGACCAGATTGATACATGAGGAATATTTTAAAAATATTAATTTTTAGGTATGAAAACCAAAAAGGTTGGATTCTCCTCTTTGCAAGAATACTTGGGAGTCACAAGAGGTGATTGAAGGTTCTCTCAAGATGGATGGAAGAGAAGTTATTTTAGCTCGATGGTTCTTTTTGGAATACGGTCATCATATTATTCATGAGGTATATAGTGATGAATTTGGTGCTTTATATAAGAAGCCATATAATTTATTTCGCTGACGATCTTATGTGAAACCTTGGGCTAATATTATGTGGGATACTTGTGTTATTCCAAAAAAACATGCTATTGTGGCAGGGCCGGTCCTTGGCATAGGCCCAGGAGGCAACCGCCTTGGGCCCCCAAAAATTTGGTATTTTCAAGGGCCTTTTTTCGAAAAAATTAAATATTTATACGTACATATAGTTATATATTTGAATTCAATAAATTAGCATGAATCATAAGTTAGCTTATTGGTAAAGTGATATATTTTTATATAAAAGATTCAAGGTTCGAGTCTCATCTTTTAATAAAAAAATTCTCGATTTTTTTTATAATTATTGTTAATATAAATATATAGGCCCCTATTACAAAATTCGCCTTGGCCCCAAATATGTCAGGACCAACCATGTAGTGTGGTTTCGATGAATTACATGAGGGACCTAAGATAAGATATCGCACGACTTATTTAGAATTGGATCCAATTTGTGATTGTGTTGTGAGAAATTTGAATTGAATAAGCACCTTTATTTTGAATGTGCTTATGCAAGAGATAATTGGGATGAAGTTGTAAAGTGGTTGGGAATTGTCCAGGAGATGAATACCTTATTGAGTGCATTGAAGTGGCTCAAGAAGCTGTAAACTTGAGAAAATTGGAGAAGAAAGGTTTGGAGAATTCTTTTGGAGTTACAATCTATTGCATTTGGTGAGCGAATTATAATCATGCTATGAACGGCGAGCCTTCTTCAAGGTTAAAGATTTTCAAGGTTATAAAGTGGTACACTTATGCCATACAATTTACTTTGTTCCCTCATCAAGTTTTCTTGGATGATAGTGGGTGTTTAAGTTGTAATAGTATGAGATTGTTGATTGTGCATTTTTTGTTGATACCTTAAGCTTTCAGGCATAGACAGGTGACCCTTTGTATAGTGTACACTTTCTCCTTTATTTTAATATAATCATTTACCTAAACAAAAATAAAGGATGCATAGAATCTTGGAATAGACATATAAATGGAAAAAAAAACTTAATTAGAGGTCTACCAAGAACCCTCCAAAAATCTGCTAAATTTTTCTGGAAAAAAAAGAGTCAAGCCCAATACCTATCTAAGCCTCGTGCTTGGGTTGCCCCAAGGGTTCACGCCACATTGTCGATTTTCTCCAAAGTGATTTTATGAGATCATCATACTCATTATCCTTTTAGGACACATGTCGAGGGATTATTAAGCAAAAGACAATGGAAATTAACATATTAAACATTATCATTTTAGGACAAGAATATTATCATTATAAGATTACACCAAGTTGTTTATCAATTGCATCATTTCTTGCGTGTTTTTTTCATATTGAGTAGCTAAGTTATTAAATTATATTTGGAATTCATAATTATTCATACATTTTTCCTAAATGCATTCTAATGGAAGACTAAAAAATCTTGATTCATCAAAACAATAATCATAGTTTATATATTTTGATCTCACTACTTCATAATCCTTTTGTTGTTGAGCATCCAAATTCCAGAATTTCTTCCAATTCCACCAATATTGAGATGAGTAACAATGTAAAACTCCATAATTATGATCACCCGAAGAAAGACAACCATCGATACTAAATTGTTGAAAATGAGCAATGAATGGTGCATGAGACCAGTTAGTTTTGGTTTGGCCTCCATCGGTTGCCCAACTATCTCCATTCCATAAACTTCCTTTTACTTGCATGGCTTGTTTTGGGTATTCAATTCCATGCTTTGTAATATTATTCTTGAACACTCTTATAGGAATATTGTCAACATAAAACCTGCAGAAACATCAAAAGTAGTAACAATTTTTTTAATGTACCAAGTTTGGTTGTTAGAGATTGATTCAACTATTATTATTCTACCCCAACTTGAAATACATCATACATAAATATTAAATAGTCTTTTCTATATATAGTAACTAATTACATTATTCTTAGTTTCTTACACTATCTGATGTTGGTTCCAGAGAATCTTGTAAGAATGAAAATCTGCAAACGGATTGAACCATAGAAGAAGCCTTTGCTCTCTATTTCCCTGTCCATTAATAAATATATTTGTCTGCAATGTTATAGGCTTACCTTCTCTATTCCCCAAGAACTCAAAGTCTAACTCATCGTGATTATTACCGTCTGACGAAAGCTGCATGTCGATATATTCATCAATTAAACAAATAATACTTCGACACATATTGGAAATAATTTGTGATCAAAATAATCCAGAGATATTATTATTATTCGGGATAAATCAATCTAAAATTCATTTATGCGATTGTATCGTAATAATAAATAAGATAAGGCGTTACATAAAATGCAGTGACAATCCCTGCAGAGTCCTTTTCTGGTAACTTAATTCTCATGTGAAAGAATCCAGATACATAACTTCCCTTGGAAGCAAAGCCAGCACCTACAATTAATAATATTATTTTCAATATTAACTAGTGAATGTGCATTATTCTAACACTACAATATGTATCTACAAGTTTCTAAAATCAAATTGGCCTATTAGCTCAGTTGGTTAGAGCGTCGTGCTAATAACGCGAAGGTCGCAGGTTCGAAACCTGCATAGGCCATCATAGTAAATATTTTTTATGTTGGATATAAATAAAGTTGTAAACAAATCAAATCGTGAGCATCTCAAGTTTTAATTATTTATTTAACAAACATATTGAAACTCATGTAAATCCATATGTATTTAATATCAACTAGAATATCATTTATGTGTTAAAGTTATATAATTTATCGACATCATACCTCATTCTCTATATTACATATTCCGATCTCATACAAATCGTTCATAGTAAATATTTTTTATGTTGGATATAAATAAAGTTGTAAACAAATCAAATCGTGAGCATCTCAAGTTTTAATTATTTATTTAACAAACATATTGAAACTCATGTAAATCCATATGTATTTAATATCAACTAGAATATCATTTATGTGTTAAAGTTATATAATTTATCGACATCATACCTCATTCTCTATATTACATATTCCGATCTCATACAAATCGTTCATGAAAATTTCACTCCTACCGTTAAAGGAAAAAGTTGTTCGTGAATATTTTAAATTTTATTTCAAAAAAAAATCCTTCATATATGTTCGAGATATTAAACATACAAATTTGAACATCTAATCTGAAATCTGTGCCATTAAACTTTAAAGTCTACTTGTTTAAATTTTCAACTTAAATAGATAAAAGGTGGACCATTTAAAGAAGATGAAATATATTGTGAATTCATTAGCCACTTGGCAGAATAATTATGGACTAATGATTTCAAGTCTCTTGCGACGACATACCTTTGATGGGTGGTCATAAAGTGCGGCAGGCTAGTTTTACTTTACTTACGTTGAGTGAGGATACACCGTTGGTGGGTACTCATGAGAATTTTGAGTTACTTACTTTAACGGTATGTTAATGGTCGTTATTATACATAAAGATTGGAGTCCGCCTTTTCTTGGTTTTAATTTCGCATAGGACCACTCATGGTCGGTTTCCGCCTCACCTTAACATCAATGCGTGTTTCCTTATTTTATATAAATTTCAAGTTACATTTATGTATTTACTCATACTGCTATTTTGTTTAGTTGTTGTCATGGTCGGAATTGCCTTGGTGGTCAGTTTTGACCATAAGTTAGGAATATGCCTCTCCCTGACATTTAGATTTGCTTATTTATTGTATAATAAATCTTGTTTTACTATCCTTATACATACTTTTATTTTGTTTATGGATCTTTCTTGACTAGCTACGACTCGTGGGTCAGTTATGACGTTATGGTCGGACTCTACTTATCCCTGACATGTCTATTAGTGTAGTTTCCGGTGTTGTTTGTCGCACGATAATAATAAAAATACAAGCAAACCAGGAGATACAAGTACATGTGGGATATCTGAACCGTCCCCAAGATACCCGAAGATGGTGATTGAAAAGTATGACGATGTGGAAGTGTCCTGGGGCATGGATCACTTGACAAGGAAGACGTTTAAGTCCCTAGTTTGCAAGAATGGGCCTACAATTGTATGTATTTATGAAACTAGATTAGTTTTTGATGATTCAGATAATTTTACTAAGCAAGCTAGTTTCCCAAACTATTTCGTTTAAGAAATTAACAAAACTACGTTACGATTCAGGAGCATTTTTTATGTTATGGAAGGACTATTTGAACGCCTATACTGTTAAATGTGTGTAGTCACTATGTTATTTCTAGTATTAATAATGACAGTATTTGGTGGTACCTTGTGTATGTACATGCCCCTAGTAAGTATATTGCTATACTTAAAATATGGACAAATTTATCTAATTGGAAATCTAAAATGACGATCCTTGCATAGTTATAGGGGACTTTAATGATGCTAATATATTGAAGAAAATACTCATCAAACCATTAATGATGTGCATGATAGTCCTAGAGGGGGGGTGAATAGGATTACTAATAAGATTAATGCCTAATTAAAAATCTTTTGGACAATTATAAGTTTAAGAAAGAAACTTCTAAGTCAACTAATATATCAAACTCTTAAGGGATCATGCAATGGAAAAGCTAAGAGGTTCGATATATAATTGATACAAGTAAAACGAGTTTCTAATCTCTAACTACTCTAGATGGCAATATGATAGATAAACTAGATAATCAATATCACAATATTCATACTAGCATATTATCAAACATATAAAGTGCGGAAAGTAAATAGAGAAGGGATAGAAAGATACACACGATTTATAGTGGTTCGGTTTCCCTACATCCACTACCTAAGGAAGCCTCCTTAGGATTTCAAGCTTTTCACTAAGCTCCCGTGTCTCTCTTAACCGGGTCGAGAACACAATAACCCTTACAACCTCTTCGATAACACGAAGGACAAACACTTGTGCTATCGCAACACAAGGACACCAAGTATACTCCCGATACTCAAACACTTATGCTATCTCAACACAAGGATACCAAGTATACTCCCTATACTTGAATTCTCTCTTAATCTATCTATTACAAGACCTAGACTTAAGAGGATAGATACAAAGTGTTTAAAGGGGTGCAAACAACTTTGCTAGATAATCTCCTAAAGAGTAGATATGACTATAAGCTTGTAAACTCCTCTTTGAGTAGATAATAACTTTGATAGCTCCTTGGATTAACTCCTTAATTGAGTGGATATGAACTATGAAGCTCTTGACACCTTCTTGGATGATAACAATTAAGCCCCTAAGTGTATATGGGTTGAAGGTGTGTTTGTAGCCTTGAAAGACCTTCAATATATAGCTGCAAAATGCTCCCAACGGTCATATAAGCTTCTATCTAACGGATCTATTTTCTCTCCAACGGATATAAGCTTTGTCCTCTAGTTATAACGCAGAAACCCTCTCTTGCGGTGTACCGCGGGTATGGTCCGGTGCACCGCGTGAATGATAGTCTTCAATTCCAGCTTACTGTTCGGACTATGCCATGTACCGTGATCCTGGTCCGTGCGTTGGTCCGGTGTACCGCGCTTCTGGTCCGGTGTACCGCGTAAAACTTCTTAACTCTCTGGTCGGACTAGTCTTGTATACCGCGCCTCTGGTCCGTGGCTTTGCGGTGTACCGCGCTTCCGTCCGGTGTACCGCGTAGAAACTTAGCTCTCTGGTCGGACTGGTCTATACACCGTGCTTTGGTCCGTGGTATTGCGGTGTACCGTAGGTGTACTCCGGTGTACCGCACCAAAGGTTTAAAACACCTTCTAGTGAGTATATCTTTTTCTATGATGCTCGGATTAGAAAGCTTTCTTCACGAGAGTTGTAGAGGACATCATTCTTATACACTTTGTAGTTGATCACTAAAGCTAATTCTCAATGTACACAAAGATAAAGTTAATAGCATTTGTATGAGAATTAGTTTCTTAAGATAAAACAATAAAGCTTTGATCTAAATGATAAAGATGCTCTTTTTGATGAATTAGAGTGCAAGATAGAATGTATATAACAAAGGTAATTAGCACACTAAACACAAGAGGATTTGTCACATTAAAACAACCTATTAAAGGAGGCTATATGCCAACAATCTCCCCCTTTTTGATGATGACAAATCCTTCACTAAAACACCTTAGGAATGATATGAAAGTATAAGCTCTTATCAAATATAGCTCCCCCTCACAATAAGCATTTAAGTAAACATGAATATAAGATGTGAAATGCATTTGTGAGTATTTAAAAGTGCAATTTTGAAAGTTTTAGTGCACATATTTCTCCCCCTTTGTCTTCATCAAAAAGACGGGATAATGAGATCAAGCAAATAATCATAGAAGAGCTAAAAACTCAAGTGAATAGATTTTTGAAAAACAACATAGAGAGATCAAAGGTTAAAGAGCAATTAAAACATTTTAATTTGAGATGCACAAAGATCAACAATTGCAAAGCATAAAAAGATAAGGGATGGAGACATTTTACCAACTTCTTGATCGATAGGTTTTCATCTTATAAGCTTTCTAACAATGCAAACGATTAGTGCAATTATAAGATAAATGATTAGTGCAAACGATTAATCTAGCATTTTAGTTTTTAAAGATAATTTACTAAAAACTCCCCCTCACGAAATGCATAGAGTGTTTGTTTCAATTTTGAAAAGTTTGACCAATAATTTCTCCCCTTTTTACCAATAAGAATATTTGAATCAATTTTAAGAAATCATGGGGTAAATTGTCATTTTTGAAAAGCAAAAGGGTCAAGATGAATTTTCCAAAAGTTTAGGGACTAAACGCAATTTTGAAAAACTTCAAAGGACCTAAATGCAATTTTCAACCATTTGAAGAACTTATACTAATTGAACAAACTAAAGGGACTATAAAACAATATAGAATAAGATCAAGGAAGAATGATGCAATAGTACCTATATCATCAAGGAAAATGTTAGCACCATTAACACATTTAAATAAATATCCGAAACATAAAGAATAAGCATCTAACATATAACATACATATCCAATAAACTAAGTTAGACACATAGCATCCTAAACCAATTATCCAAATATAGCCAAGTAGGATCATATGAAGATTAAAAATACCCAATAAGAAGAATTAACGATTTTAAGAAATCTATGGGTAAAGTTTTAAACTTTGAAAAGTATGGGGGTCAAAATGCATTTTTCAAATATTTAAGGACAAAATGCAATTTTGAAAACCTTCAAGGACCTAAGTATAACTTTCTCAAGACAATAGGGACCAAGGTCTAATATTCAAGCATAAGAAAGCTAAATGCAATTTGTTCAAACTATAGGGATCTTAAATTAATATTTTTCAACCTATAGGGATTACAATGCAATATTTTCAACCAATGGGGACCATAATGCAAGATAGAACAATAAACCCCGAATTGCGGTGTACCGGACCATTGTTGCGGTGCACCGCACAACTGCTCGACTAAAAGGGTAAGAAGAGAGATTTAGAAAATAAGCAAATTGCATAAACACCCGAAATTAATACGAAAACACCCCAAAAGTTTAGAAATATTTTAAAACTACTAAAAACGCTTTTGTTTTGAAAAGATTCAACATGGAAATCCCGAAAACAAATAAAACCGTTTATTTCACAAATACCCCTATATTTTTTAAAAAAGTACAAAAAGACCCAATGTAAAAACTAAGCAATTTTAAGCATGATAAGGTCAAGATATACAAGATATTTGCACAATAGGGAATAAACCATATAAGCACATAATGAAGCACAACATATAGATAGTAAGGCTAAGCAAATTCATGCAAATGAGTTAATGACCAATAATGGATAAAATTCCCATAATTCTATGCATAAAAACATTTTTGAAATGCTATGGAAAATGCAAAAGATTATTGGAAAAATATTTTGAAAAGCAATTTCGTTAAAAGCTCACCTATATGAAAATGCAAATTTGTGATCAAAGATAAATTAAGATTTGAAAGAGTAAACTAATATCTTTGATCTTTTTCCCTTTTATCAACCAATAGGCACTTTTAAAAGGATATAAAAACTTGTAAGAATAAAAAGTGCAATTTATAATCGTTGAGGGACTAAAAAGCAATTTCACATAGTAGGGACTAAAAATGCAATTTTTCAAAGATATGAACTAAAATGGCAAATTTTACAAGTGAAAGATTATGAAGTCCAAACTATGACACTTTGGAGAATATAATAACTATGAGGGGTCAAAGTGCAATTTTGAAAATTTTGGGGACTAAAATGCAATAACCAAAATTCTAAGAGTTAAAGTGCAAAAACATCATTCATGAGAATTAGATGTAATAACACTAATAACATTAAAACAATGATTAGAATCACAAGATAATATCCAAAGATAAAACATGATAACAACAAACACAACTAATCAAATCACAACCCAAAACACAATTAAAAACGCAAGCCATAAGGAGGAAACGCAATATAATATACGAGATAAAGAAAAGAAATCACCGGATTTTCCTTTTTCGAGATTTGAGCGTTCTTTCGTATATTAATTCTTTCATTTGTTTCCTCCAAGCAAAGTAACGATTACCTACAAGAAAATGGAGGTTGTGTAGAAAACAACTCTTCCAAAAGATTAGATTCCAAATCGTTTACTCTACTAACGGTTAAGCTATTCACGTAGAGTTAGGCTCTGATACCAATTGATAGTCCTAGAGGGGGGGTGAATAGGATTACTAATAAGATTAATGCCTAATTAAAAATCTTTTGGACAATTATAAGTTTAAGAAAGAAACTTCTAAGTCAACTAATATATCAAACTCTTAAGGGATCATGCAATGGAAAAGCTAAGAGGTTCGATATATAATTGATACAAGTAAAACGAGTTTCTAATCTCTAACTACTCTAGATGGCAATATGATAGATAAACTAGATAATCAATATCACAATATTCATACTAGCATATTATCAAACATATAAAGTGCGGAAAGTAAATAGAGAAGGGATAGAAAGATACACACGATTTATAGTGGTTCGGTTTCCCTACATCCACTACCTAAGGAAGCCTCCTTAGGATTTCAAGCTTTTCACTAAGCTCCCGTGTCTCTCTTAACCGGGTCGAGAACACAATAACCCTTACAACCTCTTCGATAACACGAAGGACAAACACTTGTGCTATCGCAACACAAGGACACCAAGTATACTCCCGATACTCAAACACTTATGCTATCTCAACACAAGGATACCAAGTATACTCCCTATACTTGAATTCTCTCTTAATCTATCTATTACAAGACCTAGACTTAAGAGGATAGATACAAAGTGTTTAAAGGGGTGCAAACAACTTTGCTAGATAATCTCCTAAAGAGTAGATATGACTATAAGCTTGTAAACTCCTCTTTGAGTAGATAATAACTTTGATAGCTCCTTGGATTAACTCCTTAATTGAGTGGATATGAACTATGAAGCTCTTGACACCTTCTTGGATGATAACAATTAAGCCCCTAAGTGTATATGGGTTGAAGGTGTGTTTGTAGCCTTGAAAGACCTTCAATATATAGCTGCAAAATGCTCCCAACGGTCATATAAGCTTCTATCTAACGGATCTATTTTCTCTCCAACGGATATAAGCTTTGTCCTCTAGTTATAACGCAGAAACCCTCTCTTGCGGTGTACCGCGGGTATGGTCCGGTGCACCGCGTGAATGATAGTCTTCAATTCCAGCTTACTGTTCGGACTATGCCATGTACCGTGATCCTGGTCCGTGCGTTGGTCCGGTGTACCGCGCTTCTGGTCCGGTGTACCGCGTAAAACTTCTTAACTCTCTGGTCGGACTAGTCTTGTATACCGCGCCTCTGGTCCGTGGCTTTGCGGTGTACCGCGCTTCCGTCCGGTGTACCGCGTAGAAACTTAGCTCTCTGGTCGGACTGGTCTATACACCGTGCTTTGGTCCGTGGTATTGCGGTGTACCGTAGGTGTACTCCGGTGTACCGCACCAAAGGTTTAAAACACCTTCTAGTGAGTATATCTTTTTCTATGATGCTCGGATTAGAAAGCTTTCTTCACGAGAGTTGTAGAGGACATCATTCTTATACACTTTGTAGTTGATCACTAAAGCTAATTCTCAATGTACACAAAGATAAAGTTAATAGCATTTGTATGAGAATTAGTTTCTTAAGATAAAACAATAAAGCTTTGATCTAAATGATAAAGATGCTCTTTTTGATGAATTAGAGTGCAAGATAGAATGTATATAACAAAGGTAATTAGCACACTAAACACAAGAGGATTTGTCACATTAAAACAACCTATTAAAGGAGGCTATATGCCAACAGTGCATACTAGATCTTTTAATAAATAAATTAATTTAATGGTGCTAGTGAGACTCCGACACGGGGGTGTTTCTTTACGTCGTCTAATAGGACAGAGGACGAAGACTTGGTCAAAGTGTGGCTAGATAGAGCTCGATGGGATGTTAGATGGATCAACAAGTATCCAAAGGATATCATTACAACTCCACCAACACTGGGATCAGTCTATTCACTGCTTACTCAATATGGGCCCATAAATGTTACAACATAAACACTGAAGGCACAAATTACAGAACAACTACAACAAACATGGGAAAGGGAGAACAATACTGGGAAAATAGGGCTCGCGAATTGTGGTTACACAAGTAGGATAGAAACACTAAGTACTTTCACGCGATAAGTTTTTAAAGAAGAAATCACAACAGGATCGTTTGAATCAAGAATGAGAATAGGGTCTGGGAGAAATGTCCTAACAAACTTAATGATATGCTTACTAATATCTACAAGGATTTGTTCAAGAACGATATACTAGAGATTATGAGAAAGCAACACGATATCTGTAGCCAAAGGTTACACAGAAATGAATGATGAACTAACCAAGGAACCAACACTAGAGGTGGTAAAGGAAGCAAATTTAAACGTGGGAGAAACAAAGGTGCCTGGATCAGATGGATGGACTGGAAGATCTATCCAAACAATTGGGAAATTCTAAAATGGGTTATTTTTGCCCTCGTGAAAGAATATTTAAGAACACTGTTCACTAGAAGGGTTAAATGATACATCAATTACACTCATACCTAAAGAGGAATATCAAGAATGGATGTGTGACTACTATCTCGTGTGTTAACTTTATTTTTAAGGTCATCCCTAAATTACTGGAAATACAACTACAACGAATAATGAAGTATATTATATCACCATACATGCACCATTCATCCAAGATAGATACATTCAGGATAACATAATCATTGCGTATGAACTTTCATACTTTTTACACAAAAATAGAAAGAATTACAAACATTACGCAATAGTCAAAGTATATATGGACAAAGTATATGATAAAGTCTGATGGGAGGTTTTTTGCTTTATGTTTTACACAAACTAGGGTTTAATGATAGATGTATTGGGTGAATAGTACTATAGTTATGTTCAACCTTAACTTTAATGGGAAATCTCTTCTAAGATCTCTCTGGAAAGAGGATTACGGCAAGATGACCCCATGTCACATTTCTTATTTGTTTTTCTTACGAAAGCTTTGATTTGTCTCATTAAAACCGTAGTAAATGTACTAGAATTGATGAAAAACAAATTGACAGTTTAAAATTAATTGAGGAACTCCATATAATAAGGAACTGTCTGCGACTAACACATCTGTTATTCGCAAACAATTCATAGAGTTTTCTCTCTCTTCAGCACCAGAAGGTAGAGGCATATAAGGAAGTGTTAACATTGTAATGTAAGTGCTCATGGAAAAGAATAAAATTTAGCAAATCCTCTATATTCTATATTAGGGGTGGATATACTTTTTGAAAATTTTGGTCGCAAAATTCTTATGTATCGAAATAATACAAAATAGGTTAAGCGTGCATATGTGTATAATGGTATATAGTAATTAGGGTAAGATTTTTATTTTGTTGGACAAAGGGTAAGGATTTTATAATGTGTAAGTACTTCGTTTGGTATCAATTATCACTACGAGAAATCGTATAATTAGGGACGAGGTTATTGCGGCTAACACTAAAATGGCCTCTAATGATATTTTTAAATACTAAAATAGCCTCTAACTACTAAAGGTATCTAGACGGACATATAGGGATAAATAAATAATGGCTATTAGCGGCAAAATTAAAAAATTTAGTGTTAAAATTTTTTATGCTAAAGATATCTTTTCTTGGAGTGTATATGAGAAAAAAAGTTCGTTTATTTGATTCATGTGAGAATACACTCAACCAACCAAATTTTAAAGAATAAACTTTTCAAAATCATGCAAATTGTGGTAGCATTTTTTAAGCCTACAAGATGGATAGGCCAAATAATCTTTCTCACTAAATTGGCCTTTTTATATTCTTCGCATATTTTATTTTTTCTTGGACAACGTAAACCGTAACCGAAAAATGTCAAAGGTAATCTAAATTTGCTTTAAATTTTCAAGGTGATCAAACAAATTAATTGCAATATTGTAAATGTAATTAATAAAGAAACTAAACGTTGTTTAATGTTCAATCGTGTTGCATCTTTATTAGTTACGGGCGGAGCCAGGATTTTTAATTAGGGAGGGCTAAGGGGGTTCGGGAGCAACGGCCCTGAAAAAAATTATTTTGCCGTATTTGCACGATAAGTCTACATATTATGCAAAAATTGCTAGATAGATCCTTATATAATGCTTAAATGCATTATAAATCCCTATATTGTGTAAAGATTGCAATATAAGTCTAAATATTATTTTTTTAAATTAATCATTCGAAAAATTTGTTTTTTATTCAAAATAACATACATTTTGTTGTAAAAAAACAAAAGATCCTATAAATAAAATCATTTAAAGTCTAATAAAATAAATTTTAAAATTTAGGGGGTCCAAATGAAATTTTTTAAAACATTTAAGAGTTAATTACAAAAAATCTATGAAAAAAAATTATAACGAACCAAGAAATTGAATATTTAATAGTATTTACGTTCCAATTTCATTAATAAATTTTATTATTTGATAGAATTAATCTCTAAATTTTAGGGAGGGCTAATTTTATGCTATAATTTTTTTTACTTATATTTTTATATATTTTTTTAAAAAAAAATAGGATAAATTATAGTGGGTTGGGTAAGTTGGGGTGGGCTGCAGCCCACCTCAGCCTACCCCTACATCCGCCCCTGGTTACGATACATTTTCTGTAAATGCCAATAACACATTAGCTAAAAAGGTTGAAGTAATTTTTAAGATATACTCTCAAAAATTAAATTAGATATTTAAGAAAAAATATATAGAAAAAACATTATTATCAATAATAAACGCTTAGAAGTATTTATTTAAAATAAAAAATATTGAAAGAATAAAATTAAAATATTTATAAAAATTATTAAAAATATATTTTAAAATCAAAATTATTTTAAATGGTTTTAAAAAAAAATACATATTTAATATTTTTACTATAAGTATTTTTCAAGATTTAAAATATTTTTAAAGATCTAAAACATAAGTGTAATAAGTGTAATAACGTTTTGAGAAAACCCTTTCAAACACGCACTAACAAAGTTACTATATGTAGCATAGCAACGACACTAACGATCAACCGAGCAGACACATTGGTATTTAAAATTAAAAACGAATCTGGTATATAAAATTAAAAACGAATAATAGTAAAGAAGGAGAGTTAACCAGAATGTATATCCATAGCGAGCTTAATCTCTTTTCCTTGGTCCATGGATGTGACATGGTCATTCCCCCATGTAATATCATAGTTGACATCAAATGCATTATCTTTGGTGGCTGTAACAGCCATTATCATCATCACTACACTTATAATTACGAGAGCTCCAACGAAACCCCTAATATCACAAAAATCCATTTCAAATGTAACTACTATCAGTTTCTAGGTAGCTAGCTACTTTATTGTGAATTTATGGTGTCCTAAGTTCTTAGGGGTTATATAAGAGTTATTTAGACGTAAGTAAGGTAGAAAGAGAGGTTAAATATGAGAAGTCACGGCAGTACCCATTTGAAAATGGTTTTTTTTTAAAACACTTAAAATGCTTTTAAATTCTAAAAAATGTATAAAATTACTTCTGAGATAAACACCAATCTTGTGCTTATTTTTAAAATATACTTAAATAATTATAGATTTCAAAAATGTTTTTAATAATTTTTATAAATATTTATTTTTATTTTTTATTTTTACTCTAAGATAAACAATTTTAAATATTACCCATAATAATCTTGAATATTGTCCCACACGTTACTGAATTTTGTTCATAACATGCCATCACCACATAACAACCTCTTACATCATGCTTGCTTATTTTGGTATTACTTACCCGGAGAAGTGAGACCAAGATGAAATCCTTTTTGCAAATTTGAGTGTGTCATACTTGGAATATTAGGCCTCGTAGAAGGGGCATGTGATAAAGAAATTTTTTAGAAGGATTTTTTTGCTTGAGGTTGTTTCCAATTTATCCTTAACATCTCTCAAACATCTCAAATTTTGTTATGAAAATCTTGAAAGAAATAAGATCTCAAGCCTTTTTTTGTTTTAATTTTTTGATTTGACCTTGTTCGCCAAAGAATGAGGTTGGGAATTTATAATTTCAGGTTGTATCTCATTTGTAAAAGTAAAAATATGCTAGTGTTGGTTCTCATTATATGTGAAATACACGAACGTATCCTAATAATTAGAAAAAAAAAAAGTAAAATTTATTTTTAGGTTAAATATTACAAATATCATTTTTTAGGTCAAAAGTACAACTTTTAACAGGGACGGATCCTTAGCGGGACCAGGGGGTTTGAGCCCCCCTAACTCGTAAATTTTATGATACGTAAATGTAATTTTGTTTCGAAAATTAGTTCCTTCTGAACGTTTATGTAAAACATGCTTGTTTTAAGAAACATACAAGTTATTCTAGTTTAGTGGTTTAGTATCTTTTTCATATTATAATTTAGAATGAAGGTTTTTTTTTTTTTTGTTCCAAAAGCTTATATTAAATAGAAGAACGATTACAAACTATTCGGGTTTGACCAACCAAACCCAAAGGAAAAGATACAACAAACTAACAAGCAAATGACTAAAACAACTAGGACATAAAAAATACGAGATACTCTCGAACCGCAACACCTTTCTAAAATAAACCATAAACGTAGATGCCACCGAAGTAGCGGGCTTAGACCGCTAAGGGTCGTAAAAACATGATCCTTAAGAAAGATAAACTCAAGCCTCGAATCGAGGGGGAGTAAATCGACTACCATATAACGAACCTTCGAAGTTACCCACTTGAAGCAGACTCTCATACCCAAGATATAAGCTAAGACGACAGTTGCATTAACGAAAACGAAAGTCCTGATAGCCCTCAGATCAAAAAAAGTATCACTAGCCCAAGTGATAATAACGCATACCGAGATAGGAAAGGCTCTTGCTGAACGAGAAAAGACACACACAAACATAAAGCACCGCTTCTCCCACCACTCCATATAATCGCAAGCCACAATAACCAAACAAAGATGGTCCAACCACCAGAAACCCCGACTGAACGGCAAACACCCGAAATTTCTAATATCGAACTGACCCGAATGATTGACCATGGCTACTAATGAATCACCACCCGCGATTGTAGGGAACCTGTAAACGGAGAAACAACACCAACACACACTACCACAAAAAATCCACAACATCAGTAATCCTCCACTAGCGCAAGTCACACAAATCAAACACAGAGGAATCGAAATGTAGGAATGCCGGATGAACGGCAAACATCCGGAACTCCAACAATCTAAACCAAGTGAATAATCTGAATAGACCCAAAGTGCATCACCACAAGCAGTTAGGAAGGAAAAACAGAAGCCAAGGACAGACAAAACAACTCTGCAACTTCTCCTAATCACCACCCTTATGCCCTGCCTACTAATCCGGCAGCCCAAAACAGCCCTAGTGAGTACCGCATCTAAGACGCCAGATTGCCTCACAAAAGATTCGGCCCAAACCGAGAAACAAACCACTGCAACTTCTACCCTAGTAATCCAGTACCAGTCAACAAGACGAGGATAAAGATCCATACCTGAAAGGGAGGCAGCCTGGTATAACGAATCTGTAAGCAGTTGTTTACTCGGAGAAGGGAAAACGCATAGATGTTGGGCCTCCGTACAGGCTTTGCTTTCGGAAAAATTAGAAACAGAATACTGGGCCCACGACGATGCATTGACGAAACGGACCAGCGGAGTAAACATCGGCGCCAAGAAAAGGGGGAAAAAATCATGGCGGAGGATGGGCAAAGGATGAGAGAGAAGCGAAAAGGTAGAAAAAGGAAACGTAAAAGAAAAGGAAACAGGAAAGGAGAGTGGGGGGGCCGCCATCACCGGTAGAAAACCACCAGCGACGGCGGCCGGGACTGGAATTAGGTTATTCAAAATAGAGAGAGAAAGAGGCGCTGTTTTAAAAGCCAACCTTGTTGGACTAGCTAGTTACCATTTAGAATGAAGGTTAGGTGTTCGAATCTTAGCATTTGTTTTATCTTTTTCCCAAATACACACATAATAGAAAATTATTTCGAAACTAAATTTAAACATGTTTCGATTCGAAAATATGAATAAGATTTCAACTTTATTCTTATATTTTAATTTTTAACAAAAAAAATATCATATTTTTTAATATACTAGATTAAAGTTATAATTTTGTCAATTTTCATAAGATCGACTTATTAAATATTACAATTTTTGTATACGAATGCTTGTCTCTATTTTGAATTTGAGGGTAATAATACTTAGTAATTTATTGTTTACATTACTTCAATGTTTAAATAATGTAGATAATTTATTCATCATATTGATAAATTAGATTATATTATTACTCTATGGTCTCTAAATTACACAAAATTGCACTACAATTCCCTAAATTTATGCAAAATTACACAAATAGGTCCTATATTATACAATATTGTATTCCATCCATTCCAAAATTAATATCACTTATTAAATTGTTAAATATAGTGTCCCGAAATTTATTACCTTTGTTAGGAAAACAGATTGTTCATCAGGGCCACCTTTAGTTTTTATACGCTTGATCGCCACGGTTCTACCGTCTTTAAGATGACCACGGTACACATGGCTACTACCTCCAACCCCTATCACATGAGATTCTGAGAAATGCTCTGTTGCACTCGCCAATTCTAAATAAGAAAAGCACGAAATTGTTCCGTGAATCACCCCACTTTTTTTCCCTAACAAAAATAAAGTCTTCGGAATACACCCTAACCATTAAAAATAAGCCCCATTATCAAGCAGAAGAAAATACCCATTTTTTAATGAGAAATGTAAATATTTTACCCAAATCTGGAGTAGCAGTGGAAATAACATCGCCGGGATAATCAGCCATTGAAGTTCCTCGGCTTATCAAGTTGGTATTACTGCTTATACTTGATTATGTATCTAACGAATATAAAGGGTGTTGAATGGTCCGTTTTCTAGGTTTATAGATATAACATAAAACCGAAGCAATTAGTGAAAGAACTGTTAGTGTTACACAAACCAAGAGAATGATCAACGAAAATTCTTTTGGGATCTTCTTTCTCGAGGTTTGCACTTGCATAGGGGTACCTATTTATATGGGATCCAGAGGCCATTATTGCAACATTTTTAATTTCTCAGAAAAATTATATATAAAATAAATTTACCCGAATTGCATGTGCAGGAGGTGAAACAATTTGATTCATCATTCACGAGATCTACTCGAGGTAAAGCATCATCAGAACATATACATATCCATCTGTTCGTATTTTCTCCATCTGCATATAAACAAAATAATATAAGGCTTCAACATTCTGATTATATAACATAATTATTAATTGTTTACTAAAAAAAGGGTAGGAAAAAAAATGTGATTACATACCTGAACTGCATTTAAAGGATGATCTACAATTTTCTTGGATAGTAAATCTTTAATTTTCTCGGTTCGCTAAACAAGTTCAAGTCCACTTAGTATCTAGAAAAATGGCCTAACATTCAAGTCCAACACAAGAAGATAATTATATAATTATGAACTTAAATACGATACTTGATGACTTAAGCAACACTAACCACACTGAATTTGCTTGATCCAAACGAAGCTAAGGAGACACAGAACAGTGAATTCGACTCTAATCTTCATCTCTCAAGAAAGTTCTTCATCCAAACATCTGGTCTATGTACCTTAAAAAGTCAAAGCAAGCAAAACTATGACATCACGAGATGCCTTAAACAAGAAAAACAATAGTAAATGTTGAATGAAAATGAATGTTTTGTTTTCTGTACTGAATGAATTTATTTAGGCTAATAAATGGACAACTAGAACCTTTTAAAATTTATTTAGGCCTTGTTATTACTTTTCTTGTTAGGTGCATTATAAGTTCTTATATATTGTAAAAATTACACTACAGGTTCTTATCTTATGCAAAAAAATAACCCTAAAACTCTATATTATGCAAAATATTATTACTATAAGTTCCCATATTGTGTAGAAATTACATTATAGGTCTCTATATTATGTACAAATTACAGCATAAGTCCCTGTATTATGCAAAAGTTGCATAGTAGGCCTTGCTATTGCTTTTTAAATGAATTACACTATAAGTCCCTATACTATACAAAATAACCTATATTTTGTCGTAGAAAAATAAAATATTTCATAAAAATATAATAAATCAAAGCCTAATAAGATAAATTTCAAAAGTATAAATATTTTTTAGCCTTTACCATGGTCAAAAAGGTATTTTTGCACAATCAGGGGGCCAGACGGGCTCTGCCACTACCAAGTAGTCACGAAGTGGCAAACTTATGGATGTCAAGGATAACACTATGAACATAAGGGACCAAATAGTCACAAAAGTCAAAACATAAAAATCATCTTTGTTTGAAAAAAGACATACCACTAAAACTGCAGCAATTAAATCATACAATATAATCACCGGAAGGTCACCTATCATAAAATCACAGCTAAAAAGTCAAAGACAATTCCCCACCCTCTTAAAAGACACTTACTGCCACTAGATTCGAGTACCAAAGCAATTAACTTTTCTTGAAGAATATTAATGAGTTTTTTTCTCTATTTTTAGAATAATTTCCACTAGTTAATCTATAAATTTTACACGAGAAATATGAAAATAATGTAATTACATGGAGACAGTAACCTTGGTTTTCCAAACTCTAAATAAGCTGATCCTGAAGCTAAACTCACAACACATGTCCTCATAACTGCAAGAACCAATCAAAAGAAGCTTGGTATTTAATGGAAGAAAGTGACTTGTAATCTCTACTAGTTCCATTAAAACATATAAATATATCTGTATTTTAAGGTGAAATTAGATCAATTTTCATGACTATCTACTATAACTTATAAACACCTTGCAACTCTTGGCATGCCACTAAATAATCCTAAGACACCACCCAGAGCTTTCGATCAAACGAATATAACAATTTAGGATATAAGATTTCTATATAAGCTTCATACACTTAAACACTATAAATATTCAATCTTTAGCCCATAAATTATTTTATTGAGAACACGTATCAAACACTTAATGTACAAAAAATACATTTTCCAGTTAACTTTATTAAACTAATTTTGAAATTAATATATAAATAAGAAAAAGGGAAGGAAAAATATACTTACTAGCCTACACTACACACTGGGACTCTTCTTCAAAGTTATCCACAACTTTCCAACTTCTCAGCATAGTACTCAAGAATATCTTAACATTCTTATGTTTACAATTTTAGTTGAACAGTCCGTAAATTAATGTTAAACTTAAGTAGAAATTTTATTTTGTGTACACTAAGTGTTTGATTAGTGTTTCGAGATATTAAGGGATGTCGTTATAGGCTAAAGATTGTTTTGTTCATGAAAATTGATCTAATTTCATCATAAATACAATATTTTATCTCTTTTAATGGAACTTGTAGATTATAAGGCACTTTATTTTACTTGTTCTTGCAGTTATGAGGACAGGTGCTATTCACCTTCAAGATCAGTTTATGCAGAGTTTGGAAATACCAAGGTTATTGTATCCGTGTAAATACATTCTTTTATTGTTCCACTAATAAAGTTATGAAAATTATTTTCAGATAAAGAAAATACTCATTTATTTTACAAATTTGGTTTTAGAGAAACCAAAAAAACAATGCCATATAGTGATATAGGTTAATTATATTGCAATATAAGTTACACTACTTTCGCTACTCCTATACGAGGACAGGTATGTAATTTAAAAATTAAACATTCTTTTTATTTTTCAAGTGTTTAATTTTTACGTAATATTAAACAACTTTTGATTGATTTATGGAAAAAAGTAATAGTTGAAGGGAGTAGTTAGAATAAAAATAATCGAGGCTTATAATCTAAAACTCAAATTTATTATAACGGTAAAGCAATACCTTATTGTCTATTTAAAAGTAACTAGAATAAGAAATTATTAAATATCAAAATTGAAATTCTGAATCATCTGATAACACCATAAACTCAATATGTTGATTCCAATAACGGAATGCTATTCCCTGACCTTGCATTAACTTTCTGCGGTTGATGAATCCTTCCGTCCAATTATAAAGAAATAAATATCTTATATATTCTCCACATTCCATATTAAGGACTATGGGCACTAGCTCATTTGTATCAACGTCATGAATGTTAATTGATAGAAATTTAGATGTCCGTAGGATTTGATATTGTTCATACGACAAATTTTTGACGATGTAATCTTCAAAATCTTCTTTTAGAAGTAGTAATCTATTAGTATTAACGTCACTTTGACTGAGGATCTTTGCTACAGACCACATGCCACCGTTCATTGTGAGTATAACCTATACGAACAAACAAATAAAAAATATATATAAGCATCTATTTTAATAGTAAACAATTTGAAAGATTTAGTTAAAATAAATCTCAAACCTTGATTTTTTTTAATTCAATAATATTTTACCAATAAAATATGTTGATTAGTCGATGAAACTGAAGTATATATATACTAGTGTTTTAGGTCAAAAAGAGTAATATAATATACCAAATTGGTAAAGAAAAAAAAAAGGTAATTGTTCCTATTTAATTTTTATTTACCAAATTAGTTAGATCATTTATGGAATTATTATTAAATAAGTAATTATTTCCCATATACATACACACGTTTATGAGCATAAGTAGTGTATGTTTTTTTATCTTTCTCTTATTACAGTACTATTATTAGTTAGTTGTATACAATACCTTCGATTAAAAAAAAAGTTATAACAATACCCAGTGCAAACCTACATGTATGTGTCTCCCTCCTTCCGTTCCTCCCTCTCTCTTATTCTTAAATTTTATATTAATTAATAATTACAATTTTAGTTGAACTGTCGGTTGATTAATGTTAAATGAAGTTTAAGTAGAAATTTTACTTTTTGTACCCCAAGTGTTTAATATGTGTTCCAAGATATTAAGGGATATCTTTATTGGCTAAAGATTGATTTCTTTGTGAAAATTGATTTAATTTCACTTTAAAATACAATATTTTATCTCTTTTAATGGAACTAGTAGATTATAAGGCACTTTTTTTTTATTTGTTCTTGCAGTTATGAGGACAGGTGCTGTAAATTCACCTTCAGGATCAGTTTATGCAGAGTTTGGAAATACCAAGGTAATTGTCTCCGTGTAAATACATTGTTTTCATATTCCTCTAATAAAAGTTGTGATTTTTTTTTTTCTAAAATATAGGAAATACTCATTTATTTTATATATTTGGTCTTAGAGAAAGCAAAAAAAAAAAACTATGGAATATAGTGATATAGGGAGATTAAATTGCATTATAATTTACACTACTTTCGCTACTCGGACAAGTATATTATTAAATAATTAAACACAAGCTTCTATTTTTACGTATTATCAGGGTTCATAATATAAAGAAGTTTCATCAATGCTTCACAAGGCTTTGGAAGGTTCAATAATACTCGAATCATTCCCTAAAACAACCGTTGACGTATTTGCTTTGGTGCTTGAATCTAGTGGAAGTAAGTTTCTTTTTTGAATTTATGTTTGACTTTTTGTGTGTTGACTTTTTAGCTGTGATTTAATGTTAGGTGACTTTCCGGTGATTATATCATGTGCTAGTTTAGCATTAGCTGATGCAGGGATTATGTTGTATAATTCAATTGCTGCAGTTTCAGTGGTAATGTTTTTCTTTAAATTACAAAGATGGTCCTTATGTTTTGGATTTTGTGACTTCTTGGTCCCTTATGTTTCATAGTGTTATCTTTAACATCCATAAGTTTGTCACTATCTCAAATTTTTAAATCCTTACATAACCCCTCAACTTTTGATTTTTATGTTTTAAGCTAGGATTTATATTATTTTATGAAATATATTATTTTTCAGTTTCTCTGTAGTAAAATATAGGTTATTTTGTATAATAACAAGGCCTATGGTGCAATTTTTGCATAATATAGAGACTTATAGTGTAAATTTTGCATAATATAGGGGCCTATAGTCTAATTTTTGCATAATGTAGGGACTATAGTGCAATTGTGTCATAATATAGGCACTTATAATGTAATTTTACTCAAAAAAGTTATAACAAGGCCTCAGTGCAATTTTCATAAAATATCACGACCTATATTGCAATTTTTGCATAATATTGGGACTTTAGTGTAATTTTTACATAATATAGATAACTATAGTGTAATTTATCCATAATGTAGGGTCTTATAATGTAACTGATTCTATAATAGTAACAAGGCCTACCGTGCAATTTTTGCATAAGATAGGGGCCTATATTGCAACTTTTGCAAAATAGAGGGACTTATTGTCTAATTTTTACATAATATAGGGACCTACAGTGTAATATTTACATAATATAGGGACCTATAATGTAATATTTACATAATATAGGGACCTATAGTGTAATTGCATAACATAAGGACCTATAATGTAATTATTACATAATATAGGGACCTGTAGTGTAATTTTTGCATAATATATATGATCTATATTGTAACTTTGACGTAACATAGTTACTTATAATGTAACCGATTGAAAATAGTAATAACAAGACCTACAGTGCAATTTTTGCATAAAATAGGGACCTATATTGCAATCCCTGCATAATAGAGGGACCTATATTGCAATCCCTGCATAATATAGGGATCTATAGTGTAATTTTTGCATACTATATGGACCTATATTGTAATATATTTACATAATATAGTGACTTATAATGTAATTAATTCAAAAAAATTTAATAACAAGGCATATAATGCAATTTTTGCATAATAACGAGACCTATATTGCAACTTTTGCATAATATAGGGACCTATAGTGTAATTAACTCAAAAAATATAGATTCCTTTGCCCCCCCAAACAAAATATCCGACTCTGCCCCTACTACTTGATTCCTTAAGTATATTGTAATTTTTGTACAATTTAGGAACTTAAATTTTTTTCTGTAATTTAAGTTAGTTTTTTTTTTGGTGATTAGTCATGTCTTGGAAAAAACCTTGTAATTGATCCAATATTTGAAGAAGAAAATAATCAAGATGGAGGATTAATGATCACTTCCATGCCTTCACGTAATGAAGTTACTCAATTGACCATTACAGGAGAATGGTCAACTCCTAAAATTCATGAGGTTATTTTTGTCATTTTTTGTTATTGTTTTATGACATGTTTGATTGTATAAAAAATAATTTATGTGTTGTTTAATTCAGGCAATGGAGCTTTGTCTTGATGCTTGTTCTAAGGCATGTTTAAAGGCATGTTTTTCCGTTTGGATTTATCTGGTGCGATAGTTGAAAGAATCTGAACTACTTCACTCATGGTAGGTCGAGAATCGGGATCCATTTGTAAGCATTCCTTGGCTAAGTAAGCCATAACCTGCAACTCCAGACTTACGCGCTTACTATCTTGAAGTATTGGCATTGCCTGAGGCAGCAATTATATAACAGCTTAGTACGAGCAAATGCGGGAAAATGAATAAACTAAACTTTGTCTACTATTGCATACCCAAATTACGAGGCTCTCATCTGTTTTATTCGTTGACTTGTAGATCGGTTGCCGACCAGTGATCAGTTCGAGTAAAACGACACTAAAGCTGAAAACATTGGATTTAAGAGATGCTCGTCCAACAATTGCGTATTCCGGTGCAAAATAACCAAAAGTCCCTTGCATTCGCGCCGGAGAACTTGAACCACTAGGAATTCCTTCGTTTAAGAGGTGCTTCGCCATACCAAGATCGGTTATCTACAGAATAATTATGCATATGAACTCTAAAGTAAGGAGCCAAGTAGTTTAATATAGGACAATCTTTGCATAATAAAGGGGCACAAAATTTTCTGGCTCTGTCATATGCCCTTGTTTATGCATTAACGACATGTCCTCTTGCAAACAAATATTATTTTTCTTACCTTTGGTTTCCAATTCTCATCCAAGAGAATATTCGTTGATTTGACATCCCTATGCAAGATTCTGGGTGCAGCTGCTTCATGAAGATACTCCAACCCCCTCGCAGCACCAAGTGCAATTCCGATTCGTGTTTTCCAATCAAAACATTTACCGAAAGCCCCATCTAGACAATCTCTCAAATTACCATGCGGCATATCCTCAAATACCAACAATCTTTCCGCATGTTCTCCTTGATTCTCCGAGCAATAACCAAGAAAGGAACCACATGACAATGATGGAGTCTTGATATTAACTTTATATGTAAATTAAAAGAGTCATTAAGCCTCTATGGTAGGTAAAAAATTACACTATAGGTCCCTATACAGTGACAGAGACACATGTAAGGAAGTTTGCAATAAAGAAAATTGATGTAGGAAAAAGGATTAAATAACCACCACTCTGTCTTTCACTTGACTCCCAATTTTTAAATTTTATCTAATTATACTTCAATTTAAATTATTTTTATGAAATATTTTGTTTTTTCAGTAATAGAATATACAATATTTTGTTTGTATATTAATATAATACTAACAATACTATATAAATTAAGTGTAATAGTGTTGATTTGTATATTTTTTGGATAAATACTAACTGCTAAGTTCATAAACTAAAGGGACTAAAAACGTAATGGTGTTAGATTCTCATATTTTGATTTTGACATTGATCTAAAAATATTTTTTAAATCATTCATAATGAGTTATTTTTAGTATTTTCACTACAAGAAATAGTAGCATTAGCGGGGAAACTATTGCGGCAACAATAATTAAAATGGCCTCTAATGATATTTTTAAAAACCAAAATGGCCTCTAATAATATTTTTAGCGGCAATATTTGTCGCTAAATATAAAGTTAATAGAGGCAAAAACAAATAATTTGCTACTAAAGGTATCTTTAGCGAGAAACTTATAGAGACGAAAAATAACGACAATTAGCGGCAAAATTAAGATTTTTAGTGTTAAATATTTTGCCGCTAAAGATACTATTTCTTGTAGTGTTTCTCAGTAAAGAAATTGAGGAAACCATGTATTACGATAAAAGATGGCAAATTTACAAATTTTGACTTAAAAGTCATTTGTTAATTTTCTTAATGTCAATTGGGTAATTGGTGTAATAAATGAATTCGAAACTCAATATTATTCTTATTACTACAAGATCAGCAATCATAATCATAAGTGGATAAAATTCTGTCACAGGTATCGATAGTAATGTTTATATAATTCATTATATCTAAGGAAAGAGTAACTACAGATTCAAATATCTGTCTAATCTCGAACCACATTAGTATCAAAACAGTTTTTGAGCTCCGACTGAGTTCGGTGGCCCAAAATTCTAGTACAACAAATTAATTATCCAAACATTCTGGATTTTTCTGTGGGTCAACGGTACAATAATCAGATATTATGCTTTTCTTTCTGTAAGTTGCTAGCAATTGCTTTTGAGAAGGGTTAAGTTCCAAGTAAGGTCCCTGATTCCAGAAGAATTTGGGAGATGAACATATTGAACAGGTAGTGTTTTGATATGGGCAAGCAGTTACCCCGAATTGTTGATAATGGACTATAAATGGTCCGTTTGACCAATCAACCTTTCCATACAATGTAGTATTGTATTGACTTGCCTCAATTCGCATAGGTTGTGAAGGATAATTTACTCCAATCGCTTTATTGTTCTTGAACACTCGAATAGGTATTTTGTCGACAAAATACCTGGAAAGGAAACATTAAAAACAGGTAAGGCACAAATGCTATCAGTGAACCGAAAAAAGTAGTCAAATTCTTACACAATTTGGTTTTGATTCCAAAGAATTTCATAAGTATGAAAATCCTTCGAAGGATCGAACCAAAGTTTAAACTGTTGTTTTCTTTGGCCATGGTCATTAGCATATAAATTTGTTTGCAATATGCCTGTTGTTCCAATAAACTCAAACACCATTTCATCGTGTATTTTATCATACTGGCCATCTTTAGCTGAAGTTACCTGCAATAACACAATATGTATATTACATGTGAACAGTTGTTATTACATGCATATATGTTTGATGATTACACGAAAAAGAAAAGAATAATTATATAATAGGATTTTCTTACATAGAAGGTTGAGACGATTCCTTGTGTAATTTTGTCTGATAACTTCATCTTGATGCTAAATAACCCGGATTCATAGTTTAATTTTGATCTAAAGCCCGCACCTGCATAATAAATTTGGTTAGAAATATATCAATTTTTAAAATAAAAGTGAAGAAGAATTTCGAAATTGTTAATGCAACCTGAAGCTTCATCTAATCGAAGTTGAACTTCAGATCCTTGGTCAAGTATGGATAAATGATCCAACCCCCAGAGTGGAAAATAATTATCATTAAAACTATTAATATCTCCATTAACAGTACACATTAGAAATATACTGAAGAGAATGATCATAAAGATATCAGGCAAAAACAAAGCCATATTCGAAATACTTAATTGTCAAACGCAGGGCAGATTTATGCCAAGATAATGTATATTGTTGAAAACTTATTCAACTCCTCTCTCTATATATAAGAGTGACACGGTCAAAAGAAATCGAAAAAAAGAAAAGAGTGTCACAGTCAAAAAGAGTACGATACTTATTTTGACTTTCATTCTTTATCTATTTGTATTGTTTTAGAGTTTTTATTAAGTGTGGCATATTTGCAATATAAATTTCTTATATTGTAATTTTGTAAATGGTAAATTGTAATTGTATAAATAGTAGTGTTTCTTTAGTTATAGTATAATTATTTTTTATTGTAATTTTTTAATGTTATTGTCTTTCTATATACAATATAATGTATAATTAATTTATATAGTAATTATATATATGGAAATGTATACCATTTATAAAATTACAACTTATCATATAAAATAAATTAATTATCTTTTGCAATTTACCATAACAACAATTTTTTTATTGTAGGTAAAGACGGTCATTAAAGGAATGTTTGTATTTAGAAGGGAAAAAAATAATAAAAGAAAAAATTTATAAAAGAAAGGAAAAACAGAATTTTTTTGTTTGGATTAAATTTTTTTATATAAGAAGATTTTATAAATAATTTTGGATATTTTTTATTTAAATTGGAAAAAATACAAAAGAAAAAAAAGTTAATTTTGGCTTTTAATCAATTTTAAAGATCCTTTTTACTTGACTCCAATTTAGAACGATAATAAAAATACATACCGGAGTGATTTTCAGAATGATTTATTTATCTTTTTTTATCAATACAAACAATGTAAAAAATAAAAATCATTTCTAATTAATTTCTTTTTTACCATTTCTCTCAATCCAAACAAACCATAAATTATAAGTACAAGACGTGTCTAATTAATTGTTTGCATGATCTACCTATTATATTCTAATTTGACAATTTAAATGAATATAAGTATAAGATTATCTATATTCTCTCATTTCATAACAAATAAACTAATTTTGGATTCAACATGTTGATTTGATTCCATTAATTTCAAAATAGATGCACTTTATGAGATTATTGTTAACTTGCAAAGAGAATAACAACGACATATGGTTCATAGTAGGAGATTTTGATGCAGTTGCTAAATCCTAGGAAATAGTGTGAGTCCAAGGGATTCAAAATTACCCCGTTGAGCGTTTTCAAGACATCATTAATATTAACACGCTTATTGCTCTACCAAGAAAATGATGCTTTTTATACTTAGTTTAATAGAAGAGCGGCATATCAACATGTTGAGAAAATACTAGACATAACTTTATGCTCGAAGGATAGGTTCATTCAAACTCCGGATACAAGCATACTCACGTTACTCGCTATTGGTTTCGACCACTCACCTTTTATTATTAATAGGTCTCACAACAGGGTAATAGCAAGAAGTACTTCAAATAAGAGTCGTTTTGGTTAGACAATCCGACGTGTAAAGAATTGATTAGATATACTTGGTAGCCTGACCTTCCAATCTTTAGTATCAAGGATTTTGACATGAAACAAATAATGGTCTCTATTATTCAGAACAACTGAAGTAAGAGAACACTAAAAAATAACCGAGCCCAGATTAATAAGTACAAAAGAAATCACAAATCCGCATAATGGTCTCTCAAACCAAGGAAACCCTAACTAGTACTAAGGTTATACAAGGTCAACTAGATCAACTAGATCAACTCTAGGCTAGAGAAGAAAAATATTGGGCCAGGAAAGCGTTAAAATGGATTGATGGCGGGATAAAAACACCGTATTTTTCCATTTTCTTTAACAGTTCAAAGAAGAAACCTTAATAAGATTCTTAGAATCCAAGATGATGAGGGAATATGGTTATATAAACCCGAGGATATCAAAACTCTTGCTAGCAATGTCTAAAAACTTGTATAAAGATGAGTCGGTTTGTTTACCAATACCAGATACCAGATACTAACACATACCTTGTATAGTTACTTGGGATATAAAAATTGATCTTATATAAGTCTTGACTCTTGAACAATTTTGAAAAATAGTGTATAACATAAATGTATCTAAAACACTTGGGCCAGATGGATTCCCGAGGTGTTTCTTTCAAAGGTACTTGGAGATTTTGAAAAATTATAATCTTTTCAATGGTGAGATTTTTTGTGATTAACGATGTGTCGTTGGATGGCCTGAATAACACGATAATTTATCTCATTCCTAAAGGATAAATTCAACTATCTTTCAAGGACTTTAAACCTATTTCTTGTGCCAATTTTGGGTATAAAGTCATTTCCAGATTTGTTACTGCAGGACTTCTACCTTATATGGATGATATTATTGCTCTTACATAGTCGATAGTTACTAAAGGTAGAGCGATTCAAGATAAATTTTATAATTTCTCATGAAGTCTCATACTTTTCAGAAAAAATAGGAAATCAAACAAATATTATGATACGACCAAGCTTGATATGACCACATCCTATGATAGATTTCATTTTGATTTCCTTAAAATTGTGCCAGTTAAGTTGGGATTTCATGATAAATGGGTTATGAAGTGCGTGAGTATAGTAAATTATCATATTAATATGAACATAAAGAAGACCAATAGAATTCATACTAGAAAAAGGTTGACCTTAGGGTGTCCCATTGTTCCATGTACTTTTTGAATGGTTTCCAAAGCTCACTTAGTCTCATAAACTATGAATGTAGAAAAGGTAACATCAAAGTGTTGGAAATTACGAGAGAATGACCAACCTTCACTCATCTTCTCTTTTCATACAACTATCTCTTTCATTTAAATTTTTATAGGGACATGGATGCCTTTCAAAGGCGTATTAAGATCTATTGTGAATGTTCCAGGCAAAGCATTAATCTTAAAAAATCTAACATATACTTTAATAAAGGTACACCCGATCCATATCACAGAGGATACCAGTATTGAACTTAGTATCACCAAAAGTTGACTCGATAGGCAAATACATGTGGATTCCATATATGAGGTATGACATATTAAAAATGAACTCTGATGCAATGGCTCTACGATGTATAACTGAATAAATCAAGAGGGTGGAAGTAATGTCTCCTTTATGAAGGGGGAATGGACGTTGTTATTAAAGTGGCCCTCCAAGCCTTTCCTAAATATACCATGTCTATTTTCCTTCTTCTGAAAAGTTTCAGTCAAAGCTTTTAGTCGTTCGACATGATTTTGGTGGGGTTCAGCTGGCAAGAAAATGAGTCACTGAGTAGAGTGGGTTAATATTACTATTGAGAAATGCAATAGAGGTCTTGGTTTAAGAGTTGTTCTCTAGATGAATAAAGAGCTACTGGCTGGGCCTACGTGAAGAATCATGAATAACCCGGGTATCATGGTCACTAATATCCTCAAAGGTACTTCCCACACTCATTTATATGGGAAGCTAAACCTAAGACAACTAAATCATGGTCTTCTACCAGCCTCTTAGTTGGCATAGATGTCCTCAAATGGGGACGTATTACCCAAATTGGTTATGGAGTTGATACTAACATCTTTACAAATAAGTGGGTCCCCGGGGGGTTCCCCTATTAACTCTGGAAATACTCATGTTGAATGAGTGGGTGAGCTTATTAATCAAGATAAAATATATGAGGTTATGTATTCTAATAATGCACAAAGTATTTTGAAAATTCCTCTTAACGATATACAAAACAAGGATAATATAACTTGGCCACACTCTACTCTTGTTACATACACAACAATATATATATATATATATATCATTCTATTATCCCGTAAGAAGATAATAATATACCATTCTCAGTATTAAATGTTCAACAAGCTAAAGCTAACCTCTGGAAAATTATTTGGCATGTGAAGGTTCACAATAAGATTAGAGTTTTCCTTTGGAAATGTTGTAGATAAGCTATACTATCTAAAGACAATTTCTTTAAGAGGAAATATGATAATAATAATTCATGTTTGTAGTGTCTCGCCGTTACAGGATCTATTTCTCGCGTATTCTCTACATTCTTCAAGAGGTGAGAAATTTGGGCTAAATATGTCTCTAAAATTACAACTGACGGAACTCTTTCTGAATAAGTGGATCAATGGCTGCTCAAAATCATTAACACGTTCTTAAAGATGGGTGGGATGCCAAAACTATAACTGTATATTTGTTGCATCATCTAGAATATATGGAAAAATCAAATGAAATAGTTCTTTTAGATGAAGTCATGGAGTTGCAAGTCAAATCTTGGAAGCACTATGAGGCTCATGTCAGGGTGGCTAACGGTCGGTCCGGACCGGTTCCTAGCGGACCTGGACCTTATCGGTCCGGTCTGGCTTACCGATCCCACACTACCGGTTCCGGTCCGGTCCGGTCCGTTACTAATATTCATGGAGGCGAGAACCAGACCAATAAAGGGACCGCTTAAACCGGTTCTGGGTCCGGTATGTTCCGGTTCTTAGCGTTTTTTTTAAATGGGTTTTGGGTTGGGTTAATGGGTTAAGGGTGTTATGTTTAATTGGGTTGGGATGAAATGGTAAGGGGGTGGGCTAATGGGCTAAAACAAAGTGGGCTAAAAGCCTAAAGAACTAAATTAAACCAATGAAATATTAAAAAAAAAATTATCGGGGAACTAGTCCCCAATATTTTTAGAAAAGTCAAGAACCGGTCCGGTAGCTTGTGACCCGGTCCGTGCCTATGTTGAATTTCGGTCCGGTCCGTAGGCCCGGTTGGACCGGACCGTTAGCCAGCCTGAGGCTTATAGAGGATTTTTTTGGGGAAAACTAGACAAATAAGGTAGATCTCAAACTAGTGAAAATTGAATACAAATGCTTGATACTGATAAAGTTCACCTATTTTGTGATGCTTATTTTGCAAGCAGTGATGAAGTGACATGAATCCTAGTCATCCAAAAAAACTAATGAAGACACTTGTGTTGGAGTTGTCACAAAAATTTATTGGTGGTTGTCAGTAGTGGAAGGGGTAGCTGAAGCAGCTCTTTAAGTCCACATGATGATAAATGAGATGAACCTTCAAATGTGGTTATCCACTCTGATTGCCTGGATATAGTCCATGGTATGAACAATCCGATTAGCTCCAGATGAGATATCAATCCTATTATGAGGACCGTAGTGAATTCTATATCTCAACATGGAAGTGTTGTGACCGGACATGTTCATCATTGAACGGACAAACATTTTACTTAGGAAGACTAGACTTTCTGATACACCCCTTGATTTGGTAGACTATCCTACATCTCTTATGACGCTTTTCTATAGGTTATTATTATTATAGAATGTGCATAGGTTAATTGTATTTGTTCTAGTTGTAGATCTTTTTTATATTAATATATTTTCAATTGACCAAAGAAACACTCTTTCTTATTTTGTTCAATATTCAATTTCAAACCTCTCTACAATTCCCGAACCTTAAACCAGATCAAGGAAATCCTTCAAGGCACTCAATACTTCAGCGTATAGCCTTCAAAGTATTAGACAACACACAATACCGTCTTTAAGTCTCAAGCCTTTCCTAAGACTTCTATTGAGTTAAAGGAAATATTGTTAAACATAGCCATCCATAAACTATCAATGATACAATCATCTTCATACAATAACAAGGTAATTATCAACAACAAAAGATCAAGGGAAAACCAACTCATGATTGATACTTCAGCTTATAGCCTTCAAAGTATAAGGTGATACACAAGACCATCTTCAACTCTCAAGCCTTTCCTAAGATCCTAAGACTTCTATTGAATTAAAGGGAATATCATTTGAATATATCATCAGTAATTCTTTAAGCTTAGCAAAAAAACCTTCAAGGAAAGATTTGATCGATTGAACACATTATAATCCCATATCCTCAAACCTTTCTTCAGATTTCTGTTGGATATGGAGAAATGTCGTTTATGAAACATTGCAATTTCAACTTTCATGAAACGTACCCCTATTATCTCAAACCTTTCCTAAGATTTATGTTGCGAATAGGTGCTAAAATTACTCAATCCCCCAGTTACGTGCAAAATTTCTATCAGAGTCTTTAATATAACATTTTATGTGCTTTAATCTAATAGCAACAAGAGCTTGAATTTGAGTTTTGATGTGCTCTCTAGTTGCATATTTTCATTTATGAATTCTTGCATTTCTCTCAGACCAGATCATATAAATAAAGTTTGTAAACCATCATCCGTTGATGATGATGTTAAACTTTGAAACGTTAAGATCAAGTATAAATTTAATAAGTTCATCCCAAGAGTTGTCCCTGAAAACATGATTAGTTTTCTCAAAATAGTTGTTCAAATTCTTCTGGTAAATGAACACTTGATGAATAAGTGGTCTCTATCTTCAGAGCAATTGTGACGGAAGACACATAAGGGATCAACATTAAGACCCCAACTTATAATCCTATCTTTAGTAGCTAACTTGTCCACACAAGCAATCCAGCTACAAATTTTTTGTCTTGGAACAATAGTATTAAGCCAAACAATATTACTCCATTCAACTTTATCATGAGTAATTTTGACTTTATCAAGAGTTCTCTTGAATAAAATTTGAATTTGTCACTTTCAGACCATTAAATTATTAACAAGAGAATAAAGACAATATAAATTTTGTGTATTGATTGATAATGAGTTGTTTACAAGATGGGAATATATATAGTACACAATGTAGAGCATTGTGTGGTATTGCATGACTAACAATAATTGTACTATTTTGTTTTATCTATGACTCATCTATGACTCACACTAACTAACTTTGTCTTATACTATTATCCCCCCTCAAACTGATAACTCGTAAGAGGGGAAGTTTGCCTATAAGAGAGATGAATGGTGTAGGTTGTAAGCCTTTGGTAAGTATATCTGCAATCTGAGATGATGAAGATACATGATGAAGTATAAGTTTCTTCATCTTCACTTGTTCTCTAATAAAATGAAAATCGACATCAATATGTCGTGTTCTAGTATGAAATACTGGATTTGTAGCAAGAGCAATGGCAGACTGATTGTCACGGGCAATTGTAGAAGTAGAACTCGTAATCTTCAAACTTTTTAATAAATACGTAATCCACATTAATTCAGCTGCAACATACGCCATAGCCCTGTACTCAGCCTCAGTTGATGAGCGTGAAACAGTAGTTTGTTTCTTTGAGCCCTATGAGATTAAGTTTGATCCAAGAAATATACAATACCCCGTTGTTGATCTTCTATCAATAGTATTACTTGCCCAATCAGAATCCGAATAGGCACATAAAGTAGAGGTTGAAGGTACAAATTTTAAACCATAGTCAATTGTACCTTTAATATAACGTAGCAGCTTTTTGAGACAGTCAAAATCACCATTAGTAGGATGGTGCATGGCTTGACAAATTTGGTTAACAGCAAAGGCTATATCAGGCCTTGTGATAGTTAAATATTGAAGTGCTCCAGTCAAACTCCTAAATAAGAAGGGATCCTCAAATGGCTGAAGTGAAAAATCAGATTTGATAGAGTATTTATTCAAGGTTGGTGTTGAAGAGGCTTTACAATTACTCATGCCCGCTCTAGTTAATATAGAAGTAGCATAACCACTCTGAGATACAGTGATATATTCTGATGAAGATTAAATTTGAAGACCAAGAAAATAGGACAAATTGCCAAGTTCTTTCATCTCAAACCGGTTTTTCAATGCTGATATGAGGGATAAAATCTCAGTTGTAGCAGAGCATGTAACAACTAAGTCATCCACATAAATCAATACTATAGATAAGTTATCACCTGAGCCTTTGGTGAACATTGATGTATCAGCTGGACACACAACAAACTGAAGAGACTCAAGAAACGAGGTTAAAAGTAAATTCCAAGCTCTTGGAGCTTGTTTAAGACCATATAATGATCTTTTTAACTTACACACATAATGTGGATGTTCTTTATTAATAAAACCTTGAGGTTGTGTCATATACACCTCTTCCTCTAAATTGCCATGTAAAAAGGCATTTGATACATCTAATTGATGTAATTTCCAGTTATAAGAGATGGCAAGTGATAATACCACTCTCAGAGTTTGATGTTTGACTACAGGAGAGAAGGTTTCAGTGTAGTCTAACCCATACTCTTGTAAGAAACCACGAGCCACAAGTCTGACTTTATATCTTGCAATTGAACCATTTGCATTTCTTTTGAGCTTATATATCCATTTGCAAGTGATAGGGACTCTGCCATGAGGAGGTGGAACTAGTTCCCAAGTATTTTGTTTCTTTAAGGCTGTATATTCATCATCCATTGCCCTTAACCAACATTGAGAATTGATAGCTTCCTTAAAGGTAGTAGGTTCAACAAGGGGAGGAGTAAGAGAGATATTTTGACACTTATAAGAAGGCTTTAAAGAGCCTGTTTGTTTTCTGGTGACCATAGGGTGTCTAGGTTGTATAGGAGGAGGTGTAGGTGAAGGATTATGTATAGGTGAAGAAGATGGTTGATCATTGGATGAATCAGGATGAGACATATGGACCTGAGGTGTGGAGGTGATGGAAGATGAAAAAGGGTGAGAAATAGAATGAGGATTAATATGTGACTCAAACAAATCAATATAGGATGTAGAGGTTTGATCATGTTGAGAAGTAGCATTAGAGAATGAATGTTCAAAAGGAAATTGAGACTCATTGAAAACAACATGTCTTGAGATAAAAACCTTTTTAGAGGACAAAGAATAACACTTGTAACCCTTTGAATGTGAGCAATAACCGAGAAAAACACACATTTCAGATTTGGGTGCAAGTTTATGAGAGCTATATGGTTTGAGCCATGGGTAACAAAGACACCCAAACACTTTAAGGTGAGAGTAAGAAGGTGTAACTTCATAAAGCATTTCATAAGGAGATTTATTTTGAAGTAAAGGTGTGGGCAATATATTTATTAAGTAGACACTAGCAAATAAGGCTTCAAGCCAAAATTTGTGAGGTAGGAGACTGTGAGTAAGTAAGGTTCTTGTGGTTTCTATCAAGTGCCTATGTTTTCTTTCAAAGATGCCATTTTGTTCTGGTGTGTGAGGACAACTAGTTTGATGAATGATGCCTTTTGATTGAAGAAAATTTTGCAAAATGGAACTAGTATATTCACCACCATTATCTGACCTTAGAGATTGAATTTTTAGTTTGAATTGAGTAAGAATCATTTCATAGAATATTTGAAATACTTTAGTAACATCTGATTTATGAACAAGAGGATAAACCCAAGTAAATCGACTGAAATCATCAATAAACACAATGTAATATTTAAAGGAAGAACAAGATGCAATGGGAGATGGACCCCATACATCAGAATGTATTAAACTAAATGGAAATGTACTTCTAGAAGTAGACAAAGGAAAAGACAGCCTGTGAGATTTAGAAGTAGCACAAGAATTACATAAAACACCATTGAAATTTAGTTTTGTATCTAAAATATGAGACAAAGTAGATGACACATTTGAAGAGGGGTGTCCAAGTCTAAGATGCCATAATTGAGCTTGTGAAGAGACTGTTGAAGAGGAAAGACACTGAATCTTGTAAGGTATGGATGAAGGAGTGACCATAGTTGACTCAATTCGAAGAGGATATAGACCACCTTCACAAGGGCCCTGAAACAAGAGTTTGTGAGAGGCTAGATCATGAATAGACACAGAATTTGCATTAAACACAACACAACAATTGTTATCACGAGTAAATTGAGAGATGGAGAGTAAATTAGATGCAATTTTAGGGACATGTAAGATAAATATAAGGTATAAGGGTGAGTTGTTTAAGGAAAGCTTACGAGTCCCAATGTTGGCTATATCCAAAGCATGTCCATTACCAACAGCTACGGAGTTAGCACCAGAATAAGATAAAGAGTGTTGAAGCATACCTTGATCCGGTGTGACATGACTATTAGCCCCAGAATCCAAATACCATAGTTCCGGATTATAGCTCGATGAAGATGAATTATAGTTAGATGACTGTGGAGCATTATAAGATGGTGGAGCCGAGTTGAAATTAGACGAGTTATAATTAGCAACTGTAGTGTTATGAGCTGAGTAATTTTGTCTTTGCAAAGCTTTTGGTGAAGGGAAGGTGACAAAATCAGCACGAGAATAACAATCTATCGCAGAGTGACCAAAACGAGCACAAATCTGACAGGTAGGTACATTTGAATTAGAAGAATTCGAAGAATTGGAACCTGAATATGAAGAATTCGGAGATGAATTATTCCCAAATGTTCCTCTAGCACGTCCACGACCTCGACCACGAGGCGAATACGCACGTCCACCTCTGTTTGAAGGCATAGATTGTGGTGAGGAAGAAGTAAATAGAGCTGTGTGAGAGCTCTGTAAATTCTCAGTCGAATCAGCCATAGAGATATGAAGCTCTTCAGAGATTAACAAGCTACTTAACGAATGAAAGCTTAATGTTGAAGTATGAGCATTGGTTATCCGAATACTTGATTTAAATTGATTATATTCATGAGGAAGACCCTTAAGAGTGTACATAATGACGTCTTCAAGTGGAAGCGCAGATGAAGCTGTTTCAAGACCATCACATAGATCTTGAATTTCAGATAAATACTCAGACATGCGTTTTCCCCCTTTTTTGATGTTACACAGCTTCATCTTGAGTTGATGTATGTGTGTTCTACATTGAGAGATAAAAATCTCCTCAAGCTTAACCCAAACATCATTCGCACTAGCTAACTTAACCACTTGAGTTAAAACAGAGGGAATCATTGATGATAGTAAAGAAACCTTTAGTTGTTGATCTTCGAGAATCCATGTAGAATATAATGGATCTGTAATAGCTGGAATAACAGCGCTGTCAGTAACACGAGTTAAGTAACCATGGGCTTCAAGAACAGCTTCAATCTGAGCTCGCCATAAAACGTAGTTAGAGGCATCTAGTTTGACTTGCACTAATCTACTCCAGTTTTGTCGAAGAAGAAGCAATCCTGGAGGAATAGATGCACTAGATGTAATCATCGGAGAAGAAGACGAGGAAGGAGAAGATGATGAAGCCATAGAGAGAGTATAGCGGAAGAAATTTATAGAGAATAAAAGAAGCTTGAAATCGCCATTAATGGCAGACTAAGCTTAAAAAAAATTCTTGGTGGCTCTATGATACCATATTAACAAGGGAATAAAGACAATATAAATTTTTTGTATTGATTGATAATGAGTTGTTTACAAGATGGGAATATATATAGTACACAATGTAGAGCATTTTGTGGTATTGCATGACTAACAATAATTGTACTATTTTGTTTTATCTATGACTCATCTATGACTCACACCAACTAACTTTGTCTTATACTATTATAAATATCATCATGCCCAGTTGAAAGTATAGGACTCTGAAGATACTCAGTGATACCTTTCATAGAAGGATGCAAGTTCCATCTATTTCTAATAGAACAAGAATAGACAGTCTGGTTATTCATAAGATTTCCTTATATTTATCTTTCTGAATAATATCTTAAATAGTATTGCTATTAATCCACCTATCCCAGACCATATAAGTACTCTTTCTATTGTTAACTTTGTGTGTGATGAATTGAAAAGCTTCATTATGAGTTTCATAAGCTTTTACAAACCCAAGTAGACTCTCGTTTAATGCTCAAACTCCAAATTCATCTATCTTTGATGTAGTTTGTGTGAATCCAACAACTCAATAGATTTTAATCTTTCTTATACATTCTCCAAAAACTATAAAGAAGACAAACTTTATTAATCTTCTCTAAATTAGGAATTCCAATACCTCCTTCATCTTGTCTAGTGCACACAGATCCAATAAATTTTAGTACCAATATTACCATCTAAATTGCCTTTCCATAAGAAGCTTGCAATTTTCTGACCAATTTCGTATATAACTTGTTTTGGTAATAAAATCACTCTACACCAATACACGACCTTGCTCACCAAAACTGTTTTGATCAACTCAGCCTCTCCAGCTAAAGATAATAAATTAGAGCTCCAATGTGATATACTTTGAAAAATCTTCTCAACAAGTGTATTACCATCTTTATCACTAAGATTTTTAGAGTTTAGGGGAACTCCTAAATATCTTATAGGAAAATTTTGATGTTTAGAATAGAGCTAATTCTATCTTGAGTAACTAAGTTAGTACCACCAAAATAGAGCTCACTCTTTTGTTTGTTGATCCTTAGCCCAACAACTCTAGAGAATAAGTCTAAACCTTCCTTGATTAAGAGTACATAATTGATATCAGCCTTAACAAAAAGTAACAAACCATCTGAAAAAATAATATGGTTAAGTTTAAGGCTTTGACATTTAGGATGAAATATAAATGCTTATTGTCACTAACTCTATGAAGTATAGAAGTCAAAACTTGCATACAAATTGTAAAGAGAAGGATACAATAAATATCCCTGTCTCAAGCCTCTCTTAGCTTCAAAATAACCTTGCATTTCACCATTTATACAAATATAGTAAGTAAGAGTTGTAAGGACATCTTTATCCACTTTATGAATAACTCAGGAAAACAAAAAGCATGAAGAAATTTGAGAATGAAGCTCCAATTGATATTATTATATGCCTTGTGAAGATCAATGTTCAAAGTGCACCTAGAAGAGATATATTTCTTATCATAGCGTAAGTCAATGTCCTGAGCTACCAAAATATTGTCACAAATGAATCTTCCTCCAATATATGCATCTTGATTAACATTTATGATACTATTAATAACCTTCTTCAATCTATTAGAAATGAGTTTAGATAAGAACTTATAAGATGTATTCACACAGGATATATGTCCAAACTTCTTAACACTTGATGCATTAACTTATTTAGGGATAAGAATAATGTTTGTGGATGTGAGATATTTAAATTAAGTGAAATATTTAAATAAGGGGAAGAGAGAAAAGAGGAAAAGAGAAATAATATATTGATAATCAAAGAGAGCCATAAAGGCTAGAGAACAAGAGAATACTAAAGGACTACATTGTGAATGGGGTGATTTCTAATACAATAGAATGAGTCCTATTTATAGGACTAATAACTTGGTGAACAAGTAAGGTAAGACTAAACTAACTAGGAAATAAATACGATATAGAAATAAACTAGTCTAATAGGGTAATAATATATTATAATAATAATATATTTAATACCCCCCCTCAAACTCAAGTAGGTCGGAGAGAGAGCAACTTGAGTTTGAAATATGGATCGTTGATAATGTTGTTGAGAAGCGTGACATAGGAGTTGACATGGTGACAATGTTGATGTTGTGGGGTGGCGGTGAGGTGGAGTGATGAGAACCGAAAACCAAAAACCGAATGTTGAACGAGCTACCGAGATGAGACCATTTGATGGTCTAACGAGATACGGAGATGAGACCATTGGATGACCTAACGAGACGGGACTATTGCAGGGCCTAACGAGACTGGACCATTGAAGGGCCTAACGAGACGGGACCACTGAAGGGCCTAACGAGATGGGACCACTGAAGGGCCTAACGAGACGGGATCACTGAAGGGCCTAACGAGACAAGACCACTGAATGACCTAACGAGACGGGACCCCTGAATGGCCTAGGGAGACGGGACCACTGAATGGCCTAGGGAGACGGGGCCATTTAACTCAACTATGTTAACTTGCCAACTCAACTAAAAGTTCGAACTGGTAGAAGAAGGTGGAGAACAGGTTATAGGAGATTTATACTCCAACACGCCCCCTCACGTGCAGGCTTAGACGCGATGTGCATGCTTAGCAGAGGAGATTGATTGATCTAAGCAATGCACGGAGAGGAGATGGATAAGCCATGCACGTGGAGGTGGCGGTGGAGAGACTCGAACCCAGGACCTCAAATACCTGGAGCTCTGATACCATGTGAGATATTTAAATTAAGTGAAATATTTAAATAAGGGGAAGAGAGAAAAGAGGAAAAGAGAAATAATATATTGATAATCAAAGAGAGCCATAAAGGCTAGAGAACAAGAGAATACTAAAGGACTACATTGTGAATGGGGTGATTTCTAATACAATAGAATGAGTCCTATTTATAGGACTAATAACTTGGTGAACAAGTAAGGTAAGACTAAACTAACTAGGAAATAAATACGATATAGAAATAAACTAGTCTAATAAGGTAATAATATATTATAATAATAATATATTTAACAGTGGAGTTGATTTTCTTGAGTGTTGAACCCGATTCAAGTGTTTGTTTAATGGCTTTACAAAATTCTTCTCCAACAACACTCCAAACTTTCTTATAAAAGCAAGAATTATAACCATCTAGCTAATGGAATTCATGTTCATTGATAGAGTACATAGTATCCTTAGTTTCTTTAAAATGAATAGGAGAAATAAGACTAGTAAAATCTTCCCGTGATAAACTTTTATTAATGACTTGTTGAAGAATATCGACTGAGCAAATCTCCCCATCAGGATCATTAGAGCCTAAAAGACTCTTATAGTAAGAGATATTTTCTTCATTGATGAGCTCAGGAGAAGTAATAACTTCACCATCATCTTTAACAATAGGATCAATCCTGTTATGAGAAATTTTACCTTTAAATTAGTTTATAATAGTAAGTAGAAATGCAATAATCGAGCTTCACCCAATCAGCTATAGCTTTTTGTCTAAGTATATTATGTTTAATACTAATGGCATTTTCAAGAAGGTTGACTAATAAATTTTCTTTGATAAGAATATCATTAGAGTAACTACAAGCCATGATCTTCATCTTAACTTGATCAAGTTCTTTCTTGAGGTCTGTGAGATGATTGGTTTTTTCCCTAAAGTGTTTGTTGTTAAGAATATTTAGATCCACTTTCACATTCTTCTGCTTCATACAAAATTGAAGCATATGATTCCCATTAACATTGATCTTCCAAGCTTCCTTAATGATATTTTTTAAATCTTCATGAGTACTCCAAACATTGATAAATTTGAAAGAGATTTTAACTTTACTCATGTAGTTTCCATTCACCATCTTGATGGCACAATGATCATATGTAGAAGGGGAAATAATAAGGACATTGGATTGAAGATTATAAATACAATGACTATTAATAAAAACATGATCAATCTTGCTAGCCCTCAGTCTTGCATCCATACTTTTACCACTCCAAGTAAAAAATTTCCATTAGATTGATGATCAAACAAATTAGCATCATCCATACAGTCAATGAAGCATAGAGCAAACTTAGAAAGAACATCACAATTCAATTTCTCCTGAATTTTGAGAATCTCATTAAGATCACCAAGACAGAAGAAAAACTCATTAGAGAAGTTAGAGATCCATTTGATAATATCATTCCATAAAATTTGTCTCTCATTTTCATCATTGATGGCATAAACAACACAGACATAGAAATCCTTCTTATCTACATAATTAATTACCTCACGAAGAATTGCTTGAGAAGACATATCAAGCACTTTAACCTTGATACTATTAATGCCCCAAAGAATTCAAATTCTACCTGAATCATCTTAAGTATAGTTGTCAGTCCAATTATAGTTTCTAATTGAGAAATACTACTACTACTACATTATCAATCCTAAGTTTAGTCTTAAGTATGCCTAAGAACTTAACATTATTGACATAAAGAGATTATTAACATTAGCTTGTCTGAGAGAGTTGTTGAGTCCTCTCATATTCCAAGATGCTATATTCATTGATCAGGTGGAATAGTGACCTCCTCAACAACCTTATTTATGTCCATGATAGCTATAAGATATCTATTCAAAGTGACAGATTGTTCAAGTGTTTGCTATGAGTTGGAGTTGAGAATAGAGCATTCTCCTTTTTCAGAGTGATTATGTTTCTTGTGCTTATCTTTGTTATGAACGGATCTCCATATATCTTAATTACTGTCATAAACTTTATTTTCATCCATATTACTTGAACTACCTTCATTGACTTTGTTCTCAGTGACAGGGTTGACTTTAGTTTTTCCTTTATTTTCCAAACTTGCTTCATAGATTTACATTTAGCTTCAAGGTTCCCAATATTGTTACATATACTACATATAAATGGTTTCCACTAATAATTGACTTTAACTTCATGTATAATATCTTCTCACATATCAATAAAATTGAGTAAGGAATAGGCTCTGCAATATTAATCTCAACACACACTCTTGCGTATCCTAAACGAGCACACAATTTTATGATGAATTTCATTTGTATGGGATTACCTACACCACTTGCTACATAACTCAAGACTTCATTAGTCTATACGGTCATAGGGATATGCTTAGATTTAGTCCATATAAGAATTATTTTAGGATCAATTTTCTTAAAGCACGTTCCTATTTTCCAAGCTCTCAACAAAGTTGGTTTACCATTGATATGTCATATTTGTTCAAGAGATTGGTTACAATAGAATTAATTTTTGTATTTTTAAATATAAACACAATTCTCACTACATTTAACATCTACCGTACCCAACTTACTCCACTAATACTTGACAAAGTTTCTAATCATGTAGAATGGAGGAGGTGGGTCAATGAACTAACCTACCACACAATTGCTCCATTGTTTAGCTCATTCTTCAAATATTTTTGCCAGTGTTTTGATGATCTTCCTGCCTTCATGAATGATGGGTGCATGATACTAGACCTCGAGAGAATCCTTTGTACTTCCTTCAAATAGATTTATCCATGGAGTTTTGGTTCAGGAATTAACCAAATTACCTTCTACAATTTTCTTATCCAGTGTAACTTCAACAATTTCAACCCAAACTTCGTTACTTTTCCGAGCATCAACCTTATTAGTTGTTTTACTTTCAGTGGATCTAGTTAAATTACTTCTATATTCTTCAGAAACATTATACTTACTCTTCTCCTCTGTTTTGACTGTTAATGGAGTTTTTGGTGACTCATTGACTGACTTATTGACTTGGACTGACGTTGATAGGATAAGCTTCTTGATGTCGCGTAACTTTGTCTTGTGTCTTGGTTCGGATCTGGCAACATTCGATGAAAAATTGTAACCCTTATTACTAATGAATTTAGTCATGACTGAAGGAAAGAAAGAGAAGATGAAAAAGAGAGAGTGAGAGAGAAAGAAAAGAAAAAAAACTTGGTGTAGAAAGAAAGAGAAGAAAAAGGAAGGAAGATAAAGGATGGTGAGGAAAACAATGCACAAAATTTTTGAAATAGGGTTGTGGATCCCATAATATTCTTAGATAAACAACATATTAAAAGGGAAATAAGAAAAAAAGGAAAGAATAAAATAAAAATTGAGTGAAAGAGGAAAGAGAAAAAATAGAATAGAAAAACTAAACTCAAAAGAAAAAAAAGTAGTTGGAAGAACTTTGACTCTCATTTGACCAAACTTTTAGATATTGGAGGGTGTATTCAATTGGGAGTTCGTTGGATTTTTTTAGACTTTACAACTCTAGGGGTATTCAATTAAGATTTTAAAAAGTCTTTTAAAATCTAGGTGTATTCAATTAGGATTTTAAAAAGTCTTATAAAATCTAGGTGTATTCAATCAAGATTGTTTTAAATCCTTTAAAATTTTGGGATATTCAAAAGTTATTTGATTATTTAAGTTATTGGATTTTATAGAAGTTTAAAAGTTAGAATATAAATAAACTATACTTTTACAAATCCTTCTGCAAAAATAGAGATTTCATAAATTCCAGGTAATTTATTTTTTATAAACTAATTTATCTTCATTGCCATCAATAACCAACATGCATTATTTTTCTTTTTGTTCGAAATATGGCGGTCTTCTGTATTTCTTTTGGGATGTCTTTTTCATAATATCCATGGCTATGATAATACTATAATTTGATATGGTAATATCATCTCTTCCTTTTTATCTTCATGGCCGTTCATGGTCAAACTTTTCTTTTTTTTGTTTTTTTTTTGAATGAATTTTTCCTAAAAACTGAACAAATCAATAGCACACATCCCACAGTAATATTATTTACTTTGATTAGTATCATCCCTCGCATTTATATATATGGCCATTCTTAGTCATCAGGCCTTTCTTTTATTTTTGTACTATTTTTGCTCTGCTTTTTTTCCCGGATGTTTTTTTTCCTAAAAGTGAACAAATCAATAGCAGATCTCACATATGAATTACTACAATCTAGAAGGACGAACCTGCAAAATAAAAACCGAATTATGATTATGATAATATTGACTAATTATAAAGGTCTTTTTTTCAATAACCAAGATTACAGTAGACGACAATGTTTTTATAAAAAAACAATATAGTATGAATAGGAATTACACAAGGTCTATGTTTCCATGGTTCAATAATAGTTGCCAGAGAGGTGGGATGATTAAAGGAATTAAACACGATATACTGAAACTTTCAATAACTGTATATCTAGTTATAATTAAACTTTTGTGTTAAACAGGGTGTTTTATGCAATTAAAGCATTTGTGTTGTTATACATTTTTACTGGTGTATTATTTAAATTGATATATATTTTCTTTTTAGAAGAAGATAAAAATTTATTAAAATCCATTAAAATCCATTAAACTCTTGACATAAGAATCTGTCAAACTTTATACGAAGTTAAAAAGAATCTTATAAACTCTATATAGACTTAAAACAATCCGTGGAGTTTACAAAGTCAATGAATTTTTTAAGTCCAAAAAAATCCAACAAATTCCTAGTTGAATACACCCCCATTGTGTCACCTTTGTTGTTGGATTCGACTTTCATTTTAGACACATGTCCCATAGGCCATGTGTTATTTTCTTTGTAACCTTGGTCTGTGCTTCCATTTCGATACAACTTATATCATCCGCCATTTGTTGGTTGACCGAGTTGTGATGAATTTTTAGCTCCCCCATATTCATGTTTTTACCCTTTTCCTTTAATATTTTCCACCCTATTCATAACTTGTTTTTTCTCGTATTTCTCACGAGCTTTCACTTTCCTCTTGTCTGTATAATTATCAAAGCATAACTAATTGGCTTTGAAGTGACCTATTGCTTTACACTTAAAAAGGGTTTACTGTCAAATTCAACTTTAAGATAATATTTCCCTACCCTTTGGTGAAAAAGGTTCCACCATGTTTTTTTTTCTTATATCCTAACTCGATAAGGATACAATCATAGCAAATGTATTTGCTAACCATAGTTATTCCATCCGTTTTAAAATCAACTTTCCAACTTGGGACACAATTTTCAGAATATTCGGATTGGTACACGCTTATTCTGGTAGATTTCTCAACCATCCATTAAATTTTGTTTGAGACTTTTCTCAACCATTTGTTGTGCATGTAATTTGTTCCTTGGGCAGAAAATGAGCTCACATCTCCTCCAAATTCATCTAGATTGAGATCCATACTCTCCATAATAGCTTCAAGTTCACTCATAACCCTTCCAAAACATAGTGGATCAAGAAAGCTCAAAAAAGGTAAGTTCAAATATTTCATCGCCGCCAATGTTCTTGCTACCTTGAAAGTTCGCCAATGACGGTCCAAAAAATATCCGCTCTGGTGATTCATGGAATAGCGTGCGGTTATCCATGGTAAAACATGATTGAAGTTTCGGGTTAATTGGTGATTTGATATCCATAAAGTTTGCGGATTTCTTGATAGAAGTTTCAAGGGGTAGTATCAATGCATCTCCAGGTCAAGATCGTTGAATGAAGAGACCCGACTATTGATTAATTTGGATCTAGTGATCATGTGCAAAGTACTCATAACGAAATTTGATCGAGAAAGGTGCTATATAAGGTTTAATTTTATTTCTGTATATGTCCAAAAAAAAATTAACCTCTCTCTACAACTTTACCGTTTATCCTAGTTTAAATTTCTTATAACAACCATTAGATATACCTCTTCAGTACCAAATAAGTTGTCTGTCCAAAAAAATATACCAAATAAGTTGACCTTTTCTAGTTAACAAAGTAGTAAAGTACTAGTAACAAAGTTGACCATTTAAAAATGAGTAAATTAGGAATGAAAAAGGTAAAATAAAGACGTTTTCTATTACGATGAATATATCATTATACTCATATATGTAAAAGTTTTTGAGGAATAGAATAAAAATGGATGCTTTATCTTTATGGATTAATCTTACATTCAGGATTTATATCCGAGTATTTGGTACAATAGTCATATATCATATATTTCTTCTTATATTTAGTTAATCTACGCTTCTCAAAGGGGTTTAGATCCCAGTCAGGTCCCACATTCCACCAGAAGTTGGAAGATGAACAATTTTTTTGAGTAAGACAGCGGCAACCTGATATCGAAAAGTCTCGATAGCTAGCTATAAATGGTTCTTTTGACCAATCAATTTGTCCAGCCCAATCGGCATTCCATATGGATGACTCTATTCTCATTGGTTTATTGGGAAATTTTACTCCTATTGCTTTATTATTCTTGAATACTCTTATTGCAATTTTATCTACGTAAAATCTATAGCAATAAAAAGTCAAACAATAAATTTAATTTATGAGAATAATGAATAATAAGAAACAAAAAAGAAGGCAAAAACTATTCTTACATTATCCAACGTGAGTTCCAACGAATTTCATAACTGTGAAAATCTTCAGAAGGATCAAACCAAAGATGAAATTGTTGTTCTCTATGTCCAAGATCCATACTAAATACATTTGTTTGCAAAATTGTTGTTGGTCCTGTTCCGAGAAGTTCAATATCAATCTCATCATGCCTACGACCGTCATCACCATATTTTGCACTGTTCAACTGCAGTAACAAAGATATGATCTTTATTATTCTTTGGATATAAATATAGATTGAATAATATGATAAAACAAATAATGATAAATTAGTACATAAAAATTTGTATTTGTTCCGTTTGATATCTGGGGCGGGAGCTTGATCCTTATATGAAAGTGTCCAGATCCATACATGTATTTGGACCTGAAACCAGCTCCTCCTGCATGTGTAAAATCAATTAATAATAAATTGAAAATATTCAATCTCTGTGTTTTGAGAAAAATTTCTACAACATGCAACCTCACTTCAAGAGCAAATCTATATAAAAAGAGACTGAGACCCATAGCTAAAAATAAATATATGTGTATTTGTCACTTCAAATTATTTTTTTAATGAACGATAATTATTTAGTTTTTGGTTATGAATATGTACATACAATGCCATTAGTTAATTATACAATAAAAAGATAAATTTTAGTTACTTAATCTAATCGGCGATCACTCAAGTAATATATGTAAAAATATGTACAATTTAAAAGGACATTTTGTTTATCTTTTAACAAATGATTCAGATATTAACCTGAAGCCTTATCAAGGCGAAGTTGCACTTCAGAGCCTTGGTCAACCAAAGCAAAATGATTTTGTCCCCAATGATTAAAATAATTTTGGTTGAAAGCATCATCTCCCTTCACACTAGTTAGCAAAACAGTGAGAACAAGGGTAAAGGTATTGAGCAACAAGGGAGCCATAGTGAGAAATAATGAGAAATAAGAATTTTGGATATGTGAGAAATAGGACTTTTGGACATGTATATATAGTGCAATACCAGGATACTTTTTAATAGAAAATTTCATTATTACATTTAATAAAATAATAAGCATTTCGTATATTATAAATTTTAGCTTTTTCTAGTTTTACCAAATGCAGGTTATTGGTGTAAAGATAGTATCACCTTTTCTAATTCGTGGGAACATAGAGAAAAAGTAAATTTAGTCAAACCAACGTCAAAATAAAAAAAATTAAATTAGTCAAACCAACGTCAAAAGAAAAAATTTAAATTTAGTCAAACCAACGTCAAAAGAGAAAAAGTTAAATTTACTCAACCCATACGTGCAAATTAATGCAATGAACATTAAATACCTAATTCTTTTTATAGTTTGAATTTAGAATTCAAAAATAGAACTAATTATACAAGGAGGAAATTATAATCTAAGGCCCAAACAATAAAAACATTGTGATTAAAATCTTAGTTGGCAAAAGTTATTTTTTAAGTCCCATTTCCAAATAGCTGGTTTGGTATTTTTACCTCTTTACCCCTGCTCTTATCGGGTACAGACCCAACTCGACTATCATCGTGATCTCAATTACCCGTGATAGGTACGGGTCCAACACGGTTTTTTAGTTTTTTTAATTATTAGGTTATTTATTTTGTCAAGTTACAATAATTATATGGCCTGGACCCATATAGACCAAAAAACTAATGGGTCTGTACCCAATTTGAACAAAGATTCACATTTTTTTACTCATGCGGGCTGTACCCATATAAAACAAAAAAAATACACAAACATAATTTTATAATCCAATCTTTTTCAGCTAATCTTTTTCATCCAATATATTTAGATGGGCTGTACCCATATTAAACAAAAATAATTAACAAATTAGACTTTTCTTTTAAACCACAATGGGCCAGCCCCATTGCCTAACAACACACTAGATGGGGCTGGACCTAATACAACCACACACTAAATGGGTTGTACCTACATTGAATAAAAAATAAATGGGTCTGGACCCAATACAGATTACAGGGAAAAAAACAATTGAGCCCAACAGGGCTGGACCCATTAACAACCTTAAGCCCAATGGAGCTGGACCCATTATCACACTTGAGCCCAATAGGGCTGGACCCAACATTCAGAAACGCGGTATTGGGGCTGGATCCACGAACTGGTGGCTGTGGCGTGGTGGCGGCGCTGGGTGGTGGGGTTATTAACAGAGATGAAGGAGAGGGAGAACGATGGTGGTGTTGGTGTTGCAGATCGAGGTCACAACGAGGTCCAATGGTGGTGGTGGCTCGGTGCTGCTGCTCCAGCGACTCTTCACGGAGAGAGTGAGATGCTGCGGCGGTGGGTCTTCCAGCGCTGCGGCGGCGGTGTTCTGCATCTGCAGGGTTGGTGGAGGGTGGATCTCGAACGGAGGGGTGGTGGTGGCGAAATGCGAGGGTGGGTTTGTTGGTGGTGGGGTGAACAGATCTGAACGGGGTAGTAGGGTTCTTGCTGGTGGCAGCAGATTCGTGAGGTTCTCCCTCGTCCCTGTTGTCGCTGGTGGTGGCTTCGCGGTTCTCGTGCTGCAGCAGCGTGGTGGCTCGTGACGCGCCGGTGGTGGGGCTTCAAGGTTGAGGCGGATCTGTGTCTGAGGGGGGTGTTATGATGACGGAGGAGCGTGGTGGGGCTTCAAGGCGAAGACAGAGGGAAGGATGGTTGATGGTGCTGTTGGTCCTGCTGTCGGTGGTGGTGGATCGGCATGGTGGTGGTGGCTCGGCGCTGCTAGGGGGCTGCTGTTGGTGGTGGATCGGCATGGCTCGGCACGGTTGGGGGTGGGTGGTTTGCCTGTGTAGAGAGAGAAATCGAGAGAGAGATAGAGAAAGCAGAGTGAATGGGGGGGATTTCGACACCTTAATGGAGCTTTTGTCTAGGTTTGGTGGGTTTCACTGTGGGTCAAGAGTTAGGGGTATATTAGGTTTTTGGCTTCATTTAGTTGGTTTCCAACTACACCAACTATTGCAGGATTTAAAACAAAAAGTGAAGGGGTCTTTGGGCCTTATAAACTAAAGACCCCTTATACAAGTACACATTACCTAAATTATACCAACAAGTCCGACCAAGTTGCATGGTCCAGGAAATCGTAAAGATTTAAATATTGGGTAAAAGAGGTTTAGAGGCCCATTACAACATCAACATTATAAAATAGGGCCCCAATTGGATATCAACTACCTAGTTAGGATCCAACTAAAAAAAATCAATAAAAACCCACCCACCCACCCCATTTATCTGTCGACAGAAAATTGAAACCCCACCCCCTCCCTATTTTTCTCTCTCTCCCGCAGCCCCACCTCCCGTCGGCGGGAGACCAGATCCACCACCCATCCAAAACCCAGATCCACACGTTGCAGCCCCCATCTGCTGCTCTCCCTCCGACGCGTCCACTGCAACCCCACCAGGCCACCACGCGTGAACACATCACTGCTTCTCTCCTCTGCAACTACGACGGCGACGCGAAGCTCCGCCACCACCAAGCGCAGACCAGATCGAGGCCACCACCAAGCTGCTATGATTTCGAGGCCACCACCAGATCGAGGCCACCAAGCGCAGACTAGATCGAGGCCACCACCAAGCTGCTGCTGTGATTTCGAAGCCACACGACCTCCGTAGGAGCAGGTCTGCATCCCTTCGCACCACCACCAACTATCGCAACCCCACCAACCCTCCAAAACCGCACAACCAACAGATCTGAGATCTCGACAGCACCACCACCAGCAACACCACCACCCTGCTTCTATTCACTCCGAGCTGCTGCTGTGATTTCGAGGCCACCACAGCGACACCACAGCAACACCACCACCAACACTGCTGCATCTAAGATCTGGGTATATTGTTATTTTGACCAGTTAATATATTGTTTGTTTTTTTATTATGTATTTAACATATTGTTATTTTTTTTGCATGTGTGCTTTTTGCAATATCTGGATATTCAGGGGGTAAATACCCCCTGTTTTGCTATTATAGGGGGTAATTAGGGGAGTTTAGGGGGTAAAGATATTATTTTAGGGGGTAAAGATGTTATTTTAGGGGGTAAATACCCCCTGTTTTGATATTTTAAGGGGTAATCTGATATTTTAGGGGGTATGTCCCCGTGTTTTGGACTAAACTGATTATTTTGGACTGCCTTGGACAATATGGACTCTAAATAATATGGACTTAACTTAAAAAACGTACCCCAAAAAATTAAAATAGAGGGAATCTACCCCAAAAAATTAAACCCCCTAAAATAAGGGGAATCTACCCCAAAAAATTAAAAATAGCGGGTGTGTACCCCCTAAAAACGTGAACCTAACTAGGAAAATTTCTAGTTAGGCCCTTAAAAAACATAAAACAAAACTGGGCCCTTAAAATTCTCTTTTTTGAATTTTAGGCCTCAAAAGGTATATTCCTCTTTAAATATTTTGACTTTTGGATTTTCGAATATAAAAAATTTAATACTGGCAACTGAAATATAAATTTCTTTCTTATTATAAAGGTGTTTTGTTTGGAAGAAAAAAAATTCACCTCTTAAAACGCGTCTCACACGCTGAAGAAAAAATTAAGGAAATTCATTAGCACTGCGATCGCGAGAACGATAATCAGAGAAACTACATAGTAGTCTCTTCTCTCTGACTTATCTTATACATATCTAAATCTGACAATCTTTGTTATACTCCAAATCACTAATTCACTAGTATGCTATTTGGTTTCTAGGACGTACTTATGGGTCAGGGGTTCGATTCCTTGTAAATTACTGGGCGAGTTTTGGTCTTGTTGATCTTTTAGACAAGGCATTAGTTTGATTGCAAAAATTAGAGGAGAATAATAAAATTGTGTTTAAATTGTCTTTAGAAACTGGGATTTTGTTTTTTGTTTCATTTATCGCAAAAACCAGTTCAATAATCCAGAATTGTTGGTGAAGTTTGATTAGTTCCCTATTAGGATCTCATTTCAATTCACATTTGCGGTTTAAAGATCAGTGCATAATTTGGACTTTTTTCTCCTTTTAGCCATGACTAACAACACTGTGAAGCTTTTTGCTTCATGATGATGTTGGTCTGGACGAGTTGCATGTTAATAGTTTACAGGTTTCATCATCAGAGAAACAATCCTTTATCGGGAAAGTAATATACCAAGAAATCAATAACCCCTAACCAAGAAAAAAAAATCTAGAATTTATACAGCAAATTGATTTCTAAATACCTCTATTTTTCTTTGATTAACAACGTCTTCTTTTCCAGAAGTTCAGAGTTAGGAAAATATTTGGAGGTCCCTATCCTGCCGGGAAGGAGGCCGCGAGGTTTTTATGGGGAGATAATCACGAGTCTGAAGGGTTCGTTATCAAAATGGAAAGCAAGCTCTCTCTATCTCTCTTTAGCAGGGCGAATCACTTTAGCATAGTTGATGTTAAGTGCTAAGACTATGTATATTATGCAAGTAGAGAGGTTTCCTGGGTATATTTATGACGAGATCTATCGAATTCGGCAAAATTTTATATGGGGTTCTTCAGTTTATCATAAGCGCATTCATTGGGCAGCCTGGGAGAATTTATGTCGGTCCAAGAGCGTGGGTGGTTTGGGATTCAGAAAAGTCGAGGATATGAACAAAGTGCTACTTGGTAAGTTGGGATGGAAGTTAGTACAGAATGATGATGCGCTTTGGGTTAAAATCTTGAGGAAAAAATATTTCAAGGTTAGTTTTTTACATTATACAAACCGACCTAGCGATTCTCAGATGTGTAGGGCCATCGTGGAAGGTATTGTCGTAGTTAGATGGGATCCCGATGGTCCTTAAAGGATGGGAAACAAGTGGCGTTATGGTTAGATGTTTGGTTGGGAGATACACCTCTTATTCTCTCAACCCTTCGTGATAATGAAGTTTATGACAAATTTCGAACGGTTAGTGATTATTTTATGGAAGATGGAACATGTAATTGGGAGGGTTTTCAGGATTTTCTTCCGATTTCGAAACTTCTTGAGCTAAGTAATGCTAATTGTCTAGTAAGTAATGAGGCAGCAGATGTTTTGGACTGGATGAATACTGCACATGGTATTTACTCGGTTAAATCCTCTTACAGGGACCAGAGAGATGCTATTGGGATAACGTGTGGAAGATAAAATGTCCGCAAAAGTTTAGAGTTTTGATTTGGCATGCGATACAAGATAGGTTAGAACTGGGATTGAATTTGGTTAAGAGAGGTATGAATGTGTCCGAGGTGTGTGCATGGTGTGGGGGAGAAAACGAGTCTTCCTTACATCTTTTCTGGGATTTCCTTGTGTGAGGAGGATATGGGATAGAGTTAGTAAGTTTGAGATAGAAGCGGGAGAGTGGTCCCCCTTCTAAGTTAGGATCACGAGTGAAAGGGAGGTCTTAGGGGATGAAGGGAAGGGAGGCAGTACATTAGAGGAGGTGTGGAGGGCTTTTGAGGTGGCGGAAGAGGAATTGGTGAATTTATAGTTGCACCAACAGCGTTTGGATAGTAAGAGAGAAGGGATAGGTAACTCAGAATAGAGGTCGAGGGTGGTGCTGGAGAGAGGGGTTTTGGGTACACCAGGGTCTGGATCTTCTGTTTTGGCGACAAATAAGCAGCAGCTGCGACTTCAGTCCTCAGAACAACAACAGCAGAGAGAACCGCAGCAACAGATTCTGGGTAGACAGCTTTAGAGTGAACAGTAGCAGGTTGGCTTACTTTGGGTTGGAGAGAGGATTTGGGTACACCAGGGTCTGGATCTTCTGTTTTGGCGACAGGTATGCAGCAGCTGCGACTTCAGTCCTCGGAACAGCAACAACTGAGAGAACCGCAACAACCGATTTTGGGTAGACAGCTTCAGAGTGAACAGTAGCAGGTTAGCGCGGCTTCGGGTTGGCGATGGTGGGACTATAATATTTCCTGCAACTTGTTGTTCGAAGGTATGCCATGGAACACGTTTTTTACAGCTGTAATAGAGGTAATCTGGTTAGAAAGGGATGAAGCAATCTTTTGAGGAGGGGGAGTTCCATCGGTGGAGGATGTATTGAGAAGAGCCAGGAGCCTAGCTTCGACTTACACCCGAGTGTGGCGAGCTAGTGAAGGGATGAGTATTAGAAATAAAGCAGGTGTTGAGTTGATTGGATGGGAGAAACCCTTGATGGGTTTTCAAAATCAGTACATATGGTAGTCTAAATCGGAGGGGTATTTGAGGCAGAGTGGGATGGATTATTAGAGATTCGGATGAAATGTGGATTAGTGGATTTTCGATGGGTTTTGCGTGTACCATAACGGTGAATTAGCGAGTTGGTAACACTTAGCGAGGGAATTAGTTTGGCAGAAGAGAAAGGTATGCGGGATATGCGTTTTAAAGTGAATTCTTTGGAAGTTTTGAAATTAGTGTGAGGGGATCGTGTTTAGAATGGGTGGGTAAAATCAGGGAGGGGCTTTTACGGAACCAAGGGTTCGTGGTCGGATATATCTTTGGAGAAGCTAATATGTGTGCGGACTGGCTTACGCGTAAGGGACTACACCAACGGAGTTTGTATGCTCGGTACGAGGATCCCCCGGATAGAGTATGAAGGCTACTAATAAAGGATTGTTTTGTATGGAAAAAGCCCCGGTTAATTTTTAGGTTAGGTTTAGATATTTTAGCATTTACTTAATGGCTGCGTTTTCTTGACCCTAGTGGTCTCCCTTGTAAACAAAAAAGCGTCTTCTTTTAAATAGTTGCTTAATGTAATGCGAACATTTAAGTGAAGATGAGGCTTTTCTCTATGGGTGGTTTTTCTCTATGAGAGCATCAGATTATTCTGCTACAATTGTGGATGTATAAGCCACAACAAGGGCAGTTGCACCATTGGGATGGTTAGGCCTCGTTGGAGCGATGACTCGTATAGGTATTTCAACTGGAACAAGGACACTTCTATTAGAAGTGAGGATAAGGTTTTCCATTTGATACGCAAAAGGGATAGATTCGGGGTTATTGACAAAGTTGTTAGATTTTTTCCTTTTCGAAGAAACGACGGTGATGATAATGAGGACACTCTAACCTTGGTAATGGAGGGAGGAGCAACGTGTTTTCTGGTCCTAATCAAACTACGACACAAAATACTTCAAATACTCAAGCTATTAAAGAGGTGGGGGAATCCAGTAAGAAGGTGGGAAGTGAATCTTCAAAGCGAAAGAGGGAGAACACCATTCCTTTCGCAGAATTGTTTAGAATCTCTACTGACATGAATGAAGCAACAAAGGTTAATCACATTCAGTTTCCAGCTCTTTTTAAGATCCTTCAGGATGAGATGGGGGACTTTGGCGAAACAATCATAATCAGTAACCAAACAATTTACGAAATCCTAAATGCTAGAGAGACAGATATTAATCGCTACTATGAGAATTTTCTTATGGAGAGTAAGTTGGGTTATTTTACTGCTTTGAATTCGCATAATTTGAGTGAATGGAAGGTTGACAAGGGTAATAGAGGCGTAGTAATTACTGATGTGGGAGGTAATAAACAAGATGGTGGTTATATTCAGGATACTGGTTTGTTTCCTTTGGATTCACAGAAGTAGAGTGGAAGTGTGAGCTTGAGTTTGTATAAGGGAAAGGTTAAGCAAGTTGTTCAATCTGAGGAGGGAGTTGAAGAAGATTTTGAGGAAGATTTCAAACCTGAATCAGAGACACCTAACTCTCAGTCTATTCACATCGGTAGGCACGCTAGAGAAGAAGAAGATGTTGGCAATTCCTGGCGCTCAACTCCGAGAATGAGGGTGGACTCCAAGATTGAGAAGTTTACGTGGCCTGAAACATTAAGAGGAAAGAGGCGCCTTCTGGAGTCGTGGAGAAGTCTGCGAAAAAGAAGAATTTGTTTGGAAGACATGAGTAACCTAGGACAACGTATTCTAGAAGCAAAATTATTTTTGGAGGTACTTTACGTGAGCTATGGTGAACTTAAGGACCAATTTTTAGAATATGAATACATGAAGGTTTGTGGCCCCAATGAGACTGTGGGGAGTGACATGGAAGACAGTGTTTACTATTATTGTTCCGCTTTTGGTTATGAAGGGCATTTAAGGGGTGACGATGCTGGCTCTAATACGGAGGGGGATGTGAGTACTCAAGGGGAGCTTGTAGAGCAAAATGTCCTAGCACAAAAACTTAAGGGTAGCGGCTAGCCCAGTGTGAAAGCGGCCGGGTTTTATGGATAACATGTTGGTGTGGAATTGTCAAGGAGACAGGGCAACCTCGACAAAGAAGATGATACGCGCCCTTATTTATAAGTTTAAATTAGATTTTGTTTGTTTGTTGGAATCTAGAGTCAAAGCTAGTAGTGTCCGTTCCGTTAGTTTTCTTAAGAATTTTGATAAAAAAATTATAATCAACCCTGGGGGAAGAGCGTCTAGGTCCGGGGGGGATTATAATTGCATGGAAGAATAATTTTAATGTATCTACCCGTTTCTCGTGTTCGTGTTACGCAATTTGTTATATATCCGAACCTAATACTAACCCGTGGTTCCTCGTGGTTATACATGCTCCAAATGACCAGAAAGAAAGACAAATTGTTTTCGATAATATCACTAAATGGTTTTGAAAAATCAATGATCCTATCCTTATAGCAGGTGATTTTAACGAAATTACTAAGTTTACGGAAAAACAAGGTAAGGTGACACCGAACTTGAATAGAATGTTGGGTTTCAACAACTTTGTTAACAAAAATAATCTTATCGATATACCCTTTAAAGGGTGTTTTTTCACATGGACGAACAATAGAAAGGGTGAGGAGAATATCAAAGAGAGACTTGATAGGGCCCTAGCTTCGGATTCATGGTATAATCTCTTTCCTCAAACTATTATAAAGGTACCTCTGGCGGTGGGCTCGGACCATTCACCATTGATTATTCAAAGAAGTGGCCCGGTTAAGGTGTCAAAAAGATGCTTTATGTTTGAGTCAAGATGGATTGAGAATTCTCAATGCAGAGAGGTTGTAAATAATTATTGGAATAAATCTAGGAATATAAATAACTTATCGGATTTCATTAATAAAAAAGACGTAACGTGCCAAGCCCTGGTGGGGTGGAGCAAATCTACTTTTTGTAATAGTAGAAAGATGATCGAAAAATATCAGAGATTACTCGAGAATATCCAGAATGGGGAGGCTACAGATGAAAGTTTTAATACTGAAATGGAAATAAAGCAAGAATTGGAGAATTTATGGGAACAAGAAGAATCATTCTGGGCGGACAAGGCTAAAGATATGCACATCAAAAAAGGGGACAAAAACACAATTTTTTTTTTCTAAGACCATTTTGAGGAGAAATATTGATCGTATATCATGTTTAAAGAATGATGAAGGGGAATGGTGTGATGATATTAATAAAATCAAATCCCAAATACAAAGCTATTTCATCAACCTTTTCAAGGAAAATACGGTGGCCAATATCGAGGAGATTGCAAGGCATACTCCGTGTAAAATTGATGAAGTTACCAATGACTCCTTAACAAGAATTCCGGACATGGAGGAGGTGAAACACGCGGCATTTTCTATGTCTGGGTCGAAGGATCCAGGCCTGGATGGTTTACCGGGTAACTTTTATCACGAATTCTGGGACATTATCAAAGAGGATATTTATAGAATCGTTCATGATTTTTTCGCTTTCAATACTCCGTTGGATCAAATTAATGACAAGATTATCTCCCTTATTCCGAAAGGTGACCACCAGGAGTCAATTAAATACGTTAGGCCGATCTCTTGTATTAATTTTGGCTACAAAATCATCGCAAAAATAATGGCTCTCAGGCTACAACCCTACATGGAACACATTGTTTCCCTGACTCAATATGCCTTTATAAAAGGTAGGAGTATTCAAGATAACATTTTAATAGCGCAATAGGTGGGTTTCTTCCTCAAGAATAAAAGAAAATCGAATAAACATTATGGAGCAGCAAAAATCGACATGGCCAAGGCATACGACCAGGTTAATTGGAATTTTTCTTATGGCTATACTTAAAAATTTGGGTTTCTGCGAGAAATGGAGGGATATGACTTTCAATTGTAACTCTTCGGTATCTTATCAAATAAAGGTTAATGGAGATATATTAGCTAGTTTCAAACCAACGCAGGGTATTAGACAAGGTGACCCAGTATCTCCGCTCCTTTTCTCTATGTTAACTGAAGGTCTAATTGGTTTATTAAATTTCGAGTTTCGTGAGGGCAATATTAGAGGAATTTCTCTTTGGTGTCGCCTAAGGTGTGATAAAAAGATGTATAAAATAAATGCAAATAAACACCCTACGCTGAGCATGGTTCTGCAAGTATACAGATCGTATGCAAGTTTTAATGAATAAGTAGAATTTGTTCCTCAGGGACTACGAAGGTTAAGAAGAACTTATGCAAATTATTCAAGTGCAAATAATTAAGCTAGAATAATAATACGCAAGATAAAGAAAGAAAGATAGATATTTATTTGGTTTTTGATAAAATAAAATTAAACTAATAAACTAAAGACAGAAAATTAAATAAAAGAAAAGAAGATAGTATGAAAGTTTAGCTTGAGTAAATAGCATGTAATCCCCACTAGTTTTGCCGTTCTAAACATGTAAGGGTGAATTATGTAGTATTTCAATAATCGGTTCCAATTGCGCTAGGTAGTTTTAAATAGGGTTTACCTGTGTCAATAAGGAGTCCTAAGCAAACTGTTCCTGCAATTGGTAAAATAGCAATACACTAAACTATGGTGATTATCTAGTTAGGTTGATTTGTCAGATCTAAACCTTATTCTAGACGTTATGTGCTAAACATGTAATTAAACACCGTTGTCAATGGTGACCTAACTACTAGATGGTAATTCTATATGGCTGCAATCCACAAGAACACAGAACATAAACCCACACACATAAACAGAGAATAAAAACAATAATTCAATTTAAAACATAAAATTCCCAAATTAGATAGATGTCAATCAAAACTAGGGTTCATACATATATGCTAAAACTCAAGCTAAATAAAATTTAGTTCATACTAAGAAAAGAAAAGAAAAGAAAAGAAAAGAATTACAGAATTAAAGGTTGAAAAATACATGATTGATGCACAGCTCCTTCCAGACTTCTCTTCTTGTGTTATAGCTTCTTCCTGACCTTAAGGTTTGGTCAAGGATGATTTTCTAATGTTAGGAGGCTGTATTTATAGTATATAGGTTGACCTAATTCGTTTTTTGAAGGAAAAGGTAAATATGGGCACCAAGCCCAACTCAAATTCGTAGCCCAAAAATATGCAATCAGCCCCGTTTTTGTTTTGGTCCTAACAGCTTCAATACTTATCCGTTTGACGCGTATGAGTAGTCGAAATTCATCGACTCGGAAAGATATTCAACTTTGCTCTTGATCGTTTCTCCAAATTTCTCACCGATTTTAAGATATAAGCTGATTTGTGGTCGTAGGTGCAGAAATTCAGATTTAAGGCAGCTTTTCCTTTTCCATGTTTTTAGCTTTTACTTCCTTATCTTCAATTCCCATGTTTATCTTCTTTCCTTTAGCTCTCTTTACCAACTTCGACTCTAATTAATTACCATATATCTAAAGCTTCACACTAAATAAATAATTAAACCCAATATGCTTTAAATAATAATAATTAATTAATTCAAGACCCAAAATAGAAAAGTGCACTAAATCAAGCTAAAATCGACCTATAAACTAATAAATACGCCTAAATTGATGTCTCAGAAATAGATTTTTATTATCACAAATGAGGAGACATCACTCTTGCCAGAGCAGATTTGAGACTAACTCATCTCTTGTTTGCGGATGATTCTTTATTTTTCCTGGAAGTAAATGATAAGTAAATCAATGTGTTCAAAGATATTTTAACCAAATATTGCGAGACTTCGGGACAAAGAGTTAACTTTAATAAATCCACTTTCATGTTCAGTAAAGGGCTAGCCGATGAGTGAGCTATGTCTATTACAAACGATCTAAATCGTACACACACTAATTTGCATGGGTAAATATTTGGGCATCCCAATGTGTATCAAAAGATAAAAAACGGAGAATCTCAATTACATATTGGATAGATTTTCAAAGAAATCGGCAAGTTGGCTTCGAAATTACTTTCAGATGGAGGAAAAGAGGTTTTGATAAAAGCCGTGTTACAATCTATTCCGAACTATGCCATGTCTATTTTTGAGTTCTTAATCACGCTATGTAGAAAGCATAGTTCCATTGTGGCAAAATTCTGGTGGAATTCTGGTGACAAAAAGAGGACTAACTGGGTGAAATGGAAGAATTTGGCAAAAGCTAAAAACATGGGTGGCATTGGGTTCCGAGACTTTCGTAAAATAAATATCGCCCTTCTAGCCAAGAAAGCTTGGAGGATCTTACACAATCCGAACTCCTTAGAAGCGAAAGTTCTTAAAGGATATTATTTTCCTAACAATGATATGTGGAATGCTAAATTGAAAAATAAAAGATCATGGAGTTGGGCGAGTATTTTTAAAGGGCTCTCCTTTATTAGGGAGGAGTGTATTTGGCAAGTCGGCAACGGCCTCACAATCAACATCTGAAACGATTCTTGGATTTCAAGAGGATACAAATTGGAAAATACAAAAGATACCAAGATATCTAAACTTGCTGAGTGTTTTAATTTGAATATGTCAAATTGGGAATTCGATCTCCTTAAGGATATCTATACGAAAAGAGATTTAGCGGATATTCAAAAAATCCCAATTCTACAACTTGACAAAGAAGATAAGATTATATGGCCAGATACGAAGGACATAACATATTCTACTAAATCTGGATATCACCGCCTGGTACAAAAAGAAGCGGAAAAATAGGGCGAGACATCGGCTTCGGGTGAAAACATGGATAGCGAAATGTGGAATATTATTTGGAAATCGAATGTTCCAATTAAAATCAGGAACTTTTTATGGAAATTACATAATAACACAATTCCAACAAAATTCAACTCGAAGAAACGAAAATGTAGCGATAATGATACCTGTGAATGGTGCGAAAACGATAAGAAATCAATTTTACACCTTTTTGTTAAATGCCCCTTCAGTATGGGTGTTTGGGCCAATTCCCAACTCCAATGCAAAATCGACGAAAGTTTCAACAGATCTTTAAGTGAGTGGATTAAAAATATTGTTCAGATTTATGCGAAGAACGGAAGGGACAAGAGGCTTGTTATTGCAACAATATTTTCAACCCTATGGAACATATGAAAAGTTAGGATGAAAGGTTTTTTTGATAAGAAGGCTTGGAATATATATGAAATAAACAATAACACAAAAGTGCTCTTAAAACATCTCTTTTCCAAAGAATGTAAAAGTTGGGAAAGATTGGCTATAACCCATGATAATTGTGATAAAGATGTGTCGAACCCTTTTCTCAACGATGATGCGGATACGGTTTGGATGCACGATGCATCTTTTACGAACAACTGGGAGCCAGCGGGACTTGTATCGATTGGTATTAATAAGGATGGTATTTTAAAGCATAAGATCGCAAAAAGAGCTAGAGTCAATTCGGTGGCGAAGGGAGAAGCTTGGGCCATGCATCAGGCCATGAGATCAGCGGTTGATCTCAATTTACAGAGCAGTTCTTTCTACTCTGATAACCTTGACGTGGTTCAGGGTATTTTGAAAGGATGTATTTTAAATTGGAAAATCAGACCAATTGTTAATGAAGCACTAAGCTGGATTAAAAGATTTCCGACGTAGAAAGTGATACACTTTAAAAGAGATCTTAACATAATCGCAGATAAAACAGCAAAATTGACTAGGAAAGGCGTTGATATTTTAGGGTGTCAATCGATGACTATCGTTGAATTTTCTATTTGGCTTGATAGGTTTGCTTGTTTTTTATTGTAACTTCATTTGACAAAAAAAAAGAAAAAAAAGAAGAGGAGGCGCATGTTTCCCAAAGTCTTATTTCCCTTCCGAAAGAGCCGTTATTTAATGTTTTGACGGATTTTTTCTTTTGGTCAAATAATTTTGACTGATGTTAACTATGCTAATGGGGTTATTATATTTATTTTGTTTACTAAATTTATCCTGGTAATTTTTTCACGATTTTATAAATAATTTTCATTATTTTCAATAAAATTAATATTGAATATACATTAGAGTCTTTTTTTCGTTCGAAAGATAAATATATAAAAATAAAATATTACAAAGTTAACCCACTCTCGTAGATGTGGATTCGTTTTTGATAATGTTTAATAAACTAAGGGTAACTCAAACTTACTAATGCTAAGAGTATTGCTATTAAACTTAAACTTAGCTAAACCATCTACTAATGAATTTCTGTCCCTACTAATCCAAGAAAATGAGAGATTACAAATCTCAGCTAAATAATAAATACTAGAAATTGTATTACAAATTGCAGGAAGGGAAATAGGAAGCCTCTTCTCTAATGGATACATAACTTGTTGATAATCACTCTCTATAATAGCCTTTCCGTAAGGATAATTTCTGGCTATTAGACCGGCTTTAAAAATGCCAAGTGTTTCTGCCTCCATTGAAGATTCAGCTGCCACTTTCCACGCATTGTAATCGAGCACATTCCCACAAGAGTCCCTGGAAACACAAGAAATAACAGATTTGTTATTTTTAGTAGCTGCATCACAGTTTATTTTGAACATGTTTATAGGTGGGGGTATCCACATTTTCTTACTGTTATTACCTATAACCTGTATATCATTACTCAAGACTAAATTTACTTCACCTTTCTTCAAATTTTTACTATCAGATTTAATGGTACTGTTGGTGTTGTTATAGTTATTATTATCCTTCAGTTTATTCAATACATCATTAGGATAATTCGAGTTTTCATATTCTTTCCAATCCTTTGGAGCTTTAAGTGTAATATCTATTGGATCAAGTTTCATATTTTTTTACTTGTTATTGTTTCTGGCTTTCCATATATTCCAGAGAAGCATCCCAATTTGTTCCATCACTTGTATTTGTTTCTTACCATCCTTTTTACTCTTTTCAAGTGTATCTGCCATCCAAGTATCCACCTTAGTGGTATACTGGTTGCAAGTATATACACTGAGAGGTGAGGTGAACCAAGTTGATCTTGCTCAATTACAGTTAAGAAGCAAGTGTTCAACACTTTCCCCCGCTAAATTACAAATATCACAAATAGGGGATTTAATAAGCCTTTTTTATATAGATTTTCATTTGTCGGGAGGATATTTTTAACCATTCTCCACATAAAATTCTTAACTTTTGGGGGAAACTTTAAGAGTCCAAATAATTTTCCAAAACACAAGGATCAATGTTATGGGAGGTCCTCGCTACATTATTACTTTTCATGCTTTCATTCTTATCACTATCTTCTTTAAGGAGTTGATAGGATTTTTTAACCAAATATATACCATTTTTACTACTGGCCACACCACTGTATATTTACCCCCATAAAAGGGATTAAAAGTATTGAGGATAATATTTGCAATTTCATTAGTGTAGCTATTTTTTACTTTCTCTACATTCCATTTCCTTTCATTAGGTATCATAAGGTCATGCACCTTATTTACCTCATTATTATTGGGTACAATCGCCTCATTATTGTTTATTATCCATCTATCTGTACAAAGTTTAATAGTATATCCATTACCAATTCTCCAAGAGATTTTATTCATAAGAATATCGCTACCTTTCATAAGGCTTCTCCATCCCCATTAGGATGAATTGCCAATTTTAGCTTCCATAAAGGAGAAAAGGGGAAAATATTTTCCTTTAAGTAGTTTAAATAAGAGGGAGGTAGGTTTGTTAAGCATATTCCATGCTTGTTTATCCAACAGGGCTATATTCATTAGATTAAGATCTCTAAAGCATAGACCTCCCATAAATTTACTTTTAGTAAGTGAGCTCCAGCTACCCCAATGGATTTTTTTGTTACCTTTACTTCCCCACCATAAGGAGACAATCTGAGAGAAGATTAAGTCACAACTCTTTCTTGGAAGCAAGAAAGAAGACATGTAATAATTGGGGAGACTTTGTAAAACAGCTTTAACAAGTTTTTCTTTACCTGCTTTAGAAAGGTACATGGTTTTCCAATTTTCCATTCTTTTAATAGTCTTTTCAACAAGTAACTTTAGGTCCCTAACTTTGGATCTTCCCCACTCAGTAGGAAGTCTGAGATAGGAACCTAAATTATTAGTAATTTTCATTTGAAGTCTAGTTACAGTAATACCTTGTAAGTAAAGGGGAGTGTTGGGGTTGTATATAATACCACACTTATTAAACTTAAGCTTCATCCGAGTAGCATATTCATATTTATTAAGAACATCATTAAAACTGTGAATTTCAAAGTTATTTACCTTCATGAAAAATATACTATCGTTTGCAAATAGGAGATGGGTAATGGTAGAGGCAAGTTTAGCAATTCTAATCCCTTCCATTAGTCCTGTCTCTTCTTTATTTTTATTTAAAATAGAAAGAATTTGGGTTATAATACAGTACAAAATGGGTGTCAGGGGGTCTCCATGTCTCAAGCCTCTACTAGGTTTATTAAGTTTATGAGGAGAACCATTTACAAGATCTGAGTAAGAGACTGAATTAACATATCATAATTTTACTAACCCAATTCACACGAAATCCCATTCTTAATAGAAGAATTTCAAGAAAATCCCATTCCACATTTTCATATGCTTTTTGAATATCAGTTTTTATGACCATATAATAAGTTTTAGTATATCTTTGATTTTTAACAAAGCAAATAAATTCATGTGCTATCATTATATTATCCTTAATTTGCCTTTCTTGGTATGAAGGCTGGTTGATTTTCATCAATCAAATCCATCATAACAGGTTGCATTCTATTAACAATGATTTTCACAATAAATTTATAAATGAAGTTTGAACAACTAATATGTCTAATTCTTTAATATAGGTAGGTTTCTGTATTTTAGGTATAAGCGAGATATAAGAATGATTAATATCCTCCAAAGTACCATTGTTGTACCAGAAGTGATTAATAAGCCTAATAATATCCAATTTAATAATATTCCAGTACTTTTTATAAAAGAAACCTGGATATCCATCAGGCCATGGTGCCTTTTGGAGACCTAATTCTTTTATAGCATTCTAAATGTCTTCAATTGTAAGAGGTTTTAACATACTATCATTCATCATATCAGTAATAGATTTAGTATTAAGTACAACACTTCTATCTAGATCTCTCTGGCCAATATTTTTAAATATATTTATTAAAATAATTTTCAATTTCCTGGGTTATATCCTTCTCATTTTCTAACCAATTATTATTGTCATCTTTAAGTCTAAGGATTTTATCATAGTTCTTTCTTTCCTTAGTGCTACCATGGAATAAGGAGGTGTTTTTATCATCCCTCTTTAGCCATTTCACCCTAAATCTAGAGGCCTAATAGTCTTCTTCAATTTTCCATAAACGTTCTATTTTATGAACCAGTTCATTGTATTTAGTCCAATCCTGGGTGTTATTATCATTATAGATAATTTATTATTTATTAATATAAGCATCAATTTTCTTTCTAGTATTATTATATTTTATTTTGCTCCAATGAGAAAGTAGTTTACTACATTTCTGTAGTTTCTCAGTTAAGCCATTTTCCTACCCTCAGGGCTAGATTTATGTTTCCATACTTTATTAATGATTTCAAAGCATTCATTCTCTTCTGTCCAAATATTTTCAAAATAAAATCTTCTATTAGTGTTCCTATTTTCTTTTAAGTGAAGGATTTGTGGAGAGTGGTCTGGTCCTAGTGTTGGTAATAGTGCAATCCAAGCATTAGGGAAGATCTTACTCCAGTTTTCATTACAAAAGCCTCTATCAATCAGAGATTTATTCATTTAATCATTTCACCCTTTGATCTTTTATTAGACCACGAGTATTTACATCCTTTAGAGGTAATTTCCTCCAAACAATTATGTTTAATAAAGCCATTGAATTGTTTCATAGATTTAGTATAGGATTGCTCCCCTCCTTTTTAATCAGTAATGCTTCTTATATTATTAAAATCACCTATTAAATTCCAAGGTTCTTTGTTTTTAGGGCAGCATTTAGTGAAAGTCTCAAAACAATTCTCTTTCATTTTTTCATAAGTTGAACTATAGACAAAAGTTGTAAAGAAAGATCTATTATCCTTTTTTATCATGCAATGAATATGGTTTTCTGATTTACTAATAACAGTTATGTCCACATCTTCTTTAATGAATAGAGCTAACCCTCCACTGATCCCTCGGGGTTCAACTGTCTCTATGAGTTTCATATTAATAACTTTTTCTAATTTTTTAACTATAGGAAAACACTTTTTTGTTTCAGATAGGAATAGTACCTTTATCTGGTACTTAGGAATCATACTAGTTAGGGTCTGGACTGTCAAGATTGTGCCAATACCTTGACAGTTCCAGGCGGCTTGTATCACTGATCCTCTTGGGGTTGTTCAAGGACAACCCGGAAAACCTGTTGAGCAGCTTCATTTTTTTCCTCAACTCGACCTTGACATCCATCATTTACTACTTCAATTTTACTTCTAAGAGCCTATAAAAATTTCTGTCTCTTGGAGTTAACTTGTGTAATAGCCTTATTCTTAGCCTTTCTGCTAGCTTTCTTAATTGATTGTCTAGTTTTTTCTTTCTCTTCATTGTTAACCATCTCCAAGTCGAAATTAACTTGGACTTTGTTTGCAAATTCTTCATTTTTATTGATTGGAGTTGGTGGTGCTGAAAGGTTGTTTATGAAAGGGTTGTTGATTGGTGTTGTGAATAGTTCTGAAATTGTATCACCCTTAATGATTTGGGTGACAGTAGGATGGTTAGGGTTCAAAGAATTAGGGGTTTTGGGGATGGGGAGGTTGGAAGAAATGTTTTAGTGTTCGGGTTAGATGTTTGTAGAGCTATTGGGTAGGGTGATGTATTGTTTGGGCTAACATTCAGTAACTCAATTGGGCTTACACTTGATAAGGTTGGTATTATATTAACATTTGGGCTATTCATAAAACTTCCAAACTTTACTTGTTGGCCCACACTTGGTGCGATTTAGAATTTTTCAACCATTTCTTCTGCCAGCTTGGCTAACTTAACTTCTCTATCTGAATATATTTTGTTTTTTGTTCTTTCTCTCTATTCTCCATTCCATTATCTTTGCTACCAATACCATAACCGTCCTTCCTCATTTTTCCAGCCACCTCGTGTCCTTTTCCTATACCACTACTCGTACTGCTATTAAATTCAAAAATCATATTCGTACTGTTAACGCCGTTAGCTAGACTGTTAGGTCTCTCCTCACTGCCGTTAATCTTATTACCGAGTTCACCCAGCTTCAACGATCCCGAATTCACCGAGTCTCTCTTCCAGCTGTTGTTAATATTTTGGTGTTCTCCAAATTCTCTTGGGATATTACGTTTTTCGTCAATTGCCTGGAGTACAAGTGTAGACTGAGAGGGGCCTCTCGTCGAAATTTTGATCCAACCTCCCAATTTGGGCGTGATTTTAAGGTTTAAACATTTGTTCTCTTCATGACCGAAGATTCCTCAGCCATAGCACACCTTGCCTATGTTTTTATATTTGAAAATGATCTAGGTTGCTTTGTGCTCCCCTTCCCAGTAATAGTTATATTATGTTTTGACTAATATTTTATTTTGTTTAACAAGTTATGACAGACGAACATGGGTGGTGTCTTATTTTATTTATTTTGTTTACTAAATTTTACACGTTATCTATTATTCAAAATTACAAGATAAAAAAATAAAAAATAAAGTATAAAATACATTTTTTTTCATTACTTTATAGATAAATTTCACACTTTCCGTAATATATATAAGTAAGTAAGCAGCTATGGCGATATTAATAGGTGTCGAGATATAATTTTGTCTAAAAATATGTTAAAACCGACAGTTCAGATATATCCATTACTAAAAAAGTTACTCCCTCCGTCCATTTTTATTTGTCCACCTTTTTGGTGCACAAATATTAAAAAGAGCATTTAATACTCTTTCATTTTACACAATTGCCCATAATTAATATACATAGTGTCATTTATTGCAATACTCTTTATACTATTTAATTAGGGGTATTATTGAAAAAAGTAGAGAAAAAGTGTCTTGATATTTGAAAAGGGACAAATAATGTTGGACACCTCCTTTTAGAAAGATGGACAAATAAAAATGGACGGAGGGAGTAAAAAATACCAAATACCCCCTACTATATATATAAGTTGCCAAATAAAGAAACACTAAACACACCCACACATTTACACACAAAACACATAATAACCCTCACCAAAAGCATCATTGCCACCGCCCACCACTTCCACCTTTGTTGTTGTCCGCCACTTTCACTTCTGTCATCTTAAAGTAAAGAAAGGTTTCTCTCTCCAAAATCAGTTGAAGATTGAATTAATGTTGAGTAAGCTGGGTTGGGGCATATTCATAGTGATGTGTTGATTTTAGCCTTCAAATTGGAGTGTGATGTTGTGTTGAATTGAAGAAAACATGATGTACTATTGAATCAACTCAGATTAATTTTGACAATTAGGTAAGCAACAATTCTGGATCCAGAAGAATAAATTTCGTTGTCAATCTATTCTGGTAATTAATTAATTCTCTTCTTAACATAATCTATTGGAAGTGTCGTTCATGGAGTCACCCTAACACTATCACTGTCGTGTTTTATCCATCGTCGTTGCTCTCTGTTTCCACGGCTCAAAGCTGCAACTCTCCCTCCCTCTCTAACCACCACCACCACCACCAGAATCAACCTCCATCGAATTACCGTTGCCATTCATGGCGCCACCCAACACTATCACCGCCGCATTTTATCCATCACCATCACTACTGAAAGGAAATAGTTATTGATGAAAATTGATAGCACGTGTATAGAACAACAAGTGTTTGATAAAATTATCTAGGAATTTTTCCCTCTTTTTGGGAAATCCATATCTTCTGGACTCACATGGTAAAACAGGTGTTTCTAAGTGATTCTGTTAGGAATCACATATATTGAACTGCATACACACTTCTTAATGCATTCCCAATGTGTTTTCTGAGCATAAAATGGTTGAAGCACTGTATTTAATTTAATTCAGTACAGAAACATATTTATACCATTTATTGTATTCACTTTATGATATTCAAGCTTTCCTATGAGAGGATTGTTGATCGATTCTGGATCCAGAAGAATAAAGTTTCGTAAAAGAAGTTGTTGGTCGATTCTGGTTCTAGAAGAATTTAGTTTTGAAAAAGGAGTTGTCGATATAGACTTCCCTTGAAGTCTTACTTCCACGGATTTTTTAGGAATGTTACATAGATAGTATGATTATGATATTTGCAACGGTTTCAAATGGAGGCTTGATTTTATCTATTTTTATAATTATGTGCAGATTTCCCTAAAATGCCTGGGTCTAGATCAGGAATGGAAGGAAGTTTAAGCAATTAATTTAACATTCAATGCTTCATCATACTTAGCTTCTAGAGCATAATGTGTTTCCTCGTATTTTTACCAGAGAGATGATATGGAAGTGATAGAGCATTTTAATTACTCCATATTCGTATTTATCTACTCATCAAGGAGTATAGAGGCTATGTAGATTTGGCTTAATCATAAACTCTATTGGTTTTATTTATCTGCTGAGAAGTGTGGTTTTCAATAAACTAGACAAGAGTAGGTTTAGATCGTGTGTATGTGTAGACACAAGTGAAGGCTTCATGGGTTTATGAACCTGTAGATCTTGAATCCAGTTTGTATACTCTTACTTGTGTGGTGATACACAAGGGAGGACTTCACATGCTTGTGAAGTGATATTGTGAATGTAGATTGTACACTCAGATTACTTATGTTGGTGATTACAGAAGGGGTTTCCTTCAAAATAGCATTTCGAAGAGGATGTAAAGGTTTTTTCTCTCACCTTTAAAAGACTGAGATTTTAGTGGAAGATATTTTCAAATCCTAAAGTTGCATAGATCTTATGTAGTCTACCAAGTCTGCAAATACAAACAACTCTAAATAGCATATTCAACTTCTCTTCCCCATCTCCACATATTTATGCATTCCAATTGTTTATTCTATTGCCCAAATATATGTATATATATGTTAGGCTTAGATTTTATCCTACTTAGTACTTCTATAGTTGTCTCTTCAACTATTGCATAGAAACTTGCATTGAGTGTAGACACCAAGTTCCTGATAGAGTGTCTCACTCATGTTTCATAACTCTTGTGTGCCTTTAGTCTGTTTTTCTATTTATCCCAAAAGCCAAATCGGGTTGGTTAGGCTAGATACTTTTTATTTTGCATAATTCCTATTCACCCCCTATAAAGATAATTCTTGGGCAATAGTTATCAACATAAATAATTAATAAAACCCAAACCACTCAAATTTGCACAAGGTTTCATCATATACTAACTTTTAATTAAAAATAATAATCGATAAGGACAATTGAAATAGTATAATAGATAGGAAAGTAAATTTTATGGTAGTGGCAAAAGGCTAAGTCCCTCCATGAAGAGATGATTTTGTCACAGTTGATTTGACTCGGCTTCTAACTCAAACATTTTCTCAAATTCAAGCACTAATTGAATGGAGTCCCCAATTCGTATTTGACACGGTATCCCTTAGAAGTATATTAGTGTATATTTTGATTTTGAGGAATAGGTTGAATAGGAGTGTACGTAGAGGGTGAAATATGATAAGTGTGGGGACATGGTAGTTGTGTAAATAATTTGAGTTTTGGAGGATAGAGATGTAAGAGATTGATGACATGTATATCCATAAGTGTGCATTCAAATTACAATTATTTTCTCTATATGTGTACCTGGTGGCAGTTTGATTGGTAAAAAAACCATGTGAAAACCTGGTGAAGAGGAATTGGTTGGGGTTTATTTCGTAAGTCTTATAAGTTTTTTGGGAAGCATTATACACCAAAAAAATTGATGGGGATTATTTGGGACCCGTGTTCACTCTAAAATACTCGATTATTGTTTGGTTGGTATTTCAGGATCGCCTTCACACCATATATAGGCTCAGATATATGGAATTAAACCCTATTTGTGTTGTTTGCGAAGGTAATTTTGAGACATCACGACGCTTATTCTTTGAGTGTGCCTTCTCAAAGGATATTTGGATAGATGTGGGATATTTTCTTGATATTTCAATGGAGATGAGGACTATTTATAACGCTTTGAAATGGGTCAAGAAGAAACTAGCGAGAATGCCTTGGAGAAAGAAGGTATGATGTATAATATTTGAAACCATTGCTTATCTATCTGGCAGATGATGTATCAATTTTGTGATGGATTAATCCATTCAAGATACATAATTTTGGGAGTTTATTGGGTCTAAGTGTGGGATTTCCCCCTGTTATTTGCTATACTGCACTTTTACTTCTAGTTTTGGACTTATTACTGTTTATAGAGCTTTTGTGCCTTAATTGTGTGTTAAGTGTGCATATTTTAGGTACATGTTTGATATAAGGGTCCAAGATGAGGATAAGAAGTTAAGAAGTCAAGATAAACCCCAAGTCAAAGCAGAATTTGAGCTTAGATACATTTTGGAAAGTTTGAGCATTTGCAAGAGAAATCTATGTGCCTTAGTGTTTTAGTCACTACCACATATTGGTGAGAGCTTTGGACTTAGTTCGTTTTGATTTGAATAGAACTTGAAGTCAGTGTCGTGTGGCAAGTGACGGAAGTCAATTTGGATTAAGATGAAGAAGTTATGCCAGTTGCTTTCACCGTGGTACGAAACGTTTTTAGATGGTATATAAGCTACTTTTCCAGCCCTCATATCATTATCTATCATATTATCCAAGAATTCAGAAAGGGGGAAAACGCTAGAAGAGAAGGAAGAGGAGAAGACAAGGGTTTGTCTATGAACCCAGCTATTCTACCTCAACCATTCATCATTTGCCTTCATCACCAAGAGTAACATAGATTTATTTTCTCTTTTAAAAATGAATATGTCTTTAGTTTTAATTAGTTTTTCTTTAATTTGTTTTTATACTATTATGAACTAAGCCCTTCTTGCTTCAGCATGCTATGGTAAGACTTTGTGTTAGTTTTTTAAATTGAGTTATTGTATTTGGGGTGTCATGATGATATTCAATTGAGTTGGGTTTATCGTATTATTCCATTTTCATATGTATTAGTTATAAATGATCCTGTGCTCTAGCCAAGTAGCAGGTAGTTGTCGTAATTAGCCTAACACATGGATGGGGGGGGGGGGGGGGGGTTAACTACAGACCTATTGCATAAGCGCCTAATGTGAGGCATTGACCTGGATGGGCGTGTCATCTAGGTCGTCAATTAGGGTTAAGATTATAATTCATCGGATATACGGCGGGTGTGTAAGATTTGGCTCTAGGTTCACTCGGATGAGGAGTTAGAGTGCATTCGAATTCGGACTAATGTGAACACAACCACTCACCCTTATCAATAACAACATTAATTAGCGACATAAAATATTACTAGCATTTACTCAAGCAACCATATCTTGTTGTTCATCCTTTATTTTAATTACTTTATTTTAATTGTTTATCTTTATTATAAGTCTAATCATTATTTCTTTTACTTTCTTGTTTGTTAATTATTGAAAACCAAACAAACATCTCCTATTTGAAACATCTACTATTCTGTTATTTCGATTACAAGCTTTACGCATTTACAGTAGATTAAACACCATTAGTCATAATTAATCCTTGAGGAAAACTATAACCCTACTTATCACTTTTACTTGTCTTCGATCTGTACACTACGGAGCGTCACCCCAGTCCTAGTATTACTTTATTTTATATCACACAGTGGGGGACATTAAGTCAAATGGCGTCGCTGTTTGGGATTATTGTGTAGATTTAGTGTTAAGTGTCTAGTTTGTTTTCTATTTTATGGAATTTTTTTTGTATCTTCTCAAATTTACAAGTTTTGGTGTATGCACTCGAATCTCGAGAAGCTGGGAGAAAGAGAAAGAAAAGCACAAGAGTTAATGGCTAACCTTAACCACACCTGGTTTTGAATCCAATGAGAGTCAAGTGAACCAACCTCAAGGAGATAATCCACTTAAGGGAGTTCAAAATAATATTCCGCAAGGAGAGAATTTGAATAGAGCCAATCCACCAAATGGAGCTAATCATCCTGTGCAAGACATCCCTGAGCCGGGAATGCCTTTTCCTGTTCAACCTTTGCGAATTCGACCTCCAGCTATTCAAGCCACGCATTTTAAGCCCGATATGGTTATGTTGAATCAATTCCTTAGCTATGGTAATTATGGTGGAGCCGCCCACCAAAATCTGGTTTGTGCTATCCAGAATTTCATGTAGATATGTGACGCCTACATTACTCAAGGTGTTGCAAGGGAACAAATGTACAACTTCATGTTCTATTTTTTCTTAACCAGAGGTACAAGTGAGTGGCTAGATAGACAACCACCCGAGACTATCCTTGATAGGGATTTACTTTAAGTAAGGTTTTTTTATCGTTTGTACCTGCAAAGTATGAGGATGAAAGACCAAGTTGAGCTTGCAAACTTTGGTTAAGATGTAGAAGATACCTTAGGGGAGACATGGACTAAATTTCAACAACAATTGGCGAAGTGCCCACTTCATGGGTACACTCCTCTAATGCAAATCACCATGTTTTATAAAGGGCTTGATGGAAATGCAAGGCTATGAGTGGATAATTTCGGTGGTGGTGGTTTTGTGTCAATAGATACTATTCACCCCGCACAAGCAATGCAGAAGGTTATTGATACTGAAAGGAGTTGGCATGTGCCACGAGCACATAGAGGAGTGCTACATGTTAATAATTATAGTGCGATAGATGTCAAAATCCCGTTTATCTTCAGATAAATAATAAAATAATATTCTCGAGCTAGTATACTAGAATCGCGCAATGTTATTTAAAAAATAAAATATGACAAAATGTGTGAGTCAAATTGATGTTTTCTTAAAAAAAAGGAAAAATTATGATATGATATTGAATTGACCTGTTTCTCTTGTTCTATAGAAGAACAATATCCTCGAGAAAATGAGCAAGAATCTATCAATTATATTTTGAATGTTAAATCGGACAAATTTCGTTAGTGTTAACCTACAAATCGACTTTATTTTCTTCAAAACTGCAAGATCGTGAGTATATGATGACGACCAACCCAATTCTATCATGATATAATGTGAAATTAATATCATTGAGCTAATTACCAAGAACCAGTCATTTTAATTTTAGAATTTAAATCTGGTGAAATGCGTGAGTGTTTACATACGAATCGATAATTTTTTCTTCAAAAATGCAAAATCATAAGTATATTATCACGAATCGTCCTGTTTCTTTTCAAATAAAATAAAAAAATATTCTCGAACTAATAATAAATAATTGTCCTTTTTTTGGTCTCCAGCTCGTGTCACGCGGTAGATTGCCTGTTGGGCATGGTATACCGTAGGGTACTTTGCTCTTTGGACCGTGTCACGTTTTTCGCGTTCGTTGATCCGGTAAGGGCGCGTTTTACCGCTCGAAGGCTTCAAACTCTCTGAATTTTTGTACTATGCAGTATACCGTCACAAAGGTATTTTTGTGGAGCGGTATACCGCCCGTAAGGCACTATATACAGCTCGAAGGATTGCACATTCCGACCTCTGTACTGTAAGGGATACGATCATGACGGCTTGGGATGGAGCGGTATACCGCTCTATGGCTGGAGTATACCACTAAATCTACTGTGAGATCCAATTTCTCCACTCTTTTCACCCCAAACTACATAATCCTAAACATCAAAACAACTAGCCCTTTCTCATTACTGCAATATGCACTTTAAAACACCTAAACTAACTAATCTAAAGCTAAAACAAAACGCAAAAAATGCATAAGGATTGTGGGTTGTCTCTCGTAAGCAGTTTTGTTTAACGTAGTCTAAATTGTCATGTTTCCTCTATTATTTCTCGAGTATGTAACCTTCCTAGCTGCGGGTGAGGATATGAACATCAACCATTTGAAGTTTTTGACCTATCTTAGCATCAACCCTGTGGCCTGTTTTCTTGTTTGGGTACCTCCAAACTACCTCGTCGCTGACCCTAAACTTATTTCAGCTCTCTTCTCCACGGGTTCATGGCAGATTTTCTCTTCTACCTCCTTTTTCACTAGATGAAAATGTAAACCCTAAGTGTCACCTTCTTAAGCTTCTTGTCCAAAACATGGAATGTCTCGTACTTCTCTTTAGTTTTGAGGGTCATGGTTTCGACCTCGATCTCTACACTTGCACTCTCATTGATGTCTCCCTATTTGTGATGAATCAAGCTAGGTTAGAAACATCATTTTAGGTGAATTTAATAATTTGATTATCACTTTTTTTTCATAAATTGTCATTTCTCTATTTCTTGTCTTGATTTGATGATTTATTACTTTTAGAGCATATTGGGTTTAATTGTTTGTTAATTGTGAAGCTTTAAAGATGCATGGTAATTAACTAGATGTCAAATCAATTAATAAGAGATAAGGGAAAGAAGATAATGATGGAAATTGTAGATAAAAGGAAGTAAAGATTAAATAGGAAAGGAAAAATTGACAAGTAAATCTGAATTTCAGCAGTTACATCCATCAAATTGATCATAACTTAAAATCGGATGGAAATTTGGTAAACTGGCCTGAAGCAAAAGTGTAGAGATTTTTGAAAAAATCAGTTTTGATATAAAGTACGCGTCAATCGGAGCAATATTGAATAAATCACTGCCAGAACAAGACAACAACAGTTTATCACACCTTAGGTGACACCACTCACTCTTTTCAGGATAGCCTTAGTGAAAACTTGTTTGTGTAAGGCCCTTTTCAACAATCTCAAGAACTTGGACTTTGATTCTAGCTTCGTTGAACACCTCTTCAAATGTTTTGTATTCGATGACACCTTCTGGATAACTCATTGTTATATGAATGGTTGGTGACATTAATGGAATACTAGATGGTGAATCCACCTTCTTCTCTTCTTTTTGCACCTACATTGCAACTATCTCTTCTTTCTCTAACTCATCTTCAACTCGATTCTTAACAATTACATCATCTAAGCAAAGCTTAGTCAGTTCTTCTATCGTTGGAATATCCGGTTCACTAGGAGTAACTTGTGGCGATTCCACTTCCTTTTCATCTTGAAGGCTAAACTCTTCAAATGCATCGAACAAAATATCACTATAATTGTTTTGAATGGCCTCATCATTAGTATCTGTACCTTATCCAATTTGCATAGATGGCCATTGACATACCTAATAATCCATGAACAGAGACAAAGACAAACACAAGCGTAAAACGAAAAAACCAATAAATTTTTTTTACACTTATCTACACACAATAACTAACTAAAAAATCCCCGGTTGCGGTGTCAAAACTTTGTGGGACGGAGGTGTGATAAAATAGCGATATAAAAAGCACACATACCTCGAGAATCACGATTAACTCTCCACAAGTTTACGGATCTTCACAAGTAATAAATAAGTAAGTAAAATATGTTTATTCCTCATGGATTTAGGTAGTTAGCATAAATTTTGTGTTTGATACTAGCGTAGATGGTTTTAGATGTTTTAATTAATAGATTAGAATGGAATAACTGTTTGATTTGTTTTCTAATAATTAAAAAAAGAATTCAAATAAGATAATAGCTTGGGATTGCAAGTACGCACCTATCCTACTGAATTATTATTCTAATTAAGGGTGAATTGGTCTTTTCATAATTGTCAAAATTCAATGGTCTTCCCAAACCCCTCCTGGGTAGATAGGAAGTTATCTTATGGTACTAGAGACTTATCATGAGTGACCCTACAAATTCTTTAAATGCTATTTGATTAGACCCTGGTGAATACTTGGTTAGTCAAGACCTCCCGGTTCACTAACTCACACCAAGCGTTTATATGTTACTACTGTAATTAACCCCCGGGTGATATTCAAAATTACTAACACTATTTAATACTCGATCAGGGCACAAATAAAAATAAGATTAAGCATATAATCAATGGAAAATGACTTAATTCATTTAAATATAAATATCCTAAAATCAATTAAAAATAAAAACAATCATCAGTGGTTCATACTCTTAGCGATCCTCAAGCAAAACAGATTTAGTGCATAATAAAACTAATAATAAAAACTTAGAAATATGGTTAAGCCAAAAATATAACACTAGTTACCCTAATGATAGAGATGGGCTAATGCATATTTGGTGATGTGATGCTCCAGCTTCTTATGCTTCCTTATCTAGGTCAACTTGCTACTCTCTTTGGTGAAATTTTGAATAAAAACTAAACAGAGACCTGTTTCTAAAGATTGCCCCTCACGTGTTAGAGTTATATTGCATGTTTCCTACTTACTAATAGTGATTTGGTAATGAGTTTTCACATTACCAAAAAAATGGAGGTTGAGCATCAAATTGTCGTTGATATTTTATCTCCAGCTCCATTTATTACCTCAACATACATGGGTATTATCCTCATTCCCATTAGCCACCACAATTAGATAACTTACCACATAAAACTAAAAGGGTTAAGAAGATAATTTTTTATTGTTGGAAACACTTTGATCGTATATATTATGATAGTAAAGTTAGTCATGGTATTTATAAATACTATGAGATTAGTCATGCTAGTAATTCTAAATAATATGGTACAATCAATATTCTTAAATATATTAATGGTAGAAAATATCTTAAGTATCTTTACTATGAGTCTGCAGATGGTCGAACACGGTTAATATTTAAAAATGTTAAAAGGGCGGGGTGTGGACCCTTATATTTTCTCTGTTAAGTTTGCCACTAAGGCATTAACTAAAATGGAAATCCTAGATAAATTATATTTTAGACTTGTACAATAAATTGGGTTTAGGAGGTTTTGAAATGTAAGGTATCACCCAAAAAGGCACCACCCAAATATCACCCATGATATGGATCTTAAGTGATCCAATCATAGAAAAGAAAGAAAAAGTCAACCAAGTGAGAGAAACGATATGATTGGAGTATATAAAATCTACATAGTGAGTGATGTTTGGGTGTCACATTTTTGTATGATACCTATATTACTCTTGAAATAATCCCATCTAGAATGACCATTAGTAGGAAATACTTGTTACCATATAATGAAGAAAATATTAATTTGAAACTCTTTTGAGGGTATGAGAATAGGTATGGCAACGTACACATGGACATCATATCAGAATCTTAATTACATGTGTTTGGATGCTCATTAAATTGATTCTGATTAGATTCTGCACAAAATATTATTGACTTTTGCATGGTAGAGGAATACAAGGGTTAAACAATTGGTAGGAAGGCCGAATCCATCCTTAGAGATTGGAATCCGAATGCTTATTTTACTCTAATGGTTGATTATGTCTCTTACAATATTGTGATAGTTGAGTACTTGGTTGGAGTTACATGTAATAAGCCCCAAACCATTCAGCAACACGATTTTATATATACGAGATGTTGTGTACATATACTTAACCTGTTTGTCAGAGAAGGTATGGTTGAGTTGAACACATTAATCAAGATGGTAGGACAAATTGCCCAGTTTGTGAGATCTTCCCCATATGGATGACTTTTTTTGTTGCTCTGTGTGGTATTGAGTCCAAATCTCTCTTATGTCTTGATCTACCCACCAGATGAAATTCTACTTAAAAAATGCTTGAATTTGTTGAGAAGTTTGAGTATGTTTTTTCGAGGATAAAAGGGAATGATACAAAAGATGTTGAGCACTTTAGAGATTATAATATAACACAATCAACAACCATTGGTTGACAAAGTGCAGTGTTCTTTGTAGAGTTTTGAGGTTGTGTTACAACTCCACAAAGAAGTTTCCTGGTAACTTGTTTCTGACTTCAAATCTTTTAATTGATAAATTGTTATTATATGGGAAAATATCGATGGGCTATGTTCTAGTGAATATCCTATTCAGAAGGATATAACTGAGAAAATTAGGGAGAAGTTAAAAAGTATTGGGGTTAATATCATTAATTTATTGTTGTATGTGCATGTTACATTAGATCCAATGAAAAAGTTTCAATATCTTGAGTGTTATTCCAGTGTTATATGTGAATCTGTTGTGCTTGATGCCTTGATTGCTAGAGTGAGGGATGTACTAAATATGTTATTCTCAAGGTTAATGCTTCTCATTGCACTAGTGGATCATCAAGTTCTAGTAGTAAAGCTAGAAACTTGAGTGTTGCGAATGAATCAAATGTTGATCTTGGCAAAATATTTCACTATATCATGGTTGATAAAAACCTCTCAAGAGGTACTGAATGCAAAGGTACCTGAGAGAAGATGTAGAGGAGACGTCTTTCGAGTTTGACACTCTTTGTTGGTGCAAGGGAAAATATGTGAGGTTTAAAATCTTGTCCTAAATGGGAAGACATGTGTTGATTGTCCTTGTATCAACAATTTCCTTTAAATCTGCATTGAGCGTTAGTGGTAGGGTACTTGATCAGTTTAGAAACTCTTTGGCCCCTAGTACAGTTGAAGCTTTCATTTGTACACATAATTGGTTAGGAGATTCAATCCATAATTCCTAAATTAATATAAATATATTTATGGAAATTATGGAAGCAGAAGTATGTAGAATTTACACAGTATCTTATGCATTTACTTTATACTATAAGTATCAGTGTTCTAAAAGGAGTTAGGCGGGCGGGCGACCACCTTCGAGCGCCTAGGCGGAGCCTATTCGATTTCTTGGTAGGCGATTTTGATATTTATTTAAATATATTTTAGGGTTATATAATTTTTTGTGTTAAAAAGTATTTTTTTAATTTTTTTTGTATTAAAAAATAGACTTTTTTATATTTTTTAGCTTCAGACCGCCTAGGTCCGCCTAGGCGCCGCCTAAACCCGCCTAGGACCTTCTGGGACCGCTTGGGACATTTCTAGAAGTTACGCTACCTTCTAGCGCCTAGGCGCCGCCTAGACCGATTTTTAGAACACTGATAAGTATAGTGATTTACTATTGTTATTTTTACCGATTTTTTTTTTCAATTTGCAGGTTCTTTTAGCTTGGATGAGATAAGTGTGACTGAACAATCAACTAAAAATCTTTGTTTTTAACGCAAATAACATAATTCAAGCTATACCACTTGCTTTTCCTTTTTTACCTTCAATTCAAATATCTTTAGCTAATAATAATAGAATCGCATTTCCACAAAAGTTCCTATGATATGAAAGTAATGTTATTACTTCATCTTATATATATGTTGACTATGTGCATATATGTACAAGAATGAGGAAGTTGTGTTGAGTAGGAAGCCTACAATTTTGCTTTTTGTAATTTGACACTTGAAGGTTATACATGTCCCTTGTCCCTATAACTATAAAGCTCATGAAGATGTTAAATATGAGGCCAATTTATTTGAATGGAATTTATGATGTAATAATTTCAGGCAATCGATGATCAACTTAATCAATCATTACATATTATGATTAGTAGAATATTACATCATCTGATGCTTGATTTACTAATTTTTCGTCGTGATTATGGTATTCAACATTTTGATTCTATGTTTTTAGCATGAAATTGTGGGAAACTGAGGTGTACTGTTCCTAGATGATTTTGATTACCAAGAGAAATTTCACTTGTAAATCAAATAAAATATATCGTGTGTTTTTGGAGATATGGATGATTATTAATTGATTTCACACCTGTAATTGTAATATATTCTTGTAAAATTTGAATTTAGAAGTTGCTTGATGTGATTTCTGTGAAATATCTACTAGGTTTGATGCACGGATATCGACATGGATTTTGATCCAAGGTTGTAAATATTTAACACGGGGTTTAGACTTTAAACGATTTCTTTTTGGATTTTGTTAATATAAATGTGTTGTTTTTCATTTTTTAAATTAAATAACCAACTTTGACCAAACTCATAATCTATCAAAAAACTAACCCTAGTTTGACTAACCCTTAACTGAGGGGGTAGTATAGTTTTAGAATTAGGTGGGTTGGGGTTTAAATAATGAAAATCTACAATCATGGAAATGGTGGGGGAGGGGGATGGATGTTTACCTAGGATTGGTTATTTGATCCGCGTGCACCACTATTAAGATAAGAGGTGAGTAAAGGTTTGACTTTTTACAAGATTTTTAAGTGAGTTTATAATTTCTCCTTTGGCATATACATAAGTTTGTACAATTTAAATTTAAATTAAATTTTGTAAGTAAACTCTATCTTTTTTATTTGAATAAATAAATTTTTTTTGTATACATTGGTGTTCGATCCCACGACTAATCCCATGTTCAGGGAGAGATTCGAACCATGTACCTCCTAGATGAGAGACAAAGTTCTAACCATTGAGCTAACCCCAATAGTTATACTTTAATATTTGTTAAACTTAATAATTAAAAATTCAATTAAAAAGATAAAAGTGAATAATAATAGTTTTATAAAATTGTTTTATTGGAAATTGTTTGGAAGTGCTAACTAGAGTATTTTTTAAAATAAAATTTTAATATTTGTAAAAATTAATTAAAATATCTTTAAACCTTAAAAGCACTTTAGGTGTTTTTTTTATAAAAAAACCCACATATTTGGTGTTTTTTTAAAAGTTATTTTTCAAGGTTTAAATTACTTTTAAAAAGAGTAATGATGGGATATCACCTCAAATTATCACTTTTTTATTATATTTTATGTGTACCAATCCTAAAATAGAGAAAAAAAATAACAAATTAAGAAAAATAAATTATATAATTGGTCTATTCAAATTTTATCTAAAAATAATAAAAAAAGATAATATAATTTGGAGTGATATTATCATTACTTTTATAAAAATATATAAGTATTTTTAAGCTCTAAACAAGACTAATTAATAAAGAGTTTACTCAACTACAGACAGTTAGTAATGATTTATTTACTTAAAAATTAACAGAAAAAAAATTAATAATTATGGATGACTAAGTATATATTTGAAAACGATTTTTCTTTTCAAAGTAATAAAGTGCACTCAGAATCTTAAAAGTATTTTATATTAAAAGCAATTTAAAAAAAATCATTAACTATGTGTTTCTTTAAAAAAGAAAATAGTTAGATTTTAATTTCATTTAACAAGTTTTATAAATATTTTAATTTTATTTAATAGAAACTTTTAGTTGTTGTTCTCATTCGTTAGGAACAATTTTTTTATTTTATAGAAATAATATCTTCTTGTTTATATACTTTTGTCTTATTAGTCGGGATTGTTAAAGATAAAATTATTGTTGAGTTTAAATATAAAGTATAAACATGTTAAATTTGAAGGTTAAGATTTTGATATTTGGTTACTAGTGACTTTTAAAGGAGATCAAGATGAGGTATTGACATAACCGATATTTATTGTAAAAAACTACGTAGCAAATTTTCCATGTCACGAGAAAACAATAAATATAACGTCCCATTAAACATCAGCATTTGAGGGAAAAAGTAGCACCACAATTAACCAAACAATAATCAGAATTGCATTATTTCTTGCATATATAAGAGTAGACAACTCATAAAATTACACCGAGAATGCAAATTAATTTAAGTTTTATTTAATTTTCATAAATTGCATTCTGGTAGAGGAGTAGGAAACCTCCCCCTATCGGTACAATAATCATAATAAATATATTTAGTTTTCACGTCTTCATACATTGATTGTTGTTGAGGATCCAATGTCCAGAATTTGTCAGAATTCCACCAATATGGAGATGAGTAACAGACAGAATTTTGATCATCTGGAGAAGAAGGACAAGCATCGATATTAAATTGCTGATAATGAGCAATAAATGGTGCATCACTCCAATTTACTGTGGTTCCAGTCCAACCTCCTCCATCCCATAAGCTTCCTTCTACTCGCATTACTTGTGTTGGGTATTCAGATCCATTTTGTGTATTATTCTTAAACACTCTTACAGGAAAATCATCAACATACCACCTGGAAAAACATTTAAAGTAAATTACTATACACATATTGTTGATTATCTATAAAAATTCAGTTAATTAATTTCTTACACTATCTGATGTTCGTTCCAGATAATGACGTAATTATGAAAATCGGCAGTAGGATCAAACCATAGACGAAGCCTTTGCTCTCTATTTCCCTGGCCATTGATGTATATATTTGTCTGCAAAGTTATAGGTTGACCTTCTACATTACCCAAGAACTCAAAATCTAACTCATCATGGGTACTAGTACTACTAGTGTTTGAAATAAGCTGCCAAAAATAGCATAAACACATATTTAACATATATTGAATTCAATCTTGTTAATTTACATCAAATTAGAAGAGGCGTTACATAGAAAGACGTGACAGTCCCTGCAGAGTCATTTGGTATTGCCTTGATCCTCATATGAAAGTAGCCAGATCTATATCTTTCCTTGGAAGCAAAGCCACAGCCTACAATTAACGTTAATTGCATAATTAGTTTGAACAGTACTCCACTTCATGCATTCTTTCACAACTATAATATGTGTTTGCAAGTTTATAAAAAGTTAAGTGGTCCATTAGCTCAATTTATTAGAGTGTCGTGGGCCAAAATTCATGAACTTTTCTTGGAAAACTATGAGAGTTTACCTCTGTTGTAAGATTTGATTGGATTATCACTATAGAGTACTCTCTCACCCATGAAAACTAAATATTATTGAAAGTTGAAAGATACAAGTATAGATGTTGTATCTTAAGTTTCTTAACTAGGTAACATTTTTCTCTGAAAGATCCGTGTGACTTGTTGGTTCAACACTAGCTAAAAAGTATCATCAATTTTAAAATGTACATTCAAAATAGTAAATTTAAGAATACCACAAAACAATAATAACATTGTAACTAGGATAATGACGACAAAAATTTCCTCCCAGAAGGATGATGACACATTGATAACAAATTATAATGATAAGGAGAGAGAAAGTAAATTAACCAGAAGATTGATCCATCATGAGTTGAATGTCTAATCCTTGGTTTGTAGAAGTGACATGGTCATTCCCCCATGTAATATAGTAGTTGGTATCAAACGCTATATCATCAGCTGTAGCAGCCATGATCATCACACTTATAACAAAGAGAGATCCAACGAAATTACTAACTCGATAAAAATCCATCTGAAAATCTTAGAAAAATGCTTGTAAATATTTTAAGGTAGCTGTATTATTTTGGTCTTGTACCGTTCTTAGGGTTTATATAACAATTGGTTGGACGTAAAACTAAAAGGAAGCTGCCAGGAAGAGGGAAATAGGGGGTGGGGTCCTCTGGAAAAAGAAATGGGCCATGACATTTCTAAATGTAGAACTAATTATAATTAAATGGCTTATAACAACATCTTAAATCTTGTCCCAATTTTCTTTATGCAAGGACCCCGTAGCAGCTTCTTACGACATTGTTTCTTATTTAGGTATTACTTAATTATTTAGGTTTTTTAGTAAAAAAACTTTAGGTCTAACAACATTTTGAATCGTGTCCCACATATTTTCTTTATGCAAGCATCCCCGTAGCAGCTTCTTATCTTGAATCTTGTCCCACGTATTTTCTTTATGCAAGCATTCCCGTAGCAGCTTCTTACAACATGCATGGTTTCTTATTTATTACTTATTTAGGTTTTTTAAGTAACAAACTTATAGGTATAACAACATCTTGAATCCTGTCCCACACTGATTATCTTTATGCAAGCACCCCCATAGAGGCTTCCTACAACATTTTTCTTATTTAGGTTTTAAAGTAAAAATCTTTAGTAAAATTAGACTTTAAACATCTCTTCCTCAGCATAAATTTTAACTCCCTATCTAAATATAAGTCTCTCGGATTTTAATAGCTTCTCCAAACAAAAATTACCTTTAAAAAGAACTGGATCCTTTGCCGGAAATATATTTATTAGTCTAATTTCTAATCCTGAAGTAAATTGTTGGGCGGTTATAGATAATTCTTTTATTTGGTCCGGTTTTAACGTAGTGAAAGAATTGTGAGAAGTTAGAAACACTTGTTGCAAACTAGCTATAGAGTACTAATGGAATATTGTTGATACTTTTGTATATTATTTTTATTATACTAGACTAACCTATAATTTGTAGCCTAACTATATCTTTCGTTTTCTACATTAAATAGTGGGGTATCATTACTTAAAGAGTTTGTATCACTAATTGTCCATCATATCTCTTAAATTCTTTTATAAATAGAAAAATTCTTCTATCCAATATTAAATGATTATATACCAATTATATTAATACACATACCATATGTTTTAAACTTACAAAAATAACTAACTTATTAATCTAATAACATGTGGTTTGTTATAATAATCAATGACTGTGATATGAATATTGGACTATCCAATATTAGATGAAAGTCTTTCCCTTAAAAATATTACTCGGCCTCTCTAAAAAATTTAGAATTTTCATTTAGCCGTCTTAAATTTTAAAGTTTTTTATTATTTTATTAGACTTATAATTATTTTATTTATATAAAAATATTTACCTTTTTTAACAAATTATATATTATTTTATATTATACAAAAAACAATTAATTAAAAAATTATATTAAAACTTATAATATAATCTATACCTAATATAGGGATCTATTGTACACTTTTGTATAGTTTAGTTTGCATTTTTTGCAGAATATATGAACCTATAGTGCAAATAAGTTTAAAAAAGAATTCGAGTACGTTGCCCCCGAATCCTCTTGGCCCCCTTTACCGAAAATTCTTGGCTCCGCTCCTGCTTATGATGGATCAAATCATATAAAACGTGCTTATAAAACTTTGTATTTTGTATTTGGATGCTCTAAATAAATAGTAGGCGAGATCGTCTACACTCCTAAAATCACTCAACCATGTGTCATTACTTTGAACTAATTATAATTATAATTTTCTATTTTAATCATTAGCCTATTCTCATACTAAACCTAATATTGTCACAATGTTATGAATTAATATAGTTGTTAAACGACTCGGCCGCGTTGGAAGTCATCTCGCCATAATTCTGACCTAGGAAATAAGCGTTTGCATATTTCTCCCTCGGCAAATGATGTCCCTATATTTGTGATAGAATAATATAGTCACGAGACATCATTTTAGGTTCATTATGTGCTTAGCTAATGGGTTTTCCCCATTATCGATATATTCTTGTTTCTTGACTAGTCTTGCAGATTTGTTACTTTTAGAGATTTTTAGGTGTAATTTGTGTGTTAAGTGTGACCCTCTTAGGTACAATGATGATATTAGATGTCAAAATATGGATAAGAAGTCGAGAAAAGGAGATTAAATTGATTTGCGAGAGTTAAAGGACAAAGAAACTATTTTTAAAATGTATTAGAGATGTCAGCCAGATTTATAAAATGAATTATTTTTTATGCCACGTAAGATTGACAAAGTATTTGGAGGATCCATTTGTAATCCATATAGGACTCTGAGTTAAGATCGCGTGGTTGTTGATGGTTTTGTGATTTGGAGTCAAAACAAACAAGTTATAAATTTCGCAGCTGGCGTGACTCGAACCAGTCTCTTCTTGGGAATGAAACGTTTTTGGGTTTGACTAGGTAATTTAATATATATCAGATTTTGAATTGAGAAACAGGTCCTTGCTATTATTTTATTCAAAATTTCATTAGAGAGGGATCAAATCAACATAGAGAAGGAATTAACCGAATTTGGAGCACCACAACGACACTTTTACATCTTTCCATCGCTACCATTAGGGTAAATCGTATTAGATTCTTAGCTTAACCATAATTTTAATTCTTTTACTCTTTAGTTTATTCTTGTAGTCATGAACTTAATCCCGTAGTATGGGTTTGCACTACATATAAACTTTGATTATTATTTTCTATTCAAGTATTATTTGGGATTGATTGTGATTGAGTTGAGAAATTTACTTTATAATTGTATTATGTATATGTCGTTTATTCCGACTCTAGCTCTTACCAGGTCAATAATGCCCTTAGTAATTCGGGTGGTCACCCTGACGGGGGGTTCAATTGCTTATAACGATACATAATTGGCTAGTGTGTGGTAGTGATCTTTACGGACTTGCCTAAATAGATAGTCATTAGGGTTAAATTAATCACCAATCATTTTCTAGGGTCCCCTTACCCAAGTCCCCTAGTTGTGTTAATGTTGCCTTCTAAGCTACCCTGACAGAGTTAGAAGGATTATAGAGTCCTGACTACTTATATATGCTCAATTCTCCCTTAATATTATAATATCGACTTAGTAAGATAGGTGCATACTAGCAGACCTAAGTTATACTTCTCATCTCATTCTTAGTTATTTATTTCCTCGCATGAGTAGTTTAATATTTACATTCTTAGTCTTAATCATAAAAACCAAACAAATATCATCTTTTATATATGTCTTTAGTTTAATCAAGTAAATCCAACTACACTATTATCGAAAACGAGTTTAACCTAACTGACTAAATCCATGAGAACGAAATTTAACTTTATTTACTATTACTTGTGAATGATCCGTGCACTTATGGAGAGATCTCGTGGTTTTCTCAAGTTGTGTGCTTTTATCATCGTTTATTTATCACACCTCCGGACCCACCAGTAAATAATGCATGAAGTCACCTACCTTCTTACCACCCGTCTCTGTGAAATCTACTAGAGCTAACACGTAGTGTTCCTCGTCACGTGCATAAAAGTGCAATTCAAGAGAAAATGCATCATTCCTTTAGTTATAAACTAACCACCATCTTTGAATTTGTTTTTCATATTCATCTTCATATATCATAGACAAAATCTATGATAGTAGCGCGAAACAACTCTTCCAATTCAGTGGAAATCCCACCATGACAGCCTGATACAAACTTCAACACACGTACATTTGTTGTGGAGACAAGAAATAGAGAAAACTAGTCAAACTATCACCATCCTTGACATGGACAATTGAAAAAGTAAGTGGAAAAAGACATGCAAGAGAAACCATATTAACTCAGGAAAAATCCAAAAAAAAAAAGTACATGGGTAGAATACATATAATGTGATGGATAAAAATCATCCCAATTACATAATACTTAATTATTTTTATTTTTTTCTTTTAGATTTTTTCAATGGTTTATAATAATTTACTACTAACTTAACGAAAAGATGTAAATAAAGAAGATAAAAATAATAATTGAGGACATATTCAAATTTAATAAAGAAATATTTTAAAAATAAAGATAGAATAGCGTGTCGAACACTACTACGTGTGTCCTTATTAGCAAAGACGACTCTAGCGACGACATTTATGTCGTCGCAAAAGATGCGTCTTTAGCGAAGAAAGGTTTTAGCGAGGAAAAATGTCCTCGCCTATATGTTTTCGGTCAAAACGAGCGAAAGAAAATAATTAAGAGATAATTACACCTAGGGTCTTGACCACACCCTCCTCTTCAAGATGGGGACCCGACCTAGAGCCTCTTCTTACTAAAGACCTGAGCAACTTTTTAACACATGAACTCAAAAACCCCAATTACTAGACTACCCCCCTTTTGTTTTCTTTCCCCCTATATATACCAAATATTACATTTCACGTTCATTATTATCTCTCATTATTCTCTTACCTCTCCTCCTCACCTATTTCTCTCTCCTCCCCCATCTCCCAAACCGCCACCACCACTATCCTCCTCCATGAGAACAACCACCACCACCATCTCCCTCCTCCCCTATCTCTCTCTCTTCCCCCCAGCTCCCAAACCACCTCATTACAGATCCGTGAGCTCCCTTTCAACCGAGATGATGAAGCTCGCCGGAAGTTCGTAGCTGGTTTGCTGGAGAAGAAGCCGGAGATTTTGCCCAGTGGTCGTGCTTCGCCGGAGAAGAAGCCGAGATGATGAAGCTCCGCAACGAAGCTCGCCAGAGATTTGCTGCAGGGTCGAAGCTCGCTAGATCCAGGCCGGAGAAGAAGGCCAGAAGCTCCGTGGTTTTGTGATTTGCAGTGGTCGTGCTTCGCCGGAGAAGAAGCCTAGACGATGAAGCTCCGCAACGAAGCTCTCCGGAGATTTGCTGCAGGTCCGAAGCTCGCTAGATCCAGGCCGGAGAACAACCGCGAGCTCGCCGGGATGAAGCTCCCTTTCAGATCGTGCCGGAGAACCAGAGAACCACCGCGAAGGAGTTGTGGACCTCCATGTCTGCTCCGAGCTCCAATGGTGGTTAGGTGGTGGTGTTATTAGAAGACTTTCTTATGGTGGTGGTTGTGCTCGTCGACGAGAAGGACTTTTTTTTTTTTTTCCATTTCAGATCTAGATCTGGTCAATGGTCAAACAAAATAGTAATTAATTTTTTTATTTTTTAATTGTATATCCCTTTGTAATTGTTTAAAAATGTGTAATAAAAGGTGAATAAAAGTTTTTTATACTATTTATGCCTTATTTTATAATAATACTCATCAAATTATTAAAATACTCTCTAATTTTTTGATTACTCCGAGATTTTCTTAGAGTACTCCGAGATTTTCTTAGAGTACTCCGAGTTTTTTCTTAGAGTACTCTGAGTTTTTCTTAGAGTACTCCGAGAGTTTATTAGTGAACTCAAAAAATTTAGAGAGTACTCCGTAAATTAATAGAGTACTCAGCAAATATATAGAGTACTCTATGTTTTTTCCGATACTCTATGTTTTTTTCCGGTGACCGGTGACTGGTGGTCGGTGGTCGGTGGTCGGTGGTCGGTGGTCGGTGGTCGGAGGTCGGTGGTAGGTGGTGGGAGGTTGGAGTTAGGTGGGTAGTGGAAGTAGAGGAGAGAGAAATAGTGACATCACAGTATTTTGTCTTTTAGTGATAGTAAGGGTAGGAAAGACTATTGTCAAAATTGAGGTCCCTAAGAAGAATAGCATTTTTGAAACTACTCTATAGAGAAGAAAGATGTTTCCCAAGACCCTATATATAATTCACCCAATAATTAAAGTAAAATAATTTCGTCGTGAAACTAAATTTCTTTCGCGAGGACTTATAAGTCGTTGCGGATATGACTCTTTCGCGATGACAAACCTCCCCTTTCGTGAGGACAAAATATCATATCTCCATTAAAGCGAAAAAACCCAAAAAATACCTTATAAACCCTGAAAAAATTCTCCCTTTTTTTCCTAATCCGCAAATAATTTTTGGGCCCATTAATAATGAAGCTTCTCTACTACATCTTACACGTGTGGGTCCCACTTTCAATCAAAAATATCTATTAAATTATCGAAAAATTTGGTCCTAAATTTTAATCTTTTTTTTCTTTAAATTATATAATGGTTTTTGTATTTCTTTTATTAGATAAATACAATGTGTAGTATTAGGTTTATTTTAGGGTGATATAATGATATTTTTGTGTGATCCAATTGTTATTTTTTACTTTTGTTTAAATTATTTTTATTTGATTATAATTTAGAATAATTTTAGGTGTTAAAGTGTAATTTTAAAAATATATGTGTGCCTTTTTTTTGGTCAGTTACAAGACGAAATTTGCTTACTAGTACAAAAACAATAAAGCCTACTAATACTACTGAAAAACTCAACAAGCGAATTACACGGACAATTAGAGATGTCCATGTTTTTTCTGGCACATTTTGCTAGTATGTTAGCAACTCCATTAAATTCCCTTTTTACGTGAGTAATCTTCCAATCTGGGAATCGTCCTATCCATCTCCATGCTTCAGAAACCATGGGGTAAATCCTCCAGTCGATCCCTAACAGATGATTATTACTTTTAAGATAACATAGGGGCATTTTAGTAATTTAGAATATTATTAGGGGTTAAATTGTAATTTTATAAATATTTTAGGGGTTTAGTGAACTTTTATGATAATTTAGAGGCCTTTTAGTAATCTAGAATAACTTTAGGGGTTATATTGTAATTTTAAAAATATTATAGGGACTTAATGGACTTTTAAGATAACATAGGGGCTTTTATTTTTTTGGGATATGATTTTTATTTTTTATATTTGTTTAATTATTTTTATTTGATTATAATTAAAAATAAGTTCTTTAATTTAATTTAGATAACGGACCCGGTTATGGACAAGAGTTGGATTACATCAAACGATATTGTTACGAGGGAATACATGTCATGTATATTCGAATTTATTAATTTTGCAGAAAAAGAAATGAATTCATTAGGTAAAATGTATTGTATGTGTAAACATTGTTTCAATAATCGAAAATATCATATTGACAAGGTTAGAGGGCATCTTTTGAAATGGGGTTTTGGTCATCAGAGGTTTGGACGAAATACGGGGAAAATTAGTAATTTCTGTGAATGAACCAATGGTGGATAATGAAATGTTTAATGTGTTGGATGATTTGAGGCCCACTATTGAAGTTGGTGGGCACTCCGGTGACACCGAGATGGGTGACAAAAATCTTAATGGACAAGGTTGTGGGTGTTTCGACGCGTTTTTCAAGGAAATGGAGACATATTTGTACCCAAATCCTACTACGATGAGTTCCTTGGGTTTCATAGCCAAGCTAATGCATGTGAAAGTGAAGAAGAAGTGGAAAAATATCTCTTTTACCAAACTTCTTCGATTGTTGGGTCGTATTTTGCCAGAAGGGCATAATTTACCTACTTCTTATGTGGATTGCAATAAAGTTGAAAATTTTGGGCATGGGATACACCACGATCAAAGTGTGTTTGAATGATTTTGTTTTGTATCATAAAGAGAATGAAAATATTGAGAAATGTCCAGTTTATGGAGAATCAAGGCGGGACTTGAAGAAGGGGAAGAAAGTGTCACATAAGAAACTACGATTTTACGATTACGCCTAGGTTGTAGAGAATTTATGCTTCGAGGCACACCACCAAAAATATGATTTGGCACCATACCCAAAAGAGTACAGACGAAGATGTGTTGCATCATCCAGTCGATGGTTCTAGCTGGAAAACATTTGACGAAAGGAATCCGGAGTTTCCTAGTGAACCAAGAAATGTACGCCTTACTTTGGGCATATATGGTTTTTGACCATTATCTATGCAAAACAACTCATATAGAATGTGGTTGGTTATATTGACTATCTACAACTTGTCGCCTTGGTTACGCATGAAAGAATCCACCTTTATGCTTACATTGTTGATATCGGGTCCTCGTTCACCTGGAAGGGATATGGATGTATATCTCCTCCCTCTTATAAATGAGTTTGAATTGTTGTGGAACAAGGGGATAGTTACATACAGTGCACATATGAAGGAGGAATTTGTAATGAAAGTTTGTTTGTTGTTTACGATTAACGATTACCCGGCTAGATCGCACACTTTAGTATGGTCGGGTCAAGGTTACTTAGATTGCCCCGAATGCATGGATTATACTTTGTGTGCATGTGAATAAAGGAGTTGTTTATTTTAATCATAGACGATGGATACCGCTAAACCGTAGTTTTAAGAGAGACGTGTCTTCGTACATGAATGTCCATCAAAGGGCCCTGCCTAGGAAACATAGTCCCGCCGATATCTAGACGCAGATAGATGGGTTGCCGATTGTGTTTCCTGGTGAACACAAGGATTTCCGTGGCAAAATGTAAAAGAAATCTAGGCCTCGTGAGTTTAATTGGAAGAAAAGAAGTATATTTTATTTTTTACTGTATTGGTCTGAAAACTCGTTAAAACATAACATTGATGTGATGCATTGTGAGAAGAATGTGTGTGATAGTCTTCTTGGTACAATGGTTGGTTTAGATGGGAAAATTAATAAAGATAACGTGAAGGCGAGAAAAGATTTGGAAGCTATGGGTATCAGGCAAGATTTGTGGTTATATGACGATCCACTTGGTAAAACCATTCTACCACGTGCAAAGTATGCGATGACAACGGATAAGCGACAATGCGGGTAGATATGGTTAGTCGATTCTTGAACCCAAAAACCTATCTGTGTTTAAGAGCCAGAGCAAGTAGATCGGTAGAAAATTGTTTGGTAATTTAACATTCAAAGAGAAGGAACATATTGATTGGTACATCCTTCTTAATTGCTTCGAGATCGAAGGCTAGATGATGTAAGTAATCTTTAATTAAATTTTTTTATGAAATATCATATTTATGATTGTTAACACTATCCTTTTTTGTTTAGGGAGCACGAGTCCTCTCTTCCGCTCCTAGATATATACAAAACACCGAGAGCATTTTCATTGATGGGTCATGAGAAATGTATATAAGTTATTAATTTTTCAGTTAAATTCTCTTTATTTCAACTAATAACTGTGATATAGGTGTTTTTAATACGCGAAAGTGGTGATCCCCTTTCTACCGATAAAATGGTATCGTTTTGAAACATATTGAATGGCCTCATATATCAATATGATTCATGTGTAGTGAACAGGGTCAAATGGGTAACTCGTGACAAGGGAGAAAAGAGAGTAACTCAGGATTATAGATTTTGTACCATCACATGTGGTTCACTTGCCCCTTATCTCCTTTTTTGTAGTAGTTAGTTTGTTTATAAACGGGTTATGTCATACTGTCACAGGTGGAGTAACTTTTTACGGTGAGTTAGTCAAGATTTTGGAGGTTGAATTCATTGGTAGGTGTTTGGTTGTGTTATTTAAGTGGTATAACATCGACAAAAAAAGAAAAAATGGAAATCAAAACACGAGGCAACAATGATCAATATAAATTCTTTTTGGTGGAGTGAAGAACCCGATATTCTAGCAACTCAAGCTAAAAATGTCTTTTACATCGATGAAATTAACGCATGTAAGACGCAACATGGGTGAAAAGTTGTATAGGAAGTGAATGAACGACACGGATGGAGTCCCGATTAATAGGATACATAATCGATTTCCACTGGTCCAGGTCCGATCACGATTCCTCAGGTTGATATAAACTTGGATTATGAATACCCATTTACAATTAAACAGAGGACAAGGGATTGAGATTGATGTTTCGATGTTTAACCTTGTATCTGAGAACTTGATTGAAGTCGATGACGAAGTATATGATGACACGTTTGATGAGTACGAGACTGATGAGGAGACGATATATATCGATAGTGATGATGAAAACATAATCATTGATGATGGGTACGAGACTGAGTTGTTTAGCAAGTTTTGATATTTATTGACTTTTATTTTAACTTTGATTCTGAATTTGGAATGTAATTGTTGTTATTTTGATAGATTGATATATTTTTGTGGTAATTATGATATTTAAAAAGGGGGAAAAATGGTAATTTGATTTTTTTTTTTAAATTAAGGAAAAAAATTGGATTTTTAAATTAGCAAGGACAAAGTCCTCCTGAAAGAGTTGAGATATTTCGCGAGGACTTTGTCTTCGCTAATATGAAAATCCAATTCTTTGAGACATGCGCTTGGCGGTTTACCTTTCCCGCTTCTCCTTTTCCGTGGGTTTTGCATGGAAAAGTGCCTTTAGTGAGTACACATGTTCTCGCTAAAGACCCCCCGTAAAATATAAAAACCAATGGGTCTTCTTCCTCATTAACACATCAAACCTCCATTAAAACCCACACCAAAAATCTGGTAATTCACTCTAATCACTCCGGCGACCCAAAGTAGCTAGAAGCACACGTCAAAACCTCCATTAAGGTATAAATCTTGCTCTCTCCATCCCAAAAATATTTTCCACTTACCAAATATGGTGTCCTAAAAATATTGTCCACTTACGATATTAAGACATTTTTTTTAACTTATTCCATTATAACGTTTATTAAAAAATAAAATTTATACTTCCAATGCATAGTTAAAATATCAATACACTTTATGAGGGGTAATTTTGTAATGTTGTATGCAATTATTAGTTTTCTTAATCTGTATGAAAAACTAAGTGGACATTATTATTGGGACGGAGGGAGTATCTATTAATCACTATTTCATTGAAAAATCTTAATTTCCTTTTTAATTTTTGAAACTAACTTGTTTTAGTTTTTTTGTTTTTTTGTTTTTGGTTTGTGGTGATTCAATAACACCATAATAATATTAAAACTTGGCAAACTAGGTATGAAATCCACCTACAGCTTTTTTTTTTAAAATAATTTCCATTTCTAGAAATTAAAAATTATGTTTCCATTTAACAATTATTGATTTCTGAATTATTAGGGGAGTTTTAGCTTGTTATTTAGGTGTTCAATTTTAGGGATCACATATGGAGATCTATATTTTTTAGGAAAACTTTTAATTTTGGGTGTAAAAATGTTATGTTGTGTAATTTTAGGGTTATAAATAGCAATTTGAAATTATATATGGCCTTAGTGAATTATTAGAAAATATATGGTATTTTAGCAATTTAAAACAATTTTAGGGGTTAAAGTGTAATTTGAGAATTATATAAGGCCTTAATGAATTTTTTAGAAAATATACGGCATTTTAGTAACTTAAAAAAATTAGGGGTTCAAATATAATTTTAATAATTGTATAGGGAATTAGTGAATTTTGTAGAAAATATAGGGAATTTTAGTAATTTAAAATAATTTTATAGGTTAAAGTGTAATTTTAAGAATTATATAGGGCCTTGGTGATTTTTTTAGAAAATATAGGGCATTTTAGTGGTTTAAAAATAATTTTAGGGGTTAAAGTGTAATTTAATGAATTATATAGTGCCTTAATGATTTTTTAGAAAATATTGGGTATTTTAGTAATTTAAAAAAATAAGGGGTTAAAATGTAATTTAATAATTATATAGGCCTTAGAGAATTTTTTAGAAAATATAGGACGTTTTAGTAATTTAAAATAATTTTAGGGGTTAAAATGTAATTTTAAGAATAAACTGACATTACAGATGGCGGATATAAGTGGGCACGGTGGAGACAATAATGGTCAGGATCCGTCTCAGAATTTTAATATTCCTATATCTGGTTGTGACGCACCCGGTGTGAATTTTATTTGGAATATCCCTATAACGTGAATTTTTTTTTAAAAAACTAACCGCAAATTTAAACAGGTAAAAAGGCCTGAAAGCCTAGGGGCCAAACTACCTTTGCATCAGCCGTTAGGGATATGCAAAGGGTGGTGGACGACTCCCTGTTGATTTCTACGTCTTTGATTGGACGTGGAATCCCTATAACAAATTTGGACATCACGTGAACTAGGTAAATAACCTGACATTTTGCGAAACGGTTCCCCTTGATATGAAAGTTGGGCTAAAGTCCCCATGGATTTGCAAGGAAAGGTGATGTCTCCCTTTTTGTTCTATATTTATATGCTTAGGAGACATCAAATTAAGCAAATTATGAACTAATATGATAGACTTTTAATGATTATTTGCTATATTTCAATTTCACTCCTTGGAAATTAGTATTTTTGGATTTATTAAGCTTTTGCGCGTAATATGGTTTATTTTTAGTGAAAAGTTGATAGGTTTGGAACGCTAGCAAGGAGGGGAATCGTGGATTAAAGTCATAGATCGTGTAAAGAAGTCAAAGGCGTGAAGAAATATTCCGTAGAGTTGATTTAGGAAAGTGCAAATCTGGAAAGCTGCTGAAGATTGCTGATTTTGAGCCACTTAGACGAGGATTCAGCAGTTGACTTGTGAAGAGATTAGATGCCTTATCGAGTTACGAAGACTTAGCAAGTTAAATGAGTCAATTCGAAGTTATATTGAGAAAGTTACAACTGATTTAGTGGAGGTTGTACATCAGTTACGGGATTTGGACTTAAAGAATAAACTTGGGCTTTTTAATATTTCATTTAATTACTTAGGTCATAGCCCAAGTCAGAATTTCACCTTATAAAAGGACCTTTAGACTTCTATTTTTCACACAATTCATTATTCACAAAGTCAGACAACGAGAGAAGAAGCAGAAGCAAGGAAGAGAAAAAGCCAAGAGCTGGAGAAATTCAACTTCTCCAATTCGCAGCCGAATCAACTTCTCAATCAGGTTTCTTATCTTTATTTCTGTAAAACAATTATGAATTCCTTTCAATTTATTTTCTTAGTTTTTACGATTATGAGCTAATTTCATTTGGTACTTGAGAACGCATAATGGGTTGAGCCCCAATCTGTTTCATTCTATGTTTTTGGATTTGGAATTATTTTAATTGAAATCGAATTGGGTATTTAATATTTTTCTTTAATTTACAGTTATTGACTATTATTGAAGTAGCTAATCAATATTAGGACCTAGTACTTAGGCTATTCCAATTAGTGGCAATTGGATCACCTTGACGGGGGGTTTAGGTACAGAACTAATTAACGAATGTAGGATATAAATTATTTGACCTTGAGAGGCTTAATTAATCCTATGGCCAATTGGGTAGTTAGACTTTAATCATTCGAAGGTGGACTATATTCACCCTGACGGGGTTTGTAGCACCTAAGAAGAGCTCCTTAGTCCACCCTGACAGGGGTAAGGAGATAATCGAATCTCGACCAATATTATTTACCGAATTTGTCCCTTAAACAATACATGGAATGAATAGATTTAGGTGAAATCCCAGCGTTGCTCAAGTACTATCTCTCATACCTTGCGTCTAGCTATTTTATTTACTTGCGTCTAGTTTATTATTTGCATTCATTTAGTCTTTTAATTAATTGTATTAGTCTTAAAAAAATCAAACAAACATTCTTAAAACAATCTACATGCTTTTACGTGCAATTAACTACTATCTGATAAGCATTAGAGTCAACCAATCTGTCCCTAAGAACAAATATGTACTATCACATATATTATTTGGGACAACTGTACACTTGCAGTAGTGGTCCTCTTTTCCTTATTGCATTTATTTTAGAACACACAAAGGACCACCAAGTTTTTGGCGCCGCTGCCGGGGACGGTAGCGTGTGACCCGGTGTTTATCCTTTAGTGTTAGTTGCATTTTTATTTTTCAGTTTTACGCTTTGTTTGTTCATCTTTTTTAGGTTTTTAGGTTTGGTGTATGTGAAGGAGACTATTTAAGGATCTAGAGACATTACCTCCGATCCTTGATAATCATGAATCATTAATCAGACTTGCTAACAAGAAAAGGAGAGACGAAAAAGAAGCACAAGAGTTAGAAGAGAGATTAGCTAGAGAGATGGCTGATCTTCCGGTTGATAACAATGCTCAAAATGGCTTAGTCCTACCTCTCAATCCTCCTAATCCTCTAGTTCAATCCCAAGTAGCTGATCCATGGTTCCTTACTGATCTAGCACAAGAACCATTCCTTGCTCCTTCTCTTGGGATTGGCCCAGCCAATATTGATTTTCCGAGATTCCGTCCAGATTCGGGTATGTTAGCTCAATTTCAGAATTTTGGGAATTTTCGTGGCAAGCCCTGAGAAGATCATATTCGCGTTAAACAAAAATTTATGCATATCTGCAATTCGTACATCACTCAAAGAGTAACAAAAGAGCATATGTATTTTGCTACATTCAGATTTTTCGTGATAGATGGAGCGAGTGAATGGCATGATTCACAAGAGCCTGGAAAGATTACAAATTGGGAACAGTTATAGGCTGCGTTTTTCGACAAATACTATCCATCCAACATGAGATTAGATGCTCAACTCGAGTTAACACATTTCCGACAAGAATATGATGAAGCTTTGGGTAGAAGTTGGTCGAGATTCCAAAATTGTTTGCAAAGAGTCCCCGATCATGGCCTTTCAGAACAACAAAAATTGAAATTTTTTTATAATGGCCTTGATGGGAAATCAAGAAAAGATTTAGATTTATTATGTGGTGGTGCATTTTTACAGGTTCTACCAGTTCACGCAAGGACTATTTTGGATAGAACAGTAACTAATGTAGTGGGTTGGAATACTGTAAGAACACATGTTGAAGGGGGAGTTAATAACGTCAATATTGAAGAAATGTTCACCTCCTTAGAGAACAAAATACAAACCACATTGGAACAACAATTGAAGCAACTTACGTTAGCTGTGAAGGAAGGTTTTTCGAGTAAAAGGGTTGAAGTGAATGCTACGCAAAAAGTTTTTAGATGTTCGTATTGTGGTGTGAATGATCATGAATGGGAAAATTGTCAGATTAATCAAGAGTCCGTGATGTTTGTTTCCAACAGAGCGAATTTCAATTCGAATGGTCAAGGATATTAACCAAACAGAAACCATCCTGGGTTTCAATATTCAAATCCTAATGGGGCAGCAAATCCGACTTACGCATATCAGCCGCGTCCCCAAGGTAACAACTACAATCCAAGACTTTAGAATAATTATCAAGGGGGACAACACCAAGGAAATTATGTTCAGAGACAACCTCCTCAAGACAATTATAATGACACCATGAAACAGAAAGCCTTACCTGCTCAACCACAAGAAGGTACAAATAACCTTCAGAATACCGTAGAAAATTTGATTGCCCTTTATGCACAGTCAATTCAAAGGCAACAAGCTTCTGAAGCACACATTCAGATGTTAGAGAATCAAGTTTCGCAAATGTCAAAACAACTTAATCAGCGTCCACAAGGTTAGTTACCCAGCAATACTGAAACCCCTACCCAATACGAAGATTGTAATGCTATCTCACTCAGAAGTGGTAAGAATCTCCCTCCACCTCCTTTTCCAGTTATGAAAGAAAAAGAAGTTATCAGAAAAGAAAAACCAGTTGAGGATGTGGTAGAGAAATATAGTGAAGTTGAGGTAGAAGAAGTGGAGAAGAGTACAGAAATTCCCAAAAAGAAAGATGTTGTAGAAACTCATCCTCCTCCACCTTTTCCATCTAGAGTACAGAAAAAAGGAGATATGGCCGAATATCAAAGATTCTTAAACAGGGTAAGAGGTCTTAATATTAACATAACGTTGTTAGAAGCTATTAAAGATATACCAAAGTATGTGAAGTTCTTGAAACGAGCCCTCACCAACAAAAGACCATATTGTGATAATGAGATGATAGGACTTCCTGAAAAATGTAGCGCGATTTGTCAAAGTAAGTTACGACCTAAGCTACTTGATCCTGGAAGTTTTACTATTCCTATTTCTATTGGTAATGACTGGAAATGAAAAGCTTTGTGTGATTTGGGTGCGAGTATTAATCTCATGCCTAGATCAATTTTTGAGAAGTTGAAGATAGGTAATGCGAAACAGACCTCTATGGTCCTACAAATGGCGGATAGATCCCTCGTACATCCAGAGGGATGAATAGAAGATGTCCTCGTCAAGGCAGATACGTTAATTTTTCCCGTTGATTTTGTTATACTTGACTACGACGCGGATAGGAATGTCCCCATAATTTTGGGAAGACCATTCCTAGCCACGGGGCGTACTCTTATTGATGTAGAGAATGGAGAAATGATTATGCGTATCCAAGACGAAAAGGTGAAGTTTAACGTGTTTAGGCCAATGAAGTTTCCGGATTCCAAGGAGGATTGTTTTCGCTTAGATGTACTTGGACAGATAGAAAAAGAGCCAACTAAGGTTGTGGAGACCTTGGGAATGGAGGAAAGAGAGCTAAGAAAGAAACCACCAATTAAAGTTCCTCCAAATCCTAAGGGAAGTCCACACCTTGATCATGCAAAGAAGAAAAAAAAAGAACGTACCATGAAGGTTCCAAAAGAACCTAAGAAAGAAAGAAAGAAAAAGGAGTTCAGAGTGGGCGAAGAAGTCGCAATGAAAAAGCCTAACCCTTCTCCGAAGGCGCGTGAATCCAAGAGCTCTTGGCTAGGACCATTCATGGTTACAAAGGTTATCTCGGATAAACTAGTTGGAATCAAAGCCAAAGGATGCAAATTTCGAATAACAGATGTTGATAACCTCACTCACTGCTGGGGAGGGTATGTTAAGGAATGATGCACTAGGTAACCCGTCGAGCTTAACGACGTTAAACAAAAGCCATTTCAATTGTATATTAGTTTATTGCTTTCATGTCTATAAATTCTTAGTGTAAATTAGAGTAATGGTCTTTTATTTAGTGTTTATTTTTAGAAATGAGAAAGGTTGGTGTTTTTGATGATTACAGGAGTGAAGGTCATGAGTTTGGGGTAGCTAGAACGAAAAAGAATGAAAAATTTGGGTTACAATACAGTAGAAACCAGGAACCCGGTTTCTAGAAACCGGGAACCCGTTTTTGGTGATGTACCCCGGTTATCAGTAACTTCGGAAGATCATAACTTGGCGCTCGGAGGTCGGAATTAACTTTTTCTTGAGCCTAAACAGCATAACTTTTCGAGCTCTATCCAATGGTGAAGTCAAAAATTTCGCATGAACAGCTAAAAGTTTCTGAGCTGTGCGTAAAGAGAGACGCAGTTCGTGGTGCAAAATGAAGAAAACCGGAATTTTGAGAAAAATGGTACCTCCAATGGAAAATCTGAGTAGTCCAATGGACCTGGAGCGTAATTTCCAATAAAAATGAGTATAAATTTCGCGAGAATCCAAGGTGTAGGCAAGGAGAAATCAAAAAAGTAAGATGAAAATTTTGTGCGCGAATACGCAACCCCTTGCGTCCAGCGAGTTGGCAATTCGCGTGCGAATAGCCAACCCGTCTAGGTACAGAACTAATTAACGAATGTAGGATATAAATTATTTGACCTTGAGAGGCTTAATTAATCTTATGGCCAATTGGGTAGTTAGACTTTAATCATTCGAAGGTGGACTATATTCACCCTGACGGGGTTTGTAGCACCTAAGAAGAGCTCCTTAGTCCACCCTGACGGGGGTAAGGAGATAATCGAATCCCGACCAATATTATTTACCGAATTCGTCCCTTAAACAATACATGGAATGAATAGATTTAGGTGAAATCCCAGCGTTGCTCAAGTACTACCTCTCATACTTTGCGTCTAGCTATTTTATTTACTTGCGTCTAGTTTATTATTTGCATTCATTTAGTCTTTTAATTAATTGTCTTAGTCTTAATCAAACAAACATTCTTAAAACAATTTACTTGCTTTTACGTGCAATTAACTACTATCTGATAAGTATTAGAGTCAATCAATCTGTTCCTGAGAACGAATCTGTATTATCACATATATTACTTGGGACAACTGTACACTTGCAGTTGTGGTCCTCTTTTCCTTATTGCATTTATTTTAGAACACACAAAGGACCACCGAAAGATCATAAAACGATTAGGGGTAAGTTGTGTAACCTTAACATTTATTTTTGTGATTCCCACTGTAGATATAATCGTTGGGTTTATTTGTGAACATGACTTCTTTGAGATAGAGCAGGTGAGGAGTAGGCGGGAAATTTGCTATGATGAAGATGAAACTAGACTTTGACTTTATTATATTCGACTTTTTTGTAATATTATTGACTTTTTAGTTGCCTTTTTTATTATGTTTGACTTTGGACGACCTATGTTTGACTTTTTTTGACTTTTACGTTCTCGGGGTTGGTTTTAGTTAATCGGGTTTTTTATGAACATCAAATTTAAAAATAATACATTAGAATATATATTACGATTTATTTATCACAATACCAAAAATAAAAAATAAAAAAATAAAAAAAACATTAATTTTTTTAAAAAAAAAAGGTTCTCGCGATGACATTGTCCTCACGTAAAAAAACAATTAGTTCTCGCAAAAGGTAACTCAAGCATGACAAAAAATTTCCTCGCGCTAGATCACTTAATCCGATGACGATAATTTTCCTTGCTAAAGAGTGAATCTTTTGCGAGGAAATTTATCCTCACAAGAGATATGTTGACTTCCGCGATGACACGCGTAAATCCTCGCCTAAACGGTCTCTCTCGACGAATCCTCACAAGACATGTTCTCGTTAAAGATTTCACGAGTCTATCGCGAGAACTTTTCACCATTCACACGACGACAAATATCGTCACGAATGCTAAATCACCTAACCGTTAAAATAATTAAAGCGACAAATATATGATATTTCCTAAATTTTCTTTATTTATTTACAACAGTTAACTATCCCAATATATAAACAATCTATAATAGATTATATAAACTTTCAATCCCTAATGCATATATATATATATATATATATATATATATATATATATATATATATATATATATATATATATATATATATATATATATATATATGTATATATGCATAATATTGTAATAATAGAGTTAGTGAAATTTTAATTCAGTTCAACTCTTCTGACAATAGATTACCAAATTAATGACTATTACTTTAATTTAATAATAAAAGTTTCATTGAATTCATTCATACACTTGTAGCTTTAGAGGACAAGAATGGATATTATTCTATGGGTTAACTTTACATTCAGGATTCTGTTGCGAGAACTTGGTACAATAATCATAAATAATATATTTTCTCTTATACAAGGCTAAGAGTTTCTTTTGAGCAGGGTTTAAATCCATATACGTCTCCACATTCCACCATAACTTGGAAGATGAACAAGATAATTTGCTTGGAACTGGACATGCTGGTATTGAAAAATCTTGAAAAGAAGCAAAAAATGGTGCTTTTGACCAATCAACTTGTCCTGCCCATGGTGCATTCCATATTGATGACTCTATTCTCATTGGTTGTGAAGGATAATTTACTCCTATTGCATTATTATTTTTGAAAACTCTTATTGGAATATTATCTACATAAAACCTACACAATAAAAATAAATCAAATAAGTAATTTATAAGAAAGAAGAAAAAACTTATTTACTGTTCTTACACTATTTGAAAGGGATTCCAAAGAATTGTATAAGTGTGAAAATCTTTTGAAGGATCAAACCAAAGACGAAATACTTGTTCTCTCTGCCCATGATCATTAGCAAAGATATTTGTTTGTAAAATCCCTGAAGTACCAAGTAATTCCATATCGATCTCATCATGTTTTTGATCATCCTCCCCATATTTTGCAGAATTCAACTGCATACAACAACAAAGAAACGTTTCTTTATAATCATTATTTAACACTTAGACAAAGATTAAATATTTAAGATTATAAGTAAGGACAAATTAGTACATAAAAGTTTGTATTAATTCCTTCTGTTTTTTGTGGTGGGATCTTGATCTTCATATGAAAGAGTCCTGATCTAAAATTAATTTTGGACCTAAAGCCAGCTCCTGCATATGTATAAGAAATTAATAATAATTAAACCCCTTTATTTTACTATATTTGAGACAATAAATTACAGACAACTGATTACAAGATAGAACAGAATTTCAACTCGAGAATATCTATCTATACAAAACCCTCAGTTTGTTTTAATCAAATTAAAATTACTGCTTATTAATAAAAAGCAGGTAGCTAGCTAGCTTCGTTTGACCTAATATCATGAATATGCACATCTAATGCCATTACTTGGCTATAGTAAATTTAAGACAAAGTTTAGGTACATGACAAAGTGGTGGTCTGTAAGTTAAAGAACGGAATTAAAAAATAGTATATCGTAGCAATTGGCAAAATAAAGATTATAGTATTAGTTAGAGGAGATTAATAAAAAAACAACCTGAAACATTATCAAAACGAAGTTGCACTTCAGAGTCTTGGTTAACTAAAGCAAAATGATCTTTTCCCCAATGATTATAATAATTTTGGTTGAATAAAGTATCTGCACGGCAACCAATTAGCATAACATTCAGAAATATGGCAAAGGTATTAAACAACAAACGATCCATTGTGACAATAGAATGAATTTCGTTATGCTTCTCCTAATAACTTTTGCACATACTTTATATTGCTCAATTTCTATATTTTTGGAAGTAGAATTATAATTAATTAATTTAAATTTATTAATGCAATATTTTATCGCTTTTTTTTTTTTTGGTTCAAACGATATTTAGGCAATTAATTGTGTTAGATTGTTTACTAATTTATTAAGTAATTCACAGATTATATTGCTAATTATATTCATAATCGCATACAACTAGCTCAGTTGATTGGTCTGTTTAATTATGTTAATTATAAGAAGAATTAATTACTGATATATAGATAGAATGGGATACAATTAAGGTCAGACTTTTTTCCTACTATAGATTACTATTACTATTACCAAATTGGGGAAGAATATTATTGCTATATATAATATGCATAATAGAATTGGAAAAAATTAAATATATTCGGTTTATAAATATTACAGATTAATAATGTGTTAATTTAGACGCAATTCTATAACTAATTAATAATTGAACAAATATAAATAAACGCAATTCTATAACTATAAAATAATATTTTAGTTCTTATCATTTTACAAAATTATAAATTAGACACTAATTATTTAAAAAAAAAACCTAAGATGTCTATAGTTTTAAAAAATAACAATTAAGTCTGTTTAAGTTTTTTTAAGTTTATATTTAGAGGCAACGTCCAGTTAATTACACAAAAAATGTAAGAATTCCTAATTAATTACAATTTCAACGTAATTCCTACTTCAGCATAAAAAATTGAAAGATTACAAATATACCCATAAACCTATTAATTAAGAGATAATTTCTAATTAAATCCACATCCCAACATATCTTGTCTAACTAAGTCCACCCCAATATATAGTTTAACCTTATAGAGTCCAGAAATAATATTCCTAACATTTTACTACCTATTATATCCCTATAGCAATTATTATAGTATCTATTTTATAATATTAAATGTCTTGAGAACCAAACCCTCCCCAACCTTTCTTTTCACCAGCCGCTATCCTGCAAAGCAATCGCCGCCACAACCAAGCCGCTCTCCTGCACAGCTACTCCCTCCGCCGCTTTCCTGCACATCTACTCCCTCCGCCGCTCTCCTGCAAATCAACTGCCGCCACAACCAAGCCTCTCTCCTGCACAACTACCCCCTCCGCCGGTCTCTAACAAAGTAACCGCCGCCACAACCAAGCCGCTCTCCTGCACAGCTAATCTCTTTCACAGCTATTTCTGAACAGATTGTTTTTAGGTAGTACAATACAGCGCCTCTTTCGAATTAATAACTTGATTAGTAAGTTTTCTCACAGTTTTGAATTTGAAAAAACTATTCTTCTTCAAAATTTTCGGCGCAGCTACAGGCCATTTGTTACCACCGTTGAAGGTTCATGGACTGGTATTGATAATTTCTTAACATCACAGGAGACTCCTTTCTGAAGACCACCAAAATGCAGCCCATTAGAAGACACTCCATCGATAACCATAGCCTGACCATCAGAAGAAAGGTAGAGGCTTATGTCTTCATTGCTGCTGAATTTGAGAGCAAAATCGTTGAAACCGATTCTCTGAGTATGTACTTCACTTTGAACCTTCAAATGCTTTTTAATATGGGTCTTTATAACAGTGTGGTTAAGGACTTTCATATTGAGAATTTTTGCAGTAAGCTTATAAACTTCAATAGATTGATACACGGTGTTGGTATTAGAAGAAATTACCAGTCCACCTTCAATAGATTTTTTATTTAAGAATGATTAGTAAATAATAACGATTAGTGAATAATAATGATTATTGATTTTAATACATTCTATAATACAAATGCTCTCTGATACAATTGATACATTCTCATGAATGATTAGTGAATTTGTTACCCATCGTTTGAATCTCCAAAAGCGATTATACGAACCCGCTAACCTGCACAAGAGCCCACCAAACGCGTGTAAAGAGCCACCAGACGTATGTACAGAGCCCACCAAAACGTGTGTACAGAGCCTACTAAAACGTGTGTACAGAGCCCACCAAAACGTGTGTACATAGCCCACCAAAATGTGTGTATAGAGCCCACTAACCGTGTATCCAAAGCCCACTAAACGTGTTTACAGAGCCCACCAAGGGTATTATTGACTATGAATATTATAGAAATGGGTTGGACATGCTAAAGAAAGTTATTTTTGTTGTGGACCTTTTGGATTAATCACCCATTAATTAATTAATTTAATTATAGCAATATTTATTTATTTATTTTAATTTTAATTTTGATTTTTGAAAAAAAAAATCGCATTTTTTTGAATGTGTTCTGTAAATACGCAATTCTGAGATTTGTGTGGCACGAACACACAACATTGGAACAACCAAAATCAAGTTTTGTGTATTCCAGGAATACATATATTCGAGTATTATGTGTTCCATAAATACACAAATATAAGATTTGTGCGTTCCAAGAATATAATACACAATTCTGAGATTTGTGTGTTTAGGAATACACAGAAATGGAACAAACAAAATCAAGTTTTGTGTATTCCAGAAATACATAAATTCGAGTTTTATGTGCCATGAATACACAAATTTGAGTTTTATGTGTTTTATGAATACACAAATTTGAGTTTTATGTGTTCCTTAGAATACACGATTCTGAGATTTGTGTGTTCAAGAATACACAGAATTGGAACAAACAGAATCAAGTTATGTGTATTCCAGGAATACATAAATTCGAGTTTTATGTGTTCCATAAATACACAAATTTGATTTTTATGGGTTCCTATGAATACATAAAGTTGAGTTTTATGTGTACCATTGATACACAAATTTGAGTTTTATGTGTTACAGGAATACACAAATCTGAGATTTGTGTTTCAGGAATACAAAAAATTGGAACAAACAAAATCAAGTTTTGTGTATTCCAGGAATACATAAATTTGAGTTGTATGTATTCTATGAATACACAAAATTGAGTTTTGTGTGTTCCATGAATACACAAATCTGATATTTGTGCGTTCTAAGAATACATAATTCTGAGATTTGTGTGTTTCAAAATACACAGAAATGGAATAAACAAAATCAAGTTTTGTGTCATCAGGAACACATAAAATCATAAAATATAAACACACAAAAATAACAAAAAAGTGTTGGACAAAAAGATAATATATCAAGATAGTTAAAAACGAGTAAAATTAGGGTATATATACGATTAATAAAGAAAAAACAATTTTGTTAAAAAAGAGAATCATTTAGATTGATTTTATGACTTTGTGTGTTACAGGAATACATAAATCTATATTTGTAACAACACACAACCCGGAATTTCGATTTTAAAAAGAAATTAAAAAAAGTTCAAAAAAGAAAACATTCGAAAAAAATTCAAGAAAAAAATTTTGAAAAAAAAAAATTGAAAAGAATAGATTTTGAAAAAAAAATTAAAAAAATCGGAAAAAATTTCAAAAAAAAAATACAAAAATCACAAAAAGGCAATAACGGAAGGTAAATATGACAATGTGTTTAATTGAGAATTAAGTTGATAATTTGTGAGTAAGTGCGAATTAATTTGCTCCTTCCTTTTTTTTTGGGTATGTAAAGTGTGGAATTGTAATTAATTGAGAATTATCTCTTATATTTAACCCCTTATATTTTTTTAAAAATATCATCAAAACCCTACATTTTTAAATTTTATTTTTTAGTCCCTATAGTTTTAAAAAATATTACTTTACCCTACTATTATGTGTAAAAATTATACGAAGGCTCCTTATTAAATTTTTCAAAACAATCACAATATTAAGTTCCAAATAGTTAAACAAAACATAATTATTTTAAAAAAAAAAATCCTAATTAATTTAACAACCTTTGATTATTAACAAAAAAAACATTTTAAACCCTAATTTCAATCAATAATTCTATTTTAATCTTATAAAATTAATCTACACACTAACAACTTAATATTTGAACTATCTACACACCTAAAACACTTCTAAACACAAATTAGAAACAAGCAAAAATTTATAATATGAAAAAAGGTTGGGTTACCTCAACTGGCCAGCGCTTTGTGTCTTCATCTAAGAGGTACAAGGTTTGAGTTCCTCCCTGAACTTGTGTAACCTAGTTCTGACTTGCCTGGGAATATACGTAGGGAGATGGTTAAAAAACATATGTTATTAAACTTTAGTTGTCTTAGTGTATTTTACATAAATTTTGGGAGTAAAATTGGAATTGTAATAAACTTTAGGTTCCATTTAATAAACTTTAGGTTCCATTTAATAAACTTTAGGTGTATAACTAACAGTTAACTAAACTTTAAGTGCCTTAGTGACATTTAATAAACTTTAGGGGTATAATTGACATTTTAATAAACTTTAGGTGCCTTAGTTAGTGATATTTAATAAATTTTATGGGTGTAATTATAATTTTAATATACTTAGGTGCCTTAGTGACATTTAATAAACTTTATGGGTATAATTGATAATTTTATAAATTTTAGGGGTCTTAGTTACTTTTTCATAAAATATGGGGATTGATGTGAATCTTTATAATCGTACGATTTAAGTAGTATTTAAATTAAACCATTTGAGTAATAATGAGGGTTTTAATTTACTTTAGAGAATGGACAAGAGTTGGATTAAATCAAAGAATAAGGTACCGAGGAAATATATAAATGGTATAATACAGTTTCTTGAGTTTACGTGCAAGAAACTGGACCACGCTGGTAAAATGTATTGTTCGTGTAATCATTGTTATAATAATCGGGAGTTTACACTAGCTGATGTTCAAGCGCATCTATTTAAGTGGGGTATATGGCCAGAGTATGAGGTTTGGACGAAACATGGGGATGAAGTAGTAATTCCTGTGGATCAACCAAACGAAGATAATATAATGGGTAATGTAATTCATGATTTGGGACCCACGTTTGAAACTAGTAGGAACTCCGGTGACACCAGATGTGTGACGAGAATGTTAATAGAAGTGGTCGTGGGTCTTTCGACGCATTGTTCAAGGAAATGGAGACATAGTTGTACCCGTTTGTACTAAGATGAGTTCTTTGGATTTTATAGCAAAGCTAATGCATGTGAAAGTGAAGAACAAGTAGACGAACACCTCGTTTATCAAACTTCTTCAGTTGTTGGGCCGTGTTTTGCCTGAACCTCATAACTTACCAGATTCTTATGCGGATTGCAATAGAAAGTTGAAAAGTTTAGGCATGGGATACACCACGATCGACGTGTGTTTGAATGATTGTTCATTGTATTACAAAGAGAATGAGAATCTTGAGAACTGTCCAGTTTGTGGGGAATCAAGGTGGGGACCCGAAGAAGGGGAAGAAAGTGTCGCATAAGAAGCTGCGTTATTTCTCTTGCGCCTAGGTTACAAAGAATGTATGCTTTGAGGCACACTGCGAAAGATATGACTTGGCACCATACCGAAAAGAGTATCGACAAAGACGTGTTGCGTCATCCCGTGGATGGTCATAGTTGGAAAACATTTGACGAGAGGAATCCTAAGTTTTCTAGTGAACCACGTAACGTACGCCTTAGTTTGGGGATCGATGGATTTTGTCCTTTCTCCATGCAAAACAACTCATACAGCATGTGGCCGGTTATATTGACAATCTACAACTTGGCACCTTGGTTATCCATGAAAGAATCCACGTTCATGCTTACTATATTGATATCGGGTCCTCGTTCACCTGGAAAGGATATGGATGAATGTCTCCGTCCGGCTATAGATGAGTTGGAAACGTTGTGGGGTACGGGGATAGTTACATGGGATGCCATATGAAGGAGGAATTTGTAATGAAGGTTGGTTTGTAGTTCTTGACGAATGATTACCCGACTAGATCGTACACTTCAAGATGGTCGGGTCAACGCAACTTAGCTTGTCCTGAATGCATGGAATATACTCCTTCCGTGTGTGTTAATAAAGGAGTTGTTATTTTGACCACATACGGTGGTTGCCTCTGAACCATCATTTTCGGAAAGACGATACTTCGTACGTTAAAGTTGATAATAGGCCACCTCACGAAAACATAGTCCCGCAGATATTCAGACGCAGTTCAATTGGTTGCCGATTGTGTTTCCTGGAAAATACAAGGACTTTGGTGGAAAGGTGGCAAAGAGACTGGGCCTTGTGAGTCGAATTGGAAGAAAAAGAGTATATATTCTATCGTTTACTTTATTGGTCGGAAAACTTGTTGAAACATAACATCGATGTGATGCATTGTGAGAAAAATGTTTGTGATTTTCTTCTCGCCACAGTTGTTGGTTTAGATGGGAAAATTAACAAAGATAACGTGAAGTCGAGGAAAGATCTGCAAGCCATGAACATCAGGTCAGATTTATGGTTATTTGTCGATTCACGTGGTAAGACCATTCTACCATGTTCTAAGTATGCGATGACACCCGATAAGCGACGAGAGTTTCTAGAGCAGTTGAAGGTTCAAAATTTTCCAGATGGTTTCTCTTTTATTTTGCAGAACAACATTCAGAGTGACACGGGGAAGATTATCGGTATGAAATTTCATGACTGTCATATTATGATGCAGTTTCTATTCGTGGCTAGAATTCCAGGGTTAATCGACAACAAAGCCATTCGCGATCCAATTATTGGGTTGTGCAACGTGTTCGAAAATGTTTGTAAGAAGAACCTTAGTAAAAAGGAATTTGGAGTCCGGAAAGTCTAAAGTGGTCGAGCTTATGTGCAAGTTGGAGATGATTTTTTCTCCAGCATTTTTTATATTATAATCCACCTTGTTGTGCACTTGTACAAGGAAGCTCGGTTCGGAGGCCCGGTTTAGATGTGTTGGATGTACCCGTTTGAGGGATACTTGAAGAAACTAAAATAATATATTCAGAATCCTGCCAGGCTAGAGGGTTTGATCGCCGAGGGTTACGCTGTAGAGGAAACTTTGACTTTCATATCTCGATACATTCGAGAGGAAAGTACAAAGTTCAACGACCCGTACAGATACGGTGAGACGAGTACTGAAATCAAGTAAATATTAGTATTTAAGCCAGTGCAAGCCGATTGGTAAGAAAAAGTATGGTTATATACCATTCGCAGAAAAGGACCACATCGATTGGTACATCCTTCATAATTGTGACGAGATCCAGTACTATATGATGTAAGTATTTTAATTAAAATCTTATTTACCGTTTATTCAAATATTGTATTATCATTTAAAGCTGTTATATTTTTTATTTTATGGTCACAACATAAATAAACGAAGTTATAGGTGAACTGGGAGGTTTAAAGTTACTCTCAATTTCAAATAAATCTCAAATAAAAAAATATTGTAATTTTTTTCTCTTTTAGTAATGCTAAAATATAGGAAGGATTGAGTAAAAAAATTATGAATTATATAGGATAAGAAAATGGATTTAATTTATTTTAAAACATATTACATGCAATGCTATTTTTAAAAAATATTAAAATATAGCAAAACATCATGTATATAAAAATAAATAAGAATTATGAATGGGTTAATTCCCTCTTAAATCAAAACAACAAATCAACTTCCCATTTAGATTATACCTTAATTTAGATGAAAAGATTACAAGAATACCCTTATTCTAGTTGTTGTCTTTAACCAAATATATATTCCCATTTAAATCAAATATTATCATAAATGTGAAAATCCACCTACTACTAATTTCATCGTACGCATACGTCCGGGAACTTTTTTTAAATTCATCATAACTAATTCTAAAAAAATAAAAAAAATAAAAAAAATACATTTTTAGATGAGACAAAATAATATCTACCTCCATGATTTTTTTGAATTTTTTTTGAATTTTTGAATTTTTTTATTTTTATTTTTCAATTTCTATTAAGTGGGATTTCGTCCCATTTCTCATTTTAAGATTAGGATGAATTTGTCTCATCTTCATTCTTATACTGGGATGGGATTCGTCCCATCTCTATTGTATAACAAAGATGAGATGTATCCCATCTCTATTGTAAAACTAATTAAATGTATAATATGTTGGAGATGGTGATGTGCTATTTCGGCGTGACAAAAATTTAAGATGGGATTTGTCCCATATCTAGTTTGACAAAAAAAAAACTTGTCCCATCTCTAAAAGGTAATCCTTTTAGACTAAACAACTTCAACATGATCCTGAGATCATGAACCAATTGACATAGGACCTATAGTGCAATTGCTACAACAGTAATCGACTTTTTCATCTGCATACATAACTTTCCATTAATAAAAAAAGAAACATAATAGTTAAAAGAAATACACGTATGTATAATTACATCATGGCTTCTTGAGTAATTTTTCAGCAACTTTATAAGAGTTTTAGCACCAAGACATTCACTAGTCTGTAATAAATTATTAGTCTTTTTTGAATTAATCTTTAACCCAGATTTCCATCCCAAGTTTTTTTTTTCTGTTCTTGTGTACTGCACTTAAAAGCCACAGCAGGTAATTCTTCCCTTAGATATTTTAACCATTTTCAGCAGATTCTCTTGGTACCTATGATATGCAAAATTTCTAATTATACCCCTGTATTTTTAAAAATAGCAATTATCATCTAAAAAAAGTACTATCTTCAGATATTTACACAACCAATCATCAGTGAAGGTTAGTTTTATAATTATCTTAAATTACTAGTTAAATTACAACATAGTTTGACTTCTTCAGAACACATAATCCTTCTTGCAGCTGCAAGGTACTTAAGTTCAATAATGTACAGCAAGATTTTCAACTGGAACCACATTTATAACAACTTCAAGCATGGGAATAACACTTCCAGTGGTCCCGGTTCCAATTGTATCACCAAGAGAGATTTCAAAGCATCCCATTTCATGAAGTTGCTTAGCCACGTAAGCAACTTGTGAAGGGGAAATTGGTCCTTCAACTGGGCATCCGATAGCACATGATACATACCCACAAATTGGAATTGAAAGCTTTTTATCAGCATCAGTAACAGCACGATAGCGCTCAAGACTCTTTTCAATCCTACAGTTCATGTATGATTTTGAAAATGATCCGGAAGCTGATGCCACTTCTTTTGCCCCAGCAGCTATGGCTGCTTCGAATCCCTTCAGATTAGGTGTTAACACTGGCAAATTAGCACCTTCCAGACCCTTAATTGCTTCCATTACATCCTTCGCATCTGCCAGCTATTTCCAACCGAAAGAAAGATGGGTTAATTGCACCTTTAGTCCTTGTGAAATCCGAAACTTATAGTCCTATAGTCTGTGTGGTGGTGGCGGTGGTGTCCGGAGAGGTGGGATTGAACTTGGGAATGTGGGTGGCTGCGTAATAGCTGTTCTTATAATAGGTATGTGTAAATAAAAATTAAAATAAAAGAAGATATTGACTAGAGGGTAAGAAAGTAAATTGCTAATGAATTTTTTATTTAATTGGGAAACAGCTTAATTTATTTGAGAAGAAATATTCACCTGTCAACATTTGAGCATAGACAATGTAAATCATGATTTAAATGGGCATTATCCCATTATGATTTATATGAGACAGAATGGTTGAATTTAATCATTTTCTAAACATATATACAAAAATGATTTTACTTCATAATGCATATTAAAAAGTATATATATACCCCTACATATCTACCGTCCAAAAAAAAAAAAAACCCCTACATATTAGAATTCTAAAAAATATATATATACCCCTACATATTCGAATTCTAAAAAAACAGCATTTCATTAAAATAAATGTTCTTTTTAAATATTAATATAAAAAAATGGTACTAATAATAAAAAAAGAATACCTAAAATTTTCTGATAGGCTAAAGATATATATCTTTAGTTGTCAAAAATATTAAAATAAAATAAGTGGTACTCATATTTAAAAAACAATACCTCAATCTTTGCTAGGCTAAAGATATATATCTTTAGTTTATAGCACGAGTATAATCATATAGTGATACTAGGTATTACAATTTTTTTTGGCCCAAAACTACCGTGTTGGTTGTCTTAGGTCCCGGTCTGTTTTGATCCACTAAAAATCGTATTATAGACTGCATATAATTGGTGGCCGTCATTAGAATCTACCTTTTTTATACAGTATTAAACAATAGACGACAATTAATTATTAATACCCGCCTATACCAAAAGATTGGTGGAAAATACTCGAGATTATTACTTACGGGGTCTTGAATACACCCCCTATTTCCATTCCTAATCTCATTTTCCTTCTCTTCTTACTAAAGACCTCAAATTAGATCTTATATTGTAATCCAAAAATCCTTTTACCATCATACCTCTTTTTGTTTTTTATTTACTATATATATATTAATTTTAAAACCCTAATTTTTATTTCATTTGCTCAAACTCACACGCAGCTTTTTTGTTTCTCTCTCCAGCTAACTTCGAATCTGCCATGGCTAAACCAACAAAGCTACCTTCAAGAAGACCAAGTAGCCGTGAGACAGCCGTTAGATCTGCCGACGTGAGCTCGGGGATGCGCGAGGAAGAAGACCTAGGAGTTTGAGATCTTGTTCGAGCAAGACCACCACCAGCAAAGGTTATCAGACGTAGCTTTGACAGAGCTTCAAGGGTGGGCTTTGATGGTGTTCTTGTGCTGCAATGCATTCCTGCCTCTCTCCATTCCGGCAAGTTCAAGAAGACGAAGACATTCTCCAAAAAGCAGCAACTATAGCTGCTCGACTTTTTACTCTTTGATGCATCTCAAGAACGGACGGTGGAGAAGAATGCCAGAGGCTGGGTCATAATCTCTTCGCCAGTGCTCAGGTGAGTCACGAAAAATAGCCTTGCTGGAGTGCTGGTTCGCAGGTGATGGATGTTTCGCCGTGAAAAATGGCTCACGAGCGGCTGCTGGTGGACTTCTCCAAATCTGCAGGTGGAGAATATGATGAGCTTGAACAGTGGAGATGAGCTTGAACAGTGGAGATGAGCTTGAACAGTGGAGATGAGCTTGAACAGTGGAGATGAGCTTGAACAGTGGTCTCGAACAATGTCGGCAGTGTTGCGCTCGAGCTTGGCTCCTCTGGTTTCGCTGCTTCCCATGGTGACAGGTAAATGATGGTGGATCTCAAGATGGAAGAAGAAGGGAGGCGTACTCGCTCTGTTTTAAGAAGTACTCATCAAATTTTATGATACTCATTAAATTTTACGTTACTCTATACTTTCTTTGATACTCTATAATTTTTCCGATACTTTATATTTTTTCCGGCGGTGGGTGGTGGTCGGAGGTCGGTGGGGGTAGCCGGAGGTCTGTGGGTGGTGGCCAGAAATGAATAGTGTCAACACTCAATATTCTTTTTTATCTTTTGGTGTTTTTTGTATTAGATAGAATATTTTAGTATTTGGTCATCCTTAGGTCCCTTGGAATAAAGATTTATTCGTTTCTTTATAGAGTAAAAAACTAGTCACCAAGATCCTATGTCTCATTCACCTAAAAAACTCCTACCACAAATTTAATTATAAAAAATTAAAACTAATGGGATTAAATTAATTAAAAAAATGTTAAATCGATTATAGTTTATAAGGTACAGTAATAATTTAAGAAAATAAACCAATTAGGGTTAACTCAAATGGTCAAAGTCTTGGTTATCTTTCTAGGTGGTACAGGTTCGAACAGTGTCAATGACACCGAGCCCAAAAAGTGGCTCTCCCATGTAACCTAAAAAAATTTAAGAATATATGTAAATGTTAGTTAAAAATAAAAATAAAACGTAGAAGTTCAACTCATATCACTAACCTTTACCCTTTACCGACGACGTCCTACCTTACAAATCTAACACCATCGCCATCACGCTGCACGTGGTCTATTTACTGCCACCAATCTCACTGCTTCAATGTCAACGGTATCTCCAAAACCTAATATTATAAGTATTAAACCATTTGTTCTGATTGAACCTTTCGAATATTTGAAAAAATGATTTGTATTTATTAATTGGATCTTAGCTTCTCACTATTACATTCACTATCCTATTTTCATATTTTTTCTATAAATTCTATATTTTCTTATGACTTTATTGTTGAATTATTTTTATAGTTTGGGTCATATTCATCCCTGATCTGTTCCTGTTTATGGTTATTTGGTTTGTGAACTTTTTAAGGGTGGATAATTATTTTGTGTTGCAAATAGAAATTGTGCTTCGTGAGTTAGTTTTAGTTTATTATGTCAATTTGATGGATTCAAGGGGTAATAGTAATAAAATCGTATATGATTTATTATTATAATTGATTGTTTGAATTCTTAGTTGGACTTACTGCATCCTGACAGAAATTTAGATTAGGAGCGGCGAGTAACTTCGAGTATAACCCATTTTTGGAGAATTGTAGGTCCTCCAATAAAGGAAACCTTAGTCTGAAGCTTGGTGCATTGGAACTATGTAAGTTCTCACATGCCCATGTAGAATATACACTTAAATAGTTTTTTGTAAACGTATAAAGTGCGTTAGGTAAAATTTAAACTTCTTATTCTCGTAGCTTTTATTTATGGATATTAAAGTATGTTAGGCAATTTCTATACTTTCTATTCGTGTAGCTTTAATTTATGGATATTAAAGTATGTTAGACACTTTCTATACATCCTATATCTATATCTTTTATATATGGAATTTGGAGAGGTCATAGATAAGGCATAATTACAGCATAAGTTATATAATATCTATATAATATTGGAGAAGGGCCAACGACCCGAAATGTCTCCCATTTTTCTCCACATTTTCTAGCCTTTGGATCAAATTTCAATCATTTTCGGCCTTTAGATCGATTTCAATTAATGGTCCAGATTATCTAAATTCAATCCACGCTTTAAAATGTCTTGATGTCTCCTCTATATTTTTCAGCCCTTGGATTATTTTAAAACAAAAAGAAAAATCGTTTCACCTAAAACAAAACCTTCACCACTTCGTCGACTTCTTCACCCCACCAAGCCGCTCTCCTCCACAATCCTAAACCGCATCGACGACGAAGATCCCACCTCCCACCAAGCCGCTCCTCCACAATCCCAAACCGCCGCATCGGCCATCCTCCACCATCATCAAAGGAAACACCGTCGCGCATCGAAGAAATCGAAGAACCCTCATAGCCAATCTCTGAATCAAAGAACCCTGATAGCCAAACCGCCTCCACGACCAAATAATTTCTAAAGAAAAAGAGACAGATAGCCATCAAAGAACCCTGATAGCCAAACCGCCTCCACGACCATTCCTATAGCCAAACCAATTCACCGCTTCTTCACTTCACCTCAATCGAACATTCATTAATCGGTTCAATTGATTCCATTGTTGAATCCTCTTTCTGAAGTAAAGTGAGTCTTAATTTTCAATTGATTCAATTGTTGTATCCTCTCTCAAGCTTTTGTTTTTGGTTTCAATTGTTGAATCCTCTTTCTAGAGTAAAGTGATTCTTACTTTTCAACTGATTTAATGGTTGAATCCTCGCACCACTTGATTTTGAATTGTTATGCAGTAAATATACTTAAAACCCATTCTCCATTATCAACTGATTTGGCCATCAACGCCATCATCAACCCGGCTCCGCAAAGAACCCAAATTAAGGTACAAAAAATTCACTTTGTTTGTTGACTGTATAGGTTCCTTCTCAAGTATTAATGGAAATAAAACGCCCATAGTAGAGTTTATCATTGTCTCCCCTGGGTATAAAGATGGGTATAAAGATGAAGATGAAAAGGGAGATTCTGATCAGGTTTGTTTTTTTGATTGTTTTCTGAGTTAATTTCTATATAGGTCCCTACAATTTGCAAGGTGTGCAGGTATGGACAGATGAGATGAAGAACTTTAGAAAAAGAGGGGATGCTTCGTTCCGACAATCCACACAGGTGTTATGTGATTCAATACTTTGATTTTATATATATTAATTGCTCAATTGGAATTTTACAATTGATAAACGTTTTTAATTGATTTGATTAATGTCTGTCATCATTTTTCAGGAAAGGAATTGGTTGGCACTTATTACAATCAAGTGAGGAACTTATTTCTCAAATTAGTCCCTCAAGAGAAGTATATTTGCCAAACCGCCGCCAATCGGGAACCATTCTCCGACAACATCAACCCAAGCTTGGAGAAGAACCCAAAACTAAGGTAAGAGACAAATTAATAATGTTTTGTACTAAAACTTGCAATACTTGCAGAATTGTGTGGAGGAAGAAGATTGAGCGTGATGTTTCTCATGGTGTATCAATTGATACATGGAGAAGAACCCAAAACTAAGGTAAGAAATTATTTTCACTTTTATAATTGTACCGTACCTAATTGAAACTCCAATAGTGAAGTATAATTAACCGCGATTGATTTCTTCATTTCCCTGTGAATAATTGAAAATAGGAAATAAAAAGGCTTCGATTCTCCACTGTTGAGCTTGAGAATGTGATAAATTATTTTTGCAGGTATGAAGGTGAATAATTGAAAATAGGAATGAAGTATAATTGAATTATTAACCGCGATTGATTTCTTCATTTTCCCTGTTTCAGATATGAAGGTGAATAATTGAAATAGGAAATAAAAAGGCTTCGATTCTCCACTGTTGAGATTGAGAATGTGAGTATTTATCTACACCTTTTAAATTCTCTCAGTTTACAAACATGGTGGCATTTTCTACCTACATTTTTGTTTATTGATGGTCTCGAATCTGATAAATTATTTTTGCAGGTTAAGATTGGGAGCAAGGTGGTTACGAGGCATATGGATATCCGCCACCTCCACAAGACCCAAATATTATGGAGGATATTATCAGCAACAGCCACAACAGGTATGATGTGATAGGATAGGGATCTATTGTGCAAATTTTGGTTAAATTATTAGGGGTTTATAGTGAAATTAACTTGGGATAAATAATTTGCAGTGATGAGAAGTTGTATAATGAGCAGCTAAAGAGCTCGAAAAGGAGAAGTAGCTGGTTTTGATCTCTAATTTAAATGTGTTGGTGTTTTTTGCAGTTGTTTGTATATAACTGGCTTTGTACAATAGCTTCATGTTTTGCTGCTTAGATTTGTGTGTTTTCGATTTGTTTTTTTAATTATCATGTTGGATTTCTTTGAAGGTATGCTATGTTATTTATAGTAGATAATTAAGCATTACTTCAGTTATTAATTTACCTACTTTTTTTTCATGAGTTCATATTTACCGATTCTTGATTTTTCCATCTTACAGTAACACCTCTAGCTGGATTTCCAGACCATCCACACAGAGGTTTGTTACATATTTTCAGTATTCTCTCTGTTAAACATTTAGTTTACTATATTTACTGACTTTTCTAAATCCATATTAGTTTACTATTTATCCACTTACAGGAACACTTATTTGTGAATTTTTTGAAATGAAATTGGTGGAGAACTTTATTATGTATGTTATACTAATATTAAGGTAAGTTTTATGAGTCCCATGATTGGACTATTGGAGTGAGTAATTTGGTCTTATACTTCATTTTTTGCATTGTTTTGCAAGAATCGTGTTAGTTATTATATATGGTTAATTGCTCACTTGGTCCCTATATTATACAGAATATGTGTCATATAGTCCAGATTTGGGCTACTTTGCTTTCAGCTCCTAATTTGATCGTGTCAACATTAAATATGTGTCAATTCTCGAAGCTAACATTAAACCCATAGAAGTTGCTCAATAGAAACTGTAATTGCTGCTATAGAACCTCAACTCAACTCAACTCATATGTTATTGATGGACAATATGAGAGAGTTTTTACTCATCATCTGTTAATTGCACTATAGGTCCCTATATTCTGCAAATTAGCATGTATAACTGTATAGTTTCGAGTTAATGAAATTGTTTCTGAATATAGCTTTCTACTGAAATTGTTTCGAGTTAATTGCACTGTCTTGGTTTGAGGGAGTTAATTTGCACTGTCCTGGTTTGTTTCTGACTTTAATTTAACCTTGAATAACAAAGAAATTTAATTTATTATATACAAAATTTTGATTATTGCAGGTCTTATGATTTCGGAAGCAAATTCTTGATCAACCCCATCGATTCCAAAGTCAGAAAATTCACATACAGGTAAGCCCAAGCATATATGATTCTTTGTGTAAGGAGTGATGATAATAAATATAGCTGACAATTTGTCGAAAATAAAATGTCCAGGTCTTCTTATTGCATTTGGCTGACATTACAAAATTTATGTAATTTCTTGATCGTTGGCGAAGGATTAAAGGATTTGTTATAATATATGTTTGAATGTATTAATGTTTTAATACTGTGGATTGTAGGCTTAATCATTTACGCCAGAATTGTACAAAAGAGATGGATGCGTGTATATGCTCGATCTATGTATTTTCATACACACGAGTTTGAGATGTGTCCCAAGGAGTAAGAGAAGATTGAGAAGGCATGTCCCTTTCAATGAAATGAGATGATAATATGCTTTCTTTGATATCGTCAACACAATAATATCAAATACCTCTCTGTATTTTACTATTTTTACAAATTTTGCTTTCATTTTTATCTTTATTCACAACTACTGAATCTTCTTTCTTTCGTCATTTAAGAGACTAAATTCTGTTCCATTTAGCCAATAATGCGAAATGTTGTTTTCTTGGCATTATTTTTGCTACTTATGATTTTCCATAATATTACTGCATCTAAATTTTATGGTAATACTTTTATCAGATATCATTTTGCAATAATTTGACTTAAAAAATAATCATTTTGTAATACATCTAACTTTAGAATATGGACAATTTAATCCTTCATGAAATGTTTAGTCACTTAACTTTATTGACCAAAAAAGAAAAACTCCCTTAACTTTGGAAAGAGAAAAATATTCTGATTTTTACACTTATAATTCTTATGGGTCTGCTATATTTCAGATTCTAAAACAAGGCTCATTAAATAAGTCATATTAACATTAATTACAGTTAAAACAATATATTTTCTTAAATAATTATTTAATATTCCAAGGCTATTTTTACCTCCTTAAATTCCCTAAATCCATTTGGTCCAGAATGGATCATGGTGGAGGATTTGTTGAATTTCTTGATCGGTCTTCGCTAGAATTCATTCCATATATTATAATAGATTTGCATCAAAGTAAAATCAAAGATCGTGATTAAAACTCTGAAACTCTATTTATACGAATGTACAATAGGTTATTGTAGGACCTACATGTCAGGAATCGTGTTGGTTATTATATATTTTTAGACAAATCCTAGCATGACATTAGTATAACCGTTGGAAGCCTTTTACCATTTTTACTATGAGATTCAGTTTAACTCATTGAAAACAGAAATGAGATTACTTCTTTCGTCGCGTTGTTTACACTACATTGAGAAAAATGTTTGTTTCAAGATTTTTTAGATTATTTATATCTCAAGAGTTGTTTGTTTGTTCTGTGTAAATTTATTTTTCTAAATCAATATTGTAAGAGTGCCTTCAGGCACGGGTTCATACCTAGTATATATATATATATAGTGACAATGTGTGAAAATTGGGTTTTGTTATCCATTAATATTAGGAACTACTAAAATACAGAAATTTAATGTTTAGAATATGCTGGATTCTATACCTGTATATATTGTGTTATAGTTGATGATTGTGATTCCACAACAAAACAGTCTTTGATGTGGCTCAGTTTGATGGTTCTCTTGGGGAAAAAATGATTTTTAGATCAACTGCAGCACCAATAAGGTTTAGTTGCAATAGGAGCCATGAGATTCTTGTGGTGCTACCCAGGGTATATTTGATAATGAATATCTTTTTGTTTGATGAAGGTTTTTAATGTTTTTGCTTGGTTTGAGTTTTTCATATCTACTAAAAAAGAATAAAAGCATAAATTGGCATACGAAATTGTTTTTTTCTTTGTTAGTTATTTTGGGAAAAGAAGTTGAAATTTTGATTGGAGTATTTAGATGGATGGAACAGAGTAGGAATACATGGCCATAAACGTATATCCAAGTTAGTTTTACCTTGTGTTTTCGTTCTTGACTACAATCATGCAGCTTTTTTATTTTTGTACAATACAATCATGCACTTAACTTTGTGCCTTGATAAAATTAATTACATATATGTGTCATGGTTCCAATTCTTTAAGAAAATAGGGACCGTAATGCACCATTTTTTCATTTCGATCACAAAGTCCAGACAAAGTAATGACTCTAATTAGCCAGAAACAAAATCAGAGCTACTTTATGATAATCAATAATATATCATAAAGTTGAAAATCTTAAATGTCATGCTTGACAAAATTTATCTTATGTTTGTCATATCTTCAATTCATTTATCAAATTATGCTATAAGTTAGTGACTTTAATTCTAATATGAATGGAAAAACGTATTGGAATGGGAGTGCTTTACTTTATTGTGTTATAAACCGTTTTTTATAATAAATATCTAAAGAAAATTAAAGGAAAGCGCTAGAAAAATAATTTGCCAGACATATTTCAATAATAATATTTTTGAAAACCGTATATACCTAATATATTTTTCAAATTTTATTTTTTGAAAATAAGTTTTCTAATTATTATTCAAACACGTTTTTCTACAAATCTAAAAAGGAAGATTGAAATTTATTTTCTGAAATATTTTTTTAAATGTAAAAAGAAAATATCTTCACGAACCAAACAGGGACGTTAGTCACCTCTTTTCTTCCCTTCTTAGTTACGCATCTTCTTCTTCTTTATACGACTTTTTGTTTCCTTTCTTAGTCACCGCCGCCTCTTCTTCTTCTTTACACGATTTTTCGTTGTCCTTCTTAGTCACCGCCACCGCCGCTTCTTCTTCTTTATACGATTTTTCGTTTCCCTTCTTAGTCACTGCCTCTTCTACTTCTTTATACGACTTTTTGTCTTCTCAACAACTTTCTTTCTCACGTACAGTATCTTTAAGCGATCAAATAGATATCCACACTTATTTCTTCAAGTTCTTTAGGTGAGAAATCTCTAATTTGTATATATATAAATTTGTTCTTGCATATTTATCTATTTATACCGTTTATATGTTTAATTATAAGTTTTTTTATTCTTGAAAGATGGTATCGAAGTTCTAAATCATAGATAATTTTTGTATAATTGAAGAAAGAAAATCTCATCAATGAGATTGATATCATCATTTAGAGTTGGTATATTTTTTATTTTATGGTCACCTCATGGACGGATTTAAGGGTGGACGAAAAGAAGAATTGACTGAGTTGAAGGGGAATTGGGAGAGTTAAAGTTACTTTCAATTTCAAGATACAACAAAAAAGCTGTTAGATTCTGTTTTAGGTGAACACTCATAAAAATCGACATTAACTCTTCTTCCTCTTTTATAAATTTAGAGAATTCGACAACCGAATACATGAAAGAAATTGTTTTAATCATATATATTTATACTGTTTATGGTTACCTATATTGGGTTTTATCGTATTAGACGAGACAAGATTTTCCATGAAAGAGTCAACCATTGACAATATGAAGGAATAGGTGTAAAAATTATTTGGTGGTATTAACTTCTTCTATTGTACGTTAAGTAAAAGGAAACATCAAAGATTGGTATGCATGTGATAGTGTGTATGACTAGTAATTTGTGGTGTTTTAGTCCTTTATAAATAGAAAAAGCACAAGACTTTACTTTAATTTACATCTTTATAGTCGGATAGTCTTACTATACCTATTTTTATATAGTTTCTTCCTCCTCATAGTTTGGAAGTTGAAGATCAATGGCTTCTCTTCTTGTGGTTTCTCTACTGCTTCTTGCTTTCTGCAGCAGCAGCATAGCTACTTGTCAAGGTGTACTCTTCTCTTCCCTCAAACAAACTTTGATTCTCACGGCTTCACCAACACAAGGCCAAGGTAATGACATGTTCTTTGATCATTTATATCTAAATATTTATATGATGATCAATATATATATATTCTAACACCTGAATAATAAATGGATTATAACATAAGAAACATGAAACATATGCTTATTAAAATATTAAGTAATAATCTATTATTGTATAATATTATATGAGAGTAACTTAGAGATTGAACCATATATTCTTGAATAGCTAATCCAGTTTAATCTTAGTTTACACTTCATAAGTCTTTTCTTCTTTAATGTCGTCACATCACTGAGACACGGTTTAAAACCAAACAAGCGTTGAAATTATATGATAACTTTAATCTTTAAGGTTACCAAATAATAATTGATAAATATGCATATATGTATTGTTGCAGTCCTAAAAGCTGGGGAAGACAAGATAACACTAAGATGGTCATACAACACGAGTTTTCTAGAAGGGTCAAATTCAAGCTACAAGACTTTAAAATTCAAATTATGTTATGCACCGATTAGCCAAAAAGATCGTGGATGGAGGAAAACAAATGATGATTTAAAGAAAGACAAGACTTGTCAACACAAAATTGTTGAGCAGCCATATAATAAAGATTCATCCAAGATGACATATACATGGACAGTGGAAAAAAATGTTCCTTCAGCTACGTATTTTGTGAGGGTTTATGCTTTTGATTCTGCCGGGAATGAAGCAGCCTATGGTCAAACAAACTACTTGTTTGATGTTAAGGCAATTAGCAGACGCCATGCTACTCTTGATATTTGTTCCATTTTCTTTTCTGCTTTCTCTCTTATCTCGTTGGGTGTATTCTATTACCTGGAGAAAATAAAGTCCAACTAGCTATCATATAAGTTTCGCTATAATAGTAAGTTGTAAGAGTTGAGTAGTATATGTAAAGACACGCCCGACCTTAGTATGTATGTTTTTTTGGAATTTTTTTTCTGAAATGTTTTTTTCCCGAATTTTTTTTCTCAAAATTTTTTAATGTGTTCCATGAATATGCAATTCTGAAATTTGTGTGTTGCAAGAACACACAGAATTGGAACAACTAAAATTAAGTTTTATGTATCCTAGGAATACATAAATTCGAGTTTATTCCATGAATACACAAATTTGATTTTAATGTATTTCATGAATACACAAATATAAGATCTGTGCATTCCAAGAATACACAATTCAAAGATTTGTGTGTTCAAGAATACACAGAATTGGAACAAACAAAATCAAGTTTTGTGTATTTCAGGAATACATAAATTCGAGTTCTGTGTGCCATGAATACACAAATTTGAGTTTTATGTGTTTCATGAATACACAAATTTGAGATTCGTGTGTTTAGGAATACACAGAATTGGAACAAACAAAATCAAGTTTTGTGTATTCTAGGAATACATAATTTGAGTTTTATGTGTTCCATGAATACACAAATTTGATTTTTATGTGTTCCATGAATACACAAATTTGAGTTTTATGTGTTCCACGAATATACAAATTTGAGTTTTATGTGTTTTATGAATACACAAATCCGAGATTTGTGCGTTCCAAGAATACACAAATCTGAGATTTGTGTATTTCAGGAATACATAGAATTGGAACAAACAAAATCAAGTATTCTGTATTTCAGGAATACATAAATTCGAGTTTTATGTGTTCCATGAATACAAAAATTTGAGTTTTATGTGTTTCATGAATACACAAATCTGAGATTTATGCGTTTCACGAGTACACAATTATGAGTTTTTTATGTTCCACAAATACACATAATTGGTATAACAAAATCATGAATACACAAATCTGATATTTGTGCATTCTAAGAATACACAATTCTTAGATTTGTGTGTCCCATGAATACACATAATTGGAATAAACAAAATCAAGTTTTGTGTGACCTGGAACACACAAAACCCTAAAACATAAACACACAAAAATAACAAAAAAAAGTGTTGGACAAAAAGATAATATATCAAGATAGTTAAAAACGAGTAAAAATAGGGTATCTGTGATTAATAAAGAGAAAAAAACAATTTTGTTAAAGAAGAGAATCCTTAAGATCGATTTTATGACTTTGTGTGTTACAGGAATACATAAATATATATTTGTGTGTTATAGCAACACATAACCCGGAATTTCGATTTTAAAAAAAATCAAAAAAATGGAATTTTTTTTTTAAAAAAAAGTTTAAAAAAATATAAAAAATAAAAAAGTAAAAAAAATCATATAAGGGCAATAATGAAAGGTAAATATGACAATGTGTTTAATTGGGAATTAAGTTGATAATTTGTGAGTAAATAGGAAGTAATTTGCCCCTTCCTTCTTTTAAGAATGAAAAATGTGGAATTGTAATTAATTGGAAATTATCCCTTAGTTGTGTTACTTTATTGTTTTATAAAACGTTATTTATATTAAATATGTAAAGAAAATTAAAGGAAAACGCTGGAAAAATAATTTACCAAACTTATTTCAATAATAATATTTTTGAAAACCGTATATATCTAATATATTTTTTAAATTTTATTTTTTGAAAATAAGTTTTCTAATTATTATTCAAACACGTTTTTCTACAAATCTAAAGATTGAAAAATATTTTTTGAAGTATTTTTTTAAAATTTAAAAAGAAAATATCTTCACGAACCAAATAGGGACGTTAGTCACCGCTTCTTCTTCCCTTCTTAGTTACACATCTTCTTCTTCTTTATACGACTTTTTGTTCCCTTTCTTAGTCACCGCCTCTTCTTCCTCTTTATACGATTTTTCATTTTCCGTCTTAGTCATCGCCACCGCCTCTTCTTCTTCTTTATACGATTTTCGTTTTCCTTCTTAGTCACTGCCTCTTCTACTTCTTTATACGACTTTTTGTCTTCACAAAAAGTTTCTTTTTCGCGTACGGTATCTTTAAGCGATCAAATAAATATCCACACTTATTTCTTCAAACTCTTTAGGTGAGAAATCTCTAATTAGTATATATATAAAAAATATTTTTTCTTATATATTTATCTATTTATACTGTTAATATGTTTAATTATAAAAAAAATTATTCTTGAAAGATGGTATCGAAGTTTTAAATCATAAATAATTTTTGTACAATTGAAGAACAAAAATCTCATCAATGAGATTGATATCATCATTTAGAGTTGGTATATTTTTTATTTTATGGTCACCTTATGGACGGATTTAAGGGTAGACGGAATTAAGGATTGATTGAGTTAAAGGTGAATTAGGAGGGTTAAATTTGTTAGATTATATTTTAGGTGAACACCCATAGAAATAGACATTAACTCTTCTTCCCCTTTTATAAATTTAGAGAATTCGAAAATCGAATACATGAAAGAAATTGTGTTAACATATATATTTATAGTGTTTATGGTTTCCTATATTGGGTTTTATCGTATTAGTCGAGACAAGATTTTCCATGAAAGAGTCAACCATTGACAATATGAAGGAATAGGTGTAAAAATTAAATGGTGGTATTAACTTCTTCTATTGTACGTTAAGTAAAGGAAACATTAAAGATTGGTATGCATGTGATAGTGTGTTTGACTACTAATTTGTGGTGTTTTAGTCTTTTATAAATAGAAAAGGCACAAGACTTTACTTTAATTTACATCTTTATAGTCGGATAGTCTTACTATACCTATTTTTTATATAGTTTCTTCCTCCTCATAGTTTGGAAGTTGAAGATCAATGGCTTCTCTTCTTGTGGTTTCTCTACTGCTTACTCTGTTAAATTGCCAAGGTTTAACAGAGTGGGTGGCGGTGGAGAGACTCGAACCCGTGACCACGGTCTACCGTGGAGACCATACCATGTTAAATTGCCAACTCAACTAAAAGTCTAAACCGTTAGAAGAAGACATTCTATTAATGAGATTTTATATCTCCAACATACTCTTCTCTTCCCTCAAACAAACTCTGATTCTCATGGTTTCACCAACACAAGGCCAAGGTAATGACATGTTCTTTGATCAGTTATATCTAAATATTCATATGATGATCAATATATATTCTAACAGCTCAATAATAAATGGATTATAACATAAGAAACATGAATCAGATGCTTATTAAAATATTAAGTAATAATCTATTATTGTAATATTATATAAGAGTAACTTAGAGATTGAACCATATATTCTTGAATAGCTAATCCAGTTTAATCTTAGTTTACACTCTATAAGTCTCTTTGCCTTCGATGTTTTCACTTCACTGAGACACGGTTTAAAACCAAACAAGCGTTGAAATTAAGTAGAAAACCAGATCCCAAATCCATATAACTAACAGCAGAAAACCCGTAATTTCACTGTATAATGAGTTCTAACATAAAACAGTGATAATTAAGTAGTTGAAAGAACTTACAGACATCTTATAGATGGTTGAAAGTAGACTGCTAACAATTTCTGTATATTGTCAAGGTAGATACATAATTTTGTAGGCTAAAAATTAGTAAAAATGACGAAAAAGAGGATACAGCAAGCTTGGAATTGAACTTTTCTACATAGGCATGAGGAAAGCTTGAATATGTTGGCAATAGCAAAATATGCTCGAATATTCTGTATTTCAAAAATAAAAATAAAATCAACTTAGAGACTTGTAGATCATATATACTAAGAGATTGGTTGAAAATTCACCTTGGTAAGTCTTCCCTTAATTATAAAGGTGGAAGGAACAAAAGCTTCCTATGTGAAAAACGAGACCTCACTCTTTTCTCTAAAAGCTGATCAGCATCCTACAATTTAAATATATATTCTGAATTTTTAGCATTTTTCACAGGATATGTGCCTAAGAAAATAGACCTACATATATAGTATAAGAGAAAATATTTTATAATAACACCAATCTGCAACTAACACCAATAACAACAGCTTGAGAAGACACAGACTGCATTGCATCTAATAAACTATATAATAATCTTTGATTTCCCTGTAAATAATTGATAAATATGCATATATGTATTGTTGCAGTCCTAAAGGCTGGGGAAGACAAGATACTTTTAAGATGGTCATACAACACGAGTTTTCTACAAGGGACAGATTCGAGCTACAAGACTTTAAAATTCAAGTTATGTTATGCACCAATTAGCCAAAAAGATCGTGGATGGAGGAAAACAAATGATGATTTAAAGAAAGACAAGACTTGTCAGCACAAAATTGTTGAGCAGCCATATAAAAAAGATTCATCCAAGATGACACATACATGGACGATGGAAAAAGATGTTCCTTCAGCTACGTATTTTATGAGGGTTTATGCTTTTGATTCTGCCGGGAATGAAGCTATGGTCAAACAAACTACTTGTTTGATGTTAAAGCAATTAGTGGACGCCATGCTACTCTTGATATTTGTTCTGTTTGCTTTTCTGCTTTCTCTCTTATCTCCTTGGTTGTCTTTTATTACCTGGAGAAAAGAAAATCCAACTAGCTATCATATAAGTTTCGCTATAATAGTAAGTTGTAAGAGTTGAGTAGTATATGTAAAGACACGCCCGACCTTAGTATGTATGTTTGTTACAGTAATAAGTTGTAAGAGTTGAGAACTCATTTTATATATATAATATTGTTTACACGCCAGAATAGATGAATTGGACACAGTTGTTTAGGAATTTATTATGTTTAGACCATACACGAAAGAACTTAAAAAAGAATGGTGTTCTCTTTTGAATTTGCCTTAAACCATCTGAATAGCATAGTATTCTGAGGTTGAAGGTGAGATAATGATAACACTATAGACTGAGTAAAGCTAATCCATTTAATATTTATGAAGATTCTGTGAATCTTGTTAGCTCTTAGTTCATCTCCACTACTATTAGTCCATGTATAGAAGTTTCCTCCAAACTAATGTTCATATAATTTTGCATCATTAAAGCTAAGTGCAACTTTTGACAGAGTGTCGCAATTGAGTCTCTCATCTATCTTCAAAATATCATTAAAGTCACCTAAACAACAAAATAAGTCGTTAGCATACCTTAAAATCCATGTAATCATATGCTTCATGAATCATCCTTTAAGTAATTGTGCAACCACTTGTTATTTATAAAATAAGTGTCAACTATTTTATAACTTTTGTCAAATTTGACTTTAGTTTTTTGTAAACCAATCAATTTTATTTTATTTACAAACATGAATCTACATCAGTTTGTATAAGAGGCTTGTTTAAATCTCTTTCATTCAACATTGCATGATTCATAGATCAGGAGGGATGGTAACCTCATTGATCACTTCATTCAACTTTATAATTTCAAGAAAATCATGCTTAAGATCAGTTGGATTGGTAAGATCTTTAAAAGAATTTTCACTTATAACAGAGCATTCTCCAACCTCTACTTGTTTAGAAATTTTGACTCTACTCCTTTGTGTTATAAACTTCCATGATTTAGTATCATCAGCTTTATTTTTCCCATTACTTTTGGTATTATCAACTACAATGGCTTTTTGTCCATCACTCAGTATCTCAACGTTTTTTGGCACCCAGATTTTCTTCATAGCATAACATCTTGTATCTGAGAGTCCAAATTTCTTACACTTTAAACATACTATAGGCTTCCTATCATAAACAACTATAACCTTTTTGCAGCTACTCTGCTCCCATATCAACATATAACTTATCAGGAAGATTATCGTTTGTATTAATTTCGACACACAGATTATCATTTGTGTTAATTTTGACACACACTCTGGTGTATCCTATGTTGGAAAAAATCTAACAATATCACTGAAAAAAAAATGGATTTCATATAAATATATTCCAAAAGAAAGTAATACAACCACTATTACAAGAAAAAGGAATAACAAGAATATAAATGTATCTAAAGTATGTAATACTACAACTATTACATGGAAAAATAGATAATTAGAACTTACACGAAAATTTAGAGAAAAAGGAAACGGATACAAATACACTAGGAAAAAGAGTAGCGGCGTTTAAAACGATATTCCGGTAGAACCGGTATCTCTAACAATTGTATCCCTCTAATCTCTATGTCAAAAAAATATTTGACTAATCATGGAGAGAAGAGTTTCCTATTATTCTAAATTCTTAGTTCTTTATATTCTATTCTCTATTCTCTCAAGAATAACTTTTTTCCTTTCTATTCTCTCTAGATTTTTCCATTCTCTCAAGAATAATTTTTTTTCTTCTCCTCTTGAAATGAAAGTGACAAAGTCACTATTTATAGAAGAAAAAGCAAGACAAGAAAACCGTCACATTAATGCTCATATTAAAGTCGTCCGTTTTTTCTTTATCAAGTCTTGTGGCAAGACAAAAAACCGTCACTTTAATGCCTCTTCAATGGTCATTAAAGCTAACCGTTTTCTTTCACCAAGTCTTGTAACTTCCGAAACCGCTACCATTAATTTTTGTCGGTTTTTGCTTTTATTTTCTTCTTCATTTTCTAGGTGAGACTTTTTAACACATAAAAAGTTTTCTCACTTTTCCCAAGAGAAATAAAGAATTAATAAAGTAAAGCTCTTGAATTTTAGTAATTCCAATATTTTTTTCCACAAAAATTAAGGTGAGACTATTTGAACACAAATAGTTTTTTCCACTTCTCCCATAAACATGAAAGAATTAATAAATTAAATAATCATTCATTTAATAATTCCAACATCCTATTCGAGCTCTGGTTTCAGTTATTGAGTCCATTTGTATAGAAATGCCTATTCCACTTGCTACATAGCTTAATGCCATAGTAAAAGCTTGATCGGAAGCTATTCAAGGTCAATTTTCTCAATTGCATTCCTACTTCCCAATCTCTGAGTAAAAGCGACTTGCCATTGATATGCCACATTTGGTCAAAAGATTTGTTGCAGCTAGCTTCATTTTTGAATTTAAAGATGAACATGCCATTTGCACCCGATTTAACCTCAACTTTGCCAAAAAAAAATTCATTGAAATCTGACGACGGTACTAATTTCATATAATGGAGTAGGAGAATCAATAAATTGCCCAACGATACAATTTATCAATAGTTTAGCTCTTTCATTGAGGGTGTGTGCGGAACACAAGTCCTCACTTCAGGTCCGTGATAGAGAGGCGAAACATCAGAAGCATTTTCAATTATTAACACCAGGAGCATTATCGATACTATGTTTTATTTTCAGGGCCTTACAGGATTTTTACTAAAATTTAGGTGCTTTAGAAATTATTTTAGAATTTTAGGGGTTAAATTACAATTTTAAAAAATATTTAGGGCCTTAGAGGATTTTTACTGAACTTTAGGTTCTTTCGAAATAATTTTAGAATTATAGGGGTTAAATTGCACTTTTAAAAAATATTTAGGGCCTTGGAGAATTTATACTAAACTTTAGGTGCTTTAGAAATAGTTGAAGAATTTTAGGGGTATAATTGATAATTTTAAAAAATATTTAGGGCCTTAGAGGATTTTTACTAAATTTTAGGTGTTTTAGAAATAATTTAAAAAATTTAGGGGTATAATTAACAATTTTAAAAAATATTTAGGGTATTAGAGGATTTTTAAACTTTAGATGTTTTAGAAATAATTTTAGAATATTAAGGGTATAATCGACAATTTTAAAAAATATTTAGGGTCTTAGAGGATTTTTACTAAACTTTAGGTGCTTTAGAAATAATTTTAGAATTTTAGGGGCTAAATTGCAATTTTAAAAAATATTTAGGGCCTTAGAGGATTTTTAATATTTAGAATTGTATTATTTTTATCAGATGACATATGTTATGCCCAGAGGACATGATGGCGACAGGGATGGCCGTGATCCCACTCAGATTCCAGGCAATCCCATCGGGGATTGCAACGCACTGGGTATTCTTTCATTGTAAACATGATTTTGAATAAATTATTATTTTAATCGTAAAATTAAACAGGTAATAACCCGAGAAAACCTAGGGGAAAGACGACTCTTGCTTCGGTACAAGACTCCAAACGTAGATATGGAGGGAGACTTCCGATGGACTTTTGCACGTACAACAACACCTGGAACCCGGTGGGCAAATATTCTCATCACGTGACTCAAGTAATCAACTACACTATTCGGGAGAATGTTCCGCTATACTACAAGTTCTAGACAGATGTGTTTGCCGATGAGCGGAGAAATATTTTGATTCTATTAGGGGTAAGTCGACTAATTTTTTTTAAGTTATTTGTCGTTAACTTTAAAATATATATTTAATTTATTTTATTTGTAAACAGGAATTTTTCTTGGAAGAGAAGTGGCAGGCCCGTCCCGATTGGAGCGATATACAGATAATGATAACCAATAAATGCGGTAAAGGCTACAACGACCACAAGAATCGAGTAATGAGAAAGTATTATGAAAAGCGGGTGAAACCGGATGATCAGACACCCGAGAACTGTGAGCGCATTTTGAAGATATGGGACTCGGAGAAAGCTCAGGTAATTGTAGTATTTTAACTTGTATTAAATAAAACATTATCTTACTTTACTAACATTGTTTTTTTTTTTCATTTGTTGTTTAAAAAATATCACCAAGTTGAAGTAAATAAAACGAATAGAAAGATGAAGCAGAATTTGAGCGGGTGGGTTCCATGAGCTACACCGGGAGGAGGGATAACTTGATGGAGGTAAACTTATTTAAATATCTTTATTTGACTGTTTGACTTTTTACAAGGAGAGGGGAGTAGTCAACCCCCTCGAGTGGTCGGGGGTGACTAGGAAGCGGTGCCTCTACTGAAAATAAAAAGATTTTTTTTCGAAATCGGGTGGAGCAATTAGAAGAACGGGTGGAGGAGCCCCGAGTACGAGAGAGCAAACGTAAGTTTAATATTTTTAAATATTTTAATATTTTAATAGATTTTAATATTTTTTTAATTGTACAGGACGCGTTGAGGGATATTCTCGAAATAAAGTTTGGGAATCACAAAGTCAAAGCGGCGATTTATTGTGTTCGCCCCCTTGACACAACAGGAGCATATTGACGCAATGATGGAGGTGGCACGACTAGGGTTAGGAGACGGGACCCACTACTAGATCCCGTGGGTTGGCCACCCACTTTCGGAGAAGAGGAAGTCTGTTAATTCCTGGGATCCGGTCAGCGAGAGTATGCTGAGGGATTACGAGTGGCTGATGAAATCCCAAAACGAGTTCCTTGTCTCCATAGGCAAGGACCCGATGCCAGCCGCCATTTCACGATCCTCGGTTTCCACAGCTAGTACACGATCGACGAAGGAGTCGGTGGACGCACAGATGAGTACAACCATCACATTGCTCAATAGGTGCAGAGAAGAACGTGGACACGAGACAACACTTGTACCTCCATCCGGCAATCCTTCTGGTGCTCCTGCTGGTCCCTCCCGATCCCGATCACGAGCCCCACCCTGATCCTGATCCCGACCACTCCTTCTACCCCGTCAAGCTCGCGACTCCATCTTATGGACCAAGGTGAAGATGAAGATGAAGACGAAGATCTGTCTAATCCTTAGTGTGTTTGTTATGTATTCGGTTGATTATTTATTATGTTTGACTTTGACTTTTTTTACTCTAACTTTCGGTTTGTAATTAGCTATTTCATATGTTTTTAAATTTAGTTTTCGTATTATATGATTTTTTTCTCATTTCATATATAGAATTAAATAAATAAAAGAACAATTAAATAAATAAAAGAACAATTAAATAAATAAATTTAAAACAAAAAAAATTCCCCAATTTTTTTTAAAGTGTTCCATGAACAAACAATTCTGAAATTTATGTGTTGCAGGAACACACAAAATTGGAACAACCAAAATCAAGTTTTTTGTATTCCAAGAATACACAGATTTGAGTTTTATGTGTTCCATGAATACACAATTTTGTGATTTGTGTGTTCCAGTAATACACAATTTTGCGATTTGTGTGTTCAGGAATACACAAAATTGGAACAAACAAAATCAAGTTTTGTGTATCATGAATACACAAATTTGATTTATATGTGTTCCATGAATACACAAATCAGAGATTTGTGTGTTCCATGAATGCACAAACCTGAGACTTGTGTGTTCCAGGAACGCACAAATTAGAGACTTGTGTGTTCCAGGAATACGCAGGATTGGAACAAACAAAATCAAGTTTTGTGTATTCTAGGAATACATAAATTCGATTTTTATGTGTTCTTTGAATGCACAAATTTGAGATTTGTGTGTTCCATGAATACACAAATCTTATATTTGTGCGTTCTAAGAATACAAAATTCTGAGATTTGTGTGTTTCAGGAATACACAGAATTGGAATAAAAAAATAGGGTATATGCGATTAATAAATAGAAAAAAACAATTTTGTTAAAGAAGACAATCCTTTAGATCGATTTTATGGCTTTGTGTGTTACAGGAACACATAAATCTATATTTGTGTGTTACAGCAACACATAACCCGAAATTTCGATTTTTTTCAAAAAGAATTTCGGGAAAAAAATTTTAAAAAAAATTGTAAAAAAAATTTCAAACAAAAAAAATTTGAAAAAAAAATCTGAAAAAAAATTTAAAAAAATATTAAAAAAAGTAAAAAAATAAAAAGCAATAAAAAAAATCACATAAGGGTAATATTAGAAGGTAAATATGACAATGTGTTTAATTGGGAATTAAGTTGAAAATTTGTGAGTAATTAGGAAGTAATTTCCTCCTTTTTTTTTGAAAGAAAAAGTGAGAAATTGTAATTAATGGGAAATTATCTCATTTTTAAATATATATACTTTATAAATTATTTTTGAATTAATAAAATAAAAATAATAAAACCAAATATATTATATAATGATTACTAAGTTATTTCAAGATTATTTTGTATTAAAGGAATTATTTATGGAATTAATAGTTAATTACGTATTTATTTTGAAATTCTTTACTTAAAAAATAAAAAAGTCAACCTTGTTGTATTATATTAATGTTTTAAGGGTATACTAGTAATATACCAGCTAAATTCTGAATATAATAATATTAAACATACCACCTTTCTCAGAATATCTATATTCAGGGGTAATACGGTGAAATATCATGAAGTATTAAAGTGCAATTAATCTATATACGCATGTGTCACTCTTTAATTGGCTATATACGCCATTTGTCATGCATAGGAGATTCAGCTGGTCACTTCACTTTCCCATCAATTTCTTACAATGTTCTTTACTATTTGTAAGAATTTTCCCTAGCATCATGTAACTGGCATTTACGAAAGGTCCTTTTTCTAATCAATTGGATGTGACAATACGGGCCATAGAATCATATGGCTATATATCTCCTAAAAGCATTTTCATAAATCTTAGGATTTTTATGTCATTTACTCGTTCATGTATTTGATAATAGTATTCATATATATCTTAATATTTTTTTGGTCAAAAATAATTAGCTAATATGTTAAAGAAAAATTAATTGACCCCTATAAGATGAATAGTCAACATACGAGAGAGAAGCTAACTGATGTGGTGGGAAAAAGACCATAAACTACGCAGAATTCCATATAACTTAAGTTTAGCTATGTAAGCAACAACACGATTATTGTCTCTTAGAATACAAGAGAATCGTACTTTTTAAGTGTATGAATAGAAACAAACGTCTCTTAAAACATTATATAACAAACATAAAAAGAGAAACAAGTTCTAGCGATTTTTTTGTGATCTTCTCACAATCGTTCTCTACTATCACACTAGTATTCGGGGGAAGCCTTCTGCAACCATGCACGCTAGACAGATCCCTCTAACTTCACTTTCATAGATGATGTGGCCTTGAAAGCAATAGTCACTCCATTAATCAGTAACCCTTTCTCGTTCACGACAACACAAGCAACAGAACCTTTCAAAGTTTTGGGTATCCAAGAAGAATAAAAACTTATTTTAGAATAATTTAGGTGGAGAGGGTTGCCACTTACGTGGCCGTTTAGATTAGGTTGTGGAGTGGAACTAGTATATGTTTGTCTATTCATCGTACCTGAAAAATGACAAAGGTTAGTAGTACGCATGAGAGTTATGATATCAGTCGTTAAGTTACCAAAATTAGAGTGAGCAATATTAGATTCAAGCGATATTGTGAACATCGCCACTAGGCTCCTCAAGATAGGCATTATATTATTTGGTAGCCTTAGCTATCGTTAACAGTAGGTTCGAAGTGATACCATAAAAAATAAAATCCTTCTTAGCCATCTAAGTTTACCATGCCAAGTGACCAACCAATTCTCCTAGGGTCAGTACTATTATAGGTTCAACCCCAAAAGTTAGACAAGTTCAAAAACCAAGTATCTGCTCCATTATTAGCATTGGTTAGAGAAAGAAAATGGGCAACAATTTCTCTTTAATTGCCACACAATTAACAACTAGATGTTAGTGCACACCACCTTTTAAATATATTCTTCAAGATATTGCAAGCCTTCTACAAAAAAATTGAACTTGCAGGGGAGGGTTAATTACCAGAGATGTTTTCATAGTTTTGTAGGGGTGATTTTGAGATGGCCCAGCCGAATTAGCGTTTAAGGGTCGATAGACTAATTTTGTGGTTCCCCTTCAGACGGTGATAATTTTTCTTAACAATGTCGGTTCCATTATCGAAAAAGTTCCAGGAGGGAATATCTCTACAATCATAAATATGTATTACTAACATCCATATAGGATAACACTAGATGTGGAAAGATATTCACCCAAGAGCTCAAGGTTCCAACTTAAACCATCATCATTCATAAAATCACTTACATGGATAGGGGTGACACCCCTAGGTTTACATTAATGTGGTACCCTAGTCATCCAAGAGTATCACCACATGTCAATATGAATTTTATCACCAATATGCCAATTAAGGTCTCTTAAGAATGTATTACGACCCGACAAAAGACTTCTCCAATCCCACAAAGGGAAAAAGTGAGGGTACCATTAAGAAAATTAGAGTCATAAAAGTACTTGTTTTTAGCAATCGAGCTAGAAGGAGTCAGCATTTAACAAAATATCATGTGTTTTATGAAATAAGTGTGCGGTTCATTAATTGAAAACCACAAAATTGCATACCCCCTTCAGATTTTGAAGCAGTCATAGTTTTCCAATCAACCTAATTGGTCTTACTTTTTCCATAGTTTTCCCACCATAAGTTGGCCACATGGGAAGCCAATCCATTACAAACTTGTAGTGGGATAATAAGCAATGGCTATTGGAAAGACAGATCTAGAAACCAATGGCTAGAAAAAGGTAATAAAAATTCTGCTTATTTTCAAGCACTTACTAAACAAATAATGAGAAAATATTTAATTAAAAGTATAAAGAAAAAAAATGGGGTAACACTCCACGATAACGATGTTATTAAGTGAAATCGTCATTTATTTTGACAATGTTTTCAGTACTACATGAGCAAGAGATTTTTCCTCTCTCGTGGAACTTGTCTCCCCTAAAGTAAATGAAAACATGAATCAAAATCTAAACAAAGATATGACAATCGGTGAAGTTAAAACTGTAGTTTGGGGGCTAGGGCTAATAAAGCTCCTGGCCATGATAGGTTTTATGAATTTTTTTTATAAAACCTACTGGGAAATTATTAAAGGGGATGTTTGTGGTTGAATTTTGGTATAATGGGGGTAAGGATATCAACCATACCTATACAGCTCTAGTCCCAAAAACTGAAAATCCTAACTTATTCTAATGTTTAGACCTATTAGTTGCTCAAATATTATATATAAAATCATAGCTAGAATACTTGTTAATAGACTCTACCCCGTGATGAATATCCTGGTTGATGATACACAACACACTTTCATTCCTAAGAGAATCATTCAAGAAAATACTATGATTACATATAAGGTGTTAACTCACATTAAGAGTAGAAAAATTACTAAAAAAATATGTTGTGGTTGTTAAAGTTGATATAATGAAGGCCTATGAGTTTCTTGAATTGGATTTCTTAACTGGATTTATGATTAAACTGGGGTTTAATGTTAATTGGGTAGATAAAGTAATGAGATGCATAAACTCAATAACTTACTATATCCTTATTAATAGAAAACCTCATAAGATTAATAATCCGCGAAGAGGTAAAAGGCAGGGGGATCCTTTTCACCTTTGTTATTTTGTATTGCTACTCAATATTTGAATATATTAGTCAAACAAAAAGTGGTCCAACGCAGTATAGAAGGATCCGAAATTGGCAACAACGGTCCCCATATTACCCACTTACTCTCTGCTGATAACAATATCTTTTTTCTCAAAGAAAATTATAATGAAGTAGATACTTTTAATGCTATCATGAATAAATATAAATATGTCACAGGATTAACAATGAATCTTAACAAATGTGGAGCTCTTTTTAGCCCCAATACCCTGGATTTATAAAAAAGTTATTAGCTAATAAAATGAACATGATAAAGGTTCATAGTTTAGGTAATTACCTAGGGATCCCCACCGAGTGGGGAATATACAAGGTAAAAATCCTTGATTGGTTCATCACTGGAATACTGAAAAGAACTGAAAGTTGGAAAACAATGTATCTTCCGGATGTTGGGAAAGCAATATAAATTATGGATGTGTTGCAAAGCATTCTTAATTATATCATGTCTTACTCTTTGCTCCCTAATAAAATTTGTGACACATTTGGTCTCATTATCACAAATTTTTTGTGGGGAAAATGAATATGAAAAAAATACATTGGTGTGGTAAAATACTCTAACTAAATCTAAATTCTTGGGGGGTTTGGATTTAGAGATATATATTTGATAAATCTTACCCTTATTGGCAAGAAAACCTAGAATCTTATTATTAATCATGAGACTCTTGGGGGTTTCAGAGCCTCATTGCAAGGGGAGACTTGATTCTGCCAAATCCAACTTGGAAATTAGAAGATGGAAAGATTAATTGCTTAAAAACACAAGTGGATCCCTTATAATAAGGATTTTCACGAACCTACAAATGAATCCTTACACATTGTAATAAACTTTTCACCAAGTAAAACAAGAAGTGGAAAATAGATTCGCTAAAAGAAAATTTTAACCCTGATATAGTTAAGAAAATCCCAAGCATTAATATACCTAAGTCTGAGTGTGTTGATTTATGCATATGGTAGCCTTCTAAAAAATGTGTCTTTACTATCAACGTGGCTTATTTTAATCTGAAAGAAGAGGTTGAGATGAAGGCTATTTACAACAATATTAATATTCCCTCCTCTTCCTTAAACTACAACACCAAACTTTGGAAAACTATATGGGGCCTTAAGTGTGCTCCAAAAATAAGAAACTTTATATGGAAAGCAATATATAATTTGCTTCCCACTGAGGAGAATATCTATAAAGAAAATTGTACTAAAAGTTATATGTGTAAAATCTGTAATAGTAGCACTACAAGTATTGAGTACCTTATATTCTCTTGTCCTTGGTTAATCAGTATACTTTGCTTCCCCTTTAAGTTTAACCACGACTAATTCTTCAACAGATAGACTAGACTTGTGGTTGACTAATATGTTTGAAAATTTGAACACTATTTATAAGAGGGAGATGCTCCTTATTAATTTGTACTATCATATAGAATATGTGGAAAATGCATAAATAAGTATTTTTTTAGAACATTGTCCTTTTGACCCTTAAGTTGCATGACATGGCTTGTATTATTTGAATGGAATATTTTGAAAATCAACAATAATGATGAAATACCACTCTTGGAGAGTGAGATACACATAACAAAAAAAACGGGTGAGTGATCTTGAGCCTATTAACCGGGTTAACAATGAGAGTACTAATGAAAGATGGAAACCCACCTGAAAATATGTTTAAAATTACTTGTGATGTTGCATTTTCAGTTAATGGAACAACTTATTCTTGTATAGTTAGAGATTCTAATGGTATTTTTGTGACGGACATGGTTAAACTTTATGAACCTGAAAGTGTTTTAAAATAGAAATTATGAGCATATTACAAACTTGTGGGATGACAGGGGAGTTTGGCACAAACAACATAATAATCGAGAACGATTCAAATCTCCTGATTAAAGTTTTGGCAAATAACAAACCAATAAACAATATGAATTTTTTTAATATTATTAGAATCAATTATTATTTTGCTAAAATTAGGTAGACTTTGTGCTCGTTTAGGATTGCTTTTCAAAATAATCATTTAAAGTGATTTTGTCTTCTTAAAAATATTTTAAACCTTTAAAATCACTTTTAGGAAAAGAATTAGATAAGTGATTATTAAAAAAATCACTTAAAGTGATTTTCGATGGCAAAATATTTTTTAATATTTTTTAAAAGTATTTAAAATTTAATTGAAAAACGTTTTTAACTTTAAAGTAATTAATCCCAAATGAGCTTTTCATTTATATTTTTTAAGGAGACATTTTAGAAAAAAATGAACATACATCTTGACCCTCGATTTCTATGTTAATAATTTAATACAATTATAAAAATTATTAAATACAATTAATTTTTATCGATTTCCTCGCCTATTCCTTTTCCCTCGTAATCCAAGTAACATTTAAATACAATTAATTTTAACTTACCTAATGACACATATACCCTCACGGAATTATGATCTTTCGTATAAAACCCAGCGGCAGCTTTTTCGAATGTATATATATATATGCTCTAGCGAAAAATCTTCTATTTTGCGATTTTAGAGAAAAAAGGTTAAACCCTAGCGACTTTCAAGATGTCTGCAAGCGGCGCCGGAGTTGAAGATGAAAAGAAGCCGATTGACCAATCCGGCACGGTTCACATCAACCTTAAGGTTAAAGGCCAGGTATATATAAGCATATATAATCTTTCTCCTTTTGAGTCTCGATTGTATATTTTTGCATGTGTTTGGTTGATAAACAATTGAATATTGTCGTTGTAGTATTACAAGTTTTTTTTTTGTTGGTGTTTATAGTTTTTCTGCTTTGGGAATATGTTTGAAGGAATTCCTAGAATTGAAACAGCGTGTGCCAATTGATCTAGTTTTAGTAAATTATGTTTGATCAATCACTAAATTTACTTTCGAAAAAAAAAATCAATCAATGTAAGGAGTCTGAGTCTGTTCGTGCATAATTATCTTAGTTTTTAATCGGGTTTTTATTACATTCGATACCGAATCCCGTTAGTGATTAATGATCGTATAGTTTAGTGATAAAATATCGTATCTAGTGAAAATTAAACTCGAATTAGATGGATTTGAATACCGAATTGTAGAATCTACTTTTATTTCGCTGAAGTGATAATTCAACGTTATGAAAGTGATCATTGATAACATATGAATGTATGTGAGTTTGAATGAGAATTTGCTTTAATCCTTGTTATATTATCTGAATTTACTTGAGAATTATTTAATTTATTGATTTTACAGGATGGTAATGAGGTGTTCTTCAGGATCAAGCGTAGTACCCAGTTACGTAAGCTTATGAATGCTTATTGTGATAGGCAATCAGTAGATATGAATGCAATTGCATTCTTATTTGATGGTAGGCGCCTCAGAGGAGAGCAAACACCTGATGAGGTATTTTATTGTCATTAAATATTTATTTTTTCTAGGTTCAATGAGTTTTGTTTAATGCATGATTTTGGTATTTAATTTTTTTATTTATAATAACTTTGTGAACATCTGTGTACAGCTTGAAATGGAGGATGGGGATGAAATAGATGCTATGCTGCATCAGACGGGAGGTGGTGTTGGTTCGTTTGAAGTATTGATGTGATGTGTTGTTTGTTTGTTCTCTCTTTTGCTAGAGTATCTTGTAAAGAGAATTTGAGTTTGATCTGATTTGATGAAAACCTAAAAAGTTTGACTATGTAGTTTTTTTTAGCCAAAATGCTATTTTTGAGTTTTCGAGCAGATTGTTGGACTTGAAGATCTTGAATGAAATCTTATCTTTTGATCTTACTTCCTTTGATCAACATGAAGTCGTATTATAAACTATTCCACATGCTTAACCCCATTTCAGACCATAGTAGATGCATCTTAAAATGCAATTCTTGATTCCTTCCTAATCATGTTTATGTTTAGATTTAGAGTAAAGTTCCAATAAGAATCTATTAAGTATTTTATTAATTTTGGTGGTCATACCTATCAATTGTGTCCTGGGGAACTATTAATAAAAGTCCCATGACTTGATCATTAACAAAGAAAAGCCCAACCCCCATTCTCCATTAAAACCTAACCACCAAAAGGCAAAAAACCCCAAAACATCCCCTTTCCCTTTAGTTGGTACACCAAGAAATCGCCGGCCATTCATGGCCTCTCCTCCACCAACACACCTTCCTATACCATCACCATGAGGAGGCTCCGTCTTCCAACCACCAGGCTTCGTATGTTCTTATTTTTTTTAAACTCGTTGTGTTTACTCTTCGAACCAGATCTATTCAGATCTGGTGTCGTAATTTATTTATTTTAATTCGCAGGTAAAATTAGGTGTTGAGTCCAGCCCTTCACCATTTGGGTGAAGCCATTAGGGATATTTCGAACCAGGCCTGTCCAGCCCCTTAGGTCCAGCTCTTAGGGTCCAGTTTTTTTGGTCCAGCCATTAGAGTCCGTTCAGTGGGAACTTGTAATAATACAGTTTTTGATCCTGTGAGATTCGAAACAATACAGTAAAAACTGGGATGAGAAATGGAGTTACAATATGACAAATTACAGGCTGTTATTTAACATTCATCGATTTGTTGTAAAGTATTTTGAGTTAATAGTACATTGCAAAGATTGATGGACACTTCTGACTTTTGATTAAATGCATTCTGACTTTTGATTTTGACAATATTGAGCTCACAACAATATAAAAGTAACAGTCTCACAACAATCTAAAACCTAAAGAAAACCTATTAATGCGATGAGTGTGAAAGGATTTTTGTTGTTTTTTGTTTCTATGCGAGTGTGAGTGAAACTATTTGTATGGTATATCCCCTTGGGTACAGCTTATAGGGTACCGCCACTGAACGTTGACAAACCTCGATGAGAACCGTCTTTCTAGACTTGGACAAAAACGGTATAGGTATATACCTCGCGAAAAATAGGTGTGTACCCAACAAAGAATGGAGCTACGTATCCCACAAAGGATGCAGGTACGTACCCCCGAAAATGTATATCAGGTAAGTTAAAAAAATAAAAAATCCAAAATTAAAATAATAAAAAATTAAAATAATAAAAAAATTAAAAAAGGTATAAAAGTAAAAAAATCAAACCAAATATTTGGATTAGGCTTTTGTTAGTAGTATTTTATAGTTAGGCCTTAAAAATATGTGTTGCGTTATGGGTTTTTATTTGTAGTTTTTTCTTTTTCAATGTATCCGATTTGGTTACATTTTTTCTAATCTTGTTGTTAAAAGGATGAAATTAAAGGGCATATTAGTTATGTAATATGTCATATTTACAATGTTTATGATTTATTCTACGTCTAAAATCAGTTATTGAAAATTAATATATTCAATTGACTAATATATTTTTCAATTCAGCCAAAATTGGATTTAAATGAAAGATATGATCAAAATTGAGCATAATTGAAAGATGAAATTTTTACTCAACAGGTGTTGGATACATCCCTTATACACCTAAGCACACAACCACTCAATTCTTATTACTAAAGATCACAAATAAAATTTTAACATTATATGCCAAAAAAATTCAAAATTCACCTACCCATTATATCCCTTTTATTTTTTATTTACTATATACACAAAAATATCCATCTTATTTTTAAAACCCTAAAATTTATTATCCCTTATCCTCTTCTCCACTCCTACGCCTCAAGCATCAACATTTCCTCTCTCATGAGGTCTAAAAAATGATCATTTTCGAAACTTATTGAAAATGCAGCAGAGCTTTCCGGCACCAAACCCTTATAGGAACTCAATAAAATGTATATGAGCTTGTAGATCAGTTCTCCACAGCAGCTCTCCTTCGTTGTTCAAGCTCCAACAATAGATCGGTTGTTAAAACCACCAGAGGAAGGACAACCTTTGTGGCTGCAAATCATAGCCATGGTTTGAGCTACTCAGTGGTAGTTTTGTTGATTGGCGAGAAGAAAAAATGGGTGATGGTTTGTAGCAAGAGATCTTATCCGTAGCATTGAAGCTCCATTTTGAAGCTAGGTGAAGAAGCTCCGGTGGCCTCTACAGAACGAAGATAAATCAACAAGCAGAGCGACTGTGAACATATATCCTGAACGAACTCACGAGCACAGATCTTGCCTGAACAGATCTCACATGAACTCACGATCTCACAAGCACAGATCTCGACTGAACAAAAACGAGCCTTGCCAACGATCGATAGACGAAGCTACAAACAGATCCATGGGTGGAGCTTGCGACTTCATTCAAGCTACGACAAAAGATGGGGAAGCTCCACAAATGAGCTTCTTCTGCTTCAATTGACAAACATATCTTAGAGAATCTTCTGTCATGGCTTTCGTTCGCAACACCTGAATGGAGGCCTTTTATGAGTAAAATGACACGTTTGAACTGAGTAGGTAAAAAAACTTAGTTCCTTGCCTAGTGGGCTTTTCCTTTTTCTTTTTCTAATATTAGCCGGATGTAATTTATTGAAAATGGAAAAAGAACTTGTGCAATTTATTTTGTTATAAAAATATAATCCATGAGTTTGTTTTATTATTTAGTTTAATTTTAATTTTTCAAGTATACTTAGCAATTCCGTGACTAGTAATCAGTGATTTACCACCATACTCAGTAAATTCACTAAGAATATTGAACGATTTATACCAATACTCAGTGAAATTCCTACATACTAAATGACTTTTTCCAATACATCGTGAAATTTTCCTTAATACTCAGTAAATTGCACCGACACTCTGTGAGTTTTACCCATATACTCAATGAGCTTTCCAGATACTCAGTAAAATTTTCGAGCACTCAGAAAAATCTCGGAGCACAATAAAGTCTCAGAGCACTCAGTAAAATCTCGGAGCACTCAGTGAAATCTCGGAGCACTTAGTGTATCCGAGCACTTAGTAAATCTCATAGAACTTAGTAAAATATCTAAGCACTCAGTAAAATCTCTAGCGGCACCGGCGACGGTCGGAGCTAGAAAGTATTGATACTTAGCGAGTAGATACTCACTGACTCACTAATGGCGTTTCACACTTAATGTCAATTGTTTTTTTTGTTTTTTTTGTCTTTTTGTGATTTTTGTTATATTTGAGGGTATTTTATTATTTGTTCACTCATAAAATTGGGTAGTGGCCTCTTTGAAGAAAAAACCTAGCCACATGTTCCATATAGACCACTAAATTTGTCTCCAAGACCACAAATGTTAATTATCCTTAAAAGATATGACCGAAATTTGTGAAACATGTATAATATAGTAGTGCTTGTGGGGTCTTTACTCTTAGATTTAGAGAGTGTTTGTTTAAAATTACTGAGATCTTAGCCTGATTTATTAAGACACTGGATTAATAAGTCATTTTGTTTTTCTAACAGATTCAGATTTGAGTGGCTCTTAATTGGTATGTTTCATTAAATTTTAACCTAAATTTGATTCATTCAAACACTATCTATTAATAGACTAGGTTTTATTCATCTGCTTATTCAACATTAAATACTTATCACTTAAAAAACGACACCTTAATTAGATAAGAGTGAAACACCATCTTTCTTGTTTTGAACTAAGTCCAAAGGAGCTTGCCTCGAAATTCTCAACAATTTTTTTATTGTATTTTTTCTTATATACATTTCATTGTTCTTATAGTTTTCACAACAACGATCTAACAAACGGGTCTCTCTGACGACTGTTTTTAGAAATGCAGTATAGGTTTTTGCAAATCCCAAATTCCTTGAGCTTGGAGAAACTTATAGATTAACCATTTGAGATGCTCCTACTTTGGGTTAGGCTATAATTGTTTTGTTTCAATCGCCGCCTTACTTAATTTTAGATTTTATAGAAATTTTTATTCTAGTGTATTCCAATAAATGTTTTATCTTTGTTAATTTATTAGTTTTTAAATATTTTTCAGATGTTTGACCTATTAGATTTTTGAGACCGATTTATTGTCAATAGAGAAGGTGTGACTGGTTTCTTCTCCGAATAGGCTACACTCTAATATTATAAGTGATCAAATATTAAAATAATCTCAAATAAAACAAAAATTATATATAAATTAGAAAACAAGTAGCAATGACATGGACCACCAACTTAGTGAGTCACTGAGAATTAAATCAATAAGTATCGGTATTGTTCATTTCCGAGCACCGACCACCAACCACCAACCACCATCAGCGACGCCACCTGAGGCATGCTCAGAGATTCATTGAGTACCAAGTCATTGAGTACAAGTCTCTGTACGAAGTCACTCAGTAGAAAACTTCTCTGAAAATGCTTAGAAATTTCTGAGTATACTTAGCAAAACTCTAAGTATATTTAGGAGATTCTTTGAAAATTATCAAAAAAAGCGTTGGGTCCTAAATTATTGAGTATACATGAAAATTAAGAATTAACCTAAATTAAAGGGTATACCTCCTCTTGTGTGACATCACTATTCTCATGGTATACCTTCAAACATTGACCATTGATCATAAAGGTCTGATACTCGGTTGGATGTTCAATTTAGATAGCGCCATGCGGTGTATGACAATATATGTCCCCCCAGTGGTACTTGAGTTTCCCCGGATAGTTCCAGAATCTTGGATCGAATAAGAGCACTCTTTGTCATATCTCGAACTTCTTCATACAAATCTGTTTGTCATGCCATCTAATTGTTTTCTCCTTATAGAGACGTGCATTATCCTAGGCATGATAACAAAATTCGTCTAATTCATTCAACTGTATCATCCTTTGCTCACCCGCTAATTGTACATTGAGGTTTAAATCTTTGATAGCTAAATAAGCTTGAGATTCAATCTCAATAGGAAGATGACAAGCCTTGTCATATAGCATGTGATATGGAGAGGCTCCCGCTGGTATTTTGAATGTGGTCACATAAGCCCAGAGAGCATCATCAAGCTTAATTGACCAATCTGTCCTTGTTTTGTTCATGGTCTTCTCTAGAATAAATTTGATCGCTTGATTAGATACCTCACCTTGACCGTTTGTTTGGGGATGATATCTGGTTGATGTGCCATGCCGCACCCCCAACTTACAAAGAGTAACTGTCAACTGAACATTGATATGGGTACCTTTATCACTGATGAGAACACGTGGCGTGCCATGTTTTGGGAATAGGTCTTGAGGAACGTGACCACAGTCTTGGCATCATTTCTTGGTGTTGCCACAGCTTCTACTCACCTGGAGACATAGTCTTTGTGTTTCATGAATTACTTAGGTTGAAACTGAAGGAGAAGAAGAAAAGGAAAGGGGGAGAAAGAAATTTTTAGAAAAATTGTAGTTCGAGGGTAATTTTATTCTTTCTAGTATGTTAAAATTCTAATTTTTTTTGAGAAAGATCATCAATATTCACACTCATAGGGCGTGTTGTACACGTTGGACAAAAATATTAACAAAGGGACTTTCCGTGCCTATTATTATTGAGCACGAGGGTCTCGTGCCTACTAGTTTACTACATAGACTAGCGAACTTGATAATGAGACTATAAGGACTTCCCGTGCTATTGACTTTAAAAAAAATAAGATGGAGATCGCAGTGGAAATGATGAGAAAGGCATCCCGGCTATAAGGTTTTCCTGAAAATTTAACCAATATACATTGGTTGCTTGCTTGAAAAGTAAAGGTATCTATCACCCATTTTTTGCTTCACCATTAAACACCAATCATATAGTGTTCTCTCTTAATTAATATTTTTTTTCTTTTTTATTAATGACATATGGATTTTCAAGATGATATGAAGGTAAAAAAAAATGATACTCTTGTTTGAAATAGTTTTGCCGGATGGATTATTGGGTAAATTTTATCATGAGTTTTGGGATATTTTAAGAGAGGATATTGTCAAAATTGTGATGGATTTCTTTATTAGTAATACAACTCTTACTTCAATTAATAATACAGTTATCACACTTATTCCTAAAGGAGATAAACAAGAGTCAATTAAAGATTATAGGCCTATATCCTGTATTAATTTTTGTTAAAAAAATATTGCAAAAATTATGACTAGGAGATTACAACCTTTTATGGACGATTTAATCTCACCCGCACAGGCTGCTTTCATTAAGGAGAGGAGTATTCAGGATAATATTCTTATTACGCACACAAGTTTCGTATTTTCTCAACACCAAAAGGAAACTAAAGTCTATCATGTAGCAATTAAGGTTGATATGGAGAAGGCCTATGATAAAGTTAATTGGGAGTTTTTACTGAAATGTTTAAAGTGTCTGGGTTTTTGTGATAAATGGGTGAATTGGATTGAAAATTGTATTTCAACGGTTACTATGCAAGTGAAAGTTAATGACCAACGCCTTAAAAATTTAAACCCCAACAAGGACTTAGACAGGGGGATACTTTATCACCATTGTTGTTTTCTCTTCTTACTGAAAGTCTTATTGGAGCCATTAACTATGGATGTAGAGAAGGTAATATTCAGGGAATTTCTATCACAAGACATTGTCCTAAACTAACTCATCTATTATTCGCTGACGATGCATTGTTCTTTATTAAAATACGTGGTAATGAAATTAAATCTTTTCGAGGGATATTGGAAAAATATTGTCAAGCTTCGGGACAGAGAATTAACTTGAACAAATCGGCGATTCTTTTCAGTAAGAATACTCCTGACAATATTAGGAAAAATGTCACGGAATATTTAAATATTGGATGTACATACTCAATGGGGAAGTATTTGGGCGTCCCTTTAACTATTAAAAGAGTGAGATCAGAAAATCTTAACTATATCAAAGATAGATTATTTACGAAATCAGCAAACTGGTTATCGACACTTTTATCGGATGGAGGAAAGGAAATACTCATCAAAGAAGTGCTACAAGCTATCCCAAATCATGCGATGTCAATATTTGAGTTTCCGAAGATTTTATGTAAAAAATTATCAAGTTTGGTGGCTAATTTTTATTGGGATGCAAGAAACAAGAAGAGAATACACTAGCTGGCGTGGAAAAAAAATACAAAAACAAAACTCAAGGGTGTATTGGTTTCCGCGATTTTCGAAAAATGAATCTTGCTCTTCTTGCAAAGAAGGCTTTGAAATTTTTTACTAATCCAAACACTTTGGTTTCGAAAGTGCTTAAAGCAATTTATTCTCCAAATCAGAGCTTATGGGAGACAAATCTTAAAAACACAAGGTCTTGAAGTTAGGCTAGTATCTATAAAGGAATTCAAATGATTAAAAAAAATTCAAAATGGCAAATTGGTAATGGGTTGAAGACAAAAATTTGGGAACATAATTGGATAGACAATGATATGAGCGTTGATAAACCGGTGAATTGTAACCTTGAATACGTGGCTGAATTATTTAAACATGATATGTCTGGATGGAACATTAACCTTCTGACGAAGATTTTTACTTTGAATGTTACAAGTGAAATTTTGAGAATTCCATTTGCTCATCTAGATATGGAAGATAGAATTGTTTGGTCTTTAAATAATGACGGTATTTATTCAACGAACTCAGGCTATCACGTTCTTATTAATAAAATGGCAGAAAAGGAGCCACAATCATCTAAAGACGCAGAGAATAGTAGTCCCATATTATGGAATATAATTTGGAAAGCTAATGTTCCCCTTAGAATTAGGAATTTTTGCTGAAGAGTTGCTAATGAGATTTTACCATCAAAAGTTAATTTAAAAAAGATGAAATGTGTTAATAATTCAAATTGTAAGTGGTGTGAAATATGCGAAAAGGATTGAGAACACATAAATCTAAGATGCCCTTTGAATATAGAGCATGGGCAGAATCGGTGATACAAATTAAGATTGAAAAAAAAGGATAAGATAAGTTTTGGAGATTGGTTTCTTAATCAATTGAAAGTTTTTCTACTAATGGGGGGACAAAAGAAAAATCACATCAAATAAAATGATTACAGCTGGAAAGATTATTCTGTTGTGTAATCCTTTAATTTTTTTCTAGTATTTATTGTAGGTTGTAATTTTGAAATAGTTTGAAGGAAACGGAAACTTTGGAGAAATAAAATGAATTTACATAGATGCTAACAAAACTTGATCTTAATACACTAAATACAACCGACCAAGCATGCGTAGAATTGGAGAATAACGTTCATAATCTTGTTAGGTTGAGTTTAATAAACTCCCCATTCTAGTAAAAAGTTGAATTAGGAATTAACTATCTAATATAAATACTCCTAAAAACTCTCATAAAATTAGGATTCCCAATTTTTTACTTTTCCTTAAACTCCCCATTCTAGTAGTATGACGAAGCTTAACCATAACTACATTCTTTGTTTTTTTCTTTTTTTAATTCATTTTGCTGCATTGCTTTAGCTGTAGCCTGTATAGCTTTTATTTATTTATTTTTTAATACATATGAGAGCCACTTTGAACTCGAAATTATTTTAACTTTAATAAAATTTGATCCGAGGGCCTCTTGATCTCTGCGGAGTAGTCTAACTACTAGACCAACTATCGATCTTCTATTTGTTTTTGTTTTTTTTTTAGTACATGAGAGAGCCACTTTGGACTCGGAGTTTCCAATGAGATTCGATCCCAGGACCTCTTGGTCTCTGCGGAGTAGCCTAACCACTAGGCCAACTATCAATCTCTCTATTTGTTTTTTCATCCCTTTTAGAATTCAAGAAGCTTATTATATATATAAAAAAAATTATAAATATATATAAAAAAAATTATAATTTAAATATTTACAGTTTCTAATATTATATACATATCAAAATTTCATGAAAGTTTCATAAAATTCAGAAAATAATTTGATTAAATTTAAAATATAAAAGTTATTAAAGTAGAGTTTGAATATAGATTTTAGAAATTAAAAATTGCTAGAGCAAAATTATAATAGAGAAGTAAATTTGAGATAGATGGTAAGTGGAACCCAATTATAATTAAACAATTAAAAATTTACTTAACTTAACCTACGGCTAAGTCGAACATCTACTCGATTGAATAGCTAGCATTGAAAGTTAAATAAGGTATTTTTTTCAAATAGCAACTTGTGAAAACAGTTTATTCTAATAGTTTCTCATTTTCAACCTCCTAAATTTATTTTAAATTTACTTTTATAATATTTCTATTTTAATTAATTTGTAAATGTTTATATCTTCTTATGTATATGTTTAATTTAATATTTATATAAAAATGTTAAAAATAAATATTAAAATATTTATTATTAAATATAAAATTATAAAAAAATAATTAAATATAGTTATTATTTATCGTAATATTTTTTATGATAATAAGTCTCTTATTTATTTTTAGGATTAATGCCCATAAAACACCTCAACTTGGATTTAATACCCCCTCACCCCAGCCGCTGTCTTCATGCCCATAAAAGGCACCTCTTTTAATTTTTGTTCCTATCCTACCCCCCTCTACCTCAGCCGCTCTCTCTCCACGAGTTCAGAAACAAGTAGCTATGATAGCCGCTCTCTCTTTCGTTTAAATCATAAGCATATATACAAACACTGTGAAAACTCATAAGAGAGCAACCATTAATGACGAATTTAGCAAGAAAGAAGAAGAAGGAGAAGAAGAAGAAGAAGAAGAAGAAGAAGAAGAAGAAGAAGAAGAAGAAGAAGAAGAAGAAGAAGAAGAAGAAGAAGAAGAAGAAGAAGAAGAAGAAGAAGAAGAAGAAGAAGAAGAAGAAGAAGAAGAAGAAGAAGAATGAACTAGAGAGGAAGAAGAGATGTTTTATTTCTTGTTACGTTTACAATGTACGAAACTAGTTTATATACAATCATGTCTAACTAGATATAGCTGTAATCTAACTAATTTTTATGTAGAAGAAACAATTTGCATTTTGGTCCCTGCATTATTTCTTTTTATCCAATTCATTTGCTGTATTCCAAGATAGATTGACATCTCCACTGAAACATGATATTTGAGTAATGGGAAAGTAAGAAATTATGATTGAATTGTGGGAAAGTTTGTATAGTATAAGTTGATTGATTAACGTTCAAAAACTGGAAAAGAAAACCAATTCAAATTAGTAATGGGAATCTTTCCCAGAACTCAACATTTAGTCCACAAGTACAAAAGTGTACTTGCTTAGCATTTTCTGAGTTCTGGAAATTTTTCCCAGTACTCAACACTTGCCCACAAGTACAAAAGTGTACTTGCACAAGTACAAAAGTGGACTTGCTTAGCCTTTTCCGAGTTCTGGGAAACATTCCCATTACTCACTTACAATATAATTTCTTAAGTTCCGTGACTCCCAGAACTCATCTTTTTATACTTTTAGGTGTTTTATACATAGTGATGTTCATTTTGCTATATATTATCAATGTTTTACGTCATCTTTTAAGTGCTTTGTTAGTTTTTTTATCAATTTACTGAGTTTTTTTGCAATTTCTTGAGTTCTGGGAAACATTCCCATTACTCAGTACAGTACAATTTCTTGAGTTTTTCTGTCTTTTGTTGCTTAAGGTATATTGTTTGCTTAAGATGAATTGTTTTATCGTAATTGTGTTTGTATATATGTATGTATTTTATCTGGTGCATGCTTTGTAGCATCAATAACGGAAGCCAGGAAGCAGTAGTAGACATCAGTAGTCAGTAGTAAGGGCATTTCGATATATTTACCTTAAGTGCCTTTTATGGGCAACTAACTAAGGTGGCAGGTGCTTATTAGGCATTCACCTTTTTTTTTATACAAGAATCTTTAAAATATTATTTTTTTTAAATTTATCCCAAAAAAATTATTGAAGTCATTAATATTCATATAATAAAATAAATTAACAATATAAGTAGATTAATATGGCATTTTATTGAAAATATGTGTTAATTTGATAAAACATTTGTTGCTAATAAGTTGTTTTGATTAATGGAGATAATATTAAATATTTAAAAATTAAATTGGAGATGAGATTGGGGCTACATGGTTCCAAAAGGCGCTAGGCGGTACTAGGGCGGTCGACCACCTTCGAGCGCCTAGATGGTTAGGCGGCCTATTAATCGGAATTTAGGCGGTTTTTATATTATTTTATATTAAATATATATGACTAATATAATAATTTAAATAATATTTACATCCTAATATACTTAAATTAAATCAATTTAACATAAATATCATATATTTTATTATAAAATAATAATAATCCATTATTGTTAACCTAAAAATGTCAAATTCAAGAAATCTTGACTTGAAATTTGAAAAATTCTACCTTCTTAATTTTCTCGCGCGTTCAAACTATAACCTAAGTAGTTTTTCTTTATATTTTTCTTATGTGTTGGGTCGGATTAGATTGAATTAGTTATTCATGGGCTAGTATGCTAGGTAGTATTTAGCTTAGGCAACTCATTAATTTGATTGAGTAGTTTATTAATTAGATTATGCGTAGACGAACCTTCGAGCCACCTTCGAGAGAAATTCTAGGCGGATTGCACTTTGGAACGCCTAGGCGGAGCGCCTAGTCGGCTAGGCGGCCTTGTTTTAGAACACTGGCCACATGTAGCTAACATTTTTAAGGTTAACTCCAACAGCTATCCAATAATTTTGCCAGAATTGGGAGTCAAACACATATTCCCTATCAAATATTAACCTTATAAAACAACTCTACTCCAACAGCTTCCCAATTTTAACCCCCCAATTTCAAAAAACTCTACTTTAATTTTATTTAAAAAATTTCTTAAATAAATAAATAAATTAATTTTAAAATTATTTATTTACTATTTTACTTTTATATTTGTAAAAAATATTCGAAACAAAAAAATGTAATGTTAATATTTAAATTATAATTCTCAAAAGAATAATCAAACGATTTTTCTTTTTATTTTTTTTTCAATTGAAATGGGTTTTCATCCAATAAGATTAAAATATATTAGTATTATTTAATAAATTATGAAGATACAAATTTTCAATTAATTTGATTATTAACTTCTTTAAAATCTCTTAATTAATAATTTTTTTTAATAATTATAATATTTTTATTAAATTTTTTAACTTATAATAAAAATATTTACATACATAGTATTGATATTTGAATAATTTATTTTTTAAAACTTAATTATATATATTAAAACATATTTAAATTAAAAGAAAAAATTAAAAAAAATGTAGCAAAGTTAAAAAAATGTAGCAAAGTTAAAACATATAACTAAGTCCAATGGGTGCCCAATTCTAGCTAAAAGCTAGAATTGGGGGTTGAATATCAATATTTTGTACTCCAATAGGCTCCTGATAATTGGGTACCCTATTATTGGGTACCCAATTCTTCTAAATTTCAAGCTAGATGTGGCTAGCAAAAAAGTTAGCTACATAATTGCTACATTAATAAAAATATAGATATATTTAATCTTTTAATTATATAATAAAAAGTTATGAAATAATTTGAGAAAAATAAATATATTTAATTTGTAAAAATTTATAGTAAATCAATTTTTTAGTTAAAAATTAATTATTTAAAGCAATAATTATTCAAAAATAATAAAAATAACAAATTATATTTTCAATGTTAATATATTGTATTTTTTCAAATATTTTAATTATAATTAAAAAATAGATATATAAATAAAAAACTTAAGAATTTAAAAAATAATAATTTAGCTAGATATAAAGAGTTTTAACATTATAAAACTTTATTCATGAAAAACAAAAATGGTATTTCAAAACACTACAATTGAAAATTCTACCGATAATATAATTTACTATTGACAAATTATAATTATTCAAAATTGTATTTATTTGTAATAAATTAAAATAATAAAAAAATGAATATAAATTTAAAATATTATTGTTAGTAACTTAAAATTAGACATATATATTAATTAAATTAATTAAATTATTTTATTATTAACTAATTAATTAAATAAAAAAGTTATTGGAATAAAATATGAATAGGGATCCTGAAATTGGGAAGCTGTTGGAGTAAAACTGTTTTTGGGAGTTAATATTTGGAAAAGATGAGTGTTTGACTCCCAATTGTAGCTAAAGAAATTGGGAGCTGTTGGACTTAGCCTAACATTTTTTAGAATTGGGATCCCTATTATGGCTTTAGCCAGAATTGGGAACCTGTTGGAGTTGGTTTTTTACATTGTTCAACCCTCAATTATAGCTTTTTGCTACAATTGGGGTCCTATTGGATTTAGCCTAAGTCCAACAACTAGCTGATTGAAAAGTCAAAACTGAGAGTTAAACAGTGTATTTTTTTTCAAATAGTAACTTTGAAAACAGTTTTACTCCGACAGCTTCTTAATTTCAACCTCCTAATCTTATTAAAATTTATTTTAATATTTTTTCTATTTTGGATAAATTATTATTTTTTATGTAATAATTATTTCTAATTTATACAAAAATGTTTGAAATTAAAATTTATATATTTAATATTAATTTTTTATTAAATATTACTAAAGATAATTAAATATAGGTATTATTTATCGTTCATTTTAAAATAATATGTCTATTATTTATTTCTATACGAGAATCTTAAAAGGGTTTGTTTTCAAATTTTATCCAAAAATATAATCAAAGTCATTAGAATTCAAATATTAAAATAAATTAATAATATAAGTAGATTAATTATGATGTTTTATTTAAAATATGTGTTAAATTAATAATATAGATTGTTGGAAATACATTCTTTTGGTTAATGAAAATGATATAAAATATTAAAAAATTAAATTGGGGATGAGACTGGGGTTAGCCACATGTAGTTAAGATTTCTTAAGAATCGGGTTCTCTATTGTAGTTTTAACCAGAATTAGGGACCTGATGGAGTTGATTTTTTAATTGTTCAACCCCCCAATTGTAGCTTTTTTGCTACAATTGGGGTTCTATTGAACTTAGTTTAAAAAATTGAATTCCCTATTCTGGCTTTAGCTAGAACTGGAAAGCTGTTGGAGCTGGTTTTTCATTATTCGACTCCTAATTCTATCTTTTTGCTAGAATTCGGGACTTCTTGGACTTAGCCTAAGGCTAGCTACCGACCAAAAAAAGTCTAAGGATGAGTCCAACAAGTTCTTTATTCTAGCTTTTAGCTATAAATTGGGAGTTGACCACTCTATTTCATACTCCAACATCTTCTTTAGAATTGGAATTGCACATTCTGATACCCAATTAATTGGGTTTCTATAACTACATTAGCCAGTCAATTTACTTAGTTACATCTTTCTTCTTTAATTCATTTTGCATATTTGTCCACAGTTTTAAATTCACGTATAATTATTTTTTCTTGAACATCTTAATTAGTATACTGCCCATAAGGCGTGGTATACCGCTCCCAGGTTCTAAGGATTTTGACTTTGTTGACCGTGGACCTTGCGTGGCTAATCTTTGCTTGCATAGCGCTTTACCGACCGTACGGCACGGTGTACCGCTCAATCTTTAACTCTCTGAACAAGTTGACCGTGATATACCCGTCACGACTCTTTGTCATGCAGCGGTGTACCACCGATATGGTGCGCTATACCGCACGACCTCTTCTTACCTTTGACCAATGTACAATGTGTCACTTTTCGCCCCATGATCAAGATTCGCGCATCAGTACACCACAAGTATGGAATGGTATACCGCACGATCAATATAACTCTCTAAGCATTTGACCCATGCATATAAGTTGTGACGGTGTGGCATGGTATAGTATATCACCCGTATGGGGCGATATACCGCTCAACCTGTTGGTGAGCACGATTTTCATTTTTTTCACCCCAAACTCAATTCTCGACTTACATGCACACCAAAAACACATTATACCTTTCTCATTAACTATAGTAATACACTAAACCAATAATTAAACTTACTAATAAACACTAAGACATAAAATTAAATGACTAAAACATTAAAACATGGGTTGTCTACTAAGAAGCACTTTTCTTTAACGTCGTTGAAGTTCGACGTGTTACATCAAGACTATCTCTTCCTTACATAACCTCCCAAAAATGAGCGAGGTTATCAACATCTACCAAGCGGAATTTGCATCCATTGGACTTCATTTCAACCATCTTCTTAGAAATAACTATATGGACTGTGTATAGTCCATTCCAAGAACTCTTGTTCTTGCGGTATCTTTTTAGGAGAATTGGTGCTTTCATTGCAACCTCGTTGTCTACCCCAAACTCTTTCTCTTCAATGGTTTCTATCGGAACTTTATCATTTTTGTTTCAAAATCCGCTTCAAATGGGAAAAGGTTGATGATGTCTCTCTTTTTGTGATGAATAAATCCATTCAGTATACATTATTTTGGGATTTTATTGGGCTTAAGTGAGGTATTTTTCCTTGTTATTTGCTATATTGCACTTTTTCCTCTTATTTTGGACTATTATATATTTATAGAGATTTTTGTGCTTTAATGGTGTGGTTAGTGCATATCGTTTAATGGTGTGGTTAGTGCGTATCGTTTAATATTAAGGAGAAGAAGTCAAGGAGTCAGTAGAAACCCCAAGTCAAAGAGAAAATTGAGTTTAGAACCACTTTAGAGAGTTGGAGCTTTTACTTGCACCTTAATATTTCTGTCACTACGACTTTTTGGTGATATATTTGGACATTATTCCTTTTATTTAGAAAGATCGTATAGTCATGGTCGTGTGGAAAGTGACGGAAGTCGATTCAGAGCTAATATGAAGAAGTTATGCTATTTGCACCCACCGTGGTTCGAACAAGAAATCTGGTTAAGTAAAAACAGGTTGGGCCTCTTCTAACCCTAAATTCCTAAACCTAAAGAGGACCCAACTTTTTTGGTAGCTACATAAGCTCATTTTCCACCCCCATATCAGTACCACTTGATACACAACATTATCCAGACAAATTTGATCAGTCTAGAAAAGGAGGAGAAGCGCCAGAACAAGATGAAGAGGATGAACAAGGGTTTGTCTATGAACCCAGCCACTCTACCTCTTAAACATGAATTTTGTACTTCGTTTTAATTAGTTTTTATTTATTTAGTGTTAATTCGATTATGATCTAAACTATAACTGCTTGAGGGCGCTTTTGTATACATTTTGCTTAGCTTTTTGATTATGTTATTATATTTTAGATATCATATTGATGTTTAATTGAATTGGGATTTCATTTATATTTACATTGTTTGTGTATTTTCTATAATTACTCATGTGATCTAGCCAAGTAGCAGGAGCTGTCGTAATTGACCTAACACCCGGGTGGGAGCGATATACCAGAATTAGTACACAAGCGCCTAGTTCCTTGAACCGGTGGGTTCTTGCACGCTAGGTAGTCAATATGGTAAGATAGGACTTAAGCCTACCCAAAAGCCGAGAAGATGAATAAGATAAAGAGCGAAGATCGCCCGTGCGGGGACTTAGATTGAACTTTAATCCCGATTAATATGAACAATAAAACCACTCGCTTTTATTAATAACAAGGTCAACTAGCAACATAATATATTACTTATCAATATCCTCAAGTATCCATCTCATCGATTTTACCTCTTCATATATTTAGTTGTTTATTTACATTCTTGTTTAATCATTATTCTTAGTTTAATCATATTTAGTTGTTAATCAAACCAAAACCAAACAAATACTCTTCCATTTTATCTTTAGCATTTTGTTATTTGAATTACAAACTTCACGCAATTTACATTACTTTGAAAACCTTTAATCACAATTAATCCCTACAAACGATAACCCTTTTTTATTATTCTTGCTTACCTACGATCAGTACTCTTCCGAGTCGCTAACCCTATTATTTGTACTTTATTTCATTAACGGGGACGACAAAGGTCAGTTGGGTTCCCCTTATGATTCAGAGGAGCTTTATTAGGTGGTTTCCTTCTTAGCACTCTCTCCTCCGAACTTAAGGCCGCTACAACCTTGGTTGGCTCTTTCTTTGCCTTATCAATGGTGTTCAAGTATAAAATGTCTTCCAGAAAATTATAGCCTTGAACACATTGAATTTCTCCTCCTCGTCTTGCCCTCGCATGATCAATTCACCATTATCTACATAATCAAAGTACGCCCCGTGGCTAGGAATGGCTGCCTTAATATGAATGGCACATTCTTATTCGCGTCGTAGTCAAGAATAATGAAATCACGAGAAATTATAAAATTACTTTCCTTGACGAGGACGTCCTCTATCTTTCCTTCAGGTTGGGGGAGCGTCATATTCGCCATGTGCAAGAACATGTTAGTAGGACTCGCATTCCCAATTCTCAACTTCTCAATTATTGACTTAAGCATGAGATTGATACTCGTACCTGAGTCTCACAATGCTCTCCTGGTCCACTCTTTACCAATGGATACAAGAATGTTAAGAACTCCCAGGATTTTTTAACTAGGAGGCAACTTGCCTTGAAATAGCGCACTACACTCCTCCGGAAAACCAATAATATCTCCCTCCAAGTACTTGTGTTTGTTGGAAATCACATCCTTCATAAACTTTAAATACTTTGGCATGCTTTGGATGGCTTCCAGAGGGAAAATTGATTTGTAATTTCCTCACCATGTCCATGACTTCTTGTACTCTTTTTTATTGTCCTTATTTTGGATATGTGATGGTAATGGTGGAGGAGGACGGTTCTCTTTCACAACTAACTCTTTCTTCTTTTGAGTCGAAATCTTCTCAGCACCTTTGTTAACGGTTATCAACTCAACAAACTCTTCAACTACTTCTTCTGCTTCTTTCTCAACCTCTTTCTCAACTACTAAGGTAGAGGGTAAGTTTCTTCCCCTTCCTTAGTTCAACCACTTAATGGCTAGCTGTACCATTAATGTTGACATACAAAAAGCCTATGACAGCTTGAATTGGAAGTTTATATTCAAGACCTTATATGCAATGGGCTTTCCAAAGACATTCATTGAGTGGGTGGAGATGTGTGTAACTACTCCTAGCTACTCTATAGGTGTTAATGGAGAAATGGTGGGGTTTTTTCAAGGCAGAAGAGGCTTGAGACAAGGGAACCCACTGTCCCCTTATCTATTTGTGTTAAGCATGGAGGTGTTGACTTCAATATTCAAGTTTTGTGGTCTGAATAATAAATTTTCCTTTCACCCGAGATGTGAAACACTCAACCTAAACCATATAATGTTCGTTGATGACTTGTTAATTTTCATGAAAGCTGATGTGGAATCAGCTGAGGTGATAAAGGAAGGTTTAAGTGTTTTCTCTAGAATGTCAGGACTAAGAATAAACAGCAGTAAAAGTGAGGTATATTTTGGGGGTGTGTCTAATGAGGAATGTGGGAGAATTGTGCAGACCTTGGGAATAAAGGAGGGTAAATTACCTGTAAGGTATTTGGGGGTGCCCTTAAGTGCTCGGAAATTGAGTGTAGGGGATGCAAATAAGCTAGTAGAAAAGATTTGTGAATCTATTAATAATTGGAGTAATAAAATGCTAACCTATGCAGGTAGACTTGAGCTTATAAAAGTAGTTCTGGTGAGTAAGGTTCTATATTGGTGTAGAGTGTTTATGCTCCCAAAACAGGTTATTTACAAGTTGAATCAACGGTTTACAAGCTTTCTTTGGAGGGGTAATCTGGAAGGGGCTAGAGGAGCAAAGGTTGCTTGGAAAAAAATATGTACACCTACAGCTGAAGGTGGTTTAAATGTGCCTGACCTGGAGGTGTTAAATAAAGTATGTTTACTCAGTCTTTTTTGGAGAGTATATAAGAAGAGTGGCAATTTGGTGAGCTGTTGGGCCCACAAAAATGTGTTAAGAGGGCAATGCATATGGGGTATAAGTGAAAAACAGGACATGGCATGGATTTGGAAAAAATTGCTCAAGTTAAGGTGTATAACTTATGAATTTATAACATATGAGATTAGAGATGGAGGTAGTACTTTTTTGTATTGGGACAGGTGGATTGGAGGGAAGAATGTGAATGAAGTGTTGAGTAGAGGCATGGAGGTTAGTAGTTTGTGGGTGAATAAAACAGTTAAGAGTTGTTATAACAGAGGGAGGTGGCATTTTCCTAGGGAGTTGAAAGGCCTAGCTGAAGTTGCTCCAAAATTAAGTAATGGTGATGATAAAGTGAGGTGGATAGCGAATTGCAAAGGTAAATTCTCTTTCAAGAAAACTGTACAAACTATTAGAGGGACAGGGCCTATCTTGGAGTTGACAAGAATCATATGGTATAAAACTAATGTACCTAAGTGTAAGTTTATAACATGGCTTGCTTGTCTTGATAGACTACCCACAAAACATAGGATGAGTGAGTGGGGTGTGGAGATGGATAGAAATTGTAGTATGTGTTTGAATGGTGTGGAAGATATGGACCATGTGTTTGTGGGCTGCCCATATGCGAGAAGGATTTTGATCCAATGTATAGAGAAGAGTGGAATAGTTTGGCCTAACTGTAGAACTTGGGATGAAGTGATGGAATTGATAATAAATAATGCTCAATCGAAATTCTTGAATTTCATCCATGGAGGATGGTTTACTGCCTGTGTTTACTATATTTGGCTGAACAGGAACTCAAAGATACATGATGGGAGGATGAAAAATGAAGAGGAGCTGATGCATAACATTCAGAATTTACTTTACATTAAATCTTGTGACTGCAGGAAATATAGTGAGAATGATAGGAATAGGGATATTGTTGAAAGTTGGAAGTTATGTAATGTGTTTAGTTAATTCTTATTTGTAATAGATAGGAGTAATACTTAACTGAAACAATGTATTGTTTAAAGGGTGTTATAATAAAAGCTTGTTTAGCGAAAAAAAAAATGAAAGTTGAGAGGGAAAAAAAAAATTCAAAATTATGAGAATTCTCAGTATTGCTTGGAAGTTGACCTTGCGATCGTGCGTTAACAACATCAGTAATTTGAGAGACTTGATTCTCAAGGATTTTTAACGTATCTAAATAAGAATTCAAGGTTTACTCTATATTGGTTGACTTTTAACTAGATGTCATCATAAATTTATTCAAAGTTATAGCCAAATCATTAGTGGTGATCATACCTTCTTGTGGATGGGAAGAGAGTGCCTTCTGAGCAAGTCTATTGCCATAAGCATCATATACGGGAGTTTGTGGAGCTTGAAATCTATGTCTTGGACCTTCTTGATAAGATTTTGAGGACTAGCTTGATAATTGTTTCCTTGGGGGAAAGGTTGATAGTTTCCTTGATTAGAAACCCCATGAATATCAGACAATTGTAGCCCCGGATAATTTCTATCTTGATTTTTTCAGCCTTGACCACCTATATGGTGGTTCCTTCGATTAGATATGAAAAATACGGATTCTGAATTATTGGGACACTTTTCCCACACATGATCAATTACCCCGCAACAAGGACAAATTTTAGGCTCTTTCACTACAATCCTATCCAATATACCAAACGCATGATTTGCGCTTACCATCATGAAACCTCCTCCACATAGCGTATCAGATTTTTCTTCGGCAGTACATCCAAACTTCTATAAAACATACCCAATTGCAACTTTGGTGTGTACCCATGAAGTGAACACTTCTTCAAACACGATTGGAAGCGAGTCTAGGCTGCTCCCAATGTCTCTCCTTCTTCTTAGTGAAATCCCGCCAAATCTAATTTAACCACTCAAACACACACTTATGATGATATTTATCAAAGAAATATGTCTGCAATTGTTCCCAAGTAGTGATTAACTCACTAGGCTGTTGATCGTTCCACTCACTAGCTTCTCTTGTAAGGAAAGTGGGAAATTAACAAGATACATTTGTTCATGAGTGATGTACGCATTGCATATTTTCATAAACTTCAGAATAGATCTAATAGGATCTTCGCGAGCAACCTACTATAATGTCCAAAATTAGCAAAAATGTTGTTCATACGCGCATAGGGCTTTAATCTCACAACATGAATAGTGGGTGGACAAATCCCAAGTGGTGGCAAACGAAATGGTTTGTTGATCTTGTGGTTGAAAAACCTAAGCACGACCCCAGTGGGACTTGTGCACCTTAATTATTAACTACATTTTATGGATTTCCTTCATTCACGTTCAGTCATGGTTGATTGTTTTGTTAACCCAAAGGTGGTTTCAATTGATTCTCATTAGCTACGAAACCTCGTAGGGATCAAGAATAGACATCACAACTGGTACTAGTCTTTATCTCTTCCTTTGATCTTGAAGCAACTTCTTAATATTTGAGAGCATACACCATAACCTATGAAAACTGTAAAAAGACAAAAAAAACGCAAGTAATGCCAACGAAAACTAAACAAATCTATACTAAAACAAAACACAAAAATATAACAATATAATCCCTGGCAATGGCGCCAAAAACTTGTTGCTCCCCCGGGTGTGATAATAATCAGCACTTAGAAAGAGGTTAACTTCCCGCAAGTTCACGGGTCGTTGTCAAGTAATGCAAATAAGTCCATTGATGTATAGTCTCCTCATGGATTATCAGTGTTAACTCAAGTTGTTTTGTAGTATAATATTGAATAACTTGTAAACAAGAATCAAAAAGACAAAGTGAATGAAGAAGTAATTTTTTTGGTTTTTATAATGATGTAAACGACAAATGACAATTAAAAAATTAAACTAATGGAATAAATATAAAATTAACTAAAAAGGAAGTTTTTAAATATAAGATTTATGATGAAGGATTGCTAATATCCCCCAAAATTGATAGTTATGATGTTCTAGATATAGGGGTAAATTGGTTGTTCATAATAACCTGGATCCTTAAGTCTGCCTAACTCCCGTAAGGGTCGACTTGGGAAGCTCATGAATTCAAATTATGAGAGATTAAAATAGCGGGTACTTGGCTAGTCAAGCCCCTCGACTCACTAACGTACACCAAGCGTGTATACACTAATCTGTAATTGGACCCCCCCCCCTTCGGAACACAAGCTCAATTACTTAGGCTAATCACTATTCGACCAATAAGATTAGTATTTAACATAAGTTGAATAACCATTATATGCAAAACTCAATTTAATTAATATGTTTAAAAGCTAAAATAAAATAAAGTTACTCTTTGAAATGAACGGATTCGGAGCTCCGACAAGGAAGACTGGTTGTTTTTTGTTGAAAGCCCCTTTATTCCATCTCTTCTGCTCCTGCTCGTGCTCCTGTTGAAAACGTATAAAATGAATGTGTAATGAGTAGTCTATGTTTTTGGAGCTGGTATATGACTTATATACTAACTAAAAACATTTGGGGTCCCCCATGGGCTGCTTAATTAGGTAAGATATGGACCAATCTGTTTTTAGCTATTGCTGGACTGGTTTGAGCCACTGAGAAAGAAAATAGTATAACTTTTTTGTCTCAACTCTGAATTGACTTATGTCACTTTCCACGCGACACTGACTTAAAGATGTTTCTGAATCAAAAGGAATTTCTTCAAAATATCTAACCAATTTCCAGTGATGACTAAAACAATATGACTGCAGAACAGTTCCAATAAACCTTCCAACTTCCCAAAGTGGATTTAAACTCATATTGCACTTTGACTTGGGGTTTGACTTGAATTTTTTACTTCTTCTATTTATCTTGGTACCTTGTGTCAACCATGTATCTAAAAGCTACATGCTTAACACACAATTAAAGCACAAAAAATCTATAAATACATGGGGAGGTGTGTATATCCCCGTGGGGTTAGACGTGGTGCGCGTAAGCAATCACGAATCACCCATGTACCAAAAAAATCTATAAATAACAATAAGTCCCAAAACAAGAGAGAAAAGTATAATACATCAAATAATAGGGAAAAATCTCTTACTTAGGCCCAATAATCTCCAAAAAAGATATCTAGTGAGTGGATTGATCTGTCACAAAAAGAGAGACATCAAGACCCCTAACTCAAAGTTTTGTCATCTAGACAAAATAAAAAGAAAAAAGTAAAGCATAGAAGGGGCATAAGTCCAATAAATAAAAGAAAAGATAAATAGAACAATAATGAACGACGCTAAATCAATGATCCTATCGAGTCTCATACAGTAATATTTATGGGTATGGAATATCATACAAGGTAGCTTACAATCCCTTGAATAAGGCTAGAGATGTTGTTTTTGTGTATGTTGGTGCTTCATACGATCGTATTCGAGCAAATATTGATAGATTATAAAAGGGTGATCCCTCCTCACACACTGAATTTGAATGTCATCCCGTGACGAGTAATTTTGAATGTTTTCATGCAGAATTCGAGGCATGTCTTGCTAAATTGTGCTTGTTGTACACTATCGTTTCACGATGATACATTTCTAAAGAACAAGTTCAAAGGCCAACATCAAAAGATTCCAACCAAGGTATAAAAACGACTGGGAATTTAACTATTTGTTGATGGGGGTTTTACCCATTTAATGTGATGATTTTTACCCATCACATTGGATTGTTCCTGACTAAATATGGTTTCTCTTGCATGTATTTTACCAATTACTTTTTCAATTGTACATGACGAGGATGGTGATAATTTGACTAGTTTTCTACATGCCTGAACTCTGCAATAGATAGACTTGTGTTGAATTTTGTATCAGATCGTCATGGTGGGATTGCCACTGCACTGGAAGAGTTGTTTCTCGCTTAAAATTATAGATTTTGTCTACGACATCTGAAAATGAATATGAAAAAAATAGAGTCGGTGGTTAGTTTTAACCAATTGAATGATGCATTTTCTCTCTCATTATGCTTCTATACGTGACGAGGAACCCTACGAGATATCTCTTGTAGCTTTCTAGAGAGGGATGGTAAGAAGGCCGTGAGTTTATGCACGAATTGTTGGTGGGTCTGGAGGTGTGATAAATAAAAAATAATTAAAACACACGCACCTCGAGAGAATTATGAGAAACTCTCTGCAATTCGCAAGTAATATTAAGTAAAGTAAAATTTTGTTCTCATGGATTTAGTCAGTTAGCTCAAACTCGTGTTCGATAATAGTGTAATTGGATTTACTTGGATTAAACTATAGATAAAAATAAAATATGATATTTGTTTGGTTTTTAGGATTAAGACTAAAAATGCAGTATTAAACTACTCATGTAAGAAAATAAATAATTAAAAATTATATGAGAAGTATAACTTAGGCCTGCTAGTATGAACCTCTCTTACGAAGTCGATATTCTAATATTAAGGGCGAGTTGAGCATATATAAGTAGTTGGTTTTCTATAATCCTTCTAACTCCCATCAGGATTAGAAGGCAACCTCAAAACAACTATGGTACTTGGGTAAGGGGGCTATAGGCAATGATCAGTGATTAATTTCTAACCATAATGACTACCTAGTTAAGAAATCATGTCAGGTTCACTACCACACAGTACATGATTATGTATCGTTATAAACAATTGAACCCCCTGTTAGGGTGACAGTCCTAATTACTAAGGGAGATCCTAACCTAGTCAGAGCTAAGGCGGGAATGAACGGAAAATATATAATACAGTTATAAAGTAAATTTCTCAATTCAATTATAATCAATCCCAAATAATAATAGAATAGAAAATAGTAATCAAAGGTTATACATAGTGCAAACCCAAGTTATGTGATGATTAGTTCATTATTACAAGAATAAAACTAAAGAGTAAAAGGATTAGAAAAAATGTTAAGCTAAGAATTTAATACGATTTACCCTAATGGTAGCAGTGGAATGATGCAGAATTGTTGATGTGGCGCTCCAAATTCTGTTGATTCCACCAGTCGACGTGCACTCTCAAATGAAATGTTGAATAAAATAACAGCATACCTATTTCTCAATTCAAATTCTGATTATATATATATGTATATATATGTGTATATACATATATATACATATATATACATATATATATATATGCATATATATATATATATATATATATATATATATATATATATATATACATATATATATATATATACATATATATATATACATATATATGCTCATATATATATACATATATATATGCTCAGTACGTTTTATGGGTCATGGGCTTCACTTAAATGACCTAGTACAACCCTAAAACGCGCCTTTCTCAAGAAGGAACTAGTTTGAGTTACGCCACCTGCGAAATCAATAACTTTTTTGTTTCGCCTCCAAATCACTAACCGTCGGCGGCCACACGTTCCTAACTCAGAGTCCTATATAGATATCAAAGGGATCCTCTAAATTATTTTTCAATCTCACGTTGCATAAAAAATAATTTATTTTCTAAATCTGGTCAATAACTCTTAACACTTCCTAAAAATTGTTAATTTGTCTTTTAACTCTTGCTTTCTACTTTGATTTCCTTTTCTCGACTTTTTGTCCATACTTTGCCGTCTAATATCATCCTTATTCTGAAGATGTTCACACTCAATACACAAATTACACCTAAAAAACTCTAAAAGTAACAAATCTTCGAGACCAGACAAAAAACGTGAATATATCAAATAACTGGAGAAATACCTTAGATAAGCAAATAATGAACCTAAAATGATGTCTCGTGACTAGATTATTTAATCACAAATATGGATACATCATTTTCCGAGGAAGAAATATGTAGACGCTTATTTCCTAGGCCGGAATTTTGGCGAGATGACTTCAAACGCGAATGAGTCGTTTAACAACCAGATTAGATCCAAACATTGTGACAATATTAGATTTAGTGAGAATGGGTTAATGATTAAAATAGAAAATTATGATTATAATCAATTCAAATTAGTGACACACGGTTGAGTGATTTTAGGAGTGTAGACGTTCTCGTCCGCCATTTATTTAGAGTATCTGAATACAAAATACAAAATTTTATAAACATATTTTATATGAATTGGTCCATAATCTTAAGTAAACTTTATCAAAATATGGATAAAAAATCTAAATTTTAACCGATATAAAATTGTTTTGATTAATATCAATTCTCGTGGATATCCATGAAATTTTTACCAAGTTTTTCAAAGAAAATTACACTGTCATTCTACTAAAAGATATGAGTAGTGATATATATCACTCCTTTTTAGTTTAGTGATGCATCACCTTTAATGTGTCACCTTATATTATATTAAATCAAGAAAAAAAAGTAATTAGAAAAAAGATTTTTTTTTAATTGATATTTAAAACCTTTACATAAAAGGTGATATAAAAGTAAATCAGAAAAGATCGATAAATATCATTAGTCAAAAGAATATATACTTAATACATGCCTCCGATTACAGAATGTATTAATAATAAAAACTCTTTAAGTAATGTCACCCTACTTATTTAATTTTAGAAAACAAAATATGTAGTTAGGCTACAAATTATAGGTTAGTCTAGTATAATAAAATAATACACAAATATATCAACAATATTCCATTGAAATTTTTTGGGTTTGGGGTTTCTTCGAGAATCTCTTAACCTTAGACGAGAGTGACAATCACCAGTTTACGTTACCTCGGTTGGCTTCTTTCGAAGATAGCGATATTGATATTTTGAGTGAGCGGATTTCGGGAGAGGAGGTTAAAATAGCGGTATTTGAAATGAATCTGAATAAGGCGCCAAGCCCAGATGGATTGACTGCGGGTTTTTATCAAAAGTGTTGGGACATTGTGGGCGCACAGTGACAAATATGATTAGAGGAGCTTACTAGGTTGGCCGATTTTCGAAGGAGTTTTTGGGTACTTTGACCCGTCTCATTCCTAAGATTAGTAATCCGGAGTTTATAACTTAATTCAGGCCTATTAGCCTGATTAATGTTTGTTATAAAATATGTATGAAAGTGCTCGTTTATCGTATGTGGTATATCCTTGCGAAGTACATTGGACCTTTCTAGAGTAGATTTTTGCCGCAAAGATCTACTATCGATAATGTGGTCTTGGTCACCGAAATGGATCATTTGTTTCGCCATGCGAAGGGTAAAAAAAGTTATATGGCTATTAAGGTGGATTTGGCGAAAGCCTATGATAAAGAAAGGTGGGACTTCATCCAAGATTCTCTTGTTTCGCTCGGAGTTCCTATGAAGTGGGTGGATCTTATTCTTCAAGGGATGAGTGATAATGAATTGAGTATTCTTTGGAGATATCATACCTTACCACCATTCAAACCGGAGAGAGTAATAAGACAAGGCAATCCTATCTCCCCTTATTTATTCGTCATTTGCATGGAGCGTTTGTCAATTCTCATTCAGAACGTGTTGAAGCTAGCGAGTGGAAACCCGTTAGACTTTCATTAGGGGGGTTTCCTATATCTCATATTTTTTTCGCTGATGATTTAATTTTGTTTTTGGAACCTTCTGTGAATAATTTTGATATTTTACAAGATACTTTGGATGCCTTTTGTAAGGATGCGGGCCAGACAATCAGCAAGGAGAAGTCTGTGGTCTAATTTTCTGGAAATGTGGATGAAGGTATTGCACTTAACATTGAAGAAATGAGTGGATACAAGAGGAGAGAGGGATTGGGGAAATACCTTGGAGTACCCATTCTATCGGCAAGGAGACCTAGAGAATTTTATGGGGAAATCATCACAAAACTTCACGGTAAACTCGCTAAATGGAAAGGTAATGTTTTATCACTTGTTGGTCGCATTACAGTAGCACAATATATGCTTAGTGCGGCCCCAATGTATATCATGTAAGTGGAAAAACTACTTGTCTATGTTTGCAAAGAAATTGATAAAATTAGAAGAGAGATCATTTGTGATATCACAGAAGAACAGAGACATATCAACTGGATAGCATGGAAGGATATTTGTAAGCCCAAGTCTTTAGGTGGCCTTGGGTTTTGTTTTGCGGAAGATATGAATAAAGTGTTATTAGGTAAACTGGGTTGGAAGGCAATTCATGATGATAGTACTATCTGGGCTATTGTCATGAGACAGAAATATTTTAACTCGAATCACTTACATTATATTCCTAGAGCTACGGATTCAAAAATGGGTAGAGCCATCGTGGAATGTATTGTCGTAGTTAGACGGTGATCCCGATGGCTCTTGTATAATGGGACAGAGGTGAATTTTTGGTTAGATGTTTGGTTGGGGGATCTCCCTTTAATAGAGTTCGCAATCGGCGATGTGGGAGTGGGCAAAAGAATTAAAAAAGTTAGAGACTATGTACTAGAGGATGGATCTTGGCATTGGGACGTTTTTCAGCACTTCTTGCCAACTTCTAAGTTGTTAGAAATTACAGGGGTTTCTTTATAGAGTGATTTGGATAATAAAGATCAGCTATCTTGGACAAGGGAGATTCATGGTATTTATACTACTAAATCGGCTTCATGGGAGTACGAAACGAGTGAGACTCAGTCTCTTATCTAGTGGGGTAAAACTTGGAGGCTTAAATGTTCCCAAAGAATTAGAGTTTTAATTTGGAGAGCAGTACATGAGAGGTTAGAAACTTGCGGTAATTTGAGTAAGAGATGAGTGGTGTATTCATGCCTTTGTCCGTGTTGTGGCCTGGTAGAGGAGGACGCGCTTCATGTATTAAAAAATTGTGTTAAGACTAGAGAGATATGGAGACTAGTTAAGGATGGAATTGTTCATTATGAGAATGGGAATGTTAGTGGGTTTGATGGAAGCATCAGGTTGGATATTTGTGATACTGTTTCGTCAGGGACTTCACATGCAATTTTAGAGAATTCGGGGTCTGCTGGAATAGGTGATGTCTCCCCATTTGTGATCATTTAATATTAGTTGGAGACATCATTTTTAGTGTTTTAGGAAGTCTAGTAGTCGATTTTCACATGTATTAGTGCACTTTCCTATTTCTTGTCTTGATTTAATGAATTATTATTTTTAGAGCATATTGGGTTTGATTGTTTTTTATTGTGAATGCTTTAAAGATATATAAGGTGATTAATTAGATGCTAAATCAATTCCAAGAGATAAAGGAAAGAAGATATGCATGGAAATTGGAGATAAGGAAGGAAAAGCTAAGATATGGAAAGATAAAGTTGCAAAATAAATATGAATTCCAGCACCTACGGCCATAAAAGTGATCATAACTCTATATTGGCTAAGAATTTGGAAGAATGGTCTGAAGCAAAGTTAAAGAGCTTTCCGAGACAATAAGTTTCAACTATTAGAACGCATCAAATGGATAAGTATTGAAGGAGTTACGGCCAAAACAAAACAGCGGCAGATTATTACCTTTTCTATATTTTAGGGTTATGAATTTGAGTTGGGTTTGAAGTCCAAGTTACTTGTCTTCCACTCCAAGAAAACAAAATAGGTCTTCTAAACACCTATAAATACACCCTTAAACCTTTGTAAAGTCATCCTTGCCTCCCATTAATTAGTCCTTAGGTTATTATCATTAGAGTTATTGAAGAGAGCAAGATGAATTCTTTGTATCATTCTTTTAGTTTATTTACTTCAGGTATGAACTAATTATCCCATAGCTTGGGTTTTGCATCATGTATAATCTATGAATTCTATTTTCTTCCTATCTAAGTTTCTTTGGGAATTATATGTTTTAATCTAATTCTAGCTACTTAACCATATATTTGTTTATGTGTTTTTATTTATTGTCTGTCTTAAACCTGGTCAATTTAGGGTTGTGCTAATAGTAGTTAGAAGGTCGCCCGGAAGGGGTGTATAATTATTGAAACACCGCATAAACGTCTAGAATAAGGAATTGGTCCTGACAACACCAGCCTAACTAGATAGTCATTCGAGTTTGATTTAATCACCATATCACCAATTGAAGGAATTGTTTTCTTAGGAACCTAGTAGCGTAGGATAACCCTATTTTAAACTGTCTCGTGGTTTTGTCGTAGACTACCTATACGCTCCGGGTATATGTAGGAATTTAGAATCCTGACTAAGTATCTAAGAGCTATAATCTCCCTTAATAACTGAAATAATAGAAAGAATTAAAAGGATTAGTACATACTAGCAAAAACTAAGTTATACCCTCTCATCTCATATTTTCTCCTAATTATTTTATTGTCTTTACTTGCATTGAGCTTAATAAATTATCTCTCAATCATCTTTATTCTCTGTTTCTTTTAATTAATTATTGCTACTCTAATTATTTGCTCATTCGTATAACACACTAAGTCCCTGAGAACGAATTCTTCTTATAATTAAAACTTGCATATATTCCGTAATACTTGTAGTACCGTGCCTGTCTAGGGTGATTAGTGCATTGTTTTCTGGCTTATTTTATCTTATTTTTATCACACCCTAAGCGATACCAAGTTCTTGGCGCCGCTGCCGTGGACTTGTGTCTCGTTAGCATGTGGGTTATCTATTTCGAGTAGTACTTTTTAGTTAATTTATATTTTTCTGTTTTTTTACTTTTATTTTTTCCAAATTTACGCTTGTTGGTTTGCTCTAGTCTTTTTCAGGTTTTAATAGTGAATCTTTGGCCTCCTCTCCCGGAGCCCGAAAGGATCTTCACAGCTTATAACAGACGAAACCGAGAAGAAAGAAACCAAAGAAGAGTTATGGCAGAATTTCAACAGCAAGACGTAGATCCACCAATTATTCTTATAGTTCCACCACTTGGAGTTGTAGGCCAACAACAACTACCACCAAGAGATAACGGAAACAACAATAATCAGAACAGAGTTGAACAAGATCTCCCGGGCTTGGGAGCACCGTTTCATGTTCAACCATTAGGTTATCGTCCTCCAGAGATCCAGAATATCAAATTTAGGCCCGACCCAGGCATGCTCAGTCAATTTCAGAATTTTGGACTCTATAGTGGTGTAGCAGTTTAAGATCCGGTATGAGCGATTCAGAAGTCCATGCAGATTTGTGATGCCTATGTTACTCCAGGCATTACACGCGAGCAACTGTATTGTCACATATTTTTGTTCTTCATGGCCGGTAAGGCTGGTGAGTGGCTAGATAGGCAACCACCAGGTACAATTAATACATAGGCAGAACTTCAAGCCGCATTCTTTAACCGTTTTTATCCATAGAGTATGAGACTCAAAGACCAAAGAGAACTTGTAAAGTTTTGTGAAGAAAATAGAGAAGAAGTAGGAGACTCATGGACAAGTTTCAACAGAAGTTAGCTAGATGTCCACTCCACAGTTACACCCCGTCTTTATAATTAGCTATACTTTATCAAGGAATCAATAGAGAAAGTAGACTGAGGGTAGATAATCTTGGAAAAGGAAATTTTGTGTCCATGAATCCTACAGAAGCAGACGAAGGTATGAAAAACATTATTAAAATAGAAAAAAGTTGTCCACTTTCGCGAGCTCCTATTACAAATGCCAAAGGTACGCTTCGATAAGATGCAGAAACTGCAAACTCAGCTCAATTGTCCGCATTAGAAAATCAAATCAAAGAAATTAAGCTTGAGATGCAACGAAATTTAGCCGCAGCGAATGTAGTGCAAGAAGCACAAGGTTGTCAACAGTCTGGGGTCACAAATCATACATGGGAAGAGTGCGAAGGAAATCCAGCATCTATTTATTTCATATCCAACCGAGGAAATTATCAATTTTGGTAATAGGAATCATCCGGGTATGCAGTATTCAAATCCACAGGGGGCCGCTAATCAAGGTCATTATCAACCTCGTTCCCAGAATAACTCTTTCCAACCAAGGGTCAAGTTCCATATCAAGGAAACCAAAATTATAATCGACCTGCTCCTCCACAACAACCTGTCAATGACGCATATACCGATTTTTTAGCTCAGAAGGCTCTACCACAATACCTCATGAAGGAGCTATGGGTGATCAACAATTGAAGAATTTTATGGATCTAATGACCACAAATATGCATTCCTAGAATGAGAAGTTAAGAGAACAAGAAGCTTCAATTCAGATTTTAGGTACGCAAGTAGAACAAATGAATAAAGTTCTAACTAATATTATGGAAGCAAAAAATTGAAGGCTATCGAAGGAGGTGATGCCAATATTGGGTTCGAAGCTTGCAAGGCTATTTTCCTTGAGATTGAAGAAAATAAGGAAGTACCACATGTTGCATAAATTGTCGTGGAAGTTTCTAGTACCGAAGAAGAACCAACCAAGTCTATCCCCGTGGACTCTGACTATTCTGAATATGAGGATAAAGATTCAGAAAAATTCGAATTTATACAGCTTCCGAAAGATAGGCAAGAAGAAATTAGATCAGTTATGGAGTTACAAGCTGAGAGAGCTAAAGAGAAAGAGGAAGAAGCCTCACATGAGAAAATAATAGTTGCACCTGCTGTGCAAGAAAAGAAAGAATAAGAGAAGGTGGAATCACCACCAATTGTTCAAACAATGTTATCAACCATTCCTGATACAAATCTGAAGGGTGACATTGAACTCAAGACATGTGTAGAGGCGTACACTTCTGAAAATATCAATGCCTAAATGCTTGAGATTGTGAAGAAAGGGCTTACACCGCAATAAGTTTTTACGCAAGTTTTCCTGAGAAAGAAGCGAGTGTAGAAGCCAAGAAATAAACTGAGAAAGTCTCAAGAAAAGTAGAAAAGGAGTTACCATTGAAGTTCAAAGATCCTTGAAGCTTTAATCTTCCTATTCAACTAAATGGTATGCTCAAGGTGAAAGTTATGTGTATGTGGGTTCAGGTGTGAGTCTTATGCCAAAGTCCGTGTTTGATAGACTTGGACTTCAGAAATCAGAGAAAGCTCCAGTGAAGTTGCAATTTGCTAACAACTCAGTTACCAAGACATGGGGAACAGTGGAGGACGTACACGTCCAATCAGGTAATATCACCATTCCTACTGACTTTGTTACACTTGATTTCGATGCAGGTTCCAATCATACTTGGAAGGCCTTTCGTGGCCACTAGTCAAAGCATAATCAACTTCCAGGAAGGGACCATTACCCTTCATGCTAAAAATGTATCTAAGACATTATATGTCTAGGGTAAGAAACCAAGAAAATCAGATCCCACCGTTCCTATCATTCACATCCTTTCACATCACAAAGTCCCTACAGAGAAGATCCACGAAAAACCTGTGGATACTGATCCAAAGATTGAGTTTGGGGTCAGCCATGAAGTTCTATGGAAAGCCCACAAACCAGAGAATAGGCCACGAGGTTACCAAGACTCGTGGATGAGACCATTCATAGTCACTAAAGTTGTTTCAGCTAAGGTGATAGAGATCAGGCCCAAGAAGGGCATTAAGTGGAGATTAGTAGACGCTCATAGCCTTGCTCGTTGTTGGGGAGGCTATATTCGCAAATCTTGATAGAGGTAGCGCGTCTAACTTTAAAAGACGTTAAATAAAAGTGTTGTACGGGAGACAACCCGCAAATTTTTATGTTTTTATGTTTTTAATTCATGTTTAGTTTAGTTGTTTTAGTGTATATTTCATATTTGAGAAAGGTATTAGTGTTTTTGATGTTCAGGTATTAAAAAAATCGAGTTAGGGAAGAAAAAGAAATTTTTGGGTATATTCTGACCTGCCCACCGGTATTTCGGCCATATGACCGGTAAGTCGACGGGTCAAAAAGGGGTGCCCACGGGTTCACGCGTCGGGTTTTATGCCGAGATATGGATTTTCGAAAATTGTCGCCCCGGTATGCCGGCCAGACAAAAACACGTGCCCTCGGGTCTTCAAATCAGGTTTATTGCCGAAGCGAGTCTTTTCGAAGAACAACGCACTGGTATGCCGGTCATACCTGCGGTATGCCGGTCCGCGCCGCTAGAGAGAGAAAAATTTGATTTTTTTGGTTATAAAGAAGAGGAAGGTTAGTCTATTACGAATTTTACAATCCTTAAACCTCTTTTTCTTCTCCAAACCTCTCCAAACTCCATTAAAGCCTCATCAATGGTGCTGCAGAATCAGCTCGTCGCTGGTCTGGCTGCTACATTAACATGTTCGCATGAACCAGGCTCGACGAGGGAGGTACTGACTAGGACAGCAAAAAAAGCCTAGTTGTCCTCTGCTGGTTTGGTCTTAATGAATCGGTTATAGCGCCAGAGGGAAGAATCGGGTGAGGGGCGAAGTAATACACAACCGGTGCAGCAGCTTCACCAAGTTGGAAGGACTGATTCTTCGGCAGCAGGTACAGCGATGACAGGGAGGGAGCTTTCTTCAGTGGGACAAGGAGGGGAGGCGAGTAGCGCCTTGGGAAGAAGACAGGAGTAGGACTTGCTGGGTTACGCTTGGTGTAATAAAAACTTATCGAGCAAAGGTGTGTATTCTGGGATTGAGTGGATTGTATTTTTTGGAGTGGTGATCGATACGATCTGGAAGATTAAAAATGATATTGTTTTCAATAGGGGTGACTACCCATCAGCTAAAGTGGTGGTTTGAAAGGTGTGTTTCATTGTGGTAAGCTATTCGAGAGTATGGGGAAAGGTTCCAGGTAGTGTGAACAAGAGCAAGGGGCAGATTAGCTTCGTAGGATGGAATAAACCGAAGCAAGGATTCAAATTAAATATTGACGGAAGCTTTAATAAGTGGAGGAAATGTGGAGGAGGTGGTGGAGTGATTCGAGATGGTGAGGGTAGCTGGATTTGTGGCTTTTCAATGAAAGTGGATTGTGAGTTGGTAACGGGCATAGAAATCATGGCGCTTTGTTGTGGACTTAGTTTAGCGGAGGAGTTAGGCTTAGGGGAAGAGGAAGTAACAGATTCTCGGGAAGCTCTGGACATGATTGGACAGGTGGTACATGAGAAAGGACCAGTGGCGAATTGGGTTCATCAGATTAAACAGATTCTTGGACGAAATACAACTTTCAAGGTGAGGGGTATATACAGAGAAAACAATTATTGTGCGGACTGGCTAGCAAAATTGAAGATTTCACAGGTTGAGCATTTCCACAGATATGATAACCGGCCTGATGGCTTATGGGGTATTATCACGCGGGATCGGATGGGGTGGAAGATCCCACGCATGATCTACAGTCCTGGTTTAGCTCTTAATGTACTAGACTAGATAATCTGTTTTTATTATTCGTGTATTTCATGATCCATTAAGGATATCTCTTGTAATGAATAAAAAACCATATTCCATTAATACTCTAGTTATTTTTTTTGACATTGCATTAATACTCTAGTTTGCAACAAGGGTTTCTAACTTACTAGAATTCTTTCACCATAAAATATACGCGTTGAAACCGACCAAATTAAAAATTATCTAGAAGACAGCGGGTCAAGAATTTACTTCAAGATAAGCATTAGAATAATAAATATAATGCCAACCAATTATGGATCCAAATTTCTTTCTTAAATGTAATCTTTTGTTTGAAGAAGCTAAAAGTCTAAAATTAAAATTCAACAGACTTAATATTTAGATAGGGATTTAAATTTTATGTTGAGGAAGAGATGTTTAAAGTCTAATTTTACTACTAAATTTTTTTACTTAAAAACCTAAATAAAAAACATGTTGTAAGAAGCTGCTACGGGGGTTGTTGCATAAAGGAAATCAGTGTGGGACAAGATTCAAGATGTGTTTATTTTTATTTTTATTTTGCAAGATGTTGCTATACCTAAAGTTTTATACTTTTTATTTTTTGGACATTGAAGTTTTTTACTTAAAATCCTAAATAAGTAATACCTCAAAAAGACACCATGTTGTAAGAAGCTGCTACGGGTGCTTGCATAAAGAAAATTGGGACAAGATTTAAGATGTTGTTATAAGCCATTTAATTATAATTCGTTCTACATTTAGAAATGTCATGGCCCATTTCTTTTTCCAGAGGACCCCACCCCCGATTTCCCTCTGCCACTGGCTTCTTTTTACGTGTCTTCACGTCCAACCAATTGTTATATAAACCCTAAGAACGTACAAGACCAAAATAATAATACAGCTACCTGAAAATATTTAAAAGTATTTTTCTTCGATTTTCCGATGGATTTTTATCGAGTTAGTAATTTCTTTGGAGCTCTCTTTGTTATAAGTGTGATGATCATGGCTGCTACAGCTGATGATATAGCGTTTGATACCAACTACTTTATTAAATGGGGGAATGACCATGTCACCTCTACAAACCAAGGATTGGACATTCAACTCATGATGGATCAATCTTCTGGTTAATTTACTATCTCTCTCCTTACCATTATAATTTGTTATCAATGTGCATGTCCAGGATAATGTGAGAATTTATTTGAAAAAATAAAAACAGAAGTAAATAATAATCATCATTCTGGCAGAAAATATTGGTCGTCACTATCCTAGTTACCATGTTATTGTTGTTTTATGGTATTCTTATATTTACATTTGAATGTTCATTTTAGAATAGATGAGACCTTTTAGCTAGTGTTGAAGCCAACAAGTCATACGGGTCTTTCAGAATAATGTTACCTAGTTAAGAAACTGAAGATACAACATCTATAATTGTACCTTTCAACTTTCAATAATATTTAGTTTTCATGGGCGAGAGAGTACTCCATAGTGATAATCAGATCAAATCTTACAACAGATTTAATATCTCATAGTTTTCCAAGAAAAGTTAATGAATTTTGGCCCACGACACTCTAATAAATTGAGCTAATGGACCACTTAACTTTTTAAAAACTTGCAAACACATATTATAGTCGTGAAAGAATGCATGACGTGGAGACTAATGCAATTAACGTTAATTATATTGTAGGTTGTGGCTTTGCTTCCAAGGCAAGTTATAGATCTGGCTACTTTCATATGAGGATCAAGGCAATACCAAATGACTCTGCAGGGACTGTCACGTCTTTCTATGTAACGCCTCTTCTAATTTGATGTAAATTAACAAGATTGAATTCAATATATGTTAAAATATGTGTTTGTGCTATTTTTGGCAGCTTATTTCAAACACTAATAATCATGATGAGTTAGATTTTGAGTTCTTGGGCAATTTAGAAGGTCAACCTATAACTTTGCAGACAAATATATACATCAATGGCCAGGGAAATAGAGAGCAAAAGCTTCATCTATGGTTTGATCCTACTGCAGATTTTCATTATTACTCCATTATCTGGAACGAACATCAAATAGTGTAAGAAACTAATTAAATAAATTTTTATAGTTAATCAACAATATGTGTATAGTAATTTACTTTAAATGTTTTTCCAGGTGGTATGTTGATGATACTCCTGTAAGAGTGTTTAAAAATAATACACAGAATGGAATTGAATACCCAACACAAGTAATGCAAGTAGAAGGAAGCTTATGGAATGGAGATCCTAGTTGGATTGGAAGCACAGTAAATTGGAGTGATGCACCATTTATTGCTCATTATCAGCAATTTAATATCGATGCTTGTCCTTCTTCTCCAGATAATCAAAATTCTGACTGTTTCTCATCTCAATATTGGTGGAATTCTGACAAATTCTGGACATTGGATCCTCAACAACAATCAAAGTACGAAGACGTGAAAACAAAATATATTTATTATGATTATTGTTCCAATAGCCCTCTACAAGAGTGCAGTTTATGAAAAAATAAAAGTTAAATAAATTTGCATTGTCGGTGTAATTTTATAAGTTATTGTTGTGTTAATTGTGGTGCTAAAAATAAAATAAAAGTCTTGTTCACACTCTTTCTTCACGTTCGATCTATTTGATTATACTTTTATTAGATTAACAGTCATATCAAACAATTATCGACTGAATCAAATCCGGTTTGTGCATAATCAAATATGTTTTACCTGTTTCTTTTCTTTACAACATTTTCATGAGTAACTAACCAATTAATTTTATTTTATTTTTGCTCGTATTGTAAGTTTGTAATCTCCCCCGTGATTTATCTGGTGTTCTGTTCATGTAATCGTTTTATTTTGTTATCATAATATATATGTAATTTACGCTCAAAATAAAAATTCTGGATTAGTATGTCCTGTATGATTCTTAAATTTGATTTTTCTAGGTTGTTATAATTTGAGATTATTACCCAACCTCGTGATCTAACAAGACCGGCTCTATAGCCTCTTCTTACTAAAGGGCACAACAAAAAATTAACACTACAGTTCAAATTTCCAATTACTATCTTACTCCCTTTTTATTTTATTTTCCTATATATACTACATTTTATAAAAGAAATAAAAATTAAAACACTTTCTCTCCTTTATCCTCTCTTTCTCTCTCTTTCTCTCTTTTTTTTCTTCCGTGCGAATCCTATTAACAAAAAGAGAAAAACCCTAGATCGCAATGTTTGAGATCTGAAGACTCCAAGAAGAAGAGATCTCGTGAGCTGCCATGGAAGATGTGACTTTCGAGCTCCTGCAGCGCGCAGCCATGGCGGATTTGAAGATTCCGTCGTTGTTGGTGGTGCGAGGTGGTGGTTCAAGGTGGTGAGAAGAGGAGATCTTGTGAGCTACCATGGAAGGATGTGACCTTCGAGCTCCTGTAGGGGGCAGCCATGGAAAAACTGAAGATTCCGTCGGTGGTGGTGTAAGTGGTGGTTCGATCTGGTTTGAGGTGGTGGTTTGAGGTGGTTGTTGACTATTTCCTTTTTATCTGCAAATGTGATGAAGAAAACTGTAATTAAGAATCGCACAAAAATACCTCACTCGACAGAACCAAGGTTAAACTTTGGCTTGATAATAATTTTATTTGTGTTTGTATGAGAATTTAGCTGAACTAATAAAAGACGGAATTGTGTTTCCTATTATTGTTTTGTTAGCCTAAACAAACTTGTATATTATATTACAGACCTAGTGTTTGGATTTTGATCCGTAATGTTGTTATATTTTTTTGGTTAATGTTACATAAATGGTATAATAGTATATCTTCATTGACTTGCCTTCGATTAGTAGGCCATAAGGTTGAAAAAAAGTGATTAGCAGGCTATAAGTAATCAACTGGTGTTGACTATTTTGTCTTTATTGCAAATTAAATGGAGAATTTATATTTTAGTTATAAACTATAATAATGTTTTATTGATTATTACCCTGCTCTTTCCCTATTCAGTAATCAATTGTTATTAAATGACTGAATCAAGAAAATTATTTAAACTCAAATTTTTTGTCTAAATACTCAGCAAATTTACTGATTATACGAGAAATACTAAGCAAGTTAATTTTTTTGCAAACTCAGTAATTTTACATAGCTCAGCAAGTTATTGAGCACGCTCAGCAAGTTATTGAGCACGCTCGACAAGTTATTGAGCACGTTCGGCAAGTTATTGAACACGCTCGGCAAGTTTCTGAACACGCTCAGTAAAGTTACTAAGCAAACGAACATGCTCAGTACCCCAAGCTCAGAACTATTTTCCACGCTCAGAACTATTTTCTACGCTCATAACTTTTTTCCACACTCAGAACTATTTTCCAGACTCAAAACTTTTTTCCACGCTCAAAACTTTTTCCAGCGGTGGTCGGTGGTTGTGGTCGGAGCTGGAAATTATTTGATAATTAATGAAGAAGGAGAGAGAAAAATGATAAAGGAGGAGAGAGATAAATGGTAATGGAGGAGAGAGTGTAATGGTAGTGGAGGAGAGAGAAATCTATTTTTTTTTTGTCTTATATACACTATAAGGGTAGTTATGACATTGAACATCTTGTTAGCCTCTAAGTAGGAGAGAGGAATCACTTGGTTCCTATATGACACATTGATTCTCCTCAAGTCTCCTTTGGTAATTGACCCATATAATTTCCTTTTATTTCTATATATAAGTATTTTTTTATTATTTGAATATTTTCTTTTTGTCTCAATATAAGGTGTCTGAAATAGGTTTATTTCAAGTGTTTGTTTAATATGGTAATATGATATAGGTTTGTCTGAATTCCAGATTTGGAGATTTGGGCATCTTAAAATTCAGTTTACTTTACTTGTTCAAACAAGTGAATTGAAGTTGAGGACAAATTTCAGGTAGGCTAGGGTCTCCTAGGAACGGAGTAGAACTTGAGGGATGGATCAAACCGTTTCGGGGGTGAAATTAAATACGGATGGAAGTTATAGTGAATGGAAAAAGATCGGAGATGGAGGGGGACTGATTAGAGATAACAAGGGAAATTGGGTTCATGGATTTTCTTTCAGAAGCTAGAATTCTTCACCTACTGTCATGAAATTAATTTCCCTTAGTGAAGGGTTAGAGAGATTTGAGAAGTTGGGCTTTACTAGATGTGGTGGCGGAAGTGGATTCTACGGAATCCATTAGATTAATTCAGGAGTCGGGCAAAGGTAGAGGGCCAGAAGCGTTGTGGATTGAAAATATTCGGGCAATACTAGAGAGGAACAAGAATATTATCCTCAGGTCCAATCTATGGGAAGGCCAACTCGTGTGCTGATTGGTTAGCTCGAAAAGGAATGACGCAATCGAATGACTTCTTGGTGTATAATGACCCTCCGAGAGGGATGTGGAATCTCCTTATACGTGACAAACTTGGTTGGAAGTCGCCTTAGGTAACCTACAATTGTAGCTTGTTGGAAGATGTGCTAGTATAGTGTAACATGATCCTTTTGGGGTCTCCTCTGTAACAAAAAAAACAAGTGAATTGAAATGTTTACGGGTTGGTGTGACTTCAATATTTTTTTATTTTTTAATAATAATATATCTTTTGGAAAGTCTAAAAAACACACTTAATACTTTAATACCAAAAAAAATATTCAACAAGTATTGAGAGATTTAAAATCGATCCCGTGTATTAATTTTAGATATAAAATTATTGCCAAAATTCTATCTAATAGGCTACAAATTTATATAAATGATATAATTTCGCTAAGGCGAACCTTATTTTATCTATCCATCATTTACAGGACCTATCTACTTTTATTAATTTGAACTAGTGCTTGACTTGATGAGAGAATTTCCTTAGTTTGATTACTTCAGGGAGCGACAGCCACTCTAGGACTAGCCGGTCTACTGGCATACATTTTGAGAATAGAAGTCAACAACGTTGATGATAGCCCGAATCAGACACGTCAAAAATCATTTGATAGAGAGTAGAGAGGTAAAAAATCATCGTGGGAAAGAAAGTTGATTTTTATACTCCATCATTAGATGAGTTTGAGGCCTCTGACACCTTTTCTGAATACTCATTGTTGCGCCCCAATCCCTAATGGGAGAGGGTGCCGGCTTTGTTTGCTTTCATATAAGGAAAAGCTATACAAGGTAATATAATAATCGTCCAGGAAATATCTTTCTATATAAACTGGAAAAAGAAAAACACAAACATATGGCGGCAATAAAAATCGACACGGTCAAACTTACGATCAGCTACGTTGGGATTTTATTATAAATTTTTAATGAAGCTTGATTTTTGAGAGAAATGGATTACGTGGATCGAGAATTGTATTACCACAGCTTTCTTTCAAATTAACTTTAGTGGAGACGGGATGAAAAAGTTCACACCATGCAGGTTGATTTGACAAGGTGACCCACTATTACCTTTTTTTATTTGCATAACATTATCACTTATTATTCTAATAGATAATTATGTTTTTAATGATATTTATCAAAGGAATTCAAATTAATATATATTTCCATGTTATTTTACACCTGTTATTTGCAGATGAATATCTATTTGTTATGACCCTAGATGACACAGATATACAAGCCTTTAACGATTGTTTGAAAGACTATTGTGAATGATCGGGACAAAGTGTTAATTTTAGCAAATCTGTTATTTATTTCAGTCAAAGAACACCACAGGATTTGAGAGAAAGAGTAGTTCAGGAAATTCATATCGGGAAAACAAATGACTTAGGAAAGTATATGGGCATTCCATTATGTCACAAGAGATCGAAGGTGGAATTGCTGGAGGGGATAGCAAAGAAGTTATTCAAAAAGGAGGAAGGGTATACTATGTCATTTTTTCTTATCCTATATCCTTATGTAGAAAAATTATTTCAGCAATATCAAATTTTTGGTGGAATTGTTGAGAAAGAAACTGGACATGTTGGGTAGCATGGGAAAAATTGGCAGTGGGTACGCTTGTTGGAGGACATGGATTTCGAGATTTAAAAAGAATGAACACAACACGGTTAGCAGCCCAGACATTGAGAATCATGACCGATCTGGACTCATTAGCGTCACAACTTCTGAAAGGTATATATTATCCAAAAACTGATGTTAGACAATTATGGCATCAAAAGATTGAGCCCAAATTTAAAACGAGGCCAAACAAAGCATATTTTTAACCCCACCAAAACATTGCTCAAAACCATTTTCACTTAAGATTCTAAGTTCAGTAACATTTGTCTCATTAGAAACACCCGCACCTATACATAAACGCCATTTTTCACCAATTGACTTAAGTCAAAATCCACCCACCTATCAAAACAAATACCTAAACCTCCCGACGATTACCCCCGTCTTCTCCAAACCCACTCAACTACTCTGAACCCTACAATCAAACGCAGATGGTACACCACTCTTCACTTTCCTTACAAACATTGAATCTTATGGAACACCAAATCATAGAGCTCTTGAATACAAACCCCAATTCAATAAGAAATTCACCACTGATTTATCGACATCAAAAGATGCAGCAAAACATGATAAACTCTGGTCAAAACGTTGGGAATCAACAAATGCAACAGAATCAACACCAAACAAAGATGAGAAAATGGTTGAATCAAAGAACACGGTAAATGCTATCAGTGATGAATGGACTAATACTTGTAGGTTAGACATTTAACAAACCCTCGGGGGTACATGACACACCTATGTTGAAACTGTCAAGGTATTGGTACCATCCTAAACGGTTCTAATACTTAGGGATGTGATCTAGCTTCATCATCCTAAGGTCATTTTTTCTTGCCGAAACTATGAATAAAATTGCTATAACTGATGCTCTTGATTTATCTCTTAACATGAAAATTCTTACTACCAATAAACCTTTAGGTAAAGAAGTGGGTCTTTTACTCCTTTCTGAACCTAATTGTAATATTATAATTAAAAAACAATCGCAGTATTATATTCACTACGAAATCACTAATGAAAATATGCTTACTTTTTACACTACCTATGTTTACATACACCTAAATGAATATTTAAAGGATAAAAGCATTGTAGAACGTATTAATATTGGTAATGACCTTAATAAATCTACCCCATGGAGCATTTTAGGTGACTTCAATATGATAAAATCTCCTGTTGAAAAATTAGGCTTAGGGGAAGAGGAAGTAACGGATTCTCGGGAAGCTCTGGACATGATTGGACAGGTGGTGCATGAGACAGGACCAGTGGCAAATTGGGTTCATCAAGATTAAACAGATTCTTGGACGAAATACAACTTTCAAGGTGAGGGGTATATTTAGAGAAAGCAATTATTGTGCGGAATGGCTAGCAAAATTGGAGATTTCACAGGTTGAGTATTTCCACAGATATGATAACCGGTCTGATGGCTTATGGGGTATTATCACGCGGGATCGGATGGGGTGGAAGATCCCACGCATGATCTATAGTCCTGGTTTAACTCTTAATGTACTAGACTATTCGTGTATTTCATGATCTATTAAGGATATCTCTCTTGTAATTTAAAAAAAAACAATATTCCATTAATACTCTAGTTATTTTTTTTACATGCATTAATACTCTAGTTTGCGACAAGGGTTTCTAACTTACTAGAATTCTTTCACCATAAAATATACGCGTTGAAACCGACCAAATTAAAAATTATCTAGAAGACAGCGGATCAAGAATTTACTTCAAGATAAGCATTAGAATAATAAAAATAATACCAACCAATTATGGATCCAAATTTCTTTCTTAAATGTAATCTTTTGTTTGAAGAAGTTAAAAGTCTAAAATTAAAATTCGACAGACTTAATATTTAGATAGGGATTTAAATTTTATGTTGAGGAAGAGATGTTTAAAGTCTAATTTTACTATTAATTTTTTTTAATTAAAAACCTAAATAAAAAACATGTTGTAAGAAGCTGCTATGGGGGTTGTTGCATAAAGGAAATCGGTTTGGGACAAGATTCAAGATGTGTTTATTTTTATTTTTATTTTTATTTTGCAAGATGTTGCTATACCTAAAGTTTTTTACTTTTTATTTTTTGGACATTGAAGTTTTAAGTACTTAAAATCCTAAATAAGTAATACCTCAAAAAGACACCGTGTTGTAAGAAGCTGCTACGGGTGCTTGCATAAAGAAAATTGGGACAAGATTTAAGATGTTGTTATAAGCCATTTAATTATAATTCGTTCTACATTTAGAAATGTCATGGCCCATTTCTTTTTCCAGAGGACCCCACCCCCTATTTCCCTGATCTTCCTGGCAGCTTCCTTTTAGTTTTACGTCCAATTAACCAATTGTTATATAAACCCTAAGAACGTACAAGACCAAAATAATAATATAGATACCTAAAAATATTTAAAAGTATTTTTCTTCGCTTTTCCGATGGATTTTTATAGAGTTAGTAATTTCTTTGGAGAGCTCTTTGTTATAAGTCTGATGATCATGGCTGCTACAGCCACTGATATAGCGTTTGATACCAACTACTTTATTACATGGGGGAATGACCATGTCACCTCTACAAACCAAGGATTAGACATTCAACTCATGATGGATCAATCTTCTGGTTAATTTACTTTCTCTCTCCTTACCATTATAATTTGTTATCAATGTGTCCAGGATAATGTGAGAATTTATTTGAAAAAATAAAAACAGAAGTAAATAATAATCATCATTATGGGCCCTGGCAGAGAATATTGGTCGTCACTATCCTAGTTACCATGTTATTGTTGTTTTATGGTATTCTTAGATATACATTTGAATGTTCATTTTAAAATTGATCAGACTTTTTAGCTAGTGTTGAAGCCAACAAGTCATACGAGTCTTTCAGAAAGATGTTACCTAGTTAAGAAACTTAAGATACAACATCTATACTTTCAATTTCAACTTTCAATAATATTTAGTTTTCATGGGTGAGAGAATACTCTATAGTGATAATCATATTAAATCTTACAACCGAGTTAACATCTCATAGTTTTCCAAGGAAAGTTAATGAATTTTGGCCCACGAGACTCTAATAAATTGAGCTAATGGACCACTTAAATTTTGACAAACTTGCAAACACATATTATAGTCGTGAAAGAATGCATGAAGTGGAGACTAATGCAATTAACGTTAATTATATTGTAGGTTGTGGCTTTGCTTCCAAGGCAAGTTATAGATCTGGCTACTTTCATATGAGGATCAAGGCAATACCAAATGACTCTGCAGGGACTGTCACGTCTTTCTATGTAACGCCTCTTCTAATTTGATGTAAATTAACAAGATTGAATTCAATATATGTTAAAATATGTGTTTGTGCTATTTTTGGCAGCTTATTTCAAACACTAATAATCATGATGAGTTAAATTTTGAGTTCTTGGGCAATTTAGAAGGTCAACTTATAACTTTGCAGACAAATATATACATCAATGGCCAGGGAAATAGAGAGCAAAGGCTTCGTCTATGGTTTGATCCTACTGCAGATTTTCATTATTACTCCATTATGTGGAACGAACATCAGATAGTGTAAGAAACTAATTAACTAAATTTTTATAGTTAATCAACAATATGTGTATAGTAATTTACTTTAAATGTTTTTCCAGGTGGTATGTTGATGATACTCCTGTAAGAGTGTTTAAAAATAATACACAGAATGGAATTGAATACCCAACACAAGTAATGCAAGTAGAAGGAAGCTTATGGAATGGAGATCCTAGTTGGACTGGAACCAGAGTAAATTGGAGGGCTGCACCATTTATTGCTCATTATCAGCAATTTAATATCGATGCTTGTCCTTCTTCTCCAGATAATCAAACTTCTGACTGTTACTCATCTCAATATTGGTGGAATTCTGACGGATTCAGGACATTGGATCCTCAACAACAATCAAAGTACGAAGACGTGAAAACTAAATATATTTATTATGATTATTGTTCCGATAGGCCTCTACAAGAATGCAGTTTATGAAATAATAAAAGTTAAATAAATTTGCATTGTCGGTGTAATTTTATAAGCTGTCTACTCTTATATATGCAAGAAATGATGCAATTCTGATTATTGTTTTGTTAATTGTGGACTTGTGGTGCTAAAAATAAAATAAAGTCTTGTTGACACTCTTTCTTCACGTTCGATCTATTTGATTCTACTTTTATTAGATTTACAGTCATGTCAAACAATTATCGACTGAATCAAATCCGGTTTGTGCATAATCAAATATGTTTTAACTGTTTCTTTTCTGTACAACATTTTCATGAGCAACTAACCAATGAATTTTATTTTATTTTTCTTTTGCTCGTATTGTAATCTCCCCCGTGATTTATCTAGTGTTCTGTTCATGTAATCGTTTTATTTTGTTATCATAATATATATGTAATTTACGCTCAAAATTCTGGATTAGTATGTACTGTATGGTTCTTAAATTTCAAAATTTGTAGGTTGTTATAATTTCCTTTTATTTCTATATATAAGTTTTTTTTTATTATTTGAATTTCTTTTTGTCTCAATATAAGGTGTCTGAAATAGGTTTATTTCAAGTGTTTGTTTAATATGGTGATATGATATGGGTTTGTGTGAATTCCAGATTTGGTGATTTGGGCATCTTAAAATTCAGTTTAATTTTGAGTGGGGTTCGAAACTTTACTTGTTCAAACAAGTGAATTGAAGTTGAGGACAAATTTCAGGGTAGGCTAGGGTCTCTTAGGAACGGCGTAGAACTTGTGGGATGGATCAAACCTCTAGGGTTAAAATTAAATACGAATGGAAGTTATTGGAAAAAGGTCGGAGATAGAGGAAGACTGATTAGAGATTACAAGAAAAATTGGGTTCATGGATTTTCTTTCAGAAGCTGGAATTCTTCATGGAATTAATTTCCTTTAGTGAAGGCTTAAAGAGAGTTGAGAAGTTGGGCTTTACTGATGTGGTAGCGGAAATGGAATCTATGGAAACCATTGAATTAAGAGTGAAGCTCCCGTGACGCCCCTGATCTTTCCCCAAAGTGCAGAAACCGTCCCTTATCTATTTTTTTTACAAAAAGAGCCTTTTAGGAAACTTTTTTTGTCATCGCTAGCCCTTTTTTTCATTTTCTGTTAGTTGACCGTTAGTCAATGCCATTTGGCGCCACCTCACCGCCACCTAAGCTCCACCTCACCGCCAACATCATCATCGTCCCTAACTAAAAAAAAAAACTTTGAAGGCTTGAAGATTTGAATGCTTCAAACCTTCATCAATGGAGGATTCCGAAAAATCAAAAAAATTACCAAGAACAGAGTAAGCTTATTAATGCATCAAGGCATCTTTTAGCAAGAAGCTTCCAAAATAAGGTGTAGTATCACTCCATTTAGATTCAACACGCATTGGTGAAGGTAATGGAGAAGAAGCAAATACAAGATCATCATCACTAACAGTAGAAGTTCTTTGTTCAACTGTTTGAAGCATACTTTCGAATACTTTCGAATTCAAATAAAACATTTCTTAATCTTCACCAAAAGAAATGAAATTAGAGAACATTTTCAAGTTCCAGTTCTCTTATACTCAGTCAGTCGTATCATCTCTCTCATAAAGCGTGTGTCATTTCCATGATTTCTCTGAAGAAACTCGAAATATTTCTACCCCATCGTTAACAAAAAGGTATGTTCATCATTTACATTTTCTGTAAATAGCTTCTCTCTTTTTTCCTTCCATTTTCAATTAAACAAATCAATAAACTAGGGTTCATTTCTATATTTTGGGTGTAGCTCATGACTTAAATTATATCCTATCAGTGATGATGAATGTTAACGATAACGAAAGGTTTCAGTGGATTCGTCCAAAGGACGACGAAATCCTAGGGTTTTAATTAGCAGTAGTGGCAACAAAGATGATAAGCTCAACTCGAATTCAAATTCATTCCATGGTTAAATTAGTTTAATGATGGATAACAATATGAATTTTCAGATTTGCGGAATCAAAATAGACGAAGGAAAATCAACCAATATTGATATGGGAGAACAGGAAATGAACGATCCAGGAGAAGAAGAACAAGTGTCTGATCACAATTCTATGCTATCGGAATCCTCCATTGATGAAGGTTTGAAGCATTCAAATCTTCAAACCTTCAAAGGTTTTTTTTTTTTAGTTAGGGACGATGATGATGTTGGCGGTGAGGTGGAGCTTAGGTGGCGGTGAGGTGGTGCCAAATGACATTGACTAACGGTCAACTAACAGAAAATGGAAAAAAGGGCTAACGGTGACAAAAAAAGTTTCCTAAAGGGCTCTTTTTGGAAAAAAAATAAATAAGGGGCGGTTTCTGCACTTTGGGGAAAGATCAGGGGCTTCACGGGGGATTCACCCTTGAATTAATTTAGGAGTCGGGCAAGGGTAGAGGGCCAGAAGCGTTGTGGATTGAGAATATTCGGGCAATACTAGAGAGGAACAAGAATATTATCCTAAGGTCCATTTATAGAGAGGCCAACTTGTGTGCTAATTGGTTAGCTTGGAAAAAAATGACGCAATCGGATGACTTTGGTGTATAATAATGACCCTCCGAGAGGGATGTGGAAGCTCCTTACACGTGACAAACTTGGTTGGAAGTCGCCTCGGGTAACCTTCAACCGTAGCTTGTTGGAAGATGTGCTAGTATAATGTAACATGATCCCCTTGGACTTTCCTATGTAACAAAAAAACAAGTGAATTGAAATGTTTACGGGTTGTGTGACTTCAATATTTTTTTAATTTTGTAATAATAATATATCTTTTGGAAAGTCTAAATAACACACTTAATACTCTAATACCAAAAAAATATTCAACAAGTATTGAAAGATTAAAAATCGATCTCGTGTATTAATTTTAGATATAAAAGTATTGCCAAAATTCTATCTAATAGGCTACAAATTTATATAAATGATATAATTTCGCTAACGCAAACCTTATTTTATCTATCCGCAATTACTAGACCTATCTACTTTTATTAATTTGAACTAGTGCTTGACTTGATGGGAGAACTTCCTTAGTTTGATTACTTCCTCTCATACAGGGAGCGACAGCCACTCTAGGGCTAGCCGGTCTGCTGCCATACATTTTGAGAAAAGAAGTCAACAACGTTGATGATAGCACGAATCAGACACGTCGAAAATCATTTGATAGAGAGTAAAGAGGCAAGAAATCATCATGGGAAAGAAAGTTGTTTTTTATACTCCAACATTAGATGAGTTTGAGGCCTCTGGCACCTTTTTTGAATACTCATTGTTGCGCCCCTATCTCCAAAGGGCGAGGGTGCCGGCTTTGTCTGTTTTCATATAAGGAAAAGATATACAAGATAATATAATAATCGTCTAAGAAATATCTTTCTATATAAACTGTAAAAAGAAAAACACAAACATATGGCGGCAATAAAAATCGACATGGTCAAACTTACGATCAGCTATGTTGGGATTTTATTATAAATTTTTAATGAAGCTTGGTTTTTAAGAGAAATGGATTACGTGGATCGAGAATTGTATTACCACGGATTTCTTTCAAATTAACTTTAATGGAGACGGGATGAAAAAGTTTACACCATGCAAGGGGATTTGACAAGGTGACCCACTATCACCTTTATCTGCATGACATAATCACTTATTAGTCTAATAGATAATTATGTTATTAATGATATTAAGGAATTCAAATTAATAGATATTGCCATGTTATTTCACACCAGTTATTTCCAGATGAATGTCTATTGTTTATGCCCTTAGATGACACAGATATACAAGTCTTTAACGATTGTTTGAAAGACTATTAGGAATGATCGACACAAAATGTTAATTTTAGCAAATATGAATTTATTTCAGTCGAAGAACACCACAGGATTTGAGAGAAAGAGTAGTTCAGGAAACTCATATCGGGAAAACAAATGACTTAGAAAAGTATCTCGGCATTCCATTATGTCACAAGAGATCGAAGGTGGAATTGCTGGAGGGGATATAGAAAATAAGTTATTCAAAAAGACGGAACGGTGGAAAGCATATTTACTTTCGGAAGGAGGCAAAAAAGTTTTAATTAAGACAGTATTACAAGCAATACATATATATATATATATATATATATATATATATATATATATATATATTGCGTCATTTTTTCTTATCCTATATCCTTATGTAGAAAAATTATTTCAGCAATATCAAATTTTTGGTGGAATTGTGGAGAAAGAAACAGGACACGTTGGGTAGCATGGGAAAAATCAGCAGTGGGCACGCTTGTTGGGGGACATGGATTTCGAGATTTAAAAAGAATGAACACAACATGATTACCAGCCTAGGCATTGAGAACCATGACCAATCTGGACTCATTAGCGTCACAACTTCTGAAAAGTATATATTATCCGAAAACGGATTTTAGACGATTGAGCCATCAAAAGATTGGGCCCAAATTTAAAACAAGGCCAAGCAAAGCCTTTTTTTTAACCCCACCAAAACATTACTCAAAACCATTTTCACTTAAGATTCTGACTTCAGTAACATTTATCTCATCTGAAAAAACCCACACCTATACATATATGCATTTTACACCAATTGACTTAAGTCAAAATCCACCCGCCTATCAAAACAAAAACCTAAACCTCCCGACGATTACCCTCGTCTTCTCCAAACCCGCCCAACCACTCTGAACCCTACAGTCAAACGCAAATGATACACCACTCTTCACTTTCCTTACAAACATTGAATCTTATGGAACACCAAATCATAGAGCTCTTGAATACAAACCTCAATTCAATAAGCAATCTACCACTGATTTATCGACATCAAAAGATGCAGCAAAACATGATAAACTCTGGTCAAAACGTTGGGAATCAACAAATGCAACACAATCAACACCAAACAAAGATGAGAAAATGGTTGAATCAAAGAACACAGTAAATGCTATCAGTGATGAATGGACTAAGACTTGCAGGTTTGACATTCAACTAACCCTCCGGGGTACATGACACACCTATGTTGAAACTGTCAAGGTATTGGTACCATCCTTAACGGTTCTAATACTTAAGGATGTGATCTGGCTCCATCATCCTATGGTCATTTTTTCTTGCCGAAACTATGAATAAAATTGCTACAACTGATGCTCTTGATTTATCTCTTAACATGAAAATTCTTACTACCATTAAACCTTTAGGTAAAGAAGTGGGTATTTTACTCCTTTCAGAACCTAATTATAATAATATAATTAAAAAAAAATCGCAGTATTATATTCACTACAAAATCACTGTTGAAAATATGCTTACTTTTTACACTACCTATGTTTACATTCACCTAAATGAATATTTAAAGAATGAAATCATTGCAGAACGTATTAATATTGGTAATACCTTAATAAATCTACCCCATGGAGCATTTTAGGCGACTTCAATATGATAAAATCTCCTGTTGAAAAATTAGGTGGACTTTCTACCCCTTCTGACAATTTTAAGCTTAATGAATTCATGAACAATACTAATCTTCATGATATTAACCCTAAATGTTGATACTTCACTTGGAGTAACAAAATATTTGGCAATGCTCTTATTAAACAAAAACTTGATATAGGGATTGCTAGTCTTAATTGGAATAATATATTCTCTAATGTCTGGATCATTGTTCTCCTTGCCCTAGGTTCTGATCATAGACCCCTTATTGTAATTTTTTGAGTCAAAGAACATAAAAAAACCAGAGGTTTTACTATAGAAAAGATTAGAACACTGATTCTGAAGTCACTGATATTATTAAAACTCAATGGAAACTTCACTGAAACAATATTAACAAAGAAATCTTACTATTTAGAAAACAAATCTATGCTGGTACTAGTGCCATTACTCTATGGGCTAGGAAAAAAAGAATCAATAGTAGAGCTCAAATAAACCTTCTTATGAAGCAATTGGAACTCTTAGACACCAAAGTCATTGAAAATTATGATGAGATTAATTTTATTAACTTTGAAATTGAAAATATTTGGAATGAAGAAGATGTATACTAGAAACAAAGAAGTAGAATTCAATGGATTAGATATGGTGATAAAAACACTAGCTATTACTATGCCCCCACTGAAGCTAGAGGAAAAAGAAACAAAATTACTTCTCTTATGAACAATTATGGGGTTTGGAACACTGATCCCTCTAATATTGAAAATATTATTACTACACACTTCAACTCTACTTACTACTGTGGGTAAAAGAAACTATGATAATAGCTTACAAAAATTGAAACCGTAATCACTCAATACATGAAAACTTAACTTGAAATACTTGTTACCCTTAAGGATATTAAAAATGTTGTTTGGTCTCTTGGGAGTAATAAGGCTCCTGGGCTTGATGGTTATTCAGATTTTTTCTTTAAAAAACATTGAAACATCATTAAAGTTGACCTTATGAGAGTCATCACTATCTTCTTATATAAGAATAGCTCTCTTGCACCTATAAATGGTACCTATATTACTCTTATTCCATAACTTGATGGTCCAGATATTATAGGTCACTATAGCCGCATTAGTAGCCCAAAAGGAATTCAAATGATTAAAAAAAAATCAAAATGGAAAATTTGTAATGGGTTGAAGACAAAAATTTGAATACATAATTGGATAGACAATGATATGAGCTTTGATAAACCGGTGAATTGTAACCTTGAATACGTGGATGAATTATTTAATCATGATATGTCTGGATGGAACATTAACCTTCTAACGAAGATTTTTACTCCGAATGTTACAAGTGAAATTTTGGGAATTTCAGATGCTCATCTAGATATGGAAGATAGAATTGTTTGGCCTTTAAATAAAGACGGTATTTACTCAACGAACTCAGTCTATCACACTCTTATTAATGAAATGGCAGAAAAGGAGCCACAATCATCTAAAGACGCAGAGAATAGTAGTCCCACATTATGGAATACAATTTGGAAAGCCAATGTTCCCCTTAGAATTAGGAATTTTTGCTGGAGAGTTGCTAATGGGATTTTGCCATCAAAAATTAATTTAAAAAAGATGAAATATGTTAACGATTCAAGTTGTGAATGGTGTGAAATGTGCGAAGAGGATTGCGAACACATAATTCTAAGATGCCCTTTGAGTATAGAGCATGGGCAGAATCGGTGATGCAAATTAAGATTGAAAAAAAGGATAAGATAAGTTTTGGAGATTGGTTTCTTAATACAATTGAAAGTTTTTCTACTAATGGGTGGGACAAAAGAAAAATCACAGCAAATAAAATGATTATAGTTTGGAATATTTGGTAAGAGCGGATGAAAGGTTTTTTTGAGAAAAAAGAATGGATTATGGACAATATTAGTAATAGGACAAAATTGATGATGGATAAATTATTTAAGAATACCAATAGGAATGAGGGAAAAAAAGAAATTAATGAAAAGGAAAGTATTAGGGTTCAAGAAGTCAACCCAGCTATCAAAGATGACGCTGAGACTATTTGGTTTTGTGATACATCTTTTACCAAAAAATGGGAACCGACGAGTGTGGTTACTATTGGTGTTGAGGGGTCAGAGATTATAAAACACAGGAAAGGAAGCATATGTATGATTGGAAGTGTTATTGAAGAAGAGGTTTGGGCTCTCCTTCTCGCTTTGGGGCTTTTAAAGTGTAAAGTAGTTTCTTCTATTTTGATAACCTTAAACTTGTTCAAGGTATCTTAAAAATAAACAAAAAATTGCACTAAGAGTTAAGATACCTAATGAATAAAATTAAAGGATGGATTAATAAGTTTCCAGTGTGAAAGATTGCTTACATTAGTAGAAAATATAATTTTATTGTGGATTAATATGCAAAATGTGTACGAAAAAATATGGACTTGACTAGCTGGAAAGATTATTCTGTTGTGTAATCTTTTAATTTTTTTCTAGTTGTAGTAGGTTGTAATTTTGACATAGTTTAACGGAAACTTTGGAGAAATAAAATGAATTTACATAGATGCTAACAAACCTTGGTCTTAATACACTAAATACAACCGACCAAGCATGCGTAGAATTGGAGAATAACGTTCATAATCTTGTTAGGTTGAGTTTAATAAACTCCCCATTCTAGTAAAAAAAGTTAAATTAGGAATTAACTATCTAATATAAATACTCCTAAAAACTCTCATAATATTAGGATTCCCAATTTTTTACTTTTCCTTAAACTCCCCATTCTAGTAGTATTTTTTTTTTTTAGACAAAATTCTAGTAGTATGACGAAGCTTAACCTTACCTACATTCTTTGTTTTTTTCTTTTTTTAATTCATTTTGCTGCATTGCTTTAGCTGTAGCCTGTAGCTTTTATTTTTTTATTTTTTTAATACATATGAGAGCCATTTTGAATTCAGAATTATTTTGACTTTAATAAGATTCGATCCGAAGGCCTCTTGATCTCTGCGGAGTAGTCTAACCATTAGACCAACTATGGATCTTCTATTTGTTTTTTCATCCCTTGTAGAATTCAAGAAGCTTATTATATATATTGATTAAAATTATAAATATATAAAAAAATAATTATAATTTAAATATTAACAGTTTCTAATATTATATACATATCAAAATTTCATGAAAGTTTTATAAAATTCAGAAAATAATTTGATTAAATTAAAAATAGAAAAGATATTAAAATAGAGTTTGAATATAGATTTTAGAAATTAAAAATTGCTAGAACAAAATTATAATAGAGAAGTAAATTTGAGATAGATGGTAAGTGGAACCCAATTATAATTAAACAATTAAAAATTTACTTAACTTAGCCTACGGCTAAGTCCAACATCTACTCGATTGAATAGCTAGAATTGAAAGTTAAACAAGGTATTTTTTTCAAATAGCAACTTGTGAAAACAGTTTATTCCAACAGTTTTCCATTTTCAACCTCCTAGATTTATTTTAAATTTACTTTTACAATATTTCTATTTTAATTAATTTGTAAATATTTATATCTTCTGATGTATATGTTTATTTTTATATTTATATACAAATGTTCAAAATAAATATCAAAATATTTAATATTAAATATAAAATTATAAAAAAATAATTAAATATAGTTATTATTTATCGTAATATTTTTATAATAATAAGTCTTTTATTTATTTTTATACGAGAATTTTTAAAATATTAGGTTTTTAAAATGTATCCCAAAAATTATTGAAGTCATTAATATTCAAATAATAAAATAAATTAACAATATAAGTAGATTAATATGGCATTTTATAAAAAAATATGTGTTAATTTGATAAAATATTTGTTGCTAATAAGTTGTTTTGATTAATGGAGATAATATAAAATATTTAAAAATTAAATTGAGGATGAGATTGGGGCTAGCCCCATGTAGCTAACATTTTTAAGGCTAAGTCCAACTATTTGATTGAAAAGTCAAAACTGGGAGTCAAACAAGGTATTTTCTTTTTCAAATAGTAACTTTGAAAACAGTTTTACTCCAACGGCTTCTTAATTTCAACCTCCTAATCTTATTTTAAATTTATTTTAATAATGTTTCTATTTTGGATAATTTATTATTATTTATATCTTTTTATGTATATAATTATTTCTAATTTATGCAAAAATGTTTGAAATTAAAATTAATATATTTAATATTTTTTTTATTAAATATTACTCAAAATAATTAAATATAGGTATTATTTATCGTAATATTTTTATACTAATATGTCTATTATTTATTTCTATACGAGAATCTTAAAAGTGTTTGTTTTCAAATTTATCCAAAAATATAATCAAAGTCATTAATATTCAAATATTAAAATAAAATAATAATATAAGTAGATTAATTATGATGTTTTATTTAAAATATGTGTTAAATTAATAATATAGATTGTTGGGAATACATTCTTTTGGTTAATGAAAATGATATAAAATATTAAAAAATTAAATTGAGGATGAGATTGGGGTTAGCCACATGTAGCTAAGATTTTTTATGAATCGGGTTCTCTATTTTAGCTTTAACCAGGAACCTGATGGAGTTGATTTTTTCATTGTTCAACCCCCCAATTGTAGTTTTTTTTGCTACAATTGGGGTTCTATTGGACTTAGTTTAAAAAATCGAATTTCCTATTCTTGCTTTAGCTAGAACTGGAAAGCTGTTGGAGCTGGTTTTTCATTATTCAACTCCTAATTCTAACTTTTTGCTAGAATTGGGAATTTCTTGAACTTAGCCTAAGGCTAGCTACCGACCAAAAAAAGTCTAAGGATGAGTCCAACAAGTTCTTTATTCTAGCTTTTAGCTATAAATTGGGAGTTGATCACATTATTTCATACTCCAACATCTTCTTTAGAATTGGAATTGCACATTTTGATACCCAATTGATTGGGTTTCTATAACTACATTATGTTAGCCTCACCTTGTTTTTATTCCCGTTTTAATATTCGACAAATCAACATTTCACTAAAATTCATTTTGGTATCACTTAAGATGTTTTCCAAAACACCTCTTTAGATTAGGTGTGTTTACTTCCTTGCATTTAGCTTGTTATTCAAAAGAGCAGCTCCGCGGTACACCGGACGAATCACGCGGTACACCGCAGAGTCACGGACCAGGATTACGGTACATTGGATAGTCCGACCAGTATGCTCATGAAATGCACGGTACACCGGACCTAGGCGCGGTACACCGGACCAAGGCACGAACCAGGGTTGCGGCACATTGGATGGTCCGACCAGTAAGCTCAAAGTTTAGTCGAACAGTTCTGCGGTGCACCGGACCATATCCGCGGTACACCGCACAAGAGGGTTTTCTGCACTTTACAAGAGGACAAAGCTTATATCCGTTGGAGTTAAAATAGATCCGTTAGAGAAGAGCCTTTTGACCGTTGGACCACATTTGCAGCTATAAAATGGAGTTCATTCAAGACACAACTCAAGCCTTCCATCTACCAATCTTAAGAGCAATTAATTCTATCATTCAAGGAGGTTTCAAAGGAGCATTCAAGTCATATTTATTGTGAAGCTAATTAGTTCTTATCTACTCATTTAGGAGTTTAGTTACAAAGCTTTTATAAGCACCCCTAAACACTTTTCCCTTTCCTCTTAGTTCTTGTAATAGATTAAGAGAGTAGTGTGAGCATAGGTTTATGCTTGGTTCCTTGTGTTGGTGATAACACAAGTGTATTTCCTTCAAAGGGTTTTTGAAGTGGTTGTAAGGGTTTGTATCTCACCCGGTTAAGAGTTACGAAGATTAGTTGAGAATCTTGCAAATCCTAAGGAGGCTTCCTTAGGTAGTGGATGTAGGGAAACCGAACCACTATACATCGTTGTGTATCGTATTCTATCTCTACACTCTTTATATTTCCGCTCTCTATATGCTTGTTAAAATGCCTACTTGAATAGTTTGATATTATTGTCTATTAGGATTATCTAGTTTTATACTATTTAGTTTGCTAATACAATAGGATTCAAATTAGCTTTTAATTTTATTTACTTGAAATAAAATTAGCCGATTAATTTCTATTGTCCTATTCAACCCCCCTTCTAGGACGCATATAGTATATCACATTAGCTAGTCAATTTACTTAGTTACATCTTTTTTTCTTTAATTCATTTTGCATATTTGTCCACACTTTTTAATTCACATATGATTATTTTTTCTTGAACATCTTAATTAGTATACCACCCATAAGGTGTGGTATACCGCTCCCAGGTTCTAAGGCTTTTGACTTTGTTGACCGTGGACCTTGCGTGGCTAATCTTTGCTTGCATAGCGGTATACCGACCGTAAGGCACGGTGTACCGCTCGATCTTTAACTCTCTGAACAAGTTGACCGTGATATACCCGTCACGACTCTTTGTCATGCAGCGGTGTACCACCGATATGGTGCGCTATACTGCACGACCTCTTCTTACCTTTGACCAATGTACAATGTGCCACTTTTTTCCCCATGATCAAGATTCGCGCATCAGTACACCACAAGTATGGAATGGTATACCGCGCGATCAATTAAAATCTCTAAGCATTTGATCCATGGCATATAAGTTGTGACGGTGTGGCATGGTATGGTATATCACCCGTATGGAGCGATATACCGCTCAACCTGTTGGTGAACACGATTTTTGCATTTTTTTTCACCCCAAACTCAATTCTCGAATTACATGCACACCAAAAACACAATATACCTTTCTCATTAACTATAGTAATACACTAAAACAAGAATTAAACTTACTAATAAACACTAAGACATAAAATTAAATGACTAAAACATTAAAACATGGGTGGTCTACTAAGAAGCACTTTTCTTTAACGTCGTTGAAGTTCGACGTGTTACATCAAGATTATCTCTTCCTCACATAACCTCCCAAAAATGAGCGAGGTTATCAACATCTACCAAGCGGAATTTGCATCCCTTGGACTTCATTTCTACCATCTTCTTAGAAATAACTCTATGGACTGTGTATAGTCCATTTCAAGAACTCTTGTTCTTGCGGTATCTTTTTGGGAAAATTGGAGCTTTCATTGCAACCTCGTTGTCTACCCCAAACTCTTTCTCTTCAATGGTTTCTATCGGAACTTTATCATTTTTGTTTCAAAATCCTCTTCAAATGGGAAAAGGTTGATGATGTCTCTCTTTTTGTGATGAATAAATCCATTCGCGAAACATTATATTGGGATTTTATTGGGCTTAAGTGAGGTATTTTTCCCTGTTATTTGCTATATTGCACTTTTCCTCTTATTTTGGACTATTATCTATTTATAGAGATTTTTGTGCTTTAATGGTGTGGTTAGTGCGTATCGTTTAATGGTGTGGTTAGTGCGTATCGTTTAATATTAAGGAGAAGAAGTCAAGGAGTCAACAGAAACCCCAAGTCAAAGAGAAAATTGAGTTTAGAGCCACTTTAGAGAGTTGGAGCTTTTACTGGAAAAGTCTTGCACCTTAATATTTCTGTCACTACGACTTTTTGGTGATATATTTGGACATGGATCCTTTTATTTAGAAAGATCTTATAGTCATGGTCGTGTGGAAAGTGACGGAAGTCGATTCAGAGTTAAGATGAAGAAGTTATGCTATTTGCACCCACCGTGGTTCGAACTAGAAATCTGGTTAAGTAAAAACAGGTTGGGCCTCTTCTAACCCTAAATTCCTAAACCTAAAGAGGACCAAACTTTTTTGGTAGCTAAATAAGCTCATTTTCCATCCCCATATCAGTACCACTTGATACACAACATTATCCAGACAAATTTGATCAGTCTAGAGGAGAAGCGCCAGAACAAGATGAAGAGGATGAACAAGGGTTTGTCTATGAACCTAGACATTCTACCTCTTAAACATGAATTTTGTACTTCGTTTTAATTAGTTTTTCTTTATTTAGTGTTAATTAGATTATGATCTAAACTATTACTTCTTGAGGGCGCTTTTGTATACATTTTGCTTAGTTTTTTGATTATGTTATTATATTTTAGATATCATATTGTTGTTTAATTGGATTGGGATTTCATTTATATTTACATTGTTTGTGTATTTGCTTTAATTACTCATGTGCTCTAGCCAAGTAGCAGGAGCTGTCGTAATTGACCTAACACCCGGGTGGGAGCGATATACCAAAACTAGTACACAAGCGCCTAGTTCCTTGAACCGGTGGGTTCTTGCACGCTAGGTAGTCAATATGGTAAGATGGGACTTAAGACTACCCAAAATCCGAGAGGATGAATAAGATAAAGAGCTAAGATCGCCCGTGCGGGGACTTAGATTGAACTTTAATCCCGATTAATGTGAACAATAAAACCACTCGCCCTTATTAATAACAAGGTCAACTAGCAACATAATATATTATTTATCAATATCCTCAAGCATCCATCTCATCGATTTTACCTCTTCATATATTTAGTTGTTTATTTACATTCTTGTTTAATCATTATTCTTAGTTTAATCATATTTAGTTGTTAATCAAACCAAAACCAAACAAATACTCTTCCATTTTATCTTTAGCATTTCGTTATTTGAATTACAAACTTCACGCAATTTACATTACTTTGAAAACCTTTAATAACAATTAATCCCTACGAACGATAACCCTTGTTATTATTTTTGCTTACCTACGATCAGTACTCTTCCGAGTCGCTAACCCTATTATTTGTACTTTATTTCATTAACGGGGACGACAAAGGTCAGTTGGGTTCCCCTTATGATTCAGAGGATCTTTATTAGGTGGTTTCCTTCTTAGCTCTCTCTCCTCCGAACTTAAGGCCGCCACAACCTTGGTTGGCTCTTTCTTTGCCTTATCAATGGTGTTCAAGTATAAAATGTCTTCCAGAAAATTATAGCCTTGAACACATTGAATTTCTCCTCCTCGTCTTGCACTCGCATGATCAGTTCACCATTATCTACATCAATCAAAGTACGCCCCGTGGCTAGGAATGGCTGCCTTTATATGACTGGCACATTCTTATTCGCGTCGTAGTCAAGAATAATGAAATCACGAGAAATTATAAAATTACTTTCCTGGACGAGGACGTCCTCTATCTTTCCTTCAGGTTGGGGGAGCGTCATATTCGCCATGTGCAAGAACATGGTAGTAGGACTCGCATTCCCAGTTCTAAACTTCTCAATTATTGACTTAAGCATGAGATTGATACTCGCACCTAAGCTGCACAATGCTCTCCTGGTCCACTCTTTACCAATGGATACAGGAATGTTAAAAACTCCCAGGATTTATCAACTAGGAGGCAACTTGCCTTGACATAGCGCACTACACTCCTCTGGCAAACCAATAATCTCTCCCTTCAAGTACTTATGTTTGTTGAAAATCACATCCTTCATAAACTTTAAATACTTTGGCATGCTTTGGATGGCTTCCAGAGGGAAAATTGATTAGTAATTTACTCACCATGTCCATGACTTCTTGTACTCTTTTTTATTGTCCTTATTTTGGATATGTGATGGTAATGTTGGAGGAGGACGGTTCTCTTTCACAACTAACTCTTTCTTCTTTTGAGTCGAAATCTTCTCAGCACCTTTGTTAACGGTTATCAACTCAACTAACTCTTCAACTACTTCTTCTACTTCTTTCTCAACCTCTTTCTCTTTCTCAACTACTAAGGGAGAGGGTAAGTTGCTTCCCTTCCTTAGTTCAACCACTTTACAATTTTCAAAATTATGAGAATTCTCAGTATTGCTTGGAAGTTGACCTTGCGATCGTGCGTTAACAACATCAGTAATTTGAGAGACTTGATTCTCAAGGATTTTTAACGTAGCTAAATAAGAATTCAAGGTTTACTCTATCTTGGTTGACTTTTAACTAGATGTCATCATAAATTTATTCAAATTTATAGCCAAATCATTGGTGGTGATCATACCTTCTTGTGGATGGGAAGAGAGTGCCTTCTGAGCAAGTCTATTTCCATAAGCATCATATACGAGAGCTTGTGGAGCTTGAAATCTATGGCTTGGACCTTCTTAATAAGATTTTGAGGACTAGCTTGATAATTGTTTCCTTGGGGGCAAGGTTGATAGTTTCCTTGATTAGAAACCCCATGAATATTAGACCATTGTAGCCCCAGATGATTTCTATTTTGATTTTTTCAGCCTTGACCACCCATATGGTGGTTCCCTCGATTAGATATGAAAAATACGGATTCTGAATTATTGGGACACTTTTCCCACACATGATCAATTACCCCGCAACAAGGACAAATTTCAGGCTCTTGCACTACATACACTTGATTGGTTTTCTTGATTTTGTTCTCTAAATAAAATATCTTGGCACTCAAGGCGGTTTCCATATCTATATTTAAAGTACCTCTTTCAAAAACACAAACTGCTTCCCTTGAAGGTTTCCAACTCATCTCATTCTTCACAATCCTATCCAATATACCAAACGCATGATTTGAGCATACCATCATGAAACCTCCTCCACATAGCGTATCAGATTTTTCTTTGGAGTTACATCCAAACTTCTATAAAACATACCCAATTGCAACTTTGGTGTGTACCCATGAAGTGAACACTTCTTCAAACACGATTGGAAGCGAGTCTAGGCTGCTTCCAATGTCTCTCCTTCTTCTTAGTGAAATCCCGACAAATCTAATTTAACCACTCAAACACACACACTTATGAAGAATATTTATCAAAGAAATATGTCTGCAATTGTTCCCAAGTAGTGATTAACTCACTAGGCTGCTGATCGTTCCACTCACTAGCTTCTCTTATAAGGAAAGTGGGAAATTAACAAGATACATTTGTTGTTGAGTGATGTACGCATTGCATATTTGCATAAACTTTAGAATAGATCTAATAGGTTCTTCGCGAGCAACCCGCTATAATGGCCAGAATTAGCAAAAATGTTGTTCATACCCGCATCGGGCTTTAATCTCACAACATGAATAGTGGGTGGACAAATCCCAAGTGGTGGCAAACAAAATGGTTTGTTGATCTTGTGGTTGAAAAAACCTAAGCACGACCCTAGGTGGGACTTGTGCACCTTAATTATTAACTACATTTTATGGATTTCCTTCATTCACGTTTAGTCATGGTTGATTGTTTTGTTAACCCAAAGGTGGTTTCAATTGATTCTCATTAGCTACGAAACCTCATAGGGATCAAGATTAGACATCACAACTGGTACTAGTCTTTCTCTCTTACTTTGATCTTGAAGCAATTCCTTAAGATTTGAGAGCATACATCAAAACCTATAGAAACTGTAAAAAGACAAAAAAAAACGCAAGTAATGCCAACGAAAACTAAACAAATCTATACTAAAACAAAACACGGAAATATAACAATATAATCCCTGGCAGTGGCACCAAAAACTTGTTGCTCCCCCGGGTGTGATAATAATCATCACTTATAACTTCCCGCAAGTTCACGGGTCGTTGTCAAGTAATACAAATAAGTCCAATGATGTATCGTATCCTTAGGGATTATTTGTGTTAACTCAAGTTGTTTTGTAATATAATATTGAATAACTTGTAAACAAGAATAAAAAAGACAAAGTGAATGAAGAAGTATTTTTTGGGTTTTTATAATAATATAAACGACGAATGACAATTAAAAAATTAAACTAATGGAATAAATATAAAATTAACTAAAAAAGAAGTTTTTAAATATAAGAGTTATGCTTAAGGATTGCTAGTATCCCCCAAAATTGATAGTTATGATATTCTAGATATAGGGGTAAATTGGTTGTTCATAATAACCTGGATCCTAAAGTCTTCCTAACTCCCGTAAGGGTCGACTTGGGAAGTTCGTGAATTCAAATTTTGAGAGATTAAAATAGCAGCTACTTGGCTAGTCAAGCCCCTCGACTCACTAACGTACACCAAGCGTGTATACATAAATCTGTAATTGGACCTCCCCCCCCCCTTCGGGACGCAAGCTCAATTACTTAGGCTAATCACTATTCGACCAATAAGATTAGCATTTAACATAAGTTGAATACCCATTATATGCAAAACTCAATTTAATTAAATATTCCATCCCAAACATTTAAAGAACATCGAATAGAATAAAGTAAGGTTCATACATAATCGCAATCCTCAGCAATGAGGGTTTAGTTAATACTGAAATAGGAAAAACTAATGAAACATAATACTAGAAATATGTTTAAAATCTAAAATAAAATAAAGTTACTCTTTGGAATAAACGGATTCGGAGCTCCGACAAGGAAGACTGGTGGTTTTTATTGAAAGCCCCTTTATTCCATCTCTTTTGCTCCTGCTCGTGCTCCTATTGAAAACGTATAAAATGAATGTGTAATGAGTAGTCTATGTTTTTGGAGCTGGTATATGACTTATATACTAACTAAAAATATTTGGGGTCCCCCATGGGCTGCTTAATTAGGTAAGATATAGTTCAATATGTTTTTAGCTATTGTTGGACTGGTTTGAGCCACTGAGAAATAAAATAGTATAACTTTTTTGTCTCAACTCTGAATTGACTTATGTCAATTTCCACGCGACACTGATTTAAAGATGTTTCTGAATCAAAATGGATGACTAAAACAATATGACTGCAGGACCGTTCCAATAAACGTTCCAACTTCCCAAAGTGGATTTAAGCTCATATTGCACTTTAAATTGGGGTTTGACTTGAATTTTTTACTTCTTCTGTTTATCTTGGTACCTTGTGTCAACCATGTATCTAAAATCTACATGCTTAACACACAATTAAAACACAAAAAATCTATAAATACACGGGGAAGTGTGTATGTCCCCATGGGGTTAAACGTGGTGCGCGCAAGTAATCACGGATCACCCATGTACCAAAAAAATCTATAAATAACAATAAGTCCCAAAACAAGAGAGAAAAGTACAATACATCAAATAATAGGGAAAACCCCCTTACTTAGGCCCAATAATCTCCCAAAAAGATATCTAGTGATTGGATTGATTTGTCACAAAAAAAGAGACATCAAGACCCCTAACTCAAAGTTTTGTCATCTAGACAAAATAAAAAGAAAAAAATAAAGCATAGAAGGGGCCTAAGTCCAATAAATCAAAGAAGATAGAAATAGAACAATAATGAACGACGCTAAATCAATGATCTTATCGAGTCTCGTACAGTAATATTTATGGGTATTGAATATCATACAAGGTAGCTTACAATTCCTTGAATAAGGCTAGATTTGTTGTTTTTGTGTATGTTGGTTCTTCATACGATCGTATTCGAGCAAATTTTGATAGATTATAAAAGGGTGATCCCTCCTCACACACTGAATTTGAATGTCATCCCGTGCCGAGTAATTTTGAATGTTTTCATGCAGAATTCGAGGCATGTCTTGCTAGATTGTGCTTGTTGTCCACTATTGTTTCACGATGATACATTTCTAAAGAACAGGTTCAAAGGCCAGCATCAAAAGATTTCAACCAAGGTATAACAACGACTGGGAATTCAACTATTTGTTGATGGGGGTTTTACCCATTTAATGTGATAATTTTTACCCATCACTTGGATTGTTCCTAACTAAATATGGTTTCTCTTGCATGTATATTACCAATTACTTTTTCAATTGTACATGACGAGGATGGTGATAATTTGACTAGTTTTCTACATGCCTTGACTCTGCAATAGATGGACTTGTGTTGAATTTTGTATCGGATCGTCATGGTGGGATTGCCACTGCACTGGAAGAGTTGTTTCTCGCTTACCATTATAGATTTTGTCTACGACATCTGAAAATGAATATGAAAAAAATAGATTCGGTGGTTAGTTTTAACCAATTGAATGATGCATTTTCTCTCATTATGCTTCTGTACATGACGAGGAACGCTACGAGTTAGCTCTTGTAGCTTTCTAGAGAGGGGTGGTAAGAAGGCAGTGAGTTTATGCACGAAATGTTGGTGGGTCTGGAGGTGTGATAAATAAAAGATAATTAAAACACACGCACCTAGAGAGAACTATGAGAATCCTCTGCAATTCGCAAGTAATATTAAGTAAAGTAAAATTTTGTTCTCAAGGATTTAGTCAGTTAGCTCAAACTCGTGTTCGATAATAGTGTAATTGGATTTACTTGATTAAACTATAGACAAAAATAAAATATGATATTTGTTTGGTTTTTAGGATTAAGACTAAGAATGCAGATATTAAACTACTCATGTAAGAAAATAAATAATTAAAAATTATATGAGAAGTATAACTTAGGCCTGCTAGTATGAACCTATCTTACTAAGTCGATATTCTAATATTAAGGGCGAGTTGAGCATATATAAGTAGTTGGGTTTCTATAATCCTTCTAACTCCCATCAGGATAATTTAGAAGTCAACCTCAAAACAACTATGGGACTTGGGTAAGGGGGATATAGGCAATGATCAGTGATTAATTTCTAACCATAATGACTACCTAGTTAAGAAATCATGTCAGGTTCACTACCACACACTAGATGATTATGTATCGTTATAAACAATTGATCCCCCCCTATAGGGTGACAATCCTAATTACTAAGGGAAATCCTTACTTATTCAGAGCTAAGGCTGGAATGAACGGAAAATACATAATACAGTTATAAAGTAAATTTCTCAATTCAATTATAATCAATCCCAAATAATAATAGAATATAAAATAGTAATCAAAGGTTATACATAGTGAAAGTCCTAGAGGGGGGTGAATAGGATTACTAATAAGATTAATGCCTAATTAAAAATCTTTTGGACAATTATAAGTTTAAGAGAAAACTTCTAAGTCAACTTAATATATCAAACACTTATGGGATCATGCAAAGGATAAGTTAAAGGCTTGATATATAAGTTTAACAAGTAAATCGACTATCAAATCTCTTACTACTCTAGATGACAATATGTTAGATAAACTAGATAATTAATATCACAATATTCATACTAGCATATTATCAAACATATAAAGTGCGGAAAGTAAATAGAGTAGGGATAGAAAGATACACACGATTTATAGTGGTTCGGTTTCCCTACATCCACTACCTAAGGAAGCCTCCTTAGGATTTCAAGCTTTTCACTAAGCTCCCGTGTCTCTCTTAACCGGGTCGAGAACACAATAACCCTTACAACCTCTTCGATAACACGAAGGACAAACTCTTGTGTAATCACAACACAAGGACACCAAGTATACTCCCTATACTTGAATTCTCTCTTAATCTATCTATTACAAGACCTAGACTTAAGAGGATAGATACAAAGTGTTTAAAGGGGTGAAACTACTTTGCTAGATAATCTCCTAAAGAGTAGATATAACTATAAGCATGTAAACTCCTCTTGAGTAGATAGAACCTTGTGGCTTATTTGATTAACTCCTTGAATGAGTTGGATAGGACTTATAAGCTCACTAAGATTGATTTTGACAATGTATAGCTCTTGACACCTTCTTGAATGATAACAATTAAGCTCCTTAATGTTTGTAATTAGTTGGTGTAGTTGTAGCCTTCAAAGAGCTTCAATTTATAGCTGAAAATTGCTTCCAACGGTCATAAGGCTTGGGTCCAACAGATCTATTAATTTCCCAACAGATATATTTCTTATGACTTAACTTTGTGCAGAAAAACCTTCCTTGCGGTGTACCGCAAGTATCGTGCGGTTACCGCACCTCAACGGTTAGATTTTCTATCTTTCTGACGGGCTAGCATGCACCGTGCCCTGGTCCGCATTCTTGGTCCGGTGTACCGCGCCATAGGTCCGGTGTACCGCACCAAACATCTTTGATAGAATTGACCTATGCTTTGATGCTCGGATCAATAAATCTTCTTCACGAAAGTTGTAGGTAACATCATTCTTATAAACATTGCAGTTGATCATTAAGGCTATATCTCAAAGTATATAAAGATATGAATAAAAGTATATGTAATGAGATATAATAAGAATGGTATGAAAAGTGTTTTTGATGAACAATAGTGCAAGTTAGGATGAATATAACAATAGTGCAACCTATTAAGGGAGGCTATATGCCAACACATAGTACAAACCCAAGTTATGTGATGATTAGTTCATGATTACAAGAATAAAACTAAAGAGTAAAAGGATTAGCAACAAAGTTAAGCTAAGAATTTAATACGATTTACCCTAATGGTAGCGGTGGAATGATGCAGATTTGTTGATGTGGTGCTCCAATTTCTGTTGATTCCTCCAGTCGACGTGCTCTCTCAAATGAAATTTTGAATAAAATAACAGCATACCTATTTCTCAATTCAAATTCTAATATATATATATATATATATATATATATATATATATATATATATATATATATATATATATATATATATATATATATTCTCAGGACGTTTTATGGGTCATGGGCTTCACTTAAATGACCTAGTCCAACCCAAAAACGCGTCCTTCCCAAGAAGGAACTAGTTTGAGTTACGCCACCTACGAAATCAGTAACTTTTTTGTTTCACCTCCAAATCACTAACCGTCGGGGGCCACACGTTCCTAACTCAGAGTCTTATATAGATATCAAAGGGATCCTCTAAATTATTTTCCAATCTCACGTGGCATAAAAAATAATTCATTTTCTAAATCAGGTCAATAACTCTTAACACTTCCTAAAAATGGTTAATTTGTCTTTTAACTCTTGATTTCTATTTTGATTTCCTTTTCTCGACTTTTTGTCCCTGCTTTGCCGTCTAATATCATCCTTTTACCGAAGATGTTCACACTCAATACACAAATTACACCTAAAAAACTCTAAAAGTAACAAATCTTCGAGACTAGACAAGAAACGTGAATATATCAAATAACTAGGGAAATTTCTTAGATAAGCAAATAATGAACCTAAAATGATGTCTCCTGACTAGATTATTTAATCACAAATATGGATACATCATTTTCCGAGGGAGAAATATGTAGACGCTTAATTCCTAGGCCGGATTTTATGACTTCGAACGCGAATGAGTCGTTTAACAACCAGATTAGATCCTAACATTGTGACAATGTTAGATTTAGTGTGAGAATGGGTTAATGATTAAAATAGAAAATTATTATTATAATCAATTCAAATTAGTGACACATGGTTGAGTGATTTTAGGAGTGTAGACGATCTCGTCCGCCATTTATTTAGAGTATCTGAATACAAAATACAAAATTTTATAAACACGTTTTATATGAATCGATCCATAACCTTAAGTAAAATTTATCAGAATATGGATAAAAAAACTAAATTTTTAACCGATATAAAACTATTTTGATTAATATCAATTCTTGTGGATATCCATGAAATTTTTACCAAGTTTTTCAAAGGAAATTACACTGTCATTCTACTAAAAGATATGAGTGGTGATATATATCACCCTTTTTTAGATTATCGTTGTATCACCTTTAATGTGTCACCTTATATGATATTAAATCAAGAAGAAAAAAAAAGTAATTAGAAAAAAGAATTTTTTTTAATTGATATTTAAAACTAGGTGATATAAAAGTGAATCAAAAAGGTCGATAAATATCATAATTCAAAAGAATATATATACTTATATACATGCCTCCGATTACAGAATGTATTAATAATAAAAACTCTTTAAAGTAATGTCACCCCACTTATTTAATTTTAGAAAATGAAATACGTAGTTAGGCTACAAATTATAGGTTAGTCTAGTATAATAAAATAATATACAAATATATCAACAATATTCCATTGAGACTGAAAATATTTGGGTTTGGGGTTTCTTCGAGAATATCTTAACCTTAGACGAGAGTGACAATCACCAGTTTACGTTACCTCGGTTGGCTTCTTTCAGAGATAGGGATATTGATATTTTGAGTGAGCGGATTTCGGGAGAGGAGGTTAAAATAGCGGTATTTGAAATGAATCTGAATAAGGCACCAGGCCCAGATGGATTGACTGCGGGTTTTTATCAAAAGTGTTGGTACATTGTGGGCGCCACAGTGACAAATATGATTAGAGGAGCTTACTAGGTTGGCCGATTTCCGAAGGATGTTTTGGGTACTTTGATCCATCTCATTCCTAAGATTGGTAATCCGGAGTTTATAACTCAATTTAGGCCTATTATCCTGATTAATGTTTGCTATAAAATATGTATGAAAGTGCTCGTTCATCGTATGTGGTCTATCCTTGCGAAGTACATTGGACCTTTCTAAAGTATATTTTTGCCGCAAAGATCTAATATCGATAATGTGGTCTTGGTCACCAAAATGGATCATATTTCGCCATGCGAAGGGTAAAAAAAGTTATATGGCTATTAAGGTGGATTTGGCGAAAGCCTATGATAAAGTAAGGTGGGACTTCATCCAAGATTCTCTTGTTTTGCTCGGAGTTCCTATGAAGTGGGTGAATCTTATTCTTCAAGGGATGAGTGATAATGAATTGAGTATTCTTTGGAGAGATCATACCTTACCACCATTCAAATCGGAGAGAGTAATTAGATAAGGCGATCCTATCTCGCCTTATTTATTCGTCATTTGCATGGAGCGTTTGTCAATTATCATTCAGAAGCGTGTTGAAGCTGGCGAGTGGCAACCCATTAGACTTTCATCAGGGGGTTTCCTATATCTCAAATTTTTTTCCGCTGATGATTTAATTTTGTTTTTGGAAGCATCTGTGAATAATTTTGATATTTTACAGGATACTTTGGATGCCTTTTGTAAGGATGCGGGCCAGATAATCAGCAAGGAGAAGTCTGTGGTCTACTTTTCCGGAAACGTGGATGAAGGTGTTGCACTTAACATTGAAGCAAGGAGTGGATACAAGAGGAGAGAGGGATTGAGAAAATACCTTGGAGTGCCCATTCTATCGGCAAGGAGACCTAGAGAATTTTATGGGGAAATCATCACAAAACTTCGCGGTAAACTCGCTAAATGGAAAGGTAATGTTTTATCACTTGTTGGTCGCATTACAGTAGCACAATCTGTGCTTAGTGCGGCCCCAATGTATATCATGTAAGTGGAAAAACTACCTATCTATGTTTGCAAAGAAATTGATAAAATTAGAAGAGAGTTCATTTGGGATATCACAGAAGAACAGAGACATATCAGCTGGATAGCATGGAAGGATATTTGTAAGCCCAAGTCTTTAGGTGTCCTTGGGTTTTGTTTTACGGAAGATGTGAATAAAGTGTTATTAGGTAAACTGGGTTGGAAGGCAATTCATGATGATAGTACTATTTGGGCTATTGTCATGAGACAGAAATATTTTAACTCGAATCACTTACATTATATTCGTAGAGCTACGGATTCGAACATGGGTAGAGCCATCATGGAATGTATTGTCGTAGTTAAACGATGATCCCGGTGGCTCTTGTATAATGGGACGGAGGTGAATTTTTTGTTAGATGTTTGTTTGGGGGAGAGTTCGCAATCGACGATGTGGGAATGGGCAAAAGAATTAAAAAAGTTAGAGACTATGTACTAGAGGATGGATCTTGGCACTGGGACGTTTTTCAGCACTTCTTGCCAACTTCTAAGTTGTTAGAAATTACAGGGGTTTCTTTATAGAGTGATTTGGATAATAAAGATCAGCTATCTTGGACAAGGGAGATTCATGGTATTTATACTACTAAATCGGCTTCATGGGAGTACGAAACGAGTGAGACTCAATCTCTTATAAAGTGGGGTAAAACTTGGAAGCTTAAATGTTCCCAAAGAATTAGAGTTTAAATTTGGAGAGCAGTACATGAGAGGTTAGAAACTTGCGGTAATTTGAGTAAGAGAGGAGTGGTGGATTCATGCCTTTGTCCGTGTTGTGGCCTGGTGAAGGAGGACGCGCTTCATGTATTAAAAAATTGTGTTAAGGCTAGAGAGATATGGAGACTGGTTAAGGATGGAATTGTTCATTATGAGTATGGGAGTGTTAGTGGGGTTGATGGAAGCAGCAGGTTGGATATTTGTGATATTGTTTCGTCAGGGACTTCACATGCAATTTCAGAGAATTCAGGGTTCGCTGGAATGGTTGATGTCTCCCCATTTGTGATAATTTAATATTAGTTGGAGACAACATTTTTAGTGTTTTAGGAAGTCTAGTAGTCGATTTTCACATGTATTAGTGCACTTTCCTATTTCTTGTCTTGATTTAATGAATTATTATTTTTAGAGCATATTAGGTTTAATTGTTTGTTAACTGTGAAAGCTTTAAAGATATATAAGGTGATTAATTAGATGCTTAATCAATTCTAAGAGATAACGGAAAGAAGACATGCACGGAAATTGGAGATAAGGAAGGAAAAGCTAAGATATTGAAAGATAAAGTTGCAAAATAAATCGGAATTCCAGCACCTACGACCATAAAAGTGATCATAACTCTATATTGGCTAAGAATTTAGAAGAATTATCTGAAGCAAAGTTAAAGAGCTTTCCGAGACAATAAGTTTCGACTATTAGAATGCATCAAATGGATAAGTATTGAAGGAGTTGCGGCCAAAACAAAACAGCGGCAGATTATTACCTTTTCTATATTTTAGGGTTATGAATTGAGTTAGGTTTGGAGTCCAAGTTACTTGTCTTCCACTCCAAGAAAACAAATTGGGTCTTCTAAACACCTATAAATACACCCTTAAACCTTTTTAAAGTCATCCTTGCCTCCCATCAATTAGTCCTTAGGTTTATTATCATTGGAGTTATTGAAGAAAGCAAGATGAATTCTTTGTATCATTCTTTTAGTTTATTTACTTCAGGTATGAACTAATTTTCCCATAGCTTGGGTTTTGCATCATGTATAATCTATGAATTCTATTTTCTTCCTATCTAATTTTCTTTTGGAATTATATCTTTTAATGTGATTCTAGCTACTTAACCATATATTTGTTTATGTGTTTTTATTTATTGTCTGTCTTAAACCTGGTCAATTTAGGGTTGTGATAATAGTAGTTAGAAGGTCGCCCGGAAGGGGTGTATAATTATTGAAACACCACATAAACGTCTAGAATAAGGAATTAGTCCTGACAACACCAGCCTAACTAGATAGTCATTAGGGTTTGTTTTAATCACCATTTCACCATATCACCAATTGAAGGAATTGTTTGCTTGGGAACCTAGTAGCGTAGGATAAACCTATTTCAAACTGCCTCGTGGTTTTGCCGTAGCCTACCTATACGCTCTCCGGGTATATGTAGGAATTTAGAATCCTGACTAAGTATCTAAGAGCTATTATCTCCCTTAATAACTAAAATTGATAGAAAGAATTAGAAGGATTAGTGCATACTAGCAAAAACTAAGCTATACCTTCTCATCTCATATTTTCTACTATTTATTTTATTGTCTTTACTTGCATTTAGTTTAATAAATTATCTCTCAATCATCTGTATTTTCTGTTTCTTTTAATTAATTATTGCTACTCTAATTATTTGCTCATTCGTATAACACACTAAGTCCCTGAGAACGAATTCTTTTTATCATTAAAACTTGCATACGTTCCATAATACTTGCAGTACCGTGCCTGTCTAGGGTGATTAGTGCATTGTTTTCTGGCTTATTTTGTCTTATTTTTATCACATCCTAAGCGATGTCGAGGCTTTGGCGCCGCTGCCGGGGACTTGTATCTCGTTAGCATGTGGGTTATCTATTTCGAGTAGTAGTTTTTAGTTTTTTATTTTTATTTTTTTCCAGATTTAGGCTTGTTGGTTTGCTCTAGTCTTTCTCAGGTTTTAAAGTGAATCTTGGGCCTCCTCTCCTGGAGCCCGAAAGGAGCTTCACAGCTTATAACAGACGTAACCGAGAAGAAAGAAACCAAAGAAGAGCTATGGCAGAATTTCAACAGCAAGACGTAGATCCACCAATTATTCCTATAGTTTCACCACTTGGAGTTGTAGGACAACAACAACTACCACCAAGAGATAACAGAAACAACAATAATCAGAACAGAGTTGAACAAGATCTCCCGAGCTTGGGAGCACCGTTTCATGTTCAACCATTAGGTTATCGTCCTCCAGAGATCTAGAATATCAAATTCAGGCCCGACCCAGGCATGCTCAGTCAATTTCAAATTTCAGACTCTATAGTGGTGCAGCAGTTTAAGATCCGGTAAGATCGATTCAGAAGTTCATGCAGATTTGTGATGCCTATGTTACTCCAGGCATTACACGCGAGCAATTGTATTGTCACATATTTTCCTTCTTCCTGGCCGGTATGGCTGGTGAGTGGCTAGATAGGCAACCACCAGGTACAATTAATACATGGGCAAAACTTCAAGCCGCATTCTTTAATCGTTTTTATCCATAGAGTACGAGACTCAAAGACCAAAGCGAGCTTGCAAAGTTTTGTCAAGAAAATGGTGAAGAAGTAGGAGACTCATGGACAAGGTTTCAACAGAAGTTAGCTAGATGTCAACTCCACGGTTACACCCCGTCTTTATAATTAGCTATATTTTATCAAGGAATCAATAGATAAAGTAGACTGAGGGTAGATAATCTTGGAAAAGGAAATTTTGTGTACATGAATCCTACAGAAGCAGCCGAAGGTATGAAAAACATTATTGAAACTGAAAAAAGTTGGCTACTTTCGCGAGCTCCTATTACAAATGCCAAAGGTACGCTTCGATAAGATGCAGAAACTGCAAACTCAGCTCAATTGTCCGCATTAGTAAATCCAATCAAAGAAATTAAGCTTGAGATGCAGAGAAATTTAGCCGCAGCGAATGTAGTGCAAGAAGCACAAGGTTGTCAACAGTGTGGGGTTACAAATCATACATGGGAAGAGTGCAAAGGAAATCCAGCATCTGTTTATTTCATATCCAACCGTGGAAATTATCAATTTGGTATTAGGAATCATCCGGGTATGCAGTGTTCAAATCCACAGGGGGCCGCTAATCCAGGTCATTATCAACCTCGTTCCCAGAATAACTCTTCCCAACCAAGAGGTCAAGTTCCATATCAAGAAAACCAGAATTATAATCGACCTGCTCCTCCACAACAACCTGTCAGTGACGCATATACCGATGCTTTAGCTCAGAAGGCTCTACCACAATACCCTCAAGAAGGAGTTGTGGGTGATCAACAATTGAAAATTTTTATGGATCTTATGACCACAAATATGAATTCCTAGAATGAGAAGTTAAGAGAACAAGAAGCTTCAATTCAGATTTTAGATACGCAAGTAGAACAAATATATAAAGTTCTAATTAATATTATGGAAGCAAAAAAATTGAAGGCTATCGAAGGAGGTGATGCCAATGTTGGGTTCGAAGCTTGCAAGGCTATTTGCCTTGAGATTGAAGAAAATAAGGAAGTACCGTATGTTGCAGAAATTGTCGTGGAAGTTCCTAGTACTGAAGAAGAACCAACCAAGTCTAGCCCCATGGACTCTGACTGTTCTGAATATGAAGATAAAGATTCAGAAAAATCCAAATTTATACAGCTTCTGAAAGATATGCAAGAAGAAATTAGATTAGTTATGGAGTTACAAGCTGAGAGAGCTAAAGAGAAAGAGGAAGAAGCCTCACATGAGAAAATAGAAGTTGCACCTGCTGTGCAAGAAAAGAAAGAAGAAGAGAAGGTGGAATCACCACCAGTTGTTCAAACAATGTCATCAACCATTCCTGACACAAATCCAAAGGGTGACATTGAACTCAAGACATTTGTAGAGGCGTACACTTCTGAAAATATCAATTCCCAAATGCTTGAGATTGTGAAGAAAGGGCTTACACCACAACAAGTTTTTACGCAAGTTTTCCTGAGAAAGAAGCGAGTGTAGAAGCCAAGAAAGAAACTGAGAGAGTCTCAAGAAAATTAGAAAAAGAGTTACCATTGAAGCTCAAAGATCCTTGAAGCTTTAATCTTCCTATTAAACTAAATGGTATGCTTAAGGTGAAAGTTATGTGTGATGTGGGTTCAGGTGTGAATCTTATGCCAAAGTCCGTGTTCAATAGACTTGGACTTCAGAAATCAGAGAAAGCTCCAGTGAAGTTGCAGTTTGCTAACAACTCAGTTACCAAGACATAGGGAACAGTGGAGGACGTACACATCCGATCAGGTAATATCACCATCCCTACTGACTTTGTTATACTTGATTTCGATGCAGATAAGCAGGTTCCAATAATACTTGGAAGGCCTTTCATGGCCACTAGCCAAAGCATAATCAACTTCCAGGGTGGGACCATTAAACTTCATGCTAAAAATGTATCCGAGACATTCTATGTCTGGGTAAGAAACCAAGGAAATCAGATCCCACCGTTCCTATCATTCACAGCCTTTCACATCACAAAGTCCCTAAAGAGAAGATCCACGAAAAACCTGTGGATACTGATCCAAAGATTGAGTTTGGGGTCGGCCATGAAGTTCTATGGGAAGCCCACAAACCAGAGAATAGGCCACCAGGTTACCAAGACTCGTGGATGGGACCATTCATAGTCACTAAAGTTGTTTCAGCTAAGGTGATAGAGATCAAGCCAAGAAGGGCATTAAGCGGAGATTAGTAGACGCTCATAGCCTTGCTCGTTGTTGGGGATGCTATATTTGTAAATCTTGATAGAGGTAAAGCGTCTAACTTTAAAAGACGTTAAATAAAAGTGTTGTACGGGAGACAACCCGCAAATTTCTATGTTTTTATGTTTTTAATTCATGTTTAGTTTAGTTGTTTTTAATTGATATTTCATATTTGAGAAAGGTATTAGTGTTTTTGATGTTCAGGTATTAAAAAAATCGAGTTAGGGAGGAAAAAGAAATTTTTGGGTATATTCTGACCTGCCCACCGGTATGCCGGCCATATAACCGGTAAGTCGACAGGTCAAAAAAGGGTGCCCACGGGTTCACGCGTCGGGTTTTATGCCGAGATATGGATTTTCGAAAATTGTCGCACCGGTATGCCGGCCAGACAAAAACACGTGCCCTCGGGTCTTCAAATCAGGTTTATTGCCAAAGCGAGTCTTTTCGAAGAACAACGCACTGGTATGCCGGTCCGCGCCGCTGGAGAGAGAAAGTTTCGAATTTTTTTTGGTTATAAAGAAGAGGAAGGTTAGTCTATTACGAATTTTACAATTCTTAAACCTCTTTTTCTTCTCCAAACCTCTCCCAACTCCATTAAAGCATCATCAATGGTGCTGCAGAATCAGCTCCTCGCTGGTCTAGCTGCTACATTAACAGGTTCGCATGAACCAGGCTCGACGGGGGAGGTACTGACTAGGACAGCAAATCAAGCCCAGTTGTCTTCTGCTGGTCTAGGCCTAATGAATCGGTTATAGCGCCAGAGGGAGGAATCAGGTGAGGGGTGAAGTAATACACAACAAGTGCAGCAGCTTCACCGAGATGGAAGGACTGATTCTTCGGCAGCAGGTACAGCGATGATAGGGAGGGAGATTTCTTCAGTGGGACAAGGAGGGGAGGCGAGTAGCGCCTTGGAAGAAGACAGGAGTAGGACTTGCTGGGTTACGCTTGGTGGAATAAAAACTTATCGAGCAAAGGTGTGTATTCTGGGATTGAGTGGATTGTATTTTTTGGAGTGGTGATTGATACGATCTGGAAGATTAGAAATGATATTGTTTTCAATAGGGGTGACTACCCATCAGCTAAAGTGGTGGTTTGAAAGGCGTGTTTCTTTGCGGTAAGCTATTCGAGAGTATGGGGAAAGGTTCCGGGTAGTGTGAACAAGAGCATGGAGCAGATTAGCTTCGTAGGATGGAATAAACCGAAGCAAGGATTCAAATTAAATACTTACGGAAGCTTTAATAAGTGGAGGAAATGTGGAGGAGGTGGTGGAGTGGTTCGGGATGGTGAGGGTAGCTGGATTTGTGGCTTTTCGATGAAGTGGATTGTGAGTTGGCAACGGGCATAGAAATCATGGCGCTTTGTCGTGGACTTAGTTTAGCGGAGGAGTTAGGCTTAGGGGAAGAGGAAGTAACGGATTCTCGGGAAGCTCTGGACATGATTGGACAGGTGGTGCATGAGACAGGACCAGTGGCGAATTGGGTTCATCATATTAAACAGGTTCTTGGACGAAATACAACTTTCAAGGTGAGGGGTATATTTAGAGAAAGCAATTGTTGTGCGGAATGGCTAGCAAAATTGGAGATTTCACAGGTTGAGCATTTTACAGATATGATAACCGGTCTGATGGCTTATGGGGTATTTTCACGCGGGATCGGATGGGGTGGAAGATCCCACGCATGATCTACAGTCCTGGTTTAGCTCTTAATATACTAGACTAGGTAATCTGTTTTTATTATTCGTGTATTTCATGATCCATTAAGGATATCTCTTGTAATGAAAAAAAAAACAATATTCCATTAATACTCTAGTTATTTTTTTTTTGACATGCATTAATACTCTAGTTTGCAACAAGGGTTTCTAACTTACTAGAATTCTTTCACCATAAAATATACGCGTTGAAACCGACCAAATTAAAAATTATCTAGAAGACAGCGGATCAAGAATTTACTTCAAGATAAGCATTAGAATAATAAATATAATGCCAACTAATTATGGATCCAAATTTCTTTCTTAAATGTAATCTTTTGTTTGAAGAAGCTAAAAGTCTAAAATTAAAATTCGACAGACTTAATATTTAGATAGGGATTTAAATTTTATGTTGAGGAAGAGATGTTTAAAGTCTAATTTTACTACTAAATTTTTTTACTTAAAAACCTAAATAAAAAACATGTTGTAAGAAGCTGCTACGGGGGTTGTTGCATAAAGGAAATCAGTGTGGGACAAGATTTAAGATGTGTTTATTTTTATTTTTATTTTGCAAGATGTTGCTATACCTAAAGTTTTTTACTTTTTATTTTTTGGACATTGAAGTTTTTAGTACTTAAAATCCTAAATAAGTAATACCTCAAAAAGACACCATGTTGTAAGAAGCTGCTACGGGTGCTTGCATAAAGAAAATTGGGACAAGATTTAAGATGTTGTTATAAGCCATTTAATTATAATTAGTTCTACATTTAGAAATGTCATGGCCCATTTCTTTTTCCAGAGGACCCCACCCCCTATTTCCTTCTTCCTGGCAGCTTCCTTTTAGTTTTACGTCCATCCAATTGTTATATAAACCCTAAGAACGTACACGACCAAAATAATAATATAGATACCTACAAATATTTAAAAGTATTTTTCTTCGCTTTTCCGATGGATTTTTATCGAGTTAGTAATTTCTTTGGAGGGCTCTTTGTTATAAGTGTGATGATCATGGCTGCTAAAGCCACTGATGATATAGCGTTTGATACCAACTACTTTATTACATGGGGGAATGACCATGTCACCTCTACAAACCAAGGATTAGACATTCAACTCATGATGGATCAATCTTATGGTTAATTTACTTTCTCTCTCCTTACCATTATAATTTGTTATCAATGTGTCCAGGATAATGTGAGAATTTATTTGAAAAAATAAAAACAAAAGTAAATAATAATCATCATTTCTGGCAGAAAATATTGGTCGTCACTATCCTAGACTACCATGTTATTGCTGTATTATGGTATTCTTGGATTTACATTTGAATGTTCATTTTAAAATTGATGAGACTTTTTAGCTAGTGTTGAAGCCAACAAGTCATACGGGTCTTTCAGAATAATGTTACCTAGTTAAGAAACTTAAGATACAACATCTATACTTAACTTTCAACTTTCAATAATATTTAGTTTTCATGGGTGAGAGAGTACTCTATAGTGATAATCAGATCAAATCTTACAACCGAGTTAACATCTCATAGTTTTCCAGGAAAGTTAATGAATTTTGGAAAGCATGCATGAAGTGGAGACTAATGCAATTAACGTTAATTATATTGTAGGTTGTGGCTTTGCTTCCAAGGCAAGTTATAGATCTGGCTACTTTCATATGAGGATCAAGGCAATACCAAATGATTCTGGAGGGACTGTCACATCTTTCTATGTAACGCCTCTTCTTATTGATGTAAATTAACAAGATTGAATTCAATATATGTTAAAATTTGTGTCTGTGCTATTTTTGGCAGCTTATTTCAAACACTAGTAGTACTAGTACTCATGATGAGTTAGATTTTGAGTTCTTGGGCAATGTAGAAGGTCAACCTATAACTTTGCAGACAAATATATACATCAATGGCCAGGGAAATAGAGAGCAAAAGCTTCATCTATGGTTTGATCCTACTGCAGATTTTCATTATTACTCCATTATCTGGAACGAACATCAAATAGTGTAAGAAACTAATTAAATAAATTCTTATAGTTAATCAACAATATGTGTATAGTAATTTACTTTAAATGTTTTCCCAGGTGGTATGTTGATGATACTCCTGTAAGAGTGTTTAAGAATAATACACAGAATGGAATTGAATACCCAACACAAGTAATGCAAGTAGAAGGAAGCTTATGGAATGGAGATCCAAGTTGGATTGGAAGCACAGTAAATTGGAGTGATGCACCATTTATTGCTCATTATCAGCAATTTAATATCGATGCTTGTCCTTCTTCTCCAGATAATCAAAATTCTGACTGTTTCTCATCTCAATATTGGTGGAATTCTGACAAATTCTGGACATTGGATCCTCAACAACAATCAAAGTACGAAGACGTGAAAACAAAATATATTTATTATGATTATTGTTCCAATAGCCCTCTACAAGAGTGCAGTTTATGAAAAAATAAAAGTTAAATAAATTTGCATTGTCGGTGTAATTTTATAAGTTATTGTTGTGTTAATTGTGGTGCTAAAAATAAAATAAAAGTCTTGTTGACACTCTTTCTTCACGTTTGATCTATTTGATTCTACTTTTATTAGATTTACAGTCATATCAAACAATTATCGACTGAATCAAATCCCGTTTGTGCATATGCTTTACCTGTTTCTTTTCTTTACAACATTTTCATGAGTAACTAACCAATTAATTTTTTTTTTTTTTTTTTTTTTGCTCGTATTGTAAATTTGTAATCTCCCCCGTGATTTATCTGGTGTTCTGTTCATGTAATCGTTTTATTTTGTTATCATAATATATATGTAATTTACGCTCAAAGTAAAAATTCTGGATTCGTATGTCCAGTATGGTTCTTAAATTTGATTTTTGTAGGTTGTTATTAATTTGAGATTATTACCCAAATGGTCTTTTGAAAAGACCACCTCGTGACCTAACAAGACCGGCTCTATAGCCTCTTCTTATGCCACAATAAAAAATTAACACTACAGTTCAAATTTCCAATTACTATCTTACCCCCTTTTGTATTTTATTTTCATATATATACTACATTTTATAAAAGAAATAAAAATTAAAACACTTTCTCTCCTTTATCCTCTCTTTCTCTCTCTTAATCTCTTTTTTTTCTTCCGTGCGAATCCTATTAACAAAAAGAGAAAAACCCTAGATCGCAATGTTTGAGATCTGAAGACTCCAAGAAGAAGAGATCTCGTGAGCTACCATGGAAGATGTGACTTTCGAGCTCCTGCAGCGCGCAGCCATGGCAGATTTGAAGATTCCGTCGTTGTTGGTGGTGCGAGGTGGTGGTTCAAGGTGGTGAGAAGAGGAGATCCCGTGAGCTACCATGGAAGGATGTGACCTTCGAGCTCCTGTAGGGGGCAGCCATGGAAAAACTGAAGATTCCGTCGGTGGTGGTGCAAGTGGTGGTTCGATCTTGTTTGAGGTGGTGGTTTGAGGTGGTTGTTGACTATTTCCTTTTTATCTGCAAATGTGATGAAGAAAGCTGTAATTAAGAATCGCACAAAAATACCTCACTCGATAGAATCAAGGTTAAACTTTGGCTTGATAATAATTTTATTTGTGTTTGTATGAGAATTTAGCTGAACTAATAAAAGATGGAATTGTGTTTCCTGTTATTGTTTTGTTAGCCTAAACAAACTTGTATATTATATTACAGACCTAGTGTTTGGATTTTGATCCGTAATATTGTTATCTTTTCTTGGTTAATGTTACATAAATGGTATAATAGTATATCTTCATTGACTTGCCTTCGATTAGTAGGCCATAAGGTTGAAAAAAAGTGATTAGCAGGCCATAAGTAATCAACTGGTGTTGACTATTTTGTCTTTATTGCAAATTAAATGGAGAATTTGTATTTTAGTTATAAACTATAATAAACTATTATTGATTATTACCCTGCTCTTTCCCTATTTAGTAATCAATTGTTATTAAATGACTGAATCAAGAAAATTATTTAAATTCAAATTTTTTGTCTAAATACTCAGCAAATTTACTGATTATACGAGAAATGCTAAGCAAGTTAATTTTTTTGCAAACTCAGTAATTTTACTGAGCTCAGCAAGTTATTGAGTACGCTCAGCAAGTTATTGAGCACGCTCGACAAGTTATTGAGCACGTTCGGCAAGTTATTGAACACACTCGGAGAGTTTCTGAACACGCTCAGTAAAGTTACTGAGCAAACGAACATGCTCAGTACCCCAAGCTCAGAACTATTTTCCACGCTCAGAACTATTTTCTACGCTCATAACTTTTTTCCACGCTCAGAACTATTGTTCAGACTCAGAATTTTTTCCAGACTCAGAACTATTTTCCAGACTCAGAATTTTTTTCCACGCTCAGAACTTTTTCCGGCGGTGGCCAGCGGTGGTCGACGGTGATCGGTGGTTGTGGTCGGAGCTGGAAATTATTTGATAATTAATGAAGAAGGAGAGAGAAAAATGATAAAGGAGGAGAGAGGTTAATGGTAATGGAGGAGAGAGTGTAATGGTAGTGGAGGAGAGAGATTTTTTTTGTCTTATATACACTATAAGGGTGGTTATGACATTGAACATCTTGTTGGCCACTAAGTAGGAGAAGGGAATCACTTGGTTCCTATATGGCACATTGATTCTCCTTAAGTCTCCTTGGGTAATTAACCCATATAATTTCCTTTTATTTCTATATATAAGTTTTTTTTATTATTTGAATATTTTCTTTTTGTCTCAATATAAGGTGTCTGAAATAGTTTTATTTCAAGTGTTTTTTAATATGGTAATATGATATAGGTTTGTCTGAATTCCAGATTTGGAGATTTGGGCATCTTAAAATTTAGTTTACTTTACTTGTTCAAACAAGTAAATTGAAGTTGAGGACAAATTTCAGGTAGGCTAGGGTCTCCTAGGAACGAAGTAGAACTTGAGGGATGGATCAAACCGTTTTGGGGGTGAAATTAAATACGGATGGAAGTTATAGTGAATGGAAAAAGATCGGAGATGGAGGGGGACTGATTAGAGATAACAAGGGAAATTGGGTTCATGGATTTTCATTCAGAAGCTAGAATTCTTCACCTACTGTCATGAAATTAATTTCCCTTAGTGAAGGGTTAAAGAGAGTTGAGAAGTTGGGCTTTACTGATGTGGTTGCGGAAGTGGATTCTACGGAATCCATTAGATTAATTCAGGAGTCGGGCAAAGGTAGAGGGCCAGAAGCGTTGTGGATTGAAAATATTCGGCCAATACTAGAGAGGAACAAGAATATTATCCTAAGGTCCAATCTATGGGAAGGCCAACTCGTGTGCTGATTGGTTAGCTCGAAAAGGAATGACACAATCGAATGACTTCTTGGTGTATAATGACCCTCCGAGAGGGATGTGGAATCTCCTTATACGTGACAAACTTGGTTGGGAGTCGCCTTAGGTAACCAACAATTGTAGCTTGTTGGAAGATGTGCTAGTATAGTGTAACATGATCCTTTTGGGGTCTCCTCTGTAACGAAAAAAACATGTGAATTGAAATGTTTACGGGTTGGTGTGACTTCAATATTTTTTTAATTTTTTTAATAGTAATATATCTTTTGGAAAGTCTAAAAAACACACTTAATACTTTAATACCAAAAAAATATTCAACAAGTATTGAGAGATTTAAAATCGATCACGTGTATTAATTTTAGATATAAAATTATTGCCAAAATTCTATCTAATAGGCTACAAATTTATATAAATGATATAATTTCGCTAAGGCGAACCTTATTTTATCTATCCATCATTTACAGGACCTATCTACTTTTATTTATTTGAAGTGCTTGACTTGATGAGAGAATTTCCTTAGTTTGATTACTTCAGGGAGCGACAGCCACTCTAGGACTAGCCGGTCTGCTGGCATACATTTTGAGAAAAAAAGTCAACAACGTTGATGATAGCCCGAATCAGACACGTCAAAAATCATTTGATAGATTGTAGAGAGGCAAGAAATCATCGTGGGAAAGAAAGTTGATTTTTATACTCCAGCATTAGATGAGTTTGAGGCCTCTGACACCTTTTCTGAATACTCATTGTTGCGCCCCTATCCCTAAAGGGAGAGGGTGCCGGCTTTGTTTGCTTTCATATAAGGAAAAGCTATACAAGATAATATAATAATCTTCCAGGAAATATCTTTCTATATAAACTGGAAAAAGAAAAACACGAACATATGGCGGCAATAAAAATCGACATGGTCAAACTTACGATCAGCTATGTTGGGATTTTATTATAAATTTTTAATGAAGCTTGGTTTTTTAGAGAAATGGATTACGTGGATCGAGAATTGTATTACCACAGCTTTCTTTCAAATTAACTTTAATGGAGACGGGATGAAAAAGTTAGAGAGGCAAGAAATCATCGTGGGAAAGAAAGTTGATTTTTATACTCCAGCATTAGATGAGTTTGAGGCCTCTGACACCTTTTCTGAATACTCATTGTTGCGCCCCTATCCCTAAAGGGAGAGGGTGCCGGCTTTGTTTGCTTTCATATAAGGAAAAGCTATACAAGATAATATAATAATCTTCCAGGAAATATCTTTCTATATAAACTGGAAAAAGAAAAACACGAACATATGGCGGCAATAAAAATCGACATGGTCAAACTTACGATCAGCTATGTTGGGATTTTATTATAAATTTTTAATGAAGCTTGGTTTTTTAGAGAAATGGATTACGTGGATCGAGAATTGTATTACCACAGCTTTCTTTCAAATTAACTTTAATGGAGACGGGATGAAAAAGTTCACACCATGTAGGTTGATTTGACAAGGTGACCCACTATTACCTTTTTTTATCTGCATAACATTATCACTTATTAGTCTAATAGATAATTATGTTTTTAATGATATTTATCAAAGGAATTCAAATTAATATATATTTCCATGTTATTTTACACCTGTTATTTGTAGATGAATATCTATTTGTTATGACCTTAGATGACACAAATATACAAGCCTTTAACGATTGTTTGAAAGACTATTGTGAATGATCGGGACAAAGTGTTAATTTTTAGCAAATCTATTATTTATTTCAGTCGAAGAACACCACAGGATTTGAGAGAAAGAGTAGTTTAGGAAACTCATATCGGGAAAACAAATGACTTAGGAAAGTATATGGGCATTCCATTATGTCACAAGAGATCGAAGGTGGAATTGCTGGAGGGGATAGAAAAGAAGTTATTCAAAAAGGCAGAAGGGTATACTATGTCATTTTTTCTTATTCTATATCCTTATGTAGAAAAATTATTTCAGCAATATCAAATTTTTGGTGGAATTGTTGAGAAAGAAACAGGACATGTTAGGTAGCATGGGAAAAATTGGCAGTGGGCACGCTTGTTAGAGGACATGGATTTCGAGATTTAAAAAGAATGAACACAACACGGTTAGCAACCCAGACATTGAGAATCATGACCGATCTGGACTCATTAGCGTAACAACTTCAGAAAGGTATATATTATCCAAAAACTGATTTTAGACAATTATGGCATCAAAAGATTGAGCCCAAATTCAAAACGAGGCCAAACAAAGCATTTTTTTAACCCCACCAAAACATTACTCAAAACCATTTTCACTTAAGATTCTAAGTTCAATAACATTTGTCTCATTAGAAAAACCCGCACCTATACATAAACGCCATTTTTCACCAATTGACTTAAGTCAAAATCCACCCACCTATCAAAACAAATACCTAAACCTCCCGACGATTACCCCCGTCTTCTCCAAACCCACTCAACTACTCTGAACCCTACAATCAAATGCAGATGGTACACCACTCTTCACTTTCCTTACAAACATTGAATCTTATGGAACACCAAATCATAGAGCTCTTGAATACAAACCCCAATTCAATAAGAAATTCACCACTGATTTATCGACATCAAAAGATGCAGCAAAACATGATAAACTCTGGTCAAAACGTTGGGAATCAACAAATGCAACACAATCAACACCAAACAAATATGAGAAAATGGTTGAATCAAAGAACACGGTAAATGCTATCAGAGATGAATGGACTAAGACTTGTAGGTTAGACATTCAACAAACCCTCGGGGGTACATGACACACCTATGTTGAAACTGTCAAGGTATTGGTACCATCCTAAACGGTTCTAATACTTAGGGATGTGATCTAGCTTCATCATCCTAAGGTCATTTTTTCTTGCCGAAACTATGAATAAAATTGCTATATCTGATGCTCTTGATTTATCTCTTAACATGAAAATCTTACTACCAATAAACCTTTAGGTAAAGAAGTGGGTCTTTTACTCCTTTCTGAACCTAATTATAATATTCTAATTAAAAAACAATCGCAGTATTATATTCACTACGAAATCACTGATGAAAATATGCTTACTTTTTACACTACCTATGTTTACATTCACCTAAATGAATATTTAAAGGATAAAAGCATTGCAGAACGTATTAATATTGGTAATGACCTTAATAAATCTACCCCATGAAGCATTTTAGGTGACTTCAATATGATAAAATCTCATGTTGAAAAATTAGGTGGACTTTCTACCCCTTCTGACAACATTTTTAAGCTTAATGAATTCATGAACAATACTAATCTTTATGATATTAACCCTAAATGTTGTTACTTCACTTGGAGTAACAAAAGATTTGGCAATGCTCTTATTAAAAAAAAACCTGATATAGGGATTGCGAATCATAATTGGAATAATCTATTCTCTAATGCCTGGATCACTATTCTCCTTGCCCTAGGTTCTGATCATAGACCCACTATTTTAATTTTTTGAGTTAAAGAACATAAAAACCCCAGAGTTTAAACTATAGAAAAGATTATAACACTGATTCTGAAGTCACTAATATAATTAAAACTCAATGGAAACTTCACTGAAACAATATTAACAAAGGAATCTTAAAATTTGGGAAAAACTCTATGCTAGTACTGGTGCCATTACTCTATGGGCTAGGAAAAAAAGAATCAATAGTAGAGCTCAAATAAACCTTCTTATGAAACAATTGGAACTATTAGACATCAAAGTCAACTCTTGAATTGCAAATATTTGGAATGAAGAAGAGGTATATTAGAAACAAAGAAGTAGAATTCAATGGATTAAATATGGTGATAAAAACACTAGCTATTACTATGCCCCCACTGAAGCTAGAAGAAAAAGAAACAAAAATTACTTCTCTTATGAACAATTATGGGGTTTGGAACACTGATCCCTCTGATATTGAAAACATTATTACTACAACTTCAACTCTACTTACTACTGTGGGTAAAAGAACCTATGATAATATCTTACAAAAATTGAAATCGTACTCACTCAAGACATGAAAACTTAACTTGAAATACTTGTTACCCTTAAGGATATTAAAAAAGTTGTTTAGTCTCTTGGGAGTAATAAGGCTCCTGGCTTTGATGGTTATTCAGATTCTTTTCTTTAAAAAAAATTGGAACATCATTAAAGTTGACCTTATGAGAGTCATTGCTATCTTCTTATATAAAAATAGCTCTTTGCACCCATAAATGGTACCTATATTACTCTTATTCCATAACTTGATGGTCCAGATATTATAGGTCAGTATAGCTCATTAATAGCCCAAATTTTTTATATAAACTTATTGTTGGCATTTTGTGGCTAGACTAAACCCTTGTATGCATACTATTATCTCTTAGAAATAAACTGCATTTGTCCTTGAAAGGTTCACACATGAAAATATCATTATAGCTCGTGAAGCTATCACTTATCTGAAAAAAACTAGAAATTATAAAAATTACACAGCTGCTAATAAAGCTAACATTTCCAAAGCATTTGAAAATGTTAAGTGGGGTTTTCTTATTGATATGATGCACAAAATGGGTTTTTTGGAAAAATGGCTTAAACTCATATATGAATGCATTTCCTCTGTCTCATATTCTATTTTACTTAATGGTACTCCTCTTAATCTAAATAATCCCACAATTCCACTAGGGTCTTGAGACAGGGTAATCCTCTCTCCCGATTCTTTTTTGTATTGTTACTCAAGCCCTAAGCGCCCTTATGAAGGATAGATTTGATAAAAAAAGTTATTCTGGGCATTAAACTTGCTAGACACTGCACAAAGATCTCTTATATCCTATTTGTTGATGACAACTTATTTTTTCTCAAAGGAAATGTTGATGAATTTGAACAATTCCTTGATGTTATATATCAATACTCTTATGCTTCTGTTCAAATTATAAATTTTAACAAAAGTGGTGTTGTTTATAGTAAAAACACTCATTCTTATGATATATCTTTTCTTACAAATCTTATAAGAATGTCATTTGGCTGACCTTGGAAAATACCTAGGTCTCCCTCTGATTGGGGGAGATCAAAGATAAAATCTTTGGAATGGATGGCTGAAAGAGTTATAAAAAAAATGAATCACTGTAACACTAAACTACTCTCCCCAGGAGGTAAAGAAACCCTAATTAAAGCAGTTATCCAATAAAAGCCTATCTACACTATGTCTTTATTTCTAATCCATGTTATTACTTGTAATATTATTAGTAGTCTTGTTGCATCTTTTTGGTGGGGTAACACGAGTGAAAAGAAAATCCGCTGGAAAAATTGAAGACATCTAGAGCACCAAGATTTGAGGGAAGTATGGGTTTTAAAAACTTTTGCTCCTTAAATTTGGCTCTTGTTGCTTCTACAACATACAAACTTAATCTTAAGAACTTGTCTATAGAATTCTCAAAGGCATTTACTTCCATAATAGTGACTTTCTTAATGCCACTGCTAATACTAATGCCTCTTGGTTCTTTGAGTCTCTTGTTAAAGGCAGAGATCTCTTAAAAAATAATTTAAAATGAGCATTGGGCAAGGATATTGATATAAATAATTGGAACAATCATTGGCTGAACTCAAAAAAAGTTATTCCAAACCTTAATAACTATGACTTAGTAAAAGTATCAGATCTCATGATGGTAAACACTAATACTTGGAACAATGAACTTATACTTAAACTTTTGATACCCAAACAACTACTGAAATTCTAGCTCTCAACAAACTTGAAAAGAGTTGTAATGATACTTTATGCTAATATAAAGATACAAATGGTAGTTTCTCTACCAAAGAATGTTATAATCATATTATTTATGATGATATAAATGCTTATAAATAAATTACTGCTTTATGTCCATCCATTTCTTACTCAAATGATGAAAAAATTGGAAAAAACTTTGGCTTCTCAAGTCACCTTCAAAGATTATCATTCTTCTTTGGAAGGCAGCTACAAAAGCTCTCCCTATATAACATGCCTTATTTGATAGAAAGTGTGCTTTAAACAACATTTGTAAACACTGTGTATCAGTGCTGATACACTTGAATCTATAAAGCATATTTTTCTTTAATTGTCCTAGTTCTAGAGCTACTTGGCTTGCATCTCCTATGACTTTCTTATCAAACTCTAATATTACCTCTAAATTTGACTGTTGGGTACAATATTTCATGAACATTAAAAATTTCACTGATGGGTTTGATAGAAATCTAGTTGAGTCGACAGTCTGGATTGCCTGATTTATATGAAAAAATAGAAACAGTAAATACTTTGATAATCAAGAGATCATGCCCCTTTAATACATCAAGAAAGCCTACACAACCTATGATAATACAATAAATATAAAAATAATATTTCTGGGGATGAAAATGAGAACCACCGGATTATTCTTACCTATCCTAATATTAATACAAATGCGAGTAAAAAGATAACACTACTTATACTTATAATTCTTTACATCCTAATCTTATTCATATTCGTGTTGATGCATCTTATTATAAAGAAACTAACAATGCGACTGTTGATTGTTGATGTCTCCTTAATTGTTCTTATTTTCGACCCTTAGGAGACATCATTTTTGGTGTTTATTTAATTAATTCGATAGACTTTTGGACTAAATATGCAATAATATGATTTTCCTCTTTTATTTCTAGCATTTTTGATTTATTAAGTTTTTGCGCGTAATAGTGGTATTTTTAGTAAAGATTTTACAGGTTTTAGATGTTAGCTAGAAGAGGAATCCGAAGATAAAGTCAAAGATCAAAAGATAGAGTCAAGAGTTCAAAAGAAATCCCGAAGATATTATTTTTAGAGCTGAAAATCCATTTTCCAGGCCATAGATTGCTGATTTCGAGGTGCTTAAGCGATGATTTAGCTGTTGACCTTTGAAGAGAAATCATTCCTTCTCGAGTTACGGAACTTTAGCAACTGGAATGAGGTCAATCGGAGTTGTAACGCATCGGGAAAAGCCGTTTTAGTGAAGGTGTATCAGCAGTTACGGGATTTTGGGCTTAGAATTTGGGCTTGGACATTTAATTAATGTTTTATTCTTAGGTCCAAGCCCTAATCCGAATTTCCACCTATAAAACCAGCCTTTGACTTCTATTTTCAACACAATTCACATTCTGCAAGATTAAAAACACCAGAGAGAAGCAACTGAAGGAAGGAGAAGAAGCTACAAGAGCTGGAGAGGGTCTATATCTCCGTTCGTAGTCAATCCGATTCCGGAAATTAGGTTCTTTTATCTTTTTAATTCTGTAAACAATATGAATTCCATTACTTTTAATTTCGTATTTCATTTTAATATGAGCTAAGTTTTCTATAGTGCTTGAGAACAAACAATGGGTGAATCCCAATCTTATTAATTAACGAATGTTGAATTTGGGTTTTTATTGAATTAAACTAAATTAGGGCTTTCACTCTTTTCGATAAATTATGAACATTTACTGTTTTTAGCGTCATGAACTAGGAACAGGTAGTAGTATTTAGGCTATTCCAATTAGTGGCAATTGGATCATCCTGACGGAGGGTTTAAATACGGAACCATTTATTCAATCTAGGATAGAAGTTAATGATTCTGACGAACTTAGCTAATCCTAGGGCCAATGAGGTAATAACACTTAATCATCCAACGGTGGATCATATTTACCCTGACGGGACTAGTGATACTTTAGGATCGCCTTATAGTCCACCCTGACGGGGGTATAAGGAAATTAGAATCCCGACCATTGTAATTGACTAATTTAGCCCTTAAACAACATAAGTTAAGAAATAGGATAGGGAGGATCCTTGCGTTCTCAAGTGCTACATCTCATATTGCGTTTTACATCATTTTACTTGCGTCTTAGCCTTTATTTACATTTTAGTAATTGTCTTTCATTCATTAGCTTTAATAACAAAAACCAAACAAACATATTTTTATCTTTTATTTTCATAAGTGCATCAATCACTATTTGCTAGACATTATGATCAACCATCCCGTCCTTGGAACGAATCTGTATTATCAGATATACTACTTGGGACAACCGTACACTTGCGGTTGTGGTTCGATTATTATTTGCATTTATTTAGAACACACAAAGGACCACCAAGTTTTTGGCGCCGCTGCCGGGGACGGTAGCGTGTGACCACGGTGTTTATCCTTTAGTGATAGTGCATTTATTTTATTTTATCAGTTTTACGCTTTTTGTTTAGTTCTTTTCAGGTTTTTAGGTTTGGTGTATGCGAAGAAGACTATTCAAGGATCTAGAGCCAACACCTCGGATCCTTAGTAATCCAGAATCGTTGATCAGACTTGCTAAGAAGAGAAGAAGAGAACGAGAAGCTTTAGAAGTAGAAGAATTAAGTAACAGAATGGAAGATATTAATCTTAATGGTCAAAAAAATCAACTAGGCGCAAATGGCCAACCTTTGGCCCCAGGCGCTATCCCTCTCGTTCCACCAGTGATTCCTAATCCTCAAGTTCAGATAGTGATGAATCAAGATCCGTGGTTCACTAATGGTCCTCCAAAAGTTCCATTCCGTGCTCCAGCTATAGGAGTAGGTGCTCCAGATATAGATGTTCCGAGATTCCGTCCAGATTCGGGTATGTTAGCTCAATTCCAAAATTTTGGAAATTTTCGTGGTAGACCATCAGAAGATCCGCTTAGAGCAGTACAGAAGTTTAAACAGATATGTGATTCCTATATCACACAAGGAGTTTCGAGAGAACAGATGTATTTTGCTGCGTTTAAATTCTTTGTTATTGATGGAGCAAGTGAATGGCACGATACGCAAGATCCTACAAAGATAACCAACTGGGACCAATTAGAGATTGCTTTCTTTGACAGGTATTACCCAAGTAACATGAGGTTAGATGCTGAATTAGAATTGACGCATTTCCGTCAAGAATATGATGAAACTTTGGGTAAGAGTTGGACAAGATTCCAGATGTGTTTACGTAAAGTTCCTAATCATGGCTTTTCAGAACAACAACAGTTAAAGATCTTTTATAGAGGCCTTGATGGGAATTCAAGAGAGAAATTGGATATGCTATGTGGTGCAGGTTTTCTTCAAGTTCAACCCGCTCATGCCAAAATTATCTTAGAGAGAACAGTCAAGAATGAAGTTGGGTGGAATTCAGTAAGAACACCGGTCAAGGGAGTGAATAATGTTGATATAGAAGAGAAATTTGCTACGTTTGAGAATAAGATTCAGAGTACTATTGAGCAACAATTGAAGCAGCTTACTTTAGCTGTAAAGGAAGGATTTTCGGGTAAGAAGGTAGCTGTGCATGCTGCACAAGAGGTCTATATGTGTTCGATTTGCAAAGTAGATGATCATGATGAGGAAGGTTGTCCGAATAACCAAGAATCCGTGATGTTTATGTCCAATAGAGGTAACTTCAATTCAAGTGGTAATGGATATCAGCCTAACAGAAACCATCCTGGGTTTCAATACTCAAATCCTAATGGGGCAGCCAATCCTACCTATGCGTATCAGCCGCGTCCCCAAGGTAACAACTATAATCCAAGACCACACAACAATTATCAAGGAGGACAGAATCAGGGTAATTATGTACAAAGGCAAGCTCCTCTGAATACTCCTCAGAATACATACGATGAAACTTTAAACCAAAAAGCCTTACCTGCCCATCCACAAGAAGGAGTAGTCACTCTTCAGAAATCAGTTGAAAGTTTAATTGCTCTCCAAACACAAGCTATGGAACGTCAAAATGCAATCGAAGCCAATATGAGTTTGTTCCAGAATCAGCTAAGACAAATTAATAAACAACTGAATCAACGTCCACAAGGACAACTTCCAAGCGATACTGAGAATCCGAAGCAACGCGAAGATTGTAATGCTGTTACATTGAGAAGTGGTAAGAACCTTCCACCACCTCCTTTTCCCGTTATGAAAGAGAAAGAAGTACCAAGAAAAGAAAAGGAAGTGGTTGAGAAAGAGAAAGAAAATGAGAAAGATAGTGAGGTTGAAGAAATAGTGAGACCAAGAGAAGTTCCGAAAAAGAAGGATGATATTGTGATTAATCGCCCTCCACCACCGTTTCCATCGCGAGTTCAGAAAAAGGGTGATTTGGGTGATTTTCAGAAATTCTTTAATAGAGTGAAGGGTCTAAGTATTAATATTCCGTTACTTGAGGCAATTCGAGATATTCCTAAGTACACGAAGTTTTTGAAGAGGGCCCTCACTAACAAAAGGCCGTACTGTGATAATGAAATGATTGGCCTTCCTGAAGAGTGTAGCGCGATTTGTCAGAGTAAATTACCTCCGAAGTTAGTTGATCCGGGGAGTTTCACGATTCCCATATCGATTGGAGAAGAATGGAAGGGAGAAGCGCTATGTGACTTGGGAGCAAGCATCAATTTGATGCCCAAATCGATCTTTGATAAGCTAAAAATTGGAAACGCAAGACCCACTTCTATGGTCTTGCAAATAGCGGACAGGTCTCTTGCTCATCCCGAAGGCCGTATTGAGGATGTCCTTGTTAAGGCAGGTACACTTATATTTCCTGTTGATTTCGTAATACTTGAGTACAATGCAGATAGAAATGTCCCCATTATTTTGGGTAGACCATTCCTAGCTACAGGAAGAACATTGATCGATGTAGAAAATGGTGAGTTAACGATGAGGATACAAGATGAGGAAGTCAAATTCAATGTATTTCGAGCTATGAAATTCCCAGATTCTCAGGAAGATTGCTTCAGAATGGATGTAGTAGAGCAAGCATCGCAAGAGGTATTTAATTGTTTAAATTTTGATGATATCTTGCAGGCTTCTTTAACATTAGATTCACCTGAGATGATGGAGGAGCTTACTGAAACAATAGCAGCTCTCAATTCTGAAAATCCGAAGTATAGGCGTCCTGCCTATGAACCTGTGAGAGAACCGGGGGAGATTATCCCTAAAAAGAAGCCTTCAATTGAATCTCCTCCGGAATTGGAAGAAAAACCATTACCAGCACACTTGAGGTATGCGTATTTAGGTACTAATGAAACTCTACCTGTTAGTGTTTCAGCTAATTTAACAGGTCCTCAAGAAGATAAGTTATTGCGTGTGTTAAGAGCCAACAAAGAAGCAATAGGTTGGACAATTGCTGACATCAAAGGCATTAGTCCATCCTATTGTCAACACAAAATCATACTTGAAGATGTTAACGCACGCTCAGTTGAAGGTCAAAGAAGATTAATGCCCGCTATGAAGGATGTGGTAAAGAAAGAGGTGATCAAGCTTTTAGATGCGGGGATTATTTATCCCATTTCGAGTAGTGAATGGGTGAGTCCGGTTCAGTGTGTACCAAAGAAGGGAGGAATGACAACAATTCTTAATGACAAAAATGAAGCGATTCCTTCCAGAACGGTAGTTGGATGGAGAGTTTGCATGGATTACAGAAAGCTGAACAAGGCCACCAGAAAAGATCATTTTCCTTTGCCCTTCATAGATCAGATGTTAGATAAATTAGCCGGAAGAGAGTACTATTGCTTCTTGGATGGTTATTCTGGGTATAATCAGATTTACGTGGCTCCAGAAGATCAACATAAAACAACATTTACATGCCCCTTTGGTACTTTTGCATATCGTAGAATGCCATTTGGGTTGTGTAATGCTCCTGCTACCTTTCAAAGATGCATGATGGTCATCTTCTGGGATATGATAGATAATTTTCTTGAAGTGTTTATGGACGATTTCTCTGTATTTGGTGATGATTTTGATAAGTGTTTAGACAATTTAGAGAAAGTGTTAATCAGATGCAAAGAAACAGATTTGGTCTTAAACTGGGAGAAGTGTCACTTCATGGTTCGCGAAGGTATTGTTCTGGGTAACAAAGTTTCGAGTGTTGGATTGGAAGTCGATAAAGCGAAGATTGAAGTAATTAAAACTCTTCCCCCTCCTGTTTCTGTTAAAGGGGTAAGAAGTTTTCTAGGCCATGATGGCTTTTATAGGCGATTTATCAAAGACTTTTCTAAGATTGCGAAACCGTTATGCAACTTACTTGAAACGGATTCCAAATTCCTTTTTGATGAAGCTTGTTTAGCGGCCTTCAAAGCAATCAAAGAAAAGCTTATTTCTGCTCCTATAGTAGTACCTCCAGATTGGAATTTACCGTTTGAGGTTATGTGTGATGCGAGTGATTTATGCATGGGAGCTGTATTAGGACAAAGAAAAGAGAAAGTTTTTCATTCGATTTATTATGCTAGTAAAACTTTCAATGGTGCTCAAGTGAACTACACATTTACAGAAAAGGAGTTGCTAGCGGTTGTGTATTCATTCGATAAATTTTGCTCTTATCTTCTTGGAGCTAAAGTTATTGTTTATACAGATCATTCAGCGATTCGATATCTTATGGAGAAGAAGGATGCTAAACCAAGGTTAATCAGATGGGTTTTATTGCTTCAAGAGTTCGATTTAGAGATCAATGATAGAAAAGGGTGTGAGAATCAGGTTGCAGATCATCTATCGAGGTTAGAAGGTTCAGAGTTGAATAGTGGTACTGAAGCAGTTAGGGAAGAGTTTCCAGATGAGAATTTATTCGTGGTTCGTGATTATGAAGCTCCTTGGTATGCGGATATTGCAAATTTAGTGGTGAGTGGTTCCTTTCCTGAAGGTTCAACTTATCAAGAGCGAAAAAGATTAGCTCACCGTGCAAGACAATTCTTTTGGGAGGATCCTTTCCTCTACAAAGTGTGTGCTGATCAGATGGTAAGAAGATGTGTAGCCAAGGAAGAAATTGAGGCGATTATAGCTGGGTGTCATGATTCACCTTATGGTGGACATTTCAAAGGAGATCGAACTGCTGCTAAGGTATTACAATCTGGTTTCTATTGGCCTTCTATTATAAAAGATTGTCATGAATATACTAAAAGATGTAATAGATGCCAATTTACCGGAAACATATCCAAGAGGGATGAGATGCCACGTAACAATGTGTTAGAAGTTGAAATATTCGATGTTTGGGGTATAGATTTATGGGTCCGTTCGTTCCTTCAAATGGTAACCTTTACATCTTATTAGCTGTTGATTACGTGTCCAAGTGGGTAGAAGCGGTGGCTTTACCTACCAATGATTCTAGAGTGGTAATTAAGTTCTTAAAATCACATATTTTCACTAGACATGGAACTCCAAGGGTGATTATTAGCGATGGAGGTACTCATTTCGTTAATAAATATTTGAAGACTGTTCTAGAAAAATATGGAGTCAGACATCGTGTATCTACCGCTTATCATCCACAAGCTAATGGTCAAGTCGAAGTATCAAATCGTGAGGTAAAATCTATCTTAGAGAAAACCGTTGGTCCTACCAGAAAAGATTGGTCTATGAAATTAGATGATGCACTTTGGGCATATCGAACTGCTTTCAAAACTCCAGTAGGTGCTTATCCGTATCGAATGGTTTATGGTAAGGCTTGTCACTTACCTCTTGAACTAGAAATGGGTGCCTATTGGGCTATTGCAAAGTTAAATTTAGATCCTACGCTAGCTGGTGAGAATCGAATGATGAAACTTAATGAGCTCGATGAATTTAGATTACATGCTTATGAAAATGCTAAACTTTACAAAGAAAATACTAAGAGATGGCATGATAATCGAATTCGAGAGAAGAACTTTGTAGTGGGACAAAGAGTGTTGAAGTATAATTCGAAGTTCAGTAATTATCCGGGGAAATTAAGATCGAAGTGGTCAGGTCCTTACATTGTAACCAAGGTTACACCTCATGGAGCTATAGAGATAGAACATCCACTTGAGAACCGTACATTCATGGTGAACGGTCATCGTTTAAAGATTTATCATGGAGGTGAAGACACCGATCGTGCAAAAGACCCACATCACGGAGAGGTCATGTACCTCCTCGAAGCTCCTTAGAAGCGCGAGGTAACCCGTCGAGCTTAACGACGTTAAACAAAAGCCAATTTCTTGTATATTAGCTTAAGTATTTCAATTTCGTAGTGTAAAGTAATTAAGTTTTTCGTTGATTTTAGTTTTTATTTTTAAGAAATGAGGAAGGGTGTTTGTTTTTGATGATTTCAGGGGTATAATGGTCATGAGTTTGGGGTCAAAACGATGAGAAAACGGAAAAAAATTGAAGTCCACAGCAGGTTTGACCGGCTAGCCGGCGAGCTGGCCGGCATACCGGCCAAACGAGCTGAAGAACCCCAACTCTCTGACCATTGCGTCAGCGACAACGCAGCATTGCTGCGTCATCATTCGCGCCAGCGAGAACCCGCCGGCATGCCGGTCAACTGACCGGCTAGCCGGCCAAATGGAGGAAAGGTTCTGGCCCTTGCGTCAGCGACGACGCAAGGTTGCTGCGTCATCAAATGCGCCATCGACATTTGACCGGCATGCCGGCGAATCCGCCGGCTAGCCGGCCAAGAATGTCGAGAGTTCTGATCACTGCGTCAGCGACGACGCAATATACTTGCGTTTTGAGGTAAAAAAAAAAAAGTCGAATTTAGTAATTATTTTTCGCCGCCCTAGCGACCGGCATGCCGGCGAATCCGCCGGCTAGCCGGCCAGCTGTTGCGAGAGGCGGTTTTGAGCTTATTAAACCTAGTTTTTTGCCTCTTTTCCTAGCCAAGTCTTATATTCCGAATCCTTGCCTCCACCTACTCCGAAAATCATCAACAAACAGCTATAAAATAATCAAATCAAGCCTTCTATCATCACAAAAAACACAAAATCAACTCACATCTTCTCCAAAACATCACCAAAAATCATATTTTCTCCAAAAATCTCATCTTCCCAACCTTGAAATTAAACCCAATTCTTTCAAAATCCCTCTCAAATAACCTTAACCCATCTCATATTCCACCTAATCCTTCAAGTTTTAAGCCTCAAAACATCAAATTTCAAAGCTTCTCTCTAGCTTTTTCTCTATTTGAAGTTTTGAGTTTGGGGTGAAAAGAGATGACTAACAGAACCGATTCCATGTGTAACTATCGAAGAAACATACCAAGAAACAGGAAAAATGTTGGTGCTAGCCCAGACCAAGCAATTGAGATTCCGGATTCGCGATCCAAAAAGACTGTCCCAAACCCAATTGCTCTGAAACGAAAAGAAAATCCGAGTAAGGCTAATCCGAAAAAGAGCAGGTTAATTGATGAGAGTGATGAAGAAAGTGAGGAAGAAGTTGAAGAAGAGATTGAGGAAGAAACTGAACAAGAAGTTCCCGAAGAACCAGTGCAACAACCAAAAGCTCCGCGTAGGAAAGCTTGGGCTCAAAAGCCTAAGAGAGTCTTCGTTCCTTGGGATACTCAGGTTCGTGATCGAATTGAATTTTTGAAGTTTGGTGAGGAGATGAATCTTCCTAAGGGTATTATGACTAGTGCTTATAAAGACTATGGTGTTACTTGTGATAAATTGGGTTGGAAGGAATTGAGAGAAAGGAAGCTTGAGTATATTCCTACCTTGGTGCGAGATTTTTATGAAGGAATCGCCTTCTCAAAAGAAGCTGTCATTATTCGCAAAAAGGTAGTTCCTTTCTCCGTTGAGCTTATTCGTAAATCATTAAAATTACCCGAGTTTTCCGGAATATGTCCGTTTCAAGAATCTCTTAAAGAGCCTTTGTTTGATTATGAATCCCTTTGGGGGAAAGTGCTTATTGATGGGGCCCGCCCAATTCCCGAAGGTGAGAGATATCCTGGACAGATGTATAGTAGTAACTTGCTACCATGTGCTAAGATTTGGTCACGTTTCATAATCCCTACCTTCTTCGGAGTTAAACACATATCGGAAGTGAAGAAGGAGCATCTTTTGTTCATTAAATGTATTATTGAGGAGAAACCCATGGATGTTGCTCGTGTGATATATGATACCATCATGGAATTTGCTAGGATTCCTACTTCACAACAAAATCTCAAATTTCCTTGTACCGTCACTACTTTGTGTTTAGACGCAAAGGTTCCGCGTAAAGACGCAGAGATTGATCGTGTTGTAGTGTGTGAGAGTATGGGTTTGACTTTGATCAAGAATATTCATGATGAGGTGGTAAAAGCAACAAGAAATCCTAGAGCTCCTCCAAAGAAGAAGATGCACACAACTGATGAGTTGGAAGCGAAAGTAAAGGTGTTAGAAGAGAACCAAGTGAAGATGATTGCATCTTTGGGAAACGTTACAAAAGAGCTAGAACTTCTCCGAAACATGTTAATGGGGGTGAGCACAATTCAACACGCCACCTATGGTATTCTTACGCAAGAGAAAGTTCATGGACGCGACACCGATAACCAGCCTCGCGCTGGTTAAGATACGTTTTCTATCCCTTTCGCGTTTTAGTTAGTTTAGTTTATTTTTATTTGCGTTAAGTCTTTTCGAGTCGTGGGGACACGACTCATTTTTGAGTTTGGGGTGGGGTTCGTTGCCTCATCCCAGTTTTTATGTGTTATGTGTTTTATTTGCTTTCAATAAAAATAATTTTCGGAGTTGCGTTTGACTATAGAAGATTTTAAATGTCCCTTTAAGCATACTTTTGATGAATCTATGATAGTAAATAGTGGACTTTAGGGATTGATATAGAACGCACTTACAATTGCATGCGAACATAGGTAATTGATAGGAAAAATTAATGAACAATGCAAATGAAGTAAGCTTGTACTTAAGGAATATGTTTGGTGTGTAGAACGTGAAATCTTAATTAGTAGAGAACCCACCTAGATATGAACTAAAGACAAGCTATGTACTTAGGAAAATGATAGGGGCAGTTCTTTGTTAGCCATTTGAAGCCTTTTAGCTTGGTATCCCTTATATTAATTTTATCCCTCTTAGCCCAATTTTGAGCCTTAAGCCTTTTTCTTTTGTAGCCACGATATAATCCCATTATCCTTTAGATTATTAGGCATGACCAAATGACCCGCACTTGAATCACAACCCTGAGACTTGTCTCGAGCTTGAGTTTGGGGTGGAGGGTCCACATTTGGGGAAGTTATATTGGGAAGGGATTATATGTGTTTGTATTGAGGCACAAAAATGTATATGATATTATTATTTGTAACCCTTTGCCGGGATTTGAAAAAAAAAAAAAAAATATATAAAAATAAATAAAAAGAGAAAAAGAAAATTATAAGAGACATGACTTTTCACATCAAAAATGATAGTCATGGGTATCTTGTACAAAAAAAAAAAGAGAAAAATGGAAAAAAGAAAATAAAAAGAAAGAATAAAATATACCGGCAAAGTGGAATATATTTGGAAATCATCTTAGTTTTTATTGGGTTGACATGGAGACGCAACATTAGCGCGTCAAATGGGTGAGCGAGAACATTTTTTAGCGTAAACTCAAGCTCGAGGACATTGTTGATGGTAAGTGAGGAGAGAGCCAAAAGCTCACTTCAAATTTACCAAATATAAATCCATACCGTCCTTAAGCCATCATTAAAACCATAAAGACCTCGTGATTCCTAAGTGCATAGTGAATTTATAACTCTGTTGATAGGGAATACACTAGGTGGAGCGTTCAAAGCGAGTTAGGATTAATGACCACCCTATAGCCATCATACAGAGATGAGTACAAGTGTAACCTTCAAGCATTGCAACTTTAATTTTATGATTGAGATTATTTATGTTTGATGTTGCATGATTAGTGTATGTATATGTTAGTTTTTAAAGTTTTGCTATATGAGATTTATCTTAAGAATTGCTTTAGGTTTATTTGCTAGCTTCTATTTGTTCTTGCGTTTACTTCTACCCCTTGTTTTGTTTTGTTTTGCTTTGTCGGGACGACAAAGGTTTGAGTTGGGGGTCTTGATGTCTCCTTAATTGTTCTTATTTTTTACCCTTAGGAGACATCATTTTTGGTGTTTATTTAATTAATTCGATAGACTTTTGGACTAAATATGCAATAATATGATTTTCCTCTTTTATTTCTAGCATTTTTGATTTATTAAGCTTTTGCGCGTAATAGTGGTATTTTTAGTAAAGATTTTACAGGTTTTAGATGTTAGCTAGAAGAGGAATCCGAAGATAAAGTCAAAGATCAAAAGATAGAGTCAAGAGTTGAAAAGAAATCCCGAAGATATTATTTTTAGAGCTGAAAATCCATTTTCCAGGCCATAGATTGCTGATTTCGAGGTGCTTAAGCGATGATTTAGCTGTTCACCTTTGAAGATAAATCATTCCTTCTCGAGTTACGGAACTTTAGCAACTGGAATGAGGTCAATCGGAGTTGTAACGCATCGGGAAAAGCCGTTTTAGTGAAGGTGTATCAGCAGTTACGGGATTTTGGGCTTAGAATTTGGGCTTGGACATTTAATTAATGTTTTATTCTTAGGTCCAAGCCCTAATCCGAATTTCCACCTATAAAACCAGCCTTTGACTTCTATTTTCAACACAATTCACATTCTGCAAGATTAAAAACACCAGAGAGAAGCAACTGAAGGAAGGAGAAGAAGCTACAAGAGCTGGAGAGGGTCTATATCTCCGTTCGTAGTCAATCCGATTCCGGAAATTAGGTTCTTTTATCTTTTTAATTCTGTAAACAATATGAATTCCATTACTTTTAATTTCGTATTTCATTTTAATATGAGCTAAGTTTTCTATAGTGCTTGAGAACAAACAATGGGTGAATCCCAATCTTATTAATTAACGAATGTTGAATTTGGGTTTTTATTGAATTAAACTAAATTAGGGCTTTCACTCTTTTCGATAAATTATGAACATTTACTGTTTTTAGCGTCATGAACTAGGAACAGGTAGTAGTATTTAGGCTATTCCAATTAGTGGCAATTGGATCATCCTGACGGAGGGTTTAAATACGGAACCATTTATTCAATCTAGGATAGAAGTTAATGATTCTGACGAACTTAGCTAATCCTAGGGCCAATGAGGTAATAACACTTAATCATCCAACGGTGGATCATATTTACCCTGACGGGACTAGTGACACTTTAGGATCGCCTTATAGTCCACCCTGACGGGGGTATAAGGAAATTAGAATCCCGACCATTGTAATTGACTAATTTAGCCCTTAAACAACATAAGTTAAGAAATAGGATAGGGAGGATCCTTGCGTTCTCAAGTGCTACATCTCATACTGCGTTTTACATCATTTTACTTGCGTCTTAGCCTTTATTTACATTTTAGTAATTGTCTTTCATTCATTAGCTTTAATAACAAAAACCAAACAAACATATTTTTATCTTTTATTTTCATAAGTGCATCAATCACTATTTGCTAGACATTGTGATCAACCATCCCGTCCTTGGAACGAATCTGTATTATCAGATATACTACTTGGGACAACCGTACACTTGCGGTTGTGGTTCGATTATTATTTGCATTTATTTAGAACACACAAAGGACCACCAATTGTGTATACAATAATCACCAGGGCTGTGTTTTGGATGGACAAATATAGACTTTTGTAGCTCATTCATCCGTAAAAGCTGAACTAATTGGAATAAAAAATACATACCTTAAGGCGACAACTCATCAACACCATCAATTCCACCTGAAGTATGACTATCTCACTATCATCAAATCTTTCCAATCAAGAACAAAATACAACAACTTTCTTCAACCAATTTTCAAAAAAAATTTACGACTTGCTAAAGATCATCTAATCTCCATCTCACACGCTAGAAGGGGACTAAATACGATAGTTGGTTGGCTTGCAAGACTAGAAATGCACAATCACTTACCTTGTAATTGGGTTTCTCACCCCCTTCCCAATTAGTTCCGTTACTTAGAAATGATTTATCAACTATCGGTTTTGGCTTATTCTGAACTTATTGTCTTTTGTCCATTTTAATTTAATCTATGTTTCATTTTTCGACTAAAATAAAAAATCTATTGATCCGAACCACAAGAACCAGCTGCCTTAAAAGATAAAGGGGTGAGAGAGGATAGAGAGAAGGGCGATAGAGGCGAAAAAAAGACAACTTCGGAGTTTTCAACATATCAACCAAAAGATCCAGATCAAGTTTCCATCATCATCTCAATCAATTAACATATATATCTTCTTCAGGTGTTTTCAATCAATTAACAATAGATTTTAGCATTTTAATTTTCAATCCATTAGGGTTTCATTCTCAGTTTTCTAGATCTACGTCTTAGTTTTTCAGCGATTTTGCGATTAGGGTTTCAGATATTGGGGTTTTAGGGTTAGGGTTCGAGATGAATGCTTCCTCTGATGGGCTCCTCAGATATACTCTGTCATACATCAACAAGTCCGACAAGCTATTGAAGAGAAATGGTTTAAGGTGGCCAAAAAATCATCAGACACTGAACGGCGGAGGGTCCCGCATCAAGAGAAAGACGAAATCGAGAAAGGGAATAATCAAAATGTTTTTTCAACAGCAAATAAAAAAAGCCATTACAAGGAAGAATCACAGAAAGCTCACATGATCATCAGTAAGTACAAAGTATCTAATGATTCTAGTAGTAAGTATGTAAAAAAAGAAGAGGGCGGAAAGAAAGATAGGAATTGGGTTTCAGATGTCAAGGGAGCAGATAGAATTATTTTCAAAAATCACACATCTTTTTTCGAAGAGTTAGAAAGGAAAAGTAAAAGGAAAAATAACATGGACATTAAGATAGAACAAATTCCCACTAATACAAGGCGGTGTAACAAAGATCTTTCTTGTATTATTGGCAATATTGAAAGTGGGAGTAGTTCATTAACGAGATTTAGAAGATCGAAGATATCAGAAAATAACAACACTTGGCGGGCAAAGAATTTTTTTAAAGTCCAAACGTTTTTAAAAAAAAGACACATAAGAAAGGTTAAGAGGAATGAGGCTTCACCTCTTTTCTCGAGTCAGACGGTGGAAAGGTTAGTGGAGAAATTAATCTTTGCCATGCAGAAAGAAGCTGAGATACCTTGGTCACTCTTGCATATAAATACACTCCTTTGGCTGTTGAGATACCAATTTATTTCTGAAAATATCAACATGGCAACTAGAGAGAGACACGCTTTGCCAGTAATACCACTAAATGAAAACAACAGCAAATCTCTTGGTGTTATTAATTTTGGTATAAAAGCGAAGAGGTTCGAACCAGCGAAGGAGGAGCTCTTCCTTCTTATTTCAGCGATAGGAGCAACTACAGTCTACCTCCATGGCTTCAGACGACATCTACGCGAAAATTGGGGGGTTCGTGGTGACTTTCGACTCAAAGAAGAGGAAGAGAATGTATTCAAAATTGAAACTTTCAAACTAGGAGAACTCGAGAGACTATGGAATCTCAGACCAGGTATATTTTTAGGCATGCATTTTGCTTTAAACAAGACAAAGTTGGCTATCCCTACTATTATCCAATTGGAAAGCGGTCTTCCTTCGGCCGCCACTGGAAAATGAACACAATCTTTTGGAACTGCCAAGGGATTAGGGCCCCCTTCGCAGTAACTTATGTTAGATCGCTTTTGAATAGTCATAGGCCTGATTTAGTTTGTTTTTGCGAAACTATGCTTCGCGAAGTAGACGCGAAAGAAACTTTACGTATGCTAGGTTTTAAGAATCATTTTGTTTTTGACCCCTTAGGTAGTGAGTATCATTCGGGGGGTTTTTTGGTGGTTTGGAATGACTGCATGCACTTACAAGTCATTTCTTGCAATCGTAATTTAGCTATTATCTACATTAATGATATTAATTTTCCGTACTATATTATTTGTGTACACGCGCCTAACAATTATGAAGATAGATTAACAGTGTGGAATCAAATTACGAATTGGAATGATAATAATAACAAACCTTGGATACTAATGGGAGATTTTAATAATATACTCAACGTAGAAGACAAAAGTAGCTCGTCTCCTCCAAATACACAACCCATCATAGATTTCAAAAACTTTATCAACCACAATGGACTAGCGGAAATCAACTCAACAGGATGTAACTTTACGTGGAATAATAGACAACAGGGTATCAAAATGGTTAAGAGCAAGATAGATAGAGCTTTTGGCTCGTATGATTGGATGACCAAATTTTGCAATGCTCAGATCTTTATACCTCCAGCGGTGGGTTCAGACCATTCACCTCTCGTATTACAATATAACTTGAAAGCGCCAAAGGGTAAAAAATATTTTAAATTTGAATCTCATTGGTTAGAAAATGATGAGTGCAGAGATGTGGTCCAACAAAGTTGGGAGGGTCCCTCAACTCATGAACCTCTACTGAACTACCAGGGAAAGAAAGACTCAACAATTCAAGCACTGAAGATATGGAGCAAAATTACCTTTAAGAATCATCAGGAACAAATAAAACGAATCCAACAAAGACTGATACAAATAACAAACACGGAGCCAACTATCGATAACCAAATTGAAGAAGAGGAGCTTCGGGGTGAACTCTCTTTTGAATATAAATGCGAGGAAAAGTATTGGGCAGATAGAGCTAGGCAACAATGGCTCACCTGCGGTGATAGAAATACAAAATTCTTTCATATGGCGACAATGCAAAGGAGATCTATTAACAAAATAAAGAGAATAAAAGACCCACAAGGAGTTTGGATCGAAGAAACTTCGGAAGTAAAAAAGAACTTTCAAAGATTCTATACCCAGCTTTTTGAAGAAAAACAAGGAGATAGAGGACAAATTAACAACGCTTTACGATTCATTAAACCAAAAATTACGGAAGAAATGAACCTGAATCTGACAAGAAACCCAACAATGGATGAATTGGAAGCGACCCTTAACAATCTGTCTCCAACAAAGGCTCCAGGGCCTGACGGCCTGAACGGTAAATTCTATATCGAATTCTGGGATATTATTAAATTTGATGTTTTCAGAGTCGTTGAAGATTTTTTTAACAATAATATTCCTTTGAAAGATATGAATGATACTTTGATAACCCTTATTCCGAAAGGAGATATTCAGGAAATTTTGGGTGATTACAGACCAATATCGTGCATTAACTTTGGATATAAATTAATAGCAAAGATGCTGGCAAATAGACTCCAAAAAATTATGAATGAAATTGTTTCACCGACACAAGCGGCTTTCATTAAAGGAAGAGCCATTCAAGACAATATAATAATAGCACAAGAATTGTCGTATTTCATGACACGAAAAAGGAAAAACCCAAAACCGATGGCGAGCATAAAAATAGACATGGCAAAAGCTTATGATCAAGTCAGATGGGATTTTATTATCACCCTTTTGGAAAAACTTGGTTTTCATAACAAATGGATACAATGGATTAAAACGTGTATAACAGATGTAACTTTTCAGATCAATTTCAATGGACAGAGAACGCCTAAGTTCAAATCAGGACGTGGACTTAGACAAGGTGATCCACTCTCCCCTTTCCTTTTCTCAATAATGACAGAAGCTCTTATTAGTCTTATTGATGCTACATGTAATGAGGGTAAGATACAAGGTATTCAAATCACGAGAAACTGTCCGGAAATCTCCCATCTCTTATTTGCGGACGATTCTCTTTTCTTCATCACTATTGATCAGACTAACCTTGGAGACTTTAAGAAATGTCTTACAGATTATTGCGAAGGATCAGGACAACAAATTAATTACAACAAGTCAGCAATTCTTTTTAGTAATGAAACGCCGGATGATACCCGGGAAATTGTCACAAGGGAACTTCAAATGGTAGAAACGGAGGACCTAGGAAAGTATCTAGGTATACCGTTATGCCACAAAAGATCAAAGATCGAAGCGCTGGAATGGATAGCTAAGAAAATCTTTTCAAAGACGGAAGGATGGAAAGCAAAATTACTGTCTAAAGGAGGAAAAGAAGTTCTTATTAAAGCAGTATTACAAGCACTACCGGTTTACACTATGTCAATTTTTTCGTACCCAATTACATTTTGTAAACGTCTTATTTCAGCAATTGCAAACTTTTGGTGGAGCTCAGGGGAGAAAAATCGTATACATTGGATGGCATGGGAAAAACTCACGGTCGGGAAACTGCTGGGAGGGCTAGGATTCAAAGATCTTAAGAGAATGAATACGGCTCTGCTAGGAGCACAAGCATGGAGGATCCTTAAAAATCCGAACTCTCTAGCAGCTCGGCTTTTAAAAGGTATTTACTACCCCAACTCCGATTTCATGCATATCAAACTAAGACAGAATAGAACCTGGAGCTGGGCGAGTATCATGGAGGGCAGAGATTTCATAAAACAACACTTATTCTACCAGATAGGGGATGGACAAACGACCAATATTTGGTCAGATAAATGGATAGAGTCAAATATGAAACTGGAAGAACCAGGAAATTGTCCTTATCAAAGAGTTTGCGACCTATGGAAACAGGATAATCAGGAATGGAATGAAGAAATACTAGACGAAATATTCCCGACACCGGTGATACCAGAAATAACAAGGATAAGACTCACAAATACGGACCAACGAGATAAAATTATCTGGCCACACTCTAAAGAAGGCACGTACACAACAAAGACGGGTTATAAAGTCCTAACGGATAAAGAAACTTTTGAAGAACCACAATCAACAACAAAAGCGGAGAATATAAAATCAACGCTGTGGAAAACAATTTGGAATGGCAACACACCAAGGAAAATTCGTCTGTTTAGCTGGAAAGCAAGTAAAAACGCGATACCAACCGCAAAAAAACCTGTACGACAGAAACTGCTCAGACTCACCAAAATGCCCGTGGTGCCAGACTCATAATGAAACAACGGAACATTTGCTCCTACAGTGTAACGTTACCAAATCAATATGGGCAGCTTCATCTTTACAAATCAACATTCAACAAGAAGAAATCAAGAGTATGGGAGAATGGCTGTTGGGAGTCATTGAAACATATCATAAAGGAGGCTGGCATAGGGCAATAGTGACCGACTATATTCTCATCAATCTCTGGAACATATGGAAAGCCAAAATGAAGGCAGTCCACGAAAATACAAACATCCAGGTAGATCAAATTATAAGAAACACGAACAAACTAATGGGCGAATTGCACGGAAACGATTGGGCAAAACAAGAGTCGGTAGTAAGACAACCAAGCCAACAACATAGTGAAATGGAAACGTTCTCGCAAGACATCATTTATTGTTGTGATGCATCTTTCACTACAAGATATGAACCAACTGGATTAGGAATACAAATAACCAACCAAAAGACAGGTATGAATTCTAACAAAAGTTGGGCAGTCAGAAGCAACACGGTGCTGGAAGGCGAAGCGCTGGCTGTCTTGGAAGCAGTTAAGTTGTGTAAAGACAATGTAGAGGAATCAAAGCTTGTGTGTTCAGACAACCTTGATTTAATACAAGGTATCAGGCAGGTGTCAGCGGCACGATGGACAATTCAACCGATCATTCGTCAGATCTGGCGGAAGGCGGAAGAAGCAGGATCATTATCCTTCAAGTTTATTCCTAGGAGGATTAACGGTCAGGCGGACCATCTTGCGAAACACGCTAGGCACGGAGCCAAACATCATCAGGAAGAAACAGCACGATTGACGGATTAACGGTCAGGCGGACCATCTTGCGAAACACGCTAGGCACGGAGCCAAACATCATCAGGAAGAAACAGCACGATTGACGGAAGAAATGAATAGGATGGGAATCGGCTGAGGAGTCAGAGTATTACGTTATTTTACTGCTTTCGATGACCACAAAAAAAAAAAAAAAGATAAAGGGGCGTAGGTGGACTCCCCAACACCCTCAATTACATCAACCCTATGAAATGAAAAAATTATATCCTTAAGAACACACCATACTTGTTATGTGACGTAAGTGCACGGTGCACCATATTCCCTTGACATTTTGAAATACAAAGAAACATAAAAATGAAGATGCAAACTACTATGTCATCTACACAAAAAAATCACTTGAAAATTGAAGGCCGTGTCTACCCATCGAGTCATTCATTCATCATTGAGCTAATTGTAACAAATGTTGTGCCCAATATTATCCGTAGATTAGCAACACTTTTTGTTATGATAAAGGTCATTTTCCAAATTCTGTGAACATACCTATAAAATTATAAAGCAAAAAACACACGCAAGGGTAACAAAGCACCTTTGAAAACATGTACCAAGAAAAAGTAAAAGCATGAGTGTTCCATACGAGCATGGACCAAGACATACGACGATTACACACACAAAACTAAGCCCTGAACAAGACACTAAATATTCCCATCATTCTTACCCAGATCAAACATTTTTAAATTAGCAAGTAGTTACTCAAAAAACACCACCCATTTTAATATATGAATAATACTTCTAGACATTCCCTTGAACAATCAATAAATAACATATTCTCCCCGGAAATGTTTAGTTAATCTCCTGTCCTCTATTAAATCTTCAAGTTATTCACTATTTACTTACAGTGTAATAAAACACATAAAATAAAGAATAATTACGAATCAATATCATAAAAATTAAAACATCCATCTCGGAGATGAATGAACAGCACTTCGCCTAGACATTGTTCTTGGTGTCTCAACAGAATCACGTTTTTTCATACGCGAAGCTACAGTTGGTGTGTAATAATCATTACTTCTTTGCGAAGTTTCACCTTGAGAATACGCTTTTCTTTGTTTTTTTTCAAATTCCTTCTTTCGAACAGGTAGTTTTTCTTTTCTAGGACTTACATAATTACGACTTTCCGCTGTATCAGCAGAATACATAGTAGTCTCTCCATCACTATTACACTCATTTAAATTCCTTGTATTAAACTGAATAGGCGATGAACTTGATTGGACCCCACTTTGTATACCTTCTACAGAACCTGTTGATGAAATCTCATCGTCTTTTATAGGACCAGATTGCTTTATTGACGATCTATTAACAATCCTACGAGGAAAATTAATGTCTAATAGTTGAATTTGATTAGGTTCCTTATTTCTTGAAGTGTATATAAGCGAGTCATACATTTTCGGAGTTTGAACTCTAGCATTATGTGTATCTTCGGAGCTTGGTTTTATTTCAACACTTTCTGATTCAATTGACTTAAAAACTCGTCTTTTAGTAAATGAAACGCAAGTATGATCGCTAATCTGGCTAGTGCTTTCCATATTTTGGTTAAGCCAATCACAAATAATAGGGATAGGTATACCAAATTGTGTAGGGTGGTCCTTTTTCCATGAAGATGAAGAAGAAGTTGAAGTTGAATTTGGAGAATTAGATAATTTCATGGGATCACAAATCATAAATGCGAGATTTCCGTTAATATCAAAACCAGCAGATCCGTGACTCCAAATTGCTCCATTAGTAGAAACTACTTTGATAAGATTATCAGTGGCTATAATTACTTTACCTTCATTAATTACTAATTCATTTTTCTCTGAGTAACCTAGAAGGTAAACTATACTACCTAGGTCTAGATTTGGTTTTGAAGAGGTTTTTAATGAGTGAGGTTGTTGTAACTGTTCATTTTCATTTATCACGTCTAGACCTACTATAGTTAGATCAAGAACTGGGCTTGTAATAAAAAACCTGTACACATAAATGTATGACTTTAAAACCAATACAAACTTTATATATAAGAGACAAATATTACAAACAAAGGAGTAGTCATTGTTTTTGTCATTTTTATCTTTGACTTCCTGAATTTCACCTAATCACAATCATGAATAATATATAAATCATTTATATCCTATGATGTCTACTAATTAAACAAAAACAATAAAGAATTTACAAATTAAATTATATTCACTAAAGTCTTCTAAAAAGTAGAATTCAGCTCACTACATTGTATACTCATACTTCATCTCATAACCTTTACTTTTCGCAATTAATAGTAAAATTATAAAAAAGTAAAATAGTTTTTCAAATTTAATTAGACAAACATAAACATAAACATAAGCTATATGATATACGATAGGTGTGTAAAAGCGGACCTGTGAGGAAAGAGGGAAGCGGAGACGCCACTCTGAAGGCGGATCTCGACGGCCTCAGCAGCGGCGACCGAAGGAAGGTTGGCATGAGTTGTGACGAGGAGGTTACGGTGGATTAAGAAGCCGGTGCCACCGGTAGCGATTCTAACCAAAGCCGGACCTTTGCCGGAGAAAATGGCGGATTTTATTCTCTCCGACTTTCCTTTACTGCCGTTGCAGAAACACAATGACTCTTTAAGAACTCCCATTTTCATTTTATTTTCCTTCTATTATAAAGCTCGAATTCTCAGATCCCAAATTTGAAAATACATTACATTTTTCACTTGCCTTTATCTCTATGCGTGTTTGACTGTGTTTAGTGAAAGGTAGGCTAGGTGAGGGATAGAAATAGATAGAGATATAGAGAGATGTTGTTTAGAGAGATGTGGAATCTATTTAAGATTATGTACGACAAAAAAGACCTGAATATGTAGAGGAATTATCATAAATATATAGGTGGGGAGGGGAGGGGAGGGGAGGAGCAGTGTGTTTTATTCATTAATTTTTTAAATCTCTAATACTAATTTATACTATAATGTAACATTCAAATTTTAATTATTACGAAGATCCCAATATCTCATATTTTTTGCGGACGATTTTATTCCATTTCCGGAAATATCTAACCAAATTTTGATCTTGTGTGGGAACCACTAGATGTGTTCTGTCATAAAACGGGTTAATCTATAAGTAAGGAGAAGTTGCTGATATATTTCTCCAGAAACGTTGATTCGGACCGTGTGGAAAGTATAACGAGCTGCAGTGGATACTGCCATAGCGATGGTTTGGGAAAATACTTAGGAATGTCGATTATATCAGGAAGACGGACGAAGGGATTCTATGGTGACATGGTCAATGGTTTGAGAGTTAAACTTGCGGGATGGAAGGGGAAAGCTCTTTCTCTAGCAGGACATATCATGCTCGCACAGCCAGTTCTTTGTCGATGTCGGTTTATATCATGCAAGTGAAGGTGCTACCAGGGTATGTTCGCGAGGAGATTGGTCGGAGTGTAAGAGACTTTATTTAGGTGTCTGAAGAAGATCAAAGGAAAATTAGTTGGGTCACATGGGAGAGAGTATATGTTCCGAAGAATCAGGGTGGTCTGGGTTTTCGAATGGTAAAAGATATGAACAGAGCTTTACTCGGAATTTTATGTTTAAGTGACATCAACATTGTTGATCGTTTTCAAATTATTCTACAACAATAATATTTTTTTCAGGTATATTGTTTTGAATTTCATCTCTTTTTAAAACTGTTTAAACTTGTATATCCATCAATTTGTTATATTTTTTTCTTTATATAGCTAATTACAATGTCCTTTGTTTCTAGTATTCTAATCATAAAATCGTGATGGTCATACTTTACTTTGTGAAATTGATGCAATATCAGGTGTGTTGTTTTTCTCTTTCGATGAGGTTGAATAGTTATGTTTATGTTGTAACGATCTGTTGATTAGCATTGTTTGTGAATTAAGTATGATTTTTTGTTAGAGTTATTTTCAATGAAATATGTGTATAAAAAGGATTATAACCCTTAATTGAAGCTAACTATGTAATCAATTGTTTAATTCTTAGTGGTTTGTATCACTTGACGGTCTTTACATAGATGTGTTTGCGTTGTATTAATTACGTATAGAACAATTAGTCTAATTCAGACGGTACATCAATGAAAACTGAATAATGAAAAAATCTCATTGCGAAATAAACATTGAATTTAATTCATATTGTGTTGTAAAGTCTTTTCATGAAGTTGAATAGTTATTTTCATGTAATAATGATATGTAAAATAACAATTTTATGAATTATGTATTATTTTATGGTAGATTTGAATCCATCGAAACCTTTCCATAAATATATAAATATATATATACACTAGGTAAAAAACCCGTGTCTGAAGACACTAAAGCAAAAATGAATTCCGTTGACATGAATCAAACCCAGGTTCAAAAAAAATCTGTGTCTGAAGACACTAAAGCAAAAATGAATTCTGTTGGCAGGAATCGAACCCAGGTTCAAAAAAATAAATAAATTAATATGGATGATCTAAACAATAGATGCGTCCATATTAGTTACACTTATGATAATCACGAGGAGTATAATATGGTATACGAGGCAGATTTCTCCAATATTCTTTGGTTATTTTAATGTGGTGGTGAAATAGTTGTATATATTTTTAGTTATAAAAGTGATCAATTCAAATCAATTTTCTACTGGTTTCTCGCACACTATTATTCAAGTCAATAATATTGAAGCTGATCATAATGTAGAGAGCAAGCACTGAATATATAACAAGATGATTATAAACATAGGGCATATTGTACTCTGAAATATCTAATGGACTGAAGGCATAAGTGCACGGGTCAAGTGTTTCATGGTGGTGTGGAAGTATTCAGGATTGTGATATTTAAATACGCATGCGAGTCCATTTATGCTTTTGATTATCGTCACAATAGAGGTAAACAAATCGAGTGTACTGCGTAAAGAAGAACGAGACTGAATGTCATTGGTATGTGTATGCATTTGTCGATAACAAGTTATATGTCATTGGTACGGCCTCTTTTTATGTTACCTCTCATGATCTATGAAACTAGAAAACTGTATGGCACGCTAAGACCCCCTCAAAATTTGAGCTTTCATCAAGAAGTGATGTAATGGGGCTATTCCTTGCGAGGTGTGTCTGTACAAAAGAAAATGTATGCTCATCACAAAGATGTTGTTTTTGTAATCCCCCAGAAGAAATAGTGGAGCATATTTGCCTATCGTATCCAAAAGCAAAGAAGTGTGGAATGAGGAAAAAACCCAAGCTCATATTGACCTTGTGCGGGTATGTAATATTGATACTTGGATAATAAATACGATCAAGATGGAGTTGACAAAGTTCGGTGACATAAAAGTTTTCACCGCCTTTATCTTCATGAATATATGGAATATATGGACGACTAAAATGAAATGCCTCTTTGAAGGCATAAGATGGAATCCTAAATCAGTTCTCATCCTTTTTGATAAAATCATGATAGACTTATTTTGGAAGATATGAAAATCCCTTTAAAGCTAACATAGGGGCAATTGGGGAAACTACAATCATAGAAATCTTATGCAGGTTTATGACTTGACATGTAGTGCATTCATTGGATAGACAACTCTAATACACCAGTCATTTACGATGTCAATGCACTTTGGTGCAGCTCGGTTATCGAAGAAGAGGTTGCCATGGTTCTTAAAACTTGTTGATTTGTGGACTCTTTCGGAAAATTAGAGAGTTGATTAGTCATAGATCTTATATTTTCATTAAGTATTGTTCCTAAGTCTAAAAATATAGCAACTGACATTTTTTAGGTGGAATCTTCTATCGAAAAATTGGTTCTTGGTTCTTAATCCTACTCTGATAAAATATTTGGGAGAATTTTGTAATGATATGAGATTGTATAAATGTTTGTATCTCTCCATACATTTATTTAATTTACATGTTTTTGGGAAAAAAGAGTTGAGCAATATATGTATTTATTATAATAATGTATGCCCTTGTGGTGTTGACCAGAAGTGAAGGGAATATGTGATAAGTATAAGAATATGGATTGGATTTTTCGTCTTACACAAAAAGCTACAACTAAGTGTATATGTTCTGATTTCCATGAATAGAAGATAGAGAAAAATTAAATAAGATAGACAAATGCATTCATTGGTACATGTAGGCATACATGTAGGAGGTGATAAAAGGGTGATACAAAAAGGGTGACAAATATCATTACTCTTTCTCAAAGAGTAATGATATTTGTCACCCCTTTTCATGTCACCCTTTTATCACCCTTCTATATATATGTTCTGATTTCCATGAATAGAAGATAGAGAAAAATTAAATAAGATAGACAAATGCATTCATTGGTACATGTAGGCATACATGTAGGAGGTGATAAAAGGGTGATACAAAAAGGGTGACAAATATCATTACTCTTTCTCAAAGAGTAATGATATTTGTCACCCCTTTTCATGTCACCCTTTTATCACCCTTCTATATATATGTTCTGATTTCCATGAATAGAAGATAGAGAAAAATTAAATAAGATAGACAAATGCATTCATTGGTACATGTAGGCATACATGTAGGAGGTGATAAAAGGGTGATACAAAAAGGGTGACAAATATCATTACTCTTTCTCAAAGAGTAATGATATTTGTCACCCCTTTTCATGTCACCCTTTTATCACCCTTCTATATATATGTTCTGATTTCCATGAATAGAAGATAGAGAAAAATTAAATAAGATAGACAAATGCATTCATTGGTACATGTAGGCATACATGTAGGAGGTGATAAAAGGGTGATACAAAAAGGGTGACAAATATCATTACTCTTTCTCAATCTCAAAGAGTAATGATATTTGTCACCCCTTTTCATGTCACCCTTTTATCACCCTTCTATATATATGTTCTGATTTCCATGAATAGAAGATAGAGAAAAATTAAATAAGATAGACAAATGCATTCATTGGTACATGTAGGCATACATGTAGGAGGTGATAAAAGGGTGATACAAAAAGGGTGACAAATATCATTACTCTTTCTCAAAGAGTAATGATATTTGTCACCCCTTTTCATGTCACCCTTTTATCACCCTTCTATATATATGTTCTGATTTCCATGAATAGAAGATAGAGAAAAATTAAATAAGATAGACAAATGCATTCATTGGTACATGTAGGCATACATGTAGGAGGTGATAAAAGGGTGATACAAAAAGGGTGACAAATATCATTACTCTTTCTCAAAGAGTAATGATATTTGTCACCCCTTTTCATGTCACCCTTTTATCACCCTTCTATATATATGTTCTGATTTCCATGAATAGAAGATAGAGAAAAATTAAATAAGATAGACAAATGCATTCATTGGTACATGTAGGCATACATGTAGGAGGTGATAAAAGGGTGATACAAAAAGGGTGACAAATATCATTACTCTTTCTCAAAGAGTAATGATATTTGTCACCCCTTTTCATGTCACCCTTTTATCACCCTTCTATATATATGTTCTGATTTCCATGAATAGAAGATAGAGAAAAATTAAATAAGATAGACAAATGCATTCATTGGTACATGTAGGCATACATGTAGGAGGTGATAAAAGGGTGATACAAAAAGGGTGACAAATATCATTACTCTTTCTCAAAGAGTAATGATATTTGTCACCCCTTTTCATGTCACCCTTTTATCACCCTTCTATATATATGTTCTGATTTCCATGAATAGAAGATAGAGAAAAATTAAATAAGATAGACAAATGCATTCATTGGTACATGTAGGCATACATGTAGGAGGTGATAAAAGGGTGATACAAAAAGGGTGACAAATATCATTACTCTTTCTCAAAGAGTAATGATATTTGTCACCCCTTTTCATGTCACCCTTTTATCACCCTTCTATATATATGTTCTGATTTCCATGAATAGAAGATAGAGAAAAATTAAATAAGATAGACAAATGCATTCATTGGTACATGTAGGCATACATGTAGGAGGTGATAAAAGGGTGATACAAAAAGGGTGACAAATATCATTACTCTTTCTCAAAGAGTAATGATATTTGTCACCCCTTTTCATGTCACCCTTTTATCACCCTTCTATATATATGTTCTGATTTCCATGAATAGAAGATAGAGAAAAATTAAATAAGATAGACAAATGCATTCATTGGTACATGTAGGCATACATGTAGGAGGTGATAAAAGGGTGATACAAAAAGGGTGACAAATATCATTACTCTTTCTCAAAGAGTAATGATATTTGTCACCCCTTTTCATGTCACCCTTTTATCACCCTTCTATATATATGTTCTGATTTCCATGAATAGAAGATAGAGAAAAATTAAATAAGATAGACAAATGCATTCATTGGTACATGTAGGCATACATGTAGGAGGTGATAAAAGGGTGATACAAAAAGGGTGACAAATATCATTACTCTTTCTCAAAAACACCTAATAGTATTACTTAACACATTAAATACATTAAACCACCCCCACCTCCATCTCCAACCCCACTCCCACCCTACCCACCCACCCATATCCCCTCCCAAAGCAAAAATGCATAATGCCTTTGAAATTGATTGTTTTTTTTTTTCTAAGATCTTGATTGATAACAACATCTAATTTCAAATTTATGGTAACACCTACGTTTTCAATAATTTCTAATTAGTATTATAAGATTAGCCGCACTAAACATTATTTGATTTCATAATCATTGTTATTTGAAATCCAAATTTAATTTTTAATAAGGGTCAATGACCCAAAAAATCAAAATAATATTATACTTGCCCCAAAGAATCATCCATTAACTTACTATTATAAGATTACATGTTTACCCGTCAAGGACGATTCCCGTCAAGGACGATTCCCATCAAGGACGATTCCCGTCAAGGACGATTCCCATCAAGGACGATTCCCGTCAAGGACGATTCCCGTCAAGGACAAAATTTAGTTAATGATGTTATTGGGAAGAAATTTTGTCATTGATGTTATTGGGCTGAAAATAATATTATTTTGATTTTTTGGGTCATTTTCCCTTTTAATAATATAAGAATAAAGAATAAATAATATTATAAAATTAGTCTATTCTTCATATTATCTTTTCTTTATTTTTCTCTTCATTGTTTGCATCGACCATCATTATCAAACCATCACCAAAACAAATCTAAACTTCTCAATTATTTATTTACTTATTATTGTGAAATTTATAAAAATAATTAGAAGAGTGTTCTGCAATTGATATCTATACTATTAAATATGGAATGTATAATATTATGATGAATGCTATACTATTAAGATCAACATTTATATTATTGAGTTCCCACTATTATCTGAATTATTTTATAAGAGTCTATACTACTAGATAAAAAATTTGTACTACTAGAAATAAAAAAATTATATTACCAATAATAAGAAGTGCGTGATTAACAAATATTTATAATATCAATTGTGTATCCAAAATTGTAAATTATACAGTCATAATATAATTAAGAATATAATTAAGAGGTTTTTTATCCAAAAAATCTAAAAAACTCACACGTAGATTTTTAAAAGGCATTACCCCCATTATGTACTTGTTAAAGGTCTCAAATAAACTTTTTGAACTTTTTTTTTTTTAATATAACCCAAATATCTCTTATGTATACCAGAAAACACAAACTCTAAAACTAAATCACAAACAATCCTTACAAATCCAGCTACTCTCTCTTTCTCTCCCCAAGAAGTGGTTGTGGCTTGGTGACGACAAGGTGAAGCTTGGTGACAACAAGGTGAATCAAGGTGGCACCATGGTTAGTGGTTCAAAGCTTCTTTAATGGCTTAGATTTGTTGTTGCTAGTCAGTAGTGGTGGTGGAGAGAAGCTCGACATGGCTAGTGGTTGTTGACAACATGGTTGGAGCTCGAAGATCTATTGTCTGAGTTGCTCGTGGATAATGGCGAGGTGCTTATATTTTCTCATAGCTGGTGTGGTGGCGAACTCTTGCATAGATGTTGGAGCTCGAAGATCTAGTGGAGGTTGAGCCATGGGTAACATCGACAATGTGTTTTTTTTTTAATTCCGAGTGTTAGCAACTTTTTTTCATTTCTTTATCTGCTCAATGTATATTTATTTCAGTGTAAAAAATGACATGCTCGGATAAAAAATGACGTAGTCAGTGTTAAGAATTTTGTTCAATGTAACCTCTAGTAGCGCTCAGTGTCATATTCATGACACCACTAATGGTGTTCAATGGTTCTCACTTGGCAATTATCGATGTTCTTATATGTGAGAATACTTTGAACTTTTATACCTTGAAAGCCTTGTTAAAAGATTATATAATGTTAGATTACTTTACGCAATAAAATTTCTTTGTAATGTAAACCTCCAACGTAAAATAATAGAGCCTGTTAAAAAACAGACATATATCATTTGTACTAAATTGCTTGATATCAAGATTCTTTCATAATATGAGAATAAAATTGAGTAATTGAGTCATGTTTCTAATTGGCTTTGCAGAAAATTGTTGCAAGCATCTGTTTGAATACTTGGAAGCTTGTTCAGTCTCAATCTATATCAAAAGTTAAGTGGAGACAAGTAGTCAAAGCGTTTTAGGTACGTACGTAAGCTAAGATAGGAAGTCAGGAACCATGTGCAAATGTTTATTTATCCAACATCAAACATGGGAGTTGAAAACAAACACTTTGTAGGTGAGATTAACGATAATAATTTCTGAAACATGACTAAAACATGTCTTACACCCTCCACCATTAAAAAGTGTATAGGTGTAGGCAGCCCTACAAGTAATGGTCCCACCCCGTTTTTTAAGAATGTTCAAACAACAAATCTCAGTAAAAAGCTTTAAAAAAGGGTGAAATAGATATTACTTGATTATGTAAACTAAAGCATGTTCTGAATTACAGAATTACTAGAGTGTAAAGCATAATTTAGTATCTATTAAAATCCATTACAGACCCATCACCCAAATTGATGAAAAACATGCACACGAGAGAAACAATTGTAGAACTGCATCAACTTCCCTCAGATTTCTCCAAAGCTGCAAAAGAAGAGCAATGTTAACAATTTAATGAAAAACATTGTTCTCCAATTGAACAAATAAAACTCTAACACACAAACATTTCTTTTTTGTCGAACAAGAAGTAGATTTAATCAAAGTTTCTCATAACATTTTATATGCACTTGTAGAATTACATGTTTTGGAGGCTCTAATTTACGTATTGGTGTTATTATTAAATCATAGCAAAGATTAATGCTTCAACTCTTCATAGAAAAATAGTATGAAAGTCTCTTTAAGCTTGTAGAGGCTAAATTATTCCCAGTTAAGATCTGAATGCACTTTCAGAATGTGACAACATATAAAGAATTGGTTTGGGTTTTAAGTTATTAAACACAAGTATACACAAAAAAGAGAGAGAAAGAGTAGGAATAGTACAGTTGTAGTTGAGAAGCTTCTCAATGAGATCAACATGAGTCATCATCATTCTCCTACAGCAATAACGAACCAAACCCAATGCATCTAAAGCATCTCTGCATAATAAAACCAATTTTTATGTAAGCTAAAACCACAAAATACTCACTAAAGCTTTTAAAACTTGCAAGCACTATCACTATAACACACCATATACAGCAATTATCCCAACAACATTAAGGCTTAAGTAAAAACAAAACCAAATTCATGAGGAAACTCAATTTTTCCTTGGCTTTTTATTTTGTAAATCACGTTAATTAGTTCCAATTGCAGAGGTCAGTCATTAATTACATCCTCTAATTTACATATAATCCACTTAATTTATCTAGTATATGAAACTGGCAGTTTCAAATTGTCAAAACCCTAGGTACTAATTCGGTTAACTAAAAAAATTAATATATATATAAAAAGACTTACCCTTCAGTGTAATCAGCTTGAAGAAGATCAAGATACGTGTCCCATTTGTTTCCAATAACCTGAAATAGAAATTTTGATATAAGATAAAACCCTTGGGTAGAGGAGTTTCGTTGATTGTGTATGTATTATATATTGTATTACCTTGCCACAGGTAAAGCAACGAACAGGGATGATCATCTTTGCTAATTTTGCCCTAATTTGCGGTCTTCGGCTGTGTGTCTTCTCTGTTCAAAGCTTAGGACTTAATTAGTACGTAAATGGTACTCGTATTCGTATATATCACACAAGAAACAAGCGGGGTGTGAAACTATTGGGCCTCGGTGTGTTTTGGGCTCAAGTGGGGTTGCAGGCTTTTATCTTTTTCCTTAAAAGAAGAAGAATACTTAGGGGTGAGCATGGTTCACCTCCTTTTGATTTTTGGCCAAAACCGAAATCGAATCAAATGTTTGGCCAAAACCGAAATCGAACCAGCCCATTTTCTGATTAACATTGTCCATAACTACTAATACTCTAATACAATTATGCTACCATTACATGTATAGCGGTAGACTATTAATATATCTATTATATAAAAACTTATAACCTAACAATAATTATCTTAATTTACATTACTACATAAATTTATAAAATTGAAACTATTACTCTTAATTTATACAATGATCAATATAATCAATCAAGTAATGTATATTAATTATATTAAGTGGTAAAAAAATTCTTCTCAATTACACCGTCGAATAGTAAAACTAAAATTTCACGTAAATGATAAATTCACACTCCCATATAATTCTTATAAAAAAAGTTTTCACATTCCCTATTTTTTTTCCTTAGTTGGTTTGGTTCTTCTTCGGTTTTTAGTTTTTGCGTAGTAAACCGAACCGAACCAAGAAATAATAGGTATAGTAATTAAATTAATGGTACTCTCTTTAAGTCTTTGCAATAAGGTTTTGTTTATCAGTTACGACTCAAAAGACTTCCAAATAAAGACAAAACCGTTTTTATTGTTCAAATCTACAAATTATTGATACTAAATAGGAGAACTCGGTAATAACATTCAACATGATCGACTAATACTAAACATGATTTGGTTATGACAGTGAACATGAAACGTGTTCACACTAAGACGATCATTGCTGACACACGAAGTAGAAAAAACACTAAACACATTGCTCTATACATTAAGCAAATTCGTACGCGCACATTAAGTATATGCATATAACATTAAATACAGATTCCGTCCTTAGGGGAGGCTAAGAAGGCCATCGTCTTGGGCTCCTCTCAATTTTTATTACTTTTAGGGCCCCAAATGTTCTTTTTCATATATAGTATAATTTTTTTCTTATTTAAAAAGGCTTAATTTTAACTCAATTCAAAACAAAAATGCTAGTCCGTCTTGTTAATAATTTTTAAGAATTGTCTAATTAAGTTAAGTAAAAAAAGTATTTCTAATACACCTAAAAAAAAATTAGGAGCCTATATTTTAAAGTTTGTTTTGCGCCCCAAAATGTTAGACCGGCCCTGATTAAATGAAAAAACATAAAATACTAATTAATATAGTTATTAACGTTGAGTAATATAAACTGAATATAATTTGAACTTGACATTGAACAAAATAAACACTGAAAAATAATTATTAATCAATAAAATTATTGATATTGAGAAAATACTCTAAGTAATTCGAACTCTAACGCCTAACAACACCCTCAATCTTTATACTCAATGCACCCAAATACAATAAGCATTTTGCACTCGATATTGAGCAAACAAAGATTACAATTATAATAACTAACTAAATTAGTATGTTATTATTCGGTTAAACAGGTTTATTTAATGATAAATTGACGTAAAAATGTAGAATATTGGATTGCTATTTACTTTAGTGTTACATATGTGTGCTTGGCCAATTTTAGTTTATTTTTAAATATAAGGCCCACTTGCGCGCACAACGGGGAAGGGATTTGAACCCCATAACTCTCACTTCACTAAAGAGTGTGAAGAAATAGCAAAGCCCTATCGAGTTGAATTAACCCCATACCGCATTAGAAAAGACACACGTACTCACTTTTAAAATCAAAAAAAGAAACACTTGCTAATCAAATGTGACAAAGTTTGCCAACACTGTAACTAGAGAGAGACCTTAGGGAGGATTATTGTGATAAATCATTACAAAAACACAAAAGAGGATTTCCATTTCCAAACAACTCAATATCCTACACACATCATCTAGAATCATTTTTTATGTTAAGAGGAATGTAATCCATTGGTTCTATAAAGTCATGTATATGTCAAAAATCAAGCGTTACTTAGTCACAAAAGATCCTCCAACCTCTGCAATACCTCTACCATATTGCCAAATTTTAAGGTATATTATCATGATCACACATTTTTCCAATTCAATCAGAATGAACATCAACTCCTTTGCTCTTTAGAAAATCTTTAGCTTCAATAACATCCTACAAATATAACACCACCATAATTCATCAAAATCATCCAATATCACAACACTATATTTAGACTAAGAAATTACCTGCTGTAAAAGAATTGCTTCATGTGGACAAGTTGGAAACCGCATCAACCCTACTCCAACCATTAGTAGTCCGTAACATCCTAGTGACACAATGAAGTAAATAGGTAGCTGGTAAGAAAACAAATCATTACCCCCACCTTAGCTAATCAATAACAATCTCAAATAATTAATCTTTTTTTAAATGAAAATAAGCAAGAAGAGGCTCACCAACCAAGTATAGCTCCTTGGTAAAACAGATGCCTGTAACAGACCAATCCAAAGGGATGATACAGCCACTAGAATTGTCAAAATCTTCACTATATGTTTCATTTTTTAATACAAAATCTCCTGCGTTTACAATATAAGCAAGTAAGTTTAAGATAAGTAATACTCCAGATATGTCTCTTTTCTGTATTACATTAACAGGACAGATTAAAATAAAAAGGTGGAAGAAATAAAGTGCCATCAGAAGGGATGTAATGAATTTTATTCTCATAGTTTCTTCTCAATTGTAAACAAGAAGAAACTCAAAGCCCTTGCGCAATTTCCCAAACATCATTTGGCAGCCATTATTGACTATCTATCTTTGCAAAATTGAACAGTTATAAGGAAAATATGTCTCATATAGTTATTAGCAAGCTTAAGATAAAAATTATTTCAAGTGACAGGCTTAAAAAATAGAGATAAGAAGTCAAACGAACAGACAAAAGAGATTTAATGAGAGAAATTGCCATCAGATGGGATGTAATGATTTATTTCTCATAGTTTCCAACATTTTATGTAAGGAAACTCAAAGCCCTTGCGCAATGTCCCAACATCATGTGGCAGACATATTAACTAATTGACAATGTAAAAAAATATAAGGTAAAAATCATTTCCACAACTTATATAGTGACTAAATGTTGAGAAAATCTCAACATTACAAGCACTGAAGAGAGGCATAAATTGGATCATACCAAATCTAGCTAGGTTTCAATCTCCATGTGTCACCTTAAATCTCCAACTAACTAAATATTTCATATATACATCTGCAATAATTATAACCTAATTATCATATCAAAGCAGTTGTGTACATGTTAATAATCCTATCATTTTCTTAAAAACAAATTTTGGATATAGGTCACAAGTTTGGTACAGGATCAAACTTATCAAACTACCGATAAACAAATAAATGTTATACAATTTATCAAATTAAATTTAAAATGGATTGAATTATATGTAATAGAAGAATATATATGTGTCTATTAGATTTAATATGAGCTAAATCTCACCAGCAAAGTGGCTATTAGATACGCTACGTCGTCACTCGATTGGTGCTCAGACGAGCGAGAGTTTCTATGGATGTATGGCTGGAAGAGCTGCCGCGTCGGTTGTGGTCGGAAAGGGAAGGAGGGAACTGAAGCTGGAGGCGGATCTGCTGAGAAGAAAATTAGGGATTTAGCACTAATAAATAGTTGACAGTTTGATTTATAATCGTTGTAAAGGCGTGCGTTTATCACTAAAGGCGTGCTTATGGGTATATTTCAACTGCTTTTTCTTTGTATGCTAAAAAGAGTCCATTAGATTTTATTTTATCTTTAATTTAGATTTGGTTATAAGCTCTTCACCAATTTTATTTTTTCCTTACACACTTGTTTTTGCATCCGTTTTTCCTTCCCTTCCCTTAATAATTTCTTCTAGCTTAGGATTTTTTTTTGTCTAAGAGCATATTATAAAAGAACGAAAGTGAAATTGGGTTACAAAGAGATCAGTCGAAACCCGCCATGTTATTAGTTTGCGCTAATCAGATCGAGGATAGAAACCAATGACCAATTAACTAGAAAGAGGTTACACCTAAAGTTTCTACTTAGTAAGTATGTCTCCTCATTTCTATTTCTAGAAACATGCTGAATATAGATGTTGGATCTCGAAAAGATAAGCTATTTCGCATAAAAGGTTGGACTTTTCAGCAGACTTCATATATGTTTTTGAGGCCTTGGGTGACACCGAGGCAGTCAGTGTGAATCGTAAAACTCCTTTCCCAGGTGGAAACTGCTTGATTACAAGTTAGGAGTACCGCAATAGATTCCCCTTCAATAACCGACCTACACCAAACTTTGTTTCCCTTGCAGCTAAGTAGGACGTTATCCTTACCATAACTAATTGTAGCAATTCCTGTAATTTCCGCGTTACTCTTGAAATAGGCATCACAGAAAATTTTTATGTCCGAGTTAACATAGTTGACTAAATCTGAGGCATACACATGTCTGAGAATCAATCACCAAGAGCTTGATTTCATTCATTCAAATGGAAATTAGCAATAACATTGTTCCTAAGAAGAATAATCATTTGGGCGTTCCATTTTGTCCCTTCAAACATGCATTTCATCTTAGCTTTCTAGATGCACAAGAGGTGAGGAAGGTGAAACTAGTGGAAATATATGTGCTTTATCCTTCATTAGATCTTCCTTTAATGATGTGCATGATCTTGGATATGAAACCCCCTAAACCTTTAATAAGTCTTTTGTGGCTCGTGGCTCGTGGTCGTTTCATCTCAAACTTCAATACTCATTAGGCATGCGAAGAACATGTGCTCAATAGTTACTATGGGGTCATTACAGAAGCAACATCTAGTAGAGTCAGCGCAATTTATCTTAAAATGTGTAGCCCCACAAGGGATGGATTCATTACAACATTTCTAAATAAATGCTCAAACTTTCGTTGGTGTTTTCGTATGCCACACAATCTTCCAAATTTTATGATTCTTAGATGTACCCGAGGATGAAGTATCAAGATTCACAACTACATTAAAAGAATGAATGGCATGATATCCTTATTTAGTAGTAAATCTTCCTTTTTTGGCGTGGACCCATATTAGTTTGTTAGGTTTATCAGGGACATGGAGGGGTATCTTGCAGATAAAATCAACTACAATGCGATTTAAAGTGTTGTGAATAAGTGGATTATTTCATCCTGAATGATGTCTCCTTTTGGTGATGAATCAATTCTATCATTAGACATATTTATGGGAGTTATTTGGGCCTAAGTGAGGGATTTTTCCATAATATTCTATAGGGGTGAGCAAAATGAAACCGAAAATCCAAAAAAACGGAACCGAAAAAACCAAAAACCACCAAAACCGTTCGGTTCGGTATAAGCTTTTTAAAAAACCGAAAAAGTTGGGTTCGGTAGGTTTTTCTATGCTAAACCGAACCGAAAAAAATACAAAAACTAAGACGTTCTTGAATCTAATTTATATTCTTGAAGATATTATGACAATGGGATAGAAAATAAAGTAAATGTTGAAAACAAAAATGTCATAATATACAACACATTTTTACATAAGTCATTAGTCGATATATTATAAAAATTCCTTCGTTTATTAATATTTGTTGAAGGTAAAGTATACACATTACATTTTATAAATATTCCTTTGAAATTATATGTTTAAACTAATATATAATATTTTAGTTCTAAAAATGTAATTTCCTACATGGGTCAATAACATGAAAATCAAACACTTCATATATGGAAGATAAAATGTCTCATGTAAACAACCTTAAAATCTATCCAACTATCGAATTAAACACATACCAAAATCGATAAAAACCAAACCGAACATATAGCAAACCGAAAACCGATAAAACCGAAACGATAAAAACCGTTCGGTTCGGTACGGGAACCTTTAAAACCGAATCATTCGGTTTTGGTTTCGGTTACGGCTAAAAACCGAGCCGAACCGAACCATGCTCACCTCTAATATTCTATATATCTTACTTTTCCATCTTGTTTTGGACATATGTCTATTTAAAGAGCTTTTTGTGCATTAATCGTGTGTTAAGGGTAGCTTTTGGGTACATGGTGACATTAGACATCAAGATGATAAGGATAAGTCAAGAACTCAAGTCCAAACCCAAGTCACGACACAAAAGGAAGATTTGAACATTTTTAGAAAGTGAAAGCTTGTGCCGACCAGATTTGGAAAGTGGATAGTTCAAGATTCTACACGATATTGACAAGGATTTCGGAGGAGCCCTTCCATATTTAGATAGAATTTGAAATTAAGAACACGTAGGATTTGACGGCTCGCGATCTAGAGCTGAAATGAAGAAGTTATGCTAATAGCCACAATGGTGGTTCGAACCAGAAATCTCTTTAGTAAAACGTTTTTGGATTGGATTAGGTCAATGAAAAGAGGCTCACAACCCATCAAACATTTTTGGACCTATATATATATATATATATATATATATATATATATATATATATATATATATATATATATATATATATATATATATATATATATATATATATATATATATATATATCAGAAAATAACATTCGAGGAACACTCTGAGCAACCTTAGTCATTAAAGAAGAAAAGTAACGCCTGGAACAGAGGGAAGAAGAAGACAACAGGGTTTTCCACCATTGTTAGACCATTGCACCTTTGTTTTTAGTAATTCTTAGCTCTATCTTTATTAGTTTTTTGTAGTGACCATGATTCTATCACTTTTAACTAGTGTTTTTATCTTTTTCATTATGAACTATATTTATATTAGATTGAGAAACTCCTAATGTATGAAACCTAACTTTTGGATTATGTTGTTTATTTGCGTTTTGGGATATTACTATTGAAATGAATTGATTGGTTTGCATTTACTATATATTTGTACTATAATTTTTAGCCCTTACAAAGTCCAAGTAGTGGGTTGGGTATTAGTAGTCTTGACTATCGCCCGGGAGGGGATCAGATTATAGAAAATAATATATAATTGTTCAGTGTGTGTTATTGAGTTGGGAGGTCTTGAATAACAACATAGTCAATTGGGTTAGGATTAATTACGGATGAAAGTGTTGTAAGGTCACTCGGGAGAGACCCCTAGAATGGTAGGACAACCCTCATCTAACCGTAGGGATTTACGGAGATTTTAGAGTCCTGACTATTGTTACAACTTCACCCTTATACTATTTAACGTGTAAATTCAGCTAGCGGGGAATACTATTGATTCTCAAGCTATTTTTTCTTTAGGTTATTTTATCGTTAATCGTATTTTAATTATTTGCACTTTAGTCCATGATTCCAAAAACAAAACAATTATATTTTATATTTTAGTTAATTGCAACTTAACCCCTCTACGCTTTCTTACAACACAAAAGAATTAATCTCATAATCTCTGTGGAGAACGATACTTTAATACTTACTTATTACTTGTTAACGACATGTACACTTGCAGGTAGTTGCTCACTCGGGTGTTGATTTATTTACCACACCTTTGGGGACAACTAGTTCCTCATTGATTAGTCTTACCTAACTCAAGAATACTACAATTGGGCTTTGACACAGGTTTGTGTGCCCAGAACCATTTGTCCTTCCATATATTAGTGCTTTTGCCATTACCGGTCTGCATAATACACCTTTATTTCAAGTCATTACTCCATACTAGGATGCTCGTCCACGCCTTGGATTTAACCAACTTCGGGTTACAATCCTAGAATTACTCTGAGTGAAACTAGTTACATGTAAGCGCTTTGTATACAAGTGAGACCTCATTAGGAAGAAAACACCATGCCGTGGAGGATAGTAAGGCAAGGTTCATATTCTCTAAATTCCAAAATCCCAAAATCCAAGGCCCCTTCATTTCTTTGGATATTGAAATTATGTCCCAAGCCTTCCAATTGATACATCTCTAATTGAATAATCCCCACCAAATATATGAGACAACTTTGAAAATTTATTTATAAATTTTTTAGGGAAACAAAAGATGGACATAATGTAGTTCTGGATTGACTATAGTACCGAGTTGATCAAAACTTCTTTCTCACTATCTGATAGAAGTTTTTCTTTCCACCTGCTTGACTTTTTGACCATTCAATATTTATCCTATTTTAATATGACAACTTGGATCTAGTGTAGTTCATTGGGATACCTAGTAATCGATTGATTCCTCTACTTAGATTCCAAGGTAATTTGTTGTCTGATCAGACACTAGGGTAGCGGTACCCTTACTAAAACAAATTCTAGACTTACCGAGGTTTGACCTTTGGAATGAGCCCCTACAATATAGTTATATGACCTTTTAAAGGATACGATTTCCAAATCGTTCAGTCTTACAAAAAATAGGGAGTCATTAGCAAACAGAAGGTGAGAAAGCGGGGGGCATTCTCTAGCAAGTTTGATACCTCTAATGTTACCTTCTCTAATCTCAAACTTGATGAGTCCAACAAGTGTTTTATAAGGAGTAAAAAAAGGTAGGGAGAGATTGAATTGGCTTGTCGAATTCCATTCGAATCAGATATATTCCCAGTTACCTCGCCATTAATGGCTATTGGTAGTGAATAGTTGAGATGCGACCCATTATCCATCCAATCCATGTCTGATGAAAGCCAAGGTTGGCCAACACACATTCAAGAAAGTAACATCTAACATGTTCATAGGACTTTTCCATGTCCACTTTAACCATTGCATAGTGTCTGTTGCAATAACTACTTTTCCTGAAGAAAAAAAGAGATCTCGTGTGCCAAAATAATGTTATCTTGGATTTCCCCTCACTTGATAAATTCCGATTGAGTATGAGAGATGATATCATTCATATATGGCTTCAATCTTTCAGAAATCACCAAAGCAGTGATCTTATAATCAAAATTTGTGCAAGAGATATGTCTGAAATACCAAACCTTTGTTTGAGTATCGCCTTTCTAAACCAGTGTGATGATAATTGTATTAACTTGACCAACATCCAATTTTCCATTGGAAAAGGAGCAAACTATATCCAACACACCATCTTAATTATGTCCCAGTATTTTGCGAGAAAAGTCTTGGGAGACCATTGAGTCCCGAATATTTTTTACCACCCATTCAAAATACCGCTCCCAATACATCTTCGAATGAAGGTGCCTGCATAAGGTCGAGATTCATCTCATGCGTAATCTTGCACGGAATATGATCTATAGCTTCTAAACCATCATTATCAAGGGTTCCATTATAGATATTGGAGAAACGAGAGAGACAAGTATCTTCAATACGGTTGGGATAATTAACCCAATGATCATTTGAGTCGAGGATCCGAGTGATGTGATTATGATTTTGTGTATAGGCAATTGAAGCATGATAGTATGCAGTATTTTTATCTCCTTTAACACCTCATTTCTCTTCCACTCTTTCTTTTCAGTATAACTCCTCTTGATACCAGATACGTCAAGATTAAGGGTGATCGATTTCATCTCCTCAAGGACCTCAAGTGAAGCACATATTTTGCAGTGACTCAAGTCGCGATTGGAGACCTTTTATCAATGACGATAAGCTCTAAAAGGCCTTTTTTCTCCAATGAGATAAAGAGTTAGTGATCACATGTTTTACAACATATGTCCCATTCTATCAATACCTTCCACAAAATAACCCCAAGAAAAATTGACCAAGCATTGGCATGTAGGCTCATCAACCCAAAAGTGCTCAACCCTAAATCTTTGTTTGGAAGGAGAGAAGAATGGCTTACAATCAACAAGAACTGGAAAGTGGTCTTAACTAGGATCTGGTAGAACGAGATTTCAGGAAGAGGTTGAGCCAAAGTTGGTTGCAAAGAACCCGATCAAGTCTTTTTTTATCACGAGTCTCGTCATTTCTATGATTAGACAAAGTGAAAAAACATCCTTTTGGGGGGATATGCAGAAGACCATTATTTGATATGAATTCATTAAATGCAGTATTGTGGGTGTTATTAGCGCTTCTTACTAATTGTTTCTCAAAGGGGTGGAAATGTAATTAAACTTTCCAACAATGAGTCATGGGACGTTGAGGTTGTTGTAATTCCAGTTCGAGATATCATCCCAAAGTTTAACGCATTCTTCAAACTTTTTTATGTGCGTGAACAAACACTAAATACCAAAATTTACCGTTCGGTTCATTAATCCAACATACAAAATAAAATTTACATGAATATAAAATTGAAATATGAAGTACCCTTCCAGACTAGAGAATTCAGGATCCGAAAGAACAGGTGAATAATCTCATTTTAGACTATGCTTAGTTAGCAGGGCCCACGCCCCTAACTGTTGTAGGAGGTGTACACTTTGTATAGAGAATTCAGTCTAGGCATATCATGCCATCAGTGGGAGAGCTGCTCTTAATAAGCTTCACATTGTAGTATTGACATATCATATAACGCTGAAATTTCCCATAACATATACAGTGTGGCAGTCATCTCAAGGGATCAGCAACAAGCAAGGGAATCCTAATTCAACTCCCTCAGAGGACAAGTTATGACCAAGGATCAAAATCCATGTAACCTGGCATCAAATTTACTACTCCCTCCGTTTCAAAATGTTTGTCCACTTACTAAAATTAGTGTTTCACAATGTTTGTCCACTTAGTATTTCAAGACACTTTTTCCCTATTTTTTCCATTACTACCCCTATTAAAAAATTAAAATTTATATTTCCAATACACATTTAAGATATCAAGACACTTTATTAGGGGTAATTTTGTAATAGGGATTGTAATCATTACTTTTCTTAATTCGTGTGAAAAGCAAAGTGGACAAACATTTTGAAACGGAGGGAGTATTTTTTTCAAAGTTAGATTTTCTGACTAATGAATGAGCCAGATGACCTGAAGTGGTCTCATGCACTCTCTTTTTCTAGTGGGTTTGTTTGTAATGGAAACAACACATTTAGGAAGATCAACGACTATAAAAAGAATCTTGAAAACTTCAGTTGTTGTTCAACGGAAACTCCTGACCTGAAAATGTCGATAGGTTATACAGCTTTTCATATACCAATTTCGTATTGACAAATTAAGACCAATTTTGCATTGGCAAACTAAGACCACTTTCGTATTGGTAAACTAAGAACATTTTCGCATTGAGCTCATAATTAAAAGACCAACGACTCTGGTAAAAAGACTAATTTTTCATCGGCCTCATGAAAAAAAGGCCAACGCCTCTGGCAAAAAGACTAATTTTGCATCGACCAAATAAAAAAAAGACCAACAACTCTGACAAAACTGACCTCCTAAGATTCTTGGCTAGTGTGTCGACCAAACGAATTCCCGACCTGAAAAAGTTGTTATACAAAAAGTTTTCAAAGTCTAGCTACGCTGGAAAATCTACACCTTGGTTTCAACCAAAATCTACTGTATTGTCGGCAATAAAAGACTGATTGTGTTGACGACGAGAAAATTAACTGTATTATTGGCGAGAAAGATATGATTGTACTGTCTGTAAAAGAAAGTCTAACTAATATTGTAAGTAAGTTAAAGTCCAACTATATCGTTGACGAGAATATAAGGCTAACCCTATTGTCAACCCAAAACCAAGTAAACATTGACAATCGACCTACCACGAGAAAAGGTATGCAATCAGTCACCCTCAAAATGAAAAAAAAGATTAGGTGTCATTTGTTTTTTAACAGTGTTCTAAAACAAGGTCGCCTAGCCGACTAGGCGCTCCGCTTAGGCGTTCCAAAGTGCGATCCGCCTAAAATTTCTCTCAAAGGTGGCTCGAAGGTTCGTCTACGCATAATCTAATCAATAAACTACCCAATCAGATTAATGAGTTGCCTAACGTGAACACTACCTAGCATGCTAACCCATAAATAAGTAATTCAATCTAATCCAACCCAACACATAAGAAAAATATAAAGAAAAACTACTTGGGTTAGAGTTTGAACGCGCGAGAAAATTATGAAAGTAGGATTTTTTAAATTTCAAGTCTAGAATTCTTGAATTTAACATTTTTAGTTGAATAATAATGAATTATTATTATTTTATTATACAATATATGATATTTATGTCAAATTAATTTATTTTAAATATATTAAGATGTAAAAGTTATTCAGATCATTAGATTAGTCATATATATTTAATAAATTAATAGAAAAACCGCCTAGGCAAAGACCGCCTAAATTCCGATTAATAGGCCGCCTAATCATCTAGGCGCTCGAAGGTGGTCGGCCGCCCTAGTACCGCCTAGCGCCTTTTAGAACCATGGTTTTTTTAAGTAATAAGTCCTGAATGCTGAATGAACAGCTGAATATGACTTATTCTGTTAAGAGGCAGTGTCTGAATGATTCAGACTTGTTTTGAAATCTTAATGAAACAGACACGTTAAGAGCCATTCAGATCTGAATTGGACAGGAAAAACAAACAGTCTTATTGATCCAATATCCTAATGAACCAGATTAAGATCTCATTAAGTGCAAACAAACACCCCCAAGGTGTATAACCGTTTAATTACTAAAAAAAAAATTAATAAGGATTTCTTTTTTTTTTTGGTCGGAAGCATATATCCTACTATTTATTTATAATTTTCTCTTTTGGTAACAACCAAAAAATAAAATCAAAGAAGAAAATTGATTTAACTTAATTTATTTTTTGGTTCAAATGTTATTTAACTTAATTACTTTTTGCCCATGGCTTAGCACTATTTGCCTCCTCCTACTCCTACTTCATTTTCTTCTTATTCTCCGTAAGTTACCGCAAAAAACCCAAAAAAAAATTAAAAGAAAAATGGGAAGCAGCGGTGGGAGTGACGTAGAGGCAGGCTTCGCGAAGCTACAAGGCGAAGATTTCGAATACTACATGCAAACCTATTCAATTATCTTAGGCCGGACCTCGAAGAAGTCAACAGTCGATGTTGACCTGTCCTCCTTAGGCGGCGGAATGAACATCTCCCGCCACCACGCTCGTATATTTTACGACTTCCAACGCCGTCGTTTTGCTTTGGAAGTATTGGGGAAAAACGGTTGTTTTGTCGAAGGCGTACTTCACTTACCCGGGAATCAACCTATAAAGCTCGATTCACAAGACTTACTTCAAATCGGAGACAAAGAGTTTTACTTTTTGTTACCAGTGAGGAGTATACTTGGTGGGCCTGTTGGACCGAGGCATAATGTCAATGTGAACGTGAACTATGGTGCAGTTGGTGGTGTAGGGTATGGAAAGAAGGGGGTTGTGAGAGGGAGAGACTTACCTTATGAGGAGGAAATGGACGGTGGGAATGAAGATGTAGGTGGTGGTAGTGCCGCCGTGGTGAAGAAGGTGAGAAGGGTAGATGGGGTTGATGGAGGTGGTTATAGCTACAAGGCTTCCGTTTCTGGTCAATTGAGTAAGAAATTCGAAACTATTTTGCTTATTTCTTTTGTTCATATTGCAATTAAATTGAGAACCTTACTAATTAGTGCAGAAATTGAATAATCTAGTTGTTTATATGCTTAATGTAGTTAATATGTTTGTGGAATTGATCTGTAAAACAGGTAGAAAGGAAGAAGGAAGATCACGTCCTGATAGGGATTCTGATAATCAACAGCTCTTACAGTTAGAAGAAAAGGACATTGTAACATCTGTAGCAAATGTTCTGTCTGATTTATGTGGTCCTGGAGAGTGGATGCCCATGGAAAAGCTTCATTCTGAGGTTAGTTTGAGATTTATGGAAAACTAATGATTTGAGTTAGTGTTTATTTGTATTTTATGACCATGTGCAGTTGATGGAACAGTATGGGAATTTGTGGCATCATACTCGTGTAAGAAAATATCTTACATGTGAAGATTATCAGAGTCCTGAAGCTAAGGCAAAGCCATGGTATGGATTAATTATGTTGTTAAGGAAATATCCAGAGCATTTTGTGATCAATACAAGGTCTAAGGGACGTGTCACCCTTGAGTTTGTATCTCTTGTCTCACTAGTTTCTTGATTCAATATTGGGATGATTTTTATGGACTTGAAGGAAAATACCTGAATGTGTTGTGACATTTAATTAGTTACCTGAAAATATTCTTGTAAAAATTGAACACTTGCTTGGGTTCATGCATTTCATTCTTGTTTTTATGTGTCTTATAGTGTCTGTGGGGACCTTGGAATTTGGATGAAACCCACACTTTTGGGTATTTAAATCTGTTTATGATATTTATCGCTGGTTTCTTATTCATTTTACTAGTAATAGAATTTACCCTAATGCTAAAGGACCCATACATAGTTTTGTTTGAGGTTTTCAGGGATAGCCTTCTCCAATGAAGGCATGGAAAATTTGGAATCATGGTTTTTAAATGGGTTAAGTATTTGACCAAAAAAGACGTGGGTATTTTCGCTCCTCGCTCCAAGACGTGCTAACCAGTCGGTACAGGATAGTGAATCCTCCATTTTCTTCCAAGATTATTCTAATTTCTTCAACCCAAGGCGTAACCAACCCTTTGATCCTGTCCCTTTGCTAAATCAAACTAATTAGGAATCTGTTTCTATCACCAACTCGTTAATACCTATCGCGACTGCCATTTTTAAACCTCCATGTAGCGCCACAAGTTCCGCAATTAAAATTAAGGAACACTTGAGATCCATGGCGAAGCCTTTTGTCCATCTACCCTCTGTCCCTTAATACCCCACCCGCCCCACAATTTAATTTGTAAAAGTCAACATATGATTTCAATATTTTTTTGTCAAAAAAGACTTATATTAAAGAAACAAAGAATCGAAAAAGGTATCAACCAACCTCTATCGAGACAAAAATATCACATTCGTTACATTAAGTCATTACATTAGATTGAATAAAAGTCATTTGGCAAATTATTACACCAATTTAAAGGGAAATTCGAGTTAGAATGAGTCTTAGCAAGTCAATCTGATGTGTGATTAGTTGTTCTGATTCTTAAGATGTTGACCAGAGGGTAGAACTTAGCCATTGTTTTGATATCTTCAGGGATGGGTATGCATTTCTAGGATCAAGCGGCGTTTAAATTGAACGGCTTTCAAAACAGATTCTGCATCAATTTTGATTGTGATACTAGTGGAAACAAGCACTACTGCAATACAAAAGCATTCCGAATAGCAATGGATTCTTCTTCCAAACTGGTGGAGGCCTTAATATTCTTGGCAAATCATAAATTACTCCCCCCTTCAAATTTTGTACAACAGCGGCAATGATGACTCGTTATAACTTGAACGCGACATCAAAATTAATTTTGGCATCAACGTTAATTTTGGTGTTGTTCAGTGTTGTAGGAAACCAATTAGATGTAAAGAGGACTAAGTTAGGATTTGTTGATTTTGGGTTAGGAGACTGATATTCAAGTGATTTCTCAATCATACCAAACATCTCTCTACATAAAACTTTTATAAGGACCATGCATTTATCATGATATTTAATGCGGATATGCCAAATAGTCCAAAAATAAGTTATAATTTGCGTAAGAGTTCTCATTTCCTCGTTCTTCATGGAGAATCTGTCCAGTAAGAGACCAATCCAACTATTAATACTAGGCTAAACAAAGGGTTTACACTAGATTGAAGATGAAACAAACACCAATATTTCCTAGTCTATTCGTATTTAAGGAATAAATGTTCCATAGTTTCTTTCCCTTTTAGGTAAATTTTGTAAAGGTCATTCATTACTAGAGCATTTCCTAACGAACCTATTGAGTCAGTTGAAATAGCATTCGTAATGACTTTCTAAAAAAATATTATTAACTTGGGAGGAGCCGAAGAGGATCAACTTAAAGTAAGGAGGTCTTGGTTGATAAAAGTGAAAGCATTAGGGTTCGTTTCCGGGCTCGCAAAAAGCTCTTGTGGGACCCTGTAACGTTCTTGCATGTTTTAAAGTGTGGAGAGATGAACCTTCGGCCATAGAATATTTGTATAGCCATTCCATCGACCAGTTCATATCAACTCTTATTCATTGTTATAAAAAAAAAATTAAGGGTAGATGATTAACGGTTGTAAATAGACTGTTGAAAACACTTTAAATCATTGGCAAGAAATAGATCAATCAAGACCTATGGTTGACAACCAGGGGCGGATCCTTAGTGGGACCAGGGGGGGCTCAAGCCTCCCCTGAACTCGTAAATTTTATGATACGTAAATGTAATTTTGTCTCGAAAAACAGTTAATTTCCTCTGAACGTTTATGTATAACATGCATGCTCTAAAAAATACATAAGTTATTGTGGCTTAGTGGTTTAGTATCTTTACACAGTAGCATTTAGAAAGGAGGTTAGGTGTTTGAATCTTAGCATTTGTTTTATCTTTTTTCCAAATACACAAATAATAGAAAATTATTTCGAAACTAAATTTAAAAATGATATGATTCGAAAATAAGTTCAATATAAAATAAGATTTCAACTTTATTCTTATATTTTAATTTTTAACAAAAAAAATTCTTATTTTTTAAAATACTAGATTAAAGTTATAAATTTGTTAATTTTCATAAAATCGACTTATTAAATATTGCAATTTTTGTATACGAATACATGTCTCTATTTTGAATTTGAGGGTAATAATACTTAGTAATTTATTATTTACATTACTTCAATATTTAATTTTTGTAGATAATTTATTCATCATATTTATTAATTAGAATATTAATATAACATATAGTATATTAATATAATACTAACGATACTATATAAATTAAGTGTAATGGTGTTGATTTGTATATTTTTTGGATAAATGCTAACTGCTAAGTTTATCAACTAAAGAGACGAGAAACATGATAGTGTTAAATTCTCATATTTGTATTTTACACTGGTAGTTATATATTTATGTATCATATTTTTACCTTAAATTTTTTTAAAAAAAAATTAACTTTGAACTCCTATATATTTCAAGCCCCCCCCCCCCCCCCCCCCCCCCCCCTCAATTTAGTGTCTGGATCCGCCACTGTTGACAACGTTTAAACACAAATCCAGAAAAGAAGAATGCAGAAAGATAAAGAACACCAAGAATTATCGTGGTTCAGCACAAAAATGCCTACATCCACGTTGATCCTAGATAAGAGTAGCTCAGATTCACTATATGCCTCGGATAACAAGTTTGCACACCTCACATAAATCTCTCGAGTTTATCATATATTACAAGTTAAACCACAAACCCTCCTCAGAAGATACTTCACACACTATAGAACAAGGTTACAACTTCAAATCAAGTCTTACTACAATATTACGAGAATAGAAACCTTTAAACGCTTCAATGAGAAACCCTAAACAATACAATAGAGAAATACTACTCAATAATCAAGTCAGATGCTTGATTTATTATATTCTAATTGTTAATATTTATAGCACTAATTAACAATATACAAAACCCTAGTTTCCTACCGAAAGAGACGAGAGAATAATAGAAGTCTGAAGCGAAAAGAAGAGAGAGAAGATCAAGGCGTGAAATGAGTGTATTTATATGAGACAGTTGGTGAGATACAATCTGAACCGTCTAAAGTGAGTCTTATTATTGATGCTTCCTTATGTCTATATCACATATCACTTTTTCTTTTGTCAACTATATCACTTATCACTTGAACAAGTAAGAGTGTTTATCTTTTGGGGATGAGGTGAGGTCCCACCTGTGGTTTTTGTGAGACAGAATTATTTCAGAAATTATTTATTAATTTTAAAACTGTGGAATCCATTGAAATAGTCCTTTCATTTCACAAAATTACAAGCGAGACCTGTGGTCTAAGACCACACAAATTTTTCCCAGTTCTAACACACTTTAGTTCATTTATAAATATCTCTCTCTCCTTAAATGAAATGCCATTTCTCAACCTCGTTTATATAGCATTTACGTTCAGCTGGATAAGATAAAGCCGTCTAGATCTTATAATAGTGAAATAATAAGTATGTTATTGATCTCTTGACTTTTAAATGAGCCACACTTAAAACAATAATTTAGGATCATGATACTTGCTTGATAAACAAGGAAAGTCAGAAGATTTCAGTTTAATTTGACTCGATTACACAGCTCTACTTTAATTTCAAAGTACCAAGTTGTAATATCAAAATTTTACAATGCTGCTGAGTGTCAATTACCCAGTATTTGTCCAAGATCAATATGCAAGAAAATAGAAAAACTTTACAATGTTTTACCTATCAATATAATTTGCAGAAGTAATCTATGATCCAAAGATATTACAGTTAGTAGGAAAAATCCAATAGAGAAAACTCTGAAACTACCGAGAGAAGAAGAGCAAAATAGGAGTATTAATGCCCCCGATGCAACCAAAATCCTATTATTCTTTACAAACATCAAAAAATCTTGCATCGGTTGGACAAAAGAAAGAGTTAATGATGATCGTATACTACTTATGGAGCATCGTTAAATTGTAGGAAATGTTTAGCAATTTGAGTGATGGCATCAAGTGGAGGCAACGCAGCTTCATCTTTATCTTCTACTGGATAAAGTATATAAACCATCATTTTTTGGAGTACTTTAAGATACTGTTCTGTGAAAGGATTAGTCCACATTGACTTAGTCATTGTTGGTGCAACCAATATTGGTTTGTTAAAGTCCCATGCTCTGACAATGTTGGTCACCAAGTTGTCACATAATCCTCGACCAATCTACAGTGACCCAAAAACAAAACAAGGATAAATTAGAAAACAAGAACATTTAAGCGAAGAATCATCAACTTTGTTACCTTGGCGAGGGAGTTAGCTGATAGAGGGGCGATGATCATAATATCAGCGCTTTTACATAGATCAATGTGTAGCACACCACCTTTCGAAGACCTAAATGACCATTCATCTTCATCGGTATAAATAGTAACATCCTTTGGAAGAGATGCTCGATTTATGAATTTTAGGGAAGTCTTTGTACCAACACATCTTATATCCGCCCAAAAATAGAAATTTAGGCAAAGATTAAAAAATTGTTGAGCAGCTAAACATCCAGTTGCAGCAAGAAGAATACGAGGCCTCCGCTCATAAAGTGGATTTAGCAATTGCTGTGGTGTGTTCCAGACTGAATACGGGGCCTACATATTCAGGAGAAACTAAATCTTACTGAACATAAAGTGGATTTAGCACCCATCTTTTAAAAGACTTTAACACACAATCGTCGCACATGGTTAATAAGAATGTTATGATATTGAACTTGAAGATTCATGATTCTCCATAATCAAATGTGGGACAATCACAGAATTTCAAGAAACAATAGGATCTTACGATTTTAAACTTGAGGATTCAAGATTTTACGTAATTAAATGTGGGACATTTGCATATTTCCAAGAAACAGAGAAAAAAAATGTTTTCTTTATCGGGTGGTTGGGGATAGGGGCAATCAAGAATCTAGATCATAAACAAAGCGCACAATTCTAAATAATATACCATTGACATTCTTCTGGTATCCATGAAATTTGTTCTCAAGAAACTTGCAAATGAGACTCTAAGGCCTTCTTTTGTCGTACCTAGCAAGAAAAAAGAAAACAAAAAACAAATAAGGGAAATGAAGTGCAGGGAATAGCGCACAAATTGAGTAAAGATAAGAAACTACCCTATACGGTGGTGGTGACGGAGAAGGAGACGGTGGTGACAGAACGGTTTTGAGGAAGATGAGAGACTCACTTAAACCCAAGAAATGTTTTTAAACTTGAGGCGGGAGTGCTCAACTGTTAACTAACCTTCTCTATTACTTTACATATTATGACCAGAACACAATTACTTTATATAGACCTTTCACTCGAAGAAAAATTCTCTTTTTCAGTTAAAAGTCAAATAACGGTTCGAGTAGAGACTTGAAAGTATTTAGGACTTCTTTTATACAATACCTAATAAAAATGTTATAATTAATCCAAGTCTAAAGAAATTAATATCACTTTAGGTTATATTTCCACCCTCCATAAATGTTTGTCATACTTTTTTTTCACACAAATTAAAAAAAAGTTATTAATTTATTATATTTTTATTAAATTAGCCCCAACCAACTAAGTAAATGCATTTAATGATAATAAGTTCTTGAACATTTAATAGGGATAAAATTAGTAAAAAAGGTAAAAAAGTTCATTAGTATCTTAAATGGACAACCTTTTGTGGACATCTATTTTTAGAAATTATGACAAACATTTATGGACGGAGGGAGTAGATAAATGATACTTTATCTAATGAATTATCTTTATAGCTATATTGAATTATTATTACTCGTGTAGGCCTATTAAACCGTTCCTTCTTGTTCGTCAACACCGTAATTTGCTATCCAATATGTACACATGTTTACTTTTTGATAAATATGATCAACGACAATCTCATTATTCCATCTAATTATATCCACGTCGTCTTATATTAACTCGACCACTGACAAACCATATTTGCCTATTAGCTAATCGAGACTCAATACATCATAGATCACTCTCTAATTAGTATATTGCCATAAAATATGGTCCTCGAGTAACTCGACCGTCCTCGAAGAGAGATACATGTCACCACATGTAATACATGAAGTACGAAGAAGCTCAAAGGTGACTCACTTCAAATGTATCATGACAAGTCTCGAAAGAGAATCGAGCAATTATTTCGATCAAGACACGTGCTTAGCATATAATCAAACAGTTGAACTAACAGATGGATAAGGAAGTATCCAAACAATCAATAATCGACTTTATATGATGGGTATCCGAGAAAAAAAAGAAGCTAACTGCTAGAAAGGATGGAAAAAGAGATACTAGTGTACTATGTGCCTAGAGTTAGAGCCACATAATTGGTCATCCGGACAGGAGATTTTGGTTGTCCGAAAAGTTGAAATTGAGCCAACCAGATGTTGACATGTGGAAACTTCCGTTGGGAGGATTTTGCCTGTTTTAATATGAGTCCCAATGGAATTTTCAATATGAGTCCCATAACAATCCATATATATTAATTTTTTTTTATCTCAAGCACTTATATTTATCTACTCATTGAGGACCATAGAGAAGAGATTAGGATTAATCGTAAAACCTAGGGTTTTCTCTTTGTCTAGTGAATAAGTGTGTTTTTCCATTGAATATACAAGAGCGGATTAGAATTGGGATTGTGTAGACACAAAGCTTGAAGGCTTCAATGAGTGTGAAGTGGTAGATCATGAGTAGAAATTGTTCACTTGTGCTTATATGGTGATACACAAGTGGAAAGTTTCACGGGCTTGTGATGTGGTATATCGCGAGTGAAGATTGTCCACTTGTTATACTAGTGTTGGTGATAACACTAGGGGTTTCCTTCAAATGTGATTTCGAAGAGGTTGTAAAGGGGTTTTCTCTCACATGTAAGAGATACAAGGACTTTTAGTGTAGGTACTTGAAATCCTAAGAGCGCATATGCATTAGGTGGTGGGCTAAGCCTAAAAGAGAAAATCAGCCTAAAATCGTTGTTAATATTCTCTTCCTTATCTATTTAGTTTTGTGCATGCCGCTTTTTGGTATATTTCCTCATACTTTCTTTTATCTCTAGGCATAGACTTTTTCATGTTTAATACTTGTCGAATTGTTTTATTCAATCTTTGGCCAGTAATTTGAAGGACAGTTTTCACCTTATGAAGATCAACATGCTCGTAGATGAAATATTTGTGCAACCATTTTTGTCCTTTATGATCACCCTAATAGGTTATAATTAAATATTGATGGCTGAGGAAGATGAGGAAAAATCTGCCTTAGGGAGCGAGCAAGGTTTATACATTTACAATGTTTTGTCGTTCGGACTGAAGAACGTCAAATTCACATATCAATGAATGTCGAATCAAGTCGTCAAATCTCAAATCAGCCGCTACATGAAAATCTACGTCGACTATATGTTAGAAAAAAGTATCACGTTTGAAGAGAACCTAGAAGATCTAGCAGAGGAAATCTTCGATAATGAGAAGTGTAGGTATCCGGTTAAGCCTCGAAAAATATGTCTGTGGGGTAACATCTAGATTTTTGTATGGGATTTTTGGTTATCCATCGAAGGATCGAATCCAACCTCGATAAACAATTGGTTATCTTCAACATGAAACCCACCCCTGAATCATCACACAAGTACAATATCTGACAAGGGGGGTTGCAACCCTCATCTGCTTTATGTCAAAATCCGCCAAACATTGTGTGTCATGGTCTAATTTTGGAAGAAACAAAGTTTTGAGTGAACAGATAAGTTCCAAAAGGTGTTCGACGACTTGAATGAATACATTATTTGCCGCCCATGCTTACAACGCTGATGGAAGGAGAAACCATACTCATATATCTGTTGGCCAACCATAGTCTCTAACAACGGCGCCAAAAACTTGTCGTTTTCCAAGGTGTGATAAAATAGCATAACTAATTCAACACCTCGAGAGAGCTAACTAACCGAAAGTGTACAGATCGTTGACAAGTAATAATGTAAGTCTTAAGACTATCGTCTCCACAGTGACTAAGTTTGTTAATTTAAACTCGTATTCTTCATAAGTGTAGAGATTAGTTGCTAACTACTAAAAGACTAAAAGTAAGATAGAATATTTATTTCGTTTTGTTTAATGAATAAGATGCAAATAATTAAACTACAAAGAAGGAGGGATGGGAGATATGGCTCAAGTTGCAAGTAACCCCCTATCGTGACAATAATTGATTCTAGTTATAAGGGTGAATTTAGGAAATTCTTGTTAATATGGATTCTAACTTCCTTCTAACTCCCGTCAGGGTAGCTTAGAAGGCTGCATAATTATTACTAGAGTCATTGATTGATATTGTTTCATGAAAAATCTCGGTGCTAGAAAGTACTTGAACTATGTGATTATCCAGCTAGGAAAGCCCGTCGGTATCAATACTAACATCGGACAAATATGAATTCTTTACTATTCCCTACCCCCCGGGTGATAGTATAGGGTACCAAAGGGCTGAATATAATTGATCAGATTATACTCAACTATTCAACACAATTCATATGCAACAAATAATAAAACCTAATTAAATTAAATTAGAATATCCCAAATAACATATAAAAGCAATCAATCGTCATTCAAGGTTCATACATAAAACTTCTCAAGCTAATGGAATTTAGTTTATAATTAGAGAAATAAAACTAAATGGTACAACATGTTAAAGACAATAAACTAACAATAATTACCCTAATGATAGAGGTGGAATGGCGTAGAAGTGGTGCAGTAGAGTTCCAACTTCTAGTCTTCTTCTCCTCCAAGCATATCTCTATTGGTGGGCTCTTCTAATCTACTAACAACTGAATTAGTTGAATTCTGCTTGACTAAGGTCTGAATGTAACCCTTTTCTAAACTTAATTTCGATATATAAATGACGTCTTTGGACTTATGGGATGGTGGGCCCGTGGGTTTGATAAAATAATAATGTAAATAGCGCACACACCTCGGAAATCATGATCAACTCTCAGCAAGTGTAAGGGTCGTTACGAGTAATAAGTTAGTAGATTAAGTTCGTTTTTCAGGGATTTAGGTAGTTATTTCGATCCATGTTTAATATTATCGTAGACGTTTTTAAATGTTTTGATTAAAAGATGAAAAATAATAAGTGTTGTTTTGCTTTATAACTAATTAAATAAATATGCAAAGAAGATAACAACTTAAAATTGCAAGTATGTACCTGATACAATTGACTTAATGGTTCCAGAAATAGAGAATTGGTTGTTCTTGTTAACTGGGATTCTAAATTCTCTCTAACTCCCGTCAGTGTATACTTAAAGAGCTCTCCTACTCAAATTTTGAGAGATGAAGTTCAAAGCCTAGCGGCTACTTGGCTAGTAAAGACTTGTCGGTTCAATAACACACACCAAGCGTGTATACACTTATCCGTAATTAAACCCCTTTCCGGATGCCTATATAATTACTTAGGCTACCCATTACTTGGCCACAATATGGATAGTATTAAATCAAGATGTATACCCAATAGATGCAAGAAACAATTTGTTTAAATACTCAATCCCAAAATCAAAAGAACAAATTAAATAATTAAAACTACGTTCATACATAAATAATTCTTAAGCAAAATAGAAATCGTGCATAATTCAACTGGAAATAAATAGCATAGAAATAAGTTTAATCTAAAAATCTAACAATAATTTACCCAAAAAATAGAGATGAAGATGTGTCGAATTGACGCAGTGAAACTCCAGCTTTTGTTTCTTCCTTCTCTAGATCCTCTTGGTCGCTTCTCTGGTGGAATTATTGATAAAAAAAAGTAAAATATGGCGGCCAAGGTATTATTTCATAATGTTAGGAGCTGATATAAATAGGTTAAGAACATTTTATGGGTCTTGAGCTTCATTTAAATGACATAACCCATCCCAAAAACGTTTTCCTCTAGGAGGGGACTAGTTCGAGTCACGCTAGCTACAAAATTCATAACTTATACGTTAGAGCTCCAAATTGAAATCTGTTAGTGGCCACATGTTTCTAATTCAGAGCCCTATATTGATATAAAAGGTCTTATCCAAATTCTTTGTAAATATCACGTGGCATCGAAAACAATTCGCTTTCTAAGTCTGGTCGACAACTCTTGCATTTTCTAAGAACAAATTCTTTTTCCCTTAGCTCTTGGTTACCATTTTGATCTTCTTTCCCCGACTTCTCATCCATGCTTTTGCATCTAATATTATCTTTGTACCTAAGAGCTTCATATTTAACACACAAGTTATGCATAAATAGCTCTAAAAGTGACAAATCTCCAAAAAAGACAAGAAGCGAGAATATATCAAATAATAGAGAAAACTTTCCCAGCTGAGCACATAATTAACCTACACAGATATCTCGTGATGTGACTTATTTATCATAACAAAGGAGACATCAAGATCCCTAATTCAAAACTTTGACGTTCCAACAAATAAAAAATATGAACAATAGGGAAGTCTCTCAAATATCAGCTGAGTCAATTAAGCACATAAGAAGGAGAATGTAAAAAATAGTCCTTAAGCAACTACCTAGCGAGTTTCATAGAATCATATTTACAAACTAATTAATAATATTTGCACTTATCATACAAACAATCAACATGGTTTAACTTCAAGATCATATTAGCTTTGCAATGCATGAATGAGGGATTATTTTCTTAGTTCGCTATGGAGGCTATAGAGTATTCATCAATCCCAACTAGTCTCTAATGATCTATCTAACTACTTTCTATTGGTTCAGTCGCTCCTAGATCACATAGTTAAGAATAGTGTAGGCTTAGGGACGATATAATCGTATATTTGGATAATGTAGAGTGAGATTTTGGCTCTCTCCTCACTAACGATCAACGAGTCGCCCTATAGCTTGAATTTCTCTCATAAAATTTTCCCACTTAAGACTTAACCCAACTTTGATGCCCTTAGTTCGCATCCCCAATAACCAAGCTAAACCCTTTATGATCGCCTAAAAATCCACTTTGTCAGTCCATATGTATATATTTTTCTTTCGCAAGTTAGCTATGACCCCTTTTAGAATATACATGTTTTGGGAGATGTGTGTGGAGTATCCCTAGACATTCTGGGCTTGCAAAAAGAATCTTGTTGGCCCCTGTAACGTTCTTGCCTGTTTTAAAGTGTAAAGAGATAAATCTTAAGCCATAGAATATGCGTATAGCCATTCCATCATCCGGGTTATATCACCTCTTATTCATTGTTACATTACCCTCGCGTGGGTGATAAAGATCTTCGACTTAACGCCTTACTCTCAGTCATAGCTTTAATTTGTCCAATTATTATCGACGCTTCCTTATGTCTTTATCACTTATCACTTGTCACTTAGTAAGAACAAGTGAGCGTGTTTATCTTTTTGGGGGCGAGGTGTAGGAAGGTTTAAAACCGAATCCGATGGATAAGCGAACCGATTAGAAACCGATTATGTGACTGTGATTAAAACCGTTAGGTTATGGTTATAAAAAGTATAACTGTGCGTTAAAATCGTTAGGTTATGGTTTTAGTTTTATAAAAAACTGAATCATCAAAAACTGTATTTATATATCACAAATTAAAAAGATGAATAAGTTATAGTTTATATATAAGAAAATGCGAAGTGCTAACGTTGCAAAGTTTGCATGTATATATTTCTATGAATTGTGGTTGATTTAGTTCTCAACATCTGTGCCATTCGTAACAAAAAAACTTGTACTGTCCCTTAAATATGTAAAAAAAGAGGTTCTAAATTATTTTTCCAAAATAGCTGATCTTTTAAATTACAATCTCCCATTTCAGTTAAAAAACCATATTAGTTATTATTTTGATTACACAAGTTAACAAGGAAAACTTAACATTTTCTTTTGAACCTCTTTTTTTATTAAGTTAAAAATAAAATTTCATTAAGTTAAATGGTTTCGGTTCAGTTTTCTTTTTCGGTTTTTAAATTTTAATCGATTTCGGTTATTGAATTCTTTGCGGTTAACCGAACCGTTGCCATCCCTAGTATCGGACTGAGGTGAGGTCCCTGTGGTTTTTGTGAGACAAAAGAATTATTTCAGAAATTATTTATTAATTTTAAAACTTGAAATAGTCCTATTACTTCACAAAAGTAAAAACGAGACCTGTGGTCTTAAACCACACAAAAAATTTCTAGTTCTAACACACTTTAGATCATAAAATCCTATTATTCTTTACAAACATCATAAAAATCTTGCATCGGTTGGACAAAAGAAAGAGTTAAGCTGTAAGGAAATTTTAACATAGTTAGAGATGTCATCTATTGGAGACATCACAGCTTCTTCTTGATCTTCCACTATTGTTGGATCAATTATCCAAACTCTCATATTTCGAAGTACTTTAAGATACTGTTGTGTTAAAGGGTTAGTCCACATTAACTTAGTCATACTTGGTGCAACCAACATTGGTTTGTTATAGTCCCATGCTCTGACAATGTTGGTCACCAAGTTGTCAGATATTCCTCCACCAATCTATCGTGAGCCAAAAACAAAACAAGGATAAATCACAAAACAAGAACATCACATCTAAGCGAAGAATCAACAAGTTTGTTACCTTGGCGAGGGTGTTAGCTGATAGAGGGGTAATGACCATAACATCAGCGCTTTTACATAGCTTAATGTGTAGCATACCACCTTTCGTATCTTTATTATATGACCATTCATTTTCATCGATATAAAGAGTCACATCCTTTGGAAGAGATGCTCGATTTATGAATTTTAGGGAAGTCTTTGTACCAACACATTTTATATCCGCCCAAAAATAGAAATTTAGGCAAAGATTTACAAATTGTTGAGCAGCTAAACATCCAGTTGCAACAAGAAGAATACGTGGCTTCCGCTCAGGGTATAGCAATTGATGTGGTGTGTTCCAGGCTGAACTTGAAGCTTCAGCATCTCCCATATCCTACATATTTAGAAAAAATTAAATCTTACTCAACAATTAAACACACAATCGTCGCACATGGTCAATAAGAATTTTACAATATTGAACTTGAAGATTCATGATTCAATAATCAAATGTGAGAGAAACTACCCTATACGGTGGTGGTGGTGGTGGTGACGGTGAAGGAGACGGTGGTTTCTCGGGGAGTTGTAATGGAGTGGGTTATAAAAGCTGCAGCAATATATTATTCGGCTTGAATACGTTCACATCAGATTATCTGGTTTATATAAAAGTTTTACAAGAGTCTGTTACAAATCAAATACTAGTGACTATTAATTTTGAAATTATTATTATTTTTTGTCGATAATTTTGAATATATCTAAGATCTAGTTTGTTACGATTTGGAGATAATTCTGATATATCTTTATTTCCTTAATTCGTGGAGTTTGAATGTGTCTTAATATGCCCAGCAATGTGCTTTATTCTTGAATGGACAACTGAACTCGCACATAAGTAAGTAGTGCCATTATTTTCACAGAATATTGTTGGTGGCGAAGCTAAAGGAATTGAAGACTAAGTTCACGAAGCAAATTTTCAACCCAATTAAGATCTGCCGTAGTTGATGCTACAACCCTTTATTTAGATTCGGTGGAGGAGCGAGCTACTGTCCTTTGCTTCTTTGATGACCAACCAATCGGGTTTGAACCAAGAAAAATAGTATAGACAGAAGTTGATGTGCGATCATCTAAATTACCTGCCCAATCCGCATCTGAAAAGCCGTTAAGTGTGAGATGCGATAAACTTCGAAGATGAATACCATGACATGACGTGTCTGTGAGATATATATCGTAGCACACGTTTAGCTGCACTCCAATGTTTTACACTTGGACAATGCATAAATTGCGAGAGTTTATTCACTGCAAAAGATATGTCCGGTCGAATAAGAGAGAGATATTGAGTAGGATCAGAAGATGGTGAGCCATCGTCTAAATGAAGATGTTCAGATGTAGACATAGGCGAATGCACGCCCTTTGGTTCGAGCATGTTGTTTTTGGCAAGAAGATCACAAATATATTTGTGGTGAGAGAGAAATAGTCCATCCTTTGTCGCGAGGTTTGCGATAAAAGCCACGTGTTTACACTTTAAGTTAAGCCTTAAACTTCTTCTTCCCCAAGCTTTCAACCACCATTAAAGCTTCAACCAAAACTTCACCCACCATCAAAATACACCCAAATAATCCATTTTTCACGCTCAAAATCATCCCTACATCAATCCTAACAACAATTACCATCACAAATAATAAGAATCAAACAAAAAAAATTCAAAAATTCTTTAACTCCTTATCCCAACACTAGTCCTTCATATCGACATAGAAAAACACTTACCTAACACCTTTTCTACTCTAAATATTACCTCATTTGACCTTTCAAGGGTACTTTCAAACTTGGTAAGATTTTGAGTTGGAGGTAAAGGAAGATGACACAAAGAATGCTCATGTGAGGGAGGTAAATAAGAGTTCAAGCATGGATTTAGGTGAGAATAAGAGGAAAACACTTGAGGTTTACGTGAGTAAGGCAAAGAAGCAAAAGGGAATTTCGAGTCATGTGGCTAGAGAGAAACCGGTTGTGGAGTCGAGTGTTCAAGAACGAGCGATCGAGATTCCAAAAGAGAAGACACCACAACCTTTCCAAGTCACGACGCCTCTACCCAAAAAAGTGGTAATTCTAGGCTATGCTGTAGATATCGCCGCCTAGGCGTGTCTAGGCGCCGTCTAGGCGTCAACTCCCCCCTCAACCGCTTACGCCTAGTAAAAATGCTAGGCATTTTTGCCCAACGCCTTAGTCGTCGTGGAAGAGGCGCCTTGCCCACCTAGGCACCGATTAATGGCAAAAACTTGCCGCCTAGGCCCTCCATTAAATTTATTTTACTCTCGAAAATTCTTGAATTGATATTATAACTCCAATTTTAGTATTTTTCATATTCAATATAGTGGTGTTAGGTGAATTTTATGACTTAAATAGATAAAATTATCATAATTATACACACGTATTACTAAATATATAAAATTACATAGCAGGATTCAAAACCGCGTAATCCCGCCTAGGCCCCGCGTAGTCCCTCCTAGGCGCTAGGCCCCAGTCGACCGCCTAGGCCGCGGAACCGAGATCTACAACATAGATTCTAGGGCCCTAGAAACTAGTTCAATTCACATTATGCCTACTTTGATACTCAAAATTGTGCAAAGTTTTGACGAGAAGGTAGAAAAAGGTGGGTATAAGAGATTTCTTGAGAAAGGTGGAAAATGGTTGGAAGACGTTCATGATGAAGCGTTCGAGTTTGAACATTAAGTTGGTATGAGAGTTCTATCTTGGCTTCTTTAGTCGAGATAACGAAGAAAGAGTTCCCATTCGGAGCAAGTTAGTTCTTTTCATGGTTGAAGAAATTCGGAGCCACTTCAAGTTGAAGAAATTAGTTGAACAATGCAAGTATCAAGAAGCGGTGAAGAGAATTGAGATCTTGGAACCAACTACATGAACATGTGTTTAGTAAGGAGCAGTGTTCTAAAAGGCGTTAGGCGGGCGGTCGAACATCTTTGAGCACCTAGGCGGAGCCTAAGAGTTTTCTTTCGAGACGGTTTTGATTTTTCTTTATGAATATTACATATTGCTAGTGTATTTATTTTTAAATATACAAAATATATTGGAAAGAATAAGGAAACACATTGAAAAAAACTGACAAAATTATATATTATGTTTTATATGCATAATTTATACAATTTGGGCGAATGATAATAATTATATTTGAATATGTTTTTGGGTTTATATAATTTTAAAAAAGGATTATATAATTTTTTGTGTTGAAAAATAGTTTTTCTTAATTTTTATATTAAAAAATTGATTTTTGCATAAAATAATTTTAAATAAGTGAATATATTAAGTTAATTTTTACAAACAAGTCTATTCTTCTCATAAGCAATCCCAATCATCCTCTTGGTCTTTGAATCCTGTAATTCACAATGTGAAGGAAAGAAAGAGACTGCGATATTTGAATATTTAGTTAGTTTAGAAATGGAGAGTAAGTTGTGTCTCAATAATGGAACACATAATACACTCTTCAAGATAATATGATGATCCAAATGTATGCTTCCTTTATGAGTAGCAGAAACCATGTGACCATTAGGTAATTAGACAGGAATGCTAGAAAAATCCTTCGTGTAAAAAGAAGAAGAATATATGAGATGATTTGTTGCTCTTATATCAAGTATCCCAAATAATAAAGATAAAGATGTACCTTCTTGAATGGAGACATGATGTACAACTGACATATTTGTTGAAGTAGTATGAGCCAAGACCATTAATTTCCCTATGTCTTCAGGAGTAAACTCATAAGAATTGAGTATTTTAGGTTCATTGTTTTCAACTGTCATAACACAACGAGATTTTGGATAATGATTAGGTAGAGCTCTTTTCCTTTTAGGACAACCATGGATTTGAAAACATTATTTAATTGTGTTTCCAATATAGCCACAGTGAGTGCATATCAGTTTCTTTCTTTCACCATAGAAATTAGTCTTTGGCATATTCTTGACATAGAAAGCTTAAGAAAAGGTAGTATCAATGTTATTAGTGAGTAAACGCTATCTCTCTTCTTGAATCAACATAGCAAAAATCGAGTTAATATTGCGTAATGGATCCATTAGTAAAATCTGACTTCTTACTGCAGAGTAAGAATCGTTTAATCCTATCAAGATCTTGATAACAAAATTTTTAGGTTGCCCTTCAATGAGAGTTTTTAGCATTTTACAAATAAATTGATTCATGTGGCCACAAGAACAAATAAGCATAGGACGAAAGTGAGCATATTCATCCCAAAGTGATTTGAATTTTGCAAATATTCTAAAATTGAGCGGGAGTTTTGACTTTTGAGCAATAGAACTCAGAACATTTCCAAGATGAAAAACTCTTGTCCCGTTATTTTTACAAAACCTCGTCTTAATTTCATTGTAAAGATCATAAGCAGAGTTTACATATAGCAGACTACCTCTAGTTTCTTTAGAAATTGAGTTTAGAAGTCAAGAAAGTATCAAGTTATTTGCACAATTCTAAGCTGAGAAGAGTGATAAATCTGTGAGAGAGGGTTGATGAATGTCGCCATTGATAAAACCCAACTTGTTATTGACTAAAAGAGATATTTCTATGGCTCTAGCGAAGAAAAGTAATTGTCGCCTGTAGGACCTCGGAAACAAGGAGTTTGTAAAACTCCTGTGTTTTACTTGGACGAAGGTAAGTATGGAGTGGAGAGATCTTCAATAATGGAAGTATTTTGCGTCATTGTTTATTCTATAGAGAGTATCTTTAGGGTATAGTTGAGAAGTGTGGAAATTTTTCCGTACGATACCATGTAAAATGTCATACGCATATGAAACAAGAAGCCATTAGAGCAAGACAAGAAATAAAAAAAATAGAGAAAAAGGAAGAAGAAGAAGATGAAGGAAGAGAAAGTAGTTTAGAATATATTGATTTTCATTATTTAATCAAATGTGTATACCATTTGTATATATAGCTAGCTAAGTTTGTATCTATATATTCTAGCTGGCAAAAGATCAAAAACAGTTAGTGGTATGCAAAGGCTTGCTCATTATTTTGCTCATGGTCTTGAAGCACGTATGGCTGGTGCTGGTGCAGGAACTCAAATTCATAAAGTTATTAGTACTATGCCTGCATCAGCTTCTGATATTCTCAAGGCTTATCAATTATATCTTGCTATATGTCCGTTTAGGAAGATATCAAATTTCTTCTCTAATAAAACAATCATGAATGTATCTGAACAAGCTAGAAGAGTTCATATTATTGACTTTGGGATACTTTATGGTTTTCAATAACTTTTAACTTGTAAGATAGTTATTTGCAGTACAGTCCTTTTTCTTCTATTTTTTTCGAAATGAACTCTAATTCTTTTTGCTCTAATAACGAGCTTGTATTCCAAGAGATCTTCTATTATAATATCTTGATCTCTTGACTTTTAAACGAGCCACACTTAAAACACTAATTTTGGACCATGATACTTGCTTAATAAAAATGGAAAGTCATTTATTTACATTGTTTAATTTGGCTTGTTCACAGCTCTCCTTTAAGTTCAAACTACCGAGTTGTAATATCAAAATTTTACAATCCTGCTGAGTTGTAATATGATAAAAATTGAAGAACTTTACATTGTTTTACATTGTCAATATAATTTGTAGAAGTAATATATGATCCAAAGATATTACAGTTAGTAGGAAAAACCCAATTGAGAAAACTCAAAACTACCGAGGGAAAAAGAAGAAAATAGGAGTATTAATGCAACCACAATATATACTATTACTCTTTTGCATCGGTTGGACAAAAGAAAGAGTTAATCATCATCTTATACTACTAATTATCGAGCATTGTTGAAATGTATGAGATTTCTAGCACACTCAAAGATGACATTGATGTCAGGCATCATAGCTTCTTCACCCACTATTACTGGATCAATTACTGTAACTCCCATACTTCGAAGTACTGTAAGATACTCTGCTGTGAAAGGGTTACTCCACATTGACTTATTCATAGATGGTGCAACTAACAGTGGTTTGTTAAAGTCCCATGCTCTCACCATACAGGTCATCATGTTGTTACATATTCCTCCACCAATCTATAGTGACCCAAAAACAATACAAGGATAAATCACAAAACAAGAACATCACATTTAAAAAGAACTTTGTTACCTTGGCAAGGGAGTTAGCTGATAAAGGGGCGATGATCATAATATCAGCCCGTTTAATTACCTCAATGTGTAGCACACCACCTTTCGAAGACCTAAATGACCATTCATCTTCATCCGTGAGAAGCTTCAAATTACTTGGAATAGATGCTTGATCTATGAAGTTTAGGGAAGTCTTTGTAGCAACACACGTCACATACGCCAAACCAGTCAATTTTAGGCAAAGACTTGCAAGGTGTTGAGCATCTAAACATCCAGTTGCAGCAAGAAGAATACTTGGCCTTGAAGCTCGCTGTGATGTGTTCCCAGCTGAACTTGAAGCTTTAGCATTTCCCATATCCTACATATTCACGAAAAATTAAATCTTACTCAACAAAAAGTGGATTTAGCACACATCTTTAAGACTTTAACACACAATCGTCGCACATGCTCAATAAGAATTTTACAATATTGAACTTGAAGATTCACGATTCAATAATCAAATGTGAGACAGTTGCAGAACTCCAAAAAACAATAAGAATTTTACGATTATGAACTTGAGGATTCAAGATTTTACGTAATTAAATGTGGGACGATTGTAGATTTCCAAGAAACAGAGAAAAAATGTTTTATTTTTCGGGTGGTTGGAGCTAAGGGGCAATCACGAATCTACATTATATACAAAGCGCACAAATCTAAATAATATACCATTGGCATTCTTCTGGTATCCATGGAATTTGTTCTCAAGAAACTTGCGAACGAGACTCTAAGGCTTTCTTTTGTCGTACCTAGCAAGAAAAAGAAAAAGAAAACATAACCAAAAGAATAGTTAGTAAAATTCAAATAAGGGGAATGAAGTATAAGGATTAGCGCACAAATTGAGTAAGATAAGAAACTACCCTATACGGTGGTGGTGACGGAGAAGGAGTCGGTGGTGACAGAACGGTTTTGAAGAAGATGAGAGACTCACTTAAACCCAAGAAATGATTTTAAACTTGAATCGGGAGTGCTCAACTGTTAACTAACCTTCTCTATTACTTTACATATAATGACCAAAACACAATTATTTTATGGAAAATTCTTCCATCCAATATTGGATGATCCTACACCAATAGTATTAATACACATACCCCATGTTTTAAAATTGCAAAAGCAACTAACATATTAATGTGGTGACATGTGTTTTGTTAAAATAATCCATAGCTGTGATATGAATATTGGACCATCCAATATTGGATGGAAGTATTACCCTTACTTTATATACACTTTTCTATTCCCTCGAAGAAAAATTCTCTTTTCTGTTAGAAGGTATATATAACCGTTCGAGTTGAGTGTATTTGGGTTTTTTTTTTCTTTTGATACAATACCTAATAAAAACTTATAATTAATCCTTAATTATAATAAAAAAATCAAAATGACTTTAGGTATAGATAAATTATTTCTCTCTCTAGTAAATTATCTCCCTAACGGTTTTACATATTGAACCCGCACATCTTATTTCACAACAAGAAATCAAGCTTTTGACGACTTCGTTTTGGCCTTTAGACGACCCTTTTAAAGTGTTGTCTTATCTTTGCCTGCACTTTATACCATAGTGGCCTATACTCGTGTTGCCAATGTTATGACTACACTTTGATAGGATAGTCGGCTATTGAGACCCCCTTTCGCGGCTCCTTTCCAAAACAGTCGGCTATTGGGACCCCTTTCCCGGCTTCCTTCCCAAACAGTAGGCAATTGAGACCCTCTTTCCCGGCTCCTTCAAAACTAGAGTAGGCAATTGAGACCCCCTTTCCCGGCTCCTTCCAAACTAGAGTAGGCAATTGGGACCCTTTTCCCCGGCTCCTTCCAAACCAGAGTAGGCAATTGAGACCCCTTTCCCGGCTCATTTCTAAAATAGAGTCGTCTATAACGCTCCTATTTCCCAGCTAACTTCTAAAAGGAGTCGCCTATTGATACTTACACTAGGAAGCATCAAAGCAGGCCTACAAAAGAATCAGATAAAAAAAGTAAATATCCAAATAATTGCACTATAGGTCCCTGTGGGGTGCATAATGCAACTATCAAAGAGATTAATGAATCATCCCTGTTAAAATAGAAGGAAAATTAATTCTAGTACAGGTCCCTGTATTTTGCAATAGATACCCTGGATGATTCTATATTATGCAAAACAAGATATTAATTACACTGTAGGTCCCTATAAAAGGCAAAATAAGATGCTATTTTGAATAAATTGAACTATAGGTCTTGATATCTACCGAAAACGCACTGGATAACCCTATATTATACAAAACAAGACAGTAATTGCAATGTAGGTCCCTATATTTTGCAAAAAATGCACTTTATGTCCCTATAATATGCAAAATAAGATCCTCTTATAAATTAATTGCACTATAGGTCCCTATATTATGAGAAAACTGCACTAATATACTATGCAAAAAAAAAGCACTATATATCCCTGTATTTATGCAAATAATGCACTAAGGTCACAACATTATGCAAAAAATGGACTATTGGTCCCAATATTATGCGAAAAAGCACTGTAGGTCCCTAGATTGTGCAAAAAATGCACTACAGGTACGCAATTCATTTATTTTTATTTATTTTTAGAAGTAATTACACCATACCTCACTATCGGCAGGAAATAAGCTTCTAACATCATGTAATTCAAATCGAGAAGCTATTAATTGTCGAGACATTATACCCTACAAACATGCCCACATTAACATAGTATTATTAGAAAAATACATAAAAATATTCAACCAACAAAAAAAAAAGGAATTTTTTCTCAAAATTGGTCCCTGAACTATAGGCTAATTATACGAATGGTCCTCAAATTTCTAAAGTTTCCCAAGCAATCCTCGAACTTTTCGTTAAATTCCATCCATTTTCACCCTGGTATTTTTGTTACCCAAATAATCCTCAAACTTTTAGAATTTCCCAAAATGGTCCCTCGAACTGTGTTTTTACCAATTTGGTTTCGAAGATCGTTTCCTTATAGTAAAATAATATAGACTTAAAGGTATTTTCGTAACCTAAATTGTCCTTAGACTTTTTAATTTCCCCAAATTGGTCCCTGTACTATCCCCCTTTTACTAGCTTGGTCCTTAAATTATGGGATAAAAATGAAGTTCGAGGACCATTTGGGTAACTAGCCTATAGTTCAGGGACTAATATGTAAATAAATAAGATTACTTACCCTAGCAGTGAGTAAACTAGTTCCCAATATAACAAGAAGAGTACACGCATAAAATATTTCGGCATTTTGATTCTGTGCAATTTGTCTATAAATTGGTCTACGAAGCTGCAAATCCAAAAAATTAAAGGGAGTGAATAATTCAATTATAAGAAATATAAGGGACTTACAATGCAATTAACTTAAACTCTTTAACTTACCAATCTTCCAACAGCTATAATAGCAGTAATTGCAACAACAACATTCACAGCTGCTAAACCAAGTGCTTCAACTATTCCTTGAAAACCAACCTAAAATTTTTAATTTAATATTACTTAAAAAAACACTAATAATTTAGTTATTGTATATTTGATTAATGAAATGACATATTTACCCCTCCTTTAGAAGAAGTTGGTGAAAAAAGAGGTATAAGTATGAACAAAACCACCACTGGTAAATCCTAAAAAATCAAACACGATGTAAAAAAAAGTAAGGACTTATAAAAAATAATAATTGCACTATAGGTCCCCATATTGACAGTAAAAACCTATACTGAAAAGTAAGGACCAATTTTTCAAAACTAACAGTGGGACCTGAAGTGCATTTTTTTGCAAAATATAAGGATTTACAGTGTAATTTTTGCATAATATAGGGACCTATATTGCAATTAACTAAGAATATAGGGCAACGTACACCTATTTTCAAACCATAAGGGGTAGGGTACCATTTTACCAAACAATAGGGACTTAAATTGCAAAAAACAAAAAAGAAATATGCTAACCTTACCAATCTCAGAAAGATCGGGGACTTAAACACGCAATTTACACGCTTCAACAGGGAACTCTTTTATCTGTAATAATAAATAAGATTAAAGGATAGAAAGGAAAAAAAGGTAAAAAAGTAAATTTTGTCTGATTAGTGAGATAAAAAAATTTACCTGATTAGAGTGAAGATCAAATGTCCCTAATTCAGTAAGTCTTTCGTTAGGTAATGAAGTAAGTGTATTGTTCCTGAAAATAAAATAAATAAGACTAAAGGGTAAAAAGGTAAAAAAGAAAAGGTAAAAAGGTAGATTTGTAGCTTTTGAGTTTTAATGGAAGAAATCTGATTATATTACTTACAGGCCAATGACTCAAATTGAGAAACAAGAGCTTAAGAAGATGATTCATTGGCCTGTAAGTAATATAATCAGATTTCTTCCATTAAAACTCACTAAAAAAAATTACCTGAAATTAGCCATTACAGTGTCAAGAATCTTGTCAAGCATGTTTTCCTATGTGCTTAATCTGCAAAATAAGTTATGTTATGAATATTGTATATGGAATTGACCAAATTGACCAAATTGACCAAATAATGATTAAATGTTAGATAATTACTGTGATCAAAAGTTCATCAGAATGCTTTTTCATAGTTTCTTCCACTTCTGAAACATTACTTCCTAGAAGAAACTGTTAATCAAAGCGTAGAATGATGATTTTAAAAAGTTGGAGGAAAAGTGAAGATTCTAAAAATTAAGGGACCTATAGTGCAATTATCTAAAAATACTTACGGTTTTGATGGAAGTCAAGGCAAATCACACGTAAAAGGCTTCTGATACTTTGTAGAGTCTATAAGTTGTAGACTCTTCAGTTTTTTCTTTGTATCGATTGAGTATAGTTTCCATGTTGTATCGAGAGAGAAAACACAACATAAGTCTACAGATATACATATAATCATGAATCATGAAAGAAACACAGGGACTAAATTAAAAACTAATAATCAATAACTAGAATACATACCAATAAAGCCTGTGACTTCAAATCCTCGTAATACTCTGACAATACAAAAGTGCACATTTGTGCCAATTTTTTTATATCTTATTTATTTTTAGATCATGCTCTAACTTGTGATATAGCTTCTTGTTGAAAAGAAGGCCTTTTTTCAAAGCTAATTGTGCAGCTGTATTATATTACAAGCACATTCAGAAAATATCTTCCAATGCTCGTTTGCTACTTCTCCATCTGGGCAATAAAAGACTCGAGCTATAAGGAAATTGCAGATTAACTAGACATGAACATATTGAGTAACCGAGATAAGAGAATATTGAAGAGAAATTTATAATAACATATCTGACCCAGAATATTGAAGAGAAATTTACAACATACCATCATACAAAGCTGAGTCCTTGTAATGATTTCACTATGGTAAGTTTGAAGTCACTTGATGAATTTCATAAAATCAGAATTTTGTGAAATATCCTTCACCTTTAGGAATAAATCAGAGTCTTGGTCATGCATACCTGCCCAAACATATCAATGATGAAACTAATGAACTGTAAATATTATTTACCTCACCAAAAAGATATTTACCTTGAGCAATTTGAAGGTGAATATCTTCGATTTGAGCAGATTTACGCTTATGTGTAAGAATATACACATGATCAAATTATCGTTCTCTTTTATCTCTTTCACGTCTTTTTTCCATGTCAGAATCCACAAGCATGTGCTGCTCATTCTTTCGATTCTAATTACACCAATATTTAAATAACGTTAAAATAAAATGTATAGTGGCCCCTGTTTTCTTAGCAACATTACCAATAGTTGATGACACTAAGCCCATTCCACCTTCAACATAACTACAAAACTAATCACTTCTCAAACAGATTTTCATCCATGTGAGGGATGAAACTTCACTAAGAGAGTTATTGTATAAAAACATGTGTATTTCTACATATATTATAGTACTTTATGCGTGTTGTAAGTTTTAAAAGTGTTCATCATTCACATTCTAGTGTTCTACAACTAAGATACATATGACCAGACTCCATGATACTCTCAGTTGACTGGAATACCTTAACCTTGGAGCCATTGATAAAGTACACCTCATTAAAGCATTTTAACAAACAGATGGATGGAATTCGACTTTGGCTAACAAAATTGATCAAATTCACTTAACCTTTGAGTACATGGATGATATTACAACTCGGTATAGCTATTCATCGAACACTTGGATGACACAACTTTAGCTAACGACATTTATCAAAATAATAGGTTTTAAGTTTCTAAACTGAGTCACTTATATAATTATATTGCCAATTATTAAGCAGGTTTATCAGTTCAACATAACAATAAACACTGTCCAATTTAACCTAATTACCAGATTACACAGACTTTAATCCAATTATACGTACAAATAAGTTCAGATACTTACTCAGATGTTGAAATCTTTTCTCTGAGAACTGAAAGTTGCAGGTTTGGAAGATAAAATTTAAATCAAACCGACCGATTCTCAGGGAAATTGTAGCCGAGAAATGTAGCCGCCATTTTTTGGGAGACTTATTGTCTCCGATGACGTCAATGACCGGAGTTGTACTAGACTAGCCTCGCTGGCACCATGGATCCTCTCATCTCATGTCTTTCAAGCGAAGAAATAAATTTAAGGCACTGATGTATATTGTATCGGTCAATCAGAAAGAGAATAGAAGTGAGAGGTTTAATAGAACAGAAAGAAATATTTAAGAGGATATGATATTTATTGAGATAGTAATAGCCGACTCATGTAGGAAGAAGTGGGTAAAGATAAAATTAAGATTTTTTTAATAACTTGTTATTTGGGTGTAGGGAAAGAAAGGTGGCTATATGACACATTTCTTGTTGTGTTTGTCAACATCCTATTTTACTAACCAATATGTATATATGTTTTACTTTTCGATAACATTGATAAAGGAAAACCTCATCATTCTGGTAAATATATGTATTAACTTGGTCAATGTAAAACCAAATTTGTCCTACGAACCAATCGAGACTCAATACATCATAAACACGGTCTATTTAGTATATTGACATAAAATATGGTTCTCGAGTAGCTCGATATTTTAGAAGAGAGACAGGTGCCACCACATGTAATATGTGATGTGCAAAAAGATCGAGGGTAACTCACTTCAAATGTATTATGACAAGTTTCAAAGGAGAATCATACAATTATTTCGATCAAGACACATATATAGCATATAATTAAATCGTTGAACTAACGACTGAATAAGGAAGTAACCTAATGATCGAGTTCTTCATACTTATCTATTTCTTATAGTTGGAATAAATTGTTCAAAAATAATGGATGAATAGCAGAATATTAAATGAGAAGAAATTTAAAAAATTGTAACATAACCGATTGTAGTAGTTTGGTGAACCACTGCCTTATCAGTGCAGCCAAGGTGCTAAACTATGTTCACCGGTCGTCTTAAGGTACGCCTACTAAGTCTAGTTTTAGAGTGAACTGCCTAAACAAGGAATGTAGTATTGCTCGAATTGCCAAGAAAACTTGGAAAAAGTTCAAAGAGAGACATAATCGGAAAATTATCCATACGATGATAATTATTTGATGACAATTGTTCCAACGGTCATTTAAATTTTTTTACTCTGCTGTTTTTATGACACCTATTTGAATTGTCAGAGTTTAAGCCAATTTCTTGCCAATTTTAAGGAACCGTCTGCAAAAGACTAATTTTATGACAATTCAAAATTATCATTTATACTTAGTCCTAATATTTTTCTAATATTTATATTTCATTTTTTAAAATATAATATCTTAGATTAAGAAATCAGAAATCCACGATCCATAAGAATCTGGTATGACTTATTAAGCGGGTTTCGTAAAAGTTTCACAAATTACTGAATTTAAATTACATTTTTAACTTTAATTTAGGATGCCCTTCTAGAGGAAAGTCTTGATCTTTAGTGTTAGAGGTCATTGGAAAATAAATTTTCACATACCACTATCTTGGATGAACTTCGTCTGAGTCGAGGATACAATTTTTCCATCCATCATTTTTAGGCATAACACCTACACCTTGGATATAATTTCCCGTAATCAAAATTCCTTTGATATGTCTACACACTCAACTTTTTAGATGGGGGCATATAAGTGATATGTTTAACTAAGTCTAATTTAGGGATCTATGGGTGCATAGTATGGGGTTGGTTGTGAATGCCCACCGAATTCAAGGTTCTAGCATACCGTACTATTTTGGCTAGTTTCTCGGAAAGAAAGATTGATATTTCTTGCATCGGGCCATATTATTCAAGCATAGTGTGGGGTTAAGGGTTATTGTTCCATGATTAGGGGTTGGATACGGATAAACCATACCTTCCTAGGAGGGCAAAGGGATCTTGGTTCAATGCGAAAGAACTTCAGGGGTCCTGGGCCTCTGGCATCTCGTTCGTGGGACCATAAATTAATATCTCAACATGTGTTCACGTTAGGTTAAGAGCCTTCGTGGCTTATGAAGATGACCCCTATCAAACCCAAAAATGATACCTGCCATCGAGCAAACCTGAGCGGAGATGTCCATATCCCTTCTTGCTGGACACCACATGATTAATGGAGAAAGGAATAAGAACATCACCTAACGTGCTTCTGAAATTGATTTAGGCATATAAAGTGTCCTTACTATTTATCGTAAGAATATGAAGAACACCAATTTGTGTAAGTTTCTCAAACTTTTTTTTGGAAATTGGAGGCTAATTATCTTACTGTAATTCAACTGCCACCCACACCAAGCACGTGAGGAGCCACCACAATCCATTTTGCAAGTCCCTAAACGTGATGTGAAAAAAGATCGAGGGTAACTCATTTCAAATGTATCATGACAAGTCTCGAAGAAGAATCGAGCAGTTATTTCGATCAAGACAAGTGTTTAGCATATATTCAACCAGTTGAACTAATAGATGTATAAGGAAGTATCCTAAAGATCAATATATTCATATGTATCCATTTATTATAGTTGGAATAACTTGCTGAAAAAATAATGGATGAACTGCAAAATATTAAACGACAAGAAATATTAAAAAGTCATAACATAACCAAATTTTAGTCACACTGGTGAACCACTACCTTAAAACTGGTTAGCGGTGCAACCATGATGCTAAAATATCTTCACCAACTGTTTCTCAAGGTTTGACTAATACGTCACGATTTAGAGTGCATATTCCAAACAAGGAACATAGTATTGCTCGAACTGCCAAGAAAACAAGAAAACACAATAGATAATAAAGAGATTTTGAGAATTTTAGCCTAAAGGCTATATTTTGATTAATGTGTTTATGACAAAACATTGTATCTTAGGCATGCTTGATTTTATAAGAAATGTAGAGATTGGTATAGATCTTGCATTCTCATGAGACGATAATGAAGATGCAAAAATAGGTTCATCGGACCCTTGAGAAATCAAAGAACGGGGGGCCTAAGATGGCTAGCTAAAGAAGACGAATAAAGAAGAACTCCAGACCTCCAAACAATAAAAACTACGAACAACCTAAATCTATAAGGAATGAAAGCTTATAAGAAGAAGTCCGAACCTTCGAGCCATGAAAAATATGTAGTGCCTCAATCCATTTGCGGATAAAGACTGAGAGGATAAGAGGATCCGGCGTCTGAAGTGAAGAAAGACGGAGAGACTAAGTGCACCAGATGGGAGGCAACCAATCACGTTACTCACTACAAGTATCACAGATCGTATGCAAGTTTAGTTGATAAATAGAATTCGTTCGCAGGGACTACCGAAAGTTAGCTAGGAACTAATGCAAATATAAAGTGTAAATAAAGAACTTAGAAGAATAACACGCTGAAAAGACTTTGAAATATTTTTTTGGTTTTATGACTCTAAACAATTAACTATATAAAATCAAGTCATGAAAATAAATAGAAAGTATGAAGTAGTATGAGAGTTTAACTCGAGATATAGCACGTAATCTCCACTAGCCTTGTGTTATGACCTGTTTATGTAAGGGAGAATTATTTGATATGCAATAGCCAGGATACTATATTCCTCCTAACCCCATTCCGGGTGGATTTAGGTGGCAACCTAGCAATTACCATGGGACTTGGGTAAGGGGACCCTGCACAATGATCGGTGGTTAATCTCAAACCTGGATGACTATCTAGTTAGGCAAGCCCTTTCATATTAGTACCACACACTAGACGTTTATGTGGTGTTTCAATAATTAGACACCCCTTCCGGGTGACCATCTAACTACTATGGTAATCCTATACGTTGGTCACCGCAAGAACTACAGACAATACATCAAAGCACATAAGAACAGAGATAACAGTGTACTAATTTCAATTAAATGTAAAAGGACATCCCAAATTAAAATAAATATAAAACAAGTCTAGGTTTCATACCCTTATGCTAATCTCAAGCTATATAGAATTAGTTCATACTAAAGAAAGAAAAAAAATTTACAAAGGTGAAGGGTTGAAATGACATGAATAGTGTCCACCTCCATCTTGTCTTCAATTCTCTTGATGTAAGCTTCCTCTTGGTCTTTTGATGAGTAAGAACTGACCAAGGATCATTTCTCTAAGGTAAGAATGAATATATATATATATATATATATATATATATATATATATATATATATATATATATATATTGGCCCTTGGTCGAAATATGGAGTAAGCTTCAAGTTAAGGAGTCATGATCTTACCAAAATTTGTATTCCTAACTTGTAGGACAGGATAAACCTTTGCAGATATTGATTTGGTCGTATCTCCTTCCTTACTTATCAGAATTCAATGATTTTTATATGGACACGACCGCGATTGAAAGATCTATCTGCTCATATAAAAGTATCCTCCTAAGTTAGTGGACGTATGTGCAATTTTGGCCGCTTCCTTACTTTCCAAATAAATCCAAACTCTTCCTTTTTTACTTTAACTAAGGGATTTCCTTTTCAACTTCAAATCAGTTTCCATAAGTGTAATAGCTTCCATATACCTAAGTGCTACACAAATGACACAAAAATTACGCGCAAAATCTCACAAAATAGCAAAACACCCAAAACTATACATGAAAGTGTAAAGTATGAATAAATGGGAAAAAATTCTGAAATTGAATACTATATACCCCTAAAATAATGTCTCAAGTATAGATTAATATATCATATATAGGGAGATATCATGACCATCAAATAAAATTGTATCGTCCCGATACAATAAAGATAAAAATAGTAGGATAGTCAATAATAAATATAGAAAAAGAAGAAAAGATAATTTGTGATTATATACTTATGATTATATATTTTTTAAAATATATCATTTTGTAAATTAATAGTCACACATTTTGTGGATATTTAAAGTAATTATTACATAAAAATAAGTAATAATAAAATAAATGGAGGTAGAAAATAGGTATAAATAAATAAAAATAGGCGGTCAAAGTAATAAAATATTATAATATGTTAATATTTAGTGAGATAATAAGAGACGTGGGTAAAAAATAATGATTTTCTTTTTAATCAAAGTAAAAGTAAGAAAGTATTAAAATTAACTAGTTGAGTGAATATAGGAGACTTATTAGTAGGGATTTGGCAAAATCCCCTTAATTCAGCCGAATCTAAGCGCGTTCTCCTTTATTTAAATATCACTAACTCTTTGATCAAAGTACATCTTTATCTAACCTATACAAAACAAATTTCTTCAGCTTTCGTTTAACAAATTAGAATTCCTAACGTACCTTCGGTGGTGGTTTAACTAATTATCGACACCATCATGGCAGCCGCTAATGCCCCGATCACTATTAAAGAGGCACTCACGGTATATAAAGATCACATATTTTTAGCTTATCATCATGGGTAACTAATAAGTTGTATGATATGTGTTGTGTTTTCAGTTACCAAGCATAGGGATCAATCACCAATTTATTACCTTTACTAACTTGACAATGGAATCAGACAAGTATATATGCATTCGACAGACATCACCACAGAATTCTGTTGTAATTATTGATATGAGCATGCCTATGCAACCTTTGATACGCCCAATTATGGCGGACTCTGCCCTTATAAATCCGAATTCCAGAATTCTAGCTTTGAAAGGTATACTCAGAACTACTCTATTATGCTTTACATGTATGAATAGTCTATTATGCTTTACATATACGAATAATGAGAGAATTCCTCTTGTGCTTGATATATTAAAAGCTATTTGTTACGCTTGATTATAAGAGTATTGGTTCATCTGAATACTTGTTTATTTCTTCTTTGAAGCTCAACTTGCTGGAACTACTCAGGATCATTTGCAAATATTCAACATTGATCTGAAAGCAAAGATGAAATCTCATCAAATGCCTGAGCAGGTACTTTCTATTCTTTTGTAAATTGAGAAATATCTATGGTTGTTGTACCTGTGCTATTAAAATCTTTTAAGTTATTCCTAAACCCTAAGCCTATGCAAACAACTTCTAGTTTTGTAAATATGTGAACGTTTTATAATGTAATAATTGAATTGGATGAGAAATATCTATGTTTTAGGTTGTTTTTTGGAAGTGGATCTCTAATAAGATGTTGGGCTTGGTTACACAAAGTTCAGTATATCACTGGTCAATTGAAGGTGAGCATTATCAACATCTTATTATATATATACATCAATTCGTGACATGTTTGTATGTATAGGTGATTCTGAAGCTCCTTTTAAGGTGTTTGATAGAGCAGCTAATTTAGCGAATAACCAGATAATTAATTATCGTTGTGACCCTAGCCAAAGATGGCTGGTTTTGATTGGGATCGCTCCAGGTTCACCTGAGGTACTATAAACTAAAATTCCTTTATATTTTTGTCCCTTTTTCTTCTGATGGTTTTTGTCATTTTTCAGAGACCTCAACTTGTTAAAGGAAACATGCAACTATTTTCTGTGGATCAGCAGCGTAGTCAAACTCTGGAAGCTCATGCCGCTTCATTTGCTTCAATCAGAGTGAGAAGAAAAGAATATTTATTATTTCCCTTCATTAAAATAATTATTTACTTATTACTCTTTGTTTATAATCAGGTACCGGGCAATGATGAGGACTCTATTCTTATTTCATTTGCAACAAAAACTTCCAATACATCCAAGTTGCATGTTATTGAGCTAGGAGCACACCCAGGTTAGTTGTAATATTTTTATGTTTATACCAATGCATATTTTTGACTATGATGATATGTAATAATTTGCAGGAAAACCAAGTTTTTCAAAGAAACAAGCCGAACTTTTCTTTCCTCCAGAATTTGATGATGATTTTCCAGTATCCATGCAGGTATACTTGTTTGTTTTTCTTTTTCTTTTAACGTGGAGAATACCATTAACTACTTTTGATGAATTTTGGCAGATATCCCATAGATATGGGCTGATTTATGTTATTACGAAGTTTGGATATGTGTTTGTGTATGATCTAGAAACCGCTACAGCAATATACAGATATAGATTCAGTACAGATCCTATTTTTTTGACATCAGAAGCATCATCAGTTGGGGGTTTCTATGCTGTCAATAGGGGAGGCCAGGTGTTGCTCGCTACTGTCAATGAATCAACACTTATTACCTTTGTTAGCGTTCAAGTAAGTTGATACTTGATAGACACATATAGTTTTCTAATTTTGTTTTCAGTCCTCTGTATTAAGTTTTGAATGGTTAATGTGCAGTTGAATAATCCGGAGCTTGCTATTAGTCTTGCTAAAAGAGGAGATTTACCGGGTGCAGAGAATTTGGTAAGTTGATGTGTCTCATTTTAGGGTTTTTTAGGGTTTATTTAATTTACAAATATCTACAGGTTGTTGAGCGTTTTCAAGAGTTGTTTTCTCAAACTAAGTATAAAGAGGCTGCTGAGCTTGCATCAGAATCCCCACAAGGGATCCTTAGAACACCTGACACGGTTGCTAAATTTCAGGTACAAAATCTTTTTGAACTAATATATAAAAATATAAAATTCTAATGAATTTGACAATTTATGCAGAGTGTTCCAGTTCAAGCAGGGAAGACACCACCTTTACTACAATACTTTGGGACACTGCTAACACGAGGAAAACTCAATGCATTTGAATCCTTAGAATTGTCTCGTCTTGTTGTAAATCAGAAGAAACAAAACCTTGTTGAGAACTGGTTAGCAGAGGATAAGCTAGAATGCAGTGAAGAACTTGGGGACCTTATGAAGGTTTGTTTGTTAAATGATTTCTTTGTTTTATTTACATACCAAATTTTGACAATTTTAATTTCTTTTTTTAGACTGTGGACAATGATATTGCTTTAAAAATCTTCATCAAAGCAAGAGCAACTCTGAAAGTTGTTGCATCTTTTGCTGAACGGAGAGAGTTTGATAAAATCTTGATATACTCCAAGCAGGTTGGCTATACTCCTGATTATCTCTTCCTTCAGCAAACAATTCTTCGATCAGATCCTCAGGTATATATATATATATATGTGTTATGGTTTTTTGTTTCATTAAATATTGGAAAAGAATAACACCTATTTTTTTTTTTTTTCAAGGGGGCTGTAAATTTCGCACTCATGATGTCCCAAATGGAGGGTGGTTGTCCTCTCGATTACAACACCATCACTGATCTCTTTCTTCAGGTATGATTTATGTTTTTTCTTGGGATCATTTTCTATAATTTTTGTTTGTTGAATTAATTAATTGATTGTTATAATTCAGAGGAACATGATACGTGAGGCAACAGCGTTCTTGTTGGATGTATTAAAGCCTAATTTGCCAGAACATGCTTTCCTTCAAACCAAGGTCTCCTTTTAAATCTTTTTAATTTTTAATTTTAGCATATGTAATAATTTTTTCTGTCTATCAGGTCCTGGAAATCAATCTTGTTACTTTCCCTAATGTGGCGGATGCAATTTTGGTGAATGGTATGTTTACCCATTATGATCGATCTCGCATTGCTCAACTATGTGAAAAAGCTGGTCTCTACTTGCGAGCTCTTCAGGTAGCTACTTTAAAAAGTTATCTTTATCTCGTCCACAACTAGAGATAAGGTCAAATTTGACACAAAATATTTATTTTTAAAAATGGTCTAATAAATTCTTTTAGATAATAACTCCTATAATTGAGCACCTTGATTTTGTTTCTACTTTTTTTGCAGCACTATGATGAACTGTCGGATATCAAGCGTGTTATGGTGAATACTCATGCAATTGAGCCCCAGGTTAGTGTCACTTTACCTGACGTAAAGTACTATAATTGTCAACCCGGGATTAATAGATAAGAATGATTTCCTCAGGCTCTTGTGGAATACTTTGGGACTCTTTCATGTGAATGGGCCCTAGAGTGTATCAAGGACCTTATGCTAGTAAATTTGAAGGGAAACCTTCAGATTATTGTTCAGGTTCTATTTTTTTTTCTTCATCTTCTGATATTAAAAATATATTTTCTGTTCTTTTTCTTGACTGCATCATATGCCTGCAGGTGGCAAAAGAATATGGTGAGCTGTTAGGTGTTAATGCTTGTATCAAAATATTCGAGCAGTTCAAATCATACGAAGGATTATACTTCTTCCTTGGATCTTATTTGAGCTCAAGGTATTTTATTTTAGAATGTGCGTAAGTTGAGTATGATAATAATAATAATAATAATTATTACCTTGTAGTGAGGATCCAGAGATCCATTTCAAGTACATCGAAGCTGCTGCAAAGACAGGACAAATTAAGGAGGTTGAGCGTGTAACAAGAGAATCAAATTTCTACGATGCTGAGAAGACAAAGAATTTTTTAATGGAAGCTAAGTTACCAGATGCAAGACCACTAATTAATGTCTGTGATCGCTTTGACTTTGTCCCAGATCTCACACACTACTTGTACTCAAACAACATGCTCCGTTACATAGAAGGTTATGTCCAGAAAGTTAATCCAGGAAATGCTCCTTTAGTTGTAGGGCAGCTCTTAGACGATGAATGTCCAGAAGATTTTATCAAGGGCTTGATTTTATCAGTTCGTTCTCTTCTTCCTGTTGAGCCCCTTGTGGCTGAATGTGAGAAAAGGTTTGACTTTTGCTTACTGTACGTACACTTTCCATTTTGCTTCGTATACTCATTACTTTTTGCTTTTATGGATTTCAGAAATCGACTTTGGTTACTTTCTCAATTCTTGGAGCATCTTGTGAGTGAGGGAAGCCAAGATGTGCATGTTCATAATGCTCTTGGTAAAATCATAATTGATAGCAATAATAATCCCGAGCATTTCTTGACTACAAATCCTTATTATGATTCTCGTGTTGTGGGTAAATATTGTGAGAAACGTGATCCTACTCTTGCTGTTGTTGCTTATCGAAGGGGTCAATGTGATGATGAGCTTATTAATGTTACAAACAACAACTCTTTATTTAAACTCCAAGCCAGGTATGATTGATTGATGATTGAACGTTTTTACTAGTTAATGTTTAGTTATCTTGTTTACACTTTTGTCTTTTATTAACCCTCAGGTATGTAGTTGAAAGAATGGATAGTGATCTTTGGGAGAAAGCCTTGAATCACGAGAATGAATTTAGAAGGCAATTCATTGATCAAGTTGTATCAACTTCTTTACCAGAAAGCAAGAGCCCAGATCAAGTCTCAACTACTGTTAAAGCTTTCATGACCGCTGATCTTCCTCACGAGTTAATCGAGCTTCTCGAGAAAATTGTGCTTCAGAACTCTGCTTTTAGTGGCAACTTTAATTTACAAAACCTTCTTATCTTAACTGCTATTAAAGCAGATCCTTCTAGAGTCATGGATTACATTAACAGACTTGATAATTTCAATGGACCTGCTGTTGGAAGTGATGCTGTAGAAGCTGAATTATTTGAAGAAGGTTTTGCTATTTTTAAGAAATCCAATTTGAATGTTGAAGCTGTTACTGTCTTATTGCACCATGTGCGTGATATAAATCGAGCTGAGGAGTTTGCTTATCGTGTGGAAGAAGATGCTGTTTGGTCTGAGGTTGCTAAAGCTCAACTTAAGGAAGGTTTAGTGAACGATGCAATTGAATCATTTATCCGTGCTGATGATGCTCAACATTTCTTGGAAGTTATACTAGCTTCTCAGGATAAAGATGTTTATTATGATGATTTGGTCAAATATTTACTCATGGTTAGGGGAAAAACAAAGGAACCGAAAGTGGATAGTGAGCTTATTTATGCGTATGCTAAAATTGGTAGCTTGGGTGAAATTGAAGAGTTTATTCTTATGCCTAATGTTGCCAATCTTCCTAATGTTGGAGATAGATTGTATTGTGAAGGTTTATACGAAGCTGCAAAGATTATTTATGCTTTTATTTCTAACTGGGGTAAGTTAGCTGTTACACTTGTGAAGCTTCAACAATTCCAAGGTGCTGTTGATGCAGCACGGAAATTAAATAGTTCTAAAACATGGAAAGAGGTTTGCTTTGCTTGTGTTGATGCTGAGGAGTTTCGTTTGGCTCAGATATGTGGTCTCAACATTATCATACAGGTATCTTTTGTTTTGTATCATCTTCTCCATTTTCTACAAGAAAATATGCTCAATATGTATTTTCTTTTCTTTTCTTTTCCTTTCCATAGGTGGATGACCTGGAAGAGGTGAGTGAATATTATGAGAATAGAGGATGTTTCAACGAGTTGATTTCTCTAATGGAGAGTGGCTTGGGATTAGAGCGTGCACATATGGGAATATTTACAGAGTTGGGTGTACTTTATGCGAGATATCGATATGAGAAGCTTATGGAGCATATAAAATTATTCTCAACACGTCTCAATATTCCTAAATTAATCCGTGCATGTGATGAACAACAACACTGGAAGGAACTTACGTACTTATATATTCAATACGATGAATTTGATAATGCTACTGCTACTGTGATGAATCACTCCCCAGAGGCTTGGGATCACATACAGTTCAAGGATATTATAGTCAAAGTTGCGAATGTGGAGTTGTATTACAAGGCTGTGAATTTCTATTTAAAGGAACATCCTGATCTTATTAATGATGTTTTGATTGTTCTTGCACTCCGTCTTGATCACACTCGTGTAATAGACGTAATGAGGAAGGTTTGTGTTTTTTTGCATATTGCTTGATTCTTTAGGCTAGCTATTATTATTATTATTATTATTATCAATTTTTGTGTTTGTGGATTTTAGGCTGGTCATTTGCGTCTTATCAAGCCATACATGGTGGCTGTTCAAAGCAACAATGTGTATGCAGTGAATGAAGCTTTGAATGAGATATATGTTGAGGAAGAAGACTATGAAAGATTGAGAGAATCAATTGATTTGCATGATTCGTTTGATCAAATTGGGCTTGCACAGAAGGTAATGTGTAAGTTTAATTATTACATTTGAATATAATGTAATAATTGATTTGTATGTTTTTTCTCAGATTGAGAAACACGACCTGCTTGAGATGAGACGTGTTGCTACTTACATATATAAAAAGGCTGGTAGGTGGAAGCAATCGATTGAGTTGTCAAAGAAAGATAATCTTTACAAAGATGCTATGGAGACAGCTTCACAATCTGGTAATCGTCAACTTGCCGAGGAGCTGCTTGTTTATTTCATTGAGAAGGTCAGTTTTGTTGCCTTGTTAAAATTGCGTAAATTTGTTGTTTCTTAACCTAACCTAAGTTTATGATGCAGGGAAAGAAGGAATGCTTTGCTTCATGCTTATTTGTTTGTTATGATGCGATCCGCCCTGATGTTGCTCTTGAGCTAGCTTGGATGAATAACATGCTTGACTTTGCCTTCCCATATCTCTTGCAGGTCACTTTCTCTTTATATATACATTTATCTTTTTCCATACTGAGAAAATGTTATTGCAGTTTATCCGGGAATATACTGGGAAAGTTGATGAATTAATTAAAGATAAAATAGAGGCTTTGAAAGAAGTGAAGGCTAAGGAGAACGAAGATAAGGTTTTGATAGAGAAACAGGTATTTAATTTGTTTTGTTTTGTTTTTGCTAGTTTGATGTATAATAATGTATGAATAAGAAAACTGAAAGTGTGGTTTTTGGTTGCTGCAGAATATGTATGCACAGTTGCTTCCTCTAGCTTTACCATCCCCACCAGGTATGATTGGGGTAGTCGGTATGCCGCCAATGCCAGCATATGGTATGCCTCCAATGGGATACCAATAAGAAGATGGAGAGGAGTAGACAAATAATAGTCCCTTCGTGCCATCTTGCATGTTCTTTCAAGCCATATTTAATAAAACATAAAGGAAAAACCATAAGCAAATTCTATACTTCTGTAATTTACCTTTCTCTAATTGCTTAACAAGACATTTACTCAAATTATTCCAACACATGAAATGATCATTAACACCACTCTTACCAGGACCCCATCCTGTAAAACTCTCTTTGAGAAAGAACAAGAGACAAAAAGGTGATCTATAAACCATTCTATAAACCATTTGCACAAAACTCACACAAATAGTAGCATTCAAGCCTCATTCCAACATTCTACTTTTATACTTTTAGTAGACAGTCTATTGGACATGTAAGCCAAGTACATAAACCATGTTAACAACAATTACTCCTGATTTTACAGTCTTTTAATTTTTATTTTTTGGAACTGTTAGATCATCCAATAATTACCATTATCAAGCATCAAGCAACATTACTACACGCGGCTTCTTTCGCGAAGACACCTTTCGCGAGGACAAGGGGGTTCTCGCTAAAGAGTAGGTCTTTCGCGAGGACCGTCTTTAGCGCAAATGTCTCGCGTCCTTTATACGCTACGAAAAATAATTAGATAATAAAATAGTTGTTGGATGTCGTCGCAAAAGATACAATCTTTAGCGAGAACTTGTGTTTTGTCGCTAGTGAGTAGGTTTTTGCGACTACTTTTCCTAGTTTTGCCGAGGAAATCGTATTCTCGCTAAAACTCTTGCCGTATTAAAGACGGACAGATGGCCATTTATACAAACCAAAAGCTCAAAAATTCCCAAAAAAATCCTAAAATTTTTCCAATTTTTCTTTAAACCACAAATCAGTCCTGGGCATCTTAATTACATAGCTTCAGCAACACATAGAGCTCCATTGGATCACATTTTCAAGCAAAAATTTTCCACAATTTTAGGTATTTTCTTAATTTTTTTTTCATATGTTGTTATATTTTGTATGATTTAGGTTCAATTAATAGTGTTTAGTGTTTTGTATGTGATATATTGTTAATTTCTTATTATATAAATGTTTTTTTTGAATTTTTTGTTTATATTGTAATTTTATTATTGTTAATTTATAATGTTAGGTGATTTAATATGAATCGAAAATTTTTGTGGATAACTATGAGAATTATTTGGAAATTCTAGTGGAATTTGTATAAGTGATTATGATTTTAGGGACTATATTGTCATTTAAATAATTAATTAGGGGCCTTTGTGAAATATTGTGATAACTTGCGCTATTTTAAAAGAATAATTAAATATTAAATGGCCCACGTCTACTCTTCAAGCCCAAAATTTTGTAACTGATGTACACCCCTCACTAAAACGGCTGTAACTTTCTCAATTTAACTCTGAATTGACTCATTCAACTTGCTAATTCTTCGTAACTCGATAAGGCACAAATCTTCTTCATAACTCAGAGGCTGAATCCATCTTTAAGTGGCTCGAAATCAGCAATTACCACCAGCCTTCCAGATTTTCGGCTCAAATTTGTCAACTCCTCGGGATATTTCTTCTAGCTTTTGACTTCTTTACACGATCTAAGACTTCTATTCTTGATTCCTCTCCTTGCTAGTATTAGAAACCTACAAACTTTTCAGTAAAACAAACCATATTACGCGCAAAAGCTTAATAAATCAAAAATACTAAAATCTAAGGAGAGAAAATAAAATATGGCATATTATTACTAAAAGTCTATCGAATTAGTCAAATAATCACCAACTTTGATGTCTCCTAAAGGCCTATAAATAGAACAAAAGAGGAGACATCATACGGCTAGGACTTCCCAACAAAAAATTGATTGCATCATAACATTTCCTATCAATCTTTAGATAATAAGGAGGTAAAAATCTCGGGAGACCAGTTCTTGTCAATGATACAAATATTTTGGAGTTGAGTTCTGACTTATCTCCACCGACATATCTCATAGTCAGGAATGATCCCTGCTTTAAATATTGTCCTGGGAAAATCAAAATCTTAGTCTTAATACATAATGGAGTTATTCTTGGGAAAATCATTTATAGCTGCATCGAACTAAATTGATCATTTCTACCCCGTTGAATCTATTTCATCAATCGATATCTTACAACTAGATTCCCGTCTTTTTCCGATTCAGTTCCTTCACCACCATGAACCCCAGTTAGATTCGTCATTATAAAAGATGGAACAAATTTACTTGGTTGATGAAAGGTCCGTGTAACCATAACGAATTTGCACCTTCAGGTGTAGCCGGGTAGTGGATTTTCGAGAGAGGGTTGGGGGGAGAGAGTACTTTAGGGCGATTTATGTGTGGTTTTCTCAGGATTTATAAATTATAATATAAATTCTTGTAGGATTGATTACTAATGATTCCAACTTCATGTTTCCGAGTTGCATTGAAAAATCCATCTAAGGGATAAGTCTAGAGCCTGAAGCCAATGCTGCCAAGCAAGAAGAGTATAATAGAAAGATTCCAAAGTGAGACGGGGCTTGATCTACCAAAAATGAACCCTTGTCGTAGTACCCATCTATATCATGTTTTTTTCTTGTCAAGCCTAAGAAATGTACTTTGTACATACATGTCTCGCATACCATTTATACATAGTAGTTTGCAATACCACTCCAACTCGATAGCATACTAGTCGAGGACTTGACGGTCGCCATGAACTGAGTGTCACTCCTCTTTCTGTAAGTATTTTTGGCCAACCAAAACTCTCTAGTAAGCTCTTTACTCCGAGCCAAGTACCCGTCAACTCCTCCTTAGCCTGGACAACCTCCATCTGATCTTGATCGATGTTATGCCAAGAACAACCCATCATCTTTGATGCCTTTCTATGGTTCATATTAACATCCTCATAAAGAGTGGACAATCAAGTCATTTTATCTTTTAACTTCGAATGGTCATCTTTAGGTTGCTAGTTTTCTCTCGGGCCTCCGTCCTCTCCTTGTGAATGTGGTTGACCTCAGTAGTATTGTCATTTAAGACAACAATGATTCGAAAAATGCATGTCTCCTACCACTGAACAAAATAATTTATAAAATAAGAATCAAAGGATCGAAAAAAATTATTCCTAAATACCTTACAATATCGATGGTGTGTCTCATCATGAAGCACTCCATATGAATATCGATTGGATTTTTGGCATTGATTCCAAGAAAAGAAGACGTATCGACTAGATCAACCCACGAGGAGCTAGAGGCAATGTGAGTTGAAAGACCCTCAATGCAGAATAAAGACCCTCAGTCCGAAGAAACATTTTGAAAGAATCTCTGCCTCTATTCCATTGAAGGGAGGTCATTACCTTAAACCCCATCATTCGGTAGAATGTTCACTTTGATCGGTGATGGAGGGGTAGGGATTCGAACTTACCAAGGAACCGACTAAGTAGGAAGAGAACCATTCCTATTACCCTATGATGCTTTGCACCTCAAGATTTCTTCAAATCCATAGAAAAAAAACAAGAAGAAAATGTGTAAAAGGTAAATGCTTCGAAGGAAATCGGTAGGAGTACATGACGATCAGTGACAAAAGCATCACTATATATAAGAAAATAATGACGGTTTGCATCCCAAAGCTAATAATGTCCTGACACCTCATATCTTATCCAGTGATGCATGTATATCCTCTAAAAGGTCGAACTATCATGACCAACCACCAACCTTGAGTTTCCATGTGTCTCATGGTTTTATAGAAGTAACCGTCTATAACCCATAGACGACATTATAAGGGTAAATTAATCCCTTGGTCGGACCTTTAAAATGTATTTGAGACCACCCATCATAGTTCAAAGGCGTATTGATAAGCTCGACCATACTACATCTGGCGTGACGATCATATCTAATTGTGGTCCATGTGGTAACTAGCATTTCCCTTCATAGCTGAGCCCAACAAGATATCTTAACATATTTCAAAGAGTTATATCATATATGTTGTGCAACGGAGGATACAACTTCCCGAGCATCCTCTCGTAGGATACGACAAAATCCCAACTTCCGTTATCTATATAAACCCATGTCACACACCTAATAATCGGACCTAGTCCACATATATATTTCCTTCGGTATTCGGTCCTATCACCGCCTTGACCGTAGGAGTGGTACTGGGAGGCACACCTTCATGTGTTTCTATCATTTGTTTGATTTCAAGTTAGTAAACTCGACCGAAGACAGATTCAACTCATTGGCGATATACACTAGTGTTTCACTATTAGTTTGTTTCTCATGGTCTGGCATTTCATGTCCTACCAGTTCCTATAGTGCACTATAAGAACTTCGGCGGTCTTCAACTGCTATAGAGAGGTCGCGGTCTTCCACTACTACAGGGGGCGGCAGTCTTCAACTACTACAAAGGGGATGGTGATGGTGATGAAGGTAATATCTGGGCTAGGGGGTGAAGTCAAGATATAGGAAGAGAGGGGCGGTGATGATGGTGGTGAAGTCGAGATGGTGATGAAGGTGGGGTAAGGGTTCGGCGATAGCGATGAAGGTGTGGGTTAAGGTGATGGTGATGAAGGTGGGGTGTGGTTTTGGTGGTGTTGATGTTGTGGGTTGGTGGTGGTGAGAGGATCGGTGGTTAGTTTACAGAGAGAGGGATGATGGTGAGGAGTTCGGTGGGTAGTTCACAGAGAGATAGAGAGATGGGGTTCAAATAGAGAGAGAGAGAGAGAGAGAGAGAGAGAGAGAGAGAGAGAGAGAGAGAGAGAGAGAGAGAGAGAGAGAGAGAGAGAGAGAGAGAGAGAGAGAGAGAGAGAGAGAGAGAGAGAGAGAGAGAGAGAGAGAGAGAGAGAGAGAGAGAGAGAGAGAGAGAGAGAGAGAGAGAGAGAGAGAGAGAGAGAGAGAGAGAGAGAGAGAGAGGGAGGAGCGGGTGAGTTTTGTGTATACCGATTAATTAATGGGGTTAGGGGGTGGGTTTTGTGTTTATCACTGTGGGTAAAGGGGTTGGGGGTATTTTGGTATTTGTCCTATTTTAGTTGGACTAGATACTTCCTCTGTCCCAAAAATAATGTCCACTTTGCTTTTCACACAAATTAAGAAACACAATTATTATCTTTTCCATTACAAAAATACTCCTAATAAAGTGTCTTGATATTTTCAATATTCATTGGAAACATAAATTTAAATATTTTAATAAAAGTAATAGTAGAAAAAGGTGGAATAAAGTGTCTTGAAATTCTAAGTGGATATTATTTTTGGGACACCATTTTTAATAAGGTGGACATTATTTTTTAATAATAGATAATTAGAGTTCAGACTTAAAATAGAACCCTGTAGTACTTTTGGCATTATAAACTGAATTCCTCTTTTATAGTGAGAGCGTATTTGAATTGTCTCAAGTTGATCAAAAGAAATTAAAGAGATTAAGAGAAAACAAGAATTTGTTATTCTTAATCGACGTGTATTGTTTTCTCAAGCGTTTGTATTTATTAAAAAATTGTTTCCTGCAAAAAATGTAGAGGATATTACTTTATACAGCCAACATTTCAAAATATTTATATTATACCTCCTAACTAAAAAATAATCCTATATGCCTCCAATCTCTAACTATTTGGTTAGGTTTCTACCTATTCTACCCCTGCCCGTGATGGGTACGGACTCGTGGAAGTTACAATTTACATTAAGTCGCCTCCGATACGGTCCAGGCCCATCTCGATTATTAACTCGATGGGTACGGACCTATTACACAAAAACACACACACACATTTACCATGGGTCTGCACCCATTCTATATATAAACAAAAACACTGATAAAATCAAAATTCTAACTTATTCAGGCTACATGCAAGCTAAATATTCAATCACACTATCTGAAATCACATTTATTCAATCACTTACTTTATCAAATTCATTTACAAACAAACAATCAACTGGAATCGAAAACCAAAACCAAATAAATCTCTAACAAAAATCTCCAACAATCTATGTACAATTGTGCTCTAATGAACCTATAATGTGGTACACACTGTACTGATTAAATGAACAACCTGTTACTGATGCCAATGAACAAGCCCATGGTGTGATCAGCCCATCGAATTGACCTGTTCTTTTACTGGGACCGGGCCCATGAGTCCATCTACCTTCGACGGGCTGGCCCATCTTCGTCTTAATTCGTACCCATGACAACGGAAGGCGGCTTCAAGACTACGGAAGGCGGCGTCAATACTGGATTTGGGATTTTGGTTGGTGGCGCAGGGGTTCAACATCTTGGGTGGAGATGTCGATGCAGAGGTGTTGACCCATTTACTCGCTGCTGGATGGTGCTGCTGCTGCTGAACATCTTGTGGGATGACGGTGACAAATCGTGCTCTAGGAAGGTTGATTGTGAAGAGATGGGTTTCGATTCTTGGGCTCGATTGGTATGGACCCAGGATGATAGTGTTCTTGGGCTGGCCCCATTATGTAATTGTGTGGGATGATAGTGTTCTTGGGCTGGCCCTATAATGTAATTGTATGGGATGGGATGGTTAGTAAGAGAGAACGGGGAGAGAGAACAAGAGAGGAGTGGTAGTTCAGATAGGGAAGGACGAAGGAGGTGGCGGGTTTGGTGGTGTAGCTCGGTGGTTGGGTTGGTGGTGTAGCCTGGTGGTTGGGTTGGTGGTGTACCTCGGTGGTGGGGTGAGGAAGGACGAAGGAGGTGGTGGGTTTGGTGGTGTAGCTCGATGGTTGGGTTGGTGGTGTAGCTTGGTGGTTGGGGTGGTGGTGTACCTCGATGGTGGGGTGAGGAAGGACGCATGAGGTGGTGGGTTTGGTGGTGTAGCTCGGTGGGTGGGTTGGTGTTGTATCTTGGTGGTGGGGTGGCGCTTCAGCTCATTGGTGGTTTTGGTGATGTAGATGTTGTTGATGGTGGCGGCGCAGCGGTTGCCGGAGGCGGTGAGGATATGCAGTTGATGGTGATGCTCCTGTTTATGAAGATTGTGGGTGGCGATGGTGTCGAGAATGGTGGATTTGGGAGGGGATGGTGGGGTAGTACCTGTAGATTGTAGGGGGTGGTGGTGGCACTATCACAGAGAAGAAAAGGGGAGGGGAGGGGGGTGGAGCGGGTTTGGGTTTGGTGAGAGAAAAAAAGGGTTGGGTTGGTCTTATATATTAGTGATTGGAGGGGTTTTTGGGGTTTTTATCTCTATTAGTTGGCTTTCAATTGTTGGTTGGGGACTTGGATGTTTTTTATAAATAGTGAAGATAAATGGACTGTTTTAGATAAATGACCCAAAAATGTCATGAACGGTCTGACCTGTTATGGTTGGTCGACCTGACCAAATTTTAATATATCCAAAAGAAAACTTCTGATTCTATGCATGGTTTAATATACAATTTAAATATACTTTATTTAGTCAAATAATTACTTAAAATTAAAATTACAGTACTTGTTTTTATACTCAAGTTAAATACTAAAAATATTCTGAAACTATATGGGTATTTATTTAATACTAATATTCTGAAAATACACTTAAAAGTTTACTAAAAATCTATCTCCTATTAGATGAAATGCTTTATCTCAAGTTCGTTTATGTTGCATATACGTTCAGCTGGATAAGATAAAGCCGTCTAGAATCTAGATGTTCTTGTAAGGCAATAATCAGTATGATCTTGATCTCTTCTTGACTTTTAAATGCGCCACACTTAAGTTAAAACAATAATTTAGGACCATAATACTTGCTTGATAAACTAATCAGAAAATTTCAATTTTATTTGGCTCGTTTACAACTCTAATTTAGGTTCGAACTACCGAGTTGTAATATCACAATTTTACATTCTCGCTGAGTGTCGATTACCCAGTATTTATCTAAGATATATAAGCAAATAATTGAAGAACTTTACATTGTTTTACCTGAACTAATAATCTATCATCGAAAGATATTACAGTTAGTAGGCAAATTCAACTTGAGAAAACTATTTGACCAAAAAAAAAAACTTGAGAAAACTTGAAACTACCGAATGAAGAAGAACAAAATAGGAGTATTAAGATCAAAATCCTATTCTTTACAAACATTACAAAATCTTGCATGTGCTTTGACAATAAGAAAGAGTTAATCATGGTATACTAATTACTGAGCATGGTTAAGTTGAGCCTGTTGGTCTAGGAACGTTTTAACTTCCAAAAAGATATTATCGCTTGGAGCCATGACAGCTTCTTCTTGCTCTCCCACCATTACTGGCTCAATTAACACTATTCCCATTTGTCGAATTCTCAGAAGATGCTGTGCTGTGCAAGGATTAGTCCACATGAACTTATCCATAGATGGTGCAACAAACAGTCGTTTGTTATAGTCCCATGCTCTGACAATGCATGTCACCAAGGTGTCACATAAACCTCCACTAATCTATAATGAGACAAAAACAAAACAAGGATGAATTACAAAACAAGAACATCACATTTAAGCGAAGAATCAACAACTTTGTTACCTTGGCGAGGGAGTTAGCTGATAGAGGGGCAATGATCATAACATCAGCCCAATTACGTAGCTCAATGTATAGCACCTTACCAGCGAGCCTATTACTATATACCCATTCATCTTCATCACTGTAAAGCTTAACATTACGTGGAAGAGATGCTCGATCTATGAATTTTAGAGAAGTCTCTGTACCAACACATACTACATCTGCCCAATCAGTGAAATTTCGGCAAAGACTTGCAAATCGTACAGCAGTGAAACATCCAGTTGCAGCAAGAAGAATACGAGGCTTCCTCTCAGGGTATATCACTTGCTGTAATGTTTTCCCGCCTGAACTTGAAGCTTTAGCATTTCCGTTATCCTACATATTCAGGAAAAATTAAATCTTACTGAACATGAAGTGGATTTAGCACCCATCTTTAAGACTTTAACACACAATCGTCGCACATGGTCAATAAGAATGTTATGATATTGAACTTGAAGATTCATGATTCTCCATAATCAAACGTGGGACAGTTGTAGAATTCCAAGAAACAATAAGAATCTTACGATTTTGAACTTGAGGATTCAAGATTTTACGTAATAAAATGTGGGACAATTGCAGATTTCCAAGAAACAGAGAAAAAATGTTTTCTTTTTCGGGTGGTTGGAGCTAAGGGGCAATCACGAATCTACATTATATACAAAGCATAAAGTAAAAATCTAAATAATATACCATTGACATTCTTCTGGTATCCATGAAATTTGTTCTCAAGAAACTTGCAAACGAGACTCTAAAGCCTTCTTTTGTTGTACCTAGAAAGAAAAAAGAAAAAAGAAACATAACCAAAAGAATAGTTAGTAAAATTCAAATAAGGGAAATGAAGTAGAGGGATTAGCGCACAAATTGAGTAAGATAAGAAACTACCCTATACGTTGGTGGTGACGGAGAAGGAGACGGTGGTGACAGAACGGTTTTGACGAAGATCAGAGACTCAATTAAACCCAAGAAATGTTTTTAAACTTGAGGCGGGAGTACTCAACTGTTAACTAACCTTCTCTATTACTGTTAACGGTTTATATAGACTTTTCACTCTGAAGAAAAATTCTCTTTTGCAGTTAGAAGTCAATTAACGGTTTGAGTCGATACTCAAGTTGAGAGTACTTAGGATTTTTTTTCAATTCAACACCTAGTAAAAAAATATTTTTATTAATCCAAGTCGAAATTAATATGACTTTAGGTAATAGGTAAATGATTTTTATCTAATGAATTGTCTTTATAGTTTAGTGAATTATAATAAGGATTATTGGCCAAGAAACACCTCAAATTAGAATTAATGCCTCCTCACCTCCGCCGTTTTCTTCTTGCCCATAAAAGGCACTCCTTTTTTTTCTTTCCTATTTTACCCCTCACCCCAGCCGCCGTCCGTTTATTAGTCGTTAGTTCGTATACATTTAGTTAGTTATATATATCTCCTCTGTCTCTCTCTCACCCTTGGCAGCAGCAGACAGTACAAAAGTGTACGTGCACGAGTGTTGGGAAACATTCCCATTACTCAACATTAGCCCACAAGTACAAAAGTGTACTTGCACGAGTGCTAGGAAACATTCTCATTACTCAACATTAGCCCACAAGTACAAAAGTGTACTTGCACGAGTGTTGGGAAACATTCTCATTACTCAACATTAGCCTACAAGTACAAAAGTGTACTTGCACGAATGCTGGGAAACATTCCCATTACTCAACCTTTACAAAAGTGTACTTGCACGAGTGTTGGGAAACATTCTCATTACTCGCCCTTGGCAGCAGCCGCAGACAACAGTAGACAGCAGTAAGGGCATTAAGGTATATTTACCTTAAGTGCCTTTTATGGGCAAGTGGCTAAGGTAACAGGTGTTTAATGGGTATTTACCCTTATAATAAATCCTATCGGCCTATTAAACCGTTCTTTCTTTTTGTCAACCTCCTATTTTGCTAACCAATATGTAAATATGTACTTTTCGATAAATAGATCAAGGACAATCTCATTATTTCAACTAATTATATCCACGTCGTTTTGTATTAACATGACCACTGACAGACCAAATTTGTCCTATTAGCCAATCAAGACTCAATGCATCATAAATCACTCTCTACTCTGTATATCGCTATAAAATATGGTCCTCGAGTAACTCAACCTTTTTCAAAGAGAGATAGGTGTCACCGCATGTAACACATGAAGTACGAAGAAGCTCGAAAATGACTCACTTCAAATGTATCATGACAAGTCTCGAAGAAGAATCGAGCAGTTATTTCGATCAAGACAAGCGTTTAGCATATATTCAATCAGTTGAACTAATAGATGGATAAGGAAGTATCCTAAATATCAATATATCCATACATATCTATTCTTATAGTTGGAATAACTTGCTGAAAAACAATGGATGAACTGCAAAATATTAAACGATAAGAAATATTAAAACGTCATAACATAACCAAATTTTGGTCACACTGGTGAACCACTACCTTAAAAATGATAAGCGGTGCAACCAAGATGCTAAAACTTGTTCACTAGTTGTTTCTCAAGGTTTGACTACTACGTCACGATTTAGAGTGCATTTTCCAAACAAGGAACATAGTATTGCTTGAACTGCCAAGAAAACACAAGAAAGAATAAAGAGATTTTTAGAATGTTAGCCTAAAGGTTATATTTTGATTAATGTGTTCATGACAAAATATTGTATTTTAAGCATGCTTGATTTTATAAGAAATATAGAGATTGGTATAAATCTCGCATGTTCATGAGAGGATAAAGAAGATGCAAAAACAGGGTCGTCGGACCCTTGAGAATTAAAGAATGGATGGCCTAAGATGGCTAGCTAAAGAAGACGAAGAAAGAAGAAATCCAGACCTCCAAACAAATAAAAACTACAAACAACCTAAATCTATAGGGAATGAAATCTTATAAGAAGAAGTCTGAACCTTCGAGCCATGAAAACTCTGTAGTGCCTCAAGCCATTTGTGGATAAAGAATGAGAGGTTAAGAGGAGCCAGCGTCTAAAGTGAAGAAAGACGGAGATCCTAAGTGCACCAAATGGGAAGCAACCAATCACGTTACTCACTGCAAGTATCACAGATCGCATGCAAGTTTAGTTGATAAATAGAATCCGTTCGTAGGGACTACGAAAGTTAGCTAGGAACTAATGCAAATATAAAGTGAAAACAAAGAAATTAGAATAATAATAAGCTAAAAAACTCTAAAATATTTGTTTGGTAAATAGAAAGAACGTAGTAGTATGAGATTTTAGCTCGACATATAGAAAGTATTACCCACTAGCCTTGTGTTATGACCTATTTGTGTAAGATAGAATTGTGTGATATGCAATAGAAATGATTCCATATTCCTCCTGACCCTCTTTCGGGTGAACATAGGTGGCGACCTAACAGTTACCTAAGAACTTGGGTAAGGGGACCGTGCGCAATAATTGGTGGTTAATCTCGTACTTGAATGACTATCTAGTTAGGCAAGACCTTCATGATAACTACCGCACACTAGACGTTTATGTGGTGTTTCAATAATTAGAAACCCCTTCTGGGTGACCATCCAACTACTATGGTAATCCTATACGCTGGCCACCGTAAGAACTACAGACAATACATCAAAGCACATAAAAATAGAGATAACACTACTAATTTCAATTAAATGTAAAAGGAGATCACAAACTAATATAAAAACAAGTATATGGCTCATATCCTTATGCTAATCTCAAGCTATATAGAATTTTTTCATACTAGAGAAAGAAAGAAAATAAATTACAAAGGTGAAGGGTTGGAATGGAATGAACAGTATCCAACTCTTTCTTGTCTTCTCTTCTCATGATGTAAGCTTCCTCTTGATCTTTGATGATTAAGGACTAACCAATGATCATTCTCTAAGGTAGGAATTGATTGATATCTATATATATATATATATATATATATATATATATATATATATATATATATATATATATATATATATAGGCCCTTGGTCGAAATATGGAGTAAGCCCCAAGTTAAGGAGTTTTGATCTTACCGAAATTTGTATTCCTAACTTGTAGGACAGAATAAACCTTTGCATATATTGATTTGGTCATGTCTCTTTCGTTACTTATCGAAATTTAATGTTCTTTATATGGAAACGCCCGCGATTGAAAGATCTATCTGCTCATATGAAAGGATCCTTCTAATTTCTGACCAAAATTCTACAGAAATTTAATTAGTGGACGTATGTGCAGTTTTGACCGCTTCTTTACTTTCCAAATATATCCAAACTCTTCCTTTTTTTACTTTGACTAAGAGATTTCCTTTACTTTTCCACTTCAAATCAGTTTTCATAGGCGTAATAGCTTCCATATACCTAAGTGCTACACAAATAACACATAACTTACGGGCAAAAACTCACAAATTAGCAAAACACCTAAAACTAGACAAGAAAGTGTAAAGTATGAATAAATGGGATAAAATCGTGAAATAAAATACTAAATACCCTTAAAATGATGTCTCGAGTATAGATTAATATATCATAAATAGGGAGACATCAATTACTCATAAAATCCGACCTTGTGTCGGCATTGATTATTCATAAAGTCTGACCTTGTGTCCACACATAACATTCATAAAGCCTAGATCTCGCGGAAGTATGAAGGTTGTTCATTAATTTTGACCTTACGTTAGCATGGCGATAATTTATAAAATCTAAGCCTTGCGTCGGCATGAATATTATTTATAAAGTTTGACTCTTGTGTCGGCATGAAGATTATTAATAAAGGTTGACCCTTGCATTAGCATGAATATTATTGGTAAAGTCCGATTATTGCGTCGACATAAAATATCTAAAACTAGACAAGAAATCATAAAATGTCAAATATCAGGGATCCTTCCAATAAGTCCTAAGAATCCTCTAAAATGATGTCTCCTGATACGATTATTCAATCACAAAAGATGAGATATCAGTATATTATCAATGGTTCTCATTCCAAAGTTAATGGCTTGGACCTCCTTTGGCTCGCGAGTCGTTGTAGTAAATTATCAAGATACTGTGTCACCCTCGGTAGGGGTTCCTCTTCCTCAGCTGGTGCTTGTCCAGTAAAATTTATGGATCCTCTGTAGAGGTTTCTTATTCGAAACATTGTGCTACAAAATATCACTGTTTTCCTATTGTCGATCATTTCTCACTTCTGAGGAAGATAGAAGTATTTGGTATATCCTCGTCTTTTATTGTTGTTATAGAATTATCGAAGATCGTGTCAACACCATGTATTACTTGAATACAAATCAAAACTCGTTCCCATAGATGGCACCAACTGATAGAGGAAAAATATTCTCTTATTGAACTGACGAACCAAATAATCAAAGCTTGGTAACTACAAAGGGGAAAAAATGTCAAAATTGTCGATGTGAGAGGAGATGATTCTTAGAGTATTAGTGTAACCAGTTGATGCAAATATTTTTCTTGAAGCTAATGATACCTGAAACCATACAATATGTCAGGATCAAATGGGTTTTTGCTCCCGGAGGCACTTTGACGCTCAAGTCAGTATTATGACCGAGTGTATTTTTACTACTCGAGAGAACTATGGAGGTTTGGACTGCATTTAAGAACAATTATTTTGAGTAAAGAGTATAATGTAACCATTTTGGAGATGTATGTATGATATTTACAGACACCTGGGAGTGCGCGAGTAAGGATTTTGTGGAATCTTGGTGCATTCTTACTTGTTTTATAAGGCAATGAGATGATATATGCAGTAGATATGAGATGGATTCTTTTGGAATGTGATTAATCTCCTTTTTTGTGTCACATACCCGTGAAATGGCCGTCAAGGAAAAATGAGTACACTCTTTTAGATCTGTCAGGGGATTAGGGACCCCTTGACAATGTCTAAATTTGGTCGGTTTTGGCTCACTTCAATCTAAGCTTGGCAGTCTTTTGTAAAACTATGTTAAGAGAGGTTGTCTCTCAATACATAGTTCATTTTTTTTGTTTTTAACAATAGTTTTGTTGTCGATCCCACTGGAAGTACTTTTCATTCATGTGAATTTCTTATTTTGTGGAACTCGCACGCACGTCTCGAAAATTCTTTTAGTTGTTGGTAGTTTGTGGTTTTGCGCATTAACAAAATTTCCTTTTCATATTATATGATATGTATTCATGCACCTAACAATTTCGATGACAGACTAAAAACATGGTATGATATCCCTAATTGGAGTAAAGATATATCAGATCCCTGGACAATTATCAAATATTTTAATGACGTTCTCAATATTAATGAAAAGTGCAGTCCTAATCCGGTCAATACTAAACATCTTAATGAATTCACAATCTTTTCTATACACAATTCTTTAATCAAAATTAAATCTAACAGATGTTTCTATACTTGGTCTAATAGAAGAATCGGGGATGAGCTGGTAAAAATTAAACTTGATAAGGCCCTCGCTACTTATGAATGGATAACCTTAATGCTATGAGCTCAAGTCTTCATTCCTCCGGTCATTGGATCAATTTGTTCTCCTTTGATATTACATTTTGATATTAATATGAGACATGGTACTAAAAAGTTAAAATTTGAATCCTTTTGGCCCGATAATGTTGACTGCAGGTCTATTGTTGATAAAGCGTGGAGCATTCCAAAAATTAACCCTCAAATGCCAATATTTATCTCAAAAAAGAACAACACAATTGGATATCTGAAGAAATGGAATAGAGAAGTATTCAAAAATCATGTAACCCATATTAAAATACTCCAAGAGCGACTCACCAAGATTAATAACTCTACACCTAACCTATCTTTACAACAGGGGAGATCAAAATTAAGGCACAAATAATATTCTAATTCGAGTGTGAAGAGAAATATTGGGCTGATAGATTTAGACAAAACTGGTTAACCTATGGAGACAAAAATACATTTTTTTCAGCTTTCAATTATTCAGATGAGGAATTCAGTAGAATTATTAGAAACAAGGATGACCGGGGTCTTTGGAAATAAGACATGATTGAGGTCAAGGAATATTTCCAAAATTTCTACAAATCCCTCTATAATGAACAAGCAACCAGCTACTAACAAATGGGAAAAGTAGCACATTTTATCAACCCTAGAGTAAGTAAAGAAATAAACGATATTCTGACCGCTCCTCCTAGCATGGAAGAAGTGAAGAAAGCGGTGAAATAATTATCCTCATAAAAAGGCCCGCGTCCCGATAGCCTAAACGGTAAATTCTATAAAGAATTATGGGATATCATAAAAGAGGATGTTTACACTATGATTCAAGATTTCTTTCTTAATAGTGCATTGCTAGAGAATCTTTATGACGCCTTAATTACTCTTATTCCGAAAGGGGGTATACAGTCTAAACTCAACGACATTCGACCCATTTCTTGCGTCAGTTTGGTTACAAAATTATAGCAAAAATGTTGTCTAACCAATTGCAGGTATTTATGAATGATATTGTTTCACCGACACAATCATCTTTCATCAAGGGTAGAGTAGTTCAAGATAACATACTCATTTCTCAAGAAATATCCTTCTTTATGAGTAGGAAAATGAAGAATAATAAACACATGGCAGGAGTATAAATTGACATGGTAAAAGCCTATGATCAGGTGAGATGGGATTTTCTATTACTAGCCCTGGATAAATTAGGTTTTTGTGACAGATTGATCCTCTGGATAATAAATTCCATAACTACGGCTTATTTTCAAATTAATCTTAATGGAGAAAGGTGGAAAAATTTACTCCAGGTAGGGGAATAAGATAAGGTGATCCATTATCTTAATTTTTACTATTATGACTAAACCCCTGATCAACCTTATTAATTACTATGTTCATAACAATTACATTCAAATGATCCAAATTGACAAAAGATGTCCTAGTATTTCTTATCTACTTTTTGTAGATTACTCTTTATTTTTATTGCCTATTGATGAGATTGACATTCATGATTTTAGGGAATGTCTCGATATTTATTACAACGGTTCGGGAAGAAAAATAATTTTTGAGAAACCCCACAAGATAAAAGAGATAGTGTAGCAAATGAAATTAAAATTAAAAAAATGAACGATTTAGGCAATTATTTAGATGCTTCTTTATGCCATAAAAGATCCAAATTCGAATCACTTGAATGGATTGCTAAGAAATTATTTTAAAAAAACAGACGGCTAAAAAGCTAATCTTTTATTGGAAGGTGGTAAAGAAGTACTCATTAAGCTATCTTACAAGTTATACCTAACTATGCCATGTCCATTTTTCCTTATTCTATTTTCTTTTGTAATAAAGTTATCTCTATAATTTCCAACTTTTGGTGGAACTTTGGAGAACGAAACAAGATTCACTGGAGGGCATGGGAGAAACTGACAATAGGTAAATTACTAGGAAGAATTAATTTCAAGAACTTCAAAAGAATGAATATTGCGCTTCCAGCTGCACAAGCCTGGAGAATCTTGTCTAACCCTTCAACTTTGGCAATCAGGTTACTCAAAGGTATTTATTATCATAACAAAAACTTTATGGATGTTGAATTATGACAAAGAAGTTAGGCTATCATTATGGAGGGTAGAGACTATATAAGAAAATATGGAATATATCAAACTGGGGATGGAGAAAACATCAATATGAACGACAAATAGATTATGGGTTAACCAACTCTAGAAACAAGACTATTCTAGTTGAAACCAGTTGGATTAGCTCAACTGGCCAGAGTCTTGCTATATCTTCAACCCTTAAAGGGGGTAAAGCAAGAGGTACAAGGTTCAAATCCCCTCCCTGAACATGGGTAAACTAGTTCTGATTAACTGGGAGTATGCATGGGAAAACGCGTATATTTCCCATGGGATTAGTTGTGGTGCGCGGAAGCTGGCCCGGACAACCATGTATTAAAAAAAAGACTATTCTGGATGGGATCTTGAAATTCTTGACAATATTTTCCCGAAACCTATTATACCCTGAATTACCAGAACTCATATAATTGATACTGATTCTAATTATAAAACGGGATACAAAGTACTTACAGATGAACATGTTATACAACAACCAAATCAACAAAAGCTCCCGAAAGATGTAATTCAAATATGTGGCAGACTAGATGGAATTCGAACACACCAAAAAAAGATAAGAATCTTTACGTGGAAAGCATGCAAACATGCAATTCCCACATAGAAAAATTTATACAAAAGGAAATATATTGATACAAGTGAATGTTTTTGGTGATATGGTAACACGGAAACGGTCGAACATTTACTGTTAAATTCTAATGTTAGTAAAGTTATTTGGGCAGGTTCCTCATTACAACTAAAAATTTAAGATAACCTGAAGATGGATCTCATAATCTGGATTATAGAAACAATCAAAATATATACGGATGGAGGTTGGGATAAAAATAAAGTAATTGATTATATTATGGTATGCATATGAAATATTTGGAAAGTCAAGATGAAAGCTTTACACGAGAATTGTTGTATCGATGGGGATCATCTAATCACCTTTACCAATAAACTCATATCAGAATTATATGGTATAGATTGGAGGAAACCCAAAAACGCAACAAATAGTGTGCAACAAAGGAATCCCGACTAGAATGAAGAAATATCAAGTAATAAAGAACATATATCATTTTCTCATGTGATACCTTATTTACTCAAAAGTTCGAAGCAACGGAGATCGGGATAGTACAAGTTCACAAAAATCATGGGTGCAAAGAAAATTCAAAGACCTCGGTCCTCTACGATTCCATACTAGAAGGAGAGGTAGTGGCAATCCTTAAAACTACAGAAAAATGCAAGTAATTTCCTAAAAAAGTCAAAGTAATCTTTTCAAATAACTTGGAATCATCCAAGGTATTAGGCAAGTGTCAGCGAGGTGGAAAGTCCAACCAATTATCATAAAAATCAAACAATTGGTCGTTGAATTTGCTCCTATCACATACAAATATATATTAGAAGGTTCAACGGACAAGCAGATAAACTCGCAAAAGAGTTTAGGTATGGAGCCACGAAGGTTCACAAGAACAACAATAACATGTACGATTTAGTGCAAAAATTCAGTAAATCGGATATTGGTTGACTATTTTTTGTTTATTCGTATTTTGTGTCGTTAGGCGCCTTTTTAATTAAAAAAAAAGATAAGAGTAATTGTCTTGAAAAAACACTATATTTCGAGAAATAAAAATTTAATCTAGTTAAGGAATCCCCAACACCAAAAACCTTTTTGAGCATAACCAAACAAAATAGGCACTCTCCCCAACCCAACCCCCGCAGGCTATAATTATAGAACCCCCAAAGGATTTTTTCTTTTTATAACTAGTATCCCCTCAAAGTATTATTTTAAAGAAAGACGCACATAACAAACACAAGCACATATGTGGAAAAAATGTTAATTAGGTGTGCTAGCAGGGACTGATTTGAGAGTTTTTGAGATGTTAACCTCTTTATAATTTGGCATCCGTAAAGATAGCTTCAACCCATAACACGGAAGCAACAAAAGATTTGGCATCTCAAGTATCTAATTATAAATTTAGCTTCAACTACGCACAAATATAATGCCACACCAAATCAAATTGAGTATAAAACAAAAATTCCCACAAAAGAAATCAAGTATAATATCACAATTCACAATGCTGCTGAGATTACCCAGTATTTGTCCAAGATCAATATTGCATAAAAAATGTATAAAAAAGAAATACTTGTCAATGTAACTATGAGCAAAGAAGAATACAAAGAGTATTCTTTACAAACATTGTTTCAACAAAAGAAAGAATTAATCAATCATACTGAGAATTATTATTACGTCTCGCTAGGAACATTCTAACAGAAGAATGAATAACATCAATCTCAGCCATTGAACCTTTTTCACGATCACCAGTTACTGGAGGAATTAATGTTATTCCTATATCATCAACTAACACAAGATGCCTCTCTGTAAATGGATTAGTCCACATGAGTGTATTCATAGCTGGTGCAACAAATAATGGCTTCTTATAATCCCATGCTCTTACAATACACGTCACCAAGTTATCACTTAATCCTCCAGCAATCTAAAATGTCAGAAAAACAATAATTACCAAAAGTGGACCCATAAAATAATAAATTAAAAAAAATATTACCTTTCCAAGAGTATTAGCTGAGAGAGGAGCGATTACCATAACATCAGCCCATGTACTTAGCTCAATGTGGAGGACTTGACCACCAAGTTGACCACTCCATATTGACCATTCATCTTCATCAATGTAAAGCTTTACATTACTTGGTAGAGATGTTCGATCAATGAATTTTAAGGATGTTTTTGTAGCAACAGCTATTACATCAGCCCATTCAGAGAAGCAACGACAAAGATGAGCAAATTTAACAGCAGCTACACTTCCAGTAGCAGCAAGAAGAATACGATGCTTCCTGGGCTGATATTGAACTGAACTTGAAGCTTTTGGATTTTTTCTAACCTGGAAAAATTAAATCTTTAGACACATAATCGAATGTAAAACAATTGCAAAATTTCCAAGAAACGATTATAATTTTTAAGATTTTAAACTTGAAGATAAGATTTTCCATATTCAAACGTGGGATAGTTGCAGAGTTTAAAGAAACGACAAGAATTTAAAGTTTCGATATTTTACATAATCAAATGTGGGATAATTGCAGATTTCAAGAAACAGAGAAAAAAAAAATTCTTTTATAGGTGGTTGGGAATAGGGTAAATCAAGAATCTACATCATATACAAATCAAGAAATGAAAACAAGAACACAATCTTGAAAAAATTCTCAACATTAAAATAGAGAATATACACATACCTCAGACATTGTCACGGTTTCCTTAAATTTTGTTTTCAAGAAACTTGCAAACGAGACTCGATGACCTTCTTTTGCCGTACCTAGCCAGAAAAAGAAACACAAAAATACATAACCAAAATACTATTAGTTTACGTAACTTATTGTTTGGGTTTTTTAATATATTTTCTACATTTGATAAAATTCAGACAAGGGAAATTAAGTAGAGAAATTAGCGTAAATTGTGTAAGATAATAAATTACCCTATACGGTGGTAGTGACGGCAACGGAGACGGCGACTATTCTGAGAGTTGTAATGGTTTGAGGAGATCACACAGACTCACTTCAACCCAAGAAATCTTTTTAAACTTGAAGCGGCGGGCTCAACTGTCAATTGGCCTTTTTTATGACTTAACTTAAATGACCAAAAAACTACTTTATATAGACTTTTCCCCTTTTCCACTCATACTTTCAAGGACTCTTTAAGGAAATTCTCTTTTGTGTTTGAAGTACATTGATGATTATGGTTGAGAGTATTTAGAAATTTTATTTGACTATATGTGAACATTTCATTTGCTTTATTGATTTAGGTTATTATAAATTTTATTGTGTTATTAAAATGATGAAGTTTTGTCTGAAAGTTATCTTGAGATGTGTGTAATTGTATTGTTTTAAGACCGGATTTATAAAACCATAGGTGAATTAATGGTTTGGTTTGAAATCGTCATCTTGAGATGTGTGTAGCTGTATTGTTTTAAGACCGGATTTATAAAACCAGAGGCGAATTAATGGTTTGGTTTGAAATCGGTCATCTTGAGATGTGTGTAACTGTATTGTTTTAAGACCAGATTTATAAAACTAGAGGCGAATTAATGGTTTAGTTTGAAATCATCATCTTGAAATGTGTGTAAGTTTGTTGTTCTAAAACCGGATTTACAAAACCACAGGTGGTTTAATGGATTGGTTTGAAATCTTCTAGAATAAGAATACGACAAATTTGGATGGTGATTAAGTAGGATTAAATAATAGTGGACTCGGATAATTAATTTATTGGGTAAAGTTATTTCAGAATAGGCTTTGGGCTACATTTAATTGAAATAGGAGAACAAAGGTGGATAATTGGGTTAACTCCAATAAAATATTTGGAATCTTAGAGTAAAATTATAAACTCCCAATTCTTTCACTAGTGTTATAGTAGAACATGGTTGTAAAATATTTGTATACAAGGCTTTATAATAGGGATTTGATTTCAATATTTGAATATAGAGTTCGAAAATATTAAAAAGGCATTTCAAGTCAAAACTTTTGAGGGTTCCAACTTCTGAGTAAGAACACTTGGAGCCCAAACTCCAAATGCGGTCTTCATATGCTTTATGAGTGTCACATCAGTTTTTTTTTTTGCAGGAATTGTACTTTTTTTCCTTTTTCGCTACTAAGTAGAGTCCAATTATAAAGTCACAAATGCATAAAGAATCCATCTAATTAAATATTAGTATGTTAGGAGGTTTGAACCACCAAGAAATAGGTATGTCCAAGATGTTCAAAGAAAATAATTATGCTTCAAAATATATCTTCATCCATATGCTTTCCATGTACTCTATCTGTGTCAGAACTATTTCTTGAAATATTATCGCTATCTTATTGAGGCCTTGCTTGGGTTATTTGACTGGTCTTCTCATCCTCGACCTCAAATGATGTAATACTTGGATTAGTAATTGTTGGACACATTCTTCTAGTACAGGGTTTACTAGGGGTGCGACGTGTTCTAATAGGGGTAAATGGTCAGTAGTACATGATTGAGTCTCGACTAATCTATGGCTTGGGTATACCACTAGGATCAAGTTGTCTTTCATCTTTGATTGTAAATAGAGAGGCAGAAGACTCCTCGTCCAAGTCTTTTGGTCATCATTTCCCACAGTTTCAACATCATCCCCACCTTCCTTATATTGCTTTTCGAATATCCATATAGTTGCTCAATGGGTGTGAAAGACCTAAATAATATAGTCTTCAAAGACGACGGCAATGATGAAATAGTGACCTACCAGGTATGTCTAACCTGGTTGGCTGCTCAATTGACTTTTGCTGACTTTAACTCTTTGTCGATGGCATCTAATTTATATTAGAGGGTGTATATCATGGTTTCATTAATCCATGATTAGGTACATGTTGCCTATAATCGAGGCTTTAGTCACCAAGGGGAAGGTTCCTCCCAATGGCACTCTTACGGTCAAGTTGGTTTGAGGAAAATTCTATTTACATTATATAACTCAAGTGAATAGTGAACATACCGTGGGACCATAGACGCCCAATGGGATTTTGTCGTATATGTTATTGCCACTGAGGTGCATTTACCCCCTATGCCTTCGTAAGGATAGTTAAATAGTAAGGTGTGTCAGCTTCTATAATAAGTTTTAGTTGAGGCTAATTTAGTTTGAGATATATAGAAGTCACATGGACTCGCTGGTCGGTTTTGTAAGCACTTCGCTCGAGTGTGGTTTTTGGGTGAGCGTACTTTTGGTATACTAGTTCTGAATACTTTTTTTATTCCTCTACAAATACTTTTGCAAGCCACCAAAAAGTGTTTTTTAATTGATCACAAAACTCATGTCATCTTAAATTCAGGTAAAAACTCAAGCTTTCAAACTGTATAATTTTTTTGCTTGCAATTATTGTTAATCCTAGAGGAGTGAATAGGACTCTAATATAATATATGTCTAACTAAAAATAATTACTCTTAAGCCTAAGGTAGAGATGGTTTGACAAACCTATGAGACAAACTATAAGGAAATATATTATAAGATGTTCCTACGAGTTTATTAAATACGGATGATTATGATAGGAGGACTAAAGAGCTAGCTATGGATACTTAAGATACTAAGTCTTAAGATAGGATAAGAAATGAATGGTCAAGCTAAAGATATGTAATTAGTACTTCTAAGTGATCGTCTACCTAAAAGAGATAATGATAAATCCAAGCAACTAACTAGGTTAGTCTACAAACTAACTCAACTAATTCCTAAGGTTGAGTATACAAGCACCTAAGGGTAATAAGAAGAATATATAGGTTCTAAACAAAGTGTAAGTTTAAGGAAGAGAACCTATTAAGCACTATAACCTAGGGGATCATATGATAGAGGTGATAGCGATTAGATGACACTCTTGATCAAGTAATACTAAATCTTAAAGGATGATCACTACTAAAATACCATCTACTTGAGGGAGATAAGTAACTAACCTAACTAATAATTAAGTTAGTCTAGGTTAGCTAAAATCCTAAGGTCAAGTGAATATTCACCTAAGTGTAATAAGAGTTCTCTTAAACATTTGATCAAACACTAAAAGGCTTAAGCAAAAGATTGTGAAGTATGTAAAGAAAGAATAATAAATAAAGTATGTAACAAGTAAAGAGATTACACAAGAATTTATAGTGGTTATATGTCCCTACATCCACTACCTAAGGTAGCCAACTTATGATTTTCAAGCTTTTCCACTAAACTCCATGATATATCGAAAGGGTGAGATACAAACCATTACATAGAGGTTTTTTCGGGCTAAATCACAACCTACAAACTCGAGACTTCTAAAGGTTACGTCACAACCCGATTATGAGACTTTTAACCGTTAAGTCACAACCTGAACTCAAACACCTCAAGCTAACCCCCTTGTGTAATCACTTACAAAAGCTAAACCACTTCTATTGCAAAACCTTCTCCTCAACCTCGACCCACTCTAATCTTCTCTTGGATTTTCAATCCTAAAGAAGAGCTAGATCTAACTATCATGAATGGTTCCTCATTATGATTGAATATAACAATTGATACAACAATATTGATTAAAGATATGAAATTAAGAAATAAGATTGTGAGATGACCCCTTTAAATGATATGAAAGTTGTGAGGAAGAAGGGGGGATTTATGTCTTGAAAGAGCTTCATTATATAGCTCAAAGTGAGATCTAAATGGTCATAAACGACTATATTTTTCTACATAAAAATCCAACAAAGGGATTCCATTTTGGATTAGCATCTCGGATGAAGAGATGCAAGGTTGCTAAATCACTATGTGTCTCCAGATTTTACTACATGGACCGTTACTCGGATGGAAAATTTTCCTTCATGAGATTTCTACAAAATTCAATTCATAGAAATATTTTAGTTGACCTCAAGATCCAAATCTTAACACACAAAATGTTATGATATAAAACATGATCAAGAGTACTAAAAGGAAAATACATGTTTTATCACATGAAATGTTACTCAGATGCTTTTGATCTAAACATATTAAATGTTATAATAGTGTATCCAAGTATGTAGCTCAACATTTTACAAAATTCTAAACAAATAAAAATATGCTCTAAAAATGTTTAACTCAAAAAAAATCACACAAAGACTAAGACATGTTTAATCCACAAAGGTGATGTTTAGAGGCTTGTGCTCTAATTATGTGTTGTTTCTAAATATATAATCATATAACAATGTGCAATACACAATTATATATGTTAAGTGTATGAAAATAATATCAAAAGGGTCATATACTTACCTAACAATCACATATATATAAGAGTGTGCAAATAACAAAGAGGTGCACATATAAACCTAATGGTCATGCTTGTGTGCCTAGCACCAATCATGATATGTGTTCTTAAATTTAAATCAAATAGAAATTATATATATAATATTTTTGACATATAACAAGTAGTATCATAATAATTGCTCATATAATCAAGATGAATGAATGCACATTTATGAAAGTAAGATATACTTAAATGCTTTAACTCTTAACATATAAAATGATATAATGAAGCATACAAACAAGTTCTTAATTGATCACTTATAATCAAATCATATACCAAGTTATCTCTTAAGGAGTGATTAACTCATGTATATGTCTATACGACAAGGATAATCATACTTGAGATGAGTCAACTAGTGACAAAAGATATTTTGCAAATATAGAAATATCTAATAATGTAATTAACAATAGTTATAATGTTTAACACCAAAATATTTGTATTATAAAAATACTCAACATTCTTCCTATTTTCTATGATGACAAATCTTACACCTATATGCTCCTAATGATATGCAATGCAACACATATTGAGTCATAAAGCATAATTACCTATCAAATTATGCATATATGATCAAATGATAAATGCAAGAATAGTGTAGTTTTTAATAAGCATGACTTCCCCTCACATAAAGCATATATATCAGTTAGATTAAAGTATGGAATTCTAGCATGATATAGCAACATGAAATTAACATATCAACCTAATATTTCTCCCATTTTGTCTTCATAAAAAATGGGGTAACCTATATATGCAAACTAAGTCTAATCAAGTAAATGGAATCAAATATAGACAAGAGATCCTAAGATGAAGGATATGCAAGATGATTAAGAAAAACTGAAAAAAAAAAAAAAAGAGGGATAGAATGATCTTACAAACTGGTACATGAATGAGTCACAGACTTTCTCCAAAAGCGAATACTTTATATTATTTAGTGTTTTCAATCCCATTATTCCCATCCTTCCAAATAATTTCGTAAATGGGCTTCAGAGATTATCCATCTTCTTTGTATGCACTTTAACTTATGATAGCTCTTAAAATCCTTATGCAATATTAATATAAATTCATGCAAGAAGATTCATTAGTGCAACCGTAATAAAATCAACAAGGAAATATTAATAATATAAAATGAAGATCAATCTCCAAGAGTATAGTATAAGAAGCATTTTCTGATAAAATCCTTTCCGGTGGAAGTTCACTATAAAGTTTTTTCACAAAAATATACTGTCACAAAGATGTAAAAATATATGCAAGAAAGGAGAAACCCTCATCCAAGGGATTTATTTTGAAAGCAAGGTTTTTAAGAGAAGAATCTATAAGTAAATCAAGAAGGATAAGAAAAATATTTTTGATGAGTTTGAAAAGGAGATAACCGGATTCGCATAAAAGTCTATATGAATTTTACAACTCACAATTTTAACCTCTTGATTTTTCCAAAAGATGATTTGATACAAATAACAACATAAAAGAAAGAACGTGGAAATAACCTTTGAAAAATGAATTAAACTCCAAAAATTTGAAGAGGTTTTTTTTTTAGTCAAGACCTTAAACTAATTTAAAATATGTAAAAAGACTACAAACTTTTTCAACTTGAGATTTATGCAATTTAAAACACATGGAAGCCAAAATATCAAAAGAGGTAAGGATACAATCGTTGTCCCATGAATTTGTCTTGGGAATCCTCTAATCAAGATTCCAAGTGAGTCTTGATGCTTAAATCTTTGATTCAAGTGATCATCCCATTCTAACTCGAGCTAGTAGCATCTTTAATCTTTTAAGCTTAATTCTTCTTATCATAGAGAGGAGATACATTTGACTCAACTTGGGAGTCTTCAAAGACCACGATTAACACCTTACAATCCTCAATATTTTTTCTTACACACAAAGAAAGATAATCTATAGATTTTGAAAACTATGTTTAGATTATAAAATTGTTAACTCTACTAACAGTTATCGATTTCAATAAATTTAGGCTCTGATACCACTTGTTAGTCCTAGAGGGGGTGAATAGGACTTTAATATAATCTATGCCTAATTAAAAAATTAATACTCTTAAAACCTATGGTGGAAATGGTTGGACAAATCTATGAGGCAAACTCTAAAGAGAATTATTATACGATGTTCCTAAGAGTTTGTTAAATATGGATGCAATGTTCCAGGATGACTAGAGGGCTGGCTATAGATGTTTAAGACACTAAGGCTCAAGGTAGGATAGGAAATGTATGATCAATCTAAAGATATGGAATGAGAACTTCTATGTGATCATTTACCTAAGAGAGATAAGGATAGGTCCAAGTAACTAACTAGGTTAGTTTACAAACTGACTTAACTAAAATCCTAAGATTGAATAGACAAAAACCTAAGGGTGATAGGAAGAAAACATATGTTCTAAACAAACTGTAAAATTCAAAGGAGAGACCATATTAATATATGTAACTTAGGGGATCATATGATAGATGAGATTGTTATTAAATGATATGTTCAATAAAGTAAGACTAAAGTTTTAAGGATGATCATTTCTAAAATACCACTTTCTTAAGGAAGACAAGGAACTAAACTAAATAATACCTAAGTTAGTCTAGGTTAGCAAAAATCCTAAGGTCAACGAATACACACCTAAGTGTGACAAAAACTATCTTAAGCATTCTATAAAACACTAACAATTTCAAGCAAAATATAGTAAATTATAATAAGAAAGCAAGATAACTAAAGTGCATAGTAAGTAAAGAGATCAAGAAAAGAGATTACACAATTATTTTTAATGGTTTGGTTTCCCTACATTCACTAACTAAGGTAGCCACCTTAGGATATTTAAGCTTCTCCACTAAATTCCATGATATCTCTTAAGGGTGAGATACAAACCGTTACATAGAGGTTTTTCTGAGCTAAACCAAAATCTACAAACCCGAGACTTTTAATAGTTATGTCATAACCGAATTAGAGATTTTTAAGCGTAAAGCCACAACCCAAACTTGAATACCTTGAGCTAACCCTCTTGTGTAATCACCTACACTGATTGAGCCACTTTTTTTGGGAAGCCTTCTCTTCAAACTCAAACCCGAACTCAATTTATCTACTCTTCTCTTGGATCTTAAACCCTAAGCTAGAACTAGAGCTAACTATCTTGAATATGATGAAAGTTTCAACATAGATAATGAATGGTTAATATTAATGAGTGAATATAACAATTCATACATAAAGCTCAATTTATGATATGTAATGAAGGAATAAACTTGTGAGATAACCTCTTTGCATGATACAAAAGTTGTGGGGAAGAATGGGTGATTTATTCTTTGAAAAAGATTCATTATATATCTCAATGTGAGCTCCCAACGGTTACAAACGACTATATTTTTCTACATATAAAATAAAAAACCGGAAGCCTTGTGCAAAAAACGTCATGCAATTTTAGATCGGCATCCCGGATGAAGAGATGCAAGGTTGTCGAATCACGCTGTTTAATTGGATTTTATTCTATGATTTGTTTATCAGATGGAAATATTTCATTCATGGTTTTTGTTCAAAAATCAATACGTAGAAAGTTTGTAGGTGACATTGAGAGCAATTCTTAACACATAAAATTTATAGCATAAAAACATGACCTAGAATATTAAAATGAAGATGCATGTTTTTGCTAAGGAAATGATACTCGGTTACTCTTGAGCTAAACATATACATTATTATACTATTGCATCTAAACAAGTTTGTAGTAATATATTTTAGAAAATAATAAAAACAAAAAAGATATGCTCAAAAAATGCTTAACTAAGGTAAATGCACACAAAACCTAAAACATAGTTAACATATATTGATAAGATACAAAACATGTTTAAACATATAGATGATGTTTAGATGGTTTTTTTCTAATAATGTGAAATGTTTTTTATTGTGAAATTATATAACAATGTAGTTTACACAATGAAATAGGTTTAGTGTATGACAAATAATATCAAAGGGTCATATACTTAACCAACAAGAACATAGATATAGGAGTGTGCAAATAGAAAAGAGGTACACATATAATCCTAGTGTTCATGAATGTGTGCCTAACTCCTAGCATAAGATGTGTTTTAAAAGTAAAATCATATAATAAATTAACTATATAACATTTTAGACACATAACAAGTTGTTGCGTAAAAGGTGCTCATATAATATAGATGAATGAATGCATATTTGTGCAAGTAAGACATGTTTAGATGCTTTAACTCTTAGCATGTAAGATGATATAATAAATTATACAAGAAAGTTATTAGTTGATCACTTATGAAAAATCAAACCATATACCGATTTATATCTAGGGAGTGATCAACTCAACAAGGATAATTATGCTTGAGATGAGTAAACTAGTGACAAAAGATATGTTATAAATATGAAAATATGTAATCATATATTTAGAAACAAATAAAATGTTAAAATACATAAAGATTTGTCACATAAAAACACTCACAAAAGGAGAATATTATGGTTTTATTTATTTATTTATCCTTAATCTCTTTAATCATTGCTTTTAATTTTTTATCCTAGCCATGGCGGCTGCGGACGCCACTTCCGGCATTTTCAGGGGGTGGAGAGCACGAACTAATACCAGTGGGGCAAGAAATTCAGCGGCTTTGCTTCCTAACAAACCTAGAACAGAAATAACTCCATTGAAGGAGAAAGCTAATAGTGTGAGACACCTTTCTTCCAAGAGGATTAAAATGTTTAATAAGGAGGGAAGTATTAAGGAGGATATCAAAGAGGGGACGTTGGCTTCAATAAGCGGAAGAGAAGATGGTGGTAATCTGGCTCTCAAGAGATCGTTGGTTTTCGTTGATCGGGACTATCTGTCTCCTGCAACAGAAAATTCTTGTGCAATGGTAGAAAGGCGCGTAGAAGGAATATGGAGGGTGCAACAAAGAGGAACGAATGATTACAAACCCAGTGTTTGACGATTTGATACTAGGAGAGGTGGCCTGCAAACAGATTTCTTTGACTGAATTTCAACCTTCTGCGGCAATAGTAACCATGTCTGTTTTACATCCCGACATAGGTAAGACCCTTACTCCCTCTTTATCTCTAACAAACTTGGAAGAGTAAAAACAAGTCACCGGTAGGCAGCTACTCAGCAAGAGTTGTAGCGTGAGCTTAGCGTGGAGGATGTAGTCATGGAGGGTGCGGAGCATCGCTTAGAACATACAAGCAGGCAATGGCAGGAACTAACAACATTGATGATACCTTGAACATGGGAAGAACGAGTAGTACAGACACTAACTTGATAAAAGAAAATGCACAAGGAGGATCACAGGAAGGGAGCAAGCCGGCTGTTACGAGGCGTTTTGAGATGGAAGATGACAAGATTATAGATGACCCAACTTATCCGCAATGTATTAGGTCGGCAGAACAAAAAGATAAGGGGTGTCAGGTTTGGCAAAGCTCCTTAATTTTTTTGCTTATTTGGTTATAATGTAGGGTATAAATATTTACTCAGTAAATTAAATCAAATTTGGGCACCTAAGGCACATATTAAATTGATTGATATCAGGTTTGGTTATTTCTTGGTTCGATTTTTGAATGTTGAGGACTATGAGAAGGCTTTGAGGGGGTCCTTAAATGGTTCTTGATAGGTACTTGATTGTTAGACCATGGGACCCTAGTTTTTTGCCTTAAGCGGGGCCAGTGCTTCGAACTACAGTTGGGGTTAGATTTACGTGGATCCTATTGATCAACTATACCAAAGAGATTTTATCAAAACTGGGTAATATCATTGGTAAAATGATTAAATATAGATCCATTTACCAGATAGAGGCAGAGATCGAGTTTTGCGAGAATTGCGGTGGAAGTAGAGTTAGATAAGCCCTCGGTGGCAAATATTTGTATTCAAAACCACTTACAAAAGGTCGAGTATGAACCAGTCGGGTTAGCTCAATTGGCCAGAGCATTGCTATTTCTTCAGCACTTAAAGTGGAGGTCCATTGTTAGAATCCTCTCCCTAACGGGTGTAAAGTGAGAGGTACAAGGCTCGAACACCTCCCTGAACATGGGTAACCTAGTTCTGATTTACCATGATAATATATATGGGGAGACATGTATATATCCATGGGATTAGTCGGGTGCGTGCATGCTAGCCCAGATTACCCATTGAACCAAAAAAAAGGTCGAGTATGAAAGGTTGCACCTAATATGCTCTGAGTGTGGAAAATTCGGGCACCAGAATAGCGACTGTCCATCCTTAGTTTAGTCCAGTACAAGAAGATGTTCATGTTAATCGGGGTAAGTCTGGAGGAGGCCTCAAGTCAAGACAAGACACAACAATCAGAAGTGTATGGGGAGTGGATGACGGTGGTTAGGAATCGAGGGAGGCCTAGAGAGAATGCATCAAAGACGGTTATTAAAATTCCCTCCAGCATCCAATACGATACAAAGAAAGCAAGGTGGCACACCGACAAAAAATAATTAAAAAAACTTGGGTAGACCGGAATAACTTGGAAGGAGGTTCAAGGTTTGGAATTTTTTGAACATGGAAATAAGAGACGAGGGGGGGGTTGAACCACCAGTCATGAGTCGTGCACCGAATGATGGGAAAGGAAAAGGTATTGAAGTAGGGATACATAATACGCGAGCTGCTGGTGGTCAGCCAATGAACAATGAGGAAGGTGCAACCCACAAAGTTGTCCATACTAGTAGTAATAGATTAGATGAGGTTTTTGACGAATTAGGTTAGATTATGGTTGATGGTAATATTGTTGGTCTGTATTCTACCCGTAAATGTAAGGTGGGGAATTCTAACAAGGGTCGTCAAATAGCTGAAGGCGAGCTATTGGAAGGAAGATTGCGGCCATTTGTGCCATTGGATGTTCCAGTCTAGATAGACATAGAGAATGTAGCGAAGGGCTTAGGATTTGATCAAATGGGTTCGAATATACCAGGAGGGCATAAAGTGACTGTAGTACAAGGGGCTGCAACATTGTCGGTTAGCATGGGTCATTTGGAGAGTGGCAGATGAGCCATCAACAAATTATATCACATGGACCTGGATTCAAATTCTGAGAATTCCTTTGGAGCGAGTCGAAATGTTTTGGCAGTTCAACAGCAGTCAATGGCCCAAGAGACACAAACCATTAATAGTATGGATTTTGATAGTAGACTTCTGCAACAACCCTTCTATCTGAACAAATTGCGAGGTGAGGAATTTGAGTATGGACACAATTTTGGAGCTTTCGGAATCAGGAAAAGATGAACTTGTGATTTAAAGTTGTTCAAGGATGGTCTCTCAACCAAACCAGGAAGTTTGTGGGGGATCCGATGGAGGCACAACAAGTGTTAAGACAAGGAAAGGGATGTTAACGCCAAAAGAGCTTCCGTTCTTTTAACCGAGGTTTTAAATCCTTGATTACCCTTCTCTTTCTTTTGCTTGTTTTTTCTCTCTGATTGCTTTGTTATTACATCTTATTTGTGTTTTATGAAGGATAAAATCTCTAACTTCTAAGAGGGATGGACTTCGGTCAATAACCCTTTTAATATTTATTTTGGAATTGACGCGGAGCTAATAGTGTAGGTTTTAGGAGATCCTTCACTGACTTAACATCTGCTCATAAACCAGTAATCTCAATATTCGTGGAGAGAAAGGTGACAGGAGCAGAGGCTACAAATATCATAAATCACTTCACATGAAGAACTCATTACGCATAGACGCGGTGGGTTTCTTAGGAGGGATTTGGATCATGTGGAATGAGGATACTATTTTGGCCCAACTTTTATTGGCAGGTAAGCAAGACATAAACGTTAGGATATCTAATGAATCTTGCTCTTCTTGGATTTTAATAGCTATATATGCAAGTACGAGAGATTGGATCAGGGAGTATATTTAGGAAGTGTTAAAAGCAATCTCGAGTAGCAAAGTGGAACCGTAGTTAGTGGTTGGGGACTTAAATCAAAAAGGTATTCCGGAAGATAAGGTGGACAGAGAAGAGGGGACTACATCTCTCATGACTAGATTCGAGAAATAGAAAAGCAAGTGTGGCTTAATCGATATGGGGTTTGAAGGGACGAGGTTCACTTGGATTAATTCGTGGTCTTCGCGACTGAGAATTTTGGAGAGACTGGATAGAGCTTATGATAATGATTTGTTGAGGGAATGTTTTGATTACTCGACTGTTAGACATTTTCCGCGTATACATTCCGATCATGTGCCGCTATTAATCACCACATTTCTTAAGACCCATCCATTCGCCGCTTCCGATTCAAGAGTTCCTGGGCCGCACATCAAGATTTCTGGGATCTATTTAAAGAGAACTGGAAATACAGGTTTGTTTCTTTAGGGGAAAACATTGCGATCATGAGTCATGAGTTGGAAAAATGGAAGGTCGAGGTGCTTGGTAAAATCTTTCGGAACAAGAAGCGGCTTTTGGCTCGTATTAAGGGTATCGAGATGCTCCTACAACTTCTCTCTAGTGAACTTAGAAAGGCGCCTAAGTAAGGAGTACGAAAGCATCCTTGAGCAAGAGGAGCTTCATTGATTTTATAGGAGAGGATTTATTCGGGGGACCGTACTACCAGATTTTATCATCTTGCCACTTTGGTTAATAAAGGAAGGAAGCCAGTTGGGTTAGAGATTATTTCAAAAATCTTTTCTCGATCGAGGAGATCTTGTGACCGGTTTTTTTCATTACCTCAGTTGAGACCTTTTGATCCGGGGTGACTGCTTAGTCTTGAGGAAAGTATATCGAATGAAGAAATCAAAGTCATTCTCTTTCAGATGCATCCTCAAAAGTCCCCTGGCCCTGATGGGATGACATCAAGTTTTTATCAATCGTGTTGGGATATTGTGGGTCCTACAGTTTGTGATATGATCAGGTTGGCTTTAGATAGAGGGAAGTTTTTGAAGAGGGGCTTGTACACGTTAATTCACCTCATACCTAAGACGGGTTTGCCGGAATTCATCACATTTTTCAAACCGATAAGTCTCATTAATGCCAGTTACAAAATATACATGAAAGTTCTTGTAAATAGTTTGCACCCTATTCTAGAGGACTATATTGGTCCTTTACAGAGTAGCTTTCTACCTAAAAGATCAACAATTGACAACGTGGTGTTGGTGAGCGAGATTGACTACGTATTAAGACACACCAAGGGAAGGAAGAGCTACATGGCAATTAAGATAGATTTAGCAAAAGTGTATGACAGGGTCTGTTAATACTTTATCCAAGAGTCCATCACAACCTTAGGAATTCCTCCGAAGAGGGTTTCGCTTGTTATGTCAGGGATGATGGAGAATGAGGTCAGAGTCCTATGGGATGGCTCTCCACTTGATGATTTCACTCCCCATATGGGTATTAGACAGGAGGACCTCTTGTTCCCTTACATCTTCACGTTATGTATGGAAATATTTTATCTACTCATTCATAAATTGGTGGAAGAAAGATTGTGGAGGCCATTGCGTTTATGCTCAGGGTAAATCCTATATCACATATATTTTTTGCAGATGATCTCATATTTGTTTCTGAAGTTTCTGATCAAAGTTTTGACCTTTTGCAAGATTCTCTTGGCACATTTTGACATGATACGAGTCAGTCCTTAGTAAAGAGAAATCCTTGATATATTTTTTTAAAGAATGTTGAGGAGAATCTAACTGATAGCATAACAACGAGGAGCGGATACAAGCAGAGTGACGGTCTAGAAAAGTATTTTGGCGTACCTATCCTGTCAGGGAGGAGAAAGGCTTTTATGGAGAAATGATTAATACTGCGTGGTAAACTTGCGGGGGGGAAATGGAAAACGTTATCGCTCGTAGTACGTATAACACTTTCACAATCCGTCCTAAGTGCAATCCATCCTAAACGCCATGTGCCTCGAACGAGTGGGTTTCTTGCACGCTAGGTAGTCATTGGGTATTGTAATTTAATTTATCATATAACCAGAGGTGTATAAGGTAGATGCTCTAAATGCCTGAATTGGAGATAGAGCAGCTTTGAATCCTGACTAATGAGAATCCATCAATTCACCCTTATGTCAAAACAAGATAGTAATTAATTTGGAGAATTACTCGCAAGAATCAAACATCCCAACTCATACATTTTACTTTTTTTTATTTGATTTTATTCATTGTCTAATCTAGTCAATTACATTATTTGCAAAACAGTCCTTATATTGAAAAACCAACAAATATCTTATATATTATATTATTTCATCGCAACTTTACATTATCCTACATTCTATACATATCTACTACATCCTTGGTAGTCCATGAGGAACGATAGCTCTAAGCTTATCACATTTTTACTTGACGATAACCCGTACGCTTGCGCGGATTCCCAGTTCTGTTGGTTGCAATTGTTCATTTTATTTATATCACACTCAGAACACCAACAAGTAAATGACATCGCTACCGTGGACTAGAATCTTGTAATTCTTGTACTTTGGTTTGTAGTTAGTGTTTAGTTGTCTTTTCTATTTTACGTGTTTTTCTATTTTTTTGTTACATGTTTTGCAGGTCAATCAAACTAATACAAAGAGGAAATGGAAGGATTGAATGTGAATGGAGGGAATCAACCTATTCAAGGTATCCCTAAGCTAGACATACCTTTTCGTGTTCAACCGTTAGAGATTCGCCCTCCGATCATTCATGCCGCGAGATTAGACATGATCAAGGCATGCTTAGTCAGTTTGCTAGTTATGGGAATTATAATGGATCTGCACACCAAGACCCGTTAGAGACATTCAAAAGTTTATGCAAATTTGTGATGCTTATGTTACTCAAGGCGTTACAAGGGAACAAATGTACTACTTTATGTTTCATTTCTTTTTGACCAGGGTTGCAAGTGAGTGGCTAGACCGCCAACCCTCCGACGCAATCCCTGATTGGGATGCTCTTCAAGTGCGATTCTTAAACCGTTACATGGACAAAGTTTCAACAGCAGTTGACAAGGTGTCCTCTACATGGATACACTCCTATGATGCAACTTTCCATGTTCTACAAGGGATTTGACGGAAATTCAAGAATAAGAGTCGATAATCTTGAAGGTGGTGGTTTTGTATCTACGAATCATCTTCAAGCCGCTAATTGTATGGAGAAAATTATCATTACCGAGAGAAGTTGGCCTACACCACAAGTCTAAGGGGGAATCTCACATGTGAATAATAAAGACGCATTAGAAGAAAAATTATCCACATTATCTGAACAAATGAAGCAATTAGCATTGGTGATGCAAGAGGGATTGAAGAGTAAACTGCAAGAAGTTAAAATGGTTTGAGGATTTTACGTATGTTATCATTGTGGAGTTGATGATCACACTTTGATTTCTTTAGATAAGGATTAATAATAATGTTTTATTAGGTATTGTATCCAAAAAAAAAAACCCAAATACACTCAACTCGAACGGTTATATACCTTCTAACAAAAAAGAGAATTTTTGTTCGATGGAAAAGTGTATATAATAGAGAAGGTAGTTGCGCACTCCCGCTTCAAGTTTAAAAACATTTCTTGGGTTTAAGTGAGTCTCTCATCTTCCTCAAAACCGTTCTGTCACCACTGTCTCCTCCTCCGTCACCACCACCGTATAGGGTAGTTTCTTATCTTACTCAATTTGTGCGCTAACTTCATTTCCCTTATCTGAATATTACTAACTATAATTTTGGTTATGTCTTCTTCTTTTTTTCTTGCTAGGTACGACAAAGGAAGGCCTTAGAGTCTCGTTTGTTGAGAACAAATTTCATGGATATGACAATGTCCGAGGTATATGGACCAAAAAAGGAGTTATTTATTGGCTATGCATTTGTATATTCTCTATCTTAATGTTGAGAAAATTTGTCAAGATTAGTATTCTTTTATTCAATTCCTGATTTGTATGTGATGTAGATTCTTGATCAACCCTATCTCCAACGAACCAAAAAAGAAACCGTTTTTTTTTCTCTGTTTCTTGAAAATCTGCAATTATCCCACATTTGATCATGTAAAATCTTAAATCTTCAAGTTCAAAATCGTAAAATTCTTAATGTTTCTAGGAATTCTGCATTTGTCCCACGTTTGATTATAGAGAATCATGAATGTTCAAGTTCAATATCATAAAATTCTTATTGTCAATGTGCGATAATTGTTTGTTAAAGTCTTAAATAGCTGCTGAATCCACTTTTTGTTCAGTTACGTGTAGATATATATATATTTTTTTCCTGAATATGGTGTGTGTGCGATAGGTTTCGGAAAATGCTAAAGCTTCGAGTCTAGCCCAGAAAACAAAAGAGCAAGTGCTAAAGAGTGAGAAGAAGCCTCATATTCTTGTTGCTGTAACTGGATGTTTAGCTGCTTCACAATTAGCAGATCTTTGTCGTTGTTTCACTGATTGGGCGGATGTAATATGTGTTGCTACAAAGACTTCCTTAAAATTCATAGATCGAGCATCTCTTCCAAGTAACGTGAAGCTTTTCACCGATGAAGATCAATGGTCAACTATAAATAGGATACCATGCAATAAAGTACTACACAATGAGCTAATTAAATGGGCTGATGTTATGGTCATTGCTCCTCTCTCAGTCAACTCCCTCACCAAGGTTAAATCCTATTTTCACTAGACTTTAGTTGTGCTTAATTAATTGTTTTGTTATTCATCTGGTAATTATTTTTGTTTTTGGTTGACTCTAGATTGCTGTAGGATTATGTGACAACTTGGTGACCTGTATTGTACGAGAATGGAACCATATGAAACCACTGTATGTTGCACCAGCTATGAATACTGTCATGTGGGCTAATCCTTGCACACAAAAGCATCTTGGGGCAGTTCGAACTATGGGAATATTGTTAATTGAGCCAGTAATAGTGGGATATCAAGAAGAAGCTTTAATGGCTGGAATTGAAATCATTTCTTTGCGTGTTAAAACGTTTCTTGAGAGACAGGAACAACTCACAATGCATGCTAAGTAGTATACGATGATTAACTTTTTCTTTTGTCAAGATTTTAAGATGTTTGTAAAGACTAGGATTTTGGTCTCTGCATTGGGGGCATTAGTACTCCTATTTTGTTCTTCCTCACTTGGTAGTTCCGAGTTTTCTCAATTGAATTTTGCCTACTTATTGTAATATCTTTGGAAGATAGGTTAGTTGTGCGAATTATATTGATTTGTAAAACATTGTAAAGTTCTTCAATATTATTGCATATTGGTCTTGGCAGCATTGTAAAATTGTAATATTACAACTCGGTACTTTAGACTTAACTTAAGAGTTGTAAATGAGCCAGATTAAACGTGAAATCTTTTGAGCTTCCTTGTTTATTAAGTAAGTACTACTGTGCTCCTAAATTATCGTGAATTTTCTGACCTTCCTTGTTTATCAAGCTTGTAATATGGTCATATAAGAAGATCTGAACAGCTCTAATTATCTGATAAAGCTTTTATTTCTGTTTTTCGAGATAAAGCTTTTCATCGATCAATCATCGATGGGAGATACTAAAAAATTATGTATAGTATTCAATTTACTTTCAATATTATATGGATGGCGATTTCATACGACATAACTAATTAGTTTCAAATAAAATTATCAAGGGAATTAAAATTTGAACCAATTAGAGATTAATATCTATTAAAAAATTTATTCAAAAAAAAGGTGCTTATAATAAGATTTTTTATAAAAAACAGCCTCATCCCAAACTACACTTATAATTAACAATTAAAAAAAAAATTAGAAAAAAACAAAACAAAAACTAATAAACACGCGCGGGTCCGTGAAATTTTTTAAAAATCGTCATAAATAATTCTAAAAAAATCAAAAAAATAAAAAATTTATATATTTGAATAAAGCAAATTAATATTTACGTCTATGAATTTTTTTTGAATTTTTTGATTTTTTTGAATTTTTTAATTCGCAGAACATGGAATTCCATGTTTTGATATAAGGAATTTGTTTTCCGCAGACACGAAATTCACTGTTTAAAACATGGAATTCCATGTTTTATGCGAATTAAAAAATTTAAAAAAATCAGAAAAACCAAAAAATTCAGAAAATTCCGAAAAAAAATCATAGACGTAAATATTAATTTGATTTATCCAAAAATGATTTTTTTCGATTTTTCTGATTTTTTTTGAATTAGTCATGGCGATTCTAAAAAAATTTCACAGACGCGCGCGTGTGATGAAATTAGTAGTAGGTGGTGGTGGTGGTGGTTGTGGTGGTGGAGGTGGTGATGGTTGTGGTGGCTGTAGTGGTGGTGGTGGTGGTGGTGGTGGTGGAAATACCCTATTATTTGTTTAAGATTTAAAAATAAATATTGTATTAAAAATAAAATAATATATTTAATAATAAGGATAGTATAGGTATAAAAAATATAAAAATGATGTTTTCTATAGTTAATTGTTATATTAGGCATTTATCTCTAAATAAGAAAATTAGAGGTTTAAAAAAATTAAAGGCATCATTAATGAGGCATTTATCTCTAATTACCCCTTAAAATTTCTTATTTGATGTCTTTTGAATTTTAATTAGTAAATTAAATTTCCGAAGTTCAATGTCAGTTCAGATTATAGATTAGGTTTAGAGTTTTATTTATCAGGTCCGATTTCCTTAGATCAATAGTTTTCGACTAGAAGTTTTAATAGGGTAGGGTTTCGGAGGTAACACCATGAGTTCTTCCTGTGACGGCCGAGCTATCACAGAATAACATCATCAAATCTTTAGAAGAAACGACTCTTACCATCAGATTATTCATGACCAAAGGATTAATGGACCAAACCCTTATGATAGGTTTTCAAAATCTCAAACCAAGAAGAACGAATTAGAAGGGGCCATATCCAAAGGACACAAACTACAAAGCACAACTATAAGGAACCTTATACACCAGCGGAAAATAAAACGGGGGAAGCAAGACATTACAACAGAGGTCCAGATAAAGCACATAATAGAAGGAAGGAGACTAGAAAATAGGAAATATACAACAACCATCTAAGGAAAGGGAAGTACATGAAAAAAGATACTACCGGACTTCTCAAGAACACATTACAAAACCAATTTCTTAAGAAGGGAATACATGGACCACATGCAAACAAATTAAGGAAGGGGCGAGATTAATGATATAAGGAGAAGCAAAACAGGATACATTGACCACATGCAAACAAATTAAGGATAATAAAATATACTTAGCAATTATACGACGCGTGTGGAAGGAATAAAACAAGGGAGACGAAGCGGTGCATGCTGAGGTGGCATGTGTGCTACTCCCTCCGTCCAAAAAATAATGTCCACTTAGCATTTTCACACATATTAAAAAAATGTCATTATTAAATCTTATATGTACAAAAATACCCCTAATAAATGTCATCATTAATGATAATGCACACCTATTTCTATGCCTAGGAAAATGCAATCAAGTATAAAATAATAATTCAAATAATTATAAATTAAAAAAAAAGTAAGGGTAATAAAGGAAAAAAGTAGAAAATTTTGTCTTGAAATGGTAAGTGGGCATTATTTTTGGGACACCATATTTAGTAACGTGAACATTATTTTTGGGACGTATCTAATATGATCAACCTACGGAGATATTAAAGTCACCAACTATCCTATATTAGTCAGCCTACTTATGGTTGCAAGAAACAAGATACGCCTTCTCTTCTCTCCTCTTCTCTCACTTCCATTGGTATTGTAAAATCTCTTCGTTTATCTGCATCATTCAACACGAGCATTCTGGACACTATTATTTCACACGAATACCATACTAGCATTCCACTATTAAGAAAAGCGTGTAGGTCTTTTTGCACACTTCTACTTCTGCTATCACACACACATAAGTAGGAACATGGCTACCCATGACAGACATGCGTTACCCATAGTCAAACTTAACTAAGTGAATAGGATGAAGTTGGGGTGATCGAAATAGGGGTTAAAACTAAGGTGGTCGACTTTCTATATGAGGAGGCTTCTTTACTCGAGAAAATCTACGGCAAATCAAGACACTGAACAATGCTCGAATAGAAAATCTACGACAAATCAAGATATTGTGATTGTTCCACAAGGAAGGAGACTTCCACTTGTCTGAAGTTAAAGAAAATGTATTCAAACTCGAGACTTTCCAACAAGGAGAACACAAAAGGTTATGGAGTTTATGCCTGGGGGTGTTTATTGGCATGCATAGAACTATTTATTTATGGGATATAATTGTATCATTAGTAAAGAATTTCATAGAAATTGTAAGCGTCCACCTAGTGCTTGATTTATTTTGCGAGACGGGTTATTCGAAGCCTATGCTAGTGTGAGATAAATATCATATGGATAAGACAACAAATTATTCGATTGTGCTACCTCAGACAACAACTTTTTGCGACTCTTGAATGCAATATCAACTATTAAATCTCCTATTTCAAAGGTTGTGGTTGCTGCTCTTGATACTAATAAAGACACTGAACAATGCTCGAATAGAAAATCTACGGCAAATCAAGATAAATTGAAGCAGTATTCAGCTTATGAAGGTTTGAAAAGGTCGACAAAGAGCTTTTAATATGCAAGATTTGTTCTGAAAATACTAACTCGAAGACAATTTCAAACCCGAACCATATCCGCTTTTAATAGGCGAGTTCCTTTGATTTTCTTGTAAAATATAGAAGAGGTAATACTACACTTAGTTTAGTTCTACTAGGGTAGCATTTTTGTACAGGGTGTACATGTATTTGATGGTGATGTAATATGCGTATTTGATCAGTATAACAACAATGTTGGAAAGTGCTTGTTTAGAAGGTGATATAATGGACTAAATTTAATAATAATCCTACTCATTAAGTTTCACATGGGTAGTGAAATATGAAGTTAGCATCTGCTATAAATTAAATGGATTGAATAGGAAAACAGTCTAAATATATTGACTTAATTACTAAAACTGGTGATATTTACATATGTCAAATTATATATGGGCTACAGGTTTTGAAGAGACTTAATTACTAAAAGGGTAAAGGCCACGTGTGGCCCTCTATCTATACCCAAAGTGCACGGGCCGCCCCTGATCTTCAAAATTACCCTTTTACGCCCCGTATCTTCACCTTTTGTGACACCGTTAGCCCTTTTTTCATTTTTCTGTTAGTTGACCGTTAGTCAACGCCACATGGCGCCACGTCAGTGACACGTCAGCGCCAACTCACCGCCTCTGTCTTCGTCAGCATCGTCCCTAACTTTAAAAAGAAAAAAACCTTTGAAGGTTTGAAGGCTTCAAACCTTCATCAATGGAGGATTCCGAAAAATCAAAAAAACATTCTATTTCTTTATTATTAATCTAAACACTTAAAACTTAGATTAAGAACCCATTAATCAATTAATACACCATGAGATCAAAACCTTCATATTAGCCTCTAAAGTAGTATACATCATCTTCCCCTTGGATCTCAACACAGTGGCTACTAAACTCCATCATATTCATCTTAATAGCCACTTATACGATTTGATGTCGAAGGGCCAAAATTACGTGGTTAGACCAAAGTTAAGTAGGATCTATCCAATGATTGGTCAACTAGAGTTTGTTGACCATCTTGTGGAGAATCTGAAGGAGCTAGTTATAGCTAAGGCGGATTCAATCGCACCTTTGAAGTTTTTGATACTCAAGTTCATAAAAGCTCTACAATTAATAATACAAAAAATTACTCATAACCTACCAATACATATCAGATATTATATAGCCATTAGAGAATTAACCAAATAAAAATAAAGTAATTGATTCATTACATTGAAGTTAGGAGGCTTATTATCGTCCTTAATGGTCTTGGTTGTCAATAAAGTTTGTGCCTGAGGAAGATCCATGAGGCTCCTATTTGGAAAACCAAGAAAATAAATGTTCGATCATATTCATACCGGAATATCATAGTTGATGGGACTGTCGTGGAGGCGAGTTGGAGAGTACCAATCAGATTGAAGTCTTCGCATAGTGGAGGAACTTTCATCCATTATACTTTTTTTAATCTTAATTCTGTAATTTTTTTCCAGATTAATTCTATTAATGGAGGGGAAATCAGAATTAATTCTATTAATGTCTGAAAAGCTTGTATATGAAGGATGGATTTTATACGATACAGGTCATCGAGAAGTAACTTTTTGGTCTTCTTGTGTTTGTAATTGGATAAGTTGAGGTGTCGAACAAGTTTTTGGTAGTTTTAGAGGTTTAAAATTGATTAAACAATGGTTGTTTTGTGGGTATAGGATGAGAAAAGAGAGTGATTGTGGAGAAGTAGAATGCTTTTTTGATTTTTCGGAATCTTCCATTGATGAAGGTTTGAAGCCTTCAAACCTTCAAACCTTCAAAGGTTTTTTTTTGTTTTAAAGTTAGGGACGATGCTGACGAAGACAGAGGCGGTGAGGTGGCGGTGAGGTGGCGCCATGTGGCGTTGACTAACGGTCAAATGACAGAAAAATAAAAAAAGGGCTAACGGTGTCACAAAAGGTGAAGATATGGGGCGTAAAAGGGTAATTTTGAAGATCAGGGGCGGCCCGTGCACTTTGGGTAAAGATAGAGGGCCACACGTGGCCTTTACCCTTACTAAAATTCATTGAAGAGACTTAATAATTAAAATATGTGCATTACCCCTTCTCGTGCAAATTGACCCAAATTTTTAATATGATATAATGCATTTTGATCCCTTTAATTCTCCTGAAATTGCAAAATGACCCCCACAAATGCAGTAGTTGATAACAACTTAAAACTATTAAAATTGCATTTTATCCTTGAAGTTTGAACAAAATTAAAAAAAATCCTATTTTTGCTGTAATTGGTCAATGACCCCTAAAGTTTGCTTTAAAATGCAAATAACCCCTAAGAATTGTAAAAGTTGATATTACCCTATTATATTATTGAAATTTCATTTTGACCGCCAAACTTTGAACAAAGATGCTAAAAGAGATCTTAAAGTATGAAATAGCATGCAAAAATAGCTCAAAAAATGTAAAATTTATTTTACCTTTTAATACTATTGAAATTGTAGTTTACCCCTAAAGTTTGAAGAAAAATCCACAAAGTACCCCATATCTGCATAATTTGATCAATTTGCAATTTTACACTTTTGTGACAATAGAAATTGATTTATGGCCCATTAACTATGATATAATATGCAAGTATGATCAAATTGCATTTATATCCCTATATGATGAAATACCCATTGTTCAACTATATGTTGTAAACAATTTGACTAATAGCCCTACAACAGGCATTTATAACCCAAATAAGAATGAATTAACGCCATCAAAGGTAAAGAAAATTAAAATATCATCCAAATACCCACATAAAATACTAATAATCCAAAAAAATCCATAATTTAATATATATATATATATATATATATATATATATATATATATATATGTGTGTGTGTGTGTGTGTGTGTGTGTGTGTGTGTGTGTATGTATAGTAGCAACAAAACCATATAACACATCCAAATAATTCAAAATGATAAATCGAGCTAGATTATCACCAAATACACCCAAATATATTTCAAAGGATCTAAATAACAAAACACACATCAAGCTAGCTCCTTTCCTTTGCCACTTGCACACGACATGGATTTTATCTTCCGTGGAACAATCGGTGGACCTTTTCTACTCACATTGGTACCTGGGGGTATGAAATGATTTCTTGCATTAGGAGTTGAAGTATTAGCCTCTTAAATTTGCTTCTTCAAAATACAAACAAATATCAATATTCAAAGTGATCCATGACAATATAATTCAATATTATTTGCATAGCTTATACTTTAGAACGATTAGTGCGACATTTTCGAATGTCGTGTCCTAACTTGTGACATATAGGATATCTTACTTTTACACCCTTTTTGATAATTACTTTGTTCAACTCGTTGTTCGATTCTTTGCCTGATTCAACCATTCCACTTTGAGTACACGGTTGTTGAGATGAAACACTCATTGAGCTCTCAAATGCAGTCATATGACTATTAAGTAGTTCTTCAAAATTATCATCATTACAACCACCAAGCAACCCATTCAACCACCAAGCAACCCATTCAGTATACCTCCAAAAGCCGATTCTTGTGTGGGAATATAATTGACTCCGTTTAAATTTTCACCAGCATACACTGTTTCATTAACAATGTCATCAATCGAGGGCTCAATAACATTATCATTAACTGGTTCATGGACCGAGGGTAGTTGATTTTCAGTTTCATCGATTGGTTGCTTAACGACCACCTTGCAAGTCCTTTTATTATGCCCGACTTGCTTGCACCTTGAACCCTTCACTACAATAATGGGGTTTCTCAACTTTTGAACTCCTACGAGAACTTGACTAGTTGAACCAAATCTTCCTTCACTCGGCTCTCTTCGTCATTGAGTCTTTGGTCTACTAGGGGGTTTTGCTGACTTTGGTTCAATTAGCGTTATATGCTCCAAAGGTGGCCACATTGATGGACCATTAGTGGGCATTATGACAGGCTTATATTCCCATAAGTATGTAGCTTTAGTATAACACTGATCTACATTTTCCTCTCCCGAGTATGTAATTGCAACGATTGCGTGTGCACATAGTATATCGGAAAATTCCCATCGACGACAAATACAAAGCTTCCTCTCCAAGTCAATGGTATATTGCAAGTATTTCCCCTAGAAATTCGAAATATCTTATCGCCTGCAAACGACACATTCCATAACGATGTGAAGTCCCTATTATTAATCAACTTGCAAATCTTTGGGAAAATTTCCCCCTTCCAACTTCCAATCCACTTTCTTTTCTTCTCCATTCTAATCATCAAATAAATTCTTATCATATCAAGCATAACAATCGTCGACTTCTCTCTTGCATCAAGTAACATCAAGTTTAAACTCTCTGAGATATTATTCAAGAGCATGTCATACTTGCTGGTGGTTTGAAAGTGAGATCTAGCGCAGAACTTGCGGATTTTCTTCCCCAACCAATAGAAAGCCGCCTCATCAATAGCCTTTATTTTCTCCATGTTTTTTCTAAACAACTCTACTCTAGGTTCTTTAGCAGCCCACCATATTTTATCCTTTAAAGTAGCACGTGGATGCACTTTCTTGAAGTTGTTGTACAAATGGAGGACATAGTGGCGATCCTCAATATTAGGAAGCAATTCACCGATGGCCGGTACAACCCCTCAATTCAAAATCGAATAAATAAGTAAATGTCGTGTACTATAAGTGATCAATACCATCAATAATCAATATAAGGTATCTTTTTTTGTTGGTCCTAAGAGTTTAATCTTCTTGATGCAACGCGATCCCCAAATCCGCATTTAATAACCTTAAGTAGAATGTCCAACGAATCTTGTTCTCACTCTCTACCACACAATAAGCAATTGGATAAATACAATTATTTGATCAATACCTACAAATGTCAATAATATACCTGGGTGGGTTTCTTGAAATGACACCCATCCAAACCTATCACACGTCTACAACCTTCTAAGAACCCTCGTTTGCAAGAGGCAAGACAAATATACAACCTTCAAAACACCTCAAGACCCGTCTCTTCTTCTTCGACAGATTCCAGTGCAATGGTAGACCTGGGATTGCTCCTCCTTAACTCCTCCACATACTCCACAAGATCTTATATCGATCTTTGTATTCACCATCAATTAATATCCTTGCAAATTTAATAGACTGTTGAACTTGCTTTATCGAAACATTTACTGATTAACCACTCCTTATCTTGGTTCCAAGGCTTTTCGGCTTCTTGTAAATGTCATTTTGAATATCATCGATGTACAATTATCCTATTTTCATATAGGTCAACGATTTATGACTTAGTACTTTTCCACACAAATGTTTCCGATTTAGGGTTCGCAGTTGAAACGTAGGTAAATCTTGTATCTTTCTAGCATAAATCGACCACTTATACTATGGCTTTTTGCATATTTCCCGCACTTTTACCTTGGTGTTGCATTTATATAATTTAAATCCTTAACATTATTGATGGAACAAGCAACTATAGCCTTGCACAACACTTCTACATTCTTGAACAACATCACAACTACAAACTTTGAGTTTCGCATATCACTCTGTTCATTAAACCTCTTGAACTTCAGTTTCTTCACCTCGGCATCACATGGATCCTTTGAATCACCACTTTCAAAATCTTCTTAATCACTAGAAAATGTATCAGAGTCTTCTGTACTATATACGATCTCTTGATGTTCAAATGTACACTTAAACTGTCTAATAGTTTTGAACTTATTACGACACAAAGCAGCAATCAATGAGTCTTCTTTGGTATCAAAAATATCCTCGTCATCGAATCTTCAAACTCACTATCAACGTCGTAAGTTCTGTCACTCTCAGCTCCCTCATCATCATCACTAGATCTCGCGTATGTTTTACATCACGACAAACATCACCATCTACACCAGTAATTTTCCTCACCAATGTCCCTTCAACATATAATTCAGTAGTAACATCAGACTCAAACACCAGTGACATATTTCTTACATCCTCTTTCCCTACTAAATACATAAGTTTAAACTACAAAGACCCATATGGTCTATTGTAAAATTCAACATCCTCCCCGAACCCGATCTTATAGGCCATCCTACGTAAGTTATCCATACTCATGGACATGTGATGACAATTATAGAAAGTATAACAACCGCCACCATAATATTGACCCTCTTTGAACTTCCTACCATAATATATGTCTAACGTGAATGACTCTGCACAACCATTTTTAAAAAAGTTGATTAGTGTAAGCAATTTTTACTACAAAATTTAATTATAAAATAAGTATATGATAAGAAGATATTAATCTTATGTTTTCATGCAAAGTAAGGAGAGATGAAAAGAATAAAGCATATAATCACATATTCACAACTACGGGTGTTACACACTAATTCTTGCAACTTTCTTCTACTACACTTCAAAGAAAAAAACCGTTTACTTATTTTTCACTGATGCACTTCTTAAATGATTAGAACTAGATAGTTACTTTTAATATTTTTTATGAACATATAAATAATTAACTCCCAAAAAACAACAAAATAATGTTGCAATAAAAGAAATCGAGATTATGTTCATGTACAAACCCAATATAGTTAGAAAAATATACTCCTAAACAATATACAATATAATGCTCATTTTTGTTTTACTGAATACATGAACTTAATACAATATGGTTTTTTTGCAATATCTTGAAAACTCATGACATTATATGAACTTACGAGTATATACATACATAGCAATTTTCTTAACCCACAGTTACATAAAACTAATATTACAATCTCATATTACACCTTTATACACTATCACAAAAAATAGCTTCATGTGTATTAAAAAAACTAATATAAGAACACCTAGTTCATATTATTGAATAAAAAAGTTACATTTATCAAAAACCAAAAACACTGAACCTTTAACCTATTAAACACAAATTTTCATATGAATAAGTGGTTTTACTTTCCCAGTTGATCAAAAAAACTCCAACTCAACATTAGCTTGAGAAAAATCTGCTATTTTCCAACTCAACATTAGCTTGAGAAAAATCTTCTATTTTTTGCTACCCATGAACTTTCGGAGCTGCCCCATTCATTTTTTAGAGGAATACTGTAAAAAAAACCAATAAACATTAAGATATTATTGCATAATCAAGAGTTAATCATGATTTGGCTTCATCATTGCTTTAATTCTACTAAGGATTTTGCAAAAAACAAGGTTTATTGGAGTTTGAAGTAGGGTTTCTTTTTAAAAAAAATGTGGTTTGATTCTAACGGTGACGATTGATTTGCCATTTGTTGGCCTTAGGGTTTTTTTTTAATTTAACATGATAATATGTCACTTATACTTTTTAAAATGGAGGGAGACCAAGTCCATATAGGTGCCACATCAAACTTAACATAAGTGAGTAACTAACGGAAGACCCTAATAATTAGACAAAAAGAAAAGATTTAATATTTAGAAGTTCTTTTTTGTAGTATAAGTACTCAATTGTCCTTTTCTGAATTCCGTAGGTGCCCAATGAAGTCTATTTCTCAAATTAATTAGTTTTTTTTTTGTCATTTAAGTCCGCCGCTTCAAGTTTAAAAACATTTCTTGGGTCGAAAGCGAGTCTCTGTGATCTCAACAAACCATTTTTCTATCACTCATTCCGTTACAACTCTCAGAATAGTTTCCGTCTCCGTTGCCAGTCACTACCCAAAAAGAAAACGTTTTTTTCTTTGTTTCTTGGAAATCTGCAATTCTCCCACAGTTGATGACTGTAAAGCTGACTTCTTTTAATTTGTAAGTCTTCTTATACTCATAGTTGTAGGTTGTTTTCAAGGGAAGAATCAGGAATAATTAGATTATTGATATTTACTAATGTTGATTTGGAAGACCTGTGATTCCAGCATTACACTATTTATCCTTTCGTTCTTGACTCAGTCATATAGTTAATATAGTTTGTAGTCATGCACTTAAAGTAATACTTTATAGCAAAAACTCCAATCTTTTCAACTTCTTGATCATTTGTTAAATTTGACAATTTTCAGTCACCTTTTAGGCTCCTATGATATATTTTACTCTGTGCTTACTTGGTTCAGCTCATATATGCTTTACCTGAGCCTGAACTTTTTTATAAGAATCAATTTTTGTTTCTCATTGGGTACTTCTTTGTTTAATGCCTGATCATCAGAGACATTATTGTTTTGAAATTTTAGTTGTCTGGAGTAAACCACGACATGGTGAGGATTTTTAGGCGCAGACTTTTGAGACTTTGCTTTGGTATGTTTCTGCTAATAATGTGATCACTATGTACAAAATTAAGCCGTTTCTAATTCAAAAATAATTTTAATATTTATTACAGGGCGAAATTCGTTTCTAAATCCACTTCCCAAGTTGTTTAATGATGGACCTGTCCTAGAAAATGGTGAGCAGAATCCAAATCCAGTCACTGTTCAACCTATGCCTTCAATTGATGTTGACCAGCCAACCGAGGTAAGTATGTGTTCTTTAATTCGTGCCTCTTGCAAGTTCATTTGTTGATTATGCTTTTTTAAGATTCATCTACAAAGAACTTATAACTTGGTTCAGCTAATGGTACTCTAAGTTGTTTAGGAGCGCGTAAAAAAAGATCAAGAGTTAACTAAAATAACAGAGAAGACGTTGATTAGCCTTTCTTAGAATATATATATTTAATGTACTTGGGATTGAGCCACAGTTATATTTATCTGCCGTGTTTCAGGAAACTTCTCCAAAAGCTGATCCTGGAACATTAAACTCCTCGAAAGAACAGCAACCTGATTATGACTTTCCAGGTATTCTCTTGCTTTCCATGTTCATCTCAAGCATCATCATTTTCTTGACTATATATTATAAAGTCTCATTTAGTATAACTTAATATGCCCTTTAATCTGATTATTTGCTCAGAAGTTAAACATAGGATGAAGCGCAGGAGGAAGCTTTCTGAAACACACATGATAGGTGTCGTGTTCAAGAAAATGAAATGGCAGGCCTCAATTTGTGTAGACAAGAAACAAATTTACTTAGGAACTTTTGGTTCTCAAGAAGAAGCTGCTCGATCATATGACAGGTACAAACATGTTTGTCTAAACCATACAAAAAGTACTTTATATATCCCTTGTTATAAACCATCATCTTTGTAGGGCTGCTTTCTTTTGTGGAAGAGAAACCAATTTTGAACTCACTTTGAAGGAGAAGGAGGACCTAGGGAAGCTCTCATGGGAAGAGTTTTTAGAATTGACTCGTACTGCAATATACAAAAAAGTAAACCTCATATATGTTGCTAAACTCATATTTTTAGTATGTTTTCTAATCATATGCTGTAAACACATATTTGTAGAATGGTCGCAAAATCCGAGCCTCGAAAACCAATGTATAGCCATAAAGAGGATCAATGTATTGATTATTTTCCACCCTCATGTATAAGGCTGAGCAATTTTAGGCATCCAGTTTCTTTATGGTAGATAAAAGCCCTATTAAGGCAGACATGTAAAGGTGGAATGTGTAAGGATAGAAAGTGGATAACCATTTTGGATTCATGTTTAATCGTGTCTTTAACTCTTTTTTCTTTGTTCGTTTTTGGCTCAGATTTTTACTGTTTTTGTGTAGTCCCTATTATCTTAATTATTTAATACTTAGTATATACTTGCAATGTTCCGTCATTGAATTACTCTATAGTTGCACCTGGTTCAGCAAATCAGTTTCATCATAAAGATAAAAAATATCAAATGATCTGTTGGTTGCTTTGCTTCGTAAATCTATAATAGCATTTCCTGCAAGTGGGGGACAAAAATTGTTATAAGTTGGATAAGATTTCTAACAGCAGGGATGTGTAGGCCCCACTTTTAAACTGCACCTGAGTAACTGATTGTTTTAATTTGATTTGTCTAAACCAAAAAACACAATCCTATAGTCAATGTATAATTTCTAGATCACTGTCACTCGCATCTTATAAACTAGTCACCAGTTAATATATCTCTCTCTTAGTGCTAATCCAAATGATTATACTTTTAACTTTTGTTTTTAGGCAAAATAATACTTATACCTTAAGGCGTACAATACTTTATGCAAAGGGACGATATATTCATTATTTACTAGACTCCACATGTTATTGATGATGTGTTGTTTGGGGTTCGAAGGACTATATATCATACCTTAAGCTTTTCATAGGTTAATTTGAACGGTGGTAGCATCGAGGATTCTCTAGAAAAAAAAGACTTTTTTAGTTGTTCGAATTTCGATAGACATGATAGCCTTGTCCTTTCAAAGAGTACATTTTCCTCTTGAAGCTCTAGACCATGATCTCTCGCGAGATATGTTGGTGCCTTGAGCATGATTACCCCATTCACTACTACATTTCGCCTGTTTACCGACGACATATTACCGGCGAATCACGGGTCGTCGGTAAACGTCCTTGATTACCGACGACGACGTTGTCGTTAATATTTACCGACAAACCGCCGTCGTTAAAAGTATCGACTTCGTCGTTAATTAGTTGGTTTGAATTTTTATTTTTTTTAAACGTAAATTTGCCGTCGCTAATGAGGACGACGACGTTTTTATCCCTTAATTAGCGACGAGTTCATTATAATTACCGACGAATTTACGTGTCGTCGGTAATTAATTAATATATTTTTAAAGGCTGCAGGTTTTTTATCTCATAAAACACCCACACACACCCAAAAACACCTCCGAATTTCTCCCAAAAAATCCCAGAATTTTTTTTTTCTATCCTAATTGATTCTCCAATTTGTCTTGCACCATTCCCGAGTCCATAATCAAGGTGGGGCATTATCAATATCCATTTTCATCAAAAAATTTAAGGTAAATTCATGAAATTCCATGTTTTTAAAATTTAATTTTTATTTTAGAATTGTGTTTAATTGTTGATATATGATGTGATTAGGTGTATTAGTACATTGTCTAGGTGGGTTGTGGTCATCAATCCTCTTCTTAACCATCTAATTCAAGGTATTTTCAAGAAATTTCATGCTTTTTCATTTTTTTTAATTGATATGTGTTAGTTGCTATAATTAGACATGATTAGGTTGATGAATTACATGTGATTTGCTTTACTTTTTTATTATTATGTCTTGTAGTATGCATGTTTGGTTGTATTTAATTTTTTGTGTTCATATAATATTATTTGTTTTATTAATTATATGAAATTTATTATCTATATATTGTGTTGTAATTTTATTTATTCAATGGTTTGTAATTTTATTCATTCAATGGTTTGTAATAATTATTCATTCAATGGTTTGTAATTTTTATTATGTCATTTATTGTGTTGTAATTTTTATTCTTCTTTTTAATTGGGTTGTAATAATTATATATTTTATTTGTCTAGTTGTATAAAATTGTTGCGAAGAGATGAATCCGGATTCGGATAAGAGTTGGATCGATACAACTAATTACTATACGAAAGAATATGTATCTGGGGTTCTTCGTTTTATCGAATATGCAGAGAAAAATGAAGATTGTACCACTGGTTTCATGTCTTGTCCGTGTACGAAGTGTAATAATTACTCTCGAAAACCCATCGATGAAGTTAGGGCCCACCTTCTTAAACACGGTTTCAACAAAACATATATGTTTGGACAAAGCACGGCGAGAACGAGGTGGTAATTCCCGAGACAATTCAAGTACCAAACATAGATAGCGAAATGCATCGTGTTTATGAGGATGTGAGACAAAGTTACTATGTTGGTGGTCATCCGGGAGATATTGAAATGAGAGACGCACATCTTCCTAGTCAAAACAGTTTTGATTCATTGTTCGAAGAATTGAAGACAGAATAATATCCTGGTTGTACAGCGATGAGTTCATTGAATTTCATTGCCAAGCTTATGCACGTAAAAGTAAAGAACAAGTGGAGTAACACATCATTCTCCGAGCTGTTAGAGTTGGTTGGTCGTGTTTTACCGAAACCTCACAACTTGCTCGATTCTTACGAAGCATGCAACAAGAAACATAAAAGTTTGGGCATGGGGTATGTTACTATCGATGTTTGTTTGAATGATTGTGCAATCTTTTACAAGGAGAATGAAAAACTTGACAATTGTCCAGTATGTGGTGAATCAAGATATGACCCGAAGAAGGGAAACAAAGTACCGCATAAGAAGCTTCGTTACTTTCCGATTGCTCCGAGATTGCAGCGACTATACGCATCGAAACACACCGCTGAAGAAATGATTTGGCACCATACCGGAAGAAGTTCCGATCCAGATGTGTTGCGTCATCCGGTTGATGGTGATAGTTGGAAGAGATTTGCAGCGCTACATCCTGAGTTCGCCAGTGAACCTCGGAATGTATATTTGGGCCTTGGACTCGATGGGTTTTGTCCGTTCTCCATGCAGAACAACTCCTACAGTATGTGGCCTATCATATTGACCGTCTACAACTTGCCACCGTGGACATGCATGAAGGAGACCACATTTCAGCTTTGTTTGTTGATTCCGGGTCCCCGCTCACCCGGAAAGGACATGGATGTCTTTCTCCGCCCTATTATAGACGAGTTGGACATGTTGTGGAGAACAGGTATCCATACGTATGACGCCCACACGAAGCAAATGTTTTTAATGAAGGTTTGTGTGTTGTCCACGACCAATGATTACCCCGTTCGGTCATACGCTTCAGGATGGTCGGGTCAAGGTTACATGGCTTGCCCTGAATGCATGGATTCCACTCCTTCGTTGAAGGTGAGGAAAGGGGTCGTTTACTTTGATCATAGACGTTGGTTACCTATCAAACATGATCTCAGAGATGATACGGTTTCGTACAAGGAAACTGATAAACGTGCCCCACCGAGGAAACATAGTCCTGCTAGTATTCAGACACAGCTAGATGGGCTTCCGATTGTGTTTCCCGGTAAACACAAGGATTTCGGGGGCAAGGTGACAAAAAAAACAGGGCCGCGTGAGACAAACTGGAAAAAAAGAGTATTTTTTATCGTTTACCGTATTGGTCAGAAAATTTGTTAAAACATAACATCGATGTAATGCATTGCGAGAAGAATGTGTGCGACAGTTTGCTTGGTACGGTTATAGGAGTTGATGGTAAAATAAACAAAGATAACGTGAAAGCGCGAATGGATCTTATGGATTTGGGAATTAGAAAGGAGTTGTGGATCTCATCCGAAGAAGGTAAGACGATACTAAAGCGAGGAAAGTATACGTTATCAGCGGAGAAGAGGAAGATTTTTCTCGAGTGGTTACGGACACACAGGTTTCCAGATGGTTTCGCGTCTAGTTTGAGGAATAATGTTCACATTGATACGGGAAAGATTATTGGAATGAAATCGCATGATTGTCACGTTATGATGCAGTATCTCTTTGTTTGTTGTCTTCCCGGTCTTTTAGAGGATAAGCCGATTAGCGATGCGGTAATTGGCTTAGCGAACGTGTTTAGAGTTGTTTGTAGCAAGAATTTGAGTAGGAAACAGTTGTTAACCGGTAAGGCAAAAGTGGCTGAAGTAATGTGCAAACTAGAAACTATCCTGCCTCCTGCATTTTTTGACATAATGATCCACCTGGTGATACACTTGTATGATGAAGCATTGCTAGGGGGCCCGGTTCAAATGCGGTGGATGTACCCATTTGAAAGGTATTTAAAAAAGTTGAAAGAGTATATTCGAAACCCAGCTAGACCAGAGGGTTCAATAGCCGAGGGTTACGTGGCGGAAGAGACGTTGAATTTCATATCCAGGTACCTTAGTGAAGAAAAAACAAAGTTCAACATTTTTATTTATATTTATATCTTTATTTATTTATATTTATATATTTATAGGTACCTTAGTGAAGAAAAAACAAAGTTCAACGATTCAGGCAGATACAACGAACCACCGCCAGTGCATAGAGAGTTATCCGTTTTCAAGTCCCAGTGTACTCCAGTTGGCAAGAAAGTATCTGGTGCTTTAGCGTATAAGGATAAGGAGCACGTCATTTATTATATTTTGAATAATTGCGCCGAAATCGAGACATTTAGGACGTAAGTAACGTTGTTATTTATATGTTTATATGTTTATATATTTATATATTTATATATTTATATATTTATATATTTATATATTTATATATTTATATATTTATATATTTATAATGATTTATTTATATACCATTTCAATTATAGTGAACACAGATCCACACTTTCGGGAACGACTGACGAAATAGATTATATGCACCGTCAAATGTTTAAGGATTGGTTTTTGGATAAGGTATGTAACATTGGTTTAAATAGTATTCTTTTTATTTTCAATGTATCTCATGTTTTTTTAATGACAGGTTCATGGAATGGAATCCCGTGGTGATCCGTTAGCTACCCCTGAGATAGTGTCATTGGCAAACATGCCTTATGGTGCGGTGCATATGTACGATTCATGTGTTGTGAACGGTGTAAAGTGGATAACAAAGAGTAAAGGAGAAAAAAGAGTGACGCAAGATTACGGTGTATGCGTCATGTACGATGGGTCACCATATTACGGCGAATTATTGAAAATCTTGGAGCTAACATACACTGGAGGGTGCTCGGTTGCTATATTTGTATGTAAGTGGTACAAGAAGAGTGAATCAAGGATAGAACACAAGGTAACCTTTATCAACACAGCAAGCGTTGATTGGCCAAACGAACCATACATTCTAGCATCGCAAGCAAAGAAAGTGTTTTATATTGACGAGATTCGTGCAAAGAAAACATCGAAAGAATGGAAGGCCGTTTGGGAAATAAATTATCGGCATGGATGGAGTCCCGAGTTATGGGGTTCGGAATCATTACCTACCAACAATGAGAGAATCACAATACCTTTGGTTAACCCTGGTAATTTTTCCGTTATGATGAACTTGGCAACTACGGAGGAGGTCGAGATTGACCAATCTCATTTTCGTATTCAATTGCCTTTTGAAATTAGTACTGTTGAGAACGAGGAAATGGAGGATGACACGTGGGAAGAATATGGAGACGAAGAACCTATTGAGTTTGATAGTGATGGTGAGCCTATAGTTGACAGTGGAGATGAAACTGACTAGTTGATAACTTTATCTGACTATTTTTTTTTTATTACAAGTATTTTTTGTTTTTTGTATTTGAATTTGAATTTGAATTTTCACTTGACTCCTATAGTTGACCAAACACACCAATGACTATCACTTGACTCCTATAGTTGACCAAACACACCAAACACTATCACTTGACTCCTATAGTTGACCAAACACACCAATGACTATCACTTGACTCCTATAGTTGACCAAACACACCAATGACTATCACTTGACTCCTATAGTTGACCAAACACACCAAACACTATCACTTGACTCAAGTTTGACTCCTATAGTTGACCAAACACACCAAACACTATCACTTGACTCCTATAGTTGACCAAACACACCAATGACTATCACTTGACTCCTATAGTTGACCAAACACACCAATGACTATCACTTGACTCCTATAGTTGACCAAACACACCAAACACTATCACTTGACTCAAGTTTGACTCCTATAGTTGACCAAACACACCAAACACTATCACTTGACTCAAGTTTGACTCCTATAGTTGACCAAACACACCAATGACTATCACTTGACTCCTATAGTTGACCAAACACACCAAACACTATCACTTGACTCAAGTTTGACTCCTATAGTTGACCAAACACACTAATGAATAAGATTGAAGAAAATTTAATGGAAAAAAGAAAGAAATATATAATAGGAGAATCATAGAAAACATAAGAAATTTTTTCTTAAAAAAAAAAGTTTAGCGACGACATGCAAGTATATAGCGACGACATTCGAATGATGAATGTCGTCGGCAATTTTTAGCGACGATACACAATTTCCTTTTTGTCGCTAATATTTCCCAAAATTTTCATTGGCCAACATGGGCGGCCAAGTTTCCCGCCCATGAAAATTAGCGACGAATTGTTTTAAATAGCGACAACCTAGTCGTCGGTAATCAAGGACACACTAGCGTCGTGTGTACGGAGTGGACCACGTGTCCACAATTACCGACGACGAACTTCATATTACCGACGGCTAAGCGTGTCGTCGGTAATTTCTTATTCTATATGACCTAACCGAGCTCGTTTCTTCCTCACTCACCACAAATATTACACCCAAAAAACGCCATTTCCTCCCATTCCAATCCATTCCGAGGCAATACAACAACAAATCCAACAACAAGGTAAGCTTAATCCTTCCATAAACACCATTCAATTTCTAATTTTTAATTTTTAATTTCAATTTCTAATATCTTTTTTGTTTGTTTTGTTTTTTGTTTCCTTGTTTCTGGCATGGATTCATGGATGAAAACTACACATTATCCACGTAACAGGTAACAATTTTTGATTTTATTTTGCTTTTTTTTTTGGGTTTTTTGGATTGAATTTTTTTTGTGATTGTAATGATGTTTTTAGCATATTCCGAATTTTGATGATGCTATTTTAGGTTGTTTAGTATATTTTTGGAATTAAAAACATAACAGAATGATGAATTTTATGATTTTTGATAGAAAATTAGGGTTTTGATAGGATTTTTGCATTGTTTAATATGTATGATATGTTTACGATATGATTTTCAGAGATTAAATGACTTGTTATGTGATATAAGGGCCTTTTTGCAATATATTAAAATTGTATGATTAAATTAAAAATGGACCAAAATGTAAAGTTGAAAAATATAGGGACTTTTTTGCAATATATTAAAATTGTATGATTAAATGAAAAATGGACCAAAATGTATAGTTGAAAAATATAGGGACTTTTTTGCAATATATTAAAATTGTATGATTAAATGAAAAATGGACCAAAATGTATAGTTGAAAAATATAGGGACTTTTTTGCAATATATTAAAATTGTATGATTAAATGAAAAATGGACCAAAATGTATAGTTGAAAAATATAGGGACTTTTTTGCAATATATTAAAATATAGGGACCTTTTTGCAATATATGAAAATATAGGGACCTTTTTGCAAAATATTAAAAAGTATAAGGGCTTATTTGTAATTAATTAAACTATGGGGACTAATAAGTAATTTCTAAAATTGTAGATGGCTGATGTTATGGGACGTGGTCACGATGGTGATGGATTCGGAAGCGATCCCCCGAGGGGTCCTAATCGGGGACTCCAAGACTGCGACCAACCTTCAGGTAAAAATACTTAATAAATTTTAATTTCATAAATTTGATTTTTTTTCGAATAAATAATTAATAAATTATACTCAATGTAACAGGAAATCCGAAGAGAAGACTTCGGAAACCCCGAAGCACCACCTCTATCCGAACCGCCCAAGAGACGCTTAAGAGAGTTGGGTGGCCCATACCGATCGAATTCTCCGTCATCGACAAGACGTGGAATATAGTGGGCCCCCACTATAAACACGTGGGTCAGGTCATCGGGCACGCGGTTCGAGAATTTGTACCCCCCATTTACAAACAGTGGATAGAGGTCCCCGAAGGTCGGATAGGGGGTATTTACAGCCGTCTTCAAGAATTTTTTGACGTGGAGGGGTGGAGGAGAAGAGGTGACTGGGAGGACATTTCCGAAAAGCTGAACAGTATGTCCTCGGCCTGCTATCGGAGATGGAAATCCGACTTGAAGTCGGATTACTACAACAACGGTCTCGCTCCCCCGGATGTTAAACCCGAGTATTGGGCTATTGCCAAGAAGAATTGGGACGATCAGAATGCCCAGGTAACAAAAAAAAATTATTTATTACATCTAGTTTTCGTTATTTATTAGATTTATAACTTTTTTGTTTATTATTTGTAGGCCCAGGCGGAGATTAATCGAAAAAACCGGGAGCAGCAGACTAGTTCGAGTAGGGCTGGGTCTCGGAACCTATCCCAGACTAGGGAGGTTATTATGGAGGTATAATTACATTTAATAAAAATATAATTTAGTATCTTTTTAATTTATTTATGTTTAGTGATTTAATATTTGGTATTGAAAATTGTATAGGGGACGCTTAAGACCGTGACGAAGGAGCCGATGATTTTCACGGACGAAGAAACCCAAGAGGAGATGGAGCTTCCTCCATTGAGCGGCTACTTCGATCATCTTGCATACGATTCGGCTAGTGACAGCTATCGGGACGCGCGATTAGAAAAAGCTAGTGTAAGTTTTTTTTTTCATTACTTAAAAATTTTATTTTTTACTTTACTTTGATATTAAACTAATTTATTTTAAAATTAAATATAATTACAGGCTGTTTTACAAGAGAAGATGCAGAAGAAGGTTGTGGAGGCTGCAGCCGAGGGCACCGAGATTACTACGGAGGAGCAGATGGATGCGATTTTAGAGACCATTATGGAGGTCATGGCCCCACCGAAGACAAGACACTGGGTGCCTACCATTGGACCTGTCCGGAAGAAATCACGGAAACAAACAAAAGCCGATGCTGCGAGCGAGGAGCTACTGAAGGCGATGTTCGCAGGCATGAACGAGCTTCGAGTAAAACAAGGACTTGAGCCTATACCAGATCCATCCTCCACATCGACCAGGCCCACTGCTTCTTCGAGCCAGTCGAGTCAGCCTCCGAGCTTAACGGACACGCTCTTCGATGCGTTAAATGGTATGAGGATGGCTCAAGGACTAGCCCCGATCGCCCACCCCCAGCCCCCCCAGCCGCCCCCGAGAAGGAGTCCCGAGGAACGAGAAGATGAAGATGATGATGATGATGCTTAGTTTGAGTTGGTTTTTATTTACGTTTTATTTGGTTTGTAAGAATTTGACTTTTGATTGGGTTTTTTTAAGACTTTTGTTTGGTGTGTTTAAATTATGTTGACTACATTTGACTTTATGTAAGACTTTTTTTACGGTTTTAGTTATGATTCGGTTTTTTCTATTAATTATTGAATTTTATTCGTATTATATTTATAATAAAATCAAACCTCAAATCAAAACAAAAAAAAATAATTAAAACAAAATCAAATTGTATTTTAAAATTAAAAAAAAAATGAATTTTAAAATTTTAAAAAAAAAAAACAATTACCGACGATATTCATTGTATTTACGACGACATTCATCATTTGAATGTCGTCGTTAATTCTTAAAAAAAATTATCTAATCCAGAATTAAATAAAAAAAAACAAAAAAAAATATTAGCGACAAACTTTCGTCGCTAATAATTGTCGGCAAACTAAATAAAAAAAAGAATAAAGAAATTCAATTATCGGCACGGAAAAAAAAAGAAAAACAAAATACATTTTACCGGCGACACTTGCCGTCGGTAATCTTGCCAATCAACGACGACGTCGTTTCGTCGGTATGATTGCCGACGAAAAGTGCTTTATTCGCCGGTAAGTCTTGATTTACCGACCAATTTCTAGGAACGACGTGTTACCGACGATCCGTCGTCGCTAATCACATTTAGCGACGAATTATCGGAGTTTACCGACGAGACGTGTCGTAGGTAAACAATCGAATTCCAGTAGTGATTGTGGCTGGGGCAATTGGTACATATTCTTTTGTACACCCTAGCAGACTAGCAGTTATTCCTGGTTCAAAATCTAGCCGCCTTGACAAGGGGTCTCTTTTGTGGTGGTCTAGATACTTAGGGACGTATTTCTCACAATGCTCTTGATATATATTTTCGGTATTAGACGGAATCATACCTGGAGTGGATCACCCCCTTATTTCTTAGGACTACTAGGTTAGACCCTATAATGCGGATAGTGTTCTAATTCTTTAGAAGGGTCTAATTATGGCACGGTGGGAGTTCTCTATAGCTATCGCCTCTTTGCGAGTAGTTGACGGTGTATGTAGCATACCATGTGTAAAGACTTTGGAGAAGTGAAATCTATTCAGTGGTGAATCCAGAAACGTAAATAAGGGTGGGCTTGAACAATATGGGGGTTCGGGGGCGTCGCCCCCGAATTTTTTTTAGGGATTTAATAAAAAGAATATGAAAGATATGTATCTATAAATTAAATAAATCATATAAAGATAAAAAAAAATTACAATTGTACTCTACGAGTTTTATACTATTTTATAATCTAATATTATTTTTATATTATATATGTAATTTTGTTTGATTTTATTATTAAAAATTAAGAAATATATTAACATAAAGTTACAAAATTGAAAATAAAATTAAATGTTTGACTACTTTATATTGAACTGAAAAAACCTAGAAACCTACTGCCACTCCATCGAAAAAAAAGAAAAGTAAACCTACTCTAATTCTAATGTTTGTTCTATCGAACAAAATGAAAAAAGTAAACATATTCTAATTCTAATGTCGAACAAAAACAATTCACTAAAATTAATGAATCAATTAAAACTAAAAAGGTAAAATTGAAAAAATCAAGTTATTAATTTAAAATAGATTATTTAGTTAAAAAATAATTTTAATGACATAAAATAAATATACTAATTAATATTTATTATATTATTGAAAAAGTTATACAAAATACCTGATAATTTATTTTTAATAATATACTGAAAAACTTAACAACAATTTAAAAAAATATCTGATGATGGAGGATAAATTGAATACTGGTTGTAATTTAATTTGTTAAAAATTGTACTGAGTGTAAAATAAGTTATTAGGATTAAAATATATAAGTAAAATTAATTGGGTTTAAAACTAAAATTAAATGGACTAAATTAATTTTTTTAAGAATTTGAGGGTGGGCTTAAGCCCACGCCATGCTCAATGTAGATCCGCCACTGAATCTATTGATAGGCTAATGAAACGTCTCATCCATGTCTAGTGTAAGGATAACTACATATGTTAAAACATGCCTCTCCGTGTCTAATTATACTACAACTGTTATTTATATGAAACAAACAATTGTGTCAGCACTACCCATGAGGAATCCTATGTAATTCCGGATCTTAAGTAGGTAAAGGTATGAGATGGTGCCCCTATATGGAATTTGGTGAGGATAAGTTGTAAAAAAAGTTAGTTGCAGTGTTAAAGATAAGTTATGAATGAACTCGTTTACCTCAATTATTTTGGAACAAGGCTTATATATGTCAAATAAGTGTATGCTATAAGCTATTGACTGTTGAAATATATATATATATATATATATATATATATATATATATATATGCCTTCTCCCAACGGTTCAAATTGTTAGTTGAGTTGGTAACTTAACATGGTAGTTGCAAGGCTTAGATATATCTATCTCTCTTACTAAGCCTGAACGTGAGGGGTGTGTTGAATTAAAAATCTCTATATATGCCTTCTTATAGCGGATCGAACTTTTAGTTGAGTTGGCAACTTAACACTTCAACAGTCTCAACCCTTAACTTTTTTCGACTGGAGGTCGTGGTAGTTAGAGTGCACCCTAGTTAAGCTTGGGTTACACCATATTGCATATAATGTATGTGATCGTGATCATTTAAACAGTTAGGATGGATAGAATCTAAAATATCTTAGAGGACATAGTCAAAAGATGAAGAGTATCTTAGGCAAACCACTCTAGTGATTTTGGCGTCTAAGACTTATGTGACCTAGTTGATATGATCAAAAGGTGTTGTGCTTAGGTATTATGCTCTAAGATTGAAGGATGCAACTGTAACAATCTTATCATCTATACTGGAGAAGAAACTGGAGGAACTATTGGTTCTTGCGATATCAGTAGAGTGTCGATTAATGTTGAATCAATGTAATCGTTTCTTGCCTAGTCATCAACTGGTATAGGGTGAACAGATGACCCTTTCACTTTCCCACTTTTCTTTTCAAATGGAATTCTCCTTAAACAAGATATATTTTCCACGTGGTCATCTTAGTGGATCAATTCATTGAATCGTGACAATCTGACATAGAGGTACAAACTAAAAAAGGTTCTTCTAATAATAAGCTTGGGGGGTGGTTCGTTGATAGTTTAATCAGACTTATTTGTGCTTGTTCAATAGTTCCTATACAACATACAAGAATGTTAGCCCCCTCGGGACAAGAAACCAAAGGTATTGTGCCACTTAAGTGTGTATAGTGCTTATGAAAATGAGCCCTTTAGGAGTAATTCGAAGGAGAAAGATAACTTATTGGTTGGATAAGATTTTATTTATATCATTCTTTTTATAATTAGAAACCTTCAAACATTCTACATCACCCATTCTATTTTTGATACATCTAGGAGGGTAATATTTGATTATGGGACGCATTGGTCACCGCATGAGTACTCTAACCACTAGAGCAATTATTGATCTCACAATTACCCATTTCTCAACATATATATATATATATATATATATATATATTATTTGAGTTATGGACCTAAAGGGTCTTGTCATAATTTTTACAAAATTATGAGCAAAAAAAGAAAAAAAGAAAACGTATGGTGCCTTTTATGAGGAAAAAAATGATGGTTGTGGTGAGGGGTGATTAATTCTAACTTGAGGGGTTTCTTGGGTATTAATCCTTATTTTTAAATACACTATGTTATTGAAATAATTTAACGAAATTAAAGAGATATTCTAAAAAAGGTACTTATATATTTAATAGTTTTAATTCTTATTTTCGTAAGTTTATATAAATATGACAAAAATAAAATAAAATAAACGATAATAAACAAAAAGAAATAAAGTAAAAAGAAATAAATAAAACACCAAGAGGAAAGAGGAAATAAATTTAATGAAAATTTAATATGGTAAACTATTTTGAAATAAAAAGAAGATTTTTGAAAACTATTTAGGTAAGTTTTAAAATAGAATTTAATACTATTAAAATAGAATAACTAATATTAAAAAGAGTAATGATATATGTCACCCCTTTTCATGTCACCCTTTTATCACCCTTCTATATATATGTTTTGATTTCCTTGAATAGAAGATAGAGAAAAATTTAATAAGATAGAGAAATCAATTCATTGGTACATGTAGGCATACACGTAGGAGGTGATAAAAGGGTGATACAAAAAGGGTGACAAATATCATTACTCTATTAAAAAAACGAGTAATGATATTTGTCACCCCTATTGCCTTCACCCTTTTGTCACCTCCTACATGGCATGACATATAAGGAATAAAATAATAAAGAAATATGATTAAGGAAATGTTTAATTTAAGAAATAAATCAATTAATTAAGATAAGTAAATAAATTACTTATATGTCATGCCATGCAATCTGCCATGTAGGAGGTGATAAAAGGGTGAAGGGAATAGGGGTGACAAATATCATTACTCTAAAAAAACTCATTATAACCTTACTATTCTTTAATAACAAGGTATTTGAATAGTAAGGTTTATACTATTTGAATACTAAGGTTTCCTTATTTAGGTAAAAAAGTTTAAAAACTATTAAAAAAATTATACAATTAAAATAGTAAGGTTTTTGAAATATAAAAAAGTTTATGAAAAAAAAGGATGGTTTCCAAAAATTGTTTAGGTAAATTTTTAAAATTAAGTACGAATTTTTTTTAAATATAATATAAGAGAAGAATATGCTAAACACTTTCCTTAAAGAATGTTTTAAGGAAAGTGTTTAGGTAACTGTTTGAAAAACAAATTAGGCGATTTTATTTAATCAAAATAGGAAAGATTTTGAATAACGCATTTCATTGAAAACAATATATATAATTTATGGTAAATTAGTTAGAGGTTAATGCTCAATAAACCCCTGCATCCTTGTCCACTATCCCGTATTTAAAGATCTCATAACTTAAAATTTGAATTTTGGGAAGTTTCTCATAAGTCAAACGCCTCTTTTTATGGGTGAAAAAAGAAAAACAGAAAATATATGGTGCCTTTTATAGGCAAAAAAATGATGGTGTGGTGAGGGGTAATTAATTCTAACTTAAGGGGTTTCTTGGGTATTAATCCATTTAAATACACCATGTTATTGAAAATAGTTTAGAAAAATTAAAGAGATAACCTAAAAAAGGTACTTATATATTTAACAGTTTTTATTCTTATTTTCGTAAGTTTATATAAATATGCGAAAATAAAAGAAAATAAACGATATTAAACAAAAATAAATAAAGTAAAAAGGAAATAAATAAAAGACCAAGAGGAAAGAGGGGAGCATATTACAAAATAGTGCCACCCCCTTCCCCCCCCCCCCCCCCCCCCCCCTCCCCCCCCTTCAAAACAATAAAGGACCAATATTATTAGAACGTTATTACCTACCAAGTGAATGCACATGCAAATGTTATAAAAAAAATAAAAAAGTCATATTTAATTTACATTTTTATTCTTGAAAAGAACTCACGAAGTGCTTCAGAACCAATTTTAAGTACAAAATTGAAGTAATTATCCGGTAATTATGGAAGAAATTATGAGGTGAAGATAAGCCAAGGCAAAAAATTTACCCCAAATAATTATGGACGATGAGCCAAGGGATTTGGAACCCATGTAAAACCATCAAAAGGGTCATAGTACGTGGGAAATATCCTAGTAAATGGTTTGCAGAATTTATATTCTTCTGTAGCACCTCTTACTTTCCCATAGAGATTAGTTTTTCCTGATTTGCAGAATTTTTATCCTCCACTATTTGCTTGGGAGTAAGGTATAACATGGTCTTCCACTTTCACATTTGTTACTCCATAACTGACACTTTCTACTATTCTGTAAAGTTCGCTAAACAAAATATTTATCGCTCCTACAACGTAAAAATTAACCAAAGGGTGGAAAAGACACATACCCAACAACTTTGTGTCCCAGAACACATGGGAACAGACCTTCAGGATCATTAAATAAGATAGATACACAAAGTTCCTGTGTAAGTAAAACACATGGGTACATATAGCATCTTACTAAACACATTGTATATTTGTCTACTACTCATGATACAAAGTCTTATAGTGCAATTTTAGATTTGAAACCCCCATTATTCTACCAAAATAAGCACTACCTATGAGTAAAACCAAAAGAAAATTTATTGAAGAAATAGACATTGCCACTATACATACACTCAGACATACATACATGGACGTGTAAGAATGTGTATATATAAATTAGTCCTTGCCTCTTCAGGCATAAGCATCGGTGTGGAAAAGAGCAGTGTAGAGAATTTGGATCGGACCTCACCAGGTTAAGGCAGTGCCACTTGTACATCCTCAATAACCAAAGGCTTATTCGGTTCTCAGGCCACCGCAACTATTTTTTCCCAATATTGATTCAGTAAACTTAGGGCTTCAAATGAAAATATAAATAAGAAATGGATCTTGTAAGAATGTATACATACAAATAAATATACAGGTGGTTGTGTATATATACTTTGTCGCTCCACGTATGAGCATCGGTGTGGCAAATAGCAATGTAGAGAACCAGGTTTCGGACCAGTTTGGGGCAAAGCCACGTGCATCCTCAATAACTAAAGTCTTGTTGGGTTCCTAGGACACTGCATCTATTTTTTCCAAAATTAAAATCACAGACACTCTCAGTAAACTTAGGTCTATAAATGAAAATAGAAATAAACAATGTATCTAATAGAATTTGTGTGTCCGTAGCTTTGCAAGTGATAACTTGACCTTGAGTAGCCATGGAAATGGAAAAGGAAGGCGAAGGAGAAGGGTTCGACAACAGTCGTGATAAAGGGGGAAAGAGAAGGGTTCGACGGCGGACGTGAATGAGAGGGGAGGGGATGGGTTGGAGGAGACCGGGTAAAGGAAAAATATAAGGAAAAAGAGAAGGAAAAGGAAAATAAAAAGGAAAGGGAAGGGTTCGATGACGGGTGGGTGTGAGTGAGAGGGAAGGGGAGACATCTAAGGAAAATGGAAAGGGATGGGAAGGAAATAAATCTTAGGCGTTAAAAGTTTTTCTTCTTTGATACCTAACGAAAATGTAAAAAAAATTGTTTTTTTTTAAGTAGTGGAAACATTTAATAGCAATTAACGAAAAGGAGTAAATTGAGAGGTTTAAAACGATACCGGCCAAGAGCCGAGTGAGCGGGAGGAGCCTTTGTTGCTTATCTCCGAACAATTGAGTTGAACTAATTAAAGATAGCACGTCTAGATCACACTCTTTATGTGGTAGATCCAGACTGTTAAGTAGTTTGTTTTATAATCTAAACATGATTTGCTTCATTAACTTAGGTTATTATGAAATTTACTAATATTATAAAAACGATGCGTTGAGACGTGTGTAAATGTGTTAGATACGGATTGATTTGAAATCTTCTAGAATACGAAATTTACTAAAAACGGGTTATTAAACTAGAGGCAGATTAATGGGTTGATTTGAGATCTTCTAAAATACGATTATGACAAATTTTGTCGATGATTAAGTAGGGTTTGATAGTAATGGGCTAAGTCTATTAAGTGATTGAGTTCGGTTATTTTAACAATAGATCCTCAATTGTATTTCATGTAAAGCAAGCAAACAACGTATGTGTTGTGTAATTGGGTTAACCCCTTTAATCTAAGAATAATATTCTTTTTTTTTGTCGAATGCAAAATACATTAAAATAAACAAAGGTTCATTACATCTTAGCCAATCCCTATAAGATGGAAGTCACTAGAGAGAAGAGTTGTTGATAGGAGAAGAGGATTTAAACTCCAAAGGCTAAACAAAGAGGCTCTAGGCTTTTGTTTAGACACTCCATCAGCATTCAAATTTTTGGATCTCTTACGATGAGAGATTTTTAAACAAACCGAAACCTTACACTTACTAAAAGTCTTAACCAACACTCTGACAATACAAAACAAATTACAACCAACACTAGAATAAGAACTTAAATTGTTGCAATCATCTTCAATTCCTCCACTTCCAAAAGGAGATTTTGAAGTCATAGCCCAAGTTGTAAACAATCCTCTAGCCTCTGCTTCATATACACAGTTAGCTGTCAAATTCCTTACATAGCCTTCAACGATTCTTCCTGTTGAATCCCTAACAGAACAAGCATCCAAACATTGAAAGAAAATTTAGTGAGGAAAGACAATATTCACCAAAGCAATAAGCCAACCCGCAGAATCTGTGAATTCAACACAGTATTCATAAAAGTAAAAACAACTAACTCCTGATTCATCAAGATAATTGAGTCCTGCACCAACATAACTAATTAATGCATCAATAGAAATAGAATTGAACAAAATCCAACTAAAAGGATCATAAAATTGGATTTGTTCCTTAGAATTAGTATAATCAACTAGTATCATTGTTTTCCAAATCAAGCAATAAATGATTTTAAAAACTGTACCTTTGTTGCAGATAGGAAAATAGGTATCAAACCATTTCCTTTGTAAATTAACCCAACAAGCCAAGTAAAGCAAGTTAGCGTAATTAAGCCCAGAAAATCTAAAGGTTTGAAGTAGGTTAACCCCATTATAAACAATACAGAAGATTTTTTTTAAAAAACCCATTTTCAGAAATTAACCAAGTGGTGTTAAAAAACCAAATTAAATAAGTAAATAATCTTGTCAGAAGACACTTTATTATTCACTTCAAAGAAAATTTCCTTATGATTAGAAAAGACTGTTGAGTTTTAAAAAACAAAACTCAGTTGCTTTTTAACAACCATAATAATAGGAAGGAATAAGATACAGTGATGACCCTGTCAGTGTATAATGTTCAGAGTCAGCAGCCTAAACATTTCAGTGAGTTGATGCAAACATTCATCAAAAGACAGTTTACACTTACAATTTCCATAAATCAAAGTTTTATCCTTATTTATGAGATTAAATAATGAATCTACTAAAGTAGCAGACTTTAAAAGATAGAGATACGAAATCTCACCAAAGGTCCAGACGGCCTGGATTTCGTTTATATGTTGTTTAACTTGCAAGACCAAAACACCAGATCCAGATCCAAGGCTGGACGATTTTGGGCATGTATGGCAAATGGGGCTGCCTTGCAATAGGGCCTGACAAAGGTGTAGAAATGAGAACGATGGAAGGGTGGCTGAATAGATCCGGTGGTGGTAGGTGAAGGGAGGAGAGATGGGCTGATGGATGTAAACGGGAGTAGGGTAGGGTTTAGGAGAGGTGTTTGTTTGGACGGTCGTGGAAGAGGGAGGCTAAGAAGGGGGGGGGGGGGGGGGGGGGGGGGGAGGGTTACAGTGAGGATAAGGAGATGAGGTGGTTTGGTGGGGAGGGGATGGAGGAGCCGATCTGTAGCCCCATCGGAGTCGGAGAAGGAGGCTTTTGGGAGTTTTTGAAAACCGTGCCAGAGAGCACATTGTTTATGCCTAAATTGGGTTTGTAGCTATTCTAGAATAATATTCTATTCTGCCTAGGAAAAAATTACTAGTTTTACAAATGAACATAATTTTCAAAGATTTGTTTATCAGGGTATATTTGATTTCATTATTTAAATATAGATATTAAAAACATAACAATTGTATCTTTAGTCGAGACTCTTTAGGATTATCACTTATGAGCAAGAACATTTGATATTTTGATCCAATCTTCAAATAGGTGACAATGTTCACTACGCATTGAATATGTTCAATATATCAACTCTACAATACTTACAAATTTTTATTTTATTTTTCTCTTTTTCATTTTCTTTTAAGGGGCACATTTTTAGTAGCACTATATTGACTTGAGTGTCAGGTACCTTCGAGATCTCTTGTTCCGAAGGCTTCATAGAAACCGAAGAACAAGTACAACAGAATCTTCCCAGACAATCAATGGACCAAGTATGGTTACTCTTTGTGTTCCAAGTTTTTTCTTTAAGATCTCTTATATCACTTCCATCTCAATCATTTATATCAGTTAAAACAAATCATATCAAGAAAAAGAAAAACAATCAGTTACTGAGGTGCAGTTTAAAAGTGGTGCCTACACATCTCTGCTATTAGATATATCTAATTTTTGTCCCCCACTTGCAGAAAATGCTCTACAAAGCAACCAATAAATCCTCTGACATCTTTTATCCTAACGATAAAACTGATTAACTAAATCAGGTGCAACTGTAAAGTAGTTCTTCACCTATGGTCGAAACTAGTAAAAACAATACACAAAACATTGAAAATACGAGCAAAAAATGAACCGAGAATAAAGAGTTAAAATACGGATACAAAACAGTTATCCACTTTCTAGCGATAAACATTCCACCCTTACAAGTCTGTCTTAATAGGGGCTTTTCTATCTACCATGATGTAGTAGTACAAAATATCACGAGGCTAAACGCCTAAACTTTATAGTCAAAACCAACAAATTTGTTACATATAGGGGACAAAATGGTAAATTATCAATCCATTGGTGTATCCGCCTCTACATCTTCAGAAGCCGATGGGCCACTCCCACCATTCTCACCCTCCCATTCACTAGTTTGCATCGGATTTGGAGTCTCAGCATTTGCTTGTGGAGTTACACTGTTTTTCTTGCGATGCTCTACAAAAAAAAAATATTTAAATCAATAATTAGCCAACGTACTAAAAATTCGAGTTGAGTAACAGATACGAGGCTTACTTTTCTTAGATATTGCAGTACGAGTAATTTCCAAAAAATCTTCCCATTTGAGCTTTCTCAACTCCTGCTTCTCCTCTAAACTAAGCTCAAAGTTGGGTTCTCTTCCACATAAAAAAGCAGCCCTAACAAAATAATGGTTTAGGGATAAAGTATGTCTTAGAGAAAGTATATTTGTACCTGTCATATAATCGAGCAGCTTCTGTCTGAGAACTAACAGTTCCTAAGTGAATTTGTTTCTTATCAACTTTAATAGCAGCTTGCCATTTCATATTCTTGTAGTAAACACCTCTCATTATACATGCTTCATGCTGTTCAGAATGCTTTCTCCTGTGCTTTTTTCTACGTTTCACTTCTGAAAAAATAATCAAATATTCAGTTTTATGAGAATCTCCATAAAAGATTCAACAACTTGTAAAGGAAAATTAATACCTGGAAAGTCATAATCAGCTTGCTGTTCTTTCGATGAGTTTGATGTTCCTTGATCAGCTTTTGGTTTAGTTTCCTAAATACACAGCAAATAAATATCTTGTAAGAAAAGCTAATCAACAGCTTCTCTGTTATTTAATTATCTTTAATTGATCCAACTTAGAATCTCCAAGGCCTGAAAAAACACCAATTTTATAAACAAATCCTTACCTTAACAGTGACGGGATTTGAATTCTCTAGACCAACCGGTAATTCGGTAAAGAACTTAACAAGACCTGTATTGGATATAAAAATTAATATTTTAAAATTAGAAAGGGTTTATTTTTGTACATTATGATCACATTATTAGCAGAATTACATACCAGGTTTTTGTCCCAAAAGTCTGCGTCTTCGAATGCTCACCATTTTGCTCAGGTAAAAGTCTAAAACAATAATGTTTTTGATTATCAGACATTACACATACAAGTACAACAAATATGAGCAGAACAAAGTAATTACAGAGTGTAATTAGTAATGATCAAGAAATTGAACTTCTTATTCAAAACTATTACTTAAGGGCAGAGCTACCAACTATTTATTGAGTCAATGTTGGATCACAGGTCACTCCAAAAACAACATTATAAAAGTCAAATATCTAACTTTCCCTGAACTTCAATTGAAAACAACCTATAACTATGAGAATAAGAAGACTTTAGGAACAAAAAGAAGTCAACTTTAAAGTCATAAACTGTAATTCTCATTCCATACAACAACAATTACCCAGAAAAACATCTATAAGGTTAAACATGCAACAAATTGAAGAACAAATTTTACCCCTTTTAAGGTGTACCTTATAAGGTGGCACTACCAATCGCATAAATTGTCAGAAAGGTGATAGATTTGATAAACAATGGATGAAAAATCCATCATGTTTAACCTACCATAAGCTGATGTGTAACTGGTAATAAGTTACCGTGGTTAAAATTTCTCAAAATTTGTTAAAACTATCTTGTGATCAGGATCTCCTCGGTTACTCAGTAACTCAATAAAGATAAGGATTAGCACAATTTCAATTAAGATCGTAAATCTATAAAAACACCTAAAAATAATTCCTTTTAAGGATTAGGACTGTAATCTCTCAAATCGTGGACTAAGTCAACCCCACCCCAACCTACCACCTTTTATAGAAAACAGACCTTAACCAAAACCACCCAACAACACACAATTATCCACAAAATCAAGAAAACCCCTTTTAAACCCACATGAAATACACACATAAACAGTCGTTATAATCAAGAACTACATGCTTAAAGACAAGACATTCAGTACAACACACCTATAAACAAGAGTAAATAAAGAACAAATAATTCAATTAAGTCGTATATTAAGACATTGCGAGTGTAAAGCTGAGAGTTTACCTTAACACGAAGGGGAAAAGGTGGTGGGTATTGCTTGACAACCGAAGATAAAAAAAAATTGATTTTCAATTTCTTTTATTGGGAAAAATAAGGTGATGAAGATAGAGAGAGAAATAGATGAGAGAGAAAGAGGGTAAGTAATTGTAGTAGTAGTTGATGTTGTTACTCATGCATCTACCACCTTTTGTATTATTTCAACTCTCATTATGTTTGTTTTATAATGACTGAGAGAATGTGCGTCTCATTGTTTGTTTGTTTCTAGAGAAAGGGCCGATTTGTGGTGGTGATGGTTGATTAAGGAGAGTTGAATGAATATATAGTACTGCTGCTAATCGATGTACTTTACGAGTTTATAAGGAGGTAAGGACAAAAAAGAAAAAGAAAACGAAAAGGGTTATGTGGTGTACAAAGACTATTATACCCATGCGTGATTCTCGTATATACTACTTGGGTATATCTTATACTTTTTGCAAATTTTGCTTATCAACTTATGCGTTCTTTGGTTTTGACCGTTGCCACTATATTAAAATAATGTCTATTTTAATTAGAATTTGATAAAAATTAGAGTAGGAGAATTTATATTTCTTTATTACATTATATAATTATTTTGAATCGAATAAAATTTGAACTAAAATGAACTTCAAACTAGAATAAAATTCTACACGAGAAAAGAGATGTTAATGGAACATGGAATTCTGTATATCGTGATTCATTTCAAATAAAGAGGATTGTTAAAGTGAAAATAAAAAATGAGATGGATGGTAAGTACCGGTTTTTTCAGAATCCACGTAAAGACAGTAGATTGTGGTGATAAGGTTTTTCGGCACACAGACTCGCGCCACATGTATTTATAATATAACGTATATATAATAATCATCTGTATATAACATCTGCTTAAAGATCTAAATATTTAATTATAATATCTAACTAAAACTCTGTGAACAATAAATATAAAACTAGTTACAAAAATTAATTCGATTTCTTATTGCTCAAATAAACAGGTAACTTTAAATTCAAATTATTTAATGTATTTAGTCATTTTTTAGCATTATCATTTGTATTATTATATACTTTGTTATATATATATTGATGATATTAATAAATTAATTTTGTGAGTAAATCAAAACCCACGAAGATATAAAAAGTGGGGCGGGGGAGAATGAAACGGGGGTGACACGAGTTTTAAGACTTATTATTCTTTTGTAGAGTGGGGTGCGGGATTAGGTAACTTGTACAAATCCTTCAACATTGACATCCTAAAAAGAGTGTCCCTGACTATTTGAGCAACTATCGACTTTACTCCTTTATCATATGCCTCTATGAAGTAGAGTTTTCTCTGTCGTTAAACATAAATCATGTATATTATTTATGGTGTCACTCTTACGTGGAAACAACCTTTTTCCTCTCTTCGTTTCATTTTTTCGTTCTAATGAATTTGAATTTAATCCCACGTGCCTTTCTTATGTTTATGCCTTTTTGCGGTAGTTTTTTAGTGGTGGTTATGGTGGTTGTGGGTTAGGTTGGAATGGTGCTGGTGACCTTGTGGCGGTTGTTTATGCCTTGTGGTGTTTTTTGTACATGGAGTATGGTGGTGGTCTAGATGGTATGATAGTATATGTCTTGTATTAATAGTATGGTAGTTAAGTGTTCAAGGTCATAAAGAGGTGGAGGTATGATAGAACAAATTCTACTAGAAATATACTAATGAAACTAATTGGATACAATGAATAAAAGTGTTTGCATTTGGTTGATTAAGAATAAAGATATAATCGCTATGCAAAGTGACGAATAATGTATAAGTTGGACGAAAATTTAATGTACTTTGACAAGGATAATATGCAAAAGAATAAAAGATCTTTATTACAAATGATAAGGGCGATAAAGCCTAAATTATATTTGGTTTTCTTTCTTTGCAAGTTGCCCCTAGTTATAGAGCTAACTGTGAAATTACTAAATAAATGTATCATTGGTGCCTTATATCTCGACATCTGTATGTGTTACGGTTGATGTTAGACCATGAACCCGTGGTTATTGCTGATGATACACATGACATATTCAACTATTAATGGGATAAGATTGGGTGGTTTCTTAGACATTATCACTATATCGAGGTTATGTTTGGACATGCTTCATTCTTGTAATTTGATATGCTCGTTTAAATGGGAAATTTTGGGCGTGTCTTCGATTATACAAGGTTAAGGGTATTATCTCCCTGTCAAGTATCCTTTTAAATCGTAAGACATCTTCTAAAGGGTTTAGGGAATATTAGATATTTAGTCTTACCTTATACCTCATTTAACTAGGCCATTCTTTCTCTACTTCGATAAGTCCAACATTATATACATTGACTTATAGCTTCGATTACCCATAAGATAATTATTATGTCACTTTGTGTGGTTTCGATAATTTCGCTCATGATGGTGGTAATGTAATTATCACTATTACGGTATCCGTTTCCAAGATTTTGGACGGTGATTAACGTTTCTAATTTCACGTGTAATATAAGTGAAAATTATATCGCGGGAACTACAAAAGTTTTTCCATATTTCCTCTTCCTTCATATCTCAAGTCTCTTTATAGTCTTTGGAGTGAGTATTCTTTGTTGACTTCTTCAGATTCACTTGCTTTAATAGGTAAATGGTCATTTCTTTTCAATATTTTCTTATAATGCATTCATTAGTAAAATATTCTACTATTACTTCTCGTGATAACCCCATGCATAGCTCTAGTAAAGTTTCCACCATCCCTACCACCCACCTCCACCACGTTATTTTCTAGTAACGTTTGTTCCCTAAAAAAATTGAATAAATTCTCATTGGATCTCTGAGGCCAGAAAAATCTTAAAAATATTAACCCTTAATTAAATATTTCCCTAACTCTATATATAAGACTTTTACCCCTTTCTGAACTAAAACGGAAAAAAGATTTTTTTCGGACTAGAAGTTAATTCCAATTTTTTCAGGATCGATTCTCCAAACACCACCGACTGATTTTTTTTTGGGGTGTCATTTTCCCCTATGAGGTTTGAGCTAATTCCCAAAGTCCCCCATGAGTTTTAAATATTTCCCATATTCGCCCGTGATGTTAACTATACCAAACATGGTCTTATAAATCAAAACATTATCTAAATTTTATAATTTTAAATATGTTTCAGTCAAATAATTATTTTTTCTTGGCTCAATACCAAACATTTTTACTAATTTTCATATCATACTAAAAATAATTAATTATTCTTAGAGTACTTATATATTTAAACCCTCGTTAAATATTTTGAATATCTTTTGAATATGATTTTATATACGATGTGAAAGCGTATATTATAGTAGTAAAGAATACTGTATGTACTCATAAGTCACAAACAAGCGTAAAAAAGCCAACTACTGTACCAAAATCTATCTAGTTAGGCCAATAAAGCTATTACATCTGGATCTCAGAGTATCTACTCATAGCCATATAACTTAGTCCTAAGGCACACACTAAAGTTGTTGACTAATGGCTTGTAGGACATAGAGTCGCACTTGGTACATGATTGGTCTAAGAGACGCGTCATGTAGTGACTCACGTTGCCTTTGTTATCATATTAACCTAGCATTATCCATTGTGTTGTGGATATGTGCATCGTAAAAGTGGAATATATTTAGTGTTTCTCAGGTTCCAGATCTCCCACTAGGGTTATCATACAATTATTGGAGGACAAGTATCTCCATAATACATATCATCCCCCAGATAGAGGCGGGGAAAATACACATAACATGACAATCCTTACGTCAAATCCTTCTCATCCATCCTATTCACTCTTGTTACACTCAAATGTTATCTAAGGAGTAATCTAAGGCTTTACACCGTAGGTTAGGAGTTAAACGAACGTACTCCCCTTGTTCACAAGATGCTTACCCTAATAGTTAATTCTACACTCGTTGTTGGTATCTATATGAAAGGATCAATGAATCTCACCCTAGATCCATATTTAGGAAAACAATATGTACAAGTACTTACAACCAAAATATAAGTCACATACAAAAATTATAAATTCAAAACTCAAAATTTTATACGATGTTAAAAAGAATAAGATGCAATTTTAATACTTGTGCACGTGTAAGAATAAATTCAATATTTAGTAAAAAAAATTATAACACGTCTAATTTTTGTTAAAAATATAGATATTCATATTTTAACGTATTATTTAGATGGTTATATTAACTTACAGTTCTATGGTTTGTGCAAATTTTATTTAAATTATATTTAAGATTTTGTAACTTTTAATTATGTGTTTTTTTGTAAAAAAAACAATTAAAAAATTAAATTAATGAATACCGTTATGGGAGAATTTAGGTACAAATTGAACCACGTGGTTTTTGGAAAATACCCTAAACCTCGAGGGTAAAAATGACATTTTCCTTTAACTTTTCAGATACTATACTTTATTATAAAAAGTAATTTTTTTTCTCAATCTGAATTTAATTTATTATATGATTTAATAAATTTTTAATGTTTTGTTCAAAAGTATTGAATGTAAATATTTGTATTTATTATTATACTTTATTTGAAATAATGTATTTAGACAAGAAATTACTCATAATTAAAAATATTATATTTTGCTTAAAAAAAAAATTCTTTAGCTATTTTTCTCTCTCTCTCTCTCTCTTAAAATGTACTGTCAATATATGAAAAGAAAAAGTTTTAATTACTATTAAAAAAATTAAATTTTTTCACCTTACTATTAAGAGCCATTAATTCATAGATACCTATTAAAAAAATTATTTACTAAAAATATCTGTTAATAAATTTTATTATTAGAAAACATCTCTTGATAAAAATACCTTTATATAATTTTAATAAATACTCTATTATTTATTTATTTAAATTTAACCACCCTATTACAACTTTCAACCACCACTACTACCCCACCACCATCACCTACCACCGCCACAACCACCACTCCAACACACCACCATAACCATCACCACCACCATTACAACCTCAACTACCACCATAAGCACCACCACCATAAGCACCACCACCACTAGTACCACCACCACTTACTGCTAATTTGATCGCACGCGCATCCCTGTTCTTTTTAAATCCTCATAAATAATTCAAAAAAAACGAGAAAAATAAAAAAAATTGCATTTTTTGATAAAGTAAACCAATATTTACGTCTATGGTTTTTTTTTTTAATTTTTTACAAACACGAAATTCATTGTTTCAAACAGTAAATTTCATGTTTGAGAAAAAAATTATTGTTTCGAACAGTGAATTTCCTTTTTGCGGGAAAAAAAATCATAGACGTAAATATTAATTATCTATCCGAAAATGCAAATTTTTTATTTTTCTGATTTTTTTAGAATTAGTTATGACGATTTAAAAAAAAAATCACGGACGCGCGTCTGGAATTAGTAGTAGGTGGTGGTTATGGTTGTGGTGGTGGAGGTGGTGATAATGGTGATGGAAGTGTCCTATTATTTATTTAATATTAAAAAATAAATATTGTATTAAAAATAAAATAATATATTTAATAATAAAGATAGTAAAGGTATAAAAAGATACATGGGATGTTTTCTATAATAATTATTTCATTAGGCATTTATTTATAAAATAAATTATTGAAGACTATATTTAACAATTAGGTACTTTTATTAGGTTTCTTTTAGCAAATACCCCTATTATTAATTAACATGGTGTATTAGTTTTTTTTTTTTACCATTACTCATAATTAATGAAATCTATCTTTTAGATAAAATTTAATATAAAATTGATGTGTCACAATACTAATGGATTATGACCATGTCCCTACATATTGGTCATAGTCTTGTAAGAATTTCCCCAATACGTGCCTCTCATTCAAACTCCTTTTTGTTCCTCTTTCAACTAATTTTCCCTTTATACAAATTGAATCGCATAGCATCTCTCCTCCACGTGATTGAAGCAAATAACCTATCAAAAAGCAAACTCAATCCATGTAACTCATCTTCTTAACCTCGTCCAAACAAAATACACCCCCCCCCCCCCCCCCCCCCCCTCGGTATGTAAACAACTTGTCGCTGCCCAAAGCTTCGTCCCAACACCCATTACATGCCTCGATGGGAACGTAGCTATAATTGACCATTGTCCACTTAAGCTGGTCACCCCCAGTTTACCTACAAGTGGAAGCCACAAACTACTCATACGATTATGTATAACTAGAATGAAACCCGTGCACTTTCCCCTACATAGGTATTCCACATCATTCCCTCTACTAATTCCTTCTTCCTTAGCCTCTGTCCAGAATTGATACAAACTCGATCCATCATCTCGACTGTGATTTCCTATACTACAAAGCTGTTTAATTGTTTCCCCATATAGAATCTTAAACCATATGTAACATCCCATCTTATCCTGACACTTCACCTCCTCTATTCCCTATACCCCTTACAACCTTCTTTTGTCCTATACTTTCCCACCAACCCTTCACATAAAAAGGATAGTAACATGAATCCTTCCACCTCCTTCTGTAGAATACACTACATCCATGAACATCTTAGTATTATCATTCCCAAGTTGATAAACAAAAATCCTTACTCTATTATGTTGTTTCCCATACCCCGTATAATTGCACCCATGAAACAAAAGGAAACGAAAAATAGCCCAACACTTGTCCTTATTAAAATTATTCCTCTCAGTACTGTAATCTACAATCTTACCTTGCTCCTACATGCCTCGACGGAGACTCAAACCCTCCAAGTGTCCCTTGATAAGTTGAACACCCAAGCTGGCCTCGAAGTTCGCTTAATGTCTTTCGTTATGTCCTCTTCCGATCTAACGAACGAGAATCCAAGTTCGCTAACCCATCAGAGAAATTGAGATCTCTAGAAAACCATCGTTGTCGTTGAATTAAGTGAACCAAAGTAGAAAACTAGCACAATCGCTAAAAACCTTGATGAAGGTTTAGAAAGAGTTTTATTTCTATCCAACCCCATTAAACTCAAAATTCCTCCACATTTTGTTTGACCCATCCAAATAAGAATTTCTACTTTCGCTCAATATGCAATCCTTTTTTTTGTCAATAGGTATAATCTTTTGACAAAAAAAAAAGAGATAAGTGTAATATTTTTCTTTTTCTTTTTTCTTCTGTCGATAGGTGCAATCCTTTCACATGATTACTATTTTTTTGGACAGGGAGGGGGTACTGAATAGCCCAAGAAAAACAACAACAAATTAACCAATCCTAACTTATTGAAAGATACAAAAAGAACTGACTAGGGTCTTGCCCTATGAAATTCCTAGCTCCATGCCTAGCTTCTTTCGCAAGTTGATCGTCTCTATAATTAAGTTTACGAGGCAGGAAGCAAAAGGTGATAAGTCCCGATTCCTCCATAATACGCTTAATCCTATCAATAATAGGCTTTATAACCCAACTTGCTGCTGACACCTGCTTTATACCTTGAGTCATTCAAGGTTATCAGAACAAACACGCTTCCTAAGATTAGGATATCTCGTGCAAACAAGGGTTCTTCTCCAATAAAACTAGAGTTGCAATGAACAGTATCTTTGAACTCCCTAGAGAAACTGTTGTCTTTACTTATGAGAGTAACTCGGATCCCCAGTGGTTCGAAGAGAAATTTAAAAGAGGCAGTACATCGTAATATCAAGCCCTCCTCTGTGTTGTGCTCTCTTTGGTTATGATTTCTACCCATGTGTGTGTTGTTTGCAGTATTATCGACAATAGTAGACCAATTCATGTCATGAAGTTCCTACATGAGAGTATTAGTAGCCCATATCACATGATCAGAGTCAAATTTAGTATTCTCATGAAGAGTTTCTATTTTAGCTTTCCAAATATTCCATATAGATATCATAAGAAAATTAGTAACCTTTCTTTTATCTCAGACTTGTTTTGAGTAGGCATCAATAGTTTTGAGTAACCAGTCCCCCACGCTAAGAGATTCATCGAGAGAAACGTGAATCTGGAGTGTAGAGCCAGCCTAAACAAGACAACAAAGTTTACAATAAATAAGTGTTTACGTGATTAGTGTTGAAACTCTTTTTTTAAATTTTTTATCCTACACTATTGAACATATTTGTGCTCGTGATCGTGAGTGCGTGTTTAGATTTCTTTTTTTCGTTCAAAGTGCATGTTTAGATAACTCGGACCTAAACGTAAAACGTCTAACATAAGGCCAATCTCCATTTTCCTAGCTGTTCCAAGTTTGTACTATTGTATTCCGTGTTTACTCATGCGACTAAGACATATTGTCAAAATGGAAAAGGAGAAAGAAAATGAAGAGAATCAAAATGGGCAGTCCTTATGGTGGTCTTTCATTTAAGGATCCGATTCGAACAAAAAAATATAAAATTAAGGAGATGACTTTGACAAAAAACGAAAAAAAAAAAAAAGGGATCTGACTTTTCTCACTTTCTTTTGGTGGTGATATAATATTGTCGACGTATTCGATCGTACACGTAAGAGTAAAAACAAATCGGTCAAATTTGATAGAGCGGCTAAAGAAATTATTTTTCGTCTGTCTCATTTCTTAAAATCTCTTCAATTTTAAGTAGTATTGTAATTTTTTGAATAATGATCTCATCACTTTTTAATGTTTTAAATCAACTATTAAAAATAAATTAATTCATTTTATATATAAATATGATCATATATTATTATTAAATTAAATTACGATACATATTCATATTTTAAAAGTATAATAATTATTGATTGATGTAGTCTAATGTCTGTGTTTATTATTTGAATTATTAGTTTTGAGTATATAGTATGGAAGTATTTTTTTTTTTGGATTGGGTAAACACAGAGCCGGTTTTGAGGGAGGCCAAGGAAGCCATCGTCTTGGACCCTTCTCAATTCTTATCACTTTTAGAGCCCTTAATGTTCTTTTTGTATATAGTATAACTTTTTTCTTATTTAAAATGACCCAATTTTAGCCCAACTCAAAACAAAAATACTAGTCCTGTCTTTTTTTTTTTTAAAAAAATGTTTAGTTAAGTTAAGTAGGAAAAAAAATGATTTGTAATACACCTAAGACTTTTTTGGGGCCCACATTTTAAAGTTTGCTTTGGGCCTCCAAAATGTCAGGACCGACCTTGGGTAAACGGTTATATTAAAATTGCAAAAACTGTATAGTATACAAATAGTCACCTACCCAGACTCGAAAGCTTTAACTAGCAACAAGGTTATGCACAAACAACCATCTCACACTATTATATGATAAACACCCAATATCATCCAAGAAAGCATGATGAAGGAATAAAGAATTACTATGAAATAAGTGCACCACTTAATCTCCTTAACAACCACTTCCCGAGAAGTTGGATCGCCTTTCATGGAAAGATAATTCCTTGCCTTGCATATGCAATAAACATTAGCTCCAAAAGCTACCTTTCAAGATTTTCTTCTCCAATTTTCACGAGTTTTTGAGCTTCTTCTCCATTGCAGTTCCTTCATGTGTTGCTTTCAAGATGAAAGCAACACATGAAGGAACCGCAATGGATGGAACGGGGATCAACATTGCTTCTAAGAAACTTATGCAAGAAATTCACGGGATCGATTGGGTTAGGCAGGGTTATAAGGGACTAAATTACAGAGAAGAACCAAACGGGAACACATTGAGCGATAAACAGGAACAAGATATTACTTTATCCTGCGATGCATCTTTCTCAAACAAATGGGAACCAACGGGGATAGCAGTTATTGGCTATCAAAAGGAACAAAGCATGCCCATCAAACATAGTACAAGTATTGATTGCAATTCGGCCCTGGAAGGAGAAGCAAAGGCAGTTCTTAAAGCGATACAGATCGGAGCTTACTTCCCGGGGAAAAGAATTACAATCCAATCTGATAACCTTGAGATTATTCAAGGTATAAAGCAGGTGTCAGCGGCTCGTTGGAATATCCAACCCATCCTACAAAAAATTATCCAAAAGGCTGAAGAGCTTGGGCAAATTTCTTTCAAACACATCAATAGGAAGCTCAACAGGAATGCGGATAAGTTGGCGAAGGAAGCTAGACATGCAGCAACTTTTGTTAATCGGAATACGTGTAGTATTTTCGATTTATCTTCGGCATTTAGTAAGTTAGGGATAGGATAATTTGGTTTTTTTTCGGGTGCTTTTGCACCCTTTCAACGTCCAAAAAAAAAAGCCACTTTAATACACTCAATAAGGTATTCATCTACTTAACAATTCTCAACCACTTATTTATCTCATCCCAAATATTTCTAGCATAAGCACAATAAAAATAAAGGTTCGTATTTGACTCAAAACCCTCACCACATAAAACACAAAGTGGATCTAATTCCAAGTAGGCCATACGATCTTTCGTCTTGAGATTCTCCCTTAATACCATCCAAAACAACAATGGCATGCTTAGGAGTGATACAAAAATCTCAAACAATATTTTCCCAAGGCCTCACATAAGATTGACGGCGAAACAAATCATAAGGTTTCTTATATAAAGCATGAAAATTCTCACTAGATACCTCATGAATAATTGGAAGATCGTTTACCAAAGAGAACCACCTAGCCAAGATACACTATCTACCATCCACCCCAAGTGATCCTCGAATCATCTCATTAAACTCTCAAATATTCTTCAACAGAGGAGAATCAACCTTCCTCGATTTCCACTCCCAAAAGTTAACATTAAGAAGATATTCTCCATGGATCCATTTGATCCAAAGAGAATCCTTTTTTGCAAATCATCTTCCAACCCATCTTAATTAACAATGATTTGTTACAATCACCCAACTATTTCAAGCCAAGACCATCCTCCTATTTTAGAACACAAATTTTACTTACGGCGGCTTCTTATCCCAATAAAAATTCCTACGAATGTTAATGACTCGATCTCGTACACCAATCGAAACAAAAAATATAGTAAACCAAAAGAAAATGACACCTTGAAGAACCGATCTATAAGTTCTAATCTTTCTGCAAAATAAAGGGAAGAAGCATTCCAAGATCTTACACGTCCCTCTAATTTGTCAAAAAGAGGTTTGTATCCTCTCAAAAGTAAAACCGAAGAACCAAGAGGTACACCCAGATATCAAAAAGGAATCTCTCATTTATGCAAGTGTGTAATTTCCAAGATATTCTAAAACTCTTTATTTTAACCCCCACATAATAGATTTTCGACTTTGTCACATTCAAATGAAGCCCGAACACTCGCAAAAGCTCTTCAAGTTATCCATAAAATCTTGACGGACATATGACCGCCTTTAGATGGAAGCATTAAATCATTGGCGAATACAAGATGAGTAATCTTCACTTTTTCACACTTGGAATGATACTTGAAACCTTGATTTGTATTTCTCCTAGAAAGATATTCAAGAAAAAGAATAACGAGATAAGGTAAGAGTGTATCACCTTATCTTAAGACTTTCTCACCCTTGAATAACCCTTGAACCTCACCATTAATAGTCACGGAATAGTAAGTAGTAGTGACACAAGCCATAATCCAATCAACATACATTTTCAGAAAATTTAAACCCTTAAATACTTCATGAAGAAAATCCCAAGAGATAGAATCATAAGATTTACACAAATCGATCTGAATAGTGCACCTCGAAGAGCTACTATTATCATTGTACCCCCTCAAGAGTTCTTTCATAAGATGATTATTCTCGGCCGTCGATGTTTCAGACACAAACATTTTTTAGTCTTGTCCACAAGTTCATCTATCGCGTCCTATAGTGTGATAAAATAATTGAACACCTTTTGGAGCCACTTCCCACAAGTGTACAGGTCGTTGACAAGTATTAATATTGATAATTATTAAAGGATCATCGTCTCTCTAGGTACTATCACTGTAGATAAATGTGTTTCACAAGTATAAAAATGTAGAGCTCGTAAAGGCAATAAATAGAGAGAAAGTAAATAAATAATATATTTATTGGGTTTTTACAATAATTAAAAGACTAAAGCGATTAACAAAATAAGATTGTAAACTTAAATTAAATACAAAGTAAACTAATTATAAGATGGAGAAAAGGATGAAAGAGTTGCTTGAGTCTTTATAGTAGTCCCTTATGCCGCTAATTTAACGTTTTTTTATGAGTAAGGGTGAAATGGTAGTTTCTCTTTAGTTGGGATTCAAAACTTTCTCTAACTTCCTCCTAGGTAGCTTAGAAATCTATCATACGGTACAAGAGACCCCTCCCGAGTGACCCTAAAATACTTTTGAATGTTTTAGGTTTAAACCCTATTGTTATCTAGCTAGATAAGACCTCCCGGTTCACTACCACACACTGGACATCTATATGTTATTTCCGCAATTAAACTCCATTCTGGGGTGATAGTTTAACTACTTGGGTTACCCACTACTTGGCCAAAATGTGGATAGTGTTATAACAAACATATAGTCAATGGAATAAATAAATACCAATGTCAGTTAAACATTAATTCCAAATTCAATAAACCATCAAATAAGCTAGCATAGGTTCTTACATTTGCAAGCCTCAACAAATAAGGGTTTAGTTCATAATTAAATAAAAATCACCTAAGGATAGAATCATGTTTAAAAGAAAAAAGAAATGAAAGTTACTCAAAATGACAAATTAAAATAATGGATAGTTGGTGATGAATCGTTTGGTTTTGTGGAAAACCCCTTCTTTTCTTCTCCTCTGCTATATGCTCTTGCTCCTCATGAAAAATATGAAATGTAATGTGTAAATTTTGAATTAGGAGATGCTAGATGACTTAAGTACTAGCTAAAAAATGTTTGAGCCTCCATGGTCTCACTTAGGGGGTATTTGTTTGCACTTAATGAGATTTTAATCTGGTTCATTAAGACACCGGATCAATAAGACTGTTTGTTTTTCCTGTCTAATTCGGATCTAAATGGCTCTTAATGTGTCTGTTTCATTAAGATTTTAAACTAAGGTGTCGTTTGAACTTTTTAAGTGATAAGTACTGAATGCTGAATAACAGCTTAATAGAACTTATTCTATTAAGAGGCAGTGTCTGAATGAATCAGACATAGTTTGAAATCTTAATGAAACAGACCAATTAAGAGTAATTCAGATCTGAATTCGTCAGAAAAACAAACAGTCTTATTGATCTAGTGTCTTAATGAACCAGATTAAGATCTCATTAAGTGCAAACAAACACCCCCTAAGTCTTAATAATTCAGACACTGCCTCTTAATAGAATAAGTCATATTCAGCTGTTCATTCAGCATTCAACACTTATTACTTAAAAAACAAACGACACCTTAGTTAGGTTAAAACTAGCCCAATCCGTTTTTAGCTAGTGATGGACTAGTTCAAGTCACGTTGGAAGCAAATGACATAAATTATTTATCTCACTCGCGTGAGGTCTCTGGTGTCGTAGGATAGCTTCTTACTAACCTGGGAGGTATTGGGAAGAACATTGTATCCCGACTAATATGAAATGACCAATTTGCCCTTATATTTTGAAATATCGAATTAGTTGACTTCGACAATTACTAGAAATATTCAAGCATACTTCTCTTATATTAAAACATTTCATTAGTTAATTTGCATCTCCTTTTTAATTATTTACTATAGTATTTCATCTTTATTTGCCGCACTTAGGTTAATTTTCAAAAACCCAACAAATATTTTCCATTTATTTACTTGTATTCGCATCTCAACACACTATACTCGTAAACACAATCTTAATAACCTTGATAGTCCTTATGGAAACAATAACCCTTGTGTATTACCTTTTATTACTTTGTCAACGACCCCGTACACTTGTAGGTAAGCGCCTCCCTTGGTGTTGATATATTATCACGCTTTGGTAAACGACAACAAACCTTAGAATATAAAAATTAGAGTTTTTGTTTGATTTAGGACTTCTACGGAATCAATGTCTAAATCGATTATATTTTCTTTTAACTTATACTGATATGATTTTCATTATGATGTACACATATTTGATTAATCTCAATGTATAAATTACACCGGTGAGGGGGGGGGGCTTATAAGCCGATCTAAAAAATAGGAGTGTAAATGACTTATTCAATAAGAAGATATTAGGGATTTACATAGTCCTTAATGGGTAAAATCAACTAGTGCCTAATAGATTTGTAGGTCTATCTGAAAGGAATTCATATATTTAGAGGGTAGCTACCTAATTTACTCAAAAGAGGTTTAGGAGGATATTAGAGTCCCAGTTAATATAAATTATAAAACATTTCCCTTAATAGACTTCAGTTCACTTTCATGTGTCTTTGGTGATTCAAGACATACCGAGCTAGATTTTCTTTCCTTATATAACCTCATATTGCTCTTTTATCCTTTACTTGTCTTGTATTTATATTTAGTCCTTTACTTTTTGTTAGTTAGTATAAGCTTCACCTCATTAATCATCTTTTATATTTTGTTATTATCGCACAACTATCTTAGTTGAACTCGATTATATGCGTGTTTTAGTCAATTTTCCTTGCGGAGAAAGAACTTTACTCATTTTTTATTAATAAGCAACCTTTGAACTTACGGGGAGTAACCACCATTGTGTTGATTATATATCACGCTCGAGGTGCTATCAAGTTTTGGTGCCATTACCGGGGATTTTTAGACTAATTAGGTGTTTAGTTTCATGTAAATTAGTGGTTGTGTAGGTTTTACACTTGCTTCTTGTTTTTTTCTTTTTACGTGATTCTAATAAGAAGAGAACAAGAAGTCGTGCATAATATAAATAAAATAGAAAATGTGAATCTAGTTCTTCAGCAATTCAATGTGAATGGAAATCCCATTTAAGCTCAAGTGGTTCCACCACTAGGACCACAAAATACAGTTCAGGTGGCTCAACCGGGGTAAGGATTTTGATTTCATTTACAACCACTCGAGATCTGTCCATTAGTCATACAAGCCGTGAGGTTCAAAAGCCAATCCAAGGATGATGAATAAATTTACGAGTTATGATAATTATATTAGAGCCTCCCATGATGATCACGTAATGGTGGCACACAAATTTATACTGATTTGTGATGCATATGTCACTAAATGTGTCATAATAGAGCCAATGTATCAAACGGTATTCTAATTCTTCCTGGTTGGAAGTTCAAGTGAATAGTTAGATTGACAATCACCAAATTTAATGAAAAATTGGGAGCATATTCAAACCACTTTCTTCGATAGGTATTATCCTTAGAGTATGAGGGTCAAAGCTCAAATGTATTGATACTTTTACACAACAATAGGAAAAATCTTTAGGTGAGGCATGAACGAGATTCCAAACAAGATTGAAGAACTGTCCATTATGAGTTGCAACTAGCAATGTACTATAGAAGTCTTGATTTGAGTTATATAAAGAAACTAGAGTTTATATTAATGGAGGGGGATTTAGGATGTTGCCCCAAAACAAGATTTGTTTATCATGGACTGGATTGTGAAGAATGAGATGAGATGCCAACCCTCAGGGACTACCGTTCACCAAAAAACTCTAAGAAATTTACACATAGATAGTGAGACAACTATACATGCAAAGATAACCATCATATAAAATCAACTGAATCATTTAACAATAAATGGAAACCAAGGCGGGGAAGCGAAACAAGCCGGTGTGAATGTGGTACAAGAGTCATTTGGGAGTCTTAGTTGTGGTATAATAAATCATAGTTGGAAATAGTGGTAAAGCAATCCCAAAATCGGTCTACTCCGTGAATAATCATGGGAACTACTAATAACGTAGTCAAGGCTCTCAACAAGGTAACATAAGTAACCATCTAGGTTTATAGTGGTCTAATCTAATTGTATATGTCAATCAATATCAAAGTCAACCCCAAGGTAACCACTACAGAGAGAACTCGTATCAAGAAATTCTTCATAATAATCAACATCAAGGTGTGTAATCAACTAGAAACCATGTTAATCCTCTACCAATATAGGATTCTTATTCAAATAGCTTGGTTCAAAAAACACTTCCAGCATATGTACAAGAGGGCGGGAAAGATTTGGCGGGGGTGATAAACACTTTTCCCCCAACACGAATAAGAAGTTTGATCAGTTAGCAGAAAATGTTAATTCACAAATACTACTTTGGAAATTTCGATGCATCAAATGAGTCAATTGGAACAAAGTGTTGCAATAAAGAATCCAAGGACAAGTTTCGAGCATCAATTAAGATTTAGAAACTTCTAATATGGAACACATCAAGGGTGTAGATCTTTGAAGTGGAAAAATTTTAGAGTCACCATTAGTTATTGCTAGTAAAGAGTCCGGTTTGACACACAATGAAGTGATTGTAAAAGAGAATGAGCATCCCAAGCCGAGTTTGGATGAGGTAATAGTGAAATATTAGGTTGATGTAGTAGAATAAGTTATTCAGACTACGGTGGAAGCACCGAAGGTTCAATAAAGAAAGAAAGTTGATACTAGCTACAAGAAATTCGTCCACCATTCCCATTCCCATCAAGAGTTATAAGGAAAATTGATGCTCCAGAACACAAGAAGTTTATTGAGATGCTAATCCATATGAATATTAACATTCCTTTTCTCGACACAATCAAACACATGCCAAAATACTTGAGATTCTTCAAGGAAACACTTTCCAAGAAGAACAAATTTGAGAAATACGAGATCGTGAAATTAACTGAGGAGGTTTAAGCTAAGTTGCAAAATAAGTTACCACCTAAGATTAAAGATCTGCGGGGTTTCAATTTTACAATCATGATCTGTGGTACATTCAAGGAAAAGGCCTTATGTGACTTGGGAGAGAGTATCAATCTTATGCCTAAGAGTGTGTTCGATAAATTGAGAATCACAGTAGAAAACCAAACCTCGTGATATTACAAATGGCTAATCGTACGATAACATGATCGTGAGGAGTAGTTGAGGGTGTTTTGGTGAAAGTAGGTATCTTAATATTCCCGATGATTTTATTATCCTCGACTATGATGCATATCAAAATGCCCTTCTCATATTGAGGCGTCCTTTATTAGCCATGGGACAAACAATGATAGATGTACATGGAGGTGTGGTAATATTGAGTATAAAGGATAACTCCCAGGCCTTCTATGTCTCCGGAATAGGTGACATTGTGAGAGTAAAAAAACATCTCCATGATACAAAGTGTTACGAGTTGTATGGTTTTGAAGAAGCCTAAGGAGAATACGAGAAAAAGAGAAAAATATGGGTTGGGTGTAGGAGACGAGGTTGTGTTTAAACGTCCATCCCCAAGAACAAATTGTATAAATATTGATCTACATGGAGTATGACATTGATTGTCACTAGGGTCATCTTAGACAAGGGAATCGAAGTGCAAGCCAATAAAACGTGTAAATTCTAATTAGTTGATTCGAAAAGAATTGAAAATATTATTTTAGAAGCTATATTAAGGAGGGACGAGCTTAAGGTAAATATGTAAAAGTTAACGACATTAAACAAAAGTGCATGTGGGAGAAAACTCACGATTTTTAAAGCTTTCATTAATTAAGTGTATAATATTTTTTTTATAGTTCAGCGTTTAATTTGTGTACATTACATATCATGAGAAGGGTATTGGAGTTTTCTATGGTGTATGGGTAAAAATAGGTGAGTCTGAGGCTAAGGAAGATGGTGGATTTGAAGAGTCAATGAAAAAGAAGACTGTGGGATCCCCCATTGGAAATTTTGAGTATGTCGGTGCATCATGGGAGCATTGTTTTTATTAAATAGGATATTTTTCTTTTTATGACTTTTGATTTTTTGGCGGTGTTATTTGAGAAAGGAAAAAATAGAGATCAGAACCCACGGGGTGCCTCAGCCCAGAGGACGACGTGTCTCAGGCTTACAAGGCAATATGGTTGTACCAAGAAATGAGTTTGAAGGCGCGCCTCATATCTTCTTGGGCGCTCCTCACAAATCGGTGCCACTAAGGGCATGTCGTCGCTTCTTCTAGAGCACGCCTCAGGGAACTTAAATGTCCTCAGTGGATTTTTTTAGCAAGCCACGGGGCACCGTCACTTTTCCTAGGGCGTGCCTTAGAGAATGCTTTTGGAAAAACATTCAGCGTCGAGCCTCACCTTAATCAGAGGTGCGCCTCAAGTTGGTGCTGAAAAAAATGGATTTTTTTTGAACAACTATGACTTTTCACTCATAGTCGAAATCAACTTTTTTTCAAGCCTAGATAGCATATTTTTTGAGATCTATCCAATGCAGCATACCATACCTCAATAGAAGCTCTTATATGAAAATTCTGACCAAATCCTTTAGATTCAACACATCATGCTTAACTTTAGAGATGAATTGTTGACGATTGGCTAAGAATATAGGGAGATATATATACCAATTGAAAGCTAAGTCTAGTTTCCAATTCCATAAGCCACGCCTCATTTGGATGTCGTGTGACAAATTTAGGATTAAAATGGTGAGGTGCAACATAAAAATAAAGGTTTTTTTCTCAAATTCGCATGCCCCTCGACCGACAATTTTATGTAACTCCATAATATCATCAATTAAGCGGAATGGGTCGAGAAAATCAACACCTAACTCAGGGATTGAGCGATTATTGCAAGGTAAGTGTTCTTTCACCTCTCGTGAGCCTTTCTAAATGTATTTTAACCGGTATTTAATTTTGAGTCTTTTTGAGTTGTGGGGATATGACTCATCTTTTAGTGGGGTGAGGGTACTCATTGTTATCATCCCTGTTTCATGTGTTTATTTATTTGATTTTTTTAAATAAAAATAAATATTTGAAAAAGAAAAAATATTTTGTTAAAGATGGGTGTCTCATAAAAGTATGGTTAGAGGACTTTATGATATGAAGTAGGTCATTGCTTTACAAACTCCCATATTATTCTTTGATTGCTTATTAAAAATATGTATTGTGAATTAAATTGTTATTTAACAATGCATATAAGGCTAGTTTAAACAAAGTGAAAAATGGGTAGGTGTGTAGACCTTGAGAACCGACCTAGTCAAAAACCAACTTAACCTAGATCTTTGAAGTAAAAAAGTTAATGAGATTACATAGTTAAGAAATGATTAAGATAGTTATTTGATATGCCACTTGTGCCGTTTAGCTTGTCCAAATTAATACTATTTATCACTCATAACTCCTTAATTCCGAGCCTTTTCTTTGTTAGCCACATTATAAACAAATACCCCTTAGATGATAGGACTTTAAGGGGTTTTATTTTGTTTGTTGTGTGTTACATTACGATGCAAATTATTGTATTTCTTATCAGATTCATGAAAATAAAAGAAAAAGTTTGAGAAAAAACTTGAGAAAAAAATTGAGAAAAATAAAAAAGAGGAAATAAGAAGCAAGCACGAAACCACAACAATAAATCTCAGTTTATTATTGACTTCCAAAAAGAAAAAAAATTTCTAGCAAGTGAAAGAATTAGAATACTGTAAATAAATTGTACTGATAATTGGGTATTCTTGTTTATGCATTAAAAAGGGATGAGTGAGCACATATATGAGAGAAAAATCAAACTCTTAGTAGATTATTTGTTTGGTTTAGTGAGGAGAGAACCAAAAGCTCACTTGAAATTTTTCATATATATTATGTACCTCACACAAGTCTTACATTATAACCAAAAAGTCCTTGTGGACTTTAGCAATGTGGTTAAGTGACAAATGAGCGGATAAATCAAGTGAGTCTTCCATTAAACAACATGGAAAAATCGATGATCATCCTATTGCCACCACTTTGAATCGAGAAAAACGACCATTTTGCATTGCAAAGCTAAACTTTTCTTGATATTTGACATTGTTAATGACTTGTATGATTAGTATTTTTTGGGTTATTTATTTTGCATTAGTTTTACGAGAAGTTCTCTTTACATAGATTATTAGTCGTTGCACGTTTTTACATGATACATTTTTTATTCTTGGATTCAATTTTATGCTTACATTGTTAGGATGACAACACTTTAATTTAAGTTTCTTGATGTCTCGTCCTTTGTGATATATTTTGGTACTTTAGCGATATAATTTTTGGTGGTTTTGAGATTAAAAGTTGGGATTCATCCCTTTATTTACAATATTTTGAGTTCTTGGGCAATGTTTGAGATTTAACGTGTTTTAGAGCGGCTTAAGATATTTTGTGTTTTGATTATGTAGCTCTTAGAAACAAAGAGGATTCAAGGATCTAAAGACTAATCTATGGGGTCAATAAGTTAAGAAAACATCCAAGATGAGTAGAAAAAAGACCAAGACAAATCAATAATTCAAAAGATTCAATAGAACTAAAGCACCAAAATTGTAAAAAAATGTTTTCGTCAACTTAGGAAAGTCACAAAAATTAATTGGGTTGCATATGCTTCTTGCGGTTTGGGACGGGTTTGCCGGTTGGAATCGGGCCTGGAGGGATCCTCGTGGTTGGACCTTGTTTCACTGAGGGTGGCCAAGTTCGCCCCATGGTTTTCGGTCAGGTACGGGAAGTTGGGTTTGTCTTTGTGAAGAGATGTTGTCAATACCTAGAGTTCTTTTGTGGAGGTAACGTCGATGCTTTTTCTACAATGACCTTTTGAGACTGTTAATTTTACCCGTTAGCTAATAAGGTTCTCGTTGTTTCATTTTCATGTGCCTCCATTATATTTTTTTTGATCGTTCTCGATTCCTTTGGTCACTTATGTTTTCTGTCATGAGTGGTTATGTAGTTATTAACTCTATTTGTTTGGTGTGGTGTGGGCATCGACATGTTCTTTTTTATGATGGATGTTGTTTTAGTTGGTTTGTCGGGGTATGTTTTTTGTTTTGTTTGCTTCTTTTTTTGCTTTGTTGTTCGTTTGTTTCTAGCTCTACACTTCTACACGATTGCTTTGAATACTTCGATGATTGTTGGGGTAATATACTCGTCAGTGTTGTTGCTTGGCTGTTATTACGGTCAGATTCAGTCTGGTTAGTGCCTGATGGAGATGGATGATGGCAGTTGTTTGGTGTCCGTGCTCTCATTCGACCCATTCTGTTTCGGTTTTCGTTATTATCACTTGGGGCTACTGATATTTTTAATGGTTTGATATCTACCAAGATCTTTGCTGCTACATTTGTCGCTTTGGCTTTTACTATGGATAGTAGAGTTGCTTTCGAGTTGATAACAATGTAGGTCATTAAAATGGTAGTCGGTTTCCTCCCCTTTGTAATGAGTTTTAAGTTTGTCTTTCTTATGTATCATGTTTCCACAACCATGGCGGTCTCAACCCGTCTTTTCAGGGTATCCCTTTTGGGAAGGTGTTGTTGTGTTGGTTGGTCTTGTTATCTTCTTTTCATTGTTTTTTCTTTTTAATTGTTGGTGTATCTTTTCAAAAGGGTTTGGTCGTTATTGGTGTAAGGATAGATAATGCAACTATGTATTATGTTATGGTTTAATTTTAATATTATTTTTTTGGAAAAAAAAATTTAACATCCTTTACCCGACCGTATCATATGTCAAAAGAACACGACAACGGTTTTCCTCAAACAGTGGTAATTTGGGCCTTTCCATATTTTCGGCCCAAAGTTACTATATTAACACAAACCCACAATAAATTAACGAAACAGAAGCCTCTCTTGAGTTTAACAAAGCAAATTAGGGTTTGAGCTGCGTTTTGGGGATTTTATCAAATCGACGACAATGATTTACGACGTCAATTCTCCTCTCTTCCGTTCCTTCCTCAGCCAAAAGGGAGGCTCTTCTGACAAGAGGTATCATCGCGCATTTCCCATACTTTATATATACATGTTTAATTCATCTACGCAGAGTTAATTTTAAATTGTTAAAGTTAATTATTTATTCATATTGTGTAAAATATCGCATGGACTAGGTGAAAGAATCGCTATTTTAGTTGATAGAAACAGTTTGTTATAATATGTATAGATGAACTATGTGTTTAATTGTTGGGATCTATAAATAACTTGTATGTATTGGAAATGAGCTTTTATTTGCTACGCTGAGATTTTATCTTGTTAACTTGATAACCATATAATTTTGGCTTCTTAAAGTAGAGAATGGTTTGTTCATATATTGGAGTTAAAAATGAAAGAACAATTCTGAATATATTTTGTTTATTTGGATTCACTCTGGTTCTTGTATCAACTTGACTACTTTGTATGTGTATAGTTTGCCATTTTCTCTTATTTGTTTGGATTTACCTGTTATTTCATGTAGTTATGAAAGCTTTAGTGCCAAGAAAATGGTCTATCCACTTTAAAATGGTTTTAAATACACTATAGAATGTTCAATAACTGTAATAACATAATTATTCAACATTTGTTTTAAGAAAAACATCATACTTTTACAATTAGAAAGTAAAAGATTGTTATCTGACATGTTTCTTGTACTTGAATGTAAACCAGGAAAAATGAAGAACCAAAACCAAAGGAGCAAAGGTTCAAGGCAAATGAAAACAAGCCTGTTATGAATGAGTGATATATTACTATGCAAGATGTAACTGTTTAGCATGGCTAGAATTCTCTTCAATGCAATTTTTATGATTTGGAGTTTTTTATTGTTGACAATGTTAATTTAATATAAGCTATGATCTAAATCTCATGTCATTTTTTTCTTTGTGATGGACGTATGTTTATGTTTCAAGTGTATGCTTAAGTTATTTAACTTTCTCTTGGAGAGTTACAAAATATCATTTTTTTGGTTTGTCTAATTTAATAAAATAATTGACCCATACATGTCAGATCATTCCCCACACCTTATTATTACTTCTAAGAGTTGTGCAAAACAGAGTTTTCACAGAATGATAAAAGTTGAGACTGGTAAAGAATAGTAAGAGTATTTTCTTTGGATCCACATATATTGAAAAGAAAGTTATGATTGAATAATTAAAAGGTAGCAAACAAGAGACATATGGACCATACTCTTTTGACTTGAAAAGCTGATCTACCATAGAACTGGAAATGCATGCATGGCAAAGCACTTGAGTATGTCCATTGAGTGGTTTCCCATGTGAATCTTTCATCAACCCTTTTTTAAATCAACTTCTATTTCCTCTTCCCTTTCTTCTACTTCTTCCGTACTCACATGTTCACCTGCAAAATTACAAATTGTTGCCATCTTTTATAATTGCTCCAAAAAGATTAATTAGAAAAGAGAAATGACACGATTTGAATGTTTAAACATATAAGTAAGGTGAAACAATATGAGATATATGAATGATAAATTAATTTAGCAATGATGTGAGAGCTATTGAGTTAATTTTCTTAAATCAACTATGATTACTTTGTCAGCGTGATTTGTGGTAACTAATTTTTTTTTTTTGTTTTTTCATTTTAATTACAAATGTAAAATGTTGGTAGTTAAAAGATCCCTTTAAGGTTGGTATGATCATCAAGGATTCAGTTATTATTCGATTGAATAAAGAGATTAATTTTGAAATGAACAGATGAACCAACTCTTGGTTATTATTAGTTGGACCTCTACTATCTTTTCTTAATAAAGATACAAATAAATCACATTTATTTCTATATTCATATCTTTTTCTCCCTATTTGTAGTAAGTTTATTATTTTATTTATTGCAATATTACACTTCACATACACATACATATATCCAAAAAATGTCATGGTCTTGGCTCATGGAAGGGAAAGAGTTGGGTAGATCTGACTTACCACTTTGGACTCGGAGTAAATGACTCCAATGAGATTCGATCCCAGGACCTCTTGGTCTCTGCGGAGTAACCTAACCACTAGGCTAACTATCTATCTCAAGCTGCCATTTTGAACACTTGTAGTAATATTTGAAAAATAAAAGAGAAATGAACACTTGTAGTATGTTATCACATTAGTGCTTTTTTTTTTCTCTCCTTTTCTTGGTCGCGGTCAAATGATGGTTAGTCTTTCTCGCTAGGTCAATTATCTTGTTTGGATGACAACTGTAAATTAGTTATTTGGAATCTAACCGTGGCACGAGCCGCACAATTGTTAATCACCTTCTATAATTTAGAGAGCACAAAAGTTGCCAAAATTTAAAATAAAAATAGGATCCTAAGATCCCTATTATCTTTTGAAAACCATATGATCATATGATAGAGGGGGATATAGACAAAGACATTCTACATCCTTTTTGTCTGCTACATATGCGATATGTTTCATTTAGCTACAGCTATATAATCTACTTTGCTGTTAATATGAATATCTTATTCTGGATGATTTCGTATTTTTCCAGCCTTAAAAAGGCAAAGTAAACCATGCTTGATAATAAAAGTAAAAGTAAATGCTCGTTTGTATTCAGAAGGGAAAATAATAATAAAGGAAAAGAAGAGAAAAATTATAAAGGAAAAGAAAAGAAGGGAAAAATCTTGTTTGGATTAGGAATTTTTGTGTTGAAAAAAAATTCACAAAATTTTTTGTGTATTTTTTATTCGGATTTAATAAAAATAAGGAAAATGGAAAAAAGCCGAATATGATTTGGGATTTCTCGTATATAATTAACTAGCTATGTCAATGTAAGACCGTTGTAAATTATTTTAAAACTTTGTAGGTTAAACAACGCTAAATAGCAAGAGACCCTTAAATGAAACATATTTTAATTGACAAAATACGAAGGTGTCATGACATCTAGAATATTTTTTGCAGACAACGGAACAAGTTGAAAGTATATTATCCTCATATTTTATATATTTTTAATTGATATTGAAATTAATATTTAAAATTATTGATAAATTTTTTAGGTTCTTAGAACCGTAGAAGTTTATTTGGTATTAAAGTTAAGATTTTAAAATAAATGATCAATTTAATAAAGAGATAAAAAAAAGATTATTGTTATTTTTGTTTTTGAATTATTTTTATCAAAATATTTTCCTTCCATTTAACTCCGATTTGGAGTGATTATAAAATGAGATAGATAGGTGATTTTCATAATCATCTCAATTACTTTCCTTTGAAAAACCTTCTAATACAAACGTTAGAAAAAATTAGAAATCATCTCCCTTCTTTTCCTTTCCTCCCAAAACCTTCAATCCAAACAGTTAATCTTTTCTAAGTGCTATGCTAGTTGATTAGTCTCCCACTCCCCCCCCCCCCCTCTCTAGGAAGTTCATACGAATATATTAAGTCTAAAATTATAGTAGTAATTGTTTTTTTAATCAAATAAACAACTTAATCTTTAAAACAAAAGTAATTGTCAAATTAAAAGAAGAAACATCGCAATATCACAAAACAAAACAAGAGTAAAAAACAAAATCAAATGGGCGGAGTCTTGATATTTTTTCAACCCTTAAAGGGGGTAAAGTAAGAGGTACAGGGTTCGAATCACCTCCCTGAATATGGGTAACCTACTTCTGATTAAGTAGGAATATGCATGAGGAGGCGTGTATATTTCCTATGGGATTAGCTGTGGTGCGCGAAAGCTGGCCCAGACACGCATGTATTAAAAGGAGAATAAAAAACAAAAGAAATCACACACATAAAAAAACGACAAACAAGAACTTTCCTAACTTATACTACAATTACAAAAATCGACAATCATAGACGATTTAGAGTTATCATCTCATGGTTTTGTACAATTTGTTCTTTTAACAACTTGTAATTCTCGTCATGACAAAAATGAATGTGATATAGATGTTTTGGAGTGAGTGAGTAAGAAACTAAATATTGTCTTTAACCTCGATTAACACCAATGACTTCTCGTGAAGGAAAAAACAATTTAACACCTTGATCTTATGCAAATTGGGACCAAAGCCTTAAACGACAAATAGTTCATGAAGATCCATTATACAAGACGTGAGTGTATCATGCAACACTAGTTGATATTGTACAAAACCAAATTTAAGTCAATAAGGGACATTGTGAGCACACCTAACAACCTAAACAAACTATATTCATTGTAGTTTTTATCGAAAAGTTCTAGCGTTTTGGAAACCTAGGTATCCAAGAAGTGTCATACCCATTGAACCTAAACCATCTGCCATTTATAGATGGAAAATAGTTCCTTCCATCCCAACCTTCTTGCTTCAACCTTCCTCCTCCATTGGTTCCTTCACAACTTTGTTATTATTTTTTGGTTCATTGACTCAGACTTTCTCTTTGCATCTTGTTAGGTCAACATGCAATTGATTTATAGCTTGCATTATGTGGAACTAAAATGGGTCCAGAACACCACATGTATTCATTTTCTTTCCTACATTTTACTTCTTCTCCCATCAAACTAACCTAATATTTCATTTCTTTAAGTTCACCTTTCTTCATAGTTCTTCACAAAATTCACGTTTTCTTAGCCATTCCAGAAACACCCAAACTAAAGAGGTTTAAAGACTCGTGCATAATGTGGCTATAATCCTCAATGAGTTATTAAGGATGTTAGTTCATTATATATGAAGTATTTACAAAGACAAAACCTGTACTATGGGAAATAAAAAAATTAAAATATCTCAAGATTATCTAAGCTAGAAAAACAAAGATATGTACAAAATCATCTAAGATTAAGGAAAGAATATGGAAACGATTATTCCTTATCACCCCCTTCAAGTTGAACATACTATAAGGAATTACGTGAAGTTTGTTACAAAAAAGTAGAATCTGAGTCTCCGTGACTCCCTTCGTAAATGAATCAACAATCTAAAGATGTGAGGGAACAAAGGCGACTTTAAGAGAGCTATTGGTAATTAATTTACAAACAAAATGGTAGTCGACCGTGAGATGTTTAAAGCAAGGTCTAGTGACAAGATTTACCACTATAAAAATAAATCTTTTGTCGTCGCATAATATTTTCAGAGAGGAAGTCACATAACGACGTAAATCGCGGAGTAGCTTAACAATCCAAACAACTTCAGTTGTAGTAAAGGTTAACCCACCTTTGAAACTGGAGCAAAAGACAATAGATTGTTTCTTGGAGCACCAAGATACAAAATGGCACCTCCGAAGATAACATGGTTTATGGTAGACCAACGTGTACCCGGATAACTCATCCAATCAACATAGGAATAAGTAAGCAAAACAAGAGGATGATGATCGTCCTTTAACATAACGTAAGATTGTTTGAGTGTACGAATAATCTTCAGTTGAAGCATGCATGTACATGCAAATGGAATTGACACTAAATGAGAGATTAGACCGGGTAAATTTCGAATATTGTAGAGCTCCGGCAAGAGACCAAAAAAGGTTGGGACTAATCTTTGGGAGAGAGATGATAACCAACTAGAAAGGGAGTGGTAATATTTTTGGCCTCGGTCATGTTAGCACAACGTAGTAAATCAAGAGCATAATTGGTTTGGATAAGAAATAATCCTTAGGAATTAGATTGAACTTTGACACCTAGAAAATAGTGTAGAGAACCAAAATATTTCACAACGTATTTGGTGGACAACCGTGTAATAAGAGTCTTTATTAAGGCGGGATTGTGGCCAACAAGCATCATGCTATCAACATAGAGCAAGATATAAAATGTGTTTGTCGTAGTGTGATGAACAAATAGATAAGAGACGACCTAACTAATAAGAAAATTATGTTCCATAAAAAATGAAACGAATTGTTGGAACCAAATGGGTTTGTTTTAGTCCATTAAAAGTATATTTTATGTTGAGGAAAATATAAACAGTGTAGCCATGCGGATGATCCATGTAGAATTCTTCAAAATATGACCATAACATCTAATTGATGTAAGGGCCATCCATAAGTGACTATAATGGACAGAAGAATCTAAATATTAGTAGGTGTACCACATGGCCGATCAATCCATAAAAATTAAAGTAGTCCTTGGCTACAAGGAGACCCTTGTGTCATTTAATGGAACCATTAGATGAACTTTGGTCTTAAATAATCAAACAACAACAACCCTATTGTGATTTTGAAGGTGAGGTACAAGATCTCAAGTATTGTTTTCCTCCAGAGATCATGTTTCTTCATCAATAACTAAGAGCCAATGAGGGTGTTTTATAGCAGACTTGAAACCTCGGAGTTATTTTAGAGCAAGTAGGATCTGCAAAAAGTGAGATGGAGATGATATCTCTAATGCATGATAAGCCTTAGATTTAGATATAATAGTTTTCCTTGAGTGACCATTGAGTGAGTGTTGGTAGTGGCTGTCAGCACTGAAATAGGAGATGCAGACGGGCATGGAATAGGGATTGAAGACAATGTAGGAGATGTCGAAGGGAATTCTTCACCAATACCATCAATGCATGGCAAATAAAGAGAAATCAAAATAGTAGAAGACAACAACAAATTTGGAGAAGCGGTAGACATATTATTATTAGACTCCAAAAAATAAAAATAAAGTAATATAAGGTCTTGAGTTGGGAAGTTGTTGTATATCATCAGTTGCATAAAAAATATTAATTTCATAAAGCTGGACATGCCAAGAGATATATTGATAATGGGTTTACAGTCAAAACAGCAACATCCCTTGTGAAAAGGGTTATAATCTATAAAGACACAAGGTGAGGATTCAAAAAAAATTATTATGAACATAGTCTCGTAAGTAAGGAAAAAATAAACATCATCTTGGGTGGCCTAGTCGTGCATGCCACAAGTGGACAGAGGCACACAACTTATTGGAAGAAACAAGGGAAACAAGTCATGATGATTCTGATTAAGCATGTATAAATGATTTTCAATTTTTTAGACCCTCAACACTACGCTTGTGAAAATATTATGTATGAGAAAGCTAGAAGGAGTAAAGATTGCACAACAATTATTATCTTTTGTAAGTTCACTGATAGGAATAAGTTTTTCTTAATTCCATGAACAACGAAAACATTGGATAAAGTAAAAATTAAACCGACGTGAAAAATAGAGATTGTTCAATACCAACCATCACTCTTTCATTACCAGGAGTAGACAGCATAAACACCCATACTCTGGGATCACGTGTCATGTGAGAAGTTGCACCAGAGTCTGAATACCATTATGAGTTGTTAGAGTCTAGAATCATACAGGCCATAAAGGCCTCAACAAGATTGGTTTACTACTTTTTCGTGAGAGTAAGAAATGTCAAGTAGTGTTTTGCCAAGTGTCCCTCCTTGTCACAAAGATGAGAGTACACTGAGGAGGAGATGGATGATTTTGAGGCAGGGGAAAGGTTTAGGCTTCTCATTCTTAGTTTGTCACAGCCTAGTGGAGGATTTTTGTTGAGCATAGAATTCCAAGTTGGAATATTGTTGAGACGCCAATCTTTTAAAAATCCTGGAAAAATTTCACAATAAGATATGCAAAATATCATAACAGAGACTGAGAGAACATTGGAATAGAGAAGTTTTGTAATCAGGTTTCAATGCTCTCAAGAATAGTGGACTTTATCCAGGTCGTCAATGGGGAGACCTATAGTCGCTAGTTGATTGCAGATGCCTTTGAAGAGTCAGGAAAATTCAACCACAAATTTCGAGCCTCGCTACGTTTGTTGAAGCTCATCCTTGAGTTGAAGTTATCGAGTCTTGGACATGTGAGAGAAGGATGATTCAAGAGTGTTACATGCCTCATATGTGTTACTTAAACCAAATACTTAATTTATATACTCCTCTATAAGAGAAGAATATATAAGACTTATGAGAATCTGATTTGTATTTAGTCAAGAAGTGTAGGTTGGATTCCCTATCGCGGTGCCTTTTGAGCTCGTAACCTTCGGAGAAGGAGCCTGTACACTATCATATAGACATCCAAAGAGATCTTGTACAATTAAAACAGGAATGAACTAATGTCATCATAGAATATAATTGGACGATGTCAGTTTGATGGTGGGCATATGCACCATCGCGTTCAACGAAAGAGAAGGTGATAAGGATTAAAAAACCATGTAAATGATCAAAGAGGTTTATGTATTGTTTGGTATAATATTTTTAAAAGAACGGAAAGGAATTGATAAGAATAAATTTTTTATTTCCTTTGTTTGGATTCAATTTTTAATGAAAGGAAAATAATTCAATTGATTGCATAATCCTTTGGATTCTCTTTAAAAATGTCAGTTAATTAATCCTTCTATTACGAGATCATTTCGAAGGCAAGGAAATGATTACTTTTTTAAATGTCACAACTAACCTTATAATTTTAATATATAATGTTTTACATAATATAAAAAATTTATAAAAGTATTTTTATGTAAAATTATCCTTTCCTTTCATTTATTTTTAATAATATGAGTCCAAACAAACGGTTATTTTAATCAATTACTTTCTTTTCCTATATTAATATTATTATAATCCAAATACGGTTTTCACTTTCCTTTTCAATCCTTTTATATTTCAATATACCTATCATTTCTTTTTCTTTTATAATGTGAATTCAAATTATGCATTAATGTATTGTTTGGTATCATATTTTTAAAGGAAGCGAAAAGATATGATAGGAATAATTTTTTATTTCCTTTTGTTTGGATTAAATTTTCAATGAAAGGAAAGTAATTCAATTGATTGCACAATCTTTTGGATTTCTTTAAAAATGTTAGTTATTTAATCCTCCTATTTTAGAGTCATTTGTAAGGAAAAGAAATAATTACTTTTTAAAATATCAGAATTAACCTTAGAATCATAATATATATTGTTTTACATAACATAAAAAAGGTATAAAAGAATTTTTTATGTAAATTTGTCCTTTCATTTCTTTTAATAATTTTAATCCAAATAAACGGTTCCTAAATCATTTATTTTCTTTTATTTAATTTATATTTTTATAATCCAAACACGGTTACGACTTTCCTTTTCATTTCTCTACTATTTTATATTACTATAATTTATTTTCCTTTGATAATGTAAACCCAAAAAATGCATAAAAGTAAAATAAATAAATCGCTCTGATACCGTAAAAAGGTTCATAGACTAATGTATAACATAGATGAAATGCCCAATAGGTTATTGAGGTTATCGATTTTATTAAATATAAAGTATTTACAAAGGCAGATCCTATAATATAGGAAACAAACCAATCAACATATATACAAGATTATCTAAGCTCGAATAACAAAGATATGTACAAGGTCATGTAAGATCAAGGAAAGAATTTGAAAAAGATTCAACATTATCACAAACTTTTCATTTTGAATTTGTTATACACTATTCTCATCCAATTTAAATATGTAATCTGCTAGCTTTTTCCTTTTCTTACATTCAATTTGAGATTATGAATCAATATCTCTAACTCTTTTCCTTGTTATAAGTTTTGTTCCTAGATTTTCTGATATTCCATCCATAGCTTGTTTCCTCTTTATTTTGTTTTTGTCCTCCACCTTCCTCTACACTTGATTAAATCTAAATAATTTTCAGATAAATCTCATCTTAGTTTTACAATAGAGATGAGACAAATTCTCTTTCAGTATTATAATGGAGATAAGACAAATTCATCCTGATATTAAAATTAGAGATAGGACAAATCCCATTTCAAAAAATAAAAATAAAAATCATAGACGTAAATATTAATCTGCCTCGTCCAAAAATGCACATTTCATATTTTTTTTGTTTTTTAAGAATCGGTTATGACTATCTTAAAAATAAATTCCAGACACGCGCGTGTGATGGAATTAGTAGTAGGTGGTGGTGGTTGTAGTGGTGGTCGAAATTTTCAGGTGGTGGTGGGGGTGGGGGTGAGGGATGGGGTGGTTGGTAAGTTATTTTAATTTAAATACAAATTGTCTCATAAATGATGTTGTAGTGGATTTTATTATATATAGATAATAAGCAAAAGAAAGTAAATTTTAATGAATTTTTGATTTAAATAGAAATTTCTATAATTTAATTGGAAAGAAATAATAACATGTCAATTTTTAGACATGGACTTTCTTAATTTTAATTTAAATGGATATCTCTCTTTAAAAAATATCTGAATAAATTGATATATATAGCTCAAACATTAAAAAAAAGTATAATAGGTAGGATTTTTTTTAGAAATTTTATAATATAATGTTCAATTTTATTTGTATCCTTAGAAAAATAGATTACCAATATATGGTTAATTCTATAGATTGTATAATAATCTCTTTTTATTTTTATTACTCCTTTTGTTCTAAAAATATTGGCCCATGTTAGAAAATGAAAATACTTTTTTTTCTTTATACCATTTTTATCCCTAATTAAATATTATAATATATGTTTTCAATAAATATTTAAAATATCAAGACACTTTTTGGAAGATATTTTAGCATTTATATGAATAATAAATGATATTTCTTAATTTGTATGTAAAATTAAATATGACAACTTATTAGGAATGAGAAGGAATAGAAAAGAGGTATTTCCTTCTCCGTTCATCAATGTTTGTCACAATTTTTAGAAGTTGATGTCTATAAAAGATTGTCAATTTAAGATACCAATGAATTTTTTTATAATTTCCATCAATTTTATTCTTATTTAATATTCAAAAGTTTATGTTATTAATTTTATTTATTTAATTAGTTAAAGTTAGTTTAATAAAAATAAAAAAATTTAATTATTTTTCTTAATTTGTATAGAAAAAAGGGAAAATGACCCAAAAAATCAAAATAATATTATTTTCAGCCCAATAACATCAATGACAAAATTTCTTCCCAATAACATCATTAACTAAATTTTGTCCTTGATGGGAATCGGCCTTGACGGGAATCGTCCTTGACGGGAATCGTCCTTGACGGGAATCGTCCTTGACGGGAATCGTCCTTGACGGGTAAACATGTAATCTTATAATAGTAAGTTAATGGATGATTCTTTGGGGCAAGTATAATATTATTTTGATTTTTTGGGTCATTGACCCTAGAAAAAAATATAGTAAACATTAATAGACGGAAAAGAAGTACTACTAGTAACTTTTATCTTTCCTCGTTACAATAATTGCATGATAAAATCGTAATGGTCGGCCAAAAAAATACAAAAATCGTAAATGTGACGTGAATAAGAAACACATAGAGAGGAATCCTACACCCCCCTTTATTCACGCCGCATTCATCACCATAATTTCACACTTTCTCTTCCTCTTCCTCTATTCCTTTAACAAATCAACATTTCTCCATTTTTCCATTTCTTCTCCATTTTTTCAGTCAAGCAAAAAAATGTCTGAATTATACTTATCAAGCACTCCCTACACTGAGTTCTTTAGTCTTCTCATCTCTTCTTTCATCATCTTCTTGTATTTCATCTTCTTCTTCTTACCATTCTTCCTTAAACTCCTTCCTCTCTTAACCACTCCCTTCCTTCTACTCATCACTTTCCTTATCTTCTCTCCACTTTTCATTAACAACAATTCTTCGAAAGAATCGCTCAACAGTAAGGTAAATGCTGATGTTTTAGAGAATTCACAGCCAAATGTTGATGATAATGGCGACGAAGATGAGTTTTTCCATTCACTAGAGACTCTTGAAGTGGACGAAACTGTGTTTGATACTTCAGTGATCAATGTTGTAGAGGAAATTCCAAAAGAAAAAGTCGTACAAGCTGTTGAATCGTCAATTATCAAGATCCCATCTATAATTATAAAGGAGGAGAAACGATTTGGTGAGTTCTTAAAAGAATTAGACGAATTTGACAAACTTGATGAAAAAGAAGAGTCAAGTAAAGATAGTGATATCGATAGCACTAAGGATTTCAATTACTTGTCAAAAATTAAGAAGGCACATTCACAGAGACAAAGTACGAGCATTTCAGATATTAATGGAGAACTCACACCAAGTCGAAGATCACGATCAATGGAACACGATCTCGGGATTTACGGAAAGGAAAAGGAATGGAAAAGGACATTAGCTGGAAGATTATTTGAGGAGAGACGTCACAATGTAAATGAAGGGGGTGAAGGTATGGATTTACTATGGGAAGCATATGAAAACGGTAATAATAACAAATCAAAAGGCAAGAAAGAACATTACCCACATGAAGAAAATAATGATGATGAAGAAGAAGATGAAGAAATTAATGGACCTATGTGTTGTTTGCAGGCATTTAAGTTCTCATCAGGGAAGGTAAATATGGGTGTTGGAAGGCGTAATCTTTCCAAGTTTTCTAAGGTCATTAAAGGCTTTGGATGGTTACACCATGTTAGTAAACAGCGTAAAAAGATCTTTAATGGAGATACATTTCAGTTTCCTTAATATGTTTGCTCCTCGGATATTTATCTAGTATATGAGAGAATTTCATATCGAGATAAAATTTGCAGAGGCAGTAAAAGAGTGAAGCAATGGTAAAAATGAATTTTACTTCAATTGGTGAATATTTTTACCAAAAGAATACTCAAAAAGGTTTGAGTAAGTAACTACGTTTTTAGTAGGAATGTTACAACTTACAAGTAAATACTTATTCTCTAGTCTTATTATATATAAAATAAAGTTATGTCTTTTTCTTTTTGTTCGAATAAATAAAGTTATGTCTTTTAAAATTGAATGTAAGAGTGTTCTTGAACAAAAAGAAAAAAGAAAAGAAAAAGGCTTCGTGATTTGTATTTACCTTGTTATAAAATTCTTTTATTGTTATTACTTGCATTTTCTTTCGGTGTAATTTGGAGAAGTAATTACATGTGTTAAAGATTGAATTTAGATTTTGTATTGGTAAATTGCATATTAATATTCATTAGTTATACTCTAAGTGAGTATATTTATATGAGTTAAATGGTTTGTCATTTGAGAATCAAAACCATGTGACGGTTTAATTGTTTTTATATAGGTAAAGAAGCGATCTATTATATAAATCTAAAAGAAGTGACCTAAACAGCTAGACTTAAAAAATCTTAACGCAAATAAATCACCGAATATTTAATATTCAGGGAACCCGCCAAAATGGTATTAATGGATGCTAAGCCACGATCTAAGTCCTCGAAGATGGCTAAAGCAACCCAAACGCTTCAATGCATCGCAAACGGTCTCCGAAAAAACAATGTTCTAGTGTTTTCACAAAATTAGCAAGTATTGCCACTGAATGCCATACCACCAGTGAGCAGGACTGTAGCACCTGCCAGAAAGCCACATGGGTATTACAAGACTAAACTTCGTAATTACAATGATATTATATGTTGAAGAGAAAAGTTGTTGCATGAGAAAAAAAATAAGGAAGGAAGATTTGAGTTTGAAGTAGAAGACAACAATATTCAAGAGGACGGAAAAATTTTGCAGGTCCAACGGAAAAATAATGAAATCCTAAAAGGGATCAAAGTCTAGAGTAAGACTATAGTAATTCGCCTCTTAGGATGCGAGGTAGGTTATCGATATATATATATATAATAAGCTTGGTTACATATGTAATCCGAGAGAATTGTTTGATCTAGAACATGTTAAGCATGGTTACTATGGTAAATTTTTTTTTAGGGTGAATTATAACTTTGACTGTAAGGGGGTCCGTAGATGGTTATGGACCATTACCTAATTGTGAGGGGGTGGACACCAGAGTTAAAACCACACTTAAATTCAATTACCACAACTATTGCATGGGTTCGCATATTTAGTGTATCAATGGTGAATTGTATTTCCTGTATACTTCAGATAGTAGGTGATATGATATGTGATGACTCTTTTTATTTGATAGATATATCTAGTCACGAGACATTTTTTAGGGGTATTTAAGACTTAGTTGAAGGTTTTTCCCCTATTATTTGATGATTTATGATTTCTTGTCTAGTTTTGGTTTTTGTGTTACTCTTAGAGCTTTTGTGTGTAACTTGTGTGTTAAATGTGCAGCTCTTAGGCACTTGTATGCTACGATACCCCGAGACAGTGATAAGAAGTCAAGAAAACAAGATCACCCCAAAGTCATGGCGTTAGAGGACGATTCGGATTGGTGAGAACTTTCCATCCCTCAATGCATTACAAACTTCCAAAAGAAACAATGTTAAGAACTGACAGTTCGTGACTTGAAGCTGAAATGCCGCTGTGGTTCGAACCAGTCCACTTATTTACTAAAACTTTTTTTTGTTACGTAAATATAAAATTGGAGATGCAAGGTATCAAACCTTGTACCTCCCGCATGCAAAGTGGGCGCTCTACCATTTGAGCTACATCCCCTATTCACTAAAATGTTTTTGGTTGCCTTTGGTCATTTGAAAGGGTCACACAACACCAAAAACGTGATAGAACCTTTATATATTAGTTTTTACCATTAGTAAGGGTCATCCATCCTAAAGCAGAGTAGATAAAGGAGAGGAAGTTTAGAAGCATTCTATGTCATTCCAACTCTATCATTCATCATTTCTCAACAACTATTAGTGTAATTATATTCGGTTTTATCTTCTAAACATGAATATTATATTATTAATTATTATTTTATGCAGTAGTTAATTCATAGATTGAGGACAATAATGTATAGACCCTAGTTTGAATTCATAGTATTTATTAAATTTAGGAGGACACACTTTTGATTGAATAGTATTTTTAATTGCTTGCTTATGTATTTGCCATATAACCCAGCCCTTACTCTGGCCAATTATAGGACTTCCCTTAGTAATTAGGACTGTCATCCTAACGGGGGTTTCAGTTATAGACAACGATACATAAAGGACTGGTGTACGCTAGTGATCCTAATGGTCTTGACTAACTGGATAGTTAATAGGGTTAAAGACTTATAACACTGATCATTACATAGGGTCACCTCACCCGAGTCCCCTATTGTTGAAGTAGCTTCCTAAGCTACCCTAGCGGGAGTTAGGAAGAAGTTAAGATCCCGACCGGTGAATAATTACCAATTCAGCCTTTGCAATAAAACGTAAATTCAATAATAGTGGTGATTACTTGTGAGTTCTTGATCTATATTATCATCTCATCTCTTTAGTATTTTCGTTCTTAGTTCTTTAGTTTAATCATTATCTTAATTAATTTACTCATTTGCATCTTAATCCTTATTAATCTAAAACAAAACAAATATTTATTTTTTCTTTCTAGTTTATAAATTCATTCTAGTACACTTTCCAAGAATACATCATAAGAATTAACCTTCGTAGTCCCTGTGGAGACGATACTCATTAATACGTACTTTAATTACTTGTCAACGATTTGTACACTTGCGGTTAGTTAAGCTCATCGAGATGTTGATTTGTTAGTTTATTCAATCACACCTTGGGAGACGACAATATGTCATACTATTCGTATTGACTCGCTCACAAAGGCGCGCACAAGGGGAAACTTTGCGTATTGGCAGTCAAATTGGACTTCACTAAACCACTGAAGAAAATGTCTTAAATATAAGACGATGTTTGCAAGGTGGAACATGAGGACCTATATTTTATTTCTTAAAAGTATGGGAAGTTTTCTCTCTAGGATGAGGAGTTTCCATCAAATGCTCCCCTGCTAGCCTAGGTAGTACATGGAGTTTCTACACCAGTCCGATGGGTCAATGAGGTGGAAAAATTGCCTCTATATGTTGAGTAGATGATGGTACAACACCAAGTTAAGGGAAAAGAGGTAAGACGGGTTTTTTGGAAGAGTCCTATATAACAAAAAATATCGCATTAAAAGGAATAAGCTCTCAATTCTAAGCATCGAGTATTGTGGAGGAGGAGGAGAATAATCAAAATAGGCCTTCCCAACCTGATCTTTTCAAAAGTTAGGTAGCATAATAGTTTGAGAAGTACATAAGAAACAAAGGGTTTGACCCTAGCACCAAGCCAATATTTAATTTTTTGAGTACTTTCAGGCACAAGAGTATTGCAAATCTTGATTTTGAGATTAACCAAGTGTTGGAAAAGGGTCCTGAAAATGTTGATGTTTCGGTTTAAACAAATTAAAATATATCAACAAAGGTGGTAATATATTGGCTAAAAAAGGTATAGAAGAGGAAATTATAAAATAAACTCGAAAGGATGGGCTGAAACCTAATGAGTGGAGGCGAGTTTAAAGTTGGGCTTGGTGGAGGTAAATATAATGGAGGGTATCTGAGACATGTTGGGGATGGAAGTTGATTAGTCCTCCAAGAAGAAATTGGAAGAAAGACGAAAGTTACCTTTGACTCTTATCCAAGAAATACGACCCGGAAGGGATCAAAGTCTGGGGCTAGATTGGTTGTTGCCTGGTTACTCGGAACCACCTGACTCTATAGTCGATAGACTAGTTTTGAATACTATGATAAATGGGATCACGGGATCGATGCAAGTGTAAGAGACGGAAGCTGTTGTAGTATACATGGTAATAGCCATAACTTGCATATGTTGTTCTCTCTTACATATTTAATTAATGTGCACATCACAATATTCTTTGTATGGGTGGGTTATTCCACCACCCTCTTAATATCCTTTTATGTAATTTTTATGGAACATGAAACAACAATTTTTGTAGAGTTGTTTAAGATATGATGCAGCCATGCAGGTGCATCGCGTCTGGCTAACATTGACAGCAGAACCGCGTTTTAGTGGTATTTAGACGTACATGATTGATTGACTTGTAAAAGATGATTTGGTCTGGGTATATTTTAAAACTTACAAGGTGGTATCTGGCTCTTATGGGGCAACTCAAATATTTCGATTTGGGTATTGTCGACTGACCCTTAGGTTATTAACACTAATGTTAGTATGCGAGGTTCTAAGACAATGATTTTTTGGATGAATATGCTCGACCATATCTCATAAAGAGGGAAGATTTATGGAAGGCTCTCAGTCAAGCCTTTTTGTGACCTAAATACCCCATGGTTAGTGGTCAGAGAGTCAATCAAATAGGAATATTGAAAGGTATGTGTGGGCTTATACCAGGGATTACATGTAGAATGATATGCTTTGAAGAATGGTACCATGTGTGTGGATTGATAGATCTAGATTTTGAGGGTCAATGCTTCACGTGGTGTGATTCATGGAACACAATACAACGTATTATGAGACAACTTGTGGAAATGGTTAATGGTATACTTTATTTCCCAATGCTAGGGTCAATCACTCATGTTTTGATCCAGGTTCAGCCTTCCCAGAGCATAAAGAATCAACCTCAACGTTTTTACATTGAATAAGAAGGGTGTCTTCGTAAAGGCTTTCAAGGCTTAATCCAAGAAAAATGGGAAGAGACCCCGAGGACATGGGTACCAAATTAAAATCTATTCAATCAGATATATCAAAGTGGTAGTCAGATGTATTTAGAGATATTAAATGTTGTGTGCATATAATATATTCCATATTATGGGGTATTATCGTATCTCTACAACATTCGTATAACTCTTCCTTAGTCTAGTTTAGAACGAGATTAACAAAGGAATATCATAGTATACTGGAGCAAGAAAGATGTTATAATTTCAAGAATTGAGATCAAAGTGGATTCACTATAGGGATCGAAATACACGGTTGTATCAAAAAATACACGGTTGTATCAAAGTGAATACTCAAAAAATGATTTTGACCAGTGGGTGGAAGATGAAGTGGCACTCCAAATACTGGTCCATGATTATTTCTCCACTCTATACTCGTTCCAACATATAATAATATGGTATTCCTTGCTTCACTCATTTCCATCCATTATAGAAGAGACGTATTAGAGTATTTCAAAATTATTAATAGATGAAGAGAGATTTGGGATGCAGTTTTCCAAAAGAATCCAAATAAGGCACCAAGTTTGGATGGTATGTCATCAACATTTATTCAAAAATGTTTGAGCTTGGTTGACCTAGATGTGTGTAATATGCATATGGTAGTCATATCTTCAAGTGCACTATCAACTCAACTCAATGGGACACTTATACAACTCATTCTAAAAGTTGCAGGTCCAAAAAAGATGAGCCAGTTTTGGCATATAAACTTAATTAATGTAAGTTCAATATGAAAGCTATGTTGAAAAAATTGAGATCTCTACTCTCCGAAAGCACCGACCCTTTCTAGTGTACCTAGCAAAACGATCCCCCACACATAATGTTGTCTTGGTGTAGAAGCTAGATCACTACGAATTCCATAAGAAAGCATGGCTTTATGGTGGTGAAAGTTGATCTAGCCATGGCTTTATGGTGGTGAAAGTTGATCTAGCCAAGGCATACAACAAGTTGAGATAGGGGTTTATTTAGGATACAGTTAGACAATTCAGTTTTTTGTCATCCTAGGGGTATCTTATAATGGCCTCAATAGATGTGAATAAGACGCGAGAGTTATGGAATGGGGAACCACTACTCTCCTTAACCCTCCACTGAGGTATCCGTCATCGAGATTTTTGTCCTAAAGGTCGTATTTTTATTGATGAGATTGTTGGCAAATCATTGAGTATTTAATTACTTCATTTTACGAGGGTATCAAAACTGTGTATAAGTGTTGAAGGTTAAAAGTGACATGAAATTGATGTAGCAACAAGGTCACTAGACCCGCAAAAAAATAGAGTACTTGCAAAACATAAAGGAAAAACTCAAACGCCATACCTTTGAGATGCCCAGACCAGACTACTGAAGGCCCAGAATGAAGCCAAAGAAAAGAGATAACAAACCTCCAAGAGAGAGAAGTGTCAGACCTTAAAACGCCATTCGATAAAGAATCTGAAGAATAAAGGCAACAAACCTCCAAGCTATGGATTGCTAGACTACCGAAGAGAACCATCTGAAAAAGGCTTAGAATACTAAATGCTAGACCTTTGAACTAATAAATGCCGAGTAGTCGAAGAACATCAGATGGATATCAAATAAAGATAAAGATTAAACATCCGAACAAAGGCTTCGGGTACCCAATCTGCTAAGTCATTAACTTTAAAGACACGACTCAGTCAGATATCCTAATGAGATGAATGTGTGTATCTGGTAAGTGAATAGTTTAAGGATACAAATGACAAACTTAGAATTATTGGTGTATGAACATATAGATTCGTTAGAATAAAGAATAATTGTTTTTCATTGGCCAATTGACCAAGAGAGGTGAAGTTATCAGCTGAGAATCCAACTAATGAAGAGTTGACATGTGGACAGATTTGTTGTGGATATTTCCCCCAAAAATTGAAGCTTTTAAAACTCCAAAGTATATTTTTTCTACACCAAATTTGAAGCTTCCAAAATAATATCTTCAAAGATAGTCTCAAAGATATCCATATTCAACTACGTTCTATTTAGGCCAAACACTTGTATTTATCTATCCTTGAGGAGTATAGAGGCTAAGCTAGGTATATTATGATTACTTGTAAGACCTAGGGTCTACTCTTGGTCTATTGAAGAAGTGTGATATTATATGGAATAGACAAGAGTGGTTTAGAGCTTGTGTGCTGTAGACACAAAGCTTGAAAAATTCACAGAGTGTGAAATGGTAGATCACAAGTGCAGATTGTACATTTTTACTTTTGTTGTGATACACTGGTGAAAGGTTTCACAAGATTGTGAAGTGGTACATCTGTAGAGTATATTGTAAACTTGGTTGAGTAAAATTGGTGCTAATATTAGGGGTTTCCTTTGAATGTGATTTATAAGAGTTTGTAAAGGTTTATGCTCTCATTTTTAAGAGACACAAAGAGATTCTTGTGGAGAAATTGAAATTTTAAGGGTGCACAGACCTTAGGTGGTGGACTAAGCCTACAAAAGACGAATCACCCTAAAATAGTTTGTTGACATATAGCCTCCCTAATTAAGGTGTTTTAATGTGACAAATCCTCTTGTGATTAGTGTGCTAATTTCTATTGTTATTGACATTTTTTCTTGCACTCTATTTCATCAAAAAGCTCTTTCTTTGTCTTGTTGATCTTCCTTATAGTTTTATCTTAAGAATCTAATTCTCATACAAGTGCTATTAACCTTTTCTTTATGTTTATTGAGAATTAGCTTTAGTGTTCAACTTCAAAGATTCATAGAATGATGTTTGCTACAACTTTCATGAAGAAAAGCTATTGATCCAAGTTGTTATTCTTCAAAGAATACTTGGCGCGGTACACCGGTGCGGTATACCGGACCAGGCGCGGACCAGGGCGCGGTATAGAGGACTAGCCCGTCAGTATGCCAGAAAATCAACCACTGAAGCGCGGTACACCGCTACGGTATACCGCAAGATAGGGTTTTCTGCACTAAAGCCAAGTCATAAGAAATATATCCGTTGGGAGATTAATAGATCCGTTGGACTCAAGCCTTATGACCGTTGGAAGCCATTTTCTACTATAAATTGAAGCTCTTTGAAGGCTACAAACACACCAACTAATTACAAACATTAAGGGGCTTAATTGCTATCATTCAAGAAGGTGTCAAGAGCTATACATAGTCAAATTCAATCTTAGTGAGCTTATAAATCCTTTCAAGGAGTTAATCAATTAAGCCACAAGGTTCTATCCACTCAAGAAGGAGTATACAAGCTTATAGTCATATCCACTCTTTAGGAGTTTTAGATACAAGCTTTAATTAGCAAACCTTTAAACACTTTGTTGCTATCCTCTTAAGTCTAGGTCTTGTAATAGATAGATTAAGAGAGAATTCAAGTATAGGGAGTATACTTGGTGTCCTTGTGTTGTGATTACGCAAGTGGTGTGTCCTTCGTGTTATCGAAGAGTTTGTAAAGGTTATTGTGTTCTCGACCCGATTAAGAGAGACACGGAAGCTTAGTGAAAAGCTTGAAATCCTAAGGAGGCTTCCTTAGGTAGTGGATGTAGGGAAACCGAACCACTATACATCGTGTGTATCTTTCTATCCCTACTCTATTTACTTTCCGCACTCTATATGTTTGATTATATGCTTGCATGAATTGTTTATCTAAGTTATCTAAACTATAGTTTTCTAGAGTAGTTTAAGCTATTGGATTAGCTTTTCACTAGTTATCCTTTTATATCAAACCTTACTCTTTCCATTGCATGATCCTATAAGTGTTTGATTTTATTAGTTGACCTAGAAGTTTTTCTCTTAAACTTATTATTGTCCAAAAGATTTTAATTAGGCATTATCTTATTAGTAATCCTATTCACCCCCCCTCTAGGACTTTCAATTGGTATCAGAGCCTAACTCTACGTGAATAGCTTAATCGTTAGTAGAGTAAACGATATGGAATTTAATCTTTTGGAAAGTTCGTCTTCTACACGACCTCCACTTTTTGTAGGAACTTACTATTTCGCTTGGAGAACAAAAATGGAGGAATTTATAAAAGCCGAAGATCCCGATCAATGGAGAATTGTAAAAGAAGGTCCATTTGTCCCTTATAAAGAAGAGTTGAATGAAGAAGGAATTCTCAAGCTAAATCAAGAAGAAAAAGAGTTTGATGAACTCACCATTGAGGAAAAGGCTAAGCTCACTCAAAATGCAAAACCAATGTACACTCTCATTCGTGGAATTTCCGAAGAAATTTTCTCACAAATGTTAGATTGTAAAACCGCAAAAGAGCTTTGGAATCGTTTGGAGTTTATATATGGAATTGTCGAAAATAATGAAGAAGAAGAAGTCTCAATCCAAAATGAATCCCACAACGATTTTAAACCTAATCATGAGGTAGCACTTTATCCTAACTCTTTATCTCTTCCTTATAATTATTGTGATATTAGACAAATTTCATCCCTTCTCAAAATTCTTGATTCTCAAATCCATTTAAATAATCTTATGTTAAAAAAAGGTAATATTGAGCCAAAGAAGTGTTTTAAATGTTGTATCACTTTGGATGACATTCTTGGCAATACCAAAAACCCGTGTTTTGAAAACATTTTTATTTTAAATAAATGGAAACATCCCTTGAAGAAAAACATAGAAGGTTTTAAAAAATTGGATGAAGCTTTTTCCCTTGCTCTTGATGCTTTAAAAAATCATCCTTCCTCAAATATCACTCCTTTTGATCCAAATGAGTTTTTCAAAGAAAAGTTATATGTTAGTGACAATTTGGATATTGAAAAAAAAATGTGGAAACTTCTTGTTCAAAACTTTTACATGGTTACTCTATTCAAAAAAGAAGTTATTGCAACTATTGTGGTAAACCCGGTCATCATGCTTCTACGTGCCATTACCATGAACAACTTATTAGTGGATCTTTGATACCGTCATGGGAAAAACCAATATGGATCGTGACAAATGCTAATAACATTTCCGGATCCATTCCACCTCGGGTACCATAGTAATTTGCATTGAAGGTATTGAGCGTCAAGAAAATGGAATTTCATGCTAAAGGACGTTCAAACCTCATAAAAGGGAAATACGGTGATATTCTTTCCTCTCTTGTGTTTTTATATTGTGTTTTATGTGTTTTATCAACTTGTGATGCTATCTTGTAGTTCTTGACCTTTTTCATGCTTTAGTTTTGCTTTATTCTTGCATAGGGTCTTTTTGCACTTTTAGAAAACTTAGGGTCTTTTGTGAAATTAACTGTTATATGCGTTTTTAGCTTCTCCTTGGCTTGTCTTTTCAAAACAAAGATGCTTAAAATTATTTTATATCATTCCGAGTCATTTGGGGAAGTTTCGATTGTGTTTCGGGTGTTTTTAAAAGAATCAAAAATTGGATTTTCATTACCCAAACCGAACACTCGTGCGGTGCACCGGACGAATCCCGCGGTACACCGCACGTAAGGGTTTTATCAGTTTAAGGACCCGTTTTTTCTGCAATTCTTCTTCATTCCTTCATTTCACCTTCTTCACTCCGCCTCCTTGGCGATTTCCGGCCAAAAACCCTCCGGCTCCACCACCAAAAACACTCTCTTTCACCACCAAAATCACTCCTCCTTCTTCCTACTCCATTACCCACTTCATTTTCCACCATGGTTAGAACCAAATCGATTGCTAACAAGAAAAAGTCTTCCACCGGAGCCTCCTCAAGCCGCCACCGTGAACCATCTCCGGCGAAGTCACCATCACCACCACCACCACCACTCCGGCCATTCGATGTTCTACCAGGAAGAACGATTTGCCCCTCGGCTTTTCCCTCCGGTGATGATTCTCTATTTAAACTTTTTTCAATTCAACAATTTCATCATATCTTTGCTTTTTCGGGTAGTCATTTAGCAACCGGGTTAATTGAAGATTTTTATACTAATTTTGAATTTAATCATGCTACTACTTCGGTTAAATCAACCGTTTCGGGTACCGTTATTCGTTTAAAATTGAATGCTTTGTGCTCTAAATTTAATGTACCTTCGGATGGTTTTAGCGGGTTTTGGTCGAGTGGTTGGGATAATTCAAATATAGATATTGTTGCTCAAAATGAAGTGAATGAGTTCGTTAATAGTAGAATGGTTGTTGCGGATGGAAATTGGAATATTCGTAACTTTGACCCGGAATTTATCGTGGCCCACAAGTTTCTTATCTCGGCCGTTATTCCGAAAGATAAGCATGATGCCAAACTTATCCCGTATGAAGCTTATCTTCTATTTTTGATCTTCTCCAAACAACCGATCAACATCATTGCTATTATGTTAAAATGGATGAATCACGCTCGTGCCTCTCGGGATAAAGTCCCTTACGGTATATTTCTATCCAAAATTTTTGAAATTAATGATATTTCTTTTGGAGGGACTAATGTGAAAGCAATGAATAAATCTTGGAACTTCGATTATCTCACGATTCTTAGGATGAAATTTGTTATTTATAACAACACATATGTTTCGATCTCCACTATTAATCGTATCTCGGATGATACTATTCGTAATCGCATCCTTGGAGCTAAAAGCGAAACCAATGGTCCGGAGCTTGAGACTCTTATTCTAGTAGATAACCCGGATCAAGAAAACCCAAATCCAAATGAGCCCACTCCTAGCCAAACCATCAATGTTAACCCTCCTAATCCATCCGGTTTCGAAAGTGCTATGTCTCGTTTCATGGATTATATAGGAAGTAGATTTGTGGCTTTGGAAGATAAGTTAGAAAGAAAGTTTGGAGTTTTGGAAGAAAAGATAGGAAATCTTGCGAATGAGCTCTCGTGTATAAAAAGTGATGTTTCATGCATTCGCGATGATATTGGGAATGGTAGAAGATCTAGGAGCCGATCTCCTCGTGATAACCGTTAATTCATCTTGATTTGGTGCTTGGTGCTTAGTGCTTGGTGGTTGAAATCTTGTTTTAATCCTTCTTGGTGGTTTATGTGTCTTTAATTGCTTATGTGGTTTTTATTAGAACTTGTTTTATGGTTGTTTATGCTTTTAAGTTTATGGGTCCGTGTTTTGGACATCTAGGATATCACTATTATGGTTTCTATGTTAGGATGCTAAATGTTTCTTTTGGATAATTGGTACTTGCTTTGAACTTGATTGTTAGTTGCTTATCTTTGTTGATTTGTTCTTTATGTTGCTAACATGATCTTTGATGTTATAGGTACTTCTTGACTTTGCTTCTTAGTCCCTATAGCTTGCTCTCTATAGCCTTGTTCCTAAATAGATTGGAAATTGCATTGTGGTCCCAAATAGATCTTTCAAAATTGCGTTTGGCCCCCAAACTTTTGAAAAATACACTTTGACCCCTTGTTTTTCAAAAAATTCAGTTTTACCCCTAAAACTTCTTCAAAATGTTTTCAAGTGTTCTTATTAGGGAAAAATTGTCAATCAAACTTTTTCAAAATTAAAACAAACTCTATGCACTATGTAAGGGGGAGACTTTGTTTAAAATTTTAAAAACTCACATGCTTAAACTAATCTTTTATTTCATATATTGCAACTAATCGTTTGTGTCATTAGAAAGCATTTGAAATGAACTTGTATCAATCAAGGAGTTGGTAAATATCTCTATCCTTAACTCTTGCTTTTCAATTATCTATCTTTGTGCATCTCTTTCCAAAAAAAAAAAAAAACGTTTTTATCCAAAATTCTTGCACACTCTCTCTATCATTGTTTAAAATCTATTCACTCGAGTTCTTTGCTCTTCCACTCTTAGTTTTTTTTACCCCGTCTTTTTGATGAAGACAAAGGGGGAGAAATATTATGTGCAACTAAAACTTTCAAAACTTGCACGTTTTAAAACTCACAAATGCATCTCAAATTTTTATGCTTATTGTGAGGGGGAGCTTTATTTCACAAGTGCTTAAACTTTTATATCTTTCCTAAGGTGTTTTAGTGAAGGATTTGTCATCATCAAAAAGGGGGAGATTGTTGACATATAGCCTCCCTAATTAAGGTGTTTTAATGTGACAAATCCTCTTGTGATTAGTGTGCTAATTTCTATTGTTATTGACATTTTTTCTTGCACTCTATTTCATCAAAAAGCTCTTTCTTTGTCTTGTTGATCTTCCTTATAGTTTTATCTTAAGAATCTAATTCTCATACAAGTGCTATTAACCTTTTCTTTATGTTTATTGAGAATTAGCTTTAGTGTTCAACTTCAAAGATTCATAGAATGATGTTTGCTACAACTTTCATGAAGAAAAGCTATTGATCCAAGTTGTTATTCTTCAAAGAATACTTGGCGCGGTACACCGGTGCGGTATACCGGACCAGGCGCGGACCAGGGCGCGGTATAGAGGACTAGCCCGTCAGTATGCCAGAAAATCAACCACTGAAGCGAGGTACACCGCTACGGTATACCGCAAGATAGGGTTTTCTGCACTAAAGCCAAGTCATAAGAAATATATCCGTTGGGAGATTAATAGATCCGTTGGACTCAAGCCTTATGACCGTTGGAAGCCATTTTCTACTATAAATTGAAGCTCTTTGAAGGCTACAAACACACCAACTAATTACAAACATTAAGGGGCTTAATTGCTATCATTCAAGAAGGTGTCAAGAGCTATACATAGTCAAATTCAATCTTAGTGAGCTTATAAATCCTTTCAAGGAGTTAATCAATTAAGCCACAAGGTTCTATCCACTCAAGAAGGAGTATACAAGCTTATAGTCATATCCACTCTTTAGGAGTTTTAGATACAAGCTTTAATTAGCAAACCTTTAAACACTTTGTTGCTATCCTCTTAAGTCTAGGTCTTGTAATAGATAGATTAAGAGAGAATTCAAGTATAGGGAGTATACTTGGTGTCCTTGTGTTGTGATTACGCAAGTGGTGTGTCCTTCGTGTTATCGAAGAGTTTGTAAAGGTTATTGTGTTCTCGACCCGATTAAGAGAGACACGGAAGCTTAGTGAAAAGCTTGAAATCCTAAGGAGGCTTCCTTAGGTAGTGGATGTAGGGAAACCGAACCACTATACATCGTGTGTATCTTTCTATCCCTACTCTATTTACTTTCCGCACTCTATATGTTTGATTATATGCTTGCATGAATTGTTTATCTAAGTTATCTAAACTATAGTTTTCTAGAGTAGTTTAAGCTATTGGATTAGCTTTTCACTAGTTATCCTTTTATATCAAACCTTACTCTTTCCATTGCATGATCCTATAAGTGTTTGATTTTATTAGTTGACCTAGAAGTTTTTCTCTTAAACTTATTATTTGTCCAAAAGATTTTAATTAGGCATTATCTTATTAGTAATCCTATTCACCCCCCCTCTAGGACTTTCATAGTTTATTTGTATCCTCTTCCCTTATTTATTTATTTTGTGCATGTAAATTGTTTGTTATGTCGTCTCAATACTTGCTTTGTATCTTTAGGCATAAATTCTTGCATGTGTAGTCTTGTAGAATTGTCTCTTGATTATAGACTAGTATTATTTCATTGAATATATACAATAAGGGGTTGCTTGAGTATTTCACTCTAGTATCACAAATCTTGTGTACATATATTCAATCTATCTAAATTTATTAAAGAGTAGATTTTTAAATAGAATCGAAGAAGTCGATATGTGTTAGATGTTTTATTTTGATTTAACCCTATTCACCTCTTGGACTATTTATTGGGTTTCAGTTGGTATCATAGACTTCTTCTGATATTGATTGTACCTAACCTCACTTAGAGCATTACAACGTGGAATCTAACATATATGAAGGAACAATTACTACTAGTCATTCATCATTTATGGTTTAGTTATACCCTTTGAAGAAGGAATATGGACTTAGTGTAATAGGTTGACCATGGAAACAAGAATAATTCAATTGTGTGAACAAATTAAAATACAATGGTTAAGTATTACATCATACATTTGGACATTATTGACTGATTCTTTAGCTTGCATTACACTAATTTCACCAGGTACATGCCCTTGCATTTCTTTGGAACATAAGACACTTAAAATTTAGTTTTTTCACTAAACCACTAGACTATATAATAGATAGACTAAATAATGGATATAAATCAGTAAAAAAATACCTTCAACCAAGGAGATTGTGGGTGCCATATGTTTGTGCACTTCTTCAAGTTGTATCCTATTTTAAGACACCTTCTACAATGCATGAAAAATCCTTCTTTTGCGGAGGAGGAAGACCCCTCACCAGCTCCCTTCCTTTTTATCTTTCTAGGCCTCCCTGCTTTATTTTTATTTTTGTAGGTTCAACAAGACTTGGTAACTCTATTCTAATGTAGTCTTGTTCACCAGGTACGCGATGAATGAAGTACTTTGAATACACATTGAGTCACATTTGATCATGTAACATGGACCAACATATGCCCTCAAATCCTTCCCAAAAGGCACAATGCATGACATATCATACACACAAGGGCACCTACACAATTCGAATTTTCCATAAGTCCATGTCTAGGTATTCAAACAAACTACATTTTTTCTATATGGGTTACTAACCTCATACTCATTACTTGCATATTGGGGGTGCCACCTTACACATAGTTCAATTATCTTTATCATCAATTTTTCAAGAGCTAGAACAAATTCCCCATCCCATTTTTACATCACACTTATTTTTTCAAGGTTATTCCATCATTTTATTCCTTATAAACTCACACATACTAGTACTTGGTAACCCCCTGTCTTCTAGAATCATGGAGTTAAACCTCTCACTAATATTATTGATCAATACATCACATTTTGCACTCATATTAAAGAATTCCCTACTATACCACTCAAATACTCGTTCGTGTTTCTTCTTCATTGAGCTTGGGTACCTTAGCCTTTATAGCTGGCATGTACAACTGAAAATCATTTTCGTTACATCTAAAGGTAGCTTTCTTAACTGGCCAGGACCCTGTCTCAACCAAGAGGTACAGGGAGGGCAGACATATCCTAGTCTTGACTTTCCTGGGGGTATGCTTGGGGAGGGCGTGCATGTCTTCGATGGGTTTAGTCGGATGCGCGAAAGCTAGCCCAGAACCCACGTAACAAAAAAAATTAAAAATTAAAGGTAGCTTTCCTGAATAATTCCATCAAATCCATGCTCTCGAACCTTAGCTTGAAATTCTGAAAGATGTACCTTGAACAATACCTATGTGTAATTCCTAAATAATGCTTTATATATACCTCAATCAACCTTTTTTGCCTAGTTTGTGGAATTGGTCATATACAATTCATATGGATCACCAATTACCTAATGTAAATTTCTCAAATACCAGGCCTAATTCTATTTGTTTTATAGTGGAAAAATATCATAAAAAATTGGTACCATTTGGTCATTGCCATATTTTCCAATTGCAAATAAAACTTGACCACCAAAATAATGAAACACCCATCTAAGAAAATAATGGACCTATATCCCCCAACCAATTGTCTTTCATTCCTAGGATTGACATAACAACCTTCTAAACTCTGGACATCCACCACATGTATCAATACCAACATTCATGTGGCTACCTAGGTTGAAGTGAATAACTATTGAAAAATAATCCCTCAACCTTGCAAATTGTTCATTTGCATCACCATTCAACATTTTTAGGGCATGTAACTTAGCCTTCTTAACCATGTGCTTGCTAACACTAACATTTACCTTTTCATAGACCTTCCTTTACAATACATGATTTCAATATAATTGTTCTAAGTAATTGTCTCCTTCATTTTATCACACAAGTATCCAAAGGTGGCCCTTGAATTCTTGTGTACATGACCACATTGTGATATCCACTTAATGTATTGATATGGTAGGTGAGTTCTTTCCCCCTTTGAGATGCATGTATTCTCCAAGTACACCTTTTTTAGCTTTCTTCCAACAGATTGTTGTTACCCTAATCTTCTCATTCTTCAAAAGGTGAGGGACATTACCCTTTCTTACACAACAACTTTGTAGTGCACTATTAAATTATACGCATTTGTACACCTTCTTCTAATTGAAATGTATAAGACCTTTTCTCATCATAGATCTTCCATTTAAAATTCGTTGCCATATATATAAATCAGTAAATCTTCTTGCATCTAAGTTACCCATAATTTCACCATCAATCTTTTCAATTCTACTATTCACCAATTTTGGATTGCCTACCAATTCTTCTTTGTGTTTTGGTGTACCTCTTATATTCATTGTTCTTTGTTTTTGGTCTTTTCAAATGGTTTCTCAATTTTCTTATCAGATGTCCCTTTTTTGTGTTTTCTGCATAACTTATTCGACTCTTTTCTTCCTCCGTTTAGTACTTGAAGATTTTGAATTTCCATCATCTTAACTCCCGTGATCTCGCCATTTCTTCCACAATACAACTACACATCTCCTATGACAATTCAGGTACCTTAGACCCCTGTGGTGGTTAATCTTCACATGATCCATAATAAATATCAGCATTCATCTTTGTAAATTCAGGAAACCCAACTTCTTCCTCTGCTACTTTTGCCTCTCTTGGTCTTTCTCTTAAACAAAATTACCCTCACATATTGTTTCATCATTATTTTCACCCACACATTCTTCTCTTGCACCAACAACTTCTAATTTACTATCACTAATATATCCATTAGTCTCTTCATAGTCAAGACTAACATTATTTGAATATTCGTGTTCAATGTATCCAAAGTCCAAGCTCCCATCACTCAGGTTGCCATCACCATCACCATCACTATCCATCACTAAAATTATGCCCTCATTTATTTTGTTTCCCTTAAATATATCTTGTATTATGGAAGTCTTTTAAAGTTTCTTATTTCTATCATTAACCTATGCATCAGATTTAGCTTTGGCTTTGGCTTTATATCTTGCTTCTATACTTTCTTGATGTGCATTGATTATCATCATATAATTCTTCTTTCAATATAATTAATCTGTAAAACAATAGACAAGTAATACAAGGTCAGTTAGTACCACTTCTTAATTTTCACGTAAGACAGGTAATGAACATAAATAATTACTAGTCACATCCTAGTATTCTTCTATCAAAACTTATACAAGTCAAGAACATAGAGAATTACTTGTCAATCCTAATATTCATCTATCAATACTTACACAATACTCATTGTTAAAGTTTGTAATTGTCAAACTATAGATTAAAGCAGTTTCAACCTTAAGTTAACATTAGTGGGAAATAGTCAAGCATTATCTTAGTTTCATTCGTTCACTAATTATGTATACTTATATTCAATGCAATAGTTAATTTGTATTTCATAGATAATTCAGCTACAATCAAATACCTTAATAAGATGAATTAAGTTTAAAATAACTAATTTCTAATACAATGATTAACTCTTCCTAACTCAAATCAGGTACATTTGACTCAGAGGTTAAAATCACCAATAAAAATTAAGAAAATTAGATTCAATACACTAATTAACTAACCTAAATCAAACCTCAGAGACATTTAACTCAAAAAAGCAAAAAAGATGCACCAAATTAGAATACCATTGATACAGGATAACATACTTGTTTAGCAAGCTTACGTGACAACATGTATAGTATATAAACTATTGGGACCACATTCATATTAAACTATTTGGATAAAAATATAAACAAAAAGCTTTAACAGATTAGAAAACTATATTAGCACTAGAATCCATAACATTTTTTTATACAAGGGTTCTAGGACCAACAAATTTAGTAAAAGGGATTTACTTGCTCAAATGAGTAGTTCAGTTATGCACAAACACCATAGAAATAACATAGATCTCCGAGATTAAGATTGGGGGTGTTGAGGGCTTACACGGCGTTAGGTCACTAAACAGGCTTTTTGCTTTGGGTTTAAAGTAAAAGTTTAGGGTAAATGTTATTCTTTAGGGGCGTTAAAGATGGTGGGGGTATAACGGGAAAATGAGGGTTAAAATCTAGACATTGTTAGTTTATTAACGACAAAACTGAGGTTAGATCGATTAGGCCTTCTTGGTTTAGTTCGTGGGGGGGTATCTTTTTAGGGGATATTTAAGCAAAATGAGAAAAAGATTAGGGGAGTTTTAAGCTAATCGCCCAAATATATTATGTGATAACAAAAATACATATCAGTAAAACTTATGAAAATATGGAACGTGACTTTCTTCTAAGCCTTTTAAGTAAACTTGGATTTGATATAAAATGGATTGAATGGATAAAACAATGTATCACAGCATTTTCTTACTCGATCTTACTCAACAAAAACCTATCCTAGTTAATAACCCAAGAAGAGGATTAAGACAAGGAAACCCATTGTCTCTATGCCTTTTATGTATTCTTACACAAACACTAACATCACTAATAGAAGATAAAGTGGAAACAATTGCATTAAAGGAATTAAGATAACAAAAAATTTCCCTACTTCAACCTATATACTTTTTGCAAATGATAGTTTATTCTTTCGGAAGGTAGAAGATGAGGAATTGAATAATTTTTAAGACGTTCTGACTATATGGAATGACAGCAGGACAACACATTTACTAAAACAAAGGTGGAATACTTTTAAGTTGTTAAAATCCTCCAAAAATAGTTAGTCGTATGTCACAAAAAATAAGAATAAATAATCTTAAAGACTTAGGAAAATAGCTAGGTCTTCCATCTGATTAGAAAGATCTAAATCAAACTGCGTTAGTTGGTTGATACATAGATTCTTCTAAACCTTGAACTATGAAATGCAAACCTTCTTTTGGAAAGTAGAAAAGAAGTCATCCAACCAATTCCGATTTATAAATATTGGTTTTTATAAGACTAATCTCTAATTGTACAATTATTAGCTCACTAGTGGAAAACTTCTTTGGGAGAAATAAAGGAATATATAGAACTCACTAGTCTAGTTGGGAAAAACAACAACACCAAAATCCAAAGGAGGACTGAATTTAATGAATCTTAGTCTATTGGCAGTCAATGCTGGAAGATACTTAATAACCATAATTCGCTCCTGAGTAAACTCAAAAAAGCGATTTATTATCACTCGCGTTTCTTTCTAAATACAACATTTGGAACCATTAAAAACATTTATTGGAAAACCGATAATGGAAAATCAATTAAGCTCTGGAATAATAACTGAATACCAAATAAAAAAATCTTGAAAGTGCATAGGCACTATACAACGAGACATGACAGTAATTCTATACAAGCCAATAATAATAGTTAAAATACATAAATTGTAGATGTTTTGTTTGATAAAAAATATCAAATATCATATATAGTATCAGTAACCCAATTAATAAATCTAATGACATTTCATGTGGGACAAAATCAAAAGATTGTAAACTAACGGCAAAGAGATGTTATCAGGCTCTAAATGAAATTGAATACAATTATATGAAAATTCCTAACATTCGATATCGTCTTTGGAAGCTCGGATTCCTTCCTAAAATACAAAATTTTATTTAAAAGATCAACAAATAACATCTTACTAACAACTAGCACTAATAAACATCTTAAAACAAGTGAATCTAAATATATTTGCATGAAATATAACACGTGCATTGACGCAACTGAACACTCTCTTTTTCATGCGAAGGAGCTAAGGTTGCTTGGGTTGCATCTCATTTTAAATTCAAAACCACCACCCTGAAAATAATAGATTTAGAAATTATTTTTTATCCTTATTTCAACTAAAAACTTTTTTTTTGTCATGAACTAAAAACTTCTACTTACTAAAAAGAAAGAATGAATGTTGTAATTGTAGTATGAATAGCTTGATTTATCTAAATGCGAGAAATAATCTTTATTTTAATAAAACACCAATCAAAAAAAATTTCAAAAAAGTTACCAAGACTATGATTAATACTCTGTAATAAGTAAAGGAAATCAACAACAAAACAAAATTTTAACCTAAATGCTAGAAACTTTGAAAACTAAACCTTAACGAAAAAAAACTGCACAAAAAAGCTAATAATGGAAATTATAATTCTAAAACTTTACCAAATGTAAATCATGATGCAACTTTTTATATCAATTCTTAAAAAGTTACAGTTACATTTATTATTTGTGATGAACATGTGAATATTATTGCTGGAGAGGTCTTTTGGAACATTTACAACCCAGGAAGTCAAGGTCGTAGTCGTTAGGAATGCTACCCTGTTTACTAATTCCTTCGATGATGTTAATATTTTTATCAAGAATAGCTGCTTGGATATTATGAAATCTCTTGCACAAATTCCTTTATTTTATATATTATATTGTTCTCATGATAAAATCAAAGTGTATTAACATTAAGTTCATTCATGATGATGACACAGGATAATTTGAAGTCTAATCAAGAGGCGTGGAAGTCCAACAATGAGAGAATGAATGAACACTCTACGACATTAAAAATGCTTGAAACTCAGGTATCTCAGATTGCTAACCATTTGAATATGAGGCCACAGGTTCTACCAAGCACTACTGAGAACCCACAGAAGTATGAAGAATGTAATGCGATTGCGTTGAGAAGGGGAAAGCAACTGCCCCAATCCTTTCCACTGGTGAAAGAGAAAGAGTCAACCTCCAAGACAAAAGAAGTAGAAGAAGAGATAAAAGAGGTTGGAGAAGAAGTGATTGAGCCGGTGATCGTGGAAGAAAATGGTGAAATTTTTTGATAGCTCAAAAGAAGAAGAAATAAATCGTTAGCAAGAGTTTACTTCCCCCAACTTTCCCTTCACGTGTCTAGGATATGGACAATGACAAAGAGTACAAGAAGTTCGTGGACATGGTGAAAAAGTTACAAATCAATTTACCGTGTGTGGAAGCCATCCAAGGCATGCCAAAGTATTTAAAATTTATGAAGGATGTTCTATCCAACAAACGCAAATATTTTGGAGGAGAGATGGTTGGTTTGCCAGAGAAATGTAGTGCAATATGTCATCGTAAATTGCCTCCAAAATTGAAAGATCCCAGAAGTATTAACATCACAATATCCATTGGTGAAAGATGGACCGAGAAGGTCTTGTGTGACTTAGGAGCGAGTATCAACCTTATGCCGAAGTCATTATTTGAGAAGTTGATTATTGGGGAAGCAATAGCTACTACGATGACTTTGCAAATGGCAGATAGGACGCTTTCCTATTTTGAGGGAAAAATCGAAGATGTACTCGTCAAAGTAGGTAAATTTATATCTTCGTGTGATTTCATTATTATTGAATACGACGCAGAGAAGAATGTGCCAATCATCTCGGGGAAACCATTCTTAGACACATGACATACTTTAATTAATGTAGAGAATGGAGAATTGATCATGCGAGTGCAAGACGAGGAGGAGAAGTTTGGTGTGTTCAAGGCAATGAAGTTCCCTGATCCACCGAAATATTGTTTCCACTTGGACACACTAAATCATATAAAGAAAGATCCAATAAAGGTGCTAGAAACCTTAGGGTTGGAGGAAAAAAAGATGAGAAAGAAACCACCATTTAAAGCTCCTCCAGACCTAAAAGGGGACCCATTCATTGATTACTAAAGAGAACCAAGAAGAGTTCTAAGAAGGTTCCAAGGGAACCCAAGAGAAAGTGGAAAGATGATGAGTTTGGGGTAGGAAATGAGGTAGCAATAAAATATTCTGATTCCTCAAACAAATCACGTAAGCATAAGAGTTCTTGGAATGACCCTTTCAAGTTCACAAGAGTTGTTTCCGAAAGGTTAGTTGAAGTTGAGACCAAGAAGGGATGCAAACCTCACTTGGTAGAAGTTGATTGCCTACTGCTGGGGAGGCTATGCGAGAAATAATAACCTTGAGGTAACATGCCGAACTTCAACTAAACCAAAGTGCTTCTTGGGAGACAACCCATGTTTTTAATGCTTTCGTAGTTTTATTTTTTATGTCTTTAGTGCTTATTAGTAGATTTATTTGGTGTATATCATGTAATGAGAAAGGTATATAGTGTTTTTGGTGTGTAGGTGAGAAAACGATTGAGTTTGAGGTGAAAAAATGGAGTTTTGTGCTGAGCTAGTAGGTCAAGGCGGCATACTGGCCCTATAAGCGGTATGCCGGTCCACTTTAAATCCGTCAAGACGATAAGCCCACGGTCAACTATCCAGAAACTTCAAGCACTTGACCGGCATACCGATCGCTACTGGAGGCATATGTCGGCTTACATATAAAAATCATGGGAGCATTATCTACACTGTGTGAAGCCACGCACAACACAAGTGAGAGAGCGGAAATACCGGCCATACGGGCAACATATGCCGGTGCATACCAGACCGTCGACACGGTCAACCTACGATTGAAAAGTTAGAATGATTCAAGATGGGACCGGCATACCGAATTCCAAGGGTGGCATGCTGGTTCACGCCACGAGGTTTGTGCGAGAAATGCTACATGTTCAATGTTTAAGCTAAACTTTAAGCCTTTTTCTTCTCCAAGCTTTCAACCTCCATTAGGCTTCGACCATACCTTCACCCACCATCAAAATACACCTAAATAACCCAAATTTCATACCTAAAATCATTTTACATCATTCCTAACAACAATTACCAACTTAATTCGTTCCAACATCACAAGAAATCAAGAATCAAATCAAAAAAAATTCAAAATCCCTTTTTCCTAATACTTTGATTCCTTCTTATTCTACCACAAATCCTTCATACTCACATAGCAAAACACTTTCCTTAAAACTTTTTCGCTCTAAATAGTACCCTATTCAACCACTTCAAGGAGAATTTTAATCTTGGTAAAATTTTGAGTGGGAGGTAAATGAAGATGACACGAAGAACAAAGACACTTGCTCATGTGAGGGAGATGAAGAAGAATCCAAATAAGGATTTGGGTGAGAAAAAGAGGAAACCACTTGAGGTTTATGTGAGTAAGGAAAAGAAGCAAAAGGGAAATTCGAGTCTTATGTATAAAGAGGAGCCAGTTATGGTGGATTCGAGTGTTCAAGAACAAGAAATTTAAATTCTGAAAGAGAAGACACCACAAACTCTCTAATTCAAGATGCCTCTACCCAACAAGAGAAATAATTCTAGGGCCATAGTAGCTATTGCAACACAAATCATTCCTATTTTGACACTCATAAATGATCAAAAATTTGCGAAGGAAATGGAAAAAAGTGAGTTTAAAAGATTTCTTGAGAAGAGGAACGATTGGGTTGGAAAACGTTCATGATGGATGGTTCGAGTTTAAATATTGAGATAGTAAGAGAGTTCTATCTTGGCCTGTTTAGTCGATATAGCAAGGGAAGAGTTCCCATTAGGGGCAAGTTATTTCTTTTCGTGGTTGAGGAAATTCGAAGCCACTTCAAGTTGAAGAAATTGGTTGAGCCATGCAAGTATCAAGAAGCGGTGAAAAAAATCAAGACCTTTGAGTGGAATCCACTATATGAACAGGTGTTTAGTAAGGATTTGGTGCCAGTTCATTATAAAAAATAAAAGGAGTTGAAGACATCTTGGCCTTACAAGTTTCTTCAACTTTATGCAAAAATCTAGTACCAGTTCCTTACACCTTCAGCCTTCGTAAACGCTTGAACCACATATGTACTTTGGAAATTTGCCATCTTTTTGGATTGTGTTATGAGAGAGGAAGAATTAGATGTAGCGCAAGTGATTTTTTATGAGGTTATACGATTCATAGTCGAGCTAAAGAGGTTCATTAATTAGAAGCACCCATCAATGATCACTAGCCTACTGATGAAGGTGGATGTGAAACTTGGAGAGAAAGAGAAACTTGTAAAATCGGGTACCACCTCAGTGATGCATGGATACAGAACATTTTGAGAGGAACTCAATCAAAAGAGCTTCCTTGGCAAGAGAAGATGAGTGAAAAACTTAATCAAATTGAGTTAGCTCAAACCTTCCTCTCCAATGATGTAGCACTAATCAAATCCAATCAAGTGCACATCATGACAATCTTGGAGTAAACAAGACGCGACACCGCGAAGGGTCTACCACATCCTATCTTGGATGGTGATCACGCGAGGAAATAGCCTAGAGAGTATGTTCCCTATCTTCATCACCCTCTATATTTTCATATTAGATGTTTATCTTTAATTTTATTGAGTCTGTTTTGAGTCGTGGATGTCATGACTCACTTTGAGTTGAAGGTGGGAATCTGTTGTTCCCATCCGCACTTTCATGTGTTTATTTGCTTTTAATAAGTATAGATGTTGGTGTAGAATCTAGTGAATGTATATTTGAAGCGGAACTTTAATGAGTTAATGATAATAGATAGTAGGTTTATGATCTTGTCTTATATATGCTTAAAATATTTACATGAAACACGTTAAGAGTAAAGAAAAAATTAGTGAGCAATGCGTAGAAGTAAGTTTGATCGCAGGGAGCATGAGTGGTGTGTAGAACGTTAATTCTAAACTAACTAATAAACCATTTAATAACGTGCTAGAAGTAAGAAAGCAACTAAGTTGTATAGGATAGGACATGATTAAGGCGGTTCTTTGTTTATCTCTTTGTGCCTTTTAGCTTGTTGTCCATTATTATTGATATATTATCCGTCTCGGCCCTCCTTTCCTTTTTAAGCCTTTTTCTTTAGCAATATTAAAAGATATATCCCTAAATGTTTTTTGGAATTTTCCATATGAGCCCCACTCTAATCGCGATGCTTTGACACTCGTCTATATCTTGAGTTTGGGGTGGTGGTTTTATGAAAAATTTATTTGGGAGGGGGGGGGGGGTTTTGCTATGTAATTGAGCTTCTTGATAACGTGTTTATGTATATTGTAACCCTTTGTCGAGGCAAAAAGAAAGAAAAATATTTGAAAAGAAAAAGATAAATTTATATTGAAAATAAAAGAAACATAGTCGGATGACTTATCACACCCAAAAGAGAGTCATTGCTACTTACAAAAGAAAAAATATGAATCTTGGACCGACAAAGTGGGAATTCTTTTGGTGGCCATAAAAGGTTTTCGTTGGGTTATTGGGGATGCAAATAAGTGCATCAGTTGGGTTGATTAAGAACATCTTTGAGAGTAATTCAAGCTTTAGGGAGTCTCGTTGATGTCTACTGAACCAAGAGCCAAAAGCTCACTCTAAATTATCTAAATATATTACATCTACCCTGAGCCTACTTTACAACCTTAAAGACCTTAGTATTATTGAATATACAATTAGGAGCTTTTAAACTAATAGAGAGTAGTTGGATGGACCTTAAAAACTTGAGGATCGAGGAACACCCTATAGCCACCATAGTGAACTAACAAAAACTAACCTTTGTGCATTGCAAATCTAATCCGATCATGAAATTAATATGTGTATATTGTTTATTTGATAAGTATATATTTGATTTAGTTTGTATATTTTATTATTTGATACTTGTTAGAATTAGTGCTTTAGTGTCATTCATTACTTTTCTACTCTTTCTCAATTCTTTGACTTATTGGACTTAGACCCTTTTAAACTCTATTTTCTTGGGCTGACAAAACTTTGAGTTTGGGGTCTTGATTTCTCTTTTTTTTATTGACTAATCCATTCACGAGACATTATTTTGGGAGTATATTGGGCCTAAGTAAGAAATTTTCCCTAGTATTTTCAGTATTGTACTTTTGTCTCTTGTTTTGATCATAATATTATCTATAGAGATTTTGTGCCTTAATTGTGTGTTAAGTGTGTATCTTTTAGGTACATAATTGATATAGGTTACAAGATGAAGAGAAGTAAAAAAAGTCTAGATAAAATCCAAGCCAAGACGGAATTTGAGCCTATAGTCACTTTAGGAAGTTGGAGCGTTTGCTAGAGAAATCTTTGCGCCTCATTATTTCAATCACTACAAAACATTGGTTAGAGGACTTGATTCCTTTTTATTTAGAGATAGCTTGAAGTAAGTTTCGCGTGAGAAGTAACGGAAGTCAATTCAGAGTTAAGATGAAGAAGTTGTGTCATTTGCTTCCACCGTGGCTCAAACCAGAATTCTGTTAAGTAAAAACAGGTTGGGCTCTTTTAAACCTAATTAAGCAAACCGAAGAGGGCCCAAACGTTTTTAGCTATTATATCAGTCATCCATCAGCTACTTTATCAAATTCTATCACTTAATTCATATTTTACACAAGGAAGCAAGAGTAGAAGAGCTGAAGAGGAGAAAAGAAGGGTTTGTCCATAAACCCAACAATTATTCCCCAGCGATTCATCGTTTCATATCTTCTTGAAGAGTAACTTACCTTTATTTTTGCTTTTGAATATGATTTTTTCATTAGTATTCATTTGTTCTCTTTCTTTTAGTATGAACTAAATCTTTATTTCTTGAGGCTGCTTATGTAAGAACTTATGCTTTCCTGGTTAACTGAATTATTTGTATTTGGGACAAATTGTTTAATCGAGATTGGTTTGATCATTATTCCATTGAATGTATATTTATTTTAATATTACTTGTGTTCTGGCGAAATAGCGGGTAGCTTTTGTAATTGAGCTTTCACCTGGGAGGGGGGTTTGGTTGCAGACCTAACATATAGGCGCTTAGTATGCCGTATTGAATGTGGAGGACTTGCCTGATTAGTCAGTCATTAGGTTTAGAACTTCCATCATCTAAACTCATTTATAGGGTTACCCGAGAGGGGTCTCTAATGAGGAAGATTTCCTTCTAAGCTACCGACAGGAGTTAGAAGGATTGTTGAATCTCGGCTAATGCAAAATTCACCAACTCGCCCTTATCAATAAAACCATTAACTTAGTGGCATAGGTAATAATTACTAGTAATTCCTCAAGCAACTCTCTCATCTATTAGTTCATCTTTTCTTTCATTTACTTTACTTAATTTATCATTTTAATCATTAGCCTTAATTCTTGTCTTTATAATTGTTTTAGTTATTAATCATTGAAAAACCAACTAAACATTTTAGTATTTAAGTCTTTGCCATCTATTTTTTCCTATTGAAAGCTTTACATATTTGCACTATTCGAAACATAATCGTGTACATGTTGGTGCAAAAACTTGTTGAAACTGAAAAGGTGGCAAATATGATGTTCTTTAGGAGAGGATGGTATGAGTTAGGGTGCACACGGGTCGAGTAACCGACCCGTGAGGTAAAATCTAAATCCAACCCATTAGTGCAGATCTCAGTTATTTAAACCTACCACCCAACCCAAGCACTATACTGGATTAGATTTGGCTTGGATTTGGGTTTTGTCAAAATATGGTTAGCGGTCTTATTTAATTTCTAAAAAAATTAAGAAACAACACATTTATAATAAAATTGAATGAATATGTACAATAAAACTTATAATCAAAACTCAAAAATAAATATTTGAAGCTATAATCTAGCCATCGAAGCAAAATTTATAGTTACACTTATATTTCTTAATCAAAATATTAGATAAATACAAAAGATTAATTTTTAAAATATCTAAAAAAATCATAACAAAAAAAAAATTCTATTTAGGTCCTTCCCTTCCCCTTCAAGTCCCCCTATATCTTCACTGAATAATCAACTTTACCTGAAAAATAGAAAATACATATAAACAAATGATGACAACAATAATAAAAAGTGGTTATCTTAGTACTTTTCAAAATAATATGAATCTGATCATATATATCAACAAATCTATTTAGATTTATAAAGATTACGAATTTAAAAGTGATATATGTACAAAAATATGACAAACACACACACACACACACACACACACATATATATATATATATATATATATATATATATATAATATAAGTAACTCTATAATTAAAAATATATTTATATACTATATAAATAATACTTAAAAGAATATATCTGAATGTTTATTATTATAGATCTATTTAGAATTATATATTTAACTCAAAATTATAGATCTAGAAAAACGCTCTCACTGAAAAAACTTTTACTAGCCGTTATCAGCAACCATTGCAAATCCCTTTGATCCAAATCCGGCGGCGCCGTCGGACAAACAGGAAGAACTGCCGCTATCACAAGGGCGTACAACGGAAACAAAGGGCCTTATGGCGATGGATACAGAAAACGAAGGGGAGAAGGAGGACTTCCCTCCCTTAAGACCGAGCAGCAACAACACATTAAAGAGGGCTCGGCTGATTCCTGATACTATGGAGAAGGCCAATCCGTCCTCTACCCAATTCACGGCAGAGAAAGAGGCTTCACTAACGGTCAATCCTCCTAGGAAATTTACTAGATGGCACAGCGCCCTCACGGGTAAGAATCTTGTTATACCTGCTATAATTGACACTGAAGAGTTTAAAATTAATAAGCATAACGAGTTAGATAATGATTTTCTAGCATCTATTAAGGATGATTTGCCATTAGAACAGTGTGATTTTCCACAAGTGTTAAGGTCTAGGGAGGAAATTATTGAGGGTATCCAATTATGGAATAATACTGTGGTAGTAAGATTACTGGGTTATAAGGTTGGCTTTAGTTATCTTGCTTCAAAGCTGAAACAAATATGGAACCCCAAGGGATTAATGGAGATAGTCGATGTAGGATATGGGTACTTCATGGTAAAGTTTGCGGTTAAGGAAGATTGCGATATTGCACTAGATGGGGGACCTTGGATGATTTATGATCACTATTTAATTGTTAGGGAATGGTCTCCAGATTTTAAGCCGCATTCCGACTCGATCATTACTACAACAACTTGGGTTAGAATGTCGAACGTTGGGATGCACAATTATACCGCTCGAATACTTAGGAAAATGGGTAATCAAATAGGAAAGACAATACGTATTGATCCGTTACCAAGGCTCGTAAAAAATGAAATTATGCAAGACTTGCGGTAGAAATTGACTTGAAAAAGGCACTCACACCTAAATTACATAATGGAGGAGACGTGTTTAGTCGAGTATGAAGGTTTACATATGATCTGATATGAGTGTGGTAAGTTTGGGCATCAAAAAGATAAGTGCAGAGCGGATACACCTCCGCTAAATCCGCAAAGTACTAGGTCTAACTTGGAAAGTGTTCCAGCTAATTCAACTAATAATCTTGTTAACGAGGCAACATACGGGGAGTGGATGGCAGTTAAAAGAAATAATAGAATGAGTAGCAAGGGGAGTAGTAGCAACAATGGTTATAAAAATAATTTCCAAAGTGGGTTCGGGAAGGATTTAGGGTCAAGATATGGGGCGTTGTATATCGAAGAAGATAATATATTCTCACCGGTGATTAATGCAGAGAATGGTAATCAGTTTGGAGAAGTTAATAACAGAGGTGGAAAGGCTAGGAAAAATAATAGTAAAGCGTCTAGTGCAAGTAAGGAGATTAGAGCGGGTGGAGGGCACAAGGTAATTATCGCGCCTGATTTCGAATTACGTAAGGAACTTAAATCGATACCAGAAGTCGAATTTATAGCGCAAAAAGGAAATAAGGGTCAGGGGCCTGTTGTGCAAATTGGGGAAAATTAAAAAAACAGAAATAATAAAGGAAAAGGTAAGTTGAGTGGCGACATTAGTGGGGCTGTTGAGATTATTGATAGGGCGGATAAGTGCTTAATTGGGGAGGGAAGTTATGCCAACAAGTCAGAACTTGGACAGGAGATATCATGTGACACAGCAGGTGGTGGTGCAGAGCATAATTTAGGGAGTTGTCACATAAATAATTCAGATCAGCTATTGCAAAACGTGACCACCAGGAGAGGCAATAGCTTTCACAACACAGAAGCAGCAGATTGGGAGTTCCCTGAAGCCTTCGAAAATGGAAGGACAGCGGATTTCCGAGCTATGTATGCGCCTGGTAGCCCATCGATCGAGGAGACGGTCCCTCCGGACCCGGCCAAAGGCGAATTATATGTGGTCCCAGAAACTCAGTTGGGACAAGTTGACCGAGATGAAAAAATAGAGATCGAAGCGGAGGGGTTCGAGAGCACGAGTCAGGTCCATTCCCGAACCTCTTTTCCATTTATATTTAATGTTTTTTTATGTGTACACATGAATTAGATAGAGGCGACTGGGGTGGTGATCCTCTTAAGACAAATATTATCGTATGGAATTGCCATGGAGCGGCAACAGATAATTTCCAAAGGGTAGTTCGAGAAATGATCCGAGTTCACCGTGTTTGGCTGACAGTCATCGTAGAGCCGAGGGTTAGCGGCACAAGAGCTGATGACATAATACGGGACCTAGGTAAAGCAAATTCCGTGAGAGTAGATGCTGAAAACTTTAAGGGTGGTATTTGGTTGATATGGGACGATTCTGAGATTGGGGTTCGAGTACTTTCACCAGGCAATCAGGTTATTAACGTTTAGATCTCGAAAAACAATTGTCGCACTTGGTTATTCTCAGCTATTTACGCTCGGCCTAAGGCACAAGATAAAGAACCATTGTGGGAGGCTTTGTATAAGGCGTTCAACAATACTAGCAACCCTTGGCTTATTGCGGGAGATTTCAATCAGGTTGGAGATGAAAGGGATAAGAAAGGGGGTGAATCAGGGGTGTTGCGTCGTATGATTAAGTTCGAAGATTGGAGACAAAGATGTGATTTGCCAGATTTAGGTTTTGAGGGGCCACGTTTTACTTGGTATGATTCGTGGAATACATGTCAACATATACTGCGTAGGCTTGATAGAGCGTATGGTAACACATAGTTTCTTTCTTTATTTCCATTAGTGAAAGTTCTACACCTCGACAGAAGACACTCAGATCATGCGCCGATCTTGATTCCGTTAGTTCCGAGAGGTCCGATAGGTCCACCGAGGAGATTCCGCTTTGAATCTGCTTGGTGTGTGCATAAGAACTTCAAGGGCTTCATTCAGGATAAGTGGAGAGTAGTGAATAATGACTTGGGGGACAGCCTTGAGGTCATGACAAATCATATGAATAGTTGGAAGATGAATGTGTTTGGAAACATCAATAAGAAGAAAAAGATTCTCTTAGCACGGTAAGGGGGATACAAATAGCACTCCAACGATCTTATAATTCTTCTCTGTTTGACTTGGGTAAGACGCTTCGTGGGGAATATCTAAGTGTGTTGGAGGAAGAAGAGCATCTCTGGTTCCAACGTTCTAAGAAGAAATGGATCCGCATATGAGAGTGTACTTCAAGATGGGGGGGGGCCCTTAAGTTTCAACATGATTCTTATTTGGTCCTTGAAGTGCCCACAGAAAATTAAAGTCCTCTTGTGGCACTCGGTGTGGGAGCGGTTGCCGACGGGAAGGAATCTTGAGTTGCGTGGAGTGTTGAATAATCTGGATTGTCGGAGATATGATCAGGGAGTAGTGACAGCGTCTCACGTTTTTAGGTTTTTGTTCTGGATATACCAACTTATTTAAAAATTGCTTTGCAGGTCCCTGGAGTAGCGAACAGCAGCTGACTGATCGTGGAGAGCCTGCAGTTCAAGTCGATCCAGCTGTTTTAGGTGTTCCTGGAGAGCGGAGCATAGAGAGAATGGAGGAGATGGGAACTGAGAGCCTGGAGGAGCTGCTTGAGGGACGGACGCAGCTGTTCGTGGGGTTTTTGGCTCGTCTGAGTGAGAGGGAGCTGGTGCATTGCGTGGAGCTGACACATACAGGCGCTTCAGCCACCAGCAACAAAGAACAGGTCCTGTAGAAGCACAAGGTCTGAGGTGAGATATGAGTTACACTGTTGGTTTTAATCAGCAGCCCCGTTTTGTCCAAGGAATAAATAGTGCAGCAGATATTTTGAGTCGTTTAGATGCTATGAGTGACACAGAATGGTGGACAACTTTATTGAGTAAAAAGTCAAATGTAAATGGGATCGAAACATGTCTATTATTTGCAGCATTTATATGGCAGGTGTGGTCAGATAGGAATCGAAGGATTTTTGACACAGTAGCGCGATTGAAGTCGGATAATGAAATAAAGGCGATAATAAAAAATGTAGCAAGTGACTATATTATAGCATGGGGTTTTGAGCGTGATGGAGGTTTGATTACATCCGCAAAGAGTACTCTTGTCAAGTGGGTCAAGCCTCTAACTGGAATCAAATTAAACGTGGATGGTTCGTATGATGGGGAGAGGAATATAGCGGGCGTGGAAGGACTATTTAGAGACAAGAAAGGGGATTTTATCCTTGGCTTTGCGGGTAAGTGCGTTGCATGGTCCCCGTTCGAAGCGGAGCTACTTGCGCTTCATTTTGGTCTTCACATGGCGGTTTGTAAAGGCTATCCATCGTTGATCATCGAAACCGACTCGTGTGAGTTGCACGTGCTAGTGAAGGGCGGTGTGAACTCAAGGGGGTTCTCAAATGATATAATAAGAGCTTGTCGTGATATTTTAGAAACTAGAGAAAATTTTGAGCTAGAGTGGGGTTATAGGGAAGCGAATAGTTGCGCGGATTGGTTAGCAAAGCTAGGCGCGTCTAGTGAGGCGAGCCCTACCCCTTATCAATACCCTCCTGATGGTTTGTGGCGTTTCTTGACTAAGTATAGGTGCGGTTGGGCTGTACCTAGAATAGTCTTAGACTAGCTAGTTTCCTTTTAGTAAGTGTATCGTCCTGGTGTTATAACCTCTCATGTAACAAAAAAAATTATAAATCTAGTATATTATATATCATAACATATAAAAGAAGAATTATAAAAACAATAAGAGTTGAAGCTTTACTGAAAGAAAGGAACTTTTTTTGTTCGAAAGAAAAGAATTGTGAGAGAGAACGAGTTGAAGAAGAGTGAATTCGTTTAGAAGAGTAAAAAGTGTAGGGAAAATGAATTATTATGATAGTGGTGGGTTCTGGTGTGTTATAAAATAATGCATTAAATAAATAGGAACCACAATACCGCAAGTGTACGGTTGTCCAAGTAATACTCCGATAAGTCGGATTCGTTCACAGGGATTGGACTGGTATAACCCAAGTGTTCAACAGATAAATAATAATAATCGTAAATACAGAAAATAAAAGATAAAATATATTTGTTTGGTTTCGAGTTATTAAACTACTGGACACAAAGAAATAAAATAACTAAAAATAAATACTAAAGATTAAGATGCAGATATAATCTATACTTGAGTCTCTCTAGGGAATCACCTAAACTTACCTAATTAATGCTTTCGTTAAGGGCAGAACTGATATTTCTATATTAGTCGGGACTTTATAATCTCCTAGCCCCCGTCAGGGTGGACCTAGGAGCTATCCTACAGTTTTACAAACCCCTTCAGGGTGATTATAAGCTACATTCAGATGAATACTATTTTACCCAATTGGCTATAAGGTAAACTAAGTCCGTCATGATCAATAATTTCTACCTTACGTTTATTATCTAGTTCAGTAATTAAACCCCCCCGTCAAGGCGATCACTTCCCCACCAAAGTGAATAGCTTAATTACTATGATCTATCTCTGATTAGCTACTTCATTGATAGTGAAATTAATATAAAATAAGAAACAATATGCAATACCTAATTCAAATTAAACTAGAAACTAATCCCAAATTGAAATACATTAATTAAATAAATTAGGGTTCATCCCATTACGATTCTCAAGTAATTAAGGTATAGCTCATAATTAAAATAAAAAAAATAAAAAACTTAATAATTTACATGTCCTTATAACAGAAATAAAATAAGAACCTAGATAGAGGAATTAGCTTGAACTATTGTTGGAGAAAAAGGATTCTCCAGCTTCTGCTATTGCTTCCGCCTCTTGACGCTCTCTCTAAAGATGTATATATTGAATGAATTGTGAGAGGTACTGAATAATGAGGTCTAAGAGGTGTATTATAGGTGTTAGAAAGCCCTAGGTCGAATTTACTTGGAGTGGAAGACAAGGCAAGAACTCTTAAATTCGTAGCCCTAAAATCTAGGAAAGGTAAGATTCTGCTGCTGATTTGTTTTGGTCATATCTCCTTCAATACTTATCCGTTTGACGCGTTCCAATATACGAAACCTCTTGTCTCGGAAAGATATTTCCATTTTTGTAGACCATTTGCACAAATTCCTAGCCAATATTAAGTTATGGACTCGTCTTTGAAACGTGGCTGGAATTTCAGATTCATATGCCAACTTTATCTTTTCCTTCTTTGCATATATCTTTCCTTAATCTTCTTATTTCCATGTAAATCTTCTTCCCTTTATTTCTTAGACTTGACTTGGTCTCTAATTAATTACCATATATCTTTTAAAGCTTCACAATAAATAAATAATCAAACCGCATATGCTTTAAAAAGAATAAATCAATAATTCAAGCTTAGAAATAGGAAAGTGCACTCTTAAAATAGAAACTCGAGTAAAAGTACTTCCTAACACACTAAAATACCCTAAGACTTTAATTCTCACTTCTCCTCCTTGGATTGGTCTTTCATGAAATTCAAGAACCTACTAACTTTGCACTAAAAATAATCAAATTAATGAACAAAAGCTCAAAAAATGCAAATAGTCAATTTCAAAGGGGAGAAAGTGCAATATGATCAAATATGAATAAAAGTCTATGAAATAAGTCATTTATTCACCTAAAAGGATGTCCCCAATGGGCTAATAATTAGTACAAATAGGAAGACATCAAGACCCCAAACTCAAACCTTTGTCGTCCCGACAAAGTAAAATAAAAACAAAGGATCTTTTAGGTGAATGCAGAAGGTAGAATCTAGCAAATATTCCCAAAGCACAACTTAAAACAAATCTCATATAGTCTAATATAGGAATTAATATACACATACACATATCATGCAAACTCAAAAAACAATATCAATCCAAAATTAATTTCACAATGCTAGAAGGTTACACTTATTACTTATCTCAAGATGGTGGCTATAGGCTGTTCCTCGATCTTTACTTGCTTTGAACGTTCCACTTAGAATACTCCCTATTAACTCACTGTATATCTAGGAATCATGAGGTCTTTACGGTTTTAGCGTAGGCTTAAGGACGGTATGGTATGTATATTTGGTAAATTTGAAGTGAGCTTTTGGCTCTCTCCTCACTTACCATCAACAAACTGTCCAAGAGCTTGAGTTTACACTCGAATAACGTTCTCACTCAACCCATTTGACGCGCTAATGTAGCATCCCCAAATTAACCCAATAAGCACTTAAGATGATCACATAAAAATTTCCACTTTGCCGGTCCAAATATATATTTTTCATTTGAATTTTCTTTTTCTTCTTTTGTATAGCTATGACTCCCTTTTTGATGTCGAGATATCATGCTATTTTTCATAAATTATGTCTTTTCATAACTTTAGCTCGTAGCTTTTTTTCATTCACCGTTACCCAGACAAAGGGTTACAATATAAACCTGTGAATCATCGTCAAAATATATAGAACGAGCACAATTGATAAGCTAAAAAATCCCATCCCAATAATATTTCCATAATAGTGGACCCACCACCCCAAACTCAAGCTCAAGACAGGAAGTCTCAGGATCGTGATTCAAGTGCGGGTCATATGGTCATGCCTAACAATCTACAGGGATATTGGCTTATAATGTGGCAACAAAAGAACGGTTTAAAGGCTAAAAATTTGGCTAAGAAGGATACAATTAATTCAGGTATAGAAGGCAAAAAAGGATTCAAAGGGCTAACAAAGAACTGCCTCTCTCATTTTCCTATCTACACAACTTGCCTCTAATTCATAACTAAGTGGGTTCTCTACTCATTCAGATCTCACGTTCTACAAACCACCTATTATCCTTAAGCACAAGTTTACTTCTTTTGCATTGTTCATTAATTCTTCCTATCAATTACCTTATATTTGCATGCAATCTAAGTGCGTTTTACACTAACTCCTAAAGTCAACTATTTTCTATCATAAATTCATAAAAAGCATGCTTCATGGGGGCATTTAAAATACTCTACAGTCAAAACATTCCTCAAACTAATTTTTTAAAAAAGCTATAAAACAGATTAAATTGGGATGAGGCAACGAACCCCACCCCAAACTCAAAAATGAGTTGTGTCCCCACGACTCAAAAAAGACTCAAGAACGCAATTAAACAATTAAAACAAATAAGAAAGGGATAGGAAAACGAATCTGAACCAGCACGAAACTGGTTTCCATTGTTGCGTGTAGGTTGGTCTCCTTGTGTTACGTAGGTGGCATGTTGAATATTGCTCACTCCACGTAATATGATTTGCATAAGATCCAACTCTTTTTTGACTTTTCCTATGGTTGGTAACACCTCTTCATGAATATCCTCCAAAAATTCCATTATTTCAACTACATCTTTTAACACCCAAAAGTTAATAAGAGGTTCTCCAATTTCCTCTTCCTCTCCATGGTATTCTTGTCTTCCCAATCTTCGACATCTCAATGAACCCCAAACTCAAAACTTCAAATAATAAAAAACTAGAGAAGAGTCTTGAAATTTGATGTTTTGAGGATTTATAATGAAGGATTATGGTGTTATATGAGATGGGTAATGAATATGTAATGGCTTGGGGATGGTTTAATGAATAGGATCGAAGCTTTGATGAAGAGGCTTAAGGTTGAAGGAGAAGATTTCTTGATGTTCTTGAATGATTGTGGTGTTGGATGTGTGTTAGGAATGAAATCAGAGGAAGGGTTTAATGTTCTTTGGTGTTGTAGTGGTCTTTGTGCATGTATATGAAGGGTTAGGGTCTGGAAAATCGTTTTTGAAGAGGCTAGGGTTACTTCTTGATAAGTTAATAAGTGGAATTGGAATCAAGCACTTCAAAACGCCATACTGACCGGCATACCGGAGTTCTGGCCGGAATACCGATGCTGGATGTCCTTCTTTTTGTACCTCTCGGCAAACAACTCGAGCCGATACCCGTGGGCACGTGTTTCTGGGCACCGGCATACCGGAGTTCTGGCCGGAATACCGATGCTGGATGTCCTTCTTTTTGTACCTCTCGGCAAACAACTCGAGCCGATACCCGTGGGCACGTGTTTCTGGGCACTGGCATACCGGAGTTCTGTCCGGCATACCGGTCGCGAACGAAGACCTCCCCAACAGCTAGATCTCAAAAGGTTATGCAGTTTAGGCTCAAAGATCACCTGATTTCGACATCCGAGCGCAAAGATATGACTTGCCGAAGTTTTCTCTTATTGTGTCCAGATTTTTTTTCCCGACACAGTGGGCCGGCATACCGGTCAGATGACCGGCTAGCCGGTCCCAGTAAAGTACCCTTCGGCAATAAACCCGATTCCAGAACCCGTGGGCTCGTGTTTCCTCCCTCCGGTATACCCGGGAATTTGTCCGGTATACCAGTGGCGCTGCAGACTTTTTTCTTTTCGTTCCTTCTCACCCCAAACTCAAATCCTGCACACTTTAACACACCACCTTTCTAATTTATTTTAATATAGGCACTAAGAGTCGACAATTACTTAGAAGTATACACTAGGAATTGAAAAACATAAAGCAATTTAAAACATGGGTTGTCTCCCAAGAAGCACTTTTGTTTATTACGTCTTTAAGTTTGACACGCTACCTTCCATGAAGATGGTATTGAGGCCCTTGCAGTTCTCCTCCGCTTAAATCCGCCTCTTCCTTGACATGTAAGCTTAAGAACTTTCCCACCTTGAATTTTATTTAATCGATCTTTGAAAGGGGGTGGGTAAGTACTTCGTTTCGCCTTCTTATTTTCATGACGAAACTCATTTTCCCCCACACAATAGTAGATGACCATTTTCCACGGTATAAGCTCACTTTTATTCCCTGCTTCAATCTCACATTCATCCTTAAAATGTGGTGGGTAGGTGCTTCTCCTTGCTGCTTTACTTTCGCAGTGTGGCACCTTGCTTGTATAGCACATGTCTGAACTTTGTGGTGGTGGAGGTGATTCAAATTTCTCAGCTCTAATCTCATTCATGATTTGGGGTAGAGATGGTAATTGGTGAACTTTTTGTGATGGAAATTCAACTTCTGTTTTAGCGTGATCCTTGGTTTCTTCAATTGATTCTCCGACCACTTCAGATTCGTCTTCGCTGTCAATCCAATTTCTACTATTACCTCGTCATATTTTTGCTTTGTAATTCCTATGACCTCGATCACCACCTCTTCTTGGTTGCGTTCTGTATCGTGATCATGTGCATACACTATAGGAATAGCAATTTTTGGGTTAACTTCTAGGAAATTCGTTGCTACTCCTTCTTCTACCATGCTAACAAGATTCTCAACCACATGGTGGTCTCCATTTATTATCGGCACGGTGGTCATATCACTATCACTAATATTGTCTTTCAACACTTCTTCCTCAACTACTTCTTCCAGTTCATAAGATTTCCTACTACTCTTGGCAAGTTCAGGAGAATCATATTGGGAAGCCAGTTCATCTAGCATCTGTTTTATTTTTTCCATTCTGGCATTGCTTGCCTCATCTCTTGCCTTTTGCTCTTGAAATATTCCCGTGATTGTCTCTTCTAGTCGCATGAAGCTAGCAATTGCCTCCTTTAGATTGGGAGGAGTAGTCTGAGGAGGTTGCTCAACAATCCATCTTCGTTCTTGTTGATAGTGGTATGATGGTTGTTCTTGATAATAGTGATACGGAAATTGTTGTTGATTATTCCCGATCCATTGGTTGTTCCAATCCTGCTCTTGCGGGTATTGATAAGATTGTTGGTAGAAGTTACTACCCCATTGTTGTTGTCCCGAAGAGTCTTCCCAATAGTCATATGGGTCGGGATCTGGGTAATGTCCTCTATACATCTTCAATAAAATCTCTTGATCATTACCTAAATAAAGAACCTGTAAAAGAAAACAAAGACAAAAACCAAGCGTAAAACTGAAAAATAAAAAAAACAATTAAAACTACTTAAGGAATAAACACCGGGGTCACACGCTGCAATCCCCGGCAATGGCGCCAAAAACTTGGTGGGTCCTGGTGTGTTATAAAATAATGTGTTAAATAAATTGGAACCACAATACCGCAAGTGTACGGTTGTCCAAGTAATACTCTGATAAGTCGGATTCGTTCTCAGGGATGGGACTGGTATAACCCAAGTGTTCAACATATAAATAGTAATAATTGCAAATACAGAAAATAATAGATAAAATATGTTTGTTTGGTTTCGAGTTATTAAACTACTGGACGCAAAGAAATAAAATAACTAAAAGTAAATACTAAAGATTAAGATGCAGATATGAGCTATACTTGAGTCTCGCTAGGGAATCGCCTAAACTTACCTAATTAATGCTTTCATTAAGGGCAGAACTGATATTTCTATATTAGTCGGGACTCTATAATCTCCTAGCCCCCATCAGGGTGGACCTAGGAGCTATCCTACAATATTACAAACCCCGTCAGGGCGATTATAAGCTACGTTCAGATGAATACTATTTTACCCAATTGGCTATTAGCTAATCTAAGTCCGTCATGATCAATAATTTCTACCTTACTTTTATTATCTAGTTCAGTAATTATACCCCCCGTCAAGGCGATCACTTCTCCACCAAAGTGAATAAGCTTAATTACTATGACCTATCTCCGATTAGCTACTTCATTGATAGTGAAATTAATATAAAATAATAAACAATATGCAATACCTAATTCAAATTAAACTAGAAACTAATCCCAAATTGAAATACATGAATTAAATAAATTAGGGTTCATCCCATTACGATTCTCAAGTAATTAAGGTTTAGCTCATAATTAAAAAAATAAAATAAAAAACTTAATAATATACATGTCCTTATAACATAAATAAAATACTAAAATCTAGGAAATGTAAGATTTTGCTTTTGATTTGTTTTGGTCATATCTCCTTCAATACTTATCCGTTTGACGCGTTCCGATATACGAAACCGCTTGTCTCGGAAAGATATTTCCATTGGTGTAGACCATTCGCCCAAATTCCTAGCCGATCTTAAGTTATGGACTCGTCTTTGAAACGTGGCTGGAATTTCAGATTCATATGACAACTTTATATTTTCCTTCTTTGCATATATCTTTCCTTAATCTTCTTATTTCCATGTAAATATTCATTCCTTTACTTCTTAGACTTGACTTGGTCTCTAATTAATTACCATATATCTTTTAAAGCTTCACAATATATTAATAATTAAACCGCATATGCTTTAAAAAGAATAAATCAATAATTCAAGACTAGAAATAGGAAAGTGCACTCTAAAAATAGAAACTCGAGTAAAAGTACTTCCTAACACACTAAAATACCCTAAGACTTTAATTCTCACTGCTCCTCCTTGGATTGGTCTTTCATGAAATTCAAGAACCTACTAACTTTGCACTAAAAATAATCAAATTAATGCACAAAAGCTCCAAAAATGCAAATAGTCAATTTCCAAGGGGAGAAAGTGCAATATGATCAAATATGCATAAAATTCTATGAAATAAGTCATTTATTCACCTAAAAGGATGTCTCCAATGGGCCAATAATTAGAACAAATAGGGAGACATCAGATAGTTAAATGCTTTATATAGTATTGTAAAGTTTAGTCGGTTGGATACCCATTGTTCTGGGGTGGATATATAAGTATTATACTAACGGGCTCACTTTATACAGATTGGATCAAACATCCACGATTTGGGCCTTTCCAATCCGTGAAACGAACCAAAACCATTCAAAACTTAAAATTTGTCCCACTAAAATCCATGGTTGTGTAAGGTCGGCTTTTATGGGTTGGATTGGGCCGACATTTTGCAGATTTGTGGGTCGGCCGGTTTTCTTGTGCAACCCTAGTATGAGTTCTGAATGGATAACAATATAACTAGCGGAGAGACTGTTCTATTTTTTTATGAGTGTGACTATTTGTCCACGCGTATTTTCAACTGTAGAGTACTTCATGGAGTGAAGATCGAGAGGATCGAGGAAGAAGAAGGATCAAAAGAAGAAAAAAATAAATAGAAGAAAGAGAAGCAAAAGATGGAATAAATTGCTATGAGATAAATGTAAAAAATACATATGGTGAGGAGATAGTACTGAATTTTGATGAAGAATCTAACCAAGGATATGATGAAACGTCATCATCATCATCATCATCTGATGATGATGATTCATATTTGGATTGCTATGGATATGATTAGAAGTCTACAACGGTGGAATATTAGAGTATTAATGTTTACGAATAATTAATTCAATGTTGGATTTTAATTGTTGTTTTACATATTATTAATGTTGTTAAGTTGTATTTTACCTTGAATTTGAATTGCAACTTAGGGTTAAGTGTTATTGCTTGAGTTTGGGGTTTCAAATTGTATTTTATGGTTTTTAATATAAGACTTTAAAGTGCAATTTAGGGGTTTGAAATTGAAATACATGACTGTGAATTGCTATAAAAATCACTAAATTCTAATTCGAATCCCGAAATAACAATTCACGGTCATGGATTTCAATTTCAAACCCCTAAATTGCAATTCAGACTCTTAAATTACAAACCATAACATACAATTCAGACTCTTATTTATATATATATATATATAACGATATAATCGATAAGAATATAATAACAATTAAACAAACAAGGTTTGGCCTGTTGAAACTGAAAAGGTGGCAAATGTGATGTTCTTTAGGAGAGGATGGTATGAACTCTGCAGGGATAACGATATAACTAGAGGAGAGAAGGTGTTATTGTCTGATGAGAATAATGAAATATATTAATAATTGAAATCACGGGTCAAGTATGCTAGCCACATCTCTCTAGGGAAATTTAGATATTAAAATTTCTACTATGGCTTAAATATATAACTACGATCTAACAATAGAAACTTACCGACAAAAATAAAATAGAAAATTAACTTAAGTTTAACAGCAAATACCCTAGGGTATAACAAAACCCTAAGTTTATACTATTTTTCAATTCATTAATTATTTTAATATAAAATCAAAATATAGCTAAATCTTCATTAATAACATAAATTTATTTTAAAAAAGGTTGAGGAATGGGTAAGCTAAATGAAATGGAAAGAGGACGGTGAAAGGGTTAATTATATTAAAGTTCTGGTTCCCCCACCGAGAGAAAGAGAAACCACGAGAACCCACAAATTGAAGCTACCAATCGACATAAATTTCGTATTACGAAAGAAAAATGAGCAAAAAATAAGACAAACGGTTGTGGAAAATAAAAAGAAAATCAAGAAGTTCAAGTGGGTGAAAAATCACCAGTCATGAGAATAATTAACCATGATGAAAAAAAAATAATCAGTATACTGCTAATATATAAGCATCTTATTATGTTAGAAACTATCATAGTTAAATCTAACACACACACACACATATACATATATATATATATATATATATATATATATATATGTGTGTGTGTGTGTGTGTGTCTATATGTATATATATATATCTACAACTTAAATAAAAAAAATATTTATAAAAGTAGATCTATAATTAAAAACATATTTATATATTATTATAAATAATACTTAAAATAATAGATCTGAATGTTTGTTATTATAGATCTAATATATATGCAGCTTATTCAGTTAAAAACTATCGTAGTTTAAATCTAACAAATATATATATAAGTAGCATATATATATATATATATACATATATATATATATATATGTATATATATATATATGTATATATATATATATATATATATATATGTATATATATATATATATATATATATATATATATATATATATATATATATATATATATATATATATATATATATATATATATATATATATGTGTGTGTGTGTGTGTGTGTGTGTGTGTGTGTGTGTGTGAGTGACTGTGTGCGTGTGTAACTATAACAATAATATTATCTGTATCAAAAGATCTAGAGGTTATATATATACGAAAATGTATTTTCGAATTATATGTCTATATGTATATATATATATATATATATATATATATATATATATATATATATATATATATATATATATATATATATATATATATAAATCTACAATCTAAATAAAATATATTTGTAAATATAGATCTATAATGAAAAACATATTTATATATTATTATAAAAAATACTTAAAAGATCAGATCTAAATGTTTATTATTATAGATCTATTTAGAATTATATATATATAACTCAATATTATAGATCTAATATATTGTAAAATATAAAAGAAGAATTATAATAAAGAAAAGTTGAAGCTTTACTGAAAGAAATGAACTTTTTTTGTGCGAAAGAAAAGAATTGAGAGAGAGAACGAGTTGAAGAAGACAGAATTCGTTCAGAAAAGTAAAAAGTGTAGGAATAATGAATTGTTGTGATAGTCAAAAGCTTTATATAGTATCGTAAATCTTAGTGGGCTGGATAACAATGGTTGTGGGCTGGATATATAAGTATTACGCTAATGGGCTCATTTTATACAAATCGGATCGAACATACACGTTTTGGGCCTTTCCAATCCGTGAAGTGAACCAAAACCATTAAAAAATTAAACATTGACCGACTAAAATCCATGGGCATGTAGGGTCGGTATATGCATTGGATTGGGCCGGTCTTTTGCAGATTTGTGGGTCGACCGGTTTTCATGTGCAACCCTAGTATGAGTTCTACAGGGATAACAATATAACTAGCAGTAAGACTGTGCTATTTTTCTGCTGAGCATGACTATTTGTCACGCGTATTTTCAACTGTAGAGCACTTCGTGGATTGAAGATTGAGAAGATCTAGGAAGAAAAAGAAGAAGAAGGCGTAAAAGAAGAAAAAAAGAAATAAAAGAATGATAAGCAAAAGAAGAAATAAATTGCTATGAAATAAATGTAATAAATATAGATAGTGAGGTAATAAGAGGAAATTCTGATGAAGAATCTAACGAGGGATCTGATGAAACATCATAACAATCATCTGATGATAATGGTTCAGATTTGGATTACTAATGACCTGATTAGAAATCTATAACGGTGAAATACTGGAGTATTAATTTTTATGAATAATGAATTCTATGTTGGATTTTAAATTTTGTTTTATATTTTATAAATTTTTTTAAGTTGGATTTTGCCTTGAATTTGAATTGCAACTTAGGGTTTTAAGTGTTATTGCTTGAGTTTGGAGGTTCAAATTGTATTTCATGGTTTGTAATTTAAGACTTTTAATTGCAATTTAGGGGTTGGAAATTGATATCCATGACTGTGAATTGCTATGAAACTGACTAAAATTATAATTCAAATCCTGAAATAACAATTCACAGTCATGGATTTCAATTTCAAACAACTGAATAACAATTTACTGTCTTTAATTACCAACCATAACATACAGTTTTAAACCCCAAACTCAAGTAATAACACTTAAAACCCTAAGTTCTAATTCAAATTCAAGGTAAAATCCAACTTAACAACACTAATGAAATTTAAAATAACAATTAAAATCCAACATATAATTCATTATTCGTAAATATTAATACCCTAGTATATGATGTCTCCCTATTTGTGAAGAATTAATCTAGGTTGGAGACATCATTTTAGGTGTATTTGAGAATTTAATTATATATTTTTATTCATATTTATATATTTACCTATTTCTTGTCTTGATTTGATGATTTATTATTTTTAGAACATATTTGGTTTAATTTTTTATTAATTGTGAAGTTTTAAAGATATATGATAATTAATTATATGCCAAATCAATTCTAAGATATAAGGGAAAGAAGATAATGATGGAAATTGGAGATAAAGGAAGTAAAAGATAAAATAGGAAATAAAAAGTTGCCAAGTAAACTGAATTTCAGCAGCTACGTCCACTAAAGTGATCATAACTAAAACACGGTTGGGAATTTTGAAGAACAGATTGAATCAAAAGTGTATATCTTTTTGACACCTTCGTTTCTATATAAAGTAGGCGAAAGTAAAAACAAAGAAGTTACGCCCAAAACAAAACAGCAGCAGTTTTTCCCTTCACCTATATTTTAGGAAACGAATTTGTTATGGAAAAGAGTCCTATACTTGTCCTCTACTCCAAGAATCCAAACTAGGGTTTGGAATACCTATAAATACACCCTCTTATCAGTATACACACATCCTTGGTCAATCCTTAAGCCAAGAAGAAGCCTACATCAAGAGAAGAGAAGTCTGGAAGGAGTTGAAAATCAAATTGTGCCTTCAAAAGCCTTCAAATTTGAAATTGCTTTCTTTTCTTTCTCTAGTATGAACTAAATTTATTTTAACTTGAGATTTAGCATATGTGTATGAACCCTAGACTTGTTTTACATTTATTTTAATTTGGGATTATAATTATTTAAATGAATTAGTGTTTTATTCTTTATTTTATGTGCTTTGATTTATTGTCTGTTTTCCTTGCAGAGGCCTACGTATAGGATTACCTTAATAGTAGTTAGATGGTCACCCGGAAGGGTGGTCTAATTATTGAAACACCACAGAAATGTCTAGTGTGCGGTAGTGATCCTGACGGGCTTGCCTAACTAGATAGCCATTATGGTTTGATTTAACCACCGATCATTATTGCAGGCCAGTTCATCTAAGAACCTAGTGGTGTAGGAACACCTTAGTTAATACCCCTGGTAATTGTGAGGTCGCCACCTAAGTCCATTCGGAAGGGGGTTAGGAGGAATTTAGAATCCTGGTTATTGTAATTTTACATAATTTTTCCTTACATGATTAGAATAAACATGACTAGTGGGGATTACTTGCTATATCTCGAGCTAATCTCTCATACTATCTGCTTCTCTTATTTACTTTTCTGTCTATATTTGATTTAGTTAATCTTCTATTCAAAAACCAAATAAATCTTTCATTAGTCTTTAATTTCTTGCGTATTATTCTTCTAACTTTATTAATTGCACTTTATATTGCATAAGTTCTCCTAACTTTCACAGTCTCTGAGGAACAAATCTTATTTATAATTAAATCTTGTATATGATTTGTGATACTTGGAGTGAGTGACGTGTTTAGTCTAGGGTGTTTATTTGCATCTATTTTATCTTTGATTTTATCACACCCTAGGTGACACCAGTGTACCACCTCTATATCTTTCTAATCAGATCCGTAAAAGTCCAATCATGAAAATTCAGTATTATTTCCTAACCATTTATGTTTCTTACAATTATCTCATAGCAATTTATTCTTCTTTTGCTTCTTTTGCTTCTATTTTTATTTCTTCTCCTTTTTCTTCTTCCTCGATCTTCGCGATCTTCACTCCACGAAGTACTCTACAGTTGAAAAATACGCGGGGACAAATAGTCATGCTCATCATACAATAACACCTTCTCTCCGCTAGTTATATCGTTATCCCCGCAGAGTTCATACGATCCTCTCCCAAAGAATATCACATTTGCCACATTTTCAGTTTCAACAGGCCAAACCTAGCTTGTTGAATTGTTATTATAATCGATAAGAATATAATAACAATTAAACAAACAAGGTTTGGCCTGTTGAAACTGAAAAGGTGGCAAATGTGATGTTCTTTAGGAAAGGATGGTATGAACTCTGCAGGGATAACGGTATAACTAGAGGAGAGAAGGTGTTATTGTCTGATGAGAATAATGAAATATATTAATAATTGAAATCACGGGTCAAGTATGCTAGCCACATCTCTCTAGGGAAATTTAGATATTAAAATTTCTACTATGGCTTAAATATATAACTACGATCTAACAATAGAAACTTACCGACAAAAATAAAATAGAAAATTAACTTAAGTTTATCAGCAAATACCCTAGGGTATAACAAAACCCTAAGTTTATACTATTTTTCAATTCATTAATTATTTTAATATAAAATCAAAATATAGCTAAATCTTCATTAATAACATAAATTTATTTTGAAAAAGGTTGAGGAATGGGTAAGCTAAATGAAATGGAAAGAGGACGGTGAAAGGGTTAATTATATTAAAGTTCTAGTTCCCCCACCGAGAGAAAGAGAAACCACGAGAACCCACAAATTGAAGCTACCAATCGACATAAACTTCGTATTACGAAAGAAAAATGAGCAAAAAATAAGACAAACGGTTGTGGAAAATAAAAAGAAAATCAAGAAGTTCAAGTGGGTGAAAAATCATCAGTCATGAGAATAATTAACCAAGATGAGAAAAAAATAATCAGTATACTGCTAATATATAAGCATCATATTTGTTAGAAACTATCATAGTTAAATCTAACACATACACACATATATACATATATATATATATATATATATATATATATATATATATATATATATATATATATATATATATATATATATATATAAGTATAACTATAAAATTATCTATATCAAAAGATCTAGAAGTTATATATACATACGAAAATGTATAATTGAATTATATGTCTATATGTATATATATAAATGAATATATATATATATATATATATCTACAACTTAAATAAAAAAATATTTATAAAAGTAGATCTATAATTAAAAACATATTTATATATTATTATAAATAATACTTAAAATAATAGATCTAAATGTTTATTATTATAGATCTAATATATATGCAGCTTATTCAGTTAAAATCTATCGCAGTTTAAATCTAACAAATATATATATGTAGCATATATATATATATATATATATATATATATATATATATATATATATATATATATTTGTGTCTGTGTGTGTGAGTGTGTGACTGTGTGCGTGTGTAAGTATAACAATAATATTAATATTATCTGTATCAAAAGATCTTGAGGTTATATATACATACGAAAATGTATTTTCGAATTATATGTCTATATGTATATATATAAATCTACAATCTAAATAAAAAATATTTGTAAATATAGATCTATAATGAAAAACATATTTATATATTATTATAAAAAATACTTAAAACAATTGATCTGAATGTGTATTATTATAGATCTATTTAGAATTATATATATATAACTCAATATTATAGATCTAATATATTGTAATATAAAAGAAGAATTATAAAAAAAGAAAAGTTGAAGCTTTACTGAAAGAAATGAACTCTTTTTGTGCGAAAGAAAAGAATTGAGAGAGAGAACGAGTTGAAGAAGAGAGAATTCGTTCAGAAAAGTAGAAAGTGTAGGAATAATGAATTGTTGTGATAGTCAAAAGCTTTATATAGTATTGTAAATCTTAGTGGGCTAGATAACAATGGTTGTGGGCTGGATATATAAGTATTACGCTAATGGGGTCATTTTATACAAATCGGATCGAACATACACGGTTTGGGCATTTCCAATCCGTGAAGTGAACCAAAACCATTAAAAAATTAAAAATTGACCTACTAAAATCCATGGGCATGTAGGGTCGGTATATGCGTTGGATTGGGCCGGTCTTTTGCAGATTTGTGGGTCGACCGGTTTTCTTGTGCAACCCTAGTATGAGTTCTACAGGGATAACGATATAACTAGCGGTAAGACTGTGTTATTTTCTGCTGAGCATGACTATTTGTCACGCGTATTTTCAACTGTAGAGTACTTCGTGGATTGAAGATTGAGAAGATCGGGGAAGAAAAAGAAGAAGAAGACGAAAAAGAAGAAAAAAAAAGAACGATAAACAAAAGAAGAAATAAATTGCTATGAATTAAATGTAATAAATATAGATAGTGAGGTAATAAGACGAAATTCTGATGAAGAATCTAACGAGGGATCTGATGAAATATCATAACAATCATCTGATGATAATGATTCAGATTTGGATTACTAATGACCTGATTAGAAATCTATAACGGTGAAATACTGGAGTATTAATTTTTATGAATAATGAATTCTATGTTGGATTTTAAATTTTGTTTTATATTTTATAAATGTTGTTAAGTTGGATTTTGACTTGAATTTGAATTGCAACTTAGGGTTTTAAGTGTTATTGCTTGACTTTGGAGGTTCAAATTGTATTTCATGGTTTGTAATTTAAGACTTTTAATTGCAATTTACGGGTTGGAAATTGATATCCATGACTGTGAATTGCTATGAAACTGACTAAAATTATAATTCAAATCCTTAAATAACAATTCACAGTCATGGATTTCAATTTCAAACAACTGAATAACAATTTAGTGTCTTTAATTACCAACCATAAGATACAGTTTTAAACCCCAAACTCAAGTAATAACACTTAAAACCCTAAGTTCTAATTCAAATTCAAGGTAAAATCCAACTTAACAACACTAATGAAATTTAAAATAACAATTAAAATCCAACATATAATTCATTATTCGTAAATATTAATACCCTAGTATATGATGTCTCCCTATTTGTGATGAATTAATCTAGGTTGGAGACATCATTTTAGGTGTATTTGAGAATATATATTTTTATTCATATTTATATATTTACCTATTTCTTGTCTTGATTTGATGATTTATTATTTTTAGAACATATTTGGTTTAATTTTTTATTAATTGTGAAGTTTTAAAGATATAAGATAATTAATTAGATGCCAAATCAATTCTAAGATATAAGGGAAAGAAGATAATGATGGAAATTGGAGATAAAGGAAGTAAAAGATAAAATAGGAAATAAAAAGTTGCCAAGTAAACTGAATTTCAGCAGCTACGTCCACTAAAGTGATCATAACTAAAACACGGTTGGGAATTTTGAAGAACAGATTGAATCAAAAGTGTATATCTTTTTGACACCTTCGTTTCTATATAAAGTAGGCGAAAGTAAAACAAAGAAGTTACGCCCAAAACAAAACAGCAGCAGTTTTTCCCTTCTCCTATATTTTAGGAAACGAATTTGTTATGGAAAAGAGTCCTATTACTTGTCCTCTACTCCAAGAATCCAAACTAGAGTTTGGAATACCCTATAAATACACCCTCTTATCAGTATACACACATCCTTGGCCAATCCTTAAGCCAAGAAGAAGCCTACATCAAGAGAAGAGAAGTCTGGAAGGAGTTGAACATCAAATTGTGCCTTCAAAAGCCTTCAAATTTGAAATTGCTTTCTTTTCTTTCTCTAGTATGAACTAAATTTATTTTAACTTGAGATTTAGCATATGTGTATGAACCCTAGACTTGTTTTACATTTATTTTAATTTGGGATTATAATTATTTAAATGAATTAGTGTTTTATTCTTTATTTTATGTGCTTTGATTTATTGTCTGTTTTCCTTGCAGAGGCCTACGTATAGGATTACCTTAATAGTAGTTAGATGGTCACCCGGAAGGGTGGTCTAGTTATTGAAACACCACAGAAATGTCTAGTGTGCGGTAGTGATCCTGACGGGCTTGCCTAACTAGATAGCCATTATGGTTTGATTTAACCACCGATCAATATTGCAGGCCAGTTCATCTAAGAACCTAGTGGCGTAGGAACACCTAAGTTAATACCCCTGGTAATTGTGAGGTCACCACCTAAGTCCATACGGAAGGGGGTTAGGAGGAATTTAGAATCCTGGTTATTGCAATTTTACATAATTTTCCCTTACATGATTAGAATAAACATGACTAGTGGGGATTACTTGCTATATCTCGAGCTAATCTCTCATACTATCTACTTCTCTTATTTACTTTTCTGTCTATATTTTATTTAGTTAATCTTCTATTCAAAAACCAAATAAATATTTCATTAGTCTTTAATTTCTTGCGTATTATTCTTCGAACTTTATTAATTGCACTTTATATTGCATAAGTTCTCCTAACTTTCACAGTCTCTGAGGAACAAATCTTATTTATCATTAAAACTTGTATATGATTTGTGATACTTGGAGTGAGTGACGTGTTTAGTCTAGGGTGTTTATTTGCATCTATTTTATCTATGATTTTATCACACCCTAGGTGACACCAGTGTACCACCTCTATATCTTTCTAATCAGATCCGTAAAAGTCCAATCATCAAAATTCAGTATTATTTCCTAACCATTTATGTTTCTTACAATTATCTCATAGCAATTTATTCTTCTTTTGCTTCTATTTTTATTTCTTCTCCTTTTTCTTCTTCCTCGATCTTCGCGATCTTCACTCCACGAAGTACTCTACAGTTGAAAATACGCGGGGACAAATAGTCATGCTCATCATACAATAACACCTTCTCTCCGCTAGTTATATCGTTATCCCCGCAGAGTTCATACGATCCTCTCCCAAAGAATATCACATTTGCCACATTTTCAGTTTCAACAGGCCAAACCTAGCTTGTTGAATTGTTATTATAATCGATAAGAATATAATAACAATTAAACAAACAAGGTTTGGCCTGTTGAAACTGAAAAGGTGGCAAATGTGATGTTCTTTAGGAAAGGATGGTATGAACTCTGCAGGGATAACGGTATAACTAGAGGAGAGAAGGTGTTATTGTCTGATGAGAATAATGAAATATATTAATAATTGAAATCACGGGTCAAGTATGCTAGCTACATCTCTCTAGGGAAATTTAGATATTAAAATTTCTACTATGGCTTAAATATATAACTACGATCTAACAATAGAAACTTACCGACAAAAATAAAATAGAAAATTAACTTAAGTTTATCAGCAAATACCCTAGGGTATAACAAAACCCTAAGTTTATACTATTTTTCAATTCATTAATTATTTTAATATAAAATCAAAATATAGCTAAATCTTCATTAATAACATAAATTTATTTTGAAAAAGCTTGAGGAATGGGTAAGCTAAATGAAATGGAGAGAGGACGGTGAAAGGGTTAATTATATTAAAGTTCTAGTTCCCCCACCGAGAGAAAGAGAAACCACGAGAACCCACAAATTGAAGCTACCAATCGACATAAACTTCGTATTACGAAAGAAAAATGAGCAAAAAATAAGACAAACGGTTGTGGAAAATAAAAAGAAAATCAAGAAGTTCAAGTGGGTGAAAAATCATCAGTCATGAGAATAATTAACCAAGATGAGAAAAAAATAATCAGTATACTGCTAATATATAAGCATCATATTTTGTTAGAAACTATCATAGTTAAATCTAATTATCTATATCAAAAGATCTAGAAGTTATATATACATACGAAAATGTATAATCGAATTATATGTCTATATGTATATATATAAATGAATAATATATATATATATATATATATATATATATATATATATATATATATATATATATATATATATATATATATATATATATATATATATATATATATATATATATATATATATATATATATATATATATATATATATATATATATATATATATGGATTATTGCCCAAGAAACACCTCAAATTAGAATTAATGTCTCCTCACCCCTGCCGTTTTCTTCTTGCCCATAAAAGGCACTCCTTTTTTTTTCTTTCCTATTTTACCCACCCCAGCAGCCGTCTCCAAATTTTCCCTCCTTCAAAGACTATAAGGGGCAAAGAGCTGGCTTGATTAAAGCGTTAACCACTGGTGAAAATTATATATTATAATAATCAACATATATATCATATAATTATTATTTAATATAATTCAAAATTAATTATTATTTTACGTTTTTGGTAATTTATTTGAAATTGGATTTTAAATGTTCAAATACTAACAATCATATTTTTTGGTAATTATTTCTTAATTTATTTTTGTAGATGTTGAAAAATTCTTTTCGCTGCGACCCAAGTAAATTAGCGAATTTATAATCTCTTTAAGTTTTTATTAATTACTGTAGATATAGATACACTTTTTTTTTTGAATTATAAAATAGAAAAGCGCGTAATTAAGCATGTTACTGAGTTGGATGCTAGAGAGCACATAGTGCCATACATTGATTGATTTATGCAAACAAAACATATTAAAAAATAAAAAAGCAAATGATGAAGCGGCAAAAGTGTACTTGCACGAGTTGTGGGAAACATTCCCATAACTCAACATTAGCCCACAAGTACAAAAGTGTACTTGCACGAGTGCTGGGAAACATTCCCACTACTCAACATTAGCCCACAAGTACAAAAGTGTACTTGCACGAGTGCTGGGAAACATTCCCACTACTCAACATTAGCCCACAAGTACAAAAGTGTACTTGCACGAGTGCTGGGAAACATTCCCACTACTCAACATTAGCCCACAAGTACAAAAGTGTACTTGCACGAGTTGTGGGAATCTATCCCAGAACTCAACATTTAGTCCACAAGTACAAAAATGTACTTGCACGAGTTGTGGGAAACACTCCCATTACTCAACATTAGTCCATACAGTACAAAAGTGTACTTGCACGAGTTGTGGGAAACACTCCCATTACTCAACATTAGCCCATACAGTACAAAAGTGTATTTGCACGAGTTGTGGGAAACACTCCCATTACTCGCCCTTGACAAAAATTGTACTTGCACAAGTCCACTACTCGCCCTTGGCAGCAGCAGTCGACAGCAGTAAGCATTAAGGTATATTTACCTTAAGTGCCTTTTATGGGCAAGTGACTAAGGTGGCAGGTGGTTATTGGGCTAAGGGCATTAAGGTATATTTACCTTAAGTGCCTTTTATGGGCAAGTGACTAAGGTGGCAGGTGGTTAATGGGCATTCACCCTATATATATATATATATATATATATATATATCTACCTACAACTTAAATAAAAAAATATTTATAAAAGTAGATCTATAATTAAAAACATATTTATATATTATTATAAATAATACTTAAAATAATAGATCTAAATGTTTATTATTATAGATCTAATATATATGCAGCTTATTCAGTTAAAATCTATCGCAGTTTAAATCTAACAAATATATATATATATATATATATATATATATATATATATATATTTGTGTGTGTGTGAGTGTGTGACTGTGTGCGTGTGTAAGTATAACAATAATATTAATATTATCTGTATCAAAAGATCTTGAGGTTATATATACATACGAAAATGTATTTTCGAATTATATGTCTATATGTATATATATAAATCTACAATCTAAATAAAAAATATTTGTAAATATAGATCTATAATGAAAAACATATTTATATATTATTATAAAAAATACTTAAAACAATTGATCTGAATGTGTATTATTATAGATCTATTTAGAATTATATATATATAACTCAATATTATAGATCTAATATATTGTAATATAAAAGAAGAATTATAAAAAAAGAAAAGTTGAAGCTTTACTGAAAGAAATGAACTCTTTTTGTGCGAAAGAAAAGAATTGAGAGAGAGAACGAGTTGAAGAAGAGAGAATTCGTTCAGAAAAGTAGAAAGTGTAGGAATAATGAATTGTTGTGATAGTCAAAAGCTTTATATAGTATTGTAAATCTTAGTGGGCTAGATAACAATGGTTGTGGGCTGGATATATAAGTATTACGCTAATGGGGTCATTTTATACAAATCGGATCGAACATACACGGTTTGGGCATTTCCAATCCGTGAAGTGAACCAAAACCATTAAAAAATTAAAAATTGACCTACTAAAATCCATGGGCATGTAGGGTCGGTATATGCGTTGGATTGGGCCGGTCTTTTGCAGATTTGTGGGTCGACCGGTTTTCTTGTGCAACCCTAGTATGAGTTCTACAGGGATAACGATATAACTAGCGGTGAGACTGTGTTATTTTCTGCTGAGCATGACTATTTGTCACGCGTATTTTCAACTGTAGAGTACTTCGTGGATTGAAGATTGAGAAGATCGGGGAAGAAAAAGAAGAAGAAGGCGAAAAAGAAGAAAAAAAAAGAACGATAAGCAAAAGAAGAAATAAATTGCTATGAATTAAATGTAATAAATATAGATAGTGAGGTAATAAGACGGAATTCTGATGAAGAATCTAACGAGGGATCTGATGAAACATCATAACAATCATCTGATGATAATGATTCAGATTTGGATTACTAATGACCTGATTAGAAATCTATAACGGTGAAATACTGGAGTATTAATTTTTATGAATAATGAATTCTATGTTGGATTTTAAATTTTGTTTTATATTTTATAAATGTTGTTAAGTTGGATTTTGCCTTGAATTTGAATTGCAACTTAGGGTTTTAAGTGTTATTGCTTGAGTTTGGAGGTTCAAATTGTATTTCATGGTTTGTAATTTAAGACTTTTAATTGCAATTTAGGGGTTGGAAATTGATATCCATGACTGTGAATTGCTATGAAACTGACTAAAATTATAATTCAAATCCTTAAATAACAATTCACAGTCATGGATTTCAATTTCAAACAACTGAATAACAATTTAGTGTCTTTAATTACTAATCATAACATACAGTTTTAAACCCGAAACTCAAGTAATAACACTTAAAACCCTAAGTTCTAATTCAAATTCAAGGTAAACTCCAACTTAACAACACTAATGAAATTTAAAATAACAATTAAAATCCAACATATAATTCATTATTCGTAAATATTAATACCCTAGTATATGATGTCTCCCTATTTGTGATGAATTAATCTAGGTTGGAGACATCATTTTAGGTGTATTTGAGAATTTAATTATATATTTTTATTCATATTTATATATTTACCTATTTCTTGTCTTGATTTGATGATTTATTATTTTTAGAACATATTTGGTTTAATTTTTTATTAATTGTGAAGTTTTAAAGATATATGATAATTAATTAGATGCCAAATCAATTCTAAGATATAAGGGAAAGAAGATAATGATGGAAATTGGAGATAAAGGAAGTAAAAGATAAAATAGGAAATAAAAAGTTGCCAAGTAAACTGAATTTCAGCAGCTACGTCCACTAAAGTGATCATAACTAAAACACGGTTGGGAATTTTGAAGAACAGATTGAATCAAAAGTGTATATCTTTTTGACACCTTCGTTTCTATATAAAGTAGGCGAAAGTAAAAACAAAGAAGTTACGCCCAAAACAAAACAACAGCAGTTTTTCCCTTCTCCTATATTTTAGGAAACGAATTTGTTATGGAAAAGAGTCCTATTACTTGTCCTCTACTCCAAGAATCCAAACTAGAGTTTGGAATACCCTATAAATACACCCTCTTATCTGTATACACACATCCTTGGCCAATCCTTAAGCCAAGAAGAAGCCTACATCAAGAGAAGAGAAGTCTGGAAGGAGTTGAACATCAAATTGTGCCTTCAAAAGCCTTCAAATTTGAAATTGCTTTCTTTTCTTTCTCTAGTATGAACTAAATTTATTTTAACTTGAGATTTAGCATATGTGTATGAACCCTAGACTTGTTTTACATTTATTTTAATTTGGGATTATAATTATTTAAATGAATTAGTGTTTTATTCTTTATTTTATGTGCTTTGATTTATTGTCTGTTTTCCTTGCAGAGGCCTACGTATAGGATTACCTTAATAGTAGTTAGATGGTCACCCGGAAGGGTGGTCTAATTATTGAAACACCACAGAAATGTCTAGTGTGCGGTAGTGATCCTGACGGGCTTGCCTAACTAGATAGCCATTATGGTTTGATTTAACCACCGATCATTATTGCAGGCCAGTTCATCTAAGAACCTAGTGGCGTAGGAAAACCTTAGCTAATACCCCTGGTAATTGTGAGGTCGCCACCTAAGTCCATTCGGAAGGGGGTTAGGAGGAATTTAGAATCCTGGTTATTGCAATTTTACACAATTTTCCCTTACATGATTAGAAAAAACATGACTAGTGGGGATTACTTGCTATATCTCGAGCTAATCTCTCATACTATCTGCTTCTCTTATTTACTTTTCTGTCTATATTTTATTTAGTTAATCTTCTATTCAAAAACCAAATAAATATTTCATTAGTCTTTAATTTCTTGCGTATTATTCTTCTAACTTTATTAATTGCACTTTATATTGCATAAGTTCTCCTAACTTTCACAGTCTCTGAGGAACAAATCTTATTTATCATTAAAACTTGTATATGATTTGTGATACTTGGAGTGAGTGACGTATTTAGTCTAGGGTGTTTATTTGCATCTATTTTATCTTTGATTTTATCACACCCTAGGTGACACCAGTGTACCACCTCTATATCTTTCTAATCAGATCCGTAAAAGTACAATCATCAAAATTCAGTATTATTTCCTAACCATTTATGTTTCTTACAATTATCTCATAGCAATTTATTCTTCTTTTGCTTCTTTTGCTTCTATTTGTATTTCTTCTCCTTTTTCTTCTTCCTCGATCTTCGCGATCTTCACTCCTCGAAGTACTCTATAGTTGAAAAATACGCGGGGACAAATAGTCATGCTCATCATACAATAACACCTTCTCTCCACTAGTTATATCGTTATCCCCGCAGAGTTCATACGATCCTCTCCCAAAGAATATCACATTTGCCACATTTTCAGTTTCATCAGGCCAAACCTAGCTTGTTGAATTGTTATTATAATCGATAAGAATATAATAACAATTAAACAAACAAGGTTTGGCCTGTTGAAACTGAAAAGGTGGCAAATGTGATGTTCTTTAGGAAAGGATGGTATGAACTCTGCAGGGATAACGGTATAACTAGAGGAGAGAAGGTGTTATTGTCTGATGAGAATAATGAAATATATTAATAATTGAAATCACGGGTCAAGTATGCTAGCCACATCTCTCTAGGGAAATTTAGATATTAAAATTTCTACTATGGCTTAAATATATAACTACGATCTAACAATAGAAACTTACCGACAAAAATAAAATAGAAAATTAACTTAAGTTTATCAGCAAATACCCTAGGGTATAACAAAACCCTAAGTTTATACTATTTTTCAATTCATTAATTATTTTAATATAAAATCAAAATATAGCTAAATCTTCATTAATAACATAAATTTATTTTGAAAAAGCTTGAGGAATGGGTAAGCTAAATGAAATGGAAAGAGGACGGTGAAAGGGTTAATTATATTAAAGTTCTAGTTCCCCTACCGAGAGAAAGAGAAACCGCGAGAACCCACAAATTGAAGCTACCAATCGACATAAACTTCGTATTACGAAAGAAAAATGAGAAAAAAATAAGACAAACAGTTGTGGAAAATAAAAAAAAAATCAAGAAGAAATCATCAGTCATGAGAATAATTAACCAAGATGAGAAAAAAATAATCAGTATACTGCTAATATATAAGCATCATATTTTGTTAGAAACTATCATAGTTAAATCTAACACATACACACATATACATATATATATATATATATATATATATCTACAACTTAAATAAAAAAATATTTATAAAAGTAGATCTATAATTAAAAACATATTTATATATTATTATAAATAATACTTAAAATAATAGATCTAAATGTTTATTATTATAGATCTAATATATATGCAGCTTATTCAGTTAAAAACTATCGTAGTTTAAATCTAACAACTATATATATGTAGCATACATATATATATATATATATATATATATATATATATATATATATATATATATATATATATATATATATATATATATATATATATGTATATATTTGTGTGTGTGTGTGTGTGTGAGTGTGTGACTGTGTGCATGTGTAAGTATAACAATAATATTATCTGTATCAAAAGATCTTGATGTTATATATACATACGAAAATGTATTTTCGAATTATATGTCTATATGTATATATATAAATCTACAATCTAAATAAAAAATATTTGTAAATATAGATCTATAATGAAAAACATATTTATATATTATTATAAAAAATACTTAAAAGAATAGATCTGAATGTTTATTATTATAGATCTATTTAGAATTATATATATATATAACTCAATATTATAGATCTAATATATTGTAAAATATAAAAGAAGAATTATAAAAAAAGAAAAGTTGAAGCTTTACTGAAAGAAATGAACTTTTTTTGTGCGAAAGAAAAGAATTGAGAGAGAGAACGAGTTGAAGAAGAGAGAATTCGTTCAGAAAAGTAGAAAGTGTAGGAATAATGAATTGTTGTGATAGTCAAAAGCTTTATATAAAATTGTAAATCTTAGTGGGCTGGATAACAATGGTTGTGGGCTGGATATATAAGTATTACGCTAATGGGGTCATTTTATACAAATCGGATCGAACATACACGGTTTGGGCCATTCCAATCCATGAAGTGAACCAAAACCATTAAAAAATTAAAAATTGACCTACTAAAATCCATGGGCATGTAGGGTCGGTATATGCGTTGGATTGGGCCGGTCTTTTGCAGATTTGTGGGTCGACCGGTTTTCTTGTGCAACCCTAGTATGAGTTCTACAGGGATAACGATATAACTAGCGGTAAGACTGTGTTATTTTCTGCTGAGCATGACTATTTGTCACGCGTATTTTCAACTGTAGAGTACTTCGTGGATTGATGATTGAGAAGATCGTGGAAGAAAAAGAAGAAGAAGGCGAAAAAGAAGAAAAAAAAAGAACTATAAGCAAAAGAAGAAATAAATTGCTATGAATTAAATGTAATAAATATAGATAGTGAGGTAATAAGACGGAATTCTGATGAAGAATCTAACGAGGGATCTGATGAAACATCATAACAATCATCTGATGATAATGATTCAGATTTGGATTACTAATGACCTAATTAGAAATCTATAACGGTGAAATACTGGAGTATTAATTTTTATGAACAATGAATTCTATGTTGGATTTTAAATTTTGTTTTATATTTTATAAATGTTGTTAAGTTGGATTTTGCCTTGAATTTGAATTGCAACTTATGGTTTTAAGTGTTATTGCTTGAGTTTGGAGGTTCAAATTGTATTTCATGGTTTGTAATTTAAGACTTTTAATTGCAATTTAGGGGTTGGAAATTGATATCCATGACTGTGAATTGCTATGAAACTGACTAAAATTATAATTCCAATCCTTAAATAACAATTCACAGTCATGGATTTCAATTTCAAACAACTGAATAACAATTTACTGTCTTTAATTACCAACCATAACATACAGTTTTAAACCCCAAACTCAAGTAATAACACTTAAAACCCTAAGTTCTAATTCAAATTCAAGGTAAAATCCAACTTAACAACACTAATGAAATTTAAAATAACAATTAAAATCCAACATATAATTCATTATTCGTAAATATTAATACCCTAGTATATGATGTCTCCCTATTTGTGATGAATTAATCTAGGTTGGAGACATCATTTTAGGTGTATTTGAGAATTTAATTATAAATTTAAATTCATATTTATATATTTACCTATTTCTTGTCTTGATTTGATGATTTATTATTTTTAGAACATATTTGGTTTAATTTTTTATTAATTGTGAAGTTTTAAAGATATATGATAATTAATTAGATGCCAAATCAATTCTGAGATATAAGGGAAAGAAGATAATGATGGAAATTGGAGATAAAGGAAGTAAAAGATAAAATAGGAAATAAAAAGTTGCCAAGTAAACTGAATTTCAGCAGCTACGTCCACTAAAGTGATCATAACTAAAACACGGTTGGGAATTTTGAAGAACATATTGAATCAAAAGTGTATATCTTTTTGACACCTTCGTTTCTATATAAAGTAGGCGAAAGTAAAAAACAAAGAAGTTACGCCCAAAACAAAACACCAGCAGTTTTTCCCTTCTCCTATATTTTAGGAAACGAATTTGTTATGGAAAAGAGTCCTATTACTTGTCCTCTACTCCAAGAATCCAAACTAGAGTTTGGAATACCCTATAAATACACCCTCTTATCAGTATACACACATCCTTGGCCAATCCTTAAGCCAAGAAGAAGCCTACATCAAGAGAAGAGAAGTCTGGAAGGAGTTGAACATCAAATTGTGCCTTCAAAAGCCTTCAAATTTGAAATTGCTTTCTTTTCTTTCTCTAGTATGAACTAAATTTATTTTAACTTGAGATTTAGCATATGTGTATGAACCCTAGACTTGTTTTACATTTATTTTAATTTGGGATTATAATTATTTAAATGAATTAGTGTTTTATTCTTTATTTTATGTGCTTTGATTTATTGTCTGTTTTCCTTGCAGAGGTCTACGTATAGGATTACCTTAATAGTAGTTAGATGGTCACCCGGAAGGGTGGTCTAGTTATTGAAACACCACAGAAATGTCTAGTGTGCGGTAGTGATCCTGACGGGCTTGCCTAACTAGATAGCCATTACGGTTTGATTTAACCACCGATCAATATTGCAGGCCAGTTCATCTAAGAACCTAGTGGCGTAGGAACACCTTAGTTAATACCCCTGGTAATTGTGAGGTCACCACCTAAGTCCATTCGGAAGGGGGTTAGGAGGAATTTAGAATCCTGGTTATTGCAATTTTACATAATTTTCCCTTACATGATTAGAATAAACATGACTAGTGGGGATTACTTGCTATATCTCGAGCTAATCTCTCATACTATCTGCTTCTCTTATTTACTTTTCTGTCTATATTTTATTTAGTTAATCTTCTATTCAAAAACCAAATAAATATTTCATTAGTCTTTAATTTCTTGCGTATTATTCTTCGAACTTTATTAATTGCACTTTATATTGCATAAGTTCTCCTAACTTTCACAGTCTCTGAGGAACAAATCTTATTTATCATTAAAACTTGTATATGATTTGTGATACTTGGAGTGAGTGACGTGTTTAGTCTAGGGTGTTTATTTGCATCTATTTTATCTATGATTTTATCACACCCTAGGTGACACCAGTGTACCACCTCTATATCTTTCTAATCATATCCGTAAAAGTCCAATCATCAAAATTCAGTATTATTTCCTAACCATTTATGTTTCTTACAATTATCTCATAGCAATTTATTCTTCTTATGCTTCTTTTGCTTCTATATTTATTTCTTCTCCTTTTTCTTCTTCCTCGATCTTCGCGATCTTCACTCCACGAAGTACTCTACAGTTGAAAATACGCGGGGATAAATAGTCATGCTCATCATACAATAACACCTTCTCTCCGCTAGTTATATCGTTATCCCCGCAAGGTTCATACGATCCTCTCCCAAAGAATATCATATTTGCCACATTTTCAGTTTCAACAGCCCAAACCTAGCTTGTTGAATTGTTATTATAATCGATAAGAATATAATAACAATTAAACAAACAAGGTTTGGCCTGTTGAAACTGAAAAGGTGGCAAATATGATGTTCTTTAGGAAAGGATGGTATGAACTCTGCTGGGATAACGATATAACTAGAGGAGAGAAGGTGGTATTGTCTGATGAGAATAATGAAATATATTAATAATTGAAATCACGGGTCAAGTATGCTAGCCACATCTCTCTAGGGAAATTTAGATATTAAAATTTCTACTATGGCTTAAATATATAACTACGATCTAACAATAGAAACTTACCGACAAAAATAAAATAGAAAATTAACTTAAGTTTATCAGCAAATACCCTAGGGTATAACAAAACCCTAAGTTTATACTATTTTTCAATTCATTAATTATTTTAATATAAAATCAAAATATAGCTATATCTTCATTAATAACATAAATTTATTTTGAAAAAGCTTGAGGAATGGGTAAGCTAAATGAAATAGAAAGAGGACGGTGAAAGGGTTAATTATATTAAAGTTCTAGTTCCCCCACCGAGAGAAAGAGAAACCACGAGAACCCACAAATTGAAGCTACCAATCGACATAAACTTCGTATTACGAAAGAAAAATGAGCAAAAAATAAGACAAACGGTTGTGGAAAATAAAAAGAAAATCAAGAAGTTCAAGTGGGTGAAAAATCATCAGTCATGAGAATAATTAACCAAGATGAGAAAAAATAATCAGTATACTGCTAATATATAAGCATCATATTTTGTTAGAAACTATCATAGTTAAATCTAACACATACACACACACATATATATATATATATATATATATATATATATATATATATATATATATATATATATATATATATATATATATATATATATATATATATTATATATATATATATATATATTATATATATATATATATATATATATATATATATATATATATATATATAAGTATAACTATAAAATTATCTATATCAAAAGATCTAGAAGTTATATATACATACGAAAATGTATAATCGAATTATATGTCTATATGTATATATATAAATCTACAATCTATATAAAAAATATTTGTAAATATAGATCTATAATGAAAAACATATTTATATATTATTATAAAAAATACTTAAAAGGATAGATCTGAATGTTTATTATTATAGATCTATTTAGAATTATATATATAACTCAATATTATAGATCTAATATATTGTAAAATATAAAAGAAGAATTATAAAAAAAGAAAAGTTGAAGCTTTACTGAAAGAAATGAACTTTTTTTGTGCGAAAGAAAAGAATTGAGAGAGAGAACGAGTTGAAGAAGAGAGAATTCGTTCAGAAAAGTAGAAAGTGTAGGAATAATGAATTGTTGTGATAGTCAAAAGCTTTATATAGTATTGTAAATCTTAGTGGGCTGGATAATAATGGTTGTGGGCTGGATATATAAGTATTACGCTAATGGGGTCATTTTATACAAATCGGATCGAACATACACGGTTTGGGCCTTTCCAATCCGTGAAGTGAACCAAAACCATTAAAAAATTAAAAATTGACCTACTAAAATCCATGGGCATGTAGGGTCGGTATATGCGTTGGATTGGGCCGGTCTTTTGCAGATTTGTGGGTCGACCGGTTTTCTTGTGCAACCCTAGTATGAGTTCTACAGGGATAACGATATAACTAGCGGTAAGACTGTGTTATTTTCTACTCAGCATGACTATTTGTCACGCGTATTTTCAACTGTAGAGTACTTCGTGGATTGAAGATTGAGAAGATCGGGGAAGAAAAAGAAGAAGAAGGCGAAAAAGAAGAAAAAAAAAGAACGATAAGCAAAAGAAGAAATAAATTGCTATGAATTAAATGTAATAAATATAGATAGTGAGGTAATAAGACGGAATTCTGATGAAGAATCTAACGAGGGATCTGATGAAACATCATAACAATCATCTGATGATAATGATTCAGATTTGGATTACTAATGACCTGATTAGAAATCTATAACGGTGAAATACTGGAGTATTAATTTTTATGAATAATGAATTCTATGTTGGATTTTAAATTTTGTTTTATATTTTATAAATGTTGTTAAGTTGGATTTTGCCTTGAATTTGAATTGCAACTTAGGGTTTTAAGTGTTATTGCTTGAGTTTGGAGGTTCAAATTGTATTTCATGGTTTGTAATTTAAGACTTTTAATTGCAATTTAGGGGTTGGAAATTGATATCCATTACTGTGAATTGCTATGAAACTGACTAAAATTATAATTCAAATCCTTAAATAACAATTCACAGTCATGGATTTCAATTTCAAACAACTGAATAACAATTTACTGTCTTTAATTACCAACCATAACATACAGTTTTAAACCCTAAACTCAAGTAATAACACTTAAAACCCTAAGTTCTAATTCAAATTCAAGGTAAAATCCAACTTAACAACACTAATGAAATTTAAAATAACAATTAAAATCCAACATATAATTCATTATTCGTAAATATTAATACCCTAGTATATGATGTCTCCCTATTTGTGATGAATTAATCTAGGTTGGAGACATCATTTTAGGTGTATTTTGAGAATTTAATTATAAATTTTTATTCATATTTATATATTTACCTATTTCTTGTCTTGATTTGATGATTTATTATTTTTAGAACATATTTGGTCTAATTTTTTATTAATTGTGAAGTTTTAAAGATATATGATAATTAATTAGATGCCAAATCAATTATGAGATATAAGGGAAAGAAGATAATGATGGAAATTGGAGATAAAGGAAGTAAAAGATAAAATAGGAAATAAAAAGTTGCCAAGTAAACTGAATTTCAGCAGCTACGTCCACTAAAGTGATCATAACTAAAACACGGTTGGGAATTTTGAAGAACATATTGAATCAAAAGTGTATATCTTTTTGACACCTTCGTTTCTATATAAAGTAGGCGAAAGTAAAAAACAAAGAAGTTACGCCCAAAACAAAACAACAGCAGTTTTTCCCTTCTCCTATATTTTAGGAAACGAATTTGTTATGGAAAAGAGTCCTATTACTTGTCCTCTACTCCAAGAATCCAAACTAGAGTTTGGAATACCCTATAAATACACCCTCTTATCAGTATACACACATCCTTGGCCAATCCTTAAGCCAAGAAGAAGCCTACATCAAGAGAAGAGAAGTCTGGAAGGAGTTGAACATCAAATTGTGCCTTCAAAAGCCTTCAAATTTGAAATTGCTTTCTTTTCTTTCTCTAGTATGAACTAAATTTATTTTAACTTGAGATTTAGCATATGTGTATGAACCCTAGACTTGTTTTACATTTATTTTAATTTGGGATTATAATTATTTAAATGAATTAGTGTTTTATTCTTTATTTTATGTGCTTTGATTTATTGTCTGTTTTCCTTGCAGAGGCCTACGTATAGGATTACCTTAATAGTAGTTAGATGGTCACCCGGAAGGGTGGTCTAGTTATTGAAACACCACAGAAATGTCTAGTGTGCGGTAGTGATCCTGACGGGCTTGCCTAACTAGATAGCCATTATGGTTTGATTTAACCACCGATCAATATTGCAGGCCAGTTCATCTAAGAACCTAGTGGCGTAGGAACACCTTAGTTAATACCCCTGGTAATTGTGAGGTCACCACCTAAGTCCATTCGGAAGGGGGTTAGGAGGAATTTAGAATCCTGGTTATTGCAATTTTACATAATTTTCCCTTACATGATTAGAATAAACATGACTAGTGGGGATTACTTGCTATATCTCGAGCTAATCTCTCATACTATCTGCTTCTCTTATTTACTTTTCTGTCTATATTTTATTTAGTTAATCTTCTATTCAAAAACCAAATAAATATTTCATTAGTCTTTAATTTCTTGCGTATTATTCTTCGAACTTTATTAATTGCACTTTATATTGCATAAGTTCTCCTAACTTTCACAGTCTCTGAGGAACAAATCTTATTTATCATTAAAACTTGTATATGATTTGTGATACTTGGAGTGAGTGACGTGTTTAGTCTAGGGTGTTTATTTGCATCTATTTTATCTATGATTTTATCACACCCTAGGTGACACCAGTGTACCACCTCTATATCTTTCTAATCATATCCGTAAAAGTCCAATCATCAAAATTCAGTATTATTTCCTAACCATTTATGTTTCTTACAATTATCTCATAGCAATTTATTCTTCTTATGCTTCTTTTGCTTCTATTTTTATTTCTTCTCCTTTTTCTTCTTCCTCGATCTTCGCGATCTTCACTCCACGAAGTACTCTACAGTTGAAAATACGCGGGGATAAATAGTCATGCTCATCATACAATAACACCTTCTCTCCGCTAGTTATATCGTTATCCCCGCAGAGTTCATACGATCCTCTCCCAAAGAATATCACATTTGCCACATTTTCAGTTTCAACAGGCCAAACCTAGCTTGTTGAATTGTTATTATAATCGATAAGAATATAATAACAATTAAACAAACAAGGTTTGGCCTGTTGAAACTGAAAAGGTGGCAAATGTGATGTTCTTTAGGAAAGGATGGTATGAACTCTGCAGGGATAACGATATAACTAGAGGAGAGAAGGTGTTATTGTCTGATGAGAATAATGAAATATATTAATAATTAAAATCACGAGTCAAGTATGCTAGCCACATCTCTCTAGGGAAATTTAGATATTAAAATTTCTACTATGGCTTAAATATATAACTACGATCTAACAATATAAACTTACCGACAAAAATAAAATAGAAAATTAACTTAAGTTTATCAGCAAATACCCTAGGGTATAACAAAACCCTAAGTTTATACTATTTTTCAATTCATTAATTATTTTAATATAAAATCAAAATATAGCTAAATCTTCATTAATAACATAAATTTATTTTGAAAAAGCTTGAGGAATGGGTAAGCTAAATGAAATGGAAAGAGGACGGTGAAAGGGTTAATTATATTAAAGTTCTAGTTCCCCCACCGAGAGAAAGAGAAACCACGAGAACCCACAAATTGAAGCTACCAATCGACATAAACTTCGTATTACGAAAGAAAAATGAGCAAAAAATAAGACAAACGGTTGTGGAAAATAAAAAGAAAATCAAGAAGTTCAAGTGGGTGAAAAATCATCAGTCATGAGAATAATTAACCAAGATGAGAAAAAAATAATCAGTATACTGCTAATATATAAGCATCATATTTTGTTAGAAACTATCATAGTTAAATCTAATTATCTATATCAAAAGATCTAGAAGTTATATATACATACGAAAATGTATAATCGAATTATATGTCTATATGTATATATATAAATGAATAAATAAATATATATATATATATATATATATATATATATATATCTACAACTTAAATAAAAAAATATTTATAAAAGTAGATCTATAATTAAAAACATATTTATATATTATTATAAATAATACTTAAAATAATAGATCTAAATGTTTATTATTATAGATCTAATATATATGCAGCTTATTCAGTTAAAATCTATCGCAGTTTAAATCTAACAAATATATATATATATATATATATATATATATATATATATTTGTGTGTGTGTGTGTGTGAGTGTGTGACTGTGTGCGTGTGTAAGTATAACAATAATATTATCTGTATCAAAAGATCTTGAGGTTATATATACATACGAAAATGTATTTTCGAATTATATGTCTATATGTATATATATAAATCTACAATCTAAATAAAAAATATTTGTAAATATAGATCTATAATGAAAAACATATTTATATATTATTATAAAAAATACTTAAAAGAATAGATCTGAATGTGTATTATTATAGATCTATTTAGAATTATATATATATAACTCAATATTATAGATCTAATCTATTGTAATATAAAAGAAGAATTATAAAAAAAGAAAAGTTGAAGCTTTACTGAAAGAAATGAACTCTTTTTGTGCGAAAGAAAAGAATTGAGAGAGAGAACGAGTTGAAGAAGAGAGAATTCGTTCAGAAAAGTAGAAAGTGTAGGAATAATGAATTGTTGTGATAGTCAAAAGCTTTATATAGTATTGTAAATCTTAGTGGGCTGGATAACAATGGTTGTGGGCTGGATATATAAGTATTACGCTAATGGGGTCATTTTATACAAATCGGATCGAACATACACGGTTTGGGCCTTTCCAATCCGTGAAGTGAACCAAAACCATTAAAAAATTAAAAATTGACCTACTAAAATCCATGGGCATGTAGGGTCGGTATATGCGTTGGATTGGGCCGGTCTTTTGCAGATTTGTGGGTCGACCGGTTTTCTTGTGCAACCCTAGTATGAGTTCTACAGGGATAACGATATAACTAGCGGTGAGACTGTGTTATTTTCTGCTGAGCATGACTATTTGTCACGCGTATTTTCAACTGTAGAGTACTTCGTGGATTGAAGATTGAGAAGATCGGGGAAGAAAAAGAAGAAGAAGGCGAAAAAGAAGAAAAAAAAAAGAACGATAAGCAAAAGAAGAAATAAATTGCTATGAATTAAATGTAATAAATATAGATAGTGAGGTAATAAGACGGAATTCTAATGAAGAATCTAACGAGGGATCTGATGAAACATCATAACAATCATCTGATGATAATGATTCAGATTTGGATTACTAATGACCTGATTAGAAATCTATAACGGTGAAATACTGGAGTATTAATTTTTATGAATAATGAATTCTATGTTGGATTTTAAATTTTGTTTTATATTTTATAAATGTTGTTAAGTTGGATTTTGCCTTGAATTTGAATTGCAACTTAGGGTTTTAAGTGTTATTGCTTGAGTTTGGAGGTTCAAATTGTATTTCATGGTTTGTAATTTTAAGACTTTTAATTGCAATTTAGGGGTTGGAAATTGATACCCATGACTGTGAATTGCTATGAAACTGACTAAAATTATAATTCAAATCCTTAAATAACAATTCACAGTCATGGATTTCAATTTCAAACAACTGAATAACAATTTAGTGTCTTTAATTACTAATCATAACATACAGTTTTAAACCCAAAACTCAAGTAATAACACTTAAAACCCTAAGTTCTAATTCAAATTCAAGGTAAACTCCAACTTAACAACACTAATGAAATTTAAAATAACAATTAAAATCCAACATATAATTCATTATTCGTAAATATTAATACCCTAGTATATGATGTCTCCCTATTTGTGATGAATTAATCTAGGTTGGATACATCATTTTAGGTGTATTTGAGAATTTAATTATATATTTTTATTCATATTTATATATTTACCTATTTCTTGTCTTGATTTGATGATTTATTATTTTTAGAACATATTTGGTTTAATTTTTTATTAATTGTGAAGTTTTAAAGATATATGATAATTAATTAGATGCCAAATCAATTCTAAGATATAAGGGAAAGAAGATAATGATGGAAATTGGAGATAAAGGAAGTAAAAGATAAAATAGGAAATAAAAAGTTGCCAAGTAAACTGAATTTCAGCAGCTACGTCCACTAAAGTGATCATAACTAAAACACGGTTGGGAATTTTGAAGAACAGATTGAATCAAAAGTGTATATCTTTTTGACACCTTCGTTTCTATATAAAGTTGGCGAAAGTAAAAACAAAGAAGTTACGCCCAAAACAAAACAACAGCAGTTTTTCCCTTCTCCTATATTTTAGGAAACGAATTTGTTATGGAAAAGAGTCCTATTACTTGTCCTCTACTCCAAGAATCCAAACTAGAGTTTGGAATACCCTATAAATACACCCTCTTATCAGTATACACACATCCTTGGCCAATCCTTAAGCCAAGAAGAAGCCTACATCAAGAGAAGAGAAGTCTGGAAGGAGTTGAACATCAAATTGTGCCTTCAAAAGCCTTCAAATTTGAAATTGCTTTCTTTTCTTTCTCTAGTATGAACTAAATTTATTTTAACTTGAGATTTAGCATATGTGTATGAACCCTAGACTTGTTTTACATTTATTTTAATTTGGGATTATAATTATTTAAATGAATTAGTGTTTTATTCTTTATTTTATGTGCTTTGATTTATTGTCTGTTTTCCTTGCAGAGGCCTACGTATAGGATTACCTTAATAGTAGTTAGATGGTCACCCGGAAGGGTGGTCTAATTATTGAAACACCACAGAAATGTCTAGTGTGCGGTAGTGATCCTGACGGGCTTGCCTAACTAGATAGCCATTATGGTTTGATTTAACCACCGATCATTATTGCAGGCCAGTTCATCTAAGAACCTAGTGGCGTAGGAAAACCTTAGCTAATACCCCTGGTAATTGTGAGGTAGCCACCTAAGTCCATTCGGAAGGGGGTTAGGAGGAATTTAGAATCCTGGTTATTGCAATTTTACACAATTTTCCCTTACATGATTAGAATAAACATGACTAGTGGGGATTACTTGCTATATCTCGAGCTAATCTCTCATACTATCTGCTTCTCTTATTTACTTTTCTGTCTATATTTTATTTAGTTAATCTTCTATTCAAAAACCAAATAAATATTTCATTAGTCTTTAATTTCTTGCGTATTATTCTTCTAACTTTATTAATTGCACTTTATATTGCATAAGTTCTCCTAACTTTCACTGTCTCTGAGGAACAAATCTTATTTATCATTAAAACTTGTATATGATTTGTGATACTTGGAGTGAGTGACGTATTTAGTCTAGGGTGTTTATTTGCATCTATTTTATCTTTGATTTTATCACACCCTAGGTGACACCAGTGTACCACCTCTATATCTTTCTAATCAGATCCGTAAAAGTCCAATCATCAAAATTCAGTATTATTTCCTAACCATTTATGTTTCTTACAATTATCTCATAGCAATTTATTCTTCTTTTGCTTCTTTTGCTTCTATTTTTATTTCTTCTCCTTTTTCTTCTTCCTCGATCTTCGCGATCTTCACTCCTCGAAGTACTCTATAGTTGAAAAATACGCGGGGACAAATAGTCATGCTCATCATACAATAACACCTTCTCTCCGCTAGTTATATCGTTATCCCCGCAGAGTTCATACGATCCTCTCCCAAAGAATATCACATTTGCCACATTTTCAGTTTCATCAGGCCAAACCTAGCTTGTTGAATTGTTATTATAATCGATAAGAATATAATAACAATTAAACAAACAAGGTTTGGCCTGTTGAAACTGAAAAGGTGGCAAATGTGATGTTCTTTAGGAAAGGATGGTATGAACTCTGCAGGGATAACGGTATAACTAGAGGAGAGAAGGTGTTATTGTCTGATGAGAATAATGAAATATATTAATAATTGAAATCACGGGTCAAGTATGCTAGCCACATCTCTCTAGGGAAATTTAGATATTAAAATTTCTACTATGGCTTAAATATATAACTACGATCTAACAATAGAAACTTACCGACAAAAATAAAATAGAAAATTAACTTAAGTTTATCAGCAAATACCCTAGGGTATAACAAAACCCTAAGTTTATACTATTTTTCAATTCAATAATTATTTTAATATAAAATCAAAATATAGCTAAATCTTCATTAATAACATAAATTTATTTTGAAAAAGCTTGAGGAATGGGTAAGCTAAATGAAATGGAAAGAGGACGGTGAAAGGGTTAATTATATTAAAGTTCTAGTTCCCCTACCGAGAGAAAGAGAAACCACGAGAACCCACAAATTGAAGCTACCAATCGACATAAACTTCGTATTACGAAAGAAAAATGAGAAAAAAATAAGACAAACGGTTGTGGAAAATAAAAAGAAAATCAATAAGAAATCATCAGTCATGAGAATAATTAACCAAGATGAGAAAAAAATAATCAGTATACTGCTAATATATAAGCATCATATTTTGTTAGAAACTATCATAGTTAAATCTAACACATACACACATATACATATATATATGTATATATATATATATATATATATATATATATATATATATATATATATATATATATATATATATATATATATATATATATATATCTACAACTTAAATAAAAAAATATTTATAAAAGTAGATCTATAATTAAAAACATATTTATATATTATTATAAATAATACTTAAAATAATAGATCTAAATGTTTATTATTATAGATCTAATATATATGCAGCTTATTCAGTTAAAAACTATCGTAGTTTAAATCTAACAAATATATATATGTAGCATATATATATATATATATATATATATATATATATATATATATATATATATATATATTTGTGTGTGTGTGTGTGTGTGTGTGTGTGTGAGTGTGTGACTGTGTGCATGTGTAAGTATAACAATAATATTATCTGTATCAAAAGATCTTGATGTTATATATACATACGAAAATGTATTTTCGAATTATATGTCTATATGTATATATATAAATCTACAATCTAAATAAAAAATATTTGTAAATATAGATCTATAATGAAAAACATATTTATATATTATTATAAAAAATACTTAAAAGAATAGATCTGAATGTTTATTATTATAGATCTATTTAGAATTATATATATATAACTCAATATTATAGATCTAATATATTGTAAAATATAAAAGAAGAATTATAAAAAAAGAAAAGTTGAAGCTTTACTGAAAGAAATGAACTTTTTTTGTGCGAAAGAAAAGAATTGAGAGAGAGAACGAGTTGAAGAAGAGAGAATTCGTTCAGAAAAGTAGAAAGTGTAGGAATAATGAATTGTTGTGATAGTCAAAAGCTTTATATAGTATTGTAAATCTTAGTGGGCTGGATAACAATGGTTGTGGGCTGGATATATAAGTATTACGCTAATGGGGTCATTTTATACAAATCGGATCGAACATACACGGTTTGGGCCATTCCAATCCGTGAAGTGAACCAAAACCATTAAAAAATTAAAAATTGACCTACTAAAATCCATGGGCATGTAGGGTCGGTATATGCGTTGGATTGGGCCGGTCTTTTGCAGATTTGTGGGTCGACCGGTTTTCTTGTGCAACCCTAGTATGAGTTCTACAGGGATAACGATATAACTAGCGGTAAGACTGTGTTATTTTCTGCTGAGCATGACTATTTGTCACGCGTATTTTCAACTGTAGAGTACTTCGTGGATTGAAGATTGAGAAGATCGTGGAAGAAAAAGAAGAAGAAGGCGAAAAAGAAGAAAAAAAAAAGAACGTTAAGCAAAAGAAGAAATAAATTGCTATGAATTAAATGTAATAAATATAGATAGTGAGGTAATAAGACGGAATTCTGATGAAGAATCTAACGAGGGATCTGATGAAACATCATAACAATCATCTGATGATAATGATTCAGATTTGGATTACTAATGACCTGATTAGAAATCTATAACGGTGAAATACTGGAGTATTAATATTTATGAATAATGAATTCTATGTTGGATTTTAAATTTTGTTTTATATTTTATAAATGTTGTTAAGTTGGATTTTGCCTTGAATTGCAACTTAGGGTTTTAAGTGTTATTGCTTGAGTTTGGAGGTTCAAATTGTATTTCATGGTTTGTAATTTAAGACTTTTAATTGCAATTTAGGGGTTGGAAATTGATATCCATGACTGTGAATTGCTATGAAACTGACTAAAATTATAATTCCAATCCTTAAATAACAATTCACAGTCATGGATTTCAATTTCAAACAACTGAATAACAATTTACTGTCTTTAATTACCAACCATAACATACAGTTTTAAACCCCAAACTCAAGTAATAACACTTAAAACCCTAAGTTCTAATTCAAATTCAAGGTAAAATCCAACTTAACAACACTAATGAAATTTAAAATAACAATTAAAATCCAACATATAATTCATTATTCGTAAATATTAATACCCTAGTATATGATGTCTCCCTATTTGTGATGAATTAATCTAGGTTGGAGACATCATTTTAGGTGTATTTGAGAATTTAATTATAAATTTAAATTCATATTTATATATTTACCTATTTCTTGTCTTGATTTGATGATTTATTATTTTTAGAACATATTTGGTTTAATTTTTTATTAATTGTGAAGTTTTAAAGATATATGATAATTAATTAGATGCCAAATCAATTCTGAGATATAAGGGAAAGAAGATAATGATGGAAATTGGAGATAAAGGAAGTAAAAGATAAAATAGGAAATAAAAAGTTGCCAAGTAAACTGAATTTCAGCAGCTACGTCCACTAAAGTGATCATAACCAAAACACGGTTGGGAATTTTGAAGAACATATTGAATCAAAAGTGTATATCTTTTTGACACCTTCGTTTCTATATAAAGTAGGCGAAAGTAAAAAACAAAGAAGTTACGCCCAAAACAAAACACCAGCAGTTTTTCCCTTCTCCTATATTTTAGGAAACGAATTTGTTATGGAAAAGAGTCCTATTACTTGTCCTCTACTCCAAGAATCCAAACTAGAGTTTGGAATACCCTATAAATACACCCTCTTATCAGTATACACACATCCTTGGCCAATCCTTAAGCCAAGAAGAAGCCTACATCAAGAGAAGAGAAGTCTGGAAGGAGTTGAACATCAAATTGTGCCTTCAAAAGCCTTCAAATTTGAAATTGCTTTCTTTTCTTTCTCTAGTATGAACTAAATTTATTTTAACTTGAGATTTAGCATATGTGTATGAACCCTAGACTTGTTTTACATTTATTTTAATTTGGGATTATAATTATTTAAATGAATTAGTGTTTTATTCTTTATTTTATGTGCTTTGATTTATTGTCTGTTTTCCTTGCAGAGGTCTACGTATAGGATTACCTTAATAGTAGTTAGATGGTCACCCGGAAGGGTGGTCTAGTTATTGAAACACCACAGAAATGTCTAGTGTGCGGTAGTGATCCTGACGGGCTTGCCTAACTAGATAGCCATTACGGTTTGATTTAACCACCGATCAATATTGCAGGCCAGTTCATCTAAGAACCTAGTGGCGTAGGAACACCTTAGTTAATACCCCTGGTAATTGTGAGGTCACCACCTAAGTCCATTCGGAAGGGGGTTAGGAGGAATTTAGAATCCTGGTTATTGCAATTTTACATAATTTTCCCTTACATGATTAGAATAAACATGACTAGTGGGGATTACTTGCTATATCTCGAGCTAATCTCTCATACTATCTGCTTCTCTTATTTACTTTTCTGTCTATATTTTATTTAGTTAATCTTCTATTCAAAAACCAAATAAATATTTCATTAGTCTTTAATTTCTTGCGTATTATTCTTCGAACTTTATTAATTGCACTTTATATTGCATAAGTTCTCCTAACTTTCATAGTTTCTGAGGAACAAATCTTATTTATCATTAAAACTTGTATATGATTTGTGATACTTGGAGTGAGTGACGTGTTTAGTCTAGGGTGTGTATTTGCATCTATTTTATCTATGATTTTATCACACCCTAGGTGACACCAGTGTACCACCTCTATATCTTTCTAATCAGATCCGTAAAAGTCCAATCATCAAAATTCAATATTATTTCCTAACCATTTATGTTTCTTACCATTATCTCATAGCAATTTATTCTTCTTTTGCTTCTTTTGCTTCTATTTTTATTTCTTCTCCTTTTTCTTCTTCCTCGATCTTCGCGATCTTCACTCCACGAAGTACTCTACAGTTGAAAATACGCGGGGACAAATAGTCATGCTCATCATACAATAACACCTTCTCTCCGCTAGTTATATCGTTATCCCCGCAGAGTTCATACGATCCTCTCCCAAAGAATATCACATTTGCCACATTTTCAGTTTCAACAGGCCAAACCTAGCTTGTTGAATTGTTATTATAATCGATAAGAATATAATAACAATTAAACAAACAAGGTTTGGCCTGTTGAAACTGAAAAGGTGGCAAATGTGATGTTCTTTAGGAAAGGATGGTATGAACTCTGCAGGGATAACGGTATAATTAGAGGAGAGAAGGTGTTATTGTCTGATGAGAATAATGAAATATATTAATAATTGAAATCACGGGTCAAGTATGCTAGCCACATCTCTCTAGGGAAATTTAGATATTAAAATTTCTACTATGGCTTAAATATATAACTACGATCTAACAATAGAAACTTACCGACAAAAATAAAATAGAAAATTAACTTAAGTTTATCAGCAAATACCCTAGGGTATAACAAAGCCCTAAGTTTATACTATTTTTCAATTCATTAATTATTTTAATATAAAATCAAAATATAGCTAAATCTTCATTAATAACATAAATTTATTTTGAAAAAGCTTGAGGAATGGGTAAGCTAAATGAAATGGAAAGAGGACGGTGAAAGGGTTAATTATATTAAAGTTCTAGTTCCCCCACCGAGAGAAAGAGAAACCACGAGAACCCAAAAATTGAAGCTACCAATCGACATAAACTTCGTATTACGAAAGAAAAATGAGCAAAAAATAAGACAAACGGTTGTGGAAAATAAAAAGAAAATCAAGAAGTTCAAGTGGGTGAAAAATCATCAGTCATGAGAATAATTAACCAAGATGAGAAAAAAATAATCAATATACTGCTAATATATAAGCATCGTATTTTGTTAGAAACTATCATAGTTAAATCTAACACATACACACATATACATATATATATATATAAGTATAACTATAAAATTATCTATATCAAAAGATCTAGAAGTTATATATACATACGAAAATGTATAATCGAATTATATGTCTATATGTATATATATATATATATATATCTACAACTTAAATAAAAAATATTTATAAAAGTAGATCTATAATTAAAAACATATTTATATATTATTATAAATAATACTTAAAATAATAGATCTAAATGTTTATTATTATATATCTAATATATATGCAGCTTATTCAGTTAAAAACTATCGTAGTTTAAATCTAACAAATATATATAAGTAGCATATATATTTGTGTGTGTGTGTGTGTGTGTGTGTGTGTGTGTGACTGTGTGTGTGTGTAAGTATAACAATAATATTATATGTATCAAAAGATCTTGAGGTTATATATACATACGAAAATGTATTTTCGAATTATATGTCTATATGTATATATATAAATCTACAATCTATATAAAAAATATTTGTAAATATAGATCTATAATGAAAAACATATTTATATATTATTATAAAAAATACTTAAAAGAATAGATCTGAATGTTTATTATTATAGATCTATTTAGAATTATATATATATAACTCAATATTATAGATCAAATATATTGTAAAATATAAAAGAAGAATTATAAAAAAAGAAAAGTTGAAGCTTTACTGAAAGAAATGAACTTTTTTTGTGCGAAAGAAAAGAATTGAGAGAGAGAACGAGTTGAAGAAGAGAGAATTCGTTCAGAAAAGTAGAAAGTGTAGGAATAATGAATTGTTGTGATAGTCAAAAGCTTTATATAGTATTGTAAATCTTAGTGGGCTGGATAACAATGGTTGTGGGCTGGATATATAAGTATTACGCTAATGGGGTCATTTTATACAAATCGGATCGAACATACACGGTTTGGGCCTTTCCAATCCGTGAAGTGAACCAAAACCATTAAAAAATTAAAAATTGACCTACTAAAATCCATGGGCATGTAGGGTCGGTATATGCGTTGGATTGGGCCGGTCTTTTGCGGATTTGTGGGTCGACCGGTTTTCTTGTGCAACCCTAGTATGAGTTCTACAGGGATAACGATATAACTAGCGGTAAGACTGTGTTATTTTCTGCTGAGCATGACTATTTGTCACACGTATTTTCAACTGTAGAGTACTTCGTGGATTGAAGATTGAGAAGATCGGGGAAGAAAAAGAAGAAGAAGGCGAAAAAGAAGAAAAAAAAAGAACGATAAGCAAAAGAAGAAAAAAATTGCTATGAATTAAATGTAATAAATATAGATAGTGAGGTAATAAGACGGAATTCTGATGAAGAATCTAACGAGGGATCTGATGAAACATCATAACAATCATCTGATGATAATGATTCAGATTTGGATTACTAATGACCTAATTAGAAATCTATAACGGTGAAATACTGGAGTATTAATTTTTATGAATAATGAATTCTATGTTGGATTTTAAATTTTGTTTTATATTTTATAAATGTTGTTAAGTTGGATTTTGCCTTGAATTTGAATTGCAACTTATGGTTTTAAGTGTTATTGCTTGAGTTTGGAGGTTCAAATTGTATTTCATGGTTTGTAATTTAAGACTTTTAATTGCAATTTAGGGGTTGGAAATTGATATCCATGACTGTGAATTGCTATGAAACTGACTAAAATTATAATTCAAATCCTTAAATAACAATTCACAGTCATGGATTTCAATTTCAAACAACTGAATAACAATTTAGTGTCTTAAATTACAAACCATAACATACAGTTTTAAACCCCAAACTCAAGTAATAACACTTAAAACCCTAAGTTCTAATTCAAATTCAAGGTAAAATCCAACTTAACAACACTAATGAAATTTAAAATAACAATTAAAATCCAACATATAATTCATTATTCGTAAATATTAATACCCTAGTATATGATGTCTCCCTATTTGTGATGAATTAATCTAGGTTGGAGACATCATTTTAGGTGTATTTGAGAATTTAATTATAAATTTAAATTCATATTTATATATTTACCTATTTCTTGTCTTGATTTGATGATTTATTATTTTTAGAACATATTTGGTTTAATTTTTTATTAATTGTGAAGTTTTAAAGATATATGATAATTAATTAGATGCCAAATCAATTCTGAGATATAAGGGAAAGAAGATAATGATGGAAATTGGAGATAAAGGAAGTAAAAGATAAAATAGGAAATAAAAAGTTGAAAAGTAAACTGAATTTCAGCAGCTACGTCCACTAAAGTGATCATAACTAAAATACGGTTGGGAATTTTGAAGAACATATTGAATCAAAAGTGTATATCTTTTTGACACCTTCGTTTCTATATAAAGTAGGCGAAAGTAAAAAACAAAGAAGTTACGCCCAAAACAAAACAACAGCAGTTTTTCCCTTCTCCTATATTTTAGGAAACGAATTTGTTATGGAAAAGAGTCATATTACTTGTCCTCTACTCCAAGAATCCAAACTAGAGTTTGGAATACCCTATAAATACACCCTCTTATCAGTATACACACATCCTTGGCCAATCCTTAAGCCAAGAAGAAGCCTACATCAAGAGAAGAGAAGTCTGGAAGGAGTTGAACATCAAATTGTGCCTTCAAAAGCCTTCAAATTTGAAATTGCTTTCTTTTCTTTCTCTAGTATGAACTAAATTTATTTTAACTTGAGATTTAGCATATGTGTATGAACCCTAGACTTGTTTTACATTTATTTTAATTTGGGATTATAATTATTTAAATGAATTAGTGTTTTATTCTTTATTTTATGTGCTTTGATTAATTGTCTGTTTTCCTTGCAGAGGTCTACGTATAGGATTACCTTAATAGTAGTTAGATGGTCACCCGGAAGGGTGGTCTAGTTATTGAAACACCACAGAAATGTCTAGTGTGCGGTAGTGATCCTGACGGGCTTGCCTAACTAGATAGCCATTATGGTTTGATTTAACCACCGATCAATATTGCAGGCCAGTTCATCTAAGAACCTAGTGGCGTAGGAACACCTTAGTTAATACCCCTGGTAATTGTGAGGTCACCACCTAAGTCCATTCGGAAGGGGGTTAGGAGGAATTTAGAATCCTGGTTATTGCAATTTTACATAATTTTCCCTTACATGATTAGAATAAACATGACTAGTGGGGATTACTTGCTATATCTCGAGCTAATCTCTCATACTATCTGCTTCTCTTATTTACTTTTCTGTCTATATTTTATTTAGTTAATCTTCTATTCAAAAACCAAATAAATATTTCATTAGTCTTTAATTTCTTGCGTATTATTCTTCGAACTTTATTAATTGCACTTTATATTGCATAAGTTCTCCTAACTTTCACAGTCTCTGAGGAACAAATCTTATTTATCATTAAAACTTGTATATGATTTGTGATACTTGGAGTGAGTGACGTGTTTAGTCTAGGCTGTTTATTTGCATCTATTTTATCTATGATTTTATCACACCCTAGGTGACACCAGTGTACCACCTCTATATCTTTCTAATCATATCCGTAAAAGTCCAATCATCAAAATTCAGTATTATTTCCTAACCATTTATGTTTCTTACAATTATCTCATAGCAATTTATTCTTCTTATGCTTCTTTTGCTTCTATTTTTATTTCTTCTCCTTTTTCTTCTTCCTCGATCTTCGCGATCTTCACTCCACGAAGTACTCTACAGTTGAAAATACGCGGGGATAAATAGTCATGCTCATCATACAATAACACCTTCTCTCCGCTAGTTATATCGTTATCCCCGCAAGGTTCATACGATCCTCTCCCAAAGAATATCATATTTGCCACATTTTCAGTTTCAACAGGCCAAACCTAGCTTGTTGAATTGTTATTATAATCGATAAGAATATAATAACAATTAAACAAACAAGGTTTGGCCTGTTGAAACTGAAAAGGTGGCAAATATGATGTTCTTTAGGAAAGGATGGTATGAACTCTGCTGGGATAACGATATAACTAGAGGAGAGAAGGTGGTATTGTCTGATGAGAATAATGAAATATATTAATAATTGAAATCACGGGTCAAGTATGCTAGCCACATCTCTCTAGGGAAATTTAGATATTAAAATTTCTACTATGGCTTAAATATATAACTACGATCTAACAATAGAAACTTACCGACAAAAATAAAATAGAAAATTAACTTAAGTTTATCAGCAAATACCCTAGGGTATAACAAAACCCTAAGTTTATACTATTTTTCAATTCATTAATTATTTTAATATAAAATCAAAATATAGCTATATCTTCATTAATAACATAAATTTATTTTGAAAAAGCTTGAGGAATGGGTAAGCTAAATGAAATAGAAAGAGGACGGTGAAAGGGTTAATTATATTAAAGTTCTAGTTCCCCCACCGAGATAAAGAGAAACCACGAGAACCCACAAATTGAAGCTACCAATCGACATAAACTTCGTATTACGAAAGAAAAATGAGCAAAAAATAAGACAAACGGTTGTGGAAAATAAAAAGAAAATCAAGAAGTTCAAGTGGGTGAAAAATCATCAGTCATGAGAATAATTAACCAAGATGAGAAAAAATAATCAGTATACTGCTAATATATAAGCATCATATTTTGTTAGAAACTATCATAGTTAAATCTAACACATACACACATATACACATATATATATATATATATATATATATATATATATATATATATATATATATATATATATATATATATATATATATATATATATATATAAGTATAACTATAAAATTATCTATATCAAAAGATCTAGAAGTTATATATACATACGAAAATGTATAATCGAATTATATGTCTATATGTATATATATAAATCTACAATCTATATAAAAAATATTTGTAAATATAGATCTATAATGAAAAACATATTTATATATTATTATAAAAAATACTTAAAAGAATAGATCTGAATGTTTATTATTATAGATCTATTTAGAATTATATATATATAACTCAATATTATAGATCTAATATATTGTAAAATATAAAAGAAGAATTATAAAAAAAGAAAAGTTGAAGCTTTACTGAAAGAAATGAACTTTTTTTGTGCGAAAGAAAAGAATTGAGAGAGAGAACGAGTTGAAGAAGAGAGAATTCGTTCAGAAAAGTAGAAAGTGTAGGAATAATGAATTGTTGTGATAGTCAAAAGCTTTATATAGTATTGTAAATCTTAGTGGGCTGGATAATAATGGTTGTGGGCTGGATATATAAGTATTACGCTAATGGGGTCATTTTATACAAATCGGATCGAACATACACGGTTTGGGCCTTTCCAATCCGTGAAGTGAACCAAAACCATTAAAAAATTAAAAATTGACCTACTAAAATCCATGGGCATGTAGGGTCGGTATATGCGTTGGATTGGGCCGGTCTTTTGCAGATTTGTGGGTCGACCGGTTTTCTTGTGCAACCCTAGTATGAGTTCTACAGGGATAACGATATAACTAGCGGTAAGACTGTGTTATTTTCTGCTGAGCATGACTATTTGTCACGCGTATTTTCAACTGTAGAGTACTTCGTGGATTGAAGATTGAGAAGATCGGGGAAGAAAAAGAAGAAGAAGGCGAAAAAGAAGAAAAAAAAGAACGATAAGCAAACGAAGAAATAAATTGCTATGAATTAAATGTAATAAATATAGATAGTGAGGTAATAAGACGGAATTCTGATGAAGAATCTAACGAGGGATCTGATGAAACATCATAACAATCATCTGAAGATAATGATTCAGATTTGGATTACTAATGACCTGATTAGAAATCTATAACGGTGAAATACTGGAGTATTAATTTTTATGAATAATGAATTCTATGTTGGATTTTAAATTTTGTTTTATATTTTATAAATGTTGTTAAGTTGGATTTTGCCTTGAATTTGAATTGCAACTTAGGGTTTTAAGTGTTATTGCTTGAGTTTGGAGGTTCAAATTGTATTTCATGGTTTGTAATTTAAGACTTTTAATTGCAATTTAGGGGTTGGAAATTGATATCCATTACTATGAATTGCTATGAAACTGACTAAAATTATAATTCAAATCCTTAAATAACAATTCACAGTCATGGATTTCAATTTCAAACAACTGAATAACAATTTACTGTCTTTAATTACCAACCATAACATACAGTTTTAAACCCCAAACTCAAGTAATAACACTTAAAACCCTAAGTTCTAATTCAAATTCAAGGTAAAATCCAACTTAACAACACTAATGAAATTTAAAATAACAATTAAAATCCAACATATAATTCATTATTCGTAAATATTAATACCCTAGTATATGATGTCTCCCTATTTGTGATGAATTAATCTAGGTTGGAGACATCATTTTAGGTGTATTTGAGAATTTAATTATAAATTTTTATTCATATTTATATATTTACCTATTTCTTGTCTTGATTTGATGATTTATTATTTTTAGAACATATTTGGTTTAATTTTTTATTAATTGTGAAGTTTTAAAGATATATGATGATTAATTAGATGCCAAATCAATTCTGAGATATAAGGGAAAGAAGATAATGATGGAAATTGGAGATAAAGGAAGTAAAAGATAAAATAGGAAATAAAAAGTTGCCAAGTAAACTGAATTTCAGCAGCTACGTCCACTAAAGTGATCATAACTAAAACACGGTTGGGAATTTTGAAGAACATATTGAATCAAAAGTGTATATCTTTTTGACACCTTCGTTTCTATATAAAGTAGGCGAAAGTAAAAAACAAAGAAGTTACGCCCAAAACAAAACAACAGCAGTTTTTCCCTTCTCCTATATTTTAGGAAACGAATTTGTTATGGAAAAGAGTCCTATTACTTGTCCTCTACTCCAAGAATCCAAACTAGAGTTTGGAATACCCTATAAATACACCCTCTTATCAGTATACACACATCCTTGGCCAATCCTTAAGCCAAGAAGAAGCCTACATCAAGAGAAGAGAAGTCTGGAAGGAGTTGAACATCAAATTGTGCCTTCAAAAGCCTTCAAATTTGAAATTGCTTTCTTTTCTTTCTCTAGTATGAACTAAATTTATTTTAACTTGAGATTTAGCATATGTGTATGAACCCTAGACTTGTTTTACATTTATTTTAATTTGGGATTATAATTATTTAAATGAATTAGTTTTTTATTCTTTATTTTATGTGCTTTGATTTATTGTCTGTTTTCCTTGCAGAGGCCTACGTATAGGATTACCTTAATAGTAGTTAGATGGTCACCCGGAAGGGTGGTCTAGTTATTGAAACACCACAGAAATGTCTAGTGTGCGGTAGTGATCCTGACGGGCTTGCCTAACTAGATAGCCATTATGGTTTGATTTAACCACCGATCAATATTGCAGGCCAGTTCATCTAAGAACCTAGTGGCGTAGGAACACCTTAGTTAATACCCCTGGTAATTGTGAGGTCACCACCTAAGTCCATTCGGAAGGGGGTTAGGAGGAATTTAGAATCCTGGTTATTGCAATTTTACATAATTTTCCCTTACATGATTAGAATAAACATGACTAGTGGGGATTACTTGCTATATCTCGAGCTAATCTCTCATACTATCTGCTTCTCTTATTTACTTTTCTGTCTATATTTTATTTAGTTAATCTTCTATTCAAAAACCAAATAAATATTTCATTAGTCTTTAATTTCTTGCGTATTATTCTTCGAACTTTATTAATTGCACTTTATATTGCATAAGTTATCCTAACTTTCACAGTCTCTGAGGAACAAATCTTATTTATCATTAAAACTTGTATATGATTTGTGATACTTGGAGTGAGTGACGTGTTTAGTCTAGGCTGTTTATTTGCATCTATTTTATCTATGATTTTATCACACCCTAGGTGACACCAGTGTACCACCTCTATATCTTTCTAATCATATCCGTAAAAGTCCAATCATCAAAATTCAGTATTATTTCCTAACCATTTATGTTTCTTACAATTATCTCATAGCAATTTATTCTTCTTATGCTTCTTTTGCTTCTATTTTTATTTCTTCTCCTTTTTCTTCTTCCTCGATCTTCGCGATCTTCACTCCACGAAGTACTCTACAGTTGAAAATACGCGGGGATAAATAGTCATGCTCATCATACAATAACACCTTCTCTCCGCTAGTTATATCGTTATCCCCGCAGAGTTCATACGATCCTCTCCCAAAGAATATCACATTTGCCACATTTTCAGTTTCAACAGGCCAAACCTAGCTTGTTGAATTGTTATTATAATCGATAAGAATATAATAACAATTAAACAAACAAGGTTTGGCCTGTTGAAACTGAAAAGGTGGCAAATATGATGTTCTTTAGGAAAGGATGGTATGAACTCTGCTGGGATAACGATATAACTAGAGGAGAGAAGGTGTTATTGTCTGATGAGAATAATGAAATATATTAATAATTGAAATCACGGGTCAAGTATGCTAGCCACATCTCTCTAGGGAAATTTAGATATTAAAATTTCTACTATGGCTTAAATATATAACTACGATCTAACAATAGAAACTTACCGACAAAAATAAAATAGAAAATTAACTTAAGTTTATCAGCAAATACCCTAGGGTATAACAAAACCCTAAGTTTATACTATTTTTCAATTCATTAATTATTTTAATATAAAATCAAAATATAGCTAAATCTTCATTAATAACATAAATTTATTTTGATAAAGCTTGAGGAATGGGTAAGCTAAATGAAATAGAAAGAGGACGGTGAAAGGGTTAATTATATTAAAGTTCTAGTTCCCCCACCGAGAGAAAGAGAAACCACGAGAACCCACAAATTGAAGCTACCAATCGACATAAACTTCGTATTATGAAAGAAAAATGAGCAAAAAATAAGACAAACGGTTGTGGAAAATAAAAAGAAAATCAAGAAGTTCAAGTGGGTGAAAAATCATCAGTCATGAGAATAATTAACCAAGATGAGAAAAAATAATCAGTATACTGCTAATATATAAGCATCATATTTTGTTAGAAACTATCATAGTTAAATCTAACACATACACACATATACATATATATATATATATATATATATATATATATATAAGTATAAGTATAACTATAAAATTATCTATATCAAAAGATCTAGAAGTTATATATACATACGAAAATGTATAATCGAATTATATGTCTATATGTATATATATAAATCTACAATCTATATAAAAAATATTTGTAAATATAGATCTATAATGAAAAACATATTTATATATTATTATAAAAAATACTTAAAAGAATAGATCTGAATGTTTATTATTATAGATCTATTTAGAATTATATATATAACTCAATATTATAGATCTAATATATTGTAAAATATAAAAGAAGAATTATAAAAAAAGAAAAGTTGAAGCTTTACTGAAAGAAATGAACTTTTTTTGTGCGAAAGAAAAGAATTGAGAGAGAGAACGAGTTGAAGAAGAGAGAATTCGTTCAGAAAAGTAGAAAGTGTAGGAATAATGAATTGTTGTGATAGTCAAAAGCTTTATATAGTATTGTAAATCTTAGTGGGCTGGATAACAATGGTTGTGGGCTGGATATATAAGTATTACGCTAATGGGGTCATTTTATACAAATCGGATCGAACATACACGGTTTGGGCCTTTCCAATCCGTGAAGTGAACCAAAACCATTAAAAAATTAAAAATTGACCTACTAAAATCCATGGGCATGTAGGGTCGGTATATGCGTTGGATTGGGCCGGTCTTTTGCAGATTTGTGGGTCGACCGCTTTTCTTGTGCAACCCTAGTATGAGTTCTACAGGGATAACGATATAACTAGCGGTAAGACTGTGTTATTTTCTGCTGAGCATGACTATTTGTCACGCGTATTTTCAACTGTAGAGTACTTCGTGGATTGAAGATTGAGAAGATCGGGGAAGAAAAAGAAGAAGAAGGCGAAAAAGAAGAAAAAAAAAGAACGATAAGCAAAAGAAGAAATAAATTGCTATGAATTAAATGTAATAAATATAGATAGTGAGGTAATTAGAGGGAATTCTGATGAAGAATCTAACGAGGGATCTGATGAAACATCATAACAATCATCTGATGATAATGATTCAGATTTGGATTACTAATGACCTGATTAGAAATCTATAACGGTGAAATACTGGAGTATTAATTTTTATGAATAATGAATTCTATGTTGGATTTTAAATTTTGTTTTATATTTTATAAATGTTGTTAAGTTGGATTTTGCCTTGAATTTGAATTGCAACTTAGGGTTTTAAGTGTTATTGCTTGAGTTTGGAGGTTCAAATTGTATTTCATGGTTTGTAATTTAAGACTTTTAATTGCAATTTAGTGGTTGGAAATTGATATCCATTACTGTGAATTGCTATGAAACTGACTAAAATTATAATTCAAATCCTTAAATAACAATTCACAGTCATGGATTTCAATTTCAAACAACTTAATAACAATTTACTGTCTTTAATTACCAACCATAACATACAGTTTTAAACCCCAAACTCAAGTAATAACACTTAAAACCCTAAGTTCTAATTCAAATTCAAGGTAAAATCCAACTTAACAACACTAATGAAATTTAAAATAACAATTAAAATCCAACATATAATTCATTATTCGTAAATATTAATACCCTAGTATATGATGTCTCCCTATTTGTGATGAATTAATCTAGGTTGGAGACATCATTTTAGGTGTATTTGAGAATTTAATTATATATTTTTATTCATATTTATATATTTACCTATTTCTTGTCTTGATTTGATGATTTATTATTTTTAGAACATATTTGGTTTAATTTTTTATTAATTGTGAAGTTTTAAAGATATATGATAATTAATTAGATGCCAAATCAATTCTAAGATATAAGGGAAAGAAGATAATGATGGAAATTGGAGATAAAGGAAGTAAAAGATAAAATAGGAAATAAAAAGTTGCCAAGTAAACTGAATTTCAGCAGCTACGTCCACTAAAGTGATCATAACTAAAACACGGTTGGGAATTTTGAAGAACAGATTGAATCAAAAGTGTATATCTTTTTGACACCTTCGTTTCTATATAAAGTAGGCGAAAGTAAAAACAAAGAAGTTACGCCCAAAACAAAACAACAGCAGATTTTCCCTTCTCCTATATTTTAGGAAACGAATTTGTTATGGAAAAGAGTCCTATTACTTGTCCTCTACTCCAAGAATCCAAACTAGGGTTTGGAATACCCTATAAATACACCCTCTTATTAGTATACACACAACCTTGGCCAATCCTTAAGCCAAGAAGAAGCCTACATCAAGAGAAGAGAAGTCTAGAAGGAGTTGAACATCAAATTGTGCCTTGAAAAGCCTTCAAATTTGAAATTGGTTTCTTTTCTTTCTCTAGTATGAACTAAATTTATTTTAACTTGAGATTTAGCATATGTGTATGCACCCTAGACTTGTTTTACATTTATTTTAATTTGGGATTATAATTATTTAAATGAATTAGTGTTTTATTCTTTATTTTATGTGCTTTGATTTATTGTCTGTTTTCCTTGCAGAGGCCTACGCATAGGATTACCTTAATAGTAGTTAGATGGTCACCCGGAAGGGTGGTCTAATTATTGAAACACCACAGAAATGTCTAGTGTGCGGTAGTGATCCTGACGGGCTTGCCTAACTAGATAGCCATTATGGTTTGATTTAACCACCGATCATTATTGCAGGCCAGTTCATCTAAGAACCTAGTGGCGTAGGAACACCTTAGTTAATACCCCTGGTAATTGTGAGGCTGCCACCTAAGTCCATTCGGAAGGGGGTTAGGTGGAATTTAGAATCCTGGTTATTGCAATTTTACATAATTTTCCCTTACATGATTAGAATAAACATGACTAGTGGGGATTACTTGCTATATCTCGAGCTAATCTCTCATACTATCTGCTTCTCTTATTTACTTTTCTGTCTATATTTTATTTAGTTATTCTTCTATTCAAAAACCAAATAAATATTTCATTAGTCTTTAATTTCTTGGGTATTATTCTTCTAACTTTATTAATTGCACTTTATATTGCATAAGTTCTCCTAACTTTCACAGTCTCTGAGGAACAAATCTTATTTATCATTAAAACTTGTATATGATTTGTGATACTTGGAGTGAGTGACGTGTTTAGTCTAGGGTGTTTATTTGCATCTATTTTATCTATGATTTTATCACACCCTAGGTGACACCAATGTACCACCTCTATATATTTCTAATCAGATCCGTAAAAGTCCAATCATCAAAATTCAATATTATTATTTCCTAACCATTTATGTTTCTTACAATTATCTCATAGCAATTTATTCTTCTTTTGCTTCTTTTGCTTCTATTTTTATTTCTTCTCCTTTTTCTTCTTCCTCGATCTTCGCGGTCTTCACTCCACGAAGTACTCTACAGTTGAAAATACGCGGGGACAAATAGTCATGCTCATCATACAATAACACCTTCTCTCCGCTAGTTATATCGTTATCCCCGCAGAGTTCATACGATCCTCTCCCAAAGAATATCACATTTGCCACATTTTCAGTTTCAACAGGCCAAACCTAGCTTGTTGAATTGTTATTATAATCGATAAGAATATAATAACAATTAAACAAACAAGGTTTGGCCTGTTGAAACTGAAAAGATGGCAAATGTGATGTTCTTTAGGAAAGGATGGTATGAACTCTGCAGGGATAACGATATAACTAGGAGAGAAGGTGTTATCGTCTGATGAGAATAATGAAATATATTAATAATTGAAATCACGGGTCAAGTATGCTAGCCACATCTCTCTAGGGAAATTTAGATATTAAAATTTCTACTATGGCTTAAATATATAACTACGATCTAACAATAGAAACTTACCGACAAAAATAAAATAGAAAATTAACTTAAGTTTATCAGCAAATACCCTAGGGTATAACAAAACCCTAAGTTTATACTATTTTTCAATTCATTAATTATTTTAATATAAAATCAAAATATAGCTAAATCTTCATTAATAACATAAATTTATTTTGAAAAAGCTTGAGGAATGGGTAAGCTAAATGAAATGGAAAGAGGACGGTGAAAGGGTTAATTATATTAAAGTTCTAGTTCCCCTACCGAGAGAAAGAGAAACCACGAAAACCCACAAATTGAAGCTACCAATCGACATAAACTTCGTATTACGAAAGAAAAATGAGCAAAAAATAAGACAAACGGTTGTGGAAAATAAAAGGAAAATCAAGAAGTTCAAGTGGGTGAAAAATCATCAATCATGAGAATAATTAACCAAGATGAGAAAAAAATAATCAGTCTACTGCTAATATATAAGCATCATATTTTGTTAGAAACTATCATAGTTATACACACATATACATATATATATATATATATATATATATATATATATATATATATATATATATATATATATATATATATATATATATATATATAAGTATAACTATAAAATTATCTATATCAAAAGATCTAGAAGTTATATATACATACGAAAATGTATAATCGAATTATATGTCTATATGTATATATATATATATATCTACAACTTAAATAAAAAAATATTTATAAAAGTAGATCTATAATAAAAAACATATTTATATATTATTATAAATAATACTTAAAATAATAGATCTAAATGATTATTATTATAGATCTAATATATATGCAGCTTATTCAGTTAAAAACTATCGTAGTTTAAATCTAACAAATATATATAAGTAGCATATATATATATATATATTTGTGTGTGTATGTGTGTGACTGTGTGACTGTGTGCGTGTGTAAGTATAACAATAATATTATATGTATCAAAAGATCTTGAGGTTATATATACATACGAAATTTTTTTTCGAATTATATGTCTATATGTATATATATAAATCTACAATCGAAATAAAAAATATTTGTAAATATAGATCTATAATGAAAAACATATTTATATATTATTATAAAAAATACTTAAAAGAATAGATCTGAATGTTTATTATTATAGATCTATTTAGAATTATATATATAACTCAATATTATAGATCTAATATATTGTAAAATATAAAAGAAGAATTATAAAAAAAGAAAAGTTGAAGCTTTACTGAAATAAATGAACTTTTTTTGTGCGAAAGAAAAGAATTGAGAGAGAGAACGAGTTGAAGAAGAGAGAATATATTCGTTCAGAAAAGTAGAAAGTGTTGGAATAATGAATTGTTGTGATAGTCAAAAGCTTTATATAGTATTGTAAATATTAGTGGGCTGGATAACAATGGTTGTGGGCTGGATATATAAGTATTACGCTAATGGGCTCATTTTATACAAATCGGATCGAACATACACGGTTTGGGCCTTTCCAATCCGTGAAGTGAACCAAAACCATTAAAAAATTAAAAATTGACATACTAAAATCCATGGGCATGTAGGGTCGGTATATGCATTGGATTGGGCCGGTCTTTTGCAGAATTGTGGGTCGACCGGTTTTCTTGTGCAACCCTAGTATGAGTTCTACAGGGATAACAATATAACTAGCGGTAAGACTGTGTTATTTTCTGCTGAGCATGACTATTTGTCACGCGTATTTTCAACTGTAGAGTACTTCGTGGATTGAAGATTGAGAAGATCGGGGAAGAAAAAGAAGAAGAAGGCGAAAAAGAAGAAAAAAAAAGAACGATAAGCAAAAGAAGAAATAAATTGCTATGAATTAAATGTAATAAATATAGATAGTGAGGTAATAAGACGGAATTCTGATGAAGAATCTAACGAGGGATCTGATGAAACATCATAACAATCATCTGATGATAATGATTCAGATTTGGATTACTAATGACCTGATTAGAAATCTATAACGGTGAAATACTGGAGTATTAATTTTTATGAATAATGAATTCTATGTTGGATTTTAAATTTTGTTTTATATTTTATAAATGTTGTTAAGTTGGATTTTGCCTTGAATTTGAATTGCAACTTAGGGTTTTAAGTGTTATTGCTTGAGTTTGGAGGTTCAAATTGTAATTCATGCATGGTTTGTAATTTAAGACTTTTAATTGCAATTTAGGGGTTGGAAATTGATATCCATGACTGTGAATTGCTATGAAACTCACTAAAAATATAATTCAAATCCTGAAATAACAATTCACAGTCATGGATTTCAGTTTCAAACAACTGAATAACAATTTAGTGTCTTAAATTACAAACCATAACATACAGTTTTAAACCCCAAACTCAAGTAATAACACTTAAAACCCTAAGTTCTAATTCAAATTCAAGGTAAAATCCAACTTAACAACACTAATGAAATTTAAAATAACAATTAAAATCCAACATATAATTCATTATTCGTAAATATTAATACCCTAGTATATGATGTCTCCCTATTTGTGATGAATTAATCTAGGTTGGAGACATCATTTTAGTTGTATTTGAGAATTTAATTATATATTTTTATTCATATTTATATATTTACCTATTTCTTGTCTTGATTTGATGATTTATTATTTTTAGAGCATATTTGGTTTAATTTTTTATTAATTGTGAAGTTTTTAAGATATATGATTATTAATTAGATGCCAAATCAATTCTAAGATATAAAGGAAAGAACATAATGATGGAAATTGGAGATAAAGGAAGTAAAAGATAAAATAGGAAATGAAAAGTTGCCACGTAAACTGAATTTCAGCAGCTACGTCCACTAAAGTGATCATAACTAAAACACGGTTGGGAATTTTGAAGAACAGATTGAATCAAAAGTGTATATCTTTTTGACACCGTGGTTTCTATATAAAGCAGGCGAAAGTAAAAACGAAGAAGTTACGCCCAAAACAAAACAGCAGTAGTTTTTCCCTTCTCCTATATTTTAGGAAACGAATTTGTTATGGAAAAGAGTCCTATTACTTGTCCTCTACTCCAAGAATCCAAACTAGGGTTTGGAATACCCTATAAATACACCCTCTTATCAGTATACACACATCCTTGGCCAATCCTTAAGCCAAGAAGAAGCCTACATCAAGAGAAGAGAAGTCTAGAAGGAGTTGAACATCAAATTGTGCCTTCAAAAGCCTTCAAATTTGAAATTGGTTTCTTTTCTTTCTCTAGTATGAACTAAATTTATTTTAACTTGAGATTTAGCATATGTGTATGCACCCTAGACTTGTTTTACATTTATTTTAATTTGGGATTATAATTATTTAAATGAATTAGTGTTTTATTCTTTATTTTATGTGCTTTGATTTATTGTCTGTTTTCCTTGCAGAGGCCTACGCATAGGATTGTCTTAATAGTAGTTAGATGGTCACCCGGAAGGGTGGTCTAATTATTGAAACACCACAGAAATGTCTAGTGTGCGGTAGTGATCCTGACGGGCTTGCCTAACTAGATAGCCATTATGGTTTGATTTAACCACCGATCATTATTGCAGGCCAGTTCATCTAAGAACCTAGTGGCATAGGAACACCTTAGTTAATACCCCTGGTAATTGTGAGGCTGCCACCTAAGTCCATTCGGAAGGGGGTTAGGTGGAATTTAGAATCCTGGTTATTGCAATTTTACATAATTTTCCCTTACATGATTAGAATAAACATGACTAGTGGGGATTACTTGCTATATCTCGAGCTAATCTCTCATACTATCTGCTTCTCTTATTTACTTTTCTGTCTATATTTTATTTAGTTAATCTTCTATTCAAAAACCAAATAAATATTTCATTAGTCTTCAATTTCTTGCGTATTATTCTTCTAACTTTATTAATTGCACTTTATATTGCATAAGTTCTCCTAACTTTCACAGTCTCTGAGGAACAAATCATATTTATCATTAAAACTTGTATATGATTTGTGATACTTGGAGTGAATAACGTGTTTAGTCTAGGGTGTTTATTTGCATCTATTTTATCTATGATTTTATCATACCCGAGGCGACACCAGTATACCACCTCTATATCTTTCTAATCAGATCCGTAAAAGTCCAATCATCAAAATTCAGTATTATTTCCTAACCATCTATGTTTCTTACATTTATCTCATAACAATTTATTCTTCTTTTGCTTCTTTTGCTTCTATTTTTATTTCTTCTCCTTTTTCTTCTTCCTCGATCTTCGCGATCTTCACTCCACGAAGTACTCTACAGTTGAAAATACGTGGGGACAAATAGTCATGCTCATCATACAATAACACCTTCTCTCCGATAGTTATATCGTTATCCCCGCAGAGTTCATACGATCCTCTCCCAAAGAATATCACATTTGCCACATTTTCAGTTTCAACAGGCCAAACCTAGCTTGTTGAATTTTTATTATAATCGATAAGAATATAATAACAATTAAACAAACAAGGTTTGGCCTGTTGAAACTGAAAAGGTGGCAAATGTGATGTTCTTTAGGAAAGGATGGTATGAACTCTGCAGGGATAACGATATAACTAGAGGAGAGAAGGTGTTATTGTCTGATGAGAATAATGAAATATATTAATAATTAAAATCACGATTCAAGTATGCTAGCCACATCTCTCTAGGGAAATTTAGATATTAAAATTTCTACTATGGCTTAAATATATAACTACGATCTAACAATATAAACTTACCGACAAAAATAAAATAGAAAATTAACTTAAGTTTATCAGCAAATACCCTAGGGTATAACAAAACCCTAAGTTTATACTATTTTTCAATTCATTAATTATTTTAATATAAAATCAAAATATAGCTAAATCTTCATTAATAACATAAATTTATTTTGAAAAAGCTTGAGGAATGGGTAAGCTAAATGAAATGGAAAGAGGACGGTGAAAGGGTTAATTATATTAAAGTTCTAGTTCCCCCACCGAGAGAAAGAGAAACCACGAGAACCCACAAATTGAAACTACCAATCGACATAAACTTCGTATTACGAAAGAAAAATGAGCAAAAAATAAGACAAACGGTTGTGGAAAATAAAAAGAAAATCAAGAAGTTCAAGTGGGTGAAAAATCATCAGTCATGAGAATAATTAACCAAGATGAGAAAAAAATAATCAATATACTGCTAATATATAAGCATCATATTTTGTTAGAAACTATCATAGTTATACACACATATACATATATATATATATATATATCTACAACTTAAATAAAAAAATATTTATAAAAGTAGATCTATAATTAAAAACATATTTATATATTATTATAAATAATACTTAAAATAATAGATCTAAATGTTTATTATTATATATCTAATATATATGCAGCTTATTCAGTTAAAAACTATCGTAGTTTAAATCTAACAAATATATATAAGTAGCATATATATATAAATATATATATATATATATATATATATATATATATATATATATATATATATATATATATATATATATATATATATATTTGTGTGTTTGTGTGACTGTGTGACTGTGTGCGTGTGTAGGTATAACAATAATATTATATGTATCAAAAGATCTTGAGGTTATATATACATACGAAAATGTATTTTCGAATTATATGTCTATATGTATATATATAAATCTACAATCTAAATAAAAAATATTTGTAAATATAGATCTATAATGAAAAACATATTTATATATTATTATAAAAAATACTTAAAAGAATAGATCTGAATGTTTATTATTATAGATCTATTTAGAATTATATATATATAACTCAATATTATAGATCTAATATATTGTAAAATATAAAAGAAGAATGATAAAAAAAGAAAAGTTGAAGCTTTACTGAAAGAAATGAACTTTTTTAGTGCGAAAGAAAAGAATTGAGAGAGAGAACGAGTTGAAGAAGAGAGAATTCGTTCAGAAAAGTAGAAAGTGTTGGAATAATGAATTGTTGTGATAGTCAAAAGCTTTATATAGTATTGTAAATCTTAGTGGGCTGGATAACAATGGTTGTGGGCTGGATATATAAGTATTACGCTAATGGGCTCATTTTATACAAATCGGATCGAACATACACGGTTTGGGCCTTTCCAATCCGTGAAGTGAACCAAAACCATTAAAAAATTAAAAATTGACCTACTAAAATCCATGGGCATGTAGGGTCGGTATATGCGTTGGATTGGGCCGGTCTTTTGCAGATTTGTGGGTCGACCGCTTTTCTTGTGCAACCCTAGTATGAGTTCTACAGGGATAACGATATAACTAGCGGTAAGACTGTGTTATTTTCTGCTGAGCATGACTATTTGTCACGCGTATTTTCAACTGTAGAGTACTTCGTGGATTGAAGATTGAGAAGATCGGGGAAGAAAAAGAAGAATAAGGCGAAAAAGAAGAAAAAAAAAGAACGATAAGCAAAAGAAGAAATAAATTGCTATGAATTAAATGTAATAAATATAGATAGTGAGGTAATAAGACGGAATTCTGATGAAGAATCTAACGAGGGATCTGATGAAACATCATAACAATCATCTGATGATAATGATTCAGATTTGGATTACTAATGACCTGATTAGAAATCTATAACGGTGAAATACTGGAGTATTAATATTTATGAATAATGAATTCTATGTTGGATTTTAAATTTTGTTTTATATTTTATAAATGTTGTTAAGTTGGATTTTGCCTTGAATTTGAATTGCAACTTAGGGTTTTAAGTGTTATTGCTTGAGTTTGGAGGTTCAAATTGTAATTCATGGTTTGTAATTTAAGACTTTTAATTGCAATTTAGGGGTTGGAAATTGATATCCATGACTGTGAATTGCTATGAAACTAACTAAAATTATAATTCAAATCCTGAAATAACAATTCACAGTCATGGATTTCAATTTCAAACAACTGAATAACAATTTAGTGTCTTAAATTACAAACCATAACATACAGTTTTAAACCCCAAACTCAAGTAATAACACTTAAAACCCTAAGTTCTAATTCAAATTCAAGGTAAAATCCAACTTAACAACACTAATGAAATTTAAAATAACAATTAAAATCCAACATATAATTCATTATTCGTAAATATTAATACCCTAGTATATGATGTCTCCCTATTTGTGATGAATTAATCTAGGTTGGAGACATTATTTTAGTTTTATTTGAGAATTTAATTATATATTTTTATTCATATTTATATATTTACCTATTTCTTGTCTTGATTTGATGATTTATTATTTTTAGAGCATATTTGGTTTAATTTTTTATTAATTGTGAAGTTTTTAAGATATATGATAATTAATTAGATGCCAAATCAATTCTAAGATATAAAGGAAAGAACATAATGATGGAAATTGGAGATAAAGGAAGTAAAAGATAAAATAGGAAATGAAAAGTTGCCACGTAAACTGAATTTCAGCAGCTACGTCCACTAAAGTGATCATAACTAAAACACGGTTGGGAATTTTGAAGAACAGATTGAATCAAAAGTGTATATCTTTTTGACACCGTGGTTTCTATATAAAGCAGGCGAAAGTAAAAACGAAGAAGTTACGCCCAAAACAAAACAGCAGTAGTTTTTCCCTTCTCCTATATTTTAGGAAACGAATTTGTTATGGAAAAGAGTCCTATTACTTGTCCTCTACTCCAAGAATCCAAACTAGGGTTTGGAATACCCTATAAATACACCCTCTTATCAGTATACACACATCCTTGGCCAATCCTTAAGCCAAGAAGAAGCCTACATCAAGAGAAGAGAAGTCTAGAAGGAGTTGAACATCAAATTGTGCCTTCAAAAGCCTTCAAATTTGAAATTGGTTTCTTTTCTTTCTCTAGTATGAACTAAATTTATTTTAACTTGAGATTTAGCATATGTGTATGCACCCTAGACTTGTTTTACATTTATTTTAATTTGGGATTATAATTATTTAAATGAATTAGTGTTTTATTCTTTATTTTATGTGCTTTGATTTATTGTCTGTTTTCCTTGCGGAGGCCTACGTATAGGATTACCTTAATAGTAGTTAGATGGTCACCCGGAAGGGTGGTCTAATTATTGAAACACCACAGAAACGTCTAGTGTGCGGTAGTGATCCTGACAGGCTTGCCTAACTAGATAGCCATTATGGTTTGATTTAACCACCGATCATTATTGCAGGCCAGTTTCATCTAAGAACCTAGTGGTGTAGGAACACCTTAGTTAATACTCCTGGTTATTGTGAGGTCGCCGCCTAAGTCCATTCGGAAGGGGGTTATGAGGAATTTAGAATCCTGGTTATTGCAATTTTACATAATTTTCCCTTACATGATTAGAATAAACATGACTAGTGGGGATTACTTGCTATATCTCGAGCTAATCTCTCATACTATCTGCTTCTCTTATTTACTTTTCTGTCTATATTTTATTTAGTTAATCTTCTATTCAAAAACCAAATAAATATTTCATTAGTCTTTAATTTCTTGCGTATTATTCTTCTAACTTTATTAATTGCACTTTATATTGCATAAGTTCTTCTAACTTTCACAGTCTCTGAGGAACAAATTGTATTTATCATTAAAACTTGTATATGATTTGTGATACTTGGAGTGAATAACGTGTTTAGTCTAGGGTGTTTATTTGCATCTATTTTATCTATGATTTTATCATACCCTAGGCGACACCAGTATACCACCTCTATATCTTTCTAATCAGATCCGTAAAAGTCCAATCATCAAAACTCAGTATTATTTCCTAACCATCTATGTTTCTTACATTTATCTCATAACAATTTATTCTTCTTTTGCTTCTTTTGCTTCTATTTTTAATTCTTCTCCTTTTTCTTCTTCCTCGATCTTCGCGATCTTCACTCCACGAAGTACTCTACAGTTGAAAATACGCGGGGACAAATAGTCATGCTCATAATACAATAACACCTTCTCTCCGCTAGTTATATCGTTATCCCCGCAGAGTTCATACGATCCTCTCCCAAAGAATATCACATTTGCCACATTTTCAGTTTCAACAGGCCAAACCTAGCTTGTTGAATTGTTATTATAATCGATAAGAATATAATAACAATTAAACAAACAAGGTTTGGCCTGTTGAAACTGAAAAGGTGGCAAATGTGATGTTCTTTAGGAAAGGATGGTATGAACTCTGCAGGGATAACGATATAACTAGAGGAGAGAAGGTGTTATTGTCTGATGAGAATAATGAAATATATTAATAATTGAAATCACGGGTCAAGTATGCTAGCCACATCTCTCCAGGGAAATTTAGATATTAAAATTTCTACTATGGCTTAAATATATAACTACGATCTAACAATAGAAACTTACCGACAAAAATAAAATAGAAAATTAACTTAAGTTTATTAGCAAATACCCTAGGGTATAACAAAACCCTAAGTTTATACTATTTTTCAATTCATTAATTATTTTAATATAAAATCAAAATATAGCTAAATCTTCATTAATAACATAAATTTATTTTGAAAAAGCTTGAGGAATGGGTAAGCTAAATGAAATGGAAAGAGGACGGTGAAATGGTTAATTATATTAAAGTTCTAGTTCCCCCACCGAGAGAAAGAGAAACCACAAGAACCCACAAATTGAAGCTACCAATCGACATAAACTTCGTATTACAAAAGAAAAATGAGCAAAAAATAAGAAAAACGGTTGTGGAAAATAAAAAGAAAATCAAGAAGTTCAAGTGGGTGAAAAATCATCAGTCATGAGAATAATTAACCATGATGAGAAAAAAATAATCAGTATACTGCTAATACATAAGCATAGTTAAATCTAACACACACACACACACACACACACACACACATATATATATATATATATATATATATATATATATGTGTGTGTGTGTGTGTGTGTGTGTGTGTGTGTGTGTGTGTGAGTGTGTGACTGTGTGCTTGTGTAACTATAACAATAATATTATCTGTATCAAAAGATCTAGAGGTTATATATACATACGAAAATGTATTTCCGAATTATATGTCTATATGTATATATAAATATATATATATATATAAATCTACAATCTAAATAAATAATATTTGTAAATATAGATCTATAATGAAAAACATATTTATATATTATATAAAAAATACTTAAAAGATTAGATCTGAATGTTTATTATTATAGATCTATTTAGAATTATATATATATAACTCAATATTATAGATCTAATATATTGTAAAATATAAAAGAAAAATTATAAAAAAAGAAAAGTTGAAGCTTTACTGAAAGAAATGAACTTTTTTTGTGCGAAAGAAAAGAATTGAGAGAGAGAACGAGTTGAAGAATACAGAATTCGTTCAGAAAAGTAAAAAGTGTAGGAATAATGAATTGTTGTGATAGTCAAAAGCTTTATATAGTATTGTAAATCTTAGTGGGCTGGATAACAATGGTTGTGGGCTGGATATATAAGTATTACGCTAATGGGATCATTTTATACAAATCGGATCGAACATACACAGTTTGGGCCTTTCCAATCCGTGAAGTGAACCAAAACCATTAAAAAAATAAAAATTGACCTACTAAAATCCATGGGCATGTAGGGTCGGTATATGCGTTGGATTGGGCCGGTCTTTTGCAGATTTGTGGGTCGACCGGTTTCCTTGTGCAACCCTAGTATGAGTTCTACAGGGATAACGATATAACTAGCGGTAAGACTGTGCTATTTTCTAGCTGAGCATGACTATTTGTCACGCGTATTTTCAACTGTAGAGTACTTCGTGGATTGAAGATTGAGAAGATCTAGGAAGAAAAAGAAGAAGGAGGTATAAAAGAAGAAAAAAAGAAATAAAAGAAATAAAAGAATGATAAGCAAAAGAAGAAATAAATTACTATGAAATAAACGTAATAAATATAGATAGTGAGGTAATAAGACGAAATTCTGATGAAGAATCTAACGAGGGATCTGATGAAACATCATAACAATCATCTGATGATAATGATTCAGATTTGGATTACTAATGACCTGATTAGAAATCTATAACGATGAAATACTGGAGTATTAATTTTTATGAATAATGAATTCTATGTTGGATTTTAAATTTTGTTTTATATTTTATAAATGTTGTTAAGTTGGATTTTTCCTTGAATTTGAATTGCAACTTAGGGTTTTAAGTGTTATTGCTTGAGGTTGGAGGTTCAAATTGTATTTCATGGTTTTTAATTTAGGACTTTTAATTACACTTTAGGGGTTGGAAATTGATATCCACGACTGTGAATTGCTATGAAACTCACTAAAATTATAATTTAAATCCTGAAATAACAATTCACAGTCATGGATTTCAATTTCAAACAACAGAATAACAATTTAGAGTCTTAAATTACAAACCATAACATACAGTTTTAAACCCCAAACTCAAGTAATAACACTGAAAACCCTAAGTTCTAATTCAAATTCAAGGTAAAATCCAACTTAAGAACACTAATGAAATTTAGAATAACAATTAAAATCCAACATATAATTCATTATTCGTAAATATTAATACCCTAGTATATGATGTCTCCCTATTTGTGATGAATTAATCTAGGTTGGAGACATCATTTTAGGTGTATTTGAGAATTTAATTATATATTTTTATTCATATTTATATATTTACCTATTTCTTGTCTTGATTTGATGATTTATTATTTTTAGAACATATTTGGTTTAATTTTTTATTAATTATGAAGTTTTAAAGATATATGATAATTAATTAGATGCCAAATCAATTCTAAGATATAAGGGAAAGAAGATAATGATGGAAATTGGAGTTAAAGGAAGTAAAAGATGAAATAGGAAATGAAAAGTTGCCAAGTAAACTAAATTTCAGCAGCTACGTCCACTAAAGTGATCATAACTAAAACACGACTGGGAATTTTGAAGAACAGATTGAATCAAAAGTGAATATCTTTTTTACACCGTCATTTCTATATAAAGTAGGCGAAAGTAAAAACGAAGAAGTTACGCCCAAAACAAAACAGCAGCAGTTTTTCCCTTCTCCTATATTTTAGGAAACGAATTTGTTATGGAAAAGAGTCCTATTACTTGTCCTCTACTCCAAGAATCCAAACTAGGGTTTGGAATACCCTATAAATACACCCTTTTATCAGTATACACACATCCTTGGCCAATCCTTAAGCCAAGAAGAAGCCTACATCAAGAGAAGAGAAGTCTGGAAGGAGTTGAACATCAAATTGTGCCTTCAAAAGCCTTCAAATTTGTAATTGCTTTCTTTTCTTTCTCTAGTATGAACTAAATTTATTTTAACTTGAGATTTAGCATATGTGTATGAACCCTAGACTTGTTTTACATTTATTTTGATTTGGGATTATAATTATTTAAATGAATTAGTGTTTTATTCTTTATTTTATGTGCTTTGATTTATTGTCTGTTTTCCTTGCAGAGACCTACGTATAGGATTACCTTAATAGTAGTTAGATGGTCACCCGGAAGGGTGGTCTAATTATTGAAACACCACAGAAACGTCTAGTGTGCGGTAGTGATCCTGACGGGCTTGCCTAACTAGATAGCCATTATGGTTTGATTTAACCACCGATCATGATTGCAGGCCAGTTTCATCTAAGAACCTAGTGGTGTAGGAACACGTTAGTTAATACTCCTGGTAACTGTGAGGTCGCCACCTAAGTCCATTCGGAAGGGGGTTAGGAGGAATTTAGAATCCTGGTTATTGCAATTTTACATAATTTTCCCTTACATGATTAGAATAAACATGACTAGTGGAGATTACTTGCTATATCTCGAGCTAATCTCTCATACTATCTGCTTCTCTTATTTACTTTTCTGTCTCTATTTTATTTAGTTAATCTTCTATTCAAAAACCAAATAAATATTTCATTAGTCTTTAATTTCTTGCGTATTATTCTTCTAACTTTATTAATTGCACTTTATATTGCATAAGTTCTCCTAACTTTCACAGTCTCTGAGGAACAAATCGTATTTATCATTAAAACTTGTATATGATTTGTGATACTTGGAGTGAATAACGTGTTTAGTCTAGGGTGTTTATTTGCATCTATTTTATCTATGATTTTATCACACCCTAAGCGACACCTGTATACCACCTCTATATCTTTCTAATCAGATCCGTAAAAGTCCAATCATCAAAATTCAGTATTATTTCCTAACCATCTATGTTTCTTACATTTATCTCTTAACAATTTATTCTTCTTTTGCTTCTTTTGCTTCTATTTTTATTTCTTCTCCTTTTTCTTCTTCCTCGATCTTCGCGATCTTCACTCCACGAAGTACTCTACAGTTGAAAATACGCGTGGACAAATAGTCATGCTCATCATACAATAACACCTTCTCTCCGCTAGTTATATTGTTATCCCCGTAGAGTTCATACCATCCTCTCCCAAAGAATATCACATTTGCCACATTTTTAGTTTCAACAGCCCAAACCTTGCTTGTTGAATTGTTATTATAATCGATAAGAATATAATAACAATTAAACAAACAAGGTTTGGCCTGTTGAAACTGAAAAGGTGGCAAATGTGATGTTCTTTAGGAGAGGATGGTATGAACTCTGCAGGGATAACGATATAACTAGATGAGAGAAGGTGTTATTGTCTGATGAGAATAATGAAATATATTAATAATTGAAATCACGGGTCAAGTATGCTAGCCACATCTCTCTAGGGAAATTTAGATATTAAAATTTCTACTATGGCTTAAATATATAACTACGATCTAACAATAGAAACTTACCGACAAAAATAAAATAGAAAATTAACTTAAGTTCAGCAAATACCCTAAGGTATAACAAAACCCTAAGTTTATACTATTTTTCAATTCATTAATTATTTTAATATAAAATCAAAATATAGCTAAATCTTCATTAATAACATAAATTTATTTTGAAAAAGGTTGAGGAATGGGTAAGCTAAATGAAATGGAAAGAGGACGGTAAAAGGGTTAATTATATTAAAGTTCTAGTTCCCCCACCGAGAGAAAGAGAAACCACGAGAACCCACAAATTGAAGCTACCAATCGACATAAACTTCGTATTACGAAAGAAAAATGAGCAAAAAATAAGACAAACGGTTGTGGAAAATAAAAAGAAAATCAAGAAGTTCAAGTGGGTGAAAAATCATCAGTCATGAGAATAATTAACCATGATGAGAAAAAAAATAATCAGTATACTGCTAATATATAAGCATCTTATTATGTTAGAAACTATCATAGTTAAATCTAACACACACACATAATACTATAGGAGCGGAAATGAGCTTTTCTTTGATTGCTTGAAAAGCCGCTAAACAAGCTTCATCAAAAAGGAATTTGGAATCCTTCTCAAGTAAGTTACATAATAGTTTAGCAATCTTAGAAAATTCTTTAATAAAACGCATATAAAAGCCAGCATGGCCAAGAAAACTTCTTACCCCTTTAACGAAAACAGGAGGGGGAAGTTTTAATTACCTTTATCTTCGCTCTATCAACTTCTAATCCAGCACTTGAAACTTTGTGACCCAGAACTATACCTTCGCGAACCATGAAATGACACTTCTCACAGTTTAACACCAAATCTGTTTCCTTGCATCTGATTAACACTTTCTCCAAGTTATCTAAACATCTATCAAAATCGTCACCAAACACGGAGAAATCGTCCATAAAAACTTCAAGAAAATTATCGATCATATCCCAGAAGATGGCCATCATACATCTTTGAAAGGTAGCAGGTGCATTACACAACCCAAATGGCATTCTGCGATATGCAAAAGTACCAAAGGGACATGTAAATGTTGTTTTATGTTGATCTTCTGGAGCCACATAGATCTAATTATAACCAGAATAGCCATCTAAGAAATAGTAGTACTCTCTACCAGCCAATTTATCTAACATTTGATCAATGAAAGGAAGTGGGAAATGATCCTTTCTGGTGGCCTTGTTCAGTTTACGATAATCCATACAAACTCTCCAACCAACTACCGTTTTGGAAGGAATCGCTTCATTTTGATCATTAAGAATTGTTGTGATTCCTCCTTTCTTCGGTACACACTGAACTGGGCTCACTCATTCACTACTCGAGATGGGATAAATAATCCCTGCGTCTAACAGCTTGATAACTTCCTTCTTCACTGCCTCCTTCATAACGGGCATTAATCTCCTTTGACCTTCAACTGAGCGTGTGTTATCATCTTCAAGTATGATTTTGTGTTGACAATAGGATGGACTAATGCCTTTGATGTCAGCAATTGTCCAACCTATTGCCTCTTTGTTGTCTCTTAGCACACGCAACAGTTTATTTTCTTGAGGACCTGTTAAATTTGCTGAAACAATAACAGGTAGAGTTTCATTAGTACCTAAATACGCATACCTCAAGTGTGCTGGTAATGGATTTTCTTCCAACTCCTGAGGAGATTCAATTGAAGGCTTCTTTTTAGGAATAATCTCCCCCGGTTCTCTCACAGGTTCATAGGCAGGACGCCTATATTTCGGATTCTCAGAATTAAGAGCTGCCACTATTTCGGCAAGCTCTTCCATCATCTCAGGTAAGTCTAATGTCAAAGCAGCCTGTAAGATATCGTCATAATTAAAACAATCAAATACCTCTTGCGATGCCTGATCAACTACATCCATTTGAAAGCAATCTTCTTGAGAATCTGGAAACTTCATAGCTTGGAACACATTAAATTTGACTTCCTCGTCTTGGATCTCATCGTCAATTCACCATTTTCTACATTAATTAATGTACGCCCCGTGGCTAGGAATGGTCTTCCCAAAATAATTGGGACATTCCTATCCGCGTCGTATTCAAGTATAACGAAATCAACGGGAAATACTAACGTACCTGCCTTAACAAGGACATCTTCAATTCGGCCTTCTGGATGTGAAAGAGATCGATCCGCCATTTGCAAGACCATAGAAGTAGGTCTTGCTTCTCCAATTTTCAGCTTATCAAAGATCGATTTGGGCATCAGATTGATGCTTGCACCCAAATCACATAGTGCTTTACCTTTCCATTCTTCTCCAATCGATATCGGAATTGTGAAACTCCCAGGATCATGTAACTTTGAAGGCAATTTACTCTAACAAATAGCACTACATTCTTCAGGAAGACCAATCATCTCATTATCACAGTATGGCCTTTTGTTAGTGAGGGCTCTCTTCAAAAACTTCGTATACTTGGGAATATCTCGGATGGCTTCCAACAACGTAATATAATACTAAGGCCTCTCACTCTATTAAAGAACTTTTGAAAATCGGCCAAATCACCCTTTTTCTAGAACTCGAGATAGAAATGGTGGAGGAGGGCGATTTATAACATCATCTTTCTTCTTTGGAATTTCAATCGGCCTCTCTATTTCTTCAACCTCAACATCTTTTTCTTTCTCAATCACATCCTTTTCTTTTCTTGGGACTTCTTTCTCTTTCATAACTGGAAAAGGAGGTGGAGGGAGGTTCTTACCACTTCTGAGAGTAACAGCTTTGCAATCTTCATGTTGTCTCGGATTTTCAATGTCACTAGGGAGCTGCCCTTGTGGACGCTGATTAAGTTGTTTTGTGATTTGAGCCAACTGATTCTCTAATAGTTTAATGTTTGCGTCAGACACTTGTTGATTCTGAATAGCTTGCGTCTGGATAGCAATTAGGTTTTCAACGGTTTTCTGAAGGCTAAGCACACCTTCTTGTGGTTGAGCGGGTAAGGCTTTCTGGTTCATGGTTTCGTTAAAACTGTCTTGAGGAGCTTGTCTCTGAACATAGTTTCCTTGATTCTATCCTCCTTGATAATTATTCTGTGGTCTTGGATTGAAGTTGTTACCTTGGGACGCGGCTGATATGCGCATATAGGATTGGCTGCCCCACTAGGATTTGAGTATTGAAACCCAGGATGGTTTCTGTTAGGCTGATATCCATTACCACTCGAATTAAAGTTTCCTCTATTGGAGACAAACATCACGGACTCTTGATTATTCTGACAATTTTCCCAATCGTGATCATTCACACCACAAAACTCACATCCATACACTTCTTGCGCAACCTTTACCTCAACTCTCTTATTCGGAAAACCCTCTTTCACGGCTAAAGTAAGTTGTCTCAACTGTTGTTCTAGTGTGGTTTGTATCTTGTTCTCTAAGGAGTTGAACTTTTCTTCAATGTTGACATTATTAACTCCTCCTTTAACTGGTGTTCTTACGGTATTCCACCCAACTTCATTATCAACTGTTCTATCCAAAATAATTCTTGCAAACGCAGGTTGAACTCGTAAAAACGCACCACCACACAATAAATCTAAATCTTTCCTCGAACTCCCCTCAAGACCATTATAGAAAATCTTCATTTGTTGTTGTTCAGTAAGGTCATGATTAGGGACTCTTCGTAAACATTTCTGAAATCTCGACCAACTTCCACCCAACGCTTCATCATATTCTTGTTTGAAATGTGTTAATGCAAGTTGAGCTTCTAACCTCATGTTGGACGGATAATACTTGTCGAAAAATGCAGCCTGTAGCTGCTCCTAATTCGTAATCTTCCCTGATTCTTGCGAATCATGCCACTCACTTGCTCCATCTATTAAGAAAAATCTGAATGTAGCATAATACATTTGCTCCCTTGTTACCCCTTGCGTGATGTATGAATCGCAAATCTGCATAAATTTTTGTACCGCGCGAAGTGGGTCTTCTCCGGGCTTGCCGCGAAAGTTTCCGAAATTCTGAAATTGAGCTAGCATACCAGGATCTGGTCGGAATCTCGGAACATCGATATTAGCTGGGCCAATCCCAAGAGGAGGGGCAAGGAATGGTTCTTCTACTGGACCGCTAAGAAACCATGGATCGACCATTTGAACTTGGACTGGAGGATTAGGAATGACAGGTGGGATCGGAAGGTTAGGAATTCCAGGAGGTGTTATTGGTTGACCATTTTCGTCTAGTTGAACTCCTGGGTTCCCTTGATTATTGATATTGATATTGTTCATTCTATTCGATAATTCTTCTACTTCTCTAGCTTCTTGTTCTCTTCTTCTCTTGTTGGCAAGTCTGATTATTGATTCTGGATTATTAAGGATCGGAGGTGATGGCTCTAGATTCTTAAGGAGTCTCCTTCGCATACACCAAACCTAAAAACTTGAAAAAGATGAACAAACAAAAAGCGTAAAACTGATAAGAACAAAAATAAAAATAAATGCAACTATCACTAAAGGATAAACACCGTGGTCACACGCTACCGTCCCCGGCAGATGCGCCAAAAACTTGGTGGTCCTTTGTGTGTTCTAAAATAAATGCAAAAAGTAATTGAACCACAACCGCAAGTATACGGTTGTCCCAAGTAATAATAGTGATAACAGATTCGTTCGCAGGGACGGTTGGTTAACTACAATGCTTATCAAGTAATGATTGGTTGCACTTATGAAAGCAGATAAAAGATACAATGATTGATTGATTGGTTTGTATTAATTCTAAGTAATGAAAAACTAAAGAGAAAATGTAAATAAATACTAAGACGCAAGTAAATGAAGGTAAGACGCAAATATGAGAAGGCAGTACTTGAGAAACGCAAGGGATCCTCCTAATTCTATTTCATAACATATGTTGTTTAAGGGTTAAATTGGTCAATTAACATTGGTCGGGATTCTATAATCCTTGTACCCCCGTCAGGATGGACTACAAGGCTATTCTAGAGTTTCACTAGTCCCGTCAGGGTAAATATGATCCACTTTCGAATGATTAAGCTAAATTACCTCATTGACCCTAAAATTAACTACGCTTGTCAAAGTCAAATAGTTTCTATTTTAGATTGAGTAATTAAGTCCATACCTAAACCCTCCGTCAGGATGATCCACACGCCACATATGTAAAATAGCCTAGATACTAAAACCTGTTCGGAGTTAATTACTCCAAAAACAGTAAATAATCTCAAATTACAGAATAATGTAAAAGACCCAATTTAATCTAATTTATTAAAACCCAAAATCAGACATATGAAATTCAACAGAATAGGGATTCACCCGTTATGCATTCTCAAGTACCAAAAGAATTTAGCTCATGCTAAAATAAATTAAAACTAAATTAAAAGAAAGAGAGCTCATAGTGTTTTACAGAATTAAAAATAAGAAAAACCTAATTTCCGGAATTGGATTTGGCTGAGAATGGAGATATAGACACTCTCCAGCTCTACAGCTTTCTTCTTCCTTCGTTGACTTCTCTCTGATGCTTCTGCTTATGAATAATGAGTTGTGTGAAAAATGGAAGTCAAAAGCTCCTTTTATATTAAGAAAAACGGATTAGGCCTTGGTCTTAAGATTAAATCACTAATTAAAAGCCCAAGTCCATTTTCTAAGCCCAAAATCCCGTAACTGCTGCACCACCTCCACTAAAACAGCTCTATCCGATTCGTTATAACTCCGATTGACCTTAAATCACTTGCTAAATTTCTGTAACTCGGTAAGGAACATATTCTCTACAAAGGTCTGCGGCTAAATCAACTCGTAAGTGCCTCGAAATCAGAAATCTTTGGCCTGTTTTCCAGATTTGCAGCTCCAAAATATAATTCTTTGGGGATTTATCTTCAAGCTTTGACTCCATATCACGATCTTTGACTCTCTTCTCGGATTCCCCTCCTAACTAATATTCAAAACCTACAAACTTTTCACTAAAATACACAAGATTACGCGCAAAAGTTTAATAAATCAAAAATACTATAAATAAAGTAGGAATTCCGGAATATTGCATTTTTAACTCAAAAGTCTATCAAAATATTCAATTAAACATCAAAAATGATGTCTCCCAAGGGTCTAAAATAAGAACAATTGGGGAGACATCAACGTGCACCCCATGCTGCGACTTAACGGCAGAAATGGACGGAATCCGTTAACAAGGGACATCGAGTAACAAAAATGAATTATAAGGGCCATCCAGTCGCAAAAAATTTAGTGGGGGCAAACTGTCAAAACGGGTATAGCTCAGGGGGTAGTGCATATATTTACTCTTTTTATCAAAGAAAAAATAACAACAAAAATATTATATGGTAGTAAAGGTAGACATTCAAAAGGCATACGAATTTGTTGAATGGGACTATTTATATGATCTTATGATAAAAATGGGGTTCCATGTTAAGTGGTGCAAACTTATATTAAATTGTGTATCATTTGTTTCTTACTCATTGATCATAAATGGCCAGCCTTTTAAGCTTATTAAACCAGAAAGGGGGATCAAACAGGGTGATCCCTAATTTCCCCTCCTGTTTTGTATAGTAACACAAACCTTATCCACTCTTGTTTAAGATAAAATTGATAAAGGGTTACTAGATCGTATAAAAATTGCTAATAAATGCCCTAAATTGTCTCACTTACTTTTTGCTGATGACAACATATTTTTCTTAAGTGCTACATATAAAGATGTAACTAGTTTCAATGAGATAATAGCTAACTATGCTTTAGCTACTGGTCTTACTTTAAATCATAAAAAGTGTGGGGTCAGATTTAGTAATAATACCCTACAACATATACACCTTATTTTTGCCTATAAAATCAATATGAAAGTCACTAATAACCTTTGAAAATACCTTGGATTACCCACTGAATGGGGAAGGTCCAAAGTAAGAGACTTGAACATTCTTGTTGAAAGAATCCTTAAGAAAATTCATAACTGGAGAATTATTTACCTATCCTGGAGCAGGTAAAGATATACTTATCAAGGCTATACTTCAAAGTATACCCAATTATTTACAGGTCCTCTTACCTAATACCTATTAAAACTTGTGACCTAATCTCCTCCCACATTGCTAAATTTTGGTGGTGGAAAAATAGAGAATCAAAGATTCATTGGGGTAAGTGGAACACTTTAACTTCTAGTAAATATAAAGGACGGTTAGGCCTTAGAGATTTGCATATTATGAACCAAGCTCTTCTTGGGAATCTAGCATGAAATCTCATGAATAACACTGAATCTTTACTCTTTAAAATATTAAAAGGAAAATATTTTAGCAACTGCTCCTTCTCTGAGGAAGAGTAGGAGGGTGGAAAAGTATTATTATTGGTAGGAATTTAGCGATAAAACAAGTCAAGTGGAAAATAGGGGATAGAAAAACTATAAATCTATTTAAAGACAAATGGATCACAAACTGTCTTGAGGTAATCCTACCAAAAAATATAAACATTAGAACATTAAGTGGTCTCATTAAAGTGGGATCTAGAAACTGGAATTATGAACTTATTAAAAGCAATTTCAGTGAAGAGATATCTCAAAAAATACTCAAAATGTTTATTCCTTTAACTCCTATGACTGATAAAATAAGTTGGAAATTGAACACTAGAGGTACATACTCTGTAAAAATGGCCTACCACTTTATGAAATATGAAGTAGAAAAAGAGGAAAAAACTAAAATCCCCTTATACCTTCATCCGAGTATATTATTAACCCTGTGGTGTGTAAGATGGTTTGGGGAATAAAAACCTCACCTAAAACAAGGAATTTCCTTTGGAAAGCCCTTAAGAATATGCTACCAACCAATTTCAACCTTTTTAACAGGAAAGTCCAACAATCATAGACTTGTAACATTCGTATTGAAAAGGATGAAACCACTTAACACATGCTTTTAGAATGTCCTTGGGCCACAATTGCGTGGAAAGGAAGACTTTTTAATAAAAAATAGCTACAATTGTGTGGCATATATGGAAAGAAAGAAATGGTTACATTTTCAGGAATATTGGCCCATGTCCTATAAATACTATACAAAAACACAAGCTATGTGGGATGAACAAAATATTATCATACATCCTGAGGGTGACAAATTATGTTCGAGTGAAGTGAAAAAAGCCCCCCAAAGAGATATGAGTGGAAATACAGTAAGAAAGGGTACCACAACATCTGATGATAACTATTTTAGTCTGAGGAGAAATGAGAATAGAAATACTGTAACAAGCCCCTGTAGGAAAGGAGTACAACCTGAAACTAATAAACCAGTGCGAGAAAGCACACCAAAAAAAAGAAATGATAAAATAGTAAGCCATTGGAAACCTCCCCCAGTTAATTGCGACAAAATTATTAGTGATGTCTCTTACAAAATTAATAAATCAACTATATCTTGTCATGTCAGGGATTTTGGAGGTTTACTTATCAGATTTAACTCATGGGAGATTGGAGCCGAGGCGTTGGGTGTATTGAAGCATGCTTGTGGGCTAAGGAGTTTAAAGACATCAAATGTTATCGAGAAAGATTGCAAGACTATTATGGAACCCCTCGTTCTAAACCTCCCTATTTTAATCCTAGTATTTATAATGTTTTCGTAGTATTTATTTTATTTCGGAAACTTGTAACCCATCCTTCTCCTTTGTATCGAGAAGAAACAATGAAGTTGTTGATTGGGTAGCAAAAAACTTTCCACTAGGCAATAGTTTTAGCTTAGGTAGTTTATCTATCTACACTAAATTAGCAAGCTTAAAAGTCGATGCCCCATTTTCCGGGATAGGCTAAGTTCCTTCTTATTTATCTATAAAAACGTTTGGAACAAAAAAAAATATTTTTTTTAAAATTAAAATATATCCTTATGTTGGATTTTTGGGGAAAAAATCTTACTACAGATTGGATTATTAAACAAACTATGAAGAATGTTTTGTTTACTAATTGAGTTGCTTTTTTTTAATACATATGGGAGCCACTTTAGTCTCGAGATTATTTTAACTCCAATAATATTCGATTACAGGACCTCTTGATCGGTCTAACCACTAGACCAATTATCAATCTTTACATTTTTTTTCCAACTAATTGAGTTACTAAGGTGTCGTCTCATTAGTTGAATTTTTTATTTTTTTATTTTTTTTTTTGGACGGGTACATATATTACAAAAGATCCCGGGACTATAAATTAACCAATGCCTAGCTTCGAGAACCTGTCAGTGAAACCGTCCAGAGACAAATATCCGTCAGTTGCCCTGTGCCTGGCTACTTTTGCTAGATGATCAGCACCTGCATTAAACCTGCGGGGAATGTGTTTGAAGAAAACTGGACCCGATTCCCCAACTAGTTTGTGAATATGTCTGATGAAAGGTCGAAGATCCCATCTAGCTGCCGACACTTGCTGAATACCTTGAATCAAGTCAAGGTTATCCGAGAGAAAAGTTTTCTCTCGTTGTGGCCATTGTTGTCCAATTTCCAATGCCTTAATAACGGCCAGAGCTTCCCCTTCAACGCTGGTATTACAGTTGGCCGTTGTCATATACTTTACCCTTGATCCGTCGTCTTTATTTATTTGCATAATTCCAATCCCCGTGGGGAGATGTGCTTGTGTAAAGGACGCGTCACAAGTAAATGTGATCGTTGTGGTACAGTCGAGACTCGAACTCCCAGAAATTGGCGTCATGATATTTTCGAGATTTGAATGTTCCCTGTTGAACCAGTTTGGACCAAAGTGTTCCTGGATTTGAGAATTAGTAAGGTGAATCACTATTTCTGGATCGATATCTGAATTATTATGCCGACTTTTCATTTTTGCTTTCCAAAGATTCCACATCATCAACAAGATATAGGAAATTACAACCTCCTTTTGCCATCCTCCTTTCGTATATATTTCAACCATTGTTAAAAACCAGTGGCCCACGTCCAGCTCGACGTTGTCCACATGAATCTGTAGAGCCGATCCTGCCCAGATGAGTTTTGATACCCCACAATTGAGCAGTAGATGTTCCGTTGTTTCCTGTTCTGCATTGCACCAGCGACAGTTGCTCTGACTTTCGCATTTCCTTTTTTCTAGGTTTACACCTGTCGGGATTGCGTTATTACAAACTTTATAAGAAAAGATTCTAACCTTTGTAGGTACATTGGATCCCCAAATTGTTTTCCAAAGAATATCTACCACCGGTACACCGGTTGATTGACGCGGTTCCTCAAACACAGCATGATCGGTAAGAATTTTGTATCCCGTCTTCGTAACATAGTCGCCATTCTTGGCATATGGCCATATGAACTTGTCAGGAGCTTCAGTCGAGAAGAACCTTGTTCGGAGTATGACTGGAATAATAGGGGCGGGGAAGAGATCACAAATTAATTCTGTATTCCAAGTCGAAAGATCTGCATTCCAGAGTTCATAGAGTTTTTCTAATTGGCAACCCTGTGGACGTTCTAACTTCCACGGCGTATCTAACCATTTATCATTCCAAATATTAATCGATTTACCGTTACCTATTTGAAATCGGCCATATTTTTTTAGCATATCTCGGCCTTCTATTAAGCTAGCCCAAGACCAAGTTCGAGATTGTCTTAATTTGACATCGAGAAAAGTAGTTTTCGGAAAATAAATACCTTTAAGTAAGCGAGCAGCTAGCGTGTCAGGATTGTTTAGGATTCGCCACGCCTGTGCTGCAAGTAAGGCTGTATTCATACGCTTAAAGTCCTTGAAGCCCATGCCGCCAAGAAGTTTGCTGACAGCTAGTTTTTCCCATGCTAGCCAATGTATTCGAGATTTTTCCCCTGAATTCCACCAAAAATTCGAAATTGCCGATATTAATTTATTACAAAAAGTAATTGGAAACGAGAAGATTGACATAGAGTATGTGGGAAGAGCCTGGAGGACTGCTTTAATGAGGACTTCTTTGCCTCCTTCCGACAAAAGGTGTGCTTTCCATCCCTCTGTTTTACTAAAAAGTCTTTCGGCAATCCATTGTAGTGCTTCAACCTTTGACTGCTTATGGCACAATGGTATCCCTAGGTATTTTCCAAGATTTTCCTTTTCCAGTATCTGTAACCTGGTTGTGACTTGTTGACGTATGGCTTCTGGAGTGTCTCTACTAAAATAAATGGAAGATTTGTTGTAATTTATTCGTTGTCCAGAGGCCGTGCAGTACTTTGTTATACAGTCTTCGAAATGTTCAACCTCATTGCCATCTAGAGTTAGAAAGAAAAGCGAATCATCTGCAAATAACAAGTGAGAAATAACTGGACAATTTCGTGTTATTTGTATACCCTTGAGATCATTTCGGCTAATCTTTGTGTCAATTAAGCTGATAAGCGACTCGGTCATTAAGGAGAAAAGGAACGGGGATAGGGGGTCACCTTGTCTTAATCCCCGTTGAGGTTTGAATTTCTGTAATCTTTCACCATTAAAATTTAATTGAAAAGTAACTGAAGATAAGCAATTCGAGATCCATGTGATCCATTTTTCATGAAAACCTAGTTTCTGGAGAACTAGAAGTAAGAAATCCCAGCGTACCTGATCATATGCCTTAGCCATGTCCAGTTTGATCGCCGCCATTGGTTTTGCGTTCTTTCGTTTCTTTTTCATGTAAAAAGAAACTTCTTGTGCCACCAGTATATTGTCTTGAATGGCCCGGCCTTTGATGAAGGCTGCTTGGGTTGGAGATACAATGACTTCCATGAATTTCTGTAATCTGTTAGCTAATATTTTTGATATAATCTTATAACCAAAGTTAACACAAGATATGGGCCTGTAGTCCCCAATTTGTTCCTGAATACCTCATTAGTTTAATTCACTAGTAGTTTTAGGAAAGAAACCCACTAGGAGTTGTACTTCGTATTTTTTAATATATTACCGCTTCGATTAAAAATAGAAAAAAAGAAAGGAAGCGCAGAATAGGAAAGAGAGGAATGATGAGTCAACTAGACTAATCAATCCCTGCCTAATTGGTACTTATTCAGCTACAAAAGTTGCTATGCTATTGGGAATGGGATAGGGTAATTAGTCGACTTCTGTAACCGTTTCTTCCCCAAATTTGGAATATTAAAAATGGGCTTGGAGATGTAGGTTTAGACTTTAGACCCAACAACAAATATGATTATGTTGAAACTACAACCTAAACTTGGGCCGGGTTTTCTGATATCCAAAATTGTCAATCATTTTCCACCATTATTTTGGCGTCACACAACTAAAATCTACAACTCTGTAATTAGCTTCTATTAATAACAAACTAATACAGATCTCACTCTTTTTCTTTTTCTCTCTCTAGACTCTTAAACCGAGTGAACACTCTCGGTCTGTATCTTATATCTATGCATTCACACTCTCTATGAAAAGTATCTTTCATTTTGCAGAAATTATTTCATTATCAAATTAATTATTTTTAAATTAAAATGACGATTACGACGCATCGGAGCTCACGTGCGTCCCTCGTCGATCGGAGCAATGTCTACGCCGTACCGACATTTCGAACCTCTCCCGTCGCTGCCAAAACCTCGTCCGTTAAGATTTTCGCCTCCGGTTTAGCCGTCTCCTTTTCTCTTTTCCTTATTTATTCTCTTCTCTTTGCGTCATCTTCAGCTACTGCTTCCGATCTCAACTCTGTAAGCATTATTACTTCATATTTATCTTCTCTCTATATGTATTTGTATATATGTGTGTAAGTCAGCCGTGCATTTGTTTCTATGTAGCTTAATTAGTAGATTTTTAACTGAATTTTCGTCTAGTTAAGTTAACTTATTGAATTAGTATTGATTACACGTGTAATTATAACTATGATACGTTGATTCTTAACTTAGAAACTCCATTAATATGCAGTCTTTAGTTGCTAATTACTATGTCGGATCTAATAAATTATTGTTCTTAATTTGCGATCTCAAACAATATGTGTTAAATGTAGTGTTCAATTGCTTCATCAGGGTTTTAATCTTGATTCTTATGGAGGTGGAGTAATTCGAAGAACAATACTAGCATTAAAATCTGATCCATTAAAGCCTCGTCTTGATCAGATCCGAAAACAAGCTGATGATCACAGATCTCTAGTTCTAGCTTATGCGTCCTACGCTAGAAAGCTCAAACTCGAGAACTCTAAAATCGTCAGAGTTTTCGCAGAACTCTCCAAAAACTACACAGATTTAATCGCAAATCCTTCATATCGAGCTGTGTTCGAATCCGTTTCAAGCTCAATCGATGAATCCGTGCTAAGAAAAATCGAAAAGGAGGTAAAAGAAAGGATTAAAGTTACACGTCAAGTAATCGCAGAAGCAAAAGAATCTTTCGATAATCAACTCAAGATTCAGAAGCTAAAAGACACAATCTTCTCCGTGAATGAGCAATTAACAAAAGTAAAAAAACAAGGAGCTTTCTCAAGCTTAATAGCTGCTAAATCTATTCCAAAAAGCTTACATTGTGTAGCTATGAGATTAATGGAAGAAAGAATAGCAAATCCAGATAAATACACAAATGAAGGAAAACCTACTCCACCTGAACTCGAAGATCCAAATCTTTACCATTACGCAATATTCTCAGACAATGTAATAGCAGCTTCAGTTGTAGTAAATTCCGCAACTAAAAACGCAAACGATCCAAAACAACATGTTTTTCACGTAGTTACAGATAAAATGAATCTCGGAGCTATGCAAGTTATGTTCAAAATGAAAGATTATAACGGAGCTCATGTAGAAGTTAAAGCTGTTGAAGATTACACATTCTTAAACTCATCTTACGTACCTGTTCTTAAACAACTCGAATCAACAAATCTTCAAAAATTCTACTTCGAAAACAAGCTTGAAAACGCAACTAAAGATACAAACAATATGAAATTTCGTAACCCGAAGTATTTATCGATATTAAATCATCTTCGATTTTATTTACCCGAAATGTACCCAAAGTTACATAGGATATTATTTTTAGACGATGATATAGTAGTGAAAAAAGATCTTACGGGTCTATGGAAAATAGATATGGATGGTAAAGTTAACGGAGCTGTTGAAACATGTTTTGGTTCGTTTCATCGTTACGCTCAATACATGAATTTCTCACATCCTTTGATTAAAGAGAATTTTAATCCGAATGCTTGTGCATGGGCTTATGGTATGAACTTCTTTGATTTAGATGCTTGGAGAAAAGAAAATAGCACAGAACAATACCATTACTGGCAAAATCTGGTACGATTTTTTGTGTTAATTATATATATTATGAACAATTTATGATTTATTTTTATTTTTTTACAGAATGAAAATCGAACATTATGGAAACTAGGAACATTGCCACCTGGATTAATAACATATTATTCAACAACAAAGCCATTAGATAAATCATGGCATGTATTGGGACTTGGATATAATCCAAGTATTAGTATGGAAGAGATTGATAATGCTGCAGTGGTACATTATAATGGAAATATGAAGCCATGGCTTGATATTGCGATTAATCAGTTTAAGCCATTATGGACTAAGTATGTGGATTATGATAATGAGTATATTCAAGCTTGCAATTTTGGTCTTTGAACGTATTATCATATGCTTTGTTACTACTTACACGTTTATTTGTACTCGTAATTTTATGGAGTTAGAGACTTGTTCAGATTTAGTGGTGTATTAGTTCAGAATTCTGTTTTCTTATTTGTTTATATATATTTAATTTATCGTGAAAGATGTCGTTTATATACATTGGCTAAGGGGTCTTATATAATTTTGATTTGAATTCTTGAATTGTATCGTAATCTTTTGAGTATTTATAATAAATAGAATTAATGATGTGATTGTGCGTTTCTTTTTACTGAGGCGAGTATGCTTCAAAACCATTTTTCTCCTGTTAATAGTTTAACTTGTTCATTGTTGATAATACATCCATCTGCAACTTTTATTAGAATTAAACTCATAAGATGCATCATGAATTAGTATAAATTCACCTTTATGGCAATTTAGATTATGTTAAAGTTTTTTGAAGTTCAATTTAGTTTTCCTTTTAGATTGGTCATGATACGGTGCAACCATATTATTTAAGAATTCTTGTCTGTGTGGTCTGTTTTTGGGTTCAGCTTTGAACAGTTTTTGTTATACATTTTTCTAATTAACCAAGCAATCCAGATGACCAATTGAACATTTTCTCTTCCCTTTTTATCCTTACAAGATTCCGAATAAATATGGACATGAACTATGTGTCAAAACTATTAGTGGTAGGTGTTAATACCTTACATTGTTCTTTCGTATTACAAGTTAAAATAGCATACTCAATAGTGTTAATATAATTATGATACATAAGACATATTTTATATGATGCACATTTTATTAAGTTTATATTATTTTCAGTATATTAGGTGTTCCACATAATGTTTTGGAGTTTGGGAGAAATGTCAAAGTTCTAAATTTTATCAAGTGGATGAATCCTTATCAACCCTTGATAAGCTATACTGATGTGTCGAGAACGATCGGTCAAAGTAAAGTCATCGTCAAAGATGCATCTCCTGCGCCAAGGGTAAATACATGCTCTCGTAGTTCGACTGACGAAACTAATACACTCACGACTAGTGACCGAATGTATTGACGTTGTAAAATCAAAAAGAGGAAAACGACAAAATTCCACAATGGCATCATGCGTCTTAACTATCTCAAATAGGTATTAGTGTTTTCGAAGTGTGATAAAATAAACTATTGATTCAACATTTAGAGAGAGGTTAAGCAACTGCAAGTGTATGGATCGTTGATAAGTAATAGAGTAAGTATAGTAGTATTGTCTCCACATGGACTAAGTTTGTTAATCTTGATATCGTGTTCTTAAGCAATGTAGATGGATTTAGTTGTTAAGCACTAAAGATAGAAATAAAATAATAGATATTTGTTTGGTTTTATTTTTAAGACTAAAATGCAAAAAAATGTCAGCTGATTAATTAAAGTAATAAAGCAAATTAAACCACGAAAAAAAAAGATGAGAGATATAGCTCAAGTTGTAAGTAATCCCCTATCACGACAATGACTGATTCAAGTTTTAAGGGTGAATTTGGGCAATTCTTGTAATCGAAACTCTAACTTCCTTCTAACTTCCTTCTAACTTCCGTCATGGTAACTTAGAGGGCTGCCTAATTATTACTATAGTTCTCGGGTGATATTGTTCTCTGCAAAAGCTCAACGCTAGAAAGTACTTAACATATATGATTATCCGGTTAGGCAAGCCCATCGACGTCATTACCGCACACCGGATGAATATGAATTCTTTTCAGTTCCCTAACCCTCCGCCAGGTGACAATCTAGGGAACTAAAGGGGTGTCTATAGTTGATCATGTTATAATAAACAACTATTCAACTCAATTCATATGCAACAAAATAATAAAATCTAATTTAATTAAATTAAAATATCCCAAATAGCATTAAAAAGCAATCAATTGTCATTATTTAAGGTTCATACATAAAGAAACTCAAGCTAATGGAATTTATTTTATAGTGAAAACAATAAAACTAAGTGGTAAAAATATTAGAATCATGTTTAAGATAAGAAACTAATACTAATAACCCTAATATTGAAGATGGAATAGTGTAGAAGTGGTGCAGTAGGTCTCTAACTTCTTCTCTAAGTTTTTTCTCTCTTCTTCCAAACGTGTAAACTGATGAATCGTGACTATGGCTAAACTAAGCCTCTTTTCTTATGATAAAAACTAATATATAAATATATAAATACATTTTAGGTGGTGTGGTCCCTTAGATGACCCAAGTACACAAAAAAATATTTCCAAGAAGCTATGTTGTGATCTCGGTTCTGCGGCCTAGGCGGTCAACCGGGGCCAAGCGCCTAGGCGGGATTATACGGGGTCTAGGCGGTTTTGAAAACTGATGTGTAATTATGTATATTTAGTAATATAAACGGAGTAATTATAACAATTTTAACTATTTAAGTCATAAAATTCATCTAACAACACTATAGTATATATAAAAGTACTAAAAATTGAGTTATCATATCAATTCAAGAATTCTCAAAAATAAGAAAATTAAAAAGAGGGCCTAGGCAGCCATTTTTTCCCATTAATCGGTGCTTATGCGACCATTTTTATCATTAATCGGTGCCTAGGCGGGCTAGGCGCCTTTTATACGGCGACTAAGGCGCTAGTAAAAAACGCCTAGTATTTTCACTAGGCGTAGGCGGATGGGGGGCAAGTTGACGCCTAGGAGGCGATTTCTATAGCAAGCCAAGAAGGAGTTGATTAGTTCGAGCCACAACAACTGCAACTCTAATAACTTCTTCATTTTGACTCCAAATCACGAATCGTCAACTCTCACATGCTCCAGACTTCAAGTAATATTTATAAAACATAGGGATCCTCCATAATATTCATCCATTACATGTTGTGACGCTATCTTGTTAATTTTCAAAGTTAGTTGACAACTGCTCTCGCTTTCCAAAAGTTCCAGTCCTTTAATGCCTTGACATGGGTTTGACCTTCCTTAATCAACTTCTTATCCTCTTCTTGGGATATAATATCATCCAAGTACCTAAGAGTTTCACAGTTAACACATAAATTATGCACAAATAGCTCTAAAAGTACAATTCTCGAAAACTAGACAAGAAATGAGAAACTATCAACTTATACGAAACAATCCCTCTCACAAAATAACCCTAAAATGATGTCATGTGACTAGTGGTGGTCCTTTGTGTGTTCTAAAAATAAATGCAAATGCTAATCGAACCACAACCGCAAGTGTACGGTTGTCCCAAGTAGTATGTATGATAATACAGATTCGTTCCAAGGACGGATGGTTGATCACAATGTTTAGCAAGTAGTGATTGATGCACTTACGAAAGTAAAAGATAATAAAATGTTTGTTTGGTTTTGTTGATTAAAGCTAATGAATAAAAGACAAATAATTAAATGCAAGTAGACGCTAAGACGCAAGTAAAATAAGTGAAAACGCAATATGAGATGTAGTACTTGAGAACGCAAGGATCCTCCCAATCCTATTTCCTAACTTATGTTGTTTAAGGGCTAAATTGGTCAATTACAATGGTCGGGATTCTAAATTCCCTATACCCCCGTCAGGGTGGACTATAAGGCGATCCTAGGGTCTCACTAGTCCCGTCAGGGTAAATATGATCCACCTTTGGATGTTTAAGTTTTATTACCTCATTGGCCCTAGAATTAGCTAAGTTCGTCAGAATCAATAGCTTCTATCCTAGATTGAATAAATGGTTCTGTATTTAAACCCTCCGTCAGGATGATCCAATTGCCACTAATTGGAATAGCCTAAATACTAACACCTGTTCCTAGTTCATGACGCTAAAAACAGTAAAATAATCTCAATTTATTGAAAAGAGTAAAAGCCCTAATTTAGTTTAATTCAATAAAAACCCAAATTCAACATTCGTTATTTAATAAGATTGGGATTCACCCATTGTTTGTTCTCAAGCACTATGAATTGTTTAGCTCATATTAAAAAGAAATACTAAATTAGAACAGAAAGAATTCATGTTCTTCAATTACAGAAATAAAAGATAGAACCTAATTAAGAATCGGGTTTGGCTGTGATTTGGAGAAGATGACTTTCTCCAGCTCTAAGCTTTCTCCTTTTCCTTGCTTCTGACTTTCTCTCTGGACGCTCTCTTCTAATGATGATTTAATTTGAAGAATAAAATGAGAGGTGAGAAATAATGAGGTCAAAAGCTCCTTTTATAAGCTTAAAAACGGATTAGGGCTTGGACTTAAGAATAAATCAATAATTAAATGTCCAAGCCCAATTTCTAAGCCCAAAATCCCGTAATTGCTGATACACCTTCACTAAAACGGCTTTTCCCGATGCGTTATAACTCCGATTGACCTCATTCCAGTTGCTAAAGTTCCGTAACTCGATAAGGAATGTTTTCTCTTCAAAGGTCATCGGCTAAATCATCGCTTAAGCACCTCGAAATCAGCAATCTATGGCCTGGAAAATGGATTTTCAGCTCTAAAAATAATATCTTCGGGATTTGTCTTCAAGTCTTGACTCTAATTCACGATCTTTGACTTTCTTCTCGGATTCCTCTTCTAGCTAACATCTAAAACCTGTAAACTTTACACTAAAAATACCAATATTGCGCGCAAAAGTTTAATAAACTAAAAATGCTAGAAATAAAAGAGGAAAATCATATTATTGCATATTTAGTCCAAAAGTCTATCATATTAATTAAATAAACACCAAAAATGATGTCTCCCAAGGGTCGAAAATAAGAACAATTAGGGAGACATCAAGACCCCCAACTCAAACCTTTGTCGTCCCGACAAAGTAAAACAAAACAAAGGGGTAGAAGTAAGCGTATAACCAAGTAGAAGCTAGCAAATAAACCCTAAAACAATTCTCAAAATAAATCTCATATAACAAACTCTAGAAACTAATATACACATACACTAATCATGCAACATCAAACATAAATAATCTCAATCATAAAATTAAGGTCGCAATGCTTGAAGGTTACACTTGTACTCATCTCTGTATGATGGCTATAGGGTGGTCATTAATCCTAACTCGCTTTGAACGCTCCACCTAGTATATTCCCTATCAACAGAATCATAAATTCACTATGTACCTAGGAATCACGAGGTCTTTATGGTTTTAATAATGGCTTAAGGACGGTATGGATGTATATTTGGTAAATTTGAAGTGAGCTTTTGGCTCTCTCCTCACTTACCATCAACAGTGTCCTCGAGCTTGAGTTAACGCTCAAAAAGATGTTCTCACTCACCCATATACGCAACAATTTAGCGTCCCATGTCTACCCACTATTAACAAGATGATTTTCAGAAAAATTCCACTTTGCCGGATGTTTTATTCATATGTTTTTTTTCTTCTTCTTTTCTTTTCTCTTTTTCTTCTTTTTTTTTGTACAGAAGCAAACCGGGTTCCCGGTTTTGAGGAATCCGGGTTCCCGGTTCCTACTGTATGAATTTTCAACTTTTTTTTATTTTTTTCTTTCTTTTTCATTTTTCTTCATTCCCGGCAAAGGGTTACAAGTATATATCATCTGCAATTGTGCTACAATACAAAGCACATCGATCCCAACCCATTAAATTCCCCATATGTGGTCCCACCACCCCAAACTCAAGCTCGAGACATGTCTCAGGATTGTGATTCAAGTGCGGGTCATATGGTCATGCCTAATAATCTAAGGGATAATGGCTTATATCGTGGCTACAAAGAAAAGGCTAAAGGCTCAAAGTGGGCTAAGACGGATAATAGTTAATACAAGGGATAGACGGCTAAAAAGGCACAAATGGCTAACAAAGAACTGCCCCAATCATTTTCCTAAGTACATAGCTTGTCTTTAGTTCATATCTAGGTGGGTTCTCTACTAATTAGGATTTCACGTTCTACACACCAAACATATTCCTTGAGTACAAGCTTACTTCATTTGCATTGTTCATTAATTTTTCCTATCAATTACCTATGTTCGCATGCAATTGTAAGTGTGTTTTATATCAATCCCTAAAGTCCACTATTTACTATCATTGATTCGTCAAAAGTATGCTTAAAGGGACATTTAAAATCTTTTATAGTCAAACGCAACTCCGAAAATTATTTTTTATTGAAAGCAAATAAAACATATAACACATAAAAACTGGGATGAGGCAACGAACCCCACCCCAAACTCAAAAATGAGTCGTGTCCCCACGACTCGAAAAGACTCAAAGCAATAAAATAATATACACTAAATGAGAAGGATTAGAAAACGTATCTGAACCAGCGCGAGGCTGGTTGTCGGTGTTGCGTCCATGAACTTTATCTCGCGTCTAGACGTCGGAAGTTGTGCATTGAACAAATAAAGTTCAGCTCGTTTGTAAGGTTTCCCAAAATATCAATCATCGCATCCCGATTCTCTTCCAACACCTTGATTTTCGATTCCAACTCATCATCGGATCATTTTCTTCCTCACTTTCAGGTTCCTCAATCACTACCCTCTTCTTAGGATTAGCCTTAATTTGAACCTCTTCAATCTTGTGTTTGAAACGTGAAATAGGAATCTCAATAGCTTGTTCTTGAATAGCACCAAAAGCGTTCTTGGAGAATTCCTTCGATAAGCACACATGAAAACGGTTTTGATAGGCATCTATTTCCACCCCAAACTCAAAACTTCAAATAGTGAGAAGCTAAGGCTTAGAACTTTGATGTTTTGAGGCTTAAGACTTGAAGATTATGGTGGAATATGAGATGGGTAAAGGCTAATTGATGTGTGGGAAGAGGGAATTGGATTTAATTTGAAGCTTGGATGAAGAATAATTGGAGAAAAGTGGGAATTTCATGGTGATTTGGATAGGATATGAATTGATTGTATGTTATTGTGGTGGAAGAGGGTAGGATTTGATGATTATGTGGTTGTAGATGATAATTTTCGGAAGATTCTGGGTTTTGGGAGTGTTTTTGGAGGCTGGTTTGAAGAAAGAGGTAAAAATCTAGGGCTAAAAAGCTTCAAACGGCCCTGTCACAGATGAAACCGGGTACCCGCATTTGCAAATGCGGGGCCCCAGTTTCGCGTCGCTGTGTCGACGCGAAAAAATAATTTTTAATTTTTAATTTTTTTTTTTACCTCAAAACGCAGCCAAAACGCGGGACCCAAAACGCGGGGTCAGAGAATTGCCCTTCGAAACCGGGTTCCCGCATTTGCAAATGCGGGTACCCGCATTCTCGTCGATGGCGCGAGCCAAGACGCACCAAAACGCAACCTTCCAAGACGCCGGGTCAGAGAATTTGGAAAAGTACAGCTCCGAAACCGGGTACCCGCATTTGCAAATGCGGGGACCCGGTTTGTGTCGATGGCGCGAATCCAAAACGCAGCAAAACGCAGTGGTGACGTAGCAAAACGCGGGACCCAAGACGCTGGGTCAGAAAGTTAAAATTTTTAGTTTTCGAAACCGGGTACCCGCATTTGCAAATGCGGGGACCCGGTTTGGCCCCTGGAACACCACAAATTTTTCTCCTATTTTCGCCTTATCGACCCCAAACTCGTGACCTTTTTACCCCTGAAATCATCAAAAACAAATACCCTTCCTCATTTCTTAATAGTAAACACTAAACTAACGAAAATCAAACGAATTTAAACTACGAATTCAAAAGACATGAAAGCAATTTAAAACATGGGTTGTCTCCCAAGAAGCACTTTTGTTTATTACGTCTTTAAGTTCGACGCGTTACCTTCCATGAAGATGGTATTGAGGCCCTTGCGGTTCTCCTCCGCTTGAATTCGCCTCGTCCTTGGCATGTAAGCTTTGAAACCTTCCCCCTTAAAATTTTATTCAATCGATCTCTGAAAGGGGGAGGGTAGTATCTCCGTTTCGCCTTCTTGCTTTCATGGCGAAACTCGTTCTTCACCACACGATAGTAGATAACCGTTCTCGACGGTATAAGCTCATTTGTATTTTCTTTAATCTCGCGTTCCTCTTTAAAGTGTGGTGGGTAGGTGCTTCTCCTTGCCGCTTTACTCTCGCGGTGTAGCACCTTTCTTGCATAGCACCTTTTGATCATTTTTAATAATAGAGGTGATTCCGATATTTTATCTCTAATGATGACTAGTGGTGGAGATAGGGATTGGTGAACTTTTTGTGGTGGGAATTCGATTTCTCTTTTATTATGAAGCTTTAACTCTTCACTTGATTTCTCAACCACTTCACATTCGTCTTCGCTTTCAATCCAATCTTCCACTATTACTTCATCATATTCTCGATGTGGAATCTGAATCTCGATCACCTCTTCTTCTTGTTTGCGTTCAGTATCTGGATCATGTGCACGCACCATAGGAATAGCAATCTCAGCTTCAATTTCTAGGATTTTTGTTGCTACTCCTTCTTCCACCATGCTAATAGGATTGTTAACCACATGGTGGTCTTCATTTATAACCTGCATGATGGTCATATGACTATCAATAGTATCTTCCTTCAACACCTCCTCCTCAACTACTTCTTCCAGTTGATCTCTTCCATCCCTCGGGGGAGTGGAATCTTCATAAGACATACTACCAGTTTCAACTAAGTTAGGAGGGTTGTTTCGGGCAGCCATTTCATCTAAGCTCTGTTGTATGAGTGCATGGGTGGCTTTGAATTCCTCTTCTCTTTTCTTACGTTCTGGCTCTCCCGCCTTGACTTCCTCGAGTAGGCGATTGACTTTCTCTAGTAGTGTATCTTGCTGATAATAGTGAGGTGGAGTCTGTTGAATGTTTTCAACCCACTGGTTGTTCCATTCTTGCTCTTGTTGATAGTGATATGGTGTTTGTTGTTGAGTATTCCCGATCCATTGATTGTTCCATCCTTGCTCTTGCGGGTATTGATAAGGTTGTTGGTAGAAGTTACTACCCCATTGTTGTTGTCCCGAAGAGTCTTCCCAATAGTCATATGGATCGGGATCTGGGTAATGTCCTCTATACATCTTTAATTAAATTTCTTGATCATTACCTGAATAAAGCACCTGTAAAAACAAAACAAAACAAACACAAGCGTAAAACGGAAAAAATAAAAATAAATGCAACTGTCACTAAAGGATAAACACCGTGGTCACACGCTACCGTCCCCGGCAGCGGCGCCAAAAACTAGGTGGTCCTTTGTGTGTTCTAAAAATAAATGCAAATGCTAATTGAACCACAACCGCAAGTGTACGGTTGTCCCAAGTAGTATGTATAATAATACAGATTCGTTCCAAGGACGGATGGTTGATCACAATGTTTAGCAAGTAGTGATTGATGCACTTACGAAAGTAAAAGATAATAAAATGTTTGTTTGGTTTTGTTGATTAAAACTAATGAATAAAAGACAAATAATTAAATGCAAGTAGACGCTAAGACGCAAGTAAAATAAGTGAAAACGCAATATGAGATGTAGTACTTGAGAACGCAAGGATCCTCCCAATCCTATTTCCTAACTTATGTTGTTTAAGGGCTAAATTGGTCAATTACAATGGTCGGGATTCTAAATTCCCTATACCCCCGTCAGGGTGGACTATAAGGCGATCCTAGGGTCTCACTAGTCCCGTCAGGGTAAATATGATCCACCTTTGGATGTTTAAGTTTTATTACCTCATTGGCCCTAGAATTAGCTAAGTTCGTCAGAATCAATAGCTTCTATCCTAGATTGAATAAATGGTTCTGTATTTAAACCCTCCGTCAGGATGATCCAATTGCCACTAATTGGAATAGCCTAAATACTAACACCTGTTCCTAGTTCATGACGCTAAAAACAGTAAAATAATCTCAATTTATTGAAAAGAGTAAAAGCCCTAATTTAGTTTAATTCAATAAAAACCCAAATTCAACATTCGTTATTTAATAAGATTGGGATTCACCCATTGTTTGTTCTCAAGCACTATGAATTGTTTAGCTCATATTAAAAAGAAATACTAAATTAGAACAGAAAGAATTCATGTTCTTCAATTACAGAAATAAAAGATAGAACCTAATTAAGAATCGGGTTTGGCTGTGATTTGGAGAAGATGACTTTCTCCAGCTCTAAGCTTTCTCCTTTTCCTTGCTTCTGACTTTCTCTCTGGACGCTCTCTTCTAATGATGATTTAATTTGAAGAATAAAATGAGAGGTGAGAAATAATGAGGTCAAAAGCTCCTTTTATAAGCTTAAAAACGGATTAGGGCTTGGACTTAAGAATAAATCAATAATTAAATGTCCAAGCCCAATTTCTAAGCCCAAAATCCCGTAATTGCTGATACACCTTCACTAAAACGGCTTTTCCCGATGCGTTATAACTCCGATTGACCTCATTCCAGTTGCTAAAGTTCCGTAACTCGATAAGGAATGTTTTCTCTTCAAAGGTCAGCGGCTAAATCATCGCTTAAGCACCTCGAAATCAGCAATCTATGGCCTGGAAAATGGATTTTCAGCTCTAAAAATAATATCTTCGGGATTTGTCTTCAAGTCTTGACTCTAATTCACGATCTTTGACTTTCTTCTCGGATTCCTCTTCTAGCTAACATCTAAAACCTGTAAACTTTACACTAAAAATACCAATATTGCGCGCAAAAGTTTAATAAACTAAAAATGCTAGAAATAAAAGAGGAAAATCATATTATTGCATATTTAGTCCAAAAGTCTATCATATTAATTAAATAAACACCAAAAATGATGTCTCCTAAGGGTCGAAAATAAGAACAATTAGGGAGACATCAACTAGATTAATATATCACAATACAGGAGACACCAAGACCCCTAGCTCAAAGTTTTGTTGTCCGACAGAACAAGAACTAAACTAGGAAAGTCTCAATCAACTAAGTATGGGAGAGAAGAATGTAAAGAATGATCCCAAAGAAACTACCTAGAAAGTTTTGTGTAATAATAGCTACAAACTAAATCACACATTCACTTATAATACAAACAATCAACACAATATAATTTCAAGATTAGATTAGCTTCGCAATGCAAGAAGGATAGGTTTATCGCTCAATCTGATATGTTAGTTATAGGTTGTTCCTCGATACTAACATAGTATTTGATGGTCCACTTAACTACTTTCTATTAGCTCAATTGTTTCTAGATCACATAGATAAGAATCATAAGGTCGCTGAGGTTGTAATGTTGTCTTGGGGCGGTATGATAAGTATATTTGGATAATGTGAAGTGACGTTTTGTCTCTCTCTTCACTATCCATCAATGAATCAACCTAGATCTTGATTTTACACTCAAATATGTTCTCACTCGACCCAATTGATGCGCTTATCTATCATACCCAATAATCCCATAACAAATCTCGATGATTACATAATAAAGTCCACTTTGTCGGTTATTTTCTTTCAATATTTTTTCAAATTCTTTATTTTTTGTAAGTTAGTCATGACACTCTTTTTGATGTGAGATGTCAAGCAACTTAATTTCTCAATTTTTTTCTTCAACATTTTTTTCAAATAGTCCTCGGAAAAAGGTCACAATAAAAGGCGCATCATCAACATAGCACATACATAGAAGCAAAAACCCACCCAAAGTATTTCTCAAAATCGAACCCACCACCCCATACTCGAACTCTAAAGACGATTGTCTTAGCGTTGCGATACGAGTCTGATTCATATGGAAATTCCTATAATCTAAGAGGTATGCCTTATAATGTGGCTAAAAAGTAAAGGCTACAAGCTAGAAAGGGATAAAAATGATATAAAATCAATATCTGGTTAGCGAGATAAAAGGAAACATAAGGATTGTAAAAAAACCTTAATGCTTTTCCTAACTACGCAATTTCGTTACTTTTTCACCTCTAGCACATACATTAAATGGGTCTTCAACTAGCTCAGATCTCACATTCTACACACCAATCATTCTCCCTAAGTTCAGACCTACATCTACCACTTTGCTTACTATTCCTGTCTATACTTTTATGGTGTGTTTTTATGTCCATATATTAAGCATACATAATGACCAGTTTACAAACACGTTACTTATCTATCATTGAGTCAATTTAGAAAGAGCAAAATGACGTGGTTTTTAATGAATCTGGTTGTCCGATGACTAAGGTGATGGTAAGAAAAGCCCATTTTACAGCGTCTAATTACACTAGAGTGTGGAGTTAAGTACCAGGGAAAGTATTTCCTAGACAAAGTTTTGTTAATCTCATTGGGTGGAGTAAACCCAACCGGGGTTTAAATTGTATACCGATGGAAATTGTAATAAATGGCGACATATTGGTGGAGGCGAAGACGTAATTCGTGATGAGGAAGGCAATTGGATTAATGGCTTCTCTATGACAATAAATCATGACTCCCCGGTTATCAACGAGACTATCGCGCTTTATGAAGGGCTCAAAACGAGTTACGCGTGGTTGAGGTGGAGGTTGAAGTGGATTACTGGGAAGTTATTGAAGTAATTAGGACGGTAGATAATAATGAGGGCCAGTGGTGTTTTGGGTTTAAGAGATTCGGGAGATTTTTGCATAGAATAGAACTTTCACATTGAAAGGTATCTATAGGGAAGGAAACTCGTTTGCGGATTAGTTAGCACAAACTGTATCACCCAAGCGGTTCAATATTGTCGTCACAATAATCCTCTAAATGGAGTATGGAGTATTCTCACGTGAGACATGATGGGGTGGTAAAAACACCAAGATTAATTCGTTGTTCAGGCTTGATTGATGAACTCTTTGTTAATTGTGTCCCACGATCCATTGTGGATCTCCTTTGTAACAAAAAAAATATTGCAATTGCTTGGCCATGTTATTTTTTGAGTTGAGTAAATGTAACACATTTAAAAGGCAGAAAGATGATAAAGTTGTTTATTTTCACTTGAAAATAAATCTTGCTTTTCTATATATCCATCTTCCATTATAAGGTGTCTCTATTTTCCAATTCCAGTAATATGCAATTTAATATCAGAAGTAGAGTTCTCTAGAGCCATTAAATAAGTCACAAACTCCTAAACAAGAAATATTTAGTCAGACTAAAATCACAATTTACCCAAAACTAGAGAATCACACATATAATTTATCAATATTGGGCTTTTTCACTTGCTATGTATGAAACTGAAGACCTATAATGAATATACATTCTAAAGGGTTATACACGTATAGATCATATAACACTATGATCAAATCATCGGGTGCAAACACCATTCGAACGAATCGTTGAGATAATTTCTTAACTCCTTGGTCATAATAACTATTAACCCAAATTTCATTTCCTATATCACCATTTTTTATGAATCTTTAAAAATTTCATGCAGTGCCATGTTCCAATAAACGATATGCGTAACGTCTTGTAAAGGTTGCACGGAGAGGAAATCCATTCAGATTAAACATTTTTTAGTTGAACAAAGCATTTTAATCAAGCCATGTGCCTTTAGAAAATGTTGGTGCACCAATTTTTTTTGTTTTTTGTCGCAAAAACACGATCATATAAAAATTAAGTTGTACGATAATGACTCGTTTGGAGAACTTTAAGCAAGCATGTCATTGTCAAAATTTGTTGATTGATGTAAACTTCAAGCAGGAATATAAATAAATTTCTAAACCACCACAATGTTAATGGGAAAAGCTCAGGGATGAGTGATAAAAATCATCCTATAAAGGATTGCAAGAATGTTAAAGGGAAGAAGTTACGACAAAGCAGTAAGCAGTAATAGTCATGAGAGTCTCTTCTCACTCTAAAAAACTACATAAAGCGCAAAACACCAGAGAGCAAAATCTATTGGATCAGGAAAACATTAATAGCAAGGGGCAAGAAAGTCAAACCATACAACAATATTGTCAGTGAACTACTCACAAGGAGTTGAACATTGCAAAAATAAAAGCAAAACCTCAAGCGATGGTGTGTGAACTGGAAATTTCACCTAATTGATGTTCTTAGATCAAAGCTACACAAAGGTAAAGCAAAACCCTTGCAAAAGAAGAAGACAAATAATATGGACACTGATTTGCTACTCTGCAAAACAGAATTTAGTGCAGGAGGAATAAAAGAAATTATAGCAAAACCTTGAAATCCATTGATGAGAAAGCTTCAATTCATGGAAAAGGAAAACCTTAGTACTACAAGAATCAAGAAAATAACCCATGCGATGCATAATTCAAATTCAGACTAATAAAATTAAAACTAACAATTCTAAAATCTCAATATATTTCATAAAATTATATACAAGCCAATACACTTGTATTCCCTATGAAGAAGAATTGTAAAGAAAAAAATTTAAAAACTAAACTTGAAAAAGTTTCAACGTCGTTTCATTTTTTATTTGCTTGGAGTATTAACTTTATGAAATCTTTTGGGTTTTTTTTTTTTGGGGTATGTGGGTGGTCCTGGTTAGCTTGTGTGTACCACGACTAATCACACGGGTTACCCTGTTTAGGGAGAGTTCCGAACCTTACACTTACCACTTTACACCCTTTAAGTGGCAAAGAAATAGCAAGACTCTGGTCAATTGAGTTAACCCAACTAGAAAGATTTGTATTTATACCAAAAATTTAAACTTTAATAAAATCTAATAATTTCAAAACTCTAAAAACTTTTCAACACCTCTAGATTTTAAATGATTTAAAAAATTCTGAATTAAATATACCTAGATTTAAAAAGATTTTTTTGAAATCTAAATTAAATATTCCAGAATTTTAATGGATTTTTTAAAATCCTCAAACTTTTAATTGAATTCACCCCTTAATTAAGAAATTGTCCACCCAGTCAATATTTGGGTAAAATTCATTTAACCAAAATTTCCTTTTAATGGAAATAATAGTGGAAGTTTTGATATATAACTACATATAACGATAATTACCCCTTTTTGTATCTTTAAATATAGAATTATAGTTCATAGCTATTTATATTAAACCTAATTAGAAAGATCTTGTACAAAATTATCGATATTTTGCATGTTAAAATCGTGAATGTTGTGAATAAGACAGTACGAATCCTATTCCTTATATTCACACCGCATTCATCGCCATAATTTCGCACTTTCTCTTCTCCCATTCCTTAAACAAATTAACATTTCTCCATTTCTTCATTTTTCAGTCAAGCAAGGGAAGAAGGAAATGTCTGGATTGTGCTTATCAAGCACGCCCAACACTAAGTTTTTTAGTATTCTTATTTCTTCTTTCATCATTTTATCGTATTTTGTCTTTTTTAAACTCCTTCCTCTCTTAACCACTCTCCTTCTTCTACTCATTGCTTTTCTTACCTTCTCTCCACGTTTTATTAACGACAATTCTTTGAAGGAATCACTAAACAGGGAGGTAAATGCTGATGTATTAGAGAAATCGCAGCCAAATGTCAATGATAATTTAGAGGAAGATGGCAGAGAACACGATTATACCGGTAATGGCGGAGATACACCAGCTCAAAGATCGCGATCAATTGAACACGATTTTGGGATTTATGGGAAGGAAAAGGACTGGAAAAGGTCGTTAGCTGGGAGATTATTCGAGGAGAGATGTCGCAGTGTAAATGAAAGGGGTAAAAGTATGGATTTATTGTGGGAAACATTTGAAAAGGGTGATGTCAAATCAAAAGGCAAGAAAGAATACCATGGAAATGATGGTGCGGTAGAAGAATTTCAAGAAACTTGTGGACCTATGCAGGCATTTAAATTCTCATCAGGGAAGGTGATCAATATGGGTGTCGAGAGGCGTAATCTTACCAAGTTTTCTAAGGTCGTCAAAGGCTTCAGATGGTTGCACAAATCAAGTGGTTCCCATACAACTCGAACTTGGCTTAGCATAAAACTCATTCGAACTCATTCATTTATAAATAAGCTTAAATTTAAGTTTTAATTTAACTTTAGTCAAAAAAACAAACTTGTTCGATTTCATTCATTAATGACTAATTTATATTATTTAATTGTAGATTAATATTTTTATTTAAATATATAAATAATAACTAGGACATTATTTATATATTTGGATTTTTATTTTTTATCAATATCATAAATCATATTTCATATTGTAAACCTCATTCAATACTAAAAGCTAAAATCATAAAAGAAAAATTATTTGTAAACAACTCGTGGTTGGTTTGAAATGATATCATTAAAAAAGTTAAAGAAACTTGCACATCTATTACTAAACTCGTTATTATTTGAATTCGACTAGACTCAGATTCAAAAAGGTAAACAAACAAATTTGTACATCTAGTATTCGACATGACTTAGACTTATTTACAACATTAGTAAGACATTTACAACAAAGATACATTTCAATTTTCTTAAAGTGTTATTATTTTGATTTGATTTTATTTTTGTCGAAAATTTCCTTAATGTGTTAGCTCATGTTTGTTTTTTCCAAATTCGTTGATATGTATCTATATTGACACGAGAATTTTGTATTTTTGTGAAAAAAGCGTACAATTTAGTTTTTATTGGACTTTACTTCTATTATTAGATACTTCTATTATTAGATATTACATCAGTACCATAGTTAAGAACTCAATTAATTATGGATTTAGTCACGAATGTGGAAAAAGATGCGTGAGGAACCCAAGAAATTTGGGTTTGGACAAATAGGTAATCAAATTATGAAAAGTGACAACACGGAATAAAGTTTCACTTTTGTGAAATGCTTTCATGAGATGGAGTTACACATTCAAACACTAGCTTGTTTCTTACTCTTCAAATGACGTAAAAAGTGGCTGCAAAAAAGAAACTTGTCTCGCTTTTCTTCTTCAATTCTTCTCATCTTTCAAATCATTGAGTCATTTGAAAGAGTTCAAAATAATATGTATCTTTTTAGTGATACCCAACTAATTTTGCACATCCTTCCAAACTACACTAGATAAATGCACACTACAAAAATAGGTGTTTATTAGTTTTAAAATCATCACCACATATATCAAAATGCAGATCTAATTTCATGTATATCATCTTATCTTTTGTTTGTAGTCTTGGTTTTAAAGTCATCCAGACAATGATCACATGCTTGAAGATTGAACAAGGATTACAAACTATATTCGTCCCAGACCTTGAGGAAGATTGGCGGCGAAAGACATCATAAGTCTTCTTATACATAACAAAATCTTCTTAACTTAGAAGATTAACAGTAAAGAAAATCCAAGGTATTAGGCAGATGTCAGTCGCAAGTTGGAAAATCCAACCGATTATCAAGAGGATCAATTAACTGTCTGATGAATATGTGCATATCTCCTTCAAATTTATTCCAAGAAAAATCAACGGACAAGCAGATAAACTCGCTAAAGAGGCTAGGAAGGATCCATGGAGATTCTTCAGAATAGCAACAACTTCTATTATATACTAGAAGATTTCAAAAAGACAGGCATCTGTTAATTTTTTGTTGTTTTTAGTGCTCTTTGGCACCCTTCCTAGTAATAAAAAAAAAGTCTTGCAACTAGCATATCCATATCATCAAACCTTTTCAATAATATTTTTGACATTCCACAATATCGAGCAAGTCAGTATTTCATTCTTCAGTTTATAAATTTCTTTCATCAAAGGCAAGCGCGTTCTAGCCACTTCCCATTTTCAAACTCTCTGATCTTTCATGTATTCTCCATGTATCCCTTTGATCCATGAAAAAAATTATCCTTAATACACCACAACATTTTAATGAGTAGAACTTTATTCGAAACAAACAAGTCCTTCAATCCAAACCCCAACTCAATTTTCGGGGAACAAATTAATTTTCATCTTATTTGTGGAGACTTACCATACCAATAGATACATCAAAAAATGCTAACAATTACATAATGGATTATCTATGCCGACAAGTAATACACTACTTAAGGTTGCACCTAAGGATTGTCAAGGTTTTCCACAAAGCTTAGTGTTTTTCTTAACAGTGAAAAAATAAACTGAAACAACCATGATTTTTGCGGGCTCAATCACAACATATATCGAGATTTTTTGGGATAAATATCAACCTAACTCTCGTGATTTTTACGAGTTCATGACAACCTAAATGAGTTTTTTACTAGACACATTCTCAACCTCTAAAACCAATCTTCTCACCTTCTTGGGATCTTCATTTTCTATTCAAGAGTAAGAGATGAGTGTTGTGTATGATGAATATTACAAGATAAACACAACATCTAATGAGTAAATGATGCAATGCTATTATCAAGCTATTGAAAATGAAGATTAAACCATGATTTTGCAAGTTTGAGACCTCTTGAATGATACTTGAATGATAACTTTGAATGTTGATGTTGAGTAAATTCTTTATTAGACCTTGTATTTATAACACTTCAATGCTCAAATAAATTTTATAGGTGCATAAAATTTATGCAAAAAAATACCAAATTTGCATTGTCGTTTGTACAAAGCGGGATCCCTATTTTGTCAATCAATGGTTTAATTATATGTGGCATTATTGGTCCAACGACTAGATGTTAAAAATGATGTCTCTTCACCTTGAATTGAAATTCCAATTTTTTCTCCAATTCGGCAGTCCAATTTAGACTAGCATCGGACTTTGTCAAGAAAGGGATCCCGATTTGGGACTATAAGTGCACTTTAAGGATTTTTTATTAGTCGCTCAAATTCCTAAACTTCCTTCACAAGATATGTTCAAAAAAGAATTCTAAAGAAGTTGTTAGTTCATGACAATCCAAGATTTAAAGCATATCAAGAATTATGGTATAAAACATGTTCAATAAATGTGAAAGTTAAAGTAGATGTTTTTGCATACAAATGATGTTTGGATACTTTAATTTCTAACATATGGAATGTTCTAATTATGTATCTTAACAAGTTTATAGTTCAACATTTTTATGACATCAAGGCACATCCAGAGTTATGATCAAGAAGGTGTTTAAGTCATGCAAACTTGGATTCTTTATCTATCTTCAATATATATATATATATATATATATATATATATATATATATATAATCATATAAAAATGTATTTATCAACTGACATTAAGCACCTAACAAGTTGTAGTATAAAAACATGTTTAACAGATACATTTGTACATATAACAGAAAGTATCAATAATTTTGATACTTTAGCTTCTAGCAAGAAATATGTTTCAATTGTAAAAACACATAAAAATGTAGATAATGGTGATTAGAGGTTAATCACATAAAAAACACTAGAAATGGCCAATATGCCAACACAACCACTAACACATTATATACTCAAGAGAACCAATATTGTAGGAGGTTCACACTTGAGGGTACATATAGCAATGTACGCGATCGATTAAAATAGTTACACACATTCTCTTTCAATAACTTATATGTCAAATACATAACCAAAGCATTAAAAAACAATTCAATTAAAGATGCATTCTCCCAAAATAAAAGCATAATATAATATTAGAGTTCATATATTGTTGTTGTTCTCAAGCTATGAATTAACTAGTGCATAGTGTAATAATAAATACTAACAACTAATAATGTAATATTCATATACATAATGAAAAACAAAATAAAATTACACTATTAATTGCTGACAAATGATGAAGGATAGAGTTGGAATGACATAGACTACTTGTAATCTTCTTCTCCTCTCCTCTGCTCTAGGCTATTTATAAAAATTAGTTACTAAAACTGATATATAAAGGGTCCATCATGTTTTTGGTGTTGTGGACCCCTATTAGATGGTGGTGTCGCCTAAGGTATGATAAAATAATGTATAAAATAAGTGCAAATAAACACCTTAGGATGAGCACGATTCTGCAAGTATTACGGGACGTATGCAAGTTTTAATGATAAGAAGATCCGTTCCTCAGAGACTACGAAAATTAGGAAGAACTTATGCAAATATTCAAGTACAGATATTGAAAGCTAGAACAAATAATACGCAAGAGAAGGAAAGATAGAAAGATTTTTATTTGGTTTTTAATAAAGAAAAATTAAACTAATAAACTATAGACAGAAAACTAAATAAGCTAAGAACAAATAGTATGATAGTTTAGCCTGAGTATTTAGCACGTAATCCCCACTAGTTTTGCCATTCTAAACATGTAAGGGTGAATCATGTAATATTTCAATGTTCGGTTTCAATTGCGCTAGGTAGTTTTAAATAGGGTTTACCTGTGTCAATAAGAACCTAAGCAAACTTTTCCTGCAATTGATTAAATAGCAATACAGTAAACCATAGTGACAATCTAGTTAGGTTGATTTGTGAGGTCTAAACCTTGTTCTAGACGCTATGTGTTGTTCCCAATAATTAAATATGCCTTAGCTAATGACTTATCTAACTACTGTGAAGGTAATACTATACAGCTACAGTCCGCGAAGAAAATAAATTATAAATCAAACACATAGATAGAGAAATAAAACATATCATTCCCAAATTAGATAGATGTCAATCAAAACTAGGTTTCATACATATATGCTAAAACTCAAGCTAAATTTATTTACTTCATACTAAATAAAGAAAAGAAAAGAAAAGAATTACAGAATTGAAGGTTGAAGAAGACATGATTGATCCACAGCTCCTTCCAGACTTCTCTTCTTGTGTTGTAAGCTTCTTCCTCGCTTAAGGTTTTGCCAAGGATGATTTTTCGAATGATAAGAGGCTGTATTTATAGTGTATAGGAAGACCTAATTCGTTTTCTTGGAGGAGAAGGTAAGTAGTGGACACCTAGTCCAACTCAAATTCGTAACCCTAAAATATGGAATCAGCCCCGTTTTTGTTTTGGTCCTAATAGCTTCAATACTTATCCGTTTGACGCGTATGAGTAGTCTAAATTCATTGTCTCGGAAAGATAATTAACTTTTCTCTTTACTGTTCTTCCAAATTCCTCACCGATTCTGAGATATATGCTGATTTGTGGTCGTAGTTGGTGAAATTCAGATTTACTTGGCAGCTTTTCCTTTTCCTAATTGAACTCTGTTTCCATCTATCTCCAGATTTCTTCAAGATCTTTTTTCCTTATTTACTTAGAATTGACTTGGCATCTAATTTATTTCCATATTATCTTTAAAGCTTTACACTAAATAAATAATTAAACCCAATATGCTCTAAAAATAATAAATCATTAAATCAAGACTAGAAATAGGAAAGTGTACTAAATCATGATAAAATCGACCTATACTCTAATAAATACACCTAAAATGATGTCTCCAAGATAGATTAAATTATCACAAATGGGGAGACATCAAATGGCCTAAATTAGCCCAAATTTTTTTAGTAAATGAGTTGACTAGTTCAAACCACGACAACAACAAATTAAACAACTTTTTCATTTCAATTCCAAATTACGACTCGTCAATTCCTACGCACTCCTAACTTCAAGTGCTACCATGAAATCCAAGGACTCGTCCAGAATCCTAACCGTTTACGCATGGTGACTCTATTTTGTCAATTTCCAAAGTTAGCCGTCAAATGCTCTCGTTTTCTACAAAATTTTCTTTTCACTTCTTTAACGCCTTGACATGGGTTTGAACTTTCATTCTTAACTTCTTATACTCGTCTTTGGACTTAATAAAATCCGAGTACCTAAGAACTACACAATTAACACAGAAATTACACACTAATGGCTCTAAAAGTAACAATTCTTTAAAATTAGACAAGAAATGAGAAAATATCTAAATATAGGAAATGATATATCAAATAAGCACAATATAACCCTAAAAAGATGTCTTGTGACTAGATAAATCTAAGGTGATTGACACATAGGGACTTGGAGAGTAGTTTTTCTTCCTATAGAAAATAGTGGAAATCTTATTTCTTTAAAAAGACCTCAAAGATGACTAAATACTAAAATACTCGTACTAACACTAAAAGACAAAATAAGTGATGTCACTGTTTATCTCTCTCCACTACTCACCTACCTCCACCAACCTCCGACCTCCGACCTTCGACCACCGATCATTGATCACTAGCCTCCGACCACCGATCATTGATCACTGACCTTCGATCATCGACCACCGAAAAAAATCTGGAGTTTAAAAAAATTGACGAGTTTAAAAAAAATTATGAGTACTCTAAAAAAATTGATAAGTTTTCTACAAAAACTGAAGAGTATTCGATAAAAAAAGCTAAGTATTATTAAAAAAGATGAGTATCACTTTTATATCACGTTTATTACAACAAAACAAATAAACTAACTAATTACAACAGCTATTTAACAAAAGAAAAAGAAAAAGCCTCATTATAACAAAAGAACTAAAAAAAGAATGACTAGAAATATCTGGTTTGACCAAATCTAGATCTAGTTTGACTAGATCTTACAAAAAGAAAAAGGATCACCTAAAACAGTAAACCAGTACAACGCGTGGAGATGTGTTTCTGCAGCAATGGAGCTCCGGCATGGCAAAGACGAAACTGCTGGTCCCTTAATCTCCGGCAACAGCTCATCTCTGGCGAAGCTTTAGTCTCTAGCTTCAGTCACGAATCCACAGTGAAGCTCTGGAAGCAGAATGTTTTGGCATATTCTGCACATACTTCACCACATCGATCATATGCTTCGTTTAACCAGGTGAATGAACGTGTAATAGGAATATTTGGCTTGAAATTTACAGTCATGAAAATCTGGGCAGCTCCGAGAAGCCATGGAAGCCAACGAGAGCTCTGATGCAAAGCCATGGAAGACGACGAGAGCTCCAGTGCGAATGCGTGAAGCTATGGAAGGAGAGCTCGAACAAGAAGGAGATGGATCGGAGAGCGTCTTGGCTTCGTCTTTAGGCGACCTCTAAATGGCTCAAGCCGGAGGCGAACTCTGGTTCTTCGTGGTGGTTACGCCGGGATCTCCATGGCGTACGGCGGCCCGATTTGTGCAATACTTAACGGTGGTTGGATGTCTTCTTCGGCGGATTTCTTGTGCAAGCTGAGAAGGAGCTCTGTAACCCTAGAGAGAGAGAAAGAGTGCAGGGAAGAGAGAAAGAGTAACAAATTAAAAATGATTAGGATTTATAAATCTGTTTGAAAAATATTAGTATATATAGGGGGAACAAAAAGGGGTAAATATGTAAATAAAATTTTAGGTTATAGTGTTAAAATCTGTTTGAGGTCTTTAGTGAGAAGAGCTAAAAGATGAGGTTGAGTTAAGACTAAGGGGTGGGTGTTGAAGATCCCTTGGGTCAAAATCTCATAAATCTATCTCAATAAAGGAGACATCACTTGTGTCTTTCATTTCACAACACTGTATATGTGAACTCAGGATGGCTAAAAAATAAGATCAACCCACAAATTTCCTATTCATGCTGGTTATATGCAGTGTTAGGAACAAGTATATTATGAAAAATACGCATATACTTGTTAGCAATGTCTTTTTCATTCTTAATTGCATGTTATCAGATTTTGTCTAGCATATTTTATGTGATCATAGAAATTCGTATATTGGGTAGGCCCAGTAGTTTTTCTTTTATCTGATCTCACTTTAGAAGTATTAACAAAAAACATAGTTTCATCAATACGTTTTATTTCGCGCAATAATTTACAACGTTTTTTAGGAGTAATTTTCGAAAGGGAAAAAACATGAGTATCAAGATGGATAAATTCCATCTGCATTTAAAGCACAAATAATAATTATAGTAAAATTTCATTAACATAGAAACCAAATATCATATTGATGTGTAAAATTCTATCATCATTAATACAAATGATCATGATGAATAAAATTACATCGGCGAATCATGATAACAAGCCGATAATAATTGAACTTCTATTATCACCTATAAAATTTGAAAAATCAAAAGGAACAACAAAACTACAAAAAATAAATTAACTTGTGGAATGATGTAAGAAGATTGGACCAGCTTCTCGTGAGGTGATGCCACCTGTACTGAACTGAGGGGCCACCAGCGAGCTGCCACAGCAACTAAGGGGACCCGAAACTGCTCCAACTCACCAGGAGGCTGTCAGCTCGCGCGCACCTGCAGAAAACGCAGCAACAACAATTGGTTTTGACAGTAACATGTGGTGGTCTAAGTTGCTATCTAGTAAGGATTTGATTAGTGGTATTGAGAGGCGTAGGTGGTTAGCGGCTTTGGTTTGGATTATTTGGGTTAGTGGAAATAAACGAATCTTTATAGTGAAGCTAGAGTTAAATCCAGCAGTGAATTAAATGCGTTAATTAGGATTGTGGCTAGCACTTACGTTAGAGCTTGGGGGAATCGAGCGAGATGGAGGTTTGATTATCTCTTCTCGGAGTGTTCTTATCAATTGGACCAACCCAGTGATCGGGATTAAACTTAATATAGATGGCTCCTTAGACTATAGCAAGGCATCCGCGGGGGTTGGCGGTTTGTTTCGTAATATCACGGGGGAGTACTTAGGAGGATTCGTGGGTTATTGTGTCGCTCGCACACCGTTCGAGACAGAGGTTTTGGCACTTCATTTTGGACTGGAGTTGGCAGCGATCTGTGGTGAGAAACAGCTTATCAAGAGACTGACTCGTGTGAGTTGCATGCGCTAGTGAAGAGCGATGTGAACTCGAGAGGATTCTCGAGCGATATTATAAGAGAATGCAAGGATATTTTGACGAATAATATGAACTTTGAGATAGTTTGGAGCTTCCGTGAAGCGAATCATTGCACGGATTGGATGACTAAGTCCGGACTACAAAATAAAGAAGGGCCGATAATGTATACAGATCTCTCAGATGGGCTTTGGCATCCTCTAGTTCGGGATCGCTATAGTTAGGCGGTCCCTATACCAATCTTAGATAGCTAATAATCTCTTGTAGAAGAACTTTTCTTCATGGTCTTCAAGACCTATCATGTAATAAAAAAAGGTTGATGAATTAAAAAAGCTAGAATAGTACTTAAAAAGAAGTGCATAGATTTGTCTGTTTTTTTTTTATAAATATGAACAAATTGGCAAATAGACTAGATAAATAATATTTTTTAAGATTTTACTAAAGAGAATCAAATATATGCAGGTATATAAACATTAAAATTTGTTTAAATTATTTTATTATCATTATTTTAACATGTATTTACTATCTCTAATTATACATAGGGTCTTAGAGACACTATTTTTTCTCTATAGAGTAGTGTCTAGAAATCTGTTCTTATTAGGGACCTCATTTTTGACAATTGTCTTTCCTACCCTTACTAACACTAAAAGACAAAGAAAGTGTGATGTCACTGTTACTCTCTCCACTACCACTACCCACCTACCTCCGACCTCCGACCACCGACCTCCGACCTCCGACCACCGACCACCGACCTCCGACCACCGATCACCGACCACCGACCACCAGTCACCGGTCGCCGGAAAAAACATAGAGTATCGGATAAATTGTCTGAGTACTCCGACAATTTGCTGAGTACTCCTACAATTTGCTGAGTACTTAGACAATTTGCTGAGTACTCAGACAATTTTGCTGAGTATTCCGATAATTTTGTTGAGTATTCCGATAATTTTGTTGAGTACTCCGACAATTTAGATGAGTACTCCGACAATTTTGATGAGTAAAATTAAAAATCAAAGAGTAAAAAGCCAAAATAAATATTTTATTCACATTTCTTTCAATTTTCTGATGAATTACAAAAAATAAACAATTAAAATTATCTTTTACATTGACCAGATCTGGTCAAACCAAATCTAAAAGAAAATTAAAAAAATCCAAAAAACAAGCGTACTAAGTACGCTGAACAAAAAAAAAAGGTAGCATCTTCACGGCAGCCTGTCTTCGCCGGAGCATCCAACGCCACACAATTTACTAGTTTCTCTCTCTTCAGCCGAGCACCACCACCACCACCATCTCCAGCTGCGTCTTCTCCAACCACCACCATCGATGCTGCGGTGGTACTTCAGTGCTTCGGAGCTAGGTGTCAGAGCAAAACCGGAGCGACAAACCCCCCACCTCCTCCGTTTTCCAGATCTGCTGGAGCTCCGGAGCACCACCATCACCTCGAAGACCACTGTTCGAATCAGAGCACTGCCATAGAAGTACTGTTGCACGTTTCGTTAATCAGCCATGAGTTCAAATGGAGCGAGGTGCTTCACCAGTTAGAGAGTGGCGCAAGGTGCTGCCAGAGAAGAAGAAGAAGCTGCTCGATCTGTTGCCTCGCGCGCAGGATCTTCATTTGCAGCCATGGATCGAGTATGCAGCCATGGCTGCTCCGGATCTTTGAAGAGAAGGACTAAAAAGGTTTAAGGAAAAGAGAAAAGAGAGGGAGATCCATGGAGGACGATAGGTGATGGTGTTGGTGGTGTAGCCATTTCGGTGGTGGTGGTGGCGGTTTGGAAGTTCACGTCGGAAGAGGGGAGTGGGGAGTAGAGGGAAGTGAGAGAAAAGTGGACTGAAAATATAATGGTAGGGTTCCTAATTTAGTATATACAGAAGACAAAAAATAAAACGAGGGTAGTAAGGTAATAGGGATTTTGGGTTTCATGTGTTAAATTCTTTTTGAGGTCTTTAGTAAGAAGAGACTGTAAGAGGGGTTGCTATTTCGTAAAGAAGGACGTGTTCAAGACCCTAAGTGGCATATTCTTATATTTCTAAGCAATTACATAATTTATTGATAGAAGTTTTATTACACGTACGATTTATTCTAATAACTTAGGACTATTTTAAAAATTTATGAAGATTTGAAATTACATCTTACTTAAGTCATATGTTTCTCTAATAACATTAGTTTTCATGTCATATTGTATTTCTAAGTGAAAGTAACAATATACTATCACAAACTCACATAATAAGAATTTACAATTTTATCCCATATATTCAGTTTGATTATGTCATTCTATATGAAATTAAAGTACTAATAACGAGATACACCATATAAATATTCATCTATTAACATTAACATGCAATAGACTAGATTCTCATTCTTGATAAAATGATCGAGCATTAAAATAAAATCTGTTAAATTTACTTTTTTTTTTTATAAAAGCTTATATTAAAATTAAAGAGAGCTTATGTTAAAATTAAAGGAATGTTACAAAAAACTCAGGTTTGAGCAACTAAACCCAAATAAAGACCTACAAAGAATAGCAAGGAAATGACTAAAATAGTTAAGACAAAGATAAAAACGGGACATTCTCGAATCGCAACATCTTCCCATAGTTAACCAGAAACGTAGATGCAGGACACCTATGTAGCGGGCTCAGACTTCTAAGGGTCGAAAAAACATGATCCTTAAGAAAGACAAACTCAAGCCTCGACACGAGAGGGAGTAAATCGATTACCATATAATGAACCCCCGTAGTTACCAACTTGAAGCAGACTCTCATACCCAAAGTATAAGCTAAGACGACAGTTGCATTAACGAAAACGAAAGTCCTGATAGCTCTCAAATGAAAAGAAGTATCACTAGCCCAAGTGATAATAACGAATACAGAGACATAAAAGTCTGAACGAGAAAACACACACCAAAGATTAAAGCATAAACAACACTTCTCCAGCCAAATCATAATATTGCAAGTCAATGTAACCGAACAATGAAATACAAAAAATGTGAAATTAATCCTAAAATTATTAAAAATCATTAAATCAAAATAAATACAAGCGGAATATCTTTTTATATAGTATAATTTCGCTTCTTACCTATGACATTATTTCCCTTTTTATATATGTATTGCATCATTATAATTTCTTACCTAAAAACAAATCAAAATACGTTAATTACTGTGTTAGTTGAAGGGATGTTTATTTGCACTAATGAAATCATAATTTGGTTCGTTAAGATGCTGGATTAATAAGATAGTTTGTTTTTCTGGATTATTTTAGATTTGAATGACTCTTAACTAGTTTGTTTCGTTAACAATTCAAATTAAAACCAGTTGGTTTAGCTATACTGGCCAAAATTTTGCTATTTCTTCTGCACTCAAAAAGTGTGAAGTGAGAGGTATAAGACTTGAATCCAAACCAGATTAAGAAGCGACACCTTACTCGTGCAATGTCTTTTACTTGTTTTATCAATATAATTTGTTATGTTTCACTTCTAAACTAATAAATAAGACAAGAGCCACTTTAATTACAATAACCTTTGAATCTAAATAAAACACGAGTCATATCTTTTCTATACTGTATCGTTACATTTCTTTCTTATTATCCACGTGACGTCATTTTACCTCTAATATAAGGATATAGCCAAAGTCACATTATTTATTAAAATCATTGAAATTAAGTGAACTTAAATTATGTCTTATTGATGTGGTATCATTTCAATTCATATCTATGTGTCGTTTAATTTTATATACCGATTGTCATTTCACGTATAACCTAACGATAAAATAAGAGGCGTCCCTCCAAAGGTTAATATAGTACTACAACTTATAAAAAAAAAATTAAAAGAAAAAACAAATATTATTAGCTACTATAAAATGCCTCACAACCTCCCCGCCTTCTCCACAACCAAAACCCTAGATTCCACCAAGGCAGAGAGAAAGAAGAGAAAAGAAGGTTGTAGAAATTTGAAAAAAAAAAAAATTAAAAAAATTCAAGAGAGAGAATAAGGTAAAAACAAAGCTCAGCAGCTTCTCCATTGTCGCCTCTCTCTCTGCAACTCATTCCGATCCGGCTCGAATCAAGGTATCACAAACTCTCTCTCTACAAATATATGTATGTGTATTGTTTACAATTGTGTAAATATCTATATGCTTGTTCTGAAAAGAAATTACGAGATGCTAGGGTTTTAGTGAGCTCATTTTGATCTTTCGTTAGGGTTTCTTCGCAGGTTGTGAGTGATTAGGAAATCCGAACCAATCAGATCAAATATGTCATCTCTGTTACCTGTCTCCGCTCAAACAGTATGTTTTCTTCATTTAAAGATTAATTTTCGTTTTATTTAAAAGCTAATTTTTGGTGATTTTACAAAATTCAGGTGGGAAATGCATTTGTTCAGCAGTATTATCACATACTGCACCACTCACCTGAGGTGGTTTACAAGTTTTACCAGGATATCAGTAAGCTTGGCCGCCCTGAAGCTGATGGCTCTTTAAGCATCACTACAACTATGGAAGTAATACTCTTTTCATCTTCTCTTTGCAATAAAATATCATATGTGGTTCATTTATTGCTTTGTTTCAATTGTTATATGCTTTATGTTCTAGTTTCATCTCTAATTGTGTCATTAAAGCACCTTTATACCTAAATGTTGTTATTTTTTAAGGTTAAGAAAAATAAATTGTGTCAAATGCACCCTTAGTCACTCTGTTACACACATACTTATGATTGTTACCTTCTTTGTTTGATATGAAATGAACAGGCAATCAATGAGAAAATAATTTCTCTAAACTACGCTGAGATTCGAGCAGTGATCTTGTACGTGGATGCACAAGAGTCACTAAACGGTGGGGTCCACGTTTTAGTAACGGGTTACCTGATTGAGAAGAATGGCACTAAAAAGAATTTCGCCCAAACTTTCTTTTTAGCCCCACAAGACAAGGGCTACTTTGTCCTAAACGACATGTTTAGGTACTTAGATGATGTCCCTCCTCAGCTTCCCGAACCTTTAGCTCCCGTAAATGTCATAATGGCCCCACTTCCTTATGAAGAACCCAAAGAATGTAAGTCCTTTATTTATTTAATTATTTTCGTAACTCTTTTTTCTTATTTTTTATCTATTTTTTTTACAGATGTCCAGCCTCCGATGGAGAAGAATCAGTTCCCGGAGCAAATCGCACCACCATCCGAGGAGGTTCACGTGGAAGAACAACCACAAGTGGTGGAGAATAACATTCCGGTAGCTGAGGAAGAGAATTTTCCAGAAGTGATTAACCCACCGGAGATTGAAAACGGGCGGGTCGTGGAGGAGGAATTAACTCCTCCACCACCACCACCATCCAAGGTTGAAAACAATTCCGACATCAAACCCGAAGATTTACCAAAGAAATCTTACGCTTCGATCGTAAGTAATCACTCATTAATTACATATTTCGCCATTGAGTTAAATTTTAACTAATCCACTTTCTTTAGGTCATGCATCTCAAGGAAAGTGATGCAACATTTTCACCTCCACCTCGTAAAACAGTAACTAAACCACAAGAACAAGTTAACCAATCCACACCTTTACAAAACGGATCAGTTACAAATCCAGATTCGATCGAGGATGGTAATAAACAAGAAGAAGGTAAATTTTAATTTTATAAGGTTTCTTAATTTGGAATATTGAGTTTAATATTATTTCAGAAACGGAGGGTTACTCGATATATATAAAGGATCTACCTATGAATGCTACTCATGCTATGCTACAAGATGAGTTTAAGAAATTTGGGGTAATTAAAGTTGGAGGAATTCAAGTTAGGAGAATCAGAGTAAGTATTGAAGAATTATTTTATTTTTTGTATTATTTTTATTTTATTACGAGGGGATATTTAATGTTACTCACAGGGTGCACAACAACAGGGATTTTGCTTTGGATTTATCGAGTTTGAAACTCCAAGTGCTGTGGAAAAAGCATTAGAGGTATGAATTTAATTTGATTTTATCGAATTAAGATTTTTTTTTTTAAATTTTTTTAATGTTTTTTTCAGGCTTCTCCGATTGAATTGGGTGGACAAAAAGTTGTTGTTGAGGAGAAGAGATCGACTAATGGTAGGGGTAAGTTTTTAATATAATTTTGAATTATTTTTTCTGTGAGTTTTGATTTAATTTAAATTGTAATTTGCAGGGGGTAATAGGGGGAGATTCTTTTATGCGGGAAGAGGTGGATATAGAAACGATGGAGTAAGAGGACGTGGTGGTTATTATAATGGAGGAAGGGGTAATGGTGGTGGTGGTGGGTATGGGCGGGAGTTTGGTGGGAGAGCGGAATTTGTGCAGAGTAGGGGTGGAGGGAGTCGTGGAGGTTTTGGGGCAAGAGGTGATGGTGGTTACCACCAGAGAGGTGGTGCTGATAATTTTTCAAACAATGGAGATCGTGCACCGAGGGTGTCTGCTACAGCATGAATGATGATGATGAAGCTTTGTTTTGTGGGTTGAGGGGAAATATCGGAAATTTTTGGTAGGAAATTTTAACAGACTTTATGATTTTTTTCCTTGAAAAATAGGGAACAGGAGGAGGAGAGAAGGAGAAGGGTATACTCGTAATATTTTGGGTTTATCTTTTTGGATTGTTTCTTTTGGTTGGTTCAATTCACATTCTCTGTAGTAGAACAAGACTAGTATTTTTGAGACTTTATCAGATCTAAGCAGCAGCTAGCTTTATTTGTTATATCGTATGTCTTTTTAGTTGTACATTTTGCTTAATCAATTGCCTTCCAACGGATATTTGGGATTCATCTAATCTTTGGTCATTGCCTTCTCCTTTAATGATTATTTTGTTCTCCATGCCTTTATACCGGTAGGACATAGAGATTTTGAACAATATTAGACTCCCCGAGTCTGTTACTTACATCTTTAGAAGGGGGATTTACTTTTAAAAGCCCATTGTGAGGATGGGTTTCTGTTTTAAATCTCAGCATGATTAGGCTATTTGTAAGTCAATCAAATGGAGCAAAAGACCAAAATTGTCCTCTCCCTTTATCAATACAGTGAACATTGCAAAACCAAATCCCCAATCCCATTAAGCTTACGGGAACCAAGCTCCCTATCTCAACACCACACCAAAACCACTCACCACCAGTGAACCCCCCACTTTCATCACCATCATCAGCATAGTCGACCCCCCACCCTCACCTTCATCACCATCATCGAACCCCGTCCCCCACCATCTCTGGCCTCACCACTATCATAACCACCACTGTATTCATCACCCCCACCTTCATCACCATCACCACCGCCCCCTCTGCCCAGATCTGGACTTCACCACCATCATCACCGCCCCTCCCTCTCTGTGAACTACTGAACTCACCCCTAACTTTCAGAAGAAACGCCTCCCATCATCACCACCAACCCTCCCTTTGTCTTCTCTCACCACCCAGACGGACCCCCCAACCAACCCCTGTTGATCGGACCTTCATCCCGCAGAATCACCGCCACCAGCGAGCGCCATTCGAACCAGGGATTCGCGCCCAAATTTGACCTCACCACTACCCATCTGATCTCCCTCGTCTTCATCTTTGCTCTCTGATTTTTGTTCCTTATGGGGCCAGCTCCTTACTGTTGTTGTGTCATGTGTGCTGCTTAATGGATGGTCTGTGTGATAATACTCGACATGGGTACGGACCCATGTAGCTAATATACGAGATGGGTCCGTACCCACATGAACAAAAATGTAAAAATAAAAAATACAAACCAAAATTGAATCTTTTTTTTTTTTGGACAAAGGGAGGTGCCAGAGGCACCAAATCAAAAACAAAATTAACCTATCCCTATCTTTTCTAATCTAGCTGCTACATCAAAAATACTAAACATCGCGAGACGTCTAGAAATTGTCCCGTGTCTAGCTTCCTTTGCTAATTTATCTGCTTTGTTGTTGAGCCTCCGACTGATGTGACAAAAGGAGACCTGCCCAATTTCACCAGCTTTGCGGACAATTTTGCGAAGAATAGGTTGGAGGTTCCAACGAGCTGCTGACACCTGCTTTATACCTTGAATAATTTCAAGGTTGTCTGATAAGATAATTTTCTTTCTCCTTATAAAATCTCCTCCAATTTCTGTAGCTTTGAGGACTGCGTATGCTTCACCTTCCGCTATTGAGTTACATTTCAGTTCTCCACTAAATTCAAAGGTCTTGTTTTCTTGTTTGTCTATACTCACAACTGCTATTCCTGCTGGTTCCCATTTGTTGGAAAAAGAAGCGTCACAGTAAATTTCAATCTCTGATGACTGAGCTTCTGAGATTTGTGCTTCTTCATTCATGGCACTTTTCGATGTGTTTTGAGGTGTTAGCTTCTTCCAATCTATGCCATGGAGATCTTGCATGAGTTTTGATGTTGCTATATTAATTCCTGTTCCATTAATTGCCGTTCCTTTGTGTATTGCTTTCATTTTTCCTTTCCAGATATTCCAAAGATTGATCATTATAAGGTCTCTTATTATGTTCTCTTCCCATCCTCCTTCGGCATAGCTTTTTATAATCTTTAAAAACCAATTCTCGAAATTATCTTCTAAATTATCTTGTATTTTGATTTGGAGAGGTGATCCTACCCAAATGTCTTTACATAAATCCGGGAATGAAAAATACAAATCGAAGTAATAAGTAGTATGATATGGGTCCGTATCCATTAAGAAGGAGGGTAAAAAAGTAAAAAATCAAACCAGAAAATTAAAATTGAGATTTTAAAAAGAATTTTTTCCATACTAGGATTTAAAAGAGATTGTTAAGATATTTTAGACCTTTATTTTTCTCTCTTTAGAATTGAAAATAGAATGTGGAGTCTAGGAGGATTTTACTCAATAATGCTTCACACAATTATTTTATCACAAGTTTTGGTTTTTATTGGCCGACATTATTTTGCTCTCTATAAGCCTTTATTTGATGGTAACTTGGAACTTTCTCGTCTTACCCCAGACCCTGATAGTACTAATTTAAAAAGTTGATATACCTCAAAGTCTCAATGATTTTTGAATGACAAGTTTAGCAAATTTTATCTTATAAGATAATTTCTAGGATCCTAGTTGTCATTTTAAAATCTATCCTACCCAATTCGTCTTTTATCTAAAACCAAACCACCATGAAAATATCATTGTTAAGAATCTCTTCACATATCATTGTAATAGAGCAATACTATCCAAAGTAAACTTAGAGATGGACATGATATTTGAAGTTATATTAGGTACATGAGGTATCAAAGTTAGAAGAGGAAGAAGTTAGCTTACTAGACCTTGTTGACAATCTCTAGAGCACTTCGATTACCAATAGATACAAAGTTATTGTAGGGAGAAGATTGTTAAATGAGATTCAAAGCATCTGTGACATGATTATTTGCTCCAAAGTCAAGGTAATATTCCTTAGGACTATAAGCAATAGAAGCAGGTTGTGACATGTGAGCAGCTAAGGCAGCAACTGGTGCTGCAACTTTCGGAGAAGGAAATGCGACAAAATCTGACCAATACCAGCTATCCAACGCAGAATGACCAAATCAAAGGCAAATTTGACAACTTGGAACAATAGATGTAGATGAAAAGTTAGTACTGTGATCAGATTCAGGTGCAACCCAAATTGAATGTTGATTTGAATAACCACCTCTTGAACGTCTACGACCTTGTTGTTATACCCACAACCACATCCACTAAACTGAGAAGGCGATAAGCCAGAGTTTGAATACATACCAGTGTGAGGCTGAGAAAAGATCTCACACGTAACAATCATCTTCATACGAAGCTCATCAAATACAAGCAAACTGCCAAGTGAATGAACACAACGTGGAGGTTTGAGCATCAGTAATTCTAATACTATACTTGATTGGTTATATTAAATAGGTAATACTTTCAAATTATACATGATTATATCTTCAATAGGTTATGCTGCTGCAGTTGTGTTAAGCCATCACATATCTCTTGTACTTCAAGTAAATAATCATTCATCAAGCTATCACCCTTTTTGATATTGCATAGTTGCATCTTAAGATATGAGCTAAAATGCGGCATTGATTAACAAAGATTTCTTCAAGTTTATGCCAGACTTTATAGTAACGCTGCATCTTAACAACTTGAGACAAAAAGGAAAGGATCATAGAAGAAAGCAGAGAGACTTTTAGTTTATGATCTTCAATCAACCAAGTCTTAAAAAGACAGAGAACATGAACCATTAAAGCTTAATTTCTCCTTTAGCTTTGATACCATAATGAGTATAAGAAGAAGAAAGTGAATTTTGTATATTTTATTAATTGAATAGTTTATACATTCTCCTCAATCTATATATATTGATAAAAGTCATTCTTTCTGGTTTTTCTTGCTTATAGTTTTTGTTTAGGTGTAGATTTTTTAGCAATTGTTGTATAAGTTTTGTTGTCAAATTTGACTTTTTAAGTCACTAAGTCAAATTGAAATTTTGATTTGTGCATGTCTGATTGATGATATAAAATACTTGTTGACAAAAAAAAAGGTATACTGTAAACATGCTACACTATATGTATATGTATCTAATATATTCTCTAACTAACTAGTAACTACTAACAACTATGGAGGAAATATTCTTGTTGGCAGTATCATCACACTTCTCATGTGCCTATTATCGTGTGCATGCAGGTCCATGACTGAACTTATGAAGTGTAGTTTATCAATAACTTCCAAAAAGGTTATCCCATACTTGTGAGGAGTCTTGGGACTAATCCCTACGCGCACGCCAGCATTGCCACCCTACTTAACTACACCGAAGGAGAAGCGCAACATGTAGTGAAGGTGTTGAAAGTTGAGAGAATTGAAATAATAAAAATAAATCTTATTTTGCTACCGGTCTTCATAGAAATTGTGAATAACAACTTTTAACAGATTTTTATCCTTTGTGAGACGCTTTTTACTAGGTAATTCCAAATTCTGCTCTCCATTAATTTCCATTAATTATTACTCTTTCCAATTGTAGTCAAACGCACATGTTTAACAAGTTTTCCTAGTCCAATGGAGCTTTCAAAACACCTGTTTAATGTCCATAATATGCAGTTATGTCAAAACGTTATTCCAACTCTGTAACCACTTGGCAGTTTCACAATATATGGTATTGATGGTCATTTATCCATTTTTTTTTCTTGTTGCTGTATATTGGTACTCACAGAAATGTAGTGGTTATACTTTCCTAAGATGACCGACAAGAGACCGTCTAGCATCCCCTCTATTGTCGTAACTTATTTTAAGACAATGGATCTTCCATGCTAGTACAACAAAAAGTGTTTAGTTTCTTCTGCTTCCTATACTATTTTATGTTATTATTTCTCTACCATTGTATAGTAAATTTTACCAATGTTCTGAATACTTACGGAGAACAGAACTTATGACGATATAAACTGAAACTCATTGTGAGCTATCAACAAACATGTTTGACCAGGGAAATTGCATATGATCTCTCGCAGCATGTGTGGATGTGGCACTTAGAAACACCATTACATATGAGTTTGGGTTGCTTCCCTTGCTATCTCTCCAACATAATAGATGGCTTCTCGCTTCACTCCCCGTAGCTTTAAGCCCCTCTTTCCACTAGACACGCAGAAGCTTTTCGGCCTATATAGCGAAATCATAATATTAAACCAGCCTCACCTCAGCCTCACCTTTGATAGTGTAACAAGCTTGACTTGTGGACTAAAATCTAATTCCATAGAATTGGGCCGGGTGGCTCTGCATCCCCCGATTCTAAATTGACCAATACCAGAAATGCGCCTGATAATGAATTCTTTAAATGGGGGATATGTCAATTTCTAATGAAACTAAACACACCAATCAATCCGTCGATGTGCTTCATATGTTAAAATTCTAAAAATTGCAGATTCTAAATTTGGAAAAACAGCTAATAAAAGAACACATCATCACAACACAATGTAATAAGATAGATAAAACATTAGTTAAAAAAAAGATCACTAGACTACAAGTTCTCCTCGCTTAAAGGAAACCCATACATTAGTTTCGGTTTTGTACCAAAAATAGTACCCGAGACATCAAAATACATCCATCAAGAACCCAAAAAAAGCTAATCAAGAATTCTCTCAACCAAACGCAGCAGGAACAATGGTAATGTGTTTTAAAGGATGACTTATGTTTACTCCTCCAGCATGCTCAACAAACTCAGCCGGTGAAAATGAACTTCCATGACAGACACATACGATACAAACCTCGGCTTTATTGTACCTATACAAGAACCCATTCACTTTTTTCCCATTCGGACCATTTCCTGTTGTTGATACAAATGGCATTTGATTGTTGGTTTGAGGCTTTGGAGGCTTAGCTGTTGATACTACTGCTACTTCACTACTCCCTTTTGACGAAGAAGATGTTTGCTCTGGGGGATTTGGAGGTTGGAGTTCATGAGCTAGAGTTGGAAGCTTTATATCTACGTTTGATGTCTTGGCTTTAGGTTGGTTAGAATTAATGTGACTTGAAGAAGCATTGATCTCTTGTTTGGCTTGTTCAAATATAGCACTAGTTGCTGAAGCTCTTAATTGTTGTTGTTGATATCCTTGGGAATAGTTTGAATGACTTCCTGTATCTGTACTGCAACTCCCTCCTGAAAATATTGCACTATAAGTCTCTATTTAGGGGTCAAATGAATATTTTAAAAAATTGAAAACCATAAGGTTAAAACCCTTTTTCTTTTTTTAAAACCATACCCTAGGCTATAGCTCACTCCTAATGGCTTCCCTCATCTCAATGTGAGCTGAATAATTGATCTTCAATTTGGGGACACTCATAAGGGGGTATTTTTTTTAGGCATACATAAGGGGGTATACACTACTAAAATAATCACACGGGTTTTTTAGTATACATTCACTCAACACAAATGATTTCCACTTTTTTTAGACAAAGATTTCCACTTAATAACAATTGATTTTAGGAAGAAATCCAGATTTCTTAACCATTTCAATATAATGGACTAAATCCTTCCCAGATAAAAAAACATATACTTAATCAATTAATAAAAAGCAAACATTAAATAATAACTAGAAAAATATTAAATTTTCATATGAATACCTTTCTGTGAGTTGCTTTGATAATCGGAAAATGCAGAGGAACTTCTCTCGAGCGACCCATTCGAGACCTTTGCCACAGCCTTCGAATTCCCTGGCTCACATTTTCCGCTATTTTTACACTCCGAATCAACTCCTACAAACGTAATCTGACTCAAATCTCCGCTAGTATTACCATACCCAATCTGACAAGGTGTTAAGCTTTTACTACCAATTGGCTGAAACAAGTTCTTCGAATTCTTCTCATCATCCCTTTGTTTTCCAACACTTTGGTTGTTACCCAAAAACGCTACACCAGAAGAAGTCCCAAAACCACCATTAGAATTATTTTTACGAGCAAATTCTTCGGTATTTTCATTCTCTCGTTTTTCTCTATCTTCAACTCTCGTTTGAAACATTTGTGCTTCGAAATAACCCTTTTCTTTACTTAATGATATCGATCTTTTCTGCTTCTCAGCTTTCTTCCTCCTCGCTTCTTGCCTTCTCAAAGCATGAAATTCACGCTTCCTTTGTTGATCTAAAGCATCTGATACATCTGAAAGCTTTTCACTTTCTGTCTCCATTAATGGCTTCTCTATTTCTTTATAGCATCCTCCTATGGATAACTCTAAGCTTAGCTCAATTCCATTATCACCATCTTTTGAAGACGAAACACCCAACATTTTTTTGGATTAACCCTTTTAATCAGCTATAGCTAAATCACGAAATTCTTTGAATATATGAAGAAAAAGAGAAGAAAGACTCTGAAGAAAGGAGAATATATGTATGTATATATATGAAGGAGAGGAGGGAGGTGACACGTGGAAGGGAAATAAGAGAAGAAAGGGCGGTTGGTGACACGTCAGATTGTGAAACCATACATTTGGATGCGTTAAGTAGCGTAAAGTACGGTGAATTCATTAATGTTAAATTAGCGGCTAATTAAATGTCTATTTGAAAGTTAAACTTACGTTAATCTAGAGCTGCATGCATTAATTTTGCCACGTAAGTGTTTGTAGGAGACACGAGCCTTCAATGTAAATGAAGGACCAACACGTATTGTTGAATTTACTGACATACGGTGGGTATCGTGAGAGTTACGAGCACGTGGGTGCGGATTCTTGTATCTGCTTTCGTATCTGCATTGTCATTATCACTTCAGGGAAAAAGTGCCACGTTTCGTGATAATATGGTACCACGTTTCAAGATATTTTCTGTATGGTGTGTGTCCGATTTATCCGTGTATATTGTACCGGAAGACAAGATAGAGAAAATGCAAAAAGAGGTAAATGATACTGCTGACACGTGTGAGGAAGATTTGACATGACAGCTCAGCTGAGCTGCTTCTTTTAGGTTTAGAATGGTAGTAGTCGACGTGGGTGAATATGGTTGGTTCCAACACGCAGCACAAATCTTTTGAATTAGGTGTCAATTTAACTTGTGGTCCCTAAATTTAAAAATTTCCATAGTTGTGGATTTTTTTTTTTTTTGGACGCCATAGTTGTGGATTAGATAGTCTATTTCATCCAGAAAATGGACAATTTTGTAAAAGCAGTCAATTCGTTTTAAGAATAATAATTAATATTAAAATCACTTAATCTCTTAAAATTGATAGTCACATAAAGTTCATTAATCCATAAGGAACTATGACATAATCTAGAAAAATATTATTAAATTTTTGTTTAATTTTTTTTTGGACAGAGATAAAGTTTAGCTAGTACTATGTACATCTACACATAATACATATTTATCCTATCTCTAACTTTGAGAACTTGTGGTCAATATCAGACGACTAATGTTAATAATCCATAACCCTGTGCTTGGCCTTTTTTGCTAGTGTGTCAACTCTCACATTTCATCTACGGAGTAGATGTTTGAAATAGACTGTGCCATTTACATTAGCAAGCCTTCTGATTTGTTCTATCCATGGCTTGAGCCTCCACCTAGCGGTCGACACTCGCTTAATACCCTGAATCAATTCAAAGTTATCCGAGAAAATGGTCTTTCTTTCTCGTTTAAAGACTTTCGCCAATTCTAATGCTGAGATAATAGCTTGTGCCTCTCCTTCTTCACTTGAATTACACTGTGTTACTTTTGAGAATTCATGTTGATTGTATGGTCTTTGTATTAACTGTACCACCCCTAGCCTAGTAGGGTTATAAGGCTTGTCAAAAGAGGCATCACACGTGTACGCAATATTTGTTTGAATTTCCAGATCTACACTTTCCCTATCATGATTTTCCTTCTCTCCCGTCGGCTTTTGCTCCTCATTAAACCAATCACCACCGAAGAGCTATATTGTATTATTATTTGTGCTTCTAATTATCGTATTTGGTTCTAGGATCATGTTATTGTGTCGACTCTTCATTTTCGCCTTCCATATATTCTAAATTAGTAGCAGTAAATAACCTGTGACTACCTCTTTTTTCCATCCTCTGCTCGTATAGCTGTTGATAATCTGTAACAACCACTCGCCCAAATTCCCCTCTGTCACTTGTATCTTAATCTGTAGTACTGATCCTGCCCATATCATCCTAGCTACCCCACATGTAAGTAATAAGTGTTCAACTGTTTTTTCGCCGCTATTACACCAGCTACATATCACGTCAACCTCGCAATGTCTTTTGTCGAGAGTTTTCCCTGTAGGAATGGCATTATTACAAGCTTTCCAATTAAAAATACGTACCTTTGTCGGGACATTTGATCTCCATATCGTAACCCACAACATTGAGTCAGTCGAGAAAATTGACGACTGTCTCGGTTCTTCAAAAAATTCTTCATCCATCAGTACCTTGTATCCTGTTTTTGTTACATATTCTCCATTTGTTGTATATGGCCATATAAATTTATCAGCGTCACCTGTCGAGACCACCTTCTCCCTTAATATAATTGGGATAAGTGGGGGAGGGAAAACTTCATGTAATATCTCCGAATTCCATTCCGTTGTTCCTTCTCGCCATAATTCTTTGACCTTTTGTAACTCACATCTTTTCGGCTTCTCGAATTTCCATTGTGTATCTAGCCATTTATCATTCCAAATATTCACTACTTCACCATTTCCAACCATATATATCTACCATATTGTTTTAACATATCACGCCCCTCTAATAATTTTGCCCATGACAATGTTCGAGATTGTCTTAATTTTATATCGAGAAAATTTGATTTTGGAAAATAAATACCTTTTAGTACCTGAGTCGCTAGTGTGTTAGGATTATTGAGCAGCCTCCAAGCCTGAGCTGCCAGCGGTGCCTTATTCATCTTCCTGAAATCCTTAAATCCCATCCCATCTATCATTTTGCTGACCACTAACTTTTCCCAAGCCAACCAGTGTATTCACGATTTCTCTCTTGAGTTCCACCAAAAATTTGAAACAGCAGATATTGATTTATTACAAAAAGTAATCGGAAATGAAAAAATAGACATCGAGTAAGCTGGTAACGCTTGCAGTATAGCTTTGATTAGCACTTCTTTCCCTCAATCCGATAGTAAATTTAGTTACAAATGAAAATAGTAATCTGTATAAAAATACAATAATAAATAATATTTTGAAATATTACATTAACATGCATAAAAAATATAAATTATTTTAAGAAGACATCTTATGATCTCAAATTAGTTGTTTTTGAGATTGATTGTTGGTCTAGTGGTTAGACTACCCTGCAGAGACCAAGAGGTCCTGGGATGCAACCTAAACCCTTCCAATTTCAACATTTATTACTGATGCATGCTAAAAAACAACAATCCTTCTAATTTCAACATTTATTACCGATGCATGCTAAAAAACAACAATCAATCTATCATCTTTCCTCCGTTATTCCAAACAACACAATGAGAACTTTTTTATATCTCATTTGTAAACACAACTCACATTTGACTACATATCTACCTCATACGTCAAACTTTTTTACCTGTATTTTTGTAGAAACCCAACAACTCTATGTCCTTAGAGTAAGTCCCCACTTTATATACATGTTGAGTAAATATGTCCAATATGTAATTTTTTTTATTTAAACACAATACGAAAAATACAGTAAACATTTATATGAAATTATGCAAAATAAATTATTCAAGCGTAGGATCAAATTCTATGATTTTAAAGTATTTAGGCCACACTCTGATGCCTTACAGTAATAGCGTCAAAATCCAGGATAGAATGAATACAATCTAACAAAATTTACACAATAATTCTCCAAACAAAACAAAATTAATAATGCCTTAAACCATCTCATATTTATGCAATAAAAGATTTTGATTGATTTGTCCTTTTATAGATGTTATGCACATGCTTATAAAGGGTTCCAACAATTTGTATATTGTGGAGAGGCACATGTTAAGAAAAGTAACCTTTGACTGACGTATACGTATGTTGTTTTAAATAGGTTCTTGTTGGCTAAACTTGTTTAGGAAAAAAGTTGTCGGAGAAGAAACGTTTTTCTTAAAACATAATGCATATTTTAAAATTTTAATTTCAAACATTAATTAAATAATTAATAATAATGTACTTATTTAACGAATCATAAATTTAAGTTAAAAGCAAAAATAAAGTTGGATTGAACTACCCAGGTAGGCAGGTACTCGCACACCATAAACATGAAACACAGTAGATCGGCGGCTGGGCGTGTGTTTTTGTGATAGCTCAAGAGGCACCTAACTTCTCTTCTTTTAATTTTTTTTTTGTTACAAAGGAGATCCAATGGATTGTGGTAAATTTAAGCTAGTGCATCATACATCAAACCCAAACTGTGTATCATCCTTGGTGTTTTCCACACCATCTAGTCGCGTGTGAATATGCTCCATACCCCACTTAGGGAATCGATGTGCGAACCATAGGTACAATTAGTGTTATGACCTAGAGGACTAATCCTTATACACTCACGTTCTTTTTTTAATTCTATTAAGTTTTGCCTTGCTCTAATTAAGGACTTTTGCACTTTTTCATGCATAAAAGCTCCATAGAAGCTCCTACAAGCTTTCGAACAAGACTTTAGCAAGTGATGAAAGTTCAATTTTTTTATTAATTACTAAATAGATTTTACCAAATTTGACATTTTATTAATCTCTAATACAAAAGAACAAGTTTTTTTACATCCCAAACCAATCTGAGATGCAAACACCAACATTATTTTTTAAATTAAAGTGAGGTACTTTCTATATTTCAAACTAATCTTGCCAAATTATCTCCAAATGAATGAAATTGGTTGATCACAACACATATGCAATTGAGATATAAAGTGAGGAAAAGAAACATACATCGAGAAAGTTAGTTTTTACCTTGAACCTTCTCTTGTAAGAGATATTGGATATACTTTCTAACTGGTGAGTGTGTTGCCTTGAACTTCTCAGTTTTTTTGTAAACCAATTTATAGAACATAATATTATTATTCCATTCATTGTTTGGTTTTCACGATTGTATCCATTGTTGGCCTTAGACATCTCCTAGTCAACATGAGTAATTATCAGAGAATATTGTCTTGTAAACATTATCCTAGGACGGCCCAACCTTATACATATATAGGATACGGGAGGTGAGCCGCTGACTCACTTTTAAAAGTGAACCATACCTTCTAGTACATATAAAAAAACTAATAATCTTTTGAATATTACATTTTATATCATCATCAAAATAAGAAAATTGATGATTGTCCCAACCGAAAAAGAAGTAATCGCGTTGTTTCCCAACAAAGCTCCGCCGTAGCCACGATCACCACCAACCTCACTGTCCAGAACACTGTAAAACTCTAAGCCCAAATACTAATGCCCCTTATCTCATCTCCATATCATCATTCAACATAATATAGAATGTTTGTTGTTAATTAAGGCGTGTGTACTTATGGGTTGCATTGATAATGATTTTTAGTTATGAAATATTTTGTTGTTAATTAAGGCGGAAAAAGGTACCACTGCTACAAAATTGACTACTAGCAACCAATTTGTTAGTTGTTATTGGTCCATAATCACCCGCTAAAATCAGATTTAGCGCTAACGGTCATTATTGGTTGCTAAATCTTGGTCGCTTGTGTTTGGTCATCAAAGGTACACATTACCGACCAATATGGTTCCCAGAGTGATAACCCTTTAGTCACTACCACTGTGGTAGGTAAAGGTGACACTTTGCAGACCACGTGTTCGGTCAGTAAATACCTAAAGTCTCTAGTGACCACTGAGTGGTTGCTAATTATGATTTACTTTTTAAAACCTCTTAGTGGTCAATATTAGTCTTTTATTTTTTGCGATTACCTAGTGGTCGCTAAAATTAATTGTAGAATAAATAACAGATCTTAAATTTATTAATTTGCAATTATTTATCACACCTACTAGACCCAAATTGTACAAGAATATAAAAGTAAAATCAACAAAAAATACCAAAAATCAATAATCACCACTAATAAGCTATTTTTATTACAAATTAATAATAATCAACTTATACTAATCTGTTTTGTATCCGTCCCTCTCTATGTCTACAAACTCATCATCACTATTAATGTGCATTGTCTGGTGGCCATCAACCTCACCTGCATACTTTTTCTAAATATCGCCTGAATCTTTTTCAACATCTCTAGTAGTTGGATCGGGATATAATATGTCTGGTTCCGTGGGTGTATTCTCTGTTTTCCATGTGTAATCCATCAATCTCGGCGGTGTCATTCACAATAGGTATGAGTATTGGCTCAGAGGAATTAACTGTCAACTCGCCACCCGATGTCTTCTTTTGTGTGATAGATTAATTGTATCATTAGACATCTTTTTAGTGGTTCTTTAGACTTATTTGAGGGATTATCACCTATATTTAGACATATTCTAATTTATTGTCCTGTTATGGGTATTTATTACTTTTAAAGCTATTTGTGCATTAAATGTGTGTTAAGTGTGCAACTCTTAAATACGTGGGTGATACGAGACATTGAGAGATAAGAAATTGAGAAAGAAATGTCAAAACCAAGTCATGGCTTTAAAAGACAAAAAAAATTACTTTTGAAAAGCTAGAGGGCTTACCGGAATAACTTGGAAATCAGCTTAAGAGAGTCACCACGTGCAATAGGGTAAGATTCTGAGAGATCCATTTGGTTTCATGGTAGCACTTGAAGTCAGGAGCGCGTTAGATGTGACAGTTTGTGATTTGGAGTCAAGATGAAAATGTTATTGAAGTTGCAACTGTCGTAGCTCGAACCAGTCCACTCTCCCTTAATTTATTTTGGGTTGACTAGGGCCATGTAAAAGGGGCCCACAACTCCAAGAACATTTTGTACTCTTAGTATATCAACAAAATAATTTTAGAAAGGATTACAATTCATTATAAAAACTTAGTTACACGTTTGAGAGGGATGAGATGCGCCTGGGAAGAGAAGAGAGAAGTTGGAGCCCTACTGCACAACTTCTACACCATTCCATCATCATTCTTATTGTAATTAGTATTAGTTTTTTGTCCTAAACATGATTCTTATACTTTTATCCTTTGATTTAATTTCTTTCGTTATGAACTAATTTCATTTAGCTTGAGTATTGCTATCATGTATGAACCATAATGGATTTAATAACTTAATGTTATTTAGGATTAATTACGTTTAATTGAATTGGTATTGAATTCCCGTTATTTATGAATTGAAATGATTAGTTGTCTTTATCTTAAACAAATAATAGACAACCCCTTGGTTCCCTATACTATCACCCTGATGGGGGGAGGGGGTTTGGAACGCACATAATACATATACGACCAATATGCGTTAGTGTCCTTGACAAGATGGACTAACCAGATAATCGTATGAGGTAATTACCATAAGCGTTGATCATTTGCTTAAAGTTTACTTGGAAGAGTTCTCTTACGATGTTAGGTAGTCTTTAAAGCTACTAAAAAAGGAGTTAGAAGGAAGTCTGAATCTCTACTAACGTAAACTTCCTAATTCTCCCTTATAACTATAATCATCAATTGTAACCATAGGTGATTACTAGCAAACTCAAGCTAAAGTTCTCAATTCGTACTTTTTATTATTTAATTAGCATTCTAAGTTTAATTAGTTTAATTTATTACATCTTAGTCCTTAATCTTAAAAAACCAAAAAAAATATTATATCTTTTACTTTTTGTCCTTTAGTAATTGCAACTAAATCCGCAAAGTTCTATAAAAATATAATAGTAGTTAACCTCATAGTCCCTATGGAGAACAATCTTATATACTTACTTAATACTTTCGAACAACTCGTACACTTGCGGGGAGTGCTCTATCAAGGTGTAGATTATTCGATTATTCTATCAGAGTTTGACAGACGACACCACCCAAACATTTGCACTCCAACTATGAAGATATCACATCCCAAACAACTTTCCACACTCTGTCACGATCCTTAGCGTGCATTAAATTATCAGTGTAGAACACATATTTTGCTTGATCAGTTAGAATGTACAGTTCATCTTTGTACTAGTATGAACTAGTTTTGATTTTGGTCATACCCTATTCATTTTTGTATTTTTCCTTTTCTGGTGTTATACCACTTGCATTCGAACACCGTTAGTGAACATTCTTTTCAAAAATCTACCTTGAATACCTTGACCAATTGACAAAACCAACTAACTCCCTCTGCAAAACAACAAACACCGTAATACATAGTGACTCGTTTCCTCTTTTCTCACGCAAGAACCATTTCACTCTATTAATGACACACTAATTTAACCTCCACATGGTATGGTTGGGTCCTTTAGCCGCATCCTGGAATTATTTGGTTACAACTGGATTGCCAACTTGCTTCATGTCAAACACCCATCATCAAAAAAATAGTAAGCTACTTGATTAATGTTTTGATTTTGAAATATATTATACCTTCTCCAAGAACCATTCATTAAATTTACTTTGATGAGTTTTTCCAAATCTACTAGACCCACTGCAACTAATATTACCTTGTGTTTCCTGAAATACAATATATTTTCATTGTGAAATAAATATGAATAAGAAAGAAACGATGATTGTTTATATATGCAAAGCACTTACTCCATATAAACTTGAATCTCATCACAACTTCATAAAAATGCACCAAAAAAGTGTGACATTGTCAATTTAGGGAAGATAAATAAAAATCTTTTTTCTCACCGGGTGAAATTGGATTTTGAAGATCAACGTCTCTCTTGGTTCTGAAAATACACCCGCATATCTGCCAAGATCGTTAAACTTGTTTTTTTCTCTTTGCAATAACGTAATATGAACGTCAAAGTCTCCTCCACAATATAACCCTCGACTCTCGAACCTTCTGGCCTTGCAACATTTCGTATATACTCCTTTAACTTCTTCTAATAACGCTCAAAGGGGTACATTGAACGCATCTGCACTGGCCCACGAAGAAGTGATTCGTCTTACAAGTGTACGACCAGATGAATCATGATATCAAAAAAGTTGGTGGAAATATCATCTCAAGCCGACATATATTTCTCATCATAGGAAACTTCAAGTGGCGCTTGTCAAACATCTTCCAACTCAGGCCATCAACTGGATGACGCTAAACATCACCGTTTGTATATTTCTCAGTCTTACGCAAAATAATTTCCTTTGCAATGTGCCTCAAAGCTTACAATCGTTGTAACCTCGGAGTAATGGGAAAATAACGTAATTTTTAAGCGACACCTTCTTCCCCTTTTTCAGATCCTACCTGGATATCTTACAAATCAGTCATGCCTCCATTGGGTTGTACTCACCTCGATATAAAAAAAATTTGTTCAAACACACATCAATAATTTTGTAACCTAAACCCTGTCTTTAACTTCTTGTTAGAGTCTTCATATGATGTGGGAAAGGTATTACCCATTGGGGAAAGAAGGACTCAAATACTGTAAGATTATGTGAACTTAGTATTCGTCCACTTACTTTTGACCTTGATGTGCATTAATTTCACAATAAAATTTAACGAACCTATTTTTATGAAATTAGGATACTGTTCGGTATTCATATTATAACTAAAGAATCAAAGGAACCTACGTTATTGCGTGGAACATTCTTGTCCATCATTTTTGTGTCCACTTCATACACACTTCCCTCTCAAATCATCTAACACATTCATCATCTATTCATCTATAATATGGTTCAACTCAACATTCAAGGGAACATGTTCAACTTTACCATACAAATTCCAAATTTCATATGAGGATAAAAAGTCCATTCATTAAAATATGATTACTTGTCTCATCAATGTTATTTCCATTATTCTTACACCAATTGCACGGTCATTAAATCGAATTTGAACTATCCTTGTATTTTGATTTTTGTATGAAACTCTTTACACCATTCGCAAAAGTTAAACTAGCCTAATTTTTCGATTTAGTACAGTATTTATCAGTAGACATATCCATTTTGACTTCATTCCACAGCACAAGAAATAACTTGGATAAATATGTATATCTAGTGAACAAATTGTGAATCAATATATTGTACAATAACAACTATGTACTTGCTAAAGAAAAAAAACATTATGTAATATGATCATGAATTATCATAACTTAGACTAACTTAATTAAATTCATAATTTTTTAGGTAATTTTTTTATCATAAATCATAATTTTTCTTAAAATTTAGTCTAGAATCATCAATAATTATATATAGAGTAATGCAATTTGTCACCCCTTTTTGATCACCCTTATATCACCTCTTATGTGGAGGTTTTAAACACCAATCAGGGTGTTTCTCTTTTCTGATTTTTTTTTCTCTCTTCTTGATTTATTGACACATAAGGTGACACATAAGGGGTGATACAAAGGAGAACAAAAAAGGAATGACAAATATCGTTACTCTTATGTATATATTATACAACGATATCAATTAACAAATTTAATATCATAATATAAAGCATAAATGAAATGAAATTCAAGTTGATATTCATGAAAATGATGGAAAAATATCTCAAATAAAATGGTAGATTAAATAATAATTTTATTATATTGGTCGGTAATAGATTTACTTTTATTATATTGGTCAGACAACTAAGGTTGTCAGTAATAGATTTACTTTTATTATATTTTCTTTATGCTATATCTATTACAACTAATGAAGTGGTCGCTAATGAGTTATAAATTTTAGCAACTACTTCAGTAGTCGTTAATCTATTTTTTTTGACAACCAATCTTAATGTCCGTTTAGAAATGTTTTCTTGAAAAAAATATTTAAAAATGTTTTTAGCATATTAATAGTTTTTTTAACCTTAAAAAACACTTTTAATATGTGTTTGTAAAAAAAACTTAAAATGTTTTAGATTTCAAAATTATTTTTAATAATTTTTTTAAATTTTATTTTAAAAACATTTTTTTACTCTAAAATAACTATTTTTTAACGGACATTCTTTATCAACATAATAACATGTTTGTATTGATTTTTCAGTAAGTAAAAAACAAAAAGTATTTTTTTCTTACCTCTCACATTGCTGTGATTTAGATGATTTGGTTGTAGTAATTTTTATTTACCATTCAGATGTATATATAGGTATAGTAGAAGTTTAATTTTGATGGAAGATTAATGTGTTGAAATAGAATCGTTAAAGATTGGATTTGATTTTCTGTAAAATAAAGTCGTACTTTGCTAATTTTTTTTCTTTTTTTCAAAAATTAAAAATATTTACAGAATGACTAGTAATTTTTTATTTGTTAGTAAATGACTATAGCAATTTAAAAGGTAGTATTATATTTTACATCATCCATTTAAAAACTTGCAGATAGAGTAATGTATTGAGGAGGGCTGGAGATGCTCATAGTAGCCATTATGTTAGCGAACGCTAAAAATATGATCCCTGGAAATGCCATCTATAATTTTATAGTAGTATGTTAGCCTTTTAAGTTTTAAGTTTATTACTACCTTGTATATTGTCTATTTGTATAGTATAAAAATGGTCCACGTCAACAAGATTAATTATACAATTGTTAACTCTTTATATGTTTAAATTTCCTCCGTTTTTCTAATCCAGACATACCAGAAAAGATAAAGAAGCGGCCAAAACAAATAAAAAAGGAGAAAGCGAGAATACAACACTTCTGAATTGAAAATATCCAAGGTTGAAGATACAAGCTTCTCTAAAATCTACTGTAAAAACAAATCGTCTACTTTTACAGTCTCAAATTTCAAAATTTCATATTAAATAGTCTTTAGACTGGTAATGGCAAGCTGACCAAGAGTTGTCCATTCATTGCACTGCAAACAGAAAAAATATATATAGTTAATCACCTCGAATTTACTAGATAAGGCAATTTTAGGACGAGGCCTTGTTATGATGTTACCTTTTTACGTAATAGTAACAGAAGTCAGCTAAGATGAAGGTTTGAATAATTTCTGCTAGCAAAATCATGGGTAGCCAAATGTATCCAGCTCCGATCAAGTACAAGTATCGCCCTCCGGAATAATACACCTGGAGGATCCAATGACCACATCCTAGGAATCTTGCAACACCCAAGGCAAACACATAGTGTGCTGTAAATGGTTCAATCATCTAGGAAAAAACATACATATCAATTAGTAGAATATGGTTATATAATCTAGCAAGTGCGCCCTTAGATAAACACACCTTAGCCTTCTGCACCATACGAAGCTGAGGTAGAACAGAAATAGCTTCCAAATACACACAGAACCCCCAAAGCATACTAATTACAAACGAATCTGATGGAGTATTTGGATGAATGAACCAGCTTAAAACAGCACAAGGTACCAGCTGTTTAAAGATAAACAAACTCATGATCAGTCACTGCCTAGTGAAGAGGTTTTAAGAATAAAAGGTTAATTATACCAGATAATATAAAGGTGTATCGTCCATATCAGACAAGTAAGTTGACTTCAATCTGAAACGTATCATGTATATAACCCACACTGTTGATACAAGAGTCAAAAAGTCAAGAAGGGTGTGAACGTTCGATTCCATCATCATACTACATGTCAGTCTCCCTGCTAGGAAAATGGCTGTAAGCTCTTGCGTTTTCAGAGAAAGCCCTACATTAAACACAACCACACATAGAATTTTTAGCCGATTCATCACATGCAGGGGCGGAGCCAGGAATATTTGTAAGGAGGGGCCAAGGAAAAATTGTACTATAAATCTAAATATCATGCAAAAATTGTACTATAAATCTAAGTATCATGCAAAAATTGTAAAATAGGTCCCTATATTAGGAAAAATTGTTCTAAAAGTCCCTATATTGTGTAATTATTACGATATAAGTTTCGATATTGATTTTTCTAATGTAATTTGCTATAAGTTTCTTTTTTAATACAAAATAACATATATTTTGTTATAAAAAATAAAAAAATCCGATAAATAAAATAATTTAAAGCTAAATAAAATTAACTTTCAAAAGTTAAGGGGGACTAAATGAAGATATTTAAAATTTTTAAGGATATTTATTTATAAATTTTTTTTTTTTTGGAGATAGTTACAAAATTTTTTTTACAAAAAATCAGGGGCCCATAGACCCCTACCTTCGGCATGGCTCCGCCCCTGATCAAATGTGCAACACCGATTCTGAAAAACTAGAAGGATGTCATGTATATACGTGCTTTACAAAATTATTCATTCAAAATAAAATGACAATCTTCCAAATGATAGTCAAAATTAATGTAAAAAACTACAAATTGTGAAAATATTGACCTTCCAGTTGACTTTCTCGAATCATTTACCTTTTTATGAAAAAATTGATAGCATTGAGGTCTTTTTTTTTTTGGGTACATATTGAGGTCATTTTTTTTATTACTAACATACTTATCTGTATTGAAAATGCATTAAATGTATATTATTAATTTTCTCCATATTGATGGAGCAGTTAATTTAGGATAAACTCAAAATAAATGCATTAAATAAATATCACATTTACCATATTTATTCAATACATTTCTCTTTTATGAAAAATAAGAAAAGGAAACACCACAAATTTCATAAGGAAAAAATATCAATACAAATGAGAAAGGTAAGAAATTATTTTCTTCTGTTACAAATAAATGTTAAGAGTTTTCCAGAAATACATTTGCAGTGCTATCTTTTAAAATAAACATATAACGTATAAATGAAAATAGCAAAATTGTTCCGTTTAAATTAGAGATTTAACAATATGCATGACGTATTAAAGTGTAATAAAAACACCAAGAATTACTGAAAATTATATATAAAAAAGAATAGTAGACAAGGAATTTACCAGAACAAGTCTTCTGTTTAGTGAGCTTGTAAATCAAGACGAGAATCCCGGCAAAATGAACAATTTCGGATGTAATAAAAAAGTAGTCTTTATCTTTAACGGTGATATTGAGAACCACCAGTAGACATATTGATATTGTAACGGCCATGGAAATCTTCACCTTCTTTGACTGTCTTCTGATCCAAGCAAACATTTTGTTCATAGGTGACATACCCCTCTTCACACCCATGATGGTGCTAACAATAGAAATAAAAATGAAATTGGTTGAATAAAAAGCTCTTGGGTGTGTATATATTTGACCAAAAACTAAAAGTATTTATGTATATATAGGGTTGAGGTTTGGGGGTTGGGGTAAGATTGAAAGGAAAAGAGAAGAGAGCCGTTTGGTTTGGGGTTGACTCGAAGAGTTCATGCAGTAATGGTAAAAAGATTACTTTAGCAGTTAATGCACCTATAAGTATTTTCTATAAAAAAATGCAACTATTTACTATTTTCCCTTTTTTTAATGTTACACTTTTCACTCCGACACTCTATTTTGATTTTTGGGACCACCAAAATTGAAAAAAATGTATTAACGTGAGGAGGATATCTACAATTTATTTCTTTACCTGTTTTCTCGTTTATATATATTACTCTTTACTTTTGATATATCTTCTATATGTAAAAAATAAAAATAAGATAACCATAGAAGATAACAGAACCAATTGTGTATGGCAACTACTTAAATTCTTAATTTTAATTGGACGGATCTTTTATGTAAAGGTTTTCTAGTGATACCATTTTACCACGAATTATACAGAAACTCTCAAAATTCTCCTTAAAAAAAATTTTATTTCTATTATAAATCTATTTAGTAGATATTTATTCCACTCATGGATTAGTAGTCAAACTCATGAATACTAGAGTTTAGGGTTATCTATTACCTATAAACATGAGCTTCTATTATGTAATCTTTACACTCTCTGATAATAAATAAAACGTTTTTTTTTTCTACCATTCACCACATGTTATCAGTATAATCGATTTTACCCTTTACATACTTGGTAATATTTTTTAATCTTAATATTTACTCTTTCAATCAATCGTATATTTATAAATGAAAAAAATTAAATCATTAGTAAATGGTATTTCGTGTATTAGTAAAGCAAACCAAACCCATTTTCAGTATATATATATTACTACATTATGTTCCGTGTAGCAGTAACAGTTTAGTAAACAAGTTTTGCCAAAAGAAAAAAATAGACAATCCACTCCACGTGGAAAGAGAAAGACAATCTATTTTTTTACGAGATAATTACATATTTAGGTCCAACTACTAACTGTTGTTCTTTGTTAGGCCTAGTTGAATATAACTTCTTTATAAGGCCTTTTACTACTTTTTAAATCCTTTACGTAACTAATAGCCATCTTCTCTCCTTCTGCCAGAAAGTCCCATCATTATTAAAATAATCCATATTTTTTACACTCAGCTTCCGTCATACAGATAAATTCTTTCTCTCTCCTTTTTCAAAATTTGAATTTGAATTAAATCAATATTCCATCTCTACAGATTAAAGGAAAAGAATTGTCGGGTCTTCCTTTCAGATTAGATAATGCCACCGCCACCGCCATCACCATATCAAGCTTCTACTTCTTAACAGTGATTACAAAAACAATCCACCACTAACTAGGCCGATTTGCAAAAGCCCTAACTCGCACCCTTATCCCGGCGTACTGCACCAGAAGACGACCGCCGCCCTCACCAATCTGTAGTGTATGTTACTTGTCTTTTTGTTGTTCATGAGTATCAATTCTCAAACCTTTATACAATTGTTTATTGTTAGTTTTCTATAGTAGTTGAAGGCTATGATTAATTGCCATTAGCATAAATTATTGTGAATGGATTAGCATATATTATTGTGAATGGATTAATCATGTAAAGAAAATGATTTTGAATCTCAAAAAATGACGTATCTATATCTTACGTTGTTACTGGAAATTACATTCATGTGTTGTGGGCCAAATAAATTGAATCCATCATATATTTGTATTATAAAACTAGATTCTTAGTAGCCAACAATTTTGGTATATAACTTCCTCCTGCAATATTAATTCAACATAAGAGCGACTCTTCTGACCTGCTACATTCTTGTGGATCAATCCAATTTCATTGTTAATTTAATTTTTCAATAATTCTTGAATAGGTATCGAGAGTCAAGCAAATCAAACTATTGCTACTAGCGAGGAATACACTGTTGATTGGGGTATGTAGCTCTTTACAAACTATACTAATATAGCAGACATTATTCTTGTTTTAATGAAAGAACTAGGTGTACGCTTTGAGAATAGTATCAGCTTGCTGGTATATAAACAATACTTATATTCTTTTCTTGTTCTATTGTGGTTTAATTGTTAATTTCTGATTTTAATTAATTATGTCGATCATTATAACAGGTTTCTTCAGCTGTATCAACTGTACAGGACGGAAAAGGTGTATCTCTACATGCATCTGTGGAGGTTGCTAGCATGTCCGTCTATGCTGGGGCGTAAACGATTCTGCTGCTGCATTTCGTCAACTCCGTTTAAAACGTAGTCGACTATCGACCTTTCATCGTTGATCAAAACCTTCTTCGTGGTTGTTGCCATTTTTCTTAACCTCAACACGATCACATTTCTAGAAGCTTCTTCATAGCAGTCCATCGCTGCTGAAACAGATTACGTTGGAGGAGGGAGAGTTTTGTTTTTACCTTAAAGGAGTTTAAGTGTTGAGTAGTAGACTTGATAGGGTGAGTTATTTACTGTAAATAAGATTTCTGTAATTGGAATTTATATGTTGTCCTTTTCTGTAAATAAGTTTCAACTATTTACTCAACCGAGTCATTGTATGATATATCTTCTTGATTTTACCATTTTAAAACTACCTATATCGATTGTAATTGGGTATACACCAATTTCGTTTATAACTGGCAGGATGATATTGACCAATCATAGAATGATGTTCATAAAGATTTATACACCAATTCTATTGTAATTGGGTATACACCAATCGGTTATATATATGACCCTGACCATCGTTTCTTTGCCTATAACAATATTAGATTTATGACCACCAATACATTGGAAAGATGTATACCCATTAGTGGATTCGTACATTTAGATGAATTTGGGTTTACATCCATTGTTTCATTATTGGATTTTTGGACACACCCATTGTTGGTGTATACCTGTTTTGGTAATTTTGATAATGCAAAGGATACTATATTGGGTCGATTGGGGGTACGTACAGTATAATATATCAATTCGAACTGTAATAGTGGGTATATACCAATTCTGTTCGTATATACCAATTGTAATACATATGATTGAGATACACTACTAATGGATAACTACTAGATGCGGTACTTGGTGTTTACCCATTTGGGTATATACCAGAGGTGGTTATAAGATACACCTATTTGGGTATAATACTCATTGGGGTACGTACAATATACTATAACAGTACGACCTGTAGTAGTAGGTATATTCCTATTATATCTATATATACAAATTGTGAAACACATGATTGAGATGGACTACTAATCGGGAAATACTACATGTGATACTTGGTATTTACTCATTTGATATATACCATAGATGATTATAAGAGGTGCTTATTTTACAAGAGGTGGTTATAAGATATACCTATTTGGGTGTATACCCAGTTGGGGTACGTACAATATAATATATCAATACGAATTGTATATATACCAATTATGTTCATATATACCACCTGTGAAACATATGGTTGAGATACACTACGAATGGATAACTACTAGATGCGGTACTTGGTGTTTACCCATTTGGGTGTATACCAGAGGTGGTTATAAGATACACCCATTTAGGTATACCCATTGGGGTACGTACAATATACTATAACAGTACGACCTGTAGTAGAAGGTATATTCCTGTTATATCTGTATATACTTATTGTGAATAACATGATTGAGATGCACTACTAATGGGTAACTACTAGATGTGATACTTGGTATTTACTCATTTGATATATACCAGAGGTGGTTATAAGAGGTGCTTATTTTACAAGAGGTGGTTATAAGATATACCTATTTGGGTGCATACCCATTGGGGGTACGTACAATATAATATATCAATACGAAATGTAATAGTGGGTATATACCAATTATGTTTGTATATAACAATTGTGATACATATGGTTGAGATACACTACTAATGGATAACTACTAGATGCGGTACTTGGTGTTTACCCATTTGGGTATATACCAGAGGTGGTTATAAGATACACCTATTTGGGTATAATACTCATTGGGGTACGTACAATATACTATAACAGTACGACCTGTAGTAGTAGGTATATTCCTATTATATCTGTATATACTAATTTTGAAACACATGATTGAGATGCACTACTAATCGGGAACTACATGTGAAACTTGCTTATTTTACAAGAGGTGGTTATAAGATATACCTATTTGGGTGTATACCCAGTGGGGGTACGTACAATATAATATATCAATACGAATTGTATATATACCAATTATGTTCGTATATACCACCTGTTACACATATGGTTGAGATACACTACGAACGGATAACTACTAGATGCGGTACTTGGTGTTTACCAATTTGGGTATATACCAGAGGTGGTTATAAGATACACCCATTTAGGTATACCCATTAGGGTACGTACAATATACTATAACAGTACGACCTGTAGTAGAAGGTATATTCGTGTTATATCTGTATATACTTATTGTGAATAACATGATTGAGATGCACTACTAATGGGTAACCACTAGGTGTGATACTTGGTATTTACTCATTTGATATATACCAGAGGTGGTTATAAGAGGTGCTTATTTTACAAGAGGTGGTTATAAGATATACCTATTTGGGTGCATACCCATTGGGGGTACGTACAATATAATATATCAATACGAAATGTAATAGTGGGTATATACCAATTATGTTCGTATATAACAATTGTGAAACATATGGTTGAGATACACTACTAATGGATAACTACTAGATGTGTTACTTGGTGTTTACCCATTTGGGTATATACCAGAGGTGGTTATAAGATACACCTATTTGGGTATAATACCCATTGGGGTACGTATAATATACTATAACAGTACGACCTGTAGTAGTGTATTCCTATCATAACTACTAGATGATACACTACTAATGGATTACTACTAGATGCGGTACTTGGTATTATCCCATTTGGGTATATACCAGAGGTGGTTATAAGATACACCCATTTGGGTATAATACCCATTGGGGTACGTATAATATACTATAACAGTTCGACCTGTAGTAGTAGGTATATTCCTATTATATCTGTATATACTTATTGTGAAACACATGATTGAGATGCTCTAATAATGGGTAACTACTAGATGTGATACTTGGTATTTACTTATTTGATATATATACCAGAGGTGGTTATAAGAGGTGCTTATTTTACAAGAGGTGGTTATAAGATATACTTATTTGGGTCTATACCCATTGAGGTTGCGTACAATATAATATATCAATAAGAACTATAATAGTGGGTATACGCCCATCAAGATCATCTTTCCCGCGAGTGACCTTATGTATGGTTGGGCATACAGCCATCAACTACGTTTCGGCATACACCCATTCGAAATTACTAGTTTAGCATTTTGAGTGGGTGCACACCCGTTTTGTCACCAATAATGACCGAGTTATTTCTAATGCACCCATCAAGATCATCTTTTCCGTATTTGACATTATGTAGTGTTGGATATATGCACATCAACTTCCTTTTGGGTATACAGCAATTCAAAATGGTTGGGCATACGCCCATCAAGATCATCTTTCCCGCAAGTGACATTATGTATGGTTAGGCATACGTCCGTCATCTACGTTTTGGTTTAATACATAACGAAACTTCTACCTTTGTGTTGGCTTGGGTTGACGCCCAACCATGTTAGAGCCCTCATTTGGGTGTATGCCCAATAGATCTAATATGCCATTATTATTGTTTAATTTACCTAAGTAATGAAACTTCTTCCTTTGGGTGTATGGCCAGAGGTCTTTGATTGGGTGGATGCCCAATCACGTTAGAACCTTCCTTCATATGTACCATAGTCATGTTAGAAAGTTCCTTCATATGTATCTTCATTTGGGTGTATGCCCAATAGAACTAATAAGCCACTATTATATTTGTAATTCAACCTTAACACCTTCATGTGTGAGTATGACCAATACACATAATAAGCAGTTATGTGTTTTGTAATTTTAATACATAACCAAACTTCTACCTTTGTGTTGGCTTGGGTCGACACCCAATAGACCTAACAAGCCATTATTATTTTTTAATTGACCTACGTAATGAAACTTCTTCCTTTGGGTGTATGCCCAGAGGTCTTTGATTGGGTGGACGCCCAATCACGTTAGAACCTTCCTTCATATGTACCATAGTCATGTTAGAAACTTCCTTCATATGTGCCATCTTCATTTGGGTGTATGCCCAATAGAACTAATTAGCCACTATTATATTTGCAATTGAACGAGGTAATGAAATGCCCCCTTTGGGTGTATGCCCATACAACTTTTCTTGTGTTGAAACAACTATTTCATATCCAACCTTCTCCATTTGGGTGTATGCCCATAGGCATTTGCTTTGGATGACGCACACTAACGTAAAAACAGTCATTCAACCGTAACACCTTCATGTGTGTGTATGACCAATACACATAATAAGCCGTTATGTGTTTTGTAATTTTAATACATAACGAAACTTCTACCTTTGTGTTGGCTTGGGTCGACGCCCAACCATGTTAGAACCCATTGACATAGTGCGTTCGCTTATTTGGGTTGCATGGGAATTCGATTATACACTTGTTGGGGTATCTAGATAGCATTGTAATCACGGATTGGGCTAGTTCAATGTAGTTCATTTTGAAATTGAGTATACGGCCATGTAGTATATACCCTTGTACTCGTCACGTGTGGAATTTGGTCTTCTTGTCACATTGTGTGGATTTTAGTCTACACCCATTTCTGTATATGGGTATACATTCCAAGAGGAAAAAAAACCCCGCGAATACAAAATCCTATATAACGGATGTATACCCGAAAACACACGTTTAGGAGTTTATAGAACATTGTACTCATTCATTTTTTTGTAAATGGGTATAGATACAAAGAGTAAATGGGTATACATCTAAAAAGCAAAAAAAACACGTGAAACTAAATTTTACATATAGACATGAACAACAAACAATAAGAAGGAAATATAATTTTTATATAACGGAGGGTATACGCAACAAAAGTTAACAAAAAACACAAGCATAACTTTATTAATTACTTCGTTAAAATTCATCAAAATCATATTACTTTAATGTACAAATCGCAATTACGGACTTTAATATTCTCCTCATCAACTTGTTTAATAAGATTTGGCGAGTTAAAGCAAATGAAACAACACTTTTTACTACTCCTTCAAACCCAGCTCCTCTGGAATTTGTTGTTCTAGCAGCTACCCTCAAAGGAAATTTATTTATCACAATTTATGAACAAATATCTATATAAATAGCTAAATTAAAATACGGTATACCATACTAAAATGTTGTCTAGAAAATTGCAGCAACCTCAACAATTTTTGAGTATATGCACCTGCATCACACAACAAAACAGATAAACCATAATTATTAACATTACCACATAGTAAGCAAAAAATTGTAGTGTCTTTTGGTGTTTTTCTTCAAGAGAGAAATCAACGATAAAAAGGAGAAGGAAAATAAAGTAAAAAGCTAATGAAGGCTGTAAATGGATCTTCCTCCACCAACAGCTGATACAACATTGCTCATATTATCATTTGCTACAAACCTATCTGAAGCTTCTTTAGCAACATGGAAACAAAAACACAACATTTAAATAAAATAAAAACTAAAATTACATGTCAATATATTGCTCAATTAATGACCTGATTTCTTCATTAGTGGAATACACGAGAGTATTATGTTAAGGAACCTACAGGTTTCGTGTCTAACTAGTTGATCAGTGACTCACCGCTTCTTCTTGGAGGTTTGTAATTGAGGATTCAATGAACATTCATCAGTAATATTTAGAGTAGCGAAATCACAAACTAGTAATTGAAAATTTACAGCTTCAAGCCAATGTTGCTATGCTAGTTTTTGTGCTTTCTCGGCCTTGGATACTCCTTTTTTCCATCCTGGATTATTTAAAAAATTTAGTATAATGTTGTATTTATAAGCGTCTCTGAAAAGGGCCATGTTTGGTTTAACCTTAGTTGCTCTGGTTCGAGCTCTAGCCCACCGTGAAACTGCTGCATTTTCCGGCTTCTCAACATTGAAGAACGATACAGTGCTTCGTTTAAGCTCGGCAAAATCCAATGCTTTCCACCTACAAATCAACAAATTCAAGCTTATGTTTTATCCGAGACAAAATGGTAATGAATTAACATTTTCTGGACATGACAAAGTTCCTCACCTACAAATGCACAAACCCTTTTGAAGCTGTAATAGCTCTGCAATGAGCCTACAAGTTTTGTCAAGTTAAAAATCAGCGAGTCATTATAAACCGTTAATGATGATTTTCAAATACAGTTGATTACCCCTCTTGATTATAAAGACTTTTATGAAAATCATTCAGTACTGAATCCGCTGAAGCAATGCCCGTTGAAAAGCTGCATTATATAACAAGTCCGCTCAATCATAAAACCAAAAATAATAAATATATATTTTCCATTATACTAAATTATTAATTATAATTTATTCACTTACCTGAAGATAATCAGTTAGAAAAGAAGCTTGGAAAGGACTAAGATCCAAGAAGAAGATTTAGCAGGATACAAATGCTCTATTCATCAATACTCTTATGCTTTTCCTCTATAACAAATTAAAATAAAAACAATTAAGCAAACGAAACACACTAATGGGAGGTTCTGATTGAATCGTACCTGCTAGACAATACCGAAACCCAAAGTTGCAAAAGTCAACAAAATTTGTTTCCTTTTGACCTCTTTCTCGAGTATCCTTATTCCAATAGCATTATTATGTGGAAACTCAAATACTGTGAAAGCAACTGTAAATTATTAGGTAAAGCAAGAAGAAGAAACACAACCCTAGAATTTGACCCAAATTTAAATCAGAGGATTCAAGAAGAAGAAATACCTTTAATTAGTTTTTGATTAATGTTTGAAACCTATAAGCTTCCTATTCTCTTCACCGTTTATGATTCTTGGGATTTTTGTTTGATTCGAATGTCGTTTTGGCATCTCCCCAACGGTTATATTGGTTCGCCGTTTTGGTTTCTCATCAGCGGAGATATTGGTTCTCATCAGCGGATCCATAAACCCTAATACTAATGCGATGGTGAGAAAAGGGTATTAGTTATTGATTGATTCTGAAAATGGAATTCATTTATTTACTGTTGGTTTGCTGGTTTGCATAGAGAAGAAGTAGGGCTTATGAGAGAGGAACAAAAAAAACATCGGTGCTTATATAAGAATGGAAGAGCAGAGAGTGGAATGACGAAGATGAACAGTCGAAATACTAGTGTATAAGGATTGAAAAGCAATTACATCGGTACCAATAAGGAGAGAGGGAAGTTTTTTATTTTGAAAATAAGGAATGGGTTTGTGTGCAACAGACAGTGAAGAGACATATGCTGGAAGAGAGAGAATTACTTTTAGTGGCAAATTAGTAAATACTACATTCGGTTGAGCCATATATAAGTACCCATTACATTAGGCCTTATATTATAAGTCGTATGTTGCTATGGGCCTTTTTAATTAATTCACCCTTTTTTTAATTTCTTCATTACCTATGTATAATTACTTTACAATTTGTTTTTTTAATAAATGATTCATCGTAAAAAAAAAACAATCACTTTTACATATGATATATTTATTATTGGGATAATGTCCAATTAAATCATGATTCATATTGTCTATGCCCAAATGTTGACAGGTGAATATTTCTTCCCAAATAAATTAGGCTGTTTCCATTTAAATCAAAAATTCATTATCAATTTACTTTCTTACCCTCTCTAGTCTATATCTTCTTTTATTTTAATTGTTATTTATACACCTATTATAAGAACAGCGGCCACCCACATCTCCAAATTCAACCTCACTTCTCCGGATACCCCACCACCACAACTATTTTAAATTTTTTCTTTTTTCAACTCTGCTTCGTTTCGAAGGTGATCTTGTACTGCTTTTCATTGAGGTGCTCGAGGTTCCGATTGTTGACACCGTTCTCTGGCCAATTATCTCCGCCGTTGAGTCAGTGGCTCTCGTTTCCATGCTTTGCTTCTTCTTTCTCTTTTGTGGTTGTACCGTTTAAGCGTGTCCTTAAATACAATTAGGATTTTGCACTCACCGTTCTGTAAATAGTTCTTAATTAGTTTGGCAAGGTGTAATGATCGGAATATGCGGCTGACAGCCGGCAGGTGCAAATTCAGGCGTTTTAGATATTTTGATAACGTGGCACAAGCACGTGACTTGGTACAAGGAAACTCATAGTTTAGTTTAGCTAATCGTGCTACAAATCATACCATATACTTTCCCCTTAAAAGGCATTTGTTAATGTAATTGTGATCTTTTTCTGTTCTGGGTAAGAACAAGAGCTTGAAGAATTTGAAAGGGCTGTTAAGTCAAGTTATAAAAGTAGGGGAGATGAAATAACAATAACAAGGCATAAACAATTTGTTTCAGTGATTAAAAACCAGATTTTTCATGTTGAAACAGCATTAAAGGAAGCAATTAATACATAAAAGAAACAATCTTGTTTAGACAAGAGAGAATATGATGAGTTTGTTTTTTCTTTCTGCAACTCCTCGTAAAGATAATTTTGATGTGCAAATTGTAATTGATAGTAAAGATAAACCAATTAATTCAATAGCTATCGAAACTCTACAATATAAAGATCATCCTCAAAGCATGAGGATAAATTGGGTAAATCAGTTTATGGGAAGATTTGGTGAAAGTCAAAGACAAATACGAATTTATCCTTATGGGTATACAATTCGATTTATGCTTCTTTTTATGCTCACTATCTTTTTAGTAGTGCATTTTTCTGTTTGTTCAACTTAGGAGCAAGTGATAATTATCATAAAGGTGTGGATTATGGGAATTATCTCAGAATTTTACCCATGATATATTTGATTTCCAGCTTGTGCCAGCTATGGTTGGGATATATGCATACAAAGCAGCTGCTTTAGTACAAGTATACAAAGATAATGGAGACCTTCAACTTATATTTCTTGGATATGAACAAGACTAAAAGTCTCAAACTAATTGTGCCTTTTGGTACAAACTTTGTGAGATGTGACTGTAAATTTTGTGTATGACATGTCACTTTACTAGTGCTTAATGTTGATAAGTTTCACTTTGTGTATTCGAGCTTTTGCCTTTATATATATAAAGGGTTGGGAAATTGTATTTGAAAAAAAAAGATTATATTCCAATCACGATCTTAGAGATGGGACAAATCCCATCTTAAATTTTTGACTCGCGAAACAGCACGTCACCATCTCCAACATATTATACCTTTAATTAGTTTTACAATAGCAATGGGACAAATCCCATCTTAGTTATACAATAGAGATGGGACAAAACCCATTTCAGTATTAGAATGAAGATGAGACAAATTCATCCTACTCTTAAAATTAGAGATGGGACAAAATCCCATTTAAAAAAAATCAAAAAATCAAAATCAAAAAAATTCAAAAATTCAAAAAAAAATAAAAAAAATCATGGACGTAGATATTATTTTGCCTCATCTAAAAATGTATTTTTTTTTTTTTAGAATTAGTTATGATGATTTAAAAAAATTTCCCGGACGTATGCGTACGATGAAATTAATAGTAGGTGGACAAATCTCATCTCAATATTAGAATGGAGATGAAACAAATTCATCCCAATCTTAAAATTAGAGATGGGACAGATCCTATTTGAAAAAAAAAAGTAAAAAAAAACCAAAAAAACAAATATTAAAAAAAAATCGAAAAAAAATCATAGTCGTAAATATTAATCTGTCTCGTCCAAAAATGCAATTGTTTATTTTTTTAGAATTAGTTATGCAATTTTAAAAAAAATTCACGGACGCGCGCGTGTGATGGAATTAGTAGTAGTAGGTGGTGGTGGTATAGGCGGGGTGGTGGTGGTGGTGGTGGGATGGGGTGGGGTGGTGGGTGGTGGGGGTGGGAGTGGGGTGGGGGTGGTGGTGGGTGGTAGGTGGGGGGTGGGGTGGTGGTGGTGGGGGGGTGGTGGGTGGGGTGGTGGGGGTGGTGGTGGGGGTGGTGGTGGTGGGTGGTGGTGGGGGGTGACCGGTGGGGGTGGGGTGGTGGTGGTGGTGGGGGTGGTGGGGGTGGTGGGTGGGGGTGGTGGTGGTGGTGGTAGGAGTGGGGTTGCGGTAGTGAGGATGGTGGTGGTAGTTGTGATGGTTTTTAATTAATGTTTCTTATTATTTAAAAATATAGATAAACTTTCATGTTTAGATAATGTTTGATTTAAATAGGAATAACAATTACAATAAATATATTTTTGTAATGTTTAAACCTAAAATATTGTGTAATCTAAATAGAAAGATAGTTTGTTATTTTGATTTAAGAGGACATTGATCCTTTATTATTAGTCAAACTTTATCACTCTAAAGTCTACCAAAAAAAAAAAAGAATGATAACGAAAACAATGTTTCATTGCTGTGAAAAAAAAGGACTGAACAAAAAGGTCACTGACCACCTTGGCTGTTTAAAAAAAATTATGACGTGAACATTTTTTTAATTATCATTTCCTTTTTTTAGATTTTATAAAAGATTATAATTGAATCCTTAGATCTATTCAAAACAAAATAAAAGAAAACTTCTTTGATCAATTTAAAAAAAAAATAAGAGTCAATTATTAATTAATGTTTAATAAAAAACTTATTAATAAAAAAGTGTCTAAAATAAGTCACTTTATAAAAAACAAGGCTCAACCCAAAATACCCCTACATATAATAATTAAAAAAAAGAAAAAAAATTAAAAAAAAAACAAGAAAAACTAATAAACACACGCACGCATCCGTGAATTTTTTTAATTAATTCTCAAAAATAAAAAAAATAAAAATTTAATATATTTGGATAAATCAAATTCATATTTACGTATATGGTTTTTTTTGGAGTTTTTTGAGTTTTTTGAATTTATTATTTTGCAGACACGGAATTTCATGTTTTAAACATGAAAATCCGTGTCTACGAAAAAAATCACTATTTCAAACAGTGAATTTCATGTTTTAAACATGAAAATCCGTGTCTGCAAAAAAAAAAAAAAATCATAGACGTAAATATTAATTTGCTTTATCTAAAAATACAATTTTTTTTTCTGATTTTCCAAGAATTAGTTATGACGACTTTAAAAGTTTCACGGACACGCGCGTGTGATGAAATTAGTAGTGGGTGGTTGTGGTGGTGGAGGTGGTGATGGTTGTGGTGGCTGCAGTGGTGGTGGTGGTTGTAGAAGTACTCTATTATTTGTTTAATATTTAAAAATAAATAATATATTAAAAATAAAATAATATAGTTATTAATAAAGGTAGTAAAGATATAAAAAATATAAAAAGAATATTTTTTTATTAATAATTATTCTAGTAGAATTTTTTATTAAATAAATAATTGAAGACTTAATTAAATAATTATGTACTTTTATTAAGTATCTTTTTTGATAAATACCTTTATATTAAAAGTGAATTTGATAGTATTATATTAATATATTAATCATCCATATTTTAGAAAAAAAGTCGTGAAAAGAAAACAAAAAAAAGTCGTGAATTTTGACAAAAAAGGAACAAAGTAATTATAAGGCTTTTTTTAATCTTCACGGTCAAATAAATTATGAAACTTTGATAATTTTTTTTTATTAATATCGAATTGTTTCAATATTGAATCTCAATCTAATATTGAGGATACAAGTGGCACCTGTGAAAATTTGCTGATTTTAGAAAAAAAAATTATTATTTTTTATTTTCATTTTTAAGAAAGATTTTATTTCCAGAAAATCTTTCTATAGAATTTAATATCACTATAGTATAATTGTGAAAGAATGAAATAAAATAAAATTATGGAAACGATAATTTTTTTTTATCGTCAAATCAAACTTTTTCTATTAAACGCAAACTTCAGTTTTTACATCAAAGGCCCATTATGAAATGGACCACTACTTTAGCTAACTATTACAAGCCCAATATACTAAAGGACCAATACATTACATGAATAGTGAACTAACTATTACAAATCACCTCAACTAGATTTTTAACATTATTACATTTAAAAATTCTGCTTTAAAGCTTAACAGTTACAAAGGAGATTATACTATTATAAATTCTATCCTCATTAAACTCCATTCCACCGTGTTCTCTACGATTCCTCTCACTCCAAATGAAGTACATGAATGTAGTAATACATGCACTAATCACAAGCAGATGTTCATAATTTGCACTTGTCTTGAGAGATTCCTTGATCAACTCATCAATTGAGCCTACTGCTGTTTGACTTAGGCGTTGCAATATCCTTTTTGAGAAATCACAATTTATAAATAAATGATTTACCTCTTCTTCATTAACTTTGCAGAAGTGACACATTTGATTTACATTAAGGCCCCACTCTTTCATTCTTGTCTTAGTAGGTAACCTATTCAAAACAGCTAACCAAGCAATAAACGAGCACCTCAGAATACAAGTCTTAGCCCATATAATCTCACTCCAATACACCTTCTGCTTATGCACTCTAATTCTATCCATAGTTTTCTTATAAGAAAACTTCTTTTTTCAGTTTCAGACCAGAATACAGAATCATTTTTATCAACTAACTTAATAGAATTTATAAGATAAAGAGCCTTACCAATACATGGTGGAACTCTCCATCTACCCCTTCCATAGCACTCACTGACTGTTTTGTTACAGTTAAGATTAGACTCATCAATTTGAATCTGCAATAAATCTTGTAAACTTCTTTTGTTCACCCACTTATCCCATAGTATATAAGTAGATTTTCCATTGCCAATTTCATGATAAATCAATTCATAAGCAATCTTTTTGATTTTAAGTAACTGCTTCCAAAGCCATGAGTGATGTTGTTTTACATCAAGGCTCCATATACATTTATGTTTCAATATATTAGCATTAACCCATTTGCTCCAGAGATTATTACCTTGAGAATAAAATCTCCAGAAACTAAACAACAGGCAAGTCTTGTTCATTGCTTCAATACTTGGAAGGTTTAATCCTCCTTCATCTTTGCTACAACATATGCTTTCCCAAGATACTTTATCCCCAGTAGGATCATTCATTGAGCCTCTACTAACACATTTCCATCCTTTACACTTAACTTTTTAGAATTAAGAGGAATTCCTAGATATCTCACAGGTAAAGATCCTGTTTTGATATCAAGAATTCTAGAGATATCTTCTTTTAATACATCATTAACACCTCCGAAATACAGTTCACTCTTGTGAAAATTAATGCGCAACGCAGAGCTTCTTGAGAATAAGTCTAACGCTTCTTTGACTACACAAGCAGAATTAGAATCAGCTTTCATGAAGATTAATAAATCATCAGTGAATATTAGATGGTTCAAGGACACCTTTTTACATCTCGGATGATAACTACACTTCTCTTTTTCAGCTACAATTCGAAATAAGGAAGAAAAAACTTCCATAGTAATAGCAAACAAGTATGGGGAAAGAGGGACCCCTCGTCTAAGGCCCCCCTTCCCTTTGAAATAGCCACACGCCTAGCCATTAACACAAATAGAGTAAGATGGTGAGTAAACGCTCATTATAATCCAATCTATAAACTTAGGAAAGTTCAGAGCATGTAAGGTGGAGAAAAGAAATTGCCAATTGACACTGTCATAGGCTTTTTGCATATCCAAATTGATAGTACATGAGGGTTTAGTTGATAATTTTTCATATCCAAGCACCACCTCCTGTGGTACTAATATATTATCCCCTATACTTCTACCTGCTACATACGGCGCTTGATTAATTGATATTATATAAGGGGTTTTAATTCAAAAGGGCCACAACCAAAATAACTTTCTTTCTAAGGTCCAACCCATTTCACTAATAATTCAAGTCCAAAATACCCCTTAGTGGGCTACGTTACAATTTAGTGGGCTAGTTGTCAAACATTCTATCAAACAACTATTGGGTTACAAAAAATACATTTAAAACCCACAAAAGCTCACACGGCATCTGCTCCCCATAAACTCCATTCTCATCAGCGTATCACTTCTCGCTAAATAAAAGGCTTGCAGCTATCACAAAATGGACATTTTAGGTGGATGTAATTGATCAAGTAACGACTTGTGTAGGTGAGCGACTTGGTTGGGAAGAGATTTCACCATCAGAATCAAAGCAGATCATCCCCATCATCATGGCGGGCTTGTGGGCTCATTGACGGAGAAGACTGGAACAAACATCTACAACCCGGTTGATGGCGTGCTGGGATCTGTACAAACATTTGGTGGGCTTCTATACATACATTTGGTGGGCTCTGTACAGACATTTGGTGGGCTCTGTACAAATATTTGGTTAAAATGATGGATACACATATTTTAAGCAACATTTGCAGATTTTCCCATGATAAAGACCAATATTTAGAGATTTAAAATGACTTACATTCACAATAAAAGTGTGACCAGTAACATTTGAAACCACTACTCTCCAAGCATCATTAGCTTCACGAGCAGAAGAAATCCAAAGCTTCACTTCCCATTCCAAACACCTAATTGATGCATTTTCACACCAACTGAACCACTAATCTCATGTGCCATCTCTTCCAATATTTTCTCCACTGCACTTTCTTCATTCCCATGATTTATCTCATCTCTCATATCTACAACCCGTTTGATGGCGTGCTGGGCTCTGTACAGACATTTGGTGGGCTCTGTACAGACATTTGGTGGGCTCTGTAGAGACATTGGTGGGCTCTGTACAAATATTTGGTTAAAATGATGGATACACATATTTTGCCCATGATAAAGATCAATATTTAGAGATTAAAAATGACTTACATTCACAATACAAGTGTGACCAGTAACATTTGAAACCACTACTCTCCAAGCATCATTATCTTCACGAGCAGGAGAAATCCAAAGCTTCACTTCCCATTCCCAAACACCTAATCGATGCATTTTCACACCAACTGAACCACTAATCTCATGTGCCATCTCTTCAAATATTTTCTCCACTGCACTTTCTTCATTCCCATGATTTATCTCAACTCTCCTACACCATAAATCATCAAAGTTAAATAATAATTGGATCAAAAAGGGTTGTTGTCGGATTTATGGATGGGGCCGCTGCTACCTGTTCCAGACAGAAACTCTCGCACAGTGATCGGTGGCGGCAGATTGTGATTGAATTTGTGGAGAGGGGGGCTGCTAAATGTTCGGAGAGTGGTGGCTATGTTGGTGGGCTTGAACGGGCATAAGATGTGGTGGTTGTGTTGGGTTGTTGCTGTGATGTGGAGGCCGGAGGTGATGGAGATGGTTTGGGTTGGTGGAGGTTTGGCCATGGCTGGAGAGCGTTTGCTACAGAGGGTGGGGAAAGATCTAACTGGTCGGAGAGTGGCGGTTGTGTTAGTGGCTCGAACTGACAGAAGGAGTGGCGGTGGTGTTGGGTTGATGCTGTGATGTAGAGGTCGGAAGTGAGGGAGAGGGGTTGGACTGGTGGCGGTCTTCTAGCGTTGGCCATGGCTGGTGAGGGAGGGATAGAAGGAACCCCTATTTCTCTTGCGTGTATAAATTAGAAAAGAATGGTTTTAGTGTATAAAAGGAGAATAGGGTTATAGTGGGTATATCATAAGTCTAAAAATAAAATTTGGACCTTATTCATCTAAACTTTTGGGCTGGACTTCTTAAGACACAATTTTTTAGGTTCTGGACTTAATTAGAAATTATCTCATTATAGAATTCATAACTCTTTTTAATCTTATCATAATGATAATATTTTCCTCTTTTTATTATAAAAAAAGGGAGATTTTGTTTATATACAATCAAATCAAAGAATATTTCGTTTAAGAAAACAACTTATCAATCAATTCGTTTTTCATTTGCATAACTTAAGAAATAAAATATATTTCTATAATCTTCAAACTTCTAAGGCAAATGTCAATACCATATATGTTACATCCAACCTAATAGAAGAATTTGGAAAAACTTGTATTCTGCTTCTAAGATTTATATTTATTCAAAATCCAGATGATATCCTATGATAAAATGTATGATGATGTGAATTCTATATGAAATTTTTGAAAAACCAAAATTACATTTTCTAAAAACATTGAGTTTAATAAAAGATATTTTGAGTCTATTAAAATAATCTACTAAATCTGAAGAGTAAATTATTTTGTGATCCTATCACTTATATTTGGAAAATATCACTATATGTTATATTTTAACAACATTATCATATGTATATTTGGTGATTTAAATTCTACTAGAATATTTACAAGTAATAATATTAAATATTGAGATTATCAAATGAATATTAGCAAATTGGCTATGCACAATAAACAGATTTTTATCCTAAATAATTTTGATATTAAATTGTCTATTTTTTTCAAGACGAATTCAAAGGAATATATATAAGGCTAGAAAAGTTATTTATTGTATTGTATATGCCGAGTTGCTAAGAATAATGCTCATAGTAAATACCCCTATTGGTAAATAACCAAAAATTATATCCATCAAGATATTTTGATTGTGCAATTTCTATTACATTTCTTCGCCACCGTGCATAAAGATGGATTCTGAGAACATGTTATATATGATTTCTCAAGAATAGGGTAAGAAATAAACATATAACTGAAAGATAATAATACACCATTTATATTGATCCTCGTATACTCATTTAAATTATTAAAAATATTGTAAAGGTGTAGTGACTAAGTCACAATAACCATTTATCAATGCTCCCGATTGAACTTATGTCTCGGAAGAGTTATCTAATAAAATTAGATTATTGTACACTTAAAGCACAATAGATCTATATGGTTCCAACGATAGCATAAAGGAGCATCAACATGATCAAGTTGTTAATTATGAGACTTTTGACATCTTATAAATGTCAAAATAGTGTATATAACTGAGAATTAAAATACTCTTATTATTGGAACCTAACAAAAAATTGATCATGATCTAATAGTTATATATGCGCGCAATACTATTAATATAGAATGAAATAGATGATTTTTCTTAATTAAAATGTCTAAATAAACTGACTGACCATCAGTAGAAAGACATAAATAAAGCAATATTTTTTTAATTTCACTTGTACGACGTGAAATTTACACAGTTGTAAAACAAATGTGCTACAAGGGGGAGTCACTATATAAGATAGTATGTTGCAGCACACATAATATATTTATTAAAGAGATATAGTCTCCGGTGGTGGATACACTTTTATTTGTTATTATTTCTTATGAAAAGACTTCATATAAGTCATATGTCGATCACTTTAAATCATTATATATGAATGAAGCGTCAGTCAAATTTATGTCGTATCATTTATTACTCCTATTGAATGTCTCAAGTTATACACCATTGTGTTATACTTACATCAGGGGAAGACATTTATGCAATGCTCTTTTTTCCTTTAACATATATTTTTTCCCACTGGGTTTTCCTTGCAAGGTTTTTAATGAGGCAATTTATATAAGCGTATTGAAGAATACTATACTCTTTTTCCTTTAATAAGATTTTGTCCCATTAGGTTTTTCTTAGAGAAGTTTTAACGTATCTTCTCAAAATTAAATATTTGACGGGAATGCAATCTTTCAACAAGTAAACAGAGTCCAATAATATACTACTTGTATCTCTCAAGATAAAAGAAGCTACATCGAAGGTGATCAAACTAAATGTATCTCTCCAAAGTTATCCTTTAGACGTGAAATCTTGAAGAAATGTGAAATAGATGTTCATCAAATTCGCTCAAGTGACAATTTGGATTATATATTTACAAAGGTATAACCTACATCTATATTCAAGAAAGTAATACACCTGACTTCAAGACCTACCTGAGATGCTGCCAAGAGGGGAAGACAAATACGCATTATACTCTTTTCCTTTATCACGGTTTTGTCCTAATAGGTTTCCCTGATAAAGGTTTTTAATGAGGTAGTTTTAGTTAGCGTATAAAGAAATGTACTCTTTTTCCTTTACTAGATTTTTTCCTACTAGGGTTTTCTAGAGAGGTTTTAACGAGGCATATTCTTAGAGACTGAATATCCAAGGGGGAGTGTTATAAACCTATTTAGTGGATATTCATTCCAGCCCATGGGCTAGTAGTCAAGCCCACGAATACTAGGGTTTAGGGTTATCTATTACTTATAAATAGAAACTCCCACTATGTAATCTTTACACTTTTTGATTATAAACAGAACACCCCTCTTTCTTTCTCTACCGTTCACAACAATTCTCGTTAATCTACCTTTTTCTTTCTTCATCCCTTCTAATTATATATTATATTTGTTCATGTCACTTATAATTATATTTTGATAACTATTCTTAAATTACATCAAACAAATAAAATAAAAAATTTACTTTTTGCTAAATCATCTTTTTCTCTCTTTCATCCTTTAAATTATATATTATCTTTGTTCAGACCACTTTTATACTATTATAGTTTGATACTTATTCTTAAATTATATTAAGAAATTAAAGCATCATTAACCATTCATAAATAATATTTTGGATAAATTTATGAGAAAATGCCACTTAGGGTCTTGAACACACACCCTCTTCGAGATAGCAACCCCTCTAGGAGTCTCTTCTTACTAAAGACCTCAAAAAGAATTTAACACTTGAAACCCAAAACCCCTATTACCTTACTACCCTTGTTTTATTTTTTGTTTTCTATATATACTAATTTAGAAGCCCTACCATTATTATTCAGATCTATTTTCTCTCACCTCCCTCTTCTCTCCATTTCCCCCTCCAGACGTGAGTTAGCACTCCCCAAACCGCCACCACCACCATAACACCACCACCACAACCATAACACCACCGCCTCCCTCTGAAACACAACCACCAAAAAAACCTGCTGCTATTCTTCTTCTTCGATGCGAGCTCGAGACCCACGTCTCTGTTCTTCTTCGCGTGGCTACAGTTCGGTGGTTCGCCGGAGATCTCCCTGCGAACAGATCTGTTGCAATGGGTGGATGGAGGTGGAGGTGTAGCCGAGGTCTGGTCTCAACCATGGCTTCTTGTTCTTCACTGCCAAAGTTCGTGCTCCACTTGACAGACCTTTTTCACCATAGATCTGTGTAGAAAATGCGGTGGTGGCTTATCAGTTCCTCTCGCCGGCAGGTTGAGGATAAGCTGGAGAATGGTAGTGGTGCATGTTGGAGGATCGGGCCATGAGAGAGGCTTCTTCTCCTTCGGTGCAAACTCCAGTCTTCTTCTTCGATGCAAACTCCGGCGAAAACTTGCCCGAAGACCAGCTCAGGTGTTCGTGAGAAGACCACCAGAGAAACGGCAGCCCACTCCGTTCTTCTCTCCAGCAAATCGTGGACGGCGAGTCAGTTTCGTTTTTTGAACACCTCAAAGACCTCACGCACTGGATCGGAGTTGTTGCTGTTGCGTGCTCCATTGTTGTAGAAGCATAGCTCCACGTCGGAGCTCCATTAACGGTGGCGAGGGAGATAAAAATGGAGGTCTCTCCTTCAACGTGATGGCAACTGTTTTTTTTTTGGTAGAAATTGTTGACAAGATCTAGATTTGGTCAAAGGTTTTTTTTCTTTGTGTAATAAAATGTGTAAATGTGATTATTTTTAATAATACTCAATAATTTTATCTTTTTAGCATTTTTCAATTATACTCTTTGTGTGTTTTAATAGTACTCCCCAAATTTTAAGAGTACTCCGAGATTTTCTTAGAGTACTCCGAGATTTTTTAGAATACTCCGAGATTTTCTTAGAGTACTTCGCAATTTTCTGGTGGCCGGAGGTAGGTGGTTGGAAGTCGGTAGTCGGTGGTTGGATATATAGAGTACTCATTTAAATATATAGAGTACTCAGCAAAATTGTCTGAGTACTCAGCAAATTCTCGGAGTACTCTATGTTTTTCCGGTGACCGGTGACTGGTGGTCGGAGGTCGGTGGTTGGTGGTCAGAGGTCGGTGGTCGGAGGTCGGAGGTCGGTGGTCGGGGGTCGGGGGTCGGTGGTCGGGGGTCGGAGGTCGGAGGTAGGTGGGTAGTGGTAGTGGAGAGAGAAACAGTGACATCACACTTTCTTTGTCTTTTAGTGTTAGTAAGGGTAGGAAAGACAATTGTAAAAAATGAGGTCCCTAATAAGAACAGATTTTAGACACTACTCTATAGAGAAAAAATAGTGTCTCTAAGACCTTATGTATAATTCACCCTAAATTTATTTTTATATCTAAATACACATATTTCTTCTAAAATTAAGCCATGCCATATTTTAATTCTTATTATAGGTCTCACATACCATTTTTCTTCTAAATTTAGGCCGCTGCTCATTTTTTTCTCTAAAATACCATTTTCTAATTTAAATTTATTATAATTAATAAACTAATTACTTTTTTATCATCACCATAACTGCTCGATAGTCAATTCCGGCAGTCAACGACGGTCAATGGTCAACTCCGACTAGATTTTTCTCATTTTAAAATTTCGGGGCCGCCACTGGTCACCTTCGACGGTAATATTTTTTTACTTTAAAAAAAAATAGGGCAACCACCAGTCAACTCTGGCGAGTTTTTTATTTTTTTTATTTTTTTACAATTATCCGATAAAAATATATCGTTGTGATTTTTTTTTCGAAATTATTCTATTTTTTAATTATTTTTTTAATTTTTCTTATTCCAGCTCCAACGAATTTTGTCGAATAGCTGTACCGTAACTGCAACTACAATTGTAGTTGCAAATACAAGTACTAAAGTGTAGTTGTACAACTACGGTAATATAGTTGTGAAACTACAAAAGTGTAGATCTTCCTTCTAATTATAGGCCTAGCAAAATCACATTTTAGTTGCACAACTACACTTTTGTAGTTGCACAACTACACTTTTGTAGTTGTGCAACTACATTTTTGTACTTGTACCTGCAACTGCAATATTGTAGTTGCAGTTCCGGTACAGCTATTCGACGAAATTCGTCGAAGTTGGAAACATAAAAATAAAAAACCAGAATAATTCGAAAAAAATCACAGTAATATATTTTTCTCCGATAATTAAAAAAATCGCCGAAGTTGATCGGCGTTGACCGCCGATTGACTGGTGGCCCTCATGAATAAAAAAAATTGTTTTATTATTTCTTATTTCAGGGTATAATGGTCAAAAGACTTATAATGAGAAGACTAATTTCCTTGGTCTATAATTAAAAGCAATATGATATTTTAGCCCTAAGTTGAGAATTATCTCATAATATTTCTTTAAAAATCATTTGCTTTTCTTTCTTTCTCAAAACATTTTGAATATTATGTAATTCACATGCATTTCCCTTTTATCCTTATTACTTTTTTTTCTTGATACAACTAAGGTATAAAACAACTAGTAAGTCATACTTAACTAACGTCAAAAAAAAAGAAGTCATACTTAACTTACAAATATCCCGAAGGAGAGCACAATATAATTGTAGGGGTAGTTAGACGACACTTACCTTTCATAACTAACTTTTTCAATCCTTCGGGAGGACTAGCAAAATAAGCCGGATCACCATTTAGATGATTTCCCATCTTAGCCATAAAATCCGTACAATAGTTTGCTTCTCGATATACGTGAACAAGCTCAAATCATGTGTGAGACGCAAGAATATCCCTACACTCTTTCAGTAGCGTGTCTAGCCAATTCCCATTGTTCCCATCGATCTTCACTAGCGCGTGTAACTCTAGCAGTGTTCTAAAAGGCGCTAGGCGGGCGGTCGACCACCTTCGAGCGCCTAGGCGGAGCCTAGGCATTTTCTTGCTAGGCGGTTTTATTATTTATTTAAATATTATTTTAGGTTTATATAATTTATAAAATAAAGTTATATATTTTTTGTGTTAAAAAATAATTTTTTTATTTTTTGTATCAAAAAATAGTTTTTTTTTTTAGCTTCAGACCGCCTAGGCGCCGCCTGGGTCAGCGTAAGCGCCGCCCAAACCCGCCTAGGACCTTCTGAGACTGCCTAGAGGCCGCCTGGGCCAATTCTGGAAGTTACACTACCTTCTAGCGCCTAGGCGGCCGCCTAGGCCGATTTTTAGAACATGGAACTCTAGCAAATCAGTTTCGACAACAACCACCTCATGAGTCCTTTGAATAGCCAGAGATAGCCCAAAATTTAATTCAATAAGTTTCTATTCGAAGGCCGAGCATACCTTAGTCATTCCCACCAAGACACCCAGGTAATTTCCATCTGTATCGCGAAAGACGCCACCTACTCAGGCATCCAAAGACCCATGTTTATAGCTCCCGTCAATATTTAATTTAATGCCCACTATTGGTTGGACCCATTTTACCAGGGTACTCTCTGTGGATACGATCGAACCACCATCTATCTCCTTACCCCAGGCTTTAATGTAATTAACCGCATTATTTTCAACAACATACCTCAAAGATTGTACTGTTTTGTTTCTTTTACCTCCCTTAAAAAACAGTCATTTCGATCCATCCATATCGTCTACACAATTACAAGCGCTACTGTTCTTAATTCGAGACCATTCGCTACGCCTTTACACTCAATAATCTCACGCCACCACACTGATTTTGCGCTAGACTGCTGCTGCTCATGTTCATTTCGCAGCAGTTCTGTTTCTGCTGATACCCCAGGCTGCTGTCCAGAGTCGATCAGTTGATGTCCAGCATCTACACACATCATATGGCTGTTACACAACCTCTATTCTGCAGAATTAGTGTTCGAACTATGCGCTGCAGAAGTAAAACTCCCATCCTCTCGAATGTCATCTAGACCTGTTGTCCAACCGTTAATTCCAGCAGGCTCTTGATCAAGAGCAGCTCGCGCCACCTCATCCAGCTATCGCGTCCTATTTTGCAGCTCAACTAGAACCCACCATCCATTCCAAAGCCCCACATATATGCTGCAATCTCTGAAGAGGTGAACTTCCGTTTCTATTTTAATCCCACAGCCCGTATGAATTGTACTAACACTTACCCCACGGTGAGCGAGATTAGCGGCAGTAGGTAACCGACCCCAAATGGCCCTCCAAAGCAACATCTTGACTTTTTTTGGGCACTTAAGAGACCACACATTATCCCATTTGAAGTCCACATTAGCTGCAGGCGTTTGACTCGAGTTATAAGCCGATTTCAAGGAAAACCCTCCATATTTCTCGTGTTTCCAGTTATATCCACCCAATGTTTGAAGTGCATGTTTCCATGCTAATTCGCTTGACGTAGGGTTTGACTTTCCACCACGCTACTAGCAGTGACCTAATACCTTGAATAACATTTAGGTTGTCCTAGCAAATGATGATTTTATTTTTGTTTTCCTGTCGGCACATCTTCGCAGCTTCTAAAACGGAAACCGCTTCTCCTTCATCTGCTGAGTCGACCAGAACGGTTTTTAAGAATATTATTATGTTGCCTTTGTATGTGTCGCGTTTTATGATTTTGATACCGCTGTGTTCTGTTTTATTTTTGAAAGATGCGTCACAAGTGAAGATCGTATGAGCCCCATTTAGCTCATTTGATGTCCTATGGGTTTGAGTTGTTCCTTGTCTGGGGTCCTGTAGTAGGTATCGGTGTCCTTTATCCCATTCATTGCCAGAAAAGTCAGTCACACCTACATGTACAGAGTTAAAAATGTTTTATGCCAAAAGTTGAACGTTTTTGTGTATGGTTTTTATTTTCTGTTTCCATGTATTCCACAGAGTTAACATAATATATGAAGGTATTCTCACACCTACCCAAAATCGTAAAATAATAATAATAATGTAATTAACCAATGTTCTATGTGATATGTAGAAGTAAAATCTACCCCTATGGTTCAAAACGTGACATCTAGCATGGTTTCTTGCTTGTCGTGTGCCATATAATCACTATATCCCCATGTAACATTTAGTTGCTCCAATAGACCAACCAATGTAATTTTAGAATCGCAATCATTACGTTAGACTAAAAAACAAAATAGTGTAGTATTTGTACCATTAAAGATATAGAGGCAAAAAAGTAGCAATTTTATTTAAAATTTAAACACGAATTAAACATTGCTTGCATTTTGAATGCCAACCTCATAATATTTGATAGTTGAATCAACATGCACTTGAGAAATGGCACACCTTTCTTAAAATCGTAATTCTTTAATGAGAATGAGGAGAGGTGAAAGCATACCTTAGATAGTTGGCCTTCTTTACGACGGTCTGTGTTTGAAGACAAATGCCATGGATCAGCGAAAAAAATGAATCAATCAATTTAAACAATTAGCCAAAGCATGAGTAATTTAGGCAGTTAACAAAGCAAAGAGAACCTTCAAGAGAAGATCAAAGTTGATTTATGCTTATCCGGATAAACAACAAAGCAAGAGTTGTGATAGGTAGCAAATAAAGAGATAGAAGAGAGGTGAAAACAAAGATACCTTAGGGTATGTTTGGATGGAGGGATTGGGAGGGAGGGGATTGTATTAAAGGATAATGACAATCCCATCCGTTGTTTGTTTTGGAAATAAGTAGAGGGGATAGTTTATTAAAGGATACTTGCAATCCCTTACAAACCCATATATTCAATCCCTCCAATTCGGTGGGATTAGGAAGGAAGGATTCTTTTATTACGTTGTAATATCTAAATTACCCTTATTCTTTCTTTATAAAATATTTTAATAGGGGTATATGAGTCATTTAGTTATAAAAATAACCCCTTCCTCCCATTATTCTCCTAATTCAAACACCGGATAAATGTTATCCTTTAATAAAATCCCCCTTCTCTTTTTATTCAATCCAAACAAGATTAAATACTCTCCTTTCCATTCCCTTGTTATACTCTCCATTCCTATCCTTTAATAAATTATCCCTCCTTAATCCAAACATACCCTTAGAGTGTTGGCCTCCAACCGGAGTAGATACACAAGATCATGGAGATTGTTTTAGGCAACATTTGTCAAATAGAGGCTCATCCAACCAAATCTATATCAAGATTTTAAGAGATAATTACACCTAGGGTCTTGACCACACCCCCCTCTTCAAGATGGGGACCCGGCCTAGAGCCTCTTCTTACTAAAGACTTCAGCAACTTTTTAACACATGAACCCCAAAACCCCAATTACTAGACTACCCCTCTTTTGTTTTTTCTATACCTATATACACTAATTGTCATTTTCTAATTTCATTCACGTTCTAAATTCATTACCTCACTTCACTGCTTCTCTCTCCTCTCTCCTCTCAACAACCACCGACACCAGCTAAATGACCACCACTGCCGCCGAAATGGCCACCACCACCGCCGAGCACGCCTTCTTCTGCTTGAAGCTTCGTGACCACCGGAGCTGCTAGGGTTTCGCGCAGTCCAGATTCGAGATCCGGTGAGATGCAGACGAGATCCAAGTTAGCTGCTCTCCTCCTTCTTCTAGCGGCGAGCCATAGCAGCTGATGTCGTTCGAGCCATAGCAGCTAATGCCGTTCGAGCCATAGCAGCTGATGCCGTTCGTGGATCGAGATCTTCACCACCACCACAGAATCACCAACACCGACGTTATGTGCAGTGGAGCTGTGGAGCTGCAGTGGTGTCTTCAATGGCTGTTGAACGGTGCTTGAAGCTTCGAACTTCGAGCTTCGAACAGATGCAAACTCCGGCGAAATCTTGCCTGAAGACCAGCTTAGGTGTTCGTGAGAAGACCACCAGTGAAGCGGCAGCCCACACCGTTCTTCTCGCCGAGCATTTCACCACCGGAGGAAATGGTTTCTCGCCGAGCATTTCACCGTGCTTCGCCGGAGTTCTTTGTTTGTTTTACTCGCGTACACAGTACGCTTTAGCTTTAGGTTAGTTTTTTTTTCCAGATCTGGTTTGACCAGATCTGGTCAACTTGTAATTAGTTTAGGTTTTTTTTATTTATCTATTGTAAATGGTTTTAATTTTTGAATAGAAATGTTATTAAATGATACACATGATTTTTATAGAGTATTTATGTAATTTCAAAGAGTACTCTCTCTATTTTATAGAGTACTCCGACTTTTTTTATAGAGTATTCGTTTAAATTGTTAGAGTTTTTTTTAATTCTCGGAGTACTCTCTTTATTTCATAGAGTATCGGGAAAAACTGAGAGTACTCTCTCTTTTTCATAGAGTACTCTCAGTTTTTTCCGATACTCTATGTTTTTTCCGTTGACTGGTGGCCTGAGGTCGGAGATCGGTGGTCGGTGGTCGGAGGTTGGTGGTCGGTGGTCGGAGGTCGGTGGTAGGTGGTGTGAAGTTGGAGGTAGGTGGATAGTGGTAGGTAAAGGAGAGAGAAAGAGTGACATCACACCTTTTTGTTTTTTAGTGATAGTAAGGGTAGGAAAGACTATTGTCAAAATTGAGGTCCCTAAGAAGAATGGCATTTTAGAAACTACTCTATAGAGAAGAAAGTTAGTCTCCAAGACCCTATATATAGTTCACCCAGATTTTAAAGCAAAAATCATATGCAATAGTGCAAATCAACTCAAAACTTTATCAGGATCTACATTGAAATTAACTCAAAATAATTAACTTAATTGTCGTAAATCCCCAAACAAAATTCCTGGCTCAACCTATGTTTAAAGAACAAAAATGAGCACATTATATATTTTCTGTCATGATTTATATATTTAATCAAGTCCTTAAGTTATATGAAATAGCACTTTATAAAATATTCAACATTCCAAATCTTACCTTCAAATTCCTCCCATTTAAATCATGGAAACATTAATGATTAATTTGTTTTTTTCTTAATGCACTTACTTCTATAATTATACCAAACTATTTGGTTTAAATGGTAAGATTCTAATTATCATCATAAGATGAGATTTTGTTCCAAGGTATTGTACATATGAAATTATCTGTCTTTGCTCATCAATGCTACCATTCAACTGTTATACGCTTCATAAACCTTTACACTCGTATAGGTTTAGAGAAATTAGGTCTCCCATCTTATGTCACTTACTCAAAGAAGGCCATTTCATTAAATTTTGATTAGGATTCTAACAATTGATGAAATCGATGTCCTATAATAATCAGGTCAAATTTGTCTCTTGTTTGATCAACTTACAAAAACGTAGTCTTGGCAATCAAAGACATCCATGAGATATTGACAAGTTGGTGTAGAGAATGGAGATCATCAAACCTCATCCCAATTTTCGAATAGGGATGTGACGATTCCTATCTCAATAAGAGCGTATGGAGATGGGGTGGGTAGGGGGGGAGGGGGGGGGTTCAATTTTTTTTATCTTTTAAGAAAATATCACTTGAATCTTTGAATGGAGATGTGACAAATCTCATCTCATTTTTTGTGCAACAAATCCATCACAGTCACAGATACAATTCACAAAAGATAATTAGTTTCTTAACTATTGTAAATTAAGTCTCAACATTTGTGCATCATATTAAAAATATATTGATGGAAAACTTTCATTTTCAATTATTTTTATTTTGTAGCAATTGAGTCATATATATATATATATATATATATATATATATATATATATATATATATATATATATATATATATATATATATATAAAGCATGACAAGTTTCTCAATATTCTAGCCTCGTGAAGGAACACCCTCATTTTAGTGGATTTAATTACACTATAAATCCCTATGTAAATTATTTAAGTTAAATGCACAATAAGTCTCTATAGTATAAGTGGACCAGAATGGAAATTAAAGATGGGACAAATCTCATATTAGGTGAATGAAGGTGAGACAGATACCATCTCAGTAGGAGTGACGGGGGTGTAAATGTTTTTGGGTCTTATAAGAAAATCTCATTTGTGTCATAGAATGAGGTTGGACAAATCCCCCCGGACCACTCGCTAGAAAAGAAAACAAATATTAATCTTTTTTTTTGCCTAGGTCCCTAGTTGGAAAAGAATAAAGAATATAAATTTTTATTTTTGCCCCCGTCTCACTCGCTAGAAAAGAAAAAAATTAATCTTTTTCTCCCTTGTTGTAAAAGAAAAAAATCTAATAAAATAATTCTGCCCCAGGTTACCTCGCATGAAAATGAAATAAATATTAAAATGTTTTTCCTCGGGCCCCCATGTTAGAAATTCTAATTTTTTTGAAAAAAATTGCCTACCTTCCCTCCATCGGGATATTAAAGAAATCCAAAAAAAATGTTGCCCCCCGCTAGAAAAGAAAAAAATTTAAAAAATTGCTCCCCGAGTCCCCCGTGAGATCTGCATTGGAGGTGAGCCGTAAGGGTTTGTGTGCTGTGAGTGTTGTTTGTGGAAATGTAATGTATTAGGAGAGAGAGAGAGAGAGAGAGAGAGAGAGAGAGAGAGAGAGAGATTGAGAGATTTATTATTTTTAATAGCTTATATATAAGGGTTATTTTTGGAAAGTTTTAAGTCTTAAAGTAATGAAACGATTTAGGTGGTTCCTTGTGACACATTTTTTTGTTGTAAACAGATCCTGACCCCTTTTTATACCCACTTATATATCTATATTATATTTCGAAGTTTTTCCTACGGTCCTGATTTACCCACTTAAGTGGTGGTCAGGATCGATTCTGGGAAAACATAAGTGGTGGCCAGGATCGATTCTGGCAAAACATAAGTGGTGGCCAGGATCGATTCTGGCCCCACTTATTAATTTTTTTTATACAAAAAAAAAAAAAACCCTCATTCTTACATTGCTCTCGGAACCCTCGAGAGCCGCTACCCATCACTGTTTTCATCGCCGCTACCCATCACAAGACAACCGCCGCTACCCATTACCGTTCTCAGAACAACCTCATTCTCTATCCTTCGCTCTCCATCACCGCTCTGCTGCAAAAGAAAACACGCCGCCGCTTGAGGACCATTCTCCACCAAGCTGCTGCAAACTGATCTGCTGCAAAAGAAAACACGCCGCTCGAGGACCATTCTCCACCATCATCGAGGGGCATTTTCGACCATCAACCACCCGGCTTGGCTACGCCATCAACAATCGGAGAACCCAAATTAAAACACACTTACATTCCACCAAGTCGTTCTCTTAATTTGTAATCTAATCTCATTTTTTTCACCTCTCCACTAACCCGCTCTCCTGCGCCGCTTGGGGACGATTCTAAATTAAGGTAAAATCTTTCCTCCCTCTCTGCGATTGATTTTACTTTTGGGTTTTTACTTTTGTGTTGTTGCAATTTTATTTCAAGTGCAGTGGACATGCGAGCTGCTCCTTCTTCTTCAACCTTCGTAATAATTTTTCCTTGATGTTTTAATGCTCCATTACAACCTTCTGAAATAGTGGGTGTTAAGAAAATTGTGCAAGAGAAGTTACCTGAAGGTGTTAATGAACATGGTCTTACATTAACGGGATTTCTGTTTCTCCATGCTCTATTTATAGAGAAGGGGCGTCTTGAAGCAACATGGACTGTTCTAAGGAAATTCGGATATAATAATGAAATTAGATTAGATGATGATCAGCTCCCACCTCCTATTAAAAGACAAGTTGACCAGGTAAAATTCTCATAATGTTAAATCAAGTTACGATACGATTCTTACGTGAGAAAATTGATAAACTGATGCATTTTCCTTATTAAATATTCCCTTCGTGACCTCACTTGACTAAACACACCTTTTGAATGGAGAAAACAATGTGGCTAAATCAATATAGTGAAGAATTTACTATATATATATATATATATCTTTTGCTGATTCTTGAGTGTAAATTTTTGCAGAGTGTGCAGTTGACTAATGAAGCTGTGGACTTCCTCAAAAGAATCTTCTTTACTTATGATATTGATGCAGTACGTACTAAGCATCTGAAATATTTTTGTTGAATTCTGCTGAGTATCTGAAATTTGTAATTTCATTTTTTTTTGTTTTTTTTAAATTCTGTTCTCCAATTTGACTGACCAATGCTTTGGCTTCTATGTTTTTTATTTCTAATATGCATCGCTTTATAACTTAAGTTTAATAAGTGCCTCTAATAACTTTAGATACAATATAAGTGTCTGTTTCTAACGCGTTTGAGGTGTGTTTGCATTACAATGTGAGTAGACTTAAACCGTCCTTGCCTAATGTCTCTTCCTTTAATATATAAGCTAATCAGATACTAATATTGCAGGATAAAACTCACAAGCTTCAAATATTTTCATGTGAGCTATTCAAAATTCTTGATAATGCAAGTGAGGGAACATTTTTATGGGCTGAGGGTGTTGAATCCTTGCAAAATGACAATTCAGGGAGGAAGATGAGAACTTAGTTGATTGTGCTAGCCTCCTTTTTTAATATATATATGGGTATTTATTTACTTAATTTCTAAATTCTTTTTGGGGGTGATTTATTCTACAAAGATTACATGTTTGTTATTTTTAGGCAAAAGCATGGTTTGCTAGCGAAGATACCGAGGCTTTAAGATGCCAATTTTTTTTAAGGAGGTAGATGCTGCTCAAAAGAGGTAAATATGACTTTCAAATATTGGATTACCAAAGAATAAGAGTATACCATGCTTCTTTGAATGTTAATGATTGTAAGCCTAAGCCTACTGTTTTGCGTCAGAAAGATGATAATTGGTCCATGAATTGATAGAGACTGTAATAATATATTGCTCTCGCAATTTGTTTGGGAAGACCATTAAGTACTTTGCAACCAAGCTAAATGTGGTCATCAATTAATTCCTCTGATTTTTACCTTTGTTACATCTGCGAAAGTGTATTGGTGTTCCCAACTTAGCCTAACTCAATTTTTGGCTTTTCAGGTGTTCTGCAAGGCATATAGACAGGTAGTATCCTCTATTTATTCAGGCATGATGCATCTTTTTTTAATAGTGTTCCCTTCTCGGACTTTGCAGATGATTTCGAAAGAACCTGGATCTCTGGCACTGTTGTTAATGGTTCATCATTAGCCACAAGACCTGATTCAAACTTAAGTCTATATTTTCCATTTGAAAATATTAATATTGTGTGTTTTTACTTCATTGTATTATTTAAAGTAAAATATAGATAATTTTTTCGGTTGTCAATTTCTTCAGGTATTAAGGTTAATTGCGCTACTGGTCCCTATGTTATGAGTATGCATCCAAAAGAAGACAAAATTGCAATATAAAGGCAAGAAGATATTTAAAAAAGATGGGATTATATTGAACTATTCGAGGTATCCGAGGATAAGATAAGGTTTGGACTTGAATTCTTTTAAAAAACTGATGGGGCAAGGAGATTAATGATAATTACTATGCCTGTTAGTTTAATGATTACAATGCAAGATAGAGTGATCCACAATACAAAGTTGTAAAACTAATGAGGGCAAAGGGGATTATGAAGAAGGAGTTGACATCTCTTACTCTGTTTTATATATCAGAAAAGAATTTCTTGATGTCATATATATGAAGGTATCCAGATCATGCTGAAGAGTTGGTGATTACTTATAAGGGTAATCCTGGATTCTTCGGAAGAATGAGGGATTAGATGTTTTTATTTTTGTGTGAGGTGTCAAACCAAAGCTGACTATAGTTACTCATCCAAATATTTTTTGAAAAATCAAAGTGGATTTTCCTCAATTAGTTGAAGGTATCATTTAAGATACATGATGGTTTGATGCTGAGATAAAGGTGTGGAGCTCTCATTAAATAATTGTTTCTTTTTTCAGAAAGATAAAAAGATGCGTAACATGTAATTTTGTTTAATAGTTCAACATGAAAATATTTGCCTTGCTATGGAATTGTATCTATTTATTTATGTTGAATGGTTGTAAATATTTACATTCATCCAGTTTTTTAATTACAATGAGGATATATTTTTCAAAAGTTATGTTGAATGAACATCACAGTGCCACTTATATTTTGATTTCCCTCGCCTACTTAATTATTATATACTTATCCTGTAATATTAGTATAAATTATATGAAATTTGGTACTTGACATATATTTATTAATCCCAAGTATAACTTTCGGTCCTCTTATTGATTTACTTGACTATGGAATTCGATCTATTTATCTATGTTGAATCAATCTCAATTCAGTTTAATTTTTTCTTTTTATCTTTTTATCTTTTTATCTTTTACCTCTTTTTGTATATCGGGTTTTGGTATTCTAATGGTTTATTAGTTGAAATTATACTTCACATTATATTCTGAGACTATTTTTTTCATATTCTGAGATTTTTTTGTCATATTATAAGACTTCAATTTAACACCTTTAATTAATTTGTCAACCTTATTTCAAAGACCATGATCTATTTAATAAAAATTTGTTGTATTTAGTGATAATTGCAATGTTGGTCCCTGCCTTATTCTACAAAGTTACAGCACGGGTCCCTTCCTGTCCTAAGAAAAATTAATCTAAAATAAATTGTAAATTTTGCTCAGTCTATAAAATACAGTTTTTTAATATATTGGAGAGCCACTTTCGTCTCGGAGTCATTAACTCACTAGATTCAAATAAAAATAAAAGTATGTGTGTGTTTTGCTGTATCTTCAAATTTCTCAAATTGGAAGATATGGATATGTTGACACCGCTACGTTTTCTAGAGTTATGAGATCTATGTGCTGATATTAAAAACTCGACGATGTACGATTGACACATTTCAATTCCTTTACATATTGATTATTTTTTTGTTTTTTAAAGTATTGTCTGAATGTTTTATAAATTATACACAGAATTTATGATTCATTTGTATTTGATAACCTGAGAATTTCATTAGATTTATGTACACTATGTCTATTATTTGTGTTGCTTTCATATTCAATAGGTATAATAACCTTAATTTTGTTGATGTTCATGCTTATACTAACGCGTTTTCTTCAATTCTTGGCTCAAATATAAATTTCATTGCATATTAAGCATGATTTATGAATTCTTAGCTGAATTTTTTTTCTCGAAGTGACTTCAGGCACGGGCAATACCTAGTCTATATTATATTTCGAAGTTTTTTCTACGGTCCTGATTTACCCACTTAAGTGGTGGCCAGGATCGATTCTAGGAAAACATAAGTTGTGGCCAGGATCGATTCTGGCCAAACATAAGTGGTGGCCATGATCGATTCTGGCCTCTTCACTCAGGGAACCTTGGTTCGATTCCCGTCAACGGAATTAAGTTTTACTTTAGTGTCTTCAGATACAGGTTTTACCTAGTCTATATTATATTACAAGGTTTTTTGATAAGGGGTGGCCAGGATTGATTCTGTCCAAACATAAGTGGTGGCCAAGATCGTTTCTGGCCCCACCTATCATTAATACCATTAATTAATTCTCAATTACTTAATAAAAAAACTTAAAACAAAAAATCTTAAATCATTCTTTACATTTAATTTATAATATTTATATAATAAAACAGAATGTACCTAACTTCTCATATTACTACTCAAAAATCTCTAATTTCTCTCATAATTTTTTTATTCTTCTCATAAATATCTTAAAAAATTTATTTTTTATTTTCTCAATTATTATATCTATATAAAAACCACATTGGTCTTTTAAAAGAAAAAATTTCAAATCCGATTTTTCGAAAAACCAATGAAGGAAAATAATATTGAAATATATGGTGGAGTTAAAAATAGAGATAATTCCCAATTAATTACACTTCCTCACTTTTCATTCTAAAAAAAAAGGAAGGAGGAAATTACTTCCTACTTACTCACAAATTTTCAACTTAATTCTCAAATAAGCACATGGTCATATTTACCTTCCATTATTGCCCTTATATGTTTTTTTATTTCATTATATATTTATATATTTAATATCTGAATTTATTTTTTCATTTTTTTAAATATTTTTTTTTAATTTTTTTTTTCCGAAAAAATATGTTTTTTTTGAATTTTTTTTTTTTTCGAAATTTTTTTTTTCCAAAATTTTTTTTTTTCGAAAATTTTTTTTTTTTTTGAAATTTTTTTTTTTGAAATTTTTTTTTTCGATTTTTTTTTTTTTTTCGAAAAAATATTTTCGAAGATTTTTTCATTAACACACAAGTCCATACTGTTTTGTGTTACGGTAACTCATACATCAAGCGATTGTGTGTTACATTAACACACAATCAGATGTTCAGACTATCTGTACACTATTATCTATTAATGTGTACAAATATTCTGTACATCTTATTCTGTGTTCCTGCAACACACAATTGTTATTTGTGTGTGTTTAAGCAACGCAAAACTGTAAATGATAAACGCATTGTGTGTCTTACCAACACAAAACCCATACTGTTGTGTGTTACTGTAACACATACTTTCAGCAATTGCGTGTTGCATGAACACATAATCAGCCTACATATACATTATTCTATACTTTAAATGATAAACGCATTGTGTGTCTTACCAACACAAAACCCATACTGTTGTGTGTTACTGTAACACATACTTTCAGCAATTGCGTGTTGCATGAACACATAATCAGCCTACATATACATTATTCTATACTTTGTGTACAAATATTCTGTCTGTCTGATTTTGTGTTCATGTATCACACAATTTGTTATTTATGTGTGTTTAAGCAACTCAATATTATACATATTGGGTGTTCATGCAACACACAACACATATGATTTTGTGTTACTTTAACACACAATTATCATGGAAAAAAAATTCCGGGGGAAAAAATCGACAAAAAAAAAATTCGAAAAAAAAATTTCCGAAAAAAAAAAAATTTCCGAAAAAAAAAATATTTTTCGAAAAAAAAAATATTTTTTGAAAAAAAAATATTTTTCGAAAAAAAAAATATTTTTTGAAAAAAAAATATTTTTCGAAAAAAAAATATTTTTCGAAAAAAAAATATTTTTTGAAAAAAAAATATTTCGAAAAAAAAATATTTAAAAAAAAAAATCTGAAAAAAATAAATAAATATTAAACTATAATTAATAAAATATATAATTAAAGTAATTAATAATAGGTAGAAGGATATTTTGGTAATTGGATAATATTTTGTGCTTAATTGGGAATTAAGTTGAAGTTGTAATTAATAGGGAATACTTACCTTCTCCGCGTAATTAATTGGGCGTTGCCCCTTAAAAATAACAATAATGATATTAATAATATCTTGAAACACTTAAGAACAATTGGGCAAATCCGATTTGGACCTTTATAATACCATTAATGAATTCTTATTTACTTAATAAAAAAATTAAAAAAAAACTTAGATCACTCTTTACATTTAATATATAAATTTATAATATATATATAATAAATCAGAATGTACCTAACTTCTCATATTACTACTCAAAAATTTCTAATTTCTCTCATATCCATAACCTTAGACCCTTAACTATCAACCTTAACCTTAACCTTAACTTTACCCTTAACATTAACCTTAACCTTAACCTTAACCTTACCCTTAACCTTAAACTTAAACTTAACCTTATCCATTGTTCGCGCCTGTAACACCATATTCTTCAAACCATAGGCTTCTACTACTACAGGATGAGAGGAGCTTAGCAATGTAACAACCTATTCCGCTTCCCTAGTCAAACATCTGAACTCAACGCTTCATCTCATAATTAATTACATGCACTCGAGAACTAAAAAAGGGGAAGTCTAAGAAGAGAAGAAGCTCAGCGGAACGCCTTCATCTTGTGATCTTGGCCTTTGACCTTTGATTCATAGTACCCACCTTGCCCACTTTCCATCTCTTCTTACGCGATGACTTGTGCTTCTTAGATTGAAGAGCGACGTGTCACTCCCGGCTTCGATCCCGCAAAGAAGTCGGTAGTGACAAAGCTCAGTGCTTCCTACCACAACGGGAACCTTGGCTTGAGAGAGAGAGGTTGTACGCCCGTAACCACGGACCGCAGGAACTTAAAACAAAATATCTTAAATCATTCTTTACATTTAATTTATAATATTTATATAATAAAACAGAATGTACCTAACTTCTCATATTACTACTCAAAAATCTCTAATTTCTCTCATAATTCTTTTATTCTTCTCATAAATATCTTAAAAAAATTATTTTTTATTTTCTCAATTATTATATCTATATAAAAACCACATTGGTCTTTTAAAAGAAAAAATTTCAAATCCGATTTTTCGAAAAACCAATGAAGGAAAATAATATTGAAATATATGGTGGAGTTAAAAATAACAATAATGATATTAATAATATCTTGAAACACTTAAGAACAATTGGGCAAATCCGATTTGGACCTTTATAATACCATTAATTAATTCTTATTTACTTAATAAAAAAATTAAAAAAAAACTTAGATCACTCTTTACATTTAATATATAAATTTATAATATATATATAATAAATCAGAATGTACCTAACTTCTCATATTACTACTCAAAAATTTCTAATTTCTCTCATATCCATAACCTTAGACCCTTAACTATCAACCTTAACCTTAACCTTAACTTTACCCTTAACATTAACCTTAACCTTAACCTTACCCTTAACCTTAAACTTAAACTTAACCTTATCCTTAACCTTAACCTTAACCCAAACCCAAACCCAAACCTTAACCTTATCCTTAACCCAAACCCAAACCTTAACCTTAACCTTAACCTTAGCCTTAACCCATCCCAAAACCAAACCCAAACCTTAACCTTAACCTTAACCTCAACCTTAACCTTAACCATAACCTTAACCTTAACCTTAACCTTACCTTACCTTAACCTCAACATTAACCTTAATCTTAAACCTTGACCTTGAACCTTAAACCTTAAAGCCTTATCATCATCTTCACTTAACCTTAACTTTAACCGTAACTCTTAACCCTTAAACCCTTAACCTTAAACCTTAAATCTCAAGCCTTAACCTTTACCTTCACCTTCATATTAACTTTAATCTAAACCTTAGCCATAATCTTAACCTTGAAGTTAAAACTTAACCTTAACCTTGAACCTTAAACCTTGAACTTTGAACCTTAAACTTTATACCTTAACCTTAATCTTAACCTTAACCTTAACTTCAATTCTAACCCTAACCTTAACATTTATCCTTTAAATTTACCTTAACCTTTAAACCTTTAACTTTAAACCTTAACCTTAACTTTCATCTTAATTGTAACCTTAACCTTAACCTTAACCCAAACCCAAACCCAAACCCAGACCTTAACGTTAACCCAAACCCAAACCTTAACCTTAACCTTAACCTTAACCTTAACCTTAACCTTAACCCAAACCCAAAATAACAATAATGATAATAATAATATCTTGAAACACTTAAGAACAATTGGGCAAATCCGATTTGGACCTTTATAATACCATTAATTAATTCTTATTTACTTAATAAAAAAAAATTAAAAAAAAAAACTTAGATCACTCTTTACATTTAATATATAAATTTATAATATATATAATAAATCAGAATGTACCTAACTTCTCATATTACTACTCAAAAATTTCTAATTTCTCTCATATCCATAACCTTAGACCCTTAACTATCAACCTTAACCTTAACCTTAACTTTACCCTTAACATTAACCTTAACCTTAACCTTAACCTTAAACTTAACCTTAACCGTACCCTTAACCTTAAACTTAAACTTAACCTTAACCTTAACCTTAACCTTAACCCAAACCCAAACCTTAACCTTAACCTTAACCTTAACCTTAACCTTAACCTTAACCTTAGCCTTAGCCTTAACCCATCCCAAAACCAAACCCAAACCTTAACCTTAACCTTAACCTCAACCTTAACCTTAACCATAACCTTAACCTTAACCTTAACCTTAACCTTACCTTACCTTAACCTCAACATTAACCTTAACCTTAAACCTTGACCTTGAACCTTAAACCTTAAAGCCTTATCATCATCTTCACTTAACCTTAACTTTAACCGTAACTCTTAACCCTTAAACCCTTAACCTTAAACCTTAAATCTCAAGCCTTAACCTTTACCTTCACCTTCATATTAACTTTAATCTAAACCTTAGCCATAATCTTAACCTTGAAGTTAAAACTTAACCTTAACCTTGAACCTTAAACCTTGAACTTTGAACCTTAAACTTTATACCTTAACCTTAATCTTAACCTTAACCTTAACTTCAATTCTAACCCTAACCTTAACATTTATCCTTTAAATTTACCTTAACCTTTAAACCTTTAACTTTAAACCTTAACCTTAACTTTCATCTTAATTGTAACCTTAACCTTAACCTTAACCCAAACCCAAACCCAAACCCAAACCCAGACCTTAACCTTAACCTTAACCTTAACCCAAACCCAAACCTTAACCTTAACCTTAACCTTAACCTTAACCTTAGCCTTAACCCATCCCAAACCTTAACCTTAACCTTAACCTCAACCTTAACCTTAACCATAACCTTAACCTTAACCTTAACCTTAACCTTACCTTACCTTACCTTACCTTACCTTAACCTCAACATTAACCTTAACCTTAAACCTTGACCTTTAACCTTAAACCTTAAAGCCTTATCATCATCTTCACTTAACCTTAACTTTAACCGTAACTCTTAACCCTTAAACCCTTAAATATCAAGCCTTAACCTTTACCTTCACCTTCATATTAACTTTAATTTAAACCTTAACCATAATCTTAACCTTGAAGTTAAAACTTAACCTTAACCTTGAACCTTAAACCTTGAACTTTGAACCTTAAACTTTATACCTTAACCTTAATCTTAACTTCAGTTCTAACCCTAACCTTAACATTTATCCTTTAAATTTACCTTAACCTTTAAACCTTTAACTTTAAACCTTAACCTTAACTGTAACCTTAACCTTAACCTTAACCCAACCCCAAACCTTAACATTAACCTTAATGATGTCTCCCTAATTGTTCTTATTTTCGACCCTTAGGAGACATCATTTTTTGTGTTTATTTGACTATTTAGATAGACTTTTGGTGCTAATATGCAATAATATGATTTTCCTCTTTTATTTCTAGTAATTTTGATTTATTAAACTTTTGCGCGTAATATTGGTATTTTTAGTGTAAAGTTTACAGGTTTTAGATGTTAGCTAGAAGAGGAATCCGAGAAGAAAGTCAAAGATCGTGATATAGAGTCAAGACTTGAAGATAAATCCCGAAGATATTATTTTTAGAGCTGAAAATCCATTTTCCAGGCTATAGATTGCTGATTTCGAGGTGCTTAAGAGATGATTTAGCCGCTGACCTTTGAAGAGAAATCATTCCTTATCGAGTTACGGAAATTTAGCAACTGGAATGAGGTCAATCGGAGTTGTAACGCATCGGGAAAAGCCGTTTTAGTGAAGGTGTATCAGCAGTTACGGGATTTTGGGCTTAGAATTTGGGCTTGGACATTTAATTAGTGTTTTATTATTAGGTCCAAGCCCTAATCCGTTTTTAACCTTATAAAAGGAGTTTTTGACCTCAGTATTTCTCACCTCTCAATTTGTTCTTCAAATCATCTCATCCTTAGAAGAGAGTGTCAACACAATTCACATTCTGCAAGATTAAAAACACCAGAGAGAAGCAACTGAAGGAAGGAGAAGAAGCTACAAGAGCTGGAGAGGGTCTATATCTCCGTTCTTAGTCATTCCGATTCCGGAAATTAGGTTCTTTTATCTTTTTAATTCTGTAAACAATATGAATTCCTTTAATTTTAATTTCGTATTTCTTTTTAATATGAGCTAAGTTTTATTTAGTGCTTGAGAACAAACAATGGGTGAATCCCAATTCTTTTTAATTAACGAATGTTGAATTTGGGTTTTTATTGAATTAAACTAAATTAGGGCTTTTACTCTTTTCGATAAATCATGAATATTTACTGTTTTTAGCGTCATGAACTAGGAACAGGTAATAGTATTTAGGCTATTCCAATTAGTGGCAATTGGATCATCCTGACGGAGGGTTTAAATACGGAACCATTTATTCAATCTAGGATAGAAGTTAATGATTCTGACGAGCTTAGCTAATCCTAGGGCCAATGAGGTAATAATACTTAATCATCCAACGGTGGATCATATTTACCCTGACGGGACTAGTGACACTTTAGGATCGCCTTATAGTCCACCTTGACGGGGGTATAAGGAAATTAGAATCCCGACCATTGTAATTGACTAATTTAGCCCTTAAACAACATAAGTTAAGAAATAGGATAGGGAGGATCCTTGCGTTCTCAAGTGCTACTTCTCATATTGCGTTTTACATCATTTTACTTGCGTCTTAGCTTTTACTTGCAATTTAATATTTGTCTTTCATTCATTAGTCTTATAACAAAAACCAAACAAACATATTATTGTCTTTTATTTTCATAAGTGCATCAATCACTACTTGCTAAACATTGTGATCAACCATTCCGTCCTTGGAACGAATCTGATTTATCAGAAATACTACTTGGGACAACCGTACACTTGCGGTTGTGGTTCGATTAATTATTGCATTTCTTTAGAACACACAAAGGACCACCACTTAACCTTAACCTTAGCCTTAACCCATCCCAAAACCAAACCCAAACCTTAACCTTAACCTTAACCTCAACCTTAACCTTAACCATAACCTTAACCTTAACATTAACCTTAAACTTAACCTTAACCTTAACCTTACCTTAACCTCAACATTAACCTTAACCTTAAACCTTGACCTTGAACCTTAAACCTTAAAGCCTTATCATCATCTTCACTTAACCTTAACTTTAACCGTAACTCTTAACCCTTAAACCCTTAACCTTAACCCTTAAATCTCAAGCCTCAACCTTTACCTTCACCTTCATATTAACTTTAATCTAAACCTTAACCATAATCTTAACCTTGAAGTTAAAACTTAACCTTAACCTTGAACCTTAAACCTTGAACTTTGAACCTTAAACTTTATACCTTAACCTTAATCTAACCTTAAGCTTAACTTCAATTCTAACCCTAACCTTAACATTTATCCTTTAAATTTACCTTAACCTTGAAACCTTTAACTTTAAACCTTAACCTTAACTTTCATCTTAACTGTAACCTTAACCTTAACCTTAAACAAATGAAGAATCATCGCGCTAATATTCGACCTTAACCCTGGAATTTCGTTAAACCTTAAATGTTTAATCTTAAACCTTAACTCTAACTTAATCTTAATCTTAAAATTAAATTTAACCTTAACCTTGACTTAAACTTTAACCTTAACCCTTAACTTTAACCTTAAAATTAACCATATCCTTAACGTTGACCTAAACCTTAACCCTAACCTTAACATTAACCTTAACTATAACCTAACCTTCTTCTTGATGAGCAAAAAAAGAACAACCTTAACCCTAACTTTAACCTTGACCTTCACCCTTAGAACCCGTATTTTATTTCCGTTAACGCAACAAATTTTTTCTTCAATGTCTTCGGACACGGGTTTTACCTAGTCTATATTATATTACAGAGTTTTTTTAACTGTCCAAATCTTTTACATAAGTGGTGGCCAGGATCATTTTTGGCCCCACTTATCATTAATACCATTAATTAATCTTTATTTACTTAATAAAAAATTATATTTTAAAACAAAAAACCTTAAATCACTCCCCTACATTTAATATAGATTTATAATATATATATTTATACATATATATATAGCAACTAACCATTTTCTCAATTTTCCCTCATCCCTTATTTAACTCCAAACTAAAACATGTTGTCCCTTTATAACAAATTAATACGACTAATTTTGTTTCACCTTCTGAAATGATGAAGAATGTTTAGTCAAGAACTCAAATTTTATCAATTTCCAGAACTACTTAGAAACTCCTACGTGAGTAGATTACGCTGACATACCTAAAACGCCCAATATAAAGCCTGTGTCTGAAGTACTTGAGGTAAAGCTTAAGGTAGACTTTTATTACCATATGCGGATTTTTGTATGTATTTATGGAGTGACCGATATTTTGAACCAAAAAATTGGTTGAGTGTTGCATATAAATAATCAAGCTAATCAAAATCCGTGAGAAATTTTGTAACTAAATATAGTGAAATCTAAATAAGTAACCCTTATATTTGGTTATTTGTGTTAATTACCCCATTGGTCCCTACATTATGTAGTATGGTGGTACACTTAGTGTCCTCCTATATGAGTATATTTGACACCTTATTAATTGCACAACACGGGGATAAAAGACACAATTAACCTAAAAACAGGGACATGCATTGTGCCTCTTTGGGTGTGTTTTGCCCCAGAAAAGTATGAAAATATTCCCTTTTGTAGGTTTTTATGCTAATTATCATGTATAAATTATAATATATCTTACTCACCCTGATAGAAAAAAATTGATATTTAGCCTTTTAACATCTACCCATTTCGAAAGTTTGAAGTTGTATAATTTTTTTTGGTGTTTGATTTTTACAGACTTTAAGATATACCTTTTTGAAAGTTTTGCAACTAGAAGTTTTTATTCTTTACAATTCATAATTGTGTCTATTTAAAATTGATATATTATAAATCACCAGTAAAAGACAGAATGGTCAAGATCGTCCCAATCGACAATGATCATGCAATGTGTTTTAGGAAAATGACCAAATTATATTTTCCCCCTCATCCTTCCTAATTGCCACGATCCAAGAACTCCTTTTTTAATACACTAATAATCGTGTCTTGCTTCTACCTTACAGAATAAAATAAAAGAGATTTCCCTTTCTTGGGTATTCGTCAGGCTTATTAAAGTTGGGAATCCAACAAAAAGGTATGATTCTAATTTTGAGGGTAAATGAGTCCTTCTACACCAGCAGGGTTGGAAATAATTCATCCTTTATGTTTATTATCATATATAGGCTTGCTATTCATATATTCCCTTTTTTATGTCTCGATTATGCTTTTAAAGAATAAGAAAAGGCTCCAAATCAAATGTAGTGCTGTCTATTATCTCCTGTGTTACAAAATTGTTTATAGTACAGATTTTAGTGTATAGAGATTGTTATTTGATCTTCAATAGATAGTGATGTTTTATATTTTTTTTACTAATTCTTTTTACATTATTGGTTATCCGAGAAATTGCAATGCAGATTATTCGTCATCTTACATTACATTTTATCCGTGAAATTGTGGATATGACACCTATAGACCAGATATTGAAGAGCTATGTAAGCTTAACTAAATGTAATATTTGTTTCATTTTTGCTCAAAGCAAGCATGTTGTTGATATTGGAATATGTTATTAGACACAAACATCATATTGTGAATGTTTTTGTAGTTTTAGTGATATGGTGCACTCAATTTGCTACACCAAATCGTATAAGCTTATGAAAAATTTCATTTATATTTTATTTAGTTTTGCATTCAATTTATTTATTTTAGTGGTGGTACTCAAATATTTAATTGACTTACAAGGCAAAGCTATTCGGTTAACTTAATGTTTTGGTCTATGTGATTTAAGTTTGTAATTTTATTTTGCTTTTCTCATTTATTGAGTATTTTCTTGGCTTTTATAGTTGTGGGTTGGTTTTGAATTTCGCAAACTTGGTGTTTTAATTCTTAATTCCGGATGATGAGTTTTGGAGTCATCTCACGGTTATCGTTAGTTTTGATCTTCATTATAATGTTTCACTCTCACTTTTTTAGCATTATATTACATCAATAGGCCATATGTTATTTATTTGAGCCCTTAGGTGAAGAACCTTCAAATATTTCTTGAATAATCATGGTTTTATGGAAGACCATAGTTGGTAAAAGATCAACTATGTATTCGATACTCGATGAAATCAGGCTAGATAGTATGTGCCAAAAAAAAGTTTAAGATGTCGTAGGAACTTTTCAAAAGTGAAAATTGGAGTACTTAACACACCATACCTTCTACCATCTTGGTAAGACCAGATCCAGAATGAGAGGAACTCTGTGAAAAGATTTACTAAGAAAACACCCCTATATAGTGTTTTAAATCATGATAGGTTTGACATGTTGTGGACAATTACTGAAATTTTTGGACTATCAATATATTTTGATGCCATATGTGTTCTGATCCATGCACTTGATGCTCCATCTGAGGGTCTGGTATGGCCGTAATGAAGATACTATAAGTTATGATATATTTTAATTTCCATGCAAAATGTTATACTTATGTAAATTTTTATTATTTTAGGTTTCAACATTTCATATTATAATAGTATTATGGGACTTATTTCATATAATGATTACTACTAAATGGACCAATTTTTTTATTTTGTCCTTGCATTTAAAAATATCCTTTCAAATGAGTTTTAATATATAAACTCATGAAGTTTAATTTGCATAGTGTCTAAGGAAATGAGAATTTATAAGTGTAACATGTGTTTCCGTAATATCTTGTTGTATATTTACGGATTAAAGTTACGTAGCGTCTATTTCTATCTAAAACCCCAAACTCATCATGAAAACTTGATCATTGAATGATGAATTAAGAAGGGGGAACTTGATATTTGAACTTTTGATTTTAATTAATTAGACCTTGAACTTAGATTGTTGATCATGAACCTTAAATCTGAATCATAAAACATTAGCGGGAAACCTTAAATCAAATAATACACTTAAACCATTCATTTTAATTTTTTTTGAAATAAAGAAATAAATTTATTTAAGTGACTTCAAACACGGGCTATACCTAGTGTGTGTGTATATATATATATATGTCCTTGACTTAAGTATGTAAACTTTAATATTGGTGTTTGTTTGGTGATAATACATTATGTTTTCTTTGTTTTATAAGTTCGCTTTTCTTTGTTTTATAAGTTCGCTTTAAATTCCCGAAATGTCAGTATCAGCTCTGATAACAGGGATAGTTGGTAGTCTCTAGAAAGTTACAATTTAAAATGGATGGGCAAATCAAATCGTCAATAATTTGGACGAATTTAAGACGTGGTCGGTAAAACATATATTATCTATATTTTGTTAATAAGAACCTTGGTCAACCACCCAATAAACCAACCTTGGAAGAAGTTATACATGGACTATGCATGGTCGGTAAAGAAAGTCTTAAAATTTTATCTTTTGTCAAAAAACTATATACTGACATCATTGATTGGTGTAATCCTTTTTCTAGCGACTACAGTCTACATATGTTGATTGTTAGAGTTAGAGATTTGATCACTAATTAAAGACCCGAACTATATCCGTATTAGTGATTTGGTTGGTCTGAGTTTAAGGTCGGATATTGTAAGTAAATTACCCTGTATATATTCTGTTTGTCAATATAATTATTGGTGGTTGTCAACAAGATTGATTATACAATTGTTAACTTTTTATAGAATATCATTTAATATTTTTTCTTGTTTTTCTAATCTAGACATACCAGAAAAGATAAAACATCAGCTAAAACAAATGGAAAAGGAGAATGAAGAGAATACAACACTTGTAAATTGAAATAATCCAAGGTTGAAAGCACAAGCTTCTCTATAATCCAGTAGAGTAAAAACAAATAGTCGACGTTTACAGTCTCTAAAATTCAAAATTCCATCTTAAAAAGTCTTTAGACTGGTAATGGCAAGCTGACCAAGAGTTGTCCGTTCATTGCACTGCAAATAAAAGATATAAATAGTTAATCACTTAGAATTTACTAGATAAGATAATTTTAGGAGGAACCTACAATGTAAGTTTGTTGTTAATGATCTAACCTTTTTACGTAATAGTAACAGAAATCAGCCAAGATGAAGGTTTGCACAACTTCTGCTAGCAAAACCATGGGTAGCCAAAAGTATCCAGCTCCTATCAAGTACAAGAATCGCCCTCCAGTATTATACACCTCGAGGATCCAATGACCACATCCTAGAAATCTTGCAACACCCAACGCAAACACATAGTGTGCTGTAAATGGTTCAATCATCTGAAGGAAACACATACTAATTAGTAGAAGATGGTTATATAATCTAGAAAGAGAGCACTTATATAAACGCACCTTAGCTTTCTGCACCATACGAAGCTGAGGTAGGACAGAAACAGATTCCAAATACACACAGAACCCCCAAACCATTCTTACAACAACCGCATATGATGAAGCCGTTGGATGAATGAGTACGCCTAAAACAACACAAGGTACCAGCTGTTTAAGGATAAACAAACGCATGATCAGTCACTCCCTAAAGATAAGGTTTTAAGAATAAAGGGTTAATTATACCAGATAATATAGAGGTGTATCGTCCATATCAGACAAATAAGTTGACTTCAATTTGAAGCGTATCATGTATATAACCCACACTGTTGATACAAGAGTTAAAAAGTCGAGAAGGGTGTGAACGTCCGATTCCATCATCATACTACATGTCAGTCTCCCTGCTAGGAAAATGGCTGTAAGCTCTTGCGTTTTCAGAGAAAGCCCTACATTAAGCACAACCACACATTGAACTTTAGTCGATTCATCAAAGTAAAAGGATTGTATACACATGTGTAACACCAGGTTTTCCTAGACTAGTATGGTTAATGTTTACTGAATTTACATTTCTAAGTTTATGCAAGAAAGAGTGATTTTTTTCACATGGGAGAGCAATTTTTGGACTCGGTGACACGGCTCGTACCATCTAAATAGATAACCAAGATTCTAACCAATTGAGTTAACCCAAACTGGTTCAAGAAAGAGTGATTACCCAAAGTAAAACCCATGATATTCTTTAGTCGTCTACCGGACTAAAATATGTTTAGTTACCCGAAATTTTAGGTATTTTTTAAACTACAATTTTTTCTATTTTTGCTAAAATCGAGAACTCTTTATTTCAAGAAAAAGAATTGGACAATAAAGCAACTATTCGTTCTACTTGTTAAGGGGGATTGGGAGCAACAATCTCATTTTTTTTTTTTGTTAAACTTCTATATTACTACTTTTTAAATTAGTTACACTACAGTAACTATATTATAGTATATTATTACAGAACCATGTCTCTCATCTAGATCTAGGAGGTACAAGGTTCGAATCCCCGCCCTAGATAGAGAGGCACAGTTTTTCTGCATGCCACTAAGCTATGTAAACCATCATCAACGACAAGTTGCATCCTAATGAACTGTTAAAACAAATAACATTAACCACAAAATTTAGTGAGCGGCGCCATAGTAGGCAGGTAAGGTTTTCAAATTCAATGGACAGGCAGACGGACTTGCAAAGAACGTTAAAACATTAACCACAAAATTTAGTGAGCGGCGCCAAATCTTTCTATAGTAGGCAGGTAAGATTTTCAAATTCAATGGACAGGCAGACGGACTTGCAAAGAACGTTAGACAGAAAGCGACCATATCCCTTCTTTAGGACACACCAACACTATGTGATGCAATGTGAAAATTAAGAATAGGATAAAACTCTTTGGTAGGGACTTGTACTTATCCGACAACAAAAATAGAGAAAAAAGCGAAGCAAAAGAACTAGTAGAAGAATGCCCGTTTGGAAGTGTTTTTCTAAAAAAAAAAGCATTTAAAAGAGCTTCTACATGTTTTAAAAGTATAAACTTTTTTTAGAGCCTCAAAATATTTTTAAAAAAAATAACAAATATGTGTTTCTTAAAAAAATATTTAAAGCGATTTTAAATTTTAAAATTATTTTTTAATAATTTTTTCAAAATTTAAATTTTATTCTAAAAACATTTTCACTTTAAAATAAGCCCTTCCAAGCAGGTTTGAAGGATGTAAATTTTTTTCAAAATTTAAATTTTATTTTAAAAATATTTTTATTTTAAAATAAGCCCTCCTCCAACCAGGCTCTAAGGATGTAATGTGTAAATGTTAATCACAATATTAGAGCCCGTTTGGAATTGCTTATTTTAGAGTAAAAAAGTGCTTTTAGAATAAAATCTAAAATTTAAAAAAAATTATTAAAAATAATTTTAAATTTTAAAATTATTTTTAGTATTTTTTTTCAAAATAAAAAAAATCTTAAAATACTAAAAACACTATTAAATGCTTTTCCAAAAAAGCACTTTCAAACGGGCACAACTCATTTTAAAATTGAAATCGAAAGCAATATTCTAAATAATAGTCAAAATTAATGTCAAAATCTACAAATTGTGAAATTGACCACAATTTACTTTGGTATGAAATACTAATCGAGAGCATTCGAGGTATTTTTTTAATTAACATACTTATCCGTATCGGAAATGCATTAAATGTATATTGTTACTTTTCACCAATGGAGTAGATGATTTAGGATAAGCTCTAAATAAATGCCGCATTTATCATATTTAATTTATACAATTCTCTTTTACAAAAATAGAAAAAAAAAGGAATAAATGCCACATTTACCATATTTAATTTATACATTTCTCTTTTACAAAAAAGAAAAAAGGAAATGTCACAAATTTCATAAAGAAGATAAGCATAAGAATATACAAATGAGCCCGATAAGAAATTATTTTCTTCATAACGATATATACCACCTAAAATCATACCAGTCAAGTACACCGATCCAAGTATATCAACCATGACGTGACGTGAATTGGTTAGCTAACCAATTATACCAACCATGACGTGACGTAAATTGATTGGCCAAAAATCGTTAATCTATTATTTTTCTTGATCTGATTAACGATTTTTAGCCAACAAATTCACGCTATGTCATAGGTAGTAATTAGGTGGCATGATTTTGGACGTATATATCATTACTCTACATATAAATGTAAAGAGTTGTCCACAAATACATGTGTAATTATCATAAAAAGTAACATCTAAATGAAAATAGCAAATTGTTCCGTATATGCATGATGTATTAAAGTGTAGAAAAACATCAGAAATTACTGAGAAATGTATATATAAAAAGAATAGTAGAAAAGGAATTTACCAGAACAAGTCTTCTGTTTAGTGAGCTTATAAATCAAGACAACAATCCCAGCAAAATGAACAACTTCGGATGTAATATAAAAATAGTCGATATGTTTAACGGTGATATTGAGAACCACCAGTAGACATATTGCTATTGTAACGGCCATGGAAATCTTCACCTTCTTTGACTGTCTTCTGACCCAAGCAAACATCTTGTTCGTAGGTGACATACCCCTCTTCACACCCATGATGATTCTAACAATAAAAATAAAATTAGTTGAATAAGAAGCTCTTAGGTGTGTATATATTTATGTATTTATTTGACCAAAAATAAAAATATTTATGTATATATAGAGGTGGGGACCGTGGGGTTCGGCCGTTTGGGTGAGGTTGAAAGAAAAAGAGAAGAGAGCGGTTTGGTTTGGAGTTGACACGAAGAGTTCATGCAGTAATGGTAAAGAGATTGCTTTAGCAGCCATTTAATGCACTTATAAATTTTTTTTCTTTTTAGTATTTTGATTTTTAGGAAAAGAAAGGAAAAAAAATCAGCGGACATGAGGATATTTACATTTTATTTTTAAGATTACTTCAATTTAAACTGTTATAAAAAAAATTGAAATTTTCAAACCTTACTTTCAAAATAATTCTTTGCATTTAAATCATAAAGATATTAATAGTTAACTCCTTTCTACTATAATAATTATGAGTAATGTTGGATATCATCCCAAATTACATCACCTTTTTATCGTTTTTTAGGTGGATCAATCATAAAAAAGAGAGAAAATGATAAATATGAAAAAATAAATCATATGATTGGTCAATTTAAAATCTATCTAAAAAACGATAAAAAAGTAAAGTAATTTAAGGTGATATCCATCATTACTCAATAAAGAAGGGTTAAAATATTCTTTTTATTTCTAAAATTATGTTCCACAAATCCATTTCAATGGCTTCTTTTCTTTGACTAAAAAAATGACTTCTTTTCATCTTTTTTCTTTTGTTTTGTTCTAAGGGCCTGTTTGGAAGTGCTTATTTTAGAGTAAAAAAGCGCTTTTAGAATAAAATTCAAAATTTTAAAAAATTATTTTAAAAAATTTTGAAATCTAAAATTATTTTAAGTGCTTTTTTTAAGAAGCACCTATTTGATGCTTTTCATAAAAGTGCTTTTCAAAGTCAAAAAAACTCTTAAAATACTAAAAACACTTTTAAGTGCTTCTCCGAAAAAACACTTCCAAACGGGCACTAAGAGTAATGATATCTGTCATTTTTTTTGGGTCACCTTTATATCACCTTCTATGTGGAGGTTTTAAAACCAATCAAAGTCTCTCTCTCTCTCTCCCTCTCTCTCTCTCTCTCATTTAATGCCACATAAAATGACACATAAGAGGTGATATAAGGGTGAACCAAAAAGAGGTGACAAATACCATTACTCTTGTTTTAATTGAGTTAGTTATATCATATATGTCTTTCTACCTAATTTTTGTATTTCCTATCAACAATCAAGTTTTTCTCCCAACTCTTCATATTCTTCTTCTGGATACTTTATTAATTGGTCACCAATCAACACATGCACTACCATCTCCATTGTTTATTCCCGCCATTGATGACATAAATGGTCTCTACTGGCGTAGGGATGGCCAAAACACCCCGTTTTATACACATGCAGCCTATGTTGGATTATGTAATCTCTCTAATTGATTATTATATCTAGTTTAACGGCAACGACAGTACTACTATGACCTCTTAAAAGATTTGGTGGAGATTTTTCAACTTCTTTCTACCAGCAGATTATATTATCTATCGTTGAAGATTTTCTATATAAAATCTGTTGGAATTATCAATAAAAGGACCCCATTTTCTTGGATTTATTTTATCAAGAACATGCGACCTTGTATCACTGATCTCTATGCTTCCTTCCAGGCAGTGACAGAAACAAAATTTTATATTTAAAAGGGGTCAGGGAAGGGTTTTGAAAAATTTAAGGGGGCCAGAGCTTAAATATTTTTTAATAAGGGGAAAAATATGGTTTTAAAAAATTTGGGGGGGCCCGAGCCCCAAATCTCATAAGGCACGTCCGTCCCTGATTCCAGGTGATGTCTGTGATATTATTCAATTTTATTATTCTCTATATACACATGATATATTATTGTCATTTTTCATAGATTTTTCTTTTCTCGTGCACCCAAGTTCCTTGGGTCCCTACTAGAATTAAACACTTGGCATACATTATCTTATACACATGCATACTCTTTTACTTTGGCTTTTTGATAATCTAAACTTCATTAATTGTCTATATATATATATATATATATATATATATATATATATACACTAGAAATACCCTGTACATGTACCTGAAGCTATGACAAAATATACACAAATTTTATTTTTATTACAGCCTAGTAATTACAATCGTGAATAATAATTACATATGGTAAGGGTTGGATACAACATTTTACACTTCATCTAGAGTTTACCCCGTGCCTGAAGGTATTTTGGCTAAAATAAATTTAAAAAATTATCATAGATTGTGCAAAATTCACAACTGAATTATATATAAAAGTAGTGCAAATCATTCTATTATTTGTAAAAATTAGCTAAATGAAAATGATAAAAATATATTAATACATATAATTACCATCGCTATATGTATCTATACATTTCTCATACCTCTACAAAAAAAATTATATCTAAAAAACTAATCTATGACCATTTTTTGTGACCCGTGCCTGGAGACACTATAAAAATTGATATAGAAAAAGTAGATAATTTGAATTTCACCTAACTTTTGAACCCTATTAAGAATTAGTATTAGACGAGTTGGTGTATGTATAGAAGGACCGCATACCATTATTACCAATCTTTAGACAAAGTAGAGTAACTTTACCTAAAAAAGATAAAGCAAAATCCCCTTTAAAACTTGGCAATGCTATTTTCATTCACTTTTAGTATTTTTTTATTTTCTAATCCATAAATTATAGAAATATATTTTTTCTCTTCTAATATATGTCTTCATATTATGTAGATACAAATATAAGAATCCATACTTATTCTACATATGACTTGTCTTATTTGCTTAGATTTAAAAATTAAGAAATTATGTTCTCTTTCAAGTTTTTACTATAAATAAAAATAGACCACTATCCATAAAATTTGACCTAATAACTATTTTGAGTGTCATCAAATAAATTTTATTATAAAATGGATCAAATTACACGTCTCGTCATTGCATAAACGAATTCTTGATAAAACAGAATTCGAATTACATTAACGAACCACGAACATTGGGCACCAATCCCCACTTAATAATTGAACCAACTTTTGACCTATTAACATCTTTGATATAATAATTACAATAATAATGCAATTTGAAGGAAATATAGTTTATTAGAATGTCCTGCAGCCAAATCAACTGAAAGCACCTGAAGTATCAAAAGAAAAAACTAGAGGCTTGGTGTGTTGTTTTGTAGCCAAGGAAACTAAAAAGCACCCTAAGCACCGAACGAAAAAAAATTGTATTGATTTATTATCGATTTGAAGTTTGATGCTTCATTAGGAAATTTTAAATATGCCACTGTTGGCATAACATGAGCAATAGAGTAATCGCTAAGATACATAACCCTTAATCTTAATGAGAAGCTCGAGAATAGTTAAGTCATCAGATAAACATATCCAGAGCATATAAACTATAGATTTGATCGATATACCTATTTCTTGGTTGTCCGAAATTCTTGAGCAACTCATTTTCTTCTCGCAAGTGATTTCCAAAAACTTTTATTATTCTCTATCATGTCAAAGATAAACTAAATGAGTTGAAAGATGGGTATTTTAAATAATATTTAAGAGTATAATTTTACGGTATCTAATAATAAAAAAATCTTTGACATGAGTTCCATTCTTCACAATGAATTAATGACAAACCTTGCAATTTAATAAGAAAACAAAGTTAGAAGTTCACAAACAAAAGCAAAGGAAGAGTAATACAAAGTAGAAAATCAGTGGTACATGAAGCGGGGTAGAAGATCGGTGGTTCAGGAAAAAGGTGTAGAAGATGGACGACGTAATTTTTATAAATATATATATATATATATATATATATATGGATTACTTTGCCACTTGTGAAAAAATTAAATAGGGGTCTAAATCTAATTTAGTACAGAAATAAATAAATAAATATAGTAGGGAAACAGTTTAAATTGTTATCTTTAATCTTGTCGTGTATATATAAAGGTTTCATTTGAGTTTAGACTTTATTTATGTCTAGAAATTCGATATCACTATCATCTTTACTAAGCATCGATCTTTTATCAATAACGGAGAACCGTATGTAAAAGTTTACAATTCAGATTCCTAGCCATCTACAACAATATTAGAGTGTTTTTGTCAACCAAATACTTGCCTCACCAACTCATTTGATTCATTAATGCATTATAAATAATTTTGGCCACGATGAATAAAAAATAGATTAAATACGTGGCCTCATGAGGTTCATGGTTACTGGTTGACCTGAATTAGGTACTAATATTATCTCTCTAGTGTTTTATATCATAAATACTGTAAATATAAATATAACATTAGATAACATCATTTTATATATTCTACCAAAAGAGTATTATGTGACAATCATTTTGTTATAAGATATATGATATATCTATATGAATTGGCAAATGGACAAAATGATTAATGATTAGCTTAAATTATAAATGTGACAGAATCTTACGTCTTGTTCACATTGCTCTACTTCAACTATTTGAAAAACACCGAGGGATCTTGATTTTCATGAAGCTCTCGTCTTTCAGATTTAATCTAAATATCTCGTCTTCAAGGACCAATGAATTGATAAGATGAAAACTACATCACACCATACACCTGCAGCACATGGAATCAAATCCACACAACAACTTGATAAACAAGTCAATAACGATTTTGATAGTGAAGTTAGGTAGAAAGTGTGTGTATGGTGTATGTATTATATCACACTTTGTGAGTGGTGTGTAGTCTATATAAGCAACTCTTCTCATGTAATCAAATACACAGAAAATAAATACAAAAAATCTTCTTCTATCATTTATCTTCTTATAGTCTAATATGGTATCTAGAGGCACAAGAGATTCAAGTTTTTTTCCTCCATTAATGGAGATCTAAGCTTTTCGAAATCTCTGCTCCGATTCATTCTGCGGTTCTCTCATGGCGTCTTTGTCTAATTCTACGCCTCACATAACCACAACAATTCCAGCTGGGTTACTACTACTTAAGCAAAACTGGGCTTCCTTAGTGCAGATTAAACGTGATGCTACTAACTGTGTTGTTTGGCGAGCTCAACATGAAGTGTAATTGAAGCTCATGGGTATCTTCAACACGTTACTAGTTCTTCCTCCACTCCGGCGGTTACTAATTCTTCATATTTGAATTGGTTAATTGAAGATCACCAATTAAAGGTGTCTCTCCTCTCATCTATGATTCCTTCAGTCTTTTCTCAAGTTGTAAGAATGCCTAGTGCAACTAAAGTTTGGAGTAAGCTTGAATAAATTTTTGTTAATCACTGCAGAACTCATGTTCATCAATTAAATATGAAACTTTGTAACATTCAAAAAGGAGATAAAACTATGACATATTACTTAGTTGAGATACAGGACATATGTGATGGTCTTGCTACAACTGATTCCTCATTGAATTAGAGGATATTATCATGTATATACTTAAACCATCATATTACAATCAATTTAAATCAAGCATCCGTACTACAAATGCTTAAACATCTACTTTGAGTTTTCACTTGTTGGGAAGTTTACTTGTATCAGAAGAGCTTCATATGTGGAGTCGCCTAGGGTGTGATAAAAATATGATAAACAAACGCTGAAAACAATGCACTAAAGCACCCTAGACAAGCACGGTACTGCAAGTATTACAGGACGTATGCAAGTTTTAATGATAAGAAGATTCGTTCTCAAGGACTTAGTGTGTTATACGTTATGAGAAATAATAGAGAGTAGAGAGTAATTAATTAAAAGACATAAAATAAATAGGAACGATTGAAAGATGATTACTTAAACTAAATAAATTAAAAGACAATAAAATAAAAGATAATAAATATGAGATGAGAAATATAGCTTAGGTTTTGCTAGTATGCACTAATCCTTCTAATTCTTTCTATCAAATTCTAGCTAATAAGGGAGATAATTAGCTCTTAAATACTTAGTCAGGATTCTAAATTCCCTCTCTTAGACCTTGATAGCGACTAAGGCGGCTACAGACACACCACGAGGCAGCCTAAACTTAGGGTTATCCTACGCTACTAGGTTCCTAAGCAATTCAATTCCAAACATGGTGATAGTGATTAAAACATACCCTAATGACTATCTAGCTAGAATTAGTGTTGTCAAGACCAATATCGGACACTAGACGTTATGTGGTGTTTCAATAATTAGACACCCAGCTAAGGTGATCATCTAACTACTATTAAGGTAATCATATACGTTGCGCACCGCAAGGAAAACAAACAATAAATCAAGACACATAAACAAATATATGGGTAAGCAGCTAATATCAGATTAAAACATATAATTTTCAAAGAAACTTAGATAGAAAGAAAATAGAATTATTAGATTATACATAATGCAAAACCCAAGCTATGGGAAAATTAGTTCATACCTGAAGGAAATAAACTAAAAGAAATAATAAAAGACTTCATCTTGCTCTCTACAATAATTCTGATGATAATAAACCTAATGACTAATTAATGGGAGGCAAGGATGATTTACAAGTGATATAAGAGTGTATTTATAGGTGTAGAGAAGCCCTAATTCGTTTTCTTGAAGGAGAAGGTAAGTAATGGAATCCAAGCCCAACTCAAATTCGTAACCCTAAAATATAAAATCAGCCCCGTATTTGTTTTGGTCATAACAGCTTCAATTATTATCCGTTTGATGCGTTCCAATAGTCGAAATTCATCATCTCGGAAAGATCTTTAACTTTGCTCTTGACCATTATTCCAAATTCCTCACATATTTTGATATATAATCCCATTTGTGGTCGTGGGTGGTGAAATTCAGATTTATTTGGCAGCTTTATCTTTCCATACTTTAGCTTTTGTTTCCTTATCCCCAATTTCCATGTATATCTTCTTTCCTTTATCTCTTAGAATTGACTTGGCATCTAATTAATCTCCACATATATCTTTAAAGTTTCACACTAAATAAATAATTAAACCCAATTTGCTCTAAAAATAATAATTCATTAAATCAAGACTAGAAATAGGAAAGTGCACTATATTATGAGAAAACCGACTGGAAAGACTTCTAAAACACTAAAAATGATGTCTCTAACTAATATTAATTCATAACAAATGAGGAGACATCAATATGAAAATGGCTGATTCTTCTATAAATTCTCCTACAAATCAAATGGCTCTCTTTACACGTTACTTACCTCAATTTGGATTATCTAAACGAGGTCGTGGATCATCATATAGAGGTCGTGGTCCAACAATCGAGGTAGAGGTCGTAATTACAACTCCAACTCCTCTATTTTAGGTGCTCATCCATCACAGTTAGGTAACTCTACTGCTCCTATATGTCAAATATGTGTTAAATATGGGTCTTTTGCGTTGGATTGTCGGTTTAGAATAGATTTCACTAATTATACGTCACCTCGTAATCAAAATTGAGTTGCTATGGCTGCTCATATGACTCAACCTTCCTCATCATATGACCCTGAGTTGTGGTATCTCGATTCTGGTGCAAATAGTCATGTGACTAGTGATGTATCTATGATTTAGTCTTCTCAGCCTTATCATGGTAGTAATGCGGTTTCAGTGGGAAATGGACAGACACTTGATATAGCAAACATTGGTACTAGTAAGCTTACTTTCTCCTCTCATACTTTTCACCTTAATTCTGTTCTTCATGTTCCTCAAATCTCCTCTAATTTGTTGTCCATTTCAAGTTTCACTATGGATAATAATTGTGTCATTTTTTTTACTTCAAATTCTGTGCCCACACATGATTCTCATACTCACAAACTTCTCTTTCAAGGCCCTTGTAAGGATGGGCTGAATCCTCTTTATTTTCAGTCAAGTGTTTCCTCATCCAGTCAACCATTAGTTGTTTCCTCTGTCAGGTGTATTTCATCTACTGCAAAGTCTTCTTTAGCTTTGCTTTGGCATCTTAGACTAGGTCACCCATAAAATAATGATTCTCTTCCTCTTTCTCATACTCTACAAACTATGTTAGATGTTACAGGCATATTATGTAATTCTTGCGCACGTTAAAAAGCTCATAAACTTCCATTTCATCTGTCTGTAACTTGAGCTTGCAAACCTTTTGATTTAATACATAGTGATGTTTAGGGACCTTCACCTATCTCTTCATTTTCTGCTTTTAAATACTATGTCTTATTCATTGATGAGTATAGCAGTTTTTTTGGTTGTATCCTCTCAAACAAAAGAGTGATGTACTTGATACTTTTCAAGTTTTATGTCAATTCATTTTTACTCAGTTCAATGCTAAAATTAAGTGCCTTAGATCAGACAATGGGGGTGAGTATGTAAGTCACAACTTTGCTATCTTTCTTACTGTTTTGCCTCTTTTTTTGCAAGTATTGATCTATTTCTAAGCCTGTATCATCATCTTCTTCCTAAAGTATTAGGATGAAACTTGTTCATCAATCTAGAATTCACCTTCGCATTCCCCCTCGATTAATGGAGGCTTCATTTCTGTTGTAGGATAAGAAATTCCATAGCTAAGACTGTGAGCAAAGAGAGCTACGTTAGATGGTGACGCTGTGAGCTAAATAGAGATAGTGAGCCTATTAGGTACGGAGATGATAGGTATGGCAGTTCTAAGTGTTGATGACGCCTCGCCGGTGAGGTGTCGTCGATGAGTTTTGTGAGTGAGGTTCGAGGTGAGGTATTTGTGAGTGTTTATTAAAAAAAGAAAGAGAGAGAGAGAGAGAGAGAGAGTTTAATAGTCTATATATATATTAGGGTCATTTTTAGAAGATTTTAATTTTTTAAGTAATGGAACAATCTCAACCGTTGCTCATGACACATTTTTAGCTAAAAATCGATCTCGACCCCTCTTTATATTCCTTTGAACCGGTGGCTATTGGTGTTCGTTAAATTGTGTGCTCTAGTGACCACATCACGCAGTCGCTAGAGGCCTGGTTGCTTCAAATATCGACAGTAGTAGTGAGATGTGGTGATGGTGGTCTTAAAGTGGCCTAGTTTTGTGTGGTGGGGGGAGTGATACAGAGAAGATGATCCAAATATGGGTGGGGTGGCATAGGTGTGTTACAGAGGCTTGGTTTTGTATGGTGGGGAGGGAAGAAGGGTGTTACGTAAAAGATGATTCAGATAAGGGATGTGGTACGTGAGGTATTTGTTAAAAACCTAATTATCCTTAAAAATATCTACCATGTCATAATTAACTGAAAAAATGTTACTCAAGAATTAATGGGGGTCCATGGATAATTTTAGAAGTTCGAGGATCATTCGGGGAAATGGAAAATAATTCGTGAATTTTTTTTTTTTACTTTTTTTGCTAAATTAGATACCTTGTTTATTTTGTGCCCATTATTACATGGGTAAAATACTGTCTAGGCTTCAAATAGGGATGATATTCTATTCAAAGGCCTCTAATCTAGTGAACAATTCACTTTCTAAATCTTGGCGACAACTCTTTCACTTTCTAAAAATAGCTTATTTGTCCTTTAACTCTTGCTTTTGTATTTGATCTCATTTACTTGACTTCTTATCCATGCTCTTGCATCTAATGTCATCTATGTACCCAAGGTATTCACACGTAACAAATAAATTACACACAAATAGCTCTAAAAGTAACAATTCTTCAAAAATAGACAAGAAACGAGAAACTATCAATTAATAGATAAAAAAATGATGTCCCGTAACTAGATTAATATATCAAAAATATGGAGACATCAATACCTCCAAATTAAGGTTTTGTCGTCCCCACAATATAAGAAACAAGAACAATAGGGAATTCTGTAAATATCATCTAAGTCAAGTAAGCACGGGAGAAGAAGAATGTAAATAATAGTCCTAAAGAAACTGCCTAGAAAGTTTCACATAATAATATTTACAAACTAAATCATATATAACCATTTATCGTATGAACAATCAACATGGTTTAACTTCTAATTTCAATAAATCTAATTTCTTAACATGTAAAGTGAGACAAAGCAGGACATGGAGTTGGGCCAGTATTATGGAGGGTAGAGATTTCATTAAAAAACATGGAATAAAAATTATTGGAAACGGGAAAGATACAAATATATGGAACGAGAAGTGGATAGATACTGAATGGAAGCTAGAGAAACCGGAAGGATCTAAGTTTACAAATGTTAATGAATTAATGAAGGGAAACAAAAGTGAGTGGGACCAAGAAATCTTAGACAATCTTTTTCCAGAACCAATCATCCACATCATTAAAAAGACAAAGATTAAAGAAATTGATACTATAGACAGATTTATTTGGCCTTACTCTGAGGATGGAAACTACAATACAAAAACAGGATATAGAGTTATCGTAGAAGATCAAAACAACAACAGAGCTACTACAACTAAGGCAAGAGCTATTCAAGAATCAAAAATTTGGAAGACAATATGGACATCAAATATTCCAAAAAAAATAAGATTATTTATGTGGAGATTGGTCAACAATGCAATTCCGACAAGAGTGAACTTAACAAAGAGAAAATGTGCGGACGGTACAAACTGTTTATGGTGTAACCAGGAAAAAGAGGATATTGAACACCTGTTGCTTCAATGTAACATGTGCAAAGATATTTGGGCTGGATCTTTCCTTCAAATTAAAATACAGGAAGTAATGGAAGACAAGTTTGAAGAGTGGTTTCTCAAGACAATAAAATCTTTCACAAAAGGGGGCTGGGACAAAAAAGTAGTAACAGATTTTCTAATGATCAATCTATGGAACATTTGGAAAGCTAAAATGAAAGGCATTCATGAAGGCATTGCAGCAAATGGAACTGGAATCAACATTGCTTCGACAAAGCTTATGCAAGATATACACGGAATTAACTGGATTAGAGAAGGATACAAAGGTTTAACCGTGGTACAAGAACAATTCGAGGAAATAAACAACAACAGGCAGGAAGAAGGAGTAAAATTATATTGTGATGCCTCTTTCTAGAATAAATGGGAACCTACGGGAATTGCAGTAATTTGTAATCAATCGGGAAACAACTCAAATACCAAATTCAGCCGAAGTATAGACTGTAACTCAGCACTAGAAGGATAAGCGGGAGCAGTTCTTGCAGCTACACAAATTGGAGCATTATTTCCAGAGAAGGAAATAATTATCCATTCAGATAACCTTGAGGTCATTCAAGGTATAAAGCAGGTGTCAGCAGCACGTTAGAATATCCAACCAATCCTACGAAAAATTATCCAAAAAACTGAAGAGCTTGGGCTTGTTTCTTTTAAGCATATCAACAGGAAGCTCAACAGGGAAGTGGATAAATTGGCGAAGGAAGCTAGACACGCAGCATCTTTTGAGAATCGAAATACGATTAGTATTTTCGATCTTTCGGTAGCATTTAGTAAACTTGGCATAGGATGATTTGTTTTGTTTTCTTTCAAGGGTGCACTCGCACCCTTTTGTTGTCCCAAAAAAAAAAACTTCTAAGATTAGATTAGCTTTGCAATGCACAAAGAATATGTTTTCCTCTTAGTTCAATAAAGTGGCTATAGGGTGTTAATCGATCCTAACATAGTAGGTCCATCTAACTACTCTCTACTGGTTTAATCGGTCCTATATCACATAGTTAAGAATCAAAAGGTCTTTAAGGTTGTAATGTCATCTTAGGGAAGGTATGATTGTATATTTGGATAATGTAGATTGAGATTTTGGCTTTCTCCTCCCTAGCCATCAATGAATCGCCCTAGAGTTTGAGTTTCTTTCTTTTGCAAGTTAGCTATGACTTTCTTTTTTATGTGAGATGTCATGCTACTTCTTTTCTTATTTTTCTTGTCAATATTCTTTTTTCTTTTATACCCTAGAAAAGGGTTACAGTAAGAACGGTGCATCATCAACATAGCACATATAAATAAGCTTAAAAACCCACCCAAGTGTTTCCCATAATCATACCTACCACCGAAGGTCAAGCTCTAAAGACGAGTGTCTTAACACGCGATTTGAGTGCAGGTCGTATAGAAAAGTCCTATAATATAAGGGGTATGACCTGTAATGTGGCTAATAAAAAGGCTTTAGAAATGATAGAAGGGGCTTACATGGATAATAATTCATTAAATATTTGGTCAACAAGATAAAAGGAAACAATGGGCTTATCAAAGAACCATCTTAATCACTTTACTAGATATGAAATTTTGTTACTTTGTGACATCTAACACGTTCATTAAATGGTTTATCAAATAGCTTAGATCTCACGTTCTACATACGACTCATTATCTCCAAATTCAAACTTACTTCTACCACATTGCTTAATAGTTATTAAGGTGTGTTTTCATGTTTATATTTTGAGCATATAATATAACTAGTTCATAAACATTCTATATCAAATTCCATCTCATTTTTTTAACCTAAAAAACACTAATTCACATAAAATTGAGATGAAAGACAACACATCCTACCAATTCGCCCAATCAATAGAAAAAAATTATTAGCGACCAAGAGTGGTGACTAAAATAAAAAATTACCATTCACAACCACAATACTAGGGTTTAGCGACCATGCGCTAATATCCTTCAATTGTAGTAAAGATACGCAATTGGCGGAAAAAGTTTAAAGCATGAGTAAATTTATTTACTCGGACAACCTTAGATATATTTAAGGTATTACTTAACCATCATACCTTATTTTCTCAAACAAGCCAATATTATTCTACGAAAGGAGATGAAATTGGATTACTCTGTTCAGTTTCATCATATCACCATAAGGTCTATGTTGTAGATATTATTTTATTATCTAGGCGGTCGATCAGGGCTAGTGCCTAGGCGAGGTTATACAGAGCTTAGGCGGATTTGAATCACATTATGTAATTATGTATATTTAGTAATATATGTGTAGTGATTTAAATAATTTTAACTATTTAAGTCATAAAATTAATCTAACAACACTATAGTAAATATAAAACTACTAAATTTTGAGTTATAATATCAATCTAGATTTCCCGAGAATAAGAATAATAAAAAGAGGGCCTAGGCGGTCCTTTTTTTGCCATTAATCGGTGCCTAGGCGGATTAGACGCCCTTTCCACGACGACTAAGGCGCAAGGCAAAAACGCCTAGCATTTTTATTAGGCGTAGGCGGTTGAGGGGGGAGTTGACGCCTAGGCGACCAGGGCCGGTCCTAGGCATAGGCCCAGAAGGCGACCGCCTTGGGCCCCCAAAATTTGGTATTTTCAAGGGCCCCTTTTCGAAGAAATTAAATATTTATAAGTACATATAGTTATATTTGAATTCAGTAAAACAGCATGAATCATAAGTTGCTTATTGGTAAAGTGATATATTTTCTTATAAGAGATTCAAGGTTCGAGTCTTATCTTTTAATAAGTTTTTTATAAAAAAAGTTTTTAATTTTTTTTATAATTAAAAATATATAATAGTCTTTATTACAAAATTCGCCTTGAGCCCCAAATATGTCAGGCCAGACGACAATATTTACGAGTCTTATCTTTTAATAAGTTTTTTATAAAAAAAGTTTTTAATTTTTTTTATAATTAAAAATATATAATAGTCTTTATTACAAAATTCGCCTTGAGCCCCAAATATGTCAGGCCAGACGACAATATTTACAACATAACATAAGGTTAAATGAATTTTTTGATAATTTAAGAATATCGACAAATTCTTTTTTCTATAATCTCGATGAGCCAACTACAATTATTTTTTGCCAATTCCAATTTACCGATTATCGTACGGGAATTAAATAGGTTTTTTTGAAGTCTAATATATTATGTGTTTTATATATTAATAGCATATATTAATATGATATATTAATTTCAGGATCAATTAATTTTCTGTTCTAATTAATATTACAATTTCAACCTATGAAAATTAGATAAGTTATACTTTAGTTCTTTTTAATATTATCAAACTCAATATAACTGTGTAATCTCATGAAGATATTATTGATCTTATTGGTATAGAGTTATTGTCTATTGGTACATTAATTAGTCGCACAACCTTTTGTAATGTTTTCATTGTCGAGTGTTTGGCTATTGAGTACTATTTTGTTTATCAGTCAGTCGTTGTTAGTTTCGAATCATCTTGATATTATAGTTGTGATACAATCATACAAGCCATTAATTTCCCACCATCTCTACTGATCGAAAGATACCATACTGTTGCTCGACAATATCTCTCGTATATCATATATATATAGGTTAAAAGATAAGTAAACCGTATTATCAATTGAGTTGTTAAGTTGTTGTGTTAATTGGATTTTGTTTTTCTAGATTCAGTTTTGCATACTCCTTTGTACTCTCATCTTTTTTCTTCAAATGTAGGATGACGATTTGCTTTTCTAATAACTGATGGTACGTGTAATTAAGATTAAAAAATAAAGTTCTTCGGAACACAAATTATCATGTGGTCATTACTTTAGCGTGTAAATTAACATTTAAGTAACACGGACGGATTCATTAATAAAAGGAGGATATGTGAATTATTCGGTAAATGTCTTATTACTACAACTTGCTTCAGTTAGAGATAAAATTCACTTGGAAGACTAGGAGTAAGTAGAACTTCAAGAGGTTCCACTTTACGCAACGCAACTCCCAGAATTTCTTCCATATCCACTGGCACACCCATATTGGGTCTTGATATATCGAATCCATGAAGCAATCGAGCGAGTGTCAAATGAACTACTTGCAAAGCAAATGTCATTCCAGGACACATTCTTCTAGCTGCACTGAAGGGAATGTATTCAAAACTCCCTCCTGTAAAATTGGCATCAACATGTTTTTCCAAGAATCGTTCTGGTTGAAACTCACAAGGGTCTGCCCACACCTCAGGGTCTCGGTGCAACTTCCACAAATTAATAATCACACGAGTCCCTTTTGGAACATAATAATTAGCAATATAACAATCTTCCATAGCCTCATGAGGAGCGGCTACAGGACCTGGTGGGTATAATTGCAGCGTTTCCTTCACTATAGCTTGTAGATATTTAAGGTTCTTGATGTCTGATTCTTCAACCCATCTGTCTCTTCCAATTACTGTATCTAGCTAGCTCCTCTTGTGCAATTTAAAATGTATGAAAGTTGTTTAATAGTAGAGAAAGTGCCCATATTACAGTCGATGATGTGCTTTCTGAAGCAGTCACGATAAGATTCTGAAGACACCATTCATAAGTTAGAACTTAGAAATAAAAGAATCAACTGATATTTAAATCATGTTTACCATAGTTGTTGCTTTAATGATATCTTCACGCTTGTGGCCGTAAATATAATCATCATTGGGAAGTGTTGACAGCATCAAATCCATAAAGTCGGCTTCACTGGCCAAAATATTGCCGTTTTCCATTTTCCGAACATGTTCTTCAAGCCACAAACTCATGAATTTATCGACATCTTTAGCTGTCTGCTTCATAGCTTTTATATATCCTCCAATATCCATCCATTCTATGGAGGGGATTAAATCAGAGGGTACAAATGCTCCAATAAGATGCATTTCATTCTTGACAACTTCCTCAAAAGGCCACATGTTATAGTCTTTGGTGTTATTTGAAAATCGCTTCCTAACTAGCATCATCATGATTATATTAAACGATAAACGCTCTAAAAATTTGTCCAGGGTTACCTTAGTTTGAAGATTTTTATTTTTCATACATTGCGAGTATAAGTCTTTGATGCAATAATCGACCTCAGAAGCACGTATATGCATGAGCTTGTCAAGGCGGTTATTTGTCAGGAGCTCTTGCGTTATCATTTTCCGAATCTCACGCCAATGTGGTCCATTAGGAGTCATTGAAAAATCTGCATTATTATATCCCAGGTACTTGCCTATAGCTGTACTTGGTCGAGATGCTAAAATTCGATCATTAGTGGCGAGGCATTCTTTTATTGGTTCCCAGGTGCTCACAACCAAGGCTCGGCAACTACCGAGCTTGAGCGAGAAAATTGGGCCATATTTATCTGCCATGGATCCGAGTATTTGGGCGATCGGGAGTTTGCCTTGTAGTAGGTGGAGATGGCCTATAAAAGGCCACGCCCTCGGTGGTTCTGGTGCTCTTTTTTTGTTTTTTGAACTACTTTGTCTTGTGAGATAGTAATATGGGATAATTATAGCAATAACATGGCAATTGAAAATATATGGAAGATCATATCTATGTTGAATGTGCTTGTTGGTGTTTATATTATATTATAGAAGGGAAAAACGAAATGAATCTATAAAGGTTTTCATATTAGAAAAAAAAAATTGAATTAAAAGAAAGTGGACGGACATATGGTTTAGGTAAAAGAAGATTTTGTTATTAAAATAATTATTACAAAAAGACTTTTTGGTTGCTCTACTAGTTAGTGTCCCGAGGAAATTACTTTTTGCAGCCAGATTTTTCCAACCTTTATATTTAACCCCCTAACTAGAAAAAAATCCTAAAAACATCCAAAATCTAACTAGTTGGTTAGATTGTTGTCTATTTTACCCTTTGCTCGTGATGGGTACGGCCCCGTAGAAGGTACATTTTACACTAAGCCACCTACCATACGCCCCAACCCCATCTCGATTACTAACTCGATGTACGGACCCTAAACCACAAAAACAACCCCAGTTAAGGACTTATTGCACAAAAACATCACACAAGTAACCATGGGGCTGCACCCACAGTGCCTTCACCCAATTCCATTTACAAATAAACACAAATTCAATCATCCAATCACCAAATTTTTTATCAAATTCATTTACAGAACCAAATCAGAACCATTTCACAGCAAGCATTACTAAATAACCATTTCATAGCAAATCAGAACCATTTCATAGCACCATTACTAAATAAAAACCAAACAAGAATGAACAAAACCAATATTCTGGTAAATATATACAGTATTACATGAATCAGTAAACAAAAACCCAAAAAAACTTCTGAATGAATCAGTAAACAAAAACCCAAAAATTCTGGTAAGCATTATTAACGCTGCTGTTTGAATTGAAGCCATTAATGGCGTATGGTTTTCAAATCGGTGAATGGAATTGATTGATCTTCGCCACTGGACCCAAACTGCTTTAGGAGTGGGCTGGACCCATAATTCGTTTATAAGGCTGATGGGCTGGACCCATATTGGTGCTTCTGCTGGTGGGCTGTACCCATCACGGGATGTGGGGTGAAGATGGTGGGGTGCTCGGTGTCGATCGTGTTGAGCAATGGTGGTGAGTAGTGTAGAAGATGGTGGGGTGGTTCTGTGTCGACGGTGGTGAGGTGGCCTTCTTCTTCTTCGACGGTGAGCAGCAGTGGGACGGCGGAGAGTGTGCTTCCGATATGGAAAGAGAGGTGGTGGTGGAATGGTCTTATCGGTGGTGATTCGAATCTCGTTGGTGGTGGTGCTGAGGTCCAATCTTGGTAGGGTTTCAGGGTGATATGAATGATTGGGGTGTGGGTGTCGATGGTGTCGGTGGGGTGTTTTGGTGTCGATGGTGGCATTCTTCTTCGAATGGTGGTGGCTGCTGGGTGGCGGTGTTGGTGGGTATGATTATAGGCGGCGGTGGGTGGCGTTGAATCACTGGAGGAGGTGGATTTGTTGTTGATGGTGGTTGTGAGAAGCTTGCTCTAATGGTGGTGGTGGTGCTGCCATAGATGTTGGTGGAGGGTGTCGGTGGCGCTGCTGGTGTTGCCGTGATGTTGTTGGTGTTCATGGTGATCTGTGACGGGGGCGGTGATGCCGGTGGTGTAGCCAGGGTGTTGTTGTTGGTGAAGGTCAGATAGGGGAGGTGGGGATGGTGTCGGTGTTGCTGCTGGCCAGGGTTTTGTGGTGGTTTGATTAGATAGGGTAGAGGAGGAGGTGGTGGGTTGATGCTGGTGGATGCTGCGGCGCCGGTACGGTGGTTGATCAGAGAACGGACCGACGGGAGGGGGAGGGGGAGGGGGAGGTGGGTTGGGTTGATGAGAGAGAAAAAGAGAATGGGGGTTATATAAGGGTATGCAGGGGTTTTTTGGGCTTTTTGTCCAATTTAGTTGGGTTTAGTTGGTTTTCAATTGGGGTGGATGTTTAATATAAAGGAGGGAGGTCAACCGGCCTTATAAACTAAATGACCCTAGTGTCCCATACAACAACAAAATGAACTTTATCGCCTATTTATACTAGCCTTATGGTGGGGGACGGGAAATACTTGTGTAGTAAAACACAAGTGGGAATTATTTATTAGAACCCTATGACTCGTGGCTTAATAGAATAAGGTTTAATCTTTAAATTTTATTAGACTTTAGTTAGAAAGGGGCAAAAATTCTAAAATACCCTTCTTTTCCCTAGTTAATACAGTAAGAAACAAAAATCAAAACAAAAAGCTAATATAAAACAATTTTTATCACCGATTCATTGTGACTCTCTTTACTCCCCTCTAGTCCCTCTCTCTCTCTCTCGCAACAACCACCCAAGCCACCACCAGTTTTGAAAACCCTAGATCTCACCTTCCCACCTTTCCACCAGCAACTCGCGCCTTCCTACCTTCTCCACCCTCCTGTCACCGAGATCAGAAGACCACCACCACTACAGCAGATCTGCAAGCAAAACCGAAGCCCTGTTGACTCTCGCGCAAGCAAAAACACTATTGCTGCAACTCTCTGTGCTACACCACCATCGCTGCAACACTGCTGTAAATCAACACCACCATCGCTGCAAGAAACGTGTCGCCTCTCGCCTTCCATCAACCGCTGTTGCACATATTCGCTCCACCACTGCTGTTGCACGGACCACCACGAAGCTGTCGACGCCACTACTGCACAGACCACCATCGGCGCACCAGTAAGCCGCCGCCGTTCGTGGACCTTTCTGCGTGACGAATCTCCGCTCGTGGACATACACCATCAACGAAGCCGGAGCGTTGAGCGCACCATTCTCGCCGCCCCACCATCAACATCCTTCACTTCCGTTCTCGTTCTCAGTCTTCGGACCTTCTCACCACCACCACGTCAGATCTATTTAGGATTAAGCGTTCGTTTGTTTTGCAGGTAAACAGGCCCCTTAGGCCAGCACCCTTATTCCAGCCCTTTAGTTCATCTGATCCTCCATCGCCCAGCCACAGATCACGCCATCTAACCACCATCTCCTTCAGAGCAAGAAAACTGCCTCCACTAGCACCTCCTCCTCCTCCTCTCACGACGACTCTTCTGTTTGCTGGAAAATCTGTTCGTTTTTTTTAAACGTGTATAGGTATGTTTGGGTCCAGCCCATTATGGGTTGTAGCTCTTTATTTTGTTTTTTTTTAAAACGTGATTGTGTTCAAACAACTTGGGACATAACATCTTGGGTCTAGACCTAATGGGCTTGGTAAATGTTCTATTTGGGCCTAGCCTATTTTTTGAAAAAAAAATCACGAGTCTGTTATTTTTTAGTTGGTAAATTTTTTTATACTATTAATTGTTTGTGTCTAGTACATTAGGGCCAGGCGACCAGCCCGTTGGTAGATCATATCATCTTTTGCTTGAATATTGGTAGACCATATCATCTTCCAAGATTCCTCATTATAAAGTTTGCCAGCCCTAGAATTTTGACCCTTTTTTTCAATTTCACTCTCAGTTAATGCGTAATAACCAGATTTAGTGTTATATGTCCCATCTTTAGACTAAATAATACTATCCTCCTTATCCAAATGTAATACCAAAATATTAATAATTTCATTAATCAAGTTGGGCGGGCATAACTTTTTTTATAGTATCCATATCCCATCCCTTCATATCTCTGTTAAATAATTGGGTAACCACTTGTAAATTATATTCATGTGGGTTTTCAAGAATGTATGAATTACTGATCCAATTGTCTTTCCAAATATAAATAGATAAGCCATTTTTTATTTTCCATGTACAGTGCTTTCTTAAAATTTCAAGTCCTTTATTAATACTTTCTCAGCTCTAAGATCTTTTATTCTTGAGTTTAGCATTCCATAGAGTAGTCCAGGGATGTAAATTCCTTTCAGAACTTTTGCCACTAAAGAATCAGGTTTTTAAATTATTCTTCAAGATTGATTGGACATCAGAGCCAGATTTATATTCTGGAAATCCTGGAAACCAATACCACCCATTACCTTAGATCTAGCTATTTTTTCCACAAGATCCAATAAATTCTTTTTTCTTGATTGTTCTACCAAAATTTAGCGACCAAACTTGCCATTTTGTTGAATAAACTCTTGGGTACTTCAAAAGTAGACATTGCATAATTAGGGATGGCCTGAAGAACCGCCTTGATTAGAAATTCTTTTCCTCCTACAAATAATAACTTAGCTTCCCACCCTTTTGACTGTGAAATAATCTGATCTTTAATATAATTTGGGATAATGCTTATTTAAATGAATTGTGGAATTTAATGAGTATGTATTTGACTAATGAATTCAGCCTTTACTCTGGCCAAATAGAGGGGTTCCCTTAGTAATTAGAAACGTAGCCTTGACAAGGGGTTCAGGTTATGGAAAACAATACATAAGCGTCTTGTGTGCGTCAGTGATCCTGACGGGATTGACTAGCCTAATAGATAATAAGGTAGGATACTTTAGCGTCGATCGTTCACGTAGAGTTCACTCGAAATAGGTCTTTGGGCCGGATCATCATCCTCATCTTTGAGTGATCACCTCATAGTGGAGGACTCGGCTATTGTGCAACAATTGGCTACGGTGGACAGGTGGGAAGATCTAAAAGTTCAACATCTGAACAAGCCAAGATAGATTATTTAGAAGAGTAATCATTCTCATGTAACCATCACGAGTAAATAACTACTGGGATGGTGTGCCTGCAGTAGTGCTAGTGGAGTACATGTCGGATAACTACCCACTGACTTACCAAATTAATGGTTGACTTGATTAAGGAACTCGAGTGCTCGTGGGAAGCTATCAACCATCAAATTTGGAACCTAGAACTAGTCTAAGCTCTGCTTTGTCTTTGGCTAGAAACAACCGACCCAACTCTCGGGTTCCAACCCTTTTTTTAGGGCACAGATGGTCCTTTTCCACCTCGATGACTGTATGGATCTTATCATTCTATGTTAATGATCCCGACAGTGTGGCAGAAGACCCCACCATCTATCTGACACTTTGTCGGATGAGTCAACCTCTCCCCCAACACAGTTTGTTAAATTTGTTTTGATATACATATAAGTCTAAAATCATATTTATTGAACTTAAGTTTATTAAAACTTATATCGCAGTCATGGAAGCACTCATCCCTTCAATCCTTCTTCTTCTCCGACCATCCAATTTTGTTGTAAAAACCCACTATCTTGGGTCTCTTCTTCGAGGGTTGAACAACATCGTCATCTACAATTGTCTTTGAAACACCAATGTCCAAAGCTTGTTGTCTTCCTATAAGACAACACATCCATGATATATCAGGGAAAATCAAACGCTAAAAATTATAAGAAACATTAACTCATCCATCCTGTGACAGCTCGCCGATAGCGGGGGTCGAGCAATGCCCACTTCCCTGTGCCTGCCTCCTTCTATTCCTTTTCTCTACAACTAATCATCTATATTTAAAGTAAATTTATTAGCGTATCTGTATATTTCCATTAACTTGTTGAAATTGACATTTACTTCAAAACCCCTCGCTAGCCTACATCTCCAACATCTTGGGCCAATCTTTTAGTTTAAACTGCTCATGGACTATTCCAATAGAAAGATATTTGGCCATATTGGGTAGCTTTTCCGTTCATTGACTGGAAAAAATCCGCTGCAGTAAAGATAAAATCACCGATAATAATGTTTTAACAAAAAAATTGTACGCGCAAATAACTTACTGGGAGATGGGCCCAAATAAAGTCCATGTACTGCTTGGGGATCTTAGACTAGTCGTGATAGTAGTCTGACATGTAATCTCTGGTCGTGTTGGCCACGACACGAGCCAAATAGTACTTGTTGTTCGACGGGTGTCCATGTACCATCTTCAGTGCAGAATTCTATGGGAATCGTGCCTAGGGATGTCAATGGGGCGGGTTTGGGGCGGGTTTACCTATCCCCGCACCCCGCCACAAAAAATAGAAGCCCCACGCCCCGCCCCGCCCCCTCGTTGTTCATCCCCGCACCCCGCCCAGCCCCGCTCTTTTATTCCCCGCGGGGTGTGGGTTCTACCCGCGGGTTTCAATTTGATCGTTCAAAATTTTTTTTATTACTACAAATTTTATTATTTTTAAACTCTCAAATATTCCATTCTTCAGAATTTGCATTTGTATTTTGATTTTTAGACAAATTCTCCCCTTGGAGTTGCACTTTGATTTGAATAATTTAAACTTTGTGTGTTGTAATAGACGCACACAAACTTTGATTTGAATAATTATTGAAATTAAAATATATAGTACATATTATAAATGAAATATATTAATTATATATTATATACATGCGGGGAGGGTTTGCGGGGTGGGGAATACTTATCCCCACAACTCGCCCCGCCTCGTGCGGGTTTTGAAAATCCCCACAACCCGCCCCAAGCCCCATTTAGTACCTTAAAACCCGCCCCGTTTAAAGTGAGGTGGGGTGGGTACCCGCAAACCCGCGCCCCATTGACATCCCTAATCGTGCCCCGTGTCTCTCCTTAGCCTTCTTTGTGGACCAAAGAATTCTATGAACCATTATTTTAACTTTCTTCCCTAAAGATTAACGTTACATAAACGGATAAATATGCGCATTAAAAGACCAAATAAGTAGGTACATTTTACATGAACTAGAAAAGGATTATTAGGACCAGTTGGATCCCAAAGTGGGTCCTGCCCATCTTCATCCCCACCATGGGACCATAACATAACATCGATCGAAATTTGCAAATCATGTGCAAACTCTAAACAAAATTATACACTTTAAGGTCTATATTGTAAGTTATTTAAATACTTAGGGATAAAGTATAATTTTTTCAATTTATTTGGGACCTAGGGGCTTTTGAAACAAATTAGGGATTAAATTGAAATTTATTTAAATGCTTAGGGGCTCAAATTCAATTTTTTTCCTTTACTAGGTACCTTGGAAATTTTACACTTAAGTACCCTATATTCATTTTCTTTATAGTTAATTGCCTAATTATCTCCTTTATTATTAAAACACAGAATATAAGGCCCTATAAAATACGAAATTACATTATAAGTCTATCTTTTACGTTTTTGTTTGATTACATTGCACTATAAGTCCTTATGTTATGCAAAAAACCACTTTATAACCCTACATATAATAAATTACACTATAAGATCCCTATATTAAGTTTCTTACCATTAATTTCATTATTAGTCCATTTGTTGTTCAAAAATGCAATATAAGTCCCTATAAAATATGAAATTGCACTATTAGTCCCTCTATTACATTTTTGTTCAATTACATTGCACTATAAACCCCTATACTTGCAAAAAATCACTTTATGACCCTATATATAATTAATTGCCCTATAAGGTCCCTATGTTAAGGTTGTTGGATTTAATTGCACTATTAGTCCCTTTATTAATCTAAAATGAAATATAAGATCCTACAAAATGCAAAAGTTTACTATTAATCCCTCTATTATGTTTTTTATTGCACTGCACTCTGAGCCCCTATACTATGGAAAAAATCACTTTACGATCCTATATATAATCAATTTCACTATAAGGCCTATAATTTTTTTACTCTCGATTGCACTATTACACCATTTGTTATTAAAAAATACAATACATGGCCTAACTTTCCAATTTTTTTTACTACAAGTCCCTATTATAGCCAAAAAAATTATACATGTCCATAATTAACTAAAAATTGCATTTCAGCCCTTAACTAAATTAAAACCACATGTCCATAATCTAGGAAAAATGGAACTTAAATCCCTATTCTAACTAAATAAAATACTAAAGGTCCCTACGAATCACATAATCACCCAATCTTCATACCAAAATTATCCATAATTGCAAACTAAACTAAAAAAAAGGTATGACCGGACTTTTGCGGCGGAGAAAACTGGAGGATATACATACATACATGAACACGTATATTCATATATGATATATATACACACACGAATTTAATTATATGATATATATGTTAAAACTTACAATAAAAATAGGAAATCGACGCCAACGGGATTCAATGCCAAAGAATGGGAGCAGGTTGAAAACGTTCAGAGAAAGGGAAGGGGTGGGGGGAGGGGCTGGTAATCAGGAAATAGAATTTTGATTAACCATTATGGGGTTTCTAAGGGTTTCAACCCTTTAGAGACCACCAGGTGGTTGCTACATGCATGACCCGGTTTGGAGAAGGCTGGAGAGACGACGATTTTGGGTCCCCAACTTTTTTGGCGTTTAAAGGGCCCCGAATCACCTACATGTATTATGTTTGTGTATATATAGATATACCGAACTTAAGTATTTAAGCTATAATAGTGGTATTGGTTTGGTGATAATATAATGTGCATCCTTATATGAGATCTAGAGTTCATGCTATGCTAGTATTTGTTTTATTTTTGTTTATAGAATTTTCTATGGGAAAAATTTCCCCGTGGATACCCAATGTTTCAAATTTTAAAAATTAAGTACTAAACTTTTTAAAAGTCACAAACATGTATCCAACGTTCTTTTTTTGCCTTCTGTTAGTATCTGTCGTGAAGTTTGCCGTTAAATAACATGTGTTAGTGATGTAGCTATCTTTTCCTTCCAAAATGAAGCACACAAGTTTACAGAAGTGGACAAATAGGTACCCAACGTTCTTTAACTGCAAATTGAATCCTTGTGTTATTAAGTGACACGTGACATTTAACGGCAAACTTCACAGAGGGTACTAACGGAAGACAAAAAATAGAACATTGGGTACTTATTTTTTCAAAGCGCAAAATAGTGGGTATCCACGAGGGAATTTTCTCATTTCCTATGTAGTGGTGCCTCGTTTTAAAGTTTTCTTTGGGTCCTCGAAATGTTGGGACCGGCATTGATTACAAGCTTAGTTGGTGCTCGGTAAAAAGTTACAACTTAAAATAGGTTGGAAAAACAAACTACCACTAATTTGGGTGAGTTTAATACCGACCATGCCGGTGGTCTATAAAACATATATTATTTATATTTAATTAATAAGAACTTTTGTTATGTTTTAACTTTTTTAAAAGGGCTAAACACGGACCACATGCGTGGTCGGTAATGAAAGTACTAATAATTTTTTTGTCAAAAAAAAACTAAATGCCGACCATTAGCAGTTTGTGTAGTCCTCTTTTTAGCAATAACACATCGTGGTCGTTAAAAATTTGGTCGATAAAGACCCGAACTATAGCGGTATTAGTGACTGGTTGATTCAGATTTAAGGTCAGATCTTTTAAGTAATGCTGGATATCATCCCAAATCACATCAACCTTTTATCACCTTCTAGATGGACCAATCATAAAAGATAGAAAAAAATGATAAATCAGAAAAAAATTTATATAATTGGTCAATTTAAAATCCACTTAAAGGTGATGAAAAAATAATGTAATTTGAGATGATATCTAACATTACTTTTTAAGTAAATTACCCAATATAATTTTTGTTTTCCAAAATACATATAATTATTGGTTCTCGTCAACAAAAAATTGATTATACAGTTGTTAACTCTTTATACAATACATTAAATATTTTCTCCGTTTTTTTAATCTAGACACTAGAAAAGATAAAGAAGTTAACACAAATGGAAAGGGAAAATGAAGAGATTACAACACTTGTGAATTGAAAAAATCCAATGTTGAAAACAGAAGCTGTAAAAACAATTTGTCTACTTTTACCGTCTCCAAAATTAAATTTTTTATCTTAAGAGTCTTTAGACTGGTAGTGGCAACCTGACCAAGAGTTGTCCATTCATTGCACTGCAAATAATAATTAAAAAAAAAAAAGTATATATATATATATATATATATATATATATATATATATATATATATAGTTAATCACTTTGAATTTACTAGATAAGATAATTTTAGGACGAACCCTGTAAGTTTGTTGTTAATGATCTAACCTTTTTACGTAATAGTAACAGAAATCAGCCAAGATGAAGGTTTGAATAACTTGTGCTAGCAAAACCATGGGTAGCCAAAAGTATCCAGCTCCGATCAAGCGCAGGTATTGTCCTCCAGTATGATACACCTCGAGGATCCAATGACCACATCCTAGGAATCTTGCAACACCCAACGCAAACACATAGTGTGATGTAAATGGTTCAATCATCTGAAGGAAACACATATTGATTAGTAGAAAATGGTCATATTATATAATCTAGAAAGCGTGTGCGTACTTATATAAACGTACCTTAGCCTTCTGCACCATAAGAAGCTGAGGTAGGACAGAAACAGATTCCAAATACACACAGAACACCCAACCAATACTTACAACAACCTCATATGATGAAGCATGTGGATGAATGAGTACACCTAAAACAGCACAAGGTACTAGCTGTTTAAAGATAAACAAACTCATGATCAGTCAATTCCTGGTGATGAAGTTTTAAGAATAGAATGTTAATTATACCAGATAATATAAAGGTGTATCGTCCATATCAGACAAGTAAGTTGACTTCAATCTGAAGCGTATCATGTATATAACCCACACTGTTGATACAAGAGTCAAAAAGTCGAGAAGGGTGTGAACATCCAATTCCATGAACATATGGCATGTCAGTCTCCCCGCTAGGAAAATGGCTGTAAGCTCTTGTGTCTTCAGAGAAAGCCCTATGTTAAGCACAACCACAAATAGAATTTTTAGCCGATTCGTCATAGTGAAGAGATTACAAATCTTTACTAGACTAGTCAGGGCCGGCCCGAGCGTCTCGGGTACCTAAGGCGAGAAAAAAAATTGAGGCTTTTTCGATATATATTAAATAATTTATCCGGTTTTTAACAAAATGCATAGAGCCTAGTCTTGAACTCATGACTTGAGTATACACAGAAACTTTTATTTCCACTAGGCCAATCGTTATATATACATTATTTTAGTAAGTGTTAAGAAATAAATACTATAAGTTAGTTACTAATTATTTTTTTTGGGCCTTCAAAAATCCGGGACCCAAGGCGACCGCCTTGGTTGCCTTGCCCCCGGGCCGGCCCTGAGACTAGTATGGCTAATGTTTATTAGATTTCTAAGGTTAAGGAAGAAAGATTGATTACCTAAGGCGGAGCCCATGATATTCTTTTTTAATACATATGATAGCTATTTTGAATTCGAACTTATTATAATTTCAATAAAATTCAATTCAAAAATCTTTTAGTGCCCTTGCAGAATAGTCTAATTATGTCTAACCTAACGTATTAAAATATGTTTAGTTATCTAAGTTTGAGTATTTTTTAAACATTAAATTTGTGTTTTGTTAAAATAGAGAACTCTTTTACTTTTATTTTTGGACGGGAGAACTCTTTTATTTCAAAGGAAAAAAAATTGAACTCTAAAGCATATGTCTTAGAGGTTTATCTCAAGAGCGCTCCCGTTCTATTTGTTATTTTTTTGGGGAAATACTCCCATTTTTTTGTTTGTTTTTTGTTAAACTCTATATTATTATTCATAAGTTAGTTACACTGTTGTAATTATATATACTTACAGAGTAACAAATATATTATTATAGAATAAGTAAAAGTAAAAAAAATAAACAAATCAAAGATTTGGAATGCCAAGAACTAGAAGGGTGTAATGTATAAATATAACTTGACAAAATTACTCATTCGAAATCGAATGACAATCTTCCAAATGAGACTCAAAATTAATGTCAAAAACTACAAATTGTCATTAGACTTTCAAGAACAATTTACTCTGTTATGAAATAATTGATGACGTTGAGGTAATTTAATATCGACATACGTAGGGGTGGAATTGGAACGGAAATTTCCGATTTCCGACCGATTCCGATCCGAAAATTCCGTATTTGGAATTGTTTTTTTACCTTCCGATTTCCGAATTTCCGAATTCCGATTTTTCCGACATTTTTTGGATTGGAATTGGAATTACATATTAAAAATTTGGAATTTCCGAATTCCGATCCGATTTCTATTTTCGGTTTTTTTCCGGTTTTTTCCAATAATTTTTTTCGAATATTTTCCTAATTAATATTATATTTTGAAATATTTATATATATTAATATATAATATATAAATATAATATATACATATATGTAAATTTTATAATAGATAACTATAACCCGTAAACCTAAACCCCAAGTTTTTTTGGGCCCATACAAAAAACTCTATCGGCGGTGACCCCTTCTTATATAAGACACATATTATCACACACAATGACGCCATCACCATTCCACGCCATCAGCATTCCACTCCATCAGCAGAAAAGGTAAGGGTGCCACTAGTGATATAGACTAAAAGCAAAACTTGTCTTTTCACTTCTTTTTTCCAAATCTTCTACCCGCTTGTACGAATTTAAAGTTTAAAGGGTGGAAAAGAGATTCACGGGTATGTTTTTAGGAATTTATTCTTGGAAGACATAACCGCCCTTACTGCTTCAATGTTCATGTATGCGAAATGTGGTGATTTGGGTAAATCTTGTAAAGTTTTTGTTTTAATAAAAAAGAAAGGATACAATTGCTTGGAATAAAATGATAGTTGCTAACTCAATGCATGGTAAAGGAGTGCAAGCCTTGTCTTTTCAATTTTGCAAAAAATGATATTCTTTTTTATTTTTGTATCTTAAAAATAAATAAAAGAGAATTTCCAAAACTTCCGAAATTCCGAAAATTTTCGAGTGTTCCGAAATTGGAACGAAATTTTGAATTCCGATTTTTTTTTGATTGGAATTGGATCAGATTTTGCTCTTCCGAAAAAAATTGGAAATTTCCGAACAATACATTTTCCGATCCGATCCGGCCGATTTCCACCCCTAGACATACATATCCGAATCGAAAATGCATTAAATGTATATTAATAGTTTATTCCATATTGAAGGAGTAGGCTATATAGGATAAACTCTAAATAAATTCCACATTTACCATATTTAATATACATTTCTCTTTTAAAAAAAAAAGTGAAACGGATTTAATACAAATTTCATGAGGAAAAAATAACAAAATATTAAAATAGATAAGCATAAGAATAAATAAATGAAAAGGTAAGAATTTTTTTATATATAATATAAGAAAAGATAAAAGAACTAAGATTACGTTTAGAAAAATTATATTGAGTAATGTAGATTTTTTTTTAAATGTTCTGATTATTTAAAATTGAACTTTTTTACTCATTAGTTTTTTCTTTTTTTTTTGGACGGGTGACATTAGTTGTTTAGTTAAATACGATTTATATGATCTATTTTTTAAACAAAATCTATATTTCAATTTGTTCATCCATAAATTTTTTTATTGTTTTTATGTATATGTCCCATATCATCAATTAATAAATAAAACATAATGGTATAAAACGACATATGATTCATTCTATATTCTTTTCAATGCATATGTTTTCCAAATTTTGTACCCTTGGACATTTTACATATGAATGTTAAGAGTTAGTCCAATAATACATGTGCAATTGTCATAAAAAGTAACATCTATGTGCAAGTAGAAAAAAATTTCCGGTTAAATTAGAGATTTGACATATATGCATAATGTATTAAAGTGTAATAAAATATACCGTAATCAACAGAGAAATGTATATATAAAAGAATAGTAGAAAAGAAATTTACCCGAACAAGTCTTCTGTTTACTGAGCTTGTAAATCAAGACGAGAATTCCAACAAAATGAACAATTTCGGCTGCAATAAAAAAATAGTCGATATCTTTAAAGACGATGTTGAGAACCACCAGTAGACATATCGCCATTGTAACGGCCATGGAAATCTTCACCTTCTTTGACTGTCTTCTGACCCAAGCAAACATCTTGTCCGTAGGTGACATACCCCTCTTCACACCCATGATGATTCTAGCAATAAAAATGAAATTAGTTAAATAAGAAGCCTTTGGGTGTCTATATATTTGACCAAAAATAAAAATATTTATGTAATATATAAGGGCGGGGGTTGGAGTGAGGTTGAAAGAAAAAGAGAAGAGAGCCGTTATGTTTGGGGTTGACCCGAAGAGTTCATGCAGTTATGGTATTAGCAGCCATTTAAATATTTAATGCACCTATAAGTTTTTCTTTATTTTGATTTTTGAGACAAATAAAAGAAAAAAATCATAATGGGAGGACATGAGGATATTTAGATTTTATTTTTGGATTACTTCAATTTAAATTATTATAAAAAAAATTAATTTTTTAATTTTAATTTCAAAATAACTATTTCCATTTAAATTATAAAAGTCTTAATAATTAATTCATTTCTACTATGATACCCTTACCGACAATTCCAAATTAAATTTTAAAAAATATCAATTTTTCATTTAAATCAAACATTATTATAAAAGTCAAAATTTTCAAAATACCATTCTAACTATCATATAATAACCGAATTCATTAATTACTAGATATTATTGTATCCGAGTGCACTATGCAACTAAAAAAAATTATATACTAAATAATTAGGAATTAAATAAAGTTGCACCATTATTATATCTCTTAAGAAATTTGGTATATATATCTGTTATATATAAAATTTATTGGACGAGCGGTTAAGAATCAATATATGAAACCAAGAGTGGACGTGAGATAACCACTGTGACTAGCTCAGTGGCCAGGACCCTGTCTCTCAACTAGGAGGTACAGGGTTCGAATCTCCTCAGCCGTGTTATTTCTTGAGCCCTTAAAGGGGGTAAGCAAGGGGTGCATGGTTCGAGTCTCCTCCCTGAACATGGGTAACCTAGTTCTGATTAAGTGGGAGTATGCATGAGGAGGCGTGTATATTTCCTATGGGATTAGTCGTGGTGCGCGTAAGCTGGCCCGGACACTATATCAATTATTTTAAGGTTGGAAATTAACTTCTAAAATAAATTAACTACCTAAGCAAGGTTTCAGTCACTACTACATTAAATTAAGACAAAAGATAAGGTTAATACCACCTTAATTTTAAAAGTACTCTATATGTTCATGTTTATGAAGGGTAGAAAGTAAAATCAACTTGGTTGATACGATACATATCATTCAAAGTGTATGGATTACTTGCACATACAAAAATGTGTCAAAAACAATACATCAAACGAATAAGGAAAAAAAGTTAATTAAGGAAATAGAAAAAAACAAAATGAAGAAGACACTGTAATTTTATAATTGCAAATCATACGAATTTAAACTATTATTTTGTAACTGAAATTAGTTTGAATGTGTAACATAAACTTAGGTATATCCAAAACTATGTAAGTGGTCAAAATATCTTAAGTTTCTACAATTTTTTGAATAAGATATCGTCGAACCAACACAAATTTATGATAAACATTATACATAAAAAAATATGGTAAAGCATATGTTTTTTTATAATTACAAATGCGTCCTCAACTTTCTACATATCCAACAACACAAAAATGGTCTCTACTACCAAAGATTGGTGCAAACATTTTTTTTTCTTTTTGTATCTTATTTTTATTCATAACACCTAAAGATTACCAAGTTTGATCATAAGCTTCTTCTTGAGAGATCTGAGTTTCACTTAGGAATATATCCTATTAGACTTTTATTGCTTTACAATTGGAAGATCCCGGAAAACCAACCCAACTGAAGGACCAGTGATGCAAATGGTGCATGCATATGGACAAATGATGCAAAAATGAACGCAAATAGGAACCCAATTAAAGATGTGCAATAACAGTTATATCAAATATACGCAACGAAAAAATAAATTATTGCAATCTTGTAACCAATTTAGTGTGATTTGGAAATTAAAAGGATGTTTCGATTTCTTACCATAGGGTTTTGCAATCGAATTAAAGAACGATCTTAATTTCAAAAGCATAAAACCTCTATGCCTTGCACACCAAGTCGTTGATCCTGCTTCCAAACTTTTTGACTTGAAAGATGTCTTGAACTCATTATATATGCCTAACCTTTTAAGAGAATTGTATAGAGAGAATAAAACTTGAGCATATGTTTTTTCTTTTCTTTTTTGAAAACTGGTCTTTTTTAACCTTTTCAAAACTCTAGTAGTCATTTTTTTTGTGTAATGACTAATTGGGCTTTTATCTCACAAGTCAAGACTTGGAATATCCAAGTCTAAAATTCTTTTTCTCTCTTTTAGTCTAAGCTCAATGCAATATTTGTATAACAATTTATTCTAGCAAATCAATATACTAATATTTCAAGTTAATTATTAATTATTATGTATCATCCAATAATAAATATACCTAATATTAAACAAGATCAATACACTCGTAAGTGTGCAACTACGTAGGTTCACCATTAAGCCGGCAGCAATTAATCCAATTAATTACTAATCGAGGTTGCAGTCTAACAATACTCTTCAAAAACCGAATAACAAACCATTTGGGTTAGCTCAACTGGCCAGAGTCTTGCTATTTCTTCAGCACTTAAAGGGGAGGTCCATGGTTCGAATCCCCTCCCTAACTGGTGTAAAGTGAGAGGTACAAGACTCAAATCCCTCCCTGAACATGGGTAACCTAGTTCTGATTTACCCCATGAGAATATATATAGTGAGACGTGTATCTCCATGGGATTAGTCGAGTGCGCGCAAGCTATCCCGGATCACCCATGTAACCAAAAAAAAGAAACCGAATAACATGAAGTAACTCTTTAGGAGGAACCTAGTAATGGGTTATGCATGTAATCTCTCTATCTTTACAACTCCAGATTATCCAGGGATATCGTATAGCTGTCAAATCTCATTAGATAATCAACTACGTTACACGTTAATAATCAACGATTGGAAAATTACCTAAGAAACTCATTTCTCATTCATCCTATCACCTTGGCCAATGATTTGGTACATTCGTGAAAATATTATGACAGCGTAGAGCTCAAAATCTCTACTTAGAGTTGATAGCTTTCATCTTGACTCACTTTTAGTACACACAAGTACTTAGTTATGTCCAATATCATTTCGACTAGTATTTTGACACACTCGTAGTCTAGTATCTAAACACAACAAGTACACATGTAAAGATAATGATGATATCAGGTCAAAGGATTACAAGCATTAAAGTCCTTATAGAAATTAACCCACTTGACTGTTCAAACTAATTAACCATTAGAAATCTCTAGTTTTAGTTGGTCCAATAATCACATATCTATGTGCCTTATTTATGCACATAGCTTGGTAAATGAGAACTACTGATATTTATCCAATAAATACTCATTAGATATATATTAATCTACCTGGATCATCGAGTACCTAACTCGATGATCCTTCGATCAAGAAAAAGTTCCGATTAAGTCCTATGAGCTAGATTCTCAATATCATAACTCCTTATGATATCTAGTTCATAACTTAATCAGGGATTTGCCTTTATATTATGTAGATAAATACCATAATCATATAAACTGGCCAAATATTCAAGAAAACAATTCATTTAATCAATACTGTAGGTATAACTATTATCGTGCACAATAACCACTTGTGTTCAATTCATTACAAGACGATCAGGGTTACGGCATAATTCCAACAATCTCCCACTTGGCCTAGACCCAATGGTTCAAGTACCATAATCTCATCAACAGTTTGTTCTCATCAGACTCTTCTGATAGACACACTTACATTAATATATCTACATCATTTTCCCTTTCTTTTACCTATTGAATGTGAACATCTTCATGTTCAATTATATCTTGAATCAAACAGTACAACTGTAGAATTTGTTTGGATATATAGTGTGATCTAGGTTTCTTAGATCATCCAATATATCAAATATTATCATTGTATAAAGAAACTAATATCTATATTGTAGAAACTACACTATGTATATACAAGAACTATTTTATCCAAATAACTTGCATAGTTGCATCTTATGTTGCTAAGTATTCTACTTTTAGTAACCGGAATCTGCTATAGTATCTTGATTGGAACTATTCCAACTCACTTCTCCTCTATATAGACGCAACCATATGTTGATTTTCTATCATTCATGTTTAGAGCAAAGCAAGCATATGTATTCCTAATTAGCTTCAACTTATTATTCTCCACAGATGAGGAATTGGTCATTAATACTTCTTAAGTAGTTAAGGATAGTCTTTAATACTTTCCAACATCCCTCACCAAGGTTACCTTCATACTTACTCGTTAATCCTATTGTTTAGTACACTTCAGGTCTTATACATTTTTCATGGTATGCTTGCTAGATCCTTATTGTTTTAACAAATAGGAATATACATATTCATTCTCTAACTTTTAGGGTCTTAGGAAGAACCCTCCCACTAAGATTAATTCCAAAGCCTATTGTTAAATAAATCCTCTAGGAAATTCTGTGTGATACTTCTAAAATGGTATAAATTTACTAAGATTGACATAGACTAAGTAGTTTCATTGATATATCTCTATATATCCTAATTCAAAGAATATAAGTTAACTTTCCTAAATCTTTCATGGAGAACTATTAGACAATTAAAAAACTTGGTTCATTTGCTTGGTTGGTATATCACATCCTTATGTGATAATATGTCATTTATATATAACACTCGGAGGATGAGTGTACTCCCACTAGTCCTTTGTACTCTTATGACTATTATTCTCAAATCATAAAATCAAACTATTTGATTGTAAGAAAGAAAATAATCCAACTTACTGGCATTTTCTCAATCCATTAAATGGATTTTTGGAACTTATATATTTCATTATGAGAAGATGGCGATATGAGACCTTTAGGATTGGTCTTAAGGACGTCATCCTTAAGCTCCCATTTAGTGAAAACTGTTTTCACGTGATATAACCATATCTCATAATTATAGTATGTAGTTACCAATAGTAGAATATGAAATAAACTAAGAATTGCTATGAGAAAAAGTATTCACTATAATTGAGGTTTTCCTTTTGATTTAAACTCTTAGCAACTAGAAAGACATCATAGGTCTCTACCTTACCGTCTACTTCAATCATTTCCTAAGCACCCATTTATTATAAATGGATTTTATCAATTAAAAATTCAACTAAAGTACCATACCTTGTTGATTCCTATAGATACTAATTCAGATTCTATTGTTCTTAACCACTTGTCACTATCTAGACTAGCCATAACCTCTTCATACGGTTTCATGATCATCACTTGATAGGGTTATAAGCTATACTATTTCCTATATCAAACTTTCACCATTATTACAATTGATTTTGGTATATGATTTATATATATATATATTATATAACATTTAGGAGGCTTGTTTACAATAACTTCCTTCCCTTGATTTTGTTAACTTCCCTATTCTAGGGGTGGTTCATTAATCGTCCCCAATACCTCAATGTTTGAGACTTGAACCCTAAATGAAACTATTAACTCATCAAGGAAAGAAATAAATATTCAAACTACTATTCTATGAAGTTGAAAGCAAGTATATAAGAGTATGAAAGAAGTAAGATATTGACTTGTAGATGTGAGAATCTTAACAATGCATATAAAGATTATCTATGCCAAAATTAGATTTTGACTCAGTAACATCTCTTAGATCATCAAGGTTTAATGGTGTATCCGGAAAGAGTAATTGCATTTTATTGGATACAGTGTAACCTATGATAAGATTCACTAGTTTTCAAAAATTCTTATGGGGTTATTGTTTAAAGTCAATTACATGCTTAATGAACTCTTAGGTCCCACTAAACAGTTGATAAAATCCATATGTGATATGAAGGTGATATAAATCAAACCTAAAACATGTAGGAGTTTGAAACTGTTTGATTTATACTAAATGAATTATGATGGCTAATCTTGAGTTGAGATCTTCCAAATAATAGTATGTAGTTACCAACAGTACAATCTGAAATAAACTAAATATTGTTATGAGAAAAGTATTCACCATAATTGATGTTTTCCTTTTCATTTAAACTCTTAGCAACTAAAAGGATGTTATAGGTCTCTACCTGACGTCTACTCCAATCAATTCCTAAACGCCCATTTACTATAAATGGATCTTATCAATTGAAAATTCAACCAAAGTACCATACTTTTTTGATTCCTATAGATACTAATTCATACTATATGGTTCTTAACCACTTGTCACTATCTAGACTAGCCATAGCCTCTTCATATGGTTTCAGGATCTTCACTTGATGTGGGTTATAAGCTATGTGATTTTATAAAAATTTCACCATTATTGCAATTGATATATATATATATATATATATATATATATATATATATATATATATATATATATATAACTTCTTCGTTCTCTTGATTTTGTTTCAATTTTCACCCTTAGGTTTAAATAAATAATGTATCCTATCTTATGTCACTTACTTAAAGAGGTTATTTTATGAGATGCTGATTAGGATTCAAATAACTAATGGAATTGATGTTCGATAATAATCAGGTAAACTTTGTCTTTTGTTTGACCAATTTATTCAAAAACATAGTCTTGGCAATCAAAGACAACCATGAGATATTTACAAGTTTGTGCAGAGATGGAGATGATCAAACCCCATCTCAGTTTTAGAAGGGAGATGGGACAAATCCCATCTTATTGGGAACATATATATAGGGGGTCGATTTTTTTTTTTTGGTCTTTCAAGAAAATGTCATATGAATATTCGAATGGAGATGTGGCAAATCCCATCTCATTTTTGGTACGATAAATACAATCACAGATACAATTCACAAATAATAATTAGTTTCTTAGTTATTGCAAATTAAATTTTAAAATATGTACATCATATTAAATAGAACTATAGTTGGAAAACTATCATTTTCACTTATTTTTTGTAGCAATTGAATCATAGATTGTAAAGCATGACAAATTTCTTGATATTCTAGCTTCGTGAAGGGCCACCCTCGTTTTATCGGAGTTAATTACACTATAAGTACATATGAATATTATTTAAATTACCTGTGCAATAAGTCTCTATACTCTCTCTGTCCCAAAAATAATGTCCACCTAGATTTTTATACCAGATTAAGAAAGACAGTTATTACATTCACCATTACTAAAACACTGCTTATAAAGTGTCTTTATATTTTATATATTCATTGGAAACATAAATTTAAATATTTTAATAAGGGTAATAGTGGAAAAATGTGAGATAAAGTGTCTTGAAATTCTAATTGGGCAACATTTTTTGCAGGGGCGGAGGCAAGAATCTCCAGTCAGGGGGGGAAAGGGGGTTCAAGGGCGACACCCCTAAAAAAATTTTTGGACTTATTTGCATCGTAGGTCCATATATTATGAAAAAATTGTAAAATAAACCTTTATATTATATAAAACTGCATAAGTCCTAATACAATTGTTTTTAATTGATTATCCTTTATTTAATACAAAATAACATATATTTTATTGAAAAGAATAAAATAATTATAAGTTTAGTAAAATAAATTTTAAAAATTAGAGAATTAAATAAAGATTCTGAAAATTAAGGGGACCAAATGAATGTTTTGAAAATTTAGGAGGGACCAAATGAATGCTTTGAAAATTTAGGGGGGGGGGGAATGAATATTTTTTAAAAATTTAGGTGTAAAATAACATATTATTATTATTATTATTTTAACAAAGGATTTTTTTTTTTATATAATCAGGGGGGCCATGGCCCCCCTACCCTTTACATGTTTCCGCCCCTTTTTTTTTAGATATTATTTTTAGTAAGTGGACATTATTTTTGGGACGGAGGAAGTAGTATATATGTATTAAAATAGAAGCTCTTTAATTGAAAATGAGAAAAATATCATCTTAGGTTTAGAATGGAGGTGAGACACATCCCCTCTTAGTAGGGTGTCGGAAGTATAATTTTTTTTTGGATCTTACAAGAAAATCTCATCTCCGTCTTAGAATGGAGATGAGACAAATCCTCCCGGGTCTTTCACTAGGAAAGGAAAAAAATCTTATATATTTTTTTCCCCTGACCCCTAGTTAGAAATAAAAAAATCTACATATTTATTTTTATCCCCCCCCCCCTCCCGTATCACTCATTGGAAAAGAAAAAAATCTACTTTTTTGCCTCTTGTTGTAAAAGAAAAAAATCTAAAAAAATATATTTTCCCCCGTCATATCTTAGAACCTTGTATCAACCATATATCTAAAACCTACACACTTAACAGACAATCAAGGCACAAAAGCTCTAGAAATAGCAATATGTCCTAAACATGAGAGAAAAGTACAATATGTCGAATATTTGGGAAAAATCACTCACTTGATCCCAATAAATATCCAAAAAGATGTCTCGTGAATGGATTATTCCATCACAAATAGAGAGACATTCGATTCTATTTACTAGGAAAAAGAATTAAAATGCTATCTTGTGACTAAATTGTGATCGCTATTGTAGTGCGAGTAATTTCGAGCACTACCATGCTTACTAGATCTATCCATTCACGGTCACGTATTTTTTCCAAAAATATTTTAAAGTGTTATTAAGGGTTGTGGCACTCAAAGAATTGCTTGAAAACGATAAAAGATCGTCAACAAAGCCCGAGTTTTACAATATGAAAAATATGAACTACAAAAATGCTGCGGAAAATAATTATCCGCAATAGAATAGGCCATCTGAAAGTTGAGTTATGCTTTAAACAAAATTATAAATTTCAGCAACATCAATTATATCAAAACCCAAGTTTCACTACAGAAAAAACATGTTACATATATTATTTTGATTTAGAAAGTTAACATCGATAACTTATTCCTTTACATATATAAAGAAAATATAAATAGTATAAATTTTAAAAAAATGATTACACTAGATTAAAGCGAGAGTCATATACAAAATTAAAAAATTTAAACCTTGTAAGGACTTCATAAATGCAAAATTCATTCTCAAAATCTATCCCATGTGATAAATTATTGTATGTTCAACAAAGAGTACTCTCAAGGAAATTAATCCTTAACAAAAAAATAAAATTGAATGGGATAAACTGCAAACACCAAAAAGCCCATGAAATAAAGTCAATTTATTTTATAATTAATGTGAATAAAGCATACATGATCACAATTATTATTTATACCGCAATTCAAACTTCTCTCTACTAAAAGACACCAACAATATTGTTCACTATATTTTTCTAAAGTCAACATCACAACCTCTACTACCACACATTATGATGCAGAATACAGTAGAACCTGCTAGTATCCCACCGCTTGGAGTATACTCCTTAATTTAAAAAAATTATTTTATATACTTCCCTTAATTCCATACACGATGAGGAGATACATATGATCTCTCTGCATATCTTGATTCAAATGACAACTTTTAACGTCCAAAAAGCCTTTCTTTGGAAGAAGAAAAATTGAATCAGTTATTGATCATGGTTTATCTTTGTCTGTGTATCATCTCTCATTGTTAATTTCTTTCATTCCTTTGTGCTACAACACTTTTTGATGAGTTTTATGTTGGAATTGTTGTCTTGTTGTTTGATTGAAGTTTATTTGTCCAAGTTATGCTTGGACCATCTAGAATTAAAAGATCGCATGTTGATCTTTTGCAGCATCAAGAGTCACAAGCTGCTAGTGGCAACAAATATCATTCTTATGAATATAAATTTGGAATGGATACTAGAAAAAAATCTTCATTATTATAGTAAAACTTTTCTTCAAGTTGTATAATTTTTGTATTGGCAGATAGCTTTTGAAGATATAAAATTTAGCCTTCTTTACACCTTAACACGAACAATATAATAAAGAGTACTCAATATATTTTAAATGCAAATCAATATCCTAAATCTAAGCAAAAAATAAAAAAAATACTGATTTACTATAGAGTGCAAATTATTCAAAAAAAAAACTACTCTTTTCTTTTGAACAACCATCTTCCAACTATCATTTCTTTTGAACCAGCGGATAAAGAGTACACTGTTTCTCTCACTAAAATAAACGCTCTCTCCTCTCTCTACTTCTAGGGTACGATTTCTTGCCGAACATCTTCGATCTTCTCTTGATATTCATCACCTTAGGGTGTCGATTTCTTGAGTGGGTTTGTCACACGCTTCTCCTTCACCTCATCTTGGGATGGGGGTTTCATCAGATGGTATGCTAGGTTTCCAAATAGGCTTCCCTTTTTTCAATTTGGGGAAGAACAATCCTAATTGGAAGATTAGAAAAACCAAAGAACAAGCATTAGTCTGCAGGATGGTTGTAGAAATCGAAATCAATTATGAGAAGCTTCAAACAAAACGGAAGCCGACGTTTAATCTCTTCGAAGCCAATATCTCTGCTAACACGTTTGGGAAAAAGTACACAAGCCACTTTCACTGCACGTTGGAAATGGGTGTTTCATCGAACGGTCAAATTTGGGCTACAAGGGTTCCCTACGCCATCGATCTTCGAAATCTCCCCATGAATGCTTGCTCTGCTATTATTATCAAATCTAGGTTTTGGAGTATTAGGGCTTGCTTCCATCTCGTAAGGGATAAACCCTATTTCTCCAAAAAGTATCAGCTAGGGTTTCAAAGGCCATCGAACATGGGAAATCCAAAGATCCAGGCCCATCGTCTTCACCATCGATCTGAAAGTTCTGGGCTAACACGTTTGGGCAAAAGTTCCCAAGCTACCTTCACATCGGCAGGTCAGATTTGGGCTACAAAGGTTTCCTACGCCATCGATCTCCGAAATCTTTCTCCTATATATGTTTGCTCTGCTGTTATTAAATCTAGGGTTTGGATTATTGGGCCTTTCTATTTCTCCAAAAATAATCATCTAGGGTTTCGAAGGCCATCGAACATAAGAAATCCAAAGATCCGGGTATACAAATTTATCCCTAATATTTGTTCTTTATTGCTATCGAATGTGAAATGCAGGAAAACTACAGAAATAAAAATCACTATTAGGACAGAGAAGAAAGAAACATGGCACTACAGGGCAATTTCGCCTAAGATGTCTTTTGCAATCATTGAATTTATCAGACCAAATTTTGGAAAAAAGCAAGAAGGGACTCATTGCAGCTATACAAAAGAAAAATCACAAGAAATAAACAGACTACCAAGTTTAGAAATCAATCCAATGCAATCCAGCAGGTTTTTTTTCCCTATATAACAACTAACGGAGCATTAGTGCTTTATTGTGAGTACAGGGAAATATCTAACATGGAAAAGAGGAACAAAAATAAATTTAGCATCCCAGGAAATAAGAGAGAGGGAGAGGACAGAGTCAAGTTTGTAAAAGAAGTGAAGAAGGACCTAGACAATGTAACAAAAATGATTGATGATTATGACTCACATCTTAAACCAGAAGAAGAAAAAGAAGGGAGTTTCGAAAACAGTGAGAACTATTCTGAAAAAGATTATGAAGGTGGTGGGGAGGATCACGATATGAACTTTCAATATGCAGACACGGAGGAAGGAAAAGAAGAACACTTCGAGGAAAATAATGGAGGCGGCAACTCCAAAAAAGCCGTGAAGTTAAAATGACGACATTATTTTGGAATGTTCAGGGAATTCGAGCGCCCTTAACATTATCAAGAATTAGCTCGATGATAGCTCAATTTCGTCCTAGTGTGGTCGCGTTTTGTGAAACTATGCTGCGAGAGGTGGACTCTCGTGAGGTGGTGGCTCGTTTTGGTTACAACAACTCCTTTTTTGTCGAACCCTCTGGAGTTTCTTTCCACTCTGGGGGGTTCTTGGTTCTGTGGCACTCTAATGTGCAACTTAGTATCGTTTTTAGTTGTAATTTCTTTGTAGTTGCTTTAATTAATGAATTGTCATTTTCGTATTATATGGTTTTCGTACATGCCCCTAATGATTTTAATCAAAGAATAGAAATTTGGAAAGATATAACAAGATGGAGTGAAGGAATTAACGAACCATGGATGATTTTAGGAGACTTTAACGAGATATTGAACATCAACGAAAAACAGAGCAAGAATCAAGCTAATATCAACCACATTAATGCTTTTTTAGAATTTACACATACTAACTCCTTAGCGGAAATAAATTCTAACGGATGTTTTTTTACTTGGACTAACAGGATAGAAGGTGAGAAGAATGTCAAAACAAGAATTAATCGAGGAATGGCAACGTACGAATGGATGGAAAAGTTCCCGAGATCTCATATCTTCATTCCTCCTGCTATAGGGTCGGATCACTCCCCCCTTATACTCCATTTTGATTTGAACATGAGAATAGGGATAAAACACTTTAAATTCGAGACTAGGTGGTTAAATAATAACAACTGTAGAGATGTCATCGATAATAGTTGGAAAATTCCCCATGACCTAATCCCCGTACCAAACTTTATTAAGAAAAGGGAATATACTAAAAGAGAACTTACTAAGTTGAGTTCGAAAAACTTTAGAAATCATGAAAAAGCTATAAAAACCTACAAAATAGACTTATTAAAATAAATAGCGCTAATAATGATAGAGATACCACTAAAGAAGAGAATGATATTAAAGAGCAAATAAAAATAGAATATGACAAAGAAGAAAAATATTGGTGTGATAGAGCTAGGCAGAATTGGTTAGTCTATGGAGATAAAAACACGAAATTTTTTCACTTAGCAACTATTAAGCGTAGAAAACAGAATCGAATCACAAGGATTAAGAATAAGGATGGTGAATGGACTGATGATTCTGAAAATATTAAAAGTTGTTTTCAAAATTTCTATAGAAACCTTTTTAAAGAAAACAGTGGCACAGATGAAAATATGCAGAAAGCGATAGAATATATTAAACCACGAGTAACCGACAATATGAACGAAGAACTGACAAAGAAGCCTACCATGGAAGAAATAGAAAGAGCTGTAACAGAATTATCAGCCTCAAAAGCACCGGGACCCGATGGACTTAACGGTAAGTTTTATAAAGAGTTCTGGGATATCATTAAGATGGATGTTTTAAAAATTATAGAAGATTTTTTTGATAATAATTGTTCTATGGAAACGATTAATGACACACTTATCACTTTAATCCCGAAAGGAACTACACAAGAGAATCTAGGAGACTTTAGACCGATATCTTGTGTCAATTTCATTTATAAAATTATTACTAAAATTCTCTCTAACCGTTTAAGGGAAATTATGAATAATATAATTTCACCTACGCAATCGGCTTTCATCAAAGGTAGGGCTATTCAAGATAATATTATCATAGCGCAGGAGATATCATTTTTTATGAGCAGGAAACGGTAAAAACAAAAAACATATGGCAGCAATAAAAATTGATATGGCAAAGGCGTACGATCAGGTAAGATGGAATTTCCTTTTTAATGTTCTGGATAAACTGGGCTTTTGTGAAACCTGGATTAACTGGATAAGAAATTGTATCACATCCGTTTCGTTTAATATTAATTTGAATGGTGAAAGACTCGAAAACTTTAAACCAGGTAGGGGACTCAGACAAGGTGACCCCCTCTCACCTTTTCTTTTTTCTATAATGACGGAATACCTTATTAGCATTATCGACCATTATATAGATAATAATTTGATCAAAGGTATAAAAATCAATAGAAACTGCCCGAAGATTTCTCACCTTCTATTTGCAGACGATTCTCTTTTTTTTCTAGAATTGGATGACATGAATATTGAACATTTTAAGGAATGCTTGGATATCTATTGTATGGGGTCAGGACAGCAAATCAATTTACATAAATCAGCCATTCTTTTCAGCAAAGAAACACCGGAGGATATAAAGAATGAGATAACTACAAAAATGGATATCACAGAAACAGAGGATCTGGGATACTATCTAGGGATTCCACTATGCCACAAAAGATCAAAGGTAGAATCCCTGGATTGGATAGCAAAAAAGGTATTCAAAAACACGGAAGGATGGAAGGCGAAATTACTTTCAGAAGGCGGCAAAGAAGTACTTATTAAAGCTATTCTTCAAGCCATACCGAATTACTACATGTCTATTTTCTCTTTTCCAATTAGTTTTTGTAATAAACTTGTCTCGGCCATTTCTAATTTTTGGTGGAGTTCAGGTGAAAGAAACAGGATACATTGGGTCGCTTGGGAAAAGATCGCAGTAAGCAAATTAATAGGTGGATTGGGATTCAAAGACTTCAAAAAAATGAACACTGTTCTACTAGCAGCTCAAGCTTGGAGATTAATGAACAACCCTAATAACTTAGCAACGAGATTGCTCAAAGGTATTTATTTTAATAAATCTAACTTAATGAATTGTAAACTCAGACAAAGTAGGACATGGAGCTGGGCAAGTATTATAGAGGGTAGAGACTTTATCAAGAAATATGGAATAAAAATGATAGGAGATGGCAAAGATACGAATATATGGGATGAAAAATGGATAGATACCGAATGGAAACTAGAAAAACCAGAAGGAACTACTATCACAAAGGTCAACGAACTAATGAAGAACAACAAGGATGAATGGGACTTTGAGAAATTGGATGACATTTTTCCTGAACCTATCATACATCTTATAAAGAAAACAAAGATTAAAGAAATAGATACTAAAGATAGGCTAATCTGGCCGTTCTCAAAAGACGGTAATTTCAATACAAAGACGGGATATAAGGTTATAACAGAAGAGCAAATTATGAACAAGGCAACAACAATGGGAACTAAGGCAATGCAAGACTCACCAATCTGGAAGATGATATGGAGCTCCAACATCCCACCAAAAAATCAAGTTATTTATGTGGAGATTAGTAAACAATGCAATACCGACTAGAGACAATTTATATAAAAGGAAATGTGCGGATGCTTCAAACTGTTTATGGTGTAACCATAGTTCTGAGGATGTAGAGCATCTACTCCTCCATTGCAACATGTGTAAAGACATCTGGGCTGGATCAATCCTTCAAATAAAAATCCAAGACATTTGGGAGGGAAATATAGAGAATTGGTTCCTGAAGATCATTCAAAGTTTTTCGAAGGGAGGATGGGAAGACAATGTAGTACGAGACTTTATTATGATTAACCTGTGGAACATTTGGAAAGCAAAAATGAAAGCTATACACGAGGGGGTTACAGTATGTGGCACAGGAATCAATATTGCATCAAAAAAATTAATGCAAGAAATTCACGGAATTAACTGGACAACAGACAATTACAAAGGTCTCAAGAAAACAGGGGAAGAGAACGCTGACACGAACAGGGAGGAGCAAAACCAAGATTTGTCGTTCTTTTGTGATGCGTCGTTTAACAACAAACGGGGGTAGCAATAATCGGAGTGAACAACAATAGTAATACATCTTTTGAACACAGCTACAACCTTGATTGCAATTCGGCCTTGGAAGGTGAAGCAAACGCGGTTCTTAAAGCTACGCAATTAGGCGCAAATTTTCCAAGGAAAAAAATCGTAATCTACTCAGATAACCTTGAGGTTATTCAAGGTACGAAGCAGGTGTCAGCAGCACGTTGGAATATCCAACCCATCCTGCGTAAGATTATCCACAATGCTGAGGAGCTCGGGCAGATCACGTTCCACCACATCAATAGGAAGCTCAACAGCAAGGCGGACAAGCTTGCAAAGGAAGCTAGACACGGGGCAACATTTTTTCGTCGAAATTCACTTAGCATTTTCGACTTGTCATCTAGGTTTGGAAAATTAGGAATAGGTTGATAGTCTTAGTTATGATTAGGTGCCAAGGCACCTCCAAATGTCCAAAAAAAAAAAAAAAAAAAAAAAAACAACCATCTTCCTGCTGGCCATATATATACATATATAATTGCACAATAGGTCCTTATAATAAATGACCAATGATCTTTTGTTCTACTTTTGCTTGAGAAAAAATAGTTAATTGCACAATAGGTCCTTATATATAATACAAATTTAAACTTAAAAAGGAAATCTGTAGCATAGAAGCTCTGGAAAAATGGCCAACACTTAACCTTTTACTGCATAATGCTAACTTTTCAGAATAAAAAATTGATTGAATCATTATAGTCCATCACAATTTCATTTTATGATTCATCAACCACTCATATAATATGTTGTGTTTGAGGAGCCTTCAATAAAGACTCCACATTATAAATCTGCTTTTCAGATGATCAATACTTTGTTCGATTTCGATTGAAAAAAATGAATTTAATTTTAAAAAAGGTCCTTCTATATTGTTCAAATTTAATCATTAAAAAGGGAACCTGCTGTGCATGCAGAAACTCTGTAAAAAATGGACAACAATCTTTTGTCATATGTATTTGGACATTGTAGTTCCTGATGCCAGTTTGATTGTCCTTGGAAACCCTCTTAGTCTTATCCTTCTTCTTGATCGTATAGTTTAGATTACAAAGATGATACATTATAAGCAATCACTCACAAAGAGTTAGAATATTATGGTAATCAAGAGATTAAAGATTTTAACGGTTAGATAATCTATTAGAAGAGTTAATAATCTCATCAACAACACTTTTAGTAATGGTTTTCACATTCCAGAATTTGATGTTATCAGTAGGAGGCAGATGTATGACACGAAAAAAAAATTAATAGAATAAAAGGCCTTTCGGGGAGATACATGAACAACTGACCAAGTAAAATATGGAGGTCTTTGCACGCCCTATGTGTTCCTTGGATATTATCTGATGGGTCATTTGGTGTCGATCGAATCCCCTATATACCCGAAATATTTCACTTTTGGTCCACGTGTTATGCAAAAGGGTAATACTTTCATCCAATATTGGATGGTCCAATATTCACATCACATCCATTTATTATTATAACAAAACAAATGTCTTTTGACTAATTAGGTACTTAATTTTATAAGTTTAAAATATAGGGTATGTGTAGTAATATAATTGGTGTAGGTTCATCCAATATTGGAGGAAATAATTTTCCTATGCAAAATGGTGCACTGTTAGAAATACTAAAAAGAAAAGATATCAAAATATTCAGCTTTGACCTAGAAAGTAAATAATTTTTTGTAAAATTACCTCAGTAGCATTAAAGCAAACCGAGATATTAGATTAGCTTAAGAGGATTGCAAGGACCTAAATTGTTCAACTAGGTTTGCCTCATTCATCGTCAAATTTTATATGGCAGCCTGCAAATCAATAAAGCATATTAACACATAAAGATGTATGAATATAATTAACTCATTTCAATAAATTTATTTGGTATAAAAACAAAAAATTAGCAAATGACTAAACAACTCATTGTTAATCAAGAAACAAAACACAACACATGAAAGTCAAGCCCAATCTCACATAATTTAAGGTTGATACTACAATATACTTAGTTATTTTACATAATACATGGATTAGGGATGCAAGAAACCCGGAATCATAGAGTCAGTTTTTTTTGTTTATGTGACAATAGAGAAGACACAATGTGATTTTGGTCTCTTTAAAAAGATATGACCTCTTTCAAAGCGTTCTTGTCAACAGATTTTTTTTTTTTTTTTGCATTTTATGTGACAATAAAGAAAGTTATATTTTAAATTTACGTGACAATAGAGAAGAGACAATACTATTCCTGGAAAGACATAATCAACTTTTATGCACTGATAATCTATAGATTGATTTATACACGGAAATGATAACAAAAATATATATAACCAGAGATTAAGTAATACCAGCATTTAAAAGATTTGGCCTATTTGCTGAAAATGAACCAAAAGTCAATCAACAAATAAAGGTTTTCTATAGCTCATGATATATCATATAACTGTAAAGGAAGATGAACCAAATCTTTGGAATAATGCATATGAAGTTATAGACATAAAAACCTAATATTGAGGACCATAATGTTATTTAATTAGGACCAATCAAAAGTATAGTACCTTGAACCATCAATAGGTTGTCGAAGAAAAACTGTTGGAGCATGAAATCCACAATTATGGCCACACTATGCAGAATACGAAATAAAATTACTGATAAGTGCGAACAAACTATGCTCACTTTAGAATTGTACAATTGAATTCAGCAAATAAAAACTGGTATTCACAAAAAAACATTATCAAAAACCAAGTGAGTTGCTATCAAGTGCAAGAATCTTACCAACAGTCTCTGCAAATCACAAGATTGGCCCGAATTCCATACTTACAATGGGGAGAAGGGTTCAAGAAACACTATTAAAAATTAAAGAGGAAATTACATAAGATACAAAATTAAAAGATTATACCAGCTTGAGAAGGTGGAAGAGCCTTCTATGTATTCTGACGGGCTGAGCTGATTTGGCCGCTCCAAAATATCAAACCTATCATTAGAAGATACAAAAGAAAAATATCGATAATGAACTTCTTTTACGATCTTATATAGGGAGAAGGATTCGAGTGTTTTGATGTGAGGTATGATGGTCGGAGTCAAGCGAAGGCTAACGGCGAGTCGCGTTCGGAGATGAAGTACAATGGTCAGAGTCGACGGGAAGGTAGCGTCGAGTCGGGGTCGAAGCCGGCAAGGCAAGAGGGAGAAGGCTTTGATTGTTTTGCAGTGATGTACGATGGGAAGTAGAAAAGAGAAGGGAAATGGTAAGGAAAAGGAATGTGGAAAGAATTAGGTTGAGAGTGGGTTTCAATGATAGTGTTTTGTTTTTCATTTTTTTAAGATAATTCAATTGGTTGTAAGTAGAAATAATTAATTAATTTTTTAATTAGAAGAAACAATTCATGTCAACAAAACAGAAGAATAAATTTAAGGTTTTAAAACGATGATGGTCGCTCTTTATATAAAAGATTTGGACCTACGAATACAATACAATTTATAAGATGAATATTAATTTACTTTTGTTTCCTCGATAAATGGAAAAGTCATAAATATGTGAAAAAAATACAAATGTAGACCCCAAATCAAAAGAACTTCTTTTTTAAAGTTTGACTAGAAAATAATTCTATTGAAGGCCTAATCCAATTTCCTGGTTGGATTTTTCTTCATTTGTACCCTTTGTTTTTTATTTTTAATTAATCTATTTTTTTATTTTAATTAATCTGGAGGGTAGGTACCTACGCCGGTTTAAATAAAAATTAAAAGTGGTTTTTTATATACTCCATTTCTGTATAAACCTAAGTTTTTGTCCATGTCAAAGTTTAGCAGAGTCCTTATCGTTTTTTGTCCATGTGAAAGTCCAATGGTTGTACTCTAGGAGTTGTACCCAAACTCAATTAGAAGACCATATACACATCCACACACGCATAGGGATAAAAAACAAAACGAATCTCTGCACCCGGTCCCAATGGGCTGTACCCCCACTAGTTAGAAATCCATCTATTCCACTTCAAATATGCATAGGAACAAAAAACAAAAAGATCTCTTCACCCGGGCTAAATGGGTTGTACCCTTACCAGTTAGAATCCATGCCTTCACCTTCACGCTCGCATAGGAACAATAAAATAAAAAGATCTCTTTACCCGGGCCCAATGGGTTGTACCCCCTACCAGCTAGATACCATCTCTTCAACTTCACACTCGCATAGTAAAAGAAAAACCAAAAGAAACCCTTCACCTTCACTCGCAAGGTAAATGAGATGTACCTTACCTGGAAATCAACAAAAAACAATGAAACATGAAACGTGAACGTTGAAAAACAATGAAACGTGAACGTTGATAAACAATGAAACGTGAACGTTGAAAAACAATGAAACGTGAACGTTGAAAAACAATGAAACGTGAACGTTGAAAAACAATGAAACAAAAAACAAAAACAAAATCTAATAAAAGCAAAAAAGAAAAGAAACCGTGAACGTTGAAACAGTGAGCGTTGAAAAATGGCGCTGGAGAATGGTCCAAGGCGGCAGTGGAGAGAGTCGGTGGTAAGGTAAGATCTGGTGTAGAATGGTCCACGAACGGTGCCGTTTTTTCTTGTGCAAGAGAGCTTGGTGGTGGGAAGGTGAGATCTGGGTGTGAATAGTGGTGAAGATGGCGATGGTTTGCTTGTGCGGGAGAGAGGCATGGTGGAGAAACATCACGTCGGCAGAGGCTTGCTTGTGCGGGAGAGATGGTCGAGACTGGTCCACGAACGGTGGTGTATGTCCACGAAAGGCGGTTTTCATGTGCAAGAAAGCGGCGTCGGGAAGGTTAGACCTAAATCAAGAGAGATGCCGAAGAAAGAGGAAGAACGAATGCCAGCGGTTTCATGGTGGAGAACGGGCCACGATGGCGGCAATTTTCTAGTGCTGTAGAGAGACAAGGTCCTGTCCATTAAGTTAGTCCCGATAATTACTCTAATAATATTTTAGTTTTAGTTTTGTGGGTTTCACTGTACTAAAGAGGGGAAGGAAGGTTTTTTTTTGTTTTTTTTCTTTTTAGTTGGTTTCAAGTGGACTGGTTAGTGGCAGGTTGAGGGTGGGCTTCTGTTTTGTTTGTTACTTATTGTAAAGTGACGATGCTTTAAAAAATTAATGCCCCTAAATATGTTTGTCACATTTGTATGACCAAGGAAAAGTGCCATGAGTTTCCTGTCACTTACCACCACAAATAGTCAAGTAAATTTAATATGAATTTCTATCTCCATTCACTGAATCATTTTATCTTTATTGTTATAATCATCGGGCATGCTTTATTAGACCCCAAAGTCAGCAAACTTGTGCTGATGAGACTCATTACATCTCGTCATCCTGGAAATTTCTACCCTCTAGTTTAGTGATATATATGTAATCCGCATAGGGCATTAGAAAAATTAGCATCAACAAAAACCATGAACTGCAAAATGATTTCAGGTTTTGAATCTCAGTGTAATATCTGCTCGCAAAGCACCTATCAACCAAGAAATTTATTAAGCCTTGGATCTTGTTCAAGTGTCTCTTTTGAAAACAAGTTAAACATTCCAAGCCTTTTCGTCAAAAGTGCTGCATCTGATTCGTTCAGAATCATGGCCAGGGCCAGCACAATGGACACATATTGCACACAAGCACAGACAACAGAGTCTTTCTACGATTTGCTTGGAATATCAGAAACTGTAACATCTCCAGAAATAAAGAAAGCTTATAAGCAGTTGGCAAGAAAGTACCACCCTGATGTTTCACCCCCGGATCGTATAGATGAACACACAAGGATGTTTATTATGGTTAAGGAGGCTTATGATACGCTTTCTGATCCTGAAATGAAATCCATGTATGATAGAGATTTAGCTGGAGAATCTCATCCAACTTTTTCAGAAAGAGGAGAGTGGAAGAACAAGTGGGAATCTCAATTAAATGAACTAAAGCGGAGGACCATGAACAAAAATCATAGAGGAAAAACATCTTGGGGTGCTCGAATGCGCAAGCAACGTGATTAATAAGCAATTGAACATAAATTTTATGGACATAGAATTCTTTTATTGGACATATTCTTTAGTAAAGTATTGTATATAACAAATTTTGTTCTTCACCCTCAATTTTATGGTATACAATGTACAATATTCAATAATTCAATGAAATCAAAATTCAAATATACAAGGCCTCAATTTTTCCTTCTTAGACTTTTTGGCTATTTTTAGATTTAGTGGAAATCTTTGTTTTCCATGACTTGTGAGGCCACGCCAGTCAAAAGATAAGGATAAATTGACGTTCTGTTCTCCCAAACTAAAAACTAACATGGGAGAATAATTATTCCTTATTTAAGCATAGTGCAATGTAGGATTGCTAGAGCAGCTTTTCCAAGGAAAAACTCATATGACTCAGTGTTTTGAGCATACACTACTAGACCATTTGGCTATTTGGGCAGTGAGAAGCTCCTTATTCCAACGATGATCAAAAGGGAAGAAAAATAAGTTTACCGACTAAAAGTTCCAAATACAACTTTATATGGCCTTATGCAAGGGAGTACTACTATGTATGGAGGAGGAAAGAAAATAATAGAGCTACAGATTCAAATACTCACTTTTTTTGGGATTGTTAAAGAGATCAATGATAACAAGTTGCTTCGAGTAAATTTCAAACTCCAGAGATTATAAGTAAAGTTTGCTCATAGTATCATTTGATCTCCTACTATTGATTTCTGGACAAATTAGAGTCGCTATAATATTCTATTAAACAGTTGCTTCGAATAATAAAACATGCAATTTTAAAACTATTTTGTGCCTTTTTGCAACATGGCACGGTCAGCAAAGTCTTGCACCAATATAAGTCCACAAAATTGTGCTAATAAAAAGAAAGTAACATCAAAGAAATTAAAAAAGATATACTGGTATGAAAATAAACGTGTTATAATACGAATATTTTAAGGACTTGAATACAAATAATTGTAGCTTCATGGAAGTCTCCTTCCTCAATGCCATAGGTATATAATAGCACAATGTATTCTCACAAAGTATAGAGATCTAAGAACATTAGATAAAGGCTAAAAAATGATGAATTGCAAAGTAATTTCAGGTTGTGAATCTCAGTTCAATCTCTGCTCAACAAGCTACCAACAAACTAAATCAAATCTTGGAAGTAGCAGTTCTCATCTTTCTTTTGGTACGAGATTCTCAATCCCCAATCTTTCTGCTAAAACTACATCTCGGAGCTTGTTCAAAATCCAGGCCAGGGCCAGCACAACTGAGACATATTGCATAGAAGAACAAACAACTGAGACTTTGTATGATTTGCTTGGAATTTCAGAAACTGTAACATTTCCAGATATCAAGCGAGCTTATAAACAGTTGGCAAGAAAGTACCACCCTGATGTTTCACCACCGGATCTTATCGAGGAACATACAAGAATGTTTATTATGGTTAAGGAGGCTTATAATACTCTTTCTGATCCAAATAGTAAAGCTGTTTACGATAGAGATTTATGTGGGAGTTTGGAAATGGATTTTTCATCTAGAAATGGATCCCAAAATGATCAAACTGGGTTATGGAAGAGTAAGTGGCAATCTCAGCTTCATGAAGAGCGAAGGACCATGAACAGAACTCATAGAGGAAAGGCATCATGCGGAGCTCGAATGCGCAGGCAATGAGATAATCATACTGAAATTAGTCTTGTACACATGTTCTTAAAGTAAATTAATATTATATACACAAATTTTGATAATTTCTCTCAGTTTTATGATTTAATGTAATTACATGGTAAAAGTTACCAGCATTATTCGATGTATATACATATACACTGACTTGGAGATCCGGGAGTGTAGTGGGCCAATGGCTATGGAGATAACGAATGAGATGGTTTTGTCTCCTCTACCGCATTTAGACCAAGGGTTGATGCATAATTTCTGCAAAACAAAGCTGTAGGAACCATGGGAAAAATCTGATAGGGTAAAGCCTTCGGGAGGCCCCTTATCTTTGCCCAAAGTGCGCGATCCGCCCCCGATCTTCATTTTTACCCTTTCTGGCCCTCCATCTCAATACTTTGTGACGCCGTTAGCCCTTTTTTTGATTTTCTGTTAATTGACCGTTAGTCAACGCCAGTTGGCTCCAGGTCATCGCCACCTCAGCTCCACATCACCGCCAACTCACCACTACGTCATATCTGCATCTCGGTGGATTCTGATGTGTCAAGGGGCATTTATGACTTTTTGCTTCTTTTTACCCAATTACCAATACCTAAATTAAACCCCCTCCCCCGATTCATTTACCCTCTCCTCTCTATTTTCTACGTCGTCCTTCGTTGTCGTCTACTCACATCCCTTCTGATGGCCGGATCCAGAAACACCACCGCTTCATCTCCTCTCAGTGACCCCGGTAAGGAGGACTGGATATGCTACTGTGGTCTACGGGTTAAGATTAGTACATCGTGGACCGACATGAATCCGGGTCGACGATTCATTGGTTGTTCTAAGTATCAATCCACCGCCAAAAAGTGCTCTTTCTTCTGCTGGTTAGATCCTCCGATCTGTGAAAGGAGTCGCGTTGTTATTTCCGGGTTGCTTAGGTCATTGTCGAGGAAAGACGAAGAAATAGAAGAGCTTAAATCGGTTGAAGGTAATAAACTGAAGATTCGATACTTGGTTTTAGTCTTTGTTTTAGGTTTTTTAGTTTCCCGTTTGTTCTAGCGTGTGTTCATTGTTTATTGCGTGTCTGTGATTATGTTGTTTTTCACGGTGTCGATGGTTGTGAGTGTTTGGGTTATGTGTATGTTGTTTTTTTTTGAAATATCAATGGATGTTGTTTTCTGAGTTGAAAGAGAAATTTTGTGTGGTTTGGTTTAAGGTTATCTATGTGTAGGTAAGATGGTGATGTTATGGCCCCTTAACTTTTGAAGACGGTGATAATGTGGCCCCTTTTTTATTTAGTATTGTATTTTTTAGCCCCTTTAGTTTGTAATACTGACTCTTTAGGGCCCCTCAATTTTATATTATTTTAAGTAAAAGACCCCACGTTAGCGTGTGTGTTACACACGAAACCGCTTTTTTTTTTTTTTTTAAAAGGGAGATGAAACGGTTTTGCATGGGGAATTAAAAAGGAACCCAAAGGTTTTCCTCGGGGAATAGAAAAGTTGAATAGGGCCTAGTTTCCAGATTAGATGTACGTATGAGTTCCCATGTATATATATAACTCAACTCCATCCTCTTATTTTTCTTAAACAAAAACGCTGAGACGGAGATTGTAAGTCACTTTGAAAAATCATGAAGACGCAAAAGGAGGTTCACCAAGCCATGAATCCGAAGGGAAAGAAAAGTAAGTTTTTTTTTTATTTCAAATAAACGTTAAGGTATTTAGTGAATTAAATATCCATAATAGTTTTCGTTTTGTTCTATCTTCTTAATCTATTTCTAAATTTTACGTTATATCTTCTTAAGGTAATCTCATGGCTTTAAGTATGATCTAATGGTTCGTATCTTGTTTCAGAAATGGCGTCTAATTCCGCACCACTAAGAATCCGACCCCCTCCGAAGACGTATAGGAGGCACGACCCAGGTTATAGATGGAGTTTTCGCAAGGCGCCAGAAGCAGTTAACGAGAAGGTTAAGACCAAGATAGTCCCGTTACCGTATGGTCAAGAGTTGATCATCGTCGAGTCAAGTTCTGAAGGTGAAGATACCTCGTCGCCTAAGAGGAGGAAGATAGATCGTCCGGCTCCTATTGGTGTTTCGTCTCCAAGGTTTTTCAAGTTTGAAGACGCGGAAGACGAGGAAGGCGAGGAAGACAAGGAAGATGTGTCCAAGGCTTGATGGAAGTTGGTTATGGCGTTGGAAGTTTTTATGATTTTATTTTTTTGGCTTTTATGAATCTGGTTTTACTTTTATTACGTTTTGGTAATGGTCTATGTAATTGGGTTTTGGTTTAATGGACTCTGAACTTGGGTTTTGTCTAGTGTTCTGGACTCTAATTATGTAATTGGGTTGTGGACCATCTTTTGGACTATATTTTGTACTACAAAGTAACCTGGACTTTATTTAACCAAGTTTGATTAATGAATTTTTGTCGGACTTAAACACCTTGACTATGTTCATAGTAGTTGTAATTTATCACAATTTTAGATAGAAGTAGTATGAAAGAAATGTGAATAAGTTGGAAAATGAGGAAAAAATATTCTAGAGTGGTCTACAAATGCGTAATAACAAAATGTCCAAGTGAAATAAATACCATTACCCAACTTAAAACATAACAGAGATAATCATGCAAACTAACAATAAAATTAAAGAACTTAAACATGCAAATAAAACCAATACTAGAGGATAGCATCTGCAATTACTCACTTTTCTGCAACTTCTTCGCGTGACCCTTAGAGCTAGCCTTCTTCTTATTAGATGAAGGTGTTGGAAGGTCATCTGGACCAGGTAACCAGACGAAAAAATGACATTCTTTTTCAGGCAAATCCTGGTACCTGAAGTCCTCGAAATGACATCTTAGTGAGGTAAATTTCTTATTACCACCCAAGTCAAAGGTTTGAATTAATGTCGGCATTCCACAATGGCAAACTTCTGTGATTGAGTAGTTTTCAGGTGACATATTCATTAATGGTGATGGTTTGATTGTTAGGTCACTTGGGGTGAAGTCTGGAAACAGTGGTGACCTAGTTGACCATTGGTCACTCCCACTTGAGTTGTAGTCCGACATCAGTGGCTTTTTTTTCTTTGGGAGTGTTTGTGTTTCTTTGTATGTTTCGTTGTAGATAAATATGAATGGTTGTGTTAGTCTTTATAGAAGAACTTATGTTGAATATGACAAAGTAGTAGGTGTAAAGAAAGATTCGTCTTACAAAACCAAACTATGCACGTGAATAAAAGTGTTACTTTTTCAACAACCAAAGCCAAGACTTGACAAAAAGTTCAGACAGATTCTTCCACCAAACTAAGGCTTAAAACATAAAGTTTTGTTACATACCCAACACCACATTCAAATCAAATATTAAAGTTTTCTACCCGCAAAAACAAAGTAAAGAAAAAAACATTAAGCTAATAGTAAAGACTTCAAATCTTTTCCTTCTTGACCTTTACTAACTTGACACACTTTGCATTTGTATTGGATTCTACTGTGGTAGAATTTACTTTCTTCACCTTTGTTGTTACCTTTCTTTTTCCCCTTTTTTTACCTGGTTGTTCATTCACATCCTTCTCTAGTGAATTGACAACTGGAGCAATTGCTTTTGACTCTTGAGTACTTTGTGGACATAGATTTTCTTCAACATCCTTTTCTTTGGTTTTTGAACTTGAACCTCGGTTGAAAAGGCCCTTCATGAAGTTGGACATGTTCATATCGAATTCTTGGAAGGCTTTGTTCACGCCATTCATATCAATAGCTACTGTACTTTTACCCGCGGCTCTCAATGCTTCCAAACTAATACTTGGCGTACCCTTGTATGAAAATGAATTTCCAGCAATCTTCTTTTTCCCCATTGTAATAGAACCTGGGGTAGTAATCTGTGTAGGAGCTCTTGTGTATACCCCCATCCCAGCTGGTCTAAAAGGAGGTTTTTTGGTCTTATCCTACGAAAAAAAATAGGTTGAAGACTATTTTTCTTAAAATTAAAAGAATAAAATAATACTTACACTTGGCTGCCCTAGTTTCTTGACACCATCTGGTAGAAATCCTCCCTTACCCTCTGGTGCACAAAATTTGGTTACCTCTACACAAGGCTTTTTATTTGGTGTAAACTACAAAACAAACAAAAAGATATTACTATCTAAATCACAATAATAAGTATAAACAATTTACCTTTTCAGTCTCCGAAGGACCTTCTACTCTTTCTCTCTTCTTTTTGTGACCCATCCACCCGACAGCTTCATTAGTACTCCCTTGAGTCAAAATCACGACACGTTCACTACTTTCAGAAGATGCCTATTTAAGAAAACACAAGACAAATAACAAAAAATTAATGAGTACAAAAAGTAATCTATATTGAATAGTATTACCTTGGACCCTTTGCTAATATCTTTTGACAACTTTGACTGTCCCTTTGACTCTATTCCTTCTCCATTATCACCATTATCAGTTTCTTCATTAGTCTTAGTGGTTGTAAATCCTCTCTTAGCTTCAGATTTAGTTCTCTTACATGAATTGCTTACTACTTGGGTTGTTACAACTATGTTGCTATCATTCACGTCCAGTTGAACGTCACTCGCGTCAATGTTTACATCAACCTTGCTCTTACACCCCTTTAGTTGAAGCTCACTACTTGAAGCATCAACATTAACATCACTATTTACCACATTAATATTGACGTCGCTGTTTGTAGCATTGACATAAACATTGTTCTCAGAAATGACTGGTTTTTTCCTTAACCTACTAGATCTTCTCTTGTCATTCTTCACCACACTACTGCTTTGAGTCTGAGAATCCATTGTTCCCGTGTTTGGAGTGTCTGTACTTTGGTCCTCCAAATCCTTAACCTCCATTGGATCATTAATCACGCTTTCTGCAGCACTTGGACCTTGGGTTTTACTTTTACAGCTTCTTTTATTATGGCCCACTTCTTTGCATGCACTACATTTACCTTTCATCCCCTGTCTGCCAAGCTTTTCTATATTGACTCTAACATCCTCTTTGCCTTTAGCTCTTGCTTTTTTCACCCTATCTTCAACATCTTCCCCATCTGCTCTATTTCTCTTTTTCTTGGGTCTCCCAGCTAGTTTAACACCTTTTGGAGCTACAACTTTAGGCCCATTAGTTTGAGGCCATAACTCGGGTCCATTTATTGGTTTAATAAATGGCTCATATGCCTTTTTAAATGTACTTGTTTTAAAATACTCAGAAGTATAGTCCTCTGGCTCAAGACCCGTTGCAGATAATGCTGAGATCACGTGAACACAAGGTATTCCCGACAAGTCCCACCCTCTACATGCACAATTAAATGTATTTAAATCAACCGCAAATTGCGCCCCATTAGTACCCTTAACCTGGAAAGTACTACCACCACAGTGTAGTGGAATCCACTTGGATGACCATTTCTTTTTTAAATTGATAATTTTCCTTATTTTGGGACAAATATCCCCTTGCCACCTTTCTATCCACTTTCTCCTCTTCTCTAATCTCTCCACCAAATACAACCTAATACGTTCTAAACAAACTAACACCGATGACTCCCTAGCATCTAAAAGTTGCTTATTCCAAGACTCACACATATTATTCAACAACACGTCACAATGCGTGTTGGTCCTAAAATGTGATCGAGACCAAAACCTTGGATGTTCTTTAGCTAACCACTCATACGCTTGAAAGTCCATCACTTTTATCATCTCCATAACATTCGAAAACCTCTCAACATATGTCGCCCTGGCCGCTTCCCACATCTTGTCTTTCAAAGCAAATGACCCGTGTTTTTTCTTAAAATTCTGATGCAAATGTCTAACACAATGCCTATGCTCGACATTTGGTAACAACTCGTCTATAGCTATACCTAACCCCTGCAAATTAACATCATTACAATTAAAAATTACCCTTAAACTTACTAATTAATCTAATAAAGGATTAATAAACAATTACCTTTTGTTTGTCCGTAACAAAGACCCACATTTCAGGATCATCAATATCTAAATCATCAACCAACAAACTAACAAACCATCTCCAACTGTCCAAATTTTCAGTCTCAACCAACGCGTAACAAACAGGATAGATGCAATTGTTTGCATCCATCCCAACTGCGGTCAATATCACACCTGGATGAGGTCCTTTTAAATGACACCCATCCAACCCTATCACTTTTCTACACCCATTCTTAAACCCTCGTTTCAAAGGTTCTAAACAACAATATAACCTTAAGAACCTTTGTTCCCCTGTGACTTCATCTTCTTCAGTTTTTAAAAAAACAGTAGACCCGGGATTAGTCCTTAACAACTCAGCACAGTAGTTGTTGAGCAAGCTATACTGATCTAAGAAGGACAATTCATCCAACGATTTACCCTTTTTGATGGTCCTATACGCTTGTCTTCGACTTATGTTTACATGAAGATCATGTAACACTTGTTCTTGTAAATCAATTGCTTTCATGGATGAACTTAATTTCAGCTGATGTGCATATCTCTTAGCTAAAACGGTTGAATTAACATGCCTACTATTCAAAGCACACCCACATGTATGAACAAGATTAAATGTTCTTATTTGAAAACTACCATCCGAACGTTTAGTTGCGTACACAAACCATTCACAATTCTTGCCTCTACACTTAGCTCTAACCCTACATGGTTCATTGCAGGGGAACCAAATGTTCCTCACATCAACAATAGCTTTTGATTTCACAGCTTCTTTGAATTCAACCCCGTTAGCAAATATCATTCCAACCTTCAACTTCGGCTCATCCTTATCGACAACTACATTGAACCTTGGGTTTCTTCTAATACTAACACTTTTGCGTTCACCATCTTCCTCATCCGTTGTCCCTTCCAAGCTAATCAAATTCTCAGACTCTCCACACGATCCCTCGTTAAACTCATCATCATCTATTACAGGTAACTCTTTCGGACAGGGGAGCTCTAAACCATTTACGTTAACATACGGAGATGAACCAACACCTACGAATTCAACGCCAATGTCGACGTTATTCTGGAACAATATGTCATCTTCATCATCGTCTAAGTTATTGTCGCTATCGTGGAAAGAAAAATCTGAACCGCTGTTATCAACAGCGGATTTATTATTCAATCCTTCGCCATTATCCGAATCTGCAACATACAATACAATACCCGTTTAATGCACTACTCACAATCGCTATTGTTTGAATATCACTCATATATTTGGTAAAATCGTTAAACCCTAACTTTCTGGAATGATAAAATGAAATGGGATAAGAAGATTGTTACCTGAATCGCTCTCGATTTCGCTAAGATACGCCATAAAGCAACTTCAATGACAATTTCTGCAATTTTTAACACAAATACGTGAAGACCTCGAAATGCAACGCTCGATTGTTTTGGATTCGAATCGTTTTAGTACTAAGGGGAATGAAAGGCGTTAACGGGTTTAAGATGCTCGTTCAATTTGTTCAAGAATTTGGGAAATTTCTTGATTTTTTTACGCTTTCGTGTGAAGAACACCAAGAACACACAATACTATGTGTGTTTTGATTTTGGATTGAAGTGTATTGATCCGTATAGAGATGGGGTGTCGGTGGGTAATTGGGTAAAAAGAAGCAAAAAGTCATAAATGCCCCTTGACACATCAGAATCCACCGAGATGCAGATATGACGTAGTGGTGAGTTGGCGGTGATGTGGAGCTGAGGTGGCGATGACCTGGAGCCAACTGGCGTTGACTAACGGTCAATTAACAGAAAATCAAAAAAAGGGCTAACGGCGTCACAAAGTATTGAGATGGAGGGCCAGAAAGGGTAAAAATGAAGATCGGGGGCGGATCGCGCACTTTGGGCAAAGATAAGGGGCCTCCCGAAGGCTTTACCCAATCTGATAATGAGCAAAGAAGAAGGGTGTGAATAGTATAGGTTAATTAACTAGATGGGACAGCCCTTGATCACGTGCTGAGCTAAAGATTAATATACACTCACACGGATGACAAAATCAGATACTTAATTTGTATGCATATGTGTATGTAATGCAAATGTAAAACACTCTACTTATCTATAAAATACATGTAATGCGTAGAATCAATACAACCGAAAATATCAATACAAATCTTCTTTCTCTATTCTCTAAGTTAACATGGTATCACGTGTCATAAGGGAAATCATCATTTGAAGCAGGGACGGAGCTACGTTGTAGCTTTTGGGGCCTGGGCCCCCCCAAATTTTTTTTAAAATCATCTTTTTACCCTTATAAAAAATAAAAAATGAAAAATTTATAAGGTTCGGCCCCCCCAAATTTTTGAACTATATCCCTTGGCCCCCCCAAATATAAAATCCTGGTTCCGTCCCTGATTTGAAGCAAATTTTTCGCCATTAGTTGCTTCTGTAAACTTCTCTGCTTCATTCCCGGCTCCTAATCTACTTCTGTTTCTTTTTCCATGGAGTCTTCTTCCTCCAATGCTCCACATATCACCTCTAGTGTAGCAAAACCAGTTGGGTTGTTGTTAATTCGTCAAAATTGGTCTAGTTTTGTTCAAATCAAGTTTGATTCAACGAATTATGTTCTTTGAGAAGCTCAACTCGAAGATTATGTTCTTTGAAAAGCTCAACTCAAAGCTGTGTATAAAACTCATTGCTATCTTAGCCATGTTAATGTTCAACTTCACAACCTTTATCCTCCGATTCACAATATCCTACGTGGTTAATTGAGGACCAACAACTAAAAGTATCCTTACTTGCCGCTATGATACCCTAGGGATTGTACCTAAAACTAATTAGAAGAGCATATCCACCTCCACACACGCATAGGAATAAAAAAACAAAAAAAATTCATCACCCAGGCCCAATGGGCTTTACCCCCACAAGTTTGAAACCCATCTATTCAACTTCACATAAGCATAGGAACAAAAAATCAAAAATATCTTTTCACCCGGACCCAATGGGTTGTACCCCTACCAATTAGAACCCATACCTTCACCTTCACGCTCGCATAGGAACAACAAAATAAAACGATCTCTTTACCAGGATTCATTGGGTTGTACCCCCTACCAGTTAGAACCCAGCTCTTCAACTTCACACTCGCATAGTAACTGAAAAACAAAAAGAATCCCTTCGCTTTCACTCGCAAGGTAAATGGAATGTACCTTACCTGCAAATCAACAAAAAACAATGAAACGTGAACGTTGAAAAACAATGAAACAGAAAAACAAAATCAAATAAAAACAAAAATAGAAAAGAAACCGTGAACGTTGAAATAGTGAGCGTTGAAAAACGTCGCCGGAGAATGGTCCAAGGCGGCAGTGGAGAGAGCCGACAGTAAGGTAAGATCTAGTGTAGAATGGCCCTCAAACGGTGCCGTTTTTTCATGTGCATGAGAGCTTGGTGGTGGGAAGGTGAGATCTGGGTGTGAATGGTGGTGAAGATGGCGATGGTTTGCTTGTGCGAGAGAGAGCTATGGTGGAGAATGGTCATGCCGGCTTGCTCGTGTGGGAGAGATGGTCGAGACTGGTCCACGAACGTTGGTGTATGTCCACGAAATACGGTTTTCTTGTGTAAAAGAGCGGTGGTAGGAAGGTTAGACCTGAGTCAAGAGAGATGGGGAAGAGAGAGGAAGAACGAACATCGTCGGTTTCACGGTGAAGAACAAGCCACAATGGCAGCGGTTTTCTTGTGTTGTAGAGCGGCGTCGGGGAAGATGAGACCTAAGGGAAGAGAGATGTAGGAAGAGAAAGGAAGAGGTGATTGGGATCTGTTATCTTAATAGTATTTTTGTTTCAGTTTTGTGCGCTCTATTAAGGAGGAGAATGGGTTTTTTAGATTTTTTTGTTTTTAATGAACTAGTTAGTGGCAGGTTTTTTGTTGACTATGGTGGAGAATGGTCATGCCAGCTTGCTCGTGTGGGAGAGATGGTCGAGACTGGTCCACGAACGTTGGTGTATGTCCACGAAATACGGTTTTCTTGTGTAAAAGAGCGGTGGTAGGAAGGTTAGACCTGAGTCAAGAGAGATGGCGAAGAGAGAGGAAGAACGAACGTTGTCGGTTTCACGGTGAAGAACAGGCCACAATGGCAGCGGTTTTCTTGTGTTGTAGAGCGGCGTTGGGGAAGGTGAGACCTAAGGGAAGAGAAATGTAGGAAGAGAAAGTAAGAGGTAATTGGGATCTGTTATCTTAATAGTATTTTTGTTTTAGTTATGTGCGCTCTCATAAGGAGGGGAATGAATTTTTAGATTTTTTTCGTTTTTAATGAACTAGTTAGTGGCAGGTTTTTTGTTGACTAACCCCCTCCCCCCCCCCCCCCCCCTCCCCCCTCTCCACCCCATTTAGTTAGTCTTTTATATTTTTTACCATCCATTTCAAGGATTGGTTGAATGAACTATTTTGATTATATTATTAAGCTTTTGATTAAAAAAAAATTAGTGGCAGGTTGAGGATGGGCTTTTATTTTTGTTAATTGGAAAGTCACTATAAAAAATTAATGCCCCTAAATATGTTGTCACATTTGTATGACCAAGGAAAAGTGCCATGAATTTTCTGTCACTTATCACCACAAATAGTCAAGTAAATTTAATATGAATTTCTATCTCCATTCACTCAATCATTCTATCTTTATTGTTATAATCATCGGGCATGCTTTATTAGACCCCAAAATCAGCAAACATCTCGTCATCCTGGACATTTCCACCCTCTAGTTTAGTAATATATATGTAATCCGCATGGGGCATTAGAAAAATTAGCATCTACGGAGGAAAAAATAATAGAGCTACAAATTCAGATACTCGCAATCCAAAAAGGTATTAATTTTGGATTTTTAAACAGATCAATAATCACAAGATGCTTAGAGTAAATTTTAAACTTCAGAAATTACAAGTAAAATTTGCTCATAGTAACTCATTTATCATTTGATCTCCTACTATTGATTTCTGGACAAATTAGAGTCACTATAATATTCTATTACACAATTGCTTCGAATAATAAAACATGCAATTGTTAAAACAATTTTGTACCTTTCTGCAACATGGCACAGTCAGCAAAGTCTTGCACCAATATAAGTCCACAAAATTGTGCTAATAAAGAGAAAGTAACATCAAAGAAATATAAAAAGATATACTGGTATATACATAAACGTGTTATAACTGCCTAATACGAATATATAAATGACTTGAATACATATTTTTGTTGCTTCATGGAAGTCCCCTTCCTCTATGCCATAGGTATATAATAGCACAACGTATTTTCACAAAGTATAGAGATCTAAGAACATAAGATAAAGGCTAAAAAATCATGAACTGCAAAGTGATTTCAGGTTGTGAATCTCAGTTCATCTCTGCTCAACAAGCTACCAACAAACTAAATCAAGTCTTGGAAGTAGCAGTTCTCATCTCTCTTTTGGTACGAGACTCTCAATCCCAAATCTTTCTGCTAAAACTACATCTCGGAGCTTGTTCAAAATCCAGGCGAGGGCCAGCACAACTGAGACATATTGCATAGAAGAACAAACAACTGAGACTTTGTATGATTTGCTTGGAATTTCAGAAACTGTAACATTTCCAGATATCAAGCGAGCTTATAAACAGTTGGCAAGAAAGTACCACCCAGATGTTTCACCCCCGGATCTTATCGAGGAACACACTAGAATGTTTATTATGGTTAAGGAAGCTTATAATATTCTTTCTGATCCAAATAGTAAAGCTGTTTACGATAGAGATCTATGTGGTAGTTTGGAAATGGATTCCTCATGTAGAAATGGATCCCAAAATGATCAAACGGGGTTATGGAAGAGTAAGTGGCAAACTCAGCTTCATGAAGAGCGGAGGTGCATGAACAGAACTAATAGAGGAAAGGCATCATGCGGAGCTCGAATGCGCAGGCAATGAGATAATCAAATTGAAATTAGTGTTAGCATTTTTAACAACTAACATGAAATTCTTTCATTTGTACACAAAATTTGATAATTTCTCTCAGTTTTATGCATTAATGTATGATAATTACATGGTAAAAAAGATACAAACATTATTCATGTGTATACATATACACTGAGTGGAGATCCGGGAGTGTAGTGGGCCAATGGCTATGGAGATGACAAATGACCGGATCTAGACCAAGGGTTGATGCATATTTTCTGCAAAACAAAGATGAAGGAACCGTGGGAAAAATCTGATAATGAGCAACAAGTAATGTGTGAGCTAAAAAATAATATACACTCGCACAAAATATGACAACATTATTTACTTAATTTGTATGTATAGGTGTATGTAATACAAATGTAAAACAACCAGTTGAGATTCGCTCACTACATGTTCAAACTGAGTCAATGACTCCGAGTCTAAAGTGGCTCTCCTATGTAACAAAAAAAAAACAAATGTAAAACACACCTCTACTTATTTATATAATACATGTAACGTCGTAGAATCAATATACAGAAAATATCAATACAAATCTTCTTTCTCTATTCTTTAACTTAACATGGTATCATGAATCATAGGGGAAGTCATCATTTGAAGTAATTAATTTTTCGCCATTAATAACTTCTATATAAAGTTTTCCTGCTTCATTCCCAGCTCTCGATCCACTTTCGTTTCTTTTTTCATGGAGTCTTCCTCCAATGCTCCACATATCACCTACAATGTAGAAATACCAGTTAGGTTGTTGTAACTGCGTCAAAATTGGTCTAGTTTTGTTCAAATCAAGCTCGATAAAACGAATTATGTTCTTTGGAAAGCTCAACTCGAAGTTGTGCTTGAAACTCATGGCTATTTTATCCATGTTAATGGTTCAACTCCACAACCTTTTTATCCTCTGATTCAAAATATACTATGTGGTTAATTGATAATCAACCGCTAAAAGTATCCTAACTTGTAGCTATGATCCATTGGTCTTTTCTCAGGTTGTTAAATTACCTCATACCTTTGATGTTTGGCGTAAACCCGAGGAGATTTTCGTCTCCCAATGTCGAACATACGTTCATCAGTTAGAAATAAAGTTATGCAACATTTAAAAGGAGATAGGTCGACGAACGCCTATCTTGGTGAAATTCAAGAAATCTGCGATAGATTGGACACAACTGCATCTACTTTACCCCTTGAAGATGTAAGTATATACACCTTGAAGGGTTTACCTTTGGAGTACAACCAATTTAAATATAGAATTTGTATTTTTAATGCTCAATCCTCCACACTCACCTTCTACTCTCTTGGAAGTCTACTCGTATCTTAGGAACTTCACATGAAAATGGAGGATTCCTGTGATGTTTCTTCTTCACACGTGGCTTTTTTCTCTAATACTCATTCCTTATCATCTTCTTCAAATGGTAGAGGGCGTGGGTTCTTCAATTGAGGCCGTGGTAGAGGTCGAACTCGAGGTCACTCATCGCAATCATCATCTATTTTAGGTATGCCTCCTTCATCACCTTCTTCTAATCTGCACTCTTCTTCTTCTCCACCGTGTCATATTTTTGTACGATTTGGCCACTCGGCTCTTTATTGCTGGTATCGTAGTGATTTTGTCACTTACCCTTAAGCTAGAGCTCAACAACAACATGTCGCTTTTGCTGCTCAATCCTCTTCTTTATCTTAATCATCTTCAACTGCCTACGACCCTAAGATGTGATATTTTGACTCTGGAGCTAATAGTCATGTCACGAATGACGTTAACCTTATTCAGCAATCATCTCCCTATCATGGTGCTAATGTCATCTCAGTAAATAATGGTAATGCCTTTCCAATTGCTAATATCAGAAATAAGTTCTCTACTTCATCTTATAATTTCATTTAAATTCCATCTTACATGTCCCTCATATCACCTCAAATTTATTATCAATCTCTAAGTTTACCTTATTAACATTTTTGTCATCACATTCAACTCTAATTTTGTGTCTATCTTTGATGCTCATAATCACCGTTTATTGTTTCAGGTCCCCTTAGATGGTGTTATATCCTATACCTTTAGGTGCTCGTTTAGTGTCTTCACAACCTTCAACATCTTCATTCATATGTCTTTCGTCAAAATCAACTACTTCTTCAACTATGTTGTGGCATTTTTGTCTTGGTCGCCCCTCAATACACACTTCTACTCAATTATTATCTATTTTACAAACTAGATTAGACTTTCATGGTGTAAAATGTAATGATTATGTTATCTCAAAAGCACATAAGCCCTTTTCTTCCTTTGTAACTTGTAATTCTAAGCCATTTGATCTTATTCATAGTGATATTTGGGGACCATCAACTGTTACTTCTTGTTCATTGTTTATATATTATCTTGTTTTCATCGATGATTTTAGTTGCTACACCTGGATATACCCTCTCAAACTTAAGTCCAATGTATGTGATTTTTTTCAAGCGTTTTACTCTATGATTTTAACTCAATTTGACACTAAAATTATATTCCTCCGCACTGATAATGGTAGTGAGTACTTAAGTCATATGTTTAAATCATTCCTTTAAACTCATGGTATTCTTCATCACACCACTTGTCCTCACACCCCTGAGCAAAATGGTATTTCATAAAGAAAGCATAGGCACCTTATTGAGACTACAATGTCCCTACTTAACCATGGTTCTATACCTACTAACTACTGGGTTGATGCTAAATCAACTATTGTATATTTGACCAACTTACTCCCCAATTCCATTCTTTCTATTTCTAGTCATTTTACAAATTATATAACACTCTTCCATCGTATTCACATCTCAAAATCTATGGATGTTTATGTTATCCGTGGTTTAAACCTTATGTACCACACAAACTTTCCCCTAAATCTGAACCATGTGTCAAATGCCTCTCCCTCTCTTCTCATCAAATGTTTATATCTTGTCATGTCTTGTTTGATGAACAAACCTTCCTGTTTAAGTCTACTTTGTCTTCTTCTCAGTCTACAATAGATAATTCACACTCCACCTTAGTTTTCCTATTAATCCTTTATCTCTTTCTCATTCCTTTAGCTCTCCCATCTCAAGTTTTCTATCTTCACAACACCCTAAATCACCACCTACTCCACCTACTTCTGGTTCACCACCTCTACCTCCTTTACCACCTAAACACCATATGATCACTCGTCAACAAACTGGTTCTCTAAAACCTACTTATAAATGTCAAAACCTAATTGTCTCTTCAAATCTTTTTGAACCTACCTCTTATAAGGAGGCTTCTAAATTTCCATATTGGAAATTAGCCATGGTAGAATATTACGATGCCTTACTTGGTCAACATACGTGGGACCTCGTACCTCATCCATGCAATAGAACCCCTATAATGTGTAAATGGGTATATAGGGTTAAACAAAATGTTGAGCGCACTATAAATATTGTTTAATAGCTCATGGATAAAGGGTATGATGTCTATTATACGGAAACGTTCCGACCTTTAATCAAACATCAAACCATGCGTATAATTCTTGCTCTAGATGCATCATTTAACTTGGATATTCGCCAACTTGATGCCTCGAATGAGTTTTTTCCATGTTTATATTACTAAGGAAGTATATATGAATCAACAAACTGGGTTTGTGGACAAACTTTATCCTATTTATGTATGCAAACTTAATAGATCTCTCTATAGCCTCAATAAAGCGCCTAGAGCTTGATATCAACTTCTTACCTCATTCTTACTATCTCATGAGTTTATTGTTAGTTTTGCAGATTCTTCAATGTTTGTTTGAGTTTGTGACGCTACTCTTACTATTATCCTCGTATATGTGGATGATATACATTAATTGGAGCTGATTCTAATAAAACTTCGTCAATAATTCATGCTCTTAAGTCAAGGTTTTAAATGAAGGATTTGGGTTCTTTAGCCTATTTTTTTGGGACTTGATATAACGCGCTCATCTTCTGGATTTTTTGTTAATAAATCAACATATGCCTTGTCTATTTCTCAAAAGACCGGGCTCAGTGAGTGCAAAGTCTCTCGAACCCCGTCCATGAACAAATACACGGTGGTTTCCGCTCATGACTTGTTATCGTATGATAATGCGTTTTTATTTTGTAGTTTAACAGGTGCATTGAAGTACCTCACATTATCTCGCCCAGATATCGCGTTTGTAGTCAATAAACTTTGTCAAGTGATGCAAAAACCTACGAACTTAGCTAATGAAGCTTTGAAGTGATTACTTCGCTATATCAAAGGAACAGTTAACTATGGATTGACACTTCATGCTTCCTCGCCTCTCCTTAAAGCGTTCTCTGATTCTAGTTGGGCTAGCAACATCATTCATCGGCGTTCAACTACTGGTTACTATATTTTCTTAGGATTCAACCTCATTTCTTGGGGTTCCAAGAAATTATCAACTATTTCATATTTTTCAAACGAAGCTAAGTATCGTGCTATGGCGTTTGTTTCAGCTAAAATTAAATGGCTTACATTTTTATTGAATAACTTAAAGATTAAAGTTAATACACATATTATAGCCTGCGATAATCAATCAGTTATTTCCTTAGCAACTAATCATGTAGTTCATACAATGACACACCATATAGACGTTGATTTTCACTTTGTATGTGAACAAGTAAATGCTAAGCTTCTCAACTTGATTCACGTGCCCTCTCATTTGTGGTTAACTGACATATTTACAAAGGGTCTTGCTTCTGCTCCATTTTGTTCAATCATCTCCAAGCTTTCTTTGCTCAAGACACTCAATTTTAGGGGAATGATAAGCAACACATAATGTGTGACAAAACCAGTTACTTAGTTTGTATGTATAGGTGTATGTAATGCAAAGGTAAAACCCCCCACTACTTATCTATATAATATATATAACGTGTAGAATCAATAAACAACTTAAAATATCAATACACGTCTTCATTCTCTATTCTCTATAACACAAAAAACATGTGAATCTTTGTTGACTGGTGAATCTTTTTGTACCTTTGTTACCCCCACTAAAAGTTAGGTATATAGGATTTAATTTGGTTACCGTTTTGGACATGTACACCTATTAGAAAATGGACATGATATATATAGGAATCGCATAAATGACTTCATTAATTAAAGTCTTCTGGCATGTGTATGGACCACACTCTCTTCTATATTTTCTTAAATATTACTCAGAGTTTGTCAATTTTAGCATAAATCAAGAAAACTATATATCAAGTCTTGGATGGAAAGAGATTCTAACTACTAGAGGTTGCACTCATAAATAGTTAAAATACAAAATAAATAGGTTAATGGTCTCGTTGCTTGCCCATACGAGCTCCAAAAGACGCATTTCCTCTAATATTTTTGTTCATGGTCCTTCGTTTTAGTTCATTGAACTGAAATGCCAACTTGTTCTTGCGCTCAAGCTTATCGTTTGGTAACTTCCTTGCTAAATCTCTATCATGCATTGATTTAGTGTGTAGATCATAGAGAATATCATAAGCCTTCTTAACCATTATAAAAATTCGTGTGTGTTCCTTGACCTAGTACACATGTGAAACATCATGGTGATACGTTCTTGCCAACTGCTTGTAAGTTTTCTTGATTTCTTGAAACATTGCAGTTTTAGTAATTCGAAGTAAATCATAAAGAGTATCCATTGTATATGATTCAAATGTGTCTGTGCTAACCCTAGTCATGGTTCTGAATGAAAACCCAGATACAGTATTAGTTTTAGCAGAAAGGCTTGGCCAGGGCATTGAGAGTTTGGTACCATAAGAGAGACAAAAGGTGCAGCTTCCAAGATGGGTTGATAGCAGTTTAGTTTGTTGGTAGGCTTTAGTGCAAATATTGAACTGAGATTCAAAACCTAATATCACTTTGCACTTCATATTAATTGGCTTTGCGTAATATGGATGCTTGAAGCTCTTCAATCTACTTTGGTGAGCATAGAAGACTTGTGTTATATAATAATATGTAGAGAAGAGAGAGATTTAAGAGAAGAGTTTATTATTATTCGATCGTATTTTACAGCTCATGTGTTCACTATATATAACAAACTATACACACACACTCACACTAACAAACTCTGCTATCTAACTAACTTTGTTGCAAGTTGTTGTGAGTTGCTGAGCTGTCATCTTGTTGTGATTGAGTGTTTATTAGCTGTATCTTATCATCCCCCCTCAATCTAAGCATGTTGAGCATCGGAAGCTTGGAAATAAGTGAGGTAAACAATGAGACTCCAAGACCTTTAGTCAAGATGTCAGCTAACAGATTTGACGATGAAAAATGTCTGAGAAGAAGAGTCTTTGACCTAAATTGTTCTCGAATGAAATGAAAGTCCACATCGACGTGCCTTGTTCTCCTATGAAAGACAGGTTAGTAGCTAACGCCAAAGCAGACATATTATCACACGCAAGAATGGGAGTAATAATAGGTATATGAATACTTTTGAGTAAGAAAGTGAACCATTTAAGTTCAGCGGAAACATGAGCAATAGCTCTATATTCAACCTCAGTTGAAGACCTTGAAACTGTTGTTTGTTTCCTAGAGCCCTAAGACACCAGATTATTGCCTAAAAATATACAGTAACCAGTTGTAGAACATCGATCACGAGTATTACTAGCCCAATCCGAGTCAGAAAAGGCATGAAGAGTTAATGAAGAAGAAGAAAATTTAAAACTACTGGGACATGTGCCTTTAATATATCTAAGTAATTTCTTCAAGACTTCATAATCTGCATTTGTTGGTTTATGCATAGCTTGACAAATTTGATTGACAACAAAAGAGATATCAGGTCTGGTGATTGTCAAATATTGCAGAGCACCGGTTAAACTTCGAAACATAAATGGATCTTCGTATAATTTATTATCATGATTAGATGAAATCCTATATTTAGTAAGAGTTGGAGTAGTAGAAGCCTTACGCTCACTTAAGCCTTCTTTCTTGAGTATTGAAATAGCATAATTAGCTTGTGAGACAATCAAATTCTCATTTGAGTAAGACACCTCTAGGCCAAGAAATAAGCTAAGGAGCCTAAGTCTTTCATTTGAAACTGACTTTTTAAACCAGATATAATTGATGAAATAACATCAGCACTAGCACCAGTCACCATTATATCATCCACATACACAAGTATGATAGTTAAGGATGATGAAGCTCCTTTAACAAACATGGTAGAATCTGATGTACTTACCACAAATCCTTGAAGAATGAGAAAAGAGTAAAGAAGAGAGTACCAAGCTCGAGGAGCTTGTTTTAAACCATATAGTGACCTGTTTAACTTGCAAAGATAAGTAGATTTATTTGAATCAACAAAGCCTGGTGGTTGTGACATATGAAACTCCTCATTAAGCTCACCATGAAGGAATGCATTAGATACATCTAGCTGACAAATTGTCCAATTATTTGAAATAGCTAATGTAAGCACAACTCGAATTGTTTGATGTTTGACCACCAGACTTAAAGTCTCAGTGTAGTCCAAACCATACTCTTGTAAGAAACTTCTAGCTACAAGACGCGCCTTATAACGAGCTAAAGAGCCATCAACATGGCACTTGACCTTGTATATCCATTTACATGAAATTGGAGTACGCCCATGGGGTGCAAGTACAAGAGTCCAAGTATTTTGGCTAATCAATGCATCATATTCTTCTTACATTGCTTCTTACCAACACTGAAATTTGGCTGCCTCTTTAAAATATACAGGTTTAAGTAAAGTAGGAGTTTGAATTAGAGTTTGACACTTATATGAAGGTCTTAGAGATCCAGTCTGTCGTCTTGTAACCATTGGATGATGAGGTGGAGGTTTGGAAGGTAAAGTCTGAGCTGGTGAGTTTGTAGGTGTAGGCTGAGTTGAAGATTGAGGTGGAGATGGTATATTTAGTGATTGTGAAGAAGTTGATGATGTTGTACAAGATGTGGAGGAAGTTAGAGGTGCAAAGGGTTGAAAAATAGATGACAAATTTATAGATGAGAATAGATCAGTGAATGTGGGAGAATTTGAAGTTGGTGAAGGTGGTAATGTAGGTTTTACAGCAAAGGGAAAAGAGGACTCATTAAATCTAATATGTCTTGAGATAAACATGCGAGACGAAGAGATTGACAGGCACTTATAACCTTTTGAGTATGATCAATAACCCAGAAAAACACATGGTTCAGATTTTAAGGAAAATTTGTGGTGATTTTAGGGCTTTAACCATGGGTAACATAAACACCCAAATACTCTCAAATGATCATAAGTAGGTGGTGTTGAAAACAAAATTTCATAAGGGCTAATATTATGAAGTGAAGGACTAGGAAGTAAGTTGATCAAATATACTGATGCAGCTAGAGCTTCACACCAGAACTTCATAGGCAAAGAAGCATGTGTAAGTAAGGCTAGAGTTGTTTCAATTAAATGTCTATGTTTGCGCTCAGAAACTCCATTTTGTTTAGGAGTATGAGCACAAGAGGTTTGATGAATAACCCCTAAAGTCTACAGATAAAGCTTGAAATAATTACTGATGTATCTACCACTATTTTCTGATCTAAGACATTTAATATTGTAGTGAAATTGAGTTTGAATAAGTGTAGTAAACGCCTTAAACACCTCACATACTTTTGATTTATGCTTCAAAGGATATACCCAACGGAACCTGCTAAAATCATCCACAAATAAAACATAATATGTAAAAGAAGAACAAGAAGATGTAGGTGATGGTCCCCACACATTTGAATGAACAATATCAAATGGTTGTTTAGATTGTGTAATAGATAAAGAAAATGGAAGTTTATGTGCTTTTGACACTTCACAAGAGTTACACTTAACACCACAATGATCTAATCTAGTTTTTAAAACAGAAGATAAATCATTCAAAGCTTGAGAAGATGGATGTCCCAGGCGCAAATGCCATAAGACAGCTGATGAAGATACCAATTTGGAAGAGAGACACTTCAAGGGTTGAGAGGAACAGAAATGAGCCTGTGTAGATGATGAACTTGTACTAGCCGTAAGTGGATATAAGTCGTCCCTACAAGGGCCCTGAAAGAGCAATTTATGTGAGCAAGGGTCATATATAGAAACTGACTTGGATGTAAAAGAGATGACACAATTGTTATCAGTTGTAAATTTAGAAATAGACAACAAATTTGAAGAGATAGATAGAACATGAAGAATAGAATTCAAAGAGAATGAAGAAGTAGAAGTGTTCATCTTACTATGCCCAACATTTGCAATATCCAAACTCTGACCATTGCCAACAGAGACTGAGTTTGAACCATGATAAGGGTGAGATTGATCAAGCAAATGAGGATCATTAGTGACATGGCTATTAGCACCACTATCTAAATACCACATTTCTGGACCATAAACTTGATTTTGATTAGACTAAACTGGCATATGATTGGAATGAGCTGCTAAAACAACTCTATTTTAAGCTTTTGGTGATGGATAATTGACCATATCAGTTCTATACCAACAATCAAGAGCAATATGTCCTACACGAGTACAAATTTGACAAGTAGGAGCGCTTGAATTCATACCATAAGAATGTGATAGAGGTGCACCAAGAACCGAGTTATTTTGAGGTGAAAAATTTCTGCCACGACCTCTATTTGCATATACTCTACCTGATTAGAAGGACCTCGTCCACGATTAGAGGTATTTGATGAAGAATTCATAGCAGATGATGAAAATAGCGCAGTGTGATGCTTAGTAGAATCAAGAGATTCAGCCATCTTCATGTGTAATCCATCTGAAACTAATAAACTTCCAAGAGAATGAAAACTAAGATTCGAATTTTGAGCATTAGTTATACGAATACTAGACTTAAATTGATTATATTCAGTTGGTTAACCCTTAAGTGTGTACATAATCACATCTTCAAGTGGTAACGAAGTAGCTGTTGTGTCTAATCCATCACATATATCTTGAATGTTAGCTAAATATTCAGTCATCGTTTTATCGCCCTTTTTAATGTTACATAGCTTCATCTTCAATTGATGAACATGTGTGCGACATTGATTTACAAACAATTCCTCCAGTTTACTCCAAACATCGTGCGTAGAATGTGACCTCACAACTTGAGAGAAAACAGATGGAATCATTGAAGATAAGAGTGATACCTTCAATTGATGATCTTCTATCAACCATGTGGAATGTGTAGCATCAATAAATGGAGGTGGAGATCCTGATCGAGTAACATGATCAAGATATCCATGAGCTTCTAAAACATCTTCGAGTTTAGCTTTCCACAATACATAATTTGTGGAATCAAGCTTGATTTGAACAAGCGAGACCCAATTTTTTCAAAGTAGTAATAAATCCAGCTGGAATTTCTAAGCTAGGCGAGATATGAGGTGTTGACGAGGATGATTTAGTCATTAGAAGAAGCGAGGAAGATCGATTAGAGCGAAGAATAGCAAAGCTCTATTGTTGACGCCATTAATGGCGATGAAGAGCTTGTTATTCTGTAGCTCTGATACCATAATAAGATGTAGAGAAGAGAGAGATTTGAGAGAAGACTTTATTATTATTCGATCGTATTTTACAGCTCATGTGTTCACTATAACAAACTATACACACACTACTTACACTAACTAACTCTGCTATCTAACTAACTTTGTTGCAGGTTGTTGTAAGTTGCTGAGCTGTCATCTTGCTGTGATTGAGTGTTTGTTAGATGTATCTTATCATTATACATGTAGAACAAGATAGAAATTTTCGTGAAGGTTGAGATCATGAAATGGATTAATCTATGGGTCATGGTGATAACTTTGGAGTCTACTGATCAAGTACGCATATACTATTCCATTAACAAAAAAAGATCCTCTACTCACTTTTGGCTACTTCAATCGACTCTGCTATTCGTAACGACCAAAGTGATAGGAAATTCATGCATGTGCTTTCTTTTGCTTTATAATAGTACAAAGGCAACTTTCTTGATTACTTAAAATTTCATATGTTTGACCAATATTAGTAAATAAATACTCCCTCCGTTTCATAATGTTTATCCACTTATTAAAAACGTAGTTTCAAAATGTTTGTCCATTTAGAATATCAAGACACTTTTTATCCACATATGACATGCCATTATAGACGTGGTCGCTTCTAGAATGTGATAAAAATCAATACTAAAGATGATTCACTAGATAAAAGTAACTTATCTATTACCTAAAGTCATATTAAATTCTTTAGATGTTATAGGGAGATAATTTAAAAGAGAGAGAAATAATTTTATTTATATCTGAAGGGCATTTTGATTTCTTTAGACAAGGATTAATAATAATTTTTTATTAGGTATTGTATCCAAAAATTAATAAAAAGAGTCCCAAATACACTTAACTCGAACGGTTATATATCTTCTAACAGAAAAGAGAATTTTTCTTCGAGGGAAAAGTCTATATAAAGTAATTGTGTTCTGGTCATAATATGTAAAGTAATAGAGAAGGTTAGTTAACAGTTGAGCACTCCCGCTTCAAGTTTAAAAACATTTCTTGGGTTTAAGTGAGTCTCTCATCTTCTTCAAAACCGTTCTGTTACCCACTCCATTACAACTCCCCCAGGAACCGCCGTCTCCTTCTCCGTCACCACCACCGTATAGGGTAGTTTCTTATCTTACTCAATTTGTGCGCTAATCCCTCTACTTCATTTCCCTTATTTGTTTTTTGTTTTCTTTTTTCTTGCTAGATACGACAAAAGAAGGCCTTAGAGTCTCATTTGCAAGTTTCTTGAGAACAAATTTCATGGATACCAGAAGAATGTCAATGGTATATTATTTAGATTTGTGCGTTTTGTATATAATCTAGATTCGTGATTGCCCCTATCTCCAACCACCCAAAAAAAGAAAACATTTTTTTCTCTGTTTCTTGGAAATCTGCAATTGTCCCACATTTAATTACGTAAAATCTTGAATCCTCAAGTTCAAAATCGTAAGATTCTTATTGTTTCTTGTAATTCTGCAACTGTCTCACATTTGATTATTAAATCATGAATCTTCAAGTTCAATATTGTAAAATTCTTATTGACCATGTGAGACGATTGTGTGTTTAAGTCTTTAAAAGATGGGTGCTAAATCCACTTTTTGTTCAGTAAGATTTAATTATTTCTGAATATGTAGGATATGGGAAATGCTAAAGCTTCAAGTTCAGCCGGGAATACATCACAGCAAGCTTCAAGTTCAGCCCAGAAAACATTACAGCAAGTGATATACCCTGAGCCTGAGCGGAGGCAAACATTAATAGCTGTAAAGCCTCGTATTCTTGTTGCTGGAACTGGATGTTTAGATGCTAAAGAATTTACAAGTCTTTGCGGAAATTTAACTGATTGGGGGCATGTGGCGTGTGTTACTACAAAGACTTCCCTAAAATTCATAGATCGAGCATCTCTTCCAAGTAATTTGAAGCTTTTTAAGGATGAAACTGAATGGTCCTATAAAAATTCGACAGGTGGTGTGCTACACGATGAGATAGTTAAACGGTTTCATATTATGATCATCGCCCCTTTATCAGCTAACTCCCTTGCCAAGGTAACAAAGTTTTTGATTCTTCCCTTAAATGTTCTTGTTTTCTGATTTATCCTTGTATTGTTTTTGGCTCACTATAGATTGGTGGAGGAATATCTGACAACTTGCTGACCTGTATAGTGAGAGGATGGGATTTTAACAAACCACTGTTGGTTGCACCATCTATGCATAAGTCAATGTGGACTAACCCTTTCACAGCACAGTATCTTAGAGTACTTCAAAATATGAGAGTTTATATATTTGATCCAGTAATAGAGGATGAAGAAGCTAAGATGCCTAACATCAATGTCATCACTGACTGTGCCAGAAATTTCATACATTTCGGCAATGCTCCATAAGTAGTATACGATTATGATTAACTCTTTCTTTTGTCCAACCGATGCAAGATTTTTTGATGTTTGTAAAGAATAATAGGGCATTAATACTCCTATTTTGTTCTTCTTCCCTTGGTAGTTTTGAGTTTTCTCAGTTGGGTTTTTCCTACTAACTGTAATATCTTTGGATCATATATTACTTCTGCAAATTATATTGATAGGTAAAACATTGTAAAGTTCTTCTATTTTTTTCGCATATTGATCTTGGACAAATATTGGGTAATTGACACTCAGCAGCATTGTAAAATTTTGATATTACAACTAGGTAGTTTGAACTTAAAAGTAGAACTAGAGCCAAATTAAACTGAAATCCTCTGGCTTTCCTTTTTTTATCAAGCAAGTATCATGATCCTAAATTATTGTTTTAAGTGTGGCTCGTTTAAAAGTCAAGAGATCAATAACATACTAATTATTTTATTATTATAAGATCTAGACGGCTTTATCTTATCTAGCTGAACGTATATGCTATATAAACAAGGTTGAGAAAAATTTGTGTGCACTAAAACTATACGAAATGTAATTAGCGACTATAACTTATTTACGACTACAAAAGTAGTCGTTGATATTTTCTGTAACTCGCGACTAATCATTGTAGTCGCGAATGTTTAAAAGTAGTCGTTATAGTTATTAATTATATTTTGTTTTTTTAAACCTCGTAAATTTTAGTCGCAGTTGCCTAGTTTAAATGGCGACGATTTTTGTAGTCGCGTTTAACGTTTATTAACGACTACTTGCCTATCATTAACGACTACTTTAATGTAGTCGCTAATAAGTACGACGTATTTATGGCAGTTTGGCTTAATTTTAAAAACGAAAATTACACCTAATATTTTATCTCTTCTTAAAATTGTCTCAAACTCTACCAAATTTTTGTTCAAATCTTCATCAAATGCTTCTCCACTACATTTAACATTATTCTTGGGTCCATCATCGAAGTGGGGCCTACTCAATCTTCAATTTCTCTACCTAAATATTCCAAACTTAGTTATTTTTTTATAATTCAAACTTTTTAATATGTTTTCTTTGACTTTAATTGTATGTTACATGTGATATGTTATGATCAGATTATTAAAAACATGTTTTATGATTGTATTATTGATTTTTGTATGATAATAAAATACACATATGAACATTTATTTTGTATTTCTTATATTGTTGTAGTTATTTGCCTATACCAAATTGTTAATAGACGATGACCTCGGGTATCAATAAGAGTTGGATTAAATCTGGTCATTATGTTACGATGGAATCTTTTAATGGGTTGGAAAAATTTATTGAATTTGCTGAAAAACAAGAGGGTTTTAACGGTTTTTTGTTTTGTTCGTTTAATGAATGTTCGAATAATCATCGTTTTCTACTCCAAAAGGTTAAGGCACACCTTTTAAGATTTGGTTTTTGTCTACGTATGAGATTTGGCCAAAACACGATTAGAATTTAGAAATTTTTGAGGAAATCCCTACTAAAATTGTAGCCGATGAAATGTTGAAGTTCTATGACGATTTGAGGCCCACTTACGAGGGTAGTGGTCATTCAATTGACACTGAGATTAGTTCCAAGAACAATTCAAGATGTGGCAGTTTCAAAACTTTGGTCGAGGAATTGGAGACTGAATTATACCCTAGATATACTATAATGAGTTCCTTGAATTTCATTGTGAAACTAATGCACGTAAAGGTGAAGAACAAGTGGACTAACACATCATTCACCAAGATCCTATAATTGTTGGGTCGTGTGTTGCCCAAACCTCATACTTTTCCCGAGTCTTACGAGAGGTACAACAAGAAGTTGAAAAGTCTGGGTATGGGGTATATTACGACCAATGTTTTCTTGAACGATTGTACTTTATATTACAAGAAGAATGAATACCTCAAGAAGTGTTCAGTATGTAGTGAATCAAGATGGGACCCGAAGAAGGGTAAGAAAGTAGCCCATAAGAAACTCTGTTATTTTCTGATTGTGCCGAGGTTGCAGCGAATTTACGCTTCGAGATACACTGCCAAAGATATGATCTGGCACCGTACCGGGAAAAGTACCGATCTAGGTGTGTTGCGTCATCCTGTCGGTGGTGATTGTTGCAAGAGATTTGTTGAGCTACATCCTGAGTTTGCTAGTGAAGCTCGGAATGTATTCTTGGGCCTGGTTATCAATGGTTTTTGTCCATTCTCTATGCTTAACAACTCTTACAGCATGTGGTTAGTTATATTGACCGTCTACAACTTGTCACCTTGGTTATGTATGAAAGAAACTACATTTCAACTTTGTTTGTTGATTCCGGGTCTTCGATTACCTGGTAAAGATATGGATGTATTTCTGCGTCCTATTATAGATGAGTTGGACATGTTGTGAGAAACAAAGATCCTTATGTATGATGCTCATACGAAACACGGGTTTGTAATGAATGTTTGTTTGTTGTCCATGACTAATGATAACCCCGCTAGGTCATACACGTCAGGGTGGCAGGGTCAAGGTTACTTAGCGTGCCCAGAATGCATGGATTCTACTCCGTCGACGTAGGTGAAAAAAATTGTAGTTTATTTTGATCACAGACGGTGGTTACCTATGAGACATCGGTTTTAGGAAAAAACATAATTTCGTAAGCGAGTACCGAGATGAGGCTATCCCCTAGGAAACATAGTCTCGCCGATATACAGACACAGTTAGATGGGTTTCCTATTGTGTTTCCCGGTAAACACAAGAATTTTGAGGGCAAGGCGACGAAAAAAACAGGTTCTTGTGAGTTCAATTGGAAGAAAAAGAGTATTTTTTATCATTTACCTTACTGGTCTGAAAATTTGTTAAAACATAACATTGACGTTATGCATTGTGAGAAGAATGTGTACGATAATCTGCTCGGTACAGCTGTTGGCCTCGATGGAATAATAAACAAAGATAACGTAAGAGCACGAATGGGTCTGATAGATATGGGCATCAGGAATGGGTTGTGGCTATCCCAAATGAGGTAAAATGATACTACATAAAGCAAAGTATGTGTTGACACCAGATAAGAACAAGTATTTCTAGATTGGTTGAAGGCGCTGAAGTTTCCCGATGGTTTTGGCGTCTAGTTTGAGGAATAATGTTCAGAGTGATACTAAAAGATTGTCGAGATGAAATCACATAATTGTCGCGTAATGATGCAGTATCTTTTCGTGGCTAATATCACCAGGCTTATAGAAGATAAATCAGTTAGTGAGCCAATTATTGGGTTAGCCAACGTGTTAAGAGTCATTTGTAAGAAGAATCTAAGTAGGAATGAGTTGGAATCGGGTAAGGTCGGAGTGGTTAAAGTTATGTGCAAACTAGAGATGATTTTGCCTCCTGCATTTTTTTGATATAATGATCTACCTGGTCATACACTTATACGACGAAGCATTATTAGGTGGCCCAGTTCAAATGCGATGGATGTACTCGTTTGAAAGATATTTGAAGAAGTTAAAGGAATGCATACGAAACCCGGCTAGGCCAGAGGGTTCAATCGTCGAGGAATACGTTGTGGAAGAAACATTGACATTCATATCACTTATCTCCAAGAAGTAAAAACGAAGTTCAACGATCCCGACAGATACAATGAGATGATACTTGGACCTGATAATCTTTCTATTTTTAAGAGCCAGTGTAATCCAGTTGGTAAAAAAGAGCTTGGTGCTTTGCCATATATAGAGAAGGAGCAAATTAACTGGTATATCCTCCTTAATTGTGACGAGATCCAACATTTCATGACGTTAGTAAAACAACTAGAATTATTGTTTTTTTATTCATAATGCAAAAAATCTTTACTCTAGTTTTAAATTGTAGTGAACACAAAGCCACGCTATCGGTCCTTAAAGTTGATATAGAGGGGATTCACCAAAAGATGTTTTTGGAGTGGTTTATGCATAAGGTATATTTTCATTTATATTTCAAAATAAATAACATCTTTGGTCAATGTTATAATTGTTCTTGTTGGTAGGTTTACGCAATGAAAAAGGTTGGTAATGCATTAGCTACCCCTGAGATGATTTCATTGGTGAGTATATCTTATGGTCTGGTTTATAGATATGATTTATGTGTTTTGTACGATGTCATATGTATTACTCATGCAAAGGGAGAAAAGAGGGTGACTCAATATTATAGAGCATGTACCATATATAATGGGTCACCCTTATACGGTGAATTAGTCAAAATCGTGGATGTTACGTTTGATGGTGTTTGTTATGTTGTCTTGTTCGAGTGGAAATGGTATAATACGGAAAACGTTAAGAAAGAACATGGGTTGACCATTACCAATACAACTTAAATTTGGTGGAGGGATGAGCCTTACATTTTAACCACCCAAGCCAAAAAAGTGCTTTACATCGATGAAATAAATACAAGGAAAACACAAAAAGGTTGGAAAGTTGTTTGGGAAACTAATGATCGGCATGGATGGATCCCGAGTTATGGGCTGCAAAATCAATATCCACTGACAAATATACGATCACCATTCCTTTGGTTAACACGCGGACAGATTATTCACGATTAAGCTTCACAACATGTGAGGAGACCAAGGTTGACCCAGCTCTATTGGGAAATGATACATTTATTGACGATGACGAGGAGATATTTGACGACACATGGGACGAGTACGTAGATGTTCAATTAGAGGAACCTATCTACATTGATAGTGATGAGGAAATTATGGACACGACTGGTTACGAAACAGTTTAGAGAAGTTCATTATATATTTATTTTGTATTGACATTGAGCGTTTTTTAATAAAAGTTAAGATTGTGGGTGTGTTTTGATTAAAGTGATTTAATTATAGTTTTTTTTAATATAATGGTATGATGTATTTTATAACATGTAGTTAAAAAATTTGTTTATTATAAATAAAAAAGTAAAGGAAAAACAAAAAGTTTGATCATTCGCGACTACAATGTATTCGCGTATTATATAAAAGTAGACGCTAGTCACTTTGACCAACCACGACTAGTTTATGCGCAAGAACTAGTCGCTAAAAATAAAAGGTAATAAGCGACTACATGTGTAATCGCGAATAACAAATTCATTATTATTTAATGATAACGCTGTCCATTTTTTCACCCATTTATTGGCCACATTGTCATTTTACTAATAGCGACTACAGTGTAGTCGGTGCTGATTAACGTGGCGGTTAAGATTAAGACGTGTGGCAAGGACTTAATTACTAGCGACTGTTGTTGTTGTAATTAGAGACTACATCAATGTAGTCCAAATAAAAAAATCTATAAAGAGCTTGCTAGGAGCTTTTTTCTCTCATAATTCTCTTCACCCCATTAAAACAACCCGAGAGTTAAAGCATAATCTGCCATTTTCGAGCTCAACCCAAGCCATAACAACACTAAAATCATCACCAAAACGTAAGTTATGCACTAATTTACCTATTTTTATTAATTTTTTCATGGAGTAAATAATCTAACTAATTTTTTTTGTTTTGTGTTTCTCGTTGAATGTTATGGGCATGTAATATAGTTTTAGGGCCTTAATTATCAATACTTTTTATTAGATGACAGATGCACCAGGGTCACAGACACTCCCACTAGGGTACGTAATAGGCCGAAATTTAGCGAGAGATTTGCTAGTCGTCTCTCAAACCATGGATTAGGAACTTGTAGGATTTGTTTGTAAAAAATACCTTACCACTACCACCGGGGTGGGTTTGAACTCTAAGCACACTATTTTTTATTCCACGACAATTCTGCAACTCAATCGACTTCGTTTATTAAAAGATGATATATTTAAAAAAAAAAGACACCAATTAGTATATCAATATAGGATTTGTATGCATTTTATTGGTCATGATCATGAATATGTTGATTTTTTGGTGAGAGAACATCTAAGAACATTTCACGGACTTGATCATTAATTAAAATTAAAATTTAATATTTTTTCATTATAACGTAATAATTTAATTTTATTTTGTTATTCATTTTCATTTTATATCTTATTATATTTATTTAACATTTCAGATTGCTATTAGATGGCTGATGTAATGCCTAGTTCACATGGGAGGACGACGATGGTCGAGGTCCAACACGTAATCCCAATATCACGTTGGCTGACTGTAACGCCCCACCAGGTATACAATATATATTACATTATTATTTTGTATAAATTGGATCTTAATTAAATGTGATTAAAACAGAAAAAAGAAAGAGAAAGCCCAGGGGGCGGCATCACTTAAATCTTCCCTTAAGGCCTTAAAAGAGTTAGGTCATCCGTTACCCGTAGATGTCTGTACCTAGATGACACGTGGAATCCCTCGAGCGAGTATGGAAAACACGTATCTCAGGTGGTCGGGATCACAGTTAGGGAGAGAATTCCAGTATGTTATAAATTATGGGAAGACGTGCTAGTAGATATGAAGGAGGCCGTTATTCGTCATTTATTTGTAATTTTGTAAAAAAAATTAAATTATAAATTTCTGGGTAATTTATTAAAATGCATGACTTGATTATGTTGAATACATGAGTTTTTCTGACACGGAGTGTTAGAGGCAAAGAGATGACTGTGAAGAGATTGTCGATAACCTTAATTTGAGCATGTGATTCCGATACAAAGACTACAAACATTATGTCAAGAAGCACTACTATCTGAAGGGAAAGAAACCCAATGACGTGAGGGATAAAAACTGGGATAAAAGTTGTGCGTTTTGGGGCGCGGCTAAATTAGGGTAATAAAATAGTACTTTATGATACATGATTTTATTATTATTATATGTTATTAATTTTCTTATATAAAAATGAACCAAAATCAAGCCAAGGAAAAAAAGGAAAAATTGGAAGAAACTGAAGAAGCCTAGTGGGGCAAGATTTGGGAACTATTCCCAAACTCGGGATATCATTTATGAGGTACATAATATTTTTAAGTAAATATATTATAAAGAATTAGAATTCTTTAGAATAATAACTGTACGATTGAATGGAACAGGAAAAGTTAAAAACCCCCATCTCTGGCTCGTTGGTGGTGACTGCCACTGACTGGTGAATCAACACAGCAACAAATCCCAATTCCACCAATGGGTGTCTTTTTTGTGGAAGTAGCGCGGGATTAGAAGAAGAAGGAGTGGAGGACTGAGAAGTACAAACTGGCTGATGTAAGTATGTCTATATTAAAACTTAATATTCAAAATATTAAAATTTTAAAATTGTATGTCTTTAATGAAACAGGTAGCTCTAAAGGAAAAGTTGAAAGAGAAAGTGACTCAAACTCAATATGGGTCATCTGAAGCTCCATCTACCGCTCGTGATTCGACACTTAAGGAGCAAGTAGACGCGGTGAAGGATGCGGCGAAGGAGGGTATGAGGTCGTCGAAGAGGAGTTGGGCACCAGGTGTGGGTTCGCCAAATAAGAAAAGACGTGTTTCCGGAGCCGGTCATTTTTTCTGCCCAAAACCATGACGATCAATATAATAATATGATGGAAGCCGTGAATGAGCTTCTCGTAGCCAAGGCCTAACCCAATATATTCCTCCAACTTCTTGATCTTCTCCTTCTGCTACTAGCACCCGTCCCCCCATTTTTCTTGACGACAGATGTGACAGAAGAGATGGAGTTTGTTAATCAAATGAGGGCACGGTCGGGTGTAACCCCTTACACTGCGATGATACAAAACCCTCCGACGGATCAATCTACAACTAGTACATCAAATACCCGAGTACTCCTGGATGAAGAAGATGATGAAGAAGGTGATGAAGAATAAAGTGAGGGAGAAGAAGAAGTTTGTTTATATATTCGTTAGTTTGTGGATATGTTTGGTTGTTTGTTGGTTGTTTTACCCGATTATCCATGTATTTTGACTTTATTTTATATTTTCGTTTGACTTCTTATATATGTTTTTAACTTTATATTCTATTTGGCGATAATCTTATTTTAATATATTAATATTAGTTTATTTTTAAAGGTTTTATGCATTATTTATATCGATTCTAGTTAAACTAAAATCAAAAACCAAAATTTTAATTTTTTTTAACAAATTAAAAATTGTCATTTTTTACTATAATGTAGTCATTAATGATATACTCCATGTAGTCGCAGATAAATATATCATTAGCGACTACATTGTAGTCGAAAAGTAAAGAAAGTTAATGATTACATAAGTAGTCATTAGTAACAATAAATCACGATTGTTTGTAGTCGTTAATAATTATCAATAACGACTATTTTTGTATACAAACCATGAAATAGTCGCGAAAGAGTACTTCTAACGACGATTTATTAGCGATCAAATATCAGCGACTACTTGTAGTCGCTATTGTTAAAATGTAACTTTTGCGATTTTTTTTTTTGACCACTAGCAACTACAAATGTAATCGTGAGTGGTGCAAAACGTAGTAGTGGTGGTCTTAGACCACAGGTCTCACTTGTTATAAGTAAAGTTTGCTCAAAGTACTCATTTATCATTTGATTTCCTATGATTGATCTCTGGACAAATTAGAGTCACGATAATATTCTATTAAACAATTGCTTCGAATAACAAAACATGAAGCTAGTTAACACAATTTTGTGCACTCTTTCCCAAAACCCCTTTCATCTTTGATAGACCACCGTAACCTTCACATTTCCTCCCTCTGCCACCACTTTAATCCATTTTTCACACTCTGTTTTTTGGTGTTTTTAAGATCTCTTAAGGATCTATGAAGCTTAGTTTCTTGTATATCACTTTTGAGAACATCCATTATTTGAAAATCACCTTGAAGTGTATTTTAGAATTCTCGTTCACTTTTGTCTTCTAGCTGCTCTTCTATCTTCTGTCGCATTTATGGCTGGCAATAAAGGCGATGGGAAAGAAGATTCTGAGGAAGATTTATACCTCTCTCTTGATAGAGAGGTTGTTTATGCTAAGTATGAAGAACCAAATCTCTTTCTACGTATTATAGCAACATGTATTATCAACCTTAGCTACCTTAAGAAAATCATTATTCAATATTGGGGTATTTCTGGCCTGATCTCATTTGAAAATAGAGGGAGAAATATGTGCGTTGTTCAGTTTGATAAGAATGAGGATCTTGAGATAGTGTGGAAAAGTAGACCTTATCACATATTTGGCTTTCAGGTTCTCGTGCAAAAATATAATGAAACTATTAAAACGCGTATATCTTGGAAGAAACTTCTTTCTGGGTTCGCATCTTAGGAATTTCTCCCATGTTTATCAAGGAAGGAAACGTCACTAAAATTGCTTCTAAATTAGGAAGATTTGTAGAAGTGGAACTTCCAGATCCAGATAAATATAAAGAAAACTCGACTATTCGAGTGAGAGTTGACTATCTTGTTAATAAACCCATTGCTGGCTGGGTTTAACTTTAAAATTATGAATGGCCAATCTGTTTGGATCTCATTTAAATATGAAAAGCTCTTTGTCTTTTGCTTTCAGTGTGGTATAGTTTCTCATGAGGGGAGACATTGTGATAATCCTTTCAAATTAACTATTAGATTAGGAAATTGGATTAAGTATTATGATTAAGAGAAAATAGAAAATGATTTTCTTTTTAAGGTTTTTAAACAAAATAATCATAGCAAGAAGTTTAAGAGGCCATTGAAGGCCAAGAATAAGAGTAAAAATGTTGTTCTGGAAGAGGGTGAGATAGTTATGAATGAAAATAAAAAAGATAGAATGGAAGGTAAAGCTGGTAATACAGTCCAATCTTCTCTTCTAATGCCCACAATTGATTTGGGCCACACTAAGGTTAAAGGAGTAGCTTTTCAATCCAACATTAGGCCCCTCAACTCAGATGAGGTTTACAAACTTTGTGGCCCAATAGAGTAGTGCCCAAAGACAAAAAATAGCCCTACTTGCAAGATAGAACCTAAAGTCACAATTGACCAATCTATTACTCTTAACTCGGACCAAAACATTTGTTTTGGCTCACTAGAAAGGAATAAAAACCGCACCAAACAAGGTAGAGAACACCTAGGTCTTCCTATTGAGGATGAGTTAGTTTCTTTAGTTCCAGCAACTCTTGTCGGCTCTGTCTTTGGAGAAGATGATGTGATGGCTAATACTCTGGAAATGGATAAAGAAGAACAAGAAGATGGTATTGAAAAATGGTATGATGCGGATTTACTAAAAGGAATTGAGGCTGAAGTGGTTTGCGGGGTTGACCTAAATCAACCCCAAGGGGTTCAATGATTCAAGCCTGGAACTGTCAAGGCATTAGCACAGCCTTGACAGAGCTGAGACTGATTGATATGATCAAGGCTCATCATATCGAGGTATTATTTCTTTCTAAAACTAAGAGCAAATTTGATTATTTACTTTCCTTAAGCCCTAAGTTGAACATGACTCTAGTTGCTCATGTTGATCCTGAATGGTTGTCTGGTGGATTAGCTATTTTTGTTAAAGAGGCTAATAACTTTAAACTTATAAGTTCAGACAAGAACTAAATGCAATGCACTTATGTTGGTTCTAAATTTGATCTTTGTGAAATCAATTTTGTTTCTGGTCCAACAGAAGATGAAGAAAAAGAAGGGTTTCTTAAAAATTAAATAATCTTATTCATATTTCTGACTGCTGGTGTATACTTGGAGATTTCAATCTTATTATATTCCCCTCTGAGAAACTAGGAGGGGAAATTGGTACTGTTCATAAGAAAAACATGTTGAATTTTAATGAATTTATTGGGACTAATGATTTGTTTGATCTTCCAGCTAAAGAATGTAATTTCTCTTGGTCTAACAAGAGGAATGGCAACCAGCTAATTAAGCAAATTCTAGACAAGATTTTGGTTAATAAAGTGTGTATGGACAAGTATCCAAATTTATGGACATTAGTTCTCTCCCACAGGGTCAGACCACTCTCCAATTGTTTTAAATCTTGGCTTATTTACTGAGAAACACAAGAAAAGATTTATGGTTGAGAAAGGGTGGATTTATGATAAAACTTTTTGCAAAATGATTTTGGAAAACTGGAAAAAAAGGTCTTTCATGGATTTGAGGGGGATTAAGAGATTTAAATTTAAACTTTCTGAAATTCAAAAACATATTTCTCTATGGGCAAGAAAACGAAATTTGAATAACAGGATCTTGATAAACAAAAATATTGCTCAACTTGAATTTTTTTTAATGAACCTTACTCGGAAAGCAATAAAGGGGTTTTTGAATATCTAAGCTTGGAACTTGAAATGTTTTGGAAAAAGGGAAGAGCTTTATTGGGCTTAGAGATCAAAAAACACTTGGCTGAAACTGGGGGATAGAAATAGAAGATACTTTCATACTATTACTAAAATAAAGAGAACTAGAAATAAAATCTCTAGAATTAAGAATGAAGATGCTATTTGGTTATCAAAAAAGAGTGAAATTTCTGAAAAAAATTAAAAAGTATTACAATAACATCTTTAAAACAGTTGGAAGGAGACAATACCAACCTATATTGAATAAAATCAAGAAAGTGGTAACACAAGAGATGAATGATTCTTTAACAAAACCAGTGAATTGCAATGAGGTTAAAACTGTTATTTGGTCACTTGGTAGTGATAAATCACCAAGCTCTGATGGGTATGGAGGTTTTTTCTTCAAGAAATTTTGAGAAGAAATTAAGCTGGACCTAGTCAAGGTAGTGTCAGATTTCATTATAAATAAATCATCTCTTGAATCTATCAATTGCACTATTATTGAATTAATTCCAAAATGATCTAACCCTGATTTGGTCGCCTCTTACAGACCTATCAGTTGTGCAAACTTTGTTTACAAAATTGTTTCTAAAATATTGGCATTCAGATTACAACAATGGATGGGGGATCTGTTTTGGAAACACAAACAACTTTTATCCCAGATAGATCCATTTTTTAAAACATCTTAATAGCTCAAGAAGCAACTCATTATCTCAAAAACAAGAGAAACTCAAAGAAATATTGTCTAGCTATCAAAGCAGACTTGAGTAAAGCATATGAGAATATTGAATGAGATTTTTTGGTGGACCTTCTTCAAAAAATGGGTTTTCATTTAAGGTGGTTTAGTTGGATTGAAAATTTCATATCAACGGTCTCATATAAGGTTCTAATTAACGAAGAATTGATTAGCCTTGATAAACCACAAAAAGGGCTGAGGCAAGGGGACCTCTGTCCCCTTACCAGTTCTGCCTTGTCACTCAGGCTCTGACTCACTTAATTGATTATTATGTTGGGGGGTTCTAAAGGGAATCATAATTGTAAGATCTGTACCTATGTTAACTCATGTATTATTTGTTGATGAAAGTTTATTTTTTCTTGAAACTTTTGATTATAATATTGACACGTTTATTAACATTATTAACTGGTATAGTTTTGCTATAGATCAAAAACTCAACCTTAATAAAAGTGGAGTTCTGTTTAGCAAAAATACACCAATAGATATCAAAATAATATCTCAAATTAGTTGAGAATGAGAAAGTTGGAAGACCTTACAAAATATCTAGGCATCCCTTCTTCTTGGGGAAAATCAAAAGTCAAATCTCTGGAATGGTTAATTGAGATGATCTTGAAAATAATGGATGGTTGGGACACTAAAATGTTATTCAGGAGTGAGAAAGAAGTTTTAATTAAAGAAATTATTGTTGCAATACCAAATTTCATAATGTCAGTTTTCTTGATTCCCAAAAAGGTAACTTCGCATCTCACCTCTCTTGTTTCAAACTTTTATTGGAATAATCAAGGAGAGGGAAGGTGCCACTAGATTAAATGGCAAACTCTTATGAATTTTATAGAAGATGGAGGACTAGGTTTTAAGGATTTTCACTGTCAAAACTTAGCTTTACTTGCTTCTAATGCTTGGAAACTTTTTAACAAAAATGATTCTTTACTTTACAGAATTTTGAAAGGTAAATACTTTCCAAATGATGAATTTATAAATGCCTCTTTAACAAGTAATTGTTCTTAGGGTTGAAAAAGTTTAATTGAGGGCAGAAATTGTTTATATAATGATATTTCATGGATTGTGGGAGATGTTAAGAATATCATAATATAGGAAGATTCATGGATTCTGAATTTTAAAAATCTTATCAAGCCTCAAGGCTGTGAATTGATTCATGTTTCTGAATTATTGACTCAGAAAAGTATGGAATTTGGATTTGTTGAAATTGTTATTCTCCCCTTCTGTTGTAGCAACCATCTCTGTTATTTTCATTCATTCTTATTACTGTCATGATTCTCCATATTGGTTTTATTTAAATAATGGGGAAGTTACAGTAAAAGGAATTTATAATAGACTTTGGAGAGCTCGACAAAGAGGAGAAATGTTACTTAATAATAAAAAAGGTGATCCATCTTTCAAATTAGAGAATTGGAAATTTATTTGGCAAATGAAGGTGATGCCAAAAATAAAGAACTTTATATGGAAGTGTTGTGAAAATGGACTTGCAACTAATGATAACATAAATAAAAGAAAGTCCATTAGCACAACATGTCTAGTGTGTGGGATTAGTGATGAAAAGGTTGAACATCTTCTTTTTCATTGTTCATGGGCAAGAGCTGTATGGATGGCTAGTCCATTCAGCTTGAACTCATTTTCAGAACCATATTTCAATGTTAAGAAATGGATTTAGTTTATTAGGCTATGCCTGAAAGAGAATGATAATCAAGTAAAAAATTTGGAAATTAACTTTCTTTATAGCTTGATATATTTGGAAAGGAAGGAATGAATGTGTCTTTAAAGGGATACCCCCTGACCCTTTGTTAATTATGCATAATGTTATAAAAGCCTATGATGAGTTTACTCTACCCTAATAGACAAACTCCTGAGGCTAACAGAGAAATATCAAATGTCCCTCCTTTGGAAAGCTTTGACCAGTTGGGGAGCATTACTAATCATACTCAGGTTACATACCGTAGAGATGAAAGAAATACTTGTTGGAGTCCTTCTATACCTGGTTCTTTTAAAATTAACTGAGATGCATCTGTTGATTTGACTTCTAACCAAGCTACTTTTGCTTGTATTGTAAGGTACTCAACAAGAAAAATGGTGGATGGCTTTGCAAAGACTATGGTAGTCAACTCAGTGATAGAAGCAAAGGCAAGAGGATTGTGTGAAGCTTGTGATTTAACTTCAAACTTTCCTATTGGTAAAGTAGAGATTGAGAATGACTGCATCAACCTTATTAACCAAACTGGCACAGAAAGTAAAAAATTTTGTAATGTGAAAGTGTTGGTTAAAAATATTATCAAGTGTAAAGTTGTATAAGTTGAAAATCTCTTTTGTTAAGAGATCAAACAATATAGTTACAGATTGGGTGCTTAAACATAAATTTAGAGACTCTTTGTTTAGCTTTCGGAATTTTCATCCTCCTCTTACTAGATAAGGACTTTCATCCAACATGGATTGGTCAATTTGTAATATTGTTTTGGTTTTAATGCATTTCACTTTTCGACTAAAAAAAAAAAACACAATGTTGTGCCATTTTGCATCATGGCTGGTCAACTATCATGTCTTCACGGTCAGCAAATTCTTACACCAATAAAAGTTCACAAAATTGTGCTATTAAAAAACAAGTAATATCAAAGAAATTTAAAAGATATTTTGGTACAAAAATTAACGTGTTATAACTGCCTAATACGAATATATTAGAATATATAAAGGACTTGAATACACATAGTTGTAGTTTCATGGAAGTCTTATCGATGCCATAGGTATATAATAGCACAATGTATTCTCACAAAGTATAGAGATCTAAGAACATAAGATAAAGGCTAAAAAATGATGAACTGCAACGTGATTTCAGGTTGTGAATCTCAGTTCAATCTCTGCTCAACAAGCTACCAACAAACTAAATCAAGTCTTGGAAGTAGCAGTTCTCATCTTTCTTTTGGTACGAGATTCTCAATCCCCAATCTTTCTGCTAAAACTACATCTCGGTCCTTGTTCACAATCAGGGCCAGGGCCAGCACAACTGAGACATACTGCATAGAAGAACAAACAACTGAGATTTGTATGATTTGCTTGGGATTTCAGAAACTGTTACATTTCCAGATATCAGGCGAGCTTATAAACAGTTGTTAAGAAAGTACCACCCAGATGTTTCACCCCCGGATCTTATCGAGGAACACACTAGAATGTTTATCATGGTTAAGGAGGCTTATAATACTCTTTCTTATCCAAATAGTAAAGCTGTTCACGATAGAGATCTATGTGGTAGTTTGGAAATGGATTTTAAAGGTAGAAATGGATCCCAAAATGATCAAACGGGGTTATGGAAGAGTAAGTGGCAATTTCAGCTTCATTAAGAGCGGAGGTGCATGAACAGAACTCATAAAGGAAAGGCATCATGTGGAGCTAGAATGCGCAGGCAATGAGATAATCAAACTAAAATTAGTCTTGGAACTTTTATCAACTAACATCAAATTTGTAAATTAATATTATATACACAAATTTGATAATTTCTCTCAAGTCTTATAATTCAATGTATGATTACACGATTAAAAGATAAGTAACATTATTTGATGTATATACATATACACTGTATGGAGATCCGGGAGTCTAGTGGGCCAATGGCTATTGCGATAACATATGAGATGGTTTTGTCCTCTCTACCGCATCTAGACCGAGGGTTGATGCATAATTTTTGCAAAACAAAGTTGTAGGAACCATGGGAAAAATCTGATAATGAGCAAAGAAGAAGGGTGTGAATAGTATAGGTTATTTAGCTAGATGGGGCTGCCCTTGATCATGTGCTGAGTTCAAGTTAAAAAATGAGCAAAAAGACATGTGAATCTTTTCATACCTTTGTTACCCCGCTAAAAGTTAGTTATATGGAATTTAATTTGGTTGCAGATATAAACATGTACACCTATAAGAAAATGGAGTAATGATATATAATTACCTAAAATCATACCATCAAATTACCATGCAGCGTATATTTGTTGGCAATAAATCTTTAATCAGATAAAAAAAAATAGATTAACAATGTATAGTCAACCAATTCACGCTAGGGTGTTATGATTAAATAGTATGATTGTGGGTAATATATTAATAGAAATAGAAGAGGAAGATGATTTTATTATATTGCGTTAATGTGTTACACAGTGAGATAGAAGGTCTATTTATACTTTACATTACAACTATCTATACTTACACATACATACACTTACCTACTTCTAACTGTGTTGACTATTTGACTCTGTTATAATAGCTTTGACAGTTGTGTTAGTTAGTTGTTGAGCTGTACACTTCTTTATCTTATCATCCCCCCTCAAGCTGAGTACGGAGATGAGTGGAAGTTTGGATACATTTGAAGCAAAAAGAGTGGAGCTCAACCCTTTAGTAAGAATATCTGTTAACTGACTTTCAGAGGGAACATGATATAGTACTAAATTCTTTGATTTGACTTGTTCTCTGACAAAGTGAAAGTCAACATCGATGTGTCGTGTTCGAGTATGGAACACCGGATTAGAAGCAAGAGCCAAAGCGGAAAGATTATCACACGCAATAGAAGGAGTCTTAACTGAAATATCTAGACTCTGCAGCAGGAATGTGAACCACTTTAATTCTGCTGCAACATATGCCAAAGCTCTATATTCAGCTTCTGTAGACGAGCGTGACATTGTAGACTGCTTCTTTAAACCCCAAGACACCAAATTCTTACCCAAAAATATGCATTACTCAGTTACTGAACGCCGGTCAATTGAGCAACTAGCCCAGTCTGAATCAGAAAAAGCTTGAAGATGGGGAGGTGAAGGAGTAAAATATAGTCCATAAGGAGTTGTACCTTTGATGTAGCGCAATAATTTCTTGAGAGATTCATAGTTTGCATTTGTAGGATGATGCATTGATTGACATAGTTGATTAATAGCATAGGCAATGTCAGGTCTAGATATAGTCAAGTATTGTAGAGCACCTGTAATGCTACGAAAAAGAAATGGATCTTCAAAGGGAAGCAATCCATGTTCAGATACAACTAAGTACTTGTTTAATGTGGGTGTAGTAGAGGATTTACACTCACTTAAACCAGCTTTACATAAGATAGATGAAGCATAATTTGCTTGAGTAATAATCGTATACTCATTTGTCTTGACAATTTCTAAACCCAGAAAATATGACAACTCACCTAAGTCTTTCATCTCAAAACGATTCTTAAGATCTTGAATAATCGATGAGATAGAATTAGAATCAGCACCTGTAATTAAAATGTCGTCAACATAAACCAAAACAATTGTGAGTGAAGAATCTGCATTACGAGTGAACATCGAGGTATCTGCAGAGCTAATAACAAAACCATGAGCTGTTAGAAAATTAGCAAGCAATTGAAACCAAGCACGTGATGCTTGTTTTAACCCATATAATGACCGTTTTAACTTGCACATAAAATCAGGAAACATGAATCAATAAAGCCAGCTGGTTGAACCATATACACCTCTTCATCTAACTCACCATGAAGAAATGCATTAGAAACATCGAGTTGTCTAATAACCCAATTAAAAGAAACAGCTAAAGCAAGTATAACACGTATAGTCTGATGTTTAATAACTGGACTAAATGTTTTTGTATAGTCAAGACCAAATTCTTGCAAGAAACCACGAGCTACTAATCTAGCTATACAGTGAGCAATTTCACCATTAGCCTTACGTTTTATTTTGTAAATCCATTTGCAGGTAATAGAGTTGCGCCCAAGTGGAGGAGGCACTAACTCCCATGTGTTTTGATGCATAAGTGCCATGAATTCATCAACCATTGCGTCATGCCAACATTGATATTTAGAAGCCTCTTTAAAAGAATTGGGTTCAGAAAGAGATGGTTGAATTATTAATGACTGACACTTGTAAGATGATTTGAGAGAACCTGTTTGTCTACGAGTGACCATATGGTGAGATGAAGTGGAAGAAGGAGCATTAGAAGTAGAAGAAGAAGCAACAGTTGAGGCGGTTGAGTTAGACACAGAAGGTAAATCAAGAGAAGGGTCAAGAGACAAAGGTTCTGAGATGGAGTTCAAATTGATATATATATATATATATATATATATATATATATATATATATATATAGGGAGTAAATCAACAAATGAAGTAGGTGAAGATTCTAGATCAGCTTTAAAAGAAGAAGACAAGTGTGTGGCATAAGGAAATGTAGCTTCATTGAACCTAACATGCCTTGATACAAAGATTTTATTTGACTCTAAAGAGAAGCATTTATAGCCCTTAGAATGAGAACAGTAGCCTAAGAAAATACAAGCATCTAATCTAGGTGATAATTTGTGAGTTGAATAAGGCCTGAGCCAAGGATCGCACAAACATCCAAAGATTCTGAGATGATCATAAGTGGGAGTTTGATTATATAGAAGGTAAAAGGGTGAGTGATTGGATAAAGTTGGTGTGGGAAGTATATTAATGAGATAAACTATAGTGGCTAAGGCTTCAATCCAAAAAGTGGATGGTATATGAGAAAGGAGAGATAAGGTAGTTTCAATTAGATGTCTATGTTTTCTTTTAGAAACACCATTTTGTTCAGGTGTGTGTGGACAAGTAGTTTGATGGATTATACCATGGTCTTGAAGAAAGAGTTTGAACATGGTACTTAAGAATTCACCACCATTATCTTATCTAAGTATCCTAATATGTGTATTGAATTGAGTATTAATCATATGATAAAAAGATTTAAACACATCACATACTTGAGATTTAAGAGTTAAAGGATAAACCCAATAATAACGAGTAAAATCATCTATAAACACAATGTAATAGCGAAAAGAAGTTGTAGAGGACTCAACAGGTGAGGGTCCCCACACATCTGTATGAACTAAATCAAAAGGCTTACAAGATCTACTATTTGACAAGTTAAAGGGTAATTTGTGAGCTTTTGAAATGGAACAAGCCTTACATTGTAAACCATGAAAGTCAAGCTTAGTACCTATTACACTAGATAATAGAGTAGATGATTGAGAAGAAGGATGTCCAAGCCTGTAATGCCAGACTTGAGCAGAAGAAATGTCTGACTTTGAAGAAGGAACAACAGTTGACGACAAACACAGAGTAGCTGAAGATTGTAATGGAGATGACTTATTAGAAACACCAAATTGAAGTGGATATAGCCCATCTTTACAAGGGCCCTGAAAGAGAATATGTTTAGAGTTTAAGTCCACAACTGACACAGAATTAACAGTGAAAATAATAGAGCAATTATTGTCTTGAGTGAGGCAAGAAATAGATAGTAGATTTGATTTTATAGAGGGAACATGAAGTATGGATTTAAGAAATAAAGAAGCAGAGGGAGAAGAGAGCTTACTGTTACCAATGTTTGCAATATTCAATGGTTGACCATTAGCTACTGCAACAGAGTTTGAGCCATTATAAGGAGCTGAAGCTTGAAGTACAGAAGCATTATGAGTCACATGACTATTAGCACCTGAGTCAAGATACCATAATTCAGGATCATAGGAGTTTGATTGAGAGGTTTGAGCTATTAAAGCAACACGACTTTGTGCTTTTGGAGATGGAAAACTATTGAAATCAGCTCTAAACCAGTAGTCCAAAGCAATATGACCAAATATAGAACAAATATGACAAGCAGGGGATGAATTCATACCAAAAGAGGATTGAGTTGGAGGAGCTCCTAAGATTGATGAAGAAGAGCCTCGACCTCGTCCTCGATGATTATATCCACGGTTGTAGTTTCCTTTGCTTTGATTTGAGTTAGCTCGAGCATAATTTCCCCGTCCTTGATTATTATTTGGTGATGAACCAGATGATTGAGAACCAACAGATGTAAACAATGCAGAGTGAGTCGTATTACTACTATCAGCAAACTCACTCATCTTCATATGATGTTCTTCAGACACTAATAGGCTACCCAAGGAGTGAAAGGTAAGTGTTGAAGTTTGAGCATTCGTAATTCGAATGCTCGACTTGAACTGATTATATTCAGAAGGTAGACCTTTAAGTGTATACATTATAATGTCCTCAAGAGGAAGTGAAGCATCTGCAGTAGCTAATCCATCACACAACTCTTGTATTTCATTTAGATAACTAGTCATCGAACACTCACTTTTCTTAATGTTACACAATCTCATTTTCAAACCATGAACGTGTGTGCGACATTGAGTAATGAATATTTCTTCCAATTTTGACCATACATCATGAGCGTGAACTAATCTAACAACTTGAGACAGAATTGAAGGTATCATCGATGAATTAAGAGATACCTTAATCTGTTGATCGACAATTAACCACGTAGAGTAGGAAGAGGATGACGACACTGGAGGAGGTGAAGTTCCATTGACGTGAGCAAGGTAGCCATGGGCTTCAAGAACCGACTCCATTTGTGCACGCCAAAGTACATAATTGGTTGAATCGAGTTTAATTTGGACAAGAGAAGCCCAATTTTGACATAGAAGAAGAAGCCCAATTGGTATTTCCGAGCTGAATTGAATGTTTGGTGTAGTATTGGTATGAGTTGAGGAAGAAGACGCCATTGAAGCAAGAAGCGGAAGATCGAAAAAGAAGAGCGGATGTCAGAGAAGCTTTAGAATGCCATTAATGGTGAAGAAATTTTACGCTATACCTGCTTAGCTCTGTAACCATGATAGAAATAGAAGAGGAAGATGATTTTATTATATTGCGTTAATGTGTTACACAGTGAGATGGAGAGTCTATTTATACTTTACATTACCGTTATCTATACTTACACATACATACACTTAACTACTTCTAACTGTGTTGACTATTTGACTCTGTTATAACTGCTTTGACCGCTGTTTTAGTTAGTTGTTGAGCTGTACACTTATTTTATCTTATCATATATATCATTACTCAAGAAAATAGACATGATTTATATAGGAATAGAATAAATGACTTCATTAAAAAAAGACTTCTGGCATGTGTATGGAGCCCACAGATCTCTTCTATATTTTCTTAAATATTACTCAGAGTTTATGTCAATTTTAGCATAAAATAAGAAAACTATCAAGTCTTGGATGGAAAGAAGATTCTAACTACTCAAAATGTCATTCTTAAATACTTAAAATACAAGAAAAATTGGTTAATGGCCTTGTTGCTTGCGCATACGAGCTCCAGAAGACGCCTTTCCTCTAATATTTTTGTTCATGGTCCTCCGTTTTAGTTCATTGAGCTGAAATTCCAACTTGTTCTTCCGCTCACACTTATTGTTTGGTGACTTTCCTGCTAAATCTCTATCATACATGGATTTAGTGTGTGGATCAGAGAGAGTATCATAAGCCTCCTTAACCATTATAAACATTCGTGTGTGTTTCTCGACCTGATCCACGGGTGAAACATCAGGGTGATACTTTCTTGCCAACTGCTTGTAAGCTTTCTTGATTTCTTGAAATGTTACACTTTCAGTAATTCCAAGTAAATCGTAAAGAGTCTCCGTTGTATATGCTTCAACTGTGCTAGCCCTGGTTATGGTTCTGAACGCAGTATTAGTTTTAGCAGAAAGGCTTGGCCATGGCATTGAGAGTTTGGTACCGAAAGAGAGACTAGATTTGCAGCTTCCAAGATGGGTTGATAGTAGTTTAGTTTGTTGGTAGGTTTTAGTGCAAAGATTGAACTGAGATTCAGCACCTAATATCATTTTGCACTTCATATTTTTTGGCTATGTGTAATATGGAAGCTTGAAGCTCTTCAATCTACTTTGGTGAGCATAGAAGAAGACTGACTTATGATATATATGTAGCCCAGGACAGAAATTTCCGTGAAGGTTGAGATTGTGAATGGATTACTCATTACTCTATTGGTCCTGGTGATGACTTTGGAGTCTACTGATCAAGTATGCAATATATATTAGTTCATTAACTGAAAACAAAAAGATTCTCTTCTCACTTTTGGCTACTTTGGCTACTTCAATCGAGTCCGTTACGGACCAAAGTGATAGGAAATTCATGCATGTGTTTTCTTTTCCTTCGTAATACAAATGCAACTTTCTCGATTATCTATAACTTCAATACTTTGACCAAAAATAAATAAATAACTTCAGGCTAGTGCTCGTTAAAAATCGCTGGATCGGATTAATTGAGTCATGATATATACCACTAAATTCATACCACCCAAATACCATTCAATGACGTGGTTGGCATGAATTGGTTGGTTACAAATCTTTAATCAAATCATGAAAATAAATACATTACCGATTTGTAACCAACCAATTCACGCCACGTCGTATTTGGATGGTATGAATTTGTGTGGTATATATCATTACTCGGATTAATTATATACCAAAAAAAATTTAAGAATTTTAAAATTTTCTGAATATTTTTAATTTTTGATTTTTGAAATTTTTAGAATTTATGTTTAGTAATTTCTTAATATTATATAACTCTTTTAAGAACTATATAAATTATAAAAGTATAACTATATAATTAAAAATAAATTCATAAAAAAAAGACAAAGCTAATTCATTTTTTTAATACATCGGAGATTCTAAGGATCGTGGAAAACAAATAAGAAAAGACTAAACCAAACTAGTTAAGGTAGCTCAACTGGCCAGAGTCTTGATATTTCTTCAGCCCTTAAAAGGGGTACAACAAGAGGAGGCGTGTATATTTCCTATGGGAATAGTCGTGGTGCGCGAAAGCTGGCCCGGACACCTATATATCAGAAAAAAATCAAACTAAACTAATACATCATTAAGCAAGTCCTAATTATACACTACTATTGGGTCTTACATCCCATTCTATCCCTTGTGAGGCGACTCCAGATGCCATCCAGAGGGTCCTCGAGAAGCACAAACTCACCATTCCCATTCATGCCCACGCGTGCCAACCAATCCGCACACGAATTAGCCTCCCTATAGATTCCTTTAAGTGAGAAGCCCTTATTGCGTGCTAGTACTACCCGGATGTGATGAATCCACTGCGCTCCTGGTCCTCGTCCAACCTCTATCTCCTGTATATCCTTAATGGCTTCCCACGAGTCAACCTCAATCTCTAGCTCATTAATACCAAGTCCCTCTACCAACTTCAAGCCCTCAGACAACGCTATTAGTTCAACTATAATTAGAGATATCATGATTTATCCGCATATGAAAACCACTTACCCAATTACCACTGCTATCACAGATTATTCCACCTCCTCCTCCGATTTTACGCCAACTAGTACAGCTACCATCAGTATTGAGCTTCATTCCCCTAATGGGCTTCCTCCCTCCAACTAATATCATCGTGGACCTTCTAGACACTACCGAACCCGGTATTTGACCCCAAGCTTTAACCATCGAATTCGCTAGATATTTAGCTTTTCTAAGGATAGCCGACTCGTTGGGAAAAACCGCCCCCTTGAAGGTAACTTGATTACGCTCCTTCCATATAGTATCGATAAGCGCGCCAAAGAAGACGTTCCAATTTACCCCAGCAAATAACTTACTATTCGAGACATTACAAAACCACCAGATGTAATATACAAAAACCGGACTTCCCCTATCTATTGTACCATTTCCGGTTGCTGAAGCACTGAATTCCCCAAGCGAGTGATTCTGGTGGGTCTGATCTCGTCCCTGCTGTTGCTAGGAAGTCCGCTGCTGCAGGGTATCTCGCTGGTACAAGGTCTGTCCCGGAGCTGTTCTTCCATTCCAGTTCTGACACCCTGATGTGATGACCGTCACGGAGCTGGATCGCTACTGCTATCCAAAGGTGGGGCCTGCAATAACATTGAAAATTGTTGTACCTGCTGAACTTCAAGGCTGGAACCTCCATGTCCTTGCTGCTGCACATCGAAGCTGAGGTCCTCCTAATTAAAAATTCCCTATCCATGCCCTCTTACCCCCACCACCGTACTTGATGACTTCCTTTATTAAAGACCACACACCCCTAACTCTATCACAGTCCCTAAAGAGATGAACTGCATTTTCCTCCGTATTCTCACAAAGTGCGCATAGCCCCAAAACTTGCGAACCCTGCTTAACAAGGTCACCCCTTGTAGCTATCCTCTCTTGAACCGCATGCCACAAGAAGACTCGAATCCATTGAGGGTATTTCAAGGACCATAAATTTTTCTAATTTCCTTCCATAATAGACTCGGTATCCACATCCATCCATCCAACCAATCTAACCGAATATTCGCCACGGGTCTCGTGCAACCAAGACAACACATCCCTAGGCTCCTCCACTCCCTCTAATCTCGTACCAGTAAGCTCAAGTAATTTGGATGGGGAAAGCAACCTCTCAAACTTTTCCCAATCCCATGACCCGTCTTGTCTTACATATACACTTCAAAAGTTCCCTCTTCTCTACCACTCCTAAAGCATGACCAATGAGAGGAGAATTCCCTACCCAATTATCAAACCAAAAAGCCATATATTTACCATTCCCCACGAGCCATCGGGATCCCCGTCTCACTATGGCAATACCTTCCACGATGGCTCTACAAATTCGCGAATCATTTTGCCTAACCACATATTGTATAGGAGTCGACTTGAAATACTTATGTCTCATCACCATAGGTCGTAAGGTAGACCTATCATGAATTAGTTTCCATCCAAACTTACCCAAAAGCTCCCTATTCATGTCCTCCGCTAATCTAAAACCAAGCCCTCCCATCTTCTTTGGTCGACACATATCTTTCCAAGCGACCCAATGAATACGTCTATTTTTTTTCCGATGAACCCCAAATGAAATCTCTCCGAATCTTATAAATCTCGTCACACACGTATACCGGTAGTTTTTCCACTTGCATGATGTACATATGATCAGCGCTAAGAACGACTTGAGCTAGCATTATTCGTCCTGCTAGTGACAGTGTGTTACCTTTCTATTTTTCTAGTTTCCCACGTAAGTCATTCATAAATTCGCCAAAGAAAACCTTTGGTCTACGTCCTAAGAGAATATGAATGCCAAGGTACTTGCCAATCCCCTCGCTTTTTTGTTATCCGCTCCTTAGTGAGATATCATCCGCCACTTCATCCTCAACATTCTTCAAAAAATATATTAACTTTTATTTGCTAATCATCTGCCCCGTATCTCGATAAAAGGTATCCAAGGTGCCCTGTAATAACACAAAACATTTAATAGAAGCTTCTGCAAATAAAATTAAATCATCGGCAAAAAAATGGGAGAAATACGAAACCCCCCTAAATTAAGACGAATAGGTTTACATGTTCCATTCTCCACAAGTCTCTGAATAGCAAGATAGCCTCTCCATACAAATGACAAAAAGATATGGGGATATGGGGTCGCCTTGGTGGATTCCCCTTTTCGTCTTGATCGAAGCCAAAGGGGAACCTTTCCATGTTCCATTCTCCACAAGTCTCTGAATAGCAAGAAAGCCTCTCCATAAAAATGACAAAAAGATATGGGGATATGGGGTCCCCTTGGTGGATTCCCCTTTTCGGCTTGATCGAAGCCAAAGGGGAACCTTTCCAAAGTACTTCTAATTCATTATTTTGAAATGTTAGATAAAAATTAAATCCAAACATTCAAATAGAAAGTTTTTCTACTTGTAATACATATTATTAGATTCCAACAAAACTTTCATGAATTATAATGATATAATTTTCAAAATGTAACAAATTAATGGTGAAACTTTGATGATGCAATAGTTGACTTTTAGTCATGGGAGGATAGTGATGTGTAGGGCTTAGCATGATTTTGGGTTGTGTTGAACTGGCCCAACCCTGGTAAAAATAAATGGGGATAGTAGGTAATTTTTACCTTGGCCCAATAATAACTTGGTCCTACCGTTCACATATTAAAACCCGACCTAATACCACCAGGCCTCCCATTCTCTTTATAACAGACGGTTCAGACCCGTCCAGCCCGTCAACTGTTCACACTAATATATATATATATATATATATGTAATATAAAGTACAAAAATCATACATAAGCCTATTTCATTACTTCTCTTGTACGTTTTACTTTACTCTCTATTCTTCTCTGCTGAAACAGGGGATAAAAGGGGAAACTCTGGTTCACCCTAAGCCATCAAATCTCTGATTATTCTCCATCTAATCACTTCTCTATGCTATATGCCTATATCTTGTACTATATTATTACTCATCTCTACCGAATACACCTTAACCATGGTTCGACATTTAATGAAGCCGGGTTTGAGTGTTGGTTCTGAGAAATTTTCATTTAATGCTGGCTGAAATACTCCATTTTGAGTTCTGATGTAGCCGTTTGTGATCCATTCAATCACATGTTGCTCTTTTCTCAAGTGATTAACGATAGTTCTTTGACTATATATTGAGGGAGTTTCGGAACTAACAAAGGCACACCATTTCAAAGGTAAATCTCTATTCTCTTATCACTTTATTACATTTTTCCTTTCTATTTCTTTTTCTATTAATTATTTCACATATGCTAATTTGTTTTCCTTTTTGTCTCAGATACAATCCCAGGTGAGAATGCATTTAATTTTTGTTCACAAAGTATACGATCAGTTAAAATTAATTGTTGATTCCAAGAAAATAAAGCTGGTAGGGAAACTTAAGTATAATATAGAAACTTTGGAATCAACAATTAATTTTAATAAACAAATTTAATAGAAAAAGATATAAAAAACTTACTTGAGAAAACAATAACCCCTGAAACTCATCTCTTCACACTCAGTCATGCACTAAGAATAGCTTGGGGACTTGGGAGGGGTTGGTCACATGATTTGAATTTTTTTAATATTTTTGGAGTAAATATTTTCGAATAGAGTTTAGGGTATTTTGAATAAGTGTGTAAATTACTTACTTTCAGACTTGTTTTTTAGGTACATTTGACTTAACACCACCGGGAAACATTGGATAAAATATTAAACGGAACACTTATTTTCCCTTACACTCATTATCATTGTGTTTGATAAGCATGTATTTTGTAGCTGTCTTTTGTAGGTGAGTTGCCTACATGTTTGAGACACGATCCGGTGATGAGGTATAGTTGGTTTTCCGGGAATCCCATGATATTTTTCAACCAAAACCGAGGCCAATAAAAGTATTTATTACACGAGGCCTATGATGATTGGGTGAATTACCTATAGGGTTTTGGAGACAATCTTAGTGCCACAAAGGAACCATCCCATCCATCTCTCCTCCAAAGAGGCTTTTAAGATACTCATTGTCATTACTACCCTTATAGTATATAAGAAAAAAAAAGATTCTTCTTTGTCCTACATTACCATTTCTCTCTCTCCTCCATTACCATTAATCTCTTTCTCCTTTATCATTTTTTCTCTCTCCTCCTTCATCAACTATCAATAATTTCCAGCTCCGACCACAACCACCGACCACCGCCGGAAAAAGTTCTGAGCATGGAAAAAGTTACTGAGCATGGAGTACTGAGTATGGAAAAAGTTATTGAGTATCGAACAAAGTTACTGAGTATTCGATTTTTTTATTGAGTAAATACATTGAGTATGCTCGTTTGCTCAGTATCTTTACTGAGTATGCTCGTATGCTCAGTAACTTTACTGATTATACTCAGTAACTTTGCTAGGTATCGAGAAAATTCATTGAGTTTTGGGAATTTTGCTTGACTACTATGTTCAAAATAACAAAAAGAAAAGAAATTGAATTGAAATTACTACAAATTATTACAAAAAAACTACTGATTATTAAAAAAAGACTAGCAGTACAAAAATTGACAAAAACAAAGCAACTCAAAAAGAAAAAGACTAGCTGTACAAAAATTGACAGAATAAAGCAACTCAAAACACAATAATTAGCTAAAGCCCTCATTCTCTTGTGTCTCGTTTTATTAACATTACAAGATTACTATTCTAATAATGAGTTTATATAGAGTCTACAATATGTAGTGATTACTATTCTAATAACTTTAGCATTACGTAAGCATCTTCTGTGAACGGAGGAGATGGCCACCGAAAATTCACACTTCTCGCCGCCGGAGAAGCTCGACTCGACGGAGGAGATTGCCACTCGAGATTCGAATCATCGCCTGATGTTTACAACTACAAACAAAAGGTGAGCCATCTTCCTTGCTCAAACGGTGGTGGATTTTAGAACAGTGGCGGTGGAGCACGACGCAGTAGTGGAAATCCGATTAATTGTAACAGTGGCGGTGGAGCACGAACGCAGCAATAAAGATCCGATTAATGGTAACAATGGCGGTGGAGCAAGCAGTGAAGATCCGATTAATGTTAATGGTCGCACCACCAGTTCAGACCACCACTTCGCCTGAGATGTGTTTGAGCTCCATGGAAGCACTAGGAGATCCATGGGTATCGAGCTTGCTTCGCGAAGGGACGGCGGCATTACCGGATCGAGCTTTCTCATGGCAGAGATGGAGTTAGGGTTATTTTGTTAAGATTATTCGCGGAAAGGAAAGAAGATAAAAAGAGAGAGAAAGAGAGAAGAGAGGGAAGTGTTTTAGGTTTTTAATTTCTTTTTGATAAAAAGTAGTATATATAGGAAAATAAAATAAAAAGGGGGTAAGAAGGTAATTGGAATTTTGGAACATAGTGTTAAAATTTGATTGCGACCTTTAGTAAGAAGAGTAAATTCACCCGCTCTTATTAGGTCTTAGGTTGGTGTGTTCAAAACTCTTTGGATAATAATCTCATGATGATTTAACCAATTATATGTTATTGCATCCTATGATAAATTTTTTAAGGCTTAAGGCTTAAAGCCTTAATATATTCAACTGCTTATTTATTTGAGAATTGTGTAAGTAACAAGAATGCGTAAGGAAGGAGTTCAAAATTTTCGACACATGAAGATAATTTTTGTGATTTAAAGTGAAATGTAATATTTTGGATGAATTTGATTAAGTTACAATCTTGATGATTTCATTATGCACATACACGGTCAAGATATAGTCGGTGTATAATAAACCCGACTAGTTCAAATAAAATATCAAACCCATTGTGCGAAACTTTTTGTCCTCTTTTAAATAAAATTAGGAGTACACCCATTTGTCATGTTTATTATTCGATAAACAAATATGCTAGTATTGTAGATATGAAATGTATGTATGAAAAAAAATAGATATGAAATGTAGGCTATTCTTACTACCCTCTAATTAAAATAATCTCTCTCCGACGTATGTTAACTATTTTTATTCTGAATTTATTAAATAGAATTTGTATTATTTAATGTATAGAAATCATGAAAACTTTTTAATTTTTAATACAAGTACTAAAAAAAAAAAGAATTTTCTTAAAAACTTTGAATGGGAATATGCAGTAAACTTTGTAAGTGACCGCTTATATTTTGCCTTTGTCAATTTGCATAAATTAATCGTATTGTAATAAGAATCTTTATGGAAGATACAACAAAAATATCTATTCCCATTAGTTTGAATATTTTTCCTTCGCAAATTGTAATTTCAAATTTGAAAGTCACCTGAAAATACTCTTCACTATTAGTCTATTATCCAAGTCATAAAGATGTTGTCGCATTTGTATGACCAAGAAAAAGTGCCAAATTCGTGTCACTAACCACCCCTAAAGTAGTTAAGTGAATTTAATATGAATTTCTATCTCGATTCTCTGAAATATTTTGTCTTTATTACTAGTATTATAATCGTCGGGCATGCTTTATTAGACTCCAAAGTCAGCAAACTTGTGCTCATTACATCTCATCATCCTGGAAATTTCCACCCTCTAGTTTAGTTATATTTATGTGAACCCCCATAGGCCATTAGGTTCAAAACAAACAAGGAAATTAGCATCTGCAAAAATCATGAACTGCAAAGTGATTTCAGGTTGTGAATCTCAGTTCAATCTCGGCTCAACAAGCTACCAACAAACTAAATCAAGTCTTGGAAGTAGCAGTTCTCATCTCTCTTTTGGTACCAAATTCTCAATCCCCAATCTTTCTGCTAAAACTACATCTCGGTCCTTGTTCACAATCAGGGCCAGGGCCAGCACAACTGAGACATATTGCATAGAAGAACAAACAACTGAGACTTTGTACGATTTGCTTGGAATTTCAGAAACTGTTACATTTCCAGATATCAAGCGAGCTTATAAACAGTTGGCAAGAAAGTACCACCCAGATGTTTCACCCCCGGATCTTATCGAGGAACACACTAGAATGTTTATTATGGTTAAGGAAGCTTATAATACTCTTTCTGATCCAAATAGTAAAGCTATGTATGATAGAGATTTGTATGGGAGTTTGGAAATGGATTCCTCATGTAGAAATGGATCCAAAAATGATCAAACGGGGTTATGGAAGAGTAAGTGGCAATCTCAGCTTCATGAAGAGCGGAGGAGCATGAACAGAACTAATAGAGGAAAGGCATCATGCGGAGCTCGAATGCGCAGGCAATGAGTTAACCAAACTAAAATTAGTCTTGGAATTTTAATCAATTAACATGAAATTCTTTGATTTGTACATATGTTCTTTAAGTGAATCAATATTATATAAACAAAAATTGATAATTTCTCTCAATTTTCTGATTCAATGTATGATAATTAATTACATGGTTAAAAGATACAAGTCAAAAAAAGATACAAACATTATTTGATGTATATTCATTACACTGTGGAGATGCGGGAGTGTAGTGGGCCGGTGGCTATCGAGTAACAAATGAGATGGTTTTGTCCTCTATACGCATGCTAGACCAAGGGTTGATGCATATTTTGCTGCAAAACGGAGCCATGGAAAACTTTGATCATGAGCTAAGAAGAAGGGTGTGAATAGTATAGGTTAGTTGGGCAGCCCTTGAGTTCAAGTTAAAAAGTGAGCAAATATTAACAATAAACCTCCTCCTTACATACCTTTATTTTTTGGTACATGTGGTCCGGGCCTCCTCGCATACCTTATATTATCAAGGGACTGCTCCCTTTATTTGGATAATGTGAACCCTATTTCATTTATTTACACTACAAGAAATAGTATCTTTAGCGGCAAAAACTTTAACACTAAAAATCTCAATTTTGCCGCTTATAGTCGTTATTTGTCGCCCCTATAAGTTCGTCGCTAAAGATACCTTTAGTAGCAAATTATTTGTTTTTGCCTCTATTAACTTTATCTTTAGCAGCAAATATTGCCACTAAAAATATAATTAGAGGTCATTTTAGATTTTTAAAAATATCATTAGAGGCTATTTTAGTTGTTGCCGCAATAGTTTCGCCGCTAATGCTACTATTTTTTTGTAGTGTTAGTGCCCGTTTGAGATTGATTATTTTGGAGTTAAAAGCGATTTTTGATTAAAATTAAAATATTTACAAAATATATTAAAAAATATTTTGATATCGAAAATCACTTTAAGTGATTATTTTAATAATCACTAATCTAGTGTTTTTTCTAAAAGTGATTTTTAGAGTTTAAAATATTGTTATGGATCTAAAATTACTTTAAGTAATTATTTTAAAAAACAATCCCAAACGGACCCTTAAAGAAGAAAAAAAATTTACTTACCAAGAAAAAGTCCTAAATAGGACTTTTTTTTTTGCCGCAACTTTTTTGTCGAAAATTAAGAAAAAAAAAAAAAAAAGACAGTACGAAAAAGAATATTTGTAAAGCTTATAAATATGAAAACAGAAACGATAGAACACCTGCTTTTTACATGTCTATAGAGAGGAATGTACAAATTGAGGCCCAACTAACACAAAAATTATTTTTAAAGCCTAGTTAGAAAATAGTTCTAAGTAAGGCCTAGTTTCAAATTCTGGTTGGATTTTTTCCAATGTTACCCTTTTCCTTTTTTTTTCTCAGAAATTCGTTTTTTAATATTTCTATTCTTTAGATTTAGCGAATGGGTCCGTACCTATAGGTACGGACCTATATTGGGTTTTCATTTTTTAAAGTTGTGTGAAATTTTTTTATATAGTCCATACGATTAGGGCTGTACCAAATTCTCGTTTTATATATATATATATATATTCATGTCTATTTTTTGTCAATCGTGTCAAATGATGGACCCTAGGGGCTGTACCTAAATCCGTTTTTGCCCAAGTGTCCAAGATGTCAATACCCTAGGGGTTGTACCCTAGTCCACTCAACTTATAATAGCATAGGAACTAAAAAAACCTAAATCAATCTAATGATAGGAGGGGCTGGACCCAAAGATTTGTACCTGAAAAACAACCACTAATAAAAGAATAAATAAAAAAATTAAACACTGTTTTTTAAAAAGGGCTGGACCAAAACATTTTTAAATTGAACACTTAAAAATATTTGATAACTTCTTTTTAAGTGGTCTGGACCCAGGCCTAAAAGGGTCTGGACCCAGCAAACAAAATGGGCTGCAGAAAAACAATAAAATGGGCTAGTGAAAATTTTTAAGGTTTTTTCTTTAAAAAACTTGACTGAAAATGGGCTGGACTATGGGGGGCTGGCCCATGCTTGGGATGGATCATGCTGGGGGGCTGGACACTGCTGGGGCCTGGACCATGCTGTGGCTGGTCTACTCTCGACCTGGAACTAAATCAATTAAGGAAACCCGAGATCTGAAGGCATCTAAAATGGTGGTGGTGGATCTGAGCAGCTGAGGAGATGATGGTCACAGCGGAGGGGCGGTGCATGGAGGTGATGGCATGGTGGGGTAGATCTGGTGTTAGGTAACGAAGGTAGGGGAAGAGTCACGCAGGGCTTGGATTCGATGGCTCGCCGTGGTGGTAGTGGTGCAGTTTGCGTTCACAGCGGCGTGGTGGCTTCGCATTCACAGTGGCGTGGTGGTTCACGGCGGTGCTGCTGTGTGTGGGGCGGTTTTTGCTGCAGAAGAAGGTACTGCAGATCTGCTGCAGTGGTGGGATCTGGTGGTGCTGCAGTGGTGAGATCCGGTGCGCTGCTGGTGGATCTAGGTTAGAATAGAAAGAAGGAACGGAGCAGATCTGGTTGTTGTCCTCGTCCTGCAGCCGTTTTCTCGTTCTGCACTGGTGAGGCACTGACGGGCCACAGAGGGTGGCGCTGAGATCGAAGAAGATGGTGGCCTGGCTCCGTGGTGGTCGGGATCTCCTGGCTCCGTGGTGGTTGGGGTCTGATGGTGGTGGTGCTGTTCATCTCGTCACAGCCCCGTGTTGGTTCCTCGTCACAGCCCTGTGTTGGCTCAGTGGTGAAGGTGGATCACTAATGAAGGTTGCTCAGTGGCGTGGTTGCTCAGTGGCGTGGTGGGGTGGGGTGGGGTGGGGTGAAGAAGGAAGAGGGAGGGTGACGGGAGGGAGGTGGTAATGGTGGGAGGTGAAAGTGGGCGGCAGGGGTAGGGGGCGGTATAGAGAGAACAGAGAGAGAAAAAGAGTAGAAGGTGGGCATCGAAACCTAATGGGGTTTTTGTTTTGGGTTTTTTGTTTCCAGCTGTATGAATAAGAAAGGGAGGGGGTAATTGGTCTTTTGTATGGGTTTTAGTTAGGGTTGGATGTGTAGTTAGTAGATAAAAATGTTTGGGACTTATTTTATTAAGTTAAAGTTCATGGGGCCTCATTATATAAATCACCCGTCTATAGATTATATAAAGCATTTGACGAAAAAAGACATGTCTATGGATAAAAAAAAAAATTATTTAATTGCCTTCTAAATTAAACCCTGGTAATAACACTACCAATATATTAGACAATTGCCTAGTGAATATCAATAAATATATTACTAAAATATATAAAGGAAACGATAGAGACTTTGAATACATAGTAACCCTAGCATAGAAAATATAGAAAGAAAGAAATAAATTTATCTACAAGAACATTAATTATAATGTTATAGGATTGTTAATTTTTATCAATCTCAAACTAAAAAGAACAACACAAAGTTTGTTTTCCAACTAAAATTAACACTTTATTTTATGAAAACTAACCCTATTGAGGAGAGTAACAACAATAACCTTAACTCAATACCATTAAATTATGATACATCTGAAGAAAGTAATAAAAGAAAAAGTTGTTGGACCCCTTCCCCAACTAATTTTGTAAAGATGAACTATGATACATTATACTCTAATAAAAACACTGTAATAGTTTATATTGTAAAAAATATTGAAGGAAGATCGATAGTTGGTCTAGTGGTTACACTACTCTAAAGAGACTAAGAGGTTTTGGGATCAAATCTTACAATTCTTGAGGCAGAGACAATTGGAATACTCAAATCTACATATAAATGGAATCTGATTCCCAACATGACAAGTGGTGATTGAAAATTATTCGAGTTCAATTATGCAACCTCTTGCTTTGAATTTACTTGTCAATATCAGTAGTATTTGTAATACAGTGAGAAACATTTATGAACTCACTTAAATTTGTAGACCTATCTTTACACTTATTAGCAGAAGTAGTAATGCTACAACAGTTTGGGTAGCTGACAAGACATAATTTTAGATTCATTATGTGCTTAGTTGAGGGATGTTTCCCTGTTATATGATATATTATCATATCTTGCCTAGATTTGGAGATTTGTTACTTTTAGAGGATTTTAGGTGTAATTTGTGTGTTAAGTGTGAAACTCTTACGTACAAGGACGATATTATATGCCAAAGCATGGATAAGATGTCGAGGAAAGGATGTCAAATAAGGAAATCAAGAGTAAAGAACAAATAGTTCATTTTTATAAAGTGCAAGAGATGTCTGCCATATTTGAAAGTTGATTAACCACTACAAGAAACTCACTGCAAGTCACAGATCGCTTACAAGTTATAGTTAATAAATAAGATTCGTTCTCAGGGATTTACCGGTTAGCTCGGATTCGTGTTCAGAAAGAAAGCGTAGAAGAGATTATTTGTTCAAACCAAAAGGATGAGTAATATTTGTTTGGTTTTCGAAATAAGAACTAAAAGAAAATAGTATAACTAATGCAAATAAATAAGATAAGATAATGGAGATGAGAAATATAGCTTAGATTTGCTAGTATGCACCTATCTTCCTAAATCACTATTCTAATTATAACGGTGAATTGAGCTAGTGGCTGGTAAGGGTCTGATAAAATAATGATAAATAAAGATAAGAACTAGCACCCTAACTAATCATGTTACTCACCGCAAGTATCACAGACCGTATGCAAGTTTTAATGATAAATAAGTTTCGTTCTCAGGGACTTAGGGTGTTATACGTATGAATTAGGAGACACCGTAGAAAGAATTAGTTTGTGGAATTAGAAGACAGTAAAAGTAAATATGAGTAATTGAAGAGATAATTATTAAACTGAATACTAATGCAAATAAATAAAATATGTAAGAATAAGATGAGAAATATAGCTCAGGTTCGCATGTATGCACTTCTCCTTCTATCTCTTCTACTAGTTATAAGGGTGATTAAAGCTCTTAAAGTAAGTTGTCAGGATTCTATATTCCTCCTAACCCCCTCCCGAGTAGACTTAGGTGGTGACCTAGAAATTACCAGGGGACTTGGGTAGGGGGACCCTGCACAATGCTCGGTGGTTAATCTCAACCCCTAATGACTATCTAGTTAGGTAAGCCTGTCACCGCACATTAGACGTTTATGTGGTGTTCCAACAATTAGACACCCCCTCTGGGTGACCATCCAACTGATATTAAAGAGGTAGTCTAAACTCGTGCACCAGCAAGAACTACAGTCAATACATCAAAGCACATAAAACAAATATAAAGGTTAAGAAGCTCAATCTATTTAAAAAGGTTTATCCCAAATAAATTTAGATGGAAGAAAAATAGAATTCAAAGATTATACATATGCAAAACCCAAGTTATGGGAAAATTAGTTCATGATGAAATAAATAAACTAAAATAAAGATACATATTGTCAACTTGCTTCTCCTGATGATGTTTCCTGAGACTAAGGACTAATAATTAAGTAAGGACATGTTTACAATGATAAGAGGGTGTATTTATAGGTGTTTTCTAATCCTAGATTGAAATCTTGGAGTGGAAGACAAGTAATTAGAATCCAAGTCCAATTCAAATTCGTTTTTTAGAATGTAGGACAGGATAAACACTGCTCACTGTTTTGGTCATATCTCCTTCGTTATTGGGTCGATTTTCGATCACTTTATATCAAAACGACCGCAGCAAAAAGATCCATCTTCTCTTTAGTGGACGTAGCTGCAGAATTGGCAGATTTATTTGGCATCTTTTCATTTCCTATTTCAACGTTGCTTCCTTTTATCTCCTGATTTCTCCTGTATCTTCTTTCCTTAACTCCTTATAATTGATTTGTCATCTAATTATATTCCATAAACCTTAAGAGCTTCACATTAACACAAAAATAAAATCAAATATGCTTGAAAAGTAATAAATCATCTAATCAAGGCATGAATTAAGAATTTATCTAATAACGGGGAAAAATCCCTTAACCATTAATCAAATACACCTAAAATGATGTCTCCAACCTAATTTAATATATCACAAATATGGAGACATCAAGATCCCCAACTCAAAGTTGTATCGTTGTGATACAATAAAGATAAGAACATAAGGAAGTCTTTTAAATACACACCTAAGTCAATTAAGCACAATGGGACAAAGATAGCAGAATATAGATAATAAACTCAAAGCAACTACTAAGAAAATTTGATGTAATAATATTTACAAACTAAATTACATGTACACTTATCATACAAATGATCAACACAGTCAAATTCAAGATCGGATTAGATTTGCAATGCATGAAGGAGAGGTTCTTCACTTGGTTTTGCATGGAGGTTATAGATTGTTCATCAAGCCTAACTAGTATCCAATGATCCATCTAACTACTCTCTAACGGTTCAATTAATTTTAGATCATATAGCAAGGATTCATAAGGTCTTTAAGGTTGTAATGTTGGCTTAGGGATGGTATGATCGTATACTGGATAATTTAGAGTGAGCTTTTGGCTCTCTCCTCACTAGCAATCAACGAATCACCCTAGAGCTTGAGTTACTCTCATAGGATATTCTCACTCAACCCAATGATTTTGATGCACTAATTAGCATCCCCAATAACCCAATGTAAAGCATAAAGATGATCACATAAAAATTCCACTTTGCCGGTCCAAATCATTTATTCTTTTTCATATCAATTTTTTTCTTTTTGTAAAATAGCTATGACTCTCTTTTTGATGTGAGATGTCATGCTATTTCTTTTTCACATAAATTCTTTTCATAATTTTTTATTTACTTTTACCCTAACAAAGGCTTACAATAATAAAACAGTGAATTATCATCAAAATATAGAGCACAATACATAAGCTCAAAAACCCAATCCAATAATATATTCAATAATGGTGAACCACCACCCCAAACTCAAGCTCTAAAACGGTTCGCGATTTGAGTGCGGGTCATATGGAAAAGTCCTAAAATATAAGGGGATATGGCTTATGACATGGATAAATAAAAAGGCTTTAGAAAGGCTAGAAAGGGATGATAATGATATAAATATAATAAATGGACATCAAGCTAAAATACAACAAGGGGCTTATCAAAGAACCGCCTTAATCACTTTCTAAACTATGCAATTTCGTCACTTTCTTACCTTTAACACGTTCATTAGATGGGATTATGATGTAGCTCGGATCTTACGACCTACACACCCCTTAAGGCGCCCTAAGATCGAGCATACTTCTACCGCATTGCTCACTAATCTTTTCTTTACTATCAATGTGTGCTTCTTGTTCATACTCAAAGCATATAAAATAATCAACTCATATACATAGTACTTTCTATCATTAACTTACTAAGCTTATGCTTTCAAGCTATTAAACACACTCTACATCTAATCCTATGTATCAAAAAATATTAATTTCTTCCTAAAAACAGTAAATCACATAAAAATGGAGATGAGAGATAACGAATCCCCACACCCCCAACTCAAAAATGAGGCGTGTCCCCACGACTCGAAAAAGACTCGATAAAGAAATTAAAAACAAGACAATATTGTATATACATAAATGGTAAGGAAGAAATAGAACATACTCTCGAGGCTTATTGCCTCGCTTTATCAATACTTGGAATAGGGTGCAATGCTTTTCTTATATGTAACCTTCTTGTATTACCAATTTCGCATTCCCTTACATCCTCGTATACTCCATCCTAATCAATCACACTCTAGAAATACCCTGTTCTTCACCTTCTCCAACTTCTTTTTCAAATATCCTCTTATGAGCAAAGGGCAAGTCCAATAGACGTTTTTGTCCGGAAGCTAACAAGGTCTTCGAATCTTCATTCATCTCGGGCATAGGAATCTCGATTCATAGAGTTTGTGGTATCTTTTGCTTGAAAGTTGTAACCTTTTTTCTCTTTAAATTGACCACAACCGGCTTTACTCTACTATTTTGACCTGTTTTACCCTTTTTCTTTGTACTAGAACTTGAACCTTTCTCAATCGTTTTCGTCTTAATAGTACTCAATACCTTACTTTGATTCTTCTTCATCTCCCTAACAGTGGATAATATTTTCTTACTTTTCGTCATCTCAATTGACCTCCAACTCAAAGCTTTGAGCACACTTAAAAATTTTACCCCTTGATATTGGGTTGAACAAGTGTTGTTTGGCAGATTTATTTCGCAGCTTTTTCTTTCCTATTTCAACTTTGTTTCCTTTCATCTCCTGATTTATCATGTATCTTATTTCCTTAACTCCTTAGAATTGATTTGGAATCTAATTATATTCCATAAACCTTAAGAGCTTCACATTAACACACAAGTTAAACCAAATATGCTCGAAAAGTAATAAATCATCAGATAAAGACATGATTTAAGAAATTATCTAATCACGGGAAAAAAACCCTTAACAATTAATAAAATACACCTAAAATGATGTCTCCAACCTACATTAATGTATCACAAATATGGACACATGATGAGCATATGTAAGTAGCTGGGATTCTATAATCCTTCTAACTCACGTCAGGGTAGCTTAAAAGGCAACCTCAACACTACAAGGGACTTGGGTAAGGGGACCTTACACAGATATTGGTAGTGAAATCAAAACCCTATTTACTATCTAGTTAGGCAAGCCCGCCAGGTTCACAACCGCACACTAGACGATTATGTATTGTTTTCCATAATTAAATCCCCCCACAGGGTGACAATCCAACTACTAAGGTCAGTCTTAATGTGATTAAGATTAAGGCTGGTATAATAAAACACAAAATACAATTATAAATTAAAACCCAAAATACTTAAATTCAAATCCCAAATAACATAGAATTTGAAAAGTACAATTCAAGAATTATACATAGTGCAAACCCAAGTTATGGGAAAATTAGTTCATAGCTAAAGAAATAAAAACACATATAAGATACTTTACAAACATGGTTAAGCCAAGAATATATTATCCTATTACTAGAGTGGAGAATTATAGAAGAGGAATTTGTAATTCTCCAGCTTCTTGTCTTCCTCTCTACAAGTCAACTTTCTTCTTTGGATGATCTTTAAGTGTAATTATGATTAGGTAATGAGCAAGGACATGTTTCTAAAGGTAAATAGCCATACATATAGGTGTAAGGATGATATCTAGTTTATGGTCCAAGTCTTAGCGTCCTAATCCAACTCAAAATTGTTTTCCTTAGTATTGGACTAGTTGACCTATAGAGTTTGTAAAAATCATAATTCCTTCGTTACAACTCCAAATCACTTTATTCTAGTCGCCACGCGATCGCAATTAAAGAACTTTTTTTAATATAAAAGGGCTACTTCAAATTACTTGTTGATTTATGCAACATTGAAAATACTACACATCTTCACAGCTGGACAACAACTTTTGTTCTTTCCAAAAAAATCCTTATATCATCCTTGTAACTAAGAGTTTCACATTTAACACACAATTAAACTGAAAATTATCTAAAAGTAACAAAGATCCAAAACAAAGCAAGAATTCAGAAACTATCAATTAATGGGGAAAATCCCCTAAGCTAAGCACATAAATCACCTAATATTATAACTCTAAACTAGATAAATATATCACATATATGGAGACATCACTATCATAAAATATATAGATAATTGAATTCGTCAAATTTAGCTCATTAATCAGTCCCTTCAACCAAATAGCCTCTTTGAAACAATCACAAATAGCTGCATATTTAGATTTGGTAGTAGATAAAGCCACTAGAGGCTACATCTGAGATTTTCATGTAATGTAGTTTCTACCAAGTGTGAAATAGTAGGAAGTGGTTGACTTACTAGATTCTCTGTCACCAGCAACGTTAGGATTAACATAGCCAACTAAATCAAAAGGTATATTCATGTTTTCATAACAAAGACCAATACTTAGAGTACTACTAATATAAGAAACTACCCATTTCAGTGCATGCCAATAATCTACTCAACATAGAAATAACATATGATAAATCTAGTCTAGTACTAATCATAACATACATAAGTGAGACAATTACATTTGCATGAAGGAAATGATCCATTTTTACCCTTTCAGACCAGTCCTGAGCATTGAGATTTACTAAGTATGGGATGACCAACTAAAGGCATATAAACATGCTTACACTGCAAATTACTATACTTTATACCAATTTCAACGAATAAGGTTTTTGATGAACTTTTAACTTACAGTGTTATATGTCCCTTTCAATTACCATACCCAGAATCTTTTTGGTTTGGACAACATCCTTCATATAAAATTTTGAGTTAAGATCAGTCTTAAGTTTCTTAATTTTCTGCATTGAACTGCTGATTAAAAACATATCATCAACATACAATAGTATATAAATAAAATCATCAGAAGAGTCGAGAAAACATAGGCAACTATTAGATTCACTTCTTTTGAAATCTAGGCTAATAACAAAAGTATCAAATCTTTTATACCATTGTCTTCGACACAATTTTAAGCCATATAGATATTTGTCAATAAACAAACATGATCAGGATATATACATACATATATATATATATATATATATATATATATATATATATATATATATATATATATATATATATATATATATATATATATATATATATATATATATCTTTCTCTAGTTCACCATGCAGAAAAACATTTTTAAAAATCAATTTGTTCTAATTCTAAATTAAAACAAGCCATGTAAGAACACATCATTATTATAGTTTTTAATTTGACTATAGGAGTCAAGATCTCATTAAAATCTATTTCCTCCCTTTTAGTATACCTTTTGGAAAATAATTCTAGCTTTGTATCCATGAGATTAGTATCAGATATCACCTCCTTTATCTTATAAATCCATCTACATTCTTTTTGGGAGGTTTTTTAAACAAGGGCCCAACTATTGTTCATTTTCAATGGTTTCATTTCTTAAAAGCTTTGGCTTCGTATTGCCTTTCTGAATTATCTATCTCTTCACCATATTATGCTCTCGCGTTTCCTTGTAATATGGTGGTATCTCAAATGGGTAAAAAGCTAATCGTTCCCCACAAACGGTTCTTATTTGATTGAACACATTCTACAAGATAAAATAAAGTAAATAAATCTAAACATGATAAAATTAAAAAGAAATATTTATTGCAAATATGTTGATGTATAATAATGATATAGAAAAATTGGGGATCCGTATTTCATATGTGATCCTTCTATTTATATAAAACATTGGAATTGTGGACAATTTTAACAAGTTTCCCATAAATTGACAACTACTTTCCTAACTACTCATAACTTGTACCTTGCCCACGTCTTAATTTAACATTCCACATTGGAGAGGTAGTTTCTAGGGGATAAGTTAGAGTAGTTTGACCACTCTTCTTACCTTCTTCATTCTCGTTAGATCGTGTTGTTGAGGCTTAACTCATGCATGTTGTAGTTCTTGTTATCGCATAGTTGTGTATCCTCACGCTATTCATGCAAGTGATCATCCTATGAGGTCTAGGTGTATCTATCCATATCAGTTTGGTTTATAGATTTTAATATTAATAAACCAGTATCCCGTTGACAACACTTAAAATCGAGATATCTGAATTATCCCACATCAACCAAATACCCCCTTGTAAACCTCAAAGTTAACTCAAGCTGGAATATATTTATGTAATAAATTAATAATCATGTATATCATAATCCCTTAAACTCGTAAATCAACAATAACAAACAACTATAGAAGTTACCGCCTCATGACAATTTGAACCAAAAATATTTAACAGTTGATGAAATCATTCTTCTTCGTGAATATTTTAACTATTTTAACATCTTTTTACACCTATTAAACAATTCTATTAGTCTATCTTATCATGAAAAATAATATTGACGAATCATATATAGAATTAGTTTAAGGGTTGTTTGCTTGCACTTAATGAGATCATAATCTGGTTTATTAAGATACTTCATAATCTGGTTTATTAAGATACTGGAACAATAAGACAATTTTCCTAACTGATTGGTATTTGAATGGATCTTAATTGGTTTGTTTTATTTAGATTTTTAAGCGAAATATGATTCATTCAGACACTGTCTTATCACATAATAGATTCTATTTAGCTGGTTATTCAACATTCAGTAATTATCACATAAAAAACAAACGACACCTAAGTATCAAACGCATTCTTTTAAAATATAAAAATGCTTGTAAATTCTCCAAGTACTCAGTGTCTTTTAGTTCGTGTTACTCAATGAATTTATTGAGTAGTCAGAGTCTTTGTTGAGTACTTAGTAAATGTGTTGATTACTTAGAGACTTTTCTGAGTACTCAGAGACTTTTACTTTGTTGTATTCGATGACTTCTTGAACAACGCCAACCATAGCCTGTTGAAAGGTGTTTGGCGGCACTCGGAAAAAAATTTCTACGGTCAAATCGACTTCTTCATAATCTTGTACAACCCATCTAAACTGAATATGTATCAAAATCCCGACCTCCTGCGTGATATTTTTAATTCATTCAGTGAATAATTCAAACTTTAAATGCATTTAAGACTCGAAAAATACTTAGCCAGATGCTGATGTAGTTGTTGAAATTACTTAGTAAAATTCTATGAGTGATGTATAATTCTCTGATTAATTTAATTAATCAGCAGTTTTACCACCAATCTTGAGTCAAATTCTATGAGTACTTTTATTCTAACTTATTGCATAAAATTCTCTTAGTGATACACAAATTGGCGGGTTTCTCAATAATACTTTGTGAAATTCACTGAGTGGTGCACACTATCTCTTACTAATATTATTAATCACCATAATTTTTTAGTATTCCCCACTACTAAGCTATATTAATCCATTAAAACTCTGATTATTTGCTAATGCTCAATTATTTGACACTCAAACAACATATAAATCTCTGAGTTTTATTACCACCAAGCTAATATACAGTCTATGATACAAACACTGAGTTTTTTCTACTACTCAATTATAACATATGTTTAGCACAAAAAAACTTTGAGTATTTGCTACTACTTAGTGATTTGCGTATTTTCAACGATATAGATAAAACAAGATCTCTGAGTATTCACAAAACACAATAACAAACACTGAGTATTTAAAAAACATAAAAGTACGACTTGTTTTTTTAAAACTTTATAAAAAATACTGAGTATAATGTTTTTCAGCTTATGTTCTTATAAAGCACTAAATATTTGAAGAAGAAGATAGGGTTGGAGGAAAATTAGACAGTAAATAAGTACACAGAAGAAGCCAGTGTGGACTAATTTTGTAAGGCGTTTTAATCCTTCATTTAATGATTGCACAACGTTAGGTGTTTATTAATCACTATAAAGTCACTAAGAAAGCACCGTCCTTGTATTGAAACGGTGGAGAGAGAAAGCTTGAGAGACAATAGAGAGAAATAAAAACTAGTGTGGAGTGAAGAGAGAGAAAGTTGAGTGGAGAGGGTAGTGGGATGCATGCAAATGAGAAAGCTGACAATTGGATTTCCCTTTATATAATACAGGGGTATTTTAGCCTAGTAAAATCTTGGTGGCCTCTTAATAGAAGAGTGTAAAGACAAAATCCCTATGAGCCATAATAGTAGTCTTCAAGACCCCATTATCCAATCACCCTTAAAAAGGTAAAAGAAATTGAATGATTGCACTAAAGGAATTGTTGAATGGATGAAAAAGTGATGAGATGAAGGGTTGGACTTCTTGTTTGTTCTCCTCTCTTTGACTCCAGGAATTTTCCAAGTGTAAAAGTGATTTCAAAATATGAAAATCTAATATCCTAAGTGCTAAAAACGTTAGATATATGATGGACCTACTTAAGTGAGTCAAAAGTGGTGCATGAGTTCTTTTGTTGAAGTTGGGCAACCCATATCTTCGTAGTAATATACCCATAATTTTTTCAATTCTATTCAGATTTGCATGTCGTTTCTTCTCACGTGAACTAGACTCTAAGGGCTACCTTTTGCCCTAAGGGATTGCTCGGAATCCTTGCTGGTTAATTGTCATGATTTTTCTAAGTTGATGGTGACATTTTATCAGTACATGTGTTTGGACTTTTAACGGAACTTTTGGCTCCTTGGCTTTTCTCATAGCTATTTACGACTTGACTTGAATTTTTCATTATCTCCTTAAACTCTTAGCTTCACCTTTGGTTCTCATATTATTTGTATTCCTATGGCATATAGAAGAGAGAAGAAAGAAAGATATGTAAAGAGAAGATTTTATTAGATTGATTGTTTACATTCATGTATGTGTGATGTTTATATACTAGTCATTACATACACTATACATACATATTCATTACATACACTATACATACATATCTGTTATAACAAACTCTATAACAAACTAACAACTTGGCAGCTGTCATGAGCTGTGATTCTTCTTTATCTTATCATCCCCCCTCAAGCTAAGCATGTTGATCATGGGCAGCTTGGATAGTAGAGAAGTGAATTGAGTAACTCCAAGACCCTTAGTCAAAATATCAGCCAATTGATTTGAGGAGGAAACATGTCTGAGATTGAGTACCTTAGCTTTTACTTGTTCTCTGACAAAGTGGAAATCCACATCAATGTGTCTAGTCCGGGTATGGAATACAGGATTAGTGGCCAAAGCCAAAGCTGACATGTTATCACAAGACAATGTTGGAGTTATAATAGGTATATGAAGACTCTGGAGCAAGTATGTGAACCACTTAAGTTCAGCTGAAACATGAGCAAGAGCTCTATATTCAGCTTCAGTGGAGGATCTTGAGACTGTATTTTGCTTCTTTGAACCCCAAGAAACTAAGTTTGTTCCTAAGAAAATGCAGTAGCCAGTTGTAGATTTTCTATCTTGAATATTACTAGCCCAATCCGAATCAGAAAAGGCATAAAGAGTAGGAGAAGAAGCTGAGAATTGTAAACTATAATGATAAGTACCTTTGAGATATCTTAATATTTTCTTTAAAGCTTCAAAGTCTGCATTGGTTGGCTTATGCATAGCTTGACATACTTGATTAACTGCAAACGAAATGTCTGGTCTTGTAATGGTTAAGTATTGCAAGGCACCAGTTAGACTTCTAAACAGAAAAGGATCTTCATATAATTCTTTATGAAAATTTGATATAACACCATTTTTGGTGAGTGTAGGAGTTGTAGAAGGTTTACACTCACTTAAGCCAGCCTTCTTAAGAATAGAGAGAGCATAATTGGCCTGAGAAACAATCGTGGTTTCATTGGTTTTGGACACTTCAAGACCAAGAAAGTAAGCTAGATGGCCTAAATCCTTCATTTGAAATCTAGTTTTTAAGGCAGTAATTATCTTTGATACCTCTTCAGCATTTGCACCAGTTACCAATATGTCGTCTACATATACTAATATGATAGTTAAGGTTGATGAGATACCCTTAACAAACATAGATGAGTCAGCAGCACTTACTTTGAATCCTTGTAGAATAAGGAAAGATTGAAGTAAAGAATACCAAGCTCGAGGAGCTTGTTTTAAGCCATAAAGCGACCTGTTTAACTTGCATACATGTGAAGGTTTAGTAGAGTCCACAAATCCTTGTGGTTGTGTCATATATACCTCCTCATCAAGTGCACCATGAAGAAACGCATTAGACACATCCAATTGTCTAATAGTCCAATCACTCGACACTGCTAAAGCTAACACAACTCGTATAGTTTGGTGTTTAACCACCGGGCTGAAGGTTTCAGTGTAATCCAAGCCAAACTCCTGTAGAAAGCCTCTAGCAACGAGTCTCGCTTTATAACGAGCTATAGACCCATCAGCATGTCTTTTAACTTTGTATATCCATCTACATGTAATCGGATTTCGACCATGAGGTGTAGGAACAAGAGTCCACGTGTTTTGGTTAATCAATGCATTATATTCATCTTGCATTGCGTCTTGCCAACACTGAAATTTTTCAGCCTCTTTAAATGAGGAAGGTTCAAGTAATGTTGGTGTTTGAATGAGAGTTTGACACTTGTAGGAAGGTCTAAGAGAACCTGTTTGTCTTCTAGTCACCATATGATGATGAGGAGGGGGTTGTGGTGTAGGTATAATAGGAGTTGGTGAAGGAGAAGTCGGATTATTTTGACTAGAGACAGAGTCTTGAGTTAAAGGAGAGGGATTTGTGGAATTCAAAAGAGTAAAGGGTTGAGAAAGAGATGATAGATTTATTGTTTGAAACAAGTCAGTATATGTAGAATTTGTTGGAGGAGAAGGAAGTGTTTCTGAAGGTTTAGTGGCAAATGGAAAAGAGTGTTCATTAAATTGAACATGTCTTGAAATAAACATTCGAGAAGAAGTTGTAGAGAAACACTTGTATCCTTTTGAATGAGAACAATATCCCAAAAACACACAAGGTTCAGATTTGAGAGCAAACTTATGTTGATTATATGGCTTTGTCCAGGGGTAACATAGGCATCCAAACACTTTTAAATGATTGTATGTTGGAGGTTTGGTAAAGAGGAGTTCATAAGGACTTTGATTTTGAAGTGAAGGACTTGGTAGTATATTAACTAAATACACAGAAGCAGCCAGAGCTTCACACCAAAATTTCATTGGAAGAGAGGCATGAGTGAGTAAAGCTAATGTAGTCTCAATTAGGTGCCTGTGTTTACGCTCAGAAACTCCATTTTGTTCAGGAGTATGAGGGCAAGAAGTTTGATGAGTAATGCCCAATGATTGAAGAAAACACTTGAAAGCATTACTGGTATATTCCCCACCATTATCTGATCTTAAGCACTTGATCTGAGCATTAAACTGAGTTTGAACCATGGTATTGAATGCTTTGAATACTTCACAAACTTCTGACTTTAGCTTCAAAGGATACACCCAACTGAACCTGCTATAATCATCTATAAACACAACATAGTATGTGAAAGAGGAACAAGAAGAAATTGGAGCTGGGCCCCACACATCTGAATGAACAATTTCAAATGGATTGTTTGATTTAGAAGTAGACAAAGAAAATGGAAGCTTATGTGCTTTAGACAATGCACAAGAGTTACATTGAACACCATAGTGATCTAGTTTACTTTTTAAAATAGAACTTAAAGGAATTAAAGCTTGAGAAGAAGGATGACCCAAGCGCAAATGCCACAAGATAGCTGAAGAATTTTCAACCCTTGAAGACAAACATTGTAATTGTTGTTTGGAATAAGCACTACCCTGTGTAGATAATGAGCTTGTACCAGATGAGATAGGGTATAAGCCATCCCTACAAGGGCCCTGAAAGAGCAATTTATGTGAGATGCAATCATGTATAGACACTGAGGTAGAACTGAATGAAATAATACAATGATTATCCTTAGTGAATTTTGAGATGGATAACAAATTAGAAGAAATAGAGGGAACATGAAGGACTGAGTTCAAAAGAAATGAAGAATTAGAGGTGTGTAGCTTACTATGACCAACACTTGCAATGTCAAGATTCTGACCATTGCCAACTGAGACTGAATGAGCACCATGATAAGGCTGTGATTGATCAATCAAGTGAGAGTCATTTGTAACATGACTATTAGCTCCACTATCCAAATACCACATTTCAGGATCATAAACTTGATGTTGAGTAGACTGATTAGGTGTGTAATTAGAATGTGCTGCTAATATGACACGATTTTGAGCCTTAGGTGAAGGGTAATTCACAAAGTCTGATCTATACCAACAATCAAGTGCTATGTGACCTATACGAGTGCATATCTGACATGTTGGAGCATTAGGAAGCATACCAGAATTTTGTGATGGATGAGGTCCCAATACAGAGTTATTTTGTGATGAAAATTGCCTACCACGGCCTCTATTAGCATAGCCTCTACCACGATTTGAGTTTCCCCGTCCACGAGTTGAATTATTAGATGAGAAATTCATCGTAGAAGGAGTAAAAAGTGCAGTATGAGGCACTGATGAATCGTTTGATTCAGACATCTTCATATGCAGCTCTTCAGATACAAGCAAACTACCAAGTGAATGAAAACTTAGCGTTGATGTTTGAGCATTAGTAATTCGAATGCTGGACTTAAACTGATTGTATTCAGAGGGTAAGCCTTTCAATGTATACATAATAACATCTTCAAGAGGTAATGAAGATGCAGCAGTATCTAATCCATCACATATGTCTTGTATATTAGCTAAATACTCAGTCATTGATTTGTCTCCTTTCTTTATGTTGCACAATTTCATTTTCAGTTGATGCACATGTGTGCGACATTGATTAACGAACAATTCCTCAAGTTTTACCCAAACGTCATGTGCAGTAGAAGATCGTACAACTTGCGAAAAGACAGAAGGAATCATTGATGATAAAAGAGATACCTTCAGTTGATGATCTTCGATTATCCAAGTTGAATATGTCGGATTACTTGATGAAGGAGGAGCTCCTGATCGCGTGACATGATCAAGATATCCATGGGCTTCTAACACAGCTTCAAGCTGAGCCTTCCAAACCACGTAATTTGTGGAATCAAGCTTGATTTGAACAAGCGAGGACCAGTTTTGTCGAAGCAAAAGTAAACCAGCTGGAATTTCAGAGCTGGATGAGATGAGAGGTGTGGAAGAAGATGATTCAGCCATTAAGAGTAAGAAAGGAATAGAGTAAGGAAAGCGCGGAAGATCGAAGAGCGAAAGAAAGCAAAGCTCAAGAGAAAAGGTTATATATTGATCCTTAAGACGCCATTAATGGCAGAAGAAAAGAGCTTGTTCTTTCATTTGCTCTGATACCATATAGAAGAGAGAAGAAAGAAAGATATGTAAAGAGAAGATTTTATTAGATTGATTGTTTACATTCATGTATGTGTGATGTTTATATACTAGTCATTACATACACTATACATACATATTCATTACATACACTATACATACATATCTGTTATAACAAACTCTATAACAAACTAACAACTTGGCAGCTGTCATGAGCTGTGATTCTTCTTTATCTTATCATGGCATGCACAACTAACACCCAAAATACCTCAAATTACTCTATAAACATTTAATCTCAAAATTCAAAAAATTCAAAATGTACCAAATAATAGGACAAATCTCGACTTTCAATCTCAAAATCCTCGAAATGATATCTCGTATAATTCAAAATATATCACAAATGACAAGACATTTAATTTTTTGTTAAAACTACTCTTATTCTATTTCACAAAAAATTTGGTCGGATTATTCTATACACTTAAATAGGAAGATACAATAATTACAGTACATGCAATATAATTAAAAGTGAAAATAAGAATTCAGGACATGCATGAACGTGGAACAAGTTGCACAATGAATTGGGAAGTGATGTCATGCATATAGCGCGATGTTATTGACCTTAATATTGTGACTTTCTCGAAGTAGTAGATACATTCTGTTTTTTTTTTTTTTTTTTGTCAATTAGTAGATACATTCTGTTAATCAACATTTTGCTTGTTATTTAACTTTGAAAAGCTTCCATTTTACACATGCATAAGGTATATACTAAAAACGAGACTAATAAGTATGACGCCATACAAGATAGTAATAAAAAAAAATATCCTTTCTTTACCTTCATATAATATTCAGAGAAAAAAACTTGTTCGGTATCCATGGTATTCTAAAAAGAACTTCTGAATACCCATAATATAAAATAGAACTTTTAGGTATCTAATTTTCTTTTTTTCCAATCATTAGTATTTTTCGCTATCTCACACATTAAGTATAATGTTCAGCCTATATGGACTTGGTTTTTTTTTTATTTTGAAAAGTATAAGCGGTGGCGCCACGTAGGCTCCATATAGGCTCCATATCATACGTAATGTGTGAGATAATGGAAAACACTAACAGATGGACAAAAAGAAAAGTTTGGGTACCTAAAAATCCTATGTTATAGTATGGATACTCAAAAGTCCCCTTTTGAATTTTATAGGTACCCACGGAGTCTTTTTTTCTAATATTCATTTAGTATATAATTGTCCCTAATATTACTCCCTCCATTTGAAAATACTTTTATCCGTTTACTAAAATATATAATTTTAAAAAAAAATTATCTAGTAAGAATATCAAAATGTTTTTGTGTCATTCTTTCTATTATTAGTATTAGATATTTTCGATAAATATTTAAAATTTCAAATTATTTTATAAAAAATATTTATTATATGAATCTAATTATTATATTTTTAAATTCAATAATTAGATAAATGGATAACTATTTTGAAATAAAAAAACGAGTAATGATATTTGTCACCCTTTTTGTATCACCCTTTTATCACCTCCTACGTGTATGCCTACATGTACCAATGAATTGATTTCTCTATCCTATTTGATTTTTCTCTATCTTTTATTCAAGGAAATCAGAACATATATATAGAAGGGTGATAAAAGGGTGACATGAAAAGAGGTGACATATATCATTGCTCTAAAAAAACTACTCTAGTCATCCTGCACACAAAATACTCAGACTCCCAAGATGCTACTTGGGGATAGAGATAGATTTTGAGTGTAAGATGTACCGTCAAAGATTAATACATGTATTAAATAAATGATGGGAAGTCTATTTTCTTATGGTGGGACAAGTGGATACCAAGTAAAAGTAGTTTAGTAGATATGCAAGAAGTACAACATATTCATGACTACTGCAAAAGCAGCAAGATTAGTCATTTCATTCGAGGGAGTTAGAGGAAATGGCCTTTGAATTCACAATTCTTATCCGAGTTCACTGACTCAATTGAAGTTGACCCAACTACTCATGATAAATTATTCACTGAAGGAACATAGAAAGGGGATTCTGTCACTGCAGAAATCTATGATCTTATTAAGCCAAGAAGTATGAAGAACACATGGAGTAAAGTTTTATGGGAGGATAAAACTAGTTAGAGACATAGATTTATACTATGGCTAGCCCAAATTAATATATTTGCAACAAAGATGAGATAAGAAAAATGGAATAATAATACTAATACAGCTTGTACCTTTTGCAATGTTCAAGAGTAGGACCGAAATCACCTTTTTTGGACTGTAAAATTACAAAGCGAATCTAGTTTTCAGACTTTGCAAAGCCAGAATATCGACACCAAACTTTTATCCTGGGAATTGGTTCCCAAATGGTTCACTCTTCTTCATCAATCTCAGAGTGAACGCATCCACCGTCTGTGAATCACTCTTGTCGTGGAGGGTTATATCATTTGGAGATAGAGGAATAGGGAAAACCATGATAAATAACCCTGGACGGAGACAGAGTTGTTATTTGATATTAAGAGACTGTTTATTCAAAATAAATTAGTAACAAGGGTTTTTCTACTTGAAGAGACTTCAAAGTTAACAGAGGGTGAAGAAGGTGTGCAAGAATAATGATTGGTTATTTAGAGAAAGAAAGTAGAGTTTCTAAATTTATAGTGGAATTCCACGTGGCATTTGAGGAACTTCTCAGTTTTTTAGTTTATATATAAGTATTTTATAAGTTGATGTTTAATTTAATTTTGGTTTCCTTTTTTTAGCTTATTTCTAAAATTGGAAAATTTTGTAGGATTGGTTTTTCTAACTGCATTAACTTTGTAAAAGAATTGTTGAGCTTAATATATGTCTTCTTGCCAAGCAAAAAATATACTACCTATTTATGTCACTCTTTTATATTTAAAATTGCAATATACATATTTATTAATAGGGATAATTTCCAATTAATACAATTTTACATTTTTCATTCCCAAAAAAAAGGAAGGAGCAAATTACTTCCTACTTACTCACAAATTATCAACTTAATTCTCAATTAATCACATTGTCATATTTACCTTCAATCTCAAATTTGTGTATTCTTGGAACGCACAAATCGCAGACTTGTGTTTCATGGAACACATAAAACTCAAATTTGTGTATTCATGGAACACATAAAATTTGAATTTATGTATTCCAGAAATACACAAAACTTGATTTTGTTTGTTCCAATTTTGTGTATTCCTGGACATACAAATCTCAGAATTGTGTATTCTTGGAACGCACAAATCTTATATTTGTGTCTTCATGGAACACATTAAACTCAAACTCGTGTATTCATGGAACACATAAAACTCGAATTCATGTATTCTTGGAATACACAAAACTTATTTTTGGTTGTTCCAATTTTGTGTATTCCTGCAACACACAAATCGCAGAATTGCGTTTTCATGGAACACAATAAAAAAATTCAAAATAAATACATAAATATTATTATAGTAAATAGTGAAGATATAAGAATTAAATGGTCTATATAATTAAAGTAATTAATTAATAGGCCTATGAGTATTTTTGTAATTTTCCAATTTTTTGTGCTTAAGTGGGAATTAAGTTTAAGTTGTAATTAATTGGGAATTCTTACGCTCTTTGTGTAATTAATTGTGTGTTGTCCCTTATTAATAATATATATTGTAGAGTTGTAAGTAATAGTATGGAAGATTTATATGTGAAGAAGGAATCATAGTAAGGGATTGAGGAGTATAGTGATAACAATGACTCAGATGGGGAATTCAAGGAGCGGGTGTGTCGAGACTGGGTTGACACTTCAAGAGTGGTAGCACAGATAGAAAGGCAAGGTTTAAGGATGGTTTATATAGGATCCTTAGGAAGATTATGTAGTTTACTCAGTCGCAAGCATTGAGAGAGAGCGACCACTCTCCTAATCTAACTATAAAAGGAAAATGAGCGATATAGCTTGGAATGTCAAGGGGTGAAGGTCCCTATGACAAAGAATATTGTCAAAGATATAGTAGACAAGCATCAACCATATTTTGTATGTGTATTTGAAACTATGATTCTTGGAAGTTTTTGGTTTGATTCTTGATTTCATGTGATGTTTAAATAATTACAAATGTTTCTTGGTGTTAGGAATACTTTGGTGGTGAAATGAAGGTTATTTGAGTGTATTTGATGTCTGGTGAAGCTTGGGCCGACCTTTAATAAAGTTTGAAAGCTTTGGGAAGAAGAAAAGTAGGAGTTTTAGGTTACAGGATCTCGAGGTTTAATCTTTAAAATTCTTAGCGTCTTGGTGCGGCATTCCCGCAGGTACCGTGCGGTATACCACAAGTATCGATGTACCAGTCCATCTCTCTGACCAATAACTAGTGATATATCGTGGCCACGGTTTTGTATCGCGATTCATACCGTTGCGTGATATATCGCCTCGCCTCCTTCTCGTGTTTTCAAATCGCTCGGCAGTGTATTGCAGCTTCCTCGCGGTGTACCACAATTAGCATGTATCAGCTCCAACTTTTCTGATCAATCAAGCGTGGGGTGTAGTGGGAATGGTTTTGTTGGCTGCGGTGCACCACACCTAAGGCGCGGTATACCGCAACTAACTTATGTTTTTACCCAAAAATTCTACACTAACACCCCAAAATCAAATCTTACATCGCATGTGCATCAAAAACACTAAAAAAAATTCTCATTGCATGATATACATCCAATAAACACTACTAATATACACTAAAAACATAAAATTTAAACTACTAAAGGAATAAAAACATGGGTTATCTCCCAAGAAGCACTTTTGTTTAACGTCGTTGAAGTTTGACGTATTACCTAAAGGTTATTTCTTCATCACGTAGCCTTCCCAACAGTGGGTGATGTGATTAACTTCCACTAAGAAAAGTTTACCGTTTCGCGTGGTATCCAACTCCACTAACCTTTCAGAAATAATGTGAATGGCCTTGTAAGGGACACTCCACAAACTCTTACATTTGCGCTTGTTTGGTGAGGTTGGGGGATCATGATCTTTTTTCGCAATGGTGTCTCCCACCAAGAACTCACCTTCTTTCCACTTTTTTTTGGGTACCTTTGGCACCTTTCTCACGCTCTTCTTTGTTTTCTTCAGATAATCAACGAATGGATCACCTTTGAGGTTAGTAGGAGCTATAAATTTTTGTTTCTTTGTAAGCTTTTTATCATCCAACCTTAAGGTATCGATATCGTTGATTGGATTATTCACTTCATGGTTTAGTGTGTCTAAGCGAAAACAATCTTCCGGTGGATTAGGGAACTTCATGCCCATGAACACACTAAACTTTGCTTCCTCGTCTTGTACTCTCATGATTAATTGTCCTGTCTCTACATCAATTAAAGTATGCCCCGTGGCTAGGAATGGCCTCCCTAGAATGATTGGAACATTCCTATACGTGCAATAATCAAGAATAAGAAAATCACAAGGGATAATGAGATTACCTACTTTTACGAGCACATCTTCTATTTTTCCTTCAGGATGGGTGAAGGTCCTGTCTACCATTTGTAAATTCATTGTTGTAGGACTCAAATGCCCAATCCTTAAATTCTCGAACAATGATTTAGGCATAAGACTGATACTTGCACATAAATCACACAATGCTTTTCCGGTCCATCCCTGACTAATAGATATCAGAATATTAAAATTACTGGAATCCTTTAACTTAAGAGGCAACTTATTCTGGCATATGGCACTACACTCCTCTGGTAAACCAATCGTCTCTCCCTCAGTGAATTTTTTTATTGGATCGCACCTCCTCCATGAACTTTAGGTACTTTGGCATAGCAAGGACGGTTTCCAAAAACGATAGGTTAATATGCAACCTTTTCATCATGTCTATGAACTTCTTGTATTCATTAGCATCTTCTTGATTGTAGACACGTGAAAGGAAAGGTGGGGGGAGGACGATCCTCACTAACAACTTTTTTCTTCTTCTTTTGAGACATCAGTTTCTTCTCAATTCTCTTCTCGACGATCACCGACTCACTAACTTCTTATTCAACCCCTTCTTCAATAACTTCTTCCAACACTTTGGTCTTAGAGGTTCTTTCTTTCTCTTTCATACTAAAAAACGACGGGGGCAATTGCTTCCCACTTCTCAAATCTATCGCATTACACTCCTCATTGTTCTGTGGGTTCTCAGTATTGCTTGGTTATTGACCATGTGGTCTCATAGTCAAGTGAGTAGCAATTTGGGATACCTGAGTATCTAGCATTTTCAATGCGGCTGAGTGTTCGTTCATTCTCTCATTGTTTTGTTTCCACATATCTTGATTTGACTTCAAGTTATCTTTAGTCAAAGACATGACGAAGTCAATGTTTGAACAATTCCATTTGGAGCGGCTTCTTGCGGATATTCCGGTAGTGCTTTTTGAATGAGAGTCTCAGCATATGAATCTTGAACATGTATTTGCATTCCATGGTAATGATTCTGAGGTCTCTGTTGGAAGTTGATGTCTCCTCATTTGTGATAATAAAATCTATTCATGAGACATCATTTTAGGCTTATTTATTAGTTTATAGGTTGATTTTAGCTTAATTTAGTGCGCTTTCCTATTTTGGGTCTTGATTTGTAGAATTATTATTTTTAGAGCATATTGGGTTTAATTGTTTATTTAGTGTGAAGCGTTAAAGATAATTATGGAGATTAATTAGAGTCCAAGTCAAAGACAACAACTTATGGAAAGAGATTTGCATGGAAATTGGAGATAAGGAAACAAAGGCTAAAAGATGGAAAAGGAAAAGCTGCCTAAATCTGGGATTCTGCATACACGTCTAAAGATGTGCGTTTTTACCTAAGAAATAGGCCGAATTTGGTAATTTCCTTCTTTAGGGTCAAGATAATTCTGTTGCGATTCTTTTGGTATCTTATGGAGCTCAATCCGACCAATAACGAAGAAGATACGCTCCAAAAGGTCCAGCAGTTTTTATCTTTATTTCCTTACGAGTTTGAGTTGGGCTAGGAGTCCATTACTTAACTTATCTCTAAAGAAACGAATTAGGTCAACCTATACACTATAAATACAGCCTCTTAACACTCTTAAATCATCCTTGGTGAAACCTTAAACCAAGAGGAAGCTTAGAACACAAGAGAGAAGTCTGGAAGGAGCTGTCATCAACAATGTCTTCTTCTACCTTTAGATTTGTAATTTCTTTCTTTTCTTTCATGAACTAAATTTCTTTAGCTTAAGTTTTAGCATTAATGTATGAACCCTAGTTTTGATTGACATCTATCTAATTTGGGAATTTAATGTTTTAAATAGAATTATAGTTTTCATTCTCTGTTTATGTGTTTGGATTTATATTCTGTGTTCTTGTGGACGGCCGCCATATAGAATTACCATCTAGTAATTAGGTCACCATTGACAACGGTGTTTAATTGCATGTTTAGCACATAACGTCTAGTTTTAGGTATGATCTGACAACCCAACCTAGCTAGATAATCACTATGGTTTAGTTCTTGTGACTATTTACCAATTACAGGAAAAGTTTGCTTAGGAAGCCTTATTGACACATGTAAATCCTATTTTAAACTACCGATAGCGAATTGAGACCGATTAGGGAAATACTACATAATTCACCCTTACATGTTTAGAACGGCAAAACTAGTGGGGATTACATGCTAATAATTTAAGCTATATTCTCATATCACTTCTCTTCGTATTTATTTTCTGTCTTTTAATTCTTAGTTTTAGTTTAGTTAATTATTTTCTCAATCCATCTTATTTGTCTTTACTTTTAATTGCGTTTAGTTGTGACAGCTTTAATTATTTACACTTGATATTTGCATAAAATTCGTCTAACCTTCGTAGTCTCTGCGGAACGAATCTCAATCTAAAACTTGCATACGATCTGTATACTTGCAGAACCGTGTAGTTTTAGGGTGTTTTTGCACTTTATTTATATCTTATTTTATCACACCCTAGGCCCCACCAAGTTTTTGGCGCCGCTGCCGGGGACTACATCGTTAGTCCTTGTGCATATATCTTGTGCTTTTAATTTCAGTTAGTTCTGTTTTACGCTTTTGTTTTTAGTTTTTGTTTTTCAGATTTAGTTACAGATGGAGAACCCAAGGAGACTTGAGCTACCCATCGAGTTCAGAGTGGAGCCACGAGGAATTCGAGCTCCAGAAATCCAAGCCGCAAAATTTAAACCTGACCCTGGGATGCTAACTCAATTTGCATCTCATGGATTATTCAGCGGAGTTGCACATCAAGATCCGATCCGATATATTCAGAAATTCATGCAGATCTGTGATGCTTATATCGTAAGAGGAGTTACTAGGGAGCAAGTATATTACCTGATGTTCTAGTTCTTCTTGACCGGATGTGCAAGCGATTGGTATGATACCCAATACCCTCATGTTATTCCAGATTGGGACAAGCTCCAAGCAAGATTCCTAGACCGTTTCTATCCGGTTAGTAGACGTTTAAAAGACATGTTGGAGCTTGAACAATTTATACAGAAAGATGAAGCGAGTTTGGGTGAAGCATGGTTACGATTTACAGATAAGAAGGCGAGATGTCCCTATCATAAATCCTCGTCGAAATATTATTTAACCTTGTTTTATGGAGGCCTTAATGATAAATCAAGAGAGAAAGCAGATTCGTTAGGAAACGCAGGTTTTGTGTTGCTAGATCCTGAAGAAGCTGAGTTGGGGATGGAAAGAATTCTTGAGAACGAGAGAAGTTGGCCAAAGAGAGCAGTAAAAGAAGACAATTCAGCATCTCTGAAACTTCAAGAATTGGCTAAACAACTCGAAGAGCTTAAGGAACAAGCCCGAACAATTGCTCAGGTAAATACGGTACGCACAATTCCTTCGTATCCTGGTTGTGGATCAAGAAATCACGTGTGGGAAGGGTGTATGAATAATCCAGCAGTAGCTTCCGTTCAATATCCTCAAGATAACTATTACTCTAATGGTTATGCTTGTCCTCAAGAAAGCTACACTAATTATCAACAACCTCCGCAACAGAAGAGTTGGGTCAGAAAGCAAGAAACTCATCAACAGCCCCAACTTCAAACTTATAATCCACCATAACCTATTCAGAAAAAGGCACCCATTGTTAAAGCTTGTCAAGAACCAAAGAAAGATCCACCTAAACAATAAATGCAATTGGCAAAACAAGAACAACTCCAGAGTTTAAGTTCGAGTATGGCTAAATTAATGCAAACAGTTGAGAAGAAAATGTGTCATAGCCAACAGAAAGTTCGAACCCAGGAGAATATTATCAAGCAACTAGAGCATACTATATCACAGATGGCGAGTACATTACAAACTAGGCCGAAAGAGCAACTCCCGAGTGATACTGTTGCTCCTAGAGATGATTCTTGCCTCCACCAAGACCAGAACCAGAACAAGAACCAATCCCTATTCCAGAACAAAGGGACGAAGAAATAATCAAAGATACAATTGAGGAGGTAGTTAAACCAAAGAGTGTCCAAGCCGAGACACCTGAAAAGACAAGAAAACCAGTGGAACTCAATACACGCCCTCCACCACCATACCCTTCACGTGTCAGAAAGAAGGACAATGACCTGGAATTCAAGAAGTTCGTTGACATGTTGAAGAAGTTGGAAGTTAATATACCACTTGTTGAAGCTCTCAAGAGGATGCCAACTTATATGAAATTCATGAAATACATTCTCTCCAACAAGCGAAGTATAGAGACTGTGGAGACAATTGGATTACCTAGGGAGTGCAGTGCTATATGTGAAAGTGAGTTGCCACCAAAATTAGAAGATCCCGAAAGTTTTACAATTCCTATCGGCATTGGAGATAGTTCGACCGGGAAAGCATTATGCGATTTAGGCGCGAGCATCAATCTCATGCCTAGATCCCTGTTCGAGAAGCTTAATATTGGAGAAGTAGTACCCACATCTGTGGTATTACAAATGGTGGATCGCTCCCTCTCACGACCAATAGGTAAAATTGAAGATGTTTTAGTTAAAGCTGGCTCTTTTATTTTTCCTTGCGATTTTATTATTCTTGACTACGACGCGGATAAGAATGTCCCCATCATCTTGGGTAGACCATTCTTAGCCACGGGGCGTACACTAATTGATGTTGAGAATGGTGAGTTGATCATGAGAGTACAAGGGGAACAGATACGATTCAATGTGTTTCAGGCTATGAAGTTACCAAAGTCAAAAGATGAATGCTTCAAAATAGATGTCATCGAAAAAATTGCTCAAGAAGTCTTCAATGAAGCAAGCTTAGATGATGATCTTGACGAAGCCTTAGCACTTGAATCAACAGAGGAACTCGAGATTCCCCCTGAAGATGTTGCTGCATTAGGATCAAATGTGCGAGAACTACTTCGAGAACCAGGTGACATTGAACCAATGAAACAACCATCTATAATATGTCCACCTGTTCTCGAAGAAAAACCACTTCCAGATCATCTACGCTATGCATATCTAGGTACGAACAAAACTTTGCCTGTTATTATTTCTGCTAACCTTTCAGGTCCTCAAGAGGAGAAACTACTTCAAGTACTTCGCGCAAACAAAGAAGCAATTGGATGGACTATTGCCGACATCAAGGGAATCAGTCCTTCCATTTGCAAACACAAAATCATTCTTGAGAACGAAGGTGGGCGATCTATAGAGGGACAGAGAAGACTCATGCCAGCTATGAAAGAAGTGGCGAGGAAGGAAGTTATCAAGTTGTTGGATTCAGGAATTATCTATCCGATTGCTAGCAGTGATTGGGTTAGTCCAGTACAATGTGTTCTGAAGAAAGGAGGTATCACTACCATCCTTAATGATCAAGGCGAAGCCATACCATCAAGACCAGTTGTGGGGTGGCGAGTGTGCATGGATTACCGAAGACTGAACAAAGCAACAAAGAAAGATCACTTCCCGCTACCATTCATTGATCAGATGCTAGACAAACTTGCAGGGAGAGAATATTATTGCTTCCTTGACGGATATTCGGGTTATAATCAGATTTGTGTGGATCCCCTCGATCAACACAAAACAACTTTTACATGTCCGTTTGGTACTTTTGCTTATAGAAGAATGCCGTTTGGTTTATGCAATGCACCTGCCACGTTCTAGAGGTGCATGATGGCGATATTTTGGGACATGATTGATAAATATTTGGAGGTTTTTATGGATGATTTTTCGGTGTTCGGAGATAGTTTTGATGATTGTTTGAATAATCTTGAGGAGGTTCTTGTGAGATGTAGAGAAAAAGATCTTGTGCTTAATTGGGAAAAATGCCACTTCATGGTTCAAGAGGGAATTGTGTTGGGACATAAAGTTTCAAAGGCAGGGATGGAGGTTGATCGTGCAAAAATTGAAGTTATCAAAACACTACCACCTCCAGTCTCTGTTAAAGGAGTGAGAAGTTTCTTGGGTCACGCAGGATTTTATCGAAGGTTTATTAAAGATTTCTCCAAGATCGCCAAACCGCTTTACTCTTTACTTGAAAAGGATACTCCTTTTAATTTCACTGAAGAATGTCTTCAAGCGTTTTTGACGATTAAGGAAAAACTGATCTCTACACCTATTGTTATACCTCCTGATTGGAAAGCTCCGTTTGAACTTATGTGCGATGCTAGTGATCACGCTATGGGTGTAGTGTTGGGACAGAGGAAAGATAAGATTTTCCATACAATTTATTATGCAAGCAAGACTTTCAACGCTGCCCAGAGGAATTATACAGTAACAGAGAAAGAGATGTTAGCCGTGGTTTATGCTTTTGATAAATTTCGTCCCTATCTGGTAGGGAAGAAAACTGTTATATACACGGACCATTCAGCTATTAGGTACCTCATGGAGGAAAAGGACGCTAAGCCGCGTCTCATTAGATGGGTACTGTTGCTTCAAGAATTCGACATAGATATTCGAGACCGAAAGGGGTGCGAAAATCAAGTTGCTGATCATTTATCAAGGCTCGAAGGATCTGATGCGAACAAAGAACCGTTGTTGGTTAAAGAGGTATTCCCTGAGGAACAAATTTTTGCTATTAAACGTGCTTTTGTGCCATGGTATGCAGATCTAGTCAACTTCATTGTGAGTGGTGTCTTTCCCAAAGATTTCCACCCACAACAAAGACAAAGATTGAATCACCAGGCCAAACAGTATTATTGGGATGAACCGTACTCTGGAAGATTTGTAGTGACCAAGTGGTTAGAAGATGTGTACATGAAGGTGAAATGGAGAAGATCATTGAAGGCTGTCATAGTTCACCTTATGGAGGTCACTTTAAAGGCGATAGAACCGCAGATAAAATTCTTCAATCCGGGTTCTATTGGCCTACCATACACAAAGATTGTCATCGTTTTGTCCAGTCATGTCACAGATGCCAGTACACTGGCAACATATCAAAAAGAGACGCGATGCCGCTTAATAATATCCTTGAAGTTGAAATCTTTGATGTATGGGGAATAGATTTCATGGGACCTTTCATCACCTCCCATGGAAATCTTTATATTTTGCTTGCGGTAGACTATGTATCAAAATGGGTAGAAGCAGTGGCAACACCAAAGAACGATGCTCAAACCGTGATTAAGTTCTTAAGATCAAACATCTTTTCAAGACATGGCACGCCACGTGTGCTAATCAGTGATAAAGGTACCCATTTTCTTAATGCTCCTCTAAGAAATTTTCTTCGTAAGTTTGGAGTGAAACACCGCACTTCAACCGGTTACCACCCCCAAACTAACGGTCAAGCTGAAGTTTCCAACCGGGAAATCAAATCTATTCTTGAGAAGACCGTGAACAAATCGAGGAAAGATTGGTCTTTAAAGCTAGATGATGCTCTCTGGGCTTACAGAACAGCATTTAAAACACCAGTTGGGGCATCTCCATATTGCATGGACTATGGCAAAGCGTGTCATCTACCGATTGAACTTGAAGCTCGAGCCTACTGGGCTATTAAAACTCTGAATCTAGACCCAGACTTGGCCGGGAAGCAAAGGATGATGCAGTTGAACGAGTTGGAAGAGTTTCGTTATCTTGCTTATGAAAATTCACGCCTCTACAAGGAGAAAACAAAGCGATGGCATGATAAACGACTCCGTCCAAAGAATTTCGAGATAGGACAGAAAGTTTTATTATACAACTCTCGATTTTCAAACTACCCAGGAAAGCTTAAATCCCGTTGGGGAGGACCTTACATTGTTACTAAAGTCACACCTCATGGAGCGATTGAAATAGAAAATCCAACCGAGCAACGGACATTCATGGTGAATGGCCAGCGTTTGAAGAGATACCATGACAGTGAGGACTTTGGGCGAGAGGAGACAATCCATCTCGTTGAATGTGCTTAGCCTGAGGTACACGTCTAACTCAAAGACGTTAAACAAAAGTGCTCTTGGGAGACACCCCTTGTTTAAATTGCTTTTCAGATTAGTTGTTTTTGCTTTGTAGTGTATAATTTTAAGTTAGTGTATATTTTTAATTGTGTTTACAAGCTAATAGGAGAGAAAGGTAGTGTGTTATTGTGCAGGAAACGAGTTTGGGGTCAAAAGGAAAAATCTGGAGGAATTCAAGGTCTGGCGCGGACTACCCCATGGTCCGCAGGGATGCACCGTGCCCAGAAAACCCGTACCACGGGTTTCATCCAGAAAGCAAGAAAAATTTTGATCGATAGGCGCGGTACACCGGACCCTAGTCCGCACGCCCAAAACGCGTGCCACGGGGTCGGGTACCACGGGTTTTTTGATGGAGCATCCGCGGACTACCCCTTGCACCGCACCCTGGTCCGCACGCCCAAACACGTGCCACGGGGTGCTAGCTCGGGTATCATCCAACGGACAAAAATTTGAAGAGCTGTAGAGTCCGGTACACCGCGGGTTTTGTCCGGTGCACCGCAGAGAGGCGGTTTGTGGAGGAATTTGTTTCCTAATCAAACTCTTACCTTATGAGATTAACCCTAGCCTTCCACCCACGAATTTTTCAGACCCAAACCCTATATATACATCTTAAAGCTTGTGCAAACCTTCACAATTAACACAACAACTCATCAAATCCTCTCCTCCATCCTCCATAAACACAAATTCTTCATCAAATTCATCACACTACACCATCAAAACACCATCAAATTCAACAAGCTTTAAAGAGTTCTTCCAAGATCAATCAAATAACCTTTCTCTTTCATCAATTCCAAGCAACAACATCAAGCTACACCAACTTGTCCTTAAACTTTTAATCCATCCGTGGTATAACTTGAGTTGTGGGTAAATCAAGCATGACTAACAGATCTGAAGCTATGGAATACAAGAGAAAGTGCTCAATCCTTGGGAAGAATAAGAAATTGCCTGGAGCCACCATTGAAAAACCCATCAATCTTGATGAGGTTTCTGAAGAATCAAAAGAAAAGGCACCAGCACAATCACTACCAAAGAAGAGATTAACTGCTAGAATGTCCATACCATCAAGGAGGCCTTTGAAGAAAATAAAAATCCAAGACCAAGGTTCTTCTACATCTTCCTCTGAAATTGTCTATGATCTTCCTCCTTGGGCTCTCAAGTTACAGAACGAAGTTGAAAGATTACGTGAAGATAACAAAGATCTTTGGATAGAAGTCATACAGTTGGAGTCACAAGTAGAAGATTTGACCTTGTATAAGGATATTGATGATTCTACCGATCCCTCAGCTTCGGATGATGAGGACGATATGATGGATCTCTATGGCCAGCCAGGTAGGTCATTCTAATTTTTCTTAATAGCTTGTATGCATTAGGTAGTTTAGTTTAGTTAGTTTTATTTTAAATTTTATTCCATGCCTGAGTCTTTTTTGAGTCGTGGGGACACGACTCACTTTTGAGTTGGGGGTGGGGATTCGTTGTCCTCATCTTCTTTTCGTTTTTGCATAAAATTTAAAAATTTTAGGTCGAATTAAGGCATAGAATATCTTGAATGTACCTATTTGAGCATGATTTTATTAGGTCAATGATAGTAGGTAGTATGTTTTTGAAAGATGCAACAAAATTGTTTAGATGCATGTATGAAAACAGGAAATAAAGGATAGAAAAGTTAATGAGCAATGCTAAGAAATCACGTTGAAACTTAGGAATAGTTATTTGGTGTGTAGAACGTGAGGTTTAAAATTAGTTGAAAACCCACTTGTCTATGAACTAATAATGAAAACGTAACGAAATCCGGTAGTTAGAAAAATGACTAAGGCAGTTCTTTCATGATAAAACACTTGTTATTTATCCGTCTTAGCCCCTTTTAGCCTTTCTAAAGCCTTTTATTTGAAACACATTATAATCCATACCCTAGTTTGTAGGACTTATCTATATGACCCGCACTCGAATCGCAAAACCTGAGACAAACTCGTTTTAGAGCTTGAGTTTGGGGTGGTGGGTTTCATAATTAGGGAACTTTGGGAATTATCTTTGTGATTTTATTGATGATGAAATTGTTATTATTGTAACCCTTTGCCGGGGTAATAGTGAATGAAAATGAAGCTACGAGCTAATTTTGCCAACAAGGGCATAAAAGAATATATATATGAGAAAAAATAGTGTGATATATCAACATCAAAAGAGAATCATAACTATACAAAGAAAAATTGATGTGAAAAGAAAATATATATTCAGACCGGCAAAGTGGATTTTATATCATCAAAGGTTTTAATTGGGATTATTGGGGATGCACATTAAAGAGAATCAATAAATTGGGTTGAGTGAGAACATCTTCGAGTGAAAACTCAAGCTCTAGGGCGATTCGTTGATGGCTAGTGAGGAGAGAGCCAAAAGCTCACTTTTCATTATCCAAATATACCACACCCGTCCTTAAGCCAAGTTATAACCAAGACCTTAGGATTTCTAACTACTAGATGGAGAAACAATTGAGCTATTAGGTAGTAGGTAAGTTGACCATTGGATGCTGTATTTGGGACCTATGAACAACCTATAGCCATTAATTAACCTGAACTAAGTTATCATCCTCTCCTTCTGGCATTGCGAAATTAATCTTAACTTGAATTTATGGATTGTTGATTACATGTATATTAGGCATATTTGTGCATTATTTCTTGAGCATTACTACATGAGATTTTTTGGATTTTATGCTCTAGGATCATTTATTATATTTTGTTCTTGTTCTCCTCCGACTTTTTCTTGTTTATTTTGACTACCCTACTTTTCTTTATTTTTATTGTATCGGGACGATACAACTTTGAGTTGGGGGTCTTGATGTCTCCTCATTTGTGATAATTAAATCTATTCATGAGACATCATTTTAGGCTTATTTATTAGTTTATAGGTTGATTTTAGCTTAATTTAGTGCGCTTTCCTATTTTGGGTCTTGATTTGTAGAATTATTATTTTTAGAGCATATTGGGTTTAATTGTTTATTTAGTGTGAATCTTTAAAGATAATTATGGAGATTAATTAGAGTCCAAGTCAAAGACAACAACTTATGGAAAGAGATTTGCATGGAAATTGGAGATAAGGAAACAAAGGCTAAAAGATGGAAAAGGAAAAGCTGCCTAAATCTGGGATTCTGCATACACGTCTAAAGATGTGCGTTTTTACCTAAGAAATAGGCCGAATTTGGTAATTTCCTTCTTTAGGGTCAAGATAATTCTGTTGCGATTCTTTTGGTATCTTATGGAGCTCAATCCGACCAATAACGAAGAAGATACGCTCCAAAAGGTCCAGCAGTTTTTATCTTTATTTCCTTACGAGTTTGAGTTGGGCTAGGAGTCCATTACTTAACTTATCTCTAAAGAAACGAATTAGGTCAACCTATACACTATAAATACAGCCTCTTAACACTCTTAAATCATCCTTGGTGAAACCTTAAACCAAGAGGAAGCTTAGAACACAAGAGAGAAGTCTGGAAGGAGCTGTCATCAACAATGTCTTCTTCTACCTTTAGATTTGTAATTTCTTTCTTTTCTTTCATGAACTAAATTTCTTTAGCTTAAGTTTTAGCATTAATGTATGAACCCTAGTTTTGATTGACATCTATCTAATTTGGGAATTTAATGTTTTAAATAGAATTATAGTTTTCATTCTCTGTTTATGTGTTTGGATTTATATTCTGTGTTCTTGTGGACGGCCGCCATATAGAATTACCATCTAGTAATTAGGTCACCATTGACAACGGTGTTTAATTGCATGTTTAGCACATAACGTCTAGTTTTAGGTATGATCTGACAACCCAACCTAGCTAGATAATCACTATGGTTTAGTTCTTGTGACTATTTACCAATTACAGGAAAAGTTTGCTTAGGAAGCCTTATTGACACAGGTAAATCCTATTTTAAACTACCGATAGCGAATTGGGACCGATTAGGGAAATACTACATAATTCACCCTTACATGTTTAGAACGGCAAAACTAGTGGGGATTACATGCTAATAACTTAAGCTATATTCTCATATCACTTCTCTTCGTATTTATTTTCTGTCTTTTAATTCTTAGTTTTAGTTTAGTTAATTATTTTCTCAATCCATCTTATTTGTCTTTACTTTTAATTGTGTTTAGTTGTGACAGCTTTAATTATTTACACTTGATATTTGCATAAAATTCGTCTAACCTTCGTAGTCTCTGCGGAACGAATCTCAATCTAAAACTTGCATACGATCTGTATACTTGCAGAACCGTGTAGTTTTAGGGTGTTTTTTCACTTTATTTATATCTTATTTTATCACACCCTAGGCCCACCAGAAGTTTTGTCCTTAGGGGCGTTGTTGATAATTCCTTGGATTGGATGCCCCATTCGGATTGGACCAATTGAACTCTGGATGGTTGCGATTTGGTTGCATGTATGCATGACCACGTACATAGTGGCTTCCTCTATGAGAAATGAATGCAACAGATTCAGGATTACCTTGGCACTCTTTTAAAGTATGATCACTTCCACCACAATTGGAACATCGAAAAGTCTCTTGAATAATTTTTACTTCCTTCTCCTTGTTTTGGAAGCCCTCTTTAACAACCATATCTAATTTCTTTATCTGGTTTTTCCAAAATGGAGAATTTAGCTTCCAACACGGTGTCATTAGTACGTGTAACACACATCTATACGCTCCCGGCACATGCCAACTTCACTCTGTATCTATGATCTTCTGCATTGCTTGCGCGGCCTGACCTAGATCTATAGAAACAAAACCACCACCACTAAGGTTGTATGTTCTTAACCTTGAACTGCCATATAAACCCTTATAAAACATCAAAAGTTGCATTAGGAGAGTATATCCATGGAGAGGGCATTTAGTCAGTTGTTGTTGGAATCTAATCCAAGTCTCCCCTAAAGTCTCATCGTCATCTTTGACATAATTGAAAAGTTCAACCTGGTCTTTCATTCTCATACTCTGTGGGTAAAATATATCGAAAAACTTGGCTTGAAGAGAATCCCAATCAGGGATCGTATCGAATGTTTGTTTGTCTAACCACTCATCAGCACCTCCGATTTATAAAATTTGGAATATAAAGTAGTACATCATCTCTCTTGTGAGGCCCTGGGTAATGTAGGAATCACGTATATACATAAACTTCTATATAGCGCGATACAGATCCTGGTTTCCACTATAGTTCACATAGCTTAGGAACTCATTTAACATACCTATATCAGGCTTAGAATGCGCGGCTCGAATAACTAGAGGGAGGATCCCCAAAGGCTGGACACGAAAAGGCACTCCCGGCTCAGGGATGCCTTGTTGTTGATGAGGCATATTGGGCGGGTTTGCTCCATTCAAGTTCGATCCTTGCGGAATGTTGTTTTGAACTCCCTTAGGTGGATTTTGTCCTAGAGGAGGGTTCAAGGGATCTTCATGGGCTACGAAACCAGGTGGATGGTTAAGATTAGCCATTAACTCAAGTGACATCTGTTCTCTTTTCTCTCTTTCTTTGGAGTCTGAATAGCTTCTCGGGATTCGAGTGCATACACCAAAACCTGTAAACATGCGACGATACAAAAACACCAAAATAGAAAAAAAAACGAATACAAACTACAAACTAGACACTTTTAAACTACTATGAAAACAAAAAAATCTAAACCACCATCCCGCGCAGTGGCGCCATCTTGACCTTTGCCGCCCCGTGATATAAAATAAACAACGACGCAAACGGGGATAGAGTCTGAAGAGTACAGATCGCAGGTAGCAATAAAAGGATAAATATAAATTCATTCGCAGGGATAAACTGGTGATTTTTATGATCTTCAAGTAATATAAAAATGTAAAGAATGCAATTTGAATGACAAAAAGGAAATATATTTGTTTGGTTTTAAAGGATTTTAACTAATTTACAAATTCAAGTAACTGCGAATAAATAATTATGATTATCAACTAAGAAATAGAAATAAACAACTAAATAAAAACAGATTAAACTGATGAGAGCGGAGCTTGAAGATATTGCTAGTCAATACTTTATGCAGCAAATTGATTTTTCTATTACTAAGGGCGAATTGGTTTGGTTTTCTCACTAGTCAGGATTCGAATACGATTAAGCTTACACAAGGGCAACCTTGGCAAACTCAACTTTATCCCTACTCGTCTCATGGCTTTAGGTCTTGTTCATGTTACTTTCTACCTTAATCGTATACCAAGCGTGCCAATAATGTCCGCTAAAAGGCACTAAGCATCTATATCCTATATCTATAATCCTTCCCACCGTCCAGGTGTTAGTCGGATTACTAAATCTCCCACTACTTTGGCCACAAGCACATGAGTATTGAAAGCACGAAACAAATATAAAAATGGAAATTAATATAATACCCAATTCATTTCAATATAATAACATATCCCAAATGTAATTAACACAAATAAAAAAGGTAACATATTATATTAATCAAGCATCCCCAAGCTTAAAGAGTTTAGCTCGTAATCAATTTAATACAAAAAAACAAATAAACTAATTAAAACTACTGATTAAATCACGTTTAATACAGAAAATAAGATAATGTTACTATTGAAGGGAAGATGGAATGATGATTGGTTGAGTTAGAATTGATGGGTTCATGGACACACACTTGTTCTTCATCCTTTTGTCTTCAGTAGCTTCATCTTTCTCTTCTTTTCTCTGGATATATGACTTCTAAAAGTATAGCTCATTATGTGTATTGATTAGGGGCTGGAAGATAAGCATATATAACTTCTAATTTCGTTGGGCTCCGTCTAGGGTTAAGGAAATAGGTCAAATTTAGCCCAACCCGTTTTTGCTTTCACCAGATTTCTTGTTCGAACCACGCGAGCAAATTTCATAACTTCTTCGTCTTAACTCCAAATTGAGTGTCGTCACTTGCCACACAACTATGATTTCAATATCTATCCAAACAAAAAGGTTTCAGGTCCAAAGCTCTTACCCAAAATTCGTGGCAACAGAAACACTCAAATGCAATAAATCTCCCGAACAAGCTCTAACTTTCCACCATTCTCTTCAATAATTGATTTCTCCTCTTTATCTTGGACCCTTGTATCAAGCATATACCTAAAGCTACACACTAAACACACAATTAAGTGTAAAAATATCTATAAACAACAAATAGTCCAAAACTAGGGATGAAAATGCAATATAGCAAATACTAAGGAAAAAATATTACACTTAGGTTCAATAAGTCCTAAAATAATGTTTCGTGAACGGATTTATTCGTCACAAATAAAGAGATATCAATACCCTAACTGCTAACGAATTGATTCTGCAACATCCTTCATATTTTTCATTCTTATAATGCGATAATCATTCTATGAAAGTCTCTTAAATTTAATTAGTCTGTCATCTTGCTAATCGAGTTATTCTTCCTCGCTATCCAGCGAATTTTATCTCTGCCCCTTAAACGCTATTACAAGTTTACAACTTTAGTGTACCTCCCTCTTATTTGAACCCAGAACTACACACCCTATTTGTTCTTCTATTATGGGCGGCCTTTAGAACAAAAAAAAGAATATTATGGGCGGCCAAGCATTATTTACTACCCATACAATATAATACACGTCAGAAATGTTGTGCTTATTATAATAAAATAATACAAGTGTAAGAAAAAGAAAACGTGTTATATTTGCAAAACAATAATAATTATTATATTTTAGTACATTTATTTCAATATATAACGAGAGAACAAACCCCATCTCATTCTAACACCCTGGAAATTTCCTTGCTCTTAAGCCATACATATATAAAAGCATAACTGATGTGCTTAACCCCATTAATCACATCATACATAAACATCACAAAGTTGATCGGAAGAAGAGAGATCAGCAGGGTGACCCTGGAAACACAACTTAAGCTATCATATAAAATATGAACTGCAAAGTAATTTCACATGGTGACCAATTATCTCAGTTTAATATCTGCTCAACTAGCTATCAACTAACTAAACTATCAAGTCTTGGAAGCTGCTCACGTCTCTCTTTTGGTGTAACAAAACTCACCATGCCCAATCTTTCTGCTAAAACTGCATCTGAATCGTCCTTCAAAACAATTGCTAGGGCCAGCACAATTGAAACATATTGCACAGAACCACAATCAATGGAGACTCTCTATGATTTACTTGGAATTTCAGAAAGTGTAACATTTCCAGAAATCAAGAAAGCTTACAAGCAGTTGGCAAGAAAGTATCACCCCGATGTTTCACCTGCAGATAGTATAGAGGAGCACACAAGGATGTTTATTATGGTTAAAGAGGCTTATGATACTCTTTCGGATCCACATACTAAATCTGTGTATGATAGAGATTTATCAGCCGCGAGTATGGAAATTGAATTTTCGGCTCCAACTAGAACTGGATCCCAAAATGATATGGGACTGTGCAGGAATAAGTGGCAATCTCAGGTTCATGAAGAGAGAAGGAACATGAATAGAACTAACAGAGGAAAGGCATCATGTGGAGCTAGGATGCGTAGGCAATGAGATCACAATATTTGGTTTTCAATCAGCCAATTAACATTGATTTCTTTCATTCATTTGTACATGTTCCCTCAGTAAATCCATGTATATAAAAAATTTTGGTTATGTTCCAAGATATATATAATTCAATTATATAATCTGAATGGCACTTTATTTGTCTCTATGTAGTGGATTCTCGCTAAGGGTGGAAATCGGATCTGAAATTTCCGATTTCCGACTTTTCCGATCCGAAAATTCCGATTTCGGAACAACTTTTTACGATTCCGAAATTCCGATTTCCGATTTTTCCGAAAAAATCGGATCGGAATTGGAACTACATATAAATTTCCGAAATTTCCGGGTTTTCCGATCCGATTTTATTTCCGAAATATGTTTCCGATTTTTATTTCCGAATTTCTAATTTTACATTTCCTATATTAAATAAATAATTTTTTTTGTTAAATGAGTGATCCGGGCTAGCTTGCGCGCACCTGACTAATCTCATGGAGGTATACATGTCTCCCCGTATATATTCTAATGGTAAATCAGACCTAGGCTTCCCATGTTTAGGGAGAGGTTCAAACACAATCAGAAATAATAAATATTAATATAAAGAAAAAAAGTATAAATGTTGATAATTTTCATAACAAAAGAAGAAAAGAAAATGTAAACGCGTTGAAAATTTGAAACACAATGATACATTAAGAGTAAAAGTGTTTATGTGGTTGGAGGATATGATGCTAGAACGGTTTATGAGGATGATATGGGGAAAAATAGAGGCAAGCAAGTGGCTAACCTTAGTATTGGAAAGTCGTCAAAACATGAGTGACTTTCTGAGAATCTGCAAAAAGCCAAGAGAAGAAGAGACTTTAAAATGGGAGTTTGATGGATTATATGGTGCTTATCAGTATCTTTTTTACGTTTCTCAGAGGGCCATCGATCTTATAGAGAAGATCCCAATTATTGGTTTTTATGATGATGAGGAGGAATTTGAGAAGGAGGATGGAGGCGGCAACTCCAAAAAAGCCGCGAAGTTCAAATGACTACATTATTTTGGAATGTTCAGGGAATTCGAGCGCCCTTAACATTGTCAAGAATTAGCTCGATGATAGCTCAATTTCGTCCTGGTGTGGTTGCTTTTTGTGAAACTATGTTGAGAGAAGTAGACTCTCAAGAAGTGGTGGCGCGGTTTGGTTTTAGCAAGTCCTTTTTTGTTGAACCATCGGGAACTTCTTTCCATTCTGGGGGGTTCTTGCTTTTGTGGCACTCTAATGTGTTTCTTAATGTAGTCTTTAGCTGCAATTTCTATGTTATTGTTCTAGTTAAAGAATGTTCCTTTTCGTACTATATGATCTTCTTACATGCTCCTAATGACTTTAATCAACGAATTGAGATATGGAACGAAATAACAAATTGGAGTAGAGAAATTAATGAACCATGGATGATACTAGGAGATTTTGATGAGATATTGAACATTACAGAGAAACAAAGCAAGAATCAAGCTAACCTTAATCATATAAATGCTTTTTTAGATTTTACTCATAATAATTCGTTGGTGGAAATTAAGTCCAATGGTTGTTTCTTTACATGGTCTAACAGGATGGAAGGAGACAAGAACGTAAAGACGAGGATTGATCGAGGTATGGCAACTTATGAATGGATGGAAAAATTCCCGAGATCACAAATCTTTATTCCTCCTGCTATAGGGTCAGATCACTCTCCCTTACTTCTTCATTATGATATAAATATGAAAATTGGGAAAAAACACTTCAAATTTGAGAGTAGATGGCTTGATAACAATAACTGCAGAGAAATAATAGAAAATAATTGGAATATACCTAATGACAGAATCCCTATTCCTAATTTCATCAAGAAGAGAGAATACACGAAAAAAGAATTAACTAAATGGAGTTCTAAGAATTTTAGGAATCATGAAAAAACTATTAAAAGTTTACAAGACAAACTCATAAAAATTAATAGTAAGGAAGAGGATAAAGATACGTCTAAAGAAGAAAATAAGATTAAAGAACGAATAAAAGTAGAGTATAACAAGGAGGAAAAATACTGGAGCGATAGAGCGAGACAGAATTGGCTCATGTATGGTGATAAAAATACAAAATATTTCCATCTTGCCACTATACAGCGTAGGAAACTAAACCGTATTACGAGAATAAAAAACAATGAAGGAATCTGGAATGAAGATTCCGAAGACATTAAACAATGTTTTCAAAATTTTTATAATGACCTTTTCAAAGAAGATACTGGAATAGAAAGAAATATGAAGAAAGCGATAGAATTTATAAAACCCCGGGTAACAGAAAACATGAATGTGGAACTAACAAAAAAACCTTCTATTGAAGAGGTAGAGAAGGCTATTACAGAATTGTCGGCGTCTAAGGCACCAGGCCCTGATGGACTAAACGGTAAGTTTTATAAAGAATTTTGGGAAATAATTAAGACTGATGTACTACAGGTTATTAATGACTTCTTTGAAAATAACTGTTCGTTGGAAACTATTAACGATACTCTGATAACTCTTATTCCAAAAGGGACCACACAGGAGAATCTGGGGGACTTTAGACCTATCTCCTGCGTGAACTTTATTTATAAAATCATTACAAAAATTCTTTCTAATCGTTTAAGAGAGATTATGAATACAATAATATCCCCAACACAAGCAGCTTTTATTAAAGGCCGAGCGATCCAAGACAACATTATTATAGCTCAAGAGATATCTTTTTTTATGAGCAGGAAGAGGAAAAACAAGAAAAATATGGCAGCTATAAAAATTGATATGGCAAAGGCATACGATCAGGTAAGATGGGATTTTCTTTTCAAAGTTTTGGATAAATTAGGTTTTAATGAGACTTGGATTAGCTGGATTAGAAATTGTGTTACCACAGTTTCTTTTAACCTCAACTTGAATGGTGAAAGACTTGAAAATTTTAAACCTGGTAGGGGCCTGAGACAAGGTGACCCCCTTTCCCCTTTTTTATTTTCTATCATGACAGAATCTCTCATTAGTATTATTGATCACTATGTTGAAAGTAAACTAATTAAAGGTATTCAGATTAATAGGAATTGCCCGACAATTTCTCACCTTTTATTTGCAGATGATTCGCTTTTTTTTATAGACTTAGATGATATGGACATTAGTAATTTTAAGCAATGTCTGGATATATATTGTTCGGGATCAGGACAAAAAATTAACTTCCATAAATCAGCCATCCTATTTAGCAAAGAGACTCCAGCTAATTTAAAAGAGAGTATCACCACAATGATGGATATTATGGAAACAAACGATTTAGGATATTATCTAGGGATTCCACTCTGCCATAAAAGATCAAAGGTGGAATCTCTTGAATGGATAGCAAAAAAAGTTTTTAAAAATACAGAAGGATGGAAAGCAAAATTATTATCGGAAGGTGGAAAAGAAGTATTAATTAAAGCGATACTACAAGCTATCCCTAACTATTATATGTCTATTTTCTCTTTTCCGGTTTCTTTTTGTAATAAACTTATTTCAGCTATATCTAATTTTTGGTGGAGCTCAGGGGAACGAAACAGGATTCATTGGGTAGCATGGGAAAAGATAGCAATAAGCAAAATGCTAGGGGGACTGGGATTCAAAGATTTTAAAAAAATGAACACTATTCTACTAGCAGCACAAGCCTGGAGATTGATGAATAACCCAGAGAATTTGGCTACGAGATTACTTAAAGGTATATATTTCAATAAGTCTAATATTATGACATGTAAACTTAAACAAAGCAGGACATGGAGTTGGGCAAGTATTATAGAAGGTAGAGACTTTATAAAAAAACACGGGATAAAAATTATAGGGAACGGCAGAGATACAAATATATGGGACGAAAGATGGATAGATACAAACTGGAAATTAGAAAAACCAGAAGGAGTTACATTTACAAAAGTTAATGAACTAATGAAAGACAACAAGAAAGAATGGGACTTAGAGAAACTGGATAATTTATTCCCCGAACCTATTATACATCTTATCAAGAAAACAAAGATCAATGAGAATGAAACAAAAGACAAGTTTATTTGGCCTTTTTCGAAAGAGGGTACTTATGATACAAAGACAGGATATAGGGTTATATCGGAGGAGCAAATAGTTAACAAGGCGTCAACAACGGGAGCTAAAATAATGCAAGATTCGCCAATTTGGAAAACAATTTGGAGCTCGAACATTCCAAAAAAAATAAAATTGTTTATGTGGAGATTAGTAAATAATGCAATTCCAACGAGAGACAACTTATATAAGAGAAAATGCGCGGATGCTACAAACTGCTTATGGTGTAATCATAATAACGAGGATGTTGAACACTTACTTCTCCATTGTAATATGTGCAAGGATATTTGGGCAGGGTCCATCTTGCAAATAAAAATCCAAGAGGTGTTCAAAGACAATATAGAGAATTGGTTCTTAAAGATTATTCAAAGTTTCGTTAAAGGGGGTTGGGAAGAAAATGTAGTGAGAGATTTCATCATGATTAACCTCTGGAATATTTGGAAAGCAAAAATGAAAGCAATATACGAAGGAATAAAAGTATGCGGAACAGGGATTAATATAGCATCCAAAAAACTGATGCAAGAGATTCACGGAATCAATTGGATTGCGGAAAACTACAAAGGCCTCAACAAAAGAGGAGAGGTAAGCAATGATACAACTAGAGATGAACAAAATCAAGACATTTCATTGTATTGTGATGCATCCTTCTCCAACAAATGGGACCCTTCGGGAATAGCTATCTTTGGAGCGCACAATAACACAAATACATCCTTTGAGTATAGCTGCGATATGGATTGTAACTCAGCCCTAGAGGGAGAAGCAAATGCAGTCTTTAAGGCCACACAAATTAGTGCAAATTTCCCAGGGAAGAAGATCGTGGTCTACTCGGATAACCTTGAAGTTATTCAAGGTACGAAGCAGGTGTCAGCCGCACGTTGGAATATCCAACCTATTCTGCGCAAAATTATCCACAATGCTGAAGAGCTCGGGCAAATTTCCTTCAACTACATTAATAGGAAGTTCAACAGCAAAGCGGACAAGATTGCAAAGGAAGCTAGACACGAGGCAACTGTTTTGCGTCGGAAAACTTTTAGTTTATTCGACTTATCTACTAGGTTTAGTAAACTAGGAATTGGATGATCTATTTTGTTTTTTTTGTTTTTTCGGTGCATAGGCACCTTCCACTGTCCAAAAAAAAAAAAAAAAAAAAAGTCTAACCCATTTTTTTAAATTTCACATTACCTTCCCACGAGCCCTATATCTGTTTTTTTATTTAATTTGAAAAGTAATTTATAGTCTTTTTTTTTACCTTCTGTTACTTATGTTACTCCTATTATTGTTTTTTTACCTTTTGTTAATTATGTTATTTCTATTACTGTTCATGAAGTTTATAAGTTAAGCTTTTTAACTACGGTTACATGAAAAGTTTATTAAGTTTCGTTTTTAACTATTTTTGTGTAAGTGATAAACTATTGCTCCGATTTTCAACCCTTAGTCTCGCAATTTTCGAAACAAAAGTTCCGAAATTCCGAACCCAAAATTCCGAAATTTCCGAATGAAAGGTTCCGAAATTTCCGAATTTTCGGCAAATTCCGAAATTCCGAATTCGGAATAATTTTTTCCAGTTCCGAAAAATTGGATAGGAATTGGAACAGAAAAAATCTATTCCGAAAAAAATAGGAATTTTTCCGAAAGACCCTTTTTCCGATCCGTTCCTTCCGATTTCCACCCCTAATTCTCGCTATATATAATTATAGCAGTATATTGGAGTTCTCCATATTTGGGGAAATTTTGCCAGAAAATTTGCTCTGGTAGGTTTTCCATCTTATTTTGGATAATAGATCATGAGGTACTTCTCTTCAATTCGATTCTCCAAATTTAAATGATCATATCCAAATTCCAAATTTTCCGAAAATATCTATCGAAATATGACAATTGAACGGTGCTTAGGATTATAGAATCATGGAATGGATCCATCAAAGCTTTTCTGGGGACTAAATTAGTTTGGAAGTGAGAAGTCTTCGTGATAAATGTATTATAAATAAAAATGAAGAATATATGATTAAATATATTATAAATAAAAATGATAAATGTTTGATTTTATAATCAAAATACGAAAGAATATATATTATATTATATTATATTGATTTTAATATAATTTTTTTATGTTATCTTAAATATAGTTGATGTCTCCATATTCGTGATAATCAATCTAGGTTTGATACATCATTTTAGGTGTATTTCGTTAATTGTTAAGGGATTTTCCCATATTATTAGATAATTTCTTAATTCGTGTATTGATTTGGAAATTTATCTTTTAAAGCATATCTAGTATAATTTTTGTGTTATTGTGAAGTTCTTGAGTACAAGGAAATATTTAGAAGCCAAATCAACGTCAAGAAGTTAAGGAAAAAAGATCCAAGGTGAAATCTAGAGATAAAAGGAAACAAAGTTGAATTAGGAAAAGTAAAGCTGTCAAGTTAATCTGCCATGCAGAAAATTCATTCAGTGTTTTGAAGACTGCATATATAAAATCTATTACGAATTTAGATGAGATATTTCACCAGCGAATAGATCTTTGAATTGCGGTCATTTGGACTGGTTGTACACAAAATTTGACCAAGTAACGAAGAAGATATGACCAAAATATTGAAGCAGTATTTATCCTATCCTATATTTTAGAAAACGAATTTATATTGGACTCCAATTACTTGTCTTCCACTACAGGATTTCGAACTAGGGTTAGAGAACACCTATAATTACACCCTCTTATAACTGTTAACATGTCCTTGCTTGGATATTAGTTCTTTTCATCAAGTTTTATCATCCAAAGAAACAATAAGACGTAGAGAGGAAGACAAGAAGTTGGATAGTCACAAAATCATCTTCTCCATCCTATCCCTCTATCATTAGGGTAATTTGTATTAGATTTTCTAACTTATCTTTGTTTCTAATTAATTTTATCCTTAGTTCTATTTCAAGTATGAACTAATATTCCCATATCTTGGGTTTCGCATATGTATAATCTTTGAAATTCTACTTCTTCTATCTATGTTCTTTGGGAAAATACTTTTAAATATATTGAGATTCTTACCTTTAAATTTGCTTTATGTGTTTCGACTTATTTATAGCCCTAATCTTGATCATGTTAGGACTGTCTTTTGTCATTGGATGGTTACCCGGAAGGGGTGTTCAACTATTGAAACGCCACATAAACGCCTAGTGTGCAGTAGTGTTCCTGACGGGTTAGCCTAACTAGATAGTCACTATGGTTTGAGATTAACCATCGACCATTGCGCAGGGTCCCCTTACCCAAATCTCCTGGTAATTGTTAGGTTGCTACCTAATTCCACCCGGAAGGAGGTTAGGAGGAATATAGAATTCTGACTATTTACTCTAAGAGTTTTAATCACCCTTATAACTAGAATTAGAATTAGAAGGATAAGAGCATGCTAGAAATCATAAGCTATATTTCTCATCTCCATTCTTTAGTAATTATTTATTTGCATTAGGAAAATTCTTCTATCCAATATTGGATGGTCCTACACCAATTATATTAATACATATACCCATGTTTTAAACTTACAAAAGTAACCAACTTGCTAATCTAGTGACATGTGTTTTGTTATACTAATTAATGGCTATGATATGAATATTGGACCATCCAATATTGGATGGAAGTCTTACCCTTTGCATTATTATCTTTTAAATCTAAAAACCAAATAAATAGTATTTCTTTTATTTGTCTTATTATCAGACAAGTAATTTCTCCTACACTTCTCTATGACACAAGTAGATCTAACAGACTAAATCCCTGCGAACAAACTTTACTTACTAACTAAACTTGCAAACGATTTGTGATACTTGCAGTGAGTTTCTGTGGTTGTTAAGGGTGTGCGTCCTTATCTTTATAATTATTATTTAAAATCATTATTTTATCACACCGTTTCCTCCATCAATAGTATATAGATTTGTTATTTTAAAATAAAAAATAATGGTTTATAGAATCATAAAGAAAAATGTAACAAATTATTTTATTGAGGACATTGTACTCATGAAATATAAATTGGAAATTTCGATAAACATCAATTAGCGGTCATGATTGCGCGCATTTACTAATGTCCTCGCTAAAGGTAAAATGCTTATAAACTCCATTTCACTTTTTCATCGGATTACTTCAAACCTCATTTCACCAAAAATACTCGAGCTTCATTATTTTCGACCCCTATTTCTAGCAGGATAAACAAGACCAACCGCCATCTACCACCACCACGTGCCATTTACCACCATGCCCGACGTCTGAGGACAAACAAGGTAGAAACTCTTTGAAATTCCTTTCTATTAAAACAATTTTTACATAATTTTTTTAAAAACTAAAAAGTTTTTTGTTTTTTGGGTTATGGTGAATTGAATTATACCACAACCACCACAACAACGCCTTCCACCGCCACCGCGCAGCATCCACCACTACTGCCCACCATCTGAGCTCAAACAAGGTAGAAACCTTTGCAATCCCTTTCTATTATATCAATTTTATTTAACTTTTTTAAAACTAAAAACTTATTTGTTTTTTGGGTTATGGTGAATTGAGTTCCACCACCACCGCACGCCATCCACCGCCACCGCGCACCATCCACTACCACCGCGCGTATCCACCGCCGCCCATTTCATCTTGTCTCATTAGCTTCCGATTGTATAATTCTTTGATCATTTTCTCCATTTAAGATATTTAAATATTTATGCATGTATTATTCAAAGAGTATTTATTATGCTTTGGTTTGTAATATTTTTTAAAATTTGGTCATTGTTTGATTCGATTGTACTATTATTTTGAGTGTTTAGTGTAATTAAGGGTGATTGTAGCTTAATTTTTGGCATGATATAGCCAGGTTAATGATTTTGTACAATTTTTAAATAATATAGGTAAATTTTGTGCAATTTATGAATAATATAGCAATTTTGTGTAATTATTGAATTAATTAGGGACCCCAAGTGCAATTTTTGAGCTATAAGTAAGGGTTGAAATGCAATAAATAAAACTTAGGGTGAAAGTGTATTAAAATAAAAAGTTAATTTGTCCCCACAGATTTGCAGCGCAGGGTCCTTCAACGATTAGGGGTAATTTGTCCCATCATAACATATAATCTTTTTAATACCACTGTATACGTACAACTGTAATCTTTTTGATTTCTTTTGTGAATCGGATTTCTTTCGGATCAATGATTGGATGGTTATAGAGGATTGGCCGAATATTTTTTCTAATATACATGGCAACTGTGCTAAGGGCTACACCCTTTTAAACACAACTTGAAAAAACATATTTTCGAGCCGATAGAATGCCGCCTAACCAGACCCCGAAAAATTGGGAGGCCAATTGTCAGATGTGGCGAGCGGAGAAGAATCAGGTAATATTTTATCCTTTACTTTTAAAAATTAATAAATATATATACTTTAATATATTATTTTTTGTTTTGTGGAAAAAACAGGCCCGGGCTGAAGTGAATAGGAAAATCCGAGAGAAGCAAAAACACCCAAGTGGGGCAGGTTCGGAGACTCACTCCCGGAAATGGGAGGGGTTATTCTTGGTAAGTAACAAAATTCAATACTTTGTAACATTAACTAATTCTACTAACACTTGTTTACTTAACTTATTGATTTTAACATGATGAGGAGAAGAACTCGGTGAATATTCGAGCACTAGTTTATGGTTCAGAAGAGCGATTCCCCCTTCCCCAGATGGCAGACTTCTTCTTTGATATTGGTTATGACATGGTGCAAGACAAGTGGAGGACCGAAGGGTATGAACGATCAGATATAAGTTTTTCAAACAACATTTTCAATCTTAATTTTCAATTTCAAAAATTTAAGTATATACTTTGTATTTATTTCATCTAACAGGGCATTCTGAGAGCTATTTTGCGTGACAGGGTCCAAGAATCCCATACTCAATCTGCCACCTCATTATCTACACCCTCCATATCGCAGAAGGAACATGTAGAAGCGGTAATGGAGGCGGCCTGAATAGGTATGGGTGAAGGTAGGGGTGTGCATCGGGTTAGAAAACCAGCATAACCCGACCAACCCGATTACACTAACCCGAAATAATTCGGGTTAGTTTTCTATTGGGTGGGTTGCGGTTTACATTTTAGAAAAAGTATACACTTTTTGCGGGTTGCGGATTTTAAACTTGAAACCCGCAAACCCGCATATCCGATTACCATGTATAAATTATTAAAAAAATTGTATTGCTCATTTTATTCAAATAAATTTGTATGGTCATGTGATTCTTACTCTATATTTCTTTTTCTATTTCTTCCCTTTTAAATTTTTTAAATCCCTTGGTATTTCATACATATTTTTTCAAATGAATCTGTTTTCATTTCAGTTATGATATTATCTCAATCTTTTGTTTAATTCATAAATTTATTTTTCTAAAATCTCATTTTATATTTTTTAAAATCAGAGATGATTTAATATATATATATATATGAGTATCATAAACTATATTTGTGTTGCAACATGCATTTGTAATATAATCCTACCGAATGATTATGGATACAATTTCGGCTTATCTATTAAACTAAATCACCCGCAATGCACCCGCAACCCGCTCAACCCGAAACTCAATGGTTTATATAATGGATTGTGCGGGTGCGGGTCTCATTTTTCAAAACCCGCACAACAACTGGTGGTTTGTGGGTTGAGTATTTTTCATCCAAAACCGACCCGCGCACACCCCTAGGTGAAGGGAACCGGAGATGGATCTCTGGAGTTGGACCTCCTAGGGCCAAACGTTCGAGGAGCAGTGGTAGTGGTTCTGATTGTCCATCCGAGAAGATGCTCCAGGACTTTGATGGGATGATGGGGGCCATCAACGAGTATCTTATCTCTGTGGGCACCAGATGGAGAAGTGTCTCGATCCACGAGCTCCACAGCTGCCACCAAATGCACGAGCCGGACACTAGAGACTCGGTTGACTGGAGCTCTCAACTTTGTTATTCGAGTTAGGGCAAAACATGGTCTATCTCCTCATGTGCCTCCTTCCACTACTGATCCTTCTACTTTCAAGCCTCCCCGTTCTGGTCTTTTAGCAAGCTAGCCCACCCAGCAATTACTGCTCATGGACGAGGACCTTAGTGATGAAGATGACGAGACCTTACTTTGACTTATTTTGACTTTTATTTTGATCGTTTTATCTATATTTATATTGACTTCGGGTGTATTTTGTATGTTTATGTAATCATATCGTTTTAATTTTACCAGTTTATCGATATTATTTAATAAAAAATGAATAATTAAAAAAAAGTTAAAACCAAAACTAAAGAATAATGAATAATAATAGTAGCTTTTAAAAAAATGGTCGCTAGTGAGTACAATGTTCTCTCTAAAAGAAGTCCTTTCAAAACCACCTATCGCGAGGATATAAACCCTTACGAAAACCTTTTACATTCGCGAGGATACGAGCCCTCACTAGAGACTTACCTTTAGCGATGACAAGATGTCGTCAAGAAAGATACATTATCTACCACGGTGACACACTAAAGTCCTGACGTAAAGGGTCTTTTGCAACAAACGTTTAGCCTGGACATGTCCTCGCTAAAGCCAAAAAGCAGTCTTTCGGGGGGATTTTACTCGTCAACCGCGACGACAAATGACGTCGCGAAAGGTAAAGACGGTTTTAGTGCACAACCACCCAATACATTATATAAACCATTGAGATTTGGATAGGCGGATGTAGGTGATTTGGTTCGATAAATGGTCTGATTTTGTATCCGAATTCATTAGACGGGTCAATTTAATATTATAAATAAAATATATAACAAAAAGTATAGTTTAGGATATTTATATACATTTCAAATAATTTCTTAGTAATTGATATACAATACGAGAAAAAAGAAAATCAAGAGCAATTCTTTAATATGCTTAAATCTGTATATTAAACATAATAAGATGAAGAACCAGCACAAGCTACATGACGGTTAAGATCTGATAAAACAAAAAAGTGGTTAAACCAAACATTATTTTGTCCTTGTCATCACGGGTAGTAAATCATTCTCAGTCAACTTGAACAAAAATGTCAGCAAAGTTGTGCCAATCAGAAGCATAACCAAGAAATATAAAACTATACTACTAGTAGTAGCCTAGTAGGTGTATAATCGTGGACCAAAAAAAAGAAAGGTGTATAAGCTTGGTATAATTGTAAAATTCTTATAATATTCCAATACAATCGAACTAGTAGATATGGGAATAGAATATTGGATTAAAACAATCTCAACATCATGGAACTTTCCTACCTCCTCAATGGAGTATGATTAGCTACATAAAAGCAGAATACATAGACAGACTCAATAAAGATCACAAAGGAGAGACGAAACTCAAAGAAGCAAGCAAATCATTTAAATTATATCAGAATCATGAGTGGCAAATTGATTTCAGGTGCTGAATCTCATTTTAATATCTGCTCAACAAGCTACCAACCAACTAAATTATCGAGTCTTGGAAGCTCAAGCTCTAATCTCTCTTTCCGTACCAAACTACCATTGCCAAGCCCTCTTTATGCCAAAACTGCATCAAGGTCATATAGAACCATGGCTCGAGCAAGCACCATCGACACATTTTGCACAGAAGCACAAACTACAGAGACTCTCTATGATTTACTTGGAATTTCAGAAACTGTAACATTTCCAGAAATCAAGAAAGCTTACAAGAAGTTGGCAAGAAAGTATCACCCTGATGTTTCACCCGCAGATTGTGTAAAGGAGCACACAAGGATGTTTATTATGGTTAAGGAAGCTTATAATACTCTTTCCGATCCAAATACTAAATCTGTTTATGATAGAGATTTATCAGCTGGGAGTTTGGAAATGGAATTTTCAGCTAGAACTGGAACCCAAAACGATACGGGATTATGTAGGAATAAGTGGCAATCTCAGGTTCATAAAGAGCGAAGGACCATGAACAGAACTCATAGAGGAAAGGCATCATGTGAAGCTCGAATGCACAGGCAATAAGAGATCATCAGATTAACATTCTGGTTTTTTAATCGGCTAATTGACATCAAATTCTTTCATTTATTTGTACATGTTCCCTCGGCAAATCCATGTATATAACAAATTTTGGTCTTTAATCAATTTAATGTTCCAAGACAATTAGATTGTTAAATGTACTTAGAACGAACATTACCTTTATTTGAATAATCTGGTTTACACTTTATTTGTCTTTGTTAGTGAATTCTCACATTATAACACACGGAGTAAACATTTATACAATTTGACATAGGGATGTTAGTTGATCCGATAAAGTTCTTAAATAAATCTCTGTCTAACAAAAGACCAAAGAAAACCATTCGCGAAAATTATGTGGAGTCACACTATACTATACATATCCATATTAAGTTAATTATTTCTTTGTACTTTTAGTTCCCTACGTATCAAAATACAGAAGTTTAATAGCTTTACAACAATCACTTCTTTTCCTCTTGTTGGAGGTGTTCTCTAATGTTAGTTCAATGCTTTACTATAAAATTTTATATTTGGTCTATGTATAGCAGACGACAATGTAATTATTGTAATTACGGGTGAAATTTGGAACCACAATTTTCGATTCTGGCCGATTTGATAAAGTTCTGAATTTGAATTTATATTTTTAAATTCCAATTTCCGAATTTATGTCTATCAAATTTCCATTCCTATTTTAATAATGGTTAAAAAATATATTTTTTTGTATGTGGGTGGTCCGGGTCAGCTTACACGTACCACGATTAATCAGACGAAAAATATACAATCCTCCTTATGCATACCTCAGGTTACCTATATTCAAGGAAAAGTTTGAAAAAAAAGCAAGATTCTGACCCGTTAAGCTGACTAGTACTAGGTTAAAAAATATTTTTTTATATTTCTTAATTTTTAAACTAGATTTAATAGTCATGTTTGTTACTTATCTATACTGGTTTTGACTATTTTATCACCAATACTCCAAGATTATCTAAAGGGACCATTATCTTTACAATTTTTCACTACCGTTGGTCAATTTAATTTGTCAAAGATGGTCAATGACAGAAAAATATTTGACGTTCACGTGCTTATATGCTTGGGCTAATAATTCGTTCACCGAAATATTTGTTTTTAAACCGATTAATATTACAAACAAAACATAAACATAATTAAAACATTTTTCTAAGTTAGCCTCATAATTCCACTTGGAAGATCTGAACATGATAGGGTTTATGGAAGTTCCAGTAGAATCCATGAGTATCACACGCATATGGCAATCTCAACCTCTTCACTACAGTTAGATTAATATTTTCTTAACACAGTTATAATTGTAGGTGAGTTTCTCATGCGTTTATTAATTTAATTTAATTCGTATTGTTTCATTTTTATGAATATAATGGTGCGAGTTATAGGATGTATAATGATATTATGTATGAAAATAGCTTGATTTTCAGATAAACTTAGGGTTTAGGGTTATTGGATTCGGGTGAAATTACGATTTATGGTTTAAGGACTGATTTTCCAGATTGTTTGTATTTACGAATGGATTGCTTACATTTTAGTTTGATTAAGTTATGCATGTGATTCTAGATATCATAGGTAAGAGAAATATATTCGTACAATACGTATTTGCATTTATTTTGCATTTAAACCATGCTATTATTTTAAGTGCATATAATATTTGTAAATTATTGTAATCGTGGTGCATTGTATATGTAAATATCATAAATGCTATCTAATAGCATTGTTATAATTGTTATCTTATAGCATTGACATGTAATGTATAAAGTACAGTATTGAGCCTCTTTCAATACATAGAATTGAAATGGAACCACATAAAATTGCAATAAGTCCCACTTTTTTACTGACTTATGGTCTTATGATATCCAAAGAAAGAAAATACAAACGAAATCATACATTTACCAAAGATTGCAAGTTTACCCTTGTAAGCTATATGACAATCAGATTCATTTATTTACTAACAAATGCATTTATATCCCTTATGTAAAGAAAAATATAGTCAGATTAATATGTTTATAACAAAATTGCAATGATATTCGTGGTATTTACAAAATTTCATTCTGACCCTCTAATTAATGCATTTATACCCCTTGGTATCAAAAAATTAAATTTGAACCCCCTATTTTCTAACTAATGCATTTATACCCATATACTACAATAAAAATATAGATAGATCACCGGTTTTATCAAAGTTTGCAATTATAACTCTGGAATTTACAAAATTGCATTAGAACCTTCTAATCCCAACTAATGATAATACAAAAAAGCCTCATCTTGTGGTACAACTAGAGACCCGAAAATCTGAAATACAGTTTGGTACGCAAAAAATCCCACTGAAATTAGAGTCTTTATTTATAAATATTGTAATGAGGCTATACCATGTGGTGTCTCTCTTCATAAGAGAAAATGTACGGATACTAGTAAATGCAAATTTTGCAATCATCCCAGGAAAACGGTAGATCATATCTTCTTTTCTTTCCCAAATAGTGTGAAGGTGTGGAATGATACGAGTATGGGTCATGGTACCTACATTGAGATAGATGGTGATATGCAAGGATCTTACAAATCATTAAGGAAGATATCACGGAGAAATAGAGCAAAGAGATTTCTACGAATTTTTTCTTCATCACAATCTGGAACATTTAGACGCCATGTATGATAATTTGCTCGGGAGCTCAAAATAGAAATTGAATATGGTAATTATTCTCAGGAACAACTGTATGGAAGATTTCAGTGGTAGTGATTGGAATGGAGACCAATGTTTCGGGATTAACCTTGCTGGTAGAACAACCCTTTTTGGACAGGAACCTAATACTGGCAATCCAACCCTCAGGCATCAACTTTTTTTATGACACGTCTTTCATAAATGATAGAGAATTTACAAGCACTACGATGATTGGTTTCGACAAAGATAACTCTATGATTTTATGAAAATAAAATATGCTTTAGGTTATCTCAGCTTTTGAAGCAAAGTTTTTGCTGTCGTGCTAGCTTGTGAAAGAGCAGAACCTGTAAAGGATGTGTAATTACTATTCACAATGACTGCCTCGGTATTACCCAATACTTGAAGAATACGTCTAAAGTTTGCTGGAAATCTCAACCTCTTATGCAAAATTAGAGTATATTTACTATAGGTCTCACATTTTCATTAGGCACGTTCCTAGGAATAAGAATGAAGAGGTTGACTTAGTATCTAGAAGTTTTAGCATACCCTCCTGCCAGATAACTGGTTATCAATCCTTATCCCCGATTTAATCAATACTCTGGAAAGAATTGGTGTCTGATCTGGTAATGGATGAACTTTTGTAACTTTTAACTTACTTTGACTTTATTATATTTGATTTTGAAAAAAATTTATTCTAGTGTGTATAAAATTTACAATAACTAGTTTTAATAAACCTATTACAAGATAAAGTACATTCATAGATAATTACTTCATATCTACAGTTTATCAGAGAAGTAATTATTCTGACTTTCTGGTTAAAACGGTGATGACATCATTTAGGAGAGCAAACAATATAGTAATATTATTTCTTAACGTAATAATACTTAAAATAAAACTAATTGATTTAGGGCTCTATCAATATAAAATAATTTATTTGAGAAGTTTTATATTTTTTTAAAGGGATTAATACAACACATAAAGTTTGCATAAATATTATGGATCACTCTTCTATAAAAGGATGACCACCAACTAATATTTAAAAGTCTTACACCTTTTTAAGGGAAGTACCATTAAAATATCACAATGTTATATTAATTATGCTACAAAATTAACTCGTATTTCTATGAATTCCATACTAAAATTTAAAAAATAGTCCAACTATAAATATTAGGATTAGACACCTTCATAAATTATATAACCACATCCACGATCATGTGTACTCTTCAAATTACATTAGTGCATCTTAAGGCATTCAAGATGGATAATGTATGATGAGATACTTATCCATGTCATATATTTATACATGATAAAGGTTTAGTCCTGTCTTAGATTGACTCTAAGGGAATTCGAACAAACCCGTCTTAATTTACTAATCCATGTCATCCTTGATTATCGAACCCCTCGTTTTCTTCTTCATCTTGATTGAGAAGGATAATACGTGTATTGATCCTCCGACTAAACCAATATTCTTGACTTCTAGAACCAAATAATCTTGTAATGTTCTAAAACACTCAAATATTTATACTTTAAACCTTTTCCAAGCCAGCAAATAAAGACATTGTATGAACGATGGAGTGTAGATTGGATACCTTAAAACCTAACTGCTAATAATCGATGCATATGACTAAATCTCTAAAAATATGTCTTCCGTATATAGATTTGTTACCGAATAGAATTAACACTAATCACCATATCTAACTAATTAGAATCCCATGTATCAAGAATAACCCCCCGAAATACCTCATGTAAACACCAAGCATATTTAAATCAAATTTGATGAGTCGAAACACGACGATTCAATCTGAAGTACCTAATTGAGAATTGCACCATGGTCTGAATGAGCACGTCCAAATCAACGACATTCACATGAGAACACAAAGTATCCCACTCTATATTTGCATACGTCCTATCAAATCATCTCATAATGCGTTGAACCATACTTATATAGTTACACCAGCTGAAGGTAATCCTTCAAAACCTAATTCAATCAAATCTCAACCATGATTGAAATATTCAAACTTTTTTCATCCATGGAGTGGTTCCCGAACATCCACTATCTTATCCTCTTCCTTTCACACTTGGTTAATAATCATTAGCGACTAGTCATGGAACACTTAGGTTATGGGAAATTTGACCAAGAGTATTTAATCAGTTCCAACACTATTCATATATGTATGTGCATATATAAGTAAAAAATATCGATGAAGCATAATCGGTTTTCTATTTCAATATTATTCACCTAACATCCCACAAACATCACAAGAATTGAGATATCCAAATAATCCAATAACAACCAAATACCCCTTGTAAACAGTGGGCCTAAATGGCGTTTTGATTGATTGAGATGCACGAAGTAAAAATGAAAAAACAAGTATCCCTGAATAAGACAAAAACAAGACGAACGTGGACAGACCTCTGAAGCTACAAAGAGAAAATTGCCTAGGAATGAAGACATAAGAGAAGAAGATGGACCTTCGAGGAGTTTGAAGATCAGATTACCTATAGATAAAAGTTGAGAAGATATCAAGATCAATCCTTCGCAGAAGAAATAGAGGTGGATTACCTGAAGTCATCCAAAGATCAAGGGAAAGTAGAATATTGAGCCCGGACCCACTAAACATCAGAACTATCTATACGACACCAAAAGATTTTAAGGTTATGCTATTTGAGGACATCAGATACATGGGAAGATAACAGACATTTGAGAAGTTAAAATAGATTCGTTTTATAGCCGTTATTCATCTGTTGGAGCAGAAAGGTCAAGTTCGTCAATAGAGAATCTTGGGTTTGTTAATGGTGAAGTTTTGTGGATAACTATACATATTCAATGAAACCGTTTACCAAACCAAAAAAATGTATATGAAAATTTCACTGTGTGCATCGTGAACAATGTAACTAGCGAACGAAAAGTGATCAATATCAAGAAATTCCCAGATCCGAAATGCACAATGTGCATCGTGAACAATATCTACGGTGACCGAAGAAAGGTGACAATGCCTGGAATTACAGGTGCATGTTTTTGTCAAAAAATGTTATTATAAAATCAGTAAAAGAAGTAAAGGTGCATGAAATGAACACAAGTGGAAAGGGTGCAAACTATCCACCCTAAGCCAAGCCTAAAAAAGAAAACTCCAATATCCGGAAAAAGCCCTACGTCGTTCACACGCTGCCTAGTTGACCTGGCGACGGTGTTCATCTTGAACGATACTGGAGTATAGCGTTGTGCCAATATCTTTATCGTGTGGGTGATGGGTGCGTAACTTCCAGCTAGATTATAATGATTGATCGGTCCTTTTAAACACTTTAAGATTGTTAGAGTAAACAACCTTACTCTCCCCATGATCCTGCTCATGTAACTCTGCTACTTGTAATACTACTAGAGGTTCTCCCTTTACTTTTGTCTCACAATGTACTGCTACTTGTAATAGATGAACTGTGTTCTCATGTTGTGGAAATCTACAACACCAATACTTGTGTGTTATCAGTTGTGCTTTAAATAAGCGTCGCACAAAAACGACACCTCACCATACAAGTTGACAACTTGTTTTTGTGGTATCCTATTTTGGTTGTTTTGTGGTGTCATAGTATTTGGGTACCGAAATCTACTGGTCCTTAAATAACTCTTTCATTAATCTCTCAATTGTTTGTATCATAACTTTTGTGTCCATAGATTTTCAGATATTCCATAACATAATTAACAAGTATGGTCTTACAATCCTTTTATTCGATCCCTTATTTTCATATGTTATAAATTATTTGACCATCCATTCCCAAATTGTATACGTTGACTGTGTATGAGTAAGTACATGTAAACTGAAACCTTTTTATATATGCATACTATGTGGGCAATATAGTAATTGATGCTCAATAGAATGTGTAAAATCTTTGTACCAATAACACGCCGTCCTTTCCGAACTTGCGCTTCTTCAAATTAATAGTTGTAGGAATTGCATTTCTAAAACATTTCCACCCAAATATTATAATTTTTGTAGGTACATTAGAATTCCAAATGATCTTCCACAACAACTAGTCCAACTTCGCGTTGCGATACTGATGTCTCCCTGTTTGTGATAAAAAAATCCCCTTAGAATACATAATTTTAGGTATAAATTGGACTTAGTTATTAATAGTTGTATTTTACGATAATGCACTTTCTTCCTTGGTTTTAGACTTGGCGTTACTTTTAGAGCTTTTATGCGTTAATTTGTTTGTTTAGTGTGAAGTTCTTAGGTATATGTATGCAAGGAGGCATCAATATGGAGAAGAAGTGAATATTCAAGTCCAAGATCAAGAAAAAGCGTAAAATGAGCAAAAGAAATCACTTTAGTGAAGGTGGAGGAGTTCTAGATTGAGTTAAGTGGTCACTTGTTTCACTTCCCAAGCCTAGACGGTTAGGATTCAGACTTTGTGGTTCAAATAAAAAAGATGGGCCTTGGAGTTAGAGAAATTTGAGAAGTGTAATCAGTGGATATGGACTTAAGATGCAAAGGTTGCATACTTTTTACTAAAGTGGTGTAGTGCAGTGCGAATTAATTAAAAACAGATTTGGGCCCCTTAATCACTTACTTAAGCCTATGGGGGCCTAATCCGATTTTAATCATCATAAAAGGTTTCTTAGACCTCATTAATCAGTACACTTCATATTTTATCATTATTTTGAGATAGGGAAAGCCAGATCTCTTGGAAGCAAAGGGCAAAAGCTGGAGAAGACCATTCTTCCCCAACAACAGCTTAATCATTTTACCCTTTAGGTTGTTTTTAGTTTATTTTATGTTTTACGAGTTATGTATTTAATTAATTGTTTTTTATTCATTAAATTATGAGTTAAATTCTAAATACTTGAGAATCGAATTATTGGGATGAATTCTAGTTTCCAATTTAAAGTCATTTAAATTTGGAATTGTGTCAATTTAAATTAAGTCGAGTAATTTTATATTGACTATAGTCTTGTGATTGTTTACTATTGACTTCACAACTAAATATAGGTTTAGTATATAGGCTATTAGTTGTGGGAGTAATCATCCAGAAGGGGGGGGGGGGGGGTTTAAATACATAATTAGAATATAGACGTGTGGTGTGCATTATTGAACCTGACGGTCTTAACTAACCACGTACCAATTGGGTTAAAATCATAATTATTCGAAAGTACTTTTAGTGTCACTGTGACGAGGTCATTGATACCGTAGAATTGCTTCCTAAATCTACCCTGACGGGAGTTAGAAAGATATTAGAATCCCGACTAATATGAATTACCGACTTTGCCCTTAAACAATAGTTTTAGATTGTTTGCTTTGGTGATTCCTTAGCGAGACTCAAGTATACTTTTCAAATTAAGTGATCTTTATTTATTTTAATTTAGTTTTAATCTTAGTTTAATTTCAATTAATACGCTTAGTCTTTATAATAAAAAACAAAACAAAAATTTGTTTATATTATTTATCGCAATTATATTAATTATTCTTTCAAAACACTTACTTCACGTATTTACTTACTTATTACTTGGAACGACCCGTACACTCGCGGTTAGTTGTTTCTCTTCTCTAGTGTTGATTTATATCACACTCTATGAGCGACCAGATACTTACTGTGATGGCTCTACTAACTATAAACTTGTTATCACGTGGTATCCTGACTTTGTGTGTACTACACAAATTTTGTGTGAGACCAATTAAAATTGTCCAGGTTGACTTCTTGTATACTCCCATGTGAGACCTCACCCTAACATTAGCTTTCAGTATACAATCTACCACTGGTTCTGGATATAACTCGTTAAATACCTGTGTTCAAACTGTTGTTAGTGATGTTGAATAGTTAACACACTTGTTATGCAAATATGTGTTCTGGTCCCTCCAGTTGAAACGGTGAATTGAACTATTTTTGTTTCCAAATATATGTATCCTTGTCATGTCATGGCTTCTAATTACGTCTCTCAATGATATTTACATATGACCAAAACTTGCAATGCCAAAACTTGACCTCCATGAAACTTGTCTTAGGAAATTATATATCTTCGAGTATCCTATAATTAAGATTCTGTAACATCTCCATGTTTGCCATGCTAATAATGAAATAATTATTATACTAAAGTTTATGAAACCTAGATGGTCTATTATCTTCTAATGAGTTCTTCTCCTAGCGTTCTCTAGTCGTCTCTCTTTTTTAATTTCTACTAAAAAAAAATTATACATCAAATAATTATTTTAAATTCAAATTATTTCAAATTTAATAAAATTTGATTTATCATATGTATCTTGCTTTCTTTTGGACCGAGAATATGTAAGTTTTTTTTTTCTTTCCAACACAATATGTAAGTGACTGGATCACACAATCAATATTTGTTCTTTTCTTTCGGGTGGCCAAGCATTATTGATCACCCATACTGTATAATACAAGTCAGTAACGTTGTGCTTATTATAATCAAATAACACAAGCGTAAGAAAAAATAAACGTGTTATATTTGCAAAACAACAAGAATTATTATATTTTAGTACATTTCTTTCAATAAATAACTAGAGAATAAACCCCCATCTCTTTCTAACACCCTGGAAATTTCCTTGGTCTTAAGCCATACATATATAAAAGCATAACCAATGTGCTTAACCCCATAAACTCACATCAAACAAAAACATCACAAAGTTCAGAAGAAGAGGAAACACAACTTAAGCTATCATATAAAATATGAACTGCAAAGTAATTTCACATGGTAATCAATTATCTCAGTTTAATGTCTGCTCAACTAGCTATCAACTAACTAAACTATCAAGTCTTGGAAGCTGCTCACGTCTCTCTTTTGGTGTAACAAAACTCACCATGCCCAATCTTTCTGCTAAAACTGCATCTGAATCGTCCTTCAAAACAATTGCTAGGGCCAGCACAGTTGAAACATATTGCATAGAACCAAAATCCACAGAGACTCTCTATGATTTACTTGGAATTTCAGAAAGTGTAACATTTCCAGAAATCAAGAAAGCTTACAAGCAGTTGGCAAGAAAGTATCACCCCGATGTTTCACCTACAGATCGTATAGAGGAGCACACAAGGATGTTTATTATGGTTAAGGAGGCTTATGAGACTCTTTCCGATCCACATACTAAATCTGTGTATGATAGAGATTTATCAGCCGCGAGTATGGAAATGGAATTTTCGGCTCCAACTAGAACTGGATCCCAAAATGATATGGGACTGTGCAGGAATAAGTGGCAATCTCAGGTTCATGAAGAGCGAAGGAACATGAATAGAACCAACAGAGGAAAGGCATCATGTGGAGCTAGGATGCGTAGGCAATGAGATCACAATATTTGGTTTTTAATCAGCCAATTAACATTGATTTCTTTCATTCTTCTGTACATGTTCCCTCAGTAAATCCATGTATATAACAAATTTTGGTTATGTCCCACTACAAGAAATAGTATCTTTAGCGGCAAAAAATTTAACACTAAAAATCTTAATTTTGCCGCTAATAGTCGTTATTTGTCGCCTCTATAAGTTCTTCGCTAAAGATACCTTTAGTAGCAAATTATTTGTTTTTCCTCTATTAACTTTATCTTTAGCGGCAATATTTGCCGCTAAAAGTATAATTAGAGGCCATTTTGATTTTTAAAAATATCATTAGAGACTATTTTAGTTGTTGCCGCAATGGCTTCCCCGCTAATGCTACTATTTTTTGTAGTGGTTCCAAAATATATATAATTCACTTATATAATCTGAATGGCACTTTATTTGTCTCTATGTAGTAGATTCTCGCTATATATATAATTATAGCAGTATATGAGCAACTCTAGAGCCGGTTAGCTCTATATTGGAGTTCTCCATATTTGGGGAAATTTTGCCAGAAAATTTGCTCTGGTAGGTTTTCCATCTTTTTTTGGATAATAGATCATGAGGTAGTACTTCTCTTCATTTCGATTCTCCAAATTTAAATGATCATATCCAAATTCCAAATTTTCCGAAAATATCTACTGAAATTTGACAACTGAAATCATGAACGGTGGTGCTTAGGATTATAGAATCATGGAATGGATCCATCAAAGCTTTTCTGGGGACTAAATTAGTTTGGAAGTGAGAAGTCTTCGTGATAAATGTATTTTAAATAAATATGAAGAATATATGATTAAATATATTATAAATAAAAATGATAAATGTTTGATTTTATAATCAAAATACAAAAAAAAATAAATATATTATGTTATATTAATTTTAATATAATTTTTTTTATGTTATCTTAAATATAGTTGATGTCTCCATATTCGTGATAATCAATCTAGGTTTGATACATCATTTTAGGTGTATTTCGTTAATTGTTAAGGGATTTTTCCATATTATTAGATAATTTCTTAATTCGTGTATTGATTTGGAAATTTATTACTTTTAAAGCATATCTGGTATAATTTGTGTGTTATTGTGAAGTTCTTTAGTATAGAAGCCAAATCAACGTCAAAGAGTTAAGGAAAAAAGATCCAAGGTGAAATGTAGAGATAAAAGGAAACAAAGTTGAATTAGGAAAAGAAAAACTGCCAAGTTAATCTACCATGCAGAAAATTCATTCAGTGTTTTGAAGATTGCATAAAATCTATTACGATTTAGATGAGATATTTCACCAGCGAATAGATCTTTGAATTGCGGTCATTTTGACTGGTTGTACACAAAATTTGACCAAGTAACGAAGAAGATATGACCAAAATATTGAAGTAGTGTTTATCCTATCCTATATTTTAGAAAACGAATTTGAATTGGACTCCAATTACTTATCTTCCACTACAGGATTTCGAACTAGGGTTAGAAAACACCTATAATTACACCCTCTTATAACTGTTAACATGTCCTTGCTTGAATATTAGTCCTTTTCATCAAGTTTTATTGTCCAAATAAGCAATAAGACCTAGAGAGGAAGACAAGAAGTTGGATAGTCACAAAATCCTCTTCTCCATCCTATCCCTCTATCATTAGGGTAATTTGTATTAGATTCTTTAACTTATCTTTGTTTCTAATTAATTTTATCCTTAGTTCTATTTCTAGTATGAACTAATATTCCCATATCTTGGGTTTCGCATATGTATAATCTTTGAATTCTACTTCTTCTATCTATGTTCTTTGGGAAAATACTTTTAAATATATTGAGATTATTACCTTTAAATTTTCTTTATGTGTTTTGACTTATTTCTAGCCCTAATATTGATCACGTTAGGACTGTCTTTTGTCGTCGGATGGTTACCCGGAAGGGGTGTTCAACTATTGAAACGCCACATAAACGCCTAGTGTGCGGTAGTGATCCTGACGGGTTTGCCTAACTAGATAGTCACTATGGTTTGAGATTAACCATCGACCATTGCGCAGGGTCCCCTTACCCAAATCTCCTGGTAATTGTTAGGTTGGTACCTAATTCCACCCGGAAGGAGGTTAGGAGGAATATATAATTCTGACTATTTACTCTAAGAGTTTTAATCACCCTTATAACTAGAATTAGAATTAGAAGGATAAGAGCATGCTAGAAATCATAAGCTATATTTCCCATCTCCATTCTTTAGTAACTATTTATTTGCATTATTATCTTTTAAATCCAAAAACCAAATAAATATTATTTCTTTTATTTGTCTTATTATCAAACAAGTAATTTCTCCTACACTTCTCTATTACACAAGTAGATCTAGCAGACTAAATCCCTGCGAACGAACTTTACTTACTAATTAAACTTGCAAACGATTTGTGATACTTGCAGTGAGTTTCCGTGGTTGTTAAGGGTGTGCGTCCTTATCTTTATCATTATTATTTAAAATCATTATTTTATCACACCTTTTTCTCCATAAATAGTATATAGATTTGTTATTTTAAAATAAAAAATAATGGTTTATAGAATCATAAAGAAAAATGAATCACGAAATATAAATTGGAAATTTCGATAAACATCAATTGGCGGTAATGATTGCGCGCATTTACTATTGGAAAGTTCTTAGAGAGGACATTTACTTTTAGGAGAGTACACATGTCCTCGCCAAAGGTAAAATACTTATAAACTCCATTTCACTTCTTCATCGGATTACTTCAAACCTCATTTCACCAAAAATACTCGAGCTTCATTATTTTCGACCCCTATTTCTAGCAGGATAAACAAGACCAACCGCCACTTCATCCACCGCTTCCCCTGCTGTTTTTAGGCCACTATTCTGAGCAATAATAAACCTGACCAACCGCCATCTACCACCACGTGCCATTTACCACCATGCCCGACGTCTGAGCTCAAACAAGGTAGAAACTCTTTGCAATTCCTTTCTATTAAAACAATTTTTATATAATTTTTTTTAAAACTAAAAAGTTTTTTGTTTTTTGGGTTATGGTGAATTGAATTCCACCACAACCACCACTACAACGTGATAGTCCTAGAGGGGGGGGGGGTGAATAGGATTACTAATAAGATTAATGCCTAATTAAAAATCTTTTGGACAATCATAAGTTTAAGAGAAAACTTCTAAGTCAACTAAATATATCAAACACTTATAGGATCATGCAAAGGATAAGATAAAGGTTCGATATATAAGTTTAACAAGTAAATCGACAATCTAATCTCTTACTACTCTAGAAGACAATATGTTAGATAAACTAGATAATCAATATCACAATAATCATACTAGCATATTATCAAACATATAAAGTGCGGAAAGTAAATAGAGTAAGGATAGAAAGATACACTCGATTTATAGTGGTTCGGTTTCCCTACATCCACTACCTAAGGAAGCCTCCTTAGGATTTCAAGCTTTTCACTAAGCTCCCGTGTCTCTCTTAACCGGGTCGAGAACACAATAACCCTTACAACCTCTTCGATAACACGAAGGACAAACACTTGTGTAATCACAACACAAGGATACCAAGTATACACCCTATACTTGAATTCTCTCTTAATCTATCTATTACAAGACCTAGACTTAAGAGGATAGGAACAAAGTGTTTAAAGGGTTGCTTATAAAAGCTTGTGACTAAACTCCTAAAAGAGTGGATATTACTATAAGCATGTAAACTCCTCTTGAGTAGATAGAACCTTGTGGCTTATTTGATTAACTCCTTGAAAGGACTTATAAGCTCACTAAGATTGATTTTGACTATGTATAGCTCTTGACACCTTCTTGAATGATAACAATTAAGCTCCTTAATGTTTGTAATTAGTTGGTGTGTTTGTAGCCTTCAAAGAGCTTCAATTTATAGCAGAAAATAGCTTCCAACGGTCATAAGGTTTGAGTCCAACGGATCTATTAATCTCCCAACGGATATATTCCTTATGACTTAACTTTTGTGCAGAAAAACCTTTCTTGCGGTGTACCGCAAGTATCGTGCGGTCTACCGCACCTCAACGGTTAGATTTTCTAACTCTCTGACGGGCTAGCCAATGCACCGCGCCCTGGTCCGCATTCTTGGTCCGGTGTACCGCGCCATTTGTCCGGTGTACCGCACCAAGCATCTTTGAAAGAATTTGACTTATGCTATGATGCTCGGATCAATAAATCTTCTTCACGAAAGTTGTAGATAACATCATTCTTATAAACATTGTAGTTGATCATTAAAGCTATATCTCAAAGTACATAAAGATATGAATAAAAGTGAATGCAATGAGATATAATAAGAATGGTATGAAAAGTGTTTTTGATGAATAATAGTGTAAGTTAGGATGAATATAACACGAGTAATTAGCACACTAATCATAAGAGGATTTGTCACATTAAAACAACCTATTAAGGGAGGCTATATGCCAACACAACGCCTTCCACCGCCACCGCGCAGCATCCACCACTACCGCCCGCCATTAGAGCTCGAACAAGGTAGAAACCTTTGCAATTCCTTTCTATTATATCAATTTTTATTTAACTTTTTGTTTTAAAACTAATTTTGTTTTTGTTTTTTGGGTTATGGTGAATTGAATTCCAACACCACCACCGCACACCATCCACCGCCACCGCGCACCATCCACTACCACCGCGCGTATCCACCGCCGCCCATTTCATCTTGTCTCATTAGCTTCCGATTGTATAATTCTTTGATCATTTTCTCCCTTTAAGATATTTAAATATTTATGCATGTATGATTCAAAGAGTATTTATTATGCTTTGGTTTGTAATATTTTTTTAAAAATTTGGTCATTGTTGGATTCGATTGTACTATTATTTGAGTGTTTAGTGTAATTAAGGGTGATGGTAGCTTAATTTTTTGGCATAATATAGCCAGGTTAATGATTTTGTGCAATTTTTAAATAATATAGGTAAACTTTGTGCAATTTATGAATAATATAGCAATTTTGTGTAATTATTGAATTAATTAGGGACCCCAAGTGCAATTTTTGAGCTATAAGTAAGGGTTGAAATGCAATAAAACAAACTTAGGGTGAAAGTGTATTAAAATAAAAAGTTAATTTGTCCCCACGGATTTGTAGCGCAGGGTCCTTCAACGACTAAGGGTAAATTGTCCCATCATAACATATAATCTTTTTAATTACCATTGTATATGTACAACTGTAATCTTTTTGATTTCTTTTGTGAATAGGATTTCTTTCGGATCAATGATTGGATGGTTATATAGGATTGGCCGAATATTTTTGCTAATATACATGGCAGCTAACTTGAAAAAACATATTTTCGAGCCGATAGAATGCCGCCTAACCAAACCTCAAAAAATTGGGAGGCCAATTGTCAGATGTGGCGATCGGAGAAGAATCAAGTAATATTTTATCCTTTACTTTTAAAAATTAATAAATATATATATACTTTAATATATTATTTTTTGTTTTGTGAAAAAAACAGGCCCAGGCTAAAGCGAATAGGAAAATCCGGGATAAGCAAAAACACCCAAGTGGGGCAGCTTCGGAGGCTCACTCACGGAAACGGGAGGGGTTATTCTTGGTAAGTTACAAAATTCAATACTTTGTAACATTAACTAATTCTACTAACACTTGTTTATTTGACTTATTGATTTTAACAGGATGAGGAGAAGAAATCGGTGAATATTCGAGCACTAGTTTACGGTCCAGAAGAGCGATTCCCCCTTCCCCAGATGGCAGACTTCTTCTTTGAGATTGGCTATGACATGGTGCAGGACAAGTGGAGGACCGAAGGGTATGAACGATCAGATTTAAGTTTTTCAAACAACATTTTAAATCTTAATTTTCAATTTCAAAACTTTAAGTATATACTTTGTATTTATTTCAACTAACAGGGCATTCGGAGAGCCATTTTGCGTGATAGATTCCGCGAATCCCAGACTCAATCTGCCACCTCATTATCTACACCCTTCATATCGTAGAAGGAACGTGTAGAAGCGGTAATGGAGGCGGCCTGAATAGGTATGGGTGAAGGGAACCGGAGATGGATCTCTGGAGTTGGACCTCCTAGGGCCAAACGTTCGAGGAGCAGTGGTAGTGGTTTTGATTGTCCATCCGAGAAGATGCTCCAGGACTTTGATGGGATGATGGGGGCCATCAACGAGTATCTTATCTCTATGGGCACCAGAGGGAGAAGTGTCTCGATCCACGAGCTCCACAACTGCCACCAAACGCACGAGCAGACACTAGAGACTCGGTTGACTGGAGCTCTCAACTTTGTTAATCGAGTTAGGGCAAAACATGGTCTATCTCCTCATGTGCCTCCTTCCACTACCGATCCTTCTACTTCCAAGCCTTCTCGTTCTGGTCTTTTAGCAAGCTAGCCCACCCGGCAATTAATTCTCATGGACGAGGACCTTAGTGATGAAGATGACGAGACCTTACTTTGACTTATTTTGACCTTTATTTTGATCGTTTTATCTATATTTATATTGACTTCGGGTGTATTTTGTATGTTTATGTAATCATATCTTTTAATTTTACCAGTTTATCGATATTATTTAATAAAAAATGAATAATTAAAAAAAAAGTTAAAACCAAAACTAATGAATAATGAATAATAATAGTAGTTTTTAAAAAAATGGTCGCTAGTGAGTACCATGTTCTCTCTAAAAGAAGTCCTTACAAAACCACCTATCGCGAGGACATAAACCCTTACGAAAACTTTTTACATTCGCGAGGATAAGAGCCCTCACTAGAGACTTACCTTTAGCGATGACAAGATGTCGTCAAGAAAGATACATTATCTACCACGATGACACACTAAAGTCCTCACGTAAAGGGTCTTTTGCGACAAACGTTTAGCCTGGACATGTCCTCGCTAAAGCCAAAAAGCAGTCTTTCAGGGGAATTTTACTTGTCAACCGCGACGACAATTGACGTTGCGAAAGGTAAAGACGGGTTTAGTGCACAACCACCCAATACATTATATAAACCATTGAGATTTGGATAGGCGGATGCGGGTGATTTGGTTCGATAAACGGTCTAATTTTGTATCCGAATTCATTAGACGGGTCAATTTAATATTATAAATAAAATATATAACAAAAAGTATAGTTTAGGATATTTATATACATTTCAAATAATTTCTTGTAATTGATATACAATACGAGAAAAAAGAAAATCAAGAGCAATTCTTTAATATGCTTAAATCTGTATATTAAACATAATAACATGAAGAACCAGCACAAGCTACATTGACGGTTAAGATCTGATAAAAAAAAAGTGGTTAAACCAAACATTATTTTGTCCTTGTCATCACGAGTAGTAAATCATTCTCAGTCAACTTGAACAAAAATGTCAGCAAAGTTGTGCCAATCAGAAGCATAACCAAGAAATATAAAACTATACTACTAGTAGTAGCCTAAGGTGTATAAACGTGGACCAAAAAAAAGAAAGGTGTATAAGCGTGGTATAATTGTAAAATACTTATAATATTCCAATGCAATCGAACTAGTAGATATGGGAATAGAATATTGGATTAAAACAATCTCAACATCATGGAACTTTCCTACCTCCTCAATGGAGTATGATTAGCTATATAAAAGCAGAATACATAGACAGACTCAATAAAGATCACAAAGGAGAGACGAAACTCAAAGAAACAAGCAAATCATTTACAATTATATCATAATCATGAGTTGCAAAGTGATTTCAGGTGTTGAATCTCATTTTAATATCTGCTCAACAAGCTACCAACCAACTAAATTATCGAGTCTTGGAAGCTCAAGCTCTAATCTCTGTTTTGGTACCAAACTGCCATTGCCCAGCCCTCTTTCTGCCAAAACTGCATCAAGGTCATATAGAACCATGGCTCGAGCAAGCACCATCGACACATTTTGCACAGAAGCACAAACTACAGAGACTCTCTATGATTTACTTGGAATTTCAGAAAGTGTAACATTTCCAGAAATCAAGAAAGCTTACAAGATGTTGGCAAGAAAGTATCACCCCGATGTTTCACCTGCAGATTGTGTAAAGGAGCACACAAGGATGTTTATTATGGTTAAGGAGGCTTATAATACTCTTTCCGATCCAAATACTAAATCTGTTTATGATAGAGATTTATCAGCTGGGAGTTTGGAAATGGAATCTTCAGCTAGAACTGGAAACCAAAACGATACGGGATTATGTAGGAATAAGTGGCAATCTCAGGTTCATGAAGAGCGAAGGACCATGAATAAAACTCGTAGAGGAAATGCATCATGTGGAGCTCGAATGCGCAGGCAATAAGAGATCATCAGATTTATAACATTCCGGTTTTTAATCGGCTAATTAACATCAAATTCTTTCATTTATTTGTACATGTTCCCTCGGCAAAACCATGTATATAACAAATTTTGGTCTTTAATCAATTTAATGTTCCAAGACAATTAGATTGTTAAATGTACTTAGAACAAGCATTACCTTCATTTAAATAATCTGGTTGACACTTTATTTGTCTTTGTTAGTGAATTCTCACACTATAACACACGGAGTAAACATTAGAGGAAAATACAAATTAGATCTCAACTTTTACCAACTTTCCAATTAAAATCCTAGTTTCTTTTTTAAGTCCTAGTTCCAACTTGCTGGTTTGACATTTTCCCATTTTACCCCTCTGCGTTATGGGTACGGACCCAAGCCGTGTTTTATCGTGCTCTAATTTATATCGTGCTGGGTACGGACCCAACAAAATTTTTGCAATGAGTTTTTTAACCAAGCTTTTTAAGTCACATGGGGCCAGACCCATATCTACTTGGGTACGGACCCATCTCGAACATTAGCTATATCGGTCCGTACCCACGTAGGGTATTTTATCACACAAACCACCACAAAGTTTTTAATATTACAGCAGGGCTGGCCCCTTATGAAGAAAAAACACCATTTTATAAAAAAAAAAAGACACCATTTATTACAATAAACAAGTCCAATATACATTAACGGGCTGGCCCCAACAAGAAGGCAGGCCCAAAGCAGGAAATACAAAATGATATGGGGCTGGCCCATGACCCACATACGGATATGGGGCTGGCCCCATTTACGAATTAAAAAAAAAAACTAAAGCCGAGCAACTGATCGACGCGGCAACTGGATCTGCAGAGACGAAGGAGAAGTGGAGGCTCCGAGTCTTCACCAGCAGCAGTGGAGAAGGGGAGGCTCCGAGATGAACCTGCAGAAGGGGAGGGCGGCGGAGGGGTTTCTGTGCGATGAGAGTGGCCTGTGGTGGTGGTGGTGGCGCAGCAGAGGAGGAGCTGGTGGCGCGAGACCTGGTTCGCAGATCTGGTTCTTCGCACGGACTGTCGAGGTCAAGGAGGTGGTGGTGAATCCGGTGGCGCGAATCTGGCGTGGTGGGGCTCCGATTTTAAGGCAGATCGGCGGCGGTTTTCCATGGATCGAGGTGGTGCTGGATGTTGGTGATGAATGGTGTGGTGGGTTGGTGGTGCAGTGTTGATGAAGGTGGTGGAGCTCGATGCAGCAGCGGTGGGTTTGGTGGTACTGCAGCAGCGGCGAGGGTTTGGGATGTAGGTGGTGGATCGGAATGAAGGGGGTGGGGGTTGGTGGTGGTGCAGTGGCTCGGTGGGGGGGTTGGGATGAAGGTGGAGGTGGGGGTGGGGGTAGGTGTTTCACCGGGAGAGAGAGAGAGAGAGAGAGAAGAGAGAGAGAGAGAGAGAGAGAGAGAGAGAGAGAGAGAGAGAGAGAGAGAGAGAGAGAGAGAGAGAGAGTGAATGAGATGGGGGTGGGGGGTTTCGACCTCTTAATGGAGTTTCTGTACAGCTTTTTGGTTGGTCAATGTAGGCATAAGGTGTGGGGGGTATAGTTGGTATATCCTTTATTAGTTAGACTAGTTAGGGGGTTAGTTGGGGTGGGGGTTTTAAATGGAAATGGAGGTAGGGGTTGGGCCTTAAAAAATAAATGCCCCTAAACATTATACAATTTGACATAGGGATATTAGTTGATCTGATAAAGTTCTTAAATAAATCTCTGTCTAACAAAAGAACAAAAAAAACCATTCTCGAAAATTATGTGGAGTCACACTATACTATATATATCCAATTTAAGTTAATTATTTTTCATACTTTTAGTTCCCATAGCTTTACAGCAATCATTTTTTTTCTTATTATCTTAATCGGTCATCTACGGGTGCACTCCTGGACTGGTAATAGATTTTTGTTTTTTTTTTTTGGACGAAATAGATTTTTGTTTCCTTTTGCGGGATGTGTTCTCTCTACTGTTAGTTCAGTGCTCTACTATAAAATTATTTTATAATTGGTCTATGTATAGCAGACGACAATGCAGGGCCGGTCCTGATATTTCAGGAACCCAAAGCAAACCTTATAAATTAGGCCTTAAAAAAATTACAAGGTATATAAAATAAAAAATTCAAAATATAATAAAAAAATAATCAAATAAATTTTACAGAAAAAAAATATTAGTCTTTTTAGTCACCAAGTTATGTCCGTAACAAAAATCAACAAGTATAACTTAATTAAATATCTTTTTAACTAAAAAATAAAGTCTTATTCTTTTATTTTAAGTGGACCAAAATTGGGCCTTTTTAATAAAAAAAATTATGCTCTAAAAGGGGCCCTAAAAAGTATAGGAGTTGGGGAGGGGCCAAGGCCATGGCCTCCTTGGCCTCTCCCCAGGACCGACCCTGCGACAATGTAATTCTTGTAATTACGGGTGAAATTTAGAACCACAATTTTTGATTCTGACAGATTTGATGAAGTTCTGGATTTAAATTTATATTTTTATATTTCAATTTTCGAATTTATGTTTTTCTATCAAATTTCTATTCCTATTTTTATTCCGAGTTTCCTTATGGTTAAAAATTATATTTTCTTTTGGTACGTGGGTGGCCCGAGTCAGCTTACACGCACCACGACTAATTACACAGAAAATATGCAAGCCTCCTTATGCGTACCCCACGTTACCAATATTCAGAGAAGAGTTTGGAAAAATAGTAAGACTCTGACCAGTTGACCTGACCTAACTAGGTTAAAAAAACATTTTTAAATATTACTTATCTTTTAAACTAGATTTAATAGTCATGTTTGTTACTTATCTTTACCGGTTTTGACTATTTTATCACACATACTCCAAGATTATCCAAAGGAACCATTATCTTTACACTTTTTCACTACCGTTGGTCATTTTAGTTAGTCAAAGATGGTCAATGACGGAATTTATATTTGATGTTCACATGCTTATATTCTTGGACTAATAATCTGTTCACTCTAATATTTGTTTTTAATCTGATTAATATTATAAACAAAACATAAACATAACTAAAACAATTTCCTAAGTTAATCTCATAATTCCACTTGAAAGATGATCTAATCACGATAGGGTTTCTAGAGGTTCAAATAGAATCCATGAGTATCACACGCATATGTAGTCTCAATCTCTTCACTGCAGTTAGATTGATATTTTCTTAAAACTGTTCTAAATGTAGGTGAGTTTCTCATGCGTCTATTAATTTAATTTAATTCATATTGTTTCATTTTAATGAATATAATGTTGCGAGATATAGGATGTGTAATGATATTATATATGAAAATAGCGCGATTTTCATATAAACTTAGGGTTTGGGGTTATTGGATTTGGGCAAAATCACGATTTATGATTTAAGGATTGATTTTCCAGGTTGTTTGTATTTGCAAATGGATTGCTTACATTTTAGTATGATTAAGTTATGCATGTGATTCTAGATAGCATAGTTGAGAGAAATATCTTTGTACCTTACGCATTTACATTTATTTTGCATTTAAACCATGTTATTGTTTTAAATGCATATACTATTTGAAAATTATTGTAATTGTGGTGCATTGTATATGTAAAATATCATATCTGTTATCTAATAGCATTGTTATAATTGTTATCTAATAGCATTGAATGCAATGTATAAAGTACAATACTGAGTCCCTTTTGTAATGGAACCACACTAAATTGCAATAAGTCCTACTTTTTTAATGATTTATGGTCTTATGGTATCCAAAGAATGAAAATGCCAAAGAAATCACACATTTACCAAAAATTGCAAGTTTACCGTTGTAAGTTATATTACAATCAAACTCATTTATGTACTAACAAATGCATTTATATCCCTGCTATAAAGAAAAATATAGTCAGATTTTATAAAAAATTGTAATGATATTCGTGGTATTTACAAAATTTCACTCAGTCCCTCTAACTAATGAATTTATACACGTGGTATCAAAAAATTAAATTCGAACCCTCTATTTTCTAACTAATGCATTTATACCTATATAGTACAATAATAATATAGATAGATCACGGGGTTGATCAAAATTTGCAGTTATAGCTCTGGAATTTACAAAATTGCATTAGAACCCTCTAATCCCAACTAATGAAAATACAAAAAAGCCTCATCGTCTGGTACAACTAGAGCCCCAAAAATCTGAAAGACGGTTTGGCACGCAAAAATTCCCATTGAAATTAGAGCCTTAATTTGTAAATATTGTAATGAGGCTATACCATGTGGTGTCTCTCTTCATAAGAGAAAATGTACGAATACTAGTAAATGCAAATTTCGCAATCATCCCATGAAAACGGTAGATCATATCTTCTTTTCTTTCCCAAATAGTGTGAAGGTGTGGAATGATACGAGTACGTCTTAAGTTTGCTGAAAATCTCAACCTCTTATGCAAAATTAGATTATATTTACTATAGGTCTCACATTTTCATTAGGAACGTTCCTAGGTATAAGAATGAAGAGGTTGACTTAGTATCTAGAAGTTTTAGCGTACCCTCCTGCCAGATAACTGGTTATCACCCCTTATCCCCGATTTAATCAATACTATGGAAAGAATGTGTGTCCGATCTGGTAACGGTTGAACTTTTGTAACTTTTAACTTCCTTTTACTTTATTATATTTGCTTTTGACAAAAATATATTCTAGTGTATATAAAATTTACAATAACTAGTTTTATTAAAACTATTACAAGATAAAGTACATTCATAGATAATTACTTTATATCTACAACTTATTTGAGAAGTAACTATTATGTCTTTCTGTTAAAACGGTTGTGATGATATTATTTAGGAGAGCAGACAATATAGTAATATTATTTCTTGACGTAAGAATACTTAAAATAAAACTAAATGATTTAGGGCTCTATCAATATAAGTAAATTTATTTGAGAAGTTTTATACTTTGTTTAAGGGATTAAAACAACACATAAGGTTTGCATAAATATTATGGACCACGCTTCTATAAAAGGATGACCACCAACAAAATAATATTTAAAAATCTTACACCTTTTTAAGGGAAGTCTCATGAAAATATCACAATGTTATATTAATTATCCTACAAAATTAACTCGTATTTCTTTGAATTCCATACTGAAATTTAAAAATTATTCCAACTATAAATATTAGGATTCAACTCCTTCATAAATTATATAACCACATCCACGATCATATGTACTCTTCAAATTAAATAAGTGCATCTTAAGGCATTCAAGATAGATAATGTATGATGAGATACTTATCCATGTCATACATTTATACATGATAAGGGTTTAGTCCTGGCTTAGATTGACTCTAAGATAATTCCAACAATCCCGTCTTAATCTACTAATCCATGTCATCCTTGATTATCGAACTCCTCATTTTCTTCTTCATCTTGATTGAGAAGAATAATACGTGTATTGATCCCCCGATTTTAATCCAATATTCTTGGCTTCTTGAACAAAATAATCTTGTAATGTTCTAAAACCCTCAAAAATTCATAATTTAAACCTTTTCCAAGCCAGCAAATAGAGACATTGTATGAATGATGGAGTGTAGATTGGATACCTTAAACCCCACCTACTAATAATAGCTGCATACGACTAAATCTAAAAAAAATATGTCTTCCATGTATAGATTTTTACCAAATAGAATAAAAACTAATCCCCATATCTAACTAATTAGAATCCCATGTATCAAGAATAACCCCCCGAAATACCTTATGTAAACACCAAGCATATTTAAATCAAATTTGATGAGTCGAAACACGACGATTCAACATGAAGTACCTAACTGAGAATTGCACCATGGTCTGCATGAGCACGTCCAAATAAACGACATTCACATGAGAAAACAAAGTATCCAACTCTATATTTGCATACGTCCTATCAAATCATCTCATAACACGTTAAACCATACTTCAATAGTTGCACCAGCTGAAGGTGATCCTTCAAAAAGTAAATAAATCAAACCTCAACCATGATTGCAATATTCAAACTTTTTTCATCCATAGAGTGGTACCCAAACATCCACTATCTTATCCTCTTCCTTTCATACTTGGTTAATAATCATTAGCCACTAGTCATGGAACACTTGGGTTATGGTAAGTTTGACCAAGAGTCTTTAATCACTTCCAACACTATTCATATATGTATGTTCATATATAGTAAAATATATCCAAGAAGTGTAGTCGGTTTGCTATCTCAATATTATTCACCTAACGTCCCACATACATCACAAGAATTGAGATATCTAAATTATCCCATAACAACCAGTTACCCCCTTGTAAAAAGTTGGCCTAAATGTCGTTTTGATTGTTTGAGATTCACAAAGGAAAAATGAAGAAACATGTATCCCTGAATAAGACAAAAACAAGACAAACGTGGACAGACCTTTGAAGCTACAAATAGAGAATTGCCTAAGAAGGCTGGCTTAAGATGAAGACATAAAGAAGAAGATGGACCTTCGAGAAGCAAGAAGAACAGATTATATAAAGCTACTAGAGAAAAAAGTTGAGAAGATATCAAGATCAAGCCTTCGCAGAAGAATAGAGGTGGATTACCTACAATCATCTAAAGATCAAGAGAAAGTAGAATATTGAGCCCGGACCCCCTGAACATCAAAACTATCTATACGACACCAAAAGTTTTTAAGGTTATGCTATTTGAGGACATTAGATACATGGGAAGATAACGGACATCCGAGAAGTTAAGATAAAGTCGTTTTATAGCCGTTATACATATGTTGGAGCAGAAAGGTCAAGTTCGTTACTAGAGAATCTTGGGTTAGTTAATGGTGAAGTTTTGTGGATAACTATACATATTCAATGAAACTGTTTATCAAACCGAAAAATGTATATTAAAATTTCAGAGTGTGCATCGTGAACAATGTAACTAGCGACCGAAAAGTGATCAATATCAAGAAATACCCAGATTCAAAATGCACAATGTGCATCGTGAACAATATCTACGGAGACCAAAGAAAGGTGACATTGCCTGGAATTACAAGTGCATATTTTTGTCAAAAAAACGTTATTATAAAAACAGTAAAAGAAGTGAAGGTGCATGATGAACACAAGTAGAAAGGTGCAAACAATCCACCCTAAGACAATCCTAGAACAAAAAAATCCAATGTCCGGAAAAAGCCCTGCGTCGTTCACACGCTGCCTAGTTGACCTAGTGATGGTCTTCGTCTCGAACGATACTGGAGTATAGCGTTGTGCCAATTACTTTATCATTTGGATGATGGGGTCGTAACTTCCAGCTAGATTACAATGATTGATCGATCCCTTTAATCACTTTAAGATTGTCAGAGTAAACAACATTACTCTCCCCATGATCCAGCTCATGTAACTGTGCTACTTGTAATACTACTAGAGATTCTCCCTTTAGTTTTGTCTCCCATTGTGTTTCTCCTTGTAATAAATTAAATGTGTTCTCGTGTCGTGGAACTCTACACCACCAATACTTGAGTTTTATTAGTTGCGCTTGAAATGGGCGTCGCACAAAAACGACACCTCACCCTACAAGTTAACAACTTGTTTTTGTGGTATCCTATTTTGGTTGTTTTATGGTGTCATAGTATTTGGGTACCGACATCCACTGGTCCTTAAATAACTCTTTCATTAACCTCTCAATTGTTCGTATCATAACTTTTGCGTCCATAGATTTTCAGATATTCCATAACATAATTAACAAGTATGATCTTACAATACTTTTATTTGATCCCTTATTTGCATATGTTTTAAATTATTTGACCATCCAATACGTTGATTGCGTATAAGTACGTACATGTAAACTGAAACCTTTTTATATATGCATACTATGTGGGCAATACAGTGAATGATGCTCAATAGAATCTGTAAAATCGTTGTACCAATAACACACCATCCTTTCCAAACTTGCGGTTCTTCAAATTAATAGTTGTAGGAATTGCATTTCTAAAACATTTCCACCCAAATATTATAATTTTTGTAGGTACATTAGTATTCCAAATGATCTTCCACAACAACTAGTCCAATTTCACGTTGCGATACTGACGTCTCCCTGTTTGTGATAGAAAAATCCCCTTAGAATACATAATTTTAGGTATAAATTTGACTTAGTTATTAATAGTTGTATTTTACGATAATGCACTTTCTTCCTTTGTTTTAGATTTGGTGTTACTTTTAGAGCTTTTGTGCGTTAATTTGTTTGTTTAATGTGAAGTTCTTAGGTATATGTATGCAAGGAGGCATCAAGATGGAGAAGAAGTGAATATTCAAGTCTAAGATCAAGAACAAACGTAAAAGGAGCAAAAGAAAACACTTTAGTGAAGGTGGAGGAGTTCTAGATTGAGTTAAGTGGTCACTTGTTTCACTTCCCGAGCCCAGACGGTTAGGATTCCGACTTTGTGGTTCAAATAAAAAAGATGGGACTTGGAGTTAGAGAAATTTGAGAAGTGTAATCAGTGGATATGGACTTAAGATGCAAAGGTTGCATCTGTTTTACTGAAGTGGTATAGTGCAGTGCGAATTAATTAAAAATAGATTTGGGCCCCTTAATCACTTAATTAAGCCCATGGGGGCCTAATCCGATTTTGATCATAATAAAAGGTTTCTTAAACCTCATTAATCAGTACACTTCATATTTTATCATTATTTTGAGAGAGGGAAAGCCAGAACTCTTGGAAGCAAAGGGCAAAAGCTGGAGAAGACCATTCTTCCCCAACAACAGCTTAATCATTTTACCCTTTAGGTTCTTTTTAGTTTATTTTATGTTTTACGAGTTATGTATTTAATTAATTTTTTTATTCATTAAATTATGAGTTTAATTCTAAATACTTGAGAATCGCATTATTGGGATGAATCCTAGTTTCTAATTTTAAGTCATTCAAATTTGGAATTGTGTCAATTTGAATTAAGTCAAGTAATTTCATATTGACTATATTCTTGTGATTGTTTATTATTGACTTCACAATTAAATATAGGTTTAGTATATAGTATATAGGTTATTAGGTATGGGGGTAATCATCCAGAAGGGGGGGGGTTAAATACAGAATTAGAATATAGACGTGTGGTGTGTGTTATTGAACCTGACGGTCTTAACTAACCACGTAGCCAATTGGGTTAAAATCATAATTATTCGAAAGTACTTTTAGTGTCACTCTGACGAGGTTATTGATACCGTAGAATTCCTTCCTAAATCTACCATGACGGAAGTTAGGAAGATATTATAATCCTGACTAATATCAATTACCGACTTTGCCCTTAAACGATAGCTTTAGATTTTTTGCTTTGGTGATTTCCTAGCGAGACTCAAGTATACCTCTCAAATTAAGTGATCTTTATTTATTTTAATTTAGTTTTAGTCTTAGTTTAATTTCAATTAATACGCTTAGTCTTTATAATAAAAAACAAAAATATGCTTTTATTATTTATCGCAATTATTTTTACTATTCTTTCAAAACATTTACTTCACGTATTTACTTACTTATTACTTGGAACAACCTGTATACTCGCGGTTAGTTGTTTCTCTTCTCTAGTGTTGATTTATCTCACACTCTATGAGCGACCAAATACTAACTGTGATGACTCCACTAACTATAAACTTGTTATCACGTGGTATCCTGACTTTGTTGTGTACTCGACAGATTTTGTGTGAGACCAATTAAAATTGTCCAGGTTGACTTCGTTGTATACTCCCATGTGAGACCTCACCCTAACATTAACTTTCAATATACAATCTACCACTGGTTCTGGATATAACTCGTCAAATACTTTTGTGTTCAAACTGTTGTTAGTGATGTTGAATAGTTAACATACTTGTTATGCAAATATGTGCTCTGGTCCCTCCAGTTGAAACAGTGAATTGAACCATTTTTGTTTCCAAATATATATATCCTTATCATGTCATGACCTATAATTACGTCTCTCAGTGATACTTACATATAACCAAAAGAGTAATGATATATACTACCCAAATTCATACCACCCAATTACCACTCATGACGTGGCGTGAATTGGTTGGAAGTAAATCCTTAATCAAATTAAGAAAATAAATTAATTTAAGACTTTTAACCAACCAATTCATGCCACATCATGGATAGTATATTTGGGTGGTATGAATTTGAGTGGTATATATTATTACTTTAACCAAAACTTGCCATGCCAAAACTTGACCTCCATGAAACTTGTATTTAGGAAATTATATATCTTTGAGTATCCTATTGGCTAACGAATTAAGATTCTTTAACATCCCCATGTTTGCCATGCTAATTATAATGAAATATTTATTATACGAAAGTTTTTTTTTTTTTTTTTTGGACAAGAAAGACAAAAACGTAAAAAAACAGTAAATTATCCTATTCCCAGCTTGTTAAACCTTCCTGCTATTGTCCGGAATGGATCATCAAAACCCGAGGCTCCGTGTCTAGCACCTTTCGCAAGATGGTCTGCTTGACTGTTCATCCTTCTTGAAAAGTGAAAAAAGGAGATCAGTCCCGCCTGAGCAGCTTTAGTCCGAATCATCCGGATGATCGGAAGAATATTCCATCGTGCCGCTGACACCTGCCTTATACCTTGTATAACTGCAAGGTTATCTGAATATATGGCTTTTGTTACTCCTTGTAAAGACTTGCACTGATCAACCGCTTCCATGACAGCCCAAGCTTCTCCTTCAAGGCTAGAATTGCAATACATTGTGTTTGACCTTGAGCTTGTAGAACCCGTTCTGCGGTTGTTGCTAATGATTCCTATGCCAGTTGGTTCATATTTTGAAGAAAAGGATGCATCGCACATGATACTTATATCTTCTGTACTACCATTTCGTTGGTCTTGACAGCTTGTCCGCTCACTCCTACTTTCTTGGTTAGCGACTCTTGTTACCCAGTTATTTCCATGTAACTCGGACATTAACTTTTGTGTGCTTTGAATAATCTGGTCAACATTAATTGGGTTATTTTCATGAATTACTTTCATCTTTGCCTTCCAGATGTTCCAGATAAGAATTTGTACGTAATTAATAACACTATTTCTTTCCCATCCTCCGGCTGAAAATGTATCGATAATTTGTAAGAACCATTCTCCTATATTGGTGATCTTTGTTTGTGGCATGGAGATTTGAAGCGTAGAAGCCGCCCAAATCTCTTTATTAATAATGCATTGAAGAAGTATATGTTCAACTGTTTCATCCTCTGATTGGCACCATGGGCAAATCGGCGTATCCGAGCATTTGCGATAAAAGAGATTTAATGCCGTCGGGATCGCATTGCTACACGCTTTCCAGTTGAAAATTCGAATCTTTTTTGGTATATTAGCATCCCAAATTGTCTTCCAAAGGGAGGGGCGGACGGTGTTAATGGAGTTTGTTGCTTGTGGTTGTTCAAACGTCTCTATATCCGTCAGTTTTTTGTATCCTGTTTTAGTTGTATAAGCTCCATCATTTGATATTGGCCAAATAAAACGGTCTTCTTGTTCTGTGTTGATAATTCTTATCCTTGTTATTTCTGGTATAATCGGTTGTGGGAAGAGATCATCAATGAGTTCCAAATTCCATTCATTTGTACCTGGCTTCCATAGTTCGTGTACCTTTTGTATAGTACATGCTTCTGGTTTCTCAACTTTCCAACTAGTATCTAACCACTTGTCTTCCCAGATATTAATTTTTTCCCCGTTACCAATTTGAAACAGCCCATGTTTTTTTAAGAAATCTCGACCTTCGATAATACTCGCCCAGCTCCATGTTCTGTTCTGTCTTAATTTAACATTCATAAAATCAGATTTAGGATAGTAGATACCTTTTAGTAACCGAGCGGCAAGCGTATTAGGATTCTGTAAAATTCTCCAGGCTTGTGCTCCAAGTAAGGCTGTGTTCATTCTTTTGAGATCTTTAAATCCCAATCCGCCTAATAGCTTTCCAACTGTTAATTTTTCCCACGCGAGCCAGTGTATTCTATCTTTTTCCCCCGAGCTCCACCAAAAGTTAGCGATGGCTGCAATAAGTTTTTTGCAGAAAGAAATTGGATAGGAGAAAATAGACATAGTATATACTGGAATGGCTTGTAATACTGCTTTGATTAGAACTTCCTTTCCTCCTTCGGATAGTAGCTTTGCCTTCCATCCTTCTGTTTTAGAGAACAATTTTTTTGCTATCCATTCGAGCGCTTCAATTTTTGATCGTTTGTGGCATAACGGTATACCTAGGTATTTACCTAAATCTTCCGTTTCTACCATTTGTAATTCTTCCGAAATTTGATCTCTTAAAATTTGGTCCGTATCATTACTAAAATAAATAGCTGATTTTTGAAGATTAATCTGTTGTCCTGACCCTGCGCAATATTCTGTGAGGCATCTTTTGAACTCGGTAATATTAGTGTTGTTAATGGTAAGAAAGAATAAAGAATCATCAGCAAATAAAAGGTGGGATATTTCCGGACAATTTCTAGTAATTTGAATACCTTCTATCATACCTTGTTGTGACGCTGCTTCTATGAGACTGATTAAAGATTCTGTCATAAGAGAGAAAAGGAAAGGGGACAAGGGGTCGCCTTGTCTCAAACCTCTTCCCGACGTAAATTTGTGCAATCTCTGTCCGTTGAAGTTAATCTGGAAAGTGACTTCTGAAATACATGTTTTAATCCACTGGACCCATTTATTGTCAAAACCCATCTTGATAAGTAGTTCTAGTATAAATTCCCATCGGACTTGATCGTATGCTTTGGCCATATCTATCTTGATACTTGCCATAGGTTTCGGTAATTTCCTTTTTCGAGTCATGTAGAAAGATAATTCTTGAGCGATTAAAATATTATCTTGTATAGCTCTTCCTTTGATGAAGGCTGCCTGAGTTGGTGAGACAATAGTATTCATAAATTGTTGAAGACGATTTGATAACATTTTCGCTATTAATTTGTATCCAAAGTTAATGCATGAGATGGGTCTGTAGTCTCCTAATAATTCTTGAATATCGCCTTTTGGTATGAGAGTAATCAAAGTATCGTTCATATCCTTCAAAGGTATATTATTGTTAAAGAAATCTTCCACCACATTGAACACATCATGCCGAATGATATCCCAGAATTCGTTATAGAATTTACCGTTGAGACCATCTGGTCCTGGTGCCTTGGTTGGCGAAAGATTTTTTAGCGCTTGTTCAAGTTCTTCCATAGTCGGTGGTGCTGTTAGCTTCTTGTTCATTTCGCTTGTTACTCTTGGTTTAATGTATCTTAATGCTAAGCTTATATCTCCTGGCCTAGTATCCTGTTCAGCAAACAATTGAGTATAAAATGATTGAAAGTTGTCTTTTACCTCTTCTATGTCTTCGGTCCATTGTCCTACGTCATTTTTTATACGAATAATTCTGTTTTGGGACCTCCTTTGCATCGTGGCCATGTGGAAAATTTTTGTGTTTTTGTCCCCACACGTGAGCCACTGCTGTCTTGCTCTGTCCGCCCAGTACTTTTCTTCGCATTGAAATTCAAATTCGATTTCTTTCCGCAGTAGTTTTTCTTCATTTTGGTTGGCAATTGTACTGGGTAAGTTTGTGAGCTCAGTGAGGCGTTTCTTGATATGTTTAATTTGTGTTTGATGATTTTTGAATGTGTTTTTGCTCCATATTTCGAGTGCTTTTATTGTATTCCTTGTTTTTTGTAAATAAATGCTGAGCGGATGGGGATAATTGGGACAGTCCCAACTGTTCTGAACCACCGTCCTACAATCAAGATTGTCTATCCAATGTGATTCGAATTTAAAAAACTTTTTACCATTAGGTGTCTTAGAATCGTATTTGAGGATCATAGGTGAATGATCTGACCCTATCGCAGGGGGAATCTGTACTTGTGCTCTTGGGAATCGTTTGATCCATTCGTAAGATCCCAGAACCCGGTCAATTTTTGTTTTGACAAGTTTGTCACCGCTTTGTTTGTTTGTCCATGTGTACGTACATCCTGTGGAATTGATTTCAGCTAAGCCATTATTGTTAATAAAATTCTTAAAGTCTATGATATGATTTGTGTTTGGTGGAGTCAAACTGCTCTTTTCTTCTATATTTAAGATGTTATTGAAATCGCCCATGATAAGCCATGGTTTGTTGTTATTATCATTCCATCTCGTTATTTGATTCCAAATGTCCAATCTGTCATTGTAATTGTTAGGCGCATGTATAAACACTATAAAATACGGGAAAATAAGATCTTTAATATATAGGATAGCATAATGTCTACTACAAAAGATAACATCAAGATGAACCTTGTCATCCCAGAGAAACAAAAAACCCCCCGAGTGCGAAGCACTACCCAAGGGGTCAAAAATATGATAGTTCTTGTATCCAAACTTGCGTATAGTCTCCGACGCCATTTCCTGTTTCAAAAACGTTTCACAAAAGCATATAATATTGGGCTTATAACTAAACAAAAGAGATTTTATGAAAGTCTCTGTCAAGGGAGCCCGGATTCCTTGACAGTTCCAAAACATTGTATTCATTTACCGAAGGCGGCTTTAGGAATACCGCTTTCCTGTTGGATTTTCTCGGGTGCAAGATTGTTCGTCTTAGGATTACGCGAGCTTTGAACTTCTTCTCCGCTCTCAAAGAAAAAGTCTAAGGACACTGTGACTACCTCTTTTGTGTCTACCTCTTCTTGTTTCAAATGGTCAAAGCGAATCTCAACTTCTTTACCACGACTCTCCTTTGTATAATAGAGATTAGATGATCGGCTCTCCTTTGTATAATAGAGATTATATGATATATTCATTTTATTCAAGAGTTCTTCCATCGTACCTTTATATCTGTCTATACTAATTTGTTCAAATACAAAACTCTTCTTCGCTGGACCTTTGCAAGTGAATTTAAACCATCGATCTGATGAAAAGTTCATGCCAAGAAGCTTTAAAACTCCACTAATACTATTAATGAAGACTTTTACATCTCCACTGCTTATAATCTTCTGAACTATGAAATTGCTGCAATTGATATATTTATCTTCTTCTGAATTTCCTATATTCAACTTGAGAGTCCAAACTTGTATCCTGTTAAGATGAAAAGTGCTTTCTGTCTTCTGTTCGTAAGTATGCTGCTGAAAAACTTTGATTTCGATATAAATAGTTAATAGACCTGCTTCAGTAATTTTTGTTGGTTTCTTTTTGCTGGGATAAGAAATTCGCCTTGTATCGAGTTTAATCACGCCCTTCCTATGTTGAAATGTCCTTGTCTGTGCGGAATTTTGATGAAACCACCCATAAATTTCCTTTTCCTTATATTTGCGAAAAACCTTATCTCCAATATTCTGCTGTTGAAAAATAAGTTTCCTTTCTTTGATTTTTGCTTGATTTTGAGTAAAACTGTGAAATTTAATATCGATTTGTGTATTTTGATTAAGAAATTGATTCAGATCGATAGCCATGATGTTTCCTTCAGCTGCAGAATTCATGTTTTGTATTAGCCATGATGTTTCCTTCAGCTGCAGAATTCATGTTTTGTATCCCAAAACGTTGAAAGCTGAACATGAAATTAAGTTGATTGCCTTCTGAACAAGGGTTTATGACTTCAAACCCTCCTCTTCTCGCTTTGACTGATTTTATATTATTGTTACTAGAAATCTTTCTTCTCTGAAACATCAATAGCTTTTCCGTTTGAAGAGATAACCTAATCTGTGTTACAAGTAGTTGATTGAAATCTTGTTTTGTTGGAAAACATTTAATGGAGTAATTGTTATCTTCGTTCTTCTGATTTATTACATCACCTTGACCTTCTTCAATTTGGATTTGAATTAAAATACGATTACTTTTTGAAATGACATCGATCTGTTGATATCTATACATAAAACTCAAGAGATCGAAGGGAATGGTGTTGCCGTCGGATGAGGGGTTCATATTTTGTAATCTAAAGAAATCGAATAGCAGGAATTAAAAGATGAATCTGGAAAAACCTGTTGAAGATATATGTGTTAATTGATTAAGATTTCTTGATAATATTGGAAATTTTATCTGGATCTGATGGTTTAGTGTGCAGAACTTCGAAGTCGCCTCTTTCGCCTCTCCTATTATACGAAAGTTTATGAAACCTAGATTGTCTATCATTTTCCTACTGAGTTCTTCTCCCAGCGTTATCTAGTCGTCTCTTTTCCTTCATTTCTACTAAATAAAATTTTATACATCAAATAATTATTTTAAATTCAAAATTATTTTAACTTTTATAAAATTTGATTTATCATTATGTATCTTGCTTTCTTTTGGACCGAGAATATGTAAGTTTTTTTTTCTTTCCAACACAATATGTAAGTGACTGGATCACACAATCAGTATTTGTTCTTTTCTTTCGGGTGGCCAAGCATTATTGATCGCCCATACAGTATAATACAAGTCAGTAACGTTGTGCTTATTATAATCAAATAACACAAGCGTAAGAAAAAATAAACGTGTTATATTTGCAAAACAACAAGAATTATTATATTTTAGTACATTTCTTTCAATAAATAACTAGAGAACAAACCCCCATCTCTTTCTAACACCCTGGAAATTTCCTTGCTCTTAAGCCATATACATATATAAAAGCATAATCGATGTGCTTAACCCCATAAACTCACATCAAACAAAAACATCACAAAGTTCAGAAGAAGAGGAAACACAACTTAAGCTATCATATAAAATATGAACTGCAAAGTAATTTCACATGGTGATCAATTATCTCAGTTTAATGTCTGCTCAACTAGCTATCAACTAACTAAACTATCAAGTCTTGGAAGCAGCTCACGTCTCTCTTTTGGTGTAACAAAACTCACCATGCCCAATCTTTCTGCTAAAACTGCATCTGAATCGTCCTTCAAAACAATTGCTAGGGCCAGCACAATTGAAACATATTGCACAGAACCACAATCAACGGAAGAGCATTAAATGTAGAGGCAGATAAACCTTTGGTGAAAATGTCTGCAATTTGAAGTGAAGAGGAGACATGAGAGATGATTAACTTCTTGGCTTTAACTTGTTCTCGTACAAAATGAAAATCAATATCTATATGACGTGTTCTTGTATGAAAAACCGGATTAGATGCTAAAGCAATAGCAGAGAGATTATCACAATAAATAGTAGGTGTAATAATCGAGATAAACAAGCTTTGAAGCAGAAAAGATAACCATTTGAGCTCAGCCGAAACATATGCCATAGCTCGATATTCTGCTTCAGTAGATGAACGAGAAACAGTAGTTTGTTTCTTAGAACCCCAAGAGATCAAGTTTGAGCCTAAGAGAATACAGTAGCCAGTGATTGAACGTCGATCTTGTGAATTACTCGCCCAATCAGAGTCAGAATATGCAGAGAGAGTTGATGAAGATGGGGAAAAAGTTAATGAATAATTACGAGTACCTTTAATGTATCGTAAGAGCTTCTTCATACTCTCAAAATCTGCATTAGTTGGCTTATGCATAGCTTGACAAAGTTGATTAACGGCAAATGAAATGTCAGGCCGAGTTATAGTTAAATATTGTAAACACCCAACAATACTTCTAAACAGAAAAGGATCTTCAAATAGATCCAAACCTTTGGAAGATACAATCGTATATTTGTTGAGAGTAGGTAATGGTGAACTTTTACATTCACTCATACCAGCCTTCTGCAAAATAGAAGCTGCATAATTTTCTTGAGAAACAATTAGATTAGGTGATGATGATATAACTTCTAGACCAAGAAAATAAGAGAGTAAACCGAGATCTTTCATAGAAAATCTCTGTTTTAAAGCTGTAATAATAGACTGAACACCCTCAAAATCACCACCTGTAACTAATATGTCATCTACATAAACTAAAATAATAGTAAGTTGATCTTTATTTTTACGAATAAAAAGAGATGAATCGGCAGGAGAGACAACAAAGCTATGTGAATCAAGGAATAATGTAAGTAGTTGATTCCAAGCTCTAGGTGCTTGCTTGAGGCCATAAAGAGACCTCTTTAATTTGCAAACATAATTAGGAAACACAGGGTCAATAAAGCCTATAGGTTGATCCATATACACCTCTTCTTCCAAGACACCATGTAAAAATGCAGTAGAGACATCCAATTGATGTATTTTCCAATTATTAGAAGTAGCAAGTGAAAATATTAGTCGAATTGTTTGATGTTTCACTACAGGACTGAAGGTTTCATTATAATCAATACCATGTTCTTGTAAGAAACCTCGTGCTACTAAACGAGCTTTGTAGCGTGAGATAGAACCATCAGCTTTACGTTTAATCTTATAAACCCATTTACAGGATATAGAGTTTCTACCAAGTGGTTTTGGTACTAAAACCCAAGTATTTTGTTTCTTTAGAGCATCAAACTCACTTAACATAGCTTGTTGCCAATGCTGAGACTTAGCAGCTTCTTTATAAGTTGTAGGTTCAAAAGATGAAGGAGCTAAAATAGTAGACTGACACTTGTAAGATGGCCTAAGAGAACCAGTTTGACGTCGTGTAATCATGTGATGTGTAGAAGAAGATTGTGGAGGAGGTTGTGGTATAGATGAATTTGAAGAATTTAAATTAGGAATAGGCTCAGGTATAGGTGTTGAAGAGGGAAGTATTGGATGAAAGGGGTGACTAAGAGCATTAGGGTTAATAGCATCATTAAAAAGATCAACATAATTTGTATAAGATGACTCAATAGATGATACACTAGATAGAGTGTTATTTTGAAAAGGAAAAATAGACTCGTTAAATACCACATGACGAGATATAAACAACTTTTTAGAAGCTAAAGCATAGCATTTATAGCCCTTACTAGTTGAGCAATAACCAAGAAAAACACAAGGTTCTGATAGTGGAGACAACTTATTTGGACTGTAAGGACGTAACCAAGGATAGCACAAGCATCCAAAAACACGAAGATGCAAGTAAGAAGGTGGTTTATTAAAGAGAGTTTGATACGGAGACGAGTTATGAAGTATAGGAGTAGGTAAGATATTAATAAGATAGACTGCTACAGCAAGAGCCTCGAGCCAAAATTTAGGGGATAAAAAACTGTGTGTTAAAAGGGCTCGAGTAGTTTCAATGAGGTGACGATGTTTGCATTCCGAGACACCATTTTGTTCTGGTGTGTGTGGACATGAAGTTTCATGAATAACACCCTTTGATTGAAGAAATGAAGCAAAGGAGTTATTAATGTATTCTCCACCATTGTCAGAACGTAATTTCTTAATTTTAAGATTGAATTGTGTTTGAATTAAATTATAAAAGGTTTGGAAAGTTTGACAAACATATGATTTGTGTGTAAGTGGATAAATCCAAGCAAACCGACTAAAATCATCAATAAAAACAACATAGTATTTATAAGAAGAAAAGGAACTAATCGGTGAAGGACCCCATACATCACTATGGATCAAATCAAAATGAGCATTAGATATAGAATTTGATAATGTAAAAGGTAATTTGTGGCTTTTTGACACAGCACGGGCATTACATTCATTTTGAGACAAAGAAATCTTAGTTTGTAGAATAGTTGAAAGGGAATCTGCAGCTTTAGATGAAGGGTGGCCAAGTCTGAGATGCCACTTATTTGCAGTAGATGAAACAAACTTGGAAGAGAGACATTGAAAAGAAGAGAATGGAGACTCAGGTGACTTGACTTTAGAAGTGAAAGAGAGTGAGTAGAGACCATCCTTACAAAGGCCCTGAAACAACAACTTATGTGATGTAGAAGAAAAGATAGACACAGAATCACTATGAAAAACAAAATAACATTGATTATCTTTTGTAAACTTAGAAATAGACAAGAGGTTTGAGGCAATCGAAGGAACATGTAAAATAGATTGTAAAATGAAAGTAAAAGAAGGAGTAAGAAGCTTACTAGTCCCAACATTTGCTATGTCAAGGTTTTGACCATTTCCAACTGAAACAACACCACTTCCATCATAAGGAGAATGATTCTGAAGCAAATTTAAGTTAGGAGTAACATGGCTATTCGCACCTGAATCCAAATACCATAGTTCTGGATCATAACTAGTGGAAGAAGATTGAGAATTAGCCATTAAAACAGTTTTATTCTGAGCTCTAGGTGAGGGAAAGTTCACAAAATCTGCTCGCTTCCAACAATCAATAGCTGAGTGTCCATACCTTAAACAAATTTGACAGGTAGGAATACTCGAATTAGAATAACTTACACCATTATGATGTGATGATTGAGAAAATTCAGCAGATGAATTATTATTATTAAAACCACCACGAGACCTTCCTCGAGTAACATAACCTCGACCACGAGTAGAGTAACCACGACCCCTAGCAGAAGAGGTATTAGAAGGATTGGTCGATGATTGAGATGGAGAAAATAAAGCGGTATGAGAAGCAACATTCTCATGAGTTTCAACCATCTGCATATGTAATTCCTCAGACACAAGGAGGCTACCAAGGGAGTGAAAACTTAGTGTAGACGTTTGAGCATTGGAAATACGAATGCTCGATTTAAATTGATTATATTCACTAGGTAACCCCTTTAATGTGTACATAATAACATCCTCAAGAGCAAGAGAAGATGAAGCTGTATCTAAACCATCACAGATTTCCTGAATTTCAGTAAGATAAGTAGACATACTTCGATCTCCTTTCTTAATATTACACAATTTCATTTTAAGTTGGTGAATATGGGTTCTACATTGAGACACAAAGATTTCTTCGAGTTTATTCCACACATCAAAAGCATGAGGGAGTTTAACAACTTGGGCTAGAATAGATGGAATCATAGATGAATGTAATGATACCTTAAGTTGTTGATCTTCGATCAACCAAGTGGCAAACAGAGGATCAGCAGTAGCTGGTTTTAAACGAGAACCATTTATGTGATTGAGGTAGCCATGAGCTTCCAACACAGCCTCAAGTTGTGACCTCCATAGTACATAATTTGCAGAATCGAGCTTGATTTGAACAAGAGAGCTCCAATTCTGGCGTAAAAGTAAGAGACCAGGTGGAATCGATGAGCTTGAAGTGATAGACGGCGATAATGAAGATGAACTAGACGCCATAGGATAAAGAAACAAACGAAAAAGCGGAAAAGCAGGATCGATTTAAGTTTGGAGTATAGAAATTTTGAAACAGAGGAGAAAAAGTAAGGCCATTAATGGCGAATTTTTGAAGAAATGATGAAGAACTCCATTGGCAAATCTGATACCATGATAGAAATAGAAGATAGAGTAGAATATTTTTATATATTAATTTTTGTTGTGTACAATTACATGAGAAATGTACTACTATTATATAAGCACAATGGCTTGATCACTACTCCACTATTCTAACAGCTTTTGTCTTATATGAATTGGTTTTGATCCTATGCTTCACATTGTGTGTGCACCTCTTTTGTCCTTTGTGTTATTTATCTCATCACGGAGACTCTCTATGATTTACTTGGAATTTCAGAAAGTGTAACATTTCCAGAAATTAAGAAAGCTTACAAGCAGTTGGCGAGAAAGTATCACCCCGATGTTTCACCTGCAAATTGTATAGAGGAGCACACAAGGATGTTTATTATGGTTAAGGAGGCTTATAATACTCTTTCTGATCTAGATACTAAATCTGTGTATGATAGAGATTTATCAGCCTTGAGTTTGGAAATGGAATATTCACCTCCAACTAGAACTAGATCCCAAAATGATATGGGACTGTGCAGGAATAAGTGGCAATCTCAGGTTCATGAAGAGAGAAGGAACATGAATAGAACTAACAGAGGAAAGGCATCATGTGGAGCTAGGATGCGTAGGCAATGAGATCACAATATTTGGTTTTTAATCAGCCAATTAAAATTGATTTCTTTCTTTCGTTTGTACATGTTCCCTCAGTAAATCCATCTATATAACAAATTTTGGTCTTCTATTAAACTTATGTTCCAAGATATATATAATCTGATTGGCACTTTATTTGTCTCTATGTAGTGGATTCTCGCTATATATAATAATAGCTATGAGCAACTCTAGAGCCATTTCTCTTTATAATGGAGTTCTCCATATTTTGGGAAATTTTCGCTCCCATCTTATTTTGGAAAATAGATGAGGTAGTTCTTTTTTTCATTTCAACTAGTTGGGGTTAACTCAACTGGCCAGAGCCTTGATTCTCCTTCTAAGCAGTGCGAGTTTGAACCGAGTCCATTCGAGTTCAAAGTGGCTCTTCAATGTATCAAAAAGACATTCTTTTCTTCATTTCATTTCTCCAAATTCCAAATTTTCCGAAAATATCTATTGAAATATGCCCACTGAATTCATGAACGGTGCTTAGGATTATAGTATCATGGAAATCACGAGTGGATCCATCATAGATTTCAGGGGACTAAATTAGTTTGGAAGTTAGGAGTCTTCACGTGGAGGTATATAACGGGTAAATTAAGCAAGGCGTTTGTGAACAAATCAAGCTTGACCTATATCTACTATGCTGATTCTAATTATAGGAACGTATATTGCAATTTTGTATTACTAAAGAGATTTATACTACATTTTTTTTACAATATAGGGAACTGTAATTCAATTTTTGTATACTATAGGGATTTATAGCACAATTTTTATGATATAGGTACCTGTAATGCAATTCATGCATAATATAGGGACCTATAGTGCAATTACCTAAAAACATTGAGATGTATAGTACGATTTTTCATAATATAGGAACCTGTAATGCAATTTTTATGCGTTATAGGGATTTATAGTACATGTTTTCATTTATATAAAGGGTAAACTCTCCTATCGCTTTGTTAGTGCTTTGTATCACATCGTCTGCCACTATATTTTAATTTAATGGATTCTTTCATTTTAGCTTTTTACATATTCCAAATTTGGATACATAGAAAAGCAGTTACGCTCCTCTCATCTAATCCTCCTTCTGTGTAAGTTTTAACAATACTCAAAAACTAATCCCCAAGATTCATTTCACATGATTTCTATATCCTAATTTGCAGCAGCCAACCTAGATAACTTGACATAACCTATAGCTAAGCAGTAGGTGGGGAATTGATTCAGTCTGGTGATAGCACCAACTTCAGATCTTTGTATTTGCACATTTGCTTTTGTATAAGGTTTTGTTTGTTGGAATTGCATTGTTACATTCTTTGCACATAAAGATCCTAACCTTAATTGGAGTATAATTTCCATATGACTTTCCAGAAGTCTGGTCTGCCTATCTCCCTTCTTGAGGATTCCTGCGGTTCAATTAACATTTCTTTTCCCGTAATTGCTTTTGTTTTCAGTTTTACGCGTTTCCTGTAGTTTCTATTTAGGTTCCTTAGGTTTGGAGAATTATTTCACACCAATGAATACAAATATGCATGGGCCAGAAATCAAAATTTATATCAAGGAGGTCCGAGCTAAAGATCCACCACATCCTATGTATAATCGGTAAGAAGGCTCCAACAATGAGTTTTTGCAAACCATTCAAGATTTCATGACAATAACACAAGAGAACCAGAGAGTCAGTGACAAGAGGTTCAAATAGAACTCCGATGAGTGACTATTTTGGAGAATCAAATATCCCAAATTGTTGTACAACTCTCCAAATTTCCTCACCATATTCAAAAGTATATCGAGGAGGCTGAAGCTCCAAAGGCACTGCCATCTCATCCACAAGAAGGTACAACTGAATGGAAAGATACTCTTGAAGCTTGTTGTGTTGTGTTTGTATAAACCAGTAAAACAATATAGGAACTAATGCAGAAATAAAATAAAAGTAAATAATTAAATAACAATAATTAAATAACTTTACTTGTCGAGGCTCGGATTGGATCCGATATCTTTAAGGTATTAGGCCACGTACAGGGGTCTTACGTTTGTTGGCTTCAACCTCCAGGATACAACGACAAAACTATTCAAAAGAAACTGACACACGAATTCTTAAGAATTTCAACGAACTTAATAATGCTGCTTCTTTCTATCTCTCTCTTATAATTTTAATGCTTTTGAAAAATGAATTGAAGAAAATGGTTTGGTTGGCCAACTATTTATAGAAAAAAAAGGTGGCTTGCCAAAGGTTATGATGTTTCATTTTGGAGTTACGTTGTATTAATTTAAGATACAACATTTACTTAAAAGACCAAAAAACTTGGGCTGGTCCAGATTGTATGACCCTAAGGCCCGAAAACCCAACAAAGATGATGGTCCAAGTTCATACCCCACCTAAGGCCCAACAAAGGTATAGACCTAAGACCCAAAAGCCCAACAAAGCTAATGGTCATGGACCTAAGGCCCAAAAGCCCAACAAAGCCCTTTTTTCTTTCTTTCTTTGTTTTATAAAAAAAGAAATAAAAAAAATATATTATTATTTTTTTTCTTTTAATTTCTCCAAATTACATGACTCAATTTCTCATTCAATTTCAAATGATTTTAACCAAGTGAATATATTACGTTAATCTTTACGACTTGGATAAACATATTAATATCCGAATCATTTCATTTAAATTGAGTCACCGACTAACATCGTAAACATGGTCAACACTTGGGTAGAATCCCATTTGTCCAACAAGATCGTTGCTACTTTATCATTAGTTCATATCAAACACCAACAAACTCAAGATATGGAGCAAAGACTAACGCAACTCACTACAATCATTCGTCAATTACAACATGATTCATATTTGAAATTGGGTCAAGCTATGAATACTAATGATAAGGCCATTCAAACCAGCGATAACAATGATGGTTCGAGGTTCCAACCACAAAAGAACCAATCAAGCTTAACTTAGATGAGGTGATTGTCGATAATCAAGATGAGAAAGAGGTTAAGAAAGAGTTGGAGCCTTGTGTTATAGAGGTTGAGGAAAAAGTTAAAAATAGACACTAATAAAGAGATCAAGCTAAGAAGTAGTCAACATCCCAGTACTCGAGATAATTGAGAAAGAACCTACAACAAAGAAATTCCTTTTGAGAAGAGTATGAGTGTAGAAGTAGGGATTGAGATTGTGAACCTTATTGAAGAAATCTTGACAAAAGTTCCAAGAAGCTACCACCAAAGATGCAATATCCTGGAGCTTTCTACCTCCAAATCAATAGAGGTGGTAACTTCGATGTTAAAGCGGTGTATCACTTGGGTTCGGGTAGAAATATCATATGCCCAAAGATATGTTTGAGAAAGTAGGCTTGGGAGATGCCAAAAGAAAAGATGTCACTTTGCTGCTCCTAGAATCCATGATAAAGCCATGGGGAGTCATTGGGGACGTGCTTGTCCATCTAGGTACTTTAGTTATACTTATAGATTTTGTTGTTCTTGATAGTATTGCGGGTTAACACGTCCCATTGATACTTGGACGTCCATTCTTGGCGACAAGTCACAACATAATTGATATTCATGAGGGAATCGTGACCCTTCGCACCGAAGAAGAGTCCAAAACATTATATTATGTGGAAGAAAAGCATGAGGACTCACGTGAGGTCTGGTGGGTCCTTGTGTGTTATAAAATAATGAAATAAAAGCAAAGGAATAAAGAATCCACAGACCGCAAGTGTACGGGTCGTACCAAGTAATAGATAAGTAAATACGGGATTATCGTCTCCACAGGGATTTAAGAAGTTATTCTAAAGTTGTGTTCAATATCAGACTAGATAGTTCTAATTGTCTCGATTAAAAAGATATAGTGAAGGAGTTTGTTTTCTAATAAACTAAATAAAATAAATAACAAACAATAAAATAAACAATTAATAATTATGCAAGAAAGATAAGGATATGCAAGTATGAATCTATCCTATTGAATCTATGATTACTAAGAATAAGGGTGAATGGGAAATTTCACAATAGTCGGGAATCTACTATCTCCTAGCCCCCGTCAGGGTGGACCTAGAAGCTATCCTAAAGTACTATAAACCCCTGTATGGGCGAATATGCCTATTTGGATGAATACTATTTTACCTCTTTGGCTACGTGGTTAGTCAAGCCTGTCGGTCAAATAACGGATACCACGCGTCTATATTCTAGTTTTGTAATTAAACCCCCCTGTCGGATGATCCATACGCCACTATATGGAATAGCCTAATTACTAAAACCTATTTCTAATTAGCTAGGTCAGAAATAGTGAACAAGCACAAGAATATAGTCAATGGAAATTAAGAACCAATTCAATTAAATACTAAAATCCCAGATTCAAAGTAAAACAGAAAAACAATAATCAAAGGTTCATATAATTACAATCCTAAAGAGAAATTATGCATAATAAATCTTCTTGAATAAATAGCTTAGAAATATCTCATAGACAAAATAGATCTAATACTAAATTACCCAAAGAATAGAGATGGAGAAGTGTTGAATTGATGAAATTAAGCTCTAGCTCTTGCTTCTTCCTCCTCTAGATCCTCTTGATTGCTTCTATGATGATTTATGTGTGTATATTAAGCTTATGCAGCCAAGGGATAATTTTCTAAGGTTTAGAGCTGGTATTTATAGGTGCTAGGTCGAATTACTTGGAGTGGAAGACAAGTCAAGGACTCTTTAATTCATAACCCTAAAATCTAGGAAAGGTAAGCTGATTTGATTTGGTCATATCTTTTTCAATACTTATCCGTTTGAGGAGTTCCAATATATGAAACTGCTTGTCTCGGAAAGAGCTTTCCATTGGTGCAGACCATTTGTCTAGAATCCATGCCAATCTTTAGTTATGGAATTATCTTTAAAACGTGGCTGGAATTTCAGATTCACAAGGCATCTTTATCTTTTCCTAATTGAACTCTACTTCCTTCTATCTCCAGATTTCTTCAAGATCTTCTTTCCTTATCTCCTTAGCATTGATTTATCATCTAATTTATTTCCATATTATCTCTAAAGCTTCACATTAAATAAATAATTAAACCGCATATGCTTTGAAAATAATAAATCATTAAATCAAGACTAGAAATAAGAAAGTGCAATTTAAATTCAGGAAACTCGACTAACACACTAGAAATATTCTAAGACTTTAATTCTTACTTCTCCTCCTTGGATTGGTTTCTCATGAAATTTATAAACCTACTAACTTTGCACTAAAAATAAGTAAATTAACGCACAAAAGCTCTATAAATGCAAATAGTCTAATTCCAAGGGGAGAAAGTGCAATATTGCCATTTAAGCACTAAAGTCAATATAAAAAGACCATTTTCAACCCAAAACGATGTCTCCTAAGGGATTATATTTAGACCAAAAAGGGAGACATCAAGGTCCCAACACTCTGAGTTGTGACCAAAGCGGTTAAAAAAAAGCTCCACAATAAACCTGTGACGAAAGTTGAAAATGGGTTTGGGGTTGGTGACGAGGTTGCTTGGAAAGCCCCCAAGCAAGAGAATCGGCCACGGAGATTCAAGAATTCGTGGATGGGCCCGTTTTCCATTACAAGAGTTGTTTCGACAAAACGGATTGAAATTCAAGCTAAGAGAGGTCACAAGTTTCGGATAGTAGATGCATAGCGTTACCCGCTACTGGGGAGGCTATATAATCAAGGGATAATCGAGGTAACACGTTGAGCTTTAAACGACATTAAATAAAAGTGCTTTGTGGGAGACAACCTGTAACTTTTTTATAATTTTTTATGTTTTAGTTTGTGTTCAGATTAGTTAGTTTATGTGTTTTTTACTGTATATTGTACGAATGAGAAAGGTATGAGTGTTTTTGATGTGTAGGTATTCAAAATTTCGATTTTGGGGTGAAAATTAGGAAAAAATTGAAGTAAATGAGTGTTGGACAGAGAGAAATTTGCGGTACACCGTAGGTATTCGCAGTGTACTGCACCCATCGACGAACAGATTTTGACCAAACTTCGAAGTGACATAACTTTGCGCTCGGGTATCGAAATGCAATATTTTTCTATCTAAATCTCATATATTTCGAGATCTATCCAGTGGAGAAGAGACACCTTAATTGGAGATATAATAAAAAAAAAGTTACTACTGGTTTTTGGAATAGTTGTAAAAGAAAAAATCTGTCACCACGGTATAATGAATCAGGTCCGCATGCGAGAGCGAGACTAATGATGCGGTATACCGCACCTAAAAAACAGTCACCATGGTTTGCTTAATCAGGTTTACATGCGAGGGTGAGCATGTTCATGCACTATACCGCGTGACACCTGTTGTACACCACACCCAAAAAACCGTTCGTCACTTGCGAAATACCGTGACATAGTCTTAAACAAAAGAAAGTTGCGGTATACCGCGCCTCTCCATGCGGTATATCGCACGGTGATGCGATCAGCAAGAAGAAGAGGTATGATTACACAACAACTTCTAAACCGTCTCAAATGTATGTCCTTTTCTGCTTATAAAACAGTACACGGTTTGTACGGGTCCAAACCCGTATGTTATAATGTACAGGCCAAACCGTGGTGTAAAATTACCAAGCCCAAAGTTAAAGGGGATGTGTATGTTATGAAATGGGTTGGGGTAACCCTATTTTTGGCCGACGTGTTGGGTTACCATTTACCCCTTTTTTCTCAGTTAAAGCACAAGATACCTGATTGTTAAGATCTAACAAAAAATAAAAAAGTGGTTAAACCAAACATTATTTTGTCCTTGTCATCACGACTAGTCAAAGCATTTTCAAGTCAACTTAAACTACAATGTCAGCAAAGTTGTGCCAAGTGCCAACCAGAAGCATAAGTAACCAAGAAATATAAAAATATACTAGTACTAGATGTAGATGTATAAAACGTGGTACAAAATAAAAATGTAAAATAATAATAGTACACCAATGCAATCAAACTAGTAGATATGGGAATAGAATATTGGATTAAAATAATTTCTTCTAAACATCATGGAACTTTCCTACCTCCTCAATGGAGTATGATTAGCTATATAAAAGCAGAATACATAGACAGACTCAATAACGATCACAAAGGAGAGACGAAACTCAAAGACGCAAGCAAATCATTTACGATTATTTCATAATCATGAGTTGCAATGTGATTTCAGGTGTTGAATCTCATTTTAATATCTGCTCAACAAGCTACCAACCAACTAAATTATCGAGTCTTGGAAGCTCAAGCTCTAATCTCTCTTTCGGTACCAAACTACCATTGCCCAGTCCTCTTTCTGCCAAAACTGCATCAAGGTCATTCAGAACCATGGCTCGAGCAAGCACCATCGACACATTTTGCACAGAACCTCAAACTACAGAGACTCTCTATGATTTACTTGGAATTTCAGAAAGTGTAACATTTCCAGAAATCAAGAAAGCTTACAAGAAGTTGGCAAGAAAGTATCACCCTGATGTTTCACATGCAGATTGTGTAAAGGAGCACACAAGGATGTTTATTATGGTTAAGGAGGCTTATAATACTCTTTCCGATCCAAATACTAAATCTGTTTATGATAGAGATTTATCAGCTAGGAGTTTGGAAATGGAATTTTCAGCTAGAACTGGAACCCAGAACGATACGGGATTATGTAGGAATAAGTGGCAATCTCAGGTTCATGAAGAGCGAAGGACAATGAACAGAACTCATAGAGAAAATGCATCATGCGGAGCTCGAATGCGCAGGCAATGAGATCATCAGATTAACATTCTTGTTCTTAATCGGCTAATTAACATCAAATTCTTTCATTTATTTGTACATGTCCCTCGGCAAATCCATGTATATAACAAATTTTGGTCTTAAATCAATTTCATGTTCCAAGACAATTAGATTGGAATCCGGTGTTTCATCCCTTTAATATATTATTTTGGAATTGTCGTGGTGCAAATAGCAAAGATTTTCTTCGAGCTTTTAATGATTTTGTAGTTTTTCATAAGCCTGTGATTTCAATCGTTGTGGAGTCCAAAGCCTCAGGTGCGAAAGCAACGAAGATTATCAAGTCCCTCCACATGCAAGATTCAATTAGAGTGTGGACCTTCAGGAGGTCCAACTTTTATCAGCAAGTAAGCAAGTTATTAATGTTAGAATTTTCAGTAACTCTTGTATTTCGTGGATTTTGTCTGCAGTATATGCAAGTCCGAAATCATGGTTTAGGGGTCATCTTTGGGAAGCTATTAAAAGCGTTTCATCGAGAATTAATGAACCTTGGATCGAGGTGGGTGATTTCAATCAGATAGGTCAGTTGGAAAATAAATTAGGAGAAGCTGAAGAGACCTCATCTGACATGACAAATTTTGAAAGATGGAGAAGTATTTGCGGGTTGATAGATTTGGTTTTGAAGGACCAAGGTTCACTTGGAGTGACTCTTGGAACACGGGTATGAGAATTATGAGACGTTTGGACAGGGCGTATGATAACGATCATTGGCGAATGGAGTTTGAGCATTCAAAAGTAAGTCACCTTCCACGTGTTCCTTCTGATCATGCTCCTCTACTTATTATCCTAGATTCGCAAGTGGCTCATCACCTTAAAAATCGGTGTTTTCGCTTCGAAAGCGCGTGGTTAATTCATAGCAGGTTCAAGGATTTCGTAAAAGACAAATGGAAAGGTAGAACAGTGGGTTTAGGGGAGAACATTGAAATCATAAGACAATAACTGGAAAGATGGAAGTTTGAGGCTTTTGGTGACATATTCTGGAAGCAAAGGCATATCAAGGGTATTTAAAAGGCACTACATGTATCATATAATGGGTCCTTAATAGATTTGGTGAACATATTAAGTCAGGAGTACGAAAGTGTTCTTAAACAAGAGGAATTTATTTGGTTTCAGATATCATGTTCGGACCGGATTTATTTGGGTGAGCGCAACACCAGGTTTCGGTTTAGGTAAAAACAACGGGTAAAGGGAGAATCCTCATTAGAGATGGTAATCACGAGTTTATTCGAGGAGAAGTGTGTTGGCACATAGCCTCCCTTAATAGGTTGTTTTAATGTGACAAATCCTCTTGTGTTTAGTGTGCTAATTACTCTTGTTATATATATTCCTTCTTGCACTCTTTTTCATCAAAAAGCACTTCTTTATCTTTTAGATCAAAGCTTTATTGTTATATGTTATGAAACTAATTCTCATATAAATACTTTTAACCTTATCTTTGTGTACATTGAGAATTAGCTCTAGTGATCAACTTCAAAGGTTCTTAGAATGATGTTTCCAACAACTTTCGTGAAGAAGATTTATTGATCCAAGTCATTATCCTTCAAAGTTACTTGGCGCGGTACACCGGACGAATGGTGCGGTACACCGGACCAAGAATGCGGACCAGGGCGCGGTGCAGAGGCTAGCCCGTCAGTAAGTTAGAAAATCAAACCATTGAAGTGCGGTACACCGCATGAAATCTTGCGGTACACCGCAAGAAAGGTTTTTCTGCACAAAAGACAAGTCATAAGTAATATATCCGTTGGGAGATTAATAGATCCGTTGGACCCAAGTCTTATGACCGTTGGAAGCCATTTTCTACTATAAATTGAAGCTCTTTGAAGGCTACAACTACACCAACTAATTACAAACACTAAGGGGCTTAATTGCTATCATTCAAGAAGGTGTCAAGTGCTATACATAGTCAAAATCAATCTTAGTGAGCTTATAAATCCTTTCAAGGAGTTAATCAATTAAGCCACAAGGTTCTATCCACTCAAGAGGAGTAATCAAGCTTATAGTCATATCCACTCTTTTAGGAGTTTAGTTACAAGCTTTTATAAGCAACCCTTTAAACACTTTGTTGCTATCCTCTTAAATCTAGGTCTTGTAATAGATAGATTAAGAGAGAATTCAAGTATAGGGAGTATACTTGGTGTCCTTGTGTTGTGATTACACAAGTGTTTTGTCCTTCGTGTTATCGAAGAGTTTGTAAAGGTTATTGTGTTCTCGACCCGGTTAAGAGAGACACGGAAGCTTAGTGAAAAGCTTGAAATCCTAAGGAGGCTTCCTTAGGTAGTGGATGTAGGGAAACCGAACCACTATAAATCGTGTGTATCTTTCTATCCCTACTCTATTTACTTTCCGCACTCTATATGTTTGATAATATGCTAGCATGAGTATTGTGATATTGTTTATCTAGGTTATCTAACATATAGTCTTCTAGAGTAGTTTAAGATATTGGATTGACGATTTACTTGTTATACTTTTATATCAAACCTCTAACTTACCTTTGCATGATCCTATAAGAGTTTGATTTAATTAGTTGACTTAGAAGTTTTCTCTTAAACTTATAATTGTCCAAAAGATTTTTTAATTAGGCATTAATCTTATTAGTAATCCTATTCACCCCCCCTCTAGGACTATCAAAGTGGAGGAAGATGAATGAGTTACAGTTTTTTCAAAAATCTATTTCAATCGATGATGGGATGACAGACATGTATACATTTCCACTTTTGAAACCGCTTGATTTAGTCTCAAATAATATTCTTAAGGAACCAGTCTTGGATGAAGAGATTCGGGACACTTTGTTTCAGATGCAGCCACATAAGTCGTCTGGTCTAGATGGGTTGACTGCAGGATTCTATCCGAAATTTGAGAGACCGTGGTAGGATCAGTGTGCGAGACGTTTCGCTCAGCTTTAGAGGAGGGGTCCTTTCCGAAGAAATTGTTGAGAACTCTTATACGTCTCATACCAAAGACGAGAAAATCTAAATACATCACGAAGTTCATGCTGATAAGTCTCATTAATGTGAATTTCAAGCTTTGTATGAAGGTGTTTGTGAATCTTCTAAGGCCCATGCTCTAGGATTACATTGGTCGATATCATAATAGTTTCCTCCCGGGTAGGTCTACAATCAATAATGTGGTCCTAGTAAGTGAGATTGATTTCGTATACAGGCACACGAAAGGGAAGAAAAGTTACATGGCGATTAAGGTAGATTTAGAAAAAGCATATGATAGGATTAGATGGGATTTCATCCGAGAGTCATTGGAGTCACTTGGGATTCTGGATAACTGGGTATAGCATATTATGTCAGGCATGGCGGAGAATGATTTTCGTGTATTGTGGAATGGATCACCCTTGGAGTCGTTCGTGCCTCAAAGAGGAATTAGACAGGGAGATCCTATTTCTCCTTACATTTTTTCCTTATGTATGGAGAGTCTGTCCTTTCTTATTCAGCTTCTGGTGGAAGAAGGATCTTGGAACCCTTTGAGATTCTCATCAGGGGGGATTCCTATATCATATATCTTTTTTTGCGGATGATCTCATATCATTCACTGAGGTATCTAATCCATGTTTTGATCTTGTGCAAGAGTCACTCAATAGGTTTTATGAAGACGCTGGCCAATCTATTAGTAAGGAAATATCGTTAATCTATTTCTCAAAAAACGTGGATGATGAGCTTGCGGATAGCATTATCAACCATAGTGGGTACTGCCGTGGTGAGGGATTGGGAAAATACCTTGGGGTGTTGATTATTTTAGGCAGAAGACCGAGAGGTTTCTACGATGAAATGATTAATGGTTTAAGGGGTAAGTTAGCAGGCCTGGAAAGGAAAATCTTTGTCTTTATAAGGGCGTATTACACTAGCGCAATCAGTTCTGAGCGCGATGACGATATACATTATGCAGGTAAAGGTTTTACCGGGTTATGTGTGAAAGCAAATTGATCGTATCATTCGTGACTTTATTTGGGATCGTCAAAAGAACATAGGAAAATCAGTTGGGTATCTTAAGATAAAGTGTGTACTCCAAAAAATCAAGGAGTTTTAGGATTTTAAAAGGTCGGTGACATGAATCGTGCTCTTCTTGGTAAGCTTGGTTCGAAGGTAATACATGATGAATCATCTTTATGTGAAATAGCAATGCGTCACAAATATTTCAAAAAGAGATATCTTCAGTATATTAGTCGAACGTATGATTCGCAAGTGTGTCGGGACATCGTGGAAGGTATTGCCCTAGTGAGACAGGGATCCCGATGGTCTCTTCGCAATGGAGCGAACATTTTGTTCTGGTTAAATACCTGGGTAGGTAATGATCCGTTAATTGAGTGGGATCTTGCGCTTGAGGTAGTGAGAGTTGCTTTAAAAAGGTTAATGTTTATGTAAATGATGATGGATCGTGGGATTGAGATCTTTTTCAAAACATCCTTCCTTCTCATAAATTAGCGGAGATATCGAACATGAGGGTTGTTGAAGATAGAATGGATCGTGATGTCCTTTCTTGGTTTCGAAGGAGTGTCTTTTATTTGGTATTTATGAGGAAAGTGCTATTCATCTTTTTAGGGATTACGTGATGGTTTAAAGAGTACATGAGCGAGTTAGGAAGGAGTTGCATTGGGCTCAAAATACAAGTCAAGGGATAAATTGGAATGATGAGCCTTCTGATGGTTTAGTAGGGAATATGAATTATGTTAACCTTATATGGAATTCCTAGGGCGGGGATCTGGAAAGCCAAAGTACTAGTGAGGAGGTGTATGGGGATGCAAGGGGTTGTTGTTATCAGGGGAGGGATTTATCGAAATCTGCAAACTCGTGGACTAGTGGGCACAATTTACAAACCTCTGTTATTTCTTACTCACAACAGGTGCGAACTAATTTGTCTGAAAACCAACAACAAGGAGAACATACTCCAAGGGCTCTACGTGATGTTTCTGTAGATAGTACTCACCCAACATCTGCTGGAACCTTCAAGTCAAGTATAGACTGCTGCAGGTCAGCCGAGTAAGGGTGTTGTGATAGTACAACAGCTTCGCAGTTATTGGGCATAGCAGCATGGACGAATGGGGTAGAAGGACGTCACAATTATGGGTGCGAATCAGGAGAAAGATTACACGGGGCTGCATATCAGCCACATCGAAGCGCATCTACAGCGGATAATTCGATTAACTGGTGGAATGATAATATAAAGGTTACAAGATTTTTTGGTGGTTTAGTATGGAATGTATTTTTGCGGCGATTATTGGGGTGGTTTGGAAGGAAATAAATGATGTAGTCTTTAATAACGGGCCTTTTCCAAACGGAGAGACGATAGTGAAGAAAGCAAAATGGGTTGCAAAGGACTACATGCTAGCTTGGAGAGATTGTTGGAGCAATGTAAGTAAGCAGAAGGAAAAGGTGTAATGGATCGGTTAGCATAAAACCAGGCAAAGACTCAAACTCAACACTGATAGAAGCTGCATCGAGAGCCAAAGGAAAGGGGGGCCGGGGGCGTGCTAAGAGATTCTGAAGGTAACTGGATAAGAGGGATTTCTATGAGCTTAAGATGTTCACTTGTGATAGTTGCGGAATTTGCGACGCTCTATGAAGGATTGAATTTGGCGGTTGAGATGGGGTTTCGGGAGTTAGAGGTGGAAATTGATTCAAAGGAAATCATACGAGTTCTTCATCAAGGAGAGAAGGGAGAGGACCCGCGGCCTTATGGATTGAGAAAATCATGATGATCTTGCGAAATAACGAGGCTTTTTGGGTTAGAGGAATATATAAAGAAACTAACGTTTGTGCAGATTGGTTGGCACGTTTGGGACTACGTCAAATAAATGTTTATTCTGCTTTCATTGATCCAAAGGATGGCATATGGGGAGTGATCACGTGAGACATATGTGAATGGAAGACGCCCAGGAGAATTTTCAATTCGAATCTTGAGGCCTTAATAAGTAAATTAATTAAGCTTTATTACACGATCGTTCAATATTTTCCCCTAAAAGGAGTTTTATACATGGGCAGATCCAGAAGGTAAACTGAAGGGGGACTTGAAATTTTTGGGATTTCGGGGTCAACGCTCTACAAAAAATTTTAAGGTAACAATATTATACGTAAATATTTAACTACCAATATCGAAATAAAAAATGGGAATTCAACACCATTACGTTCGTTGTCTCTTTAATAGATTAAATTATAGATTAGTATTTACCCAAAAACTATGCAAACCAATACCATTACACTTAATTTTTATAGTATTAATAATACTACATTAATATACCATATGTTACATTGATTTCTAATTTATAAATTTGAGGAATATATCATCTACGAAAATTAAAAATTATAATTTTATTTAAGTATTATAAATAATAAACTATTAAGTAATAAATATAAAAATAAATTGAAATCTTATCCTTATTTATATTGATCTTATTTTTTAATCAAATCATGTTTAATTTTATTTTTGAAATGATTTTGTATTATATGTGTATTAGAAGAAAAGATAGAGCAAATGCTAATATTTAAACATCTAACCCCTATTCTAATATATCAAATATCTAACACATTTGTATATGGTTAGCCCAAATGTGTTTTTAATTTGTTGATATGCGCGAATGCAAAAATGAAGAAAAAAAGTATCCTAGACGAAGATGAAAACAAGACGAACAAGTATGGGCCTCTAAAGCTACAAACAGAGAATGTCCTAAGAATGCTAGCTAAATATGAAGACAAAAGAGAAGAAGACAGACCTCCAAGAAGCAAAGAATAACAGACTACCTAAGTTTATTGGAGACTAAAGTTGAGAAGATATCCAGATCGGACCTCCATAGAAGATATAAAGGTGGACATCTCAAAGTCATCAAAAGATCAAGGGAAATCACAATATTGAGCTTTAAACCCCCTAAACATCAAACTATCCATACGAGAAAGGTTATTCTATTCGAGGACATCAGATAGACGGGAAGATAGTGAACGTCCGAGAAGTTAAAATAGAATTGTTTTATAGCAGTTATTCATCCGTAGGAGCAGATATGCAGAGTTCGCTAATAAAGAATCTTGGTTTATTTAATGGTGAAGCTTCATGGATTACTATACATATATTAATGAAACCGTGTACAAAACCAAAAAATATATATGAAAATTGTACAGTGTGCATCGTGAACAGTGTATCCAGTGACCGAAAAGTGATCACTATCGGGAATTTCCCATAGTCGAAATGCACAGTGTGCATCGTGAACATTTTTCGAGGTGAGCGAAGAACGGTGATGGTGGCTTGACGGTGGCGGTGGAAGTCTATTAGGAAGTTGTTCAGTATGTAACCTTAAAATGTTTATCTTTAATCCTTTAAAGGTATTTTAGTATTTGATTAAGACCCCTAAACTATCCACTCTAAGACCCAAGTCCTTTGAATAAGCTAAACCTTTCCAAGACCCCTTTCAGTTTTGAAAAATATTACTATATCTACCCTTTATTTTTGTTGAAAAAGAATTATTTTTAAAATAGTCGAAGAAGTACATGTACATGAAATGAACACAAGTGAAAAGGTGCAAACTATCTACCCTATCCCAAGCCTAGAAAATAAAACTTCAATATTTGGAAAAATCCCTACATTATTTGCACGTTGCCTAGTATACTTGGAGATGGCGTCCACCCCTAATGATATTGGAGCGTACCGTTGTGCCAATTCTCTGATCTTGTGGATGATGGGGCAGAATTTCTAACTAGATGATGAAGGTTGATTGATCCCTTGATTCACTTTAAGATTGTTAGAGTAAACAACCTTACTCTTCACATGATCCCGCTCACATAAATTCTCACATAACTTCTCACATAACTTTGCTACTTGCATTACTGCTAGAGACTCTCCCTTGAGTGTTGACTTGTAATATGTTGCTATGCTGTGATAGTTGAACTATGTTCCCATTTCGTAGAGATCTACAACAACACCCAGACATGTACGTTATCTACTACACTTGAATAGGTGTCACACAAAAGTGACATCTTGCCCTGCAAGTTGACAACTTGTTTTTTATGTATCCTATCTCGGTTGTTTTGTGGTTTCATAGTATTGGGTATCGATACCCACTAGCACCTAAATAACTCTTTTATTAATCTCTCAATTCTTTGTATTATAACGCTTGTTTCCATAGATTGCGCATCATGATATGCTATCATCTTAGATTTTCAGATATTACATAACATAATTAACAAGTATGATCTTACAATCCTTTTGTCCTATCCCTCATTTGTAAATTATTTGACCATCAATTCCCCAATTCTAGATGCTGGCCGTGTATGAGTACGTAAATGTAAGCTAGAACATTTCCATATCTGCATACTGTGTGGGCAATATAATGAAAGATGCTCAACATACTTTGTATAATCGTTTTACCAATAACAAATCGTCCTTTCCGAACTTGCGCTTCTTCAAATTAATAGTTGTAGGAATTGTATTTCTGCAATATTTGCACACAAATATTCTAATTTTTGTAGGAACATTAGTGTTCCGAATGATCTTCCACAACTGCGGGTCCGACTTTGCGTTGTGATACTGTTGTGCTAGCTCTACTAACTCTAAACTTGTTATCACATGGTGTCCTGACTTTATTGTGTACTCCCCAAATTATGTGTGGAACCAAATAAACTTGTCTGGGTTGACTTGTTGAAGTACCTTTAGTATACAGTTCACCACTCGTGATGGAAATAACTCGTCAAATACCTATGTGTTTTACCCATCGTTGGTGTTGTTGAATAACTGACATACTTGTTATGCAAATTGTGCTCTGGTTCCTCAAGTTGAAATGGTGAATTGTACCATTTTGTTTCCAAATATATGTATCCTTGTCATCGCCTATCTAAATATTTCCGTGTTCAACTAGTAGATTGCGTCCCTCGATGAGACTTGACCATGACCAAGACCTGTTCAACCAAAACTTTACCTCCATGAAATTTATCCTAGGAAATCATATATCGTTATGTACCCTAGCTGCTAACAAATTGAGATTCTGCAAAAAAATTACCATTATAGTATATCTTTCTTTCTTTTGGGTTGAGAATATGTAAGTAACTAGATCACAAAATCACTTTTTTATGATACGTGGATGGATGGTCCAAGCCAGGTTGTGTGCACCACAACTAATCCCAAGGGAATATGCATACCTCCCCATGCATATTCCTACGTAAATCAAGAATTAGGTTACCCATATTTAAATAGGATATTTGAACCGTGTACCTCTCATTTCACACCCTTTGTTTTTTTGTCAAATGTTTATATTAATACTAATAAAGTAAAGTACAAAAGGATCACCCAATACCACTAGCAGTAAGATCAAGGCGTAAAATTTGAGCTAACTGAGGAGGAGGGAAAAGGCTTCAATCGCCAAACAACGTTCCTAAAAGCGTGTGTTTGGCCGACTACTCGATTGCCTTTGCGATTTACAAAGGAGAAAAAGAATTACAAGTTTCCACAGTCCCATAAATAGATTTTAAGATATTACAACACTTAAAATTATTAAAATGATATCTAGTAGCTAAAGTCTTCACAATACTTCGCAATCATTTTCGACTATAAGGGAATTTGTTGGAAACTTTTGTGCCACTTCACATACCCATAAAGTACCTTGTGCTTCTGCCTCAGTTGCGTTTCTTGCTTCAATAAGTTTAGAGTTCCCTCTAATCAAATTTCCAAATGAATCCCTAATGATATAAGCATTAACACAACCAAACAATGAAAACGATGCATCAATATTAATTTTAATTTTGTTAACCCGGGATGTTGTCCAAAAAATTTAAATAGATGTCTCCTTCACAGTGTTGTTTTTATCATTATTATTGTTCTCCTCCACTGGTTGTAACTTGAAAAAAATTGGGACATTTTCCTTCAGCTCATAATTATTTGCATCATTAGGATTTGATTTTTATTTTTGAATTCCTTCCAAATATTGGAAGCCATATTACAAATGTATATAGAGTCAGGAGAAATACCATTAAACACAAAATTATTTCTCCCCTTCCATATTTTCCAACAGATGTTGCTTAGTAATTCAACAAAACTTTTTTCAATTTCATTTTTTTCCTTCATAGAGGCAACAGTTGATAAAAACTAGTCACCAATCTTGAAGGTACTGTAATTCTTGTTTTTAGGGTCAAGGGAGAGAGTGCCAAACAATTTTAGCCCATGGAAAAGAAAACAAAAGGTGTTCCACTGTTTCATCATTGCAATTACACAGCTTACACATTTTGGATGTAGTACACTTCCTATTATTAAGGTTCAATTCAGTAGGTAAGTTATTTTTAATGCATTTCCATATAAAATTTTGTATTTTGGGTGTTGATGTTTCTCTATTTGTGATATATTAATTTATGCTTGTCATTTTAGGATTATTTAGTAATTAATTCTGGATTTTCTTTCATTAATTTATACTTTGCACTTTCTTGTCTAGTTTTAGGTGTTTTGCTATTTTGTGAGTTTTTGTGCGTAATTTGTGTGTTATTTGTGTAGCACTTAGGTATCTGGAAGCTATTACAACTATGGGAACTGATTTGAAAAGGAAAAGTAAAGGAAATCCCTTAGTCAAAGTAAAAAATGATAAGTTTGGATATATTTGGAAAGTAAAAAAGCTGCCAAAACTGCATATACGTCCACTAATTAATTTACTGCAGAAAAACAGTTTAGAATTAGGAGAATATTTTAATATGAGCAGGTAGATCTTTCAAACGCGGTCGTTTCCATATAAATAATGTAAAAATCCGATAAGTAACGAAGGAGATATGACCAAAACAATATCTGCTAAGGTTTATGCTTTCCTACAAGTTAGGAATATGAATTTTGGTAAGATCGAGACTCGTTAACTTAAGGATTACCCATATTTTAGACCAATGGTTTATATATACATATATATATATACATTCCTACCTTAGAGAAATCATCCTTGGTCAGTCCTTAATCATCAAAAGACCAAGAGGAAGCTTACATCAAGAGAAGAGAAGAACAGAAGGAATTGGACAACCATTCATGTCTTTCTGATCCTTCAAATTGTAATTTATTTTCTTTATTTATCTAGTATAAACTAATTCTGCTTAGCTTGAGATTAGCATAAGGGTATGAACCCTAGAATTTTCTTATATCTATTTTGGATGTCTTTTACATTTAATTGAAATTAGTGTTGCTATCTCGGTTTTTATGTCTGTAGTTCTTGCGCTGTACAACATATAGAAATACCTTAATAGTAGTTAGATGGTCATCCAGAAGGGCTGTCTAATTATTGAAACACCACATAAACGTCTAGTGTGCGGTAGTGATCTAGAAGGGTTTCCCTAACTAGATAGTCACTAGAGTTTGAGATTAACCACCGATCATTGCGCAAGGTCCCGTTACCCAAGTCCCTTGGTAATTTTTAGGGTGCCACCTAAGTCCACCCGGAAGGGGGTTAGGAGGATATAGAATCATGGCAATTGCATATCACACAATTCGCCCTTACATAAATAGGTTATAACACAAGGCTAGTGGGGATCGCTTGCTAGATCTCGAGCTAAACTCTCATACTACTTCTTATCTTTTTATTTATTTTACTCTCTTTAATTTATTTAGTTTAATTGTTAGAGTCTTAAAAACCAAACAAATATTTCAGAGTCTTTTATTTCCTGTTTCTCTAGTTTTCTTATTTGCATTTTTTGTTCACATAAGTTCTTCCTAACTTTGGTAGTCTCTGAGAAACAAACTTTACTTATCATTAAAACTTATGTACGATATGTGATACTTGCAGTGAGTAACGTGTTTTGGTTAGAGTGTTAGTTGCATCTTTATTTATCATTATTTTATCACGCCCTAACCGACACCAGGTATACATTTCATATTCCATATAACATTCCAAATGCATGTATTATCAGTGTGTGATGAGGATGGGAGACTAGAGTTTAAATCTCTCTCCTTCTCATCTTTATCTTTTTTAAGGGTGAAGTAAGCAATTTTTCACAATGTAATTACTATCCTTAGCGACATCTCACATTAGTATTATTAATCCATATGTCCTTTTGAACATTTATAAGCATACCATTCACTAGTGTCCATTGAATATGTTGATCAAAGACTTTTATGCCTTCAAGAAGACTCCTCCATTCAATAGCTGGTGAATGTCCAACTTTAGCATTTTAAAAGTTCTCACAGGGGTAATATTTTCTTTTCAAGAATTTAGCAAGTAGTGAATTAGGATTTTGAAGCACATACTAAGCTTGTTTTTCCAATAGAGCTAAGTTCACTAGGCTGTTGTCTCTGAAACCTAGTCCTATTACAAATTTAAAGGAATATAGGTAGTCTCAACTTATAAAGTGTATGCTCTTTTTATTTTTTTCCTCACCAAAATCTTGAAATTATTATTGTATATTTTTTTTGGAATTAAAAAGGTTGACAATCAAGTAATTTGGAAAACTTTGGAACAATGATTTTATAAGTATTTCTTTAATACTATCATATAAGAATAGTGTTTTCAAATTTTTCATTTTAACAAGTATTCTTTCAATTATGCACTTAAGATCCCTACTTTTGTTTTTACTCCAATAAATTGGAAGACCTAAGTAGGAACCAAGAGATTCAACTTAATTCATTTGTAATCTTTCAACCCTTATATATTTTAGGGTTAATGCCCAATAGGAACCTTCCACCTTACACCCTTCCCCATAAAAGACACCGTCTTTTTTAAAGAACGAGTAAAGGGAAGCTTCCCATTACTCAAACTTTGAGTAATGGGAAACTTCCCAAAACTCAAACGACTCTTTTTATAGGAAAGAAAAGGAAAAATCAAAATATATGTGGTCTTTTATGGGCAAAAAAATGATGGTTGGGGTGAGAGAAAATTAATTCTAACTTGAGGTGTTTCTTGGGCAATAATCTTATATTTTATATGACTTGGTGTGTTTGAACTAAACTAAATACCACATTTAGATTTATTTTAACACAACCTAGATGCATTACTGTAATCTTTCATTATATTGTTAAATTTTTTAACACCCTTATAAATAGTTTTGAAAGATAGATAATATCATCTACAAAACGTAGATAGCTGACAATAGAACTATTACTCCCAATCTTAAATCCTACCAAAAAGTTTGTCTTTTACTAAAATATTTAGAGTTTCAGAATTATGAAAAATGGAAAAGGAATAGTAGGTCTATTTCTCTAATCTGGTTTACAAAGAGAGTAATCATTACCATTAATAAATAGAGAATAAGTAACAAAAGTCACACGGTTTAAAATAAGATGAAGATCTAGCACAATCTACATGATGGTTAAGATCTGACAAAATATAAAAGAGGAATCTATAAATTGGAGCCCATGTCCCAAAAGAGAGTTTTTAAGACCCTAATTCAATTTTCTAGTTAGTATTTTTTACCTTTCTACCCTTTTCAATTTTTTTATTTCGTTTTTTATTTTTTTTAGTATTTTAACTTACCAAATATATTTTTTATGTACATTCACGAGGGTACGTACCTACATTTTTTAATGGTACGGACCTCTGTTTTTTCATGTTTTTTAAGGTGGATAACATGTTTTTTTATATAATTCAAATACATTAGGGGTTGTACCGAATTCTTGTTCCGGTTTTTCCTAGGTCATGTCCAATGAAATCCAATGAAGTCCGTGTACCCAATGGTGGTTGTACCCAAGCCCGTTTTTGTCCATGTTTCTGATATATTTTTCATACATTAATTTTTTTACAAGATTTCTCAAGCTTTTAAAATTTTCGCAGTAGTGTTTAATTAGTGTTTCATTACTGTTTAATTTTCACCTGCAAAATTAACAAACTAGATTATGTTTCAAATTTTAAAAACTAATCCAAAAAATGCTACTAGTCCCTAATGTCTAGACCAAAGGGGCTGGCCCTAATGTACTGGACACAAACAAATAACGGTATAAAAAGATATTATGACCCATGATTTTTTAAGGCTAGACCAAGTTTTTACAAGAAAGGGAACAAAGAAAAGGGTTGGCTCTAATAGGCTGAACCCAAACAAAATGGTTAGGACAAAGTAAAGGGTTTTTTCTTTAAAAAAAAATAAAAATGACTAGAAGCCCAAACGGGCTGGACCTAATCGCGTTTTAAAAAAGAAAAGAAAAAATCATTCGAACTAAACAAAACAACAGATCTATAGACAGCGGCGGCGAGGAGATCTGGAGCGCTGGAGTGGCGAAATCAGAGTGCTAAAGGTTAACGAAGATCTGGACAGCAGTTTCCACAAACTGGTAGGCGCTGGATGTTCGCTTCAGAGGAGCAGCGGTTTCGTGGTGGATCTAGATTTGCAGCAGCCTGTTCGTGGTGGATCCAGATCTGCAGCAGGCGGCGGGTAAAGGAGGGAAGGTGACCAGATCTGCAGCTTGTTCGCTTTCCTTCATTGCTGAAAGGTGTTGAGAAGGTGGGAAGGCGCGATGTGAAGGTGAGAAGGTGCGCAGGTATGTTGTGGTGGGGAGGTGACAAGGTGGGAAGGTGAAAAGTGGTGGGATGGTAGTGGCTTGGGAGGTTGCTGAGAGAGAAAGAGGGAGTAAAGAGAGGGGTAAAGTGTTGAGATAGAGAGAGAGAGAGAGAGAGGGATAATGGATTGGGAAAATGGTTATATTAATTTTTTGTTTTGGTTTTTGATTATTTACTATATAACTAGGGAAAGGGGGAGTATTTTGGGTTTTTTGCTTCTTTTTAGTTAGGATATAATGAAATTTTGAGGTTGGGCATTATTTTATCAAGCCACAAGTCAAAAAACACGTTTCTTATTGTCTTATAAACCCGGCCCAATGTGCTCTCAAGCGCGGATTTCAAAAAACTCATCCAGCCCCTCCGTAAAACCTCTCCTCCGTTCATCTTCTCAGACCTTCTACACCACCATCCTAGCCCTAGCCCTAACCCTCAACCTCTCCACAGCAAACCTTAGCCGACCCAAAACCTTGGCCATACAAAACTTCTGCCGTCTCCGACTAGTTTCCGACCCAACCACCACTTCCCTTCCCGTACAGCTTTATTTCCTACTTCGTTCTCGCCCTCCCACCACTCGCCCGCTTCCATCACAGCTATTCCCAACACCATGGTTTTACATCCCTCATGCCCGGTCAACTGTTTTCCAGATCCGGTCAACGGACTCGGATCCAGGTAAGTTCCTCCTGCCACCGTTCATCTCTAACCCAGATACTTGCAGATCCCTCTTCTCTGAGACGTGCGAACAGATCCACTGGAGAAGCAGGCAAGCTTGGTGTTTTCTCTTCTGCCGTTTTGAATCCACCAGCATTGCCGAAAAGGAGAGTGCGAGGCAAGCTATTTGGACAGCAGTAAGCGGCCACCTCCACGGTTTTCATCTACTCTAGCGTGGCAGGCCCGTTCCAGACCCAGAAACAATGATGGACCTGCTCCCTTGTCATGTTTTCACGAGTCCAGAATTGGCTTCCCTTCAACATGTATTCTCTGTATCTCATGTATAAATTATTTTTAATGTTTTAGTTTTTACTAAAACAAAACAAGCAGTTATTTTTAATGTTTTAGTTTTTACTAAAACAAAACAAACAGTTTTAGGAGGAGAACAATTATGTATTAATTTATCATCCTTTATTGTTATTGAAAAGTTTTGTAAAACTTATAAGATACTGTATAATGTGATGGAGATTTATGTCACAAAAATTGTTGTGGTGGATGAAAAACAGTTCATAAATATTTTTATTTTCTCAGCATTTACATTTGTTAATGAAAATTTGTATAAAGCTCATAAGTTGGTGCATGAGTATATTAAGGAGTTTTCCAAAATGAAAAAAAAGGTTTTTTTGGGTTGTCCCTAATCAACCCCATCCCTTTCAATGATTCACATAGCCTGGAACTGTCAAGGCATCGGCAATCCTTTGACAGTCCAGGCAGCCCGTGACCTCTGCCCTAAGCATCGTCCGGAGGTACTGTTTCTATCTGAAACAAAAAATAATTAGGAAAAGCTTGATAATATTGCAAACATTTTGGATATGAGCTTGATTAAAACTATTGAACCTATTGGAGCGAGAGGTGGTCTCGCGTTAATGGGGGAAAAAAGAGTTGAAAATAAATGTTATTAAAGCTTCGGCTAACTTTATCCACACTAAAATAGAGGGTTATAATATGACCCCTATATTTTATACTTTTATATATTTAAACCCCTATGATATTGATAAAGAGATTTCTCTTAATTTCTTAAATGTTTTAAAACACCATAACTCTCCTTGGACCTTAATAGGTGATGTCAATTGTATTATATTTGACAAGGAAAAATTAGGGGGTATCGTTTGTCATAAAAAATCAATTAAAAACTTTAATAAGTTTATAAACCTCCACAATTTGGAGGAAACAACCTTTTATGGTTGTATATTCACATGGACAAACAAAAGAGCTAATAATAAACTTATAAAAGCTATCTTAGACGGAGCATTACATAACTCTGAATGGGATAAGCTCTTTCCAAATGCTTGGACAACAGTCTTACCAGCTATTGGGTCAGATCATTGCCCTTTGGTACTTCATCATGATAAAAATGATAACAAAAATAAAAGAAGATTTTATTTTGAAAGTTTCTGGACTACAGAAATTGATTGTTTAAATATTATTAAAATAATTTGGAATGATTATAGCTCTCTAAGGGGAAACCCTAATGCAGTTATCAATCACAAGCTTAAAAATGCAGTCAAGCATTAAGAGATTGGAATAGGAAATTTTTTGGAAACAATAAAATCCAAATAGAAAAGCTTATAAAAAAATTAGAAATTATTTCTAATAATAATAACCCCAATTTTAACTGGGATGAATACAATTGTATAACCAAGGAACTTGAAGAAACTTGGAAAAGAGAAGAAAGTTTCTGGAAGGAAAGATTTAGAAATATTTGGCTTTAAAAAGGCTTAAAAAAATACAAAATATTATCATGCCTGCACTAAAGAAAGAAGAAGTAGAAATAAGATTATTATCATCACTAATGAAAATGGTGTATGGATTGATAATAAGAATGACATAAAAATGAAAATAGTCAATTACTTTAATAATATTTTTACAACAGTAGGAAAAAGAGATTATACTAGCACTATGAATCTTATTACTAGTAAAGTTGATAAAAAATTTGCAGATAATTTGAATATGCATATTAATGAAGAAAATGTTAAAAAAGCAACATGAGACTGGGACCTAATAAGGCACCAGGGCCGGATGGTTATAATAAATTTTTTTTCCAGAATATACTGGGATATTATTAAACTTGACCTTATGAGAGTAATAAATAACTTCTGGAACAATAAGGGTGATCTGTCTGATTTAAATCAAACACTTATTACCCTAATACCAAAAATCAATAAACCTACCAATATTAAACACTATAGACCAATTAGTTGCTCTAATTTTATTTATAAGATTATAGCAAGAATATTGGTTAATATATTACAACCTTATATGACTTCCCTTGTTGGAGAAAATCAAAGTGCATTCATCCCTAACAGAATGATACAGGAAAATACTATGATTGCACATGAATTAGTTACCGATATTAAAAGAAGAAGAAAACCCAAAAAATATATGGTTGCAGTTAAAGCAGATATTTAAAAAGCTTATGAATATATAGAATAGGATTTCCTACAAGAAATCCTATTTAAAATTGGATTTAATAAATATTGGGTTAGGAAACTTATGGTATGTATTACCTCTGTAACCTACTCAATACTAATAAATGGTAAGGTTCACCAAATACAAAAACCTACCAGGGGAATAAGACAAGGGGATCCACTGCCATCTCTAATCTTTTGCCTAATATCACAAACTCTGAATGATCTAATTAGAGATAAAAAAAATTATCTTCTCAAAGAAATTAAAATTGGAAACAACTGTCCAGCTATCACTCACTTACTCTTTGCTGATGATAGTCTCTTCTTCCTTAATCCTGATAATATTGAAATACAATCTTTTAATGATATTATGAATAAATATAAAAATGCCATTGGCTTATGTCTTAACCTTAATAAATGTGGGGTCATTTTTAGCCCTAATACACCAAGTTTTATCCAAAATGTAATGGCCAAAAGATTAAATATGAAAAGAACTAACAACCTAGGTAACTACTTAGGACTTACAACTGAATGGAGTAGAAATAAATCAAAAGATCTCCATTTTTTAATAGATAGAATCCTACAAAAGTTTGAAAATTAGAAAACCCTTTTCCTTTCTGAAGGGGGTAAAGAAATCTTAATAAAAGCAGTCATCCAAAGTTTGCCTAACTATATAATGTCTAACTTTATTTTTCCAAAGAACATAATAAATAAAATTCATTCTATTATTGCCCATTCTTGGTGGGGTGATAAAGATAAAAAAAGAATACATTGGACTAAATGGGACCTACTCACTATATCTAAATTTGAAGGTGGATTAGGGTTTAGGGACCTACACCTAATGAATAAAGCCATGTTAGGTAAACAAGCTTGGAACTTAACAAAATAAAAAAGAATCTCTTCTTTATAGACTACTAAAAGGGAAATATTTCAAAAACTGTAGTTTTCTTGAAGCTAAAATTGGAAGCTCGCCTTCTTAGGGATGGAGAAGTATCTTCATAGGTAGAGATATTTTTAAAAATAATATAAAATGGAAACTAGGCAATGGTTGTGACATCAATATCTATGAACATAATTGGATTTGTAATGAGAAACAATCTATTATGCCAAAAAGATCTAATCTTATTTGGGTTAACCAATTAATTAAAAATGATAAATCTTGGGACATTGATTTACTCAATCAAATCTATCCTAAAGAAATCAAAGAAAAAATAGAAAGAACGATAATAACTAAGGTATTGTGTGAAGATCAGATATGTATTGATTATTGCAAAAAAGGTACATATACAGTCAAAGAAGCCTACCATAAAATGAAATAAGATGAAACTATAATTCAATTCATTAAAAATAAGGATAAACCTACATCCTCTATTACTAGGGATAAAAATCTTTGGAAGTTAATTTGGAAAATGGAAACCCAACCAAAAATTAGAAACTTCATTTGGAGAGCGGTTAGAAACCTTTTTATCCACTCAAGAAAACCTTTTTAATCGGAAATGTAGTAAAAATAATATTTGTAAAATCTATTGATAATAACATTGAAATAGTAGAACATGTGCTTTTTAGATGCCCCTGGGCTAAAGATGTATGGTTTATTAGTCCGCTTAATTTAAAAACTGACAATGAATCAACTGTAAAGTTAGATCATTGGATATTAAATCAAGTTCAAAACATTGCAAAAAAATTTAATAATACAGATAGGACATTAGAACGTACATGTATTATAATGTGGCATATTTTGAAAGATAAAAATAATTTTATCTATAATGGTAAAAAGTGTGACTCCTTAAACACAATTAATAGAGCTATTCAAAATTAGAAAGAATATTATAAAATTTCAAACCCGAATGATATAAATTTTCTAGATTTAAACATTGGGAATAATAATAATCCATTAGATCACAATAATAATGGAAATAGTACACTAAATTCTAAATTTAAGGATAAATGGAAAAAACCTCCTCCAAATAAATTTAAAATTAATTGTGATGCAGCTTTCTCGGATTTGGGAGCTGCAGTTGCTTGTGTAGTAAGAAACTCTAATGGTGAATTTGTATCAGGTAATAGTTGGAAGGTTGGGCAGATTCGGTGTTAGAGGCAGAGGCCACGAGAATTTTGAAAGCTATCGAAATGGTTTCAAAATTCTCATTTGGAAGCGTTATTATAGAGAATGATTCAGCTATTATTTTGAAGCCTCTCTCTTCAGGGCTACCCGTGTTGAGTCATTCAATTAGAAACATAATTAGTAATATTTATTATTTTGCTGAACTATCTTCCCCCACATTTCATTTTGTTTCTAGGGGTAGAAACAGGGGTAGAAACGGGGCAGCTGTCTGGGCTGCCAAACAGGAGCTTTTTAGCATATTGTTTGGTATCTGGAATACGTGTATTCCTCCCCAATTAGCCAGTATTATTTGTAATGAAGCTGAACTTTCCGGGATCGGCTAAACCTTGTAACCGTTTATTACTATCTATATTATTATGCATTTAAAAAAAAAAAATATTAAGCCACAAGTCATTGGCATAGTGGTTAAACGAAACACTATTTTGTCCTTTTCATCACGACCAGTCAAAAGCATTCTCAGTCAATATAAACTAAAACGTCAGCAAAGTTGTGCCAACGCATAACCAAGAAGTATAATTGCTGGATTAATAGAATATTGGATTATAATAATCTCTTTTCAACATCATGGAACTTTCCTTCCTCCTCTATGGAGTATGATTAGCTATATAATAGCCAATACACAGACCGACCCAATAAAGATCACAAAGGAGAGACGAAACTCAAAGCAGCTAGCAAATTATCTACAATTATACTATAATCATGAGTTGCAAATTAATTTCAGGTGCTGAATCTCATTTGAATATCTGCTCAACAAGCTATCAACCAACTAAATTATCAAGTCTTGGAAGTTCCAGCTCTCGTATCTCTTTTGGTACCAAACTCACAATGCCAAGCCACCTTTCAGCCAAAACTCCATCTGGTTCATTTAGAATCACTGCTCAGGCCAGCACCATCAACACATTTTGCACAGAACCACAATCAACAGAGACTCTCTATGATTTACTTGGAATTTCAGAAAGTGTAACATTTCCAGAAATTAAGAAAGCTTACAAGCAGTTGGCGAGAAAGTATCACCCCGATGTTTCACCTGCAGATTGTATAGAGGAGCACACAAGGATGTTTATTATGGTTAAGGAGGCTTATAATACTCTTTCTGATCCAGATACTAAATCTGTGTATGATAGAGATTTATCAGCCGCGAGTATGGAAATGGAATTTTCAGCTAGAATTAGAACCCAAAATGATACGGGATTATGTAGGAATAAGTGGCAATCTCAGGTTCATAAAGAGCGAAGGAGCATGAACAGAACTCATAGGGGAAATGCATCATGTGGAGCTCGAATGCGCAGGCAATAAGAGATCATCAAATTAACAATATCTTGTTTTAATCAGCTAGCTAATTAACATCAAATTCTTTCATACATTTTGTACATATTACATCAGTAAATTGATATATATATATATATATATATATATATATATATATATATATATAACAAGTTTTGCTCTTCAATTAATTTCATGTTCAATGTACGTACTTAGAACGAACATTACCTTCATATACAGAATCTGGTTGACACGCGTCATTTGACTTTGTTTAGTGAATTCTCATAGTTACATAGTATAACATACGGAGCAAACATTATAAATCTTGACACAAGGATGTTAATCGATCCGATACAATTCTTGTATAACTCTCTCTTCTAACAAAAGACCGATAAAATAAATTCTCTAAAATTTTATATACATGCAATACAGGACTTTTGAAGCTTTACAACAATCACTTTTTTTACTTCTCTTTCTCATTTACTTACTCTGTCTTCAACGGTTGTTCTTTTGCACTGATAATACGTTTTTGTTTACCTCTTGCTGGAGGTGTTCCCTACTGTTAGTACAATTAGGGAAGACAATGGTTTGAATATTAACCGTAATATAGATGGATATTCGATTCGATAAAAACTCCGTTCGTAGAACCGATGGTGCATCCATGAGGGTTTGGATATTCCGTAAAGATTTGAATATTTACAATAATCCGACAGATAATCCGAAATCCGAATGGAATATGACAAATAAAAAGTAAAAAAATAAAATTATTTTTTTATATATATAATGATATTCCATATATAAAATATTAAATATAATATCACTAAATAAAATTATTTCATACATAAAATACCTAATTGATTTTTTCTAGTTTATTACTATGTTGCCTAAGACCTATTTATAGTCATTCAATAATTAAGTAATTAATTTTATAGTTTTAAATGTATTTCTAAGATTTTTTTATTTAAAGTCTATTGAATAATTACGGATACGGATTAACTGCGGATAATCCGCATCCGTTGTGGATGCGGATTTGGTAAAATGTTCTAAAATCCGATAGTTAATGAATGCGGTTTTGTTTATCTTTTTATCAATGGATGTAGATATGGTTACGTCTTTTTTTAAGAATATCTGATCTGTTGACATCTCTAAGTACAATGCTCAATAATAAAATATATATTGTCGTTTGATGCCAAAAGGGTTCTTGAAGAGGTGGATTTATTGAGTTTCGATTGGTAGTTTGAGTTGGATATTTGGAGTAATGATATACCAATTTAAAATGTGTTGGAAAAATTATAATCATCGAAGCAAAAGACTTGATTTTAGAAAAACACAAAATATATTTTTTTAATTAAAAGTAACCCTACTTTACTACAAATAATTGAAACATATGAAATTTACACCGAAAATCAAGAAAAAAACAATTACACAATATAAATTTTTTTGGTAAAATGATATTATGGTCGTGCCAGTATTTCTAACAGAGGTTCAGGATCAGTCCGAGATTTTTAGTTATCTAAGGTGAAAAAAAAATAGAGGCCTTTTTATAGTTAAAATATAAAATAAAATTTACTATTTAAATATTATATAATAAGACTCGAGTTATTTTATTATATTTAAAACATTTGTTCGGAAAAAATACATCTAAATTCTTTTATGGAATTTATTTAAAAACATTTTCTTTATTTTAATTTTTCATTATGATATTTGTTTTTAAAATTTTATTTTTCGTTCAAGATAAATTAAAGCTTCATACTACCATGATTCGAACAAGGACGGACAAGTCATATGACCAACCCATCTCCACAGGCTACATCAATTTCATTGTTATATTCTAATCTATATATAAATATTTTCATATTAAATAATTTTGTTTTTTTGGGGCCTTCATTGATTTGGGGTCCAAGGCGACTGTCTTGGCTGTTTGAGCCCGGACCGGCTCTGCAGAGGTTCTACTCTAGTTTACGAATATCAGACTGTTATAAGTGAGAGGAGAATAGAAAATTTTATTCTAATAAATTAGTTTCGTACTTTTTCAAATGTGAGAAGTCTCTATATATAGGTGAGGGTGGGGCCTTTCAAAATCGTCATAGTAAATAGCATTTAAAGATATTTTTATTTCTGATTTTTTACAAGGTACACTTTTTCAAATTGTATCATGAACCTGAACTCTTTGCTAGCTTTTGGTTCATTTCTGATTTGACAAACTCTAGCAACCGCTGAGCCTTGATTGGAGAATATTATGAATTAATGAATCTTTAATTCATTGACGTTTTGTATTCTGGTTGGAAGGTTATGAAGTGCCAACGACTAGTATAAGTACCGGTCATTCATCACTAGTCTCACTTAAAAATTCTATTTTATTTTTTGACTCTCCAAACTCTCCAAACTCCCCCAACGACCCCACACCCACGTCACTGGTGTCGGGCTGGGCCAAAAGGAGGTTGGTGGTGGTGGTGCGCGTGTGTGAGTCTTTGCTTATTCTCTTTTAGCTTTCATGGATTTTAACCCTTTTGGAATTGATAGAGAGGTAAGCACATATATACTTACTTAATCCATTCTCCATTTTTTATGTGGGTATTTTTAATAGATAAAAAGTTTTTTTCACATTTCCTAATACGATGGAGAATTTAAGAAAGGAAATCATTTTAAATAAACTATTTCCAATGGTTGTCCTTTCATCTTCAAATGTGGGACTATTCAATCCAATTAAAACCTTTTTGTGATGATTTACAAATTCCACTTTGCCGGACCGAATATATATTCTTTTCATATCAATTTTTTCTTTTTGTATAGCTATGATTCTCTTTTTGATGTTCGAGATATCACGCTATTTTTCATATATATATATATATATATATATATATATATATATATATATATATATATATATATATATATATATATATATATATATATATATATTCTTTTTATGCCCTTGTTGGCAAATTTAGCTCGTAGCTTCTTTTTCATTCACTATTACCCCGGCAAAGGGTTACAATAATAACAATTTCATCATCAATAATTTCACAATTATAATTCCCAAACCCAATGTTCCCTAATGATGAAACCCACCACCCCAAACTCAAGCTCTAAAACAACTTGCTTCAGGTTTTGCGATTCGAGTTCGGGTCATATAGATAAGTCCTGCAAACTAAGGGTATGGATCATAATGTGTTTCAATAAAAGGCTTTAGAAAGGCTCAGAGGGGTTAAGACGGATAAATAATAACAATAATCAAATAAAAGGGTGAGAAAGTATAAAAGGCTTCAAGTGTTTTAATCATGAAAGAACTGCCTTATTCATTTTTCTAACTACCGGATTTCATTACGTTTTCATTATTAGTTCATAGATAAGCGGGTTTTCAACTAATTTCAAACCTCACGTTCTACACACCAAATAACTCTCCCTAAGTTTCAACGTAATTCTTAGCATTGCTCATTAACTTTCCTATCCTTTATTTCCTGTTTTCATACATGCATCTAAACAAACTTGTAACATCTTTCAAAAACATACTACTTACTATCATTGGCCTAATAAAATCATGCTCAATAGGTACTTTCAACATATTCTATGCCTTAATTCAACCTAAAAAATTTAAATTTTATAAAAAAAACAAAAAGGAAGATGAGGACAACGAATCCCCACCCCCAACTCAAAAATGAGCCGTGTCCCCACGACTCGAAAAAGACTCAAGAAAAATAAAATTTAAAATTAGCATACATATTGCACATAAAGAAATGGTAGGGAAGAAAGAAAACATACTCTTCGAGGCTACTACCTCGCCTTATCGACATCCAAGATAGGATTTGCTGGATTTTTCTTTAATTGCTCACGGAGTGTACTCCTTTTCTCCTTTTGAAAGTTGCGTAATTACTCTCAAAACTTTAATGATCCAAGCATTGTCAATATTGTTACTCATCTTAAATTCATGTGTTTCTTCTTCACCCAACTTCATATTCGCTTTTCCGATCAAGACACGTGATCATTGAATGATATTACATTAAATAACGACATGGGAGAGACCGAAAAACGTATCACCTCCTCATAGATCAACTGTGCCACATCTTCCTCTTCTCCTCACAAAATACAATTCACAAAAATAACGTTTTTAGAACGTCTTACCATGAACGTAGACCAACCCAATCTTTCCAAATCTCCACAAATCTTCTTGTATTCTCCTTTATCAATTTCTTCATCAAATACTTTCTCATAAGAAAAAGGTAGTTCCTTTAATTGTCACTTCGGAGAAGCTATCATGGCCATTGAAGCTTTCTCTTTTTCTTCGGGTGTAGGGTCTTCGATCTATAGAGGTTGTGTTGTCTTCTTTACTAAAGTTGGAACCTTTTTTGCTCATTGAATCAACACAACATGCTAACCTCTCTTCTCTTGACTTGTTTTACCCTTTGAACTGGAACTAGGACTTTTCTCACTTGATTTCTTCTCAATTAACTCCAATACCTTGCCTTTTCTTCATCTCCCTTACAGTAGATAATGTTCATGTTCTCTTAATCATCTCAATTGACCCCCAACTCAAAGCTTTAACCACTCTTGAAATTTGAAACTCTTGATTATTGGTTGTACAAGCTTAATTTGGGTTAGGAAAGGTGATTTGATGATGATTCTCTATGTGGGTAAGATGGATTCTTCATGGATTGGTATAGATTTAAGAAATTGTAGGATGAATTTTTGAAATGTAAGCTTTTGATTCTTGGATTCAATGTGTTTGGTGAGGATTGGTTGCTTGAATCTCCTTTGTAATGATGTGGAGGGAAGATTTGATGTGGTTTTCTTGATGATTGGGTAGTGTTTTGATGATTGGTGAAGGTTTTTATGAGCTTCAATGGAGTTGGGAGTGTTTTGGAGAAGAAAGAGAGGCTTGAGGTTTAATAAATTCGAAATAATAGCTATTACCTCCTTTTATAAACTCGAATCCGCACTTTTCTCTCTCCAGTCGGCGCGCTGCGGTATACCGCGCATATGGTCCGGTATACCGCACCTATCAGCGTTCCAAAACTCTTCGCCTCGTCAAAAATCACGCGCTACCTACCCGTGACACGGGTTTTGTGCCCTGCTGCGGTATACCGCGCCTGTGGTCCGGTATACCGGACCGATCAGCGTGATTTTTTTCGCCTCGGTATAAAACCCGAGCTCCATACCCGTGGTACGGGTTTTTGTCCTCTGCGGTATACCGCGTATGAGGTCTGGTATACCGCACCTGTGGTCAGAATTTCCGAAATTTTTTGTTTCTCCTTCCCTAACTCGATTTCCCCAATACCTAAGCATCAAAAACACTAATACCTTTCTCAAATGTGCAATATCAACTAAATTTAACTAAGCTAAACCTAAAAAAACTAGAAACGTAAAAACATAAAAGAAATTACGGGTTGTCTCCCGTATAGCACTTTTGTTAAACGTCTTTTAAAGTTAGACGTGTTAACTCGATTAAGAATGACGAAATTTCCACCCTTTGACTCTAATTCCCACGAACTTTTCAGCTCGATTCTGCATAATCATGGATGGTGCCATCCAAGATTTCGTGGGAAGGGGTGTTTCTGGTGGTAACTCGATAGTATTACACTCCTCTGGTGATCCACTCATATCCTCAGTTTCGAATCTTCGTTTGTTAGAAAGAATGTCCTTCATGAATTTGAGATATTTCGGCATTCTCTTGAGAGCTTCTACAAACGGTATTTTAATCTCTAACTTGCTCACCATGTCAACGAACTTCTTGAATTCCAGGTCATTGTCCTTTTTTCTGACACGTGAAGGGTATGGTGGTGGAGGACATGTGTTGGTTACCAGTGGGCTCTCTTTCTTTTCTGGTGTCTTCTCTGGGACACTTTTTGGTTCAACTACCTCTTCGACTGTATCTTCTGTTGTTTCTTCTCCCCCCCTTTTTTGGAATAGGGACTGGTTCTGGTTCTGGTCTTGGTGGAGGTAGTTGTTTTCCACTTCTTAATTCAACTGCATGACAAACATTGTTTTCTGGATCACTAGTATCACTTCGTAGTTGCCCTTTTGCAAATATTTGAAGTTTATTCACCATTTGTGACACTGTATGCTCAATATTCTTAAGCGCATTGGATGAGTTTTGGAATCTTTGCTGGCTAATCTTCATATCTTCAATTAGATTCATTATCTTAGCCATGCTTGAATTCAAACTCGAAGGTTGTTCTTGTATGGTTTGCTGCATTGAATAAGAAAGTGGTTCTTGATAAGCTTCATTATAAATTGGCGCTTCTTGATAGATAGGTTGTGGAGGATAATAAGATTGTGGTCGTGGTTGATAATAAGTCTGTTGATTTCTGACCCAATTGTAATTCTGTGGGGGCTGATAATCAGCGTAATTTCCTTGAGATTGATAATAACCATCATAATAATGGTTTCTTTGATAAGGTATGAAGGAAATTGAAGCTGGATTATTCATGCAATATTCCCACGAGTGATCTCTTGCTCCACAACTAGGACATGAAGGTGATGTATGTACTAGATTTCTCTGAGCTATTTCTCGCGCTTGTTCTCGTAATTCCTCAAGTTGTTGGTTTAACTCTTTGAGCTTTAGAGATTCTGAAGTCTCTTTTTGTTTTTCTGATTCAAACGACCAACTTCTCTAGGGTTCAATAAAATTCTCCATAATAGTATTAGCTTCTTCAGGATCTAATAACACGGAACCTTTATCTCCTAATAAATCTGCTCTCGCCTAAAAAAATCTGTAAAACAAAAACTAAAAAGAAAAGCGTAAAATAGAACTAACTAAAATATAAGCACAAGATAATTGCACAAGGACTAACGATGTAGTCCCCGGCAGCGGCGCCAAAAACTTGGTGTGGCCTAAGGTGTGATAAAAAGATATATAATTTAGATGCAAATAAACACCCTAAGCTAACACGGTACTGCAAGTATTACAGGACGTATGCAAGTTTTAATGATAAGAAGATTCGTTCCTCAGAGACTGACGAAAGTTAGAAATAGATTTTATTATCACAAATGAGGAGACATCAGTACTCTTGAACTTGGCGGTTTTCAATCGAGATCCTTACAACACATACTCTACTCAGCTGCTAGTTATAGTTTTCTCAAACAAACTTCACCCTTTCGTTGTTCATCAAGTCCTTCTCTAAAGACCACCCATTGTAGGTTATGAACTTTGTGGACTTATTCACATGGTATAATTAAGGATGTCTCCTTAACATCCTATCATGAATTTTGAGTCTCACTTTCAACGGTAAATTTATTATGTCCTTCTCAACATGACCACCATAAGTTCCTATGTATTCATTAAGAGTTATGCACTCAACCTTGTGCTCTTTTAAAAGTCGTGCACCTTATAAGTGAATTTATCAAGTCTTTCTTAATAAGACCATCACAAATGGCTATGAATTTCTTAAGACGATTTATATTGTGATATAGGGATGGGAGACATCACATAGACTCATTAGTCACATGTTCCCCAGTACTGGATTCTAAATCCTCCTCGACGTCTCCAAGACTACTCTCCTGGTCAGGCATTTGATGAACGAACCAGCTAGAATTTTCTCTGATCGTACATATTCCAAGGCTATCACACCATTCTTAAGCAACTATTTTACCGAACAATGTCTGATGCGAATGTGTCTACTTTTCTCATGGTAGGCGCTATTGTGGGCGACCCCAATCTCCACTTGAAAATCACAATGAGTGCACATTGGTGTGACACTTCCTTCCCAAAGTGGCACATCAGATAGGATAATTTCAACCACTCAGCTTCTTTCCTATCCAACTCTAGTGATATGAATTCGGCCTCCATGGTGGAGCATGCTATACAAGTTTGTTTAGAGGACTTCCACGATACAACGCCTCTTTCTAAGGAGACTGGTGAAGTTTACTTCATCATTGTCAGAGATCCACTTTACATCACTAAATCCCTCAAACTGTAGGAAATTTGTTATAGTTTAAGCCTAGATCAATGGTACCCCTCAAGTACTTCAATAGACAACGAAGTGCAACCCAATGGTCAATACCCGGGTTGTGAGTACAGAGACTAAGTCTACTCATGGAATAGGCAATATCGGGTCGAGTGTAGTTCATCATGAACATCACGCTCCCTATAATTTTAGCATATTCATTCTGGGATATAGCATCCCTATAGTTTTTAGACAAATGAATACTATAATTATAAGGATTTTTTACAGGTGTTACCTCAAAAGAGTCAAATTTCTTCAGTATCGTTTCTACGTAATGAGACTAGCTCAGGAAAATACCATTACTACTTTTAATGATTTTTACTACGAGAATTGCATTCGCTTCTCCCATGTCTTTATTATCAAAACTAGATGATAGGAAGCGTTTATTCTCATTTATGATATAAATAGAAGTACCAAAATATGCATGTCATCCACATAAAGGTAGATGATAACACAGTCTGAAACTGTCACTTTGGAGTAAACACACGAGTCCGAATTGTTAGCAACAAAACCATCTTTAATAATGGTACTTGATGTCTCCCTTTTTGTGAGACAGAAACACCTCTTGGAGACATCATTTAGGTTCAAAATGGACTTAGTTAGTTGATTTACTATCATAATTTGATATGATGCACTTTATTCCTTCAAATTTGAATTATTTGTACTTTTAGAGATTGTGTGCATTAATTCATTTGTTTAGCGTGAAGTTATTAGGTATATGGATGTTAGGAGGCATAAGATGAAGAGAGGAAGTGAATATGCAAGTCCAATTACAAAAAAACGTTAAAGGAGCAAAGAACATAACTTTAGTGAAGGCGGAGGAATTTCAGACTGAGTCAAGTCGTCACATGTAGCCCTTCCCGATCCCAAACAGTTAGGATTAAGACTTGGTGGTTCAAATGAAAAAGATGGTCCATTGAGCTAGTAAAATTCGAGAAGTGGAATCAGTGGATTTTCACTTACGATGCAAAAGTTACAATCTTTTAACTAAAGTGGTCTACAGCAGTGCGAATTAATAAAAAAAACTAATTTGGGCCCCTTAATTACTTACTTAAGCCCATGTGGGCTTAATCCGTTTCTAATCAATATAAAAGGCCCATTATACCTCATTAATCAGTACACTTCATTATATTACTAATGTTTAAGAGAGAGGAAGCGCTTGAAGCAAGGAGCAGGACAGAAAAAGATTGGTCTTTGGCCAATCTTCAACAATTCAGCACCAAATCATGTAATTCTGTATTTTTGTTATTTCTGTATTTTCAGTTATGAGCTAATTATACTTGAGAATCTCAATTAAGGGATGAACCCTAAATTTTATTGAATTTGGTTAATTTGAATTAAATCGTAATATTTTCCATTGACTTTATTCTTCCTTTAAATATTATATCTTTTCTGATCAATTAGGTATAGCCCTTAGTAATTAGGTTATTCGTTAGTGGCGATGATTATTCAGAAGGGGGTTCTAATTACAAAACTAGATTATAGACGTGTGGTGTCTGTTATTGAGTCTGGCGACTTTAACTAACCACGTAACCAATTGGGTAAAATCTTAATCATTCAAAAGTAACTTATTTTCACCTTGACGGGGTCAGTAACCGTATAGCTTCCTAACTCTACCCTGACGGGAGTTAGGAAGATATTAGAGTACCGACTAATGCAAAATACTGATTTTACCCTTAAGCAATAAATTATGAATTAATGAACTTTGGTGATTCTCTAGCGAGACTCAAGTATTACTCTCATATCTGCGTAATATCTTGCGTATTTTTTTATTAGTGCAATTACTTCTACTTTGCGTATTAAACACTTAATCATAAACTTGTAGTCCCTGTAGAGATGAATATTCTATATTTACTTATTTATTACTTGGAACGCCCCGTACACTTGCGATTAGTTGCTTCTCTTATTTAGTGTTGAATTTATATCACCCTCTAGGAGCAACCAGTACTATCTAGCTTTTCATTCCATTTTTAGGTGTCTGTTTTAAATTATGCAACAACTTTCTTAGCTTACAAACTTTGTCTCATTGACCCAAACCACACATCCCTCAGGTTGCGCCATGTAGATCTCTTCATCCAAATCTCCATTCAAAAACACTGATTTAACATCCATCTGATGTACAACAAGTACGTGAATAACGATTAGAGTGATAAGGGTTCTAATTGTGTCTATTTTGGTCACGTGGGAGTAAATATCAAAGTAATCTAAATATTTATTTTAGGTATACCCCTTAATAACAAGCCTAGCTTTGAATTTTTCTATTGAACCATCAAGTCTCATCTTCTTCTTAAAAATCCATTTGTTGTTAATAGGTTTGCTACGCCTAGGTAAGTCTGGTAATTCCCATGTATGGTTGTTTTTAATAAACTCAATGCACTATTAATGGCCTCTTTCCAAAAACTATCATCTACACTGTTATAAGTTGTTGGGTCTTCTTCCATGAGAAGGCAGATGACTACTTTCCTTCTCATTAAGTCAATGTGAAAACCTCCAGTCATGAAGGATGTGATAAAATAGGTTCCAAAACTAGACTTGATCCTACGCCTCTTACTTTTCCTAGGTTCTTCCTCGAGAATACTACCAGGTTCCATAAAAGTGTAGGTTTCAGTGGAAACATCACATAAAGGCATACTAACATTAACAAGTAAGCTATCGGCAGGTATATAAGCATATTTTCCAAAGGAAACTGAATTATCATTTAAGGTCTGGAATCTATATGCAGCACTATTCTGAGTATACTCTAAGAAAACCGAGTATATGGTTTTTCGGCCAACAGTGACCTTTTTGAAATTGGGTAAGTCGGCTTTTTCCAGACACCCCCACACTTTTAAAAATGGTTTGGTGGAAAACTTTTCCACAACTCATAAGGGGTCTTTTCTATGGATTGATTGGGTATCTTATTAAGAACATAAAAAGCCGACAAGACACTTTCCCCCTATATGTTGGTTGGTAGACACGAACTAATTAACATATAATTCATAGTCTCTTTAAGGGACCTATTCTTTCTTTCAGTTATGCCATTTTGTTGGGGTGTGTAAGGAGAAATAAGTACTTGGATAATCATTTTAGTTTCAAAAAACCATTTAAGAAAATTAGAACTATATTCTCCTCCCGTATCGGACCTAAGTCTTTTGATTTTGCAATCCAGTTGGTTTTCAACTACGACCTTATAGTTTAAAAATGCATGTCCCGCCTCATCATTAGTTTTTAGGAGGTATAATATCGTGACCTAGAGTAGTCATCTACGAATGTTATATAGTATAGTTTTCCTCCTCTACTAGTGGTGATTTTAAAATCAGCTAAATCCGAATGCATTAGTTCTAGTATTTTAGTATTTCTAGTAGTCACGGGTTTAAAAGGTTTTTTCGTGAGTTTGGACTCTACACATATTTGACATTTTATAAAGTTATCAACGTTGTGAAGGGTTATTAGTCCAAGAGATTTTATCCTTTTAACAGGGAAGACATTTAAATGGACTAATCTACCATGCCATGTATCTAAATATTCAACGATATAAGAAGATTTAGAAGCATTCTCATTTAAGGTTACATTGTTCAATACAAACAAACAACCAATTAAATACCCTTTCCCCACAAACTCATCATTTTTGGTAACACTGTTCTCCCCCTCGCAAACTAGTTTGAGTCACACTTTATTAAGAAGAGCTTTGAAAATCAAGTTCCTACAGGCTGATGGGACAAAGAGAACATTGAATAACTCTAAAATCTTACCAAAAGTGAATCTGAGGGGAACCTGTCCTTTATCCGAGAACCGTAGCAGTAGATGAGTGACCCAGGTACGGGGGTTCACCATTAGTTACTTCCTTAAACCTTTTGAACAATGCTTTGTTTACGCAGAAGTGCCGGAAAGCTCCAGTGTACAGGATTTACTCGCTTTTTTTCTTCACCAATTACGCCTCAACCAATACTGCAATGTGTATTTCTTCGGTCTCGGTCTGTTTTACGGAAGCTTTTGGACCAGGGACAACTCTATGCGTACAGTCGAAAGCTTTGTGTCCTTCTTTCCCACGACAATAGCAAGCACCTTTAGGTTTCTGAATATTACCAAAAGTTTTAATCCCTCCGCCTTAATTGTTGGACTTGCCTTGGTTCTTGTTTCCCCCAGATTTGGATTTGTTTGAGCCTTGTTGTTTTACTTTCCCTTTGAACCTGTCGTTTTTTGCTTGACCAGAATTTCAACAAGGTTAAGCTTTGAGGAATAAGTAGGGAAAGAGGGAGACTTATCCTTGAGTCATTTTGCTTCTTCGACTTGCATGTGGGTGATGAGTTCTTGGAGATTCATTTCCTTCTATTTGTGTTTAAGATGGTTACGGTATTCGCTCCACGATGAGGAAAATTTCTCAAGCAGAATTTTGGATGCTTCTGGCGATTATCTCCATGCATAGGTTTTCGTACACATGAAGTTGTTCAGTCATAGGTTTCTGATCAGTGAGTTTGAAGTTATACTAATTACCGGTGACATATTTCTTTTTACCAATCATCAGCCCCATATTTTTCCTTAAGAGTTTCCCATATGATCTTTTCCTTTGACAAGGAGATAAAAAATGGGATTTGAGACATTGTTCAACATCCAGACCTATGCCATAGTTTTTGATTTCTTGAACTTGGCTTCAAGGGAAAGATATCTAGCATGATCTTCTTAAGTAGGAAATTCATTTTCCACCATAAGTGGAGGATATTTGACTATAGCAAATTCGAGTTTATACTGTTCAAGATAGATCAAGATATTTTATGCCCAACGCTTGTAGTTGGAACCATTAAGGGGCTCCAACTTATTGACGTTGGGAAAGGCCTTTGCGTTCAAAGATAAAGCAACTGCAAAGATAGGAAAATCATTTCGAAAAACAACCAGTGATATAAACTAATATCTTTTTAAATTGTTAGAAAAAATTATAATCACTGGTTTAAAACGAAAGATACGGATTTGCAAGAAACAAAAGATAAATAATTTTTAATTAAAAGTAACACTACTCTATTACAAGATATTGAATAAAACAAAACTTACATAGAAATTCAAGAAAATAATAATTACACGGTGTAGAAAATTTTGTTAAAAAGATATTTCGGTGATGCTAGTATTTCTAACAGACGTTCTACTCTAGTCTACAAATATTAGAATGTTATAAGTGAGAGGTGAGTAGAGTATTCTTTTCTGATGAATTAGTTTCGTACTTTTGTGAATGGTAGAAGCCTATATATATAGGTGACAGGCCCATCAGAATCCTTACAATAAATGGCATTTAAGGACATTTTTATTGCTGATCTGAAATCTTTGCTAGGTTCTGGTTCATTCCCGTTTTGACCAACTCTTGTACCCGATGAACCTTGATTGGAGAATATTTTGAGTTATGAGTCTTTAATTCGTGGACGTTTTGTCTTCTGCCTGGAAGGTTATGAAATTCCAAATACTAGTATAAGTACCAGCCATTCACACAAGTCTCACTTCAAAAGTCCATTTCATCATTCATTTTTTGACTCCCCAAGTCCCCACGACCCACACCGGTGCCGGGTTGGCGGGTTGGGTTTTGTTTATTCTCTTTTAGCTTTCATAGACTTTAATCCTTTTGTAATGGATAGAGAGGTAAGCACATATGTACTTATTTAATCTCTTCTCCATTTACGATGTGGTATTTATTAATCAATAAAAACAATTCATATCTCCCATTAGGATAGAGAATTTGAGAAAAGAAACCATTTTAAATAAAGTATTTTCAGTGGTTTTTCTTTGATCTTCCAATGTGTGACTATTCAGTATATGAATAGTTTCCTCCATTAGATCATATGACAAAATTCACTTAATAAATCAATATTAATGTGTTAATTTCAACAAAATGTATTGTCAATATGTGTATGATGTGTGATATAATTTGAGTAATACTGAATTATCAATATTTTATATTTCCAGTTTTAATTATATTTTCTTATAATTTACTTTCAATTAAATTACGATTGAAATTGCGTATGTTATAATTCATTACTCTAATTGGAAGTTTTCGATATATTTTCGGAGTTGTTATTGGTAAGTTTTATTTGGAGTGTCTATTAGTTGAGTCTTTATTGGTCCCTTCACTTGTTGTTTCGATATGTTTCGATATTGCAGTTCTTTAGACGATGTTGTAGTGGTCTTTTAGATAGTCACTGTTCTAGTTAGTCGAACATTTTTGGCATAATATATTGGTCAATGGAGTTTATGGTGAAGCGAGAGCTACGCGTGTTTTCCGTCTACTTGTTGGTTTGTTGGTTTTTTAAGTGTATATTGAGTTGGTAATATTGTTGGGTAGTGAAAGGTGTGGTATGTTTGCAGTGGAGCGAATTCCACTTTTAGGCCATTACCTATAGCCTAAAAACTTTTTTGGGCCAAACGTTTTAAAAGTACCATTTTTAGGCCAAACATATTCAAAATATCCATTTTTAGGCCATTTCACTAATTTCATGAGATGTTTCATAGATTTTAAAGATAATTTGGACACTTTAAATATAATTCCTAGTTTTTTATGCATCTAAATAAAGATATAGTTTATTTTAAATGTCTAAATTGTCCTTAAAATCTATATATTTCATGAAATTGGTGAAATGGCCTATAAATGAGCGTTTTAAATATGTTTGACTTGAAAATGATACTTTTAAAAAATTTGCCTAAAATATTTTTAGGCCACATATAATGGCCTAAAAATGGAATTTGCTCGTTTGTGGTGCTAAGGTCTTGTTTTGTGATTTTGTTTCTTGTTATTATCTCATATTTTTTTATCTAATTGTGGATTGAGTAAAATAAAAGATATACATTGAATAATGACAAGTCCTATATAAATCCAAAAATTTAAAGGAGTAGTTACCTACGCGCTAAATAATATCCCAATAAATAAAAATAAAAATCCTGCTATCATCCATAAAAATATGATGAAAGTACAACTCGAATAGAATAAAAAATATGCACGCTTTCACTTCTTTTAGAATTGCATCTTTCGATGGTGTAGTATCTATTATTGCAAGATTGTTTCTTACTCTCCAAATGTGATGAAACGTAGAGACGAATACAATGCACTTTGAGTTTTTTCTCGAATTTTTCTTGCTTTTTAGTTTCTTAAACCATTTGAGAGAGGTCAAGATAATGTTTATTCTTTCTCAACATCCAAAAACTCTCTCACATCTTTCGAAATGTCATTAGTAAAAGGAGATTTGAAAAATAGATGATTGTTAGCTTCGAATTTCTCACCATACAACCCATATAGTGGATCCAACTCCATATACACTACCCCATACTTGGTTCTTAGATTCTTTTGTAACACCATCCAAATGATGATTGAATGATTTGAATGTACGCATGGCAATTCACAGAGCCAGACAATTCTTTTGGGACGAGCCCTACCTCTTCAAGGTTTGCAGTGATCAAGTTATCAGAAGATGCGTCCATGAAGGCGAAATTAATAAGATCATGGAAAGCTGTCATAGTTCACCATATGGTGGCCACTTTAAAGGCGGTAGAACTGCAGCTAAAATTCTTCAATCCGGTTTCTATTGGCCTACCCTACACAAAGATCACTGGTAATATATCAAAAAGGGACGAGTTGCCGCTCAACAATATCTTAGAAGTTGAAATCTTTGATGTATGGGGAATATATTTCATGGGTCATTTCATAACTTCCCATGGTAATCTTTATATTTTGCTAGCAGTAGATTATGTGTCAAAGTGGGTAGAAGCAGTGGCAACACCAAAGAACGATGCGAAAACAGTTATATCATTCCTGAAATCACGTATCTTTTCAAGAAATGGTACGCCACGAGTTCTAATCAGTGATAAAGGTACCCATTTCATCAATTTTCAGTTGAGAGATGTCCTTCGTAAGTTGGGGGTGAGACACCGCACTTTAACCGGTTATCATCCCCAAACTAACGGTCAAGCTGAGGTTTCTAACAGAGAAATTAAATCTATTCTTGAGAAGACCGTGAACAAAACGAGGAAAGACTGGTCATTAAAACTAGATGATGCTCTCTAGGCTTACAAAACAACATTCAAAACACCGGTTGGGTCATCTCCTTATCGCATGGTCTACGACAAAGCATGTCATCTTCCTATTAAAACTGAATCCAGTGCCTTCTAGGCTATTAAAACTCCGAATCTAAACCCAGACTTGGCCGGAAAACAAAGGTTGATGCAATTGAATGAGTTAGATGAATTTCATTTCCATGCCTATGATAATTCACGTCTCTACAAGGAGAAAACAAAAAATGGCATGATAAATGAATTCGTCCAAAGAATTTCGAGAGAGGACAAAAGGTACTATTATAGAACTCTAGATTCACGAACTATCTGGGTAAGCTTAAATCCCGTTGGGGAGGACCTTACATTGTTACAAAAGTCACACCTCATGGAGCAATAGAAATTGAAAATCCAACCGAGCAAAGGACATTCATGGTGAATGGCCAGCGCTTGAAATTATACCATGACAGTGGGGACTTTGGGCGAGAGCAGACTATCCATCTCGAAGAACATGCTTAACCCTAGGTAACCGTCTAACTAAAAGACGTTAAACAAAAGTGCTCTTGGGAGACACCCCTTGTTTTAATTGATTTTTAGATTAGTTTTATGTTTCGTAGTGTATATTTCTAAGTTAGTGTATATTTTTAATGTGTTTACAAGATAAGAGGAGAGAAAGGTAGTGTGTTACATGTGCAGGAAGTGAGTTTGGGGTCAAAAGGAGGAAAAATCGTGTTAACCAGCAGCTTGGTGCGGTATACCGCACCATAGCTGCGGTGCACCGCAAGTCAAAACCGTGGAGACGGTTTCTCACCACGGTATATTGCCGAGACACGAGACGAAAAAGGGTGTCGAGAATTTGCGCCGACGGTTTTCTCCAACATGGGTCCGGTGTACCGCAAAGTATTTCCGGTGCACCGCAAGAAGAAAACCGTGGAGACAGTTTTTTACCACGAGTATTTGCCGAGAAAACCCACTAAAAACCGTAGCGACATTTTGCGCCCACGGTTATGGTCAGAGTTTTCGTGCGGTATACCGCAGCAGAGGCTCGGTGCACCACACCGAGGCGGTTTGTGAAGAGATTATTTCCTAATCAACTTCTTACCTTATCAAATCATAACCTAGCCTCTCCAACATGAATTTTTCAAACCCAAACCTTATAAATAGACCTTGTAGCTTGATTAAACCTCCACAACAAACCCAATAACAACAACAAATCTTTCCTCCTTCCTTCATAAACACATATTCTTCATCAAATTCATCACACTATACCATAAAACACCATCAAGATCATCAAGTTATCAAGAATTCTTCCAAGAACAATCAATAAAACCTTCTTCTACCATCAATAATCATTCATCCAAGCAAGAAACTCCCGCACCAATCTTTCTTAACGTTATTCCATCCTTGGTGTAACTTGACTTGTGGGTTAGTCAGAGATGACAAAAAGAACGGATGCTATGGATTATAAGAGAAAGTGTTCAATATTAGGGAAGAAGAAAAAATTTCCTGGAGCTACAATTAAAAAGTCCATTGACCTTGATGAGCCTATTGAAAAGAAACCAAAGAAAGAGGCACCAGCACAACCACCACGAAAGAGATTAACAGCTAGAATGAGTGTACCACCAAGGCCTAAAGCAAAGTCACCAATTCAAGATCAAAGTTCTTCTTCAAGTCCTAAAAATTCTTGCATGCCACCAATATGGGCAATAAAATTACAAGATGAAGTCAATTATATAAAAAAAGAATCTGCTGCAATCTGGGAGGAAATTGACAAGATTAAACAGGTATTGACTGAAGTAACTGAAACCTTGGATATTGATTATTATTCTTCTTCGAAGGAGGAGGAGGACATGCTAGATCTTTATGGCCAGGTACGTAGTTCTAATTCTACTTCTTAAATTGCTTGTATGAATAAGGTAGTTTAGTTTAGTTCTAATTTTAAATTTTATTGCTTTATTGAGTCTTTTTCGCGTCGTGGGGACACAACTCACTTTTGAGTTAGGGGTGGGGATTCGTTGTTCTCATCTTCCTTTTTGTTTTTGCATAAAATTTCAATTTTTTAGGTTTGAATTGGCATAGAATATATTGAATGTACCTATTGAGCATGATTTAATTAAGTTAGTGATAGTAGGTAGTATGTTTTTGAAAGATGTCACTATTATGTTTAGTATGCATTTATGAAAACAGGAAATAAAAGATAGAAAAGTTAATAAGCAATGCTAAGAAGTCATGTTGAAACTTAGGGAGAGTTATTTGGTGTGCAGAACGTGAGGTTTAAAGTAGTTGAAAACCCGCTTGTCTATAACCTAGTAGTGAAATAGTAACACAATCTAGTAGTTAGAAAAGTGAATAAGGCAGTTCTTTCATATTGAATCCACTTGAAGCCTTTTAGCTTTCTCACCCTTTTATTTGAATTTGATTATATTATTATTTATCCATCTTAACCCCCCTGAGCCTTTCTAAATCCTTTTTATTACTTTTTATTAAACACATTATAAGCCATACCCCTTAGTTTATAGGATTTCTCCATATGACCCGCACCCGAATCGCGAAACTTGAGACAAGTCATTTTTAGAGCTTGAGTTTGGGGTGGTGGGTTTCATAATTAGGGAACATTGGGTTTGGGAAGTTATAATTGTGATTCTATTGATGATGAAAAAGTTATTATTGTAACCCTTTGCCGGGGTAAGAGTAAATGAAAAAAAAGCTGAAAAGCATGAATTGAAAAGAAAAAATATTTATGAGAAAAAATAGCGTGATATCTCGAATATCAAAAAGAGAGTCATAGATTACAATATAAATAAAAAATTGATATGAAAAGAATATATATTTGGACCGGCAAAGTGGAATTTGTATATCATCATGAAAGGTTTTACTTGGGTTATTGGGGATGCACATCAAAAGCATCAAATTGGGTTGAGTGAGAACATCTTTGAGTGAAAACTCAAGCTCTAGGGCGATTCGTTGATGGAATGTGAGGAGAGAGCCAAAAGCTCACTTTTCATTATCCAAATATACCACACCGTCCCTAAGCCACGTTATAACCAAAGACCTTAGGATTTATAGCTACTTGGTGGAGAAACAATGGAGTTATTAGGTTGTAGGTGAGTGGATCATTGGATGCTATATTAGTACCTATGAACAACCTATAGCCATTAACATGAACTAAGTTGAAAACCTCTCCTTCTGGCATTGCGAAATTAATTTGGACTTGAAATTATAGAATGTTGATTATGTGTATATTAGATGTAAGTGTGCATTATTTCTCTAGCGTTACTGCATGATACTTTTTAGATAGTTTGCTCTAGGGTCATTCATTGTGTTCTATTCTTCATTTCCTCTTAGTTCATCTTCTTTGACTACCCTACTGTTCTTTATTTTTATTGTATCGGGACGATACAACTTTGAGTTGGGGGCCTTGATGTCTCCCCATTTGTGATGATTTAATCTTAGTTGGAGACATCATTTTAGGTGTATTTATTAGGATATAGGTCGATACATGTATTAGTGCACTTTCTAATTTCGTGTTTTGATTTGATGATTTATTATTTTTAGAGTATATTGGGTCTAATTGTTTGTTAATTGTGAAGCTTTAAAGATATATGGAAATTAATTAGATGCCAAATCGATTCTAAAGATAAGGTAAAGAAGATATACATCGAAAATTAGAGATAAAGGAAAGATTAAAAAGGAAAAGATAAAGTTGTCAAATAAATCTGAATTCCAGGAGCTACGAACATAAACGTGATCATAACTCAAGATTAGATTGGAATTTTGAAGAATGGTCTGAAGCAAAGTTGTAGAGATTTCCGATACGATCAATTTCGACATAAAGAACGCGTCAAACAGATAAGTATTGAAGGTGTTACGGCCAAAACAAAACAACACCAGAATCTTACCTTTTTTATATTTTAGGGCTACGAATTTGAGTTGGGCTAGAAGTCTAATTACTTGTCTTCCACTTCAAGAAAACGTTTTAGGGTTTCCTATACCCTATAATACACCCTCTTATCAGAAGATACATCCTTGGCAAACCTTAAGCCAAGAGGAAGCTTACAAAAAGAGAAGAGAAGTCTGGAAGGAGTTGAACACCATATCATGTCTTCACAAGCCTTCGAATTTGTAATTGTTTTGTATGAACCCTAGACTTGTTTAAACGTCTATCTAATTTGGGATACCATCGTATTTAATTTGAATTATGTTTTATTCTCGGTTTCATGTGCTTTGACTTATTGTCAATTTTCCTTGCGGACGCCTATGTATAGGATACCTTAATAGTAGTTAGATAGTCACCCGGAAGGGGTGTCTAATTATTGAAACACCACATAACGTCTAGTGTACGGATTTGGTCCTGACAACACCAGCCTATCTAGATAATCATTAGGGTTTATTTTTAATCACCAATCATAGAAGGAAAGACTCACTTAGGAACCTAGTAGCGCAGGATAACCCTATTTGTAGTCCCCTCGTGATTGTGAGGTCAACGCTCTAGTTCGCTCTCCGGGAATAGGGAGGATATTAGAATCCTGATTATTGCAATTCTACAGAATTCACCCTTACATGTTTAGTATAAACAAGGCTAGTGGGGATTACTTGCTAGTTTCTCAAGTAAAAGTCTCATATTATCTGCTCTTTGTTTATTTACTTTTTCTGTCTTTAATTTATTAGTTTAATTTTCTATTTCTAAAACCAAACAAAAACCTATCTGTCTTTCTCTTTATTTGTGTATTATTAAATCTAGCTTTCTTATTTGCACTTGATAATTTGCATAAGTTCTCCCTAACTTTCGTAGTCTCTGAGGAACGAATCTTATTTATCAGTAAAACTTGCATACGTCCTGTATACTTACAGATTCGTGTTGGGCTAGGGTGTCTATTTTTAAACTTATTTATATCATATTTTTATCACACCCTAGTCGACACCACTAACCCTGACTTTTTAATCCTTGAAGCAAATTGGTAATTTTACTCTTCATCATTCGTAATACATATTCATAAATTTTGGGATATTTATTTATAAAATTAATAATTATATATAAATATATTGGACTACATATTACAAAAAAGGTAAGGCCTGACCCTCAACCGATTCCAAGTCTATAGAATTGGAGCACCAAAAGTGGATGCCCTTTTTTCCGCACCGGCCCTCCTCCTAGCATCTCGCACACAACGATCAACTAACCCATTCATGCGTCACATGATGTGTTTAAAATGTATGTTCCCATGCCTTTCATCAGTCTCTCAAATCCGCAAGAGAAAAGGTCTAACCTTCTACCATGCAGCCGACAGTGACCCAATACCTTGAATAATATCAAGGTTACCCAAGCAAATAATCGTCCTATTCTGAGATTGGTCGTGGCAAATTTTAATTGCTTTCAACATAGATGTAGATTCTCCCTCCACCGCCGTATCTGCTCGGATGGGCTTTGAGAAAAGACGTCTTCTCCCTGATCTAGTTTCCGTTTGGACAAATGTAATTCCACTAGGATGTGTTGGACTGACGAAAGACACATCACATTTAAATGTATATATATAAAGTTGGTCGGATAGATTTGGATTAAACGTTTTGTTAATACTAAATTACGGTAAGATTGCATAAAATTCATGGACACGGACTATATAGAATGGATTTTTTCGAACCAAGCGAAACAAAAGGTTAGTTGATTTTTTTTTTTCAGTCTAAGAAAAGAAAGCAAAAACGAAAGTTATCCTACTCCTCTTTTTTTATACAACGTCTTAAGAAACAAATTAGTTTCAATAAGGTTTGATGGCTCCCAGGTAGATAGATCAATGCCAAGTCAAACGCATTTAGCCGTAAGATCAGCGACTTCATTAAATTCTCTCTTGGTGTGATAAATCTTCCACAAGGGAATTTTTTCAATCCATTTCTAGATTTTGAGAATCACTGGACGGATTTTTCAATTAATTTCCCAAACTCTATTGATACCTTGAAAAATTTCAAGGTTGTCGGAGTAGAAAGAACAACTCCGGAGATTGAGATCCGTTGCGGATCTCATTTCGAGAAGAATTGTCCAACATTCACCTTCTTTAGCGCTACTTATCTGACATCTTCTTGCTTGCTTCTTAATGATAGCTCCTTCTTTGTTGATCGCAATAGAGGCGATGCTTGCCGGCTCCCGTTCCTTGGCAAATGAAGTATCATTAAGCCAGATAATATCCGTTGAGTGTTGGGCGATTTTGTCATACTCATTCCCACTGGCTTCGATACCCACAAAGACTTCATTATTATTGATGAAATTTGTGTTGAATAGGTCATTGATTAATTTGTTTGACTTGTTAACAATCTAACTAACATTCTATTTTTTACCATAAAAAACCCTTCCATTATAGCTTTCTAAATGTTTCAAATGATAGTAAAGATATTTGTAGTTATGAGATTATTGTCCCAACCATTTTTCGTGAAGGAGCGGACTGTCTCAAGAATCCAGGATTTTATGGGATCACGGACATTCCTATTAATTTTAATTTTCATAGGTGACTCAGCCCAAACTGTTTCGCTAAATAGACATCTGAGAAATAAGTGTTCAACTGATTCGTTATCTTGTTCACACCATTCGCATTTTGCTGTTTTAGTATACTTCTTTTTTTCGTAAATTAGTTTTGGTTGGAATTGTTTTATTGCATATCTTCCAAACGAAATTCCTAATCATTGCAGATCTTCATTCATTTGATTAGCATATTTTTGCTTATATTAAACTTCTATTCTCCTATTTTATTCTCGTTATCTTTCTCCTTTTCCTCAAATAATTTTATATCTTATTTCTTAATGTCTCCGACCAAAAAAACACTACAAGAAATAGTACCATTAGAGACGATATATATTGCGGCAACACTAAAATGGCCTCTAATGATATTTTTAAACACCAAAATATCCTCTAATTATATTTTTAACAGTAATGTTTACCGCTAAAGATAAAGCCAATAGAGAGAAAAATAATAATGTGCCACAAAAGGTATCTTTAAAAACGAACTTATTGCGGCAAACGAATACCGGTAAAATTAAAAAATTTAATGGTAAATTTTTTACCGCTAAAATAGTTTTTCTTATAGTAAAATCAACATTTCCAAATCTCACCTTCCTTTAAAGTAAAAAACATTTAACAAAATCTTGTCCAGATTTTGTTTATCTTAAAAAGCAACTTACAATCTTTACACGTTAAAGAATTGGTCCAAATAATTGATTTTATTTGGAAGACACATGACCAGATTCTACAAGATTCACTCACAGAATTATCAATTAAAACAAATTCTTTTCAAATGTCATCAGCCAAGGAAAGAGAAATGGTGGGTTTTTATTGTATATAAACTTTGGGATACAAATTTTGAAACAGTTTACCAATTCTGGTCAATCCTGATTAAAAAAAAAAATCAGTTTTAGAATCATTATTTTACCTGAATATTCGATTTTGAATGTTTTCTGATTTTTTAAAACAAAATTGAAAAATTATATATTGCAAATGAAATTTTCAATTTTTGATTATTAATTTACTTTCATATATTCATACTGGTTGTTTTCAATATCAATAAATATATAAATATTCAATATTCTTTTAAGATAATTTCTAATTAAATTCACATCCCAAAATATCTTGTCTTACTAAGTCTACCTTAATAGTTTAACGAGTAATGATATTTATCACCCCCTTTTTGGTTCACCTTTATATCACCTCCTACGTGGAGGTTTTAAATATCAATCAAAGTGTTTCTATTTCCCAATTTATTTTTCTCTCTTTCTTTGATTTAATGCCACGTAAGGTGACATATAAGCGGCAATACAAGGGTGACGAATATCATTACTCTAGTTTAACCTAGAGTCCAAATATAATATTTCTATCAATTTAATACCTATTATAACCATATACCAATTATTATAATATCTATTTATAATATTAAATGTCTTGAGAACCAAACCCTCCCCAACCCTTCCTTTCAACATTTTCACCAGTCGCTCTCCTGCAAAGCAACCGTCGCCGCAACCAAGCCGCTCTCCTGCTACTCCCTCCAGCGCTCTCCTGCAAAGCAACCGCCGCCACAACCAAATCGCTATCCTGCACAGCTACTCCCTTCGCCGCGATGAGATCTCTGCTGCTTGTAGTGATGGTGTTTTGACTGAGAATTTATATTGCTTCTCGTAGCGATGTTGATGAGATCTCTGTTGCTTGTAGCGATGGTATTTTGACTGCTACTGTTCAGAAATTGCCTCCTCCTAAGCCCAAGAAGCCCAAGACCATTGAAGTTCAGTGATTGCTTAATTAAGGATTGATTATTTTATGAGTTTTTTTTATGAGTGATTTTTCATGGTCGTGTTTTTAGGAATATGAATGTATGCCTTTTGATCTTTGTAAATTTTATTGCCTGAGAATGCCAATGTTGATAAGATCTCTGCTGCTTGTGGCGGTGGTGTTTTAACTGTTACTGTTCAGAAATTGCCTCCTTCTCAGCCCAAGAAGCCCAAGACCATTGAAGTTCAATGATTTCTTAATTCAGGATTTATTATTTAATGATTTTTTATTTTTGATGAGTGATTTTCCATGATCGTGTTTTTATGAATATGAATGTATGCCTTTTGATCTTTGTAAATTTTGTTCTCCTAAACTATCTAGTCTAACTCAAACTTTTTCAAATTAGGAATTATATGAAGTAGTAAGAAGTTTGTAATGTTATGTTCAAGTTTAAGTTTGTCACCCAACATTAAATAGATATATTCGAATAAAAAAGTCTCGTGATTGATTAGTTAATTTGTTACCATCGTTTGAATCTCTTAAAGCGATTATACGAAACCGCTAACCTGCACAAGAGCCCACCAAACAGGTTTAAAGAGCCCACCAAACAACGTGTAAAGAGCCACCAAACGTGTGTACAAAGCCCACTAAACATATGTACAGAGCCCACCAAAACTTGTGTAAAGAGTCCACCAACCGTGTGTATAGAGCCCACTAAACATGTTTATAAATGTTACCGAAGGTATTACTGACTATGAATATTATAGAAATAGGCTGGACATGTTAAAAAAAAAAAATTTAGTTGTGAACCTTTTGGATTTTTTTTTTTAGTCGAAAAGTACATTCCATTAATAACCACAAAAATACAAACTCAACCAATACCCGAAGGTTCAAAGTCCATCCTAAGCAATCTAGCTAATTGGGAAGAAGGGTTAAAACTCCAAAGGCGAAACAAACTCCCATTAAGAGCTTGTTTCGCAACCCAATATGCAACCTTGTTTTTGGATCTCTTAACAAAAGAGATTTGAATATTATACAACATCTTAAAATACCTAACATTAGAAACTAGTACTTTAGTGATATTCTCTAGCTTACTATTACAATTCACTTGGTTTACAAAAACAGAGCAATCAGATTCTCTAACAACACTTCCACAAGGGTAAAGAGCTGCCATCTTACATGCTTTTAAAACAGCCCTTCCTTCAGCAACAGCTACTGAGTTAGTGTTGAGTTTGTTAGCTAAGCCTTCAACTAATTGACCTGCAGAATTGCGCAAAACACAAGCATAAGAAGCTAAGTTAGATTTTGGCATTAGTGAAGCATCACAGTTAATCTTAAACTTCCCATAGCAAGGGGGAGACCATTTATTATCAACTTCTGAGGCACATTGATTCACCAAATTATCATTTACTCCATTTGAGTTAAAAACTCTACTTGGAGTATAACCTTGATAAGAAGTTTCATTTTTAGCCTCAGGTTTATTAGCATAAGCTTGTTTAAACTCATCATAGGCTATAATCATTCTTTTTATAATTAGAATAGGGTCAGGGGTCAAGCCTTTAAATACATATTCATTCCTGCCTTTCCAAATGAACCATGCTGTAAAACAAGCCCTTTCACCCATATCTTGTATAGTATCTGTTCTTTCAATTGAGCATTGCCTTAAAAATGAAAACCATTTTTTAAAATTTGAAGAAGGTTCAACATTTGAGATAAAGTTCAGTGGGCTAGCAATCCAAACAGCTCTTGCCCATGGACATTGAAACAACAAATGCTCCAAGTTTTCCTCAAAAACCCCACAAATGTCACATAAAGGAGATTGAGTAGATCTCCTCTTAAATCTATTTAAGTTAGTAGCAAGCCCATTCTCACTACATTTCCATATGAAATTTTTTATTTTTGGAAGAGTTTCAAGTTTCCATAAAAACTTCCAATCAAGAATATTCAATTTAAAGGATGAGCTTCCTTTATCCTTTATTTTCTGAGCCTCATTTATTTTTTGAGCCCTCCATAACTTCTGGTAACTCTCTCTAACTGTAACATCACATGATCTAGAGTGGATCCAGATTGGGGTGTCATCACAAGCTAGAGAGAGTATTTCCAACTCAGTTATGGTTGCTACAACCTGAGGGTTAAACAAATCATTAAGAAGTTCAATGTTCCAGGAGCACTTATCAATATAAAAAAGATCAGAAACCAGCTTGATCTCACAAAAAGGTGGCTTAGTGATATGGGTCCCATAAGGGATCCAATTGTCATCCCAAACCTTAATTTTATTCCCATTACCAATACTCCAAAGAATATCATTCTTAAAACAATTTCTTCCTTCAATCAAGCTCTTCCAGCCCCAAGAGCAATTGGACTGGAGAGTTGCATCAATAAAATCCAAATCAGGAAAGTATTTTCCTTTTAGAACTTTAAAAACCAATGAGTTCTCATTATTTAAAACCTTTCAAGCATTAGATGCCAAGAGAGATAAGTTTTGGATGTGGAAATCTCTGAAACCTAGCCCTCCATCATCTTTAGAGGACATTAAGGTTTGCCATTTAATCCAATGGCATCTTTTTTCCCCTTTATTATTCCAATAGAAATCAGCAACTAAAGAAGTCAATCTAGAGGTGACTTTCTTTGGAATTAAGAACACTAACATAATGAAATTTGGTATAGAACCAATAATAGCTTTAATAAGCACCTCCTTTCCACTTTTAGAAAGCATAAGAGTGTCCCAACTATCCATTCTTTTAAGAACCATTTCTATAATCCATTCCATGGTTTTAACTTTGGATAAACCCCATGATGATGGGATACCAAGGTATTTGCCAAGATCCTGAAACTGATTCATTCTCATTACATTACACAGTTTATTTTTTAACTGTGCTGGAGTATTTTTACTAAAAAGAACCCTACTTTTATTCAAAATAACTTTCTGACCTGAAGCAAAGCAATACCAGTTAAGAGCAGTAATAAAAATCTCAACATTATATTCTGAGGCTTCAAGAAAGAATAAACTGTCATCAGCAAATAACAAGTGTGTAATCATAGGGGCTTTTTTTGCAATTTTGATCCCTTGCAAAAGCCCTAAATGCACATAATAATCAATCAAAGATGATAAGGCTTCAGTGACTAAACAAAACAAGTAAGGTGATAATGAATCACCTTGCCTTAATCCTTTCTGAGGTTTATTTATCTCAACAAGTTGCCCATTAATTTTAATCTTTTAGATTAATCACCCTATTCTTTTTTCTATTTGAATCCGATCAATTTTTATCTTGCTTGGTATTAAATTTGACCCAAGGTAGGACAATTGATGTCATGATATGCTAAATCAAGGTAACTTTTTCCCTTACAAATGTCCATCAAAGAGAAAAAAGTTGTATATTTTGAACTTCGCATTATATAATATGCTAAATCAAAAGTAATTTTCATTTTTCTAATGCTAAAATCGATTTATTGAATAAAATAATAAGAACAAGCAAGATCTACAAGTCGTTAAAACAAACACCATGTTGTCGTTTTCAGCACTACTCAAATATTCTCATTTCTCAGACAGCTTAAGCAAAGTTGTGCCAATCTCTTTCTTATTAAAATCTTATTAAAAAACAAAGTTGTGCCCATCAAAAACATAACCAAGACACCAACACCCAAGTAATATACTAGTAGTGTTACAATATTATTAATATCCCATCCGCATCGCACTAGTAGATTTTTCTTTTTTTCTTATCTTGGTCGACGATACTTGTAGATGCCAGATATGATAAACATTACTTTTTTTATGACCTGTTTACCACTTCATAGGTATATATTTATATGTATCAATGAATTAATATTCCTAAATTAGTTAATAGAATACTGGATTAAAACCAACATCATGGAGCTTAGAAACTGATTTATACAATATAAATTTTGAATTTTTTGATTTAATAAATTTAAAGTTAGTGGCTGCATTATTGATCTTAAATTATTCTCAATTATCACTTGAACAACTGTAAAGTCACTAAACATCTCAAATTTTTTAAATATTCTAATTGCTTCCGCTTCTAAAGTTGATAGTATAATAACTATTTAAGACTTGTCTGAGACAACAATATCATATATTAAAATCCGATTGGTATGCGTTAATGCATTTGGATGGAAATAGAATAAGTCAAGTATTAGTATTACTACGGTAACACAATTAATTTGATAGTTATTATACTATATTTGGTATGTCATAAAAATAGAAATGAAAAAAAAATTATTTGATCATTATCATATACTTAATATAATCTAATAATGTATTATAATATTAGATATAGTGTATAAAAATTATAAAACTATCATAATCATATTAATTCTAACAAATTAATTAAATAATTTTACCTATCAATGATGGATGTTAATTTTAAAAAATAGAAACACTATCAATTACGAATTGAATTTTATTTTATGGATAAAGCTAATATATCGTCTGGAAAAATTGATGTTTAAATGAAATATATATCGTAGGTTTTTTTTGGGTAGATGATTCGACATAAGAATTGATCAATAAATAAGTGAGTTTTGCTTCGTTACCAATTAAATAAAATTTGATTAAATGCTATTTATAATTATGTAACTGTTGTCAAGATGTATAAGTTTAAAATATATTGGCATTAAAAAATCAAATTTCATTCCTAATGTAAGTGGAATGGTCTAATACGAGGGAGGGTGTATGGAATAAATATTACCAAATTTGTGGGATTAAGATTCCTATAGTAATAAATGTCCTATCCTTTTTAACTCCTACCAAGTATAGGATTAAAATTCATTAAGAAATGTTATTCCATTCTGAATTTCATTACTGCAGTTTTCATCAACACATGTTATAGTTATGCCTTTAGATGAGAAGACTGCATCACAATTTATTTTAAATGATTAGGAACAGGAGAGGTCTCTTTCATTAGTATTACTAATTGTAATTGTCTCGTTGTCGACTGTATAAGTATTATTATGACTACTTTCCCCCTTATTACTATTAATATATTTTAGCAGGTGACTGAACAAAAATAAACCCATATTGTACTGTCAACCTGAGAGATCGATACAAAACAAGTATAGAGCGGGTAGAAGAGAAGTGACAACAACTCTGAGGAGAAATAAGCTGGTTCATGAAGATAACCGTGTAACTCGTTGAAGGTGCATTTCCTAACATAGTGATATCTCCCTATTTGTGATGAATTAATCTACGTTGGAGACATCATTTTAGGTGTTTTAGAGTAACTAATTATCGATTTTTATTCATATTATTATATTTTTCTATTTCTTGTCTTGATTTGATAATTTATTATTTTTAGAGCATATTTGGTTAAATTTGTGTGTTAATGTGAAGCTTTAAAGATATTATGGTAATTAATTAGATGCCAAATCAATTCCAATAGATAAAAGAAAGAATATAAGGATGGAAATTGGAGATAAAGGAAGTAAAATATAAAATAGAAAAAGAAAAGTTGGCAAGTAAATCTGAATTTCAGCAGCCACGTCCACTAAAAAGACCACAACTCAAAATTGGTTGAGAATTTGGAAGAATGGTCTGAAGAAAAAGTGTAGAGCTTTCTGATATGGTCGTTTCAATATAAAGTAGGCGAAAATCGGAGCAATATTGAAGAAGTTACGGCCAAAACAAGACATTAACATTTTTTTCTTCTCCTATATTTTAGTAAACGAATTTGATTTGGAAAAAAAGTCCAATTGCTTGCCTCCTACTCCAAGAAATCCGAATTAGGGCTTTTTATAATCCTATAAATACACCCTTTAACTATTGTAAACATGTCCTTGCTTAGTTCTAAGTTATATATTAGTCCTTGCTTGAATATTAATTCTTAGTATCAAGTTTATTATCCAAAGAAGCAAGCTGACCTTTAGAGGAAGACAAGAAGTAAGAAGTTGGAAAGTGACAAACTCCTCTTCTAAATCTCTCCTTCTCTATATTTAGGGTAATTAACTATAGATCTGTGGCTTCACCATATTTCTAAACTTTTATTCTATAAGTTTTACTCTTAATTATTTGAGTTATTATTTTGTCTTAAATTGCATAATACATATTTGTTATTTTAATTGATTTGAGCTTGGCGTATATTGGTATTGTGTGCTTTGACGTATTATTTCCAGGCCTAGATTTGGCCAATCTTAGGACTATCTTTAGTATTTGAGTTAACACCCGGAAGGGGGGTTCAATTATTGACAACACCACATAATCGTCTAGTGTGAGGTAGTGATCCTGACGGGCTTGCCTAACTAGATAGGCATAAAGGTTTGATTAAACCACCGATAATTACTCAGGGTCCCCTTACCCAAGTCCCCTGGTAGTGGAGAGGTTGCTCCTAATCCACCTTGACGGGGGTTAGGTAGAATTTAGAATCCCGGATAATATATAATGTTCAATTCACCCTTAAGGTTAGAATAACAACTTAGTAAGATAGACTCATATTAGTAACCTTAATTATTTGACTTACATTTATATTTATTTATCAGCATTCTTATTTATTATTTCACATCAAATTGTTATTCATCTCATTATATTTTAATCTAAACATCTAAGTTCATCTACGCTTATTGATACAAGTAGATATAACAGATTAAATTCCTCGAACGAACTTTTCTTATCAACAAAACTTGCAAGCGACCGGTAATACTGGCAGTGAGTTTCTCGTGGTAGTCAGGGGTGTGTGCTTTATTATTATCTTTATTTATCTGTTTATTTATCACACCTTTGTCCCGACCAAGTTTTTGGCGCCGCTGCCGGGGATTTACTTTTAAGTTAGTCTATTTGTGTTAATTTAGTGTAGAAGTCTTTATTTGTTTTCAGTTTTACGCGTTTCTTTTAGTTTTTGTCTTTTTCAGGTTTTAGATGGCTAATAAACTGTTAGAGCTAGGTTTTCCTGGTCCATTCCGAGTGCAACCCATTTCGATTCGCCCTCCAACTATTCAAGCCGTTCGATCCTGACTTGATTAATAAATTCACGAGCTATGATAAATATAGTGGTGATACACATCAAGATCCGTCTGATCGGTTCAGAAATTCATGCACATAACCGTTTCCTTTGACCTGTCGGAGCCTTCTCATGTTTACTACTTATTTACCCTCTCCGGGGATAATTATCCTCGACTTCCTTGTCTTATCTTTGGTCTTGTACTTTCATCACTTGATTTAGTGTCATCCTCTTATTTAGGCTTATCAATACCCGTTTAAAATTTGTGTGATCGATATTTCTTGTACATATATAATCAAAAGAAATTCATTTGCCTCTTTTGTCGTTCTCTCGAAACGTGATATATTCTTGGTTGCTTTCGTGCCGACTATATAGTCAGTCTTTCTCAATATTTCTCGAGAGCATGCCGACATCTAAGGTTGGTATTTCAAGTAATGCCTTGATATGCCAACATGGGTGCGGGTCTTCTAGAGTTGGTAACGAATATGTCGATTGAAAAAAAAAATGATTCTTTCAATACCTATTTGGAGCATACCAATGTTTGAGGTCTGTCTTTTAAGTAATTTCTTGATGTGCCAGCACTGATGCCGTTCTTTTTAAGTTGTGTGTCAAAATTCTTTTGTAAATCTTATTGGATGATGCAAGATGCAAGCCTATTCGGGGACTCAAACTCAACACAGACGACAACTATTTTTCTAGACGGCAACAAGGAAGGGTTAGAGGTATGTTTCGTGACATAGAAGGTGTGTTGGTTCGAGGCTTTTTCATGAGGCTGAGGGGTGCGTGCCAGTGGTAACATAGTTATTAGCTCTTATTGAGGGATTAAGAATGGCGTAGGACATCAGAGCCATGGAATTATGAGTGGAAGTGAATTTGATGGAGGCTTGGAGGTAATCTTTGCGAGAGAGACTAGGAGAGAGCCAACAATTTTTTGGATCGAACGTATTTGGACTATCCTAACTAGAAACTGTTTACTTATAATTAAAGGAATATTTGAACGTATGTGTGGATTGGTTGGTTCCTAGGGTATTAACTCAGGATGCAATGTATGATTACCTTATCAACCCGCCCGACGGATATGACTCTTACACGGTTACACGAGATAGATATAGATGAAAAATGCCGAGGTTGATACATAGCATGGGTTCAGTTGAGGATTTGATTGTATGATAGGAGCAATCGTTTCCCTGTCTTGGGACCTCATTTGCATAAAAATAAAAAGATCTTTTCTTTGCAAAATGAAAGCCTTGTTAGTGGACTTCGCATTCAACTTAACAAATTTACAAATGTAAATGATCTATAAATGTTCTAGTGAATATAGCATCTCGTGTGATTAAAAGATTCTGAATATCACATGAATCAAATAATTTTCCACTGTGAAACAACAAAACAAAAATTAGCATATGTAAAGCCGGTCATAATGTTTGTGCCGTTTAATGCCAATATATCCCTCTTATAAGTAAAAGAGGCATAAAACAAGAAGCTCATAGACAAAAGTTATTTGCCAAATTTTGCAATTTCTCTACTAGAAAGATTACACCTAATTAAACTCCCAATTGTATCCATGGCCATCTTAGCATCTCTCAATGGATTTCCTTGGGCCAGTTTCTTGTACAAATAGCTATCAAATGTCATCCTTTGCACATATTCATCCCCACACAACTCCACCAATGCCTCCCTAGCTGCATTACTTCCATAAAACACTCTTTGTAACAAATCCAAAAATTTAAATGTCAGAAAATACTTTTTATCCCATTGTCTTAAATACTCTCTTTTCAAATCCTTTTCCGTAATCATTCTTTCCCCGCCTTCCGAGGCTTTCACTATCGCTTCCCCGCACATCCTCCCACTCTTTGCCGCAAAATAAATACCCTCACCCGAACATTTTGTCACATACCCTGCAGCATCTCCCACTAGGGCCACTCGGCCCCTAACTCTAATAGGACGTGGGTGTTCCGGTATTGGATGAGCCTCCACTTTGATGATTTTTCCACCTGCAATCTTTGAACGGACTCTTGATTTGATACCATGTTGAAACTGTTTGAGACTTTGTTTTGAGATGACCGTCCCAGTTCCTACCGCCACGTGGTCACATTTTGGGAAAACCCATGCGTAAAAATCGGGTGACACGTCATTTCCGACGTACATCTCAGCCAGATTCTCGTAGTACGCCATTTTCTCATCTGGCAACTTAATCCGCTCTTGAAACGCCATGGCACAAATGTAATCCCCAGCTTCTATCGACTTAGCCACCCGACTGTTTGCTCCGTCGGCACCGACAACCACGTCAACGGCTAACTTTTTCTTCACCCTATCCACCGTATAATGAATTACATAAGGCGATCCATTAGAAACGGGTAACTCAACGTGGGTAACAAGGGTATTCACAATAGTGGCGCCACAGCTTTCGGCTCGGCGGCGGAGGAAAGAGTCGAGCACTTCGCGGCGGCACATAGCAATGAACTCGTGGGACTTCAACGTCTTGCTGCCAAAATCAACGGAGACATTAGAAGGAGAGATGATCCTCATTTGTGTGACTTTGCGGTCAACGAGGTCAATGGGAATGTCGAATTCTTCTAACATGCAAAGAGGGATTGCGCCACCACATGGCTTTGCATTAGAAAGGCTGCGTTCAAACAGGAATGTTTCAAGGCCACCTGAAGCTAAGGCCTCTGCTGCTGAGGACCCAGCAGGCCCACCACCAATCACGGCGGCTCTGAGCTTGCATTGGATGGAAACTCTAACGGGTTTGGTTGTTCTGGATGATGGGGCTTTCAGGGGGAGGGTAAAGGAGTGGAGTGAATGAAGATAAGCTGCCATTCTTTAGTTAAGATTTTGTTCTTGTTTCTTCAATGGCTCCTCAAGTAAAAGTATAGTAAATGAAATAGGTGATGTAAGAAGTTAGAGCTTGACACGCATAATAGTAGAAGTTTAATTCTTACTTATTTCAACCTCCAATTTATTATATGTAAACATTGAGGCTAACAAGTAAAAGTATAGTAATTGATAGGTAATGTAAGAAGTTAGAGCTTGACACGCATAATAAAAGTTTAATTCTTACTTATTTTAACCTCCAATATACTCCCAACATAAAGTTCTGGTACTGTTGAATGCTTTTGTTTTGTTAGTACTTTTTAATAGTTGGATCTGAAATGGGGTTGGTGATGCAGTGATACTCGATGCTCTCCATCATGCATTGATTGCTCCATTGTGCATACCAATGCACATAAATATTAGTATAATAGTGTTGTAAAAACGCTTCGAATCTAACAAATTTTGAAAGGATTTAAAGAAAGATAAAGAATAGATATGGGAAACAAGAGGAAACTACAAATAATGACATAAATCTCTACTTTATTACTACTTTACGTATCATTATTTTGTTTTTCACACAAATAAAAAAACCTAATAAAAAAATCTAATAAGTATATACACCATTTACAAATTTACTTCTCATAATAAGGTATCTTGATATTTTAAATATAAATTAGAAATATAATTTTTATTTTTTTAATAAAAGTAATAATGAAAAAAATTAAAAAAAAGTGTTTTGATATTTTAAGTGGACAATAATTTTGAGACGCTATTTTTAATAATGTGGACATTAATTTTGAAACGAAGAGAGTATTTTTTAAGGTCTAATTAGAAAAACCTACTAAATAAAACCTAGTTTTATTTTCTGGTTGCATTATTTCCGATTTTTTTAACTTTTTTTCATTTTTTTTCTTTTTGATAATTCGTTTTTTATTCCTTTTTCTTCTTTTCATTATTCTGATGAATCCGTACCCATGGGTACGGACCTATCTTGATTTTTCAGTTTTTAAGTTGTGTGAATTGAATTTTCATATTATTGCACATAGAATTTAGCCATGTCCTAACTAAATTTTTTACCCTAAGAGCTGCACCCAAGCCTGGTTTTTGTCTATATGTCCATGTCCAATGTGTCGAATATTATACCTTTCGGGTTGTACCCATGCTCATGGCATTCATAAAAAAATTGAAGTGTCTCATTAAAAAATATAGAATAGACATCTTTTCGGTTTCTCAGTCAAAGAAATGGACCTAGAGGGCTAGACCCTAGGGCTGGACTAGGGATGACAATGGTTACGGTTAAAAACCAAAATCGATGATAACCGAACCAATTGAAAACCGAATTATATAAACGTGGTTAAAACCATTAGGTTATGGTTTGAAAAGTGTAACCGATGGTTAAAACCGTTAGGTTATGGTTTTTGATGAAAATAAAACCGAATAACCGAAAATTGTTTATTATCATATATATTTTCAAATTTTATAATAATTTAGGTTAAATTAGATATATTGAAATTCTAAAAGCAAAATCAAAATACTAGATTTAAGCAATTAAATAATAAATATGCAAGTTAATCTAATACCAACACAATTTTTTATAAACCTTGTAGTTCTCTTTTATATGTGTGGTTTTTTTTTGTGAAATTTAATATATTTATTAAATTATTATTTGAATATGGTTAAAAACCGTAAACCCGTTTAAAAAACCGAAACCGAATAATACGGTTATGGTTTTGAAAAATGTAAGCGATGGTTAAAACCGTTAGGATATGGTTTTTTAATTATAAAAACGGTTATGGTTATGGTTTTTGGATTTTTTGCAAAAAACCGATCCGTTGACATCCCTAGGCTGGACTAACCTGTATAAGAAAAATACAAGTCAAAATAACAAAACACTGTACTTAAAGGGTTGTACATAATTCATTTAAGAAAACAAAAAACCATCAACACTAGCATAGACAAAAAAAATACAATGTCAAAGGGGCTGGACCCTAATGAGTTGGACCCGTCTAAGGGCTGAAAAAAGGGTTTGTACCCTGTCATTACAAAGAAAAGGGAAATCGATGAGATCTGGGTTCTTCATGGTCGTGGCAAATGAAGGTGAAGACTGGGTCCACGTTCCCTGGTCCACGACCACGAGATTGGGCGACAAGATCTTTAGAGATTGTGAAAGTTCTAGAGGGGGTGAATAGGATTACTAATAAGATTAATGCCTATTTAAAAATATTTTGGACGATTATAAGTATTAAAGAGAAACTTCTAAGTCAACTAATATATCAAACTCTTACGGTATCATGCAATGGATAATCTACAGGTTCGATATATAAGAGATACAAGTAAATCGAATTCCTATTCTCTTACTACACTAGATGATCATAAGTTTGATTAACTAGATAACAATTACTACGATATTCATACTAGCATATAATCAAACAAATAGAATGCGGAAAATAAATAGAGTAGGGATAGAGAGTACACAACGATGTATAGTGGTTCGGTTATCCCTACATCCACTACCTAAGGAAGCCTCCTTAGGATTTCAAGATTTTCACTAAGCTCATGTGTCTCTCTTAACCGGGTCAAGAACATAATAACCCTTACAACCACTTCGATACCACGAAGCAAACTCTTGTGTTATCGCAACACAAGAAAACCGAGTATACTCCCTATACTCACTCTCTCTCTTAATATATCTATTACAAAGACAAGATCTAAGAGGATAAAAACAAGTGTTTGAATGGTTGTTACAACTTTGCTAAGAACTCCTAAAGAGAGGATATAAATCTAATCTTAAAACTTCTCTTGAGTGGATTAGAACTTTGAAGCTTCTTGGATTAACTCCTTGATTGAGTAGATATAACAAGTTGATTTATCAAGCTTGGATTGATACTTTGATAGCTTGAGACCTCTAATTGATGTATATGAATGATTAGAATTGAATTGGTAAGAGGTGGTTTGTTGCAAGTGATAAAGCTCTCTTTTATAGGCACATTCTGCCTTCTGACCGGCTAGCCGGTGATCTGACCGGTAAGCCGTTGATGTTTGTCTCTTAGTCCAACGGTTGGATTGACGTGGCATTTGATCGTTGGGCAACGACTTTCTTCCACCAGTAAGCCGCCCCAGTGACCGGTTACCCGGTCCGGTTTCAAGAAGAGAGCTAAAAAAATGGTTTATTAATAAGATACAAATAATTAGATAAATGTATAAACCATGTAACATGTAATGCACTTTTACGGGGATATTAAAACAAGATTAAAAGGACTTTAGACCAAAAATCTCCCCTTTTTTGATGTTTGACAAATCGAAATCACAAGTTTGCCGACAAAGAGTTTTAACAATGTTTTCCTTCAAACGAGTTATCGATCGGTAAGTGGAGTAACTCCCCCTTACAAAATGCATAAAAACGTTTTAGAAGTATCAAAGGAATTTTTAAAATATTTTTGTAAACATGATAAGTGAATATATTTAAAAACTCTCCCCCTTACTAAAAGCATAAAACACTTGCAAATTTGTGTTCGAAGATACTTTAAGGTTTGTAAAAGTGTAGTCTAGTATCTTTGTTCTTTCTCCCCCTTTGTCAACAAAGAAAAGAATTAAAGAACAATTTAGAGTAGAAGATAAATCTTTTAGGGGTAAAAGCACAATTTTCCAAAATTTGAGGGACTTGGTTGTAAAAAATTTACACTGTGAGAAACATAAGTACCATTTTTCAAATTTTTAAGGATTTTAAAAGATTTGAGGTTAAAATGCACTTTTGCAAGGTATATGGACTAAAATCACAAGATTTTTTAAGAGAGAGTACATAGTCCAATTTTGAGATTTTAGGGACTAAAATCCAGATATCTTAAAGTGTAGAGATTTAAAAAGCAATTTTCTCAAGATATGGGGATCAAAATGCAATTTTCTTAGAGTATAAAGATCAAAGTGTAATTTTGAGACAATACAACTATTTCTAATTTTAAATAGTATACAATTTTCAACGAAGTGATTTTAAAAACATTTATTCAAGATAAAAGGGCAAAAATGCAACTTTAATTAATATAGAAGCTCAATATCACCTATATCACCAAGAAAAGGTTAGCAACATAATTATAACTAAATATCCAAAAATACAATATGGAAATATCATTTATCCAACTAAGGAGGATTATCTAGCAAAGTTTCCTATAAGAAATAAACAAGATTAGTGACGAGTAATAGCATAACTAATGGGAATAGCAAATAAGATTTCAATACCACATAAAAGGAAGAAATCACAAGAAATACCAAACACATTTAAAAATCTGAAAGCTAATAATCAACTAGAAATAAACTAAGTTTGAACTAATACATTAATAAACCAAGAGTCATAGAATCAACAATTAATAAACTAGAACATAACAAAAGAAAGTTCAACATTAAAAACATCAACACCAACAATATAATCGATTTTCCCGAGGAGAGCGGCTTCTTGAACGGTGGGGGGAATGAGACACATCATTCTTAATGCATAATACATCGCTTCTGATACATGATATTTCATTTGCAAGATTTTCCAATTTTCCTTCAAAAACCTCAAACTTTCTTTCCACAAAATTTATAAATCGGTTTAATGTGGCTTCAATACGAGAGAGATTAGGAGGTTCCTCATTAGTAGGAGGGTTTTGTATTATCTCATTGCGAATAGGAGAGGCCAGAATAGGTAATCCCGTGGAAGGTGCGGAAGAAGATTTGATGCTAGATATGAGTGCACTATCTCCCAAATTATCAAGATAATTATCCAGGATATATTCATTGTTATAAATCACAAATTTCATTTGATGGATAGCTTTGTAATCAAACACCTAATTTGGAATAAAATTTCTAATTTGAGAACGTTTTGGATCAAGTTTGAGATGGTTTTGAAAAAATGATGATAGGGCTAAACCGAAAGGAACATTTACGGTATTGTTTTGAGCATGATTCATCATTTTTATCGTGATTGCCAGAAAATTAATGGGTTCGGAATTATAAATGAGAACCATAAGATAAGCTTCGTAAGGGGAAATCATAGCATCATGTTTTGATTTGCAAAAAAGCCCTTGTAAAACGAGTTTATAAGCCACTTGAAAGTCGGTTAAAAATTTATTAGTTTTCCAAACGGGAGAAATAGGAGGAATCATATGGGATTCCATAAAAGACATAACTCAATTAGTTGTTTCATCATCAAGTGGACCCAAACTAACACCCCAAAAAGAATCAATACCGGAATCACGAAGTTTGAAAAAACAAGCTAAAGTATTTTGATTAAGAGTGAAAGTTTTTCCAAGAACTTTTGAGGTAAAAACATTATTATCACAATCATACTCAAAATTAGTATAGAATTCGATGCAAAAGCTAATAGCAATAGAAATTTCAGTAGAAAGGAAAGCTATTAAACCTTAGGTAGTGAGGAGATCATAAAAATTGGGACTAGGAGTGAAGCCCGATTTTCATCCTGGGTTTGATTTCGAAAGGTTCTGTGCCATGAGTAAGGATTGGTTAATCTTCCTTTTGAGCCCTTGAAGAGCTAGCTATTTTCTTCCCTTTTAGCGTTGAAGACTCTTTCCTTGGAGGCATTTTGACGGCAAGAGTGAAGGATTGAGTGGGTTTTGTGTGGTATAGAGAAGATGAAAGCTTCTATTTTATGGAATATAATGTAGAGATTGAAAGGATTATGAAGGGTTTTTTGAAAGGAGGGAGTAAATTTTCGGATTTTGAAGAAGAAGGAAGATGAAAAACGAAGAGGGTTTGGTTAAAATGAGAAGATAAAGAGTGAAAATATGTGTTAAAACCCATTCAGATTTGCCCACCGGTAAGCCGGTCAGCAACCGCATAGCCGGTCAAGCCCTCGGCAGAAAATCAAGATGTTGAATTTTTTACGATAAAAAGAATTGCTCGAAACTGACCCGAAAGTTCCCCAATAGTTTAATAAAGTGTAAAAAACCCTCAAAATAGTTTTGTTTTGAAAAAATATGAAGTAGAAATCTTGAAAATAATGAAAACAGTTCATTGCAAAAAGATCCCTATATTTTCTAAAAAGTACAAAAAGACCCAAAACAAAAACTAATCATTTTCAAGCATGATAAAGGGTAAAACTTAAAAGATATTAGCACATATAAAAAGAAACACATACACACATAATAAAACACAAATAAAAACGAGATAAAGAAAGAAATCACTGGTTTTTCCTTCTACGAGATTTGAGAGTCCTTTCGTATATCATTTCATTTCCTTGACGCTCAACACCTACAGTAAAGTTTCTAAGGTATCCAAGGTGGAGTGGATCCGGAAACACGATTAGTACTTTTCACGATCCATGTCGGTTTTTCCCACGGAGGTATTAAAGACCTGTATTCAAGTTGTTTGTGGTAATGACACGTAGAAACACGATGACCGGGTTTTCCGCAATAATTGCAAGTACTTCTTTTTCGAGTAAAAATATCACGAGAAGGTTTTGAACACGATTTTTTCTCATTCTTTTGTATTCCAGATTTTCACTCAAATTTCTCTTTAAAAAGTTTATTTTCATCAAAGGGAGTGAAATTTAAATAAGGATGATTTTTTAAGATTCTAAAATCAATAGAATATGCTTCATCCACTTTCTCAAAACCTTCTATACTTTTTTCATAAGATGTTGATTTTTATTTGAAGACAAAATATTTTCAAAACACGGGTTTTTATTGTTTCCCAAAATATCATCTAAAGTGAGACAACAATTAGAACACTTCTTTTGCTCAATTTTTGCATTTTTCAAAGAAAGGTTATTCAAGTGGATTTGAGAATCAAGATTATTTAGAAGGGATGAAATATACCTCATATCATCATAATCATATGGAAGTGACAAATAGTTAGGATAGATTGCTACCTCATGGTTTGATTTTGGATCATCATGAATTTTTCTTTCTTCTTCGTCAATATCGACAATCCCATATAGAAATTCCAAACGATCCCAAATTTCCTTTGCCGACTCACAATCCAACATCTTTGAGAAAATAACTTCGAATATTCCACATATTATAGTATACATCGGTTTTGCATTTTGAGTGAGTTTAGCTTTATCATCATCGGTGAGTTCATCGTAATCTTTTTCTTCTTGATTCAACTTAAGAACTCCCGCTACATTTAATTCCTCCTTGTATGGAACGAATGGACCTTCCCTAACTATTCTCCATTGATCGGGATCTTTGGTTTTGATAAATTCCTCCATTTCTGTTCTCCAAGCAAGATAGTAAGTGCCTACAAAAAGTGGAGGTCGTGTAGAAGACGACTCTTCCAAAAGATTAAATTCCATGTTGTTTACTCTACTAACGATTAATATATTCACATAGAGTTAAGCTCTGATACCAATTGAAAGTCCTAGAGGGGGGGGGGTGAATAGAATTACTAATAATATTAATGCCTAATTAAAAATCTTTTGGCCAATTATAAGTATTAAAGATAAACTTCTAAGTCAACTAATATATCAAACTCTTACGGTATCATGCAATGGATAATCTAGAGGTTCGATATATAAGAGATACAAGTAAATCGAATTCCTATTCTCTTACTACACTAGATGACCATAAGTTTGATTAAATAGATAATAATTGCATCGATATTCATACTAGCGTATAATCAAACAAATAGAATACGGAAAATAAATAGAGTAGGGATATAGAGTACACAACGATGTATAGTGATTCGGTTATCCCTACATCCACTACCTAAGGAAGCCTCCTTAGAATTTCAAGCTTTTCACTAAGATCCCCTGTCTCTCTTAACCGGGTCGAGAACACAATAACCCTTACAACCACTTCGATACCACAAAGCAAACTCTTGCGCTATCGCAACACAAGGAAACCGAGTATACTCCCTATACTCGCTCTCTCTCTTAATCTATCTATTACAAAGACAAGATCTAAGAGGATAAAAACAAGTGTTTGAATGGTTGTTACAACTTTGCTAAGAACTCCTAAAGAGAGGATATAACTCTAAGCTTAAAAATTCTCTTGAGTGGACTAGAACTTTGAAGCTTCTTGGATTAACTCTTTGATTGAGTAGATATAACAAGTTGATTGATCAAGCTTGGATTGATACTTTGATAGCTTGATACCTCTAATGGATTTATATGAATGATTAGAATTGAATTGGTAAGAGGTGGTTTGTTGCAAGTGATAAAGCTCTCTTTTATAGGCACATTCTGCCTTCTGACCGGCTAGCCGGTAATCTGACCGGTAAGCCGGTGCGGTTTGTCTCTTAGTCCAACAGTTGGATTGACGTGACATTTGACCATTGGGAAACGGCTTTCTTCCACCGGTAAGCCGGCCCTTTGACCGATAACACGGTCCGGTTTCAAGAAGAGAGCTAAAAAATGGTTTATAAATAAGATAAAAATAATTAGATAAATGTATAAACCATGTAACATGTAATGAACTTTTACGGGGATATTAAAACGAGATTTGGCAAATATTAAAACAAGATTAAAAGGACTTTTGGCCAACAGATTGAGCAAAGAAATGGAGGTGGATACGGGGTCCACAAACGGTGATGGCGGCGGTTTTTGTTCGCTGGTGGGCTTTGATGGTGGAATTCTGGCGAGATCCGCGGTAGTATGGCGAAGTCTCGATGGTGGAGATCTGGACCTGGCGACGGGAGGCCATTGATGGCAGCTTTCTTGGAGATCTGGAGATGACAACTTATGGCGGTGGTGTGCAGAGGCCAATGGCGGATCTGGTTCATGGTGGTGGAGAAATGCCTTGGACGACATGATGGTGGGCGGCCATGGTTGAGAGGAGAGGGGCTTCGTGTGCAGCAGGGCTCCGTATGAGAAGGTGGGCGCCGCAGCAGAGCTCCATGTGAGAAGGTGGGCGGCAAATTAATGGCAGTAAAGAGCTCTTTTTTGTTGCTCCGGTCTGAAAATAAAGAGAGAAGAGAGAGCATAGATAGAGTGTGATGAGAGAGGCGTCGGTGGGAATGTGAAGGTCCTATATTGGACTTTTGGTTTTCTTTATTTTTTTCTCACTGTGTGAACTAAGAAAAAGAGGGTATTTTAGGTTTTTGGCTCTTTTAAAGTTATGTTTAAATGAAAATTTTGGGTTGGGCCTTATTTTGTTACGCCCCAAGTTGTGGGGCTGTAAAAAAAATTCCCCCGGAAAACAAACCTAATTTTATTGTAATTATAGAAATGTTTCGGTTTTAGAATTTTGTAACATGGAAATATTGTAATATTTTAATTATGGAAAGTAAATATTGTTTTATGCAATGATTTTTTTGGAAAGGGTATCTTCGAAATTTATTTGGTTTGGACTTGTTTGGCCGAAATCGGTGGATCATGGAATTCATGAGTAAATAACCCTTTAAAAAGTATAGGGACTAAAATTTAAATTTTAAAAATGTAGGGTTTGTGGTGCTACTTATTAAAACTTTGGGGGTTAAATTTTAAATTTAGAAACTTAAGGTTCTAATAAACATATAGGTGCCTTAGGATTTTGTAAAAATATTTAATGTATAATTTATAATTTTTTTAAAAGTATAGAGACTAAAAATTAAATTTTAAAAATATTAGATTTTTAGTGATATTAAAATTTAATTGGTTAAATTTCATATCTGAAAACTTAAGGGACTAAGTAGTAAATATTTTAAAGATATAGGTGCCTCAAATTTATGTAAAAGATTTAGTGTGTAATGAATAATTTTTAAAACGTATAGGGACTAAAAAATAAACTTTTAAAATATGGGGTTTTTAGAGATATATTTAAATAGTACAAGGACTAAAGATTTAAATTTTAAAATTTAGGGTTATTAGTTATATATTATAAAATTTAAGGGGTTATAGAGATATAGGTGCCGTAGAGTTTTGTTGTTACTTTATTTATTTATAATGTACCCGACTATCTTTTTATTTCTGGTGATGTTATTTTATTTTCTTTAGATTTTTATTATTAACTTCATTCGACTTTTAATGATTTTGTGATATTATTTGATTTAATTATTTATACTCTATTTTATCCATTTTAAAAGTTTAAAAGCAAAAAAGAAATACAAACAAGATTTCATAAACATAATCGTTAAATAAAATGTAATTTAATTTTTTTAAAATACATTAGCGACGACATTTTCGTTGCTAATGAGAAAAAAGTTGTCGTCCTAAACCAAGTAACCCGCGATGACAATTTTGTTGCTAGTATATAAGAAATCAGGGACGACTTCATGTTGTTGTAAGAAAGAACTATTACTAGCAACGAAATCTTCATCGCTAGATAAAGTCCATCATCGACAACTGAAATGTAGTCGCAACAGATCCTATTACTAGCGACGAAAATGTGTCGTCGCAAGTAATAGTGATTTCTTGCGATCACAGACAAAAAGTCATCGCAATTCGAGGTTTTTAAGGATAGAACGCTGATGATTAATTTCTAACGACAACATTTCTTAGCAAAAGACAATACACGTCTCTAGTAGCAAAATTCCTTGTCACTGGCGATGACAAGTGTCATCGACAGTGATGAAAACACAGCAGTATTATGATTTCCAAGAAATGCAATTCTTGTCCAAAGTAAAACAATATGTATTTATTGACTTCCTACAGTCTCTGTCTCTTACAAAATATGAATCTACATAGCCAACCAACTCAAAAGGAGTATTATTAGATTACCATATAATAAACCGATGTGTAAAGTGTTATTAACATAATCTAACACATGTTTAAGAGAAATATAGTGACGATAACAAGGATTAGACATATGTATATATATATACACTAAGTAAAGATACATTAAAGGACAACATGGCTTAGTGTTAATCATGGCATACATGAGTGACCCAATAACATTTGAATAAGGGACATTTTCCGTTTTCAGAATATCAAATCGGAACTTGGGGAAAAGTTGCTTAGAGAGGACAAAATGACCAGCTGATGTTTCATATTTTGTGATAAAATAATCATATTAAAGGACATTTTTTTTGGGAGATTAATGGACCTAAGAGAGGTATTATTCCTTAATGCTTGATGTTTCTTACTTTCTTATTTTATTTTGGGCTTATTACTATTTTTTAGAGTATTTTGTGCTTTTATCGTGTGTTAAGTGTGTAGCTCTTCAGGTACATGGTTGACATGGAATCCTAAGATGATATGGAGAATTCAAGAAAGTCAATATCTAGAAGGTTAAATATCATATGTAAGGTCAATAATGTGATCGAAGGAGAAGCCTGGGTCTTAATTATGGCCATGAGGTCGTGTAAAGACTTTTCTACTCATAGTGTCTCTTTTTACTCTGACAACCTTGAATTGGTTCAAGGAATTTTGGGTTTGACCGGACTTCATTGGAGTCTTAAACCTATTCTTTCGGAAGTTAGAAAATGGTTAGGTCAGTCTTCATGTTGGAAAGTTGCCCATACTGATAGAAGATATAATGCTACAGCGGATACACTAGCTAAGTGCACCAGAAGGAACGTGGATTTATCTAACTGGAAGGACTTTTCTCTTATTGCTTCTAATACTTTTCTAAATAATCTTTGTAATATTTATAGATATATCCTTGTGGTTTTTGTCGACAAAAAATAAAAAAATCCACACCCAAGTCAAGGCATAAGCAAAAAGTTATTTTGGAAGCATTTAAGCATTTACTGGAAAGTTTGACGTAACTTGATTCAATCACCACGAAAATTGGCAAGAGATTTCGACCAGATTACTTTTGATTTAGAAATAGCTTGAAGTCAATGTCGCGTGAGAGGTGACGAAGTCAATTCGAAGTTGAGACGGAAATGTTATGGCAATTCTACCATAATGACTCAAAGTTGTCCAATATTAGTAAAAACAGGTTGGGCCTTTTGGACCTTCCAAAAGGGCCCATGTGACCTAAAAACTTTTCTAGACTCCTATAAATACCTCTTATCAGATGGAAGACACACACAATTCATATTAGAGAGAAGCTAAATACGCCTGGAGCTAGAGTGAAAAGCAGGAGGAAGGAGAAGAAGAATTTCACGATTCTTCTTCATCCATACTCCGAATTCCCTTCAATCAAAATAGTAACTTTATTCAGTTTTTTGTTTTATTAATGCTTTTCATATTTTTTTATTATTTATTTCCAATAGTTTAATATGAACTAAATCATTCGTAGCTTCATATTGCTTAATGTATGAACCATAGCTTCAATTAAGCCCACAAACTTTAAGTATTTCCTCTCTATTGTTGATTATTTTGGTAGAAGAGTTTGGAATTTTCTGTTAAAAACTAAATATGAAACTTTCTTTAAAATTAAAGAGTGAAAAACTTTAGAAGAGAAGCAATTTGGTAAAGTTTTAAAAGTATTTTTAACTAAGAATGGTCTTGAGTTTTGTAATGAATATTTTGTAAAGAAAATGTCATACTTAGAAACTCGATTGTCAGGAAAACACCTTAACAAAATGGGGTTGTTAAGAGAATAAATAAAATTTTACTAGAAAAAGTTAGAAACTTGTTATTTACCTCATGTTTACCTAAATCATTTGCCGGGAGGGGATATATAACTTTATACTACTACTTATCTAATAAATAAAAGCCCCAAAAGGTTCATTAACTTCAAATCCCTATGGAATTCTAGACTAGCAAAAGGCAAGATTTATCTTACTTAAATGTTTTTGTGTGTGCTACTTATGAACATACTAAAGATGATAACTTGACCCCAGATCTATTATTATTTTTATGAGTAGATATCAACAACATCATGGTGTTAAAGGTTATCCGTTGGGGGATAATTATGCTAGAGGCATCAAGTTATTTGTTAGTAGAGATGTAATATTTGATGAAGTTACATTTTCTTGTAAGAATGTTATGTATGCATGTAATGATGCTCAGGTAGCTGCGGATAATGTGGGATATGTGTTTGAGGTGAAATATTTAAACACTAAACTAGATGGAAATTCCCCAACTGGAGATCTTCAGGTAGATCAAGCCTAGAACTATGTAAAATAAGAAAGTGGATATACTGATCTACTTGAATAATATGGGGTTTATCACTTGAATGAGTCATTAGAACGGGCATTGCAGAATTATCGACTAGCAAGATATAGACATAGAAGAGAGGTAAAAGTACCTAACATGTACTCATATGCTGACTTAGTGTATACTTCTTTAACTGATGCAGTTGAGGTTAGAAATATTGAACCTTACTCTTACTCTGATGCTTAGAAATGTGGGTACTTTCCATGAATGATTAAATAAAATCTTATGTGTGAATAAAACTTGAGTTTTAGTGGAAAACCCTGAGGATGCTAAGTTATTTGATGTAGATGTCTTTACAAACTTAAAGAAGGTAGTTATGATTCTTATACACCTAGGTATCAGACAAGTTTGGCAGCTAAAGGGTATACTCACATAGAAGACGTACATTTTACTAAATTTTTCTCCCCCGTAGTTAAATTTAAAACTACTGGAGTTATGCTTCCTTATGTTACCTACTTTAACATGGAAATAGAATAACTTTATGTTAAAATGTCTTTCTTGCATGGTAATATTGATCAAAACTTATTTGCGGCAACATGAAGGTTATGTTGATAAAAAATTATTTGATCACGTGTGTTTGATTAAAAAGACATATATGGTTTAACACAGTCACTTATGCAAAGGTATAAGAGGTTTGGCTCTTTTGTGAAATCAATTGGTCTAAAAAGATCATAATATGATGCATAAATTTCACTATGCTTACAAGGATTAGTGTAGTATATATTTTACTTCATGTTGACGATATGCTTGTTATTAGCGGTTCCTTATCACTTATATGCAAATTAGAAGGTGCCTTAAAGTCTTAATTTAATATAAAATATTTAAAAAATATTAAGAAATTTTTTGGTATGGTTATTGATAGGAACATATTTGTATGCAAATTAAAATTACACCAAAGTCCTTACTCAAAATAAGTTATTTCTGCCTATGGAAAATTCAACTGCAAAAAAGTATATATCTCTTTGGCTGGTCACTCTTTTTTTGTCTAAAAAGTTGTGCCCCAACTCAAAATTTGATATACTTAAGATGGAAAACGTCCCTTACTCAAATATGATAGGATCACTGACGTGTGTCATGATTAGTACTAAACCTGACCTGTCTTTTTTCATATCTTTACTTAGCAGATATATGTTATATTGGCTATGGGTTTTGGTTTGATTTGAAACATTTTTTGAATAGGTAAATAGTAATTCGGATGTTGACTTGTTATATGGTAATCATAATACTTTATTTGAGTTAATTGGATATGTAGACTCGAATTTTGCAGAAGATATTTGTTATATTGTCAGATAATCAAAGTGTAATTTAATTGAGTAGAAATCATGTGTATCATGATAAAAGTAAGCATGTTGATGTTAAATATCATTTTATTCATGATATTAGTTCTATTGACGAAGTTAGATTGTGTAAAATGTTTTTTAAGAGTAATCATGTTGGTATGGGTACTAAGATACTTTTGAACACCATATTTAAGTGTTGTATTTCTTATTTGTTGAGTTGTTGTACAAGAATTGAGCAATGAAAGTGATTGAGCATTTGTTTAAACTATTTTGCAAAAGAATGCTGATAAGGAGGATGTTTGAAGTTGGGTACACACTTCAAGGTGGAGGTTATTGACATTTGAATGATCAAATTCGATGAAGTGTGATTGTGTTTTTTATGTTGATGGATTAATTACTTTTTGGATCCGGACGTGGGCTTGAGATTTAGTTCTTATGCATATTGGGCTTAAAAACTTATTGGACTTGGTCTTATTTTGGCTTGGACCAACACGACGACGTTTCTCTTATTGGAGTTAATTTATTTTATCTGTTGATCTTCGTCATCTTAGACAAATCATATTAGGATTCTACGTATTCCATATATATATATATACACACCTCGTTCTTCCTTTGTTGATTCATTATCCCCTTCAATTATTTATTTCGTGTTCTCTCAACTAAACCGTAAAACTAAGGTTTCACTTAGGCTAGGGACTAATTCGTGTAATCTCTCTAACTAGCTCGTAAATTACATGTATAAAAAAATACTTGATTCTTTATTTAAGTTAGTCGATGAAGTTGTCTAGGTTAGATTGATTTACGATTTGTTTTGAGATTTTGGGTTGATTCAAAAGTCCATACATTGAGTTATGATTGTAATTTGTAAACTAAAGTATTTGATAGCGGGATAATTACTCTTGTCGAGTTTAAACGTGGGTTTAGTATGGTAAATACTTCCATCCAATATTGGATGGTCCAATATCAATCATATAATGACACATACTCACGTTTACGTAATGTAAAAACTAATTATACTAACTACCTAGTTAATCTAATGACATGTATTTTATTAATATAATTAATGGTTTTGGTGTTAACATTGGACCATCCAATATAGAAGGGAAGTCTTACCCTTTAGGTGTAGTTAAATCATGATAAAATTATATTTATATTTTTTTACCATTTCCGTATCTAATTTATTTTCTTAGTCTTTTTTTAAATCATTGAAAACCTAAGGAATCTTGAGCAGTTTTACAATAAAAGGTTATTTTAATTTTGAAAAATATTGAATGAAATTCCTTTGAGTATAACGTAAAATATGAGATAAATGAAGATTGTGAGGGAGAAGATTGAAACATTTGGAATAATATGAGAGAGTGAACATAAAATAAAAGTTAAATTTTGATTAGGGTAATATATGAACAATAGAAGATCATCGACAACTGATGTAGTGGGAAGGTCGGCCTTTCTCCATCAGCAACAGTGGACTGGAATTGGAAGACAGTAGCTCAGCGGATCAAATTTTAAAGTCTTCGTTAGAGACTCACATATCTGCTGAATGTGTAATTGACGTCGTATGGAATGACCAACTGTCTTCGTGTCTGCTCTACCAGTGATATGGAATAGGAGGAACGAGTTCGTATTTAATCAATCGCTTCAGACCCCCCGTATTGATGGGTTAAAAAAGAAACGATGAAATTAGCTAGTTATAATGCTCTAGCATGGGGAAAATAGTATGATGTCGGAGTTATTGTGTCTATCAAGAGTACGTTAGTTAGACAGGTGAAACCTCAAAGTCGATTGAAATTAAATATGGATGGGAGCTATGATTTAGTAAAGAAAATAGATGGGATTGGTGGATTATTAAGGGATAGATATGGATTCTTTGTAGTTTGGTTTTTCAGGGCTTGCATGGTGAAGTCCCATTTTCACTCGAAGACATTGGCACTCTATTATGGTCTAAGATGGGCGGTAAAGAGAGTTGTTAAAGACCTTCATATCAAGACTGAATCGAAGGAACTTCGTGCGCTAGTGAAGTACGGTGGTAGTTCCAAGGATTGGGCTTGTCACAATATTGGTCGCGGTTGCATCAAGATCCTAAGAAAACCCAAATTTTTAAGTAAGTCACATTTATCGTGGGGCTAATTTGTGTGCGGATATGCTAGCAAGGATAGGAGCGGAACCGATCGGGACCCCACGTGAGTATGATGATCCCCTGGAATATCTGTGGAGGAATATAACAAGAGATAGGAATAGATGAGGGATTCCTAGGGTTGATCTAGATTTTCTTTGAGGAGGTTAGTTATTTTTAGAGCTCGTTTGGAAGTGCTTATTTTAGAGTAAAAAAAACGCTTTTATATATAAAATTTAAATTTTTTTTAAAATTATTATAAATATTTTTAAAATCTATAATCATTTTAATATTTTTTTCCAAAAGTACATCTTTAGTCTTTCTTATAAAAAATTTATCTAACAACTTTTAAATCTTTAACGTATGGAAAAAGAATCAAATCTTGAACAAATCAGGTGATTCTCATTATGATCAAAAGAAAAAAAAATGGATTCTCCAATAAAATTAAATAAATAATGCAACCTTGTGATCCGCATAAAATGAAATCTAGTTAAACTAAAACTCTTATATAGATATTCAATACTGGATTTAACCTAAAAATCTCATAATTTCCCTCAAGATTTATCTTGTTTTTCTCAGAATATTATAGTTTCTAATTGAATAGAGATGGTAGATTGGAATGCACTTCCTTTTGATATTTTATATGAGATAGGGAAACGCGTGAATTCCATCGAGAGTTATGATTCTTTTGGTGCAGTTTCCAAATCATGGCGAGCTGCTAGTCCTCGAGACAAGCATCATCTCAAGCTCAAAACTTTTGGAACCCCGTGGTTCATGCTTCCCCCAAATACACCACCGCCATCATTAATAACCCCGCCGCAGCTGCGGGGTTTGAAAACATTAAAGAGTCGCTTAATTCTTCCTAGAATATTGGAATCACCAGCACCACCACTACCACCACCACGACCATTAACATCAAGGGAACTCTTGAATCTTCCTAGAATGTCACCACCAATACCCTACATGCGGGAATCACCTGTATCATCAAACATACAGGAATTTTTCAGTGTATCATCAGGCAAGATTCGTAAGATTTTCTTACCTGAAGCTAATAAAAAATATTGCTTATCTTGGAATGATTGGATATTCATGTATGATGAAGATAAAACACATGTGAGTCTTTTGCACCTAGTGTCACGCGTTCAAATCCATCTCCCGGACATGGCCCTGAACATGGGTTATATAACTTATATTCCTATTGATAGGGTTGTTTTATCAGCAAATCCAAACTCATCCCCAAATTTTACTGTTATAGCATTATTGCATAATCGTATATATATTTATAAATTAGGAATTACCTCTTGGACTTCAGTAATTCCGTATCCTCTCCCAGAAAGGTTAATGATCTATCACAACAATTATTTGTACACATGGGATAGTGGGTTTGGAATGGTAAGATACGATGTTAATGAGCCAAACTCAGATCGATTTCCGAGAAAGATGAGAAGCATGATTCGTCTCGGAATCCCATGGAACTCAGTCAGTACGTATGAAATGAGATCGGTTTATATGCTTGAGTTTTCTGATAAAATTTATTTTGTTCGTAAATACAATTTTGTTGATACTTTACCGGAGATTCGCTTAGTTGAAGGATTTGAGGTTTATGAGATGGATATAAATTATGGTGAGAATCAGCAGGCTGAGAAGATTAACAATTTGGGGAATAAAGCTATTTTCTTGAGCAAAAAGTCGTTATATATGATTGAGTGTTCTGAATTTAATAAATGTAAGCCTAATTGCATATACTTTAAAGATGATTCAGAGTACGGCCGAGATATGGGAATTTACCACTTATCAGATGGAAGCTTTGACAATTTGTTTGATGAGAATACACAACTGAGCAAGTATGGAGAACCGTTATGGTTTGGACCAAGCTTTTGACTTCACATTAATTATCTTTGATAGAGTTGTTTTAGTTTGCATTTCAGAGTTAGTTCTTAATTATAACAATCCTCTTTATCTTTGTACTTTATTGCTAGACATTAAGGTTAACTGATTCCTTTATATTTTGATGGTTTTACTGTGTTAAACTATCATTGTTGTTGTCTTGTGTTTTGTTAAGAAATCTAAGAATTACAAAAACTGCTAACTAGAATCGTATCCAAGACTATTACATTGGTCACTACAAAATCAACATTACACCTTTAGCTACTCTTTAAAGATCCCTTCAAGCTTCCAATTCTCTGCAATACTTACTTCGATTGAGCTGACCTGAATTATACTTGTGACATTCATATAACATTAGTTTAAGCTTCACATGATGTCAATAACCATCCAATAAAAGAGATAATTCGCATTTACATCGTAAGTGTATTGCAATGTAGCCTGAAAGAGATATAGTTCATAACATTTCTCTCGTTCTTGGTGTTTCAAAAGGACGCTAGTGGCTTACGAACTCCTACACGAGTGCTCGGACAATTACGAAGATCCATACACAAGGGTGGATCCCATAAGGCCCGAGAGGCTTAAACCCCCTAATCCCGTGAATTTTGTAATAAGTATAATTTTTTCAATAAAAAAATATTTAGTCTCAATGAACGTTTATATGAATCGAGCATTATCTATAGTATACGCAAAATATTGTGGCTTAGCGGTATTCGATTTTTAGTAATTGGTTAATTTTTTTTTTCCTCGAACACACATATAATAGAAAATTATTTCAAAAAAAATCTATTCTTATATTTAAATTTTTTCTTTTTAAAATTATCTTTATTCTTTAATATACTAAATTTGAATTAGATTTTATCAATTTTCATAATAACGACTTGCTAAATTTTTAGCAACTCTTTTATACAAGTCTTTGTTTTGAGTATAAAACTAATAATAGTTAGTGTTAAGAATCTACTTCCTCCGTCCATCAATGTTTGTCACAATTTCTTAGAAGTACATGTCCACAAAAGGTTGTTCATTTAAGATACCAATAAACTTTTTTACCTTTTTTACTAATTTTATCTATATTTAATGTTCAAAAACTTATTATCATTAAATTCATTTACTTAGTTGGTTGAGAATAGTTTAACAAAAATAGAGGGAATTAATTGTTTTTCTTAATTTGTGTGAAAAAAGGTATGACAAATATTGATGGGCGGAGGGAGTAGTATTAAGAAACTAATGTAAAACTAAAATATCTAGAGAAAATAATTATATTCATTTTCTTCAAGATGTGTAAAAGACAATGATATAAAGGTCATGTATTTATAAAAGATATACGACTCTTCATATTATACAATAAGTGCTCCCATAAAGATGGGAATGAGAGAGGTCTAGAAATCCAAAAGGACATCCACTTTATTAATTACAATGCTCCCCGTTGGATGTATGTTCTTTATAAATTATGATTCATTACAACCTTGCCAAGAAAAACCTTGTGGGATAAAAATTTGGTCAAAGGAAACAGAGTACATATACATATGACTAATTATCTTGAAATACCGTCTCGTTAAAACCTTGTCAAGACCAGTGGTATAAAAACGTGGACGAAAGAAAATGAGTAAAATGTCTTGTTCATACTTCCCCTGATATTGGCAAGAGATCCCTAAAATATTGTCGCATTCCAATATTGTCGAACAAATTTTTTAATGTTGTGGTTGACAATGATTTTGTAAATAAATTGTTACATGACTGTATATGTCGAATTTCAATATCCACATTCTTCTGTAACTCGTGTGTGTAGAAAATTTTTGGTGAAATATCTTTCGCTCTATCGCCTTTGATGTATCCATTTTGAATTTGTGTGATACATGCATCATTATCCTCATACAATACCGTCAGAATATTTCTTATTGAGGATAACTCACACGTCTCTCAAATATGTTGAACTAGGGATCTTAACCATATACATTCTCGACTTGCCTCATGTACTGCTAATATTTAAGATGATTAGATGCAGTGGCAACTAATACTTGTTTCACGGATCTCCATGATTTCATAGCGGCACCACAAATGAAAACGTAACCACTTTGAGATTTGTCTTTGTAAGGGTCTGAAAAATAACCGGCATTAGCATAGACTACTATTTGTTGTTCTAGAATCTTTTGAATAAAATAGGCCCATATAAGTTGTTCCACGAAGAAAACGTAAGACATGTTTAATTCAATCCCAATGTCGTTTTGTTGATTCTGAGTTATACCTTGCCAATAGGTTAACTGGGAATGTTATGTCAGGTCTTGTACAAGTTACAAGGTACATTAATGCTCTAATGGCAGTAAAATATGGTATTTCCAGACCTAATAATTCTTTTTCTTTTTCTCGTGGAGATCTTTATTTATATCTAGTGACTGAACAACCATATGACTACTTAACGTATGAGCCTTGTTCATATAAAATTGTTTCAAAAATATTTTCGGTATATGTTGATTGATGGATAAAGATTTCGGTTGATAAGTGTTCGATCTGCAGACTGCAGGCCGAGTCAAAACTTTGTCTTTCTAATATTTTTCTTCTCAAATTCTCTCATCAAATAATTAGCAGTTGTAGTAAGTTCTTTTCGAGTATCCACGAGATTTAAGTCATCACATATACTGCTATTATGAAAAATCCATTTCTAGATTTCTTGATAAAAACACAAGGATAAATTGGATTGTTGATGTATCCTTCCCTAATAAAGGTATGCACTATGTCGGTTATACCACATTCTCCCAGATTGTTTTAACCCATACAAGAATCCTTGTAACTTAATTGAGTATAAATCAGGATGATTAATATGCATCATTTTTTTTTTGAATGCTTCAGGGATCTTCATATAAATGTCACTATCTAATGACCCATACAAATATGCGGTGACAATATCCATAAGACGCATAGAAAGTCCCTTTGTGACTCCTAGATTGATCAAGTATCATAATGCAATTAAATTAGATTACTGGCGAATATGTTTAATTATAATCAATTCCAGGTCTTTGTTAAAAACCTTGTGCAACAAGCCGTCCCTTATATCTTTCAATTTCATTATTCTCGTTGTGTTTTCTTACAAATACCCATTTGTATCCAACTGGTTTCACACTGTTAGGTGTTTGGGTAATTGGTCCAAATGCCTTTTGATTTTCTAAGGATTTTAATTCGCCTTGTATTGCATCTTTTCATTTAGGTCAATCATTTCTACATGACATTCTTCTACCATTTATGCTTTGGGATCATCATTCATAATTTCTAGTGCTATTACATATGCATATACATTATCTACAATGACTTTCTTTCTATTCCAACTTTATCTTGTATTCAAACAATTTAAAGACATCTCTTCAGATATGTATTCTTTGTCCTTTATATTTACGAGAGATTTTTCTTTAGACTCATTAGTCATTTTTTATAGTACTTATCTCTTCGGGGGGACTTGTACCCTTTTCTTTCTAGGATTCTTATCTTTTGCTCGAATATGACGTTCGCTTTTGGTGCCCAAATTTACCATATTGTCAGGTTGTTCTTCGGGAATATCAACCCGTGCTGGTGTATTGGCAGCATGTATATGAGATTTTGTTACTTTCTTAATATCGGTAAACGGGTCTGGTAACTGATTTGCAATATTTTATAAAATTAATTATCTTTATACTTCTTGCTCGCATTTATTTGTGTGTGGGTAAAAAATGAGACAAATATGGAACATTCCATATAATTTCCTGTTGTTTATTACGAAATGACACTTTTTCTTCCCCTAACGCGGGAAAGTTGTCTCATCAAAATGACAATCTGCGTATCTTGCTTAAAACAAATAAACCGTCAGGGGTTCAATATATCTTATGATGGATAGGGAATCAAAACCAACATAGATTCCAATACTTCGTTGCGGACCCATTTTTGTTCATTGGGGTTGAGAAATTGAAACATAAACTGCATATCCAATTTTTTTAAATGAGTCACATATGGCTGCTGGCCGAAAACAAGTTGTAATGGTAAATATTGATTAACTAAAGTTGGTCTAATACGAACCAATGAAATAGCATGTAAAATTGCATGCCCCCAAACAGAAACGGGTAAGTTAGCCCTTAAAAGTAAAGTTCTAGCAATTAGTTGCAATCTCTTAATAAATGGCTCTGTCAGGCCATTTTGTTAGTGTACATGTGCTACAAAATGTTCAACATCAATACATATTGACATGCAATAATCATTTAATTCATCGGCATTATCCATACGAATAGTCTTTATCGGATAATCTGGAAATTGTGCTCTCAATCTTATTATTTGAGTAAGAAGTTTGGCAAAGGAAACTATTCGTGTTGACAGTAAACTCACAAGTGATTATCTTGATGATGCATCTATTAGGATTATAAAGTAACAAAATGGCCCACAAGATTGATAAATAGGTCCACAAATATCCCCTTACGTTCTTTGTATGAATGTTGGGGATTCGATGTTAACTTACATTGGATATGGTCTTATAATTAACTTCCCTTGTGAGCACGCAACACAGAGACATTCAAGAGGCAATAGAATCTTCTATTTTTTATAAGTAATGTCCAAATAAGTTCTCAACTATTCGGTGCATCACTGTTGATCCCGGGAAGAATGAAACTAACATGCACTGATCTCTTATTTGTAATTGAATTATTTGTAATCAACTAAAACATCATTTTACTTTATTTTGTTCTCTTCATTTTATTTAAGCGAACAAAAATACTAAAACTTCAGTTAACTTTGAAAAATCAAAGCGAATAGAATCTGATCCACGCGAAAATAATACTAAAACCTTATTTAATCTACAAAATATTAATATCATTTTGTACTCTTAATCATAACAAAATTATGGAGATACTTTGAAAATGTGAAAATGTACGGTAAAAATAACACATCTAAAACTGTTAACAATGAGATAATTGAACTTATCTAATGTAGCAATTTACTTTTCAAATATATGGTGGACCCCACTAAATATCTAATTCTTCATCAAATGGCTTAAATATAGCTAATTTAGGGCCCGTTTGGAAGTGCTTATTTTAGAGTAAAAAAGCACTTTTAGAATAAAATTCAAAATTTAAAAAAATTATTAAAAATAATTTTGAAATCTAAAATTATTTCAAGTGCTTTTTTTAAGAAGCACCTATTTGGTGCTTCTCAAAAAAGTGCTTTTCAAAGTCAAAAAAACTTTTAAAATGCTAAAAGCACTTTTAAGTGCTTCTCTAAAAAAGCACTTCCAAACGGGCACTTACTTTCATTAAACGACTTATCAAATATGATTTAACTTATAAAATATATAGTTGTTTTACTTTCATTAAACGACTTAAATTGCTCATTCAACTTACGTACATAGCTAATTTTTTAATCAAATATACGGTAGACCCCACTATATAAGATTTGGAATGTAACAAGAAACGTATTACTAAATATATCTTATATGTAACAAGAAACGTATCAAATATACTTATCTATCTACAATATATATTGAGTATTTTTACAGTTTTAAAGTATTCAAACTTTTAATATCTACATTATCTACATTTTATTCCCTCCAAAACCGATAAAATAACTAATTCTCCGTTCATATATATATATATATATCATATAAAAAAATATACTGTACCATAATAATTTCTCTACCATCATGTATGCATTTTTTTTTTGTGCAGTTACTCAAAACATATATATAACCTAATATATTGTACTGTTTTTCATGTGTGCTAGGCAATTTTATCATCACCCCACATAGGAACCACTACTATAATTTCAATTAGGTGTGCATTCTTTTTTGCTTTCAAATTTCTACTCAATTATATTTTTTCGTAAAATACATTGTTTGACTTACGAAGTATGAAAAATACATTCAGATGTGACCTTAAATTTTATTTCAACAGTTTATCTACTAAATGATAATTTAACAAATTAGAGATAATTTAAATATACAAAACAATAGTTAAGCATGAGGATTAAAAAATTACTCTGTGAAAGTTTATAAAAGTTGTGTGCATATGCTAAACTGAGCCACACTAAGTGAATTAGTCTATGTAAATAGAACAGTTTGAGTGTAAAGTTTGAAACTTCTTAAAACTACACTTAATTAGGAAAAAAGCTATATTGTTTTATTGATGAAACAATACCAATATTAAGTACTATACCATTGACCCCAAAAAAAAATCAGAATATTTAAATAACTAATCATGTACATGCCTCTTAAGGAGACTCACTTTCACCAATGCTCTTCATCACCTAAAAAAGTGAGGAAAAATTAGATAAAATTATCAAATTAATTATAAGACATAAAAATAAAAAAGAACAAACAATAACATGATTTTTTTGGGTAAATTTTAAAGTGTCTAAAGCAAAGCAAGTTCAACCTTCGCGCAATTTTTTCTACAAAGCGCCAGATTTTTCCATTTTCGTCATTCTCCATCTTCTTTACTAGCTATATAATTGAAGTCTTGATTCCTTAATCAAGTCATCGTGCTTCAATCTCATCACTCGTTTTTAGTATCTTACGGCAAAGAAGATCATACAATCAGACTAAATCAAAAAAAAATGAAAGGGGTCACTTAAGTGCCTCATGATGCTGTTAAAAAGATAAGCATCTCATGAAAGTTATCTAGAGTTCAAAGTAAAAATATACATTTGAATATTCTTCTTTGATATGTACATTTTCAATTTTAACTTCTCTTCGAACTTCTTTTGTTATTATGTAATTTCTTTCATTTTCTTATATTGAACCTTATTTTCAAGCTCTGCAAATCTTGGTTCCAATCTAAAAATTTGTAATAAGAAAAACACACACACACACACACACACACACACACACACACACACACACACACACACATATATATATATATATATATATATATATATATATATATATATATATATATATATGTGAAGGAAATAAAAACATATACAGATGAAGAAATTAAGGTCATAAAACCATGGTATGGGTTAAAATGGAGATTATAAATCTTAACACTATAAGTCAAATTTTCTTTGGAGAGGTAATTTGGAAGGAGCTCAGGGTGCCAAGGTTGCTTGGGTCAATGTGTGCACTAGTAAAGATGTAGGAGGTCTATCTATTCCAAGTATTGAGAATATTAACAAGGTGTGTTTGCTATTTACATTCTAGAGAATGTACTCTCAAGTAGACAATTTGTGGTATATATGGACCCATGCTAATATAATTAAAGATAAGTGCATTTGGATTTTAAATTCTCAGCAATATCACACTTGGATTTGGAAACAACGGCTCAAGATTAGAAAAGTTTCAAAAGATTTTATTTCTCATAAAGTTTACAATGGTAAAAACCCATAAATCTTATGGGATAATTGAATTAATAATTAAAGTGTACAGAAAATCCTAAACACTGAATATGATTATCTGAATGTGAGCTGCAACAAGACCGTTGAATCCTACTATGGGAGAAATAGGTTGCGGCTCCCTTTATGTATTGGTAAGATTCTTCCTTTACTTCATAACATTTCATAAGTTCCCGGAAATGACAAGATCATTCGGAGTCAATGCGATAAGAGTAAATTCTCTTTAAAGAAGACTCTGAATAAAATTACTATGGGCAGAGATTATGTTACCTATAGCAGAATTATTTGGGCAACGATCTGTATCCCAAGGTGTTCATTCATCTCTTGTGTAGCAGTTCAAAATCGATTATCAACAAAAAGCAGAATGGTGGGATGGGGATTTCAAATTTTCTGCAACTTATGTGCTAAGGATGTTGATCATGTATTTATCTGCTATTTTTTCACGAAGAGAATTCTTAGCAGAATTTTGAAAGAGAGTGGAATCAGCTTCTCTCTTAGCAATTTAATTGACAATGCTCTGCAGACGTGCCTTAATGAAGAAGTTGTACAAAGTTTGGGTCTCTCCATTACTACTTATATATACTGGATGTGGAGTGAGAGAAATGTAAAGGAGCACGATGGGGTCCCACATAATGAAGATCGAATCGGCAAAATAATCTTCTCTTATATTGCTATAAAATTGAAGAACAAAGTCTTTAAGAAGAATAATGTTATTAGTGTAGTTGAGAAGTTATGTAATAGCTAATTAGTCCCTAGAGTTTTTTAGTTTCTAATGTTTTGCGCCTTTTTCTTTTAAGTCTTGTTATAATAGGCCTAAAGGTAAAATGGGTTGACTCTAAATCCTAAAGTTGTAAGGATAATGGTTGTTTGAGCTTTATTTTAATAAAATTTTGATTTGCCAATCAAATTTTTTTAACACTATGTCATATATGACATCCGTAACAGAATTTTAACATCCTAGAAGAAATTTGTAACCACCATGTTTAAAAAACTAAATACGAGTCACATGGGTAAATAATCCTAAGAAAACCCAAGCAGTATTATGATCAAAATGAACAATTATAACTTAACTATGAATCAAAATTGCAACTTGGTCTTTGTGTTTTACGAAATTCAGAAAGTAGCATTTGTTTTAGGAAAGTAGCATTTGTTAGTCTTTTAGGAAAGTTAGTCTCCCATATGAACATTAAATAAACATTAAAAAGATCAACAGACATGTATCAAAAATGATTTAACAGGATTAAGTATTGTCTTCTTTGCTTTATCAAACAACATTCACAAAATTTTAGTCTTATTAGCATTGAGTGCCAGATAGCATAGCAAGTTTCAACATATCATTAATAACATCACAATTTACAAATAACCCTTTTAACCACGAAATATGAAAAAACAAATAAAGTAAGCACACATTTATCATATGACCAGAATACTTTAACATTTTTCAAAAAAAGAAAAAATATGAATAAATATCTCAAAATTAAATAGAGATAATTCCCATTAATTACAGTTCTACACTTTTCATTCCAAAAAAAAGGAGCAAATTACTTCCTACTTATTCAAAAATTATCAATTTAATTATCAATTAAGTACATTGTCATATTTACCTTCCATTATTGTCTTTATATGATTTTTTTATTTTTTTTATTTTTTTAATTACTTTATTATTATTTTTATTTTCAAATTTTTTTTCCCGAATTTTTTTCCAATTTTTTTTTCCAGATTTTTTTCTAAAATCGAATTTTCGGGTTATGTGTTGCTATAACACAAATATAAATTTGTGTGTTACTGTAACACACAAAATCATAAAACCGATCTAAAGAATTTCCTTCTTTAACAAACTTGTTTTTTTCTCTTTATTGCTTGCATATACCCAGTTTTTACTCGTTTTTAACTATCTTGATATATTATCTTTTTGTGCAACACTTTTTTGTTATTTTTGTGTGTTTATGTTTTAGGGTTTTGTGTGTTCCAGGTCACACAAAACTTGATTTTGTTTATTCCAGTTATGAGTTCTCGTGGAACACACAAAACTCAAATTGTGTATTCATGGAACACATAAAACTCAAATTTGTATATTCATGGATGATGGAACACATAAAACTCGAATTTATGTATTCCTGGAATACACAAAACTTGATTTTGTTTGTTCCAATTCGGTGTATTCCTTAAACACACAAATCTCAGATTTGTATATTCATGGAACACATAAATCTCAGATTTGTGTATTCATGGAACACATAAAACTCAAATTTGTGTATTCATGGAACACATAAAACTCAAACTTGTGTATTAATGGAACACATAAAACTCAAATTTGTGTATTTCTAGAACACACAAATATCAGATTTGTGTATTCATGGAACACATAACACTTGATTTTGCTTGTTCCAATTTAGTTTATTCCTGGAACACACAAATCTATAATTGTGTATTCCTGGAACACACAAATCTTAGATTTGTGTATTCTTGGAACACATAAAATTCAAATTTGTTTATTATGGAACACATAAAACTCGAAATTATGTATTCCTGGAATACACAAAATTTGATTTTGTTTGTTCCAATTTGTGTGTTCCTGCAAAACACAAATCTCAGAATTGCCTATTCATGTTACACAAAATTTCCGGGGTAAAAAATATTGAAAAAAAAAATTCGAAAAAAAAATTCAAAAAAAATTCAAAAAATGAAAATAAATAAATAAATATTATTATAATTAATTAATAGGCCTATGGGTATTTTTGTAATCTTCCAATTTTTTGTACTTAAGTGAGAATTAAGTTGAAGTTGTAATTAATTGGGAATTCTTACGCTCTCCGTGTAATTAATTGGGCATTTTCCCAGTTAAATACTTATATCTAATGCCTGGAAATTTGACATTATAGACACATATAATAGTATCGTAGTAAATTTTTTCACCATATTTATTTTCTTTCCAAATGACTACTCCCAAAATTTGTCTTGGAAATCGCATAGATCCTTAACACGATTCTTCTCCAAATGTCTTCTCATCTCAGTGCTCGAGCTCCAACAAAAGTATTCATCTCTTCCTTCTATCCCTACAGAGTAAAGTATACATCCAATCATATATATAAGTCAACCATTAAAACCAAAATTTAACAAAATAGACACACATACTCAAATCAAATAAGGCTTTCGGAACTGGCATGAGGTGACATAATCTTAGGGTGTGGGAGACATGTTATTCTTACTCTTTGCATCCAGACTTCCCTCCAAAGAAGCAAACCTTCACCTTGGAGATACACTCCTTTGTATATATGGACTACTTCGAGTACTAATGCTTTGTCACATAGTGAAACCACTTTTACAATTGAAAGACCCCCTAATCTGGGTATGGTTGATTAGGTTTTGGGAAAAGCTTATTGTAATTGATTTAGGGATTTTGGTTAAGGGGGATAGTCGATTATGTGGTTTAGATTTGGGTGAATAGACAATTTGGATGAATAGGTGGTTCTAATATAGTTGATTGATGTGTGGTCTGGAGAGTGAGTGTTATCAGTTTTGACACTTACTAAAAATCTAATAATAGTACATAAATGGTCTAATTTGAGACATGGATGACTATAAAAAATACAGAAATGGTCCAATCCATGAGACATGAGCCAAATGTATAAAAAAAGAGGAAACTATAAATCAAGGCCTAGATTCTATCTAGGTTATTTTTTAAAGCCTAGTTAGAAAATAGTTCAATCTAAGGCACAGTTTCAATTTTTGGTTGGATTTTTTCCAATGTTACCCATTTCCTTTTTTTTTCAGAATTTCGTTTTTTAAAGTTGTGTGAAATTTTTTTATAAAGTCCAAATACACTAAGGGCTGTACCAGAGTTCATTTTTTTTTATAAATCCATACTTAATAAGTCAAAATGTGTCCATTATACACTAGAGGTTGTACCCTAGGGATTGTACATATGGTGTATGAATAATTTTTTATGTCCATGTCCAAGTGTATATCCATTTTTTATGTCATTATAAAATCTGAAATAAGTTTAACCAAATCGAGTTTAATTTCTTCCCAAAAATATTTGAAGAAAAAACCTCCATAACCATTAGGGCCAGGTGATTTGTCACTTCCAAGTGACCAAACTGATTTTTTTGATTTCATCTATAAAGACTGGGTGAATAAGGGAGTCATTGACCTCCTTGGTCACCACTCCCTCTAATCTACTCAAGATAGGTTCATAGTTTCTCACTCCCACTGTCTTGAATATATCATTATAATAGTTTTTGATTTCCTTAATAATTTCATCTTTCTCAGTCAACCATACTCTCATTTCATTTTTTATTGTTGTAATTCTATTCCTTGTTATCTTTACTTTAGTAATAGAGTGAAATTTTTTACTATTTTTATCTCCAAGCTTCAACTATGTATTTTTAGATCTTTGTACCCAGTACAATTCCTCTTTAAGCCAATAGGACTCAAGATTAGCGCTCAGTTGTTCACATCCCACCTTATTTTCATCTGAATAAGGCTCGTTAAATAATTTCTCAAGATGAGATAATGTAGTATTAATAAGAATCATGTTGTTCAGAACTCTTTTTCTAGCCCACTCTGTGATTTGTTTTTTCAAGTTAGAGATTTTATAAACAAATCTCTTAATCCCTCTAAGTTCACTGAAGTTACCTTGTTTCCAATGTTCCATACCCAGTTTACAAAAGGTTTCATCATAAATACAGCCTCTCTCAATAATAAATCTCTTATTATGAGTTGAGTTATAAATACCAAATTTGAGAATCAGTGGTGAATGGTCAGACCCAGTTGGAGGCAGTAAAGCAGTCCATGAATTTGGGAACTTTTCCATCTATTTTTTGCTCACACGTGTTCTATCAAGGATTTGTTTTATCAGCTGGTTGTCATTTCTCTTGTTGGACCAAGAGAAATTACATCCTTTAGCTGGTAATTCAAATAAAATGTTATTATCATTAAAGTTATTAAACAGTAGCATATTCTTTTTATGAATACTTCCAATTTCTCCTCCCATTTTCTCTGAAGGGTACCTTATGAGGTTGAAATCCCCCAATAGACACCAGCAGTCAGATACATGGTATAATCCATCTAAAGTTTCAAGAAAAAATTCTTTTTCTGCATCTGCAGTTGGGCCATACACAAAGATTATTTCACATTTTCCTGTGTTTGATCCATCATACTCACATTGAATTAAGTTCTTATTAGAACTTATAAGTTTGAATTTTTCTGAATGTTTAACAAAAATTGCAAGTCCTCCTAACAAACCCTCGGGATCATTTTGAGCTACAAGTGTCACATTTAACTTAGAGCAAATTTTAGAAAGAGTATCCAATTTATTTTTAGTTTCAGAAATAAATAATACATGTATGTGGTGAGACTTGATAATATCAATCAGACTCAGCTCTGTCAAGGCTGTGCCAATGCCTTGACAGTTCCAGGCTTGTATCATTGAAGATTTTGGGGTTGATTTGGGTCAACCCCGCAAACCACTTCAGATTCTTGATCATCCATTAATCCTTCTTCATACCATTTTTCAATACCATGTTCAAAGTTCTCTTTGTCAATATTGTGTGCATCTGCCATCTCATCATCTCCCTTGTCAAGACCAAGGTCAACAAGAGTTGCAGAAGCACAGTCTTCATCATCTTTCAGCCCTAAATCTTGCCTCACTTGTTTAGTTATGTTTTTATGTTTCTCGAGAGATCCAAAACAAATATTTTTGTTTGAGTTTTGAGTAATAGAGGGGCCAATAATGACCTTAGGTTCAGACTGACCTAATGGGCTATCACTTTCAGTTGGGCCTAAACAAGATGGGCCACATAATTTATTCAGCTCCTCCGGATTAAGAGGCCTAACATTTGAAGAGGTCTCAACCCCTTTATACACTTCATGGCCCATTTTGACAGAGGGAAGTAAGAGAGAGTTTTGGACAAGATTGCCTTTATCACAAGTCAATTTCACAGCTGTAATTTCACCTTCTTCTTTATCAATTATTCAAGTTTTAAGCGGTTTCTTAACTTTCCCTTTAACTGATTTTTCAGCCTTGTTAGCTCTAAAGACAAAGTCCTTAGATTTATTCCCCACTTCTGAATATTTAATCCAATTCTCCAACTTGATAGCTCATTTCTTTGGATTATCACATTGTCTTTCTTCATGAGATAAAATACCACATTGAAAACATAAATCAAATAGTTTCTCATACTTGAAAGAGATCCATAATGATTGGTCATTTAGAATCTTAAACATAAACCTAGATAACAAAGGCTTATCAATATTAAATTCAACCCTCACAAGGGGTTTGTTTATAATTCTCAGGATTAGGTAATTCAATCTCTGTAACAGTTCCCAACTTAGTAGCAATTTTAGAAACATTACCTTCCTTAATAAAAAGAGGTGGAATACCCAGAATTCAAACCCAGAAGGAAGTTTCCTCCAGTAAATTAGAGTTTCTCAATCATTCATCATATTTTTGTACTAAACCATGAAACCCAAATACATGATAAGTCCTATTCTTCCAAACAAGATCAAGATCCGATTGTTTTTCAAACTGAACCACACAAAGATTTTTCCCTCTTTTTTCAGTTGAAATCCTACCAGTAATGCCCCAATATTGAATGATAATTTTCTTTAAATAGCTAAGATTGATAATACCTGAAGCTATTATTCGAATAAACAGTTTGGGTTCCTCAAATACTGCATAAATCGCTTCTCTATCAGGAGAAAGGTACAAATCATCCTCTGACTCATACTTCTCCACCTCATTAATGGAAGCCATAAATGCTGAATAGTAGATATAAAGAAAAGACCTTAAAATACAAAAGTAAAGGTGAAATCTAAGATACACGTGAATGTAATCTTTAAATATCGGATATCCGCAAAAGTGATGAATAAAATATCCAACCTCATGAGATAATACAGTAGAAAGTAAGAGGTAAGGGGGGTGGGGGGGAGGAGATAAAGATCACAAGAGATGGGAGGCGTTAGGGTTGGAACGGTGGTGAATCTGGACGGAACGGGTTTTTTGAGCGGAAGAGGGTTTCATCTTGGGAAGTGGGCCTGAGAGGGTTTTTTGGTTTTAACGGATAGTGATTATCCTCTTTTTTTTATCTTATTGTTGATTCATCAAATCGTCTATCTATAAAACGGTAATTTATCATGGCAGATTTTTTGTGATGGGCCATCTTTTTGTAGTTAGTTAATTTTATGAAAATCGTGAATGTAGTTATTTAGTTAGTTGAAGAACTTTATGAAAATTGTGATAAGTTTTTAGACCTTATAAATGAATTCCCCTAAACTACACCAACTTGCTTTGGCCTCTATCTCCAATCGGCAAAAAATAGCCCATTGTTACGAAAATTATACCCATTCCACATGAAACAATTCATGTAAAGACAACGGGCAGGCCATTTTAGGAAAAGACGATGCAGATCCTTAACTTGGGCGTCACTTTCCCATGAATAATAAATAAAAATTCTCACTGCAACTATATTCTAAAGACAAGACAAGGTAAGGTAAGGCCTCCCACACATTCCGAGATCGACGGCGACCTTACATTCTTATTTAATTTTACTCCATCTTCAAAATTTTATATACACGTATCTCTAACCCATTTTTCTTTTCTTTACAATAATATATATTATGTGCGTATGTTATACATATTATAACCAATATACCCAGCCATATCTTCATCCCTCGTTCTCTCAATAACAGCCCTACAATTCCCTAATTCTCACCCCTTTTATTATCAGCTAATCTAATAAAAAAATCACACATGTATTTTAGTTATATTTTCCCATCTGGGTGGTTCAAAGTTTGAATCTTTTCGCTAAATCTTTTCTGGGTTTTGATTTGTGTCCTGAATCTATCATTTGTTGAAGATTTGGTTGGTTTTGATGCTGGTTGGGAGTCCTATTATGGGGGCTTTAGATGAGGAGCATTTTCATGGGGAGGTTGAAAATGAAGTGAAACTAGGTGGTGGATGTGTTATTGAGCTTAATAATGTTGATGAAGAACCTGATACTTTAGCCATTGAAGCTGCTGTGAGAATTCTCTTGGAAGGATTGGGTGAAGATATCAATCGAGAAGGCATCAAAAAGACCCCTCTTCGTGTCGCCAAAGCCTTAAGAGAAGGAACTCGAGGTAAAAAAAAAAAAAAAAAAACTTTTTCTATACATTTTATAGAAATTACTTTTAATTTTTTATTGTATAGCGTGATAACATTTTTCTAGTGTCTTTGAAAGTGAATTGTTATTGTTGTTACCAACTAATAATATGGGTAGAAAAGCATCTTTATAACTTATTCACCATTTCGAGAAGGAACAATTAAGCTAAACAATGTTTAGGTGAAGTATAATAATTAGTGTTTTTGTATATACAGGATATAGACAAAAGGTAAATGATATAGTACAAGGTGCATTATTTCCTGAATCTGGACTTGAAAATGGAATTGGACAAGCAGGAGGATCAGGTGGACTTGTAATAGTACGAGATCTTGATCTCTTTTCATATTGTGAATCATGCATGTTACCTTTTCAAATCAAATGTCACGTAGGGTATATACCCTCCGGTAAAAGAGTTGTAGGGTTAAGCAAATTATCACGTGTAGCCGATATTTTTGCTAAACGTTTACAAGATCCTCAACGTTTAGCTAACGAAATATGTACAGCTTTACAACAAGGGATTAAACCTTCAGGAGTAGCTATAATTCTTCAATGTTTTCATATTCACTTTCCTAATATAGAATCTGCTTATCTCGAATCAAATCATCAAGGTTTGAAGAAAATTCTTGTTACTTCGGGTTCAGGTTCTTTCGAAGATGAAAAAGCTGATATTTGGATGGATTTTTTAAGTCTTGTGAGATTTCGAGGGTTAGATATTAATAAAATCGTTTCTCGAGGATCTTCTAGTGAAGAAGAAACTTGGTGTCCTTACCAAAATATTTCGAAAATCGGATCTGGGAAATTAGAATTAATGAGCGCTGTAACTTCGATGATACGTTCTTTAGGTGAAGATCCTTCAAGAGAAGAGCTTTTATATACTCCAGCTCGTTTCGTAAAGTGGTTATTAAATTTCACTAATTCGAATATCGAAATGAAATTGAATGGTTTTGTTCTTAATCCTTCAAAAACAAACGAAAAACAGTTATGTTCGGAGCAAAACTTGTCATTTTGGTCTATGTGTGAACATCATTTACTACCTTTTCATGGTGTTGTTCATATAGGGTATTATTGTGGTGAAGTGGCATCTAATTCAATAAAAAAATCATTGTTACAAAATATAGTACATTTTTATGGGTTTAAACTTCAAGTACAAGAAAGGCTTACTAGACAAATAGCTGAAACAGTTTCATCGTTTTTAGGTGAAGATGTTATGGTAGTAATTGAAGCTAATCATACATGTATGATATCAAGAGGTATTGAGAAGTTTGGTAGTAATACAGCAACTATTGCTGTTTTGGGTCGATTTGCAAATGATCATTCTTCAAGGGCTGCGTTTTTGCAAAGTATTCCTAATTCGAGTCATAATGAAATTTGTTGTGGAATGTAAAATCTGGAGATTTGAAGGTTTTGTTATACAAGACAGGAATGGATGATTCATATGCAAGTAAACAAATGATGAATCTTGTTTAGAGCTACAATTCATATACAAGAGTATAGAATCATTTTTCTTTCTAATATTTATATAGTATATTGAATTTATAGCCTTGAAGGAAAGACAAATTTATTGTATTGAATTTTACAAGATGTTGTATTGCTTTTCTATATAAGTTAAGTGGAGAATATTATAGTTACAAGAAGTTTTATAAAAGTTTTGAAGCAATGGTGTTTGTCTTTTTTTTTTTTTTTTTCTTTTTTTTTTTAACCTTTTGGGGTTAATATTAGAATTGGTCCTCAATGTTTTATAGTAGTTGAGACCGTAGGGGTAGTGGTTGTTAGAAATGGGAACGGGAAGGAATTGGAGGATACCGGAATCGAGCGGGGTGGGAGAGTGATCGCATTTAGTTTCAAATACGAGTGGAAACAATCTCGAAGGGGTCTTCTTTAACTTGGAGAATCAAAACCTTGCTAATGGAGACTGGAGAGTTAATAGGGTCGGCTTCGAAACGAAAAGTTAAGGTTCAATGGTGGGGGAAGTAGAGTACAGTCGTGAGGGAAGAGTTGTAAGAGGGAAGAGGGCGGGCGTTTGTACCGCTTGGACAGAGCAAAACATGGGTGATCAAAGAAGAAAGTTAGAGCGAATAGTGGTACATTGCTGGAACAAGGAAATGGGGAAGTTGGTGCAGATGTTGCGCTAATTGAGGAACACGTGGACTTGGTTGCAATTTCTGAAACTAACAAGGTGTCAAACGAGATGGTAGTGATCTCACCGTCAAGGGAAGATATGGAGTACAGGGGACTTTCTGCAAATACTGGAACTTCTGTTTTTTCGAAAATTAGTAAAATTGCTGATGTGCCAAGTACTTCCAAAAACCATCAGCGTTCTATTCTAAAAATAGCCTAGACGCTACAATATAGTATAACTTCCAAAAATAGCACAAACGGCTTCCAAAAGGTTCTAGGCGGGACTAGACGGCTTTTAGGCGGACCCAAGCGGCCGCCTAGGCGGTAGAAAAATTAAAAAAAATTAATTTTTAACACAAAAAATTATATAAATCTATTTTAAATTTGATATAAATCTAAAAAAATATTCAAATATAATTGATTATCGTTCACCTAAATTTTATGAAGAACCCAATCAGAGATTAATGCCTATTAAAAAACTTATTTAAAAAAAGGTACCTATAATAAGATTTTTTATAGAAAACAGCCCATCCCAAACTACCCTTATAATTAACAATTATAAAAAAGAAATTAGAAAAAAACAAAACAAAAACTAATTCTAAAAAAATCAAAAAAATAAAAAAATTATATATTTGGATAAAGCAAATTAATATTTACGTCTATAATTTTTTTCAGAATTTTTTGAATTTTTTGATTTTTTTGAATTTTTTTGAATTTTTTAATTCGCAGACACGAAATTCACTGTTTTGATATAAGGAATTTGATTTCCGCAGACACGAAATTCACTGTTTAAAAAATGGAATTCCATGTTCTGCGAATTAAGAAATTAAAAAAATAAAAAAAACCAAAAAAAACCAAAAAATTCCGAAAATTCCGAAAAAAATCATAGACGTAAATATTAATTTGATTTATCCAAATATGATTTTTTTTTTCGATTTTTCTGATTTTTCTGATTTTTTTTGAATTAGTTATGGCGATTTTAAAAAAATTTCACGGACGCGCGCGTGTTATGAAATTAGTAATAGGTGGTGGTGGTGGTTGTGGTGGAGGTTGTGGTGGTGGAGGTGGTGATGGTTGTGGTGGCTGTAGTGGTGGTGGTGGTGGTGGTGGTGGAAATACCCTATTATTTGTTTAAGATTTAAAAATAAATATTGTATTAAAAATAAAATAATATATTTAATAATAAGGATAGTATAGGTATAAAAAATATAAATGGGATGTTTTCTATAAATAATTGTTCTATTAGGCATTTATCTCTAAATAAGAAAATTAGATGCTTAAAAAAAATTAAAGGCATCATTAAAGAGGCATTTATCATTAATTACCCCTTTTATGAATTATGTATATAAAATATAATTATAATTTAGTGAGTTATTTTCAAATGTGTTTCCTTATTCTTTCTAATATATTGTGCATATTTGAAAATAAATACATTAATAATATATAATATTTATAAATAAAAATCAAAACCACCTAGAAAGAAAACGCTTAGGCTCCGCCTTGGCGCCCTGCCTAGTCCCCGTAAGTGTTCGAAGGTGGTCGATCACCCGCCTAACGCCTAGCCCTTTTAGAACACTGCATCAACCTGATTTGAATTGTCCACCTCCAGCGCCGCATGAAGATTAACAGGTGGCGTTGTTCGCTGAGCAAGGTGAGAGAAGTCGAATGAGGAGATATTGCAGTCAGATTCTCGACCGTCACAGGCTTAAGGATCACGCAATTAGTGAAGCTGCTGAAGTTCTGAGACTAGAACAAGCAGATCTTTGGCGGAGTGGCGAGATAGCGTTGAAGGAATTTTTCGCGGACAATTGGATGCCCAGTACAATAACGATTTTCATTTAAAAGATTCCCAAACCGAGTCTCATCCTAAGGAAGTACTGAAAGGAAAGGTATACTCAAGGACTTTGAAGATGGAATGGGAAGGTACTCGTGGCGACCTTAATGTCTCGTCCAGGTTTTTCAATCTTGTGTCTATTTTTATGGTTTTGTCAATTGTTTTTATCCTTTATTACACTATGTTTATGTCTGATACACCTCTGATTAACTCAGGGGTTTGATCGCTAAGCAACACCCCTTTAAATATTATATTCTGTAATTGTAGATGAGCTAATAGTGCATATTTTAGGAGGGTCTTTAACACAATCAGCACACGTCATAAACCGACTCTTGCGATAGTGGGGAAGACAAAGACGGTTGGTTCAGAGGCGACCAGAATCATTAAGTCCCTTCATATGAACAAGTCTATTAAGGTGGATGCGATAGGCCTCTCGGGAGGGTATGGATTCTTTGTAATCGAGAGGATATTTCGGTCCAAATTTTATCGGCTTTTAATCAGATTAATATTCGTATTTCTAAATTCCGATGTATATCTTGGATTGTGTCTGCAGTGTATGCAAGCACCAAAGCATGGGTTCAGGATTTTCTTTGAGATACACTTGGAGAAGTCGGGAAAGTTATTAGCAAACCTTGGTTAGTGGTTGGGGATTTTAATCAGACCGGAGTCGCCGAAGATAAGGTCTGAGAAATGGAAGGTAAAATGCGTTCAATGGTGAATTTCGAGCGACGGAGAGATCAATGCGGCTTGGAAGATTTGGGTTTCGAGGGTCCGAGATTCACCTGGAGCGACTCTTGGAATTCGGATAATGCATATCATGGAACGTTTGGATAGAGCTTATGGTAACCAGCTGTGGAAGGAGATCTTCGGGGCCTCAAGAGTTACACATGTTCCACGAGTTCCTTCGGATCATGTGTTGATTCTTATGTCAATGGTTGTACCAGTTAATAGCTTTCGGTTTGAGGCCGCATGGTGTCAACATGAGAACTTCAAAAGACTATGTTGAGAAGACTTAGGAGAAAGAGGGTTGAGGTCTAGTTGAGATCATTAAGCTTAAGCTTCTGAGTAAATAACTAAGTCATGGAAAAATTATACTTCCGGTAATATTTTCAGAAATAAAAGACGGTTGATAGTCAGAATAGCTGCTCTGCAGAATTCATATAATGTGTCACTAGTTAAAGTTAAGTTGGAAATGAGGCGTCACTTCAGAATTCATAAAGTCATTACTCTAAAGATTTCTCCATCACAAAAAAGTGGGACCCCCAACTCATCTTTCAAATGATCGCAATTCTTGTAGATTCATTCTCAAAAGAGAAAGAGGTGTCATTCACAGAAGATGATAAGATTTGTCAAGCGAGGATCATAGGATCACATGCACAAGGAGGGGAAAATATTCCCTAACTCCCCTTTATAACATTAGGTGTGTTAGTGTTTCGAAACATGCCTCACTCCAATGTTTACTCTAATCAAAGTATCCACTAGTAAGAGGATTGCTTTGGTATTTCAGATTATTCAGAATTTCACAATCTAAATGTTCCAAAAACAAATCAAAATCCAACCCACTAGACACTTCCTTTCCATATTTGTTTTTTTCCTTACACAGAGAACTTCCATATTTCACCCTACAACCTCACACACCTCCGGTCTAGAAATGCATGTTGTCTTAAAGAAGACATCTCACAACTCGTTACTGTTCAGAAAAAAGATATACTCAACCATCTTAACCGAGATGAGGCACATTTCCTCGAAGATGTTGAATAAGCTTAGTTTATAGCAAAGAGACTATAGGAGACTTAAAAAATAGAATTAAATCCAACACCCTCTCTCCAACCATCATGGGTACAATCAATCCAAATCCTAGTGTAACGATTTGGATGATCAGAAGAAAGAGAGGTGGATCAGTTGTATATACATCGTTTGCAGTATAATATAAGAAGAAAATCCGAAGAGATCCTTCTAGTCACTATATCCAATATCAATATGTAGCTTTTGCTTCCCATATTGGCGAAGTTTGCATAAACCTTTTGCCACCTGTACACAAAGAAGATGAAAATGGATCCAAGATCCTCCTTTTCGTCTACTCACAATTAGATATAATACAGACAAAAAAGAGACCTTTGAGCCATATATAATCAAAGAAGAACCTTACTAATATAGATCAAGTAATACCTATGAAAAGATATCAAATGAATCATTCCAGCTTGATAAATTTTACATATAACTTCATTCCATAAACAATATTATCATTTATATAAGTTTTCATTGTTCCAGATCCAAGGTGGAAAAATGATAAACAGTTAAAAAATTGAAAAGTAAGAACACCAACTAAGTAACATGGTTATAAAAATCATATGAATGAGAATAACCAGGTCTAAAACCTAGTAAATTTCCGACCAGATTTAAAAGAAAAAGAAAATTACCTTTCCTAAAACAAATTCACCCTATTACACAAATAAAACTAACATAAACTAACACAAAAGATATATTAGTCTAGGCAAATACTCAAAAGAGTATTTCCTGCATATATTTGTTGCAAAAGATATGTTACATGTCAAAATTGTGTGTTATGGTGCAAAACAGACCACAACTAAGTTTAAGTTTCTCAGTTCTCTGGGCAAAAATATCAAATTCTAGTATATAATAATCAACCACTCTCCTAATCCTCAAAATCTTCACAAGTATATTAATCCCTCAACTACTTGATCTCATTGTTAGGAGTGTAATTATCTTAAGACACAATTCAATTCTTTCTTTAAGCATTCAGACTAGTATGGAATGACATAAGGCAGTGCAATTATATCTTCAGACTCTAACAATAAAGCTTCAGACCACACTTGCTTAGCCTCCTCCGCAACTTTAGTTGACTTTTTTGCCTTGGAATTGCTATTATTACTGAAAAGCCACTCTTGATCATCAAACTCAGACCATTCTAATTGAGAAGGTACATTAAGAATTTCATTCAGGTACTTTAAATCAGGATGTGGTGGTTTTTCTTTAACTTTCTTGGATTTATGTTTCTTTATCCCACCATTAACCATATGTGTCTTGTTTGTCTCAACATTAGGTTGTGAAGATGTACCAACTTTTTGTTCGATTTGTTTGGTTTCTTCTGTCTTTGTCATTTTCAGATCATCAATTACATGTTTCATGGGTGTGTCTAAAGCTGTCTGAATATCTGATTTTACCCCATTTTTTACAACCAATAGTGAAGATGAAACCTCAAGCTCTAAATTTGTTGTTAACTTCTTAGGAGCTTCGGATAATTCGAGTAACTTTTTAGGCTCCTGAACAGGTTGTGTGAGTAAAATACTAGTGTGAACCTTAGTGTTATTGATTGTTCCATTAACTTGAGCATTATGGACTGTAATAACCTGAGAAGAATTATATTTGCTTCCATTTTCCATTTCCATGGAAATAGATCTTGGAAATTTAGGAGCCAAAAGATTGTCTTTGTCTAAAACGAATAAGCAAGCATGATTATAATCATTAAGAAACTAAAAGTATAATATATAATAGGTAGGGACCTAGAGTGCAAAAATAACTCAATAAATGACTCACCATGCAAATTTCCGTTAAATTGAGGGAACTTTCTTTTACCACCATTGCCCTCACTGGAACCATGGATATCTAGTGTATGATTAATCTGCTCTTTACTTTTTTCCTCTTTTTTTTTCTCCTTTTTACGCTTTTTATCCTCGCGTGTCTCTCCAATACCACCATCAGTACTACGTCTATGTTTTTTCTTTTCTTTTGGCTTCTCAACAGGAAAAATGGCGTCTTTAACCTCAACTGTGAGAGTTTGACCATTAACCATTCTCTTATCCATAAATTTCTCCTTTGCTTCAATATGATTCTCTTTAAACTTCTCACTTCCATTATTTGTAACAATAACTTTACTCTGAGTTGCTCCATCATCATGTTTAAATCTCTTTTCCAGTTCAACCAGAAATTGAGGTTCAGAGTGACTGCTCTGTATACCATTATTCTGATGTTCAGATGTCTCTAAAACCTTTTCTGAATCGCTTTTTTTCTTGTCCTTTGCCTTTTTGTCTTTTTTGTCTTTACGCTTTTTCTCTTTCTTCTCTCTGCGTTTTTCTTCACTTCTCTCTTTTCTATCTTTCTTTTCCTTTTTCTCCTTAGGCTTCTCCTAAAAAGAGATAATTTCAAAAGGTTAATACCTCAAATCTCTATCTAATAATCACATACTCAGCAAGAACATTTTTATTCTTTTTAGAATTAAAATCAAATAACAAGCACTCCTAAATCTTTCCTTCCAACTGAGCTAAGAGTTAAGAGTTTGCTATCCAAAAAAGAGAATTAATTTATGATTCTTTTATAGAAAAATATAAACCTTTAGTAATGTGTGTGCATCATCAAAGCTAAGCTTCTTTTTCTCATATCCAGGAGGTGGAAATGGAAAACAGCGAGACATTGCACATAAAAAGAAAAACAAGGCTTTTAGTCTCTGGATATAATAATACTCTTCTTCCCAATCAGGAACAAACCACAAACTAACTTCTTGTCCATGCACCATTTTCTTGTATTCATTTCCAGCTCAAACATTAATCTAAACAACTAAACATACATTAGTATTTAACAAACAAAACCCTTCTTCATAATTCATGTTAAAAGCAATACACTAAACCTGAATAATTCTTCCACCCAATTAAGTGCTTCACACCACCTGCTCATCATCCGAAACCACAATCAGAGGCTATCTTTTCACACCATTACCTCTATATCAAAATGCAAATTCAAATTGCTAAGTATGTTGACTTACTATACAAATATTCATCCCATCTTAACACAAAACACAATTTTTAGAGCCATTGAATCCTTAGACACTAAATTCTGATCGTAACCCTAATAATCAATAATTAAAATCTAGCTACTTCAAAGTAGATCGAAAAAGCAACTCAAAACACAAAACCAAGTTAAAAAACACTAAAAATATAGTCATTTTCAACACATCAGCTCATGTGTCGTTACAAAATCATATAAAGCCCCAGATTGTGATAAAATAAACCCAGTTTTTCATGAATTAAAGATCACTTTTTTTTTTTTCAATAAACAATAAAATTCTATAATTTTTATTAAACTTGTTCTGAAGAAAAGCATACATTGTAAAATGTACAGAGAGAAAAAGATATAAAAGAAACAAAGAGAGAAATCTCAAAGTACTTCTCCTTATCTCTTTGCCCTCTATTACTTTGTATATGTGTTTGGTATACGTATGTATCTAATGTGCCAATTTGTCGATTTTCTTGACAGATCTTCAAAAATCTTGGTATTCTGAAATGGGTTTTTCCTCTCCTCAGAAAAGGGCCGCCCCCGGTTATTATAACCTCCCTTCAGGGAAGAGAAATTCTGAGGTTGGGGGCAAGCTCTATTTATAATGGGTGAGGGGTAAAAAAGAGAAGAGGAGGAGAGAGAGAGAGAGATAGAGAGAAAGGGAAAAAAAGAAATATGTATCGAATAAAAAGGGAGGATCAAGCCATAAAGATAGCAATGGGTACATGGTATCATTTTCTTTTTTGGACGGGTAAAAAGATAAAACAAAAAACACTAGAACTCCCCAACGCGTGTCAACCGATGTCTAGCTTCGAAAATTTGGTCTGAAAAGAGTCTGTAGTTACGTGGTCATGCAGTGCCCCGTGTCGGGTTTCTTTTGCCAGAAGATATGTTCCGGCGTTGAATCTTCGTGGAATGTGCTTAAAGAAAACTGGGTCTGTTTCTCCAGCCAGTTTATGAATGTGTCTGATCCACGGTTTGAGCTCCCATCTAGCCGCCGACACTTGCTGGATACCTTGAATAAGATCAAGGTTATCGGAGAAAACCGTTTTTCCTTATTCGACCATTGTCTCCCAATTTCAAGTGTTGTGATGACAGTCTGTGCTTCCCCAATGGTGTTGTTATTACAACCAGTTGTCGTCATGTGTTTAATTCGAGATCTGTCATCTTTGTTGAGTTGAATAACCCCAATGCCGGTAGGAAGATGCGCTTGCGTAAACGAAGCATCGCAAGTAAAAGCGAGTGCAGTGTTAAAGTCGAGATCGAAATTCCTGATAGTCTGTGTGTTGAGACGCGGGGTATGTGTAACCATTTTCAAACCAGTCATTCTGTTAGCCTCACCTTGTTTTTATTCCCGTTTTAATATTCGACAAATCATCCTTTAAACTAAAATTCATTTTTATATCACTTTAGATGCTTTCAAAACCCCTCATTAGATTAGTTGTGCTTATTCCATTTTACTTAGCTTAAAATTCAGAAGTACAGCTCCGCGGTGCACCGGATGAATCACGCGGTACACCGCAGCTCACGGACCAGTCACACGGTACACTACATAGTCCGACCAGTGAGCTCATAAAATCTGCACGGTACACCGGACCTCTGTCACGGTACACCGGACCACCACACGGAGCAGGCATGCGGTACACTACATAGTCCGACCAGTAAGCTCAAAAGTCAGTCGAACAGTCACGCGGTGCACCGGACCCTACCCGCGGTACACCGCACGAGAGGGTTTCAGCACTATTACTAGAGGACAAAGCTTATATCCGTTGGGAGATTAATAGATCCGTTAGAGAGAAGCTTTATGACCGTTGGACCATCTTTTCAGCTATAAAATGGAGTTCATTCAAGACACAACTTAAGCCTTCCATCTACCAATCTAAAGAGCAATTAATTCTATCATTCAAGGAGGTTTCAAAGGAGCATTCAAGTCATATTCATTGTGAAGCTAATTAGTTCTATCTACTCATTTAGGAGTTTAGTTACAAAGCTTTAACAAGCACCCCTAAACACTTTTTCCTTTCCTCTTAGTTCTTGTAATAGATTAAGAGAGTAGTGTGAGCATAGGTTTATGCTTGGTTCCTTGTGTTGGTGATAACACAAGTGTTTTTCCTTCAAAGGGTTTTTGAAGTGGTTGTAAGGGTTTGTATCTCACCCGGTTAAGAGTTACGAAGATTAGTGAGAATCTTGCAAATCCTAAGGAGGCTTCCTTAGGTAGTGGATGTAGGGAAACCGAACCACTATACATCGTTGTGTATCGTATTCTATCTCTACACTCTTTATATTTCCGCACTCTATATGCTTGATAAAATGCCTACTTGAATAGTTTGATATTATTGTCTATTAGGATTATCTAGTTTTATACTATTTAGTTTGCTAATACAATAGGATTCAAATTAGCTTTTAATTTTATTTACTTGAAATAAAATTAGCCGATTAATTTCTATTGTCCTATTCAACCCCCCTTCTAGGACGCATATAGTATATCAATTGGTATCAGAGCCTAGCTCTATTGTACTTAATCGTTTCTAGAGTTAATACGATATGGATTCTAATCAACCGGAAGGTTCATGTTCTACTAGACCTCCGCTTTTTGTAGGAAAAGACTACTTTGGTTGGAAAAAGAAGATGGAGATTCATGTGAAAGGAATCGATTACTTTTTATGGATGGCTATCAAAAAGGGTCCTTATATTCCTTACGTTGCCGGAAGTACAACGGAGGTAAAAGATGAAGATGATTACAATGATCAAGACATAGCTAAACTTACCAAAAACAACAAAGCTATGAACATCCTCATCAATGGATTAAGTGTCACGGAATATGCTAGAGTAAGTGAATGCAATTCCGCTCATGAAATGTGGCAACTCTTGGAGCTATCTTATCAAGGAACGGAGGATATAAAAGAAACCAAAATTGGTCTCTTTATCACTAAGTATGAGCTTTTTCGTATGGAGCCCGATGAAGCCTTGAATGCTATGCATCAAAGATTTTCTAACATTGTTAACACTTTGAAGACTCTTGGTCAAGAGTACACCAACAAGGAACAATGCCGAAAAATCTTATTTGCTCTACCAAGGAAATACAAGACAAAGATCAACTCTATAAGAGACACTAAAGATCTTTCAAAGATGACGGTTCATGAACTCATTTGCAACCTCATGACGGAAGAACTTGTGCTTGAAGAAGAAAAGATAAGAGATGATGAGGAGAAGAAAATTAAGAAATCTATTGCTTTCCATGCCATGAGTTCTAAGTTGAAAGAACGAAAAGAAAGGAAAGAAAGTGAAGAAGAAAACTCTCATGAAGAAGAAACTAGTGAAGATGAAGGAGTAGCTATGCTAGCAAGAGACATGAAAAAATTCATGAGATATAAACGCTTTGCCAAGAAAGGAAGCTCTTCCACACCCTACAAGAAGAATGATAGAGCTATCAAACAAGATGAACCCACTTGCTATCATTGCAAGAAGGTTGGTCATATCAAAACCTATTGTCCTCTTCTTCAAAAGGAGAAACCGAAAAGAGCTATGCATGCTAATATCACTTGGGATACTCAAGATGAAGAAGAAAGTGATAATGAAAATGTCAATCTTGTTGCCTTTATGGGAAAAGTTGAAAATGATGAAGATGCTTCTTCGGATGATGATACCGGTACTACTCACTTTGCCTTTATGGCAAATCATGATGAGGTAACTCCTAAATCCAAACTCTCTTTAACTAATGATGATGCTAGTGAACAAGATATTCATGAGGCATTTGATTCTCTTTATAATGATTTTTTAAATTCTATTGAAACAAACAAAGTTTTAACAAAAGATTTAGAATTTGAGAAAAATAGAACTAAAGAGGTTTTGAAAGCTTTGGAAGATTGTCAAAATCTTTGTGATGAATGTATAGATGAAAATGAAAAACTTCATCTTATTGAGAAAAATCTTTTGGAAGAAAAAGCTTTATTAGAGAAAAAGATTTTGGATCAAAATGCTATTATTTTGAAATTTACTAGTGGGCAAGAAAACTTGGATTTGATTTTAGGTTCTCAAAGAATGGCTTGTGAAAAAAGTGGTGTTGGATATGATCCATTCACTCACCAAAAACCTTTGAAAAATGTCTTTGTAAAATCAAAAATTTCAAATGAAATTCCATCCTCTTCGAAATCTTCTATCACTTGCACCTATTGTGAAAAACTTGGTCATGATGCATCTCATTGTTATTATCGTAAATTATTGGATTTGGGATCTCTTGTGCCAATTTGGAAAAGACCTAAATGGGTCTTAAAAAGAAAATCCACTAACCCTCATGGACCCAATCCGAATTGGGTACCTAAAGCTTAATTTACTTTTTGTTTGTAGGGGTTGAGCATCAAGAAGCAAAATATATGGCTACTTGATAGTGGATGCTCAAGACACATGACCGGAAATCCTTCATTATTTACAAATTTATATAAAACTAAAGGTGATAAAGTTACTTTTGCCGACAACACTAAGAAACGCGTTTTGGGTAAAGGTAACATTGGTAATATGGACTCTTTACTTATCTCTAATGTGTTACTTGTTGAGGGTCTCTCTTTTAACTTGCTTAGTATTAGTCAACTTTGTGATGTTGGTTTTAGTGTTAAATTTGAAGCATCTAGATGTGTTGTTTTCAAAAATGATGAGTTAGATACTATGTTTATTGCAAAAAGATCGGATAATGTGTTTGTTGTTGATCTTGAGAGTCTTATGTGCAAAAATATTAAATGCTTATCCGTGGTTAATGATAGTTGGCTTTGGCATAGACGTTTAGGACATGCTAGCATGGATTTAATTTCAAAATTATCTAGGAAAAATCTTGTTGTTGGTTTGCCCATTTACAAATTTGATAAAGATAAATTATGTGATGCTTGTCAACTTGGTAAACAACATCGTTCATCTTTTAAATCCATTAATAAGGTCATCACCGTTAGGCCACTTCAATTATTGCATATGGACCTTTTTGGTCCCGTTGATGTCACTAGTTTAGGAGGGTCTAGATATGTCTTTGTTGTTGTTGATGATTACACTAGATTCACATGGGTGATGTTCCTTGCTTTAAAAAGTGATGCCTTCAATGAATTTGCAAAACTTTGTAGAAAGGTGCAAAATGAGAAAGGCTACTCTATTACTTGCATTCGTAGTGATAATGGTAGTGAATATGTGAATTCTCCTTTTGTGCATTTTTGTGATGAATTTGGGATTGAGCATAATTTTTCGGCCCCTAGAACTCCCCAACAAAATGGGGTAGTGGAAAGGAAAAACCGAACTCTACAAGAAATGGCTAGAACAATGCTAAAAGAACATAGTTTGCCTACATACTTTTGGGGTGAAGCCGTTCATACGGCTTGTTATGTGTTAAATAGAGTTCTAATTAGACCCCTTATTAACAAAACTCCTTATGAGCTTTGGAATGGTAGACCACCAACCATTGCTTATTTTCGTGTTTTTGGGTGCAAATGTTTTATCTTAAACACTAGGGATTATTTGGGAAAATTTGATGCTAAATCGGATGAAGGTATTTTTCTTGGTTATTCCACTAAGGGAAAAGCCTATCGCATTTTCAACAAACGTACTCGTACTATTGAGGAATCTATGCATGTTGACTTTGATGAGACCAATCCTTTCAATATCAAGAAAGTAGTAGATGTTGAATTACATGAAGATGCTCCACAAGATAAATCCTTAGAATCTCCTACTCAAGAGGTGAAATCTCATGATGAATCTCCTAAGGAAAATGATCAAATGCAAAATGAGGCTAGTACGGATTTACCAAAATGTTGGAAACATATCAAAGATCACCCAAGTGAACTAATTCTAGGTGATCCAAAAGAAGGTGTTATCACTCGCTCTCGTATTATTGCTCTATGTGCTCATCAAGCGTTCTTATCTCAAATTGAGCCTAAGAATATTAAAGAAGCTTTGTTAGATGATCATTGGATTAACGCTATGCATGAGGAATTAAATCAATTTGAGCGTAGTAAAGTTTGGACATTAATGGAGAAACCAATTGGCCCCACTATCATTGGCACTAAGTGGATATTTCGCAACAAGCTAGATGACACCGGTATAATTACTAGAAATAAAGCAAGGTTAGTTGCTCAAGGATACAATCAAGAAGAAGGTATTGATTTCGATGAAACTTTTGCTCCCGTAGCTAGACTTGAATCTATTCGTATGCTTCTTGCTTTTGCTTGTTATATGAATTTTAAACTTTACCAAATGGATGTCAAAAGTGCTTTTTTAAATGGTTTTATAGACGAGGAAGTTTTTGTTAAACAACCTCCGGGTTTTGAGGATCCAAAATTTCCAAACCATGTTTTTAAACTTTCAAAGGCTTTATATGGTTTAAAACAAGCACCTCGTGCTTGGTATGAACGATTAAGCAAATTTTTATTAGATGATGGTTTTAAAAGAGGAAAAATTGACTCCACTTTGTTTATCAAAAGGTCTTCAAAAGATATCCTTCTTGTTCAAATTTATGTGGATGATATTATATTTGGTGCTACTAATGAAAATCTTTGTGAGAATTTTTCTAAAAGCATGCATAAGGAATTTGAGATGAGCATGATGGGAGAATTAAATTACTTTCTTGGACTTCAAATCAAGCAAATGAAAGATGGTATCTTTGTCAATCAAGCCAAATACACAAAAGAGTTGATCAAAAAATTTGGACTTGAAGATGCAAAGGAAATTGGAACTCCAATGAGCACATCCACAAAATTAGATAAAGATGAAGATGGTAAGGATGTTGATGAGAAACTATATCGAGGTATGATTGGTAGCTTACTTTATTTAACCGCTTCTAGACCCGATATTATGTTCCCGGTATGTCTTTGTGCAAGATTTCAATCTTCTCCTAAAGAAACCCATCTTAGTGCCGTTAAGCGTATTTTTAGGTATTTGAAAGGAACCCTTAGTCTAGGACTTTGGTACCCTAGATTTACCTCCTTTGAGCTTATAGGTTATTCGGATGCCGATTATGCCGGTTGTAGACTTGATAGGAAGAGTACTAGTGGTAGTTGCCAATTCTTAGGTCAATCCCTTGTTTCTTGGTCTAGTAGAAAACAAAATAGTGTTGCTTTATCCACGGCCGAAGCCGAATATGTTGCGGCCGGAAATTGTGTGACTCAAGTTCTTTGGATGAAACAAACATTACTAGATTTTGGCCTAGAGTATGATCGTGTTCCCATTCGTTGTGATAACACTAGCGCTATTAATCTTACCAAAAATCCTATTCAACACTCTAGAACAAAACACATAGAAATCCGTCATCATTTTATCCGTGATCACACTCAAAAAGGGGACATTGTTCTTGAATTTGTCACTTCCAAAAATCAATTAGCCGATATCTTTACGAAACCTCTACCCCAAGATCTTTTTGAGAAAATTCGGTGTGAGATTGGCATGCAAATTCTCTAACCTTTCTTTTATGTTATGTTTTGTTTAGAGTTTTTTGTGTATATAATCTTGTTGCTAATCTTTTCTTGATGTTATAGGTTCCTTGAAGCTTCTAATTGTTATCCATTTATTTCTTTAGTCCTTGTTTTTACTCACAATGTGTTTTGAACCCTTAAGATTTTCAAAATTGTTTCATGTGTTCTTTTTGTTGTTGACAAAGGGGGAGAAATTTTAGTTGAACTTTTTAAAATGCATTTTGTGAGGGGGAGTTTTATAAAAACTCTAGTGATTAGGTTGAGGGGGAGTTTTTGTTCAAAACTTAATCTTAGGCATCTTCAAAAGTTTATGATTTGTCAAACATCAAAAAGGGGGAGATTGTTAGCCTCACCTTGTTTTTATTCCCGTTTTAATATTCGACAAATCATCCTTTAAACTAAAATTCATTTTTATATCACTTTAGATGCTTTCAAAACCCCTCATTAGATTAGTTGTGCTTATTCCATTTTACTTAGCTTAAAATTCAGAAGTACAGCTCCGCGGTGCACCGGATGAATCACGCGGTACACCGCAGCTCACGGACCAGTCACACGGTACACTACATAGTCCGACCAGTGAGCTCATAAAATCTGCACGGTACACCGGACCTCTGTCACGGTACACCGGACCACCACACGGAGCAGGCATGCGGTACACTACATAGTCCGACCAGTAAGCTCAAAAGTCAGTCGAACAGTCACGCGGTGCACCGGACCCTACCCGCGGTACACCGCACGAGAGGGTTTCAGCACTATTACTAGAGGACAAAGCTTATATCCGTTGGGAGATTAATAGATCCGTTAGAGAGAAGCTTTATGACCGTTGGACCATCTTTTCAGCTATAAAATGGAGTTCATTCAAGACACAACTTAAGCCTTCCATCTACCAATCTAAAGAGCAATTAATTCTATCATTCAAGGAGGTTTCAAAGGAGCATTCAAGTCATATTCATTGTGAAGCTAATTAGTTCTATCTACTCATTTAGGAGTTTAGTTACAAAGCTTTAACAAGCACCCCTAAACACTTTTTCCTTTCCTCTTAGTTCTTGTAATAGATTAAGAGAGTAGTGTGAGCATAGGTTTATGCTTGGTTCCTTGTGTTGGTGATAACACAAGTGTTTTTCCTTCAAAGGGTTTTTGAAGTGGTTGTAAGGGTTTGTATCTCACCCGGTTAAGAGTTACGAAGATTAGTGAGAATCTTGCAAATCCTAAGGAGGCTTCCTTAGGTAGTGGATGTAGGGAAACCGAACCACTATACATCGTTGTGTATCGTATTCTATCTCTACACTCTTTATATTTCCGCACTCTATATGCTTGATAAAATGCCTACTTGAATAGTTTGATATTATTGTCTATTAGGATTATCTAGTTTTATACTATTTAGTTTGCTAATACAATAGGATTCAAATTAGCTTTTAATTTTATTTACTTGAAATAAAATTAGCCGATTAATTTCTATTGTCCTATTCAACCCCCCTTCTAGGACGCATATAGTATATCACATTCCCAAAGTGCCTCCTGGATGTTAACGTTTGTGATTCTAATTATCTCGCTAGAATCAACTTCGGAGTTGGAATGACGCCTTTTCATTTTTGCTTTCCAGAGGTTCCAGATCATAAGTAGCAAATAAGAGGTTACGACTTCTTTCTTCCAACCTCCCGCAGTATAAAGTTTGACCATGTTCAATAACCATTCCCCAATATCTACTTCTACTTGCTCAATATGGATCTGTAATGTTGAACCTGCCTATATAAGTTTTGCTAGTCCACAGGTGAGTAGTAGATGTTCAACGATTACTTGTTCCGCGCAACACCATCGACAGTTGCTTTGTTCTTCACACTTCCTTTTTTCTAGATTTTTACCTGTCGGAATAGCATTATTGCAAGCTTTCCAAGTAAAGATTCTAACCTTTGTCGGGACGTGTGACCACCAGATTGTCCTCCAGAGTGCATCTCCGGTAGGGATGCCAGTTGATTGATATGGTGCCTAAAAAACGTCGTGATCTGTAAGAACCTTATACCCAGTTTTTGTCACGTAGTCGCCTTTGTTTGCGTGTGGCCAAATGAACCTATCTGGCATATCAGTCGGAAAGACTTTTTCCCTGAGTATAACAGGAATAATCGGGCCAGGAAACAGTTCATTTAGCAAATCTGTGTTCCAGTTTGTTGAATCTGTGATCCATAGTTCATTCAGAGTTTTGAGTTGACATCCGTGTGGCCATTCAAGCTTCCACTGAGAATCTGACCATTTATCCCTTCCAAATATTAATTGATTTACGATTGCCAATCTGGAATATGCCATATTCTTTCAACATGTCGTGACCCTCAATTAAACTTTCCCATGACCATGTTCGAGATTGTCTTAGTTTGACATCGAGAAAGGTGGTTTTCAGGAAATAAATACCTTTGAGGAGGCGTGCAGCCAGTGTGTCTGGATTGTTTAAGATTCTCCATGCCTGTACTGCCAATAGGTTAGTGTTCATCCGCTTAGAATCCTTGAAACCCATTCCCCAATAAGTTTGCTGACGACTAATTTTTCCCAGCATAGCCAATGTATTCTTGATTTTTCACCTTAATTCCACCAAAAATTCAAGATTGCGAAGATTAATTTGTTACAGAAAGTGACCAGAAAAGAAAATATTGACATAGAATAAGAGGGTAACACCTGTAGGACAGCTTTAATGAGAACTTCATTGCCTCCATCGGACAGGAGGTGTGCTTTCCATCCTTCCGTTTTATCAAAAAGTTTTTCCGCTATCCATTGTAGCGTCTCAACCTTCGATTGTTTATGGTAAAGTGGAATTCCCAAATATTTCCCAAGATCCTCTTTTTCCTGTATCGCTAAGCGGGTAGTCACTTGTCTCTGTTGCGCTTCTAGTGTATCTTTGTTAAAGCAAATCAAAGACTTAGTCTAGTTTATTCGTTATCCTGAACACTTACAATATGTCATGATGCAGTCTTCAAAGTGTTCTACTTCATTACTGTTCAATGTGAGAAAAAATAGAGAATCATCTGCAAATAATAAGTGAGATACGACCAGACAATTTCTTGTAATCTATATACCCTTTAGAGCATTATGTCAGACTCTATTAAACTGATAAGTGATTCGGTCATTAAGGAAAATAAGAACGGGGAGAGGGGATCTGGCGGGTCCTGGGGTGTTATAAAATTAAGTACGAAAATAAAAGGAACCACAATACCGCAAGTGCACAGTTGTCCAAGTAATATCCAATAAATCGGGTTTTGTTCTCAGGGACGGATTAGGTTCAACCCAAGTATTAATCAGATAGTAGAAATAATTGCTTGACAGAAAAGTAAAATAATATGATTTTTGTTTGGTTTTATTAAAACTAAACATGCATATAAAGACTAAAAGTAAATAACTGAAAAGAAATAATGCAAGTAAAAGACTACTTCAGATATGAGAGATACTTGAGTCTCGCAAGGAATCCACCTAATTAACGTAACCTATGCTTTGTTTAAGGGTAGAATTGGTATTATAATATTAGTCGGGACTCTAATATCTCCTAGCCCCCGTCAGGATGGACCTAGGAGCTATCCTAAAGTACTATAAACCCCTATATGGGCGAATATGCCTCTTCGGATGATATGAATTTACCTCTTTGGCTATGTAATTAGTTAAGCCTGTCGGTCAATAACTGACATTACACGGGTATTACCTAAGTCTGTATTCATACCCCCCTATCGGATGATCACTTCGCCACTAAAGTGAATAGCCCAAATACTAAAAGTTATTTCTAGTTGTACCGAAAAGAAATAGTGATTAAGAACAAAGTAATATCCAATATATAAGACTCAATTTAATTTAAATCATGAAAATCCCAAATGCAAAACATAGATTAAATAATTAGGGTTCATCCATTTATTGCGATTCTCAAGTATATGAAAGTTTAGCTCATAACAAAATTAAAGACTGAAATTAAATATAAAGGCATCGTATTCAATTACAGAAAAGAAATTGATAATTAAGGGTTTGGTTGGCTGTTGTTGGAAGAACAGAATTCCTCCAGCACTAGCTTCTCCTCTACCTTCTTGCTCTGACTTGAAAATATGAAGCCTCTGATGTAATTCTCTGAAGTGTGTGAAAAGAGGAGGCTAAGGGGTGTATTTATGGGTGTTAGGAAGTCCTAATTCGTTTTTTACTTAGAGTGGAAGACAAGTTAAGAACTCTTTAATTCGCAGCCCTAAAATATAGGAAGGGTAAAATTCTGTTGCTGATTTGTTTTGGTCATATCTCCTTCAATACTTATCCGTTTGACGCGTTCTTTATATCGAAATCACTTGTCTCAGAATTGGTCCAGACCATTCTCCCAAATTCCTAGCCAATCTTGAGGTATGAGCTCGTCTTTGAACGTGGATGGAATTTCAGATTTATTTGACAACCTTATCTTTTCCTTCTTTGCATATTTCCTTCCTTAATCTTCCAATTTCCATGTATATCTTCTTTCCTTTACTTCTTAGACTTAACTTGGTCTCTAATTAATTACCATATATCTTTAAAGCTTCACAATAAATAAATAATTAAACCGCATATGCTTTAAAAATTAATAAATCATTAAATCAAAACTAGAAATAAGAAAGCGCACTCTAAAACTAGAAACTCGAACAAAATACTTCCTAACACGCTAAAAATAATATGAGACTTTAATTCTCACCTCTCCTCCTTGTATTGGTTTTCCATGAAATTCAAGAACCTACTAACTTTGCACTAAAAGTAACCAAATTAACGCACAAAAGCTCTAAAAATGCAAATAGTCTAATTTCAAGGGGAGAAAGTGTAATATGACGAAATAAGAATAAAAGTTTATCAAATAAGTCAAATATTCACCTAAAAGGATGTCTCCTAAGTGCTAATATTTAGAACAAATAGGGAGACATCAAGACCCCAAACTCAAACCTTTGTCGTCCCGACAAAGTAAAATAAAAACAAAGGCCTTTTAGGTGAACGCAGAAGACTGAATCTAGTAAATATTCCCAAAGCACAACTTAAAACAAATTTCATATAGTATGATCTAGGAATTAATATACACATACACATATCATGTAAACTCAAACACAAAATAATATCAATCCAAAATTTATTTCACAATGCTAGAAGGTTACGCTTGGTACTTATCTCAATATGGTGGCTATAGGGTGTTCCTTGATATGTATCTAGGAATCACGAGGTCTTTACGGTTTTAATATAGGCTTAGGGACGGTATGGTATGTATATTTGGTAAATTTGAAGTGAGCTTTTGGCTCTCTCCTCACTTACCATCAACAAACTGTCCAAGAGCTTGAGTTTACACTCGAATAACGTTCTCACTCAACCCATTTGACGCACTAATTTAGCGTCCCCAGATTAACCCAATAAGCACTAAAGATGATTCACATAAAAATTTCCTCTTTGCCGGTCCAAATATATATTCTTTTCATATAAAACTTCTTCTTCGTCATCTCAATGAACCCCAAACTCAAAACTTCAAATAATCAAAAACTAGAGAAGAGTTTTGAAATTTGATGTTTTGAGGATTTAGAATGAAGGATTAAGGTGTTATATGAGATGGGTAATGATTATGTAGTGGATTGGGGAAGGTTTAATGAATATGATTTAAGCTTTGATGAAGAGGCTTAAGGTTTAAGGAGAAGATTTCTTGATGTTCTTGAAGGATTGTGGTGTTGGATGTGTGTTTGGAATGGAATAGGAGGAAGGAATTAATGTTCTTGGGTTTTGTAGTGGTGTTGTGCAGGTATATAAAGGGTTAGGGTCTGAAAAATTCGTTTTGGAAAGGCTAGGGTTACTTCTTGATAAAATAAGAAGTGGATATGGCAACAATTCTTCCCAAACCGCCCGCGGATTCACCGGCATACCGGTGCTGGAGTTTTTCTTTTTGTTCTTCTCGGCAATAAACCCGAATCAGCTACCCAAGGCCTCATGTTTTTGGGCAACAGCATACCAGTGGTATCTACTAGAGGCAAGCTGTGTAGATAGGAAAATGATAAAGGTAGTTCTTTGTTAGCCCTTTGAATCCTTTTTGGCCTTCTATCCCTGAATTAATTATATCCTTCTTAGCCAAATTTTTAGCCTTTAAGCTTTTCTTTTGTCCCCACATTATAAGCCAATATCCCTTTAGTTTGTTAGGCATTACCATATGACCATCACTTGAATCACGATCCTAAGACTTCGTGTCTTGAGCTTGAATTTGGGGTGGTGGGTCCACTGTTATGGAAATTTACATTGGATTGGGATTTTTGAGCTTATCAATTATTCTCGGTTTTATATTTTGATGATGATTCACAGGTTTATTATATTGTAACCCTTTGCCGGGGTAAGAGTAAATAAAAAAAAGGAATATGAAAAGTTATGAAAAAGAAAAAATTTATGAAAAAAAATAGCATGATATCTCAACATCAAAAAGAGAGTCATGACTATACAAAAGAAAAGAAAAATTTCATATGAAAAGAATAAATATTTGGACCGGCAAAGAGGAAAATTTTATGTGATCATCTTTAGTGCTTATTGGGTTAATTTGGGGACGCTAAATTAGCGCGTCAAATGGGTTGAGTGAGAACATATTCTAGTGTAAACTCAAGCTCTTGGACATTTTGTTGATGCTAAAGTGAGGAGAGAGCCGAGTATTCTAAGTGGAGCGTTCAAAGAAAGTAAGGATCGATGAACACCCTATAGCCACCATCTTGAGATAAGTATAAGCGTAACCTTCTAGCATTGTGAAATTAATTTTGGATTGATATTATTTTGTGTTTGAATTTGCATGATAAGTGTATGTGTATATTAATTCCTAGATCATACTATATGAGATTTGTTTTAAGTTGTGCTTTGGGTGTATTTTCTAGATTCTACCTTCTGCGTTCAACTAAAAGACCTTTGTTTTTATTTTACTTTGTCGGAACGACAAAGGTTTAAGTTGGGGGTCTTGATGTCTCCCTGTTTGTTCTAAATATTAGCCCTTAAGAGACATGATTTTAGGTGAATAATTGACTTATTAGATAGAATTTTATGCTTATTTCGTCATATTGCACTTTCTCCCCTTAGAATTAGGCTATTTGCATTTTTAGAGCTTTTGTGCGTTAATTTGGTTATTTTCAGTGCAAAGTTAGTAGTTCTTGAAAACCAATACAAGGGGGAGAGGTGAGAATTAAAGTCTTAAATTATTAGTGTGTTAGGAAGCATTTTATTCGAGTTTCTAATTTTAGAGTGCACTTTCTTATTTCTAGTCTTGATTTAATGATTTATTAATTTTTAAAGCATATGCGGTTTAATTATTTATTTATTGTGAAGCTTTAAAAGATATATGGTAATTAATTAGAGACAAAGTCAAGTCTAAGAAGTAAAGGAAATAAGATATACATGGAAATAAGAACATTAAGGAAGGATATATGCAAAGAAGGAAATGATAAAGTTACCAAATAAATTTGAAATTCCAGCCACGTTCAAAGACGAGCTCATAACTTAAGATTGGATAGGAATTTGGGATAATGGCCTGGACCAATGGATAGAGCTTCCCGAGACAAGTGATTTCGATATAAAGAACGCGTCAAAGGGATAAGTATTGAAGGAGATGTGACCAAAATAAATTAGCAACAAAATATTACCTTTCCTATATTTTAGGGCTGCGAATTAAAGAGTCATTTACTTGTCTTCCCCTCCAAGTAAAAATGAATTAGGGCTTCCTAGCACCTATAAATACACCCCTTAGCCTCCTCTTTTCTACACACTTCATAGAATTACACAAGAGGCTAAAGGTTTTCAAGTCAGAGCAAGCAGGAAGGAAGAAAGCTAAGAGTTGGAGAAAGTCATCGTCTCTAATTCGCAGCCAAACCCAACCTCGTAATTAGGTTTTATTTAATTTTCTTTCCGTTAAACATTTAATTTTATTTTCTTAGTTTTATTTTCCATTATGAGCTAAACCTTTTAAGTGCTTGAGAATCGCTATATGGGTTGAACCCTAATTTATTTGATTGATGTTTTATTATTTGGGATTTTTACAATTTAATTCAAATTAGGTAATTTGGTATTGTTTATTATCGTAAGGTTATTTCACTATTTTTAATTTGGCCAATTAGACACAGGTTTTAGTAATTAAGTTATTTACTTTTGTGGGGAAGTGATCGCCTTGACGGGGGGTTTAATTACGGACAGAGGTAATAAACGTAAGGTAGAAATTATTGATCCTGACGGACTTAGTTAACCTTATAGCCAATTGGGTAGAGAACCTGACATTCAAAGGTGGATTATAATCGCCCTGGCGGGGTTCGTAACACCCTATAATAGCTCCTAAGTCCACCTTGATGGGGGTAGGAGAATCTAGAATCCCGACTATTACTAGTTACTAATTTGTCCCTTAAAAGAAGCATTGATTAAGTTTATTTCGGTGAAACCCTAGCGTGACTCAAGTACTATCTCTCACTCTTGCGTCTATTCATATTTTATTTTCTTGCATCTCATTATTAGCATTAAGTTAGTTTAATATTTTACTTTATTTGCACTTTAGTCCTTAAGCAAAAACAAAACAAAAACTTATTTCTTTTACTTTTATTAGTCATTTAAGCAACTATTTCCATTTATTGCATAACACTTTAGTCATATCCAATCCGTCCCTGAGATCGAAATCTCGTTACCGGATATTACTTAGACGACCCGTACACTTGCGGTATGTGTCTTGCCTTTTTAGGTGTGTTTATTTAGAACACACAAGGAGACACCAGCCACCAACCCACTACAACATTGGGTACCAAGCTATGACTTTTTCTCTACAAAAAACTAAAATTGCGTATCCAAGATCCACTAAATACATACCCATACATATCCATTGGGTACGTACCCATATAGATCCAATCGGTTTTTGTCCATGTCAAAGTCTATGCCCGTGTTGGGTATATATCCAGCTGGCTATGTACCCAATTTAAAGTATCTCCAGCAATTAGACCATTCTAGCAATTGTGTCAAACTGATATTTACTGCAAAACAATAAAATATTTCTTTTATGTTAAAAAACAATAAATCATGATAAAACCTAACAAATATCACAAATATTGGAAAAAAACCAAAAATATATAAAAAATCTCTTCACACTCACTTCAGCAAATCACTTCTCACATAAATAAAAAGTAAATAAAATGTTGAAAAACAATGGAACTTTTTTTATGTTAAAAAAAACAAAATGAAACATGGTTCATTGTAAATTTGGGTTTTCCGCGCCAGCCGTTTGATGATGGTGGAGAATGGTCCAAGCGGCGGTTTTCTTGTGTAGGAGAGCGGCTTGGTGCAGGAGATCGGGTTATACAAGCGGCGACGACGGTTTTCTTCGAATGCAGCGGCGGTTTTCTTGTGCAAGAGAGAGGCTGAGCGAAGGTGGAGAATGGTCCACTAGTGGCGACGGTTTTCTAGTGCAGGAGAGTGATGAAGAAGGTGAGATCTGAAGAGATTTATTTTTGTCTTTTTGTTTCAATTTGAGAGTGAAGAATGGTCCACTAATGGCGGCGGTTTTCTCGTGCAGGATGTTGGTAAAAAACTAACAATATCACTAGAAAAGTGAAAAAATAGATTTTATAAATATAGAAATTCCAAAAAAATTAATACTACATCTATTACAAGAAAGTGAAAAAACAAATATTGAGATATTTCAAATAAAAGTAATACTACTACTATTATAATACATTGGAAAACTGAACTTACACAAAAAGTTCTAAAAGAAATATGGATACAAATACACACAAAAACAAAGGTATAGCGGCATTAAAAAATATTTCGGGAGTACCAATATTTCTAACAATCGTATCCCTCTATTACTTTAATCTCTATGTCAAACCCGATTTGACTAATCATGGAGAAATAAGTATTTTATTTTCTGAATTTTTTAGTTCTCTATATTCTATTCTCTACAATAGTTTTCTATCCTCTCTACAATAGTTTTTTATTCTCTTTATAATTGTTTTTTTTCTATTCTCTCTAGAATAGTTTTTTTTTCACATTCTCATAAGAATAGTTTTTCATCTTCTCTAGAAATGCAAGTTACAAAGTCACTATTTATAGAGGAAATATCAAGACAAAAAACCGTCTCATAAATGCTCATCAATGGGTGGTAGTAAATGCTCTTCAATGCTCATTAAAGTCAGCCATTTTGTTGATCAAACTTTGGTAACTCCCGTAACAATTGAAATAAAGAGTCATTAATTCGTCATCAAGTTTAAGAAATAATTTTATATTAAATAATTTTCAATGGATTTATTTTTCTGAAATCATAATATGGGACTATTAGTACACGCATAATTTTTTTCACTTCTCCCAAGAGCATGAAAGAATTAATAAAATAAATTGTCTATTTAATAATTTCAACAATCCTCCATTCATGTTCTTTGGGAGAGAAGGTGACCAGGTTTCCATAAATACCAGCATTTAGGTGAATTGTACTTAAGTGGCAATATCTTTTGATTTGAATTGGCACGTTATGAAGTGAGACAACCACCAAATTTTTGTCAAGTGAACGTACACTTGAACTTGATGGTTTTCATCGATACCCTCACAGCACATACTTTACCCGGCTGATAGTTACATAAATATCACCCTTTCCTTACACATAGGTGATCTCCAAGAGCATCTAGCCTCATTATCCGACCCTTCTCGGATTTCAAGATCATTAAAAGCAATAAAGCTTAGCCTCATTATGTGTCTCACTATTTCATCAAGTCCTTTCTCTTTAGGACCACCCTTACGAGCTATGAATTTATGGTAAGCCTAACAACTCATCCCTTGGAAACACCAAGGACGTCTCCTTGAAGTCATATTATGAGCAACGCATCTAAATCACGACGATGAATTCATTAAGTATTTATCAATGGACCACCATTTGATGACTATGAATTCATTAAGAGTTATAAACTCATCCTTAAGCTCTTTCAAGAGCAACAAGCCCCCACCCTATTAGTGAAATCATGAAGTCCTTCTCAATAGGAGCACCACTGCAGGCTATGAATTCATTAAGTAGAAAAAATACACAACATCCTCAACGATGAATTCATCAAGACCGTCTCAATAGGACCACCACACATGGCTATAAGTTCATTAAGTTTGAGAATTTTACAACAACCTCAACGGTGAATTCATCAAGTCTGTCTCAGTGAGACCACCACACATGGATATGAATTCATTATGTTTGTGCATTATACAAAAACTTCAACAGTGAATTCATCAATTCCATCTCAATAGGAACACCATGCATGGCTATGGATTCATTAATTTTTAATTTTCTCATGTATGCATAATTTACACTATATGGATAGGAAGTTAGTGCTTCATAGTCATAGGTTCCCCATTAATGGGTTCTAGTCCTATCACTCAACGTTTCTAGGATAACACTCCGGATTAAGTCTATTAGTAGATGAATTAACCATTTATTTCATCATTTATATGAGACCCAGTTTGCGTAACAAAAATCCTTCAAGAACTACATGAGTCATTTTAAAACGCATATATAGATCAATATTACCTCTCTCGTACTTTATTAAATGACAAAGAATAACCCAATGTTCACCACTTGAGTCTCTTCAAAATATGGACGACACCAAGTTGGGTATAGTTCATTAATAATATCATAATCCTTATAATTATTTAATATTTATTAAGGGCTACACACCCCCCACAATTCTCTTATTCATGAGTACTAGTATTATAAGGAATTTGACCAGACATTATATCAACAAAGTCAAATCTTTCCAATAAAGTGAGACTAACTAAGATAAATTCCATTATTTACTCAAATGGATAAATTAGGATTCGCTTTCCCCACCTTTTTTATTCACAAATAGAAGATTGAAATCAGTAAGTCCCATGAAATAGAGTACCAAAAGATGATCATGTCATACACCTATTGACAAAAGTGTAGCACGACCCGATCCATCTTTAATTAAGGTACTATTTCATTAGCAAGGCGCCCGTTTAAAAACACAAAACAATTTCCTTAGTTTTCATACTTTACCCCCTTAATCCAAAACCACCAACCCTTCATGCTGCACCATATAGATCTTCATTTGCACATAGATTTAATATCTAGTTGATATATATTCATGTTGTGAATGATATTTAGGGATATAATAATTAAATAGTGGTAATATAAGGGGTCAAAGTAATCCTTAAACTCATACATATGTGGAAACTTAAGGACTTATCCTTAAGTCGATTCACTTTTGTATGTGACTAATTAGATCTTGTTGGGTCATTTCCTGGTGACGTACTTATTCTCATCAAAATCATCACCCCTATGCATTTTCTAAACCATTTCATAGATAGTCTTTGTTGACTTCTCAACGACACACAAATAAAAGGTGGGGTTCATCACATTATCCAAGATCCATCCTCTAACCAATGAATTAGCTTTCTTGAACCCAACTTTTAGAGTCAGAAACCTAGCATGTAGTTCTTTGTTATATTCCCCATTAGCCTCAATGGCGGGGAGTACCTCGAGAACGGAAAGGTTTAGTTCATGTTGTTCAAGGTATATCAGTGGCTTTTGTGCTCAACGTTTGTAGTTGGATCCATTGAAAGGCTCCAATATAGTCACGTTGGGAATGGCTTTTGCGTTCAAGGATCAAGCAACAACCGATATAGATAAACCATTTTACTATAAGTGAAATTTAAAATATCTTTTCTAAATTGTTGGTAAAAATCTAAGAATATCACTAGCAAAGTGAAAAAATAGATTTTATAAATATGGAGATTCCAAAAAATGTAATACTATATCTGTTTCAAGAAAATGGAAAAACAAAATATAGAGATATTCCAAATAAAAGTAATACTACAACTATTACAATAATTTGGAAAATAGAACTTACACGAAAAATTCAGAAAGAAATCTGGATACAAATGCACACAAAATAAAGGTGTAGCGGCGTTAAAAAAGATATGTTGGGAGTACCGGTATCTCTAACAATCGTATTCATCTATTACTTTAATCTCTGTGTCAAAACCGATTTGACTAACCATGGAGAAAAAAGTATTTTATTTTTCTGAATTTGAACTAAAAAGTACACATACGGTCCAAAAATTTCTTAGTTCTATATATTCTATTATTCTCTACAATAGTTTTCTATCCTCACTATAATAGTTTTTTCATTTTCTCTAGAATTGTTTTTTTCCTATTCTATCTAGAATTGTTTTTTTCCTATTCTCTCAAGAATAATTTTTCATCTTCTCTAAAAATGCAAGTGATAAAGTCAATATTAATAGAGAAAATGTCAAGACAGAAAACCATCATATAAATGCTCATCACTGGGTGGTGATAAATACTCTTCAATGCTCATTTAAGGCAGCCGTTTTGTTAACCAAACTTTGGTAACTCGCGTAATAGTTAAAATAAAAAGTCATTAATTTGCAATCAAGAGCCATTAATTCGCCATCAAGCGTAAAAAATAATTTTATAATAAATAATCTTTAATGAATTTTTTCTCAAATTATAATGTGGGACTATTACTAAACACATAGTATTTTTTATTTTTCCAAGAGTATAAAAAATTAATAAAATAAATAGTCTTTAATTAATAATTCTAACACAGGAGAGCGACAAGGTGCGGCAGTTTTCTTGTGCTGGAGAGAGGCGAAGGTGAGATATAAAGAGATTTCAGTGTGTTTTTTGTTTGAAACTGTATGTGAAGTGAAGAAAGAAAACCGAAAGAAGAGAAAGGAAATGAAGAAAAACAGAGAAAAAGAAAAAAAACGGTAAACTTAAATATATTTAAGTGTTTTTTTTTTTTGGGATTTAAAGTTTATTGTGAATATATGAGATTTTTTTTTTCTACTTGCAGACTAACCATTAGACTAACTATAAGAATGATTAGATTGGAGGTCTCGTTAGGATTATTAAGGGTCCCGTTAAAAATAAAGACTCCTTTACCAAAAGAACAAAGGAGAGCCACCTGATAGATTTCACCTAACATGACATTAGATTTCACCTAATAACGTTAGATTTTCCCAACCACAATTGAAACCAAACATTTATTGTTGTTTAGTATATATAACTATAGCCATATTTACAAAACATAGCAAGAATAAGATTGAGAAAAGAAAAGATGGAGAAAAACAATCTTCATGTTGTAATGTTTCCTTTCTTTGCATTTGGTCATATAAGTCCATTTGTCCAGCTTTCTAACAAGCTCTCTTCACATGGTGTTAAGGTTTCATTTTTCTCAGCATCAGGAAACGTTAGCAGAATCGAAAAAATGTTAAATCCTTCTCCTACAACCCAAATTATATCTCTTACACTACCATTTGTCGAAGGTCTTCCTCTGGGGATCGAAAGCACTTCCGATTTGTCCCCTGCATCTTCTGAGCTTCTTAAAGTCGCTTTGGATCTTATGCAACCACAAATCAAAACCCTTTTGTCTGATCTAAAACCTCATTTTGTTCTCTTCGATTTTGCTCAAGAATGGCTTCCACCATTAGCTTCTGAACTTGGGATTCAAACCATTTTCTTTTCTGTATTCACGGCTATTGCTACTGCTTTCCTTACTGTTCCATCTAGACTACCTGATCCTGAAAGGGTTCCCACCATTGAAGAAGTCAAGTTACCTCCATTTGGGTTTCCTCAGACCTCAGTCACAGAAATGAAAACTTTTGTAGCTCAAGATTTTATTTACATCTTCAAGAGCTTTCATGGTGGAGCTAGTGTATATGATCGTGTGCTTACTGGTTTAAAGGGTTGCTCTGCTATACTAGCCAAGACATGTACTGAAATGGAAGCACCTTATATAAACTACGTCAAGGATCAGTTCAAAAAACCCGTTCTTCTAGTTGGTCCAGTTGTTCCTCCGCCACAATCAGATGTATTATTAGACTCGAAGCTGAGTAAATGGTTGGATCAATTCGAAGAAAAATCTGTGATTTACTGTTCATTTGGGAGTGAAACATTTTTGAACGATGATCAAATTCAGCAACTGGTTTTGGGTTTAGAGCTTACTGGATTACCTTTCTTTCTAGTCTTGAATTTCCCATCGAAGCTCGATGCTTCAGATGAGCTAAAAAGAGCACTTCCTGAAGGGTTTGTGACGAGATTGAAAGGTCGTGGCATGATTCATACAGGGTGGGTTCAACAACAGCAGATCTTGGGTCATAACAGTGTAGGGTGCTATGTGTGCCATGCTGGATTTAGCTCAGTGATAGAAGCACTTGTAAAAGATTGCCAACTAGTTATGTTACCGTTTAAAGGCGATCAATACTTGAATGCTAAGTTAGTGAGTGAAGATTGGAAGGCTGGTGTGGAAGTAAATAGAAGAGACGAAGATGGATATTTCAGTAAAGAGGATATCAGAAATGCTGTGGAAATTGTAATGGTGAAAGATGATGAAGACGAGATGAGAAAGATTATCAAAGAGAATCAGAAGAAATGGAGAGATTTTCTTGTTGATGATAATATTCAACAAAAGTTTGTTTCGGATTTGGTGAAGGATTTGAAGGATATGGCTGCTCCTTAGCAGCCGGCATTAATTGGTATTGTAGTTGTCTCAACTTCTTGCTTCTATTGTGCTTTATTTTTCTATGATATAATGCTTTGCTTTTCGGTCTTTGTATTTTGTTGTCTGATGATTCTCTCTTCGGTGTTGGATGATTGAAGATACATATTAATACTAGTCAAACACTTATGACTATGTTATGTCTTCGTGATATATTATTCTAAATTTCTAACCGTGATTCATTTTAAATTATGATGCTTGCAATTTGCAAATTTATACTCTTACTCTCTTTTCAACCTATACCTAATATCTAATATCTGTCATGTTTTACCAGGTCTTGGTCATCCAATCTAACGATAAAAGTTTGAACTGAGTTAATAACTTCAAATCCAAAAATAGCTCTTCTATATAACAAAATAAAATAAAATATCTGTCATGTTTTGATTTTCCACTTCTAGATCTTAAGATGGGTGGGTCTTACAATACAAAAATCAAATTTATTTCTCTCTCTAAAATCACGCCCTCTCCCCTCTCTCATCTCCTTACGATCTTCTGCTCGAAAAATCTCTAAAAATTCGTTATTCACGGTTTTGTTTCCAAGCTTTCTTGTCTTCATCACGCGTGGAGTCTATCTCACACGCCTTCCATCTTCTCAGCGGATATGGGGGTCTCTTCAGATGGCACAGGTAAGCTAGGGTTAGGGATTAATAATTTCAATTTGGGGAAATGGCCTTTAGATCGGAAGCAAATCACAACTATTGGGCAAAATCTTACCGTATGGAGAATTGAAAGAATCAAGAGTAATAATGAGTGGCTAAAGCAAGGATTTAAGCTGTTGATTGAGATTACCAAGACCAAAATGGCTGCAGGAATTTTTTCGCCGAGTACCGAGGTTAATCTCTTTTCAAAACCCATCTCTTTTGGATTTGTTTTATATTGCGTGCAGGATTTAATCAAAGGAGGAAGACTGATCAAGTTAAGAAGTCGAAAAGGCGGAAACTATGATGACAACATTAGACGCCAAAATAATAAATCCAAAATAGACCTAAATAATTTGTTTCTTCCAAGAGTAATAATTGCTGCGAGTAATAATTTGGAAGAGAGGAACAAGGTTAGGAGAAGCGTGAGAGTCTATTACACTTCTCAAGACTGGTGTAGTAACCATGACCCTCAATCTAGCAGAAGTAAGGTAATTAGCTCAGACATATTCTACTACCTATATAAGACTGAAGTTTCATCTCGGTTAGTCACTTACTTCCTTCATACACTCATTTGCTCTTATTTTCAGTTTTCTCCTTCCACTCCTAGTTTCTGCTTTTCAAAATCCAATTTCCTTTTTCTGTACTTTTGGTATTTTGGTGTGTGCTCTGCGCTTGGTTTTTTCTTGTCTGCAGGTGTTAACATGGCTTCTAGAGAACACCACGCCCTCCCTATCATTCCTCTTAATGATCACAAGGCCAGGAAGTTGGGGGTTATCAACATTGGTTCAAAAGCTAGGCTATCTGAAAGCATGAAAGAGGAGAAGGCTATTCTCATTAAAGCTATTGGAACTTCACCAATATATGCAGTCCAGCTGAGGAATTACATTGAAGATAGGTGGGGTATCCAAGGGCACTACAGATTAACTGACGTGAAAAGCAATATGTTCAAGTTAGAGGTCTTTAATGAGAAGGAGTTTAGAAGAGTATGGGAAATGAGACCGGGATTATACCAGAAACTTCATCTCAGCCTGACTTTATGGCCACTCACTGATTTCAATGATCTTAATACAGATTACTCCTCCATTTGGGTCCAGGTCAGAGGTCTAGCTTTCATACAGAACAATGTTGAAACTGTCAAAGCTCTTGAGGTATGCTTCATCAGGATAGAAGCTGTTGATCTTCCAACTACCCAGAACTGTGATGTGAAGGTCTTGAGATTCAGAGTAAGGATTAATACCAAACAACCATTACCACCTGGTGCTTATCTTTATCAAGAAGAAGGCCCTGCTTGGGTTCTCTTCCAATACGAGAACACAGGCCTCTTGTGTTTTAGATGCGGTAGAATTGGTCACCAATATGGTGATTGCCCAGTTAAAGTCATCAAACAAACTGAAGACATAGATGAGCGCAGGAAAATGTCACGAGTATTGACAACGTGGCGAAATTTCCACCTTTTAATCCTATTTATGGATTACACATTAAAGTTAATGGAGAATTTTATAACTTTTTATATGGTGGGAATTATGTTAAAAATGCAGGTTCGAGTGTCAAGATTAATAACCAAACTAAAGGGAGGCAAGTTCAAGATGATGAAGAAGATGTCCTCAGTAAATTCAACTACACCAAAAGGGGGGGCACTAGCACGAAAAACAACCTAGCTCAGACTGAAGAAGAAAGGGAAAGAGAAAACCAAGATTGGGAGAATTGGAACAAGCAGATGCACGATATTCGCAATGAGCTGCACGAATCAACACTAAAAATGGAGGCGTTTAAAAAAACACATGGTATAACACAACAGGGAGAAGAAGGAAATGAAGGTGACATACGAGCTGCGCTTCTAGCTTTTGAGGAAGAGATGAAGAAAATTAAAGGGAAATATGCAGCAAGTAATAGTAATACCTCTGACCAACACATGGATACTTCATCCAACTCCCAGAATAATATTAAAAGAAGAAGAGATGGGAAGGGAATTCGAATTGAAGCAGGTAGTAGTGATATTAGCTCTAAAGTTGCAGGGAACTTTAAAAAACTCAGAGTTATTGATCCCATTGAGAACTTCGTCAATAATAATCAATTTAGCTTGTTGGAGAGTGAGAAAGAAGGCGAGGAAGGAATTTACCCATTGAAGAGTAAAGGTAAAGAGTCAGAAAACAGCTCTAAGCTTAATGAGGAGTTTAATTCGCAGTTTGAGCCAGAAGAGGAGGAAGGGAATTTCGAAAGCAGCGAGAATTATTTTGAAAAAGATTATGAAGGAGGAGGAGACGATCATGACATGAATTTTCAATATGAAGATGCGTTGGAGGATGGGGAGGAAGATTTTGAAAATAAAAGTGGAGGCGGCTACTCCAAAAAAGCCGCGAAAGAAAAGTGACGACCATTTTCTGGAATGTCCAGGGTCTTCGAGCGCCCTTGACATTATCCAAAGCTTGCTCGATGGTGGCTCAATTTCGACCTGGTGTTGTGGCTTTTTGTGAGACTATGATGCGAGAGGTGGACTCTCAGAATGTGTTGGCTCGTTTGGGTTTTGAAAATTCCTTTTTTGTGGAGCCCTCGGGAAATGCCTTTCATTCCGGGGGTTTCTTGGTTTTGTGGCACTCTTATGTGCGTTTGCTTGTTGTCTCTAGCTGTAGCTCGTATGTTATTGTCCTAATTAATGAACTTTCATTTTCGTATTATTTAGTTTTCTTACACGCGCCTAATGATTATAATCTAAGGCTTAATATTTGGGAAGATATAACCAATTGGAGTAAAGACATTGATCTACCTTGGGCTATTATGGGTGATTTTAACGAGATACTTAATATAACGGAGAAACAAAGCAAGAACCAAGCTAACATAGATCATATTAACGCTTTTGTAGACTTTACTAATACTAATTCCTTAGCAGAAATAGACTCTAACGGATGTTTCTTTACTTGGTCAAACAGGATGGAAGGGGAGAAAAATGTTAAAACAAGAATAGACCGAGGACTTGCAACATACGAATGGATAAGAAGATATCCAAGATCTCAAATTCATATCCCTCCGGCTATTGGGTCGGATCACTCTCCCTTAATTCTTCATTTTGATATTGATAAGAAAATTGGTGAAAAATACTTTAAATTTGAAACCAGGTGGCTAGATAACGAGAATTGTAGGAAAATTATAGATGATAGTTGGAGAATCCCTAATGATTATATCCCCATACCTAAATTTTTAAAGAAAAGAGAATATACTAAAAAGAAACTTAAAAATTGGAGTGATAAAAACTTTAAGAATCATGAGAAAACAATTAGAATTTTACAAAATAAACTCATAAAACTAAACTTAGCTAATAATACTGAATCTACTAAAGAAGAAATCGAGATTAAAGAAAAAATCAAACAAGAGTATGAAAAAGAAGAAAAATATTGGAGTGATAGAGCGAGATAAAACTGGCTTGTTTATGGAGATAAGAATACTAAATTTTTCCATTTAGCAACTATTAAAAGAAGAAAATTGAATAGAATCACAAGAATTAAAAACAAGGATGGAACTTGGGTAGAGGATACTGAAAATATAAAAATTTGTTTCCAAGAATTTTACAAAAAACTTTTTGAGGATAATGAAGTGGATGAGAATATTACAAATGAAGCTATTTCATTAATTAAACCTCGAGTTACGGAAAGTATGAACGATGAGTTAACAAAAAAACCGGATATTAATGAAATTGAAAATGCGGTTAAGGAATTATCAGCATCTAAAGCTCCGGGACCTGATGGTTTAAACGGTAAATTTTACAAAGAGTTTTGGGACATTATCAGAGATGATGTTATACAAGTTATTATGGATTTTTTTGAAAATAATTGTTCAGTAGAAACTATTAATGATACTTTGATAACACTTATCCCGAAAGGTATAACTCAAGAAAACTTAGGAGACTTTAGACCCATTTCTTGTGTAAACTTTATTTATAAAATTATTACAAAAATTCTCTCGAATAGACTGAAAGTAATCATGAATCAAATCATTTCACCCACACAATCGGCTTTCATTAAGGGACGAGCAATTCAAGATAATATTATTATTGCACAAGAAATTTCTTTTTTTATGAGCAGGAAAAGGAAAAAAGGAAAACATATGGCTGCTGTCAAAATTGATATGGCTAAGGCCTATGATCAAGTCAGATGGTCTTTCCTTTTTAAAGTATTGAGGCAATTGGGTTTCAATGACACTTGGATAAAATGGATGGATAACTGCATCACCTCTTCATCCTTTTATATTAATATAAATGGTGAAAGACTTGAAAACTTTAAACCAAACAGAGGAATCAGACAAGGTGACCCACTTTCCCCTTTTCTTTTCTCTATTATGACAGAATCTTTAATCAGCTTAATGGATAGCTACGTCGAAAACAAATTCATCAACGACATTAAGATAAATAGAAACTGCCCCACGATATCTCATCTTTTATTTGCAGATGATTCTCTTTTCTTCATTGACCTAGAAGATACAGATGTTAGCAAATTCAAGGAATGCCTAGATACTTATTGTCATATCTCCGGACAAAGAATAAACTTCCACAAATCGGCAATGATTTTTAGCAAAGAAACTCCAGAGGAAACCAAAAAAGAAGTAATTGGGATAATGGAAATAGAAGAGACACAGGACTTAGGTTATTACCTAGGGATTCCCCTCTGTCACAAGAGATCAAAAGTAGAATCTCTGGAATGGATAGCAAAAAAGGTTTTCAAAAATACGGAAGGATGGAAAGCTAAACTTCTTTCTGAAGGAGGGAAGGAAGTGCTTATTAAAGCTATCTTACAAGCTATTCCTAATTACTATATGTCTATCTTTTCTTTTTCTATCTCCTTTTGTAACAAACTTATTTCAGCTATTGCTAATTTTTGGTGGAACTCAGGTGAAAGGAATAGAATACACTGGGTAGCATGGGAGAAGATTGCGGTAAGCAAACTTATAGGTGGATTGGGTTTCAAAGATTTCAAAAAAATGAATACGGTTCTCCTTGCGGCTCAAGCGTGGCGTCTAATGCATAATCCTAATAACCTTGCAACAAAGCTCTTAAAAGGTATATATTTCAATAAATCTAGTTTCTTGACATGTAAATTAAAACAAAGCAGGACATGGAGCTGGTCAAGCCTAATAGAAGGAAGAGATTTCTTAAAGAAACATGGTATAAAAATTATTGGGGATGGGAGAGATACGAGTATTTGGGATGAAAGATGGATAGATACGAAATGGGAGTTAGAGAAACCGGCAGGGACAAAGTTAATGAAAGTAAGCGAACTAATGAAAAAAGACAAAGATGAATGGGACACAGAGATATTGGATAATCTATTCCCAAAACCTATTATACAACTCATAAAGAGAACAAAAATTAAAGAATATGGGACACACGACAAGTACATTTGGCCTTTTTCAAGAGATGGAAAATACGATACTAAAACAGGTTATAAAATTATGATCGAAGAGCAAAATGAAAAAAAAGCTACAACAATAGATACTAAAGCAAGGGAAGATTCTGAAATATGGAAAACAATATGGAAGTCAAACATACCAAAAAAAATTAAACTATTTATGTGGCGACTAGTCAACAACGCAATTCCAACTAGAGTAAACTTATTTAACAGGAAATGTGCGGATGGGAAAAATTGTTTATGGTGTAACAATGAGAAAGAAGATGTCAAACATTTACTTCTTCAATGTACAATGTGCAAAGATATTTGGGCAGGTTCCATCTTACAGATAAAGATTACGGAAGAACAGGAGGATGAGATAGAAGAATGGTTCATGAAGGTAATTAAGGCTTATACTAAAGGAGGATGGGATGAAAACGTGATACGAGACTTCTTAATGATAAATTTATGGAATATATGGAAAGCAAAAATGAAGGCGACATATGAAGGAACAGTAGCCGATGGAACAGGAATCAACATTGCATCGAAGAAATTGATGCAAGAGATTCATGGGATCAACTGGATAAGCAAGGGATATGAAGGATTTAGAAATAACAGTGAAACAAACGTAGACTTAACAATAGAAGAACAGGAACAAGACATCAACTTATTTTGCGATGCATCCTTTTCAAACAAGTGGGAACCAACAGGAATAGCAGTATGGGGTGAACAAAAGGAACAAAATTCACCTATCAAACATAGCACAAATATGGATTGTAACTCAGCCCTGGAAGGAGAAGCAGAAGCAGTTCTTAGAGCTACACAAATTGGAGCTTATTTTCCGGGGAAAAGAATTACTATCCATTCAGACAACCTTGAGATTATTCAAGGTATTAAGCAGGTGTCAGCAGCTCGTTGGAATATCCAACCCATCCTACAAAAAATTACCCGTAAATCTGAAGAGCTCGGAAATATTTCCTTCAAACACATCAGTAGGAAGCTCAATAGGAATGCGGATAAATTGGCGAAGGAGGCTAGACACACGGCAACTTTTGCTTATCGGAATACTTGCAGTATCTTCGATTTATCTTCAGCTTTTAGGAAAATAGGGATAGGTTAATTTTGGTTTTTTATTTTTTTGGGTGCCTTTGCACCCTCTCAATGTCCAAAAAAAAAAAAAAAAGATCTTAAGATGTGTGATTCTGTAGACGTAAATCAACAACCTAAACCTATAAAATCATAATAACTTTAACATAATAACTTAAACATAACACCATAAAATATCAATATATAATATGCCAAAAGTTTTTTAATGAATTTCATTTACATAGTACAAACCAAACTATGATTATATCAAAAGTCTAAAGGAATCACAATACAAATAATCCAGGTCTCTTACATATATCTATCTATAGCGGGATTGATAAGCCTAGTTCTTCCCCTGAAGATCCTTCCCGCCTCCCTCTGCATACGGTAAACACACAAAATGAGGTACACAAGTTTACTAAGTTGAAACGCCTCCTAGGACATAAAATTCATACAAAACAGTAAGTAAATCATACTCCCTCTGTCCATAAATGTTTGTCATACTTTTTTTTTCACACGGATTAAGAAAAACAATTAATTCCTTTTATTTTTACTAAACTACTCTCAACCAACTAAAGTAAATGAATTTAATGATGATAACTTTGTGAATATTAAATAAGGACAAAATTGGTAGAAAAGGAAAAAAAGTTTCTTGGTATTTTAAATAGACAATCTTTTGTGGACATCTACTTTTAGAAATTGTGACAAACATTGATGGACAGAGGGAGTATAATTTATATATAACTGGAATCAACATAAAATAATATAACAAGTCCCATCCCAACAATATGTGTATCAATACAATCTTGTACAAGCACATAACTTAGAATTGCAATACAATTCTACAGTCAATACACATAGTGGACTGATCCACCTACGTCAACATATACTAAATACCCATAGTGGACCGATCCACCTATGGTATATTATACCTCGTACCCATAGTGGACCGATCCACCTATGGTACAATATACGTCGTAGCCATAGTGGACCGATCCATCTATTGTACCATATACTTTGTACCCATAGTGGATCGATTCACCTATGGTACACCTCGATAATTTCACATGTCGGCTAGGTGTCGCAACTCTAATAATCACAAGAAATAATATAGACATGACAGACTCGTCTATATGCATTCCAACTAACTCATATATATCACAATATCTCATATATTGTCAAATCTCAGATTTAACAATTCATAATTAAATATAGACTAAGTCAATATCAACAATTACATTTATCTAACTGATAAAAAGATTGAAGTTCGACTGACCTTATACCGTGATTTGGGTAATTCGATCTTTTTCTAATAACAATAACTTTTCAGTTAATTTATATAATTAATAAATCTTAGAATATAACAATTTTGTGTAATATTACACAATTGGTTAATTTATTTAACTATATCACTATAATATTATAAACGTACAACTCATATACGTATAATATTTATTATCTATTCTTTCTTTTATCTACTTTAATTTAATTAAATACTACTTTTCTTTCCATTTCATTCATTCTTTATCGTTTACAGTAAACCAATTTACTTACATAAATGGAGGCACAATCACTCTAATTTTTTTTGTCGAATAAATACAAGTTCCTATCTAGACGATCCAATCTGATCCCCAGTCGTCCAAACGCGTCACAAACTTTTGGTACGACCATTGTAGAGTCTTGTTCGCCCCCAGTCTAGCGTTCTTTGCAAGTCTGTCTGCCCTCCCCTTAAACCGTCTTGGAATATGTTGAAACCTAAGTGGCCTTCCAATACTGGTCTATCTCTGGATTTCCAAGATTGTTGGGTGGATTGTCCAGTTTGCCGCTGACAGTTTCTTAATACCTTGAATCGGTTCAAGGTTATCTGAGAAGATAGTTTTCGTCTTATTCGGAAAGTCCTTACATCATTTGGTAGCTTCTAGTACTGCATGTGCCTCCCCGTCCAGTGCAGAGATGGCTTGTATAATTCTGGACGAGTCTATTACCACTCCTGTCCGCTTGTGATGTTGTACACAGCTTATGCTTGTCGGTATATTCTTGTCTTCGAAGGACGCGTCACAGTGCCACGTAATGTCTGAGTGGTTTGCTAAATTTATATCTGATCTTGGTTCATCGACCTCCGTAGTTGTATGTTGTTGTTGCTCTACCCGCCATGCTTGTTCCTGCATGACTTTGTTAGTAATAAATATGACAGATTCGCAGTCAATATGAGTATTTTCATGAAAGCATTTTATCTTGGATTTCCATATATTCCAGCGTAGCAGATACATGTATGCTTCTACAGTACGTTTGTCCCATCCTCCTTGGCTGAAGTCTTGGTTATTTCAAGGATCCATGAGCTAAGATTTTGAATATCCTGATCCCTGAGCCGATCATGCCAATATAATCTGTGAAACCTTACATGTCAAGAGTAAGTGTTCAGTGATTTCTATCTGATTCATACACCAAATACAATCTTTTGAATCTCCGCACCTTTTTTTGGATAAACTAAGATTTGTCGGTATGGCGCTATTGCATGCTTTCCACATAAAGTTACGTACCCTTTTCGGGATGTTGGAGTTCCATATTACTATCCAAATTTGTGGGTGATATGTATGTAAATAAATAGACGTTTGCGGCGACTTATATATATGTATATCTGTTAAAACTCGGTGTCCTAATTTAGTTGTATAAATTATGTTCTTTTGATGCTGCCAAATAAATACATCCTCGACCTAAATTGTACAATTTTGTTTGTACTATTTGTGATACAACATTTTATGGAAAAACATTGTCTAGTAATTTAGTGTTCCAATCTCCTGTACTTTTGTCTCTTAACTGGTCCACCGTGTTTAAAGTGCAATTCGTTGTTTTATAAACCACTGTGTTATCCGCTAACCATTTGTTAGTCTAAATATTAATTGTATTTCCCTATCTAATCTGATATTTCCCGTGGGTTATTAAAAAAATCTCTTCCCTCGACCAGGCTGGCCCAGGACCATGCTTTTGATTGCCTGAGCGTGACATGTAAAAATTCAGATTTTGGATAGTAGGTACCTTTTAGTAGACGTGTTTCTAGTGTATTCGGGGTTTTAAGATACGCTAGGCCTAGGCTGCTAATAGCGCTATATTCATTCTTTTAAAGTCCTTCAACCCCATTGCTCCAAACATTTTACCGACTGCCAGTTTTTTCCATGCTACCCAATGTATTCGGTTTCTTTCCCTGAGTTCCACAGAAAATTTGCAATTGCAGAGATAAGTTTTTTGCAGAAAGTAATAGGAAAAGAAAATACGGACATAGCCTAGACTGGGATAGCTTGTAAGACAACTTTGATCAGTATTTCCTTTCATCCGACAGATAATAATTATGCTTTCCGACCCTCCACTTTTTTGAAAATCTTCTCCGTAATCCACTGCAGTGAGTCTACCTTTGATTGTTTGTGGGTCAACGGGATTTCCATATAACGTCCTATATTTGTTGTGGATGTGATATGTACTTGTTGAGATACTACCTCTTGGATCTCCGTAGATGTGTCTTTACTAAAATAGATCGCTGATTTTGCAAATTTTTTCGCTATCCAAAACTATTATAATATGCATTTATATATTCCTGAAAAGTTGTAATTTCTGTGTCTGTAATTGATAAAAAGAATAAGAGTAATGATATATACCACCCAGATTCATACCACCCAAATGTCACCCAATGACGTGGCGTGAATTGGTTGGTTACAAATCTTTAATCAAATCAAGAAAATAAATGCATTAACAATTTGTAACCAATCAATTCACGCCACGTCATTAGGTGACATTTGGGTAGTATAAATTTGGGTGGTATATATCATTACTCGATAACTACTCTAATTCAATTCTCTTTCTCTCTCTTTCCTAATTTATACGCACAAATCAACTACTTATCCTTTGTCAATCATATTCACGTCTCTATAAATAAAGTCCCAATTTTTTCTCACTATCTATTTATATTTATATCATCACCTTTTTTTTTTTTACTTCACAAGATTATATATGTAATTACAAGACCAAATAAGAATCTTAAGTTTACCTTTTCTAATTTTTGTGAGCCTCAATCTCGAGCAAATGGGAGCTGAAGTTTGCTTTTATCCTTAGTTTTATATCTTTTCCATTTTTTTTTCTTTTTTTCATTATATTTTGTTTTATTTACAAGTTATAACACTATCCACGTCTCTCTTTTTTTCATGTATTTTCTTTTAGTTTTGTTTTTATCTCTTCACACCATCGCCTTACACATATATAATATACTTTTTTTAATTGTATGTTTTCAGCTAGCGCCACAAACAAAACACGTACACATGCTCATACACGCACTCTTATAATATATATAATGGTGTAACTATTACGAAATTAAGTGCTCGTTTGGAAGTGCTTTTTTGGAGAAGCACTTAAAAGTGCTTTTAGCATTTTAAGAATTTTTTTGACCTTGAAAAGCACTTTTTTGAGAAGCACCAAATATGTGCTTCTTGAAAAAAGCACTTACAAAAAATTTAGATTTCAAAATTATTTTTAATAATTTTTTTAAATTCGAAATTTTATTCCAAAAGCACTTATTTACTCTAAAATAAGCACTTCCAAACGGGCCCTAAATGTATGAGTATCACAACATCTCTCTTAATACAATCTATATATAGGATTTGAGACATACTGTGTACATGCTATTCAATAGTCCTAACATTGCTACAATTTTGTTCGCTACTAGGGTCTAGAATTCCGGAGACACCAAAACGGGACATTTATTTTGCACGGCCCAGTCATTATAGTGGATTATAAAGAAAAGCCTACTAGTTAGGTTCCAACTAAAACCTACTCCCTCCGTTTCAAAATGTTTGTCCACTTACTAAAATTGGTGTTTTAAAATGTTTGTCCACTTAGTATTTCAAGACACTTTTTTCCAATTTTTTCCACTAATACCCCTATCAAAAAATTAAAATTTATGTTTCCAATACACATTTAAGATATCAAGACATTTTATGAAGGGTAATTCTGTAATAGGGACTGTAATCATTAATTTTCTTAATTCGTGTGAAAAGCAAAGTGGACAAACATTTTGAAACGGAGGGAGTAATAAAAAAGCCATAATGACCTTCAACTCTTCCACTCATATAGAAAAACAAAAAAACCATCCCCCCACCCCATTAAGAACCACGATCACCCTAAACTCATTTTCAGCTCTCACTCTCTATCCCCTCTATTCTCTCTCTATCCCCTCCATTCTTTCTCTGTAACTACCCAAACCACCGCCATCCACCACCAACCCCCAACATCCCCCCACCTCCTTCTTCACCATGGCCACCGACACCCTCCCCTAACATCACCACTGACACCCTTCCCCAACATCACCACAGGAACCTTCATCACCATCCCCTGCTTCATCACCTCCATCACCAGCAAACCACCATCACCTTCATCCCCCAGCAAACCACCATCACCAAGACCACCAGCAACCCGCTGACCACCATTACCACCCCCACCTTCGTCTCCCGTCACAGAAACAACACCACCACCACCGATCTGCAGTCATGACAGACATCACCACCACCGCCGTGAAGACCTTCGCCGCTTCTTCACCATTTCCGTCAGCCATCCAGATGCAGATCCAGATCGTGGCCAGCACCACTGCACAAGCGCCGCCACTTCCCTCTATCCAGATCCAGATCGTGGCCCCTCTCCTCCGTGTTCATTATCACCCTGCTTCAACAAAATCGCTGCACCAACGGTGACCCATCCACCGCCACCATTCGCCAGTCCTACATCTTGGCGCCCACCTCTGCTGCACCAACGCTGGAGTTCATGTTCGTGTAATACCACCATCGCTGCTTGACGTTCAAGACCGAAGTCCATCAGCACCGCAATCCAGTCCAGCCCATTCCCTCGCTCCAGTTCGTGAGATCCAGTCCAGTATTAATCCCACCACCACCACCGATGATTGAAGATGCAGATCCAGTTGGTTTTTTTTAATTTATGTAATACTGAACTGCTAAAAGGGCCATATGCAATTTTTTGCAGCTGGGCCAGCCCCATGTAGGTGTACAGTTATATTTTAGTTTAGTTGGGCCAACCTACTGTAATTTTGTTGGTAATAGGGCTGGCCCTGTGGTGTGAAAATAGTTTTTGTTTTTTTTGTTAGGCGTTATGGGGCCAGCCCATTGATGTTTTATGTATTATGGGCCAGCCCCGTATAGGGTTTTTGGGTAGTGTGTACAGCCCTATATGGGCTAGTTTGGTTTTTTTGAAATATTAAAATGTAAATTGTTCTTGGGCCAGGCCCAGTTAATGTTTATTACAGCCCTATGCATAGAATGTGTTTTTCAATTTTCTATTTCAACTGTTCTTGGGCCAGGCCCATGTGGTATTATTATTGTGAAAACTGATGAGTCCAGCCCCATATCCTAAAAAAATGAATAATGTCTTAATAAAAAATGTTAAAACCCGACATGGGTCCGTACCCATTGTGGTTTGTTTCCCAAAAACGTGTGATATTGGTCGTAGTGGGGCTGGACCATCGGTGTATTTTAGAAAAATGTTAACGAGTGTATTCGTGGGTCTGTACCCTCGGAACTCAAAAAATTCACTTTCCATGTAAGGGGTATAAAAGTCCAAAACCCCAACTAGACAAACCAAACTAGGCTTTGAAATGAAGGTTTTTTTTTAGTTCGGCTTTAAATTATAAAGTTGCCAAAAGTTAGGCTTAAAAATGATTTTCTCCACCAAAACTTTAGAAACTGCATCGACTATAAATAAATGATAATAACTACTTTTTTGTCCCAAAAATTAATGTCTACATTATTAAAAATAGTGTTTCAAAATTATTGCCCACTTAAAATATTAAAACACTTTTTTCCAACTTTTTTTATTATTACCTTTTTTTTTAAAAATATTTGAAATATCAAGATACTTTATTAGTGATAATTTTGTAATGTGTATATGGAATTATTAAGTTTCTTAATCTGTATGCAAAATTACGTAATTTTTAGGACGGAGGAAGTATCCAATAGAAAAAAAATCTTTACAAACCACTCCCATGATTAATATTTATCTTATAAAAAAATAATTTACTGAAATGAGTGGTCAATAAGGAATTTAATTTTTAAAAATTAATACTATAATCTTTACCGACCATCTACGTGGTCGGTAGTATATCCATCCAAAGTATTCACGGTCAATTCATACCCTTTCATTTTAAGTGACATTCTTTACCGACAGAGAGCCTTTGAGTCGGAAAGAAATATAAAATTATAAAAATAAAGTTTAATGTTATATCTTTTAATTTTATTGTTGATGTGTATTTTAGTAATTAGATATACTTTTGTTTTAAGTAGACATTATCTTTTTAGTTGTAGGTAAGTGGACAGTAATTTACTCTCTTATTATTATTTATTTGGGCTTGCCCCATTTATATAAGGTCGATAATATATATTTATATTTATATATTTGATATAAATATTATGATTTTAGAGAATATTATATACTTAAAATTATTGTAAAATTCGTATAATATTATATTAGTTTTACGTATATTTTAAATAAAATGTGAATTTGAGATAAAATTTATTTTTATTTCAAGTAAAAATGAGATGTTATGTTAAGAACAATAATCTAAAAATATTTTCATTACTCTATTAATTAAAATAATTAAAATATTAAAATTAATATCATAGACATTGTCTTTGTCTTAGTTAAACAAATTTTCAATCACAACTTTTGTGATTTTTTTATCTAGTATAAAATATTTTTTATAATCAAAAAATGTCTACTTGAAAGTTTTGTCCAATAACTTTAAATTTTAATGATCGATCCTAAATCAGTATACATGTTATTAATACAAATTTTAAGTAACAAACTTAAACTTAAACTTAAATATTTAAATTTGTTTTTTTTTTTCCAACCAACCAACAACTCAACATGTTTATGAGATAATAAACTAACATCACATTTATTCAAAACTCAGTTTAGGACAATATAATTTAGTACTTATAAATATCTGTACAAAATTTTATTTTTACTCAAGATAATTTAATCTTTATTTTAACAACCTTAATGAATATATAGATGTATATATTTTTAATATTAAGTGTTGATATTATTTGAAGTGTAATTTGAAAAAAAATAATAGTTATCTAAACATTGAGCTTTGAATGTGTGTATATTTTCGAATAAATACAGTCTTTCAATTTTATTTTATTTTGTCAGAAAATGTGGTCTTTCAAGTCGTGGAGGGTTTAAGGCAATTAAATTAAGAGTGCTTAATTTATAAAGAGTTCGGGACATCGTTTTCAAATTTCTTTATATAATTATTTGCTAAAACTGAAATAACACTTGATGTCTCTCTATTTGTGATAAATTAATCTATACTTGAGACATCATTTTAGGGTTATTTAGTTATTAATTTTGGGGTTTTCCCCATTTATTTATACTTTACACTTTCTTGTCTAGTTTTAGGTGTTTTGCTATTTTGTGAGCTTTTGCGCGTAATTTGTGTGTTGCTTGTGTAACACTTAGATATATGGAAGTTATTACACCTATGGAAACTGATCTGAAAAGGAAAAATAAAGGAAAACCCTTAGTCAAAGTCAATAAAGAAGAGTTTGGATATATTTGGAATGTAAAGAAGCTGCCAAAACTGCACGTACGTCTACTAATTAATTTACTGCAGAAAAATGGTCTGGAATTATGGATATATTTTTATATGAGCAGCTAGATATTTTCAACGAGGTCATTTCCGTATAAATAACGTCAAAGTCCGATAATTAACGAATGAGATATGACCAAAACAAAATTTGTTAAGGTTTATTCCTTCCCTACAAGTTAGGAATACGGATTTCGGTAAGATCTGGTTTCCTTAACTTGGGGATTACTCCTAATTTTGACCAAGGGCCTATATATACTCATTCCTACCCTAGAAGAACAATCCTTGGTCAACCTTTAAACCAAGAGGAAGCTTACATCAAGAGAAGAGAAGATCAGAAGGAGTTGGACAACAAATTATGCCTTCCTAATCCTTCAAATTTGTAATTGTTTTTCTTTCTTTTTCTAGTATGAACTAATTCTATTTTATCTTGAAATTAGCATATGTGTATGAACTCTGTACTTGTTTTATATATATTAATTAGGATGTTTGCATTTAATTGAAATTAGTGTTTTATTCTCTGTTTTTTTTTGTGTGTTTTGATTTATTGTTTGTAGTTCTTGCGGTTGCAAACGTATAGCATTACCTTAATAATAGTTAAATGGTCACCCGGAAGGGATGTCTAATTATTGAAACACCACATAAGCGTCTAGTGTGCGGTAGTGATCCGGAAGGGCTTGTTTAACTAGATAGTTATTAGGGTTTGAGACTAATCACCGATCATTACGCAGTGTCCCCTTAACCAAGTCCCCTGGTAATTGTTAGGTCGTCTCCTAAGTCCACCCGGAAGGGAGTTAGGAGGAATATAGAATCCTGCCTATTGCATATCACACAATTCTCCCTTACATAAATAGGTTATAACAAAGCTAGTGGGGATTACTTGCTAGATCTCGAGCTAAACTCTTATACTATCTTCTTCTCTTATTTAGTTTCCTGTCTTTACTTTATTTAGTTAATTGCTTAGTCTTAAAACCAAACAAATATTTCGAAGACTTTTATTTTATGCGCATTATCCTTCTAGCTTCTTTATTTGCACTTTATATTGCATAAGTTCTTCCTAACTTTCGTAGTCTCTGAAGAACAAGTCTTACTTATTATTAAAACTTGCATAAGATCTGTGATACCTGCAGTGAGTAACGTGCTTCGGTAAGGGTGTTTATTTGCATCTTATTTATCCTTATTTTATCACGCCCTGGCCGACACCAACACTGAAATATGATATAACGATGAAATATCACGCAGGTTTTTTCGTCACTTACAATAATAACGGGACTTACTTACTATTACATGACGCATACAATTTACTAATACTACTAAAAAACTAAATAAGCGAAGACCTTGGACAACTGGAAATGTCCAAATTATTCCTAATACACTTAGAAAGTTTATTAGCAACCCCATTGAAATCTCTTTTGATGTGGGTAACTTTCCAATTCGGGAATCGTCCTATCCACCTCCATGCTTCCGAAATCATGAGGCGAATCCTGCAATCGATCCCATCACTATGATTAATACCTTGAACTACCTCAAGGTTATCATAGTAGAACGAACTACTCTCGAAACCGAGATCTGCTTCAGACCTCGTGGCGAGGAGAATAGCCCATGCTTCTCCCTCAACGCTACTATTGACTCTTGCTCTCTTAGCGACCAAGTGTTTAACTTCACCCTCCTTGTTGACTGCCAAAGACACCATACTAGACGGTTCCCAACTATTAACATGTGAAGAATCACAAAGCCAAATATTATCGGTTTCATCACTGAATATCGGATTATCGTCTTCCATTATTACATTGCCCTCATTGAATCCAACTGTATTTCCTTGTAATGTCGGGGCATTATCAACAAACAAGTGTTTAATAGAGATCTTTGTTTTCTCTATGATATCATAGATCGCCCATTTCTTTTTTTCTAAGAAGCCATTCATTCTAGCTTTCCAGATATTCCAAAGTGCTAAAAGAACAACTGCCGTTATTATCCGTTTATCCCAACCATTTATCGTGTAGCTCTCTATAATATTTATAATCATCTCTCCTATTTTCCATTAAATTTATCATCAACCTTACACTGTAGTTGAGAGTTTGCCCAAACCCCTTTGCTAAACGGGCATTTTAGGAAGATATGCTCCACTGATTCCTCCCCCATTTCACACCATTCACACGTATCATCATCAGTGCATTTTCTCTTTTTTGAATTTAATTTCGTTGGAATGGCATTATTGTGAAGTTTCCATGTTCCTAACTTTCAGAGGGACATTTGATTTCCGTATCAAATTATATAATTTCCTGCCATCAATCTCTCCTTTCGTTGAAGATTGTCCTATTTTGTCATCATCTATCTGAGCAAGTCGATGATAGCCCGATTTCGTGGAATTTTTACCGTCTTTTGTTTCCGTCCATATAATCGTATCTTCTTTATCAAGTTGCATGATCGGAATTTTCCTAATTTCCAACAAGTCTCTACTTGTACAAATATTATTCAGAATTTCAAAGTTTCAATTTTCCATCTCTTTATTGAAACATTCTGCCACTCTTGTAATTTTACACTCAATAGATCGTTCGAGTTTGAAACCCTTCCTTATCAATGCATCTTCCCAAATATTAATTTTCATTCCATTCCCTATTTGCCATAAACACTCATCTTTAAGGAATTTAAGTCCCTTAAAGATGCTCGCCCAACTCCAAGATCGTTTACTTTTTAATTTTGCATTCCACATATCCGTATTAGGAAAATAGATTCCTTTCAGTCCAACTCCAAGATCGTTTACTTTTTAATTTTGCATTCTGATGTCTCCTCATTTGTGATAGATTTATGTTAGGATGAGACATAATTTTAAGTGATTTAGAAGTCAATAATGTCGATTTTCTTGAGTTTTAGTGCACTTTCCTATTTTGAGTTTTGATTTGTTGAATTATTGTTTTTAGAGCATATTGGGTTTAATTGTTTATTTAGTGTGTAGCTTTAAAGATAATTATGGAGCTTAATTAGAGTCCAAGTCAAAGACAACAACTTATGGAAAGAGATTTGCATGGTAATTGGAGATAAGGAAACAATTGCTAAAAAGATGGAAAAGAAAAAGCTGCCTAAATCTGGGATTCTGCACACACGTCCAAAGATAGGCGTTTTTACCTAAGAAATAGGCCGAATCTGATGATTTCCTTCAAAAGGGCCTAGATAATTATGTTGCGATTCTTTTGGTATCTTGTGGAGCAAAATCCGACCAATAACGAAGAAGATACACTCAAAACAACGCAGCAGTGTTTATCTTTATTTCCATACGAATTTGAGTTGGGCTAGAAGTCCATTACCTTAACTCTTCCTCAAGAAAACGAATTAGGTCTTCTAAACACCTATAAATACACCTTTATATCACTTGTAAATCATCCTTGCCTCATAGTAATTAGTTCTTAAAGTTTTATTCTTCCAGTTTATTGTAGAGAGCAAGATGATGTCTTTTGTAATTTCATTTAGTTTATTTCCATCAGGTATGAACTAAACCTCCCATAGCTTGGGTTTTGCATATGTATAATCTATGAATTCTAATTCTTCTATCTAAGTTTCTTTGGGAATTATATGTTTTAATTTGATATTAGCTTCTTACTTTATATTTGCTTATGTGTTTTGATTTAATGTCTTTCCTAGAACTGATCACTTTAGGATTGTTTTAAGAGTAGTTAGATGGTCTCCTTGACAGGGTGTTTAACTATTGAACCACCACATAATGTCTAGTGTCGATAGCAGTTCTGACAAAACATACTTCTAACTAGATAGTCATTAGGGTTTGTTTTAACCACCGTATCACCAAGATTGCAGTATTTGCTTAGGGCCTTAGTGGCGTTTGATAACCCTATTTGAAATCACTTCTTGGTTGTGACGTAGACCCCTTAGTCGCACTCAAGGTCTAAGCTTAAGGAATTTAGAATCCTGACTAAGTATTACAAAGAGCTAATATTCTCCCTTATGAACTAGATTTATAGATAGAATTAGAAGGATTAGGGCATACTAGCAAAACCTAAGCTATACTTCTCATCTCATATTCTTAATCTTTTACTTTATTGTCTTTATTTTCCTAGTTTTAATTAGTTTAATTGTTAATCTCGAATTCTTATTTGCTTTATTTTCTGTCTTCTAATTATTTACTTTTACTCGTTATTTATTCCTACGCGATTAACACACTTAAGTCCCTGAGAACGAACTCTACTTATCATTAAAACTTGCATACGTCCTGTAATACTTGCAGTACTGTGCCTGTCTAGGGTGAGAGTGCATAGTTTTCCTTACTTAATTTGATCTTATTTTTATCACACCCTAGGCGACACCAAGTTTTTGGCGCCGCTGCCGGGGACTTGTGTCTCGTTAGCGTGTGGGTTATCTATTTCGAGTTTTAGTTTTTAATTAGTTTTACCTTTTAGTTTTTAGTTTAGTTTTTATTTTTCCAGATTTACGCTTGGGTTTGCTTTAGTCTTTTTCTGGTTTCACAGTGTTTAATTCTTGGCCTCCCTTATCGGAGCCTGAGAGGAGCTTCAGATCTTACAACAAACGAGTTCGTGAGGAAAGAGCCATGAGAAGAGTTATGGCAGCCCAACTAAATCCACAAGTTGGAGGAGGACAACAATTACCGGGAGGAGATCCACCACTTGGTGCACCTCTCGGTCAACAAGAGCCACCACTCGGTGGACAAGAGGGACAACAACTACCAGCAGGAGGAGGTAATGGGAATAACCTTAATAATCAACAGAACCGAGTTGAACAAGATCTACCTGGCCTTAATGTACCATTCCATGTTCAACCCATCGGTTACCGCCCTCCTGAGATTCCGAATATCAAATTTAGACCCGATCCGGGTATGCTTAGTCAATTTCAAAGTTTCGGACTCTATACTGGTACTGCAATACAAGATCCGGTAAAAGCGATTCAGAAGTTCATGCAGATTTGTGATGCCTACATTACTCCTGGCATTACACGCGAGCAACTGTATTGTCATATGTTTTCGTTTTTCTTGACCGGAAGAGCTAGCGATTGGCTAGAGATACAACCACATGGAACCATTCATTCTTGGAGAGAACTTCAAGCCGCATTCTTTAACCGATTTTATCCGAAGAGCATGAGACTTAAAGATCAAACCGAGCTTGCAAGATTTTGCCAAGAGGATGGAGAAACAGAGGGAGAAGCATGGACAAGGTTTCAACAAAAATTAACTAGATGTCCGCTCCATGGTTATACACCTGCTCTACAACTTGCTATGTTCTATGAAGGCCTTAATGATAAAGTTAGAGAAAAGGTGGATAACATTGGAAAGGGTAATTTTGTGTCCATGAATCACAATGAAGCTTCTGAGGTGTTGGAAAATATTATGGAACAAGAAAGAAGTTGGCCTTCAACGCGAGCTTCTGTAGCAAAGACCCGAGGAACGCTTCGTTTAGATGCAGAAACTGCGAACTCAGCTCAAATATCCTCTTTAGAAAATCAAGGAGCTGAAAATCGCGATGGAGAAGAATATAGCCGCAACAAAGGTAGTACAATAAGCACAAGGTTGTCAACAATGTGGAGTTAACGATCATTCATGGGAAGAGTGCGAATCAAATCCGCAATCTGTTTACTTTATATCCAACCGATGGGGCAACCGCAACCATCCGGGTATGCAGTATTCAAATCCACAAGGACCTGCTAATCCTGGTCATTATCAACCGCGCCCCCAGAACAACTCTTACCAACAGAGAGGTCAGTACCAAAATCAATATCAGAATAGACCTGCTCCTCCACAACAACCAGCTCAAGACGCCTATACCGATACTTTAGATCAGAAAGCTTTACCTCAATATCCGCAAGAAGGAGCTATAGACAATACACAGATAGCACAAGCTCTAGACCGTTTGACCACGACTATAAACGCTCAGGACGAGAAGGTTAGAGGACACGATGCCAATTTCAGATGCTAAGTACTCAAGTAGAACAGTTAAACAAAGTGTTAACAAGTGTAGTTGAACAAAAAGAAGTAAAGGCAATCGAAGGAGGTGAAAACAATGTTGGGTTCGAAGCTTGCAAGGCTATATGCCTTGAAATTGAAGAAGAAAAAGAAGAAATACCACATGCTGCCATTAGAGCCGTGGAAATTCCGAGTACTGAAGAAGAACCAACCAAGTCTAGCCCCATGGAATCTGACTGTTCTGAAGTTTATGTGGAGGACGATCAAGAGAAAGCCGAGTTCATAGAGCTACTGAGGAAGGTGCAAGAGGAGATTCGATCGGTAGTAGAATATGCAGCCGAGTTGGCTAAAGAGAAAGAGGAAGAAGCCTCAAGAGAGGAATCGAAAGATGAAGTGGCACCTGCTATGCTAGAAGAGAAAGAAGAAGAGAAGGTGGAATCGCCACCTATTGTTAAACCAGTGTCATCAACTATTCCTGATACAAATCCTAAAGATGACACTGTTCTCAAGACATTTGTAGAGGCGTACCAACCTGAAAATATCAACACCCAAATGCTTGAGATTGCGAAGAGAGGACTTACACCGCAACAAGTTTATACGCAAGTTATTCCTGAGAAAGAGGCGAGTGTAGAGATTCCTTTCAGGACCTTATATACTAATGAATTAGGGTTATGTAATAATCTCCAAGCTTGACTGGCGAGGTTCATTTTTTGAAAATCTCTAAATCCAATTCCTCCTACACTCTTTGATCTGGCAACTTTCCTCCAGGCCAACCAATGGCTCCTTTTTTTATTGCCCGAATCCCACCAAAAATTAGAGACAAGGCTACTCATACATTTACAAAGAGTTGTTGGGAACTCAAAGATTGACATAGCATAATTGGGTATCGCTTGAAGAACTGCCTTAATTAAAATTTCTTTACCTCGGTCCGATAGAAGTTTAGCTACCCAACTAGCAGATTTACTCAATAACTTGTCCTTTATGTAATCTAAATTCTCGCTTTTTGATCTTTTAAGAGTCAATGAGATACCTAAATATTTCCCGAAATCTAACGTACATTGAATGTTAAGAATATTTGCTATTTCTTGGGCCTTATTATCCGGGAAACCTTTACTGAACATGATAGACGATTTATTGAAGTTAATTTTCTGTCCCGATGCTTTACAATAAAGAGATAAAACTCTTAAAAAAGCTTCAATTTCTGTATTGTTAATTTCCAGAAAGAACAACGCATCGTCTGCGAATAAAAGGTGCGTAATTCTAGGTGCTGCTCTAGCTATGAAAATACCTCTAATATTATTCTCTCGGCACTCAAAGTTAATGAGACCTTTAAAAAAAGAAAATAAAAGTGGAGATAATGGGTCTCCTTGTCGAATACCTCTTTCTGCCTTAAACTTTTTGAGTCTTTCTCCATTGACTTTTACTTGATATGAAACCGTTGAGATACAATTATATACTAAATAAATCCATTTTTCTGAGAAACCTAGTTTACTTAATATTACCGTAAGAAAGTCCCAATTTACTTGATCATAGGCTTTCGCCATGTCGATTTTTACCGTACCATAATGTTTATTTGATTGTCTCTTATTTTTCATGAAGAACGCCACTTCCTGTGCAATTAAAATATTATCTTGAATACTTCTGCCTTTAATAAACGCTGATTATATGGGTGAGATAATCTCATTCATCATTGATTGTAATCTTAAGGCCATAATCTTTGCAATAATCTTGTAAATAAAATTATTGCATGATATTGGTCTGAAATCCTTGATTGATTCCTAAGATTTCCCTTTCGGGATAAGTGTGATGGTAGTATCGTTGATTTTATCAAGAGGAGTATTATTCTCAAAAAAAATCAATGACTATTTTATGTATATCACCTTTTATGGTTTCCCAAAATTCCTGATAAAAAGTCCCAGGCAAACCGTCTAGTCCCGACGCTTTAGACCCCGACATAGAAAACACCGCCATTTTAACTTCATCCAACTCAGGAGTTTTAGTCAACCTATTATTCATTTTAAAATCGACTTTTAACGGAGTATGATTTGTCACCCTCTCTATATCCTTGACATTAGATCCCTTAAAAATGTTAACGAAGTATCCTTGAATTAAATCCTTCAGCCCATTCGGGTCATCAATCCACTTACCATTATCATCTTTTAACTCATTGATCCTGTTAATATTTCCGCGCATTGTTGTATTAGCGAAAAAATATTTAGTGTTTTTATCACCTTTCTTAATCCAAATGTCCCGAGCCCTGTCCGCCCAAAAAGTCTCTTCTTGCTTCCATATCTCCTCTAGTTCATCCTTGATTTTTTTCTCTAGCTCTTGATTCTCCTTTGTTGGTTCTTCATCTTGTAATTTCCTCAATATATCTTGATATTTATTGATTAGTTTCCTAGTGTTAGAGAATTTTTCTTTACTCCATCCTGAAAGAGCAAGACATGTAGCATCTCTCTTAATAATAATATTCTTAATATTGTCCATATTTCTATAATTATTCCACGCTTTGTTGACTACATCCTTGCATTCTATATTCTCTAGCCATCTAGATTCGAACATAAAATATTTAGGGTTTTTTTTTAATCTTATTCGACCTTTATATGATAAGAGGAGAATGATCCGACCCAATCGCCGGCGGTACTTTAATAACCTTATCTGGAAAAAGATTATACCAATCAATCGATGCTAAACCTCTATCCAATCTTTCTTTGATATTCTCCGATCCTTCTCTTCTATTTGTCCATGTATAAAAACATCCTTTCGTAGGAATATCAACTAAATTGTTTGAATTAATAAACTCATTGAAATTTAACATTCTTTCAAGATTAGGATGAACTCGTCTCCACCTTGCTTTTCCGATGCTCTTACTATTTAATTAAAATCTCCAATGATAAAAACTGGTTGTTGATTCTTACTTATCCAATTTGAAATATCGTTGAACATCTTTGCTCTTTTGTTAATATCATTTGGTGCATTAATGACAATACTATACCAAGATAAAGCATTAGATTCCATGACATGAGAAAAAACATAATTTGAACAAGAAACAGCGATTCTAATATTAATATGGTCCTCCCAAGCTAGAGTAATCACCCGGACCTATGAGCTCTTCCTCCGGGGTTCACTACAAATTTATTATTGAACGGACTTAGAAAACTACACGACTTCACATCCTTACTTATAATTCTTGATTCCAAAAGGCAAACAAAAGAGATATCGAATTTCGAATTGAGGGACTTTACTAATTTCCTTGTCACGGGTGCCTTCGCTCCCTGATAGTTCCAAATCATAAAATTATCCATCAAACCCGGCCGCTTTCACCCCGGGCTGGCCGTCGCCCCTTGGTTTGTTTTAAATGAAATTTTCCTTCACAGGCGAGGCCTGGTACTCCCATCGTCCTCCGAATCATTGCTCGACATGTTGTCTCCCCTAAGATGTCCATCGCAACTAGGAGCGCTACAATAATAGTATTTCTCGTTTTCCATACCATTCTTCATCACCTTATTAGGACCACATACATTCACATACTCATATCCAACAAAGGTATCCTTAATTTCACTGTAACTCACGAGTAACTCATCGAGAAAGTTCCTTGCTTCCACAATTCTTCTACCAAGATTGTTTACATCCTCAAGACAAAAAAATTTCATGCTAGGGTTTAACTCAACACCACTTGGAGCACTCTTCCTTTTCAAGTCCCCTGGCCATGTAAATTTTTCCATATTATTGATAACCCTCATTCTTGGGGTCTTTCTGTAGCTGCTTTGTAAAAAATACTCATCTTCACGAACATGTTGGCTTATGTGAATAGATTGTGAGTTGGAGTAGCTGTCTTCTGGTTCAAAATCTTCATTGTAATCGTCATCTTCCACCATAATACCTTTGCCTTTGTCCAAAGCCATGACATTCATTATTTCCGAGCTCACCATCGTACCTTTCGTGTTACCTTTAAACCCAATCCTTGGACTCTCCATTCCCGTAACCTTCTTATTCTGTCCTTGCTCGCAAATCACCACACCACCTTTGGAAGTCTGCATCATCGGCGCTTCGTATATACGAGAACCAAGACCATCATCAACTCTTGCTTCCTCATTCAACCACACAGAACCATAGAAGTTTTCCATCTCTGCCTCTCTTGCAGTAAGTATTTCATTGACTGTTTGGTGACTGATGATGATTGTATACCCAAAATCTCCCATCTCAGTTTGTAGAATGTTGAAAAGGACATGATATTTGTTTTTACAATCTTCAACAGCTTCACTCTCTGGATTGAGCGAGTTCATCAGTTATGCAAAAGCTATGGTATTCTCTCTTTTCCTTTTGGTAGACTCAGCCCCTTCTTTCTTATTCGAGCTGCTCCCTTCCTTATTTCCTTGAGTAGTTGCTTGGTTTAAATTTTCACCCAAGTTAATTCCACTGATTATCTGATCCATACCACCAAAACCATCGCTATTGTCGTCATCACTATCATTATTATTGTTCCTCTTGAAAGGGAAGAAACTCACAACATCATCAAAGACCCCCCAGCGGTCTCGTTTCCTAATAAGATGGAAAAGTTTGTCATCGCTTCTAACTGTGGTTTCTCTGTTCCAGTTGGAAAAACGATATGAATCATCACTCCATTTAGGCCGTACCATGGCTACAGCGCAAGCGCCTTTGTTGTGGCCAATGTATCCGCAGTTATAACAAAATAAACCTAAATTTTCGTACCTAAAGGCTACCCATGCAGCTCCATCTTGTTGTTCCACAAACACTCCTATCTTAATAGCTTCCAAAGAGTTAAATTTCACCTTGAATCTTAGGAAATTGATAGCCACAACATCATTTGCATGAAAGTCGATCTCTTCAACACTACCAATGTAATTACCCAAAGTTGAATCGTATCAATTGTGTTCTGAGAGCTAGCTAACCCGTACACCCTTGCCCAAGCATAAGAATTGATCATATCGAGCTGGTTAAAATCCATTTGACTATCCCATTTGCAAATCAACACATGCATGGACTGAATGAGACAAGGTCTTAAAACCCATAGTCTCTCCACCTCTTCAGCATCTTAAATGGTGATCTTGAAGACATTGACAGCTAATTCTTCGAATAAGACTCTGCAATTAATTCCCCAAAAGCCGAGAACTGCTTTTCAAAAACGCCCAAAGAAAAGCTTCGTGTGGAAAGAATCTTAGTAGCGAAAACAAACTCGTCGACTCGTGTTCTAATAGCTGAAGTTTTGGTGGCTAAAGATTATGCAACGAATTTTTTCAAGGTGTCACTTTTGGCCTTAGCGAGAGGTAAATCGTGATTGTTAGGGTTTGACATGGTTTGAGAAGATTCTGATACAGATTGCAGGTAATAAGAATGAAAAGGTTTCAAAAAGTTTAAGAAAAAACTATGAGTAGTGTGATTAATTTATACTGAGAAAGCTAAAAGGATTATTTTGGCGTGTGAGAAATGTAAACATTCATCGCCATCCATCTATCCACTCTTGATTAATCTCGAGAGTAAGAAATTATAAACAAATGAGGAGAATAGCAGAAAGCTTGCACGCTTAGATAAAATATGTATAGAAATCAAGTAGGTATAGTAAGAGTCTAAACCCCAGCCGTTATATATGTTGGTGTATCGAAGTACAATTAGAGAATAAAATCTTATATTAAGATTCCAGCTATCTTGGAAGGATAAAAGAGCCAATCTCATGCTGAGATGAAATACACACATGCTCGCAATACTGAATAAAATAATGCCTTGATTGTAGATTATCTTTTGCGTGTAGGTGTGAATAAAATATAGCCCATATATATAATTGAAGCAGATGATATCCAAATTCTGAGATATAGCATAATTGGACTAAATTTTAGGATGTAAGCCCAATATATATTAATAAAGAGTCCAATAATCATAATGAAATTGAAAGACTGAGCCCAAAACCAAGAAACTTGTCCTGTATAAAATAAAACTCCCGCAAGGTATAAGATAAAAAACCATAAGGATGGGAACTTATCTGGATCATCAAACGCTGGTTTGCATGTTGATAGAAGAGTAGACAATTAAACTCAGTAAATCTTCTGGTGACTTCGCTGCAATTTTTTTCCTCTCTATATCGGATCCAATTGAACATGATGGGAAGTTCAATAAGACCCCCAGTGTAGCAGCTGGCAAACGAGTTTTTAAACCAGATTATCATATACATGGATAATCCTTGCATGTGACATTTCACTCTCTTTATCTTTCTTGATACATTCTTGACAATAAAACCATTCCGTATGGTGTAGAACGTGGCCCTGATGTAGTATATCCACTTGTTTATGACATCAATTGTTCCTAATTTATATCGCATGACGCTCGAGCTGAGAGTCCCATAAACTAACGTATATCCCTTACCAAGGAGAAGGGCAGTCAGAATTATAAAGATCCATGAAGGCAACACCGAGTTAGGTTCCAGAGAACGGAGAAGAGAAGAGAGGTAAACAACTGAAGAGCAATCCAAAGCAGAGGAAGAAAAGCTGTCGACCAAGAAAAAAGGAAAAAGAAGGAACAACACACCAAATCTATGTACATTACATCCTATAAACATGAAAGACATCAAATTGCAGACATGCAGTTACAAAGAAAGGAAGAGGGGCAACTGAAGATCAAATAATCAAGAAGAAAAGATTTGTTTAACCACTAGGGTGCATGTTGACTAGAGAGAGAATGTATGTCTTAGGCTTCAGCGAATATGAAACATTAAAAACACATTACTAGTTGCAGTTTCGAGTGTCACGCAGAGATTCATAAAGATACAGTTGAGAAATAATTATTTTCTTGATTATATTTAATCTTTAAATTTTATGCGAGTAGAGTATAAGAAATATTTATTGAGCCAATCATCTCAAATTACTCCATATTTATATGAGAAAATTACCCAAGAGGTCTTGAAGACACCACCCCAAGACCCAAGAAGACCGGGTGAATTCTCTCTTCTTACTAAAGGCCACAACCAAAAATTAACACATAAGCAAAAAATCCAATTACCTTCTTACCCTCTTTTGTTTTTTATTTTCCTATATATACTACTTTTGTTCAGAAATATTTTAAAAACCCTAAATTTTATTATCTCTATTTTCTCTTTCCTCTTCTCTCTCTCTCTCTCTCTCTCTCTCTCTCTTCTTCACGTGAATACACGCTCACTTCATAGCTCACCCCATGGCCAAACTCACGAACCTGCATAAGGAACTATCTCGTCCAAGCTCGCCGGTGTTTTTGACCTCCAAGTCGTCGCACCTCCGAGAAGCCGCCGCACCTCCGTGAAGCAGGCGAACCAAGTTCCGCTGGTCGCACCTCTATAAACGAGCCGCAGATCGAGGCGGTTTTCTTGCTCGAGTGGCAACGTTTCCCTTCGGCGAGTCATGGTGAAGACCCTCCTTGATGTTTAGATCTGTTCGAAATGCAGCTTTATTCTGCTCTTGAATCTTCGTTAGAGAAAGGTTTGAAGCTTTATATATTTAGTTATGATTCAGCTCCCTTGAAGCAGTGCAGATCCGGATCAGATGTGTTGTTAAGAAGATAATATGGCTGCAACCACTACAATTTATGTGGATGTCTTGCCAAGTTATGGTTGACTTTTTTATGTTACCGTGTAATTTATAGCTAAAAGAGAAGCTTGATCGGTTGTGATGTTTCTCAAAACAATTGTAGCTAAGAAATTAGATATTATGAATATAAGCAGAAGAAGAAGGAAGTAGAAATGTGTTGGCCCCATTGTTTAGCCATATTCGATTGAAAATTTATCTTAATTAGATATTTCAGTGCACGTGTGTATGTGTATGTATATTCTTCATCATCATTATCTTGGTCAACAACAATATGAGAAATATAGTTAACAATTTTTTTTATTTAGCAATTTTTAATTTTTTTATTCTTTTTCTTTAATACTTAGCAATTTCTTTAATACAATAAATAAATTTTAATTAAGAAAATAATAGAACTCAACAATTTTTCCGTCATGCTCAGTAAAGTTACTGAGCATACGAGCATGCTCAGTAAAGTTACCGAGTAAACGAGCATACTCAGTAAAGCGACTCAACCAAAAAGTTCGATTAATTTGAAAAAGAATTCGATGCTCAACACTTTTTTCGATACTCAATAACTTTTTTCATGCTTAGTATTCCATGCTCAGTACTTTTTCCATACTCACTACTTTATGCTCAGTACTTTATACTCAATAATTTATGCTCAGTACTTTATGCTCAGTACTTTATGCTCAGAACTTTATGCTCAGTACTTTATGATCATGACTTTTTCCGGCGGTGGTCGGTGGTTGTCGGTGGTCGGAGCTGGAAATTATTGATTGTTAATGAAATAGTAGAGAGAGAAAATGAAAAAGGAGGATGGAGATTAATGGTAATGGAGGAGAGAGAGTAATGGTAATGGAGGAGAGAGAAGAATCTATTTTTTTTTTGTTTTATATACACTAGAAGGGTAGTAATGACATTTGTCAATTTTGAGGCCTCTAAGTAGGAGAGAAGAATCACTTGGTTCCTATATGGCACTATGATTATCTTCAAGACCTCTTGGGTAATTGACCCTTTTATTAAAGAGGGACGTTTTAAAATTTTGTTAATTTTTTTTAGAGATTATTACTCAAAGAGTGTTGAACACACCACCTCAAGACCCAACAACACCAACTGGATTTACTCTTCTTACTAAAGGCCACAAACAAAAATTAACACTATATGCCAAAAATCTAATTACTTTCTTACCCTCTTTTGTTTTTTTTTTTCTATATATCTATTTTTGTTTTAAAAATATTTCAAACCCCTATATATTATTCTCTTTCCTCTATCTTTCTTTTACTTTCTCTCTCATTCCATGTATCTTCTTCGTTCTAAGCCACGAATGAATGCTCGAGAAGATGAAGCCTAGAAAAGCTCCGATTTGGAAGCAATGACGAACGAACCTTCCATGGCGGATCGAGGCGGCTTTCCTGCGTGATGGAAGTCTTCTTTGTTCTAAGCCACGGGATGAATGCTCGAGAATATGAAGCCTCGAAAAGCTCCGATTTGGAAGCAATGGCGAACGAATTTTCCATGGCGGATCGAGGCGGTTTCCCTGCGTGAGTGACAGTGTGTATTCCGGCGTCAATGGTGGAAAACCGTTCACTGTTCCTGCAGATCGGCGGTTTCCGTGTTCTTGCAGATCGGCTTTTTATTGTACGAGCCGCCTTGCTAGATGGTGACTTGAGCACGCTGGCATCGGTGAAGCAAAAAGCAGATCTGCTACTTTCGTTTTCGTGAACATAATAGTGAAGACGATGCTCCAGCGAGTTATAAGAGAAGCTCGCAAATCTTTTGTTTTCATTTTCGTGGCCATGGATAAACGAGCTCCAGATCGAACGAGCTGCACAAGGATGGTTAGTTGTTTTAAGGATCGGAGTACAGGCAAGCCTAGAGCTCATGAACATAGCAGTGTAGACGAAACAGTTCTTTATCTCCGGCGGATCCATGAAGAAGGAGCTGTTTTTAAATTTTTTTTTCCTTTCTAGCTTACTCAGCAAGTTGTCATACTTGTTTTATTTTTATTTTTCTTTTTTTTTGTTGTCGTGTACTGGTATGCTCAATACAATTTTTTTATTTTTCTTTCCTTACTGAAAAAATCTTAATCAAGAAAATTATTTATTAATAGATAATGCTTTAAATTTTAATTAGAAAATAATAGAACTCAACAATTTTTTCCTTCATGCTCAGTAAAGTAACTGAGCAAACGAGCATTCTCAGTAAAGCGACTCATTAAAAAAATTTGAATACTCAGCAAATTTTTCTGATACTCAGCACTTTTTCCAATGCTCAGTACTCTATGCTCAGTACTTTTTCCATGCTCAGTATTCTATGCTCAGTACTTTTTCCATGCTCAGTACTCTATGCTCAGTACTTTTTCCATGCTCAGTACTTTATGCTCAGTACTTTATCCGGCGGTGGTCGGTGGTGGTCGGCGGTGGCCGGTGGTCGCAGCTGGAAATTATGGATAGTTACTGAAAGAGGAGAGAGAAAAATTAATAAAGGAGGAGAGAGGTTAATGGTAAGAGAGGAGAGAGATAAATGGTAATGGAGGAGAGAGAAGAATCTATTTTTTGTCTTATATACACTAGAAGGGTAGTAATGATATTTGTCAATTTTGAGGCCTCTAAGTAGAAGAGAGAAATCACTTGGTTCCTATATGGCACTATGATTCTCCTCAAGAACCCTTGGGTAATTGACCCTTTTTTTTTATTTCAATCAACGTTTTTTATTATAAAATTTAAATGGTAAAATTTTGACCTTAGAAAAAGGAAACAAATAAAAAAGTGTGTTGTAAATTTATCTTTTAAGTAAAAAATGATAGAAATTTTAAAAAAATGACTATTCGTGTGTTTAATAAATATAAAATTTTTGGAACAGAAGAAAATATAAAGACAAGTTTAAGAAAAAATCAAATGATAGAAATATAGAAAAATGAATATCCATGTGTTTGATAAAAACAAAGTTTTTGAAACAGAAGAAAAAATAAAAACAAAGTTAAAAATACATTAAACAAAAGATGAATGACATGTTACAATGATACACCTGACCTGGAACGTTCAGGGGATTGGCACTCCCCTGACGGTCCAGACCCTTCTAGATATCCGTAATAGATATCACCCGGAGGCTATGCTGTAGATCTCGGTTCCGCGGCCTAGGCGGTCGACTGGGGCCTAGCGCCTAGGAGGGACTACGCGGGGCCTAGGCGGGATTACGCGGTTTTGAATCCTACTATGTAATTTTATATATTTAGTAATACGCGTGTATAATTATGATAATTTTATCTATTTAAGTCATAAAATTTATGTAACACCACTATATTGAATATGAAAAATACTAAAATTAGAGTTATAATATCAATTCAAGAATTTCCGAGAGTAAAATAAATTTAATGGAGGGCCTAGGCGGCAAGTTTTTACCATTAATCGGTGCCTAGGCGGGCTAGGCGCCTCTTCTACGACGACTAAGGCGTTGGGCAAAAATGCCTAGCATTTTTACTAGGCGTAAGTGGTTGAGGGGGGAGGTGACGCCTAGACGGCGCCTAGGCGCGCCTAGGCGGCGATATCTACAGCATAGCCCGGAGGTAATCTTTCTTTCGGAAACTAAAAACTCTTTTTCTGTTCTTAAGAAACTTGAAAAACCTTTACGAATGTCCCTTATCACTACTGTTGAACCCGTAGGTTTAAGTGGAGGATTAGCTATCTTTGCTATTAAAAAAGACAATATTAAAATTCTTAGTAAATGCGAAAATTTTATTAGCTGTGAATTTGAAAAACTGGATGGCACTAAGTTTATCTCAACATTTGTCTATGGTACTCCCTTAGATAATTATAAAGACCATTCCCTTGAAAATATTAAATTATGTAAACCAAAAAATGATTTGGCTTGGAATCTAATTGGTGATTTTAACCTTATTAGAAACTCAGATGAAAAAATTGGAGGAAACATCAGTAACAAGAAAAATATGAAGAAATTCAATAATTTTATTAAAAACCTTGAACTTATGCAATTAGACAATAAAGGTTGTGCCTTTACATGGTCTAATAGAAGAAACGAGGATAAACTTATCAAAATGTTACTTGATAGAAATCTGAATAATAAAAAATGGTCAGACCTTTTCCCAAATGCTTGGGTCAATGCCTTACCAGCTATAGGCTCTGACCATAGCCCCCTAATACTTTATCTTGAGGAAAGTACTGATAAGAAATATAAAAGATTCTACTTTGAAAATTTTTGGGTAGAAGAAAAAGAATGCTTGAATATTATTGAAAATGTTTGGAATTCTAGAAATACCATTAAATCTATCTCTAAAGGTAATCTACTGACTAAGTTAAATATGTGTAAGAGGATCCTTACTGTTTGGAGTAAAAGAAAATTTAGAAACACCAAACAAAAAATAGATCAGTATATGGAGAAATTGAAAAGTATTACCAATACTAAATCTTTTAAAGACACTGATAAGGATGAGTACAATTTTATAGTAAAAGAAATAGAGACCCTTTGGAAAATAGAAGAAAATTTTTGGGCGGCTAGATCTAGGATAACTTGGTTAAAAAAAGGGGATAGAAATACAGCATTTTTTCATGTTGCTACTAAAGAAAGAAGATATTTTAATAAAATATCTTCTATCATGAGTGATCAGGGTATTTGGTTAAATAATCAAGCTGAGGTTAACCACAATATTCTTGACTATTTTAATAATGTTTATAACTCAGTGGGCCCTCGGAATTTCACCCCTATATTAAATATTATTCGGCCTAAGGTTACTAAATTTATGAATGAAACCCTCCTCAAACCTATTCTTATAAAAGAGGTTGAGTTGGCAGTCTCAGAGCTAGGAACCTTTAAGGCACCTGGGCCAGATGGCTACCCTGGATTTTTTTATAAGAATTATTGGAGGATTATAAAGTTGGATGTCATAAAAATCATAAATGATTTTTGGTATAATAATGGTAGCCTTGAATATTTAAACCATACCTTTATTTCACTCATCCAAAAAATCCAAAAACCTAGAACTATAAAGCACTATAGACCTATTAGTGTTTCTAACTTTATTTATAAAATCATTGCGAGGCTTTTAGTCAATAGACTTCAACCTATTATGAATTCAATTGTTGATGATACACAAACTGTCTTTATCCCAGGTAGAGGTATCCAAGAAAACACTTATATAACTCATGAAGTATGCACCTATTTAAAAGAATAAAGAACTTCAAAAAATTATAGTATGATTATTAAAGCTGACTTACAAAAAGTATATGAGTTTGTAGAATGGGATTTTCTACAACAACTTATGGAAAAACTCGGTTTTGACCCAAACTGGATTAAGAAGATTATGAACTGTATAACCACAGTTTCATACTCAATTTTGATCAATGGGCAGCCTAATCAACTTAATAAACCCCAAAGGGGTCTTAGACAAGGGGACCCACTGTCCCCTTTAATCTTTTGTCTTATAACACAAACACTAAATGATTTGATTAAAAATAAAATTGAAAATGACCTTCTTGATGGTATTAAACTATCTAGAAATGGCCCCTCACTGACTCACCTTCTATTTGCAGATGACATTGTATTTTTTCTCAAAGCTAATCATAAAAATACAAATAGTTTTAATGACATTATTACTAAATTTGGTTTTTCTACTGGACTCACTTTAAATTTGAATAAATGTGGGGTGAGATTTAGTGCTAATACACCTCACTATATTCAAAACATTTTTGCCTCTAGGGTAAATATGAACATTACTAATAATCTTGGCCCATACTTGGGTTTACCCACGGATTGGGGTAAATCTAAAGTAAAAGAGCTAAATTGCCTTGTTGAGAAAGCTATAAAAAAACCCAAAATTGGAAAAATCTCTATCTCTCGGAAGCAGGTAAAGAAATTCTAATTAAGTCAGATTTACAAAGTATACCAAACTACTTTATGTCCTCTTTCTTTTTGCCTAAGAAAATATGTGAAATGATTACCAAGAAAATAGCAAAAATTTTGTGGTGAAATAAATCTAATAAAGGAATACACTGGACTAATTGGCCAAGTGTAACTTATAGCAAGTATGTTGGAGGTTTAGGCTTTCGAGAACTAAATACTATGAATGTAGCTTTACTTGCTAAACAAGTATGGAATCTACTTGATTAAAAAGACTCCCTTCTATATAAAATACTAAAGGAGAAATACTTCCCAAATAGCTCATTCCTCCATGCTAAATTGGATAGTAAATCTTCCTGGGGTTGGTAAAATCTTATAATAGGAAGAGATGCTATAAAAAATTATTTAAAATGGAAAATTGGAGATGGGGAAAGTATAAATCCCCAACATGATATATGGTTCTCCTCGGAATTAGAAGTTATAAAACCTAAAGATACCAATATTATTAAGTTAAAAGAGTTTTTCTATCCTGGTGAAAGAAGATGGGATTTGGAAAAAGTTAAAAAGAATTTTCATAATAAAGATTATGAAAATATTATAAAAACATTTATACCACTTGTTAAAGTTAGTGATAATCTTAATTGGACCCTTAGTCCTAATGGACTATTTTCAGTTAAAAGATGCTATCACCACTTAATAACTGATAAAATTAAAGAAGCTGAGATTAAGAAACCAACCAAACCACCCTCCTCGCACATTACAGATCCCTTGGTTTGGAAAGCTATTTGGAATATGAAAACACCCCCTAAAATAAAAAAAATTATTTGAAAAGCGATAAAAAAATGTGCTCTCAACTTCTGAAAATCTTTACTTAAGAAAGTGTAGAGATACTAGTTTATGCAATATTTGTAATAAAAAGGTAGAAAATGTGGAGCATATGTTGTTTGATTGTGATTTGGCACGAGCCACATGGCTAGCTTCACCTCTCTCGTTGAAAATCAGCAACCACTCCATGAAATTGGATGTTTGGATGGCTGATTTATTAAATGAAATGAAAAATTCAAGTAGTAATTTTATATATTCTTTTGAAAGGATATGTATTTTAGCGTGGCATATATGGAAGGATGGAAACGCTTGTATTTTTAATAATACAAAATTGGACCCTATGAATACTATAAGGAAAGCTGAGGCAATATGGAAAGAACATTTTGAATGTGTTGGTAAAAATGAAAGCAAAGATAAAATGTTGGATAGACAAATGAAAATGAAAAATAAGAACAAGGCTGAGAAAGGTATAAAAAACCCTTATGATGTTAACCATAAACTGAAGGGAATAACAATTCAACCCAACTATGGGAATAATGCAACTTTTAATTCACAGTTGCGAGATCAAATGATAACTAGTAAATGGATACCTCCCCTAAAAAAACTCTATAAAAATTAACTGTGATGCTTCTTATACTAAAAATGGTTCCAATATTGCGTGTATTGCCAGGGATTATAAAGGAAAAGTGCTAAGATGCCAAGGATGGAGAATTAATGCTGATAATAGCTTGGAGGCCGAAGGTTTGGGAGTTTTGAAGGCCTGTCTATGGGCTAAGGAGCTCAATAATTTCCATTGCATAGTGGAAAATGACAATCTTACCCTCATGGAGCCATTAGTTAGCAATTTTCCCTTTAATTCTCCATGTATTGCAAACATAGTTAGAAGTATTTATTTTGTTTCCGAATTATGTAATCCATCCTTTTCATTTATTAGAAGAGATGGAAATAGAATAGCGGATTGGACTTGCAAAAATTTGCCTATTGGTGAATCTTATGACTTTTGTGCAAGTCCCTTTCCTACTAAATTAGCTAAATTGTTAAGCCTTGATTAGGCTAACACATATTGTAATTTTGGGTTGATCAATATAAGCGTTTAGAAAAAAAAAAAAAAAAAAAAGACATGTAAAATTTTGCAATTCTTTTTCAAAATTGTAAAAGAAAAAAGCAAAAAACTCTATTTTCCAGTATAGTAGAAAGCCTTTAACTCTGGGTATGATTTGAATGATATTGATATTTGATAGTGACCAAGAATTTTCTTAGCTACCAGTCAACTAGTCAAGAATGCATGCAATGCAGGATGACACCAGTTAGATTTCAGCTAACAGTTGGGTACGTGTTGACATGGTTGATTGTCAATATTGGAATATAATTACTTTTTTGTCCCTCGCCTTGTCTATTTCCCAACCACCCGATATAATGTTGCCAACCACCGAATCCGATATATATATGTATAGCCGTTCAGGCCAGAAATAGCCAGAACAGAATAGAGAAGGGAAAAGTATGGACATAAACAATCTTCATGTAGTAATGTTTCCTTTTTTTGCATTTGGTCATATAAGTCCATTTGTCCAGCTTTCTAACAAACTCTCTTCACATGGTGTTAAGGTTTCATTTTTCTCAGCATCAGGAAACGTTAACAGAATCGAAAAAATGTTAAATCCTTCTCCTACAACCCAAATTATCTCTCTTACACTACCATTTGTTGAAGGTCTTCCTCTGGGGATCGAAAGCACTTCTGATTTGTCCCCTGCATCTTCTGAGCTTCTTAAAGTTGCTTTAGATCTTATGCAACCACAAATCAAGACCCTTTTGTCTGATCTAAAACCTAATTTTGTTCTCTTCGATTTTGCTCAAGAATGGCTTCCACCATTAGCTTCTCAACTTGGGATTCAAACCATTTTCTTTTCTGTATTCATGTCTATTTCTACTGCTTTCCTTACTGTTCCATCTAGACTACCTGATCCTAAAAGGGTTCCCACCATTGAAGAAGTCAAGTTACCTCCATTGGGATTTCCTCAAACCTCAGTCACAGAAGTGAAAACTTTTGTAGCTCAAGATTTTCTTTACATCTTCAAGAGCTTTCATGGTGGATCTACTGTATATGATCGTGTGCTTACTGGTTTAAAGGGTTGCTCTGCTATACTAGCCAAGACATGTAATGAAATGGAAGCACCTTATATAAACTACGTCAAGGATCAGTTCAAAAAACCTGTTCTTCTAGTTGGTCCAGTTGTTCCTCAGCCACAATCAGATGTAATATTAGACCCGAAGCTGAGTAAATGGTTGGATCAGTTCGAAGAAAAATCTGTGATATACTGCTCATTTGGGAGTGAAACCTTTTTGAACGATGATCAAATTCAGCAACTGGTTTTGGGTTTAGAGCTTACTGGGTTACCTTTCTTTCTAGTCTTGAATTTCCCATCTAAGCTCGATGCTTCAGATGAGCTAAAAAGATCACTTCCTGAAGGGTTTGTGACGAGATTGAAAGGTCGTGGCATGATTCATACAGGGTGGGTTCAACAACAACAAATCTTGGGTCATAACAGTGTAGGGTGCTATGTGTGTCATGCTGGATTTAGCTCAGTGATTGAAGCACTTGTAAAAGATTGCCAACTAGTTATGTTACCGTTTAAAGGCGATCAATACTTGAATGCTAAGTTAGTGAGTGAAGATTGGAAGGCTGGTGTGGAAGTGAATAGAAGAGATGAAGATGGATATTTTAGCAAAGAGGATATCAGAAAAGCTGTGGAAATTGTAATGGTGGAAGATGATGAAGACGAGATGAGAAAGATTATCAAAGAGAATCAGAAGAAATGGAGAGATTTTCTTGTTGATGATAATATTCAGCAAAAGTTTGTTTCAGATTTGGTGAAGGATTTGAAGGCTATGGCTGCTCCTTAACGTAGCTTGTCTCAACTTTGTGCTAGTATTGTCCTTTATTTTCCATTGTGTATTGCTTTACTTTATCTGTTTTTACATTTCTTTTAATACAGTGGACTGTCTTTACATTTCTTTTAAAATAAAAATACAATCTGAGTCCAAAACACAAGGAACATTATATTTTAATGTCCTAGTTCTAAAATTTTCTTTTTAAAGTCATAGTTTTAATTTTTTGGTTTGCATTTTTACTTTTTTATCCTTATTCTTAATGGGTACGGACCCATAACGTCATACCCTTTAGAGTAATGCTATATATCACCCCTTTACCCCTTCACCCCTTATGTGGAGCCTATGTGACATTAAATAAAGGAGAGAGAAAAAAGTCATTTAAGAAAGAGAAACATCATGATTGGTTTTTAAAATCTACACATAGGCTCCACATAAGGGGTGAAGGGGTGAAGGGGTGATATATAGCATTACTCTACCTTTTATTACATTGTTTTTTGGCTTTTAATCCCGGATTGTTTTTTGTTTCCATTTTTTATTCTTTAGGATTATTTTTGGTTTCCTTTTTTGATTCTTTACGCTTTTGTCCATATGTGTACGAACCCATCTCAAACATTACCTATATTGGTCTATACCCATCTCGAACATTAGCTACCTGGAGCCTGAATATTATCATAGAGTATCTCAGCATCACACATGACACAACAAATATAATCAAATTAAGAACAAAACAAATATTCACAAATTCAAAAAGACTGTACCCAAGTAGTTTAAAACAGAACAGATATTTACAACTCAAATGGGGTTGTGCCCATTTACATAATCAAAGAAAACGGTACAAACAAGTTACACACAGTATGGGGCTGGACCTTTTACCAACCAAAACTATCTGGGGCTGGCCCCATCAGATCCAAACAACAAATTGGGGCTGGCCCCAGGACCGCCATTAAAAAAAACTGAACCCTTCTTGCTTCAGAATGGATCCACGCAAATTGAGGAGATTGAGTCCACGAATGTTGAAGAATACAACCCATACATGGCTTCCAGGCGAAGATCCATCTGAAGGGATCTCACCACGGCGACGACAGCTGTTTTCTCGTGCAACAGGACGGCGACGGTTTTCTCGTGCAACAGGACGGTGGCGCGGAAGGCCGGATCTCACGGGGTCTGTTGGTGATGAAGACGGTGGAGAATGGTCAACCACGGGAAGCCCAGATCTCACAACGCTCCGGAATGATGCTCCAGATAGGCCAGATAGGCGGCGCTGATGTCGAGATTTGAGATAGCCACGACTAGCAGAGGAGGAGAGCGACTGTTCTTGTTGTACATCAGCATTTAACGAGCGGGAATGATGGTGGTTAATGGTCCACAGCACGAGGTGGGATGGTGACGGTGACGCAGGTGGGGGTGAAGAAGAAGGAGAACAGAAGCTTGGGTAGGGTGGTGATGGTGACGCAGGTGGGGGTGATGGTGATGAAGGTGGGGTGGTTTAGAAGATGAAGATGGAGGAGAGGGGTGGGGGTGATGTTTCGCATTCTTCAGAGAGAAAGAAAGAGTGAATAGAGAGGTAGGGGAGGTTCGATGCTTAATTGGGTTGGGGGTTGGTTTTTTTTGTTTACTGTAGGCTAAGGGTTTGGGGGTATTCTGGTATTTGACCTCATCTAGTTGGACTACTTAGGGGCTGGTTGAGTTTGGAATTTAAAAGAGAAAGTGGGGTGTGGGGTGGGTTTTATAAAGCAAAATCTCCTTGTTTTAATACACTGGAGAGCGGCTTGGCTTGGTTTGAACATGTACCGTTTAAAAGGAGAAAAAAAGCTGGTTGGTCAATCGCGACCACATTGGTCAATCGCGACCACATCTTCAGTATGACTGAGCAAAATTTAAGGCAACCCGAGTTTTGATCTTAACCCGGTAGAAAACCGACAAAGGCCATTTTAATTTAAACTAGAATTAACGTTCGGTCCAAATAAAAAAAACCAACCCGAAAAAACAGGGCCAAGGTTGAAAAATATTGGTTAGATGACCAGTTTTAACAGTACAACCCGATCTTCAATATATAAGCGTTATTTTGATAAAGTTTGTCTTGAGATTTCGATGTGGGACATTGAGCTGTTTGCCCAATTTTCTCGCACGATGCACACTCTGTCCAATGTTTTCGCACGAGCTGCACGCTTTTGCCCAATTTCTTCGCTCGAGCTGCAAGTGTTTTCCCAACTTCTAGCACGAGCTGCATGACTCGTTACTTTACAGTATTTTTATCCCACATCAGAATTTTACAACACATTTTGACAGATTTTTCTATAAATTTTGGTCTATCATCTTGCTCATTCTTGTGCTAAGTTAACTTTCTATCCTTTTCAACCCCCATACAGTGGGTTATAGGATTGGATGATATAGTTATTTTCTTGTTTTATCCTTGGGTTTATAATAATTTATTTTTTGAACCTTTAGGTTTATTTTTTTCATTTTGGCGAGGGTTAAAATATTTATTATTTTACCCTTTAAGTTCTTTTTTTTAATATTTTGGGTTAAGGATAATTATTATTATTTAACCCAATAAGTTTAATTTTTTTAATGTTGGGTTATTAATTTTTATTATTTTACCCTATTTAATTTTTTACCATCAAAGGTTGAAATAAGTTTTATATTATTTGACTTTTTAGTAGGTTGAATTTTTGAGTTAAACTTTTGTGAACCCGGTACAAATCTGATTTAACCCGTGCATTGTCAACTCGGTTGTGTTAGCAATGTATAAACTAGGGGTGCTCACGGGTCGGTTAACCGACCCGTAGGGGTGAACCCGATACCCAATCCTAATTCTCGGTTTTTAGTTTGGTAAACCCAATACCCTAATTTTTTAATTAAATCTACACGGGTTGAGTTAAGGCGGTTTGGGTCGGGTTCGGGTCGGGTTCGGTTATGGTCAACGAATAGTCAAAACACCTAAAACAGTTACTCCCTCTGTTTTAAAATGTTTGTTCACTTTGATTTTCACACAAATTAAGAAATATAATTATTACAGTCCCTATTACAAAAGTACCCTTCATAAAGTGTCTTGATATCTTAAATGTGTGTTGGAAACATAAATTTTATTTTTTAGTTGGGGTAATAATGGAAAAAATAAAGAAAAATGTCTTGATATTCTAAGTGGACAAATATTTTGAAACTACATTTTTAGTAAGTGGAACAAACATTTTGAAATGGAGGGAGTAAAAAAATACATACGTTCATTAAAAACTATCCATAAATAGAAGCTTGCCTAAAATAGAGACTTACTACATATAGAAACTTTCTTAAAATAGTAGAGTTTTCGACAGATATCAGAGTTTTCCATCAGAAATCAAAAGTTACAGTACATTACTTAATACAAAAACTGAATCACTTCTAAAATTATAATACATATCAGTTTGCAACCTAAATTGTGCAAAATTAAAAACTTGTACAACTTTGGGTGCGAATCTGTTAGTGATTCCAAAAACCAACTTCCAATGCTTGATATTTCATGCAAATTTGCAACAACAAAAGAGAAGAAATTGATAAGTGTTAGGCTTAGATTTAGTTTCATCATTAGCTTCAAATATAGCCTCAGGTTTGATATTTTCATTGGCTTTATAAACTTAGGGACCTTTTCAAGGGACAAGGGACAAATGTTATAACTTACAAGAAACAATTTTCAACTCAATTATTGCCAACTCAACAATTTTCAACCTATTATAACTCATTCATCATAAGATAAATTCATATAATAATTGTATTTGGGACAAGTGAAATGGGAGATGCAAACAATTTTTGGTTGTTTAAAATTGGTAACTTGTAAGTTATAAGAATAGATTTATATACCTTAGGTTATTGGCTACTAACTTGTTATAGTGGACTCTTGTGAAGTCTCACTTAACTCATCTAAGCCATAATAACCTGCAAAATATCACAAATTCCACAAATTCAGTTTATAAGGAAAAAAAGTTAGTCAAATCAGACTCAGAAATGAAGCAAAAATGAATATTTTACCTAACTCAGCCTCCAAGTGTTCAGCCAGAACCTTAGATATTGTAAGATTAATAGGAAGAGTTGACTTTAACCAATTTTGAGTGCAAATCAGTGCCTCAATTGTACTAAGTGAAAGAGAACTTCTAAATTGATCAAGTACCCTTCAACTTCTACTAAAGGCAGATTCAGAGGCAACGGTTGAAACAGGGACATCTAAAACAAAATTTTGCCATTTCAGATAAGTGTTTAAACCTAGAGGCATTATTTTTCCACCAACTAAGAATACCGAACTCAGAAGTCATTTCCTCAACTTCTCCATTTAGATATCTTTGAAGTTCATTACCTTTAGATAAGTGTTAACCATTAAAGACTTTGTGAAAACACCACTGGTTTCACCCAAGTTTTAAATGTTTAACATTTATTCATACATTAAATGTTTTTAAACTTGTTTTGGTTTGAAAATTATTGTTAATGTGTAAAGGAAATAAGCAAATCAGTGAATTCAAGTAAGAATTCACTAATTTAAACTTAATCAAATGAAAACTAATTGAAAACATTAATCACTAAAGAATTAATCTAAGTAATTACCCTGTAAATGGAGTAACAAAGAAAACTTTAAACAATAAATTCCAGAACAAGACCAATAACAACATTTGCGAGATCATGCAAGTAAACCAGGGTAACGTTCTATTAGCCAATATTCATAACTCAAATGAAAACTAATTGAAAACATCAATCACTAGATAATTAAGCTAAGTAATTACCTGAAAATGGAGTAATAAAGCAAGATTTAAGCAACCAAATCCAGAACAGGTCCAATAACAACAATTGCGAGACCATGCAAGTAAACAAGGTAAACAATCTATTAGCCAATATCAAATGAAATTTTACTGAAACTTCAAATCTCAATCTCAAACCCCAAACTCAAAGAATAATCTGACTTCAAAATACATACGGGTTTTCAAAAATCGGTTACTTAACTCAAACCACAACTCAAATCAAAACTAATACCACAACTATTGCCACTTAGAATCCAAAATCAGTTTCAAATTAAACATATAGAAATTAGGGTTTATAATAAAAACCAGAAAATCCTTTAATAAACCCAAAAATTGTTACAAATGCATAAGTTTTACACATTCAATTAATTAAAACTCAATCAGAAATTAAGAGAATCAAAAAACACACCTTAGGGTTTCAAAAATCAAAATACCTTTCGAAAGGGACTTTTAATTGACAATAAGCAACTGTCATGCCATATATGGGCTTCATCTTCCTCCAACCCATGAACTAACACTCTAACCGTGGTTAGATGATTAAACCCAGAACCCAAAGGACGGGCTTTATCAAAGCAATAAATGTGACCTATTAAAATAGGTGAGGTGTGTTCAATGCGGTGTATAATACCTCTCTTTTTGACCGGCGAGATTAGACAAGAATGGAGAAGATGAAAGGCTAGAAGCTTAGGGTTTTCGAGAGCCATGGAGAGAGACAGAGAGAAGACGGTATGAGAGAGATAGAGAGAGAGAGAGAGAGAGAGAGAGAGAGAGAGAGACGTGATTGGGATGAGAGAGGGGGTAAAATGACCCTTCGTGTAATGAAAAGTGAAAAGCAAAGGAAGAGTAATTCAAGCGTATGGAATAAGCGTTGAAGATTTGTTTTTTAATATATATTATTGATATATATATATATATATATATATATATAAACTAATCTTCGGGTCGGGTGCGGGTAACCGCGGGTTTGGCAAAGCCAACCCCATAGTCCGGCCCAATACCCAAAAAAATTAATTTTTTGGTCCAATAGGGTCGGGTAGCTAAAAGGCTCGGTTTTTTTTGGGTTGGTTTCAGCGGGTGGGCGGGTTTTCGGTTTAGGTTGAGCACTCCTAGTATAAACAGTCTAAAATGAACCTGGTTCATGTATTATCCGGGCGAGAAACCTTAACCCGGAGATAAACCGGTGTATGCTCCACCCTAGTCTTTAGCAAGGACATACATATTCTCGCTAAAGGTATCATTATTTGCGAAGAAAGTATTTAACGAGGACAACTGTCCTTGTTTATGTGTATTTGTTTTTCGGTGAAGAAAAAGAATTAAAATATACACTTCGTCCTCGCTATTGTGATTATTTTCTGTGACGATGTTTTTGTCCTCGCCATTGAGTATCATTCGCGAGACATACTAAGTTATTAGCAAGGACAAATATACTCGATATTGAGTGACGAGTATATAGCTGTCAACAATAAGAACACCATTAATGGTGAATTTTGTAACAAAAAAACGACCCATTAAATGCTTTCATTTTTTTTCTTAATCTGTAACTTGTGATCGTCTCATCATTAAGGAAACTTCCTTATTACATCATACACGTGTCGGTCCCACTATGAATCAAAGAATCCCATCAAATTCTCCAAATTTGGTATTTTTAAATATTAAACTTTTTTTTGTTGAAATTAAGTATTTGTTGTAATATGCTTTGATTATATAAATGCAATGTGTATTATTGGGTTTATTTTTAGGTGTTATAATGTATATTATTTGGATATAATTTTTTCTTTTTTAAATTTGTTTAATTATTTTTATTTGGTTATAGTTAAATGTTTAATTCAATTTAGATAATGGATCCGCTTATGGACAAGAGTTGGATTAAACCAAATAATTTCGTTACAACGGAATATTTATCGAGTGATGGATTTTATTTATTTGGCCAAAGAACACGTGGATATATCCGGTAAAATATTTAGTATGTTTAATCATTGTTTCAATAATCAAAATTTTCATATTGACGATGTTAGATCTTTATAAATGAGGGTTTTGGTCATCGTATAAGGTTTGGACGAAACACGGGAAAGAATAAATGATTCTCGTGAATAACCCAATTGTAGATGATGAAATGTTGAATGTGTTGGATGATTTGAGACCCGCTAAGGGCCACTTCGGTGACATTTAGATGGATGACGAGAATCATACTGGACGGGGTTGTGGGTGTTTTGACGCATTGTTCGAGGAAATGAAGACATCGTTGTACTCGGGGTCTACTACGATGGGTTCCATGAATTTTATAGCCAAGTTAATGCATGTCAAAGTGAAGAGCAAGTATACAAACACCTATTTTACCGAACTTCTTTAGTTGTTCTGTCATGTTTTGCCAGAAGGTCATACTTTACCTTCTTCTTATTAGGAGTACAACAGAAAGTTGAAAAGTTTGGATATGAGATACATCAAGATCGATGTGTGTTTGATTGTGTTTTGTATTATAAATAAAATAAAAAATTGGAGAAATGTTCAGTATGTAGTGAATCGAGGTGGGATCCGAATAAGGGAAGAAAGTGCCACATAAGAAACTGCGTCGTAATCTGATTGCGCTAAGGTTGTAGAGAATGTATGTTTCGAGGTACACCGCCAAAAATATGATTTGGCACCATACAGAAAGAGTACAGATGAAGGTATGTTGTGTCATCAAGTTGAAACATAACATTGGTATTATGCATTGTAAGAAAAATGTGTGTGGTAGTCTGCTCGGTACAGTGGTTTGTTTAGATGAGAAAATTAACAAAGATAACGTGAAAGCAATAAAAGATATGAAAGATATGGGTATCAGGAATGAGTTAGGTTGTTCGAGAACCGAGGCAAAACGATACTACCGGGCACAAAGTATGCGATGTAACCGGAAAAGAGACACATGTTTCTGGATTGGTTGAATGCGCAGAAGTTTCCTGATGGGTTCTCTTTTATTTTGAGGAACAACGTTCAGAGTGATTTGGTGAAGATCATCAGTATGAAATCCCATGAATTCCATATAATGATGCAGATTTTTTTGTGGCTAGTATTCCAGGGCTAATTGACAATAAAGTGATTAGAGGTTATTGGGTTGTGCAACGTGTCCGAAAATGTTTGTAAAAAGTACCCTAAGTAAGAAAGAACCAGAATTGGGAAAGTATGAAGTGGTCGTGCTTATGTACAAGTTGGAGACGATTTTTTCTCCCGTTTTTTTTTACATAATGGTTCACCTTGTCATACACGTGTACGAGGAACCTCAGTTAGGAGGTCACGTTCAAATGTGAGGGCAGTGCAACACTAACATCAGTTGTTAAGGCTATGCTCAAGGGGGGAACTAACCGTAGATTTTTGCGTCTTCGATAAGACATGGAATCCAGGGAGCGTGTACGGGAAACACGTGAACCAGGTGCTCGGACCCACTGCCAAGAGAAGCTATCTTTGTATTTTGAGATATGGGCAGCGGTCCCGACTGAGCTGCAGCGCCAGATCTGAAACCGATTGCGGGTAATTTTTTTAACCTTAATCTTTTTAATGCCCACTATATATATATAACTGTAATAGTTGAAAATATTTGTGAACAAGATTTCTTCCGCATCAATGGCTGCATGCAAAGGGTAAGACTGGGCCATGATCTCCGGAAACATAAATGCCGCATGTGCTAAGGGCTACCGCGATTTCAAACACGGACTGAAGAAAGGTTTTTATCTTAAGGGTAAAATGTCGGATGACTAGACACCGGAGAACTGGGAGGCTACCTGTAAGATGTGGGACTCGGAGAAGAGTAAGGTAGTATTATTGATTTTAGTTATAATTTGTATATATATAAACTTTACTATTATAATAAATATGTTTTGGATTGTTTTGCTAATAAAACAAAATCATGCTCAAGCGAATCAGAAGAACCAATCAAAGCAAAAACGCCCAACTGGGGCAGGATCGAGGACTTACTCCTGAGCACAGGAAGAGATGTTTGTGGTAAGGAACACAAATCATTTCTTTTTAACATTGATTAATCCTAAAATATTTATACTTCACCGGAACAGAAGGAGGAGAAGAACTTGGTGGTTTCGAGCATCGGTCGAGGATCAAGAGTAGGAGTTGCCCACGAAAGCCTACACAGAGATCGAATGTAAGTATTTAATAAGATTTCAAATATTTATTCACATTCAATTTTTAATTAAATAATGTTTATTTATTTCATGAAATAGGACGCACTGAGAGTCGTCATGTGATAGAGTCAAGGAATCGCAGATTCAATCTGGCACGCCATCATCTACACCGTCCCTCACACAAAAGGATCGGTTGGAGGCGGTAATGAAGGCGGTTCGCCAAGGTATGAGTGAAGGGACCCGGAGTTAGATCCCCGGAGTTGGAGCACCTCCCAAGGCCAAACATACTAGGAGGTCAACTGATCAACCATTTGAGAAGATGGTTCTGGATTTTAACAGGATGATGGGGGCTATCGACGAATATTTAATCTCAGTGGGTAAGGAGCCATACATTTTAGAGGATGAAAAATTGGTGGGTCCTGGTGTGTTATAAAATTAAGAACTGAAAATAAAGGAACCACAATACCACAAGTGCACGGTTTTCCAAGTAATATCCGATAAATCGAGTTCATTCTCAGGGACGGATTAGGTATAACTCTAGTATTAATCAGATAGTAGTAGTAGTAATTGCTTAACAGAAAAATAAAATAAAGATTTTTGTTTTGTTTTTATAAAATAAAAGATGCAAGAAAATAAACTACGGAAATAAAATAAAGCAAGTAAAAGAGAATTTAAACTTCAGAAGAGAGAGAGTACTTGATCCTCGCAAGGGTTTCACCTAACCTATCTAATTAATGCTTCTGTTTAAGGGCTAAACTGGTATTATTGTGCTAGTCGGGAATCTAATATCTCCTAACCCCCGTCAGAGTGGACTTAGGAGCTATCCTACGGTATTACAAACCCCGTCAGGGAGATTATAAGCTACTTTCAGATGAATAATATTGTACCTCATTGGCTGCATGGTTAGTTAAGCCCGTCGGGGTCAATAACGAATACTACGCGTCTATTATCTAAGTCTGTAATTAAACCCCCCGTCAAGGCGATCACTTCCCCACCAAAGTGAATAGCTTAATTACTATGAGCTAAGTTTGATTCATGACTTCAAAATTAGTGATTAAAACAAAATAATAGTCAACACAAAATACCTAGTCTAATTTAAACCATTAAATCCCAAATTCGGAAAACATAAATTAAATAGAATTGGGTTCAACCCATATAGCGATTCTTGATAGTCTATATGCGTCCTAGAAGGGGGGTTGAATAGGACAATAGAAATTAATCGGCTAATTTTATTTCAAGTAAATAAAATTAAAAGCTAATTTGAATCCTATTGTTTTAGCAAACTAAATAGTAATGAACTAGATAATCCTAAAAGACAATATTATCAAACTATTCATGTAGGCATTTTATCAAGCATATAGAGTGCGGAAATGTAAAGAGTGTAGAGATAGAATACGATACACAACGATGTATAGTGGTTCGGTTTCCCTACATCCACTACCTAAGGAAGCCTCCTTAGGATTTGCAAGATTCTCCACTAATCTTCGTAACTCTTAACCGGGTGAGATTACAAACCCTTACAACCACTTCAAAAACCTTTGAAGGAAAATACACTTGTGTTATCACCAACACAAGGAACCAAGCATAAAACCTATGCTCACACTACTCTCTTAATCTATTACAAGAACTAAGAGGAAAGGGAAAAGTGTTTAGGGGTGCTTATAAAAGCTTTGTAACTAAACTCCTAAATGAGTGGATATGAACTAAGTAGCTTCACAATGAATATGACTTGAATGCTCCTTTGAAACCTCTTTGAATGATAATATTAATTGCTCTTAAGATTGGTAGATGGAAGGCTTGAGTTGTGTCTTGAATGAGCTTCATTTTATAGCTGAAAATATGGTCCAACGATCACAAGGCTTCTTTCTAACGGATCTATTTTATCTCCAACGGATATAAGCTTTGTCCTCTTGTAATGTTGCAGGAAACCCTCTCTTGCGGTGTACCGCGGGAATGGTCCGGTGCACCGCACAGATTCTTGATGCTTACTGACGGGCTATCCTGTGCACCGCGCCTCTGGTCCGTGCCTTGGTCCGGTGTACCGCGCTTTGGTCCGGTGTACCGTGCAGATTTAAGAGCTTACTGACGGGCTATCCAATGCACCGCGCTTCTGGTCCGTGGTTCTGCGGTGTACCGCATGTTTTGTCCGGTGTACCGCGGAGCTGCTCTTTTGAATTTTAAGCTAAAGTCTAAGGAAAAGAACACAACTAATCTAGTGAGGGGTTTTGGAAAATATTTAAAGTGATACCAAAATGAATTTTAGTTTAAATGATGATTTGTCGAATATTAAAACGGGAATAAAAACAAGGTGAGGCTAACAATCTCCCCCTTTTTGATGTTTGACAAATCATAAACTTTTGAATATGCCTAAGATTAAGTTTTGATCAAAAACTCCCCCTCAACCTAGTTACTAGAGTTTTTATAAAAACTCCCCCTCACAAAATGCATTTGAAAAAGTTTAACTAAAATTTCTCCCCCTTTGTCAAAAACAAAAAGAACTAAGGAAGTAAATGGATAACAATGTAGAAGCTTCAAGGATCCTATCACATCAAGAAAATATTAGCAACAAGAGAATATACACAAAAAGCACAAAATAAAAAATGCAAGAAGAGAGGGTTAGAGAATTTGCATGCCAATCTCACACCGAATTTTCTCAAAAAGATCTTGGGGTAAAGGTTTAGTAAAGATATCGGCTAGTTGATTTTCCGAAGTGACAAATTCAAGTACAATATCCCCTTTTTGAGTGTGATCACGGATAAAATGATGGCGGATTTCGATGTGTTTTGTTCTAGAGTGTTGAATAGGATTTTTGGTAAGATTGATAGCACTAGTGTTATCACAACGAATGGGAACACAATCATACTCTAGGCCAAAATCTAGTAAGGTTTGTTTCATCCAAAGAATTTGAGTCACACAATTTCCGGCCGCAACATATTCGGCTTCGGCCGTGGATAAAGCAACACTATTTTGTTTTCTACTAGACCAAGAAACAAGGGATTGACCTAAGAATTGGCAACTACCACTAGTACTCTTCCTATCAAGTCTACAACCGGCATAATCGGCATCCGAGTAACCTATTAGCTCAAAAGAGGTAAATCTAGGGTACCAAAGTCCTAGACTAAGGGTTCCTTTCAAATACCTAAAAATACGCTTAACGGCACTAAGGTGGGATTCTTTAGGAGAGGATTGAAATCTAGCACAAAGACACACGGGGAACATAATATCGGGTCTAGAAGCGGTTAAATAAAGTAAGCTACCGATCATACCTCGATATAGTTTCTCATCAACATCCTTACCATCTTCATCTTTGTCTAATTTTGTGGATGTGCTCATTGGAGTTCCAATTTCCTTTGCATCTTCAAGTCCAAACTTTTTGATCAATTCTTTTGTATATTTGGCTTGATTGACAAAGATGCCATCTTTCATTTGCTTGATTTGAAGTCCAAGAAAGTAATTCAATTCTCCCATCATGCTCATCTCAAATTCCTTATGCATGCTTTTAGAAAAATTCTCACAAAGATTTTCATTAGTAGCACCAAATATAATATCATCCACATAAATTTGAACAAGAAGGATATCTTTTGAAGACCTTTTTATAAATAAAGTGGAGTCAATATTTCCTCTTTTAAAACCATCATCTAATAAAAATTTGCTTAATCGTTCATACCAAGCACGAGGTGCTTGTTTTAAACCCTATAAAGCCTTTGAAAGTTTAAAAACATGATTTGGAAATTTTGGATCTTCAAAACCCGGAGGTTGTTTAACAAAAACTTCCTCGTCTATAAAACCATTTAAAAAAGCACTTTTGACATCCATTTGGTAAAGTTTAAAATTCATATAACAAGCAAAAGCAAGTAGCATACGAATAGATTCAAGTCTAGCTACGGGAGCAAAAGTTTCATCGAAATCAATACCTTCTTCTTGATTGTACCCTTGAGCAACTAACCTTGCTTTATTTCTAGTAATGATGCCGGTGTCATCTAGCTTGTTGCGAAATATCCACTTAGTGCCAATAATAGTGGGGCCAATTGGTTTTTCCATTAATGTCCAAACTTTGCTACGCTCAAATTGATTTAATTCCTCATGCATAGCGTTAATCCAATGATCATCTAACAAAGCTTCTTTAATATTCTTGGGCTCAATTTGAGATAAGAATGCTTGATGAGCACAAAGAGCAATAATACGGGAGCGAGTGGTAACACCTTCTTTTGGATCACCTAGAATTAATTCACTTGGGTGATCTTTGATATGTTTCCAACACTTTGGTAAATCCGTACTAGCTTCATTTAATACTTGATCATTTTCCTTAAGAGGTTCTTCATGAGATTTTAATTCTTGAGTAGGAGATTCTAAGGGTTGATCTAGTGGAGTATCTTCATCAACATCTACCACTTTCTTGATACAAAACGGATTAGTCTCATCAAAGTCAACATGCATAGATTCCTCAATAGTACGAGTACGTTTGTTGAAAATGCGATAGGCTTTTCCTTTAGTGGAATAACCAAGAAAAATGCCTTCATCCGATTTAGCATCAAATTTTCCCAAATAGTCCCTAGTGTTTAGGATAAAACATTTGCACCCAAAAACACGAAAATAAGCAATAGTTGGTGGTCTACCATTCCAAAGCTCATAAGGGGTTTTCTTAATAATGGGTCTAATAAGAACTCTATTTAACACATAACAAGCCGTATGAACGGCTTCACCCCAAAAGTATGTAGGCAAGCTATGTTCTTTTAGCATTGTTCTAGCCATTTCTTGTAGAGTTCGGTTTTTCCTTTCCACTACCCCATTTTGTTGGGGAGTTCTAGGGGCCGAAAAATTATGCTCAATCCCAAATTCATCACAAAAATGCACAAAAGGAGAATTCACATATTCACTACCATTATCACTACGAATGCATGTAATAGAGTAGCCTTTCTCATTTTGCACCTTTCTACAAAGTTTTGCAAATTCATTGAAGGCATCACTTTTTAAAGCAAGGAACATCACCCATGTATATCTAGTGAAATCATCAACAACAACAAAGACATATCTAGAACCCCCTAGACTAGTGACATCAACGGGACCAAAAAGATCCATATGCAATAATTGAAGTGGCCTAACGGTGATGACCTTATTTATGGATTTAAAAGATGAACGATGTTGTTTACCAAGTTGACATGCATCACATAATTTATCTTTATCAAATTTATGAATAGGCAAACCAACAACAAGATTTTTCTAGATAATTTTGAAATCAAATCCATGCTAGCATGCCCTAAACGTCTATGCCAAAGCCAACTATCATTTACCACGGATAAGCATTTAATATGTTTAGACATAAGACTTTCAAGATCAACAACAAAAACATTATCCGATCTTTTTGCAATAAACATAGTATCTAACTCATCATTTTTAAAAACAACACATCTAGATGCTTCAAATTTAACACTAAAACCAACATCACAAAGTTGACTAATACTAAGAAAGTTAAAAGAGAGACCCTCAACAAGTAACACATTAGAGATGAGTAAAGAATTCATGTTACCAATGTTACCTTTACCCAAAACGCGTTTCTTAGTGTTGTCGGCAAAAGTAACTCTATCACCTTTTGTTTTATATAAACGAGTAAATAATGATGGATTCCCGGTCATGTGTCTTAAGCATCCACTATCAAGGAGCCATATATTTTGCTTCTTGATGCTCAATCCCTACAATCAAAAATAAATTAAGCTTTAGGTACCCAATTAGGTTTGGGTCCATGAGGGTTAGTGGATTTTCTTTTTACGACCCATATAGGCCTTTTCCAAATTGGCACAAGAGATCCCAAATCCAATAATTTACTATAGTAACAATGAGATGCATCATGACCAAGTTTTTCACAATAGGTGCAAGTGATAGAAGATTTTGAAGAAGATGGAATTTCATTTGAAATTTTTGATTTTACAAAAACATTTTTCAAAGGTTTTTGGTGAGTGAATGGATCATATCCAACACCACTTTTTTCACAAGCCATTCTTTGAGAACCTAAAATCAAATCCAAGTTTTCTTGCCCACTAGTGAATTTTAAAATAATGGCATTTTGATCAACAATCTTTTTCTCTAACAAAGCTTTTTCTTCCAAAAGATTTTTCTCAATAAGATGAAGTTTTTCATTATCATCTATACATTCATCACAAAGATTTTGAAAATCTTCCAAAGCTTTCAAAACCTCTTTAGTTCTATTTTTCTCAAATTCTAAATCTTTTGTTAAAATCTTATTTGTTTCAATAGAATTTAAAAAATCATTGTAAAGAGAATCAAATGCCTCATGAATATCTTGTTTACTAGCATCATCATTAGTTAAAGAGAGTTTAGATTTAGGAGTTACCTCTTCATGATTTGCCATAAAGGCAAAGTGAGTTGAGCCGGTATCATCATCCGAAGAAGCATCTTCATTATTTTCAAGTTCTCCCATAAAAGCAACAAGATTGACGTTTTCGTTATCACTTTCTTCTTCCTCCGAATTTTGAGTATCCCAAGTGATATTAGCATGCATTGCTCTCTTAGGTTTCTCCTTTTGAAGAAGAGGACAATAGGTTTTGATGTGACCAACTTTCTTGCAATGATAGCAAGTGGGTTCATCTTGTTTGATAGCTCTATCATTCTTCTTGTATGGTGAGGAAGAACTTCCTTTCTTAGCAAAGCGTTTGTATCTCATGAATTTTTTCATATCTCTTGCTAACATAGCTACTCCTTCATCTTCACTGGTTTCTTCTTCATGTGAGTTATCTTCTTCACTTTCCTTCCTTTCTTTTCGTTCTTTCAACTTGGAACTCATGGCATGGATGGCAATAGATTTCTTAATCTTCTTCTCCTCATCATCTCTTATCTTTTCTTCTTCAAGCACAAGCTCTTCCGTCATGAGGTTGCAAATGAGTTCATGAACCGTCAGTTTTGAAAGATCTTTAGTGTCTCTTATAGAGTTGATTTTTGATTTTATTTCCTTGGAAGAGCAAATAAGATTTTTCGGCATTGTTCTTTGTTGGTGTACTCTTGACCAAGAGTCTTCAAGGTGTTGACAATGTTAGAAAATCTTTGATGCATGGCATTTAAGGCTTCATCGGGCTCCATACGAAATAGCTCATACTTAGTGATAAAGAGACCAATCTTAGTTTCTTTGATATCTTCCGTTCCTTGATATGATAGCTCCAAGAGTTGCCACATTTCATGAGCGGAATTGCATTCACTAACTCTAGCGTATTCCGTGACACTTAATCCATTAATGAGGATGTTCATAGCTTTGTTGTTTTTGGTGAGTTTCGCTATGTCTTGATCATTGTAATCATCTTTATTTTTCACTTCCGTAGTACTACCCGTAACATAAGGAATATAAGGACCCTTCTTGATAGCAAGCCACAAAAAGTAATCAATTCCTTTGACGTGAATCTCCATTTTCTTTTTCCACCCAAAGTAGTCTTTTCCTACAAAAAGCGGAGGTCTAGTAGAACATGAACCTTCCGGTTGATTAGAATCCATATCGTATTAACTCTAGAAACGATTAAGTACAATAGAGCTAGGCTCTGATACCAATTGATAGTCTATATGCGTCCTAGAAGGGGGGTTGAATAGGACAATAGAAATTAATCGGCTAATTTTATTTCAAGTAAATAAAATTAAAAGCTAATTTGAATCCTATTGTTTTAGCAAACTAAATAGTAATGAACTAGATAATCCTAAAAGACAATATTATCAAACTATTCATGTAGGCATTTTATCAAGCATATAGAGTGCGGAAATGTAAAGAGTGTAGAGATAGAATACGATACACAATGATGTATAGTGGTTCGGTTTCCCTACATCCACTACCTAAGGAAGCCTCCTTATATTTGCAAGATTCTCCACTAATCTTCGTAACTCTTAACCGGGTGAGATTACAAACCCTTACAACCACTTCAAAAACCTTTGAAGGAAAATACACTTGTGTTATCACCAACACAAGGAACCAAGCATAAAACCTATGCTCACACTACTCTCTTAATCTATTACAAGAACTAAGAGGAAAGGGAAAAGTGTTTAGGGGTGCTTATAAAAGCTTTGTAACTAAACTCCTAAATGAGTGGATATGAACTAAGTAGCTTCACAATGAATATGACTTGAATGCTCCTTTGAAACCTCCTTGAATGATAATATTAATTGCTCTTAAGATTGGTAGATGGAAGGCTTGAGTTGTGTCTTGAATGAGCTTCATTTTATAGCTGAAAATATGGTCCAACGGTCACAAGGCTTCTTTCTAACAGATCTATTTTATCTCCAACGGATATAAGCTTTGTCCTCTTGTAATGCTGCAGGAAACCCTCTCTTGCGGTGTACCGCGGGAATGGTCCGGTGCACCGCACAGATTCTTGATGCTTACTGACGGGCTATCCTGTGCACCGCGCCTCTGGTCCGTGCCTTGGTCCGGTGTACCGCGCTTTGGTCCGGTGTACCGTGCAGATTTAAGAGCTTACTGACGGGCTATCCAATGCACCGCGCTTCTGGTCCGTGGTTCTGCGGTGTACCGCATGTTTTGTCCGGTGTACCGCGGAGCTGCTCTTTTGAATTTTAAGCTAAAGTCTAAGGAAAAGAACACAACTAATCTAGTGAGGGGTTTTGGAAAATATTTAAAGTGATACCAAAATGAATTTTAGTTTAAATGATGATTTGTCGAATATTAAAACGGGAATAAATACAAGGTGAGGCTAACAATTCTCAAGTACTAAAGAAATTAGTTCATAACGAAATTGAAAACTGAAATAAATAAAAAGGAATACATAATTCTCAATACAGAAAAGAAATAGGATAACCTAATGGTTGGGTTGGCTATTGTTGGAAGAACAGAATTCCTCCAGCGCTAGCTTCTCCTCCGCCTTCTTGCTCTGACTTGAAAACCTTAAGCCTTTTGTGTAATTATCTGAAGTGTATTTAAAGAGGAGGCTAAGGGGTATATTTATGTGTTAAGAAGCCCTAATTCGTTTTTACTTGGAGTGGAAGACAAGTCAAAAATTCTTTAATTCGGAGCCCTAAGATCTAGGAAAGGTAAGATTATGCTGCTGATTTGTTTTGGTCATATCTCCTTCAATACTTATCCGTTTGACGCGTTCCAATAGTCGAAACCACTTGTCTCGGAAAGCTCTATCAATTGGTATAGACCATTCTCCCAAATTACTATCCAATATTAAGTTATGAGCTCGTCTTTGAACGTGGCTGGAATTTCAAATTTATTTGGCAGCTTTATCTTTTCCTTCTTTGCATATATCTTTCCTTAATCTTCTTATTTCCATGTATATCTCTTTCCTTTACTTCTTAGACTTGACTTGGTCTCTAATTAATTACCATATATCTTTTAAAGCTTCACAATAAATAAATAATTAAACCGCATATGCTTTAAAAATTAATAAATCAATAAATCAAGACTAGAAATAAGAAAGTGCACTATAAAATTAGAAACTCGAATAAAATACTTCCTAACACACTAAAAATACTCTAAGACTTTAATTCTCACTTCTTCTCCTTGTATTGGTCTTTCATGAAATTCAAGAACCTACTAACTTTGCACTAAAAATAATCAAATTAATGCACAAAAGCTCTAAAAATGCAATTAGTCTAATTCCAAGGGGAGAAAGTGTAATATGACGAAATAAGCATAAAAGCCTATCTAATAAGTCAAATATTCACCTAAAATGATGTCTTTAGGGGGCTAATAATTATAACAAATAGGGAGACATCAAAGATCTCGATCAACGAGCTCCACTGATACAATCCAACACATGTACACCCTCCAGGATCAGTTGAGTGGAGCCCTCTCCTTTGTTAATTAGATCAGGGCATATCAGGGCCTTTCGACTTATGTGCCTCCCACCGGTCCTTCCAATCTTCCTTCTACCATTTTTCGGATCCTCGTGCTACCGGTTCTTCAGCCACCCAGCCCCACCTATTAAGACTTGAAAACGAGGAACCTGAAAATGAAATTTTGAATTGACTTTGATATATTCGTTATTTTTTACTTTATTTTTTTGATTATCGACTTTTTAAAGTTCTTACGAGTTTTTAATTAATATATTACAATTGATTTTATTTTATTTTAGCGATTTATCGGGTTTTTATTTATGTTTATTTAATATGAGTAATGAGATTTGTCACCCCTTTTAGGTTCACCTTTATCACCCCTTATGTGTCACCTTATGTGTCATTAAATCAAGGAGAGAGAAAAAATAATTTAGAAAGAGAAATACTTTGATTGATATTTAAAACCTCCACATAGGAGATGATATAAGGGTGAACCAATGGGTAACAAATATCATTACTCATTAAATAAATAATAATATAAAATATTAATTACAAATTATAAATTAAACATTAATAAATAAATAAATAAATTTGCGAGGACAATGCTTCGCAAATAAAATAAAGAGGTGTCCAAAAAAATAAACCAATCTGCGAGGCAAATTGTCCTCATGAATGAGTCTGTTCTTTGCGAGGACATTTGTCCCCGCGAATAGGAATATCATCAGCAAGGACAACTGTCCTCGAGAGTGTCATGCGTCGAACTGCGATGACACACCAAAGTCCTCGCAAATGGGGGTCTTCAACGAGAAAACTATTGCGAGAAATCAATAACGAGAACATGTCCTCATCAAAGATCGATCGTTGTCATCGGCGAGGACAAATGTCCTCGCCAAAGGTGGAATCCGTAGTAATGTTAAGAGTACTTTTCAGTATTAGGATTTTGTAAAGATAGAATGACATATATTACAATAGTTATAGAATGTAGTTTAATTACAAGTTAGTAATTATCTAAAAATGATGTATAATAACATAATAAAACCATCACACCTATTTTACATAGTATTCACAAAAATTATATTAATATTATAATGTTATATTTATCTTATAATTGTCTAAAAAGTTACTATAATTTTATTGAGTAATGTATTAAAGCATTGCTAGTCTCAAATTCATTGAAATTTAGTATATTGAATAAAAAAAATTGAAAATATTAAAATATTGAAATAAAAGAATAAAGGCAGGTCATAAAAATAGTTAAATGGTTTTGTATCCTATGTGCATCTGAGAGAAAAGATAATACAATTATCATGTTTCGAACACACAACCTTTATTCTAAACCAATTGCACACGATACATCTAAATTACAAATAAAATTTTCCATACGAGGATAATTAATTATAAGTTTGGAGCAGTTCCCGTGGCTCTGTACTTTGCAGCCATCTCTTCTACCTTGAGAACTTCTTCTGCTCGTTTAGCTTCAATGTTAGCTCTCTTTTTCTCTGCTGATTTGTGAATCAAAGCAATCTTGTTCTTCATTTTCTCTATGTATGCTGCTTTCTTTTTCTCCAGTTTCTCTTACACAAATCAATGGTTCACAAAATAGAGTTCATACATATGTATAAAGATGTACAAAAATCAAACATTAATTTAGTTCCTTACCTCAAGTTGTTTTAGCTCAAGCTCAATAGATGCTTTCTGACTGTTTTCCCATGCTTCAATAGACGATGGCTTTTCCTCAGACCTGCCGTAATTTACAATTATGGATTAATTACATAAGAAAAGATAAATAATATATTAGAAAAGATAGAAGCTCTAAAGGCTCTAGAACAAGAAAACACTAGAGATTACATTGTGAAAGATGTTGTTGTTATTACAATACGAAGAGATCATATTTATAAGACTAATAAATTGGTGAAAAAGTAAGGTAAGACTAAAATAATTGGGAAATAAATACGATATGGAAATAAACTAATCTAATAAGGTAATAAACTAATAAGGTAATAATATATTATGGTAATAATATATATAAGGGAAAATTACCCAAAAAATCAAAATAATATTATTTTCAGCCCAATAACATCAATGACAAAATTTCTGCCCAATAAAATCATCAATTGAATTATTTTATACATTATTTGACTATACTATCCCTACTTATGTTATACATTATTTGTCGCGTTGACGGGATTCGTCGGGTGATGGGAATCGTCGGTGACGGGAATCGTCCGTGACGGGAATAGTTCTTATGGTGTAAGGGTAAATATGTAATCTTATAATAGTAAGTTAATGGATGATTCTTTGGGGCAAGTATAATATTATTTTGATTTTTTGGGGCATTGACCCATAATATAATATATTATGGTAAGGGGTATTCGCTAAAAGAAACTTAATAAAAGTACCTAATTGTTATTAAGCCTTCGGTAATTTATTTTATAAATATATGCCAAATGAAATAATTAATTTTAGAAAACATCCATTTTATATTTTTTCATACCTTTACTACCCTTATCATTAAATATATTATTTTATTTTTAATAAAATATTTATTTTAAAATATTAAACAAATAATAGGGTACTTCCACCACCACCACCACAACCACCACTACCACTACCACCACCATGTATTTAACCACTACTACAGCCACCACAACCACAACAACCACCACCACCACCTCCACCACCACAACCACCACCACCACCATTACCACCACCTCAACAACCACAACCACCACCCCCTACTAATACTAATTCCATCATACATACACGCACGCGTCCGTGAATTTTTTTTAAAATCGTCATAACTAATTCTTAAAAAATCAGAAAAATAAAAAAATTGCATATTTAACTAATTCTATGTGCATTTGAGAAAAAGATAATACAATTATCATGTTTCGAACACAACCTTTATTTTAAATCCTAAAATCCAAGCATAGTATCCACTTGCTACAATATCTGTGTACTTTAAGGGTATGTTTGGATTGATGGTATTGAGAAGAAAAGAAAGGAAATAAAATGATTTTTAATATTTTCTATTATTTGTATTGGAGAATTTTTTAAAGGTAAGTAATTTGAGTGATTAAAATCACCTATAAGTCATATTTCATAATCACTCCAAATTGGAGTCAAATGGAAGGAAAATATTTCAATAAATAACTAACAAGGCAAAAAATAATTTTGGTATCTTATAAACAACGATAAAAATAGAAATAAATATTTTTTTCTTCTTATTTTTCATAATCTAAACAAAAAATATCTAAAACCTTTTATGTATGTTTTCTTATTAAATTTTTTTAATCCAAACAAGATTTTTTTTTTTTTTTTTTTACAATTTTTCTCTTCTTTTCTTTTATTAATTTTTTCCCTCCTAAATACAAACATACCCTAAAACACAAATGTATAATATAAACAGTCATAGAGAGTTAATTATTTTTAGGACAAAAGGGTGGGAAGGGGGCCTTCAAAAAATCCACCCTTTAATCAAAGTAGTTAATTTTTTGAGAAAATTCCTCCAATGATCTCTGTACTATATGTCATTCAATAGTTTGGCGCTATCTATCCAACTTTTACCGTTAAGTGTCATGTAATAAAAGATGTCCGAGGATCAAACCAGTAAAAAGGGTATAATTTCAAGGACCATTTAAAAAAAGTTCTATTAATAATGACAAAAATCCCAGTCATCAAGTGAACTTTACGGTAAAAATGAAGGGAATTTGATGCAGGAACTAACGGTGGGTAAAAACAAAGTTGGAGGACGATTCAGGTAACTTTTGGTATCTGGGACCAACCAATTAATTGGGGTATAGTTGAGGTATTATTTGGGATTTTTCACTTCATTATCCACGACAGAGACAGACTCAAGCATTTCAGTAAATCTGAAATCCTTTAAGCTTGTATTTACATTATGGAGTAGAAAATGAGATATATCGCAAGGAGAAAAAGAAGAAAGTGAATCAAAGTAGTTAAGAAATATTCGTAAAAAGCTTAAAGGACAAGTCAATTTTCTTTTTCCTGTCCTTTTAACAATATGTTGTGTTCTTCTATACAAGGGCATCTCTATACATCTAGAGACCTAAGAATAATATGTAGGGACTAAAAAGGCAGTAAAAAAGTGAGTAAGTCCCACATTGAATGAAGGAAAAAATTGCATCATTCTTTGTTACGGGGGAGCAAGCAAATTTACAAGTAATCTTCTTGTTTTATTTGGTCAAAGGTAACGTCCATGCAGCAATGGACGCTCTATCATGTTAGATTGCAAAGATGGCATATCAAACCCTCCTTTAGATTGTGGGCCCCGAGTAACCGTACTGTGTTAATAAACAAAGTTAGAAACTATTATCAAATGTTTCGGTATTAAAAAATAGTAGTTAATTAACTACTAACCTGAAAGATAATGATAATGATGAGTCTACTGGTGTAGCAGATATCTCATTTTGTTGATGAGGTGTAGGAAGAGACCAAAACACTGGGAAAAAATGCCCTTATTATTATTATTCTTATTTTTATTATTATAATAATTATTATAATAATTATTATTATTATTAGTGTAAGGTCTAAAAAAAATAAAACCTAAGTGATTTTATACCTGGTTGTTGTGAGTGATCAGAGAAATCAGGGAGGAATTGTCGTTCCTATATAACAAACAAACAGCATTATGTAAAAGCCATTACAAAAAAAATAAAAAAATAAAAAAACTCACCTTTCTTCTAGTAGATTGACTTTTTTGAACCGTATCTAGATTATATAAAATAATATGTTAGAGGAGTATTGATGAATATATGGGTAAAGAGTAATGAAATTACCTAATTTAGAGACACTAGGGTTGACCGCTAAAGTCAACCCAAGGAAACAGTCATCTTTTTCACTTGTAAAGTCTAGGCTCAATTCAAGATTTGGGGCTGATCCTGAGTATGAAAAAACAAAGTTAAAAAGTTTATGAAGAAAGAATTTAAAAATTTAATTACTCACCAAGATTTAGCTCCAAAGGATCTCTAGGTGGACGAGGAATCCACATACCAACCTATAAATTCATATTCATATGTGTTAGATAATATATTAATTACTAAAGAAGAAAATTGAAATAATTATTATTACATTGAAAAAGGGGTGGTGTAAACATTGTTCAGCTGTTGGTCTTCTTAGTGGGTCCCAAGAACATAGTTGCTAATATAAAAAAAAAAAAAGAATTATTCACATAGAAAAGCACATAAACATAAACCATACTCTATTGGATAATGAATTTTACCTTAATCAAGTCAATAGCTTCAAAGCTAGCATTGGGGATCATATGAGATAGATTTGCTGGCATAATCTAATTTATAATACACCAACAAACAAACAATTATAAATAAATTAATATATATTCTTTAATACTGAAAGGAGTGAGAAATATTTACTTCATGAAAAGTAGTCCATTCTGGAGGTGTTCCAAAAACACAACAAATCTTGTACAACTGATCTAATTCACTGCTCATACATAATACATAATAATACAATAAATCACCAAAACATTCACACTTTAACATACAAACTTGTGAAAAAAACTCACCTTTCCCCAGGGAAAATTGGGCATGACATAAAAAGTTCAGCTAAAATTGCACCAACTGCCCACATATCTGTTCATTTTTCACAACATTTTTATATAACACATAATATAACATGAAAAGTATATGAATATCAAATTACATACCAATAGCAGGAGTATACATTGAAGAATGCAATAATACTTCTGGTGCTCGATACCTTATTTAAAAAAAAATATTTTAATAAATTAATAGTCAGATAAAGATAAAGATGACTCACCATCGAGTAGAAACATAATCAGTAAAAGGAGGCATAGATGACACTTCTCTAGCCAGTCCAAAATCAGCTATTTTTAGCATCTCATTTGTCACTAGCAAATTTTCTACATCAATTCAATTTACAAAATTAAATAATTTAGTCTCCACCAAAACTATACTACTATATAAGTATATATGAATATACCTGGTTTTAAATCCCTATGAAAGTATCCATTTTTATGTATATGCACAAGTCCTTTTAGCATTTGAGACATCAAATTTCGTATCTCTTCTTCTGTGTATGGATTATCCCGCTTTTTCATTATTTGGTACAAATTATGTTCCTGAATTATATAACATGTTATCAAAAGTAAAAAACTTCATGCCTAGATGTATTTTTAAACATTACCATGTATTCAAAAATAAAAAACAGCTCGTTATTTTCTCTCACAATCTCCTTCAACTTTATTACATTAGGATGATCCAATTTTCGTAAAGACTGTATAAAGAAAAAGATTAGTTAGTAACCAAGAAAAATTACAGTGAATAAGTGAATCTAACATACCTTAACTTCTCTTAGATTCACACATTCTTCCCAGTAATAATATTTTCTCTTCATTTTTTTCACTGCCACCTATAGAAAACATAATTAATTGTCATAAAAGTGAAAAAATTAATAAAATTAAAAAATGTAACAAAAACTTGTAGTAATCACTTACAATTTCAGATCTCTCTAAACTAATTGCTTTATATACACTACCACAAGTACCATTTCCAAGCTCTTCCAAAATTCTATATCTAATATAACAAACAAAAGAATTAAGACTCAACAAAAAGAAACAACAAAATTGTAAACAAAGAGAAGAATATGTATATAAAGGACTTACCTTTCCATTATTATGTTAAAGTAAGCGATGAATTGAATTTGAGTCAGTGAACTTGTAACCTCCAAGTAGATGTTTCTGAACTTTTAGGACACTGTTCTTTACTAGGTTGTACATGAAAATAAGTCCCTACTTGTAACATATAATACAATATAACATAAAAACACCATTTCTCAATGTAATTTTGATTAAAAATTAGTTGAAAAAGTATCATCATTATCAAATGCAGCCTTTAAAAGCTGCAATCGCTGATTTCCATTCTTATTGCAGCCAATTCTCTTCACTAATTGTTCGTGTTAGAGTCTTATGCTACAATTAGAATAGATTTTCGTTAACAACTTCAAGTATTTGCTATCTGTCACAAGCAAAAGAAACTTCGCTTAGTAACCAAACAAATAAATGAAATTTTCAGCAAATAAAATTGATTCATCTAATTAATTTTATATTTTTTAGCAAAAAACTAACAAGATAATTCACTCCTTGGATCTGTAAAAAATTTTGCTTAATTAAAAATTATGTGATTTGAGTACGTTACTGGGCTCTATGTTAACGACTCGTAATTCAGCTTGAGATAATCATTCTTAGAAATTAAAAATAATAATTATATTTTCAGTATTATTTATTTTAGTTCGAGTATCTACAGTTGTATTATAATATATAAATAAATCAATGATGAAAAATACGCAATTGTGCTGTTCATCTCTTCAAACTTTAATACCGACAGAAAAGTAAATAAATAAATAAAATTTTCGTAATCATAATCTTTGGAAAATTTTAATTCAACCTATACATACACATATATGTGTATATAGGTATGATATATGTATATATATATATTTGTTTCTCTCTCTATAACCTCATAATGCAAGTAAAATTGTAAATAAGTAGCTGATCAAAGCAATGAAAATTGAAACATTACAGCAGTTTACGAGTATAATACGAATCAAAAAGGCATTAGAGAGAGCTAACCGTTTTTCAAGCTTCAAAAATATGTTTGTAGAGAGAGAAATATAGAGAGATGATTAACGAGATTAACAATGCAAGAGAAGAAGTAACATTCAAGGAGAGTTAGAGAGAGAAAGATAGGTGTTTGTATTGATATATAACAGCAAAATTCCGAAGAAGAAGCGAAGCAGAAGAAACCATAGGCAAATAGTATTAATAAAATACTCAATACAATATATAATTTTAATATTTTATTTAAGAATTTAATAATGAGGAAAGGCTTGGTGGTGGGGAAAAGGAGTTGATTAGATCAATTTACTAAAATGTCCCTCCATATTCATTGGAATTAAGGTCGTACCATTTTAGTGGCGATATTAACCCTACCTTTGCTTTATACTTTTTTTGTCTTATATATGGAATTAGGAAGAGTGGTTGGGGTATGTTTGTCATTATAAAATAATGGTTATTGCGCCCTTATTTCTAAAGTTCGGTCCGGGCTTGATTTCTGGCCCGAAATAATTTTGGTTACGCTTCGATTCAAATGGGCTTCCTGCAAATTGCTTATATTTCAATTTTTCAAAGGGGTATAAAGTTGTTTAACTGGATAAAGATGCAGTAAAGTAAAGATAAGATTATCTGATTTATAAAGTATATCTCCAAGGCAGTATATAGCACAATAAATCTTTAGCTAATATATCAAAAAATAGTTCCTGATATGTTGGATAAATATATAATAGAAATTTGAAATACATCCTCACATAATATATTTGTTCTCGAGTTTAAGGTCGAGATCGAGTTCGATTTAAAACTATATACAAAAAACTAGGTGTAAGCAAATCCGCTCGATAATTTATAAAATAGTATTACAAAAGATAAAAATGGTTCGACCATTTCTAAAATAACTGTAAATACACGATAAAATTAAAGTCAGTCTAACAGTTATTTCGACTCACGATATATGAAAAATAAATTATTAAATTTTTTGAACAATCTAGATTCAACCATATATGGAATATTTAAAATTTACATCACTTAAAATCTTTTTATTATCATATAAAAAATTCAATTATCTCTATATCATTTAAATTTTTAATAATTATCTCATAACATGCTCATAAATTTTTCTCTATCTTTTTTTTATTATTTTTTGTAATAACTTCAAATGGTATTTTGCCGGGTTGAATTGAATTGATAAAAACATAATAATGAATTGACATAATGCAAGTTTGTAACTTTTTATAGAATTAGTAGAAAATACATATTTGTGTTGTATTTTTTATTACTTAGGGGGTGGAAATATAATGCCAATTATTATTTAAGGGTATTTCTAATTATTATTTAACTGTTTTTTTATCAATAAAATATCTAAAATTTACAAATTTATTGGTTGTACCTTTTCCAAATTCTAACCATATATCTGATTCATATAATTCTATATACGTTGCAAAATCTTTTTCCATAAAAAAATAAATAAAACTAGTGCTCAAGCCTAATATGGTGATATATCCATGTATACTTCTTACTACTGAGGTTAAGATAACCGGGATAGATTGAAGGTCATCGAGATCAACTGATGCATAGAAGAGAGATCCTCTAACTAGCACTGATAAATCAACAACGCTAGGAAGACGACTTGTTTTAATCTCATTAGTGGTGGGGTAATGGCAATTCGTAATTTTGGTAACTAACTTTAAGATTCTGGACCATGAATCAACTACCACATGGACATGTGTCACACCAAGATAAGCTGAAGAGAGAGTGGAGTAATGATTGCCTTTGAAATCTATAAATAGGAGTATAAACGTACTGAATAACTAACCAATGTAACCTAGGTTTACGTCATAATTATTATGCAATAAAGAATATTAGCACTTTTGGATTTCGATTCTTACTTGTATTCATGCAATTCATACTTGTATTTTATACAATCATGATTAGCATATGGTTTCCAATCACTAATCCCTTATTATCTGAATCAAAACCTCAGTACCCAACTAGTTAATCCATCAAATACAAAACCTAGCGTCGTCTACAGAAAATGAAATTTTTCACACATTTGATATACCACAAACTATCATTAAGAGCCATAAAAAATCTCCCACTAAGAAAAAAGATCATGAAAAGGTAACCTCTATCCTCTACGTGGGTAAGTCGATTAGCGACCCAAAGGATAGGATTAACTACCTAAGGAAGACATCCTCCCTACAATAAATAATATTATTATTTTATTAATTTTATTATAATTAATCTTTTATATTACTTGACCTTCCTTTTTTTTAAATTTTTGGGACAACCGCCGATCAACTCTGACGATTTTTTTATATAAAAAAATCAAGAATGTTGTTGGTCAACTCCATCAGTATCGCCGGTCAACGTCAGTCAACTCCACGAGTTCTTTTTCATAAAAAGAATTTTGTAACAGCCATCGGTCAACTCCGTCAGCACCACCGATCAATGTAGGTCAAATCCGGTGAGTTTTTTTGCTTTCTACAACTTCCGGACAAAAATATATTACTGTGATTTTTTTCAATATTTTTATTTTTTTTATTTTTCCAGCTCCAGTGAAAAATTATACGGAAACTATACTAATCTACAAGTACAATATTGTACTTGCTTATTGCTGAAAGTACAATATTGTACTTACCGCTCGTATAGCTATTCGACGGAATTCGGCGGGACTGGAAAAAATATGTCAGAATTGACCGACGTTTACCATCTGTGGTCGCCGTAAAAGTTATTAGAAAAAAAACTCATCAGGGCTAACCGATACGTTGACCACCAGTCATTGTCGGAGTTGATTAGTAGCCGTCTTGAAATTTAAAAATAAAATCTAGTCGATGGAAATACAATGAAAAATTGTTTTGTTTTATTATTTAATATATAAGGATATTTTAGTCAAAAAAATCTATAATGAAAAAAATTATTTGTTTGACCTAATTTTAGAAAGATTAGTTTCTAATCTTGGATGATATACGATTCAAGTTAAAAAATAGTAAAAAATTTAAAAAACTTAATATGATACTTTAATCAAAAAATTATGGGTCAATTATTCATGGGGTCATAGAGATTATTGTAGTGCCACGAAGGAACTAGTCAATTCATGTCTCCTTCTTAGAGCCAATAAGATGTCTGTTGTCATTACTTCCCTTCTAGTGCATATAAGACAAAAAAAAAGATCATTCTCTCTCTATTACCATTACTCTCTTTCTCCTCCATTACCATTTATCTCTATCTTATATTATCATTTTTTTTCTCTCTCCTTTTTCATTAACTATCAATAATTTTCAGCTCCGACCACAACCGCTGATCACCGACGACCACCGCCTAAAAAAGTTCTGAGCCTGGAAAAAGTTACTGAGCATGGGGTTCTGAGCTTGGAAAAAGTTGCTGAGTATCAGTAAAAGTGCTGAGTGTCGGAAAAAGTTGCTGAGTATTCGAATTTTTTTATTGAGTAAATATACTAAGCATGCTCGCATAATTAGTAAACTTGTTGAGCATTTCTCGTATAATCAGTAAACTTGCTGAGCATTTAGACAAAAAATTTGAATTTAAATCATTTTCTTGATTCAATCGTTTGATAACAATTAAATAGCAATATTCATTATGTAATCACTTATTGGAGCACCTAAAAAACGCGTTTCACTAATAGGCAATACTTTTTAATAGTTTACTATAGTCCACAACAGAAAAAAAAAAGGGGAAGATGTTACAGTCTGGGTCTGTATCATTGTTCAAAATAGCCTCTCAAAGTCAAAGAAATTAAAAACAATGTATTAAACAAATTTATTCAATAATCAATACCAATGATACAGGGACAAGTCAACAATGGGACTGTAGCATTATTTTCGAAAAGAATAGTGGCGTAGCTTCATTTTTTGGAAAATACAAGATTAGTAGGTATGTGAATAAAAATCAGGGACCAGCAGTGCAAATATCATTATTGGAGCTGCAGATCTAGCTTCACATGTTTTTCTGAGCAGCTACTCATCTTTTGAGCACAAAAAAACTTGTCTTCAGAGCACGAACTCATCTTCTGAGTATAATTTTCAACTCACCTAGAACCACTACCTAGCAACACCAAGCAGAACCACCACTTAGCAACACCAAGAACCACAACTGCTGACCCGACCAAAGAAGAATCACAACTGCTGAGATTCGCACGAGATTTGTGCTTCACGAAGGCTTCTTCTCGATCTTCTTTGAGGAGTTGCTGAGCTTCGCATATCTGTGCTTAACGAAGGCTTCTTCTCCGATGTGCTTCACGAAGGCTTCTTCTTCGATCTTCACGCTAGATCTTCCGGCGAAGTTGCGAACTCCGTCGAGCTTCGAACCACCAGGTCAGACGAAGGGGGTTCTTTTTTGTTTCGGTTTCTTTGTTGAGGTGCGGTTTCAGCCTACGGTGGTCTTGAACGAGCAATCTTGGATTTTTCTCAGGTGAACGAGCTCCATTAACAACCTGCTTCACGAACGGCGGTCGTTGATGAGAGAGGAGAAGGTTGCTGATGAGAGAGGAGAGAGGGAGAAATTTTAGGTTTTAATTTTCATTTAATAATAAATAGTATATATAAAGAAATAAAAAATAAAAAAAGGGTGAAAAAGTAATTGGATTTTTGGCTTATAATGTTAAAATTAATTTGTGGCCTTTAGTAAGAAGAGGATATAGAGCCGGTTTTGTTAGGTTCCGGGGGGTGGTGTCTTCAAGACCCTTTGGTAATAATCTCAAAAATTATTTTACAAAATTTATATTAAATACATTTGAGAAAATAAAAAATAAAAATTTGGTATAGTTATAAAAATAATAAAATATATAATCAGTTGGGATTAGCTCACTGGCCAGGGCTTTAGTCATCCAATCTAGTGATGTAGATTCGAACTGAATCAATGACCCGGACTCCAAAATGACTCTCCTATGTAACAAATATATATATATATATATATATATATATATATATATATATATATATATATATATATATATATATATATCAAAGTAAAATGACAAAAGTCAAATAATACCTACACAAGATTAAGCGTTGAGTTTCTTTCGGTCACTTATCAAAAAAATGTCTATTAGAAAACTATTAATAATTAGGTGATTAGAATAAGATTCTTTATAAAAAAACAGCTCACCCCAAAATACCTCTACAAATAGTAATTAAAAAAGGGTGATTTACTAATAGAGTCCATGGACTTTAGTCAGTTGCCCATCAGGTCCAACCCACCTAATAAATCTGGATTGCCCTTGTATACCAATTGATGTTTGTTGAGTTACCATAACCAAATTCCCTAATTCCATGCAACAAGTCAAATAATATTAAATAAAAAACAAAGAACCAAATCAATTATTCAAAAAATCAATTAACAATCCATCTTACCATAACCAAATTCCCTAATTCCATGCAACAAGTCAAATAATATTAAATAGAAAAATAAAGAACCAAATCAGAAAATCAGTTAACAATCCATCGTCTTCTTTTATCCAAAACAATCAAATACTACCAAAGAAACACCCCACCTCTACAAACCTGCAAAATAACACAATAAATAACTTTCGTACATGGTGGTGTATGTGAGCAAAGGAAGTGGGTTAATTGACTAGTGTGATGGTGTGTGTTTGTAAAGGCTATTCAGCTTGAAATGGTGTTTCAGATTAATAATAGCGGGTCAATAGGGGATTTGGACGGGTTACATGTCTGTATGACATAAAATGTGGTTTTGGATTAAAAGATTCATATATACCTTGATATTGATTTGAGGTGAATATGAAATAGTGGTGGGTTACGTTTTCAAATTGGGTGGTGTGTATGACAAAAACGGTGGGTTATTCGTTGACCTAAAAAAACTAAGTAAAAATGTAGATGGATTATACGTGTAATTCTGATGGTGTGACAGTTCAAAATGTTGGTGTGTGTGAAAATAAAAAGTAAAACAAATTACAAGGTATCTATATCTGATCTTTAGAGACCAAAACAAACTTTTATTGAGAAATGCAAACCCATATCAAATTATGTTATGTGATGCACTAGCATTCACTTATTACATGAGAACAAATACGAAAGGAAATCAGTTATAAAATGAAATTAACGGGGTTTCGGGCAAGTTGAACGGTTGTGTTAACCGTGTGTGTGGCAGGTGCTACACATTCTGCGCTGGGAAGAATCTTCATGCTCGACTTTTGATGGAAACCGTTTCTTCTTAGGTCTGTCGGTTTCCTCTTTGTACGATGGTGGGTTTACAAACCATGTCACCATGAGCCTCGTGCTGGGTTAGAAACGTGGTCAGTGCTGGAATATTTTTCGCGTATGTTGAACGATTAACATACATATTTCTCTACCAAAAATACAAGAACTTGATTTGTTGAAATATACAATTAGTAACGTGGTTTATTGACAAAATCATATTAAAAACATATTTTTTGCAAGAAGATTCATACCTTAGAACTGTTCATTACTGTGTGAGTTGCAGAGAGAGAATCGACTTGAGATTGTAGCTGAATGATTGAATAACTTCAAACGTGATAGACTATAACAAATTTACCATATTAAGTTGCTATGATTAAGGGATATTATTAGATATGCGATAAAAAAGGAATTCGTTACCAAATGATAAATATGGCAGAATCTATTAGAATCGTTTAATGCAGGGGTAACGATGGTATAAGCAAAAAAAATCGGACTCTTATGGGAGGTAAAAAATTTTGTGGACTCTATAGGGGTGGGTTATTGAGTTTTTGAATTTAATTAGCTAATATCTCTTAAAAAAATTTAAAAAAAAAAACTAATACACACGCGCGCGCGTCGTGAATTTTTTTTAAAAATCATCATAACTAATTCTAAAAAAACAGAAAAATAAAAAAATTATATATTTCGATAAAGCAAATTAATATTTACGTTTATGATTTATTTGGAATTGTTTTAATTTTTTGAATTTTTTTCGTACACACGAAATTTCATGTTTTGAACAGTGGATTTCATGTTTTGAACAATGAATTTCATATTTTGAATAATGAATTTCATGTTTTGAACAATGAATTTCATGTTTTAAACAGTGAATCATAGACGTAAATATTAATTTGATTTATCCAAAAATACAATTTTTTATTTTTATGATTTTTTAAAAAATTATTTATGACGATTAAAAAAAAAATCACAGACGGGCGCGTGTGTTATGGAATCAGTAGTAAGTGGTGGTGATGGTTGTGGTATCTGTGACGGGCGCGTGTGTTATGGAATCAGTAGTAAGTGGTGGTGATGGTTGTGGTATCTGTAGTGGTGGTTGGATACATGGTAGTGGTAGTGGTGGAAGTACCATATTGTTTGTTTAATATTTTAAAATAAATATTGTATTAAAAATAAAATAATATATTTAATAATAAAAGTAATAAATAAAAAATATAAAAGAATATTTTCAATAAATAATTATTCTATTAGACATTTTTCTATAAAATAAATTATTAAAAACTTTTTTTTTTTTGAACGGATTAAAAACTTAATTTAACAATTACTTTTATTAGACTTTTTTTTAGCAAATACCTTTCTTTTTTTTATTTATATATTTATACATAAAAGTATGGACCATAAGTATGGACCATACTATTGCTTTAGAAACTCGTAAGTTAGCCCATATGTTTGCTACCTCAGTATAAATTCCACCTTCTTTCTTTATCCTTTTCCTCAATCACATTCTATTCCTTTTCCTTAATCACATTCTATTCCTTTATAAGCTAAAATAGGCGTGTACACACTCAATACACATGTGATTAGTAATTTGTATTTAGTCTTCTTTCAAAATTAATCAAGCATAATTAGTAATTACCCTCTTATTCTACCAAACGAAGCATATAATTTATACAGGTAATTTTACCTCCCACAACATATTCAGTATTTTAACCCACACATCAGTTCGCACACTCAAGTTTTACTAGTTTCGAACTCTTATTATTTTACCTTACCACAAATTTTAGATATTTTACCATTGCTGTAACAAGTAATAACCAACTTACAAATAAAACAATAACATTATCCATTACATATTCAATACTATCATTATGCCACCATTTTGTTAGGGTTCAATAACAACCTTCCCAGTAGCATGACCATCAATACTCTTAGCCCATGCTTCTTCCCCTTTACTCAACGGATATTTCGAATCAATAACTGTCTTAAGCTTCCCTTCCTTAACCAAATTAACAAGATAAGCCAAATTCTCACCTTTAGCTGATAAAATCCACGGAATTAACTGCTTCTTAGAAAACGTAAGTTTCTTTACAGCATAAGTCCACATAGCTTTAGGTCCAGGTGTCAGATCTATTACCTTCCCTTCTTTACTCAAATTAGGTTCAAACACAGACCAAGGTATACCCGTACTACAATGAATAACCGCATCATATTTCTTCCCCGAAGGACTTTTCAAAGCCGCTCCATCTGGTGTCTTATAATCAAGAATTTCATCTGCTCCTAAACTCTTAACAAAATCAAAGTTCCGGGCCCCACAAGTGGCTGTTACGTGAGTGTTACCTAGTTTCGCTAGCTGAACAGCGTAATGACCAACACCACCAGACGCGGCTGTTACCAGAATGTTTTTCTGGGGCCCGCTTTTGTCTAGAATTACTCCGGCGGGTTGTGTAAGAGCTTGATGAGCTGTAAGACCTGCTACAAGAAGACCTGAAGCTTCAGCTGCTGATACTTCAGGTGGTGTTACCACCGTTAAATTCTCCTTCGATACAGCATATTCCGCTAATCCACCTCCCGTCTGTTTAAAAACAAGGACTAAATTGAAAGTAGGTGTAAACATTGGGGACTAGAGTGAAAGATAAATGATACTTACAGCATGACTAAGTATAGCCACAACTTGATCACCGGCTTTGAAATTTTTCACTTCAGATCCAACCTCCACAACCTCTCCAGCAATGTCAGTACCTGTAAATAAAATAAATTATAAGAATATAAAAGATTTTTTTCTTTTTTTTTTTAGCAAAAGTAAATGATTTACCAGGGATATGAGGAAATTTGCGAGGCATTAAAGGACGAATAGCACCTTTCTGGATTTTCCAATCTATTGGGTTTAAGCTTATTGCTTTCAATTTTATCAATACCTCATCATTAGTAGGAGTAGGAACAGGAACTTCAACATGCTGCAATACAAATATAACGCAGATTACTGTTAAATGTCTGAATTTATGACAATTTTGATGTATGAACAAGGAAATTTTGCCATTTGAAGTATTCTGCAAATTTTGATTTGATTGAGAAACACAAATGAATTGATTTATTGACTTGGTATTTATTTACCAAATCAACAAAATAAGATATTAAAAAATCCGATTAAAACTAACACAGAGAATTCTTTTTGCACAAAGTCAAACTATATATACGTTTTCTGTAATAAATACAGAATGATAAATTAAAAGATATGAAGAGAGACAATTAAATAATGAATTAAAGTAAGGAATATAAAGAGATGGAGTTTCGATTGAAAGATGAGATGGAGAAAAATTACCTTTAAACCAGAAGCGCCGCCACCGTAACTATCATACCAAAGTGCACGCATCAGCTTCTCCGCCATAGCTAATTCTTCTTCAGCAACCGTTAAACTTTGATCAGTAAGATCAGATGAGCAGTGAAGGTTTAAAATGAATGGATAGGGCTTGTGATCATCTGTCACTCAAGGTGTAACGGTTTTTGGTAGTGTTTTGACGTAATAGCCCTTGTGGTGGCTACGTGGTCATTTACAAACACCAACATTACTTTTTAATTTCTATATTGGATAAACAAAAAGATATATTGACAAAAAAAAAAACAAGATAAACAAAAGGATATAATCTAAGAAAAAAGGTTAAGCCCTTTTATCTTTAATCATTTTTTAAGTTTATTGAACGCTTTACAAAAGAACTCCTACAATCTCATTTTTTTTTCATGTAAGAAAACAGAGCGTCAAAGAATTATACGTCATCCAATTTCGAACTTCTCAAAGATTCCCAAGAATTTCAGTATTACGATATTGCAAGACTACGCCGTGGCTTCATGTCTAGCACTTTTTGCAAGTTGATCAGGCGAACCGTTCATCTTTTTTTGGGATATGCTTGAAAGAGACCGAACCTACCCATTTGACCACCTGATTGGTTTTTTTGATAATCGAGTGAATTCTCCAACTTGTTGCTGACATCCGTCTATTACCTTGAATAAGTTCAAGGTTACCTAAAAAAATTGTCTGCCTTTGTTTGGATTTTTTTTTTTACATTTCTTAGTAGTTTTAAAAACTGCAAGAGCTTACCCTTTAACACTTGTGTTACATTTGATGACCTCCATGATTTCTTCTTTATACCCCGTCTCCTTATCAAGGATGATAGTACCAATACTTGTAATTTCGTAAGATACCACAAAAGAAGTGTCACGGTACATGTTAATAGGAGGCTCTTAACTAGTGGTGTTGATAACTTGTTGTATAGCTTCATTGTTGTTTGGATTTTTGTGTAAAGTATCTCTTCTCCATTCGTTGCCATGTAATCCCTGCATGAGTTTATTAGAAACGAAAAAAATTCTATCACTATCAATATCACAATTTTCATGAATAGATATCATCTTAACTTTTCAAATATTCCACATTAAGATCATCAGATAATCTGCAATGATTTTACCATCCCAACCCGTCTCAGAGTAATTTTCAATGATTTTAAGGAACCATTCACCCACTTCCATATTCGGTTGAGGATCAGTTTTAATTTGAATAGAAGAACCTGCCCAAATGCATTGACAGATTTTGCAAAAAATGAGAAGGTTTTCAGGTGAGTCGATTTTCCCTTTACACCAAACACATTCATTAGAGTCTGCACACCTCCATTTATAAAGATTTTGTTTCTTCGGGATACCGTTATTACAAGCCTTTTATACATAGACCCTAATTTATTCTGAATGTTCAAGTTCCAAATAGTTTTCCAAAGTGTAGTTTTACCATTGTCAGTAGCGTTGACAGTTTGTGGAAGATGTAATATGTGTTCCGTAGTAAGAATCTTATAACCTGATTTAGTTGTAAACACTTCTTCTTTGGTATGTGACCATACCACTTTATCTTTGATACCTGTATCTAAAATATGAAATCTTTTAATGTTAGGTATAATATGTTTCGGAAAGAAATTATCAAGTGCCTCATCATCCCAACCGATAGTCTTGTTTCCAAAGTTGACAAACATATTTTAAATCATAATTTGGTGGTTTTTCTAATTTCCAACTATAATCAACACATTTATCATTCCAAATAGTAATATTCTAAGCATAACCAATTTGATAAATAAGATGTTTCTTTTGGAAGTCTCTTCTTTCCAATATGCTGGCCCAACTTCAAGTACGACTCTGTCTCAGATTAACATCTAAAAAATCTTTGTTAGGAAAATATATACCTTTCAAAAGTCTTGCAGCTAAGCTACTGGGATTATTCATAATTCTCCAAACTTGTGTAGGTAAAGCAATGTTCATCCTCTTGAAATCTCTTAAACTGATATTACCTAAAAAAATTCCAATAGAAAATTTTTTCCAAGCCAACCAATATATTTTGATCCTTTCACCTGAACTCCACCAAAAGTTATAATAGATGAAATAAGTTTATTACAGAAAAAAATGGGAAAGGAGAAAATAGACATAGAATAATTCAGAATTGCTTGTAAAACTGCTTTAATTAATATTTCTTTCACTTTGTCTGATAATAGTTTATCTTTCCAACCACCTGTCTTCTTGAACAATTTCATGGTAATCTATTCAATAGATTTGACTGTAAATCATTTATGACAAAGAGGTATTCCAAGATAGGTCCCTAGATCATTTTTCTTTGCGATATTGATTTCCTTTGACACCTTTTTCCTATTATCCTCTGGTGGTTCCTTACTGGAGAGAATAGCCGACTTTTCAAGATTTATTTTTTGGCCTGAACCTATACAATATAATTCTAGACATTCCTTAAAAGCATGAATGTTAGTATTATCCAGAGTAAGAAAAAAGAGTGAATCATCTACAGATGAACGATGTGAGATAGGATGGCAATTTCTGTTAATTTGGATACCTTTCGAAAAATCTTCTTGAACATAATGTTCAACAATCCTAATAAGATCTTCAGTCATGACTGTGAAAAGGAATGTGTATAAAGGATCCCCTTGTCTGAGTCCCATTCCTGGATTAAATTTTTCCATTCTGTCCCATTTAGATTAATTTGAAAAGAAACCATAGACATACAATTATGTATCCAATTAATCCTATCACTACAGAAACCCAATTTCTGAAGAACGGTCAGAAAGAAATCCCAACGTACCTGGTCATATGCTTTTACCATATCAACTTTTATTGCCGCCATATATTTTATTTTTCCTTTTCATATACATAAAAAAAGTTTTTTCTTGTGCAATGATGATGTTGTCTTGTATCACCTTACCTTTTATAAAAGCCGATTGAGTTGGGGAAACGATAATATCTATAAAATCTTGTAATCGATTAGCTAAATTTTTTGCAATGATCTTATACCCAAAGGTTACAAAAGAGGTTCGTCTATAATCACCGAGTCTTTCATGCGTGTCACCTTTAGGTATAAGTGTGATAAGGGTGTCATTAATTTTATCCAAAGAAGAATTATTGTTAAAGAAATCCTGAACCATCTTGAAAACATCATTTTTATTAATATCCCAAAGTTCTTTATAAAACTTAACATTCAGACCATCTGGCCCCGAGGCCTTTGTAGGGGACATATCTTTCACTGCTCTTTCAACTTCCTCCATGGTTGGTTGTTTAGTGAGAAAATCATTCATTTCATTAGATACCTTAGGTTTTATATATTGCACCGCCTTTTGCATTTGATGTTCTTTAGGTACATGTTCCAAAAAGAGTTGTGAGTAAAAGTTTTGAATTTTTTTTAACTCTTAATAAATCCTCATCCAAATTCCATTAATATCTTTAATTTTAACTATTCTATTAAAGTACGCCTTTAAATCGTCGATAACTAGAAAAAATTTGTATTCGTATCCCAAAAAGTTAGCCAGTTTTGTCTTACTTTGTCTGACCATTATTTCTCCTCACACTCAAATATAAACTTAATCTTATCTTTTATCTATATTTCTTCTTGTTCCAATTCTGGGGTATGAGCTAGTCTATTAATCTCTATAAGTATATCTTTCAAGAGCTTTATTTAAGTCTCATGATTTTTAAAAGTATCCTTGCTCCATTTTTTAAGATCTTTTATAGTGTTATCACGTTTGAAAACAAGCTCATGAAGTGTTGGGTTGAAACCTCCTCCTCCCAGACCCTGTCCTCGATTTCTCTGCATTGGGAGTTATCAAGCCAGAAGGATTCAAATTTAAAATGCCGATGTCCTTGATTAGTTGAATGATCAAGCTGTAGAATAAGTGGAGAATGATCCAAGCCAATCGCAGAGGAACATACATTTTTGTCTTTGGGTATTTGTTGTTGCAGTCATACGTTGCTAATCCTCTATCTATCTTTGTTTTGACTAGTTTATCTCATGTCCTCCTATTAGACCAAGATAAAAGACAACCATGTGAATTAATGTCCATAAGTCCATTGTATTTTTTTTTAAATCTGTCATATGATTAAAATTAACAGGATTGGAACTATATTTTTCGTTAATATTTAAAACACAATTAAAATCACCAATAATTAACCAATGTATTGTAATAGACTTGCTCCAGTTTGTAATTTCTTCAAATACATTGATCCTGTCAACAGATTTATTAGACGCATGAATACACACTAGATAATAAGAAAAAACAAGTTCATTGATAGGAAAAATCACAAAAGAAGTGAACAAAAGTACACGACCAACTGCACACACGAGTGCCAGAGAACCAAAAAACCTCTAGATAGAAAGGACGATCTGGTAGGGTTACAAAAATCTTTTCATAACAAAAACTACAGATTGTATCCTGTGAATACACCTCCCTAAGCATAGTTCACAGAATACCGCAACAAAAGGTTTAAATCGAGCTAAGTCGGACTCAATACTAGACACTGTCAGGGGCGCTCTAATACCCTAACAATTCCAATATAACAAACTCATAATGACTCGACGCACATCAAGGAGGGATGCCCGTACCCTATTTGATTTTGTTAAGCTCAGGACATGTAAAACCAAATGTCACCCATTTATCCCACCCAATCAATTTTTTTTTTCTTTTATGTTGATATGCAATGTCCCCATATTTATTATTATCCAAACTAATTATGCTCTTCAACTTCTTACGAAAACCATTCGCATTTTCATTTTTCATCCCAGTGCCGCATTTCTCTTTTCTCATCCAAAGAACTATCCCATCTCTCATCATAGTTTCCCTTAAATATGATGGTTTCCCACACATTACCCCTACGGTCCCTGTGCCTGCATACGAATAGATTAATATTCTTGCCCCCTACTAGATCTTCCAACTCCCCTGTCAATCCTCTTTCCAGTATAACCCCTGTAATTGACACAAAATGTATCATTAATAGATTTAAAATAAAAATTATTTGTAGAGCATGTTATCTTCTTATTTATCTGTTGATAAGCTCCTTAGATCCACCCTTAATCAACAAGCCAACGTATGATAAACCAAAATATATTCCACGATTAAGCTTCAAAGGTATCTTCAGATCGTTGACCATCAAAATAAAAGGAGAAAGATGAGTAGATTCTAAATCTCTATCAACAAAACCTTCTTCGATTTGAAAAGTGTGGTGATAATCTTCAGCAGGCCACCAATCATTAAATTTGGTTTTGTACAAAAAACGCTTTGCATTCCAAAGTGTAATGATGTTTGTGTTTTTACTTCTCTACACTTCCTTATTTAGCTGTTTATATTTGACATTATCTGTTGAACTAATATTAAGGTATTCCAAAAGCATATCCTTATCCTCAACAACAGGTAATGATTATTTGTCTGATTTGTAACACACGAGATTCTTCCATAGCCCAAAGTGCAGCAGCTCGCTTACCGTAATCCTTGATCTGTTGATAGATGAGTAACCTATAAAATCTGACTTTATATACTCAGTATTAATCATTATATTATCGTTAATCAGATTAAAACTAATCAAACCAGAGTAAGCCCATAAAAAGCGTAAATAGATATAAAATTAAAGCAGAACTTAGGGTAAGAGCTTTTCTCAATGCTGTTAGGAGTAATAAAAGCCCTGTTCATTAGCCTTGTTTGGGTTTCAAAGTCCTTTCTCGAGCTTTTGCGTGATCTGAGAAAAAAACCTCTAAAAAGACTTTGTGTTGTCAAACAGTAACATGCATGGCCTAAAAAATGGAGATCCATTAGTAAAAGAATAAGATGTATAAGCGGATATAATTTTTATATAGATCCACTGCCTGATGACAAATTCATGATAACACAAAAGGGAAGTAAAAGAGACGCAAGGACAGGAATTAAATCAGAGGGATTCAAAACACTTACTATAAAGGATTCAAAACACTTAGTATAAAGATAAAGGTGTAGATATGTTTTAATTGAGTTTTGATAGGTCATTTTTTACTTGACGTTCACATATCATTAACTTTTTAGATACCGTTAAATTTTATCTGGGTTCTTTTGTTAGATTATTTAGTTATGTGATTCTAAATAATCAATTAAATCTCTTTTAATAAATAACATAAATAATTTAAAAGTTTCTTTATGTTATCATATTTCAAAGTAATGTTATATCTAAATCAAAATTTACATAAAAGTTAGTCTTTTTTTCAATGGATTGTTTAGCCTCCGGGAGTACAATTCTATATATTAATTAGTTAATTTTTGATCGAATTATTATTGATAATGACAATCTAATTGTAGTTGGATTATATTAATCTCTCACTAGTGCGGTAGACAAAAACATTTGCAACAAATTTGACAATAAAAAAACTTACAAGATAAAAGAGATATCTACATTAGAAAGCACGTCTAGTTCAAAATCACTAGGGCCCGTTTGGAAGTGCTTATTTTAGAGTAAAAAAGCGCTTTTGGAATAAAATTCAAAATTTAAAAAAATTATTAAAAATAATTTTGAAATCTAAAATTATTGAAAGTGCTTTTTTCAAGAAGCACATATTTGGTGCTTCTCAAAAAAGTGCTTTTCAAAGTAAAAAAAACTCTTAAAATGCTAAAAGCACTTTTAAGTGCTTCTCCAAAAAAGCACTTCCAAACGGGCACTAAAAAGCATATGGCTTGTATCTTGTACTACTCCGTTGTTAACAAATAACACAAATAATTATCGTAGCAAGCTTGAAAGTAAAACAGACGATTTGCAAAGAACATTACAAATACAAACCATACATACCTACTCTTTTTCAATACACTTCATGTACAACTACACACTTAAATCTAATGAGATGCAATTCAAGGTTCGATGATGATCTTCCCTGTAGCATGACCATCAATACTCTTTGCCCAGGCATCTTCAGCTTTACTCAACGGATATTTAGAATCAATAACTGTCTTAAGTTTCCCTTCCTTCACCAAATCAACAAGATAAGCCAAATGCTTCCCATTTGGAATTAATAGCAAAGGCACCAACTGTTTCTTAGCAAACATGAGTTTCTTTAAAGCGTAGGTCAAGATAGTACTTAGCCCCGGAGTAATATCTATAACCTTCCCATCTGTACTCAAATTAGGTTCAAATACAGACCAAGGTATAGCCGAAGCACAATGAATAACCGCATCATATTTCTTCCCTGAAGGACTTGTCAAAGCAGCTCCTTCTGGAGTCTTGTAATCAAGAACTTCATCTGCTCCTAAGCTCTTGACTAAATCAATGTTTCGGGACCCACAAGTAGCTGTCACGTGACAGTTTCCAAGTTTTGCTAGCTGAACAGCATAGTGACCAACACCACCAGATGCAGCTGTGACGAGAATGTTTTTGTGGGGCCCACTTCCGTCTAGATTTACTCCGGCGGATTGAGTAAGAGCTTGATGAGCTGTAAGACCCGCCACAAGAAGACCTGAAGCTTCAGCTGCTGATACTTCGGAAGGCCTTATAACAGTTAAACTCTCCTTGGCTACACCATACTCTGCTAATCCACCTGCTCCACCCTGTTATTCAAAATGTGTCACTTCTAGGGACTAAATTGGAAAAACATTGGAGACTAGCATTGAATTTTTCAGATCTGGCACTTACGAAGTGATTAAGCATCGCCACAACTTTATCACTGCTTTTGAAGTTTTTCACTTCAGACCCGACCTCTACAACTTCTCCAGCAACATCAGTAGCTGAACAAGACAAGCGAAGATTGGATTTAGGTACTAAACGGACATAAAATCAAATCCACATACTAAAAAGAAAAAAAATTCACCCAAAGTAAAGCAAGACAAATGTTTTACCGGGTATATGAGGAAATTTTCGAGGCAGTAAAGGACGAATCTCGCCTTTCTGGATCTTCCAATCAACTGGATTTATGGTTGTTGCTTCTAATTTTATCAACACCTCATATTTCCCAGGAGTAGGTACAGGAACTTCAACATGCTGTATTGAAAAAGAAAAAGAAAAGAATTGCAGCCCTGATATAGTTAAGAATAGATTTAATATAAAATAAATTTGAGATCAAATGATGATTACCTTCAGGCCAGAAGCTCCACCACCATAACTATCATACGATAGTGCATGCATAAGCTTTCTCGCCATTACCAATTCTTCTTGAGCTACTGTAAGATTGAGTTGTCTGAATAGTAGGGGTTGTAATTTCTGTAGTGTTAAATATTGGGGTTTAAATGCCGCCGGATATTTAGTCTTTTGACTATAGTTGCCCTTGAAATGGCTACTCGTGTTTACAGTCACATATTTTGGGGAGGAAAATACAAATTAAAGCAAATTTTTGGCCATGTTTATATTATAAAGCTTAACTAGAAAATTGTTCATTTTAAGCCAATTTTCAATTTTTTGATTTGGGATTTTAGTGTTTTTATCTTTTTTGAGTTGAACAAAAATTCTTTTAATTCTTTTTTAATGGGACGGACCCACGACCATTCCTATACATGTTCGGAAATTATACCCGTCATGGGTACAGACCCACGTACATTTCTTTACTTGTGTTTATTATTCAACAACCCATGAACATCCATATTGTAGTTATAATTCTTAGTGGGGCTGGACCTATGGCACAATAACTAAACCTTTTTCTGGTTTTTGGGTTGTACCAATGCCACATTAACTTAACTAGTGTATTTCCAAATCTAATTGGGATGTCCCCTACATGAACAAAAACCAAAATTAAATTATTGCACAGCCGAAAAGCAAACAATTTTGATTTCGAACAAACAAATCAACAAGAACAAGAATCTTCTTCAAATTCAATATTGGATCGAACAACAAAAACAGAAACAATTCGAATTCGAACTACAACAAATGAAAATCATAAACAAATCAAGGAATGTATTCACAACACTATTGGATTGAACAACAACAACAACAACCTATCTCTGCACACGCTGTCTGAAACAAAAGAAAAGAAATTTGCAACGGGAATGAAAAATAAACAATAAACAAAAACCAATTCCGAATTGACTTCAAGGGGCTGGACCCATGGTGTGGACGTGGCTTCACGGGCCTGGACCCTTCGTGGTGATCTGCTTGGCTGAACCCATGGTGAAGATTGGCTTTCACGGGGATGTCCCCATGGTGGTGATGATGGGGGGTAGGGTTTGAGATGGTGGTGGGTTATGGATCTCACCGACGGCGGCGTCGGTTTATGTCGGAGCTCCGGCCATGGAACGGCTTCGTGCGACTGTGGGGGAGAGGGGGCTTAGTTCGATGGTCAGCATATCTGGACGGGGGCTTCGTGCGAATGTGGAAGAGAGGGGCTTACAGGCGGTTTCGAAGGACAGCAAATCTGAGCAGTTGTGGTTTGCTATGGTGATGGTTGTTGGTGGAGATGAAGATGGTGGTTATGGTCATCAAGATGGGCGGCGGGATCTTCGTCGTTCTTGGTGGTGGAGATGCTCCAGAACGCTGACAAAGGGGGCGAAGGGAGTTGGGGATGGTGGTGAGGGCAGCGAAGGGATTGGGGTTGGTAGTGAGGGTGGGAAAAGGGGTCGGTATGGTGGTGAGGGCAACGAAGGGCTTGGGGTTGGTGGTGAGGGATTGGGCAGCAGATCTGGTGTAGAGGAGAGAGAGATGGAAGGTGATGGTGATGGTGGGGAGCTGAGACCGTGAGGGTGGGAGGAAAGGTGAAGAGAGAGATATGAGAGTGAAAATATTTTTTGGTTTCCCATAACCCTTAATGGGTGTGATGATCTGTTTATTGGTTTTTCACTGTTATTCGTAGGGGTAAGGAGGTGTTTTGGTATTTTATCCTTATTAGTTGGACTGGTTAGGTGTTAGTTAGGGGGATTTAGGATTTAAAGCCTACACAACATGGGATTAACAAAATAAGGCCCAACTCCTAACTACCCATTACACTCTAACTAAAGAGGGGAAAAAAGACCAAAAACCCACCCCTACCCCTCTTATATACACTAAAATCATTTGACCCAAAGCAAAAGTCTCATATAGGGTTTGGTTTCTCTCTGCCGCCCCCTCCCTTTCTCTTCTTCACCCCACCCCACCGATGCCCACCTTCCCCCCACCCCTGCTGCTGTAAAACCGCCGCCACCACCACCCATCTTCTCCCCTTCTTCCTGCTACTGTAAAACCGCCACCACCACCCATCTCTCTCCTGCAGTACCCCACCGTGGCCCTCCTTCTCGCAGGCCAGTCTGTACCAGCACCACCACAGCAGTACCCCTCCTCCTTTTGCGCTCACCTTCCACCTCCGCCGCTCCACCAGGTCTCGCCGCCCCCACGAAGCATCGAGGAGACCCACTCCACTCATCCACCTCGAACGAAGCAGAGCCACCACCACCAGATCTCGCTGCAGCGGATCTTCGTCACCTTCGTTCAGATCTGCCATTTCTGCAGCAAAAACCCAAGCCACTGAAGCGCATCAACCCCAGCTTTCCAGATCTGCTCCTCCAGCGTTTCATGTTTCAGATCTGCTCCACCACTCCACTCTGCTGCAGATCCAGTATCTCGCCGCCCAGTCTCGCCGCCACCTACCCAGATCTCACCGCCACAGTGCTCGCCGCCCCACCACACTCTCGTCCAGTTCAAGAAACCCCGACCATCATCTCCTCCATCTCCGCAGGAAACCCACCCTCATCTCCATCTCCTATACTCGCGCAGGAAAACCACCCCCCTCTCGGTCTCCTGTTCTCGCGCAACCACCAGTCCAGTCCCTTTGGGCCGTGCTCCAGTCCCTTTGGGCCGTGCTCCAGCCCCTTTGTGCCATGAATCCAGCCTGGTAAAAAGAAGTTGATCGTTCTTGGAGCAGCCCCCCTCATGGTCCAGCCCCCCCCCCCCCCCCCCTATCATGGTCCAGCCCCACCCATGGTCCAGCCATTTCAGTCAATTTTTTTAGAGCCATTGACCAGCCCATTTCAGTCAAGTTTTTAAAAGAAAAAGCCTTAAAATTTTCTTAAAAGGTACAGCCCCTATGGTATAGGATTTGATATATACTTGGACAAAGGACTTAAAAAATTATTCATAAACGTATGATCCCTAGGGTACAGCCCCTCGTGGATAATGGACACATCTTGACTTAATAAGTATGAATTTATAAGAAAAACGAACTTGGGTATAGCCCTTTGTACGAAAACCCAATATAGGTCCGTACCTATAGGTACGGACCCATTAGCTAAATGTAAAGAATAGAAATATTAAAAAACGAATTTCTGAAGAAAAAAAAAAGAAAAATGAAAAGGGTAAGATTGGCAAAATCCAACCAGAATTTGAAATTAGGCCTTAGTTAGAACTATTTTCTAACTAGGCTTTAAAAAATAATGTTGGTGTTAGTTAGGCCTCAATTTGTATATTCCTCTGTTAGTTAAGGTGGACAAATAAATACCCCATATTACCATAGGCCTTAGAACATAAGTGCCCATATTTGGAAGCACTAGCATTTTCTTTTTCTTGATAAATCGTTATTTTACCTCCATTCCTCTTTTTTTCTTTTTTAGTCAATTAATATATGTTTTTTTTTCAAAAACATATTAATATAAAGGTAGATATTAGCTTAATCATGTAAGCTTGTTATTTTTTTAAGAATAAAAGTTAACTAGGTTAGAATACATATATTTCAATTCTCAAACAAGTACTAAGAAATTTTTATTTAGCAATTTAATTATCTATCTCATTTTTGTTTATATAAATAAAAGCAAACTAGATTTAAATAATTTAGCAAAACTATAGATATTAAAATTATATTGTAAATTACGCATCCAATAGATAATTTAAAGTCATATTTGTTGCCTTAAAGATGTTTATCTGTCTTAAGAACTGAATCAATCTTTTCAACTTTTACCTATTAAAAATTCTTATTATACATTCTACCGCAACCCTTCTATCTATAGAATGTTGCATCAGTTAAGGTTGAAGGAGGTGGTGGAGGGGTGGACGCCGAAAAACACCAATCTCATTTATCTTTTAGGATATGGTTGAGAGAGAGAAATTTGTAAGGTAAGGATTGACATTTTACATTCTATACATACTAGAACCCTTGTTTGACAACATATGAGAGTCCCCTTCTATTTTTATTTTTGGAGTCTCGGCAATCAACAAAGTGTATTAGAACCAAACTATCAACAGAACTATATCACAAGGTGCTCAAATCATGCCATAAAGCTTAAATAACGTTTGCTTTTCTCTAATAGCAATCACAAAGATAATCTTTTGTAGGGGAATTAGCTTTTTAAGGCCCATAGTCTTTTACAATTTGTATTTTAAGTCCCAAAACCAACTATCCATTTACTAATCTAACCAGACCAAGTAAAAGGCTAAAATGCCCCCAAACCTTATCCCACAGTGAAACACTCAAATACCACCCCCCAAAATTTAATAGGATCCGAATCCACCCACCCCATTTATTTATGTATCTCACTCTTCTATCTCTCTCTCTCAATCCATTATCTCTCCCACCTTCCTCACCCTGCCGATCTACAACACCAACCCCACCCAACCCCACCTCCATCTTCATCACCGAACCACTACCACCCACCCCCACCCCCACCCCCACCTAACATCTCACCTCCATCACCCCATCACCATTAACACCACCATCCCCTCCACCCCCTTCCACCTTCATCACTGCACCACCACCAAGCCCTTGCCGCTGCTGCAGAACCACCAAACCCACCCCTGCGAAAACTGCCGCTGCTGCAGAACCACCAAACCCACCCCTGCGAAAACTGCCGCTGCTGCATCAAGCCCCCCCACCTTCATCAACACTGCACCACCTCGATCCATGGAAAAACGCCGCCGATCTGCCTTAATCTCGGAGCCCCACCTTCTCCACCACTAGGGATGGCAATGGTTACGGTTAAAAACCGAAACCGATGATAACCGAACTGATTAAAAACCGAATTATATAACCGTGGTTAAAACCATTAGGTTATGGTTTGGAAAAGTGTAACCGATGGTTAAAACCGTTAGGTTATGGTTTTTGATAAAAATAAAACGAAAAACCGAAAACCGTTTATTATGGTATATATTTTCAAATTTTATAAAAAATTAGGTTAAAATTAGATATGTTGAAATTCTAAAAAAATCAAAATACTAGATTTAACCAATTAAATAATAAATATGTAATTTAATCAAATACCAATACAATTTTTTATAAATCTCGTAGTTTTCTTTTATATGTGTGGTTTTATTTTATGAAATTTAATATATTTATTAAACTATCATTTGAATATGGTTAAAAACCGCAAAACCGTTTAAAAAACCGAAACCGAATAATACGGTTATGGTTTTAAAACATGTAACCGATGGTTAAAACCGTTAGGATATGGATTTTAATTATAAAAACGGTTATGGTTTTTGGAATTTTTGCAAAAAAACCGATCAGTTGTCATCCCTATCCACCACCACGCCAGATTCGTGCCACCAGATTCACCACCACCTCCTTGACCTCGCCAGCGAACTGCTAAACCAGAAAAGCCACCCTTCGCCTGGCTCCTCCGTCACCAGGACCTCGCGCCACCTCCGTGAAGAACCAGATCTGCGAACCCATCTCCGCGAGTTGCAGAAGAACACCACCCCAAATCACTCATCACTACTGCCCTCCTCCACCATGTCTGGCCTCACCACCGAAGCAATCCACACCAACATCACCCCCACCACACCATTACACCATCAAAGAACTGCTGCTTCATCTCAGAGACCCCACCTCTGCTGCATCCTCGGCGCTTCACTGCAGCGCTGTAAGCCCGCCGCCTCAGTGCAACGGTCCTCCATCTCTGTTACATTTCGTCGTTGATCCAGTTTGTCGCTCCTCCATCATAGGTGCCTCACTGCAGCGTTCGTATGAAACTCCCCATTCGCAGGGTTTTGGGTCTAGCTAGGGATGGCAATGGTTACGGTTAAAAACCAAAACCGATGATAACCGAACCGATTGAAAACCGAATTATACAACCGTGGTTAAAACCATTAGGTTATGGTTTTGAAAAGTGTAACCGATGGTTAAAACCGTTAGGTTATGGTTTTTGATAAAAATAAAACCGAAAAACCGAAAACCGTTTATTATCATATATTTTCAAATTTTATAATAATTTAGGTTAAATTAGATATATTGAAATTCTAAAAGTAAAATCAAGATACTAGAATTAACCAATTAAATAATTGATATGCAATTTATTCAAATACCAACACAATTTTTTATAAACCTTGAAGTTTTCTTTTACATGTGTGGTTTTATTTTATGAAATTTAATATATTTATTACATTATCATTTGAATATGGTTAAAAACCGCAAAACCGTTTAAAAAACCGATACCGAATAATACGGTTATGGTTTTGAAAAATGTAACCGATGGTTAAAACCGTTAGGATATGGTTTTTAATTATAAAAACGGTTATGATATGGTTTTTGGAAATTTTGTAAAAAACCGATCCGTTGCCATCCCTAGGTCTAGCCCTATTGGGCTCAAATTTGTTAGTGGGTCTAGCCCCATTTGGGCTTAAGTTTTTTTTGTTCAGTAAAGGTACAGCCCCCTGTGTGCTTAGAGTTTTGTTGTATTGGGTCCAGACCCATATAGTTGTAGTAGGTAATGGGGCTGGCCCATTTTGGTTTAAAGTGTTGTTTTAGATTGTAATTTTTTTTTGTTCAACATGGGTACAGCCCATGTGATGTGTGTAATAGGTTGGTAATGGGGCCAGCCCGATATGGGTATAAAATGTTTGAACAGTTTTTCTATTTTGTGTTTGTTCTTACAACCCACATCCATGTACAAAGGTTAAAAAAAACATAAACAGATTAATTATAACGCAAAAATAAGTTGTTGGGTACAGCCCTAGCCCCATATCTTTGTACTTAATAAAAAAGATAAAAAAAGCATTAGAAAAAAATGGATTTGGATCTGTACCCATCACGTTATTAGCTTCCGTGATAGTTCGTCTTTATAGATCCGTACCCATAAAGAACAAGGGTAAAATGGTAAAAGTGCGAACCAGCTGGGCATAGGACTTAAAAAATATTTTTTCCCAACTAAGACTTAAAAATAAAAGTTTGGGAGTTTGGGGTCTTGGATTACAATTTCCTCTCTTTTGTAACCCTAATAGTATAAATATTAATGTTTCGACTCAAAAACTATTTACAAATAAAGAATTTCACATCGAATGAAGGCAATAAAGCTTGCTTCTTTTTTGTCATAAATTACGCAGCATGTTCATTAATGTAATCGATAGCATCCTTGCCATTATTCCACAGATCTCTCAATATACTACTTATCATATCAGTTGAAACCTTGACAACCTCTGGTATATCTTTAAGCAAGCCATCAAGCAAAGCCCTAGAGTTTTTCATAAATTCTCCAAATGACGAGATAGTAGCATCTGCAGAGCCTGAAATCCCATCTTTGAGCCGATCAAACAGATAACAAATCGCGATTTTCAAAGCTTCTATCATAAGTTTCGCAAGATATTTCAGACATAGCTTGATAGCATTTGAAAATTGATCCAGAGCACCCTCGAAAACTTGGCCAGGAACCCTGAAGGCTCGGATCAACACGAATAAATGTGCTATTACCTTGAAGATCAAGCACGAAACAAGATTTACTATTTTGATTAGAGTTAAGAAAATGATCTTTAAGAGGAAAACTGCCATGCCTGAGGCCTAGATGGAGACTCATAGCTTGAGAATCAGGGAAAATAATTTGGTATTTGTAATGAAAGCTTTCATTTTTGTTTTTTTTAGTTAATTAAAGCTTTCATAATCTATGCTTAAGATAGCGATATAATTTGATTAGTTTATTTAGTTATAGTTAAATCATTGAATTAATCAAGCTGATCTATTATAAATCTAATACTTCAGAAGGTTAGTTGTTGCCCACACATTTTAGCACTGCAAAGTCTTCAATGATCAAAACCATATATTGATCTTCATTCCTACAAACTTTTTACAACTAGTACATTCAGACTTTTACTATTAAAGGACAATATATTGCCGAGCTTATACACGTGAGCACCCGATTAATATTAAAAACTAAAAAGGGAAAGATCAAACATTGCTCTCTAAAGAGTAACACTCGGTAACCTGCAAGCTAAAACCTGGAGACAACAACGTGGACCAAGAAAGTTAGTCAAAACCTCGAGACAAACTAATTACATTTAGAAACTACTAGTACCAAGATAATCTAAGTGAAATGAGTATAAATTTGGCATCACATTAACCTAAGTCAATTAATGTTAAAAAATTAATAACCATAGAGTAAAGTAAATTATTAATTGGACAATAACATATAATTTGATAACACATGTAAGAGGTTAAACCACGTGGGTATTGGGTGTGTTTCTTAAAATTTCATTACCAAGGAAGAGGTAACGAATGATGGTTTAGGGGTAAAATGGGACATTATTGGTTTCGATACATTGATCTGCTAAGGTAATGGTGATAATGAGCTCATGTGGAACCATTGTTAGTACTTGGAGGTTGAGGCTTTAAGGGCTTGGAAGTTTATTGTTTTGGGATCATAGAGTTTTTTTATTAATCGTTTTTTACATTAAAATAAAAACTATCACTATCTACTTTAACCCATTCCTAAGGGGATGCATCTAGCTATAGGTAGGGATGGCAACGGATCGGATATCCTCGAAAAATTGCATAACCACATCCACATCCATTAAAAAAAACGATAACCAAATCCGCATCCATTAACCATCGGATTTTAGAATTATTTACCAAATCCGCATCCGCGACGGATGCGGTTTATCCGCGGTTAATCTATCCAATGATCACAATCATTTAAAATGATTTAAATAAAATAAATTATTAAATTTTTTTTAGAATTCTAAAATTAGCTACAAAATTATTGGAAGACCATAAAATGATATTAGGCAATATAGTAATAAAATAGATAATAATCAATTAGTTAGTTTATATATGGAATAATTATATTTGATAGATATTACGTATGAAATTTGCATATATAGAATATCTTTATATGTAGTATATATTTTTGATTATTATTTTTATTCGGATTTCGGATTATCCGTCGGATTATTGTAAAAGACCAAATCCTAACGAATAATCCAACGCTTACCTTTTATGAGAACCAAACCCTCATGAATGCACCATCGGTTCCACTAACGGATATTTTATCGGATCGGATATCCATCGGTTACAATTAATATTTGAACCACTGCCATCCCTAGCTATAGGAGTTTTTCTAATTGAGTGGGATAAGGGCTTGACCAATCCCAAAGATAATTGCCTAACGACATGTTTTTGGTTACCTAATCTGCTACTTTATTTTTCTCTCGCAAAACAAAAGAGAATAAGAGGTTACAAAACTCGATAATAAAAATATTGCTAATACATGGGTTATTAATAATAGATTTTTTCGCAAGAGATACCATAAGCACTATACAATCATTCTCGATCACACACTTGAAGTCCCTAAAATCTCACGCTCATAGACAAGCCTTCAAGATTCCAAGGGCCTCTGTATCTATTACACTCTTAGCTTCAATCACCCACGCACTATATTTAATAACAATTCACTTGTAGTCCCGGGCAATACACACAATAGTTGATCTATTTTTAGTATATGAGACATCACAATTAATTTTAATAGTGTTCATGGGGGAACCACTTACAACTCTCTTTTTTAGCTTTGTTGAGACATCTTATTTATGATTCCTTTGAGGCAAGTACAACGTTTCCTTCTTTAGATTTTTAGTGATTCCTTTGTCATTAGCCCAGTTCTCCTCATTTCTTCTTAGGGTAATTTTGGGGTCATTTTATGAACCCTTCGGAAACTTAGTGTCATCATATGGGTTTGATTTGTTTATTTTCTCTCTCAGATTACTAGAATCATCCTTGGGGTAGAGTATACTTCTTTGTTCTTCATACATGGACATTGCCTTATGTAAAACATTCATAGGAGATCGTAGGTATTGAACACAAAAGCATTCATTTCCTTCCATATTCTCCATACTGTAATGCAGGCCATTTCAATTGTTAAGCTAGATTTTCCATAATTCTTATCCACTATTTTTAAATCTTTGGCCATCCAAATATCTACTTTACCCATAGTTATGGTTGCCAACTTTTAATCCCGAATGGAATGCAAACCACACAACTCTAACCCAAGAACATTCAAATAAAACATGTTCAATATTTTCAACCTTGTCCTTGCATATACTACAGAGCTTAGTATCAGTAATTTTTTTCATATTTAGATTTTAATTAGTTGCTAATACATTTTGGATAGTTTTCCACATGAAATTTCTTACTTTAGGGGGAGTATCCATCTTTAACTTGTTTTTCAAACCTCAGGGTCAGTAATATGTGAGGAGAAGGATATTTTATTATTTTTTAGCTGTTAAGCTCTTTCTTTCTCTTGTTTCATATGTTGATTGATCTCTTTACTGAGTATATACCATCATAACTAAGAAGTCAGTACACTGTATCATGCATTTGTACCAGTGGTATGAATATTTTTATAATCTTTTCATAGTATTTAGGTTGATAATTTTCCTGGTACATTTTAGGTTCTATCTTCTTTCCCCACTTACCATCAGATCGGTTACATTAGTAACATTCTCATTAAGAGGTTTAGTGATGTCATCACATCCATCCCATACACAAGTATGAAGATTTATATTTTTCCATGTACCTATTTTCCGTTTTATATCCTTATTCGTAATATATCTTCCAGCTAAAATACTCTTCCATCCTAAGGATAGGGAATTTCCTAGAGTTGCCTCATTAAAGGAACAGTCATGGAAATAATTTTATTTTAAGATTTTATAAAGCAAATATTCAGTATTGGACATAAGGTTCCAAGCTTGCTTTTCTAAGAGAGTCGGGTTCATGAGGTTCATATCTTTAAACCCTAAACCCCTGTAAACTTACTATGAGTAATAAAGGACCATTTAGTCCAGTTTATACCTTTTTTATCGTTATTTCTCCACCAGACTTTTGCAATTTGGGATGATATAAGGCCACAAATTTTGTACTTGTATTATAAAAGAAGACATAAAGTAATTTGGTATACTTTGGAGAATAGGCTTAATTAAAACCTCTTTCCCAACCTCCGAAAGATAAAGGTTATTCTAATTTTTTATTCTTTTCAAAGCTTTTTCCACTAACAAAATTAGATCTCTTACTTTAGACCTCCCCTCACTCAGTGGGTAGCCCAAGTTAAGAGCCTAAATTATTTGTAATTTTCATATTTAATTTGGAGGCCATACTAAATTTAATATAATCTGGTGTATTAAAGCTAAACTTCACACCCCAATTATTCATATTTAAAGTAGATCCAGTATAAAATGCATATCTATTATTATATCATTAAAACTATGTATTTTTTCATAGGTAGCATTTAGAAAGAAGACATTCTCATCTGCATATGGTAGGTGGGTCACTTTAGGCAATTTTTTGTTAAGTTAATACCTTCCAAGACCATCGTCTAATTTTTTCTTTATTAGAGTTGAGAGTGATTGTGCGACTATGCAGAAGATAAGGGGTGACTGAAGGTCACCCTGCCTAAGTCCCCTCTGTGGTGTATTAAGTTTTTGAGGTTGACCATTGATCAGTAACGAATAAGTTACTGAAGAGATGCAGTTCATAATATTTTTACACCAATTAACATCAAATCCCAATTTGCATTAGATAGTATAAAAATATCTCATTCAACAAATTCATATGACTTTTATATATCAGCTTTAACTATCATACTGTAGTTTATGTAGTTCTTTTATTTTTTATATAATTACACATTTCATGTGCAATTAAAGAATTATCTTGTATATGTCTACCAGGTATAAAATGCATATTGGTTTTCTCAGTGATATACCTCATTAAGGGTTGCAATCTGTTGACTAAAATTCTTACTATGATTTTGTACATAAAATTAGATACATTAATGAGCCTAAAATGTTCAATAGTTCCAGGATTTAAAGTTTTTGATGTGAGAGATATAAGGTATGAATTATATATTCCTGGATATCATTGTTGTATCAAAAGTTATCAACAATTCTAATCACCTGGTTTTTATTAGGCACTAGGGCCTTATTTGCCCCCAATATATTAACTGCCAATTCGATTTCTTTTATATCAATAGGTTTTGGTAATGAATTGTTCATATTACTAGTATTTACAGGTTGAATTATCTCCAAAATGGTTGTGAAAACTCTTGGCCCTATAATTTTAAAGATGGAATTAAAATAGTTGAGTATACTGCCATTCACATCCATTTGGTTATCCAACCAAACTCCATAATCATTAAGAACTCTAGTAATTTTATTAAAATTTCGCCTTTCTTTTGTAGTAGCTTGAAAATAGGTTGTATTATATCCCTTTTTCTTAACTAAGTATTTCTTAACCTGAATGCCCAAATTTTTTCTCCCTTTTTCAAATAGTTTCAATTTCTTTTGCAATATAATTATACTCCTCTTTATAGTAATCATTAGTACTAATTTTATTAGTTAACACTTTCAGCTTTTCCATCAAACTATCTATTGTTTTCTACTATTATGGAATTTTCTCTTACTCCATATAGAAAAGTAGTAATAGTGAGATTAACATTCAATCTATTCTTAGAAATATGCTTAATTATTCTTCTTGATTCCAAAACTTTTTTAATTATTTCATAACAATCTCTCTCCCCAGTCCAAAAGTTCTCAAAATAAAATCTTTTATACTTTTTATTACAATTGTCTTCAAAATGTAGTAATAAAGGGCTATGATCTGAACCTAAAGCCGACAATATGGTCATCCATGTATTAGGATTATTAGAAGTTCGCTTATTATTACATAAGCACCTATCCAATAAGATTTTTATAACATTTGAACATTCTCTCATGTTAGTCCAGGAAAAGGCACATCCTTTACAATAAGTTGGTTTACTGTGTGATGTTTAATAAATCCATTAAAACATTCCGTAGTGTCTTTAAACTTATTAATTCCACCCAATATCTCCTTTGTATATCTTATATGATTAAAATCCCCAACCAGATTCCAAGGAATAATACTACGTGGATCACATTTACTATATTTCTCAAGGCACTTACTCTTATCTTTCTCATATGGGGAGCCAAAAACAAACGTAGTATGTTGCATATTCCCATTATCTTTTTTAATTTTTGCAAAGAATTAAATTTTTATTTCTACTTAAAATTTTAATAGTATATTTCATTATACAGACTAAAGCTACACCCCCACTTAGGATGGTAGTCGTTACGATTTTAATCCGAAAGCGACGGATTACCGAACCGAATAAAAACCAATTATGTAACCGTGGTTAAATCCGTTAGGGTTTGGTTTTAAAAAGTGAAACCGATGGTTAAAACCGTTAGATTATGGTTTTAGATTAAAAAAACCTGAAAAACCGAAAATCCGTTATATATATATAAATCTGATTTCATTTTACCTACTAAAGGCTAAAATCCATGTATTTTCATATTTTGAACTCCATCTTTCTTATATTTTTTTTTGTTTTTTAATTACCAAAAGACTAAAAGTCTCAACCTAACTATAGATAAGGATGGAAATAGTTATGGTTTAAAATCAAAATCGATAAAAATTTGAACCGATTAAAAATTGATTATGCAACCATGGATAAAACCGTTAGGTTATGTTTCTGAAAAATGTAACAGATGGTTAAATCCTTTGGGTTAAAATTTTAGATAAAAATAAAACCGAATAACCAAAAACCCGTTTATTATCCATCTATTTTTGTATATTTTATAGTAATATAGATAAAAAAAGTATTTTTATATCTCAAAACTAAAATCTAAATATTAGAATTAACAAAAGAAGTAATAAAAACGTTATTTAATTAAAGATCAACATAATATTTAATATATTGGATATTTGTCATGTATTTGTGATCTTGTTTCACTATTTTCAATATATTTAGAGAGTTATAGTTTGGCATGTCACAAGAGCGAGGCGAGGTTAGGAATCCTACCGCGAGAGGGACGCCTCGCGAGCCGGGTTATGGTTAAAATCCAAAAAACCGTTTAAAAAACGAATCCGAATTATTCGGATATGGTTTTGAAAAGTAAGTTCGATGGTTAAATCCGTTAGGATTTGGTTTTTGATAAATTAAATGGATATGGACATGGTTTTAGTTTATTTTTTTGCGATAATCTGATTTGTTGCCATCCCTACCCCCACTCACCCTTACGGGTTCAACTGTCGTGATAAAGGTCATTTTAATAAATTCTGCAACTTTAATTAAGAGTTGAGAAAGCATTCTTAGTTCCAGATAGAAAATCTACCTCAGGTCAATATCTTGAGCAAATATCCACTAGGATTTGGACCGCTAGGGGTGTGCCAACCCCTGAACGTTCCAAGGCAAGATGTATCATGGCTCATTGTGGAATTGAGTCTGATCAATCCCACAAACCTCTATAGTAGCAATCACTACAGACTCAGCCGTCTCTTTATCAGTACAATTCTTACTCATCATATCATTGTCAGTAAAAAACCTTTGCTTCATAATAAAATATCTAAATTCTAGATTTTCAGCCTTCTATTATTAACCTTCAAATCACCTTTCCTCAAAGCCTTTTATAATGTAAATCTAAATAAATGATTTTTTAATCAATTATTATTTTTTTATTAATATTTTAGTAATCCAAACACAATTATCATTTTCTTTTTCATTCCTTTAATATTTATTATTATTATTATTTTTATAATCTAAATACAAACAATTCATAATTTTTTGTACGATATGTTTTTTGAAACTATAATTTTTCAACTTGTACATTCAAACCGTATCTATCTTTTTCACCAAATAATACCTCTCAATATTCGACAATCATGGGAACGGCACATGGTCGTACTCCCACTGACTATTCACTTAATTATTAATAAATGATCCAGAAACAAAAAATTAATGAGGAAATTACTTTATACAGCCTAGTTGGCTGTATATTTATATTATACATCCTAGTTAGGCTTTTTTATATTTTAAAGCCATTTTCTAACTTTCTAGTTAGGGTGTTTGTCTTTTTTACCCCTTCCCGTATTGGGTACGCACCCGCGACCCATATCGCTTTTAAACTCGATGGGGCTGCTCCCATCATATATATAACCAAACAAATCTCGATGGGGCTGCACCCATACTATACATAACCAAACAAAAACCAAACAAAATTGATCAAACACAGTACTAGCATTACAAATCAATACCAAACAATACTAGCATTGCAAATCAAAACCAAAACAAAATGAACAAAACCAAACAAGAATCACAACAAGAAAACAATGCTATGCATTAACAACTAATTGAAAATATCCTTGACAAGAACAATTAAAATTACCTAGCAAAACTTGAATTGAAGAAACACAAGATTTTTTTGACATGAATGAATAGTCTGATTAGCGAGATTTGGAATACAAAACCGCAGTTGAGGAGAAACATAAACAAGAAAGGAATACAAAACAATTTAAACAAAACAATTCATTGAAATGGATTACAAATTCAAAACAAAACAAAACCCAACTAATCACACGCTTAATGGGGCTGCTGAAGATGCTTTTGGAGTAGGTGATTTGGGTGGTGATTTTGGTGGAGATTTCGATGGGCTGCAGAATTGATTGGGGGGCTGGACCCATGTATATATGGGCTTCAATGGTGTATGGGCTGCAGAATTGATCGATGTGGCGCCTGGACCCTTACTGATGTGGTAGTGGGCTGGACAATTACCTGGGTGCCGCTGCTGATGGTCTGGCCCATGTCGTGTTGCTGCTGCTTCTGGGCTGGCCCCATATCACGTGCTGCTGCTAATGGTCTGGACCCATTACGGGATGGTTTGCACCCACCACGAATACCACCATAATGGGTCGGGGGTTCGAAGGATGTCAACAGACGGTTGTTGATGGTGCTGAGCAGTGGTGAAGGATTTTGGTTCGAATGGAGGTGAACAGTTGGGTTTCGAATGTTTGTGGCTGCTGGTGGATGGTTGATGGTGGTGGGTGGTGGGTGGTGAGTCGAATCTCGTTGGTGGTGCTGAGGTCCGTTCTGGGTAGGGTTTCAGTGTGTGATTCGAATCGCGTTGGTGGTGTTGCTGAGGTCCGATCTTGGTAGGTTTTTAGGTGATATGAATGGTAGGGATGTGGGTGGTCTCCGGCCTATGGGTGGCGGTGGATTGGTGGTGGGTTATCACCTGAAGCAGTTTATTGGTGGTGGTGGACTGGTTCTTCAGCCTCCTTCTCCAGCTCAGCCTCGACGGCGGAGAGGCCATAGATGGTGCTGATGGTGATGCCATGGCTACTGGCGGAAGGTGGTGGTGGATTGCTTTTTTTGGGGTTTGGATGGGTCTGATTGCAGTGGCGGCGCTGGGTGGTTTGCTTGGTTGGGGTGGGTCTGATTATAGAGGCGGTGGTGGATCTGATTTTAGGGGCGGTGGTGGGTGGGGTTGGTGGGTCTGATTGTAGGGGTGGGTTGCTTGGATCAGAGAGGGAATGGAGGGGAGGGGGGTTCGGGTCTGTTTTTGGAGAAGAAAAGGGAGGGGTGGGTGGGTTTATATAGAGGGTATTTTTGGGCTATTTAGGAATAGTTGGGCTATTAGTTGAAACCCAACTAATAGTTGGGTTATAGGCTGTTTTTTATAAAGTTGATCCTAACATGGGCCTTATATCATTAATGACCCAAAATTAATAGATAAAAATATTTGAACATAAATATGGTATAAGTGCTAACATTACTAAAATTTGCTCAATATTTTTCTTTCAACTAGAATCGACATAAGAATTGTACTAGAGCAAACAAAAATATAATTAAAAAATAGCGTCATCATAACGTTAAACGACTAGAACAATTGATTTGGGGGCCAATATGTGTTCCTATCACAAGTCTGTTCCAAAGTTTTGCCGTGCTTGGAAAAGTCCAAATTTATGAAAATTTCGTAAAAATAATGATTGATTATTTCCTAGCCTAAATTGGGAAACCAAAATGGACACCGAAGTTGAATCAAATTATTTAATGATTATATTGGAATTTTCTCCACCATCGTCGGTTTGTTGGTTCTTCAAAGAGTAACACCTGGAAACTTGCAAGATCTATAACCTACAAACAAGACAAACATTAACAAAATTAGTTTTAACTTTTAAAAAAATATACTTAAATAATACTTCTAGCTTTTTCACATAGTATGAGTGGACTATATTATTCTCCACTACGAGAAAATGGCCAACGGCTCTGTCAATTTCTTTTTTATGTAGGTCCGGACATTTATAGTTCTAAACCACATCTACACTATTTGGATATTAGCCGACAATTATAAATGTAACACACTATACTGAAAAGTAAAATTTTGAGTATTTAATAATTAATTTTACTTACTTGGATCCTTGGCGGTTTTAGTAGCAAGGCCGTTGAAGTTACATGTTGCACCAATGCTCTTAAGCTGAGACCAATAAGAACTAAAAGCATAACTTGCATGCCAAATCAATGAATTTGGTTTGTAACACTTTCCTCCTGGTCTAATAGCATTACATGTTTGATTACCTTGCCCACAAGCATACTCTAACGCCCCTGCCACCTCTGTTTTATTCGCTCCTTTAGCCACCACACACCAAATCTTTCCCTTGTATGGTTCATTATTTGTTGGTTTTGGCAATGCCTTGTATTTTGACTCCAAAGTTTTACCCGACAAATCAATCTCATACACGTTAGTCCCATTTGGGTACAACGATCCAAAATGTCGCTCCGTACCCGGACCTGTTTTTTGATTCTCGTTATACAAAGCAAAGATAATAGTAGGCAAAATTACCCCTGGTCTAGCCGGTGTTCCCACTGGTGGTTTAGTCGTAACTTTCTTGATCACATTCCGGTTATAAGTGGCAGCATTGTAAATATTCCCACCGATTTGATCTATATCACCACCATTGGGCCAGCCCGTTTCCGCTATGAATAAACGGATATCCGGGTACCCGAGTCTCTCCATGGCAAAATATACCGAATCAAGCATTTGATCCAATAAATTAGTGTAGGTTAAATTTGAATGAGGATCTGTGTAAGTAATATTTGTGGGCTCTAATAATGCATAGTCTAGATTAATATTTTTAGGTTCAGATGACCATGGGAAATAAGTATACACATCTAGGAAAAAGTATGACTTGGTATGATTTAAAAATTGTAATAACGGTTTAATAACTTTGTGACTAACGTCAGATCTAAACGTGCCGTTAGAGGGTGGAAATGAAGATTCCAAAGCATCCATAGCTAATGGTGTACCGACTTTGATTTTATTAAGACCAAATTTCTTGATTGAGTAGCGAATCTTACGCATCGCAGGTACGAGATTAAACCAAGTGGTATTAGGTGGGTTGCTTAGTATTTCGTTTCCTACTAGGAGGTAACGTATTTTTGTGTGAGGGTAAAATGGTACAACATTGGTATGGACCCATTGGTTAGCTAAGGATTGGTTTGAAGATATATTCGTGATGAGCTCATTTGGAACCATAACTGATACTTGAAGATTTGTACCTTTTAAAGCTTTCAGAATTTTTGGATTTGCATCGTAGATTTTGACTCTGTTTGCTTTAAGGCCATTAATGAGCTGAACTGATCTTGATGGAGTTGGTAAATTGTTGCCTAGTTGACCATAACATATTCCTACCTTGCTTGAGATATCTGCACCTGCATATTGAAAAACAAGTAAAATTAATCAATCGGTATAAATAAAAAGGATTAAAGTCAGACGAGTGATGGTTGTGAACTTACTAGCTACAGAAATGAGAGACAGCAGAAGAAGAGAAAGTATACACATCTTTTCTTGCCTCTTGGGAGAAAAAAGACCGTTGTGAAGACTAAAGATTAATTTCTACTAGATTGGATAAGTTATGCTGTCTATTTAAAGGGTGAGAAAAAGTTAATTATATTTAGATAAAAAAAGTGTTGTATCGTGTATGTGTGCTTTTTGGGGTTAGAGATTTTTTAACTGGAAGAAATTAATCTTTGTTTGGGTGTTGAGACTTGAAAAGTGGAAGACCACCACTTTAGTTGTGCTAGGTCTGTTACCTTTTGGGAAAGAAAAAGTCTATGAAAAAGAAGGAATAAAGTTTAACTGCAGAGAATCGTTTTATCTCAAAGAAGGTAAAGAAGAAAGTGGAGAAGAAAAAGAAGAGGTGGGAGAGAGTAAATATAAGAGGAGATTGAGAGAGAGGAACGTAGCGGAAGCGGTGGGTGATCTGTATCAATTAAGCTTCTGGGAAGCTTACAAGAGAAAGAAAGGTATGAGGGACCCAAAGGCTAAAAAATGTACGTCATGAAATGTACTAACCAAAAGTCCAAAGTTAGCCGTTGGGTGATGAAATTGACTGACTATATTAAGGACTTTTGCATTAGCGTGTTTCCTCATTATTTAGTAGTGAGAAAATAACTTTTATTTACTATAAATAGCTTTGTTTTGTAGCTGGGGATTAATGACAAGAAAAGGAAAAAACAAATGGTTACGTTATACAGTAGCTTGTACTAGTAGTCTTTTTTTTCTTTTTTTTTTTGTTCAAATGTGTACAAGTAGCCCATGATGTACGGGTTTTGTTATTTATTTTTTATTAAGTGGCAGGAGGTAGAGAAAAAACTAAATGGGAAAATTGAAGTTTAAAACTGGCTATGAAGATATTTGGAGTCCAGTAACTATGCCATTAAATGCAGAAAACTATAAAAGTTTATAATATTAATGAGAATTAGCTGAAATATAAATATATGAGGCACAATGACTAGTATACAATAGGGAATCAAAATTTTGTTTAGGACATTTACTTATAAAAAGAATTTGGATTTATATTTTCGTTCCAACCATGCAGTCCAGATGAATCTTGGATAGGTGGGTTTATAAGATTTACAGAAATTACATTTTCGATAATGATTGAGTTGGTGATTGTTTTTGTTGGGTAATGGTTATATTAATAAAGAAAAAAAGAAACGGTACACTATACAAGAAGTCAAATACCCAGGGCCGGCCCTTGGGTAAGGCCACCAAGGCGGCCGCCTTAGGCCCCATTTTTTTCTTTATAAAAAAGGGCCCCAATTTTATAAATATAAATTTTTTATAGTTAAAAAAGGCCCAAAAAATAAATCTTGATTTAGATAACTAAGCATATTTTAGTTTCTCGGGCCGGCCCTGCAAATACCTAGGGTCGAAAGTTTACGATAGCAACAAAAAACAAATGCAACTATCTCAAATTAATACATGATAATCTCTCACTATTATCCCACTTCGAAAAATAATACTTGTCAAACTTAGTGGTGGGGCAACTACTTTCCCACTTCAAATCTCTGCGATATTACACGATTCCTAATCAAGATTAAAATCCCTATTTTGATGTAAGTTGACATCATCATCCGTACCTTGAGTGATCCTCGGGGGTTGACCTTGAGGTCAAGCTAGCAAAGCTTGGTGAGTTGATACATTTTTTGATCCAGTATGTTTAAAGTTGTCATGTGTAAGTTCAGAGTCTCATCGGTTTTAACAATCTTCTCACCCACAACCATCATAAATTTGTTGATTGATTTCTCTAACTTACTTTTACCTTCATTTGGATATGATGGGAGAACCTTTTGAGCGAAATTACCTGCATAAACTTGTAGATGGGTTGTGAATTGGTGTAGTCCCCATAATATTGTCCACCTTGGTATTGAATTTTTAGAGGTCTCACTTGAAATTGACTTTTAGCATTTGACCTTTGAAACATGAATGCTTATTTTGATTTTCTCGGTATTGGTTACTTTGGTGTTGATAATTTTGACCACTTTGATAACTACCTCGATTACCCAAGTACTAAACCGATTTTGGATTTCATATACACTTTTCCCACAAATGCTCCTCCTTACCACACACTTGATAAACACCAACATTTTGTATCACTTGCATACTATCATGGTCCTCTTGATTCTGATGAAAATTTATAAGATTTAGTTGAATTTTAATTGCCTCTAATTTTGTATTAATAGCCACTTAGTAATCTACTCAGAGAGTACTTCGATTTGATCTATGAATGAGTGTCCTTGAAGGTTTCCAACTCATTCCCGTTCTTCACAGTTTAATCCATCACCACAAGTGCATGATTAGGGAGAATCATCATGAATCCCCCTCCACAAACAACATCTAGAATCTCCATTAGATAAGTATTAATAGTTTTATAGTACATAACAATTTGCATGTCCACATTATACCCATGATTTGGGCATTTCTTCAAAAGAGATTGAAATCGATTCCATCTCTTAACAAGAGACTCACCTTGATTTTGTTTAAAAGATGCAAGATCCTTTTGAACTTTACCTCACATGCTATGTGGATAATAGCGATAAAAAATTCATTTTGAATTTATTCCTAAGGATATAGCATCCAAGTTGGCTAAAGACCCAACCACTCACTAGCCTCTCAGATCATGAAGAAAGAAAACATAGATTTATATATTTGTTCCCTCGTGACACCTTGAGGCACATAAGCATCATAAGTTTGTATAAATTTTGCACAACTCTCAGGTTAATTCATGTGCCGCTACACTATAGATTACATAATTCATAAATTGATTCAATATTCCTAGATCGGGTTTGAATCTTGTGGCTTGAATCTCGGTTGGGTGGATCTCAAATGGAGGCAAGTGATATTGTAAACCTTGAACTGGTGGTTAAAATATACACGAGTTATTGATATTGGAACCCTTCTTGGTTCATATAGGGGGAATTATTGTTGTTGTTTATGCCACCAAATTGTCCTTGTTAAATTTGAACTTGAGGCCCATTTCATTTTTGAACTTCAGGCACTTGAGGAAGATTCACTTGTGGATCCACTTGATCTTGAACTCCTACGTTAAAATCCTCAACTTGAAGTTGCACATTCTGTAACCTTCCATATCAATACTCGAACCAGCTTATTAATCTATTCTTTATATTTTTGTCTTTCTTTGTGTCCAAAACAATCTTTCAAGATTCTAAAGCATGCACCAAACACCTTGTACCTAGGGATAATTATAACCAAGCAAGTGTAAAATCTAACACATCGAAAAACAAAACTAAACTATCTAATCATGGAAACGGTGCCAAAAACTTGTTGTCTCTCTGCTAGTGTACGAATTGACTAAGTAATAGATTAATAGAAATACATTGTCACCAAAGAATTAGAAAGGTTAATATTGTGTTATAGCTTGGTTCCTATGATTCGTTGTGATGAAAACAAACAGGGGAAGGAGTTAGGAATTGAGTTAAACTACTATGAAAGTAAAGAACTAAAGTGTAAACAATTGACAAGAATTACAAAGACTAAAGTGAAAACATAAAATCTATAAAGGAGATAAGTGGGCATGGGATGATCGATCCCATCCAAGTTTTCTAATATGGAAAATTTATTCAATAAGGGTAAGATTGATAATTCACACTAATCAAGATTCAAAAACCACTCTGAACCTTTTCTAGCTCATTAGGTGCTACTCTCAAGGCAATGGAGTTCCTTTCGGATAAATCGAGATACCCTAAAAAGTGATAAAATCACTTACCCATATCGCGTCTATGCATCTACATATGATTTTTCAATTTATTAGACCAAATGCACTCACAAATACATAATTCAACCTATATACCGTCTCCTAAGTGTAATTTATGGATTAGAGTTAATCAATTGAGTGTCCAAAATAATTTATCACAATTCAAATGCAAGATGAAAAGAATCATGATATATTCAATCTCATTAAGCATAAAGATGTAATTACATATAATTGCCTAGTTAAATAAAACTAGGGTTTCCTATTTGATCCCAAACTCAACAAAATTTAGATCATGTTAATTGGAATGGAAAGAATGATAATTGAATTAAGATACAATAATAAAGGAAAATAAAGTTACAAAATTTTATGTTGTGAAAGGATAAATTTCGACGTGTTGAAGATATAAAGATTTCTCCTAAGTTTCCTCCTGTTATGCTCTTGCTCCCTTAATTGTAATGAATGAAATTATACAATATAATGATAAAGAAAGCCTTATATAGCCAACAAAATTTGTGGGCCTCACTTAAGTGGGTTTCTATATGGGTTAAACTCTCTAAGAAGGCTAACCCGATGTAATATTCATGTATTGGCACAAAGTAGTGACTTTCGACCCACAAAAGAGAGCATACCTTCATCACCTGGACTCTAAATCGTGCTCAATTTTTTTCACTTGTTCGTCTTTTCGAGAGATTTCCAACTGTTTGTCATTCAACTTCTAACTCCTCGGATAATCTGTGGCATCGGTTTGAAGATTCTGGTCTAATTGTAAAATATATCTTTACTGGGATGCAAGTAATGGTGGTAAGTATTCCCTCCTATCACGCGGGTTGTCTCTCTGCAAGTGTACAAATTGAAGAAGTAATAGAGCAATAAAAATATATCGTCTTTCAAAGGATTAGTAAGGTTAAATCGTGAATTAAATTGGTTTGAATAATCCCTTATGAGCAATAAAAGGAGAAAGGATATTTGGGACAATGTTGAAAAACTACAAAATTTAAACGACTAGAAGCAAACAACTAAGAAGCATTAAAGGACTACAAGATAGAAATAAAGATATTGAAGGGAGAAATGTGAGTTTGGGATAATCGATTCCATCTAAGGTCTCTAATTGGAAAAAATTAATTTAATAAGGGCAAGATTGACAAAACAAACTAATCGGGATTCAAAACTCACTCTAAACCCCTTTCGGGTGATTATGTAATACTCTTAAGGAAATGGAGCAATGAACCAAGGTACCCTAAAAAACTATAAAATCACCTACCCGTATCGCGGCTATGCATCTACATATAACATTTGCTTCATTAGAACAAATGTACTCTCAGTTACCTATTTCTACAAATAACCCGCTCTCCCAGGAGTAATTAATGGATGAGGATTAATAAATTAAGTGACCAAAATAATTAAACAAACTTGATGCATTATAAAGAGAAACATGATATATTCAATCTCAATTAAGCATAAATCCCCTAATTATATATAATTTCCTAATTAAATAAACCTATGGTTTCCTCTTTAATACTAAAATCAAGGAAATTTAGCCCATGTTAATTGGAACGGAAAGCATGATAGCAATTAACATACAAGGATAAACAAAAAAAGAAGGAAAAGAAAATTACAATTTTTTATGTTATGAAAGGATGAATATTTGAAGATTTGAAGATGTGAAAACTTCTCCCAATCTTCCTCTTGTTATGATCTTGCTCCCTTGATTGTAATGAACAAAATTATATGATATAATGAATGGAAGATCTTTCCAAATCCTAAGGGTGCATAGATTTTCGGTAGTGGACTAAGCCTACATGAGATGAAACACTCTAGAATTCGTGTTCGTTTTCTCTTCCTTATCTCTTTACTTTTTGTGCATGCTAGGTTTTTGTTCTATTTCCTCAATGGGTGAATTACCTAACCCCATGTGGTATACCTAATGTTAGGAAAACCCCACGTGCTCTAAAAACTGCATGAAACCCCACATGTGGTCTAAAATAATAGGCATGAAACCCTTTTTTTTTTTATCATTTTTCTTGTTAATATAGTACTTCAAGTGCATTGACGCGATTGTACATTATATACTTTAAGTTTTCAAGGTATTAGATGGCTAAATGATTCTCTAAAATATTCAATATTTAATATAATTGTCATTCAGTACCTTAAATAATTTATAATAAATAATCACAAAATACCCCCTAAAAACAAATTTAACGTATTTCGACCATTTAATATTTTAATAACTTAGAATATACAATATATAATGACATTAATACACCTGAATTACATTTTTGGCAAGGAAGTTAATCGAAAGGGGTTTTGTGCCAATTAATTTAGACCACGTGGGAGTTTCTTGCAGTTTTTAGACCAAATGGAGTTTTCCTGAAATTAGGGTAAATGATGTCTCCTCATTTGTGATAGTTAAATATACTTCAGAGACATCATTTTAGGCTTATTTATTAGTCTATAGGTTGATTTTAGCTTAATTTAGTGCACTTTCCTATTTTGAGTCTTGATTTGTAGAATTATTATTTTTAGAGCATATTGGGTTTAATTGTTTATTTAGTGTGAAGCTTTAAAGATAATTATGGAGATTAATTAGAGTCCAAGTCAAAGATTACAACTTATGGAAAGAGATATACATGGAAATTGGAGATAGAAGGAAACTGGGTGTAAATAGGAAAAGGAAAAGCTGCCTAAATCTGGGATTCTGCAGTACACGTCCAAAGATTGGTGTTTTTACCTAAGAAATAGGCCGAATTTGGTAATTTCCTTCAAATGGGCCTAGATAATTCTGTTGCGATTCTTTTGGTATCTTGTGGAGCAAAATCCGACCAATAACGAAGAAGATACACTCAAAACAACGCAGCAGTGTTTATCTTACGAATTTGGGTTGGGCCAGGAGCCCATTACTTGAAGTTATCTCCAAGAAACGAATTAGGTCAACCTATACCCTATAAATACAGCCTCTTAACACTCTTAAATCATCCTTGGCCAGACCTTAAGGCCAAGAGGAAGCTGCAACACAAGAGAAGAAGTCTGGAGGGAGCTGTGCAACAACTATGTCTCCTTCAACCTTTTATTTTGTAATTCTTTTCTCTTCCCTTCTTTGTATGAATTAATTCCTTTTAGTTTGAGTGTTTAGCATATATGTATGAACCCTAGTTTTGATTGACATCTATCTAATTTGGGAACTTAATGTTTTAAATTGAATTATAGTTTTTATTCTCTGTTTATGTGTTTGAATTTATATTCTGTGTTCTTGTGGATGCGCGCCCATATAGAATTACCATCTAGTAATTAGGTCACCATTGACAACGGTGTTTAATTGCATGTTTAGCACATAACGTCTAGTATTAGGTCTGATCTGACAACCCAACCTATCTAGATAATCACTATGGTTGAGTCTTGTGACTCTTTACCAATTACATGAAAAGTTTGCTTAGGAAGCCTTATTGACACAGGTAAATCCTATTTTAAACTACCGATAGCATATTGGGACCGATTAGGGAAATACTACATAATTTACCCTTACATGTTTAGAACGGCAAAACTAGTGGGGATTGCATGCTAATAACTCAAGCTAGACTTTCATACTATCTTCTTTTCTTTTCTTTTATTTATTTTTTGTCTTTAGTTCATTAGTTTAGTTTATTTATTAGAAAACCAAATAAATATTTGTCTATCTCTTTACCAATTACATGAAAAGTTGAGTCTTGTGACTCTTTACCAATTACATGAAAAGTTTGCTTAGGAAGCCTTATTGACACAGGTAAATCCTATTTTAAACTACCGATAGCATATTGGGACCGATTAGGGAAATACTACATAATTTACCCTTACATGTTTAGAACGGCAAAACTAGTGGGGATTGCATGCTAATAACTCAAGCTAGACTTTCATACTATCTTCTTTTCTTTTCTTTTATTTATTTTTTGTCTTTAGTTCATTAGTTTAGTTTATTTATTAGAAAACCAAATAAATATTTGTCTATCTCTTCTTCCTACTAGCGTATTATCTTTTCTATCGGTAATATCTGCACTTGAATAATTTGCATAAGTTCTTCTTAACCTTCGTAGTCCCTGAGGAACGAATCTTACTTATTCATTAAAACTTGCATACGATCTGTATACTTGCAGAACCGTGTTAGCTTAGGGTGTTTATTTGCACTTATTTTATACATCTTTTTATCACACATTAGGCCACACCAGTAAACCACATGGGTTCATGTATAATTTACCTTTTTCCTAATATTTGTCTGTATATCTTGAGCATAAATTTGCATGCTTAGTACTTGCGTATATGTCACTTCGATTATTAGCTAATAATTTTCATTAACTATATATTAAGTGCTTGATAGAGTATTTCACTCATATATCATAGCTCTTGTGTACCTCTAAACTATCTATCTGAATCCTAAAAAGATTAGATCTCTAAAAAGAGTCGCATCGAGCCGATTGAGTTAGATTAATTTTATTCTGCATAGTCCCTATTCACCCTTCCTTTACGACTATTTCTTGGGTAAAATATAGGTCGACAAAGCGTCCATTTTTTATTTGACGTCACAAAGATTTCGACAAGGTTGTAGGCTAGCACAAGGTCTTATCAAAGGGCCATACCAACTAACGTTGCCTTTGTTTTTTGATCCATACATGCAAACAAAAGAAATAAAATCAATAAATATATACGAGGTAGCTTTTGAAAGACATGAATAACCTGAAAATGAAGCATTTTAAGGAGCCTAGCGGTGGAAGACACATGAACTGGATTGGGATTAGGTAGTGTATTTCATAAAAAAGATTGAATTATGATATGTTTTTCATAACCAACTCATTTTTTTACTCAATGCATACTTTAACCGTTAAATATTTCATGTGAATAATTGTCAAATGTATCAATTTTTGAAATATATATAAGAACTGTGTTTATCATTTTCAAAAACATGTAATGTAATCATTCAATTTCTAGAGATCATTTAACACTTACAACTCTAGAATTATTAAACATAGCCTAATTAGATTGGTCTGCTAGTTTACAATCACAACAAGCTTTGATCTTCTCTTACGTATTGTTCTTTACTTGTTTAACTTCAATCCCTTGATAATCTATCTCAACCAATAACGACCTTGAATTTTGATTCATCCATATTTATTTAATATCTTGATTCATAATCTTCACGTCTCAAGCTCAATTACTTAATGAGCATCAATCACTTGATAATCTAGCCCAACCATCAACGATCCTTGATCTCCTCTTGATTCTTGCTCCTACACTTCTACCTCAACCATTCATGCTAAAACAACTCAAAAAGATCAACGATGATTAGATTAACAATTAGTATAACCAATGTCTGATTATAATTAAAACACTTAAACGAAGGTTACTCCAACAAGATCCCTATGGATAATGATATATGGTTTGAATAAGATGAGGAGGGATGACCTATCTACCTACTTAAATATCATAAGAGCTCTGATGGTATTATATAATTCCACTTTGAGAGATTATCATTCGATGCATTCTTTATTCATATGGGTCTTTCTCGTTCAAGCACACTTGAGACCATATTAGGGTTTCCTCTTCTAAGATACCTTAGTCTAAACATGTATGGCTTAAAATTATTTCCCAAACCATAGTTTTATTGTGTGGTTTATTACTCACTTGGAGCACCACTTCTAATCCTTTGTGCATCCTTTGCCATTTCGGATTTAAAACTCGGGACCATCTTTTCTTCAAGTGTAGTTTCACTAGTAAGATTTGGAAGAGGGGTTTCCTTCAACATTCTTGGATTCTCATCTTTTTTTTTGAAGGACTTGGATTCTCATCTTAACAAATAGAAAAAAATTGAATACTTGATATCGTTGGTGGATGTTAATGACTTACAATATTACTTTATTTTTTTATTGGGGCCTCGATTTACATGCTTTTGAGGAAAAGAATCTCCATTTTTTCTCTTACATTGCAATAGCGGAGGATGAATTATGAGGGGATATATACAAAGATGTGACGACAAACTCTACATTGTGAAAAAATCTCGAACAATGGTCCTAATCGTATCTTTTTCTCAAGTTGGAGTTTAGGAATCAATTCTTAGGTAACTAATTTTTATCATATTTATGTTTTGTTAGTTTTGTATAGGTAGATTTTGACGAATGAAATTTTTATCTTTATGTTCTCGAATTTCTTTTCTCCTTTTTGATTATATTATAAATTACTCGCGCTTAGTAATTTTTATTGTTTATATTATATATGAAAATCCTTGCCAATTTAGCAAAAATAAAAAAATTAAATTAATAGCATTAAAAATAATTATGCGACTAGTTATATTCATATATATTTTATGTAAATATACTAAACCATTAAATCACAATGTTTTTTATGTTCCTTAAACATGGATATGTTACATAAATGTTCAAAGAAAATTAATTATTTTTTAGAATAAAATTACATTGACGTATTCTAAAATTTACGAGTTCAAGAGAGTTTGGGCCTTATAAGGATCCGCCCCTGATACATCCGCCTTTATTTTATAGGACTATCATATTATAGAATTGAAGACGTTTTCAACAGGTGATTTAGAGCCTAACTCAACTAACAAAGGAGGATGATAACTTGGATTCTCTTAATTGAAGTTAGTTTTCAAATGGTGAAGGCCTTAGCATATTTATTTGGGGGGTAATACTTCCATCCAATATTGGATGGTCCAATATTTAAATCACGGTCATGGATTATTAACACAAAACACATGTCATTAGATTAATATGATAGTTACTTTTGCAAGTTTAAAACATGAGGTATGTGTATGAATGTAATTGGGATAGGATCATCCAATATTGGATGAAATAAATTTCCTTATTTGGATATGCATGGAGAGGTAGAAGCAGAGGTCCGTTATGGTTTGGGGTCATGGCCTTCTTAGTTTAGAAAAAAAAATATTAATTATAAATTATTTGTGTCTGTTTTTTTTTAGAATTTTCATTTATTCTTTTAATTCTTAATATTTATTAGATGTATAATTATTTTATATATATATGAATATTTTATTTTTTATATTAAAATAAATGTTATCTTATATAATATAGGAATTTATAAGATAAATAATTTTAAAAAAATTAATATAAAAACTTACACTGCAATATTTATATAATAAAGAAACCATTTTGTATTTTGTATAATATAAAAACCCATTTTGCAATTTCTTTGACCAATTTTAGATTGGCCAAGCTACCGTACAACCAATCGGTTAGAAGCTCGAGTTGTAGGAATACTAACATCAATCTGGCTAAGCTTATTCAAATCATCACTTATTTATAGTTAAGCCCTTTTGCCCTGCAAAAGTACTCCACAATTCATAGCATTGTAATTTTCTTGCATCAAAAAAAGGAAAATTTGCGAATATAATGATACAGTTTGTAAAAAGTTTTGATAGGGATATCTTGATGATTAGATTCGAAGTTAATTAGGGAAAACAGAAGGAGCAACCCAAGTATAATGTCCAATATGTTATATTGTTATATTAACTTTAGATGTTTGTGAAGAACGAGTTCATTAAATAATATGTATTGAACAAAGATTACTCGTGACATTAACGTCATCGGGCTTCACTTGAACTAAACGAGCCAGTAGAATCCGTAAACTTCTTACTTACATTTATAGATGGAAAAGTATACGTATCTGTAGTGTTTTCATTAGCTTTCCATCTTTGTATAGCTTGAGGAAGACTCATATGAATATCAATACCAAAACTATCCTCATCGTTTTCTAGATCAGATCTACCAGGTGTCCATGTTTCAACAAGAGGCGATAATACACTCACCACATGACCCATATCCGGTCTTTGATGTGGTTCACGACCCGTACAATGACCCGCAAGTTCCACTACTTTGCAAATGCTTTCAAATGTTTCTTCATCTAGCTTTAGATTTGGATCCAACGCCTCTTTAATTGCTTCTAAGTTAACAAGTGAGCGTCTAAACCATGTCACTAGATGAGCTTTATCGTCTGGCTGTTTCTCATCTAATGCTTTCCTCCCCGTAATTATCTCCATCAAGATCACTCCGAACGCGTATACATCAACTTTTAGCGTCACTCTTCCCGTAGCTGTAAAAAAAAAAATCAATTTCATTTAATTTACTTTTAACATTATTATCGAAATGAGAGATTACAGATTAGTTAAAAAATTATAACTACTCTGCGGAGACTAAGAGGTCCTGGGGTTAGATCTTATTTGAGTCAAAATGATTCCGTGTCCAAAGTGGCTCTCATATGTATCAAAAGAAGAAAAAAAACTTATAACTACTCACCAGCATATTCCGGTGCCAGATAACCGAAGGTTCCAGCTAATTTAGTCTCAACGGAATATTTACCATCCGGTGCACTCTTGACCAACCCGAAATCCGAGACTTTAGCTCTCATATCATCTCCAAGAAGTACATTCGAGGGTTTCAAATCACGATGTATAAAACTCTGTTGAGCAAAGGTATGCAAATACTCAACCCCTCGAGCAACATCTAAAGCTATAGTAACTCTTTGCTTCCATGTCAATGGAGGACCCCTCGTTTCATCGTTTTTGAAAATATGTTGTGAAAGCGTACCTTGTGGCATATACTCATACACTAAAAGTCTTTCATTCCCGTTTTCACAGAAACCATGAAGCGCGACTAAATGTCTATGTCTAACCTTAGTAAGAACATCGATTTCCGCTTTAAACTCGCTTAAACCTTTGCTACTTACTAAAGAAGCTTCCATTCTTTTCACGGCAATCATAGTCCCGTCGTGAAGTTGACCTTTATACACAATTCCAAATCCGCCCCTACCCAAAATATTATCATCGCTAAAATTATCGGTAACTTCTCGTAAAACCTCCATTGGTATAAGGTTTTTCCCTCCCGATCCATCGTATTGGTTAACTTCACTATTCGATCGACTACTTTGGCTTTGTCTTGGAATATCGCTACTCATTGTACCCGATAGAATATACTCCGATTGGGTTCTTTCTTCTTGTTTTCCTTTTTCACTGTCTTTCATGAAACTTTTCGTTTTGCCCTTTTTGTTGACGTATTTATATATTACAAAACATAAAATAACGACAAAAATTATACCAGCTAACACACTAGCTACTATGACCCCTGTGGATACTGAATCAGTAGTAGTATTAGTACCTGGAGATTTTGATGTACCTGGTAAACCTGGAGGAACTGTGATTGGTACATCTTTTCCGATGAACTTATTTCCAGATGTTTTAAGAATAACCTTGGAAGAAAAAGATGGGATTTTTCCGGAAATGTTATTATTCGTGATATCTAAAAGCTGAAGCTGGGGTAACTCAGTTAACTCGTCTGGTATAGTTCCGTATAATTTATTATCGCTCAAAATCAAGGATTTTAACGAGGAGATTTTCGCGATAGAAGGAGAGATAGTACCAGAGAAATCACGTTTTGCGAAATTAATCACGGTGATCGCACCGTTTGAACATATAATACCGTCCCAACCTTTACATGGATCATTTCCTTGCCAAGAATCAGCTAAAGCCAATGGATAACCCAAGGTTGATGCAACTTCAAGCAATGTAGTGACTCGAGGATCACAAGGACCTGGTGATGTGTTACAGAAACCATTTGTAGTTCCAAGACTTACTTTAATATTATTCGGAAAACTTGGAAATGGACCCTGGAATTTATTGTTTTGTAGAGTTATATTAGCTAGCTTTGGTAGCTCCCCTAGAGAATCTGGAATTACACCAGTAAGTTGATTATCTCGTAACTGAATATCAAATAACGATTCTAACCCGGAAAGATCAGGAATTGGCCCTGTAAACTGATTAACATGAAGCCAAACTTGGTTTAACTCTTTCATAGATCCGATAACATCGATACTTCCTTCAAGACCCATTAATTGATTGTTGAGAGTAAATATTTGAATCCCGGATTTTCCTAAGGATTCTGGTAATGAACCTGTGAGATTATTATAAGCAAGCTTAAGAGTTTGTAAACTTGGAAATGATCCGAATATATCTGGAATTGGACCCGAGACTCTAGCATTATCCGCGCTGAAGCTCACCAGGGATGAGGATTCGGTTAGGGTATCAGAAATCGTCCATGGGGGAAGATTTATATTATCATCCATGCTAAATTCTTGTAGACTCGGTAACCCTGAGAGAAACTCTGAAGGAATGGAAGTGAAATTGTTATCATCAAGATGAACTTCTTCAAGAGCAGGCATATTTGATAATGGTGGTAATGGACCTGAAAGTTGATTTTTCTGTACATTAAAGAGTTTAAGGTTGGAAAGTTGTTTAACCTCAGATGATATTTCACCGGAAAGAGATCTTCCGCTGAGATTAATGGAGGTTACTTTGCCTGAGCCATCACATTGAATATCAGACCATTTACATGGATTAGAACCGGACCAGCCATTGGGGGTTTTGGTAAAAGACTTGGCGATTTTAGCCATGATAACGGCGTCATCTGCAGAGACGTCGTGTATTAGGGTTGAGATAATAATGAATGCTATAAGGATAGGGTAATGAAGCCTTAATTTTCTTGAACATTCATTTTTGTCATCCTCCATCGCGGTGATGGTGGTGGTTATTAAAGATCGCCGTGGCCGATAAAGTGGTGGTGGTCGTAGTGATAGGGGTATTTTCTCTTCCCCCGGTTAGAGGAAAGAGATAAAGATAGAGAAAAATGAAGATAGGCTACAGGGAGATAATTGGTTGTTTTGCTTGCTTGAAATGTGGAGGGAAGCCAGAAGCTACCGGTGAGACCGTTATGGAAGTTGATGCGGTCTATTGACCAAAGATTTTTTATTTTATTTTACCCCCTTTAAGATACTATTATTCTAAAGTAAGCATACTTTGGAGTGAGTTTTTCTTAGATGAAGTTGTTCAAGTTCAATGTTGAGATATACTATATTTGGACCTAAGTTTTTAAAGATTTGGTAATGATACTAAATTTACTTAATAATATGAAATAAAAAATAATATAGTTTATATTTGAGATTTTTATCCAACGAAACCTCACTAATTCAATCTCTTATTAAAAATAATATAGTCAATGTGTTCAAGGCTATGAAATCCCCGGATCTTCGGGGGATTGCTTTTTCGTGGATGTCATTGAACAGGTAGAGAAAGAGCTAACCAAGGTTGTGGCAACCTTAGGAATGGAGGAGAGAGAGCTAAGAAAGAAACCACCAAATAAAGCTCATCTAGATCCTAAGGAAAATCCACACCTTGCTCGCGCAAAGAAAAGAACAAAGAAATGTGTTGTGAGGGTTCCAAAAGAACTTAAGAAAGAAAGAGAAAATGAGGAGTTCAGAGTGAGCTAGGAAGTCGCATTAAAAAGGCTAGATTCTCCACAGAAAGCACGTAAATCTAAGAGTTCTTGGGTGAGACCATTCATGGTCACAAGAATTATCTCTAAGAAGTTAGTCGGAATCAAAGCCATGGGATGCAAATTCTGAATAGTAAACGTTGATAACCTCACTTCCTGCTGGGGAGGTTATGTTAAGAAATGATTTTGGAGGTAACCCGTCAAGCTTAACGACGTTAAACAAAAGTCATACTAATGAATACTAGTGTAGTGCTTTTAGTCTTTAAATTCATAGTGTATAATGGAGTAATTTGATGTCTATTAGTGTGTTGGCATATAGCCTCCCTTAATAGGTTGTTTTAATGTGACAAATCCTCTTGTGTTTAGTGTGCTAATTATTCTTATTATACATATTCTATCTTGCACTCTAATTCATCAAAAAGCACTTCTTTATCTTTTAGATCAAAGCTTTATTGTTATATCTTAAGAAACTAATTCTCTTACAAATACTTTCATTCATATCTTTGTGTACATTGAGAATTAGCTTTAGTGATCAACTACAAAGTTTATTAGAATGATGTTCACTACAACTCTCGTGAAGAAGGTTTTCTAATCCGAGCATCATAGTAAAAGATATACTCACTAGAAGGTGTTTTAAACCTTTGGTGCGGTACACCGGAGTTTCTATGCGGTACACCGCAGCCCACGGACTACACCACGGACCAGGGGGCTAGCCCGTCAGAGAGCAAGTGAATTTAGCAAGCTCAGTGCGGTACACCGCACCAACCCCGCGGTGCACCGCAGGTTAGGGTTTTCTGCAGCAAAATGAAGACAAAAGGAATATATCCGTTGGGGATATTAATATATCCGTTGGAGACAAGTCTTATGACCGTTGGGAGCATTTTGCAGCTATAAATTGAAGGTCTTTCAAGGCTACAACTACACCTTCAACCCATATACATTAAGGGGCTTAATTGTTATCATCCAAGAAGGTGTCAAGAGCTATAATTGTCATATCTACTCATTCAAGGAGTAAATCAAAGGAGCTTCAAAGTTATTATCTACTCAAGAGAAGTTTTAAGCTTATAGTTATATCATCTCTTTAGGAGTTCATTGGCAAAGTTGTTTCACCCTTTAAACACTTTCTATTTATCCTCTTAATTCTAGTTCTTGTAATAGATAGGTTAAGAGAGAATTTAAGTATCGGGAGTATACTCGGTGTCCTTGTGTTGTGATTACACAAGAGTTTCCTTCGTGGTTTCGAAGAGGTTGTCCTTCGTGTTATCGAAGAGGTTGTAAGGGTTATTGTGTTCTCGACCCGGTTAAGAGAGACACGGGAGCTTAGTGAAAAGCTTGAAATCCTAAGGAGGCTTCCTTAGGTAGTGGATGTAGGGAAACCGAACCACTATAAATCGTGTGTATCTTTCTATCCCTACTCTATTTACTTTCCGCACTTTATATGTTTGATAATTTGCTAGTATGAATATTGTGATATTGATTATCTAGTTTATCTAACATATTGTCATCTAGAGTAGTAAGAGATTAGAAACTCGTTTTACTTGTATCACTTATATATCGAACCTCTTAGCTTATCCATTGTATGATCCCTTAGGAGTTTGATATATTAGTTGACTTAGAAGTTTCTTTCTTAAACTTATAATTGTCCAAAAGATTTTTAATTAGGCATTAATCTTATTAGTAATCCTATTCACCCCCCTCTAGGACTTTCATAGTGTAATTTTTTAAGAAATGAGAAAGGTTAGAGTGCTTTTGATGGTTGCAGGTGTTAAGCCTTGAGTTTGGGGTGTTAGGTGCAAAAGAAAGAGCGTGTTTGCGTGGAAAATTGGTTTTTCAAACAGGCGACAGCCAGGAACCTGGTTGCTGCAAACCCAGAACCCGGTTAGCTTTTATTGACCAGCCACGTAGACGCGACTAAATTGTGCGTCATCGAGTTTTTGACATTCACGCCTGGGAACCCGGTTGCGTATGTCAAGGCTACTGGATTCGTGCCACATACACGCGTCTCTTTGGTGCGGAAACGGGAGCAAAAACGGGAACCCGGCTATGGTGTTGCTGTTTTCCCAACTCACTGGATGATGGCCCTCTAAACGCAGTTCGATGATGCGAAAAATAAAAAGTCAAAGATTCACAACCGGGAACCCGTTTTCTACCAAACGGGTACCTGTTTTGTGCGATGTAGCGAGGTCGAGCTACTGGATGTGACGGCTTACACGCAACTCAAAGTTGCGAAAAAAAAAGAGAATTATTTTGTAAGAATAACAGCTCCCAACTGGAACCTGGTTGTCACCAAACGGAAACCCGGTTAGAGCGCTGTAAGTCGGCGACAACAACTCCTTAAGGGATTTTACCTCCTTTCTTTGCCTTCCTCCACAAGAAATACCATATCTACGAACTCAAGCTATGAAAATACCTGCAACCCACCATCAAAACACAAAGATATCATCCAATCATCCCTCTAAACATCATCCAAACATAGAATCATATCAGAAATCTTTCCAAAACACCAGAGAATTCACATTTTAATCCAAATCTTTTTCTTCACCAAAGCTTAAAGTTTACCAATTAAACCTTTCTGAAGCCTTGATATATTGATTACACAACTCATCAAACACTATCATCCATATCCATACACCTCCAAGAACACCAAAATTCACAAATTTATCCAAATTTTTTGTGAATTCTTGAAGCTTTGAGTTTAGGGTCATTCGAGATGACATGAAGGTTGGAGAAGTTAAGAAGAACATGAAGAAAAAAAAGAGTTTGGTGTTGAAGAAGGATTTTCGAGTATGATGTGATAATCTAGAGGAGATCCATGGGAGGATGATCGTAGCTAAGGGGAATATGAGTTCGAGTTGATGAAGTATATGTTATAGAAGATGCATGCAACGGTGTATGATCTATACATCGTGAGTAAGAAGACTTCACAACCTCGATGCGATACAAAGAGTGACCGGCCTAATACCGACTGAGATACGTTTCCTCATATTTTTCTCATTTTTTAGTGTATATTAGTTTATTTGCTTTATTGAGTCTTTTCGAGTCGTGTGGACGCGACTCTTTTTTGAGTTTAGGGTGGGGTACTCGTTGTCTTCATTCCCAATTTATGTGTTTTTACTGCTATGGAAAATTTAAAACCAAATAAAAATTAGTTTACATATTGGTTTGACTTTAGAGTTTGTTGAATGTGCCCATAAGCATACTTTAGAGTTTCAGAGTAATGTCAAAAGTTGTTTGATGACTTAAAGGAACACCTGAGTTCACTACCCACGCTTACAAAGCCGATAGTGGGAGAGACACTACTCGTATATATGTTGGCCAACGAGGAATCAATAACGTTGAAAGCAACAACCAATTTACTAACTTAGCAAGAAACTGCAAGGCGCCGAAGAAAGATATCCATCAATCATAAAGGTTGTCTTACCCTTGTGCATTTTTCCTGAAAACTAAAACTGTATTTTGAAGCACATCCAATCAAAATACTGTCCGACATACGCTAAAGCAGATCTTCTTGAAGCCAAAAAATTAGATGTCTTGTGAAGTGAGCGATCAAGCTAAGTAAATATGAAATCACCTTTGAACCAAAACAACCATTGATGCACACTCCTTGGTCAACTTCATCGTAGAAAGTACTATACTTAATGAGAGAATCGAATTAGAAGAAGCCTCGCGTAAAAGTAAAGCTTAATTAGATTAACTCTCATCGATCCAAATGGGCAGGAACATCATTATGCCAGTTGACAAAATTTCAAATCCATAAAAAATGAAGCTGAATAAGAGGACATGCTGGTTGGAGTTAAATAAGCCATTAGATAGGAGAAAAAGTATCAAAATATTTACTAACTTCAACTTGTGGACGGAGAATCTGCTCAATCTTATCTAATTAGGGATCTGGTGATAGCTAATAAACCAGGCTAAGGTGAATAGCCTTTAGGTAATGCTTGAGTCTTTTGAGATCGTACATGTCATAAGAGACAAGAACACCTGAGCAGATGCTTGGCCCATATGGCAGTCATCAACAAAGTAACTAAAAGCTTCACCCTACAATAAGTCAATCAACCCAACGTGTCCTCAACTAAGGAAATGGACGTGAATCTTATCAAGACTAGACATATCAGGATGAGTAAATTAAAGGCGTATCTCGAGGAAGTCATATTACTTGAGAAACAATTGAAGGATCGAGCTTTGATTTCTAAGACTGGACGATTTGTCCTCTAAGGAGCGCACTTGTACAAGTGATCATGTAAAGGACAGTGGTTGAAGTGCGTGAAAAAGGAAGAAGGTTGATTAATTTTGTGAGAGATTCACGATGGAGTTTGTGAAAACCACATCGACTATGTCCAGCAACAAGCCAAATTTCTATGTGATTACCTTCCCATCTTGAATTGGTTCTACATATTAACACGATTAGTAAATTTTGTAGGCGTATGAACAAACACGGTACAGTAAGATGCATTATTTGACTCGGTAACTCGACCAGTAACAGAATAATTACGATAATTAATAATACAAATATTAACATATTCCTTCCACAAAATAAACATCCATGTCACTTGCCTCCAACATCGAAGGCTGAGCAAATCCAAATATCTTGTATACCCTGACACATATTATCCATTCTACTGGAAAATGCATACACACCCAAGTAATTTTATAGCCTAAATCAACATTATAAATATTTTACTTTAACCACTTAGTCGAATAACACCATCTCCTACAACTCACACCCAAAGCTCGGTCTCTTCTTCATTTTGTGTCGTCTTTCTTCAACCCTTCATTCCTATAATTTGAACAATTAACATACAAACCCAACACTACTTTCAACCATTCCTCAATAAACCATTTAGTGTTACACAATACACCACCAACTCTTTATAAGTATATACACACAATGGAATAACCGTCATGATTTACACTGCCAATAATTAGAATTTTTCAGCCATACAAGTCTTTTAAACGAACCATCCCCCAGTTGGATAATTAGTAGCACAATTCTTAAACCGTGTCACTATAAAGACAAAACCACTGTTGCCCGTCCTTATCAAAGAAAACGGAACAACACAACTTCAATCACCATGTCTAAATCTAATTCCACTAAGGATAGTAATCTCAACAATAAATGAAACAAACCTTCAAAAAAAAATTCCAAATTATACTTCCTTTGTCAATTAATGTTTGCTACAATTTCTAAAAATAGATGTCCACAAAAGGTTGTCCATTTAAGATACCATGGAATTTTTTTACATTTTCTACCAATTTTATCCTTATTTAATATTTAAAAGTTTATCATCATTAAATTTATTTACTTAGTTAGTTAAGGGTAGTTTAGTAAAAAAATAGAAGAAATTAATTGTTTTTCTTAATCTGTGTAGAAAAAAGTATGACAAACATTGATGGACGATGGACGAAGAGAGTACTAGAATCAAAACTTTCCAAAGGAATCTTTTGGAGTACGTTTGGTTGTTACAATACCTATTGCACAACATTATATTAATCCAAGAAATGAAACCCCAACTTGCATATACTTGGTAACCAAGAGGATTACGAAGGGAATGATACACCCCCTTTCATAAGATCAAGTCAATTGACTGAACAATGATAACGCACAAACCCTTATTTCATCTTCCGTCTCACCAAATTCAAAAGTTCTTGGGTGGACGATACCAAAATAATTGTTTCAAAATTTATGCTTCATTATATAAGATATACACTTGACCTATTGATTATTCATTCACTTAAAAATAACTAGATTTTCTTCCAACCAACTACAAATTTCTACTTTTGTAACAAAAAAATCTCTGAGTTTTCATCGTTTGAAATTAATTGGTGTTCGTTTGTAACAAAAACTCTTGTACGTAAAAATTTATAGTTAGCACGAACGTGTGAGAAACACTAAAACCAAGAAAAAGAGTAGTTGAATTTTTTGATTGCCAACATCTGATCTTTGATAAATCCGATCATTCTTAATAAGACATTTCTTGATAAAAATAGAAGGAATTCCACTATTTTAAATTAAAACCAAACATTTGATAAATTATAACGAGAAAACCTTTTCAATGATATCAAATGCAAATAGGAAAACAAGGAAATCATGTACATGTGACCTTTGTACAATTTGTGGTATTGAAACTGAGAATGTTGATCATCTTATCTTTCATTGTTCTTGGGCTAGGGCAGTTTGGTTGGCTAGCCCTTTGAATTTCTGCTCTTTAACTGAACCATCTTTTAATTTCAAGAAATGGATTAACTTTATAAGGTTAAGCATTTCTGAAACTGAGTTTAGCAAGAATGGACTTGGTGAATTAGCTTTTTACATTGTTTGGTTTATTTGGAAAGGAAGAAATTAGACTATTTTTCGTGAGAATGTTCCAAACCCAATGAAAGCTTTAGCTGATGCTTTAAAAGCCTATGATGACTTTAAATTATCCAAAAGGATTAACTCTGAGGCTAAAATGGATAATAATCTTATTGTGAGGGATGATGTTTTGCTCTTACAAGGAAATAATTTACAATCTTATGCAACTCAGGTGCAAACCTTTAGAGATGGCAATGTGTGGAAATGGTTACCACCATTAACATGATGCTTTAAAGTGAAATGTGATGCTTCATTTGATCCTAAAACTAACCAAGCTTCCTTTGCTTGTCTTGCTAGGGACTCAAAAGGAAAACTTATTGATGGTTGTTCAAATTTTTTTTTGCTTATTCTTCACTTGAGGCAGAGGCTAGAGGACTCTTACAAGCTTGTGACATGGCTTCTAAATTTCCAACAGGCAAAGCAGAAGTGGAGAATGATTGTCAAGTCCTCGTTCAACAAACTTACAAATTAGAGAAGACTTTTTGTAATATTAGAGGATTAGTAAATTGTATTTTGAGACTTAAGTTGTGTTGTAATATTAAAATCTCCTATGTTAGGAGATCTAAAAATATGTGCACAGATTGGGTTGCTAAACAGGAGATTAAATCTCCTTGTTTAGCCTTTGGACTTGTTTTCCTCCTCCCAAACTTAACTTGCTGCTCTTTTGATAAGTGATTTTAACACTCTTGGGATAGGTTAAGTTGTAATATTTCTTGAAGTTTTTAATTTATGCTTCTTTCGAACAAAAAAAACATATTTATGGGTGTTTTTCACCTTTTAAGAGAAAGTGGTGTTTTTCCAACAAAAAGAGAATATAAAATTCAAACTTAAAAAAATATTAAAATTCCTATGCAAAAAACATTAGTACTAATTTACTATCCAACGTGGAAGGGGGAAAATACATGATGACATGGCACGTTATAATTGGCTGAACAGCGTTTCATTGCGTGGAAGCTCTATCGTGGCTTTCATACACAACATCATGTGCACTCATAAATTCAGCTGAATAATCCTCCAATTCTCCTAACCCAAAAATGAAAATCAGCATGGTCTCATACGTTATTTTAGTAGTTTCAATACTGGCTTTTGTTCTATTAGGTAATTATATCATTATAATTTAACCTTCTCTAGATCTCATTATTACTATAAAATGATTTATCATTACTTTAATTTTTTGTTTTGGTTTTTTAGTTGCGGCTAAATCTAAGGATGTTACGGAGTTGCAGATCGGTGTGAAGGTGAATTATTCTACCATACATTTACATAAATTTCTAGAATTAATGGATTATATCTTGAATATGTGTTATCTACCTATCTAGGATTTATGATTCACATTTTCTTATCAGATTCTCGCTAATATTATAGCTTACTTTGCTGTTGATGGTATTTTAAGTGTTAGTAAGATCATACAGTTGAACTGGATATTTTGCTTCAAAATTTGATGAATTGAGTTATTATTTACATACATAAATATTAATCTGTTCGATGCACAAGAAATGTAAAGCTGTTACATTCTTATAGTTTGCTTTGACAAGATGCATACTAAGCTATTTTCCATTTGATTCCCATGTGTATAAATATGGAGTATATAGCTATAGGAGAGCGAAAACTAACTCTATAGGTAGTGAATGTATGATTTTAATACATTGTGCGTGGTCTTTGTTAATTGTTACTGTCTTACATATTTTTCTCTGTTCTGTTTTTTTCCTACTAAATTAGTTTTAAATCTGCTTCTTATCAGTACAAGCCACAATCATGTGAATTTCAAGCTCATAAAGGAGACAGAATCAAAGTTCACTATCGGGTACTTTCTTATCCCTTTCCAACTATTATTTGATTCTTTTTGACAAGGTAGAAAGAATGGTTTAGGATTTGTTTTTTGCTATTGACAGGGAAGTCTTACTGATGGAACTGTATTTGATTCGAGCTATGAGAGAGGTGACCCTATTGAATTTGAGCTTGGTAGTGGTCAAGTGATCAAAGGTTCGTTAATTTCTTATATCTTAAGATTTGCATAGCAAAACAAGTGATTCAATAGACTAGACGAATGTTTAGAAAATAAGGTTTTAGAAACCTCAAATGGGACTGTTTTTTTACAGGATGGGACCAAGGATTGTTGGGAATTTGTGTTGGGGAGAAGAGAAAATTGAAAATACCTTCTAAACTTGGTTATGGAGATACTGGTTCTCCTCCTAAAATCCCAGGTAATAATATACTTGTTAGGCTTTTTGAGATTGATTTATTAGCAAAAACATTATGTTAATTCTTGAGGATTTCATATTTTCAGGGGGTGCGACACTTATTTTTGACACGGAGCTAGTTGCTGTGAATGGAAAGGGAGGACCACCAGATGAAAGTGAATTGTAAGAAGAGTAACCGATTTTTTGTTTTTGTATTTCTCTGATTGAAAGGTTAAAGAACCTATTTGTGTTGGTTCTTAATGAGGAGATGTTAAGCGCATAGCCTAGTTAAGTTTATCTCTTCGTTTGGATATGAGAACTGAGTTGTATGTGCGTCAACTGTTTATGCAGAAAATTTTATGATTAAAATCTTATTCTCCATCCTCTTTCACAATTTTTATTGTCATTATATGATATTTGATGAAGAATATTTTTGGGATGTTGTTTTTTTCCTTAACAATTAAGCCCTACAAAGGGACAACTGTCCCTTATAAACTCAGATCCCAAAAGGGAACAACGATGCGTTATTAACTTGGTCCCAAAAGGGGATTTCAAGGTAACTATCGTCGTCGTCAACTTCAAATCTATTACTTAGGCTGACTTTTGTTATAAGATTCTCGCAAAAAGTCTGACTCCGAGACTAACCTGAATGATGTTAATAATCCAACTCAATCGACATTTTTTTAAGGGAGATATATCCAAAATAATATTATTATCGCTCAGGATGTTGAGTTTTTTATGAGTTAGAAGCGCAAATCAAGGAAATATATTTATAAATTTTGTCTTAAGGTAAGATATTTGAAGTTTTCAAGAAATAACTCGTGGTTAGTAAGGGAGGATCCATGAATTTAGGGGAATTAATTATATAAGGCCCAAAGGAGGGTTAACTTTGTGTTTTAAATCCTGGGATAGTTAGGCTAGTTGAAAGCCAACTAAATGAAGCAAAAACCCAAAAATGCCCTCCCCTCCCCATACACGTACAGTCAACTCTCCCAAACCAAAACCAAAACTCCATTAAAGCTTCTGAAAAATATCCCATCCCTCCATCTCTTCTCTCTCTCTCAAACCGACCCCCCAACCCCCTCTGTCTCTCCTCTGCCGCCGTCTGAAACCCACCCCCACCCCCTCCACCTTCATCACCACCAAGCCCCCACCCCCCACCAAACCACTCACTGACCTTCACCTTCCCCTTCCCCTTCCCAGCTACTGCACCACTGACCACGCCACCACTCACCACCACAAACCACCGCGACCCTCCCCGTCATCCCCATCATTCTGGACGCGACCTTCCCACCATCGACGCTACACACCAATATCTCCCCCACCTCGAGTTGCAGAAGACAGCCAAGTTGCAGATCTGCACGCGAGTTTCCCACCACCGATCCAGCCTGCTACTGCACGTGCGACCTCGCCTCCACCCTGCTGCTGTCTCCAGCAGCGCCGTTCATCACCAAGAACATGACAGGGTCATCTCGATCTCGATCTGCGCCGCCCCTTCCCTCCACTGCAGTCGACAACAACCACCACTCATCTCGATCTCGTTCTCCCTCTTCTTCATCTCATATGTGCTAATGACCCCACCACTGCCCCACCACCAGGATGAAACGCTGCAGTCAACAACAGCCACCACCACGAAGATCGATCCAATTGCTTGCGGTTTGGATTTTTTTTTATTGTTACGTGTAATGGGGCCAGCCCCAATGAATGCTATTTTTCTGCTGGGGCCAGGCCCATTAGGTTATTGGTGTAGCATTATTTGTAGTTGTATTGGGTCCAGCCCCATCTAGTGTGTTGTTAGGTAATGGGGCTGGGCCATTGTGGTTTTAAAAGGAAGGTCTATTTTGTTAATTGTTTTTTTCAATATGGGTACAGCCCATGTAAATATATTGGCTGAAAAAAGATTGGGTTATAAATTAATGTTTGTGTATTTTTTTTGTTGTAAATGGGTACAACTGGCATGAGTAAAAAATGTGATTCTTTGTTCTTAATGGGTACAGACCCATTAGTTTTTTGTTCTATATGGGTCCAGGCCATATAATTATTGCAACTTGACAAAAAATAAGATAATAATTAAGAAAACTAAAAAACGTGTTGGATCCGTACCCATCACGTTATAATTCAGATCACGATAATATTCGGGTTGTGTCTGTACCCAGTAAGAACAGGGGTAAATAGGTAAAAAATTCATCGAGATAATTAAAATTGGGACTTCAAAAATAATTTTTGTCAACTAGGACTTATAATACAAAGTCTTCAACTTTTGAGACCTTTTTTATAATTTCCTCATGAATTTATCTAGGGAGGACTATAAATTAGAAAAATCAATTGGTTCATATTATCGTCATAATTTTATTTATTTATTTGTTAATTTCTAGTTTGGGATGGGCTAAACATATACTATCTAGGTCACTAAAATGTTTTTTCACTAAAATGTTTTTTTGAACACATTCGCACTACAGAATTTGCTCCTATGGTCAGGTATTCTTAGAAAGTCAAAGCATACAACAATGCGTTACCGGCGGCTCAATAATGGGTGTTATTGGTGCCATGCAGTAGTCCATCTTATTCTTTGTTGTCCAATTAGCTTACAGATTTGGGCGAGATTCGCTCTTTGAATACACATTATGGAAAAATCTCAAGGAGCATGAATATGTAATGTTGTCAAAGCTTACTAGCAAGGAGGGTGGTCGACTAACATTATCAGGGCTTATGTGTCATCATGATTTGGAATGTTTGGAAAGAAAATATACGTGTGGTTCACGAAAATGACAACATGGACATAAAAATGCTCATCGAGACAACTGGAAAGACAATGAGAGAACAATTTGGGGATGACTAGATAACACAAATACAAGCTCATACCAGAGAGGGAGCTTATGAAACAACACTACAAGATTGTCAACTTATACGTATTATTTCCTTTTGTTGTGACACTTTGTTTACCAATAAACAGGAACCTACGATGATTGACATTATTGAAAATCATAAGGAGACTGGGATTTGGCTTGAGAACTCAAAACTAAACTACTAACTAACTCTTGTAAAACGATGACTCAAGCCTTTTAAAAAATCATAAAGATATAATCTCAAAGTAAAAACCATAGCCATTAAACAAACATTATATAAAAAGCTGGAAACAAATATGAGCAAAAACACAGTTTAACCTATGTTTAAAGTTGTATTCACCAATCTAAAATTATTTTGCTTGTTAGAATAGATACTCATGTCAAAGTGGGTATGTGACGAAAAAAGAATAAAACTGTGACTCATACATACTAAATTATTTTAGTTTTAAAATCTTAACAATGCATAATTCAAACTTAAAGTTTAAAAACTATTCATTCATAACAACGATAGTTAATCTAGTGGTTAGAGTACTTGTGCGGTAACTAAAAAGTTTCAGATCGAATCTTACACGAGTCAAAATAACTCTAAATAAAAAGTTCTACAATGATTCATAAGGAATCTAGTTTTAATATTGTCATAAATAAAGAAATCTTTTCTAACTGCGAATCTATAAATGGTGGAAAACGCTCCCTTTAAATTAGGGTGATTTACTTATGGGGTCTAATAGACAAACTTAGTGGCCTATAGAGAACATGTGAGTGACTTTTTCTTCAAAGAGGCCACCACCCAATCTTTTGGGTGCCCAAATACTAAAATACTCTTAAATAAAGCAAAATCCATATAAAGACAAAAAACAAGTGGCATTATGTATGGATCATCAAATTAATGAGTCAATGAGTATCAACTCACTGAGTATTGATACTTTCCAACTCCGACCACCACCAACTGACCACCATCGGCACCGCCATAGATTTTATTGAGTGCTCAGAGATTTTACTGAGTGCTCCATTATTTTACTGAGTGCTACGTTATTTTACTGAATGCTCAGATGTTTTACTGAGTAGTCCAATAAAGTCACTGAGTATTGCGATAAATTACTGAGTATCCGGGAAACTGAGTACGATTTTTCACTGAGTATCGAAGTAAGTTCACTGAGTATAATTATTAAAAACCACTGAGTATTTTTTGAAAAACACTTAGTAGGACAAAAAATGCATAAAAATTCAAGTCTATTGTTAGGACAGATTATTTCAACTACACATAATGTACAATACTAAATTGTTTACAGAAAAAAATACTAAATTGTTTTCAATAATAAAATATTTACAAAAAAAATTGTTTACTAAATTGTTGCTAACCATTGTTATGCTGTGAGTATAAACAAAGTAAAAGAAAAAGATAAGTAAAACATAACAACAAATGTTATGCTTCTATTTTAATATGCCGGAGCAACATCGAATCGCTGAAGATCTTCTCCTCGCTAGTGGAACCACCATCGATTAGTGCACGAACAGGCTTCTTCTTCTCACGAGCTGACTCAAATGAATTGTGAAATGATTTTACTTCTCTATTTTGGTCCGATAAACTCCACTTTTACCATAGCATGAAAATGAAGAAGAAATACATAGAGCTCTCAAACTCTTTAATGATGAACTAGAAAAAATTGAGCTTTTTAATGAAATTTTCACTAGAGCTCGTCTTCCATGGCCATTGTTGAAGCTCGTGCATCAAATGGAACCAGAATGCCGACCTTTTTAATAGGGGTCTCGATTAAAGCTCCGATCTCCAAACTCGAAGGAGCACGCCTGAAGGTCAGCTGTGGCGAAGGAGAATGGATATGTTGCTTAATGGTCTAATTAGATCCGTGGAGTCGGGAGGTGATAAAGTTTAAGAAGAAGGTGATGGTATCTGATACTGCAGTGAGTCTTTGAAGAGAAAAACAAAAAAAAAGTTGTGTGTGGTTAGGTTTAAGGTGGAAAGAGAGGGGATACTTTTTTAGTGTTTTTAATTTATTATATATAATTTACTATATATAGTAGTTTAAAAAAAATATAATAGGTAGTGAGAATTTATAAAAGAGAAAATCCCATTTTTAGGTCAAACATTTCATAAGTCACATGTTTAGGCGAAACGTATTCAAAACGTTCATTTTAGGCCATTTCACTAATTTCTTGAGATATTTTATAGATTTTAAGGAAAATTTGGACACTTTAAATAGAGTTTCTAGTTTTTTATGCGGCCAAATAAACATATAGTTCAATTGAAAGGCCTAAGTTGTCCTTAAAATCAATGAAATATCTCATAAAAATAGTAAAATGGTCTAAAAATTGGCGTTTTGAATACGGTTAACCTAAAATATGATTTTTGAAATATTTAGCTTAAAAATATTTTTAAGTTATAAGTACAATGGCCTAAAAATAGAATTTGCTGTTTATAAAACTTTAAAGCAAGAGAGGAGAAACGATAAAGGAAAAGAGGTTGTTTCTGAGGAAATTAATGAGGTGCCTATTACAATACGGGGAGTGGATGACCGTAAGACGCGGAAATAGGGGTAATGGAAGGAATAATTCAGTCGGTACAAATAAGTTCCGTGCAAATAATAGCTTGGGAACACGGTTTGAGGTACTGCGAATGGAAGAAAATGAAAATGATATGAGGCCTGAAACTCATAATGTGATAAGTAGAGGCCAAACATCAGGTTCAAAGGATTTTTCGAATAAAGGAAAAAATGTTACAGGGCCAAATTTGAATAATAAGAAATCTAGGGGCATTAAAGGGCATGTTATTGTATCAACTCCAAATTTTGAGCTTAGACAATATCTAGAAGACTCGGTGGAAATCTGCAATGTCGATACAGAAGTGCTACAAGGGGCTGGAAATTTAGGCGCGAAAAAGAATGGGAAAAAGAGGCCAAAGTCGAATGATACAGCTCCTGGGATGAAGATTATGGTGGCTGGTACAGGGGATGATGGTGGCGGAAATAAGGGAGAAGCTCGCGGGGCTGCTGTGAACTCGGACAAGGGTGGCGGAAGTAAGGGATCAGTAGCTGAGTGTGATATGAGCAAGTTAGTGGAAATCGATATTACAGATGGTGTCCAGGGAAGCAGGGGCCTAATTGCAATAAACAGAAACTTTAAATCCTTTGATGCAGGCCCAGCTACTCCGCAACACAAAACACCTAAAGAAGCCGCTGCATTGGGCCTGGCTCTCGCTAGCCCAGGTGGTGAAGCTTCGAACAAATAAATTGCGGGTAGACCTCCTGACCCAATATGGGAACTTGGCTCGCGGGACGATGAAGACGAATCTATGTGGATGGAAAGCTTGGTTCAAGAAACTGCTGCACCACTTGTAGAGGAGGAAAATCAACAATCGAAGGATAATGATGATGATACGAATATGGCTACTCGCGCCTAATGCGCCAAGAGGTAATCCTAGTCAATTAATTATTTTACTAATGGATTGTGTCAATGTTACACAAAATGTCTTGGGAGAAGACTAAAACTCCCGTTAACATTTTTGTTTGGAATTGTTATGGAGCTGCGAAACCAAGGTTTAGACAGGTGCTACGCGAAATGATGATAAGTAATAATATATGGTTAACAGTAATCCTGGAGCCTCGTGTTAGTGGTACAATAGCAAGCAAAATCATCAACTCACTGCAAAAGGATAATTCCATAAGAGTAGACTCGGAATGCTACAGTGGGGGTATTTGGTTGATATGGAATGACTCAGATATAGATGTTAGAGTGCTCTCAGCAGGTCGTCAAGTGGTAAACGTTGAAATAAGTCAGAATGGGTGTGAATCTTGGATTTTCTCAGCCTTATACGCAAGCCCGGATTATAAACAAAGGGAAGTCTTATGGGAAGCGCTATTTTAAGCATTTCATAACATAAAAGTTCCCTGGTTAGTGGCGGGTGATTTTAATCAAATAGGCATGGAAATCGATAAGAAAGGCGGGGTTCAAGGCATCTCAAGAAGAATGGAAAAGTTCGAGGAATGGAGACAAAGCTGCGGATTGATTGACCTTGGTTTCGTGGGCCCTCGCTATACTTGGTGTGACTCATGGAACACGGGTCAAAAGATTATCGAGCGTCTAGATAGAGCCTATGGGAATACGGAGTGACAATTGCTTTTTCCGAATACTTGGGTTGTACACTTGGCTAGAGTACATTCAGATCATATGCCGCTGTCAATTCAAGTTTGTCCGAATTTAAGACCCAAACATCCTCCTCGCCGATTCAGGTTCGAGAATGCTTGGTGCCTTCATAAAGGTTTCCAAGATCTTGTTTCGAAAAATTGGGAAGGTGATAGACTCGGGATTGGAGATGGATTAGTAGCGATTCAAAGCCAGATTAACGAATGGAAGACAAAGATATTTGGAGACCTCCATAAGAGAAAAAGGAAACTATGCGCAAGGATTAGAGGTATCCAAAAATCACTGCAAATTAAATATAACTCGTCACTTAGACTTTTGGGGGTCCAGTTGACGAAAGAGTACGAAAGTGTCTTAGAACAAGAAGAAGTTATGTATTTTCAAAAAGCTAGAGAGAATTGGATTGAGTCTGGTGAGAGGAACACTCGGTTCTACCACCTTGCAGCCACTATACGGAAGAGAAAGTCAAACTGCGCTAGGTTGATTAACGATCAAGACATATGGGTAGAGGAAGAAGAGGATCTTAAACAGTTGGTGCGAGAATATTTTATGCGGTTATATGAGAAACCAAATGATCAAATGGATGGCCTAACTTTACCTCATATAGGACCCATTGACGTGGAAATCGCGGATAATCTTGAGATACCGTTCTCGGATGAAGAAATAAGAGTAGTGGTCTTTCAATCTAACCCAAATAAAGCACCGGGACCAGATGGGATGTCCGCCGCGTTTTATCAGAAGTGTTGGGCATCAGTGGGTCCATTGATCTGCAAGATGGTAAGGGAAGCTATCAGCACAGGTTTGTTGCCTACGGGTCTGAACGGTACTCTAATACACCTTATTCCTAAAGTCTCAGACCCGTCCCGGGTACGTTTATTTCGCCCTATTAGTCTTATAAACTCTCCTGTTAAATTTATTATGAAGGCAATGGTCAATAGACTAAGGCCTATATTATCTAACATTATTGGCCCGTGCCAAAGTAGTTTTTTGCCAGGTCGATCAACAATAGATAATGTGGTGCTTGTGCGGGAAATGGATCACAAGATGCGTCATCAGCAAGGGAAAAAGGAATTATGGCCGATTGATTTAGCAAAGGCATACGATAAAATCAGATGGGAATTCATTGAAGAAACGATTAGATATTTTGGGTTTCCGGATAATTGGGTAAAGCTCGTGATGTCAAGTATGAGAGAGAACGAAATGCGGGTCCTATGGAATGGGGAACCTTTACCTCCATTTTCCTCTCACCGTGGTATCCGTCAAGGGGACCCCTTATCTCCGTATATCTTTGTAATGTGCATGGAGAGGCTATCGTTATTAATCCAGAAGCATTGTAGCTCGGGAGTGTGGAGGGAGATTCAAATTGGTCGGGGTGGTCCGAAGTTATCTCATCTCTTTTTCGCGGACGATTTGATATTATTTGGTGAAGCGACTTTGGAACAGGTGCAATTGATGCAAAAGACGATGGAAGTATTCTGTAAAGGGGCTGGCCAGACAATTAGTGCCGAAAAGTCTCTAATATATTTCTCAGCGAATGTACCGGAACATATTCAATTGGAGTTAGCTTCGTCCAGTGGTTTTTGTCTTAGCAAGTCCTTCGGTATGTACTTGGGAATACCGATTCTCTCGGGAAGATTACCCAAAGGGTTTTATAAAGGGATAATAGACAAGATGAGAAGGAAGTTAGCTACATGGAAGACAAAGACCCTTTCTCTTGCGGGCCGAACTACTCTAGCTCAATCGGTCCTTAACGCGATTCCGGTGTACCAAATGCAAGTTATGAAATTGACTAAGTACGTCTGTAAAGAGTTTGATAGAATAGTAAGGGACTTAATCTGGGGTTCATCGAGTTTAGAAAGGAAATTGCATTGGGTCTCCTGGGAACAAATATGTAAGTCCAAGAAGAATGGGGGCTCGGGATTAGAAGTGCTGAAAGATACAATCTAGCCTTGTTGGCGAAGTTGGGATGGAAGATTCTAAGGGAAGAGCGGTGTGTAGCGTGGGTAGAAATCCTAAAAAACAAGTATTTCAAGAATGGATTGTTAAATCGGCTTCAAAATGGAATTGAATCAAGTATCTGTAAAGCAATACTAAGTGGTGTAAATTCCATTCGGAGCGGCGTATTAGAGTTAGATGTGATGGAAGAGAAGAAATTCGTTTGGAAATTCGAAACCTCCGGGGTGCTTACGGTTAAGTCGGCGTATACTAATCTAGTGGAGGAAGAAACAGATGAATCTTTTAATTGCGATTTGATATGGCGTATGAAGTGTTCTCAGAAAATTCGGTTTTTCTTATGGAGAATCGTTTGGAATAAAATAGCTACAACGGACAACCTTTATAATCGAAATATCATCGAATCAAGGGAGTGTGGCATTTGCGGGGCTCAAATGGAGGACCTTTTCCATGTTTTCTTTAAATGTAAAATATCTCTGTTAGTATGGAACTCATTGGGCTTAAATGCGGGGGCTCGAGATGTATCTGTGGAGTTGCTCGGAACTGCTGGAGCTGTGGACTCGCTCGGGACTGTTGCTGGAATGCTGGAAGGGCCTGCTGGAGGTGTGAGGCGTGCTGCTGCTGCAGAATCATGGCCTGCGCTGATGGAAGCTGCTGGTGCGGTCAGGGGACCTGTTGGCGCTGCTGCAGGTTCAGATCACGGGAGTACTATGAGTGAAACGATGAAGCATTGCGATAGACAAAGTCTTATGGCTGCAAATTCGAAATGGATGCAGAACCGTTTTATAGCTGTCCACGAACTTCATCCTCCTGCTGCTGCTGGCGCGAGGCAAGTGGAGGTCCAAAATAATAGAAATAAAGTTGATACAGGGGTTGTTAAGGAATGGGTGGAAAGTCACCTCCAATCCAAGGCTAGGATTCGTGGACTTGATTGGTCATATGTCTTTATAGCCGCAATATGGGTTATATGGATTAAAAGGAATGACTTATTATTTAATGAGGAAAGGAAATTACCTTGTTCTTTTGCACTCAAGAACGAAATATTTTCCCTTGCAAGTAACTTTATTCTAGCTTGGGGGAAAAGTATTGAGGGTGGTATTATCAAGATCGGTAGAAACGTTATGGTCAAATGGGTCAAACCGTGTAGTGGGCTCAAAATGAACATTGATGGTAGCTACTTTACAGCGAAAAGAGTAGCTGGTATTGGAGGATCGATAAGAGATAAGCATGGTACATTCATATCCGGTTTTATGGGTAATTGCTTGTCTGATTCTCCTCTTATATCGGAACTTTTTGCATTACACTTTGGTCTTAGATGGGTTATTGACATGGGTTATACCGAGTTAGCTATTGAAACGGATTCGGAGGAGCTCCACGCGCTAGTGAAGGGCGGTGGGAGCTCTACTCACCATGAGTGAGACTCGAGGAAGTTCCACGCGCTAGTGAAGGACGGTGGGAACTTAGGCAGTCATTATGTTTCAATAGTAAATGATTGCTGGTCTTGGCTTAGTGATTTTCCGAAGATTGAATTAAGTCATATATTCCGAGAAGCAAACCAATGTGCGGATAAGTTAGCAAAGCAAGGGGCTTGGATGAATGCGCAAACTGTGACTCTTACTGATCCACCTGAATACCTGTGGCAACTCATTACTAGGGACAGAAGCGGACATGCAACTAATAGAGTTGTACTAGACTAGAAATAACAGCTTGTGTTTAATTGTAATGCTTGTACTTAATGGCTTCTAAGCCTCCTATGTATGAAAAAAAAACTTTTTTTTTCCATTACATCTGAGGTCTAAAGACCTTAACAAAACACAGTTACAAGCCTACTCAAGCTCCCGTGGGAGGATTCAAGCTATATCTAGGAGTGGCTACACCACATTTATCGTACATAATGAACTTTTTGAGTCCTTCTGGAGGTTCTCTATAATACTTAATTACGTCACCTTCTAACCGCGCCCCGAACTTAGCCAGAAAATCCGCGCAACGATTTGCTTCCCTATAAACGTGTACAAGCTCATAACCCGGATGATTCGCCAAAATATCACTGCATTCCTTGATAAGAGCGCCTAACCAATCTCCATTGTTCCCACCGTCCTTCACTAGCGCGTGTAACTCTAGCGAATCGGTTTCAACCACTATTATTGCCTCCTCCCTTTTAATTGCTAAACTTAGCCTAAAATGTAAGGCTATTAATTCCGCTTGAAAAGCTGTACAATCTTTAGTAGCTCCAGCAAACCCTCCTAAATAGATCCCATCTTTATCACGAAAGACTCCGCCCACACCGGCCTTTAATACACCTTCTTTAGCACTACCATCCACATTAAGTTTAATTCCTGTTATTGGTTTCTCCCATTTCACTAGCGTACTTCTCGCAGATATTATCAAACCACCATCTACTTCCTTTCCCCAAGCTCTAACGTAATTAATAGCGTTATTTTGCACACTATATTTTAAGGAATGTATTGGTTTGCGTTTGTTCCCACCATTAAAAATTCTATCGTTTCTGTCTATCCAAATAACCCACAAAATAGCAAGAGCTACAATCTTAAGTTCTAGTCCATTTGTTGCCTCAGAATTGCACAACAGTAGCTTCCACCAACCGCTAAAACTGCCTTGAAAGTTGGGCTGCATCTGCTGGTTTTCTGCTGAGCTGTTCTGTTCGGTATTCTCCTGGTACCCTTGACCAGGTCCGTTCCTTTGATGTATAATTCCAGTGTCATGATGGAGCAAAGCCTCCTGATCAATTCTATTCTCGGCACCTGTTGCTGTTATGGGATTGAACACCCCACCTTCACAAATATCCTCTATACCAGGCGCATCAGAAGCGAACAAACTAGGAGCATATGACTCCGACTCCAAATTCTGCAGATCGGCGGCTCGTGATTGTTTTCTCATTTCCGCCAAGACAGGCCATTCATCCCACAGCTGATCATATACAACGCAATCCCGAAAAATATGTAACTCAGTTTCCGGAGCCAAACCACATCCCGAGCAAACTTCGTTCATATCTATTCCTCGGCGAGCTAGATTAACCGCGGTAGGTAATTTACCCCAAATCGCTCTCCACACGAGTACTTTAACTTTTTGGGGGCATTTTAGAGCCCAAATTTTTTCCCACTTAAACCTTGTATCCGTCACCACTGTCCGAATACTATTGTACGCTGATTTTACGGAAAAAACTCCATTCTTCTCGAATCTCCACTTATAAACAGGTCCTTGAGCAGTTTGTACCTGTGTGACTCCACTACTAAGAACTTTATTACCTTCTAAAAGGCCTTTACAAAGTTTTGAATCAGACGGCTTTTGAGACCGGTTGACAACGCCTTCTTGGAAATATTTATGCTTTAGAGCTACTGCCCACAAAGCTGGATCCTCTTTAATCATTCTCCATCCTAACTTCGCAAGCAAGGCTATATTGAAATTCCTCATATCCCGAAATCCTAGTCCACCATCCTTCTTAGATTGACACATCCGTTCCCAAGATAATTTCTTTAAATTATATTTTATAGCATCGAATAATCATTCTAATTTAGTCAATACTGGATCTCAAACTCTCATTCACTTCGATTAGTTATTTAATTATGGAATATACAAATTTTTGGAACCGAAAATTACCTTGTCAAAATATATAACTATTCAAAAATAGACAAAATGCCGATGTTAACGTTTTAGGTACTCTAACGATAATCCCACCATTTTAGAACTCTCTAGAACCCCAAAGCCCAACCCAAACTATCAACTCTTCTCTATTATCACGCCATTAAACATCTCTTTCAATCTCTTATTTTCAATAATTCTATCAGTAGCTTATTGTTCAATACTCTATATTTCTTTGGGTGATAATCGAGTATTAAGAAGCCATGGATGGAGAATTCGATATTCCAGTGTCCGGTGAGGGAATGATGGGCGACGAAATGGATCTACCGTACGACGATGCTCCGTCAATGAAAGTTGGAGAAGAGAAGGAGATCGGAAACCAAGGTTTGAAGAAGAAGCTTCTCAAAGAAGGTGAAGCTTGGGATACTCCTGATAATGGCGATGAAGTCGAAGGTGATTATTCATCTATATTTATAATCTTCTTATACGTCCTCGATAGTACTCAATTTTCTGTTTCTGTGCAGTGCATTATACTGGAACATTGCTAGATGGAACTAAATTTGATTCTAGTCGCGATAGAGGCACTCCATTCAAATTCACTCTCGGACAAGGTTAGTTAATCTTATTATTTACTTGATTGAGAAGTGATTAATTTTGAAATTCACTTTTCAGGAGAAGTAATTAAGGGATGGGACATAGGTATTAAAACAATGAAAAAGGGCGAAAATGCCATTTTCACCATTCCTGCAGAGCTTGCTTATGGAAAATCTGGATCTCCTCCAACTATCCCAGCCAATGCTACACTTCAATTTGATGTTGAATTGTTATCATGGGCTAGCGTGAAAGATATCTCTAAAGACGGTGGGATTTTCAAGAAGGTTCTCATAAAAGGAGAAAAATGGGAAAATCCTAAAGATCTAGATGAAGTTTTAGGTAAAACTTATTTCATTTCCACCATTTTATTTCACTTCAGTTTCTTAATTAAGCTCTCTCTTTCTGTACTGTAATTCAGTGAAGTATGAAGCTAAACTTGAAGATGGAACTGTAATATCAAAATCAGATGGAGTTGAATTCACTGTCCAAGAAGGTATAATATATTTTAATTTTTTTTTTCTACCTTTTGAGTTTCTGATAAGTATTTGTAATTAGGTTATTTCTGTCCTGCACTAATCAAGGCTGTGAAAACAATGAAGAAAGGAGAAAAGGCTATTTTAGCAGTGAAGCCACAATGTGAGTAATTTAATAAGAAACAATTTGTATTAATTCTCATACTTACTTATTAATGGTGTTTTTAGATGGTTTTGGAGAGAAGGGTAGAGTAGCTTCGGGTGATGAAAAAGCGGTCCCACCAAATGCTACATTACAGATCATTCTAGAACTTGTATCTTGGAAAATTGTCTCAAATGTTACAGATGATAAGAAAGTTATCAAAAAGATCCTTAAAGAAGGAGAAGGATATGAACGACCTAATGAAGGAGCCATTGTTAAAAGTTAGTTTCTAGAATTCCCAATTAGTTAGAAAAGTAATATTTAATTAACATTTTAATTTATTTTTTTGTGTTAGTTAAATTAATCGGAAAGCTTCAAGATGGTACGACATTCATTAAGAAAGGTTACAATGATGATTCATCTGATCTTCTCGAATTTAAAACAGAAGAAGGTACGTTTTGTTTGTATCATTATCTGTTAAAGTATAACTAATTAACTAACTAACTAACTAAATATTGAATAGAGCAAGTGATAGAGGGAATTGATAGGGCTGTATTAACTATGAAAAAGGGTGAGGTGGCAATGCTGACTGTATTACCTGAATATGCTTTCGGTTCATCTGAGTCACAACAGGATTTAGCTATTATTCCTCCTAATTCTACTCTTTTCTACGAAATTGAGCTTGTATCGTTCGAAAAGGTTAGTGGGTCCCACCTTTTTTAATTAATTCGCACCTTTTTTAATTAAATTTGATCTGTTTTGTTAGGAGAGAGAATCTTGGGATATGAACACTGAAGAAAAACTTGTAGCTGCCGGTGAAAAGAAGGAAGAAGGAAATTTACTGTTTAAGGCTAGTAAATATTTAAGAGCATCAAGAAGATACGAGAAGGTAAATAATAAAAAAAGAATAATATATATATAAATGAGGATCTAACTTAAATATTTTGTGAATAGGCTGCTAAGTATATTGAACATGATAGTTCGTTTAGTGAGGATGAGAAAAAACAAGCGAAAGGTTTAAAAATATCGTGCAATTTGAATAATGCAGCGTGTAAATTGAAATTGAAAGAGTATAAACAAGCAGAGAAGCTTTGTACTAAGGTAGGTTTGATTTAATGTTTTTTTTTTAATAATGTTTTAATGGGATTTTTGAAGAAAAATGTGTTTTGTGGTTGTTTTTAGGTGTTGGAAGTTGAGAGTAGGAATGTGAAGGCACTTTATAGGAGAGCTCAAGCGTATATGAATTTAACTGATTTGGATCTTGCTGAGATTGATATTAAGAAAGCTCTTGAAATTGATCCTGAAAACAGGTAACTAGAGTTAATGAGTTGGATTAATGTATAGTTAAGCTTAAATTTGTGTTTTTGTTATGGTTATTAAAGGGATGTGAAGCTTGTATACAAAACGTTGAAGGAGAAGGTGAAGGAATATAATAAGAAGGATGCGAAATTTTATGGAAATATTTTTGCTAAATTGGACATGAACAATGTAAGATAAGATGATGATTTAATATTGTTGAAAATTATGAGATGTTGATGTGTTTTGTGTTTTTTTTTTAATGCAGAAAACAATGTCTAAGGAAGGTGGACCAATTAGCATTGACAGTAAAGCTTAAAAGCTAATTTCGTATTAATTAGGAGCTGATCTATGTTTTTTGTGTTGATGCTTCGATTTTTCTCAACGTTAATTTGTAATAATCCTCGTTAAGAGGGACAATGCTGAATTTTATATCTTATGGTGAATGTTGGATTTAATTAAGACGGATTTAATATTGTTTTGTGTATTGTATTAGTTTTTATATGTCCAAACAACATTTAAAATGACTAACAACTTTAACATGGACAATTAAGTTCATAAAGACAAAGGTAAAATCAGTGTGTTATCTACAAATTCCACAATTAGCTAACTCATTACCATGGAGTTACTGAACCTTCATATATTTTTAAAACAGACAAAAACAACCTTAACAACAACAAATTATAATTCAACAAAAACATAATTTAGAGTTTACTATATGACAGTTAACTACAATCGAATAAATTACAATAGAATATTTAGTGTATCAATTTTGAAGGATCCAGAAGGCTGGAGTCATCCTATACTCTAACTTACAATCATAAATCTCACGAATACTTTTATCTCCAACGTCAAAAATTCCCATATCATGACCTCCATACATGCGATCTTCTTCTATGCGTAACCAATAATCATCCGTAAAATAGATGGAATTTGCTTTACATCCTTTATACTTCTTGGCTGACAAGGATTTAGAGTGATTACCACCTACAAATAACATTCTATCACCCAAATCCTTCATCTCTATCCATTCTTTGTTGCTCAAATCCAACTTGTACACATAAAAATTCTTAGTCCAATATCCACCACAAAACTCATCTGATTCGATGATAGGTTCACCATCGGGATTCACATTTTCTGCAATGCATCTGATTACTAGGAATAGTTCACCGTTAGACTCAACTATGTAGCGTTGAATAGCATATAGCTCCACGTTTTCCGACATTTTCATGGGAAAAGTTAGTGATAGCGACTGGTTTGTTAATTTTGTTGGATTTAGACAATCGATACGCCAAGCTTCTATTGAACCTTTATCACATAGTGCATATATGTAATCTTTGTCGACAGTGATATCCCAATATTTATTGTGCGAGTCTTCAAACAAAGTCCATCCACGAGCTTCATGGTTGGTGTAAGCTATCTTCGAATCCCAATCGTAGATTATTGCAACCCCATAGTACTGACTAAATACAGGATTACCCCACATAATAACTTTGGAAATCCAATTTCTTGATAAATTTGCTGGGTTGTAATTAAAATTCGGCAAAGATTGAATCGGGGGAAGGTGAAACTCGACGTCCAGTATTGGATTATAAAGGAGTAGATTCTGTTTATCTTGTAGAAGAATTAACCAACCTTGCGATGAACCAATGCAGTGAGAATTAGCAGGCATGTTTAGTGGCTTCTGCAAATTTTTCACAAGATCTAACGAATAATTCTTTTGTTTATTTGCTTCTTCTTCTTCTTCCTTAAAGTCGGTGGGGATTAACATCAACGGGTACTCATTGTTTAACTCGAACATCAAAGACTTGATATGCGAATTGGCTACCGAATACCAGGAAAGACACGTATCTCTGAAATTAAACTTGTCCTTAAAAGGCAATTTTTTCAAAATCAAATCAAGAAGATCATTAAGCAACATAGACCAATCTACATGAGGAGTTGTTTTTCTTTTTTTCAACATCACGGTCACGTCTGAGCAACCCTCAATCGTACAATCAGCTATGTAAGTAGTTTCTCTTTTTCTCTTGGAAAATATGTCGGCCATGGTAATGAATATCAGTTGCTAACAAAATTATGAAAAATAGGGTTAAGGAATCGCCTGATAGATGTGTGTATATATAGGTTAGTACAAGGTTTATGTTACTTGCATGTTAGTTTTTGTATAGTTGTAAACCTCTTTAACGTGTTCCTCAATTAATGATATACTTACATACTAGATTTAAATCCTTAAAAGATTTCCTCCTATAAATAATTTTTCACTTTAATTTAAGTTTAAAGGGCCGACCAAAATAAAAAAATAAATAAAAAAATTTAAGTTTAAAGACTAAATTTCCTAATAAAGAAAACTTGTAAAAGTGGTGTGATTATATATAGAGCCAATTAGAGATTAATGCCTATTAAAAAACTTATTTAAAAAAAGGTGCCTAGAATAAGATTTTTTATAGAAAAATGCCTCATCCCAAACTACCCTTATAATTAACAATTAAAAAAAAGAAAGTAGAAAAAAAACAAAACAAAAACTAATAATCACACGCGCGCGTCCGTGAAATTTTTTTAAAATCGTCATAACTAATTCTAAAAAAATCAAAAAAATAAAAAATTTATATAATTGGATAAAGTAAATTAATATTTACGTCTATGATTTTTTTCAGAATTTTTTGAATTTTTTGATTTTTTGAATTTTTTAATCCGCAGAAAATTGAATTCCATGTTTTAAACATGGAATTCCATGTTTAAAACACGGAAACATGGAATTCCATGTTTTAAACATGGAATTCCATGTTTTGATATAAGGAATTTGTTTTCCGCAGACACGAAATTCACTGTTTAAAACATGGAATTCCATGTTTAAAACATGGAATTCCATGTTCTGCGAATTAAAAAATTAAAAAATATCAAAAAAATAAAAAAATTCAGAAAATTCCGAAAAAAATCATAGACGTAAATATTAATTTGATTTATCCAAATATGATTTTTTTCGATTTTTCTGATTTTTTTTGAATTAGTTATGGCGATTTTAAAAATATTTCACGGACGCGCGCGTGTGATGAAATTAGTAGTAGGTGGTGGTGGTGGTGGTGGAGGTGGTGATGGTGTGGTGGCTGTAGTGGTGGTGGTGGTGGTTATGATGGTGGAGGCGGTGGTGGTGGTGGTGGTGGTGGTGGTGGTGGTGGTGGTGGTGGAAATACCCTATTATTTGTTTAAGATTTAAAAATAAATATTGTATGAAAAATAAAATAATATATTTAATAATAAGGATAGTATAGGTATAAAAAATATAAAGGGGATGTTTTCTATAAATAATTGTTCTATTAGGCATTTATCTCTAAATAAGAAAATTAGAGGCTTAAAAAAATGAAAGGCATCATTAAGGAGGCATTTATCTCTAATTACCCCTTATATATATATATATAGATTTAGTGCTCGATATTGATTATTTTAGAGCTAAAAGCGCTTTTCAATTAAAATTTTAATATTTGTAAAAAATATGAAAAAATATTTTGACATCTAAAATTACTTTAAGTGATTTTTTTAATAATCACTTAGCTAATGCTTTTCTTAAAAGTGATTTTAAAGGTCTAAATATTATTAAGAATCTAAAATCATTTCAAGTGATTATTTTAAAAAATAATCCCAAACGGGCTCTTATACTACTTTTATTTCAAAAAAAGAAAAATTAAAATTAGTTTTTTTTTCTTTAAAAGAGGTACTTGGAGCGTGTTACATAAGAATTATAAATTTAAACCACACAATCTAGTCCAGACTACAGATCAACATTGGGTACTTCCCTTTGCACCTATCTCCCATGATTATACTCCAAATTATTCATGAATTTCAAATGCATGACCCTGGAATAATTCTTTATGCGTCACCCAGTCCACATACACATTAACTTCTCTCTATATATATTATTAAGCACAAAGTTCTTAAACCTATTTAATATACATCAAATTCCTTTGGCCCATATGCCGCTCTATGGCCCTACCTCTCCTAGCTTGAGCTATCATCTCTAACGCCTCTCTTGAATTCACATCCACCCTAACTATTCAATTTCAATTTCTTTCGTCAATTTCAACCCCTCATAAATCGCTATCAGCTCCATAAACACTTGTGAATTGCCTAGTATATTCATAGAAAAGTCTCGAACACAGTTACCTTGCAAATCTCTAATAATGCCTTTTACCCCCTCCTTTATTACCCCAACTGTTACAACTCTCATCCTTGTTAAGTTTGAAACCCCTCTTTGACTTACACTATCCAATAACATATGCCGTTTGTCCAAACACATCACATACTTTGTGAACGGTAACATCACTCTACGTCGGTACTCGAATAACCACGACTCTTGTCTGATAAACATATTTTTAGATCCTTTCTCGCTTTCACATCATCTTTGTTAATTTTTCTTATCTAGTCCAACCACAGTACCAAGTAGACTATCACCCACATACTTCTCACAATGCATAACGACAATGTTATGTTTCAACAAGTTTTCCGATCAATATGAGAATACATACTTTTTCTTTCAGTTAAACTTACGAGGTCATGTTTGCTTTCTCGCCTTGCCACCAAAATCTTTGTATTTACCGGGAAACACGATAGGTAACCCATCTAGATGCATCTGAATATATGTGGGAGGGGGGATGTTTCCTAGGTGGGCCCTGAAATCTGAACTTACGTGCGAGGACATAAACCAATTTTGAATAGGCAACTACCGTCTGTAATTGAAATACACAACATCTTTACTCACCAGCAAGGACGACGTAGAATCCATGCATTTGGGGCAAACTTTGTAACCTTGACCCGACTATCCTGAAGTGTATGTCGTGAACAAAATGAAAGCCTTCATTACAAATTCTTCCTTAGTATGTGAATCATACGTAAGGATCCTCGTATCTCACGATATTTTCAACTTATCTATAATTGGACGGAGAAAGACATCCATATCTTTACTACTCAACGCGACCCAAAATCAACAATAAGCATAATCGTGGATTCTTTCATGTATAACCACGATGGAAAATTCTAGATAGCCACATAATATATGAGTTGTTTTGCATAGAGAAATTACAATAACCATTGGTACCCAAACCCAACCGTACATTACGCGGCTCATTAGCAAACTCAGGTACTGCTCGTCAAACCTTTTCCAACTAGTACAATCATTTGGATGACATAACACATCTTCATCTATAGTCTGGTATGGTGTCGAATTATGTCTTTGGCAGTGTGCCTCGAAGCGTACATTCATTGCAATCTTGGAGAACTGGGACTATATAGCAGTTTTATGTGTGGAACTATCTTCCCCTTCTTTGGTACCACTTAGATTCATCACATATTGGACACCCATTGAGTTTTCCATTCTCTGTATTATACAAAACACAGTCATTCAAACAAACATCGATAGTAATGTATCACATACCCAGACTTTTCAACTTTTTGTTGCACTCCTCGTAAGATGAAGGCAACATATGTATTTTGGGAAAGACATGACACAGTTGAAGCAGTTTAGTGAAATAGGTGTTCATCCACTTGTTCTTGACCTTGATATGCATCAAATTAGAAATGAAATTCAACAAACCCATTGTCGCTGAAACAGAGCATTACCCACTCTCCATATTTCAAACAAAGCGTCAAAACAACCATAGTTTCTCCTTTGAATATTCTCGTCAGCCATTCTGATATTAATATTCAGCCTCAAATCATTTAACACGTACATCATTTTATTATCTACAATACGGGTTGAGGTATTTATAGGAATTTGTTCTATTTCACCATGTTTCGTCCGAACCTCATACGTGGACAATAAACCAAACTCTAAAGTATCGGCTTGTACAACATTTATAACATTTCTTTGATTATTCAAACAACAACTACATGAACGAAAAATGTGAGTCATATTTCTCATGTGATTTTTTTCAAATGTTATAAAATACATCACAAGAACACGAATTCTAGATTACAATAATTATTTAATTTAACCTCACATCTCTTATTAACAAGGTTCATCTTCTATAATCAAATTTTAAATTAGTTATAACTGAATTCGGGAAATAATATATAAGAATCTAACGATTATCTAAAAATGCCCAAAATACAAATATTAGAACCTTAAAATTTCTCACATTAATACACAATAAATATCTACATTCTAAGTCTACAAATACGAATTTAAAATGGAGAGAATTTAAAGATATTGAAATTTAGAAAATACCTAATTTCAAATTTTTGGAAAATTTGATGTTGGAGTGGACCTCACTCGTGGGGGTGGAGGTTGAAATCCCCCGGTGATGATGTGTGGAAGAACGATTGGTGAATGGAAGTCATCCGGTGGTACAATTTTGGACTAGAGTGTGGGATTGGGGTGGAAAAATGCGGGAATAGGTTTTATGGCTTTATCTGCCAAGTCACTGTCTTTGTTACAGATTTATCTTTAGAGACGATATTATTTTGTCTCTAAAGATCTTACTCGTCGTCGCGAATTTGAAATTTTATATTTAGAGACCACATCGGGTAGTCTCTAATGACCTTACATGTCGTCACTAAGGACATCTTTAGAGACGACAAGTTTTGTCTCTAGTAACTTATACCAAATAGAGACGATAAATAAATTACAATTATTTTTAATAGGAAAAATATCGTTGCAAAAGATATCATTAGAGACGAAAAATTATCGTCGTTAACATTGATCTTTTGCGACAAAAACATGTTGTATCTATAAATTATTTAATTGTTTTAAAATACAACCAGTACCAACAACACACTTGGTGCATCGGTAGTGGCCTATCTTTTGAGACGATATGCATGTCGTCTCTAAAAAGACGCGTTTAGTAATATATATATATATATATATATATATATATATAGAGAGAGAGAGAGAGAGAGAGAGAGAGAGAGAGAGAGAGAGAGAGAGAGAGAGAGAGAGAGAGAGAGAGAGAGAGAGAGAGAGAGAGAGAGAGAGAGAGAGAGAGAGAGAGAGATGACACCCCTAGATATGACAATGGTTACAGTTAAAAACTAAAACCGGTGGTATCCGAAACGATTAAAATCCGATTATCTAACCTTAGTTAAAACCATTAGGCTATGGTTTTGAAAAGTGTAACCAATGATTAAAACCTCTAGATTATGGTTTTAGATAAAACTAAAATCGAATAATCGAAAATCATTTATTATCATCTATATGTTCATAATTTATTATAATCAAGGTAAAAAATATATTCAACTCCTAAAATTAAAATCTGAATACTAGATTTAACCAATTAAATAACAAATGTCCAATTTAATTAAATTCCAATAAAATTTTGTATATATTATGGAATTTTTCTTATATATGTGATTTTATTTTAGAATTTTTTAATATATTTATAGCGTTATAATTTGATTATGGTTAAAAATCACAAAATCATTCTGAAAAACTGAAACCTAATGGTTATAAAATGCAAAACCAATGATTAAACCCATTAGATTATGGATTTTGATAACATGAATGGTTTTGATTATGGTTTTGTTATTTTCGAAAAGAATGGATTTTTTCCATTCCTAGACACCCCACTTTGAAAAGTGAGGTAACACCTTCTACTGTATTTTCAATTAGTGATTATTACCCAACAGGTTTTGAAGGCCCCTCTTCAAGACCTAAGAATGCCTACCTAATATATCATTCTTACTAAAGGCTATATATTTTTTTTCTTGTACGATCAGTACATATCAACAAGAAAACGAAACAAATCTACCTGATCCCTTTATTTCTACATTACTTCTCTAGGAACTCGAACCTATGAACGATTGACCATCATTTCTATTTGGATACGTCGATGTTGTTGGCCTAACGTCCTTTTAATCTTATTTTAATAATTTTCAAATCTCATTTAATTATCCCTGGATTATTGCATAGTGTTTACACATGTTTTAAACTATATTTATGCATAACTCTCTATCTAACAATTCTTTATAAATGGATTTTTCAGTTGCAGATTGGCATAAACCAGTGCCAAGACCGGCAAGCCGGAGGTAGCCATTGAGAAACGGTAACATGACACGTTGGATTCTACTCGTTGGACTAAAAAACAAGTCGGACCGGCATATACCGCCCCCAGGACGGACAAACTGGTGTGAGGCAGATTTGGTGGCTATAAAAGAGAACTCTTTAACTACCTCTTACCAAATTAATTAATTGCTACAAATTTACATCCAACGTTATAGGTCCCAAGTTAACATAGTTAATTAAGTAAGCTTGATCATTAAACTGGCCAAATCAACTCAATCAAGGAGTTAATCAGAGAAGCTTCAAAGTCTAATCTACTAAAAATGAGATCAAAGCTCAACTTTCATATCCACTCTTTAGGAGTATTAATAAAGTTTATTTCACCAATCAAACACTTGTTATATCCTCTTAAGTATAGTTTTTGTAATAGATAGATTAACAGAGTATGTGAGTATTGGGAGTATACTCGGTGATCCTTCGTGGTTTCGAAGTGGTATAACGGGTAATGTGTTTTCGCCCCGGTTAAAAGAGACACGTAGTTTAGTCAAAGAAATTTGAAAATCATAAGATGGCTACCTTAGGTAGTGGAGTAAGGATCCCGAGCCACTATGCATGATTGTGTATTTTCTTTCCCTTATCTCTTTACTTATCCTATTTAGAGTGCTCGTTTTGCTTTTATATCAAAACTCTAGACATCCCTTGCATGATCCTCTTAGTGTTTGATATATTGACTTAGGGTCAATAATTGGATATTTATTAACACGTATCAAAAGTTGCTTTAGATATTCATAAGATTATAAAGAATTGTTGATTATTCAAATTGCGTAGGAGATTAATGAAATTTGGATTAGAGAAAATAAGAGTAATGCTATATATCACCCCTTCACCCCTTATGTGTCATATTATGTGTCATTTAATAAAAGAGAGAGAGAAAAAATTTATCTAAGAAATAGAAATATTATGGTTGGTTTTTAAAACCTCCACATAGGTGACACATAAGGGGTGAAGGGGTGATAAATAGCATTACTCAGAAAATAAATATAGGGGTGATGTCTCACTATTTGTTCTAAATATTATCCCTTAGGATACATCATTTTAGGTGAATATTTGACTTATTTGATAGACTTTTATGTTTATTTCGTCATATTGCACTTTCTCCCCTTGGAATAAGACTATTTGCATCTTTTAGAGCTGTTGTGCGTTAATTTGTTTGTTTTTAGTGCAAAGTTAGTATGTTCATGATTCTATGGAGAACCACTACAAGGAGGATAAGTAAGAATTAAAGTCTTAGATCGAGTGGAGGAGTTAAAGGCAAGAAAAGAATTTCCAATAACTTGACTAAAGAAGTTGCAGATCTGAAAGGCTGTTACTAATTTCTGTTTTTGGGCCACTTAGGAGCGGATTTAGCCTTGGGCCGTGAAAAATGGTTTGATGCCTTATTGAGTTAGGAAGATTCTACAAGTTGAATCAGCCCATTTGGAGCTGATATAAAAAAGTTACAGCCGTTTTACTAAAGGCTGCACACCAGTTACAGGAATTAAAGAAGAAGATGGGTTTGGGCTTTTTATAATTTGACCTAATCCTCTTAACCTAAGCCCTAATCCAAATTTAGTAGTATAAATAGACCCTTTAGCCTCCTTTTTACAGACACTTCAGAGGATTACATCAGAGGCGTCATATTTTAAAGTCAGAGCAAGAAGGCAGAGGAACAACTAGAGCTGAAGGAATTCAGTTATTCTAACAACAGCCAACCAAACCTTTAGGTTATCTAATTTCTTTTCTGTAATTGAGAATTATGTCTTTCCATTATTTAATTTCAATTTTTAATTCCGTTATGAACTAATTTATTTAGTACTTGAGAATCGCTATATGGGTTGAGCTATAGCGATTCTCAAGTACTCTTCATCTTCATCTCCACCTCCAGTTTCCGGTTCGTTATCTTTACTTTACTCGTCTTTAATTTTTTGTCCTTTCTTACTTATCTTTCTCTACTCGTACTTTATATTTCCATTTTACACTTATCGTTTAAAATATATATTTTTCGCATTTCGGTTTGTTAAAAAATACCATTACAGTTACAAATTTTTACCAACAATTTAAGAACGAAATCTCTTTATATCTAAAACTGTAATGGCCTCCCCTTCGGTTTTGAAAACTTTGCCCGATATGTCAAAACTCGAACCACTTGATGGTTCTAATTTCAAACGTTGGTCCCAAAAACTCCTCATTTTCTTCTAACAATTAGAGGTTGACTTTGTGCTTTCTGAAAACCCTCCTGTTGCAACTAGCGACGCGGATGCAACTAGCGACGCAGATGCTATTAATTTCAGTTTTGGTTCATCTGAGTCACAGCAGGATTTAGCTATCATACCACCTAATTCTACTCTTTACTACGAAGTTGAGCTTGTATCCTTCGAAAAGGTTAGTGGGTCCCACCATTTTTTATTAATTCTTAACTTTTTCGATTAAATTTGATATGTTTTGTTAGGAGAGAGAATCTTGGGATATGAGTACTGAAGAAAAACTTGTAGCTGCTGGTGAAAAGAAGGAAGAAGGAAATTAACTGTTTAAGGCTAGTAAATATTCAAGAGCATCAAGAAGATACGAGAAGGTAAAAAAAAAGAATAACTCACATAATATATATATGCATATTAATGAGGATCTAATTTGTGAATAGGCTGCTAAGTATATTGAACATGATAGTTTGTTTGGTGAGGATGAGAAAAAACAAGCGAAAGGTTTAAAAGTATCGTGCAATTTGAATAATGCAGCGTGTAAATTGAAATTGAAAGAGTATAAACAAGCAGAGAAGCTTTGTACTAAGGTTTGATTTAATGTTTTTATGGGATTTTTGAAGGAAAATGTGTTTGTGGTTGTTTTTAGGTGTTGGAAGTTGAGAGTAGGAATGTGAAGGCACTTTATAGGAGAGTTCAAGCGTATATGAATTTAACTGATTTGGATCTTGCAGAGATTGATATTAAGAAAGCTCTTGAAATTGATCCTGAAAATAGGTAAACTATAGTTAATGAGTTGGATTAATGTATAGTTGGGGTTAAATTTGGTTTTTTTATTATTAAAGGGATGTGAAGCTTGTATACAAAAAGTTGAAGGAGAAGGTGAAGGAATATAATAAGAAGGATGCGAATATTTATGGAAATATTTTTGCTACTAAATTGGACATGAACAATGTAAGATGATGATATACTATTTAATATTGGTATAATTATGAGATGTTGATGTGTTTTGTTTGTTTTATGCAGAAAACAATGTCCAAGGAAGGTGGACCAATTAGCATTGACAGCAAAGCGTAAAAGCTAATTTTGTATTAATTTGGAGCTATAGCGTATTAATGTTTTTTATTTAATGTTTTTATGGGATTTTTGAAGAAAAATGTGTTTGTGGTTGTTTTTATGTGTTGGAAGTTGAGCGTAGGAATGTGAAGGCACTTTATAGGAAATATAAAGTACGAATAGAATGGATAAGTAAGAAAGGACAAAAAATTAAAGACGAGTAAAGTAAAGATAACGAACCAGATTTTTGTCTGTTAGGGATAAGGTTTTGAAAATGAAGGGTGATGAGGTGGCGGAGAAAGGTGAGGAAGGTGATGAGGTGGCGGTTAAGGAAGGAAAGAGGAAGATAAAGAAGAGAAAAGAAAGTGAAGTGGAGAAAGTGATTAGAGAAGAGTTAATGGAGGAATATTTTAAATTGGATTATGAAGATACAATTGGGGATTTAAAGACTAGGTTTAGGTATAGCCCTGTTAAAGCTAAAATATTTGGGTTAAAGACTAAGAAGTATTGATGATGGATGATTCTGAATTGAATCAATTTGTTTCGATTAAGAAATTATCTCCTTATAGGGAAAAAGAATGGGAGGTTCCTCATGTTATACATCAAAAGGAGCTTCTTCATGAAAGTGTTGTTAAAAAAGGTAAAAGAAAGAGAAGAGATGATGATGATGAGAAAGATAAAAGTAGTAAAGAGACTAAAGAGGTTAAGGTCAAAAAAGTCAAAAAAGAAAAGGAGAAAGAGAAAATGGAGGATGAAAAGGAGAAGATTGAAGATTTGGGTGAAAATGAAAATAAATTATCTAGAGGAAGTAAAGGAAGGTTACATCAAGCTGAACTTAAGAGAAGGCAAATGGCTTATGGGTTAATCCCCTCCAATCCAAAAACCAAAAACTAGGTAATTTTCTCGATTTCTTGTTTAATTAATTGTCTGGGTGTTGATTTTTCTATTATTGTATTTTCGAAATTCAAGTGCAATTTTGTATATTGAGAATTATGACATCTGATACGTTGTTAACATTTGCAGATTACAAGTGATCGATTTACAAAGGCATACATGAAGGATGGATAATACATCAAGCTTTTCTTATTTTTCTCTGGCATTTGAGTTTTTTTGGTTTGTTTATTAAGCGTTTAAAGGATAATGGATTACCATTTTGTGTTGTAACAAAGCTCGTATAATTTAAACGTTTCAGATTTTGCAGATAAAACCTTGGAAGTTCTGTGATTTTAGTTTGTTATGATTCACAACTACTTTTTATCAATATATTTGAGTTTTTCTTCTTCAATGCTGGTTTGTTAATTTGTTAGAACCCATGGAATAATGCACAAACAAAATTAAGTTTTCTAAAGGCTTGCGAATTTGTGTGTTTGGAAACTTACAAATGCTCTGTTTTGGGAATGTTCATCTTGAGCTTCCTGTGTTGTGTGAATTGGTGATTAATCGTTATCCCAAGATGATTTTATTTCGTGACAGAAGACTAAGCGAAATAATTCGTAACAAAGTGCATGTTAAATATTCTATCTACGATTGGGTAAAAGACCACGGTTGAGTATTTAATTTGTGATTGAAGATATATTAAATTTTTAAAAATGTTTACTTATAGTTATAAATTATTACATAATTGATGTCGCGGCTTACGCCATATAGGATTATCATTAAGAACAAGTAGAAAGGATTAGTAAAGTAGAACAAGTAGAAAGGATTAGTAAAGTAGATAAATATATGTAATATATTGATTTTGAACGTTGGCTGATTTATCACATTTGCAGGTAACATGAGCTACCAATCTAGTTTGGTCAAAATTGAAAATTTTGGTCAAAAATTTGTATTAATTTTATTATTTTATATAAATAATTTATATTACAAGGTAATAAAAATTTGAAAGAATTATAAGAGATTTGTTTAATTGAAGTGTTATATTTTATAAAAAAATGAATCCATTATATGTATGGAAATATATATATGAAACTTAGACTTAAAAGAAAAAATATTTTTTAAATTAGAATAATTTGATATTTTGTTTACTATTTAAATTCTTTTTATTTATAAGGTAATTAAAATATCTACAAAATTTTCATAAAATGACATATAATTTAAACAAAATTTAGATTTCTGCTAAACTCACATTTTAATAAAAATATCTATGAATTTGATATAAAATTATACAATTATAACACATTTTAACCAAAAAATATTCTTTTAAAAATAATGTTTATAATATTCATTATAAATATATAGATATAAATTAGAGATATTAACCTATATAGCCCTCGAGCCCAACTATCCACCCCCAACAAGTCCAACCCACTAGTTACACCCTAACAGGTCCAGCGTTTTTTAGATTATACCATCACTACCCCTCAATCATATAAGTTTAATATATCCGTTCCGTTGATACTCGGATATGATTATTTCAAAGATAGTAGGAGATTCATTAAATCCCTATAATCATGCATTTATTTTAGTAAACTTGTTATACGTTTAACATTAACATTACAGACTTCATTCCACCATAATCACAAGCACCATTTTCACATCGCAGGGTTAATCTAATATCATCATCCAGGTATGTTTTCACTGTAATTTTTTGTCTGTAATCGTGTTATTACATATTAATCAAGCTATTATAATACATTTATCTTGGTATAACACATCTACATATTGTAGCAATAGTGATTTACTGCAGTAATAACAAACTTTCATATTTACTTTAGTATTTGTAATTGATTTATACGATTTTTTATTTTGTTATTATGTAGTTATGGCATCCAATGTTCTAGTCGTGTTTCGTTTCAATGATGAGAAGGCATTGAAGTTGTTCAGGTTGTTTGACTCCTTTGAGTCAATAATTAACTATGTGAAACAAACATGGAGTTTTTTGACTGATAATGTTTGTGAGTTGATGTACTCTATAGCTGATCATTAAAAATGTAAGCTTGTTGGTGAAGGGGATTTTGGGACCATCACATGGTTGCTAGATCATTCTCTTGTTTCAGAATTCCAAATTGATGTGATATGTAACAGCCTTGTAGTGGTTAACCAACCTCAAGCCACACCAGAATCTGTGGACATTGTTCACATACCAACCCAAACCTTAGTTGATCAATCAAACGCAGAAGATGATGAAGAAGCCGAAAACAACTACCATCACAAAGTCAGGGTCCTAAAGAGAAACGTTTGGAAACACGCCCTCAGTGAACCCGGTCAATGTTTCCATGATGGCATAATAGAATTTCGATGTGCTCTCGCGAAATACGCTTGCGAGACTGGATTTACTTTCATTTTCGGACATAATCGCCCTAATCGTGTTAGTGCTTACTGCTTAAAAGCTAAGGAATCATGTACGCTTTATTACTTAGTAAAACCATTTCAGTTTTTGTTTTTCCCATGTATAAACCACCATAATATGCAGATAAACCATCATAATTACACAGATACACCACCAACTGCATCTCATGTGTTATTCTTACCGCCCACCAAATTATACTAATTACCCACCAATTTCAAACTGACACACCATCACATCACAGTTTTATTCAAAAAAAAATTCCTTTTCAATGTTGTTTCTTATGTGTTACACACATGTTATGCAGGTTGTAAATGGTATGTCTATGCATCTAAAGACAATGATACACAAAAAGCCTACATAAGAACTTTTGTTAAAGATCACACATGCGGCCCACCAATTAAAACATTCAGAAACCCTCGCTTATCCGGTGATTTAATCAAAGACATCATAATCGACATGATGCGCTCTAAACCCGATACTAAACAAGGCGAGGTGATGAATTTCCTCAAATATGAATATGGTTATAATATTACGTATAAGGTTGCATATGGTGCTGTTAACAAGGCCCGTGATGACATTTTTGGTGACGCTGGGCTTTCGTACAATAAGATACAGGCATATTTCGACAAACTAAGCGAGATCGACCCATTAGGTGCTGTTTCTCTTGAGTGTGAACCATCAAACCGTGCATTCATGCGATGTCACTTCGCCTTTGGTGCTTGCGTTGAAGGATTTAATCATTGCCTCCCATTACTATTTTTAGACGCTACTTTCCTTAAGAATAAATATAAAGGTCAACTACTCATTGCTACTGCAAAAGATGCTAACCAAGGTACTTCAATTCTTATTTACATTAACACTGCAGCTTTTCCTAATTAACACACTACTTATGTTATGTCTCTTCAGGTTTGTTTCCTGTTGCATTTTCGATCGTTAAATCCGAAGACACCGTTAACTGGACTCATTTCCTTCGTTTCCTTGCACCATTAATATCGTCACGTGATGTGACTTTTGTATCGGATCGACATGGCGGCATTGCTAATGCTCTTGAATCTGTTTTCCCTAATGCGCACCATGCTTATTGTCAACGGCATCTGAAGGAGAATCTTAAGACAAAATTCAAGAATTCAAAATCCCAGAGAGAGACAATGTTATACTTGCTTGATAGAATGTGTTTTGCAGCAACATCATATAGTTTCGATGATTTTCTTCGTATGTTTCTTGCTACAGGTGGTCAAAAAGCTTCCAACTTTATGAAGAATCTTCCTAAAGAGAAGTTTGCTAACGCGCATTTCAGGGTAAAAGATATGGGGAAACAACATCCAATGCTGCTGAGTCCTTCAACCATCAAATTAAGGCTACAAGAGAGCTTCCCGTAACTGAATTAATCGACTCAATCTGTGTTCTCCAGATGCAACAGATGTATGACCGTTCGGTCGAGGCCGCAAATTGGACTACTGTATTATCGCCTAAATCAACTGCCTCTTACGAGATAAAGTTTGACTACGCTCGCGCATGGTTTGTTTTGCGATCAAGCGAGTCATCCTTCGAGGTTTTATCCGATCCTAACATGGTCGTTGATATTGTTGCTCGTTCTTGTTCATGTGGTAAATGGCAGGTTAAGGGCTTCCCTTGTGTCCATGCTGTAGCTGATATTGAGGTTGCCTCCCCCGGAATTCCATATCCTTACATTGACCAATACTGGCACGTATCAAGTTTCTGATCCACTTATGCTAGAAGCATACCAGCTATGTCAACATTCTTAGCACACTCAGATGCTGTGGGGGACATGATAGTTAACCCACCGGCCTTCAAAGCGCAACCTGGTAGACCTAAGAAAAAACGGTTCTTGTCGGAAGGAGAGCGCGCTGATTCGTCACAGCGTCGAATGTGTAGCAACTGTCACACTTACACATACCATAACCGATCAACCTGCCCTAAACCTCGCAAATGATCTTTTGTCTTATGCCTTTTTTCTCATTAGTTCTTTCATTTCAATAAGTGCAATCTTATATGTATTGTACCATCTACTAGTTCAATAAAACAGATGTTTGTGTTTTTTTTGTTGATTGTGTATCTACTGTTTTTCTGCAATTCATATATGTATAAACCTTCAGTTTCAAAGGATAACCCACCAATCTTGTATATGTACAAACCATTATTTTCATAGGATAACCCACCCAACTTTATAAGTAAACCATCATTTTCAAAGGATAACCCACCCATCTTTTAAATGTATAAACCATCATTTTCAAAGGCTAACCCACCCAACTTTATAAGTACGAACCATCACTTTCAAAGGATAAACCACCCACCTTTTATATGTATAAACCATCATTGTCTAATGATAACCTACCAATATTACTCTCATAAACCACTGACTTATATTTTTATAGCATACACCATAAACCACCATTTTTTACTTACATACCATCGTCTTTACTAACATTACCCACCACTTTTTACATTCAACTCATTGAATTAACACGCATCACCCACCATTCCATACAATAACCCAGATACAACTAACAACCCATCATTGTTATCCAAAATACCATCAGTTTAATTCATATTACCCACCACAACCATTATTTTACAATTAACTCATATTAACCCAGAATTTCTAAACTTTATACCATCATAAAAAATGAACTTAAGCACCATATGAAATTCAACATATATAACAATTAATATAGCAAAAAAAACTGAAATTCAAATAACCGTTTCCATATCGTTACTGCATATTTCGATACAAACAATCGTTTTCGAACATCAGTTATCTAAAATAAAAAATACATCAAATGTTAAATACTTAAAGTTTATAATTCAACCATTAATCGTCTTTAAGTGCCCTTCTTGTTTCAAACACTGAGGCAATGGTATGTTTATCGTTAAGCAGCCACGTTATAAGATTCTTTCTCTGATCAACCACCACTTCATGCTCGTACACCTTCTTCACCCCGTCACCTCTCATTATATCAAATGCGTATAGAATCGAATACACTCTTGTGTCTGCTATCTGGCTCTTCACGTGGTCAACCCTTATATGACCTATCCCTGGCCAATCTTCTTCAGACCTACCAAGCTCTTTATACCAACCCTTCAACACATTTTCCAGTAGAAACTCGTACATCCTATCTGCATTTTTGTTCGCCTTTGCACCAGTAGAAGCCCTATTCATACAGCCTAGCCCGTTGTAATGGTAGAAGGTGCCTTGTTCTCTGTTCCACAATAGGATTGACCAATGTGTCAAACCATTGTCCTTGGTCTCTAATGGTATTATAACGTCTTTATTGGCCTTCACATTATCCCTGAAAAAACATATTACATATCTCTCGATATCCGCCACTGCCCCCTTCCGCATATAACCCTGTCATGTAAACAACCAACAGTAATTTGATTAGGTATACAATCATTTAAGGACATATTAGTGTTTACATAAATTCACACTTACCGATGCACTCGATGGCATTACTCTGAAACTCAATTCAATTTCTGGATTTTTAGTTTTGACAAGCTTATTCTTTAGATCTTTCTCATATATCATCAGACAAACCTCCATTATCTGTAACACATACATTAACAGTAGTTAATCATATTATTCATAAATTAAAAAATTCTTTATAACTTAAAATTATGTCATCAAACCTTTGCGCTTAGCTTTTCTTCTCTTGCGATGTCATAACACTCTGCCACAGTCACCCGAGGCCCCATATAATTCCATACATCGACGCTGAAAGGCTCGTCACCTGATAGCATCTCCAACATCTTCTCATCAACACCCCTGATTGCAAGTTTTTTTTCTGATCATTGACTTTCGGTTTCCTTGGTTGTTTGACTTTAGTCATCACGAAAGCATCCATATCCGCTTTCGCTCTCCCGGTCCTATCTGCCTGTTTTATCTTGCGTATCATTGAGTTCGGAGTTACCTTTATCGTCTTCCTCTTTTTAGCGTTTGACCCGATCCCATCATCTAAAGATACACCCCTGTTTGCTGCCCCTCTCACGCTGCCCCTCTCACGCTGCCCCTGTTCCAACGTCGCACCTCACGATCTGTCCCTTGTACACCTTTTTTCTCCCCTATTAGCTCAATATCATCACCACTTGATTCTTCAGTTTGATCAACATCTATACCGTCATTCTTGCTCTCTTCGAACATACTGTCATAGCTTATCACATGGCTGTTTGATTTATTCACACCATCTTCTGCAGCTTGTCTACTCACATTGTCTTTTTCATTCACACAACCATCACCATGTCCAGTATTTACATCCTCCACCACTTTGTCAGTTATACCAACCCGTAATCCAACACCTTCGCTCCCACTGCCTTTTTTACCACCACCCTCAACCAGCTCATCAATATCAGCCCCCGTAATCTTTCCATCGTCTACTTGTCCGCTAGTAGAACATGTTCCCCTATACGTCACGTTACCAACACTTTTTAACCGAAGCAATTCTTCCGTAGCCGTTGAGTAAGCACCTTGAATCACCACTAATTCCTTTTCCGCTGCATTCAACACGTTCCTTAGGAATTTGATTGTCTTACCCTTTGCTTCCACCGTTTTTGGTGTTGCTCCACTCGCGTTTCTCAACTGATGTATTTCTACTTTCATCCTTACCAATTCCGATTTCAGATTTAATACCTCCTCATTACCACCCTACACACCCCTAATTACTGATTTATTTTTTAATTCTTGAATCTCCTTCTCCAATTCAGTTTCCCGTGCACGTCCAGACTCTCGATTGTCTTCCAACTCCTTCAGTAGCTTCTGGTTCACCCGTTCCATCTCCTCAACTTTTTTCCGTAAACCATTTACCAACCCATCATCAGTTTGTTTGCTCAGTCCCCCATCATTAACACCCTCCATAACCGACGAACCACCAATTAACGAAACACCATCCCTCACTGGCGTGTCAAAATTATTACCTATATCGTCGATAAGCATATCCTCTGCACAATCAGTTTGTTTGTTCTGTTCCCCACCATCATCACCCTCCATAACAGAAGAACCACCAACTAATGAAACACCATTTATCATTGGCATGTCAGAATTATTACCCATATCATCGATAAGCATATCAATATTCTTCTCAGGACATCCATCTTCTGTACCAGTCCCATCCTCCGGCAGTTCGTTAGTTCCTTCACCCGAGCCAACTTCTCGTCCACCATCCTTATTAAATGTCCCATCTCAAACTCCATGATTTAATCTTGCTATTATGCCGTCCACATCTATCCGTGCCAAATCTTCGTCCTCTATAACCTCTTTCTCTGCCACACCACCATCTCCAACTTCATTGTGCGTACCAACTGAACTTCTCAAACCACCATCAACCTTCCCGTTGTCATCAACAGCTGGACTTGTTTCTTCATCGACACCTTCTTCAACGACATATTTACTTAAGGAAACATCGTCTTCATCGTCATATACCACCACATACTCTTTCAATTTTGACTCCTCAGGTGTCATCTGGAGATCGAGATTTATCACCTACAATAATTGAAATTAGTTCTTATTTTCTTGAAAAGTAATTATTGGAAAAGCGATTTTTCGGACTCAACGGATTACCTGATCATATCGTAACCTTCTTATCACTTCCGGGAAAGGCTTTTTTGTTGCACATTTCAGGCTCCACTTCAAACACCTAGGTATCGCACACTTGTTTCTTGGTTCCATCAGTTTCACATGTTCTAAAAACCAAGGTTGTGTTTTCGAATATCACATTAATAAACCAAAATTAATAAACTTAGTCTAATAGATACGATACGATACGATATTTATTTACTTACTAAAAAAACGACCGCACATCCCGATATATGATTTATTGACCCATCGCGTATCGGCTTCATGACAAATTCAGCAACGTGTGTCGCCCAATCGTAATGTAACAAATTCTCCAGATCTTCACACATACTCACCACCCACATTGGTGTTCGCGACCCTGTAGGAAAGAAAACTGTCGCCATACATAAAATCCCCATCAATATCACGAAAGTCCGTACCGTCTCATCAGTCTGTGGCTCTATGTCTAACACATCAATTATCCTTTTCTTAATCTCTGTATCTTTCAGTTGTCCAGCTTTGTTTGGGAAATTTCTATCAAACCAGTCTGAGTTTTTGTATTCATCTGCTTTGAATTCTGGCACCTGTCTTCCTCCACCAACCACTCCCATTATTATTCTCACATCAATTGCCGTAAGCTCCACACACTTGTTTCCCAACACAAATCCTCCATCGTGACTATCATACGTCTTCAGTATTTCGTGTATCTGCTTCACGCTCTTCTTGAAACACTCCACACCATCAGATGAACTATGCACACCTTTTATCAACAGATAAAATGGCAGAACCCGACAAGCCTCGATGTGACGTCCACTCACCTTAACATTCTTTAGAATCGTATACAATGATTCTAGTTACGATCGGTACTGGATTTTGCCGCTACCTCCTTTAACTGAATAAAGAAACAAATAGTTATTACACACACCACTAACCCATCAATTTTCATTTACATTTAGCTACACATATGTATATATCTAGTACAGAATTACATTCATACACCATCAATTAACACGTATAGCCCATCAATTCAAAATGAATACCTTCAACAACTTCATCTTCATTGACATCATCAAGCGCATCTTCACTTTCCTGCTTCTTTTTTTCAATTTTTTTGTTCCCCTTCTCCGGCACACGTTGCTGTCCATCCAATGCCGGCTTCTTACCCTTGTTTGTTGTCTTAACATTATTAGTCTCCTCTGCAATATCCGCCTTGCCCTTATTCTTCACTGATTTATGTCCTTGCACACCTATCGCCGTTCTTTTGATCACGCTACTGTTTCTAGGTACTGGTTCAACGAAGTCATCATCGGTTAAATGTGGTGTCAATATGACCTTTTTCATAACCGATTTCTTAGATACACCATCGTCCATTTGCTTCTGTTTGATTCCCTTCACACCACTAACCCCTTCTCGTGATGGTTCGCCCGCCATTTTCTCTGAGTTTCAGTGTTGTTGCAGTTCTTCTCCGGTGATGGTTCGTTCAAGCTTTAGGGTTTTTTGCTGAATGATGGTTTTCGTTAGTGGGTTGCTTGTTTGACTATTTTTTTGGCGCTTCACATTCTTTTTTTTTAATTTAAACCGATTGCATGATTTCAGGGTGGTTTATTTTGGAAATGTTTTTTTAATTAATGGGTTACTAGGGGCATCTTTGTCATTAGTGATGGGCTGGACCTGATGGGTAATCACTGATGGCTCGTGGACCCCATAGGTAAATTACCCTATAAATTATATCTCTTTTTTCTTTTTGGAATAAGTAGAAAAATAAGGAATCCCTTGATAAGATGATACCAACTCATGCAAATGATACCAACTCTTGCAAACTGGGCTTAATTTATTATAGATATTACTCCAAATTATATCTATAATAAATAATTATTATAATTATTGTTTAAAGAATATTTTTAAATAATAATAAATTTATCTACAAGATTGTATAACTTTGCTTAATATTATTTACTAAAAAAAACTAAAATTCATTCATTTGTTTTGTTATAAGAAATTTGTATGTTACATATATTAGTATTTACTATACTTATTCACTCTTTTCTTTATTTGGTCGGAAGAAGAAAAAACAAAGATCAATTACACATAAGGTTAAGAAAATTAAAAGCGCCAAATAAGGTTAGGTCCTCATAGTGGGATAGTTTGATGTTGCGACGGGTGCATCTCGCCAGAACGTTAGCAGTTCCATTGAATTTTTGGTTGATGTAGTTAACCTTTCAAGAAAGAAACTTGAAAAACCAATTCTTCATTTCGGCAATGAAAGGGTAAATTTGCCATCAAAGACCTGAAAACTGTGAAATACCTTAAACAAGTTCAAAGTTGTTAGAGTAAAAAGAGACATATCGGTGATTAAGGGAAGTTAACTTTCTCACGGAGAGTAGGATAGCCCAGCATTCTCCCTCAATGGGGCTTTTAACAATGCATCTTCTAGAAATTCTTTGACTGATATTACCGTCCTTATTAAGAGCGATAGAAGCAATGCGTGAGGGTTCCCACTCATTGTTAAAAGAATCATCGCTCATCCAAATTCAATCAGCATCATCGATAAGTAGCGGGCTATTACTATTGGGTTCAACATGCTTTGTTATGCTAGAATTGTCTTTTAGTGAGATATCACTTTCTTTGAGTTTAAAGAGGTCACTTATCAAGGTATTCGCACTGTAATTGATCTATCTGATGTTCCAAACTTTATTTTTGAAGAAACCTTTCATCCTATTGTTCCAGATTTTCCAACAAGTAAGCAATAAATAAGTTGTTGCTTTACTTTTGTCCCAACCTTTATTTGAATATGCTTCCATCATCTCCATGAACCAAGTTCCAAATTTTGCATCACTGTCCTTATCAAGTTTATTTGCATTTTTCAATAAGCCTAAACCGATATGCTGAAAGGGCATATGAGAATAAGTGTTCAATGTCCTCTTTACCTGTATCACACTGGTCCTCATGTACACATTTCCTGATAGGCAAATTATTTTTAGTAGGAAGAGCTTTGTTACAAATCTTCCATCCAAAGGCTCTAACTTTCGACGTGACGTTAGAATGCCAAATGCTATTCCAAAGTTGACTGTTATTATTTTCCTCTTGTTTAGAAGATTGAGCCTCCATTTGCATATCTAATTCGATTAGTTTATGATAACCAGACTTTACATAGTACATACCATCTTTTGTCCCTGGACAAATAAGTTTGTCTTCTTCATTAAGCAACATTATGGAAATTTTAAGAATTTCATTAACGACGTTGGGAGTGAAGAGTTGATTCAGTATATCAAAGTTCCAGGATGTCATATTATCGTTAATGCGACCCGGTTGATGTGACAATCCCTAGGTTTCTCCAGAGCAATATTTTCCTCAATCCATTTATGTTCCCAGATATTAGTGTTAACTACACTACCAATTATCCATTTGGAATGTTGCTTAAGGAATCAGATACCTCTAAATATGCTTGCCCAGCTCCACGATCTTTTCTTGGCCAGTTTCGTGTAGAAGATTCTACAGTTAGGAGAATAAATACCTTTGAGAACTTTAGTAACCAAAGAGTTCGGGTTATTAATGATCCTCCATACTTGCTTAGCTAAAATAGCGACGTTCATTTTTTGGAGGTCTCGAAATCCAATTCCCCCAATGGATATGGATCTAGACAATTTTTTTCCAGTTCATCCAGTGAATCCTTTTTTATTGTTGGAGTCCCACCAAAAGTTGGAAATGATCCCTAAGATTTTTTACTGCGATTCTTGTAATTCAGGTTAGCTCATCATGGAACGTCTAGATAGAGCATATGGTAATGTGAAATGGCAGTCCTTCTTTCTGAACACTCGCGTTACTCATTTGGCAAGAGCGCACTCGGATCACATGCCAATATTAATACAAGTATGCCCTTTCCAGAGAACTAAGTTTAATCCATGCCGCTACATAATGGGTTTCAAGAATTTATAAAAGATAAGTGGAAAGGAACCAATATTGGAGTCGGGGAAGGAATATCGGCAATTCAAAATTATTTAAGGAATTGGAAGATGGATGTGTCTGGCAATATAAACCAAAGGAAAAGAGTTTTGACGGCAAGGATTAGGGGCATACAAAAGCTCTTCAATCTTCACATAATGTGTCAGTTCACCAGCTTGGAAATCGATTAATGAATGAATACAAAAGTGTGCTTGAGAAAGAGGAAGTTATGCATATTCAAAAATCTAAAGAAATCTGGATAGCTTTGGGAGAGAGAAATACACGGTTCTACTAGTTAGCGACTACGGTGAGGAAGAAATGGGCTTACTGCACTAGGTTATTAAATGTTATTAAATGGTGTAGATGAATAGGTCGAAGATGGTGAGGCCTTAGCTGAGCTAGAGCGCAAATATTTTAAGAAATTGTATGAAGAACCAGGTGATCACCTTGGGTATATACTCTTCCCCAGATCGGACAGGTGGAAGGAGAAGTAATTCGTACACTAGACTTACCTTTCTCTGATGAAAAAATTCGTGAGGCGGTCTTTCTATCAAATCCGACCGAAGCGCCTAGTCCGGATAGCATGTCAGCTGCTTTTTATTAGAAATGTTGGGTTACAGTGGGTCCATCCATTTGTTATATGGTTCGTGAGGCTATTAGTATGGGTTGTTTACCACCTGGTCTAAATGGGACTCTCATAAATCTTATCCTTAAAGTTTTAGATCCAAATCGGGAACGTCTATTTTGTCCAATTAGCTTAATAAACTCTCTTGTTAAATTTATTATGAAGGCTATGGTCAATAGACTACGACCAGTGTGCTAATATGATTGGTCCATGTCAAAGTAGTTTTCTACCAAGTCGTTCCACAATTCATAACATAGTCCTAGTTTGGGAGGTCGATCACAGGAGGCGACATCTGCAAGGGAAGAGAGGTATAATGGAAATAAAACCGACCTTGCAAAATCATATCATAAAATTCGATAAAATTCATTGAGGATACAATCAGACTTTCCGGAAAGTTGGGTTTCGATTATCATGTCTAGCATGGAGGAGAATGGGATGCGGGTGTTATAGAATGGAGAGTTGTTGCCATCTTATAAACGACACCGAGTAATTCGCAAAAGGGACCCTCTATCACCTTACATATTTTTAATGTGTATGGAACGTCTCTCGCTGCTTATTCAAGAATTATGCGCTGAAGGAAATTGGGAGGTGGTTCAGATAGGAAGACAGAGCCCAGAAATATCTCATGTATTTTTTTACTGATGACTTAATACTTTTTGGTGAAGTTACTTTGTCACAGGTACATGTAGTGGTGGAGACCATTTATAATTTTTGCAAAGAAGCGGGACAAATTGTTAGTGTGGAGAAATCACTCATATACTTCTCCAAAAATGTCCCTGTATCTTTACAACATGATTTGGCGGAGGTGAGTGGTTTTCGTCATAGCGATTCCTTTGGGACGTATTTGGGGACCCTATCCAACCGGGAAGATTATCTAAAGGTTTTTATAAAAAAATCTTGGAGAAAATGAGAGGGAAGTTAACCGCTTTAAACTAAAACACTATCTCTAGCTGGCCAGATGACATTGGCGCAATCTGTGCTAAGTGCTATTACGGCTTACCAAATGCAGGTGATGAAACTTCCTAAATATATTTGTGATGAAATTGACGAAACAGTGAGGGATTTTATGTGGGGGTCTTTTGTTGGCTCCATTTTTAGTCCACAAGTTATTGCATGTGGGTTTGTCTTTATTTCCCACATCGGTGGGGAGAATGGGTTTAAACCCATTTAAATGTTAAGTGGTCCTATTAGCTACCAAAAGACTAACACCCATGCACATGAAAGGATAATGGGAAAGCCCACACGCGCGCACCACCACCACCCACCCGGCCCGAGCCCGGGTCATGGGTCTTGGAATTTTATTTTTATTTTTTTATTACCAGTTTTATTTAATTCACTTGACTTTGTCAACGATTTAAAATCCCAGATTCTTCTCCCACGTTGTAAAACTTTTACCCACGTTTTTGTAACAGTCTTTTGACCAATTGATGCATGATTCTTGCCTGCGGATTTCATGCCCATGATAATGGCTCGTAACAGCTGCAGAAATCATGGTGTATTGCTTCTCTTCCGTAACAGCTATTTTATTCTCCTATATAAAGACCTGTTATTCACTTCAGAATACACATACCATCTTCTCTTACGAAATCCCTCTGCAATACATTTCTTATTCCTCCCTTCCATTCTTGAGCGACATTCTTTACAGATTCCAAACCACCTTTTGTGAGTGCACACGATAAGTTGGTTAGTAATCAGTGGCGAATCCAGAACTAAACTTGAGGATGGGCTTCAAGTATAAGAGAATTTAGTGACAATTTTTTTTTTGCCGTTTTGTAGAAAATGACATAAAACCGATAATTATATAGATGAAATAGATAAATATAAAGAAAATAATGATATGTAAATTAATATAATAATATAATAAATTATTAATACAGTAAAAAATATAATTAACAAAATAATATATTATCAATTTTATTTATAGGATGATAATTTTTTTAATAAAGAACATATATTCAGTTCAAACAAAGTAAGAAATAGAAAGATAAATTTTCTAATAAAGTATATTATGTTTAAATTAAGTAAAAAATAAAATTAATAAAATAAGTAAGAATTAATTTATATTATAAATAAAAACAAAGTAGGCAAAAAAACTTTACAAATCAGCATGAGTTTGTATAATCGATAATTATAATATATAAATAAATCTAAATTATAAAATAAGAATTTTGAATTGATAATTAATAAGAATATTAATTAACTATCTATGAATAGTAAAAAAATAAAAAATGTGAGAGGGTTTAAACCCATCATTTGTTTACCTACATCCGCCAATGTTAGTAGTGTTGAAACTTTGGGGAACGTTCGGCAAACGGTGTAGCACCTCGGCTGTCCCGAAATTTCGTTCTTAAGGCAGTGGATTCGCCACGACACTACCTCTTCATCTTCATCTCCACCTCCAGTTTTCGGTTCGTTATCTTTACTTTACTCGTCTTTAATTTTTTGTCCTTTCTTACTTATCTTTCTCTACTCGTACTTTATATTTCCATTTTACACTTACCGTTTAAAATATTTTTTTTTCGCATTTCGGTTTGTTAAAAAATACGAATTTTTACCAACAATTTAAGAACGAAATCTCTTTATATCTAAAACTGTAATGGCCTCCCCTTCGGTTTTGAAAACTTTGCCCGATATGTCAAAACTCGAACCACTTGATGGTTTTAATTTCAAACGTTGGTCCAAAAAACTCCTCATTTTCTTCTAACAATTAGAGGTTGACTTTGTACTTTCTGAAAACCCTCCTGTTGCAACTAGCGACGCGGATGCCATTAATTTCAGTTTTGGTTCATCTGAGTCACATCAGGATTTAGCTATCATATCTCCTAATTCTACTCTTTACTACGAAGTTGAGCTTGTATCCTTCGAAAAGGTTAGTGGGTCCCACCATTTTTTATTATTTTTTTTTAATTTTTTTTTCAAAAAAGAGAATTAAGAGCGTTTATACAATGATTTAAGGAAAATATAAAAGTCATTTAAAGAGCCGTTCTTCCAAGTTGAAGTATCAATGTTACGTCTTGCACTTTTAGCTGTGAGATCCGTGACGTTATTAATTTTCCCACCATTTTTTATTAATTCTTAACTTTTTCGATTAAATTTGATATGTTTTGTTAGGAGAGAGAATCTTGGGATATGAGTACTGAAGAAAAACTTGTAGCTGCTGGTGAAAAGAAGGAAGAAGGAAATTTACTGTTTAAGGCTAGTAAATATTCAAGAGCATCAAGAAGATACGAGAAGGTAAAAAAAAAAGAATAACTCACATAATATATATGCATATTAATGAGGATCTAATTTGTGAATAGGCTGCTAAGTATATTGAACGTGATAGTTCGTTTGGTGAGGATGAGAAAAAACAAGCGAAAGGTTTAAAAGTATCGTGCAATTTGAACAATGCAGCGTGTAAATTGAAATTGAAAGAGTATAAACAAGCAGAGAAGCTTTGTACTAAGGTTTGATTTAATGTTTTTTATTTAACGTTTTTATGGGATTTTTGAAGAAAATTGTGTTTGTGGTTGTTTTTAGGTGTTGGAAGTTGAGAGTAGGAATGTGAAGACACTTTATAGGAGAGCTCAAGCGTATATGAATTTAACAGATTTGGATCTTGCAAAGATTGATATTAAGAAAGCTCTTGAAATTGATCCCGAAAATAGGTAACTAGAGTTAATGAGTTGGTTTAATGTATAGTTAGAGTTTAATTTGTGTTTTTTTATGGTTATTAAAGGGATGTGAAGATTGTATACAAAACGTTGAAGGAGAAGGTGAAGGAATATAATAAGAAGGATGCGAAGTTTTATGGAAATATTTTTGCTAAATTTGATATGAACAATGTAAGTATGATGATTTAATATTGGTAAAATTCTGAGATGTTGATGTGTTTTGTTTTTTATGCAGAAAACAATGTCTAAGGAAGGTGGACCAATTAGCATTGACAGCAAAACGTAAAAGCTAATTTCGTATTAATTTGGAGTAGATTTTTGTTTTTTTGGTTTGATGCTTCTTTTATTCTCAACGTTAATTTGTAATAATCCTCGTTAAGAGGGGTGATGCTGAATTTTATATCTTATGCTGAATGTTGGAGTTAATTAAGACGGATTTAATATTGTTTGTGTTTCCTATTAGTTTTTAATGTTTTGGTGGTGAGAGTATGAGTCCAAATAACGTTGAAAGTAACTAACAAATTTAACATGGACAATTAAGTTCATAAAAGACAAAGGTAAAATCAGTGTGTTATCTACAAATTCCACAATTAGCTATTACCATGGAATTACTGTACCTTCATTTTTATTAAAAACAGAGAAAAACAACCTTAAGAACAACAAATTATAATTCAACAAAAAACATAATTTAGGGTTTACAAAATGACAATCAAATACAATCGAACAAATTACAATAGAATATTTAGTGGATCAATTTTGAAGGATCCAGAAGGCTGGAGTCATCCTATACTCTAACTTACAATCATAAATCTCACGAATACTTTTATCTCCAACGTCAAAAATTCCCATATCATGACCTCCATACATACGATCTTCTTCTATGCGTAACCAATAATCATCCGTAAAATAGATGGAATTTGCTTTACATCCTTTATACTTCTTGGCTGACAAGGATTTAGAGTGATTACCACCTACAAATAACATTCTATCACCTAAATCCTTCATCTCTATCCATTCCTTGTTGCTCAAATCCAACTTGTACACATAAAAATTCTTGGTCCAATATCCACCACAAAACTCATCTGATTCGATGATAGGTTCACCATCGGGATTCACATTCTCTGCAATGCATCTAATTACTAGGAGAAGTTCACCGTTAGACTCAACTATGTAGCGTTGAATAGCATATAGCTCCATGTTTTCCGACATATTTATGGGAAAAGTTAGTGATAGCGACTGGTTTGTTGATTTTGTTGGATTTAGACAATCGATACGCCAAGCTTCTATTGAACCTTTATCACGTAGTGCATATATGTAATCTTTGTCGACAGTGATATCCCAATAATTATCGTACGAATCTTCAAACAAAGTCCATCCACGAGCTTCATGGTTGGTGTAAGCAATCTTCGATTCCCAATCGTAGATTATTGCAACCCCATAGTACTGACTAAATACAGGATTACCCCACATAATAACTTTGGAAATCCAATTTCTTGATAAATTTGCTGGGTTGTAATTAAAATTCGGCAAAGATTGAATCGGGGGAAGGTGAAACTCGACGTCCAGTATTGGATTATAAAGGAGTAGATTCTGTTTATCTTGTAGAAGAATTAACCAACCTTGCGATGAACCAATGCAGTGAGAATTAGCAGGCATGTTTAGTGGCTTCTGCAAATTTTTCACAAGATCTAACGAATAATTCTTCTGTTTATTTGCTTCTTCTTCTTCTTCCTTAAAGTCGGTGGGCATTAACATCAACGGGTACTCATTGTTTAACTCGATCATCAAAGACTTGATATGCGAATTGGCTACCGAATACCAGGAAAGACACGTATCTCTGAACTTAAATTTATCCTTAAAAGGCAATTTTTTCAAAATCAAATCAAGAAGATCACCAAGCAACATAGACCAATCTACATGAGGAGTTGTTTTTCTTTTTTTCAACATCACGGTCACGTCTGAGCAACCTTCAATCTTACAATCAGCTACGTAAGTAGTTTCTCTTTCTCTTTCTCTTTTTCTCTTAGAAAATATGTCGGCCATGGTAATGAAAGAATTATAAGTTGCAACAACTTATGAAAAATAGGGTTAAGGAATCGCCTGATAGATGTGTGTATATATATAGGTTAGTACAAGGTTTATGTTACTTGCATGTTAGTTTTGTATAGTTGTAAACCTCTTTACCGTGTTCCTCAATTAATGATATACTTACGTACTAGATTTAAATCCTTTTTTCACTTTAATTAAAGTTTAAAGGGCCGACCAAAATTTTAAAAAAAAAAAAAATTAAGTTTAAAGAATATATATTTTTTTAATACATGAGAGAGCCACTTTAGACTCGAAGTAAATGAATTCAATGTGATTCGACCCCAGAATCTCTTGGTGTCTGCAAAATAACCTAACTATTACACCAACTATCTATCTCAAAGAGTAAATTTTCTAATAAAGAAAACTTGTAAAAATGGTGGAGACTTTGAGATTATATACATATAGATTTATACTACTTCCACTACTGGAAATGCGGTGTTTACCCACGAGAAATTAGCGACGACCCGTAATTCGTCGTTAAACGAACTAAATTAGCGACGACAGAAACTTAGCGACAATATTTTACTGTGTCGCTAATTAACGACAACGAATTTGTCGTTATATTTTAGTTTTTCGTCGCTAATTGTATTTTATTTCTTATTGAATTTTTTTTCCTTGACGAACTACCGTCGCTATTTTAGCGACTATGCATGTCGTCGCTATTTTGAAGATTAACGACGACTAAATTAGTTTACCCACGACCCGTATTGTCGTCGCTAAACGTCGATCCTATTTAATTGCAGCAGGTTTTTTAACCCACATAACACACACAACACCCATAATAATCCTCCGATTTTCTCCCAAAAAATCAACAAAATTCCATTTTTTTTTTGCAATTCCTTCTCCACTTCATCCTGCATCATTCTTGGTTCAATAATCAAAGTGGGGCTCCATTAATATCATCTTTCATCAAACAATTTAAGGTATAATTGCATGAAATTCAATTTTTTTTTTTTTAATGCTAATTGTGTTTCATTCTTCCTATATGCTTTGATTAGGTGAATTAATACAACTTTCTTGGTAGGGAATTAACATCACTCTTCAATTTATCCATCCAATTCAAGGTATTTCCATTAAATTTCATGTTTTTTAAGCTTTGTATTTAATTGATTATATTAGCAAGTTGATATACCATATGATTAGGTTAATGAATTAAATATTTGTTGGTTGATTATGCATGTGTTGTGTGAATTTATATTTTGTGCTCATATATTTTTACTTGTTTATTTAATTATTTGTTTTTTTTTTTATATATTCATTCATTAATTTAATGGTTTGTAATATTTATTCATTTAATGGTTTGTAATTTTTATTCATTCAATGGTTTGTAATATTTATTCATTCAATGAGTTTGTAATTTTTTTTATTTTGTTTATTGTGTTGTAATTTTTATTCATTTTATTCATTAGGTTGTAATAATTATGTATTTTTTTTTTTTATTAATGTAGTCGCATAGTTTACTCAAATTGTTGTTGAGTGATGGCATCGAGTTCGGGCATGAGTATCGATAAGAGTTGGATCGAATCGACGAATGTGTTAGATGCTGAATATATTTTTGGGGTTTATAAATTTATCGATTTTGCTAAGAAAAGTAGAGGTTATACCGGTTACTTGTCTTGTCCGTGTAAGAAGTGTAATAATTTTTGCCGATTAAAAACCAATGATGTTATGGCCCACCTTCTAAGAGAGGGGTTTAACCATGATTATAAGGTTTGGACAAAACACGGTGAGGAAGAGATACAAACACATACACCCCCTGCAAGTAAAGATCCAGTTATAGTAAATGAAATCCAGCATGTTTATGACGATGTGAGACAGAGTTACGATGTTGGTGGACATCCGGGAGACACCGAGATGAGAGATGCACATATTCCAAGTCGAAGCAGTTTTGACACCTTGTTCGAATTTCCTGGTTGTGAATCGATGGGTTCGTTGAATTTTATTGCCAAGCTAATGCACGTAAAAGTATAGAACAAATGGACTAACACCTCATTCACCGAGCTACTGGAGTTGTTGGGTCGTATTTTGCCTAAACCTCACAATTTGCCCGAATCTTATGAAGCATGCAACAAGAAGTTGAAAAGTTTGGGTATGGGGTATGTTACCATCGACGTTTGTTTGAACGATTGTGTTATTTATTACAAAGAAAACAAAGACCTTGACAAGTGTCCAGTTTGTAACGAGTCTAGATGGGACCCAAAGAAGGGTATCAAAGTACCGCATAAGAAGCTTCGATATTTTCCGATTGCTCCTAGATTACAGCGACTATTCGCTTCAAAGCACACCGCTGAAGACATGATTTGGCACCATACCGGTAACAGTGCAGATCCGGATGTGTTGCGTCATCCGGTTGATGGTGATAGTTGGAAGAGATTTGCAGCGCTACACCCTGAGTTTGCTAGTGAACCTCGTAACGTATATCTGGGTCTTGGAATCGATGGGTTTTGTCCTTTCTCTATGCAAAACAACTCGTATAGCATGTGGCCAGTCATATTAACCGTATATAACTTGCCCCCGTGGGTATGCATGAAGGAAACCACATTCCAGCTTTGTTTGTTGATTCCGGGACCCCGTTCACCCGGTAAGGACATGGATGTCTTTCTTCGTCCTGTTATAGATGAGTTGGAAGAGTTGTGGGATAAAGGGATCGTTACGTATGATGCCCACAAGAAAGAAGAGTTTACGATGAAGGTTTGTTTGTTGTCTACCACTAATGATTTCCCCGCTAGGTCATACACTTCGGGATGGTCGGGTCAAGGTTACAAAGCTTGTCCCGAATGCATGGATCATACTCCGTCATTGAGTGTGAACAAAGGGATTGTTTACTTTGACCATAGACGTTGGTTACCTGCCGGACATCCATTTAGAAGCGAACGTGTTTTGTACAAGGAACCCGATGATAGGCGCCCACCGAAGAAATATAGTCCTGCAAGTATTCAGACACAGTTAGATGGGCTTCCAATTGTGTTTCCCGGTAAACACAAGGATTTTGGGGGAAAGATCGTGAAGCAAGATGTTAACCGGCGATTCAATTGGAAGAAAAATAGTATTTTTTATCGTTTACCTTATTGGTCTGAAAACCTGTTGAAACATAACATTGACGTTATGCATTGCGAGAAAAACGTGTGTGATGCTCTGCTCGGTACAGTTATAGGTCTTGATGGGAAAGTTAACAAAGATAACGTGAAAGCGAGACTGGATCTTGAGAAATTGAAGATTAGAAAAGAATTGTGGTTGACTGAGAAAAATGGTAAAAAAATATTGAAACGGGGAAAGTACACTCTAACACCGGAAAAGCGGACTATTTTTCTTGACTGGCTGAAGGCACAGAAGTTTCCCGACGGTTTTGCATCTAGTATGAGAAACAATGTTCAAAGTGATACGGGTAAGATTATCGGCATGAAATCTCACGACTGTCACGTGATGATGCAATATCTTTTCGTGGCTAGTCTCCCCGGGCTTATTGAAGACAAAGCGATTAGTGATGTGTTTATTGGGTTAGCGAACGTGTTTAGAGTCGTTTGCAATAAAAATCTAAGCAGGAAACAGTTAGTATCGGGAAAGAAGAAGGTGGTTGAACTTATGTGTAGGCTAGAAATGATTTTACCTCCCGCGTTTTTTGATATAATGATCCACTTGGTGATACACTTATACGATGAAGCATTGCTTGGTGGCCCGGTCCAAATGCGGTGGATGTACCCATTTGAAAGGTATTTGAAAAAGTTGAAAGAGTATATCCGAAATCCGGCTAGACCAGAGGGTTCAATAGCCGAGGGGTACATTGCGGAAGAGACGTTGAATTTCATATCAAGATATCTAAGTGAAGAAAAAACAAGGTTCAACGATCCAGGCAGATACAACGAAGCACCGCTGGTCCCAAAAGAACTATCCGTTTTCAATTCCCAATGCACTCCAGTTGGCAAGATAGAGTATGTTTCTTTACCGTATAAGGAGAAGGAGCACATAAGTTGGTATATTTTGCATAACTGCGACGAACTCGAAACATACATGACGTAAGTAAATATTATTATCTTATATAAATATATATTTTTATATATATATATTTATATATTTATATATAAATATTTATATATTTATATATAAATATATAAATATATATATATATATATTTTTATATAAATATATAAATATATATATATTTTTATATAAATATATAAATATATATATATTTTTATATATTATATATATTAGTTTATTTATACTCATTTACAATTATAGTGAACACAAATCAACACTTACGGGAACGAGTGGTGAAATAGATATTACGCATCGTCGAACATTTAAGGAATGGTTTTTGGAAAAGGTATGTAATTTTAGGCATTGGTTTATAACTTATATATTTATTATCAAAGTACTAACTATTATTGTTGTATATTAGATTCATGGAATGCATTCACGTGGAGATCCATTAGCTACCCCCGAGATGGTGTCCTTGGCAAACATGTCTTATGGTTCGGTGCATAAATATGATTCATGTGTTGTGAACGGTGTCAAGTGGGTAACTAAGTCCAAAGGAGAGAAAAGAGTGACGCAGGATTACGGAGTGTGTACCATTTACAATGAAGAACCCTATTATGGGGAATTAATCAAAATCTTGGAGGTTATGTACACTGGAGGGTGCTCGGTTGTGTTATTTGTCTGTAAGTGGTATAAAAAGTCTGGATCGAGGCAAGAACATGGGGTAACATTTATCAACACAACAAACTTTGAGTGGGCTGACGAACCATACATTTTAGCATCGCAGGCCAAGAAAGTGTTTTACATCGACGAGATTAGTTCAAAGAAATCAATGAAAGGGTGGAAAGCCGTTTGGGAAATAAACGATCGTCACGGATGGAGTCCTGAGTTATGGGGTTCGGAATCACTCCCTACTGGAAATGAGAGCATCAGCATACCATTGGATAGCACGGGGAACGAGAACATCAGCATGCCACTGGCATCCACCGAGGAGATCGAGATTGATCCTGCTCATTTTTTTATTGATTTGTCTTTTGATACGGTTATTGATGAGAATGAGGAAATTCATGATGACACCTTGGATGAATACGGTGATGAAGAAGAACCTATAGAGGTTGATAGCGATGATGAACCCATAGTTATTAGTGGATATGATAGTGATTAGGTTTAATTTTGGTTTATTTGTATTAACACATTTTGATGGTTTTTTAACACTTTACTTTGGCTATAAACACTTAACTTTGACCACAAACACTCAACTTTGACTCTAAACACTCAACTTTGACCATAAACACTTAACTTTGACCATAAACACTCAACTTTGACCACAAACACTTAACTTTGACCATAAACACTCAACTTTGACCACAAACACTTAACTTTGACTCTAAACACTTAACTTTGACTCTAAACACTCAACTTTGACCATAAACACTTAACTTTGACCACAAACACTTAACTTTGACTCTAAACACTTAACTTTGACCACAAACACTTAACTTTGACCACAAACACTTAACTTTGACCATAAACACTCAACTTTGACTCTAAACACTTAACTTTGACCATAAACACTCAACTTTGACCACAAACACTTAACTTTGACCATAAATACTTAACTTTGACCATAAACACTTAACTTTGACCACAAACACTTAACTTTGACTCTAAACACTCAACTTTGACCATAAACACTCAACTTTGACCACAAACACTTAACTTTGACCATAAACACTCAACTTTGACCACAAACACTTAACTTTGACCATAAACACTTAACTTTGACCACAAACACTTAACTTTGACTCTAAACACTTAACTTTGACTCTAAACACTTAACTTTGACCATAAACACTCAACTTTGACCACAAACACTTAACTTTGACTCTAAACACCCAAGTTTGACCATAAACACTCAACTTTGACCACAAACACTTAACTTTGACTCTAAACACTTAACTTTGACCACAAACACTTAACTTTGACTCTAAACACTCAACTTTGACCATAAACACTTAACTTTTACCATAAACACTTAACTTTGACCATAAACACTCAACTTTGACCATAAACACTTAACTTTGACTCTAAACACCCAAGTTTGACCATAAACACTCAACTTTAACCACAAACACTTAACTTTGACTCTAAACACTTAACTTTGACCACAAACACTTAACTTTGACTCTAAACACTCAACTTTGACCATAAACACTTAACTTTGACCATAAACACTCAACTTTGACTCTAAACACTCAACTTTGACCACAAACACTTAACTTTGACTCTAAACACTCAACTTTGACCATAAACACTCAACTTTGACCACAAACACTTAACTTTGACTCTAAACACTCAACTTTGACCATAAACACTCAACTTTGACCACAAACACTTAACTTTGACCATAAACACTCAACTTTGACCACAAACACTTAACTTTGACTCTAAACACTTAACTTTGACCATAAACACTCAACTTTGAATCTAAACACTCAACTTTGACCATAAACACTCAACTTTGACCACAAACACTTAACTTTGACTCTAAACACTCAACTTTGACCACAAACACCCAAGTTTGACCATAAACACTTGACTAAACACCCGAACACCCAAGTTTGACCATAAACACCTGACTAAACACCCGAACACCCAAGTTTGACCATAAACACTTGACTAAACACCCGAACACCCAAGTTTGACCATAAACACCTGACTAAACACCCGAACACCCAAGTTTGACCATAAACACCTGACTAAACACCCGAACACCCAAGTTTGACCATAAACACTTGACTAAACACCCGAACACCCAAGTTTGACCATAAACACCTGACTAAACACCCGAACACCCAAGTTTGACCATAAACACCTGACTAAACACCCGAACACCCAAGTTTGACCATAAACACTTGACTAAACACCCGAACACCCAATTAAGAATGTGAAAAGGAACCAAAAAAAACACAAAAAAATACAAGAAAGGGTAAGCATCTTAAACCCCCAAATTTTAAAAAAAAATTAAAAAAAAAAAAAAAAAAATAGCGACGATATTCAAAATTTCGCGACGGCTAGTCGTCGCTAAACCAAGGCACGCAAGGGGCGTGTGTACGTGGGACGACACGTGTCCCCGATTCGCGACGAAACATAAGGATTCGCGACGACCAGCGTGTCGTCGTTAATCTTTTATTCTATAAAGCCCTAACCGAGCTCATTTCTGCCATAACAAACACTCAAAAACTCACACAAAACCTCCATTTCCGCCATAGCCAAGCAGCTCCGAGCAATAACAACACCAAATCCGACATCAAGGTAATGATTCCAATCCAATAACACATTTTAATCACTACATTTTTAATTTTTTCATTTTTAATTTCTAATATTTTTTCTTGTGTTTATTTTGTATGATTCCTTCTTCTTGGCATGGATTCATGGACGAAATCTACACCATTTCTACGTAACAGGTTCCAATTTCCGGATCAAACTTGCATTTTTTTTATTTTTAATTTTTTTTTGTTTGTAAAAATCCATGAATGTTTTTAGTTGTTTGATGAAATCCGAGAATTATGTGTATGTTTATGGGTTGTTTGGTAATTTTTTGGTGTTAAATAACAACATTTAATTGGTATTTGGTAAAAATTAGGGTTTTGGTATGATTTTTGTAATTTTAATGTAATAATTAGAGTGTTATTGATCTTAGATTGTGTTTTAAGATATAGGGACCTATTTGCAATATGTTTGATTTGTATGTTTAAGGACTAAAATGCAGTTTTGTATGATTAAGGACTAAAATGCAATTTTATAAAAAAAGGACTAAAATGCAATTTTATAAAAAAAGGACTAAAATGCAGTTTTAAAAAATTAGGACTTATTTGCAAATTTATAAAAATTTGGACTTAAATGCAAATTTTAAAAAAAATTGGACTTATTTGCAAATTTTAAAAAATTTGGACTTAAATGCAAATTTTAAAAAAAATTGGACTTATTTGCAAATTTTTAAAAAATTGGACTTAAATGCAAATATTAAAAAATTTGGACTTATTTGCAAATTTTAAAAAATTTGGACTTAAATGCAAATTGTAAAAAAAAATTGGACTTATTTGCAAATTTTAAAAAAATTTAGGACTTAAATGCAATTTTATGAAATTTTATAGATGGCTGCTGTCATGGGTAGGAGTCACGATGGAGATGGGAGGGGTAACGATCCCCCGAGGGGTCCACCGCGTTCGAATGCTGATTGTAACCAACCATCGGGTAATAAAAAATTCAATTAATGTTTATTTATCACTTAAAAAAATATGTAGTGTCTAAATATTTTTCACTAAAACAGGTGAACGTAAAAAAAGGAGACCGAAAGCTGCCACCTCTATCCGGACAGCTCAGGAGACCCTGAAGAGAGTCGGCTGGCCCATTCCAGTTGACTTTTCTGTCATAGACGGCACCTGGATATTCGTCGGCCCATATAGCAAACACGTGGGTCAGGTGGCTGGTAATGCTGTTCGAGAAGCTATTCCCCCTTGCTACAAAGAATGGAAAGAGGTCCCCGACCATAACAAAGGGGTAGTTTTGCAGCGACTTCATCAATTTTTTGATTTAGAGGAGTGGAGGAGGCGAGGCGATTGGGAAGAGATCACTAGGAGATTGACTGCGATGACATCTGGAGCCTACAGGCGATACAAGTCGGATTTGAAGAACGACTACTACTACACGGGTGAAAATCCACCAGATGTTGACCCGGTGATTTGGGAGGCGACGAAGAAGATGTTTGATGACTTGGCGAAACAGGTAGAAAAAAATAATTTATTAATTATTTTATACATTTTTTTTAATTAATTTTATAACTACTTCTTTTTTATTTGTAACAGAGTCAGGCTGATATAAACAAGAAGAATCGAGAGCAGCAGTCAGTTCCGAGCAAGGCGGGGTCAAGGAACTGGTCACAGACCCGGGAGGTGATTATTGAGGTATAAGTTTTAAAAATTAAAATATAATTTAGTATTTAATTTAATTTAATTGTTAACTTATTAAAATTTGTTATTGTATACTGTCCAGGGGAAGCTGAAGACGGTGACGAAAGAGCCGTTGACTTTTACGGATGACGAGACCCAAGAGGAGATGGAGCTTCCTCCTTTAAGCGGCTATTTCGACCACCTCTCCTATGATGCTGTTACAGATAGCTGGCGTGACCAGCGTTTGGAGAAAGCTAGTGTAAGTATTTTTTTTTAAATTGATTTAAATTAATTTATTATTTTAAATTTATTTTTTTATTAATCTAATTTATTTTTAAATTGAAATCTAATTACAGGGTGTTCTTCGGGAGAAGATGAAGAAGAAGGTTGTGCAGGCCGGAGCGGAGGGTACTGAAGTTAGCATCCAGGAGCAGATGGATGCCATGCTCGAGACAATAATGGAGGTCCTACACCCACCCAAGACTAAACACTGGGTGCCTACCATTGGTCCGGTCCGGAAACGAGCCAGGACTCCTACACAGCCGGACAGGGAGAACGATGAGCTGCTTAAGGCGGTTCTGGATGGGATGAACGAGCTTCGCGCGGCTCAAAATCTTCCACCTATACCGGATCCATCCTCCGCATCACCCGGGCCCACAGCTTCTTCTAGTCGGCCGAGTCAACCCCGAGCATGGCAGAGACTCTCTTCGAGGCATTAAACGGGATGAGAATCGCCAATGGAATGCAGCCGATCAGCAAACCCGGGCCCACTAGACGAGATGAAGAGAGAGAAGATGAGGAGAGAAGAGGAGATGGAGAAGATCGTGGTGACGATTGAGATTTTTATTTATTTATTTGGTTGTTTGGTTTGTAATTTTACGAATTTTACGTTTATTTCGTATGTTTGACTTGCATTTTTACTTTGACTACGTTTGACTTTATTTCACGTTTAGTATTTGAATCGATTTATCGTATTTTAGATGTATTTTTGGATTTTTATTTATTTATATTTTTGCATTATATTAAAAATCAAAATAATAATAAAATAGTAAAATTTAAATAATAAAGAAAAATAAAAAAGTAAAAAAAAACAAAAAAAAAAACGAATAGCGACGACACTTGTCGTCGCTAAACTATTAAATAAAATAATTAAATAATGATTTCCGATAAAATGTAAAAAAAAAAAATAATAATAATTATTAGCGACGACATATCTGTCGCTAAACTTTTTCGCTATTTAATTAAAAAAAAAAATTGAAATCGATAAAAAATTAATTAAAAACTAATTACTCAATTAGCGACGACACGTCGTCGCTAATCAGTCGTAGCGAATTCGTTAAATCCGCGACGCCAATCCTCGTGGGTAAATTCCCAAGGAACTAGTCACGAAATCACAATTATTCGTCGCTAATCTCAAATTAGCGACGCCAGGATAGAGACGACAATTTAGCGACGAAATGTCGTCGCTAAACGAAATTAGCGACGATTATGCCCGGATTCGCGACGACGCGTGTCGTCGCGAAATCAGGCGAATCCAGTAGTGTTCTATTTCAAAAAATAATAATTATAAATTAGTTTTTTTTTCTTTAAAAAAACTATGAATTTAAGCTACACATTCTTGTCTAGACTATAGATCAACATTGGCTATTTTTTTGGGTATTCATAAATCTCAAATGCATGACGCTGGTATAATTCTTTATACGTCACACAGTCCACAAACATATTAATTTCTCTATATATATTATTAAGCACAAAGTTCTTAAACCTATCTAATATACATCAAATTTCTTCGGCCCATATGCCGCTCTATGCCCCTACCTCTCCTAGCTTGAGATATCATCTCTAACGCTTCTTTTGAATCCACATCCACCCCAAATGTTCAATTTCAATTTCTTTTGTCAATTTCAACCCCTCATAAATCGCTATCAGTTCCATAAACACTTGTGAATTGCCTAGTACATTCGTAGAAAAGTCTCGAACACAGTTACCTTGCAAATCTCTAATAATGCCTTTTACCCCCTCCTTTATTACCCCAGCTGTTACAACTCTCATTCTTTTTAAGTTTGAAACCCCTCTTTGACTTACACTGTCCAATAACATATGCCATTTGTCCAAGGGCATCACATACTTTGTGCGCGATAACATCACTCTACCTAGGTATTCGAATAACCACGACGTTTTTCTGATAAACATATTTTTTTGATCCTTTCTCGCTTTCATATCATCTTTGTTAATTTTTCTTATCTAGTCCAACCACAATACTGAGTAGACTATCACCTACATTTTTCTCACGATGCATAACGGCAATGTTATGTTTCAACAAGTTTTCCAATCAATATGAGAATATATACTTTTTCTTCCAGTTAAACTTATGAGGGCATGTTTGCTTTCTCGCTTTCCCACCAAAATCTTTGTATTTGCCGGGAAACACGATAGGTAACCCATCTAGATGCATCTGAATATATGCGTGGGGGATGTTTCCTAGGTAGGCCCTCAAATCTAAACTTACGTGCGAGGACGACATAGAATCCATGCATTTGGATAGGCAACCACCGCCTGTAATTGAAATACACAACACCTTTACTCACCCGCAAGGACGACGTAGCATCCATGCATTTGGGGCAAACTTTGTAACATTGACCTGACTATCCTGAAGTGTATGTCGTGCACAAAATGAAAACCTTCATTACAAATTCTTCCTTAGTATGTGAATAATACGTAAGGATCCTCGTATCCCACAATTCAACTTATCTATAATTGGACGGAGAAAGACATCCATATCTTTACCTATTCAACGCGCCCCGAAATCAACAAAGTAAGCATAAACGTGGATTCTTTCATGCATAACCACGATGGAAAATTATATATAGACACATGATATATGAGTTGTTTTGCATAGAGAAATTACAAAAACCATTGGTAACCAAACCCAATCTTACATTACGCGGCTCATTAGAAAACTCAGGTACTGCTCATCAAACCTTTTCCAACTAGTACAATCATTTGGATGGCATAACACATCTTCATTTGTAGTCTGGTATGGTGTCGAATTACGTCTTTGGCGGTGTGCCTCGAAGTGTACATTCATTGCAATCTTGGAGAACTGGGACAATATAGCAGTTTCTTGTGTGGAACTATTTTCCCCTTCTTTGGTACCACTTAGATTCATCACATATTGGACACCCATTGGGTTTTTCATTCTCTTTATTATACAAAACACAATCATTCATACAAACATCGATCATAATATATCACATACCCAGACATTTCAACTTTTTGTTGCACTCCTCGTAAGATGAAGGCAACATATGTATTTTGGGAAAGACATGACACAATAGTTGAAGCAGTTTAGTGAAAGAGGTGTCCGTCCACTTGTTCTTGACCTTGATGTGCATTAAATAAGCAATGAAATTCAACAAACCCATTATCGTTGAAACAATGTATTACCCACTCTCCATTTTTTCAAACAAAGCGTCAAAACAACCATAGCTTCTCCTTTGAATAATCTCGTCACCCATTCCGATATTAATATATTCAGCCTCAAATCATCTAACACGTCCATCATTTCATTATCTACAATATGGGTAGAGGTATTTATAGGAATTTGTTCTATTTCACCATGTTTCGTCCTAACCTCATACGTGGACAAAAAACCAAACTCTAAAGTATCGGCTTGTACAAAATCTATACCATTTCTTTGATTATTCAAACAACAACTACATAAACAAAGAATGTGAGTCGTTTTTCTCATGTTATTTTCTTCAAATGTTATAAAATCCATCACAACAACACGAATTCCAGAGTACAATAATTATTTGATTTAATCCCACATCTCTTATTAACAAGATTCATCTTCTATAATCAAATTATAAATTAGTTATACTGAATTCGGGAAATAATATATAAAATTCTAACGATTATCTAAAAATGCCCAAAATACAAATATTAGAACCTTAAAAAAATTCACATTAATACACAATAAATATCTACATTCTAAGTTTACAAATACGAATTTAAAATGGAAAGAATTTAAAGATATTGAAATATAGAAAATACCTAATTTCAAATTATTGGAAAATTTGATGTTGGAGTGAACCCCACTCGTGGGGGTGGAGGTTGCAATCCCCCGGTGATGATGTGTGGAAGAACGGTTGGTGGATGGAAGTCATCCGGTGGCACAATTTTAGACTAGAGTTTGGGATTGGGGTGGAAAAATGCGGGAATAGGTTTTATGGCTTTATCTGCCAAGCCACTATCTTTGTTACAGATTTATCTTTAGAGACGATATTATTTTGTCTCTAAAGATCTTACTCGTCGTCGCGAATTTGATTTTTTTTTTATTTAGAGACCACATTGGGTAGTCTCTAATGACCTTACATGTTGTCGCTAAAGACATATTTAGAGACGACGAGTTTTGTCTCTAGTAAGTTATACCAAATAGAGACGATAAATATATTACAATTATTTTTAATAGGAATACTATCGTTGCAAAAGATATCATTAGAGACGAAAAATTATCGTTGTTAACATTGATCTTTTGCGACAAAAACATGTTGTCTCTATAAATGATTTATTGTTTTAAAATACAACCAATACCAACACCACACTTGGTGCGTCGGTAGTGGCCTATCTTTTGAGACGATATACATGTCGTCTCTAAAGAGTCGCGTTTAGTAATATATATAGAGAGAGTAAAGAGTAGACAGAGAGAAAGATGACACCCCTAGATATGACAATGGTTACAGTTGAAAACTAAAACCGGTGGTAACCAAAACGATTAAAAACCGATTATCTAGCCGTAGTTAAAACCATTAGGTTATGGTTTTGAAAAGTGTAACCGATGATTAAAACCTCTAGATTATGGTTTTAGTGAAATAAAATAGAATAATTCTATATGTTCATAATTTATAATAATCAAGGTAAAAAATATATTCAACTCCTAAAATTAAAATTCGAATACTAGATTTAACCAATTAAATAACAAATGTCCAATTTAATAAAATGCCAATAAAATTTTGTATATATTATGAAATTTTTTCTTATATATGTGATTTTATTTTAGAATTTTTAATATATTTATAGAGTTATAAATTGGTTATGGTTAAAAATCGCAAAACCATTCTGAAAAACTGAAACCTAATGGTTATAAAATGCAAAACCAATTAATAAACCAATTAGATTATGGATTTTGATAACATGAATGTTTTTTATTATGGTTTTGTTATTTTCGAAAAGAATGAATTATTTCCATTCCTAGACACCCCACTTTGAAAAGTGAGGTAACACCTTTTACTGTATTTTCAATTAGTGATTATTACCCAACAGGTTTTGAAGACCCCTCTTCAAGACCTAAGAACCCCTACCTAATATATCCTTCTTACTAAAGGCCACATATTTTTTCTTGTACGATCAATACATATCAACAAGAAAATGAAACAAATCTACATGATCCCTTTATTTCTACATTACTTCTCTAGGAACTCGAACCTATACACGATCGACCATCATTTCTATTTGGATACATCGATGTTGTTGGCCTGACGTCTATTTAATCTTATTTTAACATTTTTCAAATCTCGTTTAATTATCCATGGATTATTGCATAGTGTTTACACATGTTTTAAACTATATTTATGCATAACTCTCTATTTAACAATTCTTTATAAATGGATTTTTCAGTTGCGGATTGGCATAAAGCGGTGCCAGGACCGGCAAGCCGGAGGTAGCCATTGAGAAACGGTAACATGACAAGTTGGATTCTACTCGTTGGACTAAAAAACAAGTCGGACTGGCATATACCGCCCCCAGGACCGACAAACTGGTGTGAGGCAGATTTGTTGGCTATAAAAGGGAACTCTTTCATATGTAATTATTACCTCTTACCAAATCAATTAATTGCTACAAATTTACATCCAACATTATATGTCTCAAGCTAACATAGTTAATTAAGTAAGCTTGATCATTAAACTGGCCAAATCCACTCAATCAAGGAGTTAATCATAGAAGTTTTAAAGTCTATTCTACTAAAAAATGAGATCAAAGCTGAACTTTCATATCCACTCTTTAGGAGTATTAGTAAAGTTAATTTCACCAAATAAACACTTGTTATATCCTCTTAAGTATAGTTTGTGTAATAGATAAATTAACAGAGTCTGCGAGTATTAGGAGTATGCTCGGTGATTTCTTTGTGGTTTCGAAGTGGTATAACGGGTAATGTGTTTTCCCTTGGTTAAGAGAGACGCATAGTTTAGTTAGAGAAGTTTGAAAATCCTAATATGGATACCTTAGGTAGTGGAGTAGGGATCTCGAGCCACTATGCATGATTGTGTACTTATTTTCCCTTATCTCTTTACTTATCCTATTTAGAGTGTTCATTTTGCTTTTATATCAAACCTTTAGACATCCCTTCCATGATCCTCTTAGTGTTTGATATATTGACTTAGTGTCAATAATTGGATATTTATTAACACGTATCAAAAGTTGCTTTAGATAATCATAAGATTATAAATAATTGTTGATTATTAAAATTGCCTAGGAGCTTAATGAAATTTGGATTAGAGAAAATAAGAGTAATGCTATATATCACCCCTTCACCCCTTATGTGTCACCTTATGTTGCATTAAATAAAAGAGAGAGAAAAGTTATCTAAGAAAGAGAAATATTATGGTTGGTTTTTAAAACCTCCACATAAGGGGTGAAGGGGTGATAAATAGCATTGCTTTAAAAAAAATATAGAGGGAAAGGGCCAAGTCAAACTAGATTGATAAAGACGACTAGAATTTTACCATGCAATGATGATGTAGAGAAGGAGTATCAATCACATTTGTAGAATTATGGATTCTAATGGAATATGGCATGAAAACAAGACCACTCAACGATATAATGACACCTTCTATGGTTGGAACACTAAGCTAGTCTCTTGATCGTTTCTATGTATAATTAGTGATTGCATCTTGAAAATCCCATTCTTCAAACTCATTAAAGTATAAAAAATTTTGGCCCTACACTAAGGATGAACAATGTTCTTCGAGATTAGAATATCATGTTATTATTCATAATGAAATACAAGATGTGTGGTGAAGCAAATTAAAAATCTTTGAAAGATTATTTGGAAATCCAAAATTCGAACCACAGTCGTTTCTTTGTATGGAAATGTAGTAGAGGAATTATCCCTACAACGGTTAACCTTTATTAAAGGAAACTTGCATTTAATAATATATGTTACTAGTGTGATATTCACGAAGAAGTTTTCAACCATCTCAAATTCTTTTGTCCTTTTAGTGATGATGTATGGGCCTCATTTTTCCTTCAAAATTGTTTTAAGCCCAGATGGCGTTACGGATGCGAGAGGAGTTATACCGAAGGTAGATAGGATCATAAAGTTGTTACGATAATTACTATGATCATTTTGTGGAATATCTAGAAGAGTGGGATGGAAGGTACTCATGAAGCTACCACTAGAATCTAAGGAAAATCAACATCAAAGTCATTCTCCTAATTAAAGATTTATTTGACCCAAATAATCCTGAGATAAAGCAACATATTTATTTTTTTATTAGAATTTATATACTGAATATAAAAAAATACATGTTCAAAAAATATATATATAAAATTTTCTTGGTCAGCATATATATAAAAAAATTCTATGAACTGACAATCTTATGCAACAATCGAAAGTAGTTCATATCGTCCTACTATAAGGTAGTCTAGAGTTGTCGATCTTTGCTAAGATTCGAAAAAAAATATTATAACTCCATAACAATTATAAAAAGCAATAAAATCCTAGTATATTTGACAAACGAGTCTCCAAACTTCCCAAAGTTTACTACACATAACTTATAGTTTTGTTGACCATGTCATCAGCCTTGCATCAATCATGAAGAGGTGTGATAATCCAGCTACGAACAAAGAATAGGTTTTTATTGGCAGACATGATATCAATGTTATGTCAATTGAATTATTATTTAATATTAGGTAGTTGTAGAGAGCATTTTGATTAAGCAGCACTAACTGCTTTTTTTCCATGCGTCCTATAATCGAAGATTTTAGCACTAGAAGCATATTCTTCTCTGTATCTTCCAAGTGCATAGTTTGTATACTCTTTTATGCACATCCATCATAAATTTGTTGATGTACCTTTTAGCTTATACTATTCAAATTATTGAGCAATTTTAGCCAAAGACAGATGACAACCGTACTCATATCCACACCCATCTACATATGATAAAATCACAAGTTCAAATATATACAATAGACACAAACATATCTCCTGTAGCAAGAATATACGCTCCTCACGCTCATCTTATTTTGCATTTCACCTTTCCCCTATAGGAAGAATCCTCAATACCTCGATGTTCAACACAAAACATAAAGACAACACTAACCAGACAAATTAATAGGACAACATATAACAATCATTCAGATTTTAAGCACAACACACAAAACATAAGTAAAGAAGCAAAATACATGAACTTAAAAGAGAATTTTGCTTCAGACACAGTCTCCTTGTTGTAATTTTTATACCATGGTTATAATAAAGTGTAAATTCAATAAATTAAAAGCAGCGGCTAAATAACTACTATTCACAACATCAATTTTTCTCCTACATACTTCCAAGGATTTTACTTCTTCCTTCTTTATTAGGCTTTTCGAGTACACTTTTCTTGAGAATCTCCCAGGTCCATATAAAGCCGCATATAAAGCTCCTTCTCTATTAGTCTCTGCTATTACAATTATATTAACGTTATTTTCAAACCCATACATTTCTGTCAATAACTCAACACACACAAAAACAAGCGAATGTTGAGGGAATCCGTATGGATAGAATCGTAATTAGCATACCCCTCATTGAGGCGAGTGTTGGTTGAGGAGCTGTAGCACTACTATTCACAACTAGAAACATAATATAACCTGCATGTAAACTCAACACGCAAGCAGCAATTATAGCACTGTTATTCACAATTGAAACTTCAACACACAGTAAATTATCTAAATAGAACATACGTTACAGATTATAGAGTATAATAAAGAAGGTAATTTAAACGTGTCTTCTTATATAAAATAATACAAAATAAAAATGAATGTAACAACAGTTTTAATATAATTTAAGTAGACAAAATTCATACTTTATCAAAAAAAAAATTACTCATAAATCTTAAAGTATCATATAATCCATGATTGTGATAATCATTCCACATCGATGTCGCAATATCGTCTATAACTTAAGCCATGATATTAGTTTGATTTAGATAAATTGTGTTAGGTTGTTGTCCAATAGCATTATTTTCGTTGGGAACTTCAAATCCTTCTTGCAAATAGTCTTCAAATAGTGAATCTTGCGAACCACCAATGCGAATAAGATTATGAATTGTGCAACATGCAGTAGGTATATGACGTTGGCGTCTAAAATGATAGTTTGGTATCATCTTAAGGATCGGAAATCTTGCTTTAAGCACTCCAAAACAACACTCAATTACATTACGCATTGAAGAATTCCTGTAGTTGAATAACTCAACTCTACCTCTAGGAAGTCCTTGTTCTATATAGTCCCGCATATGGTACCTTTCATTTCGATATGAAGTAAGAAAACCTGGAGTGTTCGGATATCCCGAATCAACTACATAATATTGACCTTCAAACCAAAAGATAAATAATAGTTAATTTACATATAAAATATGCTTCATAGAAAATTGATTTTGAGTACTCACCTTCATTTGGCATAGAAAATTTATTTCTTGGTCTTGTTATTGCATCTAGAAAAACCCTAGCATCATTAGCCGTCCCTTCCCAACCAGTATAGATAAATGTGAACAACATATCAAAAGAGCGTGTTTCCATCACATTTTGTGTCACCAACACTTTTCTACGCGAAATGAATTTTATTTACTAGTAGGAGACCAAGCAGCTACATGTGTTCCATCAACTGCCCCAATGCAATTCTATTAAAAAAAAATCAAAGTTAGCATATTTTCATACATATATTTATATAATACTAAAAAAATATAAGTAAATATCTATACCTGAAAATACGGAAAGTACTTTGGATTGTGAAGAATTTTAGGAGCCATATTGCCTTGATTTTTAGGTCGGATTAAATGTGTTCCTAACTCACATATAGCTCTCAGTACTCTTCTGAACCATCTAGAAACCGTTTCCGTAGAATGTTAAAATCTCTCTGCTACAACTCGGTGACGTACATTATGAGATATTATAAATAAGAACATTACCACTCCCTTTTTAACAGACACTTCTTTTCTATCATGTAGAAGATGCATCTCTTTTAACTTATCACATAATCTCATGAAAGTTGTTTTTTTCATCCAAATTTTTTCGAAACACCTAACCTTATTTCCAGCAAGAACTTCAAGGACATACATTTTTCCAGATAAAAATTGATGTTCTACATGGAGTTTTAGGTATATTTATCTTCTCGTACTCTGTCGTAAAATACAGTACCATAAAATCTGTATAATCATCCTCATCTGATGATGATGACTGAATACTCGAATCATCACTGTAATACTGAATTCCAGTCATGATTACATGCATCAAAATAACTTTAATAAATAAATAACCCATTCAATCATCAAAATACATTAACAGATACAGAATAAAAAAAATCACATAATCAACGCATTTCAATCATCAAGAGAATTCAAGATTAGTGATGAATCAAATTAACTTATTAAAACGATATGTTCCTGGAAAATTAAAAGTCAATATCATAAAAACATACTAAACAGAAATTTTCAAAACCAAAATAGAAGTATATCTGAAAACGACTAAACATCACATATGAGTGCTAATAAACTTAAAGGCCATCAATCCAGTCTTTTCTCCTTTTGGCTGGCATTATACAAAAAAAATTCCTCCAAACAGCAATTTTCATAATTTTCTATGATACTTTGTTAAACTCCATAGAATCAAGATATTCAATGAATGTCAATATTTTCATACATTCCTCAAGGGAGTAGGGATCAATTGAGGGTATAGTTGTTGAACTCTTATATCTTTCTATTTTTGCTTGTTTTTTATCAACTTTTTTGGCTATTAACACTGACCATTGATCCATATAGGAATCCATCTTTGACATCTTTGTCTGCCTTCTTGTCGACCTATTACCAACTTCAATAGTTGTCTTAGGAGATAAAATATCGTCAGACTCACTCTTCGCTCCTCCATTCTTCTCAATATCACCATCTTCTAGATTTCTTTTTTTGACATGCATACCTTTGTTAATGAATTTTTCCTCCATTTCATGTTCTTCATATGAGGTTGGAGGTTTTGCGTTGAGGCATGATGAAGGGTTCCGGTCGTGGTAGTGTTACCAAATATGTCACCAAACAATTCATAATTGTCTAAACCTCTCGTACGAAATTGCTTATATCCTTTGTGTTTCTACAAACAGATAAAAAAAAAGAGAAATCCAATTAGAATTAATTAATTATATTTATACTATTAAATCAACTGGAATGAGTGTATACCACATTAAACATCTCCCAAACTTCGTCAGCTGCTGATATAATATTGGATCCCATATCCAGGTCACACCAGTATGACCAATCAGTTCTGAAAATTGACGATAAGCTGTACATAGATTATTATAATTTGCCTTTAATTTCTCAACTCCGTATTTTTCTCCTACAGTTTGAATAGTTTTTTATCTATATCTTCCCAAACACCCTTCTTAAACGTCGATGTTCGCATTTTTCCAGCTTTCACATATTTGTGTAAAATAAGTACAAATTCCCATATATGTACTTCAATTCCTTTTTCAGACCCGCCCCCATCTAAATAACAATACAAATTTTATGGAATAAAGCAAACAAAGATGTCTTGTGTTATTTATTTGATTGTTTTCATATAAAATTAGTTCATGATAATTACAAAATAACACGTGAATAATCGAATCTATTACAGGGACCAATTAAGAAAATATCTTTTTACGAAAAATAAAAAATAACATTAGATAGTCTCTAGTAATTAAAAAATTCATACATACAATTACTGAATTCGGTATTTTGACATGGAATTTTGTAATTTGCCAAATTTTTTATATGATTTTTAAAACCGTAACAAAATCTAATAAAATAATCTTGAACAATGTAATTATGTTCAATGATGTTAGTAATTAGAAAGAAATTCATACCTTTGCTACCTTTGCTACCTTTGCTATGTGCCCGTGTAAATAAATGAAGGGTTTCGCGGCTTGGCTTCTGTTTTGTGGTTGTACCGCTGCTTTGCTAGGGATATGTGAGAATAGATAGACATATATATATATATATATATACATACATATATATATATATATATATATATATATATATATATATATATATATATATATATATATATATATATATATATATATATATATTTAATAGTATAAATTGTATTTATGTACAAATTTGCCACCGTCTTTTCACATGTTTCGAATTATTTATAAATTTTCCATCTATCGGTAGAAAACGTTTTCTATTCTTGTTCCCAAATTACAAAGAAAACGTAGAAAACGTCGATTTCACGTTTTCCGAAATGGCTTCGTTTTTATTTTCTTTCCCAGAAAAGTGTTTCCATTTTACTAACCACTATTTCATAAAAAATAGAAAATAAAAACAGATAACATCTAGAATTTTCACAATTTAAACGTGGCCTTAATTATTGGCTTGTTTTAATTATTCTTCAATTTTAGTTGTTTTAATTTCTAATTTTAGTTGCAATTATTTTCATTGTACTATGTTTTTTATCTATGAAAGCATTATTTGGGGGAGAAAAGGAATGGTCTTCTTTTGTTGTATTTGTACCCTTTGTCTAATTTTTTTTATATAGGTAGTTTGGACCAATTTTATACGTACTATAACTAATTGGGATAATTAGTTTATAAGGCCTATAGGCCTTTGTGTGTCTTTTATAAGACCATGTTCTAACTAGCAGTTGAGAACCCAACTAATAGGTGTGAAAAACTCAAAAAACCTCCCTTCCTCATTGAACACTGATAAAATCCCAAAACCCACCCCCAAACCCCATTATACTCACTAACCCACCTCCCCTACCCACATCTCTCTTCTCTCTAGCCTCTATGTTTCTCTCTTATGAACCATCCCCACTACCATCACCCATCTCACCCCACCGTGTACCATTAACCACCACCATCACCCCGCTGTCCCCACCATCATCACCATCATACCCACCCCACCTACCCCTCCTGCACCATCCCCACAATCGTCCCCACCATTACCCAACAACTCAGATGTCACCTCTCTTTGCACATACGTTCTCTACCATCATCAACATATCCAGCAACATCATCACCATCTCCACCAAGAACATCACACCACCATCACCTTTGTTCACAACCCCCTCCATCTCCATCACTATCAACATCATCACCCACCTCCCCTACCGTTTCTGAGTTCTCTGAACAAACCAAAACCACCATCACCATCCCCACCATCACCATCACCATCACCTTCCTCTCTGCACAGAACGACCGCCTCTCCTCTACTCCAGATCCGCCGTCGTTATGGGCTCACCATTGACCAGAAAATCTAGATATAGGCACAACCCCATCGTGGTCTACCCTCCCCTCCATCTTCATCAACAAACGCTGCCACCATCATCATCTTCACCACCAAACCCCAAGCCGCTTTGCACCACCACCACCACCACGGTCTGACCTCGCCGCCTTTCAAAACCATCTGAAACCTACCACACCAAGGGTCCAGTCCCAAGCAAAGGACCATCACGGGTACAACCCCGCTGTCGAGTGTAGTACGAAAATGGGCCCAGCCCTATCGTGATCAAGATGAAGCCTGTGAAGCCTGTCCAGCCCAGCCCAATGTAATCAACGCCGTGGGTACCGCTCCATGAAGTCCAGTCTAAGCAAAAGTCAGCGTTGTAGGAACATCCCAGTGAAGATCCATTTTGATTCATTTTTTGGTTTTTTTTTTCATTTCTGCTTGAATATTTCTTTTTGCATATTCAGTGTTTTTGAATGGAATTATTGAGTAATCCAGTGGAAGGTCCAAGTGAATGCAGGAACAATTAGTTATGGGATTATTGAGTAATCAGTTGTTGGATTTGTTCTCTTTCATTGTATATTGCGAGTGTGAATAGATGAATTTCTGATTGTATATTGTATATCAGCCTCACTACAATGTTAAAGAAGTCAGTTTGTTTACTGTTTAGTGTTAAAAAACGATGTAAAAACCGCTCGGGTCCGTAACCATGATGGGGTTATTTACGAACATGTGTGACAGCGTTCTTAATGGGGTTGTACCCACCGATAAAAAGGAATGAATGTAAAGTACGTGATGGGTCCGTGCCCATTACGAACAAAGGTAAAAAGGTCAAAAGGCTAACCAGAAAATTAAAAAATGGCCTTAAAAAATAACTTTTTCTAACTTGGCCTTATAATATTGACATTGGGTCTTTTATGCTTTATTTTGTATTTTCTTCTAACTAATTATACAGAATAGGACGCAAATCTTGCCTTATATATCAAAAATAGTATTAGGTTATTCATATTCAAATAAATAGCAAATTATTGTCTATTTCAGCTAATCCATTTGGTTTTTTAATTGTTTGTTATGTTTTTGTCTCCAATCTATGTTTTTGTCTCCGATCTAGTAAGTCAACTTAATTAATGCAATTTGTGTTTCAATAATTTGATTTCAGTTTTAAGAAAATACAACATAATAGAAATTTACGATATATAGTTAAAAAGCAACTATTTGATCATAAAAATATTAAATATCATAGAACTATTACAATGTATATGATTCTATATACCAACAGACACTAACTGTGTTCAATTAGTTCTTACTTTCACAAGCTATGAGATTCTCGATCGAATCTTAAGCGAATGTATAGAAATCCAAAGTAAATCAGTTTCGTTAAACCTTAAATATGGGAGATCAGCCAAGTCCAACAACCCGTATTTAACCCTTTAGTGTAGCTGCACATACTAATTAGAACTTGTTATTAAACCAGAAAACACCCTTATTAGAACTTCCTTCATCAGGCTCAACATATATACACTCTTTAGCTTCCCTCCACAGTGCCTTGTAAAGTGGGGTATCATCAAATTGATAGTAATCTCCAAGTACATGTTTCATAGCTTTAGTTGCTTCCATCGCATGATAATGTGGAATAGTTGAAAACAAATGATGGGCAACATGAGTGTCTGTAATATTATGGAACACCTTATTGAGCACACCATAATCTCTATCTACAGTAGCTAAAGCTCCTCTTAGCCAATCCCATTCGGTCGAATCGTAATGGGGTAGTGAAATATGTGTGTGTTGTAGATACGTAATGAACACAATGCCCACATTAACAATGAGCAATGGTACTCCACAGATGAATATCAACCAGCCTATACCCTTAACCATGGCTACGTGGTATAATAAGCACATAGTTGCGGTAATACCAGCGTCTGATAGGTATATTTGAAGTCTTTCTCGAGAGTTGTATATCGGGCTGTTTGCATTATAGTGTGATGCAAAACGATCGTAAGTTCTTCCAGAAGCGTTGATAGCTAAATACAATGGCCAACCGAGAATTAGTGTGAGCGCGAGTCTCAAAACTCGGCCTGGGGGATTGTTTAAGAAGATGGAGATTTTTGAAATTTGAGACTTTGGACTTGGTACAAATACTTCATCGCGCTCGATAGAGCACGTGTTTGCGTGGTGTCTACGATGACTATATTTCCATGAAAAGTAAGGGACTAGAAGAGCGGAGTGGAGGATAAATCCAACTGAGTCATCGAGCCATTTGTAATTGCTAAATGCATGGTGACCACATTCGTGTGCGATGACCCAAAGTCCTGTGCAGACACAGCCTTGAAGGATCCAGTAAATAGGCCATGCGAAGTAGCGATAAGGAGAAGGTATGAGATGGAAGTAAGTGGTGGCAACATGGTAAAAAAGAAACACTAAGATCAGATCAGAAATAATATACGAGAATGAACGGAAGATTGATCTTTCGAAACAATGGGGTGGGATGGCTTTTTTGATATCAACGAGCGTAAATGGAGGCTTAGAGCACGGAGCTCGGTTAAAGAGTTTCTTGTTATCTTCAGACATGCCAAACCTAGAAAAGAATTAGATGCGGAGAGTCTAAGTGATTTGTAAGAATACCATTCAGATTAAGGTATTTAAAGGCTTTGATTACGAGGATAAGGAAGAAAAAAATGGATGACATCAATGGAGACTTGGCCATATCATGGGCAAGTTGATTTAAATAAACAGCAACCAATTGTTTGAATGATTCTGCAAGGATAATAGAGCTAGATGATTGAATAACATGTGGGAAGTGAAGGCTTTCTTGAAACAACACGCATGACGGCTCAGAAATAACACGCTGTGCATAACTCAAATTCTATAGTTAGAAAGGCCCTTAGACAAAAAATAAATAAATTAAACAGAAATGGCATTTATATATGTTTTAGGGCGGACACTATATTAACATTGGGTATATAGTATACTCCTTGAACATGAAAAAAATGCGATCAAACTTTGCAAGCCGGGTCAACCTATACGTACGGTTTTAGTTTATCTTTATTTGTGGTCAAAGAACTATACGGGTTTAGTTGAAACGGTTTGTTTTCAAGATAGCAAAAGATATGACAGAAAAAAAAGAAAAAGCTACGACTAAAAAGAAAACAAAAATAAAAAGAAAGATAGTATATCAAAAGCCATAGGCATACACAAACACAAACACAAACACAAGTGGTTCGGTCAAAGGTTTAAGTAATTATTAAAACTCAAATGTCACCTTAAATGCATGGAGATTCGTGCATCTGTCAGGGTAGCTTAAACGTCAGAAGATTTTAAGTTGTTACACGCCTTAAGTTGCGGTACACCGCGACATATGCGCGGTACACCTAGGTCATACAAAGCGTGTGGACAACATGCCACGCTTGAAGAGTCCGAGATATGGGAGCAAAATCTCGTGAGAAACCGTCACGAGGAATTCGACACGCTACAGGTGCGATACACCGCAACCTAGGTGTGGTACACCGCAGGCCCAGGAAAAACAATGAGGACGACATGCCACGCGTGCCAAGTAAAAAAAGTCAAGACATCAAATTTTCTCGCAAACCGTCGCGTTAGAATCGTCACGCGATATCTGCAGTATACCGCATCATTTGTGCGGTACACGCACGCGATGCGTTCATATAAGGAGTAATTGGGGTTTTTACGTTAAAACCCTGGACCTCCAACCTCCATCTTCTTGACTCAGACAAATTTCCAGCCTTCAACTTACATTGAAACTTCACTAATAAACAACACCAAATCCAATCCATTACACCAATAAACACCAAGAATCTTTAAGCTTTTCAGAAGATTTTCAACATTCAAACAAGCTCCATTCTTCTTCTAAGCTTCAACAAACAACAACCAAGAACCAAGCAATCCTCCTACACCATTACAACCCAAAGAACACAAGTCTTCAAAGTTCAAGAATTTCATTTCAGACTTAGTTAATCTCTGAGTTGTGGGTGAAGAGAGATGACTAAAAGAACAAATTCCATTCAGTTCAAGAAAGAGGCGAGAAGCTTGCCAAAGAGGAAGGTGAATAAGTCAATCGGGAAAACACAGATGAAAACAATTCGAATCCATGAATCGCCAAACAAGAAACCAAAACCCGAAGTGAGTACACAACAAAAGAAGCGGTATAACCTAAGAAACAATGTTCTAGAGAAAGAAAAGGGGAAACAACCAGCCAAAACAGATAATCTTTCTTCCTCTACTCCGAAAGAAGATATGGATAATACTGAACCAGTGGTTCCACATTAGGAAAATGCATTGTTCAACGGAATAGAGAAACTTGAGAAGATACAACACAGCTTTGTCCTGAGCCACTTAAATTTTATATGAGATGTGTAGAAAATTCATAACCACATTGGACAAGAAATTGTTCAAACTGCTTTTGATCGCGAATTCGAGAGGATGTGCTACGGCCACGTACCATCCTCTAACCCTTCTCCTTAAATGCGTATTATGTGTTAGTGTATTAGTAATTTATCTCTTTTTGCGTCTTTTTCGAGTCGTGGGGACACGACTCACTTTTGAGTTGGGGGTGGGGTACTTGTTGTCCTCATTATTGTTTGTTTTTATTGCTTTTCAAAAATCAATAAAATTTTAAAAAATTTAGAATAAAGATTAAGTGTAGAGAATGTAGTGAATGACCTTTTAAGCATAATTTTTAATGAGTCAATGATAGTAAATAATGCGTTTATAAACTTGTCTTGTGTACGCTTAAAGGTTTTGTATGAAATTCATGGTAAAAGTAAAGAAAAGATTAGTGAGCAATACGGTAGAAATAGTTTGACCTTAAGGAGCATGTGTGGTGTGTAGAGCGTGAGATTCAAACTAGCGTATAAACCATTTAATGAACGTGCTAAAAGGGAAAAAGTGAATGATTTGTTTAGGATATGACATGATTAAGGAAGTTCTTTGTTAGCCCTTTGTGCCCTTTAGCCTGCTGTCCATTTTAATTGATATAATATCCTTCTTAGCCCCTATTTTCCTGTTGTAGCCTTTTGTTAGCCATGTTATAAGAGTTATCCTTTAGAATTTTAGGACTTCTCCATATGACCCGTACTAAGATCGTGATTCTTTAACACTCGTCTAGAGCTTGAGTTCAGGGTGGTGGTTTATGGGAAAACATTATTAGGAGGGATTTGAGTTTGTAATAACATATTTTAATCACTTGTTCATTTGTATTGTAACCCTTTTCTGTGGTAAGAAAGAAAGAAAAAGATTTGAAAAGATGAGAAAAATATATGAGAAAGAAAAAGGAAGAAAAATAGTGACATGATCTCTCGCCTCAAAAAGAGGATCATTGTCACTTACAAAAGACAATATATACATATTTCAGACCGACACAGTGGAAGTGAATTAGGTGATTATAAAAGGGTTTCAATTGGGATTTTTTGGAATGATAATAAGTGCATATTCGGGTTGAGTGAGAACATCTTTGAGAGTAACTCAAACTCTAGAGTGATTCGTTGATGGCTAGTGAGGAAAGGGCCAAAAACCCACTCTAAATTATCCAAATATACTATCATACCTACCCTAAGCCTACATTTCAGCCTTAAAGACATTAGGATTCTTGACTATGAAAATTGGAAGCTTTCAAACTAATAGAGAGTAGTTAGATGGACCTTAGAAACTAGTGGGGATCAAGGAACACCCTATAGCCACCATGGCGAACTAAGAGATGACCAATCATCACGCATTGCGACTCTAACGTGATCTTGAAATTAACAGGTGTAGATTATTTATTTGATAAGTGTATATGTGATTTAGTTTGTAAATTACGATATATGAGACTTTCTAGTATTTGTGCTTTAGGTTTATTCATTATCTATCTATACCCTCCTTTCTTCCTTGGTTATTTGGACTTAGGCCCCTTTTTGTTTTCTTTTCTTTTACTTTGTCGGGACGACAAAACTTTGAGTTGGGGGTCTTGATGTCTCCTCTTTTTTGATAGATCGATTTAATAACGAGACATATTTTTGTGAGTTTACGGGACCTAAGTGAGGGATATTCCCTAATATTTTCCATATTTTACTTTTCTACTTTCTTTTGGATAATATTTCAGTTATATTGCTTTTGTGCCATAATTGTGTGTTAAGTGTGTAGCTTTTAGATACATGGTTGACATAAAGGTCCAAGAGGATGAGGGAAAGTGAGAATTGAATTCCATATCCAAGCCAGGTCGTAAAGAGAGCAAGAAGTCACTTTTGGGAAGCTCACCATCTTGATCTGTCACCAATTTTTTTTGGTAATAGCTATGGACCTTATTCTTTTTGATATGGAAAGAACTTAAATTCAGGGTCGCGTGAGAAGTAACAGAAGTCAATTCGGAGTTGAGACGAGAAAGTTAAGGCAGTTTACCAACATGACTCGAACCTGAAATTGCTAGTAAAAACAGGCTAGGCCAATTTTTATGTCATTTGGACAAGCCCATTAGGTCAAAAACGTTTTTAGACTCACTATATAAGCTTATTTGAGCTCTATAATCCAGGAGGCTTCAATTTTATTAAATAATTTCATTTGGAGTAGCTCAAGCGCCTGGAGAAGAGGGAAGAAGGGTTTTACACCCAAAATTCATCCTTCTCCACCATTCCACAACCTATCTATAATGTATTTTAGATTAATTATATTCTCTTATGTCCTTTAAACATGATTCTAGTATTATTTTCATTGTATTTTCATTTATTTAGTATGGGCTAAGTTAATTTATGCTTGAATCTTGCAAGGGTGATTTGGGATATTTTTACATATTTAAATAAATCGAATCTTTATTATCCATTGTTTATATATTTGTGCCTTATGCCTATTTATACCCTGATCAAGTATAGGTAGTATGAGTCATTTCGACTAACGCCCGGACGAGGGGTCGGATTTTTGGACATAATATATCAATGCTTAGTGCATGCTAGGTAGTCAATAGGGCTTGGTGCTTAACCTTCAGAGACTAGTAGGGTAGGAAACTCATTTACCTTTGAGGTAATTTAGATACTATTGCATCCCGACTAATGTGAACCGTACCACAAACAAGATAATTATCAAATAGGTGGATTACATGCAAGGATCAAGCATTCTATTCTCATACTTGATAAACTCTTTTTAGCATTTTACTTATTTATAATTTAGTTTATATATTTTCAATCTAATCCTTTTAATTATAAAAACCCAAACACAATATTTCTTTCATTATTATTGTCTCAATTGCAACTCGTCATTTTATTGCATTCAAACCACATTATCTACTTCATTAGTAGGCCCTAAGGATTGATAGACCTTAGGCTTATCATATTTTTACTTGGTGACAACTCGTACGATTGCGGGAAGTCTTATTTCCATTGGTAGCACTTCATCATATTTATATAACACGTGGAACCTGTAACATGGCTTCTCTTACCTTGATCAAGTATAGGGAAGTAATAGTATTCAGACTATTGTTAAGGAGGGGGGGGGGTCTAATTACAGACTTAGGATATAAGTGCTCAGTGTGTGTTATTGAGCCGACATGTATTGACTAGCCGAGTAGTAATAGGGTGTGAACCAAGTAATGTCTGAAAATATCGTAGGGTCATTCGGGAGAGGTGCCTAATATTGTAGTGTAGCTTCCTATTTACAAGGGAAGATTGGAAAGAGAATTGAATACCAGCTAATGTAAAATGACCAATTTACCTTTACATGTAACCATTGAATTGATTAACTTAGGGAATTACTAGCTTTGATCAAGTAAACCTCTCTCATATTCCATATATTTTTGTAGTTAATTTACAAATCCTTTTTTCATTCTTTACTTTACTATTTCTTAATCGTTTGAATTTATATTTCAAATTATTGTAATTAGTTTTATCTTAAGAAAACCCAACAAACATTTACCTTCAATTATTGTACTTGCAACTAACCCACGATATTCATAAACACATTTACATTAACTGTGATAATTCCAGAGAACAAAACCCCTTTTACTTATCATCTTTATTATTTGTCAACGAACCCTGTACACTTGCAGGCAATTAAATCCTTTTAACTGTGTTGATTATTTATCACCCTTTAGGAGACACGGAAGATGTTGACAATAAGCGACAAGCGAGGATATAATAAATTCCATATACCTCTGAAAGACACTAATATGCGTTTGGAGAAAATCGACATCCATCAATCCAAAGAGGAGACGACTCAAAGTAATTTTCCCTGACCAAATATTCAATAATCCAGACTCTCAGAGCATTCCAGTAGATGATTCTGAAGTGGTTCACACTCCAAACATGTCAACAATAAATGGTACTAACCAAATCTCTTCCCTTGTTAAGGAGAGATTGTAATTAAAGTATATTTGAAGCCAAAAACCATTTAACCATATTCACAAGGAAATGCATAATGACTAAGGCAGAACCACAAAATGACTAATCTCATCGACATACAAAATCAAATAAGATACTAATAGGCCAAGAAGGGGATAAAACGGATCTTGAAGCGATAGATTTTTTACCCCTAACTCAACGTGCTCCTAGAAGAACCAGAGTGCTCAGAGAAAGTGTATGTCCGTGGCTTGAGTCATAAAGTGCCACAAATGCTCAAAATCTTGGGGGAACAAGATAAAGTAAAAGATTAACAAAACCGTAAAAGGAAATGTCCTGCTATCAATTTAAGTACATACCACACATTGAAGAAACAACGTCTCTCAACCCTGAAAAGGCCAAAAGAAGCCACAAGCACATAAAATACACACACTTACCCAAAATAAAAATGGTTTTCAAGAAAAAAAACAAGAACTAGGGTGAGAGAGTTAATCCAAGTAAAAAAATTTGTCTTGGGACAAAGAGGTGGTGAGTTAGGTATACCTGGATCAAAGGGCTGCCCCGGTTTAAGTGACTTTCTCAAAGGATGAGGAAAGAAATTTTTTTTACGACGTTTGGGAGACCAATAAGATTACTAGATATATCACCCAAGCAAAACCCCCAACTTCCCATATGAGGGGAAATCGATAGTCAAGGGGAACATGGAAGAGATTCAGATGTCTTTCTCTTTCTTACCAAAACTGGTAGAGTCATAAAATATTTAGTCGCACCAAAATATATTAAAGTAAATAAACCAAGTTTTCCACTCAGGGTCATGGGAAGCAGACTACCAAATCTATTAGCGTTCATTGGGGAAAGAAAATTCATGTCTTCCTGGTCAACATGCGTGATATTGTCACCCTTTCTCGAGCAACCATAGTCAAACACTTCATTTGCTAACCAAGCACCCTCGTTAGAACAAATTTTAGGAATCATATGAGTCCCTCGAAGGTGGTCATTCTAAGTGGCCAAAAAGAATGGTGTAGGATAATAAATTAAATATGTTTAAATTAAGTTATGGACAATCTTTTTCTTAAGAGTTGCACTTGGGAAAGATTAAAATTCAAGCATGATTTTTTGGGGCAATTAGGAATTACAGCCCAAACAACTTCAAATTAACATTATAAAGCCCCACCCAAACTACACCTTAACTAACTACTAGATCTCAACTAAAAATGAGTAAAAAGACCAAAAACCCCTACCCTTTTCTCTTATATACTGTAAAAAACCAAAATAAAAAACAATATCCCTATTAGGGTTTTTGTTTTAAAAACCAATTTCTCGCTTTACCCTCCCTCTTCCCCTCCCTGTACCCGATGCCCTCCTTCCTCTCTATCTCTCCATATCCGCCACCCTCCCCTCCCCCTTCCATGGACCCACCCCACCCCTCCCCCTCCTCCCCTCCCCCTTCCATCGAGCCACCCCCACCCCTCCCCCTACTTTCTCTTCCCACCATTTTCACACCTTCCCACCACCGCCCCCTTCTGCCGCTCTAACACCACCACCACCCACCTTCTCATCTCGCCTATCCACCGCTGCTGCAGATCTGGCCTTCCACAAAGCTCCGCTGCAGCGCCTGTAATAGCACCACTATGCCGGAGTCGCCTTCTCAGCTTCGAAGACCACTATGAACAACCATGAACATCCTCCCCTTGCGACGCCATGAACAACCTCCACCAGATCTCCGTTCATGTTGGTAAACCAAGCGTCGTTCTGTGCAGCAGACATCCCAGCATCTGCTCCGTCGAGCACCATTCCACCACCACCGCCGAGAACCAGAAAAGCCTCCATTCACCCCCACCATCCCAGATCCACCTTCGTCTCATCACCATTCACCCCCACCATCCCCGATCTGCGTAAACCCACCACTATACTGGCCTCCACCTTCATGTTCATCATCAGCGCCCTCACCTGCTGTTTGTCGATGCAGAGATCCACAAACACCACCACGACGCACCGGCGAGAACCACCACCACCAGCAAGCTTCGATCTGCGTTTCAAAATTTCAGATCTGCGTTTTTTTTTTTTGAACATTTAGTTTTGGTGTCCAGCAGTTCTTCAACGTTTTTGGTGTCCATCAGTTCCTTCAATGTTGGTCCAGTCCATTTGTTTTTTTAAAATGTCCAGTCCAGCTCATTAGTGTCTAGTCCATTGGATGTATCTTGTTTTAAAAAAAAAAATTGTTTGCCAAAAGCTTTTTAAATCGTTACTGTTTGTCGAGCCCATCAGTTGGGTGTCCAGCCCCACTTGTGTCCTGGCCCTTGTTGGTCCAGCAATTTCTTTTTTTTTAATCGAGTTTTTTCATTTTAGGTCCAGCCCTACTGATAGTTCGGTTGGGCCAACCCATTATAGTCCACCCATTCCATTACTTTTTTTGTATTTTTTTTGGTCAAAAGTTTTTTAAATCTAATTTATGGTCCAAAACCTGGTTGCGTCTAGTTGGGTTGCGTCCAGCCCATTAGGGTCCATCCAACCCATCTAATTTGTAAAAAGCTTTTTAAATCTTCTTCTTTTGTGTTAATTTTATGTAAATGTCCAGCCCATTATGGCTACAACTACTTTTTAAACGTGATAGTTTTTTACTTCATTTTTTTAGTTTGTAAGGTTTTTTATATTGTGGTTTTATAGGGTATAGACATTATGGTCTAGACATTAGTTTTTGGTGGTATTTTTTAGATTGGATTTTAAAAATTAATAGCTAATCTATTAAACTGTAATCTAGTTTTTTCTTCAGTACCTAAGCTTGTAATTGTATTAATGTATAGACAAGAGGGGACTGAATACCTTATTTTGTGAAAGTTTGACATTGGACAAACATAACATAGATAATCGGGGATAATTGACATATTGGCATGAAAATGGACAAAAAACGGGTTTAGGTCCAGCCCCATGAACTTGGACAAATTTGGGATATTGTACATAACAAAAAAATTCATTGTATCCACCTTAACGTTAAAAAAAACCTTAGGTTTGTATCGAAAAATAATGTAGGTCTGTACCCTCGTGAATGTACAATGTAGGTCTGTACCCTCGTGAATGTACATAAAAACTCTATCCGGAAAGTTAAAGTAAAAAAACTCAGAAAAAAAATTAATAAAAAAAAGAGAAAAACGAATTAAAAAAATTAATAAAAAAAGAGAAAAATGAATTAAAAAATAAATGAAAAAGGGTAAAAGAGTAAACGAAGTAACCAGAAAATGTGACCAAGACTTTTTTTTTTTTTTTTTTTTTTTTATTGAAGCTCAAATAGAACAAAAAAGAGTTTTTAAAGCCTAACTAGAAAGTACTACTTTTACTTTAAAAGTAGTACTTTCTAGTTAGATTTTAAAAACTCTTTTTTGTTCTATTTGAGCTTCAATTAGTATTTTCTTCTGATTTTTTAATGGGTGAATGCCCAATAAGCACCTACCACCTTAGCCGCTGGCCCATAAAAGGCACTTAAGTTAAAAATACCGAAATACCCTTACTTTAGTAAACACATGCCGCTGCTGTTGTAGTGCTGCTGTTGTAATGCTGCTGTTGTAGTGCTGCTGTTGTAGTGATTATACAAAACATGCACCAGATGAAACACATACATATATACAAATACAAACACTGTGAAGAGGCAAGAGCTACCATTGAAGGAAGAAACAGAGAAGCTCAATTTGCAGAGAGAAAATGAAAGAAGAAGAAAAAAAAAATGTAAAGATAGATTGTTTTCTCATTAACTAAAATTGGTTATGTATAAGTATATATATACAGCTGTTCTAGTATTGTATCTAACAAACTAGCATAACATAAAGACAGCTGTACATTCTAACTAATTTAATCCAAGTATTGGATATTTGCTTTCAAGTCCCTGTAGTTATAAGTTTGAGTTGCTTCTTGTCCACTTCGTTACTTGTATTCTGAGAAACACGATAAACTCAATTCAGCTTAAGCAAACAATATACCTTAAGCAATAAAAGACAGAAAAACTCAAGAAATTGTACTGTAAGTGAGTAATGGGAATGTTTCCCAGAACTCAAGAAATTGCAAAAAAACTCAGTAAATTGATACAAAACTAACAAAACACATAAAAATGAAGTAAAACATTGATAATATAAAGAAAAATGAACATCACTATGTATAAAACACCTGAAAGTATAAAACGATGAGTTATGGGAGTCATAAAACTCAAGAAATTATACTGTAAGTGAGTAATGGGAATGAATCCCAGAACTCGAAAAAGACTAAGCAAGTTCACTTTTGTACTTGTGCAAGTGCACTTTTGTACTTGCGGGCTAATGTTGAGTATTGGGAAAAATTTCCAGAACTCAGAAAAGGCTACGCAAGTACATTTTTGTACTTGTGGACTAAATGTTGAGTTCTGGGAAAGATTCCCATTACTCAGAACTCGGATTGTACTTGTGCAAGCCCACTTTTGTACTTGTGCAAGTGCACTTTTGGACTTGTGGCAAATGTTGAGTACTGGGATAAATTCCCAGAACTCAGAAAACGCTAAGCAAGTACATTTTTGTACTTGTGGACTAAATATTGAGTTCTGGGAGAGATTCCCATTACTCATTTGAATTGTTTTTTTCTTCTAGTTTTTCAACGTTAATCAATCAACTTATTCTATACAAACTTTCGCACAATTCAATCATAATTTCTTACTTTCCCAATACTCAAATATCATGTTTCAGTGGAGATGTCAATCTATCTTTGAATACAGCAAATGAATTGGATAAAAAGAAATAATGCAGGGACCAAAATGCAAATTGTTTCTTCTACATAAAAATTAGTTAGATTACAGCTATATCTAGTTAGACATGATTGTAAATAAACTAGTTTTGTACATTGTAACTGTAACAAGAAATAAAATATCTCTTCTTCCTCTCTTATTCATTCTTCTTCTTATTCTTCTCTCTGTTTCTTTATTTTTCTTGCTAAATTCGTCATTAATGGGTGCTCTCATAATTCACAGTGTTTGTGTATATGCTGATGATTTAAACGAAAGAGAGAGAGCGGCTATCATAGTTATTTGTTTATGAACTCGTGGAGAGAGAGAGAGCGGCGGCGGTAGAAAGGGGTAGAATAGGATAAAAATTAAAAGAGGTGCCTTTTATGGGCAAAAGGAGAACGGCAGGGGTGAGGGGGCATTAAATTTGTTTTGAGGTGTTTTTTGGGCATTAATCTTTTTTTAATAGCCAAAAATATAAGCGAGCAATAATAATAAAGATAAATGATCTAAAAAGCAAATATAGAGAGAGAGAGAGTTGTAAAAACCATGGCTATTAGATTTTTTTTTTTTTTTTTGTTCTAATCGCTTATATATTAAAACCAATAGTTACAAAATAAGTTAGCCTATCCCCATAGGGGACAAATCAAGGCATAACAATTTAACAAGTCTAGTTGGAAAGGGATTTGCACAAAAGTCATAAGACTCACCTAAAGGCAAATTTTTGCAAATCCAATCCGCTACTCTATTTCCATCTCTTTTAACAAACGAGAAAGATGGATTACATAATTCGGAAATAAAGTAAATACTTCTAACTAAATTCGCAATACAAGGAGAAGAGAAAGGAAAATTGCTAATCAACGGCTCCATGAGAGTGAGGTTATCGTTTTCCACTATACAGTGGAAGTTGTTGAGCTCCTTAGCCCATAGACAGGCTTTTAGAACTCCTAAACCTTCAGCCTCCAAGCAATTATCAGCATGAATTCTCCATCCTTGACATCGAAGCACTTGTCCTTTATAATCCCATTAGATTTATTAGATGTACTATTAGATGTATTACAACAACAAGTATAAATTTACATATTTAAAGCATGAATTGTGTCCTGACAAAAAAAAAAAGCATGAATTGTGTAAATTCTCAAAACAAGTAAACATACCAAACTGAAAACTAACTAAACTAAACTAAACGAAAAGGAAAACTAAAATAAGCAAATTTACATATTTAAAGCCTAAATTGTGTAAATTTTCAAATCCCTAAACCCGCACGTGCTCTCGCATTCCACTAATCCGCTTTACGGTAATATCCTAATCAATTTTAACACGTAAGCACATTTATGTTTACCTAGTGGACCCCACTACCCCTGCACAACCCTCGAGCCGTCCAGTTTCCCTCCCCTTCCTCCGGATCAAACACAGACACTCACAATGCTTCATCGTTACTGATCTATACACAGAGATCTATACATACATATATACTTTATATACTGTATAGATATAATTATATATCTATATATGTCTCGGCAGCCGAATTATGAGTTTCAGGAATGGTGGAATAAGCAGAGAGCTAACGGCGGCGAAATTCTATCTTCATCGGCTTCGACTTCTGTATCATCTGAAAAACCTAGCTATTTGACGGTCGAGATCAAGAGTCCACACTCCGATCGTTCGGTTGAGAAGCAGCGTGCTCGTAGCGCGCGTCAGCTCTCCTGGATTTACCTTCTTAAATTCCAGCAAATCGCGAATTCAATCGCCTTTGTTTCCAATGGCTTTGTCACCATCCTCCGCCGTGCCAATCGGCGAGTCTCTGCCGCCTCCGATTCTTCTGCATCGCACCACCGCTCCCCATCAAATTTATACAGAATTATCAAAGCATTCTTGACAGTTGTAGTTGCGCTTTTGATATTTGAGCTCATTGCGTACTTTAGGGGATGGCATTTTAGTCCTCCTAGGGTCAATGCAGCTGAGGTGGTGGATTTGGTGGAGTTTGTGTATGCAAATTGGCTTGAAATTAGGGCTAAATACATGGCGCCTCCATTACAATGCTTGTCTAATATGTGCGTTGTGTTATTCTTGGTACAGTCATTGGATCGAACAGTTTTGGTGTTAGGATGCTTCTGGATCAAGTTACGAGGACTAAAACCAGTGCCAGAAATGGAGTATTCTTCTGATGACGAGGAGAATGTCATTCCCGAGAATTATCCAATGGTGCTTGTGCAAATACCTATGTGCAATGAGAAGGAGGTAAGAAGATGTAGGTTTTGAAATCTCTAACTAACCATTAACACAGTTAATATACTTTAATTGGTGCAAAGTTTAACCCTTTAATAGTTTAGGTAGTTAAAACTACTTGTTTTCTATCAGATTTTCGTGCAGTTGATTTGGAATGTATTAACTATAGAACTGAAAATTAATCAGTTTGGCCTAATATACAAATTTAACGAAATCCTTTCTTGGAAAGTGTACAAGTTACATGTATTAAACACTCCTTAATTGCTTGTAATTCAGGTTTATCACCAATCAATTGCAGCAGTATGTAACCAAGATTGGCCTAGAGAGAGAATGTTAGTACAAATACTAGACGATTCCGATGATATGGATACTCAAGACCTCATCAAAGCAGAAGTACAAAAATGGCAAAGACGAGGCATAAAAATCATATATAGGCATCGTTTATTACGTACTGGCTATAAAGCAGGGAATCTCAAATCCGCAATGGGTTGTGATTACGTCAAAGACTATGAATTCGTAGCAATTTTCGATGCAGATTTTCAACCCTCACCAGATTTCCTCAAAAAAACTGTACCCTATTTCAAGGTATTATATACAACTCAAACCTTATCATTATATTCTCAAAAAGTTTTAAAATCCAACTCGTTATGTATTTTCCAAAGGGCAAAGATGATCTTGCATTAGTTCAAACAAGATGGTCATTCGTAAACAAGGACGAAAACTTACTAACGAGATTACAAAACATAAACTTAGCTTTTCACTTCGAAGTTGAACAACAAGTAAACGGATGGTTTTTAAATTTCTTCGGTTTTAACGGAACAGCCGGTGTATGGAGAATCAAAGCCTTAGAAGAATGTGGTGGTTGGTTAGATCGAACAACCGTAGAAGATATGGATATAGCAGTTCGTGCTCATCTTTCCGGATGGAAATTCATTTATCTAAACGATGTCAAGGTTTTTTTACACTCTTTTCACTTTTCTTTAATCTCTTCACATCTAATTTTAACTCTTTTGACAATTGTCCAGTGTCTATGTGAACTTCCCGAATCTTACGGAGCGTACAAAAAACAACAACATCGTTGGCATTCTGGTCCTATGCAATTGTTTCGCTTATGTTTTTTCGACATTCTTCATTCAAAGGTTTGGTTATATTGATTAATTTTTTATCAATATTGTATAATATTATTATTAAATTATGTAGGTGAGCTGGTTAAAGAAAGCGAATCTAATATTTCTCTTCTTTCTATTACGGAAGCTGATTTTACCGTTCTATTCATTTACCCTCTTCTGTATTATCCTTCCATTGACTATATTCTTACCCGAAGCTGCATTACCCGCTTGGGTAGTTTGTTATATACCCGGAATCATGTCGATTATGAATATCATCCCGGCCCCACGTTCATTTCCGTTTATCGTACCGTATCTTCTATTCGAAAACACAATGTCTGTTACGAAATTCAATGCGATGATATCAGGGTTGTTTCAACTCGGAAGTTCTTACGAATGGATTGTAACGAAAAAACTAGGGAGATCGTCTGAAGCAGATTTAGTTGCGATTGGGGAAAATGAATCTAGACCGTTGATAGAAAGTGGAGGTTTGAGTAGATCATCGTCAGAGTCAGGTTTAGCGGAGCTTAATAAATTGGAAATGGCGAAAAGAGCGGGAAAGATGAAAAGTAATCGTTTATATAGGAAGGAACTTGCTTTAGCACTTATATTGTTGTCCGCGTCAGTAAGAAGCTTGCTTTCTGCACAAGGGATTCATTTTTACTTTCTTTTGTTTCAAGGGGTAACTTTCTTGATTGTGGGTCTTGATTTGATTGGTGAACAAGTAAGTTAATTATATATAATATATTGTAGACTATTTATATCTATCTGTTGAGATAAGATATAATTTACAGACAGGATTGTTTGTTGTGCGTTATACTTTTTTGGTGTGATATTTTATGGTGCTTGTGCAGACATTTTGTTAGATTGTTAGAGTTTGACATTCTTTAAATTTGTGTTGTTCACAATTTATGTACAATTATGTGTACTATTCTTTCGGGGGTAAAACTCTCATGTATAACTTTGACATCTCGGTTAATAGTTTTGATCGATCTTGAAAGATTTTGAATTTTTTTCTTACAGTCGTGTTGTAGATACACATTATCATATCTGTGTTTCCCTTTTATAATATAGTTAAATTAGTTTCAGTGTCATTCGTTTTTGATGAATTTATTTTTTATAATGAAAATCATTTACAATGAAGTTGGGGCACAGGGTGGTATAAGGAATAAAGTGAGCGTGTACAAGTGAGACTAAAAAAGAAACTAAGAAAAAACAAGATCCAATAGTCATGGATAATGTAAAATATTAAGTTAGCTAATCACTATATAGTTAATAAAAAGAAACGCATTGTCTTTTACCTGGGATGACGGTTCGAACCGGTTGTATAAGTAAAACGCAAACAAATTGATAGCCTTTGATATTGGAAAATTGATAGCTGGGCAATATAGTGTAGAAAATTGGAAAATCCTATTTCTATATGGAGAAGAAAAAAAAAATTACCAGTTGTGATTAGCTCATTGGCCAGGATCTTGGTCATCCAATCTAGTGGTACAGGTTCGAACCGAATCAATGACTCCGAGACCAAAGTGCCTCTTCTATGTAAAAAAAAAATAAACTTAAAAGCGCTACTTCAAAATTTCCCAAAATTATACTATGTCGAATTTTATATTATCAAAAAACACTATTAATAAGATATATTTTATTATCGTCAATTTTTGGTAGGATGATAAAGAAAAAAAAAAGAGAATTTATTGGGCTAAATAAGATATTTTAACTACCTCAAAATATATGAAAGGTATAGGGTTTAGAGATTTTCTTTTTTCCAAGGGATTTAGAGACATACACATGGTATACTAGGGAAATAAACATGGAACATTGCTAACAAAAAAAATTACTACATAAATTTTGAAAAAGAAATTACTTTCACAAAAATAATTTTTCCAAGAAGCAAAATTAGGAAAATTTCTTTCCTAGGGATGAAAAAGTATCTTAATGGACGAGATATCTTTATTAAAAATACAACGTAAAAATTAGGTAAAGGTACAAATATAATTATCTATAAACATAGATGGATTTGTATATTTGTAACAATACAGAAAATAAATAACCTATTTCTTCTGAATATATATGGGTTAATCAACTTATAAATGATAATAAGACTTGAAAAACCAACATAATAAGAAACTTACATACAAGAAATATAAGTGACAAAATCAAAAAAATGGTCATGCCTTTATTTGATTGTAAAGATCGAATGTCTATTTACTATTGCAAAAATATTACGATAAAGGAGACTTATCATAACTTGAAATATGAAAAAAGTGATTTACAAATAATTAGAGATAAAAATAAACCAACCATATCAATAAATAATATCAAACAAGTTTGAAAATATAATTTGAAAAATGAAAATTCTACAAAAAGTTAGGAGTTTTATGTGGAAAACGGTTAAATCTGCTACCAACTGAGAGGTATCTACTAAATCGTAAATGTAGTGATAATAATATCTATAAAATTTGTAAGGAAAACATTGAAACAATATAACATATATTTTTTAGATGCCCTTGGGTAAGAAGTGCATGGTATACTAGCCCTTTTAATACCAAAACTAAAAATAAAACTACCACCAGAATGGACCAGTGGATCTTAAACCATGTATAGAACATGGTTAAAAAATTTAATAAAGAAGATAGGGTCCTTGAACTTATTTGTACCATTGGAAAATCTGAAAAAACATAAATAATTTTATCTATAATAATACTAATTTCATCTATAATTTTATTCATATACATATATATATATATATATATATATATATATATATGTATATGCTTTGGAACAAATAAAAGTGGTAAGAGGTGTGTTTAGAATATTTTTTTTGGTCAAATATAAGAACAAAAATTATTTACTAGTATAACGAGAATAGATCCTACTAATAATACTAAAAAACTCCACCAACGAATTACGCGAACAACTAGATATGTCCATGTTATTTCTAACACATTTAGCAAGGATGTCAGCTACTCCGTTAAACTTCCTTTTAATATGAATGACCTTCCAAGCCGGAAATCGTTCTATCCACCTCCATACTTCGGAAACCATGGGGCGAATCCTCCAGTCGATCTCTAAATGCCGATTGATACCTTGAACTACCTCAAGGTTGTCAGAGTAGAAAGAACTACTCTTAAAACCGAGACCTGCTGCCGATCTCATGGCAAAGAGAACGACCCACGCTTCTCCTTCAATAGTACAATTTATTCTTGCTCTTTTAGTAATTACCTTTTTAACTTTGCCCTATTTATTAATTGCAAGAGATACCATACTGGTTGGGTCCCAGTTATTGACGTGAGAAAAACCGCATAACCAAATATTTTAATAGGTACCCTTAAGACGCCGCAAGAAAGTCATTGTCTCAATGAAGTGGGGGAACAACGAGATTTGGAGGAAGGGAAAGAAAAAAGGAATAATGATAATCTTACAACATTGACATTTACGAAATTGGTTATTTCTGTGAAAGAGACTATAAATACTGCTTGGTCAGGTGATCAGTTGAACAGGCTGAGCCTAGTTTGGGGAGGATACAAAATTTCATTTGTAACGACTAAAATTCAAAAAAAAACCAACGAGGATCAGAATGTTGCCATAAAAATCAAATAAACCGCAATTAATTTATTATAGGGGCCAAATTCTCAATTTTTTTTATAAGAGCTAAATATGAGGATGTTGTATATTTATATCAAAGTCTACTCTCAAAAGAAAATTGGGAAGATTTGCATTTCATCTTCCAAGGTCAGGTGGAGGCTAAAACACCCCCGCCCCCAAGGTTGACAAGAGCTGAAAATGCTGAGTTAATGGGGTGACTTTGCGAGTGAGACTAAGGGTTACCATCAATGTTAGAGGAATGAGGTTTGAGATGATGATCACGAAAAGTTACCACAATATATTGCCTTATAGTTTAAAGGATATCAAATCTATTAATTGTTTGCATTTTACTTTTACAAACGTGGTACAAGTTTCAATCCGTCATCCCAACTAAAAGACAATTGTTTCTGTTTAGTTTCTCACTCCAATCCTTGATGCTTTTAAGAAAATTTATGACAACATATTAATATATGCCTAGACGAAAATATTTGAGAATAATTTCTTCAACACTTCTCAAAAAACTTTTTCTCTTTATTTTTTTTCTTAAAATCCCGTTTGTAATCTACCAAATTTTACTTCCATATTTAACTTTATTCAATCTTCTTTTCAAATTATACTTTATCACACACTAATTATTCAAAACTAATGCAAATGAGTTCTCCTACATTAGGTCTATCAAACAACCGCTATTCAAAATACTACATATAGGTTGATCTCAAGACGAGAACTAAATCAAATTGTTTTGGATTTATGAATGATAATATACAGTTAAAGTTTCGCTTTACTGCTTGTATGGTGTTTTTTGGTTGGTGGATAATCACCCAGGTAAGTTACTTTATAAAAGTTTCATTTTCCTTCTGATTTACTAAACAAAATCAAATACTGGGATATCTTTTAAAGAATATCAAATCTTAACTCTAAGTTGGATGCATATTAATTATGGCATTTAAAGAGTGGAAGGAGCTTAATCTATCATTGGGTAAGGAAGAAAGGAGATATACCAACATGTAAGATCATGGAATTAGATGTAGGAAGAGATATTTACAATAATTCTTGCAGTTTCATGATGAGGTAATTATTGTTGTTATAAATACCAGCTGAATCCTTATTCTATCTCAACAAACTACTCAAATATAGGGGTATGCCAACCAAATCTTGTTGCGTTGCTTAAAAAACCATACATGACATTAATCAATTTATTGCCAAAAATATATGTTTGGAGTATTAATGTTGAGATAAGTAGGGTGCTATTAGAATATTAAAAGCAACAATAACTTTACCCATTCATAATAAAATTCTATCCATCATTAGATTAGATATGTTCCAAAATTTTGTCAAAAATTTTATACATAGAAAAAATACATATAAAGCTCATGCTTGATGTACTTTTGTTAAAAGACCATCTTAGGCTCTGTTTTTTGAATTATGTCCTTACGCGTGGATGACAAGTCGTTAAATCAGGAATTATCCACCAAGGTATTTAACATATGCCATGCGTCTTCTACGCGATGTCTCATAAAACTACCTTCACCATAGAGTCTACAAGATATCTACTATTATTGATAAGTCTGGGGTAAAATGTATGACCAAGTTGTACATACATGAAACTGTGATGAGAACAATTTTTTTGAATTTTTAAAAATATCCCGTCATTCATATAACTCTTCACCACCTCAATACGACTAACAATATAGAACCTGATTAAAAGATTATTTTGCGAAATCTCCCTACAAAAATATAGATCTCTAGAGTAAGGTCTCACCATCTCAATACTTACGTTCTAAATGCAGAATGAGATTAACTAAAGTAAGGGTACCAAATCAACAAATTATTTGATTAAAGGAAAAATTAGTAATCTTTCTATTCATCGGAATTTTAAATTTCACCTAGGTCTCTCCCGAGTAAATATAATATAATTTCTATGTATAGAAACTTTTGTAGAGTGACCGTACTATTTATAGAGTCGGTTAAATCTAAAACCTAAGATAGACTATATAAATTATCTAAACCTTCCAATTCTTAAACAAATATATACGATTATTATTTAGATCCACCTATCAACCCTTTTTCGGATATAGTACATAAGTTAAGGCATTTATAATTATAATTAAATTAAATCAAAATAATAATAATTAGAAATATCTAAATGTTTTTACATTTAGAAATCCTAATAATCATAAACAATTAAACATCTCAAATTATTTAAGAGTTTGGTAAATAAAAATTAAAAATATAATTTAGAGTAGGCAAGCAAGAAGCTCATGTGTTTCACAAATAGGATGAACGAATATGTACATTTAATCTGTCCAAAAAGAAGAAGAAGAGTATTTGGTATTTAAACTGTTTGAATCATTGAATTTACTTATGGATAATATAATGGAAAATTCTTCCATCCAATATTGAATGATCTTACACCAATTATATTAATACACATGCCCCATGTTTTAAACTTACAAAAGTAACTACCTAATTAATCCAATGATATTCGTTTTGTTATAATAATCAATGGATGTGATGTGAATATTGGATCATGCAATATTGGATAGAAGTCTTACCCTAATATAATTTTAGATACATTATAAAACTCTTGAGCGTTACTTCAATTATATTCAAACTACAAAATGAATCGAATGGCAATTGAACAAGATAACTCGTTAATAAAACTTAAAAAATAAAGAATTTAAGAATACAAAATTAATATTAGATGATATGTTGCCTTGGGAATTATTTAAGGTTTAAAAATGGGAACTCTGCAATTTAGATCTCTCCTTAACCATCTGTAAGCACTTCAATAGACCCATTGTCTTCTTTGATTGGCTAAACTGAGCAAAGAAAACTTGCAACTTTTGAAAAATTTAACCTATTTGGGTTGAGCGAGGATCCGTCAACAAGGTGGCATCTGACCAAAATATACCTTGTGTTGGTTTAGAGCAACAAAGTATTTGGAGTCAAAATTTGTGGCACTCTTAAGGTTCATGTCTATGGGAGTTGATAGATTAGCTGGAAGAGGGCAAATGGATTTCAAAATGGTAGCATATGTTGGATCAAGATGGATCTTTATCATTATTTCTTGTGAAATCATAGTCTTTCTTGTGAAATCGTAGTCTTTTTTTGTTAGGTGAACTGTTATAATAAAATAAAAGAAGAATCTATAGACTATACAAAGAGTTACCTATCTAGGTTTTAAGGTTTAAGATACCAACAAGATATACACTATCAATTATCTTATACTATTACATGATAATCTTGGCATGATGAGCAAGCAACCTAGAAAAGCATAGAGCAAGTGTACTACTTTAATCTCCTTGACAACTGATTCCATTGAAGAAGGCTCGCCTCTCATGACAAGAGTATTTTTTGCCCTCCAAATGAAATAAATAGTAGCTCCAAAAGTTATCCTCAAAATCTTTTTTTTTTCAATTCTTTCAAACTTTGAGCTTCTTAAGTCACTTTAATGCACTCAATAAGGTATTCATCTTCTTTTCAATTCTCAATGACTTCCTAACCCAATCCCAGATATGTCTAGCAAAATCACATTCAAAGTATAAATGCTTATTTAATTCAAAATTCTCACCACACAATTCACAAAGTGGATCCAATTCCAAGTATATCATCCTATCTTTAGTCTTGAGCCTCTCATTTGATATCAACCAAACAATAATGACAGGTTTAGGAATAACACAATAATAATATTGGCCCAAGGTTTAAAAGAGATTGTCAGCGAAAAATATCATATGGTTTCTTATAAAACGGAAAAAAATCACCACTAGATACCTCATTAATAATAGGATGATAATTTGTCGAGGAGAACCATTGAGTCAAAATATTATCTCTTCCTTCTACCCAAGCAAACTATTGATCTCACTTTTAACTCCCAAATACTCTTCAGAAGAGGAGAATCCAACTTTTTTGGACTCCACACCTTAAAAATCATATTTTTGAGATATTCTTCATGAATCGGTTTAATTCAATGAGAATAATTTTTGTCAACAATATTTAAAAGCATTTTCATCAATAAAGTTATGTTCCAAACACCCAAATCCTTCAACTTAAGTCCACCTGTATCTTTTAGAGTACAAATTTCACTCCACTTAATTTGCGGCGGTTTCTTATCCCAATAAAAATGACTGCAAATGCTCATAATACGATCTTCCGCACCAACCAAAACCGGAAATATAGAAAACCAAAAGCAATTACCGCAAACGAAAGAGATGTCGCCTTCCAAGATCTTATATACCCCTCTAATTTGTCAGTAAGAGGTTTATAGTCTCTCGAAAGTGAAACTGAAGCTCCAAAAGGTACTCCAAAGTCGAAAAGGCATATCTTCTTTATCCAAATGCGTTGTTTCCAAGATGTTCTCAAACTCTTCGCTTTTGACACCACATAATAAATATTTGACTTTGTCACATTCGAATGAAGCTCTGAACAAACCTCGAAACTATTCAAGTTATCCATAAGTATTATTACAGACTCATGATCCCCTTCATAAAGAAGCATTATATCATCAACGAAGACAAGATGAATAATCTTTACTTTCCAACATTTAGAATGATACTTGAAACTTTGATTTGTATACTTCATTCGCTATGAAGCCGCTAGCCATCACCGGACCACCCCAGGTGATATCGACTTTAAGAGTATCCTCACTGCTACTCGAGTTCTCCTTGAGATGCCCATTACAATCCGACCATTTACAAAAATAGAAAATTATTTCTCCTTCGCCACCATCACCATCATCATAGCCCACACCATTACCACATATTCTCTTATCATTTCTCACGAATTTAATATTAATTACACATATTGAAATAATATAAATTACAAGATGATATACCAAGCTTTGAAAGATAAATAAAATAAAACTAGTCACCCCGTGCGAAGACTGGTTAAGTGCCATGTAGACTGAGGGAATAAACTTCTCAAAATCAAACGTGAGAATATAAGTTAATTTACCCATGCAGTGAATCAACAAGCTAATGCGGCCAAACTTCAGAATATGTAATAAAATAATAAAACCAAGCCAATCCATTAAAACCTATTTCCCCACGCCATCTGACCAAATTCTTTGCTCCAGATCAAGTAAAGAAAGCATATAAATTCGCCAAAGAATCCCGGAGTCTGTCTCTTAAGATAAAAAATGCATGAATTGTAAAGGCAAACAAAGTATAATCCATACCACACCATTATCATAACAGTCACAGACAAAAACCAAGCATAGTCAGCGTCAAAAGTGAAAGAAGACATACGTATCCACGTACAAGTACCTCTTTCCCATATCAAGCTTTGTACCAAGAAATAACTGCAACATATGCGCTTTTTCATATATACTTTGTAAGTATCTAAATCTGCACAATAATCCATGCCAGCCAACAACATACACATGCAGATAAAAGGAAAAATCATTAGCCCTGAGCCAAGGCAAGACTTGGAATAAAAAAAACTGAGAAAGCTGTAGACTCCCGTAATTATAAGTAACTTAGGTGTGTTGCAGTACACTTTATAAATACAAAATCAAATAATCCTGTCCTTGGTCAAGCAACGGGAAAAACGTGTTGCAAGCATCATATCATCAGTATAAAGACAAAGCATGTGACCCAAGAACTCAAATATTTTGTGTGCCCAATTAACTCGCCTTACCAGGTGAAGAAATAGATAAAGACTCCCAAATTGGTGTTGAATGTGATTCCAACATTGAATATCAATATAATTCTTACCCGTATGATTAACCATCATTAACAAGGAACTCAGTTAGAGCCAAATTGCTTCTTAAGCCATAAATATGAGATACCCAGATAATGGAACTTGATCATTTCCATACGTAAGAAATCACATCCGAAAAAACCACTGCACGTGTACTCTTAGATCATAAACTGAAAAAGAGAGGGAATTAAAGGGTCCCTTCACCCAAAGAAACATTATTAGCATCCCAAGAACATTCTGCATGTTCCTAAAAGGTAAAAAGAGGTAAATTTAACACAACCAACATCATGTATGTGTAGAAGGAAGATGACATACGGTCTTGGATCGAATTAGTGCTTTGAGAAGATCTTGGAACACATACTACTAATCAAGGGTTAATTGTGTAGGATACAAGAGTATTTAACCTAATTAGCCTGATAAACATGGTGAAAATAAGAACAAGAGGAAAAGTCACTGTATTATAGGAAGAAGAAGGGTTAATTTACAGAGGATTTTTAGATAGAACATTTTTAGAGAGAGTAGAAATAGTTTATATAACTAAAACAGCCAATGAAACTCCACTTCACGCTATTACAACAACTCATACCCCACACAGATATCTCTAATGAAAAATTAGGTTAATGCAATTTAAAAGATAAGTGCACTACTTCTTAGAAGACACGCTGAAGACCAAATAACATGATTTGTTTCATTTTGCCTAAAAAATGGAATAAGGAGAGTTTTATATGGCAGATTTAGAAGGGGATGGGTTATATAACCCCTATTTTCTATAGGTCATAATCATTGTTTTTTCCTACATTATTTTACAATATTAAGAGATAAATGTATAATCGGTAAAACAATAGCAGAAAAACTTATATAGTCTCACATAATACACACACAATGTTATATTAACATTATCCCATATAATGAATATTTTACCTTTACTTTGGAACTTATTTACCTATTATTTTGAATTTCTCTTATCTAATTTGAAATTGAATTAATACTCAATAATCTCCTTATATTTATTGCTCCAGACCACAACCTTCATTTACTCTCCAATAAAAACACTATACTTTTCTTTGTTTTTTTACCCTTTTTAATTACAACGACTACGACCGTTATTAACACAAATTTTTTTTACATAGGCAAGTTGATATTCACAAAGCTTTTGATTCTGTTAATCACAATTTCATCATCAATATGCTAAAAGCTATGGAAATACATAATAATTTCATCAAGTGGATTACAATGCTCTTCAACCCCACTTCATATTCTCTCCTTATTAATGGAGAATTGATTGGCTTCTTCAAGGGAAAGGAGGATTGAGGCAGGGTGATCCTATATCACCCTACCTATTTGTCATATGTATGCAAGCTCTAAGTGCAAACAGAGTGGGCAACTCAGAAAAATTCATATACCATCCAAGATGTTACAATATCAAGCTCAATCACCTCATTTTTGTTGATGATTGCATCCTCTTACTTGATGGAGACATTGAATCAGCAATCAAACTTAAATAAAGTCTGGACCTCTTCTCAAGACTATATGGACTCAAGATTATCTCAGACAAAAGTGAATTATATTATAGTGGCAATGATCAACAACTTTTTTCAACTATCTTCAATATTCTTCAAGTCAGACAAGGTCAACTTCCTATCAAATATCTTGGAACTCCTTTAACTACAAAGATTCCTAATGCAACAACTTGTCACACTCTTATCAAGAATATATGCTCTAGCATTGACAACTGGATGCACAAATTTTTCACATTTGTAGGAAGGCTTCACCTAATAAAAACTGTATTGCAAAGTAAGGTGAGATTTTGGTGCTCAGTGATGGTTCTACCAAGAAAAGTTATTAAAAACCTTGAAAGCATATTCTTTAGATTCTTATGGAAAGGAAACACTACAGATTTCATAGGTACACAAGTTTTTGGGAAGCTACTATGTAAAACACAAGGAGAAGAGGTTTACGATGGATAGCCTCCATAATCTTAATGAAATAGCAACTTTAAAAGCTTTTTGGAGATTTTATGAGATTGAAGATAACATATGGGCTCAGTGGGTGAAACAAAATTAGGTAGGAGAGAAATGTGTATAGAGTATTGATTCATCTCACATCATTCCATGGTCTTGGAGAAAGATGTTGAACATAAGGGGAATGGCCCAAAAATATATACATTATATAATTGGAAATGGAAAAAGAACCTTCATCACAGAAGATAGGTGGATTCATGGCTCAAATATTCAGGATCATCATCATATTGATCCTCATATCTCAAACAAATACAAGCACAAAACTATTGCTCTGTATTTTGGAAACAACAGATGGAGATTACCTTCAGATTTGATTAGCCTTAAACCACTACTAGAATAATTCGTACTTAGTGATGTTAAGGATAAATTTCTATGGAAATGTGGTGGAAAATCTAATTTCTTATATAGTCAACTACTCAAAGATATTTACCTACTAGGAGAGAAAATAGAATGGAGCTCTGCAATTTGGCATAAACAAACATTACCAATACATCGATTTCTTACTTGGCTAGTTTTTATTAATAGACTGCCTACCCGAAATAGAATTGAACAATGGGGGTATCAACACTGATACGATTTGTGTTCTTTGTAACTCTGAAAATGAATCACGAGGTCATCTGTTCGTGGAATGTCCTTACTCAAAGAAATTTTGGCTGGAATGTTGTAAGTATCATGGATGCTAAGATAAAAATGAAAACTTGGGTAAATGTTTGTCATTTTTGAAACCTTGGACACTTAGTGCCCATTTGGAAGTGCTCTTTTAGAAAAACACTTAAAAGGGCTTCTAGAACTTTCATGAAAATCGCTTTTTTGAGAAGTACCAAATATGTGTTTATAAAAAAAACACTTAAAAGTGATTTAGAATTTAAAATTATTTGTAATAATTTTTTCAAATTTTAAATTTTATTCTAAAAGCGCATTTTTCTTCTAAAACAAGCACTTCCAAACAAGCCTTTAGTATATTAAGTATTTTGTTATTTTATTTACTAACTTATTTAAATATAGATATATTACTTTCATTTAATTTCAAATCATAACCTATTAATTAATTATTTTATTATTTTCATATATAATTTTGAAATTACTTACTCAGGAAAAATTTATTACTTTAGAATTATATATTTTCAAATTTTATTAGTCTAGAATTATATAATTTGAATTTTATTAATTTCTAATTATATTATAGTAAATAATAATTTTATTATATGTATTTACAATATCAAAATTACTTTATGTTATATTAATTATTTTCTTATTTTATTTAGAAACTTATTGGGATAAACATATTCTTTATATTTATATTTTTATTCTAACTAATCTACTTTCTAATTTTGAAATATAGATATATTATATTTATTACTTATTATTCTATGAACATATTATTTAATATGTAGTTAAATATAAGTAAAATAATAAAATAACAACCATATAATATAGTTCGAATATGTACCTTGTAGACAATAGTTTAATTTACTTCATATAATGTGAATCATATTTACTAATATTCATTTAGTAAACTAATAAAATTGAGTAATATACAATAGATCTATTTAATTAAGAAAGATTAAATTTAAATATCTAATTTTTTTTGTGAACGCGTAAACTAAAACCCGGTCTGGAAAGACCCTACCCGATACCAAATCAAAAGAATGCGAATCCGATCATGAATCTATATAATTACACTACTAAATTATTTTAGAAAAAATATACGTCTTTACGATAATTTTTCATTAACGGTAAGTAGGGTATATCAATCCACAACCTTCATATCCCTTACTAATCGTTATATCTACATTTGATACGTGCAATCCCAAAACCTACACCAAAAATTAACAATAACCTAAAATCAATACGATAATTTATACAGTAGCCGAGTGCGAGACTACACAATCACAATATCCATATGTGAACAGATTATGAAGTAACTAACCGTTTGAATCCACTTCCTTTTATCAAACAACACCCGATCAACGATTCCCCGACTATATGTATCTAAGAAGACAAATAGGATACATCTTACTTCTTCAATCAAATGAAACTACAAGGTCATACTTTTATATACTTGGACTATCTTTCACAATTTAAACACAATATCATAGGTACGTGATATATCATTAACAATACATTAATACTAACTACCATACCAACAACATCTATCGTATCACCATTAGTGCATGCAAATGCAAAATAAATATTAAAACATTTATATTACACAATTAAACATCATATTTGGAAGACTTAAATAGTTAAGTAAAGACAAATGATCAAATTACTAGTGGATAAACGACCTGGTTAATATCCAAGCACCATAACTGAATGTGATTTATAACCATCTTATGTCTCTATTTTGTGATGGATTAATTCACTCACGAGAAATTATTTTAGGAGTTGTGAAGTCACGAGTCACCTTTGAGATGTGGGTTCGGGATTCCTTGTCTCCATGCCCACTTTAAGTGTTTAATTGCTTTAAATATCTAGGAGCAGAATGTAGTGAATATAACTATTAAGCATAATTTTTACGAGTCAATGATAGTAAATAGTAGTTTTGTGAACTTGTCAAATTGTATGCTTAAAAGATAATCATGAAACGCAAATTAAAAGTGAAGAAAGATTAGTGAGCAATGCGATAGAAGTAAGTTTGATATAAGGGGGCATGAGTGTTGTGTAGACCGCAATATCCAAACTAGTTGATAAACCATTTAATGAAAATACTAGAGGTGAGAAGTAACTAATTTGTATAGATAGAAATGAATTTAGGCGGTTCTTTGTTTATCCCTTGTGCCTTTTAGCTTGATGACTATTTATTATTGTTATATAATCCGTCTCAGCGCCCTCATACCTTTCTAATCCTTTTTATTAGCCACATTACAAGCCATACTCTTAGATTTTAGGACTTTTCTATATGACCCACACTCAAATCGTGATGCTTTGACACTCTTCTTAGAGTTTGAGTTTGGGGTGGTGGTTATGGTAAACATCATTTAATGGGTTTTTGCACTATGTATTTGTGATTTTGATCACTTTCTATTATTGTAACCCTTTGCTGAGGTAAACGTGAGAAAACTGAAAAGAAAGAGAAAATATATATTTAAAAGAAAAGAAAAATGTGAAGCATAGTAGCATGACTTCTGACATAAAAAATAGAGTCATAGCTAACTTGCAAAAAGAAAAATATATACATTTGGACCGAAAAAGTGGGATTTCTTTAAGTGATCATAAAGGTTATAAATTGGGTTATTGGGGAAGCGAAGAAATGCTTCAAAAGTTGGGTTGATTGAGAAAATCGTTGAGAGTAACTCAAGCTCTAGAGCGACTCGTTGATGGCTAGTGAGGAGAGAGCCAAAATCTCACTCTATATTATCCAAATATATGTATCACACCTACCCCAAGCCTACATTACAACCTTAAAGACATTATGATTCTTGAATATACAACTTAAAAACCTTTGAACCAATCGATAGTAGTTAGATGGACCTTAAATACTATTTAAGGATCTAGTAACACCTTATAGCCACCATATAGGACTACGAGAAAAACCTATCCTTCGTGCATTACAAAGCTTATCTAATATTGAAATTAAAAAGTGTTGATTGTTAATTGATAAGTGTAATATATGTTTTAGTTTGTGAATATTTCTATATGATACTTGTTAAGATAATTTCTTTTCTGTCATTTATTATTTTTCTATTTCTATCTTCTTTGTATTGATTGGATTTAGACCCTTCTAAACTCTATTTTTCTTTTTATTTTGTCGAGACGACAAAACTTTGAGTTGGGGGTCTTGATGTCTCTATTTTCGTGATGTATTAATCTACTCGAGGCATTATTTTGGGAGTTAATTATTCCTAAATAAAGGATTTTTTATGTTTACTATATTGTACTTTTGTCTCTTGTTTTGGTCATATTGCTATTTATAGAGATTTTGTGCCTTAATTGTGTGTTAAGTGTGTAGATTTTAGGTCCATATTTAATTCAAGATTCCAAGATGAAGAGAATAAGTCAAAAGGTCAAGATAAACCCCAAGCAAAGGTGGAATTTGAGCCTAGAGTCACCTTGGGAAGTTGGAGCGTTTTTCGAATAAATCTTAAAGTCATATTGTTTCAGTAACCAATATTGATTGGTCAGAGCTTTGAACTTAATTTATTTTGACTCTGAAAGATCTTGAAGTCAGTGTCGCGTAGGAAGTGACTAAAGTCAATTCTAAGTTGAGATGAAGAAGATATGCCATAGGCTTCCACCGTGACTCAAACCAAAAATTTGTTAAGTAAAAACAGGTTTGGGCTAGTTTAAACCAAATTGTGAGCCAATGGTAAACCTAAAACGTTTGCTAGCTCTTATATAAGCCTACTAGCAGGACCTGAATCAATAAAAATTCATAATTCATCAACACAACTCATCCTTTAGTCCTTGGAGAAGAGCACCAAATGCCCGGGCTCCATGAGAAGAAGACGATGGTTCTACACCAAGTTCCATGACTCTTCATCATCTAGGCTCCGTTTGCTATCAATCCAAATTGTAAATTTATCCCATTTTGTATATCAATATGATTCTTTCATTAGGTTTCCGTAGTTGTTATTTTTTATTCATGAACTATCCCTCATTGCTTGAGGTTTGCTTATGTAAGAACTTGTGTTTAGCTATTTAATTATTTTACTTTATTTGAATTAAATTGTTCAATTGAGATTGGTCTTTATTATATTCCATTGACTATATGTTTGTTATAAATACTACCCACACAGTATCTAAGTAGTGTGTAGCTCAAGTAATTACGCTATCACCCGGGAGAAGGGGGTTTAATTATCGAAATAGCATATAGACGCCTAGTGTGCAGTAGTAACCGGGAGGTCTTGCCTAGCTAGGTAGACAATAGGGTTAGAACCCCAGTCATGCAAAACCATTTCTAGGGTCACCCTAGATGGGTCTGTAATGGGGGAGATTTCATTCTAAGCTACCGACAGGAGTTAGAAGGATTGTTGAATCCCGACTAATGTGAATTCACCAACTCACCTTTATTCATAGAACCATTAAATTAGAGGCATATAAGGGAATACTATCAAAACTCAAGCACTCCCATTCATCCTGCATCATCTCATTAGTTTAATTCCATTCTCAATTTAGTTAGTTAGTTAATTTATTCTATTTTTGAATTTATATCATAAAACACAACAAATATCATATTTATTTTATTGTCATTTTACTTAAAAACTTTACATTATTATACTTTTGTAACACGTTAATGGTAACTTAGATAGTCCTTGTGGCGAAGATAACCTTAGTACTTACCTTTATTACTTTTCAATGACCCGTACACTTGCTGGGAAGTGACTTCTAGAGTGTTTGTGTATTTCATCATACTCTAGGACGCGACATTATCATGCAAACTTGCAATGATTTGAAAAGTTATATAATACTCCAATTAAAACACAAGGTGAGATGTTACAAATCTTACTTTTTGTAAGATTTATACGTTGTAAATATTGATGAAATGATACACACAATAACCATTTTATGAATAAAAGTTAATCTATTAAAACAATTCTAGAACACCTTTATGTCTACCTAGAAAACAATGTAGTTACTATTCCATGAATGACAATACTAGGGGCGAACCCATGAATATTTGTTCAGGGCGCCATAAGGGTTCGGGGGGTAACGTCCCGAAAACAAATCCCAACTTATTAGAATTATAGGTCCATATGATATGGAAAAATAGGTACTTATATTATACGAAATTGCACTATAGGTCCCTAAATTATGTAAAGATTTCACTATAAGTCTACATATTAATTTTTTAAATTATTTAACCTATAAGTTCCTATATTATACAAAATAATATTTTCTTACTATAAAAAACAAAATATCCATATATATAAAATAATTGATAATCTAATATATAAATTTTAAAAATTAGGGAGGCTAAAATATAGATTCTAATAAATTAGGGAGGAGGGGAGCTAACTTTTTAAAAATGGACAACACACAAAAGCTACTTTGTGATGTTTCCTTGAATGACTAGTGGTGGTCCTTTGTGTGTTCTAAATAAATGTAAATAATAATCGAACCACAACCGCAAGTGCACGGTTGTCCCAAGTAGTAATTCTGATAATCAGATTCGTTCCAAGGACGGATGGTTGATCACAATGTTTATGCAAATAGCGATTGATGCACTTATGAAAATGAAAGAGGATAAATTGTTTGTTTTGGTTTTGTTTATTATAACTAAATGAAAGATAAAATAATAATGCAAGTAAAAGATAAGACGCAAGTAAAATATATGAAAACGCAATATGAGATGTAGTACTTGAGAACGCAAGGATCCTCCTAATTTTACTTTCTAACTTATGTTGTTTAAGGGTTAAATCAGTCAATTACAATGGTCGGGATTCTAATATCCTTATACCCCCGTCAGGGTGGACTATAAGGCGATCCTAAAGTGTCACTAGTCCCGTCAGGGTAAATATGATCCACCGTTGGATGATTAAGATTTATTACCACATTGGCCCTAGGATTAACTAAGTTCGTCAGAATCAATAGTTTTTATCCTAGATTGAACAATTATTTCTGTACCTAAACCCCCCGTCAGGATGATCCATACGCCACATATATGGAATAGCTTAGATACTAACACCTAATTTTAGTTCGCGACTCTAAAATCAGTAAACATTCACAAATTGTCGAAAAGAGTAAAAGCCCTAATTTAATTTAATTTCACAGAAACCCAAATTCAACATTCATTATAAAATAAAATCAGGATTCACCCATTGTTTGTTCTCAAGCACTAATTGAAATTTAGCTCATATTAAAATTAAAAACTAAATAAAAAGAAATGGAATTCATATTCGTTACAAAATTAAAATAAAAGAAAAACCTAATTTTCGGAATAAGAATGACTACGAACGGAGCTATAGACCCACTCCAGCTCTTGTAGCTTCTCCTTTCTTCCTGCTGTAGCTTCTCTGGTGTTTTTAATCTTGTGGAAAGTGAATTGTGTGAAAAATAGAAGTCCAGACCTCCTTTTATAATAAGAAAAACGGATTAGGGCTTGGACCAGAAATTAAAAGCCTAATTAAATGTCCAAGCCCACTCTTTAAGCCCAAAATCCCGTAACTGATGACAGGCTTCCACTAAAACTGCTTTTCCCGATGCGTTACAACTCCGATTGACCTCATTCCAGTTGCTAAAGTTCCGTAACTCGATAAGGAATGATTTCTCTTCAAAGGTCAACAGCTAAATCATCGCTTAAGCACCTCGAAAACAGCAATCAAGGGCCTGGAAAGTGGATTTTCAGCTCTAAAAATAATATCTTCGGGATTTGTCTTCAAGTCTTGACTCTAATTCACGATCTTTGACTTTCTCCTTGGATTCCTCTTCTAGCTAACATCTAAAACCTGTAAACTTTACACTAAAAATACCAATATTACGCGCAAAAGTTTAATAAATTAAAAATGCTAGAAATAAAAAGGTAATTCCGAATTATTGCATATTTAGTCCAAAAGTCTATCGAATTAAGTAAATAAACACCAAAAATGATGTCTCCTAAGGGTCTAAAATAAGAACAATTAGGGAGACATCAAGACCCCCAACTCAAACCTTTGTCGTCCCGACAAAGCAAAACAAAATAAAACGAGGGGTAGAAGCAAACGTATAAACACATAGAAGCTAGCAAATAAACCCTAAAGCAATTCTCCAAATAAATCTCATATAGCAAACTCTAGAAACCAATATACACATACACTAATCATGCAACATCAAACATAAATAATCTCAATCATAAAATTAAAGTCGCAATGCTTGAAGGTTACACTTGTACTCATCTCTGTATGATGGCTATAGGGTGGTCATTAATCCTAACTCGCTTCGAACGCTCCACCTAGTGTATTCCCTATCAACAGAATAATAAATTCACTATGCACTTAGGAATCACGAGGTCTTTACGGTTATAATAGTGGCTTAAGGACGGTATGGATGTATATTTGGTAAATTTGAAGTGAGCTTTTGGCTCTCTCCTCACTTACCATCAACAATGTCCTCGAGCTTGAGTTAACGCTCAAAAAGATGTTCTCACTCACCCATATACGCACTAATTTAGCGTCCCATGTCTACCCACTATAAATAAGATGATTTTCAGAAAATTCCACTTTGCCGGATGTTTTATTCATTTTTTTTTTTTTTTTTTTTTGTGTAAAAAAAGCAAACCGGGTTCCCGGTTTTGAGGAATCCGGGTTCCCGGTTCCTACTGTATGGATTTTCAACTTTTTTCATTTTTTCTTTCTTTTTCATTTTTCTTCATTCCCGGCAAAGGGTTACAAGTATATATCATCTGCAATTGTGCTACAATACAAAGCACATCGATCCTTACCCATTTAATTCTCCATATGTGGTCCCACCACCCCAAACTCAAGCTCGAGACATGTCTCAGGATTGTGATTCAAGTGCGGGTCATATGGTCATGCCTAATAATCTAAGGGATAATGGCTTATATCGTGGCTACAAAGAAAAGGCTACAGGCTCAAAGTGGGCTAAGACGGATAATAATTAATTCAAGGGATAGAAAGCTAAAAAGGCACAAATGGCTAACAAAGAACTGCCCCTATCATTTTCCTAAGTACATAGCTTGTCTTTAGTTCATATCTAAGTGGGTTCTCTACTAATTAGGATTTCACATTCTACACACCAAACATATTCCTTGAGTACAAGCTTACTTCATTTGCATTGTTCATTAATTTTTCCTATCAATTACCTATGTTCGCATGCAATTGTAAGTGCGTTTTATATCAATCCCTAAAGTTCACTATTTCCTATCATAGATTCATCAAGAGTATGCTTAAAGGGATATTTAAAAATTTCTATAGTCAAACGCAACTCCGAAAATTCTTTTATTGAAAGCAAATAAAGCAAATAACACATAAAAATTGGGATGAGGCAACGAACCCCACCCCAAACTCAAAAATGAGTCGTGTCCCCACGACTCGAAAAGACTCAATAAAGCATTTAAACTAATATACACTAAGAGGGAAGTTTAGAAAACGTATCTTAACCAGCGCGAGGCTGGTTATCGGTGTTGCGTTCTGGACCTTTATCTCGCGTAACAGCATCATAAATCGCGTTTTGAAGTGTATTTACGCCTAGGATTAAATTTCGAAGCAGGTCCAATTCTTTTGTAACGTTTCCCAAGGTAGCAATCATCCTCTCCTGATTCTCTTCCAACACCTGAATCTTCGCTTCCAACTCAGGTACAGTTTTCGCTTTCTTTGATTGAGGAGTTCTTGGACTTCTTGTAGCTCGTGTTGCTTCTTCATGGATGTTCTTGATTGTGCTCAAAGCTATACTCACACCAACTGAAACAGTATCAATATCTGCGTCCTTACGCGGAATCTTTGCGTCTAAACACAACTGAGTAATAGTACAAGGGAACTTCAGATTTTGTTGTTTCATTGGTGATTTCGCGAACTCCATGATTGTATCATAAATGATCGTAGCAACATCAAATGGTTTCTCCTCCAAAATACATTTAATAACAAATATGTGCTCTCTCTTCAACTCGGAAGTGTGTTTAATACCAAAGAAAGTGGGTATTATAAAGCGGGACCAAACCTTAGCACGAGGTGTCAAACTACTGCTGTAAAAATGTCCAGGATACCTTTCACCTTCAGGAATTGGGCTAGTCCCATTAACAAGCACGGTCCCCCAAAGGGACTCAAAATCAAAAGAAGGGTCATGAAGAGTTTCTTGGAAGGGGCATGTTCCAGAAAAGTTGGGTAGTTTCAATGATTTCCGAATACGTTCAATAGAGAAAGGAACTACCTTTTTGCGGATATCAATGGCATCATGTGAGGTAGCTAAACCTTCGTAAAATTCTCGCACAAAAGTAGGAATGAACTCAAGCTTCCTTTCTTGTAACTCTTTCCAACCAAACTTAGCACATGTCACAGCATATTCCTTGTAATCACTACTCATAATACCCTTAGGAAAATTCGTCTCCTCACCAAATTTCAAAAATTCAATTCTTTCACGAACCTGAGTATTCCAACAAGTGTAAACCCTCTTAGGCTTGTGGGCCCACATCTTCATACGCGGAGTTTTCTGTTGAACGGGTTCTTCCGGAATCTCTTGTTCAGTTTCCTTCTCAATGTTCTTCGCAATTTCGTCTTCTGGTTCCTTCTCACTTTCAATCTCATCAATCAATCTTCTCTTTAGACTTGTGATTTCTTTTCTGTTAGAACCAAGCTTAACTTCGTCAATTGTTCGTTTAGGACGCGAATCAGGAATCTCAATAGCTTGATCTTGTGAACCACCAATGGTGGTCTTTCTTCTAGGAGCAGTTCGTCGGAAATCACCGGTTCTGTTAGTCATCTCTTTTCACCCCAAACTCAAAACTTCAAATAATGAAAAACTTAGGGAAAAGTTTAGAATTTTGATGTTTTGAGGCTTAGGAATTGAAGAACTAGGGTGAATATGAGATGGGTCTTGGTTAATTTGTATGGGAGAAGAAAGAATTGGGTTTAATTTAAGGAATTGGTGAAGAAGAGTCTTGGGAAAAACTAAGGATTTGATGTTGTTTTGGAGAGGAGGTGAGTTGATCTTATGTTTTTGTGGTGAAAGAGGGTAGGATTTGATGATATATAGTATTTAGGTTGATGATTTTCGTAGGTGGGGAGGCTATTGGTGCGTTTTAGGTAAAAACTTGCAAAAGAGGCTAAGAAAACTAGGTTAAAACACCCAAAACCGCCTCTCACAGCTTTCAAACCGGGTTCCCGGATTTGGAAAACCGGGTCCCCGGTTCCGCGTCGCTGTGATGGCGCGGAAAAATAATTGTGGACTTTTTTTTTTTTTTTTTTTTTTTTTTTTTTTTTTTTTGAAACGCACCAAAACGCTGGACCCCAAGACGCGGGGTCAGGGATTTTCTTCGCCGAAACCGGGTACCCGGTTCTGTGGAATGCGGGTTCCCGGATTTTCTCGCTGGCGCGAATCAAAACGCGCCAAAACGCAGCAACTCAAAACGCCGGGTCAGAACTTTTGGGTGTTTACAGCTCCGAAACCGGGTACCCGGTTCTGCCAAATGCGGGTACCCGGATTTGTGTCGATGGCGCGAATCAAAACGCACGAAAACGCAAGCCACCAAGACGCTGGGTCAGGGAATTTCAGAAATTACAGCACCAAAACCGGGTACCCGGTTCTGTGGAATGCGGGTTCCCGGTTTCTCCTGGACATCCAACCTCTTTTTCTTCTGTTTTCGCCAAATCGACCCCAAACTCAAGTCCTTTTTACCCCTGAAATCATCAAAAACTACTACCCTTCCTCATTTCTTAATAAAAACAATAAAATTACGAAAATCAAACTAATCTAGATTGCAAAAATAGAAAAACTCAGCTAATATACAAGTAATTGGCTTTTGTTTAACGTCGTTAAGCTCGACGGTTTACCTCACGCTTCTAAGGAGTCTCGCGGAGGTACATGACCTCCCCGGGATGTGGATCTTCCGAGCGATTGGTATCTTCACCTCCATGGTATATCTTTAATCTGTGACCATTAACCATAAAGGTACGGTTCTCTAGCGGATGTTCTATTTCTATCGCCCCATGAGGTGTAACTTTGGTCACAATGTATGGACCTGACCACTTAGATCTTAACTTACCCGGAAAATTGCTGAACTTTGAATTATACTTTAATACTTTTTGCCCCACTTCAAAGTTCTTTGGACGAATCCGATTGTCATGCCATTTCTTTGTGTTTTCTTTGTAAAGTTTAGCATTTTCATAAACATGCAATCGGAATTCATCAAGTTCATTAAGCTTCATCATACGATTCTTTCCAGCTAAAATAGGATCTAAGTTCAACTGCGCAATTGCCCAATAGGCACCCATTTCAAGCTCTAAAGGTAAGTGACAAGCCTTACCATACACCATTCGATAGGGAGATGCACCAACTGGAGTCTTAAACGCAGTACGATAGGCCCACAACGCATCATCTAATTTCATTGACCAATCTTTTCTTGTAGGACCAACGGTTTTCTCTAGGATTGACTTGACTTCACGGTTCGAAACTTCAGCTTGACCATTGGATTGTGGATGGTATGCAGTAGATACACGGTGTCTTACTCCATATTTTTCTAGAACAGTCTTCAGATATTTATTAACGAAATGAGATCCTCCATCGCTAATAATCACCCTAGGTGTGCCATGTCTAGTGAAAATATGTGACTTCAAGAACTTGATCACCACTCGTGAATCATTAGTAGGTAAAGCTACCGCTTCTACCCACTTAGATACATAATCAACAGCTAATAAGATAAAGAGGTTACCATTTGAAGGAACGAAAGGACCCATAAAGTCTATGCCCCAAACATCGAATATCTCAACCTCTAACACATTATTACGTGGCATCTCATCCCTCTTAGATATGTTTCCGGTAAACTGGCATCTCGAACACTTCTTAACATATTCATGGCAATCTTTAATAAGAGAAGGCCAGTAAAAACCTGATTGAAATACCTTCGCAGCAGTTCTATCTCCTTTAAAATGTCCGCCATATAAAGAATCATGGCATCCAGCTATAATGGCTTGAGTCTCTTCCCTTGCTACACATCTTCGTATCATTTGGTCAGCACAAACTTTGTAGAGGTAAGGATCCTCCCAAAAGAATTGTCTAGCACGATGGGCTAACCTCTTTCTCTCTTGATAAGTAGAACCTTCAGGGAAAACACCACTCACCACTAAATTCGCAATATCTGCATACCACGGAGCCTCATAATCTCGAACAATGAATAAATTCTCATCAGGAAACTCTTCTCTAACTGCTTCAGTACCACTATTCATTTCTGAACCCTCTAAACGCGATAGATGATCTGCCACTTGATTTTCACAACCCTTTCTATCTTTGATCTCTAAATCGAACTCTTGAAGTAATAACACCCATCTGATTAACCTTGGCTTTGCATCTTTCTTCTCCATAAGAAATCTGATCGCGGAATGATCTGTATAAACAATAACTTTCGCTCCAAGAAGATAAGAGCGAAATTTATCAAACGAATATACAACTGCTAGCAACTCCTTTTCTGTAACTGTGTAATTAATCTGAGCACCATTAAAAGTTTTACTAGCATAGTAAATTGAATGAAAAACTTTCTCTTTTCTTTGTCCCAATACAGCTCCCATACACAAATCACTCGCATCACACATAACTTCAAACGGTAAATTCCAATCTGGAGGTAACACTATAGGAGCAGAAATGAGTTTTTCCTTGATTGCTTTGAAGGCCGCTAAACAAGCTTCATCAAAAAGGAATTTGCAATCCTTTTCGAGTAAGTTGCATAACGGTTTAGCAATCTTAGAAAAATCTTTAATAAAACGCCTATAAAAGCCAGCATGGCCAAGAAAACTTCTTACCCCTTTAACAGAAACAGGAGGGGGAAGAGTTTTAATTACCTCTATCTTCGCTCTATCTACCTCTAAACCAGCACTCGAAACTTTGTGACCCAGAACAATACCTTCGCGAACCATGAAATGACACTTCTCCCAGTTGAGCACCAAATCTGTTTCCTTGCATCTTACTAACACTTTCTCCAAGTTATCTAAACATATATCAAAATCATCACCAAACACGGAGAAATCATCCATGAATACTTCAAGGAAATTATCTATCATGTCCCAGAAGATGGCCATCATACACCTTTGAAAGGTAGCGGGAGCGTTACACAACCCAAATGGCATTCTACGATATGCAAAAGTACCAAATGGGCATGTAAAGGTAGTTTTATGTTGATCTTCTGGAGCCACGTAAATCTGATTGTACCCGGAGTAACCATCCAAGAAGCAATAGTACTCTCTTCCGGCTAATTTATCTAACATTTGATCGATGAAGGGCAAAGGGAAATGATCTTTTCTGGTGGCCTTGTTCAGCTTTCTGTAATCCATGCAAACTCTCCAACCTACTACCGTTCTTGAAGGAATCGCCTCATTTTTATCATTAAGAACCGTTGTCATTCCTCCCTTCTTTGGTACACACTGAACCGGACTCACCCATTCACTACTCGAAATGGGATAAATAATCCCTGCATCTAAAAGCTTGATCACCTCTTTCTTCACCACATCCTTCATAGCGGGCATTAGTCTTCTCTGACCTTCAACCGAGCGTGCATTAGCGTCTTCAAGTATAATTTTATGTTGACAATAGGATGGACTAATGCCTTTGATATCAGCAATTGTCCAACCTATTGCTTCTTTGTTGGCTCTTAACACACGCAACAGTTTATCTTCTTGAGGACCTGTTAAATTAGCTGAAACAATAACAGGTAAAGTTTCATTAGTACCCAAATATGCATACCTCAAGTGTGCAGGCAATGGTTTTTCTTCCAACTCCGGAGGAGATTCAATTGAAGGCTTCTTTTTAGGAATAATCTCCCCTGGTTCTCTCACAGGTTCATAGGCAAGACGCCTATACTTCGGATTTTCAGAATTTAGAGCTGCAACTGTTTCTGTAAGCTCTTCCATCATCTCAGGTGAATCTAATGTCAAAGCAGCCTGCAAGATATCATCAAAATTTAAGCAATTAAATACCTCTTGCGATGCTTGCTCTACTACATCCATTCTGAAGCAATCTTCCTGAGAATCTGGGAATTTCATAGCTCGAAATACATTGAATTTCACTTCCTCATCTTGTATCCTCATTGTCAATTCGCCATTCTCTACATCGATCAATGTCCTCCCTGTAGCTAGGAAGGGTCTACCCAAAATAATGGGGACATTTCTATCTGCATTGTATTCAAGAATTACGAAATCAACAGGAAATATAAGTGTACCTGCCTTAACAAGAACATCCTCAATGCGGCCTTCAGGATGAGCAAGAGACCTGTCCGCCATTTGCAAGACCATAGAGGTGGGTCTTGCATTTCCAATTTTAAGCTTATCAAAGACTGACTTGGGCATCAAGTTGATGCTTGCCCCCAAATCGCATAGCGCCTTTCCCTTCCATTCTTCTCCAATTGATATGGGAATCGTGAAACTCCCCGGATCAACTAACTTCGGAGGTAATTTACTCTGACAAATCGCACTACACTCTTCAGGAAGGCCAATCATCTCATTATCACAGTAGGGCCTTTTGTTAGTGAGGGCCCTCTTTAAAAACTTCGTATACTTAGGAATATCTCGAATCGCCTCAAGTAACGGAATATTAATACTTAGACCTCTTACCCTATTAAAGAATTTCTGAAAATCACCCAAGTCACCCTTTTTCTGAACTCGTGATGGAAACGGTGGTGGAGGGCGATTTACCATACTATCATCTTTCTTCTTCGAAGCCTCTCTTGGCCTTACTATTTCTTCAACTTCATCTTCCTTCTCATTTTCTTTCTCATTTTCTTTCTCACTTACTTCCTTTTCTTTTCTTGGAACTTCTTTCTCTTTCATAACGGGAAAAGGAGGTGGGAGAAGGTTCTTACCACTTCTCAAGGTAACAGCTTTACAATCTTCACGTTGTGGTGGATTTTCGGTATCGCTTGGAAGTTGTCCTTGTGGACGTTGATTGAGCTGTTTACTGATTTGACTCAGCTGATTCTGGAACATCTTCATATTTGCTTCAGCTGCATTTTGTCTTTCTATTGCAGCGTTCTGACGTTCTATTGCTGCGTTCTGACGTTCCATCGCTTGTGCTTGTAGAGCAATCAAATTTTCAACAGTTTTCTGAAGGGTGAGTACCCCTTCTTGTGGATGGGCAGGTAAAGCTTTCTGGTTTAGCGTTTCATCGTAAGTATTCTGAGGAACTTGTCTTGGTACATAAGTATTCTGATTCTGTCCTCCTTGATAATTGTTTTGTGGTCTAGGATTATAGTTATTACCTTGGGGACGCGGCTGATACGCATATGTAGGATTGGCTGCCCCATTAGGATTCGAATATTGAAACCCAGGATGGTTTCTGTTAGGTTGATATCCATTACCACTCGAATTAAAATTACCTCTGTTGGACATAAACATCACTGATTCTTGATTATTCGGACAATTCTCTTCATCATGATCATCAACTCTACAAACGGAACACATATAAACCTCTTGTGCAGCTTGCACAGCTACTTTCTTACCCGAAAATCCTTCTTTTACAGCTAAAGTAAGCTGCTTTAATTGTTGCTCCAAAGTGTTTTGAATCTTCGTTTCAAAGGTAGCAAATTTCTCTTCTATGTCAACATTATTAACACCCTTAACAGGTGTTCTCACTGATTTCCAACCAACTTCGTTCTTGACTGTTCGTTCTAAAATAATTTTGGCATGAGCTGGTTGAACTTGAAGGAAACCTGCACCACATAACGTATCTAACTTTTCTCTCGAAGTTCCATCAAGACCTCTATAAAAAATCTTTAACTGCTGTAATTCTGAGAAACCATGATTTGGAACTCTACGCAAACACATCTGAAATCTAGTCCAACTCTTACCCACAGTCTCATCGTATTCTTGACGAAAATTAGTCAACTCCAATTCAGCATCTAACCTCATATTGCTCGGATAATACCTGTCGAAAAATGCGGCTTCTAATTGATCCCAATTTGTTATCTTCGTCGGATCTTGTGTATCATGCCATTCGCTTGCTCCATCTATGACAAAGAATTTGAATGCTGCAAAATACATCTGCTCTCTAGAGACGCCTTGTGTGATGTAAGAATCACAAATTTGTTTGAATTTCTGAACCGCTCTAATAGGATCTTCAGAAGGTCTTCCACGAAAATTCCCAAAATTTTGAAATTGCGCTAACATACCCGAATCTGGACGGAATCGCGGAACATTAATATCTGGAGCGCCTACTCCTATAGCAGGAGCATGAAATGGGATTTCTAGAGGGCCATTAGTGAACCATGGATCTTGATTCATTACGAACTGGACTGGAGGATTAGGGTGTAATGGTTGAACTTGAGGAATAACGCCTGGAGCTAAAGGTTGGCCATTTGCATCTAACTGGCCTTGTCCATTCTGTTGACCTTGAATAATGATATTCTCCATTCTGTTACTTAATTCTTCTACTTCTAAAGCTTCTCGTTCTCTTCTTCTTCTGTTCGCAAGTCTGATCAACGATTCTGGATTACTAAGGATCGGAGGTGTTGGCTCTAGATCCTTGAATAGCCTTCTTCGCATACACCAAACCTAAAACCTGAAAAAGCTAACAAACAAAAAGCGTAAAACTGATAAAATAAAATAAATGCACTTATCACTAAAGGATAAACACCGTGGTCACACGCTACCGTCCCCGGCAGCGGCGCCAAAAACTTGGTGGTCCTTTGTGTGTTCTAAATAAATGTAAATAATAATCGAACCACAACCGCAAGTGCACGGTTGTCCCAAGTAGTAATTCTGATAATCAGATTCGTTCCAAGGACGGATGGTTGATCACAATGTTTATGCAAATAGCGATTGATGCACTTATGAAAATGAAAGAGGATAAATTGTTTGTTTTGGTTTTGTTTATTATAACTAAATGAAAGATAAAATAATAATGCAAGTAAAAGATAAGACGCAAGTAAAATATATGAAAACGCAATATGAGATGTAGTACTTGAGAACGCAAGGATCCTCCTAATTTTACTTTCTAACTTATGTTGTTTAAGGGTTAAATCAGTCAATTACAATGGTCGGGATTCTAATATCCTTATACCCCCGTCAGGGTGGACTATAAGGCGATCCTAAAGTGTCACTAGTCCCGTCAGGGTAAATATGATCCACCGTTGGATGATTAAGATTTATTACCACATTGGCCCTAGGATTAACTAAGTATGTCAGAATCAATAGTTTTTATCCTAGATTGAACAATTATTTCTGTACCTAAACCCCCCGTCAGGATGATCCATACGCCACATATATGGAATAGCTTAGATACTAACACCTAATTTTAGTTCGCGACTCTAAAATCAGTAAACATTCACAAATTGTCGAAAAGAGTAAAAGCCCTAATTTAATTTAATTTCACAGAAACCCAAATTCAACATTCATTATAAAATAAAATCAGGATTCACCCATTGTTTGTTCTCAAGCACTAATTGAAATTTAGCTCATATTAAAATTAAAAACTAAATAAAAAGAAATGGAATTCATATTCGTTACAAAATTAAAATAAAAGAAAAACCTAATTTTCGGAATAAGAATGACTACGAACGGAGCTATAGACCCACTCCAGCTCTTGTAGCTTCTCCTTTCTTCCTGCTGTAGCTTCTCTGGTGTTTTTAATCTTGTGGAAAGTGAATTGTGTGAAAAATAGAAGTCCAGACCTCCTTTTATAATAAGAAAAACGGATTAGGGCTTGGACCAGAAATTAAAAGCCTAATTAAATGTCCAAGCCCACTCTTTAAGCCCAAAATCCCGTAACTGATGACAGGCTTCCACTAAAACTGCTTTTCCCGATGCGTTACAACTCCGATTGACCTCATTCCAGTTGCTAAAGTTCCGTAACTCGATAAGGAATGATTTCTCTTCAAAGGTCAACAGCTAAATCATCGCTTAAGCACCTCGAAAACAGCAATCAAGGGCCTGGAAAGTGGATTTTCAGCTCTAAAAATAATATCTTCGGGATTTGTCTTCAAGTCTTGACTCTAATTCACGATCTTTGACTTTCTCCTTGGATTCCTCTTCTAGCTAACATCTAAAACCTGTAAACTTTACACTAAAAATACCAATATTACGCGCAAAAGTTTAATAAATTAAAAATGCTAGAAATAAAAAGGTAATTCCGAATTATTGCATATTTAGTCCAAAAGTCTATCGAATTAAGTAAATAAACACCAAAAATGATGTCTCCTAAGGGTCTAAAATAAGAACAATTAGGGAGACATCAACTAGTCATCATTACATCTCAAAGGGCAATAAAGTAAAATCACCTTGCATTGAAATATTATTTTTTCTTAGATTTAACACACTTTTGACATGTGGAATTAATCTTCCCACTAGATTTCATCCTCCACGTGTGTAGGTACAACCATTATATGTTATTGTTTGATGTCTTTTGGTTGATCCTGATGTGAACATAATTTTGTAAGGGGTTGGATATGGATAATCACAAAGGAACGTTTTAGATTTTTTCCGAGACATGGGGATGTTACATTTTTGTTCGATTAGGAGGTTAGTCCGTATTTGGAGAAGTTTGTTTCTTTATTTGAGATCAACGTTTTTATGGGTAAATGATTACGACGCGGTGGATTTGATGGAAGGAGGAACATACGACAAGATTAAACTTTTTAGTTGGATAAGGGAAGGAAGGGGATGTCTATAACAGAAGGAAAATTTAAGTTGAGATATTGTTCACTTGTTTGATCCTTCATGGTTTAAACCCATTTAATTGAGTATTTTGGAGGATTTTGGGTGTTCTACGATGCCGCAGGTCACGACCCTGTTGACTTTTCAATGACGGAGGGTCTGAAGAAATGGATTGGTTATTTGGTTGAAGACTTTCCTTTATAAATGACTCCTTCATTTTTTATTGGCAAGTCAATTTTATATCATAAGTCACTAGCACTCATAAACTTTACAAAGTTATAAAATCCAAAACATATGAAAACTATATAAACCAGAAAAAAGTTACCATAAAATATAAGGACTATTCTACAATAAACTAATTTCTAAACCTTAATGACGTTGATTCAACCTTCAAGCCAATTCAACAACAATATTATGAGCTTTCACATTATCGGACTTCTTCCTCTTGAGTTTAGTCGCCACAAAACTTTGTATTGTATTGATAATCTGATCCTCGTTATGCATAGAGTTACCATGAATTTTCAAATTTCTTTCACTTTTCATTACATAAGTGAAACTTGTAAAGCAAACACCTATGATCAGACTCAACACTTTACTTGAATATTTTGATAACATAAATTTAGTAACATCATCCCAAGCTTCTGCATCAAGTGTAATCTTGCATTTCCTCAAAACTTTCTTCAAATTTTATTTGAAAGTTGGTAGTTGATCAACACATGATCTATGACTTCCATCCTTATATGACAAAACTCACATAATGGATTTACATTCAATCCCACTCCAGTATTCTACTTTTTGTTGCAATTATGTTAATAACAATTTAACCAAGAGAAAAAAGAGTATCTAGGAATGCACCTTTTGCACAAACTAACTTTTAAAAATTAACTTCCACGTGGTTTTTTCTGATATTAAGGAGAGTTTTGCTGAAAAAAAATATATTTTTAGTGCTTTCGCTCCAATTAATAATATGTGATGAGGATATATGGTCATTTAAGCCTCTCAGAATTGGATAAATATGCCATCTATTTTTACTCATGCAAGTTACGCTTGTTTTTTTACACCAATCTCCTTCTTTGTGCACTTATTTATGCAAAATACTACTAGCATCTTGATCATATATCCACCTATCCCATAAAACATATGTCTTTACCATCTCTTACTTTGTGGTTGATAAAGATGAAAGTACAACTTCTAATCTTCATGAGTTGTTTCCACACCCAAATTAAATCTTGTTTAATGCTTAGAATCTAAATGCATTTATCGTTGATAAGATTTGTATGAAAGCATTAACTCCGCAAATTATCATTTTCCTTACACATTCTCTAGATAGTATATAGCAAGCATACTATGTTAATGTCTTCAATTTGTGGTATATTTAATCATCCTTCTTCTTTCCTTAAACAAATTGTAGACCAAGCTATTTTAACACAATTTTCTCCTTCTAAATTTCCTTTCCACATGAAACTAGATATATTTTGATTTATCTTGTAGATGACTTGTTTAAGTAGGAGAAAGACTCTACCCCAAAACAAGACTTTACTAATGAGCACAACTTTTATCAACTCATCTATACCTGCATAAGTGAGTAATTGTAAACCCTAATGTAATATGAACATATATATTCTATCCACAAGTACATTTCTATCACTTACACTCAAATTATTTGAATTTAGAGGAACCCCGAGACATTACACATGCATTCTCCCTATCATAACTTCCAAAATATGAGTTATATCTTCTTGAACTTTATTTGTAGTACCTCCATAGTATACTTTACTTTTTTGTTTATTAATATTGAACCCTGAAATTCTAGAAAACAACTCCAGACCTTCATTGATACTTTTAGCATAATTGGCATTAATATTGAGATATAATGAAAGATTATCAGCAAATATAATACGATTGAGCTTGAGATTGATGCATTTAGAATGAAAGTTAAATATACTTTTCAAACCTATAATTTGAAAAATCTTATGAAGACTTACATACATAGAGAAAAAAGATAAGGAAATATACAATCTCCTTGTCTCAAGCCTCTTTTACCCTAAAAATAGTCACACATCTACCCATTAACAAATATGGAACGTGTTGGAGTACTCACACACATTCTTGATCAATTTAACAAACACATTTGGGAAACCAAAAGCATATAGAGTATTGAATAAACAATCTTAATTATTAGTATCACATATTTTTTTTTAAAGAACAATTTATAGTGCATCTTGGTGAAATGTTTTTCTTCCATACCCCAACACTACATCTTGAGAAATAATAACATTGTCACATATGAACCTCCCTCCCGTATAAGCAACTTGATTCATATATACTATAGAATTGAGAACTTTTTATATCTTTTTAGATACCAATTTAGATATAGATTTATAAGTAGTGTTTACACAGACAATATGTATGAAATTCAATACAATTAAAAGGCATCAAAATTATGTTAATAGCATTCACTTGCTTGAGAATCTCTCTTGAAGATAAATATTTCTTAATTGCCTTGCGGAATTCCTCTCCAACTATCTTCCAAGCTTCCAACCATCATGACCAAGATATTTTTCTTCACAAATAGAGAATAAAGCCTACTTTATTTCCTAATTTATGATAGTAACATTAAGTATATTGCTTTGATCTTCAATTAAAGATGTATTAACAACTGTCTTAAGAATATCTACTGAACAATACTCTTGATTTTTCTCTTTCATGCCCAGAAGATCTTTATAGAAATTCACAAATTCGTCTCTTATCAATTCAGGTTAGTTGACTATAGTTACATTCTATAATAAGTAAGAGTAGATACATTATTTTAACTATTCTTATTTTGATCATTTTTAATAATACGTTGAACTACAATCACTGTCATTAACCCAAATAGCTCTTACTTTTTGTTTCAATACTTCCTGTTCAATTGTTGTTGCTTCTTCAAGATTACTTAGTAATGCTTTCTCTCCTATAAACACATTTTTAACATGATTGCCATTCATGATGCTGAGTTGAACAAGATTAAGTTATCTTCTTATCTCTATAATGTGATGATATTCTCTTCTAAAATGTTTATTGTTCAGAACTTTTATAGATTTTTTAACTTCTTTTTGCTTCATATAGAGATGAAACATGCAATTGCTTTAACTTAAATTTTCAAGTTTTTCTCAAAAATTGTTTATGAGTCTTTATGTTACTCCCAAATGTTAAAGAATTTGAATGAGAAAAGAGCTCTGACTTTACTATTTCTCATTGTGACCTTCATTTCACAATGATTTGAAGTAGATGTAGGTACAATCATAACACTAGATTGAAGATGATCAATCCATCTTACATTTATAAAAACATGATCTATCTTGCTAGCTCTTAATGAATCTTAAGTGTTTTGGTTTGTCCATGTGAAGTAATCACCACCTTATTAGTTATAAATAAATTCAAAAAATCTATACAATCAATAATCTTTCAGGCTCCATTTGTTAAAGAATCATTGTTCAATCTTTCTTTAGTTCTAAGAATCTCATTAAAGTCTCCAAGATAACACATATTATCATTAACATGTTATTGACTCCAGTTAATAATGCCTCTCCATAAGATATCTCTATAATTCTTATCATTTCTTGCATATACAAAACACGCAATGAATCTAGTGCCACATTCCAAAACTTTAGCATGAACTAACACAGCTTGAAAAGTTTTCTCGATTACCTCAATTTTCACATAATTCATATCTCTAAGTAGCCAAATACACCCTGGATCATCTTTATGATAGTTATGAATCCATTATATATGAGATAAATGGAACTTATTTTTATCAAGCTCTTTTCATACTTGACTTGGATCTTCAAAAATCCAATAAGCATTATACTATTATTCAATCTAAAAATATATACATCCATATGTTTGAGAAGTTTATTATAGCCTCTCACATTCCATGCTTCTAGATTCATATGTATGATCATATTCATTAAGTTGGCTTTTGCCTTTGTTAGAATTATCCATATGTTTTTCATCCTTTTCATCTAAAGTAACTTTAACCTTCCAAACTTTTTTTACATTCAGGCATTTACTCTCAAGATTCTTAAATCTATTTCACTTTGATCAAACCATAGGCTTCCAATCATAAATAATTGCAACCTCCTACAAATCATTTTTTCCAATGTAAACATAAAACTTATCAGGTGACTCTACGTTTGTATTAACTTTAACACACACACGAGCATCTTCTAGTCTATCTCTAGATTCAGTTATTGTGTCCATTTTGAGTGGTTTACCTACACCACTTGGAACATAACCCAATCCTTATTTAGTCCATAATTCCATAGGTAAATTTTTCAATTTCAGCCATATAGGTATTTACTGATATCAACATTTTCGAATTGCATGGCAATTTTCCAGGGTCTAAGTAATAGAGGAATGACATTAACATGCCACATTTTCTCCAAATCCTTGTTACAATTAACCTCATTCTTAAAATAGAAGATTGAATGCCTTATTCACTTGATTTAACTTTAATACGACCTAAATTATTCCATTGAAACTGGACCAAATTTCTTATAGTATAAAATGATGGAGAATTGTTAATAAATTGTCCTATTAAGTAATTATCCCACAATTTAGCTCCTTTATCCAAAACATGTTAAGGTGGTTTACTATTTTTCTTGCCTTCATAAGAGATAGACTCGTGATAGTTTAACAGCAACACGTTTTTTATATAACCTTCAAATACCTTAGACCATGGTTGTTTCTCTTTAGTCAACTTCACTAAATCTTCTTTGACTAAGTTAGACACAACTTTTCTAGAAAATTTCTCAACTATATTTGCTCCAAAATTATCAAATTTTTTTTTAGTCGAAAGAAGCATTAATATTAAAACTTCAAGTTACAAGTTAGCCAATCCCTAGTGGATCAAAATCACAAAATAAAATTCTTGCTAATTGAGGGGGAGTAAAGAACTTCCAAAGGCTAAACAAGACACCTTTAAGGACTTGTTTAGCCATCCAATCAGCAGCACAGTTTTTAGATCTCCTCACATAGGAGATTTTAATCCTATACTTAATTTTACACTTAAGAATGTATTTAACTAAGTTTAGAATATTACTGTACACTTTGCTAAATGTTACCTAAAGAAACCATTCCATTAACCATGTTTGATGCAGACATACTGTATTTGATGGTATTCTGTGAGTTGCATCCTATATTACTTGATTTGTTCGAAGAGTTAGAATTTGTTGGAGAGAGAACAAACTTTCTGATATCTCGAAACTTTGCAGGTTGATTCTTAGGCTTTTGAGTGAGCAATTCCTTTGATAATTTACGTTAAGTCATTTTTTAGTATGATACAATAGGGAGTTTTATGGTGGTTGGAGTGAAAACAAGAAGCGAAAACGACTAATGGTTTATTTAAACGTAATAGAGAAAGGTTTATAGAGGAGTAAGAAAAAAGAAAAAGAAAAAATGAAGCATATCTATTTTTTAGGAATTTGATGATGATTTATGGTTAGATCACAAAATTTTCTTGGGTTAAACAGCAAATCTAGAAAAGAAATAAAGCTCGGTTCGGATAAAAGATCGTCCGAGATTGGCTCGAATATAAACAAGCTCAAACTCAAGCTCCAATTTAAGCTTGTTAAGTAAACAAGCTCGCTCGAACTCGTTTGTTAACGACTCGTTTATATCAACGAATTATTGATCGATATATTATTTACTTTTAAATATATTATTAAACCTTCACTATCAACTTGAATATTTTTTATTTCTTTAGATTTTTATATTTTTATTAATATTACAATTCAAACTTTTGTACCACACACTCCATCAAATACCAAACGTTCACGGTAAAAGGGCATTAATATTCCATTGACCAATTTTCAAAGATTCAATTCTTCGTTTTTTATTCTACCAATTACCAAGAACTCGATCTTTGGTAATTTGTTATTTCATATATTACATAAGAATTGAGTTTGCGGTTTGGTATAGTTTATGCAATTCTTTTAGAGAATGAAATATTTTTGTAATACTTTTCAAAACATGGTTTAAAAATGAAAAAAACTCGCCTATAATTCTCTTTTTTCTCTTTTCTTTTGTGGTTAGGGTAGAAATAGATGTTTTGTGATATATTTTTATATAAATGTGATGTGTAAATATTTACTATAATAGATATGTTACTAATAAAATATAAATAGTATAAAATAAGCGTGACCTTTACAATTATTCTAAAGTATATTAACCCTTAGTTTTCTATAATCCAAATGCTTATTTAAAAGAATTATTGTCCAAGAAATACCTCAAGTTATAATTAAATCTCTCTCACCTCAACTATCATTTTTTTTCATAAAAGGTCAAATATATTTTGTTTTTTTTCCTTTCATATATAAAGAGTCGTTTGAGTTATAGGAAGCTTCCCATAACTCAAACTTTGAGTAATAGGAAGCTTCTTATTACTCATTGTTCTTTGAAAAAGACATGTCTTTTATGTGTAAGGGTGTAAGGTGGCAGGTGTCTATTAAGCATTAACCTTATTTTAAACTGCATCATTTTTATTAAGGATTAATACACGTAAACACAACCACTAAAATAATTAAGAATTTGGTTTCAATAAGTAGAAATTAGAAGTATGATCATGAACATAGTACTTAGTTTTTAGATCAAATGATTCTCCAAGGTAAAATGATAACAATGCCCTAGCGTAAAAAGAGTTAAAACCAAAATGAGGGAATATCCTTATAGCTAAAAGTGACAACACAGTTAAAGGCAAACCTAAAGCAATAAATCGATGTGCCCTACAAAAAACAAATCAATTCTTCATCCCTACGTAAATTTCTTTTTTTCGACAAGACTTTTCATTTTTCAAGTCGTTTTCAATAGATTTGTGTTTGATTTGCGGTGAATCCAAGACTTATCATCATGCTTCTATAAACTATTTTTTGTCAGGCATTCATTCTATAAAAGAAAATGAAATTTCGTAGTCGATTATGACAATGTACCATACAGTTGCCTTATTGAGTTTTTTTATTTTTAATATAATTGAAAAAAATAATTGCAAAAAAACTTAACTGATAAAATAATTGCAAAAGTAATATCAAAGCGCTCCTTTGAAGAGCGCCTTTTCCATTTAATGAACCCATTAACTTAATCCAATCCAATTAAACTTAATTTGGAGGCGCTCCTCAAAAAAACGTCTTTACCTTTAAAAAAAACAGATCGTTGGCTAACTATCTCTTCTGTCTATTCTTAAGAAGTATATGTTTAAACTTATTGTTATTTGGTCTAAATTTATATTTACCGCACACAACTAAGCTTATTTCTAATTTTGTCACAGAAAAAAAGAAAACCAGGTTTTATTTCTTATTTATTTATCTGATATGATTAAGTTATTGTTTCGTTTAAATTTGTCTCTTGACTAAGAGAAAGGATTGTTCGATTGATTAGTAGTATTGTTTCCATATAATTCTCTTTAATCGAACAAGTGCTTTTTAATACTTTGCAGAAATAGAGAGGTTGGTTTACCTTCTGCAAAGTATTAAAAAAACACTTGTTAGACTAAAGAGAATGATATGGAAACTGGAAATTATGAGTTCAGATATATTACACAATCTAAACTAGGGAGAATCATATACTAGTAGTAATTAGAAATACAAGATGTTTAGATGCAAAATTAAGCATGACATTAATAATAATCAGATGCTCATGTAAACCATACTATACACCAACTGAAACAACACATATACATATTTCTATTTCTAGACTTTGATTTAGGCGTTTTCCTCAAGCCTTATTTTACTATACCACAGATACATTTCATCTCCTCCATCATTTCTTTTTTTTCTTGTTTATCAATTTTATATCATTTAAAGAAAACCAATAATAACAGAACTATAAATAAATCAACGTTCCAATTTAAACAAGACACTATCTATCTAGAAATTCATCACCTCCTTAACAAACTCTACAATTATCATCAATATTTCTTTCTTCATTCTTAAACAATACAACTAATTAATCAAACAGCCCTTTCCCTTAGAGACCAATTTAAGCAAAACCATAACTTGATGAATCTTAAAACCAATCATAACTAAATTATTATCATGTAAGATACATAAATAAGAGATAAAACTTTTTCTTCTTATTTTTTTATAAAATTTAGACCATATAACAGTAAGTTTAAGCACATAGTTTCTTAAGTAGAGAAGAAATTGTTGGCCAATGATCTTTGTAGATTTTGTTTTTTTTTTAAGTAAAGGCACTCTTTAAAGGAGCGCCTCAGAATTAAGCTTAATGGATCAGATTAAATTTAATGGGCTAGTAATGGGCTAGAGGCGCTTCTCGGAGGAGCGCCTTGACGTTACTTTTGCAATTATTTTATCATTTTAAGTTTTTCTTGTAATTATTTTTTTCAAATATGTCACTAATAAAAAAAGCTCTGCCTTATTAGAGACAATTATGTAGCCATATTACCCTATTAATTGCACAATCAAAATACCTTAGCTTGTTCCGGTTGCATGATTTACTTCCTCCATTTCTAAATAATTATGTCACTTACTCTAAAAAAAATATCATCATGGAATTTGTATGAAAATATCATCATGGAATTTGTATATAAATATCATTTATAAACTATCTTGACATCATAAAAAATTAAGAAAATCCGCTATAGATGCCTACTATTTTAAAATTTAACAAATAAATACCTAAATCTTCAACAATGACAAATAAATACCTAAATTTTTATTTTATATCTTCCGTTAATACCCATCGTTGCTTTTTACGTTAACTACCGCATGGCGATTGTGTGACGCTAGTATCCAAGTATTTCAACATTTGACAAATAAATACAAATTCTCACACGTGTTTGTCTTAAAAATAGGAAGAAAATACTAAATTTATTCCTAAAATAACTGATATTTACAAACAAAAAAAAAACAGAGCCACACGGCAGTTATTGTCAAAAGTAACGGTGGATACTAACGAAAGACAAAAAATTAAGGGTGATTGACCTATAGGGTATTGGAGGCTATTTTCCTGCCACAAAGAAACTAGTAGTAATCTTACTTTTTTAAAGGGATCTCAAAAATGACCAAATACTAAAATACCCTTACAAACACTAAAAGACAAAAAAAAGTGATGTCACTGTTCATCTTCTCTCTCCACTGCCCACCTACCTCCGACATCCGACCACCGACCGCCGACTTCCGGCCATCGATCTCCGGCCACCGAAAAAATGATGAGTTTTGGGGAAAATGACGAGTTTCAGAAATTTTGATGAGTTTCGTAAAATAAATGATGAGTACTCATAAAAAAATGATGAGTATTACTCTATCAAAGAATGATGAGTATGGATATAAAATGATGAGTATGGATAAAAATGATGAGTATAGCTAAAAAATGGTGAGTATTGCTAAAAAAAACAAAAGGTAAATAGTCATAATAATTATTTATTCACTTAAATAAAACCTAAAAATCACTTTACAAACCATTATTACAATTTACTAGCTAAAAAATTAAAAAAGACTATCTAAATTCATTTGACCTGATCTGGTCGAACCAGATCTTTAAAAAAACTATTCTAACCGTAAAAAAACGCTGAATAAAAAAAACCACTGTAGCACAATGAAGGAGATCTCGCTTGGATCTCTGCTTTGCTGGAAAACGCTTGGATCTATGAAAGAGATCTCGAACTGTTGCGCGTCACTGGAGCTCGCTGCGCGTCACAGCAGCAACCAGAGAAGAAAGCAACTCCGGCGAATAGTGACGAATCTCCTCGCGCAGCAACTTGTTCACTACCACCATTTCTACGTTCGCTGCTTGAAGACTCGCCTCTGTTCGTGACCTACGAACTGGAACAGATCTGAACTCACCTTGCCGGAGAAGAAGGACGATTCAACTGTTAAGCACGAGAAGAAGAAGGAAACCCCTCGCCGGAGAAGAAGGACGCGCTGGCTCACAAACAGATCTTGCCTGAGCTGGCTGCTGCGCTGCTGCTTCATCGGAGACCGTTGCTGCTTTGTCGAAGCTCGCTTGGATCTCAAACAAGGAAGCAGATCTAGATCTGCTGCAACTCAAAAGTGGACCTAAAAATCATTTCGCCGGAGATCTCGAGTGCTGAGCTCAATCTTCCATGGCCGCTGACGAAGATAAAGGGAGCTTGATCTGCTACGATGGTGGTGCTCCGGTGGAGGTTCTTGAGGGAGTGCGATGGTGGTGCTACAGTGGAGGTTCATGAGGGAGGGAGGAGGTGGTGGTGCTCGCCGGAAAACAGTTGGATTTGATGAGAGAGGAGAGAGATTAGGGAAGCTGCAGGAGAGAGAAAGAATGTGACGGGAAATGATTTTTGGGACTTTTAAAAAACAAAATTTAGTTTATATAATAGGAAAAAACAAAAAGGGGTAGGAATGTATTGGGAATTTAGCATATAGTGTTAAAATATTATTGAAGCCCCTAATAAGAAGAACAAAAGAAGGGGGTTAGGTTAGGTCTAGGGGGTGTGTGTTCAATACCCCTTGAGTCAATATCTCAAAAATATAAAGTTGGGTATCTATTTGTCATTATTGAAAACTTAGACACTTATTTGTTCAAATTTAGTAACCTTTTCCACGAGAGAATTTTCCCTAACAAAATTGAAAATATAAATTATTGTTAAAAATAGGGAAATACACTCGTGGGGACCCAGAGATTCAAATTTTGACTTTTAGGTGTCCAAGTCTTTTAAGTGACAAATCAGTACCCAAGGTTTCATTTTTGTGACCGTTATTACATGTCGTCAGTTTCTCCAGTAAGTGTCATGTGGTACCTACGTGGCGCGGGCATGGCAGATTTTCCACTTGCCACGTATGCACCACGTAGGCGCCATGTGGCACTTACGGAGAAACTGACGGTGTGCACTAACGGAGTCAAAAAATAAAACCTTGGGTACTGATTTGTCACTTTTAAAACCTTGGACACACATAAATCAAATATCGGATCTGGTGGGTACCACATAAGGAATTATCCCTTAGTAATAAGATTAGTGAAAGAAAGAGAATGTATTATTTCACACTAACAAATTACACGTGGAAGGACCTATTTATCGAACAAACAATGAACTTTCACAACATAAACTTAACACACAAAAGGTAAGTTACAACTTTTGTAACTCTAAAATAAATATCTATAATATTTATAATACTCCCCCTTGGATATATATATTTCATATACTCTTTAAATATTGCCTCTTTAAAAACCTTGTTAGTTAACCCAATGGAATAAAACCAGGACAAGGGAAAAAGAGTGCAATGCATATTGATTATTATCCCTTTGATTTTGGCAAGATATCTTTTAGCTGACGCATACCAATATTGTTGACCAAGTTTCTGAATGTTGTAGTTGATAATGCTTTAGTGAATAAATTTGCATAATTGTTGATGACTGTATTTGTTGAACTTCGATATCACCATTCATTTGTAACTCATGTTCGTAGAAAAACTTTGGTGATATATGATTTGTTTTGTAACCTTTGATATAGCCATTTTTAATGTGTTCTATACATGCAACATTTTCTTAATACAATATACTTGGTGTCGATTCTGTTGAAGGTAAACCACACGTCTCGGATATGATGTCTCAAAGATCCTAACCATTTAAATTCTCTACTTGTTTCATATAATGCCAATATTTCAGAGTGATTAGTTGAAGCGGTCACTAAAGTTTGTTTCACTGATCTCCATGAAATTGCAGCACCGCCACAATTAAATATGTACCCACTTTGAAATTTTTCTTTATGCGGATCTGAAGATAGCCAGCATTAGCATAACCCACTATTTGAATCCTTTGAGTAAGAGAAATTCATATTTGTTGACCCACGAAGATAACAAAAAGTACGTTTAACACCATTCCAAAGTCTTCACGTTAGTTCTAAGTTATACCTTGCTAACAAATTGACTGAAAATGCTATGTTAGATCTTGTGCAGTTTGCAAGGTACATTAATCCCCCAATAACACTAGGATAAGGTACTTTGGGACCTAATAAATATTATCTTCTTCTCGTGGGCAAAAGGAATCTTTATTTATTTCTAGTGATCGAACAACCATGGGATTACTAAATGGGTGAGTCTTATCCATATAAAAGTGTTTCATAATTTTTTTTGGTGTATGTTGATTGATGGATAAAGATCTCATTTGATAAGTGTTCAATTTATAGACCCAGACAAAACTTTTTCCAAAAAAAAATATCTCAAATTCTTTCATTAAATAATTAGTAGTTGTAGTGAGCTCTTCTGCGGTTCCTACAAGTTTTACGTCATCGAACGTATTCGGTGGTTGTAATATCGAACGTATTGTCTTATTCCTTTGGTTTTGATTTGTTGGATACCTTGTCGAGGTTACCATTTCCTTGATCACACTTAAACTTATCACTCGTTTTCCTTGTGACCATCTATTTCTCACAACAAATACAAGTAAGAGTTTTTCTGGTCTTGTATTCGGATCTACCTCGAAACTTTGACTTGTCTTGATTCAATGAGTCTCGTGATTTATTTGTTTATCGACTCTCAACAAAATAGTCATATGAGTGAGACAACGAACAAAGTCCATTCGTTGAGCTTCTATGTTCAGGATACTATTCTTCTCAATCTCCACAAAAAATTTCGGTGTGGAATTGCTCAAAGACACGAATAACATCTCCCAAATGTCAAGAAGAGACCTAAGAATAAGTAAGGACATTACCTCGTTGTCCAAGGGTCCAAAGTACTCACCGTTAACCATATAATAATGAGATAGCAAGACTTTTCTCTAGACAACACTAAAGGATTACCGAATACATCAACGAATAGAATACACAAAATTGGAACAAGCTCAGAAGGCGTGAAACGAGGCTATAACTTCAGTTCAGCAGTTTTGAAATTGTAAAGCAAGAAAAGTGAATCCATTAATGGCGGAAACAGAGTAAACAAGAAGAAGAAGAAGAATAAGAAGAAGAAGAAGAAGAAGAAGAAGAAGATTAAAGCAACTAAGAATTGAGAGTGTTTTTCATTATTGTTTAAGGTGTTTGTACAAGTGTATATATACACATTTTCTCCAATGAAACAGCTTACAACTGGAAACTAAACAGCTGTACACTTCTAACTACCTTTCTAACTAATTAAGTAACTATTTAAATTTTAGTCCTTAATCTTCTTTTCCTTTATCAATCAACTCCATTTGTTTTAGCTCAAGTAACGAATTCATACTCCAAGATCCCCCCACAAGCGGAAGATGGATATTAATTAGATTCGGCTTGCTAATATGATTATGAAATGTAAGAGAACCCAAAGACTTTGTGAAGATGTCAGCAAGTTGTATAGAGGATGAAATGTAGAACAATTTTATAGTGCTTGAATGAATCTTTTCTCGTGTAATCTTACAATCAATATCAACATGTTTTGTTCTCTCGTGTTGAATAGGATTAGTGCACATTGCAATAGCAGATTTGCTATCTAAGTATATATGAGCTAGTAAAGGATGTGAAAAGCCATATTCCTCTAAAGCATATAATAACCACTGAATTTCACAAGTGGTAGCTGTTAATGGTCTATATTCAGCTTCACCAGAGGATCGACTAATCGTTGATCGTTTCTTGCTTTTCCATGATATTAATGAGTCTCCTAGAAATATACAAAAACCTGTGATGCTTATTCTAGTATCTAAGCATCCTGCCCAGTCACTATCACAAAATGATTTGAGTTTGATATCTGAAGAGGAAGGAAAGAAAATTCCTTGACCAACAGTTAACTTTATATATCTTAATACTCTTTGAGCAACATTCCAGTGATTTTTGGATAGTTCGGATAGAAACTGACTTACACAAGTAATAGAGTATGTCCAGTTAGGTCTTGTTATAGTTAGATAGTGTAATCTACATAATAATCTCCTAGAACATAAGGGATCTTCTAATAAATTCTTATCATCTTATATTAGTTTGAGTGTTGATTCCATAGGAAATGCTACAGGTTTTGAGCCAAGAATCCCACATTCCGGTAAAATATCAAAGGCAAATTTTCTTTGGCAAAGTGAAATTCCCTTTGAACTTCTTGCAACTTCAATTCCAAGAAAAAACTTCAATTCACCTAAGTCTTTAATAGTGAATTATGAGTGAAGAAATTACTTAAGTTGAGTAATATCTGAGAGTGAGCTACTTGTGATGATAATATCATCCACATAGACAAGTACATCAATAAAGGACGATGACGAGACTTTTATGAAGAGACTAAAATCACTATCAGAATTTTGGAAGCCATATACAATTAAGGCAGATGATAGTTTAGAAAACCATTGCCTAGAGGCTTGTTGCAATCCATATAAGCTTTTATTCAACTTACAAACTGAAGTTGGTGGTGCATTAACACCATAAGGAATTTTCATGTAGACCTCATGTAGATCACCATGAAGGAAGGCATTATTGACATCTAATTGATGCAGATGCCACTTATTTGTAGAAGCTAATGCAATCATCAATCTGATAGAAGTTAGTTTTGCAACTGGAGAGAAGGTATCAAAAAAATCCAAACCTTCTTGTTGATTGTATCCTTTAGCAACTAGCCTTGCTTTGTGTCTCTCAAGGCTTCCATCTGCCTTATATTTGAGCTTAAAAACCTATTTACTTACAATAGGATTTATATTTTCTGTGATTGGTACAATACTCCAAGTTTGATTATGTTCATGAGCTGATAATTCAGTTTGAATTGCTTGCATCCATTCAGGAGATTTGGATGCTTGTTTGTAAGTTTGCTGTTTAGTTTGAATACTTATGGAGGCTATAAAGTGATTATATTTTGTAGAAAGATGTTTTGTACTAAAAAAATCCTGAATTGGATAGAGGTTGGGTTGTTTTGTATGAGTGATTGGTTCTATAGGAATTAGGGAAGTACAAAGAGCTTTTGTATTACATATATAATCTTTGAGATAGGCAGGAGCTTGTCTATTTCTTGTAGGTTTTTTCTGAAGTGTATTGTCAGTTGTGGAAATATTCTGTGGTGGAGGTGTTGAGCTTTTAGGTGTTAACTCAAGGTAGGGTGTTGTTGAGGGTGGAAAAAGAAAGGTATGAAGGTTTTGTTGAGGTGTAGATGTAGTTGAAAAGGGGAATAAAGTTTCATGAAAGACAATATTTCTTGAAATAAAAGTTAGAAAGGTAGTTAGAAGTGTACATCTATTTAGTTTCCAGCTGTAAGTTGCTTCATTGGAGAAAATGTGTATATATACACCTGTACAAACACCTTAAACAATAATGAAAAACACTCTCAATTCTTAGCTGCTTTAATCTTCTTCTTCTTCTTCTTCTTGTTTACTCTGTTTCCACCATTAATGGCTTCACTTTTTTGGCTTTACAATTTCACATGGTATCAGAGCTCCATAGTCTTTGAGGTCCTGGGTTCGAGTCTTTCCACCGCCACCCACTATACATTTGCATGTGCAAAGCTTAACTCTAATAAGCTTCTAAGGCTTCTACTAAGCTTGCACGTGGTGGCGTGTTGGAATGTAAATTCTCATATATATATATATATATATATATATATATATATATATATATATATATACATATAATGCGTTCTCCTAACCGTTTAGACTTTTGGTTGAGTTGGCAATTTAAGAGCAGTTAGAACGACAATCTCACTGTTGGGTCTGAATTGCGATGTGTTAGGAACATCGTGTCAAAATTATGTTTCGATCAGGTTTGATTTGAACATCCAACTGGAGCTCGCAAATATTCTACCGCGGGGAGATTTTTTGGATACTTCTCTATTGGTTTCACTCTTTTGTGCTCTTTAATTCACTCTCTAAGTGTTTCACTCTTCTATCTTACTTGATGCGAATGATATTTAGTTGTACTCTATATATAGAACTAAAGGGAGAGAAATGAGAGGTTATTAAACACTTGAATTAATGACGTGAACACACTTGTGTATTTTCAATACATTCTTTTACAATTCTAAAGTTTTAATTTCATTGTTTTCGAATAAGCTCTTCTATTACGAATGCATGATATGTACTCCAGGATAGGGAACCAACCCAACAAAATCTTACTAAAAAATATTGTTCTTTTCATATACTAACTTGAACGACAGTGTGCCATCTAAAGATCTCCTGCTATTTGCAAAAAAAATAAGGTTCAAGACATTAGACAACAAGAATCATCGGGAGATCAATAAATCCCTTGAATAAAGACATATACCAATTGAAGATTTAACATGAATAGGGGGCAAAGGAGATTTTCTTTGTTAAGGTAGGCTAAAGAGGTTCGAGGCAACACTCCATATGTTTTCCGAAATTAATTACATTGTAGGTTCCTACATCATTAGATATGTGCCTTGTTTTAATAGTTTTTTTTAGTTAATTAAGTATAAGTCTCTACATTATACAAAATAACCTATATTGAGGAGAAAGGGAGATACTAACCTATATTAAGGGGGAGGGGAGGTACTGGTATAATTTTTTTATAGGGGTTCAAGAACAATTTTACAAAAATGACTTCTATATTATTCTATCATTGATAGTTCTGATACAGAAGAAGTTTGTATCTTTTTAACTATTTAGTACATCATTTTTTTTTATTAATATGATAAGAGACTAAATAATGTGTAATTAAATAAAAAGTTAATGACGAATAACCACCTGTCACCTTATATTCTAACCCATAAAAAACACCATCTTTTTTAAGTTATTCTAAAACTCAAAAACTTTTCAAAACTTAAAATTTAAATTTTAAGAAGTTTTCCATAATTCAAACAATTCTTTTATAAAAAAAAAAATGAAAAAAACAGAATGGATGTGGTCGTCATAAAAAAAAGAAAAAGGTTAAAATAAAATGAAATTAATTCTAATTTAAAGTATTTTTTAGATATTAATCCTTAAATAAAATATTCCTTAGACATAGTTTATAATTGGAAAGACCAAAAATATTGTATTAACTGTATTGATGATGAATAACGATTCAAATTTACAGAAAACAAATCTCTTGAACTGGCGTCGGAAATCCTCAAGAGGAAAATTCCACCTTTTAAGTAACCAAATACAATAGTATTTGGTTTGTATTTGGTTGTCACGCTCATCGTGTACTTTTTACTTGCCAGTTTCCATATAAAGTAGAACATACAAATAGGACCCTCATATTACCCTATACCACTTTTCCTTCGTCAATGAGCACCACCTATGAATTACTAGGATTACTCTTTCAGGCGTAGGAGTTGGTCCGACCCACATACCAAGAGCCAAGTTTGCATCTCTTATAATGAACAATTGACCATTCTATCCAGTTTACTGAAAAGATAGTGAACGATTTTAGGAAATCATTAGGTATCAGGTAAATGGGCTATGACTGAAAATAAGAAAATCAAAATTTATCATAAGTTATTTTTTACGATGATTTTAATAATCAACCAAATTCTACATCAAATGTGAAGATATCTAAAAAGTGAAAGATAAAAATAATCTAAGCTGTGTAACTCTTTTCATTTTGGTACACTTTTTGATTTAATAGCAAAGAAAACCTATTACTCTTACTGTCAATAGGTTTTCTTTGCTATTTTCATCTCTTGTAATTGTAAATATTCGTTCTATATTTTTATAGATTAAAAAATTCGGAAGAGATCAGAAAAATAATTAGGTTTGGGGGAGCAGAGAGAATAGTTGTTGATGGTATGAATGCAGACAATATTTGGGTGCTTTTGCAATATAATATCAAGGAGTATGTTCCCACTTACTGCGCATGAAGATTAGACAAACGCTTATAAGCTAATTTAATGAATATTATTTGAAAAAACTGAGAGAGAAAGTTGTGGATGTTCCGTGGCTTGAAGGTTATAACTCTAATTCAATCCAAAATAATATGATTTCTGACACAAACAGCCAACTGCTTACATCGTACCAGATGCTAATTCCAACATGGGAAGAAAGAGAAATGCAAATTGCTAAGGGAGCATTTTGAGTTTTTTTTTTATTTTAGTTTTTTTTTTAAAAGTAATTAGCATTTGGTCACACATGAGAAAAGTTTTACAACTTTAGCACCCGGGCGGGTTCCCGGTTCCCGCCCCTCTAATAGGGGCGGGTTCCGGGTTTCCGCCCTCAGTTAAAATCGTGTTTAAAGAGGGGCGGTATTGAGCCGACCGCCCCTAGTTCAAAATTAAAAAAAAAAGTAATTAGCAACTTAATTTTTCCGCCAGGAGGGCGGTGGGGAGCATCCCGCCCCTAGGCAAAATTAAAAAAAAAAAAGAGGGGCGGTCAACGGGAACCCGCCCCTTGTTGAATATATGTTCTTCCCCCAATTTCTCTAACCCTAATCCGAAAATTCATTCCCCCTCTCCCCATTTCTCTCTTCTACACCCAAATTCATCCTAAAATCTACAACCATTTCATCAAAGTCTTGGATATCTCACCTTAAAGGTAATTACTCTATCCATTTTGTATTATATCATATATATTTAAGTGAGAAAAGTATGGTTTTTTTGTTATAATATTAATTGTAGTATTTTGTGGTTTAAATTGATTTGTTTAAACTAGGCTTTATATATTGTGTTTGAGTTAGATTTGATTAGTTTAAAATAGGTTTTATTTATTGTGCTTGATTTAGTATTGATTTGGTTGTGTGTTTTATTGGGTTTTAGGAAAAAATGAATGTTACGTGGTTATGTTTTTATCGGGGTGATATTGTTCAAAGCGGTAACGGTGTTGTTGAATATAACGGGGGAGATTGTAAAGCTTTTATGACCGGAGGAGATATTGGGCTACGTGGGTTAAAACAAGCCGTGTGTTCAAATTGCAAGTGGAACGAAAATGAAGTAATTTTCGATTTGAAATGGCGTTGTCCGGTTTCGGCAAACCCTCCACGGTATCATGTGATAGATGTTGGGGAGGAGACAATCAATGCGATGATTGGTGGGGTGAGGAACGGACAATACCAAGCTATCGAGATTTATGCCGTGGTTAAAGATATTCGGAAAACACAAGCGTCCAATTCGCGCGAGAAAGGGAAAAAAAAGATTTGCGAGCGTGGTAATACATCCACACCGCTTGAGCCGATTCGCGAGACAATTCGTGATTTTGATAGTGAACATGGTAGTGATAGTGAAACCGATTCGGTGGCATCCGATGAAGAGGGTTATCATGGATATAGTGATGAGGGTGAAGTTAGTGGTGAAGACGTCGATGACGATGATGATTGCTCTAATCCAACTAAATACAATTTTGGTCCTCTTGATATGAGTGAAGGAGTCGAGTGTCATGATTGGGAAAAGAGTCAACCATCGTCCATGGTGAAAGGAGTTAATCTCATGTTGGGTGAGCGGTACGCTTCTAGGCGTGCTCTTTTGTTGGATGTTAGTAGGTGGCACCTTAAAAACCACAAGGAATGTAAATTGGAAAGGACAACAAATAAATATATTACACGCATTTGTGTACACGCTAAAGACGGGTGTCCATTTTATATTCGTGGTACTTTTAATAGTAGTAATAATGTGTGGCAAATTACTAGTTTAGAAGGACATAAGTGTCATCACGGAATTCTCGTAAAAAATCACCGGCAATTGAGTTCGGATTTTGTAAGGGATGAAATATTCGCGATGGTGAGTACCGATATAGCTATGAAGATTGGACTGATTCAAACTCAAATACATAAGGACTATGGTCATTTCATTTCGTATGCTAAGGCATGGCGTGGTATACAAAAAGTGCTCGAAAAATTATACGGTACTCATGAACGTGCGTTCACAGAGTTGCCTAAACTTTTAAACGCTTTGCGAATCACTAACCGAGGAACAATATACGAGTTTGAGTACAAACGTGTGATCGGTAACCGAGCTACATTTAATATGGTTTTTTGGGCATATGGACCGAATATTGAAGGTTTCAAGCATATGATGCCCGTGGTTAGCATCGATGCCACCCATTTATATGGAAAATATAACGGTAAACTACTTATTGCGGTTGGGTACGATGCGAACAATCAACTATTCCCGTTAGCTTATGCTTTAGCCGATGAAGAGACGACCGAATCGTGGACCTTTTTTTTTACTTGTTTAAAAAAATATCTTACAAAGGATCGAAAAATATGTTTATTGTCGGATCGACATAAAGGTATATTGAGAAGCGTACGCGATGTATATCCGGAACCCGAAGGAGTTCACCGATATTGTGCGCGTCACGTAGCAAGCAATTTGAATAAACGGTTCAAAAACCGTGTGGCGAAAAAGGCTTTCATGGATCTTGCGTACATGTCGGATATTCATGAATTCGACAAGTATTACCGGGAATTTTGCGAGTTAAACGACGGAAAATACAAGAGTTGGGTTGAAGATATCCCTAAAGAAAGATGGGCTCTTGCGCATGACGGGGGGTACCGTTATGGTAATATGACAACAAATTTATCAGAGATTTTTAATAATGTCTTGAAGGGAGTTAGGGGGTTGCCTGTTACGGCCATTGTGTTGTTGACATTTGAGAAAAGTGCTGGTTACTTTGTGAAAAGGAGACAACTAGGAAAAGATGCATTACTTTGTGAGAAGCGTTATTCCATCTTCTGATTTCGCTCTCGTACTTTATACTCCAATTCTCTCCCGATTTCCCAACACGATCAAATGTTGTATGATATTTATCTTGCTCTTGATTGATGGGTTCGGGAATATCTTGAACGAGCCTGAATTGCCTCAACACTCGATCGCGACGGTACCACTCAACGTTATTGAAATGGATTAGTAGAACGACACATAGATACACCTCACGCCATTGTAAACAGGTTTCGGAAACAAAATTGACTCTAGCGTTCTCGTACGGTGTCCAATTAACCTATTCGAGAAAAAATAGAATAATCAATAAGTGTTTAAATTTCTAATTAATCCAAAAAACAGCAACCTGATTTGGTTCTTGCAAGTCTAAGTCATCGCGATATATTCTCAAAGTCCGACCGCAACTTTCCGCCCATGTCTTCGCTCCATTCCAACTAATAATTAATAAACACGGAACCATTAAAAACACATAGATTGATTCGTCTAACAAATAACAATTAACTTACTATCGAGAAGCGGGACCGTATCCTTCTAGAACGGGGTTCACTAAAACGCGGGGTCTAGTGTGTAGATAATCCCAACACCATAACTATTTAATGAAAACTCAATTAGTAGAATAAAACATTAGGGGAATAACAAATTTGGAAAATACCTGTAATAGTAGCCCGCATCCTTTCAGGGTTGAAATTTTTCCCTCACATACTTGACAAAGACCACTATATAAGTATGATAACGTGGCCGACCCCCAACTATATCGACTAATACCCTTTATATCACGCAACAGTGGAAGATATATTGTAGGCACGGTGTTTTGTTTTCCACTTGGAAAAAGAAAAGTACCAATTACATACAAAATGTAGGCCGTTGCGAAGTGACGTAATTCTTCCGGCTCAGCTCCTACTCGGGGTTTTGTAGTACCAAATGTGGTCTTTAGCCAGTTAACCAATATCACGTTACGCCCATTGCTATCGGGTGCCGGAACCACACCAAATAGATGATTACAAATTTCTTGAAAGTCAAAGTTAGCCCGCTCCGGATCGGTCACCACTTTTCCTCTAATAGGTAATCCCAAGATCATGGATACGTCTCGTAACGTGACGGTCATCTCACCAACGGGCATATGAAAGGTGTGAGTCTCCCGTCTCCACCTTTTGGCCATCGCGGATAGTAGAGCGTGATCCAATACTATCCGCTCAATCTTCCGAATCTCGCCAAACCCGGCTTCTTCGACAAGTGGCACCACCCGTGGGTCCAATTTCCACGGAGTTGTGGTTAATGGTTTTATCAAGACACCGGCATCTCGTCCCTATAACCCAACAAAAAAGTAAGCGATAAAAAAACAAATAAATTAAATTAAATTATATAAATAAACTAAAAAAACTTACGATGTTCCAAGCTCTTTCACTAAGGTGCTCGTGTTTGGTTTGTCTCCACAAAAGAGTGTTTGTATTGCTACTCGAAGCCATTATACCTATCAAGAAAAAGGATAAAAATATTTTTATTCAATGAATGAGTTTAAATGAAATTGTATAAAACTTCAAGGACCAATTGTGCAATTACCTAAAAAGAACAACTAACACAAATTTCTATTTATATAAAATAAAGGGACTAACTTGCAAATATATAAAACTAAAATGCCCAATTATGCAATTATTAAAATTAATAAGGACCTCTTGTGCAATTAACTAAAAAATGCCAATTACATCAAAAATCTAATTATAATCAACATAGGGTTTAAATGGAATTACATAATATAACAAGGACTAAAAATGCAAATTTCAAATTTTCATGGACCAAATTTGCAATTACCTAAAAGTAACAATTAACTCAACTTTCTATTTACATCAAAATAAATTACAATCTAATATAACTTATACATGGATTAATCAAACTAATTAATCGAAATTAAAAAAAAATTGAAGAACCCTAACTTTTAATTTTATGGATTAAAAGTAGTAAAATAAAATAGGGAGCACTTGGAAGGCATACCTACCTTGATCGGCGATGGTTTATTGATCTCCTCGGCGGCGGCGGCGGTTCTGGTGCAAAACTCGGCGGCAGCAGTGAAGTGGTTTCCAAAGCAAACGTTTTTTAATTTTTCTGCAGAAATATTTGGGGAAGAACATATATTCAACAAGGGGCGGGTTCCCGATGACCGCCCCTCTTTTTTTTTTAAATTTTGCCTAGGGGCGGGATGCTCCCCACCGCCCTCCTGGCGGAAAAATTAAGTCGCTAATTACTTTTTTTTTTTAATTTTGAACTAGGGGCGGTCGGCTCAATACCGCCCCTCTTTAAACACGATTTTAACTAAGGGCGGAAACCCGTAGGGGCGGGAACCGGGAACCCGCCCGGGTGCTAAAGTTGTAAAACTTTTCTCATGTGTGACAAAATGCTAATTACTTTTAAAAAAAAAAAAAACTCGAGCATTTTGCCAACCAATGAACTTACTCACTATTAAAAAAAAAAAAAAAAAACTCACTCACATAATCTGACCCAAAAAAAAAATAACTTACCCACATAATAATGGTATTGCGAAAAAAACAATTTGAACAAAAAAAAAAAGGTATTGCGAAAAAACCGACATAAAATTCTAGACAAATTTTGCATTGGATAAATAGTACTACCATAGAACTCTTCAGGGACGGATGTAGAGGGCTGCAAGCTCCTGCACCAGATTACGAAGCAAATTTGATCCTTTTTTTTTTCTTTCATTTTTTGTATTTTTCAAAATACTTTCTAAAAATGTATTTTGGCTAAAGAAATGAAAACAGTGACGCGAAATACTGTGACGCGAGCCATCACCCTGGCGAAGCACAGTGAAGCTACTGTGAACGAGCCATGGCGGATCCAACTCATAACGGCGGTCTCCAGCTCAAGTGAAGCCATGGAAAGCATCTCTGCTGATATCTTCTCCAACAAAGCTCCGGCAGGGGAGTATATCTATTATTTTCCTTTTTCTTTTTTTTCCCGTTTAATTGTAGTGATGTAATTTTTTTTCTTAGCTGGTTTTTCTTTTTTTGTTGTAATAGTATATATTGGTTGAAATTTCAATAAAATATAATTTTATGGATATTCCTTTGTATTTTTAAATAGTACTCGTTATTTTTTATTAAGTATTCTGCATCACTAAGTACTTAATGTTTTTTCATGGAGTATTTTCTGATACTATGTATTTTAATTTCAATACCCGGTGTTTTATTTCGATACTATGTATTTTTTTGATACTCTATGTTTTTTATTTCTCGGAGTACTCTGTAAATTCACTGAGTACGCCACTGGTGGCGGAAATGGTTGGTGGATGGTGACCGGAGTTGAACAGTGCCATCACTCAACAATTTTGTTTTTGTCTTTTAGTATTTTTTGTATTATATAAGGGTATAATAGACAATTACAAATTTAGTGGCTCCTTTGGAGAAATAAGATTCCACACATTCCCTTATATGAAGAAAATCTAGTCTCCAAGACCCTATATGTCATTCACCCTAAAATATAAGAATAAAAAGACAAGTCATAAAAACAGTTATGGAATCTTATCAAATTTTAAACAAAAATCTTTCGAAACACATCTTTTTAAAATTATTTTTTAATTGATTTACTATTTATGTGTATTTAAGTAAAAAAAATAAAGCAATTGCTAGTTTCGAACACACAACCTCCTTTGATCTAATTCTGTAAAATAAAGCATATCATCCGATAAGCTACAACAAATATAAACATTTATAGGGGATAATTATTTGTCAAACGAAAATTACACTTTCTATTCATAAAATTTACGAGTTCAGGGGGTTTGAGCCCCCCCCTAGGCCTTTACTAAATCTACCTCTGCATGTGCCTTGCACGTGTTGATTTCGTATAATAATAAACTCGTACATTTTTTTTAACAGTTAAAATGTATTAAAGATAAAAAGGTTGTACAACATTAAATACAATAACTAATCTGAACTATGTCTAAAAGGCCTTAGATGAAATATAAATAGACTCGGAGAAAGGTTATTCTAATATGGGGTCCGTGCAAACAGTCTGGATTTTCTAACTAGAATATTGGTCCATTTGTTCATCAAGCGGAGAACATGATAGATTACTATGATCTTGAAGTGAGCGGTCAAGGACTGAGTATTTCTCATAATAGGTCAATAATCCATCTTGAGTAGGTTGAATTTTCATACCATGAACGATGTCATGTCAGTCATTGTGAATAATCACACCATCAAGGTTATTGTCTTCTCCATATTTGTAAGCTTCCAACGTTGCTCAAGTTTCACCTTTAGTGTTGAAGAACATTGTGAGTTTTTTGTAATAGACTTCAAGCTAGTACCATCATGCTCTATTTGAACAATCACTAAACATGTAGCGTTAGAGGCAAAAGAAACGTATTGTAGAATATATTTTTGCTTAGATCCAAGATGACTTCAAATAAGGGTTCATGCTTCGTAGTAGTGCTCACAGGGGTTAAAGATTGAGAAGTCCAATCGTCAATATATATGTCAACCATAAAATATTGTGATGCTTCAAGAATCTCAGTTTCATTCCACAATTTTTGTTCAAAGAAAATTTTCATTCTACTTTTCCATATAGACCAAGAGTAATAATATACATAATTATAATCTTTATGTCCCATCAATATTTAGAGTAAGTTGTAATGATCTTAATGACATCGTCTTCAAATTTCTCATCCAAACTTGTTTCAATACTGGCTCGAAGAACCAATTTAACCAAAGATTCCCGGCTTCGTTGCATTTGAGAAGAATGTGACTAGTGAGTTGAATGTTAATCGCACAACGCTGACATATATTATAATCCACAAATGACTTTTGAAGAGGTTTTACCTTAAAAGGAATAAATTCACAACAACATTTTCAAATAAATGCTCAAATATTAATTAGACCTTTGCATGCCAAATAATTTTCCAAATACAAGATTTATCCCTTTAAGCATTCAACATAGGATTAGAAGAAACATTATCCTCTTTCTGCATAATAGCATAATACTCAGTCTTCATACTATATCCCTTAGAGTCAGTTTAGGGACAAATGACATGATTGTAGTGTCTGCATCAAAGGTATTATGAATAATAGTAAAATCATAGTCACAGTAAGATGGGTTAATGTTCCCCCACAGCTTTATTAGTAGGTTATTATTAACGTTCTAAGGTTAGCCATGATTTGGTATCCTGTTATCATTCCAAATATTTGTAGAGATTAAATCACCAATTTTTTTTTACACAACCCTCTTTAAGAACATCTCGTCCGGCAAGTAAGCTTGTCCAAGACAAGGATTATGGTCTTTACTTTTCCATTCCAAAGGAGCCTTGTGGATGGTAAAATACTATAAATAATTTATCTACAAGTCAGGGTTATTTATGATTCTCCATGCTTTGCTGGCTAAAAGATATTTGTTCATTTTCAAGAAATATCTTAAGACCAGATGTTTTCCTCTCAAGCTTGATATTAGATTGACACAAGGGAGAGTTTGATTACCCGCAAGTGTACGGGGAAGTCGACAAGTAATAAAAGATAAGTATAAGGGATTGTCATCTTCATAAGGACTATCAAAGTTATTCTTAATGTGTTTAGATGTGTAAAAATATAAAGTTTCAAATAAATGACAAGAAAGTAAATAAATGTTTGTTTGGTTTGGATTAATAAATTAAAATGATTAATGGAAATATAAATTAATAACTAAAATGAAAATGCAATTAAACTACTAAAGATATGTCGAATAAAACAAGAAAGGTGCTTGAGTTTTGCTAGTAACCCCTAAAATATTTAATCTAATTTTTATATGAATAAGGGTGAAGTGGTAATTACACATTAGTCGGGATTCAACAACCTCCCCAAATCCCTCTTGGGTTAGGTAGGAAGCTATTCTACGGCCTTAGAGACCTCCCGAGTGACCTACGTATGCTTTCAAATGCTAATGGTTCAAACCCTAATGACTACTTGGTTAGTCAAGACCTCTTGGTTCACTAACAAACACCAAACGTCTATATCATATATCTTTAATTCCACCGGGCGATAACCTAATTACTAACACTACCCAATATTTGGCCAAAATATGAATATGAATTAATTACAAGCATATATTCAATGGAAATTAATACGCACTTCAATTAAGTGATATCCAAATTCAATGGAACATCAAATAAACTAACAAAGGTTCATACAAATAGCAATCCTCAAGCAATGAGGTTTTAGTTCATGTTAAATAATATAAATTAATGGAAAATAATGAAAGAATCATGTTTAGCATACAAAGTGTAATAAGTTTACTCTAATGATTGATGTAGAACGGAGCTTCGATGAGAAAGAATGGTGGGTTTTTGTGGAAAACCCCTTCTTCTCATTCTCTTCTGCTCCCTCCAGGCGTGTAGCTCCCTTTAAAATGTGTAATATTTCTTCTGTTATGGTTTAGGAGCTACTAACATACTTATATACTAGGATAAAAACGTTTTGGGTCCTAATGGGATCACTTATATGGGTTAAAATAGCCCAATCCATTTTTAGCTTAGTGCTGGACAAGTTTGAGTCACGGTGGAAGCGAATGACATAACTTCTTCATCTCAACTCTGAATCAATTCTGCCACTTCTCACGTGTCACTGTCTTCAATTTCTATCCAGATAAAAAATAATTTTGTCCAAATATCTAACCAATTAATCATGGTGACTTAATCAATGTGACGTCAAGATTTCCTTGAAAATGCTCTAACTTCTCCAAAGTGACTTTAAGCTCTTTCTATGCCTTGGCTTAGATTTGGACTTGCCTTCTTGACTTATCCTCATCATCTTGGCATCTAGTGTTAATCATGTACATAGAATCTACACATTTAACACACAATTAAAGCATAAAATCTCTATAAATAGCAATATGTCCAAAACAAATCTGAAAAGTGAAATATGTCGAATACTAGGGAAAATCCCTTATTTAGGTCCCATAAACCCTCACGTCTTAGGAATTGATTAATCTTTCACAAAAGAGGAGAAAACACTAGACTACCATTGTCTTTTTTGTTGTGGCAATTTTTCCAAGCGATTCGTCAAATTTTACACTTTTGGGTAGAACCTTACTAAACCTTAGCCAAGATACCAAAAATTTTCTTGCAAAAAGTGTTAGGATGGAGGAAGATATATGGTGGTGGCAAAGCTATGATTAAATAAGGATAATAAAATGATAAATAAAAGAACACACACCCACTACTACCATGAGAAACTCACTGCAAGTGCACTAATCATTTGCAAGTTATAGTTGATAAATAAGATTTGTTCTCAAATATTTATCGGTTAGCCCAGACTTCTATTTGGATAAGAAAGCATAGTAGAGATTAATTTGTTTAAAACTAAAAGACAAATAATAGAGATAAATATTTATTATGTTTTCAAATAGGAAATATATAAGAAACTAATATTAAACTAATACAAATACATAACTAAGAGAATATAGATGAGAATATAGCTTAGGTATTCTAGTATGCACCTATCCTTCTAAATCATTATTTTAATTATAAGGGTGATTCAGGAGTCTATAATCCTCCTAACTCCCGTCAGGGTAGACTTAGAAAGCAACCTTAACACTACCAGGGGACTATGGTTCTTTGGATGACAACCATAGTTTGTGACTCTCCAACTTTTTGTCTTCCTCTACATGAAAACTTGCTTCTTTGGATGATCTCTAAGTGTAATATTAATGAATGATTGAACAAGGACTAAGAAAGGACCTGTTTACAAAGGTAGGTAGTCATATATATAAATGTTAGGTCAAAATCTTGGTCATGGGCCAAGTCTTGGAGTCCTAATCCAACTCGAATTTGTAATAGGGACTGATTGACCTTTGGAGTTTGTAAAATTCATAACTCATTTGTTTAACTCCAAATCCAGTGATCTTTATATCGGAACGACGTAAATTCAAAGACCTTTCCAAATATAAAAGTTCTCCTTCAAATTACTTTTCAATTTTGTGTAGCAACAAGAATACTACACGTCTTTACAGCCAGAAAACAACTTTTGGTAGCTTTTGTACTTTCCAAAAACCAGTTTCTTTTATTTTAACTAGATTTTGCCTTGGATCTTCTTCACTTAACTCCTAAACATTTATTTGGAATCTAATATCATCATTATACCTAATAGCTTCACATTTAACACACAAATTACCCTAAAAACACTCTAAAAGTAATAAACTTCCAAACCAAGGCAAGAATTAATAAACTAAGGATTAATAGGGAAAAATACCTCAACTAAGAACATAACACCTAAAATTATGTCTCTAAACTTAAATTAATTTATCAAAAATATGGAGACATCAATAAACACAGTGTAATTTGGTAAGGTCTGAAGTATCAACTTGATCAAAACCTCTTGACCCCCTTTTTAAAGAAGAATAGGGTTTTGGGTTTATTTTCCTTGCATCCTTAGAATTTAGAGAGAAAAGTGAATATAAAGCAATCAAATAAGATCAATTTTAGATATATTGTAAGTCATCAAGACTGCAAGATATTATACCTTAGAGTCTGCCTTTGGGATACTCAACTTAGAAGGAGTGGATAACATCATGCCCTCCAGGGTGCCTCATCTAAAATACATGTTAGATTTATTCAAGTTGACACTCAACCCCAAGCACTCATAATAAGTTTGAATACATATCTGGAAGCATCCTCTGAGCCACAAGAGTAGATGAGTCATTTTCATACGATCCTTAGTAACTCCAAGACTTTTATATTACCGAAAAGACATTTATAATGAATCGTCCCAATAAGGGCCTCCGAGATGATACAAAATAAAACCAGAGAGACAAAGGATCACCGTGTCTAAGACTTTTATGTGGTTTAGCTTCAAGTAATATTTTTCCATCAAACTTAATTTGGTAACTCACAATAGTAACACATTTCAGAATCAACCTAAATCATTTTGGATGGACTTTGAGTTTCTGCATGACTATTTCAAGAAAGTCACAGTGAACTCTATCATAAGCTTTAGTCATGACAAGTTTCACTGCAAAATAATGTCTAGACAATTTGTACTTCTGATGAAGGAAATATGATACCTCATGAGAAATAGCAATATTATCTTGGATAACGCAAGGGAAATAATATTATTAACATAAGGTTAAAGACTCGTTGTCAATAGTTTAGATATATACTTATGTCCAAAATTAATGTAAGAATTGATTTATAATCTTTGAGGGGACTGAATATTCTTCTTAGGGAATGAGAGAAATCAAAATTTTATTCATAGTGACAAGTGTTGCTTCGTTAATCATAAAGACTTTAAACAAAGTAAAGACATCATATTTTATAACATCACAATACTTGTGAAAGAAACAACTTGTAATTCCATCAGTAAGGGTGCTCAAACACGCCCATCGACCCGCAAAACTGCAAAACCCGACCCAACCTAACCCAAAAAACCACATCTTAGAACCCATGGATTGACTAGGGCCAAAAATATGTGGGGTTTAAACCAGTCCACAGTTCTAGACCAACCCAAACCGTGGTTCTTGGACCCATCCCACACTTTTGGTCCACTAAGGGTTTTATATATTTTACATAATATATGGTGCATATATAAGGTTATCATTTTTTATTTGTAGCTTCATTATTAAACCCCCCCCACCCTTCTCTCTCTCCATCGTTATATATAAAACCCTAATCTACACCCCTTATACCTTACACAACGTCTAATCAAACTCATATTATTCGATATAATGGCCTCCAAAGAACTCTGATTTAAAATTCATTCACCTATCAATACGATTTGTACCTATGAGCATTGGTTTAGCTACGATAGTTGTGTAATTTGGTTGATGTTCTTACCACAGTTGATCATTTCTAATCTGTGGTTGATGGATTCTAAAATGGGTATAAAAGGCACAACTAGGAGCTATGAAGTTTAAATCCCTTTTCCAGGTATGAAATTTTTTTAACTCTATTTTTCAACTGTGATAGTTATATAAGTGATTGCATGTGTAGATCTAGTGTATTATGGTTAGTTTGTAATTTTTCGTTTCTTTGATAATAAATATGATTGTTATATTAATCTCAAGCTATTTTAGTTGAGGAAGCATTTTCTTGTTTAAGTTCTTTGTTTGGAGACCGTTCTTTTTTCTTGAATAGGTGGTTGATCTAGCCAACGAAAAAAATTACACTCTTTTTTTGGATTAACTTGCATATGGTAGTCCTAAAAATGAAAAGAAAGAGAACGGATACACTAATGCTCGGGTGATATAGTCACATCAATAAACGCGAGCAGGCCACATTCACATAATACAGTATCATGATAAATTCTGGAGATGAATTCGTGAGAAGAGACGGGGTGATACACGTGTTGCTATATTCAGTAGGTGGAATATCCAGGAAGAGCGATGACTTTTCATCCCAACTTTCACTATCGCTTGAAATATTCATAACCATGTTGGTGTGGGTATTGTTTTGTTGGAGAGGTTGATGGGATAGTATGGAAGTAGTGGTTGATGGTAGAGTTTTAGTGGACGGGCTTTATAAAGAGTATGAAATGGTTGTAAGTAGTTAAATATTAATAAAGACGTTAAATTTACGTGAATACAATTGCATATAAATTAAGTCTACAAAATAACAATGAAAGCATTCTTACACATCAACTTGCATTAAATACATTCAACTAGCAACATAAAAATCACATTAAAGTACCGAAACACATTTGACTACTAGTTCTCCACATGCACTTGAGAATAATAAACACTTAGCCATTCTTTGAATCATATAAGCTACATTTTCTCCTTCTTACCCCTTAACAACCTTAGTATTTCCTTTTTTATAACAACATTAGTCTTTTCAATATCATCCTTTTCCTTTTCATTTCCTTTTTTCTTGTTAGACTTGAGTCTTTTCAAAGATCTAACTCCAGCGACTAAGTTGTCTACAAATCCTGTCATGTTTTTCCTGAACATATCAAATTTTTTTCATTGTAACACCAACATTTTCTCCACTCTCCTTGGGAGATTTATGCCCCAGTTTAATTTTGTCTAAAGACACACAACTTTTCCCGTCGAATTGGTAAGGGTTTACTTATATACATGTTGACCCAATGGTGACTAAAACAGGTGTTGTGGTTGGAGTTGGGACCCTAGTGTGCACACCCACTCTGGCTGTCTAAAGGTGGACTCTTAGAAATGTCCTAGAAAAATGACAATTAGATGGATTAGGATGTCACGTACATGTAAAATATAGACATTAATATTAAACGAGTTAAACTTACACTAGGATGTCCAAGTTGTTTTACACCTGTTGGTAAGAATACTCAATTTGTTGGGTTATCCTGGAATATATAAGTCACTGTTTATTAAACGGATACTATTAAATATGTAAGACATAAACTTACTTATTTTTTAGGTCTACCTGATAGCTTCATACCTTTAGGTGCAATTACTTTTTTCCCATTTGTCTCGGCCACAACTCAGACCCATTAATTTTATCACTAGGGTATATTATTTTTGAAAGTACTCGTCTTATAATATGCAGAAGTTTAGTTCTCTGGCACCAAACCCAAGTACGCTAGACAGGATATCACGTTTACAAAGGGTATGTTGAACATGTCCCACCCTCTACAAGCACAGCTAAAGTTGATTAAATCAATGACAAACTGTCCCTCACCCATCCCTATTACCTGAAAAAGATTGGTCCCACATAAAAAAGATATCCACTTAGAGGACCACTTATGCTTACTATTCATTAGCTTTCTAATTTTTGGACAACTATCACCATCCCATTTGGCAATCCACTTTCTTCTCATTTCTAGTCTTTGAAGTAAATAAATACTTATACACTTTAAACCAACTAACATGGTTGAATATCTTGCATCTAGAAGTTGTCTATCCCACGACTCACAAATATTGTTCAACTACACATCACAATGAATATTAGTCCTAAAATGGGATCTAGTCCAATAACGTGGTGGTTATTTTGCAAGACATTCATATGATTTGACGTCCATATCTATGATACTCTCCATAACCTTAGTGAATACCTCCACATACGTTACTCTAGAAGTTTCACATATTTTATCCTTAAGCTAAAAAAACTGTGATACTTCTTAAAACTCTGGTATCAGTGTCTAACATAGTGTCTGTGTTCAACGGTTAGTAACAACTCATCTATGGCTATTGCTAACCTTTGCATAAATAAAATCGACATACATTTAGATTCTTTAATGTAAGAGCAAAATTACCACCATTTTTAATGGAAAAACGTAAGATTACATACCTTTACTTTTCAGTAATGAAAACCCACATCTATAGGTGATTTATCTCCAAATCCTCTACCAAAAGCCTAATACACCACCAAGAATCCAAGTTCTCAGTCTCCACCAAGCTATAACAAAATGGATAAATCCAATTGTTAGCATCCAACCCAACAACTGTCAAGATAACTCCTGGATGAGTGTCTTTCATATGACCTATGCCGTAGAAATTTCCGCCTAGGCGTCAACTACCCCCTCAGCCGCTTACGCTGTGTAAAAATGCTAGGCATTTTGCATAACGCCTTAGTCGCCGTGGAAGAGGCGCCTAACCCACCTAAACACCAATTAATGGCGAAAATGGCTGACTAGGCCTTCGTTTTATTTTTCTTATTATCGAGAATTCCTGAATTGATATTATAATTCAAATTTTAGTACTTTTATATTTGATAAAGTGTTTTTAGATGAATTTCATGACTTAGATAGTTAAAATAGTTATAACTCTTATGTATGTATTAGTAATTATACAAAATGACGTAGTTAGATTCAAAACCGCCTAATCCCGCCTAGGCACGTATAATCCCGCCTAGGCACTATGCCCCGTTCGATCGCCTAGGCCGCAAAACCGAGATCTATAACATAGAATATGACAACCATCCAAACTCATAACCTTCCTACAACCTTGTTTCAACCCTCTTTTTGGGGTTCCAATAAACAATAAAACCTGATTTAAACCACTATCTTCACTTGAACCCGTTAACAATAGTTTCAAGAAAATTGTTGACCATGGGTTTACCCTGTGTAATTATGCACAATAGTTAGTTAAGTAGCTATAATGATCTAACATAAAGTTGTGCACCTCATATAAAAGCTTTCCCTTCTTAAAAGTCATGTACGCTTGTCTTCTACTAATAACTTTAAGATCATTCAAAACATGTTCATGAAAATCAAAAACTCTCATACCACTGTCCAACCTCAATTTTCGTTCATACCTCATAGACAAGTTAGTGGAGTTCAAAAGCCTATGATCCAGATAATTTCTACAAGTATGCACTTGATTTAATGTCATAGTCTCAAAACAATCTCTTTCATTAGTAAGTGTTGCATAAATAAATGATTTACAATTATTACCCTCACACTTAGCTCTAATTCTTCTCCTTTCATTACAAGGAAATTAGAAATTCTTTACTACGACAATTGCCTATGATTTGACGATTTCTTTATATCCAAAACCAGAGGTAAAAAGCATCCCTTCCTTGAACTTTGGATCAACCATGTCAATTCGAGTATTAACTTTATAAATTCTTGCTTCTTACTACCATCTTTGGCACCATCCTCTTCCCCATTATAGGAACCCTCAAGGCTAACTAATTCCTTATCATCAACACATGAGCCATTATTATACTCTTCATTAACAATTACCAGGAGTTCTTGTGTATATATTATATTAAACCCATCCTTTCTCAATGCTACCTTACTATCCACACCGGAGAACTCTAATCCCTTATCTATATTCTTGTTGAAATGTATGTCATCTTTGTTATCAATTATATTGTTATGCTATCAACGAATGACACATCTAGGCCACCATCGTCTTTACTCTTGTTGTCAAAGTCACTTGCATCGTCTTTTGTCTCTTTGTCGAATTCAACCCCATCATCACGAGTAACAACTAATAATAAATATTATGCATATTTAACGGTTAATATATTCAAAATAACAACTAATTAATTACCTTAAACGCGAAAAACATGGTTATGATAGTTATTAGGTCGACCTCCATTTCGTTCAATATAACCATTTTGGTAAAACGAACACTTACTTCATTCAAGAATGTTGTAAGTGCGTCGTTCTTGAGAAGAGAAAAATAATACTAACCCTAAGTTTGAGTGGTGTACGCGTGTGTGTGTTTGGATTTGCTTTGAATATACAGTTTTCAAAAAACTTATATACACGATGAACAACACGATCTGAATCAAGTAGGTGTGTGATTTAGTATGTTAGTGTGCGTGTGTGTGTTTGGATTTACTCTGAATATAATGTTGCGATAGAATAGGAGACTAATGGGTGAATTGAAATTATAGGAATGTCCTTGACATGTAGGAAAAAAATCTGACATCTCGGTGACGTGTGAATAACTTGGAGGTGAGCTGACGCCACGTGGCGTTGATTAACTACTGACTAACAAAAATGTGAAATAAAGGACAACGATATCACAATATACTAAACATAAGGGTCATTTGGGGACTTTTGAAATATCGGCATCCATTAGACAAATCGTGTTAAAGATAAAAGGCCACAACATGGTTTTACACAATTTTTTATTTCTTAACTTTTTCACGAATAAAATTATAAAAATAAACAACTCAAAACAAAGATATTATATATGTCATACATAAATTTATCAAGGCTTGTTTCTTTTCATACATCCGAGGTGAAAATAATTAGTAAGAATAATCATACTAAATCTTTATCAATGTGCTCAATATGATTTTAAACATGAACCATCCATTTCTATTTTTGGCGTACTAGAAATATATAGTTAAAAATTAGATTTCTCATTTTATTAATTAATTTGTACAAACATTCATTTCTCGATAAATATATGGCATATTTCAAAATTCTTATTTACGTAACATATTTATACATTATGCACAAGTGTAGGTGCCCTATTCTTAAAATCTATATCATTTTGGAGTAATTATATTTAAAGGCCACATGACTTTAGTATTAATAAACAAAGGCCCAACTCAAACCAACCAAACCAGATGTGATTAGCTCACTGGCCAGAGCCTTGGTCTACCAATCTAGTGGTGCAGGTTCGAACCGAGTCAATGACTCCGAGTCCAAAGTGGCTCTCCTATGTAACAAAAAAAACTCAAATCAACCATTAAAAACTAACTAAAAAAAGGGGAAAAAACCTAAAATACCCTTTCTCCCCTTTCTTATTACAGTGAAAAAGACAAAAGCCAAACCAAAACCTATTAGGTTTACGGGACAATCAAAAATCCCTTTCCCTGTTCTCTCTCTAACCTCTCTCTTCTCTTTATTTACAGATCAGAAACCGTCGCCCTCCAATACCCACCCACCTCTCTGTCTACTCTCTCTCTCTAGCCGACCACCCACCCCTCTCCACCATGGTCGCCTTCTTCTCACAATCTCCACCACTGCTCACCTTCCCACCTCTCTCTCTCTCTCTCTCTCTCTCTCTCTCTCTCTCTCTCTCTCTCTCTCTCTCTCTCTCTCTCTCTCTCTCTCTCTCTCTCTCTCTCTCTCTCTCTCTCTCTCTCACGGCTCACTCGAACAAGAACTCCAGCTTGGCCACCTTCCCCGTCGGACATCACCATCCCTCCCTCTGGTGTTACCTTACCAGTGCACAGGTTTCGCACCACTAGTCGCCTCTCTCCTGGACAAGAAAACCGCCTCCATCGTAGCAAGACGTTCTCCGCGATCCTCTGCACAAGAAATTATGCCGTCGTTAGCCACCTCCAGGTCTGCCGTGAGCTTGCTCCAAGTACGGGTGACCTTGCTCCTTGACCCGCCGCTGTCTTGCACTAGAAAACCACCATCACCATCTTCTGAACAAGAGTCAGATTAGGCAAGAGACAAATCTCAAATCTGTTCAAACCACACCATCACCATCTTCACACCATGTTCACCGACGTGGACCAGGCACGAGACAGATCTCATATCTGTTCAAAGGTATTTCTTTGTCACCGAGAGTACAACCGTTAGTTTTTATTAATTACCATCTCCGATTTGTTTGTTTTTCTTGTGATTTTAGTGTTTGTTTATTTGCAGGTAGAACCATCCCTTGGGTCTATATAAAAAACGGCATAGGTACGTACTCTTGAAAATGTACCTGTGTAAATTAAAAATTAAAAACCGGCATAGGTACGTATCCTCGTGAGTCCATTGAATTAATTAAAAGAATAAAAAAATACAAAAATAATAAAAAATAATAAAAAAAGTATAATTAGAAAAAGTTCAACCAAAAATTAAAAATAGACTTTAAGTAAAACAAAAATTTAGTTAGTTCATGTAAATAATCCAAATAAAGATTTTTGGTTTTTTTTTAAATTTCTCTGTCATTTTTTCCTTAGTATTCGTAACTCAATTAAATTGGAATTACAAAGTTAAATACAAATCTTACATCTAGTCATCGATAGAAAGCTATATTTAAAAAAAAAATGCAAAATTCAATTGCCAGAACATTAGTGTTTAAATTTAAATGGGGGACAAGATTGTCACTTTAGACAACTGTAGACTTGAATAATTTGTTGTTTAACTCATATAGACAAAAGACTATTAACAAAGAATCTTCCTTATAAACTAAACCTGAGTGATTAGAACAATAATTGAATTCTAAATAAAATAATTCAATGTTGCTGTCCAGATGTCTTTTATTAGACAATAAACATCATCATCTTTAGTTTTACTAATTGCCTCTCTCTCATCATACCACTAATTTATCTAATCTTTTTAAGGGTATCTTTCCTTACCTGACCTCCACTATATTAACCTTTTCATCTTTCACTAATGTTTTTTTTCTAATAAAGTCATTGGTTCATCGTGTCTAGTCACAAATTCACTAGTTGCTTTCGACCAAAAACAAAAACAAAAATCGCTAATAGACAACGCGAGACAAATTAAATCGAACTTCATACTAATAATGTTATCGGTTATCTATATTTTAGACTTGAGATAGACAATTTACTAGAAATAGAAAAGACTTTTCTCTAAATCTAAACCGATAAGATCTGACTAACTACTATCTAACGCTACCTTTTTTTCACTGCCCGGTTCAAGAATTTGATAAATATAATGGGAAGTAAAAGAAGAAGAGAAGCTTCTGTTTTTTGTTAGTAAATGAAAATTAGAGGTGCTTCAGACATATGCCAGAAATTATGGTTGACTCCAGCTAAAGCTTTAAGTTAACCAACCCTTAATAATTAATATTAAGACTTTTGAAAAAAGAGGAGCCCACTAATACAGCTAGTTACACAAATTAAATTTTACAACATGATTAATACCATACCAACCCTTATAAAATCTAATAAAAGATTGTAAATTGATAGCAAACAATTATTACAAAAGTACAATTTTAATTACAAGGCGTAACTTTAAAAACAAATAAGTTATCATTGAGTAAACAGAGTTGTACACTTATTGGAGTACCCCGTTTACGATTAAAGTGCCACCTTAACTATTCGTAATAGAAAAACGGTACCAACTCCAACAGTGTGACAATGAAAGCTAGTAGAAAAATTTAGATTTTTCTCATTCCTTTAAAAATTAATTACATACGGTGCTCTTATAATTTTGCACCAAAATTACACGGGGTTACTAGTAAATATATAACCAAAAAATAGGAAGACTTTAATCAATTACAACTCTTCAGAAGAATAGAAAAAAGTAAAATACAATATAAATAGAAGATTATAGAGATATAATAACACCTATATAATTATTAAATTAGCAATTTACAGCCGCCTCTTTTTACTTGTGGATAGTAATTTTGAGTTGTTAGAGCTCAATTTTCATATTTGGAGCTGCATCAAGAATAATTATTTGATAGTCCCGTGCCCAAAACTCTAGTACGAGCAATCCGTTGAGTTTATATGTCTTTACCCGAGAATCCTCCATTGGGATTCTGAATTAATCCCATTTGGACAATGCTTTGCAAATCATCTTCACATAATGCAGCAAACTGGAGAGTAAATTTGACACAAAGAGATTAATTAATTAATCAATAATTAGTACTTCTTTTGTTAAAATATAACCATTTACTCGTAAAATACCTGGTGAAGGCCTTCACCAAATCCATTTAACTGAGGTAATTGTAGCCCAAGGTTGCGACACAAAGAGGTATCAAAAGGGTTGACTTGTTGACCATAAATCATTGGGACCGAGTGATCTAATTGGTACATAGGTTGAGACAAAGAGGCATTTGTCTGAAAAATCATACATTAGAGACTTAGTAAATGATGACACAATTGACAAAAAAAAATTATTGACACAAAAAAAAATTGGCACAAAAAAAAAAGAAAAAGATGATGACACAGTACAAAAATATGTTCAAGGTTAATTTACTTACATCCTTGGCCACCACGTCAAGATCCATTCTTGGATTAACAGTTGCTAATTTCATAGAAAGGAACTACATAATTTAGTGTAGAAGAAGTTAATTAGACTATAAACAAATTACAAATTTAAGATTTTTTCGAAATTTAATTTACCTCAACTTGGCGTTGTAATGCTTGTACATAGTTGATAATCTCGTCAAGCATTAGTGCTTTTCCGGTCACCTAAATTGTTATATACTTGAATCATTACAAAGCTCACTAATTATAAATTAGATAAAGAATTTGTGTTATTTACTTATTTTACCTTATTACAACCTGGTACAAGATCTTGAAGAAGCTTCATTCTCTCGCTTATCTTTTCTCGACGAACCTTTTCAAAAGAACCCCAAAAAAGTGATTAATTAACGGTAACAAAAATTTCAAGAATCGTTAGTTTCAAAAGCATGGCAAAAAAAAAAAAAACTACTTACTCTTTCTGCCAAACTATGACTATCAGTAGCTTGTCCCCTTCTTGCTCTAACATGAATGAAGTCTTTAAATGGTTCAGCGGGTTTTTTATTCTCCTCCCCTGCACCTGCATCATTATCTTCACTCCTGGTCCCTTCTAATGGCTTTGATCGTTTCGCATTTGTATTATCATCACCTTCAGCCACCTGAAACAGTATAGTTTTGTTAAATTCTATACAAAGAAAAAAGAAATTTAAAAATAGTTATGATTGTATACCTTAAGAGTTTCAGCTTTGTTTGGAGGATCTTCTTTTGCTTTTCCTCGTGAAATGGCTTTTCTTTTTCTGGAATTTAATTCACCTCCACTTGGTACTTGCTCAGAAACAGAGGAATCTTCATTAGAATTTGCACCTGAACCTGATAGTTTACTCAGGTTCTTATCGAAAACCGAGACTAACCCATTGTAGTTAGGCCTAGTATCTATCTGGGTTTGACTAAATATTTTGTTTCCATCTTGGTTAAGAACAGGACTACTCTCAGCTCGTGGTAACTTTCCAGAAGGAAGGTTAGATCTATAAGACAATTCGACATTACTCTGCCCCAATTCACTCGTTCTACCATTAAAACTACGGTTACCAAAGCAAGAAAACTTAGCAGCTCTCTCAGCAAACCCTGGATCAGTTGAAATGGTAGGCAAAGGCTGTGTATGCATGGCTGGAAATGGTGGTGAGCTTAATTTACCTATAAATTCACGGAAAGCAAATGAGTCATTGGTTTCTTGGGAAGACACCATTGAAGTCAAAGATGAGTCAAAATTGTTATGATCCCAGTTCGAGTTGATGAAACAATCCATTGGTTGTGTATATTGTAGAGGAGGTTGACCTGGTGGAGGTGGTGGTGCTACGCCTGTATTTAGAAAAAAGTCTTTTTCCATTTTTAAAATTAAATTTCAACAAATTATGATGTTGTATAATGAATGTGGTTAGTGAAAAATAATAAGGAGAGGTTGGTGAGGGAAAGGAAGATATTATGTTGTGTTGTGCAAGAAAGAGGAGAAAGGAGAGGGGGGAAGGGAAATGGAGGGATAGTGATCAAATTATATAGCCGAAAAGGAGAAGGAGAAGAAGAAGAAGAAGGATTGTTTGACTTTTTTTCTTTTTATCTTTCTGTAGTTTCTGTCACTGCAGCCTGGAAAAGTGGAGAGGTAAAAAGAAGATTTTGATGCCGGGCCTTGAACGTCAATGCACCAAAATGTCCACTCTGCTTCACTCAAATTGCAACTTTCCAGGCTTTGATGGAGACCTACATATCAATTTTACTATTCATTTCTTTCTTATTTCATTTACTCCAAATTTCTCCATTTTATTAAAACATAATTACAAAAAAGATAATTACTAATAAAGTCGGTAACTAGAATGACAACGGTTCGATTTTTTTGTAAAAGTATCATAAACTATCGGTTACATTTTTCAAAATCATAATCACACCATTCAATTTCGATTTCTTTTTTAAAAACGGTTTTGCGGTTACTTACAAATCTCCCAAAGGAGAGCACATAACTCTAGGTGTAGCTAGACCACACTTATCTTCCATAAGTAATTTCTTCAACCCTTCGGGGGAGACTAGCGAAATAAACTGGATCACCATCCAGATGAGCTCCCATTTTAGCCATAAAATCCCCACATTAATTCGTTTCTCTATATACATGAACAAGCTCAAACCCTGTGTGAGACGCAAGAATATCCCTACACACTTCCAGTAGCGTATCTAACCAATTCCCGTTGTTCCCACCGCCCTTCACTAGCGCGTGTAACTCTAGCGAATCAGTTTCGATAACAACCACTTCATGAGACCTTTGAATAGCCAGAGATAGACCAAATTGTAAGGCGATAAGTTCTGATTGGAAGGCCGAAGATACCATAGCCATACCCGCAAAACCGCCCAGATAATTACCTTCTATATCACGAAAGACGCCACCTACTCCAACATCCAAAGACCCTTGGCTCACATCAATATTTAGTTTAATGCCCACTAGTGGTTTAACCCAATTGACCAGGGTGCTCCTTGCAGATATAATTAAAGCACCGTCTACCTCTTTACCCCACGCTCTAATGTAATTAACAGCATAATTTTCTATCAAGTTCTTGATGCAGAAAGTAGATTGAGGATAGATAATCTAGGAAGAGGAGTATTTGTGTCCATGGATCACTTAGAAGTTGCAGAAGGTATGGAGCGAATTATTGAAATAGAAAGGGTTGGCCTCTATCACGAGATCTCATCACATATACCAAAGGCACTCTTCGATTAGGTACATAAGCTGCTGTTAGCGCTAAACTCTCCACACTCGAGAATCAAATTAAGCAGGTATCACTCCAGATGGAAAAGCATTTTCAAAGGAATCAAGAAGCCTCTACAAGAAGAAATCTCTCATGAGAGAGAACCAAAAGAAGCGGATATTGCATGGCAAGAAAGGGTAGATGAGAGATTAAAAAAATTAGAAGCATCTAACACTCTATTGGCCAATGATGTGGCACAAATCACAGCAAATCAAGTGCATATCATGACACTCCTGGAAGAATTAAAACACGATATGCCGAAAGATCCACCAAATCTTATCTTGGATGTTGATGATCCGAGGAAATACCTCGAGAATATGTACTCTTTCTTCCTTACCATTTCTCTATGTGCAATATTTGTGTTAGATTTTATTTTCTTTATTGTGTCTTTTCGAGTCGTGGGGACACGACTCATTTTTGAGTTGGGGGTGTAGGAATTCGTTGTCCCTCATCTCCATTTTATGTGTTTTACTGCTTTTTAGGTAGAAATTAAAACTATTGATTGATAGAATTTGATGTAGCTGGTTATTTTTTATGTTTAGAGTATTTACATGAAAACATACATTGATAATAATAAAAATATTAGTGAGCTATGCGGTAGAAGTATGTCTGATCTTAAGGCGCCTTGAGGGGTGTGTAGGCCGTAAGATCTGAGCTAGTTGATAAACCCATTTGTAGAACGTGCTAGAGGTGAGAAAGGCGGTTCTTTGATAAGCCCCTTGTTGCCTTTTAGCTTGTTGTCCATTTATTATATTTGTATCCTTCTCAGCCCCTTTAAGCCTTTCTAAATCCTTTTTATTAGCCACATTATAAGACATACCCCTTAGATTTTAGGACTTTTCCATATGACCAACACTCGAATCGCGATGGTTAGACAATTGTTTTAGAGCTTGAGTTTGGGGTGGTGGGTTCACATAATGGGAAATATGATTGGGTTGGGTACTTTTGAGCTTATGTATTTGTGCTCTATTTTGATGATGATTCACTGTTTTATATTGTAACCCTTTGACAGGGTAAAGAAAAAAAAAAAGAAAAAAAAAATATGTTGAAAAAGAAGTAGCATGATATCTCATATAGAAAAGAGAGTCATAGCTAGCTTACAAAAGAATAAAATTGATATGAAAAGAATATTTGATGTGGACCATCAAAGTGAATTTTTTTTTTTTGAAGGGGTAAGTGGAAATTTTATTGCTCAAAATTTTACCTCTTTACAATCTATTAAGGTTACAAGAGTCATCTTAAAGTTTAACCATACTAATTAGAAAAAAAATAAAAAAATTAGAAAGAATGGTGCTAAACTATTACATTTTAAACTTCGAAGGACTAATGTGCAAAATTTTAAATCTCAGCAAGTGAAAGGAGATTCTGTCTTCAAGCCATTTTCTTTATCTTCTTTATTTGATCTCTCCTTGGAGTCCCTAGTTTCGCACAATTACCTGGTTTCGAATCGTAGGTTTAAAAGCACAGTTGAACCATAATTTAGCCTGTACACCTCTTCAGATTTGTTGAAGGACACGGTCAAGTTTTATAAGTTGATTTAGATGAAGTTTCTTGTTCCTCGTGCTCCATATATTGTAAAGGAAACTTTGGAAACTTATGATAAATACCAGGTCTTTAAGGTTGTTTCCTTTACTACGCAATATGATCCATTTAACTTTATCATTCTAATTGGAGGTATTGTCTTGACATCCATGATACTTACAACATTCCTTCCTTAGAGTATGTGCATTCTATAAAGAGATGATCCCTCGTCTCATTTCGGAGTTGCAGAGAATACATACTTTATCCGTGTTGATACCCCATTGTTCAATACGATCTTTTATGGGGAGTCTATTAAGGAAGACCAGCTAGCTGAGGAATTTCTTATGTGATCATCTTAAAGCTTTATTGGGTTACTAGGGATGCTAGTTAGTGCATCAAATCATTGGGTTGAGTTAGAACATTAGAGTAACTCAAGATTTAGGGCTATTCATTGATGGCTAGTGGGGAGAGAGCCAAAAGCTCACTCTACATTATCCAAATATACGATCATACCGTCCCTAAGCCAACATTACAACCTTAAAGACCTTATGATTCTTTGCTATGTGATCTAGTAATAACTTAACAAATAGAGAGCATTTAGATAGATCATTGGATACTAGTTAGGCTCAATGAACAATCTATAGCCTCCATGTAAACTAAGTGAATAACCTCTCCTTCGTGCATTTCAAAGTTAATCTAATCTTGAATTTGAACCATATTGATTGTTTCTATGATAAGTGTATAGGTAATTTAGCTTGTAGATATTATCACATGAAACTTGCTAAGTATTTGCTTTGAGATTATTACTCACATTCTTTTATCTTCCTCCCATTTGTGCTTAATGGACTTAGGTGTTACCTATGTTCTTATTCTTTATTGTATCAGGACGATACAACTATGAGTTGGGGGTCTTGATGTCTCCATATTTGTGATATATTAATCCCGTTTAGAGATATCATTTTTGGTGCATTATATTAATTGTTAAGGGATTTCCCCCATATTTGACAGTTTTCTTAATATGTGCCTTGATTTGGAGATTTAGTACTTTTGTGCGTTTTTGGTATAATTTGTGTTAATGTGAAGATATTAGGTAAAAGGAAATATAATTAGATGCCAAATAAATGTCAAGGAGTTAAGGAAATAAGATCCAAGGCGAAATCTAGAGTTAACTGGAAACAAAGTTGAATTAGAAAAGAAAAAGCTGCCAAAGCTATAAAGTTGTCTAGTGTCTTGAAGACTGCAGAAAATCTATAACGAATCTGGAGGACCCCTTTTTTGAGCAGATAGATTTTTGAATCGCGGTCATTTTCATATAAAGTACGCTGAAATCCAATAAGTAACGAACGAGATATGACCAAATCAACCAGCAATGTATATCCTATCCTATATTTTAGGAAACGAATTTGAATTGGAAAAGGACTCCAATAACTTGCCTTCCACTCCAATATTGCGACCTAGGGTTAGCTAGAACCTATAAATACATCTAGTTACCATTGTAAACATGTCATTGCTTAATTATTAGTTCTTAGTATCAAATAGCAACATTAGGAGAAGCAAGTTGACAAGTTTATATCTATCTTTTAGTTTATTTCTTTCTAGTAAGAACTAATACACCCATAGCTTGGGTTTTCCACATGTATAATATTTGAATTCTATTTCTTATATTTTATGTTATTTCGGATTAACCTTTCAATTGAGTAAGCTTCTTATCTATTTCATATATTTGTTTTATGTGCTTTAATTAAATGACTATTGTCCTTGCTAGTGCACTCATTCCCAGTTTATATGTTATTTTTTTACCGCTTTCAAATAAAATTAATTAAGGAATGTGTTGATTGTATAGTATTTTAAATGTCCCCATAAGCATACTTTTTCTAAATTTATGATAGAAATAGTAGACCTTAGGTGTTAATATAAAACGCACCTTGATTGCATGCAAACATTAGATGATTGATAGGAAAAATTAATGAACAATGCAAAAGAAGTAAGCTTGTACTTAGGAAAAATGAGTGGTGTGTAGAACGTGAGATCTAAATGAGTAGACAACCCACTTAGTTATGAACTAGAGGTAAGCTATGTAACTAGGAAAATGATAGGGACGGTTCTTTGATAGCCATTTGAAACCTTTTAGCTTTCTAACCCGTGATTAATTATATCCTTCTTAGCCCCATTTTTATCATGTAATCCTTTCTTTTGTCTCCACATTATAATCCATATTCCATTAGTTTATAGGACCTTCCATATGACCCGCACTTCAATCACAATCCTGAGACTTCCTGTCTTGAGCTTGAGTTTGGGGTATTGAGTTTCATTATGGGAAATTACACTGGGGGGAAATTGTATGCGTTTTTATTTTATGCGCAGTTCTTGATGATATATTAATTGTAACCCTTTGTCGGGGTCTTTGAAAAAAAAAAGATAAAAGGAAAAAAAATTATAAGAGACATGACCATTCACATCAAAATGATGGTCAGTGATATCTTACAATAAAATGAAAAAAATATATGAAAAATAAAGTAACCAGCAAAGTGGAAGTTTGGAAATCATCTTTATTGCTTATTGTGTTAATTTTGGGATGCTAAATTAGTGCATCAATTGGGATGAGTAAGAACATATTCGAGTGTAAACTCAAGCTCTTGGACAGTTTGTTGATGGTAAGTGAGGAGAGAAACAAAAGCTCACTTCCAATTTACCAAATATACAAACCATACCGTTCCTAAGCCTACGCTAAAACCGTAAGACCTCGTGATTCTTAGGTACATAGTGAATTTACAATTCAGCTAATAGGAAGTAAGCTAAGTGGAGCATTCAAAGCAAGTAAGGGTCAATGAACACCATATAGCCACCATCGCGACCTAAGTATTAAGTGTAATCTTCTAGCATTGTGAATTTAATTTTGGAATGATGTTATTTATGTTTGATTTTGCATGATAGGTCTATGTGTGCATTAGTTCTTAGGTTATGTTATATGATATTTATTTTAAGTTGTGCTTTGGGTATTATTCAGTAGACTTTGCAATTTGCGTCTCACCTAAGACCTCTATTTTTGTTTTACTTTGTCGGGACGACAAAGGTTTGAGTAGGGGTTCTTGATGTATCACTTTTTGTGATAAATATATTCCCTTAGGATACATCATATTAGGTAGAAATCGGACTTATTAGATAGATTTTTGATCTTATTTTGTCATATTGTACTTTCTCTCCTCGGAATTACGATAATTGTGTTTTTAGAACTTTTGTGCATTAATTTGTGTGTTTTAGTATGAATTCTTAGGTATATGGATGCTAAGAAGCACCAAAATTAGGAAGAGAAGTGAAGTTTAAAGTCTTAGATCAAAAGGAGAGGTAGAAACAGCAAAAGGTACCACTCAAAAAGGTGAAGACGAGCATAAGAATCTGGAAAGTTGTCACTTCCAACTGGTTTTGATCCCAAACGGTGTTGATCCATGGCTGGTGGTTCAAGTGAAAAAGGTGCGCCTCTGAGTTAGCTCGAATTGAGAACTGGAATCGGGTGATTTAAACTTATGACGTGAAAGTTACGCCTTATTTACCAGAGTGTGTACAGCAGATGCGGGAATTACTAATTGGACTTGGACCTTTAATCATTTAATTAAATAAGATAATGGCCCAATCCGATTTTACTTAGTATAAAAAGCTATTTAAACCTCATTTTTTTAGTACGCTTCATATTTTTCTAAAGTTCAGAAGACAACAAAAAGGCAGAAGGTATAGGAAGAGCTGGAGAATTCATTTTTCTTCAACAACAGCTCAACCCATTTCTTTAAATATGTTCTTTAACTTACTTTTGTTTTAGGAAACATGTATGTTTTAAATTTATTTATTGTTTTTAATTCGAATATAAGCTAAACATTTAGTGCCTGAGAATCGCAGCATGAGTTAAGCCCCAGTTTATACAATTTGATGTTTTTCTGAATTTGGGATTGTTTTAATTTAATTTAAGTTGAGTATTTTGTATTGACTATTTTAATATGCTTGTTTAATATTTTTGATTAAGGCGCGAATTAGAAATAGGTGACTGTAATTGGGCTATTCACTAGTGGCGGTGATCATCTTGACGAGGAGTTTAATTACGGACCTAGGTAGACGGGTGGTATTCGTTAATGATCCTGACGAGCTTGACTAACCACACAGCCGATGGGTAAAAACTTCAACATCCGAAAGTAGCTTATAATGGCCCTGACGGCGATAGCTCCTAAGTCTACCCTGACGGGAGGTAGGATATATTAGAGTCCCGACTAATACATAAATACCAACTTGACCCTTTAACGGAAGCATTAATTGTATGAACTTAGGTGGATCCCTTGCGAGAGTCAAGTACACCTCTCATATTTGCGTCTACATATTTTAGTCTTTAAGTTATTTACTTTTAGTTGATATTTAGTAATTTATTTATTTGCGTCTAGTAGTTTAATCTTTGAAAAGCAAACAAATATATCTTTTATCTTTTATTTTCCTAATTAGCAATTACTTCTACTTATCCCTTGAACACATTGGTCAAATCTAACAGTCACTGAGACGAAATCTGTTATAACTATCTATTACTTGGAACGACCAATACACTTGCGGTTAGTTGCTCCTCCTATTTAGTGTTGAATTTTATCACACTCTAGGAGCGGACAAATAGTTTAATCAAGATTTATTTTCCACTTTTAGAAAGCATTTTTGTATTCCATCCATCCATCCTTTTTTAAATCATTTCAACAAGCCATTCTAAAGACTTAACTTTAGATTTGCCCCACCTTAAAGGAATACCAAGATACTGACCAAGATCCTCTAACTTTCTCATTCTGAGTTGCTTTGTCGTCTTATTTATAATCTCAATATGACAGTCTTTTCTAAAAAAAAAACCACACCACTCTTATTAAGATTATATTCTGACCTATAGCCATTCCACATCTATTCAAGATGTTAAAGAAAACATCAATATTATTATCATCAGCTTCCAAGAAAAAAAGGTCGTCATCTGTAAACAAAACATGTGTAAGAATAGGGAAAGCCTTGGCTATCCTCAATCCTTTTAGAAGACCTGTTTGACATAATACTCAATAAGTGAGGATAAAGCTTGAGTAACAAGACAAAAAAGATAAGGGGACAATGGATTTCCCTGTCTCAACCCTTTTGTGGTGCATCAATATCATGAAGTTCTCCATTTATCTAAACTTTATAGGTAACAGAGGTAATACGGATTATTATCCAATTTACTCAATTAGAGTGGAATCCTATTTTTCTCAACAAATCAAAAAGAAAATTCCATTCACTATTCTCATAAGCTTTACTATTATCATCTTTAACAGCTACATTATGTTTTTTTTGTTCTTTTATTCTTTATAAAATGACTAGCCTCCTAGGCTATGAGAATATTCTAAAAAATAGATCTTCCTGAGACAAAGGCAGTATGAGTGTTAGATATAATGTCATTCAACCAAGGTTGAAGTCTATTAGACAATATTTTAGAAATAACCTTATACAAAAAAATCGCTCAACTTATTGGTCTAAATGCACTAATCATATCAGGGTTAGTGCATTTAGGTATAAGGGGAATTATTGTGATATTTATATTATTAAGAGTAGAATTATTCATAACAAAATCATAAAAAAGTCTAATAAGATCAAATTTTATGAGATCCTAATATTTTATGAAAAAGAAACCACCAAAACCATCAGGACCAGGGGCTTTATCACACCCTAAGGACCAAATTGCATTTTTATGTTCTTTCTCATCAACAGGTTTAACCAAGTCTAAGTTCATCCTAAGGAGACAATATTCTTGACACAATTCAATATAGGCGGGTAGTCTCTAGGACCTATAGTTCTGTAAACCTTATTATAATAAGAGGTGACCTCATGAACAATATCACCTTTAGTATGAATCCAATCTTCACTATCAAGTTTGAGTCTACAAATTTAATTTATAGTCCTCTTTACTTTAGTAACGGCATGGAAATACTTAGAGTTTTTATCCCCTAACTTGAGCCTAAAGGTTCTAGACCTCAGAGCTCAATAAAGTTCCCCTTTTTTCCAATAATTTTTCAACACAATAGCCAGATTTTCTAAGGAAATTTTATTACAATCAGAGTAAGGAGCATTATTCAGTTTTTCCATCTCATCAAGAGTTTTTTAATAAGAATTCTATTATTCAAAACTCATTTCCTCTCCCACAAAGAAACACTTTTGGAAACTCAATTCAACTTATGATTAACTCTTTGAATTCCTCTCCCCCCACACAAGAGAAAGAGATTCCAAGTGTCAACAATAATAGAATTACAATATTCCTCTTGTAACCATTATTTTTCAAGGACAAATCTCTTCCTTTTCTTTGTAAGAGGGATTCAAAATTAAGAATAATGGGGCTATGGTCAAAACCTATAGGAGGCAACAAAGCATTCCAAGGATTTGGAAACTTAATCAATCATTTCCTATTAACCAAAATTCTATCAAGACCTTTTCTAAGTTATTCATTTCCATTTAACTTGTTAGACCAAGAAAAATTACAACCATTAGAACATAGATCAATTAACTTATTACAGCTAATAAAATCATTAAACCACTTCATAGTTTTTTTTCGAATTACCAGCTTCACCCCCAATTTTTCCGAGTCATATCTAATCAAATTTAAATCACTCATTATGCATCAAGGTTATTAATAGGATTCTTATCAGAGATTTTTTTTAAGAAGTTGTATATATCATTTTTTAGAAGTTGGACTATAAACAAAGGAATTTCACACATTCCTCATCTCAGATCATCATAGCTACAGTAAATTGAGTTTATTTCAGAACTTATAAGATTAAACAGAGAACTATTATTAAAATATACCTCTAGACCCCCAGAGAGCCTCTTAGAGTCCACATAAGCAACAAGAGACGTATTTAATTTGCTACACAACATCTCAATATAATTAAACTTGCTTTTAGTTTCAGAGAGAAAAAGTACCTCAATACTATGAGCTTGACCATATCAATTAAGCTCCATTGTGTCAAGGCCTTATTGATGCTTTGACAGTTCCAAGCTTGTATCGTTGACCGTGTTGGGGTTGTTGTGGGACAACCCTCCAAGCCACTTCAGTAAATTGTGCCTCTAAATTATCAAATAAACCCTCTTCTTCCCATTTCTCAAAACCTTCATCTTCCATGACTCAGTCCATTTCCATATCCTATGCCATCTCATCATCTTCTCCATGAATTGTTTCAGCAACAGTTCATCATCGGATCCGATAAGAGTTGTAGGGATTACAATAACTTGACTAGCCTCATCTTCAACTGGAAGATATAGATCAACTCTTACTTGTTCAGTATGAATTTTATTCTTCTCAAGTGAACCAAAGCAAATGTTCTTATCATAATACAATATTATTGAAGGGTCAATAACTACATTAGGCCACATATTTAATTGTGAGCCTGACTTTTATTTTTCAGATCTTCAGTATTAAGAGGGCTTAAAGAATTGGACAAAATAACCCCTGAATAAGTTGCACGGCCCAATTCCATAAATGGTAAGTCAACATTGACTGAACCTTATTAGAATCTAACAACTTGTCCCAACTAGAAGTTTGAGACACGAACTTGTCAGAATTTTGAACCATCTCTTATCTAAAATCAAATTTGTTCTTATTTTTCAAAGGTCTTTTATTCCTTTTTGTTCTGATTATCCTTAAAATAGGACAAACTTTAGCAGCTATAAAGACAAATCCATGATTCCCTTTATCTTTTACCGTAATTGCATCTAAATATCTCAATGAGTTGCCTAATCTTGTGAGCAATTTAGTTGGATTATCACAATTTTTCTCCTCATGAGATAGAATACCACAAGAGTAGCAGAAATCAAAGAGTTTTTCAAAATTTATATGAAACCCATACCGGATCTCTATCCTTCAAGTGGAACATAAACCGAGATACAATAAGTTTATTAATTTTCCTGCAAATTCGGGCTCGAATGGTTGAGTTTTCCTTAAATTTCTCTGCATCTGGTAGATCTAAAGCTGGAACATTACCCAATTTCATAGCTATTTTTTGAACATTTCCTTCCTTAATGAACAAAGGAGTAATCCCTTCAACACGAACTCAAAAAACAAATTCTTCAAAAAGATTAGGGTTTTGAATACATTCTTCATATTTTTAATTCAACCCATGAAATTCAAATATATGATATGGTCTATTGACCCAAACAAGTCATGATCCTCAATTTTCTCAAAACAGAGAACACAAATATTCATAACTCATTTTTTAGTAGAAATCGGACCTTTAATCTCCTACTGTTGTATGATTATTTCTTAAAATAGTTGTAGTTGATAGTGCCATATGCTAATATACGGCCAAAAAGCTTAAGTTCATCATACTTCGCATGAATAGCCTCTCTATCCGGAGATAAATAGAGACCCTCTTCAGGCCCCGCTATCCCGTCACCATTACTACTTGGCATTAAAGCAGAAGAAGGACCACAAAGAGACTTAAAAGCAATATTAAAAGACAAAACAACAAATCGTGAGCTTAATGAACTTGACGTTGGCAAAGAAGATAAACAAAAAGTTTATCCTCATAGAAAAACCAGTAAGAAGAGACAAAACAGTAAAAAAGGTTAGATTTCAGTAGGTGGTGGTAGTGGAGAGGCGTCAAGAGGCGGACGAAAAAGTCATCTCGAAAAGTGTGCATGAGATTATACTATTATTAAATTTAGGGGTTTAATTTTGCTGAGATTAGTCAACAAGTAGTTCGTTTGTGTGAGTGTAAAGGGGGGAAATCTTGGAATACATAATTCCTAAGCATAACTAATATTGCGATAGAACCTTTAACTTGCTTACATGTGTAGATATGAAGGGACTCTTGTATGCTATTGTGAGAGAATACACATGTGCACTCCTACAATGGTCATAAAGAATTCTCACACTCAAGATGATTCACTCAAATTTGTCTTTGTATGTTTGCATGATATTCACAATATCGTAGAGCCTGGTCCTTCAGTAAAGATTTAGAGTATCATGGTTGATGTTTGAACTATCGCACCATGTAAGTTGGATATGAAATTACCTAACCACTAACGTCACTTTGGTGATCCGCTTTAAACTCCATTTCAATTAAAGAATTGTTCAGGAAATACCTAAGGAATTTCACAAGGTAAATTTATGTGATATCAATTTTTTTTAATTAAATATCATAAAACGTTTACAATCATTTTAAATTATCGTCCTAAATAATGAAATTTAGTTTAAACTCTCATAAAATTGTCTAGTTAAAATAAGCTAAGGACATATCATTTATCAATTATTATTATTATTATTTAATTTTAATATTATTTTAGAATATATTTGATTTTTATCAATTAAAAATCTCTAAAAAATTTAAATCTTTTCATTTCTTTAGTAACAAATAAATTTTTCTTATGATCATATATGGATCAAAGAAAAATAAAAATAGTAGAGAATAAGTACCTATTTGAAAATAGTTTTTTATTAAAAATACTTAAAAATATTTATAGATATTTAAAATGTTTAAACTCGTAATAACTTTTAACAAAATATTTTTTGGATACATAGATGATTCGGAACTATATATCTCTCTTTTACGTGCTGAAAAAATAATAAAGTCTGACCAATTAAGCTAATTTAACTGGTTTGCCAAACGAATCCTAAATACTTTAAAAAAATTCTTTTCTCCCCTCCAAGATGGTTATAGAAAAATATATTAAGTATAATATATTAATCACATGATTCTGCCTTCATGTGATCACAAATATAATATATAAATTTAATATTAACCGTCTAACAAAATAATAGTTTGAAATTTTTTATTTGACCTCTAATGCCAAAGTAGACAAGTTGTTTTCAATTAGATCCATAAACTATAACAGGGTAATCATGGATAAAAGCGAAGGAGAAGAATGTAAAGTTCTATCCCCAAGGTGTGAACTCCTGACCATTAATTCCCTTAACGGCTTACAAAAATGGTTATTAAACAGGACAGTAAATATAGAAAATCAAGAATGATCCTCGACCTCTCGAGCTAAAAAAAATAAAAATAGAATTAGAGTAATTAATCTAATTACTAATAGCAAACATGTAAGTATAGCGTAAGTCGTGATATCATCACCACTTTAAAAAAAAAGAAATATATCATCAAAAAGATCTCAGAGCATAAAATTAATCAATGCCTAACTTCGAGAACATGTCAGTGAAAACGTCAAGAGACAAATATCCGTCAGTTGCCCTGTGCCTGGCTGCTTTTGCTAGATGATCAGCACCTGCATTAAACCTGCGGGGAATGTGTTTGAAGAAAACTGGGCCCGATTCCCCAACTAGTTTATGAATATGTCTGATGAAAGGTCGAAGATCCCATCTAACTGCCGACACTTGCTGAATACCTTGAATCAAGTCAAGGTTATCCGAGAGAAAAGTTTTCTCTCGTTGTGGCCATTGTTGTCCAATTTCCAATGCCTTAATAACGGCCAGAGCTTCCCCTTCAACGCTGGTATTACAGTTGGCCGTTGTCATATACTTTACCCTTGGTCCGTTGTCTTTATTTATTTGCATAATTCCAATCCCCGTGGGGAGATGTTCTTGTGTAAAGGACGCGTCACAAATAAATATGAGCGTTGTGGTACAGTCCAGACTCGTACTCCCAGAGATTGGCGTCATGATATTTTCGAGATTTGAATGTTCACTGTTGAACCAGTTTGGACCAAAGTGTTCCTGGATTTGAGAATTAGTAAGGTGAATCACTATGTCTGGATCGATATCTGAATTATTATGCCGACTTTTCATTTTTGCTTTCCAAAGATTCCACAGCATCAGCAAGATGTAGGAAATTACAACCTCCTTTTGCCATCCTCCTTTCGTATATATTTCAACCATTGTTAAAACCCAGTAGCCCACGTCCAGCTCGACGTTGTCCACATGTATCTGTAGAGCCGATCCTGCCCAGATGAGTTTTGATACCCCACAATTGAGCAGTAGATGTTCTGTTGTTTCCCGTTCTGCATTGCACCAGCGACAGTTGCTCTGGCTTTCGCATTTCCTTTTTTCTAGGTTTGCACCTGTCGGAATTGCGTTATTACAAACTTTGTAAGAAAAGATTCTAACCTTTGTAGGTACATTGGATCCCCAAATTGTTTTCCAAAGAATATCTGCCACCGGTAAACCGGTTGATTGATGCGGTTCCTCGAACACAGCATGATCGGTAAGAATTTTGTATCCCGTCTTCGTAACATAGTCGCCATTCTTGGCATATGGCCATATGAACTTGTCAGGAGTTTCAGTCGAGAAGAATCTTGTTCGGAGTATGACTGGAATAATAGGGGCGGGGAAGAGATCACAAATTAATTCTGTATTCCAAGTCGAGAGATCTGCATTCCAGAGTTCATAGAGTTTTTCTAATTGGCAACCCCGTGGACGTTCTAACTTCCACGGCGTATCTAACCATTTATCATTCCAAATATTAATCGATTTACCGTTACCTATTTGAAATTGGCCATATTTTTTGAGCATATCTCGGCCTTCTATTAAGCTAGCCCAAGACCAAGTTCGAGATTGTCTTAATTTAACGTCGAGAAAAGTAGTTTTCGGAAAATAAATACCTTTAAGTAAGCGAGCTGCTAGCGTGTCAGGATTGTTTAGAATTCGCCACGCCTGTGCTGCAAGTAAGGCCGTATTCATACGCTTAAAGTCCTTGAAGCCCATGCCGCCAAGAAGTTTGCTGACAGCTAGTTTTTCCCATGCTAGCCAATGTATTCGAGATTTTTCACCTGAGTTCCATCAAAAATTCGAAATTGCCGATATTAATTTATTACAAAAAGTAATTGGAAACGAGAAGATTGACATAGAGTATGTGGGAAGAGCCTGGAGAACTGCTTTAATGAGGACTTCTTTGCCTCCTTCCGACAAAAGGTGTGCTTTCTATCCCTCTGTTTTACTAAAAAGTCTTTCGGCAATCCATTGTAGTGCTTCAACCTTTGACTGCTTATGACACAATGGTATCCCTAGGTATTTTCCAAGATTTTCCTTTTCCTGTATCTGTAACCTGGTTGTGACTTGTTGACGTATGGCTTCCGGAGTGTCTCTACTAAAATAAATGGAAGATTTGTTGTAATTTATTCGTTGTCCAGAGGCCGTGCAGTACTTTGTTATACAGTCTTCGAAATGTTCAACCTCATTGCCATCTAGAGTTAGAAAGAAAAGCGAATCATCTGCAAATAACAAGTGAGAAATAACTGGAAAATTTTGTGTTATTTGTATACCCTTGAGATCATTTTGGCTAATCTTTGTGTCAATTAAGCTGATAAGCGACTCGGTCATTAAGGAGAAAAGGAACGGGGATAGGGGGTCACCTTGTCTTAATCCCCGTTGTGGTTTGAATTTCTGTAATCTTTCACCATTAAAATTTAATTGAAAAGTAACTGAAGATAAGCAATTCGAGATCCATGTGATCCATTTTTCAAGAAAACCTAGTTTCTGGAGAACTAGAAGTAAGAAATCCCAGCGTACCTGATCATATGCCTTAGCCATGTCCAGTTTGATCGTCGCCATTGGTTTTGCGTTCTTTCGTTTCTTTTTCATGTAAAAAGACACTTCTTGTGCCACCAGTATATTGTCTTGAATGGCTCGGCCTTTGATGAAGGCTGCTTGGGTCGGAGATACAATGACTTCCATGAATTCATGTAATCTGTTAGCTAATATTTTCGATATAATCTTATAACCAAAGTTAACACAAGATATGGGCCTGTAGTCTCCAATTTGTTCCTGAATGTCCCCTTTGGGTATCAAGGTTATAAGAGTTTCATTTAAGGTGTCGAGAGAGATATTATTATTAAAGAAATCCTGGACCATGAGAAGCACATCGTACTGAATGATGTGCCAATATTCCTGATAGAACTTACCATTTAGACCATCTGGTCCCAACGCCTTGCTTGGAGACATGTCAAAGACCGCTTTCTTTGTTTCCTCCATTGTCGGTTGTCTAAGAAGTTTCTCATTCATTTCCCATGTGACTTTTCTCGAGATTCCTTCCAGTGCTTCATTCATCTGGTCTTGGTTACATTCTTTAAACAGGTTCGCATAGTAGTGCTGAAATCCATTCCGAACCTCCGAAACCTCATCAATCCAAATCCCTTGTTGATTTTTAATCCGAAGTATTCGATTCAAATTCCGCCGATTAACGGTTGACAGAAAAAAGAATTTCGTATTTTTGTCTCCATATTTGAGCCAGCTTTTCCGTGCTCGGTCGTACCAGTATTGTTCTTCTGCTTCGTATGCCTTTTTGATTTCTTGTTTAATGATTGCTTGGTCTTCTAAAACTTGTCTTATCACGGGTTACGTGTCCAGATGGAGTAATTTCTCCGTCAAACTTTTAATTTTAAGAGCGTTGTTGTGGAAAGTACGTTTACTCCAGATAGTAAGTGAATTAATTGTGTTGTCTCTTTTGTCGAGAAATATTGGCAAAGATGCCTCGATGCCAGGATCTCCCCAAGCTTGTGTGATCACCTCTTTGCATTGTTCGTGTTCAGCCCACATAGATTCAAATTTGAACCATTTTTTCCCTTGAAATCGAAACCGGTCATTATGTAAAAGAAGAGGACAGTGGTCTGACCCGATTGCTGGTGGGACCGTTACTTGAGCACCTGGAAACCTGGTCAACCAATCATTAGAGGCAAAAGCCCGATCAAGTTCATCAAACATTCGTTTTAAAACTGGTAAACGATATTACTTTAGCCGGAACGGAAATATTTTTCTTTTTTTGGAACGCAAGGGGTTCGATGGTCACACTCCTAGTTTTTTTTATCTGTATTTTATACTAATTGCATTACAGATTCTAAAATAAATTATGTTATTAAATTGTAATTTAAATTATTGTATTTAAAAAAAATCATAAATCCTTATATTTTGTAAAAATCACATTGTAAAAACGTATTTAAAATTTAACCAAGATTCAATATATTATTTTATTTGGGGACCACTTAGTTAAGGATTTTCTTTTATATAACTAAAAAAAAATTAAAAAAATTGGGGGAAAGGATGGGGTATAGAACCCCAATGGTACAAGTAGACCTGCCCCTAACTCCTAGGAAATAAATTGTACACTATATGATGGTGTCTCCAAGGTGTGATGTATAAACACCATCTAGAAAGAATTTATCGCAAGTGTATGAGTCGTCCAAAAAGATAAGTATTTTATTATTGTTCTCCATATAAACTAATGAGTTAATTATCGAGTTTTTATCACGTATTTGGAACGATAGTCGTGATAAAAATGTAAATGCAAGATTATAGGGTTTTTTGTACATATTAAAACTATGGGGACTAAAGTGCAAAATACAAAATTTAAGAGAAAATAATGTGAAAATAGAGAAAAGGACTAAATTGCAACTACTAAGAATATAGATGAGAAGTTAACTCGATAAATGCATTTAATCCCCACTAGACATGATTTAACCATTTTTTGTTTAAGAAAGAATTCGACTTTTTCACGTTAGTCGTGATTCAACTATCCACCTAAATCTCTTCCGGGTAGATAAAGGTTTCGCTTAGAAATTAGGGACATCTCTCGAGCGACCCTATAAAAGCACTCGGACGATAAAACTCTAACCATGTCGACTATCCAACTACTCTATACACCCTGGTTCATAGACAAACGTTAAATATACATAAAGTGATTCCACAACCTAACTCCACCTTTCCAGATGATAGTCAAATTGCCATAATAACTCACTGACTTGGTCGGAGTAATAGGTCCACAAATTAACACAAATCCATATTCAAAAGGTAATCAATCATTTAGGGTTCCTACATTTCTCAAGCTAATGAATAAATAGTTTATAGTATTGAAAGAAAAAGCAATAATAGTAATATTTATAGTCATGTTAAGCTTAGAAAAGTGAAATTATAATAGTGATGAAAGTCTAATGAAAGGGAATGGTGGAAAGGGATAGAATTGTGTGGTGTTGACTTCTCTTTCTTCTTACTTTAGCTCACAGCGCTGTCAACAGGTTTCAAAATTTGTGTAACTAATATTTATCTCCAAATCACCTACGTAATATTTAAAATACGCTTTTGGGTTGTGAGACCCACTTAGGTGGGTCAAAAGTGACCTAAAAGGTATTAATAGATTCTTGACTTCTTCGAGTCATGGTGGCAATATTAGAATAATTTTATAGTCCCAAATCCTATTCATGAACCGCTTACTCTCACGCGAACCCGACTCGAAGGACTATATTGAGCTTCAGGGGTTGATCAGAAATGTCACCAAATATGTGTAGTGACACTCTCTCAAGTTGATTTCAAAGTTTTACCAGTAATTTTACTTGACTCTCTAAGGTAAATTTTTGCTCTTCTTCACGCCTTGACTTGGGGTTGAATTTGACGTTTTCCTATTTTCACGTCTTGACTTGGGGTTTACTTTGATTTTTTTACTTCTCTGTGTCATCTCGGATCCCGTATCATCCATGTGCCAAGGAAATACACACTTAACAAACAATTAACGCAAAAAGCTCCAAAAGTAACAATATTTTGTAGAATAAAAAAGAACTCAAAATGTATCACATAATTGTGAATAATACCTCAAGTAAGTCCAATAAACCCACAAAATAATATCTCTTAACTCAATAAATCTATACCAAAAACCAATACATCAAGAACCTCAACTCAAGTTTTGTCGTCCCGATAATATAAAACCAAAACTAGGGGCCAAAGTCCAATCGATTATGAAGGAAGAAACTATAAATGATCCCAAATAGATACCTAACAAGTCTCATGAAGTAATTCCTAAGAACTAGTCAACAAATATGCTTATCATACAAATATTCAATATAATATCAAGAATAAATTATATTTGCAATGAAAGAAGAGGTCAGTTTCACTCAGTTCAAAATGGTCTCTATAGGTTGTTCCTCAGTCTTCCCATAATATCTAATAGTCAACTTAACTCCTCCCTTTCCACTAAAATCGTTTCTTAACCACTTAACTAGAAATATCGAGGTCTTAGGTTATAAATGTCGTCTCCCAAGCTGTAATAAAATAATGCAAGTAAACTGCACACCTCGAGAGAGCGAGACTTTTCGCAAGTGTACTGATCGTTGACAAGTAATAAGTTAAGTAAGTATAGTATCGTCTCCACAAGTATTATAAAAGTTCATCTTTGAATAGTGTTGTTAAAGAGTATACTGATATTTATTTGGTTTTTGAATTATATAAGTAGAATGCAAATAATGATAATTAACTAGAAAATAAAGACTTAAACTGAAGACAAGTAAATAAGTGAAGGAGGGAAAATAAGAATATAGCTTGAGAACTCGCAATTAATCCCCACTAGTATCTATTTTACGTTCTATTGTTAAAGGGTGAATTGTGTAAACATGCAATAACTGGGGTTCTAAATCCCTCCTAACTCCCTCCAAGATAGCTTAGGAGGTTACTTCAACACTACAAGGGACTCTGGTGAGGTTATTCTATGCAATGATTAGTGGATAAATATCTAACCCTATTTGACTATCGAGCTAACTATGTGTCGATTTGAGTAACCAAACCCCCCCTTCAGGGTGATTATCCTAATTACCAAGGGAAGTGCTATATTTGGACAGAAAGGGTTGGATATATGGTAAATACAAAATACAAAATACAAATCAATTAAAATAACAATTCAAGTTAAAGATGTAATCTCCTAATTTAATAAAAGCTTAAAATAAAACTAGGGTTCATACATTATTGTTGTTCCCCAAGCTATGAATTAACATGTGCATAATGAAATAATGAATTCTAGCAACTAATAATGTAATATTCATGTTAAGAATGTAAAACATAAAAAATTACACTTATAATTATTGATGAATGATGAAGGATAAAGTTGGAATGGAATGAACTACTTCCCAAGCTTCTTCTTCTCTTCTCTTCAATGCTTTAAGAGATTCTCTAAGGGTCTGATTGGTACGTAGTATTGAATTTGGATGGGAATTGGACAAGTCAAGTATTAGAATTACCACGGTAATACAATAGACTTGGTAATTATTATACCATACTGGTATGTCATAGTAATAGAAATGGAAAAAATTAATTAATTATTATCATATACTTCATATAATATAACATCATATTCTAATTTAGAATACATTGTATACAAATTATAAAACTATCCTAATTATATTAATTCTAACAAATTAAAATAATTTTACCTATTAATGATAAATATTAATTTTAAAAAGTAAGCAACACTTTCGATTAAGAACTGAATTTTGTTTTGTGGATATTGCTAATATATCGAAGGAAAAAATTGATGTTTAAAATAAGAGTGTTGTGAACAATAGAGAAAGAAGGAGTATCATTCTGTTTATTATCAGAGACTGTAAAGATTACATAGTGGGAGCTCCTATTTATATGTAATAAGTAACTCTAAACCCTAGTGTTCATGTGCTTGATTACTAGCCCATGGGCTGGAATGAATATCCACTAAATAGGTTTATAACACTCACTGATACTCGGTAGGAGTTTTTTAATTCTCAGTTATATACACTACTTGACACTTATAAGATGTCAAAAGTCTTATAATAAACAACTTGCTCATTTTGTTACTCCTTATGCTATCTTTGGAACCAAATAGATCTATTGCTCTTTAAACGTACAATAGTTTAATTTTATTAGATAGATCTTCTGGGACATAAATTTAGTCATGAGTACTAATAACTGGCTAAGTGACTTAGTCACTACACTTTTACAATATTTTTAATCATTTGAATAAGTGTACGAGGATCAATATAAATGGTGTATTCTTTATATTCCAATAATTTTTTTAATTCTTCCCTTATTCTTGAGAATGTCATAACATGTTCCAAAATCCATCTTTGTGCACGGTGGTGGAGCAATTGTAATAGATATTGCACAATCAAAATATCTTGATGGATATAGTTTTTGGTCTTTGACCAATAGAAAGTATTATAATGAGCAATGGTCATAGCAATTCGTCATAGACGATTTAGTAAATAAATGTACTAGATTCATAATTATCCCTTGATTTTGTCTTGAAAAAATAGTCGATTTAATATCAAAATTATTTAGGATAAAAATATTTGTTTAAGCATATCCAATTCGCTAATATTCATTTGATAATCTCCATTCTTAATATTTCACTTGTGAATATTATAGTAGAATTTGCGTTCCCAAACATACATAAGATAATGTTGGCAAAATATAACATATAGTGATTTTCAAAATATAAGTGATAGGATCACAAAACAGTTCACTCTTCCCATTTAGTATATTTATTTTACTAGAGGTAAAGTATCTCTTATTGAACTCAATGTTTTTAGGAAATGTAATTTTGATTTTTCATAAATTTAATATATAATTCATATCATCATATAATTTCTCATAGAAAATTATTTGGATTTTGGATAAATGTAAATTTTGAAAGCACAATACAAGCTTTTCCAAATTCTTCTATTAGGTTGGATGTACCAGACATGGTATTGACATTTGCTTTAGAAGCTTGAAGATCAGATAAATAAATTTTATTTCTTAAGTCATGCAAATGAAAAATGAATTAATTGATAGGTTATGTGATATCTGCGTATAAAATATATCTTTAATTGCCTTCTATTTCCTTTTATTTGTTTTATATATAGATTATGCATTTGCATAAGTTACATAAAGTTATGCCTAATATTTTTTGTTATAGGTCATGCTATATCAGCAGGTATGCATAAAATACGTATACAACTTGTGTATACACCCTATTCTTCCCATACACCATATTCTTCTCATAGGGTGTGTTATATCTCAGATGATATAAATATAAAAAATATATATAAGTAATGTATATATCCTATTTAATTTTGATATATGAATATCATTAGGTTTAGGTATAAAGAAAATTTTGTTCAAAAAGAAATTGTAAAATTTACAGTTTATTCATTATAATACAAAAGAATATAAAAAAATTAAAGGACATTATTTTTTATTAAATAAAGAAAAAGGAAAAAGAAAAAAAATATGACGTTTTTTTTTGTAAAAAAAATCTTTTTTTTTTTCAGTTAAATTTTTTCTCTGCCAATGCCATGTTGTTGTTTTTTTTAATAAAATTTAATTATTAAAGGTAAAAAAATTAAATACAGTTACAAAAAGAGTGATCGACCAAAACAAAATATAAAAAGCAATTAAAATATGATATTTTTTTTTTAAAATTTTTTATAGAGTAATGATATTTGTCACCCTTTTCTTATCACCGTTTTATCACCTCCTACGTGTATGCCTACATATACCAATAAATTGATTTCTATATCCTATTAAATTTTTCTTTATCTTCTATTCAAGGAAATCAAAACATATATATAGAAACGTGATAAAAGGGTGACATGAAAAGGGGTGACATATATCATTACTCTTTTTTATATAAACCATTTAAACGTTTATTATTATCTATTTACTCCATAAAATAAAATATGATGCCTTTATTTTAGAGAAGAAGAAAAATCAGTTGCTTTGATTAATAATCAAGAAGGTTGACAAAAAAAAGATTTAAATCAAGAAAAAAGAGGAAATAAAAAAAACCGCATAAATTATTCTACTGCTATGCATCTATGGTTTTTTTTTACACGCTATGGATCTACGCGGGAAACGAAAATGTGTACAATGTTATGTTAGTGATGTTCATTGACCAAAAGTAAAAAAAATGTTTGGTGATTCAATCAAATACCATTTTTAAAGGTCAAGAAAAACATTACAATGATAAAAAAAAAATCTTATTATTCTTACCAAATAGATCAAAAGATTCCTAATTCACTCCATTGGAGGTCAATTTGATATAGAAAGATAGATGTCAATTAGTAAAAAAAAAACTGACCATCATGAATAGATTCAAAAGATCAAATAGATTAAAAGATCTTTTATCATCATTGTTACTGAATAGACCAAAAGATCACTACTTTATTCTATTATTTAACAAAGAAATAAATTCATCAAAATATATTTGATGATTGATATAACGTGTATATTAAAATCAAATAATATCGTTCTTTAAAATTGCTTTAGATTAGAGGATCTAATTATTTGTCTTGTACAAAATATAAACATAAGACAAGACGATCCGATATAGTATAAGATTTAAAAAAATCAATTACCTTTTTAATGGTAGAGGCTATCGTGCTGATAACGTGTTGTGAACGATAGAGAAAGAAGAAGCAGCGTTCTGTTTAATATCACAGTATAAAGATTACATATTGGGAGCTCCTATTTATAGGTAAGAGGTAACCCTAAACCTTAGTGTTCATGGGCTTGACTACTAGTCCATGGGCTGGAATGAATATCCATTAAATGGGTTTATAACAAAGAGTGATTAATCTAAAAGGTACACAACCCAACAAATTTTTTCATAAGGTCCAGTCCACTATACTAACAATTTCGGGTTTATAATACCCTTCACTAGGCTGCACGACACAATTCACTGGGTTGTGCGACACAATTTACGGGTTATTAGACACAATTACACATGTTGTGTCAAATTAATATTTACTGCAAAACAATTCAAAAAATGCAGTTTAAGATCAATGGTAAAAAATATTTCTTATCTTAATTTAGTTTTTTGGATTGTTGATGGCATAAAGCCAGGTTGAAGATGGTGGATAATGGTCCACGAGTCTGGTGAGCCCAGTTGGCGTTCAAGACTATACACGACGAGCCCATTAATCAAGCAACGAATCCATTAACCAAGCCTAATAAAAGTTTAGTAAAGGAAGCACACTAAAATGGAGAAAGAAACAATTAATCTATTCTCAATGCATCACTTCTTATACAGTAAAAGGCTTCCAACTATATATAATGGCCATTGTATGATTTGTATTAAAAGATAATAAACAAAATGTAATTCAACTTAAATCAGATAATCCTGGAAAATTGTAAAAGTGATGAAACTATGTTATTAATTAAATCAAATGTTTGCAGTGTCAATGGTAAAAATTAACTGTGTACCTTAATTTGGGTTCTTCAATTGTTGATGATAATGGTGGAGAATTGTCCATGGTGGCGGTGTACTTGTGCATTGGCTTAGTGGGTGCGAGTGTAAAGAGATTTCCTTTTTTTTTTAATTCGAACGCCGTAAAGAAATGATTTTTAGGTTGTATGTTTCATGATTATTCAACCTTTATTTTAATTTTCATTTTTTGTTCTGAAACATTTAATGTTTTTGGTTGTATATTTTTTTTGATTTATTATTTTATTTTGTAAGGTTATATTAGATATATAATAAGTCAAAAATAAAATTTTGGATATTATTCATCCAAACTTTTAGACCGGACTTCTTAAAGCATGATTTGTTGGGTAAACACCTAATTAATTAACAATTATCTCTTAAAATAAATATATATCATATGTTTTATTAGGTGATTAGATATAAGAATTGATTATTGACGAATTGTGTTTCGCTTCTTTATCAATTAAATAGAATTTGATTATAAAGTTAATTATAATTATGCACATGTTGTCAAGATATATTGGTTTAAATTAAATTGTCAACTAAAAAAAAATCAAATTTCATTCCTAATACAAATGGAATGGTCTAATACCACAAAGGTGGATGAAAATGGTTATTGCCATATTTATGGGATTAAAATTCCTACGATAATAAATGTCCCATCTTTTTTAACTCTTACCAAGTATAAGGCTAAAATTCATTAAGGAATGTTATTTCATTCTTAATTCCATTACTGCTTATGAATCGCACCCTAAGTGTTTATGACTTGAGACTGTTTTCTAATGTTAATTCCTAATATTTATAGATTCAGATTCGTTTTATGAGCCGTGGACCTCTTTTAAGTGACCTATCCAACCAAAAACACGTTCACTCAACAGTGGATAGGTTTGAACCACGACTGCTGCAACTTTAATAACTTTTCCAGTTAAGCTCTAAATCATGAACTGTCAATTTCTACGTGTTCCTAACTTCAAATTGTTTTAATTAGGAAATCAAAGGTATCCTCCGAAATCTTCATCAATCTTGCGTGGTAACTCAAACAATTCACTTTCTAAATCTGACCAACAATAGATTTCATTTTCCAAAAAGGGTTGAATTTTTCTTTTTTGCCATGACTGAGGGGTGATCGGATCTGAGTATCTTTGTATCCAAGTACCTAAGAGTTGCATACTTAACGCACCAATTACTCTCAAGGAAAATGAATGGTGTGTAGAACATGATATCTAAATGAGTAGAGAACGCACTTAGTTATGAACTAGAGGCAAGCTATGTAACTAGGAAAATGTTAGAGGTGGTTCTTTGATAGCCATTTGAGACTTTTTAGCTTTCTAACCCGTGATTAATGTTTATCCTTCTTAGCCCCATTTTTATCCTTTAAGCCTTTCTTTTGTCGCCACGATATAAGCCATATCCCCTTAGTTTATTAGGCATTTCCATATGACCCGCACTTGAATCACGATCCCGAGACTTCTTGTCTTGAGCTTGAGTTTGGGGTGGTGGATCTCGTCATTGGGAAATTACATTGGGAGGGAATTTTATGCGTTTGTATTTATGCGCAATTGTTGATGATATATTATATGTAACCCTTTGTCGGGGTCTTTCAAAAAAAAAAGAGAAAAAAATATGAGAGACATGACCATTCACATCAAAATGATGGTCAGGGATATCTTATACAAAAAAAAGGAAAAAGACTGAAAAGAAAAATTAATAAGGTAACCGGCAAAGTGGAGTTTTCGGAAATCATTGAGTGCTTATTGGGTTAATTCTGGGGACGCTAAATTAGTTCGTCAAATGGGTTGAGTGAGAACATATTCGAGGGTAAACTCAAGCTCTTGGACAGTTGTTGATGGTAAGTGAAGAGAGAGTCAAAAGCTCACTTCAAATTTACCAGATTTACATACCATATCGTCCCTAAGCCTACGTTGAAACCGTAAAGTTCTCGTGATTTCTGCGTACATAGTGCATTTATTATTTAGCTAATAGAGGGTAATCTAAGTGGAGCGTTCAAAGTAAGTAAGGATCGATGAACACCCTATAGCCACAATCTGATCTAAGTAGTTAGTGTAATCTTCTAGCATTGTGAAATTAATTTTGGATTAATATTATTTGTGTTTGATTTTGCATGATAAGTGTATGTGTATATAATTCCTAGGTCATACTATATGAGATTTATTTTAAGCTATTCTTTGGGTATCATTCACTAGACTCTATTTTTTGCGTTTCACTTAAAACCTTTGTTTTTTATTTTACTTTGTCGGGACTACAAAGGTTTGAGTTTGGGTCTTGATGCTCCAGGTCGTGTTCCTTAATTGTAGTACATGATAAGCTTTGGGATTGAAATACTTATGGTTCCTTCAGTACAGCGCGGAATCCAGTTATCCCCCCATCGAAATGACCACGATTTAATGAACTATCTAAATATCAAAGGGATCCTTCAAATTCCTAGCCGATTTTCTGCATTATTCAAAACACTGGACATTTTCACAGTTGGACAACAACTTTGGCAGTTTTTCCACTTTCCTAAATCAAATTTCTTTCCTTTTAACTCTTGATTCACCTTGGATCTTCATTAATCAACTCCTTAACATTGATTTGGCATCTAATATCCATAATAAACTAGTAAACTTTTCAAACCGCATACCTCAATAATATTCCGCAATGTAAATAATCGCACAAGCGCACTTTACTAGATAATAAAACATAGGTTTTAAAAGATGTTAATAAATGAGATAGTGATATCAATAGTCGGGCAATAACGAACATTTAACAAAAAATATGGTATTTGGGCTAATGGCTTGCGGTAGGATGTATATATTAATAGATAATGAAATCATAATTATGTGAAAATATAAATAATATTATCAATTAAAACGGAAGGATGTCATCACGTAAATAGTTATGGTTGTTACGTAGGGTGTGTGTGTGTGGTGGTGGTGGGGGGGGGGGGGGGGGGGGGAAGGGAGGGGTGAAAGGGGGTAATTTAGAAGTGGTGTTGATGGTGGTGGTTGGGTTCTGTTTGGGGATGGTGGTAGTAGTTGAAGGTATCTCAAAAAAAAAATTCTACTCCATAAACATTATGTATGGAAAAAACTATAATTATGTAATAAAATTTTAGATGTTTATACTCAGTTTAAGAAGTAGCTGGAATGGTTATGGGTTATGGGTTGAATATTTGCATTCTGATTTTAATTCATGCATTTGTATCGTGATTATGGTTATCAATTATAAAGTTTAGGGTTTTGATGTTAGATTCTAGAACTTGATTTTGTGGATGTAAGGTGATTATTATTACAAGGACCGAGAGAAAAAAAAAAGTTGAAAATGAAAAATGAGTTTTTTTATTTTTGACGCATGAAAAATGAGTTTTTTTTTTTTTTTTTTTTTTTTGGACATTGTGGGGGTGCTAATGCACCCAAAGACAAAAACAAAATTAACCTATCCCTAATTTCCTAAAAGCTAAAGATAAATCGAAAATACTACACGTATTTCGATAAGCAAAAGTTGCCGTGTGTCTAGCCTCCTTCGCCAATTTATCCGCATTTCTGTTGAGCTTCCTACTAATGTGTTTGAAGGAAATATCTCCGAGCTCTTCAGATTTACGGGTAATTTTTTGTAGGATGGGTTGGATATTCCAACGAGCTGCTGACACTAGCTTGATACCTTGAATAATCTCAAGGTTGTCTGAGTGAATAGTAATTTTTTTCCCCGGAAAGTAAGCACCAATCTGTGTTGCTTTAAAGACCGCTTCTGCTTCTCCTTCCAGGGCTGAGTTACATTCTATGGTCATGCTGTGCTTGATTGACGTATTATTTTCTTTTTGTTCACCCCATATTGCTATCCCTGTTGGTTCCCATTTATTTGAGAAAGACGCATCACAAAATAAATTAATATCTTGTTCTTGTTCCTCTATACTTGACTCAGCGTTTGTTTCATTATTATTTCTAAAACCTTCATATCCTTTGCTTATCCAGTTAATCCCATGAATCTCTTGCATCAATTTCTTCGATGTATAGTTGATTCCTGTTCCATCTACAATTGTTCCTTCATGTGTAGCCTTCATTTTCGCTTTCCATATATTCCATAAGTTTATCATTAAGAAGTCTCGTACAACATTATCGTCCCATCCTCCTTTAGTATAGACCTTAATTATTTTCATGAACCATTCTCCTATATCTTCCTCCTGTTCTTCCATAATCTTTATCTGTAGAACTGAACCTGCCCAAATATCCTTACACATTGTACATTGGAGAAGTAAATGTTTGACATCTTCTTTTTCATTGTTACACCACAAGCAATTTTTCCCGTCCGCACATTTCCTGTTGAATAAGTTCACTCTAGTTGGAATTGCATTGTTGATTATTCGCCACATAAAAAGTTTAATTTTTTTTGGTATGTTTGACTTCCATATTATTTTCCATATTTCAGAATCTTCCATAGCTTTGGTATCTATTGTTGTTGCTTTCTTCTCATTTTTTTCTTCAATTATGACTTTATAACCTGTTTTGGTATCATATTCCCCATCTTTCGAAAACGGCCAGATGTACTTGTCATGTATCCCATGTTCTTTAATTTTTGTTTTTTTTATGATTTGTATAATCGGTTTTGGAAAAAGATTATCTAAAATCTCTGTGTCCCATTCATCTTTGTCTTTTTTCATTAAATCACTAACTTTCATTAACGTAGTCCCTTTTGGCTTCTCTAATTCCCATTTAGTGTCTATCCACCTTTCATCCCATATATTCGTTTCCTTTCCATCACCTATTATTTTAATACCATGTTTCTTTAAGAAATCTCTTCCTTCTATAAGGCTTGACCAGCTCCATGTCCTACTTTGTTTTAATTTACATGTTAGGAAATTAGACTTATTGAAGTAGATACCTTTTAAAAGCTTTGTTGCAAGGTTATTAGGGTTATGCATTAGACGCCATGCTTGAGCCGCAAGAAGAACTGTATTCATTTTCTTGAAATCTTTAAAACCCAATCCTCCTATAAGTTTGCTTACCGCAATCTTCTCCCAGGCTACCCAGTGTATTCTATTTCTTTCACCTGAATTCCACCAAAAATTAGCTATAGCTGAAATAAGTTTGTTACAAAAGGAAATTGGAAAAGAAAAGATAGACATATAGTAGTTAGGTATAGCTTGTAAGATAGCTTTAATAAGTACTTCCTTTCCTCCTTCAGAAAGAAGCTTAGCTTTCCATCCTTCCGTATTTTTGAAAACCTTTTTTGCTATCCACTCTAGAGATTCCACTTTTGATCTCTTGTGACAAAGTGGAATTCCTAGGTAATAACCTAAATCCTGTGTTTCTTCAATTTTCATAATCTCAACTACTTCTCTTTTAATTTCCTCTGGAGTTTCTTTGCTAAAAATCATCGCTGATTTATGCAGGTTTATTCTCTGTCCAGAAATATGACAATAAGTATCCAAGCATTCTTTGAATTTATTAACATCTGTATTCTCAAGATCGATGAAAAAAAGAGAGTCATCTGCAAAAAGAAGGTGAGATATCGTGGGGCAGTTTCTGTTAATCCTTATGCCATTGATGAGTTTATTCTCGACATAGCTATCCATTAAACTAATTAAAGATTCTGTCATAATAGAAAAGAGAAAAGGGGAAAGGGGGTCACCTTGTCTAATGCCTCTGTCCGGTTTAAAGTTTTCAAGTCTTTCACCATTAAAATTAATATAAAAAGAGGAGGAGGTAATGCAATTCTCTATCCATTTTATCCAGGTGTCGTTAAAACCCAGTTGCCTTAGTATCTTAAAAAGGAAAGACCATCTGACTTGATCATATGCTTTAGCCATATCAATTTTGACAGCAGCCATGTTTTTCCCCTTCTTCCTTTTCCTGCTCATATAGAAAGATATTTCTTGTGCAATAATGATATTGTCTTGTATAGCTCTCCCTTTAATAAAAGCCGATTGTGTAGGTGAAATGATTTGATTCATGATTACTTTCAATCTATTTGAGAGAATCTTTGTAATAATTTTGTAAATAAAATTAACACACGAGATGGGTCTAAAGTCTCCCAAATCTTCTTGGATAACCCCTTTTGGGATAAGTGTTATCAATGTATCATTAATAGATTCAACTGAGTAATTGTTTTCAAAAAATTCCATAATAACTTGTGTAACATCGTCTCTGATAATATCCCAAAATTCTTTGTAAAATTTACCATTTAAACCATCTGGTCCCGGGGCTTTTGATGCCGATAATTCCTTAACAGCCTTCTCAATCTCAGTGATATCCGGTTTTTTTGTTAATTCTTCGTTCATACTTTCTGTAATTCGAGGTTTAATCAATGCTATAGCTTCATTAGTGATACTCTCATCCACTTCGTTATCTTCAAAGAGTTTTTTGTAAAATTCTTGGAAACAACCTTTAATATTATCAGTGTCTTCTATCCAAATACCATCCTTATTCTTAATTCTTGTGATCCTATTTAATTTTCTTCTTTTAATAGTTGCTAGGTGAAAAAATTTAGTATTTTTATCTCCATAAACTAGCCAGTTTTGTCTTGCTCTATCGCTCCAGTATTTTTCCTCTTTGTCATATTCTTGTTTAATTTTTTCTTTAATCTCCATTTCTTCTTTAGTGGAATCAGTATCATTCTCTAAGTTTAGCTTTATGAGTTTGTCTTGTAAATTTCTAATAATATTCGCATGATTCTTAAAGTTTTTGTCGCTCCACTTCTTAAGTTTCTTCTTAGTATATTCTCTCTTTTTTACAAATTTATTAATGGGGATATAATCTTTAGGTATTATCCAACTATCACTAACAATATTTCTACAATTTTCATCATCAAGCCATCTAGTTTCAAACTTAAAGTGTTTTTCACCAATTTTCATATTTATATCGAAATGAAGAATTAAGGGAGAGTGATCCGACCCTATTGCCGGGGGAATATGAATTTGAGATCTTGGGTATCTTTGTATCCACTCGTACGTTGCAAGTCCTCGGTCAATTCTTGTTTTAACATTTTTCTCCCCTTCCATCCTGTTTGACCAAGTAAAGAAACAACCATTAGATTCTATTTCTGCTAATGAATTACTATTTGTAAAGTCAACAAAAGCATTTATATGATCAATATTAGCTTGGTTCTTGCTTTGTTTCTCTGTTATGTTAAGTATCTCATTAAAATCACCCATAATAATCCATGGTAGATCAATGTCATTACTCCAATTGGTTATATCTTTCCAAATGTTAAGCCTTAGATTAAAATCATTAGGTGCATGTAAGAAAATAAGATAATACGAGAAAGACAGTTCATTAATAAGGACAATAACATACGAGCTACAACTAGAAACGACAAGCAAACGCACATGAGAGTGCCACAAAACCAAGAAACCCCCGGAATGAAAAGCATTTCCAGAGGGTTCCACAAAAAAGGAGTTTTCAAAACCCAAACGAGCCAACACATTCTGAGAGTCCACCTCTCGCATCATAGTCTCACAAAAAGCCACAACACCAGGTCTAAATTGAGCCACCATCGAGCAAGCTTTGGATAATGTCAAGGGTGCTCGAATACCCTGGACATTCCAAAAGATGGTCGTCATTTTGCTTTTGCGGCTTTCCTGGAGTAGCCGCCTCCACTTTTGCTTTCCAACTCTTCATCCCCATCCTCCAGTGCATCTTCATACTGAAAATTCATATCATGGTCATCTCCCCCTCCTATATAATCTTTCTCAAAATAATTCTCACTAGATTCAAATTTCCCTTCCTCCTCTTCTGGTTCAAACTGTGAGTTGAATTCCTCATCAAGTTTAGAACTGTTTTCTGACTCTTTACCTTTGCCTTTCACTGGGTAGATTCCTTCCTCGCCTTCTTCCTCATTTTCCAACAGGTTAAATTGGTTATTGTTGACGAAATTCTCAATTGGGTCCACTACTCTGATTTTTTTAAAATTCCCTGTAACTTTGGATCCAATCTCACCACTTCCTGCCTCGATTCGAACTCCTTTCCCATCTCTTCTTCTCTTTATATTATTTTGGGAGTTAGACGAAATATCCATGTGGTGATCAGTAGAATTGCTGTTACTTGCAACATATTTCCCTTTAATCTTTTTCATCTCTTCTTCAAAAGCGAGAAGCGCAGCTCTTATGTCACCTTCGTTTCCGTCTTCACCTTGTTGTGTTATACCATGATTTTTTTTAAAAGCCTCCATTTTTAGTGTTGATTCATGCAAGTCGTTGCGTATGTCATGCATCTGCTTATTCCAAACCTCCCAATCTTGGTTCTCTTTCTCTCTTTCTTCTTCAGTTTGATTAAGATTATTATTCTTCTTGCTAGTACCTCCCCTCTTTGTATAGTTGAATTTGCTGAGGACATCTTCTTCATCGTCTTGAAATTGCCTCCCTTTAGCTTGATTATTAATCCTGACACTCGAACCTGCATTTTTAACATAGTTCCCACCATATAAGAAGTTAGAAAATTCACCATTAACTTTAATATGTAATCCATAAATAGGATTAAAGGGTGGGAATTTTGCCACGTTGTCTATGCTCCATGATATTTTCCTGCGTTCATCTATGTCTTCAGTTTGTTTTATGACTTTAACTGGGCAGTCACCATATTGGTGACCAATTCTACCACATCTAAAACACAAGAGGCCCGTATTCTCATATTGGAAAAGAACCCAGGCAGGACCTTCTTCCTGATAAAGATAAGCACCAGGTGGTAAAGGTTGTTTGGTATTGATCCTTGCTCTAAACCTCAGGACTTTCACATCACAGTTCTGGGTAGTTGGGAGATAAACAGCTTCTATCTTGATAAAACACACCTCAAGGGCTTTGACAGTCTCCACATTGTTCTGTATGAAAGCTAGACCTCTGACTTGGACCCAAATGGATGAGTAATCAGTATTGAGATCATTGAAATCCACCGTGAGAGGCCATAAGGTTAGGCTGAGGTGAAGCTTCTGGTATAATCCCGGCCTCATTTCCCAAACTCTTCTGAATTCCTTTTCATTGAAGATCTCCAATTTGAACATATTGTTCTTCACATCTGTTAGCCTATAGTGTCCTTGAATACCCCACCTATCTTCAATGTAATTTCTCAGCTGAACTGCATAGATTGGTGAGGTTCCAATGGCTTTAATGAGAATAGCCTTTTCTTCTTTCATGCTTTCTGAAAGCCTTGCCTTCGATCCAATATTGATAACCCCAAGCTTCCTAGCTTTATGATCATTCAGAGGGATGATAGGAAGGGCATGGTGTTCTCTAGAGGCCATGTTAACACCTGTAGATAAGATCAAAACAAACACAGAGCACACACCGAAACAACAAGAGCACAGAACAAAGGTTATGAAAACTGAAACGTAAAGGATAGGAAGTAAAAGGGAGGGCTGAGAGTAAAAGCAAGAGAGGAAATGAAAGGATTGAGTGATTAACCGAGGTGAGATAACAGTCTTATATAGGCAATAGAAATTGTCTGTGTTGATTACCTTAGTTCTGCTAGTTTGAGGCTCACTGTTACAACACCCTTCTTGAAAAGTGCAATAGACTCTCACGCTTCTTCTATTCTTGTACTCCTCATCCAAATTATTACACACAGTAATAATTGCTCTTGAGATAATCAAAGAGATTAGACCAAAATTTAGTTTATTGTTTTGGCGTCTAATGTTGTTATCTTCTATAGCGTCTCTTCGATTCCTTATTTTTATTCTTCTATTGATTTTGATTAAATCCTGCACGCCATATAAGATAAAACCAAAAATGATGGATTTTGGAGAGAGTCTCACCTCGGAACTCGGTGAAGCCACTCCTGCAGCCATTTTCATCTTGATAATCCCAAACCACAGTTTGGTTTCTTGCTTAAGCCACCCATTATTACTCTTGATTATCTCGTTTCTCCTCACGAAAGGGTTTCGCCCAATAGTTGAGATATGCTTTCGATCTAAACGCTTTATCCCTAAAATGAAATTATTGAACCCTAACCCTAGCTTACCTATGCCATCAGATGAGACCCCCATCACCGCTGAGATCTTAGGAAGCGTGTAAGATAGACTCCACGCGTGAAGAAGATCAACGGATTATGACAACAGCTCGTGAATAACGAAAAAATTAGAAATTTTTCGATCAGAAGATCGTATGGAGAAGAGAGAAGGGAGAGGGCGTGATTTTAGAGAGAGAAAGTATCGATATGATTTTAATTGAAAAAAAAAAAAAAAAAGTATCGATATGAGTTTTAAAATTGCTTCTTTTGAGTTTTTTCTTGACTTTCAATTTATTTATTTATTATTCAAACTTCTCTTACAATTGTTTCTTCATAAGTATTACAAATAGGATTCATCCTTTGAATTCTAATTTTCTATGGCTACTTATAATTAGGGCGGTAAACGAGTCGAGTCGAGCCGAATACTAGATATACAAGCTTGTTTGTTTAATTTTTCGAGCCGAGCTTAAATTTAAACGAGCCGAGCCCGAGCTTCCAATGATCCATATAAAATATGTTAGAACTTGTTTATTTAACTTATTGAACAATTTTTTTTAGTTGTTTTTTATAATTGAAATGAAACTTTCATGAACGTTTGCTATTTGATAGAGTATGTAATATGGAAATATAAAACATAGCATTAATAAAAAAATATCTAAAAAACTTAAAAATATCCAATTTAATATTGAAGGCTTAATAGTATATTTATAAGTAAATTATATATTAATTGATAATTTATAATTTTAAACGAGCTCACGAGCCGAGCTCGTTTATTTATCGAGCTTAAAATGAAGTTTGAGTTTGAACTTGTTTATATTCGACCCGATCTCGAACGAGCTTTTCTCCAACCCGAGCTCGAGCGGCTCACGAGCAGATTGGTTCATTTACCTCCCTACTTATATTCATAATATAGATACGAAATTAAATTTTATTTGTTTTGGTTAAAGATGTCAATTATGTATGATCTCAAATTCTCAATGGATAACTTAGTGCGGAAGTAGTCGTTGAGATATGCCCAAAATCAAGAAAACTTGCTTTAGGCTACCTTCTCAAATGACTTTACATGATCATAGCACATCCTTTTGGCTATAAAAGTTTGATAATTAATTAATAAAATAGAAGTATTAACATTGCGATGCCCTAATTAAAGCAAGCTTTACGTTTTTAATTCATTAGCCTTTTCCCCTAAATTTGGTGTGCCAAAGCGGTCGGAAGCTTTAATTTAAATATACCAGAAGTTGCATAGGTAGAAAATTATAAAGTTCATCACATCAATTAGGATCTGATTTTTTCTATCTGCTTTTTAAACTTCAAAGAAGCCATAAGTGGAACTCATATATTAACAACTTTAAAACTTTAAAGTAACAATTAAAAAGAAGTTTATTTTTGTCAAAGAAGTAGCAATAAATTTTAGAGATGATGATCCAAGAGGTCATGAATACTCACCCCTAGTTTTAAGTCAATTTTTTTTTTTTTTCTTTTTTTATTAAAGATCTCAATAAAATTTTAACATTATAGAGTAAAATTTCATTTACATTTCTACCCCTTTTTGTTTTCCTTCTCCTATATATATTAATTGTTTTAAGAAAAATATATAAAATTCATTTGTTATTATCTGCACTCTCTCTCTTCTACACTCTCTATCTCTCTAGGGTTATAGAAAGCCTCATTCAGCCCCTCCGTCAGCCCTCTATCATCTCATCCGTCAGCCCCCTTCGTCAGCAGATCTGCCGATATCCGGCAGCCCACTGTTCTAGCTCATCTCCGGTGAAGCATCCACCATCCAGCAACCCTCCCCGTCTTCCATGGCTCGAGCAGTGAAGCAATCTCCGGTGAGCTCATGTGCGAACAAACCAGTCTGTTCGAGAACTCCATGGATCTGAACAAAACAGCTCCTATGCGAAGCCAGCAAAGAAGATCCGAACAAACCAGTCCATTCGCTGTTGTAACGAAGCTCCGGCCCTTCGCAGCTGTTCATGAAGCTCCGGCGGTGGTTGGTGTCGCTGCCATGGAGGCTTTGCTGTTGTGAATGAAAACCAGCCTTCACTGCTGTTAATGAAGAAGGCTTTTGAGCTTTGTTCGAGCTCCAGGGACGATGGAAGCGTTGAGCTTTGTACGTTCAGCATTCCGGCAAAGCAGCAGTGCAGCCTTCCGGCAAAGCAGCAGTGAAGAACTCACTATTTCCTGTGCGTGAGAGCCTTGAAGAAGAATCTGTCAAGACTTTTCAAATGATTGTTGTTGTAGATCTTCACCACCAGCAGCAGCAGTGCGCGTTATCTTATCCAGCAGCAGTTCACTTTTTTTTTGAATGCGTAAACAGTACGCTAGGTTAGGTGTGTTTTTGTGTTAACCAGATCTGGTCAACAGGTTTTAGGTAGGTACTTTTTAGTTTTTTTTTGGTTGAAAATTGCTTAAGTTTAAGCTTTTGTTCTTTTTCTTTTGTATTAATAATTGTTCTAAATTAGTTTTTTTTTGTTCTGTTTGTAATAAATGGGTTGTAAAAGTGATACTCATCTTTTTTTTTAATAATACTCAGCTTTTTGTGAAATACTCTGCTTTTTTTATAGTATACTCATCAATTTTTGCAGAAAACTCATCAATTTTTGCAGAAAACTCATCAATTTTTGTAGAAAACTCATCAGTGTTTATAGAATACTCATCATTCTTTTTAAACTCATCAATTTATTTCGAAACTCTGTATTTTTTCCGATAACCGGAGACCGGTGGTCGGAGGTCGGAGATAGGTGTGGTAGTGAAGAGAGATGAACAGTGACATAATCTTTTTGTCTTTTAGTGTTAGTAACGGTATTTTAGTATTTGGGTATCTTTGAGGTCTCTTTAAAGAAGTAAGATTCCCACTAGTTTCTTTTGAAAGAAAAACTAGTCTCCAAGTCCCTATGTGTCAATCACCCTAAATTTTAACTAATACTCAACAGGCCGGATAATGCTATCATATAAATTTCGAATATATCATTTTTATCTAAATTAATATAAAATACGAAAATATAGATTATAATAATAGTTTTTTATTCTTTGGTTTAATACTGTATCTAAAACTACAGTTGGCAATGATTATGGCCATTACATATGGTCTAACATCGTCGAGGGTGGAAACAACCTCATACCTGGACTCACTGGACGGACTTTGGAGGTATTGACGTGTAATAGGAGTGGTTGGGTCACACCTCGTAATGTAGTGAGCGCTCATTCAGGAGATTAGTAAGTTTAGATAAACTTACTGGTCTTATTTTAGATTTTAGTTGTAATAAAAAAATTAGGCAAAACGCTTCAAATATACTATTTTTAGGCTAAACGTATTAAAAAGTATTTTATTAGGCTATTTCACTAATTCCATGAGATATTTCATAGATTTTAAAGACAATTTGGACACTTCAAATAGAGTTACTAGTGTGTAATATGGTCAAATAAAGATACTCCCTCCGTCCCAAAAATAATGTCCACGTTACTAAATATGGCGTCCCAAAAATAATGTCCACTTATCATTTCAAGACAACTTTTCTACTTTTTTCCCTTATTACCCCTACTTTTCTTTTAATTTATAATTATTTAAAATATTATTTTATACTTGATTGCATTTTCCTAGGCATAGGAATAGGTGTGCATTATCATTAATGATGACATTTATTAGGGGTATTTTTGTACATATAGGGTTCAATAATGATATTTCTTAATCTATATGAATATGCTAGGTGGACATTATTTTTGGGACGGAGGGAGTATAATTTATTTGAAATGCCAAATTGGTCTTAATACTATAAAATATCTCACGAAATTAGTAAATTATCCTAAAAATAATACTTTTGAACACATTTGATTTAAAAATGATACTTTTGAAACGTTTGGCCTGCAATATTTTTAGGTCATAGGTAATGACCTAAAAATGAATTTGCTCGAACTTATATATATTAACAACTTGAGTAAATACACTGATTGCCCCCATGTACTTTCCTCGAACTGTTAGCTTACTCCCCATTTTGTATAAATTGTAAATTTACCCCCTATCTTTTCAAAACGTAACTCGATACCCCTGTTGACGGATTTCGTCTATTTTTTTGTTAAGTCGTCACGTGCCACGCATATGCGGTATTTTTTTTTATATTAAAAGAATTATTTAGTTAATAGCATAACCATTTGATTCACAGGGTCATCTTCATTTTTTCTTAATCAATTAATACATTAAATAACCTAAATTAAAACATAAATCACAATCAACCCACAAAAAACACGGTCGGGCATAGTTTTAATCAAAATCAAAATCAGAAGAACCCTAATTCACAAATCAAAGTAATCTTCCACATGCCACTAATCTAAAATTCCACCCGCTTTTCTTCTTGTCTTCAAAACTCGCGAATGAGTTCTTCAATGAACGAGAATGGTGGAAGTTCGTCGTCGTCAGTTACCCAATCACGTCCACATTGCAGGCGTGTTCACTTAGCAAAGATACACACTTCCTGGATGGGTTCAAATCCAATTAGGAGGTTTTACAAGTGTAATTTTTGGGGTTGTACAATGGACTGCAATTTCTTTCTTTAGTTTGATGATCCGACGTGTGAAAGAAGTGGTCTGATAATACGGGGTCTATGGAGGAAATGTGTTAATCTCATTTATGAACTTGATGTGGTGCATACCAAGATAATGGTAATGGCTGAGGATTTGGATCATTTCAATGAAATAGAAAAAACCTATTCAGAAGATTTGAACTAGGATTATGGAAAATGCAAGTTGATTAATGATGAATTGAAAGTGTGAAGCTTAGGATGACAAGTGTAACACAAAGCAATATAAATCTTTAATGGAGTTGCATTTTTGATATTCTTGTTAACTTTCTGTTGTATTTGTGTTTTCTGGTGTAATAGTGTACCGGGTTCACGATTGTTGTTTAACTATGATTAATCAGTTAAGCTACTAGTGTATTGTAATAGTTATTCTCCTTTTAATGGATTTGAAAGTGATATTTTTTATCCATTTTTTGTTGGCTTTGTTATGAATGAATGGATAATTTACTTACACTTGCAATGTACATGATACCGCTGTGAACTGCATTATTTAGATGTCTAGGCTAATGAAGAAGGTAATTTTTAAACAAAAAAGATAAAGAGACAAGGGAATCGGGTGCACACCAAAAAAAGGTGTATAAGATAAGATAATATATTCTAGTCATTATGTTGTGTTTCAAAAAAAGGTAATAGTCAAATGCAAGTTGCAATAAAGTTACAAAATATCCTAGGCTTTACGTGCCTGCATTAATGACTTGACCAACCAAATAAACCCTAATAACTATCTCCACCACAAAATAAAGTCATTAATGCATTAACTATTACAACCCGATGATACCATGTTCATTGTCTAAGTCTTCCCACTAATTAAAGTCATATAACATAAACTTTAACAATCCAAAAACATCATGTAAATCAAATTTATAGATTCAACTTGTTGAAGGCGGTTCATCTTGACTTGACTTCTTCTTTCTTGGTTTTTTTCCTTCTAAGATGGCAATATTAGATGATGCTCTCCTCATTCGAATGGCTTGTGCAATTGTTACATACCGAGGGGATCCCTCTCTCATTACTTGACCTTGTTTATGCTGGATTAAAGGCCTCTTTGCTCATTCTTGACTTTGAAGTTTTTCTTATCACCAAAATACAAGAAGTACCCTCTAAATACCTATTAGATTCATATTATATATCACCAAAAGAAAGTTTGTCTTACACCAGGTTCTTGTGTTGGTAATGGCCTTTTAGATCTAGTTAACACATGGTTCTTTTGATCTTCAAACACTATATGTAGTTTTCAACAAAGAATATATTATAAACAAACAATCTTAGTATGGATAGGGGCGAGAATCAACGTAGATCTTGGGGTTTAACTGTCATTAAGGGGTAAACTGTCATTAGAGTATAGTGGCAAGTTTGCTTACACCAGGGATTACCTTAATGAAGATGGCTCCTTGGACATCTTTTCTGGGCTTTTAACCACATGTATGCTTTTTTCACCTTTCTCTTCTTCCTTTGGAAATATTCTAGGCTCATTTTCAATCTTGAAACTCTTCAGTCAAATAAAAACACAGAAAATTGTAAGGAATATATGATTTACTTAGTAAATATTTTTGAAATGGTTTACTCACATTAAGTTTAGGTTTAGGGATAGTAGTGTGGTTTGTTGCAAAACTTTCTCCTTTGTCTTTGTTATCATCCCGTCTTTAAAAAAACACATTTAGCTAATGAATAATTATATAAAAAAATAAGGTATTGTACTTATTATAGATATTGGCTCCAATCTTGAAGATCCAAAGACAATTTTTAAACCAATATCTTAATATCTGTTGATATGTCTAAGTGGTGCAACAAATTTTGACTGAGGTTTTTCTATGTTTGGCTTTGGTATGGTGGGCTTTGGTAGTGTCACATCGACTTTGACAGACTCTTTTGTAGGTTCAGATTTAGAAGGGTACTTGGGGTGGCATGACTTCTCAAATGGTTTCTTTGACTTAGTGGTGCCACAAATTTTGATTTGGTTTTGCTATATGTGTCTCTGGTATGTTTAGTTTAGGTTTCTTTGGTAATGTTCCCTTTACCTCCACATTGATTGATTGTTTTGCATGTTCAATAGGTGTAGTAGGGGTGGCACACAGTGCAGATGGACGTATTTTTATATCATTAAATAGTCTATTAATAGCCTCATCGGGAGTCTCATCCACGCCTTGGCTTCCATCAACATTCATTCCTTGAATTTTCTATTCTAAAATAACACCCGCAGTTTGTATATCATCTAACCCCACAGATTCATTTTCTTTTTGTTTTTGCTTCACCTTCCTTGTTTTTGTATTATGTCCCACACCTTTGCAAAACTTGCATGTCATCACTCTACCCACTCTCGAAGCCCTTTGAACAATCCCAATAGTATGTTGCTTTCTCCAGATTTTCTCTTTAACCTCATCATCCTCCCTTGTCCTAGCCTTTTTTTGGTATGCCAACCAATTCAAAAGCCACATGGGACTCCACTTCTTTACCCCGTGTACTAGGCCACGTGGAAGGGACATTAGGTATTTAATTGGTGTATACGCCTTCATGTAGGTTTCTTTCTTGTAACAATCATGGACATAATATTCTGGCTCATGTGTATATATTGTATACATGTGATTGCGTGATAGCATGGTTTACCTGAAATCTCCCACCTTCTGCAAGGACAACACCATTTTTTAAAGTCAACATCAAAAGAATCGGTTGCCAGGTTTTGAACTTCAAAATTTCTCTCTCCGTAAAATACGGCATGCCACTGACCACAATTTGATCTTCCTTTGTTTACTAGGTGTCTGATCTTAGGGAAAATCACTCGATCATAGTTTGACATCCATTATCTTTTGGATTCAAGACTTTTCATATTGTAAACTCTAAGTCCTTCGAGAATAAAAATGAGTGACTTGTCCCTATAGTCAAATTAGTAAATACTTTAGGGGGTAACTTATCAAAATTGATAATAGTTAAGAGGTAAGTAGGCAAATTAGTTAATACTTAAGCGGAGGTAAATAGGATAATTAGAGAATACCCTAAGGGGTACTACTTAAAGGGGTGAATAGGCAAATTAGTTACTACTTAAGAGGGTGAATAGGAAAATTAGAGAATACTTAAGGGCTAGCAAACCTGACTTTTTAATTGCATTTTTATAGCTTTCGCAAATATTGTTCAATAGAATAGCACATGTACGCGTATTAAAGTGTGACCTTGTCCACACCTTAGGATCCATATTGGCTAGCCATTTAAAATCACCCTCATCCATGTCTTTTATAACTGTTATAATCTCATTAAATCTTACCACAGTTGGTGTCCTCGTAGCTACCCACACCTTATCCTTCAACGCGAAACCAGGATGTTTGGTCTTGAAATTATTGTACAAATGGCTGACACAATGGCGATGTGTAATATTTGGTAGCATGTCACTAAGTACCTATAATAAGCCCTAAACAGAAATCATAGAATGGTCAAATTAAATGAGACCTTTGAAACAAATGAAAGTTTATTCACAGTTGTTTTAAAGCTACCTAACTTTTGCTTGTCAGATATGAAAGTCCATTCGCTTTGGTTATAAATCCCAAGATCTTGCACCAGAATATTTAAAACCATCTCCAAGAGTTACTACCATCTTCTCTGCTAGGCAATAAACAATGGGGAAGATACAATTGTTCCCATCAATTCCTACAGCTGTTAAAATCATACCTGGACGTAGACCCTTAAGGTAACACCCATTTATACCAAAAAAATCTACAACCATTTAAAAAAAACCTTTCCACAAGCCTTGGGACAAATGTAAAGTCTCTAAAATCTATCCACACCAGTCAAATCATCTACAACAGTTTCCACTGCAACAGTATTGCCATAATTACTTCTCCGTATCTCTTCATAATAATCATTATTTCTCTTGTAGTGATCATTGTACTCAACCTTTAGAAAATCTTTGGCTATGTGGTATGCCCTGTAGCATGTTCTGATGCTAACATTTACTGAAAAATTCATGTGAACTAATTATTGAAAATTTTACACATTACTATAAAGGTTTAATATAACCATATGTTTAAATGTTTGAGCCAAGAATTTCGCAGACGCATGGGGGTTATTAATATTCCTCCTACAATCATGTTTGTTACAAAGAATAATTATAACTAGCCCACCAACATATTTTTTGTAAGCGGCATGTAAAAACCATCCAAAACCTTTACCTCCACACACCACTCTAATCCTATACCAATCATTCTTCACAAACCAAACTTTTACATTCTTTTTTATTCCATGAAGTCTAACCACTTCTCTAAGCTCTATAACAGTTGTAAAATTCAACCCCAAGACAAACCTAGGGTATTTTTAAGTTTTTCCTTAGGAACCTTTTTCTACCTTCTGTATCCGGGCCAGATATTCACTAGTTGTATGCAACTCATCAGAATCACGTAAACAAGCATCTGAATCAATATCACTATCACTATCATTACTGTGCACATCACTATCATCATCGTTGGCTTTATCATGCACTCCTTCCCATTCAACATCCTTGTAGATATACGTCATATATTCCTTGTCATCTTCACCTTTACTCAAGTCATTATAATTATCCATCATAAAAACACCATCAAAATTCAATTCATATTTTCCGAACCATAATCCATAACATCTTCATCCTGCCAAAAACTACTCTTTTTTTTTTACCACGCCTTCTGGTTTTTGTATAACTTTCTCCCTTTGTTGGACTAGTCCCAATATCCTTGTTGATTGTTTTCTTAATACTTGTCCTAGTCCTAGTATTAAGGTGTGCCATTTCATCTTCTACTTTTAACTCACTAACTCTCCTCTTCATCGGTATCACGCTCTTTATTAGCATGTACTTTGAAATCACTGTCACCATCATCAGTAGGGTCTTCATCAATTAACATTAACAAACTCTTTTTCTTCAAACACTTTCTCCTATACCTCCTCATTAAACCTTCAATAATTACTTTATCATTCTTCATTGTCTTATTCATTAGACCATTCACATCTTTCTCCTAAAGTATAACATTTGGTTCTTCACTAACAACTTTATTTTTAAACAAGAAAAGGTCGGGACCCCTCTGACTCCTTTTCTAAGAACATGTTCATAAACCATTTATTCTAACCAACTGTCGCGTTCTAACAAACCATCATCGCCATTATTCTCCTCATTAGTTACACACCCTTTAATCCAAGGTAATAGAAAAGGCATCAACACGGGATTTTGTATTTTGTGGCCTTCAAGTATATCTTGTATACATACCACATATAGGTCCACAATTACATTTTCATCTATTACACTACACATCTTAAGGGATTTTGCTTCAGATTCCAGATAAACTAGACCATCTCGAAGTTCATGACCTAGTTTTGAATACCATAACTGCAAATTTCCCCTAATTCCCAACTTGATACAAGCCCGGTGAAGTACGGGCAAGCTAAACCCATCATAGTGACACCCTTTTGGATATTCAATCCTTACATTGTGGAACACGGTTTTCTCTTTGTTAAAGAATCCACCGTAGTGGATTCGCAAAGAAAATTCTCTATTATAAAAGGAAAAGTGAAATAAATTAATTGATTCAGTAAACTAGATATCTATTCATCCTTAATAAACACCCAAAATGGTAACTCCCCATTAATTTAGAAACAAACTAATACAAAATCAACCTACGAAAATGGTAATTGAATACCTAAAAACGTGCACATTAAGAACAAAATCCTTTTAGATACGGGCACCACAAATCCTCTAAGTTCGCGCCTTAGATAAAAAAGAATTAAAATATCTACCCACAACCCTACATTTACGGGAAAATAGCAAATTAAATTAAGAACACTTACTCCATTGCAAAATAGGCGTCATTTAATCAATACAGGGCTTGTGAATGATTGATTCTATCTGAATAGCAGAAAGAGAAGAACATGAAGAACAACTAAACCCTTCATGCGATTATTTGGTCTTATGATTGAAAGAAAGTGTTTCTATGTTCAATGATTAATAAAAATGTATAAATTGATTAAGAAATAACAAAGATGTCCCAGTGAATAATAGGGTTATGTTATTAATTAAATAAAACCATTCTTAATATAAAAAAATACCGCACATGTGTGACACGTGACGATTTAACAACAAAAATGGGCGGAATCCATCCACAAGGGGCACTGAGTCAGGTGAAAAGATAGAGATAAATTCACACTTTATACGAAATAGGGGGTAAGCTGACAATTCGGGAAAATACAGGGGGCAACATGGGTATTTACTCTAACAACTTCAAAACTTTATAGTAACCATTAGAAATAAGTTTTTGTCAAAGAAGTAACAAAAAAATAAAACTAATATTCCAGATGCATTAACTGAAAAAATTTATCATATAAATTTATCATATATCTTTTTTTTTAGTCTAAATTAATATAAAATATATAAATATAGACGATAATAATCATTTTTATTCTTTGGTTAAATACTATATGTAAGACTACAGTTCGCAATGATTATGGTTCAAAACCAAAATACGTTGATATAGAAGACACTTTTAGCAACCGTCATAGTGGTCGCTATAAAAGTTTCTTTTGGTTGCTAAAGATAGTATTTCACCTCTAGCGACTGACCTTGGTCGCTAGTGTTTCGTCGTTAGAGAGGTCATAACCGACCACGTTGCACCTTTATAGGGAGTAAATTACAAGTACTTTAAAGAATTATGGGCCAAAGTGAAATAATTTTAATTTATAAGGAACTATGGGATATTTAATAGGTTAGGGACAAAATTGAAAGCATTTTAAAAATTTAAGGGGTAAAGTGTAGTTGTTTAAATTTATAAGAGACCTAGTAGCAATTTTTTATAGTTCAGGATATAAATTGTAAATATTTAAAGAAACTTATGGCTAAATGCACTCTAGACTATATATATATTTCACAAAATTGCACTATAAGTCTCTATATTAATAAAAAAAAAGCACTATAAGTTCCTAAAAATGCGAATAATGCAAGATAAGACCCTTTATAATAAAATTTGCACTTATAGTCTCTATATAATTCACAAAATGCGCTACTAGTCCCTATATAATTTGCAAAACGCACCATAAGTCTCTATTAATTTTGTAAAATGCATTATTAGACCTTATTAATTCCCTATACTAATCAAAACTGCACTATAAGTCCCTAAACATATGAATATTGTATTATTATTCCCCAATATAAATACATATCCTTCGTGTGCAATTTTTGCATAATTTAGGTACCTATGGGGATATGTTCTCATAATTTCATAATTCAAAGACGTATATTATGCAAAAATTGAATTATAGGTCTCTGAATTATGCAAAAAATTGGAATAATTCTATTTTTAAAGTTTAAAGTAGAATTAGATTTCCAAGATTAGGTCAAGCAATATTTTAATTCTTATTATAGGCCATTGCTAATTTTCTTTTTTAAAATATCATTTTCTAATTCAAATATATTATAATTAATAAATTAATTATTTATTTTATTATCTTTATGACTGCTGGACAGTCAACTCCAGTAGTCAAAGGCGGTCAACTCCGACAGTCAAGGGTCAACACCAGTGTATTTTTTTTTGAAAAAATTCTGGACGGCCACCGCTCAACTCCGGCGATTTTTTTTAACTTTTTTTTCAAAAAAATTCTGGGCGGCCACCGGTCAACTCCAGTGGTCAACGCCGGTCAACCTCGGTCAACTCCGGCGAGATTTTGTTTTACTTTTTTACAGTTATCGGATAAAAACATATCACTGTGATTTTTTTTCGAATTATTCTGATTTTTTTTTTGTCCAGCTCCGACGGATTTTGTCGTATATTTGTACCGGAACTGCAACTACAAAATTGTAGTTGTAGGTAGTTCTGTAACTTAAAAAATGTACTTTTGTAACTACAAAAATATAGTTATGTAAATACAAAAATGTAGTTCTGCAACTACAAAAATGTAGTTGTGCAAATACAAAAATGTAGTTCTGTAAATACAAAAATGTAGTTCTGCAACTACAAAAATGTAGTTTTGCAACTACAAAAATATAGTTGTGCAACTACAAAAGTGTAGTTCGCAACTACAAAAATCTAGTTTTGCAACTACAAAAATGTAGTTGCAGAAGTACAAAAGTGTAGTTGCAGGTTCAGGTACAAAAGTGTAGTTGTGCAACAATAGAAATGTAGTTGTGAAACTACAAAAAGGTAGTTGTGAAACTACAAAAATGTAGTTGTAAATCTACAAAAATATAGTTGTGAAACTACATTTGACCGGAGTTGACAGCCGGAGTAGACCAGGGCCGCCCAGATTTTTTTAAAAAAAACAACAAAAACAAAACCTGAGTTGATCGGCGTTGACCAGAGCCGCCCAGAATTTGAAAAAAAAGTTTAAAAAAAATTGCCTAAGTTGACTGGCGTTGACTGCCACAGTTGACCGGAGCCGCCCAGCATTTTAATAAAAAAATAAAAAAAAGCCTGAGTTGACCGGCGTTGACCGTCAGAGTTGACCGGAGCCGTCCAGAATTTTAAAAAAAGTAAACTAAAGAAACTTGAGTTGACCGGCGTTGACCGGGCTTGCCCGTCGGAGTTATCCGGAGCCGCCCAGAATTTTTTTAAAAAAAGAGCCTGAGTTGACCGGAGCCTCCCGGAATTTTTTTAAAAAAAGTAATAAAAAAGAGCCTGAATTGACCGGCGTTGACCGGAGTCGCGTAGAATTTTTTTTTAAAAAAGTTGAAAAAAAATAGCCTGAGTTGACCGCCGTTGACCGCTGGAGTTGATCGAAGCCGCTCTGAATTAAAAAAAAAACTAAATCTCCGAGTTGACCATTGACCAATATTGACTATCTATTAAGAAAAAATATAAATTATAATAAAATTGTTTTTTTTATATTAGGGTAAAATAATTTGAAGACTTAAAATTGAAATTATGATTTGCTTGACCTAATTTTAGAAGACTAATCCCATTTTAGGCCTAAAAATTGAATTAACCCCACAATATTTTCCCTATGGCCCCTTTATTACTAGAAAAGAGCACCACGGGTCCCTATATTACTCAAAACTAGCACCATATTTTCCTATATGAATCAAAATTACCTATAAATACCTATATTAATCAAAATTGCACTATAAGTCCATAAAACATACGAATTGCACTATTATGCCCCTTACAAATTCAGGGCCATCATATGCAATTATTGGATAATTTAGGGACCTACGGTTCTTTTTTTGTATAATTTTAAATACATATGATACCATTTTTGCGTAATATAGGGTCATGTGGTTCTTTTTGTGTAATAAAGGGACCATGGTGCAATTTTTTCATAATTCAGGAACCTATATTATGCAAATAATAAACTATATGTCCCTAAATCATGCAAAAATTGCACTATGGTCCTTTTATTATGCAAAAATACACCATATATCCCTATATTGTGCAAAAATAACACCATAGGTCCCTATATTACTTAAATGGCACAAGAGGTCCCTGAGTATACCAAAATAGCATCTTAGGTCCTTGAATAATTGCAAAATTGCACTCAAAAGCATATATTCGTCCTACACTACCTATCTTATACAAATCGCACAAAAACTCCCTAAACTATGCAGAAAATCCATAAAATATACCGAAATTATACACAAATTTCTAAAAAATGAGGGACTCGATCATCGAGAGGGGGGGGGGGAAGTGGCGGAAGAGCAATTGATAAACACACACACATACAAAATAAGGTGTAGTCCAGGACTACCCAAGAATTTCCCGCAATATGGCCAACACGAGATGGAAAAGTAAGATATATCGAATATTAGGGAAAAATCCCTCACTTAGGCCCAAATAACCCCCAAAATATGTCTTGTGATATGATAACTTTATCACAAAAGAGGAGACATTAACATTTCGTTGTAGTGAACGAATCCAATGCAAGACTTATTGTATACCATTAGTGTCTAGAGTATGTTATTTCTGCTTTTGGTTTGTATGGGAAACAACATTTACCTTTGTGTTTTGAATTATTTGGAAGATTCTTGTATCAAAGCTTCTACTTTATCAAATGGTCATCATTTACATACTCATATGGGTCAAACAAAAACGAATGAGAACTTGTTTGATGGGATTAATCCCATAACACTATGGCAAATCACATCTTACCATGCAGTTTACATCCATGTGAATTACGTTGTGCCACCTCATGCATGGTTCAACTTACTTACCTTATGCATTAAACATTTTGATCATAATTTTTAGTGTTACATTCATAACCTGAAAATGAATATTAACAAATTTTAGTGTATGTTATAATATAATTAACAACTTTGGAATATCTTATGCTTGCCGATGGAGCAATAGAAATGTGACCGTATTTAGCAACTTCCAATCATTCTACAACTAAAAAAATCATTTTACAAGGGATGCCCTTTTTGAGAAGCATCTCGTAATCTTCAACTGAACATGCAATGTCATTTTGTTCTTTCTACTTTTTAAATTTTGGTGGGGTTATGTACTCTTCATCAAATTGCTTCTCTTTCCTGAACGTTAATCTTTTTTTTATATGATTAATAATTGAACTAGGGGTCACTGCTTTATTCTTACACTTAATCACAATCTTCTTCTCTCATTTATATTTAGTTTTTGTCCTTTATCATAGTTTTGACTGGTGTCTCTGTTGAAGATCCAGGTTGTTATATGTTGTCACCTATGGAACTAAGACTCCCTGCAAGCGTACGGGGTGTCACCAGTAAAAATATGATAAGCTTAGAGTTATTGTTCCTCAGGAACTACTATTAGTGTAGTGAATATATTTCAAATGTAGTGTAATGTTAAGTTGCAGTTAAAACAATAATAATATGAATGATTTTGTATTTAGTTTTCAGTTAAGGACTAATTTGCCATTAAAAAAAATATTAACCAAACGTGAAAATAATTAAAATGCTAATGAGATTAGATAACATGAGTTGCAATGTTTGATCCTTGCCGGTAATCTTCCTAGTCAATTACTATCTTGTTATAGGTATAAGGGTGAATTGAGTGATTCGCATTAGTCGGGATTCAAATGCACTATAACAACCCATCCGGGTGAACCTAGAGCTCAACCTTACACACCCTCTGGCTATCCGATGAACTAAGTTTCTTACCCTAGCGACTACCAAGCGGACAAGCCCATCTAGGTCAATGCCTCGCACTAGGCGTTTATATACTATGTCCGAAAATCCGACCCTCATCCGGGTATTAGCTGAAAACCTAAAACTGCCTATACGTGATCAAAATATAGCTAGGCAAACAAATATACAAAACGCAATTAATAATCAACTAGGGTTCATACCATTGCAAGTCTCAAGCATAAAATGTATAGCTCATACTAAATAAATAAAAATACAGAAAAACTAATACTAGAATCATGTTCAGAAAATAAAAAGGACTCGAATTAAGCTAAAATACCGAATGATTTGATTGTGGAATAGTGTAGAATGGTAAAAGTTGGGTGTAAAACCCTTCTTCCTTCTTCTTCCAAAAGTGACTTTAAGCTCTCTTTACACCTTGGCTTGGGGTTGGGCTTCAATTCTTGACTTATCCTTATCTTCTTGGACTCTAGTTTCAACCATGTACTTAAAAAGCTATACCCTTAGCAGATAGCACACAATTTAAGCACAAAAACTCTATAAATAGCATAATGTAGAAAAGTAAGATGATGATAAAACAAATGTAGAAAAGTAAGATATGGAAAATATTAGGAAACTATCCCTCACTTAAATACCGTAAACACTCAAAATATGTCTCGTGGTTAGATTAATCTATCACAGAAGAGGAGACATCAAGACACCCAACTTAAAGTTTTGTCATCACGACAAAATAAAAGAGAAGAAAACTTAAAGGGGCCTAAGTCCAAATAATCAAAAAGAAGAAATAAGGGAATAGAAAGATAATGAATAAACATAAAACAACTATCCTAACAAGTCTCATATAGTAGTGCTCAATAAATAATATACAAATGCATGCAATTTCCAAATAATCAACACATAACAAGTTCAAATGTGGATTAACTTCGCAATGCAAGAAGGAGCAGTTCTCACTTAGGTTGATATGGCGTTTATAGGGTGTTCATAGGCCTTCCCTAGTATCTAGTGGTCCACTGAGCTACCCTTAATTGTTTAAACATTACTCACTCAAATAGCTAGGAACCCTAAGGTCTTAAGGTGTAGCGTAGGCTTAAGGTAGGGTGTGATAAGTATAGGATAAAGAGTGGGCTATTGGCCCTCCCCTCACTATCCAACAACTAATCGCCCTAAAGGTTGAGTTAAAGGTCATAATAGTGCTCACTCAACCCATTTGATGCTATAGCATTGCATCCCTAAATCCTAACCAATATCACAAAATGTCCTATGCCGTATTTTTCTTTATTCTGTCTCATTTCTTTTTATCGGTTTTTTTGCAAGTCAAACACAAAGCCCTTTTTATGTGAGTTCTTGTGTTTCTTATATTCTTTCTTTTTCTCAACATTTTCTTTTCTCAAATCCAGCATGGATTACAATTAAGTGTACAATGAATAAACGCACAACAAAGAGATCTACCCGCCCAATGTATCCCCTGATCACGTACACCCACCACCCCAAACTCAAGCTCCAAGACAACTAGTCTTAGGCATGTGATTCGAGAGCGGGTCATGTGGTAAATTCCTAAAACTAAAGGGTATAGGATTGTTATGTTGCTGATGTCTCCTCATTTGTGATAGATTTATATTAGGATGAGACATCATTTTTAGTGATTTAGAAGTCATAATAGTTGATTTTCTTGAGAAATAGTGCACTTTCCTATTTTAAGTCTTGATTTAGTAAAATAATATTTTTAGAGCATATTGGGTTTAATTATTTAATTAGTGTGAAGTTTTAAAGATAATTATGGAGATTAATTAGAGTCCAATTCAAAGACTACAAGATATGGAAAGAGATAAGCATGGAAATTGGAGATAAGGAAAGAAAAGCTAAAAACATGGAAAAGGAAAACCTGCCTTAATCCTGAATTTCTGCACCTACGACCACAAATCAGCTTATATCTCAAAAACGGTGTGGAATTTGGAGAAACGGTCAAGATAAAAGTTGAATATCTTTCCGAGAAGATGAATTTGGTATATTCATACGCATCAAACGGATGAAAATTGAAGCTGCTAGGACCGAAAGAAAAACGGGTCTGATTGCATGTTTTTAGGGTTACGAATTTGAGTTGGGCTTGGAGTCCATTACTTAACCTCTCCTTCAAGAAAACGAATTAGGTCTTCTAAACACCTATAAATACATCTTTATATCACTTCTAAATCATCCTTGCCTCATAGTAATTAGTTCTTAAGGTTTTATTCTTCCAAGTTATTGTAGAGAGCAAGATGATGTCTTTCATTATTTCCTTTAGTTTATTTCCTTCAGGTATGAACTAAACCTCCCATAGCTTAGGTTTTGCATCATGTATAATCTATGAATTCTAAATTATTTCTATCTAAGTTTCTTTGGGAATTACATGTTTTAATCTGATATTAGCTTCTTACCTTTATATTTGTTTATGTGTTTTGAATTATTGCCTGTCCTAGAATTGATCACTTTAGGATTTTCTTAATAGTAATTAGATGGTCACCTTAGCTGGGTGTCTAATTATTGAAACACCACAAAACGTCTAGTGTCGATATTAGTCTTGACAACACTGATTCTAACTAGATAGTCATTAGGGTATGATTTAATCACTATCACCATGTATGGAAATTGATTGCTTAGGGCCTTGGTAGCGCTTGATAACCCTATTTGAACCAGCCTCGTGGTGTGTCTGTAGCCCCCTTAGTCGCTCTCAAGGTCTAAGGTATGGGAATTTAGAATCCTGACTAAGTATACAAGAGCTAATATTCTCCCTTATTAACTAGATCTAATAGAAAGAATTAGAAGGATTAGTGCATACTAGCAAAACCTAAGCTATACTTCTCATCTCATATTCTTCGTATTTTATTTTATTGACTTTATTTTCTTAGTTTTAATTAGTTATTTTCGAAATCTATTCCTTTAACTTTCTGTCTTTTAATTATTTACTCCTTACTCGTTATTGCTACCCATTCGACTAGCACACTAAGTCCCTGAGAACGAACTCAACTTATCAACTAAAACTTGCATACGTCTTGTAATACTTGCAGTACTGTGCCTGTCTAGGGTGAGAGTGCGTAGTTTTCTAGACTTAATTTTATCTTATTTTTATCACACCCTAGGCGACACCAGTTGCTTATCAAATAAAAGGCTATAAAGGATAGAATGGGGATACAAAGGATAATTCGTTACATATCAGGTAAGAAAGCTAAAGGAAACAAAGGGCTAACAAAGAAATGCCTTACTCATTTTTCTAACTACTAGAGTTTGCTACTTTCTCACTTTTAGTTCATAAGTTAAGTGGGTTATTCACTAGCTCCAACCTCACGTTCTACACAACACTCACATCTTCCTAAGTTCAAACTTAACTTCTATGCATTGCTCATTAATCCTTATTACCCCTTATTAAATGTTTTCATGCAAGTATACTACATAATTTGTCAAAATCTTCAAAAACACACTATTTCCTATCATTAGCTTGTTAAACTATGCTTAAAAAGATACATTCATGACATTCTACACTATTCCTTATTCTATTTTTTTAATGGATTTTTGAAAAACAAATAAAAACAAAATGGGAATGAGTACAACGAGTACCCCACCCCCAACTCAAAACTGAGTCCTGTCCCCATGACTCGAAAAAAACTCAGACTAAAACAAATAAAAGCAGTTAAGGAGAGGGATTATGAGATGTTACGTGTCTGTAACACATTCTCTTGAATTCACGATCGAATAAGGTCTCCATGATTTCCGCTCCAATGTTCATATGGATTTTCTTTACTTCCCTCATGATGCTCACTTGTTTGATGACACTGCTATGCTGTATCTTTTCTATTTTCTCCATCCTGTTAAACAGTTCCATGCTCAATTGGGAATTTCAGGTTCAAATATATTTGTACCTTCTTGTGGAGTTGAGGAAGAAAAATGATCCTTCTCAGTTTGTTGTTTCTCTTTTTCTTCCACTGGAGCTATTTTCCTCAAGTTATACCTCTCATTTTGTTGTGCAGTCACTTCGGGTTTTGGTTTTGTCTCTGGCGATTCACAGATGAAAATTGGTTTCTCCTTTGTTTTCTTGAGTGATTTCTTTGTCTTATTTGTTAGGTTTTTCACCTTCCTCTTGAATTGAATTGCATCTGTTATTTTTGTCATCTCTCTTCACCCACAACTCAAAGATAAACCAAGTCTGAAGATTAAACTCTTGAACTGTTAAGATTGGTGTTCTTTGGTTTGTAATGTGTAGAAGGATATGTAATGTTTCTTAGATGATATCTTGTGAAGAATGACAGAAGACTGAAGCTTGCTTCAAGTTTGATTGATTTCTAAAAAACTTTACGATTTTTGGTGTTTAATGGTGTTATGGAATGGATTTAGTGATGTTTATGTGTTGGTGGAAGATGGGTGGAGGATTTGACGGTGTTTTGGGTGTGTTGGTGATGTCTCCTTATTTGTGATGAATTAATCTACTCGTGAGACATCATTTTAGGTGTATTATGTGATTATTTGAGGGAATTTTCCTATTATTTGATATATTCCAGTTTCTTACCTTGCTTTGGAGAATTATTACTTCTAGAGCATTTTTAGTATAATTTGTGTGTTAAATGTGAAGCTATTAGGTAAATTAATTATATTAGATGCAAAATCAATCTTAAGGAGTTGAGTAAAGAAGATCCAAGTTGAATTCAAGAGTTAAAAGGAATCAAAGTTGAATTAGGAAAGGAAAAGTTGCCAAATAAATCTGTCATACTGAAAAGTCGTCCAGTATTTTGAAGACTGTGGAAAATATATTGTGAATTTGGATGAGATATTTTACCAACAAATAGATATTTGAATTGTGTTCGTTTCCATATGAAGTGCGCAAATATCTGATAAGTAATGAAGGAGACATGACCAAACAGTGAGCAGTGTTTATCACATCCTATATTTTAGGAAACGAATTTGAGTTGGATTAGGACTTCAAGACTTGAATTCCACTCCAAGATTTCTACCTAACACCTATATATACCGCCGCCATTGTTGAGAAATCAGGTTACATTCTGAGAGCAAGAGGTACCCTGCAGTACACCACACCTCACCCGTGGTGCACCGCACGATGAGAAACCGTCACCACAGTACGAGAATTAGGTTCGATTAAGAGACGAAGCACATATAGTGTGGTACACTGCAACCTACCCGCGGTGCACCGCACCCCAAAACTGTATAGACCTTTGCGCAAGACCATGACACGTGGGAGAAGACAGAAGACCCGTGCGGTACACCGCACCCTTCCTGCGGTGCACCGCACGACGCCACCAGATGAAGAAAAAAGAGGTTAGCTTATATACACTGCGAAATTCATAAACCTTAAGCCTCTTTCTTCTCCAAGCCACCCAAACTCCATGAAAGCTTTACCAAACCTTAACCTCACATCAAAACACCACCAAATAACAATAGATTCATATCCAAATCCATCCTTACACCTCCTATAAACAAAATTCAAACACCCAAATCATTCCAAAACACATAGAATTCAAGAATCAAAAGATATATATAGTTGGAAGATTAATTGGGATGGAGCACACGAGGAGGTAAGTGAATGAGAATATGGTGATACAAGAAGCTTACATACAAAAGAAGCACTGCACCATATCTTGGGTGTTGATCATGAGAGGCAATAGCCTCGAGCGTATGTTTATCTATTCCCTACTATTTCTCTACTTGAAATATATGTGATAGTTTTTATTTTTTATCGAGTCGGTTTCGAGTCGTGGGTACACGAATCATTTTTTAGTTGGGGGTGTGGGGATTCGTTGTCCCTCATCTCCATTTTATGTGATTTACTATTTTTTTAGGAGACATTCAAAAAATTTAAGAAATGTAATAAGATGTAGAATGTGTCTAATGGCCTAAAAGCATGAACTTTAGTGAGTTAATGATATATAAGTAATATGTTTATGAATTAGTTGTATTGTATGCTTTGAAGTATGAACATGAAAACACACAAGCAATGCGGTAGAAGTATGTTTGATTTTAGGGCGCCTTGAGGGGTTTGTAGGTCGTGAGATCCGAGATAGTTGATAAACCCACTTAATGATCGTGCTAGAGGTGAGAAAATAAAGAAATTTCATAGTTAGGAAAGTTATTAAGGCTGTTCTTTGATAGCCCTTTGTGCCTTTTGGCTTGTTGTCCAAATTTAATTGATTATTATCCGTCTCAACCCCTTCTAGCCTTTCTAAAGACTTCTTATTAGCCACATTACACGCCATACCCCTTAGATTTTAGGACTTTTCAATACGACCCGCACTCGAATCGTGATGTATAGACAGTCGTTTTAGAGCTTGAGTTTAGGGTGGTGGGTTCACATTATGGGAATCATCATTGGGTTGGGTATTTCGAGCTATGTAATTGTTATTTTGATGATGAATCGCTTATTTTTATTGTAACCCTTTTCCGGGGTGAAAGAAAAAGTATTGAGAAGAAAAGAAATATGTTGAAAAGAAGTAGAATGATATATAACATAAAAAAAGAGTCACATCTAACTTACAAAAGAAAAAAAATTGAAAAAGATTATATGAATTGGACCGGCAAAGTGGAACTTTTACGTGACCATCTTGATGCATTATATTGGGTTATTAGGGATGCGAATTAAGTGCATCAAATCTTGGGTTGAGTGAGAACATTTATGAGAGTAACTCAAACTCTAAGACGAATCCTTAATGGCTAGTGAGGAAAGAGCCAAAAGTTCACTCTAAATTATCCAAATATACGATCATACCGTCCATAAGCCTACATTACAACCTTAAAGACCTTATGATTCTTAGCTATGTGATCTAGAAGTTATTGAACTAATAGAGAGTAGTTAGATGGACCATTAGAGACTACGTAAGGATCGATGAACACTGTATAGACTCTATATCTAACTAAGAAAAGAACCTCTCCTTCGTGCATTGCAAAACTAATCTAATTTTGAAATTAAACCATGTTGATTGTTTGTATGATAAGTATATTAATATTTATTTGTTTGTAAATATTATTGCATGAAACTTGCTAAGTAGTTTCTTTAGTACTATTCTTTACATTCTTCTTCTCTCGTGCTTAATTGACTTAGCTGATATTTTAGAGTCTTCCTTATGTTCTTATTTCTTATTGTATCGCGACGATACAACTTTGAGTTGGGGGTCTTGATGTCTCCCTATTTTTGATAAATTAATCTACTCGTGAAACATCATTTTAGGTGTATTATGTGATTATTTGAGGGATAATTCCTATTATTTGATATATTCTAGTTTATTACCTTGATTTGGAGAATTATTACTTTTAGATCATTTTTAGTATAATTTGTGTGTTATATGTGAAACTCTTAGGTAAATTAATTATATTAGATTCCAAATAAATATTAAGGAGTTGAAGAAAGAAGATACAAGTTGAAATCAAGAGTTAAAAGGAAACAAAGTTGAATTCGGAAAGGAAAAACTGCCAAATAAATCTGCCATACTGAAAAGTCGTCCAGTGTTTTGAAGACTATATAATATATATTACGAATTTGGATGAGATATTTTACTAGCGGATAGATCATTGAATTAAAGTCGTTTCCATATAAAGTGTGAAAAAATCTGATAAGTAACGAAGAGATATGACCAAAACAGTGAGCAGTGTTTATCCTGTCCTTTATTTTAGGAAACGAATTCGAGTTGGATTAGGACTTCAAGACTTGACTTCCAATCCAAGATTTCGACCTAACACCTATATATACTAGCTTCTAACCTTAGAAAATCATCCCTTGGATGCCTAAACTTAATATCCATACATAAATCATCATAGAAGCAATCAGGAGGATCTAGAGGAAGAAGAAGGAAGAGCTAGAGCTTAACTACATCAAGTCTAAACTTCTCCATCTCTATTCTTTGGGTAAATATATTAGATATGTTTTGTCTATGAGGTATTTCTAAACTATTTATTCAAGAGTTGTATTATGCATAATATCTCTATAGGATTATAATTATATGAACAATTGATTATTGCTTTTCAGTTTTAATTTGAATCTGGGATTTTAGTATTTAATTGATTTGGTTCTTAATTTCCATTGACTATATTCTTGTGCTTGTTTACTATCTTTGACGTCGCGAATCAAGGGTAGGTTTTAGTAATTAGTCTATTCACTAGTGGTGGTGATCATCCGAGGGGTTTGATTACGAAACTAGAATATAGACGCGTGGTATTCATCATTGATCCTGGCGGGCTTGCCTAACCACATAGCCAATTGGATAAATTGCTTAACCATCTGAAAGTAGATTATAGTCGCCCTGAAAAGGTCTGTAATACCATAGGATTGTTTCATAAGTCTACCCTGACGGGAGTTAGAAAAATAATAGAGTCCCGACTATTGTGAAATTTCTCATTCACCCTTATTCTTAGGAATAATATAAATTCAATAGGATAGGTTCAAACTGCATCTCCTTATCTTGTTTTTATAATTATTTATTGTTTGTTTTATTATTTATTTAATTAGAAAATAGAACACTTCACTTGTCTTTATAATCACAACATTTTAAACTAATTATTCTAATATTGAACACGAAGTTGAAATAACTGTTGGAATCCCTATGGAGACGAATTTCACGTATTTACTTATCTATTACTTGGAACGACCCGTACACTTGCGGTTGCCGCTTCTCTTCTTTAGTGTTGATTTATATCACACTCTAGGAGCGACCAGTTTTCCAATCCCAAAAAAAAGTCATTGCTTCATTTTTCTTGCTTTAAACAATAAAATAACATATTAAATTCAATATATAGAATATTGATGTCTCGTATTTTGTGATAGAATAATCGTATCACGAGACATTTTTGGGGAATTATTGGATCTAATAGAGAGATTATTCCCTAGTATTTGCTGTTTCTTACTTTTTTGTCTTATTTTGGGCTTGTTACTATTTTTAGAGTCTTTTGTGCTTTAATCGTGTGTTAAGTGTAGCCTTCATGTGCATGGTTGACATGGAATCTCAAGATGATATGTAGAAGTCGAGAAAGTCAAAACTAGACATAAGACAAGGAGTAGATAGAGCAAAAGGTCACGTTGGAAGCACTTGTGTATTTACCAGAAAAATTGACATAACTTTTTTCAGTCACCACGAAAAACTTGTTTAACTTTTTTACCTTATTCCTTTTGATTTGGAAATATCTTGAAGTCAGTATTGTGTGAGAGGTGACGGAAGACGATTTGGAGTTGAGACGACAAATTTATGGGAATTCTCTTACAGTGACTCAAGAATGTCCATCAACAAGTAAAACGGGTTGGGCTTTATGGACCCCCCCCCCCCAAATGGGCGAATATAGACCTAAAACATTTTTGAACTCCTATAAATACATATTATAATCTGGAAAACGTACACAATTCATATCAGAGAGAGGCTAATCACGCTTGGAGCTAAGGAAGAGAAAGAAGAAAGACTTTCAACATCAACTCCACCATTCTACATCATCTGAAGTCCGGTTCAGCTATTCTATAAGAGTAATTGTATTATGTTTTTAGTTTTAAGAATGATTCCTTTAGTTTTAAGTATTAACTTCCAGTATTTTAACATGATCTAAACCCTTCGTTGTTTGAGAATTGCATAATGTAAGAATCTTTGTTAGTAAATTGATGATTCTTAGTATTTGGGATAATTTAGTATTTGAATAAATTGAATTTGGTTCTCGTTGATTATGTCTTTTTGCTTATGGGTTATTCATACCTTGATCAAGTATAGGGTAGTATTAATAATTGACTATCACCCGAGAGGGTAGTTTAATTACAAAGCTATGATATAAGCGCTCGGTGTGCGTTAGTGAGCCAGAAGGTCTAGACTAACTGAGTAGTCAATAGGGTAGGAACCAATTACATCAAAAATTATTGCAGGTCACCCGTGACAGGTTCCTAATATCATAGGATAACGTCATATTCACCCGGGAGGGATTAGGAATATAGTTGAATCCCGGATAACGTAGAATGACCAAGTTACCATTACGTACAAAAACATCTATGATTAACTTAGGGATTACCAACATGGATCAAACACTACTCTCTCATATTTTATACTCTTAGTATTTAATTGCATTTACTTTTAGTTTATTTCTTTATATTCATAGTTATTTAATTATTGTCTTTTATTTATCGCATTTAGTTTAATTTTAAGAAAACCAAAACAACTATTTACCTTTTTAATTACTTATCTTGCAACTAAACCATAATTTTCCTAAACACATTACTTTAGCTTTGCTAATCCCTAAAAACAAAAACCCTTTTCTTACCCATCTTATTACTTGTCAATGAACCCCCTAGACTTGTGGGTGGTTAAAGTCCTTTTCTTTTAGGTGATTATTTAACACACTCACAGGACCGATAAATATTTACGTAAAGCGAACACATTTTACCCGGTTTTGTAATAAACATTCTCATATTCTTGATATCTTTCTTAATCATTGTTTACCTCGTTACTTCCATAATTCACAACATTTTAAAACACATTATTGATCTAGGATAGTCCTAAACCTAATCTAAACATCCTATCAATATCAAAATCATTTTTTTTTGGATCATCACCTTCTACTACCACATCATAAAAATTAACCCTTACTTCTTTATCATCACTTACAACATCCACTATACTTTCTTCGTAGATGTTACACCATCATTCACCACCATGTTGTTGTCCTCCATACAACATCGTCATTCTCGAAGGAATCATTTGTTACATTGTCTTAATTATCATCTTCATCCTAGTCATCACTACCATTTTCATTACCATCATAATCCTTATCATTCTCTTCATTATCATCATTATCCTCCTCGTTTTCTTTGTTTTTGTGTCAATTTCCTCCCCTTTGTCGTCCTCATACTCATTACTCATCTGAGATTCCTCGTTCTCACCCACAGTCTCATCATCTTCAGTCCCATCTACATCCACTTGTTCAAGAATCTACAACTTATGTTCAAGAATCTGCAGCTCATCAATTACAATATGCAGTGCTTCATCTAATTATATAGTGATGATATTGATCCCACCAGTATTACGTAGTGATAATGGGATCGATCCCATCTATACAGTGCCTAAATATGGGATTGATCCCATCAATTATGTACATTAATACTACTTACATTACCTTCTAACACATCACCAATATAGTTAGTTGCAAATTAATTCCCTTGGACAACATCTAACCACTTAAGTGTTTGTGGATACGCTTGATCTTGTGGTCCATTCCAACTTCTAACATGGTCAAAGAAAAAAGGCTACAAATTCACAATGAATAATATCAGTTAATGTACTATTTATTTATTTATTTATTGGTTCGATACTTAATAAATGTGGCTAACTTATTATAAGAATGCATGTTAGGCCTTTCATGTGTGTCTTATATCCTCTAGTGATTGGTGTAATCAGTTCATCATGCATTCTTGCTGTCGAATTATATGTATGAAGCACTTCCAAGTCTATACATATAGATAGTACCACCAGTCTACCCCTAGCATTGCAATATGGGTAGAAAATTGTAGAAAACTCGAAAACACATATCAACTTTGCAAAATTGGACAATTTCACGTCCTTCACATATTCATCTAATAAGCTCTTAATTTGTCTATTCAAAAATATGGTCTTTAACATAAAATTCCCATTCATGTCCAGAAATTTCTCACGGAACTGATGAGAGTTTAGGACATCCTCTATGGTCCGATGAGTAACATGAACTCCACCTCCCTAAACTCCAAGGATAAACCTAATATCCTCTTTTTACAATGATATGGTTTTTTGAGCGACTCTAAATCCATTTCATCTAGCACAATAGGATGATATCAACTCAGCTGTTGCAACATTATCATTTTTTATTTGTTTGTTGTCATCATTTATTTAAAATAACACATTTATTAGTTGGTAGGACGGAATGCCTCTTCAACATTTGAATGTTCATTTGTGAATATATCGTTCTTTAGTATTTGGTATAGTCCATCTATAAAAGATCGTAATTTCAGAACCATACCTACACAAAAAAACAAGTATATTCATCAAGAAGTCATTTATAACATAACTTAATCAGATTAATCCAGTAAGTTCATTTAGACAATTTAGCAACTACACGTAATATAGTTACAACTCTTCAATCCCTTCAAGCAACTACAACTTAATGGGATTTATTTCACCAGTCTAAAAACAAAAATATGTAGTGAAATTATGAAAAAATCATTGCATAGTGTCAAATCAAAGCCACGCATCTACAATATCACATATCTTGATGAGACCAATTCCATTAGTATACACAACACACTCTAAATAAATCAAAACCTTATATAATTACTCCAGTTCCATCAGTCAAAAAACACAACACAATTTACAGTTTTCACAGTGAAATTAAAGCCACGCAACTACAATTTCACAACTCGCTCTGATAAGACTAATCCTATCAATATACATAATACACTCTAAATGGATCAAAACTATATGTAATTACCCCAATCCCATCAGTCGTAAAACACAACACAAAGCCACACACCTACAGTATTCATGTGTTGATGAGACCAATCACATCAGTATACACTTATTACTCCAATCTCATCATTATACACAACAAAATCAAAAATAGATCAAAATCTTATGTAATTAGTCCAGATTTCACATATGTTGATGAGACTAATCTCATATGTATACCTAACAAACTCTTAATAGATCAGAACCATATGTAAGCTAATTAGACAAAAAATAGGACAAACTCTGATGGGATAGACCCTAAGCGTAACACATTGTGATTTTACAACTGAATTTAACGTATATTACATCATCTATACATGCATTACATGTTAACAACACATCAAAACCAGATTAGTCCAAAATATCCTAAAATCATGAACCTAAACAAAAAAACAAAAATCTTGAACTATAATTATTATTTTAACACATGAACTCCTTAATCTAAGCTTTATTAATGATTGCTTGTGAAAAAAAATTATAAACTAAAATAAATAATCAAACGTTTTACTTTAAGTCGAACACAAATTTAAGCAGAAACCGCAACTTGCAACTTGAAATCAAATATTTAGGCTGAAATCATATTTCGCAATTGCTTCCTTTTCGTTTTGTAGTGTGTTTTTGTGTAAGTTTTGTGTGAGGCTTGTGTGCGATAAGCATTTGAGAGCGCGTGAGTTGTGAGTTAAGAAAGTGAGAGTAATGTGCGAGATTATATAAATTTCTAAAAAAGTTATAGAAAACAAATAACGATTCAATTTTAAGCTTTTGTTTTATTCTAATTTCTTTATATGCGTTTTATTCTCTTCGTCCATCAATGTTTGTCATACCTTTTTTTTTTTTTTTTTTTTTAGTACATGAGAGAGCCACTTTGGGCTCGGAGTCATTTCGACTCCAATGAGATTCGATCCCAGGACCTCTTGGTCTCTGCGGAGTAGCGTCATACCTTTTTTTTTCACACAGATTATTTAAAGCAATTAATATCTTCAATTTTTAGTAAAGTACCTTCAATGAACTAAGTAAAAAATTCTTAATGATGATCTTTTGAAAATTAAATAAGAATAAAATTGATAGAAAATGTAAACAAATTTTTTAATATTTTAAATAAGGAAAATTCTTTCATCCAATTTTTTGGTGGATATCTAATTTTAAAAATTATAACAAATATCATAGACAGGGAGTATAAAAAAGTAGATTGAATGGTATTTTAGTAGCGTAACTATAGCTAATTTGGGGATGATGGGTTGGGTCAATTCTTTATGTATATCGATTTTTTTATCATTAACTATTAAAATAAATAATTTAAAGGTAGTATAATTTAAAAGAATTGCATGTAAGAGCGTGTGAAGAAGAACTTGTGTACTTTTGTACCCTATTACATATACACGATATACAGTTTTAAAATATTAATTACTTTTCTGTCATTAAATGATCTTGCTTACAAAAGATTTGTTTTTTATATTGATTTGTCTGCTAAACTAAATGATTGAATAATATATCTATTGAATGGGCGGTGACGTTTTTCTTAAACCGTCAGGTTTAGGGAAACCAGGGGCGGGAAAAGCATGAGAAATTGCAGAATAAGGGGGAGAAATAAGCAAACCCAATAACCCATACTTGTTCATAGAGGTGATGATAAGTGACCTGGTTTCTACCAATGATTATATATAAAATATATGCAGTAAAGGGTAAACGACCGGTATAGGTTGGACCATGAATTGTTAGGGAATTTTAAATTTAATAATGAAGATAAAATATATTTTTTGACAATTCATTAACTATTCCGGAACTATATGTGTTCTAAAACCCAACCCAAATCAGCCAATGTTAGTTATGTGTTCCAAAAAAATGTTAATACAGGCAGGCAACTAGACAGGCGATTAATCAACTTCAAGTGTGTAGAGGACTAGCGGGCGTGCGGGTCCTAAGCGGAGGCTAGGAGTTTCCCCTAACGGTTTTTAATTTGGTTTATCAAATTTATATATTATTAGTTTAGAGATAATTTCTAATTAATTACATTTCTTCACTTTTCATTCTCGAAAAAAAGAAAGGAGGAAATTATTTTTCTACTTACTCACAAATTTTCAACTTAATTCTCAATTAAGCACATAGTCATATTTACCTTCCATTATTGTCTTTATATGGTTTTTTTATTTTATTATATATTTATATTATATATTTATATTATATTTAATATCTGAATTTATTTTTTCATTTTTTAAAATAATTTTTTTTTCATTTTTTTATCGAATTTTTTTAAATTTTTTTTTTCGAATAACTTTTTTCGATTTCTTTTTTTCGGAATTTTTTTTAAAATTTTTTTTTAAAATTTTTTTTCCCGAATTTTTTTTTCGAAATTTTTTTTCCCCGATTTTTTTTTTCGAAGATTTTTTCATTAACACACAATCAGATGTTCAGACTATTTGTACACTATTATCTATTACTGTGTACAAATATTCTGTATATCTTATTCAGTGTTCCTGCAACACAAAATTGTTATTTGTGTGTGTTTAAGCAACGCAAAACTGTAAATGACACACAAGTCCATACTGTTTTGTGTTACTGTAACTCACACATCAAGCAATTGTGTGTTACATTAACACACAATCAGATGTTCAGATCATCTGTACACTATTATCTATTACTGTGTACAAATATTCTAAATATCTTATTCTGTGTTCCTGCAACACACAATTGTTATTTGTGTGTGTTTAAGCAACGCAAAACTGTAAATGATAAACGCATTGTGTGTCTTACCAACACCAAACCCATACTGTTGTGTGTTACTGTAACACATACTTCCAGCAATTGCGTGTTGCATGAACACATAATCAGCCTACATGTACATTATTATATACCTTTGTGTACAAATATTCTGTCTATCTGATTTTGTGTTCATGTATCACACAATTTGTTATTTATGTGTGTTTAAGCAACTCAATATTATACATGTTGGGTGTTCATGCAACACACAACACATATAATTTTGTGTTACTTTAACACACAATTATCATATGTACTAATCCTACATCATGCTATCATGAAAAAAAAATTGTATTGTAAGTTGTAACGTATGTTTAACAACTCAACCGGTTGGGTGGTTAGAAGTTCTTCTAACTATCCAATTTTCTATTATAATTTTTTATTATTTTAGGAGAAAATAATATTACAATTTTCTATCTCAAATTAATCCTTTACAATATACCTTTTACGAAATTTTACATAATACACCTAAAAATCAATATCACATATCATTTTGAATAATTAATGGTCGAAAAAATATAATATCAAATTGCTAACCTTGAACCATGGTAATTTAATAACTCTATTTACCTAAAATAAAGAAATTTAACAAAATTTTAGATCAATAATATATAATTTCGTTTAAATTAAACCATAAACAAAATAGTTATTATTATTAAGTATATCTTTAAATCAATCTAAATAAAAAAATATCACGGGTTTATAAACATTTTTCTTTATTGTTGTTTTATGTTACTAACAATTAATTATCATTTTTTACATATATGGTAATAGGATATATTTTTATATCACTTTTTAAACTTGATGTGTCTAAACTAATATTTCAATAAGTTTATTCTCTAAGTCAAGTTTCTTCAAGGGATTTTTTTTGTCAAAACAAGGTTTATATTAAAATAGAAAAGTCAACCGGTGCGAATCAACCCACACCAGTAGAGGCAAAAGTATTAGCATCATTACAGATATTAGAGTAAAAGTCTACAGACAAATTACAACACCAATCAATAGGGAGAGTAAAGTTAGAGTAAGCTCTAGCGAGCTAGTCAGTTGCTCTGTTAGATATTATTCTAATCCCATAGATCTTGATATGTTGATGGGCTTGGTCCATGCTTCAAATATCTTCAAGGATAGGTTTTCTCTTTCAAAAGGGTACACGCTTGAGGATTGTATGGCCTGAATAACAGTTATTGCATTTAATTCAGTACTGGTGCAATTAGAAGCAAGTTCTATGGAAAAACAAAAGGTGTTTCGTAATGCCTTAGCCTTTGCTTCAAAACTAGAGGAAGCAAGGATCTTTTGCGAACCCAAAGATAACCTTGCCTTTCCAGTTACGTACAATTGCGGCTATTGTGGCTTTCCATAACTTGAAAGACGCGTTGACTTTGATCTTGGTATTGTGTTGTGAAGAAGGAGACCAAGTAGGAGAGGTGGTGAGCCAAGGGAGTGGCTTTCATAACCTGGGGGTGTTGAGGGATCACCATATACCTCATCTTCAGAACCAAATACTTCCCTACAAAAGACATTAATAAGGATTAAAAAATTTCAAAATTAATAGGGATATCTTTATAAAATAAACTTGTTACGCATATGCCAGATAGTCCAAAGACAAGAGATTATTTGATTAAGAGTTTTAGTCTTCTCTCTTTTGGAAGGGAAACCTATCTAACATGAGGAATATCCAACTATTAATACCCAAGTTAAATAAGGGTCGATGCAACAATGCAAGGGAGATAAACAACATAACTTCCTAGTCTATTCACACTTAAAAAAACGTGTTCCACGATTTCCTCCTCCTTAAGGCAGATATTGCAAAGATCAGAATTCAAAAAACTCCTAACGAATCTATTAGGTTCAGAATTAGCAATCGCCATGACTCTCTAATAAACAATTTAAACTCAGGAGGGGAGGGGAAGGACCAACTAAGGGAAAGGAGATTGATCTGTGAAGTCAGAGGAACTAGTATTAGAACAAGAGGTTAAAAAGTACAACACGGGAATACTCTGATTTACAAGTGTAAGCACCACTTTTATTGTGAGGCCACACAAAGGAAATGGGTTGATCAACCTATGGAATGTTTATGTCTAAAATCTTAGAGGCTACATTAGGACTAAACACAAAATATACCACATCCTCCTTCAATTTCTTAGTAGACGATTGAAACAGGCCAGCAACATAGTTGGGGAAGGAAGGATCTTCACTATAAACAGAAGGTTTATCCAAGTACGCCCCTGACTAGTTATCCATCCAAATGAGCTTGCTATGATCATCCCCAATGTGTTTGTTGGCATGTTGTTTCAGGAAGTCTCTACCCTTGAGGACGCTATTCCAAATCCAGGAGGCTCCCTAGCTTTAGGGGAATAATATAAATCCACCTCCTAGAAGTAGAACCTTTTTAGGACCTAGTGCACTAGGGAATCAGTTATTCAAGATAGACCAAGCTTGTTTTGCAAGCAAGGCCAGGTTAAAACCCTCAAGATTCTTAATCCCAGTACCCCCTAAGAACTTGGGAGATGCTACCTTATCTTGACCCAGTGTATTTTGGAATCCTCTTTACTACCCTAGAAAAAGTGAGTGGTAAGCGAGTTAGTCATCCTAATAACTCCCTTGGGGATAGCTAAGAGGGACATACAATAAGTAGAGAAAGCATGAATAATAGAGGAGATAAGGGTGGCCTTACCAGCCATGGAGAGGAGAGACTTCTTCAAACCCAAAAGTTTGGAAGCAAATTTGGAAATTAAGCCCTCTATAGCTTTGGTTTTAGAACTACCCTATTCAGTAGGGATGCCTAAGTATAAACGCAAATCTTCTGTAATTGGTATTCTAAAAGTCTCAACAATCAAAGACCTCATAGATTAGGTAGAATTGGGGATAATAACAATAGAATACTTATTGAGATTTCGTGTTAAACCAGAGGTAAAGCATAATTTATAAATTACCTCCTTGAATGCATGAATTTCTAAGGCATTGTTTCTAAGGAACAAGATTGAATCATTTGCAAACAAGAGTTGGTGAATAAAAGGGTCATGCTTGAATAACTTGATGCCTTCAATATCCCCAGAGTTATAGTCTTTTCCAAACAAAATAGATAGGGCATTATATGCAATGGTGAAGAGGTGGAGTGATAAGGGAACTCATTGTCTCAAGCTAAGAGAAGGGGTAAAGGACCCAGAGTAATGCCAATTCAGAATAGCATTATACTTGATAGATGTAATGTACATTTTAATAAAGTAAAATTAGATATCATAGAATCCAAGCTTCCCTAGTAGTTTGAAGAGGAAGAAACGTCTCAGTCATAGGCCTTATGAATATAAGCCTTAATAAAGAAGTAGCTTTCCTAGGAATTACTCCTCAGATGTTTAACCTTATGGATCCTTGTGAACGATGATAATGTTATCCAAGATTGACCTCCCTTTAATATAGTAAGATTGACATTGGGAGATGATCTTAGGAATAATACAGCCAAGTCTTAAAACCATGACCTAGAAAGGATTTTGCATAGAAGTTGGTAAAGGATATAGGCCTAACTTGTTCTGATGATTTTTGCATTTAGAAATAAAGGATAATATTAGTCTCGTTGATTTTACCCAAAGGGACTAATAATCCAACACTCCATTGCAAACAACAAAAATGTAATCCTTCAGAAGGTCCTAGAACGTATGAAAAAGGGCTCTAGGGAGACCATCAGGATCATGAAACTTGGAGGCTCCCAATCACCAGACTGCAAGTTTAAGTTCCTCCAGACTGATTGGGGCCATTAATAGGGAACTATCTTCCTAAAAAAATGAGGGGTTGAATATCCCTCAAAATTGGGTCAATAGCCCTATTGCCAAGATCTTGATATAAATCTTGGAAGAACTTAGTTATATGGGATTTAAGCTCACTAGTCCCAGAGGTACAGGCATCATTCTCCTTGAGGAGACTAACAATCCTATTCAAGATTCTCATAGTTCTAGTAGAGAGGTGGAAGAACTTAGTGTTTTAATCCACTAGTTTGAGCCATTGGATGCGAGCTCTAGTGGCCCAGTATAACTCCACTAGAGAGCAGTAAGTTTATATTTCATTTGAAATAGTTTCAAACTGTTCAATGAGGGAACCAATAAGGCCCCTAAGGCTAATTTGCATCAGGGCTTCAAGCTTCTTAGACAGGATATTGATCATGGTAGCATTATTCCTCAAGTTAGATTTTTTTATCTTAAGATAATCTTTTTGCATGTAAAGAATATCTAAGGAAGCCTGACATGAGGGGGACCACTAAAGTTATAAGAACTAAAGAGACAATTGGATATAGCCTCTTTAGAAGAAGGGATTGCAAGCCACGACAGATCAAATTCAAAGGCTTATGGGACAAATCAGAAGAAGGATCATCCAGATGAAAGATCATAGTGGAGTTATTAGAACCAATAGGGGGAGCATTATGAATCTAGACATCAGGAAATAAAGAAACCCAGGAGGGTGAGATAAGGCCTCTATCTAATTTCTGAAGAATAAGCGTTTCCTCATTTTTATTATTTTTTCATGTGAAGGTGTGTCCTTTAGAACATACATTAGATAATTCATTAAAGATAATATTATTATTAAAGACTCTCATCTCAGATAAAATTTTAGGATTACCCGCAACCTTTTCTTGTGTATTATTAATATCATTAAAGTCATCAATGAAGAGATTAGGGGCACTTGGATTAGCCTTAGAAGAGCTCTCAATGAGATCCCAAAGGTTTTCTTTATTATTTTTATCAGGGAGAGTATATAAAATGCAGAAACCACAATATGCCATCATCAAAGCAAGTAGAAATAGAGATATGGTTAAAAGAAGAAGAAATTGCCTCACTCTCCCAATTTAAAACTTCAAATAAGGCTAAGCCACCAAAAGAACCAGCAGGGTCAACACAACACAACAACTTTTTTTAATATCTTTTCCAGCAAAAAAAACTTTTTTATCTTCGTCTTGGTTTTGGATAACCCAAAAACACAAGGATTTTCATTAGAGATCATTTCCCTCAGGTTTTGGACCATCAGGGGGCCCATCCCCTAACAGTTCTAGAAAACCCCGATCAAGGATTCTACGGGGTTATGCTAAGCAACCACCCATATCAATAGGTGAAATCAGGTCTAGGGGAGTAACGGTAATGGAGATATCAAGCAAGGGAACCTCAACCATATTTTCATTCATTTTACTAAAACCCACCATTTCAGCGTGCATCAGTTTACACTTTTTGTAGTTGGGTTTAAATCTCTCCTCCATGGGACGCTCCATTACTATAGCTATGTCCGTGAGAGGAGAACCAACCTCAGAATAAGATTCGTCGGGGAGAATATAATTACTAGGAGAGATAGTCGGAGTTGGGGATTCAGATATTTTAAAAGCTGTCACAGGGGAGACTGAAAAAGGGACCACATACGGAAAAAGGCCATCGACGCAGGTAAGACGTTATCAACAAGGGGAATAGGATATGGAATAGATGAGGATGGGTAGGTGAAAGATATGGTGACTTAGTAGGTGGGTTAGGGGACTTGGGTGGAGGTGTATGTATTAGAGATGAAAGGTTCAGACTAGTCTGAATCCCCCTTTGATAAGGATATGGCTTTTTGACTGTTGTTTGACTCACTATAGACTCGTCTTGCCTTGGATTGGGTTTTCATGAGTCCAAGTCTTGATGGACCAACAGTTTTCAATAGTGGGATGGGATTGGCTACCCCCTACCTTTTTCTTGGCCAAGTAGGCTACTCTTCATTGGATTTGTGTGAGGTTTTTTTTTTCTTAGAGCCAGAGGCCTGAGTACCTTTATTGGGACCTAATTAACCATTAGTGGGCCTAGAATCTTCCCAACCATCCCTGACCTTTCCCTTACCCATGTTAGACCCTATCACCTCAAAGCTGACAGACTTATCCTCTTTCTCTGAGCTACCTTTGTCACCATCAGGGAGGAAGCGTGTCATAAGAAGATTGGTACCATAACAAAAACACTTTCTGGTACACTAGTCAACTTCATATAGAAGGATGTTTATATTATTAATAGCTACTACTCTCTTTCCTTACTATCTTCCAGGTCTTTTAGATGAGAAGGACCTTAAGTCGTATAGACTAAACTAACCAAACTATCAAAGGATTGTTGTCGTTGTTAATCGCTTTCTCTAAAGAAGTAGCATGGTCGTCTAAGTCATTGATGACGTGTATACAGATTCCTCGACCTTTCACTGGGTCAACGATCATCCAATGACCATAACAGAACTTAATAGAGACCCCAAACCTCCTTGCCTCAAGTTTGTACAGCTCACAGTCACCAGCAATGTGACTCAACATACCACAAAAATAGTAGAACTTGTTTGACTTCTCATACATCGCCTTTATCCCAGCTTCATGAAGGGATGACCTGTCAACCTTGAACATAGGGATGAGGGGATTTTTAATCTTCGAAAGAACTCTAACTTAAGGATACTTGTTGGTATCACTAACCTCCAGTATATCATAAGCAAAGAGGTGACAATCAAGATTATTGCAAATGTCTCTCTCGTTACCAGTGATTACAAAGGTCGGGGGCGTCCAAGAACTGTAACCACACCGTAGCCATGGAAAAACTACTTTCTTCAATCGCCATTGCAGGATGCCATGCATGTAAAACAAGCATAAACCCATTAACTGGCCACGGCCTGAACTGTCAGGTGTTCATAAGGTCATCACGAGAATCAAAAGCAAGAAAGAACTTGTTAAAACCAGCAAATAGAACATGCATGTTAGATCTGAGCCCCCACGACTTGTTAGTCACAATTTCCACCGTAAACGGGTTAGTTTCATGATTGACAAAGATGTTAGCTAAGAGAATATTCTTATGGAGTAGATCTCATGATCTTGGTACTTGGGTGTAAGTTTTATCGATATCACTGGAACGGATGTCATGTAAGAACAAGCAAGAAAGCAGCAGATTGTAAGGAAGGAGAAGGAAAAAAGGGAATGTGAGAAGTGATGGTAAGAAAGAATGATTTACGTATAAGTGTAAAGGACAGAGGTAGCAAGAAATAGTTCCGAGGAGGAAGTGAAAGCAGTAATACAGGATTATATGGGAACCATGCAAGGAGGGTTACAGAAACTAGGTAATGACAACGGGATAAACAAGGAAGAAAAGGCAAAAAGAGAACAATGATTAATAAGCTAAGAACCTGAGGAGGATAAAGTAAAAGAGAAAGAAAAAAACTAAGGACATAATAGAACTAGAGATATAAGGCCATTAGAACTAGGGACACAAGGAATAAAGGGAACACCATTGTTGGAGGGGATTCTAAAGTGAGAACAATGAGAGAAGTGAGAGCGTTTATAGGGATTTAACTGTTGTATTATATTTATTCCAGGAGTTATTTAAACTTATATTATTTGATACTCTTCAAGTTTAATCATTAAAGCATCAATAATGCTTTATATGTTTGTTTAAATTTTGTTTTGTTCCACTTTGTAGTAGATCACTACAACTTTTAAGTTTAAATTTAATCAAATAGATTGGTTTGTCTTTCATAAACTTAGAATAATTCCAAACTTAATTAATAAATTTGTTGCAATTGTTTTTTCTTTCAACATAAAACTTTTAAATCTAATCCTTTTCTTTTTTGAGTTTTGGTCGGAGCTGGGCCAGCCCTGGCTATAAACCAAGGAATCCATCACCATAGACCTCCAAAATTTTGACCTTTTTTTATCTTTTTTTGAAATTTAAACATTTATATGTGTGTAGTTATATATTGGATTTTAGTAATATAACATAAATCATAAATTAACTTACTGGTAAAACAGTGTATTATTTACAAGTGGTAAGATTCTCCGAATGCCTTATCCAATAATAAATAAAATTCAAGTAAAAATATAATCCAAAATATTCTATCTGTTAGATTTAGGGGATCCATCTTGAAATTTTGTTTTGGGATCCGAAAATATAAGGACCGCAGCATGACTATAAATTACGGTTATTTACCCTATATACTTTGAAATTTCTTTTTCAGATAAACTCCTCCAGCGATACTTTATTGTTTGATTGTATGTTGCTAAAACTTTCTATATGTCCAAATGAACCTATAAACCCTTTATCTTTTAGTTTTGTGATACCTTTTACTTTTTTTTCTCTATCTATCCAATCGAACCTATATATCCTTTTATATTTTAATTTTGTGACACCTTTAATCTATTTTATCAAAAAAATTTATTCATGGTTAGTCAACGTACAATCAACATTATATCGGTATCATCAGTGGCGAATCTAGGAATAAAAATGAGACTAGGCTTCAAATACAAAGAAAGTTAAAGAATAATAACTTTAATTTTTTTTTATCATATAAAAAATTACATGAAACAAGAATACCATAAATTATAACGAAATAAAAAAGGTTATATAAAAAAATTCATTCGAATCTATCTCTATATTAATTTTTGTATGATTCAATAAATATGAAAAAATAATTATATAAAAATAAAAATAAAATTAACAAAAGAATAAAATTGTCTATCTGTATAATTTTATTCCATATATAAAAAAGTAACTTCTAATAAAAAAATCAATATATATTTATCAAACAAAAAAAATTTAAATATAAAAAATATTATTTCTATGAATGAAAAAATTATTAAATTATCATTAATTTAAACATTTTTTGCTATAAATAATTATAAATATTAACAATTATAATAAAAAATTAGGTAGGAATTTGAAATAATTGAAAAATTAGTAATTAATTGGTAAATTTTTATAACAACTTTAAATTAATAAAAAAAAATTTTAAAATTTGAGGGTGGGCTTGAGCCCACCCATTGCAAGCTTAGATCCACCAATGAGTATCATTGTGTACTTTTTGATAGCTCGAAAAAGATAATTTGGATTTTTATACAAAATTCATTTGTATTTTTTTATTGCTTATTCGAATTGTAAATTATAACTTCATTTATTAATTGACAATTTAATCGCAAAAATAAATTCAATAAGCTAGGAGAAATAATTGGAAACAAAAAATTCTATTCATGAATGAAAAAGATAAACCTAATTAACTAGAGGCGGAGCCCAGATTCTTTGTTAAGAGAGCCAAGGAAGTTCGAGGGCAACCACCCTTATTTAATTTTTTTTTCAACTTATTTGGAATATAGGTCCATATATTATGTAAAATTTGCAAAATAAATCCTTATATTATACAAAGTTGCAAAATAAATTCTTATATTATGAAAAATTGCTCTAAAGGTTTATATATTATATAAATATTACATTATAAGTTTCAGTATTATTTTTTTGGAAATTAATTATCCTATGAATAAAATAATTATAAGATTAATAAAATAATTTTTGAAAATTAAAAGAATCAAAATAATATTTTTTTTGTCAGATTTTTTTAAAGAAAATTTAATGACTATAATTAAAAAAAAATTATAATTAATTATTATTATTTTTGAAAATCAAGGGTCATGGACCCTAGGTTGTCTCTGCCCTAAACCTAACTATATAGGTACAATATTCGCGACATAATACATTTTTGAGTAAAGATATATATATTACCCTATTTTGTTTCACCATTTAATCACCTCTTATTTGGAGGTTTTAAAAACCAATTGCATCGTTTATGTCTCCTAATTAACTATTTTCTCTCTCTTTTATTCAATGCCACATTAGGTGACACATAGGAGATGAAATAAGGGTGAAACAAATAAGGGTGATATATAGTAATGCTTTTTCTAAGTAAAGATATATAGCACCCTTTTTCCTCACCTCTATATCACCCCTATGTGAAGGTTTTAAAAATCAATCAAATTGTTTTTCTCTCCTAATTAATTTTTTTCTCTCTTTTTTGTTTAATGCCACATAGGGTGACACATAGGGGGTGAAATAAGGGTGGAGCAAATATGGATGATATATAGCAATGCTTTTTCTGAGTAAAGATATATATATATATATATATATATATATATATATATATATATCACCCTTTTTTGCTTCACCTCTATATCACATCCTATTTGGAGGTTTTAAAGACCAACCGAATTTTTTCTCTATCCTAATTAATTATTTTCTCTCTCTTTTGTTTAATGCCACATAGGAGGTGAAATAAGGGTGAAACAAATAGTGGTGATATGTAGCATGCTTTTTCTGAGTAAGATATATATCACCCCTTTTTACTTCACCTCTATATTGCATCCTATGTGGAGGTTTTAAAAACCAATCAAATCGTTTCTCTCTCCTAATTAAATATTTTCTCTCTCTCTTTTATTTAATGACCCATAGGTGACACTTAGGAGATGAAATAAGGTTGAAGCAAATAAGAGTGATATATAGCAATGCTGTTTCTGAGTAAAGATATATATCACATCTTTTTGCTTCACCTCTATATGACCTCCTATGTGGAGGTTTTAAAAACCAATCAAATCATTTATTTTCTCTCTCTTTTGTTTACTGCCACCTAGGGTAACACATAGGAGGTGAAATAAGGGTGAAGCAAAAGGGGTGATATATAACAATGCTTTACATTTCTATTGTAGAATAGTTAAGTAGTCATAAATAAATAGAGCTCAAAGTTTGCATCACATATTAATTATTGGAAATGAAAATAGAGAAACTTGTTAAGTCTGGCTAGCTTACGCGCACCCAACTAATCCCACGGAGAATATGCCCACCCTCCCCAAACATGCCCCCAGGCAGGGTTCTATCTAGTTGATCTAACCCAACTGGTTGATAAGCTTTTTTCGTAAATTGGAGATTTAATTTTCATATGTAATCATTATAAGATGTGACTCACTACTAAATATGATGCAACTTACTGGGAAAAATTGTAATAATAACCAAGATTTTACATTAAATACACAAAGAGGCCACCCAAAAGAAATGATAAAATGTTAAAAAAACGACCACAAACCCTCGCAAATATTTTTTTACAAAACACACCGGAGTTGACCATTGACTGCCGAGGTTGTCTGTCGTTGACTGCCGGAATAGACTGTCCAGCAGTTATAATGGTGATAAAATAAATAATTAAATAGAGCTCGAAGTTTGCATCACATATTAATTATTGGAAATGAAAATAGAGAAACTTCTTAAGTCTGGCTAGCTTACGCGCACCCAACTAATCCCACGGAGAATATGCCCACCCTCCCCAAGCATGCCCCCAGGCAGGGTTCTATCTAGTTGATCTAACCCAACTGGTTGATAAGTATTTTCCGAAATTGGAGATTTAATTTTCATATGTAATCATTATAAGATGTGACTCACTACTAAATATGATGCAACTTACTGGGAAAAATTGTAATAATAACCAATATTTTACATTAAATACACAAAGAGGCCACCCAAAAGAAATGATAAAAATGTTAAAAAAACGACCACAAACCCTCGCAAATATTTTTTTACAAAACACACCGGAGTTGACCATTGACTGCCGAGGTTGTCTGTCGTTGACTGCCGGAATAGACTGTCCAGCAGTTATAATGGTGATCAAATAAATAATTAATTTATTAATTATAATAAATTTAAATTAAAAAAGAATATTTTAGGAAAGAAAATTAGTAATGACCTAATTTAGAAAAAAAAAGATTGTAAATGATACCTATAGTAAGAATTAAAATCATACTTGGCCCAACTTTTTAAAAAAAGGTTGGGTGTTTAAGCCTAAAAATAAATTGATCCTATAATAATAAGAAAAATACTTCAACCTAATATTGGATGGAAATCTTAGAGTATCTCCAGCGAACTCTCAAAACTCACTGCATTTGCAAAATATGCACAAATAGTATCTTCAAAATGAAAGGTTACCCTCTAGTAATACTTGCATTCTTACCTGCAAAATGAAAGATGTTCCATAATTCTACAGTAAATTTACATCTTTACAAATTTATTATTCACATTGCATATAGTTTGTTAACCAAAAAATAAATAAAAGTTAAATTCCACATCAATAAATGTATTAGAATATCTTATCAATTATATTTTTCACTGTTCATCATTCATCCACTACCTTTAACTATATATATCGTCAAAATATACAAAAATCAAAAAAATCATAAAAAAAAACTCTTTTTCTAAAATTTGAAATGTAACTTTATTGTAGGGCTGATGATAAATATGGCTCAGTGGAAAAGATGGTGGTTAAGGGTTAAATGGAGAATATGGCTCAGCAATAGTTTTTGTTAATTGGGCAGAGCCGGTAGGCTGTGGCGGTTGGTTGTAGGAGATAGATTTTATATTTTTAAATAGTGGATTATGATGGTTTTAATGGATATGAGATCTTTTTTTCGTACGTGGGTGATCCAGACGAGTTTGCACGCACTACGACTAATCTCACGGGAATATGCAAGTCTCCGTATATTTCTAGGTAAATCATAATTAGGTTACCCATGTTCAGAAAGGGAACAGACCTTGTATCTCTTACTTTATACATGTTAGGGAGGAAATATGAGATATTTATAATATGGATTAGTGGATTATATTTAATGATATATTAGTTAATGAATTAGGTTTAGTGGCTTAAAAATAAATATTATCTTAATTCTTACGTTCTGAATTTATAAGCAGGCCCGGCCACAGGCATCGGCAGCGCGGGCGACCTCCAAGAGCCCGGAGATGATCGAGGACCCAAATGTTAGGTACATGTTTATATATAAACGTATTTTGGTATAAATATTAATATGTTCGTTACAAAAACAACTAGTTATCTTTACTTCATTTGTAGTATGGTAGTGGTAGCATTTTTTTTGGACTTGGTAGTGCTTGCATTTGGAAGACCCAAGTTTGAGTTTCTCTAGAGTTTAGTTTTTATTTGCAATAACATTTTCATTTACTTTTTCAAAAAATAATATATATATATATATATATATATATATATATATATATATATATATATATATATATATATATATATTTATATAATTTAAAGTCTTAGGAATTTAAATTCAAATTCCATATATATATTTTTTTGTTTGCAAGCTAAAAACAATAACATTTTAATTGTATTTTAATTAAATTATCTCGTATTACATGTAAAATTATTTAGCTACTAAAGAATTATGAAAATATTTACTACACTGATAATAAAAATAATAATTAATTTTACTAATAACATAAATTTTATCATATTTATTTATTTATTTCACATTTTAATCCTAACAAATTTTATTTAAGCTTATATTTTCATACAGTTTTTATGGAAATTAAATTATTTAAATTTTTTATTATGTTCATTACATTAGAGATTATTTAAAAATATATTGATAAACAACAAACTATCATTCAAAAAAAGATTTGGTGTTTCTTTTACAATTTAAATTTATTTTGCCATTAGTTAGTATATCGAATATGTTATAACGTGTGAATTCCGTAAATTTTAGATTTATATTGAATGAAAAAAACCAGATATATATTTTCATTATTCACCGATATAAGTTTTTTTTTTTTTTTTTTTTTTTTTGATGACGAGGGTTCCCGGGCTTACACCCGACTAGTCCCCCGGGAGATATGACTGCCTCCCCAACCATACCTCCAAGTAATCAGAATTAGGTTGCCCATGTTCTGGGGAGGATTTCAAACCTTGGAAACTTTCCAAACTTTTATGCCGCTTGCGAGATTCGAACCATGTAACTCAATGTACCTCTCACTTGAGAGAACGTTGCAAACTTTAATAACTTTCTGCCGCCTGCGGGACTCGAACCATGTACCTCTCACTTGAGAGAACTTTCCAAACTCTAATAACTTTCTGCCGCTTGCGGGTTTCGAACCCTGTACGTCTCACTTGAGAGACAGAGCCCTGGCCAGATGAGCTAGCTCACCTGGTTCGATATAAGTTTTAGTCTATCGTATTGTGATCTCTTATTATTTTTAGTTTAATATTTGATGTCTCCTCATTTGTGATAATAAAATCTATTTCTGAGACATCATTTTAGGCGTATTTATTAGTTTATAGGTCGATTTTAGCTTGATTTAGTGCACTTTCCTATTTTGGGTCTTGAATTAATTAATTATTATTTTTAGAGCATATTGGGTTTAATTATTTATTTAGTGTGAAGCTTTAGAGATATATGGTAATTAATTAGAGTCCAAGTTGGTAAAGAGAGCTAAAGAAAAGAAGATAAACGTGGAAATTGAAGATAAAGGAAAGAAAAGCTAAAAACATGGAAAAGGAAAAGCTGCCTTAATTCTCAATTTCTGCACCTACGACCATAAATCAGCTTATATCATGAAAACGGTGAGGAATCTGGAGAAACGGTCAAGAGCAAAGTTGAATATCTTTCTGAGACGATGAATTTGGTATACTCATACGCATCAATCGGAGAAATATTGAAGTTGTTAGGACCAAAAGAAAAACGGGGCTGATTGCATGTTTTTGGGCTACGAATCTGAGTTGGGCTTGGAGCCCATATTTACCTTTTCCTTCAAGAAAACGAATTAGGTTAACCTATACACTTAAATACAGCCTCTTAACATTAGAAAATCATCCTTAGTGAAACCTTAAACCAAGAGGAAGCTCACAACACAAGAAAATAAGTATGGAAGGAGTTGTTCATCATTATGTCTTCTTCTACCTTTGAATTTGTAATTTCTTTCTTTTCTTGCATTAGTATGAACTAAATTTATTTTATCTTGAGTGTTTAGAATATATGTATGAACCCTAGTTTTGGTTGACATCTATCTAATATGGGAATTCTATGTTTTAAATCGAATTATTGTTTTTATTCTCTGTTTATGTGTTTGGATTTATATTCTGTGTTCTTGTGGAACCGCAACCATATAGAATTACCATCTAGTAGTTAGGTCACCATTGACAACGGTGTTTAATTAAATGTTTAGCACATAACGTCTAGTATTCGGTTTAGATCTGACAAATCAACCTAACTAGATAATCACTATGGTTTAGTATATATTGCTATTTACCAATTGCAGGAAAAATTTGCTTAGGACTCCTTATTGACACAGGTAAATCCTATTTAAAACTACCTAGAGCAATTGGAACCGATTATTGAAATACTACATAATTCACCCTTACATGTTTAGAACGACAAAACTAGTGGGGATTACATGCTATTTACTCAAGCTATATTCTCATATTACTTCTTCTTTTGCATTTATTTTCTGTCTTTACTTTCTTAGTTAAATTTAGTTAATTGAAAACCAAATAAAACTCTATTTGTCTTTATTTTTCATGCGTTTTATTTGTTCTAGCTTTTTATATTTGCACTTGATTATTGCATAAGATTTTCCTAACCTTCGTAGTCTCTGCGGAACGAATCTTACTTATTTACTAAAACTTGCATACGATCTGTATACTTGCAGAACCGTGCTCAGTCTAGGGTGTTTATTTGCACTTTATTTATATCATATTTTATCACACCCTAGGCCGTACCAATATTTATTTCACTATTATAAGGGTTCAATCATGATTGAGTTAAGAGAGGAAAACGAGAATTACGATCGCCATTGTCCTTGAAGTGCACTCTAAAATTGTTATATATAAAAAATTATATATTTTTATATATGAATGTTCAACACGTAATAGATATATTTTGCATAAATATAATATCTATTGTAAAAATTTGTGTACTAAATAAAAAAAGCATTAGATTCTATTGAAGATTTTATTTATTATTTTAGATTAGTCGTATTTAGACCCAATTCAAAATTTTACTTAGTGTGTAGAGGCAAATTCTCTTTGGACCCAGAGCACGCTCAAACTTTCTGAATTTCTTTTTTAAATCCAATATTTTTATTTAGTCAATATATGATTATATCCAATCTAAATAGACTCTCATTAAAACCTACATATGATCAGATTATTTCAAAAATAAAATGACGGATTGTAAACATAATGGTTTCCTTCCGGCACACACAAAGTTGGTTTTGGATCCTTTATTAGTCGCTGTCTACCCCTTTATGATGTTAAATATTTATGTCAGACTTTTTTATTCTTTTAACATAAATTTGGAGATTTAATAAATTTAAAAAATATACATTGACATTTACAACTATACGTGTCCTATGTTTATTTCAAAAAAAAAAAAAAAAAATACTACCCCGAAACCTATATATATTAAACTTCTTTCATTTTATTTTTTGAATTCATTACTGTTTGGGCCTAATATGAATTTTCGCTTAGGGCCTCCAAATTATCAGGGCCGGTCTTTCTATAAGAGAAGTAAAGTAGATATTTTCAAAAATCCTTTTTCTGTTTGCAAAATTTACTTTTTAGTTGCCATTGCTAAAATATTTTCTCCATTTTGGCTAACCACTGAAGTTGCTCTTACCCTTACAATAATATTTTTCACAGTATGACTTAAAAATTAAAATACAAAAGAGGTTAGGACAAGATCGACCAAAAAAACAACCAAGTAAAAGTTGTATGGACACTAAACACTTGAAGCCCATTGTAAGTTTCAGTAGAACAAAAAAAAACCATTGTAAGTAGCCTCATTCAACGAGACATGTATAGGATTAAAATAGGCTTCTTTAACAAGTCGTTTGAGAGAGTCCAATATGGAAGCTTCGTGTACTATATATTTTAGTCTTAGTCATTTTGTACTCTCTCATATGTAATCGTTGTTCTTGTACTGAATGACCAAAAGAATTTTTAACCAGATATTCTTCCCTAGAAGATATTATATAATTTGGGCCTCTTAACTGATTTGGGTGAACTTGGCCCAAATCAAAATCTCTAACATAGCAAACTTAACAATAACAAATATACATCGCTATATGTAGACCTATTTGGAAGTGTTTATTTTAGAGTTAAACGCTTTTAGAATAAAATTTAAATTTTGAAAAAATTATTAAAAATAATTTTGAAATCTAGAATCAATTTAGGTGTTTTTTTTTTTCAAAAAACACCTATTTGGTGCTTTTCTTAAAAAGTGCTTTTCAGAATCTAAAATATTTTTAAACATTTTGAAGCACACGTAGTCTATCAAAGGATTCTTAGGAGTTTAAAAAATACGTAAAATATCAAGTATCTCCTGGTGATTTGACAAAATATCAAAAAGTTTCCTATAATATTAAAAGGAACGTGTACCTCTTATGATTTTCCAAAACGTCATAACTTGCTCTTATATGTATAAGAGGTGAGGTATTATATAGTAGAATAATCATAAGAATATATGTTAATCTTTTAAAATAATAGAAGGGTTTTGATCTTTTGTCATACCACAAATAGGTATGTGGTATTTTATCTTTAAAAAAAAATACCAAACTCTCCTATGATCTCAAGTTGAATTGCAAATGAGTTGACACTTTCATCAAAGGCTTGGGTTTGAATTCATTAAAGTTTTGTTCGAGTTTTCTTCATTAATTAAACAAGTCAAACTCAAGTTTTAAATTCAGTCTCGTTTACTAGACGAGTTGAACTCAGACTTGTATAAACTCTACTCATTAAACTCGTGAATAGTTTGATAAGGGATTTCATTAATTTTTAATAATTTCATTACTAAAGTAGATTACCAATCAATAACATTTCATTAATTTTATCAATATAATTTAAACAAAGTAATACAAAATTAGTTGATAAACATGAGTTAATTAATGGGTGGTTGATCCAACAGGTCCATGCAAAAAAAAAATGTTACTAAATAAGGTCCACACCAATTAAAGAAGATACACATATGTAACCCATTGAAAAACACCTATTACCCATTAAAATAACACGTGTGACCAAAATACATAATCCATTGAACAAAAGTTGCAACCCCTTAAAAAACAAAATTAACTAATTAATAACTAGACCTTTTGGGAATGGAAAAAAGAGCTAGACTTGTGTTTTTTGTCGGTATTACAAACAGGTATGAGGGCATCATAGCGCGCCTAGAGGTTCATCCAGTATTGGTTTTGTTAAAACAATTAACTCTGGAATGGGATACTGTGAGTTATGCACGACTATCTGTCTAGCGGATTTTGCTAGCTTATCAGCACATCTGTTACGTTTCCGTGGGATGTGTTTGAAATAGATCGGCCCACAAGAGTGCGCTAAATCTTCAATTCTCCTAAGCACCAAGTGGATTCTTCAACTAGCTGCTGACAGACGCCTGGTACCTTGAATGACCTCAAGGTTGTCAGAGAAAATAGTCTTCTCCTTGTTAGGATAGTTTGCACATAAGATTGTCGCTTCTAGTACTACTTCCGCTTTTCCTTGGATTGGATGCTCCATATTTTTGTTGTCTTCTCCACGCAAATTCTCTATACTGAGATCTTGTTTATCTGCACGATCCCTAGTCCTGTTGGCTCGTAAGCTTTATTGAAATAGGCATCATATTAAAAGATGATATATGAGCCCGCATTCGTAGCTTGTTCCTCGTTCAGAGTTAGATTTGTTGAGGTTGAGAAAATATGGTTTTGGATCTTTTAAGCGATTAACTCTTAATTAAAATTAATGTGATGAATAGTTTGATAATAGTTAAAAAATCAAGTTTTTAATTATATGTCACTAATCAATTATTTTATTATTTATTAAAGTTTAGCTAAAGTGATTAAAAATAATTGAAGTAATGGGTTAATGAACCAAAAAGTACTAGGAGTATTATGGAATTACTATAAAATGTCTCATATATTTTTAGCTATTTTAGGACAACAGTATCTCCATCATTAATAAATAATAAGAAAATAGGAAAAGACATTCATACAAGACAAAATAATTTTTTATTAATAAACAAAAAAAATTATAAAAGAAAAAAAAAATTAATAATTAGTACAATTTTCTCTCCATGTCACTCTCACTTCATCAAACATTAATAATAACTATCGTCGTTTCATCGGTACAATTTATTTCAAACTATTTTACGATGTTATGATAGCAAATTTTTGGCATTTTCGGACAAAAAAATGTTGGAAATAAGATGGATAAAATTCTATTAGCATTCAAATCACATATGATCATGAATTCATGATGAATAATTCTCATTTACACTCAAAACACAGATGAGCTTGATGGGTAAAATTCCATCAGCACTCAAAGTACAAATGACCATAGTGGGTAAAATCCCATCAACGATGGACAAAAACTCACGACAATTACCTAAAAATAATTGAACTTCAATTAACGCCTAGAAAATTCAAAAACTAAAGGAGTAAACAATTAGATAGAGTGAAATAATTTGTGAAATTGTATAGGGGAGAGGAAGAGTAATTTAATTTTAAAAAGTTGATTAGTACTTAAGACTGAGAGAGTCAATGTATTCTTACTTTTTGTGTTATATTTATATATCAATGACTTAGGAGCTTTTTCCAATTTTCGGTGAAATGTGGCATGCACGTGCATAACTAAGATGGGGTAGATTTTGGTGTGTAAATTAGACGATGAATTGCTAACACAACCCTAACCATTTCAAAAACTACCTAAGTCGTTTCTCTACCTCATTCATGAGCTCTTCTACATATCCCATCTCTCTCTAAGATTTTATCCAAATCCCATGAACACCCTTCTTCATTTCCACCATCTTTTCAAATATTATTAGCCTATAATCATAGTTGTTATCCAATAAACAAAGCACCACCATTGTAGTTGTTACTTTATCAGATTACCTTGATGTCCTATCTTATATTCAAACTCACCATTGTGTTCTACCCTATGAGTTACGTACGTGTGAACTGTTGTGAATGACGATGTGACCTATGATGTCGAACTCGATATCAGGGCCTTGGTGGTCGACCGGGCCAAAAGCCTAGGTAAAATTACACGGGGCCTAAGCGCGATTAGCTGGTTTTGAATCCCACTATGTAATTTTAGATATATTTTTTAATAATATGTGTATGTGTGTGTAGTAATCATAATAACGTCAATTGTTAAATTCATAAAATTTGTATAACAACACTATATCAATTAAAAGCATACTATTAGAGTTATAATATCAATTCAAAAATTCTTGAGAGTAAGAAATTAAAAGGAGGGCCTAGGTGGCCATTTTTTGCTATTAAACGGGGTTCAGGCGGGTTGGGCACCTCTTCCACGATGATTAAGACACTAGGAAAAATGCATAACATGTTTACTAGGTGTAGGCAGTTGTGGGAGGAGTTGACAACTAGGCAGCGATTTCTACAACATATGGTAGGACATAAGGATAGTTGTCGATACATCAAAGAGAATATTGTGTATGATTTATTTTGTATGTCGAGCTTGCAAAGGTTTATAGTTGCTAGTTCTTGTTACTATTCATCGATGTAACATGTCCAAGATTAAATTTTCATACCACCATCTCCATTGAAAGCCAATTATTCCCAATTGCACGTCAGTTATAAATTTAAATTCAAATACGGTCCATATTTTGCATTGAATTATAATTTAGGTGAATTCGAATGATAATTCAAACTTAATCGTATCTTTTGGTCGCATGTCATTTGTTTGGGGCCTCTTCCTAGTTAATTGATAATTAGTTGGTTGTATGTTAACTGTATAGGGTAAATTTCATATGTTGTTGATAGTTTTTTCAGTTGATTGATGGTAACTGAAAGTTTGGGGATTTAATTTGTTTATTATTGAAACTTTGAACAGTTTTTTCACGGTTCATTTCTTAAACTTTGAAAATAAAAAATAAAGTAAAACAAGTTGATAAATGTTGGTATGCTTGCCTCCATTGTTAGAAATTTGTAATGAATAGACATTTGTAGCATTGATTACCTTCAAATTTATTCGATATAGGCTATTGTAATGATGGACGATATATCCCTTATTTGAGCCACTATAAAAATCAATTCAAGGTACTTACTCGTTGGTTTTACATTTTCTCATTTCTACTTATAACATGATGTACGCTCACTGCCTATCAAAGAAAGACCACTCCAGGGATGCCAAGCAGTAGGTTATGGTTAATTTGGGTTTCATAAGGTTTTTAAGCACGTTTTACGATATTTAATACACTTAGGGCTATATATGTTTGTTGTTTATAGTGTTTGAACAATTCATGGTTGAAGGATATCCCTGAATTCAAGAATGGTGTAGATACTTGCTTCTCTGTAAATTCATAGAGCGTGGTTTGATTTTATAATATCATTGATAATGAAAAAGCATAGTATGGATGGTTTGAATTTCAAGATTCCTTACTTAACATGGATGTTTTCTACAACATCCATCATCGATTCAAGCAAAGTTAATAACGGTGGTAACGACTCTAGTCTAGCAGTAGAGGGACCTGTTTCATCATAATCAATACCCATTTGATTCTACCATTGAGCTACTAATATTAATTCTTCCTTATAATAAACCTTGTATCGTATAAATTGTAATGAAACACCCATCAAGTTCCAATAATGGTGTGGCATATGGGGGTTTCTACAAGTTCCCACATCACTTCTAGCAAACCAGTTTAATTTATTATGCATAGCCATAACCAATATCATCAAGCAAAGCTTCTTATATGTATTTGGGCTCAATATGCAGTAGAAAGTAAACTGAACACATAAAGCATTTTAATTGACTAGATTATTTAACCCTTTCCTTGGATAACCAATGATTTTCCCATTTGGATGATCTATAATGAATTTGAAGTAAATTATAAGTCCAGTTTATGCGTCTATAATAGGTGGTGTCGCTATTTCTTGTCAAGTGCTTTAATTTCTTCCCTTTCCTTCTCTATTTCCCTTGCTTCTAGTGTATCAGCCTCAATGATAGGAGCCCGTATGCTTGAAGGTTTATTTACCAAATGAATTTTGAGAAACAATAGGATTATTTACATTATCTAGAATAACATATTTATCCTTAATATCCCTGTATAATTTCAAACTTGAATTCAAAGATCTAGAAAAATCCTCATTTTTCTTTCTTTCAAGAAGTAAAACATTTTTAAATCATTGTTTGTTTTTGAGAAGTTTCCAAAAGTTTGATTTTTCGCATTGGGTTGAGAACACTGGGTTAAGGATTTCTGAATCTACTATAATAGCAATATACTGGTAACTCATCTTGGTAGTATAGATACATGAAATAGAATAAGGCCACATGACTGAATCATATAAGTGTATATCAATCAACGAGATTCAGGAAATGGATTAATTTTATTAGACTTAGTCTTGTTGAGACTGAATTTAATAAAAAAGGATATGGTGAATTGGCTTTTTACATTGTGTGGACCATTTGGAAAGGAAGGAATGAGGCTATATTTAGAGGCACAGTCCCTGATCCTTTGAAAATTTTATCAGAAGCTATCAAAGCCTATGATGAATTCTTATTGTCAAAAAGAATACATTCTGAGGCTAATAAGGATAATAATTTAATTGTGAGAAATGTGACAGGTTTACAACCTATTACTTCACAAGATAATGCAACTCAGGTGCGAACCTTGAGAGAGGGCAGAAATGGAAAATGGATACCACCTTTATCAGGATGTTTCAAAGTTAATTGTGATGCATCTTTTGAGTTTAAAACTAATGTTACCTCATATGCTTGTGTTCTCAGGGATTCTCAAGGAAACTTAGTTGATGGAAGTTCAAGAATTTTTTTTGCCAACTCCCCACTGGAAGCAGAGACTAGAGGACTTCTTCAAGCTTGCGAGTTAGCTACAAGACTTCCTTTAGGCAAAGTTGAAGTGGAGAGTGATTGTCAAGCCCTGGTTCTTCAATTTTCAAAAAATGTTAAGTCTTTTTGTAATATTAGAGGGCTTGTTAATTGTATTAATAGGTTTAAGAAGGATTGTAATATTAAAATCTCCTTTGTGAGGAGGTTAAAAAACACTTGTGCAGATTGGGTGGCTAAACAGGAGATTAAAAACTCCTTGTTTAGCCTTTGGAAATTTTTTCCACCTCCTAAGCTTGCCTTACTTTTAGCTGCTGACTTTAACCATACTGGGATAGGGTGATGTAATTTTGAAGTTTCTAATCTATGCTTCTTTCGACCAAAAAAAAAATGAGATTCTAAGAATATTATTTGCCGTGTTATTGTCACAATTCTCATGAATCTGATCAATGTCACATTCTTAAAGATAAAAATGAATGAGTTCACTAACAAAAACAAGTTGGATATTATTATAATTATTTACATAGCCTTGGTCAGGGATCTAATTGTTCGTCCAAATGTTAGTAGATGTTCCACCTTCGATTTGATTGATACATACATATTTGAGTACATCACGACCTATTAGAAAGGCTGGTCCAAGCCAATGATCTCATAATTTTAACTTTAGCAATCCAGAAGGGGTAATAGGGAAACTAAATTCCTTTGTGGACTTTACCCTTTAGTAGGCCCAACTCATTAAGAATCCTCTAAGCTTTCCAAACTAAGATATATATATATATATATATATATATATATATATATATATATATTCATTTTCAAAAAAAAATTATAAAAACCCAGAGCACCGTTACTTTTCGTAGGAGTAATTCCATCCTATGTGACCCAATGAGTTTAATTGTTTATAGTAGATCCCCACCAAAATCTAGCGAGGCTTGTAGATATCTTTTGCAAAAGGTCTTGGAAGTATAAATATAGATATGGTATAGTTTGGGAAGGCTTGAACGACTGCCTTGATCAAAACATAATTACCACCTTTTGACAAGAACAACTTTTTATGCCTTTTGGATTTTGCGATAAATCTATCATACAACCGTTGTAGAGTGATGGTTTGGATCCAAAGACATTTATGTAAAGACTCAGCTCTTGGGATATTGATCTTAGATAAAGTTGACTCCATATTACTTATCAGTGTGCCTTTACTAAAGCAATATAACACTTGTTAAGTTTTACACTTTGTCCAGAGCATTCAGTGTAAAAACTTATACACCTTTGGAAGGCTTCCAATTCTTTATCCCAGATAGAGACAAAAGAAGGGAATATTCAACAAATAGTAATTGAGTGAGAAACGAGTATTCTTTAGTGATTTTGATTCCTTTAATACTACCAGCTATGCTCATAATTAGTTAAACCAATAATGGCTTCTAGGATCATGTAATACGAAATTGGTGACAGTGGGTTACCTGGTCTAAGACCCTTACTAGGTTTAAACTCCGAAAGTATATCACCATTAGATAATATTTTCATAACTAACTGACATATCACATTTGATTATCTGTTTAATCAATTTTTCATGGAACCCAAGTTTACACTTCACAATTTCAAGAATATTCTATCTAACTCTATCATAAGATTTTGTCATATACAATTTAACATTTGCATATTGTTTTGAAGATTTTCTATTTTACAAAAGAAATAAGAAACTTCATGCACAATAATATATATCCTAAATTGCTCAGCCCTTAATGAAATTTGACTATGTAAGGGAAATAATATCATCGGAAAAAGCTTGAAGTCTAGTAGTAAGGAGGAGAGATATGACCTTGTAACCAAAATTAGCGCAAGAGATCGGACTAAAATCTCTAACAGTAGTCTAGACTTCACCTTTTGGAACGAGGGATATCAAAGTCTTAATAAGGGCACCAAGAGCCACTTGATTAATCATAAAGTCTTTAACCATCATAAGTACATCTTCTTTAATGATGTCCCAACATGTTTAGAACAAACATTTAGGAATTCTATCAGGCCTAGTACTTCCAAACCGCTCATGCTAAACACTGTGATTTTCACTTCCGCTAAATATGACTTATATATAAGTATATTATTCATATCATCAGTAATTTTACATGGAATATACTCAGCTTCCGGTAGAGGAGCACAAGTTGAGGTTTCCTTGTAAAGTTCCTTAAACATGATTTACGCCATGTCTTTGACAGTATTCAGGTTATCCTACCAAATTCCATTATCATCTTGAAGACTAATAATTTGATTAATATATCTTCTCTAAACCATAGGTGCGTGAAAAAAACATGATTATGTCCCTGAAATCTACCATTTCAAACTAACTCTCATGGCCCAATACTTCTATTCTCTAGCCCACATCTAATCCAGTGGATCTTATAAAACCTAGAAGTTTTCCAAATTGACCTCAGAAGGGGGGCTATTTTGGAGAGTGGTAAGCATCTTCTTATTCTTTTTAATTTGTGTAAGTTTATTATTAAAAGTACGCTTGCTCCAATTTAAGCTTAATTGTGCACATGTTCTTTTTTATATAAAATTCTTCCATATTTTGAACTTTAATGTCTAGATCCCAAGTAAGTTAGATAAGTTCCATGCAAGTATGGTCATCCCTTTAATAAAAAAATTGAAGAAATAAATTGTATTGGAACAACTGTTATTTTTTTTATAAGTGTTGGTGGTCCAAACTAATACCTAGTAATTCTAGAATAGTAGTATCTAGGTTTTGTATGAACCAATCCTTTGAAAAGAGAGCTTTATCTAATATTTTCTTAACATTTTAATTATCAACTCTTCTATTCGACCAAGTATTGAAACAATCTTTGGCTGGAGGCTATGTTGTAAATCTCGGTTTTGTGGCCTAGGCGGTCGAACGGGGCCTATTGCCTAGGCAGGATTCCACAGGTCTAGGCGAAATTATACGGTTTTGAATCCTGCTGTGTAATTTTGTATATTTAGTAATATATATGTAGTAATTATCATAAAGTTCATCTAACAACACTATAGTAAATATAAAAATACTAAAAATTGAGTTATAATATCAATTAAAGAACTCTAGAGAATAAAAAATAACAAGAAGACCTATGCGGGCATGTTTTGCTATTAATCGGCGCCTAAGGGACATTTTTTGCCTTTAATCGACGCCTATTCCATGACGACTAAGGCGATACGTCTAAAAATTTAACTAGGCATAAGCGGCTGAGGGGGGAGTTGACGCCTAGGCGGGGAGATCTACATCATAGCATGGAGGTGAATAAGGGAGCTAATGTTGATAAAATTGTTAAAATACTCAACTATCTTATTATGAACGACCCTCACCCTAACTTTTTCACTATATTTTGAAATTTTGTTAAAGTCTTCAATTATAAATTAAGAGATAGGGTTATTATCAGTCCACCTAGAGATAGTATCCCATAATAACAATCTATCATTATAATCGGTGGGAACATAAATAAAAATAATATACCAAATATATCCAACAAACTATAACTTTTCACATAATTTTTCAACGACTAGTCTAATATAGTCCTTCCATAACCAAAATACTCGTAGAATAACCTTTAAAGACAACAAAAATTTAGAGGTCTAGATGATTTTGTTTAACTAAGAAATTACCATTATCAGGATTAAGCTTAATTTCAAAAATAACATAATGAGGGTCTGAATTTTGAAAAAACCTCCTTGATATATATATATATATATATATATATATATATACACGATACGGGAGGTGAGGTGTCGCCTCACTTTTAAAAGCGAAGTAGCGCTAATAAATATAAAAAGAAAATAAAACATAATAACACATCTTATCTTTTTCTCCCCACTCTCATCTCCCTAGGGGAGAGCACGGGTCGGTTTAACCTGGTTTTGAGGTTAGGGTAAACCAAATGTAATATATTTCGGTTTAAGGAATTGCTTGGGTAACCCAAGGGTAGGGTAAAAAATTTTTTTCCCTCAGGTTACCCTTCGGTTTACCCACGTTAGTCAACATTAGTCAAACTTTTTTAACGCATGAAAAAGTTTTAAAAAATGACAAAATCTGAAAATATCCCTATTATTATACTTCTAAAGATCAAAGTTATAATTTAGACATTACAAACCAATAAGTCGTGAATTGAATACTTCAAAATAAGTTATGCATGTTTGGAATATACAAGAAAAGCTAAATAAAAATATTTCTCTAATATGCATGTTTTGTATTTTTTTATTTTACATGGTTTTTCAGTTTGGGTAAACCCAACCCAATAGTTTGTGTAATATATGAGTAAAACACATGGACCCGAAAAATCATAAGGTAACCCGATGGGTAAGGTTGGCCTTGGTAAAATTAACATATATTTTCGGTAGGTTTAGTTAAAATTAACTCGGTTTTTCGATTTTGTTAAAATTCTGCTCTGCCCCTACATCTCCCTCCTCCCTCTCTCATAACATATTTTACGGATTAATCGAAGTCACAATACGTTTTTCTCCCTCATTTGGACGATGACCAGTAAAATAGTTTCTGAAATAAGAAGCAGAATGAGGCGACGGGGAGTATTTGGGATTTCTCAGATGGTGGTTGCCCCTCTCCGTTTTAGCCAATATATTTTCATTAGAAACAAAATCAACAGTCCCTCTGTTTGTATGTATGTGTGTATATATATATTTAAATCTTATTCGAAAGCCATATATACATATTCAGGGATAAATTGCATAATTAGTCCAGTGTCAAAGTTTACATGGGGTGATAGTGAGGCTGTGATGATATTTTAGTTGATTCTAGGTCCGTTCTTTTCTTTCTGTTTGTTGAGCCAATTGGAAGCCAAAACTTCAAAAATTTAGTAGAGTTTTTTTCAAAAGCTTTGTATAAAGTTATAGGTTAATTGCACCATTGGTCCCTGCTAGTGAAACACGCACAATTATTTTACTGAATAGGGTTATTTGCATCATTCGACCATGCCTTTTTGGACTTATATAATTAATTAAAAAAGTTATGTATATATTTCTATTGGCATTTTCACCATGTCCTTGACAATATTTTTTTGAAGATTGAAGTGTAAATGTCTACTATTTTATTAAGATTGGGTGAATTGGGTTAGATGCATTAAAAAATGTTGCTGAAATTACATCTTGAAAAAAAAGCCGACTCTCTTAATGTGTAGTGCTTGTGTGTTTAATCATGAAATTTTAAGCATACTTTGTTTTGTCTGCATTATTTGAAGTAACCAAATTATATAGGAAGATATAAAAATAAAAATTTCAGTAAAAGGGAAGAAAAGTCAACAATAGTAGATTTAAAAGGGAAGTAGCAAGGCCAGAATTGTATAGGATAAGTTCTCAGAATGTTGAAAAGTATGTGGTATAATAATTTAAAATTGTAGCTTGAAAGTAATACTGATTTCAATTAAATATTCTCTCTCCAATGGAAAACAATAAAATTACAAAAGAGCTAAAAATGCATAGTAATCCAGAAATAAAGAAGACTAGTTTCCAACTATCTGGACCCACACCAAATATCCCAGCCAAAGTCCCGGTTATGTTTGAAACACCCATCACTATTCTTGTATATCTCAGAGCAACATCCATATGATTCAATTCAAATCCAGCTCTTCCTAATGCCAAAAAACCAAGTGCTACTGATGAACAAAACACTATTACAATACTTGTTCTAAACAAAGGTAGTGTTATAAAAGCAAAAGAAGCCCCCACAAAACCTATTGTATTGAGAAGTTTCCTTGTTTTTGTAACCGACATGATTCTCTTTGTAATCAAATAATTAGCTACCACCCCACCAATATTTGAAAAAAAAGACATGTTTAAATATGGTGTCATCTTCAAAGAGCCCATGTCTTGTAAACTTAGCATCAGACCCAATTCAAATTAAGTTGGAAGCTAGTTCATTAATACGTATATTAACACGTCTTCTCCAGTCCAATTCTTCTGGCTTAAAAAGATCTACATTTTTAAAAAACAAAAAGCTTACAGTTTCTGAAAGAGATTTGATTAAGATAGACAAGAATATATGTATGTTAGTTCACAAACTGAAGAGAAAAGAGTCAAGACTTGTATTAGACATGAATATCATATCATCTTGTTCAATACAAGAATGATCTATTAGAAAGTCTTTTAACTGCCACTGAAATTCCATTGATTAGTTTCTATGAACATAAACATTAATTTTTTAAGCTTGTAATGCTATTTTTTACAACCCAAAATAACGTATATGAGAAAGAGTTACTCTGTAAACAAAAACGTTAAAAATGAATCAAACTAAAACCCAACATTGCTACATCAAGTCACAAGCATCATTCAAATTACCCATTAACAGTTATTCAACATAACTTAAACAAGCTAATTTTTACTCAAAATTATGGCTCTGTTCATAGCTCGCCTTCTTGGAAATCACTGCAGGTTCAATGGGATGAACTGGGATCAATTTCGAGGCTCGATTGTATTTCTCTCTGAGACATCAACACGAAGGAACGTGACTCAAGCGCAACTCTATCATCATTAACACCGTTCGTAACACCAAGGTATAAGGAATTATTGTCAATTTCATATTCAAAGTGATTTGAAACAACTTGGTAATCCTGCTCCTCATATTTGTTAGATTATGCTAATCAAAATCTAATGAAAAGAATTCAGTTTTTATGCTGTTATTGAACAATTTAGGATTTTCCATCATCAACTTAAAAGATTTTTTTAACGCTGGAAGGTCAGGAATATATCATTTTTGTCAATTACACTGTAGGAGGACCTATAGTGTAATTTTGCTTAATATAGGGATTTGTAGTGCAATTAACTCAAAAGACATTTGATATAGGGTCCTACAGTGTGATTTTTCCAAATATAAGGACCTATATTATGATTTTGCATAGAATAAGTAGGTCTTGTTGCATAATATAAAGACCTATAGTACACTTTTGCATAGTATAAGGGACCTGTAGTGTAATTTAGCATAATACAAGGACCTGCATTGTTACTCAAAATTGCATCAGGATATTGCATTGTATAAGGACCTATAGTGCAATTAACTGTTGTCATGTCTTATTGCAGGGAAATGAAGCTAGAGCTGGTTCGTAAGCAAATACCTTTTCAAAGTCTATGTTCTTGAATCAGTTATTATGTATATTAACTTTGTATGAGTTAATTGCACTTTTAAGTCCATGTATTGATTTTTTGAGTTAATTGCACAATAGGTGTCTAAACTTAATAATTTGAGTACCCTCAAGGTATGATTTTCAATTTGTTGAGGAAGGCAAAGTGAGATAATTAAGCTAAAGGTATTAGGTTATTCTCTAGTTCTCTCATATCTTAAGTTTTTATTATGATTTCATTTGTGAATTTTGTTTTGATAGAGTCAATTTGGAGAAGCACGAGCCAAAGAGTTGAAGGCAAAGCAAGCCCAGTTGGCTAGGGCAATGGCAGACCCTGATACAAACCCAAATCAGAAGAGTTTTCCCTAAAGAAAAGCTCTATCACTTTTTATATTTTTGGTTCATGTACAGGTGTTATATTTGCATTATAGGTACCTGTATTATGAAAAAATTGCACTACAGGTTCTGTATGATGCAAAATAATTTGTATTATTATGAAAATATTACAGCTACAGCCCCTGTATGATGCAAAATAACTTATATTATTACATTAGTGGCCTTATAGTAGCTCCCTATATAATGGGAAAATAGTCTTGCTTTTGAGATTCTTGTTTTTTTTTGAGTTAATTGCACTATATGACCCTATATTTACTATAGGTTCCTATATAATTTTTTAACACTACTTGCATTTGCACTATAAGTCCCTATATTATACAAAATAACCTAAAATTTATCATATAAACACTTCATTTTCGAGTTAATTGCACTATAGGTCCCTATCTTATGCAAAAGTTGCACCATAGGCCCTTATAATATACAAAAAATCTACCTACAGGTTCCTATACGATTTTTTTTTTACCTCAATTGCATTATAAATCCCTATATTATACTAAATAACTTACACTTTATCATATAAACAAGTCGGTTTTTCTAAGTAAATCGCACTATAGGTCTCTGTATTATACAAAATAGCCTACACTTTATCATATAAACCAACACATTTTTTTTTTGAGTTAATTGTACTACAGGTTCTTATATTATATATAATAACCTACATTTCATCATATAAACAACCCTGTTTTTTACACTATATGCCCCTATATTATTATAAAATAACGTATGATGTATTATATAAACAAGTTCATTTTTTTTTTAGTTAAATGCACTATGGGTTCCAATATTATGCAAAAAATAGAGTTCTTTTCACGGTGGTGGGTGTGTGTGGTGGTCCTTATGATAATAGGATCCAAACATCATCTCTTTTTCAGATGATATCATGGAAAGCCACAATCTGTAAATTTTTAGAAGTAATAAAATTATTTGTAAGTTCTTTTATTATATGATTTTTATCTAAGTATTGATATAAATTAAATTATGAATTTTTCACAATTAATTAAAATAATAAATCAGAACGTAATCATCAATTCTCAAGTGCCTTCTATTTAACATGGTTGAAGTCTCCATTAAAACAAGATAGAGAATGCGTTATTTATTTAAACAAGGAGAAGTATGTAATCTTTCTTTCTTGTGTGAAGCATGAGAATCAAGGGGTGGATCGTCCTTCTTGCAGGGCTATCAGCTCAAAATCTGCACTACGCAAAATTCTATATATCTCCCTATATTATTAAAAAATTACACTATAGGTCCCTATACTGATTTTATTTTTTGTTAATTGCAACAGAATGCCGTTTTTCAAGTTAATTTAGTTATAGACTCATAGATTGTTTGGAATATTAAAGACACTATTCCAAAATTAAAGGTTTTGTTCCAAAACTAATCAAAATTATAATAAGTAATAGAAGGATTTGTAACTTCTATTATATAAATTCAATTATGAATTTTACATAATCTATTATGATTTTCTAAATCAATATTTGTTGGAAAATTTCTAGTATATATATATATATATATATATATATATATACTTGTCAAAGGCGTCGTAATTCCTTGACCATTCCAAGCTAGTATACGCATTTGGGCTCCTTAGGCTGTGAAGGGACAACCTGACACTCCCTCAGAGTATAAACCTCACCGAATTTGGATTTTTCTTTTGCAAAATACCTCCTCCTATCTTTAATTTCTTCGTCGAAGGCCCTAGTGAAACCGTCATCAAGAACCATTTTTCCTTGATCGCGATAGATAATTTTTATTTACATTTTATTCAACTATGACATTCGTCGAGTCATTCATCATTCAATTACTAACACATGATCGAATCCGCACTTAATCCAAATGTGCTCTCATTTTCCCCACTCTTTTCGCCAAATTAATGCCTTAATCTGTCCTCATGGACATAATTATGCACTATTCTCGGAACATTTTCTTATCTGCAAGAAAATTACCAACCATCCCTTTTCTTTTCTTGTTTTTTGAGATTGACCTACTATATGCTTATAATAGCAATGTGGTTTAGTTGTTCCTGCCATAGAATCACCTAACATATTTTAGTCCATCGACTGCTCAAAATCTATATGATCTTATTGAGTATTAAAACCACCTTTATCTCCATCTTCGAATTCCTCATCACTCCTGCTATAAATTACTATCATCTACACTATCATCTCTTTTGACATAATATTGCTCATATTTAACTTTAATATTATAACTACCAATCTTATAATCTAGCTTCTACAAGTTCTATCTACAGGAGCTTTTTCATATGACAAATTAAATCATCATGAGTTCTATCACTCTTCTAAACCCCAGCAATGTTGTTGTACTTATTTGACTCTATATATTCACCACTAATTTCTCTTTTTTATCTATAATATTCACTGATCTATTACGTAAGCTTTGATAATTAATAATTTTCTGAATTCCTGGAAAAAATCTTGATTATTTTCATGAAAATATGCAAATTCTCTTTTAGATTCTTTGTTCTCTTTGATCACAAGAGCTTTTGTAGCTGAAGTTTTTATAAGGTTCCATAAGGTTGTTGATTAACACAAATCTTATTAAGATCCTGGATTAATCTCAGAACATTATATATGATTTGCATATTGTGATATATAACATCAGTCCCATTTTGTGCAACTATTATATTATCCACTAGATCATTTCATGTTGTCTTGGTCATTATCATTCTCAATCATAGGAGTAGCGAAATATCTATCACCATCACACAATCCTATTTTATATATAGGCCTTGGTTCATTTTTAGTAAACATATTTCTAGCTTATTCAATGAGAACCCTATGAGTATCACCAATAGGGAACAAAATTATATCATAGTGGCAACCAATACACACATGACCAATCACTCCCATTTATAGCAAACCAAATTTATTCCATCATACTTGAATTGAGCACAACCAACCACATCCCCTTTCCTAATCCCACAACTATTGTGTAAGAGTTGGTTTTCCTCAAATTATCAACTTAGTTATTTTCTTGTTTCACCAATTTAAGAGCTTAAGTAGTTTCTCACTTTTAGAGTGTTTTTAATATATGCTAAAACGAAAACTTGCACCCATGCAACTTATTTATTAAGATGAAGACTACTAATATTCATACTTGGATTCCATTTTTATAACAACATATAGAACTTTAAGCATTCCTAGCCTGCTATTCTATACTCTAAGTTGATATTTTCCTCATCCAAGAGTAGTTTAAACGTATTCAGGGCTATTTCATTAACCAAAAATATATTTCTATATTCCATGATTCACTAATAGCTCTTCTAAATGCCTTTTTTTCCAAATTACCTATTGGTAATAGTCTTGGCTACAATTTAATATGTATGCAATTGTGTGACTAAGGGTATTTAGTATTTGAGGTTATCTGTATTGACACTACAAAAAGAGTATAGGTGGTTGTTATTACCGCCACAAATTTTTTGTGGCACTTAGCCAAACTCCACTGGAATAGCTACAATATTGGAAGCCACTTATTGTTATGGTGACAGTTGACCAATATTGTAACAAAAACTAAAGGTGGCGGAATTGAAAAAACACCACAAAACTTTTGCTTGCGGTACTGATGAAATGCTATTAATGATCAAAATTTAATAAAATGAAATCTATAATGGTTAAACGCTGCCAAAAAGGTAGGATATTAAAAAAACTCATTATTTACAGTATTCTGAGATTATATTTCAATATTACACAAATATTATAATTTATTAAAACAATTTATTACATAATTTAATAAATAACCAACACACATCATGTTGCGGTTTTTATCTATAGGACAATTGCACTATAAGTCCCTATATAATGCACAATAACCTATATACAGTAAATATTTGACTTCAACTAGAAAAGATACCGAAGGACTTCAACTATAAACGATATTGAAGGGCTTCAACTAAAGTTGGTATCCCATGCAGATTTCAAGAACATAGTGATTGTAAATAGGAACTGTATCAATTAGTAATTTTATGGAATTGAATGACTAAAAGGAAAGAGAAAATTGGTGGTACTCATAATGATTAGGTTAATTGCGTAGTTACCAACCACTTATTACATCTTGTATATCTTATTTGCTTTATTGTGTATATATTAAAGAGCATAAAAAATTTAGTGACGGAAAGAGACGAATATGATACACAATGGTCTGTGAATATATTTTATACATTGAACCAGGAAATAAAGTGCTAAGATTAAAGTAAATTTCATATTTTCTCTTCTCGTAGTTAGTTCTTATGTTCCCGTTCAAACTCTTAAATTGAGTATAAATTATTATATAACAATAATTTAAATTTAGTAAGATTTTGACCTTTTAAATTTGGGTGAATTATCTATAAGGTCTTAGGAGCACTATTTTTTCTCTATAGAGTAGTGTCTTGAAAGTTGTTATTCTTAGGGACCTCATTTTTGACAATAGTCTTTACTACCCTTACTAACACTAAAAGACAAAAAGGTATGATGTCACTGTTTCTCTCTCCTCCACCACTACCCACCTACCACCTATCACCTATCTCCGACCACCGACCTCCGACCACCCACCACCGACCACCAGTCACCGGAAAAAACTGAGAGTATCGGAAAAAACTAAGAGTATCGGAAAAAAACTAAGAGTACTCTATAAATTGGCTGAATACTCTATATATTTTAATGAGTACTCTCAGTTTTTTCCGATACTCTATGAAATAGAAAGAGTACTCTATAAAAAAATACGGAGTACTCTATAAAAAATAGAGAGTACTCTATAAAATATAGAGAGTACTCTTAGAAATTACATAAATACTCTATTAAAATCATGTGTATCATTTAATAAACATTTCTATTCAAAAATTAAAACCATTTACAATAGAATAAAAAAAAACCTAAACTAATTACAAGTTGACCAGATCTGGTCAAACCAGATTTGGAAAAAAAAAAAACAAACCTAAGCTACAGCGTACTGTGTACGCGAGTAAAAAAAAAAAAAGACAGGACTCCGGCGAAGCAGCGGTGTTGAAGACGAGCTCACCAAACAACCACCGCCACTGAGCAGCGGCGCCGTTCGAAGCTGAAGGAGCAGAAACATAGCGAAGAAGCACCACCATCGCGCAGCCCTTGACTACCATCACGAAGACGCACGGGAGCACCACCATCGAGCAGATCTGGACCACCACAGCGAAGAAACACTGAAGCACCACCATCGCGCAGCCCCCTTAGCAGACCTGTTCGCCGACGAGGAGGAATGGAAGCTTGAATGGCTTCGATCTGCAGCGCGCGACAGCCCTCCACTCCGTGAAGCTTCGAACGGCTTCGACCAGATCTCGCGCCGGAGTTGCAGTGAGGTGGTGGAGCTGGCTTCGAACGGCTTCAGCTGTTAAACAGAAAGAAGGAGAGCTTCCATGGCAGCTCCGATGTATTAATGGGAAACCGGCGAGTTCGTGGAGTGATATGGTGAAGGAGAGCTCGCCGGAGCTTCAAGCAGAAGAAGGCGCTCGGTGGTGGTTGTGGTGGTGGCCATATCGGCGGTGGTGGTGGTGGCAATTTAGGTGGTGTCGGTGGTGGTTGAGAGGAGAGAGGAGAGAGGAGAGAGAGAAAGAAGCAATGAGGTGAGGTAATTTAGAACGTGAATGAAATTAGAAATGTAAATTAGTATATATAGGTATAGAAAAAACAAAAGAAGGGTAGTCTAGTAATTGGGGTTTTGGGGTTCATGTGTTAAAAAGTTGCTCAGGTCTTTAGTAAGAAGAGGCTCTAGGTGGGGGTGCTAACTCGAAGAGGGGGGTGTCTTCAAGACCCCTAGTGTCATTATCTCTTTAAATTTTGATCTCTTTTTAGTGGGCCTTTCAACTCTGAAAACTTAAAACAAGATAACAAATTTATCTCACCTCAAAAGTCAGAACATTATATTCATGCATATAAAGAAAATGTTCTACAACTGCTAATCATTTTCAATTTTATCACTTTTATTCGATATTTCATGTAATTTAATAGTGAAAAAAGTTTTAGCTTTTTCATTATAAGCGGAAACAAAGAAACAAGGAAAAGAAGTATAATCTATGTAAAAAAAGTAAACTACCATTCTTTCATATATCATAGGGCCAAGAAGCTTATACTAATCAAGGAAACCTTGGAGTCTAGCGTTTTCACAGATAGTAATTATAAATTATTTAAATCTTAGTCACTAACCTGATTATGAGGCTCAACTCTAGTACAGTAGTAAGAACAGTCTCGTCCCACCATAAACAACCACATGGCCGACGAAAAAAATCAAAAAAACAAATAAATAGTAACATAAAAACAACATACATAGACAAAAATTTACTTGGAAGATGAACCTCCATAAAAAATCACCGCACAGCCAGGAATCTATGAGAAGGGTATTTAATTTATACTATATAAGATGAAAAATGTTCTAATTTTCAAAATATCATACCAAAGGCTTTCCATGTTTTACATGAGCTCTAGGGATGGTCGGGTCAAATTCAACTTTATTAGTAGCAGGATTAACATGCACACCAGTCAAATCCCCAAAATTCACACACTGAAACATTACAGGAAAATATCTTAGAAATAAGAACTTAAGTGCAAATAAAATTGATATTCATTCATACATTCTTCCATGGAATATAAGTCACACATTCTTAATCACCATCATTTAAATTCAATGGATGATGATCATACAAAGTATCTTGAGGAGCCTTTGAACCAGAATATGAGGCAAATTGAAGAAGCTAAGTTTCATTTTTACATATATAACAAGAGGAATGAATTTAGAGTGGAATTCTATAATTTTTTTACATTGATATGCAGTTTTCTCCCCTTGATGTGTCTACTAGAAGCCTTGATCCAGTAACATTATGGAAATACTGTTTTGCAATGCACAAAAACATTTTTTTTAATAAATACAAAGGAGTTAATCAATGAATACAAGATCCATCAATCCCAAAAACCACTAGCATGCTACTAGATTAGCCTAATTTGGACATAAAACACTACATACCATTTGTTCCTAGACCTTATACTTATATATTGGTGAAGAGTTTCAAGGAATCATGCATGGGGTTTTCCTTAAAAAAGTATCATAAGATGCAATTTTCCTACATATAGTAAGCATGGTAATGTGAAATATCACCTTTGCTTTTGCAATTGCTTTGTCGACCTGTTTCCTTATAATTACTGATTATCTACAAGGATCAGATACTTTCTTATATACATTTGACTTTAAGTTATAACTCACACTAAATCAGTCTTGTAAGCTGCCCATGTGTCTGAAACAAGTAATGGAGTTAACTTATAAGGTTTTCTGTTGGAGGTAAGCGTAGTTCCTCGATATTAAACATACAATTGTTAATGTAATTAAACAATGAAATCGTTATGTTTCCCACATGAAAAACTTTACCTTCTGTAAAGAAATCCATCTATCATGATTTGTTCTCTTTTCCTTCGACTCTGAAGGAATGTTAAGTATGAACCACGTTGTCTACATTCACTGACTTTAAGCTCTATCCAAATCAAAAATAAATTCTTCCAAATCTTTGACCAATTGTTTGTGGTGACTTAATCAAGCAACATCAAAGATTTTACCTATACACGTTCAACTGGTCTAAAGTGACTTTTTGCTCTTTCTACGCATTAGCTTGGGTTTGGACTTGTCTTCTTGACTACTCCTCATCATCTGACATCTTATGTCAAACATGTACGTAAAAACTACACACGTAACACACAATTAAGGCACAAAAATTTTATACATAGCAAAATATCAAAAAAAAATATTGAAAAGTAAGATATGTCGAATATTATAGAATAATACCTCACTTAGGCCCGATAAACCCTCAAAATATATCTCGTGAATAGATTAATCTATCATAAAAGAGGAGACTTTAGATTTACATCACATTAATGCATTTGCCTAATATATACATGTTGTTCAAAAATAAAACACATGGTTACATTCGATACCCTATGAAATATTGAGGTGTTTTTGGCTAAATTACATACTATGGAGGTAGTCAGGCCCCCTTACCGACCTTTGGGAATAAATAATTTTACCCCTAAAAGGTCAGAAAACACTAATGAATGTATGAAAATATATGAAAGTATCTAACTAATAGCATCTAAATAGTAAGAAATTTAGATCTGGAACAATGATACAACTTTAAAAGTAAGAGGCCCGCTAGTTTGGGGTTCGTAGGTCGTTGATGGAGAAGATCAACGATGTACGATGTTGATGGAGACGAGTGGCGTACTGATGTCTTTCTGTTTGTGATGTATTACTCTATACTTGAGACATCATTTTAAGGTTATTTAGTAATTAATTTCAAGATTTTCTCCCATTTATTCATACTTTACACTTTCTCGTCTAGTTTTAGGTGTTTTGTTATGAGCTTTTGCGTGTGTTATTTGTGTAGCACTTAGGTATATGGAAGCTATTACACCTATGTAAACCTATTCGAAATGGAAAAGTAAAGGGAACCCCTTAGTCAAAGTAAAAAAGGATAAGTTTGGATATATTTGGAAAGTAAATAAGCTATCATAACTGCACATACGTCCACTAATTAATATACTACAGAAAATGAGTCTGGAATTAGGAGTATATTTTTATATTATCAAATAGATATTTCAAACACGGTCGTTTCCATATAAAGAACATTAAATTCTGATAAGCAACGAAAGAGATATGACCAAATCAATATGTGCTAAGGTTTATCTCTTCCGACAAGTTAGGAATACGAAATTTGGTAAGACTAGGACTCCTTAACTTGGGGATTACTCCTAATTTCGACCAAGGGCATATATATATATATATATATCTTTATTACCTTATAGAAATCATCCTTGGTCAGTCCTTAATCATCAAATACCAAGAGGAAGCTTACATCAAGAGAAGAGAAGACCGGAAGGAGTTGGACAACCATTCATGCCTTTCCAATTCTTCAATTTTGTAATTTTTTTTCTTTCTTTCTCTAGTATGAACTAATTCTCTTTAGCTTGATATTAGCATATGGGTATGAACCATAGACTTATTTTATATCAATTTTAAATTGGGATGTCTTTTATATTTAACTGAAATTAGTGTAAATATCTCTGTTTTTATGTTTTTTGATGTATTGTCTGTAGTTCTTGCGGTGTACAACGTATAAGATTGCCCTAATAGTATTTAGATGGTCACCCGGAAGGGTGTCTAATTATTGAAACACCACATAAACGTCTAGTGTGCGTTAGTGATCCAGAAGGGCTTGCCTAACTAATTAGTTACTAGGGTCTGAGATTAACCACCGATAATTGCGCAGGGTCCCCTTACCCAAGTCCACTAGTAATTGTTAGTCGCCACTTAAGTCCACCCGGAAGGGGGTTAGGAGGAATATAGAATCCTGACTATTTCATATCACACAATTCTCCCTTACATAAATAGGGTATAACACAAGGCTAGTGGGGATTACTTGCTAGATCTCGAGCTAAACTCTCATACTACTTCTTTATCTTTATTTTTTCCTGTCTTTAATTTATTTAGTTAATTTTTTAGAGTCTTAAAAAGCCAAACAAATATTTCAGAGTCTTTTCTTTTTAAACGTTTTATTCTTCAAACTTCTTTTACATGCACTTGATATTTGAATAAGTTTTCTCTAACTTTTGTAGTCTCTGAGGACGAATTCTACTTATCATTAAAACTTGCGAACGATCTGTAATACTTGCAGTGAGTAACGTGTTTTGGTTAGGGTGTTAGTTGCATTTTTATTTATCATTTTTTTATAACGCCCTAACCAACACCACATACAGAGAATAAAAAAAGTGAGAAGATGACGATGGCTTGCAGCACAAGAAATTCGGGTTAGTTGGATGGTGATGGAGGAGGCGATCTGGAAAATAAGTGATTGGAAGTGGTTTATTGCACCATGAGAAGTGAGTGGCTCCGACGAATAGTGACAGAAGGCAAATGGGTAGATCATGGTGGACTTTAGACGCCATGATTATGTATATTTTTGAGCTAAAACAGTAATACATAAGATGAAAGTAGTGATTAAATTCACCTAGGGTCCAAACTTTCCATTTTGTAGTGTTTATAATGAGCATTGAACGCATTATCACATACCAAATCTTTTGTTTGCCTTTGGTTTCATGTAATTTGATTGATTCTTGGGTGTAGAGATATTTCATTCCAATCTTTTCCTTCCAACTTGGAGGTTCTCTTTTTTGCTGACATATTGCAGGTTAATACTATGTATTATATTTTACTTAATAAGTGTCCTTTTATGCATGAAAGAGACAAAGATAACGTCGATAATGAAAAGCACTTTGAGAAAAGGAAACACAAGAAAATGAGGGGGCTACCTACAGATTTATAGGGAAGAAACATACACTAAACACTCATGTAATCCTTTATATTATGGAAACCCAGAACAAAACAAAATTAATTATCAGATTCAAGATATTATGTGAATTATTGGAGGGAAAGATTGGATAAGTTGCATAGAAGTATAAGAGAACAGAAATTGTAATTATGTAAGAGTGAAAATACACGTCCAAAATATAGGAAAGACCTGAAGAACCCTAATTTATGAGAATAGGTGATAAAGATCGATATAAATATAGTTAAACTCAAGAAGAATTCAATCTAACATGAGAATTTACACCTATTTCACTCAACAAAAGCACAGATTATCTGAAAAATAGAAATAATTGAATAAGAGAACCCTAAAAAACTCTTACGAGACTCCACCCCGCCACTTAAACTATTTTGACGTGTGTATCTTTTACGTCATTATCTTTTTTCCTTAAGAGAAATGTTGGATATCATCCCAAAGTATATCACATAAGAAAAATATCATTATTATTGATCCACTTGATTTTCATCTAATAATTGATAAAAACAGATGTTGTGTTTTGAATAATATCTCACATTAATCTGTTAGACTAGTTCAATTAGTCAGCGCCTTGCCATAAAAAATAAATATCCCACATTTTTCTTAGGTTAATGCTAAATAAACTGCTGCAGCCTTGTCCAATATTTCGTAAAAGACACTGTCTTTTTAACTTCAGATATCTTGAGTTCGCTCCCAAAAAACTCAAAATCTGAGTTCTGGAAATTTTCTTATAGCATAAAATTTGAGTTTTAGGAAATTTTCCATAACTTAAACTGCTCTTTTTATAGGCAGAAAAGGAAATAATAAAATGTATGATACTTTTCATGAATAAAAAAATAATAGATAGAAAAAATTAATTCTAATTTAAGAAGTTTTTTAAGCATTAATTATTTTTATATTACATCAAATAATTATTCAGATATTAATTATTGGATGATCTTTCAATCTCTGAATAACTATCAACTCCATTATCATTTCGACCATAAAAAGGAACTACATTATTCAGGTGAATGCCCATTAACCACCTGCCACCTTAGTCACTTGCCCATAAAAGGCACTTAAGGTAAATATACCTTAATGCCCTTAGCCCAATAACCACCTGCCACCTTAGCCACTTGCCCATAAAAGGCACTTAAGGTAAATATACCTTAATGCTTACTGCTGTCGACTGCTGCTGCCAAGGGCGAGTAGTGGACTTGTGCAAGTACAATTTTTGTCAAGGGCGAGTAATATGAGTGTTTCCCACAACTCGTGCAAATACACTTTTGTACTGTATGGGCTAATGTTGAGTAATGGGAGTGTTTCCCACAACTCGTGCAAGTACACTTTTATACTGTATGGACTAATGTTGAGTAATGGGAGTGTTTCCCACAACTCGTGCAAGTACATTTTTGTACTTGTGGACTAAATGCTGAGTTCTGGGATAGATTCCCATTACTCAGAACTCGGAAAAGGCTAAGCAAGTTCACTTTTGTACTTGTGGACTAAATGTTGAGTTCTGAGATAGATTCCCATTACTCAGAATTCGGATTGTACTTGTGCAAGCCCACTTTTGTACTTGTCCAAGTGCACTTTTGGACTTGTGGCAAATGTTGAGTACTGGGATAAATTCCCAGAACTCAGAAAACGCTAAGCAAGTACATTTTTGTATTTGCGGACTAAATATTGAGTTCTGGGAGAGATTCCCATTACTCATTTGAATTGTTTTTTTCTTCTAGTTTTTCAACGTTAATCAATCAACTTATTCTATACAAACTTTCGCACAATTCAATCATAATTTCTTACTTTCCCAATACTCAAATATCATGTTTCAGTGGAGATGTCAATCTATCTTTGAATACAGCAAATGAATTGGATAAAAAGAAATAATGCAGGGACCAAAATGCAAATTGTTTCTTCTACATAAAAATTAGTTAGATTACAGCTATATCTAGTTAGACATGATTGTATATAAACTAGTTTTGTACATTGTAACTGTAACAAGAAATAAAACATCTCTTCTTCCTCTCTTATTCATTCTTCTTCTTATTCTTCTCTCTGTTTCTTTATTTTTCTTGCTAAATTCGTCATTAATGGGTGCTCTCATAATTCACAGTGTTTGTGTATATGTGATAATTTAAACGAAAGAGAGAGAGCGGCTATCATAGTTATTTGTTTATGAACTCGTGGAGAGAGAGAGCGGCGGCGGTAGAAAAGGGTAGAATAGGATAAAAATTAAAAGAGGTGCCTTTTATGGGCAAAAGGAGAACGGCAGGGGTGAGGGGGCATTAAATTTAATTTGAGGTGTTTCTTGGGCATTAATCCTTAAAATAATACCAAGATGTAAAAGAAAAATTATAACCCACTTGCAAAGTTTAGAAGATAATCTAAAAATAATAATCTCCAAGAAATAAACAATTTGTGATAAAATCTTTGAAGATCAGATTAACTTATTCCATGAACTAATAAATACTTTCTTGTAACCCAAGATATAATTTTATCTGACACCTATACAATTGTCAAAATCCAATTGTCAGTAATCAAAGACCATCTAACCATTCTCTCTCCTTACCCTTGGCTTTCACCAAGAGCCAAGCGCAACCCCACACCCATACCTCATGGCCCCTACGGCCTAATCCAAACTTCAAAGCATAAAGATTGATCAAGTCTACAGCCCTACATACGCTGAACCTTCCAATCACTCATCCCCACGTGCCATTTTTGTCTTCTTGGCGTGGCAATAATTTATCCGTCCGCGTAGGCCCTTCATTGAAATACAATGTGCTACGGATATACACACATTTATATTTATCTATATGCTTTTACAAAACCATCGTTTGGACACAACCAAAGAAAAAGAGTAGTATAGTATAGACTAGACCATTTTTTATTTTATTTTCCTGGAATATTCTCCAACTATCCATTCTCCTCTTCTCGTATTATAAATAGAAACCCCTTTCCCCACTTTATAGTACAAACTCATTTCTGAAAGAACCCAAGGAAAAAACACACACATAAAAATGTCTGGTTTCACTAGAACAAAACGGGTAACTGATCCGCTAAATGATAGAGTTAAAGCTCGGATAGTTGGCCAGGAGCTGCTCAACCCGGGTTACATTAGCAGTGGAAGCGAGCACAGCGCTCACGCTGATGACGACGACGTAGTTTCACAAAGCCTTTCCGATCTATTTTATGGTTCTGTGGTGGTAACTGATGATATTGCTGCTAATGAGTTGAAGGAGAATGTTGCTAATGAAGAAAGTAAATGTTCACCCTACGATTTGGATAAAGCAATCCGGGATTTAAAAGGTGTTTTGAATGAAAAGGGTGATTCGTATAGAAATCTTGTGAGGGCAAAAGTTTGTAAAGGTATTGAGTTGTATTCATGTCCGACGAATAAGTCGAGTTATCGAAGAAATGTGATGGCGTTTTTGATAAATTTAGGCTACAATGCGGCTATTTGCAAAACGAAATGGGAGAGTTCAGGTGGACTCACTGGCGGAAATTACGAGTTTATAGACATAGTTGGATCAGATTCTTCTCGATACTTCGTTGAACTAGACTTTGCAGCTGAATTTCAGATCGCACGACCAACTTGTAGTTACGAGAAATTGTTAAATATGTTGCCTAGGGTTTTTGTTGGTAAAGCAGACGAGTTGAAGAAAATTTTGAAGATTATGGCCGACGCTGCGAGAAGATCGTTGAAGAGCAAAGATCTCATTATTCCGCCGTGGAGGAAACACCGCTACATGCAGAATAAGTGGCTAGCACCGTACAAACGGACAACAAATATATTTCCGACAAGTTTTTCAACGCCATCAAATAAAAAGTTTATCGTTAAGTGCCGAGCTGTTGGTTTCGAAGCTAATGTTGATTATGGTCGTTCGTTGCTTCCCACGGCAACTTGTACACGATAATTTTAAGTTAAAATGCCATAGTCATAGATATGGATTTAGGAATTAGGATACTCAATATTACTTGTTTCGTATTAATCTAGAAGAGTTCACTGAATCATTAATTTGTGTACGCGGAGAATGCACTTCGTGTACTCGAAGGTGCAAATTAGCAACATATCACGTGAAAACAGGACATGAGGAGAGTCGTTTCAGAAAATGGCCTACTTTTGTCCAAAAAGAAAATGACTTCATTAACCTAATCTATCCACAAAGGATGCATAAGGTATAGAGTAATGATAAATATGCCACAAAAATTTATACCCGTAAAGTAGAGTTTTTTTTATTTCTAACGTTTTTAATAAAAATAATTGCAAAAAAAACATAGATGAAAACATAATTGCAAAACTAACACATAAGCGCTCCTCCGAGGAGCGCCTCTGGCTTAATCAACAATTATAAAGGCCCGTTAACTAAGCCCATTACTTAAAATAAGGAGGCGCTTCTTACAAGAGCGCCTTTACTTTAAAAAACATGTATTTCTTGGCCAACGAACTCTGATTCCAATATAGGGACTTGTAGTGCAATTAACACAAACTTGAATTACTCTTTAATTTTTAACATGGTTGGATCCCAGAGATGGTAGATAGTAGTACAAACGTAAGAACGTGCTAGCCAAGTGGGAGGAAGATAAAGGAACCAATGAGAAATTCAAAGTTGATGTTCACAAACAACTTCACAATCTCTCAGCCGATATTATATCCCGAACAGCTTTCGGTAGCATTTATATAGAAGGAAAACGAATTTTCGAATAACAAGAACAACAAGCTAACCTCTTTTTACAAGCCATTCGAAGTGTATAAATTCTTGGATACAGGTTTTTGGCCACCAAGAAAAATAAGATGAGGATGAAACTCGAAAAGGAAACTCCAGAATCGATCAAGAACTTGATTTTGACTAATAGCAAAATGATTGAAAATCCGAAAACTCTACTTGATTTTTTAATGTCCCCTTGCAAGAACCATAATAACGAAGATAAAAGAATGGGCGTGGATGAAATTATAGATGAATGCAATTACTTTTCTTAAATATATATTTCTTGGCCAACGATCTCTCTGTTTCTTTTCATGAACATCAACTTTGAATTTCTCATTGGTTCCTTTATCTTCCTCCCACTTGGCTAACACGTTCTTACGTTTTTACTACTGTCTACCATCTCTAGGATCCAACCATGTTAAAAAATTAAAGAGTAATTCAAGTTTGTGTTAATTGCACTACAAGTCCCCTATATTGGAATCAGAGTTCGTTGGCCAAGAAATACATATTTTTTAAAGTAAAGGCGCTCTTGTAAGAAGCGCCTCCTATTAAAAGTAATGGGCTAAGTTAACGGGCCTTTCTAATTGTTGATTAAGCCAGAGGCGCTCCTCGGAGGAGCGCCTATGTGTTAGTTTTACAATTATTTTTTCATCTATGTTTTTCTTGCAATTATTTTTATTAAAAACGTTAGAAATAAAAAAAACTCCGTAAAGTATTATAAAAAATTGAATTTAAATTAAAAAAACAACTTAAATTAATAAAATAATAACAATTTATAGTCAATTAGATTTTACTAAATTATGTGATAATATGATTTTAATGGTATATATATGACATGATTGAGTAGAGATTGTACCATTGTACCGTTTTTTTAATTTCTGGCCTATACTAATCTACGAAAGATTCATCTTTTCACTGCTCGATTAGTAACTGGAGATTTAGCGTTTATTTTGTACATATTTAACGATTCATGATCGTTAGTGTAAATGTTATTAGAAAAGGGATTTAGCAACCACGGAAGTGGTCGGTAGAGTCCATCGAATCAATATCGACTAAGTGTATGGTTATAATAATTTTAGGTTGAAAAAAAAGAAAAAGAAATTGAATCCTTACCACCGGTCGCTACTTTCTACCAATCTAGCCATGTGGTTGTTAGTGTATAAAAAAATTATTAGAAAAGGGTTTTAGCAACCACAAGAGTGGTCAATACAACTTATGTAATCAATATCGACCACAAGTATGGTTGGATTAATTTTAGGCTGAAATTAAAAAGAAAAAAAATTGATTCTGAACCACCAAGTAGTCAGTAAAGGTCATATCCCCATTAGTTACTGACCACTATGTAGTCGGTATAGATATGGTATGTGAAAAATATAATAATATATATAATACCAAACACCAAGTGGTCGGGAAATTGAAGGGGGGTTTAACAGACTACATAGTGGTTAGTATCGGCGTCTCTTACCGACTACTGAATGACCATTTAGCGACCACCATCAATGGTCGTTAAAATACCATGCAATAAATATATCGCGAGTGGGCAGAATCTCATTTATTTACAAACCAAACAAATACAAAGCCCTTCGCCCAACATGTTAGCCTCACCTTGTTTTTATTCCCGTTTTAATATTCGACAAATCATCATTTACACTAAAATTCATTTTGGTATCACTTAAGATGTTTTCCAAAACCCCTCATTAGATTAGTTGTGTTTACTTCATTGTTTTTAGCTTGAAATTCAAAATAGCAGCTCCGCGGTACACCGGACGAACCACGCGGTACACCGCAGAGTCACGGACCAGTATTGCGGTGCATTGAATAGTCCGACCAGTATGCTCACGAAATGCACGGTACACCGGACCTAGGCGCGGTACACCGGACCAAGGCACGGACCAGGGTTGCGGTACATTGTATGGTCCGACCAGTAAGCTCAAAGTTTTGTCGAACAGTCATGCGGTGCACCGGACCATATCCGCGGTACACCGCACGAGAGGGTTTCAGCACTATTACTAGAGGACAAAGCTTATATCCGTTGGAGAGAAAATAGATCCGTTGGAGAGAAGCCTTATGACCGTTGGACCATATTTTCAGCTATAAAATGGAGCTCATTCAAGACACAACTCAAGCCTTCCATCTACCAATCTTAAGAGCAATTAATTCTATCATTCAAGGAGGTTTCAAAGGAGCATTCAAGTCATATTTATTGTGAAGCTAATTAGTTCTTATCTACTCATTTAGGAGTTTAGTTACAAGCTTTTATAAGCACCCCTAAACACTTTTTCCTTTCCTCTTAGTTCTTGTAATAGATTAAGAGAGTAGTGTGAGCATAGGTTTATGCTTGGTTCCTTGTGTTGGTGATAACACAAGTGTATTTCCTTCAAAGGGTTTTTGAAGTGGTTGTAAGGGTTTGTATCTCACCCGGTTAAGAGTTACGAAGATTAGTTGAGAATCTTGCAAATCCTAAGGAGGCTTCCTTAGGTAGTGGATGTAGGGAAACCGAACCACTATACATCGTTGTGTATCGTATTCTATCTCTACACTCTTTATATTTCCGCACTCTATATGCTTGATAAAATGCCTACTTGAATAGTTTGATATTATTGTCTATTAGGATTATCTAGTTTTATACTATTTAGTTTGCTAATACAATAGGATTCAAATTAGCTTTTAATTTTATTTACTTGAAATAAAATTAGCCGATTAATTTCTATTGTCCTATTCAACCCCCCTTCTAGGACGCATATAGTATATCAATTGGTATCAGAGCCTAGCTCTATTGTACTTAATCGTTTCTAGAGTTAATACGATATGGATTCTAATCAACCGGAAGGTTCATGTTCTACTAGACCTCCGCTTTTTGTAGGAAAAGACTACTTTGGATGGAAGAAGAAAATGGAGATTCATGTGAAAGGAATTGATTACTTCTTGTGGCTTGCTATCAAGAAAGGTCCTTATGTTCCTTATGTTACGGGTAGTACTACGGAGGTGAAAAATGAAGATGATTACAATGATCAAGACATAGCTAAACTCACCAAAAACAACAAAGCTATGAACATTCTCATTAATGGATTAAGTGTCACGGAATACGCTAGAGTTAGTGAATGCAACTCCGCTCATGAAATGTGGCAACTCTTGGAGCTATCATATCAAGGAACGGAAGATATTAAAGAAACTAAGATTGGTCTCTTTATCACTAAGTATGAGCTTTTTCGTATGGAGCCCGATGAAGCCTTGAATGCTATGCATCAAAGATTCTCTAACATTGTTAACACCTTGAAGACTCTTGGTCAAGAATACACCAACAAAGAACAATGCCGAAAAATCTTATTTGCTCTTCCAAGGAAATACAAGACAAAGATCAACTCTATAAGGGATACTAAAGATCTTTCAAAAATGACGGTTCATGAACTCATTTGCAACCTCATGACGGAGGAGCTTGTGCTTGAAGAAGAAAAGATAAGAGATGATGAGGAGAAAAAGATTAAGAAATCTATTGCTTTCCATGCTATGAGTACCAAGTTGAAAGAACGAAAAGAAAGAAAGGAAAGTGAAGAAGAAAATTCACATGAAGAAGAAACTAGTGAAGATGAAGGAGTAGCTATGTTGGCAAGAGATATGAAAAAATTCATGAGATACAAACGCTTTGCCAAGAAAGGAAGTTCTTCCTCACCTTACAAGAAGAATGATAGAGCTATCAAACAAGACGAACCCACTTGCTATCATTGCAAGAAAGTTGGTCACATCAAGACTTATTGTCCTCTTCTTCAAAAGGAGAAACCTAAGAGAGCAATGCATGCTAATATCACTTGGGATACTCAAAATTCGGAGGAAGAAGAAAGTGACAATGAAAATGTCAATCTTGTTTCTTTTATGGGAAAACTTGAAAATGATGAAGATGCTTCTTCGGATGATGATACCGGTACTACTCACTTTGCCTTTATGGCAAATCATGATGAGGTAACGCCAAAATCTAAACTCTCTTTAACTAATGATGATGCTAGTGAACAAGATATTCATGAGGCATTTGATTCTCTTTATAATGATTTTTTAAATTCTATTGAAACAAACAAAGTTTTAACAAAAGATTTAGAATTTGAGAAAATTAGAACTAAAGAGGTTTTGAAAGCTTTGGAAGATTGTCAAAATCTTTGTGATGAATGTATAGATGATAATGAGAAACTTCATCTTATTGAGAAAAATCTTTTGGAAGAAAAAGCTTTGTTAGAGAAAAAGATTGTTGATCAAAATGCCATTATTTTAAAATTTACTAGTGGGCAAGAAAACTTGGATTTAATTTTAGGTTCTCAAAGAATGGATTGTGAAAAAAGTGGTGTTGGATATGATCCATTCACTCACCAAAAACCTTTGAAAAATGTCTTTGTAAAATCCAAAATTTCAAATGAAATCCCATCTTCTTCAAAATCTTCTATCACTTGCACCTATTGTGAAAAACTTGGTCATGATGCATCTCATTGTTACTATCGTAAATTATTGGATTTAGGATCTCTTGTGCCAATTTGGAAAAGGCCTAAATGGGTCTTAAAAAGGAAATCCACTAACCCTCATGGACCCAATCCAAATTGGGTACCTAAAGCTTAAATTATTTTTTATGTAGGGATTGAGCATCAAGAAGCAAAATATATGGCTACTTGATAGTGGATGCTCAAGACACATGACCGGGAATCCTTCATTATTTACACGTTTATATAAAACAAAAGGTGATAAAGTTACTTTTGCCGACAACACTAAGAAACGCGTTTTGGGTAAAGGTAACATTGGTAATTTGAATTCCTTACTTATCTCTAATGTGTTACTTGTTGAGGGTCTCTCTTTTAACTTGCTTAGTATTAGTCAACTTTGTGATGTTGGGTTTAGTGTTAAATTTGAAGCATCTAGATGTGTTGTTTTTAAAAATGATGAGTTAGATACTATGTTTATTGCAAAAAGATCGGATAATGTCTTTGTTGTTGATCTTGAAAGTCTTATGACTTCTCATATTAAATGCTTATCCGTGGTAAATGATAGTTGGCTTTGGCATAGACGTTTAGGGCATGCTAGCATGGATTTGATTTCAAAATTATCTAGAAAAAATCTTGTTGTTGGTTTGCCTATTCATAAATTTGATAAAGATAAATTGTGTGATGCATGTCAACTTGGTAAACAACATCGTTCATCTTTTAAATCCATAAATAAGGTCATCACCGTTAGGCCACTTCAATTATTGCATATGGATCTTTTTGGTCCCGTTGATGTCACTAGTCTAGGAGGTTCTAGATATGTATTTGTTGTTGTTGATGATTACACTAGATTCACATGGGTGATGTTCCTTGCTTTGAAAAGTGATGCCTTCAATGAATTTGCAATACTTTGTAGAAAGGTGCAAAATGAGAAAGGCTACTCTATTACATGCATTCGTAGTGATAATGGTAGTGAATATGTGAATTCTCCTTTTGTGCATTTTTGTGATGAATTTGGGATTGAGCATAATTTTTCGGCCCCTAGAACTCCCCAACAAAATGGGGTAGTGGAAAGGAAAAACCGAACTCTACAAGAAATGGCTAGAACAATGCTAAAAGAACATAGCTTGCCTACATACTTTTGGGGTGAAGCCGTTCATACGGCTTGTTATGTGTTAAATAGAGTTCTAATTAGACCCCTTATTAAGAAAACCCCTTATGAGCTTTGGAATGGTAGACCACCAACCATTGCTTATTTTCGTGTTTTTGGGTGCAAATGTTTTATCTTAAACACTAGGGACTATTTGGGAAAATTTGATGCTAAATCGGATGAAGGTATTTTTCTTGGTTATTCCACTAAGGGAAAAGCCTATCGCATTTTCAACAAACGTACTCGTACTATTGAGGAATCTATGCACGTTGACTTTGATGAGACTAATCCTTTTAATATCAAGAAAGTAGTAGATGTTGAATTACATGAAGATGCTCCACAAGATAAATCCTTAGAATCTCCTACTCAAGAAATAAAGTCTCATGATGAATCTCCTAAGGGAAATGATCAAATGCTAAATGAAGCTAGTACGGATTTACCAAAGTGTTGGAAACATATCAAAGATCACCCAAGTGAATTAATTCTAGGTGATCCAAAAGAAGGTGTTACCACTCGCTCTCGTATTATTGCTCTATGTGCTCATCAAGCATTCTTATCTCAAATTGAGCCCAAGAATATTAAAGAAACATTGTTAGATGATCATTGGATTAACGCTATGCATGAAGAATTAAATCAATTTGAGCGTAGTAAAGTTTGGACATTAATGGAGAAACCAATTGGCCCTACTATCATTGGCACTAAGTGGATATTTCGCAACAAGCTAGATGACACCGGTATAATCACTAGAAATAAAGCAAGGTTAGTTGCTCAAGGATACAATCAAGAGGAAGGTATTGATTTCGATGAAACTTTTGCTCCCGTAGCTAGACTTGAATCTATTCGTATGCTACTTGCTTTTGCTTGCTATATGAATTTTAAACTTTACCAAATGGATGTCAAAAGTGCTTTTTTAAATGGTTTTATAGACGAGGAAGTTTTTGTTAAACAACCTCCGGGTTTTGAGGATCCAAAATTTCCAAATCATGTTTTTAAACTTTCAAAGGCTTTATATGGTTTAAAACAAGCTCCTCGTGCTTGGTATGAACGATTAAGCAAATTTTTATTAGATGATGGTTTTAAAAGAGGAAAAATTGACTCCACTTTATTTATAAAAAGGTCTTCAAAAGATATCCTTCTTGTTCAAATTTATGTGGATGATATTATATTTGGTGCTACTAATGAAAATCTTTGTGAGAATTTTTCTAAAAGCATGCATAAGGAATTTGAGATGAGCATGATGGGAGAATTAAATTACTTTCTTGGACTTCAAATCAAGCAAATGAAAGATGGTATCTTTGTCAATCAAGCCAAATACACAAGAGAATTGATCAAAAAATTTGGACTTGAAGATGCAAAGGAAATTGGAACTCCAATGAGCACATCCACAAAATTAGACAAAGATGAAGATGGTAAGGATGTTGATGAGAAACTATATCGAGGTATGATTGGTAGCTTACTTTATTTAACCGCTTCTAGACCCGATATTATGTTCCCCGTGTGTCTTTGTGCTAGATTTCAATCTTCTCCTAAAGAAACCCATCTTAGTGCCGTTAAGCGTATTTTTAGGTATTTGAAAGGAACCCTTAGTCTAGGACTTTGGTACCCAAGATTTACCTCTTTTGAGCTAATAGGTTATTCGGATGCCGATTATGCCGGTTGTAGACTTGATAGGAAGAGTACTAGTGGTAGTTGCCAATTCTTAGGTCAATCCCTTGTTTCATGGTCTAGTAGAAAACAAAATAGTGTTGCTTTATCCACGGCCGAAGCCGAATATGTTGCGGCCGGAAATTGTGTGACTCAAATTCTTTGGATGAAACAAACCTTACTAGATTTTGTCCTAGAATATGATCGTGTTCCCATTCGTTGTGATAACACTAGTGCTATCAATCTTACCAAAAATCCTATTCAACACTCTAGAACGAAACACATAGAAATCCGTCATCATTTTATCCGAGATCACACTCAAAAAGGGGATATTGTACTTGAATTTGTCACCTCCGAAAATCAACTAGCCGATATCTTTACTAAACCTCTACCCCAAGATCTCTTTGAGAAAATTCGTTGTGAAATTGGCATGCAAATTCTCTAACCTTAGTATCTTGCCATTGTTGTTTAGTGCTTTTTGTGTATATTCTCTTGTTGCTAATATTTTCTTGATTTTATAGGTTCTTTGAAGCTTCTAATTGTTATCCATTTATTCCTTTGGTCCTTGTTTTTTACTCAAAATGTGTTTTGACCCCTTACTATTTTCAAAATCGTATCATTTGTTCTTTTTGTTGTTGACAAAGGGGGAGAAATTTTAGTTAAACTTTTTCAAATGCATTTTGTGAGGGGGAGTTTTTATAAAAACTCTAGTGATTAGGTTGAGGGGGAGTTTTTGATCAAAACTAAATCTTAGGCATCTTCAAAAGTTTATGATTTGTCAAACATCAAAAAGGGGGAGATTGTTAGCCTCACCTTGTTTTTATTCCCGTTTTAATATTCGACAAATCATCATTTACACTAAAATTCATTTTGGTATCACTTAAGATGTTTTCCAAAACCCCTCATTAGATTAGTTGTGTTTACTTCATTGTTTTTAGCTTGAAATTCAAAATAGCAGCTCCGCGGTACACCGGACGAACCACGCGGTACACCGCAGAGTCACGGACCAGTATTGCGGTGCATTGAATAGTCCGACCAGTATGCTCACGAAATGCACGGTACACCGGACCTAGGCGCGGTACACCGGACCAAGGCACGGACCAGGGTTGCGGTACATTGTATGGTCCGACCAGTAAGCTCAAAGTTTTGTCGAACAGTCATGCGGTGCACCGGACCATATCCGCGGTACACCGCACGAGAGGGTTTCAGCACTATTACTAGAGGACAAAGCTTATATCCGTTGGAGAGAAAATAGATCCGTTGGAGAGAAGCCTTATGACCGTTGGACCATATTTTCAGCTATAAAATGGAGCTCATTCAAGACACAACTCAAGCCTTCCATCTACCAATCTTAAGAGCAATTAATTCTATCATTCAAGGAGGTTTCAAAGGAGCATTCAAGTCATATTTATTGTGAAGCTAATTAGTTCTTATCTACTCATTTAGGAGTTTAGTTACAAGCTTTTATAAGCACCCCTAAACACTTTTTCCTTTCCTCTTAGTTCTTGTAATAGATTAAGAGAGTAGTGTGAGCATAGGTTTATGCTTGGTTCCTTGTGTTGGTGATAACACAAGTGTATTTCCTTCAAAGGGTTTTTGAAGTGGTTGTAAGGGTTTGTATCTCACCCGGTTAAGAGTTACGAAGATTAGTTGAGAATCTTGCAAATCCTAAGGAGGCTTCCTTAGGTAGTGGATGTAGGGAAACCGAACCACTATACATCGTTGTGTATCGTATTCTATCTCTACACTCTTTATATTTCCGCACTCTATATGCTTGATAAAATGCCTACTTGAATAGTTTGATATTATTGTCTATTAGGATTATCTAGTTTTATACTATTTAGTTTGCTAATACAATAGGATTCAAATTAGCTTTTAATTTTATTTACTTGAAATAAAATTAGCCGATTAATTTCTATTGTCCTATTCAACCCCCCTTCTAGGACGCATATAGTATATCACAACACCTAATATTAACCACCCGGTTTTCATTCCAACAGAGCCACACACCGTCATGCATCATAGCCCCTGCTACTGCCGCTGGCCACCATATTTACTTACTCATATCTAGAGGATCCATTTTCACCATTAATTCTTCCACTATTTTTATAAAGAGAAAATTTTATATTTCATTTATTTATGAATTAATTTTAGATATTAAGCTAGTTTATATTTATACAGATTATTTCGTATATGATAAACTAAAATCGAAATGGAATTGTCTATTGATAAATAGTGGATTAAGTCAAGAGATAAGGTTACTTTAGATTTTGTTAATGGGTGAAGAGCTTTTTAGAGTATGCTTCAAAACACATGGATAGTTCAAAATGTCGTTCAATGTCCGCGTAATAGCTGCAAGAATAATGGTAAAATACTAACAAAGTAAGAACTCATATTTTGAGGAATGGATTTTTATCGTTGCATTTGGTTTGGACGTTCCATGGTGAAATTGAACTTCTTATCATAAGTGTTGAGTTACACCATGTTGTAGATGAACTAAATGATGAATGGATTAGATGATTTTAGAGGCATTATAAACGAAGTGGACCCGAAAAGGGTAAATGAACATGTTTCATGAAATAACCTAACTTCTTTTGATGCATTGGTTGCATAAATGCAAACCGAGTTGTATCTTGGTTTTACAAAAATGGGTCTATTAAATTTTATTGTGAAATTGATAGGTAAAAAAATAAGAAGTTGCACATTTTTTCACAGAACACGTACAATTGTTGAGTCATGTTTTTCCCGATGGGCATACCTTGCCTGCTTTGTACAAAGCATCGAACAAGAAGTTAAAGAGTTTGAGTTTAGGATACAAAACAATTGATGTGTATTTGAACGACTGTGTTTTGTACTGAGATGATTACAAAGAACTGGGCTCATGTCTGGTTTATAAGTTATCTAGGTGGGACTCGAAGAAGGGGAAGAGATTGTTGAATAAAAAAGTACAATATTTTCCCATTGCTCCTAGGTTACAACAATTATACGCTTTGAGACACACCGTGAAGAATAGCATTTGACACAAGACTGGACAATCTATAGACAATGATGTTTTACGTCATTCCGTTGATTAAATTAGTTGGAAGATGTTTGACGATCGATAACCAAACTTTGTTATAGAGTTTTGTAATGTTCTTTTGGGCTTGGCCACCAGTTTTATTGACCATTTATAACTTATTATCGTGGTTATGCATGAGAGAATCCACATTCATGGATAACGTTAGTGATTCATGGTCCCCGTTGTCCTAGAAAAGATTTGATGTATTTGTTTATCTTATGATAACTGAGTTTAACATGTTTTAGAGTATTGTCATACCTACTTATGATCCCACATAAGCATGAAGTATTTGTTATGAGTGGTTTTTTAGTGTATACATTTAATGATTATCCAACAAGATCGTACATATCGGGTTGGTCGGGTCAAGGTTCCAAGGCTTGTCTCGGATGCTAGGATTCTACACTTTCCCTTTGTGTTAAAAAGGACAGTGTATTTCAATCATAGAATATGGTTACCACATTCATTTTGAAAAAAATACAACTTTGTATACGAAGCGCGATAATAGAACTCCTCATAGAAAGTACAGTTTGGGAATATTATAACACAACTTGATGGTTTGACCCGCATGTTTCCCTGAAAACACAATGATTTTGGTGGAAATACAATAACTAAAACGGGTATGCAACAATTTAACTAGAAGAAAAATATATTTTATGAATTATTATATTGGTCGGAGAACATGTTGAAACACAAAATCTATGTTAGCATTGCAAGAAAAATGTATATGATAGCTTAGTTGGTACAATAGTGGGCCTTGATGACAAAACTATTAAAGACAACGTGAAGGCGCGACATGATATGGAGGACCTGGGCCGAGAGAAATTATAGTTGTTTACAAATGCGAGAGGTAGGGTGATGTAATTGAAAGCCAAATATGCGATGAGTCCGGATAAGCGAGAGCTTTTTTTAGTATGATTGAAGGCCCAAAACTTTCCCGATTGTTTTGCATCAAGTTTGAGAAATAATATTTTGATTGATGCCAGAAAGTTCATCGAAATGAAATCCCACAAGTGTCACATAATAATACAATTCCCTTTTGTTGCTAGTGTGCTAATATTAATTAAGCATAAAGAAGTAAGTGGTTCAATAGTTGGTTGTGTAACGTTTACATTATGATTTATAAACACAGTTTGAGTATGCGTTAACTAATTAAAGTATGAGTAATGCTGGGTATCACCTAAAAAATAATCACCCAAAAATCACCCATGATGTGGATCCTAGGTGCTCCAATCATGTAAGAGAGAGAGAGAGAGAAAAAAGAAATAGTCAGGTAAGAGAAACAATATAATTGGACCCCTTAGGATTCACATAATAGATATTTTTGGGTAATACCTAACATTACTTTTAAAATATGTTGTTATTTAGATGTATTAACTTGAGATGAGTTTGGTGAGGTTTTCTTATTGGCTATTTTGAAATTATATGTATAAAATGATTCTTCAAAATGTTACAGTTAACTTTTTAAAATAGAGGTCATAAAAAAATAAGATAATTTATTTTTGTCGTAAATTAGTATGAATTTCTTTTTTAGGTAAAAGTGTGATTTAAATAAGACTGATATTGCTTTAGTGGTTAGAATACTTATTCTTGTTTCAATAGTCCTGGGCTCGAATTTTATTCGCATCAAAATGACTCTTTATAGAAAACAAGAGTGGTATAAATAATTTATGGTATCGAATTATTCATTTTAATTATATTATTTTATTGGTGGTTGAGACAATTGGATAATAAAGTATAATAGAAAAAGATAAAAATAATTTGTTACATACATTATGGAGATGGTAAAATAAAAATTAGTACACCAATTTAAATTTTATTGTATTTTTTGGGTACATGAATGATTTGGGCTAACTTGCGTACTACGATTAATCCTACATGGATATACACGCTTCCCCATGTATATTCCCAAGTAAATCGAATCTAGGTTACCTATGTTTAGAGAGAGTCTCTCCCTTTTACCTTTCACTTCACACCCGTTAGGAGGGGATTTGAACCATGTATCTTCTCTTTAAATGCTGAAGAATTAGCAAGCCCCTGGCAGTTGAGCTAACCCAATTGATTAGTTTTATTGTATTTTATTAGATCATAGCTAATCGCATTTTATCAAAATAATTCTCTTATTTATTAAAAAAATCCTTTGACCGATATTTATTTACTAAAAATCCATTTTTAAAATATTCAAATTATAAGTCCACATAAATTGTGTTGAGAGCATCCAAGATTTTCCTGTATACATTACTTCTATATATCCTCTAAAAAATTGATAATAAAAGTAGAGTATTCAAACTGTTTTTGTTTTTTGATTGAACTTTATCTGTCATTAAAAAGCACTATCATACCAAGTGAACCCTTCTCTCTCTCTCTCCAATACGCGAAACACTCTTCTGTTTTAACCTAATCAGGCCTCTGTCACCGGCGGCCTTTTGCTGGTGATGGAGGCCCCCCATTCTCGTTATTTTTGCTTCTTTTTTCTTCCATTCCTTGTCGTTTTTATTTTCCCGGCTCCATCCTCGCTCCTCTATAGCCGCCAGAATCCACTCCCAGTTGCCGATCTTGCTCCACCTCCACATTATTATCTCTCTTTCTTCGAATTCGATTCTTACAGTGGCTGTGACTACGTCCCCTCATTCAATTTCCAAGACCAGCCCCTCGCTTCATCCTGCTTTGGCCCATTTTCAGGCCCTTTGGCTAATCTTCTCCTTCTCGCAGGCCCGTTACAAAAGGTTGGTTTCTCTATTTCTTTTTCGTGCTTTTTTTCCTTTCTTTTTTGGTCTTGTGGGTTTGTTGGTTCCAGAACTTCAGGGGTGCAGAGGTAGGTTCTGGAGTCACGAACCAGGTCTTTCCAATTTTTATGGATAAATTATCCTTTGGTTTTGGGTTTCTGAAGTTGTATAAGGGGAGGACGTACTGTTGGTTGTATCGCTTTGGCTGTTGGAGGGGTTTGTGAGTTCATTTTTCACAGAGTTATTCTCGCTTAGTAGGTTGGATACTGTCTTGGTGAGGTTTCAGTGGTGGTTTGGTTTTTTGCGCCACTTCTTTAGTGCTTATTCTCAAAGGGATTGTGGTGATACACTGTGGGTTATTGTAACTTTATCACTGATTCTCGTCCTTTGGAGATCCGGGTGTTTGCCGTTCACTCACTATTTCCTCTGCTTGAGTTTTCTCTGGTTGGTTAGTTTGACCTTTGCTTAGTTAGAATGACTTAAAGGGTGGTTTTTTCCGTTCTTGTGTTGTTTATCATACTCATATCAGATCCCCTCTTTTGTTGGTGGTGATTCACCTTTGGCCACATGCTTTCATTCAATGGAATTTGACTTGAGAAACTTTGAGTGTTTGCCATTCATTTGGAGTTTTTTGTGTTCGGAGTTCTTTTTTGTTGATTGCTTTGGCTTGCGCTCGTTTGGATTGGGTGGAGAAGCAGGTTTTGTCTTTGTCTTTTGGGTGCGTGGTTACTCTTTCGGTCCGTCCAGTCTCAAGTTCCGTTTTTATCACTTGGGCTAGTGATATCTCCTTTGATTAAAGGATTACCAAGATCTTCGGCACCGCAACTGTCGCATCGGCCTTTGAGTTGCCTATCCCGTTTATCATTGAAATGGTAGTCGACCGATCTCCCCCTCTCTCCGAGACTTGAGATTATCCTTCTAATTGGTCATGGTCCTTTGACCCTTAGTGGTTCCTGCCTGCTACTTCAGTGACACATTTGGTTCCGGTTCATCTACTGTCTGAGTTTACCTCACATCCTCCTTTGTTATTGTAGCTTGTTTATTATTTTAGTTTACCGTTGTGTTTTTATCTCTGAGTTTGGTTGGTCAACCATGGTTCTTTGTAACCTTTTATTTCAATTTATGTAAGCTGCTTTGACTAAAAAAAGAAATCTTCATTGTATTTTTTTTTTTTTGAGGTAAGTATATCGCTGTACGTTCAATCGAATTTTGTTTTTGTTCCAAGTTCAGTCGGGTGCAAATTAGCTGGTTCGTGTTGTTTTTGTATGCGCAGTCTGATTGACCTTTTGGTCATATGAGGGGTTAGACCTCTAACCAGGGCCGGTCCTGTAGTGAAGCAAAAGACGCGGCCGCTTAGGGCCCTCGATTTTTTGACGTTTTAAGGGGCCCCCGATCATCTAAATATATTATGTGTATATATATATATTATCTCCGATTTACATAATTATATAAAAGTAGTGTTGTTAGTTTGGTGGTAATGTGTTTTCCTTTATAAGGTCTAGAGTTTGAACCACGTGAATAGTAATAATATCTTTATTTATGTAAAGGGCCCCATTTTGTGAGTTCGCTTAGGGCCCCCGAAATGTCAGGGCCGGCCCTGCCTCTAACGACAAAAGGTGGTACCCTAAAATGAATAAATTGTAGTAGTTGACACAACTTGTCAACTTGGTGACCTCTAAACACTACTCTGTATGTTAATATCAAAGAATAATAAATATATGAGTAATGATATTTGTCACCCCTATTTTCTTCACCCTTTTGTCACCTCCTACATGGCAAATTACATGGCATGACATGTAAGGAATAAAATAATTAAGAAATATGATTAAGGAAAAGTTTAATTTAAGGAATAAATTAGTTAATTAAGATAAGTAAATAAATTCCTTACATGTCATGCCATGCAATCTGCCATGTAGGAGGTGATAAAAGGGTGAAGGAAATAGGGGTGACAAATATCATTACTCTAAATATATAAACATCAAAACTTTTCGTGAGGTTTGAATAGGGTAGCTAGGTAGAATCTATCCTATTCTACCCCTGTATATTGATCAGGTTAACACAACAGTGGAATAACATTCCCCCAAAGGTTAACAACCACCGACTACCAATTAAGGACCCAATTTTTAAAAATTAAAGCGCATTCTCAAGGCATTAGCACGTGGTTTTGAAGATATATAATTAATATTTTTTAATTAAGTTTGGAGCAAGATAATAGATAATATTTATTTAATCATAATTAAAAAAGTCTATGCTTAAAAATTTATATATTATTTTTTGAACCAATTGTTGATTGATGCCTATTAAAAAACTTATTTAAAAAAAGGTGCCTAGAATAAATTATTTATTGAAATCAGCCCCATCCCAAATTACCCTTATAATTAACAATTAAAAAATAAGAAAAAAACTAATAAACACGCGCGCGCGTCCGTGAATTTTTTTTAAAATCGTCATAACTAATTAAAAAAAAATCAAAAAAATCAAAAAAAAAATTATATTTGGATAAATCAAATTAATATTTACGTCTATGATTTTTTTCGGAATTTTCGGAATTTTTTGATTTTTTTAATTTTTTTTCGCAGACACGAAATTTCATGTTTAAAACATAGAATTTCATGTTAATTTCACGGTTTAAAACATGGAATTCCATGTTTAAAACATAGAATTCCGTGTCTACGAAAAAAAAATTAAAAAAAACTCGAAAAAATTCAAAAAATTCAAAAAAAAATCAAAAAAAAATTCATAGACGTAAATATTAATTTGTTTTATTCAAAAATACAATTTTTTTAATTTTCTGATTTTTTTTGAATTAGTTATGACGATTTTAAAAAAAAATTCACGGACGCGCGCGTGCGATGGAATTAGTAGTAGTAGGTGGTGGTGGTTGTGGTGGTGGAGGTGGTGATGGTTGTGGTGATGGTTGTGGTGGATGTAGTGGTGGTTACATAAATGGTGGTGGTTGTGGTTGTGGTGGTGGTGGTGGTGGTGGTGGTGGAGAAAGAAGTACCATATTATTTGTTTAATATTTAAAAATTAATATTGTATTAAAATAAAATAATATATTTAATAATAAGGGTAGTAAAAGCATAGAAAATATAAAGAGGATGTTTTCTATAAATATTTACTTCATTAGGCATTTTTTTATAAAATAGATTATTGAAGGCATAAAAGAACAATTAGATAGTTTAATGAGGATGTTATCAACCCTAACCTCTTATTTTTTTCTATTTAGATTATTTAATTTTACATTTTTTTTGGATGAGATTTGATTTTACATTTAAATCAAGAATCTATTACCATTTTACTTTCTTATTATTTTTATTGTTATTATTAAAAATAGAGGTATTTGTTAAAAGAACTCTAATAAAATTACCTAATTGTTAAATTAAGTCTCAATAATTTATTTTATAAAAAAAATACCCAATAAAATAATTATTTATAAAAAAAATATCTCCTTTATATTTTTTATACCTTTACTACCTTTATTATTAAATAAATTATTTTCAATAAAATATTTATTTTTAAATATTAAACAAATAATAAGGTACTTTCACCACCACCACCACCACCACCACTACCATGTATTTAACCACCATTACAGCTACCATAACCACAACCACCACCACCTCAATCACCACAACCACCACCTACTACTAATTCCAATATACACGCGCGCGTTCGTGATTTTTTTTTTAAAATCGTCATATTTAATTCTAAAAAAATCAGTTTTTTTTTGCATTTTTGGATAAATCGAATTAATATTTACGTCTATGATTTTTTTTTTTATTATATTTACAAAAATTCCGCAGACACGGAATTCACTGTTTAAAACATGAAATTCACTGGGGAAAAAAATCAAAAAATTGAAAAAATTCTAAAAAAATCATAGACATAAATATTATTTTCTTTATCTAAATATGCAATTTTTTTTTTTTTCTGATTTTTTTAGAATTAGTTATGACGATTTTAAAAAAATTCATAGACGTGCGCATGTGTAATGTACCCATTAACATAGAATGAATAGGTGGGGTGGGGGGGGGGGGGGGTAGTACTCACACACAGTTAATTCTATCTTATGAACTTATAAGGAAAACACATAGCTTAAGGAGTATTTAACATGAAGCACCAATTGATACTATCATAAGCTTTTTGAAGATCTACATTAATATTTTATTGTACTTAAAAACAATAAACTAAGACTAAGTGATTCCCATGAAGTTAAAATCTAAATGCAAGCCTAATATCATGGACTTTATTTTTTTGGGGGCAAAAAATGCAACTTATGAATTTTTTTTAGGGATAGATTATTTTATTCTCTATCGATTTTGTTTTCTTTTTGGTTGAATTTTATTCTCTATCTCAAAACATTATCCATATGATTAAAATTGATAGGCATAAACTTGATCAACACAAGGGTACATTTTAGGGCTACAGTTAAACCTCTATAAATGAATACTCTTGGAACCAAGAAAAAATATCCGTTTAGCGAGATTTTTTATTTATCGATAAATGAATATATTATTCATTTATCGATAAATGAATTTTTATTAATTTAGATGGTATTTTTTCATATTTTCATATTCTCGTATAAATAATTACTTTACATATTGTAATGTACAAATGTACTTACTAGGTAATAATTTTATTTCAAGAGATTTTATATTAACTTAAATATATATATGTATATTAGAAATTGAAGGGATTATATTATAATAGTAATACTAAATAGGTTTTTGTACTTAGTATGTACATTGTAATGAACAAGGATGGGATAATTTTCGGTGGAAAAAAAGCAAAAAACTATACTCTTTTCTGTAAAGAATGACTTATTATATGAACGTCTTTGATTGAAAATAGTTAATATATATATATATATATATATATATACCTAATGAATTGTGATTATTATTCATTTATATTTACACAGGGTCTTTAAGAATTTCAAGAAAATTATTCATTAATGCATTTAGCGAGGTTATTCATTTAGCCCCTTAGCCCAAGTCGGGACCGGAGAAAAATATTCGTTTGTCAAGGTTATTCATTTACCGAGCATTCATTTATTGAGGTTTAACTGTATCTATTTTTTATTTTGTCCAAAAAATCTATTTTCCAAAAAATTATTTCCCATATTTAATGAAAAGTTAGATCGTATATGTCATACTTACATATAAATTTGATTATAAAAATATTCATATGATATATTATATTTAGATCAATTTAAAATAAAATCATAAATATTTTAATTAAAAATGATAACATTATAATCTATTCTCAATATAATCCATGTCAAGAGTTAATACAACGTAAAAGATATACTTTACAAAATTGTTTACCAAGGAATATTCCTAAAATGGGTGAGTATGGACTATGCGGAATTAAAATTAATCTAACTCAACCGATTCAAAATCTATTTACTGAAACAAAAAAAATTATGTGATGGAGAGCACAACATATATAAGGCTAAATTACTAATATGAGCTACGAGAGTAGGTTCAAGGAATTTATCAAACACTTATCTTGCAAAATCTAAAGAGAAAAACTAGCCAACTTTAGAGCAACAATAACTCAAACACTTATCATGACAAATCTATAACGAGAGCTAAACAACTATGGTAAAACAATAAATCAAACACATATCATGCATAAAAGTAAAGATTAAGGGAAGAAAATGATACATGTGATTTCAAGTGGTTTGGAACCTGTAGCTTTAGTCCACTACCTAAGGTATATTGACCCTAATAATTTTGCAAGATCCTATACTAAATATATAGTGTCTCTTTAACAATGTGAGAGAACAAACAATTACACCCACTTTGAAGTAAACCCTTGTCTTATCACCAACACAAGTAAACCAAGTATTCAATCATTACTCAAGATGCCCTTCTCACTTTTACAAGCGATCCCATTCCTAATCTAGAGAAAAAAAACAACCCAACTAGGATTTGTAAATTTCAATCCGATCTACATAGATCTAGACTTCTTAATTGAGTGGATTCAATAACATGTCTTAGAAAAGAAACCTAAAGACGGTATCTATAAGGCTTTGTTGCTAGTGAACTCTCTCTAATTCTTTCTCTTAGTATGCTCTTAATAGTTGTAATTATGATGAATGTGAGAGTTGATTTTCCCTAATAGATGACCTTTTATTTTAAAATATAAGAGCTCCAGATGGCATATCATTTTGAGGCTTTAATTAAATAAAATATAGTTGTGAATTAGGCATCCACTACTACTCCTTGGGTACCTCCTTAATGTCTTGGAGGTTTGGAATTCTTGTTGTTGGTACCCTCTTACTTGTAACTGCTATAAAATGACTACTTGTCATGTGTATTGATGTCTCCCTATTTTTGATGAATTAATATAGGTTGATGTCTCCCCATTTGTGATGATTTAGTATTAGTTGGAGACATCATTTTTAGGTGTATTTATTAGGTCATAGGTCGATTTTCTCATGATTTAGTACACTTTTCTATTTTGTGTCTTAATTTAATTATTTATTATTTTTAGAGCATATTGGGTTTAATTGTTTGTTAATTGTGAAGCTTTAAAGATATATGGTAATTAATTAGATACCAAGTCAAACCTAAGGGTATGTTTGGATTGAAGGTATTGAGAAGAAAAGAAAGGAAAGGAAATGATTTTTTATATATTCAACCATTTGGATTGGAATATTTTTTGAAGGAAAGTAATTTGGGTGATTATTAAAATCACCTATAAACCCCTATATATAATCACTCCAAATCGGGGTCAAATGGAAGGAAAGAATTTTATTAAATAAGTAAGAGAAAAAAAATAACATTGACACCTTACAAACAATGATAAAAATGGAAATGTGTTAATAAAAAAATTTATTTCCTAATTTTTTTTCTAATCCAAACAAAAAAAAAATACTCAAACTTTTTTATGAATTTTTATTTGTTAAAATTATCTAATCCAAACAACATTTTTCACTCCCTTTCTTTTCTTTTATAATTTTTCTCTTCTTTTCTTTTGTTATTTTTTTCCTTTCTAAATACAAACACACCCTAAGAGATAAGGGAAAGAGGATAAACATGGAAATTGGAGATAAAGGCAAGAAATATGAAAAAAGGAAAAGATAAAGTTGCCAACTAAATTTGAATTCCAACAACTACGAACATAAAAGAGATAATAACTCAAGATTGACTAGGAATTTGGAAGAATGGTATGAAGCAAAGTTAAAGAGATTTCCGAGACGATCAGTTTCGACTGTTGGAACGCGTCAAACGGATAAGTATTGAAGCAGTTTCGGCCAAAATAAAACAGTATCAGAATCTTACATTTTCTATATTTTAGGGTTACGAATTTGAGTTGGGCTTGGAGTCCAATACCTATCTTCTACTCCAAGAAACGTTTTAGGGTTTCCTATACCCTATAAATACACCCATCTTATCAGAAGAAACACATCCTTGGCTAGTCCTTAAGTCAAGAAGAAGCTTACAACACAAGAAGAGAAGTCTGGAAGGAGTTGAACACCATATTATGTCATCTTCATCTTCTAAACACCTATAAATACACCCTTATATCACTTTTAAAATCATCCTTGCCTCATAGTAATTAGTTCTTAAGGTTTTATTCTTCCAGTTTATTGTAGAGAGCAAGATGATGTCTTTTGTAATTTCTTTTAGTTTATTTTCATCAGGTATGAACTAAACTTCCCATAGCTTGGGTTTTGCATCATGTATCATCTATGAATTCTAATCATTCTATCTAAGTTTCTTTGGGAATTACATGTTTTAATATGATATTAGCTTCTTACTCTTATATTTGTTTATGTGTTTTGATTTATTGTCTTTCCTAGAACTGATCACTTTAGGATTGTTTTAATAGTAGTTAGATGATCACCTTAGCTGGGTGTTTAACTATTGAACCACCACATAACGTTTAGTGTCGATATTAGTTCTGACAAAACATGATTCTAACTAGATAGTCATTAGGGTCTGTTTTAATCACCATATCACCAATTGATTGAAGTGTTTGCTTAGGGCCTTGGTAGCGCTTGATAACCCTATTTGAAACCACGTCTTGGTTTTGCCGTAGCCCCCTTAGTCGCTCTCAAGGTCTAAGGAATGGGAATTTAGATTCCTGACTAAGTATACAAGAGCTAATATTCTCCCTTATAAACTAGATCTTTAGAAAGAATTAGAAGGATTAGTGCATACTAGCAAAACCTAAGCTATATCTCTCATCTCATATTCTTCGTATTTTATTTACTGTCTTTTATTTTATTAGTTTGATTAATTTCGAATTTATTCTCTTTTTAATTTATTGTCTTTTAATTAATTATTGCTTACTCGTTATTGTTACCTACTCGTATAACACACTTAAGTCCCTGAGAACGAACTCAACTTATAAACTAAAACTTGCATACGTCTTGTAATACTTGCAGTACTGTGTCTGTCTAGGGTGAGAGTGCGTAGTTTTCTAGACTTTATTTTATCTTATTTTTATCACACCCTAGGCGACACCAAGTTTTTGGCGTCGCTGCTGGGGACTTGTGTCTCATTAGCGTGTGGGTTATCTATTTCGAGTAGTAGTTTTTAATTAATTTTTATTTTTCAGTTTTTAGTTTTTATTTTTCCGGATTTACGCTTGTGGTTTGCTTTAGTCTTTTTCAGGATTCACAGTGTTTAATTCTTGGCCTCCGCTACCGGAGCCTGAGAGGAGCTTCAGATCTTATAATAAACGTGTTCGTGAAGAAAGAGCTGAAAGAAGAGCTATGGCAGGCTTGCAAGAACAGTTAGATCCACCTGGAGGATTACCTTACTTTGCACCAGGAGGACTTCCAGCATTTATTTCCACCTGGTATACAACTACCACAAGGAGGAGGTAATGGGCAGAATAACTTTAATTAACAAAATCGAGTACAGCAAGACCTCCCTGGTCTTCATGTACCGTTTCATGTTCAACCAATAGGTTACCGTCCTCCAGAGATCCAGAATATCAAATTTAGACCCGATCCGGGTATGCTCAGTCAATTTCAATGTTTTGGACTCTACAGTGGTACAACAATTCAAGATCCGGTAAGATCGATTCAGAAGTTCATGCAGATTTGTGATGCCTATATTACTCCTGGCATTACACGCGAGCAACTGTATTGTCATATGTTTTCGTTCTTCTTGACCGGTAGAGCTAGCGAATGGCTAGAAAGACAGCCACCTGGAACAATTCATTCTTGGACAGAACTTCAAGCCGCGTTCTTTAACCGTTTTTATCCGAAGAGCATGAGACTCAAAGATCAAACCGAGCTTGCAAGATTTTGTCAAGAAGATGGAGAAACAGTAGGAGAGTCATGGACAAGGTTTCAACATAAAATAGCTATATGTCCTCTCCATGGTTATACCCCGCTCTACAACTTGCTATATTCAATGAAGGTCTTAATGATAAAGGTAGAGAGAAGGTGGATAACATTGGAAAGGGTAATTTTGTGTCCATGAATCATAATGAAGCTTCTGATGTCTTGGAAAATATTATTGAACAAGAAAGGAGCTGGCCTTCCACGCAAGCTCCTATTGCAAAGACCCGAGGAACGCTTCGTTTAGATGCAAAAACTGCAAACTCAGCTCAAATATCCGCATTAGAAAATCAAATCAAAGAGCTGAAGTTAGAGATGCAAAAGAATTTAGCTGCAGCAAACGTAGTACAAGAAGCACAAGGTTGTCAACAGTGTGGGGTTAATAATCATACATGGGAAGAGTGCGAATCAAATCCACAATCTGTTTACTTCATATCCAACCGAGGAGGCTATCAATGGGGTAACCGAAATCATCCTGGTATGCAGTATTCAAATCCACAAGGGGCCGCTAATCCTGGTCATTATCAACCGCGACCCCAGAACAACTCTTTCCAACCTAGAGGTCAGTATCAAAATCACTATCAAAATAGACCTGCTCCCCCTCAACAACCTGTTCAAGATGCCTATACCGATTCCTTAGATCAGAAAGCTTTACCTCAATATCCTCAAGAGGGATCTATGGATAATCAACAAATACTAAAAGCCCTGGAACGTTTGACCACGAATATGAGCGCTCAGGAAGAGAAAGTCCGAGGACAAGATGCCGCTCTTCAGATTTTAGGTACTCAAGTAGAACAGTTAAACAGAGTTCTAACAAATTTAATGGAACAGAAATAAGTAAAGGCAATCGAAGGAGGTGATGACAATGTTGGGTTCGAAGCTTGCAAGGCTATTTGCCTTAAATTGAAGAAGAAAAGAAGGAAGTACCGCATGCTGCCGTTAGTGCCGTGGAAGTTCCGAGTACCGAAGAAGAACCAACCAAGTCTAGCCCCGTGGAATCTGACTGTTCTAAGGTTTATGTGGAGGACGATCAAGAGAAAGCCGAATTTATACAGGTTCTGAGGAAAATGCAAGAGGAAATTCGATCGGTTATGGATTATCAAGCTGAGCTAGATAGAGAGAAGGAGAAAGAAGCCTCCAAGGAGGAATCAAAGAATGAAGATGAAGTTGCACCTGCTGTACAAGAAGAGAAAGAAGAAGAGAAGGTGGAATCGCCACCAATTTTAACCAGTGCCATCAACTATTCCTAATACAAATCCTAAGGATGACACTGAACTCAAGACATTTGTAGAGGCGTACACACCCGAAAATATCAACGCCCAAATGCTTGAGATTGCAAAGAAAGGACTCACACCGCAACAAGTTTTTACGCAAGTTAGTCCTGAGAAAGAAGCGAGTGTAGAGATCCCAAGAGAAAATTTGAGAGTTTCAAGAAGAGGTGAACGAGAGCTACCAACAAAGCTTAAAGATCCAGGAAGTTTCAACCTTCCTATTCAAATTAATGGTATGCTCAAGGTGAAAGCTATGTACGATGTGGGTTCTGGTGTGAATCTTATGCCTAAGTCCGTGTTAGAGAGACTTGGACTTCAGAAATCAGAGAAAACTCCAGTGAAGTTGCAGTTCGCTGACAACTCAGTTACCAGGACATGGGGAACAGTGGAGGACGTCTTAGTCCGTGCAGGTAGTATCGCCATCCCTACTGACTTTGTTATACTTGAGTTTGATGCAGATAAGCAGGTTCCAATCATACTTGGATGGCCTTTTATGGCCACAAGTCAAAGTGTCATCAACTTCCAAGAAGGGACCATTACCCTTCATGCAAAGAATGTATCCGAGACCTTCTATGTCTTGGGTAAGAAACCGAGGAAGTTAGATCCCACCGATCCTGTCATCCACAACCTTTCACATCACAAAGTCACTCCTGAGAAGATCCACTTAAAGCCTGTGGATACTGAGCCAAACATTGAGTTTGGGGTTGGCCATGAAGTTCTATGGAAGGCTCACAAACGCGAGAACATGCCACGTAGTATTGTCACTAAGGTTGTTTCAGCCAAGGTGATAGAAATTCGACCCAAAACTGGGATCATGCGCATATTAGTTGACGTTCATAGCCTAACTCGTTGTTGGGGAGGCTATATTCGCAAATCTTGATAGAGGTAACACGTCTAACTTTGAAAGACGTTAAATAAAAGTGCTGTACGGGAGACAACCCGCAATTTTTTATGTTTTTATGTCTTTTACGTTTTTAGTTTAGTTTAGTTTAGTTATTTTTAGTTGATAAGGCATATTTGAGAAAGGTATTAGTGTTTTTGATGCTTAGGTATTGGAGAAATCGAGTTAGGGAAGAAACAAATTTTTTTGGAAGGGATACACCATCGGTGTGGTATACCGCACCTCAGCCGCGGTGTACCGCAGAGGACAAAAACCCGTACCACGGGTAGGAACCGCGGGTTTTATACCGAGACGAAAAAAGACCCGTGCAGTATACCCCCTACACCGCACGCCTAAAACACGTGCCACGGGGTGCTACAACGGGTATTTTGCCGAAGGAAGCTACAGAAGCTGCGGTGCACCCATGCGGTGCATCCCTATACCGCGCCCATAGTTCGCGCGCCCAAACCCGTGCCACGGGGTAGGTACCACGCGTATTTTGCCGAGACAAAATTTTTGGAGCAACAGAAGCTGCGGTGCACCCATGTACCGCGCCTATGGTCCGCACGGCGCCGCCAGAGAGAGAGAGAGTTACGGGATTCAAGCATATAAGGAGGGTTAATGCTCATTATTCTGAATTTAATAAACCTCAAGCCTCTTTCTCTTCTCCAAAACTCTCCCAACTCAATTGAAGCTCATAAAAACCTTCACGAATCATCAAAACACTACCCAATAATCAAGAAAAACACATCAAATCTTCTCTCCACCTCATTACAAAGGAGATTCAAGCACCCAATCCTCACCAAATCCATCAAATTGAAGAATCAAGAGCTCAAATTTTCAAAATTCATCCGACAATTTGTTAAATCCAAGCCTATCCATCAAGAATCCACCTCACCCACATAGAGATTCATCATCAATTCATCTTTCCTAAACCAAATCAAGCTTGTTCAACCAAAAATTCACAAGTTCAAATTTCAAGGGTTGCTAAAGATTTGAGTTGGGGGTTAATTGAGGATGACTAATAGAACAACAATATTAGCTAACAAGAGGGAGGTGAAGAAGAGCAAGGTATTGGATCCAATCAAGAAGAAATCAAATAACAAAGGTTCTAGTTCTAAATCAAAGGCTAATGACAATGTTGAAGATGGAGGTATAATTTGTGTGATCGTAATGGTAAAAAGCTTTACTTTTATGCAACGGAGAAAACACAACTTCCACAAGGTCCTACACCCAAGGAGAAAGAGGAAGCTTCAAGGGCCCTGAAAGCTTCTGCAGAGAAACAATTGAAAGAGCTACCTTTTGCTTATGAGAAAGTATTCAAGGAAGAAGTTGGTGAAGGAGAAGACAACAGATTCTTAGATCTTGGTGCGAAATTGGCTTGGTCTACATTCATGGTAAGACGTTCTGAATTATGTCATGAGTTAGTTTTGGAATTCTATTTAGGCCTTTTTAGCCAGGATAGTAAAGGTTGTGTTCCGATTAGAGGAAAGCTAGTTCCTTTCACAGTTGAGGAGATTAGAAACCACTTCAAGTTCAAGAAATTGAAAGGTTGTTGCAAATTTGATGAAGCGGTTGCTAAACGAAAAATCTTTGATGAGGAATTACTTTTTGAGCATGTTTTAGACAAGGAGAAAGTGCAATCACATAAGGGAGAATTGAAGGCACCTTGGCCTTACAAATATCTTCAATCGGATGCGAGAATTTGGCACAAATTCCTTATTCCTAATGTCTTTGGAAACACACGAACTTTGGATGTGACTATGAAGAACGCTCTACTGTTTGATTGTATTTTGAGAGGAGAAGAAGTTGATGTGGCACAATTGATCTATGAGGAGGTGATACGATTTTCGATCTCTCCTAAATCAGTTTGTAATGTTAAATTTCCTACTATGATCACGTATCTTGTACGAAAAGCGAATGTAACATTGGGTGAAGAAGAGAAACTCGAGTTTAAGACGAGTTATATTGATAATGCTTGGATCAAGGATATCTTTCGAAGAGCGGGTTCTACGCAAGTCTCGAAAGAAGAAAAGGAGCAAAGTTGGCAAGAGAAGATGGAGGAGCGTTTAACAAAATTCGAAGCAGCTCAAACTTCCTTAGTCAATGATGTGGCACAAATCAACGCTAATCAAGTGCACATCATGAAACTCCTTGAGCAATTAACGAAAGGTCCAGCAAATCCTACTTTGGATGTCAATGATGCGAGGCAATAAGCCTCAAGAGTATGTTCTTTTTCTTCCTTACCAAATCTGTAAATGCATTTATCTGCTAATTTTAATTTCTGTTTCGAGTCTTTTTCGAGTCGTGGGGACACGGCTCATTTTTGAGTTGGGGGTGTGGGGATTCGTTGTCTCTAATCTCCATTTTTTCTGTTTTTAGGTAGAAATCAAATTTTTTGATACATGGGAATTAGATGTAGAGTGTGTTTAATAGCTTGAAAGCATAAGCTTAGTGAATTAATGATAGTAAGTAGTATGTTTATGAGCTATTTTATTTGTATGCTTTGAGTATTTGCAGGAAAACACACGTTGATAGTAAAGAAAAGATTAGTGAGCAATGCAATAGAAAGTATGTTCGATCTCAGGGAACCTTGAGAAGTGTGTAGGCCGTGAGATACAAGCTAGTTGACAAACCATTTGATGAAAGTGTTAAAGGTAAGAAAATAACGAGATTACATAGTGTAGAAAGTGATTAAGGCGGTTCTTTCATATTTGAAGCCCTTGAAGCCTTTTTATACCTTCTCACCTTGTGATTTTTGATTTTATATGCTATATCCTTTTCAGCCCCTTCTAGCCTTTCTAAAGCTTTTTATTGAAACACGTTATAAGCCATATCCCTTTAGATTATAGGACTTTTCTATATGACCCGCACTCGAATCGCGATGCATAGACAGTTGTTTTAGAGCTTGAGTTTGGGGTGGTGGGTCCACCATTATGGGAATTGTTATTGGGTTGGGATTTTTGAGCTTATTAATTGTGCTTTGTGCTTTATATTGATGATGATTCACAGATTTTTATTGTAACCCTTTGTCGGGGTAATAGTGAATGGAAAAGAAGCTACGAGCTAATTTTGCCAACAAGGGCATAAAAAGAAAAATATATATATAAGAAATTAGCGTGATATCTCAACATTAAAAGAGAGTCATAGCTTGAGAAATTAATCTGAAAAGAAAAGAAAATATATATTCGGACCGGCAAAGTGGAATTTGTATGTGAACATCTTATGCTTAAAGTGGGTTATTGGGGATGCTAAATTGTGCATCAAGGAAGTCATTGGGTTGAGTGAGAAACGTTTTATGAGAGTAACTCAAGCTCTAGGGCGATTCGTTGATGGCTAGTGAGGAGAGAGCCAAAAAGCTCACTCCAAATTATCCAAATATACTATCATACCGTCCCTAAGCCTAAATTACAACCTTAAAGACCTTGTGATTCGTTGCTATGTAATTGAGAAGTGATTGAGCCATTAGAGAATAGTTGAATGGATCTTTGAATACTAGTAAGGTTTGATGAACAATCTATAGCTTCCTTGGGGTACTGAGTAAAGTCCCAATCCTTCTTACATTGCGAAACTAATCTGATCTTGAATTCAAGCCGTGTTGACTGTAGATATAAGAAGTGTACAGGTATGTAGTTTATGAACATTATTGCATGAAATTTTCTGAATTATGTGCTTTAGGTTTATTCTATATATTCTGCTATGTTTTCCCCATTGTGTTGAGAATTTTATAAGTGTGTATTTATAGACTTCCCTTTGTTTTTATCTTTATTGTATCGGGACGATACAACTTTGAGTTGGGGGTCTTGATGTCTCCTCATTTGTGATAGATTTATGTTAAGATGAGACCTCATTTTTAGTGATTTAGAAGTCATAAATGTCGATTTTCTTGAGAATTAGTGCACTTTCCTATTTTGAGTCTTGATTTAGTGAATTATTATTTTTAGAGCATATTGGGTTTAATTGTTTATTTTAGTGTGAAGCTTTAAAGATAATTATGGAGATTAATTAGAGTCCAAGTCGAAGACTACAACTTATGGAAAGAGATTAGCATGGTAAGTGGAGATAAGGAAACAAAGGCTAGAAATATGGAAAAGGAAAAGCTGCCTAAATCTGAATTCTGCAGCACACGCCTAAAGAAGTGGTGATTACTCCAAGAAATAAGACGATTTTGCTAAATTCCTTTCACCGGGACGTAGATAATTCTCTGAGGATTCTTTTGATATATTATGGAGCAAAAACCGACCAATAACGAAGAAGATATGCTCAAAACAAGTCAGCAGAATTTATCTTTATTTCGATACGAATTTGAGTTGGGCTTGGAGTCCACTACTTTGCTTCTCCCTCAAGAAAACGAATTAGGTCTTCTAAACACCTATAAATACAGCCTTATATCACTTGTAAAATCATCCTTGCCTCATAGTAATTAGTTCTTAAAGTTTTATTCTTCCAGTTTATTGTAGAGAGCAAGATGATATCTTTTGTAATTTCTTTTAGTTTATTTCCGTCAGGTATGAACTAAGCTTCCCATAGCTTGGGTTTTGCATCATGTATAATCTATGAATTCTAATCATTCTATCTAAGTTTCTTTGGGAATTACATGTTTTAATCTGATACTAGCTTCTTACTCTTATATTTGTTTATGTGTTTTGATTTATTGTCTTTCCTAGAACTGATCATTTTAGGATTGTTTTAATAGTAGTTAGATGATCACCTTAGCTGGGTGTTTAACTATTGAACCACCCCATAACGTCTAGTTTCGATATTAGTTCTGACAAAACATGATTCTAACTGGATAGTCATTAGAGTCTGTTTTAATCACCATATCACCAATTTATTGAAGTGTTTGCTTAGGGCCTTGGTAGCGCTTGATAACCCTATTTGAAACCACGTATTGGTTGTGCCGTAGCCCCCTTAGTCGCTCTCAAGGTCTAAGGAATGGGAATTTAGATTCCTGACTAAGTATACAAGAGCTAATATTCTCCCTTATAAACTAGATCTTTAGAAAGAATTAGAAGGATTAGTGCTTGCTAGCAAAACCTAAGCTATATCTCTCATCTCATATTTTTCGTATTTTATTTACTGTCTTTCATTTTATTAGTTTAATTATTTTCGAATTTATTCTCTTTTTAATTTATTGTCTTTTAATTAATTATTGCTTACTCGTTATTGTTACCTACTCGTATAACACACTTAAGTTCCTGAGAACGAACTCAACTTATCAACTAAAATTTGCATACGTCATGTAATACTTGCAGTACTGTGCCTGTCTAGGGTGAGAGTGCGTAGTTTTCTAGACTTTATTTTATCTTATTTTTATCACACCCTAGGCGACACCAGGGCTATTTAGTCAAATCTACGTAAGACCTCCGCATATGTAATTAATCATAACAAAAATATTTTATATCTACAAGGTAAAATCTGTTGTTTTCTTTAAACTTGATTATGTAATATGTTGTATATTGATTTTACTTAGTTTCATTTTATATCACGGAATCCCAAAAAAATAATATATCTATCATAGAAAAATAAACAAGACTTTAATGAGTCTCAAACCAGGCTTACATGCACCAAGCTGAACCGAGCTCAAGCTTGGAAAAACATTAACGAGCCGAGTCCAAGTTTGAATATTAAGATTCATTTCAAACTCAAATCGAATTTAAACTCATTCAAATATGACCAAGACGAATTTGAGATAATTAGAGTTTGGCTCGAATCAATTTATTTGTAGGCCTAACTGAGTATAACTTTGCAAAATCATATGGTTAAGATGATTTTCTTGGTTTGGTGCTTCCTCTTTATTTCCTCGTTTTGATTGTGTCTAGCTATAATTTACCCCTTCAATTATGAACGACTTATGCATGCATCTCCACCTCCTATTTGTTCGTCAATTAGATCCTCACATTTTGAGAATGATTGGTAGGGTTTATAGCACTTTGTATTATGGGAAGTTTTATGTGCCCTCTATGCTTATCACAATAACGAACATGTTTGTACCCGCGAGTTATTACTTACTCCGTCGTGCATTTCTTGTTGTTGTCATTGTGAGACTTAGGAGGCCTTGTTTCGTTGGCTTAGGTTTTACCTTGTTGGGTGTCCTTTTATTTTAGTTTTTTGTTGTTATTATTTTTTCGTTATTGGCTATTGCCTATTGGAGCATGTTTGTTTTAAGATTCTTTTAATATAAGGGTTGGTCTTCTGTGAACGCATGTAAATTATCTTCAAACTAATGAACAAAATGAAAAATTCAGTTTAAGAATACAAGTAGGTTCAGTTTTTTGTCTAAATTAAGCTCGGTTAAGCCTGCCCAAAGGTTTAACAAGATGATGTTGTGAGCCTGCAAAGAAATATAATTTTATCAAGACCAAGTTTTTATTCTCTATTTTTATTTATGAATGGATCAGGCCAGTTTACGCGCACCATGACTAATTTTACGGAGATATTCATGTCACTCCATAGGCATTCACATGTAAATTATAATTAGGTTACCCATGTTCGAAAAGAGAATTAGAATTATGTATCTCTCACTTGCCATGCTTTAAAGATAAAAGTAATAGTAAAATTCTGACAAATTGAACTAACCAAATTGATTATCAATATTTATTTATTTTCAAAAAACCAAGTTAGGACATTTATATGATATTTAGCGCACACCTTGTATTAATTTAATATAATCGGTGTTGCGTAAGTCATTATCATGGATGTTGGGGGATTTAATTATAGAAAATTTCCTATGCATTTAAGATGGTCTGTTAGGTTATTTAAATATCATTATACTTGTAAGCTAAAAAATTATTTGCAATCTTTTGACATGGACGGGCCGGATCGAGGGCATATGCCATAATTCTTGCAGCACCATTAAATAATAAAATATGAATTAAAATGAAGAAGACATGATACTATACGTGACAAATCTGTATTACTTCATAATTTGATCACAGTGTAATCTATATATATAGTATTTTAAGATTTCTGTAAAGAATGGATAGGGTGGTTGGCGAAATATGTTCAGAGTCAAGGATGGATAAGGTCATTTTTCAGTTTTGTTTTCTCGTCAACTAGCTTCCATTTAATCATATCATATGATAAACATAAAAAGATATTTAGGTTTAGAAACTATTCAACTTTTAGCAACGTCCTAACATTTCTGTCTAGGTTCAACCAACAGCTCATCCTTCTAATCACCTCTTGCTTCACCGGAAAGGTGGAACCGATCGAGATTCAGAATAGAGAAATGAAAGTATTTGATTGTTTTTTCTAGTCAAAGATTGATATAGATTTATTAGAAAAAAACATATATGTATCTAAATGTAAAAGTGATATAATTTCCCTTTTCAGCTAGATGTAAATGTGATTTTTTATCGTATACAATATGAATAATCTTATACCATAAAAATTTACATTATCAAAATATCATCAATTATATAGCGTGATTTTATTTAAAAGATTTTTTCGAACATCGATATTAGTTTTATATACGGATTCAGCGAATGAATTATGAATATATTAATCACACGTAACAAAAGTCGGTGAAAAACATTGAGAAAGATTTATAATCCAGACATATATGTGAATAGCATTGCTATTAGTCATTAATGATCACGGTCTTACGAATTACTACATCCTTTGTAAAAAGAAAAAGATTTATTCAAATTTTCAGGTTTACCCTTATATCTTCTTCAATTCACATCGAATCAATTTATCCTATATTATTGGTGATATAAATTTTAGTGGTATATATCATTACATATAAATCATATAAATATAATTTGTTCAAATCATATTACATCTAAATTTTATAACAAAAGTAAATCTAGATGTAATTTTTGATTGGGCCTTTCAAAATGAGTAACTTGTATTCGTGATTAGTATAGCATTTTCACGATTTCAATCAAAATATTCTGTATTTGTGAGTAGGAAAATTATTTTGGTGATATAGCATTTCAAACAAATTGTTTTTGAACCTCGTGATTATGAAGGTCGTGATCCTTGAAACCTTGTTGCAATCATTCTAGAGTATATGGACTCTAAGTAGTTTCTCGAGATTACCACAAAGAAGTTCACTATCAACGGGAAAGCTTAAACAACCACTATTCATAAACTGACAAGTAAACGGTATAAGGGGAAAGGGAGTATTAGAGAGATATCTTCGATGAGATACTCGCCATGATATCACTCAACTTGCTTCTTTAAATCTCACAATTCAAGATCTCCTATATCTTTTAAAAGGAGAAATAGACTAGCGACGAGTTGATTTCTCAGCTCGTTCATGATGAACAAAATATATGCAGAGTGAGAAGACTGGTGTAGTGCAGTTATCCAAAAATGATGACTTGCCTAAGTTTTCAAGGAAGAGGAAGAAGAAGATTCCAGAAAAGGCGGCATTGTGACTTACTTCTTCTACAAGATAGAAGGCCACATCAAAATGGACTACAAAAAATATGTAGGCTAGCTCGCCGAATGAGATGGTAAGCCTTCTCAAACTCTTATGATTTTACATGATTAAGGTCCATGAAAATAACATGTTATTCACACGAACCCCTTATATCAATTTCAGGATTTGAAACATGAAAGGTTGGAAATGACTATCCAAAATATACACTTAAATACAAACTGAAAGAAATGCATATATGTATACGACATATAAATATCTCCCTAGAAACAAGATAAGGAACTTTACAAAAACCTTTTTTAGGGAGACTAATGGTAACCGAAGATGTATACATTTATTATGGATTGAAATAAAATTAGATGTTAAAACTTTGAAAAAAAGGCATCAAATCATGTAGAAAATTGAGTATGGGTATGTGCCCTTAGGACCTCGTGACTCTAAAATAAAATGATTATGGTTATACACCGAGAAAACATACATTAAACTAAGTAACCTATGACAAAAAAATATCATGAATGATGTGAACTGAAACTTTGAAATCATAACACATGATAAGAATATGGGTTGATAACTTAGATATCTACATTATCATGATATCATATGGTGTGAACCAAGGGTGGAACCATGACTTTTTTTGAGGGGCCAAGGGGGCTGGGGGCAACGCCCCAAATTATTTTTTCACCGACTTCGTCTCCAAAGGTGTGATAAAATAATGCAAGAAAAGTCCACACCTCTAGAGAACGAGATAAACTTTCCGCAAGTATACAAATCATTTTCAAGTCATAAAAGTAAAACGAGTATCAGTACTACGAAAGTTAATTTTAAGATAGTGTTCTTACGAAGTGTAATAAATAGAGTTGCTAAATTAAATAAGATGGAAATCAAACAAATATTTGTTTGAGTTTGGTTTTAACGCTAAAATGAAAAACAATTAATGAACTATGAATTAAACTAAGAAAATAAATTAAATAATGAAAGAGAAAGATATGAGAGTATAGCTCGAGAACTCATAAGTAATCCCCACTAGACTTGTTCCTACGTTTTATTGAACCCTACTAGGAGATTTGGATAAGGTGACCCTACACAATGATCAGTTGTTAAATCTAAACCCATTTACTATCTAGTTAGGCAAACCTGTCAATATCACAACCGCACACTAGATAATTATGTATCGTTTTAAATAATTGAACCCCCCTGTCAGGGTGACAGTCCTAATTACTAAAGGGGAAGCGCTATACTTAAGGATAGAAAGGAATAAAAATATACAAATACATAATGTAGAGCAATAAAATAAACAACTCAATTAAAGATGTAATCTCGCAAATTCAATAAAAGTGCAAAACAATTATAGGGTTCATAGATCATACATAAATGAAGCTATAATTTATTAGTTCATACTAAAGGAAATAAAACTATCAATTAAGAGTATCATATTCATATTCAAAAGACAAAACAAAATAAATTACTCTACTAATTGCTGAAAACTGATAAAAAAACGACTTGGAATGGCATGAACCGCTTCTAGACTCCATCTTCACTACTTCTCTCTTGCTCCAGGCGAATTTATCTTTCTCTCTGACTAAAAACTGACCAAGGACACGTTTCTAATGTTAATTTTTAGTATATATAGGTTCGGAAAATGTTTTATGGGTTATAGGTCTGTTTTAAGTGTCCAAGTCCAGCCCAAAAACATTTTACTAAAGTGTGGATTGGTCTGAACCACGACAGCGACAATTAACATAACTTTCTCATTACAGTTCTAAATCACAAACCGCCAAATCCTACGTGTTCCTTACTTTACATACAATCTATACATGAAAGGCGTCCTTCAATATCCTTGTCAATCTTGTGTGGAACCTCGAACAATCTACTTTCCAAATTTGACCAACACAACCTTTCACTTTCTAGAAGTGGTCGAAACTTTCTTTTTTACCATAACTGAGGGGTAAACTCGATTTCTTCATTTCTTATCATTATCTCGGAGTATCCTAGCTTCTAAGTACCTAAGCGTTGCACAACGAACACACAAATTACGCACAAAATCTCTAGAAATAATAAAAACACCGAAACTATACAAAAAATGTGAGGAACGTCAATAATAGGGGAAATCCATCAACTAAGCACTAAATACCCCCTAAAATGATACGTCGTGACTAGATTCACATAAATGAAGACATCGCTGACTTATTTGTGACATAGGTCCATATATTATGCAAAAATTGAAATATAGGCCTTCATATTATAAAAAATTGCACTATAGATCTCTATGTTATGTAAAGATTACACTATAACTCTCCTTATTAATTTTTAAAAATTATTTACCTTATGAATTCCTACACTAATATTTATTTTACTATTAAAAATATCTATATATAAAAATAATTATAGGCCTAATAAATAAATTTTTAAAATTAGGAAGGCTAAAATGAATATTCTAAAAGATGAAGGGGGCCAATAAGTTATTAAACTTGTTTTTTAAAGGGTAATTTTTTTTTCAAAGGTTATTCTTTTTTTTTTTTTTGACAAATAAGGGGAGGTCATAACCCCCAATCTATAAAGTGGCTGATGTCTCCCCATTTGTGTTGATTTAATATTAGTTGGAGACATCATTTTTAGTGTTTTAGAAGTCTAAATACTCATTTTTCCTATGTATTAGTACACTTCCTATTTCTTGTTTTGATTTAATGAATTATTATTTTTAGAGCATATTGAGTTTAATTTAATTTATCTAGTGTGAAGCTTTAAAGATATATACGGTGATTAAATAGATGCCAAATCAATTCTAAGATATAAAGGAAAGAAGATATGCATGGAAATTGGAGATAAGGTAAGAAAAGCTAAGATATGGAAAGATTAAATTGCCAAATAAATCTGAATTCAAGCACCTATGACCATAGAAGTAATCATAACTCAAGATTGGCTAGGAATTTGGAAGAATGGTATGAAGCAAAGTTATAGAGCTTTCCGAGACAATAAGTTTCGACTATTGGAACGCATCAAACAGATAAGTATTGAAGGAGTTACAGCGAAAACAAAACAACGGCAGATTATTACCTTTTCTATATTTTAGGGTTACGAATTTGAGTTGGGCTTGGAATCCAAGTTACTTGTCTTCCACTCCAAGAAAACGAATTAGGTCTTCTAAACACCTATAAATACACCCTTAAACCTCTGTAAATTCATCCTTGCCTCCCATAAATTAGTCCTTAAGTTTTATATCATTAGAGTTATTGAAGAGAGCAAGATGACATCTTTGTATCAATAATTTAGTTTATTTCTTTCAGGTATGAACTAATTTTCCCATAGCTTGGGTTTTGCATTATGTATAATCTATGAATTCTATTTTCTTTCTATCTAAGTTTTTTTGGGAATTATATGTTCTAATATAATTCTAGCTACTTAACCATATATTTGAATAATGTGTTTTTATTTATTGTCTGTCTTAAACCTGATCAATTTAGGTTGTGCTAATAATTGTTAGATGGTCGCCCGGAAGGGGTGTCTAATTATTGAAGCACCACATAAACGTCTAGATAAGGAATTGGTCCTGACAACACCAGCCTAACTAGATAGTCATTAGGGTTTGTTTTAATCACCATATCACCAATTGAAGGAATTGTTTGCTTAGTAACCTAGTAGCGTAGGATAACCCTATTTTAAATTGCCTCGTGGTTGTATCGTAGCCTACCTATTCGCTCTCCGGGTGTAGGTAGGAATTTAGAATCCTGACTAAGTATCTAAGAGCTGATAGAAAGAATTAGAAGGATTAGTGTATACTAGCAAAATATAAGCTATACTCTTTCATCTCATATTTTCTCATATTTATTTTATTGTCTTTTAATTTATTAGTTTAATTATTCATCTCTCAATTAATCATCTTTATTTCTTGTTTCTTTTAAATATTAATTGCTACTCTAATTATTTGCTCATTCATGTAACACACTAAGTCCCTGAGAATGAATTCTTCTTATTATTAAAACTTGCATACGTCATGTAATACTTGCAGTACCGTGCCTGTCTAGGGTGATTAGTGAATTGTTTTCCGGCTTATTTTATCTTATTTTTATCACACACACCATGAAGACATGTGGAATCCACCATGATAAGTTCCATAGTTGATGATGAATATAATTGAAACTTGTTTATATTTAAATTGGTTGAGTAAAAGTACATGAATAGTTCAAAAGAGAAGTGTTTAGATCTTCATGAAACCTACGTTGAATTCATACATCAATCAAAATAAAAACAAGTACCACCATCGAATCTCGGAAATGGTACATATTTTTTCTTTTTCTTTCCTAGAGGCTTAATATTATATGATAAGATACAGTAAATCTGTAACTACAATACATGGTTTTTGTTATTATTTTTCTAACCGTCGACAAGTTAATAATACTTTATGACTAAAATAAATAATACACACACACATATATATATATATATATGTATGGATGACCCCCGAAATCAAGTCAGTGTCACAACTTATGCAAGAAGATTCGGATGAATGGGATGCCAAGACACTAGACAATATGCTTCCAAGCCATGTCAATGCAGAAGTCTCTAGGATAACCATTTATGCAACGCTAGGAAAAGGATAAGTTCATCTGGCCTCACTTATAAATCAGGGAAATATATTACTAAGTCGGGGTATGCGACTCTTACAAACGAAGTTGTCAATCAAAACTCACAGTCATCAAGAACAATTGAGACAAACAACCATGGGGTTTGGGAAAAATATGGAAAACTAATGTACCGACAAAGGTTTGCATTTTTTCTTGGAACGCATGTAAGAATGATCTGACTGCAAGGGAAATCCTAAAACAACAGAAGTGTGTAAAGGATGATTGTTGTTATTGGTGTGATGAGATGACTAGATCAATGAATTATTTGCTTCTTACCTGCCGAGACTGACGACAACTCTGGGTTGGATTTTTGTTAGAAATTTGTATTGGAGAGGATGTGAGATAAAACCTTGGAAACTAGATAGTGAATATATCACAAGCTTACGGGGTGAGGGGATGGACATTGCAAATTTCCATGACTTATTTTCTTCTGGTGTTATGAATTATCTGGAAGGCTAAAATGAAGGTGATACTTGAAAATTGGAGAATTGATGTCAGCAAGGTTTTTCTATCCACGTCAATTGGAATGAAGAATCGGTTTGGGGATGAGTGTAAAACACTAGAAGACGGGGGCAATAACCGTCCAAAAGTAGTAAAAGGTCAGTTCAAAATATGGAAAAAGGATAGGATTCGAACATTATAATTTTGTGTGACGCGTCTTTTACTTGTACCGCGGAGCCAATGTGCATTGGAATTATTAAATATGACAAGAGGACTAGAACTAGAATAACGCGATCAAGGACGTACTTTGGGACATCACCTAATGAAGGTGAAGCAAGAGTAGTATTAGAAGCAGTAGAGTGATGTGAGGAAACGAATGAGTGTAAGACGATAATTTTTCTGACAACCTTGAAGTAAACAAGGTATCGGGTCACTGTCAACAGCATCTTGGTTTGTCCATCCAGTTTTGAAAAAATAGCAGAGCGTACGGAGGGTATGTTCCTACATATCTTTCTACCAGATCCCTTGACAATTCAATGTCCAAGAAAATTGCATTGCTAGATAAGTTAGGCGGAAAACCAGAGTTTGTGTGGAACAAGTGATGTGTGGAAGCATGCTTCTCGGGAATAGGGATAGGTTGAACCACTCGACCACATACCATGATCGCTTTACTCGTAAAGAAAAGATATGGATGACTAAAAGAAAGCAATTTAGTTTTCTTAATATATATATATATATATATATATATATCCAACTTTTATAAGGATGAAACCATTGACACCTTGATTTACTTTTTAAATTAGATATTTTAACCTTCATTGTAAAAAATTACCATTTTTTTTAGTATTTTATATGCTTAATTTAATTTAATTTATTAAAAATCAGTATATGATTCATTGTAAAATAAATGTTCAAAACTAGTAAATTATAAATAAAATATAAACACTTATCTAAAAATTGTTAGAGGTTATTGTATGGATAATTTATTATGATAATATTTAATTTAATACAAGATAGAACGAGGTTAAGTTTATTGATATTAATAAAGTGTGAATCACAAAGTAATGAATACTTTATATATAGAGAGAGAGTAAATAAAAAGTAATGATATATACTTTTTAGTATACTATCCATGATGTGACCTGAATTGAGTTGAAGTTGATCGTCAATCAAATCATGAAAATAAATAGATGGGTGAGTGCCTAATAAATTCTCGCATTGCTGTGTACTATCTCTTAAAAGGTATGGTCTTTTTACCCTCCTTAAGAGATCTTGAATTTGAATGCAGTTGATGTCAACAAATTAATCTAATAAATCATTAATTAAGTACAAGACAATGAAATGATATGCATCAGAAAAGAAGTTTTTTTCTTTTTTAAAAAAAATGACATTTTGAGTTATGAGAAAATTCGCAAAACTCATAAAAACGAGTTACGGAAAAATCCTCAAAACTCTTAAAAAAAATAGTAAGTTGAGTTAGTGGAAATGTAATAAGTTAAGCTATGAGAATACTCCCAAAACTCAAAAAAAATATTGAATAAATATTTTTTTTGGTATAATAATGGGTTAGTTATATTACAAGAACAGTGTAAAATAAAAATTATATGATAGCTAACATACTTCATAATTATAAGAGTTTTATCTCCTAATTGAAGAATAATTTGAGTTTTGAGAAATATCCCAAAATTTAAATGTTCTTCAAATCAAAGGTTAAACACATAAAAATATGGTGTATGTATATATATATATATATATATATATATATTTCATAATCATGATACATATTTGTTGTTTTTGTTACTTCGTAAATGATAAAGAAAAACTGAAATATATAAACAAAACAAAGATTCACCAAAAAAAAAAAATAACGAGTTATGTAAAAAAATTCATAACGTTACACTGTTATTCAAAAAGAAAATAAAAAAAATATATAAATAAGTTATTATTATATATAAAGTTTAGAAATATAATTTCATTCTATAATAAACAATAAATAATAAACAATAAATAATAAACAAAAAAAAACACAAAATGTATAAAAAAAAACAAAGAACATGTTGAGTTATTTGTAATTTTTCATAATTCAATATGTTATTCGAAATGAAGAAAAATATTAATCAAGTATTAACAAGTCATGGGTGTCTCATTACTCCCTCCGTTCCACTTAATTTGTCCACTTAGCTTTTCACATATATTAAGAAACATAATAAATGTATTCTCCATTACAAAAATACCCCTAATAAAGTATCTTGATATCTTAAATGTGTATTGGAAATATAAATTTTAATATTTTAATAAGGGTAATAGTGGAAATAGTAGTAAAAAAAGTGTCTTGAACTCCTAAGTGGACAATATATTTGGTACATTAATTTTAGTAAGTGGACAATTTAAGTGGAACGGAGGGAGTAATAAGTCCAGACCCATTATTATGAAAATAACAACCCAAAAAGGAACTGACATTTTTTTGGGTTTAATCCGTATAATCAAGTAATTTTCGTCACTTGTGATTTTTAACTTGTGTAAGTTTGTATCTCCTTAGTCCGTTTTCTTTAAATTGCTCTCAGAACGTATTCTGTTACTAATATATCTTCTTATATGATGCATGCTAAAAGGTGCTACCAATCTAGCATTGTGCGTCAAATATTATAACCACAATCAAATTTCAGGATTGTTGGAAGCTCTTAATTCAGACACACATCATATTCCCTTGTATGGAAATATGAAATAAAAAATAGAGAATTATATAGGGATACTGAAATCAATAAAATGTATGAATTTTTAAATTAAAATTTGTTTATTATTCGTTAATACTAATGAAATATAAAGTGCAGAAAGTTTGTTTGTAATTTTTTTTTAAATAGTCTAATATAGAAAGATTGTTGTGAGCATCTGATAATAACTAACAACGTGAAAGAATAAGCGTAAAAAAACAGACAAATATATCATACTTTTTACGATAGATTAATGACGACTGTGGTCAAGGGAAGTAAAAAATAAAATGAAAGATTTATTAGGCATTAATTCTTGATGCTTAACTTTTACTTAAATTACGTCACATAAATAGTTTATTGGAAGGTATATGTCATTATTTATAAATAAATCCTAAGATTTAGTAGTTTTTTAGACTTATAATCTAAATTGTAAATCTTTATTTACAATTATATTTACTTTTTGGTCAATCTATAATCTTTTTTTTTGGGTCAGTCGTTCCTATCAGTCAAAATTATTACAGACATATTCCATGTTACCCAATTCCTAGTCTCGTAAACGAGGAAAGCAAGGTACTGCGATCCTCCATGGTGGCCTCCGATTGCCTAGCACTTCGTGCTGCTCGGTCCGCCAACCCGTTCAATCTAAGCGGCAGATGTCTGAAAACCAAATGGTGGTGGTCCTCAGCGATCCGTCGGATCCGCTTGACGAAGTGTCGAACTTTCCAAAAAGCGTCTGGCAACGACATGATTCCTTGAATTAGATCAATGTTATCTGAACAGATAACAGTTTTGCAGTCCGGGTGGGCCATGCTAAGCTGAGCTGCTTCAAAGACTGCAACGGCTTCCCCTTCCACAGCGGAATCTGTCCAGATAGGTTTAGAGAAAGTCACTCTATGACCTGATTGATTATCTCGCTTAACAATTCCAATTCCACTAAACTCTGTTGTAGATTTAAAAGACGCATCGCAAGTATAAATAAAACGTGTGTCCCGGAATTCATCATTGTTCCATGGCTCTGTCTCTGGCTGTCTTGGGTTTGGTACACTAAGCTGGGGTGTTTGTATCCAATCCGGTCCAAATAAGTCTTTCATACCTGCAAGAATAGAAAAGATAACATCTTTTGGTTGTATATGTGTGTTTTCATGTAGCATTTTCATTTTTGCTTTTCATATGTTCCACAGTGTTAGTTGAATGTATCCTATAAATGTATGTTGTTCCCATATTTTGTTATCCATAGTGTCACATAAGTTCGTTATCCAGTCTCCAATAGAGTCTGGGTCCACTTCAGGCACAGTATATTACGACATGTTATCCATAGTTGTCCCTGCCCACACCTGTTTAGAAAAAGTACAAGATAGTAGCATGTGAACCACAGTATCCGTCTTTGTATCACACCAATAACAGTACTTCGAATCACTACAGTGACGGAAGTACAAGTTTTGTTTTGTTGGTAGTATATTACGGCATGCTTTCCATGTGAAAGATCGCACCTTATTAGCTACATTTGATTTCCATACCCGATTCCACAGTTTTGGGTTACAAAGAGCCGCTTGTTGAGATGTTTGAGCCGTGTCAGACCATTTCTGTTGCATTAAGTTCCTGTATCCCGACCTGGTTGTATATGTACCTGTCTTAGTATGAGGCCATATAAAAGTGTCCTGATCCTCCGTATTGAGTAGTGAAAGTTTCCTAATTTCCCCATGTACTGGTCCCGGAATTACATTATCAATTATTTCCCAGTCCCATCCATTCTTTTGTTGATTCATGAGCTGATCGACGGTTTCCAAGGTAGTATTACTTGGCTTGTCCTTAATGATACCTGAGGGTAACCACTGATGGTTCCAAATATTCGTAGATTCGCCATTCCCTATTTGAATCATACCTTGCGCCCGTAGGACATCCCGACCTTCAAGTAAGCTGGCACAGGACCATGTTCTGCTCTGTCGCAATTTCACATCTAAAAAAGAGCAGTGGGGAAAGTATATACCTTTCAGAATTCTGGCCGCTAGTGATTCTGGGTTAGTCAGAATTCTCCAGGCTTGTGAGGCCAGCAAAGCGGTGTTAGCTTTTTTGAGATCTCTGAATCCCATACCTCCTACTACATTAGCTATCGTCATTTTCTCTCATTCCATCCAATGAATTTTCTTTTTTCCAAGTGAATTCCACCAAAATCTGGCAATAATCGATGCCAGTTTCCTGCAAAAACCCAATGGAAAAGAAAAGATAGACATCGCGTAAGTTGGTATTGCCTGTAAAACAGCTTTAATAAGAATCTCCTTTCCGCCTTCCGATAATAATTTCGCGATCCATCCTTGCGCTTTGTTAAAAACTTTGTCCACTATCCAAGTAAGTGTCTCCATTCTTGATCGTTTGTGACATAGAGGGATTCCCAGATACTTCCCCAGATCTCGTGTCTCTCGAACTTGTAAAATTTTAGTAACCTGTCTTCGAACGTTTTCTGGTGTTTGTTTACTGAAACACACCGATGACTTCTCAAAATTCACTTTGACCCGAGCATCTACAGTACGTGTCAATACACTCTTGAAATTCCTCTAGGTCATTTCCCCCCAAGGAGAGAAAGAATAGTGAATCATCTGCAAATAACAGGTGAGAAATAATCGGGCAGTTACGCGTTATTTGAATACCTGAGATACGCTTTTGTTGAACTTTAGTTTCCAGTAATGATATCAAAGATTCCGTCAACAAGGCAAACAAGAGGGGGGATAAGGGATCCCCCTGCCTTAACCCTTGATCTGATTGAAAGGGGGGTTGTCGCTCTCCGTTAATATTGAGTTGAAAGTTGAAACGTGACCGTCGAAATACAGTTCCAAATCCAGTCTACCCATTGCTGGGCGAAACCCAATTTGACAAGTAGTGCTCTCAAAAAATCTCAACGAACTTGATCATACGCTTTAGCCATATCCAATTTAATCGCCGCAAAATTTTCTTTATTCTTCAAATTCCTTTTCATAAAAAAAGAACCTCCTGAGCTATAAGGATATTGTCCTGTAAAACTCTGCCCTTAATGAAAGCTGACTGTGTTGGTAAAGTTATACTGTTAATAATCTGTTGGAGTCGATTGGCCAAAATTTTCGCAATTATTTTATATACATAGTTCACACAGAATATAGGGCGAAAGTCCCCCACACCTGTCTGAAAATCTCCTTTAGGAATAAGAGTTATCAGAGTCTCGTTTAATACTATGAGGGATGTATTATTGGTGAAGAAGTCGATCACAAGGGTTACCAAATCATTTCCGATAATATCCCAATATTCCTGAAATTTTTTCCCATTTAATCCATCTGGCCCAGGGGCCAAAAACCGCCTTTTTAATTTCCTCCGTGTCCGGTATTTTAGTCAAATAATCATTCATATCTGGTGTAACTTTAGGGCTTATATCCCTGAGCGCTTCTGTTAGTTCCGTAGGTTCCTGTTGACTAAGAAGGTTAGCGTAAAAATTATTAAATTGTTGTTTAATATCACTCTCATTCTGCACCCAATCACCATTATTATCCCGTATCCCCGCAATCCTATTACAGTTCCGTCTCTGAGAAGTAAGGGCAAAAAAGTATTTTGTGTTTTTGTCCCCATATTTGATCCACTAGTCTCTAGCCCGATCAGACCAGTAAATTTCTTCACGTTTCCAGTACATCTCCAGTTGGGTTCGTACAATTGCTTCCTCTGTTTGTTGTTTTTCAGAGTATGGCTTATTCCCAATCGTAAGTAGTTGATTCTCTAGTTCCATGATTTTGACTTTGTTGTTCGGAAAAGTCAATTTACTCCACGTAGTTAAAGAATTTGTAGTGGCAGCTCGTTTGTGAATAACCACCTGAAGTGGTCCATCATCGATGTGTTCATTCCACGATTGTTGAATAATAGTCCTACAGTGTTCATGTTCATACCAATTTGATTCAAAGCGAAAGTGTCGTATGTGTCTCCTTCCTTTTCCCTTAGGCAGAAGGATGATTGGTGAATGGTCGGACCCCACTGCAGGGGGAATATACACTATTGCATTTGGGTATTCAGTTGTCCATTCTGTTGTGGCAAAAACTTTATCAATGCGAGACTTAACAACGTTCTCATCGCCTCGTCTGTTGATCCAAGTGAAATAACTTCCATAGGTCTGTATTTCAGCTAGCATATTATTAGTCAAAAAAAAATTAAAATTAAGAATGTATTGCTGGTGTGGAGGGGAAGCGCTGAGCCTCTGTGTTGTATTCGTTATATCATTAAAATCACCCAAAATGACACAAGGGTCAGTATGGTTGGCCCTCCATTCTGTAATTTGGTTATACATGAGATTCCTTTCTAGAAAATTGTTAGGAGCATGGACAAAAACGTAATAACATAAACTATTCTTATCATTCACTACAATAGGAACATAGTACGGGCTAGAGTTCAAAATAGAAACATTAACGTCAGCATTCCAAACCACCAAAAAACCTCCTGAGTGATCCATACTCCCTTGGGGGTTAACCACAAATAAATTTCAAAACGTAAATTCCTAACAAAAATTGGAGCGTCCACAGTATTCATCATTGTTTCGCAAAAACAAGCCACAGTGGGCTTATACTCCTCCACCATGGCCCTGAGAACTTGGACTGTCAAGGGGGCCCTAATCCCCTGACAGTTCCAAAACAGTGTAATCATTTTCCCACCGCGGCCAAAACCAGTTGGCTGCTACCTCTAACTTGCCTTATCCTTAGTCTTACACTCTTACCCGTACTTCTACGATAGTCATTATCCACCACATTAATCCAAACAAGACAAAGGTACAAAATGAGATTGCACAATACATAAAAGGTTACCTGAGATTTAAAGTAGTATCCAGTTGCGCACCATTAAGATGCAAAGTTAATCCGCGATTGTCCATCGATCTCCATAAATTCTGTTTTCATTTGATTTGTTAAAGGCATCCACAAATGACCATCGATCTCCATGTGTGTTGTTATGTTAACGTGATCAAATACGCACCTTTGATTTGCAAAGTGACTCCATAAATGGCCATCGATCTTCGTACTATCTTTATTACTTTTGTTTTCAGAATGAATCCATAAATATACCACGATCTCCATTAAACTTCTCACATTATCCTCCACATCTTTTATCTCCTTCTCATCTTTACTATCCAAAATTACCTCAACTCCTAGCTTCACATAGGTTTTGGTTTTACTTCACCATTTGTTCGAATATCATCACCTAAACTCTTAATTGCGATACACCTAATCAATGAAATCCAATGGTCCTTTTCCTTGTACAATGAGACACCATAGAAACCAAAAAAATGCACAGGAAATTTGCCCAATTTAATTGACAGAGTCCAAACAGATTCCTTTTGAGTAGCCCATATCCAAACAATATCTAATCCCGCATCTGTATACCAGTAGGCCCAACAACAAAATTGAAATAAACCCTCCACTACTAACAACCCACGCTCTGTCTTCTCCAATCTTTCCTGCAATATACAACACACCACGACCTTCCAAAGGATCGGAGCTTCCATCTTCGTACCTACTAAGTGCAGCCACTCCATTCTTCTGCTACAAACCACATCAAGTTGTCTTCCCGCCTCCAATATATTGTCTGAATTTAAGATGCCAGACAACAGCCACCTTGGTACATCGCCTAGTTTCCTGTCCTCAAAATCTCTAATCCAATGTGTTTTTAGCGTTCCCCTCCTCCTTCCAATATTCAGCAAATCCCATCCACCTCGCTTCGCAGATTGAGTCCGTATTTGTAATTCAGTTTTAACCCTTGCCCTGCCCTTGTTCAAAAGTTTCTCAACTCTGATACGAGAAAAATATGTGCGAAAGTTATGAAGTATCCAACTGTTCGATTCAGTATCGCCGTTCACACCCAACACCTCTAAATATAAAACTTCCGATTCAAGGTTATAGTAGCCCCTGTTCATAGAAATTCTATAACAATTATTTCTGATAACAAAAATAAAAACTCCTTCTGAAATCAATCCCATGATATTGTAATCAAAATTAGTAAAAAGTAGATTAAAACTGAAAGATTCCTCTTTTGTGAGTTCTAAATGATTGAGAAAACCATCGGTGGATAGCCCCATGGCGTTAAAGATTAGAATTATGTCTAGTGAATAAGAGTAATCTACAAAAGAAACGAAGAAAATCGTTGACAGAAAGCCAAAATAGAAGAAAAAAATAGTCGAAACCCTAGCCTTCAAAGTCGCCTAAATCGCACCTACACAAGGTGAACCGTGTGCATATATTGAATGTAACTTTTTTTTATTATTATTATATTATTTTTGTTTGAAAGAATAGTATTACAATCTATAATCTATAGGTCGAAATGAATATTAAATTTTTAAAAAAAAAATACATATATCATCATATATTGTATTTTGTCAAATAATTTATCCTGCATGATACTTTTTTCTTTTTTTGTCAAGTATCGTGCATGATACACTTATGCATTTTCAATGTGTCCGAACACAAACAACACAAAAGCTTTTGGACCAAAAAAAAAGAAAAAGAACACAAACAACACAAGTCATTCCTCACCCTTAGCATTCACCAAGAGCCAAAACTAATCCTATACCCGTACCACTCGTGGCCCCTACCTCTAACCTCAAACCTCAAAGCATAAAGACTTGTCTACGACCCCACGCAGACAAGGCGAAACTCCCAATCATCACACTTCCCCACGTGCCTTTCGTCTGTTTACACTACGTGGCGAAAACATATCCATCCACATCACCAATAAAACAATATGCTCTTGGATATGCTCTTATAAAACCATCGTTTGGATACACCCAAAGTATATCCTTTTTTTACATCCCAAAAGTGAAATTTTGAAATGAAGACCTAGCTCCTTTCCCTGAATGGTAAAAGAGTTTTTCAGAATATTCGATAATAAATTCCTCATTTTCATTTTCAGCTTCATTTTCTATTATCGTCTTCTCGTAATATAAATACACAACACTTTCACATATATAAAATACTTCAAACTAACTTTCCGAAAAAGAAACATAATCAAACAATGTCTGATTTCACGAGAACAAAGCGAGTCACTGACTCGCTTCCGCTTGATGATAGAGTAAAAGCTCGAATGTTTGGCCAGGAGCAGCTCAAGTCAGGTAACATTAGCAGCGGCAGTGAGTACAGTGCTCACAACGACATCGTTTCAGAAAGCCTTTCTGATCTTTTTTACGGTTTTGTGATGGATAATGACGATGTAACTCAGAAGGAGTTAAAGGAGAAAAATATGGATGTAGAACTTGGATCTTCAATTAATGACTCAGCTAAAGTGATCCGAGAGTTAAGAAATATTTTAGATGAAAATTATGATTCATATACAGATATTCTAAGGGAAAATGTTGGTAAAGCTATCGAGTTATTTTCATGTACGGGAATGGAGAAGTCTATTTATAAAAGAAATGTGATGGCGTTTTTGATTAATTTAGGCTATAATGCTGCCATTTGCAAAACTAAATGGGAGAGTTCTGGTGGTCTCACAGCTGGGAATTACGAGTTTATCGATATTATACGGGTAGATTCCGATACCGGATCCTCATCTCGATACTTCATTGAGCTAGACTTTGCAGGTGAGTTCCAGATCGCGAGACCAACGAGCAATTACGAGACACTTTTACAGTTATTACCTAGGGTTTTTGTTGGAAAAGCTGAGGAGTTAAAAACGATTCTGAAAATAATGAGCGACGGAGCAAGGCGATCGTTAAAGAGTAAAGAACTTCATCTTCCACCGTGGAGAAAACACCGGTTCATGCAAAACAAATGGTTTGGTTCTTACAAAAGGACAACAAATACATTTCCTGCAAATATTTGTTCTGCATCATCGTCAAATCAGACTTTTGTCATTAAGTGCCAATATGTGGGTTTTGATACTCATGCTGCTCGTTTTTGCCTTCCTCCTGCCACCCGTATAAGATGATATTAGTATATATAGTTATCTAGTAGATATTGGTTTTAGGATTAAAACGATGCAAAGGAATTTTTAAATAGATTTAGTGGTTCATATTAAAAATTGATCAAAAAAATAAATTTTATTTTGTCAATGAATGTACACAAAAATTGCGCTTTATACTTATGACTGGAATTATCAAGATTTTATGTGCAAGAGCATAACATGATTCTCGTAACTATGTATATAACTTTTGCACTAAAAATAAATACAAATCTTCAAAGAATTCATGTTGTTTTCATCCAAAATGATTGTAGTAACAAATCTAAAAAAATACTTTTAAAAGTGTTTTAAATTCTAAAAAATATTTTATAAAAAATATAAAACATATATTTAAAAAAAATTGAAGTAATTTTAGATTTTTAAAATTATTTTTAATAAAATTTCATCCTAAAAACATTTTTTTACACTAAAATAAGTATTTTCGAACAATTATTTAATCGAGCTCAGGATTTTGAGCTCAGGGTTCTGTTATCCACTTTTCCAAGAGAGTAATATCGTATTTATAAATAATATCAAATATATATCATTTTAAATACATTAAAAGGTTTTAAAAAATAATATAATATTAAAAGATATAACCTATACGTATCTAATAAAGATTATACTGAAGTAAAAAATAATCTAAACAACTAGCTAGGATTAGCTCACTGGCCAGAGTCTTGGTCTTTCAATCTATTTGTTCAGGTTCGAACCGAGTCAAATAACTCAAAGTCCAAAATGGCTCTTCTATGTAACAAAAAAAAATCTAAACAACTAATGATAATGTAAAGATAACTATGTATAAAATTAAACTAGAGATATATAGATATAATATATATATAATATATGATAAAGAATATGGACAAGATAAAAGCAATCAAATACTTAGTAGGTAAACTCACGAATTAACCAGATGGGATTAGCTCACTGGCCAGGGCCTTGGTCTACCAATCTAGTGGTGCAGGTTCGAACCGAGTCAATGACTCCGAGTCCAAAGTGGCTCTCCTATGTAACCAAAAAAAAAAAAGAATCAATTGTTGATTGATGCCTATTAAAAAACTTATTTAGAAAAAGGTGCCTAGAAAAAAAAATTATTGAAAACAGCCCCATCCCAAATTACCCTTATAATTAACAATTAAAAAATAAGAAAAAAACTAATAAACACGCGCGCGTCCGTGAATTTTTTTTAAATCGTCATAACTAATTCAAAAAAATCAAAAAAAATTATATTTGGATAAATCAAATTAATATTTACGTCTATGATTTTTTTCGGAATTTTATAAATTTTTTGATTTTTTTTATTTTTTTAAATTTTTTTCGCAGACACGAAATTTCATGTTTAAAACATGGAATTTCATGTTTATTTCACGGTTTAAAACATGGAATTCCATGTTTAAAACATAGAATTCCGTGTCTGCGAAAAAAAATTCAAAAAATTCAAAAAAATTCAAAAAATTCAAAAAAAATCAAAAAAAATTCATAAACGTAAATATTAATTAGATTTATTCAAATTTTTTTTTTTAATTTTCTGATTTTTTTTAATTCGTTATGACGATTTTAAAAAAATTTCACGGACGCGCGCATGTGATGGAATTAGTAAAGGTATAGAAAATATAAAGGGGATGTTTTCTATAAATAATTACTTCATTAGGCATTTTTTTTTAAATAAGATTTTGAAGGCATAAAAAAACAATTAGAGAGTTTAATGAGGATGTTTTCAACAATAACCCAAAAAAAAACTCACGAATTATAGAAAAAAAATATTCAAACACGAGCCCGTTTGGGATTGATTATTTTGGAGCTAAAAGCGCTTTTTGATTAAAATTAAAACATTTGTAAAAAATATTAAAAAATATTTTGACCTCCAAAATCACTTTAAGTGATTATTTTAATAATAACTAATCTATTGCTTTTCCAAAAAGTGATTTTAAGAGTCTAAAACATTGTTATGGATCTAAAATCACTTTAAGTGATTATTTTGAAAAGCAATCCCAAACGGGCACTAAGGGTTTAATTTGAAATTTTTTTATTTCTGGTTTCTTATTCGAAAATTCTGAATTTGAAATAAATTTTTAAAGTTCGAAATTCTAGTATTCGATTTTTCTAAAAAATTAGAACTGAAATAGTACAATTTTTATTTTTGAATTATATTTTTGATTTTTTATTCTATAAATTAAATAAAAATAATAAATAATAAGGTAAAGAAATATACAACCGAAAACGTTGAAAAAAAAAAAGCAAATCGGTGAAAAACAATGAAACATTTTCTTTGATGTTCGAAAAAAAGACAATGAAACATGATAAAACCTAAAATCCATCTCTTCACACTCGCATTGGATAAAAACAAAAAGAAATCCATTCACATTCAGGTTCCACGAAACCGCTTATTCTCCTACACAAGAAAACCGCAGCCATTACTGGACAATTTTTCCATCATCAACCTGTTTTGTTTACGCTATCAACAAAAGTTTCAAAATTGCGATTAGCAATTTCCGAACCAAAAGTTTCAAAATTTCCGCGCTGAAATTTCAGAATTTCCGATAAATTCTGAATTCGGACTTTGTTTTTCCAGTTTTGAAGAATAGGATCGGAATTGGGAAGGAAAAGATCTATTCCGCAAAAAATTGAAAATTTTCTGAAAGACCTTTTTTCTGATATGTTCCTTCTGATTTCCACCCCTACTTGACATACAATAAAGTAAAGAGAAAGTGAAAAAAAGTTATACATGATCCGAATTGGTTCGGCTTATATAGGTTTAGTCAATTACCTAAGGCTATTTGACCCTTAGAATTTTTCAAGTTTCTCCACTATATATATATTTTAAGAAGGTGAGAGCACAAAACTTTTAAAACCAGCTCGAAAACCCTTCGAAACAACCTTTTGTGCTATCGAAACATAAGTAACCGAGTATACTCCCGATACTAAAAACATCATTTCACAAATCTGGGAAAACCCTCTCTTGTGTATAAATCACACGAGGGTTAAAGTATTCTAACAATACTCACAAACCATTTCTCACATTCGTGAAACCTTCTTTCGCATATAACCTACACGAGGATACATATATCTTCCTTTCCTAGTCTATTGAAAACCACGCTTCTCACTTAGAACAAAAGGAACACTAGGACTGAATTTGACACTTATCTACCAAGAATCTATACTTCTTTATGAGTAGATATAACATGTGGCTTGCCAAGCATATTAAAAAGATGAAAATTTTAATTTGAAATGTTTTCGGACTTTTTTTGAAGATCTCAACTTGAAAACTTGAATTTTGGTGTTGAAAAGAGTCATTTTCATCTATTTGAAACCTTCTATTTATAGATAACAAAAGTTCTAATTAATAATTCCACATGTCACCAAATTACTACTTGAATCTTCAAGTGTTGGATATTTGTCTTCTCTTTGTCGAAGTCCAATCTTGCAACAACTAGTCCATTATTTACTATTTAACATCATATGTCTGGTATCTATTTCAGCGGATGGCCAACTTCTTGCCTTCAACTTTGAAAGTTTCTTAAGACGCTCTTCACAGTTTGGTACTCTACTATATCGAGGATCTAGAATTCTAATCATTACAAAATATATTTTCATATGCATCTCGGAGATCCAGGCTTCTGGTTTTCTAGAGGTGTGGAGTCTTGATCTTTCACACACTTTTATCAGAGGCTCTTTTGGATTCCGGTTTTACTCGACAACTTCGGAGATCCAGACTTGAATTTCTATAGCTAAGGAGTTTTAGCTTTAGGTTAGCATTCCATTTCTCGTTAGTCACCTACAGACATATACAATCCCAACCCAGAAAAAGATCACTTTCCTTAATTCGGCAATTTCCGAACCAAAGTTCTGAAATTCCGAGCCTAAAGTTCTGAAATTTACGAACCAAAACCGAATTTTCCGTGCCGAAATTTCCGAATTTCCGGTAAAGTTCGAAATTCCGAATTCGGAATTCTTTTTTCCACTTCTGAAAAATAGGAACGGAATTGGAACAGAAAAAATCTATTCTGAAAAAAATTGGAAATTTTCCGAATGACCTTTTTTCTAATCCGTTCCTTCCGATTTCCACCCCTAGACGAGGATATATCAAATACTGCTCGTTGCACTTCTTCCATAGTCAGTTCTTTTGGCAGTTCATCATTCATCTCAGTTGTGACTTTTGATTTTATACACCCAACCGCGATATCTGGTACATATTGTTCTTATTCCTATTGTTTAAGTAGCCGTGTATAGTATGTTTGAAAGCATCCTTGCACTTCCGATATCTCTTCTTTCTATACCCCCAGATTATCTTGTATCCCTAAGATCCTATTTACCGATCTTCTCTACATTATAGCCAAATGAAAAAAAAATTGTGTTTCGATCCCCACATCTCAACCATATTTCTCGGGATCTATCCGCCCAATATTGTTCCTCATTTTATAGAGTGTTGTGAGTTGCTCTCATATTTTTTGTTTTTCTTGTGTTATTATCTCTCTCGGCATCTGATTAGAGAGCTGGACAAGTCTGTCTTGTAGGGTTTGTATTTGTATTTGATGTTTTTTAACGTTCGTCTACGCCATCTTTTAAGATCCTGAATAGTCGAATCATGTTTACAAATAAATAAGGGTATAGATTCTAATGTACCTGGTGGTCCCCAACCTTGTTGAATAATGTCTTTACATTGTGTGTGATCTGTCCAAAATGATTCAAATTTAAAAAACTTCTGACCCTGTTTTTTGTTCATGACTAATTGTAGTAATAGAGGTGAATGGTCTAAACCAGTCGCTACTGGTATAAAGACTTGGGCATTATGGAACTGTATTAACCCATTCGTAGTAACCAGTGCTCGATCGAGTTCTTCTTTGACTGTTTCAATACTTGTTCGGCGATTGGTTCAACTATAATATCATCCATATGAGGGTAGGTCCACAAGGACACTCAAAACCTTAGTTCTACGATGCTTGAATTAATCCAAAACTTTAGCAAAAGGGGATGGGACATACGACAGTGGAAGCATACATATGCTTAATATGTTGGAATATCTGGAAAGCTAAAATGAAATGCCTCCATGAAAATATATCTATTGACTGCGAATCAGTTATATTTAATACGAATAAGGTTATGCAGGAATTATTTGGACAGATGTGGCAGTCAGGGCAACCAACACAGGTTACCCGAGGCAATGTCAACCAACAACTGGACCCGACTCTTTCCAATCACTCAGACATTACCTGGCACTGCGACACGTCTTTTCAGGATATGCTTATACCGACAAGTATTAGTTGCGTGCAATATTATAAGTGTACGGGAGTGGTAGTTGGCAATACCAAGACACTACAATGCAACTCTGTCTTAGACGGAGAGACACAAGTGGTTCTGGATGCTACTAAACAATGTAAGGACTTCCTAAATGAGACGTCCAAAAAAACAATGTAATAGTTGCATATTAATGATCAAATCCTTTTCTCTTGATTTGTTGGCTTATTCAATTGTTAAACGATATTGTTCTCATTGAACTCCCATAAATAGCAAACTTCGCCAAATCGTTTGACACACCAACAAAATTCTTATGTAACTATTTTTTTCTTGTTTGTGAGAAGAGTTTGAGTGGGTTATAATCTTTAGATTGTGAATACACATAGTTAAAAGAAATAATGATCATATTTTGAAAAACATTCGACAATAACCAAGATGTATTAAAATATTTATGTTTTAGTATAATTTATTTCTAAATTACAAGTTTTGCTATTTTACTTTGAAATCCTATTTCTGGATTCAATAAATTTAACATGGTTTCAAAAATTTATTGTAAGAATTACATTATACTTAATATTTTCTTACGGTTAATTACATTATTGTATAAGCTATTAGAGTTTTCAAATTATGATGTCTTTTTTTTTTTCGCTAAGCAAACAATTTTATTGAACTCATTAAAATGTCTTTACAAAACTTTCACAACCTGCTACAATTCATTACGACTAAAAACAGCTAGAAACAAAAAGAAATATTACAAAGCAATTCTGACTATTTTTAAAGACATTTAACAACTTCTATTCCTTTGCTATTTCTTCATTTCTGCTAATGCTGCTATACTTTCTGCATCCAAGAGATTTCACATATAGCATATAGTTTAGATTCCTTATCAATTCCTCTTCGTTCATCACCTTACCATTGTGGATTATCGCATTTCTATTCATCCAAACATGGTAGACAAAACCTGTAAACCAACCTCCAATAATGTAATTCAAAAATTTGTTTTCTGCTTTATCAAGCAACAACTCCATCAGCTCCTCCCAAGTACTATAATTATTCAATCCAAAACCACTCCTCCTAATACATTCCATTAATATTCTCTTTGAGATTGGACAATTTATAAATAGATGGTCCCTATCCTCTACAGCATTAAGACAGGCTACACAAGTGGTATCCACATTTACACCCCATCCACTCATTCTGTACTTAGTAGGTAATCTGTCTAAGCAAGCAATCCAAGTAATAAAACTGCATTTAGGTACATTAGTTTTATACCATGTTAACCTGGTCCATTCAAGCATAGTACCTGATCCCCTTAACTCCTTCATAGTCTTTCTGAAAGAGAATTTATTTTTACAGCTAGCTGACCACTTAATCACATCTTGACCTTGAACAGGTGTTTCAAGTCCATCTCAGCCAACCCTTTAAGCTCCAAGGAGAAATGCCATCTGCCCCTACTATAGCAGCTACTCACTATCTTATTAGCCCATTCATTGTTATACACAAGCTCTCTATTCAAAGCTACATTTATATTTTCTCCCTTTATCCACCTATCCCAATACACAAAGGTTTCTGAACCATTCTTAATCTCATGGGAGATGAACTTATATGCCACATCCCTCAGGTTAAGGATTTTTTTCCAAATCCAAGCCCAATCCTGTTTAATATTTAACCCCCAAATACAGTTGCCTCTACTAATGTTACTATGAAACCAACTGCTAAGCAAATTACCCTTATTCTTATATATTCTCCAAAAAAGATTAAGCATACATACCTTGTTCATAGCTTCTATATTTGGTATATTTAATCCTCCTTCTGATTTTGGTCTACATATTTTATCCCAAGCTACCTTTGCTCCCCTTCCATAAAAAACTTGATAGCCATTGACTGATTTTGTAAATAACATTTGTTGGCAATAAAAAGACCCTACACCAATAGATGATTCTACTGATTAGCACAGCCCTTATCAACTCTAATCTTCCAGCATATGTCAATATCTTATTAATCCAGTGATTTATAGTCTCGCAAATCTTCTCAACCAATTTATTGGCCTCCCCTATACTCAGCTTTTTAGCATTTAAAGGAACACCTAAGTACCTGACAAGTAATACCCCCTTTTTAATGTCCAAAGTCCTCAAAATCTTCTCCATTTCCTCATTTGACACTCCACCAAAGTATATTTCACTTTTCCCACTATTAATCCTTAAACCTGATAACCTTTAGAAAATATTGATTCCATCTTTCACCACTTTAGGTGACATTTGATTTGCCTTCAAGAATAGAAGCAAATCATCTGCAAACATAATATTAGTTAGCTTTAACTGTTCACAACCAGGATGATAAGAAAACTCTTAATTTTCCCCACACAACTTGAAAATAGATGTGAATACTTCCATACTAAGAACAAAGAGATAAGGGGACATTGGGTCCCCTTGTCTCAATCCCCTTTTGCCCTTACAAAACCCCACCATTTCACCATTCACCCAATTGAATAACTTGGGGTAGATACACACATGACCACCCACTGAATAAATTTCATAGGAAATTCAAAGGCACTTAGAGTTTTGAATAAAAAAAACCCCAATTTAAGCTATCATATGCTTTTTGAATATCCACATTTATTGTACATCTAGGGGCAATTCTGTCTTTCTCATACTCATGGAGTATATCCTGAGCAACCACTATATTATCACATATGAAACTCCCACTCACAAACGCAGATTGATTTTTAAACACAATAGAGTCCAACACCTCTTTAATTCTTTCAGAGATAATCCTAGAAATTGTTTTGTAAGATGTGTTAACACACGAAATTGGTCTGAACAGACTAACATTTTAAGGTACTGAGACTTTTGGGATCAATGCAATATTAGTGGTATTAATTTCTTTTAGAATCTCCACACTTTCAAAAGTTTCCATGACAGCCTTGCAAACTTCTTCACCCACTAGATGCCAACATTCTATGTAAAACTAGGAAGTAAACCCATCTGGACCAGGACACTTCTCTTCATTGATTGAGAAAACTGCTTTTTTAATTTCTTCCTTTGTAATTGGTCTAATTAACCAATTCTTTTGCTCCTCAGTCAATTTAGCACTTAACAATTTCTTAATACTTTCAACACTATAAGATTCTTCATTCTCATCTGGAGTACCAATTAACCCTTGATAAAATTTAATAAATTCATTTTGTATATCCTCAGGTTTGGTCAACACATTTCCATTATCATCCACTAGTGTAGTAACTCTATTTTTAGTTTGTCTACCCTTTATCAACTTGAAGTAATAAGCTGAGCTACAGTCACTATCAGTTGTCCAAATAGCTCTTGATTTCTGTTTCAATACCTCATGTTCATTCATAATTGATTCACTACTCCCGCATTTGCTTCTCGCGACTAACATTCTAGCGACTACGCGCTGTAGTCGCTAAAAACCAGAGCCTCTAGCGACTATTTCTATTTAACGACTACAATATATGTTCCTCGACTACAGTGTAGTCGTTAGTAAGTTTCGCGTTTAACGACTACATGAAGTAGTCGTTAATGCGTATGAGGTAGTCGCGACTGATTTTTGTAATTTTTTATTAATTTTCCACCGCCATTTAGTAGTCGCTATATATTATACTACTAACCACTACTTTGTGTAGTCGTTAGTAGGTCTTTCTAACGACTACTTTTTAATCTTTAGCGACTACTCTTGTAGTCGCGATTAGTGGTAGCGTGTTTTCCAACAGTAGCTTGCCAATTGTTTTACTCAATACACCATTATTATATAATTTCTCTTTCTTTCTCTCAAAACTCTCTCAATTTTTTTCCACAATTCATCATTAAAAATTATTTTAACAATTGGAAAAGTTTGCCCGGGTCAGTCATCACGTGGGACCGCCTCAATTATCAATTTTGATTTCCAAATTTGCCCAAAAGTAGGTATTTTTTGTTCCATAAAACTCTTTCAAATTTCTTTTACTTTCATTCAATTGTGTAGTAAATGTTAAATAGTATCACTTATTAGGTATTTCAACACGTGGACAAGCTTTCCCGGGTCAAACATCAACGTGGGACCGCCTCAATCTTCAATTTTTCCTTCCAAATTTGCCAAAAAGTAGGTATTTTTTATTCCATAAAACTCTTTCAAATTTCTTTTACTTTCATGCAATTATGTTGTAAATGGTAAATAGTATCAATTATTAGGTATTTCAACACGTGGATAAACTTTCCCGGGTCAAACATCAACGTGGTACCGCCTCAATCATCAATTTTTCCTTCCAAATTTGCCCAAAAGTATGTGTCTTTTTCATTCTTTCCTTATTTCATTACAATTGTATAGTTAATGCTAAATATATAATATCACTATGTATATATCTCTAATCATTTAATAATTTTATTTGAATTATAAATATTATATTAAGTATATATATATATATATACATGCATATATATAAATACTTATATTTGTATGATATATTAGTGTATGATGCTATATTTTATGTGCTTTTAATTTTTTATATAGGTATTTATTTTGTGATGTTATATATTGTATGCTTTTAATTTTATATTTATGCATTTATTTGGTGATGTAATATTTTGTGTGCTTTTAATTTTATATTTATTTATTTAATCGGTGATGTAATAAATTTTTTTATTTTTAATTCATTTATGTAATCGGTGATGTAATAATTTTTTTTTATTCATTTATGTAATCGGTGATGTAATAATTTTTTTTTCATTTTATTTATGTTGTATTCTTTCATATTGTAATAGTTGACTATGGCTTCGGGTATTGATAAGAGTTGGATTGGTACCGCTCATAAAGTTTCGCGTGAATTTATTAAGGGGATAGAACTATTCCTTGCTTTTGCTGAAAAGAATAAACCTCCTGGTGAAGAAACAATTTTTTGTCTGTGTAATCAGTGTTCGAATTATCGTCGGTATACGGTGGTCAAAGTTAGGTCAAATCTGTTACTGCATGGGTTTTTGGAGACGTATGATATTTGGACAAAGCATGGTGAGCCCGAGGATATTCCCGAGACTCGATATGAAGAAAACGAAATGTTGGATGTATACGATGATTTGAGACCTAATTACGAGGTTGGTGGTCATTCCCGTGACACCGAGATGACAGACTCGAACAGTACAGCCCGTGGCAAATTCGAAACGATGTTTTCCGATTTAGAGACCAAGTTATACCCTGGTTGTGATGTCATGAGTTCATTAAATTTCATTGCGAAGCTAATGCACGTGAAGGTGAGGAACAAGTGGTCTAACACGTCTTTCACCGAGTTGCTTGATCTTTTGTGCCGTGTGTTGCCCAAACCTCATACGTTGCCCGATTCATACAAGGCATGCAACAAAAAGTTAAAAAATTTAGGTATGGGTTACGATACCATTGATGTTTGCGTGAACGATTGTGCTTTGTTTTACAAGGAGAATGCCTCCCTCGAAAAGTGTCCAGTATGTAATGAATCCAGATGGGACCCGAAGAAGGGTATGAAAGTAGCGCATAAGAAACTCAGATATTTCCCGATTGCCCCTAGGCTGCAGCGACTTTATGCTTCGAGACACACTGCCGAAAATATGATCTGGCACCAAACAGGAAAGAATACAGATCCAGATTTGTTGCGTCATTCGGTTGACGGAGATAGTTGGAGGAGATTTGTTCAGTTACATCCCGAGTTTGCCAGTGAACCTCGGAACGTCTTCTTGGGTTTGGGTATCGATGGATTTTGCCCATTCTCTATACAGAACAACTCATACAGCATGTGGCCGGTTATATTGACCGTCTACAACTTACCACCGTGGGAGTGTATGAAGGAGACGACATTCCAGCTTTGTTTGTTGATTCCGGGACCCCGTTCACCCGGCAAGGACATGGACGTCTTTCTTCGTCCTGTTATAGATGAGTTGGACGAGTTGTGGGGTAAGGGGATTCTTACTTATGATGCCCACAAGAAGGAAGAGTTTACTATGAAGGTTTGTTTGTTGTCTACGACTAACGATTTTCCCGCTAGGTCATACACCTCGGGATGGTCGGGTCAAGGTTACAAAGCTTGTCCAGAATGCATGGATTCTACACCGTCATTGAGCGTGAAGAAAGGGGTTGCTTACTTCGACTATAGACGTTGGTTACCTACCAACCATCGTTTTAGATACGAAACTGTTTTGTACAAGGAACCCGATGAGAGGCGACCACCGAAGATATATAAACCTGCCGATATTCAGAGACAGTTAGATGGCCTTCCCATTGTGCTTCCCGGGAAACACAAGGATTTTGGGGGAAAGATTGTGAGACAGACTGGTCCTCGTGTATTCAATTGGAAGAAAAAGAGTATCTTTTATCGTTTACCTTATTGGTCCGAAAACTTGTTGAAACATAACATTGATGTAATGCATTGCGAGAAAAACGTGTGTGATGCTCTTCTCGGCACAGTAATAGGTCTTGATGGGAAACTTAACAAAGACAACGTGAAAGCAAGAATTGATCTCAAGGAAATGAAAATCAGGCCAGATTTGTGGTTGAAAGATAGAAATGGTAAACAAGTAATGTCTCGAGCTAATTATACGTTATCCACGGAAAAAAGGAAAGTATTTTTTGACTGGCTGAAGGCACAGAAGTTTCCCGATGGATTCGCATCGAGTTTGAGAAATAACGTTCAAAGTGACTTAGGCAAGATTATAGGAATGAAATCTCACGACTGACACGTGATGATGCAGTACCTTTTTGTGGCTAGTCTCCCACGGCTTTTCGAAGACAAAGGGATTAGTGACGCGATTATCGGTCTAGCCAACGTTTTTAGAGTTGTGTGTAATAAAAATCTGAGCAGGAAAGAGTTAGAAAAGGGGAAGAAAAAAGTGGTTGAAGTTATGTGTAGATTGGAGATGATTTTACCTCCTGCGTTTTTCGATATAATGATCCACTTGGTCATTCATTTATACAACGAGGCTTTGTTAGGGGGACCGGTTCAGATGCGTTGGATGTACCCGTTTGAGCGGTATCTAAAGAAATTAAAGGAGTACATACGAAACCCGGCTAGGCCGGAGGGTTCAATCGCAGAGGGATACGTTCTAGAGGAGACTTTGACATTCATATCGCGTTACCTTAAAGAAGAAAAAACAAAGTTTAATGATCCAGGAAGATATACCGATATCGAAGCTCAACCTAAAGATTTTTCCATATTTAAGAGCCAATGTAGTCCTATAGGTAAAAAAGAGTATGGTAATTTGGAATATAACGAGAAGGAGCAAATCGATTGGTATATCCTACTTAATTACGATGAAATCCAACATTTGATGACGTAAGGTTTCAATTTATTTATTAAATGTTTATTCAATTTATTTATTCAATTTATTTATTAAATGTTTATTCTAATGTGCAGAGAACACAAAGCCACGTTATCGGGTTCCCCAGCCGAAAAAGATAGGAAACACCGGCAAAATTTCCGTGACTGGTTTCTGCATAAGGTATACATCCATTCAAATGCAAAAATAATATTCCATTTTAGGAAACATTGTTATAATTGTTTATGCTTGTAGGTTTATGAAATGGAAAAAGAAGGTGATGCATTCGCTACAAGTGAGATGATTGCATTGGCTAGTAAGTCTCACGGTTCAGTTTATAAGTACGATTCATGTGTTGTGAATGGCGTTAAATGGGTCACTAAAGAAAAGGGTGAAATAGGGGTGACACAAGATTACGGGGTATCCGCCATATACGATGGAAAACCGTTTTATGGTGAATTGGTCAAGGTTATAGAGGTCACATATGACGATGACTGTTCTGTTGTGCTGTTCGAATGTAATTGGTATAACACGAGTAAACCGAGAGAAGAGAATGGGGTAACTCTTATCAACACGTCTAATTTTTTTTGGGAATCAGAGCCGTACATCTTAGCTACTCAAGCAAAAAAAGTTTTTTTACATAGACGAGATTAATTTAAGGAAATCACAAAAAGGGTGGAAAGTAGTATGGGAACTCAATGATAGACATGGATGGAGTCCTGAGTTATGGGGTGCAGAATCAATGCCCACTGGAGACGCGAGTATCACTATCCCTTTAGTGAACACCGAGACGATTTCCGATCCGGTGAACCTGGCATCCACCGAGGAGATCGAGATTGACCCTGCTCATTTTTTTGTTGCTTTGAATTTTGATATGGTTGTTGATGAAAACGAGGAAATTGAAGATGACACCTTGGATGAATACGGTGATGAGGAAGAACCTATTGAGGTTGATGGCGATGACGAACCTATAGTTGTTAGTGGATATGATTCTGAGTAGGAGTTTTTTTTCTTTGGGTTTATTTGTATTAAAACATTTTATTTACTTAAACACTTTGACTCTAAACACTTAACTTTGACTCTAAACACTTAACTTTGACTCTAAACACTAAACTTTGACTCTAAACACTTAACTTTGACTCTAAACACTAAACTTTGACTATAAACACTTAACTTTGACTCTAAACACTCAACTTTGACTCTAAACACTAAACTTTGACTATAAACACTTAACTTTGACTCTAAACACTCAACTTTGACTCTAAACACTTAACTTTGACTCTAAACACTTAACTTTGACTATAAACACTTAACTTTGACCACAAACACTAAACTTTGACTATAAACACTAAACTTTGACTCTAAACACTTAACTTTGACCACAAACACTAAACTTTGACTCTAAACACTTAACTTTGACTATAAACACTAAACTTTGACTCTAAACACTTAACTTTGACCACAAACACTAAACTTTGACTCTAAACACTAAAATTTGACTCTAAACACTTAACTTTGACTCTAAACACTCAACTTTGACTCTAAACACTTAACTTTGACTCTAAACACTTAACTTTGACTCTAAACACTAAACTTTGACTCTAAACACTTAACTTTGACCACAAACACTAAACTTTGACTATAAACACTAAACTTTGACCCTAAACACTTAACTTTGACCACAAACACTAAACTTTGACTCTAAACACTAAACTTTGACTCTAAACACTTAACTTTGACCACAAACACTAAACTTTGACTCTAAACACTTAACTTTGACTATAAACACTAAACTTTGACTCTAAACACTTAACTTTGACCACAAACACTAAACTTTGACTATAAACACTAAACTTTGACTCTAAACACTTAACTTTGACAACAAACACTAAACTTTGACTCTAAACACTAAACTTTGACTATAAACACTTAACTTTGACTCTAAACACTCAACTTTGACTCTAAACACTTAACTTTGACTATAAACACTAAACTTTGACTCTAAACACTTAACTTTGACCACAAACACTAAACTTTGACTCTAAACACTAAAATTTGACTCTAAACACTTAACTTTGACTATAAACACTAAACTTTGACTCTAAACACTTAACTTTGACTATAAACACTTAACTTTGACTCTAAACACTCAACTTTGACTATATAGCCCAAAAGATTGATTGCTTGGAGCTAAATTGAATTTACCGAGAGTGTGGAATTGAATTTAATTTAAATGATTATTTGGTATTGAATTAAAATATTGGATAATTGTATAGTGTTTAATGTTTTTTTTGTAAAATTTAAAAAAAATGTTTCTAGCGACTACATTTGACCTATAGCGACTAGTTCATGTACATGAACTAGTCGCTAATAAGTCTATAGCACTAGCGACTACATTGTAGTCGCTAAATATCGAATTAATTTCCACTAACCGATGGCGGTCCATTTTCCCGCCCACGAAAGGACACGCGTTTCACTCAGCTGTCTAGCGACTACAATGTAGTCGCGAAAGACAGTTGACTTGGTCAAAAAACAATCTAGCGACTACCTTTGTTGGCTCTAGCGACTACTCGTTGTAGTCGCTAGAAAAAAGCTCTATATCTACCGAGAGCTCACTCTCCTCTTTCATTTCTTAAACACTAAAATACCAAAAAACGGGAGAGAACTTTGCAGCCATCCAAGCTCCGATTCAAGCAACAAATCTTCGTCAAAGGTAATCAAATCCAACCCCTAATCTTATTCCATTCCATTTTCTATCATTTATAAAGCTTTTTTTTAATCAATTTTTATATTTTCTAATAAATTTTTTCTTTGTTTGTGTTTCAATCCGAATCAATATGGCATGGATTCATAACCAAATCAGCTCCAATCTCTTCCAAAAAGGTAAGATTTCCAACCCATTTTTGTCTTTTAATTTTTATGCCTTTTTTAAAAAAAAAATTCTTTGATGATTTCAGGTTTTTTTAATTCCGAGAATTGTATGTGTTGTTAGTGTGTTGTATGCATCATTTTAAACGAAAAATTGATGTTAAATGGCCTAAAAAATATTTTTTTTGGAAATCTAATTAGTTTTTTTCCATTTTTTTGTGTTTGATTCTTAATTCCGAAAATAGTAGGTGTTCTTAGTGATTAATTTTTGTTATTTTAAGCATGTAATTCATGGTTTTTGATTAAAAATTAATTAGGTTGATTTTTTGGGAATTTTGTTAATTTTTGTTATGATTTTTAGTAAATTTTAGATTATAAAAGTGCAAAAATTGTGTTAAAAAATGTGTTAGAATGAAATTGTGTTAAAAATTGTGTTAAAAATAACTTAGGGACCTTTAGGCAATTTTTAAAATATTATGTTAGGCACTTTTATGCAATTTAAAACTACATAGGGAATTTCATGAAATTTAAGAAAAACTAAATATGGACTTTTATGCAATTTAAAAAATATTTAGGAATTTTTATGCAATTTTAGAAAAATTAAATATGGACTTTTATGCAATTTAAAAAATATATAGGAATATTAATGCAATTTTAGAAAAATTAAATATTTTTATGTTATTTTTTATTCTGTATTTTAATTTACCTATAAAATGCTAGATGGCCGATGTAATGTCTCGACAGCACGGAGGGGACGGTGGGGGTAGGGACCCAAACCAAAATCCGAACCGAAACTTAGCCGACTGTGCAAACCAGCCTGGTAAATAAACAAATTCAACTCAATACTTGCTTAACAAATAAAGTCACTACTAATTAATTTAATTTAAAACAGATCCCACTGCACGTAAAACAAGGGGTGGAGGTGCCCTAAAAACTGCGATGAATGCACTAAAAGCTGTTGGGTGGCCTTTGCCGGTCAACTTTTGTGTACTAGACGACACGTGGAGTCCAACAGGCAAGTACGGGCACCACGTTGCTCAAGTGATTGGGATTGCAGTACGAGAGAGGATTCCGCCCTATCACCCGTCTTGGAAAAAAGTGCCGGACGCGGACAAAAACGTCGTGATTAAGAGATTAGCGGTATAAATTTAATTTTTAATATTTTTTTAACTTAATCTATTATTCTAATTTAAATTTAAATAATGTATTTTTTTTACAGAAATATTTTGACATAAAGACTTGGAGAAAGAGGAAGGACTGGAATGAGATTTACGGAAACTTGGACGATACAATGAGGATGAGATTTAAGGATTACAAATACTACGTGAAGAAGCATTATTGGAGAAAGGGTTTAAGCCGGATTGGATGTCCGATGAGGTGTGGGCTAAGTGTTGTGAGTATTGGGGCTCGAGAAAAGCTAAGGTGAATTTTTTATTATTTTTAATTTTAGTATATATTTAAAATTATAATTGTTTTTATGAATAATTGAATTTTAAATTTTTTCAGAATCAAGCAAAGGAAAATAAAAAAAATCGAGAAAAGCAGAAAAACAAGAGTGGAGCGGGGTCGAGGAGGTATTCCCGAACTCGGGATATGCTATACGAGGTGATTTTTTATTTAAGAATTTTTTTTTATTATTAATTTATAATTTATTTTGAATATTTTTTATTTTCCTGAAACAGGGTGAAGAATTAATCCCGGGAGGGAATCTGGTGATAAGGGATGAGTCTACCCAACAAGACATCCCAATTCCGCATATGGGTGCTTTTTACGAGGTGGTGGGGAAAACCAAGAAGACCAGAGAGTGGAGGTCGGTGGGCTACGAAAAAGCCGATGTAAGTTTTTTTTTATTAGTTTATTTTAATTATTTTTTTCATCTATTATCAAATTTAATTGATATATTGTTTTTTATGTAACAGAAATTGCTCAAGGACGCGATGAAGGAAAAGGTGACTCAAAGTCAATCAGAGTCAACCGATTGGGAAGGAATGAGTCAAAAGGAGCAATACGATTACGTGAGGAGCACCGCGAAGGAGGTTGGGTCACCGAAGAGGAGCTTTATTCCGGGCATTGGCCGTCCGAGGAAATCGAAGAACAAGGCTAATACTACTCCAACCCGGAACGAGCAACACGAGGAGATGATGGCGGCGATTAACGAGCTCCGAGTGTCCAGCGGTCTTCCCCCATTCCCCCGTCCTGAAGGATCTACTAGCACCGCGCCTCCACCTTTTTCGATGGCTGTTGTGAATGATGCCATCGCGTACGTTAATCAGTTGAGGGCAGATAAAGGCGAGACCCCCTTCAAGCCTATGAATGCGGGCCCCAATCCTCCTAGCGATGATGAATATGAAGAAGATGATGATAGTAGTAGTAGTAGTGGTGAAGATGTTGAAATGGATGAAGATAATATCGAGCTCGGGAATGATGAAGACGTTTATAGACAGCACGGATTTTAGTTATTGTGGATGTTTGGTGTTTACTTTATTATATTTTAAGACTTTTGGTTTAATTTTATTTGGTTTGTATTAAGACTTTTTATTTTATTTTGGTGTAGTTGGTATGACTTTGACTTTGACCGGGTTTGACTTTGGTTTAATTATATATTTTAATTAATTATTTTGAATTGTTAATTTTATTTTTATTTATTAATTTTTTATTTAAAAAAAATAAAAAAAATATGATTTTCGAATTATTTTTAATTACAGAATTGGAATTAAAAATAATTCGAAAATTGTGCTTTTTTATTTTTTTTTAAATAAAAAATTAATATTAGCGACTACTTAGTAGTCGATATTGAGTACATAAAGTAGTCGCTATACCTTGTAGAAGTAACGACTACATTGTAGTCGTTAATAAACTTCACATTTCTCGACTACGAAGTAGTCGATGATATACTTAGCTTTTCTCTACTACTAAATAGTCGCTCGAAGAAGCGATATCTAGCGACTACTTTGTAGTCGTTAATAATACCACGGACTATAACGACTATTTATTCGCGTGTAGTCGTAACGATTACCTTCTAACGACAACTTTTTCGCGACTAATTTCTAACAACTACTTGTAGTCGTTAGATCCTTCATCTGACTTCTAGCGACTACTTTTTTTATTTTTAGCGACTACTCGTGTAGTCGCGAGACCCTTGACGCGGCGTAGTGATTCCTCCAGTTGATGAAGTGTGATTTTCTCCTCTGCCAAAATACCATCATTAATTTGCCATTGCATTATCTTATCCTGCAAAATCTTTAACTTATTGCGCAAATTAGTAATATAGGCAGGATCCTTTTTAAAGTACATAATGTTAAAAGCTTTCAGGGTTTTTTTAACCACCCTTTGTTTAGTGCAAAGTCTGAACATATGAGAACCTTCTACTTCAGTATTCCATGCTTTTTCAACCACCTCTAAAAAAATTTCATGCTTACACCACACATTAAAAAATCTGAAAGGAGTGGGCCCTCTTCTCTGCAATATACCAATCTCCATATGCACCACACAGTGGTCTGAAGTTGAAGGAGCTAAACAAAGTACATTAGAGTGTATTGAGTCTATCCATTTAGTATTTATAAGCAGCCTGTCTATTCTACTAGCTCTTAACTGAATCATACTCCTATTTGTCCAAGTGTAGAAACTACCACAAGTCTGGTCCTCAAATAATTCAGCTTCCTCTACACTATCTATAAATTCTTGAGCATATTCAGTTATTTCCTCACAATTCAACCTGTCCTCCATTCTTAGAATCTCATTAAAATCTCCCACACATCCAAAGCAGTCAAGCTTATATAATTGTTTCCATCTTATCAAATCTCTCCATAACACCCTTCTCTCCCTCTCATCATTACTAGCATACACCACACACAATACCAATCCAATATTAGATATACCATCCTCTATCCTTATCACTATTTCTTGATAAGTTTCTTCTAAAACATTAATTTTGAGACTTGAATCCTTCCATAAAATCCATATCCTCCCCCTCGGATCTTTACTATAGTTGTGTATCATACTATATTCTCTGAACCTCTTATTTTTTATTTTAACCATATTATTCAAAGTAACCTTTGTTTCAAGTAAACACATTATTTGAACCTTATTAGTAAACATGTAGTTTAAGACATTTAATTGCCTAAGGGTCATGTTTAGCCCCCTTACATTCCATGATCCAACGATCATGGATCAGGGTGTTTGTTTTTGTCCCCCTCTTTAATCTGATCACTCTCAACTAGTCTCCCTATATCTTAATCCAATGCAGATAGAGGGCTTCTCAATATAGTGAAAAAGTTACTTGCCATTAAAGGAGACCCCATTTGATTAGTTACAACTCGATTCTTCCCTGAAACCAAACTCCACTGTTCATCCTTATTAGATTCCATATATTCATTTCCATGTTTCTCAATTTCACTTATAATTCCTTTACCCTTATCCTCTTTGCTACTCTTCTCATTTTCATTCTTTTTCTGGTTCTGCTTAGGGACCCAAATCTGTTTATCTGGTTTACACATATTATGATCAAAGCTCTGGAACTTGGGACATCTAGTAGGTGTCCACTCATACAAGACTTCTACCACATGTAGCTCCTCATTACCAGTATCCACATAAACTTTTCTGTGCAGCTCCTTTTTCAAGTTTACCTCCACACAAACTCTTGCATATCCTAATCTTGTCCTGGATTCTGTAATTGCATCCATTTGAATGGGAATTCCAATCCCACTAGTAATGTAACTCAATCCCTCCTTAGTCCATAAACTCATTGGTACATTCTTGAGTCTAACCCACAAAGGCACCCTATCCATTTCAATTTTCCCAAATTCCATATCTGCTTTCCATTCTCGCAGAAACAAAGGCCTACCACTAATATGCCAAACCTGTTCTAAAGCTCTTCCTTGTTTTTACATATCCCCAAATGTAAACACATACATATTACCCTTAGATTTAACATCCACCTTACCCAAATCTCTCCATTGATAACGCACAAAATTTGTGATAGATGAAAATTGTGGCACTGCACCAATAAACTGACCTATCAAACATTTCTCCCACACTTTCTCTCCAACTTCAAATACCCTCTGCGGTGGCTTAATTATCATCATTCCCTCATGATCAATCGGTTCATGAAACTCCAACTCAAATCTAGTTTCAATTTTTCGTTCAAAAAGCTTAACCCAAGGACGAATTACCTCAGTGTTAGGACCTCCAGACTGAGCAGCAACTGGTATTACTTCTACTATTGGAGTAGTGTCCATAGATTTCCTTTTTGATCCTTCTTCTAGTTGGTCTTTACCAATCGGCGTATTAGAACTCTTCAGACTACGATTAAACGAATTTTCCGGCGTTTTACCCGTCTCCTCGTTATTTCCTTTTCCATTAGTACTATTTGATGAATTTCCCGTCACCGTTTTTTGACCTCCGCCATGATTACCCGTCACTGTTTTCTGACCTCCGCCATGATTACCCGTCCCTGTTCTACTCTTATTAACCCTATTATCCTTCGCAGACTTTACTTCATTATTGATCTGCACCTCCTCAAACATCTGTCGAGTGATGTCGATCTTAGTTGTTTTCCTTTTTGGTGTCATAGAAAAGAAGAAAGGGAAAGGCTAAGCGAAAGAGAAGAAACGAAAGGCTAATGTTTAGTTTAGGTTTAGAATTCCGAATCAAAGAGAAAGTAGCTTGAAAAAGGTTATGATCGAAGTTTTCGATCCCAGAAATTATGAGACTAACACCCGATCTAAGAAAAGAGCAACCAAAAAGTGTGGTTTGCTTATGTTTTTTGGATTTTGATTCGGAACAAAAAAAAAAAAAAAAAAAAAAAGGAACTCGCGTGTAAAAGTAAGTAAACACCAATAACAAACTTTTTTCTCTCCTAGAGCGCGTGAGAGGCACGTTCTAAGACTCTCATTTATCAATATTATATTTACTATAAATTATGATGTCTTAGTTTGAGATTAACTGTGCCATGTGAGTTTTGTAAATTTTTATTTAAGATCGATTGTTGATCTAGTGGTTAGACTATTTTATACAGAATAAAAGATTCTATTATAGAATTTTATAAAAATTAAAATGATTTCAAATGTAAGGTGACTATGCTTTGTATTTTAAAAAACAAATCCTAATATATTTGAGTTGATGACGAAGGTATGACATGGTTTATTAGGCGGATAATTTCATTTTTATTTACGCTTTTGAATGGTCTATGACAAGAAAACGTGAAAACAACTGACAAAAGATTAGACAACTGTCCAGAAAGAGGAAGAGGGCGTAGGTGAATAGAATTTATGTGACTGAAAAAAGAGAGAGAGAACTGCCTTAATGGATCTTTCATCTGTATGGATAATGTTGTTTGGAAGGTTCTTCCATAAATCCGTTGTACCTACAACGGATTTACGTAGTGACACGTGGCGCCCAGATGATGAGGTGGCGCCATCTTGTTCGTCCCTATTTTATTAGTTTTTAATGATTTTGCAAATTGACCCTATTACCCTTCTGCAAGTCATCATTATGTGTAGTCACATCGTTGAATAGTTGTTTTTTTTTTTTTTTTTGCTTTCTTTTATTTTTGAATATTATTTTAATGTTTATTTCGTTCCCAGTTATATTAATTTTGGCGGCGTTAGTGTAATTTTTTGTTTCGTAAAAGACGGCGCTTGTTAATTTTTGTTCCTTAGTCAACAGTTTCTGATTGTCAACTCTAAATTACCCCATACACGTGTCATGTTCTCGGTGGTCCATTATTATATTATTATGTCCCATCGAAGCAAGTGGATCGGCATTTATTGATGTAAAGCCTAGTGTATTTATATGTTCCTATAATGGGGAAGTATGTGTATTTATTCGTTCCGTTATAAATGTTAATATTTGTTTTGTCGTTTTGTGATTTGTATTGTTTTGATCACGTGGCAATCCTAGGGAATTTTGGAATTCATGTATTTGGTGAATTATTTTCTAGTTATTGGTGTTTATGTGTTGTAGTTAGATGTTTTTCGGATTGGATTAAACTAATAATGTGCTAACTAAAGTCATTAATGGTGACGGGATAGGTGGTTGAGTTTGGTTGGGTAGCAAATTTATTGGTCCCTTAATGAGTATCCAACCACCTACGAGTTGTCGGAATTAATGCTATTTGTAGTATTTTGCCTATAAAAGGAATAGTTGGGAGGAAGCATGAATAATCATCCAAAGTTGTTTTATCATTTGTAGTTTCTAGCTTATCGGTTGAGAAAACATCTAGAGGAATGTCTTCAAATGGTTAGTTCTTGATTCTAACGTAGTGTGTAATATTTTTTAATTATGGTTGTAGCTATATTTTAATTATTGTGTTACTAAAATGCTAAATGTGCCGTTTATAGATAATAGTGATGTGTAAAAGTAGGTAGGAACAAACTTAACACCCTAATTGTTGGTTTATAACCTTAACCCCTTTAATATTTTTTTTGTTAGTTATTTAAGACTTATATTAGTATATTCTTAAATTCTTTTACCATGGATGAGATTAATTATATTGTTTAAAACATTTTGGAAAAAAATAATTGTTTGATAAACATGTGCTTTTTAATTATTGATTTGTCATAAATTTCGAAGAAGTTGTTTAAATATAATGTTGTTATATCCGGTAAAAAAATTCATTTGCTTTTTATTTTACTAGACTAATTTATTTTTTTAAATAAATTTCGTAATTTTATTTGTTTTAATTTATTTTGTTTACACTATTATTTATTATATAATTAAATTTATTAATGCGTACTTGACAATCATATCTTTTTGGATTATTGGTGTGTATTTAATTAATTTGTAGGCTATCTCGCGGAAAAAAAATCCAAAGACCCGTCTACATCAAGCTTTATGAATACATTAGGTTTTTTTTTATCTTAGATACAAAACTTCAATATTTCATAATGTTTAATTATATACGTTATATAATTTCACGGCTAATATATTTTTGTAATTTAATTAAATAACTTTTATATATTATAATTTTTATGTATTCAAAATCTATACTATTTTTGTATACAAGGTAGATATAAATCCTGAACTCTAATAGTTGATATCTAATTCAATGAGTACTCGTAGACGTTGTAGGTAGTTGTTCCGTAAACGTTGGTGCCAAACCGATCGAAGACGATGTTGTGACTTCGTTGACCCTTTTTGATGTGATGCAGCTGAGGTTTGCTAGTGAAGAGGAAGCGTATATGTTCTACAACACTTATGCTCGTGCAATTGGTTTTAGTGTTCGTAAGGATCGGGTCTATAAAGCGGGGGGAAGTGGTGGTGAAATTGTTGGTAGGTTGTTTCTTTGTTCTTGTGCAGGGGTTCGTCAGAAACAGTATATTGAAATGAAAGATAGAGTTCGAGGTCACAGAGCAGACACAAGGTGTAATTGTAAGGCACATCTACGTATTAAATTTGAGAAAACCCTTGAATGTTTCGTAGTGACTCGAGCCGTGTTGGAGCACAATCACGCTTTGACTCCTCCCACTTCCGCACACTTTCTGAGGTCTCACAGACGTATAGACGAAGGGCATCTCGATCAAGCAATGTCTTTGAGAGATTCAGGTATACCCACAACGAAGATAATGGACTTGTTTGTTAGAGAGGCAGGTTCATACCAGAGCGTTGGTTTTGTGAGGAAAGACTTGTACAACGTTCTCGGTCGTTTAAGGGCAGAGGAGATTATTGAGGGGGATGTTAATGTGACTCTCGCCTACTTAGAAGGTCGGTGTGAGACAGATCCGTTGTTTGTTTTCAAATACACGTTGGACGAAGAGAAACGTTTGGAGAAGTTGTTTTTTTGTGATGGTAGATCAAGGAGAGAGTTTGCGATTTACGGGGATGTCCTTGTTTTTGACGCCACCTACAAAACCAATGCCTATGGTTTCCCGCTAGTTGTACTAGCAGGGGTCAACAACCACCGTAAGACTTGTATATTTGGTATTGCTTTGATTAAGTACGAGACAACGGAATCGTATGTGTGGGTACTGGAAACATTAACTGCGGCAATGAATGGGAAGAAACCTAGATCGGTGGTAACCGACGGTGATAGATCGATGGCATCAGCGATCGAGATCGTATACCCTGGGGTAGGTCACCGACTATGTTCCTGGCATTTGAGTCGCAACGCTGTGACCAACGTGAAAGTAGAAGGATTTGGTAGTATTTTTAAGAAGGTCATGCGGCTTCCTGTTAGCGTAGAGTTGTTTGAAGAAGCGTGGTGGAAGATGGTCGGAGACCACGACCTATGGGAGGACAAATGGGTACGTGAGACCTATCAAAAGCGCGCTATGTGGGCCGAGGCTTATTTGCGGGGGAGTTTTTTTGGTTTCGTTAAGTCAACGCAGCGTTGCGAAGGTATGAACTCCTACGTTAATAGGTTTTTGAACAGGAGTATCAGGTTGCTTGGATTTGTCAAAGCGTTCTTGAACGGCATGATAACAATTAGGGACAACTCAAGCAAAGAAGAGTATCTCACGAACCAAACAAGTCCTATACCTACGACGGTATTACACGATATTGAGTTAACAGCCGGCAAACAATTCACACGTGCCCTATTTTTGAAGGTCAGGAAGGAAATTGTCCAACAAGGTGATATAACTCATGAATCAGTCTCACAGACTTATGGATCTCGCACTTTTGTTGTTAAATCCTACCAATACCCAACGTTAATCAGGAGAGTATGTATTTCTAGCGATGGATCGACTTTGAGGCTTAATTGCACTTGCTTACTTTTTGAATCACATGGAATACCATGCAGACATATGTTTTACGTGATGAAATTTGAAGGGATGCGACAGATTCCAGATAGTTGTGTGTTGTTTAGATGGTCCCCGGGCAGTAGTTTAAACATTAGGGATAAAAATTTGGCCGATTTAAGTCAGTCTGAAAAGGAGATCGGCCGTATGGGATACCTAAATGCGAAATGGAAAGATATGCGCTACCATGCCGCGCGAAGTGACCGGGGATATAACGATACACTAGAAGCGATAACTAATGTGGTTGCCCGGACAAGCAACTTTCCAAACGCCGATGGTACGCCTCGCGAGAAGCCTCCTCTGCCTACAAGGAAAATAGCGGAAGATCCTGTTATTGCACGTCCCAAAGGAACCACCACTGCACAACCGCGAAGATGTGGTCTCTGTAGACTTCCGGGACACCAGAAGAATACATGCCCCAAAATAGGTATGCGTCTACGTGACGAGGAAATAGACGACCTAGGATCGCCCAGTCTATCGGTTCCTGAATTCTCCTCCCAGTTTATGTATTATTAGTTTATCGTTACGTAATTTGCTTGTTGTTTGCTAAAAAATGTGTAATAAAATAGGATCATTAGGGTCCTTTAAATATAACTAGTGGTTTGTTAGGCATCCATGCAAGTTAGGTTGACTATTGGTCAACTTTGGGTGTATTATTCATCTTTTTGCTTCTTTAGGGTCCTTTAAACATAACTAGTGGTTTGTTAGGCATCCATGCAAGTTAGGTTGACTATTGGTCAACTTTGGGTGTATTATTCATCTTTTTGCTTCTTTAGGGTCCTTTAAACATAACTAGTGGTTTGTTAGGCATCCATGCAAGTTAGGTTGACTATTGGTCAACTTTGGGTGTATTATTCATCTTTTTGCTTCTTTAGGGTCCTTTAAACATAACTAGTGGTTTGTTAGGTCTCCATGCAACTTAGGTTGACTATTGGTCAACTTTGGGTTTATTATTCACCTTTTTGGTTCTTTAGGGTCCTTTATACATAACTAGTGGTTTGTTAGGTCTCCATGCAACTTAGGTTGACTATTGGTCAACTTTGGGTTTATTATTCACCTTTTTGGTTCTTTAGGGTCCTTTATACATAACTAGTGGTTTGTTAGGTCTCCATGCAACTTAGGTTGACTATTGGTCAACTTTGGGTTAAGTATTCATCTTTTTGGTTCATTAGGGTCCTTTAAATATAACTAGTGGTTTGTTAGGCATCCATGCAAGTTAGGTTGACTATTGGTCAACTTTGGGTGTATTATTCATCTTTTTGCTTCTTTAGGGTCCTTTAAACATAACTAGTGGTTTGTTAGGCATCCATGCAAGTTAGGTTGACTATTGGTCAACTTTGGGTGTATTATTCATCTTTTTGGTTCATTAGGGTCCTTTAAATATAACTAGTGGTTTGTTAGGCATCCATGCAAGTTAGGTTGACTATTGGTCAACTTTGGGTGTATTATTCATCTTTTTGCTTCTTTAGGGTCCTTTAAACATAACTAGTGGTTTGTTAGGCATCCATGCAAGTTAGGTTGACTATTGGTCAACTTTGGGTGTATTATTCATCTTTTTGGTTCATTAGGGTCCTTTAAATATAACTAGTGGTTTGTTAGGCATCCATGCAAGTTAGGTTGACTATTGGTCAACTTTGGGTGTATTATTCATCTTTTTGCTTCTTTAGGGTCCTTTAAACATAACTAGTGGTTTGTTAGGTCTCCATGCAACTTAGGTTGACTATTGGTCAACTTTGGGTTTATTATTCACCTTTTTGGTTCTTTAGGGTCCTTTATACATAACTAGTGGTTTGTTAGGTCTCCATGCAACTTAGGTTGACTATTGGTCAACTTTGGGTTTATTATTCACCTTATTGGTTCTTTAGGGTCCTTTATACATAACTAGTGGTTTGTTAGGTCTCCATGCAACTTAGGTTGACTATTGGTCAACTTTGGGTTTATTATTCACCTTTTTGGTTCATTAGGGTCCTTTAAATATAACTAGTGGTTTGTTAGGCATCCATGCAAGTTAGGTTGACTATTGGTCAACTTTGGGTGTATTATTCATCTTTTTGCTTCTTTAGGGTCCTTTAAACATAACTAGTGGTTTGTTAGGTCTCCATGCAACTTAGGTTGACTATTGGTCAACTTTGGGTTAAGTATTCATCTTTTTGGTTCATTAGGGTCCTTTAAATATAACTAGTGGTTTGTTAGGCATCCATGCAAGTTAGGTTGACTATTGGTCAACTTTGGGTGTATTATTCATCTTTTTGCTTCTTTAGGGTCCTTTAAACATAACTAGTGGTTTGTTAGGCATCCATGCAAGTTAGGTTGACTATTGGTCAACTTTGGGTGTATTATTCATCTTTTTGCTTCTTTAGGGTCCTTTAAACATAACTAGTGGTTTGTTAGGTCTCCATGCAACTTAGGTTGACTATTGGTCAACTTTGGGTTAAGTATTCATCTTTTTGGTTCATTAGGGTCCTTTAAATATAACTAGTGGTTTGTTAGGCATCCATGCAAGTTAGGTTGACTATTGGTCAACTTTGGGTGTATTATTCATCTTTTTGCTTCTTTAGGGTCCTTTAAACATAACTAGTGGTTTGTTAGGCATCCATGCAAGTTAGGTTGACTATTGGTCAACTTTGGGTGTATTATTCATCTTTTTGCTTCTTTAGGGTCCTTTAAACATAACTAGTGGTTTGTTAGGTCTCCATGCAACTTAGGTTGACTATTGGTCAACTTTGGGTTTATTATTCACCTTTTTGGTTCTTTAGGGTCCTTTAAACATAACTAGTGGTTTGTTAGGTCTCCATGCAACTTAGGTTGACTATTGGTCAACTTTGGGTTTATTATTCACCTTTTTGGTTCTTTAGGGTCCTTTATACATAACTAGTGGTTTGTTAGGTCTCCATGCAACTTAGGTTGACTATTGGTCAACTTTGGGTTTATTATTCACCTTTTTGGTTCTTTAGGGTCCTTTATACATAACTAGTGGTTTGTTAGGTCTCCATGCAACTTAGGTTGACTATTGGTCAACTTTGGGTTTATTATTCACCTTTTTGGTTCTTTAGGGCCCTTTATACATAACTAGTGGTTTGTTAGGTCTCCATGCAACTTAGGTTGACTATTGGTCAACTTTGGGTTTATTATTCACCTTTTTGGTTCTTTAGGGTCCTTTATACATAACTAGTGGTTTGTTAGGTCTCCATGCAAGTAAAATAACAATGTAACATAAAAACCCAAGAATTAGAAACAAATCATACACACATATTATTAACCCTACAAGTAATACATTTTAAAACTAGAAATATTAATCAACTTGTGCAAGACCTACAAATTAGAAACTAGCACGCTAAAAACAATGTGACAAACTATTGAACATAATGTGGTAAAACAAATTCCATAACTACTACAGTATTATAATAAAGGTTTGATGACCGGAAGCAAGCTCTCCTTGAAATGCTTGATATGGGTAAAGTATATTTGCTTTCGTAGTGTCTCCCCAGAACCTAAATTGTATGTTACCAATTCCTCCTCGTACCGGTTATCATTCGACCTGTTTTCAGTACCACATAGTATCACTTCCTCTGGGCAATACAAGTAACATCTTGTATTCTGTTCAAGATCCACACGTGTTTGAATGACCCACGAGCCCTCTACACCATATTGTGTCATTACCCATATATCTACAGACCAGCCTAGTTCTCCAAGTATTTCGTTTGGTACTCTAGCGAACAAGGCTAGATTACCATCAACCAATCCCATATTGTTTCCTAGTACCCCCTCCGGTATACGTATTACACCGTAGTCATGTGTTGTAATATTACATGTCACGATATAGTAGTGGGTATCTTCTGCATTTTTGTAGTTTGGTGAGAGATCTGTTTCTAATCTTGGCCTAGCGGTCCAATGTAACGCCCCTTTGCATGGCACGCCTGTACCACTTAATATCGGGTATGCGTATGTATTTTTTGACCATGTGTTCCTTGTCAAGTTGTATACACATGGTATTCTTGCTCCATAAATTTCCACGAACGCGAATATCTTGAACTCGTTTGTAACGCTTGAATAACCTAGCCCAAAACATGTAACGAATGAAGGTATCTTTCTTCGTTTCGATGTTCGTGCTCCTCTCTGTCCCCAAATATTGGGTAATGTCTCATACATTTGAGGGATTTCTCTGTATACCCTTGTTGCAGGGTTAAAGATGACAAGCCTGTGTTTATCACACAAGCAGATTAAGCCATGAGCCGACCACGACAGAAGCGGAGGTCTTTCAAAAATTGGAGGAGTCGTCACAGATCTTGCATACATGTCGAGAGTATTTGCTGATAAAATTGATAACGTACGCGAGGGATTCATAAAAAGTGAATTTGCTGTAATGAAATAACCGTTCTGGTTATTATGTGCGTTGTGATGCTTCTTTACAAAGTAGGCACTCTCTATTAGTGAACGCCAACTTCGACATACAAATTTTAGTTGCATGAGATGAACCACAGAAAAGTTTATCAAACAAATAGCGAGTACATGATCAGGAAGACAAAATTCATTGTTATCCATCTATGAAGTGTGTGTATGAATTGAAAGAAAGATATATCTTTATGGTTACTTGGTATAATGGCGAAAACGACACCAGCGTGATTGAGTTATATAGAGTACAACCATCATTGACTTCTTTTTTTCAGTTATGTTTCTTTGGGAAGTTTATTTCATCGTGGCCACTTTTTTAAGGTATAGGACAATGGTGGTTATCGTAGTACAGTTAAACCATAAACTACTGTACTGAATTTACGTGGTTTTTGGTGTAATTTATTAATCAGCCATGTAAATTTTGATTAAAAACCGTCGATACACTAACTGGTGTGAAACTAAACAGTCTTTTGAGAAATTACGTTAAACTTCTGAGATTGATCGTGGTAGATGACGTTAAAGGTTTTAATCGAATTCTTTAATGTGTAGTGACGTTTTGAATAAAAATAATTTTTTTTTATACATATAAGCATAGGTTATGGCCAGCATACATGTAGGGACGGCCAAGGGTTAATTTTCAACGCCCACAGACAGCGTTTGCGTCATGCAATCCTAGACACGTTATAGGTTTTAGGTCATGATTAATGTAGCCACCCTATTGGGTACACCGATCGTGTCCAAATTAATCAAAGGAAAGAGAACCGTCATCCTCAGAATCATTCACTCATCTCTCTCAATCACCATTAATAATCTGAAAAAAACCTCTAAAATCTAGCCATGGCGGATGAAGAAATTTTTGGTTACCCAATTACTCCTTACTTCATACAACGATGTGAATCAGTTGGGTCACAATCCAATATTAGTGGGACAAGCGTTGTTCCTCAGAAACCCACTTCCGACACTTCCATGAAGGAGGCCTTAATGAGGTTGAATCAACAAGCGCGCACACAGCAAAGAGTCGAGGTGACACCACAGGTTATGATTACTATCTACGCCCTTTCGGATTTTTATGGGAAGAGTTTTCCTTAATCATGACTATAATATGTTAGTATTGACTTAGGTTGTTGACCCAAAATGATTTATTCTTGCTGTTGCATAACACTTTCATCACCATCTTTCTTACGGATTACCATATATATTTAGTATTTTTAACAATAACTGTGCACTAATTTATAGTTCAAAAATAGTTTAGTAATTGTAAAATGTTATTGTCTTATGAATAATTCCATTAGGGAAGGTTAAAATTGTGAAAGAACTTCTGGAATTATCGTTATGAATCTATTACAAAAGTGTAATTGTAATATACATTTAATTAGTAGTACGTCTGATTTATGGTTTTATTTTGTTTTTCGAAACAGATAAACAACCCACCGTTGCGCGTTTATGCACGAAGGACCCGATTACAAGTGGTAGATCAAAACTCAACTAGTAACAACACTGTATTGACTCTCGCTGAGGTTCCAAGCAAACCTTGTTCTCCGTGTAGGAATTCTATAATTGAAGGACAAATTTTAGATATTTTACACGGTATGACTAAACGTAACCTCTATCTAGAGAGGAAATGTGAAGAATTTGCTGAGCGTATTAGCATGTTAGAAAACAAAGTCTTGGCTAGGGTGGGCGACGATGTTGGAACAACTTGTTTGGGCAAACGAATGAGGGAACTTGATTTCCCATAAGGGTCAATTATGGTATTGGACTTATGTGTTGGACTTATGTACGTCGTGTTTAAGGTTAAGTTATGGTATTTGTAATAATAAGACCCTGTCGGTTGTTTGTTATTTGTTAACTGTACTAATGTAATTTTACTTTGAAACGTTATTATCAATGAAATCACATTTTGTTATAGCAATCTTGTTTAATTTTCTGTTGATGATTTTGCATTTCACAATAATGGAATAAAAACTTGCCATTGGGAATGATTGTGTTTGTATGTTTAAACGCACATGCTTTTTTTTCCATTAACGTTAATTTCACACGAAATAAATATATGTAATCAATATTTCATAATTTCGTAATACAATTATAGAACCAAAATTACTATGAATAAAATTTTTTTACAAAATATCTTAATTTGTCTACTGCAATAGAAAATAGAACTTGATGGTGTATGCCCCCAAGCATTAAATAGCGTCCATTCCAAAATGTTGTAATGATCACCTCAATTCACAAACCCAAGGAAATCGTATATTTACACGCATAGGGTTGGTTCTTGGGCACTATATAAGTTGTATCTACCCCCAACATAGTCTTCACTAAAAAATTTGTAGACTTGGGAAATTCGTTAGTAAAACCTAAATATGGCAGATCAAGCAGTTATTCGAAAATTTGACAAACTATTTAACAGGAGGTCTAGCGAAGTGAACAACTTCTTTCCCATTCAGCAACAAGCACCATATCAACCCAAGAAGACACGAAGATGGGTTAGTATGTCAAACCAACCAGAGTGTTCCAATAATGAAGAGTTTCCAGAAACTCAACATGCTGCTGGGGTTAGTTTTCGATCCACGCATAACTACATTTTGTTATTTATTAGAGTTATAAAAATACCAGATCTTGAACATGCAACAAATGGTTACAATTAGTGCAATTTTAACGGTTCTGTAACATATGTTTTTGATTTCTATCTTGACACAGCCAGTAATAATGGATTTCTCTCAACCAGCTACAAGCGTGATGTTGGACAGGTTGACAAGGCAAACGATTCCAAACTCGAATATTACTCCACCGAACCCTTCTTATACATCACGTGCTTGGGGTGCTACGCAAACCTCAAATGATGTGTTGGTGGCGATGATAAGAGAGCTGTCGGAAAGAAATAGGGTTCTGGAAATGAGGGTTCTTAACTTTGAGTGGAGAATGTTAGGAATGGAACAGAAATTTGAGTCTTTGACGAGAGAAAATCAAAAATCAATGATGGAGCACAAGTTTATCTAGTTTGGCTATGCAGTAGAATAATCATATCAGAATCTTAACATGTTTTGAGCCTACTATGTTTGTAATTTGTAATGTTTGAAGGTCATAGTACCCGTGTCGAAACATGTTTGACTAATCCTTTGTTAGCATAACAAGGTTGAACAGGAATTGTACACCGTCAACCTTGTCTTTTAACATTGTGTACTGTGTTAAACTGTGTTTCTTTATCAATAAATGTGTGGTTTACTTATTATGTGGTAATCAAAGTTTGTTAAAGTGTGTTGTAGTATTTTTTAAATAAAACACACAATTTAAAATATAAGGATGTGTTTGTGGGACTAATTTGGTTATTATCTATAATTATATATTCTGTAATTTATGTCAATAAATTACTGAACTGGTGGTCCCAAAACGACATCCTGTTCTATAAATACAAGGTAAGAAACCCTAGTTTCAATAGATAATAACCTCAGTGTTGTATCTACTCAACTTGCAAGCACCCCTTGTTCGTATCAGCAATGGTAAGATGTTATTATTACGTTTAAAATATCCTATGAATTAAAAATTATCTTCAAAATCCACTACTAACAAAAACTATATTGTGTTGTTATAGTTTTTTGAATCGTCTAGTGAATCCTCTGCGTCAACGGTTTCAGGTGAGGTAATGTGTTTAGGAGACTCCAATGACGTAGGTGAAGATCCAAACCTGGATATGCGCTTTCACGAGATCCTATGTCCAAGGTTTGGATGCTTTCGTCCATGTTTGATACGCACCTACCCCTTCTGCCTCCACAACAAAAAAGACAAGCTTTACCACGACTGTCCAGTTCATGGATATGTAACGTTAGTATCACCATATAGAGTGATGATCAAAGACTTCATACCAACCCCCTTTAGGAGATACGCTAAGGACGCCTTAATCGTAGGTATGGGACTTGTAATATTTTATTTGTCATTTGTCATCTTCATGCAAAGTTCAATCAATGCTTAGTTCGTGTGATCTAAAACACTGCAGCATTCAAGTTATATGTCCGTGTTTTATTGATTTTGTATGTTGTTAAGTACTTTAAGGCATCTTTTTATTTCGCAATGGAATTTACTATATGAAGTAAAATTTTCTGTCATTTACAAATACGTTGTTATGGTAAGATTTGATTGTTTCCGTTTCCAAAAATACCAAAAATGGATAGGTTAATGTTGGCAATGGTGATGCTATAGTGATTCATTCACGGAAATATTTCAGAGGAACTAAAAATTAATTGTTAATGTTTAGAAATTATAGTCACATCAAGGATGTCAATCTTTCACTTGGATTGTTTACTTTTTCCACAGCCAAGTCACTTCTTATTGGGAAGACAAGTCATAGCGGTTGACTTTAGCTTCCTCTATTTCCCCCTACTGTAATCATTTCGTCTTGCTCGCACCCTTCTACAATTTCAGATATTCCATTAATGGAAATTAAAGCAATAATAAAGAATTTGATGGTTGGAAATTTGAAATTTTATTTTCGTTAACAACTATTACAAAACACTACTTACTTCCGCGTAGAGAATAGAATGTATTTAAATTAAAAACAACTCATTTGAAACAAACAATTACCACTAGTAAAACTAGCAAGAAACAGATAACCTTCATTCCTATCCTGTACTCTTCTATGGCTTGGTTGAAGTCTGCAGGTGTGGAAGGAACTGCTACAGAACTTACTACAGTTGACGACGTCTCCCCAACTTCCGTAATACCTCCTCCTTCTCGCATAGGTTGACACCAACTCCAAAATCCACAAACGTTGCAGTAGAAGTATAGGGCTCCAAAATTACCTGTAAATTCATTACGAGTAATGGAAGGGTCTAATTGACTTGGTGGGTTACATCTACATTTCACAGGAGCGACGAACACAGACCCCTTGCTTCGTTTACGACCAGCCATAGAATATGTCAACGAGTTGATCGAATTCCGTCCCAGAAATGATGAAATTGGTATAAATGGTCACTAATTTGTTGTTTAAATGGGCATGTTTTGAATATAGCCGTTGAATATGCAACGGCAACATATTTATTGTTATTAAATGCTATTAACTGTATAAGAAAAAATAAACATAACTGATTTTTTTAATTTAAAATTGGGGATAAAGAAACCCACCAACCCCGCTATTTGCTCTTCGAAGTCCGCATTTTATTTTTATTTAATCGAAGGCCCTATTCCACACACTACTCTTTAAAGCACACCCATTTTACTCTCAGAAATGCACATATCGGTGGGTAGTAGCATTCGAATCTGAAAGATGAGATCATCCAAGCCATCCAACTTTGTACCACGATTTTCAAAAACTTATAATATGCCCAGAAAAACTAAGGGATTTGGAGTAGTGAAGAAAACAGCAACAGATAAGAAGGGGCTTATTGTGAAACCAACACACGCAGATTTCGATCTAGAAAATTATCTTTATAGAAAAAAGGTGGGTGAACTAAGATCTCCAATAGAGGGTGCGGGGCAAATGGAGGTTTTGAGAGAAGTACTGGAATGCAACAGAAGAGTTCTATCTGTGGTTGGGAAAATGGATCAAAGGCTGATGAATATCGAAGAACACCTATCTGTTTTAAATCCAACAGTACGCACTTTGAAAGAATTCAAGTTTTTTTAGTTTAATTGTCTTTTGTTTTGTATCAATTAAAACATTGAACTAAGTAATTGTTTGTACCTGGTGTGTGGATTTGTTAAAATGAGCCAAGTTTTTCTAGAACAACTATTGTCTATTGTTTAAACCCCTTAATTACTGTAGCAACTATGTTCGTTGTTTGATTTATATAAACTCTACTATACTATGGAATCAAATCTAGACATTTGCGAGGCATTGTCTGATTAATATGGTTGTGTGTTTGTTGTGTATGATACATGTTTGATTTACGAAACGTAGTATGTTTAGGTGTGATTGCAGTCAAATAAATAAGGTGATACAAGCATAATGGTATTATAAGTTACAAATTACCATACATTTCGTTAGATAGACTCATTACAACAACAAGTCAACATTACATCAAAAACCACCAAGTCACAAAAGTTCTGTTTAAACAAACAGACCAATAAAATCAGTACCTAAATCAAAATCAAAACAAGACACCACAAATTATTACAGACTTTCATCACAATCCATGTTTTTAGTCCAAAGCCCGACATCACAACCACAACATCAAAAAACGAACAAAACCAACGCACAAACATTCAACATACCAACATGTCTTACTTAGTTATTACAAGGCTCAATGTAATATCTAAGAGAATTATAAGGACATCCAGTGTTGTTAAAACGGAAAAGCGAAAAAAAGCGAAGAACCTTCAAATAGCCCGAGGCGAAAAGCGCTAGCCTAGGCGCTAGCTCGGGCATTTGAGGCGTACTATAATATATATATATAATATATATATATATATATATATATATATATATATATATATATATATATATATATATATATATATATATATATATATAACTAGACTATAATTACAGATATTAACCAATAGAAAATTAAAATATATTAATACTGTTGATATTAGATAATAAAAGAAAAACAATTCTTCTCATGGATTAAAAATTTAAAAAGATTAGTTTATATTAAATAGATATAAACTTAAATAAATTAGAACTATTTATATTAAATTAATTAAAAAAGTTAAATAAATTAAAATATTATTATTAATTAAATAAAAATAAAAATGAATCAAAATAGATTAAAACTACTAATATAACATTAATTAAAAAATTAAAAAAAAATTAACATGTACTATTTATCAAAGTATTACTAAGTCTTAATTGGGATTAGGTATAATAAAAAATAATAAAAAATATTAACGGTTAAAACATGTTTAAATTTGGTCATTAGGTTGTTGGATTGGGCCTGGGCTCATAAAAGCGCTTGCATCCAACATGGCCTTAAGCGCAAAAAAACATAAAAAAACCCACGCTCAGCCATTAAGCGCGCTTCGCCCCAACTCTAGGCGAGAAGGCTTCGCCTCGCTTCGCTTCATCGCCTAGGCGGGCAAAGCGACCGCTTTTAACAACACTGAGGACATCGGAACAGGAATTTTGCCAAATCAAATCGCCTTTTCGCAGACTCCTTGATACCCCAATTATTAATCTCACCAGGACGCATCATCATGTTGCATACGTGTAGCGCGCAGTCATAGGTATCCACCTGCTTGGGCACCCAACTCGGGTAATTAGGCTTCTCGATATCAAGAGTAGGTAAAACATTGTTTTCATCAACCATTCCCAACCATTCATAAAGTCCAGCAGCCTATAACACAACATAAAAGACATTCATTCAAACGAACAATTTAATGAATCAAGTCACCAAAATTGATCTTTTACTTACCACTCTTCTGAATTGTTTAAGAAACAAAGAACGTGGATTAGGGGTGGGAAGCATTGAATCACAGAAATGAATTTTTTGGGCTTTGAAATCAACTATGTAGAGGATCCAATGATTCTTACGCGAGTTAACAGGTATAAAAATCTACAAACACAACACAGCAATATGTGATATCCAACCTAGAAAAAAATAATAATATCTAGTTAGAGATTTTACCCTTTCCAAATTCTTTACAAAACCTTTGTAGTGCTTCATATGATAATATACACGAACATTTTCCTCCAATGTGTGCATCCCATTAACCAGTTGCGTCTATGAAGGTTGGGGCAACGAAATTAGTACGTATAAAAGGAAGATGGTTATGGAAGTACATTAAAGAAATAACCTACAGCGAAATAAGTGGACATGTACCAACTCTTGCAATGTGGATCAGTTAACTTGCTTTGCTCAGTCATAAACTCCACAACCAAATCAATTACCTAAAAGAAAATATAATATAACTAGTAAAACATAAATTCTAATAGAAATGCATAAAGTATTAAAACTCACATCAGCAGACACATAGCAAGCAGGATCCAGCAGGTTACGCATCTCACTCCGACTCAGATTAAAACACGTATAGGAAATGATAGATTCACTTAAAGTACCATGAATTATTAACATATATAAGTAAAGGGAGTAAAATAAACAAAAAAAAAACATGATATACTACTCACCTGCCATCTGGTCTTGTATCACTAAGATAACGAAGAAGCTCCTCGTCATTTTTGTTAATGTAAATGGAAAAGGGAGACCACCCATTCTCAGGACCCAACTGAACAAAATATTGCTTAACCAACCCCTGCGTTGGAGTCCTGCAATCGCTGGAAACCACAACCGTATCATGTTTTCCCTTGCCCTTTCTACGCTCATCATCCTTCATAGGAGACTTATACATATCAACCGGGGAATGGTTGGCTTTGTGAACACTTGATTGAACCAGGGGACTAGGTGTTGGCCCACCCATTTCGACATCTCTTGATACCCAAGAACCATTTGGCGAAACTACTTTTTTAGGGGTTTCTTCAGCGTTTGTATCTAAAATTCCCTTACCCTTCGCGCTAACAGACCCAGCTAAATTTTCCACGACACCCCTCAAATCTTCAAACTCCTCCCTACTAACAAATTTTTCACCAACAATTCCCACAAATCCACTCCGTTTAGTCATCCCCGACGATGGGGTTCCAAACACTTCTTCAAGATTATCATGCATAAAATCCTCCCCTTCTTCATCATCAGATTCCTCCAACTCAACAAATCTACACCTACTGTAGTCAGTCCCACCATGATTATTAAGCTCCTTGACTCTCTTACCAGTTTGTTTTGTGGGCCAATTTATACAAAACGGTATATTGGCTGAAACAGGTTTGTATTTGTTTATGCGCTGTACGTGTTGAAGAAAAAGCACCTACCAAACATGGAGAAAAGATCCACCACATACAATTAACAAAAAACAACTACTTAAAAACATTTGGGAAAAAAAATTATCTTAACTACCTGCAACACGTAAACGCAACCTGGAAAATATTTGGACTTCACAGTAGGGTCAGCAGAATTAAACACTCCGATCCCTGTGCAAATCTGGTCATACACAAAACGAGACCAATTGTATTGGGGAATCATTTCTGTATCAACAACCGCGTGAAAATATGAGATATCAAGGCCATGTACATTAGGCGAACATAGCAGGAATGCAATCACGTACAACATAAACAAACTCTTAAACAAATCGTCATGTCTATCACACGCCAAAAATCTGTTCTCTATGTATGTCATATAAACAGCTTGTTTCTTAATAATATACCTCCTAAACATCCTCTCCAAATTTCTAACTTTACGGGGTTCACCACCACTTAAAGGGGGAAGTAAATCACCATCTTTAGGAATGCCTAGCACTCTATGGACATCCATGTAAGAAAATTTCAGCTCGCTTGTATTCAGTTTAAAAGTACTAGTTTCTGGGTCAAATGCTTCACACATGAATTGGCATACTTCCGCCTTCAACACGCTCTTGGGGAAATCTAAAAGACTGCCAAATCCCATCTCAATTACAGCATTCTTTTGTTGGGGACTCAGTTTATCTTTTAATACGCTTATTTTAGTCAAAGATACCCTCGAAGATAGTTTGACCTGCAAACAAACAGAAAAGAGTATGAATGCATACTATGGATTGAAAACGAAAAAATTACGCTACGTGTTTAACAAATGTTCTAAACATACAGTAAACATGTACAACACAAATCATCCATACAAGCAAAACCTCGCATTTTTTATAGCAAAAAACTAAAAATTAAAGCCACAAACGTAAAAACTAATCGAAATATGAACTACAATTATAATACACAAATTGAAAGGATTCTAAAACAATTCAACATACCTGCGACTCCTCCCCATTATCAGTACTTCCGTCTTCATCAAGCATCTGTTCATCTTCATCCATTTGCTGATCCTCAACAACACGACCCTGTTCTTCAGCACGTCGTTGCTTGCTTACCAGAAAACCATCTTCGAATACCACTCTTCGACTTTCGGGTAATGTATAAAACAGCAGCTTTTGTGCATCCCAATCCATAATTACATTGGGGCATTTAGCATGAAGATCACGCGCCATGCATTGCCTATTATCACAAAGAAAATCTAACTAAATATTCCGTACACAAAATTAATTATTCAAAATTAACTTTCTATATCAGATAACAGATTTTACTTACGCGAAAAACTCTGCAGGATCCGTGGCTGGAGGAAACACAATCGAATCCGACTCTTTCCGTGGACCTCTATCACATATAATCAAAAAAGCAAGTTAAGCCACTAAACTAATTAATACCATTAAAAACTAAACCTAAAATATTACCCTTTTTGTGTCTTATCCTTTCCACTCTTCTTCACCATTTTCTTCTTCGAAATATGCTTTTTGATAAACAAATTTCCTGTCATTTAAATGGAGTAATCAAAGGAGATGAATAAACGAAAGATGGAGTGTGAAAAAATACCTACCTTGAAGATTAATAGACTACCTATCTGCAGAAATGGAGTGTAGATTGTGAGCTAGGCGGAGTAGTCTTGGTAGATATAATGTGAAACGGCACAGACAATGACATTGAGGCTTGCGCTTTTTTTTTTTTTTTCTTTTTGTAATAAAATTAAACCAAAACAATGCATGTGTGACACGTGTAAAAGTCAAACAGTAGCATAAATAGGAGGCTTATTTAGGTGGGAACAACAAATAACATTGGAGTAATGAGATATACAAGAATAAGTAATAACGTAGGAACAAAAAAATTAACTAAATCGTGAGGGGTAATATAGTAAACACACATAAGAACGAAAAAGTAAACAACGTACAGAACCAAATTTTACAATCTGCATCGAGCCACACAAAATAAAGTACAATTTGAGGGTATATGAGTACTTTTATAAATAATTTTTTTTTTTTTTTTAGTGGGTGTAGGTACGACGGATTTATGGAAGACCGCCTCAATGTTGTTTTCCTAGCTTTAAGATAAGCCTTAAAATTTACTTTTGTCCCATCGTTAATTTTAATACTTTTTGTGCGCTTAATTTAAATCAAAGGACAACTGACTCCTTTATTCAAGGACCTCGAAGGTCAGATCACGAGTGCTTGCCTGCGAACTCCAAAGGCATATTCTCATTTTCATGCTTTATCATGCTTCAGCATTTTACTATAATTGTACCTAATATATATGATGCTAATAGTATATTCTTCTATATTTTTTAAGAGACTAATGGATGTTAATGTAACATTGGATAGTTTTTTTTTCAAACATTTTGTGAGAGGTTTAAATAAGTTGAAAAATGAAAAAGTTATATATATTAATAATAAAGAGTAATATTGGATATTGTTGGACATCTTCTATGTCAAAAGATCATTTGATAGTCAAAGGTTGCTGCTATGACAAATGGACATTTGATAAGTGGAAGTTTGCCTTTGAAAACTTTCCCACATCGGTGGGTGATAAGGATATAAAGCTACTTTTATACTATGTGATATCAACTAAGTCTAATAATCCAATATCATGCACATGGCAAAGCAATGATCTAGCCCACACGCGCGCACCACCACCACCACCCACCCACCCGGCACCGGCGACGGCGACGGCGTGGGTCGTGGGTCGTGGGTCGTGGGGAGTCAAAAAATGAAATGGATTTTGTACTAGCTCTTATAGTGTGGAGGGTTGACTACTCAACTGAAACGTAGAGACAAAGTTCCACCAATCTCGCACACGTGGGAATATCAAGGAGGTCAACCAAGCTGTTACAGAAAATCAAGCCAATTTCGGGAGGAAATCGTGGGCTTTAATGAGGACGTTTCTGAAGGCTTGAGTCCTCCTTTCCACTCCCCTATATAAAGAGCACTCTCTACACTCTTAGTGGTCTACGAAATACACAAAAGAAAAAACACTCTGCCTCACCACCTCTCTAAATTCCTACCCGGTCACCCCGGAATATCTTTTTAAATTGTTATATTAAATAACCACCAGTTTTACAAGAGAAAAATGGTTTCCGAAAAACAAATGAAAAGAAAAACGTTTTGAAATAGACTAACTTTTACAAGAAATCGAAATGCGATTACAACAACCGAATAACAATTACACGGAAAAACGATTACAAAAATCGGTTTAACAATTACACGGAAATGGAAATAACAAATCACTTACACGGAAAAAGGAAAAACAAAGCGTCACCGTTTTTGCTTGAAGAATTTCCCCCATCTTGGAGTGAATACCGCAACCACCTCAAGCACAAAAAGAAAGAATAGGTCCCTTAAAGAGACTATGAATGCCATGTTAATAAGTTCGGGTTTACCAAACAACATGTGGGGGGAAGCTGTCTTGTCAGCATGTTATGTACTTAATAGGGTACCACATAAATCCCTAGAAAAGACCCCGTATGAAATGTGGAAGGGTTTTCCACCAAACCTGAAATTTTTAAAAGTGTGGGGGTGCCTAGCCAAAGTCAAACTACCTGATTTTAAAACTGTCACCGTTGGTCCCAAAACCGTTGACTCAATTTTCATAGGGTACGCTCAGAATAGTGCGGCTTACAGATTCTTGTCATTAGAAGATAACTCTATTTGTGAATCTAGAGACGCTGAGTTCTTTGAACATGTTTTCCCTTTGAAAGATTTAAATACTGTCAATGCTTCTTTACCTGTTGATAACTTATCTACTAATGATTTTGTACCTCTTTGTGATGTTTTTCCTAACCCCTCCACTTCCATGGAGCCTAGTAGTATTCCCGAGGAAGAACCTAGGAGAAGTAAGAGGCGCAGGATCGAGTCTAGCTTCGGCCCTGACTTTATAACAGCCTTTATCACAGAAGGTTCTCACATTGATCTATTAGACGAACAGGTAGTCAATTGCTTCCTCATGGAGGATGACCCAAAAACTTATGATGATGCTTTAAAATCTATAGATGCTAGTTTTTGGAAGGAAGCTATTAATAGTGAACTTGAGTCAATTAAAAGTAACCATACATGGGAATTAACCGACTTACCTAGGGGTAGCAAAGCGATTAGTAGCAAATGGATTTTTAAGAAAAAGTTGAGACCCGATGGCTCAATAGAAAAATTCAAAGCCAGACTTGTTATTAAGGGCTTCACCCAAAAGAAAGGTCAAGATTACTTTGACACCTATTCCCCAGTGACCAAAATTGCCACGATAAGAACCCTTATTGCTTTAGCCGTCATTCACGAACTTGTAATACATCAAATGGATGTCAAAACCGCGTTCTTGAACGGAGATCTAGATGAAGAGATCTACATGGCTCAACCTGAAGGGTGTGTGGTCCCTGGTCAAGGGGACAAAGTGTGTAAGTTGAAAAAATCCTTGTATGGTTTGAAACAGGCACCGAAAAAATGGTATGAAAAACTAGATAGTACTCTTATTTCATATGGGTTTATAGCTAACACTTCTGATTCATGTGTTTACTCCAAGGTAACAAATTCAGAGTGTGTTATCATCTGCCTTTATGTAGATGACATGCTTATCTTTGGTACTACTATTCATATTATAAATGAGACTAAACGTTTCTTGTCTTCCAGATTCGACATGAAAGACATGGGAGAAGCTGATGTGATACTTGGGGTAAAAATCATTAGAAGCAGTAATGGTATTACCCTGAATCAGTCTCATTACGTAGAAAGGATGCTGAAGAAGTTCAATTCCTTTGATGTAACGCCTGTAAATACTCCTTATGATTCTAGCATTAACTTATCTAAACATGTTGGGGATGCTGTATCCCAAAATGAATATGCTAAAATCATAGGAAGTGTAATGTTCTTAATGAACTATACTCGACCCGATATTGCCTATGCCGTGAGTAGACTTAGTTGCTACACTCATAACCCGAGTAATGACCACTGGGTTGCACTTCGCCGTCTATTGAAATACTTAAGGGGTACTATCGATCTAGGCTTGCACTATAACAAATTCCCTGCAGTCCTTGAGGGTTTTTGTGATGCAAACTGGATCTCTGACAATGACGAAGTAAACTCCACTAGTGGTTATGTGTTCTCCTTAGGGGGAGGTGCTGTATCGTGGAAGTCTTCCAAACAGACTTGTATAGCACGCTCCACCATGGAGTCTGAGTTCATAGCACTAGAGTTAGCTGGGCAAGAAGCTGAGTGGTTGAGAAGTCTCTTATCGGATGTGCCACTTTGGGAAGGAAGTGCCACACCTGTATGTATCCACTGTGATTCACAAGCAGCCATTGGTGTCGCTCATAATAGCGCCTATAATGGGAAAAAGAGACATATTCGCATCAGACATGGGTCAGTAAGACAATTACTGAAGAATGGTGTGATAGCCTTGGAATTTGTACGATCAGAGGAGAATCTAGCTGATCCGTTCACCAAAGGCTTGACCAGGAGACTAGTCCTGGAGATGTCGAGGGGGATGGGTCTAAAACCCATTAAGTGGGAACATGTGACTAATGAGTCAATGTGATTTCACCATCCCTAAGGCTAAAACCTAAATCGTCTTGTTCATAGCCACTTGTGGTGGTCCTTTCGAGAAGGACTTGATGAAAAAGGCGTACCGAGTATTGAAACTCACATTTGAATTCATAGCCTTTATGGTGGTTCTTTTGAGAAGGACTTGATGAATTCAAGGGTAACTTTGAAACCCAAATATTCATGGTAGAGTGCTGAGGAGACGTCCTTAAACCACTCTCAAAATGAATAAATCCACCAAGTTCATAGCCCGTAAAGGGTGGTCCTTAGAGAAGGGCTTGATGAACCGAAAGGTGAGGTTAGAGGGAACCATAACCTTGAATCGGGTAGAGTATGTGCTGTGAGGGTCTCGATCGATAACCGTTAAAGTTCAAGAGTAAGTTCACTTAAACGGAATTCGGTGGTTGCCTCACTTCACTACGTGTCAATTCAAATCGCAAGATATTGGCACTTAAGTACAATTCACCCATTCTTCTTTCTGGAACCTTCTCATCAAACCTTTGTTGACATTCAAATGTGTGGGGGATTGTTGGACATCTTCTATGTCAAAAGATCATTTGATAGTCAAAGGTTGCTGCTATGACAATTGGACATTTGATAAGTGGAAGTTTGCCTTTGAAAACTTTCCCACATCGGTGGGTGATAAGGATATAAAGCTACTTTTATACTATGTGATATCAACTAAGTCCAATAATCCAATAATCATGCACATGGCAAAGCAATGATCTAGCCCACACGCGCGCACCACCACTACCACCCACCCACCCGACCCGGCCCGGCACCGCCACCGGCGACGGCGACGGCGACGGCGTGAGGCGTGGGGCGTGGGTCGTGGTTCGTGGTTCGTGGTTCGTGGGGAGTTTGGGGAGTCAAAAAATGAAAAATGAAATGGATTTTGTACTAGCTCTTATAGTGTGGAGGGTTGACTACTCAACTGAAACGTAGAGACAAAGTTCCACCAATCTCGCACACGTTAAAGTGAAAGAATATCCCAGCAGCTGTTACTTGTCAAAGTCAAACACGTGGGAATATCAAGGAGGTCAACCAAGCTGTTACAGAAAATCAAATCAAATAAAACGTGGGGGTTACAAGACTCAAAAAACGTCAACTCAATTAAGCCAATTTCGGGAGGAAATCGTGGGCTTTAATGAGGACGTTTCTGAAGGCTTGAGTCCTCCTTTCCACTCCCCTATATAAAGAGCACTCTCTACACTCTTAGTGGTCTACGAAATACACAAAAGAAAAAACACTCTGCCTCACCACCTCTCTAAATTCCTAAACGTACATTGTAGTTCTCTGTTAGAGATACCGGTCACCCCGGAATATCTTTTTAACAACGGTGACGCTTTGTTTTTCCTTTTTCCGTGTAAGTGATTTGTTATTTCCATTTCCGTGTAATTGTTAAACCGATTTTTGTAATCGTTTTTCCGTGTAATTGTTATTCGGTTGTTGTAATCGCATTTCGATTTCTTGTAATAGTTAGTCTATTTCAAAACGTTTTTCTTTTCATTTGTTTTTCGGAAACCATTTTTCTCTTGTAAAACTGATGGTTATTTAATATAACAGATATTACTTAAAAAATAATCATCTAAAAATCTATAATATAAATCATGAGTGGTTCAATCGTACAATTTCTTTTTCCTAACTATTTTTTTTCTCTTTCTTGCATTATTTGACTACTCAGGGTCCGAATCATGGGTGATTTTTAGTTGATTGTTTTTTGGATGATACCCAGCATTACTCTAATAATAAAAAAGTCATAAAACTAAAGAACTAGAGAATACTAAGGACTACATTGTAAATTGAGTTGATTTAACATAATAAAATGAGACCATATATGTAGTTCTAATTACATGGTAAACAAGAAAGGTAAGACTAAACTAATTAGGAAATAAATACGATATAAAAATAAACTAGTCTAACAAGGTAATAAATAATTATGGTAATAATATATTTAACAGTCCCCTCCCTCAAACTCAAACTCAAGTAGGGTTGATAGAGAACAACTTGAGTTTGAAATGTGGATCGTTGATGACGTGTCTTGAGACTTACTGATTGAGAAGCGACCTGGCCAATGTTGTTATGGTGGTGGCGGTGAGGTGGAGCAATGAGGTGAGCGTTGAGAAATGTGAACCAAGAACTGAGTGTTAATTGAATTACCGAGATGAGACAGTTGAAAGGTCTAACGAGATGAGACCATTGAAGGGCCTAACGAGATGACGAATTCTACGAGAGGATTAAGATTTCGTTTCATATGAGGAAATAAGATTTTGATTCCTACGTAAGGAATAAGAGAAAAGATACCTTTTGTTTGCACAGAAGCGATTGAAAGGATACCAAAATAATTTAATGGAAGGTGGAGATTAACGAATTGTGAAAGCGAACGATTGATAACGAGAAACCACTTTGGATTGTGACTCTGATACCATGTGAGATATTTAAATAAGTGGAAGAGAGAAAAGAGAAATAATATATTGATAATGAAAGAGTCATAAAGGATAGAGAACAAGAGAATACTAGAGCCTACATTGTGAATTGAGTTGATTTAACACAATAGAATGAGACCAAATATATAGGTCTACTTACTTGGTGAACATGAAAGGTAATACTAAACTAATTAGGAAATAAATACGATATGAAAATAAACTAGTATGACAAGGTAATAAATAGTTACGGTAATAATATATTTAACACATCTCATTAAAGCAGAAAGTAGAGCACATTTAATTTTAGCTCTAATTTAAAATTATTTTTTGATTACTGAAATATCATTTTTAGTCTAAACGTATTCAAATAAAAAATTTAGATCATTTTATCAAATTCGTGATTTTTTTTTATTTTAAGATAATTTGGATACTTCAAAAAAAATTCTAATTTGTGGTGTGCCCAAATAAAGATATAGTTTATTTAAAATGTCCAAATTATACTTAAAATTTATAAAATATCTTACGGAATTTGTCAAATGATAAACATGTTATTATACCATAAGTAATGGCCTAAAAATGGAGTTTAATCCAAAAATTAATATACATACTCATATCGTAACTACTATATGTACAATATTGACACCTAAGTTAGCCAATTCCTATTCTAGAGAAATCGGCTATTATATTAGCGTGCACATTGTCACGAGAATAGCTAACTCATCTAACGTTCTTGGTCAATATGTCAAGCACTTGGTTTGCAAATTTTTGAACATGACCAAAGGTAATGTGCGAGTCCTTGATCTTATGAACCGCCTGACTGTCCTGCTAGGAAATTAGTGTTGATTCATTAATACCTCGAATAATCCTGAGGTTAACAGAGTAGATTATAATGCTAGTTCCACAACTTTTGACAACTTCAATAGTTGTTCTTAATACTGACATTGCTTCCAAATCCTGAAGTCCCTTGCACATAATTAATTCTCCTAAGGACACCCGATGTCATATTACTTTGTCTTGTTTGACCACCGCAATTACGGTCAACTATTTTTGACAAAAGAGGCATCACACTAAAAACTCTAATTCTGCATTGGTAGATGGCATCGGTGTGTTATATCAATCATTTGCTCATTCTTTAAGTCCTGCTAATAGTCTCAAGTGTTCCATCACATGCTAAAGAGGCTTGCCATCTGGTGAGCAATCGTTCTAATTATTTTATCAACATCAAAATTCTTTTCTTCATGATGTCGTGACATCTTTGTTATCCAAATAATCTATATGGTGAATAGAATATAACAGCCCATGCCATGTTTATCCCATCCCGCTTTTTTGTACATACCTACTATTCTGATTATCCAGTCTACTAGTTTGACATATCGCTTAGATTTGTTTGTCACTCCATTATCCATCAATTTTATTTTTTTCTTCGTTAATCCTATGGTCATCAATTATTTCATGTTTATTTATATCTGCCAGTTCATTGTTCGTTAATTCTTTGTTACTATCTAATGATTTTGTCAATTCATCGATTCAAATTTGAGATGTTGTCGCCACCCAAACTAATCGACCCTCATGACATAAAAGTAAGAAATTCTCGTTAGTCTCTTGCTTATTGGAGTACATTGAACAATTAGTTGTTGATGAACATTTCCTATGAGCTAGGTTCTTTGTCAGTGGTATATCATTATTACATGTTTTCAAAGCAAAATGAAGAACTTTAGTTGAGACGTTATTAGTCTAAGTTAGTTGCCAATGTGCTGACCATTACGTTTGGCTTGTGGATGATGATTGCGGTTTCTTTTTTAGCATGTCTTCCACCTGTGTATGTATCCTGATTTTGTAGTATAAATATCGTTTATCACTTTTTTTCCATATAAACATGTCTTTTGTGCGTAGTTGTAAGAGTTTAATATCATGTATTGTTTTTTAGTTGTATCCTAGAAGATCTTGTTCAGGAGCTCCTGATTTCATCCATCTCTATCTTGATAATTCAGTTGCGCTACTTTATTGAGGGTACACCTTTCTGTCCTTTGGATAGAAAAGGTTGTTTCTGTCCATTTATTGATATGTTGATTAACCCACCCGTTCCTACTACATCTCGCGTTGTTCAAGAATATCTTTGTTGTGCACAATACTTGCCCATGAACATAAACTTGGCGATCTAACCGAGGCCTCCACAAATGTTGTCTTTGGGTAATAAATTCCTTTCAGAACATTTGCGACCATAAGTCCGGCATCTTCCAGACTTTCCAGTCTTGCACCCCTAATAGTGCTGAATTTATTTTCTCAAAATCCGTGAATCCCAAACCCCCAATAGATTTACTAATTGGTAACCTTTCCAACTCTATCTAAATGAATTTTGTTTAGTTTCTGGAGCCCAAGCAAAACTTAGCAATCATACTAGTTAGTTTCTTACAAAGTTTTCTAGGAAATTTATAAATGGACATAACATAATTTGGGATATCCTATATGACTTCTTTGATGTGCACTTCTTTTCCACCTTCTGACAGGATTTAAGGTTCCATCCCTGAGCCTTTTCAAAAACCCTTTCTCCACTCCATCTAAGTGTCTAAACTTTATATCTTTGATGGCGTGGCAAAATTCCTAGATATTTACCGAGATTGCCTTGTTGTTGGACATAAAGAGTCCTTGTAGTTTTACGAACAATGTCCTTTGGAGTACTCGTGCTAAATCAAATAGAAGATTTATTAAAGTTAATACGCAGACCAGAGCACTCATAGTATATGGTTAACACTTCCTTGAACACTTATACTTCTTGATTCTATAAAGAGATAAATAACAAATAATAAACTAAAAACAATAAGTAAGGCTATGCCACTTTCTAGTAATCTGGATTTTGTTAGTTGATTTATTCTCATTATTAGTGTGGTCACACTTTTCTTTTTGGTTAGTTTGCTACTTTCTACATCTTTGCTGGCTGAGACTAATAAGGGATTCGGTTATCAAGCTACACAAGAAGGGTGGCAGAGGGTCTACTTGCTGAATTCCCCTAGACGGTGAGAATTGGGGTAAAGCTTTGCCATTGAAATTGCATAGATACAGTTAGTAATCCAATTGACCTAGTTATCTGAAGCCAAGTTGATGCATTATATTAAGAAGAAAATCCCACCTAACCTGACCGTATGCCTTGGCCATATCAACTTTAACAGCAGTTTAGTGTTTGTTACTCTTTTTTTCTAGAGAAAGAAAAAAACTTTTTGCACAATAAAGATGTTATCACACACACACACACACACACACACATATATATATATATATATACACACACACACACATATATATATATATATACATATATTACAGTCTTGAATAAAATTCGATTGAGTTGGTGAGATGATGTCGTTCATAATATTTAGTAGATGACTATCTAACATTTTTTTACATAATCTTATATCCAAATTTTCCAAATGAGATGGGCCAATAATCCCCTACTGTTTCCTACCTATCTTCTTTCGGAATAAAGGTAATAGACGTGTGGTGTAAGCCATGCCCCAATTTTTTTAGGAAATCCTTGAAACGATTAAACACATTTGTCTTAATTATGTTCCAATATTTCTGATAAACCTTCCTAACAAGTCCTTCTAGTCCCGGCGCTTTAGCCGCACCCGAGCTAAACACTACCTTTTTCACTTTTTCCATCGTCAGTTCGAGGGTAAGGTTTATGTTCATTTCCGATGTTCCTTTCTTGTTAATAAAACTCATTACCTAAGTAAAGTCCCCTGAATCCTGCTGTATAAACATATCTTTATAAAAAGTAGGGAACATGCCATGTACTCTTTTAGGTTCTTCTTTTTATGTTCCATTGATATCCTTGACAATAACAATATTATTATTGTTCCTTCTCTGCTTCATGGCTACGTGAAAGACTTTAGTATTTTGATCTCTTTTTTGCAACCACAATTATCGGACCCTATCTTTCGATATTGTTCCTCCTTATCCCATGTACCCTGAAGTTCCTTCATAGTTAACACTTTCTCAAAATCGAGATGGACTGTTAATCGGTCCATTCTGGATGGAAACAAGATTTTGTTGTAACTTGACAATCTTTCTTTTATTAATTTCAAATGTCTCTTTGATCCATCCTATTAAAGCTTTTGTCGTTGTAGTAGTTTCATCTTGAAAATTCCTTACACAATCCTCCATTATTGGTTCTTCCCATGTCATCTCAATTATATCATATCAAGTTGGTCATCAATCCAGTAAGATTAAAATTTAAAAGTCTGCGTACATATCTTCCTTTTAGGTCTATTTTGAGCAAAATGGAGAGTGATCAGATCCTATAGTTAGGGGAATAGTGGTCGTATCGTTCGTGAATTTGTCAACTTAATCATTACTTTCCATTGCTCTATCCAACCGCTCCTTGACCAACTCGCTCGCCTCTCTCCTGTTAGGCCATGTGTAAAGACAACATTTTGCCTATACTTCTACCAGGTCATTAGAGTTAATAATATTATTGAAATTTATGAAATGCATGTCATTAATTGGAATTTAAGAATTTTTCATCAACCCTAGTAATTTCCTTAAAATCACCAAAAATCCACCGGTCATCATGGATAGGTTATGGCAATGTTTAATCATATCCTTATAATTGCTAGGGGCATACACACATAATAGTACAAAAAGGCATTACCATTAATACTAGATATTACAACATACGAGGAAACATTACCAATAACTAAATTAAAATAGTCTTTCCATAACACTAGTATATCCCCGGACCTTAGAGCTATCACGTTGGGATCTTTAACAAAACAATTTTCAAAACTAGAATCCTGGGTAATCACATATGAGTCTTCCGTCCCTGTCATCGCCTCAAACAACCAAAAAATGCGATTCATACTTTCCCACAAAATACTTGAACGTCTATCTTGTGAAGGGGGATCTAACTCCTTGACAGTTCCATACTATGTCCCTTATTTTCCGCCAGCAGCAATTCTAGGAGAGTGGTTGCTCTTCTCTTAGTATTTGCAACTGATTTGGTTCCTTTTTCCTGTCAACAATACAATAACCCCCATCCACTAACTGTGCTTCATAATACGTACTTCCATCTGATGATGTGCCCACCGATGACGTATCTTCCTAAGCTCTACAAACCTTCTCCTTAAACTCTTCCACAACGTCTATCATATTCACTCTCTTCAGTGTATTCCTTTTCCTAAAACAATCTGCCCTCCTAGATAGCATGGTATATTTCTCTGTACTTAGCATCTTTAAAGGTGATTCTTCATGATCTTCACATGACTTTCTATAAAAGACTTGAAACTTGAACTCCACTCAATTAGGGCATGGTATGCTCATCTTGGTTTTCTCTCAAACTACTTTTCTTGCGTAATCTCATGTTTCATTTGACAGTAAGATGTATCCTTTAATGTGATAGAATAATCGTATCACAAGACATCTTTTTGAAGGTATTTAGGACTTGATTGATGTATTTTTCACTATTAATTGATGTTTTATGTTCTATTGTCTAGTTTTGGCTTTTATGTTACTTTTAGATATTTGTGCTTAATTTATGTGTTAAGTGTGGATATTTTAGGTACTTGGATGCTAAGATACTCCAAGAAAATTATAAGAAGTCAAGAAAACAAGATTACACCAAAGTCATGGCGTTAGAGGATATTATAAGTCATCTTTTTATTTTATTAATATAAATCTTTATTTTATTTCAATACTATTTATTTTAAATTGATGAATAAAATAAACTTATGACTTTTGGATTTTCATGATCCAATATTAATCCATCCACTAATTTTATCTTAATGATTTTTTCATTAATACTATGCAAATGAAAAGTTGTAACACTTTTCTATTAACCATTTTCAAATGAAAGGTTGTAACACCTAATTCATTGCCATTAAAAAGGTCGATGGAAGCTTGGCTATATAAACTAGTGTTTTGGTCCCTAAACTCAATTCATTCACACATAAAAAAAAAATATACACCATCTATAGTTGAATGCTTGAGAGTTTGGAAGAACAAAACAAAAGGAAAAGTTTCTAAAGACATCAATGGCGGGAGGTATCATTACTCTGTTTTTCGATCTATATATTTATTCCGTATTTTATATTTGATCGATTATTATAACAAATCTTTCAACTACTTTTGGACAGTTAGAGTGTTTACCGGTAAAATTTGGAAATCAACTTACTAGAGTCACCACATGTAATCTGTTAAGTTATGGATGATCCTTTCTATTTCATGGTTGAACTTGAAGTTAGGAAAGCGTGAGATTTGATGGTTTGTGATTTGGAGTTGAACTGAAAGAGTTATGCAATTTGTCACTGTCGTGGTACGAACTAGTCCGCACACCCTTGGAAACGTTTTTGGTTTGACTTGGACCATTAAAAGAGGGCTCACAACACAAAATACAATTTATAAAAAGTATATATAAGATTCTAAAGATAAATTGAGGGTTACCATTAATTCCATATAACCGGACACGCTTGGAAAGCAGAATAGGATTAGAGAAGAAGACAAGAAGCTTCCATGCCATTCCACCTCTATCCATCATACTTTATCAACTATTAGTATAATTTTATTTTGTTTTATCTTCTAAACACGAATATGATACTTGTACTTGCTATTTTCTATTATTTAAGTATGAAATAAATTAGTCATAACTTGAGAACAACAATAATGTATGAACCTGATGTCTCCCTATTTTCTCTAAATATTATCCCTTAAAAGACATCATTTTAGGTGAATATTTGACTTATTTGATAGACTTTTATGTTTATTTCGTCATATTGCACTTTCTCCCCTTGGAATTAGTCAATCTGCATTTTTAGAGCTTTTGTGCGTTAATTTGTTTGTTTTAGTGCAAAGTTAGTAGGTTTATGAATTCATGAAGAACCACTACAAGGAGGATAAGTGAGAATTAAAGTCTTAGATCGAGTGGAGGAGCTAAAGGCAAGAAAAGAATTTCCAAGAACTTAATTAAAGAAGTTGCAGATCTAAAAGGCTGTTAAAGATTGTTGTTTTTGGGCTACTTATGAGCGGATTTAGTCTTGGGCCGTGAAACATGGTTTGATGCCTTATTGAGTTAGAAAGATTCTCCAAGTTGAATCATCCCATTTGGAGTTGAGATGCAAAAGTTAAAGCCGTTTTACTAAAGTTTTCATACCAGTTATGGGAATTAAAGAAGAAGATGGGATTTGGTTTTTTATAATTTGACCTAATGCTCTTAACCTAATCCCTAATCCAATTTTGAGAACTATATAAGCTCCTTTAGACCTCATTATTCAGCACCTCTCATTAAACCTTCATATCAAATCATCCTTAGAGAGAGCGTCAAGAGGCGGAAGCAAGAGCAGGAGCTGGAGTATTCTTTTTGTCCAACAACAGCTCAAGTCAATTCCTCTATCTAGGTTCTTATTTTATTTCTGTTATAGGAACATGTATATTATTAATTTCTTTATTGTTCTTATTTCAATTTTGATCTAAACCTTAATTACTTGAGAATCGCGTAATGGGATGAACCCTAATTTATTTAATTCATGTATTTCAATTTGGGATTAGTTTCTAGTTTAATTTGAATTGGGTATTTTAAATTGGATATTATTTTGTTCTTATTCACTATTTCTGACCTAGCTAATTAGAAATAGATATTAGTATTTGGGCTATTCCCTTTAGTGGCGAAGTGATCATCCGACAGGGGGGGTTCGATTACAGACTTAGGCAATATCCGTGTAATGTCCGTTATTGATCGACAGGCTTAACTAATTACATAGCCAAAGAGGTAATTACATATCATCTGAAAAGGCATATTCGTCCATATATGGGTTTATAGTACTTTATAATAGCTCCTAGGTCCACCTTGACGGGGGCTAGGAGACATTAGAGTCCCGACTAATATAGAAATATCAATTCTGCCCTTAACAAAAGCATTAATTACGTAAGTTTAGGTGATTCCCTAGCGAGACTCAAGTATAGCTCATATTTGCGTCTTATCTTTTAGTATTTATTTTCAGTAATTCGTTTTATTGTGTATAGTAGTTTAATAACTCGAAACAAAACAAATATCTTTTATCTTTTATTTTCTGTAATTGCAATTACTACTACTTATCTATTGAACACTTGAGTTATACCAGTCCAATCCCTGAGAACGAAACTCGATTTATCAGAGTATTACTTGGATCTCCGTACATTTACGGTATTTTGGTTCCTATGTATTTTCAATACTTAATTTTATAACACACCAGGACCCACCAGAACCCTAGTATTATTTTATGCGTTTATCGAATTTGGGATGATTCATATTTAATTGAATTGTTAATTTTAAATGCTTTAATTATGTATTTTCCATATAATTACAGTCCTTACTCTAGTAAGTATAGGGTTGCCCTGATTAATTAGAAAGGTCGCCCCGACGGGGGTTGAGGTAACGAAAAATGATTCATAGACGTCCCGTGTGAGTTAGCAATCCTGACATGCTTGACTAGCCGAATTAGTATTAGGGTAATAAACTATAGTGCCAATTATTGTGTAGATTTACCTCGGAAGAGTCCTCTAGTAGTGTTGAGACAACTTCTTAAGCTAACCTGATGGAGTTAGGAAGAAGTTGGATCACGACTATTGCATATTTTACCAATTCGCCCTTAAACAATAAAACGTAAAATCAATACTAGTGGGGATTATTTGCGAGTTTTTGAGCTATATTCTCATCTTATATTTTATTTATTTACATATTAGTTATTAATTTAATCATTGTCTAGTTACTTTACTTTACTTGCATCTTTAGTGATTTTAATATAAAAAAACAAATATCATCTTTTACTTTATAGTTGAACATCGTATTCTAATACACACTACGAGAACACATCATAGGATTTAGCAATCATAGTCCTTGTGGAGGCGATAACTATTTCTACTTACTTTTTATTACTTTTCAACAATTCGTACAATTGTGGTTAGTAAGCTCTCTCGATGTGCGTATTAGTATATTATTTTATCACACCTTGGGAGATAACAAGTTTTTGGCACCACTGCCGGGGACTATATTGTTAGTTTTTGTGTTTTTATTTAGTGTAGTAGAATTAGTTACTTTATTTTACGCTTGGTTTTTGTTTTTGTCCTTTTCAAATTCTTTGATGGAAAACCCAATTTTTTTCCAAACAATGAACAACGAGAACAAGGCCTTCTAGACCCATTTCGAGTGCAAACCTTAGGGATTTTCCCATCTGCAATTCTAGTTGTTAGATTAGAGCCCGATCAGGTATGCTTAATCAATTCTTGAGCTACATGAATTATAGTAGAGTCGCACATTAAGATCCAGTTAGGCCTATTTAATAGTTCATGCAGATATGTGACGCCTACATTACCCAAGACATCACTCTAGAAAAAATATACTATTTCATGTTTCAGTTCTTCCTATCCTCAAAGTATGAGACTGAAGGATCAAACCTAGCTTGCTAATTTCTTACAACAAGTTGGTGGGAGCGTCGGTGAGGCCCGTACGAGATATCAAGAACGATTAACAAAGTTTCCTTTACATGAGTACACACCTGAGCTACAACTAGCCATGTTTTACAAAGGACTCAGTGAGAGTAGATGAACTCGATGGTCGTGGCTTTGTACCGATGGATCATAATGAAACAAAGATTGGTATGGAGAAGATAGTCGAGAATGAGAGAAGTTGTCCATCATCGAGAGACCTTATTCCAAAATTTACTAGAGGTACGTCACAATTAAATAGTGATACTACCATATCTCTAAGTTTTTCATTTTAGAGACTTAGTTGAAGCAACTTACTCTAATGTTACAAAAGGCATTAAAGTTAGATATTCCTAGTTGAATGGTTTTAAGAGTTATACGTTCATTCAAATTGTGGGGTAAATGATCATTGTTGGGAAGAACCTTATAATAATCCAGAATTAGTTTTCTTTGTGGAGAATCAAGGGAATTACCATTCGAGTGGTCAAATAAATGGTCAAGTAAATCAAAACTATCTGGGTTTACAATGAGAGGGAAATCCATTCGATCATTCCTAGTTGTCATGACTCACCATATGGGGGTCACTCAAGGCGATGAAAACCGTGAGAAAAGTTCTTCAATCGGGTTTTATTGCCTTACTATTCACAAGGTTTGCCATGGGCATGTGCAAAGCTGTAAGAGATGCCAATTCACCGACAATATATCAAAAAAAGACGAGAGTCCACTCAACAAAGTGTTAGAAGCGGAGATATTTGATGTTTGGGGTATAGATTTCATGGGACCATTCATTCCATTCTATGAGAATCTTTATATTTTCCTAGTCGTAGACTACGTTTCCAAGTGGATAGAAATTGTGGCGGTACCGAGGAATGATGAGAAGACTGTGGTTAAGTCTCTCAAAACACATATATTTTCAAGACATGGTACCTTATGAGTAATAATCAGTGATAAAGGTACCAATTTCTTTAATGCGCAATTGATAGTTTATATTCGTCAGTTAGGGGTGAGATATCGTACATCCATCGGCTATCATCCGCAAACAAATGGACAAGCCGAGATCTCTAACTGAGTAATAAAATCAATTCTTGAGAAGGTGGTAAATAAAATGCGAATAGATTGGTCAACAAAGCTCGACAACATTATAGCTTCACGGAATACCAATCTGCCATAAAAGCAACGATGAAGCTCGTTTGGATCTCGAAGCTTGCTACGAATATCCACCTGCTCGAAGCTTTACTTCCACGAACTCAAAGCTTACACGGACTTGAAGCTTGATACAAAGCTTGCTGCCGAGAAGAAAAATACAAAAATGAAACAAATTTATATGGAGCTTCCATTAAAGTTCCATAATTTTTTTTCCATCCATGGCTTCAGACGAGATCTCCCATAACCGAGATCATCTTCGAACCTCTCAGGCGAAACAGAAATCAAGAGTAGGTCGCGAAGCTTTGTTGGATATCTTTTATACCTGCAAAAAACTCGAGATCGGAAAAGCCATTAGTGAAAGACATTGAAAAAGCTTTTGTTGGGTTGGGATGTGAAGAGGAGGAGAGAGAAAGAATAGAAATTAGGTTTTTTTTAATAATTTATGTGATGATTTTAAATTGAGTAACTGAAAGTTAAAATAGGCCGTGCTAAAAAATTTAAGTAAACTGGATAGAGGTAATTGGATTTTAAAGAGGGGTTTTTAAGATTCACTTGACATATATATAATCATTGACTTAAGCGACGATTGATGAATCAATGCGAAGACCTTTATGGTAAAATAAATATGGATAGACTCAATAATCTCCTGAAGAAATTGAAATTAACTGATTTATATGCTAAGGGATGTACTTTTACCTGGACCAATAAAAGGAAAAAAGAAAAGCTTATAAAAGAAACTATTGATAGGTTTTGTATAAATAAGGAATGGGAGAGAAATTTTCCTAACTCCTGGCTTGCTATTTTGCCTCCTATGGGGTCAGATCATTCAATGCTATTGATGATCAATGATAGAGCCCAAATTCCAATCTTTAAACGGTTCATATTTGATAAAAATTGGCTTAATGAAGAGGAATATATTGAAATAATAAACATGAATTGGCTTGAGATGACTAATATAAGAGGTAATGGGATATATAAATTTGGAAAAAAAAAAGTACACTATATAGCTGGAAAGATAACTCTTTGGGCTAAAAAGCTTGCAAAACAGACAAAGGAGCTCTTTAAAAAGGATAAAGAAACTCTGAAAGTAATGATGAATATGAAAGTACATATAGACTGGGAGGTTTTAATTTTATAATAGAAAGAATGGAAATTAGATAGAAATAAGAGGAGTTATATTGAAAACAAAAATCTAGATTAAAATGGTTAGAACTTGGGGATAGAAACACGACTTATTTTCATGTTATAACAAAAGGTAGAAGAGGGAGAAATAAAATAACTAGAATGCTAAATGATAATGATCACTGGGTGGAAAGTAAAAAAGGAATTAAAATAAAAAATTACTTTGAAAATATTGTTACTACAAAAGAGCCTAGGAACTATGATTATGTATTATCTGCTATAGATCCTTGTGTTACTAAAGATATGAATGAGAGACTGACTACACTTGTTAGTCTTAAAGAAATTAAGGAAGCATTGTGGGATATGGGTAATGATAAATCCCCAGGGCCTGATGGATTACCTATATACTTCTTTTAAAAACATTGGAATTTGATTAAAATGGATATACTTAGATGCATCTCAGATTTTTTTATGGAATGATGGTTATTTATACAAAATCAATAAAACCCTTATTACATTAATTCCTAAAATTAAAATCCCTGCTAAAATTGCCCATTATAGACCAATTAGCTGCTCTAATGTTATATATAAAATTTTAGCAAAAGTACTTGTTAAAAGATTGCAAGAAATTATGCCTAGTATTATAAATGAAAGCCAAAATGCATTTGCAGCAGGGAGAGAAATAACAGAAAATATTCTGTTAGCTCATGAAGTTAGCCACTTTTTGAAAAGAAAGAGAAACTCTACTAACCATTATCTTTCTATAAAATGAAATGTTGCAAAAGCATATGAAAATGTGGAGTGGGATTTTTTAAAAGATAGTGAATTAAAATGAATTTTAGAAATATGTGGATCAAGTGGATAATGGGTTGTGTAACTTCAGTGTCATACTCTTGCTTACTAAATGGAGACCAGGTAACTTTACACAATCCTACTAAAAGGACTAAGACAGGAGGATCCTCTACCCCCTTGTTACCCAAGCAATGTCTGTCCTAATGAATAAAAAGATTTAACAAAAAGAGATTCAAGGGATGAAAATTACTAAGAAATGTCCCACCCTTAGTCATATTTTTTTCGCTGATGATAGTTTATATTTTTTAAAAGCTGAACTTGAGGAAATTGAGACCTTTAATACCATACTAAATGAGTATAGCCATGCCCCATGACAAATTATTAATCTTCATAAAAGTGGAGTGGTATTTGGTAAAGACACACCTGAAAAGAAAAAAAAAAAATCCTAGATATACTGAGAATGAACAAACTTGAATCACTTGGTAAATATTTGGGTCTCCCATCTGATTGGGGTAGATCCAAGGTAAAACCAATGAACTGGATGATTGATATTATAAATGAAAAACTTGATAAATGGGATACTATTTATCTGTCTAAAGCTGGGAGGGAAGTTTAAAGCTGTTATAAATGCCATCCCAGCTTATACTATGTCTGTTTTCTCTATTCCTAATACAATATGTGATAAAATAAATTCAATGGTGGCTCAATTCTGGTGGAATAGAAAAAAAAAACAAATACATTGGGCATCCTGGAATGACATGACCCTGAATAAATATGATAAGAGGAATGGGCTTTAAAGAAATGAAACTAAAAAATAATGCATTACTTGCGAGAAATGCTTGGAAAATGATGAAAAAACCTACTTCATTATTAGCAAAAACTCTTAAGGGTATATATTACAGTACATCTGAATTTATTAATGCAGAATCAGGCTATCACCCCTCTTGGGGTGGAGAAGTATTTTAGAGGGAAGAGATTTATTCAAAAATGATCTAATCTGGAAGGTTGGGAATGGGAAATGTATTAATATTAGGAACTAGGAAAGGATTCCTGGAATAAAAAGATTAAAAAAAGTTACCCCTTACAAAAAGTATCTGATTTGTGTTATGATAATTTAAATGTTTGGAATACTGATATGATTGATATGTATTTCTCTGAACCTACCAACTCTTATATTAAAAGCATTACCACCCCTATAAATGCTTGCGAGGATATAGATGTGTGGAAGGTAGCCAAAGATGGTGAGGTTACATAAAAAACAATGTATACTCATTTAAAGAATTGTGAGAAAAAATATATATACAACAAAAAAGGAGAGAGATATCCTGCTCCTATATTACCCTAAAGTCTCTTTGGAAGGCAGTTGGAGTAGGAAAGTCTCTCCTAAAATTAAAAATTTCTTATGGAAAGTTTGTAAAGGGATTTTGTCAACAGAAGTAAATAAATCTAATAAACACTATGTTGAGGATAAAATATGTAAACTTTGTAGTATGGAGGATAAAAATACAGAGCATCTATTCTTTACCTGTCCTTGGGTTAGAGCCTTTTGGCTTATATCTCCAATACAACTGTTATCTAAACACCCAAGTACATGTAATATTGTTATGTAAATGGATAAATTAGATAAATTGAAAGATTGTACTGATTTTGCAAATAGAAGGTTTGGAGATCTAATACCATTCTTGCTATGGACAGTTTGGAAAGTGAGAAATAAATATTTATTTGAAGTTGTAGCACTTGACCCAAAATTTGTGCTATCACAGGCATTAAAAACCTATGATGAATACTTCAAATACAATATAAAAAATTCTAAGGCTGAAAGAGAATTACAAAGAGAGGAAGGTAATATTGTAACAACAGGTAAAGTAAACACTACTAGAAAAAATGGGAAGGTAAATAGACTAGATAATGAATGGGAAGAGAAAATTAATCTTAAAACATTGATTGTTAACACAGATGCATCTTTTAAGACAGAAAATTGTGCTTCTTCTGCGTGTATACTTCGAGATTATAAAGATAAACTAATATTTGGGTCTGCATGGACCTTTTCTTGTTGCAGTGCCGAGGAAGCGGAGCTTAATGGAGTAAGGAATGAGCTACTTTCAGCAATTAACTTTCACTACAAGAATGTTGTTATTCTATGTGACAACAAAATAGTGGTTAATACTTTAAGCTCGCCTTCTTCTCCTTCATTCTCGTGTCTGCTTCTTTTTTTATCAAGATATTAAATCTCTTTGTATAATAGGAGTGTTAGTTTCTTTCATGTACCTAGAAAAAAAAATTGTGTTACAGATCAATAATCTAGAGGGTATGTTGCCTAGTGATTAGGTGTTTAAACCCCTTTTTCAATTTGCGGAATCGTTAGCTGTTTTTCAATTCCTAGAGGAATTGGTTGAATTTGTTTTTTTTATAATGAACCTTATTGCTCTTAATTTAAATATTTTGAAAAAAAAAAAAAAAAGTTTTGTTTTAATAAGAACCACAGCTCGAGGCCAATACATGATTCTTATATTTAGCCAAAAATATTAATTGCAGATTTTACATTTTTTTTTCTTGTCAAAATGCAACCCGTTAGGCCCATGATATATATTGACTAAAACAACATTAGGCCATGTGTTGTTCATACCGTATACTTAAACTCCTCAGCCCCTCACTAGACTATTGGGACAAAGCCATATAGGTTGCCCATTGGGCACTCTAGATTGCAATTTTTTTTGTCAACTCTAGATTGCAATCCACAACTCAAATAAGTCCGTTTTTTTTTCAACCAGCTATTTAACAAATGTCTACACTTTTAGAAAAGCCTTATAATATAGCCCTTACACAATGTATACAATTTTAACCCGTTGGGTTATTTCAGTTGACTAAAGTCTTATTATTTATTTAAACACTTAAAAAATATAAAATGAAATATATAAAATTCGAATCCCTCACCAAATATGAATAATCTAGTTCTGAAATATACATAAGCAGACTTGCATATTTTCGATAGGATACTCATTGTATGTGCAAACTAGCCCAGACCACCCATGTTTCAAATAAAAGTATACAAGTTTCACATGAACAAAAATGTAAGCTTAAATTCAACAATCACTTAATTATTTGGATATAATTAACAAATTCTCAATATCACTTTTTTCAATTTAAGAAAAATCTCCATAATAATTTTATTTATATTTTAATTAAAAAGTGATGACAATACTTTTTGGTTCGATTATCAAAGACGAGGCTGCAACGATTCTTAAGACGTGTAACTTGCAAGCTTATTTGGGCATGGTAAGCTTTCTATTCATATCGACTACCCTTGTATTACCCAAAGCCTTAAAACTACATTTGAATTCAGTTGGAAAACTCGATCTCTGTTGGGATTTGATTCACATCCATTGAGTCAATACATTGAGAGAATTAACTTGGGAAACCAACTAGTCTTGGAATTAATGTTAGTCTTGAAAGTTTGAACGGTTCAGAGTCTTCTCAAGGTGACTAGATTCATTGGTTGATTGAGTTGTGTATGCCTATAAATAGGCACCATTGATTAATGTTTGGGGATGAGGACAACTAGTACCCCACCCCCAACTCAAAGATGACTCATGTCCCTACGACTGAAAAAAGACTTGATAAAACAATAAAAACACATGATACACACTAATTAACAACTCTAAAGAGGGATATGAACCATAACTTTGGGCTCAAGGCCCCATTTGTTCTTCACCCATGGTAGGGTGATGTGAAAATATTACAATCTCACGTTTAATTTGTTCGAGAAGTGTGATAATGTGCACCTGATTTTCTTGGATTTGTGGCACATCATATCCTTAAAAAGTATCAGTCATCTTATACGGTCCATTAACTCCATCATTCTCTCTTTCCTCGAAACATATTTACTTCTTGAACTAGATCCCATCTCAATCTTCACGCGTGTAAGCTCACGAGCCAAGGTGGGTTTCTCCGCCCTCGATAAATGCCTTTTATCCATGCATTAGCAATTTCATTCCCCGAACGATTAGCTCCTTATCATCTCCCAGACTGTCGACCTAACCCTTGGTTTAATTTTCGACAAATCACTTTTAAACTAAAATTATTTTTGAGTTTATTTATAGTATTATTTTCATATATAAACGTGTTTTAAGTAGGCAATTAATTTATATCACGTTTTTATTAAATTATACTTAATACAAACAAAGATAGCATTTTTCATTAACACGGAAAATAGGGGCGTGGTGCACCGCACCATTCACGGAACACTTCACGCACAACAAAACATTTCCCTACCCCACAAGATGTACTCCGCAGTGTTCCTAATCATACATAACTATATTGCGGTACACCGTAGAAATTGTGGTGCACCGCAGGGAGCGTTTTTCAGCCTCAACAATATGCCTCATATATCTGTTGGGGTTTTGATTATATCAGTTAGACACATGGCTTGTGACTGTTAGGGACTATTTTTAGCTATAAAATGGAGCTCATTCAAGAAACATGACTAGTTTTACAATAATAAGACTCTCAATATTTCCAACAAAAACATTATGAATCTTCTAGAAACAAATATAACATTTAGTTCATCTTTCTTAAAAACAATACATCTAGATGCTTCAAATTTAACTATATATCCTACATTGCATAGTTGACTTATACTAAGCATATAAAAAGAAAGACCTTCAACAAGCAAAACATTCGAGATAAGTAAGGAAACCTTTTTAACAGTACTACCTTCATCTAAAACACGTCCCTTAGCAATATCGGCTAAAGTGACTTTTTTGCCTTCTATATTTGTGAAGGTTGGAAACAATTAGGAGTTCCCGGTCATGTGTCTAAAGCATCCACTATCAAGAAGCCATTCATTTTGCATCTTGATGCTCAAGTACCCAACTTGGTTTGGGTCCATGAGGGTTAGTGGATATTCTAGGTTTTTTCCAAGATGGTACAAGGGATCCTAAATCCGACAATTTTTTATAATAACATTGAGATGCGTCATGAACAAGTTTTTCACAATATGTGCATAAGATAGAAGATTTTGAACACTAGGGATTATATGGTAAAATTTGATGCAAAATCGGATGAAGGTATTTTCTTGGCTATTCCACTAAGGGGAAATCTTATAGTATTTTTAATAAGTTCACTCGAACTATTGAAGAATCTATGCATATTGATTTTGATGAAACTAACCCTTTTTGTATAAAAAAAAGTAGTAGATGTTGTTTCAAACACCGATATCACACAAGATCAACCTTTAAAACCTTCTAGTCAAGAGTTGAAGACTCATGAAGAAACTAATGAATAAATTGCTCAACCTTCCAATGAACCCACTCCAGATTTACCGAAATGTTGGAAAAGTGTAAGATGTCACTCAAGCGAGTTTATTCTAGGTGATCCAAATGAAGGGGTTATTATTCCTTCTCGTATAAATGCTTTATGTGCTCATCATGCTTTTTTTACTCATATTGAACCTGAGAACATTAAAGAAGCATTACTATATAATCATTGGGTATATGTTATGCATAAATAACTAAATCAAGTTGAGTGTGTTAAAGTTTGGACCTTAGTTGAAAGACCAACATGTCTTACCATTATAGGTACTAAATGGATATTTCATAACATATTAGATGATTCCGGTATCATCACTACGAATAAGGCACGTTTAGTTTCCCAAGGGTACAATCAATAAGAGGGTATTGATTTTGATGAAACTTTGGCCCGGGTAGCTAGACTTGATTCTATTCCCATGTTACTTGCATTTTCTTTTTAAATTATATCAAATGGATGTCAAAAGTTATTTTTAAATGGTTTTATAGAAGAGGATTTTTTTTTGTTAAACAACCCTCGGTCTTTGAAGACCCAAAATTTCCAATCATGTTTTCAAACTCTCAAAAGCTTTATATGTTTTAAAACAAGCTCCACGTGCATGGTATGATACATTGAGAATTTTTGATAAATGATGGTTTTGAACGCGGTAAATCTCCGCTTTGTTTATTAAAAATATCTTCAAAAGATATTCCACTTGTTCAATTTTATGTTGATGATATCATATTTGGTGCTACTAATGAAAATCTTTGTGAGAATTTTTCAAAATGTATGCATAAGAAGTTTGAGATGAGAATGATGGGAGAATTGAACTACTTTATCAAACTTCAAATCAAGCAAATGAAATATGACATCTTCGTTAGTCAAGTCAAATACACAAAGGAGTTGATCAAGAAATTTGGACTTGAAGATGCAAAAAAATCAGAATTCCAATGAGCACATCCACAAAGTTGGACAAAGATGAGAATAGTAAAGATGTCGATGAAAAAACGTATCGAGGTTACTTTGCATTTTAGTCCCTTTAACTTGGAAAATTGTTCTTGAGTCCCTTTAAGTTGAAAATTTTCATTTTAGTCCATTTTTTTGGAAAACTGCATTTTAGTCCCTATATTTTTACTATCTTACTTAAACTAGTCTTTGTTTCTTCTTTTTTTGTTGACAAAGGGGGAGAGAATTTTAGTTTGAACTTTTTTGATTGTTACATTCTAACACTCCTATTTCATACAACTCTTTTTCAAAAATTTCACAAAATCCTTATGCATATAGTAAGGAGAAGTGTCAGTAGATAGTTTTTAAAACTCCTATATTTTCATAAGCTTAGCTTGAAGGGGATTTTTATTTTCAAAATGCTTTCATTGCAACTTAAAAAGTTTTGATTTGTCAATCATCAAAAAAGGGGAGATTGTTGGCCTAGCCCTTGTATAAATCTTGTTTTAATATTCGACAAGTCACTTTTAAACTAAAAATATTGTTGAGTTTCTTGATAGTATTACTATCATATGTAAAATGTGTTATTAACTAGGTAATAAATTTATATAACATTTTTATTGAACTATACTTCCGACAAACAAAAGCATTTTTCATTAACACAAAAAACAAGGGTGTGGTGCACTATACCAATCCACAGTACACCGCACGCACAACAAAGCATTGCCTACCCCACAAGATGTACCCCGCAAAGTTCCTAATCATACAGAACTATAATGTGTTTCACCGCAGGGGCGTTTTTCAGCCTCATCAATATGCCACATGTATTATATCCGAATAGCTTATCTTTTATTATTAATTGGCTTTATTCTAACTCATGATCATCTAGATAACTAAGATAATAGGATTTAAATTAAATTTTAATTTTATTTACTTGAAATAAAATTATCCAATGAATTTCCATAGTCCTATTCAACCTCCCTTCTAGGAATTATATTGCATATCACAATCCTACCTTCCTTTTTTGATAAAACTAATAATCATGGTTGGGTACTTCAAATTGTGCACCAACTTTATTTCTCTTGCAAAGCGCATTATTGAATCAAAGATTAATTGTGCTACATTAATCTCTTCAACCTTCAACTTACAATTTAAGAACATCACAAACTTCTTCGTCATAGCTACGAGTCAAGTGTTCCAAACAACCATCGATGCTATGGAGTAGGTCCATACTCATACTTGTTGTTGAAGATGACTATAAACTATAACCCCTTCAACTTACCTTTGTCTCTCTAAACCGCCTCCCTACATAACACATGCTCATATAGTGAATCCCAATCGTAAGTAGCCATATTCTTCAACCCTTCTTGATATTTGCATGGTACAACAAATGTCTTGAGCTTTAAGTGGTCTCAAATAACTTCTACTATGAAAAGAATCATCTTATCTTGAACTGGAACACTCCCATATTTATCTCAACCAAAAAGAGCAAGATAGATTTGGTTACTAATATAGTGCACGATACATCTTACCGCATCATGAAGTGTGTCCATCCCAATTGCTCACCCGACTCTAGAAAGTATTTGTAGTCCTTTCCCCAACTTATTGAATAAATATGTGCGAAGGTTTCAAGTTAGGCATCTTATTTTAGAGATGGCTAATTAGATTTTGTTAGCTTAGATCATCTTAGGTCTTGGAATATCCATTCAAATCGCTTGTTGCGGTCTTGTGGAAACTCGATCATAACTTCCGGTTCTTCAATACCACACTTCCACGTTAGTCTTTCTCTTCTTCCCCATATTCAAAATATTTTCCCTCTCTTAACCTTTGTATCGGTTTCATATTGCATTTTCTTTGGATTCTTCACAATATTCCTTGCATTAGTTAGAACTTTTGTACTCTACATTGTCTCAAAAGTACCCACCCCCAACTCAGAGGTTCACTAAATTCACGAATTTTCACAACAACTTAACCATGAGGACCATAAATACATAATATATCCAATACTTTAAGCTATAAATTCATGATTACTCACTTTATGATATAAATAAAAAATGGCGATAAAGCTAATTTTACAGGAATAATTAATCAAAATTTAATGAATTTTAACCTTGTGACGTCTTTTTTACAAGTCCTAATCTTAAAAACTTCAATAATCCTTAACCTATCCATTTTAGGGTTTTGACGTTTCTTGCTTGATTTTTGGTAATTTTGGTGTATTCTGGGTTGGGCTTTGTGTTTGAATGATTTTTTATGAAAATGGTGTGGTATAATTTGGATTGGATAAAGAATAATTGAAGAAATTTTTGAAGAGGAAAAATTAGAATTTTCTTTGGTTGAATTCTATGATTTGTGAGTGTTATGAAAGGATTTTGATGTTGAGAAGGTGATTGTTGGATTAAGGAGGTATTTTTGGAGATGGATTTGTGTATGCTATTTGATAGTCCTAGAGGGGGGGTGAATAGGATTACTAATAAGATAATGCCTAATTAAAAATCTTTTGGACAATTATAAGTTTAAGAAAGAAACTTCTAAGTCAACTAATATATCAAACTCTTAAGGGATCATGCAATGGATAAGCTAAGAGGTTTGATAGATAATAGATACAAGTAAAATAAGTTTCTAATCTCTAACTACTCTAGATGGCAATATGTTAGATTAGCTAGATAAACAATATCATATAATTCTTGCAAGCATATAATCAAACATATAAAGTGCGGAAAGTAAATAGAGTAGGGATAGAAAGATACACACGATTTATAGTGGTTCGGTTTCCCTACATCCACTACCTAAGGAAGCCTCCTTAGGATTTCAAGCTTTTCACTAAGCTCCCGTGTCTCTCTTAACCGGGTCGAGAACACAATAACCCTTACAACCTCTTCGATAACACGAAGGACAAACACTTGTGCTATCGCAACACAAGGACACCAAGTATACTCCCGATACTCAAACACTTGTGCTATCACAACACAAGGATACCAAGTATACTCCCTATACTTGAATTCTCTCTTAATCTATCTATTACAAGACCTAGACTAAGAGGAAAGATACAAAGTGTTTAAAGGGGTGCAAACAACTTTGCTAGATAATCTCCTAAAGAGTAGATATGACTATAAGCTTGTAAACTCCTCTTTGAGTAGATAATACTTTGAAGCTTATTGGTTTAAGCTCTTGATCAAGCTTGGATAATTAACTTTGATAGCTTGTGACCTCTAACTTTGTAGGAGAAAGATATGTATGATAGTTGAAGTGTTAGAGGTCAGTTTCTCCTTCAAAGAGCTCATATTTATAGCACAAGAAAGTCCCCAACGGATATAAAGTTTGATGGTGAACTTGTTCCAAACCGGGTTCCCGGTTTCCCAAATGCGGGTACCCGGTTTTCAGTTGTAACGGCTATAAAACGGCTATGTAAACTTGATGTTGACTTGAGCTTCACCAAACCGGGTTCCCGGTTTTCCCAAATGCGGGTACCCGGTTTTTACTGACTTGGAAATTATGATTTTTTGATTCGTTGCTCGGATGGAAAAGTTTTCTTCACGAGAGTTGTTGTAAACATCATTTTAAGAAACTTTGTTGTTGATCATGAAAGCTAATTCTCAATGTACACAAAAGATATGGTTAAAAGTAAAAGAAGAAAATTAGCTACTAAGTATATGAATATAAGGCTATGATCAAAATGATGTTAATTGTGCTTTTTGATGAATTTAGAGTGCAAGATAATAAAGTGAGATTAGCACACTAAGCAATAGAGGATTTGTCACATTAAAACACTTAAACGATGGGGGCAATAAGCCAACACTATTAGATGTACGAATATTTTTGTGAAGGTTTAATGGTGTTTAGGAAGGTTGGGGAAGAAGTAGAAGAAGGTTTGAATGATTAATGATATCTCTACCTCTTCTAAATCAGGATATCCTTGGGTCTTGCCATTAAAATGCCCATAACTTCTTCAATTAAAATCTAAATCGCAAACCATTTCCTCTAATATGATATAAAATCAAGGGGATACCTTGATCTTGGTTTCATTATTAAAACACTCACCAATTATAAGTTATGTCCTTTAAAAGCTTATGGAAACATTTCGCCAACAATTCCTGTTGAGTTTTAAATGGACTTATTGACCCTTTTTGTGTCTTTATTTGGGTTTATTATTATATTTTAAACTTATTTACTTCATCTTGGGCTCTCATGTCATCCATTTACCTAGTAGTTACACACCTAACACACAAATTGCCTAGATAATGCTCCAAACATATATACATCCAAGAATAAGCCACTAATTTTAAACATGTCAAATAGAAGGTATAAATCCTACAATTAAGCACTAAAACAATATGAAATGATGTCTCGAGATTATATTAATCTAACACAAAAGGCGATACATCATAAACACTCCTGAGACCTTTGTCGGTTTAGTCACAATCCGGTGAGACTTTTAGCAATTAAGTCACAACCCGTTAGATTTTTACAAGTTTCAGTAATAACTTATGAAACTCCCTCTTCTCTAATATGGAGAAGGAGTAATACCCTATATGATTAGATGGATATAATTACAATCAAACTGATATGCTCCTTGATGAGCCAATGTTACAAGATTGAATGTGGACTCCTTGAAGAGTTGATATAAAATGAAGCTTGAAGTTGATCTCCTTTGTTGGGTAGATATGAAGATAATCGATTGACTATGATGAACTCCTTGATGAGTTGGATATTATAAGTAATTCAGCCAAGCTTGATTTGATGATCTAAAAGTGATAAACAAGTTTGAGGGTTATTTCTTGAAGTGTGAAGTAGTATGATATTGAATTTGAGCTTCAAAAAATGAGCCATGTGATGCAAGGGATCCTTCTATACATGGTAGATCACGTTCCAATAAATCTATAAGAAGAATCACATGATCACCAAGAGTTATACCTTTTTATATAAAATGGGTAACCATATTTATTCCCAACGACTATTTATACGTGGAATCCTTTGTTAAACCGATATAATAATAAGATGTTCTTGAAACGATGTAGCTGAAGTTAAAATGTTATACCGTATTACTTCAAAGAAAATGTACTACCATGTTGGGTAGGGATGATGTCGTAAAATGGATGCAAGGTTGCTGATTCTTTTTTACTTTTCTAGTTCTTCAGTGAAAACGTCATACCAATTTCTAGCATGAAACAGTTGTCGTTTTGGACAGGGATGTCATTTTTGGGTTGCCAATTTTTAAGATGAAATGGAACTCAACCTATTTAACATTTCATATGTCAGATTAAAATATTTCCTTCAAGATAGTTGTACACAAAGAAAAACTACGATAAAGGTTAGTATAGTTCAAGAGAAAAAATGCAACACACACAAAGATATATAAAGAAAGATGTGTAGAAAAATTCATGTGTGAGTTAGAACAAAAAGGATCATAATATTAATTTTAAGTGATAGCTAGTTCAACATGAAAGATGAATTAGTTGCAAGTAGAGAAATATTGTAGTTCATCGTGTGCACCAAGAATCATCGTATAGTGTGTGTGATTAAAAAAGAAGGTGTTCTCAACTAATGTAGGTACAATAAAAAGCATTTGATATGTATGTATGCTAGGAAGTATATAAATGAAGTTTAAGCCCAATCAATCATATAGGAATAGAATATTTCACATAAGATAAAGGATGCAAGCATACAAGTCATAAAAAAGAGATACACGTTTAGGTTTATCAAGGTTTTTTATGAAGATATCCATAGTTTAGAAGATAGTATGAGCATATTGTAAGAATATTTTTATGTGTTTATTCATCTAGGGATTTGTTACTTAAAACAACCTATAAGAGGGACTATATGCCAACATTAGGTATTAACCGTTGGACTAAATTTTAATGTTGGGTATCCCGTTATCATTTTTATAGTATGAGTAATGATGTCTCTCTTTTTTTGATAAATAAATATATTCACGAGACATTATTTTGAGAGTTTATTGGGCCTAAGTGAGGGATTTTCCCTATTATTTTCTATATTACACTTTTACTCTTTGTTTTGATTATAATATTGTTTATAGAGTTTTGCGCCTTAATTGTGTGTTAAGTGTATAACTTTTAGGTAAATTCTTGATACAAGGGCCCAAGATGAGGACAAGAAGTTAAAGAGTCAAGAGAAACCCCAAGTCAAAGAGGTCATTGAGCGTTTAACCACTTCGGGAAGTTGGAGCGTTTATTGGAGAAATCTTGCACCTTAGTGTTTTAGTCACTGCGGCTTATTGATGAGAGCTATGGACCTGGTTCCTTTTGATTTAGAAAGAGACTGAAGTCAGGGTCGTGGAAAGTGACGAAAACCAATTCAGAGCTAATATGAAGAAGTTACACCAGTTGCATCCACCGTGGGTTGAACTAGAAATCTGGTTAAGAAAAACGGGTTGGGGCCCTTGCAAACCTAATTTCCTAAACCTAAAAGGGGCATAAACGTTTTTTGAAGCATATGTAAGCTATTTTTCCATCCCCCAGGTCATTATACATTATATATTTTAATAGGAGAAGAGGCAAAGTCATTCTGGAGAAGTGGAGAAGACAAGAGGAGGGCATCTACCCAATTCCACCATTCTCAACCATCTGGAACCCGATTCCAACTATTCTTTTGGTCAGTTTTATTTAGTTTACGATTTTTTTATCATGATTTCAACATTAGTTTTATTTAGTTTCCAGTTTATCTTTATGAACTAAACCTCCTATGCTTGAGACTTGTAATGAGTATGAACCCTAATTAATTATTTCTTTGTTAATTGATTATTTGGGAAATTTAAATGTTTAACTGAATTGAGGTTTCTATTATTTTCCATTGCTTTATATATTTATTAGAAGCGACTATTTATGATTTTGATCATTTGTTGGATAATTTGAGAATTTTGGTTGCGCCTTAAGTCGGGGGTTCGAATTTAGGACATAGTATATAGACGCCTAGTGTGAGGTATTGAACTGGAAGGTCTTGCCTGCTAGGTAGTCATAGGGTTAGGGAATTGTAAGTCATCGGAAAACTGAGAGGTGTGTGATATTGGGCCTCTAGTTCACCCGGACGGAGAGTCTGAGTGCTTTTGAATCTTGACTAATGAGAATCACGCAATTTCCCTTATACCAATAACGAGATAATAGTTGATTAGGAGGATAACCTACAAGAATCAAGCATAATTCTTTCCCCATTTCTTGTATTTTAGTATTTTAATCATTTATCTCTGTGGTTAGTTATTTATTTTAATTGAAACTTTAGTTCTTAATCACAAAACCAAATACAAAATCCATTCATTTTATATTATTTATCTTGCAACTTGACATTCTGCTACACTGTTAGTAGTCATTATTACTTGCCGACAACCCGTACATTTGCGGGGAGTCCTAGTTCCATAGGTGAGAAATTATATCACATTAGGGACTATATGCCAACATTAGATATTAACCGGTGGACTAAATTCAAATGTTGGGTACCCTGTTGTCATTTTTATAGTATGGTTACCTATTTTATTTTTTCCAAATTTCTTGGGCATCCCTCGAGTCTTTTTTCCTTCTTCCTAATTGAACTTCTGCCTCGAACATACGTTGCTTATGATCTCCAATATTACATATCCTCCTTTTTCCAAGTTTTCATAAGCGATACTTTGACCTAAGGTTAATGATATATACTTATTCAAAATATTATTACCTAAGATACTGCTTATACCATACAATGATTTGATTAGAAGTGAATTATGATTAGATCGAGGATATAAATAAAGTGATAAAATCACTTTCAATCAAATTACACCGTATCATGAATGATATATTTTGAGTGTATGACTTTGGTGGAATTTATTATTACTCTTAACCTAAATATATATACATATTACTTGTCAGACTTTTTTCTACGATTTGATATCACTAGATAACTAGCGACTGGGATCGCTCTAACATCCTAAAATCACTCAACACATATGAATGCCTACTGTTGATTCACGTTGATCGCGTTTCTTTAAATGTTTGTCATTCAAGCGATTCGGATATATGACTATCACCAAAGGGACCCGATTTTCATTCCTTTTAACAGAACAAAACTTAAATAAATATTTTTAGGAACGTGTTTTATCTAGTCATAATACAAAATAACCAATTTTCAACCACCTGAATGCTCTAAATAAATAGCGACTAGGATCGTTTATACCCTAATCGCTCAATTCCCTCTAAGGCCTTGTGTTCTATCCACACTGACTGTGTTTCTCTCACTTTTTATCGTCCTAGAGGTTAGGATATTTGACTTTCACTCAAGGGACTTGGGTTCGATTTTCGTCAACAGAGCCAAAAATTTCTTAAGTGTATTTAGGCACTGCTCCAGACCCCCTTTGATGGTGGGTATTTTGGAGGAATGTTGGTGGTTTACGTTGTCGTGTTTTATGGATGTTGGTGGTGGTGACTATTATTAATGACTGATATCTTCCCTTCAATGTTGGGTTATTCTTTACTGATATTTTTTCAATTGTGTTGGTGGACGGGAGGAAAGGTTTGAATTATCAGAATATGAGTTTTCTAAAAAGTAAAGTTTGATCACTATTTTAGGATTTCTTTTTTGGACAAGGAAAGCAAACGGAAAAAACAAAGGAGAACGAAAGTTTTTAGCCTATTCCTATCTTATGAATACTTTCCAAAATATCAGTCACATTGATGAAAATATGTGACCGATTGGTGGGTCCGTGTCTAGCGATCTTTCTGGGTTTGTCTAGCTGACCGTTCTACATCCTGGAGATATGCCTGAAGGTAATAGGGCAAAATTCCCCGACCATTTGAGTAATTTTTTGGATGATCGGTTGAATTTTCCAGTTTGCTGTTGGCACCTGCCTAATACCTTGAGTCACTTCAAGGTTATCAGAACAAATTGTTTTATCTTCCCTTGGAAACTCTTTGCAAATTCCTTTTGCTTTAAGAAGTGCCATCGACTCTCCTTCCAGAATAGAGTCGTTAAACATTGTATCTTTGGTGTATAATTTGCTTCATGTATCTCTATGCACTTGGAAAATCCCAATACCAGTAGCTTCATAAGTTTTTCCAAAAGATGCATCACAAAACAAGGTGATAGATGAGTCTTCTATACATGGTTCACTTTCTTGGTTTGGTATGCGGGTTTGTTCTTTGTGTGGTGTTACTGAAATTTCTCCAATCTGTGTCGTATAACTCTTTCATTTTCTTGTTTGTTGAAAAAATAATTTGATCGGCATCTATAGGGGAATCTTCATGTACCACTTTAATTTTTGCTTACTAAATGTTCCACATATTAATAATAATATAATCAATAACTTTGGTGCATTCCCATCCTTCTTTAGAATATTGTTAACTATTTCCAAAATCCAATCTCCAAGTTTATCATGTTGGTTGATGTCTGTCTTAATTTGTATAGAATATCCAACCCAGATATTTTGGCTAATTTTGCAATTAACAAAACGATGAGTTACTGTTTTTGTGGATCCTTGGCACAACATGCAATCGCTTGTGAGCGCATTTCCTTCTTTAAAAGTCTTGGTTTGTTGGAATTGCATTATTATTTGATTTTTGAGATAAATATCTTTATCTATTTTGGATTGCATCCCTTCTGATGTCTTTGCCGCTTGGGGTTGATGATACACTAGTTCTTCTGAGAGTATTTTATAACTTGTTTTTGTCCAAATCAATTTATCATTAGAAGCATTATCTAAAATAAGAATTCTAGTGATGCAGGGGATAATGGGTTTGGGAAAAATATTATCTAGAATCTTATGGCCCCATTCGCAAATATTATGTTTCCATAGTTGGTTGATTTGTTAGATTTTTCTAACTTCCAATTGGCAGCTATCCATTTATCATCACATATATTAATCTTTTGACCATTACCAATTTGATAAATACCGTATTTATTTAATAAAGCCCCTTCCTTCTATAATATTAGCCTAACTTCAAGTCCTACTTTGACGAAGTTTAACATCCATAAAATCTTTGTTAGAATAATAAATACCTTTAAGGATACTTGTTTTGAGTTAAGAAGGATTAGACATGATCCTCCAAACTTGTGCCTCCATTAACACTGTATTCATTTTCTTGAAATATTTAAATCCAATACCCCCTAGAAATTTTTCAACTGCTACTTTTTCCGGATCCATCCAATGTGTCTTGTTTCTTTCTTTCGAATTCCACCAAAAATTAGATATAGCAAAAAGAAGTTTATTACAAAAAGTGACTGGTTAAGAAAAAATAGACATGGTGTAGTTAGGAATTACTTGCAACACATCCTTTATTAAGAATTCTTTACCTCTCTCTAAAAGTAATTTAACTTTCCATCCGTTAGAATTTTCGAAAACTTTTTTTGCAATCCATTCCAAGGCTTCGACTTTTGATCTTTTGTGACGCAACGAGATTCCAAGGTATTTCCCATGATCATTTGTCTCTTTGATATCAATTTCTGATACAATTAAATCACGTAATTCTTGTGGAGTTTGCTTACTAAAAAGGATTGCTAATTTGTTAAAATTAATTTTTTGTACTAAATCATCACAATATTCTTGTAAACAATTCTTGAAAGCTTGAATCTTAATATTTTCAAGATTCATAAAAAGAGAATCGTCTTCAAAAAGTAAGTGGGATATCGTAGAACAATTCCTATTTATTCGGATACCTTGAATTTGCTTATTTGGATATAATAATCAATAAGACTAAATCAAAGATTCAGTCATGATAGTAGACAGAAAAGGGGACAAAGGGTCACCTTGTTTGATCACATGTTATGAATTTCTTCATTCTTTCTCCATTAAAATTAATTTGAAAAGAGACTACGGAGATTCGGTTTTTAATCCATATAATCTATTTTTCACAGGAACCTGGATTCTTTAGTACCAGTAGGATGAAATCCCATCGCACTTTATCATAAGCTTTTGGCATATCTATTTTTATAGCTGCCATGTTTTTGTGACTTTTCCTCTTTTTATTCATATAGAAAGATAATTCTTGGTCAACAATAATGTTATCTTGAATTGCGCTTCCTTTTGATAAAAGTTGACTGAGTTGGGGAATAATAATCTCCATAACCTCCTGCAATCTATTAGATAAAAATTTTACTATAATTTTATATCCAAAATTAACCCAAGATATGGGTCTATAGTCACCTAATTTTTCCTGAGTTTCACCTTTTGGGACGAGGGTGATAAAAGTATCATTAATAGTTTCTAAAGAAATATTATTATTAGAGAAATCTTGCACCATTAAGAAAACATCATTTTTAACAATATCCCAAAATTTCTTGAAAAACTTACCATTAAACTCGTCAAGTTCGGGGGCTTTAGAGTCACATAGATCTCTCGCCGCATTTTCAACTTCTTCCATATCAGGTTTTTCGTTAGTTATTAATTCAGGAGTCTTGTGATTTCCATTTGATCTACAGTTGCTCCCTGTATAAGAAAAGAATTTTTATAGAAATTTTAGAAACAATCTTTAATATTTACTTGGTCTTCTTTCTATATCCCTTGTTCATTTTTATCCTTGTTACTTTATTAAATCTTCTTCTTTGAATAGTAGATAAGTGAATTTTTTTTGTGTTTTTGTCGTCGTAAGTGAACCATACCTGTCGCGATTTATCTGCCCAGTATTTCTCTTTACATTCAAATTCGAATTTGATTTGTATTTTGATACTACTTTATTTTAATTGTAGGTCTAGAATTGGGTCTTTTTTTTTTTTTTGGACATCGAGAGGGTGCAAAGGCACCCCACAAAGAAAACAACGAATTTACCCTATTCCTAGTTTACTAAAGGCCGCTGAGAGATCGGAGATACTAAGCGTATTCCGATTAACAAAAGTTGCTGCGTGCCTAGCTTCCTTCGCTAATTTATCCGCATTCCTGTTGAGCTTCCTGTTGATGTGTTTGAAGGTAATCTGTCCGAGCTCCTCAGTTGTGCAAATAATTTTTCGAAGAACGGGTTGGATGTTCCAACGTGCTGCTGACACCTGCTTTATACCTTGAATCACTTCAAGGTTATCTGAGTGGATGGTGACTTTTTTCTCGTGATATCTTCTTGCTATTTTTGTAGCTTCCAAAACCGCTGTTGCTTCTCCTTCTACTACTGTGTTGCAGTCGATAGTTTTACTTATTTTTGATTTTTCGTTGTTCTCTCTTTGTTCCCATACTATTGCTATTCCTGTTGGTTCCCACTTGTTTGAAAATGATGCGTCGCAATATATGTTGATTTCGTCCTCGTAATCCGTGTCTCTTGTTTCATTTTGTTCTATTGAGTTATTGAAGCCCTTATAACCATCTTTAACCCAGTTAATGCCATGAATTTCTTGCATGAGTTTTGTCGATGTTTTGTTTATTACTGTTCCATTCGCTGCAGTTCCTTCGTGAAGGCCTTTCATTTTTGCTTTCCAGATGTTCCACAGATTGATCATTATAAAGTCTCGAACCACTTTCTCGTCCCACCCTCCTTTTTTGAAAGATTTTACCGTTTTTAGAAACCAGTCCTCTATATTATCATCCAGTTTATCTTGAATTTTGATTTGTAAGAACGATCCTGCCCAGATATCTTTGCACATATTACACTGAAGGAGTAGATGTTCCACGTCTTCTTTATCTTGGTTGCACCATAGACAGTTTTTACCATCTGCGCATTTCCTTTTGGAAAGATTAACTCTAGTAGGTAAAGCATTATTAACCACTCTCCACATAAATAATCTAATTTTTTTTGGGATATTTGATTTCCATATTTTTTTCCATATTTTTGTTTCTTTCATAACCTTTGTTTTGGTAGTAGTCGCCTTGTTCTTGTTGTATTCCTCTATAATTAGTTTATATCCTGATTTTGTATCGTAATTACCATTTTTTGAATAAGGCCATATGAATCTATCTTTAGTATCAAATTCTTTGATCTTTGTTTTCTTAACCAAGTTTATTATAGGTTCGTGGAAAAGGTTATCTAAAATTTCGAGGTTCCATTCCTCTTCTCCTTCCTTCATGAGTTCATTAACTTTTGTGATGTTCGATCCTTTTGGTCTCTCTAATTTCCATTCTGTATCTAACCATTTTTCGTTCCATATATCCGTGTCTTTCCCGTTACCTATTTTTTTGATACCGTATTTTTTAATAAAGTCTCTACCTTCCATTAAACTCGCCCAACTCCAAGTTCTACTCTGTTTAACTTTACACGATAAAAAACTAGATTTATTAAAGTAAATACCTTTGAGGAGTCTAGCTGCTAAGTTGTTTGGATTATGCATAATTCTCCAAGCTTGGGCGGCTAGGAGAACTGTGTTCATCTTTTTGAAATCTTTAAAGCCGAGTCCCCCTATGATTTTATTCACCGTTATTATTTCCCATGCCACCCAATGTATCTTGTTTCTTTCGCCTGAATTCCACCAGAAATTAGAGATAGCTGAGATAAGTTTATTACAAAAATTAGTGGGAAAAGAGAAAATAGACATATAGTAATTCGGAATAGCTTGAAGGATTGCTTTGATGAGCACTTCTTTGCCCCCTTCCGATAGGAGTTTAGCCTTCCAACCTTCTGTATTTTTAAACACCTTATTTGCTATCCACTCAAGAGAATCTACCTTTGATCTTTTATGACATAATGGAACACCCAAATAATGTCCCAAGTCACCCGTTTCTTTAATGCCCATTTTTTCCGTTACCGAATTTTTGATCTCTTCTGTTGATTCCTTACTAAAATTGATTGCCGATTTATTAAAGTTAATAGCCTGTCCAGATCCTTCGCAGTATATATCTAGACATTCTTTAAAAGAGTCAATATTAGAATTATCTAAGTCTAAAAAGAAAAGGGAGTCATCTGCAAATAAAAGGTGAGAGATAATAGGGCAGTTTCTATTAATTCTTATACCATTAAAGAGTTTATTGTTGACAAAATGATCCACGATACTAATTAGAGATTCAGTCATAATAGAGAAAAGGAAAGGGGAAAGAGGATCCCCTTGCCTGAGTCCTCTTCCTGGTTTAAAATTTCCTAGTCTTTCACCATTGATGTTGATATTGAAAGACACTGAAGTAATGCAATTCTTTATCCAATCTATCCATCTGCTACAAAACCCTAATTTACTCAAAACTTTAAATAGGAAAAGCCATCTTACCTGATCATAAGCTTTAGCCATATCTATTTTGATTGCTGCCAAATTTTTCTTGTCTTTCCTCTTCCTGCTCATAAAAAAAGAGATTTCTTGGGCAATAAGTATGTTGTCCTGTATGGCCCTACCTTTGATGAAAGCTGATTGCGTAGGTGAAATAATTTTGTCCATGATTTCCCTTAGTCGGTTGGAGAGAATCTTTGTAATGATTTTGTAAATAAAGTTGACACAAGAAATAGGTCTAAAGTCTCCTAGATTCTCTTGTATATTCCCTTTTGGGATCAGTGTGATAAGTGTATCGTTGATAGTTTCCACAGATCGATTGTTTTCAAAAAAATCCATAACAACCTGTGTCACATCGTTTTTAATAATTTCCCAGAATTCTTTATAAAACTTACCATTTAACCCGTCCGGTCCTGGTGCTTTTGCTGCCGACAATTCCTTAACAGCTCTCTCTATTTCTTCAATATTTGGTTTTTTTGTTAACTCTTTATTCATATCCTCCGTGATACGTGGTGAAATATACTCTACTGCTTTATTCATTGCTTCTTCTTCACACCCTTTTTCTTTAAAGAGATTTTTATAAAATTCTTGGAAGTTCTCTTTGATATTCTCAGGATCATCTGTCCAACTGCCTTCCAAGTCTTTAATTCTATTTATTCTGTTAAGTTTCCTTCTTTTAATAGTAGCTAAATGAAAGTATTTTGTATTCTTGTCACCATAAGTGAGCCAATTAAGTCTAGCTCTATCACACCAGTATTTCTCTTCTCTCTCGTACTCTTTTTTAATTTTTTCTTTGATAGTTACTTCCTCATCAGTAGTATCTTTGTCTATAATGTTATTAAGCTTAATCAGCTTATCTTGAAGTTTTTTAATGGTAATTTCGTGATTTTTAAAGTTTTTCCTACTCCAAGAACTAAGTTCTTTTTTTGTGAATTCCCTTTTCTTAATGAATTTTGGTATAGGGCTATTGTAATTAGGGATAGGCCAACTTTCTTCAATTATTTTTTTGCAATTCTCATCGTCTAGCCATCTAGTTTCAAATTTAAATTGTTTTTCCTTTATTTTTTGATTAAAATCGAAATAAAGGATTAAAGGAGAGTGGTCCGACCCTATAGCTGGTGGTATGTGTATAAGTGATCTTGGGAAGCGTTCCATCCATTCGTAAGTAGCAAGACCCCTATCGATTCTTGTCTTGACATTCTTTACACCTACCATCCTGTTAGACCATGTAAAAAAATACCCATTAGAGTTAATTTCCGCAAGAGAATTACAACAAGTAAAATCAATGAAAGCATTAATATGATCCATATTGGCCCTATTCTTGCTATTTTTTTCTGTGATATTGAGAATTTCATTGAAGTCCCCAATAATTGTCCACGGTTCATTGAAGCTTTCGCCCCATTTTGTTATCTCTTTCCAAGTTTCTAATCTTTGTTTAAAGTCATTGGGAGCATGAATAAACACAATATAATAACTAAAAGAAAGTTCATTAATACGGGCAATAATAAAGGAGTTACAACTAAAGACAATATTAAGATGCACGTAAGAGTGCCACAAAACCAGGAACCCTCCTGAATGAAAAGCATTTCCAGTGGGTTCCACAAAAAACGAGTTATCAAAACCAAACCGAGCCAAAACATCTTGAGAGTCCACTTCTCTCAACATCGTCTCACAAAACGCCACCACACTAGGTCTATATTGGGCCACCAACGAGCTAGCTTTCATTAATGTTAAGGGCGCTCGTAAACCCTGAACATTCCAAAATAATGTCGTCACTTAATCTTTGCGGCTTTTTTGGAGTTGCCGCCTCCGTTCTTGTTTTCGAAAACCTCCTCTTCATCCTCGAAAGCATCAGCATACTGGAAATTCATGCCATGGTCCTCTCCACCACCTTCATAGTCTTTCTCAAAGTAATTCTCGCTACTTTCAAAGTTCCCCTCATCTTCTTCCTCAGGTTCATATTGCGAGTTCTCCTCATCCACTTCTTCTGTAACCTTCTTCGAATCCTTCCCTTTCTCTTTGACTATATTGTTCCTTTCCGCTTCTTCTTTTTCATCCTCTAGGATACTGAATTGATTTTTATTAACGAAATCTTCAATTGGATCCACCACCCTTAACTTTTTGAAATTACCAGCCATTTTTGAATTAACTTCACCACTTCCAGTCTCAATTCTAATTCCTCTCGCTTCCCTCCTTCTTTTTATAGCTTGTTGAGAATTTGATGAGGTCTCCATGTATTGATTAGAAGTGTTGTTGGAATTAGCCACGTATTTTCCTTTGATCTTCCTCATTTGTTCTTCAAATGCCATGAGCGCAGCTCGAATGCTTCCTTCATTCCCTTCCTCACTCTCATCCGTTATTCCATGAGTTCTTTTGAATGCTTCCATTTTTAAAGAAGATTCATGTAGTTCATTGCGCAGGTCATGAATTTGCTTATTCCAGCTCTCCCATTCTCGTTCCTCTGTGTCCTTATCCTCATCTTCATGATGGTTCTTGCTCATTTTCCCTTCGCCATTCTTCTTTGTGTAGTTGAATTTGCTAAGAACGTCCTCATCTTCTTCTCGAAGCTGGATTCCCTTGGTTGGGTTGTTAACTCTGTTACTTGGACCTGCATCTTTAATAGATTTATCACTATAAAAGTAGTTAGTAAATTCTCCATTATTTTTAATATGAAGACCATAAATCGGGTTGAAAGGCGGGAATTTTGCCACGTTATCGATGCTCCATGAGACTTTTCTGCGCTCATCGATGTCTTCCACCTGTTTCACACTCTTATTAGGGCAATCTCCGTATTGATGTCCTATCCTTCCACATCTGAAACAAAGTAACCCCGTATTTTCGTATTGGAACACAACCCAAGCTGGACCCTCCTCTTGGTAAAGATAAGCTCCAGGGGGTAGAGGGTATTTGGTGTTGATTCTAGCTCTAAACCTCAATATCTTAACATCACAATTTTGGTTGTTGGGAAGATCCACGGCTTCTATTCTGATAAAGCATACCTCGAGAGCTTTAATAGTGTCTAGGTTATTTGCTTAAATGCCAAACCTCTAACTTGGACCCAGATCGAAGAATAATCTGTCGCCAAATCATTAAAATCGACAACAAGAGGCCACATGGTCATGCTTAAGTGAAGTTTTTGATATAGTCCTGGTCTCATTTCCCAAACTCTTTTGAACTCTTTCTCATTGAAAATCTCCAGCTTGAACATATTATTCTTGACATCAGTTAATCTGTAGTGCCCTTGTATTCCCCATCTGTCCTCTATGAGCTTCCTGAGTTGCACAGCATAGATGGCAGAATCTCCAATGGCCTTGATGAGAATAGCTTTTTCTTCCTTCATGCTCGCAGAAAGTCGCGCCTTAGAACCAATGTTGATAACTCCCAACTTACGCGCTTTGTGGTCGTTGAGAGGAATTATAGGTAAGGCATGGTGATCTCTTGACGCCATGGTAACACCTGGACAATCAATAGGTACTAATATACTAGAAAGCACAGTAATTAGGAGACAATAAGAGCAGGTATAAGTGAAATGAAAAGCTTGAAGGGTGAGGGTGTTATCTGGAAAGTAGCAAGTATGATAGCAGAAACGAGGAGGTGACAATGAAGCAACTTCACTCTCTTCTTTGAGTATATATAGGCGCCATCCTTTACCCTCTTCATGGGATATCTTAATTACCCTAAGGCTGGTTGAATTATCCTTCCCAATGCTTCGGTAAATGGTGATTTCTTTCCTGTTACACTCTTTAATTATGAGAGAAGAGTTATTATTACCTAGCTCTATGGCTAATCTTGGAGATATCGAGGTGTAGTAGCATCCTTTGATAGGCCTATACCAGCGTGCTAAATAAACCCTTCCAAGGTCGTCTCTTCGCCTCCTCCACACAAGTATATTTTTTGTCGCATTTGATTTCTGCACAAAAAGAGAACCGAAATTATAACCAACATTATTTAATAACTTTATTACCTCGATGTAAGGAGGGATTTGGTCTGCAGCACACAAGAAACTAAGAAGTTCAAGCGACGCCTTCGTCGCCTCTTGACCACCCTCATCATTAAATCCACTTCCCCATCTTTGTCTGCACCACTCTACTAATTTAATAGCTTTCCTGATTGTTGAATTAGATTTGTTCTTCCCCAAATCCGAAAAGGTAGAGTCCCTTTGTAACCCTAATAATCCATCTGACGAAGCCCCCATTCCAAGATGAGGAGAGAGATGCGTGAAGCAAGAAGCAAGAACCACTCACGAAATCACCACACCGAGGCGATGATAATCACGAGTAGATTTGATGATTTCGACGGAAGAAATCGTACCCTATGAGTAGAGAGAGGAGAGAGCGTGATTTTTAGAGAGAGAAGTATATGGATAGTATTTTTTTCACAATTCTAGAATTGGGTCCAAATTGGTAATTTCTATTTGTTTGTTTGGATTTTTTTTTTGGTTTTCTACTTCGTTTGATATTGTGATAGTTTCGTTTGATTGAATAATATTTTCCAATTTCTGAAAAGAAAAAGATCTACAAACAAGACTAGAAAAACTTTAATTTTGATAGTTGGTAAATCTTTGTAGTGATCAAACCCAAGAACTCAGTCAAAAAAAAAAAAAAAAAAAAAAAAAGATCAAACCCAAGAACAACCCAATGAACTCAACCTAGAATAATATCCATTTAAATTACCGTAACAATAAAATAATATTCGATGCCACGATTAATTGCAAGATATTTCTATGAACCATCAGTAGGGTGGGATAGCAAATTCAAACCAAGTAGAACAAGCATATTCAATTAATGATGAAGTTGCAGTTTATATGAATTATTGGTGGGTTCCTTCTGCTAAACCAATCTGGCTCTACTTTGTACACAACTGAAACGACAAGCAAGAACTTGGGGAAACTTGTCGCTAATGCTGAGGGAAATAGGAGATGACACGTCAGTAATATTGTGGACCCTACAATGACACGTACGTGTCATTGATCCTAGTTGGCATAAACAGCTGGAGGTGGATAAAACATAATGGGACCCATGAAACCACCTCATGTGTTCCAGGATAGAAGGTGATAGATCCTTTCTTCAAAGCTCTCTTAATAATGGGATGCAGAATGACGACAATTAGTCTCTTAGTTGTGCCATGTTCCCGCCCAATCTGATATGCTCACAAGGAAACATTTTGAAACCTGAGTAACATGTACTAGTCTTTTCCTTTTTCCCATTATATTCATATTTCTTGTCATTATAACTATATGTATTTCTTTTTGGGTCGAATTTAAGAACACGCTATCCTGAGATTAACTATATGTATTTGTTGAATTATTTTTATGTAATTTCATCCTTCTATATGTTAATTGACTACTCTTTAGGTTCTATATCTTAAACATAAATAGTAGTGTCATATAAATAGATTGCACTGCTAGGCGTTTTGTCTCTAGCAATCACTCAGGTGGTCGTTAGAAGTATTAGTGACAATTTATCGTCGTCAAAGATTGATCGTTAAAGATACCCTATAGCAACCACCTTTTAATTTTATCGTCTGCCTACAACTAATGACTAGTCCACTAATCAGTAAAGATTAATTGATTAGTGACCACATTGTAGTCGTTAGTTGTTTGAACCCTTTAACGATTATCTTGGTGGTCACTAGAAGGTAAACACATTGATGGCTGATAAGTGATCGTTAAACCCATATAATTAATAATGACCAACATATCAGTCACTAAAAGTCTTAAAATAAAAAAGTTAAAATAAAAAACACTTGATTTACTAAAAAATTACAAAAAAAGTTTCAACAAAATAAAAGTTCGCATGCAGACTAAAACGATTTTAACAATAAATTATTTAAAATTACAAAATTACCGAATAAAAATAATTACAAACTGAAATGATAGCCTGAATAAAATATAATAAAGTCTGCACAACCTAAAATACAGTCTGAATAAATGTATGTATAATAATAAAGTAAAAGGAGGGAGTTCTATCGGGAGAGTGTGTCACATCATCGTCATCCTTACTCTGAGTCTCAGCCGACTTAAAGATAATCCTTCCGTGTATGGATTAATTGGTTGTAGATTACTCGGCTATGATGGATCGGTTGGGATGATATGCGATGGTGTCTTAACTTGCGCCAACATTAGCTAGTTGAATTGTCCAATCAGTTGCAAATAGTTCTCTGAAGTAAATTCCAGATTAATCGGGGTGGCTGTGGTAGTGTTAATTGACTCTTGGTCCTGGGCTCCGACTTGGGCAGTAGTGCGAGCACAATCATTTACGACCTCGACTCTTTATGGGAATGTCGACCATCCATCTCGGGACCACGATCATATCTGGGTCCCGACTCTGCGTCTTCCTCTGGGTTGGGACGACTGGTCCAACTCCGAGCTTTCAACCCTTTTGTATAGGACTCATACGCTCCTGTGCCCCCTCAATCATAGACAATATTTGATTTTGCTTGGTCAATGACTGTACTAGTGTGGCTGAGGGCCCAGAGACATCACCTGAAGCTTCGAAAGTCTGATCAATCCTCGATCTCAACTATATACTAGGATTATATGTAGAAAGTAAAGAGTTAAAATGCTTAGTCAGCGGTGCATGAGCACCCTGACAATTTCAACATCCAAAAATCATGGCTTCTTGATGTGTCCTAATAATATTATATTCTTGCATATTATTTATGACATATTATTAGAATATAAGAGAAGAAATAGAATAGTAGAAAGAATCTTATATATTTCTGTGTATTGATTACATGAATGTGATAGTGTTTATATAGATTCACTTCACTCATTTGGTGTGATTATTATACACACACATTACATACACTTTCTAACTAATTCTATTAACAGAATTTGTTATCAACTTGTTGCACAAGTTGTGTGGTAGTTATCCTCTAAGATGCAGTAACACTTCTTGATATAGACTTCACCTTATCATCCCCCCTCAAGCTAAGTATACGTAGTATAGGCAGCTTGTCACGTAATGATAGAAACAGAGATGGACCAAGACTTTTAGTAAAAATATCTGCAACTTGTTAAGCAGATGATACATGATAAAGTCTTAGCTTCTTGGCTTGAACTTGTTCCCGGACAAAGTGGAAATCCACATCAATGTGACGAGTCCTTGGGTCTATTTTATCTTGTTTTTTTATATCGTATTATTATATGTAATAAACGATTTCCAGCTCTTGAGAAGAAAAACGAGCTTTAAGAGGTGACATTGCAACCAAATTAGGAAAATGGTTTTTTAGCAGATGCTAAAAGAAGAATTGAAGTATTGGACTTTGACTCAAAATTAGAAGACATAAACTAGACCACCAAAGTAGGCCTAGAAGAAGAAGAATTTTGACCCCATCACTATTAGTATTTTGGCCCATCCATGCTCCCACAACGACAACATCATGAGACTCCCAACACCGTACCTACTTGCTAATTTTAGGAAAATGATAGTGACATTAAAATATGCTCAAAGTTAAGATTTAACCGAAAATAAATAAAAGAACATTGATCAACCCATCTTAAACGATTATAGAACATGAATTCCAAAATAACCCCTCCTCATCGAACCAATCCCCGTTGTCCTCCACGAACGATGATCGAAAGGAATATCACTAACATCAAAACAAAAATTAGAAATGGCCCATTAGGTGAAGAGGAATGTAAACAAGTACATGAGGAAACCAAGTCTGACTTCCAGCTTTGCTTGGAAACTTAGAGAACTTAGAAAAAATTATTTTCTTATGACATGGGTCAGAACCTCATAACCAAACTAGAGAGATACTAAGAGTTTTTTGTTTAATTATTTTTAACATTTAAAAAAAAATTCAAGAAAAACTTTTGGGGAAAAATAACTGCAAAAGGATCGCATAGGCACTCCTTTGAGGCACGCCTATGTATAAATTAATTAAAACCATAATTAGAAAGGCGGTCCTCTGAAGAGGGCCTTCTTTAGACAAAAATTATTCAAACTGAAAGGCGTTTTTTTGTTTTTTATATATAGGAAGTATCAGATTTAGGAACCTTAATACTCCCTACGCCCATTTTCTTTTACATTTATCCAAAAAAAATAATGTTGGATCGTGAATAAGAATTATTCCTTGTGTGTTAAGTGGTTCATTGTAGAATTATTAGGTAATCAAGACGTGTAGGATTGGAATAAGAAGATTTAGGACTTGCATTTGATTAAGGAACTTTGGAAATTAAAAGAGGAAATGTTGATATCTTGCAGCAGAATTGAAGGTGGAAAAATATTTCGAAGTTTGTTTAAAAAACCAAATGGACGAGAACCACCTATCAAAACGACCGTAATTCAAAGACCTATATGACCCTAAAAGGGATCCTTCAAATTCGTTAACATGTTTCGTGCAGTCTTCAAAACACTGGACGTCTCTACAGCATCATAGATTTATTTGACAGCCTTTCTTTTCCTAATTCAACTCTATTTCCTTTTATCTCTAGATTTTGCCTTGGATCCCTTAACTCCTTGACATTAATTTTGTATCTAATTATATTCCATATACCTAAGAGCTTCACATTAACACACAAATTATACCAAAAATGCTCTAAAAGTAATATTCTTCCAAATCAAGGCATGAATAAGAAAGTAACTAATAACGGGGGAAATCCCTTAACAAATAATATAATGTATCTAAAATGATGTCTCATGAATAGATTAATTCATCACAAATATGGAGACATCAACCACAAGAACGCGATCCACCTATTAATCAACGTCGTGAACAAGGTGTTCCTGGTTTGGAGCACCTTTTCGAGTACAACCAACGGGGATTCGCCCTCCAGTGATCCAAGCTGCGAGATTCAAGCCTGGGCATAGTATGCTTAGTTAGTTTTGAGCTTTAGACACTACAGTGGTGCAACACACCAAGATCCGATAAGGTCGATTCAGAAGTTTATGTAGATTTGTGATGCCTACGTTAGTCAGTGCGTTTTACACGAGCAGTTGTATTACTTTATGTTTCTATTTTTCTTGTCCGGAATTGTTGGTGAATGGTTGGATAGTCAACCATCAGATTTAATTACGTCATGGGACAAGTTAAGTCAATTTCTTTGATCACTATAATCTGCAAAAAGCATTAGAATGAAGGATAAAATGGCACTTGCAAGTTTTTGACAGAGAACGGCGAGAGTGGAGGAGAGGCATGGACAAGATTTCAACAAAAAATATCTAGATGTCCACTTTGTGTTTACACCCCAGAACTTCAATTAGCAATGCTCTATCAAGGCATCAATGCCGAGGGAGATTGAATATAGATAATCTTAGAGGAGGAGGCTTTGTGTCCATGGAGGTATGGCAAGAATAGTAGAAACATAAAGGAGTTGGCCCGAGTCGCGAGCTCCTATTACAAATACCAAATGCACACTACGTTTAGATATTAAAACTTCTCTAGAAGTTCAAATATCCACGATGGAGAATCAAATGAAGCAGATGGCACTTATGATGGAGAAGGGTTTCAAAGGGAAACAAGTTAAGATGAAAGTAATGCAAGATGCACAAGGTTGTCCATATTATGGGGTCAATGATCATGTATGGGAAGAGTCTGAATGCGACCCGAAATCAGTATATTTTATATAAATTAAGGAAATTACCAATCTGGTAATCTTAATCATCCTGGAATGAAATGGTCTAATCCAAATTGGGTCATGAACAAGGCAATTCTTACCAACCACGACCTCAAAACAACAATTTCCAACATAGATCTCAAGGTCCTTATCAAGGGGGAAAGGTTATAACAAGCTAGCACCACCACCGCAACCAACCTATGATCCTTATGCCAATAGTTTAGCTCAGAAAGCCTTGCCACATCATCTACAAGAAGGATCTGGATTTTAGATTTAGAAAACAATGCAAGATCTCTCGTCTTTAACTCAAGACAACATGCGGATCTATAACAAAAGATTCAACAAGCAAACCGCTGCATTAAAGATATTGGGAAGGCAAGTCACCCAAGTGACTAGTGCTTTCAAGAAATTTATAAAAGATCTTCCACAAATGCTCCAAAGTAAAAAGAATGATGTGAAGGCCATAAAAATAGCGATGGAAGTGTTAGGTTTGAAGCATGTAAGGCTATTTGCCTTCAAGTTGTAGAAGTTGTGGAATCACCACCTGCTGCAGAAAATGTCGTGGAGATTCCAAAAATCATTGAAAAACCAACCAAGTCAAGATCGGAGGAGTAAAATGTTGAACTTTTACTTAAAGATATTCAGAATGAGATCAAAGCAGTTCTTGAGTTGGAAGCTAACAAGGTCAAGAAAGAGGTAGAAATCTCAGCTGAAAAGAAGGAAGATATAGTTGCACCTAAAGTGCAAGAAGAAGAAAGGAGAAAGATGGACTCTCCACCTAGTATTCCAGTGATTTCACCACCCGTTCTTATGAAGATGACACATTAAAAGTGTGAAATCGAGCTCAAGGCATTTGTAGAGGCATATCTTAAGGAAAGAATAAACTCCCAAGTGCTTGAGATTTTTGAGAAAGGGCTTACACCACAACAAGTATTCACACAATCTATCCCAGAGAAGAGTGTGAGTGTAGAAGTCGAGATCAAATTGTGACTCATACGGAGAGAGTCTCGAAGAAAGTTGAAAAGAAGCTACCATCTAAACTTAAAATCCTGGAGGTTTCAATCTCCCAATCCAAATCGATGGTAAGCTCAAAGTCAAGGTGATGTGTGATGTGGGTTCAAGCATAAACCTTATGCCCAATTCAGTACTCGAAAATCTTGACATCAAGAAGGCAAATAAGGCTTCATAGAATTTGCAGATAGCTCAACATCAAAGACATGGGGAATCATAGAGGAGGTTCTTGTCCAAGCCGATAATTTTACTATTCCTACTTACATTGTTAATCTTGACTATGAGGCAGATAAGCAGGTTCTAATCATACTTAGAAGGTTGTTCTTGGCCACCAGTCACATCATCATAAACTTTGAAGAGGGAACAATAACCCTCCGTGCAAACAACGTATCTACTATGCTGTAGAAATCGTCGCATAAGCGTCAACTCCCCCCTTAGTCGCTTACGCCTAGTAAGAATACTAGGAGTTTTTTCTTAGAGCCTTAGTCGCCGTCGAAGAAGAGCCTAGCCCGCCTTGGCACCGATTAATGGAAAAATATGGCCGCCTAGGCCTTTTTTTTCTTATTCTCGAGAATTCTTAAATTGATATTATTACTCAAAGTGTAGTATTTTAATAGTTCTATAGTGTTGTTAGATATATTTTATGACTCAAATAGTTGAAATTATTATAACTACTACGTCTATATTACTAACTATACAAAATTACACAACAAGACTGAAAACCGCCTAAGCTCGCCTTGTCCCCGTATAATCCCGCCTAGACGCTAGGCCCCGGTCAACCTCCCAGGGCATGAAACCGAGATCTACATCATACCGTATCTGAGACTTTATCTATCTTGGATAACAAGCCGACAAGGTGTCACCAATAGTTCCTGTCATTCACACTATGACCTAAAAGGTCAAAAAGAAGGTCCACACCAACCTCGTGGAGACTAGACCTCAAGGTGAGTTTGGGGTTGGCACTGAAGTTGCATGGAAGGCCCTCAAACCAGAAAATAGGCAATGGAGAAAGAAGAAGATAGTGATGTAACTTATAACTCTAGCTTGTGTCTATATCAAGATGATTTGGATGAGAATATTGAAAATTCTTGGACTCCTTACTTGGTTATAACAACACCCTCAAATAAACAAGCATTTAACGAAAGATCTTAGAAGGTTTTCTTAACAAAATCAAGGTTTTAAAAAACTTTACAATACTCTCAGGAAAATCATGATGAACTTGAGGATGAGAACCTTATATTTCAAATGAAAATGCCTTACTTTTAGAAAAAATTTAAGATCTTGAAAATGTTGTTCTCAAATTACAAAAAGGCCAACATAACTTTGATTTAATGTTACAAAGCCAAGTTAATAGTCTAAAATAGGAAGGTTTAGGTTTTTATCCTTTTATTAAACATTGATCTTCAAAAATCATTTTTTTAGTGCATCTAATGAAGATCTTCCTCCTTCTTGAAATTTGAAAAAAATACCTCCCATAATTGTACATATTTTGAAATAGATGGTCATGACGTAACAAGTTGGGAGTATCATAAGCAACTTGAATATGGCTCCCTAATTCCCTTTTGGAAAAGGTCAATGTGGACTTTGAAGAAAAAGGGTACCACTAACGCTCGCGGGGACCAACTTGGGTACCTAAAACCTAATCTTATCTTTTTGTAGGTAAAGAGAATCAACAAAAAAAATTGATCTGTGATGAAGGATGCTCTAAACACATGCCTAGAAATAAATCTTTCTTTTTTACAAGTTTACCATGAAAGAATGAGATGGAGGAAAAGTCATATTTGCCGATAGCACACGAGGACAAGTCCTAGGAAAATGAATCGTTGGTAGTAAGCATTCTATCGTCATTAATAATGTGCTTTTCCTTGATGGCCTCTCATGTAGCCTTCTATGTATAACACAATTTTGTGATGATGATTATAAAGTGAAATTTGGATATTCTACATATTTTGTTTTTCAAAATAACAAAAGAAAGGTCCTCTTTAGTGGTAATAATTTTGATGATGTCTACAAAGTATATTTGAAAACCTTTTGTTTCAAAATGTTAATTGTCTCTGTTTTACAAGATAGTCCTTGGTTGTGGCATAGGCGCCTTGGTCATGCTAATATAAATTTTCTTGCAAATCTATCTAGGAAAGATCTTGTGTTAGGCTTACCTAAGCTCAACTTTGATAAGTATAAATTATGTGATGCATGTCACTTCTTTCAAACCTATTAAACGAGTTGTTACCATAGAGCTCTTCATATTATACACATGGATATCTTTGGTCAAATGGATGTGACTAGCATCGGGGGATCCAAATGCGTGTATGTAATTGTAGATGACTTGACTAGATAAACATGTTTTCTATTTTTATCCATGAAAACCATTCATTCAACGAATTTTCAGAACTTTGTAGATGCATTCAAAAATGAAGAAGGGTACTCTATCACTTGCATCCATAGTGACAATGGTACTACATATATGAACTCTCCATTCATGAGCTTTTTTTATGAATTAGGGATTGAACGTAATTTCTCGTCTCCTAGAACTCCCCAACAAAATGGGATTGTAGATAGGAAAAATCAAACTTTACAAAAAATGGCAAGAACAATATTGAAAGAACATAAGTTTCCTACATAATTTTAGAGTGAAGCCATCAATACGGCATGCCATGTGACAAATCAAGTTTCGACGAAATCTATCATTCTTAAAACCTCATATAAATTTTGGAATGAGAGACTGCCTCGTATCTCCTAATTCTTTGTTTTTTGGTGTAAATGTTTATTCATAATACATGTGATCATTTATCAAAATTTGATGCTAAGTCCGATGAAGGAAACTTCCTTGGTTATTCCCTCAAGATTAGAGCATGTCGTGTCTTCAACAAACATACTAATGTCATAGAAGAATCAATGCATGTTAACGTTGATGAAACAAATAATTTTGAGAGACACTGGACAAGAAGAAGATATCATTGAATATTCTACATTATATCCACTTGAAGAATAGAAGGAAAATCCTACCATATCACAACATCAAGATACTTCTCAAGGCAAGAATTTAGATGAGAATATTGAAAATTAGCCTTAGTGCTAAAAAGAGGGGTAATACTTTCATTATGGAAGGGGTTTAATTGTGTGTAGAATTGCACAAGGGAGGTAGCTTGATTTTTCAAGTTTGGGTTGTGACATTTTTCAGAAATGTCTCATTGTATTGGATTTCTGTCTCACCTTTAAGAGATACAAAATCTTAGTGGAATAGAAGCTTGAAAATCCTAGATAGTGGATTAGGATTTCGGGAATGCAAAACACTACATATCTCGAGTAATCTCTAACCCTCTTTTTATATTGCATTGCTTGTGTTGTGTTTGTGATCGTTGATAAGTTTTCTATCTCTCTTTTCATATAAGTGTTTCTTTCTTCTAAGTGTTTGATAAATTGCTTCAACCATTCTCAGACTAATATTATCTTCCAAAAAGTCTTTAATTTAGCAGTGATTCTTATTAGAAACCTGTTAACCCTCCTTTTAGGTTTAACAATCTACTTTCTTTCTCCTCCATTTTCCATCTTCACCAAGTAGCTTAGCTCAAGCTTTCTTTCATGGAGCAGCATTATCTAGGTTACAAAACATCCCATACATTATTTCTGTCTAATTTAACTTATATTGTGTTTCTTGTTCTTGGTCGTAGATCTCGTTTCTATCCCTAGTTTGGGTTATGAATTGAGATCCATTTTGTATGGATGTGTATTAGCTTATTAATTAGTGGTTCCCAGCTATTGCGCAGAGTTTAAAGTGAATTATTGAGTGATTCATGCTTATTGCTCTCTTATGTTGGTACCAATATTAACAGGAAAACATGTTTTCTCTTTGAGTGATGACAGTTTAGGACATAATATAGCCATATAGTACCTCTCAGACTTCATCAGATTCTATGCCTATGCTTTGGTGTGTGAGACCAGCGATGTAAGAGGTCTTTTTTGTTTAGGTTAGAGTATTATAGGCTTCAAGTAATCCTGAAAGATCCCTATGTCTAGTTAGCGTGTATCATTTAAAATTATCCCTTAGGCATGGGCTATCCCCCAAATAAGGAGCTCAAGCTCCTATTTAATTTCTTTCAGTTATGTAGTCAGGTTAGCTCTACTCCTAGATTTCTTTTTTTGCATTTTTCCTTTTTTCACAACCACATATTAGCATAACTAGGAGCATAGCAAATGACTTTGGACTGACTCTCAGACTCACTAAGGGGGGTGTATTCAACTGGGAGTTTGTTGGATTTTTTTGGATTTTTAAAAGTCATAGACTTTGCAAATTCTACGGATTGTTTTGATTCCATGTAGAGTTTATAAGATTCTTTTCAATTCTATATAGAATTTAACGGATTCTTATGTAAAGATTTTAAAAGAATTTAACAGATTTTAATAGATTTTAATCTTTTTCTAAAAAATAAAATATTTCTCCACCATAATGGTCGATTCGATTTTTATTTTTAATTTGTAATTCTGATTTATGTTCTGAATATTAAATAAATAATAAATATTAAAATAAAAAATATATACACACAAAAACGTTGGAAAATTTTAAGAAAAAATGAAATTAAAAAATAAAAAATGAAAAATTATTAAACAATGAAACTTGATGAAACCTAAAACCCATCTGTTCAACCTCACATTGGAAAAAGAAAAGAAAAAGAATTCCTTCATGAAACATGATAAAACCTTAAACCAGATCATCTGGGCATTGGAAAAAGAAAACAAAAAGAAATCTTTACCGTCACTGTTTGAAAAAAAAAAAAACAATGGAATATGATAAAACCTAAAAACCCATCTCTTCACCTTGGTAATGGAAAAGAAAACAAATTGAATTATTTTATACTCATTCCCTGTTTGAGAGAGAAAACAACGAAACATGATAGAACCTAACACCCATCTCTTCATTCTTGCATTGGAAAAAAAAAATTCCTTTACAATTTGAAAAAAGAAAAGCAGTGACTCTAGATAAAACCTAAAAACCTATCTCTTTACCTTGGTATTGAAAAAAAAAATCTTTCATAAATTCCTAATCCCAATCTCAATTAGGTATTAGAATAATTATAAAATAGTTTATGATTTTCTTTTTACCGGAGACATTGTTTTGGTTGGAATTTATAAAATCTCTGATTCTATCAAAGGATTTGTAGAAGACTTTTTTATTTATACTAGAACCTTAAACTCCTATAAAATCCAATAACTTGGAAAGTCCATTAATTTTTTAATACCCCAAAATTTTAATGGATTTAAAAAAGTCTTGATTGAATACATCTAGATTTTAAAAGAGTTTTTAAAATCTAGATTGAATACCACAAGATTTTAATAGACTTTTAAAAATCCTGATTGAATACCACTGGACTTTTAAAATCCAAAAAAATTCCAACAAACTCCCAGTTGAATACACCCCCCTAAGTCTTTATAACTTGTACACTCGTGTATAATTGCATGTAAACCCTCTGGTATTGCTTCTAGTTGCATATTTATCTCATTTCATATAATTCTTTGGGACCCGACATAGAGATCCCAGATGAACCAATGTAACCACAATTGACACACCATCATTACGCTAAAAATTCACTCGTGCACCCATGGCATTGCCTTCGTGCAATAGTTCAGTGCATCTTGTGAACCTTCCTAGCAATAGCCTTTGACTGCTCCAAACATCGATGATTGATGATTTTAGTCATGTGGTAACCCGTGGTCCTACAATACTTATTGATCTTATAAACATGCGTTGATGGATTTTTACAGTAATCATATATACAAAGTTTATAAAATAAAATCTAGAAATATAATTTTAATCTACCAGATAGATGTTTTATGATGTATGTAAATCTATGCACCTAAAACATGCTTGATTCTGTTGTTACAGGCTTTGCACTATTGATGCATCGATCTTTGATTCAAGTCTGCTCATATTGTCCTTCGAGAAGTTGATAAATTGACTAAGAGTCTCTTTTAACTCAGTGATTCCTTCTTGAGGACGTGATTGAGCTTGACTTACATTATGTATATTGCAGCAAGGTGGATGATTAGCGTGATTTTCATAAGCTTGTTCTTGTAGGTATAACTGTTGAGGTGGCTTTGGGATGCTTTCCTTAACAGTTATGGCGAGTTGTTGTATTTGATCTTGCAAGCTTGAAATCCTCGCTTCTTCTTCGTTAGTGGTAGGAGTTTGTTTTTGTGGCCAACTCATGTTGTTCTCAACAATTGTTTCCATACCACTCTTTGCTTCTTTTGGATCCATAGAGACAAAACTACCACGACCCATATTATCTGCTCTCAGCCTTGACTCTCTATCGAGTCCATTATAGAACATGGATAATTGTAATTGTGGCGTGTATCCATGTGGTGGACATCTTGCCAACATCTTTTGAAATCTCGTCCATGCTTCGCCAACACTCTCTCCGGCTTCTTGTAAGAAATTCATAGGCTCCAATAGTTCCTTCACTCGCCTACATGTAGGATAAAATTTATCAAGGAATCTTTCTTGAAGTTTGTCCCAATCGGTTATTAGCTCGGGAGGTTGATCATCGAACCAATCGCTTGCTTTCCCGGTCAAGAAAAATTGAAACATTAAATAATACATTTGTTCTTGTGTAACACCTTCATTAATGTAGGCATCACAGAATTGCATGAATTTTTGAACAGATCTGACCGGATCTTGATTTGTATCACCATTAAATTTCCCATAGCTCGCGAATTGATTAATTAAATCAGGACCAGGCTTGAATCTAACGGCTTGGATATTTGGGACGCGAATCCCAATGCGTTGAACTCAAAATTTACTAGGTAAACCTAGCTCTAACCGTTGATTATCCATCTAAAATCCTGAGAAAGACTAAAACAAAAAGAAAGCATAAAACTGAAAACAAATAAAAACTTCTACACTAAATAAACACAAAATAGATTTAACTTAAAGATAAATCCACGGCAGCGGCGCCAAAAACTTGGTGGGGGCAAAGGTGTGATAAATAAATAGATAAATAAAGATAATAATAAAGAGCACACACCCTTGAGAACCACGGAACTCACTGCAAGTATCACAGATCGTTTGCAAGTTTTAATGATAAGTTAAGTTCGTTCGCAGGGATTTAATCCGTTAGATCTATTTATATTTAACAAGCGTAGATGAATTTAGATGTTTTAGATAAAAATATAAAAAGATGAATAATAATCTAACGCAATTAAATAAATAATGAAAACAAATAGATAAGATGAATGTAAGTCAGATAAATTAGGATTAATATTATGAGTCTATTTTACTAAGTGGTTATTCTAACTTGTCACAGATTAAGCATTATATATTAACCAGGATTCTAAATTCTACCTAGCCTTTTCTAGGCTTAGGAGCAACCTCTCCACTACCGAGGTCTTGGGTAATGATTGGTGATTAAATCAAACCTTTATGGCTATCTAGTTAGGCAAGGGATCAAAACTAGACGATTATGTGGTGTTGTCAATAAATAAGAATAATCCTAAGATTGACCAAATCTAAGGATATAACAATAAGTAAAAACATATAGTAACAATATACGCCAAGCTCAATCAATTAGAATAAACAAATAGTATTTATGAATGTAGACAAAATAATAACCCAACAATTAAAAGTAAAACTTACAGAATAAAAGCTTAGATATATGGTTGAGCATAGATCTATAGCTAAATACCCTAAATATAGAGAAGGTGAGATGTAGAAGAGGAGTTTGTCACTCTCCAACTTCTTCTTCTTGTCTTCCTCTATATGTCAGCTTGCTTCTTGGATGAATAGCTTGATTCTAAGGATGAATATCTAATTAAAGGACTAAGCTATTATTTAAAAGTAAGAAAATACAAGTAAGGACTAAGCCTAAGCTTGAAACTGAGCAAGGACATCTTTACAATGGTAAGAGGATGTATTTATAGGTGTCTTGGAAGCCCTAATTCGTTTTCTTGAAGGAGAAGTAAGTGGTGGACTCCAAGCCCAACTCAAATTCGTATGGAAATAAAGATAAACACTGCTGGACCGTTTTGAGCATATCTTCTTCGTTATTGGTCGGTTTGAGCTCCATAAGATACCAAAAGAATCGCAACAGAATTATCTTTGTCCCTATTAAAGGAAATTACCAAAATCGGCCTATTTCTTGGGTAAATCGCCACTTCTTTAGGCATGTAATGCAGAATTCAGATTTAGGCAGCTTTTCCTTTTCCTAATTGAACTCAGTTTCCTTCTATCTCCAATTTCCATGCATATCTCTTTCCATAAGTTGTAGTCTTTGACTTGGACTCTAATTAATCTCCATAATTATCTTTAAAGCTTCACACTAAATAAACAATTAAATCCAATATGCTCTAAAAATATTATTTTACTAAATCAAGACTCAAACTAGGAAAGTGTAACATTTCTCAAGAAAATCGACTCAAAGACTTCCTAAATCACTAAAAATGATGTCTCATCCTAATATAAATCTATCACAAATGAGGAGACATCAATGCTCATACGTAAAAGGTCTTTGAAAAAATATGATTCATAATATCCAAAACATAATATTTGTAATTATTACATCCCTAGGTCGTATACCAATTGTTGGTATCTTTATGCACGAATTCTAAATGATTATACCCCAGTATTATATTACATACAGTCGTATGTAATCATTCACAATGATATCTAAATGTAATTATAATATGAGGGATTTAGTTTTTAAGGCTTATTGGTTTTTGTGTGTCTTTTATAAAATCCAACACCTAACTAGTAGTTAAAAGGCCAATTAAATATGGGGAAAACCTAAAAACCCCTCCCTTTCCTAGTAACTACAGATAAAACCCAAAAACCAAAAATAATTTCCTATTATATTGTGAAACACAATCCCCATTACCCACTCCTCTCTCTCCTTCCCCTCACACTTACCCTCTCTCTTTCTATCTACAGAACAAAAATGTCGCGCTGTTGGGTCTCTAATCTCCACCATCTGGTCTGACCTTCCCTACCCACCATCACCATTGCCAACCCCACCAGCTTCATGGTCCTGTCGAAGCTCTCCTAGAGAAGAAGACCGCCTTGCACATGCCGCCGTTTGGAACCCCATCAGCACCATCGTCCCTCACCTTACCACAGATGGGATCACCACCACTCTCCTCTGCTCACCATCACCACCATCTCCTGCTCACCATCCACCGCCTTTCTGGAGCACGAGAGATCGTTCGCTTCCCGTAGATAACCCACCACCACCACCAATAAACCGAAGACCACCAACATCCCCACCATCACCTTCCTCTCTGCACAAGAACTGCCGCCTCTTATATGCTCCAGATCTGCCGTCGTGATGGGCTTACCATGGACACCATCATCTTCACCAGCAGCCCCATCAAACATACACTGCCACCATCATCATCTTCACCACCAAACCCCAAGCCGCTTTGCACCACCACCACCACGCTCTGACCTCGCCGTCTTCCAACAACATTTGAAACCCTACCCCACTATGGGTCCAGCCCAAGAAAAATACCATCATGGGTACAGCCCGCCGAGGGCAATTAGAGTAGTGGGGCCAGCCCCATCGGGGTCGACGTCAGCGAGAGTGAAGAGTCATGGGTCCAGCACGTTCAGTTCTCACCATGGGTGAAGAGATTTGTTTTTCTTATTTTTCCAATAATGCGATTGTACAGAGCTTGCATGATCTTGTTTGATCCAATACTGCTAGTGAAGAAACTTGTTGTTGATTTTGTTGCTCCCATTTTTTCTGGTTTTTTTGTTTGATCAAAAAGAATTGTGAATGAATTTATTGTTCTTATTGGTCAAAATCTTTCTGTTTTGGTTGGTTTGATCCAATACTGAGTGTGAAAACTTTCTTGTGAATATGTTTGTTCCAAAATCGATTGTTTAATCAGATTGTTTGCTTTTGGGATTTGAAAAGAATTGTTCTTGTTTTTGTTCATGTTTGGTACAACCCACTTATCATTGTAACTTGATATTAATGGGCCATGGGTACAGCCCGTTATTTGAATAAACATCATGGGTTGGACCCATCGATGAAAAGGGAACGAATGTAAAATACGGTATGGATCCGTACCCATGACGAACAAGGGTAAAAAGGTCAAAAACTCAAACCAGAAAATTGGAAAGTGGCCTTACAAAACAACTTTTCTTGATTTGGACTTATAATATAAAGCTGGGTTTTTAATGCCTTATTTTGTATTTTTCTTTTATAATATATATTATTACAAAATACACACATAAATATATAAAGAGGAAAATACTTTTAGAAGCCTAAAAAACTAAAAATTTCTTCATAAAGTTCTAACTAAAAAATCATTCTATCAAAGGCCTAAGTTGGATTTTTTAGTTAGATTTTTTACCCTTATACCCTTACTCAGGTCGTTATTGGTACAGACTAACATTTTCAAGTTTGGTATAGACCAATATTTATTTGTTTGGGACACACCAATTTTCCTAGTTTTGGTAGGTATCAACCGATATTTATGTTTGGTTTTACGTTTTAGGGTCACTAATAGTATTGTTCAAGAATTATGGAGGGTCTTTATTTATGTACAAGGTTATTGTCCAGACTTATCGAAGATATCGTGTCGAGATCCACCCTTTGGTACGCGTCAAACAAAGTTTTTCCGGAAAAACAATACACAAATTTATTTACGGAAAAAAATTTCACGATAAAAACGAATTGGTACATTCCAAACACATTATATTGGTACATTCCAACACATCTAAATCTAGATCTAAAAGAACAAAGAAATCTTGTAGATGATGTATTGGGTCAGACTGGGACACAGACAGGTCAGAAGCTTTTCGATTTGTATCAAGCAACTATATCACAAAATTTAGGACATGAATCAAGATTGTATGATTGGCAGCCACTACACACAGTTTAGGACTGGAAGATAGCAAGCCAGGAATTGCGTGAACAGGCCAGTAGACTTTCCCAATAGGTATATCAGTTCATTCTTAGAACAGATGTCGGTTTTGCAGAAGCCTTGATTCGATGATGGTGGATCATGGCTTGTTGGTGGAGAGAGTGAAAGATATAGCCACTAAAACCACCATTATAATCCCAGTCACACCTTCAACTCCTTTAACAAACCACCATAATAGATGGTGCTTGTTTTTGGATATTCGACAACTGTTTGCAAAAGCAGTAAGGCCATGATATTCAAATGATAAAACAATCAAAGATTAAAAATTATACCAAAAAAACAAACAGAGATCGGAGACGAAATGGCGAGACAGCGTGTTTCCAGTGCCATCGAGCGGCGCTATAAGTACTGTAGAGCGGCGAAGGGGCCTGGAGTGCGGCGCTTTTTGGCGGGATGTGTGGGAGCACTGTGAGGCGTCTTCGTGAGGAGTGCTGGAGAGGAGATGGGTGGAGCGAGCAATTTTCTTGTGCATCGGGGGCGGCGCTGGTTCTCTATGGTGGCACACGGTGGCGGGAAGGGGGGAAGGTGGTGCTGCGATTTGTGAGCGGTTGGTGGTGCTGCGATTTGCTAGCGTTGTTCGTAGCACACGGCGGTGGGAAGGTGGGAAGGTTGGTAGGGGTAGCCATGGTGGTGGGGAAAGAGAGAGGGACGTTTTTTGGTGGTGGCTGGATTCGTCGGTTCGTGGTCACAAAGAAGGGGAAGGGGTGGGACGTGAGAGAGGATGAGAGAGAAAATGGAGGTCTGACCAAAATAAAAACCCTAAATGTGATTTTGTTTTGTTGTTTTACTAGTAATAGGAAGGGTAAGGGATTTTTGGTTCATTTTTTGTTTCTAGTTGGATTATAATTGTTTAGTTAGTGAAGGACCTTGTGAGAACTGAGAATGTTACATGGGCTTTTAAAATGAATTGCCCCATATATAAAATCCTATGATCATGATGGTATTTTATAAACCATATCTATTGCGCACGAATCAATACTACTAACAGTGTATCATGATTTCACGATCAGCGGTCCTTTGGTGATAGAGTTATGATCTTGTTGCAGTTCTTGGAGATAACTTGTTGAAGAAGGAAGCTATATAGCTTGGCTATCCATATACTCGACCCTCCTTGTTCATGGTGATGGAAAACAAACTCCTCATTTTTTCAATTAGAAGAAGGTGGTAGTTATCTTTGGTTCAAAGATTTTAGAATAAGAAATAGACTCCTACTATTCAAAACAATGGGGTTGTAAAATATTTTTTTGTTTTATTAATACAGATGGGAGCCACTTTGAACTCGAACTCATTAATTACAATAAGATTCAATCCAAAAACCTATGGATCTTTGCGGAATATTCTAACCACTAGACTAACTATCAATCTTAAAAGACTTTCTTGTTATTTTTAACCTTACTTATCTCGCAACCCGTTTTATAGAGTTGAACTAAGAGATATAGTTCTCATTATTGTCTTTAACTCATTAATTCCAACGAAATACAATTTGTATTATTATCAGATTATAGATACTGATATAATGAAAATAATATGTATGACATATATAATTTATAATACATTATATTAAACAATTTTTGTAACCTATCTTCATCAAACCGGCATTCGTGGGACTAACTATTGTAACGCGTTACAAGAAATAGTATCATTAGAGACGAGGTATACTGCGGCAACACTAAAATAGCCTCTATTGATATTTTTAAACACTAAATTGGCCTATAATTATATTGTTAGCGGAAATATTTGTTGCTAAAGATAAAACCGATTAAGACAAAAACAAATAATTTGTTACAAAAAGTGTCTTTAGAGATGAACTTATAGCTACAAACAAATAGCTGCAAAATTAAGATTTTTAAGGATAAATATTTTCTTGTCAAAGATAACATTTATTGTAGCAACGTCTTGATGTTAATGCAAAAATCGTAAATGTTCAAGTATTATTGGAATATTATTATAATATCTTGTTTTTTATAAACTTGTTTTCTTTTATAATTTTTATCTTCCCTTTCTTATATAAACCAGATTGATACCTATTTTTACTCAAATTTCTTTTTATACATTATTTTAATTCTGGATCAATCACTATTTAGTTTAAGTTGAATCCAAAAGATATTTTTATATAAGTTGATATAATAGAAAATGATATTATTATTTCTATTATTATTTATCTTTATCTAAATGACATTTTTTTAGAAGGGTACATTACCATCAAATCATCATTAATAAATAATTCTTTTTTGGAAATTAGTATAGATATTTATTCAGTAATAATATATACCACCTAAATGTCAGCCAATGATGTGATTTGAATTGATTGGTTATACATCGTTAATCTAAACCAACCAATTCACGACACGTTATTGGATGGTATGATTTTAGATGGTATATATCATTACTCATATTTATTTTACACTCATTTAAACTCTAATATATTAATTTCTAATTATATACAAGACTTAGTCTGTACACCTAAAATAACTTTTATATATACTATTTAAATTTTAAATTAATTAATATCTAATCATTCTTTTTCTTTTCTAAGTCAATCTAGGTCAATATGTCCAAGTCAACCTTTTTCTATTTCACTTCAAAACCGCATAGACAAAATTCATACACACACGACATAAATCAATGTCACGCAATCACACATTATTTGGTTTATTCTTCAACGAGATCATCGAAGACCGAGTTAAACAATAGAGCTCTAACTTTATCTTCTTTTCTAATTTTGAAGGTCTTTTTTTTTACTTTTTTTAAATTATTATTGTTTAATTTTATGTATCTGGTTTGCTTAAATTCCACAAATACACCAAATAAAGAATTCCATATATAGTATAGATTTAAAATTGCACCAAATAAGGAACTTCATGTTTTTAACTACACCAAGCAAGGAATTCCATGTTTTTTTTCTGTTTTTCTTTTTACCTAAAATTACACATTTTGCTTCTGATCTAATCCAACTTCTTGTATATACTTTTAACAACATCATGGATTTTTGTGTTCATATTCTATTTCCATCTTGCAAAATGGTATAGATCATGCAATTATTTTTCGTTCATTGAGAGATTTTACCATACAGTTGCTTATTCAAGGAATGCTCCTACCATTTCAACTTTATATCCACCGACACCTCCCCTTGGTTCTAATGATGTCATAGGTTCCTCCCAATAGGCCTTCAATTAATATGTTTCAGTCCAGGGGCAAGGTTTCACATCAGCATAGGATGATTACTTGTGGACGTTGTCATGAAATAGAGTATTATAATGCAAATACTTGTAATTACTCCTTTGTGTTTTTAGTTGTGTCATCAAATTGATAGTTATGCATCTTTACATTTGATGAATTTCATGAGTTTATTTTTGTTTCATTTAGATTAATAATTGTTTATGTCTTATGGATTTGATTCATAGAATTTTTTAGTATTTCTTCTGTATAATGATGCTAAGCAAGTACACCTTTTGTTATCCCCTTATTTTTTAAATCACTAGTAAATAGAGATTCCTTGTTTTCAAACACGGAATTCACTGTTTGAAATCTCATATTCAGAACATGAAATTACATGTTCCATGTTTGAAACTATTTAAAACAATGGATTTCTTATTTTGCGAAGTTATTCACCAGAAATCGACAACAATGGTCGTGGCCACTACGGGTCGTCGCTAAATCCCGTATTTCGTCGCTAATCGGGGTTAGCGACGACAGGTCGTCGCTAATATGTCGTCTCTATCCCTTCGTCGCTATTTGGCCCATTAGCGACGAATAATTGTGATTTCGTCCCTAACCACTCAAACTTTTAACCACGAGGCCTGGCGTCGGGAATTTAACAAATTAGCGACGAGACAATAGCGACGATCGGTCGTCGCTAATTTATGAATTAGTTTTTCTTTTTTTTTTAAATCAGCTAACCATGAAATAATAGCGACTGTTTAGTCGTCGCTATTATTTTTTAATTTTTTTAATGTTGCCGTAAATCATTATTTTTTTTAATTTATATGTTAGCGACGACACAGTGGTCGTCGCTATTCATAATTATTATTATTTTTTGTTTTTTAATTTAAATTTTAGTTTTTTTTATTTAAATTTTAGTTTTTATTATTTAAATTTTAGTTTTTATTATTAATTTGATTTTAAATATAATGCAAAATTAAAAATAAATAAAAATCCAAAAATATATGTAAAATACGATAATTCGATACAAATATTAAACGTGAAGTCAAAGTCAAACGTATTCAAAGTCAAACATACGAAATAAAATTAAAGTCTTAAAATTACAAACCAACCAAATAAAAAAAACATAACTCAATCGTCACTCAAGTGGCGCTCGTCTTCATCTTCTCCTCTCTCTTCATCTTCTCCTCTCTCTTCATCTCGTCTCTCTTCATCTCGTCTCTCTTCACTAGTGGGCCCGGGTTTGCTGATCGGCTGAAGTCCTTGGGCGATTTTCATGCCGTTTAACGCTTCGAAGAGAGTGTCCGCCATGCTGGGGGGTTTACTCGGGCGCCTAGAAGAAACTGTGGGCCCGGTCGATGCAGAGGATGGATCCGGTATAGGTTCAAGTCCTTGAGCTGCGCGAAGCTCGTTCATCCCAGCCAGAATCGCCTTAAGCAGCTCCTCGTTCTCCCTGTCCGGCTGTGTAGGATACCTGGATCGTTTTCGGACCAGACCAATGGTAGGCACCCAGTATTTTGTCTTGGGTGGGTGCAGGACCTCCATGATAGTCTCGAGCATGGCATTCATCTGCTCCTGGACAGTAACTTCAGCTCCCTCCGCTCCGGCCTGCACAACCTTCTTCTTCATCTTCTCCCGAAGAACACCCTGTAATCAGATTTCAATTTAAAAATAAATTAAATTAATATAAAAGTAAAGTTAAAAATAAATAATTAATTTAAAGCAATTTAAAAAAAACTTACACTAGCTTTCTCCAAACGCTGGTCACGCCAGCTATCTGTAGCTGCATCGTAAGACAGGTGGTCGAAATAGCCGCTTAAAGGAGGAAGCTCCATCTCCTCCTAGGTCTCGTCATCCAAAAAAGTCAACGGCTCTTTCGTCACCGTCTTCAGCTTCCCCTGGACAATATACAATAACAAATATTAATTAGTTAAAAATTAAAATAAATTAAATAGTAAATTAAATTTTAATTATTAAAAGTTATACCTCTATAATCACCACCCGAGTCTGGGACCAGCTCCTTGACCCCGCCTTGCTCGGAACTGTCTGCAGCTCTCGATTCTTTTTGTTTATCTCAGCCTGACTCTGTTACAAATAATAAATAAATAGTTATAAACTTAATAAATAAAACGTATAAAATTATTAATTTTTTTTTTTACCTTTTTGGCCTCGTCATCCAACATCTTCTTCGTCGCCGCCCAATACTCCGGTAGAACATCTGGTGGATCTTCACCCGTGAAGTAGTAGTCGTTCTTCAAATCCGGCTTCCATCGCCTGTAGGCTCCAGAAGTCATCGTATTCAACCTCTTAACAATCTCATTCCAATCGTCTCGCCTCCTCCACTCCTCCAAATCAAAAAAACTGGTGCAGTCGCTGCATAATTACCCCTTTATTATGGTCGGGGACATCTGACCATCCTCTGTAGCACGGAGGAACAGCTTCTCGAACTGCATTACCTACCACCTGACCCCACGTGTTTGCTATATGGGCCCACGAAATTCCACGTGCCGTCTATAACAGAAAAGTCAACTGGAATGGGCCAGACGACTCTCTTCAAGGTCTCCTGAGCTGTCCGGATAGACGTGGCAGCTTTAGGTCGTCTTCTTTTACGTTCACCTGTTTTAGTGAAAAATATTTATTAATTATATATTTTCTTAATTATATTATTATTACCCGATGGTTGGGCACAATCGGCCGTAGGACGGTTAGGACCCCTCAGGGGATCGTTACCCATCCCGTCTCCGCCGTGACTCCTACCCATAACAGCAGCCATCTATAAAATTTACTAATTAATCATTTACTAATTATATTTTAGTCCTTATAAAATTTTATAAATTGCATTTTTGTCCTTATTTTTTTAAAAATAGTAAATAAGTCCTAATTTTTTTTTTAAAATTGCATTTTTGTCCTATTTTTCTAAAAATTGCAAATAAGTCCTAATTTTTTTTTAAATTACATTTTTGTCCAATTTTTTAAAAAATTGCATATAAGTCCTAATTTTTTTTTTAAAATTGCATTTTTGTCCTTTTTTAAAAAAAAATTGCAAATAAGTCCTAATTTTTTTTTAAAATACATTTTTTGTCCAATTTTTTAAAAAATTGCATATAAGTCCTAATTTTTTTTTTAAATTGCATTTTTGTCCTTTTTTAAAAAAAATTGCATATAAGTCCTAATTTTTTTAAAAATTACTTTTTTGTCCTATTTTTTTAAAAAAATTCCAAATAAGTCCTAATTTTTTTTAAAATTGCATTTTTGTCCTAATTTTTTTTTTCAAAATTGCATTATTATCCTAAACTTTTTTAAAAAATGCATTTTAGTCCTCTTTTTTATGAAATTGCATTTTAGTCTTATTTTCTATAAAATTGCATTTTAGTCCTATTTTCTATATAATTGCATTTTAGTCCTATTTTTATGAAATTACATTTTAGTCCTATTTTTTATGAAATTGCAAATAGGTCTTTTTTTTTATAAAATTGCATTTTAGGCCTTAAACATACAAATTAAACATATTGCAAATAGGTCCCTATATCTTAAAACACAATCAAATCAAAATAACACAACAACTATTACAATAAAAATCCAAAAATCATACCGAAACCCTAATTTTAAACAAAGTCCAATAACATGATGTTTTTAATACAAAAAAAATACCAAACATCCCAGAAACATATACATAAATCTTGGAAATCATCAAATCATACAAACATTCATGAATTTTTTCAACCAAAAAAATAATAAAAAAGAATTGCAAGTTTGATCCGGAAATTGGAACATGTTACGTAGAAATGGTGTAGATTTCGTCCATGAATCCATGCCAAGAAGAAAGAATCATACAAAAAAAACACAAGAAAAAATATTAGAAATTAAAAATGAAAAAATTAAAAAAGTAGAGATTAAAATGTGTTATTGGATTGGAATCATTACCTTGATGTCGGATTTGGTGTTGTTACTCCTCAGAATTGCTTGGCTATGGCGGAAATGGAGATTTTGTGTGAGTTTTTGAGTGTTTGTTATGGCAGAAATGAGCTCGATTAGGGCTTTATAGAAAAATAAGTTAGCGATGACATGTTAGTCGTAGCTAAACTAGGGATTTCGTCGTTAATTGAGGACACATGTCGTGCCCCGTACACACGACGCGTGTCAAAGGTTAGCGACGACCACGCGTCGCTAAAATTAGGAATTTCGTCGCTGTTTTTCGTGGGCGGGAAACTTGACTGCCCACGCTGACCAATCAAATTTTTTATTATATTTTAGCGACGACTTTCCTTATGAATATCGTCGTTAAATTTTAGCGACGACATTGAACCTTTGAATGTCGTCGCGAAACCTTTAAATGTTGTCGTTAATTTTTTTTTTACAACTTTTTTTGCTTTCCTTTTCTTGCTTGTTTTTTTCTTGTTCCTTTCTTTCTTATTGAGGACTTGTGTAGAATAGGAAAGGACATTTAAAGTTTCGTCAACGTTTAGAGACATAGTTGAGTGTTTGGGGTGTTTAGTCACATTTATAGTCAAACTTGAGTGTTTGGGGTGTTTAGTCAACATTTAGAGTCAAACTTGAGTGTTCGGGGGTGTTTAGTCAACTATTAGAGTCAAAGTTGAGTGTTCGGGGTGTTTAGTCAACGTTTAGAGTCAAACTTGAGTGTTTGGGGTGTTTAGTAAACGTTTAGAGTCAAAGTTGAGTGTTTGGGGTGTTTAGTCAACATTTAGAGTCAAAGTTGAGTGTCCGGGGTGTTTAGTCAACATTTATAGTCAAACTTGAGTGTTTGGGGTGTTTAGTCAACTGTTAGAGTCAAAGTTGAGTGTATGGGGTGTTTAGTCAACATTTAGAGTCAAAGTTGAGTGTTCGGGGTGTTTAGTCAACATTTATAGTCAAACTTGAGTGTTCGGGCTGTTAGTCAACTGTTAGAGTCAAAGTTGAGTGTTCGGGGTGTTTAGTCAACGTTTAGAGTCAAACTTGAGTGTTTGGGGGTGTTTAGTCAACTGTTAGAGTCAAAGTTGAGTGTCTGGGGTGTTTAGTCAACGTTTAGAGTCAAACTTGAGTGTTCGGGGTGTTTAGTCAACTGTTAGAGTCAAAGTTGAGTGTTCGGGGTGTTTAGTCAACGTTTAGAGTCAAACTTGAGTGTTCGGGGGTGTTCAGTCAACGTCTAGAGTCAAAGTTGAGTGTTCGGGGTGTTTAGTCAACGATTATAGTCAAACTTGAGTGTTCGGGCTGTTTAGTCAACTGTTAGAGTCAAAGTTGAGTGTTCAGGGTGTTTAGTCAACGTTTAGAGTCAAACTTGAGTGTTTGGGGTGTTTAGTCAACTGTTAGAGTCAAAGTTGAGTGTCTGGGGTGTTTAGTCAACGTTTAGAGTCAAACTTGAGTGTTTGGGGTGTTTAGTCAACATTTAGAGTCAAACTTGAGTGTTGGGGGTGTTTAGTCAACTGTTAGAGTCAAAATGTTTTAATACAAATAAACCAAAATAAAAAATAGCCTAATCAGTATCATATCCACTAATAACTATGGGTTCATCATCGCTATCAACCTCTATAGGTTCCTCTTCATCACCGTATTCATCCATGGTGCCATCATTAATTTCCTCATTTTCATCAATAACCGTATCAAAAGCCAAATCAATAAAAAAATGAGCAGGGTCAATCTCGATCTCCTCGGTGGATGCCAAAGGTATGCTGATGCTCTCATTCCCCGTGTTATCCAATGGTATGCTGATGCTCTCATTTCCAGTAGGGAGTCATTCGGAACCCCATAACTCAGGACTCCATCCGTGTCGATTGTTTATTTCCCAAACGGCTTTCCACCCTTTCATTGATTTCTTTGAACTAATCTCGTCGATGTAAAACACTTTCTTGGCCTGCGATGCTAAAATGTATGGTTAGTACAACCTTTTCTTCAGCAAGAATTATATCATTCCCATTCACATTCATGATAATATTATGAAGTTCCTCCACTTTCACCTTCAGTTGATTCATATAATCAGGAGTTCTCTTAAAATATTTAATATTGAAGGCCTTCAAGGCCTTTTTAACCATTCACAGTTTAGTGTACAGTACAAACATACTAGTACCTTGGACATTACCATTCCAAGCTCTTTTTACTAATTCTTGAAAACCTTCATGCGTAGTCCAGATATTTAAAAACTTAAAGGGGCAAGGCCCTCTTATATATGGTGGCCCAATTGAAACCAAAAGAGCACAATGATTCGAGGTAGAGAGAGCAAGACTAAGCACACTAGACTGAACTTTGTCTAACCACTTTGCATTCACTAGAACTCTATCTATCCTGCTAGCTCTAAGCTACACTTCACTTCTATTTGTCCATGTGTAAAAATTCCTACTCGTTTGGTGCTCAAATAACTCTGCTTCATCTAAACACTCAATGGATTGTTTTGAACAGTCCTCCAACTCATCACAATTTAACCTCTCTTCAACCCTCAGGATTTCATTATAATCAGCTACACAATACATAAATTCACTCTTATATAGATTACTCCATCTAATTATTTCCTTCCAAAGCACCAATCTCGGCTTATCATCATTATTCGCATATACAGCACAAAGAATTATTCTATTGTTATTTGATAAATCTTTGACCTCCACAAGTATAGCCTGAGTAGTACTTTCAATTAATTTCACATAAGTTTCATCCTTATTCCATAGAATCCACACTCTTCCTTTAGGGTCATTTATATAGTTATGAATAATACTGTATTTTTTAAAGTTACATGCCCTTATACCTGTCATATTGTGCACTTGAACCTTAGTTTCCATAAGACACATAACTTGTACCTTCCTATCAAACATGAAATTAGAGACATCCAACTGTCTCAGGGCCATGTTCAAACCCCTTACATTCCATGATCCTAAGATCATGGAGCAGGAGGTTTATTCTTCCCTCTCCCTTTTGCACTTTGCACAAGTCTCATTACATCATTATCAAGTGCAGAAAGAGGGCTATTGAGTATATTAAAGGAGTTTATATTAGCTTTAGGAGATGTGTAACTACACTCAGCTTCACCCCTCTTTGAACCTCTAACAACTTTCTTCCAATCATCCTCACTATTTCTCAGACCCTTCGTAACTCCACCATCAATTACTTCTTTTCCTTTACCATTCTCATTAACACTCACAATAATAGGTTCATCACCCTTTTTAACCCATACCTTTGTTAACTCTTGCAATTGAGGCACTGCACAAGTTTCCAATCATAGTCAATAGTTACCTCATGTAATTCCGTACATCCTGTGTTAACATATACCTTATCCACCATTTTTCCAGTCAAATTAACCTCCACACAAACACGAGCATAGCCTAGCCTAGATCTAGACTCAGCGATAGAGTCCATTTAAATAGGTTTTCCCACTCCACTAGCAATGTAGCTAAAATCATTGGTATATTACTTAACTTCACCCACAATGGCACACTACTGTAGTCAACCTTTCCAAACTGCATTTCAGGACTCCATTCTCTCAAAAACAAAGGTCTACCTGCAACATGCCACACCTGTTCAAGTGCTTTGCTACAATTAAGCTCACTATCAAAGCTGGAGATAAACATACCACCATTAGATTTAATATTAACCCTTCCAAAATCTTTCCAATGATATCTAACAAAGTTTGAAATCATGTAGAATTGTGGAGGACCTCCAATGAATTGCCCAACTAAACAGTTTTTCCACGCCCCAGATCCTTCCTCAAAAACCTCTTTAGAAGGATTAATAACAGTCATATCTTCCTTTATGCTAGGTTTATGAAAATCCAATTTAAATCTATCATTAATCTTACCCTTGAAGAGAGAGGCCCATTTAGGCGAGTTCGCAACTTCCGTCGTATGACTAGTCTCCACATCCACTTGTTCCTGAACCTTATCAATCACCGGCGCACTTAACATTGGAGTAATTTTAACCGGACTAACCATTCTAATCGGAGCATTCTGTTTTCCACCATTATTATTTCTTACGCTCTGCGTACCTGCTTTGTTCCCATTATTCGGTTTAGCCATCGCATTAGGCTTCACACTTTGTCTTTCCTCAAAGATTTCACGAGTAATATTGCGTTGTGCAGCACGCTTTGTTGGGGCCATATCAGAGTTGTTGTGTCTAGAGAAAAGAAGAAACGAAAATGGTAAAGTTAAAGGCTAGGAAAGAAGAAACTGAACTGAACTCAAAGAGTATTGGGGGTGAAAGGGTTTATGAATTTGCTGTAGATCCCAGAAAAGATGAGATAAACAACAAATTTAGGAAAAGGAATCCCAAAAAATGTGGAATTCGTGTGTTTTTTGCTAAGATCAGTTCAAACAAAAGTTGTTAAGATGACAGAGAAAAATAGAATATTTGCCAATTATTACTCTAAGGTCGCGTGCGACACGTTATATTTACATTCTATTTTCTTTGTTACTAACTTTTAATTTAGTTTAAATGATTTTGATTTAGCTAAATTTGTTTGGATCAATCTTTGGTCGCAATTTTTTTTTTTAAAAGAATTTAATTAATGCTGAACGGAAATTATAAAAAGAAAATGACCCCATTGTTAGAGATTTTCTTAGGCATATTGTTTCCTTTTTAGGGTGTGAAAATGGCGTACAGATTTAACTATTTCAGTTTGTTGTCAAACAATTTTCTTTCCGTTGACCTAAACCTTTATAGAGCGAGTTAAATGAACAGTTATGGACCTGATGGCATCGATAGCCGTGAGAAATTAAATGAATTTAAAAGTCAGAACGAGAAACTAAATGAATTTAAAAGTCAAAACCTGATCAAATAAATCTCTCAAAATTCACGATGTGCTCGTGATCATTCGGAAATGCACATGCAAAGAGAATTATACTATCAAATTATCCCTGATAAATAAACAAATAAAAATATGAATAATTAGTAGCCACATCCACATCGCTGGTTCGTGTAATTTCTTTAGCAGACACGTGTCCCACCGTCACCCACACCCACACATATAGCAGCCGTAGTCGTTTAAAGAGCTTATTATATTTCATTAATTAAATTATATTTTATTTATATCAATTGCCTTTTTGGACTAGTATATATTTTATTTATATCAATTGTATTCTTGGACTAGTATAAATTTTATTTGTCTTTTTTGTTTGTAAGTTTGTACTCTATTGAACAAAAAAAAGAACACTTTGAACTCTCATTTTGAACCAACCCAACACAATTTTAGTCTTTTTCGACATTGAAAAAGAAAAGTCTAACTATTACAACGACTAGACAGAAATCTGAAAGAGCCCGAAGCCGAAAAGTCCTTCCATCCCGAGAGGTTGACGTTCCTTCTAACGCACTTTGCAAAGGCATCCGCAATAATGTTATATTCCCTACTAATATACGCAATTTTCCAAGTTGGAAATTCCCCAAACCATCCTCTGATTTCCTCAATGATTGGGTTGAGCTTCCAATGTAGATAAGTTTGACTCCTAATTCCTTGAACAAGTTCAAGGTTATCAGAGTAGAAGGAGCTACTCTGAATACCCTTTGATCCGGCTGATCTCAGGGCAAGGAGAAGAGCCCACGCTTCTCCTTCGATAATGTGATTCACTCTGCATCTAACACAATTTTAGTCGGACGGTGTTTCTTGCTTATCTCCTAAGTTTCTAATTATGATGATGTTAAAACAACCCTCTCCTCGCTCCACTCCCTTATTTATTACTAACTTCTTTTTTAACAAAATTATCCTAGAAGTAGATGAATCAATTCCTTAATGAAAAAGTTATTCACGTCAACAGAGAATCCAACGGGATCGCAGATAAGTTCGTCAAGTACACTAGACTTAATATTGATACCTTGGGGTATCCGAGTGGGTCAATTATCGATCTATTTGATAGTTTAACTAGTATATGTAATATTAAAGGTATCGGATAGTTGTGGTTTTACTTGTTTTGTATGACAAAAAAACAAGATTATCTTTTACTCTATAAACATATAAATATTATATTATTTGTTACTTTATCTTTTCAATCTAATTAATTAAAAATGATATTAAAAAAATTTAAAAAGTATCTTAATATTGTAAAATAATTAATGATATTAACTATTTAAAAAAAAATAAACAAATAAAATTAAAATAGAAGAAACAAAATTTGTATTATTTATGCTTAATGAATATTTTAACATCACCCTATATTAATCCTCAATCCTCTTTTTTAATGTGGTATCTTTTGCTTCTCAATGATTACGGTATACGAAAGCTAATTCTTTAGAGCAAATCCTTCCCTGTAATATACTTTCAAGTTCACAATCACCACATTCCATATTTTAATGTTATTTGAGATATTTAATTTAATTGAATTGGGGTTTTTATATTTTATTGCATATGAATTGAGTTGAATATATATAACCTAATCAATTATATTGAACCCTTTACTGCCTAGACTGACACCCTTGTGAGGAGCTAGGGAACAAAAAATAATTTATATGCTTCTGGTTGCGGTATAGTGATCCTAACAGGTTTCCTTAACTGGATAATCACATAGATTAAGTTCTTTCTAGCGTTGAACTTTTGTGTTAAACAATCTCACCCGAGAACTCTAGTAATAGTTAGGCAGTCTTCTAAGCTACCTTGATGGGAGTTCAAAGGAAGATAGAATCCCGATTAACCAGAATTGCTCAAATTTACTCTTATAAATAGAATCAACCATAGTCACGGTAGGGAATTACTTGAAACTTAAGTTATATCTCTCATCTCTTCTTCATAGTTTATTTACTTAAAAGTTCAATTAATTAGTTTAATTTATGAACCTTAGTTTAATCTGAAAACCAAACAAATATTATCTTTTTATTTCAGTATTTTAGTTATAGCAACTAAATTATCTACACTTCCTACGAACACGAGTTTAGCTTAACAAACTTAGTCCCTGTGAAGAACGAAATTGTTACTTACTTATTACTTGCAAACGACCCATGCACTTAGGGAGAGTGATCTCTAAAGGTGATGATTTATTAGCTTGTTCTATCACACCTTGGGCGAGGACAAGTTTTTGGCATCGTTATCCGGGACTATTTTGTTGATTATTGTGTTTTTGTCTAGTGGAGTAGAGCTAGTTGTTTTTTCCAATTTACGCTTGTTTTTGTTTTTTTTTTCACAGATTCTTAGGTTTGGTGTATGCTCTCTGATCACGAGAAGTTATTTTTAGCTCAAAGGATACGAGAAACAGAGCAAAGGAAGCAAGAAGTGATGGCGAATTTGAATGCGCCAGTGAATGTAGATCTTGATAGGAATCCAATCGCAAGAGTAGAGGTTGTACCACCTGGGGAAATCCAATCAATCCAACCCAAGTTTCCCCAGGATTTCAACTAAAAGTTGAAGGTAATGGAGGAGTTCCACCTAATATTGCAAAAAAATCCACGTAGAGAACAAGGACTTCCTGGACAAGGAGGCCAATTTCAAGTTCAAACGTTAGGGATTCACCCTCCAGTTAATCAAGCTACTCGATTCAATGTCGATCCTGGTATGTTGAATCAGTTCATGAGTTATGGTAACTATAGTAGAGCTGCACATCAAGATCTGGTCCGAGACGATAAGAAGTTTATGTAAATTTGTGATGCCAACATTACTCAAGCTATCACTCAAGAGAAAATGTATTGCTTCACGTTCCACTTTTTCTTGACGGGAGGTGCAGGCGAGTGGTTAAATTGTCAACCACCTGAATCAATTACGTCATGGGACAAACTTCAAGAAAAAATCCTAGACTGGTACAATCCACGGATAATGAGAATGAAGGATCAAATGGGACTTGCTAATTTCTGCCAAGACGTTGGAGGGAGCTTAGGAGAGACATGGATGAGATTTCAACAGAGGTAAGCTTAATGTCCACTTGATGGTTATACCCCGTAGCTTCAATTATCTAGGTTATACCTCGGTCTTGCCCATCGATACGAATGAAGCATCGATTGGTATAGATAAGATAGTCAAGACTAAGAGGAGTTTCCCGCCTTTGCGAGCTCCAATTCCTAGTGCTACACGAGGTACGTTGCGATTAGATAGTGACACTGATATAGATGCAAAGTTTTCTTCTTTAGAGAATAAACTGAAGTAGTTGGAACTAGTTGTTAAAGAAGGTCTCAAAGGGAGACAGACCGAGGTCAAAATAGTTTAAGAGGATCAGGGTTGTCTATGTTGTGGAGTGAATGATCATATGTCGAAATAATGCCAAGGTAATCCGTAGTCCGTGTTTTTCGTGTCAAATCGTGGAAACCACCATTTGCGTAGTCATGGGTATCAACATGGAATCGCAATAATTTGGCCTTCAAAGGTCAAATCCCAATTGGGTTGTGAATCAAGGTAATGTGTATCAAGCTAATTCATATCAAACACAACCCCAAGGTTACAATTTTCAACCTAGGTCCCAAAATCAATATCATGGGGGACAAGGCTATGTTAATACAACTCCATTACAACCCGTTTATGATGCTTATGTCGATAATCTTGCTCAAAAAGCACTTCCTATTCATCAATAAGAGGGCTCTTCTGGCGAGCTTCAACAAACTTTGAAGTCTTTTATAGCAATGACACATAAAAATATAAGAGAAAATAACGAGATATTTTAACTAGCATTCTGCTTCATTGAAGATATTGGAGAATCAAGTCTCCCAAATAGCCAACCCTCTTCAAACTCGTCAACAAGCCCCAACTATGCAGATTGGACAAGGTAAAACTCCTAAAGTGAAGGCTATTCAAAATGGTGAAGGAAGTGTTGGGTTTGAGTCGTGTAAGTCTATTAGCCTTCGAATTGAGAAGATTTTGGAATCGCCACCAGTTACAAGAGTGTAGTGGATATTCCTAAGAAGAATGAGTCAACCAAGCTAAACTTAGATGAGATGATTGTTGAGGATTGGGTTGAAGATGAGGTTGAGACACTGAGAGAGGTAGTTGATGCACCGAGGGTGCAAGAGAAGATGAAGGCAGAATTGCCTCCAGCATACATTTATTTGTCATCGACGTATCCATTACAAATTAAATATCTGGTTGGTGATACCTAGTACAGGAAGTTTGTAAATACGTCAAGCCAAATGAAGATTAACACCCCAGTACTCAAAATCGTCGAGAAGGGGCCAAAAACATCCACTATTCTTCAAGGAGAGACTCTCCAAGAAGAATAAATCTACTAAGTGCGAGATTCTAGCTCTAACTAAAGGAGTATCGACAAGAGTTCAGGGGAAGCTACCACCAAAGCTTCAAGATCCTAGAGGTTCCAACCTCCCAATTAGGATAGGTGGTATGTTTGAAGAAGAGGCAGTGTGTGACTTGGGTTTGCGTGTCAATATCATGGCCTAAGAGTGTGTTTGAGAAGTTGGACATTGGATAAGGCAAGCCAACATCCATTATCTTGCAATTGGCGGATAGATCCATAACAAATTTGTAGGGAATCATCGAGGACGTGCTCGTCCATATTGGTAATCTAGCTATTCCTAATGATTTTGTTATTCTCGATTATGTTGCAGATAAGAATAACCCTTTCATACTCATGTGTCCATTCCTTTCCACAAGACACACAATAATCGACGGAACCGAGACCTTCCACATTGCAGATGAATCTCAAACATTCTATGTTTCAAAGAAGAAGTACAAAATGAGCCACGAGAAATCCCAAGAATCTGAATTGTGACCACGAGGTCAAATTCTAAGAGCCCCTAAGAAACCATGAGAAATAAAGAAGAAGATGATTCTAGGGTGGAGATGGAGTAGCATTGAAAGATCCCAACCCCAAAAATAGTTCACGGAGTTACAAGAACTCTTAGATGGTGGCGTTCGTTGTCACTCGAGTTGTTTTGAATAATGTGACTGAGGGACGAGCAAAAAAAGGTTGCAAGTTCCGATTGGTAGTCATGAATACACTTACCCATTGTTGGGGAGGCTACATTTAAACAAGAAGTAGCGAGGTAACAACGTCAAATTTTGAACGACATAAAATAAAAGTGTTAATGGGAGAGACAACCCACGATTTGTATAGCTTATATGGATTTTAATTCTTAATGTAAATTCATAATCTTTAAGTATTTTATTGTATATTACATCTTGATGAGAAAGGTATTAGTGTTTTTATGTGTAGGTAGTCTGAAAATTGAGTTTGGGGTAAAAAAGAAGAGATTATCGTGACGGGTATGTATTTTTTGTTGAGAATTTATGAGTATTATCCGAGAGGTTTTCCGTACACCGCAACCTCCCATGGTTCACCACAAGGAGCATACCATCACCAGGGGTCCTATTTAATTATGAATATGGTATTGGGGCCGAGAGCAAGGAGTGGGCACGGTATTTACCACGCCAGTCCATATGCAGTATACTGCATGACCCAACCGACGACTACTGTGTCGAGCAACGCGACATAGTGTGACACCGTATGAAGAGAAGTAGGTCACATTATACCGTGCCAAACCATATGGTTCACCACACGCAAGCGTTGTAGCAGCTACAAGTAGAGGTATCGTTCATACCCACTTCCAAATCATTAAGCTTTCTTCTTCTCTAACCACCGAACTCAGTTAAGGATTCAACAAACCTTCACCATACATCAAAATAATATAAAAACACCATATATTTACATCCAAAACAATCTTTCCACTCCAAGAAACAAATTCCCACCAACAAAATCATTCCAAAACACTTAAAAGGAAACCTATTCGAATTTCCACTCCAGGAAACAAGTTTCTACTCGTAAACTTGTTCCACAACCTAAATTATCTGCACCTTTAGGATTTTTAAGGTCTTCCACGAGAACCTCACGCATCCATTGAAGGTGAGAGCATAAAACTTTACAACGTATTCAAAATCAGCTTTATAGGAAACTCCTTGTTTTATCACCAGCACAAGTAAACCGAGTGTACAATCTACACTCACGGTGGACCTCTTCACAAGTACGTGAAGCCTTCTATTTGATTTTTTCCACACAAGGAAGAGTATACAATATATACTCATGATCAACCAATTAACACACCCAAGAAATCTTCAGCTTGTACCTACACCTACACAAGCTCTAAACCTATTCTTGTCTAGTCTATGGAAGATCCTATTTCTCCAGTATACCAAGAGTACCCTAGGCTTTACAATTAAATCTGACATACATGGTCTTTATACTTTTATATGAGTGTATGGTTACTAAATTGGGATAAATACAAAGAAATATTGATATTCGGACTATGGATTGCTTTGGGTTTTCTCTGGAGATATGTTTTTAAAAGATCCAAATCTTGTGTAGAAAAAAACCACTTTTGAGTGTCGAGGGAGATTCTATTTATAGGAAAAAACTCCTAAAATGATCTATCCACGTGTTAGCTTCTCACTAGTTGGATTTTCCTTGTCATGTACCCCCAACCTTCTAGTTGATAATCAGTTTATATAGGACCTTTAGTTGTCTAACGAGACTTTTAACATTTGTACTACAACAACTCTTTTTTGTTCTTCATATTTGTTATATTTTGGTCATTGGGTATCCATTGTCTCTTTCTCTGTTATCCACTGGAGACGAGTCTTCAAATATCAAAGAAAAAAGGATTATGTACCCGGTACCACTTGCATGGAGGTTCGTCATTCAATTTCCTTAGTCGTCCCTGAACACTCTTCGACAGTTCTTGAACACTAATGTTTTGTGTTTTGTTTTTGTTCCAAATTCGTTTGTTTTTTAAGATTTGTTTTCTTAGGTGAGAAGATTTCTTCGATCAGCTTCTTACTTAGTTCTGTGATTCGTTTGTTATCGTTTATGGTTTGTTAAAATTATTTGATATTTTCTTTTCGAGTATAACCAATGTTACCCCTTATACTTTAACTAAATTAACAACTTACCCCCTAGATCATATAAAGTGTAAATTTACCCCCTAACTTTTGTTTTTGCAACTTGTTACCCCCTGATGACGGAATCCGTCAAATATCTCGGTTGAGTGGGCATATGCGTTCTTTGAATCGTTTTTTATTAATAAAAAATGTTTTAAATTATTTAAAAACAAAACAATATTATTAAAATTAAATTTTCAACAAATATTATTTTGTTATTTATAATCTCACCCCCTCCCTTCCCCCACCCCCACCCCCACCCCCACCCCACCTTCTTCCCCTTCTTCTTCCAAATTAGGATCTACCACCACCACCACCACCAGCAAGCGAACTCAAACCACCACCACCAATGCACCTTCGTCCGACCTCAGATCCACCACCACACTAACACCATGTTCTTGGCAAATCCCCATATAGAGGCATAAACCGCGCACATGCAGACATACTCTATTCTTAACCAGCACCACCACAACCACCGTGAACTACCAAAAGTGGAGTTTTGCTACCTAATGACAAAAAAAATCTTTGACGCGTCCAAAGCTAGCAATGAAAGTTATGGAATTAGGGTACAACGACATAGCCTATAATCACACCATCAAAGGCATGTAGGATTAATTATAATTGAATAATCGGACAAGAACTAAGAAGCTTGACCAAAAAAAGAGAAAGGGCCTGAGAAGCAATAATTAAGCATATGCAGATAAAGATAGTACAAAAGGCCCACATGAATTTAGTATCTTTTTTCCAATAGTGATAATTAATTGGTTAATTGCGTTGATAAAACTGATCGTAACTTACTGATGGCAGATTAGAGGTGGCTGCCGCCACCTCCTATCTAAGACATAGGCGGAGGAAGGCAGAGGAAGGCGGACATCAGCACCGGGAAACCACCATAAACATTTGCCTCTCTTCTGACTACTCCAAAGGCAAAAATTGCGTCTCTGTTGGGTAAATCACATAGCGTGAAGAAGTTATCGGTTAAACGGCTTAGAACGGTCTCGCATATACCAAACAAATTGAAGGTTAGATGTGCAAGGCTGATGAATCATCGACTGGAAATTACCACGAGCAAGCATAGAGTTCCAAAATGAGAACTAAATTACGAGGATAGGGATGACCTGTCTCCTGTGGTGATGGATGGATCAAAGGATGGCTATACTCAAGAAAGAGCAACGCTGGTTTCATAGAGAGCAACGCTGGTTTCATAGAGATGGCCTCGGAACAAATGATCTCCAATCCTATCTTTTCACACAATCAGTTGATGCGCGCCTGCTGCTCAAGGAATCCTAATGTTGACAAAAAATGATGAGATAATGATTCAATCACCGCCAACAAGGGAGAAATTGCAATCCGAGACAGGAAACACTTTGTTGCTTAATTCAAAACATAATTTTTTGCTTGACTCGTCTGCAGGAACGGTCAGTTTGAGTTGGATGGAGCAAACACTACCTTCTGGGGAGGGCATTAGCTCTTCGGAGGAGGGTGATACTAGGCTGAGGAGCTTTATGGAAGCGATTTGTGAACCACGACCCCAGGAGTAAGGAAACAATGTGCATAATTCCACTGAGGATGCATTTGGAGAAACATTAAGAGGGAACCTGCGACATACATCATCCCATTATGGAGGCAAAACTGATGATTTTGGCATGACAGGTGATATTCCGTTTAAGGACACAACTTATCCACAACTTGTTCGGACGCGGCTCAGAACCGGAAAGGGTGTAAGGTATGGCATCGTTCTTTAATTATAAGGCTTCTGGGGTATAATGTAGGGTTCAAGTATCTGATAAATAAGTTAAACCCGATCTGGTCCCCGAAAGCACATATGGACCTTGTCGAAGTAGGGTTTGGCTATTTTATGGCATAATTTACTAGCAATGGGAATTATTCGAAAGCTTTGGGTGAGGGCCCTTGGATGATACTAGATAGATATTTAATTGTTTGGGCTTGGGACCCTCTACAGATGCCACACATGGACCATGTCCTGAAAAACTACTGCGTGGGTCTGATTTCCTTGGCTACCGCTCATAAATTACATGGAGGAGATCACGTCTCTCGTTAATATTATTAGTAAAATGATATGTATTGATCTATTCACGAAGTCGAGGGCGAGAGGAAAATTCGCAAGAATAGCAGTTGAGGTAGAACTTTATAAACCATTTATCTCGGTTGTTAAAATACAAGATCATTTGCAGAAGGTCGAGTATGAGGGCCTCCATCTTATTTGTTTTAATTGTGGCATGTTCGGGCACATGAAAGGGGAGTGTCCAGGCCAAAGAGAAACATCGACATCAGAAGGAGGTGTAGGGGATAGAAGGAATGGGTAACCAAGAAGTGGTGTCTAGTAATGAAGCGAGTAAACTCGTATTCTTGTATGGCGACTGGATGAAGGTGGAAAGAAGTAAAGGCAGTTTTCGGGGTAACTAAGGGAAAAATCAGATAAGAGGACAGCGAGGTGGTACGATGGACACAAGGAAAGGGATGGGGACCCCGTCTAAGACGAAATTCAATACGAGAGGGGGCAACGGTGGAGGTATCAGTAGAGGCAATGGGTCAAGTTACGAGATATTGGATTCATTTGATGAGGAGGAACCTAACGAAAGTAACCCACAACAGGTGGAAGATAGTGAGACGGTAGGGAGGATAGAGGTTCAGAGTGGAAAGCAAAAAATGATCTTGCCGAATCAAGTTAAGGAATCAGGGGGAATCACACCGGGTTATTGATATGAATGATAATGGTTTGGTTGGGGGCTTTTTTGATACGGAGAATCAAGTGGTTGTATATGGAAATATAATCGGACCGGCCCGAAGCGGAAGGATAATGGGGGATCAAAACGCAATGGATATTCAAATAAAAAGGATGAGTTGTTAGAGGGAAGGAACCGAACTTTCGTACCAATCAATGGGAACTAGAGTGGGTCGCTTAAAGGACAGTAGGATCGGAATAGGGGATTTTTTGGAACAGAGTAGTGCTGCTGTTGGGGTGTTTGATAGGGCTGGTGTTCGGGAGAATAAGGGAACTGATGGGTCACATAAGATTGGTGCAATAGAAGCAATCTGTATCAGCGCGGAAGAGCTGGAGGTTAGTTATGTAATAGCTGAAGAACATTTGGATAGAGAAATCAGGGACCTGTATGCAATTTCAAATAGTACTGCTGCTGAATTTAATAACTTAAATAAAAAGAAACTAATTGGCGCGGTTGTACTGGTGCAAGCTTCGAAGCCTGTAACGCATGAAACAGAGCACTTAACTCCAGCTCCGGACCCGGACCATAGCAATTTTGCAGCCACTGTAAGTCAAATTCCTAATTTAAATACAACTGAACAACCTTCTGTACTTGAATAGGTTTTCCGTGGGGAGAGTGTGGCTATGGACCAAGATCCTCTAGCCCTTATACGCACGGTTTCGGCTGGTGGCGGTGGCTTGAGCGTGAACAAAACTGGACAAGAATTGGAGTTGAAAGGCACTCGAATAACACAGGATGCCTAACTTTGGTTGTATCTTTATTTTCTCTTATGATTATAATTTGTTTTGTTATATTTTAATGATTAATACACCGTTGAATTTGTTAGGGGGTTGGTCGTTGACCCAAAATCCCTTTAATATATTTTTCTAGAATTGTAGAGGGGCTAATAGTGCAGATTGATGATGAGCGTTTAACGTTCTTGTTACGCGTCATAAACCTTTTATTTCAATTATTTGTGGAGACAAAATCAGCCAGTTCGGAGGAGACAAAGATCATTAAATCACTTCGAATGGATAAGTTCGTTAGATTTGAAGCTACGGGTCCATCGGGAGGCATTCGAATTCTTTGGAAATAAGAAGATATTTTGATCCAAGTTTCCTAGGCGAGCAAACAAGTAATTAGTGTTCGTATTTCTAGAAACTCATGTGTCTCTTGGATCTTATCTACAGTGTATACGAACACTAAGTCGTGATTTCGTAACACGCTTCGGGATGCGCTTGAAACAACTTCAGATTATATCTTTGACCCGTGGTTATTAGTTGGCGATTTCAACCAAACTGGTATTCCCGGGGACAAGATAGGAGGCGTGGAGGGCATTACGCCCTCTATGATTAAATTTGAAAGTTGAAAATGCAGAGCGGATTAGAAGATTTGTATTTTGAGGGTCCAAGCTTTACTTGAAGTGACTCATGAAATACAGGTCTGAGAATTATGAAACGACTTGATAGAGTGTATAGAAATCAGATTCGGAAGGAACTATTTGGGGGCACAAAGGTTTTACATCTCCCGCGCATACATTTTGATCTTGCACCGATTCTTATATCGGTACCTTCTCAGCACACTAGGGAGAATCAAGATCGTAGGTTCTGATTCGAAGGAGAATGGTGTCATCATGAGTCATTTTTGGGTTACGTTGAGAGAACATGGGTGAAAGTGGGGAGGCGATAGGAAGATAATATCGAGGTTTTAATCAATGGCTGCGGGAATGGAAAATTGAAGTCTTTGGGAACATTTTTAGAAATAAAAGAAGGTTGCTAGCCAGGACTGAGGGGATTCAGAGGAAGCTACAGATTTCTTACAATTCATCTTTGGTAAGTTTAGAGTCGAGATTGAGAACGGAGTATGAGAGCATGCTTGAACGGGAAGAGATTCATTGGTTTAAGCATGTAAAACCAGATTGGGTAAACTTTGGGGAGCGCAATACTGCTTATTATCATAGGGCGGTGCAAGTGAAGAAGACAAAAAAGAGATAAGTTGTGAATTAACAATGATAGATTTAGGTGGATTGGTGACTTGGATAGTGAAAGGACCTGGGTCAAAAGCTTTTTCATGGACCTCTTTGCTTATGAAGTGGAAAGTCTGGATCATTTCAGTCTTCCCAGTCTTTCAGCATTTTCGGTCGAGGCGATTAATTTCCTTAGGGTGGGGTTCACAAATGAGGAAGTGCACGTGGCGGTATTTCAGATGCAACCATATAAAGTGCCCGGGCAAGATGGAATGACAACAAGTTTTTATCAGAAATGTTGGGGTATCGTTGGGGCCTCGCGTGCGACATAATCAGGCATGCATTAACTGTGGGTCGTTTCCCGAGGAGGGTTCTTAGACTCTTATATATCTCATGCCCAATCTAGGAAATCCAGAATTTACGACACAATTTCGACCAATTAGTCTAATTAATGTGAGTTATAAGATATGTATGTAGATTTTGGTGAATCGTATGTGACCCATACTAGCGGAGTATATAGGCCCATACCAGAGTAGTTTTCTGTCTAACAGGTTGACTATTGACAATGTGGTCTTAGTTAGCAAAATTGATCATTTGATGAGACATTCGGGGGGGGAGAAAGAAGAGATATATGGCTATTAAAGTTGAGCTAGAGAAAGCATACGATAAGATCATATGGACCTTCATTCCGGACTAACTAGAAGCACTAGAGGGTACCAGAGATGTGGGTGACGTTGATCATGTCCGGGTTGTCATATAATGAGCTAAAAATTATGTGGTGTTGGTCGACTTTAAATGCTATTACACCTACACGAGGGATTAGACAAGGGGACCCTATGTCACCTTATCTTTTTGTTATATGTATGGAGCGATTGTCACTTCCTATTCAACAGCGGGTGACAAAAAGGGATTGGCAACCGTTGCAGCTTAAATCAGGGGGGACGCCTATATCTCATATTTTGTTTGCGGAGGATTTAATACTATTAGCATAAGCTTCTATTCATAATATTGACCTTTTGCAGGATACGCTTCTTGCTTTTAGTTTAGATGCGGGATAAACAATTAGTGATGACAAATCTCTTATCTATTTCTCGTGTAATGTGGAAGGAGGGATTGCGGAATAGATAACAAGGAGAAGTGGTTACACTAGAGGGGATGGGTTCGGAAAATATTTAGGGGTTCCTATACTTTCGGGCAGAAGGCAACATGGTTTTTATGGGGAGATGATCAACAAAGTGCAAGGATAACTAGCTAAATGGAAGGGGTCCACGCTCTCTCTTGCAGGTCGCATCACTTTAGCTCAGGCTGTCTTGAGTGACACGCCAACTTATATTATGCAAGTGGAAAAGCTCCCGAAGTACGTTTGACTAGAAATTTATCGCATTAGAAGAGCCATTAGTGATAGCTCGTCCTTATGGATATTAGTGATGCGTCAAAAATACTTCAAGTCAACTATCCTTCAATATGTGTCTAAGCCAAATGATTCACAGATATGCTAGGCCATCGCGGAAGGAATTGTCGTGCTAATGTCTCCCTATTTGTGATGAATTAATATAGGTTGAAGACATCATTTTAGGTGTATTTAGGAATTTAATTATCGATTTTTATTCATATTTTTATATTTTCCTATTTCTTGTCTTGGTTTGATTTGGTTTAATTGTTTGTTAATTGTGAATCTTTAAAGATATATGGTAATTAATTAGATGTCAAATCAATTCTAATAGATAAGGGAAAAGAAGATAATGGTGGAAATTGGAGATAAAAGTAAGTAAAGATTAAAATAGGAAAGGAAAAGTTGTCAAGTAAATCTGAATTTCAGCAGCTACATCCACTAAATTGATCATAACTCAATATTGGATGGGTATTTGGAAGAGTGGTCTGAATAAAAAGTGTAGATATTTCCGAGACGATCAGTTTCGATATAAAGAACGTGTCAAACAGAGCAATATTGAAGAAGTTACGTCCAAAACAAGACAACAACAATTTATTACATATTCTATATTTTAGGAAACGAATTTGATTTGTAAAAGGGTCCTATTACTTGCCCTCTACTCCAATAATCCAACCTAGGGTTAGGAATACCCTATAATTACACCCTCTATTCAGTAGAAACACATCCTTGGCCTATCCTTGAGCCAAGAAGAAGCCTACATCAAGAGAAGAGAAGTCTGGAAGGAGCTGAACATCAGATTATGCCTTCACAAGCCTTCAAATTTGTAATTGTTTTCTTCTCTTTCTCTAGTATGAACTAAATTTATTTTAGCTTGAGATATAGAATATGAGTATGAACCCTATACTTGTTTTACATTTATTTTCATTTGAGATTATAATATTTAAATGAATTAGTGTTTTATTTTCTGTTTTATGTGATTTAATTTATTGTTTGTTTTCTTTACGAGGGCCCGTGTATAGGATTACCCTAATAGTAGTTAGATGGTCACACAGAAGGGGTGTCTAATTATTAAAATACCACATAAGCGTCTAGTGTGCGGTAGTGATCTGGAAGGGCTTGCCTAACTAGATAGCCATTAGGGTTTGATTTAACCACTGGTCATTGTTGCAGGCCAGACTCATCTAAGAACCTAGTGGCGTAGGAGCACCTTAGTTAAGTCCCCTGGTAATTGTGAGGTCACCACCTAAGTCCACCCAAAAGGGGGTTAGGATAAATTTAGAATCCTGGTTATTGCAATTCTACATAATTCTCCTTACATGATTAGAATAAACAAGGCTAGTGGGGATTACTTGATATATCTTGAGCTAACCTCTCATACTATATTCTTTTCTTATTTACTTTCCTGTCTTTATTTTATTTAGTTGATTTTTCTTAAACAAAAACCAAACAAAAATTATTGTCTTTATTTCTTGTGTATTATTATTCTAGCTTTCTTATCTGCACTTGATATTTGCATAAGTTTCTAACTTTTATAGTCTTTGAAGAACGAATCTCATTTATCATTAAACTCGCATACGACCTGTGATACTTGCAGTAAGTAATGTGTTTAGGCTAGGGTGTTTATTTGCACTTATTTTATCAAGCCCTAGTCGACACCACGTGCTTAGATAGGGATCCCGGTGGCTCCTTTATAATGGGTGTGATGTGTCCTTTTGGCTAGATGTGTGGGTTGGTAATGCACCATTGATTGATTTAGTGATTAGGCCTTTGGGGCGGTGGGGAAGCGGGAAAGGGTTGGTGACTTTATTTTTTCATGGTGGAGAATGGGATTAAGATCAATTACAGCATGTCATCCCTCCTAAACTAGAAGGATTATGAGTGTGGAAATCCAAAGCAATATTAACTCTAGGGATGCTCTGTCTTGGAAAAAGGAAACTCATGGGATATATATAGTTAAATCAGCCTTTGTGGAGTCTATTGTTACGGTCGGAGATGTGAACATTCATTGGGATAAGATATGGACGTTGAAATGTATTCAAAAGATTAGGGTTTTGGTATGGCGTGCGGTGAGGGAAAGATTAGCGACGAGAGAAAACTTAACGAGACGGGTGTGGAGGTTTTGAATCTTTGTTCTTGGTATGGGGTGAAGCCCGAGACTACTATACATATATTCAAAGAATGCAACAAAGTCAAAATTGTGTGGAAGTTGATTGAAAAGATGGCTCGTAGTAAAATACTGAGAAATAATGCAACATATGCGAGTCAAATTAATTTGGCGGGAAGTCAGCAGGCTATTGGCGAAATGAGCACAGTTGTTTTACCTGATTGTTTGGATCTCTATGTGCAGAATTTTGCAGGGACTGAACATGCAATTAATTTGGAAGGGAGTTGCAGGCTGCAGCAGGCGATTCAGAACCATTCTATGGAGTAGTAGCAAGAAGGGGCTTCTCGCCTGGCGATCCAGAACATCTGTAGAGCTGAATTTGCGCGACAAGTAGCAGCAGCTACAGTTTGACAACTCCCATCCAACTTTTGCAGAAGGCCTGATGACGCGGGGGACAGCTGCTACACAACAATTTTAGGCGAGTCAATCATCTATTATAGAATTTAATTTCATACGCAACGATGGATTAAGGATTGTGCCTCCATAACCTCCCATGCGGGCTATGTTGTAGAAATCGCCGCCTAGACGCGCCTATGCCCCGCCTAGGCTTTAACTCCCATCTCGGGAGCGTACGCCTAGTAAAAAGGCTAGGCATTTTTTTTCTAACGCCATAGTCGCCATGGAAGAGGCGCCTAGTCCGCCCAAGCGCCAATTTGTTACAAATAGTGGCCGCTTAGGCGCCGATTAATGGCTAAAAATGGCCACCTAGGCCTTATTTTATTTTTTTTATTCTCAAGAATTCTTGAACTAATATTATAACTCAAATTTTAGTATTTTTATATTTACTATAGTGTTGTTAGATGAATTTTATGACTTAAATTGTTAAAACTGATATTATTACTACGTATATTTTACTAAATACACATAATTACACAACAGGAATTAAAACCACCTAAACTTACCTAGGCCACGTATAATTGCGCCTAGGTGCTAGGCCCCGGTCGACTGCCTAGGCCGCGAAACCGAGATCTACATTAAAGCCTGCGAGACCCAAGGCGTCATACAAATCTGCATGTTTTATTATTTTTGAAAAACGTGAGTGTAAGAATTTCAGCCCCTACTTGTTTTTTAAGGTTAATATTAGTTCTCTGAGTGTGATGTTAGTTCTCTTTTTCCGTGAATCAAAATAATTATTTTAGTATACTTCATGGAAGAATATTGTAAATTAAGATGCATTGACTAATTTAAATAATAAGTTCTATTTTTTATTTTTTTTTTGGACGACATAAGTTCTATATTTTCAAAATACTCATATATAAACTAACTACCCCTATACTATCTTTATATATATATATATAGTTGAATTTTCATACGTAACGATGGATTAGAGATTGCCCTCATAAAGCCCCGACCCTAGGCGTCATAAAAATCTGCATTGTTTTATTATTTTTGAAAACTGTAAATGTAAAAATTTCAGCCTCCATTAATTTTTTTAAGGTTAATATTATATCTCTGAATGTAATATTAGTTCTCTTTTTTTTCCGAGTAAAAAATAATTGTACAACGTAATAAAAAAATCCATATCATATACTCTTAATCATTTAGAAGAGTGATTATTGTAGTATACTACATCCACACTGCATCACGCAACAATTTTTCACCACCGCTACACCTCTCCATCATCAAGTTGCTACTACACATCAAACAAGTAACATCACCAGCACCAGTACCAATCTTATAACGCGACAAATCTACATTGTTTTATTATTTTTTGAAAACTGTGAGTGTAAAAATTTCAGCCTCCACTAATTTTTTTTAAGGTTAATATTACTTCTCTGAATGTAATATTAGTTCTTTTTTTTCCGAGTAAAAAATAATTGTACAACGTAATAAAAAAATCCATATCATATACTCTTAATCATTTAGAAGAGTGATTATTGTAGTATACTTCATCCACACTGCATCACGCAACAATTTTTCACCACCGCTACACCTCTCCATCATCAAGTCGCTACTACACATCAAACAAGTAACATCACCAGCACCAGTACCAATCTTATAACGCGACAAATCTACATCATTTGCCATCGCCTGAGAATGGATGTTGGGCATGAATGATTTCATTGACAATTGACTCCTTCTCTAAATTTACCCTCTTTTATAAGGAGTGTGATTGCTATTGCTCGACGCGACATCTTCCAAATCAACCACCTTTATAAACAAAGAACGTTTTACGTTGTTTAACCTTTGATTACTTTCAACCATATCTCTTTTACTAGATCTATGAAGAGGAGAAAGTGGAACTATGAGACCATCTTGAATTGGAAATAACAGCTTGTTACAGGGATTAATGGATGTTTGTGAATCGAAATGTATCCTTGTACAAGTTGAAAGTATCAGGTAAAGTGACTTTTCACCCCCACCACACACACATACACAAGAAAAGAGAAAAGAAAAAAAAAATACAAGTCAAATTATGTCTTGGAGAAGAAGGAAATGGAGTCCAAGAAGGTCATAAGTCCACATATATTAGATAAGGAAGAAAATTAGATAAACAATAAAGAAGATAAAAAATAAAAATGATAAATACGAAGTTGTGAATGATTTCTCGATTATCATTTAGTCATTAGAATATTATACTTAAAGTATCTTTAGTTTCTATTTCTTATAAATAGAACTAGACTAACTCAATAATAAAGGATTGACATCCTGGGTCCACATTACTGGTGAAAATCACCTTAGTTTAGTTTCATTTCGTAATTATGAGCATATAAACACCATATATTATGGTGTTATATAGGATTCATGTTATTACGACTCATGGAGATTGAATAGATAACCCTTACCCTTTCTTTCATACTTATTTATTTATCACAATTGTATTACTTAGTGAACCATCCATTGAGAAGATAAAGAAACCATATTCATAGTATTGGTAATGCATAATTGTTTGTGATTAGAACGATTAGTATGTTTACCTTGAAGATAAATGGGAAGAATAGACAAGAGAGAAACATTAGTCATAGTCTTGGTAATATGTAACAACTTATATTCACAACATTGTGTTGTTTCTTTTAATCGTCTAGTAAGTGTAATTGAACTTGTGTGTATTTAATTAAGACATAGGTGTACACATAATAAAAAAATAACATCTTAGCTGATCTTTACCATTAAACCATTCCAATATTGTTTTTTACAGTTTTAAAATCGTAATTAGATAATGTAGAATTAGAAGTAGCAACTTATTTGAGCCATCCTAAGCCCTCAAAGGTTCTCCCATTTGCATCACGTAGTGATAAAAATGAAGTATAAATAATTTAATTGAATGGATCCTGTAATCCAATCATATCTTGATTAATTTCGTAAGAAATCAACGAACTTACGAAAAATATCACCTATTTTCTTGTGCCTAGGGTTGTAAACGTGTTGAGCTGAATACAAAATGTACAAGATTCTTTGTTTAAAATATCGAGCCGCGTCGAACTCAAATTTAAACGAGTCGAGCCGAGCTTACTTTGATCCAAGTCAGAGATATTAAAACTTGTTTATTTAACTTATAAAACAAAATTTTTTAGATTCAGGCTCAAGTTTCTCATGAAAAAATTGTTTTTAATGGTGGAGTGTGTGGCATAAAAATATGAAGCGAAATATTAATGAAAAAATTAATGTCTAAGGAAATTAAAAATATCTAAGTTATATTTAAGGTTTAATAATATATCAAAAAAAGAAGATATTAATATATAAATCATAAATATAAACGAGTCGTTACTGAACGAGTTCGAGCAAGCTTGTTTACGTAGCGAGTTTAACTAGGATCTTGAACTTGAACGTGTTTATATTCGAGCCGATCTCAAAAGAGTTTTTCTCCTAATCGAGTTCAAGCTGCTCACGGGCGGTTTGGTTTATTTACAACCCTACCCGTTCCTAAAAGTATTTTGTTCAGGTATCACATTTTCCATTCGTTTAGTGTCACCATCCCAGCGTAGATGGTGCACTTTTCCCCTCAAAATACTCTAATCTTTTTTTTAGTCGAAAGTTAAAATTCCATTAAAGCACAAAATATTACAAATTAGCCAATTCCGGAAGGTTCAAAGTCAAGCCTAATCAAATTAGCTAATTGGGAAGGAGGATGGCTACTCCAAAGGCCAAACAAATCTCCTTTAAGTTTATGTTTGGCCACCCAATCCGCTATCCTATTCTTTTCTCTCCTAACAAAGGAGATTTTCAAGTTATAAAGACCTTTACAAAACATAATGTTTTTAACCAAAACCTTAGTCAAACTAGATAAATTACATTTAGCATTAATTTGATATACTAATCTTGAGTTATCACATTCAATTTGGACACTTCCAGCTGGGTATCTCGAAGCCATCTCACAAGCTGCCAAAACACCAAAACCTTCAGCTTCCTCTATTGAATGTGTAAATGAATTTCTCGCAAAACCTTCCACCAACTGTCCCTTATCACCCCTTAGAACACAAGCAAAAGAACATTTGTTAGATGCATCAGTATTAATTTTAAACTTCCCATATGGAGGGGGATCCCATTTGAGGTTAAAAGAAGAATTATCCTCAGTAGGATCATTTGAAGTAAGTAAATCTCCAGAATTCAAAACTCCAAAAATATCATTTGGGATTATATTTTGAGTAGCCTCAGAGATTTTAACATTAGCATTTTTATACTCATCATAGGCCAAATTGCTTTTCTGAAGAGTAAGTAAAGGGTCAGGAGAGATTCCTTTAAACAAAAACTCATTTCTACTTTTCCAAATAAACCAGCAAATGTTCATAGTTACTTCACTAAGATCAGTAAGTATATATGTTCTATCAATGGAAGAAAGTCTCAAAAAAGAGATCCATTTAATAAAGTTATAAGAGGGCTCAGCTGATGATAAAAAAGATAAGTGACTTGCAAGCCAAACAGCTCTAGCCCAAGAGCAATGAAAGAGCAAATGTTCAATTGTTTCATCAAAGCAACCACAAAGTTCACATAAAGGGGAAGGAGAAGACCTCCTCTTAAACCTGTTAACATTAGTAGCAAGTCCATCACCACAACATTTCCAGATAAAGTTTCTAATTTTTGGAGAAACTTTTAACTGCCAAATAAAGTTCCAATCAATAGTTTCAAGCCTGAAAGAGGTGGAGCCTTTATTACCATTTTTTCTAACTTCAAGGACTTGTTGAGCCTTCCAAATCTGATTGTAACAATCCTTCACTTTTACATCTCCACTCTTAGAGCCCAACAAAAGGGAGTATCAATGCAGTAAAAGGAAGGGATGTTAATGGTACAGATGGTTGCTACAACATAGTCCTCAAATAAAGATAGCAAACGAGGGACATTCCATACCTTAGAAGGTAAGATTAAATCTGAAACAAACTCAAATTCACAACCTGAAGGTTTAAGAATAAAAGGTTCAGAAGGGATCCATTTGTCCTTCCAAATAGAAATTTTTTCACCATTACCAACAGACCAATGAACCTTATCTAGAAAGCAGTTTCTACCTTCTATAAGGCTTTTCCAGCCCCAAGAGCAATTACATTTCAGAGAAGCCTCAATGAAGTCAGATTCGGGAAAATGTTTCCCTTTAAATACTCTAATCATCATTGCGTACTTTTGAATCGGTTAATTTAGTTATTTATTTATTAGTTTTAATTTCGTAAAAAGCAATGGTATAATTATTATTATTTTTTATTTAAAAAATATGTGTTTGCGGCGTTGTTAGTTGTATTTGTAAATTTTAATTTTGGTAAATCTGAACAGTTATATTTGTAATATTTTTTTTCATGTTTTCGGATAAGTTTGTTGTTTTAGAATAACAAATTTATGGTTCTAAAATTTGTAGTCATAAAATTACAAATTTATTGTTACAAATTTTTGTCAGATTTGAAAAAAGCGGAAAAAGAAAACCTACATCAATAGATCTTAATATGAGAAGTATAAAATCAAAAAAAAAATTATTCGATGGACTTAGATTACCCAAATTGATTGGATTAAGTTGATTAGACTACCTTGAAGATTGAAGATAGTAAGTAATATATAATTAAGTTTAAAATAAAAAATTAATGTCAAAAAAATACATAAAGAATTAATAATATTATTATATTATTATTTTTATATTTTAAGAAGAGGACTTTAAATTAGATATTAAGGGAGGGGTATTCAATTAAAAGTCTATATAATTTTTTTGGATTTTAAAAGTTGAAAGATATTTAATTATGATTATAAAAAAAATTTACTAATATATTCAATTAAGACTCTAAAGAGTCTTTTAAAATATGATACATTTAGTCTGGATTTCAATTAATCCTTTAAAATCTTATAATATTAAAAAATCTATGGATTTTTTTGGATTTTATTAACTATTGAATTTTATAAGATTCTAAAGAACAAAAAATTTATATTTAAATCTATCATTTTATCTAAAAATTTTAATGGATTTCTTTTTTAGACTATATCCTAACAAATTGAAAAAGATAATTAAAAATAACTCATGATATATTTTTCATGTGCGCCTTCAATTACAAAAGTTTCAGTTAAAAAATTCGCCATAATATTATTGTTTCAGTTAAAAAACTCATTCATATTATGTATGACATATTCTACTACTTTGACAATTCCAAATAATACTTACTTGGTTTCATTCGATGAAATTAACATTAAAGAACATTGGTAAAGTCGCTAACACATTGGTAAAGATCATGGTCTAACATAAAATCAGACATATATGTAAATAATTTATTTGGTTTCTTATTTTTGTATATTTTGATAGCTTAAATTATTGATTAAATAGAAAAAATCTGCAGTAATTTATTTTAAATGACTTTCATTGTAATTAGCCATATTTTATTGCAATTCAACTCCATAAGATAATAAACCTGAATATAGTATAATTAACTTTTTTATAATAAGTATGTGACTGATATTCAATTCACTTAAAAGTAGAGCATTTTTATTCTTGTAAAAAAATGGGTTAATGCCCTTTTAAATCAAAAATTTAGATGAAAAGATTACTATAATACCCTTGTTATAGTTGTTGTCTTTGACCATATATTTATTCTATTTAAATCAAATATTATCATAGATGTAAGAATCCACCTACTACTAATTTCATCGCACGCGCACGTCCGCGACTTTTTTTAAAAATCATCATAACTAATTCTAAAAAAATTTAAAAAATTAAAAAATTGCATTTTTAGATGATACAAATTAATATTTATATCTATGATTTTTTTTTTAATTTTTTGGTTTTGATTTTTTTTAAATGGGATTTTGTCCCATCTGTAATTTTAAGATTGAGATGAATTTGTCTCATCTCTATTCTAATACAGAGATGTGGTTTGTCTCATCTCTATTGTATAACTAAGATGAGATTTGTCCAATCTCTATTGTAAAACCAATAAAAAAGGTATAATGTGTTGGATGATGATGTGTTGTTTCACGAGGTAAAAAGCCTTGACCTGGTGGGGTTATGTATGTATGTTGGAGGATTGATAGGATTGTTCAGTCCAGTATTACTATTCCTACTCCGGTTTTGTTTGCAGATCCTTCGAAACCTAAGGCTATTAACTGCTTATTCTTGTGATCCATTCCCTACAATTTACGTTTATATAAGAAATAACTTTATTTACTTTGAATATTGATGACTTGAGAAACAATAATTAGTTGAAATGAAAAAAATTACTGTTTCAAGTTCATTATATAAAATTTAAAATTAAATCGTACGAGTCATCAACATTATTAAACACTAAAACAAAAAAAAACTCATTTAATACTGAGATGGGATTTGTCCCATCTATTGTAAAACTAAGATGGATCTATCCCATTTGCGATTAAAATCTCCCACCACCACCACCACGAGCCCCCAACACCACCATCACCCTACCACCATCACCTTTACCTACTACTAATTTCATTACACACGGGCGCGTCCGTGATTTTTTTTAAATCGTCATAACTAATTCTAAAAAAACAGAAAAATAAAAAATTCAAATTTTTAGATAAAGCAAATTAATATCTTGTCTACTATTGTTTTGAATTTTTTTTTAGTTTTCTGAATTTTATTAATTTTTTTGTAGTAAATTTCATGTTTGCCAAAAAAAATTCATTGTTTCGAACATTGAATTTCATGTTTAATACAGTAAATATCGTGTCTGTGAAAAAAATTAAATAAAAAAATCACATACGTAAATATTGATTTGTTTTATCCAAAAATACAAATTTTTTATTTTTCTGATTTTTTTAGAATTAGTTATGCCGATTTAAAAAAAATCACTGACGCGCGCGTGTGTAGTGGAATTAGTAGTAGGTGGTGGTGGTGGTGGTTGTGGTGGTTGTGATTGTGGTAGCTGTAATGGTGGTTAAACACATAGTAGTGGTGGTGGTGGTGGTGGTGGTGGTAGTGGTGGTGGTGGTGGTGGTACCCTATTATTTGTTTAATATATAAAAATAAATATTGTATTAAAAATGAAATATTTAATAATAAGGATAGTAAAGGTATAAAAAAATATAAAAAAAATATTTTCTATAAATAATTATTTTACTAGGTATTTTTTTTTTATCATCCAGTCAAACTTTTTATTAAAAGAATAACTTCAAAGTCATTACAAACATATGTGGCATTTACAAGCATAAGGCCCAACATGGGATATTATACCTTGTAAGCCCACTACTTAAAAAAAATATTACAAAAACTTTTTAAAACTAAAACATTACATCGGCCCACATTATTGGGCTACTTCTATTCAACTATTACACAGATACGGCTACTACTATAACAAGTTAAAAAACATATCAAAGTAATAACACTAACTTCTCAACTATTCCACTAACTGCACTTTTCTTCAATCTCCTTTCTTTAATCTTCATTTTAGTCATATCGCAAATTTGCCCAAATATTTGCTCTTCATTCAAAATTGCACCTCCGTGTTCATTTTCATTCCTAAGCCACCATATATTATAGATATAAGTAGTAATTAGCAAACTGACTAGCATCTTCTTCTCTTTACACTTCATTTCCATCAACTTATCATTGAGTTCATCAAACTCTCTCAGAATCCATGTAATATCACAGATTCTCAAAATTCTACTGAGTAATCTTTTAGAAAAAGAACATAAGAAGAATAAATGTATGTTATCTTCATTACCTGCTTTACATAAGCTACATAATGGGTTAATTTGAGAACCCCATTCTAGCATCCTTTGCTTAGTATTAAGCCTGTTTTGTATGGCTAACCAAGAGATGAAAGAACATCTTGGTATATTTGCTTTACTCCAAATCATACTACTCCATTTTACATCTTCAATACTTGTAATATTGTTGATATGAAACAGAGTCTTTCTAAAAGAAAACCCTCTTTTATCACTTTCACTCCATACTATATCATCACTTCCATTTCTAAGTTTAAAATCACTTAATTGAGGTAGAATCTTACCTACACATGGAGGTAGCCTCCACCTATCTTTTCCATAGCAATCACAGATAGTTTTATCACTATTTAAATTATCTTTTTCTAACTGTATACCCAAAATTTCTTGAATACTCTTACCATTAAGCCATCTGTCCCATATGAGATAAGTATTCTTACCATTGTATACTTTATGAGTAATAACATCATACGCAAGACTTCTAACCTTCATTAACTTTCTCCAAATCCAAGTATAGCCCTGTTTTTCTTCCATACTCCAGATACATTTGCCTTTAACTATATTGTAGTTCACCCATCTGCTCCACAAGTTATTTTCTTGTGAATACATTCTCCAAAATGTAAATAAGAGGCATACAAGATTTAATTTTTCTAAACTAGGTATGCCTAAACCTCCCTTTTCTTTACTCTTACAAACATTTTCCCAAGCAATTTTGGCACCCTGTGCCCCTTCCATATTACCTTTCCATAGAAAGCTGTTCATAAGTTGGTTGAGCTTGTAAATAACTTGTTTGGGTAGAAGGAACACTCTACACCAGTAGAGAATTTTGTTTATAATTATACTCTTTATCAATTCAATTCTACCCGAGTAAAACAGTTTTTTTGAAGTCCACTGATTGATTGAAATGTATATTTTATCCACTAGCTTGTTACCTTCCTCTACACTTAGTTTTTTAGAGTGTAGAGGTACCCCTAAGTATCTAACTGGCAATTTGCCAATTTTGATGTTTAGAATCTGAGATATTATTTCTTCAATCCTTGCATTATTCCCACTAATATAAATTTCACTCTTCTGATAGTTAATTTGCAATCCTGAGAGCCTAGAAAATAAGTTTAGTCCTTCTCTTACAATCTCTGCAGTTTCAATCTTAGCCTTGAAGAACACTAACAGGTCATCTGCAAAGATGATGTGGTTAAGCTTCATAATCTCACACTTTTGATGATAGTTAAACTCTCTATTCCTAGCCTGTGAACAATCCTGTAAAAACCTCCATACACATTGCAAATAAATAGGGTGAGAGGGGGTCCCCCTGTCTCAACCCCCTCTTCCCTTCAAAGAATCCACATGCCTCTCCATTCACACAAACTGAATAGGTAGGTGAACAAACACACATCTTAATCCACTTTATAAACTTTGTTGGGAAATTGAGAGCTTCAAGAATATTAAGTAAATAATTCCAGTTTACACTATCATAAGCCTTTTGAAGGTCTAAATTGATAGTGCAATTTGAGTTGGCACATCTTTTATCATATCCCAACATTACATCTTGTGCAACCAAAATATTATCCCCTATATATCTCCCTTCCACATAAGCTGCTTGGTTTAAAGAAATAATAGAATTCATAATTTTCTTTAACCTTTTACTCATAATATTTGCTAAAATCTTATAAGTGGTGTTGGTACAAGATATGGGCATGAACTTCTTTACATTAGAAGGCTTTTTTTCTTTAGGTATCAATACAATATTTGTTGCATTGACCTGTTTAAGTAACTTACAATTCTCAAAGCTTTGTTTTATTGCTGTAGTAAAATCTTCACCAACTGTTTCCCATGATTCTTTGTAAAAGGTTGAGTTTAAACCATCAGGTCCAGGGCTCTTCTTGGGATTAATTGAAAATAAAGTATTCTTTATCTCTATATCAGTAATGGGAGCAATACGTGATTCTTGTTGATCTTCACTTAATTGTTTCCCAATTAAAAGTTTAAGTATATTACTTAAGCAAATTTCTTCCTTCTCATCTCTTGTTCCCAATAATTGTTTGTAGAAGTTAACAAACTCTTCTTTAATCTGATTTGGATCTTCAATTATCTCACCATCCTCTTTGATCAAAAGAGATATATTATTCCTCGCAATTCTTCCCTTAATGATTCTGTGATAATAAGAGGTATTACTATCCATCTCATTATTAAATATAACCTTAGCCTTTTGTCTTAAGATTTTATGCTGAGTCAACATAGCTTCCTCCAGTTCAGTACTAAGTATTCTTTCTTCATTAATAATACTTGAATCAAATGTGCCACTCATTATCTTCATCTGTACTATATTCAGCTGATCTTTAATAAGTTCAATGGTTGTTGAATTTCTTCTAAAATTCATATTATTAAACTTCTTTATAGCAGCTTTTGTATTTTTTTGCTTCATACATAAGGAGAACATATAGTTTCCATCTACTTTAATACTCCATGCTTGTTTCACTATATCAGTATATTTATCATGTTGAACCCAAGCATCAAAAAACTTGAATTGACTTGCAACCATTCTCTTTTTACTTGCTAAGTTTAATTTAATTGGGCAATGATCAGAGGTTGAAGGTGAGTGTATCATTACAGTTGTGGTTAGAGTATCTAACCACTTTGCATTTATAAAGACTCTATCTATCTTGCTTGCTCTTATATTAAGTGCATCACTCTTATTTGTCCAAGTTAAATAGTGTCCTCCATATCCATGTTCTAATAATTCAGTATCCTCAATACATTCATTGAATTCAGTGGCTCCTTTATCTAAAACTGTACAATTTAGTCTATCTTGTATCTTGAGTATTTCATTGAAATCACCCATGATGCATAACCCGTCTTTCTCAAATTTTTTACTCCAATCTTTCATGTCCTGCCATAATTTCTTCCTTTCTCCACTATCATTACTTGCATACACCATAGCTATGTAAAGTTCCTCTTGATTTTCAATAATTTTCATTTGCACCAGAATAGCTTGAGAAGATTGTGAAATAACTTTAATATCCACAAACTTATTATCCTATAGTAGCCAAATCCTTCCACTAACATCATAACTATAATTATGAATCATTTCCATAGTAGGGAAATTTTTATTTACTATCTCAGAATAGTTGTTAACTCTAACTTTTGTTTCAAGTAACCCAACTACTCTAATCTTATTTTTAATTATAAAATCCTTGACATCTAACTGTCTTATTACATTATTGAGACCTCTGACATTCCAAGCAAGGCTGTTCATATATTTGGAGGTCTTGTTATCTCTTCTCCCCCATTGTGATTAGTGATAAATTCCATTACATCTTGATTAATCACTTCCTCATTAATTTTCTGCAACTCATTAAACTGATTAGTATTTGTAACTGAACTTGATTCTCCATTTTGCCTGTTACTTCTACTATTTCCTCTAACAACATTCCATTCTTCCACAACCTTTTTCCATTTATCATTCTTTGTACCATTTTCATCAGTGTTATTGACTCTTTTTGGTAACCATACCTTTTGGATGTTATTACATTTACTCTCCACATGTCCAAATCTTTTACACTTTGTACATATTATAGGCCTCCATTCATATTCTACCTTGACAGTTTGCAATTCTTCAAGCCCATTATCAACTAATAAATCTTCTGGTAGCTCTTCATTTGTGTCTACTTCAACACAGACTCTAGCATATCCTAGCCTTGTTTTTGATTCAGTAATGGAATCCATTTGTAAGGGAATTCCAATACCACTTGCAACATACCCAAGCCCTCTCTGTGTCCATAAATTCATTGGAACATTTAGCAGTTTATCCCATATTGGAACCTTTGAAACATCAATTTTATCAAACTGCATCTCTGGTTTCCATGGCCTAAGTAATAGTGGTTTCCCATTAATATTCCATATCTGCTCAAGCGCCTTGTTATAATATTGTTGATTTTCAAATCGAAAAACCACAATACCTTTAGAACTCGATTTTATGTCTACTTTCCCTAACTTACTCCATTGAAATTTCACAAAATTAGCAATAGCATAAAACGGTGGAGGGTTATCAAGAAATTGCCCCACTAAACTATTTGACCATTGTTCTGCTCCTTCATCTAATACATCCTGAGGCGGTTTGATTAGCTTCTTACCTTTAAAACTTGAAGGAGAGTGATGTTCAAGCTTCATAGACCCACTCGCACAACTACCAAACAAATTGGACCACGGTACAGCTTTCTTTTCAGTAGGTACACTTTCCGATTCAGCTGATACAACTCGATCTACATTAGCAATCACTTCTTCGACTACTTTCATCACTGATTTCTCTGAGATAACAGTTGTTTCTATTTGCTCCTCTTCGCCTTTGTAAGATTCCGGAGTATTGAGAAGATTAGGGCTCGGACTCGGAGTTAACATTTCTCTCGTTATGTTTCTATACTTCGTTTTAGTCTTCGGATTTGAACTGCTCACTTGATTTACTTTACTCGATTTTAACACTTTCGTCATATTTGGGAGATGAACACGATGTAGAGGTTAAGAGTGAGGGTGTGGTATATTTGGGGGTGGTGGTCGGTTGAAAGGATAAGATGAATGGGTAATATTTTTATATGTTGACTTGATGATAGATCCCAGATTTTGGGATAAACACCAAATCAGCAAAAGAAAAAAGCAAAAATTGGGTGAAAAGTGGATAAAAAGGTGAGAAAAAACAAAAATTGTATGGAATAAAATTTAGGTGAGATGAATGGCTAGAGAGACCCTCTCCGCCGAGATGCTTTCTGGCACAAAGCCCAAAAAACCTCCACCACTGCTTTTCAAACGCTACCACCACCGCCAAACTAAATTTACTCACCCTCTAACCTCTACAAAATCCTTTTATCATGTTTCGATCCTTGCTGTGTCCAACCCAGAAATTTTCCCCAAATCTAAAACTAACCCTAAACCAAAAAATCACTCATTCAACACCCAATCTTATCCCTTTTCCTCATATCAGCCTCTCATTCGATACCTACTCTCCCCAGTCGAAACCAATAGTCTCTTCTATGAGGCCCTGGCCATACCAAACCTCGCTCATGCCCCACATCTCTTCTACCGCCATTGTGTTTCCTCCTTTGGAAGAGTCGCAGCCTTTGTGTTTAGTGGATCTAAGCCGCTGCAGTTTTGTGGATCTAAATCTGCTTTTTCAACAGCCCAATAAGGAGGACCAGGCCTTATGGGCCCTAGGTCAGTTTGTCGGCCCCCTTGTTTTTATATTTGCTATTTTTTATCTTTTGGCAGAGAAGATAGCAAATAAGTATTTTAGTTACGATTTAGAAATTAAAATGTCCTTTCTTGATTTCTATAAACTTGATAGCAGATTGAAGGTTGACATTTTGCTCACTATTAGTGAAGGCTTTAAAAGCCTAATAAATAATACTATTGTGAATTTTATAGAAGAAACCAATGTTAGCAATGCTGAAATTGAGTTTCTTTTAACTTTAGCTAATTTGTTAGTTAGGCTACCGTGGGTGGTTTTGGCAGACAAGACTTATGGCGTTAGTGATTGTAATATTAATGATAATGATTTTAAGGCTATTTTTCAGTCTCCTCTTAAAGCTAACATAAAGGTATGCAAGTTTGCTCTTATGCTTTGTTGTGTTTGTGTTCTTGAATTGCTTTTTTCAGCTAAGCAAAGGCTTGGTGTTTATATAGGTTCTTATATATTTGAACTGTTTAATGCACGTTGTATTGGTGTTAGCAATTTTTATTCTGATTTATGGTTTGTCTCGGAGAAGACTACCAAATTGTTAATTAATGGTGTTAAACCATTTCAAAACCTGAGATTTTTTGGGATTAATTGCACTCACCTGGCTTCGGCTTGTTGGGTCAAACTTGCTTGTTCTGTTAGGATTTCAGCAGGAAGAAGGGTAGAAGGATTTGCAAGGAGTATGACAGCTTACCCTGAAATTGAAGCTAAGACAGCTATGGCTTCAAACTTTCGGTTTAGCAGTGGAGTAATTGATAAAGATTGCAACATTCTTAGTTACTATTCTAGTGCTAGTTGTAATTTGTTTTGTACTATCAAAGTGTTGGTTAAGTTTTGTAGAAAGTGTAAGGTTCCGGTTTACTTTAAAATCTCTCATCGTAAGAGATCCAAAATGTTGAATGCTAATGGAGTTTCTAAACAAAAGCCAAGTGCCTCTTTGTTTAGTCTTTGGAGTTATACTATTCTTCTCCTTCTCCTATTAGCAAAACGTTTCTCCAGTGATTGCCGTCCAATAGGGAGTGGCTAAGATGTAAGAATGTTTTTATTAATGAATTTTCATTCTCGACTAAAAAAAAAAAGAATGGGTAGAGAGGATTTTTCTTTGTGTTGACTCTCATTTGACTTCTTTTTTTAGGCATTTTTTATTAAAGGCTTAATTTAAAAATTATGTAATTTATTAGTTTTTTTTAAGAAATACCTCTATTTTAAATTAATATCAATAAAAAGGGTAAGAAAGTAAAATGGTAATAGATTTTTGATTTAAATGGGAAACTGAATAATCTATTTGGGAAGAAATAATAACTTGTCAACTTTTGGGCATAAACTTTCCTAATTATGATTTAAATGGGCATTTTCTCAAAAAAAATTATATATCAAAATCTATAAAAGATTACAAACAACCAATCAATTCTATACAAGATTTAAAAAATATTTGATAAATTTTTTTTAGATTAAAACAATCCATAAAATTATAAAGTTTATAGAATTTTAAAGTTTTAAAAAATTCATTAGATTTTCAGTTAAATACACCTCCTTCTAAGTTGAAGTAAAAAAAATCATGTAAGAATTAGAAACAAAATCCCCTTTCTTATTAAATATAATAAATAGAAATTTTGGCATAAAATAGTAATCACCTTAAATTAAATATTTTCCATGTGCGATGTACTTAATTTCCACCACCTAGTCAATTTAGCTGTTTAGACCGTTAGAAATAACCTTTACGCGTGAGGTAACACAATAAAAGCAATAAGTGTAATGTTAAAAATCTTAAAAAGGATTCTTATAGTAATTGTGATGAAATAAAAGACAGATTAATGCAATGTATTGGTCAATATTGTTTAATGCAATCCAGTCGGTTGTTCTGTAGTCAATTTAGAAAATACAAGAATTATCTATGCAAATTAATGATATCTTGTGAAATATAAGAAACATATTTAATGAATTGTGAAATAAATTTCGACCAAAAAAGAGAAAAGATTTGAAGTTAACATAATCTTTTCTCTTTTTTGGTCGAAATTTATTTCACAATTCATTAAATATGTTTCTTATATTTCACAAGATATCATTAATTTGCATAGATAATTCTTGTATTTTCTAAATTGACTACAGAACAACCGACTGGATTGCATTAAACAATATTGACCAATAGATTGCATTAATCTGTCTTTTATTACATTGTAGTATGATAGTATTTGTTTAATATATTTGAACGGTAGTTGAATTAAAATTATTTTGTCTTACATAAATTTAAATTTTAGGATTTTTTAGATATCATAAAGTATTCTAAAACTAATTATTAGATTTAAGGGGATGTTTGTTTGTATGTAATGAGATTTTAATTTAGTTCATTAAGACATTGAATCAGTAAGACTGTTTGTTTTTTCTGACCAATTAAGATCTGAATAGCTCTTAACTGGTCTATTTCATTAAGATTTTAAACCAAGTCGGATTCATTCAGACACGGTCTTTTAACAGAATAAGTTATATTCGGCTGTTATTCAGCATTAAGTACTTATCACTTAAAAAAATAAAACAACACCTACGATTTTAAATCAAGTCTGATTCATTAAAACGGTTATTCATTCAGTTTTTGTTCAGCATTAAGTACTTATCACTTAAAAATCAAACGACGCCTAAGTTTGAATTTAAACCAGGTATACATGAGAATATATTTCAAGTTTAAAAAAATTAAAAAGTGTAAATTCGTAATATGTAATCTTAAGTGAAAAAAATTTATTTTAAAAATTTTATATCACAAATTTAAAATATATATATATATAAAATAAAGGGCATTTGACAAAGTAGAATAATACATAAAAAAATAATACATGTCAAAAGTTTGATAACACATATAACAAATTTAATCATTAATTTTATTTTATATATTATATACATTATGGTAGAATTTTACCTCTATTTTAATTTAGAGATATTAACTTATATAGTCCTAGAACCCAACTTTCCACCACCATTAGGTCCAACCCCTGATTTTTCCCCTAGCAGGTCCAACAAAATTTTTAGTATCCCAATAATACCCTCTGACTAAATCAGATAAAATCATATCACCCCATGATTTACGCAATTAATTGATTTTCTCTCTCTTATTAGCTCACTAGATCGATGGAAGCTCCAAAACCACCACCACCTCCAAAAACACCACCACCACCAAAACACCAACACCACCAAAACACCTCCACGGAGATCGGAGCAGCCTCCTTGCTCGACGAGCAACCATGAAGATTGCAGACACACTCGCTAGCTGCAGCAGTTAACCACCACAGCGCCGCCATGGTCTGTCTCTTCTTCTTCGAAGCAGCAACAATGGCAGCACCAAGGTCACGCTCGAAGGATACCAGATCTGCAGGTCTCTTCGTGTCTCCAAATCGGCGCCCAAGGAGGAGAGCTTCGAAGGAACCACCACAGCGCCACCATTGCTGCGCGAACATTGCAGCCCCTATTCTTGTCGGCACCGTTCAGCAGCAGAAGAAGAAGAAGAATAGCGCCGCTGGTTCGAAGCTCAACTGGAGAAGAATAGCGCTGCTGGTTCGAAGCTCAACTGGAGAAGAATAGCGCCGCTGGTTCGAAGCTCAACCGATCTGGAGCCATTAACGTTTGAAGCTTCGCATTTGAGGAGAAAGACGAAGCTGAGAGGAGGAGGAAGACGAAGACTAGTTCAGGCGTTCACACCATCGATATTACTATTCTTCCTTGACTCGATCTGTCATTCAGGCGTGCACACCATCGATTTTGACAGAGAACCCATCAAAGCAAAGCTAATAACCCACCGTAAACCATTAGTTTTAAAATGCAACCCATCAATATCATACACATAACCCACTACCAATAGACGACAGCACTAAAGGCTAACCCACCGAACTCAATATTCACACCATCGATATTACAAAGCGTTACCCATCATATTCATTCCCACCTTCATAGTCTGCACCAGTTTTTGCTAACCCATCGACTTCAACATTCACACCATCGATATTACAAAGCATTACCCATCGAGTTTAGTGGACAACCCACCATCGTCCATTTGAACAAAAGTTCAAGTTTTAAATCAGTTGCTTTATTAGAATTTTATTAGTTACTGATTGTAATTTTTCTGGGTTAATGATTTGATTGATTGCATGATTTTAGCGATTTTTGTTTATTTTAATTTCTTTGTTTTAATTTTTAACTGATTGCATGATTTTAGTGTTTTAGTTTTGGTAACAAATCTCCAATTAATGGGTAACTAGGGGCAAGTCTGTCATTTGGGATGGGATGGACCTGATGGGCAACTGACAATAGTCTGTGGACTTCATGAGTAAATCACCCTTTAATTTATTTACAACTTAATTCATGTATTATACAATAAATATATATATCAAAATTATAATTAGATCAATCTATTTAAAGAAAATTTGCCATTATATTTGGATTAAAATCATTTAGTTTTAGTTATTAATTATTTAGCTGTAACAAAAATTTCACATAGGTTTATTTACCTCTTTATTATCTCTTTCCAAAATAAATTATATTTAATTTAAATTATAGATTTGTATTTTTTTTGTTACATAAGAGCTATTTTGAACTCGGAGTCATTGATTCTGGTCGAACCTGTATCACTAGAATGGATAACCAAGGCCCTGACCAGTAAACTAATCTTATTTGGTTAATTTGTATTATTTTTAGGGTTAATGCTCAATAGACACCTGGCACCTTACATCCTTGCCCATAAAAAGGCACCGTCTTTTTTAAAGAACAACGAGTAATAAGAAGTTTCTCATTACTCAAAGTTTGAGTAATGGGAAGCTTCCCATTACTCAAAGTTTGAGTTATGGGAAGCTTCCCATAACTTAAACGACTCTTTTTATAAGAAAGAAAAGGATAAATCAAAATATATGTGGTCTTTTATGGGCAAAAAAATGATGGTTGGAGTGAGAGGGAATTAATTCTAATTTGAAGTATTTCTTGGACTATAATTCTTATTTTAACTTTTTTTTTATCATACCCGGAAAACATAAGATCAGTAAAAAAAGATATCATTGTAATTAGAAATATTTTTAAAATATAGAAATATACATTTTGTAAAACATTTGTGGATTTTTTTCCGTACAAAATTAATACATTAAGTAATAACACTTATTTTCTTTATCCAAAAATATTTGTCAATAACTTTCTCACATTCTGAAATATGATTTAATAATTTCATAATTATTAAAGTATCCTTATAAAATATTTAAGTATAAATATTTATTAAAAATATAAACTTCTAAAAAAAAAAGAAAATATTTCATTTCTTATGATGGCAATCTTTTTATTGTTATTAATTCATATAGTAAGAAAGATCTACAAAGATCAAAATTTGAAAAGTATGAAATTTTATAATTCTAGTACAATGAAATATCTGAAATAAAATAAAATAAAACGTACAAAGCACACCTCTTACACTTCCCGCGTAAGATGCCAGCTGTCCGAGCAGTGATCCCCTGATTGCGTACACAGTAGATCATCGTGGTCCCACCACCACTTCACACACTTTGGACACTTACACTACTCACCCACATTACTCCTCAACGCCCCACCCTTCTTCTTCTTCTCTCCTCCCTTCTTTATACAAAACCAACCCTTTTCATAACCTTAAAAGTAATTCATTCATCTTCACTCACTATGAACAACATTTTCAACTTAATTAATATTATTTTCTCAAGAAAATAAAGAAAGAGAGGTATTGATTTTGGTAAATTCAAGTAGATTAATCATCAGTGATGGCGAAACCTGGTGTGTTTGAAGGCGATCCGAGTATGTCAGCAAAGGCTACTGAATTGAAGAAGGAATTACAACGAATGGTGAAAGGTATCGTGGGTGAAGATGATATTAATATTGACGCCATTGATAAAGCTCAAGAACTGTTACTTGCTTTAAAGGAATTGAAGATCAAGAAATCTTTATCTTTCAAATTACGCAAAGATGAGCCACTTCCGGTGACAATCACGGTACCGGAGGAGTTTAAATGTCCACTTTCTAAAGAGCTCTTGAGAGATCCTGTTATTGTCTCCACTGGTCAGGTATAATTTTCAGTTACACGTTTCTTCATTAACTTTTTGAAAAAAAAATTATGTGAATTTTAGTTAATTGTTGTTCTTTTCATAATTTGATGTCAAAGATTTGAACTTTTTATCGATTTAAGTACATGGTAAGCAAGAATTTTCTAGTTTGAGTGTTGATGTACAAAGATTTGAATTTTTTTTTTTTGGGGTTTGATTTCAAAATTAGGTTATCATGTAACGTGTGAGTATAATGTTGTAGTTAATTATTCTTTTCCTTTTTTGGAATACGATTAATTGCTTAATGATATGGATTTGGTGCAGACTTATGATAGACCTTTCATTCAGAAATGGTTAAAATCTGGGAATAGGACATGTCCAAGAACTCAGCAAGTACTGTCACACACTTCACTTACACCTAATCACTTAATCCGAGAAATGATATCTCAATGGTGTAAGAACAATGGAATTGTATTACCAGATCCTATACAATATTCAAATGAAGAAGGATTAACAGAAGCTGATCGGGACCATTTTATCTCGTTACTCCAAAAGTTATCTTTATCAGATTCAGTTTCTGATCAAAAAGAATCCGCTAAAGAATTGCGTTTATTAACTAAAAAAATGCCTTCATTTCGTGCATTATTTGGTGAAACTAATGATTCGATTCGTCAATTACTTAAACCACTTTATCGGAGCAGATCTTTTAGCTCTGTTTCACCTGATCTACAAGAAGATTTAATTACAACGCTTTTAAATCTATCGATACATGATAGTAATAAAAAGTTAGTTGCAGAGACTCCTTCAGTTATTCCTCTTTTAATAGATGCGTTAAGATCAGGAACGATTCAAACTAAAAGTAACGCAGCAGCTACTCTATTCACTTTATCGGCTTTAGATTCAAATAAAGGACTTATCGGTAAATCTGGTGCGTTAAAAGCTTTAATCGATCTTTTAGAAGAAGGTGAACCTGCAGCTATGAAAGATGTTGCTTCAGCTGTGTTTAATTTATGTATTCTGCATGAGAATAAAGCTAGAGCTGTTCGTGATGGTGCGATAAGAATACTTTTGAATAAGATTATGAATAAAGTCCACGTGGATGAATTATTAGCGATTCTTGCTATGTTATCGAGTAATCAAAGGGCTATTGAATATTTAGGAGAAGTTGGAGCTGTGGAATGTATACTTACAATTATGAGGGAAACTTCTTGTGCAAGAAATAAAGAGAATTGTATTGCGATACTTTATACAGTTTGTTTTAATGATCGTACTAAATGGAAGGAGTTAAAAGAAGAGGAGACTAATCATGGCACATTATCTCAACTTGTTCAGAATGGGACTTCACGCGCTAAGAGAAAAGCTAGTGGGATACTTGAACGAGTGAATCGTATCGTTAATCTCACTCATACTGCTTGATCATGAGGAGTCAAAGAGGAGTCAAAAATTCTGTAAATTCTACAAAATCATCGTGAATATTCTGTTTTTATTTGCTTATCATCAACTTTTGAGAGTTATTATAGTTTGTGTGAATAAATTACAACAGAGAAGCTTTACCTTTACCTATAAATTCTCTATTTTTGTTTGATAATCTTGCGCATATCACATTTATTGTTTTGTTACTCCACAATTATCGGATATATCGTTAGTTAAATGTTTTTGAATACCGCTACATTATCTTAAATTGTTTTGCGTGACGTGGTATTTTAGTTGGGTTTAAGGTTAATTTTATCTGAACTGAACGTGGGTTTAATTCAATCTATGAAAAACGGAAAAGATTGAGAATCTTGCAAGTGTTGATCACCCCACTTTGCCAAATTTCCAACCAAACATAAATCTAATCTAATGATGTTGTGCACATGGCAATACACCTAGGTTGTTTAAATAGCACATGTATAAGCAAATGTTGTGTGTGTTGTTTATTCTTTAAGATAAATCTTAGGTGTCTCGCTTTTTGACGGTTGGTAAATGTGGAAGTTTTCATGTAAGGTCAACTCTCAATCGTACTATTTGACATGGACTTTAGTTTTGTCATTTAATATAATGACAAAAATCATATAATTATGTAAGAAGATATATAGATAGATAGATAATTGGGGATTTGAATGAGTGGTTGGACATTGAAACGAGATGAATGTGCCCTTATTAATGGGGTTATGTGAGGTCCAAAGGTTTGTGGTCCATGATTCTATATCTGCCTATAAACACCGTTTTCTTGGAAGTATTTCATTAAAAGTTGTTAATCTCATTCCCTTGTCTGTCACGGATTTAGTTCTAACATTAAGGAGGAGGTCAATTTGTATGAAAGAGATTATTGTTTTATTTGGTGAAAATGTCTTGAGTTTGACGTTGTAATAACATAAGTTGTAATGGTTGATCATGATATATTAGGTTAGACGTGGTAATAACTCGGACAAATAGATACAAATTTATTTTATAATCTATTACAGTTTATTATTATCGATATGTCTGTGTTCAATTGATGTTACATAACTTATCCTCGACTACTCTGGTTATTTTGTCTATTCTAATCTTGTTAAAGTAACCTTCTGTAATAAAGTTTCTGAAATCGGTGAATGTGTACACAATGGTGTAAATGAAGTTTAGATTACAAGAAAAGAGTAATGATACAATACCACTCAAATTACACCATGGTATATTAGGTAAACTCACTCATATTATATATTTTTAGATGGTATATATAATATAATATGGAAGAGGGAGGAGGCGTCGCACGAGTATATGATATTTTCGGGAATTTCTTTGGTTTGTTGGCTACTTAGAACGGTGGATATCAAGACAAGTGCAACCATGTGGTCCTCATCATGTGGAATCCTGGTTTTTAAATGGTCTTCATATCTTGTACTCTCTTTTTATTCATAAAAAGTAAATGGCTAAAAAGATAATTTGATGCCCATGTACGATTATTATACAAAAATTATTGTTTTTCTTTTTTTTTGGGAAATGGTGGTATTAATATGTAAAGAATTATACATTGCAAAAATCAAATTATCAGCTGCGATTCAACTTTAGAAGAGGAAGTACTGTCGATCATAAAAATAACAGAACATTACCAGAATTTTCTGGATATTCAGAAAAGCATTTATTTAGATAACCTTGAACTCATACAAAATATAAGGCAGGTGTCAGCAGCAAGCTAGACTATTCAACCGATCATCCGACGTATTAATCAGATGACGGAAGAATTCGGCCTAATATCCTTCATACATATACTGCGTAGGATGAACGGACAGGCATATGAGCTTGCAAAGAATGCTAGACACAGAGCTACGAGAGGGACGGCGGGTCCAACCTCTGGAAGACTTCTCAAAAACAAGAATCAGATAGACAAAATCGGAGTGTAAATATACCTTTTTCATCAAAAAAAAAGTAATATGTTATCATATACCTATGTAATTTACTGTATAAATCACGAATAAACTCACTATCAATCTTAAAAAAAAATGAAGATATGTATCATACAAAATGTGAAAAAGTAAAAAGCTTGACTTTTTTTAGTATGTTTGCATGAGACGGAGTCGCACCTTCAAAAACTAGCTTGTTTCTTACTAGCCAAATAAAATACACTTGTCGCCGAAAAAATTACACGTCTCACTTTCCTTTTCCAAATCTTTCCATCTTATAGAGTATTTAGTCATTTGAGAGAACTCGTGTCTTTGATAATACCAAGCTACTTTCTAAACTTACTCCAAATCAAACATAAGACTTCACTCTTAAAGAATAAATAGTTGTTGGATTCAAAATTATCCCCACAAATACCACAAAGAGGATTCAAATCCATATCCACTATGCGTTATTTAGTTTGAATTTTTTATTGTAATGTCACTCAAACAATGTTTGCATGTTTAGGGGTTAAACATGAATCCCAAACTATATTTTCTCGGGGCCTAAACAAAGATTAGCAGCGAAACATATAATAAGACTTCTTATACAAAGTATAATATTCTCCTCGGTTAAGATCGACGAAGGAGGAGAAGTTCACATTTCTTACAACTTGCACTTCCATCTCACTAAACCAATTTGATAGGATTTTCTCACCTTCCACAGTTCGAGAGAAGTATATATTTTATTCTCTAATATTCAAACTTCTTTTAACAAGGGCGGGTCCATTTTTTTCCATTCCCAAACACTTTGGTTTATCAAATACTCGCCATGTACACACTTGGTCCACAAGGAATCCATTTTATCTCTGATTCTCCATAAAATTTTAATGAGTAAGATTTTGTTCCAAACTCCTAAATCCTTCATCCCGAATTGTCCCTCATCCTTCAGAGTGCAAATTATTTTACATTCAATTTTAGGAGACTTACCATCCCAACAAAAACCAGACAAATACTATAAATTCAAACTTCCACCCTTGCAAAAACTAGAAAGATACTTAACAAAAAACAAACCATCCCTTGTAAACCGGTCGAGGAGACTCTAATTGCCCTACCCATGATAATGTTGGGGGCATTCCAAGATCGAAGGTCATTTTCCAACTTGTCAGCTAGTACCTTGTAATCTCTAGTAAACCATTTTTAGTCTTTTTTTTATACTATACTATGTTACCTTAAATATAGGTCCTATTTTTTTGTCTATTTCTTTAACATAGTTTTGTAATTATTTAAAATTTCAAAGATAACAATACAAAATCAATTTGTCAAAGTATGTCTTATTTTACTTAAATAAATTAGTGATATATAAAGACAAACACTTTGAGGATGACTGTATATCCTAATAAAACAAGTATAAAATTCTATTCTACGCATAATACTAAAATAGTCCTACTTTCTCTAGATCTTACAAATAAGTCGATGGATATCTAAAATTAATTTAATATCTCCCAAAAAAGAAGAATGAAGATATATATAGAGAGATAAGTACAAAACATAAGAATGGCCTCGTGAATAGGGGTGACTTCCTCGAAAACTCGTTTGTTCTGTGTGTAAGATGAATCATGAATGATCTTTCTTTTCTTCTTTTTGCACGAAAAAATTGTTTTAAAAAGTTTTGAATCACAATAGTATCAAATTTACAACTTAAGATACATAATTTTACCCAAAATAATTTCTAACACCACCAGTAAGATAAGGTAAATTCAATGAGCTAAAAAACAGACAAGGTCAATTTTCCATATAATTGAAGAGGACTCAAGTCAAAATTGAACATTATAACATTATCTAGTTTTAAATTTTTAAGATAAAATCTCTTTTCAAAAATTTGAAAGCATATGTAAACGTCTTAAACAAACCAAAAAGCTAGATAGTTGTAGAGATTGTTTCTATAAATCGTGGGTCGAAGTCCAATTGTTTCAGTTGGGCACTATAAACGAGTGTATATGTAAGGATCATAGCAAAGATCAAGGAGAAAATATTTAGGGGAGACAGGTTCGTAGAGTTCTCTTGGTGGAGGTAAGACTTTAGGAGAGGAATTTTTGATACGTCAGTATAAGAATGCTAAAAAAGAGAGGTTGTTTAAGGTTTGTTTAGGCGTGTGAATGTTCCCTCCCCCATTTGAGGGACTTTATTTATCATAGAGTGTATTTTATTGCCAAATGATTGCATGGTAACCCTATTAGTGTTTCTGGTGACCCAACCCCTAAGTAAGGATGCCAAGACATGTTGTAATTGCCATAAACTGGTCCATATCCCAATAGGTGTTACATGGGTATAACAATTTAGGTTGTCTTGGGTTGTGTCATAGTGCGTCCCTTGGGCCTGAAACAGTCTTAAAGATCCAACTTATAACATTTTTGGTCGAGCCATAAGAGGTTCATAAGTAGTGGCCTAATGACCATAATAGAAGGACTTTTCATGACATGTGGATATATACATTTGTGGGATTCTCATCCTAAGTCGTATTCTTACCACTAAAAAATAGTAAAACCTCTACAAAGTTATACTTTTGAAACCCATAAAAAATATCACATCAAATAGGTTATCATTTAAGACGTGTTTACATAAGAGGTCATCACATAAGTTTGGACCAAGACCTTTGACCAATTTTGATAAGTTACCACTTTAGAAGTGATCACTATATTTTACTGTAGTTACTTACTAGAATGCGAGTACACTTCGATGATTATGATATTCACGCTTATAAGAAGATTTTAATTGTATCAAGGTGTCTTATGTAAAAATTCCAAACCGCCTCACATGTACTTGCGAACAAATGCGCCTTTGTCCGCCACCACCTAAATTCCACATTATCTTGCCACATCGTCCACTATTCTTGAGGATAGAGTCAGATTCTCAAAATACTCCCACGATACCCACCCCATCTATCTTCACTTACTGCACAATCCCCACCCCTGCCACCCAACCACCTTACTTTCTTGTCCCCATTGCAAAACTGATACATATGTAATTATATATATATATATATATATATATATATATATATATGTGTGTGTGTGTGTGTGTGTGTGTTTAATGTCAAATTTTTGAATAATTATACTATATATATGACATTTTTAAGTTATATTTAAATAAGATTGTGACCCAAGTGGTCTCGAAACCCCATTCTCACGTCCCAAAAGTAAAACAAATCTTATATATTCTTCCTAAGAAGAAGAAGAATGTACTAAATGTTTTTCATGTTCTTCTTCATCCAAATCCTTTCATTGTTTAATGTTATTGATGATTAAGTTCATTGTCGGTACTGATTACACACAATGTTAGGCCTACACATGCTTACTATTAAGGTCGTAAATTGTTTTTGTCTTTATAGAGAAAAAAATACACTCAGATCCCCATGTGCTATGACACGATTGTCAACTTACCCCCTAAAATCTTAATCGTGTCAGTGTAACCCTTGTACTAAATATATGTGACAAAATACCCCCTGTTGATGGTTTTGTCCATCTTATTTGTTAAGTAGGCATATCTATGGGGTAAACAATCAATAACAAATATAGTCAAGAGTAAACATGCAAAATTAGGTGGTAATTAGGCAGTTGTATGCCACACAAATGCCTACTTAACAGAGAAAATTGACGGAAACCGTCAACAGGGGGTATTTTGGCACAAATATTTAGTGTAGGGGGTAAAATGGCGCGATTAATATTTTAGGGGGTAAGTTGACAATCGCGTCATAGTACGGGGCAAATCAGGGGTGAGCACGACTCATTTTTTGGCCAAACTTGGAACCGAAACCGAATTTACTATTGGGTCAGGCCAAACGTTAATACTTTCACATGAAAAAAAAACTATTGGGCTTGGCCCGATAGTAAAAAATTAAATTTTTTCTTTCTTTTACCTTTTATATATATATATATATATATGGGACAACGCCCAGTTAATTACGCGGAGAATGTAAGTATTCCCAATTAATTACAAGTTAGACTTAATTCCCAATTAAGCACAAATTTTAAGCCGATTACCATATTACCCTTTTAGCTTAATAATACTAAAATAAACAAAAAAATAACAACACAGGAAAATAAAAATTAATAGAACAATATAAATACAAAACTTCTCATAACTGCACACACTAATACACCTACAAAACACACGCACCAGTATTTCACTCTCTCTCTCTGCTCTCACGTTCTTTCTCTCCCATTCCAGCGATAAACTAATTCAAAAACAATCTCATATTCACCATTAAACATTATTCAAGCGACGATAAACTGTTAAATCATCAACATCACTTCAACATAAAGTAAGATGCACTAAACGCAGTAGAAGAATCTAAGAAGAGAAAGATTTGTTCGACAGCCAGTGAAACCCTAGGTATGAACGAACACTTATAACTTCAAATTGCAGTTATTTCAGCAATTTTTGCTTCGATTATGATTCTATTGTGTTTCGTACTTGAATTTACAACACTTTTTTATGTTAAATGAGTATTTTAATAGAATATTTATAAAAGTACATGTTTATTGTGAATAGTTGCTGGTAGATTAGTATGTAAAAGTGTTAATAGATGATAATAGTGTAATATTATAGTAATTTGTTTGTTGTTATGTTGTATATAGAACCGCAGATGATAATTAAGTGTATAAATGGTTAATTTGTGTGGAATTGAATAATATAGAGTAGAAACTCAGGCGTATGTGTAAATTGAGAATGCGTTTATGAGTGTGTTCGTAGATTGATATAATTTATGCAGGTTTGTGTGTTACAGCTACACACAATGAGACAGTGTGTGTGTTGCAGTAACACATATTTTGTGTTGCAGTAAGTCACAACGAGTAGGTGTTAGCCAATTTTTATGATTAGAGTGGTTTAAACATATTTGATAAAGTGTATAGACGGTAAATTTGTGTAAAAACTCAGGCGTATGTGTAAATTGAGCATGTGTTTATGAGTGCTTGCGTAGATTGATATGATAAATGCAGAATTGTGTGTTACAGCTATACACAAACACAATATGTGCGTGTAACAGTAACACAAAAATTACTGGATAGATCAATTCATGACACACAAGTACTTATGACACATATATGGACATTTGTGATAAGATGAAACACATATTTTGTGTTGCAGGTAGTCAAAATGAGTAGGTGTTAGTCAATATTGTATGATTAGAGTGGTTTGAACATATTGCATAATCTGGATGTGATAAATGGAATGTTGTGTGTTACATAAACATAAAAATAAACAAAATTGTGTGTATGTGAAACAACTATTGTGTGTTGCAGTAAGTCAAAACGAGTAGGTGTTAGTTAATAATGTGTGATTGCAGTAATTTGAACATATTTGATAAACTGGATGTGATAAATGAAATGTTGTGTGTTACATAAACACACAATCAAACAAAATGTGTGTATGTGTAACACATATTTTGTGTTGCAGCAAGTCACAACTCATGAATCTGATGTGTTCATCAGTTTTTATCATTCAATGTGATTTTGGTTTTTTAGTAATAATCTTATCTTTATACATATACAGTTATGGAAAAGACAAAAGCCGGAGAGACAAAGGATGAACGTGTTAGGTTGCCCCGACTTCCAAAGAGTCTGAAGGTTGAGAACAAAAAGTCAGGAGCAAAGCGTAAGAGGAGGACAACTGAAAGACTGTGACAAATTTGGTTGAATGATATTATGTTTATGTTTTTGAATTGTTTTGTGACAAATTTGGTTAAATGATATTATGTGTATCTTTTTGACTTGTGTTGCGTTCCAGCATATCAAAAGTTGTATGTGTTAAGCGTTTCAACAACCGGTGTATGTGTTACATCAACCCACAATGCACGAGTTATGTGTTCCAAGAACACAAAAAAAAACCGAAAAAACAACTAATCATAAAAATATATCTAAGATGTGTATTACAAAAATCACACTAAATCAAGATTAAACCATTATAATAAATAACAAATCACAACAATAAATAAGCTTCATATACAACAATAAAGCAGTATTAAATAATAACGGGATATGCATGATAGATTGTGTGTTTATGCAAGTCATAATCAATATGAATGTGTGTTGATGTAACACACAATCAATAAATAAGAAAAAAACTAAATAAATAAATAAGTAAATACGTACAAAATAAAAAAAAGAAGTCAGAACAGGTAGCTTGATAAGCAATTCTAACTCAATAGAATTGTGTGTTCTATCAACAAAAAAACAAACAATATTGTGTAAAGATGCAACACAAAAAACATTACCAAAAAAATGACAAAATGTTAATGTTCGTGCATGTAAGATTGTGTGTTATTACAAGTCATAATCATATGTATTCTGACAATAGGTATAAGATTAGTAGAATTGTGTGTTACAGCAACACACAAGAACACAAACTGTGTAAAGCTGCAACACAAAAGAACACATATTGTGGAAAAATGCAACACACAAAATAATACATATTTAGGACACAATAGGTAATTTGACAATAAGTATACGATTAGTAGAATTGTGTGTTATAGCAACACACAAGAACACAAATTGTGTAAAGCTGCAACACAAGAGAACACATATTGTGAAAAGCTGCAACACACAAAACAGTACATAACATAACATAATGTTTGATTCAGAAAGTTAAGGATCCATTACATAAAAAAAATCAAAATCACAAACAGTCAAGTGGTATTAAACGATTCATAATAAAAAGCTATGATACAAAATTCTTAATATAAAAGTATCCAGATGACTTTTGGACAGCTGCATATACTCTCCATTAACATCCAGAAGATTCAGAATGGACACAATGCGCGCCTATTCGGCCAACACAATTACATTAGAGGGTAAACTCGAATCCAAGCTCACTAGCGTACTTCCACAGTGTGTAGCGTAAATCTTTGGCTCCACCGTAAAAACATTAGCCAATACTATGCAAAGCAGTGTCCCATCTGTTGCTTTTGAGAACCGTCACAGTGGCAAGTGCAGTTGGGTCATCTTCGGGGTGAACAACTGTGGAACTAGTCGAAGAAGATGAACTGGCTGAAGGTTGATGACAAGCAGATTCGGAAAGAGCAACAGACAAGGAAGAATCGGGACGAACATATCTACAATCCGTGACAGCAATTTCAAAAAACGAGACTGGATTGATGGTCAACATAGTGAGCATGTTGCAATAAGCATCGTCGTCGTCTAACAACAAGCGTCCCAACTCTCCGATTGAATAATAAAGCGAGATGTAGTCGGAATCGAGACATGGACATTTCGAAGCGACAAAGCTAACTAAAGAACCTAGACAATTGAAAAGCTCGAATCGTTGGACGGACTGAATCTGTCCAAACTGGAAGATAACCATGAGCGGTGAAGTCATCTACAATGAAAAAAACAAAAAAACACAGAAGGAAAGGTAAGAAGGTAGTAGGACAAAAAAAGTCTTATAACACATAACAAATGTGTGTTGCAGCAAGACAAAAGCATTCGATATTGTGTTCATGCAACACATAAGGGAGCAGTATGCAATTATCATAGCGTGAGAGAATTAAAAAATAAAAAAGTTTAAGAAACAAATACAAAAAAAACAAATATACACAACATATAAGAATTATGTGTTGCAGCAAGAAAAAATCATATAAATATGGTGTTCACGCAACACAAAAGAATGCACCCTGCAACTAACAATCACACAGAAAATTACGATATGAAGCATACAAACAGTTTTATAATTGCATCATAGGCCCCTGTGTTAAATTACGGGAAATCGATACATAAAGATTCCAATAAATTGCAACTATCATACAAAAATCGTAATATAAACATTATAATATGTTCATGTAGATAATAAAGAATATACACTAACATGTGGAGAATTTGTAGAATCTAATTGCACTATAGGTCCCTAAAGTGTTCATACTCAAACAAAACATGCAATTAGCAGAAAGTCTTATGAATTTTCATGACAAAGACATATAGGTAGATAAGGAGCTATAAACATCAAGGCAATCCAGAGTAAGTAAATAGAAAATGATCTATTGTGATAACAACACCTCATATAAACACAATTCATACAGTGATTCAACACACATATAGTGAAGCAAAGCAACTAAAAAAACACGATGAATGAACTACCTGCAAAAAACTAAGAAAAACGACAGCAAAAAATCAAAAAATTATACATTACTAAATGTGAAGTAACACTTGAACCAGCAAAAGGTAGTGTATAACAACTATACGAAATCAAAACACGGGAATTCAAGACAAAAATAATAAGCATAACATCAAATTATAACTGTGAAATACAATAAAGATAGAAAAATTTCATATATGTAACAAACAACATGAAACAAACGAATTATACAGAAATATCGACGAGATAAAACATGATAAAAATCAAATTCGAACAACGAATCATCATCAGCAACTCATATTATCAAAAAAGCAACCATTAAACGAATAAAAAATTAAGAAAAAAATTAGGTGAGTTAACAAAAATCATACCGTGTGAAGTAGTAATACAATATGTATGAATGATTAGAGCAAAAATCAAGAGAATCCGAGAATGAATCTGAAGCAGAAATTGAAAATGATGCCGCGAGAGAGATGAAGGTGTGAGAGTAGTTAGTTATGTTGACTTTAATTGGAAGCGTTGAATTGTACAGTAATAAAGAGAAGAAAAGGAAAAATAGGGGATTATTAAATGTTAGGGTTTCAGCATTAATGATTTAATTAAAATGTAAAGTAGGTATTTATAAGGGGTAAAAATGGAAGCTAAAAATGCCAAAAGTAATTAATTGGGAATTAAGTTGTTTTTTTGTGAGTAGGTAGGAACTAATTTCTTCCTTCCTTTTTTTTGGGAATGAAAAGTGAGCAATTGTAATTAAGTGGGAATTATCTATATATATATATATATATATATATATATATATATATATATATATATATATATATATATATATATATATATATAAACATATAAATAAATAGAAACTAGAAGTTATTTATTTTCCTCAATAATTTTGTAACTCAATTTCTTATTTAATTTTTAATAATTTTTAACCAAGTACATATATTATATTAGAGTTTTTTTACAATTAAATAAACATATTAATCAAGTTATCGTAAACTCGATCTAACCCTTGGGAAAAATCCTATTTAATCTACAGATTCGTATTTACAAATTACACTAAAGTCACTTTGTTAAACACTTGATAACCCGAGTAATTCCTTATGTTCACGAGAAACATCTAACAACATTATGAGACCATGGATAGAATAACTGTAAAGAATTTATGTGGTGTGATTGGTGCTACACGAATCTAAGCTGAAAAAGGTCACGAGTGGGTTGAGTAACGTATACTTGATCTACTATTCGTTCAGCTTCGTCAATAGTAATAGACTCTCATAATTATAAACCTTTTTTCTTTTATCAAAAGAAAACATTTTACTATACCAATAGTGTATATGAAAATATTATTCCTTTACATAATATACTTAATTATTCTATTATAGCATAAAGAGATTTAAGAGTCGAGAGCGACGGAGCACCATAAAATACAAAAAATTTGGTAACCATTTTTGAAGCAATGTTAGTGGTCACAATAAAAGGTGGTGGTGATATTAAAACAATGTTAATGTGTCGGCAAAAGTTAAAAGTAATTGAGAATCTTTGTTAATAGTAAGTCATAGAAAATTAGAATGTGTCTTTGTCTCTCTATTTCTATTAATATAAGTTTCTCGTTGAATTGTAAGGCCAACCCTTTTGAATTCACTAATTAACATAATAAAATATATACTCTCTTTGTGTCAAATATATTAAATAAAACGTTTTGTTTTTGTTTTTATACTTTTGCTTTCTAAATTAGACCATATATTGATATCATAACATAGATAGGTGCAACTAGGGATGGCAGTGGTTACGATTTTATCCAAAACCGACGGATTACCGAACCGAATAAAAACCGATTATGTAATCGTGGTTAAATCCGTTAAAGTTTGGTTTTAAAAAGTGAAACTGATGGTTAAAACCGTTAAGTTATGGTTCTAAATTAAAAAAAAACCGAAAAACCGAAAAACCGAAATCCGTTATATATATATATATATATATATATATATATATATATATATATATATATATATATATATATATAATATAAAAATACATGGATTTTAGCCTTTAGTAGGTAAAATAAAATCATATATATATATATGATTTTATTTTACCTACTAAAGGCTAAAATCCATGTATTTTTATATTATGAAGTCCATCTTTCTTATATTTTTTTGATTTTTAATTACCAAAAGGCCAAAAGTTTCAACCCAACTATAGATAAGGATGGAAATGGTTATGGTTAAAAATCAAAATCGATGAAAATTTGAACCGATTAAAAATCGATTATGCAACCATGGATAAAACCATTAGGTTATGGTTCTGAAAAATGCAACCGAGGGTTAAATCCTTTAGGTTAAAATTTTAGATAAAAATAAAACCGAATAACCAAAAACTTGTTTACTATCATCTTTTTTGTATATTTTATAGTACTATAGATAAAAAAATATTTTCATATCTCAAAATTAAAATCTAAATATTAGAATTAACAAAAGAAGTAACAAAAACGTTATTTAATTAAAGATCAACATAACATTTTATATATTGGATATTTGTCATGTATTTGTGATCTTGTTTCAATATTTTCAATATATTTAGAGAGTTATAGTTTGGTATGTCACAAGAGCGAGGCGAGGTTAGGAATCCTACTGCGAGAGGGACGCCTCGCGAGCCGGGTCGTTTAAAAAACCGAATCCGAATTATTCGGATATGGTTTTGAAAAGTAAATCTGATGGATAAATCCGTTAGGGTTTGGTTTTTGACAAATTAAATGGATATGGACATGGTTCTGGATTTTTTTGCAATAATCCGATCAGTTGCCATCCCTAGATGCAACCGACCCAAGCCTCTCTAACCTAAACCGAACGGAATAAAGGCAGGTTCTTTAATAAAATTAATATCACTTTGTTCTTACTAAAAATATATTATATCGAGTGATCGATTAAAGATGAGTTAAAATTGGATTAACTCAAGTTTGAAGGAAAATGATTTTTTTAAAACATATTACTCAATTCAACCCTGAAGGGTTAGTCATAAACAATAATACATAATTTAGTCTCAAAGCGACCAAATTATAAATAACAATACTTAATACAACCCGAATTAGTCAAATTATAATGACAAAATAATACTACACACAAATCATCAAACTAAAACCCTCCATAAAGGACGCTGAGGTCGGGGAGAAGAGGAGGAGAGGAATGGATTAAGAAGGTATCTTAAACACATTCTTAATAGATGTAAAAAAAAAGTTGGGTAAAAATGCATTTGTGTATTTGATGCTATGTTGCACGGATTCTTCAAAACGGTGACAAATCACGAATCGGATACGAAAACGGAAGCGATTCTTCTCGGATTCGCGAACCTTGAGTCAACGAATTCGGAAGCGTTGACTATTTTCGGAAGCGGCGCTTCCGTGCTAGGATTCTTTTCGGAAGTTTCATTTAATTTTTTAAGATCTAATTTATAAATTTATAAAATTTAAGGGGTTAAATTGAATATTTAAAAGTTTATATTAACTAAATCCTTATTAAAAATATTATTTACGTTTTTTGAAAGAAAAAAAAAAGCAGTGAAATACCAAGAGTCGGCCCCTTGCTAATCGCTATCGACGGTCGACAGAAGGTTTACCGTTTAATACAATATAGAAAGTGTTTAACTAAATGTTTGTTCTATTTCAATTATAGTGTTTTATTTTATAATATTGCGAATATTTATATTATAAGTTTCTACTTTAAAAACAAAAATATATATTTAAAATATAAATTAAATATATCGTCGAATCTCCGAATCGGCTTTTTTGGAGATGCCGAATCCCGGAATCGCATCGCATCGCTTCCCCGCACCCGCTCCCGCTCCCGTGCAACCTAAATTTGATGGTGTGAATGTATGAAAATATATGAGTTATGTGTGTATAATGGCACATATGCGACAAATGTAACTTTTATACGCGTCTTTGAAAGTTTAAATTCCACATCGAAATTTTATAAGGATAAATAAATTATGTTTGCCTATATCCATCCTTTGTGTGCGGTTTGGGTTGATGTATAACTGAATTAAAATTAAAAAGGATTAATTCTGGATAATAAATAACATAATTAATTTCTGTTTCAATATAATTTTTTTTAAAACTAAAATGTTATTAAATACTCAAAAATTATCTATTTTGTTTCGCAAGGACCAATTACAGTGTTTACCTTAAAATTACGAGTCAATTATATATTAATGCCTATTAAAAAACTTATTTAAAAAAGTGTATAGAATAAGATACTTTATAGAAAACAGCTTCATCCCAAACTACCCTTATAATTAACAATTAAAAAAAAATTAGAAAAAACAAAACAAAAACTAATAAACACACGCGCGCGTCCATGATTTTTTTTTTTAAATCGTCATAACTAATTCTAAAAAAATCAAAAAAAATCAAAAAATTATATATTTGGATAAAGCAAATTAATATTTACGTCTATGATTTTTTTCGGAATTTTTTGAATTTTTTAATTCGCAGACACGGAATTCCATGTTTTAAACATGAAATTCTATGTTTTGGAATAAGGAATTTGTTTTCCGCAGATACGAAATTCATTGTTTAAAACATGGAATTTCATGTTTTAAACATGGAATTTCGTGTCTGCGAAAAAAAATCAAAAAAATCATAGACGTAAATATTAATTTGCTTTATCCAAAAATACAATTTTTTTAATTTTCTGATTTTTTTGAATTAGTTATGCCGATTTTAAAAAAATTCACAGACACGCGCGTGTGATAAAATTAGTAGTAGGTGGTGGAGGTGGTGATGGTTGTGGTGGATGTAGTGGTGGTGATGGTTGTGATGGTGGAGGTGGTGATGGTTGTGGTGGTGGTGGTGATAGAAGTACCCTATTATTTGTTTAATATTTAAAAATAAATATTGTATTAAAAATAAAATATGGGAAAATGACCCAAAAAATCAAACTAATAACTTTTTATGCCCAAGTAAATCAAGACAAAAAAATCTGCCCGATAACATCATTAACATAATTATTTAATAGATTATTTGACAAAACTATCCTTACTTTATTTTATATATTACAATTCATTTTCTTTATTTCTCTTTTCCTCTCTCCGATCAAATCTACACGCTATCTCAAAATCAGCCTCTTCTATGTGGCTATCAACTGTTGTGCCTAAAAACACACTCTTCTTGATGGAGAGATCTTCTGGTGTGACGCACTGGTTTGATCCGAGAACTGAAAATTGGTCCGATTTGGTGTATTTGTGTAACGCATCTGCAATGGAAGAGGTAGTGGTTGGGGAAGTGGTGGTGGACGGTGGAGGCGGGTGGAGGTGGTGGAGTGTGAAGAACGAAGAACGAAGCAGTAAGTGATCGGGAGGATGGTTTGTGCTTGTGTAGAGGTTGGGGTGGATGAGTTGCGTCGAGTTATGAGTGGTGTAAATTCACTCATCTAGTCCGAATTATCGAGTCATCTCTGCTGTGAAAATGCTTAATTTTTCGAATTCTAATGGGTATGCATGAATAACTTTTAACCTTTTCTTTTCAAGCTAGATTCACTTATTAGTCTGATTAATTTTGCAACAGCTCTATGTGTGTTTTTGAGCAAAAGTCATCAGATGTTACTGTTAGTTTATAGAAAAATCAAGTAAAAAGAGGGTTAATATTGAAGTTTCTGAGAGTATTATTAAACTCCGTCTTAATCACAACGATGATGAAGATTATATTAAATTAATCAATCCGTTACATGAGAAATACGTAAAGCAAATTCACATGGCATTTGATTCAGATGATGTTGAATTAGTGAAACTTCTTTTGCAAGAGTCGAAGATAACGTTAGATGAAGCTTATGCTCTTCATCATGCAGTTGCGCATTGTGAAACTAAGGTTGTATCGGAGATACTTAATAAAGGGTTAGGTAATGTTAACCTTCGATAAACTCGAGGCTACATTGTTCTTCACATAGCAGCTAGGCGTAAAGAGCCATCGATAATTGTATCACTTCTGACCAAAGGAGCTTGTGTATTGGATACAACACTTGATAATAGAAGCGCTGTTAGTATAGTATATGTCGAAGATTCACTACACAGAAAGATTATCATGCGAAAACAGAACAAGAAAATAAATCGAATAATGATAGAGTATGCATTGATGTTTTTGGAATGGAAATGCTTAGAAATATGAATACCGGAGATTCGCCGCTTTTTCTTCCGAAGTTACGGGGAGGACCGACTAGAGGATCAAGTTCAAGTTTTCGGGTCCATTACCAAAGACCAAAGATAACTAGGGGATAACAATTAATCATTTGCATAGACTAAATCCGAAGAATGTTTCAGCTTGGAATATGAAGAGGTTGATGAATTCTGATTCTTTTTTTTGCTATAGTATTATTATAAAGAATTTGTAAGATATCACGCAATTTATTGATATTTTTTTTAGTTGCTCGGGTGTTTAGTTAGAAGTTTTTTTTTGTTTTCTTTTGGGCGTGACAATTACTATGTGTAACAGCTGATCAGCAATTCTTTTTTTACTACCCAGAAGATGATTCTGAAGAATTATTGAATTTAACCTTAAGAAAAAGGCTATAGGTTATAATGAAGAGATTGCAGATATGAAATTTTTGGGTGAAGATGAACAATACCTCGCTGTAGTAACTAGTGTAGTATAGGTTTTTTTTTCTTCTATATTTGGATTGAGTGTGATCCAAAATCAATCACCTGAATTATTACAAAGATATATAAATTTATGCGGTATTTGAGCAGCATTAGAGAGCATCTAAAGTTGTTTTTTTTGGGGAATATTGAGCTTCTCTCATGAATGTTTGTTTAGATTACAATAATTAGTGCACGATTTTAAAGATTGCATGTTCTTGCTGTGTTGGCATTTGGAAATGATTACTTTGTCAGTTATTGTTAATCTCTTAGCTGAAATAAAGAAAGTTAAATCTTAAGCTACTCACACTTTTTTGTTTCCCTTTAACAGGAAACCTCTCAAACATGAATAAAAAAAATTTGTATGGTGGATTTTACATAAAGATCGTTTGGTTTGATTTGATTTGAATTATTGTTATGTGAATTTGGAGTTTCTTTGAGGGAATTTTATCAACAAATACTTGTATTCTATATATTACACTCATTGCCTCAGGTTGTAGTTTTTTAGAAATGAAGTATGCGATGGTAATAGTACATACAAATCTATTGTAGGCTTTTATTGGTTGCTTTAAGATGTGTTGATCTAGATGCTCAGAAACTCAGCTCAGCCTTGACTGACTCGGAGAAAGCCGAAGCTCAAATCGGAGTTGATGTGCTCCGTTCTCTCAATTATGCTCTCACAAGTTAGGTTAATCTCCATGGAAATGCCACATTGTTAATGACTGTGAACTGAGAAAAGTTTATTTAGTTGATGGGATTTATATGCGTCATGGGATTTTATACGTTAGTTGATGGGATATAGTTGTATTGGTGGGGTTTTATTTAGTTGATGGGATTTATATGCGTTATGGGATTTTATACGTTAGTTGATGGGATATAGTTGTATTGGTGGGGTTTTATTTAGTTGATGGGATTTATATTTGTTATGGGATTATATACGTTAGTTGATGGGATATAGTTTGTATTGGTGGGATTTTTTTTTTGTCAAAATATTGGTGGAATTCAATACAACTAGTGATGGGATTTATATGCGTCATGGGATTTTATACGTTAGTTGATGAGATATAGTTGTATTGGTGGGATTTTTTTTTTGTCAAAATATTGGTGGAATTCAATACAACTAGTGATGGGATTTATATGCGTAATGACGGGATTCGTCGGTAACGGGAATCGTCGGTGACGGGAATCGTCCATGACGGGAATCGTCCGTGACGGGAATCGTCCTTGACGGGAATCGTCCGTGACGGGAATCGTCCGTGACGGGAATCGTCCGTGACGGGAATCGTCCGTGACGGGAATCGTCCGTGACGGGAATCGTCCGTGACGGGAATCGTCCGTGACGGGAATCGTCCTTGACGGGAATCGTCCGTGATTGGAATAGTTTTTATGGTGTAAGGGTAAACATGTAATCTTATAATAGTAAGTTAATGGATGATTCTTTGGGGCAAGTATAATATTATTTTGATTTTTTGGGTCATTGACCCATAAAATAATATATTTAATAATAAATTTAGTATAGGTATAAAAAATATAAAGGAGCTGTTTTTTATAAATAATTGTTCTATTAGGTATTTATTTCTAAATAAAAAAATTAAAAATTTAATTAAGGAATTATTTATCTCTAATTACCCCTAAAATTATCTACATTACGCAAAAATAAATTAAAGTGGATTGAAACCAGGCTTGTACCGTCCACAACAAAAAAACAAGCCTGTTGAAAAATATAAAATGAATGACTTAAGTTCCCGACAAAAGAAAAGGTTTAAACTTTAAAATGCAATACGAAAAGTTTTGATAAGCCGAATCTAAGTTAAAAAGATTTTGTGTAATTGACTATGATTCCACATGATCTAATAGAGTTGTTATTCTTTAACTTGAGTAAGTTATTGGTTATGACCACCTCGCATTCCGATATGGTCATCAGATTATTCTTTAGCCTCTTTTTCTTTATCTCTTTTTTGGTCGAAATATATTCTTTAGCCTCACGCCGCTGAATAATTGAAACTTGTTTGCTAGTTTAACGTAGTATGATAGTCTAACGTAGTTTATGTTATATGCTTTGTTGATTCCTTTGTTAAAGTTGGAATCTAACATGGTATCAGAGCTCTATGGTCCTTGAGGTCAGAGTCAAGCTTTGCACGTGCAAATTTTAAATGGGTGGCGGTGGAGAGACTCGAACCCGTGACCACAGTCTACCGTGGAGCTCTGATACCATGTTAAAATAATATATTTAATAATAAATTTAGTATAGGTATAAAAAATATAAAGGAGCTGTTTTTTATAAATAATTGTTCTATTAGGTATTTATTTCTAAATAAAAAAATTAAAAATTTAATTAAGGAATTATTTATCTCTAATTACCCCTAAAATTATCTACATTACGCGAAAATAAATTAAAGTGGATTGAAACCAGGCTTGTACCGTCCACAACAAAAAAACAAGCCTGTTGAAAAATATAAAATGAATGACTTAAGTTCCCGACAAAAGAAAAGGTTTAAACTTTAAAATGCAATACGAAAATTTTGATAAGCCGAATCTAAGTTAAAAAGATTTTGTGTAATTGACTATGATTCCACATGATCTAATAGAGTTGTTATTCTTTAACTTGAGTAAGTTATTGGTTATGACCACCTCGCATTCCGATATGGTCATCAGATTATTCTTTAGCCTCTTTTTCTTTATCTCTTTTTTGGTCGAAATATATTCTTTAGCCTCACGCCGCTGAATAATTGAAACTTGTTTGCTAGTTTAACGTAGTATGATAGTCTAACGTAGTTTATGTTATATGCTTTGTTGATTCCTTTGTTAAAGTTGGAATTTAACATGGTATCAGAGCTCTATGGTCCTTGAGGTCAGAGTCAAGCTTTGCACGTGCAAATTTTAAATGGGTGGCGGTGGAGAGACTCGAACCCGTGACCACAGTCTACCGTGGAGCTCTGATACCATGTTAAAATAATATATTTAATAATAAATTTAGTATAGGTATAAAAAATATAAAGGAGCTGTTTTTTATAAATAATTGTTCTATTATGTATTTATTTCTAAATAAAAAAATTAAAAATTTAATTAAGGAATTATTTATCTCTAATTACCCCTAAAATTATCTACATTACGCGAAAATAAATTAAAGTGGATTGAAACCAGGCTTGTACCGTCCACAACAAAAAAACAAGCCTGTTGAAAAATATAAAATGAATGACTTAAGTTCCCGACAAAAGAAAAGGTTTAAACTTTAAAATGCAATACGAAAAGTTTTGATAAGCCGAATCTAAGTTAAAAAGATTTTGTGTAATTGACTATGATTCCACATGATCTAATAGAGTTGTTATTCTTTAACTTGAGTAAGTTATTGGTTATGACCACCTCGCATTCCGATATGGTCATCAGATTATTCTTTAGCCTTTTTTTCTTTATCTATTTTTTGGTCGAAATATATTCTTTAGCCTCACGCCGCTGAATAATTGAAACTTGTTTGCTAGTTTAACGTAGTATGATAGTCTAACGTAGTTTATGTTATATGCTTTGTTGATTCCTTTGTTAAAGTTGGAATCTAACATGGTATCAGAGCTCTATGGTCCTTGAGGTCAGAGTCAAGCTTTGCACGTGCAAATTTTAAATGGGTGTTGGTGGAGAGACTCGAACCCGTGACCACAGTCTACCGTGGAGCTCTGATACCATGTTAAAATAATATATTTAATAATAAATTTAGTATAGGTATAAAAAATATAAAGGAGCTGTTTTTTATAAATAATTGTTCTATTATGTATTTATTTCTAAATAAAAAAATTAAAAATTTAATTAAGGAATTATTTATCTCTAATTACCCCTAAAATTATCTACATTACGCGAAAATAAATTAAAGTGGATTGAAACCAGGCTTGTACCGTCCACAACAAAAAAACAAGCCTGTTGAAAAATATAAAATGAATGACTTAAGTTCCCGACAAAAGAAAAGGTTTAAACTTTAAAATGCAATACGAAAAGTTTTGATAAGCCGAATCTAAGTTAAAAAGATTTTGTGTAATTGACTATGATTCCACATGATCTAATAGAGTTGTTATTCTTTAACTTGAGTAAGTTATTGGTTATGACCACCTCGCATTCCGATATGGTCATCAGATTATTCTTTAGCCTTTTTTTCTTTATCTATTTTTTGGTCGAAATATATTCTTTAGCCTCACGCCGCTGAATAATTGAAACTTGTTTGCTAGTTTAACGTAGTATGATAGTCTAACGTAGTTTATGTTATATGCTTTGTTGATTCCTTTGTTAAAGTTGGAATCTAACATGGTATCAGAGCTCTATGGTCCTTGAGGTCAGAGTCAAGCTTTGCACGTGCAAATTTTAAATGGGTGTTGGTGGAGAGACTCGAACCCGTGACCACAGTCTACCGTGGAGCTCTGATACCATGTTAAAATAATATATTTAATAATAAATTTAGTATAGGTATAAAAAATATAAAGGAGCTGTTTTTTATAAATAATTGTTCTATTAGGTATTTATTTCTAAATAAAAAAATTAAAAATTTAATTAAGGAATTATTTATCTCTAATTACCCCTAAAATTATCTACATTACGCGAAAATAAATTAAAGTGGATTGAAACCAGGCTTGTACCGTCCACAACAAAAAAACAAGCCTGTTGAAAAATATAAAATGAATGACTTAAGTTCCCGACAAAAGAAAAGGTTTAAACTTTAAAATGCAATACGAAAAATTTTGATAAGCCGAATCTAAGTTAAAAAGATTTTGTGTAATTGACTATGATTCCACATGATCTAATATAGTTGTTATTCTTTAACTTGAGTAAGTTATTGGTTATGACCACCTCGCATTCCGATATGGTCATCAGATTATTCTTTAGCCTCTTTTTCTTTATCTCTTTTTTGGTCGAAATATATTCTTTAGCCTCACGCCGCTGAATAATTGAAACTTGTTTGCTAGTTTAACGTAGTATGATAGTCTAACGTAGTTTATGTTATATGCTTTGTTGATTCCTTTGTTAAAGTTGGAATTTAACATGGTATCAGAGCTCTATGGTACTTGAGGTCCTGGGTTCGAGTCTTTCCACCGCCACCCACTTTAAATTTGCACGTGCAAAGCTTGACTCTAATAAGCTTCTAAGGCTTCTACTAAGCTTGCACGTGAGGGGACGTGTTGGAATGTAATTCTCATATATATAATGCCCTTCTCCTAACGGTTCGGACTTTTGGTTGAGTTGACAATTTAACATTTAATAACTATAAATTATAATTATATGTAATCAATATAATTATGAATTAATTGTATTTTATAAATATTTTTTATCTTTAACAAATTTAAATTTTTGAATAATCAATAAGTTTTTTTTGTATTTTTTATATTTCTTGAACTTTTTTTATGCGTATAATAAGTTGCCTTTGATTATTTTTTATTTTAAACTGATTATACGTTTGCCAGTCTTGCCCAAAAAAAAAAGAGTCTTGTGGAGTTTCCAATTTCAACGTAATACTACCATTTAGTGTGTTGTAAGAGTAGTCGAATGTGTGTTTCCAGTTAAGGTATACTCCTAGTAGTATTTGGAACAAAAAAACAATTCTCCTAGTAGTATATTTTCCATTAGTAGTTAAAGATTATTTATTTTGAAAACCACCACCATTTAACAAGATATGAAATGGTTTGGCAATCTTTTATCTTTATTTGGTGAGCTAGTGGAGTACTCCCTTAAACAATATTTACAAGTGGAATAACAAATTGTAAAGGATTAGTTTAGTGATTGACTAATTAGGTGTCATTTAGAAATTAATCTAAGCCTCAAATTTTAATACTATTGTTTTTTGAAAGATCTTTAAAATCGAACAATCCGTAAATAATCTTATTAATCTTTTGATGTTCACTATAATTGTATGTATAGCCTATCTATTCTATCTCAAGCAGTGTTCTAAAAGAAACTATACGCTAAATAGGCGATCAATCACCTTCTAACACCTAAAGGATCAGGCTAACGTCTAGGCTCCACCTAAACATTTTCTTGTTAGACGGTTTTCAATAATAATCAATTATATTGAATATTTTTTTGAATTTATATAATTTTCAAAATAGGTTATATAATTTTCTTATATCAAAAATATATTTTTTACAATTTTTTGTATTTGAAAATGGATTTTTCTATAATTTTTAGCCTCCAGACCGCTTAGGCGGCCGCCGGGATCCCACCTAGGTCCGCCTAGTCCCACCTAGGCATGTCTGGGACCTTTTGGGACCTCCACGAGGCTGTCTGGGTCAATTCTGGAAGTACACTACCTTCTGGCACATAGGCACCGTTTAGGCCGATTTTTAAGACAGTGATCTCAAATAAATATCATATTCAAGTTTTTTTTAAATAAGTTGAATAAATTTTCATGATATTATATGGTCCAAGAAAGAGGGATGAATAAGGAGGGTCCCCTTCATCCCTGCATGTTTTTTTTTGGGTTGGGTAAACGGTTATATTAATAAGTCAGAAACTGTACACTATATAAGAAGTCATTTACTCAGGTCCAAAAGTTTAAGATACCAACAAAAGAAAAACAACTATCTTATACAATTAGATGATAATCTCATCCAAAAAGAAATTATAAGGGAATAAGAATAATAAAATAGAAAAAGTATGACACTTCACTTCCTATATAACCGATTCCCGGGTAATTGTTTCATAGCAAGATAATTTCTTACCTTCCATACACAATATATCGTGTCTACAAAAGCTATCCTCCAAGTCTTTCTCCTCCAAACATTATGAGCCTTTAGTTCCTTAAGTCATTTCAAAGCCCTTAAAAGAGTATTCATCTTCTTATCGATACACAACCATTTTCATATCTCATCTCATATATCTTTTGCATAAGCACATTCAAAGAAAAGATGCTTATTTGACTCAAAGTTTTCACCACATAAAACACACAGCGGATCCAACTCCAAATAGGTCATTCTATATTTTGTTTTAAGTCTCTCCCTTAATGTCATACAAATTACAATAACATATTTGGGAGTGACGCATGAACCCAAATAATAATGGCCCAAGGCCTCACAAAATTTCTACGCTTAAATATATCATAAGGTTTCTTATATAAAGTATAAAAAAATTCGCTAGATACCTCATGAATGATGGGATGATCACTAGCCAAGGAGAACCACCAAGCAAAAATTCCTTCTTTACCCTCATCACCAACCGAATCTCGAATTACCTCTTTAAGTTCTCAATGTTCTTTAAAATAAGAGAATCCACTTTCTTCGGTTTCCAATCCCAAAAATTTATATTTTGAAAATACTCTCCATGAATAATTTGATCCCAAGAGAGACCTTTTTAGAAATAATCTTACAAAGCATTTTCAGGAGAAGTGATTTATTCCAAGTCCCCAAATATTTCAATCCAAGCCCACATTCTTCTTTTGAAACACAAATTTTATCCCAACTAACTTGTGGCGAACTCTAATCCCAATCAAAAATTCCGACAGATACTAACAATACGGTCACGAACACCTATCCGAACTGGGAAATTAGTGAAACAAAAACAAATCAGAAGTGGCTGAGGTTAGTTTTCAACAAAACTTGGGTATTGATAGTAATTTTGATGAGCTAGTTGTGTTGCAAGATAAAGCGAGGATTTTTTAGAGAGCCGGGATTGGCATTATCCAACAAAAAGCTAAAGTTGGGTATTCCCTCAAGAGTGATAGGTGTACAAAACCTTTTCATGGATTTATAAAGAGCAAACAAAGGCGTAGGTTGGTACGAATTCATGTGAACAAGTGTATGATGCGTTTATTGATCGATTGTAGGATTTGTTGGGTACTAAGGATACTACTTCTAATCTTGATAGCGATGTGTTTGATTGGGTTAATATTCCCAAATAAGAACAAGGCGTAGATATGTGTAGAGAGGTCTCCGATCTTGAGATAAAGGAGGCTATTTTTTGCATTTCAAATGACAAAGAACCCAGCACCGATGGTTATTTTTTGCTCCTTTTCAAGCGGTCATGGGATCTAATTGGGGATGAAGTTATTCAAGCGCTACGTGAATTTTTTACTACTGGTTTTCTTCTTAAACAATTAAATACTACGATTATTTCTTTAATTCCAGAAAAGGATGATCGGGTGAGTGTTTATGATTATCGTCCTATCTCATGTTGTAATGTGATATATAAGGCTATTACGATGATCACTGCGGATCGTATTAAGCCGGTTCTTGACCAACTTGTTGATAAATCACAAAACGCCTTTGTGTCCAAGAGATCTATGTAGAAAATATACACCTTATGCAAGAGTTGTTGGGGGGATATAACAATAATAGTAGATCCTCGAGATGCATAATTAAAATCGACTTGAGTAAAGCATATGACTCTATTTCTTGTGTTTTTCTTCATGAGATACTTAAAGGGTTAATTTTGTCAAAGAAAGTTGTGGATTGGGTTACGCTTTGCGTTACTACTCCTTATTATTCGGTGGTTATCAATGGGGAATTTCATAGATTATTTAAATGAGAAAAAGGGCTAAGGAAAGGTGATCCTATCTCTCCTTATCTCTTTATTATGTGTCTTGAATATTTCTCTAGACTCTTAAAGAAATACGGAGCATGACTTTCAATATCATCCGAAGTATGAAAAAAACCCATCTTACTTTCACCGATGATTTAATGCTTCTTGCGACAGATGAAAATTTATCCATTAAATTTCTTATGGATAGCCTAAAAGAGTTTGGTAATTGTTCGGGTCTTCATTTTTACTAAGTCGAATATTTATTATGTGGGTGTAAATAATGTTGAGCTTGCACATATATTCTGGATAGGGTAAAAGAAGAATAAAGGCTCATCTATACTATAGTCTTTTGTTTAAAGGCCTCTTAGTAAACATACATTAGAACCCAACTAAACACTGAAACCAGACCATAAAACCACCCTCCCATCCCATTAGGTTTAGAAATTAAAAACCCACCCTCCCCTTTCTCTCTCTATCGTGAACCAATATTCCCCTTCCCTCTTCACCCTAGCTTCTTCACGCACCTTTGCCGCGCCGCCGTCGTTCAGGTCTCACCATCCTCGCCGCATGGTGGCCTCTTCTCCATCAACAAGCCCCAGATCTCACCATCCCACCTCACCTTCCCACCATCTCCACCACCAAGCTTCAGATTTGGCCATGAAAACCGACACCATCTTCAGAAAAACCTTCGTCGCCTCTGTCCAGATCCACCATTTCTTCCGCTCAAGCAAGTAATTTATTCTGCTCGTCTGTACAAGATCTCACCGTAAAGTTGAAAAACACTGTCCACCTTGGCAAAAAATGTATTGTGAAAACAGTGGGGATATACCCCCGAATTATAGCATGAACCTTGGCAAAAAAAAAGGACATTGAACCAGAAAATTAAAACCAGAAATTTTCAACAGGGACTTGTAATGTAATTTAAAAAGTTAAAATAGTGGGTATATCCCAAAAATCAAACCAGAAACTAGAAAAGTCATAACCAGATCTTTAAAAACATAACATCTAACCAGACCTTTAAAAATATCATTTCAGAATATGAGGCCTAAAAACTTATATTTCTCTTTTGAATACTATTAGATTGGATAAAGGGAAGATACCTTTCGATATTTAGGTGTACCACTTGATCTTCTATATAACTTTCAAGAAATTACAAACCTTTTTTTGATAAATTAGAAAGGTATGTGAGATCTTAAAATGTCTCGTTTTTTTTTACAGTAAATTTAAACTAATTAGATCGCTCTTTCAAGGTGATTTATCAATTTATACATCTATTAACTTGTCGGTAATAGTATTATTTTTTTATAGTCGAATCCCCTTGTAATATAACTTGCATAAAAGTTAGACTGGATTTCGATAAACTATTAATGGGCCCGTGAAAATTTTCACATTGTCCTAATTTTGACCAATAAACAAAGAACATAGTCGTAATATTTTTCATAGTTGACAACGTTTTAGAATGAGGGAGTTGTTAAACCAAGTTGGAGAAAGTTCCGTTTTGGGAAATGCTTATTTGTTAGTAGTTGTTACTAAGAAGACAACTAAGTAAAACACTAGTTGTACTTGTGCAAACTAATAAACGTGTACAACTTTCAAGAAACACAACATAAACAGTCAACAATGCGTATGATTATGAATGAATTTGTTGAAATCAAGTATGATTGAGGCACTTCACTTGGTTAGTACAGAAACCGCGTATCATTCGACCTTTATATCTCTTCATTCTCGCAGGTCCACACCAAAAGAACAATCCAACATCAACATTGTTCTATGACAAGTACTTTCACCCATTTGAACAAAAAAAAAAAAAGTACTTTCACCCCCAAAAGAAAACAAAAATTGATTCCTATTTATGATAAAATGTCAACGTCTCGAAATTAAAAAAATTGAAAAAAAAAAATGAAAAAGATAATGTTGACTAGAGCTGCAAATAAACCAATACTCTCACCAAAAACTCGAGTTTGAGTTTGCTAAAGGTTTGTTTGAGTTCAACTCGTTAGTTAAACAAGCCAAATTCAAGCTTTAAATTCAGGCTTGTTTACTAAACGAGACAAACTCAAACCTATATAAGCTCGACTCGTTAATCTCGTGAACAGATTGGTAAGGATTAAATATGCTATTAGTAACTAAATATTAGCAAACAAACTTAAGAAAACTAAAGTTCGGCTCAGTTCGGTTGTAGCCCGACAGTGGGAGTTGACAACAACGTCTCGAAATTAAAAAAAAATTGAAAAGAAAATGAAAAAGATAATGTTGACAGTTTTGTAAGGATTAAATATGCTATTAGTAACTAAATATTAGCAAACAAACTTAAGAAAACTAAAGTTCGGCTCAGTTCGGTTGTAGCCCGACAGTGGGATTTGTCAACAACGTCTCGAAATTAAAAAAAAAATTGAAAAGAAAATGAAAAAAATAATGTTGACAGTGGGATTTGAACCCACGCCCTTTCGGACCAGAACCTTAATCTAGCGCCTTAGACCAACTCGGCCATATCAACTTGATGTTAACTAATCAAACGTAATTATATTTAACTACAAGTTTGTGTTAATATCATTTTGTGTTGCTACTAACCCAATTATTATTATTTTTGGCTTTATTAAATTACTCCAGTTTTCTCTATCTTACCATTGATTGAGCAAACCATTTAGACGAAATTTCAGAAAATCTTTCCTTAAATGTTGTGATAACACCATTTATATGCAGAAACTCTCTAATAAAAATTCTCAAATGCCTTTGAAACAATCAAGTTTCCACAACAATTAAGAAAGTTGAAATCTCAAAATCATTAACCATACATCACACAAAATGAAATTTCTATCCCAAACAAACTTTCACACTATACAATCCCATTTGTAGTTTAATGTACATCATCTCAAAACACAAAGTAAACCTCTCACCCTTTTGATAGTAATGTAACATTTACAAAAACAAAGAGGATGAAAATTAAACCACCAAAATACAATACACTTTCAGTCCATTTTATAAGCCCAACCATGTTTATCCAAGAACACTTGAACTGCTTCTTTAATAGCTAAATTTGGCACCAATTGAGATGGATATAACGATTCTCGAGTAATCGGATCAAATTTCCCCACCTAAATTTCCAAAAACATAATCATTAATTCGAATAAAAATTAATTTAAATAAAAAAATTACCTTCTTTAAATGGTCAAGTATAATTGCTCTCTCATACGTAACACCACTAGGAGTAATAACAGGATCACGGTAAATATCCAACGTAATTTTACAACATAAGTAATCCGGTACCTGAACATAATATTAAAGATCACAAATTTTAATTAATTAAATTACTTAAATTCGCATTCTCACCTCAGTAGGTACATCATCAATAGAAGCTTTATCAAACACTTTATTTAAAGCTTCGATTTGTTCTAAATTTGATATTTGTATTTCATCTACAAACCCTTCCTTTTTAGTAACATCATGTGAATGTTTTTCTTTAAGAGCTAATTCACAAGCTTCTTTTAGAGTTTGAAGATGTAAAGCACGTTTAGTAGATTCATGTTCCCATAACAAGTATTTAGCTTTAGCTAGCTCTTGCCAGATTTCTTCTACCATGTAACTCTTTGGATTTGCACCTCTTCCTAAATCTAATGCCTAGAGATAATAATTATTCATGTTTAATTAATTTTTATATATAGCAGAAATGTAATAAAAATTAATCTAGAAATACATACTTTTGCCAGCTCAGTAACACCTTCAGCATATGCTTCTCGTTGTAGTAAAGCAAGACCTAGCATATAGTGACCCTGTTGATACAAAAAGTATGTTTTGTTAGAGCAGTATCTATCGAATATGCTGACTAGGCGGATCGATTGAATCTCACTACACAAACTAAAGCTTAGATAATAAGTTTTTAAGCAATACACAAGCATACATGTATTGGTGATGAATAGAAGAGGGGATTTTGATGAAAGAGTTATGAAGTAGGAATAAATTGATTTTGATGAAATAATTGAAATTCCAAACCTTAACAGAAATGTGGTCAAGCTGAATCGCACTTCTACAATCCTCTTCCACTTTTGTCCAATCACTATATAATATACAATTGTATGATATAATGAAGTTTAATTTGTTAAATAATTATCTAATTAGTAATGAAATTATGAAGATGAGCTCTATACCTCCGTTTTCTATGACATAAAGCTCGATTTGTCCAATATATTGCAACATTAGGGCACAATGTAATAGCCTGATAATTTCACCATAATTTGTTAGGATAAAGAACTCCAATTATTCAAGCACAAATCGAGAAAATGTTGATTTTAAAATTGGAAAAAAAAAGTAGCTGAACAAAAAAAATGTTAGAATCTGATAAATTATACGATTTTTTATCCCAAACTACGCGAGCTTCTCCGATACATTTCTATAAACCACAAGGAATTATCAAACTGTTACGATTAGACAGGTCTAATGTGCAATATTGCAGTATAGAGAGTTTGTTTTGCAATTTATCCAAATATTATATGTATAGAGGTTGTGATTTATGAATATATAATATACCTCGGTGTAGGCATCAATGGCGGCACCGAATCGATCCTTTTTGAAGTAATTGTTACCTTCTTGCTTGAGCTTTTCCGCTTGATTGGCGGCCGCTGATGCAGCCACCGTCGGCGACATTTTTCAACCTTTTCTTCCAATTAAAATGAATATATTGGAAGATGCATACATATAAGAGATAAATCACCTTCGAAGATACAATGGCTAGGGTTTATACAATACGATCGCGTATATGTATTTGTTTTGAGGTCATTAGGGGGAGAAAAGATATTGTACGGTTGCGAGTACAGAGGAAAAGGTGAGGGGAAATTTGGGGGGAAGATTACAAAGTACGAAAAATCATACTTTATGTGTATACGTCAATTTAGGATTTTAGTAGATATTTCTAGATTTATTGAGTATTTGGTCAACTTATTGTCTTTTAATTTAGGGATTAGGTTTTCTTTTGTCTTATTACATCACTATTGGGGTTGACAAAAAAAAAAAAAAAATTACATCACTATTGGGAAACATACTCCCAAATAAAAAATATAACAAATTCTACTTAGATAGGGACTTGTCGTTTGGTATATCACGTTGTTTAGTTTCACGTTTATCTTTTTTTTTTTTTTCATGTTCTTCTGTTGAAATCACATTGCAACATCAACATATATATCATGGATTCTACCACTTGTACACTCATATTTTAGCGGTTTGTTGATATCTGAGTTAACTACATATAATGATCTGGTTCAAGAATTGATGTCATCATTTGCACATGGGTTGATGTTTTATCTTCGTTGTTTTTGAAGGTCGTCTACGAATTTCGAGTTCAACTATATTGTCGCAGTTTCCCACTTTTTGTTTAACTTAACGTTCTTTTCAATCAATTGGGGCATAAAAGCTCGGAACACTGGTCTGTTATTAATTGTCGCAACGCGCTTCTCATGTAATACCCCGGGTGTACCCTCACACGTCTAGCTCACTACAATGTTAAGGTGTTTAGCTTCTTCTTCATTGATTAGTAAAAGTTTCATTAGTAAAACGAACTGAAAAAATTGGAGACAGAATGACTTTACTTTCTCTTTACATTCTTTCTTTAGGTTTTGTAGAGGTTGGCTAGTAGTTAGGGTTTGACTAACTTGACCGATATTTGACCACCATAGATCATCTTCGTTCTTCCGTCATGGTCTTCCGTAGGTCATCGTCGTCAAAATCTCGTCGGAGTTGTTTTTCTTTTAATTGTTTGCAGTTTGCTTTGTGTCCTTACTATTTATAGTATTTCTTAATTGGGAAGTCTAATGTATTAATTGTTGATTTGCGGATATAATAGCATTAATTTCTAAAAGCTAAAATAGATCTGTTTTCTACAGATTTGTCGGCTATTAGAGAAGGTGGTTTTACGCGCTACATTTATTGGAAGGGTTGATATTTTGTTAAAACTTACTGCTTTTCACGGAAACAAGTGCAATTAATAGCTAATCACTGATCTTGAATCAATTTTCTAATAGCTATTCACGGAAACAAGTGCAATTAAAAGCTATCTCGTCGCAGCAGAGGTTTTCTTATTCGTTTTTCTGTTTCTTGGCGGATTTTGCTCGTTCTTCTTGCATTGGATTGATGGTATTGAGGACATTATCATGGCCCCGCAAAAGAAGAATTCTTTTAATCAGGTGAAGAAAAGTGTAATGGAGACAAATGTGGCTAAGTATATTCTGGCTACTCCTATAGTTAAAGTTAGTAATAATTTTTTTATGGGAAATATGAATAGTGGATCAGAAAAGTGTACAGGAGTCTGAGAGTGTAAACCTATCCGAAAGTTTTGATGATGTGGAAGAGAATACTCAGATTATGAGTAATATCAAGTTGTTTGATAAAATTATTGTGAAGAAGTGTGTTGTTGACAATGGATTTATGATTGAACAAGACTTACCAGGTTCTGGAAAGCATATTATTGAAGACCCTATTACTGATTATCCATTAGTAGAGAATTTGAACGGCCAAGAGTATGCTTTCAAGAAGAGTGAGGCTCTAATAATTCTCAAGAGGTTTGAAGATAGTATGTGTTATCAAGGAAGCAACTTTGCTAATAGTCCAAGAAAATCTCCTTTACTAGGTACAAGTACTTCTTAGGGAGATTTTAATGTTTTGAATAAGTTAATGAGGATGAATTTGCACATAATAATATAAATGATGCTAAGGATGATGTGGATAATGTGGGAATATGGACTGAACTATTTAATGAAAGTATAAAAGAAGATTTAAAGTTAAATTACTATCCTTTTGTGGTAGTCAATGGGAAGTGCGTGGTTAAACCTCCTAGGAAAATAGTTGAAGAAGGTGATTTGATTTTGGAAAAATTGGTTGGTTGGGCAATTTTTTGGTGAAGCTCCTACTTATAATATGGTGCAAAATATGGTTAATATCCAATGGTAAGATAGAAGCATAACTGAAATCTAGTCTATGTATATGGATGTTAGTCTATTTCAGTTTCAAAATAAGCAGGAGTGTGATAAGGTGTTTGAACAAGTTTGGCATATAGGGGGACAATTATGTTTAAAGAAATTGGGGGCCAAATATGAAAATTGAGAAGTTGGATATGACTAAGGTTCCTCTGTGGGTAAAAATGAGAAAGTTTCCACTTCAATCATGAAAAAATGAAGGTTTGAGTTATGCGTGTAGTGCTATGGGGAAGCCAATTTAGTTGGATCCTATCATTAAGTCTAGAAATAGACTAAGTTTTGCTAGAGCTTGTGTTGAGGTGGATATGACTAAAGAATTGCCGAAAAAGGAACCTATTGATCTTAAAGAAGGTGATTTACATGAGGTGGAGTTCTATTATGAGTGGTTACCTCCAAAATATTATGTGTGCAAAACTGTGGGGCATAGTGTAAATAAATGTGCAAAGGCAAACCAGAAGAAAGAGAAAACTAAAGTTAATGTTACACATAATACTCTTCCTAATGATCATATTCATAAGAAAGAGGGGTGGAGAATTGTGTCAAAGCCGAAGAAAGTCAATGATAGTAATAGTCCAAGTAAATGAAATATAACTCTTATCGATCAAGATAATAGTGAAAGAACTGCTAATGAGGAGTATATTGTCAGTAATTCCTTTAATGCTTTGAATCTTGCTTATAAGAATCTTGAAGAGGCTATAACTATGTTTGTGGGAAGTACTCATATAGTGAAGGCTAATGATCTACCTGATAAATGATTATATCTTCATGGAATATGAGAAGACTTAATCAAATACTTAAATAAAAAGAGGTTGTGAAAGTTATTCAGGAAAAAAGAGTCGATGTTATTGGGTTATTAGAAACTAAGATGAACAAGTAGAATTATGAAAAGTTTTGTAGTAGTTTCTTGTGTAATTTGGGTTCTTTGTCTAATCATGAGAAAGATAATGGGGGAGAGGTTGTGCGAGATGGAATAATAAAACTACCTATGTTAAGTATATTGAGATAAGTGATCAAGCTATTCAGATGGAGATTTTGGAATTAGTATTAAGAGAAAATTATTGTGTGTGATGATTTATGTAGATAATGATGAAGATAAAAGGAGAGAGTTATGGAGTATGATTACTATTTGGAGTAATGATATAGTCATGATTCTAAAAGGCGCTAGGCGCTACTAGGGCGGTCGACCACCTTCGAGCGCCTAGATGGCTAGGCGGCCTATTAATCGGAATTTAGGCGGTTTCTCCCTAGGCGTATTTTATATTAATTTACATTAAATATACATTACTAATACATTTTATTGACTATTATATACATCCTAATATACTTAAAGTAGATCAATTTAACAAAAGTAGTATATATTTAACTATATAACAGTAATAAAATATTATTATTATTATTATTAACCTAAAAAATTACCAATTCGAGAAATCTAGACTTAAATTTGAAAAATCATACCTTCATTTTTCCTCGCGCGTAAAATCTCGAACCTAAGTAGTTTTTTCTTTATATTTTCTTATGTGTTGAGTTGGATTAGATTGAATTAGTAATTTATTGGCTAGCATTCTAGGTAGTATTCGGTTTGGGGGACCCATTAATTTAATTGTGTAGTTTATTAATTAGATTATTCATCGACGAACCTTCGAGCCACCTTCGAGAGAAATTTTAGGCGAAACGCACCTTGGAACGCCTAGTCGGAGCGCCTAGGCGGCTAGGCGGCCTTGTTTTAGAACACTGGATATAGTCAACCGTGTATATGGAAATTTTGAGGGTTGAGGAAAGAAGTGACTGTAATACTTTCATAGGTGCTCTATGGACTTTGAAGATTGTATTAGTGATAAGGTATGTTATGTCTCCTTGTTTGTGATAGATAAATCCCCTTAGGATATATCATTTTAGGTTGAATTTGGACTTAGTTGATAGATTTATAGGCATATTTTGCTATTTTGCACATTCGTACTTCGAAATTGAAATATTGTTACTTGTAAAGCTTTTATGCGTTAATTTGCTTGTTTAGTGTGAAGTTCTTAGGTACATGGTTTCTATGAGGCACCATGATGAAGATAATAAGTGAAGTTTAAAGTCCAAGATCAAAAGGAAGTGTTAAAGAAGCAAAAGACATCACTTTATGGAAAGTGGAAGAGCATTAGACACTGGAAAGACATAACTTGTAGCCCTTCCTGAGCCCAAGTGATGTGGATTCTAACTTGGTGGTTCAAATGAAAAAGATGGACCTTTAAGTTAGCGACATTTGAGAAGTGGTTTCAGGTGATTTGGACTTAAGATGTGAATGTTACACCTTTTTTACTGAACTGGTGTCCAGCAATGCGGGATTAATAAAACGGATTTGGACCCTTAACATTGAATTAAGGTGCGCGTAATCCGTTTTTGCAGCTCTATATAAGGCTTTTTGGACCTCTTAATTTAGTACGCTTAATTTTATCACTTATTTTGAAAGAGAGGCAGATCAGAAACACTTGGAAACAAAAGGCAAAAGCTGGAGAAGTATTTCTATCTCCACAATCAGCCCAGACACTCCAACGGTTAAGGTTCTTTTTTAGTTTAATTTAATTCAGACATTATGTATTTCATTAATTGTATTTCTTTTTTGCATTTAGTTATGAGCTAAATTCTACATACTTAAGAATCACAACATGGGAAGAACCCTAGTTTTATAATTTAATGTTTTTTTCGAATTTAGGATTATTTGTGTTTTCAATTAAGTTGAGTATTGCATATTGACTATTATTTTGTATTTATTCACTATCAATGACTTAGCTAATCAGGGATAGGTTTTAGTAATTAGGCTATTCGCTAGTGGCGGCGATCACCTGGAAGGGGGGGGGGGGGGTAAATTACAGAACTAGATAATAGACGCATGGTATTCGTTATCGAGCTTGCGGCCTTAACTAATCACGTAGCCAACTGAGTTTTATTCTTAATCATCTGAAAGTAGCTTATAGTCACCCTGACGGGGTCTGTAATACCGTAGGATCGCCTCCTAAGTCTACCCTGACGGGAGTTAGGAGGATCTTAGAGTCCCGACTAATATTGAAATACCGACTTTACCCTTGAACGAATGCATTAGATATACGAACTTAGGTGATTCCCTAGCGAGACTCAAGTATACCCCTCTCATCATAAGTAATCTCTTTAATTTAGTTTTAGTTTAATTTATTTTACTCAACATTCTTGCGTTTAGTCTTTTAATATAGAAAAACAAAACAAATATCTTATTTATTTCTTTCTACTTCTTATCTAGATACAGTTATCTTACCTCGCAATCCTTGTGGAGACGACAATCTTGTTTTTACTAGGGATGGTTATGGTTTAAAACCAAAACCGATGAAAATCTGAACCGATTATGCAACCATGGATAAAACTGTTAGGTTATGGTTTTGAAAAGTGTAACCGATGATTAAATCTGTTAGGTTATGAGCTTAATAAAAAAATAAAGCCGAATAACCAAAAATCCGTTTATCATTATTTATTGAGCCAATTGTTGATTGATGCCTATTAAAAAACTTATTTAAAAAAAGGTGCCTAGAAAAAAATATTTATTAAAAACAGCCTCATCCCAAATTTACCCTTATGATTAACAATTAAAAAATAAGAAAAAAACTAATTATCACACGCGCGCGTCCGTGAATTTTTTTTTTAAAATCGTCATAACTAATTCAAAAAAAAAAAAAAAAAAAAAATAAAAAAAAATTATATTTGGAAAAATCAAATTAATATTTACGTCTATGATTTTTTTCGGAATTTTCTGAATTTTTTGATTTTTTTGATTTTTTTTTTTTATTTTTTTTTCGCAGACACGAAATTACAAACATGAAATTCCATGTTTATTTCACGGTTTAAAACATGGAATTTCATGTTTAAAACATGGAATTCCATGTTTAAAACATGAAAATCCGTGTCTGCGAAAAAAAAAATCAAAAAAATCAAAAAAAATTCATAAACGTAAATATTAATTTGCTTTATTCAAAAATACAATTTTTTTAATTTTCTGATTTTTTTTGAATTAGTTATGACGATTTTAAAAAAAATTCACGGACGCGCGCGTGCAATGGAATTAGTAGTAGTAGTAGGTGGTGGTGGTGGTGGTGGTTGTGGTGGTGGAGGTGGTGATGGTTGTGGTGGATGTAGTGGTGGTTACATACATGGTGGTTGTGGTGGTGGTTGTGGTGGTGGTGGTGGTGGAGAAAGAAGTACCCTATTATTTGTTTAATATTTAAAAATTAATATTGTATTAAAATAAAATAATATATTTAATAATAAGGGTAGTAAAGGTATAGAAAATATAAAGGGGATGTTTTCTATAAATATTTATTTCATTAGGCATTTTTTTATAAAATATTTTATTGAAGGCATAAAAGAACAATTAGGTAGTTTTATGGGGATGTTTTCAGCAATAACCCCTTATTTATTTTAGTATATTTTAAAATAATATAGATAAAAAAGTATTTTCATATCTCAAAACTAAAATCAAAATATTAAATTTAACAAAAGAAGTAACGACTATATTATTTAATTAATGATCAACATAATATTTTATATATTTTGAATATTTTTCTTGTATTTGTGATTAAGAATTTTTAATATACTTATAGAGTTATAGTTTGGATATGATTAAAATCCAAAAAATCGCTTAAAAAACCGAATCTGAATTATTCGGTTATGGTTTTGAATAGGAAGTTCGGTGGCTAATCCGTTAGGATTTAATTTTTGATAAATTAGATGGTTATGGACATGGTTTTGGATTTTTTTTTGCAATAATCCGATTTGTTGCCATCTCTAGTTTTTACATACTTATTTCTTGGACGACCCGTACACTTGCGGCTAGTCGCTTCTCTTCTATAGTGTTGATTTTTATCTTACTCCAGGAGTGACCAAGTTTTTGGCGCCGCTACCCGGGATTGCAGCGTGTGCTTCTTGTGTTTATTTCTTGTTAATAGAGCTAATTGTTATATTCTGTTTTACGCTTTTCTTGTGTTTTGTCTTTTTCATATCTCTTAGGTTTGGTGCATGATCTCGGATCCCGAGGCGATACTAAAAGTCTACAGGAAAAAAAAGAGAGAACGACTCGAGTTAGAGAAGATGGCAGAGTTGAATGCCAATATTCAGGTGGAGGTAGATGAGAATGGGAACCCAGTAGTTCCACAGAATCCAGTTGTTCCACCCGGAGATAATGCTAATGATCGAGTTCCAGATCCTCCTCGCAAACAACTAACACATAACAACCATCAAGGTGCACAACCTCACATGAAGATCAAATGAGTTGGCAAGCTAATGTTCACGTGGTACAAGATATGTCCCAGTTGTGGGGCAATTGATCATATTTTGGAAGAGTGTCCTTATAATCCGAAAACTGTGTGCTTCATAAATAATTAAGGTAACCAGTACTCGAGTGGTCAAGGGTATGGTAATCAAAACATAAACCATCCAGGTTTCCGATATTCTAATCCGCAAGGGGCTGCTAATCCAGGAACCTATCAACCAAGGCCCCAAGGGAACACTTACCATTCGAGACCTCAAAATCAATATCAAGGAGGTCAAGCTTCTCAAAAATCCAGATATGATGCTTACGTAGATACTTTGGCTAAAAAAGCACTCCCTTCCCGTCCATAAAAAGGTGCGCTTACTGCAGTCGATTTAGCTATCACTTTGAACCAGTTCATGGTGGTGTCAACCGATAAGTCAAGTAAAATTGAAGAACCGCTAAATTCACACTTAGCATCTTTTAAAATTTTGGAGAATCAAATATCTAAAATACTAAGGACAACTCCCAAGCAACACCAAAAATACTGAAAGGAATGAGACATGTAATTTTCGTCCTGTTAAGGAGTGGTAAGCAACTGCCACCACCATATTTTCTAGTCGTGAAAGAAAAAGAAACATCTGTCAAACCAAAGACGGTAAAGGATGTGGTGGAAAGAGAAGATGTACCAGCTTTGGTAGAGGATGAAATCGAGAAGATTCCTAGAAAAGAAGAAAGATACAGTGGTTAAAGAGAATCACCCTCCTCCGTCATTCCCCTCACGAATTCAGAAGAAAGATGATGAGAAAGACTTTCAGAAATTCATGAATGTAGTTCGTAAGATTAACATCAACCTACCGCTTTTGGATGCTATTAAGAAGATACATAAGTATTCAAAATTCCTGAAAGATGTGCTATCCAATAAGCAAAAATATTTTGAGGGAGAAATATTCCCATATCCATTGGTGAGGAGTGGAACGGGAGAGCTCTGTGTGATTTGGGTACGAATACTAATCTCATGCCCAGATCAGTTTTTGAGAAGTTGAATACTGGGAATGCAAGTCCAACCATTGTGGTCTTGCAAATGGTTGATGGATCCCTCACTCATCCTGAGGGAAAGGTGGAAGATGTCCTTATCAAGACATGTAATTTTATTTTTCCATGTGATTTCATATACTTGACTACGAAGCGGATAAGAAAGTCCCTATAATTTTGGAAATACCATTCCTAGCCACGGGGCGTACTTTTATTGAGGTTGAAAATGGAGAATTAATCATGCATGTTCAAGAAGATGAGGTAAAGTTCAACGTGTTTAGGGAAATGAAGTTCCCTAATTCTAAGGATGATTGTTTCCGTATGGATGACATTGATTATTTCCAGACAAGAGGTATTTGAGGAGATGAATTTTGATGATGTATTGCACGCTGCCCTAACACTTGACTTACCTGAGATAATGGGAGAGCTTGCTAAAACTGTGGCAGCTCAGAATTCTGAAAATGCAAAGCCTAGGCGCCTATCCTATGAGCCAGTGAGAGAATTGGAGGATATTGAGCCTCAAAATAAACCATCCATTGAGTCTCATTTGAAACTCAAATAAAAATCACTCCCGTCACACTTGAGGTATGCTTATTTGGGTACTAATGATACTCCACCTTTTATTGTTTCAGCGAACTTAACAGGTCTTCAAGAAGACAAACTGTTGTGTGTGCTTCACGCTCACTAAGAGGCAGTTGGGTGGACTATTGTCGATATCAAAGGAATTAGTCCAACCATTTTCCAACATAAAATTATTCTCGAAGATGAAAGTGCACGCTCAGTTGAAGGACAAAGAAGGTTGATGCCAGTAGTGATGGAGGTGTTCAAAAGAGGTGATAAATTTACTGGTGTCGCCTAGGGTCTGATATATAATAGATAAAATAAGTGCAAATAAACACCCTAGACTAACACGTAACTCATTGCAAGTATCACATATCGTATGCAAGTTTTACTAGTAAGTAAGATTCGTTCCTCAGAGACTTAATGTGTTATGCTTATGGGCAATTAAATTCGAGTAGCAATTAATAATTAAAAGACAGGAAAATCAAATAAGTATGATGATTGAGGAGATCAAATAACTAAATTAAACTAAAGATAAGTAATCAAATATGAGAGAAATAATATGAGAGAATATAGCTCAGGTTTTGCTCGTGTGCACTAGTCCTTCTAATTCTTCTACTAGTTAATAAGGGTGATAATAGCTCTTAGATAAGTAGTCAAGATTATAAATTCCTCCTAACCCCCTTCAGGGTGGACCTAGGTGAAGACCTCACAATTACCAGGGGACTTAACTAAGGTGCTCCTACGCCACTAGGTTCTTAGATGAGACTGGGCTGCAAATAATGATTGATGATTACATCAAACCCTATTGACTATCTAGTTAGGCAAGCCCTTCCGGATCACTACCGCACACTAGACGTTTATGTGGTGTTTCAATAATTAGACACGCCTTCCGGGTGACCATCTAACTACTATTAGCACAACCCTAAATTGATCAGGTTTAAGACAGACAATAAATCAAAACACATAAAACAAATATATGGTTAAAAAACTAGAATAAATTTAAAATCGTTCTCCCAAAGAAACATAGATAGAAGAAAATAGAATTCATAGATTATACATATGCAAAACCCAAGCTATGGGAAAATTAGTTCATACTAGAAAGAAATAAACTAAAAGAAAGATACATACTGTCAACTTGCTCTCTTGAATGACTAAGGATTGGACTAACATTTAGAACTGAAGACAGACGAGCAAAGACATGTTTACAATAGTTAAAGTGTGTATTTATAAGAGTCTAGGAAGCCCTAATTTGTATTTCTTGGAGTAGAAGGCAAGCATTTAGACTCCTTTTCCAAATCAAAATCGTAGCCTAAAATATAGAAAAGGTAAGAAACTGTTGATGTCTTGTTTTGGACGTAACTTCTTCAATATTGCTCCGATTGATGCGCTCTTTATATTGAAACTGACCGTCTCAAAAATCTCTACACTTTTGATTCAGATCATTCTTCAAAATTCTCAGCCAATCTTGAGTTATGATCACTTTAGTGGACGTAGCTGCCGAAATTCAGATTTACTTGACAACTTTATCTTTTCCTATTTTATTTTTTCCTTCCTTTATCTCCAATTTCCATCATCATCTTCTTTCCTTTATCTCTTGGAATTGATTTTGTATCTAATTAATTACCATATATCGTTAAAGTTTCACAATTAACAAACAATTAAACCAAATATGCTCAAAAAATAATAAATCATCAAATTAAGACAAGAAATAGGAAAATACAATAATACTAATAAAAATCGATATTTTAACTTCCTAAAATACCTAAAATGATGTATCCAACTAAGATTAAATCATCATAAATGGGGAGACATCAGTTACTTGATGCGGGGATCATCTTTCTCATATCTAGTAGCGAATGGGTGAGTCCAGTTCAATGCGTACCAAAGAAGGGTGGTATCACTACTATCCTGAATGATCAGAAGGAATCCATACCTTCGAGAACCGTTGTTGGTTGGAGAGTGTGTATGGACTATCATAAGTAGAACAAGGCCACTAGAAGAGACCATTTTCCCCTTCCGTTCATAGACCAGATATTGGATAAGCTAGTAGGGAAATAGTACTATTGCTTTCTTGATGGGTACTCAGGTTATAATCAAATATGTGTAGATCCTATGACCAACATAAGACCACTTTCACATGTCCTTTGGCACTTTTTCATTTAGAAGGATGCCATTTGGATTATGTAACACACCTGCTACTTTCTAACGATGCATAATGGTGATATTCGGGGATATGATTGATTAGTTCCTTGAGGTATTTATGCATGACTATTTTGTTTTTGGTGATAAATTTGATGATTGTTTGCAGAATCTAAAAAAGGTGTTAATTCGATGCAAGGAAAATGATTCGGTTTTGAATTGGGAGAAATGTCACTTGATGGTTCGTGAGGGGATTGTGTTGGGACATAAGGTTTCGAGTACTGGTTTGGAGGTTGATCGTGCGAAGATAGAAGTGATCAAGACTCTTCCACCTTCTATTTTTGTCAAAGGGGTAATAAGTTTCTTCGGTGACGCTGGTTTTTGCCAACGTTTCATCGAAGACTTCTCCAAGGTCGCCAAACCATTGTGCAACTTACTTGAGAAGGACACCAAGTTCCTTTTTTATAAAGCTTGTATGGCGGTATTTTTGGAAATAAAAGATAATATTATCTCAAGGCCCTGATCGGGACATTCCTTTCGAGGTTATGTGTGATTCAAGTGATCTTGCTATGGTTGCAGTGTTGGGTCAGCACAAAGAGAAGGTATTTCATACCATTTATTATGCTAGTAAGACTTTCACAAGTGCTCAAGTGAACTATACCGTGACCGAGAATGAATTGTTGGTTGTTGTATACGCCTTTGACAAGTTTCGTTCCAATCTTCTTGGGGCAAAAAATTATCGTATCCACAAACCATTCTGCGATCAAATACCTCATGGAGAAAAAGGATGTGAAACCACGGTTGATTAGATGGGTATTGTTGTTGCAAGAGTTTAATTTAGAGATTCTATATTGAAAGGGAGTGAAAATCAGGTTGCAGATTATTTGTTGCGTCTCGAGGGTTCTAAGGTTCAGTGGACCAGAGTTTCTCAAGGAGGTATTTCTTGATGAGAGATTATTTATGATGACCGCAACTGGTACTCCTTGGTATGCAAATATAGAAAATCTAACTGTGATTGGATCTTCCTTGAGGGGTCCAACTCACAATAGAAGAAGAGGTTAGTTCACCGTGCTAAATAGTTCTTTTGGTAAGATCCTTCCTTTTCAAAGTGTGTAGTGATCAGATGGTGAGAAGATGCAAACCAGAAGGTGAAGTCTGTGCGATGGTTGAAAGTTGTTATGATTCACCCTACGAAGGACACTTTAAAGGTGATCGCACAACTGCAAAGGTACTTCAGCCCAGTTTTTATTGACCTACTTTACATAGAGATTGTCATGCATTTGTCAAAGAGTGTCACAAATGCCAATATACCGGTAATATATCGAAAAGATATGAGATGCCACGTAATAATGTTCTTGAAGTGGAGATATTTGATGTATGGGGTATTGATTTCATGTGCTCATTTGTACCATCTAACAAAAATCAATACGTCCTATTAGCTATTGATTAAGTGTCAAAATGGGTAGAGGTTGTAGCTCTACCTTCAAATGATTTACGAGTGGTGATAAAGTTCTTGAAATCACACATCTTCACGAGACATGGGACGCCTAGAGTTATTATTAGTGATGGAGGAACACATTTCGTTAACAAGTAGTTGAATGCGGTTTTAGAGAAGTATGGGGAAAGAAATCGAGTATCTACTGCTTATCATCCATAAGAAAACGGTCAAGCTAAGGTCTCTAATCGAGAGATCAAATCCGTTCTTGAGAAGACTGATGGACCAACACGTAAGGATTGGTCAATTAAGTTAGATAATGCAATATGGGCATATCTCACTACATTCAAAACGCTTGTTGGTGCATCTCCATATCGCATGGTTTATATAAAGTTTGTCACCTACCTCTTGAGCTTGAATTAGGTGCATATAGGGCAATAGCGGAGTTGAACTTATATCCCATCCTATCTGGAAATAGTAGAATGATGAAACTAAATGAACTTGATGAGTTCCAATTTCATGCCTCTGAGAATGCTAAACTTTACAAAGGAAAGACGAAGAAATGGCATGATAACCAAATTCGTGAGAAAAGGTTTGAAGTTGGACATAAGATCCTTAAATATAACTCCAAGTTCAGTAATATCCGGGGAAGTTGAGATCGAAGTGGTCAGGCCCTTATGTTGTGACCAAAGTTACGCCTCATAGAGCTATAGAAATTGAACATCCAGTCGAGCACCTCAGCTTCATGGTGAATGGGACTCGATTGAAAATCTATCATGAAGGCGAGGATACTAATCGCAAGGAAGATCCACATCCTGGGGAAGTCATGTACCTCCTTGAAGCTGCTTAGTGCGAGAGGTAACCCGTTGAAGCTTAACGACATTAAACAAAAGCCACTTTAGATGTATATTAGTTCATTACTTTATGTCCTTTAATTCGTAGTGTATAATCGAGTAGTTTGATGTTATTAGTTTTAATTTTTAAGATATGAGAAAGGTTAGAGTGTTTTTCATGTTTGTAGGTACTAAAATCCTTGAGTTTGGGGTCAAACATGCTTGAGATGGAGTAATTACGCATCTAAGTGGCATTTTGCAAATACACGGACCGGCTACCTGCCATACTGCCGGCATACCGGTCAAATTCCTTGGAGTTGGCTCATTAGACGAACATGCAAAGTGCGTTAGCGACAAAACAAATTCTAGACCGGCTACACAGCCCTATCGCCGGCAATGCTTGTCAAGAAAGCGACTTACAACGATGAGTCCCTGGAATTTGACTACTTAGACACAAGTCAAAAGCGCATCAGCAAAAGCTCTCTTTGATGTGTATTGGTAGTACAAGAGTTGATGGTGTAGCAGTATTGATAATGGTGGAGATGAGTTTTGGGTTTTTGTTTTTTTGTTGATAATGATGGACGGGGTGGACAGGGGTGATTGAAGAAGATATGTTTGAGTTTTTGATTTCTTTTTGTTCTGGTAAGGTTAGAGCTTTATTTTTTGGTAAATTGAATAAAAATATATAATCCAAGTTACCTACCAAACATGGAAAACTGTCACGTGGCGATGACATGTTGATGAGGTGGAGGTGGCATGTGGTGCCAGGTGGTATTGACTAACGGTCAACTAACAGTAAATTAAAAATAAGACCAATGGTATCTTAAAAATTGAAGGATAAGGGTCACTTCGGATCTTTTGACAAATCAACATCCATGAGATGAAAATGACTAATTTGATTATTGTATTTTCTCCATTAGTATGAACTAAATGTTTATTAGTTTTAGAATTCCTATGGACCTTAGACTTTAATTTTCCATTTTTATGTAATTTTAATTTTTATTAATGAAATAAATTTGAGTTATTTCGGTTGAATATAAACTTGTATGAATTTTATAACCTCTTACTCTGGTTAAATTAGTTAGGTAGGATAAAAACTAGACTACACCCTTGAGGGGGTCAGATTGTGGAACTACACCTCTTATTAGGTTGATGTTTGTCTATGAACCGGGAGGTCTAGACTAGTCGGATAGTCAACAAAGTTAGAATTTATCATTCATCATCTTTTGTACGGTCACCTTGATGAAGGTCCCCAGGGTTGTAGAGTAAACCCTATCTACCTGGGAGGGATTTAGGTGGATAGTTGAATCCCAGCTAATGTGAAAATTTCAAATTCACCCTTAACTCAGGAAACATTTAGCTCGTGTCTTGTGGGCATTGCAAGCATATATCAAGCTAATTTATCATATAGTTTTCAGATTTGTACTCGATTCCCTGCTTTATTTTCATAATTATTTTTGAATTTCATCTTTTGCATTATATTCCTTGTAGTTATTTTTATTACAAAAACTCCAAAAATCAAATACAATCTTTTCCCTTTACATTTTTGTCACAAATGATATTCCAAATATGTCTTAAAAACTCTATAATTAACTCCAAATTCCCTCCGTAGAACGATAAGAAACAACTCTCACATTTTTACTTAGGACAACTCGTACATTTTTTAGGAGTGTTCCTCGAATGTGGGTTTTATATCACACCTCGAGGGATACCATAACAATTTTTTTTTGTGTTTTACGGGTACAAAAACCTACAAGAATTAACAATTAAAGCCCTAGTCAGCAATAAACATTGTCAAGTAATCCATTCTTACAGAAGGTCTCATTTTTTGATGAGATGCAAAACATAAATGATAAAGATTTGGATGTAAATTAACGAACTAATAGAAACTCAAGGAAATAGAGAAAATATAGATCTTAAATCAAAATTGAATTTTAACTCTGACTTAGACAAAGAGAATATAATTAAGTACCTAAAACTGAAGATCATAGTGGTGGGTATTTTGGTTGTGTATGGCTAGATAAGGCGGCAGAGAAAGACATTGTTGCTCGGTGGTGATTTGATACAGATGGGGATGGTTGGAGGGAAATGAGAGTGGGAGTGGAGATGGTGGCGACATGGTAGTAGAGATGATGGTGGCGCAGGTGGTAGCAGTGGTGGTTGGTTTAAATACTTTTGTTATTTATGAAAATAACAAACTGAATAAGGTTATATATAATTGTAATTTTTCTTACTTGATAAGAAGATAGTATGTCATATATAATAGTATTAAAGATTAAAATATGGACAAATTTTATTTTTGATAGTTCAATTTTTCTTTTTGAAGATTTTTTTTTTTGATAAAAGAGGTTTTTTAGTTATTAAAATTTTCAATAGATATTTTTATAATTGGTTTTAGAATTTTATTACCTATAAATGTCAATATAAACCCGAATAATAATGCAAAATTTAAATTAAATATATATATATATATACATATATTTATATATATATATATATATATATATAAATGATATCATTATCAAACACTATCCTTAAATTTTTTCTCATTTTCTTTCTCTCTTCACTCTAAAGATCCGCCGCTCAGTCAAAACCATATCACATCCTGTTCAACCAGATCGTTTGATCAAACCGATCAATTAAATAATGATTCTCTTCCACAGGTAATCACTTTTTTTCTCTTTTTATCGATGATCTTTATCTACAGTTTCTTAAATATCGTAAATAACGTTTGAATATCTTAAATAATTTTTAATATTTTATAAAACTTTATATGATCTTTTGTAACTTTTAAACATATGAAAAATCCAGTTTGAGCAAATTTAGTTTTATTTTATTATTTTGAATGTAATAAATTCTAATTTTTATTGATTTAATTTTCTATCATATATTTTAGATCTGATTAATTTCTTATATTTTTATAAATTTTAATACAAATTCAACTTGTCAAATATTACCATAGATCTCGTTTTCACCGGATTAGGGCCTAATGGTGAAATAGGGTGCGATAAATATGGTTTTTCTGATTAATATCAAATAAGAAAGATGTGAAATTCTAGAAAAAAGAATAATGTATTAGTGGTAAATTTACGTTTATATAAACCCTTTTTTACGACTGTTAATTACCAACCTTTTATTTTGTTAAAATTTAGTAATTGAGTTTAACAGTTTCGTGTTCATTTCTTCAGACGAGGCAAAATGAAAGTTTTTGCGAGGTATATATTTTGATCGATAGCCATAACATTTCAATATTGAGTTGTCTACATCATTTTAAGGTTAGAATATATAATTTCTAATATGATTTTTTTTGCGTATTTTGCTTCTACTTCAATTTATGTTTGGAAAAATTATTCGATTTTCAAGATAAGTGAGTATATTTTTCTCTCAAAATTTTAGGGGGCAGTAAGTTATTTTTGTAGGGGGCAAAATCAATTTTTTTTAAATCAGGGAGAATATAAGTTAAAATTTTATTGGGATCAAATATGCATTTCTTACTCTTTCTTGCCTAAGCGTTTTGCTAGTGGGAGAGTTACATATTAACTAAAGTGTCATTTGTTTTTTAAAGTAAAAAGTATTGAATGCTGAATAAATATCATAATAGAAGGCCGTGTCTGAATGAATCAGATTATTGCGACATTTTAGTTTTAAGTGATAAATACTTGATGTTAAATATACAACTAATCATAACTTATTCTTTTGAGAGGCGGTACCTAAAAGAATAAGACTTAGGTGTCATTTTATTTTTGAGTTATAAGTAGTGAATGCTGAATAAACATCTGAATTGAACTTATTTTTTTAGCTAAGAAGAAGCGTATGAATGATTTAGACTAGGTTCAAAATCTTAATGAAATAGACCAGTTGAGAGGCATTTAGATTTGAAGTGGTAAGAAAAAATATTTTGTCTTGTTAATATAGTGTCTTAATGAATAAGATTAAGATCTTATTAAGTGCAAACAAACACCCCCTCAGTTTGAAGTCTTAATGAAACAGATCACTTAAGAGTTATTCAAATCTGAATTAGGCAGAAAAAATAAATCGTCTTATTGATCAAGTGTCATAATGAATCAGATTAAAATTTTAATTAAGTGCAGACAAACACCTCCTAAATCTTTTTGTGATTTTCAATATTACTCTTGACCCCATAATAAAATCATATCAATACCTCATCGTCCCCCATATATTCAGAATGTTCATTTGGCCACCCAACTTTCTTAAATTGTTTCTTGGCTTTGTTTGATTCTGTTTGTATGTATATTTTGTTGTTTCTATGATAAAAGAAATTGAAATCGACAAAAAAATATAATAATTTATATGAACTTATAGTGAAATTTCGATTCATTTATATTTTAATTATATGGCGTTTCTTACTTAATCTAATGTTATGCAGGACATTTTACATTACAATTGACAAAATCCTTCATTCTAAAAAACAAAGGGACTGCTTTTATCTTCTCTTGCCAATCTTCTCCCGAGAATCATTTTTATTCATCATTTTGTTTTGTAAGATTGATTGTTTTTTCGACCCACATGCACACTTTGGAATCCCTCATTTTCCATTGAAAAAAATGGATATCTCCTTTGATGATGAGAGTTTATTGTAGAAATCTTCTTTTTCAATTTGATATGGACGATGGAGGATATTTCATGAATCCTTTTGAGCAATGTGATGTATATATGTGAAGGATGGGAAGTAACATAAAGTTTGTAAGACTGTATGATTTTGCTATAATAAAAAATCGATAAAGTATATCTTGAGATATAGATTAGTTTAATGCTTAAGTTGTTAGTTAGTAATACTAGAGGGACTATTTTGTAAATATCAATAGTTTGTTAGTTAGTTATAACAACTATATAAACAATGTAATGAGCTGAATTAAGCTCAAGAAAATCAAATGAAATAAAACCGATTCCCTTCTCTTCTCTCTGCATTTTCTTCTTCTTCTTCTTTATCCTTTCAATGGAAGCTTGACATTCTAAACCTCAAGCATTTCAATTATTATCATGGTATCAGATGTAAACTAGTTTAATTCCGCAATTACAACATTCATTCTTGCTTTAGATCAAGAAATCACGAGCTTCAAATAACTCCTTCAATGGCGGCTAACCCAGTTACAGAGAATTTCTCATCGCCATTTTATATCCACCCTAGTGAAAACACAGGTGCTTCGTTAGTTTCAAAAGTTCTTAACAATGATAACTTCTTATCATGGACACGTGCAATTGAGATTGCATTATCTGTTAAAAATAAACTCGGCTTCATTAATGGAGAAATCGTTCAACCTCCTCTCCCAGATTTAACTCTTTTTTCAGCTTGGAATAGAGCCAATAATCTTGTTCTATCGTGGCTACTTAATTCGATTTCTAGAGATATTAGAGGTAGTCTATTGTATGTAAACTCAGCTCATGATCTCTATAAAGAGCTTAAAACACGTTTTGGAAAAAATGATGGTACAAGGGTCTTTGTTCTTGAGAAATCACTGAGCTCGATTTCTCAAAATTCAAGCACAATTTTAGAGTATTTCGCAAAGTTTAAAACTCTTTGGGATGAATATGTACACTTTAGGCCTATGCCTGCGTGTTCTTGTGGAAGTATGAATCACTGCAGCTGCAAAATCCTTGATACATTGATTGATCGACAAAATAGTGACTTCGTGATTAAGTTCTTGATTGGATTGAATGATTCCTTTGCTGCAGTAAGAAGTCAAATTCTATTGATGACTCCTTTACCTCAAATAAACTCTGTATTTGCAATGCTCATCCAAGAAGAAAGTCAAAGATTGTTGTCAAATTCCTCTTTTTCTGCACCAACTCACGCTTTTTATTCAAAGAACACTCAAAAATCAAACAATTACGCAGAAAAGAAGAGAGTTATATGTACACATTGTGGATATAATGGCATACAGTTGACAAATGCTACCAATTACATGGTTATCCAATTGGATGGGGAGGACCTGATGTCTCCTCATTTGTGATAGATTTATGTTAAGATGAGACATCATTTTTAGTGATTTAGAAGTCTTTCTAATTGATTTTCTTGAGAAATAGTGCACTTTCCTATTTTGAGTCTTGATTTAGTAAAATAATATTTTTAGAGCATATTGGATTTAATTGTTTATTTAGTGCGTAGCTTTAAAGATAATTATGGAGATTAATTAGAGTCCAAGTCAAAGACTACAAGATATGGAAAGAGATTAGCATGGTAATTGGAGATAAGGAAACAAAAGCTAAAATTATGGAAAAGGAAAATCTGCCTAAATCTGAATTTCTGCAGCCACGCCTAAAGAAGTGGTGATAACTCCAAAAGGAAGCCGATTTTGGAAGATTCCTTTCATAGGGACATAGATAATTCTGTGAGGATTCTTTTGGTATATTGTGGAGCAAAAACCGACCAATAACGAAGAAGATATGCTCAAAACAGTTCAGCAGTAATTATCTTTATTTCCATACGAATTTGAGTTGGGCTTGGAGTCCATTACTTTAACTCTCCCTCAAGAAAACGAATTAGGTCTTCTAAACACCTATAAATACACCCTTATATCACTTGTACATCATCCTTGCCTCATAGTAATTAGTTCTTAAGGTTTTATTCTTCCAGTTTATTGTAGAGAGCAAGATGATGTCTTTTGTAATTTCTTTTAGTTTATTTCCATCAGGTATGAACTAAACTCCCCATAGCTTGGGTTTTGCATCATGTATAAACTATGAATTATAATTCTTCTATCTAAGTTTCTTTGGGAATTATATGTTTTAATTTGATATTAGCTTCTTACCTTTATATTTGTTTATATGTTTTGATTTATTACATGTCATAGAATTGATCACTTTAGGATTGTTTTAATAGTAATTAGATGGTCACCTTAGCTGGGTGTCTAATTATTGAACCACCACATAACGTCTAGTGCCGATATTAGCCCTGACAAAACTGATTCTAACTAGATAGTCATTAGGGTATATGATTTAATCACCATATCACCAATTGAATGAATTGTTTGCTTAGGGCCTTGGTAGCGTTTGATAACCCTATTTGAAACAGCTTCTTGGTTGTGCCGTAGCCCCCTTAGTCGCTCTCAAGGTCTAAGGAACGGGAATTTAGAATCCTGACTAAGTATACAAGAGCTAATATTCTCCCTTATTAACTAGATCTAATAGAAAGAATTAGAAGGATTAGTGCATACTAGCAAACCCTAAAGCTATACTTCTCATCTCATATTTCTTATCTTTTATTTAATTGTCTTAGTTTAATTCTTAATTTCGAAATTCTATTGCTTTCTGTCTTTAATTATTTACTTCTTACTCGTTATTCCTACCCACGTGATTAACACACTTAAGTCCCTGAGAACGAACTCAACTTATCAACTAAAACTTGCATACGCCCTGTAATACTTGTAGTACTGTGCATGTCTAGGGTGAGAGTGCGTAGTTTTCTAGACTTTATTTTATCATATTTTTATCACACCCTAGGCGACACCAGGACCTAAAGGTAAACGGTTTGCTCAAAATCAACAACACTCTGCACATTTTGTTGATGCTCAAGAAGAAGTCAAGAATGAACAAGAACTAAACCCTCTAAATAGCTATGAATTCACACCTGAAGAGATAAGCAAACTCATGGCTCTTGCACACACTGAACAGATGAACAATTCAACTGTGCATCAAGTTACAATCAATGAAGGTATTTCTTGCACCTCATCTTGGATTTTAGACACAGGAGCTACTGATCATTTGATATATTCAGCTTCTATGTACATAAACAAACCACAAAGTGTTCATATTCCAGTTACACTTCCAAATGGAGAGATTATTTTTGCAACACATAAAGGAAATATTAGCTTAAATGATCACATTACTTTAGAAAATGTGTTATGTGCTCCAAATTTTAAGTGCAATTTACTTTCAATATCAAAATTGACACAAGATTTAGCTATTACAGTTGCTTTCTTTTCTTCTTATTGCACATTACAGGATCATCAATGCAAGAGGATGATTGGGATTGCTTATGAAAGAAATGGACTCTACTATCTGAAGTCTTCATCAAAACCTCACAAGATCTTAGCTGTTTCAACAAGAAAAAGTGATATATGGCATTCAAGATTAGGACATCCATCAAGAGCTAAACTTCCTGCTCTCAAAAGGATTGATTCTTCTATTACTTTTTTACAAGATAGTGTTTGTGAACCATGTCATTTTGCTAAACAAAGAAAGATTTCATTTCCTGTATCTACTTCTAGTTCAAAGTCTTGTTTTGATTTAATCCATTGTGACATATGGGGTCCGTTCAAACAAGTCTCTCACACAGGACATAGATACTTCTTAACCATAGTTGATGATTTTTCAAGAGGTACTTGGATCTACTTAATGAGTGCTAAGTCAGAAGTTCACCTACACTTAAGATATAGATTAGTTTAATGCTTAAGTTGTTAGTTAGTAATACTAGAGGGACTATATTGTAAATATCAATAGTTTGTTAGTTAGTTATAACAACTATATAAACAATGTAATGAGCTGAATTAAGCTTAAGAAATGTGATCTTTCATGAAACAGTCTTCCCTTTCTCAGAAATTGAACCTACAAAAGATCTTCACACTTTTCTATTTCCTCTTTCTGACTCGTATATAGAACCTCACAATTCTAACATCATCATTGATCAAAACAACACACAGACCTCAACAAATCAACCAATTACATCTCAACAAACAAGACCTACCAGAAATAGACAACCACCTTCATATTTGAAGGATTATATATACCATTCAACATCTCATTGTAACTCCAAAACTCAACCACTATATCCAATACAAGATTTTATTAGTACCTCAAGACTTACACCAAAATATGCCAACTATATTGAGAATATATCCTCTCAAACAGAACCAAAAACTTATAAACAAGCCTCCACCTCAAATGAATGGATTTCTGCAATCCAAAAGGAGCTTAAAGCCCTTCAAGACAACAACACTTGGACTATTGTTCCACAAACCTCTTCAATGAAACCTATTGAATGCAAATGGGTTTTTAAACTAAAGTATAAGGCAGATGGTTCTCTAGAAAGGCACAAATCTAGATTAGTTGCAAAGGGTTACAACCAACAAGAGGGACTTGATTTCTTTGACACATTCTCTCCTGTGGCAAAGCTTGTCTCAATAAGAATCATACTTGCTTTAGCCTCAATCAATAAATGGTTCTTACATCAACTTGATGTAAATAATGCGTTTCTACATGGTGAGTTAGATGAAGAAGTTTACATGAATATACCACAAGGTCTTCAAGCTCAAAAAAGTACAGTTTGCAAGTTAAACAAAAGCTTGTATGGTTTAAAACAAGCATCACGTCAATGGTTCGCAAAATTATCCTCTTCCTTAATAGCTTGTGGCTTTGAACATTCTTCAAGTGATTTCAGCCTCTTTATTAAGAAATCATCTACTACATTCATAGCACTCTTGGTATACGTTGATGACATTATACTCGCAAGTAATAATATGGATGAAATAAAGAATTTAAAGGCTCATTTACACTCTGAGTTCACGATTAAAGATTTAGGTGAACTAAAGTACTTCTTAGGCATAGAAGTTGCTCGAAAATCAACAGGCATTACCTTATGCCAAAGAAAATTTGCACTCGACATATTGAATGAGTGTGGAGTTATGGCTGCAAAACCTACAAATTTTCCAATGGAAACCACATTGAAATTACGTCAAGAAGATGATCAAGAGTTTGAAAATCCTTCTTCATATCGAAGATTAATTGGGAGATTGCTATACTTAACAATTACACGGCCAGATTTATCTTATTCTGTAAACTCACTTACTCAATTCTTAGCAAAGCCATGTAATAGTCATTGGAAGGCTGCTCAAAGAGTCTTACGCTACATCAAAAAAACTCCAGGACAGGGTCTATTTCTTTCTTCAGCTTCTGAACTCAAAATCAAAGCTTATTGTGATAGTGATTAGGCTGGATGCCTTGATACAAGAAGAAGTATAACAGGATTTTGTATTTTTCTTGGAGATTCGTTGATTTCATGGAAAAGTAAGAAACAAACAACAATAAGCCGTTCATCAGCAGAAGCAGAGTATAGAGCACTAGCTGCTTTAATGTGTGAAATTCAATGGTTAATTTATGCCTTAAAAGATTATGGTTTTAATCATTTTACTCCAGCACTTGTGTATTCAGACAACAAATCAGCCATTGCTATGTCTACAAATCCGGTGCATCATGAACGAACAAAACATGTTGATATCGATTGCAAGTTAACGCGTGAGAAAATTCAAGCTGGTGTAATTAAACTTTTCTATATTCCTTCAAATTCGCAGCTCGCAGATATGTTCACTAAACCACTTGGATCAATTGATTTTCATAGTAATTTGTCCAAGCTCAACATATCTAATATACATGTTGCGCTTGAGGAAAGCTCTTGAGATATAGATTAGTTTAATGCTTAAGTTGTTAGTTAGTAATACTAGAGGGACTATATTTTAAATATCAATAGTTTGTTAGTTAGTTAGTTATAACAACTATATAAACAATGTAATGAGCTGAATTAAGCTCAAAAAAATCAAATGAAATAAAACCGATTCCCTTCTCTTCTCTCTGCATTTTCTTCCTCTTCTTCTTTATCCTTTCAATTAAAATCTCAATCATTATTTAATTAATTAATTGAATTATTTTGAATTATTTATTTCTATTAATTAATTTTGTTCATAATTTGTTCAAAATTTAAAAGAGGGGTTTGTGACCTCATCTGCAACAAAAATATAGGATGTATTGCTATTCTTGAAACTAAAAGCGACCGCTCAAGGATGAGTAATTTTGTCAACAAAATGCTTAATTGTTGGCTTTTCGATGATAATCTTGACTATGATACGATTACGAGTAAAGGCTGTATTTTACTTGCTTGGAATCCAGATAAAGTCGAGATTGATTGTTTTGCTAAAAACACTCAAGCTATCCATTGTATAATGAAGTGCAGAATAACCTCTATATCTATTCGAGTTTCCTTCATCATGGTTTAAATGATAGAGGTCCTATAAGACACTTATAGGATGACTTGATTAATTATGCTGCCTCCTTTGATGATTATTGGCTTGCTTTGGGAGATTTCAACAATGTGCTCAAGCTTAATGAAAGAGTTAATGGAGCGATTGTTACCGCTTATGACATCAAATCTTTCAATTTATGTTGCACCTCTCTTAGATTGGAGGATTTGGAATATACCGGTCAAAAGTTCACTTGGAAATCGAAGTCTATTATGAGTAAAATAGTCCAAGCAATGGCTAATTGAAGGCTTAATGCTTATGCCTATCCCTGTTTGGACGGACCATTCTCCATGTGTTGTGACTTTATTCATGAAAAATGAGACTCGATACACTCCATTCCGCTTCTTCAAAATATGGACCGAGCATGAAAACTACAATAATGTGGTGTGCTCCAGGTGGGAAAGTGATACACTCCGGGGCACTGTTTTATGCAAAAAATTAAGGAATTTGAAGTTTGGTTTAAGGGACTTAACAAAAAGCATTACTCACACATATTCGAACGAGTTAAAAGAACAAATCTTACCCTTACAGATGCCGAGAAAAAGATTCAACAAGACACGTGTAATGCCACTCTTATACTCCTTATGGATGAAATTAAAAATCTTCGAAAGTTAACTTCACAACATGAAAATGCCGAATGTAGTTTCTTCTGACAAAAATCTAGACGTGGTTACCATTTAAAGAGCGATCGGTAAGCTTTTTCAAGACCGAAAGGGGAGCGAAATTAAGTAGCTGATCTTTTATCTCGTCTTGAAGGTTCTCCACTCAACATGGGGTTTGAGTTGGTCAATGAGGTATTATGTGGTGAACAACTCTTTTTTCTAGATAATGATATTACACCTTGGTACACATATATAGTGAACTTCATAGTGAGTGGATTATTCCCCATATAATTCAATCCACAACAGATATTTTGTCAAGTAATTTGCCTTGGAAGATAGCATGCTACATTCCAGTCAAAGTTCAACAATTTGGTTGTCTTGCAAACCCAAGAACATTCGTCGTGTATTTTACTGGGGAAGATGATACATTAGTATTAGTTTTGTTATAGAAATGTAAATTTTAATTGTAAAGACAAGATTTATTCTTGTACTTGTTAAACAAATTTAAATTTGAAATGTAAATCAAGATATATTCTTGTTCATGTTAAAATGTTTTGTTGTTACGTACTTTAAAGTTCTACAAAGGGGGTACTGATGTACCTGATAAGCTTTTGTTTGTTGGTAACTTAATTAAACAAGTAAAACTATATGATTGATGATTTGGTATATATGTGAATGCATCTATGATAATGCGTGTTCACTTTGGTACGCCAAATCCCTCAAATGTGCAATCTTCCTTGGCCTCGTGAGGAACAAGCAACGGTGATGAATGATGAGGCCTCAAGGGGATTGGGTTGCCCGTAAAAAATCTCCTTCAAGATCTATGCATAAGAACCTTTTTATCTTTGCAAACACTTACATTACTCTCATTATCCACATGATTATCTAAAATTGTAGACTGGGGGCACACTTCCTTTAAGTGTCTGAAGCGACCACAAGTGAATCATATGAGATGGAGGCTCTCGTACCCGATCCTCTGAAGGTGGTCTTGTATACAACCCATATCCAAAAGTGGTTTACTGGGGGTCCACTTCTATATCCAATCTTATTATTTTGTAAAAGGATCAATACAAACCAATTTTACTAATGATTATTCTCAGAGATGTAAGAATTCCCTCAGTAAATTTCATCAATGGGGGTCATGGTAAGCGAAACCAGACTGTTGTTTTAACTACAAGTACATCCCAATGCATGAAAAATGGATCCCAAACCCTCACAATAAGATAACAGTCTACAACTATCCATGACCTCCAATTAACACTTTGTCATAATATTCTTGACTTGCAAATTTTCACCCAACTTCATGTGAATTTCGGATCCCAAATTATCTTCAATTTAGTCAATAAATATTTATACCAATATCATAACCCAGTAAATACATTCTAAGATTACAATCACAGTGAATACATTGGTGTTGTTCGTATCAATTATGGTTAATTGGCATCCTAGTACGGGATATCATTCATCTTGTTGTGTAAGTCTGCCCTTCTGTATTGTTTGGGATTTATTTCAGATCACCCATGTTCTAGATGATTTTCTGTGAGGGGCTAGGAGGGGATGAGGGGGTGGTTAGTTCAAATGGTCCGTAATATATATAAGATATAGTACTATTCAGACTCATACTTTACTTAATTTCAAGTGAGGACTTTCACAAAATGAATACAAAATGATATATAAGGGTGACACAAATATAGGGGTGATTGCTATTTGGGGATACAAATAGGGGAAAATTATAGGCTTATATAGAAAATATTGACTCATCTTTTGTACTCACCAATGTCACGACAAATCTTTGTTACAACATCGTACTCTTTTTGTCATATATGTACGACCAAGAAGCTCAAAAGTTGATTTAAAATCAAAATTCTGTCATATTATATTGATACGAGATTTGTACACGTGTGATGTTTGGGCCATTGATGTTTTACTTAGGCTTTACTAAGGATCACATTACTTAAAAGAATCAACGAGCCTTAAGGTCTTGAAGACACGCCTCTCTCCTCAATTCCAACTCCACTTTCCTTCTCTTCTCATTAAAGACCTCAAATCAGATCTTACACTAAAATCCAAAAAACCAATTACATTTATACCCTCTTTTGTATTATTATTCCTATATATATATATATATACTAAGTATATTATTTCTAATCCCAAAATCCTTCCACCTTCCCGTGAATTATTTCTCTCTTCCCATCCACCCAACTTTTCAAAAGCCTAGAAACTATCTCCTCCATTTCTCTTCAAATCGGCGTCATGAAAAACTGCTGCAAATTCGCCGAAAGCTGTCGGAGCTGTCAGTGCTCCACCTACTGACTCATGCTGCTTCAAATCTCGACAAGGCGAGCAGCTGAGCCACCGGAGTTTCAGAATGATGTTCGAGATCTGAGCAGGAAGCCACCGGCGTTAAGGAAGAGCAAGCGACATAAGCTTCGTGAATCAGCTTCAGGCGAATCGTTGTTGTGGTGGTTCGTGATGTTCGAGATCTCGTTCGTGAAGCCGTTATTCTCCGATCGAGCTGCAGTTACTCCGGCGAAGCCATTCACAACCTGAAACAAAACTCTGTTTGAGCTTCTCTTAACCTTCTACAACAATGGCGCACTGTTCACCTTCAGCTCGGATATAGCCCATTCGCACCAGTAGTATACTGCCATTGGTGGTTCGTGAAGCTTAAACATCGGAGTTTGAGTTTGTTCAGATCTTTGTCTACTGCTGCACATAGAAACCTCCAGGACGATTAGATCTGGTGCTCCTTCGTTGAGCTCCCGCGATGGAGTTTTTTTTGTTTCGAATGCGTGTACACATAGGTATTGAGTTGTCTTGTTGACCAAATCTGGTCAACTTTTTAGTTAGGTTAGTTTTTTTAGTAGTTTTTGTTGTAAGTACTTTATTTCATTTTTTTCTTTGTAATTAGTTTATAATGGAAACTCATACATTTTATGAAATACTCATTCAATTTTACAGAATACTTATCTCATTTTACAGAGTAGTCATTTAATTTTATAGAGTACTCATCAAATTCGATAGAGTACTCGTTTAATTCGATAGAGTACTCATCAAATTCGATAGAGTACTCATCAAATTTTTTCCCGGTGATCGGAGATTGGTGGTTGGTGGTAGGTGGGTAGTGGTAGGTAGTGGACAGAGATGAATAGTAAGATCACACTCATTTTGTCTTTTAGTGTTAGTAAGGGTAATTTAGTATTTGGTACACCTTGAGGTCCCTTGGAAGAATTAAGATTTATTCTCCTCATTATAGAGAATAAAATCTGTCTCCAAGACCCTATGTCTCATTCACCCTACTTAAAACTAAGGATCATATCAATTATTTGGAGTTGGATCCTCTTTGTAATTTATATGGGGAAGATTTTGAGTCAAACAAGCACCTCTTTTTTGATTGTGCTTATTCGAGGGCTATTTGGGTTGAGATTAAGTCTTGGCTAGGATTGGATAAGGAGATGAACACGCTCCTAAGTGCTTTGGAATGACTTGAGAAGCTTAAATCTAGAGAAAATTGGAGGAGAAAAGCATGAAGGATTGGATTTGGAGCTACCGTGTATTGTATTTGGAAAGCGAGAAATCACCTAGCTATGAGAGGTGAATCTTCATATAGAGAAACGATTACCAAGGAAATTAAGTGGTGCATTTTTTCCATTTTATTTTCCTTGTTCCCTCATCATTCGTTTATGGATGATAGTGGACGATTAACTTGTATTAATATTAGTATGAGGTAGTTGTATTTAGATTCTTATTTCCTATCTTGAGCCTTTTGGCTTAGGTAGGTAACTCTCTTGTATAGTGTACAATTATTTTGATTAATACATGGTGTCACCTAAGGTGTGATAAAATAATAGATAAATAGATGCAAATAAACACCCTAGGCTAGCACATTATTCACTGCAAGTATCACATATCTTATGCAAGTTTTAATGATAAATAAGATTCGTTCCTCAGAGACTGCATAAGTTAGGAGAACTTATGCAATATAAAGTGCAATTAAAAAGCTAGAATAATAATACGCAAGAAATAAAATACTAATGAAATATTTATTTGGTTTTTGAATAGAAGATCAACTAAATAAAATAAAGACAGACTAGTAAATAAGAGAAGCGGATAGTATGAGAGTTTAGTTCGAGATGTAGCAAGTAATCCCCACTAGTCTTGTTTATTCTAATCATGTAAGGGAAAATTATACAGAATTGCAATAACCAGGATTCTAAATTCCTCCTAAACCCTTCCGGGTGGACTTAGGTGGAGACCTCACAATTACCAGGGGACTTAACTAAGGTGCTCCTATGCCACTAAGTTCTTAGATGATACTGGCCTGCAATAATGATCGGTGGTTAAATCAAACCCTAATGATTATCTAGTTAGGCAAGTCCTTCCGGATCACTACCGCACACTAGACGTTTATGTGGTGTTTCAATAATTAGACACCCCTTCCGGGTGACCATCTAACTACTATTAAGGTAATCCTATACGTAGGCCTCCGCAAGGAAAACAGACAATAAATCTAAGCACATAAAACGGAGAATAAAACACTAATTCATTTAAATAATTATAATCCCAAATTAAAATAGATGTAAAACAAGTCTAAGGTTCATACCCATATGCTAAATCTCAAGCTATAATAAATGTAGTTCATACTAGAGAAAGAAAAGAAAACAATTACAAATTTGAAGGCTTGTGATGGCATAATTTGATGTTCAGCTCCTTCCAGACTTCTCTTCTCTTGATACAGGCTTCTTTTTGGCTTAAGGATTGGCCAATGATGTGTTTCTACTGAATAGAGGGTGTATTTATAGGGTTTTCCTAACCCTAGGGCCGGGTTCTTGGAGTAGAGGGCAAGTAAGAGGACTCTTTTCCAAATCAAATCCGTTTCCTAAAATATAGGAGAAGGTAAAAATTGCTACTGTTTTGTTTTGGGCGTAACTCCTTCATTTTTACTCTGATTTTTGCCTACTTTATATTGAAACGACGGCGTCAAAATGATCTACACTTTTGCTTCATACTGTTCTTCCAAATTCTCAGCCGTTTTTTATTTATGATCAATTTAGTGGACGAAACTGCTGAAATTCAGATTTACTTGACAACTTTTCCTTTTCTATTTAATCTTTACTTCCTTTTATCTCCAATTTCCATCATTATCTTCTTTCCTTTATCTCTTAGAATTGATTTGAAATCTAATTAATTACCATATATCTTTAAAGCTTCACATTTAACAAACTATTAAACCAAATATGCTCTAAAAATAATAAATCATCAAATCAAGACAAGAAATAGGAAAATATAAAAATATGAATAAAATATATAATTAAATTCTCAAGTACACCTTAAATGATGTCTCCAACCTAAATTAATTCATCACAAATAGGGAGACATCAATACAACCGTTTACCTAATCCCCCAAAAAAAAGATTTCTATTGGCACTCCTCCAAAGGATTATTACGCTCAAGTTCATGATGCGAAATTTTATGGGTGGAAGTGTCCTACAAAAAGCATGTTTGGTTCGTGAAAATAATAGGTGTTTTCTGTTTTTATTTTCTATATTTTTGAAAATACTAATAAAAACGTGTTTGGCTACAGAAAATGAAAACAGTTTTCTGGAAAATTTAATGAAAACAGTGCTATATTGGAGAACGTGAAATCGACGTTTTCCATATTTTTTGAAAATTTTGAAAAGAAAACGAAAATCATTTTCTAGAAAATATATTCTAAAAATAAAAACAGAAAATATTTTCACAAACCAAACAGGACCTCGTACACTTTAAGTTTTCATATTCAATATTTTTGAATTATAAGTTATTATATTTATGCTCGTGTGAACATATAAAGTTGACACCTTATGACTTGGAAAGTTCTCCCACTGAAAAAGCAATTGGTAGCGATTCCGAGTTTCGCTCCATTATTTTCAATGGTGTTTCTGTAGATTGTAAAGCTAGAATGCAATGTGAATTTGCTGTCAAATGCAATGCATTTGGTTGTGATTTCTCGAAATTCTCCAATAACAACACATGCAAATCAGGCAATGACGCACGACCTAAAAAAATTATTTTTCATTTTTTCATGCACTTCCTTGCGAGTCTCAATCGAAAAAAGACCATCACAATCAACGAAGGTAAAGGATATTTTGATGTCTCATTTTTTGTGATATATTAATCTATCCACGAGACATCCTTTTGAGGGTTTATTGGGCATAAGTGAGGGATTTCCCCTAGTATTCGACATTATCTCACTTTTCCTTCTCATTTTGGATATATTGCTATTTATTGAGATTTTGGGCCGTAATAGTGTGTTAAGTGTGTAGTTTTTAGGTACATGTTTAATACAAAATGAAAATATGATGAGGAGAAGTCAAAAATTCAATTCCAAATATAAGCCACGGCGTACAATAAAGTCACTTTGGAGAAGTTAGAGCGGTTACCGGAAAAGTCTGGACGCCACATTGATTCAGCCACCACGATTAACTGGTTAAAGATTTGAAAAAAATTTCTTTTGATTTGGATAGATCTTAAAGTTAGTGACACATGAGAAGTCACATAAGTCAATCCGAAGTTGAGATGAATAAGTTATGATATTTGCTTCCACCGTATCTCAAACCAGTCTAGCACTAGCTAAAAATGGGTTGGGCTATTATTAACCCTTCTAAGTGAGCCCATTAAGGCCCATTCGGTTTTATCTTGGCATTTAATCATTTTAGAAGCTCATTATTCAGCACAAAACACTTTATTCACTCCTTTTTAAAAGCAAAAGCACCAGAGAGAGCAGAAAAGAAGGAGAAGAAAGAGTTTTCTATAAAAACCACCATTCTTCCTCATAGGAGCTCCATGTTTCTCCAATCAAAAGAGTAAACTTATTCCTTTTTGTATTTTGAACATGATTCTATGATTATTTTCCAACAGTTTTAATTATTTGAATATGAACTAAGACCTATTTTGTTTGAGCATTGCTTAATGTATGAATCTTAGATGATTTTTTTGATGTTATTTTGATTATGGGATATTACATTTAAATTAATTGAATTTATTTCTATTGGGTATATGTTTAATATTAATTCCATTCATATTCTGACCAAATATTGGGTAGTTATCTATCATCCTAGAGGGGGATTTGATTACAGACTTAGCATATAAACGCTTGGTGTGCGTTAGTGAGCCAAAAGGTCTTGACTAGCCAAGTAGTCGCTAGGGTTCGAACCAATTAACGTCTGAAATTATTGTAAGGCCACTCGGAAGAGGTCTCTAATATCGTAGGATAACTTCTTATTTACCCATGAGGCATTGGGAAGAGATCAGAATCCCGGCTAATATGAGGTAACCAATTTGCCCTTATACCTAAAGACATCAAATTAATCAACTTTGAGAATCACTAGCAATACTCAAGTATACTTCTCTCATATTCAAAACCTTCTTGATTAGTTTATTTACTTTTTGTTTGTAATTACTTGCACCTTAGCTTTATATATAATAACCCAACAAATATTTCTCCTTTTATTTACTTGTACTCTTAAATAAATCTATTATACTCACGAACACAATCATTATAACCTTGATAGTTCATGTGGAGATGATATACCCTACTACTTACCTTATTATTACTTTTCACCGCACCCGTACATTTGCAGGTAAGTAAACCTTTAGTGCATTGATACCAATGACTAGGTGGTTAGTAGATACCAATGTATCTCTAGGCAGAAGGGGGGGGGGGGGGTGTCACTCGGTGTTAGGGAAGACTTTACATCAGTTCCTTGAGGGACTTCATTTTCAGTTACCGAAAGTGATTCCACCTCGGTATTCAGCGAGACTACGGGTAGTGCTTCCATTTTTTCCTGTCCTAGTAAATCTTGTCAGGATTTGGTTTTTATTAGTGATATCTCAATGAGTTTGGATCTTTTGTTCGACACCAACTAATAGAGAGTGAAACACCAGACCAACAAAACACGAATGGTGAAATTTCAAAACTTCTTTTGATGGTTGTCTGACATGAATCTTTCTCTTGGTAAGCTTGACGACCTGAAATGAGACAAGGGTTAGGACCATAAGGAGGTGTGCATGTCGATGAATCTCTGATGGTCAAGTCAGTATTAAGGTCGAAGACCTAGGATAATGTTTATGGATTAGGTCTAACTGTAAATATGAATAGTGTAGTACAAAAAGTGATACCTCATGGAGTTAATGTTATCTGTATTTATCAATATGGAAGATCCAATATACCTGGATAAAAGTTTGTCATATTTTCCAAGAGAGCACTTGGATGACTACAGACCCAAACTAATAACAAAATTACACGTAACTCTTTAGACTCGCGTTTTTAGCTCTACTCTCCTTGTATTGAGGAAATGTGGTAGTTTAACGATACTCCAATGAATGAAGCATAATCATTATACTCGTCGTAACTCGATCAAGTCTATCAGGTGGTATATATTACTTTTCACAATACTAATGTTTGACATATTTATTATTTGATGAATGGATGAATGAATACTTTTATTATAGACCATTTCTGTTAAGGGGAGATATTAAGTTAGAGTTTCGGTTGAATAATAATTTATAAAGTTTTAACTTTCGAGTCAAGAGTAATCTCTCAATTCTTAATATAGTTTCTACTATAACAATTTTTTTTTCTTTTTATAGAAAAACAAATAGAATCTGATAATTATATACCATTTTTTTTCCTTTTTTTATTAAATAAGTTCTTATTGAGATGAAAATCGAAAGAAAATTGATTACATAACACTTCCAAAGTAAGTACACCGTCACTTCCACTCCTAAACTCCCACCAGTGATTGATTATTCCCTAGTAGTTTCCATCACCGCTTCTCAGCTTGAAATGTCGGTGGTAAAACTCTTACACCACCGCCCTCTCCACCGTCATATGCACTTTGCGAGGTTCAGTTCTGACACTAGACATTCTAACTTTAGCATCTTTCACTCCCCTTCTCTCAGGTAACAATTTTCGTAATTGTTATCTAATTGGGTTTCTTTTATATTGCCTTATTGTTGAAAGAACAATTGACTAATTGAAAAGACGAGGTGATTAAAGAGTGAATTAGAATTTACTTAGTTTATAATATCCAATTTCACGAACTGTACATTTAAAAGCAGCAGTTGAAGCTGTATCTATCTCGGAAATGGAGAAGGATAGTGAGTTTACATAAAGAAATATCTCAATTATGTCACCCACAAATACGAAATAAAACACATGTTACTCCCTCCGTCCCAAAAATAATGTCCACTTAGCATTTTCACACATATTAAGAAATGTCATTATTGAACCCTACATATACAAAAATACCCCTAATAAATGTCATAATGCACACCTATTCCTATGCCTAGGAAAATGCAATCAAGTATAAAATAATAATTCAAACTATTATAAATTAAAAGAAAAGTAAGGGTAATAAGGGAAATAGGTAAAAAGGTAAAAAAAAGTTATCTTGAAATGGTAAGTGGACATTATTTTTGGGACACCACATTTAGTAATGTGGACATTATTTTTAAGACGGAGGGAGTAATTATAATGAAATTTACCTCATCAATGGTGAAAAATTAGGCAAGAGATTTAGACGATTTCTGAAATCTCATTTTCATGAATATCAAATGAATGTGACAACCCGGTCTTCCTGGCCCCACGGGCTAGGCCAGTTAGGCTCAGCTTCTTTTAATCATTAGATAGTTGAAGGACCACTTGGGACAATTATTAGATAGTAAGAGGAGGAAATTATAAATTAGATCCCAATATCCCAAAACTTTTTGATTAAAGTCCCAAAAAATTATTTTTTAAGTCTCAATTTTTTTTGCCTGGTTGGATTTTTTACCTCTTTACCCCTGTTTTTATTGGGTACGGACCCAACCTGAGTTTATCGTGATTTAAATTATAACGTAATGGGTACGGATCCAATACATTTTTTGCAATGAGTTTTTTAAGTCTTTTTACTAAGTCGTTTATGTCTTTTAGTCATATGGGGCCAGACCCATATCCTTTAAATTTTTTGTGGATTGTACCCATTAAGAATAACTTTTGTACCCATTAAGAATATCTTTAAATATACAAAATGGATTTTTTATTATTATGTTTTGTACTGCACAAATACCTTACACGGGGCTGGCCCAATAATGAAGTAAATCATAAAATTCAAAGAATATAAACTACTTTCATACGGGGTTGGCCCATGCTACAAAAATACCCTATATGGGGCTGACCCATGATACACCTACATTGGGCTTGGGCTGGTGGCGAGGAGTGGAGCGACGGTTTCCTGGTGGAGGGAGGGCGAAGCAGTGGTGGTTACGGTGGTGGTGAAGCAGCGCTGGTGGATCTGCAGCAAGTAGTGCTGGTGGATCTACAGCAGCAGCGGGTTTGGGGTGGTGGCCGTGATGAAGATGGTGGGGATGGTTGGGTTTGTTGCTGCGACGGTAGGGGGTGAGTGGTGGTCTTGGTGATGAAGCTGATGGTGGGGGCTCGGCTAGGGAAGAAGGTGGTGAGTGGGTTCATGGTGGGGGAAGGTGGTGGGCGGCGAATTGATGAAGGTACGGGGTGGGGGGTGTTTTGTTTACCAGATATAGAGAGAGAGAGAGAGAGAGAGAGAGAGAGAGAGAGAGAGAGAGAGAGAGAGAGAGAGAGAGAGAGAGAGAGAGAGAGAGAGAGAGAGAGAGAGCAAGGTGAGGGTGAGGTAGAGTGAATGGGATGGGGTGGGGGATTTTCGTTACCTTAATAGAGTTTTGGGGTAGGTTTTTTGGTTTTCATTGTGGGATAGGTTTAGGGGTAGTTTGGACCTTTACCTGCTTCTAGTTGGGTTGTAATAGATGATTAGGGTATGTGACTTATATTACTCCCTCCGTCCCAAAATTAATGTCCACGTTACTAAAAATAGTGTCCCAAAATTATTGTCCACTTATAATACCAAGACACTTTTTCCAACTTTTTTCACTATTACACTTATTAAAAAAATAAAATTTATATTTCCAATGCATATTTAAAATATCAAGACACTTTATGAAGGGTAAATTTGTAAATGATGTATGTAATGATTAGATTTCTTAATTTGTGTGAAAAGCAAAGTAGACATTATTTTTGGGACGGAAGGAGTACAAAGTTATAAGGTCATTGGGCCTTATAAAATAAATGCCCCTAGTAAGAGAGAATAAAGAAAATTAGAATATGAGATGATTTTCAAAGGCTCCTTAAACTATACCCCTCTTACCTGGTTGGTCCACCAACTTGAAAAGTTACCCGAATAGTTCAGGGACCATTTGGGAAAAAAAGTTCTATTATCCATCCTGAAATTCAATAAATGGAATTTAATACACGGAGACCAGGTAACTTTTGAAGTTGGTGGATCATCCTGGTAAATGGCATATAGTTCGGGCAATGCCCTTAAACCCTATAAAGACTTACAGTGTAATCAAATCCTTAAAAAAATATGAGGAACATAATGAAATTTTCACATAATATTGGGACCTATAATGCAATTTTCACATAAAATAGGGACCTATAATGCAACTCCATCCCCAAATTTTGGATGGAATTTGGAAATAAACTATGACGCCCCATTTAATTATCATAAATAGGGCTGAAACACGTCCGCCGTTTAAATGGACTAATTGCAAAAGTGCTTGTACTTATGCAAAAAAATTGACTAAGGGGCTGTAATATTTTCCGAGTTAATTGAACGATAGGTCCTATATAATGAAAAAATAACATTATAGGTCCTTGTATTATGCATAAATAGCACTATAGGTCCCTGTTTTACGCACAAATTGTAGAGAACATGCCATGCTGTCCTTAAAACAACATCTGGAAAACATTATCAGCAACATTATTAGCTATGAGATGATTGAATTGTTTCAATTAATTTAAAAGTTTTTACCCACCAAAAAAAATATCGCCAACAATGGTTCACATTTCACATAATATAGGGACCTATAGTGCAATTCCATCGGATGGAATGGTAAAATAACAATGTTCGGTTCGAGGTCCATTCCAGTAAATGGCCTATAGTGATGGGACCATTTGGGAAACTAACCCAATATTTGATAACTATACTTGGTCATCGAACTTCAGAAGTTACTCAAATAGTCCTCCAACATTGGTTTATTAATCCAGGACAATTTTTTTGCATATGATAGAAAGTTTGCTTAAGCTTTAGATATGCTGACATGGATAGAGAAATCTACCGAAGGCTATTATTGAAAATGTTATATTTGTAGACCAAGATAATGCTAATGGGCCATTACAAGAGCCTTGTACATTAAAAAAGAAGTTTGATGATATATTCTCTGCAACTAGGTATTAATTTCAATACTAAAAAAATATCTAGGTTTTTCGATTAACTTTAATGAAATTTTAATCTGCTATTATAGATATACCAAGGCCATGGAGGTAATTAAAAAGCTTCATAAGGATGAGGTTCAAGAGATTAAGACATTTGAGCTGAAGCTAAAAGATGCTGCTTATAAGGTTTAGTATAAGATAAATACAAATTCATATGTTAATATACATTAATTAATATTTATTTGATATACGGTTAAGGGAGAGCATAGCTGAAGATCAAGAGAAAACATAAACATCAAAGAATCAAACTCAGGAATTAGAAAAAGAGATTCAAAGTGTTGATTTGAAAATTCGTCATAAAGGATTTACGAAAGTTACAGGACCAAATTGCAACAAAAACTGCTGAGAGAAGCACTTTGTTTAAAGTACAGCAGAAAAACAATATGCTGCTCTAATTGAGGAGAATGAAGGGATGTTTATTTATGGGGTAAAATACCAAATCTACCCCTGTTGTATGACAAAAGGTCAAATAACCCCCTATGGTTTTGAAAAGGACAAATGCGACAATAGGGGTATATTTGGTTTATTTTACCTTTTTCCGAAGGATCTCATAAAATATTTCTTATTTAGACAGTGACGAAGAATTAAAGGAGAGAATCTACATTTTACGATAAAAAATCAACAAATTAGATAGAGAAAGAGAAGACATGGATTCAAAAAGTTGAGTTCTCGAGAAAACAATTGAAGAATTTCATTACGGATAATTATTTCCAAATGCTACAGACAATGAATATGAAGGTAATGAGGTTCAGCTTAGATAAGAACAAGACAGTCAGATGGTTTATTCATTATGATTAATATGAGGTTTAGCTTCAATAACTTTTTGGACTCTTTGAAATACTTTTGATTAACTAGAATTTTTTAAACTTAATTGATAATTCTTTGAATTTATTACAGCAAGAAAGATGTTTACGGACCCTGGACTAGCAATCTAACTGGTGGTGTAGATGGTCTACACCACTTTCCTAAAGTTATGGACTCAGATAAAGAGAGAAGAGATGTTCACAAAAGCTACTTTTATTTTCTGTAAGTTACCCAAATACCCCCTTGTAGTTTGACTAAAGGTCAAAATACCCCCAACTCACCCCTTCTGTTCCCTTTTAAAAACCATAGGTAGCACAAACTTTGTATTTTTGGGTAAATACCATATATACCCCCTAAATTTTGACAAAAGGTCCCCATATGGTCCTTGACCGGTTTGGTACTCCAACTTCATAAATTACCCGAATAGTCCTCAGACTTTGTTTTTTAACCACCTTTAAGTCCACGTGTGAGCAGGAATTTTTTGCAATTATTAATACGCAAAAATTTCCCAAATAATTCCTGAACTATAGGACATTTACTGGTTGAGAATCTCAACGTTGAAAGATACAGAAATGGTCCTCCAACTTTGTTTTTAACATAGGTATTTTCGTAATTATTAATATAGTCCGTTCAGGGAACACTTGGGTAGTTTTTTTAAAATTTAAAAATTTACCTACCATAAAGCACTTTTTTGAATCAATTGAAACTCTTTCTCCTGCTCTATTATCTTCTAGCTTTATCCGATAAGATTGCACTAAAGGTCTTAACTGTTAAGATAAACTATTTAAATATACAATATATTAAAAAATAAAATCAGTTAAAATCAAACTAATCTTAATGAAAAACTAAGTCTTTGTAAATAGTTTTGATGGGCTATAATTTGGACTCTAAATTCATATTTAGAGTTTGAGTATTTTACAACTTGGTGTTTGTATAGAATTTTAAGTTTATAGTCTTTTAAGCTGGATCGGATAGTTTACTCACCATGCAAGCTTTTATGCAATTGAAGAAAAAGTATTTTAGTAAAAAATTTAAGTGAAAACAAGAGTTCAAACTCTATAGCTTTGTGTAATAATATCTTTATGTGTTTCAGTTTCAAACATATTCGAATTTATTAAATCTTATATTCATTATATTTGATTTGGTGTTACTTTGTTACTTTTTCAATTATGCAGAAATTTTTATTCTAGTGAGAATTCAATGTGTATTTGTCAGTGTGTTGAGCTTTCTTGCGTTTATATATTGTTTTGATGTTGAACCTTTAAAACTGAGTATTTGACAAGGATTCTTTATTTTATATTTGCGGTTGAACACTGAAAATTTATTTGCTAAAATTTTTTGTCTTAAACTATACATTCACTTTATTAATAATATGGTAATTATGATTATCTATGCAAATTTTCCATATCTGTCTTTGAGATAGAGGGAGAGCCTATGGAGATACATTCTCCTTTCTTTTTTTTTTTTTTGGTTACATGGGTTCCGGGTTAGCTTGCGCGCACCCGACGATAATACACTTCATTTTTACCCAGTTACTGATTTGGAATCATGCAATGGTTTGTCTCCTTAAGGTAATGACGATAATACCCCTCACATGTATCCAACTGATGATTCATCGATTTTCATCAATCAAAATCTCTCGTAAAAGCATACCATCTGTCATATACTTGATAACAGTCTTGGGTCCACAATCTTCGAAACAGATTCATAACCGACTTCTTTCCCTAATCTGCACCTGAATTCTTCAGAGACTGTTTTCGCGACAAACATAGTGGTTACTATACGAGGCTGAGCATCATACCCTTTGTAGTTTATGCGGCGGCTTCACCTAAATACTGAGTCACTTGGGTCGTTTTTTCGGAACCCCTTTATCCGATTATTACCAAAACCTGATTATCTTGAACAACTTTGAATTGATAAGCTCATTTTGAGTTTATAGATAGGAAAAATTTGTCTTTGTTCTTGTAGAGAAAGCTTGTAGCTTTGACCAAAAGCCAACACTTCTCTGTATGTGTCTTTTTTCCACTCCGTCATATCGTAAGCTGATAACACGACACCTCGTAACTCATGTGCCAGGTGTCGCTCACCCGCTTCAGGCATTGAATCTTCCCGCGGACGGTTTAGATCTTTCAGGATCGAATTGATCATCCTTCATTATTATTGTTCACCAACTTCGCGTTGTTCTTTGATAAGTGCGGCTTGTAAAGCGACTTCTCGGTTCAAAGAAACTTTCGGATTCTTGAATATCTTGACCGGAGACACATTAACGGAGTATCGGCTTTGACCTAGCAAGAACGATGATTCTCGCACCATTTTTTCAACTGCAACAAATTGCCGGCTTCTGATCAACGCCACGCATAGATAAACTCACTTTTGGTCAGCTAATTGAGATTACTTTGACATAAATTTCTTCATCCCTCTTCACTATGTCTTTTGCATATTTGATCCTTTCAGACTTGTATTTTTTCGTCTACTTTCAGTATCCAGTTCAATTTTTTCTTCATCCCTCTTCATTATGCCACAACGATTCAAACCTAAATTTTTTAGCATTATGCTTCATATTGATGTCATAATGTAAAATGAGTGGTGAATGTTCCGACCCAGTTGCCGGGGGTATAAATACTTGAGCTCTCGAAAATATTTCTATCCAATCGTAATTAGCTAGTACTCTATCCAATTTTATTTTAACAAGCTTATCACCCGCTCTTCTATTAGACCAGGTGTAGTAAAACCCTTTAAAATCAATATCAATAAGAGAATTTTGTATCTTAAAATTTTTAAAATCGTTGATATTGTCATAATTAGCTGGAGTCCAACTACATTTTTCATTTATATTAAGGATAACATCGAAGTCACCGATGATCATCCATGGTTCTCTTATATCTTTGCTCAATTTGGTGATCTCATCAGTCATCCCATATTTTTTTCTAGTCGTCAAAATCATTAGGTGCATGTATACGAACCTCTATTAAGAACCGGATATCATTAATACGCAGAATTACAAAAGACTGGTAGAAGGTGATGACATCTAGACACACAAACTTCTACCACAAAATGAGAAACCCATCGGAATGAATTTTTTTTCCGATGGGGTCAACTACAAAGCTATTACCAAAACCAAAAAGGCGTACTATGTCTTGGGAATCAACCTCCCTTAACATATTTTCGCAGAAAACAGCTATCCCAGGTTTAAAACGAGTAAGGATCAATCTAATATTCGAGACTGTCAGGGGTGCCTGTATTCCCTAGCAGTTTCAAAAAAATGTAGTCATTGTGGGTCGTCGGACGTCTTGGGGACAGTCCGGATATCCCTTTGAATATTACTGAGGTTGTTTATATGAGGTATATTAATAATAGTGCTGATAAAATTCGTACTCATGTTGCAAATTGATGTCTCCCTAATTGTTCTAAATATTATCCCTTAGGAGACATCATTTTAGGTGAATATTTGACTTATTTGATAAACTTTTATGCTTATTTCGTCATATTGCACTTTCTCCCATTGAAATTAGACTATTTGCAGTTTTAGAGCTTTTGTGCATTAATTTGTTTATTTTAGTGCAAAGTTAGTAGGTTTATGAATTTATGAAGAACCAATACAAGGAGGATAAGTGAGAATTAAAGTCTTATATCGAGTGGAGAAGCTAAAGGCAAGAAAAGAATTTCCAAGAACTTAACTAAAGAAGTTGCAGATTTGAAAGACTGTTAAAGATTGCTATTTTTGGGCTACTTAGGAGCGGATTTAGCCTTGGGCCGTGAAACATGGTTTGATGCCTTATTGAGCTAGAAATATTCTCCAAGTTGAATAAGCCCATTTGGAGTTGATATGCAAAAGTTACAGCCGTTTTACTAAGGGTTGTACACCAGTTACGAGAATTAAAGAAGAAGATGGGATCGGGATTTTTATAATTTGACCTAATCCTCTTAACCTAAGCCCTAATACGAATTTAAGCACCTTTATAAACACCTTTATAAGCACTCTTAGACCTCATTATTCAGTACCTCTCATATTTTCTTCAATTTACAACATCCTTAGAGAGAGAGTCAAGACACTTCAGAGAATTACATCAGAGGCTTCATATTTTCAAGTCAGGGCAAGAAGACAGAGGAGAAGCTAGAGCTGGAGGAATTATGTTCTTCCAACAACAGCCAACCAAACCTTTATGTTATCTATTTCTAATCTGTAATTGAATTATGACTTCTTTATATTTAATTTCAGTCTTTAATTTATTATGAGCTAAACTTTCATATACTTGAGAATCGCAATTAAAGGATGAACCCTAATTAATTTATTCTATGTTTTGAATTTGGGATTTTCATGATGTAAATTGAACTGAGTCTGATATATTGGATATTAATTTGTTCTTTATCACTATTTCTTTTCGGTACAACTAGAAATAGCTTTTAGTATTTAGGCTATTCACTTTAGTGGCAAAAGTGATCATTCAACAGGGGGGTTTGAATACAGACTTAGGTAATACCCGTGTAATGTCCGTCATTGACCGACAAACTTAACTAATTATATATCATCCGAAGAGGCATATTCTCCCATATAGGGGGTTTATAGTACTTTAGGATAGCTCTTAGGTCCACCCTGGCGGGGGTTAGGAGACATTAGAGTCCCGACTAATATAATAATACCAATTCTACCGTTAAACATAACATAGAGTATATTAATTAGGTGGATTCCTTGCGAGACTCAAGTATATCTCATCTCTGAAGTTAGTCTTTTTACTTTATTACTTCTTTTCAGTTATTTATTTTAATTAGTCTTTATTTTATTGCATCTTTTAGTTTTAAGAAAACCAAACAAAAATCATGTTATTTTACTTTTCTGTCAAGCAATTATTTCTACAATCTGATTAATACTTGAGTTGAACCTAATCCGTCCCTGAGAACGAAACCCGATTTATCGGATATTAATTGGACAACCGTGCACTTGCGGTATCGTGGTTCCTTTTATTTATCGCATTAATTTTATAACACACCAGGACCCATCATAAGTATTAATGAGACTTTTCGTATTTAGAGGACCGATCCTCAGCTTTTCCTCGTATTTATACAAGGTGATCTGATGAAGAATTAAGAGTGATACATTAGATAAACTGAGTTCATAATTAAATTTATCATCTTGTAACTAGGAGAGGGAGTGAAAGAGTAGTATATAGCAGAAAATATTTCACGCGCTTTGCAATACCTTCTACACCATTTAGGTCTGCAAGTAAAGTCTCTTCCTGTTTCTGTATGTTCCTTATAATTCACCACCCTGTACTTATCATTGCAACCTTTTTTAAACCAAAGAAAAGCGTGGATATAAGCAACAACTCTAATATGCAACATAGAATCCTTATACAACAAATTAATCATTAAAATCAGTATTTTGATCATTAAAAACAATATTTTGATAAGATCGTTGGCTATCTGAAAATTAACAGAGGTATAAATTTCACTATGGGGAAGCGCATAACACATAACAAGTTTCTTATTACGATGAGATCTAAAACGAAACACTTCATTATCGACATTAACGCTTTCCTCAATGTAGTGATTATTCATTCGAGATAGGAGGTATATAAACCTACCTAATTAAATAAGATTGCCATAAAAGAGATGAATATTACTAAAAGTATAGGACTGATTGATTAAAGTTGTGCAATTATGATTATTCTCCTGCGTATAATCAACAGCTAAGTCAAATGCCAAATGAGTGGCTAACCAGGTCATAATTTCCCCCTTCTCTCGATGAGAGAAGTTGAAACGCCTTCTTGTGTATGACTCTGGGATACGCTTCCTATTATATAGAGCAGATATAATACTTATCAACATATCAATACTCTTAGTAACCCACAAAACAAAATCATAATTCTTATTTATATAATTATAGCAGGAGATAGGTTTACTTATCGAGATACATTGAGGAGTATAACTTTGATTGATATATCGTTTGCTGTGAAAGTTTAGTTTTGTGATGTCGTACATGCTTCCTTTATCCTGATTACAACTAGGTTTTACATCCCGAAAGATGTCAATTGGCACACGTGAGTGTTGAGATTTTTTCTTGTATCTAAAGTACTAATATACTACTCCGATTTCATCGCTCGTTACACTCTTCATTCCTTCGAAATAGGTTTTGTAAGACTTACGGTATTTGTTAGCCTCACCTTGTTTTTATTCCCGTTTTAATATTCGATAAATCATCATTTAAACTAAAATTCATTTGGTATCACTTTTAAAGGTTTTCCAAAACCCCTCATTAGATTAGTTGTCTTTAAATCCTTGATCTTAAGCTTGAGCTTCTTTAGAACAGCGTCGCGGTACACCGGACAAGACCTGCGGTACACCGCAGTACCACGGACCAAAGGCGCGGTGCATAAGCTAGTCCGACCAGTAAGCTAAGAAAATGTGCGGTACACCGGACTGAGGCGCGGTACACCGGACTGAGGCGCGGACCAGGAACACGGTGCATAGGATAGCCCTTCAGTTAGCTATGAAATCAAGACGAGGGATTTCGCGGTACACCGGACCATACCCGCGGTACACCGCATGAAAGGGTCTCTGCACTATTAGAAGAGGACAAAGCTTATATCCGTTGGAGTTTAAATCTATCCGTTAGAGAGAAGCCTTTTGACCGTTGGAAGCTTATTTCAGCTATAAATTGAAGCTCATTCAAGACACAACTCATTCCTTCCATCTACCAATCTTAAGAGCAATTAATATTATCATTCAAGAAGGTTTCAAAGGAGCATTCAAGTCATATTCATTCCTCAAGCTACATAGTTTATATCCACTCTTTTAGGAGTTTAGTTCAAGCTATTATAACACCCCTAAACACTTTTACTTTCCTCTTAGTTCTTGTAATAGATTAAGAGAGTAGTGTGAGTATAGGTTCTATACTTGGTTCCTTGTGTTGGTGATAACACAAGTGTATTTCCTTCAAGGTTTTTGAAGTGATTGTAATGGGTTTGTAATCTCACCCGGGTTAAAGAGTTACGAAGATTAGTTGAGAATCTTGCAAATCCTAAGGAGGCTTCCTTAGGTAGTGGATGTAGGGAAACCGAACCACTATACATCGTTGTGTATCTTTCTATCCCTACACTCTTTACTTTTCCGCACTCTATATGCTTGATAAAATGCTTACATGAATAGTTTGATAATATTGTCTTTTAGGATTATCTAGTTTTTAACTATTTAGTTTGCTAAAACAATAGGATTCAAATTAGCTTTTAATTTTATTTACTTGAAATAAAATTAGCCGATTAATTTCCATTGTCCTATTCAACCCCCCTTCTAGGACGCATATAGAATATCAATTGGTATCAGAGCTTAGCTCTATTGTACTTAATCGTTTCTAGAGTTAATACGATATGGATTCTGATCAATCGGAAGGTTCATGTTCTACTAGACCTCCGCTTTTTGTAGGAAAAGACTACTTTGGATGGAAAAATAAAATGGAGATTCATGCTAAAGGAATCGATTACTTTTTGTGGCTTGCTATCAAGAAGGGTCCTTACATTCCTTATGTTGATGATAGTCAAACCGTTGAAAAAGATGAAGATAATTACAATGCTCAAGACATAGCTAAACTCACCAAAAACAACAAAGCTATGAACATACTCATTAATGGTTTGAGTGTCACGGAATATGCTAGAGTGAGTGAATGCAATTCGGCTCATGAAATGTGGCAACTCTTGGAGCTATCATATCAAGGAACGGAAGATGTCAAGGAAACTAATATTGGTCTCTTTATCACTAAGTATGAGCTATTTCGTATGGAGCCCGATGAAGCCTTAAATGCTATGCATCAAAGATTTTCTAACATTGTTAACACATTGAAGACTCTTGGTCAAGAGTACACCAACAAAGAACAATGCCGAAAAATCTTGTTTGCTCTTCCAAAGAAATACAAATCAAAGATCAACTCTATAAGAGATACTAAAGATCTCTCAAAAATGACGGTTCATGAACTCATTTGCAACCTCATGACGGAAGAGCTTGTGCTTGAAGAAGAAAAGATAAGAGATGATGAGGAGAAGAAGATTAAGAAATCCATTGCCTTCCATGCCTTGAGTAGCAAGTTGAAAGAACGAAAAGAAAGGAAGGAAAGTGAAGAAGAAGAAAATTCACATGAAGAAGAAACTAGTGAAGATGAAGGAGTAGCTATGTTGGCAAGAGATATGAAAAAATTCATGAGATACAAACGCTTTGCCAAGAAAGTAAGTTCTTCCACACCCTATAAGAAGAATGTTAGAGCTATCAAACAAGATGAACCCACTTGCTATCATTGCAAGAAAGTTGGTCACATCAAAACCTATTGTCATCTTCTTCAAAAGGAGAAACCTAAGAGAGCAATGCATGCTAATATCACTTGGGATACTCAAAATTCGGATGAAGAAGAAAGTGATAATGAGAATGTTAATCTTGTTGCTTTTATGGGAAAACTTGAAAGTGATGAAGATACTTCTTGGGATGATGATGCCGGTTCAACTCACTTTGCCTTTATGGCAAATCATGATGAGGTAACTCCTAAATCTAAACTCTCTTTATCTAATGATGATGCTAGTGAACAAGATATTCATGAGGCATTTGATTCTCTTTACAATGATTTTTTAAACTCTATTGAAACAAACAAAGTTTTAACAAAAGATTTAGAAATTGAGAGAAATAGAACTAAAGAGGTTTTGAAAGCTTTGGAAGATTGTCAAAATCTTTGTGATGAATGTATAGATGAAAATGAGAAACTTCATCTTATTGAGAAAAATCTTTTGGAAGAAAAAGCTTTGTTGGAGAAAAAGATTGTTGATCAAAATGCTATTATTTTAAAATTTACAAGTGGGCAAGAAAACTTGGAATTGATTTTAGGTTCTCAAAAAATGGCTTTTGAAAAAAGTGGTGTTGGATATGATCCATCAACTAAACAAAAACTCTTGAAAAATGTCTTTGTAAAATCAAAAATTTCAAATGCAATTCCATCTTCTTCAAAATCTTCTATCACTTGCACCTATTGTGAAAAACTTGGTCATAATGCATCTCATTGTTACTATCGTAAATTATTGGATTTGGGATCTCTTGTGCCACTTTGGAAAAGGCCTATATGGGCTATAAAAAGAAAATCCACTAACCCTCATGGACCCAAACCAAATTGGGTACCTAAAGCCTAAATTATTTTTGTGTGTAGGGATTGAGCATCAAGAAGCAAAATATATGGCTCCTTGATAGTGGATGCTCAAGACACATGACCGGGAACCCATCATTATTTACACATCTTTATAAAACAAAAGGTGATAGAGTTACTTTTGCCGACAATACTAAAAAACGCGTTTTGGGTAAAGGTAACATTGGTAATATGAATTCTTTACTTATCTCAAATGTTTTGCTTGTTGAGGGTCTTTCTTTTAACTTGTTTAGTATAAGTCAACTTTGTGATGTTGGTTATAGTGTTAAATTTGAAGCATCTAGATGCATTGTTTTCAAAAATGATGAGTTAGATACTATTTTTATTGCAAAAAGATCGGATAATGTTTTTGTAGTTGATCTTGAGAGTCTTATGTGTCAACGTATTAAATGCTTATCCGTGGTTAATGATAGTTGGCTTTGGCATAGACGTTTAGGACATGCTAGCATGGATTTGATTTCAAAATTGTCTAGAAAAAATCTTGTTGTTGGTTTGCCTATTTATAAGTTTGATAAAGATAAATTATGTGATGCATGTCAACTTGGTAAACAACATCGTTCATCTTTTAAATCCATAAATAAGGTCATCACCGTTAGGCCACTTCAGTTATTGCATATGGATCTTTTTGGTCCCGTTGATGTCACTAGTCTAGGAGGATCTAGATATGTCTTTGTTGTTGTTGATGATTACACTAGATATACATGGGTGATGTTCCTTGCTTTAAAAAATCAAGCCTTCAGTGAATTTGCAAAACTTTGTAGAAAGGTGCAAAATGAGAAAGGCTACTCTATTACATGCATTCGTAGTGATAATGGTAGTGAATATGTGAATTCTCCTTTTGTGCATTTTTGTGATGAATTTGGGATTGAGCATAATTTTTCGGCTCCTAGAACTCCCCAACAAAATGGGGTAGTGGAAAGGAAAAACCGAACTCTACAAGAAATGGCTAGAACAATGCTAAAAGAACATAGCTTGCCTACATACTTTTGGGGTGAAGCCGTTCATACGGCTTGTTATGTGTTAAATAGAGTTCTAATTAGACCCCTTATTAAGAAAACCCCTTATGAGCTTTGGAATGGTAGACCACCAACTATTGCTTATTTTCGTGTTTTTGGATGCAAATGTTTTATCTTAAACACTAGGGATTATTTGGGCAAATTTGATGCTAAATCGGATGAAGGTATTTTTCTTGGTTATTCCACTAAGGGAAAAGCCTATCGCATTTTCAATAAACGTACTCGTACCATTGAAGAATCTATGCATGTTGACTTTGATGAGACTAACCCTTTTTGTATCAAGAAAGTAGTAGATGTTGATTTACATGAAGATACTCCACAAGATCAACCCTTAGAATCTTCTACTCAAGAATTAAAATCTCATGATGAATCTCTTAAGGAAAATGGTCAACTCTCAAATGAAGCTAGTACGGATTTACCAAAGTGTTGGAAAAACATCAAAGATCACCCAAGTGAGTTAATTCTAGGTGATCCAAATGAAGGTGTTACCACTCGTTCTCGTATAATTGCTCTATGTGCTCATCAAGCATTCTTATCTCAAATTGAGCCTAAGAATATTAAAGAAGCCTTGCTAGATGATCATTGGATAAACGCTATGCATGAGGAATTAAATCAATTTGAGCGTAGTAAAGTTTGGACATTAATTGAGAAACCAATTGGCCCTACTATCATTGGCACAAAGTGGGTGTTTCGCAACAAGCTAAATGACACCGGTATTATCACTAGAAATAAAGCAAGGTTAGTTGCTCAAGGATACAATCAAGAGGAAGGTATTGATTTCGATGAAACTTTTGCTCCGGTAGTTAGACTTGAATCTATTCGTATGTTGCTTGCTTTTGCTTGTTATATGAATTTTAAACTTTACCAAATGGACGTCAAAAGTGCTTTTTTAAATGGTTTTATAGATGAGGAAGTTTTTGTTAAACAACCACCGGGTTTTGAAGATCCAAAATTTCCAAATCATGTTTTTAAACTTTCAAAAGCTTTATATGGTTTAAAACAAGCACCTCGTGCTTGGTATGAACGTTTAAGCAAATTTTTATTAGAAGATGGTTTTAAACGAGGAAATATTGACTCCACTTTATTTATAAAAAGGTCTTCAAAAGATATCCTTCTTGTTCAAATTTATGTGGATGATATAATATTTGGTGCTACTAATGAAAATCTTTGTGAGAATTTTTCTAAAAGCATGCATAAGGAATTTGAGATGAGCATGATGGGAGAATTGAATTACTTTCTTGGACTTCAAATCAAGCAAATGAAGGATGGGATCTTTGTAAATCAAGCCAAATACACAAAAGAATTGATCAAAAAATTTGGACTTGAAGATGCAAAGGAAATTGGAACTCCAATGAGCACATCCACAAAATTAGACAAAGATGAAGATGGTAAGGATGTTGATGAGAAAACATATCGAGGTATGATTGGTAGCTTACTCTATTTAACCGCTTCTAGACCCGATATTATGTTCTCCGTGTGTCTTTGTGCTAGATTTCAATCCTCTCCTAAAGAATCTCATCTTAGTGCCGTTAACCGTATTTTTAGGTATTTGAAAGGAACCCTAAGTCTAGGACTTTGGTACCCAAGATTTACCTCTTTTGAACTAATAGGTTATTCGGATGCCGATTATGCCGGTTGTAGACTTGATAGGAAGAGTACTAGTGGAAGTTGCCAATTCTTAGGTCAATCCCTTGTTTCTTGGTCTAGTAGAAAACAAAATAGTGTTGCTTTATCCACGGCCGAAGCCGAATATGTTGCGGCCGGAAATTGTGTGACTCAAATTCTTTGGATGAAACAAACCTTACTAGATTTTGGCCTAGAGTATGATTGTGTTCCCATTCATTGTGATAACACTAGTGCTATCAATCTTACCAAAAATCCTATTCAACACTCTAGAACGAAACACATAGAAATCCGTCATCACTTTATCCGTGATCACACTAAAAAAGGGGATATTGTACTTGAATTTGTCACTTCGGAAAATCAACTAGCCGATATCTTTACTAAACCTATACCCCAAGATCTTTTTGAGAAAATTCGTTGTGAGATTGGCATGAAAATTCTCTAACTATCTTATCTTGCCATTATTGTTTAGTGCTTTTTGTGTATATTATCTTGTTGCTAATATTTTCTTGGTGTTATAGGGTCCTTGAAGCTTCTAATTGTTATCCATTTATTTCTTTAGCCTTTGTTTTTACTCAAAATGTATTTTGACCCCTTAAAATTTTCAAAAATCGTCTCATTGGTTCTTTTAGTTGTTGACAAAGGGGGAGAAATTTTAGTTAAACTTTTTCAAATGCATTTTGTGAGGGGGAGTTTTTCTAAAAACTCTAGTGATTAGGTTGAGGGGGAGTTTTTGATCAAAACTTTATCTTAGGCATCTTCAAAAGTTTATGATTTGTCAAACATCAAAAAGGGGGAGATTGTTAGCCTCACCTTGTTTTTATTCCCGTTTTAATATTCGACAAATCATCATTTAAACTAAAATTCATTTGGTATCACTTTTAAAGGTTTTCCAAAACCCCTCATTAGATTAGTTGTCTTTAAATCCTTGATCTTAAGCTTGAGCTTCTTTAGAACAGCGTCGCGGTACACCGGACAAGACCTGCGGTACACCGCAGTACCACGGACCAAAGGCGCGGTGCATAAGCTAGTCCGACCAGTAAGCTAAGAAAATGTGCGGTACACCGGACTGAGGCGCGGTACACCGGACTGAGGCGCGGACCAGGAACACGGTGCATAGGATAGCCCGTCAGTTAGCTATGAAATCAAGACGAGGGATTTCGCGGTACACCGGACCATACCCGCGGTACACCGCATGAAAGGGTTTCTGTACTATTAGAAGAGGACAAAGCTTATATCCGTTGGAGTTTAAATCTATCCGTTAGAGGGAAGCCTTTTGACCGTTGGAAGCTTATTTCAGCTATAAATTTAAGCTCATTCAAGACACAACTCATTACTTCCATCTACCAATCTTAAGAGCAATTAATATTATCATTCAAGAAGGTTTCAAAGGAGCATTCAAGTCATATTCATTCCTCAAGCTACATAGTTTATATCCACTCTTTTAGGAGTTTAGTTCAAGCTATTATAACACCCCTAAACACTTTTCCTTTCCTCTTAGTTCTTGTAATAGATTAAGAGAGTAGTGTGAGTATAGGTTCTATACTTGGTTCCTTGTGTTGGTGATAACACAAGTGTATTTCCTTCAAGGTTTTTGAAGTGGTTGTAATGGGTTTGTAATCTCACCCGGGTTAAAGAGTTACGAAGATTAGTTGAGAATCTTGCAAATCCTAAGGAGGCTTCCTTAGGTAGTGGATGTAGGGAAACCGAACCACTATACATCGTTGTGTATCTTTCTATCCCTACACTCTTTACTTTTCCGCACTCTATATGCTTGATAAAATGCTTACATGAATAGTTTGATAATATTGTCTTTTAGGATTATCTAGTTTTTAACTATTTAGTTTGCTAAAAACAATAGGATTCAAATTAGCTTTTAATTTTATTTACTTGAAATAAAATTAGCCGATTAATTTCCATTGTCCTATTCAACCCCCCTTCTAGGACGCATATAGAATATCAGTATTCCCTATTATACAAAAAGTTTATGGAAAAGGATTATAGAGTCGAGATTTAGGAGAAATAAATCCATCCGAGAATGGATTCATCAACCCCCAAATCAAAAGGAAGAAATTATAGTAAAGGAAACTGAATCGATTAAAGTGAAGAATAACTTAGAATTAGGGTTTGAAGAGGGGCGTAATTTTTAAAGAGAGGGGAGAGCGTGATTTTAGTGAGAGCAGAATAGAAGAAAGAGTTTTAATAAATCAGGTTTCTAGTTACTCCCTCCGTTCAACTAAATTTGTCCACTTAGATTTTCACATATATTAAGAAACATAATAATGTAATACTTAAATTTATTTAATATATATATGTATATATAAAGAATATCATTCTCAAACACTATGTCAAATTTATCCCCATCTTCTTTCTCTCAACATTCTAAAGATCCGCCTCTCAACCAAAGTCCTATATCATTTTGTTCAACCAGATTTGTTGATCAAACCGGTCAATTAAATGACAATTCTTTTCCACACGTAATTGATTTTTTCCCTTTTTATCGAGAATCATTATCTATCATAAACGACGGCTGAATAACTTAAATCATTTTAATTTTTTTGAAACTTTATATTATTTTTTGTAATTTTTTGAGCATATGCGCAATCCAGTTTGAACAAAATTATTTTTATTTATCTTTTCAAATGTAATAATTTAAATTTTTCATATTTAATTTTCTATTATATATTTTATATTAGATTTACTTTTCTTATATTTAAATAAATTTTAACACAAAGTCAATTTATCAAAGATTACCATAGATTTTGTTTTGAATTGGGGTCAAATGGTGAAATAGGATGGTAGGAATATTTTTTTTAATTAATATAAAATAAGAAAATTGTAGAACTTTGGTAAAAAATAATGTATTAGGGGTAAATCTAAATTTATTTAAATCCTTTTTACGAGTATTAATTACCAACCTTTTATTTTGTTAAAATGTAGTTCTTGATTTTAATACTACCGTGTCCATTTTTACAGATGAGGCAAAATGAAATATACTGCCGGTGTTTATTCAGATCGATAGTCATAACATTTCAATATTGACCTGACTATATCATTTTAATGTTAGACTATATAATTCCCTATATGATCTTTTTTTGTTGTTGTGTATTTTGCTTGTACTTAAATTTATGTTCGGAAAAATTATTTTATTTTCAAGATAAATGAGTATATTTTTCTCTCAAAATTTTAGGGGGCAATAAGCTATCTTTGTAAGGATAAAATCAATATTTTTTAAAAATTAGGGAGAATTTAAGTTAAATTTATGGGATTCATCAAGGTGAGAAGATTTATCAGGGTGACGGGATTCATCGCAGTGATGAAAAAAATTCTTGGAGGAATTGTTTAACAAAAATTTGTTCTCCCTATTATGCCATGGTTCTTACGTACAAACAATCCTTGGACTGTGAATTCAGGGTCTGCTTCTCAAGCTTCTCAGCAGACGATGGAATACTCCGACGGATCTCCTCATGCAGGCGGCTCCGGTTCTGGGTTCATCATTAAGCCGGCTAGAAAGAAGCGTGTTAGGTCAGGAAATACTCTCCTGAAAATAACATTGGGTTAGCCCTTTCTACTCCACCTATCACCCCCGGAGCTCCTGATTATTCCGGCGGAAGTGGTGGTGGGACCACCCCATCGTCTGAGCCTTCTGGAAAACGTCGTGGCAGGCCTCCCGATTCTGGAAAGAAACAGCTAGATGCTCTAGGTAAATTCTTTAACATATACTTAATATTCCTTTTTAGTTATTTTTCTTTAATTTTGTTTAATTTTGTTTAATTTTGTTCAATTATGTTTAATTTTGTTCAATTATGTTTAATTTGATCAGGTGGAACAGCTGGAGTTGGGTTTACTCCTCATGTAATTCAAATTGGAAATTGGACAGGTTAGAATTTACGATATTATTTATTTTTCCTCTATTGTTGAAAGTTTGAATCATTCAAATATTCAAATGATTTTTTTTTTACAAAGTTAGGGACGAAGACGGTTGGCGGAGAGGTAGCGGTGAAATGGCGCCATGTGGCGTTGACTAACGGTCAATTGATAGAAAAATTAAAAAAAGGCTAACGGCGTCACAAAATACGTTCATCAAGGACGGGAAAGGGTCAAACGTAAGATCGGGGGCGGATACTGGACTTTGGTGAAAGTTAACGGGCTTCGCGTGGAATTTACCCTTTGCTTTATGCCACAGTTCTATCTATTGTACCCTTGGTCCATGGACTTTTTGTATAACTTGTAGGAAGAAGTTGTGGTTCTATCTAATTGCACGATTGGGTTTAGATAATTACTGAAGTGCAAGTTTGTTTATGCTATATGATTTTGTTTGTGCAGTCCAAAGGTGGTGAATTGTTAGACTGGATTGGATTTGATAACAAAGCATTATGTTGATTCAAGAATGACCTACGTCTAAAGGATATATCCTCAATTACTTTAGGCAACTATATTATAGTCAACCTATAAAGGGGAAAAAATTAGGAGTACCAAATAGGTAAAACTATTCTGACAAAAAAAAAAGGGTAAAACTACATTAATAAAATCAAAGTCTATCATGCGACCATCTGAAACCCAAAATATTGAAGCAGATACATACAAATCAAAGTGAATATTTTTATCGCAATTTTAAAGTCTACCAATTTATTTACATTTTTGTGCTTGTATTTACATTTGTATGTCCACAGGTAATACCAGTTGAATGCAATTTAAAAAAATAAGTTATTAATATTAATGTAATATTTCAACTTGGTTTTTCAATTGTGATGAAAACTGATAATTGGTGTATTATACTACTAATAGAAATTAAACACCACCAGTTTATTAAGCATGTGTAGAGAAACAACAACACCAGAAATTGTCTCATCCGATACAATGTGATGAGAGTATATATAATAGGGTGCACAAGGATCGGTTAACCGACCCAAAGTGCTATACCCTTTACCCAATCCGAGTTATTCAGATTCCCATTATTAAAACCCTAACCCTAAATTTTTAAACTTGATTTTATGAATTAGGTCATCTCGGTTTGGGTCGGATGTGGGTTGGGTTTGGATTTGGGTCAACAAAAAGTCAACACATTTAAAAAATCAAAAAATCATTAACTCAAAATAAAAATTTCCATTTATAGTAACTTTCCCAAAATATAACCTTACTATATATAGTAAGTTTCAAAAAATAACAATCTGCAGAAGTAATATTACAAACCAAGACCACTGAAATTACAAGTCTCAACTCAAATGAATTACAAATCCTCAAACACGCAACTCAAATGAATTACAAGTTTCAACTAAGTTAAATTTGATTACAATAAATATCAAGATTCATAGCAAGTAGTGTGAAAAATCAAAATTGCAACCTCTCATGTGCAAAGTAGCATACTTGTACAGAATTGGGTGCATCTACTTGAAATGTTTGAATCCAAAAGTATTACATTTCCTGCAAATTGTCACTACAATGTACAAAGGAGGAGAGAAACATTAGACTTAGCCTCAGATTATTTTCATCGTTGGCCATTTACAACTTAGGGACAAGGGACAGTGATTTAATCTCGCAATTTACCATAAACACATCAAATATTGTTGCCAACTCAACCATTCAATCCTTTGTTGTATACTTGTATCATACTAGTAACTTTCAATATGTATTAAGTATTATGTAAGCATGTACCATTGGATTTGAATGGGAAATGCAAAGTCAATATTAGAGTATATCAGTCTCCATCATATATCTGCAACACATAAACATAAAACTATTAGAAATTAAACATGAATCAATTTGTAAATGAAAAAATAAAAATTAGAGTATTATTTACCTGAAATTGTATTATGAATCAAAGGATTAAGAAAACAAACTCGAATTCCATCTCATATTTATGAAATCATGAAATAAAACAACATTAAAAATCAGAACTAACTCAGAGAATAATTCGCAGAGTATCAATCAACCTATAAAATCAAAGAATATAAACATAACAAGCAAGTGAATCAACAGAGGTATAATTATCACTATGGGGAAGCGCATAACACATAACAAGTTTCTTACTACGATGAGATCTAAAACGGAACACTTCATTACCGATATTAACGCTTTCCTCAATGTAGTGATAATTCATTCGAGATAGGAGGTATATAAACCTACCTAATTAAATAAGATTGCCATAAAAGAGATGAATATTACTAAAAGTATAGGACTGATTGATTAAAGTTGTGCAATTATGATTATTCTCCTGCGTATAATCAACAGCTAAGTTAAATGTCAAATGAGTGGCTAACCAAGTCATAATTTCCCCCTTCTCTCGATGAGAGAAGTTGAAACGCCTTCTTGTGTATGACTCTGGGATACGCTTCCTATTATATAGAGCAACTATAATGCTTATCAACATATCAATACTCTTAGTAACCCACAAAACAAAATCATAATTCTTATTTATATAATTATAGCAGGAGGTAGGTTTACTTATCGAGATACATTGAGGAGTATAACTTTGATTGATATATCGTTTGCTGTGAAAGTTTAGTTCTGTGATGACGTACATGCTTCCTTTATCCTGATTACAGCTAGGTTTTACATCCCGAAAGATGTCAATTGGCACACGTGAGTGTTGAGAATTTTTCTTGTATCTAAAGTACTAATATGCTACTCCGATTTCAATTCTCGTTACACTCTTCATTCCTTCGAAATAGGTTTTGTAAGACTTACGGTTTTCCCTATTATCAAAAGTTTTTGGAAAAGGATTATAGAGTCGAGATTTAGGGGAAATAAACCCATTAGAGAATGGATTCATCAAACCCCAAATCAAAAGGAAGAAATTGTAGTAAAGGAAACTGAATCGATTAAAGTGAAGAATAACTTAGAACTAGGGTTTGAAGAGGGGCGTAATTTTTATAGAGAGGGGAGAGCGTGAATTTAGTGAGAGCAGAATAGAAGAAAGAGTTTTAATAAAACAGTTTTCTAGGAGTATTAAAATTTTCAATAGATTTTTTTTTATAATTGGACATAGAATTTTAACACCAATAAACGTCAATATAAACCCAAATAATAATGTAATAATTAAATTTCTTTAATATATATATACAGGGCCGGCCCAGGGGCAAGGCAACCAAGGCGGGTCGCCTTGGGCCCCGGATTTTTGAAGGCCAAAAAAAAAATTAGTAACTAAAGTATAGTTTATAGTTTTTAACGCTTACTAAAATGATGTATATATAATGTTTGGCCTAGTGGAAATGAAAGTTTATGTCTATGTGCAGGTCATGAGATTGAGACCACGCTCTATGCATTTTGTTAATACCGGATAAATTATCTTAATATATATTAAAAAAGGCCCCAATTTTTTTTTCTCGCCTTAGGTACCCGAGACGCTCAGGCCTGCCCTATATATATATATATATATAAAAAGAATATCATTCTCAAACACTATGTCAAATTTATCCCCATCTTCTTTCTTTCAACATTCTAAAGATCCGCCGCTCAACCAAAGTCCTATATCATTCCGTTCAACCAGATTTGTTGATCAAACCGGTCAATTAAATGATAATTCTTTTCCACAGGTAATTGATTTTTTCCCTTTTTATCGATAATCATTATCTATCATTTCTTAAATATCATAAACGACGGCTGAATAACTTAAATTATTTTAATTTTTTTGAAACTTTATATTATTTTTTGTAATTTTTTGAGCATATGCGCAATCCAGTTTGAACAAAATTATTTTTATTTATCTTTTCAAATGTAATAATTTAATTTTTTCATATTTAATTTTCTATTTTATATTTTATATTTTAGATTAGATTTACTATTCTTATATTTAAATAAATTTTAATACAAAGTCAATTTATCAAAGATTACCATAGATTTTGTTTTGAATTGGGGTCAAATGGTGAAATAGGATGGTAGGAATATTTTTTTTTTAATTAATATAAAATAAGAAAATTGTAGAATTTTGGTAAAAAATAATGTATTAGGGGTAAATCTAAATTTAGTTAAACCCATTTTACGAGTATTAATTACCAACCTTTTATTTTGTTAAAATGTAGTTCTTGATTTTAATAGTACCGTGTCCATTTTTACAGATGAGGCAAAATGAAATATACTGCCGGTGTTTATTCAGATCGATATTCATAACATTTCAATATTGACCTGACTATATCATTTTAAGGTTAGACTATATAATTCCTTATATGATCTTTTTTTTGTTGTGTATTTTGCTTGTACTTAAATTTATGTTCGGAAAAATTATTTTATTTTCAAGATAAGTGAGTATATTTTTCTCTCAAAATTTTAGGGGGCAATAAGCTATCTTTGTAGGGATAAAATCAATATTTTTTAAAAATTAGGGAGAATTTAAGTTAAATTTATGGGATTTATCTGGATGATGGGAATCATCAAGGTGAAAGGATTCATCAAGGTGACGGGATTCATCGAGGTGATGGAATTCATCGCAGTGATGGAAAAATTCTTGGAGGAAATGTTTAACAAAAATTTGTTCTCCCTATTATGCCATGGTTCTTACGTACAAACAATCCTTGGACTGTGAATTCAGGGTCTGCTTCTCAAGCTTCTCAGCAGACGATGGAATACTCCGACGGATCTCCTCATGCATGCGGCTCCGGTTCTGGGTTCATCATTGAGCCGGCTAGAAAGAAGCGTGTTAGGTCAGGAAATACTCTCCTGAAAATAACATTAGGTTAGCCCTTTCTACTCCACCTGTCACCCCCGGAGCTCCTGATTATTCCGGCGGAAGTGGTGGTGGGACCACCCCATCGTCTGAGCCTTCTGGAAAACGTCGTGGCAGGCCTCCTGATTCTGGAAAGAAACAACTAGATGCTCTAGGTAAATTCTTTAACATATACTTAATATTCCTTTTTAGTTATTTTTCTTTAATTTTGTTTGATTTTGTTCAATTATGTTTAATTTGATCAGGTGATGGGTTTACTCCTCATGTAATTCAAATTGCAAATTAGACAGATTAGAATTTACGGTATTATTTATTTTTCCTCTATTATTGAAAGTTTGAATCATTCAAATATTCAAATGATCTTTTTTTTACAAAGTTAGGGACGAAGACGGTTGGCGGTGAGGTAGCGGTGACATGACGCCATGTGGCGTTGACTAACGGTAAATTAACAGAAAAATAGAAAAAAGGCTAACGGCGTCACAAAATACGTTCATCAAGGACGGGAAAGGGTCAAACATAAGATCGGGAGCGGATACTGGACTTTGGCGAAAGTTAACGGGTTTCCCGTGGAATTTACCCTTTACTTTATGCCACCGTTCTATCCATTGTACCCTTGGTCCATGGACTTTTTGTATAACTTGTAGGAAGAAGTTGTGGTTCTATCTATTTGCACGATTGGGTTTACATGATTACTGAATTGCAAGTTTGTTTATGTTATATGATTTTGTTTGTGCAGTACAAAGGTGGTGAATTGTTAGACTAGATTGGATTTGCTAACAAAGCATTATGTTGATTCAAGAATGAGCTACGTCTAAAGGATATATCCTCAATTACTTTAGGCAACTATATTATAGTCAACCTATAAAGGGGAAAAAATTCTGAGTACCAAATAGGTAAAACTATTCTGACCAAAAAAAAAAATAGGTAAAACTACATTAATAAAATCAAAGTCTATCATGCGACCATCTGAAACCCAAAATATTGAAGCAGATACATACAAATCAAAGTGAATATTTTTATCTCAATTTTAAAGTCTACCAATTTATTTACATTTTTGTGCTTGTATTTATATTTGTATGTCCACAGGTAATACCAGTTGAATGCAATTTAAAAAAAGAAGTTATTAATATTAATGTAATATTTCAACTTGGTTTTTCAATTGTGTGATGAAAACTGATAATTGGTGTATTATACTACTGATAGAAATTAAACACCACCAATTTATTAAGCATGTGTAGAGAAACAACAACACCAGAAATTGTCTCATCCGATACAATGTGATGAGAGTATATATAATAGGGTGCACACGGATCGGTTAACCGACCTGAAGTGCTATACCCTTTACCCAATCCGAGTTATTCAGATTCCCATTATTAAAACCCTAACCCTAAATTTTTAAACTTGATTTTATGGGTTGGGTCATCTCGGTTTGGGTCGGATTTGGGTTGGGTTTGGATTTGGGTCAACACATTTAAAAAATCAAAAAATCATTATTTCAAAATAAAAATTTCCATTTATAGTAACTTTCCCAAAGTATAACCTTACTATATATAGTAAGTTTCAAAAAATGACAATCTGCAGATGTAATATTACAAACCAAAACAACTGAAATTACAAGTCTCAACTCAAATGAATTACAAATCCTCAAACACGCAACTCAAATGAATTACAAGTTACAACTAAGTTAAATTTGATTACAATACATTTCAAGATTCATAGCAGGTAGTGTGAAAAATCAAAATTGCAACCTCTCCTGTGCAAAGTAGCATACTTGTACAGAATTGGGTGCATCTACTTGAAATGTTTGAATCCAAAAGTATTACATTTCCTGCAAATTGTCACTACAATGTACAAAGGAGGAGAGAAACATTAGACTTAGCCTCAGATTATTTTCATCGTTGGCCATTTAAAACTTAGGGACAAGGGACAGTGATTTAATCTCGCAATTTACCATAAACACATCAAATATTGTTGCCAACTCAACCATTCAATCCTTTGTTGTATACTTGTATCATACTAGTAAATTTCAATATGTATTAAGTATTATGTATGCATGTACCATTGGATTTGAATGGGAAATGCAAAGTCAATATTAGAGTATATCAGTCTCCATCATATATCTGCAACACGGAAACATAAAACTATTAGAAATTAAACATGAATCAATTTGTAAATGAAAAAATAAAAATTAGAGTATTATTTACCTGAAATTGTATTATGAATCGAAGGATTAAGAAAACATATTCGGATTCCATCTCATATTTACGAAATCATGAAATAAAACAACATTAAAAAAATCAGAACTAACTCAGAGAATAATTCGCAGAGTATCAATCAACCCATAAAATCAAAGAATATAAACGTAACAAGCAAGTGAATCAACAGAGGTATAATTATCACTATGGGGAAGCGCATAACACATAACAAGTTTCTTACTACGATGAGATCTAAAACGGAACACTTCATTACCGATATTAACGCTTTCCTCAATGTAGTGATTATTCATTCGATATAGGATGTATATAAACCTACCTAATTAAATAAGATTGCCATAAAATAGATGAATATTACTAAAAGTATAGGAGTGATTGATTAAAGTTGTGCAATTATGATTATTCTCCTGCGTATAATCAACAGCTAAGTTAAATGCCAAATGAGTGGCTAACCAGGTCATAATTTCCCCCTTCTCTCGATGAGAGAAGTTGAAACGTCTTCTTGTGTATGACTCTGGGATACGCTTCCTATTATATAGAGCAACTATAATGCTTATCAACATATCAATACTCTTAGTAACCCACAAAACAAAATCATAATTCTTATTTATATAATTATAGCAGGAGGTAGGTTTACTTATCGAGATACATTGAGGAGTATAACTTTGATTGATATATCGTTTGCTGTGAAAGTTTAGTTCTGTGATGCCGTACATGCTTCCTTTATCCTGATTACAACTAGGTTTTACATCCTGAAAGATGTCAATTGGCACATGTGAGTGTTGAGAATTTTTGTTGTATCTAAAGTACTAATATGCTACTCCGATTTCATCGCTCGTTACACTCTTCATTCCTTCGAAATAGGTTTTGTAAGACTTACGGTTTTCCCTATTATCAAAAGTTTTTGGAAAAGGATTATAGAGTCGAGATTTAGGAGAAATAAATCCACCCGAGAATGGATTCATCAAACCCCAAATCAAAAGGAAGAAATTCTAGTAAAGGAAACTAAATCTATTAAAGTGAAGAATAACTTAGAACTAGGGTTTGAAGAGGGGCGTAACTTTTAAAGAGAGTGGAGAGCGTGAATTTAGTGAGAGCAGAATAGAAAAAAGAGTTTTAATAAAACAGTTTTCTAGTTACTCCCTCCGTTCCACTAAATTTGTCCACTTAGATTTTCACATATATTAAGAAATATAATAAATGCATTCACCATTACAAAAATACCCCTAATAAAGTATCTTGATATCTTAAATGTGTATTGGAAATATAAATTTCAATATTTTAATAAGGGTAATAGTGGAAAATGTAGAAAAAAAGTGTCTTGAACTCCTAAGTGGACAATATATTTGGAACATTATTTTTAGTAAGTGGACAATTTCAGTGAAACAGAGGGAGTATTAAAATTTTCTATAGATTTTTTTTTATAATTGGACGTAGAATTTTAACACCAATAAACGTCAATATAAACCCAAATAATAATGTAATATTTAAATTTCTTTAATATATATATATATACAGGGACGGCTCGGGGGCAAGGCAACCAAGGCGGTCGCCTTGGGCCCCGGATTTTTGAAGGCCAAAAAAAAATTAGTAACTAAAGTATAGTTTATAGTTCTTAACGCTTACTAAAATGATGTACATATAACGTTTGGCCTAGTGGAAATGAAATTTTATGTCTATGTGCAGGTCATGAGTTTGAGACCATGCTCTCTGCATTTTGTTAATACCGGATAAATTATCTTAATATATATCGAAAAAGGCCCCAATTTTTTTTTCTCACCTTAGGTACCCGAGATATATATATATATATATATATATATATATATATATATATATATATAAAGAATATCATTCTCAAACACTATGTCAAATTTATCCCCATCTTCGTTTTCTCAACATTCTAAAGATCTGCCGCTCAACCAAAGTCCTATATCATTCCGTTCAACCAGATTTGTTGATCAAACCGGTCAATTAAATTTATCCCCATCTTCTTTCTCTCAACATTATAAAGATCCGCCGCTCAACCAAAGTCCTATATCATTCCGTTCAACCAGATTTGTTGATCAAACCGGTCAATTAAATGATAATTCTTTTCCACAGGTAATTGATTTTTTCCCTTTTTATTGATAATCATTATCTATCATTTCTTAAATATCATAAACGGCGGCTGAATAACTTAAATCATTTTAATTTTTTTGAAACTTTATATTATGTTTTGTAATTTTTTGAGCATATGCGCAATCCAGTTTGAACAAAATTATTTTTATTTATCTTTTCAAATGTAATAATTTAAATTTTTCATATTTAATTTTCTATTATATATTTTAGATTAGATTTACTTTTCTTATATTTAAATAAATTTTAATACAAAGTCAATTTATCAAAGATTACCATAGATTTTGTTTTGAATTGGGGTCAAATGGTGAAATAGGATGGTAGGAATATTTTTTTTAATTAATATAAAATAAGAAAATTGTAGAATTTTGGTAAAAAATAATGTATTAGGGGTAAATCTAAATTTATTTAAACCCTTTTTACGAGTATTAATTACCAACCTTTTATTTTGTTAAAATGTAGTTCTTGATTTTAATAGTACCGTGTCCATTTTTACAGATGAGGCAAAATGAAATATACTGTCGGTGTTTATTCAGATCGATATTCATAACATTTCAATATTGACCTGACTATATCATTTTAAGGTTAGCCTATATAATTCCTTATATGATCTTTTTTTTGTTGTGTATTTTGCTTGTACTTAAATTTATGTTCGGAAAAATTATTTTATTTTCAAGATAAGTGAGTATATTTTTCTCTCAAAATTTTAGGGGGCAATAAGCTATCTTTGTAGGGATAAAATCAATATTTTTTAAAAATTAATGAGAATTTAAGTTAAATTTATGGGATTCATCAAGGTGAAAGGATTCATCAGGGTGACGGGATTCATCGAGGTGATGGAATTCATCGCAGTGATGAAAAAATTCTTGGAGGAATTGTTTAACAAAAATTTGTTCTCCATATTATGCCATGGTTCTTACGTACAAACAATCCTTGGACTGTGAATTCAGGGTCTGCTTCTCAAGCTTCTCAGCAGACGATGGAATACTCCGACGGATCTCCTCATGCAGGCGGCTCCGGTTCTGGGTTCATCATTGAGCCGGCTAGAAAGAAGCGTATTAGGTCAAGAAATACTCTCCTGAAAATAACATTGGGTTAGCCCTTTCTACTCCACCTGTCAACCCCGGAGCTCCTGATTATTCCGGCAGAAGTGGTGGTGGGACCACCCCATCGTCTGAGCCTTCTGGAAAACGTCGTGGCAGGCCTCCCGATTCTAGAAAGAAACAGCTAGATGCTCTAGGTAAATTCTTTAAAATATACTTAATATTCCTTTTTAGTTATTTTTCTTTAATTTTGTTCAATTATGTTTAATTTTGTTCAATTATGTTTAATTTGATCAGGTGATGGGTTTACTCCTCATGTAATTCAAATTGGAAATTGGACAGATTAGAATTTACGGTATTATTTATTTTTCCTCTATTGTTAAAAGTTTGAATCATTCAAATATTCAAATGATCTTTTTTTTTTACAAAGTTAGGGACGAAGACGGTTGGCGGTGAGGTAGCGGTGACATGGCGCCATGTGGCGTTGACTAACGTTCAATTGACAAAAAAATAGAAAAAAGGCTAACGGCGTCACAAAATACGTTCATCAAGGACGGGAAAGGGTCAAACATAAGATCGGGAGCGGATACTGGACTTTGGCGAAAGTTAACGGGCTTCGCGTGGAATTTACCCTTTGCTTTATGCCACAGTTCTATCTATTGTACCCTTGGTCCATGGACTTTTTGTATAACTGGTAGGAAGAAGTTGTGGTTCTATCTATTTGCACGATTGGGTTTACATAATTACTGAATTGCAAGTTTGTTTATGTTATATGATTTTGTTTGTGCAGTCCAAAGGGTGTGAATTGTTAGACTAGATTGGATTTGCTAACAAAGCATTATGTTGATTCAAGAATGAGCTACGTCTAAATGATATATCCTCAATTACTTTAGGCAACTATATTATAGTCAACCTATAAAGGGGAAAAAATTAGGAGTACCAAATAGGTAAAACTATCCTGACCAAAAAATATATATGTAAAACTACATTAATAAAATCAAAGTCCATCATGCGACCATCTGAAACCCAAAATATTGAAGCAGATACATACAAATCAAAGTGAATATTTCTACCAATTTATTTACATTTTTGTGCTTGTATTTATATTTGTATGTCCACAAGTAATACCAGTTGAATGCAATTTAAAAAAAGAAGTTATTAATATTAATGTAATATTTCAACTTCGTTTTTCAATTGTGTGATGAAAACTGATAATTGGTGTATTATACTACTAATATAAATTAAACACCACCAATTTATTAAGCATGTGTAGAGAAACAACAATACCAGAAATTGTCTCATCCAATACAATGTGATGAGAGTATATATAATAGGGTGCACACGGATCGGTTAACCGACCCGAAGTGCTATACCCTTTACCCAATTTGAGTTATTCAGATTCCCATTATTAAAACCCTAACCCTAAATTTTTAAACTTGATTTTATGGGTTGGGTCATCTCGGTTTGGGTCGGATTTGGGTTGGGTTTGGATTTGGGTCAACACATTTAAAAAATCAAAAAAATATTATTTCAAAATAAAAATTTCCATTTATAGTAACTTTCCCAAAATATAACCTTACTATATATAGTAAGTTTCAAAAAATGACAATCTGCAGAAGTAATATTACAAACCAAAACCACTGAAATTACAAGTCTCGCCTCAAATGAATTACAAATCCTCAAACACGCAACTCAAATGAATTACAAGTTACAACTAAGTTAAATTTGATTACAATACATTTCAAGATTCATATCAGGTAGTGTGAAAAATCAAAATTGTAACCTCTCCTGTGCAAAGTAGAATACTTGTACAGAATTGGGTGCATCTACTTGAAATGTTTGAATCCAAAAGTATCACATTTCCTGCAAATTGTCACTACAATGTACAAAGGAGGAGAGAAACATTAGACTTAGCCTCAGATTATTTTCATCGTTGGCCATTTAAAGCTTAGGGACAAGGGACAGTGATTTAATCTCGCAATTTACCATAAACACATCAGATATTGTTGCCAACTCAACCATTCAATCCTTTGTTGTATACTTGTATCATACTAGTAAATTTCAATATGTATTAAGTATTATGTAAGCATGTACCATTGGATTTGAATGGGAAATGCAAAGTCAATATTAGAGTATATCAGTCTCCATCATATATCTGCAACACAGAAACATAAAACTATTAGAAATTAAACATGAATCAATTTGTAAATGATAAAATAAAAATTAGAGTATTATTTACCTGAAATTGTATTATGAATCAAAGGATTAAGAAAACAAACTCGGATTCCATCTCATATTTAAGAAATCATGAAATAAAATAACATTAAAAAATCAGAACTAACTCAGAGAATAATTCGCAGAGTATCAATCAACCCAAAAAATCAAAGAATATAAACGTAACAAGCAAGTTAATCAACAGAGGTATAATTATCACTATGGGGAAGCGCATAACACATAACAAGTTTCTTATTACGATGAGATCTAAAACGGAACACTTCATTACCGATATTAACGCTTTCCTCAATGTAGTGATTATTCATTCGAGATAGGAGGTATATAAACCTACCTAATTAAATAAGATTTCCATAAAAGAGATGAATATTACTAAAAGTATAGGACTGATTGATTAAAGTTGTGCAATTATGATTATTCTCCTGCGTATAATCAACAGCTAAGTTAAATGCCAAGTGAGTGGCTAACCAGGTCATAATTTCCCCCTTCTCTCGATGAGAGAAGTTGAAACGCCTTCTTGTGTATGACTATGGGATACACTTCCTATTATATAGAGCAGCTATAATGCTTATCAACATATCAATACTCTTAGTAACCCACAAAACAAAATCATAATTCTTATTTATATAATTATAGCAGGAGATAGGTTTACTTATCGAGATACATTGAGGAGTATAACTTTGATTGATATATCGTTTGCTGTGAAATTTTAGTTCTGTGATGTCGTACATGCTTCCTTTATCCTGATTACAGCTAGGTTTTACATCCTGAAAGATGTCAATTGGCACACGTGAGTGTTGAGAATTTTTCTTGTATCTAAAGTACTAATATGCTACTCCGATTTCATCGCTCGTTACACTCTTCATTCCTTCGAAATAGGTTTTGTAAGACTTACGGTTTTCCCTATTATCAAAAGTTTTTGGAAAAGATTATAGAGTCGAGATTTAGGAGAAATAAATCCATCCGGGAATGGATTCATCAACCCCCAAATCATAAGGAATAAATTGTAGTAAAGGAAACTGAATCGATTAAAGTGAAGAATAACTTTGAAATAGGGTTTGAAGAGGGGCTTAATTTTTAAAGAGAGGGGAGAGCGTGATTTTAGTGAGAGCAGAATAGAAGAAAGAGTTTTAATAAAACAGGTTTCTAGTTACTAAAATTTTCAATAGATTTTTTTTTATAATTGGACATAGAATTTTAAAACCTATAAACGTCAATAGAAACCCAAATAATAATGTAATATTTAAATTTCTTATATATATATATATATATATATATATATATATATATATATATATATATATATATATATATATATATATATGGGAGTGTTGCATAACTGAATATGTGTTCACGAGCAGAATATGCTAAGCATCTAATAGTAATCTTTCTTCATGGCTGATCAACACCTAGAGTTAATAAGTATAAGTTCACTCCTGTGCATAAAACTTTGTATACTTATTTTCCATAGTTTTGAATATATTCAACCCTTCTTCGATCAAACCAATGTGACTGCAAACAGGTAAAACCCATATAAACGTGAATATATTCCACCCTTTACAACACGAGGTATAATTGGCCATGGAACAATGTTGTAATTAACACTTTTATAAATGGGTAATGGAGATTATAATTCTTTCTATTTGAGACCCAAAACCAGCGGAGCTAGTGCTATCACAGTACAAAAATGCATACTAATCTCATCATCAAAGCAAATTGTAATCAAAATTATATAAAAAATTAAAATTAGGAAACTCACCTGATTTCTAATTTCTAGGGCACGACTGTAACACTCGACAGTTTCACCGTAATTACTGTCTTTGGTGGCTTTAGAGCCTTTCACCGTCCACTCATCTGTGTGGTGGTCGGGTCGAAGGCGGAAGAAGAAAGAGAAAGGAAGACGGTAGAGAAGGAAAGAGAGAAAGGTCGCGGTCGTTTAAAAGCTTTAATCTTTTCTAATTTTTGTTTATATACCAATGACTGCTAGCCTACTTTTTAAAATAAACTGGCAGCTCTCCTCCCGTGAGACTAAGTTGCTTGGAGAGGTTGGGTCGGAGGCGCTGCTCTGAGAGGTTTGGTGGAGGTGTTCCTAAGATTGCTTGAAGTTTTGGTTTTAATTTTTTGTTTTTTGTTTATATATTACTTGCTAGCCTACTTTTAAAATAAGATGGCAGCTCTCTTCCCTTATCCTCTATATATATATATATATACTCATTTGATAATTAACATAAAAAATCCACCTTAATGTTAGCTGAATATTATTTTGTCAGAAGTAATTTTTAATACCCAAAACAATTCTATGGTAAACATTTTGTTATATATAAATTGAAAACCATCAAAAGGGTATTATCAAACTTACAAATTTCATATAAATATGAATCTCTCAGTAATTTTTATAATAACCCATATTCATAATAAACAATTAAAAATCTAAAAATGTGGATCAAAAAGAGATATAGTTAAAGGTGGGCAAGCCATTGCAAAGGTCTTTGCTGCAAGAAAGAGCACCTTCATGTAGCTAACAATAAGTATTGATAACGACACAAGAATTGCTCTCCTTGATGTGTATTGTTAGTACAAGAGTTGATGTATAGCAGTTGATAGTGGTGGAGATGAGTTTTGGGTTTCTGTCTTTTTAGCAGTGTTGATGATGATAGACGGGGTGGGTAGGGGTGAGTGAAGAAGATGAGTTTGATTTATTTATTTATTTTTGTTTTGGTAAGGTTTGAGCTTTATTTTTTTGGTAAATTGAATAGAAATATATAATCCAAATAACCTACCTAACGTGGCAAATTGCCACATGGAAATGATGTGTTGATGCGGTGGAGTAGCATATGGTGTAAGGTGGAATTAAATAACGGCGAACTAACAGTAAATTTAAAAAAAAAGGAAAGATGTATATCACCCCTATTTGGGTTACTCATATATCACCTCCTATGTGGAACTTTTAATCACCAATCAAATAGTTTCTCTTTCCTAATTTTCTGTTTTGTTTTGTTTAATGTCACATAGAGTGACGCACATGAGGTAAAATAAGGGTAAAGCAAATATGGGTGATATATATATAACAATGAAAAGGCCAATAATGTCTCAACTCAGCAAGTGAAAGATAAAGGCCATTTCAGATCTATATATCAGGGTCAAAAGGCCAACCTTGGGCTTTTCTTTTAATGTAATTCCTTCAATATTTTTTTTTTCATGAAAAATTGATTGTTGTATTGTCTTTATTAGTATGAACTAAACGCTTATTAGCTTGAGAATTCCTATGAACCCTAGACATTGATTTTACCGTTTTCTTGTAATTTTAGTTTTTATTAATTAAATGAATTTGAGTTATTTCCGTCAAATATAAACTTGTATGAATTTGTGAACCTCTTACTCTGGTTAAGTTAGTGGGTTAGGATAGCAATTCGACTACACCCATGGGGAAGGTTGATTGTGGAACTGTATATCATAATCGTTTGATGTTTGTTTATGCACCGAGAGGTCTAAACTAATCTAATAGTCAATACGTTTAGAATTTACCGTTCAAAAGCTTTTGTAAGGTCACCTCGGTAGAGGTCCCCAGGGTCGTAGAGCAAACCCTATCTACCTGGGAGGGATTCTGGTAGATAGCTGAATCCCAACTAGCGTGAAAGATTCGAATTCATCCTTAACTCAGGAAACATTTAAGTCGTGTCGAGTGGGCATTGCAAGCATTTCTCGAGCTAATTTCTCATATATTTTCAGATTTGTACTCGATTCCTTGCTTTATTTTCATAATTATTTCTTTGAGACTCATCTTTTGCATTTTAGTCCTTGTAGTTATTTTAATTGCAAAAACTCCCAAACTCAAATACAATTCTTTCCCTTTACATTTTTGTCAGAATTGATATTCCAAATATGCCTTAAAAACTCGATAATTAACTCCAAAATTCCATGTGTAAAACGATAAGAAACAACTCTCACATTATTACTTAGGACAACTCGTACACTTGCGATGAGTCTTCCCCGAATGTGGTTTTTATATCACACCTCGAGGGACACCATAACAAAAACTAATTTTTTATGTTCTACAGGTACAAAAACCCACAAGAATTAACAATTAAATCCCTAGTCAACAAGACACAATGTTAAGTGATACATTCTTGCAGAAGGTCTCATTTTCAAGATGAAATGGAAAACATAAACGATAAAGATTTGGATGTAAATTAATAGAAACTCAAGGAAATATAGGAAATATATGTTAAAATCAAATTGGAAAGAGAACATAATAAAGTACCTAAAGTTGAAGGTGGCGGTGGTGGAAATTTTGGTTGTGTATGGATGGATAAATTGGTAGAGGGAGTGTTTGTTGATAGAGGGTGATTTGATACAAATGGGGGTGTGTTGAGGGGAGATGAGAGTGGTGGTGGAGACAGTGGCGACATGATAGTGGTGGTTGGTTTCAATGATTGTGTTTTTATAAAATAAAAAGCAGAATTAGGTTAATATATAAAATAATAATTTTTTTACTCTATTAGAATATAATATGTCATATATATAAATAATTATAGATAATTTTTTTTTGAAGAAAGAGTTTTGATAAAAGAGATTTCTAGTAATTAAAATTTTCAATAGATTTGTTATAATTGATTTTCGAATTTTAATACCTATAAATGTCAATATAAACCCAAATAATAATTTAATATTTAAATTTATTTTTAAAAAGATATATATAAAAGGATATGATTATCAGACACTATCCCTAAATCTATATTCATTTCCTTTCTCTCTTCACCCTAAAGATCCGCCGCTCAACCAAACTCCTGTATCATCCTGCTTAACTAGATTTTTTGATCAAATCGGTCAATTAAATGATAATTCTTCTCTACAGGTAATTGGTTTTCTCCCTTTTTATTGATAATCTTTATCTACAATTTCTTAAATATCATAAACGACAGTTGAATAACTTAAATCATTTTAATTTTTTTGAAACTTTATATTATCTTTTGTAATTTTTTGAACATATGAGGAATCCAGTTTGAACTAATTTATTTTTACTTATTATTTTAAATGTAATAATTTATAATTTTTTAGATTTAATTTTCTATTATATATTTTAGATCTGATTATTTCCTTATATTTTGAAAAGTTTTAATTCAAAATCGATTTGTCAAAGATTACCATTAATCTTGTTTTGGATTGGGGCCAGAAATAAGATTTTTCTAATTAATATAAAATAAGAAAATTGTGGAATTCTAGAAAAAAGATTAATGTATTATTCGTAAAATTAAATTTATTTAAACCCTTTTTACGAGTGTTAATTATGAACCTTTCATTTTGTTTAAATCTAGTTATTGAGTTTAATAGTACCGTGTCTATTTTTTCAGATGTGGTAATATGAAATATTTTGCTAGGTGCATATTCAGATCGATAGCCATAACATTTCAATATTGAATTGACTTTATCATTTTAAGGTTAGACTATATAATTCCTAATATATTTTTTTTTTGCGTATTTTGCTTCTACTTAAATTTGTGTTCGGAAAAATTATTCTATTTTCAAGATAAGTGAGTATATTTTTCTTTCAAAATTGAGGGGGCAATAAGCTATTTTCATAGGGTAAAATCAATATTTTTGAAAATCAGGGGGGATATAAGTTAAAAAAAATTCTAGGATGAAATTTGTATTTCTTACTCGTGCTTGCCTAAGCGCCTGCCTATCTAGTGGCGAAGTTACATATTAACTTAAGTGTCATTTGTTTTTTTAAAGTGAAAAGTACTGGATGCTGAGTAAATATCATAATACAACGTATATTGTTAAGAGATGTTGTCTGAATGAATCAGACTTATGCGTCGGTTTTGTTTTTAAGTGATAAATACTCAATGTTAAATATACAACTAAATAGAACTTATTCTTTTAAGAGGCGGTACCTAAATAAATAAGACTTAGGTGTCGCTTGTTTTTTGTGTGATAAGTACTGAATGTTGAATAAACATCTGAATTAAAACTATTTTCAGTTAAGAGGCAACGTCTGAATGATTTAGACTTAGTTCAAAATCTTAATGAAATAGACCAATTAAGAGGCATTCAAATCTGAACTGGTCAGAAAAAAACAAATTATCTTATTAATACAGTGTCTTAATGAATTATATTAAGATCTCATTAAGTGCAAATAAACATCCCCTTAGTTTGAAATCTTAATGAAACAGACCACTTAATAGCCATTCAAATCTGAATTGGTTAGAAAAAACAAATTATCCTATTGATCAAGTGTCTTAATAAACCAGATTAAAATTAATTAAGTGCAAACAGGCACCCCCCTGAATCTCGCTATGATTTATAATATTTCTCATGACCCCATAAAAAGATTATATCATTACCCCATCGTCCCCTAAGTATTCAATATCTTCATTTGGCCACCCATCTTTCTTAAATTGTTTCGTTAGGCTTTATTTAATTCTATTTATATGTATATTTTGTTGTTTATATGATAAAAAAAAAGTATGAAACCGGCAAAAAAACATAATAACTTATATGAACTTATAGTCAAGTTTCATGCATTTGTATTATATGGTTTTTCTTACTTAACATAATGTCTTGCAGGACATCTTAGTGTCAAAAGAAACGTGTAAATGCGTTCAAGAAGACTCATAGATCGTCCATATGAGCCAAGCCAGCTACACTAGGCATAGGTATGGTTGCAAGACCTGATGGACATGGTTGTTGACAACCCACAATACTAGCCGACCATGCCAGCTAGTCAAGATGGTTCACTTGGTGGGTTTGTAAAAAGGAACATTTGACAGGATAGGAGTCCAGCGATCACCCCGGGTATGACCGGTGTGTAGGCCTCATCGTTCTTATATAGATTACCCCGGCCAATCCATCTTTAACACTCCCTATCATACATAAGCGGTACCACACCCAACGCGGAGGAAGAAATGTGTAGCTTAAGAGGACACATGGTCCCCCTGTGTTTCTAAATTTGAAATCTTGTTTATTTTTTTGTATGGAATTTAGGTTAGTGTTTTCTTTTTACAATAATGTGTATGTAATATGTGTAAAACTTTTTATATGTGTATTATGAGTAGTATAAGTAGATGTTCTAGTTGTTTTGTTGTTAATTATGCATAGATTCTATGATATTGAGTTGCTATAAAATTGTACCGTTGAATTTATAATTGGGTTATTCTTTGTTTCATCATCTTTTTTTCTAACAAATTTTTTTTTCATCCAGTTTTAAATTTGAATTGCAATGTTTTTTGAGTTGTTCAGATAGAAATAATGATTGGAGATAGGGAGAGAGAAGTGATACTACACATCATATAATGTCTGATATGATGGGCCATTACCTATATAATTGGTCTTTTCTCAGCTAACATTCGTAAGGGTGAAAAAGGAAATCAACCTCTCGTTATTAGATAATTAGGCCTTTTAATGAACAATTTTCTAGGTGGACTTATAATAAATCATTTTGGTATTTTGGGCCTCCAAATGTGTATTCCTTAAGATAAAATAAAGGACTCAGTTGTGATAATTAATGGGGTGTTTGTTTGCACTTAATAAAATCTTAATATGGTTGATTAAGACACTAGATTAATAAGACATGGTTTTTCCTAAGTAGTTTAGATCTGAATTGCTCTTATTTGGCGTGTTTCATTAGATTTCAATTTAAGGGGATGTTAGTTTGAACTTAATGAGATCTTAATCTGGTTCCTTAACACATTGAATCAGTCATACCGTTTGTTTTTTCAGACCAATTCATATCTGAATGGCTATTAACTAGTCCGTTTTATTAAGATTTCGAGTTAAGTATGACTCATTCAGACACTTTCTTTTAACATAATGATATATATTCAGTACTCATCACATAAAAAAATGACACCTAAGACTTAAGAGCTTGTCAATAAATGGTTTTCTTTTTAATAGCCATAAGCATTTTAAATGAATAAAAACAATGTGAAAAATTATATTTTTGGTCGGAAATAGAACGTTTGTTTAATGATAAACCACATGAATTACAACATTCTATAACTATAAAATAAAAAACGTGACATAAATCATGGGTAATTAATAAATGGTGAATGAGATGAGGGTCTTAGAGACTGCTTTTTTGCTCTATAAGGAATGGTATAAATCTAAGTTCTTTAAAGGAACCTCAAGGATGACCAAATATTAAGATACCCTTATATGATACAAAAGACACTAAAACACAAAATAGTGTTTGCACTGTTCATCCCCGGCCTCCGGTCATCGACCACCACCCACCGACCTCCGGCCACCACCTATCGCCGGAAAAAGTATAGAGTATCAGAAAAAGTATAAAGTATCGAAAAAAGGTATAGAGTATCGAAAAAAAGTATAGAGTATTGGAAAAAAGTATAGAGTATCGGAAAAAAGTATAGAGTATCGGGAAAAAATATAGAGTATCGAAAAATAAATATTGAGTATCAGAAAAAAACAGTGAGTATCAAGATTAAAATAGTGAGTATTAAATTAAAAAGAATTAAGTAATATTCAAAAAATATAGAGTACTCATTACAAATATATAGTACTCGATAAATAAATCTAGAGTGCTCTATAAAAATACAGAATCTTCAAATAAAAATTACATGACTCATAACAACTAACTTAAAAAGCACAATATCTAATATATTTTTGAAAAAAAGGAAATTAACTAATATGACTATTCTAATCTAAACAAAAAAAAGGAAAATAAAAATGATAATTCAAAATCTCTCACGACAGAAATTCGGCATTTTTTGCTCTTCGAACAAACCTCAGCAGCTAAAAAATACACAGCTCAAAAATGGCTTCGAACGGAACTAAAAAATGACTTCGAACGGATCTCATTCCTCCTCGCCTGAGCTCTGCGACGGAGAAGAAGCTCAACACTCGGCTTTGAACGGAGCTCAAGCTCCTCGTCTGAGCTTTGGCGGGAGCTGCGCATCATCACAGAGCTTCGACAACTTCGAGGTGCAACGGATCTCGCCACACCATTAACAGATCTCACGAAACCAAAGCAGTCTCTGCCAGAGTTCATTAACATTGCCGGAGGAGGTGTTCGTCGCATGAAACAGGGCTCACGAACCTCAGACAGTGCTTACATGGCTGCTCACGAATAGGGCTCGAACGGCGGAATCGAGCTTTCATGGCTTCGCCGGTGGATGAGCTTCTCGGATGTTGTTGCTTAGGCGAGCGAGCTTCTCGGGTGCTCTTCACCTTCTTGCGTCTGTTGCTCCGGTGCGTGAGCTTCCATGGCTTCGCCTGCCGGCTCGGTGGATCTCTCTTGGTTTCATGAGCTATGGTGGTGAGTGGGATTGGACATCTGTGTTACCTATTAAATTATAATAGTAAAGGTTTTAGACAAACCTTCTTACGCAGCGGATTGATTTCTGAATTCTTGCTTTCTGATCGTGAACTTAATTACAAGAATTAAGCTCTTTGTTTTCACCACCTAAGAGTCTGAGAATTTGTTGTTAAGTGTATAAGAAAAGAGATTGAATTTTGCTGTAGTGTTTGTTGTGTCTGGATAGGAGAAGCAGACTCCTATTTATAGAGGGATGGGAGCGTTGGTTTATTAACTGATAATAAACCATCACTTCACTATCTCCATTATCTCCACTATCCCCATCTCTCTTAGTGGGCAAGTTACCATTGTAACTTCCTGACTAACTTCCCAGAGTGCGTTCATGTTACCCCATCATGGGTGACATGGAATTAAATAATATTTATTTTATTTTATTTCTTTCATTCTCCCACTCGCACATGATGGGGTTACCATCGTACTATTAGGTACGTGCATCACAAAGTCCCATACATCAAAATTTCTCAAAAATCTCTCATATACACACTACTACAATAATTCATCATACTTGACAAATAGGTCGTGCGACCGACAAGCATACGAGCATATGTTACTATTAACCTGTTAGGGTACATAGTTGCTCAAATGAAATCTCATTCCTTACGTATCTTGTAGTATCCCAGACTAACAATATGTTGTATCATATTACAGTAACTCTGACCCCTTCAAATTTATATCACAACTTCTATGTGAAAAAAAGTTCACTGTCATTTCGTTTTTGTGTCTCACTATCATGCTATAGTCCGTATTGACTTACATGATCAGTTAACCTGCAAGCACACATTTGATACACAATTCTAGTCTTCCCTTTACACTTATATCCTTTTATATTGAGTAGGTTGCTTTCCCAAACATACCCCATTAGACCGAATAACTCATGATCATTGGTAATGTGTTCAAAGTAGCGTACACCTAATCAAAATATCAAGATATAGTCAAAAGTAATAAGGGCACAAATCAAAGGTATCACACAGTGAAGAAACAGGGATCAATTCTTCACTTCCTTTTGGTCGAAAGCACACGTGGTATGACACACGTGTTATGGTATTGTTCATATATCTCAAATTGTATGTCACAATTTTACAAATACCATACAGATATATAATTAGACAAGCCTCGTTGCCTAAAATGAATTCTTCGATCGATCAACCCTTCTAAGAAATCAATTAAGCAATTCATATTTGGCTATTATAGACTAAGTAGATAGTGGGATTCTACTTCGATCATAATATAAGCTTAACATGGTTTATCCATGTTTATGATCTCATCTTAACACTTAGTTAAGGCGACTATCTTAAGTCAACTTATCTTAAGGGTTCTTCACAGCTATGAGTTAGTCTCATCTTTGCGCACTTCTCATGCCAAAGGCGATTGCCCGTGTGACAGGGCCAATCTCAGTCTATAGGACATACATTCTTACAAAATCACATGCAATATATATAATACATATCAGACATGATATCATTAAAATAAACAGTTAAATAAACATACTAATGAAAATATATACATAGAATGCACATAAACTAGCAATAGTTCGTACATTATATCTTGCTTAATCCTATAGATCTAACATGATCCATGAATACATCCCTTGGGATAGCCTTTGTGAATGGATCTGCAAGCATATTGCGTGTGGGTATATATTGCAAAGTAACATCCTTTTGTGCAATTATATCTCTAACGAAGTTATACTTTATATCAATGTGTTTGGTCTTGCTGTGATATTTTGGATCTTTCACATAAGCCATTGCAGGTTGACTATCACAGTATATTGTTATTGGACTCCCACTATCACCAGAGAATCCTAAATGTTCAAAGAACCTTTTTAACCAAACAACCTCCTGAACCGCAGCTGAGCAAGCTACAAACTCAGCTTCCATCATTGACAAAGCTACACAGGTTTGTTTCTTGCTACTCCATGAGATTGCGCAATTATTTAGCAAGAATACATAACCTGAAGTGGATTTACGCCCATCTATATCACCAGCCCAATCAGCGTCTGTATATCCCTCTAGGCGTAATTTATCTCCTCGAAAGCATAAGGCATGATCTTTGGTTCCTTTTAGGTATCTCAATATCCTTTTCACAGCTTTCCAATGCTCTTGTCCCGGGTTCGATTGAAAACGACTAACTAAACCTACTGCATAACAAATGTCTGGTCTCGTACACATCATAACATACATAAGACTGCCAACGGCACTAGAATATGGTACTGTTGACATTTTCTGTTTTTCTTCTGTAGTACTAGGACACATGTCGAGAGTAAAGTTTATTCCCTTTGCTACAGGAGTGTCAATGGCATTGCACGTAGTCATACCAAAGCGCTCAAGTACATTCATGATGTAAGGTTCTTGAGATAAAGATAATAGTCTTCTAGACCTATCTCTATGAATCTTAACACCAAGAATATAATTTGCTTCTCCCATATCTTTCATATCGAATTGAGAAGCTAGCCACTCCTTGTTAGCTTGAATAACCTCTTTATCATTCCCAGCTAATAGGATGTCATCCACATATAGAGATAAAATCATGAAATTCTTCTTGGAACGCTTAATATAAACACAGTGGTCTTCACTTATCATCTCAAATCCATTTGACAAGATAACTTCATGAAATCTCAAATTCCACTGTCTCGAGGCTTGCTTAAGACCATAGATTGATTTCAACAATCTACATACTTTATTCTCTTGATCTTTTGCAATGAAACCCGAGGGTTGTTCCATGAAAATTACCTCATCTAAATCTCCATTTAGAAATGCAATTTTAACATCCATTTGGTGCAACTCCAGATCAAGATGCCCACTATAGCTAAAATAAGACGTATTGAGGTAAATCTAACAACAGGAGAAAAAGTTTCCTCAAAATCTATTCCTTCCCGTTGAGTATATCCTTTCGCTACCAAGCGAGCTTTATACCTGTCAATGGAATTGTCAGGTTTCCTCTTTATTTTGAGAACTGGTGGGGGCAAAGGTGTGATAAAATAATAGATAAATAAAGATAATAATAAAGAGTCACACACCCTTGAGAACCACGGAACTCACTGCAAGTATCACAGATCGTATGCAAGTTTTAATGATAAGTCAAGTTCGTTCGCAGGGATTGTATCAGTTAGATCTAATTATGTTTAACAAGCGTAGATGAATTTATATGCTTGGAATAAAGTATGAAAAGATTAAATAATATGAATACTATCTAACGCAAATAAATAAATAAAACAAATAAACAAAACAAATAACTAAGTATGAATGTATGTCAAATAGATTAGGATTACTAGGTCTAATACTCAATTGTTATTCTAACCTGTCACATTAAGCATTATATATTAACCAGGATTCTAAATTCTCCGTAGCCTTTCCTTAGGCGTAGGAGCAACCTCTCCACTACTAGGGATTCCTAAGTAATGATTGGTGATTAAATCAAACCTTAATGGCTATCTAGTTACACTAGACGATTATGTGGTGTTGTCAATAACTAAGATTAATCCTAAGATTGATCAGATCTAGGGGAATAAGTCAAAACACATAATACAATATACGCCAAGCTTAACCAATTAGAATAAACAAATAGTAATTAAAGACAAAATAATAATCCAACAATTAAAAGTAAACTTACAGAATAAAAGCTTAGAAATATGGTTGAGAATAGATCTATAGCTAATTACTCTAAATATAGAGAAGGTGAGATGTAGAAGAGGGGTTGTCAGTCTCCAATCTTCTTCTTCTTGTCTTCTTCTATAGGTCACTTGCTTCTTGGATGAATAGCTTGATTCTAAGGATGAATATCTATCTAAAGGACTAAGCTATTGTTTAAAACTAAGAAAATATAAGTAAAGACTAAGCCTATACTTTGCAATCGAGCAAGGACATGTTTACAATGATAAGAGGGTGTATTTATAGGTATCTTGGAAGCCCTAATTCGTTTTCTTGAAGGAGAAGTAAGTAGTGGACTCCAAGCCCAACTCAAATTCGTAACCCTAAAAACATGAAATCAGGTCCGATCTTCTTTTGGCTCTAACAGCTTCAATATGTATCCGTTTGACGCGTATGAATATACCAAATTGATCGTCTCGGAAAGCTCTTCAATTGTTCTCTTGACCGTTTCTCCAAATTTCACACCGTTCTTGAGATATAAGCTGATTTGTGGTCGTAGGTGCAGAAATTCAGGATTAAGGCAGCTTTTCCTTTTCCATATTTTTAGCTTTTGTTTCCTTATCTCCAAATACCATGCTTATCTCTTTCCATAAGTTGTAGTCTTTGACTTGGAATCTAATTAATCTCCATAATTATCTTTAAAGCTTCACACTAAATAAATAATTAAACCCAATATGCTCTAAAAATATTATTTTACTAAATCAAGACTCAAAATAGGAAAGTGTAGCATTTCTCAAGAAAATCGACTATAATGACTTCTAAATTACTAAAAATGATGTCTCATCCTAATATAAATCTATCACAAATGAGGAGACATCAAGACCCCCAACTCAAAGTTGTATCGTCTCGATACAATAAAGATAAAAACAAAGGGAAGTCTCTAAATACACACCTAGGTCAATTAAGCACAGAAGACAGAAGATAGAAGAATATGGAGAATAAACTTAAAGCAACTACTCAGAAAATTTCATGTAATAATATTTAAAAACTACATACCTGTACACTTCTCATATCCACAGTCAACACGGTTTGAATTCAAGAGCAGATTAGTTTCGCAATGTAAGAAGGAGAGGAACTTTACTCAGTTCACCAAGGAGGCTATAGATTGTTCATCAACCTTCACTAGTATCCAAAGATCCATTTAACTACTATCTATTGGCTCAATCACTTCTCAATTACATAGCAAAGAATCAAAAGGTCTTTAAGGTAGTAATGTAGGCTTAGGGATGGTATGATAAGTATATTTGGATAATTTAGAGTGAGCTTTTGGCTCTCTCCTCACTAGCCATCAACGAATCGCCCTAGAGCTTGAGTTACTCTCATGAAACGTTTCTCACTCAACCCAATGATTTCTTTGATGCACAACTTAGCATCCCCAATAACCCAATTAAAGCATAAGATGTTCACATAAAAATTCCACTTTGCCGGTCCGAATATATTTTCTTTTCAAATCAATTTCTTTTCTGTAGCTATGATTCTCTTTTAATGATGAGATATCACGCTATTTTTCTCATATATATATTTTTATTTTAATGCCCTTGTTGGCAAAATTAGCTCGTAGCTTCTTTTTCATTCACTATTACCCCGGCAAAGGGTTACAATAAAAAAATCTGTGAATCATCATTAATATAAATAACAGAGCACAATTAATAAGCTCACAAATCCCATCCCAATAAAAATTCCCATAATGGTGGACCCTCCACCCCAAACTCAAGCTCTAAAACAACTTTCTATGCATCGCGATTCGAGTGCGGGTCATATGGAAAAGTCCTATAATCTAAAGGGATATGGCTTATAATGTGTTTAAATAAAAAGGCTTTAGAAAGGCTAGAAGGGGCTGAGAAGGATATAGCATAAAATCAAAAATAACATGGTGAGGAGGTATAAAAAGGCTTCAAGGGCTTCAATATGAAAGAACCGCCTTAATCACTTTCTACACTATGCAATTTCGTTATTTTCTTACCTTTAGCACTTTCATCAAATGGTTTTGTCACTAGCTTGGATCTCACGGCCTACACACTTCTCAAGGTTCCCTGAGATCGAACATACTTTCTATCGCATTGCTTACTAATCTTTTCTTTACTATCAATGTGTGTTTTCCTGCAAATACTCAAAGCATACAAAATAATAGCTCATAAACATACTACTTCCTATCATTAACTCACTGAGCTTATGCTTTTAAGATATTAAACACACTCTACATTAATCTAAACCTTCTCATAAAAAATTTTAATTTTACCTAAAAACAGAAAAATGGAGATGAGAGACAACGAATCCCCACACCCCAACTCAAAAATGAGTCGTGTCCCCACGACTCGAAAATAAAATAAAAGAAAATTAAAATTTTACAGATATTGCACATAAAGAAAAGGTAAGGAAGAAAGAAAACATACTCTTCGAGGCTATTTACCTCGCCTGATCAATACCCGGAATAGGGTGCAGTGCTATCATGTATGTAAATTTCTATGTACCACCAATTTCGCTTTCCCTTACATCTTCTTATGCTCCATCCCAATCAATCACACTCTAGAAATCTCTTGTTTATCTTCTTCCAATTTCTCTTTGAATAATCTCTCATGAGACAGTTGTTCATCCAGGGATATGTTTTGAACACAGCTACTAGCGTCCCAGAAGCTTTTATTCATCTTTGATATAGAAATCTTTGATTAGAAGGGGTATTGGCATCTTCTGTTCCTAATTACAAATGCTTGCTTTTTAGGATTTGAATCCACCAAAAACCGGTTCTCTAATTGCTTGACTCTAATTATCTTGTAATTATTCCCAAACTAGTATCCATCTCATTTGATTTCATATAGAACTTACCCAATACCTTGCTTTGATTCTTCATATCCCATAACACTTGATAATATCTCTATTCTCTTTATCATCTCTTTTGACCCCCAACTCAAAGCTTTGAACACTCTTGAAATTTGTAACTTATGATCATTGGTGGAACAAGCTTTATTGTGGTTAGGAAAGGTGTTAGGATGACAATTCTCCATGTGGGTATGACTGAATAAAGCTTTGATGATATGGGTTTAATGATTTTTAGAAAAAGATGTTGAGATTCATGGCTTTGATTCTTGGTTTCTAGGTATTTTGATATGATTTGGGTGCTTGAATCTTCTTTGTAATGATGTAGGGACGGATTTGGATGTTAATTCATGGTGAATTGGTAGTGTTTTGATGTTAGATGAAGGTTTGTTGAAGCTTCAATGGAGTTGGGAGAGTTCTGGAGAGAAGAAAGAGGTTTAAGGTTTGATAAATTCGGAATAATAAGCATTAGATCTCTTTATAAGCTTGAAACCCTTTCTTTTCTCTCTCTGGCGGCTCGTGCGGACTACCCCTGCGGACCAGGGGGTGTACCGCGGGGTACACCGCAGCATCTGATGGGTGAAAAAATTTTCTCACTGGATTGGACCCGTGGTAGGACCCCGTGGCACGTGTTTTTGAGCTGCGGACCAGGGTCCGGTGTACCGCGGGGGTGCTCCGCGCCTCCTACGTCAAAAAACCCGTGGTAGGACCCCGTGGCACGTGTTTGTGCGGTGCATGGCGCGGTATAGGGTCCGGTATACCGGACCCATCAGCTATTTTTTTTTTTTCGTTTCTGGATAAAACACGTGGCTCTACCCCGTGGCACGGGTTCCTCCTCTGTGGTGCACCGCGGCTGAGGTCCGGTGTACCGCGCTTGGCAAAAACTTCCCCAACAGCTAGATCTCGAAAAGTTATGCAGTTTAGGCTCAAAGATCACCTGGTTCCGACATCCGAGCGCAAAGATATGACTTGCCGAAGTTTCTGTCCGAAATTTTTTTGTTCGCCTCCCTAACTCGATTTCTCCAATACCTAAGCATCAAAAACACTAATACCTTTCTCAAATATGCAATATCAACTAAGAACAACTAAATTAAACATAAATTAAAAACGTAAAAGACATGAATATTAAAAAAAACTACGGGTTGTCTCCCGTACAACACTTTTGTTTAACGTCTTTCAAAGTTAGACGTGTTACCTCGATTAAGGCTTGCGTACATAACCTCCCCAATAACGGGTTAGGTCATGCTCATCTACTATCCGAAGTTTGTGACCCTTCTTAGCTTGTATTTCAATCCGTTTTGACGAAATAACTCTCGTAACTACAAACGGACCCATCCACGAATCCTTGAATCCCTGTGGTCTATTCTCTTGTTTGGGGGCTTTCCATGCAACCATGTCACCAACCCCAAACTCACTTTGGATTCTCTTTTTCACGGGTTGACTGTGGACTTTCTTTTTAATTTCTTTTGTCACAACTCGGAGTGTCGGGGCTTCTATACGTGATTCCTCATGCTTTTCATCCACCAAGTGGAATGTTTTAGATTCTTTTCCCACTCGGAAAGTCACGGTTCCCCTAGGAATATCAATTATGCTGTGACTTGTCGCCAAGAATGGGCGTCCAAGTATCAATGGAACATGTTGACATGCAATGCTATCAAGGATAACAAAATCTGTAGGTATAGTTAAGGTACCTACTTGGACAAGCACGTCTTCAATGACTCCCCATGGTTTTATCGTTGAATTATCTAGGAGCAGCAAATCAATATCTTTTCTTTTGGCATCTCCCATGCCTAACTTCTCGAACAAACTCTTGGGCATGATATTCCTTCCTGAGCCCAAGTCACACATCGCTTTGGCCTTGAAATTACCACCTATATTAATGTGGAGATATAAAGCTCCAAGATCTTGCATCTTTTGTGGTAGTTTCTGTGGAATGGTTGTCAAGCTTTCTTTAGTATGGTCCCTATTCTCAATCTCAACTTCTACACTTTCACTCTTTTTAGACAGATCTTCCTTGCAGACTAGTGGTGGTGTAGGCTCTTTATATGCGATTACGTCCTCTATGCATATCGTGCTTTGTTCTTCTACCTTATTAAGTGGACTTTGTGGTGATTCCACTTCCTCCTCTTCTTGAAGGCTGAACTCTTCAACAACATCGAACCAAACATCGCTATCGATTTCAGTGGCATCATCATCAATTTCTTTACCTAGGCCAGTTTGCATGTATGGGACGTCGAGTATAGGAACAATGATTTCTTCTGGGCTTGACATTTCAGATTTAGTATCACCACTAGGATAAGTAATTCTCTGTAGATGAAGTGGTGATAGTAACGGATGTGTAGGTGGTGGTTCCACCTTACTTTCTTCTTTTTGCACCTTTTGTGCGGTTGTCTCTTCTTTATCGGTTTCTTTTTCTTCTTCCACATGCTTGAATTCTGGTTCAACCTCCTTCGTAATTTGATCTTTAACAATTACTTCTTCTAATCTAAGCTTGGTTGGTTCTTCTACGGTTGAAATTTCGAACCCAACATTGCTATAACCCAGTTTTTTATGTAATTCATGTTGTAACTGTTGATTGATCGTAGTGAGGTCCGTTAATCTTTGCTCCATTGCTTGATATTTTTGGTACATAGAACGTATTAAGGTTGTATTAGCATCTATGTTTTCCGCATGTTTCTCTTCCATATTTTCCAAATAACTTATGCTTTCAAAGACTTGATGAGACGGAAGAGCTAGTCGAACCTGTTCTTCTATGATACTTCGGATTAACGGTGGAAACTCTTGTTGGAATTTTAGAGAAGCATTGGTCACTTGAGTGACTTGTGTCTCCAGGGCTTCCACTTTTTCAGCTAGCTCCTTGGATGTTTTATTGTTGAGCTGCGTAAAATTTTTAACCAGAATCAATAATTTATCCATCATTTCGTTTACAGCTTCATTTTGTGGATTATGCATGGGTTGTGGTGGAGCTTGCAGTTGATAGCTCGAACCTTCCTGATAAAAATTTTGACTTCGGGCCCCATGCATATTTGGTGCGTAGTAATTCTCCATACCTAATAAACCTGAGAAGAGACTAAAAAGAAAACGCGTAAAACTGAAAACAAATAAAAACTTATGCACTAAATAAACACAAAATAGATTTAACTTAAAGATAAATCCCCGGCAGCGGCGCCAAAAACTTGGTGGGGGCAAAGGTGTGATAAAATAATAGATAAATAAAGATAATAATAAAGACTCACACACCCTTGAGAATCACGGAACTCACTGCAAGTATCACAGATCGTATGCAAGTTTTAATGATAAGTCAAGTTCGTTCGCAGGGATTGTATCCGTTAGATCTAATTATGTTTAACAAGCGTAGATGAATTTATATGCTTGGAATAAAGTATGAAAAGATTAAATAATATGAATACTATCTAACGCAAATAAATAAATAAAACAAATAAACAAAACAAATAACTAAATATGAAAGTACGTCAAATAGATTAGGATTACTAGGTCTAATACTCAATTGTTATTCTAACCTGTCACATTAAGCATTATATATTAACCAGGATTCTAAATTCTCCGTAGCATTTCCATAGGCGTAGGAGCAACCTCTCCACTACTAGGGATTCCTAAGTAATGATTGGTGATTAAATCAAACCTTAATGGCTATCTAGTTACACTAGACGATTATGTGGTGTTGTCAATAACTAAGATTAATCCTAAGATTGATCAGATCTAGGGGAATAAGTCAAAACACATAATACAATATACGCCAAGCTTAACCAATTAGAATAAACAAATAGTAATTAAAGACAAAATAATAATCCAACAATTAAAAGTAAACTTACAGAATAAAAGCTTAGAAATATGGTTGAGAATAGATCTATAGCTAATTACTCTAAATATAGAGAAGGTGAGATGTAGAAGAGGGGTTGTCAGTCTCCAATCTTCTTCTTCTTGTCTTCTTCTATAGGTCACTTGCTTCTTGGATGAATAGCTTGATTCTAAGGATGAATATCTATCTAAAGGACTAAGCTATTGTTTAAAACTAAGAAAATATAAGTAAAGACTAAGCCTATACTTTGCAATTGAGCAAGGACATGTTTACAATGATAAGAGGGTGTATTTATAGGTATCTTGGAAGCCCTAATTCGTTTTCTTGAAGGAGAAGTAAGTAATGGACTCCAAGCCCAACTCAAATTCGTAACCCTAAAAACATGAAATCAGGTCCGATCTTCTTTTGGCTCTAACAGCTTCAATATATATCCGTTTGACGCGTATGAATATACCAAATTGATCGTCTCGGAAAGCTCTTCAACTTTGCTCTTGACCGTTTCTCCAAATTCCACACCGTTCTTGAGATATAAGCTGATTTGTGGTCGTAGGTGCAGAAATTCAGGATTAAGGCAGCTTTTCCTTTTCCATATTTTTAGCTTTTATTTCCTTATCTCCAATTACCATGCTTATCTCTTTCCATAAGTTGTAGTCTTTGACTTGGAATCTAATTAATCTCCATAATTATCTTTAAAGCTTCACACTAAATAAATAATTAAACCCAATATGCTCTAAAAATATTATTTTACTAAATCAAGACTCAAAATAGGAAAGTGTAGCATTTCTCAAGAAAATCGACTATAATGACTTCTAAATTACTAAAAATGATGTCTCATCCTAATATAATTCTATCACAAATGAGGAGACATCAAGAACCCATTTATTCCCAATTGCCTTACGTCCTTTCGGGAGATCAACCAGTTCCCATACCTGGTTTTTCTTAATCGACTCCATTTCTTCTTCCATTGCTTTCCTCCATTCATTCTTAGCGGGACATGAGAGTGCTTCATTAACTGTTCGAGGTTCTTCTTCGTCTTGTGGAGTTATCATAAAGACTTCTCCTTCGATTTCAAATCGGCGACGAGGAACTAAACCTCTAGCACTTCTCTTAAGTTGAGAATCTTGAGAAATAGGATTACTAGATAATGCAATGGTTTCTTCCGTCTCAAGATTTAGAGGAGTGTCCGTCTCTATTTCTTGAGTATGTGTTACCTCATCAGGCGTCACATTTGTTTGCATACCATCTTCCTGTATCTCATTTAATTCACATAAAATGGAATTTCTGTCAACCTCACCTCTGCTAGGAAAATCATTCTCTAAGAATGTAACATCTCGTGACTCAATTTCAGTAAGACCCCCATCATTATGTTCACCAATAAACACATATCCTTTAGAGTGATCTGGGTATCTAATAAAGATACACTTCTTACCTCTTGGACCTAACTTCCCATACTTATGAGATAGATCATGTACATAGCCTGCCGACCCCCAAGGTCGCAAGTATGACTGATTAGGTTTCCTACCTGTCCATAGTTCATAAGGAGTTGATGGAATAGTCTTTGTGGGTACTCGGTTAAGTATATAACAGGCAGTTAACAAGGCATCTCCCCAATAAGATATTGGAAGATTTTCTTGTGCCATCATAGACCTAACCATTTCTAGGAGTGTTCTATTCCTCCTTTCAGCCACACCATTCTGTTGTGGTGTTCTAGGAATTGTAAGTTGCCTTACTATCCCTTTTTCATCACACAGTTCTTTAAACTGATCAGATAGATATTCACGTCCTCGATCGGTTCTTAGGTTTTTCACCTTCCTCTCTAACTGATTTTCCACTTCATTGATAAATGTCATAAAACATTTCAATGCTTCAGATTTGTGAGAAATCAGGTAGACATAACCAAACCTAGTGAAATCATCTATAAAGGTGATGAAATAACGTTCCCTACGTCTAGTTTGAACACTCATTGGACCACAGATGTCTGAATGAATTACTTGTAATGGGTACTCGACTCGTTTAGCCTTTCCAAATGGTTTTCGTTTTGCTTTACCTGCTAGACAATTTTCACAAATTGGCAAGTTGACTTTAGTCAACAAACCAAAAAGGTTCGCCTTAGCCAACAAATTCATACGGTGTTGTCCAATATGACCTAATCTAGCATGCCATACATTTTCTTCTACATTAGAATTACTAGAAGAAGAAGTATTAGTGGAAAAACAACTACTTAAACAATAACTATTAAACGAGTTATCATCATCTAGTACAATTAAACCATGCGAAATAAAACCAGAACCATAATACCTAGCATCATAATAGATATCTACTTGTTTGTTATGAAAATGCAAATTAAAACCTAATCCTAGAAGAACAGTGACCGAGACTAAGTTCCGTCGAATATCAGGTGCGTAAAGTACATCATGCAGGTACAAGGTTTGACCACCTCGCAAGTTCAACTTGCAAGTGCCAACTCCTTTGACTTCAACCTTATTGTTGTATCCTACATATATCCACCTTGATCCCTCTGGAATCCGACGGTACTCTACATATGCCTCTCGGTCTTTGGCTACATGGTATGTCGCTCCTGAGTCCACAGTCCACAAAGGATTAGAATCAGCAAGCAATACAGTACTAGTAACATAAGTAAAATTACAAGAAATAAATGACATTGCTACCTTTCTGGGCTCGCTGCACTCGCGAGCGAAGTGACCCATTTTCTCACAGTTAAAGCATTTCATCTTACTCTTGTCTTTCTTCTTACGGAAACGTTTTCCATTATTGTTACCACCCTTCTTGTTCTTCTTGGAAACATGCTCATTTCCGTTCTTCTTCCCATTGTTCTTGCGCTTATTGCCAGAAACTTTGTGGGAACTTGACTCAGCAACATAAGCCCGACCCTGAGGCTTAATTGCATCTAGACGTTCATCTTTCAATGTCACATGACGAGCATCATCATCAAAGGTTTTGATGTTGTCATTGTGAGTCAAGTTTATCTTCAAATGCTCCCAGTTATTTGGAAGAGATCGGATCACAGCTTGAACCTGTTGTTCATCAGTAAGGTTATGACCTGCATTCTTAAGTTCCCTAATCATGTTAGACATCTCTCGGAGATGTTGTTGCATGGTTTGATTAGGATTCTTCTTGCAAGTGTCAAACTTAATGGTCAATTGACGCAACTTAGTCACAGTCGTACCCCCATACTTCTCCTTAAGAGCATTCCACATTTCGTGAGCAGTGACGTATCGTTGACATTCATAGACAAGATCTTCATTCATGGAGCCTATCAAGATGCCTCTTGCAGTGGAATCTTTCTTTTTCCACTTCTCATAAGCCTCCATGTCCCTTCTGTTTTGAGTTGTGTTGCCTTCCTCAGGCTGAGCCATGACATTGTTAACAGCCTCAAGAACATCTTGCTCTTCTAGAACATAGTGTATCTTGAGCTTCCAAAGGTTATAGTTCTCACCATTCATCTTTTCTCCTTTGTTGAGATCAGCAATGATGGTTTTCGATGCCATTTTCTCTATAAAGTAAGAGATTTCCATTAATATCATACATTTATTTAACAACTCTATGATATTAATGCAAACGGAATGAATAAGAAAGATAACAAAATAAGTGATAAAGAAAGTTCACTATGTTCCCAATCATGAACCACTATATTTTGTTTGTCTTAACCATTCAATCAATTTCATTAACTGCAAAATTAAGTTCTTCAAGAACTCCCACTTACTCTAACATGAATAGAGCAAAAATGTATGAAAACTAAACAACTAATAACATAAAAGCAAATAATCTAGTTGAATTCATACATAAATGAAAAAACATGTTTGGTAAACAAATAACCAAATAAAATCAAAGACTAACATTTGAAACGAACTACCAAAATAAACTACCTAGCAAAGAAACTCTAACTTATACATGACAATCACTTGTATCTCGTTTTCAAAGGAATCGATTTTTCAAAACCCTCTTTTACATAGAGACTTATCGGATCATACTTAGTAGGCGAATTCATCTCACAAGGACATTTGAAAAAACTTGTATGCCTTTTAAAATGATTCCACATATGAGATTCAGTGAAGGCATATACGACCCAACCATATGTTTTTAATCTCCTATCTACATAATTTTCGGGATTCACATTCCTCCATAGATCAAGGAGATCTTTTCTCAAGTCTTTTGGTAAAGTCCTGAGAAGGGCAACAACCTTGTCATTCTCATTCATGTGATAGGCATATTTTATGACACCTTGTATCATATCATTTACAATCTTTACGTGTTGTATTAAAGAATGTGATGATTTCATCTTATAATTTCGAAGTGTCATTATTTTGTTTTTCAAATCTTCCCTTTGTCCATCTGACTCGGTTTCTTTGGCGGTGTAAACCAATTTTGGTTTATTAGTATTCTTTCTTGTAATCAGTCCTGTAGTTCATCAACAGGTCGCGTCTGAATGCACGTAATCCCCGGGATCGTGTAATCACCATTTTCCTCAATAGAAAAATTAAGAACAAAAAATAATTCACCACCTTTTTGAATTAAAATAATACATTTCTGAAATTTGTTATAAATAAAACATATATTCTTTTAAGTAACAACTAATTAAATAGAAAAAGTGGTTAAGTGACTAGTAATTAGTAGAGTTGGCCAGGGTTCGAACCCCCTTACATGCAAAACAATTTTACTACTCTAATTTGGTCCGAAAAAATTAAAATAAAAGCTACGGCCAAAAATTAATTTGGGAATTAATCTTAAAAGATAAAATCCGGCCCCAAAAAAAATTATTAAATCTGAAATTAATTACCGGCCCAAAAAATAAATAATAGGTCCGGCCCAAAATAAATTATTAAATCTTAGCCAAAAAACCGACCCAAAATTATTAATTAAATAAGTCCGTTCCTAATCTTAAAAAAAAAAAGAACAACGGCCCAAAAAAAAATATATAGGCCCTTAATTAATTAATACATATAGATAAGTCTTATTTTTTTTTTTATTTAATGAATCGCATGAAACAGAAAAAACATGACGAAGCAAAAAAAAAAAAACAGGTAACATGCTCTGATACCAATTGTTACCTATTAAATTAAATAGTAAAGGTTTTAGACAAACCTTCTTACGCAGCGGATTGATTTCTGAATTCTTGCTTTCTGATCGTGAACTTAATTACTAGAATTAAGCTCTTTGTTTTCACCACCTAAGAGTCTGAGAATTTGTTGTTAAGTGTATAAGAAAAGAGATTGATTTTTGTTGTAGTATTTGTTGTGTCTGGAAAGGAAAAGCAGACTCATATTTATAGAGGGATAAGAGCGTGGTTTATTAACTGATAATAAACCATCACTCCACTATCTCCATTATCTCCACTATCCTCATCTCTCTTAGTGGGCAAGTTACCATTGTAACCTCCTGACTAACTTCCCAGAGTGTGTTCATGTTACCCCATCATGGGTGACATGGAATAAAATAATATTTATTTTATTTTATTTCTTTTAATCTGAAAATGGAATGGAAGAGAGAGAAAAGTTAGGCGAGTAGGAAGAGAGAGTAAATAGGTTGACGAGAAAATGGAAGATTTTTAGTGTTTATATATAGGAAGTAAAAAACAAAAGAGGGTAAAAATGTAATTGTTTTATTAGATTATAGTGTAAAATCTAATTTTAGCTCTTTAGTAAAAAAAAAAAAGTGAGGTAAGAAATAGAAATAAAAAGATATCTTCAAGGCCCCTTAAATAAAAATCTCACTAATAAACAATCCTCTTTCATCCATTTTAGTGCAACCGAACAAGTTAAAAAAAGAGATTATTACTCAAAGGGTCTTGAAAACACCACCTCGTGACCCAACAAGACCCCACTAATTTTATCTTCTTACTAAAGGCCACAACCAAAAATTAACACTATACCCCAAAAATCCAATTACCTTCTTACCCTCTTTTGTTTTTTATTTACCTATATATACTATTTTTTGTCAAATAAAAATCAAAACACAATACACGCTCAATCTCTCCTCTCTCACTCTCCTCTCTCTTCTCTCCTCTCTCATCTCTTTCTCTATCTTTGAAGCTCAACCCTCGCCGGAAAATGCTAAACCGAACTCTTATTGCCGCCGTTTTGGTGTTGCAGCGGAAAAGAACAGCTTCTCTCTCTCTCTAGATTATTCCTCTCTATCCCTCTCACTCTCCCGTAAGTTAATTTATGGGTCAATTACCCAAGGAGACTTGAGAAAAATCAATGTGCCACTTAGGAGCTAGTCAATTCCTCTCTCCTTCTTAGAGGCCAATAAAATGTCCAATGTCATAACTACCCTTCTAGTGCATATAAGACAAAAAAATAGATTATTTCTCTCTCCTCCACTACCATTACTCTCTCTCCTCCATTACCATTAATCTCTCTCCTCCTTTATCAAATAATTTCCAGCTCCGACCACAACCACCGATCACCGCCGGCCACCTCCGGCCACTGCCGGAAAAAGTTCTGAGCATGGAATAAAGTTCTGAGCGTAAAGTAAAGTTCTGAGCGTAAAGTAAAGTTCTGAGCATAAAATAAAGTTCTGAGCATAGAATAAAGTTCTGAGCGTAGAATATAGTTCTGAGCCTAGGGTGCTGAGTATGGGAAAAGTACTGAGTCTGGGGGATTGAGCATGGAAAAAGTACTGAGCCTAGGATGCTCGTGCTCAGTAACTTGCTGAGCGTGCTCAATAACTTGTTGAGCGTGCTCAATAACTTTGCTGAGCATGCTCGTTTGATCAGTAACTTTGCTGAGCATGCTCAGTAACTTGCTGAGCGTTTTTCGTAAAATCAGTAAAAGTACTGAGCATTTCTCATATTATTAGTAAAGTGTTGAGCATTTAGACAAAAGTTATTGAGTTTAATACAAAAATCTATTTTACATTAAAAAAATGAAATTATAACATTATAATTACAAGGAAAAAAAGAAAAAAGAAAAAATACAAAAAAGTGATGTAATTCGAATACTCAACAAAAAAGTTGAAGGATTAGTTGAATATCCACTAAAGATGTAAGTGATGCCCATTTTCCCAATAATCTTGATCAAACAGATCTTCAATTGATACTATTGGGAAATCTCTAACAAATCCACTGTAAAGATCAACAAGTTTCTTAGATGAAAGCGATGATATCAGATTCGTTTTTTTTTCTTCCTTTGTCCGTAAACCCAAAAAGTATACAATATAAAAACCCAAAAGAAAGATTATAAACAATTCAAAACACTTTTTTTGGCAATAACCTATTTCAGCTATCATCATAATATGCTAAACACAATTTTCTTATCACGATTAAAATTTCAATTTTGTGGAAGAAATTGATTTTCTTTTTTTAAGGAGAATTTCAAAATTTACAATTTTGATCCCATGGGGAACGCAGGTAGCAACAGCATGAACGGCCGGAGAAGAAACAACAGCCGGCGTAACCACCACCACCACCACCACCTCCAGCTCAACAACCACAACCAGATATCACATCAAACCGTTACGTTTTTGCGGCAGCAACACCGTACCCATCTCAACAATACCCTAACCAGAACGCTCCACCGCCTCATCCATATTATCAATACCCAGGTTATTATCCAAATCAGCCTTTACCCCTTCCGGTGGTTTGCAACTCGCCGGCGATTTGCTTTGCTTCTCCGATTCGGTTTTGTTGCTAAAACCAAATAAAGGAGAAAGAGAATTACGGGATAGGGATATGAGAGAGAGGAGAGAGAAAATAGTTTTTAGGTTTTATTAAATATATTTGACATAAATTATTATATATAGGAAGAAAAAACAAATAAGGGCAAGAAGGTAATTGGAAAATTTGTCTATAGTGTTAATTTTTTCTTGTGGCCTTTAGTAAGAAGAGCCTATAGAGCTGGTCTTGTTAGGTCACGGTGTAGTGTTTTCAAGACCCTTTGGGTAATAATCTCTTAATTTATTTCTTCCTTGTTTGCTTGTTTTAGCTGGGTTTTTATGATTTTTGCTTTGATTCCGTGTTTAAGTTTGCTGAAATTACTTATTTTCTTCGTTGTTGCGTGTTTGAGTAGTTGTTTATCGTTATTCATCATTTGTGTTCATCGAGTTTTTGTGTTCATCGTGAGTTTTGACTGTTACGTGACTTCATATGCTTTGTACATCAGTAATCTTCTGTTTATGACACACGCTCAGAAGATTTTGCTCGTTTATAATTATAATACCTGTTTTACGTACTTGTATGCATCCATGCTCAGTAATTATATGTTTTTGTTTAATACTCAGTACTTTTTCTGTTGTGTTGTTACGCTCAGCACTAGTTATGCAAATGCTCAGAACTTTCTGTTGTGTTATGCCTATACTCAGTACTATCTTATGCCTATGCTCAGTACTTTTTTCTGTGTTTATGCATATGCTCGACACTAGTTTTGCCTATGATCAGTACTATCTTATGCCTATGCTCAGTTTTTTTGGTTTTTTCTCATGCTCAGTACTTTTTCTGTTGTGTTGTGCATATGCTCAGTACTTTCTGTTTTGCGCTCAGAACTTTTGCGCTCAGAAGTTTCTAGAAGGCTGCGCTCAGAAGTTTCCACATCGTTAAGCTAGATTAGATTACTTTTTTTTCTAGAAATGTAATAGATTTGTGTTAGATTATATTACTTTTTTTCCAGAAATGTTGTGAAATGTCGAATTTGTGTTTTGCTCAGAATTTTTGTTAAATGCTCAGAAGTTTTATGAAATGCTCAGAAGTTTTGTGGTGATGTTGATTTTTTGTGTTGAATCAAAAAATTATTTAAACTCAAAAACTTTTGTATAAATGCTCAGCAGTTTACTGATTATACGAGAAATGCTCAGGAAGTTTACTGATTATACGAGAAACGCTCAGCAAGTTATTGAGCATGCCCAATACCTCATGCTCAGAACTATTTTCTACGCTCAGAACTATTTTCCACGCTCAGAACTATTTTTTCAGACTCAGAACATTTTTCCATGCTCAGAACTATTTTTTCAGACTCAGAACTATCTTCCAGACTCATAACTTTTTTCCACGCTCAGAACTTTTTCCGGCGGTGGCTAGCGGTGGTCGGCGGTGATCGGTGGTTGTGGTCGGAAATGGAAATTATTTGATAATTAATGAAAAAGGAGAGAGAAAAATGATAAAGGAGGAGAGAGATTAATGGTAATGGAGGAGAGAGTGTAATGGTAGTGGAGGAAAGAGAAATCTATTTTTTTTGTCTTATATACACTATAAGGGTAGTTATGACATTGAACATCTTATTGGCCTCTAAGTAGGAGAGAGGAATCACTTGGTTCTTATATGGCACATTGATTCTCTTCAAGTCTCTTTGGGTAATTGACCCTTAAAAAAAACATGGATAAAACACTGAATACCAACACGAAAAAATTAATATTTAAAAAAAAAAATTCTAGTAATACAAATTACTATCAGAAAACCAAACGAATAGACCTCAGATGTATGTTTAAAAAAAAAAAAAAAAACAGACGTCATTTTAATCACGTTTAAAATTTATCAAAAATAAAAATAAAATCTCTGCTTAATAAGCCCAAGTCCTTCTCCATGGCCCAACAGGCCCATTTATTTTCAAAAGTAAGTGGTCCAACTGCCCATTCCTCTACTATCCCAAATTTTCCTTGACAGCCATACCCATCTGTTGGAGAGATGGTCCTAACAAAAGAGAATCAGTAATCGCAAGCTGTAAAAAAGTTTTCTTTTTTTTCCATCTGCAATTTACTTTCATTGTTTTCCTTTTACTAATTTAATCTATTGTATCCGAAATTACTATCAAAATACATGGATTCACAGAGCCAGAATACTTCTCTGCAACGGCTTCAAAATGTCGAAAAGGTAATTTAATTTTCCTTATTTTTAAATTCGGAATAATCTATTAATTTAATTTCATGATAGAGAATCGTTAGGGTTTTGGAACTAGCCGGAGGAGTAATGGATGAGCTTTCAAACCCTAGTGGGCCCAGGAAAGAGCTTGTTAATAACCATTGTAGCGAGTTTATGCAGCTAATCAAGGTAAGTGTATTTGTTAAAAATTTGATTGTATAGAAGTGAATTGAGAATTTTGTTGTTAAAATAGGATATTCAGGTTACATTAAGGGAAGAAATCAAGAGTGCTTGTGAATATCGACCATTTGAGAAGTGTGACTATGTTCCAAGAATAGCTAATGAGATTTGTTGCAAGAAATTGGAGTATATTATGTCACAATTAGATAATATGAATCTTACAATCGAGAAATATCATGATCGTGTTGAATGATAATCTTTTATGTGCTTTTCCCTTTCTTTCTCTTTATTATATGGAAAATGTAGTGAAAATTTTGTAATATGAGTGCTACAATAACTATCATAATATTCTTGTTTGTTGTGAAGTGGATGTTCAAGTGTTCAAGTATAAAATTTTGGGTTTGCTATAAAACCTATCCTACCATTGTATATCACCATTATCTAACATAACATATTAGTAGATTACCATGATATCAAGATGCATTAATTTATATCCTAATCATGAGGGGAAAATTTTAAATGTTCATGGGATATTTGTGGAGTTAGGGTTGTAACTTCTTACTTCGTGACTTAAAATTTAAAAATTAATAGTAGATTAATGATTTTGGTTATGTAGTTCTTGAAAGGTGATGTCTCTAAATGGGTTTCCAATATCTTCTACCTGATAAAGAAGATGTGATCGATCCTTTATATGGTAGCCCAAAAATATATAAGGGGTTTAGGTTAGTTTGTTTGTATTTTTATTACATTTATACTATGGGTTTGTTTGAGATTGATTATTATATTTGTAAAAAATATTTAGATATATATTTAAAAAGGGCAACGTCCAATTAATTATACGGAAAGTGTGAGAATTTTTAATTAATTACAACTTCAATTTAATTTCCACTTAAGTACAAAAAATTGAAAGATTACAAAAATACTCATATGCTTATTAATTAATTCTAATAATTTTTTATTTATTTATTTTTTTGATTTTTTTTCGATTTTGTTTTTTTTTCGAATTTTTTTAATGTGCTCCATAAATACGTAATTCTGAGATTTGTGTGTTGCGGGAACACATAGGATTGGAACAACCAAAATCAAATTTTGTGAATTCCAAAAATACATAAATTCGAGTTTTATGTGTTCTATGAATACACAAATTTGAGTTTAATGTATTCCATGTATACACAAATATAAGATTTGCGTGTTTCAAGAATACACAATTCTGAGATTTGTGTTAAGGAATACACAAAATTTAAACAAACAAAATCAAGATTTGTGTATTCCAGGAATACATAAACTCGACTTTTATGTGCCATGAATACACAAATTTGAGTTTTATGTGTTCCATGAATACACAAATATGAGTTTTATGTGTTCCATGAATCCACAAATTTGAGTTTTATGTGTTCCATGAGTACACAAATCTGAGATTTGTGTGTTCCCGCAATTATGAGATTTGTATGTTCAGGAATACACTGAATTAGAACAAACAAAATCAAGTTTTGTGTACTTCAGGAATACATAAATTCGAGTTTTATGTGTTCAATGAATACACAAATTTAATTTTTATGTGTTCCATGAATACACAAATTTGAGTTTTTTGTGTTCCATGGCACAAATTTAAGTTTATGTGTTCCATGAATACAAATTTAAGTTTTTTGTGTTCCATGAATACACAAATTTGAGTTTTATGTGTTCCATGAATACAAATTTGAGTTTTATGTGTTCCATGACTACACAAATCTGAGATTTGTACTTTCCAAGAATATACAAATCTGAAATTTGTGTGTTTCGAGAATACACAAAATTGAAACAAAAATATCAAGTTTTGTGTATTCCAAAAATACATAAATTTGAGTTTTATGTGTTCCATGAATACACAAATCTGAGATTTATCTGTTCCAAAAATACATAATTATGAGTTTTGTGTGTTCCACGAAAACACACAATTGGGACAAACAATATCAAGTTTTGTGTATTCCAATAATACATCAATTCGAGTTTTATGTGTCATATAAATACTTAGATTTGAGTTTTGTGTGTTCCATGAATACACAAATCTGATATTTGTGTGTTTTAAGAATACACAATTCTGAGATTTGTGTGTTCCAGGAATACACAGAATTAGAATAAACTAAATCAAGTTTTGTGTGTCCTGGACACAGAAAACCCTAAAACATAAACACACAAAAATCAAAAAAGTGTTGGACAAAAAGATAATATATCTAGATAGTTAAAAACGAGTAAAAATAGGGTATATGCTATTAATAAAGAGAAAAAAATAATTTTGTTAAAGAAGAGAATCCTTTAGATCGATTTTATAACTTTGTGTGTTACAGGAATATATAAATCTATATTTGTGTGTTATAGCAACATGAACCCGGAATTTCGATTTTAAAAAGAAAATCGGGAAAAAAAATCGGAAAAAAAGTTTAAAAAAATCGAAAAAAAAAATTCGAAAAAAAGTTTTGGAAAAAAAAATTAAAAAGAAATATGAAAAAATAAACAAAATCTTATAAAAGGCAATAGAGGAAACTACTAATTGCAACCCAATTTTGAAGGTTTTTAGGTTTTAAAGCCTAACTAAAAATTACTACTATAAAGCCTAGTTACTAATTTCTGGTTGAACCTTTTCCAACTTTGCCCTTTTTAATTATTTTTTTACAGTAATTCGTTTTTTTCTTTTTTTATTTAACAGACATGTCCGGACCCATACGTACAGACATACATACGATAGTTTTCAAGTTTATTAAGTTTAAGGAAAATTATTTTTTATATAATTACAATTGTAGGTGTCCAAGTTTAATTGTCCAATTGTCATCTGGTTGTCCATCTAATTGTCGAATTGTCCATCTAATTGTCCAATTATCTACCTAATTATCCAATTATCTACCTAATTATCCAATTATCTACCTACTTATCCAATTATCTACCTAATTGTCCAATTATCCAAGGTGGGTCTGTACACAATACAACCAATGGGTTGTACATAGATGAAGTGTTTGTACAGTAAGAGATATACATTCACAATACAAGCAAAAATTTATTTGGGTATGGCCCACATTGTCTATACCGATTTATTCATATATGTATGTTACCTGAAACAAAACAAAAAAAGGAAATGAAATTAGATTTGATGATCTGTAAAGAAAAGAACCGAAAGGAAGTGAAGCGGACCATGTTGCACCCTGGTGGGCTCGTCCCCGATGGCCTGGACCAGGGTTGTCTCGTTCCTGATGGGATGGACCATGGTGGTCTCGTCCCTGATGGGCTGGACACTGAGTAGGAGTATGAGCTCGATGGTGGATGCACCGGGACACTGTTGGACCCAATCAGAATTTCCAGATCGAAATGGATGCGGTGAAGATCTGAGAAGGAAGAAGAGACACTGTTTGAAGGTTGCTGGAGCAGATCTGAAGGTGTTTTGGTGCGCAGCAGAGATGGAGAGAGGCGGTGGTGGCGGAACTGTTCTGATGGTGATTCGCTGGTGGTGGAAATGGAGGCGATGGTGGTGGAAATGGAGGCGATGGTGGTGGAAATGGAGGCGATGGTGGTGGAAATGGAGGCGGTGGTGGTGGATCTGGCCATGATGCTGTCGCTGCTGGTGGCGTCAAAGCTCGCTGGTGGTGGTGATGACGTAGATCTGTCGCTGATGGTGGCGTCGTGGCTTGCTGAAGGAAGACTCGGTGGTTGCAGAAGCTGGGTTCGTGGTGGTTGCAGAAGCTGGCTTCGTCGTGGCTTGCTGAAGGAAGACTCGGTGGTTGCAGAAGCTGGCTTCGTGGTGCTTATGAAGGAAGGCATCAGTGAGACTGTGGTGGTGCAGTGGTGGGAAGGTGGGAAGGTGGTGGGAAGGTGGGAGAGAGAGAGAGGGGGTAGAGAGAGGGTGGAGGCTTTTCTAGAAAAAAACCCTAATAGGGTTTCGGTTTTTGTTTTTTTGTTTCTTGTTTCAGAGAGTATAAGATAGAGGGGGTGTTTTGGTCCTTTTCTCTCTTTCTAGTTAGGGTGTAATGGGACTTTTGGGGTGGGCTTTATTTTGTAGTTTCATATGTTGTGGGGCTCTATATACTAATTGCCCCAAGGCAATAATGGAAGGTAAATATGACAATGTGTTTAATTGGGAAAAAAGTTGGTAATTTGTGAGTAACTAGTAAGTAATTTGCTCCTTCCTTTTTTTAGGAATGAAAAGTGTGGAATTGTAATTAATTGGGAATTATCCCTATTTAAAATTATATAAAGTGATTTTTTTAAGAAAAAAGTAATGTTGGATATCATCTTAAACTACATATCTTTTTATCGACTCATATGTAGATCAATCATAAAAGATAGAGAAAGAGATATATAAGAGGAAAAAAAAATATGATCTGTCCATTTAAAATCCACTTAAAAGGTGATAAAAGGGTTATATGATTTGGGATGATATCCGACATTGCACTTAAGAAAAATATTGAGGTCAGTAGTGCTTTTTTTAAAAGTGATATAAGAGGTAGAGTATTTTTAGGAATCTAAAATCATTTTAAGTAATTTTTTAAAAAAATCGATCTAAACGGGTCCTTAATATAACAAAATAGTTAAATTGGCTAAAACAAATCTGTAATTATGTTTTTGCAATTTATTTCATTTCACATTAAGTTAATCTTTACCATTGTAAATTGCTCATTAATTTTATCTTCTTTACGAAATTCTCAAAATTCCTCTTTGCATTAAAAAAACTTCACGTTTATCGACATTCTTTTTAATAAATCTTTTTTTTGTTCAGTAACTAAAATTTTATTCATCAAACTTTAGAGTCATACATATGCAATATCAATAACTAACTATTACACAATGATCTCAACATTACAAACAAAATACTACACATTACAAAGCAAGTACTAAACATTACAAACATAACACCACATTTAAGTTTTATACACATCCTTCATATTCCAAGCTGAGGTCACAATCTCTATCAACTCTTCTTTTAAACCTGCACTTTCCTTGCACCTTAACTTGTAAACAATATTGTACCTGTCTCAGTACTTCATCCTCATTCATTACTGTACCAGCATGAATATGAGAATTTTTGTTGCTCCATATATGATACACATAAGCTGAGAACCACCCAGAAATCACAATCTCCATAAACCTATCATCAGCTCGATTCAATATCAACTCCATAAATTATCCCCAGCACTTAATTGAGTAATTATTAATACCATAGTTAATCAAACATTTGTCTAATATTCTTCTCGCAAAAGAACAATTCACAAACAAGTGATCTCTATCTTCAAATGCACCATAACAGTACACACATAGGCTATTTTGCTGCACTCCCCACTCCAACATCCTCGCTTTTGTGGGAAATCTGTCTAAACAAGCTAACCAAGAACAAAACGCATTTTTTGGAATATTTAATGAATTCCACAAGTCTTGTCCAATCCAAGATATAACCAGAATCTGCTATCTCAGCAAGAGTTTTCTTAAAGGAAAACTTGTTTTTAACACTGCATTTCCAAACTACAATGTCCTCAGCCTCAAATAATTGAGGTAATACCTCAGATAGCCTTTGTAATGAGGGAGGCAAATGCCACCTACCTCTGTTAAAACAGCTACTGATTGTTTTATTCAGCCATAGTGAGCAACTATGAGTATCCCTTTTTAATAAAAATTATTATTTTCATTGATTTTATATAATAATTAGATTCGATATAATATATAGATATAAATAATGCTATAATTCTTAAAATGATGTGTGGTCATCGGGCGTTGGTATTGCCTTTGCCAATTTTTCCAATTTGGTGAGACTTGTTGATGTTGGTGGCAAAACAACTGGTATTATTGCGTTCTTGGGATTTGATTGAACTAATATAGGCTCATACCTCTCAATATCCACAATGACACCAGGGCCCAATTTTTTTCTCTTTTGATAAAATAAGGCTCCAATTTTATCAATATAATTTTTTTTTAGTTATAAAAGGCCCAGAAAAAAAAATATTGTTTTAGGTAAGTAGACATATTTTGGTTTTTTGGACCGGCTTTGAATGACACACTCAAGTGTTCCAAATATTTTGCGCATGGTAGTACGGTTCATTATCAATACCGTCCCTTTCGTTTTCGCGTCAATTGAAGTCACAAATATCAGTTTGTGGTGACCACACTCTTTCCCGCGATATACCACACTTTCTCTTTTAATTTTTGGTTTACCTATTTCCTTTTCCCAGTATACTAATATTTCTTATCTTTGGGATATAATTGTTTTGTAGTCAACCGTACTCTTACGTGTGGTGGACCTCCCTCTAAAATTTATAGAATTTCTTCCCGAGGAAAATACTTCCTAAGGCCAAAAAAATCCCAACTTTATATTTAAAAGCCTAACTGAATTTTTGTTCTTTAAGGCCAAAGTTAGATTTTCTGGTTTGCTTTTTGACAGTTTTACCCTTGTTGAGCTGAACCAAATTTGATCTGGTAATGGGTACAGACCCACGAGGACTGAACGGGCGGTACCCATGACCCTTTACAATCCATGGCTAGTTAAAATCAAATCTGCAGCTATAAATCTAATGGGGGGCTGTACCCATATACAACAAAAACTTATCTGGGTCTGTACCTACTACGAACAGAGAAGCACTTAAGCCTTCACGGGTACGGACCCGTGATGTTTTTTTTTTTTTTTATCAGTTCATTATTTTTTTATTAAGTCATTCATACTGGTCAGTTTTAGCGTCATGGGTCTGGCCCCAACGGTGTTTATCAAAATAACGGTCTGTACCCATGAACATTCGTTTATCACAGTTCTTGGGTTGTACCCAAGATGGACAGAAACAAAAAACAGGATCTCTGCACAATTATTACCATAGGAACAGATTTCAACAACAAATACATATTCACACTCGAATCAATGTAACAAAAATCATAAAAACCAATCCGTTCATTCGATGGATCTGGAAACAAATAAACATAAGAACAACATAAAAAACGAAATCAATTCACGTTTGTTACCTACGAACAACAAACAAAAATGAACCATGCACACTCAGATTCAAACCCACAACAGTCTCTGCAACCCAGATTCGAACACAAAACCAAAAAAAAAAAAAAAAAAAAAAAGGGAGCTCTGTGACCAGATTCGAACATTCTGGGGCTGTACTGTAACAATGAATTGAAACAAAGAGCTTAATTTTTACATTTTAATCTTTCAAAAAAAAACAGGCGTTCAACGAGGAGCAGCGAGATGGAGATGAATACATATCCAGATCCAGTAACGGGCTGGACCCAGGACCAACAAACACAATCTGGGGCTGGCCCATTTACATATAACGAAAGAAAAACCCAAACTGGGGCTGGCCCCTGCACGTCTAGATCCAGCGACGTGCTTCGACAACGGATCCAGTTGGTGAGCGCAGGCGGCGCGATGATGGTGAAGCAGAGGCGCGACGACGGTGAGCAGAGGCGACGCGACGATGGTGAAGCTGAGCGGAGGCTTCACAGTTGGTGCAGATCGGGGATGAAGGTTGATCTCGGCGGTGGTGGTGCTTATTATGCAACTCGAATGAATAGACTTGAAACTAGTGAATGGTTTGGCGGTGGGGCAGAGAGAGAGGAGCAGAGAGGCTGTTGGTGGTGGTGTTGATGGTGGTTAATGGCTGTGAGAAGGAGACGGTTGGTGGGAAGGTTATGGTGGTGAGGGAGAGATCGAATGAACAGGGGTGGGTTTCTGCTGCTGCAACTCGCCTGTGGGGAGGGGGTTTAACAGGGAGGGGTCGTGATCACAGTAGGAAGAGAGGATTGTTGGTGGTGGGGTGGTTCGCGTATCACAGTAGAGAGAGAGAGAGAGAGAGAGAGAGAGAGAGAGAGAGAGAGAGAGAGAGAGAGAGAGAGAGAGAGAGAGAGAGAGAGAGAGAGAGAGAGAGAGAGAGAGAGAGAGAGAGAGAGAGAGAGAGAGAGAGAGAGAGAGAGAGATTTGAGTTTTTTGTTCGCAGAAGCTATATGGGTTGGATGTTTTGGATTTGGGGTTTTCACTATGTTAATAGAGAAGGGGAGGGTTTTTTGGGTATTTGATATTCTTTAGTTGGACTCTAACCACTTAGTTAGTGGTAGGACTTTTTTTATAAACTATATTGGCCGATAGGCCGTAGTAAATAAATGTCCCTTTCTTCCCTGCTCTCTAGGATCTATCCCTCCACGAATGTTGGATTTCAAACAATTTTTTTATCAAAATCCCGTACTTTGGAGGGCCTTTTATTCAACACATGATTTCCAACCACATTATCTCTCTTGAAATAGATGCACTTATTATCAAGATATCCAATCTCTCTACATTTGGTACAAAAGAATGGATAGATTTCGTACCTAATTGGTTGGACATGAGAGTACCCTTCAAACAAAAATATGATTGTTTCTTCTTTGGCATCAATTTCCACAAGATTCCAACCATATGGTTGTTTTTCCTTCAACCGTGTAAGAAAGTTCGTGAAAGGAATCTTTCCAACACCAAAGGCTACTCTACTAAGCCCTTAATGAGTCCATAATTCTCCTGACAAATCTCGAAGTCGAATACACGTGTTGACCTTCATAATCTTATATTTTCTAAACGCAAAATACGTGGGTATCTTCTCAATTATGAGTTGTCTCTCGAATACAAAATAAGAACCTTTATTCAAGACTTTGTATCAACCCTCTTCCCTCACAAATTTGAATATCAACCATTTTGCGAAGATGGAAGCAAGTGGTTCACTTAACTTTCCATTTTTGTGCCAAGTTTTCAATTGAGATCTTGTCGGCATATATCTCGGTGACATACCCAATGAGGGTGAATCCATAAGCTTGTTATGTTGTCATAACGTCCGACTTTGTGAGCCTAATTGGTTACCCCTCTTAACCGGGTAGTAAGTCAATTTCATGCTTAGTTTGCCTTGAATAATTTTTGAGTTTCTCACAAGAGGTTTTCTTATTAGCACCAATGCTCAAAGATGTAGTACCATGATACTTCATACAATTTAACACATCTTTATCTCAATCTACACAATGAGAAACTTCTTGGTGCTATCACTTTTTTTGACTAAAAATTCCTTTTCTTCAAGCATCTGAGATATACCATCGATTTTTGGTGAGGTGAACCATGCTAGTTTGGGAAATTTATCAAACAATTCCTTCCCATTTGGGATGGTGCACCGCGTTCAGATTTTTTGTATAGCAAACCCCTTTTTGCAACTTTAGATGTGTATGATCTTTCTCACAATCTCTCTAAAATCTCCAATTGATATAAGATTAATATAAATAACATTAATGTATGATTAATTACCGCTTGAAGGTGCCATTTCACCTATTTCAATGCTTGCACAACTTGATTCAACCAAGTTTTTAGATTACAGGGTTTTCGAAATCATGTGCACCTCAAGATCTAGTAAGGCGAGGACTTGATCGGTGTTGGTGTGTGGTGATTCTAGTGGCTTGTACTTCTTCCTTGGCGGCTTCATCTCGAGACTGAAAAATGCAAGACCAAATATTCCAAAATCGTGGGTCTTCTCTCTTGGAGTGTTTTTTTCTCCCAAATTAACCATGCATTGGAGAATTCTTCCTAGACTAAAATTACGTCCCTTTACGCGGTCTTGTTAAAATGTTCTTCAAAATTCAAATATTTTCACTAATGACCGTATGTGAGAACCAGGATTTCCCCTGAGCAATGGCAAAAGAGGCGACTGGCCTGGACAAAAAAATATAACAGTCTTAGATTAGTTTTTATGTTTTTATTTCAATATAATTAATTGGGAGAAGACACTCAATTTCCCCAGACTTTGGTATGTATGATATGTTGCTCCCTATTTTGAATTTTTAGTCTACTTAATCCTCCATCCCAAACTTTTATTATATGTCCTGCTATCCCCAAACATTTATTCTGTGTCCCGTTATCCCCCAAACTTTTATTCCATGCCCCTTTATCCCCTAAATTTTTAATATGTGCCCATATACCCCTTTTTAACATGATTTAAAAGTGACTATGATAAGGATTTTACAACCAAAATGGACGGATCAGACATTGGGAGGTAACGGTGCACGAAATAAAAGTTTGGGGAAAGGGGGGGGGGTAAGAAGACTTAAAATTATATATAAAGGGTCTCGTGTCAAACATGTCAAAGCTCTCAGGACAAATATTATATTTCCCCTACTTAATATATACAAAAAATCTAAATTGGCTAAAATAAAACTACCTTTCTAATTTCACTATCAATTTTATTTCAACTTAGGTTAATCTTTACCATGTATAACTAAACAACACCTCTTCAATTCTCTATTGACATCGAAATTCTCAAAATTTATCTTTCCGTGAAAACCCTCTCATGTTTCTTACCATTTCTATCTTGTTTTCTCTTTTCCAATAAATTTTATTATTTTCATTAAATTTGTTTAGTGATTAGGTAGAAATATTCTACATAAATGTTATGAATTTCATTTATTTTGTATAAATTAAAAAATAAATATAGTTAATGATAAATATTTTTTGTTGTAAATATAAATTATATTCATATTTATTTTTATGTAATCTATAGATAAGTGATTTTAGAGAATAGTATATAAAATAAATTAGAAAATTCTATATTATTATATTAATTTTATGTAAATATTTAGGATATTGTTAGTTTAGGACAAAGTTAATTTTATTTTAGTAATAATAATATGTCATGCTAATGATTTTTTTTTAAATACTAAATGAGTGAAAATTCAATTATAAAAACATTAAAGGCATTATTTAATAATATTCATGGATAATAAATTGCTTAACTCACCTATTAATTTTTAGTAGTATTTCTAATAAGAACATTAAATTAAAATTTCATTCAGGATTTTTAAATTTACATGATTGGTAACATTAACATATTATGTTAGCTATCGAAAATATCTTTGTTCATGAAAATTAAATTAATTGTTTACCATAATACAGAAACTCAGACATTCATATTTTATCCTAAAACCTTCATCGTAATTAAAAGAAAAATACCATTTTCTATTTTTACTCTTAATTTAAGTTATTGAGTTAGGATTTGGTTAGAAAAATTCACCTTCATCCACAAAGATTTAAGAATTAACCAATATAATATGTTTATCTTTTTCTAATTTACTATAATGAAAAATTCTTGTTTATTTTCTTCCTTTCATTTTTCAATCAATTTTCTTTTGTTCTTATCCTTCCTATGTTGTTGACCAAAAACAAAAAAAAAAACAAAAAAAAACCTCCTTATGTCCTACTTCTTTCTTGGTAATTGTATTTTTCTTAATTTCTTCACAATAAAATGATAATATACATATATATATATATATATGAAAGAAAAGCTAACAGATAAAATGTCTTTTATTTTCTTTCATATTTTCTAATTGTTAGATTTCTTTTTATGATTTTTAGCTTTTAGATTAATTTTAATTAATGATTAAGATTTTCAAATTAGATCGATAGCTCAAGATATATATTCCTCTATAATTTTTTTTGGGCGTTTAATACATTTCAAGACCTAACCATTCTAATATCTATTACCTGATTCCTAGTCGAGAAAATCGAGACGTTAATAACTCGAAATTGTTTCCTCGTTCCTGCTGCGCCCTGTGCCTGGCTTGTTTAGCTAAATTATCCGCACGACCGTTGAATTTCCTTGGGATGTGCTTGACAAAGACTGGGGCTACCATTGCTGCCAGTCTGTTGATCTGCCGAATCCACGGTCGAAGCTTCCAATTAGCAGCCGACACCTGCTGAATACCTCGAACCAAATCAAGGTTATCCGAGAAGATCGTGATCCCCTCGTTCCTTTCTCTAATTTCTCTTTTCAATGCGACAATCACTGCTTGAGCCTCCCCTTCTAAACTCGTATTACACATAGCCGTTTCCGAGTGATCTTTCCTATGATCCGTCTCCTTTACTATATGCACTACTCCAACTCCAGTTGGACAGTGTGGTGCCTCAAATGACGTATCACACATATATGCTATCCGCGTATCATAACTTAGCTCGGTATCTATATTTTCTTCTGTTTCCGTTGTATGAATTGGTAGTGCTTGACTTGCCGTCCAATCTCTACCAAACCTTTCATCCATATGTTTGTTAGCGGATCTAATGATGTCATCAGTATGTATTGCATAATTTTGATGCCGATTCTTTATTTTTGACTTCCATATGTTCCAGATCAACAACAACATATACGATATAACCACTTCCCGTCTCCATCCTCCACTAGCATAAGTATCTATAACCGCTAGTACCCATTCTCCCAAATGCTCAACCGTTTGTCCGACGCAAATTTGAAGTGCCGATCCAGCCCAAACAAGCTTTGCAATATTACATGAGAGTAGTAAGTGTTCCACCATTTTCTGTTCCGCTTTACACCAAAGGCACTCATCCTCCACCTCACAATGGCGCTTGACCAAATTTCGACCTGTTGGTATAGCATTATTACAAGCCTTCCATGTAAAAATTCTGATCTTTGTTGGAAGGTTTGAGTGCCAAACAATAGTCCATAACTTGCTCTCTATTTGAAATGTATCAGATTGTCCTGGTGTCTCTCTAATCCCTTCCTCAGTAATCACCTTATAGCCTGACTTTGTTGCATATTCTCCGCTTGAGGTATAAGGCCATATCAATTTATCTTGAGCGTCTCCGCCACAAGTCTTTGCCCTTAAGATAATAGGTATAACCGGTACCGGAAGTATCTCGTCTAGCATCTCTATATCCCATTCTACTGTATCTTGTTTCAAAAGGTCCTTCACCCTGTATATTTGGCAGTGCGCCGGTTTTTCTAACTTCCATGTTGTATCTAGCCAGTTATCTGTCCAAATATTAACATTTTTCCATTGCCTATTTGATACCTACCATATTTCTTTATCAAATCACGTCCCTCTATCAGGCTGGCCCATGACCAAGTTCGAGATTGTCTTAATTTAACATCGAGAAAGTTCTTTAGGATAATAAATACATTTAAGTAATCTGGCCGCTAATGTGTCTGGGTTGTTTAAAATTCTCCATGCCTGAGCTGCTAATAATGATGTATTCATTTTCTTAAAATCTTTGAAACCCATACCTCCGATCAACTTGCTAACCGCTAACTTTTCCCATGCCAACCAGTGAATTCGAGATTTTTCTCCCGAGTTCCACCAGAAGTTCGAGATTACCGATATAAGCTTGTTACAAAATGTTATAGAAAAAGAGAAGATTGACATTGCATATATCGGTATGGCTTGTAAAATGGCTTTGATAAGTACTTCCTTCCCACCGTCTGATAATAACTGCGCCTTCCATCCTTCCGTGTGCTTGAATACCTTTTCAGCAATCCACTGAAGTGATTGTATCTTTGACCGTTTATGACAAAGTGGTATTCCCAAGTACTTTCCAAGATCCTCCTTTTCCTGTATTCCAATATCCGAAGATACCTGTGATCTACACTCCATCGTGGTATCGCTACTGAAGCAAATCGAGGACTTCGTGAAATTAATCCTCTGTCCTGAACCTGCACAATACTTAGATACACATTCTCGAAACGTTTGTATTTCAATATCATTTATTGTCAAGAAAAATAATGAATCGTCCGCAAATAGTAAATGAGTAATAGTCGGACAGTTTCTAGTTACCTGTATCCCTTTCATCTTACCTTGTTCAACTTTTTGTTCAATAAGGCTGATCAGGGACTCCGACATAAGAGAGAACAGGAATGGGGACAGCGGGTCCCCCTGCCTGAGACTCCTTTCAGACTTGAATTTACGTAATCGCTCACCATTAAAACTAAGGTGAAAAGTAATAGATGATATACAATTCGCGACCCAGCATATCCATTTATCACAAAAACCTAATTTTCGTAGTACTAAAAGAAGAAAATCCCAGCGTACCTGGTCATATGCCTTTGCCATATCTAGTTTCACCGCTGCCATTGGTTTAGGGTTCTTTCTCTTTCGTTTCATGAAAAAAGAAATCTCCTGGGCTATCAAGATGTTGTCTTGTATTGCTCTATTCTTGATGAAAGTTGATTGAGTCGGAGACACGATGATGTCCATAATACCCTGTAATCTATTAGCCATTATCTTAGCAATTATCTTATATCCAAAGTTAACACAAGATATCGGGCGGTAGTCCCCAACACCTTCTTGGGTTTCCCCTTTTGGTATTAGGGTTACCAATGTCTCATTTAATTTATCGAGAGATATATTATTCATAAAGAAATCCTGAACCATTAGAAGGACATCGGTATGTATAATATGCCAATAATCTTGGTAAAATTTTCCATTTAAACCATCCGGTCCTGGTGCCTTTGAAGGTGACATGTCAAATACTGCTTTCCTCACTTCTTCTAAATCTGGTATTCTCGTCAGGTCTTCATTCATCTCACTTGTGACTTTGCTTCTTATAGCTCCCGTCGCTTCATCCATATCGTCTGTGTTTCTCTCTTCGAATAACCGCTCGTAATACTCCTGAAAACTATTTCTGACTTCTGATATTTCCTCTGTCCATATACCATTTTCCTTCTTAATTCGTTGAATTCGATTTAAATGGCGTCGTTTAATTGTTGCCAAATAAAAAAAATTGTATTTTTGTCCCCATACTTTATCCAATTTTGCCTTGCTCGATCGTACCAATATTTTTCTTCAGCTATATACGTTTGTTTTAACATCTCTTTTATTCGATCCTGTTCCTTTATTACCTCTTGTGATGGTTGTTTTTTTATCTAACTCCACCATTTTCTTTGTCAATTCTTTTATTTTTTCTGCGTTGTTCCTGAAGGTTTTCTTGCTCCAGTCAGTAAGTGTTGTTACTGTATTATCTCTTTTTTCCACGAAAACGGGTAACGATTCTTCCAATCCTGCCTCTCCCTACGCTGTTCTAATGACATTTTCGCACTCCGGATGTTCTGTCCATAACGTTTCGAACTTAAACCATTTTAATCCTTTATTTTGTGTTTTTTCTTGTTGTAAGATAAGTGGCCAGTGATCCGAACCTAGCTGGAGGTATATGTACCTGTGCTTTACTAAACCTGTGCAACCAATCACATGATGCAAACGCCCGATCAAGTTTTACCTTGACTGGCTTATCAATTCTCCGGTTAGACCATGTAAAGTAACATCCTTGAGATTGAATTTCACTAAGATTATTATTAGAGATAAACTTATTAAATTCAAATATTCTTTTATTATCGGGAGGTGTATTACTTAACTTTTCACATCTTTTAAGAATATCATTGAAATCGCCAATTAATACCCAAGGTTTATTAACAATTTGATTCCATATAGTTATTTCTTCCCATAATTTTAATCTATCTTCTAGTTTGTTCGGAGCATGGACACATACAATATAATATGGAAAATACGGTTCATTAATATATAATATTACAAAATACTGATTAGATCTAATAATTTCGAGCTTAACATCCGCGTGCCAGAGAACCAAAATGCCACCCGAATGATAAGCATTCCCGACTGGGTCCCTAATAAAACTATTAGCATATCTAAAAAAATTTAAAACCTCAGGAGCATCTACCGCGCGTAGCATTGTTTCAAAAAAACACGCGACTCCTGGTTTAAACCTATTAAGAACGGACTTTATACTAGAAATTGTCAAGGGATCCCTTATCCCTTGGCAATTCCATACGCAAGTCGTCATTTAATGTCCTCGGACGTCTTGGGGACAGTCCGGATATCCCATATGACCGTAAAATTGAAGAAACCACACCCGATACACATTTTATGTAATTTACTCAATTTTTCCTTATCCCAATTTCTACACAATTTATTAGTTCTAACCGAACCCATTTTAATCTTATTAGTATCTTTTCCTAAATGATCAGGTCCATTATCTTTGTGAGCCCAAAGTATCCAATAATAATTAGGAGAACCCACTGTAGACCAAGCCCATAGAAGAATTCGTGTCTTCTTCTCATTCTCAGCGTTAACAAATATTTGCCTCTGTTTCTCACTCACCGTTTCTGTATCACATCTCCCCTCTAATGCCCCCATATCATTCCTCCAGATTTGTGTTATCAGAATTCCTTCATGAATTAGGATTATCATAATGTTCTTCCGATTTTGCCTCTCTACCAAAGATTCCTGAAACATCTTCATTATCACTATTAAACTAATTTCCCTTTTTTTTATTATTCGCATCCTATATTGATCTTCTTCATTGCAGATATTTTCAGCAAGACTCCATTCCAGATCGACAACCATCGTAATTAGTAATCTCCTGTAATGTTTGCCCTTATTCTCACACTTCTCAACAATCATCCTTATTCCAAAGTTTTTATACCAACATCTCAAATGATTCTTATTACTTAGAAGGTTATGATTTTCCTTATTTCTCCAACAGTCTCCCCTGTATCTAAACTTAGATCGATGGCCAAAGGAATCATTACCAATAAGGTAAAACCAGGATGAAATATTAGATTGGTGGCCAAAGAAAACATAACCAAAAAGGTAAAACCAGGACTTATCCCACCTATTAGCTGTTATCCAAACTATACTTCTTACTTTCTATATTCCTATGTGTATTCTAGTCTGTATATCATAGTATTTTTTAAGTCTTATTGGTATAAATTCATTCCATTGATATTTAGGATAGATACTATAAGTTAAACGTAATATACGAAAGAAAAACTCACTTGTTGGCCTTAATAGTTCCTTCTGTCCTCTACATATATTTGAACATGTTGTCCAAACTCTATGTTGTTCAAGTGTCTTCTCCTTTGCTTCTCCTCCTTCCATATTCAACTTACTGTTGTCTCTAATTGATAAGAAGTGTTGGTGCTGCAAATTCATAATCCTTCTCCCCTTAGTCTTTCTTTTCGAGAAATAGTAACTCTTGTGTGGTCTGTTCTTGTTCCATAAGTAGTCAGATAACTTGTAGTCAATAAGGAAGCCGTTGAAAGATTCACTCATCCTTGATTGTGTCAAACCTCTGTGACAGCTTCGTTCCACTGATCCAATTTTTTGAAACCATCCATCAGATGACTCGTTCATATTTTGGTATGTTTTATATTTGATGTTATCACTCCTTTTGTGTAGGTATACTATGGCTAGTAATTAATGATTGAAACAGAGTTAAAATATACGTGAAGAAGATGAAATTGAAGTTGACGGTGGAGAGGACTGCCTCATTATAATTTATTTATCTTTTCAAAATTTCTATTCAAGCAGTTCCTTCACTCTCTCTCTCTCTTCAAGTCACATTGGAATAAAAAACTAAAAGAAATCTCTTCACACTCAGGTCTCACCTTCCTACCTGCACAGACTCTCTCTTCAAGTCGCATTGGAACAAACAAAAAACAGAAATCCCTTCAAACTCAGGTCTCACCTTCCTACGAAGCCGCACTCCGGGACCAATTTCCACCACCATCATCAACCAGACCTTCCCACCAAGCCGCTCTCCTGCACAAGAAAATTGCCGCCACTCCGGACCTATTTCCATTACCATCATTAATGGCTTGGCCAAGAACCCAAACTAATGTAAAAAATTAATTATTTACCTAATCTTATTACTTTCCCAATTTTCTTCAGAATAAAAATTGAATTATTTTTAACCTAATCTCATTATTTTGTCAATTTTTTAGAATTATCTCATTAACGTGTTGTTTATTATATTTTTATACTAATCCTACAATGCCCTGTTTTTAACCTAATCTCATTTTTTTTACAATTTTACTAATTCTACAATGTTGTTTATTATATTTTTATACTAATCCTACAATGGCCCGTTGGAAGCATTTTACCTTATAAGAAGTGATGCGCTGTAATCCTACAATGTTGTTTACTATATTTTTATACTAATCCTACAATGGCTATGACCGTATAAAGCCTTTTAAATCAATTGCAGTCATGTTGTTTATTATATTATTATACTTTATACAAATCCTACAATATTTATTTTATGATGTTGGAAGCGTTAATACTATATGAGAAGTGATGCAACCATCACCCTCTTGCCACCAAAATTCAGCAACTCACTAAGACTATTAATTGCACTTGCACAATCAGTCCCTGTGTCCAATACATATGAGTTATAAATTTGCTTATTTTGAATTATTATATTAGGTTAATTGCACAATTGGTCCCTGTGTCTAATATATATTAGTAATAAATTTGTCATTTCTCACTTATTAATATTTGTTTGATTATGGTTCGCTTAGGAGTGTAACACTTACTGACTTGGTCATGCATGTGTCTACATGGATTGATTTCAATTGCATGAGGAGTTTTTGGGACCAGCGTTTGAAATTAGAACCATCAAGTGGTTCGAGTTTTGACATATCGGGCAAAGTTTTCAAAACCGAAGGGGAGGCCATTACAGTTTCAGATATAAAGAGAAAATCGTTCTTAAATTGTTGGTAAAAATATTGGAACTGTAATGGGTTTTTTAAAAGAAAACTTAACGCGGAAAAACTTTAGCTGATGAATATGAAAGAAATAGTAGTGACGGAAAATAAAAGACAAGAAAAGAAAAAGACGAGGAAATAAAAGACAAGAAAAAAATACGAACCGGAAAACTGGAGAAGATGAACGGAGTGTAGTGCCGTGGAGGAGCCACTGCCTTAAGAACGATTTCCGGGACAGCCGAGATGCTATACTGTTTCTCCGAACGTTCCCCAAGGTTTGAACACTACGAACCAGCTCTCGTGTGCACTCACAAGAGATGGCTTGGAATCTGTATATGAAGCTTCGCTCAAGAACGGTAGGGAAAGGATTTCAGTAGGGAGAGTATATTCATAAGAGAGAGGTGTGTTTTCTGAAGAGGAGAACCACTCTATATATAGGTGGAGAATGGAGCTGTTACGGAAGGAACAAACCCCATGATTCCCGCACCTGTTACGAGCGGAGATGGAGGGCAAGAAATCCGCACGCGCAAGTGTGGGAAATGTGAGGAGAACAATGTAACGGTAGACAAAGAAAATAAAATAAATAAAGTAAATTCTGGTAACAAAACTTTATTTATTTTTATTTTTTAATTCCCCAAGACCCAAGACCCAAGACCCAAGACCCAAGACCCAAGACCCATGACCCGGGCCCGGGCTCGGGCCGGGTGGGTGGTGGTGGTGCGCACGTGTGGGCTTCCCCATTATCTCTTAGTGTCCATGGGTGTTAGTTCTTTGGGAGCTTATGATAGCACAAAGTTAATAAGTTTCTTTTAAACCATTTAGTCCACCGATGTGGGAAAGTGAGATAACCTCTCCACTTTCCCCACTACACTAAACGTAACAACAAAAGCACACCACATGTATTAACATTAATTGTGGACAATGAATGAAAAGTCCAACAATCCCCCACACATTTATTGTCTACAGGATGTACAAAGGAGGTTTTGAAAAAGGAGAAAGGTTTTTGAGCGAAAAATTGGGTGAATTGTACTTAAGTGTCAATATCTTGCGATTTGAATTGACACGTAGTGGAGTGAGGCAACAGCCAAATTTTTCTCGGATTTGACAAAGTCCAATGCTATCACACCATTCTTCAGTAACTGTTTTACTGAGCTATGTCTGATCCGAATATGTCTCCGTTTTCCATTATAGGAGCTGTTGTGAGCAACGCTGATAGCCGCTTGCGAGTCACAATGAAGAGAGACGGGTACATCTTTATCTTCCCATAATGGTATATCTGCTAGGAGACTCCTCAACCATTCGGCTTCTTGTCCAGCCAACTCTAGTGCTATGAACTCAGATTCCATGGTTGATCGTGCTATACAAGTTTGTTTAGACGACTTCCATGATATAGCTCCTCCACCTAAGGAAAATACATAACCACTAGTAGAGCTTACTTCATCATTATCTGATATCCAATTCGCATCACAGTAGCCTTCCAAGACAGCAGGGAATCTACTATAGTGTATGCCTATATCCATAGTACCTCTAAGATATCTCAGTAATCTCCGAAGAGCAGCCCAATGTTCACTACTAGGGTTATGGGTATAGCGACTAAGTCTACTTACGGCATAGGCAATATCAGGTCGAGTGTAGTTCATTAAGAACATCACACTTCCTATTACCTTAGCGTATTCGGTTTGAGATATTGTATTTCCCTTGTTCTTAGTCAAATGAATACTAGAGTCATAAGGGGTTCTAGCAGGTGTGACATCAAAGGAGTTGAATTTCTTCAACAACTTCTCTACATAATGGGATTGATTAAGGGATATACCATTTTCATTTCTTAGAATCTTAACCCCTAAGATAACATCAGCTTCACCCATGTCTTTCATCTCAAACTTTGATGATAAGAAGTCCTTAGTCTCATTAATAACTTTAAGGTTAGTGCCAAAGATCAGCATGTCGTCTACATATAGACATATGATCACACATTCAGATCCTAACACCTTCATGTAAACACATGAATCAGAGGTGTTGACTATAAAGCCATCGTTAGCTAAGGTACTATCTAATTTTTCGTACCATTGTTTGGGTGCTTGTTTCAAACCATATAGAGATTTCTTAAGCTTGCATACTTTGTCTTCTTGACCAGATGCCACAAACCCTTCGGGTTGTACCATATATATCTCCTCCTCTAAGTCTCCATTCAAAAACGCGGTCTTAACATCCATCTGATGTATAGTGAGTTTATGAATAGAAGCTAAGGCTATGAGAGTTCTTATAGTGGCTATTTTGGTCACAGGGGAATAGGTGTCAAAGTAGTCTAAGCCTTTCTTTTGAGTAAAGCCTCGAATTACAAGTCTAGCCTTGAATTTCTCTATGGAACCATCTGGTCTAAATTTTCTCTTAAAGATCCATTTGCTACTGATAGGCTTACACCCCTTTGGTAAGTCAGTTAAGACCCAAGTGTGGTTTGATCGAATAGATTCCATTTCACTGTTAACTGCCTCTTTCCAGAAGTTAGCATCAACAGATCTCATAGCTTCGGAAAAAGTCTTAGGATCTTCCTCAAGAAGGAAACAAGAGACTAGATCTTCACATAGCATATCTATGTGAAAATCCTCAGTCAAGAAGGCAGTGATAAAGTCTGGTCCAAAACTCGACTCAGTCCTACGTCTTTTACTTCTCCTAATTTCATTGTCAGGGTGTGATCCTGAACTCGAAGGGGGAAGAGAAGCAGACAAATTATCACTAACAGGAATAGCAGCGTTGACTGGTGAGTCATTACTGGTAAAAGATGAGGCATGATGAACAATATCCTTTTTCAAGGGAAATATATGTTCAAAAAATTCAGCGTCTCTAGATTCACTAATAGTGTTATCAACTAAGGACATAAACCTATAAGCTGCACTATTTTGAGCGTATCCTATAAAGATAGAATCTATGGTTTTGGGTCCAATGTTGACTCTCTTAAAGTCGGGTAAAGCTACTTTAGCTAAACACCCCCACACTCTAAAAAATTTCAGGTTAGGAGGGTATCCTTTCCACAACTCGTAAGGGGTCTTGTCTATACGTTTATGGGGTACTCGGTTTAACACATAACAAGCAGATAAGACAGCTTCCCCCCACATGTTGGATGGTAGGCCTGAACTAATTAACATGGCATTCATCATTTCCTTAAGGGATCTATTTTTCCTTTCGGCTATGCCATTTTGTTGGGGTGTATAAGGGGAACTAAGTTCATGAATAATCCCATTATTTTCACAAAATTCTTTAAGTGTGTTCGAACTATATTCACCGCCCCTATCGGACCTAAACCTTTTAATCTTTCTATCTAGTTGGTTTTCAACCTCTACCTTATATTTTAAAAAGGTGGATTCTGCTTCATCTTTAGACTTTAAATGGTATACTTTGGTGAACCTAGAGTAGTCATCTACAAAGGTCATATAATAAAGTTTTCCTCCTCTACTAGCGGTAGTTTTAAAGTCAGCTAAGTCAGAATGCACTAGTTCTAAGAGTTGAGTTTCTCTAGTGGTCACGTTTTTTAAAAGGCTTTTTAGCATGCTTGGCCTCTACACATATTTGGCACTTAAGAAAATCATCATTATCGTTTCCAGGTATTATTCCATGATTTTTAAGTCTTTTAATAGAGGAAACATTTAAGTGTCCTAGTCTAGCATGCCACATATCAAGAGATTCAACAATATAAGCAGAAGTAGATGCATTCTCATTCAAAGCAGAAAAAACATTAAGTACAAATAATCCACCATTAAGGTAACCTTTCCCTACAAAGTCACCATTTCTAGAGATAATAATTTTCCCACCCTAAAAAACGAGTTTAAGTCCAGCTTTGTTTAGAAGAGACCCAGATACTAAATTTCTACGAAGCGTGGGGACATACAAAACATCATTAAGGGCTAAGGTCTTGCCAGAGGTAAGTTTAAGACACACCTTTCCCTTCCCGAGGACGCCAGCAGTTGTTGAGTTTCCCATGTAGGCGCATTCCCCATCAGCTACATCTTCAAACCCTTGAAACAACTCTTTGTTGGCACAGAAGTGTCTTGAAGCTCCAGTATCGAGAATCCATTCGGCCTTGTTTTCTACCAAATTAGTTTCGACCATCACCGCGGCAATTACCTCTTCAGTTTCAGTCAGGTTTGCGCGAGGGGGGTTGTTTGTTTTGAACCTGTCGTTGCATTGGTATGCCTTGTGTCCTTCCGTCCCACAAACGTAACAGGTTGCCTTGTTTTCTGAATATTGCCAGATGGTTTGAAGTTGTTACCTCCGGATTTGTTGAAGTTACCCTTTGATTTGTTGTTCTTATTCTGACCACGAGATTTCCCTTTACCTTTGTTCTGACCATGAGATTTGTTGTTACCATACCCAGAAGTCTCGACCAAATTTGCCTTTGAAGAGTAATGAGGCAAAATTTCAAACTTGTCTTTGATGCGATTTGCCTCTTCGGTTCTCATGTGGCTGATTAGTTCTTGGATCGTCATGTCTTTCTTCTTATGTTTGAGGTGGTTGCGGTAGTCACTCCAGGATGCCAGAAATTTCTCAAGTAAAACATTAGCTTGTAAAAGTTCACATAATTTCATACCTTCGGATACAATTTCGGCACAGAGATTTTCGTAAACATGAACTTGTTCCATGATTGGCTTTTGATCAGTTATTGTGAATTTGAGCCAGTTTCCGACCACGTATTTTTTCTTACCGGAGTCGTCACCTCCGTACTTAGTGTTTAAACGGTCCCAAATATTTTTTGCAGATTTTTCATTTACGAATAAATCAAAAAGGGGGTTTGACATGTGATTTAAAAGGTGACCCCTGGTAAGTTTATTAGCTTTTTCGTATTTTAAAAGACGAGCGGCTATAGTAGCATCCGCATCGCTAGTTGCAACAGGAGGGTTTTCAGAAAGCACAAAGTCAATTTCTAATTGTTCGAAGAAAATGAGGAGTTTTTGGGACCAGCGTTTGAAATTAGAACCATCAAGTGGTTCGAGTTTTGACATATCGGGCAAAATTTTCAAAACCGAAGGGGAGGCCATTACAGTTTTAGATATAAAGAGAAAATCGTTCTTAAATTGTTGGTAAAAATATTGGAACTGTAATGGGTTTTTTAAAAGAAAACTTAACGCGGAAAAACTTTAGCTGATGAATATGAAAGAAATAGTAGTGACGGAAAATAAAAGACAAGAAAAGAAAAAGACGAGGAAATAAAAGACAAGAAAAAAATACGAACCGGAAAACTGGAGAAGATGAACGGAGTGTAGTGCCGTGGAGGAGCCACTGCCTTAAGAACGATTTCCGGGACAGCCGAGATGCTATACTGTTTCTCCGAACGTTCCCCAAGGTTTGAACACTACGAACCAGCTCTCGTGTGCACTCACAAGAGATGGCTTGGAATCTGTATATGAAGCTTCGCTCAAGAACGGTAGGGAAATGATTTCAGTAGGGAGAGGATATTCGTAAGAGAGAGGTGTGTTTTCTGAAGAGGAGAACCACTCTATATATAGGTGGAGAATGGAGCTGTTACGGAAGGAACAAACCCCATGATTCCCGCACCTGTTACGAGCGGAGATGGAGGGCAAGAAATCCGCACGCGCAAGTGTGGGAAATGTGAGGAGAACAATGTAACGGTAGACAAAGAAAATAAAATAAATAAAGTAAATTCTGGTAACAAAACTTTATTTATTTTTATTTTTTAATTCCCCAAGACCTATGACCCATGACCCGGGCCCGGGCCCGGGCCGGGTGGGTGGTGGTGCGTGTGGGCTTCCCCATTATCTCTTAGTGTGCATGGGTGTTAGTTCTTTGGGAGCTTATGATAGCACAAAGTTAATAAGTTGCTTTTAAACCATTTAGTCCACCAATGTGGGAAAGTGAGATAACCTCTCCACTTTCCCCACTACCACTAAACGTAACAACAAAAGCACACCACATGCATTAACATTAATTGTGGACAATGAATGAAAAGTCCAACAAATATCACGTGTTGCAAGATAAATCAAAGGCTAAAATAATAATTTTAAAAAAATAAGGGGTACCACAAAATAATTTGAAAGTTATGCAATATAGGTCCCTACATTGTGCAAAAAGTGCATTATAGGTCGCTATATTATGCAAAAGTTGCATTATAGGTCCATATTTTTTGCAAAAATTGCATTGTAGATCTTTATATCAAGACAAAATTGCACTATAGGTCCCTATATCATGAAAAATGGCATTATAGGTCTTTTCCGGAAAGAAATCAAACTTTCGTTTGATTTCCTCAACAAACTCTTCCTCCATACTTGATACATACAAAGCTTGTTGTCTTAGAACCGATCCAACAGTAGATAAGTTCACTTGCAATATGCATTTTCAAGTCAAATAAAAAATTGTTAAATAATTTTATTTTTATTTTTACGACCAAAAAAATATTACCTCTCGGTTGAATCTTGAGGCTCAGAGACTTTAATCTTCCCAGTGTCATTGGTACGCTTCCACATTACCCTCCATTATTATTTGGTACTCATGACTGACCAATTAAAGAGAATTAACTCATAATAATTCAATGTCCAAAAAAAAAAAAAAACTCATAATAATTATTTTAAGTATGTATGTGAGTATTGAAAGATATGTGGGGATCTACTTATTTCTACTGGCCTGCGCAATATCAGCAAGAAGTGATCTATGTGGACACCATGACTCATCGCTAGTAGCATCAAGAACCTACACGTAAAATAATCAAACACTTTCTTAGTAAAAACATTATAATGAAAAGTCAAACCTCCAAATGATAATGAAAGAAAAAGAAATGGTACCTTTTGTTCTATTTAGGGGCTCTAAGAACCTTCTTATTCGCCTTCCTCTTACTGCAAGAAAAAGATGTAAACATACAATATATTACTCATTTGAAACACCATATACTTAAGCAAGTTACAAATTAAAAAACGAATAAGACTTACAAGGCCCCTGATAGTTTGATCAAACACCTTCTTTATTTTTAATACTGGTGGCGGGTAGGGTGTGATAAAATAATAGATATAAATAGGACACTGTTCACCCTAACCAATCACGTTACTCACACTGCAAGTATCACAGGTCGTACGCAAGTTATAATGATAAGTCCAGATTCCTTCTCAAGGACTTAATGTGTTATACGAATGGATTACAAGAAAGTGTAGTAATAATTTAGTAACAATGAATTAAAAGACAAGAAAAGTAAATATGAATAATTTGGAGAGATATTAATGATTATTAAAGCTAATGCAATAAAATAAAAGATGTAAGATAAAGTGAGAAGTATAGCTTAGGTTTGATAGAATGAACTTATCCTTCTATTTCTTCTATTAGTTAATAAGGGTGATTAAAGCTCTTAAAGTAAGTAGCATGATTCTATATTCCTCCTTACCCCATTCCGGTGGACTTAGGTGGCGACCTAACAATTTCCAAAGGACTTGGGTAACAGAACCCTGCGCAATGATCGGTGGTTAAATCTCAAACCCTAATGACTATCTAGTTAGGCAAGTCTTTCCGGATCACTTCACACACTAAACGTTTATGACGTGTTTAAAAAATTAGACACCCTTTCTGGGTGACCATCCAACTGCTATTTATGGGGTAGTCTATACTCGTGAACTAGCAAGAACTACAGTCAATAAATTAAATCACATAAAAAAATATAAAGGTTAAGAAGATAGAAACAATTTAAAAAGGTTTTCCCAAATAAACTTAGATAGAAGAAAATAGAATTCAAATATTATACATATGCAAAACCCAAGCTATGGGAAAATTAGTTCATGCTAATAAAAATAAAACTAAAATAGAGATACATACTGTCAACTTGCTTCTCTTGAATAAGTTCTTGAAACTAAGGACTTATAATTGAGCAAGGACAAGTTTACAATGATAAGGGGTGTATTTATAAGTGTTTAGAAGACCCTAGGTTGAATACTTGAGTGGAAGATAAGTAATTTGAGTCAAAGTCCAACTCAATTCCGTTTCCTAAAATATCGGAGAGGATAAACACTACTCACTGTTTTGATCATATCTCCTTAGTTATTGGTCCGATTTTCTCACAATTTATATCGAAACGACCAAAGCGAGAAGATCTATCTTTACTCCTTTGAATGCTCATCCAAATTTTTAGCCGATTTGAAGTTATCTTCACTTTAAGGATGTAGCTGCAGAATTTCAGATTTACTTGGCAGCTTTTCCTTTCCTATTTTATATATTCTTCCTTTTATCTCTTGATTTCTTCCATATCTTCTTTCCTTTAACTCTTTAGAATTGATTTGGCATCTAATTATATTCCATAAATCTCAAGAGCTTCACAATAACACACAAATTAAACAAAATATGGTCTGTTGGACCCCTTGCCACAGTCTTGACAAAACGGTTTAGGTTGAGAGGTCTCGGCAAGGACCTTGATTTTGCACATCGTTGTAACGGTCTTGGATTGGTGCGGTGCACCGGACATGTCATGCGGTGTACCGCATAGATGTTCTGTTCGAGACCATTTTCACGGTCTGAATGGTCTATTGCCCTGGACCGTTTTAGCTGAACCGTGTCACGGTTTTCTTTAGGTGTGGTGCACCGGAGCACTCGTGCGGTATACAGCACGAAAGCTCTGGTTTTTCTCCAATTTTTCATGTTTCTTCTCCCTAAATTGATTTTTTAAGTACCTACACATTAAAAACACTAATACCTTCCTCAATACTGAAATATATACTAAAACAACTAATCTAAACATAAATTTAAAACTTAAAAACATAAAAATAATTGCGGGGTGTCTCCCGTACAACACTTTTTTTTAACGTCTTTCAAAGTTAGACGCGTTACCTCTATCAAAATTTTCGTATATAGCCTCCTCATCAATGAGCAAGGCTATGAACGAATACTAATCTCCATTTGATACCTCTCTTGGGTTTGATTTCTATCACATTAGCTGAAACAACTTCTATGACTATGAATGGTCCCATCCACGAATCTTTGTGATTGCGTAACCTATTCTCTGGTTTGCGGGCTTTCCATACAACTTCATGGCTGGCCCCTAACTTACTCATTGGTCTCGTATTTACAGGATTTGCGTGTATTTCTTTCGGGACTCTATAATGTGAAAGAGTGTGGATGATAGGAACTGTTGGATCTAACTTCCTTGGTTTCTTACCCCAGACATAGAATGTCTCAGATACATTTTTAGCATGGTGGGTAACTGTTCTGTCCTGGAAGTTGATGATGCTTTGACTTGTGGCCAAGAACGGCCTTCCAAGTATGACTGGAACCTGCTTATCTGCATCATAATCAAGAATAACAAAGTCAGTAGGGATGGTGATATTACCTGTTTGGACATGAACGTCCTCCATTTTTCCCTATGTCTTTGTCACTAAGCTATCCGCAAATTGTAAGTTTACATGAGCTTTTTCCATCTTCTTGAGTCCAAACCTATCAAACACAGACTTGGGCATAAGATTCACACTCGACCCCACATCACACATAGATTTCACTTTGAGCATACAACTGATTTGAATAGGAAGATTAAAGCTTCCTGGATCTCTGAGCTGGAGTGGTAACTCCTTTTCAACTCTTCTTGAGACTCTCTCAGTATGATCCACAGTCTCTTAACTGGCTTCTACACTCGCTTCTTTCTCTGGAATAACTTGCGTAAATATTTGTTGCGGTGTAAGACCTTTCTTCGCAATCTCAAGCATCTGGGGGTTGATATTCTCAGGACTATACGCCTCTACAAATGTATTAAGTTCAATGTCAACCTTTGGATTTGTCTTAACAATGGTCGGTGACATTGCTTGATCAATTGGTGGCGAGCCCACCTTCTCTTCTTCTTTCTTTTCTTTCACAGCAGATGCAACTTCTTCTTTCTGCTCTTTTAAGGTTTCTTTCTCTTTAGCTCTTATAGCTTGTAGCTCAATAACCTATCTAATCTCTTCTTGCATGACCTTGAGAAGATCTACAAAGTCAGATTCTTTAGAAGAATCAGCATCCTTGCAAAAGTCAGAGTCTTCGGGGCTAGACTTGGTTGGTTCTTCTTCAATTTCTGGAGCTTCCACGACAATTTCTGCAGCATGTGGTAATTTCTCTTTCTTTTCTATTTCGAATTGCCTTACAAGCTTCTAGCCCAATATTGGCATCACCTCCTTCAATGGCCTTCAAATCTCTTGCTTCCACAATATTAGTTAAAACTTTCTTATATTGGTCCACTTGTGTGCCCAAGATCTGAATTGTGGCCTCTTGTTCTTTGAACTTCTCATTATGGGATTGAATATTATTCGTAACTAGATCCATAAAAGTTTGTAATCTCTTCTCTGACACTACTCCTTTTTTAGGATGTTGTGGTAAAGCCTTCTAAGCTAGAGTATCAGTATATGCATCATTGGCAGGTTGTTGTGGAGGAGTTGGTCTATTAAATATCCGATTTCCTTGATAAGTACCTTGGCCTCTTGGTTGGTAAGTGTTGTTCTGGGGACGAGGTTGATAATTACCTTGATTTGCGCCCCCTTATGGATTTGAATACTACATACCCGGATGATTTCTATTACCGAATTAGTAATTCCCTCGATTAGATATGAAGTAGACAGATGCTGGATTTCCTTCACACTCTTCCCATGTATGATTTGTTACCTCACACTATGGACAACCTTGTGCTTCTTGCACTATATTTGTTGTAGCTAAATTTTGACGTTTTTGTTGCATCTCAGGCTTTATCTCTTTGACGTAATTCTCTAATGCTGTTAACTTAGTTGATTGAGCAGTTTAAGTACTTGAGTGAAGCGTGCCTTTGGTATTTGTAATAGGAGCTTGCAGAATTGGCCAACTCCTTTGTGTTTCAATAATACGTTCCATACCTTCTGCAGCTTCTGCAATAATTTAGAGAGAGATTAATGATTAAATTAAAACTAATGCAATAAAATAAAAGATGTAAGAATAAGATGAGAAGTATAGCTTAGGTTTGCTAGTATGCACTTATCCTTCTATTTCTTCTAGTAGTTAATAAAGGTGATTAAATCTCTTAAAGTAAGTAGCCAAGATTCTATATTCCTCCTAACCCCCGTCCGGATGGACTTAGGTGGCGACCTAACAATTACCAGGGGACTTGGGTAAGGGGACCCTGCGCAATGATCGGTGGTTAAATCTCAAACCATAATTACTATCTAGTTAGGCAAGCCCTTCCGGATCACTGGCGTGCACTAGACTTTTATGTTGTGTTCCAAAAATTAGACACCCCTTCTAGGTGACCATCCAACTACTACTAATGGGGTAGTCTATACTCGTGCACTAGCAAGAACTACGGTCAATAAATCAAAGCACATAAAACAAATATAAAGGTTAAGAAGCTAGAATCAATTTAAAAAGTTGTTCCAAACAAACTTAGATAGAAGAAAATAGAATTCAAAGACATATGCAAAACCCAAGTTACGAAAAAAAATAGTTCATGCTAATAAGAATAAAACTAAAATATAGATACATACTGTCAACTTGCTTCTCTTGAATGATTTCTTGAGACTAAAGACTAATAATTGAGAAAGGACATGTTTACAATGATAAGAGGGTGTATTTATAGGTGTTTAGAAGACCCCATATCAAAATATTGAGCGGAAGGCAAGTAATTTGAGTCAAAGTCCAACTCAAATCCGTTTCCTAAAATATCGGAGAGGATAAACACTACTCACTGTTTTGATCATATCTCCTTTGTTATTGGTCCGATTTTCTCACAGTTTATATCGAAACGACCAAAGCGAGAAGATATATCTTTACTCCTTAGAATGCTCATCCAAATTTTCAGCCGATTTGAAGTTATATTCACTTTAAGGATGTAGCTGCAGAATTTCAGATTTACTTGACAGCTTTTCCTTTCCTATTTTTTTCTTTACTTCCTTTTATCTCTTAATTCCTTCTATATCATATTTACTTATCTCTTTAGAATTTATTTGTCATCTATTTATATTCCATAAATTTCAAAAGCTTCACAATAACACCCAAATTAAACCAAATATGCTCTAAAAGTAATAAATCATCAAATCAAGACAAGAAATAAGAAATTATTAAATAACAGATAGGAGATGGTAGGGTCATAGCTTTAGTCTGCGCCTCTGTCTAAAGCCGCCTCTTCAGATAGAGTTGAGTTTTCTGAGTCCACTCCTTTGATAAGGGATTCACAGATTTTCTTACTCATCACAGGGTTACGAATACTTTGAATGCTCTTTCCCCGCAGAAGTTGGGGACTAAACCTGTAACAAATAACCAAGGAAGATAGAATGAACTAGTGTGCCCGTAAAGAAATACACTACGTTTGGCCAAAGCAAGGAAGGAAGATTATGTGGTGACTACTTAAAGTGTTGCTTCTCGGGCAGCCTCTTCGCGAGAACTCACTGAGACAAAGAAGTATTTTCCAACTCGAAAGAAGCTCCTTTGGATGGATATTAGTGCAGGGCGTGCGACCCATCAACCTACTAGCAATGGGGGAGAAAACATAGCATGTCGCAGTAAAAGCTTGATTCGAGGCGTCAGCAAAACACTGCCATCTGTTCCAAAAACAAAGGCCCCTTAGCGCCACGGGGCGGGAGTGGGGGCCGGCCCTACGCGCAGGCAAGAGCAGCACCGACTCCTCGATTCTGATTAATTAATCATACACACCTAAAATGATGTCTCCAACCTATATTATTATATCACAACTAGGAAGACATCAATTACCAACACATGAGAGAAATCATGTTCACTTTAGCCAAATCTGAACCTATCAGAAACAAAAAAAAAACTTAAATACAGTACTTTACTTAGCATAAACCAATCAAATATGACATCCATAACGCAAGTAAAAAAATTACAAAATAATTTTATTTTATTTTTATGACAAAATAAATCACCTCTTGATTGAATCTTGAAGCTCTGAGACTTTGATCTTGGAGGAGGCCGGGAAGGGAAAGAGTTCGACGGTGATGTGAGGAGATCGACAACGGGAGTGAGGAAGAGGGGAGTAATTGGGTTAGAGGAGGCCAGAAAAAGGAAAAAGAAAATAGGGGAAGAGGTAAGGAAAATGAAGAATTCATATAAGTATATCGTTGGAGACTAGAGGAGATCGACGACATGTGTGAGGAAGAGGGAAGGGGAAGGGTTGGAGGAGGCAGGGAGAAGGAAAAGTAAAATGAAAAAGAATGAAAGTGTATTGGTTTAGGCGTTGTAATTGTTTCTTTAATCTTTTAGTTTGACGAAAATGTAAAACTAATTCACATATTTTTTTATTACTAGAAGCAATTAATATCATTAAGGGTCTGTTTGGATTGAGAGAAACGGAAAGAAAAGAATATAAATAATTTTTTATATTTTACATTGTTTGTATTAGAAATTTTTATGAAAGAAAAAAAAAGAAATCATTCCGAAAATCAGTTCTATGTCTATTTCTATTATCACTCCAAATTGGAGTCAAATTGAAAGAAAAGAATTTTAGTAATGATTATAGGCCAAAATTAACTTCTTTTTTTTTTTTTTTTTTTGTATTTTTTCAAGAGGAAATTACTTTTCCCGGCCCAAATACACAAACACCTTATATTTTAAGGCCTGATTCAAAAACCACCTGTTTTAAGCCCTTAAAGTTCGCATAAAAGCCTATAACCAACTAGTTCTTCTCCCTCTCTCTTCTAGTACGGCAGACTGACTTGTCCCATCTCTTACACCTTTATCTCTTTCTTACTTCCTATACCTAGTACACACTATTATTCTTTCATATTTTTTGAAATTCAAATGCCAATTGAAATCAATATCCCCTCCCTGATAATATTGTTGTTGTTCATTAAACCACCACCGGAGCCACCCTCTCCCATTAAACCCTCCGCCGCCCTCCATGGGTAATTAATTTCAATATATTTCTTCCACCTCACAAATACTATTCTTTTTTCTCAAAACTGCAAAGAGGAAGAGAGAGATTCGTGAATAAAATTTTAGACGTTATGCTACCAAATCCAATCAACATCTCCTTGTCAGAACACCTGGTAACACATACACATTCATATAATTGTATATTATGTATAAAATATCTGAAATCCTAGTTTTATTTTTTACTTTGATGTATTATTCATTACCCATTTCTCTGCATTCGAATTTAGGTCTTAGTATTGTAGTTATTATTGTCCAATACTTGTAAAGTTGTCTGATTTTTTAGTAAAATAAGGGTGTTAATAGCTTATTAACGTGATTATATGTTTTTTATTCTTCAAATATAATGTTATTTGTGTCATTTTGATCTGTAATTCAGGGACAAGCATTAATTTAAAATCAGTATAGGAGATGTTTTGGATGCTGGAGGTGATTGGTCATGAGCTTTAGTTTCTCTTGAAGAAGGTTACAGGTATATACATGTGTTAAATCATTTTAGTGCAATTTTTCATAAGGGGACTTATACTGCAATTAACTCAAATGACTTTCATTGCAATTTTGCATAATATAGACTTACAGTTTAATTAACTCAAAGATAGGGACTTATAATGCAATATTTCTCCTAGCAATATTGCTTTGGATCACATTGATTCCATGTTTCTGATCAAAAATAAAATAGAGATTGTTTCGTTTAATGTTTCAGGAAGAGTTCGTAATGAATATGAAGAGAGCCTGTAGCTGTTGATATTTTTTATAGTGATTTTGATGAAGATGTAGCGGACCAGATACGGAAGTAGCAAACAAACCCAAAAGAAAGATCATCAAAGAAGAGACTATTACCACCTGGAAATTCTATTCCACTGTTGTTGTTCTTTGGGGTTTGATATTGTTTTAAGCCGAGACAGCAGGGGCTAGTGTGTAAATTGTTGATTTTAGTGTCTGTTGAGATAGATATGGATGAGTGAAAATTTGTTTAATTAGTATTGTGGTTATTTGCGTATGTAGTGTATAGATTGGGTTGATTTGTAAAGAAGCTGCAAGGACTTGTATGCAATTCTTTTGTAAACAATTTGTCTATGTAGTTCATGGTATTAAAGTACAAATTTATTTATAAGAGTATTGGAGTATTGTTTGATTCAAGTGTTTTGTTCGATTTCTAGTAAAGTAAACTAATTAACTTTTAGTTAATTTCACTATAGGTCCCTATAGTATATTATATCAATATAATGGTATATTTGTGCAGACGGTGAAAGGAAAATGCTTTGACAGGTGTATCACAATTTTCACGGAATTAGCACAATGGGCGTATACCCAATTTCAATGATGATCCACTACATTAGTTGATAGTAGCAAATAAACATAATGGGTATACACCCATTTATATTGAAATAATTTCTAGGTGTATACCCATTTCTAACATCTATTGGGTTAGTTTTGATTGTGAAATAGTGTAATTGCCCTCGTATACTAGGATTTGTTATACAACTAAACATGAAAATGACCTATAGTTGGTGCTATATGGAAAACCATTGTGGTGTATGCCCGTTTGCTAATACACGGGGCAACATAGGTGTTTGAAATGGGTATACACCCATGCTAGATGTTTTCGAGTTTACAAATATTCCCTATGGCATATGTCCATCAACATCATACTCTCCACGAAGGTGACTTTATATAAGTTTTAACAAGTTTGGGATCAGGATAGGTTAGTTACTATGGATGGTCATCAACTAATTTCGGTATAAAAACATTATGTGCGTAAGGGAACGCCTTCTTTGTCAACAATATACTCCGAGTTACAAGTCGACTGCGTTTGGGTACTATTCACTATGATTGGGCATATATCCGTCGACATCTATATAAGTTTTTACAGTAGGTGTATTTCTTTTCAGGTATAGACAAATTTGTAATTGTTGGTGGTCGACCATATAACATATAAACATGTATACACCCATGCTAGATGTTTTTGAGTATCCAACCCTTCACTATGATTGGGCATATGTCCATCAACATCATCCTCTCCTCGCAAGTGACTTTATATAAGGTTTAGCAAGTTTGGGATAAGGATAGGTTAGTTACTATGGATGGTCATCAACTAATTTTGTTATACACACATTGTGTGCGTAAAGGAACGCCTTCTTTGTCTATAATATACTCCGAGATACAAGTCGACTGCGTTTGGGTACCATTCTCTATGATTGGGCATATGTCCATCAACATCTTCCTCTAGGCGAAGATGACTTTATATAAGTTTTTTCAATGGTTGTATTTATTTTCGGGTATACACAAATTTAAACTTGTTGGTGTTCGACCGAATAACATAAAAACGTGTATACATCCATGCTAGATGTTTTTGAGTATCCAATCATTCACTATGATTGGGCATATGTCCATCAAACATCATCATCTCCTCGATGTGAAACACATGATTGAGATGCATTACATAGGGTAACTACTAGATGTGATACTTGGTATATACTCGTTTGATATATACTAGACGTGGTTATAAGAGGTGCATATTTTACAAGAGGTGGTTATAAGATATACTTATTTGGGTGTATACCCATTGGAGATGCGTACAATATAACATATCAATACAAACTGTAATAGTGGTTATATACCAATTTGTTGGTATACCCAACCCTGCATAATGTCAAAGACGAAAAGAAAATGTTGATGGGCGCACTAGAAATAACTCGGTCAATATTGGTGACAAAACAGGCGTGCACCCACTCCCAATGCTTGACTAGTAGTTTCGAGTGAGTGTATAGAAAAACGTAGTTGATGGGTGTATGCCCAACCATACATAATGTCACTTGCGGAAAAGATGATCTTGATGGGCGTATGCCCAACCATTTTGAATTGATGTATACCCAAACATAGTTGATGGGCATATGCCCAACCATACATAAGGTCACTTGTGGTAAAGTTGATCTTGGCGGACGCATTCCCAATCATTATCAATGGGTGTATCTCCAAAAGGAAGTTGTTGGGCGTATACCCAACCCTACATAATGTCAGAGACGAAAAGAAGATGTTGATGGGCGCACTAGAAATAACTCGGTCAATATTGGTGACAAAACAGGTGTGCACCCACTCCCAATGCTTGACTAGTAATTTCGAGTGAGTGTATAGAAAAACGTACTTGATGTGTGTATGCCAAACCATACATAATGTCACTTGCGGGAAATACGATCTTGATGGGCGTATGCCCAACCATTTTGAATTGGTGTATACCCAAACGTAGTTGATGGGCATATGCCCAACCATACATAAGGTCACTTGCGGTAAAGTTGATCTTGGTGGACGCATTCCCAACCATTATCAATGGGTGTATATCCAAAAGGAAGTTGTTGGGCGTATACCCAACCCTACATAATGTCAAAGACGAAAAGAAGATGTTGATGGGCGCACTAGAAATAACTCGGTCAATATTGGTGACAAAACAGGTGTGCACCCACTCCCAATGCTTGACTAGTAATTTCGAGTGAGTGTATAGAAAAACGTAGTTGATGTGTGTATGCCAAACCATACATAATGTCACTTGCGGGAAAGACGATCTTGATGGGCGTATGCCCAACCATTTTGAATTGGTGTATACCCAAACGTAGTTGATGGGCATCTGCCCAACCATACATAAGGTCACTTGCGGTAAAGTTGATCTTGGTGGACGCATTTCCAACCATTATCAATGGGTGTATATCAAAAAGGAAGTTGTTGGGCGTATACCCAACCCTACATAATGTCAAAGACGAAAAGAAGATGTTGATGGGCGCACTACAAATAACTCTGTCAATATTGGTGACAAAACAGGTGTGCACCCACTCCCAATGCTTGACAAGTAATTTCGAGTGAGTGTATAGAAAAACGTAGTTGATGGGCGTATGCCCAACCATACATAATGTCACTTGCGGGAAAGATGATCTTGACGGGCGTATGCCCAACCATTTTGAATTGGTGTATACCCAAACGTAGTTGATGGACATATGCCCAACCATACATAAGGTCACTTGCGGTAAAGTTTATCTTGGTGGACGCATTCCCAACCATTATCAATGGGTGTATATACAAAAGTAAGTTGTTGGGCGTATACCCAACCCTACATAATGTCAAATACGAAAAAGATGATCTTGATGGGCGCACTAGAAATAACTCTGTCACTATTCCTAGTTTATGAACAATTTCATGCATCGATGATTATTCAAGGAAACAATTCCCATGAAAAAAAATATTATCACACACCACTTGTTGAGAAAACAATTCATGGAAAAGTATTCCAAACGAAACTTAGGATCTCAAACACAGCTACTCTATTAGTTGAATAGTTTCAGAATTATTTCCCAGTACAGTTAAACATGTATTTTATCAATCAAAACTTTTAATAGATCAACATAAGGTTAATTTGATACAACATAGTTGTGCTAATTCAAATAGCTTATGTATTAAATTATTCACTAACTCAAATCCCAATCATCTCACTTAATTCTTGACCTCATTATCCCTTTTATTAGCAATAACAACCTTTGATTCTGGAACATGTTGGACTCTCTGCTACAATATCATAAGAACCATGCACTAAAATAGTATATTCATTGTAATTAATCTCTGGAACAGATTTGAGTTCAGAAGGTCATTCCGGTCATTTTCCCATTAAGTGGCAGAAGGTCTTTTCCAACAGCTTTAGCCGCTCCAATGCTACACGCTTTAGCCAAGTGAAAACCACTTGGGTTGTCTATAAATACAAATTGACCACCCTGTAATCATATCAATCAAGAACTTTACTATGCTTTAATCTCATAAAACATGGTTATAAAGGGTGAAAAAGGTCTCCTAAAACATAGTGATCCAACCTGGTTTCGATACTCTTAGTCACTCTTGACCGAGATAATGGTTTTAAGTAGCTGTGATGGAGCATACAGTTGTCATTAAACCTTCGTCTACACCAAACCGATCAGTAATAACCTTTGATAATGGAGCAAGACAGGTTATAATACAACTAGTGTTAGATACGATGTTTAGGTCTGATTTAGATGTTGTGCTCCAGTCTTGATTTGGCCCTGTCAAGTGCACGAGAGTATATATATATTAATATTAACAAGCAACCAAATCAAATCTCATCTACTAAATACAGAGCAACTAAGAAAAGTGTACCAAATGTGGATTGAAACAGAAATTTATGAATAGCTACTAGGAGCTGTACTAAGCGTTGGAATTGCTACATCAGGATCTGGAATCAAAACCTGATTACAGTAAGATTTATAATCATCTATAGAACAAAGTAAATAACAAAAACTGGTGATGCAAGATCATATCAGCTTCTCCATTACAACATAACAAAAAATCAACACCATATTAAACAGAAGTGGAATGGTTCGATTTACCTGAAAGTCACTGTATTTGACAAACCAAGATGATCTCTATCAACAATCTCAAAAGCTTCATCTGGGCATCTGAAGAAATTATATACAAATATGAATATTCTAATCTAATACTGAGTAAGAACTAGGTTATAAATACTCACGGTGCAGATCGGCGGCGGCGGTATAGTGAAGGAGATGCCACAGACATGAAGAGGTAAAAACAATTACACCTAATGTAATAAGGAGAGAATCATTAGCTTGATTACCTGGACACTCGATACCTATTAAAGAATCATTGAACAAATAATTTAACAATAAAATTGGACGGATCCACAAAAAACAATAAAAATAAGTTCTAGATTTACAGAATATACCCCAAAATTTCTTGAGCGGGAAGTTGAGATCCCAGTGTGACGGCGGTGAGAAGGTAGTTGTGTAGCATAGAGGCTTATTGGGATGCGGCGGTCTTCTGGTGCAATGAAGGAGAACAGATTGATGAAGGAGGAAAATTGTCCATTACAGACAGCGGGTTCTCTTATGAGGCTTGTTGTTTTCATATGAGAGAGATGAAATAGGTCAATAGAGAGAACAGATTGGTGTAGTTCGACGGCAGCGGTATAGTGAAGGAGAACGACTTGTTGAAGGTGGTAAATGCTCCATTAGTGATGGCGGAGGATTGAAGAAGGTGGGAGAGATATTCAGATCTGAAGGTGAAAGAGAATGGTTTTTGCTCGTTGACGTACGAGAGAGATGAAAGAGTTTAGGAGAGAGAATAGTGAGAGATATAAGAAACTGAATTTCATCAGATACCTAATAGGATTGGAAAGAGGGAACAAAATTTGTGTCACGTGTGTCTTACTGACAAAAACAGAGAGAAAGAAATAGGTTTATCTATTTAGTTCAGCCAATAACTACATAATGTAACTAGTAGTTACGTTGGGCCTTAAAACAGAGAGTTGTATACTCTCTAGGCCTTTTAAATTAATTTCCCCTTTTTTCAATCCAAACAATATATATATCTAAAATCATTTATGAAATCTTCTTTTATAAAAATTTCTACTCCAAACTAAAAAAATTCTTTCATTTCCTTTCTTTTCTTTTATAATTTATCTTATCTTTTCCTTTGTTACTTTTTTCCCTCCTAAATACAAACAGACCCTAATGCAAATGAGTAAAATATAAAGTTTAAGACGATCATGGCCGTTCTTTATGTAGAGGATCCAGGCTGTCAGATAATTAAGTTAATAAGAAAGAAAACATAAGGGTAAAGTAGGAAAAATATGCAATAACTGTTGCATTGGAATTTCAAAAACATATTTAAATGGTCAAATATGAAAGAAATCTCAACTATTTTTAACAAAAATATTTACAGAGTTGGACCGAATTGTAATACAACTATTAAAGACTGTTATGGCCATGGAAGATGGAGATCCTCATATCATTGGAGATTTGCTTCCTCATCTGCAGAATATCAAGCTCCTTAACCACAGAGAATTTTTTTTTATTTGAGCAAATCTACTAAAAATAATTCTCTTTCAGTAAAACTCTTAAGAAGATTAGTGGAGATAAAGAATATGTTGACGGAAGTAAATTCGTCTTGGCAAAAAGTTGTATGCCTTGATGCTCTTTCACTTCTTGGCTCGCGTGTCACAACAGACTTCCTATAAGAGAGAGAATGCTTGAATGGGTCTATCCATACCAGTTGTGATTTTTGCTCAAATAGCGTTGAGGAACTTGATCACTTGATGGTCTCGTGTTATTTTATCAGCACAATCCTAAAGAAGATACTTATTAGCTACGAGATAAATTCTAAATAATTAATTGGACTGAATTAATCAAATAAGGTGATTAGGCCTTGCTAGAGCAAAGAATAGACTTTGATTGTAGGTGTTTGTATAACTACTTTCATCTATTGTGTTTGGACCGAGAGAAATCAAAGGTTGCACAATGAGGGCTCAATGAAAGTGGAGCAAATACTTATCTGGATTAATTCGCTCATATCGATTTGATTGAAGAGAAGAAATTTCAAAGGGAAATCCACTTCACGTTTAGCAACTATTTGGAACTGGAGTATTTTGAGGTTTTTGTTTAAATTTTTCTCACAATTTGTAATGTAACCCCTAATGTTTAGGTAATAGTTCTAATAAGTCTTTAAAGTTTATTTTACTAATCTTTTTTGTTAGTTATGTAAAAATATTGGGTTGTTTGACTTTATAGGAATAAAATTTGATTTGCTGCTAAAAAATAAAAATAAACTCATGATGGAATTGGTCTAAAGGAATGTACTCATCCAAGAGAGTTTTGAACGGAATGAAGTATTCAGAAATAGAGATGCTATTTTGTGAGATTGAACTAAAAAAGTGTTCGAGATGAAAAATACGTAGGTTGTCACTCTTGCAGAATTGAGCATTAACCTCATTCTAAAGACCATAACTGAATTAACATACAGTAAGGTACCTTGTATTTCTTTATAGGTAAAACTATATTGTTTTCTTTCGTTCAAGCAGAGAATAGCTGCAAATCAGCAAATAGTAGTGGGGCTATCGATCCATCAATGACACAAAGGTTATTTTTGACTGAAAGTGAAATCTCTAAATTTCGAGTCCAAATAAGAAAGTTATCATCGGTAAGAACTTTGGAAACAAAAGAAGCTCTGGTGTTTTCGCTTGGATTAATATAGTATGGGTTAGAAAAAATTTCAGTAACATATGCATTGGAAGTAGGATCATCCATATAAAGTGTTTTAGTTCACAATTGAGGGTTTAGGTGCGAAATTAAAGTGAATATAGATATGATACCATGTTAAATTTGTAAACTAAATGAAAGCAAAATCAAGAATGAATAGTTAAAATTGCTGAAAAAACAAAGAAGAAGATATAATAGTAGAAAATGCTTTTGATTCATCTAGTTTGTCACAACTAGCATCGAGTTTGGGATATATATACAAGCTACTATCTTGTTGTTCAAGCTATCAACTAATCAAATAACTAATTAGCTATTTAACAAATAATATAACAAACTAACAACTATCATGAGAATTTTAAATATATTTGCATTTCCATCAAGTTTAGTCTCGTGTTGTAGATCCCTTGGTAGGTGAAGTAGTTCCACTTCAGTTAGTGTGTTCCAAGATACTTCAGTTAATGTGTTCCAAGATACGAAAAAATCATTCTTCCCCATAGGGCGGTCTTCCTTGGGGCATCACCTAACCTAAGCGAGAGATCATGTCTTAAGCCACAAGAGTACTTACATTTTAAGAGAATAGTAGAGGTCTATCGGGCCAATAAAAAGTCGAGAAATAACCAAACATGTATCTTTTAGGATACTAGATACCCCGATTCCGTCAAGTTCCAAATCATTGACTGTCTCAAGCTATGATCGGTCGTCAAACCCTGAATAACACATTGGTATAATCAAAAGACAAATGGAGTTGATCACTTATTATGATATTGACGGTTGTCGTGCCTTTCCATCAAATTATTCACGAAAAGTGAAAAAGTGATTTTCTAAGTTGAAATCATACTCCAGGTGGTGGATGTTGTGGTTTCGTCTTTTGCCTCGTGAGACTTTAATCATTTTACTACAAATGAGACGAGCATTGAAATGACATTTGAGATTCCCCAGTCCCCACAACTGGTAGACATGGTACTTGATGAGCCAGATCTCCAACACACATTCGTATGCTTACTATCTCAACAAGAAGTTTGCATGTGTTTGCTCTTAAGTGTTCCATTGCGCATTAAATTTAAGTGTTTCATTGAACATTAGATATAACTTACGAGAAAACAAATATGAAGCTTTATTTACACGAGAGATATCTCGATTGCTGAAAGTATAAATAAATAAATATCAAATCTATCTATGAGGTTGTAAGATATAAGACAACATTTAAAGAATTTTCAAATGGATGATTTCAGTCCCTTTGAGAACTAACAACCATGGTTCATATTTGGATCTATGAATGAAAATATTCTATGAAAAATTGTGCAGAAGGCGAAAAAAAGCGTTACCCTTGGGATCAATTTACAAATTAATATTAAAATAGTAGAATCATCAGTTATTGATCATATATACATATGAGCTCATTAAATTGTTTGGGTATGTTTGCGCACAAAGTAAACGATGGAGAAAGGGGATTTTTGAAGTAATGTTTTTCTCCCACATCGGTAATATTACAAAAAAGAGATGCTTCACTTTAGTATAAAAAACGATCAAGTGGCATTGGATTACATACTTACCTGGATGGGGTCAATAGATGATCAAGAAGATCTATGGCCTAGGTTGGTGACCTCCATTGCACATAGGAGGGGTGCCCACCTAAGATCAACCCAAGTGGTTGAGTCTACATCATAATTTGTGGCAGAGGGGGCCTGCGTTCGCGCGGCCCCTACCCAATTCTAGTTTAATTTTTTATTTTATTTAATTATGTATTTTATTAATAATAAAGCTAGACTAAGTTTATATGTAATTTGTATTAAAAAAGACACAGTAAACAAAAACAACAAAAACAAAGACATTTTAGCACATGTTTAATTTTGAATTATGCACATGTTTATTGAGAATTAACATTAATAAAACGAAATCAAGAAACATGAAGTTGCTGCACACAATCTTATAGGAAAGTAAGATTTCATTTTCAATGGAATGAAACAAAACAAAAAATCCTCACAAACAGATTCAACTAAATTTCTGCCTTCTTTCAAGAAGCTGTTTCAGCAAATATAAACAACCTTATATTTGTTCAAATCAAAGTACAAGCACTGACTATTTTTACTAGTTTTCTACGAGACTTGAACCTTGACCTTTGCTATTATCTTCATAATTGTTGACTTCCGGTAACTTTTCACGGATTCTCTGCACGAGCAACATGGTTTCCTCATCCAACTTCAGTTTTCCCCTCCAGAAACTCTGTTAATCAAACATTGTTACAAAAATCTGTTTCTTTTAGAAATTTCAGCACCAAAAACCAAATAGTTAAACTTACCTCTGAAGCCCATAAACAATCATTTGTTTTCCGTGGAATTATATGAATGTGAGTCTGCACCAAGGAAGGTATAAAAAAATATAAATAAGAAACGCTACAGAATTAAATGGGATCTATCCTAGGACTTACATGAAATACAACTTGCCCCGAGGCTTTTCCATTGTTCACCAATAAGTTGAACGAATCTACAATAATCAAATCTAAATGGTGAAGGAAAAAAATTAAAGAAAAGGAGGAATGTACTAAACGGATACACACATACCACATTCAGTGGCTTTCATCACTGCTTTGCTAATTAATGGTACTTTAGAGCACATGGAAGCTATGACCTGCATCATAAAATAATTACATTTTAATACATAAAACCAAAAGACCAGAGGATATTAAGAAAGATGAACTTACTGAGGGTGGAGTTGTTTCTAGAGAGGAAAAATGAGATTTTGGTATGATAAGTGAATGCCTTTGAAAAGTATAAGGCTTATGTTAGTCTTAGACAAGACAATCATGGGAAAATAAGATACGAGTGTTTCAATAGATGATGATACCTTACCCATGGGTCAATGGATTTGTATCCAAAATGCATAAGCATACATCATCTTCAAACACCTGTTTCAAATAAACGCACAATGTTTTGCATCAATAGCTGCAACTAATTAAGTATCTTTTACGTGTATTATATGGCAAGATCTTGTCCGATTACAAGTAAGACTGTAATACTGATTGCTTTAAATCTAACCTTGACTATGAATATTCAAGAATTGGATCTTAACTTCAACGCATAGTCTAATTTAACTAAACAAGCTAACTGTTAAAACGTTCATATTTTATTAATTACTGACACGATCCGAATCGAATATGCAGTTTTCAAGTGCCTGAAAGCGCAACTAAGCTTAAACGTAGCCAAAATGAATATTTAAATACAAGAATCACTAATAAACAGCTCACGAATCTTACCACAAACCTATGGATATTACACGCATATCATAACATAATTACACAGCATAATCTAATAAATAATTATTAAAGAAAAGAAAGAGCGAAAAATGTTACCTTAAGAGCTGGAGCTTGACCTTGAACAATTTTGCAGAAAACGCAATCATTTTGCTTGTTATCTGAAGAACAATTTGAAGAAGAAACGGCCGAAGAGCATATCGGGTCTGAAGATTCTTGGGTTGATGGACGTAAATGAGAACAAAGCATGGCAATACGACGCCGTGCTTGTATTTCCATGTGTTTTGTTATTTTGATTTTCAGGAGGAAGAAATAGGATTAGGAGTGGATTGCTTTGAGTGTATCAACATGGTTATTTGAAGGAGGAGGAGATAGAGAGAGTTGAAACAATTGGACACAGATAGGCAAAGACAAACAAATAATGATTTTTTAATGTTTATGTTTTGTGTTCTTTTGAGGTCAGAATTTTGATGACTAGGCGCAGATATGGCCGTCCTATTATTACGTATAATATTGATGTTTTTTATTTATTTATTTAGTGGTTGGTTCTGCTTGATATGTTGATAGATTCTGTGAGGCGAGGATGTAGATATTATGTTCTACTCCGTTATGAACATCTTGGTTATAAAAAAAAAAAAAAAAAAAAAAAAAAAAAAAAGCAAAACATCTTGTTCATGGCCCAATAAACGGATGGGTCTTTGCATGTGAGACGAAGGCCTTCGGGTAATTTTCGCATATAAAATGGTGGAACTTTATTCGCTTGGTTTCATTATCATAAAAATTGATTGTATCAAGTATCAACATAACTATGAAATTCTCTCCACTTTCTATTCCTCCTCTCCTCACAAATAAACACTTCCTTTCTATCTAAAAGATCAAATCCTTAACAAAATTCCTTAAAATTTTGTTGAATCATCCAAGAAGCTGTATCTCATTACTAAATCTTCAAATATAAGGTTTCTTTAGCCGAGTTTTGGGTCACTTAATTTCCTTTTCGCTCTTCATTTCTTTAGTTTCTCTGAATCTTTGCTAGAAATGGATTTCTATGTTTCATCTCATCCCCTAACAAAAAAACAAAGCATTAGTGATTACACCAAACTAAGAATCGATGTACAAGGTAGTTGGTGTCTCCTGGAGTGTGATAAATTCACACCCCTAAAATGGAGGGACACGGACCGCAAGTGTATGTGTCGTCGAAGTAATAATCCGGTAAACGGGAATCGATCTCAAGGACGAATGGATATGACTTAATATGTTATGCAATAAGTGAGGATAATTGTTATGACAAGAAAATAAATGATAAAATATTTGTTGGGTTTTGTTTATGAAACTAAGACACAATTAATTAAAGTACTAAATAACAAGTAAATGACGCAAGTAAATAAATGCAAGTAAACAAAGAGGAGTAGACGCAAGAATGAGAGATGTACTTGAGTCTCGCAAGAGATCCACCTAATCAATAGAATTAACGTTTCCGTTTAAGGGTAAAATCGGTATTTTGATACTAGTCGGGATTCTAATATCTCGTAGCCCCCTGTCTGGTGGACCTAGGAACTATCCTAAAGTACTATAAACCACTGTATAGGCGAATATGCCTCTTCGGACGCAAAGTATTTACCTCTTTGGCTATGTAACTAGTCAAGCCTGTCGATCGATAACGAACTTTACACGGGTATTACCTAAGTCCGTATTCAAGCCCCCCTGTCGGATGATCACTTTTGCCACTTAAAGTGAATAGCCCAAATACTAACACATAATTCTAGTTGCGCGGAAAAGAATTAGTAAATATGAACAAAGTAATAACCAATATAAATTACCCAATTCAATTTAAATTAAGAAAACTTCAAATTCAGTTGAAATTGATGATCAATCGATCACTAGAGCTCAGGTCGATTGGAAATTAACAAACCCACTAATCTCAGACATCAATTACTGGGAAGAAGAAAACAAATCAAAATGGATCAAATTCAATACAAAAACATTGGGCAAGTATGCTATGGCTGTGGGAATTTCGGTCATGAAGAAATCAAATGCAAAAACACTAAAACCTCACCCAAGTTGGTTGGATGGATTAAAGTCTCTACCAGAGATTCTCTACAGTCTACGATTCTTTTAATAGCAATAGAAGATAATAAAAAGCTAACCAGAGACATGAGTAACAGAAAACAAGTCAATCCAAGCTGGATGAGAGAAACATAAAACCTTGGCCAGAGTAAAATGAGTGAACTCGGAAGATATGGTAACAGAAGTACTAACGACGATTACGGAGATGTAAACAATGTTAAAAGTACTAAGGGAGTATTTGAATTTAATAGTACTACCAGTAATGGTATAGAAAAAGGACAAAAATTAGCTAAGGGAGAGGAAAAGGACAGTAATGGTGAGGTTAGTAAGCTGAGTGGGAAGGCAAGGAAAGAGAAAGAAGATAAAACAAAAACTATATTGATGGGGCAGTTAGAACGCCCAAGTTAGCATGGCATAAGAATTAGTTAAAAAAATCGAAACCACACCAAGTATGGGCCAACAAGTAACGTTCGGAAGTTTTATTTCAAGTCCAAATATTAAAAGCCCTAATGTAACTATTCTTCCAGCTCAACCAAACTGCAACCTAATTAATATCTCACCCAACCAAATAACAAATCAGATATCTAACTCACAAGCCAAATCAAACCCTTCACCATCCCCATCCATCACCACCCCCAATCTTCAAACCCTAACTTCCATTCAGATAATAAATTATCATTTGAAAACCTCATCCCTGACAGTTACTCAACACCACTTAACACATATAACACCAACAAAGAACCAAACTCATCACACCTACTCATCTATAATGAATCATCAACGAGTCAATTTCAGTACAATCATGATTCATAGATGGAAAATAATGAAAAAAATGACAAGTAGGCAATCAGTTAAGAAAGCAAGTAAGATATCAAAGGGGTTTCAAAAATTTCTCTTTCTGTGAGGACCTTGTAATCTGTCTTCGTAACATATTATCCACTGTTAGCGTATGGTCAAATGTAATTCTAATTTAACATGTAATGTTATATAGATCGGTATCACCACCAAACATTCAAGTATTATATCATAGATATTTTTAATAATCTAAAATATTATGGTCATGATTACTCTAGGAAAAAAAAATCCTGTCATCATTAGAGAGTAAGTAACTTTTTTTTATATATAAAAAAGTCATTTTGGAATGATTGTATATTATTCACCACTACTGTAATTGTGTTTTGAAAAATATATAGTTTCTAAATATAAGATGAATAATTTGCCTCTTATAATTGTATTACACAAGAGTAATAATAATTAGGATTAGGTATATTAGTTCTACTAATCATTTTGGTCTAAGATGCATAGAAAAGAAAGTCCCCTAATATATTTTATTTTGATCGAAGTTAAAATTAACAAAGTCTAAGATGACCAATTCGTTTTTCTTTTCTTTTTGTTCAAACACGTGACCAATTCTTCAGTCCATGTAAATATATTAGGTTAGTTATATAATTATTGTATTAGATTATTTTGCAAATTTCTAAATGCTTAGTTTTCAACTTTTCATGTACTTAGTCTTAAACATGTGTTTTATTGAAAAAATCAACGACTTACCGTGTCTTATATATTTGGTAATAGATTTTAGTTAGGGGTAAATTTTTTTTTTTTTTTTGTAACATAGAAGAGCCACTTTGGACTCGGAGTCGTTGACTCGGTTCGAACCTGCTTCACTAGATTGGTAGACCAAGGTCCTGGCCAGTGAGCTAATCCCATCTGGTTTAGGAGTAAATTTTAGTACTTAAAGGGATGAGTTCTATTTAAAGACAGGTTAATGATTGGTTGGTTAAGTTAAAAAGAAAAGAAATAAAATTGGTTGGTTAAAATAAAAATAACGTAGGGGAAAGACCAAAAACGTTTACTACATGGGTGGTTTCTCTTTTTTTTTTTTTTTTTGGCGTGTTATACATTTAAAACGAAATGACATTCCTACACTTATTATCCGATTCCTGATCGAGAAAATTGAGAAATGAGTAGCTCGGAGTTGTTTCCTCCCTCCTGCTGTGCCCTGTGTCTGGCTTTTTTAGCTAAGTTGTCTACATGGGTGGTTTCTCTTTTAACATGACATATAAACGCCACCATATCTGTCTATCACATTTTCTACCAAATTCTCTCTATTAATCTATTCTTTCAATTGTTGTTGTGAGAAATTTATACAATTATTTTGTACTCTCTATCCTCTCTATTTTCTCTATTTTCTCAAACTTTTTTTGTTTTTATTTAATTAAAGTTTAGATTGATGTTTTTCACAAATAGTATACACTAATTGAGTAGAAGTTATATGGAAAAATAAACCAAAATCACCATTGTGTTGTGTATGTACGTGGAAATTTAGTTCACAAGTGGGTATATCTATTGATGTATCATTTTATGTGATAGATTAATCGTATCACGAGACATCTTTTTGGGGTTTATTTAGATTTATTTGATGAATTATTCCCTATATTTAGACATATTTACATTTCTTGTCTAATTTTAGATATTTTTTATTTTTAGAGCTATTTGTGCGTAATTTGCGTATTAAGTGTGCACTCTTAGGTACTTGGATGATATGGGATCCCGAGACTAGGAGAAGAAGTTGATAAAGGAAGTTCAAACTCAAGTCAAGGCGTAAAGGGACCAAAAATCCACTTTTGGAAAGTTAGAACATTTACCGACAAAACTTGAAAATCAACTTAAGAGAGTTACCACGTGCAATTGACAAAGATTCTAGGAGAAACCTTTGGTTTTATGGTAGAATTTGAACTAAGGAGCACGTGCGATTTGACGGGTTGTGATTTGGATTTAAGATGAAAGAGTTATTAAAGTTACAATTGTCGTGGTTCGAACTAGTCTACTCCTCTATCAAAACATTTTTTCGTTAACGCAGGTCATTTAAAAGGGACCCACAACACCAAAAACGTTTTGAACCCTTTATATATCAGAATTTGTCAATAGAAAAGGATATTACACAATTAGAAGAAGAGGATAATGCTGGGGAGAAGGAAGCAACACGCCTGGAGAGAAGCTGGAGCCCTACTGCACCACTTCTACACCATTCCACCATTATCATTAGAGTAATTTGTATTCTTTTCTTGTCCTAAACATGATTAAGATACTTTTACTCCATAGATTTTTTTTTTTTATGAATTAATTTCAATTAGCTTGACTTTTCTTTAATATATGAACCATAGATGATATTTGATTTCTTTTAATATTACTTGGTACATTTTCTATTTAATTGAATTGGGTATTTTATTATGTTGTATATGAATTAAGTTTGTTAGTTGTTTATATCCTGATAAAATATAGGCAACCCTTTAGTACCCTAGACTATCTCCTTGTTTGGGAGTTAGGGAACGGAGAAAATTCAAATACGTCCAGTGTTTGTTAGTGATCCTGCCGGGTTTGACTAGCCGGATAATCGTAGGCAACCCTCTAAGCTACTCGGAAGGGAGTTAGAAGAAAGTTAGAATCCCGATTAACAAAATCTTCCCAATTTTCCCTTATAACTAGAATCAATCGTTGTTACTGTAGGGGATTACTTGTAAGCTTAAGTTATATTTCTCATCCTTATTTCTTTGTTAGTTTATTTACATTATTAGTTTAATTTAGCTTACTTTTATTACATCTTATCCCTTTAATCAGAAAAAAAACAATATATTATCTTTTATTTCTGTCTTTTACTAATTAATAACTAAATCTTATACGCTTCTTATTACACGATATTAGTTAACCTCACAGTACCCGTGGATAACAGACTTTAATACTTACATATTACTTATGAATGACCCGTGCATTTGCGGGGAGTAATGTCTAGGGGTATTGATTGTTGGATTATTTTATCACACATCTACAGACGACAAGTATTTTGGCATCATTGTTGGGGACTATTTTGTTAATTATTGTATTTTGTTTAGTGTAGTAGAGTTAGTTGTTACATGGCCTTATTTTTGTCTCTTCCATATATTTTTAGGTTTGGTGTATGCTCTAGGATCCCGAGAGGTTATTTCTAGCTCAAAGAAGATGAGAAAGAGAGAGAAGGGAGTAAGAATCTAAGGCAATTTTGAATGCACTGCTAATTTAGATGCTAATGGAAATTAATTTCCAAGATGAGAGGTTGTATCCCCACCTAGGATAGAACAAGTTTACGAGGTAATGGCGGATTCCCACCAAAATTTCAAAATAATCCGCATAGAAAACAAGGTCGCACTAGACAAGGAGGCAAATTTTGAGTTCAACCATTAGGGATTCATCCTCCAACAATTCAATATGTAAGATTTAATCCCGATTTTGGTATGCTGTACCAATTCATGAGTTATGAAAACTATAACAAAGCCGTACATTAAGATCTGGTCCTATCTCAAAGTGTCACACGGTAGCAAATGCAATACTTTATGTTTCAATTCTTCTTGGCCAGAGGTGCGAGTGAGTGGCTGGATCGTCAACCACCTGAATCACTAACGTCATTGGATAAACTTTAAGCAAGATTCCTTGACCATATCTAGCAAAAAATGATAGAGAGAACCTAGACATGGATGAGATTTCAACAAAGGTTAGCAAAATGTCAACTTCATGGTTATACCCTAAAGCTCTAGTTAGCTATGTTTTACGAAGGAGTCGATGAGAGTTCTCTACTTAGGGTCGATAATCTTGGAGGTGGTGGTTTTGTATCCATAGATCTGAATGAACATCAGTTGTATAGAGAAGATAATATATAATGAGAGGAGTTAGCCGCATTTGCGAGCTCTAATTCCAAATGCCACACGAGGTAAGTTATGTTTAGATAGTGACTGGTATGGATGCAAAATTTTACTCTTTAGAGAATCAGTTTAAGTAGTTGGCACTAGTTGTTAAAGAAGACCTCTAATTGAGATAATCCAAGGTAAAAGTAGGACAAGTTATAAAAGGAATCTAACTTATTGTACTTACAACTTTGATGTAAACGAGTCAATAAAATTACATAGCTATGAAAATGAATATGGAAGTTCTTTGTTAGCCACTTGTTCCCTTTAGCTTTTGACCAAATGAAATAGATTATCATTCTTAGACCCTCTAAGACTTATGCATTTTTATTTTTTATACCTTATTATAAGTCGATGACCCTTAATGTATAAAACTTTACTGTATGACTAGCCTTCGAGTCACAATTTCTTATATGTAGTCGTATTGAGCTTGAGTTTGGGGCGGCGGACGTTCGTGGTTCTGGATTTTATATTGGGTGGTGTTATTATTATATTATTATACATGTTTGATGCACTTTTTTGTGATCCTTTCCCGATTGAAGAAAAGAAAAAAAAAGAATAAAAGATAAAAAATACATGAAAAGAAGCTAGCATGCAACCTAAAATCAAAAAATGGTATATGGTTGATTCGCAAAATAAAAGAACAGAATCCGACAAGTGAATGATTTGAAACATCAAAAATAAATTGGTTATTGGGGATAACGGTATGTGTATCTAATGCATATAAAAGGTCACGAGTGAGTATATCTTTCAGAGTAAACTCGAGTTCTTAGGTTGTTAATTGTTTGGTTAGTGAATGGAGAGCCAAAAGCTCACTCAACATTGTCCAAATATATATCATACCTACCTTAAGCCTACACTATAACAAAAAATACCTACAATGCTTAGTTATGTGATTGAATAACAAAAATGCGGAAAGGAAGTGAGTAAGTTGGCCATTACACATTGTGGAAGGATTAAGGATTACCTTATAGCCTCCACTTCGAGCTAAGTATTTTTGTCCCCCTTTTTTGCATTGCTAAGCTTAATATTCTTGGAACTTTAATGTGTTTATTATGTGTATGAAAGAAATTATGTGGATTACTTTTTTAGTAGGATCGTATGAGACTTGTTGTACATTTGTTTCTTAGGATTATTACATGTTTCACCCTTATGAAATGTTTGGTTTTGGGACCCTATTTTATGCATATTATGTCGGGGCGACAAAACCTTGAATTGAGGGTCTCGATTTCTCTCCTTTTGTAATAGATTTGAGTTATATGAGACATCATTTTTAGGTAGGTTTTTGAGGTTTAGTATGGAATTTATTCCTTTATTTGACATGTGTTGAGTTGTTAGCCAGTTTCAAATATATATGTGTTTTTGATTAATTTGAGATGATTTGTGTGGTAAGTGTGCAAATCCTAGAAACATGGATGATATGATACTTGATATGAAGTTAGGAAGTAAAAAAGTCAAGGAAACCTCAAGTCAATCCGAAAAAATAGCCAAAAGTTCCATGAGAAGCTCAACAAGAATTGCTAGCAAAACGCTTCTATCAAATTTGAAAATTCAAGACACGTAATTGGTCATGATTCTGATCATGATACTTACATACAAGATAGACCTTGAAGTGTATATCGTGTGAGAAGAAACGGTTCACAAATAGAAGTTGAATTGAAGAAGTTATGGGCTTTTTTCTATGAATACCCAACTTGTCCAGAATTTATAAAGAGTCAATTGGGCCACTTTTAAGTCACTTAAGTTGACCCAACTGATGGAAAATATTTTGGGGACTATTAGGGATGGCAATGGTTATGGTTAAAAACCAGAGCTGATAATAACCAAACTGTTTAAAAACCGAAATATTTAACTGTTGTTAAAACCATTAGGTTATGGTTTTGAAAAGTGTAACTGATGGTCAAACCTGTTAGGTTATGGTTTTAGATAAAAATAAAACCGAATAACCGAAACCGTTTTTATTATCATATATATTTTCATATTCCATAAGAATCTAGGTTAAATTAGATATATTAAACTTCTAGAAAAAATTAAATACTAGATTTAACCAACTAAATATAAAATTTAGAATTTAATCAAAGACCAACATATGTTTTTTATATATCTCGGAGATTTTTCTTATATATGTGGTTTGATTTTATGAAACTTAATATATTTTTTAAATTATCATTTAGTTATGGTTGAAAACAGCAAGACCATTAAATACCGAAACCGTATAATGCGGTTATGGTTTTGAAATGTGTAACCGATGGTTAAAACTGTTAAGATATGGTTTTTAATAAAATAAATGGTTCGGGTTATGGTTATGGTTATGGTTTTTTATATTTTGTAAAAAACCGAACCCTTTCCATCCCTAGGGACTATATATAGCAAATTTTAGCCTCCAAGCACGCCACTTATCATTCTAATAAGCTAGTGATGTCTTCTCTTTTGTGATATATTAATTTATTCACGAGATATCTTTTCAGGGGTTTATTGGACCTAAGTGAGGGATTATTCCATAATATTCTACATATCTTACTTTTCCATCTCTTTTGGACATATTGCTATTTATAGAGTTTTATGTCTTAATTGTGTGTAAAGTGTGTAGCTTTTAGGTACATTGTTTACGCTAGATGCCAATATTATGAGGGGAAGTCAAGAAATCAAGTCCAAATCCAAGCCAAGGTGTAAGAGGAGCTAAAAGTCATTTGGATAAATTAGAGCGTTTACCAACAAAATCCTTGATGTCACTTGATTCTGTCACCAAGATTAATTGGTTAGATCTTTGGACAAATTTCCTTTTAATTTGGATAAAGCTTCAAGTAAGTGACGTGTGAGAAGTAATAGAAGACAATTCAGAGTTGAAATGAGGAAGTTATGCCATTTGCATTCATCGTGACTAGATATTGTCTAACACTCATTTATAACCAACAATCACTGAAGCTTATTTAGTGGGTATAAACCCACCGCCTGGATACTTTTGGGGGCATGAACAACCATTAAAACTAATCTAGTGGGTATTAACCCACATCTGGATACTTTGGGGGGAATGAACACCTATTAAAACCATTAAAATGTATAATTCTCTATTTTTGTTGGAGATTGCTTGTTTTAAACATATGCATATACCCACCATTAACTCATATTTGCTATTTTCTTAATGTACGGAACCATATACTCAATCAACTAATGGGGTGGGTATGAATCCACACTCATTACATGATAATTGATGGTAAATACATGGTTTTTCCGGAGAGAGTGTGTTGAATGATGGGTAGTAATTGGTCTTATACAATTTTGTCGTAAACCTTGAAGGTAAGAGGGTAACTTTTGTTGATCCATTTAGTTGGTTAGACATTTAGTAAAAACTAGTTGGGCCTTTAAAAAATTATTTTTGAAGTTTTAGGTCTTAAAAAGATATACTTCTATATTATATATATATACAGAATTTGAAAAGATGTAAACATAATATTATCGAGATAATATCCAACTTCTTTCTCAATATGTAAACGTAATTTTGATTTTCAAGAATATATAATACGTTTGTGTTGAATGCTTAAAAGTTAAATTGGAAAATTTATTTTTATGCTAAAAAGTATTATATATACTAAATATTATCTAAAAAAAATCATCATATTCTATTTTATAAAATAATTAAATTAAAAACATATGTTCACCTTACAAATAAAAACATTTAAAAAAAACTTAAATCTAAAAATATAAATTCTGTTTCTTAATTTTCTTGATTAGAAAATACAATTAAAATAGTTTAAATTTGAAATTATATATTTATATAAGTAGTTAATAAAGGGTAGAATAGAAATTTCAAAATGTTAAAAAAAAATTTGTTACAAATGAGGTCAAAAGACCAGGTAGGGAAACCTTCCTAACAATTATTGACTAACTAAGATAACTCTAGGCATATCTAGCCATAGCGATCCCTTGCTAATAACTTCCATAGTCTATCTGGTGGGTACCTATGTGGTATAGGGCCTTCCTCGATGTTTGCTCCTAACTTAGCCATCCAATCCGCACATCTATTCGCTTCACGATAACTCCATACAACTCGAAACGCTCTATAGAAGTCACAATATCGCGTCAAGCACTTATTATAATATTCGAAAGTCCCCTTGAGTTCGCACCTCCCTTCACTAGCGTGTGCAACTCACTTAAGTCAATTCCGGTGATAAGTGAGGTGTAACCCAAACTCTCGGCCATACGAAGACCAAAATGTAACGTGAGGAGTTCCGCTTCGAAAGGTTTCCGCGCAACTTAACTCCCCGCAAAACCTCCTAGATATTCTTCCTTATTATTGCGAAAAAGACCTCCAACCCCGTCTAATACTTTTCCTGCGTTATAGGACCCATCAACATCAAGTTTTATTCCACTCTCCGGCTTTACCCATTTGACAAGAACACTTTTTGCTGATGTGATTAAACCTCCATCTCGTTCAACACCCCACACACGTATGTAATCATTGGCCGTGTTACATATAACATCTCTTAACTCATTACTCGATTTTTTCATTGCATCCGATCAAAGATCCTTGTATTTCGATCAACCCAAATGTACCAAGCATGTGCCGCCATAATACACCTTCTCTCCACCCCATTCACGATCACTTTACTAGATAACATCTCCGTCCATCAATCAAGTTCCTCCCCTACTTCAACTCCACCATGCCCCACATGTATACTTACACCATTCAAACGCTGCAGCAAAGAGGATCCCACCTGCAAAAACTGTTGTCGCGAGCTGGGAGGGAGATCCGTCGTTCTGTGCTGCTATGGTCCCTGAGGAGTTGTCGTCTCTTGGTTCGTTGGAAATTCTGCTGCACCAGTAGCAGCCTACCGCACTTCTGCCACCTGCTCCAGTCTGCCATCAGCCATTACAACAACTTCCGGAGTCAGGATCTGGTCCCCCCTTCACCTACTAGTCGATACATCACAAAAGGATTAGGCAAAAAGATTTAAAAAAAAAACTAAAAGACCTAAATGTCTAAATATCAAAAACTCTTGAATTTGGGTGTCCTTTTCCCTTTTAAACATATAATTATATTTGATCTCTTCCGAATTTTAAAAGTATCTAAAAATTAAAATTAATAAAATCTCTTTTTTTTTTTTAAAAAAACACATTTATTTGTTTATCAATATTTTCAAAAGATACCAGTTGGGTTAGCTCAACTGGACATAATCTTGGTTATCTTTCTAGACTGTATAGGTTTGTACGGTGTCAATGACACCGAGTCTAATCCCATGTAACCGAAACAAAAAAAATCAAAAGATAACATTCTTACTTTCAAGACGTTTACCGTTCCATGTTTTCAAAACGTATATAGACTTGTAATGCACATACGTCTTATTATTGGAATTTGTAAAATATAAAGAGCAATAATGAAATATTGCAAAATACTTGAACTTGTGATGCATTTAAGATTTAACCCTACCTTTTAATGATTCCAAATTAGAGGGATAATATATAAAAGATTAGAAGGTATAATTTTAATCCTTTAATAACTTATCTTTTCAAAAATTTATAATACAAACAAAGAAAGGATAACTATTATCCTTTATAATCCTTTCCCTCCTCTTCTAATTCCTTAATCCAAACATACCCTAAAAAATAGGGGTAGATCAGCTTCTTGTTCTCTCCAATAAAAATTCATGCCTTTGGTCTTGGTCCGTGACATTCATGCCTTTGGTCTTGGTCCGTGACAATTGCAAATCAAAATGAAACTAGACTAGTTATGAGTTGAACAGATCCACCCACGCCGATCCAGTTCAGTTTCGGACTGTTTGACTTTTTTTTTACTTTTTTATTTTTTTGTTTAGGCAGCCCTTTAGTCGAATTTAGTAATTTTGTAGTCAAATTTCCCAACTGATTTTGACGATATACAAAAACAAAAAGTAGAAAAAGAAAAATGTTAAAACATGCAGAAATTATTAATTATCTTTTGACATGAATAGTCAATATATAACAACCCAAAAATAAATAAAAATAGAAGAGTCAAATTTTGATCATCCTCTCTTCTAGAAGAACACAACCATATTTTGCACCGGTAAATTAGTTAATATTCAAATAATTTTTCTCCTTCTTCAGCAAGTAAAGTTTATGAGGATCCTTCCTAATACTCTCTATCCATACAACACCTGTCCATAAATAATACAAACCCACGCACTTAGTATTCCAACCGCCTCATTAATATCTTCCGCTCATGTATCTCTTTCTATTTCACATTCACATTAAGCATTCTCGTGTATATATCACCCCTTAAACCTCTATATCAACTCTTTGTATATCAAAACCATCTCAGCTTTGTTTCCGGTCTCCGGTTACCGGTTCCTCCGTCATGTTCGATAATTATGAAGATGGAATAAGTTCAATTGACTTGAATGATTTGAAGGTGATTTCAGTTCTAGGACGTGGAGCTAAAGGTGTAGTGTTTTTGGTGGAAACGGAGAGTGGAGAATCAATTGCATTGAAGGCGATTTTGAGATCAGCGATTGAGAAGAAAAAGAAAAATAAATTAAGTAATGATCAAAGCGAATATAAAAGAGTTTTCTTCGAGAGAGAAGTTTTAAGCTCTTTGCAGCATCCACTTTTACCGAAACTTCATGGCGTTGTTTCCACGGAGAAGATTTTTGGATATGCCATTGATTATTGTTCCGGTGGTGATCTTAATTCTCTGAGGAGAAAACAAACGGAGAAAATGTTTTCCGATGAAATTATCAGGTAATTAATTTAATCCTACCAAATTATTTAGTTCAAGGTGAAGACATTTATTAATTAATATTCATTAATTAAGGTTTTATGCGGCGGAATTGGTGCTAGCATTGGAATATTTACATGGATTATCGATTGTTTATAGAGATTTAAAGCCAGAAAATGTGATGATTCAAGAGAATGGTCATCTAATGCTGATAGATTTCGATTTATCAACAAGGCTTTTACCAAAAACACCCGAAAATCATTCGTTTCACGAATCGGAACAAAAATCTAAGCAAGGGCCAATGACGATTACGAACAAAAAGGAGAAGAAGAAGAAGAAGTTTTCGCTATTCTCCAAGTTTTGCAACTCAGGGATATTACCGGAAGATTTAATTCCAGATAAACTCAGTTCAAACGCGATGAATTCTGAGTCAGACTCAGTCGAGAAATCCAACTCGTTCGTTGGCACGGAAGAGTACGTGGCACCAGAAATCATTATCGGACACGGGCACGATTTTGCAGTCGATTGGTGGTGCTTAGGTGTTATGTTATATGAAATGCTTTATGGTGCGACGCCGTTTAGAGGTTCAAATAGAAAAGAGACGTTTTCCTGGATTTTGTCAAAGGAGCCTAAATTAACGGGAGAGCAAACGCCGTTAAGAGATTTAATTAAAAAATTATTAGTAAAGGACCCCAAAAAGAGGATCTCTGTTATGGAAATTAAAAAGCATTCATTTTTTAAAGACATTGACTGGGATTTTATACTGGAAGTGCCAAGGCCGCCGTTTATACCTGACTTTGTGGATATGAATGGTGATAAAAAAATTGATGTGGAGAATTTTGCACAAGGAGTGTTTATTGAGAAAGTTGAGGTTGATGAGAATATTGAGGAAGTTAAGAATATTGAGAAAGATGATAAGAAAAATAATGATGGTGCTTGGGTACAAGGCTTGAATCATCCTACTCAAGCTCAAAATGACGATTTTTTAATGTTTTAGTATCTTAATTATACTAACTAGTATATTCTTTTCTTGCATGTATATTTATTTTGACCAAAAAAAAAAATATTTTTGACCAAAAAAATATGCTGCCTTGTATATTAGATTTTCATAATTTTGACCAGAACAAAAGTTATATTCCCTTATACTATTGTATGTCCTCAAGGAATTAAGTGTATATTATATGGTAATTTGTTACTCATATATATGTCTTCAAAGAAATTAAGTATATAATATATAATTATATGTTACTCGGGAGGAAAATATGATTTCTGCAAATTTATTTATTTTTTCTTTTTGTGAGATTATTCGATGTGTGTGTGTAAATTAATATGAAGTATCCGTGTACTTGTAATATTGAAGGAAAATACCTTTGTGGATATTTAGTGTTTCAAAAATTGACAAATAAGTACTTAATTTTTAAAAATTATAAATAAGTATCTAAGTTTTTTATTTTATGTTTTTCGTTAGTACCTACCGTTATTTTTTACCTTAATTGTCACGTGAAGATTGCGTGACGATTTTGTTAGTACTCAAGTGTTTCAAAATTTTGACAAATAAGTATCCAAATTTATACACGCTTTTATCTAATAGATAGAGAAAAAAAATACTAAATTGTCACTATAACAGCTGATATTTATAAAAAAACAAGGGTCACGTAGTAGTAAACGTCAAAAATAGCTGTAAGTTTTAACGGAAGACAATATAAAAGTTGACATCTATTTGTCATTTTTAAAATGAGTAATGATATATGTCACCCCTTTTCATGTCACCCTTTTATCACCCTTCTATATATATGTATTGATTTCCTTGAATAAAAGATAGAGAAAAATTAAATAGGATAGAGAAACCAATTCATTGGTACATGTAGGCATACACATAGGAGGTGATAAAAGGGTGATACAAAAAGGGTGACAAATATCATTACTCTTTTAAAATTTTGAATACTTATTTGTCCAAATTTTATAACGCTAGATTTTTCCTAATATTGATTATCTTAATCTTCCAAATTTGTCAAGTATACAACCAAATAATGTGGTGTTTTATATATATATATATATATATATATATATATATATATATATTTTTTTTTTTTTGACGACGAAGTAAATTCTCCCCTACTCGAAATTTAACTAATCCCTAATCGAGAAAATTGCATCATCAACGATTCAGATGCCACAGTGTCTTTCCTTGCCCTGTGTCTGGCAATTTTTGCAAGGGTATCAGCTCGACCGTTGAAACGTCTCGGGATGTGCTTAAAAAAGACTGGACTAACATCCGTTGCCAGTCTGTTAATATGCCTAACCCATGGTCGAAGCCTCCAACCTGCAGCCGACACTTGCCGAATACCTTGAACTAATTCAAGGTTGTCTGAGAAGATAGTAATCCCCTCGCTCTTAACTTGCTTTGCTTGTTGTAACGCAAATACCACCGCTTGCGCATCCCCTTCCGAGCCTGAATTACACATGGTTACAGACGAGTATTATGTTCTCTGTTTCGTATCTTTAACAATCTGCACAACTCCGAGCCCAGTAGGTGTGTGTGGTTGCTCAAACGACGTATCACATGTATATGCTATCTTTGTCTGGAATGTAAGGTCTACCGTTGTCGGAATATCAGCCTCCTTTGTAGAATTTGTTCTTGGATGACCCTTCGCCCAGTCCCTACCGAACCTTTCCTCCATACTTTTATATTACAAAGTGTCACTTTAAGTATAACGGGAACTTTAGCGCATGTTTGAGATTTTTTCTTTTAAATCATTTTTAAGATAAGCATTATGTATATGATTTAAAAAAAAAGTAGATGTCAAAAGTATTATTTTATATTTTGACAAATATTTTAATTTTTATAACAGAATACTTTTAAATTTAAAGTAATTAATTCCAAACATATTTCACTATATTATAATTTCACAAGATCTACATGTGGTCTTTGTTTAAAATGTAATGATAGATGTCGTTCCATTTTATAACACCTTTTATCACCTCTGTGACATTCATATGGGTCAATGAATTGACTTCTCTCACCTAATTAATTTTCTCTCACTTATTCATTAATGCATGTAAGTGTGACATATGATGTGATAAGAGGGTGTCATGGAATTGAAAGCACATCATGTGTTCGTGAAAAAGTTTCAAACAAATTCTTTTGAAAAACATGTCACTTTTGTGAAGGAAAAAAGATCCTTAGCTAGTTTGAATGGAACACATTATGCATAGAAAAATATGGTCGATTTCAAGCGTGAAAAGACCACTCAAGTATCTGTGAACATGGCTGGGAACTTGGTCGTCGATGAGATAAGTTCGGGGTTGACCCAGATGGAGAAAGAATGAGTGATAAAGGCGAATTGCAAGATCATTCTACTCAACAATAGGAAGGTTTCAATAGGAATGGAATTACAATATTATGAACCTATTCATGAGAAAAATAAAATTTCTAGTCTGAGATGTGTTGATGTTGAACAAGTATTTGGCTTCTCTCTAATCGGATATGTAGCCGAAAAAAGGTGTCAGATATGGTGGATATCCTGAATCAGAATGTGATTTGTAAAGTTTGAAGGCACCCTAGTGGTTGGCTTGTCTTCAAGTTCGAAAATGATGAGGATGGAAAACTTATTCTCACAAAATATCCTTACTTGTCCTATTGAAAATGATGAGAGGGTTTTATCTTTAGAGATGATATGTCGTTGCTAAAGAGTCGTTGCTAGTTCGTTGTAGCTAAATACAACTGGTGGTCCATTGTGTGTTCTAAAATAAATGCAAAAGTAATCGAACCACAACCGCAAGTGTACGGTTGTCCCAAGTAGTAATAAGTGATTCTAGGATCGTTCGCAGGGACGGTTTGGTTAACTACAATGCTTATCGAATAATGTATGGTTGCACTTAGGAGAGCAAATAAAGATATAATGATTGATTGTTTGTTTTTATCAATTCTAAGTAATGAAAGACTAAATTAAATACTAAAACGCAAGTAAATAAGTGTGAAACGCAGATATGAGAAGGTAGCACTTGAGAACGCAAGGGATCCTCCTAATCCTATTTCAAAACCTATGCTGTTTAAGGGTTAAATTGGTCAATTACAATGGTCGGGATTCTAAATTCCTTATACCCCCGTCAGGGTGGACTATAAGGCTATCCTAGAGTGTCACTAGTCCCGTCAGGGTAAATATGATCCACTTTTAGATGATTAAGTTAATTACCACATTGGCCCTAAAATTAGCTAAGTTCGTCAGAATCAATAGCTAAACCCTCCGCCAGGATGATCCACACGCCACATATGTGAAATAGCTTAGATACTAACACCTGTTCTTAGTTAGCTACTCCAAAAACAGTAAATAATCTCAATTTATCGAAAAGAGTAAAAAACCCAATTTAATTTAATTTAACAGAAACCCAAATTCAGACATAGAAATTCAATAAAATTGGGATTCACCCATAAAGCATTCTCAAGTACTAATAAAGAATTAGCTCATGCTAATTAAAAAGAAAACTAAATTAAAAGAAATGGAATTCATAATGTATTACAGAATTAAAAATAAAGAAAACCTAATTTCCGGAATTGGATTTGGCTGAGAATGGAGATATAGACTCTCTCCATCTCTACAGCTTCTTCTTTCTTCCTTCTGCTCTATGATATTTTTAATTGTAAAAAGTGAATTGTATATTGAAAATAGAAGTCAAGAGCTCCTTTTATATGTGGAAAAACGGATTAACTTGAGCTACACGATGGTAATAACTTGTGTTCCTTTCCCCCGAATTAACCCATTCCGTTCTTGCTCTATCAAACCAAAAGATCTCCTCTTGCTCTAAAAGTCTTTCGTACTCTCCCATCAACCTTTTCTCTAACTCGATTAAGGACGAATTATACGATACTTGAAGTGCCTTCTGAATACCCGTCATTCTCGCTAAAATCCTCTTCTTTTTCCGGAATATGGACCTTTATTTTAACACTATACTAGTGTAAAGCCTTTAAACATCTTTTATCCTTCCGAAAGATCCATACTTACTCCCTTAAACATACATTAAAAAATGAAAATCTTAATATAGTACCAATTGTATACACGTGATTTGGCTTGATCCAATAACATCTTAAAATATTTATTCCGTTGTACCTGTAATGTAAAGACAATTCTTTTGACAAAAAAAAAAAAAAAAATCTTTTAAAGGATAATAAGATGGTATATATTCATAACTTTATTTGACCATAGTAGCTAAATTTAGTTTAGTCATCTCTACCAGTACACTACCCTATAATTCTGAAAATATATCAAGTTATTAATGATTACCTGTAAATCTGTAATCATATATCAGCAGAATTGAACTTTAGACCAATGAATTTTTAACTCATTCTTCATTTAGAGGTTTGTAAATAAGTACCTTAAGGCAAAGTCTTAAATGAAGCACTGAATATTCTTCCATGTAGTACATTATAGTAAAGTACACTCATTAAAAAATATAGGTTGCAAAGATAGTTCATTTTCATCATTTAATATGCATTAGAAAAATAGGTTACAAGTGGGTCAATTAGTGTTTTAGTCCACCAAATCCTTTGTTGTGATCAAATTAGCAGTTAGTGGGTGCATTAATTGACTAACATGGTAATGCTTTCTGTCAAATCAACCAACAAATCCATTTTATTGTTCACTTGAGATTACAGTTATGCACTTTCAAAATCACAAGAGTGGATCAATCATGAATAAAAGTATCTCTTATAGTTTAAATGGACTGTATGTTATATTGATAAAATCTAAGAATAGAGAAGCCATTAAAGAGCTTCAAGAAAGCTTTGAGAGAAGAAGATAAACGAGAGAGAAAAATATAGAAATTCTTTTATTCGAGTTATCTTTACATTGTAGCCAGCTTATCTATATATACACACAATGAAGATCACAGCTGTACTAACTAACCAACAGCTGTGATTTATTCCTTCCTAACAAACTAATAACAAACTATTCTTGACTTTGCATTTTGGTCCCTGTACTTTCCTCCTTTTCTATTTTCGTCAAATGCTTCTTGTCAACTTGAGCAGCTGTATTCCAAGATCCCCCCACAAGTGGAACATGGATGTTAACAATGTTCAACTTGGAGAGATTATTGTGAAACAACAATGAACCAAGTGGTTTGGTAAACATGTCGGCTAACTGCAAATTTGAAGGAATATAGAACAACTTAATAACACCTGATGACAGCTTTTCTCGAGTGATTTTACAATCAATGTCAACATGTTTAGTACGCTCGTGTTGAACCGGATTTGTCGACATTGCAATTGCAGATTTACTATCTGAGTAAACAAAAGCAGGAGCTGAATGAGTAATACCATAATCACGCAATGCATATATGAGCCATTGCAATTCACATGTTGTAGCAGCTAGAGCTCGATATTCAGCTTCAGCTGAGGATTTACTTATGGTAGTTTGCTTTTTACTTTTCCAAGATATTAGTGAATCCCCAAGAAAAACACAGAAACCCGTTATACTTCGTCGTGTGTCAAGGCACCCTGCCCAATCACTATCACAAAACGCCTTAAGTTTTATTTCTGATGTTGAGGAGTGAAAAATACCTTGACCAGGAGTGGCTTTAACATATCGAAGCACCCTTTGAGCTGCATTCCAATGATCAGTTGTGGGATTGGACAAGAACTGACTGAGAGAGTTTACAGAATAGGCTAAGTCTGGTCTTGTAATAGTCAAGTATAGAAGCCTTCCTATCAAACGCCTGTATGATGAAGGGTTCTCCATTAAGCAAGAATCATTTGCTCGTAATTTTAATGTTGACTCCATTGGAAACGACACAGGTTTGCAATCAATTAAACCACATTCATCAAGAATGTCAAGAGCATATTTCCTCTGTGAAAGAGAAATTCCTCTTGAATTACGAGCTACTTCAATGCCTAAGAAGTATTTTAGTACTCCAAGATCCTTGATAGTGAATTCTTGGTGAAGAAAATGTTTTAGTTTATCAATTTCTTCAGTAGAATTACTGGCAAGAATGATATCATCGACATACACTAATAGTGCAATAAAAGAAGATGAAGTGCTCTTGATGAATAAACTATAATCACTATCAGAATGTTTAAAACCGTATGAGGTGAGAGAGTGAGATAATTTGGCAAACCATTGCCTCGAAGCCTGTTTTAAGCCATATAAACTTTTTCTTAGTTTGCACACAGAGTTTGCAGGAGCTTGAAGACCAGGAGGTACACTCATGTAAACATCTTCATTTAAATCACCATGTAAAAACGCATTGTTTACATCTAGTTGATGAAGATACCAGTTGTTGATGGAAGCAAGAGCTATTATAAGTCGTATAGAAACAGTTTTAGCAACTGGCGAAAAAGTATCGAAAAAATCGAGCCCCTCTTGTTGGTTATAACCTTTAGCCACAAGACGTGCTTTATGTCTTTCAAGAGTGCCATCAGCTCTATATTTGAGCTTGAACACCCATTTGCATCCTATTGGAGACATATTAGACATAAGAGGCACAATATCCCAAGTGTTATTGTTTTGAAGAGCTGTTAATTCATTTTGAATAGCAGCCATCCATTCAGGTGATGTAGAGGCTTGTTTGTAGGTTTTAGGTTCAGTTTGGCTAGTGATGGAGGCAATGAAGGTGGTGTAAGGTTGTGATAGTCTATTTGTGCCAAGGAATTCAGTGATGGGATATATAGGATGGTTATAATCTTGTGATGAGAGTAGAGAGTTACAAGAAGATGTTGGAGGGCAGATGTAGTCTTTTAGGTAACTTGGTGGATGTCTTGTTCTGGTAGGTTTTGGATTTGGATTAGATGAGTGTGTAGGAGAAGGTTGAGTTGGTGGGGAATTGGTGTTTGGTTGAGGTGTGGTTTGGGGTGTGGATGGTGTTGAATGGTCTGTGTAAGTGATGGTAGAAGGTGGAAAAAGGAAGGAGTGTAGCTGTGTAGGTGGTGTTATATTTGAAAAGGGAAAAATAGTCTCATGAAACACCACATTTCTTGAAATTAAAGTGGTGTTGTTATGTATGTTGAGGAGTTTATATCCTTTAGTTCCAACAGGATAGCTTAAAAAGATGCATTTTATGGCTCTAGCATCAAACTTTGTTCTGTTGTTTAGTAATGTTGAAGCAAAACATAGAGAACCAAACACTCTAAGATGACTGAGATTAGGTGGTTTTTGGTAAAGTACTTGATAGGGTGAAAGGTTATGTAGAAGAGGTGTTGGTAGTCTGTTTATAAGATGAGCAGCTGTTAGGATGGATTCAGACCAGTATTGTAAAGGGAGATTAGATTGGAACATCAATGCTCTAGCTGTAGTGAGAAGATGTTGGTGTTTTCTTTCTACTAAACCATTTTGCTGAGGTGTTTCCACACAACTCAGTTGATGGATTATACCATTTTCTGAGTAAAATTGTAAGAGGTTAAATTCTCCTCCATTATCTGATCTAATGATCTTTATCTTGGTTTTAAACTGTGTAAGTATAAGTTGATAAAAGTTGAGTAAATGTTGATGCACTTCTGATTTAGCTTTCATAAGGTATATCCAAGTGCACCTTGAAAAATCATCAACAATAGTTAAGAAATATCTATGACCTGTGTAAGATTCTTGTTTAAGTGGTCCCCATATGTCACAATGTATCATCTCAAAACAAGATTTTGTACAACTTTCAGAAATAGGAAACACAAGCTTCTTTTGTTTAGCAAAATGACAAGAGTCACACACATTAGATTTTAGAAAGGTAATTGAAGAATCTATTGATTGAAGAGCAGATAGTTTGGCCTTTGAAGGATGGCCAAGCCTAGAATGCCATAAGTCAAATGCTTCAGTTGAAGTTTGAAGAGCTATCTTTGAAGAAGAGCATTTGAAGTAATATAGACCATGACTTTCATAAGCAATCCCAATCATCATCTGGGATTTTTGTACCTGTAATGTACAATGAGATGGAAAGAATGCAACTGAAATGTTTGAGTCTTTAGTTAATCTTGAGACTGACAACAGATTATACTTTAAAATTGGCACACAAAGCACATTATGTAGAGTAATATGATCATTTAGACATATACTACCTTTGTGAGTAGCAGAGATAATCTCACCATTTGGTAATGTGACTGGTATATTGACTATTGTAACATTACTAGTGAAAAGTGATTGATTATACACTAGATGATCAGTTGCTCCTGTATCTATAATCCAAGTATTAGCATGAAAAGTACCTTCTTGTGTTGAGACATGATGAACCGCAGAAGGAGTAGATGAATTATCTGCATTTCCATGCGCAAGTGCCATTAGTTTTGCAAGATCCTCAGGAGTAAAATCATTTAAGCTGAGTGTTTTTGATTCTTGAGTATTAAAATCTGCATCATCATCTTCTTGAGCTACTGCATAATGTGCTTTTGGAGTATAAGGCCTTTGATTATTGTTGTAAACTCTTTTACCTCTTGAACCTTCCCATCCAACGGGATATCCATGAAGTTGAAAACAAGTCTCAATAGTATGACCAGTAAAGCCACAATGACTACATATTGGTCTTTTTCTTTCAATAAAATTGTTATTTCCAGAAAGATTATTACTTCTCGGGTTGTTCTTTGCATAAAACGCATGAACAGGAGTATTGCTAGCTGAGTTTGTGAGTAATCTTTGACTTTCTTCTTGAAGAATCATAGCAAAAACTGAGTTTATACTTGGCAAAGGACTCATCAAAAGAATCTGACTTCTAACTGATGAATAAGACTCGTTTAATCCTATCAAGAACTTGATCACAAAGTCATTATGCTGCCTTTCAATTAGAGTTTCTAGTAGTTTACACGAACATTGATTCATGTGACCACAAGAGCAGCTAGGTAGAGGTCTAAAATGTATATACTCGTCCCAAATCGTCTTAAATTTTGCAAAATACTCTGTAATAGAGCTATTATTCTGTGAAATTGAACTCAAGCTTTTCTCTAGATGAAAAACTCTTGTTCCATTACTCTTACTAAAACGAGTTTTTAACTCATTATACAACTCAAATGCAGAAGATACATATAGCAAGCTTCCTCTAATGTCTTTTGAAATAGAGTTTAAAAGCCAAGAGAGTACCAGATTATTTGCCCTGTTCCAAGCTGAGAAAAGAATTAAATCCGTAAGAGGAGGCTGTGTGATGTCTCCATTAACAAAGCCTAATTTGTTCTTCACTGATAAAGCAATCTCAATTGCTCTAGACCACGACAAGTAGTTTTCTCCATTTAACACTTCTGAAACCAAAGAAATCCCTGTGTTTTCGCTAGGATGTAGATAGTAAGGACTAGAAAAATCTTCTGTAGGCGAGTGATTTGCCATTGGAAGATGATAGAGAAGAGATTAAGAAAAGAATGAAACAAAAATTATGCGGAATTTATTGCTCTGATACCATGATAAAATCTAAGAATAGAGAAGCCATTAAAGAGCTTCAAGAAAGCTTTGAGAGAAGAAGATAAACGAGAGAGAAAAATATAGAAATTCTTTTATTCGAGTTATCTTTACATTGTAGCCAGCTTATCTATATATACACACAATGAAGATCACAGCTGTACTAACTAACCAACAGCTGTGATTTATTCCTTCCTAACAAACTAATAACAAACTATTCTTGACTTTGCATTTTGGTCCCTGTACTTTCCTCCTTTTCTATTTTCGTCAAATGCTTCTTGTCAACTTGAGCAGCTGTATTCCAAGATATATAGTAATTTTACATCAATTACCCAATAACTAAATTGATTGATGAAATAAAAAATGTTCATTTATTAAGTAAAAGATTATCTTTCGAACCCATAATGATGATGTGACATGCACCCCTTGGAGGCTACTAATAAAAATAAAAATAAAATAAATGTAATGGACAGCATAAAACAGTGCATGATGAGAAGATAGGGATGGGTAAGAAGAGGAAGACCTCTTCAATCTCCGATAACTAATATGGTAGTGTAAGCCCATTATAACCCATGTGCTGTGCATGGATGGTTTCTATTCAATAACATTACCGTGTCGGTCTAGATTTGATGATTATGGTGATGCAGATGGATCATGTCCCTCTCGACCTCGGATCCAGAAAGGGTATCATTTATTTCTCTACGATTACTCACTCTTCCCATTTGATTATCGTTCATACCGTTTACACTCGTTCACAACAGCACAAAGAATTTTATTTTATAATTTTATTGGAAAGTCAAATGACTTATTCTTAGAATTTAACAACTAATTAAAAAATAATTTATCTTTAAAAAAATAACTTTTAATGTCCCGTATGTCCTAGTAATACAAGTCATAAATTATAACCCATCTAAAGATATTATTCTCAAACAGATAAAAGTATTGCATATTTTGTTTTTTGTATTTAAGAATTTCATGGGGTGGAGCATCCAAAATGGTCAAAAAAAAAAGAGCATCCAAAATGGACCAACCCATATCATGATCCATATAATATTTTATGAGAACTGTTATCTTTTTTGTATTCAAAAAAGAATCAGCTATGAATGTAATTATTGGATTTTTGTGTTATAATTTATGAAAAAGTATTCAAAATATATATCAGACATCTAATTCTTTTGTTAATTCGCTCAATTAATCAAATTACACAAAAAGTATCATAACTTATAGAAAATTGAATTTTTTTTGAATAAGGATTTACGTCGATCTTGCAGAACGATTTAATAATCCGCTTTCGCAGCAGGAGGTAATATGTAATACTCATTATTATTGTTTAACAAATGGCATAAGAGTCACAACAATACGTGATTTGTTCTGATATTTAAACAAGTATGATAAAAAACAACAATTAGCATAAATTTCATGACAAACACGTAGATATTTTTAAAGAAACTATGTATTATGTTTTGAGTTTTATCTTGAACAATTTCATAGTAATAGATAATGATAGTTTTATTATAAATTTTTATAATAGCTTATATTTTCTTTGAATGCTTTTTCTAATAAGTCTGATGTAGAAGGAATGTGTAGCATGCTAGGTCTCAAAATTTTAAAAAAAAAAAAGTTAGAAAATTGCAATTTAGATCCTATATTTTAAACTAGTTGCACTATAGGTTCCAAATAAATTTTATCCTTTAGTTAACTATATCCACTAATGTAATTTATATAGCAGCAGCAAAAAGTGAAAAAAAAATAGCAACAAATTAGAGTTTCAACAAAAAGTATGGACATAAATTATAATTATTTTTATATTATTGTAAAAAGGGGTAATTGGAGAAAAATGCCTCCTTAATGAGGCTACTAATTTTTTTAAGCCTCTAACTTTTTTATTTAGAGATAAATGCCTTGTTAATTAAGTAATTAGAGAAAAACTCCCCTTAATTATCTTTTTTCCCTTTTTACCCCATATAAATACTACTTATATTATAAACTAGGTAATTAATTCCCTAATTATTATCACACACTCACACATAGATTCTCTCTCTCACTTTCTCTCTCTCACCTTCTCTCTCCTCTAACCGATTCTCCATTGCTAAGCTAAGAAACTCAAGCTCACGCATCTCAATCACACTCACCAATCTAACTCACAAACATTAATCGATTGTTTCTTCTTCTCCAAAAGGTAATCTAACATCTCCTCTACCTCCCATGCTCCCTCTCTCTCTCGGCTCTGTTTCATCTTCTCTTTTTTTTTTTGAATTTTTGATTTCATTTTTGTTGTTTTGCTGATTTGCAGGTTTTAGTTTATAGATATACGTATAAATGTGTATGTATTCTCTGTTTTTAAAGCATTTTCATTCACATTTTACAACTTTTACCAATTACACTGTTTTGAAGCTTTTTCTTTTCGAATTGCTTGTTTTTGTGTTGATTTTGTGTTTATATTCTTAGTTTTGCTCATATTTTGCTTTGATTTTAGCAAATTGTTGTGTTTAAGCTCTTTTTGTTATGAAAATGTTTTTACATTCTTCATTTCTTCATTTTTTGCTTACTTTTCTGTAGATTCTGTGTTAAATTCTTCACTTTGTTCATTTGTTGCTTCTATACAGCTAAATTATGTGTTTAAACTGGTTTACTCGCAGTATATTTGTGTAATTGAGTTGTAATTCTGTTAACAGGTTTATGCAGTTGCAGAATTCCATGTTTTTTACATGGAATTCCATGTTTTGTACAGTATGAAACTGTAGGAAACATGGAATTCCATGTTTAAAACATGGAATTCTGTGCCGAGCTTTGTACAGTCTAGAATTCATTGTTTTAAACATGGAATTCCATGTTTGATACAGTTTCATACTGTACAAAACATGGAATTCCATGTTTAAAACATGGAATTTTACAAATCCACAGAAATTTCCCCCCCTTTTTCTGGTTCTTCCTTTGTTTGTTTTACTGTATTCTAGTACTTATGTCATGAATTGTTTTTATGCAGATGGTTATGGCTGTAGTTCGGTACGGTTCTCAACGTTCTATGCGTTCGTTTGATCTTTTCCCGACTCTCGATTCTGTTTTCGATTACGTGTTGTCTAAATGGCCTTCCCTTGTTTTGAGTTCCACGCATCTAGTATATTCAGTGGGAGATGACACCAACTGTTTGTTGAAGAGCGAAGAAGACTTTTCCAACATGCAATTTTTGGTTAGCGAGACTACTTTGCAACGTATGGATATTTACGTTACCGACGATCGTGAAAACGATGCCTCTCAGTCTATTTCTTGCTCGGCTATCACCGTTCTGGATTCTTCTTCTTCTTCTTCTAAAAAGGTCATTTCTTTCCACGATCCAAAGGAGCATACCTTTGGTGCTCATAAAGACTTGGTTCTGAAAAGCAACCATTGGAGTCAACTAATAAGTCACGTAGGTCAATGCTTTTATGGGGGAGTTGCTGAATTTCGTAATGCCCTTGCCAAATTTGCGAGCGAAGTAGGTTTTACGTATTACTTTACTCACAATTACATGTATAAATGCTCGGTTCATTGCAAAGGTTTCAAAACCAACGGATGTCCTTGGAAAGTTTACGCCTCTCGTGAACGTAGCAACGGCTTTTTCTACATACGTACGTTAATAAACGAGCACAACTGTGGTGCGGTTATGAAGTCTACGGTTAGCAAGGTTATTAATTGTAACGTGATTTCTGATTTGGTTGTTGAAGACGTTAGGGCTAAGCCTGATATCGTTCCGAAAGATATTATTAGGGATTTGAAATTCAATTACGGATTCGATATATCTTACGCGATTGCTCATCATAGTCTAAAAAAAGCCAAGGACGAAGTTCATGGCGACTTGTCTTCTTCGTTCCATCGATTACGATCTTATTTAGATAAGTTGAAATCAGCGGATCCATCCACACAAGTTCATTACGAGTATGATCCAGTCACTTCCACATTTGAGCGATGCTTTGTTGCATTTGGTGGTTGTATTTACGGTTTTAAATCTTGCCGTCCAATGCTTTTTATAGACGGTACACATTTGAACTCCAAGTATAAGGGACATCTTCTAGTTGCAACTGCAAAGGACGCCAACAAAGGTTAGTTAACTTTGATTTCCTTCTCTGTTCCCCCCTGTTTTTTAGAGTTTGTTTGTGTATTAAACATGGAATTCCATGTTTAGAAACTGTATTAAACATGGAATTCCATGTTTGATACAGTTCCCAAACATGGAATTCCATGTTTAATACAGAAATTAAATCCTGGAGCTTTCATGTATGCTAGCTGTAGTAACATGGAATTCCATGTTTTTAAACTGCACAAAACATGGAATTCCATGTTTTGAAACATGGAATTCCATGTTTTGAAACATGGAATTCATTGAATTTTTCTGTTTCCTTTTTTATTTTTTCTTTTTTTTATGATTTTGATTGTGTTTTGTTTGATTATCCCAATGTAGGTATTTTCCCCGTTGCATTTGCAGTGGTCCGAGGCGAGGACACCATAAACTGGAATTATTTTTTGAGGTTTCTTAGACCTTTGGTCGACGATCGTCGAATCACGTTCATCTCGGACCGTTTTCAAGGTATCATAACATCCGTGAGGGAAGTGTTTCCCGATGGTTTTCATTCTTTCTGTTTGTTTCATTTGAGAAACAATCTTCGGGACTCGATAAAAGGTAGAGGCTTGGGTCCATACAGGGAGGCTATGATTACTTTGTTAAACAGGGTAGCCCATGCTCCAAACGCTGCAGAATTCGACATAGCTTTTGAAGTTTTCATCCGTGAAGGGAAAGCCGTTGGTCGTATTTTCATGAATAATTTGCCCAAAGAAAACTTTTCCAATGCTTTTTTCCAGGGCAAGCGTTACGGGGAGATGACTTCAAACGCTGCCGAATCAGTGAACTCGAGATTGAAGCGTGAGCAGTGGGACGAACTACCAATTATGGAGCTAATCGATCAAATCCGGCTTTGGGTAATGCGTATCTTTTCAGAAAGGCTTTTAGAGTCTTCGAAGTGGAGCACAACACTTGTACCCGAGGCGGAGCTTGTCTACAAACAACATTTTAACAAATCTCGTTCTTGGACAGTTTGTCGTCAATCAGGACAACTGTATCAAGTTGTTTCGGACCCTTCTCATGTTGTCGATCTTCATAGATGCTCGTGCACGTGTGGGGATTGGCAGTTTCACGGTTTCCCTTGTTCACATGCCGTCGCTGTTTTGCAAAAATCGGTAGATCCAGCTCACCGTTTAGAGTATATCGAGAGGTATTATCAGACCGCATTATACAAGGAATGCTACTCTCGGAACGTTCCTGCTTTTTCCACGTTTGCTCCACCTTCACCACCCCTCGGGCCCAACGATGTTTATGTGCAGCCTCCAATCGTCAAGGTTCCTCCTGGCCGACCCAAAACGAAACGTTTCAAGTCTCGTGGAGAATTTGAGCACGAACCTAAGATGATTACCTGCGGACGTTGTCACACACTAGGACATCATAATGCCAAAACTTGCCGAGCTGCTATATGATTTTTGTTTTATTTTTTACGATCATTACATTCCTTTTAATAATTTTTTTTAAATTGAATTGTTTATCATTTTTACAGATTCTGTAGTTATGGTTTGAATAATTTTTGATCTTATACTTTTTTGTGTTTTATATTGTTTTTTTATAGTGATTATGTTTTAGTATATCATTTTTAGCTCACTAGCTTAACTTGTTTTTCTTGCAGGTTTACATTTTTCAAAACATGAAATTCCATGTTTTATGCAGTTGAAAAACATGGAATTCCATGTTTCATACAGATTCAAAACATGGAATTCCATGTTTTGTGCAGTTGAAAAACATGGAATTCCATTGAAATTTTTTATATTGTTTTTTTATAGTGATTATGTTTTAGTATATCATTTTTAGCTCACTAGCTTAAGTTGTTTTTCTTGCAGGTTTACATTTTTCAAAACATGAAATTCCATGTTTTATGCAGTTGAAAAACATGGAATTCCATGTTTCATACAGATTCAAAACATGGAATTCCATGTTTTGTGCAGTTGAAAAACATGGAATTCCATTGAAATTTTTTCCTTGTTCAAGTAACCTGTTTGTATCGAAACATTATAATAAAGTAATTGACAAACATATAATACTAAGAATTTTTTCAATATTAGAATTCATTACAATTCATAACAAATTAATAAACTAAGAATTCATTACAATTCATTTTAAACATTAGAATCTTTAAACAAACCTAAAATAATTAAAAACATAGTAGTTTAAACATTTTTCAAGTGTCTGAATAACTAATTCTTTGATATTCGTTGTCTAAGAATTGCATATACATCCTTGCACGGAACTTCTCAGCTTCATTCTCTTCGAATGTCTCCCTAATTTTAGCTGTGTTGTACATGTCCTCCGCGTACATGCAAATATAAACTCCACTGTTTTTGCTTCCTTCAGCCATTTGTGGGCAATTCATCTCCTTCAACTCTAGTTGAGTCTGGTTCTCGGAATCTGGTCCAGGCCCCATATCAAGATAGTGGAAGACTTTTTCAGCGTTTTTTCTGCATTTGTCGGCTAAGGATTGATTTTTAAGTCCCTTTCCCGGGTTGTAGTGTCTCCATTTGTTTTCGGGGAACTCGTGGAGTTCAAACACTAAGAGTGACCAGTGTGAATCTTTTACATTATCCTCGTCCTCCACCGTTTGTATAGGAATGAGTACACTCACGTTATCACCTTCGATATTTTCAACAGCATTTAAAAACAACTTCTTCACTTGTTTTTCCATTATCTCGGGGTCATTTCCGTTAACGAAATCCTACATATATTGAACAATTTTCATTAATCGTTTATATATATTCAGTAGTGAAAATAATTTTTGCTTACCATTGTTTCTGTTGTCATGTGTGCAACTTTGTACTCCACGATAAATATATTGTCCATAGTTGTCTCGTGTTTTTCTTTCTTATCAAATTCATGCTGTAGCAGAGTCAAGTATGCTTCTATAACCTGTAATAAACATTAGATTTCCATGTGTTATACATTTTTTGTAAGTGTAATAAACATGGATTTCCATGTTTTATACAGTTTTCAAAACATGGAATTCCATGTTCTGATAACTGTAATAAACATGGAATTCCATGTTTTTTATATGTATACTGTTTTAGGAAATGTAATAAACATGGAATTCCATGTTTAGCACAGTTATCAAAACATGGAATTCCATGTTCTGATAACTGTAATAAACATGGAATTCCATGTTTATTACAGTTATAAATTTTTTCTACTTACGCTTATATCGATCGCCTTTTCTTCTGCTATTGCTTCCATGTCTTCAATTGTTACTGGTATAGTCATGTTTTCTCCCCACACAGCACACCTGCAAAAAAATATATATATATTCAATTGTTAATACATAAAAGATTAAAATAAGTATAGAATAGAAGTTAAAATCTTACAATTTGTCCTTTTGTTGTTCTAAAATATCGTTTACTTTTTTTACATGTCTCTTTTCTATGAATTCATAAGTATTCTTCTTTTGATTCCTTTTTCTTCCATATACAACCTTCCCCCACCTTTTCTCCTCTTCATCATCTTTTCCTTCATCGGCTTTTCCTTCATCTACTTTTGCCTTTCCTTTATCTTGACGTTTTTTCATTCTCTGCTCATTCTCATTTTCTACTTTCTTCGATGTATTCTCTATCTCGAATTCTATGTTTTTGCTCACCTTTCTTCTTTTTGTTTTCTGTGTCGTGAAGTCCGATTCGAGTTTCTTCTTTGCATTTCTTGGATTTCTCTTCACCCTTGTTACCATTGAACTTATTTTTACACCCTCTGCTTTTTCTCCCGTTATTTGAACTTCTTCTTCATCCTGGGCAGTTGGTGTTTTTTCTTTTTCTTCATCATTCTGTACGGTTTCTCCAGCTGGCACCTCGGGATTTGCTTCTTTTCCACTTTCTTGCTCCTTTTGAGTTACCACCTCAGTCCCCATATTTGCCTCACTATTGGCTTCCTTGTTCACCTCAGTCGCGGGTTCGATATTCACTCCCGGCTCGTTTTCTTTGTCGGTTTCCATATTCACCGGTGGCTCGTTTTCTTTCTCTGTTTCTACTCCTCCCTCTCTGTCCTGTCCACTGTTTTTCTCTGGAGGCGTGTCCATGTACATTCCATAGTCCACTGCGCGCTCTACATAGTGGTCCACCTCCTTTTCTTCCTTAAGCTTTTTGATTATTGAATCTTTTTCTACTATTTGCACGTGAAGCTCCGTGTTCTCCGTCTCTAGTTCGTTTACTCGATCTTTCAGTTTTTTGTTTGATTCTTCCAGCTTCTTTATTTTCTTATTCTCCTTTTCGTTTATTTCTTTTAACTGTTTCTCCAGCTTGGATTTCTCCTTTTCTAGAATGTGCTGTCTCTTGTAAGCCCCATCTAATTCATCATGTAAATCTTTTACAGTTGTATCTTCTTCTTCTTCTTCTTCTTCATCTGCAACCATCAAAACCAAAAAAAAATTAGTTATAAGACTAAAACTTAACTGCACAAAACATGGAATCCCCAGTTTCGTACTGTATAAAACATGGAATTCCATGTTTCAAACATGGAATTCCATGTTATATACAGTACGAAACTGAATGAAACATGGAATTCCATGTTTGAAACATGGAATTCCATGTTTTATAAAACTTAACCTAATGCATTTTTTTTTTTTTACCTTTTTCTTCTTCTGCTTTTTCCTCAGCTTCTTCCTCCTCCTCCTTCTCCTCTTCCTCTTCCTCATCTTCTGAATCTCTTTGTGTCACAGATACGACACTATCGTCATCTTCTTCTTCTTCATTATCTTTTTTTAACCCAAGTTTTTCTTTTTCCTCATCGCTTATGACTATCTTCTTTCTAACCTGTGGAAGATATGTACAGTTTTAGTTAACTGTTTAATTTATATATATGTAAATCTTTATGTTTAGTTTACCTCTTTTTTTCTTAGTTTGTCAATTTTTGACGATTTATACTTTCTGTCTCTATCATCTAGCTTCCATCTCAGAATTCTTGGCCAAGCATTTTGTCTTAATTTAGTTCCCAAAGATGTATATTCATAAAACCAAGCCTGTGCAACATAAGAAAGTATAATATTAGTACACTTTATAAACTTATATATATGTATTTTTAGATTAGTCTTGTTTCTTACCACTAGAACTGTTACGCATCCTATTACTTTCTTCGGATTTGTCCTACTAAACATTTCCAAGGATTCCTCTAGCAAATCTATAAGTCTTCCTGTCCAATCATATTCCGTCATATTGTCTTTAATCATTTCGATTGTCCTAATATCTCTTTTCTTGATTACAGTCCCTGTATTTGAGTACATTACATTCCCCATTATGAAAAGTGTCATTAACAGAGGGAAATCTGCCTTCCTTTCTTTCTCCACTCTTTCTTTTCTTTCCTTCTTTTCATCTTCACCTTCTCCCTCCACATCTGGAATGTCTTCAATCATATTCATCAACAACACTCTTATATCTGTTGTTTTCACCCTTTTGTTCTCTCCAAAGTACTTGACATGCCAATCCGTTAATTCACCAGCTTCTTCATTTGATAGACTAGGGAATTCTTCCTCTCCTGCTTTGATTCCCATTACAACAGCTACATCTTCTCTTTTGAGTTTTATTACTCTTTCTCCAAACACGAACCCCTTTTTCTGTCTTGAGTAGCATTTAATTATTTCTTCAGTTATAATATCGCCTTTCCTAAGTATAAAGTTTTCTTTTCTTTTTATTAACTTGTATAATCCATTTATCAATTCATAGAATGGTGTTTCCTTGCACCATTCTATGTGATGTTCTTTAAATTTTTCTTCACTCAGTAACTTTACAAGTACAGTTAAATTCGACTTGTATGTTTCTTTAAAAGTTCTTGTTTTTCTCCCTTCTTCTACTTCATCTACTTCTTCATTATTCCTGTTTCTTCTTGGTGCCATTTTCTCCTGTTTTTACTCAAGCACAAGAAAACAAATTAGTATTCCTGAATTTGAGTTAATTCCATGTTTAGTAAGTGTACTAAACATGGAATTCCATGTTTTATGCAGTTACCAAAACATGGAATTCCATGTTCTGATAACTGTATTAAACATGGAATTCCATGTTTAGTACACTTACTAAAAACAGTTTCCAGATTTCCATATTATGCACTAATTACACTATAAGGTCCCTAAACTATACATTTTGTCTATAATCTTCACAATATTTACTCAATAATTTAGTCTCAGACCCTGTTTTATCTATATTTTACACTAATACCTCAAATATTTTGAGTATAATTGCACTATAGGTCCCTGTTGCACATTTTAATCATCTTTAATCACTGCATTTCATTGTCTCTTTATGTTAATCACATTATTCTACTACATTCATCCTAAAATCGTATTATAAACCCTAGAAACTAACAAAATCGCTATATATAAACACCGTATATCTTAATCAAACATTAATCATGCAAAAATCATTTAAATTCAACATGATTTGTAAATTTGTTTTGTTTTTGTTTGTGAATCATTCATTAACACAGTCGGAATCAAAAATTTCACTCAAAAATTACACAATAACATCGATTTTTAGGTTTTTAGAAGTACTTACTAGTTTGTTGTTGTTTTGTTTGTCGTTGCCGGTGTTGAGTCGCTGTGTTGAGTCGCGCCTGAGTCGCCCTTAGTCGCCGGTGAGTCTCTCTCTCTCACTCGCAGTGTGTGTGTGTGTGCAGTTTTGTGTTTTGTTTGTTTGTGTGCAGTTTGTTTGTATATGAGTTGAGAGACGGTTTCTTTTTGTTTTTTTTTTCTTTTTTCTTTTTTAAACAAAAGATATATACACGCTTTTCTTTTTTTTTTTTTTAAATGGTTAGTTAGGGGGTAGTTTTGGAAGAGGCTGTTTTCTCCAAAATGTTTTTTTGGAGGCACCTTTTTTTAAATAATTTCTTTAATAGGCATTTACCTCTAATTGGCTCTTGTAAAAATATTACAAATTTAACAAATATGTAAATATATGGATTTGATTTTTTCTTACACATGGACCTTTGAACACCATCTATTTCTTTAATTTGATTTTCTATTAATGGTCATCATAATTGTAATAAAGAACTAAAAACATGATAATTTTAAGTATTATAATAATTTGTAAGTATTGCATATAATACATGATCAGCAACATATTATGATTGTAATAAAAATAGAACCATGACCACTATAATTGTAATTTTTTAGTATTAAAACAAATTGTAAGTATTGATCAAAATACATGATCACTAGCAATAGCAGACAACCAAGTCAGATGGAGACTTCTTTGAAATTCCTGTAGTCCTTATATACTAAAAATGTTCAAAATTTGAAGAACTTGAACACAAAAACAAGTTTGACCATTAAACCTTAAACGGAATCGTAAACAACAACCACACAAACAGAGTAAAATAGGCTTAAGAACTAGTAAGTTAAGAAAATAGCAGTACAAACTGGCAAACTTAAACATTTTTCGATTAAAAATAAACAACTGAACAATGTCATTAGAACTAAATATCAAAAATATATTACATCAACAACCCATATAAACAAATCGAGTCAATTCATATAAGCAAAGTTTAAAGCCCCTCCATAGCGTAAGTATCTTATGTGATCCTTCAATCAATTTATGTGGCATTACGCACAAGCTCTACTCTAGTACGAAATTTCTCTGTCTTCAAAGTTGAATTTTTTTATGAGCAAGCAGAATCACCTACACTAGTGATTCAAATTTTCCAACACAATGTAAAAGGATTCGAGATAACAAAATATGAACCTTAAATAAATTATCTTACAAAATTAACAAATAAGAAAGTCACAAATGCGAGTACAAGATTAATAGTTTTTTAGCATCCTTACACAAATTGACAAAAGAGAAAGAGTAAAAGGACGATTGCAATGGAGAGCGACATCTGGAAAAAAAACTTACATCATTGTACCTCCAAATTTGTGTTGCAAAGAAAATATAATTGAAATCAAAGAGACACCTGCAAAAGATATAAAATAAAACAAACCAACATAGCGATTAGCACCCTTGAACGCGATAATGTTTCTTGACATAGAAATCCTCAATTATCATATTTGTAGTAAATATTTCTGCTATCTCTTTCTCGATGTAAATAAACAAGCATACAACAAGGAATCCATCTTCTATTTTGTTGCGAAGACATATTTTTACAATATTAATACCAGAAAATGTCCTTTCTATAGTAGTTGTTGAAACAAGAAGAGTCAATACCAAACAAATTATTCTACAAATCAAATAATATGTCTTTGACTTTACAGTGACAACCAAAGAACGACATAATTTTGATATCGTTGAGAGATCCTTAAGAGCATGGTGATGGAGAACATCAACCACATCATGTTGATAAAAATTATCAACCAGAATCAGAACATCATCAACCTTAAATAAACCGAAGGTATATCTTGGATCCCAACTTGATAAAAGAGTACAAAGTTCCATGATTCCATTACTAAATTGATGATCTGATTTATCCATTATGGATTATGCGACAACTATAAAAATATCAAATAGATAATGATGCTCAAGGAAAATTTCATTCATTTGATTACGAGACCGACCTCTCCCATTTATATATAACTCAAATATGGAATTGTAAATTTATGTGTTTCATAAAATATATCTACATTCTTGACAATAGTATCTCATCCCTATTCTCTCATTTTCTGAATAAGCTTTTTCATTGACACCACCAAATGAATTACATTTGACAAGTCTTGTGTTTCTCGTTGTAAACTTTGGCATAGTGTATCAGTGATCCCCATAATCTTCTTCATTACATGTAAAATGTAAACTCATACGGTGTAATCATATCATATGCAGTGTATGCATTTGCACGTATATTTGAAGTATTTCCATTATCTTATTATATTCTTCAAGACGGTTTTAGTTGGCCCAAAAATTTTTATCAAGCTATAAACAGAATTGAAATGTGAGCTCAAACGAGTATCCCCAACTTTTTCCAATGCACTGATTAGATTTGCACCTTTTCCCATACAATTGCAATCAGATTTTCAATTTCAATAGCTTGAGCTTCCCGTAACTCATCTTTGCGCTTGCAAGATGCCCCAACCATATTAATGACTAAATTCGGCTTTTTAAGAAATTTATTAACTTCCATACGTATTTTGAAGCCACTACCAGTGCTAGTTGTAATCAATGAGACATACAATGCTCATAATATGCAAATGGACAATCATTCAAAAGTAAAGCTTGTAATTTGTTCCACTCGTCTCGCATATTACTAGCACCATCACATATTTGTCCACATATATCTTGAATAGTAAGACTATTTTTATATAGCACAGTACTTACTGCATTCTAAAGAGTATGGACAGATGTGTCATTAACATGCATAATATTAATGAAACGTTCTCTGACAAATCCTTCTTGATCAACAAATTGAAGAACAATATCCACGTGTTCTCTTTTAGACTCATCGACAAGTATACAAGATTTTGAATCTCCAATATCTTCTCAAATTTTAATCTACATCCTATTTGCACAATATTCAAAATATATTTTTGTATAACAGGTGAAATATATTGTGCATTTTTTTAGCATTCTTCAACACGATTGATGTTACTTTTTTGTTACATACAACTAGCAACTTTATCAACTCAGGAAAATTACCACGATTTGTTGAGTCGTCACTTTCATCATTCGCCATAAAGGCGCAACCTTGGTGATAACCATCAAGCAACATCTATGGATGCCTTAAGTCGTATCGATTTTTTACCATTTGTTCAGAAGTTTGTTTATCCATCCTTTAGTCAATATGAAGTGATGGTGCCATTAGGCAATCACAGTACTTTACAAGACTGTTGTGAGGGGAACATAGATCTTCACCCATATGAGATAAGAAAGCACAACCTAATCCATTCACTTTCTTCTAGTTTTGAAATCCTTCACAAGTAAAAGCATAAGATCCTGGTCTCCCAGTTGGTTTTTTTGAAAAAATATAAGATGGAAAGCAATAGGAGACATCCTCTATAGAAGAGTACTCTACCCGGACAAATGGTTTAAACCAATTATTCTGGAATCGGTGGGGGGCTCTTCATTTCCTGGACAAAGATTGATGTTGATCAAGTCGATATGGGCCCTCCTATATAAGATCTACGAATTTCTTCTTATAAATTAACGGGAAACTCCATATTTGTGAAGGTTTCGCAAAATCACGCTCAAGAGATGATATATCACCAATTTGTGCCTGAGTTTGTCAAATCTTTGGAAGATTTTGCTCATATATGATACTGTTGGTATCGATATTATCACCACCACTAACATTCTTTCCCTTAAAAAAGGAATCAATGGTCTTTCCTTTATTCATGATTGAACCTAAAAATTAAATATGAAATGAATTAAATTAAGAGTAATCCCTTTTTATCAACTAGATTTTATACTAAATTGCTCCAAAATTAGAACACCATTCTCACCCATCCTCTCTGGTGTCCCATGTTTTACAGTCAACATAAAAAAATTAAATAAAAAATCACCAAAATACACTAAAATTCACATAACAAACACATGATACCTCATTATAACAAAACAAAAATAAACAATTATTGTAGTTAAGATTAAAAGAAATCGGTAAAATTACCATTAACGAATGAAATTGAGAATTTAAGATGCAACTTCTTTGAAACCTGCTATAAAAAAAACCTGCTATAAAAACGATGGTAGATGGGACTTTGTATAAATAGAGAGATATGCTTCTATGATTTTCAAATTCGAACCCTATCAAAGACAATAGTATTTTGGATAAGATTTTATTTTACAAACAAACAAAAAATTGAAAGATGTATGACTTTTAAGGGGGGGGGGGGGGGGGGGGGGGGGGAGTGTTATATGTATATTTTGTATATTTTCCCATGATAAAAAATGTATCTTTAGAAAATTCTGTCTTACTTCCATAAATTGTCCCCATGGTGGCAAGAATCAATTGCATTCCGTGAGAGACTAGCCAGGGAGCAATTGGGGTGAAAATACTTTGTATAGAGGTGGATTTTAGTGATGTTATCGCTATGTACAAGTGTTACAAGCTCCTTGAGGCAGAATCCTTTTGTTTGGCTTGGTACACATATAGAGGAAGGTTTTCAGGTTTTTTCAAGTCATCAGAGTTGCAAGTGTCGATGTTTTAATTACATGTAATACCCTATTATTCATGAAAACTTATATTTTTTGCAATGGTAAAGAGGAAATAGGGTGAAAGGCAAGATATTGTATAGAAATTGGCTATGTTTGGTTTAGGAGTGTATTGGGCTTAGGTGAGAGCATGTACAACCTCGGAAATAAGGGAACCTCAGACCAAGTATTATTGGGTTAGAACTATTGCTGTAAGGCTTATCAGTAGCTAAGACAGAGGTAAAATTATTTCAATAACATATGCCACAGAAAGTGTTATAGCTAACAGCATTCATAAGTAAGACTATCAATGCAATAGTTAACAATAAAATTGGAAAATTTCATCGCAATTACTACTAATAGAAGACAAAGATTCACCAGATTGTAGCATAAACTATCAAATGTCAAAAACAAACATAACATTAAAGAAATAAAACCCAACAAATGATCGAAGATCACAATCACTCGTCTTCTTGACTACGTAACCTAGCCAATTTGTTGGTCACAACAACATCCAATTGTGCAGCACGTTCAACTATTTCCTTTCTCTTCTTAGTTGATACATCATGTGCTATCTCAGCACAGTAAGTCCTGCACCACAATCAATCTTTGTTACTAATTTTCTATACAACTAAAAAATGGTGTAACAAAGAAACAAACCTGTTGTGCATCATCAAAACTTCAAGCTCCTTAACATTGTGGACAACAAATTTCTTGAATCCATTGGGAAGGTAATGACGTGTCTTCTTGTCAGTACCGTAACCAATGTTGGGCATAAGAGTTACTCCCTTGAACTTTCTTCTCACACGTGAATCAATACCCTTTGGTCTACGCCAGCTTGGCTGAAAAAATAATAACACATTTCTTTATTTAATTATATGGATAAATAAATAAATACAGAAAAAAGATTAGACATTTATGCTTTTTGAATACTACCTTCACACCAATATAGCGATCGCTATGTGGCCTCTTAAAGTGCTTCACCCTCTTCTTCACAATCTTCTTAGTTAGCAAAGGAACGGCCATTTTTCTATCAGAAAAAATTATTAATCTATCAGTTAATATGAAAATAACAGCAAAATTAACTATGTTCTGAATGCAATAATATTTTCCCTGAGTAAGAATATCTAATATAATAGTAAAACCATCATTACTTAAAAGCCCTTCATACACAGATCGACACTTTCAGGTAAAAGGGTATCAAATGTCAAATGCTGGAGTAAAATATGATATATGACAGTAAAATTCAAGACAGTTTATGAAATATACAGTAATTTCATGGGAAAAATACCCTAAAAATAGAGAAAAAAATCATTATTTCACAAAGTTACCAGATAATTCGATTTCTTAAATCCGATTAAATTAATATACAAAAACAATACAAGGTATAACATAGTACAACTTACAATTACAACGAAAATAACAGTAGAGTCGTGAATTAAAAGAAAAAATTATAAAACCCTAGGCAAATGATTCATATATAAGCAAGCATATAAAGTAAACAAGAGATATACGGCGATAATAAAGCGAGAGAGATTTGGGAACCTGGTTTGGTGAGCTTGCTCTTGTGCAGCTGAGGAGGAAGTGTGAAGGAGATAGAGAGAGTGAATTAGGGTTTGAACCTTTGTAGTGGTCGCGTGAAGAAAATGGGCCGAGTTGTAATAATCATAGGTTGAGAGTTAAGACCTCAAGTTGAATTACTCCACCAAGCCCATTTTTGCTTTGATATTTGGGTCCATAAATTTTTACCGAACTAGTCTCTTTTTTAAATAAAACCCATCAATCAGGTTTTAGTAGTCCATGTTAAAAACTAAAATCGGGCTTTTGTATTTTAATTTACATACTTAAGTTAAGGAAAGAGTTTTCGACCCAACAGACCAATTTGAATTGTAGAGAAGGAAATAATTTGTTCATCCAAGATGCAACAAACTAAATTAATGTAATTACATAAATATATACTCAAATAAAATAATAATCACATAAAAATTAAAAAAAATTAAAATGTTCACTAATCACCAATCAACTTTATCGGTGCTCCACGCCGTAAGTGGCCCTGAGCAGAAAAGATTTTGAGGGTGCGAAATATTTGAATGTTAAAAGACCTTTAAGTACGGAAAATGTCTGCATGCAAAGTTTTTTGAAGATGAAATCTCTGAGCGTGAAAAAGTCCCTGGGCAACAAGTCTGGTAAAAAAACATCTCTGATTATATCAAAAAATCTTTAAGCACGTCAATATTTTTTTTTTGAACATGTTCAGTAGTTTTTATTGGACATGGTATTTTTATATTGAGCATTTTTCTATTCAAACCATATTTTAAAAAAAATAAAAAATAACTCAAATTTAAAAAAATATAATCACACTATTTCAAATAATTATATCAAAAAAAATTATGAATAGTTTATTTATATAATAACTAAAAAAACTAAGCCTAGAAATTAAAAAAGAGAAAGAAAACAAATAAACCTGCAATTTCTAACAAAGTAGCAAGTCAAGGAAAAATTTACTATTAGCAATAATGTTAGCTCGTAGGGTTATGAAGCATTCCGATAATATCTACCACCCTAGCTCGTAGATCCACCACAACCCGGTTTAAAATCTCAAATCTATGACCACTACGATGTTTGAGTCATTAGCCACCATGGCCAGGAGCCTGCCAAGACCACAATCCTTGTTGGAGCCACGGACCACCACGACCATCGCCTGAAACCATCATGCTAGCACGTTTACATCCATGACTACAAACCTTGTCGAATCAACGAACTACCACGACCACTACTTAAAACCACAATTGAAACAGACGAATGACTAATACTTGAGAAATAAGATTGACTCGCAGTAGAAGAAATATTATATTTACTCGTTCTATACCACAAATAATGTCCACTTACTGAAAGTGGTGTTCCAAAAATATTGTCCACTTAAAAATTCACGACACTTCTTTCCAACTTTTTCCACTATTATCCTTATTAAAATTTCGGTATTTTATATTTTCAATACATATAAAAAATATCAAGACACTTTATGAGGGATATTTTTGTAATGGTAAATACAATTATTATGTTTCTTAATATGTGTGAATAGTTAAGTAGACGTTATTTGTGGAACAAGTGGTATTATTAGAGGAGGATGTAAGAAGATTTGCTAAATCCGAGAAAGAAGAAATGTACAAACCAGTATCTACAGGGAGTGAAGGGAATAATAATGTAAAAATAGGAAATGAAGTGTATTATGTAGTAACTTTTACTAACATTGCACCTAAATTCACTCCAATATACATAAATTGCCCCCCATAATTGAAACTAAAACCTCTTACTGCATATTTGAAAAAGGGTATATATATATATATATAAGCTTTAGGATGAGCTGCTATCGATCTTAAAGGAACTGATCTAGAATGTTGCATGTACAAGAGTTATTTTGAAGATGGGGCTAAACCATATATGGAAGTTGAATGCAAGTTAAATTTAAACATGCGAGAAATCACCAAATTGTCATATACAAGTTGTCCCCTAAATATCTTCATTTACTATTATTAAAAATGCACAAGGAGTATATGTAATGATAAGCCAAATGAAAATGTCAATATTGAATCAAGTATGTACATGCCAAGACTGGAGGCAAGACAACGCGACCGAGTGTAAATGTCTCTACCGCGGGTAATTCTCCTTGTCATACAGTGTATAGACAAACTGAATGCGATGGAAGCCTACGAATTACGCTGCTAAAGATAACACCAAGAAACAATTAAATAGAAAAATTAATAGTTTGACGTGTGGGCGAAGTTGAACACAATTGGCGGATTTAGAGTTAATTGTATTGTCCCTAATGCCTTTATATCCAAGATATCAGAATTGGAGCCGCAAATTTTTTTTATGGCTTTTTCTTCTATCCGCTAAGAGGTAGAAAAAAAATCATTTTGATACAATAAGTCTTCTCTTTGCATCTTCTGGAAACAAAAATTTAGACCATTAAATTTTTCAATCTCGATCTTCCCTTCTTCTGACATTACTCCCACTTGAACCTTTGCTCTGATACCAGTTGTTAGAGAAAAACGTAGATAGAATGAAACACATAGAAGATAATGACTGAAAATAAAGGAGGCACAAGACTTACTTGATTTGGAAAATTGCCCCTGTCCACAAACAGTCATACCGTTTCACTATAAAAATTCTTGAATAAGAAGAACAACATTTTTTTATGTACAAGACCTACTCTTATATATTTTACTCATAAGTGTGAGATGTCTCTCTATTTGTGATATAATAATCTATACCTGAGACATCATTTTAGGGTTATATGATAATTAATTTCGGGATTTTTCACCATTTATTTATACTTGCACTTTCTTGTCTAGTTTTAGGTGTTTTGTTATTTTGTGAGCTTTTGCGCATAATTAGTGTAGCACTTAGGTATATGAAAGCTATTACACCTATGGAAACTGATTTGATACGGAAAAGTAAAGGAATACCCTTAGTCAAAGTCAAAAAGGATAAGTTTGGATATATTTGGAAAGTAAAGAAGTTGTCAAAACTGCACATACATCCACTAATTAATTTACTGCAGAAAAACGGTCTGGAATTATGAAGATATTTTTATATGAGCAGCTAGATATTTTAAACGCGGTCGTTTCCATATGAAGAACGTAAAACGCCGATAAGTAACGAAGGAGATATGACCAAATCAATATTTGTTAATGTTTATCCCTTCCTAAAAGTTAGAAATATGAATTTATATAAGATCTGGACTCTTAACCTTGGGGAATACTCCTAATTTCGACCAAGGGCCTATATATATATATCCATTCCTACCTTAGAGAAATCATCCTTGGTCAGAACTTAATCATCAAAAGACCAAGAGGAAGCTTACATCAAGAGAATAAAAGACCAGAATGAGTTGGACAACCATTTATGCTTTCCCAATCCTTCATATTTGTAATTTATTTTCTTTCTTTCTCTAGTATGAACTAATTCTATTTAGCTTGAGATTAGCATATAGGTATGAACCCTAGACTTGTTTTATATCTATTTTAATTTTGGATGTCTTTTATATTTAATTGAAATTAGTGTTGCTATCTTTGTTTTTATGTGCTTTTATTTATTATCCGCAGTTCTTGCGGTGCGCAACGTATAGGATTACCTTAATAGTAGTTAGATGGTCATCTGGAAGAGGTGTCTAATTATTGAAACACCACATAAACGTCTAGTTTGCGGTAGTGATCTAGAAGGGGTTGCCTAACTAGATATTCACTAGGGTTTGAGATTAAGATCATTGCGCAGTGTCCCTTTACCCAAGTCCCCTGGTAATTGTTAGGTCGCCACCTAAGTCCACCCGGAAGGGGGTTAGGAGGAATATAGAATCCTGACTATTGCATATCACACAATTCTCCCTTACATAAATAGGTTATAACAAGGCTGGTGGGGATTACTTGCTTGATATCGAGCTAACTCTCATACTACTTTTTCTTTTTATTTATTTTATGTCTTTACTTTATTTAATTAATTGTTAGAGTCTTAAAAACTAAACAAATATTTCATAATCTTTTATTTTCAGCGTGTTATTCTTCTGACTTTCTTATTTGCACTTTATATTGCATAATTTCTCTCTAACTTTCGTAGTCTCTGAGGAACGAATGTTACATATCACTGAAACTTGCATACGATCTGTGATACTTGCAGTGAGTACCGTGCTTGGTTAGGGTGATTAGTTGCATCTTTATTCATTATTTTTTATCATGCCCTAATCGACACCACTAGTGTGTCTCCTATATTTTGTAATACAAATACTACACATACACACACATATGTGTATGTATATATATATATGTGTGTGTGTGTGTATATGTGTGTGTGTGTGTGAGAGAGAGAGAGAGAGAGAGAAAGAGAGAGAGAGAGAGAGAGAGAGAGAGAGAGAGAGAGAGAGAGAGAGAGAGAGAGAGAGAGAGAGAGAGAGAGAGAGAGAGAGAGAAATTGGAGTCAAAGATAAAGTGATGTCCAAAACAACTTGGAGCCTAAATAAAGTTAAACTAGACAACAAAGTTTCTTGTAGTTAGATTATTTGGTCCCTACTCAATAAATTTCTATAAATATATCACAATAAACATACCCATAAAAGTGATAAATAAATAGAGGTTGTAAAGGTACAACTCTAAGATAAGATGGTTTGGGGAGGGCCTAAGGTGTGTGGGTGGGGTGTCCCCTGTTCTCGAATGTAGTGAAAATTTTCCTGATTTTTTTTGTGAAACAACCTTAGTAAAAAATGACTTTCACCCCATCCTCTTCAAGTCCTCCCTAAACCCCTCTTGTTGTTCAATTTTTTCGCTTTCCCTAAAAATAATCTTGAATCTGCTCCTGAAGATGGTACAGAGATTATTGTATTTCATTGAACAGACAAGGGATAAAATTATAAATTCCTATTCATGATATTCTTAAAGTTTTTTTATTTATTTAATTTTTATCGATAACTCTTACAATTGTAAATTTTTTAATAGAAAGATGTTTAAATAAAGAAAAAAAATACAAGGTTCCCTTTATATCTGTAGGATTGGAGTCACGCAATAAAATTTTTTGCTGATTAGGATGAGGTACAAGTCATTCATTAATCTATATTATAAAAAACATACTAATCGACGCCCCAAAACTTTTACATAAAGAGCGACCAAAATCGTCTAAAACCCCATATTTTACTCATTTTCGTTAATGACATTAAGTGCTTCTACAAATTTAAAAAAACACCTGTAAAATTAGTTTATACGATTTTAATAGGACAAAAGAACTGACATTCACAAAAAAATTACAACGCGTAACCTAACCTCATTCCATCGTTTTCCTTTTTCTTACCACTGCCGGCCGTCGAATGATAAACCTTTTTCCTTCACTCCTCACGCCGCCGTCAATCTCACCATATGCGTCCATCGACTCTATCGCACAAGGCCATCATCACCAACAACCTTCAAAATCATCTCTATATCGACAAAGAACGTACATATTTACTTTTCTATAAAAATTGTCTAATTACCAACAACCTTCAAAATTGTTTATCAATCTCACCGCACACGACCATCACCAACATCCATTGGTCTCCTCCTACAAAACTATTGTTTAAATGAGTCTAGAAACTGATTCTCTGTTTTACAATCCACCATCTGAGATTTTACATATGTATACACAAGTCTGTTCTCCTCTCTCTTTGTTTTCATATCCATGACCATTTGAGGTAAAGATTCATTTGTTTTTTTAGTTATAACCCTAATTGGCCACTTATCTTCTTTCTTTTCCTTTTCACATTCGTCTGAATCACTTTCACCTCAAGAAATACATTTGTCCTTTGCACGAATTCGTCCTCATTAAACCAAAGATTCAATAGCTCGTCCTTTTTATATCACCTCATCAAATCTTTCTCTGGTGAATTTAAACTAACCCATCACTATTAAATTTGATTGAGCGATTAATTTAATGCCAATATTTTTTAGGGCAAGACTTCCATCCAGTATTGGATGTTTCAATATTCACATCACATCCATTCATTATTATAACAAAACACATGTCATTAGATTAATTAGTTAATATCTTTTGTAAGTTTAAAACATGTGGTATGTGTATTAATATAATTGGTGTAGGTTCATCCAATATTGGATGGAAGAATTTTCCTATTTTTTATAATATTTGTTTTCTGAAATGGTTTTTGACTGTTTTGGATTAGTTGAACTCATCTATCTTTTTAACTTTCACCTCAAGGAATATATAGTATCGGTTAAGGCCTACTTATATCTCCTCATCAAATCTTTTGCTATTCCCAAATTATTATTATTAATTAAATCATTTGTTGATTTTTTTTTAAATTTTTTATTAGAAAACGGGTGGTGATTTGAATATAACATAGATTCTATAACATTGAGGAAATCTTGGTTGTGGATAGTTGTGGGTATTAAGGATGAAGAGAGACTTATTTTATGGATTGAAGATAAGCCAAGTCCATCTCATCCTCATCGGTTTTGTATGCACAAGTGTACTCACATTTAGTTTGGACAAAAACACCATTTCTTACTTCTATATCCCACAACATATTAATTCTTGGTGGGTGTATTCAAGTTTTTCCTAGATACCCATTTAGCTTTTAACTAACTTTTATCATATTATGATCTTAAGGTTTAGATTCAAAACAATTAATACGTGACGTGAACTATTTGTTTATGACCATATATATTGTATCAGTTAAAGGATCTTATGTTACTTGCACTTTAAGATATATTTATTGCAAAATTGGTCATGCAGTTATTTGTAAAAAATGTTCTTTTGTGATTGCAAAATTCTTCTACATGTGATAGAAGTCTATAAAGTAGATATTGAATGTTCTAATGTGCTTAAGTTGGCATTTTTTATGTGTAGGCTGTGCATTTATATACCATGTGTTTTTATAAAGACCTTGGGGTCTTCATATTTTGAGTAAATTGCCGACCCTTCTTCCTATCTCTAATTCTTCACTTTTCTTATAGGTAAATTAATTAATTATTTTAGATATTAATTGGTGATACTTAACTTGATTTAAGTTTAATAATAAAGGGCCCGTTTGGAAGTGCTTATTTTAGAGTAAAAAAGCGCTTTTGGAATAAAATTCAAAATTTAAAAAAATTATTAAAAAAAATTTTGAAATCTAAAATTATTGAAAGTGCTTTTTTCAAGAAGCACATATTTGGTGCTTCTCAAAAAAGTGCTTTTCAAGGTAAAAAAAACTCTTAAAATGCTAAAAGCACTTTTAAGTGCTTCTCCAAAAAAGCACTTCCAAACGGGCACAAAATCTCTTCATGTTGCTGAGATGTATTTTTGGTCCTTGAACACGATGATAAGCTTTCATCGAAAAACTTAAAACATGAAGGAACATTAAGGCCCCGTTTGGTTTGTGAAAATAATAGGTGTTTTCTGTTTTCATTTTCTATATTTTTCAAAATGCTACTGAAAATGTGTTTGGCTAAAAAAAATGAGAACAGTTTTCTGGAAAATAAAATGAAAACAGTGCTATATTAGAAAACGTGAAATTGACGTTTTCCATATTTTCTAAAATATTGGAACTGAAAACAAAAATCATTTTCTGAAAATATATTTTGAAAATAAAAACAGAAAATGTTTTCATAAACCAAACAGGGCCTAAGTTTCTATATTCCCTTTTTACATATTATATTCTTCTTCACAAGTCATTTATAACATTCTTTCATTTCTCTTCGGTTTGTGGTTTATAGTTCAATGGTAATACTCCAAATCTCCTTGCGTCCAGGGTTGATGAAGGTGAATTTTGCATAAGTGATACTACAAAACCAATTGAACACATTCATCCTCCTCCTCTTAGGGTAATCAATAATTGTATCAAATTTTATGCTATATCATTATAGGAAATTTGTATATGGGACCTGCTTCTTACAAGGTAGTGGATATGCATCTCAATCTGAAATCTCATTTTTATCTAGGAATAACAAGGTCTAGAATACATTATCTTTCACTTCCTATAATGGGACTACATGTTAGTATAGAGATTGTTCTTTTTCTTTTGTCAAACACAAGTGGTTAATAATAAGAGTTATTACACATCAGATTAAGAAAATTAAATGCTCCAAATAAAGAGAAATCCTGCCATTGGGATAGATTGATGTTACGTCGGGTATATTTTGCCAGAGCATCCGTTGTAGTGTTGAAAGATCGGTTGATATACTTGACCTTCCAAGTAGAGAACTTGACAAGTCAGTTCTTCGTCTCGACAATGATTGGATAAATCTGCCATCGAAGACCTGAATTTTTTGATGCTGTCGGAGTAGAAGGAAACACTCCGAAGATTGAGATTTGCAGCCTGCCTCATAGAGAGTGTTCTATAATCTAATTTTGTGTATAGAGATTGTTATGTAATATAAATCTATTGATATATATAGTCGTTCAGGATCCTCAAATTGGAAGATATGTATATGTTGTTGACACATCGATGTTTTCTAGAGTTATGAGATTTATGCACTGATAATAAAAACTCGACGATGTACGATTCACACAATTCACTTTCATTACATATTGATTATTTTTCGTGTTTTTAAATATTGATTGGTTGTTTGATAAATTATACACAGATTATATGACACATTCGAATTTAGTAACCTAAGAATTTTATTAGATTTTAGTGCAGACTATATTTATTATTTGTGCTGTTTTTATATTAAAAAAATAGCATATTATCTTAATTTTTTAATATTAGCTTTCAAATAATTAAAGTAAAAAATCAGTTGATTTTACCTCAAGCATAGGCTTTACCAAGTTAACTAATAAGTATGAGTACTGTTGGATATTACCCCAAATCACAATATTTTTTTATTTTCTTCTAGATAGATTTTAAATAAACCAATTATATGAGTATTCTTTTCTATTTTTTTAATTATTAGTCTAAAGAGCGACAAAGATATTGTGATTTGTAGTAATATGAAGCATTTTTTTTTTTTTTTGATCAAACTTACCATTTTATATCCACAAAATGACAAGTACAAATCAAACCCCTACTTGTTTTTGACTCAAAAACAAGCATGGCTAGGAAAACAAACCCTATACAACATTTACTAGAAAATAAACCTATCAACTTGCAAACAACCTATACAACCATTGCTATAAAATAAATCAAAGTAAAGTAAAACCCTATACAACCATTGCTAGGAAACCCTATACAACAATTGCTAAAGTCTTATACTAGGTCCAAGCTTCAAGCTATCCTCCTTGATCTTCTTGCTCTCCTCACTTGAGTACTCCATGTAGCTTCCATCTTGCCACCAATCTCATATTCTCAACACTCCTCTTAAATAACTTTCTATTCCAAAGTGTATATTGAACATCTTTCACAACTATTTTCACAATATCCTCATATTTGGGATATATCTTCTTAAACTCTTGTTTATTCCTCACATCCCAAATACAATAAAGAAAACTAAGGAAAGAAATGTTTGATATAGTATCTTTTAAGGTGTTACCATTAAATTTAAGCATAAAATCAAGCCTTTCTTCCCAAGTACCACCCGAGTTGTGCCAATTGTGAAGAGCACAAATCTCTTTCCAAGCCAAAGTTGTGAGTTTGCACTTCACAAATAAATGATCCCTAGATTCATGATCTTCAAGGCAAAGGTTACACATCTTGTCCACTTCCATACCCCACTTGCTAAGCCTATCCTTTGTGCTTAACCTATCCTTACAAATTAACCAAGCACAAAACTTGTGCTTTGGCATACTCCATTTATGCCACACCACACTATACCATTTAGTTTTTTCATTAGGACCCCTTAGATCACACATAACATCCGAGGTCCCAAAGCCCTTATCTCCCCATCTTATAGTGTCATGCTCATCCTTAAGCACCATATCCTTTACCACCTCATACACCTTATTAAGCCTAGGTGGAAACCTCCACCTCTTCCCCACATAATAGTCCACCACCTTTTTGTTAATATTGTAATTTCCCAAAGAGATAGCATCCTTTTTTCCACAAATATCACCTACACACTTCCGTTTTATCCATCTATCATCTAACATATAGGTTCTCTTACCATTTCCAACCTCATGTATAATATATTTAAAAGCAAGGTACCTTATATTAAGCATAGCTCTCCATGTCCAAGGAAGGCTATTATCACAAGTAATGCTCCATATACTCTTGTTCCTTAGCCAATTTGAGTAGACCCATTGAGACCAAATATTATCTTTATAGCCATACATTCTCCAAAAAGCTTTAAGAATAGCAACTTGATTGATTTGGAGAAGATTAGGTATGCCTAGTCCTCCATTTTCCTTGCTTTGACATAATTCTTTCCAAGCCACTTTAGCACCATGAAAATCATTAGTATTACCTTTCCAAAGGAACCTACTCAAGAGTGATTCTATCTCCTGAATAACTCCCATTGGAAGTATCATTACATTACACCAATATCTAGCTTTACTTTGTAAAACACTTTTGATTAAATGAAGCCTTCCCGCAAATGTAAGAAATTTATGCATCCACCCTTCAACACTTCCCACAATATTATTAATAAGGGTAGCACACATTAGGCTATTAGGACCTTTTGTAGTTAAAGGAGCCCCAAGATATCTAACAGGAAGTTTGCCCTTTTTAACATTAAGAATACAACTCAAATCATCATGAAGGTCTTTATTACACCCTCCCATATAAAGCTCACTCTTTTCAGGGCTTATTTTAAGGCCAGAGAGTCTAGAGAAGAGATCTAGGCCTTGTTTTAGTCTCATAACCGAGTCTTTATCACCATTAAAGAAAACTAAACAATCATCCGCAAATATAAGGTGGTTCAACCCCATTCTAGCACAATTAGGGTGATAAGTAAAAGCTTGATTATTTGCCACTTTCTCAAGAATAGAAGAGAAACCTTGCATACATATAACAAATAGATAAGGAGATAAAGGATCACCTTGTCTTAGTCCTCTTTCTCCTTTGAAATAACCACACGCACTACCATTAATGCACAAAGAGAACATAGGTGTTGAAATACACATCTTGACCCAAGATATAAGCTTTTTATCAAATCCCATGATTTGTAATAGTTGGAATAAGTACCTCCAATTAATTGTATCAAAAGCCTTTTGGAGATCAATATTTAAAGTACATCTTGGACTCAAGTCCTTCCTATCATAACCTGTCACCACACTTTGAGCAACCAATATATTATCCGAAATACTTCTACCTCCCACAAAAGCAGCTTGATTTTTAGATATAAGCTTCTCAAGACTCTTCTTCATCCTATTAGCAATGATTTTAGATATAGCTTTATAGAGGATATTACAACAAGCAATGGGCCTAAAACTCTTTACTGAAGTGGGGTTTTTAACCTTGGGAATAAGAACAAGATTAGTAGCATTAATTTGCTTCAAAATTTGTCTATTCTTGAAGGCTTCCTTTATAGCATTACAAACATCCTCCCCAATAATACTCCAAGTAGCTTTGAAGAAAGCACTATTAAAACCATCTGGGCCAGGAGCTTTTGAGATGTCAATAGAGAAAATAGCTTCTTTAATCTCCTTATTAGTAACATCTTTCACCATATCTTTTGCTTCATCCTTAGTGATAGCTTTATTAACAAGCTTGTTTAAACAACTAGAGCTAACACTTTCTTCATAAACATCCTTAGTACCAATTAAACTAGTATAGTACTTAATAAATTCATCATGAATAGCCTCATCATCAACAACAATACCACCATTTTCAGTCACAATAGATGCAACTCGGTTTTGAGTGATTCTAGCCTTTATACTCTTGTGATAAAGGGTAGTACTACAATCACCTTTTTGCGCCCAAGTAATTCCAGATTTTTGCTTTAGAATCTCCTCTTGAATATTGAGAAGATGCATAAGTTTGTCCCTAAACTCCTTCTCAATAGTAAGCATAGATTGATCACCATTCATAAGCATAATTTGTACCTTCTCAAGCTCCTCTTTAAGCTCCATTATTTCTTTAGTAGAGTGATGAAAATATTTTCTATTGAAGATCTTCAAAGCTTTCTTTACTTCCTTCAATTTATTCACCACTTTATACATCATACTCCCTTTAACTTCATATTTCCACACCTTTTCAATCAAAGGCAGAAATTCATCATGATCAATCCAAACATTAAAAAATTTAAAAGATGAAGGTTTAGTATTAAAACTCCCCTGAATTTTGAGGATAAGATTAGAGTGATCTGAAATTCCAGGAGCTTCAACCATCAAATGAGATTTGAAGTAAGTGAACCAAGCATCATTTATAAACATTTTGTCAATTTTACTAGATATAAACCCTTCTATTCTTCTATTAGTCCAAGTGTAGTAACACCCTTGGCTAGGATGTTCAACCATCCCATTATCCTTAATACAATCAACAAATTCATGAGAACTCTTATGAAGGCTAGTGCAACCCATTCTTTCATCAACTTTAGTAATTTCATTATAATCCCCACACCAAATACAAGGAGTGTCCCCATTAATAACCATCCAATCACCAAGTGTTTCCCAAAGAGTCACCCTTTTTTCATCATCATTATCCGCATATACCATCACACAATTAAAAGTTTTCTTATTATATATATCATGTACCTCAAGGAAGATGGCTTGGCTAGTTGAATTAAGACACTTTACATCCAAAGCATTCTTATTCCACTTTACACATATTCTCCCTCTTTCATCCTTATCATGATTAGTTATTGTACCCCAATTACTCAAATAAGTGTTGTGAAACTTATTGTAGCTTTGTAGGGTCATTTTAGTCTCCAATAAACCAACTAGATCAACTTTTTTATCTTGTATAACATGAATAACTTCTTTTTGTTTAAGGTTTTGATTCAAACCTCTAACATTCCAAGAGCTAATTATCATTTAAATCCGGAGGTTCTCTTTCTCTATGGGTACTTCCCACAAACCTATTCAAAGCCTCTTCAAGGTTTTCATTAGCCACATTTAAAGCACAAAAGGAGTTACTTAACTCCCCTACAAGAATATTAGAATTGTAAGCACCTTCTCTAGGTGTGATAGGGTTTATTTCTTTCCCCTTTGCACTACTACTTCCCACATTTTGAGGTGGAGGTGTATTTGTGTTTTTGGTGTTAGGAATATGAACTTCATCATCCTTCTTCTCCTTTTGCTTTCTTTGCACTACCCTCCATTCTTCAACCCTTTTTTGAACTTTGTTTTGGTTTGGTTGGTGATTATCTTGGTTTGGTTTGGGTTGGTGGTTTACTTGGTTTAGTTTAGGTTGGTTATAGGTTTGGTTTGGTTTAGGTCTCTCCTTGATAGGTTCTTTCCTTCCTTGGCTACAATTAATCTCCTTATGCCCCAAAGCCTTACAAATAGAGCATCTTGGAGGTAACCACTCATAGTAAGCCTCCACCACATGAATCCCATCCTCCTCAAGATCTACCTTCACCCTTTTAACAAGCTCCTTTGTCATATCTACTTCAACACATACCCTAGCAAAGCTTAGCCTATTTTTTGTCTTAGTGATTGGGTCCATTTGGAGTGGAATACCCAAAGCACTACTAATGTAGCTTAACCCATCATTATTCCACAAGTGTAATGGTACCTTTCTCAATTTAACCCATAATGGGACCTTAGTCAAATCAAGCTTATCAAATTTCATGTTAGGTTCCCATTTCCTCAAGATCATAATTCTACCATTTACATGCCAAACTTGCTCTAATATGTTGTTGCATTCTTGCTCACCTTTGAATTTGAATAGAAACACTTCCATATCCGTAGACTTTATTTCAACTTGACCACAATTTCTCCATTGAGCATTAACCATACTTCTAACCATGTGATATTGAGGAGCTTCTCCAAAAAATTGTCCAACTAAGCAATTATCCCACTCCTCAATTCCACTCTTCACTATATCTCTAGGTGGTTTAACCATGAGTTCATCTTCATCTTGACTAGGAGCAAAGTACTTTAGCTTCAAATCTTGGTCACTTTTCTTGAATAATTCTGTCCATTTACCTTGCTTCCCATTGTTTTCCTCAATAATTTCTACCTCGGATTCATCCTCCTCCTCCACACTTTGACCTTGTGCTACTCCCAAGAGGGTACTTTCACTAGGTGAAGAAATTATCCCAATTCCTGCACCTAAAGTGGAGTAATCCTCCTTGTGACTCACATTCAAGCTATTCTCGAGAGGATTAGGAGCCTCACCCTCAATTAGGCCCCCATCTTGGCCGTTCATCCCCTCAACCATTGTACACTCAATGATTTGAGTAGCTTGGATGCTTTCACTGGAGCTAAGTAAGGTTGAATCAGCTTGTACAGTTTCTGTTCCTCTCTTGGAACTTTCATCGAACAGGTTATCAGCACTTCTTGAAATACCTTCCTCCATACTGGAATCATACCCCACACCCTCCTCGGCAGTTTTGTTCATCATATTAACTCGTTTAGCAGCAGAAAAATTATTACTAACTTGGATTACAGGGGTTGCAGGTACATATTTACTTTTTATAGGTGCTCCAGGTTCCTTTGTGTCTAAATTACCCTTTGTTTCCTTGTTAACAGACTTTTTTCTCGGCGCCATTAGATCGAACTTGCAGATAGGAATCCAACAAAAAAAGAAGCACTTAAAACGGTGAAAAAATCAGCAAAAAATCCGAAGAAAACGCAAGCTGAAATCTGGTGTTAAAGCACGAGAATCGGAATTGATTTTGCACAGATTAATTTGTTGTCGAATCACGGAATTAAATGCTATTATTGAGTAATTATTACCAAATGAATACCCACTTTCCAGCTTTATTGCCCAACTTATTGGATGAATTTGATTTCACGTGCGTAGACCTTACACCCAATTACACAGCGCGTCACTCACACTCCAACCTTCCTCTCCTTCACAACCGTCCTACTCAGCTTTCCACTAACTTCAAATTGATTTAATTTCCAGCAATTTGAATTAAACCAAGGAATTAAAAAAAGAAAAAAATATAGGAAATGAAGAAATTCAACTCCGGTCAACTGTGGTCAAACCACCAGTCAATCTCCGGTCAAACTCCAACCATAGCATCGGAGAGTCATCGGTGATGATGGGGGGTCAACTTTGGTCAACGGGAGTCAAAGCTTAGTCAAACTTTGACTAAAACTTCAAAACCCTAGAGAGAGAAAGAAGAGAGAAGGGAGAGGATTGTCCTAACACACTTTTGATTGCATAAGATGAATGTAATATGAAGCATTACTTATAAGTTATATAATTTTTTACCTTTTAATACATAGAAAAGCTTCTTTCTTATCTAACCTTTTTTTTGTTCAATCGTACAAGTAGCGAATTACAAGAACTAATAGCCAATTCCTAGCCGCGAAAAAGCCAACCCTAACTCCGTAGGGTCCGAGTGATTCGGTGCCGATTTCCTAGCTAAGCGTGCAGCACGGTCAGCCAGCCCATTCCACCTACGCGGAAGATGTTTGAAGAACAGCGACCCATGTTCTTCAACCATCCTGTTAATACGCGTAATGAAAGGGCGGACTTTCCACCAAGCAGCTGGCAACGACTTCAGACCTTGAACAAGATCAAGGTTGTCTGAACAGAATACAGTTCTGGATCCAGGGTGGCCCAAACTGAGCTGAGATGCTTCCAGAACCGCCACAGCTTCCCCTTCCGCTGCTGAATCTGTCCAGATAGATTTAGAGAAAGTAACACGTTGACCTGTACGCGTATTCCTTTGAACAATTCCGATACCGCTTGGAACATTAGCAGAAACGAATGATGCATCACAGGTATATACGAAGTTGGCATCCTGTAGTCTTGTTACTCCAATGGGTTGACTACCGGTGTCCTCGTAACTGGCGGAGCAGGAGCTGGTGGGGAGGCCCAACCGGGTCCAAATAAATCCGCCATCCCTGCATGGATTGAAAATACTATCTGTTGCGAATGAATATGCACTTGCTCGTGTAGCATTTTCATTTTTGCCTTCCAAATGTTCCAGAGTGTCATTTGAAGAGCTGCAATTAGAATGTTTTCCTCCCAAATCTTATTATCCATCGAATCGCAAGTATTAGAGAACCAGTCACCAATAGAGTTTGGGTCTTCCTCTGGTATTCTTACTTGAAGGGCAATACCTGCCCAGACCTGTTTAGCAAAGTTACAAGTTAGTAGCATGTGAACCACCGTGTCAGTCAGCTTTTCGCACCAAATACAGTATTTAGTGTCACTGCAGCGCCTATTATAAAGATTCTGTTTGGTTGGAAGTAAGTTTCGACAAGCTTTCCAGTTGAAAGATCGCACTTTATTAGGAACATTTGATTTCCAGACTCGGTTCCACAGTTTAGGATTGTTCAATTCAGCTTGGTTTGAGGTTTGAGCAGTTCCATTCATTGCCATTTGTGATAAAATCTTATATCCCGTTTTAGTGGTGTAAGTGCCAGCCTTAGTGAAAGGCCAAATAAAGATATCCTGACCCTCCGGCTCCAGGAGAGGGATACGAGAAATCTCTCCATGGACGGGAAGGGGAATATTACTATCAATAATCGTCCAGTCCCAATTATTCCTCTGAGTTGTCATCAATTGGTCAACAGTTTCAATACATGTATCAACCGGTCTATCCTTAATAATACCTGAGGGCAACCATTTGTGTTTCCATATGTTGGTAGATTCTCCATTTCTTATCTGAATGTGACCATGCTCAACAAGCAAGTCCCTACCTTCAATCAAGCTAGCCAAGGACCACGTACGATTTTGTCTTAATTTAGTATCCAAGAAGGTACCATGAGGGAAGTAGATGCCTTTCAAAACTCTGGAAACAAGCAGTTGAGGATTACTAAGGATTCTCCATGCCTGAGCTGCAAGAAGTGCCTTATTCGCCCGCTTCAGATCTCGAAAGCCCATCCCTCCCACTACCTTGGCGGCAGTCATCTTCTCCCATTCGAGCCAATGTATTTTCCTTTTCTCCAAAGAGTTCCACCAGAATCTAGCAATAATAGATGAAACTTTCCTGCAAAAACCAACAGGAAAAGAAAAAATAGACATCGCATAGCAGGGTATAGCCTGTAAGACTGCTTTGATAAGTATTTCTTTGCCACCTTCCGACAGGAGTTTCGCTATCCACCCTTGGGCAAACGCGTTCCACTATCCAGTTCAGTGTGTCCATACGTGATCTCTTGTGACATAATGGTATACCTAGGTATTTCCCCAGGTCTCTAGTCTCATTAATCTGCAAAGCTGCAACTACCTGTTGTCTCAAATCTTCCGGGGTTTGGTTGCTAAAGCAGACCGAGGATTTGTGATAGTTGATTTTTTGTCTTGAACATCGACAATAAGTCTCAATACATTCTTTGAATTCCTACAGATCCTGCCCATCCAAGGAAATAAAGAATAGCGAATCATCAGCAAAGAGCAGGTGTGATATAATTGGGCAGTTGCGCGTCATCTGAATACCAGTGATCAGTCCCTGTTCCACCTTAGTTTCAAGTAGAGAGATAAGTGATTTAGTAAGTAAAGCAAATAATAAGGGTGATAAGGGGTCCCCCTGCCGAATCCCCTGGCCGGGTTTGAAGGGGGGTTGGCGCTCCCCGTTTATATAGATCTGAAATGTGATTGTTGAGATACAATTCCATATCCACTGTACCCATTTCGTTGCAAAACCCATTTTTTTCCAGCAGCAAGCGGAGGAACTCCCATCGTACCTGGTCATATGCTTTAGCCATATCAAGTTTAATTGCTGCAAAATTAGCCTTGTTTTTCAATTTCCTTTTCATAAGGTAAGAAACTTTATGGGCAATCAGGATATTATCTTGAATTGCCCTTCCTTTGTTAAATGCCGCTTGGGTAGGGGAAGTGATATCGTTGATTATCGATTGAAGTCTGTTTGCCATAATCCTTGCAATTACCTTGTAAACGAAGTTTACACAAGAGATAGGGCGGAAATCACCCACTCCTGTCTGACATTCACCTTTAGGAATCAAAGTGATCAATTTTTTATTTAAAAGAGTGAGTGGAGTATTATTAGTAAAAAAGTCCACAACCAGGTTAATCAAGTCATTTTCAATAATGTCCCAGTACTCCTGAAAAAATTTACCGTTCAGGCCATCAGGGCCTGGAGCTTTGTTGGGGTTCATCTCAAAAGCAGCTTGTTTTATTTCACCTTCATCTGGAATCTTGGTTAGGAAGTCATTCATGTCTTCCGTAACTTTGGGGAGTATCTCTCGTAACGCATCATTAAGCTCTGTGGGTTCCTGTTCATGTAACAGATTAGAGTAGAAGGTATTAAATTGAAGTTTAATCTCCTTATCCGTGTGTATCCAATCCCCCTCAGAGTTCTGTATTCCTACTATTCTGTTACAGTTTCTTCTTTGTGATGTGAGAGAGAAAAAGTATTTGTTATTTTTATCTCCAAATTTAATCCATTGGTCTCTGGCCCTATCAGACCAGTAAATCTCTTCTCTTTTCCAATAAAGTAATAGTTGTTCTCGTATCGCAATTTCCTCCCCTTGCTGTTGAGGGGTAAAAGGGGCATTAGAAGTCTCAATATATTGGCGTTCCAGTTGTTTAATCTTTGTTTTGTTATTAGGGAAGTTAAGTTTTCCCCATGTAGTCAAAGCAGTAGAAGTGATTTGTCTTTTTTGAAGAACGACTTGAAAGGATGAGTCGTCCACTGGGGTTTTCCAAGCGTTATCAACAATATCTTTGCACTGTGGGTGAAGGTACCAGTTTGTTTCAAATCTAAAGTATTTCCTATGTCTTCTCCCTTTACCATGAGGAAAGAGTAAAAGAGGGGAGTGGTCAGATCCAACCGCTGGTGGGATGAATACAGTTGCATTGGGAAACTTGTCATTCCATTCTGTGGACGCAAAGGCTTTGTCAATTTTTGATTTGACCACGTTCAGCTCGTCTTGCCTATTAGTCCAAGTAAAAAAACTACCATAGTTATGTGCTGTTGGTTTGACGGGGTTGTGCTAAGTCTCTGGTTACTGTTGGAGATATCATTGAAATCCCCCATTAAAATAAGGTGACATGCGTGCCGTGATCTCCAATCTGTAATAGACTTATACAAAATTTGCCGTTCAAGGTAAGCATTAGGGGTATGGACAAACATATAATAATACGAATCTAAACTATCATTAATTTTAACAGTAATATAATAAGGGCAAAAGTCCAAAATGCACATCGAGACCTTCGAGTCCCACACAAGCAAAAAGCCCCCAGAGTGATTGAGACTGCCCTGGGGGTTCACCACAAAAAAGTTCTCAAAATTTAAGTTCCTAACAACAGTTTTAGCATCATAATCCATCAACATGATCTCACAAAAACAAGCCACAACTGGTTTGTACTCCCCAACCATAGCTTTCAAAACTTGAACTGTCAAGGGTGCCCTTATGCCTTGACAGTTCCAAAATAACACGATCATTTCTGGTTCGCAGCCATCTCCGGGTGGCTGCCTCCTCTTCTACCCCTTCCACCTCGTCTAACCCTACCACGAACTCTAGCTCCACCTCTTCCACGAGTGCTCCTATTGTCTTGTTCATTGTTTTGTTCCATTCCAAGTTCCACATCCCCAAAAACAAAGCCTTGCTGTTGTTCGTCAATAAGTTTGTCTTGTTCAGGGTTAACCACCACATTAGTACCACCTGTGTTCTCTATCATCCCCACATCGGCTCCATCAACTGTACCAGCCTCAACAACCTGACGTTGCTCCTGCTTGTCCTTAGCAATCGCATTTTCCAGTAATTTCCCAAGGTCACCTTCCGAGTCAACGTCTTGTAGAGCAATACGTTCCTCCAAGCTAAGCTTCCTAAGCTTGTTACCATCCACACTGTAAACGCTAGTCTGAGTTTTTTGCCTCTTGTTAGCAACAGTGTGGAACCTCATATATTCATTCCTTATTTTCTTCGCATTAGCATTGGATAAGCCTTTAAATCGAGCAGTACTAGTCTTATCAGAATCCTTAGACTCACTAGTGCTATCAGAAAGAGCTGTTTTCTCAGGAGAGTGAGCAACATTACCCCTGCTAGTAGTATCTCCAGTTGTCTTTGATTTCTCGTATTCGTCATCACTGATAAACACGGTTCTCACTGCCTGTTGGACAAACGTACCTTGTTTCTTTGCTTCCAAAATGACATCTTCAAGCCTAATCTGTTGTCTTCCAGCTTGTTCACCACCCATATCCATATCTCCTCTAGTGTCAGAACTATCACCCATCATATCGTTTCTAGCATTATTCCTTCTGTCATTACTACGTTTGGAGCGAATCTCCCTATCTTGTCCTTCAGCTGGGTTAGGATGTGACCCCTCATCGTCCCTGTCCCAGTTGAAATAACTAGCATGTGATAAAAAGGACTCACCAACTCTTTTCCTTACCCCATATAACGGATTCTTAAGCGTGCCCTTGATGATATTTTCCGGGCTCAGAGTGACCAACCGAAGTTTGGGCGCTGAAAGCCCCTCTCTATCCACTGGATCATCACAGTTCTCACGTTTGTGACCCAGCTTGCCACACGCGAAACAGAAAATACCGATGTTTTCATATTTAAAAGTAACCCAACCAATACCGTCTTGTTGTCTCAAGAACTTACCAGGGGGAAGTGGGTCAACCACTCTAAAGCTAGCACGGAATCTGAGGATCAGCACCACCGCTGTGTCATCCTCAGGAAAGTCTATCTCCTCCAAGTCAGTAAACGTGCGAGCAATATTCTTAATCGTTCCTATTGTATTCTGGATATGTGCCAAACCCCCAACTTGGATCCAAGCAGCGGAGTAGTTGGAAGGTGTAAAGGTTCCGTTGAAACTGCCATCTCCCTTAGTAAATCCAGCGTGTTGTCCTATCATAATACCCGGGCGAAGATTCCACAATCGATCCCTTTCCTTGGGGTTATCGATTTCTAGTTTGAAATAGTTGTGAGAAATTTCAGAGACTGAGACGTTACCTCTAACTTGCCACCGATCACAGACCCATCGACGGAAGCCAGCGAGATTAACCTTATCGTCTCCCATAACCCGAACCATCAACACCCTACCACGGTCGAGGTTCTCCACACGACGCACCTTAATGTCAAGTTCGATTACGCCAAGCTCTTCCTCTTCTTCTGGATGTAAGTAAGTCACCGGCAAAGCATGTTGAGAGTAAGTCGCCATAGTTTTGTGAAACCTGAAAAAACAGAGAGTGAAGAAAGAAAGTAGTTTGGAAAGTGGAGAGAATATGCAGAAAGTGAAAATGAGAAGTTTGCAGAATATAAAGGGTGAAGTTGGAGCGGTGCTCTTCACAATTGGATTAGGACAACCAAGATAGTGGGCCAGGTGTAAATTTCCTGTTTCATTTATCCTTTTTCTTTTTTCTTTACTCGCCGCGTGTACTCCACTACGGAAGGTGAACCGTTTCAACTGTCTTGAAACTCTCCATCTGATAAACGTCGTTGGAGAGAACGAGGTAAAAGTGTTGCATGCGTGCCAGCTTAACCCCATTGTATCCTTTCTAGATCCTTCCACCCTACCAACCCCACGATAGACTCTTATCCTAAGTCTTCTCGATGCACTGGTGTTCCTATTACTCCAAAAGTGACCTTCAAAATTACCTCCCCGTCTTCCTAAAACCCGATTCCTCTCAGCCAACCAAAGAAGACCGGTGTCTATTAGCTTCCATCTCTTCTTACCTCTTGTATAATCATCCTGTAAACCTAATAAAACTCTACAAGTGTTTAAAGCAGTAAAAACCTCCTTTCCCATGAATCCGTCGTGACTATGACCTTCGCCGCTGTGACTGACGGAGAAGAATCGAAGATCTTTTGACCTCCATAGAGAAGATGTCACGAAGTAAACATGTGTTCTCCTGTAGGTTTGATGTAAACTCCAGTTCCCATCTTCGCCTTTGTCTAAACCTAATCTTCCGACCCCTATGACTATAATGAATCCTTTATACCCGCCTCTAATCCATCGATTATCGCCGTCCGAAGTGAGGCCCATCGTTCTACCTTCCTGCCAAAAAGGTGGCTCCGATGGCCCCCTTATCGATGCCGCTGTTCGAAGATCTGGTCAAAAGGAGAGGCGGTGTTCTTCTCCGGTGTATTAAGTCGAAACCCTAGTATGACGTCACTTGAAACCCTAATCACCTTTATTGCCTCATATTTTGGTACTTGTAAGTGTCGGATTTTTCTTTCTTTTTTCTTTTTTGGGGAAGTTCTTATCTAACCACTATATCAACTATCAATACGTATATAATTTTTATTTTAGCACCTAATCTAACACCTTTATTTTAGAATAAATTACTGAAATTGTCCGCGTAATAGGAGGATGGAGTAATGTCGTAAGGGTGTGCGCGGGTCGGTTTTGTTTGAAAAATGCTCAACCCACAAACCGCCCGTTCTTGTGCGGATTTTGAAAAATAAGACCCGCACCCGCCCAATACATTACTTAAACCATTGAGTTTCGGGTTAGGCGGTTTGCGGGTGCATTGCGGGTGATTTAGTTCGATAAAGAAGATGAATTTGTATTCATATTCATTTGGCGAGTCAATTTATATTACAAATGAAAATTATAACGAAAAATATTGTTTAGGATACGTATATGCATTTCAAATCATCTATGATTAAAAGATATAAAATGAGATTTTAGGAAACTAAATATATGAATTGAACAAAGAGTACATATAATATCATAATTGAAATGAAAAACATATTCATTAGATAAAATATTATTGAAATATTGAGGGATTTCAAAATACTTTTAAAAAAGGGGGATGAATAAAAAAAATGTAGAGGGAAAAGCACATGACCCCCACTATTTTATTTGAATAAAATGAGCAATACGAATTTTTCTAATTTTTATACTACAAGGTAATCGAGTATATGCGGGTTTGCGGGTTTCAAGTTTAAAATCCACAACCCGCAAAAATGTGTATATTTTTTCAAGATTGTAAACCGCAACCCACCCAATCAAAAACTAACCCGTATAATTTCGGGTTAGTGTGATCGGGTTGGTCGGGTTATGCGGGTTTTCTAACCCAATGCACACTCCTATAATGTCCAGTCAAATCTTCAAATTTCATATACACTCTTGACTAATCTGGCATGAAGCATTTAATGCCTCTCTTCCTCCTTACCATGATCGACCCTTGACTCCATTTACTAGTATTTTAGCACCTAATCTAACACCTTTATTTTAGAATAAATTACTGAAATTGTCCGCGTAATAGGAGGATGGAGTAATGTCGAGTCAAATGTTCAAATTTCATACACTCTTGACTAATTTGGCATGAAGCATTTAATGTCTCTCTTCCTCCTTACCATGATCGACCCCCGACTCCATTTACTAGTATTTTAATAATACATTTTTATAGTGATAGTTGTAGGATTTAGAAAAAATATCATTTTTTGGGTAGAAAAAAGAGAAAAGGAAAAAGTCGTTAGAGTTAAGTGCTAACAAATTGTTGTTACTTACAAAAAAAAAAAAAAAAATCCGACAAAAAAGATATATTATTTTTTAAAGATTATCGTATATGAAAGCATTTAATATTAGATAGTTATCATAATATATATATTTTTAAAATATAATAGAGGTCTACGAGCGTGGTATATTGGTGTCGCCTAGGGTATGATTAAAATAAGATAAATAAAGTCTAGAAAACTACGCGCTCTCACCCTAGACAGGCACAGTACTGCAAGTATTACAAGACGTATGCAAGTTTTAGTTAGTAAGTTGAGTTCGTTCTCAGGGACTTAAGTGTGTTATACGAATAGGTAACGATAACGAGTAAGCAATAATTAATTAAAAGACAGAAAATAAAAGGAATAAATTTTCGAAATTAAGAATTAGACTAGGAAATTAAAGACAATAAAATAAAATACGAAGAATATGAGATGAGAAGTATAGCTTAGGTTTTGCTAGTATGCACTAATCCTTCTAATTCTTTCTATTATATCTAGTTAATAAGGGAGAATATTAGCTCTTGTATACTTAGTCAGGATTCTAAATTCTCATTCCTTAGACCTTGAGAGCGACTAAGGGGGCTACGGACACACCACGAGGTTGGTTCAAATAGGGTTATCCTACGCCACTAGGGCCCTAAGCAATCAATTTCCATACATGGTGATAGTGATTAAATCATACCCTAATGACTATCTAGTTAGAATCAGTTTTGTCAGGACTAATATCGACAATAGACGTTATGTGGTGTTTCAATAATTAGACACCCAGTTAAGGTGACCATCTAATTACTATTATGAAAATCCTAAAGTGACCAGTTCTAGGACAGACAATAAATCAAAACACATAAACAAATATAAAGGTAAGAAGCTAATATCAGATTAAAACATGTAATTCTCAAAGAAACTTAGATAGAAGAATTAGAATTCATAGATTATACATGATGCAAAGCCCAAGCTATGGGAAGTTTAGTTCATACCTGATGGAAATAAACTAAAATAAATTACAAAAGACATCATCTTGCTCTCTACAATAAACTGGAAGAATAAAACCTTAAGAACTAATTACTATGAGGCAAGGATGATTTACAAGTGATATAATGGTGTATTTATAGGTGTTTAGAAGACCTCATTCGTTTTCTTGAAGGAGAGGTTAAGTAATGGACTCCAAGCCCAACTCAAATTTGTATGGAAATAAAGATAATTACTGCTGACTTGTCTTGATCATATCTTCTTCGTTATTGGTCGGTTTTTAGCCCATAAGATACCTACAGAATCCTCACAAAATTATCTACGTCCCTATGAAAGGAATCTTCCAAAATCGGCTCGGTTTTGGAGTTATCACCACTTCTTTAGGCGTAGCTGCAGAAATTCAGATTTAAGGCAGTTTTTTCTTTTCCATGATTTTAGCTTTTCTTTCCTTTATCTCCAATTACCATGCTTATCTCTTTCCATATCTTGTAGTCTTTGACTTGGACTCTAATTAATCTCCATAATTATCTTTAAAGCTTCACACTAAATAAATAATTAAACCCAGTATGCTCTAAAAACATTATTTTACTAAATCAAGACTCAAAATAGGAAAATGCACTATTTCTCAAGAAAAACGACTATTATGACTTCTAAATCACTGTAAATGATGTCTCATCCTAATATAAATATATCACAAATGAAGAGACATCATATATATCCATTACAAAGCCAAATTAACTCTTACCTATAAGGAGTATATCAAACTATGAGATTTTCAGTCAGTTCTGTCTCTTTGAATACTTCCTAAATATCATTTTTAGAATCAATAAATATTGCGTACACGCTCTTCTGTCTTAGCTCCAAATGTGCTAACCAATTAACGCATGCATTGGTTTCTCTATAAATAACTTTTATTTCAAAGTTTGCCTTTATTTCCATGATCTTACGAATTCCTTCCACCCAGAATGTTATTGATCCTCTCCCACTTTCTACCTGAATAATCGCTCTTAACGTCTCATGTGAGTCCACTTCCACGCATAACTAATACACACCTTAGGGTATGAAAGAACTGCTAATTTTAATTTTTGATAATGGCTTCAATATGAAAGAACTGCCTTAATCATTTTCTACACTATGCAATTTCGTTATTCTCTTACCTTTAGCACCTTCATCAAATGGATTTGTCAACTAGTTTGGATCTCACGGCCTACACACAATTCAAGGCTCCCTGAGATCGAACATACTTTCTATTGCATTGCTAACTAATCTTTTCTTTACTATCAATGTGTGTTTTCCTACAAATACTCAAAGCATACAAAATAATATAGCTCATAAACATACTACTTACTATCATCAACTTACTGAGCTTATGCTTTCAAGCTATTAAACACAATCTACATCTAATTCCCATGTATCAAAAGTTTTAATTTCTACCTAAAAACAGAAAAATGGAGATGAGAGACAACGAATCCCCACACCCCAACTAAAAAATGAGCCGTGTCCCCACGACTCGAAAAAGAAATTAAAATTAGCAGATAACATATTTACAGAAACGGTAAGGAAGAAAGAGAACATACTATCGAGGCTATTGCCTCGCATTATCGACATCCAAGATAGGATTTGCTGGATCTTTCTTTAATTGCTCAAGGAGTGTCATGATGTGCACTTGATTGGCTTTGATTTGTGCCACATCTTCGGCTAAGGAAGTTTGAGCTGCTTCGACTTTATTTAAACGCTCTTCCATCTTCTCTTGCCAACTTTGCTCCTTTTCTTCTTTTGAGACTTGCGTAAATCCCGCCCCTCTCAAGACTTTCATAATCCAAGCATTATTAATATTGCTCTTTTTAAATTCAAGTTTCTCTTCTTCACCCAAAATCACATTCGCTCTTCGCACAAGACACGTGATCATAGTAGGATATTTTACATTATAAACTGTTTTGGGAGAGACCGGAAATCGCATCACCTCCTCAAAGATCAAATGTGCCACATCCACTTCTTCTCCTCTCAAAATACAATTCAAAAATAGAGTGTTTGTTTTACTTATGTCCCAAATTCGTGTGTTTCGAAATACGTTAGGGAAAAGGAAATTGTGCCAAACTTTAGCATCCCGTTGAAGATATTTGTAAGGCCAAGGTGCCTTCAATTCTCCCTTATGTGATTGCACTTTCTCCTTGTCTAAAACATGCTCGAAAAGTAAATTCCAATCAAATATTCTTTGTTTATCCACCGCTTCTCTATACTTGCATGGTCCAACCAATTTCTAAAAATGGAAGTGGTTTCTAATGTCTTCAACTGTGAAAGGAACTAACTTTCCTCTAACTAGAACACAACCTTTACTATCTCGGCTAAAGAGGCCTAAATAGAAATCTGAAACCAACTCGTGACATAAATCAAAACGTCTTACCATGAATGTTGACCAACCAAATCTTTCACCAAGCTCCAAGAATCTCTTGTACTCTCCTTTACCAACTTCTTCATCGAATACTTTCTCGTAAGCAAAAGGTAGTCCCTTTAATTTTTTCTCTGCAGAAGCTATCATGGCCTTTGAAGCTTTCTCTTTATACTCGGGTGTAGGACCTTTGAATTCGAGAGATTGTGTTGTCTTCTTCACAAAAAGGTTAATCCTTTTTCCTTTAGAATCAAACATAGCTAGCTTACCTCTCTTTATAATATCGATTTTACCCTTTGTATTGGAACTAGAACTTTTCTCACTTGATTTCATCTCAATAGAACCCAATACCTTGCTTTTCTTCATCTCCCTCTTAGCAGATAATTTTTCTGTTCTTTTAGTCATTTCAATTAACCTCCAACTCAAAGCTTTAACCACTCTTGAAATTTGAACTCTTGATTATTGAGTGAACAAGCTTTATTTGGGTTAGTAAAGGTGTTTTGATGATGATTCTCTATATGGGTAAGATGATTTCTTGATGAATTGGTATGGATCTAAGAAATTGTAGGATGAATTTAGGAAATTTAAGCTTTTTATTCTTGGATTCAATGTCTTTTGGTAAGATTTGGGTGGTTGAATCTTCTTTGTAATGATGTGGAGAGAAGATTTGATGTGTTTTTATGATGATTGGGTAGTGTTTTGATGTTTGGGAAGGTTTGATGAAGCTTTAATGAAGTTGGGAGAGGTTTGGAGAAGAAAGAGAGGCTTAAGGATTGTGAAATTCGTACTAGATTAGCCTTCATCTTCTTTATAACCTAAAAACGCAACTTTTTTCTCTCTCCAGCGGCGCTGACCGGCTTACCGGTGGTATGACCGGGTACCCGGTGAGCTGCTCTTTCGAAACTCATGTTACGGCAAAAAACACGAATCATGCACACGAGGGCTCGGGTTTTGGTCTGGCGGCATACCGGTGGAATTGACCGGCATACCGGTGCAGTCAACTTTCGAAATTCGACCCTCGACAATGAACACGAGCCACGCACACGAGGGCTCGTGTATTGACCCGTCGGCTTACCGGTGTATTTGACCGGCATACCGGTGGTCAAATTTGAATATGCCCAAAAAATCTGTTTTTCCTCTCAGACTCGATTTCTTTAACACCTGAACATCAAAAACACTAATACCTTTGTCAAATATGCAATATCAACCAAAAACAACTAAACATGAATTAAAAACATAAAAACATAAAAAATTGTGGGTTGTCTCCCGTACAACACTTTTATTTAACGTCTTTTAAAGTTAGACGCGTTACCTCTATCAAGATTTACGAATATAGCCTCTCTAACAACGAGCAAGGCTATGAACACCAACTAATCTGCGCTTTATACCCTTCTTGGGTATTATCTCTATCACCTTAGATGAAACAACTTTAGTGACGATGAATGGTCTCACCCACAAGTCTTTGTAACTTCGTGGCCTATTTTTTTGGTTTGTGGGATTTCCATAAAACTTCATGGCCAACCCCAAACTCAATGTTTGGCTCAGTATCCACATGCTTTTCATGGATCTTTTCTTTAGGGACTTTGTGATGTGAAAGGCTGTGGATGATAGAAACGGTGAGATCCAACTTCCTTGGTTTCTTACCTAAGACATAGAATGTTCTCTGATATGTTTTTAGCATGAAGGGTAATGGTCCCTTCTTGGAAGTTGATTATGCTTTGACTTGTGGCCATGAAAGGCATCCCAAGTATGATTGGAACCTGCTTATCTGCATCGAAATCAAGTATAACAAAGTCAGTAGGGATGGTGATATTACCTGATCGGACAAGAACGTCCTCCATTGTTCCCCATGTCTTGGTAACTGAGTTGTCAGCAAACTGCAACTTCACTGGAGCTTTCTCTGATTTCTGAAGTCCAAGTCTCTCGAACACGGACTTTGGCATAAGATTCACACCTGAACCCACGTACATGGCTTTCACCTTGAGCATACCATTTATTTGAATAGGAAGGTTAAAGCTTCTAGGATATTTGAGCTTCAATGGTAACTCTTTCTCTACTCTTCTTGAGACTCTCACAGTCTCTCTTTTGGCTTCTACACTCGCTTCTTTCTCATGGATAACTTGCGTAAAAACTTGATACGGTGTAAGCCCTTTCTTCGCAATCTCAAGCATTTGGGTGTTGATATTTTCAGGAGTGTACGCCTCTACAAATGTCTTGATTTCAATGTCACCCTTCGGATTTGTATCAGGAATGGTTTATGACACTATTTGAACAACTGTTGGCGATTCCACCTTCTCTTCTTCTTTCTTTTCTTGCACAGCAGGTGCAACTTCTACTCTTGGTTCTTTTGAGGCTTCTTCATCTTTCTCTTTAGCTCGCTCAGCTTGTAACTCCATAACCGATCTAATCTCTTCTTTCATATCTCTTAGAAGCTGTATAATCAGATTTTTCTGAATCTTCCTCCACATCATTCTCAGAATAGTTAGAGTCCACGGGGCTAGACTTGGTTGGTTCTTCTTCGGTACTTCCATGGCACTTTCGACAGCATGTGGTACTTCCTTATTCTTTTCAATTTCAAGGCAAATAGCCTTACAAGCTTCGAACCCAACATTGGCATCACCTCCTTCGATAGCCTTCAATTCTTTTTGTTCCATAATATTTGTAAGAACTTTATTCATTTGTTCTACTTGAGTACCTAAAATTTGAATTGAAGCTTCTTGTTCTCGTAACTTCTCGTTCTGCGAATGCATATTAGTGGTCATAAGATCCATAAATTTCTTCAATTGTTGATCATCCACAGCTCCTTCTTGAGGATACCGTGGTAGAGCTTTCTGAGCTAACGTCTCGGTATATGCATCATTAATAGGTTGTTGTGGAGGAGCAGGTCGATTAAAATTCTATTTTTGATATTGACCTCTTGGTTGGAAAGAGTTATTCTGGGGGCGAGGTTGGTAATGACCAGGATTAGCGACCCCCTGTGGATTTTAATATTGCATACCCGGATTATTTCTGTTACCAAATTGATAATTTCCTCGGTTGTATATGAAATAAACAGATGCTGGATTTCCTTTGCACTCTTCCCATGTATGATTTGTAACCCCACACTGTGTACAACCTTGTGCTTCTTGCACTACATTTGCTGCGGCTAAATTTCTCTGCATCTCAAGCTTAAGTTCTTTGATTTGATTTTCTAAAGCAGATAATTGAGCTGAGTTTGCAGTTTATGCGTCTAATCGAAGCGTACCTTTGGCATTTGTACTAGGAGCTCGCGAAGATGGCCAACTCCTTTCCTGTTCGATAATATTTTCTAAACCTTCGGCGACTTCTGCAGAATCCATGGACACGAAATTTCCCATTCCAAGATTATCTACCTTCAATCTACTTTCTCTATTGATGCCCTGATAAAATATAGCTAACTGTAGAGATGGGGTGTAACCATGAAGTGGACATCTAGCTAACTTCTGTTGAAACCTTCTCCATGCTTCTCCTACTTCTTCTCCATTCTCTTGACAAAACTTCGCAAGCTCGCTTTGGTCTTTGAGTCTCATACTTTTCGGATAAAAACGGTTAAAGAATACGACTTGAAGTTTTGTCCATGTATTGATTGTGCCTGGTGGTTGCCTATCTAGCCACTCACCATCTTTACCGGTCAGAAAGAACGAACACATGTGACAATACAGTTGCTCGCGTGTAATGCCTGAAGTAACATAGGCATCACAAATCTGCATGAACTTCTGAATCGCTCTTACCGGATCTTGAATTGCTGTACCACTGTAGAGTCCAAAACTTTGAAATTGACTGAGCATGCCTGGATCGGGCCTAAATTTAATATTCTGGATCTCTAGAGGACGGTAACCTAATGGTTGAACATGAAACGGTACTCTAAAGCCTGGGAGGTCTTGCTCAACTCTGTTCTGATTATTGTTATTTCCGTTACCTCCTACCGCTGGTGGTATATGTCCTAACAGACCAAGTACTCTCGGATCTACTGGATCTTGTACTTCTGCCATAGCTCTTCTTAAGGCTCTTTCTTCTCGGATACGTATGTTATAACCTGTGAAGCTCCTCTCGGGCTCCGGTAAAGGAGGCCAAAGATTTAACACTGTTGAACCCTGAAAAGGACTAAAGCAAACCACAAGCGTAAATCTTGAAAAATAAAAATTGATTAAAAACTAGTACTCGAAATAGATAACCCAAAAGCTAACGAGCAGCGGCGCCAAAAACTTGGTGTCGCCTAGTGTGTGATAAACATATGATAAATAAACGCTGAAAAAATGCACTAAAGCACCATAGACAAGCACGGTAGTGCAAGTATTACAGGACGTATGCAAGTTTTAATGATAAGAAAGTCCGTTCTCGGGGACTTAGTGTGTTATACGTTATGAGCAAATAGTACGAATAAAGAGTAATTAATTAAAAGACAGAAAGTAAAGATGATTGATTAAGAGATGATAAATTAAACTACTGAAATTAAAGACAATAAAATAAAAGATAAGAAATATGAGATGAGAAATATAGCTTAGGTTTTGCTAGTATGCACTAATCCTTCTTATTCTTTCGATAAAATTCCAGTTAATAAGGGAGATAATTAGCTCTTAGATACTTAGTCAGGATTCTAAATTCCCTCTCCTAGTCCTTAAGAGCGACTAGGGGGGCTACAGACACAACCACGAGGCAGTATACGCTTAGGGTTATCAATTGCCACCAAGGCCCTAAGTAATTCAATTCCAAACATGGTGATAGTGGTTAAAACATACCCTAATGACTATCTAGTTAGAATCAGTGTTGTCATGACCAATATCGGACACTAGAAGTTATGTGGTGTTTCAATAATTAGAAACCCAGTTAAGGTGGCCGTCTAACTACTATTAAGAAAGCCTAAAGTGATCAGGTTTAGGACAGACAATAATTCAAAACACATAAACAAATATATGGGTAAGCAACTAATATCAGATTAAAACATATATTCCCAAAGAAACTTAGATAGAAAGAAAATAGAATTCATAGGTTATACATAATGCAAAACCCAAGCTATGGGAAAATTAGTTCATACCTTAAGGAAACTAAAAAAAATAATAAAAGACTTCATCTTGCTCTCTACAATAATTCTGATGATAATAAACCTAAGGACTAATTTATGTGAGGCAAGGATGATTTACAAGTGATATAAGTGTGTATTTATAGGTGTAGAGAAGCCCTAACTCGTTTTCTTGGAGTAGAAGACAAGTAATGGACTTCTAGCCCAACTCAAATTCGTAACCCTAAAATCTAGGAAAGGTAACAATCAGCCCCGTTTTTGTTTTGGTCATAACAGTTTCAAGTCTTATCCGTTTGATGCGTTCCGATAGTCGAAACCGATCGTGTCGGAAAGCTCTTTAACTTTTCTCTTGACCATTCATCCAAATTCCTCACCGATTTTGAGATATAAGCCCATTTATGGTCGTGTGTGCTGGAATTCAGATTTATTTGGCAGCTTTATCTTTCCATATCCTAGCTTTTGTTTCCATATCTCCAATTTCCATGTATATCTTTTTTCCTTTATCTCTTAGAATTGACTTGGAATATAATTTAATCTCCATATATATATATATATATATATATATATATATATATATATATATATATATATATCTTTAAAGCCTCACACTAAATAAATAATTAAACCCAATATGCTTTAAAAATAATAATTCATTAAATCAAGACTAGAAATGGGAAAGTGCAATATATCATGTGAAAATCGACTAGAAAGACTTCTAAAACACTAAAAATGATGTCTTCAACTAATATTAATTCATGAAAAATGAGGAGACATCATGACCTCCAAGCTTTCACATGATTTGCGACTAAATATTTTGCTTTCTTAATTAGGACCTCGCTACTCAAAAATACCCCATCATTAAACACTGTCTCATATATTTCCGTCCAAATTACACCCACTAACGACGCAGAGAACACATCCCATGGTATGCCAGCTAAAAGGCATTTCTCTTCTAGATTTCTATTCCATTAATTCGTGACCTCTCCCTGTACAATTTTCCATTCTTGTACTTGTTGTTTCCCGCGCTCACTCTGTAGCTGCTCACCCTGGACTGAGTTCCACTTGTCGTGTCCATGACTAGATTTTTCCTGTCTCTGGTATTTACTCTATGTTGGTAGTTCCATCATTGACAAACCTCACTTTACCTACTCATACTCCAGGTGCCGCTGCTGCAAAATTCTTCACCATATTGCAGATTAGTCCCTCAGGATATACCTGTTGTACTCACGTCATGCTGGTGCAGCTACCGACGTACTGGATTCGAAAGCCCTGCAACACTCCAACTCCTCGGTGAAAATGGTCCGTGCCTCCAAGAACATCTGACCCAACTACCGCTCATGTCCTTGCCCCACACTAATTTTTCCCTTGTCATAGTGGTTATCCACAAGGCTTTCAACCCTCACCTTATTCCATAGCTGCTTAGCCATGTCACGGTTCAGAAATAGGTGAATCGCACTTTCATCATGTACCACAAGCCATTTGCAACCTCCAAAAACATCCATCCCATTCTTATTCAAATTTTGACCCATAGCCAATCGTTCTTGGACCGCTCACCATAATAAAACTCGAATCTTGTGTGGACATCTAATCTTCCATATTCTTCCCCATTCGATTCCTCTCTCGCTCTCATCCCTAGTCAACTCCTTAAGCGCAAATTTAACTGAGTAAATGTCATTCAATTCATTTGACCAAGAGATTATGTCCCTATCCTCGTTATTTAATGAAATTATTACCGCTCCAATTTCTCGGAGTTTATTTGCGGGTAATCTAGCCTGGAAAAATCGCCCAATCCCAAGTCCCATCATCCTTTACATAATCTCTTACCTTATGAAAGTAATATCGCTTCCAATCTCTTCTGTGACCCATTCCTCCTACGATTCACCCTTCCCATTTTGAGTCCTGCCAGGATCCCCGTCTAATGACGGCAATACCTTCTAAATGGCACGTCGGATTTGTGATATATATGGTTTGGCTATATAACGGAGATAGCTTTTTTGAAATACTTTTGCCATAACGCCAGCACCCACAAACCCCCATTGTCATGTAGAACTTTTCAACCAAGTTTTCCAAGAAGCGCTCAGTTCATATCACCCGCCTTACGGAATCCCAAGCCTCCCTGAGCCTTCGGAACACATATTTTTTACCAAGAGACCCAAATATTTCTCCTTTGTTCTTCAAAGGATCCCCAAATAAAGTCTCTTACAATACTGTCAATCTCATCACACACGTACCCTCGTGACACTTCCACTTTCATTATATAAACTGGCATCACGCACGAGACTGGTTGTGCAAGAGTTATCTGGCCCGCCAGAGAGAGAGTATACCTATTCCAACCAGCCAGTTTTCCCCTCAACCCGGTAATCATATCACCATAAAACCCTCACGACCTATTTCCCAATAGTATAAGGACCCTCAGTGCAGCCACGTGATAATATCTGGTGTTTTTTTCCAAATATATCCACTCCGATCTTGCCCTTTGAAACCAATGCATCTCATCATGTTCCTGAACACTTTCATATTCTTTGCTAAGTCTTTTCTCTAATTCTACAAGTGACCCATTGTACCCTGATTAAAGTCCTTCTGAATACCATTTATCTGAACCAGTAATCAATTATTTTTTTGAAATATATCGCCAAACATATCAAGCTTCCATATGCCCAACTTCCCCTCATGACTTCTATCTTCTCCCCAGGCCTGAATCTCCTCCCTTCCATTTTTCCTTGATGAAATATTTAAACCCTGAATGGTAGTCCATGCGCTCTCAAAACTGAACAACATGTACATGGGAACCTAACTATGTTGGGAGTCCAAGGTGATCATAATCGGAAGATGGTCTGAATGAATACGAGGTAGATGTCTGATTTTCGAATTCTCAAAGCACACCTCAACTGGTTATTACCATACGCCCTATCTAATTTCTTCATGATTCTCAACCCCGAAATCCATGAGTCACTCCAAGTGAACCCCGACCCTCTAAATACCAAGTCTCCAAGGCTCAGTTACTTCTCTATCTCTCAAATTTTGTCATAAGTGTCATGGTTCCCTCTACACCCCCAACCTTATTTTCCAGCTGGCCTACTTGGTTGAAATCACCAACCACCAACCACGGTTCATTAATCATACTATCTGTCATCTCCATTGCATCCCAAAGATGCTCCCTAATCCACACTCTCGGGCTTACGTACAATGTATATAAAATCCAAGATATGCACGAGTTATTAGATACTCTAATAATGATAACTTTCTTACTTGCCGATACAAGTTGGACCGATATGTATAAGGTACTCCACATAACCCAAATGCCTCCCGAGAATCCAATCACATCAATTCTAATCGATTTCTTAATATGGAGGGTTTTTATTATATTCGTTGCTTGCGTCCCGTTGCTTTGGTTTTGGCTACGACAGATTTCACCAGTTTATGCGACGCCGCTAATTCATTGAACGACCTTCGGAAACTTGCACTATTTTCACCTCTTGACAATTCCAAAGTAACATATTGCACATGTGTTTGACCGAAGTCTAACCCCCCCAAATTGTGTGTGAATGTAAACGACATAAAACGTAATAATAATAAGGATACATTAAATACCACAACTTTAGTCTAAACCCAAAATCACAGGATGTTAGCTTGCACACAGCCCATCCTAAGGCTTATTTCTTCCTAGAGTTGACTTCCTGGTTTCGTCATGATACTATCATACATATCCACCAGCCCATGTTCCTCCGGTGAAGCCAAGGAATCCACCACCATCGCTTCAACAAAGCCGGGGCTGCTGTTCACGTCGTTGGAATGCGCCAACGCCATCTGCTTAACGGCATCCCCTCCAATATTGTCTTGGCTATGTTCATGTATATAAATATTTCTCCTAACATCCCCATATGTATCGTCAGTTCCTCATCTCCCAGGCCTCTCCCACTTCTTTCACGCACTGGTAATCTCCCCCCTCAACTTGATGTACCCCGCTGCTAATCACGACCTTCTCTCGAACATTACTCGCTCCACCCCCTAGCACACCCTACCATCTTTTCTATTTGTTTTGCACTAGAGTCTGCCGAAATTCCTTCCTCCCTTATGTTTTGAATATTTACAATATGTTCCCTGCTATTTTTTCCTCATTAAGTACTTCATTGAACCAATCCTTATTCCATTCTGAATTCGCTAGCTCACCCATAACCCCATTCACGCTCAATTCCGACCCCACCAAAATACTATCTACTATAGTCTTTTCATTGATCAACCCACTCACGTTCCTTTCCCTGATGGGGATGAAAGTACGAAGCCCCCCCTCCAGCAACTCACCTCTGCCTTCTCACCCTCCTTCTCACCTTTGTCACCTTTCGACTTTCACTTCACCGACGGTCCCACTAGTTCCCCATCCGCTATCTTCTAAGGAGTTGAGCTAAAGAATCCTCCCTTCAAGCCATTATTATCTAACATTACTACCATATGCGAAATATATTCCATGCCTTTACGCGCTACTCCAATCGATGCCTCTCTCTTTATCTTATCCTTAACCATCTCTAATTCTTTTTCTTTCCTTTTTCCCAACCCCACCTCTCGCACACCCTCCCTTGGCTCATTTTTATTCTTGTTCCCCCGCCTCCATATTTTCCAGAACATCAAACCTAGAACCTCTCTCAGTTTTTTACTAGTCCATACCGTTCTCGTTTTGGCTGGGGTTCCCACCTGTTTTCTTGCACTAGTACCTATTGTTTTACTATTCGATTTTGATGCTTGGGATACCCCAATACCTCTATGTCTTCCACAACTTCTATTTACCATAAACCCATTCCTAGATAATTATATTGATATCAAAACCATTTATCATTTTATAGAGAGGTTCTTTTTTTCAAAATAGAGATATTATTTTTATGTTAGAAGGGATATTTTAAAGGGTTTTATTATACTCCACCTCTCACCATACGTCGGTCAATATTTGATAAAAGAAAAGTAGTCCTGTATGGCTGTTTATTTATTGACTTTTTAGCATCACTATTCTTGGAGTATCTCATATATTGACTTCCATTTACATTGACTACTTGTCATTTTCATCCCATTAGTATAGTGTCGTTTTTTTTAAAAATCTTGGGTTGGTAAACGGTTGTATAAATAAAATAAAAGATGTATATGGTAATAAGTAGTTTTTTTAATTAATCTTTCCATACCATCGGAGTAATTTTAGTGCATAATTTAGATAATTCACCATTATCTATATAAAAAAATGTGATTACTAAGCATATAAAATTTGTAAAACTACAAAGATGTAAGCATGTTTTTATGAGAGTAATGATATATATCACCAGGGGCGGATCCAGAAGATAAAATGAGGGGGGGCTTGATATATATGAGGTTTCGGGGTTATCGTAGAAAGTATAAATTTATAATTACCAATGTTAAAAAATAAAGTAATTGCTATGATTCGAACACACAACCTCTATTTTAATCTTAAAATCAAGCATAGCATTCCACTAGGCTACATTATCTTATGTATACTTTTACAGCACGAATGTATAATATAAACGTTCATAGAGGAAAAATTATTTTTCGAACGAAAAATACACTTGCATATCCTAAAAGGGGTTATTGTTGAAAACATCCTCCTTAAACTTTCTAATTGTTTTTTTATGCCTTCAATAATCTTATTTATAAAAAAATGCCTAATGAAATAATTATTTATAGAAAACATCCCCTTTATATTTTCTATACCTTTATTAATTCCATCACATGCGCGCGTCCGTGATTTTTTTTTAAAATCGTCATAACTAATTCAAAAAAAATCAGAAAATTAAAAAAAAAAAAATTTGAATAAATCTAATTAATATTTACGTCTATGAATTTTTTTGATTTTTTTTTGAATTTTTTGAATTTTTTCGAATTTTTTTAATTTTTTTTTCGCAGACACGGAATTCCATGTTTTAAACATGGAATTCCATGTTTTAAACCGTGAAATAAACATGAAATTCCATGTTTTAAACATGAAATTCCATGTTTCAAACATGAAATTCCATGTTTTAAACATGGAATTTCGTGTCTGCGAAAAAAAAAAATTAAAAAAATAAAAAAAAATCGAAAAATTCAGAAAATTCCGAAAAAAATCATAGACGTAAATATTAATTTGATTTATCCAAATATAATTTTTTTTGATTTTTTTAAATTTTTTTTGAATTAGTTATGACGATTTTAAAAAAATTTCACGGACGCGCGCGTGTGTTTATTAGTTTTTTTCTTATTTTTTAATTGTTAATTATAAGGGGGCTGTTTTCAATAAATATTTTTTCCTAGGCACCTTTTTCTAAATAAGTTTTTTAATAGGCATCAATCAACAATTGGCTCATCCTAAAATTTACGGGTTCAGGGGGGGCTTGAGCCCCCCCTAGGCCCTATGTAGGTCCGCCCCTGTATATCACCTAAAATTATACCACTTAAACATAATATCCACAACGTGGTGTGAATTAGTTGGATATAAATCGTTAATCTATTAATATTTTAATTCGATAAACGATTTATTGACAACCAATTCACGCCACGTCATGAGTGGTAATTGAATGGTATAGTTTTTTTTTTGCATACATATGAGGCATAAAACCGTGTTTTAAAACATTACAATCTTACTAAGAAGCTATTACACTTTTCGGACTCGCGCACCCACTCTTATCCCTCGTGATACTGCTCCATAGAAAGCTTGCACGCTCGGTCCGCCACTCAAGTCTGCTCCTCTATTCGCCAATAGATTTGCACATTTATTTGCTTCTAAGATAAATACAATTGACCTCAAACCTCGGGAAGTTTGTTAGCATCTCCATACACTCTCGCCCAATGTGACAAACCCAATTCTTGGAGTTACCACCGCCCTTCACTATCACGTGAAACTCCCTCGAATCGGTCTCCACATATAAATCTTTAATGCCTCGATCAATCGCCCATTTCAGCCCATAATGTAACGCTAGCATTTAGAAACGAAAAGGTGATTCCAAAACACAAGCACCCGAAAAACCCACAACAAAGGACCCTTCCCCGTCTCTAAGCAAACCTCCTATCCCATCCTTATTTCTCGCAAAATCGCAGCTCCCATCTATATTCAGCTTCAATTTATTTTAGGGTCTAACCCATTAAATCCATCTATATTCAGCTTCAGTTTATTTTGGGGTCTAACCCATTTTACTAAAATACTCTTTGCCGAATGACTCCCCTATCACATTCTTTTCCCCACGCAAGAGCAAAGTCACTCGCAATTTTAAACGTGTCCCGAATTAGGCCGTCAAGGTGAGAAGTAGCTGAGGAGTTATTGAATATGGCATCGTTTCTCCTTGTCCATATCACACTTACTGTTGCCGTAAAAATTAGTGACCATTCCATCCTGCAACCATTTTTTTTACCTATATTTGATGATCAGTGGCGCCAGCAGAACTGATCGTTGGTCCAGACCATGAAGCAAAAATTTCTTGGGCCTGAATCGGGTCCTTTAGCAGGTCAGCATCCACCTGTCCACTTCCTGGGATTACCATCTGATGGCCATGTGCTGCTGTGGCCGAATTCTGCTGAGTAGTTGCAGCAGTTGTTGGTCCAAAAGTTACTGACCTTCCACTTTGGCCACAAGACAGAAGCTACCTTACAACGAATAAAGATGTGCTGCACATCTTCTGTTCTCGCACCATAGATACTACAAGAAGCACATTCTATCACATTTCTTCTGAATAAATTTGCAGTTGAGGAAATACGATTAAGTGCAATTCTCCACAGCAATAATTTCATTTTTTGGGAACATTTTAGTTTCAAATACTTCCCCAATTAAATGTTGTATCTGGCAAAATATTTTCTATACATGCAAAGGCTGATTTTACGAAAAAATGACCCGAAGGTTCATGTCTCTACCTGTGATTTAACCTGTCAACACTATTCACAACCTCCACTCCTTGCTCGAGTATATTCGCACCAACCATCATAATCGCTCTACACACGTTAGAATCACTGGATTTAATTTCTCTTTCAAGTAGCTCCTCCTTGAAGTATTTATTTCTGAAAAGATCTACACACGCTACATTGTTATTCTGAAGCAATTTCCATCCAAGTTTCGCTAGCAAGGCCATGTTATACTTTCTCGCGCCGCGTAAACCTAAACCACCCACCGACTTCGGCTTACATATTAGATCCCACGATACCTAATGAGTTTTTCTACCCTCTTCAGAGGACCCCCAAATAAAATTTCGAACGATCCGATCAATCTCATCACACACGTAAAATGGTAGCTTCATAACTTGCATCTGATAAGTAGGAATTGCACAAAGAACGGATTGCGCAAGCGTGACTCTTCCAGCCAAGGATAATGTTTTTGCTTTCCACGCCGCCAACTTCCCTTTCATCCTCTCCATAATCCGTTTGTAGAACCCTTTCGGAAGGCGTCCGGATTGGATAGGCGCACCCAAGTATGTGCCAAACGATTCACTTAGACAAAAACCACTCACCCCAGCCAACTCAACCTGTAATTCTCTAGGTACATTTTTGAAAAATAAATAAGAGACTTTTCCACGATAATTGTTTGACCGGCTACTTTGCAGAAAATATCTAGTGTTTCCTGAATTAGATTCACCCGAGAGAGAGAGAGAGGTTTCACCAAAGAAGATTAGATCGTCCGCAAAAAATAAATGAGAGAGTTTGGGACCTTGTCTTCCCATGCTGATTGATTTCCAGCATCCATTGTCACATAGTTCCTGAATCAAAATAGACAAGCGTTTCATACACATAACAAAAATATACGGTGATAGAGGATCACCTTGGCGGATGCTCCGTGATGGTGTAAACGGTGGTAGTGGTTCACCATTCCATAAGACTTGCATCTCATTTTTTGTCATACTAGACATGATAATTGACACCCAGTTTGAGGAAAAACCAAAGTGTCTTATCGTATCCTCTATAAATTCTCATCGAACTTATGATAATTGATTTTGGGTGGTATATATCGTTACTCTTTTTATAAGATGGATCTTTTTTTTTTTTGTCATTTTATAAGATGGATCACATTTTTGAAATTAATTTGTTTCTCGCTCGTCAAATGAGATACACCTAGGGATAGAAATTAAATGGAAATTTTCGATTTTCGACCGATTTTGATACGAAAATTTTATATAGAGAATTATTTTCTTACCTTTCGGTTTTTAAATTTTCGATTCGATTGTTTCCGAATATTTTTAGAACGGATTTAGATCTATGTATTGTAAATTTAGAATTTTTGATTTTCGATCCGATTTCTATTTCTAGTCTTTTTCGAGATTTTCCAATATATTTTTGAATTTTGTTTCAAATACTTATTCCGAATATTTTAAAAATTAATAGATACAATGTTCTTATATAACTCTATATATACAAGCACAAACAGTTTAATATTATTTATATAATTTTTTTTGATGTAGAATATATATATATATGATATTATTAAATATTACTTATATATACTTTTTCTTCTTGAATATTATTTTTCTTATTTAAGTTTAAAGATTGATTGGATGCTAAGTTTATACATGAAAAAGTGAATTAGTATGTGTTTGCGTGTTATGAATTGATTATAGTAAGATAATTATAATTATATTTTTCTATAATTTTAAAAATATAATATAATACTGAAAAAATTTACGAAATGAATAGTTCGAAGAGAAAAAAATCGAAACTGAAAAATAGATTTACCGAAAATTCCGAATATTTTCGAGTGTTTCAAAATCAAAATTAAATTTTGAATTCCGGTTTTTTATTGGAATTGGATTGGATTTCTCTAATCCGAAAAAAGTTGAAATTTTTCCAAAGAACCCCTGTTCCGATCTAGTCCGGCTGATTTCCATCCCTAGGTACACCGTAACTGCAAACATGATTCATCTTACTTTTTTTCCCAAACCTTTCCATTTTTCATCTTCTTGAGCAATTTAAAGGAATTCGAGATGATACTCATTTATCTAGTGATGTCAAGTCATTTTTGTAAATCCCTCCAAACCACACATGAGAATTCGGATTCAAAGAATAAGTGCTTGTTGGGTTCAATTATCGCCACACATACCACAAAACGGACCCAACTCCATGTATACTATCTATCTTTAGTCCGTAATTTTTATTACAAGGTCATCTATACGATGAGTGTATATTTATAGGTTAAACATGGGTATAAAATTATATTTTCCCACGGCCTAGGTCAAGCACAACGACGAAAGACATCACAAGACTTATTGTATTTCCCACAATATTCACCACTTGTTATATCTTTACATGTGATGTCACCCTTAGATAAAGATGATCGCGTATCCTCACTATTATCATTACTAACAATAGTATAACTATTTCCAAATAATCCGATTCTTTAAGTATTCATCGTGCATCCATATGATCCACAAAAAACAATTTTCCCACAATTTTCCCCACATGAGTGAGGTTTTGTTCAAAATACCCAAATTTTAATTTTGAGCCCCCCTTAGTCTTTGATGTACAGATAGTAGTTCATTTAATTTGTGGGGTCTTACCATCCTAATAAAAATCCGAAAAAATGCTATATGTTCGATCTCTCCGCCTAAATGGAACCAAAAAGATGTCCAACCAATATCAAGACGCCCTTTGTGTTACCGATCGAATAAGTTCAAACGACTTGCATATGACAAAGTTGGACCATCCATGATCTAACGTAGTTTTCCACCTTATCAAAGAGTGGTTTGTAATCTTTTTTAAACAAAATCAAATCTCCAAGTGGCACCTTAAGATATTTAAACGGTATTTCTCCCTATGTGAGCTGCGATATATCCAAAATTTCCTCAATTTTATCTTCTTTGATCCCCACAGAGTAGATGTTGAATTTGAGAACATAAAACCAAAGACCCAAACACCCAAACACCCAAACACTTTTCAAAACTATTCAAATAAGCCATTATCATTTTAAAAGACTCGGGATCACCCCCGGTAATAGCATCAAGTCATCAACAAATGCCAAATGCGTAAACCTGAGGTTACAACATTTAGGATGTTAATTAATTACTTTTTCCATCTCTTTCTTCAAAAATCTAGAAAAATATGTAAGGCATAAAATAAAGAGATAATGTGAGAGAGGATCGCCGTGTCTTAGGCCTTTGCCTCCTGTGAATAACTCATGAACTTCTCCATTAATCTTTGTCGAATATGAAGGTGAGGTAACACAAGGCATAATCTAATTAATATAAAGTGCTGGAAAATTTATCCCCTTAAGAACCTTATAGGAAAAACCATTAAATCTATGTATCAGCACCATTAGGAAGTGTAACCTTAGCAATAAAATTCCTCCTCTACTCGTCATTATGCGATGGAGGAGTTTTGAGTAAAAATCAATTTTAAGTGCATATCCACATCTTGATTTTTGTTGAAAGAAACTATACTCTGCATTTCTTAGTCGAGTACCTTCTTTATGATGCTCCACAATTTCCTCCATTAAAGTATCCACATCTTATTGAAGTCGATTCTCGGTCTCTTCCAATGGCTCATTTGCCCATTTAGCTCTCTTAGAATTATGTGATAAGTATTTCTTGTTCAACCCTCTCAAATTAAACTTTAAGTTTCTCAACTTCTGGCAAACTACAAACTGTTTTATACCTTCCACTATCACCCTAGTCCATCCATTTCCAACCACCTCAGCGTAGACGTTATGCTCCGCCCATATGCTGAAGAATCAAAAAGGTGTAACTCGTGTTACATTTTGAAAGAACATAGAGACAATTGATGTCTCATATTTTGTGATTGATTTTGATACTCACTAAACATCATTTATGGTTATACACACACACACACACACACACACATATATATATATGTGTGTGTGTGTGTGTGTGTGTGTGTGTGTATGTATGTGTGTGTTTATTATGTATCTTAATTAACATGGATGATACGAGACCCCAATATGAAGCTAAGAAATCAAAAAGCTAGGGAAAAACCCGATCAAGTCGCAAAGGAGCCAAAAAATTTATTAGATGCTCAAACAAAACTGTAAGCAAAACGTCATCGTTAACTTTAAAAATTCACGATAAATAATTGGTGAGGATTCTGATCAAGCCATTTAAGCTCAAGGTAGCTCTTTGATTCTATATTATGTGAGAATAAATGTTGTATAAATCTGAGTTGATTGAAAAATATATCGACGTTTTGCTTTAAAGACCCAAGTTGTCCAATATTATCAATAAAGACGTCATTAGGCCACTTTTGACCCACTTATGTGGGCCCAACCTATGGGAAACATTTTATGGATTGTGTATATATATATACATATCAGTTTTTAACCTTTAATGCATAACTAAGGAACTAAAAAACAAGGAGAAACGTTTGGAGCAAGGAGAAACAATGGTTCAACACCTATTTCATCAAATTTTTCCTACTTAATTAGTGTAAACCTTTAATTAGTTCCACTATGTCTTTATCAAACATGGTATTTCTTATTCCTAGCATAAACTATATATCTTTTAAATTGAGATTGCATATGTATGAACCCTAGTATGATTTGGGTATTTTTTTATGATATTCAGGATTATATTTAAATTTAAAAAAAAAAATTGTGGATCTTGTTGATTATAATTCTTATCATTATTGTTGAATTAAATTGTTGGACTTATATTAAATCTGTGTCAGGTATTTACTACACCCAGGATAGGCTCAATTTCTGGGACTAAAGTTATAAGATTATCGCTAAGTTTTTGAATCGGAAAATCAAAACTAGTTCGATAATCAATATAGGGTTAGAACTTTAGGCATTTGATAATTATGTTGGTTCACGCGGGAGAGATTCCTAGGAGTAGATAACAACCCCTATTTACCTGGTAGGGACTTAGGGTGACTTTTATAATCCCGGATAGCAGGTTAATTTTTATTTTTTCCCTTATATCACGAACAATACCATGTTATACTAGTGTTGTATACACAATCTTGAGTTATATATATCCATACTTTCTCCTAGTTACTTTTTAGCACTTTCAATATACTTTAGGTATAGTTTAAATTCCTTTTTATTACTTTATTTCATATATTAGTATTTAAATTGTTAAAAACAAAACAATTATCTTATATTTAATTACTTGTTATTTCCTCAATAAACATCCTAGGTTAGACTTGAAGTACGGTTTTAACTTTATTATTCCTTGAGAACGATAACGCATATCATTGTATTACTTAGTATGACCTTCACTTACGACGAGTATTCTACGAGTTCTAATTTTATATCACACGTCGGGAACACCAAGTTTTTGGCTCTTGGTGGGGCCAAAGGTGTGATAATTAAACGAATAATAAAAGATAATAAAACACACCTCGAGAACCACAAGAAACTCTCTGCAAGTGCACGAATCGTTTGCAAGTAATAGTAAATAAGTACGAGTTCATTCTCATGGATTTAGGTAGTTAGCTCAAACTTGTATTCTATAATAGCGTAGATGAATTTAGATGTTTATATTAAAACATATATAAGATTAATATATGTCTAGTGTGAACAATTAACTAAGAATGCAAATAAGACAATTTAGGGTTACTAGTATGAGTCTATCTTATTAAGTCTCTGGTGGTCCTTTGTGTGTTCTAAAATAAATGCAATAAATAATCGAACCACAACCGCAAGTGTACGGTTGTCCCAAGTAGTAATTCTGATAAATCAGATTCGTTCCAAGGACGGAATGGTTGATCACAATGTTTAGCAAGTAGTGATTGATGCAGTTATGAAAAATAAAAGACAATAATATATTTGTTTGGTTTTTGTATTAATTCTAAGGAATGAAAGACTAATGCGAAAATGTAAATAAATACTAAGACGCAAGTAAATAAAAGTGATACGCAAATAAGAGCAGGTAGTACTTGAGAGGCGCAAGGGTTTACCTAACTATCATTCATTTCATACATTGTTTAAGGGACAAATCGGTGAATTTGTATTGGTCGGGATTCTACAATCTCCTTACCCCCGTCAGGGTGGACTAAGGAGCAACTCTCAAATGCTACAAACCCCGTCAGGGTGATTATAGTCCACTCTCAAGTGTTTAAGTTCAAATTACCCAATAGGCCATAGGTTTAATTAAGCTCGTCAGAGTCAATAATTTCTAACCTACATTCATTAACTAGTTCGGTACCTAAACCCCCCGTCAAGGTGATCCAATCGCCACTAATTGGAATAGCCTAGATACTAAGACCTATGATTGGTTAATTACGTCAATTATAGTAGATAAAGCGCAAATTAAAGAAAAATACAATTCACCCAATTTGATTTAAATAATAATAATCCCAAATCCAAATGTATAAAACGAAATCAAATTGGGATTAACCCATTATGCGTTCTCAAGCACTAAATTAGTTTAGCTCATAATAATTGAAAAGATAAAAACTAAAGAAATAAATAGGTTCAACATGTTTTACAGAATAAAATAGAAGAAGCTAATTACGGAATTGAATTGGCTGAGAAGTGGAGATATAGACCGTCTCCAGCTCTTGCTTCTTCTCTTCCTGCCTCTAGCTTCTTCTCTAGTGTCTGACTCTTCAGCGTATGTTGTATTATGAAAAAGATATGAAGTCTCTGTGAAAATAGAGGTCTAAAGCCCTTTTATAATGTTAAAAACGGATTAGGGCTTGGACTTAGGAATAAATCAATAATTAAATGTCCAAGCCCAAAATCTAAGCCCAAAATCCCGTAACTGCTGATACACCTTCACTAAAACGGCTTTTCCCGATGCGTTACAACTCCGATTGACCTCATTCCAGTTGCTAAAGTTCCGTAACTCGATAAGGAATGTTTTCTCTTCAAAGGTCAGCGGCTAAATCATCTCTTAAGCACCTCGAAATCAGCAATCTATAGCCTGGAAAATGGATTTTCAGCTCTAAAAATAATATCTTCGGGATTTATCTTCAAGTCTTGCCTCTATATCGCGATCTTTGACTTTCTCCTTGGATTCCTCTTCTAGCTAACATCTAAAACCTGTAAAATCTTCACTAAAAATACCAATATTACGCGCAAAAGCTTAATAAATCAAAAATGCCAGAAATAAAAGAGGAAAATCATATTATTGCATATTTAGTCCAAAAGTCTATCTAAATAGTCAAATAAACACCAAAAATGATGTCTCCTAAGGGTCGAAAATAAGAACATTTAAGGAGACATCAAGACCCCCAACTCAAACCTTTGTCGTCCCGACAAAGCAAAACTAAAAACAAGGGGAGTGAAGTAGATGCAAGAGAAAATAGAAGCTAGCAAATAAACCCTAAAGCAATGCTAAAGATAAATCTCATATAGAAAACATTAAGAACTAACATATACATACACTAATCATGCAACATCAAACATAAATAATCTCAATCATAAAATTAAAGTCGCAATGCTTGAAGGTTACACTTGTACTCATCTCTGTATGATGGCTATAGGGTGGTCATTAATCATAAATCGCTTTGAATGTTCCACCTAAATATTCCCTATCAACAGAATTATAAATTCACTATGCACTTAGGAATCACGAGGTCTTTATGGTTTTAATAATGGCTTAAGGACGGTGTGGATGTATATTTGGTAAATTTGAAGTGAGCTTTTGGCTCTCTCCTCACTTACCATCAACAATGTCCTCGAGCTTGAGTTTACGCTCAAAAATGTTCTCACTCACCCATTTGACGCGCTAATGTTGCGTCCCCAATGTCAACCCAAATGAGACTAAGATGAATTCCAAAAATATTCCACTTTGCCGGTTTATTTTATTCTTTCTTTCTTTTTATTTTCTTTTTCATTTTTTTTTGTACAAGATACCCATGACCATCATTTTGATGTGAAAAGTCATGTCTCTTATAATTTTCTTTTTCTTTCTCTTTTTTTTTTTTTTTTTTTTTTTTTTTTTTAAATTCAAATCCCGGCAAAGGGTTACAAATAATAATATCATCTACCTTTTTGTGCCTCAATACAAACACATATAATCCCTTCCCAATGTAATTTCCCAAATGTGGTCCCACCACCCCAAACTCAAGCTCGAGACAAGTCTCAGGGTTGTGATTCAAGTGCGGGTCATTTGGTCATGCCTAATAATCTAAAGGATAATGGGCTTATATCGTGGCTACAAAAGAAAGGCTTAGGCTCAAAATTGGGCTAAGACGGATAAAATTATAATATCAGGGATAGCAAGCTAAAAGGCTTCAAATGGCTAACAAAGAACTGCCCCTATCATTTTCCTAAGTGCATAGCTTGTCTTTAGTTCATATCTAGGTGGGTTCTCTACTAATTAGGATTTCACGTTCTACACACCAAACATATTCCTTAAGTACAAGCTTACTTCATTTGCATTGTTCATTAATTTTTCCTATTAATTACCTATATTCGCATGCAATTGTAAGTGCGTTCTATATCAATCCCTAAAGTTCACTATTTACTATCATTGATTCATCAAAAGTATGCTTAAAAGGGTCATTTAAAATCTTCTACAGTCAAACGCAACTCTGAAAATTCTTTTATTGAAAGCAAATAAAACACATAACACATAAAAAAACTGGGATGAGGCAACGAACCCCACCCCAAACTCAAAAATGAGTCGTGTCCCCATGACTCGAAAAGACTCAAAGCAATAAAATAATTTACACTAAATGAGAAGGGAAAGAAAACGTATCTTAACCAGCGCGAGGCTGGTGTCGGTGTTGCGTTCAAGGTGAGGTTTTGAGTTCTTCATCAATGGTTGCGTTTAAAGTGTTCTTCATCACCTCGAACTTCTTCAAATTTCCCACGTTTTCATTTATTACTTGCCCTCTAAGCATCATCTCCTCTAAGAAAATCTTCCTCAATACCCAATTCTCTTTCTTCACCATGTTCTTCGTACCTTTCCTAACCTTCATGGTCATCTCCGATGACCCCAAACTCAAAGCTTCAAGACCCTTGGATAAAATTGTGATTTTAGTGTTCTTGAAGGTTTGGGTTTGAATTATGGATTGTTTAGAGCTGGGTCATGGATATTTCACGGTTTGGGAAAGGTTTAATGGGTTAATTTTAGCTTTGGTGGAAGAAAACTTCGGATTAAAGTGTGAAGCTTTGGTATTTTGGAAGTTTAATGGTTTGATTGTGATCTTGGATGGTGTTTAGAGGGAAGGATTGGTGGTATGATGTTGTTTTAATGATGAATCTCGGAGTAGTTGGAGGCTAGGATTCGTCACTGGAGGCTTAGCATCTTTTTTTTTTTTTTTTTTTTTTTTTTTTTTTTTTTTTTTTACCTCTGACGCAAGCCTCTTGCGTCGTCGCTGACGCAGTGATCAGAATTTCCAGCTTCTTCGGCCGGCTAGCCGGCGGATACGCGATGGCGCATTTCGAGACGCAGCAACCTTGCGTCGTCGCTGACGCAAGGACCAGAAACTCCTTCCTCTTTGGCCGGCTAGCCGGCGGATTCGCCGGCATGCCGGTGGATTTCTCGCTGGCGCGAATGGTGACGCAGCAATGCTGCGTCATCGCTGACGCAGTGGTCAGAGAGTTTGGGGGTCTTCAGCGTTTTGGCCGGTATGCCTGCGTATCCGCCGGCTAGCCGGTCAAACCTGCTGTTGACTCCATAATTTTCTGTTTTCTCATCGTTTTGACCCCAAACTCATGACCCTTTTACCCCTGCAATCATCAAAAACAACTACCCTTCCTCATTTCTTAATAATAAACACTAAATTAACGAAAATCAAACTAATTTAAACTAAGAATTTAAAAGACATGAAAGCAATTTAAAACATGGGTTGTCTCCCAAGAAGCACTTTTGTTTATTACGTCTTTAAGTTCGACGCGTTACCTTCCATGGAGATGGTATTGAGGCCCTTGCGGTGTTCCTCCGCTTAAACTCGCCTCTTCCTTGATGTAAAAGCTTAAGAACCTTCCCCCTTTGAATATTATTCAATCGATCTCTAAAAGGGGGCGGGTAAGTACTTCGTTTCGCCTTTTTATTTTCATGACGAAACTCATTTTCCACCACATTGGAGTAGATAACCGTTCTCAACGGTATAAGCTTATTTTTATTCCTTGTTTCAATCTCAGATTCATCTTTAAAATGTGGTGGGTAGGTGCTTCTCCTTGCCTTTTTGCTCTCGCGGTGTGGCACCTTGCCTGTATAACACATATTGATAATTTGTGGTAATCGAGGTGATTCTGATTTTTCATCTTTAATAATGATTCGTGGTAGAGATGGTGATTGGTGAACTTCTTGTGGCGGATATTCAATTTCTATTTTATCTTTAACTTTCAATTCTTCAATTGATTCTCCAACCATTTCACATTCGTCTTCACTTTCAACCCAATCTTCCACTATTACCTCATAATATTCTTTCTGTGAAATCTCTCTAATCTCGATCACCTCTTCCTCCCTTTTTCGTTCTATACCTTGATCATGTGCACACACCATAGGAATAGCAATCTCTGTGTTAACTTCTAGGATTTGCGTTGCTACTCCTTCTTCCACTATGCTAACAAGATTCTCACCTTCTTTCAACACCTCCTCCTCAACAACTTCTTCCAATTGATCTGTTCCATCCCTCGAGGGAGTGGGACCTTCATAAGACTTACTACCACTTTCAGCTAAGTTAAGAGAGTTGTTTCGGGCATCCCATTCATCTAGGCTCTGTTGTATGAGTGCCTGGGTGGCTTTGAATTCCTCTTCTCTTGCCTTACGCTCTGGTTCTCTTGCCTGAAATTCCTCGAGTAGGCGATTGGCTTTCTCTAGTAATATATCTTGTTGATCTTGAGGTGGATAATGTTGAATGTTTTCAACCCACTGGTTGTTCCATACTTGTTCTTGTTGATAGTGATATGGCGTTTGTTGTTGATTATTCCCGATCCATTGATTGTTCCATCCTTGCTCTTGCGGGTATTGATAAGGTTGTTGGTAGAAGTTACTACCCCATTGTTGTTGTCCCGAAGAGTCTTCCCAATAGTCATATGGATCGGGATCTGGGTAATGTCCTCTATACATCTTTAATTAAATTTCTTGATCATTACCTGAATAAAGCACCTGTAAAAACAAAACAAAACAAACACAAGCGTAAAACTGAAAAATAAAAATAAATGCAACTATCACTAAAAGATAAACACCGTGGTCACACGCTACCGTCCCCGGCAGCGGCGCCAAAAACTTGGTGGTCCTTTGTGTGTTCTAAAATAAATGCAATAAATAATCGAACCACAACCGCAAGTGTACGGTTGTCCCAAGTAGTAATTCTGATAAATCAGATTCGTTCCAAGGACGGAATGGTTGATCACAATGTTTAGCAAGTAGTGATTGATGCAGTTATGAAAAATAAAAGACAATAATATATTTGTTTGGTTTTTGTATTAATTCTAAGGAATGAAAGACTAATGCGAAAATGTAAATAAATACTAAGACGCAAGTAAATAAAAGTGATACGCAAATAAGAGCAGGTAGTACTTGAGAGGCGCAAGGGTTTACCTAACTATCATTCATTTCATACATTGTTTAAGGGACAAATCGGTGAATTTGTATTGGTCGGGATTCTACAATCTCCTTACCCCCGTCAGGGTGGACTAAGGAGCAACTCTCAAATGCTACAAACCCCGTCAGGGTGATTATAGTCCACTCTCAAGTGTTTAAGTTCAAATTACCCAATAGGCCATAGGTTTAATTAAGCTCGTCAGAGTCAATAATTTCTAACCTACATTCATTAACTAGTTCGGTACCTAAACCCCCCGTCAAGGTGATCCAATCGCCACTAATTGGAATAGCCTAGATACTAAGACCTATGATTGGTTAATTACGTCAATTATAGTAGATAAAGCGCAAATTAAAGAAAAATACAATTCACCCAATTTGATTTAAATAATAATAATCCCAAATCCAAATGTATAAAACGAAATCAAATTGGGATTAACCCATTATGCGTTCTCAAGCACTAAATTAGTTTAGCTCATAATAATTGAAAAGATAAAAACTAAAGAAATAAATAGGTTCAACATGTTTTACAGAATAAAATAGAAGAAGCTAATTACGGAATTGAATTGGCTGAGAAGTGGAGATATAGACCGTCTCCAGCTCTTGCTTCTTCTCTTCCTGCCTCTAGCTTCTTCTCTAGTGTCTGACTCTTCAGCGTATGTTGTATTATGAAAAAGATATGAAGTCTCTGTGAAAATAGAGGTCTAAAGCCCTTTTATAATGTTAAAAACGGATTAGGGCTTGGACTTAGGAATAAATCAATAATTAAATGTCCAAGCCCAAAATCTAAGCCCAAAATCCCGTAACTGCTGATACACCTTCACTAAAACGGCTTTTCCCGATGCGTTACAACTCCGATTGACCTCATTCCAGTTGCTAAAGTTCCGTAACTCGATAAGGAATGTTTTCTCTTCAAAGGTCAGCGGCTAAATCATCTCTTAAGCACCTCGAAATCAGCAATCTATAGCCTGGAAAATGGATTTTCAGCTCTAAAAATAATATCTTCGGGATTTATCTTCAAGTCTTGCCTCTATATCGCGATCTTTGACTTTCTCCTTGGATTCCTCTTCTAGCTAACATCTAAAACCTGTAAAATCTTCACTAAAAATACCAATATTACGCGCAAAAGCTTAATAAATCAAAAATGCCAGAAATAAAAGAGGAAAATCATATTATTGCATATTTAGTCCAAAAGTCTATCTAAATAGTCAAATAAACACCAAAAATGATGTCTCCTAAGGGTCGAAAATAAGAACATTTAAGGAGACATCAGTCTCTATTCTAATTATAAGGGTGAATTGAGAAATATATAAGTACCTGGGATTCTATAATCCTTCTAACTTGTCAGGGTAGCTTAGAAGGCAACCTCATTACTACTAAGGGAATTGGGTGAGGGGACCTTGCGCAGAGATCGGAGGTTAAATCAAACCTTAATGAATATCTAGTTAGGCAAGCCCATCACGATCACTACCACACACTAGACGATTATGTGGTGTTTTCAATAATTTAATCCCCTGTCAGGGTGACAATCCAACTACTAAAGACAGTCCTAAGATTGTCCAGAATTAGGTTTGAGATAATTCAAAGCACAAAATATAAATACACACCAAGCTTATATCAATTAAAACAACAAAATAGTATTCTATGATTTAGACAGAATAATACCTCAAACAATTAATAAATTAATCTAAAGAATAAAATTTTATAAATATGGTTAGGCCATAGATCTATAGTTAATTACACTAATTATAGAGAAGGACATACATAGAATTTATCGAGAGTTGTGATGCTTCAACACTGTTGTTTCTTCTCTAGGTCAATTTGTTTTCTCTCTGATGAATAAATTTAAGAATATGAAGGAAATGACATGTTTACAAAGGTAGGTAGTCATATATATAGGTTTTAGGTTTAAATCTAAAGTGTTCCCCAAGTTATAGAGTCCAAATCCAACTCTAAATCGCATCCCTTTTATAATAGGGACTTGTCGACCTTTGGGGTTTGTAAAATTCATAATTCATTCGTTACTTATCCAAATCTATTGATCTTTATATCTAAACGACCATAATTCAAAGAAATTTCTAAATCTCAGAGAGATCCTTCAAATTCATTCTCGATTTTTTAAATTATTCAAAATTCTAGATGTTTTCACAGTTGGACAACAACTTTTGGCATCCTTTCCACTTTCCTAAATTAGCTTTCTTTCCTTTTAACTCTTGATTTCACTTGGATTTTCTTTTCTTAACTCATTGACATTGATTTGGCATATAATATAATCATTATACCTAATAGTTTCACATTTAACACATAAAATATACCAAAAATTCTCTAAAAGTAATAATCTTCCAAATTAAGGCAAGAATTGAGAAACTAACGATTAATAGGGAAAAATCCCTTAAATAAGAATGTAATACACCTAAAATGATGTCTGATGAATAGATTAGTTCATCAAAAATATGGAGACATCATCTCTATTGACGTGGAATATTTTGTTAAACGTAGTTTTAGTTTTACTTTCGATATTCATTGTTAGATTTTATGTTTGTTATTTGCTTTGTTCTTTGCAAGTAATATACTTAGTGATACTATCAGATCCTCAGATATTATTTATACTTCAAATGAGGTAAGAGGAGGAAATAAAAGAGAAAAAAGTAATGGCTCACCAACCACTCTTGGATGTGAATGGTAGTTCGATCATCCCTCAGTAGTCAAAGTTGTGGAGAATCCACTTGGTAACTGGTGGCGGTAGATGTGTGATACAATAATGAATAGTAAAGATAATAACAGAACATACACCCAATACTACCACGAGAAACTCACTACAAGTGCACAAATTTGCAAGTTATAGTTGATAAATCAGATTCTTTCTCAGGGATTTAAGCAGTTATTCTAAATTTGTGTTTAATATTAGAATAGATGGTTTTAAATGTTTTGATTAAAAATATAAGAGAGTAAAGTGTTTTGTTTTCTATTTAAATATAAAAAAATAAACAGTAAAATAATTATGCATCAACAAAAAGTACATACTATTTGCTTGTGCTTTTAAATAGTTGTGTTGCTTTGGTTACATACGTTACAATACTTGGTAGGTTACTATGCATCAATGCACAAACTTTACACACAAAAAAAATTGGAGTTCACAATACCAACAAAAAAGTACAATTCTTTGACAAGACTACACATATGGTACACTATCTACCATTACTTACTCCTATACGCCGCAACCAAGACATTATTGTTCCTTTGATTTATTTTTGAAAACCTAAAAAAAAAAAAGAATCTATATTCACCAACTTGGTTCTATAAATATAAAGGCCACTTATGTGCTATCATATCATAACAATCTCTTGCATTCTCCTTCTTCTACATACTACAAAAAATGGTGGCACGTAATCATCCGGGTGTTGACGACTTCGTTTGTTATTACGGGGGTCATTTCAGGTATGGAGAGGAAATCACCAATGTTGGTAGGAGTAACACCGACATCCTTCTTGAAAGTGATAAAGGTTTATATTTTATGGGTCCTTGTAACATATCACAAGCTCTTGGCTACGATAGTCCTATTCTTCCGAAATACTACTACGTGCCATAAGGCATGTCCATTACAGAAGGACTGGAAGGAGAGGAGGATATCATGCATATGTGTGACGTGATAAAGGATCACGGCGACACGCAGTTAAACATGTACATCGAAAAAGTATCGTACGTTCCAGCAAGTAATTCTGATACATCGGTATTCTTCCATGTTGTATTAACGAGTGATTTGGACCTTTTAAGATTGATTGTTGTTGGTTATTTTTTAAACTTCTGTGGTTATGTTCTTGTTGTAATATCAGTTATTGTTGTACCTTTTTTATTGTACGTACTTATGTTGTCGTTGTAATTTCAGGTATTGAGTGATTTTACTATAAGTACTTATTATGTCTACGAAATTGCAAGGAAAAATAAAGATTCAAAGTCAATGAAAAAACTATGTTCATTTAATATAACTAACAAAATATATTTATTACATTCAATTAACAAACAAATGTTGATTAGATAAATAATTTACAAAACGTATTATTTTTAACTATAAATATTGATTATACATATAATTTACAAAAAGTAATTGTTTTTAAAATACCTAAATAACTAAACTATTTAAATTATTATTTTAATACAAAATAGTAATAAAAGGAAATGAAAAAGTAAAGTAAAATCAATCTCTCCTCCTCTTCTATCACGGACACACTAACACAATAAAAACAAAAATAAAATGGAAAACTCTCCTCAAGCGCATCTTCCACGCGAGCCGTTCCCCTGAACAAGATAACTACCGTATCGGTGCCATTCTCTGCCATATTGAAGATTTAGCTATCTCCATCAACAATCTAAGAACCCAAACTAAAGTAACAATTCAATTTTTTCTATTTCGAACCCTAATAGGGATTAGGTATTTTTTTTCTATGCGTGAATATTAGAGCCTTTTTGTCAAATTTCCCCTTTCTGAGTTTATAATAACAATGGCACTGAATTAAGGGCTCCTAATATAGTTTAAAAATTGCATAGTTAGTCCTTATGTTATTTGAGTAACTAAAATATATGTATGTCCCTTTATACCCTTTATCACTTTGCAAATTCCTTGTTAATGAAACACGATAGGGGAATAACTTCTGTAAAATTCTAAATTTTTATATTTCATATTTTTAAATCCTCTTGTAGTTTCATACCCCTGCATCTTAATGTTGGGAAGTAATAGCAATCTAAGTCCTTATAATATGCAAAACTTTAGAACTTAAAGTATAAAATATTTGATGGGCTTATAATACCCTTTTAGTTTCTATGTATAAGTTATTATATTAGCAATTACTTTTCATGTATACAGATATGTCTATAAGTCTGAACAATTTACACAAGTCTTTCTCAAGGTTGAATTCAGAATTATTCGAAGCCCAAACTACCAAACACGAATTCCAAGTTGATTTGCGCTCGTTCGTTAAATCTCAAATGCTTCCTGACGAGTCACTTACACATCGATTGAATATGAAGCTAGACGATAAGCTACCTTGGTTCTTCAGACCGGTTAATCAAAATTGTTACTGCAGACGAGCTATGGCTGAGTTCTGCTTCACGCTCCATACGTGTAGACTCGATGGTTTTAATGGTAAACTAGATCGTTGGGAAGAATTATGCAAGTATACATTTACAGTGAATGAAAAGGAATATATTTTTGACACCGACATTCTTACCTCAATCTACACTGGTATTTCAGTTGATTAGCTAGTCGAGTTACGTGACGACTTTCTGGGACTTTTGAGGTAGAAGACATGCACCATGGGTTGAAGAACTTTTCCCGAGATTTATTCCAGAGTGGGACGACCCAACCACACATAGAAATCACATAGGGGTTAAAAAGACCAATTTGCCTTCCCGAATGCTAATTGTCGATGCTATTGCATGTAATAATCTACTTTCAAGCACAGCTATCCATCCTTCGGAGAGGCCAATTTTGAACCAGAATGTGATTTACTGGTTATGGAAGTTTAACATGTTTGATGTGGGAGCGGTGATTTTATGCCAAATGATGCGTACACTAGAGAAGGTGTATGGTTCACCCACTAATCGTCAGGAACCTTTACCATTTCCTAGGTTGATCATGTCCTTGTTTGAGAGGTTGGAAATATATCTGAAAGACATGACTATTAAGGTTAAAATCCCAGTCACTTTTTGTGTGGAGGATTACAAATTAAGCTACCGCCAATCCATCTATCTAAATAGGAAGAGAACAAAAAAATAAAACAAACCACTAGACGAAGAGGAAATGGAATACGATACCATGGACATGTCCAGATGTAGTACTACAGTATTTGAATCTTTGCACTCTTTGGAGGAGTACGCCATTCAACGTGAAGACGCTATCGAATCAAGGGCGATTGAACGTGAGAGATCTATGGAAAGAAGAGACCGGGACGGTCATGAGGAAATAAAGACCTATTTGGATGAAAAGATTGACTTACTAAAACTATTTATGCATTTGCCTTAAAGTAACTATAGGGTTGTGCATTTTGTGATGTTATGTTGAATATCTAGTATATTCTGTTATTTTGGGATTTTGTAACTCTTAAGTGACAATTAATTGTATTGAACTAATTTGCGTTGTTTAGTTATGTAGTTGTTCAGTTGTGACACTTATGTGACATTTAAGTGTATTTTGGGAAGTATTTTAACGTTTGTTATGTTGAAGTTGATGTTATTTGACATGGTTTTGGCTTTTTACAAAAGACAGGGACGATATTTGTTAAGTTGCGGGGACTTGTAATGCGATTTACTTTTATTACATTTCCTATAATTGCAACAAACAAATAATATATAGAATAATTAAATAATTAAATGTGTTTAAATTTGTTTTAAATTGTATTGTTTTAAAGTTTAATGAGTTGGTGTTCATTTTTTAAATAAACGTGTACCATAGTGAAATGATTTTCATAAATAAGTTAGAGGTCATAGAGCTTTTATACGTACTACAGGGACCATAATGCAATTCTGGCATAAATACATCCTTTGCAATTTAAGCTATGGGTAGTGAGTTGGTGTTCAATAATTGGCGTTTTAATTTATTTTTACATAGAATTAAGGGTCATTGTGCAATTATGCATAATACAGGGACCATAATGCAATTTTTTGGAGTTCATCTGATACAAAATTTACAACTTCATTCCCACAAAATAGTATTTAAAACAAACAACTTACAAAATCACTTTTGCTAAATTTGCTACATTAGACAATCAATAAAATAGCTACACTGTTGTTAATCTCTTTACTACACCAATTAGTACTACAACTAACAATGTTTCCGCCTATACTCAAAATACACATCACATTAAATAAATCCCTCATAAAATGTCACCTGCAATTTATTAATCTTGTTCATTGCGTGACACCATAAATGATCAGTCAACCATATTATTTTACTGATAGACTCCTCCTTATTTCTCCACGCATTGAATGCAAAACACCTATCCTCCATAATTTTGTAAACATAAACACACAATCATTGCCCACAGGGTCTTGTTCAGGAATACCATTTGGGCAGGAAAAGCCAAAGGTAGTTATATCTTTCTTGTACCAAGAACCCAATACCCATATGCATTTCTTCTTGTAACAACCGCCACTGCCAATAATATAGTCAACTATTAGAACATGAAACACAGTGAAAATTAATCGATTACAAACACATTAAACTTTTACCATTTTATTTAGTTCTCCTTCGAACTCTGACCTTCGTACGTATTTTTTCAGAGTGTCACATCGATGTATAACCTTTAATTGAAAATCGATTACAACTAGTCCCTAATGCTCGCGAATGTTATACGGGACATACAACTATAACAAAATCCATAAAGTTCAGCTAAATAGAGTTTAACATTACAAACATTATTAGAATAAAAATATACAACCAACCTCCTGTAAGGTTTGAAGATTCATCCTTAGACTATTGTTCCTCCAAATTGCTTGTTGAAATTCGTCTGTGGTATCAACCCTTTGTGCCATATGCTAAAAAAACACCTTTATATATAAACTGAAAATCTTATAAATTGATAATGAACTTTACTAAAGGCTGATAAAACTTACCCACACACCAGTTGGGCAATAGTATTTTTCTTGCCCTATGGATAATTGATCTTGGTTTAGTGCAAAAGCCTGGGCGTTGATTATCTGTAGTCTTACATAAAATTATCCAGCAAACCAAATAAACAGGTAAAAACAGACAAATGGTTTAAACAACACTTACGTCTTCATCAACCATCGATTCAAAAGTAATCAACGGTCGCATACGAATACGTGTAACATATCCAGTTTCATTATGAATGACACGCTCACTGAAATATAAAACACGCAAATTAAATAAAAAAAAATGAATACATATATTATAAACATAAATAGGGAGTGTTTTCAACAACACTCACTCATCTGGTTCATTTATGATATACTTTCTTAAGTAATTTGTGTTTTTTGTGGTTGCGGGGATAATCCGGTGAATATGCAGTGTCTTAGTGATATCATCGCCATCATCAGGTATATCAACACGGACCAAACGATTTATATCAATGGACGGTTTTGACGAGTCACTTGTTTCATCTTCAGGGGACACTTCCCGAACTATATCTCGTTCTTTCAAAGCAGATTTTTGGAGTGTATCAAATATTTCTTGCAAATTCACTATATTCTCTAAGAGTGATTGGTTATAACCTTGGTGTTCGGCATCACGTTTGACCAAGAAGTCAAACTTACTCGCTAGATCCCGTTTCATCTTTTCTACCAACGAATTAATACCTTCTGCAGTTGCCGCTCCTTCTCGTGCTCGACTAACTCGCAACTTCGGCATTAAATTATAACCACCCTTTGTTAGATAACCACCTCCAACACTCTTTATCTTGGCTATAACCTTAACCGGTGTCCAATAAACCATAGAGGGTGACTCCTCGTGCTCACGCTTACACTTCCTTGGAGAATTCACATTATCAAGGAACATAAATTACAAATTTAACACTAAGTATTAAATGATAAATCATGCTTAAATAAAATGACAAATTGCAGTTACCTCAAGAAAGTACAGGCAACCCCAAAAAAGACAAATTTTGGTTTCATTCCTTCCTCTCGTTCCTCTAATCTTTTTATTCTCATGTTATATTCTAGTATACCCCAGGGAGAAGATGAAAAACATGTCCGGCCCAGTTATACTCACTAATGGTAGCCAAATTCGTCAAAGGATCATAATACACCCTTTTCAAACCCGCGTCTGTGTTTGGACATAAAAAATATGCAAGACAATTCAAGATGTAAGCAGGAAGAAATTTAGCATCTGCGCCCTTACACGTCGCAATCTTAGGATTCAATGTCGGGTAAGTAATGGCGAACCAAACAAGATACCACCTCCATGAACTCCTCGTCCAAAGACTCCTTCAAAACAATTGGGTTGCCTTCATTACGCAACCCGATAAATTGTTCAATGTCAATTGTACAGAAGCTATACTTGACCCCGTACAAGTCGAAACTATCTGTAACACCGTCGTATCTATGGGCCATCCACTCAACAACCGAGTGTCTAATGTTACCAAGAGTCCAAGATCAACTTGTAACATTGACCCGAACCCCGCTCTTTTCACCAAACTTTTCTGCGTTTCGGTTAGATTTGCATTGATTGTCTTTAATATCTTGATTGAGCACCTTGTAGCCAAATCACACTACTGAAAAAAGGAAACAAATCAATTTACATTTCTATTTGAATCATTACCTTACGTGTATTTAACAACTTAACCTTATTCTCCTTTTTCATTGCTTTCTTATCATACTCGTAAAAGGCTTTATCTTACTCAACCATGTCCTCGTACAGTTTATTTTGCTCCTTTGGAAGAGCCTTAAATTTATCACCCATGTCCTTTTGGAATTTTACTTGCCGGTCCTACTTTTTATAATCGATCTTTCGAGCTTGATCCACAACATACCTATATCGCAAAATTTTTACAAAAAATCAAATTAGACCAAATAAGACATATTTACAAATTAGTCATATTCTAAAACACATACAATAGAACTTACAAATAACACGAATAACCGCTTTTTGGCTTTTTAGGTTTCCAAGGTACCGATTCACCATCCTCGTCCTCGTTTGTTATAACAAACAACAACAAATCACTTTATTTTAGTAATCAATATTGCAATATTCAAGGTCCTTAGTGTAATTTTTTCATAAATGAATGTAGTTGCGCAATTTACACGTCATATAGGTATTAAAGATGCAATATTGTAAAAAAAATCAGGGTCCATATTGCAATTTTTTCAAAACTCAGAGTCCATAGTGTAATTTTGCAAAATAAAGGTTCCATAGTGCAATTTGGACAATAGTTAGACTCTAACTATAAATGTAAACATTTCAGGGAACTAAACATGCAATTTACAAGTCATATAGAGGCTGGAGATGCAATTTTGTCAAAATTCAAGGTCCATAGTGCAATTATGTCAAAATTCAAGGTCCAAAGTGCATTTTTGTCAAAATTTAGACACTAATTACGAAACAAAATGTTTCAGGGGACAAAATATGCAATTTCAAATTCATATAGGAATTTAAGATGCATTTTAGTCATAATTCAGGGTCCATAGTGCAATTTAGTCAAAATTCAGGGTCTATAGTGTAATTCTGGAAAAATTCAAACTCTAATTACAACTTTAGAGGTTTCAGGGGACAAAACATGCAATTTCCTACTCAATAGGAACTAAAGATACAATTTGGTCAATATTTAAGGTCCAAATTGCAATATATTCCAAATTCAGGGTCTATAGTGCAATTTAGTCAACATTCAGGCTCCATGGAGTATTTTAGTCATAATTCACACTCTTATTATGACTTTTGACTTTTCAGGGGACTAAACACGCAATTTACAAGTGATATAGGGACTACAGATGCAATTTTGTCAAAATTTATTATCCTCAATGCAATTTTTTTCAAAATTTAGGGTCCATATTGTAATTTTGTCAAAATTCAGGGTCCAATTTTGACATTTCTTGAGATAATTGCACAATAGGTCCCTATTACAATTACATAAATCCAATTATAATCCTTACCCTACAAATATATGCCGTTCCTTTACAACAACCTTATTCTTTACACCCAACACAAGGTTACGCAAATTACACAGAATCTTATTCTCTATGGTATAAAAGCATTCAACATTATCTATATGTATATTACACAGATTCACTAAGGCAACTTAATTTCATCTAAGGAAAATTAGTTTCAACTAGGGAAAATTAGTTTCAACTAAGGCAAAGTTTCTATAGATTTATTAATAGCATTGTCAAATTATCGAAAATTACAACTAAGGGCTACATTTACTTTTGACATTTACTTGATACCCTATTTGAAGAACAAAAATTTACACTAACTTAACAACATTTGCACCCTACTCATATTACTAAATTCCAGAAGGGCTACATTATAGTTTTGAAACCCATTCGAATAAACTAACCCATTTGAAGTAACTAACCATTTTTTAACTTTATCCTTCACCATTTTGGTTGTGATTAAGAGGAGAACGACAAGTTTCAGTGGAGGGTAAATATTTGTTTGGGTTGGTTACTTCGGTGGTGGAGAGAAAATGTTTGGAAAACGGTTTTCGAAAAAATTAAACGGGAAGGTCCAGGTTTTACAACAAATGATAAGTGAGATATTCTGAGGAGTATGGAGAAGAAATTAAACCATATGCGTTCGTCAATGAAGCAGTAGAATCAAAGCACAGTCTTCGATAATGGCAGTAGCGGTGGAGACGAAGGAGAAAAAAAAGAAATAAGGAAAAGTGTTCTGGGAAAGGTAGATTGGTATTTATACTTCTAAAAAAATTCATTAAAATAAAATTAGATAATTCCTTTACAACATTATACAAAATTGTAGATATATGTTTTATTTTCAGCATTTTATTATAAAAATATATTCAAATAATTGCACTTTGGTCTCTCATTAAAGATAAAAAAAGTATTTGAGATTATTACTCAAAGGGTCTTGAAAAGACCACCTCGTGACCTAAGGAGACCGGCTCCATAGCCTCTTCTTACTAAAGGCCACAAACTAAATTTAACACCATAGCCTAATTTCCCAATTACTTTCCTACCTTTTTTTATTCTCTATATATACTAAATATTATCATAATATTTTTTAAATCTTAAATTACATTTTCAGAAATATTTCTCTCTCTCTCTCTTTCTACCTCTCTCCTCACCTCTTACAATCAACGCCTCTCTTCTCCACTCCATAATATTCCTTCTTTCCATTGCTTCACTTGAAGCACGCAGCCACCAAGCAACCGAAGAAGAGAGCGCGGAGAAGAAGACCGTTGGCATGAACTTCAATGAATATCGCAGTGAAGGTGGAGATTTGACCGATCCGAAATAGAGTTTCGATCTAGGGTTCCGCCATGGATCTTCGGTCTAGGTAGTGGATCCGCCATGGAAGGAAGAAACCCGTTCAACTTCTTTTGATCTGCTGCACAATAATCTCTAAGACCGGATTTGAAAGCCATCGATTCGAGATGCTCAGCAAGTTTATGTAGCAGATTTGTTCTTGCTTCGTGTTTCTGTTTATTTTTTTTGGTCTTTTGCGCTCAGAACTTTTGCGCTTAGAACTTTTGCGCTCAGAACTTTTGCACACAGAACTTTTGCGCTCAACACTGTTGGCGATTAAAAATCTGGCGTTAATGGAACTTTTGCACTCAGACTCAAAACTTTTGCACTCAGACTCAGAACTTTTGCACTCAGACTCACAACTTTTGCGCTCAACACTGTTGGCGATTAAAAATCTGGCGTTAATGGAACTTTTGTACTCAGACTCAGAACTTTGCACTCAGACTCAGAAATTTTGCACTCAGACTCAGAACTTTTGCACTCAGACTCAGAACTTTTGCACTCAGACTCAGAATTTTTGCACTTAGACTCAGAACTTTTGCACTCAGACTCAGAACTTTTTTCCAGACTCAGAACTATTTTCCAGACTCAGAACTTTTTTCCACGCTCAGAACTTTTTCCGTCGGTGGCCGGCGGTGATCGGAGCTGGAAAATATTTGATAATTATGAAAGAGGAGAGAGAAAAAATGATAAAGGAGGAGAGAGATTAATGGTAATGGAGGAGAGAGAGTAATGGTAGTGGAGGAGAGAGAAATAATCTATTTTTTTGTCTTATATGCACTAGAAGGGTAGTTATGACATTGGATATTTTATTGGCCTGTAAAAAAGAAAGAGGAATTGACTAGCTCCTAAGTGGCACTATAATATTTTTTAAAACCCTTTAGGTAATTGACCCAAAGTATTTTTATATAAAGTAATGGTAGGTATCACTTAAAAAAATATTATCTAAACATCTAATATGACAATTAGGTGGACCAATCAAAAAAAAGGAAAAAATAAATATAAAAAAAGAAAAATTATAATTGGACCATGGAAGCTCTCCAAATTATGGTGCCAAAAGGAGTTTACTATTTTGACTTCAACAGCAACTAGACGCGCACATGCTTCCGAATTCTGAGTTTTTCTTTTGCCATTTTTATTCGGTTTTTTGGGTCAATTCCAAATTTTATTCAAATGCCATCTGTTATACGTAACGGTCCAAATCAATAACAGATGGTGGCGTTCCAGTGACGACATTATACATTCCAGTGACGATATATATACATAAATTTATCTTTATATTTTAATCATTCCTACATTGACAAGGGAAACTATACAATAAATTTGTATTAGCGGAAAACTGACAAAAGAGCTCTTCATATTAAAGGATAAAACTACAATAAATTTGCCCCCTTTATTTTTTGTAAAATATCCTTTTAGTTAGCCAATGGAATTGACAAGAAAAATCTTGTAAATATCTCGTCTTGTCTATTTAAAAAAAAATGTATATTTTGCTTTTTGGAAAACTATTCACAAAATTATGTTAAATAAATTAGTTCCAATTTTATACAGATTTTTTTTATCTAATATATTATTAATATCCTTATTATTTAATTAAGTAAAAACCTTATTTTTTAAAATACCTACTAGGGCACCTAAAATATTTAGCTTCTATTTAGTAAATAATCTTTAAATAAATTATAATATATAAGTTTGGTCAATGTGTGCGTCTTACATTGTATTATTTTCGTCTTGTTTTATGCCATTTACCACTTACAAAAGAACTAGTTTTATAGTATATTCGTAAGTAGTCTTTTTTTCTTCTTCAACCATCTCCTTCTTTTTCTAGTTCTTTTTTTCTATCTTTTCGTTCACTTTCTTTCTTCTGAGTTTGTATGTAAGTTGTATCGATTAATCTTTATCCTTGATTTGCCTCTTCCTCAGCTTTCTTTTTGTTCCTTTATTCTCTGAGCTTTTATTTCTGATTTCTTCTCGATTTTCTTCTTCTTGGTATATTTTCTTCTTAGACATGTCTCTTCTACGCGATAGATTGATCGTATCACGAGACATTTTTTAGGGGTTATTTGTACGCTTTATTTCCTATATTTAGACATATTAACATTTTTTCCCGCTTTGGTAATTATTACTTTTAGAGTTATTTGTGTGTAATTTATGTGTTAAATGTACTTCTATTATGTACTTGGATGATAAGAGATCCCGAGGCGAGGATAAGAAATTGAGAAATGAAGGTCAAACCCAAGTTAAGGCGTTAAAGAACCAAAATGCCACTTTTGGAAAGTTAGAACGTTTTACCGGCTAACTTTGAAAATTAACTTAAGAAAGCCACCACGTGCAATTGACGAAGATTCTGAGAGAGCGCTTTGGTTTCTTCAGCATGCACATGTTCTTTAGTAGTTCAATGAACAATGTATTTTCACATCTCACCAAGTCCTTTTTTTTCATATTTCCACTAATCATCAGTTTATGAATACCTTCTAAATTGACTTGTATGCATCTTGAGTTTTCTTCTTTTTTCTCCTCATTAGTTTTAGTAGTTGTTATTTCATTTAAGTAAACTCAATAAGTTTAAGTATAAAACTACACCAAACATTGTCTTCCCTATTTTTTCTATTTCAAAACAATGAATCCACTATTTTAAAACTTTACTAGAATATCATTAGTTTTCAAACAATTCTTTAGTTTCAAAATACCAAATCCTAATATACACTTAACGAATTTAATTTGAACCAAAATACATCAAAATCACATAATGCACTGATGTCTTCATTTATATGATAGATTAATGAAATCACGAGGATATCATTTTAGGGGTATATAGGAACTAGTTGAGGTATTTTCCCCCATTATTTGATGTTCAAGACTTTCTTGTCTAGTTTCGATATTTATGTCACTTTAAAACTTTATGCGTAATTTGTATGTTATGTATGCAGATTTTAGGTACTTGGGTTCTAAGATACCCCGATCTGATGATAAGAAGTCAAGAAACGAGATTACCCCTTGGTTATGGCAAAAAAGGAGGATTCGACCATTTTTAGAAAGTTGAAGCATGTGCCGCCAGATTTGAAAAGTTGATTGGTCAAGATGTCACATGAGATTGACAAGGATCTTGGAGCAGCCCTTCCATATCTATATAGGATTTGAAGTCAGTAACGCGTATGTTTGACGGTTTGCGATTCAGAGCTAAAATGAATAAGTTATTTAATTTTGCGTTGTCGTGGTTCAAGCCAATCCCCTCTTAGTAAATCGTTTTTGGGTTGAATTTGGTCTCTTAAAAGAATCCCACAACCCATAAAATGTGATGGACCTTATAAATATCAAATTTTAACATTAGAAAAGAGGCCCCAATCATAAAGAATTAGAGAAAATCCCCTGGAGTAGAGAAGAGGAGAAGAAGCTTGGAAGCAGTTTATGCCCTTCCAACTCTTTCGTCCATCATTCGTCAGCAATTAATAGTGTATTTTTATTATGTTTTCCATTTGGAACATGAATATTACATCATTAGTTGCCAGTTTTTATTATTTCATTATGCTCAGTTTAAACATAGCTTGAGAACAACAACAATATATGAACCCTAGGTTTAATTTATGCTTTTATTGGATTGGGACATTACATCTTTAGATTAAATTGTTATTTTAATTTATTTGAATTATGTATTTGTCATATATTCTAACCCTTTATCTGGTCAAGTATAGGCCTGCCCTTAGTAATTAGAACTGTCACCCTGAGGTGGGGGAGAGAGGGTTCTATTATTTAAAACGATACGTAACTGTCTAGTGTGCAATAATGATCCCGACGGGCTTGCTTAGCTTGTTAGTTAATAAAGTTAGATTTAACCACTAATCATTGCTTAGGGTCATTTTACCCAAGTCCCCTAGTAGTGTTGAATTTGCCTCCTAAGCTACCCTGATGAGAGTTAGAAGACGTTTATAATCCCGGCTATTGCATGTTACATAATTCAACCTTGTACAATAAAACGTAATATAGATAATAATGGGGATTACTTGCGAGATCTCAAGCTATAATCCCATTCACTCTCCTCCGTTTAATAACATGTCTTTAGTTTGATTATTCCTTTGTTAATTATTATATTTGCATTCTAGTTTTATATACCCAAAAACTAAATAAACATCTGCTATTATTTCGCATATTTAATCTAGCAACTCTTTCTTTTACACTTAATAAGAACACTATACTAAGATTATTCGTAGTCCCTGAGAATGATACTCGATTTACTTACTCGTCACTTGCAAACAATCCGTACACTTGCATAAAGTTTATCCCATTCTCAAGAGGTGTGCACTTTTCTGGCATTATTTTTCCACACCTTTGGAGACGACATATACATATACATATACTTTAATTAAGGCAATTCCCAGTTACAAAGCACCAAATACCATTTTTTGTGTCCTAAGTTTAAAACACCGAGTCACCTATTTTTTCAAATTTTAAACAATGAATTCTATGTTTTAAAATAATAACATTTGATTCCCCTATTTTTTCCATTATCTAAACAATGAATTCCCTGACTATGACTAGTTTCAAGACGATGTTTCAATTCCAAAACACCAAATCATAATAAACACTTAACTAGTCTAATTTGAACCTAAAATACACCATAATCACATAATTTACACATACATAGGGTAATTCCTTGTTTTAAAGCACTAGATATCAATTTTTTTGTATTTCCGTGTTTAAAACATTGCATTCCACGTTTATGAACTTTTCAAATAGTGAATTCCTTGTTCGAATCATATAACTTTTACTGTTTTTAGCATATATCACAATCATTTGCCGTTAAACAAATCAACTCTTCAGTTCATATATGCATTACATTTTTCATATTGTCTTGGAACCCTACTTTTCAATTTTAACCATTCTATACTCAAATCTATTAATCTTAAGCATATTTTGCTAGAATGATTAACACCGTTTCGTAAATCACATTTTTGCATGTTTAATCATATTTTTTCACACATAATCGTAAAATCAAACCAAAATCGTAAAAATACATTTGATTTCTCTTTGGTTCCATTGTTCTTGATTGATTCTTCTATTGTACACTCTTATAATACATTTTCTCTTTTGATTCCTACTTTTTCCTCATTTTTTGTTTCAGTTGTTGCTGAGTCAAACAGTTTTTTTGCAGATAATTTTTAATTGTCAGATTTGGAGAGAGAGGAAATCAAAAAGTTTTGTTATGTACGTATAGTGTGTGTGTGTGTGTTTTACAAGTAAAGTCAAAAGTGTCACATTATCTTATTAGGAAGGTAGAATTTACTTTTATCTTTTGGGTAAATAAGTAGTTTTACAATAATTTTGTGGGTACTTGGCTCTTCTTTTTTACCAAACATAAAACTAAATAAGTAGAGAGGTAGAAACATCGTCATCAGATACCATATCGGTTTTGTATTCCTAGTAAGCAGATGAAAATCGGTATGTAAATCGTAAACTACTTCACCGAGAGAAAATTACATCTAAATCCTCTAGTAAGGAAGTTACCCACTCCACGCTAAACCTACGAATATGCCCGACAAAAATATGAGACCTAGAATTAATGAAATATCTAATTTTCTGCACGAGTGGTTGGACCCTCTAGTTAGTGTAAGATGTGAAATAGAGGCCTTGTGTGACATCGAGGTAGTCAGTGTGAATAACTACTTTCCCATCCTTCACTTTATCACCTAACACACTTGATTTAAGAATAGATTTTGCTCCCCCCTAATTATCGAGTTGCATTAAATTCTTCTGCATGGCTCTCCATTTTCATTGTACCCAATTATCGCAATTCACGTTAGAAAACCATTCTCGGTGAAAGACACATCATAAAATATGTTAATTTGTACATTATGAACCCCAAGATAATTTCCTAGAGGAGGGGGGGTGAATAGACAATGCAAAATTTAAAATTAACCCAAAACAAATCCTTAAATTCTATCCAAAACTCCAAGTTTTAAGAACTCTAGATAGAATGGCTAGAAGACCACTTAAATATAGGTATAAGCGTGTAACACTTGATCAAAGTATCATATGTATATGTATTATGATGAATGCTAGCCAAATATCAAAGGAAGTAATTTAACAAGAACTAAACATTCAAAATAATATGCCTAAAGATATATGCAATATAGAGGAGATAGATCAAACATATGGCATGCACAAAAGTAAAGAGTTAAAGAGAGAAGACAAACAACGATTTAAAGTGATTCGACCCTTGTAGGATTAGTCCACTACCTAAGGTATGCACCCTTAGATTTTCAACTCCTCCAATATAATTCCTTGTGTCTATTGAAGGTGAGAGTACAACCCCTAACAACTTCTTCAAAATTTCCTTCGAAGGACAATATTAGTGTTATCACCAACACTAGGAAAACAAGTGAACAATCTCAGCTCATGATATACCACTTCACAAGTCTATGAAACCTTCATCTTGTATATCACCACACAAGTACTAGTGGTCAATCTCTACCCACGATCGACTACTCCACACTCCGTGAATCCATCAAACTTTGTGGCTTTACCACACAAGTTTTAACTCACACACTGTCTAATCTATGAAAGAACCCTAAGATTTATGATTAAACCTAATCTACCTAGCCTAGCCTTTTCACTCTTAAATAAGTTGATATGAAAGTGTTTTTTGTCTAACTTATATAAATCAATATGTATGTATATACAAAATATATTGATTTTGAACGCTCTTGTAAGATAGATTTGAGAAGTTTTGAAGTTGTGTAGAGAAGATCCACTTTTTGAAGTCCACAATGCCTCTATCTATAGGGTAAAAATCTCCAATGTTCTTGCCCACGTGCCACCTTCCAGTTAGCTAATTTTCAATCATGCTAATGTATATTTCTTCTTATTGGATTCCTAGTGACGTGTCTGAGATGACTACTTAGCAACTAGTACTCTAACTACTATATTTGTTTCCTTTCTAGTTGTTATCCTTTTAACCTCTCTGATACCATCCAATATATTCCATCCATACACTTGGATATGAGTCTTCAAATCTGACGATAAAGTATATTGGGCGCCCGATGTCTTTTCTCAACATGGCTGGTCTTTGTTTTAGCTGGTCCTTAGAATGTCCGTTTGGTGTTCCGCCTTTTCTTCAATGAGGAGGTTCGGTCAGCTCCAATCTTCAAAAGGTTTAGGCGCCTAGACTAGCTTTGGAGGTACAATCTTCACTTCTTCTCAGATCCGGTCTCCAATAGCCATAGTCTTTGTTTCTGGAGTCCTGGTCTTCTTATCTTTCTTTATCTTGTTTAATTGATCACTTTAGGCATTCCTCCTTTTAGCTTCTCAAAGGTCTACTACTCTGTTTATAGCTTATTTTATCTTTTACAAGTTATATTTCTTATTATTCAAGCATCATCTTCTTCTAATATCTCAATATTCATATCCCAAGCATTCATCCTTGATCCTCTCGGCTCATTGGTGAAGGCTAAAGTGCACACCTTGTCTAAAAAAGAAGAAAAATACAGAACCTCGATTTAGGCGTGATACGTAAGAACGAATGTTATTCGACGGGCTCGAATGACCTCACTCTCAATTCTACCTATCCAATACACAATACATGTACTAGGTTAAGCCACGACCAGTTGAAAAAGTATGAGGCAGCTCGAACATACGCCACCAAGTGTAGCACATGAGCCATGATCTCATGTGAAAGTATATCAAATAAGTTGAGGTAAGAATATAGGAGTAAGGAAAACCTCCCACACATCACTAGGTGGTATAAATGAAGTTATAATAAGTGTATGGAAGAACAACAAGAACTCCCTAAGATGCCAAATCATTATAATAAAGTTTATCTTTTCTCTTATTACTTTGTCCTTTATCTAATCTAGATTTCCACCTACAACCTCTACACCACTTAAACAAAATAAGACACCAAATCAAACTGCAAACATCTTTACTTTGATAAATTATAAATGGTAGAATATGTTTTATTAGTTTGGCACTTTCATAGGAAATCGCGGTCAAGTTTTCTGCAGGAACAAAGTCAGTGATACAACGCAAATGCGTATCGAATATTGACTATATAGAGCCACGACCTCTAACTCAGACGAATCGCACGACAACGAGCCCTCAAGAGAGCTGGGAAAAGTTACACCATCGCTAGCGCAACCACCAACCATGAAGTTTGGCATTCCTGGCTCAGCTGAAGAGGCAACTCCAACAAAGACAGTGCGATGAATCTCTTTTTGTGATCGATTAATCCATTCACGAGACATTCTTTCGGGTGTTTATTGGGCCTAAGTGAGGGATTTATTCCTAATATTTATTATATTTCTCTTTTGTCTCTTGTTTGGTCATATTACTAATTTAAAGCTTTTGTGTCTTAATTGTGTAGGTACATGGTTTACACAAGACACCAAGATGAAGAGAAGAAATAAAAATGTCAAGATAAATCCCAAGCCAAGGCATGAAACGAGCCTAGAGTCCCTTTGGGTAGTTAGATCATTTGCCAGAGAAATCTTGACGTCATATTGTTTCAGTCATCACGATTAATTGGCCAGAGCCTTGGACTTAATTCCTTTTGATTTAGATAGAGATTGAAGTCAGTGACGCGTGAGAAGTGACAGAAGTCAACTAGGAGTTGAGATGAATAAGTTATGTCATTTGCTTTCACCGTGACTCGAACTAGTCCAGCATTAGCTAAAAACAGGTTGGGCCTTTCTAAACCTAATTAAGTGAGTCAATGGGGAACAATTTTCTTTAGACTAGTACATAAGTCAATTGGAAACTCCTAATCAACACAAATCAATATTTATCATTTTACTTCAAGAGGAGCAAGAGTAGAAGAGCAGCGGAGAAGAAATAAAGCGTTTTTCATAAAACCCAACGATTCATCCCCAGCTATCCATCAATTCATTCCATCATTAAGAGTAAATTTTATTTATTTTTTCTTTTAATAGATTTTATCAATAATTTTTATTAGTTTTATTTATGTTATCATGAACTAAACCCTCATTTCTTGAGGTTTTCTTATTTAAGAACCTATGTTTATCTATTTAATGTTATGTTGAATTTGGTATGAATGTTTAATTAAAATGGTATTTATTTTATTTCATTGACTATTATTTTTTTTATAACACTATCTATATTTTGGCGAAATAGCGGGTAGCCCAAGTAGTTAAGTTATCAGCCTGACGGGGGTTTAATTGCGGCCTATAGATGTCTAGAGTGCGGTAGTGAACTGTGAGGTCTTGTCTAGGTAGATAGTCAATAGAATTTAATCCTCAAACATCAAAAAACATTTGAGGGGTCTCTAGTGAAGGAGGATTGTCTTCTAAGCTACCTTGACGGGAATCAAATAGATAATGGAATCCTGGTTAATGAGAATTTACCAGCTCACCCTTATTAATATAACATTAGATTAGCGGCATAAGGGAATACAAGCAAAACTCAAGTAACTCTCCCCTTATTCTTCACATATTTAAATCAGTGTTTCCTTTATTTCTTCTTAGTTCATAATTTATCTCGTTAATTATTTTTAGTCTTTAAATTATTGAAAATCCAGAAATATTTATTTGTTTACGTTCGTGCCATTATTCCTATTACAATCTCGTCATCTTACACAATAAAGCACATTTATCTACAATGATAGTCCTTGTGGGAACGATGTTCACTCCTACTTATCTTTATTACTTGTTATCGACTCGCACACTTGGGGGATGTGTCTTCTAGGGTGCTGGTTAATTTTATCACTCTCTAGGATGCGACAAGTTTTTGCCGCCGCTGTCGGGTACTATATTGTTAGATTTTTGTGTTTTTATTTTAGTTCAGAATTGTTAGTTTGTTTTTTGTTTTACGTTGTGTTTTTGTTTTTGTCTCTTCACAGCTTAACATGTTTTGGCGTATGCACTCGGATCCCGAGATATTACTTGGAGACCAAAGAAAGAGAGAAAGAGCAAGAAAAGCACAAGTAGTAATGGCAAATCTTGACCCACAACCTAGTTTGAGGGTTAATGATGATCAAGTAAATCCACCAGTATGAGCTAATCCACCTGGGGATGTTTGAAACAACAATCAGCAAAATGCAAATTTGAATGGAGGCCAACCACCTAATGGTGAAAACAATCAAGTACAGGGTATTCCGGGACCAGGAGTTCCATTTCGTGTTCAACCTTTGGGGATTCGCCCTCCAACTATTCTAGCCACATCTTAAGCCTGATATGGGTATGTTAAATTAATTCCTTAATTATGGGAATTATATTGGAGCTGCTCACCAAGATCTTGTATGAGCTATTTGAAGTATATGCGAATGTGTGATGCCTACATTACTCAAGGTGTTACAAAAGAACAAATGTACTATTTCATGTTCCAATTTTTCTTGACCGAAGGCACAACTGAGTGGCTAGATAGATAACCATCTGAGACAATCCTAGAACGGGATGCACTTCAAGTATGGTTTTTTTATATATTCTATCGCAAAGTATGAGTATGAAAGATCAATTTGAGCTTGCAAATTTCATAAAAGAGGTTGTCGAGAGCTTAGGGGAGACATGAACTAGGTTCCAACAACAGATGACAAGGTGCCCTCTTCACGGGTTCACCCCATTGATGCAACTATCTATGTTCAATAAGAGATTTGATGAAAGTGCAAGGTTACGATTTGATAATCTCACCAGTGGTGGTTTTATGTCGATGGATCCTATTCAGTTCGTGCATTAATAGCGCCATTAGGATAAATTCCCTCGCTGTAGAAAATCCTTTTGGTATAATTACATGGATAACGCCAATATCATAAAACTTAAGTAGTTGAGTCTTTTGGGAGACGCAATGGCTTAATCTTTAGGGATGGTACTCACCCTCTCCCTCCGTTTCGCACGATCGTCCTAACCGCTCCTCTCGTGGATCTTGTTACCATTATTGGATTCTCAATGGGTGTCGATGTTCTTTTACTTCAATCATTCCCATAGGCGGCATCAACTGTTAGATTAAGGATCTACCAGATTTACTGTTACAACTAAATAAGCTATAACTCAAATTTATTATACCTAGATTAACCAGATCTATTTTCAATAGGAGTTGAAATATTTTTTAAATACACCTTATATGATTTAGGGTCCGTAGAACGAAAAGTCGTCTCTAAATTTTGTCTATAATTCTAAATTTAAATGGTCTCAAGTAGTATTCCTGACCGACATAATCGGTTAAGGATAAAAAAAGTTGTACCTCCTAATCGTAGTCTGGCACATTGTATTTACATAAAATATTGATACCATAAATAGTTTAGGTTAATCTTACTAAAAATATGCATACTTTTCCATACATATATTCATTCAAATCAAAATTAGTATATTCAAGTTGAGAAAAGGATTTTTCTTATTCATCCTGTTTTGTTTAAGTACTAGAAAAATAAAAAGGTCATGCTTTAACTAATTCAACCGGTTACATAAAAGTTTTCATTCCAAGTTGTTGCTGCTTCATTGGCCCTACCCAATGGCCACCATCCATGTTTCACAAGAATCCCCACACGCTCTCCTCCACCTCTTATATGTCTATAAAAAAGTCCAAATACAGCAACACCTCTTGCTCATTTACTCATCTCTATCCTAAAATGGCTTCTCTTCTTCATTTGTCACCCATCTTTCTAACACTATTCCTACATGCTTTGTTAGCCTCACCCGCACAATCACTCACCTGTACATCACAGACCTTCCCTACCAAATATGCAAACTGCAGTGATTTACCTACCCTTAAAGCCTATCTTCATTGGACCTATGACCCAACTAATTCCTCTCTTTCCATAGCCTTCATAGCTCCACCGGCTAAAGCCGATGGATGGATCGCTTGGGGTATTAACCCGATAAGTACTGGTATGATAGGTACCCAAGCTTTGATAGCTTTCAAAGATGATAACGACACTATAGTAGTCAAAACCTACAACTTAACTTCTTATAGATCCATTGATGAAACCTCAAAGCTTTCGTTTCAAGTTTTGGATTCAAAAGCAGAGTTTACTAATGGTACTATGAAGATCTTTGCCACATTAACACTACCAAAGAATATGACGGAGTTGAATCAGGTGTGGCAGGTCGGAGCTGATGTTGACGATGGTGTGCCACAAAAGCATGCTTTTGCGGTGGAGAATTTGAGCGCTAAACAACCGTTATCGTTAGGGAGCACGGTGGTGGGTAATAATACTTCGGTGGCAGCTGGTGGAACCGTCGGTGGAGATAAGAATGGTACTGCTACTCCGCCTGTAGCTGAGAGTGGAAACTCAACCTCGCCTAATGGAGCGGTGTCAATGAAGTTCAGTAACGGTGCGTACGGTATTTTGGCAATATTCGCGGCATTGTTTTTGGGTTTTTAGATCTTAGTAGCTTTTTTTGTTTATGTTGATTTTTAATATTGTAATAATGGTACACGATGGATTAGGAGCATTAAATCTAAGGTATAATTCAGATTCTATATGAATTATTATTAGATAAATTATATCTGTAAAATCATGAGGTCGCAATTTATAATTTGGGTTATTTTAGTAGTTTGAGCTCGAATTAGTCTTATCTCGGCGTATTGTTAAAGAAAAAAAAGGGTTAACGCTATGTTTACCTTTTTCTACGATTTTGTTATGTTTTTGCTTCATTTTTTTAGTGCAAATTCTCTTTGTTGTAGTATTAGTTTTGCAAATTTGTATTCAAATTTTACGATTTGCTAGAATATTCAAATTCTACAAAATTTAGAACCCTCTGTAGAAAATACAATCTATCTGGTTATGCGTCACAATTTTTATTTGATCACAAAATATCGATCAAATTGCATTTGCCTAAAAAAGATTGGTCAATTACTTTGATCTTTTTGTTAAAAGATCGAGTTAAGAAAATAAAATAGGTATTTTTTTTTTTTTTTTGGACGGTAAATAAAATAGGTACTTGATATTTAAAATGATTTTTTTCTGTGGAGGCTTTTTATCTAAATCGGTCTTCTTCTGCCTTGCGTAAAGGGCACCTTTTGTCATTTTGTTCACACTCCATTCCGTCTACGGAATCTCCTTCTCCTGAAGTGTCCAAAAAAAAAAAAAAAAAATCTCCTTCTCCTGGATTCTTTGAAATAAAAATGTTCCTAATTAAAAGGATTACAATGATTCGTGTCACTTAGTGTCCAAAAAAAAAAAAAAAAAAAAAAAATTCGTGTCACTCTACTTTGCTTTTTCCGTCTTTACAGTTAAGAATAATCAACATTAATGCAAGTGGGGAGTATCGCATTAGACTGCTTTATTTACTCTTCTTATTATCATATTTTCTAATTTTTGAAGTAATAGTTACATATATTTTGTTATCAATAATAAAGTAATGTAACGTTGAGTATTATTACAGTTGAGTATCATTAAAGAAATATCCTAACAGTATTCATAATGTAAATTACAAAGATCCAATTATATTTTCTCTCCAATTTTTTTAATTTTATAATTAGATTATTTTAAAGTATTTTTTTAAATAATAAATACTTAATGCCTCATTATAAGAAGCAACATCATTTTTTCTCTCCCAAACACTCTCTATTCTTTTCAAAAAAACCTCATTTCTAAAAACCAAATTTTTCAGTTTTGAGTTTCATCTTCTGTGAATCTCATTATCTTGTTAGCTTTTTTCCTTGTTTTTTCACCTCCTACTCCCTCCTTTTCACAGTTTTCTTTCTTTCTTTCCTATCCAATAGCATCTTCAAAACCCTTTTTCTCTTTTCTTTCGGTTCATTTATTACTATCCTTCAAAGTCTTCAAGACTCCTTTAATCATTGGCATTAACTCCTCCAGTGCAATGAATATATATGCTATAAACCATCCTGCAACAAAGAATGGTGTTACTTTATCATCTGAAAGTGCAAAATACTACCAAGAAATTGAAGATCCTAAGCTTCTAGGTAAGTGAAGAAGACAAAGAAATAGTGTGGAACAAAAGACCTTGGACAATCATGAAGAAGCAAGTGACGCTTAAAGAATTCGAAGCTAACACTAAGGTAACTCACACTATAGTTTGGTTAAGGTTATATGGTTTACCTGCTACACTTCTTAACCCTAAGAGTATTAGCGAGATGTTGCATAATATTGGTCAAGTTCATGAGGTCTTTCTTCCTACTGAACAAAAAATCAATGATCTATCCTTTACAAGAGTCAAAATAGAGTGGGAAGTTAATAGACCTATAGTTGCTGGTTTTAACTTTTGGTTTAATATCCATACCTCAAAATGGATAAGAATGAAGTATGAGAATATCGGTCAAATTTGCTATAAGTGTGGTCACTTTGATCATGAAGAAATTGAATGCACTGATCCACATAGAGTAACCCCTCACTTTGGTGGATATGTTAAAATCTCCACAAGAAACAACCAAAGCTCCATTTTTGGTCAAGCTCCAAGAACCACCGTGAAGAATAGAGGGGGCCCATACACCGGAAACTTTCACCAAAAGGGAAACAATGAAGCTGCTTCACCAAAAGTGCAGCCTAACACAAACAACAAAGGGAAAGGTAAGGAAACTTATCCTGACAAACCTATTTTCTACTTTAAAGCTAGTGAAAACACACATTATCTAGTGAAAACACACATTTTCTTTGTACCATATCGGTGGAACAAGGGATAAAAGTTTAGCTTTTATATTAAGACCTTTCACTTACATATATAAATGTTCTACTTATGGAAGTTAGAAGTCTGTGTATTTATTCCCGCACACATAGATTTAAAATGGAAAATATTTTTCGATTTTAATACAAAACATCTAATGTAAACAAAACGTTTCTGATAACCTCTGTTGATTTTCTTTCCTTTGATCCTAATTACATAAGTTATTCCTTCGTGGTTATACATATCCCTCCTCTGATTTCATTTCCAACACACGGAATTTTTGAATAACTCTCTCTTCTTTCTAGAAGTCTCTTTGGTTTAAAACATTTTTCATAGAATTTTTATAGACCAGTTTGAGCAATTTTTCAATACTCTACTAAAGCGTGCACTCTAGACATGACAATAATAGTCATGCCTTGTGAAACGACAGTTGAACACAGTGGTTCACCATGCTACTACAAACTGGTTTCTTTATTCTAAATTATATTCTGTTTTATTATTCAATTTGTCTAGTTATTTATCTACAATTAAAAAACAGTTTTCTAGTACATTTCTAGAATTAATGTGAAAAATCTCTCTGATTTGTCAAAACTCGAACCATTTGATGGTTCAAACTTTAAAAGTTGGTCGCAAAAGATGTTGATCTTTTTTATATTTGGAATCTCGTAGTGTGCTTTTTACTAATTGGTGTGGCCTAAGGTGTGATAAAAAGATGATGTAATTTAGATGCAAATAAACACGCTAAGCTAACACAGTACTGCAAGTATTACAGGACGTATGCAAGTTTTAATGATAAGAAGATTCGTTCCTCAGAGACTGACGAAAGTTAGAGAGAACTTATGCAAATTATCAAGTGCAAATATAAAAGATTGAAAAGATAATACGCAAATAGAAAGAAAAGATAGACAAATATAATTTGGTTTTCAAATAATAAAACTAAACTAATAAACTAAAGACAGAAAATAAATAAAAGAAAAGAGAATAGTATGAACGTTAGCTTGAGTAATTAGCATGTAATCCCCACTAGTTTTGCCGTTCTAAACATGTAAGGGTGAATTATGTAGTATTTCAATAATCGGTTCCAATTCGCTATCGGTAGTTTTAAATAAGATTTACCTGTGTCGATAAGGCTTCCTAAGCAAACTTTTCCTGTAATTGGTAAATAGTCACAAGTACTAAACCATAGTGATTATCTAGTAGGTTGGGTTGTCAGATCAAACCGAATATTAGACGTTATGTGCTAAACATGTAATTAAACACCGTTGTCAATGGTGACCTAATTACTAGATGGTAATTCTATATGGTCATGGTTCCACAAGAACACAGAATATAAATCCAAACACATAAACAGAGAATAAAAACAATAATTCAATTTAAAACATAGAATCCCAAATTAGATAGATGTCAATCAAAACTAGGGTTCATACATATATGCTAAAACTCAAACTAATAGAATTAATTCATACTAAGAAAAGAAGAGAAAAGAATTACAGAATCAAAGGTTGAAGGAGACATATGGTGTTCTGCTCCTTCCAGACTTCTTCTCTTGTGTTGCACCTTCCTCTTGGCCTTAAGGTCTGGCCAAGGATGATTTTAGAGTGTTGACCTAATTCGTTTTCTTGAAGGAGAAGTAAGTGGTGGACTCCTAGCCCAACTCAAATTCGTAAGGAAATAAAGATAATTACTGCTGAACTGTTTTGAGCATATCTTCTTCGTTATTGGTCGGTTTTTGCTCCATAAGATACCAAAAGAATCCTCACAGAATTATCTACGTCCATATGAAAGAAATTTACCAAAATCGGCTTCTTTCTTGGAGTTATCACCACTTTTTTAGGCGTGTGCTGCAGAAATTCAGATTTAGGCAGCTTTTCCTTTTCCTAATTGAACTATGTTTCCTTCTATCTCCAATTACCATGCTAATCTCTTTCCATATATTGTAGTCTTTGACTTGGACTCTAATTAATCTCCATAATTATCTTTAAAAATTCACACTAAATAAACAATTAAATCCAATATGCTCTAAAAATATTATGTTACTAAATCAAGACTCAAAATAGGAAAGTGCACTAAATTAAGCTAAGATCGACCTATAAACTAATAAATACGCCTAAAATGATGTCTCAGAAGTATATTATATTATCACAAATGAGGAGACATCACTAATCCTTTTGTCTTGGATCCTCCTACTAATGACAAGAATTTGAATGAACGCTTTTAAAATATAAAAAAGAAATGGGGTTGTAAGGGGTACAATCATGAACCATATGAAAGACGCAATGTTTGATTTGTTCTTCAATGAATAATCTGCCAAATCCATCTGGGAGACTATGGTTGCTAAGTATGGAGTCGATGATGTTGGCTTGAAGAAGTATGTGCCTAGTAATTGGAGCAAGTTCACGATCACCAATCAAAACCAATCATGGAACAAGTTCACGGGTATGAAAGTTTATGTGTTGTGGTCATATCTGATTCAGTGAAAATGTGTGAGGTATTCATGGCTAGTTGTCTTCTCGATCATTTTCCAACCTCCTGGAGTGACTACATATTTTATCTCAAATACAAAAAGAGGAATATGACATTTCAAGACCTCATCGGTCATATTCGTACTGAGGGGGCAAAATTGTTAAAAGGATAATATAAACTCTTTATATTTTAATTACTCTAAAGCTAATCTGGTTGAATAATCTGGGAATGCTAAGCAAGACAGGTTCAAGGGTAAAGGGAAGCAAATCCACCAGCAGCAAATTTGACTAATGCTGACAAGGTAATCATCAAGGTGATGGTTGTAGTGAATCTGGTAGAAAACAAGATGGTGTAGATTTTGGGTACCATAGCATCAAGGCAATACTGATACAATAGAGAACTATTTTAGGAGTTCGAGGAAGTGGTTGATGTCTTGATGGGAAATGTGCCTACATGGGAAATGACCTTGACTAAACCATTGAGATTTGAGAGCATACACCAGAACCTAAAAGGGACAAAAACAAAAATCAAGTGTAAATCTGAAAAACGACTAAAAATTACTACTCTAAAACTAAACACAAAATCTAACGAAATACAAGTCCTCGTTAGCGGCACCGAAAACTTGGTGGTGGTTAGGGTGTGATATAACTATATAATTTAGAAGAACTTAACACCCTAAACCAGTCACAGAAACTCACTGTAAGTATCACAGGTCGTTTGCAAGTTTAGTTAATAAGTAAGATTCGCTCGTAGGGTAGTAATATGGCTAGAAGAGAAAGCGTAGTAAAGAATAGTTTGAATAAAATACAATTACTAAAAATGAATAAATTGGAGATACTAATTAAACTAATAACTATTGCAATAAAATAAATACAACAAAATGAGATGAGAAATATAGCTTAGGTTTGCTAGTATGCACTTATCCTTCTAATTCTTCTTCTAGTTATAAGGGTAATTAAAGCTCTTAGAGTAAGTAGTAAGGCTTCTATATTCATCATGATCCCCTTCGAGGTGGACTTAGGTGGAAACCTAACAATTACCAAGGGACTTGGGCAAGGGGACCCTGCGCAATGATCGGTGGTTAATCTCAAACCCTAGTGACTATCTAGTTAGGCAAACTCGTCAAGATCACTACCGCACACTAGACGTTTATGTGGTGTTTCAACAATTGGACACCCCTTCCAGGTGACCATCCAACTGTTATGGTAATCCTATACTCGTGCACTAGCAAGAACTACAGTCAATACATCAAAGCACATAAAATAAATATAAAGGTTAAGAAGATCAATCGCTTTAAAAAGGTTTTTCCCAAACAAATTTAGATAGAAGAAAATATAATTCAAAGATTATACATATGCAAAACCCAAACTATGGGGAATTTAGTTCATGCTAATAAGAAATAAAATAAAATAACGATACATATTGTCAACTTGCTTCTCTTGATGACTTCTAAGATTAATAATAATTAAAGGTTGAGCAAGGACATGTTTACAATGATAAGAAGATGTATTTATAGGTGTTTTCTAACCCTAGGTCTAAATCTTGGAGTGGAAGACAAGTAATTTGAGTCCAAGTCCAATTCAAATTTGTTTCCGAAAATATAGGACGTGATAAATACTACTTCAATGATTTGGCCATATCTCCTTCGATACTCGGTCAAATTTAGTGTGCGACCAGTCAAAACGACCGCAATTCAAAGATCTATCTGCTGGTAAAATATCTCATCTAATTTCGTAATAGATTTTCTGCAGTCTTCAAAATACTGGACGATTTTCCAGCATGACAGATTTACTTGGCAACTTTTTCTTTCTGGATTCATCTTTGTTTCCTTTTATCCTTAGATTTTACCTTGGATCTTCTTTCCTTAACTCCTTGATATTGATTTGGCCTCTAAATATTTCCTTTTACTTAAGAGCTTCACAATAACACACAAATTATACCAAAAACGCTACAAAAGTAATAAATCTCCAAATCAAGACATGAATTAAAAAATTATCTAATAACAAGGAAAATCCCTTGACAATTAACGAAATACACCTAAAATATTGTCTCAAACCTATATTAATATATAACAAAAATGGAGACATCAGTAATCAGATAGTTTTCAAAGGCGGAGAGCTCCTGGCAGGTGTAGTAATTCTTAAGAAAGCAAAGCACTTGGCGTATACGTTTAGTAAAGTTTAGGGTCGTTTGTCGGGTACTCTGCTATCTAGGCGGAACATGATGAACCTTGTGGGTTGGATTAAAACCAGTAAGAGTGTCAAATAAACACAGATAGGAGCTATAGCAAATGGAAGCATGTCGGTGGAGGGGGAAGTATTATTAGAGATGGTAATGGCATTTGGGTAAGTGGATTCTCCATGAAAATCAACCATGACTTGCCAATTATAGTTAAATTAATAGCCCTATTTGAAGGTTTGAAAATGGTGGAGAATTTGGAAATAAGGGAGGTAAAGGTGGAAGTGGATTCTTAGGAGGCAGTGGAGGCAATTCAAAAAGTGGAGACTGGTAGAGGACCGACGACGTGGTGACTACACTATATTAGAATAATACTTGCTAGAAACAGAGGTTTTTTTAATAAAGGGAATTTATAAAGAAGCTAACTTGTACATAGATTGGTTGGCGTGTGCGGGTATGTCCCAACTTAGCGAGTTTTCTTTTCTCCATTATCCCCCGGATGACATTGGAGTTTACTTACATAAGACAAGATAGGTTGAAAGGCATCTAAAATAATGATGTATTAGCTTAACCCACGATCTTTAGGATCTCCATTCTAATAAAAAAAGTTATTTTTCTATTCTTTAAAAAAAATAAAAAGAAATCTCTACTAATATGATAACAGAAGTTATTGGACTTGACATTTTAGAAAATGGATTTAAACACGTGACCTCTTAATAGTTACTTTTTCTTTTTCTTTTTCTTTTTGGCAAATTAAGAGTTACGTACTTTGACTTTAAGGTTGAGATAGTAGACTTTCCTCGATATTAAAGATAGTTGGTGGGTAGATGAAGGTATTTCCGTTCCCGGAATTAAGTGTTCACATGCATTGATATCGTTAAAAATAATAGTCTATGCAGCATTTGATTACTCACTATACTAATAGTAATAGTAAGGGGTTTTTCTTGCATGCGATTTTAGGTATATTCTAATAAAGTGCTTTATGAGAATATAGCTATTTTTTATGAAAAATATCTATTTTTTTTTTATAAAAGGTGATTTTATGAAAAAGTTGTCAACTTTTTAATAAATTATCTAGGACTTACGTTAATAGGTATATTCTCATAAAATTTAGCTAACTTTTCGTAAAATAGGTTTAAAATAGGTAAATTAGGAAAACCGAATGGAATAATCTCTCAATAGTAAGGTTCAAAGATTATTATACTAAGGTCACGATTTTTTCTTTTCTTGGACGGGTAAGCTCAAGTGATTAATGCATATAAAATCTATATAATATATAAATGGAGGATCAATAGTGTGAATGTGTTATATATTTTTCTATTTTTAACATGTGGTATTCTATTTTTCACATTTGTTATTTTATTTTCTCATATATATTTTTTTTATTATTTTCTTATTATGAGTATGACATGTATTTTTTATTTATAAAATTTGTAATATAAAATTTTTGAAATAATTTTTTGTATTAAGATAGCACATTATAATTTTTTTAACATAATCTTTTAACTTAAAGCGTGTTTCCGTGCATCGTTCGGGATCAAAACCTAGTATGTGTTAAACCAAGATACACGAATGATCAATGCTGCAGAAGCTAATATTTGTTTTTTTTTGGGTTAAGGGATTGTATTAATATTGGGGGGAAATACCTGGGTGGATACCTATTGGATCCGAATTTCGACAATCGGGTATTCAAGGTTTTCAAAAGTGACAAACGAGTACCCAATTTTTTATTTTATATCTTCCGTTAGTACTCACGATTACTTTTGACGTTAAGTGCCGCGTGGCGATTGCGTTATGTCTTCCGTCAATACCCAAGTTTTCAAAATTTAAAAAATAAGTTCCCAAGTTTTAAAACATTTTTTGAATATTATTTCGAAGTGTCTATACTTGATTATAAACTATGTATATTGTCGATAATACCTCTTTTTTTCAAAGATAATTCCTCCTAACGTGAAAATGAAAAAAAAAAAAGAGAAATAAAGAGAAATGTTATACAAATTAATTTACGATTTTTATTTTATCTTATCTATTAATAGGATTCATTTTGATTGCATTACTTATAATCCAGTGGGATATTATTATGAGTAATGTTGGATATCACCCCAAATCGTATCATCCTTTTATCACCTCCTAGGTGGATTTTAAATTAACCAATCAGATGATTTCTCTTTCCTGATTTATTATTTTCTCTCTCCTTTACGATTGGTCCACCTAAGAGGCGATAAAAGGGTGATGTGATTTGGGGTGATATCCAGCATTACTTATTATTATGAGATAATTACCCCTAGGGTCTTGACCACACCCCCCTCTTCGAGTTAGCACCCCCACCTAGAGCCTCTTCTTACTAAAGACCTCAGCAACTTTTTAACACATGAACCCCAAAACCCCAATTACTAGACTACCCTTCTTTTGTTTTCTCCCCCTATATATATACTAATTTAGAACCCATACAATTATTATTTCAGATCTATTTTCTCTCACTTCCCTTTTTTCCCTCTCACCTCCCAACTCTTCTCCTTCGTGGATTCCCAAACCACACCCACCACCATATGTAGCCACCACCACCCACCACCGAGATCTATATAAAAGACCACCACCGAGCTCACCTTACATAGCCACCACCACCCACCACCGAGATCTATCCTCTCTATAAAACACCACCACCGAGCTACCTTATTTAGCCACCACCACCCACCGTGAGCTCGTAACCACCGGAGAGGGAAGCAGCTTCGCGAGCTCGTGACCACCGTACCTGCTGGAGAAGACTGGAGCTGCTGGAGAAGCAGCTTTTCGCGAGCTCGTGACCACCGGAGGTGGTGTTCGTGGCTGCTGCCTCGTCGCAACAATGGCAGATCCGGCGAGCTGCTGTTCGAGTGTTGCTGTGGTGCTGTTCGGGGTGCTCGCCGCAGTTGCAGGTCGGAGTTCCAGGGTCGTGGTTGCTGTGTAGTTGCAGTGGTGCTGCTGTGCTCGTCTTCATCGTTTTGTTGAAGCTAGTTCCATGGTGATGGTGACACGGAGGTGGTGGCGCGAGCAGGTATTCCGTGACATGGTGGTGGTGGCGCGAGCAGGTATGGCGTGGTGAAGCCTTCGCCGGAGTAGCAGCAGTGGTGGTGGTGCGCCGAGAACGCGTGAAGCCTTTTTTTTTTTTTTTGTTTAGTTTGAAATGGTTGACCAGATCTAGATCTGGTCAAACCACTTAATGTTTTTAGTTTTTTTTATTTTTTAATTGTATATCTTTTTGTAATTGTTAAAAAAAGTGTAATAAATGTGAATAAAAGCTTTTTTTGGACTATTTTTATGCCTTGTTTTTATAGAGTATTTATGTAATTTCTAAGAGTACTCCATCTTTTTTATAGAGTACTCCGACTTTTTTACAGAGTATTCGGTTAAATTGTTAGAGTATTTTTTTAATTCTCGGAGTACTCTCTCTATTTTCATAGAGTATCGGGAAAAACTGAGAGTACTCTCTCTTTTTCATAGAGTACTCTCAGTTTTTTCCGATACTCTATGTTTTTTCCGGCGACTGGTGTCGGGAAAAACTGAGAGTACTCTCAGTTTTTTCCGATACTCTATGTTTTTTCCGGTGACTGGTGGCCTGAGGTGGTCGGTGGTCGGTCGTCGGAGGTCGGTGGTCGGTGGTCGGTGGTCGGAGGTCGGTGGTAGATGGTCGGAGGTCGGAGATGGGTGGTAGGTGGTAGGTGGGTAGTGATAGAGGAGAGAGAAACAGTGACATCATACTATTTTGTCTTTTAGTGTTAATAAGGGTAGGAAAGACTATTGTCAAAAATGAGGTCCCTAAGAATAACAACTTTCAAGACACTACTCTATAGAGAAAAAATAGTGCTCCTAAGACCCTATAGATAATTCACCCTATTATTATTCTAAAATGATTAAAAATAAATAAATTATGGTCGATCTTTATATTCTTGGACCATTTTGGGTCCACCATTTGCGGAATGGCCTGGTCTCCTTTGGCTCCTATTGGAGATTTTTATTTTCTTTGTCCACTGACTTCACTCTTCAATTATACCTTTTTTCTTTTTCGAAACTTAAAATAGTCAACTTTACTGAATATAGAGACAAAACTTCATATTTACTTGAGTATTTAAGGTTGTTAAAAGTTTGAAATATATCAGATTAAAGAGTAGGCTATATTACTGTTAAGGACTAGGCTACATTACTGTTGCTATTAAGGTTGTTAAAATAAATTAGTCATATTCATAGAGTCAAAAAATTATTCAACACAAACGGAATGATATATTCTTTTTTTTTTTTTTTTGGTCGGAACGGAATGATATATTCTATCCAACACAATTATGTTTCGTTCTTGCTTAGGGTTGGTCCTTATTCTTGGATAAATCACTAAATTTTATATTCTTTTATAGAAAAGATTTTAATTTTTTATAAAAAGATTTTATTTTTATGAAAATAATATTTTTCTAGTTAAAAAAATCTTTAAAAAGAATATTTCAGTTTAAATAACTAAGAATATTTTAGTTTTTTGGTCGATCATGCTCTTATTATAGGACCAACCAGTGTTCTAAAACAAGGCCGCCTAGGCGCTCTGACTAGGCGTTCTAAAGTGCGTTCCGCCTAGAATTTCTCTCGAAGGTGGCTCGAAGGTTCGTCTACGAATAATATATTTAATAAACTACCCGATCGGATATATGGGTCCCCCAAACCGAATTATTCCTAGCATGATAGCCAATAAATAACTACTTCAATCTAATCCAACTCAACGCATAAGTAAAAAATAAAGAAAAAACTACTTAGTTTAAAGTTTGAAGGCGCGAGAAAAAAGAAAGGTATGATTTTTCAAAATTTCAAGTCTAATTTCTCGAATTGGTCATTTTTTAGGTTAAAAATAATAAATTATTGTAACTATATAATTAAATATTTACTAATTATGTTAAATTGATCTACTTTAAATATACTATAATGTAAATAATAGTCAATTCAATGTTTTAGTAATATATATTTAATGTAAAATAATATAACAACCGCCTAGACAGATACCGCCTAAATTCCGATTAATAGGCCGCCTAGCCATGTAGGCGCTCGAAGGTGGTCGACCGCCCTAATAGCGCCTAGCGCCTTTTAGAACCATGGGGCCAACTAACGACTAATCATCACCTTGATAAATTTTTCAATTAATTAACCAGACACGAATTTTTCCTAATGTATATTCATCTTTTTGCTTCTCATATAACGAAATAATAGCAGCCATTTCAGATGTTATTATATGTGATTTTACAAGTAATTTACATTTTTGCCTCCAAATATACCATTTTATGTTTATTTTTTCTGTCGGGTACTTTCTGTTCAGTTTGCATATGTTAAGTATTTGAAAAAAAATGTGTTAAGTATATCATGAATGTGTTCGAATTGATCTGTTGTGCGACTCATGCCTATTAGGATTACTGAAAACAACATTTGAATTAACTTCCAAACATAAATAAATCCAGTCATTGTCCGATGTTATCAAGTCTATAATATTGGTCCCAATTCTATGAACTACGAAACAAATCAACGTGAAATATGACCATTGGAATTCTAAGGCACATTCGAATATTATTTTGAAGTGGTCTATACTTGATTATTATGGTCATCAACCCATCATCGTGACATCGAATTAAAATTACAATTCTATATATTAAGACGTTAATGTAGTGCACATCAATAAAGGCACAACCCAAAGTCTAACCAACCCTTCAAAATTGCACTAGATTCCTATAATGTGTAAGATTGTACATTTGCACTTAAAGTACCAATATATCTTCTTAAAACTAACAATCCTATAAGTTTCTATATTATACAAAATAATATGTTATTTTACGGTACATACTATTTATGTAAAATATACTATTTATACATCTCATGTCAATCTGAGATGTATATATTTTCCTTTGTTTGATGAGTATGGTGAGATCACTTAGTTATTCTGATTTTGTGTTTTTCTGATATCTTCTTGGTTTTTTAGAAATTATGTACATCACTATTTTCATAGGTATTAATTCTTCTTTACTTTTTAATTTTATGGATAACTGACCTATGTAGTTTTGAAGATAAACTTTATAGTATAAAGGGAACATGCGGTTAGATTCTTTTTCAAAGAGGCCACAACAAATATTAAAATACTTAAAAACCTTAAAAAACTAAAACTATATAAAAACAAAAAACAAGTGGCAAAAAGCATGGATCACCGAGTCATTGAGTATGAATACTGTTCATACCTGTCCACCACCACCGACCACCTTTAGCACCGCCGCACGGGGCGCACTCAGTGATTTCACTGAGTATCATAACAATCACCGAGTATCGGAAAAAATCACTGTGTATCTAAAAATCCTTGAGTATCAAAATAATGTGCTAAGTATGAAAATCACTGAGTACGTAATTTCACTAATTATAGTCATCAAAATTCTAAGTATACTTAGTAGACCTCTCTGTATACTCACCTAATATCTGAGTATACTCGACAAATATCTGAGTATGCTCATTGAATATTGAGTATTACCTAAAATCACTGAGTAGTAACACAAAATTAAAGAGAATAAATGCAAAACATTTACTTTTATGATAGGTAAAATTACAATGGTTAAAAAAAATTAAAAAAGTACTCTATTTACATTAAATAAACTAAAACTACAATATAAGAACCTAAAAACTACTATGAATATGGAGTATTCGAACTAGATTGTAAAGTGTTCGAACAAACAAAAAGGAAGGCCAAACTTTGCACATTGATGCTCGGAAAAAAAAAAGGAATGATGCTCATCTCATGGCCATGGATCGACAAGACAAGAAGAACGGCTCTCAGACACAAAAAAAGAGCAGATATGCTCGAAACACCATCCACAAACCAAGCCAAGGTTACACTCATCAAATCTTCTCCTATCTATACAGAAACGAGTTAGTGACTCTAATAAAAAAAATATTAAATGAAGCTTCAACTAGATTTAATGGATCTCCAATCTCAAATCTGGACTGATCTCGAAGTAATCATGGAAATAAACTTCTTATTCACCAATATAGGTTTACAAGTATAATAGATCCGTTCACGTATTAATGGAATAACAAACCAAAACGAAGCTTTCACGAAGCTTTAATGGATCTCCGATCTCGATAATGATCTCCATTGCTGGTAGGGGCAAAGGTGTGATAAAATAACGAAATAAATAGAGATAGATAAGCACACACACCCAAGACGACTATGATAAACTCTCCGCAAGTGAACATATCGTTTGCAAGTAATGTGTAAGTAAAATGGATGTCGATCTCAGGGACTGCGAAAGTGAGTTATAAGATAGTGCTATTACTAAGTGATCTAAGGAAAGCTAATAATATAATACGCAAGACATTAAGATATTTGTTTGGTTTGTAAGACTCTAAGACAATTAAATATTATTAAACTAAGGCTCAAATGAAAGTCATGAATTAAAATACGAAAGAGAAGACTTATGCGAGTTTAGCTTGAGAACAAGCTAGTAATCTCCACTAGCCTTGTTCTATGTTTATTCTTAAGGGAGAATTTTGTGATATATATGCAATAGTCGGGACTCTAAATTCCTCTTAACTCCCGTTAGGGTAGCTTAAAAAGGAACCTCAACATTACCAGGGAAATTAGGTAAGGAAGCCTTGCACAATGAGTGGTGGTTTAGTTAACCATATTGACTATCTAGTTAGGAAAGCCCGTTAGGATCACTACTGCACACTAGACGATTATGTGGTGTTGTCTAAAATTTAATCCCCCGCCAGGGTGATAATCGCAAGGACTACAAACATTAAATCAAACATAAAATAAAGAGTTAACACGAACAATTCATATAAATATAAATCCCAAATTCAATGAAACATAAAACAAGTCTAGGGTTCATACTCATACACTATTCTCAAGCTAAATAGAATTAGTTCAAACTAAGGAAATAAAAACAAATAATTGATAATGCCATATTCATGTTCAAAATACAAAACAGAATAAGAATGCTATACTAATTGCTGAAAACTGATAAATGGATGGGTTGGAATGGTATGAATAACTTCCAACTCCTTCTTCTCACTTGCTCCTGCTGATTAGGGACTAAGCAAGGATGATTTCCTTAAAGTAAAAGTGGATATATATATATATATATATATATATATATATATATATATATATATATATATATATATATATATATATATATATATAAGTTTGGACATAATTAGGGATAAGGTCTAAGTATTAGAGTCCAAATCCAACTAAAACTCGTTTTCTTAAAATAGTGGTCTGGTTGGCCCATTGACTTTTTAAAATTCACAACTTCTTCGTTACAAATCCAAATCCATTGATTTTGGTATCAAAACGACCACAATTAAAATACCTTTCCAAGTATAGAAGGTCATTTTCAAATTATTTGTAAATTTTCTGTAGTATTGAGAATACTAGACATTTCCAAATATGGACAGCTCAACATTTACTTTCCAAATTTATCCAAAATTTCCTTTCTCACCATGACTAAGGGGGTTTATTGGTTTCTTTACTCCTTATCATTATCCCAAGGTAAATTAGTTTCCAAATACCTAAGTGCTACATAAATAACACACAAAGTACGCGCAAAAGCTCTAAAAATAGCAAAACACCTAAACTAGACAAGAAAGTGTAAACCATGCTTAAATGGGGAAGAATCATAAAACTAAGCACTAAATACCCCTAAAATTATGTCTAGTGACTATATTATGCTATCACATAAATGGAGACATCAAGACCCCTAACTCAAACTTGTGTCGTCCCGACACAATAAAGATAAGAACAGTAGGGTAGTCAATAATAAATCTAGAAGAAGAAGAAAACAATGAATGATCTCTGAGCCAATATTCTAACAAGTATCATGTAGTATGTTAAATAAATAATGTACACATACACATAATATACACATAATCAACATCTAATAAATTCAAGTACAGATTAATTTAGCAATGCTAGAAAGAGCAGTTGTCACTTACTTCGCGATGACGACTATAAGGTAATCACATGTCCTAATATAGTATCCAATGGTCCACCTAACTACTCCCTAATTGTTCAATTGTTACTCAACCACGTAGTTAGAAATCCTAAGGTCTTTATGGTTGTAATGTCAGCTTAGGAACGGTATGATATGCATATTTGGATAATGAAAAGTGATCTTTTGGCTCTCTTCTCACTAACTATTAACAAATCTCCCTAGATCTTAAGTTTCACTCAAGGATGTTCTCACTCAACCAATTTTGATGCTCTTATTTTAGCATCCTCAAATAACCCACTAAAACTTCTTATGATAATTACATAACAATTTTTACTTTACCGATCCAACTCATATATTCTTTTCCATAATATTTTTTCTTTTGTGATTTAGCTATGTGGTGCGGCCTAAGGTGTGATAAAAAGATATAATAATTAGATGCAAATAGACACCCTAAGCTGAGCACGGTTTTGCAAGTATTACAGGACGTATGCAAGTTTTAATGATAAGAAGATTCGTTCCTCAGAGACTACGAAAGTTAGAGAGAACTTATGCAAATTATCAAGTGCAGATATTAAAGATAGAAAAGATAATACGCAAGTAGAAAGAAGAGATAGATAAATATTTATTTGATTTTTAAATAAGAAAACTAAACTACTAATTTAAAAGACAGAAAATAAATAAAAGAAAAGAAAATAGTATGAAAGTTTAGCTTGAGTCAATATCATGTAATCCCCACTAATTTTGCCGTTCTAAACATGTAAGGGTGAATTATGTAGTATTTTAATAATCGGTTCCAATTACGCTACGTAGTTTTAAATAGGATTTACCTGTGTCAATAAGGCTTCCTAAGCAAACTTTTCCTTTAATTGGTAAATAGTAACATGTACTAAACCATAGTGATTATCTAGTTAGGTTGATTTGTCAGATCTAAACCGAATACTAGACGTTATGTGCTAAACATGTAATTAAACACCGTTATCAATGGTGACCTAACTACTAGATGGTAATTCTATATGGCCATGGTTCCAGAAGAACACGGAATATAAATCCAAACACATAAACAGAGAATAAAAACAATAATTCAATTTAAAACATAGAATTCCCAAATTAGATAGATGTCAATCAAAACTAGGGTTCATAAATATATGCTAAAACTCAAGCTAAAAAGAATTAATCCATATAAAGAAGAGAAAAGAACAGAGTTACAGAATTAGAGGTTGAAAAAGACATAATTGTTGCACTGCTCCTTCCAGACTTCTCTTCTTGTGGTGTAGCTTCTTCCTGACCTTAAGGTTTGGCCAAGGAAGATTTTCTAATTTTAAAAGGCTGTATTTATAGTGTATAGGTTGACCTAATTCGTTTCTTGAAGGAGGGGGTTAAGTAATGGACTCCAAGCCCAACTCAAATTCGTATGGAAATAAAGATAATTACTGCTGAACTGTTTTGAGCATATCTTCTTCGTTATTGGTCGGTTTTTGCTCCACAATATACCAAAAGAATCCTCACAGAATTATCTACGTCCCTATGAAAGGAATCTTCCAAAACCGGCTTAGTTTTGGAGTTATCACCACTTCTTTAGGCGTAGCTGCAGAAATTCAGATTTAAGACAGCTTTTCCTTTTCCTAATTGAACTCTGTTTCCTTCTATCTCCAATTTCCATTTATCTTCTTTCCTTTAGCTCTTTGAACCAACTTGGACTCTAATTAATTACCATATATCTCTAAAGCTTCACACTAAGTGCCCGTTTGGAAGTGCTTTTTTGAAAAAGCACTTAAAAGTGCTTTTAGCATTTTAAAAGTTTTTTTTATCCTGAAAAGAACTTTTATGAGAAGCACCAAATTGGTGGTTCTTGAAAAAAGCACTTAAAATAATTTTAGATTTCAAAATTATTTTTAATAATTTTTTTAATTTTTAATTTTTATTCCAAAAGCGCTTTTTTGTTCCAAACTAAGCACTTCCAAACGAGCCCTAAATAAATAATTAAACCCAATATGCTCTAAAAATAATAAATAATCAATTCAAGACCCAAAATAGGAAAGTGTACTAAATCATGAGAAATTCGACTTATAAACAAATAAATACGCCTAAACTGATGTCCCAATTAAAACCTTTTTTGATGATATACAAATTCCACTTTGCAGGTCCGAATATATATTCTTTTCATATCAATTTTTTCTTTTGTATAGCTATGACTCTCTTTTGACGTTGAGATATCACGCTATTTTTCATATATATATTTCTTTTTATGCCCTTGTTGGCAAATTTAGCTCGAAGCTTCTTTTTCATTCACTATTACCCCGGCAAAGGGTTACAATAATAACTTTTTTCATCATCACTAAATCACAAATATAATTCCCAAAACCCAATGTTCCCCTAATGATGAAACCCACCACCCGAAACTCAAGCTCTAAAACGAGTTGTCTCAGGTTTTGCGATTCAAGTGCGGGTCATATAGAAAAGTCCTACAAACTAACGGTGTGGATTTTAATGTGGTTAAATAATAGGCTTTAGAAAGGCTCAGAGGGGCTAAGATGGATAAATAATAACAATAATCAAGTAAAAAGGGTGAGAAAGTCTAAAAGGCTTCATGTGTTTTTACATGAAAGAACTGCCTTATTCATTTTTCTAACTACCGGATTTCGTTACTTTTTCACTACTTATTTCGTAGACAAGTGGGTTTTCAACTAATTTCAAACCTCACGTTCTACACACCAAATAACTCTCCTTAAGTTTCAACATAATTTCTTAGCATTGCTCATTAACTTTTCTATCTTTTATTTCCTGTTTTCATACATGCACCTAAACAAATTTGTGACATCTTTCAAAAACATACTACTTACTATCATTGACCTAATAAAATCATGCTAAAATAGGTACATTCAACATATTCTATGCCTATTTCAACCCAAAAAATTTTAAATTTTATGAAAAAAACAAAAAGGAAGATGAGGACAACGAATCCCCACCCCCAACTCAAAAATGAGTCGTGTCCCCACGACTCGAAAAAGACTCAAGAAAAATAAAATTTAAAATTAGCATACACATTGCATATAAAGAAATGGTAGGGAAGAAAGAAAACATACTCTTCGAGGTTATTACCTCGCCTTAATGACATCCAAGATAGGATTTTGCTGTATTTTTCTTTGATTGCTCGAGGAGTGTTACGATGTACTCCTTTCTCCTTTTGAAAGTTGCGTAATTACTCTCAAAACTTTAATGATCCAAGCATTGTCAATATTGTTATTCATTCTAAACTCACGTGTTTCTTCTTCACCCAACTTCTTATTCGCTTTCCGATCAAGACACGTGATCATTGTATGATATTACATTAAATAACGACATGGGAGAGACCGGAAATTGTATCACCTCCTCATATATCAACTGTGCCACATCTTCCTCTTCTCCTCACAACATACAATTCATAAAAAGAACGTTTTTAGAACGTCTTACCATGAACGTAGACCAACCTAATCTTTCCAAATCTCCAGGAATCTTCTTGTATTCTCCTTTATCATCTTCTTCATCAAATACTTTCTCATAAGCAAAAGGTAGTTCCTTTGATTGTTTCTTCGGAGAAGCTATCATGGCCATTGAAGCTTTCTCTTTTTCCTCAGGTGTAGAGTCTCCGATCTATAGAGGTTGTGTTGTCTTCTTCACTAAAGTTGGACTCTTTTTGCTCATTCAATCAACACAGCATGCTAACCTCTCTTCTCTTGACTTGTTTTACCCTTTTGAATTGGAACTAGGACTTTTCTCACTTGATTTCTTCTCAATTAAATCCAATACCTTGCTTTTCTTCATCTCCCTTATAGTAGATAATGTTTATGTTCTCTTAATCATCTCAATTGACCCCCAACTCAAAGCTTTAACCACTCTTGAAATTTGAAACTCTTGATTATTGGTTGTGCAAGCTTTATTTGGGTTAGGAAAGGTGATTTAATGATGATTCTCTATATGGGTAAGATGGATTCTTCATGGATTGGTATGGATTTAAGAAATTATAGGATGAATTTCTGAAATTTAAGCTTTTGATTCTTGGATTCAAGGTGTATTTGGTGAGGGTTGGTTGCTTGAATCTCCTTTGTAATGATGTGGAGAGAAGATTTGATGTGTTTTTCTTGATGATTGGGTAGTGTTTTGATGATTGGTGAAGGTTTTTATGAGCTTTAATGGAGTTGGGAGAGTTTTGTAGAAGAAAGAGAGGCTTGAGGTTTTGTAAATTCAGAATAATGAGCATTACCCCTCTTTTATAAGCTTGAAACCCGTTTTTCTCTCTCCAGGCGGCGACCTGCGGTGTACCGCGCATATGGTGCGGTGTACCGCAGCTTCTGTTGCTCCAAAAAATTTTCGTCTCGTCAAAATACCCGCGGTACATACCCGTGGCACGGGTTTTGGACCTGCGGTGCATGGTGCGGTGCAGGGTCCGGTATACCGCACATATCCACTTGATTTTTTTCGTCTCGGTATAAAACCCGTGGCATCTACCCGTGGTACGGGTTTTCTTCCCCTGCGGTACACCGCGGCTGAGGTCCTGTATACCGCAGCGCTGCTTCAGCTTTTCCGAAATTTTTTGTTCTCCTTCCCTAACTCGATTTCTCCAATACCTAAGCATCAAAAACACTAATACCTTTCTCAAATATGCAATATCAACTAAAATCAACTAAACTAAACATAAACTAAAACGTAAAAGACATAAACTTAAAAAATTGTGGGTTGTCTCCCGTACAACACTTTTGTTTAACGACTTTCAAAGTTAGACGTGTTACCTCGATTAAGAATGACGAAATTTCCACCCCTTTCCTCTAATTCCCACGAACTTTTCAGCTCGATCCTTCATAATCATGGATGGTGCCATCCAAGATTTCGTGGGAAGGGGTGTTTCTGGTGGTAACTCGATAGTATTACACTCCTCTGGTGGTGGGGGCAAAGGTGTGATAAAATAATAGATAAATAAAGATAATAATAAAGAGCACACACCCTTGAGAACCACGGAACTCACTGCAAGTATCACAGATCGTTTGCAAGTTTTAATGATAAGTTAAGTTCGTTCGCAGGGATTTAATCCGTTAGATCTACTTATATTTAACAAGCGTAGATGAATTTAGATGTTTTAGAATAAAATATAAAAAGGTAAAATAATATCTAAAGCGAATAAATAAATAATGAAAACAAATAAATAAATATGAATGTAAGTCTAGATGAATTAAGATTAATATTATGAGTCTATTTTACTAAGTTGTTATTCTAACTTGTCACAGATTAATCATTATATATTAACCAGGATTCTAAATTCTACCTAGCCTTTTCTAGGCTTAGGAGCAACCTCTCCACTACCAAGGTATTGGGTAATGATTGGTGATTAAATCAAACCTTTATGGCTATTTAGTTATGCAAAGGATCAAAACTAGACGATTATGTGGTGTTGTCAATAACTAAGAATAATCCTAAGATTGACCAAATCTAAGGATGTAACAATAAGTCAAAACACATAATAAAAATATACGCCAAGCTCAATCAATTAGAATAAACAAATAGTATTTATGAAATTAAAGACAAAATAATAACCCAACAATTAAAAGTAAAACTTACAGAATAAAAGCTTAGAAATATGGTTTGAGCATAAATCTAGAGCTAAATACCCTAAATATAGAGAAGGTGAGATGTAAAAGAGGAGTTTGTCACTCTCCAACTTCTTCTTCTTGTCTTCCTCTATAGGTCAGCTTGCTTCTTGGATGAATAGCTTGATACTAAGGATGAATATTAATTTAAAGGACTAAGCTATTATTTAAAAGTGAGAAAATACAAGTAAGGACTAAGCCTAAGCTTGAAACTGAGCAAGGACATATTTACAATGGTTTAACGGTGTATTTATAGGTGTTTAGGAAGACCTAATTCGTTTTCTTGAAGGAGAAGTAAGTGGTGGACTCCAAGCCCAACTCAAATTCGTAATCCTAAAAACATGAAATAAGGCCCGTTTTTCTTTTGGTCCTAGAAGCTTCAATACTCATCCTTTTGACGCGTATGAGTACACCAAATTCATCGTCTCGGAAAGATCTTCAACTTTGCTCTTGACCGTTTCTCCAAATTCCACACCGATTTTGAGATATAAGCTGATTTGTGGTCGTAGGTGCAGAAATTCAGGATTAAGGCAGCTTTTCCTTTTCCATGTTTTTAGCTTTTATTTCCTTATCTCCAATTACCATGTCTATCTCTTTCCATATCTTGTAGTCTTTGACTTGGACTCTAATTAATCTCCATAATTATCTTTAAAGCTTCACACTAAATAAATAATTAAACCCAATATGCTCTAAAAATATAATTTTACTAAATCAAGACTCAAAATAGGAAAGTGCACTATTTCTCAAGAAAATCGACTATTATGACTTCTAAATCACTAAAAATGATGTCTCATCCTAACATAAATCTATCACAAATGAGGAGACATCATCTGGTGATCCACTCATATCCTCAGTTTCGAATCTTCGTTTGTTAGAAAGAATGTCCTTCATGAATTTTAGATATTTCGGCATTCTCTTGAGAGCTTCTACAAACGGTATTTTAATCTCTAACTTGCTCATCATGTCAACGAACTTCTTGAATTCCAGGTCATTGTCCTTTTTTCTGACATGTGAAGGGTATGGTGTTGGAGAGCGTGTGTTGGTTACCACTGGGCTCTCTTTCTTTTCTGGTGTCTTCTCTGGGACACTTTTTGGTTCAACTACCTCTTCGACTGTATCTTCTGTTGTTTCTTCTCCCCCCTTTTCTGGAATAGGGACTGAATCTGGTTCTGGTCTTGGTGGAGGTAGTTGTTTTCCACTTCTTAATTCAACTGCATGACAAACATTGTTTTCTGGAGCACTAGTATCACTTTGTAGTTGCCCTTTTGCAAAGATTTGAAGTTTATTCACCATTTGTGACATAGTATGCTCAATCTTCTTAAGCGCATTGGATGAGTTTTGGAATCTTTGCTGGCTAATCTCCATATCTTCAATTAGGTTAATTATCTTAGCCATGCTTGAATTCAAACTCGAAGGTTGTTCTTGTATGGTTTGCTGCATTGAATAAGAAAGTGGTTCTTGATAAGCTTCATTATAAATTGGCGCTTCTTGATAGATAGGTTGTGGAGGATAATAAGATTGTGGTCGCGGTTGATAATATGTTAGTTGATTTCTGACCCAATTGTAATTCTGTGGGGGCTGATAATCAGCGTAATTTCCTTAGGATTGATAATAACCATCATAATAATGGTTTCTTTGATAAGGTATAAAGGAAATTGAAGATGGATTATTCATGCAATATTCCCACGAGTGATCTCTTGCTCCACAACTAGGACATGAAGGTGATGTATGTACTAGATTTCTCTGAGCTATTTCTCGCGCTTGTTCTCGTAATTCCTCAAGTTGTTGGTTTAAATCTTTGAGCTTTAGAGATTCTAAAGTCTCTTTTTGTTTTTCTGATTCAAACGAACAACTTCTCTTGGGTTCAAGAAAATTCTCCATAATAGTATTAGCTTCTTCAGGATCTAATAATACGGAACCTTTATCTCCTAATAAATCTGCTCTCGCCTAAAAAAAATCTGTAAAACAAAAACTAAAAAGAAAAGCGTAAAATAGAACTAACTAAAATATAAGCACAAGATAATTGCACAAGGACTAACGATGTAGGCCCCGGCAGCGGCGCCAAAAACTTGGTGCGGCCTAAGGTGTGATAAAAAGATATAATAATTAGATGCAAATAAACACCCTAAGCTGAGCACGGTTCTGCAAGTATTACAGGACGTATGCAAGTTTTAATGATAAGAAGATTCGTTCCTCAGAGACTACGAAAGTTAGAGAGAACTTATGCAAATTATCAAGTGCAAATATTAAAGATAGAAAAGATAATACGCAAGTAGAAAGAAGAGATAGATAAATATTTATTTGATTTTTAAATAAGAAAACTAAACTACTAATTTAAAAGACAGAAAATAAATAAAAGAAAAGAAAAGAAAATAGTATGAAAGTTTAGCTTGAGTCAATAGCATGTAATCCCCACTAATTTTGCCGTTCTAAACATGTAACGGTGAATTATGTAGTATTTCAATAATCGGTTCCAATTACACTAGGTAGTTTTAAATAGGATTTACCTGTGTCAATAAGGCTTCCTAAGCAAACTGTTCCTGTAATTGGTAAATAGTAACATGTTCTAAACCATAGTGATTATCTAGTTAGGTTGATTTGTCAGATCTAAACCGAATACTAGACGTTATGTGCTAAACATGTAATTAAACACCGTTGTCAATGGTGACCTAACTACTAGATGTTAATTCTATATGGCCATGGTTCCACAAGAACACATAATATAAATCCAAACACATAAACAGAGAATAAAAACAATAATTCAATTTAAAACATAGAATTCCCAAATTAGATAGATGTCAATCAAAATTAGGGTTCATACATATATTCTAAAACTCAAGCTAAAAAGAATTAATTCATACAAAGAAGAGAAAAGAACAGAGTTACAGAATTAGAGGTTGAAGAAGACATAATTGTTGCACTGCTCCTTCCAGACTTCTCTTCTTGTGTTGTAGCTTCTTCCTGACCTTAAGGTTTGGCCAAGGATGATTTTCTAATGTTAAGAGCCTGTATTTATAGTGTATAGGTTGACCTAATTCGTTTCTTGAAGGAGAGGTTAAGTAATGGACTCCAAGCCCAACTCAAATTCGTATGGAAATAAAGATAATTACTTCTGAACTGTTTTGAGCATATCTTCTTCGTTATTGGTCGGTTTTTGCTCCACAATATACCAAAAGAATCCTCACAGAATTATCTACGCCCCTATGAAAGGAATCTTCCAAAATCGGCTTGGTTTTGGAGTTATCACCACTTCTTTAGGCGTAGCTGTAGAAATTCATATTTAAGGCAGCTTTTCCTTTTCCTAATTGAACTCTGTTTCCTTCTATCTCCAATTTCCATTTATCTTCTTTCCTTTAGCTCTTTGAACCAACTTGGACTCTTATTAATTACCATATATCTCTAAAGCTTCACACTAAATAAATAATTAAACCCAATATGCTCTAAAAATAATAAATAATCAATTCAAGACCCAAAATAGGAAAGTGTACTAAATCATGAGAAATTCGACCTATAAACAAATAAATACGCCTAAAATGATGTCTCTGAAATAGATTTAATTATCACAAATGAGGAGACATCACTATGTCTCTCTTTTTAATGTGAGATATCATGCTACTTTTTCATATTTCTTTTGCTACATGATCAATGGTGTCTAAGCATAAACAATTACCCAGAGAATCGGGGAACTTCATCGCCTTGTACACATTGAATTTGATCTCGTCATCTTACATTCGCATGATCAATTAAGCATCATCTACAACAATGAAAGTGCACCTCACGGCTAAGAACGGACGATCCAAGATGACTGACACATTCTTATCCGAGTCGTAGTCAAGAATAATGAAATCACAAGGAATTATGAAATTACCTGCCTTGATGAGCACGTCCTCAATCTTTCCTTTAGGTTGGGAGATATATTTATCCTCAATTTGCAATACCATGGTACTAGGTCCCTCACTCCAAATATTTAACTTCTCAAACAATGACATAGGCATGAGATTGATACTCGCACTCAAGTCGTGCAAAGCACTCCTGGACCATTCTTTGCCAATGGATATAAGAATATTGAAACTTCTGGGATCTTTCAACTTCGGAGGAAACTTGCTTTGACAACTTTCACTACACTCCTTTGGCAAACCAACCATCATTGCCTATAAATACTTGTGCTTGTTGGAGTAACCATCCTCATGAATTTCAGATATTTTAGTATACATTGGTTGGCTTCCACAAACGCTAAGTTTATTTGCAACTTCCTCACCATGTCTATGAACTTCTTGTACTCTTTCTCATTGTCCTTATTTTGGACACGTGATGGGGAATGGTGGAGGAGGTCGATTCTCAATTACTTTTGTCTTCTTTTGCACCAGTGTCTTCTCAATATTTTCATTAATGATTACCGACTAAATTACTTCTTTGGTGGGACCGTGGGTGTGATAAAGTAATTAATGTAAAAAGCGCATACACCTAGGAAACCATGATTAAATCTCTGTAAGTCTATAGGTTGTTACAAGTAATAAGTAAGTAGATTAAGTTCGCTCCTCATGGATTTAGGTAGTTATTTCAAATAATGTTTAATATTAGTGTAGATGGTTATAAATTTTTTGATTAAAATATAATAAAAATGTTTGTTTTGTTTTACAATAAATAAATAATTAATAAAGTAAGATAGGATCTCAAGATTTCAAATATGCACCTAATTCCATTGACTTAACGATTCTAGAACTAAATTGGTTTTTCTTATTCACCGGGATTCTAAAGTCTTTCAAAATCTCGTAAGGGTGGAATTAGAAAGCTCACGTACTCAAATTCTAAGAAATTAAAGCTTAAAATCTACGGGTTATTTGGTTAGTCAAGACCTATCGGCTCACTAACTCACACCAAAAGTGTATACACTAATCCGTAATTGGAACCCCCCTTCCTGATGCAAGATCAATCACTATTCGACCAAGATAAGATTATTATATAACTCAAGTTGTATACCCAATAGATGCAAAACACAATTTATTCAAATTCAATCCCTAATCCAAAAGAACACATTAAATAGATAAAACAAGGTTCATACATATACAATCATAAGCAAAAAGAAAACGTGCATAACTGAACTTAGAATAAAGAGCGTAGAAATAAATTAAAGACAACAAATATATTTAACGCTAATTACCCTAAGTATAGAGATGGAGAGGTGTAGAATTGACGTGGTGAACGTTCAACTCTAGATTATTCCTTCTTCTATAGATCCTTTTGATCGCTTCTATGATGAATTCTTGATGAAGAAGTAAGCTCTGGCGGCCAAGGGATGATTTTATATTGTTAGGAGATGATATTTACAAGTGGGAAAATGTTTTTGGATTTCCATAGGTCATAAGTGAGGTTTAAATTACGTGGCCCATCCCAAAAACATTTTCCTCCAAGAGGGGACTGGTTTGAGTCACGCCGACTGCAAAATTCATAACTTTTTCGTTACAACTCCAAATTGCAAAAAATTACTTTCCATGTGCTCCTAATTCAGGGCCCCATATTGATATAAAAGGTACCATCCTAATTCTTTGTAAATCTCACGTGGCATAAAAACAATTCACTTTCTAATTCTGGCCAATAACTCTTTTATTTTCTAAAAACGGTTTCTTTAGTGCTTTACTCTTGGTTTTCTTCTTTGATATAATTTTCTAGACTTATTATCCATGCGTTGGAATCTAATATAATCCTTGTACCTAAGAGATTCAAAATTAACACACATATTACGCACAAATAGCTCTAAGAGTGACAAATCTTCAAAACAAGGCAAGAAACTGAAATATATCAGATAATAGGGAAAAATCCCTCTACTGAGCATAAAAGGAAACTAAAAATATGTCTCAAAATGGGATTTACTTATAAAAAAAGAGAGACATCATTCTTCAACAACCTCTTCTACCTCTTTCTGCTTAGAGGTCAACTCTTTCTCTTTCTCAACCACTAGGGGGGGGGGGGCATAGTTGTTTCCCATTACTTAGTTCGATCACTTTACAATTTTCATAATTTTATTGATTCTCAAGTATTGCTAGTAATTTGACCTTGGAGTTGCATATTCACGACATTATCAATTTGAGACACTTGATTCTCAATAATTGTCAATGTGGCCGAATATGAATTCACCGTTTCCTTCATCTTTCTCGATTATTCACTAGATGACATCATACACTTGTTCAAAGTAATATCCAAGTCATTAGTCTTGATCATACCGTCTTCTGGATGGGAAGGGAGTGCGTTTTGAGTAAGGCTTTCCGCATAAGCATCATAGATGGGACTTTGTGGAGCTTGGGCTCTATGACTCGGACCTCCTTGATAATGATTTTGAGGCCTAGGTTGAAAGTTGATTCCTTTGGGCCTAGGTCAGTAGGAGGTTCTTTGATTGACGTCCCCATGAGTATTAGACCATTGAAGTCCCGGATGATTTCTATTTTGATGACCATAGCCTTGACTACCCGAATGGTGGTTCCCTCAATTAGATATGAAAAATGTCAATTCCTGATTATTGGGACACTCTTCCCACATATGGTCAATTACCACACAATATGGACACCCTTCAGGCTCTTGTACCACTTTAACATTGACTCGATTGTTCTTTACTGATATTTGTTATAGCTTATTCTGTAGAGCGGTAATCTTGGCATTCAATGCAATTTCGGTGTCTAAATTCAATGTACCTCTTCCGATACTCGAACCGGTGTTCTCGATGGTTTCCAAAGCATCTCATTCTTCACAACCCCATCTATTATCCCAAAGACATGATTAGCGTATACCATCATGCAACCTTTTTTTCCCAAAGTGTTGACTTTCTCCTTGGAGGTTACATCCAAATTCTATAAAACATTCCAATTGCAACTCCGGTGTACACCCATGAAGTGGACATAAAATCCAAGCATGATTGGAATCGAGTTCAAGCTGCTCCTAATGTTTCTTCTTGACAGGATCTCGCCAAATCTAGCTGACCACTAAATCTTACACTTTAAGGATAATATATATATATCAAAGAACACGGTTTGAAATTGTTACCAAGTAGTGATTAAATCACTAGGTTGCTGATCGTACCACTCGCTTGCTCCTCCGATGAGGAAAAATGGGATCATGACAAAGTAAATTTGTTCTTGAGTAACACCTTGAGTGATGTTCGCACCGCAAATTCATATAAATTTTCTGCATAGCTCGAACATCTTCACGGACAGCCCCACTATAATGGCCGTAACTCGAGAAATTGATTAATCATACCCGTGTCGGGCTTGAATCTTAAGGCTTGAATAGTGGGTGAGCGGATTCCAAGAGGCGGAAAACAGAATGGTTGTTGCTCATGAGTTTGCATAAATCAAGGCATGACACCAGTCGGGACTTGTGTTCCTTGATTATTGTGACCATTCCATGGATTTCCTCCATTCATGTTTAGTTCCAGATGATCATTTTGTGGACCAAAGGTGGGTTAATTCCATTTGGTGGATTCACATGATCTCCATTAATCTCTAAACCTTGTGGTGGGTCTAGGTTGTCTATTTTAACTCGTGTCCGTCTTTCTCTTTCTCTTCTTCTTTGGTCTCGAAGCAACCTCTTAGGATTTGAGAGCATACACCAAACTAGAAAGTTGTAGAGAGACAAAAACAAAAACACTAGTAATGCCAAAGAAAATCTAAATACTATAATACTTAACTAAAAACACAAAAAGATCACGATATAGTCCCCAGAAGCGGCGCCAAAAACTTGTTCGCCACCTTGGCATGATAATAAATCGACACAAGGGAGAGCTTGCTTACCCGCTAGTGTATGGGGGTGTTGACAAGTAATAATGATAAGTAACAGGGTATATCGTATCCACATAGACTATCTTATACCAATTGTGTTTGTGAGTATAAAAAATTCAGTTTCGCGTAAACGTGAATAGAGAGGAGGAAATAGTTGTTGGGTTTTATATTATAAAAATAAAATGAAAATAAGTAAAGACAAAATGGAAATTAAAATAATATGGAAGGTTTCAAATATGACAAATGTTTGCTTGAGTCTTGCTAGTACTTCCCAATGCTGATTAATTTGATGTTTCTAGACATAAGGTCGAAATGGTTATTGCGTATTAATAGGGATTCTAATCTCTTCCCAATCCCTCCCAGGTAAATAAGAAGCTATCCTATGGTATTAGAGACATTTCCAGAATGACCCTATAATAATTTTAGAATTGATTGGTTTTAACCCTAATGACTACTTGGCTAGTCAAGATCTCCCGACTCACTAACGCACACCAAGCGTGTATATGCTATTCTGTAATCAAACCCCCTCCAAGGCGATAACTTAATTACTAACACTACCCACTATTTGGCCAGAATATGAATATGCACTAATCATAAACATATACCGATAGAAATAAACTCAATCTATTTAAATGTAAAATCTCAAAATCAAAATGACATCATAAAAATCATCTAAGGTGCATACCTTAAGCAATCCTCAATCACAAGAGGTTTTAGTTCATATTCAAATAAGAAAAACTAATGAATAAAAATGAAAGAATCATGTTTAAAATGTAAAATGGGATAGTTTTACTTTTTTGATTGATGGGGAACGAAGCTCCGATGAGGAAGAATGGCGGGTTTTTGTGGCAAAACCTTTCTTCTCCTTCTAAACTGCTCTTCTCCAAGCGTTTCTCTCTAAAAAATGTGTAGCGTGGAATATGGTGTGTTGAATGATGAGATTCTAAAATGTTATAATACCAGCCTAAAAACATTTTGGGGCCTTATGGGCTCACTTAGACAGGTTAAAAATAGCCCAACACGTTTTTAGGCCAGTGCTAGACAAGTTGGAGCCACAATGGAAGCAAATGGCATAACTTCTTCATCTCAACTCTGAATTGACTTTCGTCACTTCTCACACGTAAGTGACTTCAAGATCTATCCAAATAAAAAGGAAATTCTTCAAAAACTATGACTAATTAATCATGGTGACTGAATCAGTGGACATCAATATTTTGTTGGTAAACGATTCAGCTTCTGCACAGTGACTTTAAAATCTTCCTACACCTTGGCTTTGGGTTAGAATTTACTTTTTTACTTCTTTTCATCATCTTGGAATCTTGTGTAAACCATGTACCTAAAATTTACACACTTAACACATAGTTAAGGCCTAAAATCTCAATAAATTGCAATATGTCTAAAATAAGATGGAAAAGTACAATATGCAGAAAACTAGGGAAAATACCTTACTTAGGCCCAAATAACCCCCAAAAAGATGTCTAGTGAATATATTAATATATCACAAAAAGGGAGACATCAATATCCTCTCGAGCAACGTGCTTGGTTTGCATCAACAGTTTTGACAAATGAGATTACCATAATACTTAGGCTTGAGTGAGAAAGCGTAGATATGATCCAGAGACAAGAAGAAAACTCCAAAAATTATGGAAAGATAAGATGAATAACATATTTCTCCAAATCTTTTCTTTCTTGAAGTAAATTTAGAGAACATATAGAAGGAAAGATAGGTTGCACCACAGATTAAGACTTCATTCAGAAATGGTAGATACATATAGTCGAAATCCACACAAGGACTAATTTATGAGAGGCAAGGATGACTTTACAAAGGTTTAAGGGTGTATTTATAGGTGTTTAGAAGACCTAATTCGTTTTCTTGGAGTGGAAGACAAGTAACTTGGACTCCAAACCCAACTCATATTCGTAACCCTAAAATATAGAAAAGGTAATAATCTGCCGCTTTTTTGTTTTGGCATGTAAAGATTTCTAATTCATACTTTTTGTGTACGCGCCTTGTACCAGGTGTTATGATGGGTGATTTTCATAATTATGTCCCCCTTAGTAGTGATTATGTGGTCTAGGTTGGTAGTTGTTTCCTTGGGGTCGTGGCTGTTGCGGCCCCATTTGGATTTGAGTATTGGAAACCAAAATGGTTTCTCTTTTGCTAATAATCTTTACCACCTGAATTATAGTTCCCTCGGTTGGCAACAAACATTACCAATTCCGGATTACTTTGACAATTTCCCCATTCATGATCCTGGACTCCACAATTCGAACACCCATAGATTCCTTGCGTAACATTAACATCTGCTCTTCTACCCGTAAAACCTTCTTTGACAGCCAAAGTTAGCTGTTTCAATTGTTGCTCAAATGTGTTCTTAAGTTTGTTCTCTAATGCAGAGAACTTTTCATCAATTCCGACACTATTATCTCGATATGCTGCACCTCTATTAGGCGTTCTTACAATATTCCATCCCATCTCATTTTTCACAGTTTTGTCTAATATAATTTTAGTGTGGTTTGGAATTACTTGTGACAAATCTAAATTCCTTCTAGCTTCTCCATCAAGGCCTTTATAAAAGATGGACATCTGTTGTTCTTCAGAAAAACCATGTTCTGGTACTCTTCTGAGGCAATTTTGAAATCTTGTCCAACATGTAACTAGGGATTCACCTTGTTCTTGCTCAAATGATGTTAATTCGAGTTGTGCATACAATCTCATATTTCTCGGATAGTATCGGTCAAAAAACGCTGTTTGTAACTCATCTCAATTATTGATTTGACCTGGTGGTTGTTGATCATGCCACTCACTCGCTACGTCTAGAAGGAAGAATCTGAAATGTGCGAAGTACATCTGTTCTCTACTCACACCTTGTGTAATATACGCATCACATATTTGCATAAATTTCTATACTACACGAATTGCATCTTCTCCAGGCAGTCCTCGAAAGTATCCGAAGTCTCGGAATTGATTTAGCAATACCCGGACCGAGCCTAAATATAGCGACATTAATATCTGGAGGGCCAACACATGTAAAATGTGCGCAGAATGGTATTTGTTCAGGACCTTGCACGAATACGGATCATATCCCAATTGAAGTTGAGCATGTCCTCCAGGTGGAGGAAGAATTCGTTGATTTTGATTGACTTGAACTTGATGAATTGGAAGATTATGGACTATAGGAATTCCGTTCGCATCCACCGTAGGATCATTAACATTGTTGTTGTTTACTACGGCCATTTCTTTCTCTAGCTTGCGTAGTTCTCTTTGACGTTTCCTACCAGCTTTTATTATGCCCTCGGGGTTCGATTACATACACCAAAAAACCTAAGGACCTGAAAAAGACAAAAACACAAGCCAAGCGTTAAACTGAAAAATAAACAATTAAAACTACTTAGGGATTAAACACCGGGGTCACACGCTGCAATCCCCGGCGGCGGCGCCAAAAACTTGGTGGGTCCTGTGTGTGATAAAATTAAAATATAGATAAAGGTGTTAGACGACCGATTCTCCCAAAATCTTAAGCTATCAGGAGGAGTCATCTTATATATTATATATGAGTATTACATGCTCAATACGCCCCCTCACGTGCAAGCTAGATTCATGTCATTTTTTTGCATGTCTAGTCTTTGCTACGTGAATTTTTAAATTGGGTGACGACGGCAAGACTCGAACCACCGACCTCTTATGGATCTGGGCTCTGATACCATGTTAGACAACCGATAACCGATTCTCCCAAAAGCTTAAGCTATCAGGAGGAGTCATCTTATATATTATATATGAGTTTTACATGCTCAATACGCCCCCTCATGTGCAAGCTAGATTTATGTCATTTTTTTTGCATGTCTAGTCTTTCCTACGTGAATTTTTAAATTGGGTGACGACGGCAAGACTCGAACCACCGACCTCTTATGGATCTGGGCTCTGATACCATGCTAGATAACCGATTCTCCCAAAAGCTTAAGCTTTTGGGAGAATCGGTTGTCTAACAAAAGGATCCACATACCTCAAGTGTACAGGTCGTTCAAGTAATATTTCGATAATCAGGATTTCGTTCTCAGGGATTGAACTGGTATAACTTAAGTGTTTAATGAATAAGTAGTAGTAGTTGCAAGTACATAAAATAAAAGATAAAAGATATATTTGTTGGGTTTTCAAGGATTAAACTAATGGAAGAAATTAAGTAAAACTAAGATTAACATAATGAAAATAAATAAAAATTAGACGCAGATATGAGAGCTATACTTGAGTCTCGCTAGGGATCCACCTAAGTTCATACATTTAGTGTTTTTGTTTAAGGGACAAGTTGGTAATTCTATATTGGTCGGGACTCTACAATCTCCTAACCCCTGTCGGGTGGACTTAGGACCTATCCTACGGTAAGATAAACCCCTATAAGGTAGTAAATTTACCTACGGATGTGAAGTTCCTTACCCAATTGGCTATGTGGTTAGTCAAGCTTGTTGGCAAATGACAGACACCACACGATTATTACCTAGGTCTGTAATTAAACCCCCCCTATCGGATGATCACTCGCCACTAAGTGAATAGCCTAATTACTCACCTAATTCTAATTCCTAGCTTAATTAAAATTAGTAAATAATCATGAAGTAATAAACAGTATGGAAAACCTGACTTGAATTAAATTAAGATAATCCCAAATCCAAAAATACTAAATTAAATAAACTGGGGCTTAACCCATTATGCGATTCTCAAGTATAATTTAGTTTAGCTCATACTGAAATTAAATACAGGATAGAAATTACAGGCATTCATAATTCTTCTAACATAAATAGGGTAAAAACCTAATTAAAGGAATGAGTGGAGTTGTTGTTGAAAAATGACTTCTCCAGCTCTTCCTCTGCCATCTGCCTTTTTGCTCTGCTCTGACTTTTAGAAAATAATGAAATGTATGTAAAAAAGAGGTCTAAAAGCCTATTTATAATGCTTTAATTCGGATTGGGCATTTAAATAATAGTAATAAGTTACATGATAAAAAGCCCAAGTCCAAATTAGAGAATCCCGTAGCTGCTATACACCCTTCAGTAAAACAGCCGTAACTTTTGCGTCTCACGTCCAAATCACCTGATTCCAGTCCTCAATTCTTTCTAACTCAAAGGCGCAACTTTCTCTTTCAGATCTCCAGGCCTGAATCAGTGCCGATATGGCTCGAAATCAGCAATTTTTAACAGATATCCAGATTTCCATCTCTTTTAGTCAACTCTTCGGGTAGTTCTTTCTTGCTTTTAACCTCTCTGCTTGATCTAAGTCTTTAATTATCACTCCTCCTCCCTATCTTGGTGATCCAAAGAATCCATGTACCTAATAACTTTATACTAAAAATAAACAAATTAACGTAGAAAATCTCTAAAAATGAAATGTCGTAATTCAAAGGGAAGAAAGTGCAAACCCTAAAATAAGCGTAAAAGTCTGTCAAATAAGTTTAATATTCACCTAAAATGATGTCTCCTAAGAGAATATATTTAGAACAAAAAGGGAGACATCAAAAAGTGAAGGAATTCCCTTAGTCAAAGTAAAAAAGGAAGAGTTTGGATATATTTGGAAATTAAAGAAGTTGCCAAAACTGCACATATGTCCACTATTAATTTGCTGTAGAAATTCGGTCCGGAATTAGGAGGCAATTTTTATATGAGAAGATAGATCTTTCAATTGCAGTCATTTCCATATAAAGAAAATTAAATCCCGACAAGTAACGAAGGAGATTTGACCAAATCAATATTTGCAAAGGTTTATCCTGTCCTACAAGTTAGGAATACGAAGTTTGGTAAGATTAGGATTCCTTAACTTTAGGATTACTCCATATTTCTACCAAAAGCTTATATATATCCATTCATACCTTAGAGAAATCATCATTGGTCAGTCCCTAATCATCTAAAGACCAAGAAGAAGCCTAGATCCAGAGAGAAGAAGAGAAGAAGGAGTTTGGAAGCTGTTTATGCCATTCCAATCCCTCTCGTTTGTAAATCTATATTCTTATTTATTTCTTATGAACTAATTTATTTAGCTTGAGATTAGCATATGAATATGAACCCTAGACTTGTTTTATATGTTATTTAATTTGGGATGTCCTTTTACATGTAATTGGATTTAGCAGTGATAGTTGTGTATTATGTGCTTTGAATTAATGTTTGTAGTGGTGTGGCCTAGAGTGTGATAAAATAATGATATAAATAAGTGCAAATAAACACCCTAAACTAACACGGTACTGCAAGTATTACAGGACGTATGCAAGTTTTAATGATAAGAAGATTCGTTCCTCAGGGACTGGCGAAAGTTAGAGAGAACTTATGCAAATTATCAAGTGCAGATATAAAAGATAGAAAGATAATACGCAAAGAAAGAAAAGGAAAATAGATTTTTATTTGGTTTTTATAAAGAAAACTAAACTACTAAATAAAAGACAATAAAATAAATAAAAGAAAAGAAAAGAAGATAGTATGAAAGATATAGCTTAGGTTTTACTAGTATGCACCAATCCTTCTAATTCTATCTATTAGGTCTAGTTTATAAGGGAGAATATTAGCTCTTGGTATACTTAGTCAGGATTCTAAATTCCCATACCTTAGACCTTGAGAGCGACTAAGGGGGCTACGACACAACCAAGACGTGATTTCAAATAGGGTTATCAAACGCTACTAAGGCCCTAAGCAAATACTGCAATCATTGGTGATATGGTGATTAAAACAAACCCTAATGACTATCTAGTTAGAATCATGTTTTGTCAGAACTAATATCGACACTAGACGTTATGTGGTGGTTCAATAGTTAAACACCCTGTCAAGGAGACCATCTAACTACTATTAAGGTAATCCTAAACGTTGCGCACCGCAAGGAAAACATACATTAAATCAAAACACATAATCAAATATAAAGGTAAGTAGCTAATATTAGATTAAAACATATAATTCCCAAAGAAACTTCGATAGAAGAATTAGAATTCATAGTTTATACATGATGCAAAACCCAAGCTAATAGAATTAATTCATACAAAGAAAAGAAAAGAAAAGAATTACAGAATAAGAGGTTGAAGGAGACATAGTTGTTGCACAGCTCCTTCTAGACTTCTTCTCTTGTGTTGCAGCTTCCTCTTGGCCTTAAGGTCTGGCCAAGGATGATTTTCTCATGTTAAGAGGCTGTATTTATAGGGTATAGGTTGACCTAATTCGTTTTCTTGAAGGAGAAGTAAGTCGTGGACTCCTAGCCCAACTCAATTTCGTAAGGAAATAAAGATAAACACTGCTGGACCGTTTTGAGCATATCTTCTTCGTTATTGGTCGGTTTGAGCTCCATAATATACCAAAAGAATTGTAACAGAATTATCTTTGTCCCTACGAAAGGAAATTACCAAAATCGGCCTATTTCTTGGGGGTAAATAGCTCTTCTTTAGGCGTGTACTGCAGAATTCAGATTTAGGCAGCTTTTCCTTTTCCTAATTGAACTCAGTTTCCTTCTATCTCCAATTTCCATGCATATCTCTTTCCATATATTGTAGTCTTTGACGTGGACTCTAATTAATCTCCATAATTATCTTTAAAGCTTCACACTAAATAAACAATTAAACCCAATATGCTCTAAAAATATTATGTTACTAAATCAAGAATCAAAATAGGAAAGTGCACTAAATTAAGCTATAATCAACCTATAAACTAATAAATACGCCTAAAATGATGTCTCTGAAGTATATTATATTATCACAAATGAGGAGACATCATGTAGTTCTTGCGATGCGCACGTTTAAGATTACTATAGTACTTGAGTTAACACCCGGAAGGGGGATTCAATTATAGAAAACACCACATAGTCTTCTAGTGTGCGGTAGTGATCCGGAAGGGCTTGCCTAACTGGATAGTCATTAGGGTTTAATTTAACCACCAATCATTGCGCGGGGTCCCCTTACCCAAGTCCCCTAGTAGTGGAGAGGTTGCCTTCTAAGTCCACCCGGAAGGGGGTTAGGAGGAATTTAGAATCCCGACTATTGTGTATCACACTCAGGTAATAAATATTGAACAAGACTAGTGGAGATTACTTGCTAGTTCACAAGCTAAACTATCATAATCTTCTATCTATCCTATGTTACTTTCCTATCTTTAATTTAAGTCTGTTTAGAGTCATAAAAACAAAACAAATATATTAGTATCTTTGGTAGTCCCTGAGATCGATATCTTGTTTTACTTACTTATTACTTGCAAACAATCCGTTCACTTGCAAAGAGTTTATCGTGGTAGTATAAGGTATAAGTTCTCTTATTTAGATCTATTATTTTATCACACCTTTGACCCCACCACTATGATAAAAAGATGACTATTCTCGACAACAGTCCGAGATTTCAAAGAGATATTATTAATACAAAATTCATCCCCATTAATAAAAGTAATGACCTTCCGACAGTATTTAGAAGGCGTGCCAATTTTAGCAATTTCTTGCAAAAGCAAATTCCCTTCGAATAAGAATTAATCCATAATGACCAGATCCATTTGTCGATCCAAAACGAGCGTGTATACCCACTAACCAAACTCTGGATTTCGAAAAGACCACAAGTCTTCCTAAACCAAGAGTTTAAAGAAGGTAAAGATTCGAAAAACAATCGAAATTTACCAATCAAAACTCCTAAACTAGTAGCATCATTTATGAATAGGAGTAAAGGAGTACGAGGAATACACTTTGATTTAAGGAAATTAAGCCTACAAAACTTCTTATGATAATCACTGAAAATGAAGTAGGATGCTTTACACTTTATGAACGTAGAATAGGGATTAGACACCACCAACTTCTTCTTCTTCTTCTTCTTCTTCTTCTTCTTCTTCTTCTTCTCCTCCTCGAGTAGGGATTCTTCCTTCAAAAGTCGCCATTCTTTTCGCTTACACTTCCGATTTAAGCTCTCAAATGTATTATTAATAAAAGAGGAAATCCCATTTTTAGGCCATTACCTATGGCCTAAAAACATTTTTAGGCCAAACGTTTCAAATGTCACATTTTTAGGCCAAACGTATTCAAAACGTCCATTTTTAGGCCATTTCACTAATTTCATGAGATATTTTATTGATTTTAAGGACAATTTGGACACTTTAGACCGAGTTTCTAGTTTGTGATGCGGCCAAATAAACATATAGTTTATTTAAAATGCCTAAATTGTCCTTAGAATCAATAAAATACCTTATGAAATTAGTGAAATGGCCTAAAAATGGGCGTTTTGGATACGTTTGGCCTAAAAATGTGACTTTTGAAACGTTTGGCCTAAAAATGTTTTTAGGCCATAGGTAATGGCCCAAAAATGGAATTTGCTCTTAATAAAAATATACTTCATATACAATTTTACTTTGAAATTTTGTAATATATTTTATAAACTTCTCTCTCTAAAAACCTGTGTCTTCTTCTTCGCTAATTTATTTTAATTCGTAAATGGAAATCAACAATTGATCTTAACTACTTGCTCAATGATCACTCAAACAATGTTCAACTCCCTCCTAGCTCTTATCCTTCTTCTCCAATTCGATCCTGGACCACAGCTCGGCTTCAAAATCTTCTTCAACCTTTATCCTAACTTTTAGACTTTGAATCCTACTTCTTTTCACATGCAGGAGTTGGATTACCTCTATATCATCTCTCTAATGGCCAAAGACTCCTCTAATGTCTTCATCAGCTCTATTTATGGGTTTTTTCTTAACATGCAATGGATTTTCTCTAAGCTTCTTAATGTTTACGGCCTTAATTTCTATGATCCATCAGTTAATAATTACATTTGGATTCTCGTTTTGGGTTTGTTTATCAACTATCAATTTTGGATTATCTCCTTCCAGGATCGGAATTATGGGTGGATAAATTGGACTAAAACATGGTTGCATGGTTTAATTAAGAGGTTTTATTACTATACTAAGCCCATTTATTATCAACAGTGGATTTCTTTTGGGCTGGATCAAAGTAATTTACCCAATCTTAACTTAATTAAAGTGGCTTATTGGGCTATGAAGGTCTTACTGTCTATTATTATTAATATGCAACAGACTTTCTATGATTTCACACACTCTTATGGGTTTCCTTATCTCACGTTTTATGTCTTCAATACTATTGGTTATTACCTTTTTGGTCTAGTTATCAGAGTTACTAACTGGGTACTAAACGAGAACTATAACAATTATAAATGGAGGATCTGGAATTTGAGTTATCTGCAAGTATCAAGCTATTACTTTGGCTGCTGTACTAAGCTTATTTGTCAGGCTTTTCAAAGGATTAAAGGATTTATGGATTTTCTTAAGGTTTCGTTGATTTTGGAAAAAGGATTATGTTGGACTACTTTTATTATCTATTACATCGCTTGTTTAGTCTATTTTATCACTTCGGCCTTCAATGCATGTATGTTTTCTGAACCCTCTATTCAAGATAATATGTATATATATCTACAGGTGATTTCTCTTAAACTTTATATCGGCGAGAGTAATAGAAGGTATAAAAGTTTTTGTATAATTCAATGCTTTCCATTAAAATTGACTGGTTCGGATCTTATCTATTCTCCTCAAAGACACCTAAAAGATTATTGGATCTTAAGTTGTCTACCTTTTATTGCTTTGCTTTATATAATTTATTCCCTGAGGATTATTTGGATAAAGAAGAGAGACAATTTCTGCAAACTTTTTTATTTTCCGAGAACTTATCTTCTTACTATCAGTAAAATGACGGCCATATATAATTGTTCTTTATATGGCTTGGGAATGATCTTTACCTATTGGTGTGAAAAGATTTATCTGCATCCTTTTTCATCTGATGTTCACTTAACGTGTTTTTTCGTCTACTTGGTTTCTACGAATTCATTACTTTATTCTATTTTATATCAACACACGTTAGATATGAGTCAGATTTTACACTACACCTTGAAGATATTCATATCTAAAATCAAACACGCTACACGATTAAGACAAAGGGCAAATTTTAGATTGGCTTATTGGGTGACTCTTCTTTTTTCGTCCGCTGCATACCCCTCTTCGGTCAATATAGTTATTAATCTGCGAAGAACCATCCTAATTAATCACAAGATTGTTGGCAAAAGAAATGGTGGTACAAAAATTGTTGGCTATAAGATCGTTGGTGTTGAGATCGATGGCGCAGAAATTGTTACAGCCTGCTACATACTTGGTATATATTTACTGAAAAGTAAGTCGTTGAGTGTTAAGGGTGTTATGCTTTGGAGGGTATCGTCTCCGTTGAGCACCCTCTGTTTGTTACCAATTGTGTACACCATCTTACATGGAATCTATTTTTATCTCTATTCATCTAATTGGGCGTTTTCTGTTATCACACGGGGTGCTATATATTACTACGTCTTATACTTGAGTTTTTTCGAAGTGAGAGATCGTTTATTTTACAACCAAGAGAAGGAGGAGAACTATTTTGGTGGTGATACACAAATAAACGAAAATTTGGTGTTTTGCAAAGGTGATGACTGTCAAGGTCATCTTGATGGAGTGTTTAGTGAAGAATCATCTTCTGATGAGGCTGCGAGTACACAGGGGCTACCCGTGATGGAAAGTGGACCTATTCTTACTCAAGTGGATGACGGCCTATCCCTTAATAGGGCCGGGATCAATGGATAGCGTGCTTGTTTGGAATTGTCGAGGAGCGAGGGCACCCTTGACAAAGAGTATGTTTAAGTCCCTTGTTTCGAAATTTCACATTTCTATCGCTTGTTTATTAGAAGCTAAGTTAAAATCTAGTAAGCTTTCATCTTGTAGTCATTTTAAATCTTTTGGAAATTCCCACGTAGTCGAACCCAGGGGAAGGTCTTATATGTCTGGGGGGATTCTATTGTTGTGGAATGATTCTGTGAAATTAAGGGTTATAAACTCTGCACCATCTTTTGTAATTGCTGAAGTAATGGAATCAAATAAAGAAATTTGGAATTTGGTGTGTGTCTATGCACCAACTTGTGAAAATGAAAGAAATAACTTATGGAAATCTCTTACTAATTGGTACTCAAAAGTGGATACTACTACTTTATTCATTGGGGATTTCAATGATATATCACGAACATCAGAAAAAATAGGTAAAAGAGGAGCAAACTTTGACAGAATTTTAAGATTTAATAGCTTCATTAATCAAAATAGTCTGATTGATCTACCAAGTAAAGGGTGTTATTATACTTGGACGAATAAACGCAAGGGTGATGAAAATGTTAAGGAAAGATTAGATAGAGGCCTCGCTTCTTTATCTTGGTGTGAAAAATTCCCTAATGCTACAATTCAAGTACCTCCAGCCATTGGTTCCGATCATTCTCCGTTAATACTCTCCATGGATGAGGCAAAAGCAAGGTTTGAAAAATACTTCATGTTTGAGTCAAGATGGCTAGAAAATGAAAATTGCAAAGAGTTTATAAGTAAAACTTGGAGTAAACAAGGTAATGTCCTTTCAATTAAAGATTTTTGTACAAAGAGGGATGCCTTGTGTCTAGCTCTTACAGGATGGAGTAAAAAGATGTTTTGCAATAACTGGAAACTTATAGAGAAATATCAAAAAGAACTAGCTATAATACAAGATGAGGTAAGAACTGATTCAAATTGGAGTAAAGAGAAAGAAATATATGGGAAACTAGAAGAAGCTTGGAAGCAAGAAGAACTTTTTTGGGCGGATCGAGCTAGGGATCAATGGATAAAAAAAGGAGAAAAGAATACAGAATATTTCCATGCTAAAACTATTTCTAGAAGGAAGATCAATAAAATCAAAGTAATCAAAAACAAGGATGGAGTATGGACAGAAAATGAAGAAGAAATTAAGAACATAATCCGAGATTATTACATAGATCTATTTACAAATAAAAGTACAAATCAAGGAGAAAATATTTCGGAATATATACCTAACAAAATATCCGGAAAAATGAATGAGGAATTAATTATCATACCGGACATTGAAGAAATTAAAAAGGCTGTGTTTGATATGTCAGGATCAAAAGCTCCAGGGCCGGACGGATTGCCAGGTAATTTTTAGCAAGAAAATTGGAAGACTCTCAAAGATGATATATTCACAGTTGTCAGGAACTTTTTTGAAAACAACACATCTCTGAGAGGTTTAAATGATACGCTTATTACGCTCATCCCTAAAGGTGAATCCCAAGAGTCAGTGGCGGACTATAGACCCATAGCGTGTCTTAACTTCATTTATAAAATTATATCAAAGATATTGGCCAATCGATTACAACCACTTATGGATGACATAATATCGCCTACTCAGTCAGCGTTTATAAAGGGAAGGAGCATACAAGACAATATCTTAATTGCCCAGGAAGTTTCTTTCTATCTTAAAAATAAAAGAAAGTCAAATAAGCATGTTGCGGCAGTTAAAATCGATATGGCAAAAGCATATGATCAAGTTAATTGGGGATTTTTAATTCAAACTTTGAAAGCTATGGGTTTTTGTGATAAATGGACAGAATGGATATATAATTGCATATCGTCGGTCTCTTTACAAGTTAAAGTCAATGGACAAAGACTTAAGAAATTCTCACCGACCAGGGGAATTAGACAAGGCGATCCATTATCTCCTCTACTTTTTTCAATCCTCACTGAAAGCCTTATTGGACTAATTAATTATCAATGTCGGAGAGGATGCATAAAAGGTATTAAAATCACTAGGAATTGTCCAAGCCTTACGCACCTATTATTCGCAGATGACGCTCTTTTTTTCATTAACATTGATGCTAAGGAGATTGAAACTTTCAAAGATACTATAAATCTTTTCTGTCAAGCATCGGGACAAAGGATCAACTTCCAAAAATCATCAATCTTATTCAGCAAAGGAACACCTGAAAGTACATGTGAAGAAGTAGCCAAAAATCTAAATGTTACAAGAACATCTTCCTTCGGAAAGTATTTGGGAATTCCTTTCTCTCTTAAAAGGGCAAAATCGGAAAATTTGAATTATATTAAAGATAAGCTTCTAAACAAATCTTCTAACTATTTTGCTAATTTACTGTCGGATGGAGGTAAGGAGATACTTATCAAAGCTGTACTTCAAACAATACCTAATTATGCGATGTCCATATTCGAATTCCCGAAATCATTATGTAAGAAGTTATCAGGAATTATAGCGAACTTTTGGTGGGACTCGAACAATAAGAAGAGAATTCATTGGGTAAAATGGAAAAGAATTGCGAGAGCTAAAAATAGTGGAGGAATTGGATTTAGAGATTTCCAAAAGATGAATTTAGCACTCTTAGCTAAACAAGCATGGAGAATAATGAACAATCCTAACTCGCTAGTAGCTAAGGTTCTTAAAGGTATATATTCTCCTTTTGATAGTTTCTTTAATGCAAAATTATCTAATAAGAGATCATGGAGTTTGGCTAGTATATATAAAGGAATTCAATTCATCAAACAACACTCAATTTGGAGAATTGGAAATGGCCTGAGTATCAACATATGGGATCATAAATGGGTCAACAATAGGATACCTCTGGAGAGACCGGCTGGGTGCAAAGTGGAATATGTAGCACAACTTCTTAATGAGAACATGACAAACTGGAATGTGGAACTACTTAGACAATTATTCCCTCCGAACATAGTAAGTGATATTTGCAAGATACCGTGCTTAATTAGCAAAGAAGATGATAAGATGATCTGGCCTTTCTCAAAAGACGGTATTTATAGTACGAAGTCAGGATATCATAGAATGGTCGATTTGGAAGTTCACAATGAAGGCCAATCATCATCACAAGGTAAACATGAAAATAATGACCTTTGGGAAATCATTTGGAAATCAAATGTCATGAATAAGCTTAGGGCCTTTGGCTGGAAAATATGCAATGGAGCCATACCCACTAAAAGAAATCTTAAGATAAGGAAATGTATCAAAGATGATACATGTGAGTGGTGTGATTTGGGTAAAGAAGATATGGAGCATCTCTTTATTAAATGTCCTCTAAGTATGGAGATCTGGGCCAAATCGAGGCTACAATTGCTTATTGATAAAGAGAATAAATATGAATTGGAAGATTGGTTAATTGAAACACGTAAAAAATATATCAAAAATGGTTGGGATCAGAATGAGGTCACGGCTTATTTGCTACTCACTCTATGGAACATATGGAAGGCGAAAATGAAGGGATTTCATGAAAAATCTCCATGGGTAGTCAAAGATATCCTGTTTAAAATTCAATCAACAATGGATGATATGTTTAAAAATAGAGATATTCTTGAGAAGAGCATAAAAGAAATCAATGAAAAAAGAGTTGGTAATAACGAGGAAGAGATGATTGAGAATAACCCTATTCTTTCAGATGATGCAGAATATATCTTTATGAGTGACGCCTCGTTCAAAAAAGAATACGAACCGACAGGAATGGCGGCAATTGCTATTGATAAAGAAGGTAAAGTGGCCCATAGGATTGCGTCAAGATCTATTATTAGAAATTCTATTGAAGGAGAATGTTGGGCGGTCCTTCTTGCTATGAGAAGGGCGGCTAGTTGCGATTTACGGAGTGTCTCTTTCTACTCCGACAACCTTGAACTGATTCAAGGTATTTCAAAAGAAGCAGGTCTTCAATGGCAAATTTCACCTTTCATTGCCGAAATGAAGAGCTGGTTGGCGAAGTTCCCTAATTGGAAGGTCAACTTCGTTAATAGGAAGTTTAATAACGTCACAGATCTCGCAGCTAAAAGTGCAAGACGGAACATTGATACGTCGAAATGGAAGAATGGTTCTTTAAATGATTTTTATATTTTCTTAAAATCGCTGTATAAACGTTCATAATGTTTACTTTTTCCTGAAAAAAAAAAAAAAAAAAATACTTTGAAATTTTGTGATGGTTAAAATAGGGGTAAAATGGTAACAACTTATTAAATCTTTTTAAGTTAAAACACTTTCACAAAAATATTAGCCCTTAGATTTTTAAGAACTTGTTGTCTCAAAATCCCAGTATAAGAAAAATGATAGAATAGAGTATATGCCCCTTTAAAACGATAGCATTCCAATTCGCCGCAGCTAGGTTCAAATCTCAACAGCGGCGGCGCCGAGGGTAGTCATACCCTCCTGATCAATCAACTAGGTGGCTCACATCACAACTTTTAAATAAATTCAAATAAAATTCTTTTATGGACGATGGAATCACTGCATCAGAGAGTCGAGACATGGATCAAAGGCCAGAGAGCGAAGGTGACATGGCCACCACAGTGGAAGATGGTGGTCCGGTGGCCGTGGTCCGCCGGAAGAGAGGAGAGGAAGCGCATTCAAGAGGAGTTAGAACGCAAAAAGAAGCAACTTCAGAATTTGTGTAGTGCTCTCAAGACTGAGTCTCTTACAGATTTGCAAGACATTCTCTGTTGCATGGTTCTCTCCGAATGCGTTTACAAGGTTTTACAATTTCTTTTTCCATATTTAAACTTTCATAATCATGATAATGCTTGTTTAGTTAGAAGCTAATTGTAATCATCGAATTGATTTTCCTTTAATGTTCAATTGGACAATTGGACTTAATCAGTTCGCAATGTGTATCTAAATTACGTTATATGAATCTTTTGTATATGATAGAGACCTGAAAGTGAAATGGTTCGAGCTGTAAACAAATTCAAAGCTGATTTTGGAGGACATGTAGTTGCATTGGAACGTGTTCAACCTTCTGCAGATCATGTTCCTCACAGGTATTTGATAATTACTTTAATAAATTATCCCAAATTGACTTCTTATACTTGCTATTAATTTCTAAAATGTGTTACATTAGGTACTTATTAGCAGAAGCAGGAGATACATTATTTGCTTCATTCATTGGAACTAAGCAGTATAAGTAAGATTAATGCCTAAATTTGTATCCAAGTTATATTTCCTTCCTTGTTCCTTCTATAAATCCTTAATTTTGTATTTTCTTTTATGTTTTTCCCTTTCCTTGTACAAAGGGATATCATGGCTGATGTGAATATATTTCAAGGTGCCATATTCCATGAAGATACTCCAGAGGATCTTCATGGAATTGAATCCACCGAATCTCCTCAATTCGACACTCAAAAGAACAATATCGAGTCTATCCCCAAATCTTTAGATACAAAGAGACCTTCATCTAAACCTGCTGTTCATCGCGTAATAGCCTTTATCTTCTTTCAAGCAATTCTCCATTACATTATTAAATTAATATAATGTAATATTACAGGGTTTTATGGCTCGTGCAAAAGGTATACCCGCATTAGAGTTATACAAACTTGCTCAAAGAAAGAAACGTAAACTTGTTTTATGTGGTCATTCACTTGGTGGAGCAGTAAGTTATTTTTTATCTTTTGTCTAATTAACCTTATTTTTTTATTTTTTTATTTTTAAATCATCGGTTTTGGTGGGTCCAGGTAGCAGTTTTGGCTACACTTGCTATCTTAAGGGTAATCGCCACGTCATCAAAAGAAAGCGAAAAGGTTCAAGTGAAATGTATAACATTCTCACAGCCTCCAGTTGGAAATGCTTCGTTAAGAGAGTATGTTAATTTATCGTTAATATTATATTTTTATAATTTCTTATATATTTACGTTTTATTATATAGTTACGTTAATCGAAAAGGATGGCAACATTATTTTAAAACATATTGTATACCAGAAGATATAGTGCCTCGTATATTATCTCCAGCATATTTTCATCATTATAATTCACAACTTTCACCACCTACTTTAAAACATGAAGCAAAAAAAGCAAAGGAGAATAATGAAACTGAACAGTTAGTTTTAGGGTTAGGTCCTGTACAAAATCCACTTTGGAGACTTTCTAAGCTTGTCCCTTTGGAAGGTTTTAAACGACACTTTAACAGATACACGGTTAATAATAAACTCGATCCAGTTATAGTTAACACATCCTTTGCAAATAACAATAATTTAGTAACATCATCATCAATTAAGGATATAGCTACAGTTCAACAATCTCTCGAAATTGAAGAGGGATCTGATGGAATATCTCTTAGACCTTTACCCGATATAGATGAAGAACCAAAAAATGGTAATAATTCGAATAAAGGCTCATGGAGAAAATTACCTGCTTTACCTTCATATGTTCCGTTTGGGCAGGTAAATAAATATATCTAAATTTTGTTATTTATATATACAAACATTAAATGTTGTATTCGAACAGCTTTATATTTTGGAAAATTCATCAGTGGAGTCATTATCTGGTGCAGAATATTCAAAATTAACATCGGTATGAATTTGATTATTATTTTTAAGGTTTTCTATATTTGTTTGAAAAAAAAAAACCTAGTTTTCTTATGTGGCGAAAGATATTTTCAGGTTAGATCATTGATAACTGAAGTAAGAGAACGGTTTCAATCACATTCAATGAGATCATATAGATCTAGATTTCAAAGGTACATATTAATTAATTAAATACTTACATATAATGAATTATATTAATGTGAATTTATGTTTCATTACAGAATCTACGATCAATGCATGAACGAGAATGAATCATCATCTTCATATATGGGAATGGAACAAGTCAAACAATTTCCATATTTACAAAAATGGCTCGGTATTTCAGTAGCTGGTACAGTTGAGCTTGGAAATATAGTGGAGGCCCCACATATATGTGCAGCTACTTCAATAGTACCTTTAGAATGGGGTGAAAAAAATGGTGATTTATTAAAAGTTGATATTTCTGGTTTTGGATTACATCTCTGTACAATTATCCAAGCTAAAGTTGGTGGTAACTGGTAATTTATCATTTTATTTTAATGATTTAATTATATTTCGTGTGTTTAATTTTATTTAATTGAAATTTAGGTGTTCAACTACTGTTGAATCTTTTCCTTCACCACCTAATTATACGCAAGAACATGTATTACAACCTGAGATACAGAAGATGAGAATTATAGTTGGAGCTCCATTAAAGAGACCACCTAAACAACATATAATAGAGGAAAAATTAGTTCCTATGTTTCAATCTATTGATTCAGCTATAGCTGATTTACAGTTAAAACAGAAATTATCTACAGTTAATGATGGAAAGTATATTAGACCTGATGGTTTAGGTGATTTTGTTATTTATTGCACTACTGATTTCTCTACTATTTCGAAAGAGGTTCACTTAAGAACACGTAGGGTTCGATTAATTGGCCTCGAGGTATATAATTAACTTGTTAATATTAATATTTCGAGTTAAAACAATGTAAAACTTGTCTAATAATACAGGGTTCTGGTAAAAGCTCACTTCTTAAGGCGATTTTAGAACAAGGAAAAAATGGGAGGAATAGTTGTCCAGAGGATATTATAGTTGAAGAAGGTATTTCTGGTGGATTATGTTACTCAGATTCAGCTGGAGTGAATTTACAGGTTTTTTGTTTTTTTTTTTTTTTTTTTTTTTTTTTTGTTCATACTTATAAGGTGTGTATATATATATATATATATACGCAGAATCTGGTTACAGAGGCGTCTAATTTCAGGGATGAATTATGGAAAGGAATACGCGATCTTAGTAAAAAAACAGATTTAATTGTTTTAGTGCATAACTTATCTCATAGAATCCCTAAATATGTACAAAACAATGCAACACAACCAGCTTTATCACTATTTCTAGAAGAAGCGAAATGTTTAGGAATCCCATGGGTACTTGCTATTAGTAATAAATTTTCAGTAAGTGCACATGAACAAAAAGCAGCTATAAACGCTGTTTTACAAGCATATCAAGCGTTACCTAAAACAACCGAAATTATTAATTCATGTCCATACGTTATGCCTTCTTGGGGTACATCTGAAGATCCTACTAAACTTATATTAAATATTATGCGAAAGCCTTTTCAAAAAAAAGGCGCTGTTTTGCCTGTTGATGGTGTCATTGGTTTATGTCAGATTGTTCATTCCGCACTTAAAAAACATGAAGATGCTGCTTTTGAAGTAAGTCATTATTTTAATTTATTTATTTATCTATTAATGAGTTGTTTGTTTAAATAGGAATTGGCTAGAGATAGACTATATGTGGAATTGGCTAGGGAACGTGCACTTGCGGAAGGTGTGAATAGAGAGGACTCTTATAATGCTGCAGCGGTTGGGGCGTCGTTGGGTGCGGGTTTAGGTGTTGTTTTGGCTGTTGTAATGGGTGCTGCATCTGCGTTGAGGAAGCCTCCGTGAGAGTTTTGTGTTTTTTTTTGTAGTGTGTATATAGAGTAAGGTTGTGAATGTATATTGTTTTCGGTGTAAATTTATCTATTAATTTGTGATTGCGTAATATTTATTTATTGGTTTATTTATATGGAGTGGAGTTTGATATTGAACGAAATGGTTTTTTTGGGGTCATACTAGTGTGCTACTTATTATTGTTTATGTAATGAGTAATATTGGGTATTATTTTAAATCAAATTAATTTTTTACTGCCTGACCAATTTTTAAAAAGAGAAAAAATTATAAATTAAGAAAGAAAAAATTGGTTTATTTAAAATCCATCTGTAAGTGTGATTTGGTAGTGCGCTTAAGGGAAATGGATCGCCCTCGCATTCAAGTACTAATGGGCTTGGAGACGGAATTAGGGTGGAGGACTTTATTAGATTGCTTGGGTATAACGTAGGCTTCAAATATTTATTTAATAAAACGAATCAGATTTGGACACCTAAGGCATAAGGCACATAGAATTAGTTGATGTCGGTTTTGGATATTTTATAGTTTGTTTCACTATTAATGAAAAAGACTATGAAAAAGTTCTAGGAGGGGGAACTTGGATGGTTTTGGACATGTACCTTATAGTGCGCTCAAGGGACCCGAGCTTTATGCCTCAAGCGGCCCCTGTTCTTCGAACAACCGTTTGGGTGCGTTTACCCTGGCTTGGCTCCCACTGATTAACTATACTGAGGAAATCTTAACCGGAATCGGCAATCTTATTGGGAAAACGGCGAGAATCGACCCTTTCACCAAGTCGAGGCAAAGAGGGAATTTCCCCATTTTAGCCGTCGAAGTGGAACTAGACAAACCGTTAGTAGCAAAAATACGGATACAAAATCTATTGCAAAAGTTCGAGTGTGAAGGTTTACACCTCATCTGTTTTGCTTGTGGAAAGTTCGGACACATGGAAAACGACTACCCAACCACTAGTTCAAACACAGCTCGGAAACTTATGGCGAGTGGATGACCGTTATTTGAAATCGAGGAAGACCAAGGGGAAATGGAGTGGGCCAGGGGGAAAATCCGATTACCAAAACAACAAATATTAACAACAAAAAACAAGGAGGGACGCCTGCAAAAAAGAAAATGACGTGGGCTGAGCGAAGCTCAAAAGAGAAGGAGGTTCGAGATTCGAGGCTTTAGCGAATCTAGAATCATTGGAAGGAAATGAAATCCAAACCCAGAAAGGGAGCGATGCGGCGAAGGGTGGGAAAGGTTAAGAGATTTTGGAAGACGATAATCCGATTTAGATACAGAGCAGTTCGTCGGCCAATGCATCCGCTTTAACCTCACACAAGGTCATCCATACGAATGTATATATGGCTTAGAAGGAGGTTTTTTCAGTGCGTCACTATATAGGATATTAGATGGGGAGCTAATTGGTCCAACGACTAAACGTAAACAACAAACAGACACAAGGGTTAAAGTCAATGACAAAACTGATATGGAATTGCGTGAAGGGAGAGCAAGACCCTTCGTTCCTCTTCATTCTCCGGTTAGGTCTGAATCAGATGGGGCAATATTAGATAATAACACTGAATTGGATGTATTCATGAGCGAGGTGGGACAGGCATTAGTGGGCGAATCTGGTAGGGCAAATTATAGAATCTGAAGCAGGTAATCAGCAAAGGCTATTAAGGACTATTAGTAGAGGTCACCTCAGGGACTAATAAGAAATTTCGGAAAATAGTAATATTAGTAATACGACTTGCTGCGCCAGCCTAGTTCAAACAGTAGCGACAACGAACCACGAGGAAGGACAGCCTAGGAATTCTTCCGAGGGTGTTTTTCCCGTCTCCGACGTGAATCCCAACACATCCTTCCCACAGCCATCAACTCGATAACCTGCGAAACCAGCTACTACTGATGTGAACAAGATTTGGAGTAGAGGTGAGGATATTCAGAAGTTGAACTTGGACAGTAACCTGGATGACTCGAGGCAAACTAGTTCTATGTTTGAGGATGAGGCATCTATTTAGAATGGTCAGGACATTCCTTTGGGAAATTTGATAGCAGACATGGACGGGGTGAACAGGTTGCAAGAGGAGACGAATCAACAGCAGGGGCTCCCTTCCGATCAGATTTGGTTATAGCATCCTTTCATTACATTTTCTTCCTTTTTTTTCTTATCGTTCTGTGATTGTTAAATTACTCTTAATGCTTAGTTTATTTTATGTCAGATTAACAAAACATTAACTCAGGGGGTTGGTCTTAGATCAAACATCCCTTTAATATTTTGTTTTGGAATTGTAGGGGAGCGAATAGTGCAAGGTTTAGGAGAGCGTTCAATGATTTAGTCGCTAAGCATTGACCGGTGATCTATATTGTGGTGGAAACAAAAGCATCTAGATCAGAAGCAATCAAAATAATCAAGAGTCATCACATGAGAAATTCGATCCGTGTTGATGCGGTGGGCCTCTCAGGAGGGTTTCAGATTATGTGGAACGAAGAGGATATTTTGGTTCAACTCTTATCGTCAGGTAAGCAAGCAAGTGACGTTCGGATTTCTAATATATCTTGTATCTCGTGGATTTTGAATGCAGTTTACACAAGCCCAATATATTGGATAAGGAGCATATCTGGAGTGATATTGAATGGGATGCTAATAGTATTGACACACCCTGGTTAGTCATTGGGGATTTCAATCATACAGGACAAATCGAAGATAAGACGGGAGTGGTGGAAGGATTTACACCTTTCATGGCGAAATTCGAGAAGTGAGAAACACTTACGGGTTAGTCGATTTGGGTTTCGAAGGGCCGAGGTTTACTTGGAGTGATTCTTGACATTCGGGACTCCGCATCATGAAGAGGTTAGACAAAGCATATGGAAATGACCTTTGGCAGTAGTGTTTTGTAAATATTTCTATTCGGCATTTGACTCGTGTTCACTCTGACCATGTTCCCCTATTAGTTACATTAAACACTTAGCGAAGTCAATCCTCTCCTACACAATGATCCAGGTTTGAAAGCGCATGGTTGGCTCACGGAGGCCTCAAATATTTTATGAATGAAAAGTGGTCCACGGGTCAGATTAATCAGGGAGACAACATTAGAAAGTTAAGTAAGGACTTGGAGGATTGGAAATTCGATACTTTTGATGATATATTCTAATAAAAGTAGAGATTATTGGCAAATGGTATTCCAAAGGCGACTCAGCGCGGGTACAATAGCTCCTTGGTTAATATGGAAAGGTGACTCAATAAAGAGTATGGGACTATTCTAGAACAAGAAGAATTTCATTGGTTTCAACGATCCCGGTCGGAATGGCTATATTCTAGGGAGCGAAATACAAGATTTTAGGGGTGTCACGATTCACATGTTTACCTTTCTATTGTCTTCCACCATTGTTGTTCCAATTCAAATTATTGTTTGGGCTTCAACCACGCCCACAACCGCGATTGCGACCGTGACTACATCCTCTTTCAAAATTACTTCCATTCACTTCTCGAAATATTACATTGACGTTCTCTTCAGGGAATGACAACGATCCAGTGAGACGTTAGTTATGATTTTTCATTAACAAGTAATTGTCTCAACAACAAGACGGTGAGAAATAAAGTCTATTTTCACGAATTGTTGTATACACATCCATGTTAGTTGGATAAAGATAGAGAATGTATTCTCAAGCATATTTTTTTATGTAATATTAACTTCCATAATCTAAACTGAAACACAATTATGAACATAATAGAATTATATTCACAATGTTTTAAAATCTTGTAATCTTAACTACATCCATTCATAACGAGCCTTAGGGAGTATCACTCCCTTCATGTGATCATATTCTGCCAAGTTTCTCCATAAAACAGATTGATCCTTCACACCCACATACTCAGATTTCATCCCGTCATATATGTGGTGGTAAAGAAAAATCATGGTCTTTGCTTTGTCTTTTTCAATAGTCGTATTTGTTTCTTAATTGCAATACCAATATTTTTCTCTCTTAAGTGGATCTCAGCGTCAAGGACCCAAATTATACAATATATTCCAGAAACATCAAGAGTAATCATGATTGATTATATTTTCCATGACATTGAAATTCAAAACAAGTAGTGGTTTAAATTACAAATCATGTCATAGGCCATTGGTAAAGTACGTTGTTATATTTAAATATGTGCTAGGTTTGAGTCTCACAAGTGTTAGTAATTTATTTTAGGTTCCGATCCACCAAATAAACTTCAGGTCTTTGAGATTTGTTACGTCAACAAAAACAATAATTTATACTTCATGCATAAATATTTTCTTTTAGGTTTCAGACCTAAAAAAATTAATTGTATATTTCGGGCATATAATTTTTCTCTCTCTAGGTTTTGGGCCTACAAATTTATATTCTATTTCTAGATTTTGATATTAATTAAAAGTTTTGAGCCCTCTACAATTAAATATATACTTCAGGCCTTTAAAACTTATATATAGGCTTTCGGCCTTCAAGTTTGCATATAGGGACTTCAGGTCTGTTAAAATACATATAGACTCCCGACCTTTAAGAATTACATTAGGCTTTCGACCTTTAAAATTGCATATGAGTTTCAACCCTTTTAAAATATATCTAAATTTATTTATATAACGGTGAATCCAAGATAATATAGTTATACCTCTTTTACAATGTTATAAGGACTAAAATAATTGCTCCATTTTTTTATTTAAATATACCACAGGGCATGTGATACAAAAAAAAAAAAATTCTTCACATCAAACTAATAACACACACACAAATAATAAAGTGTGTACAAATAAAAATAACTAGTATTATATTATTACAAAATGACAAACGGTGACTAGAGGCATACATTTGTGGAAAATACGCAACACCACTCAACAATGAATAATAAAACAATGATCAGTATGATGTAAACCAATATAAATAATATAGCTAGCCCAGTCATGTATAAAACATGATAAGTCATCAATATAATTCATATAAGGATACTTGTGATTTGAATGATTGGATCTTAAGAGTAGAGATGAGTTTCGTGCTAATAACGTATAAGAAAAAAGAAAAGAATAGAGTATAATATCTTTTCTTTTCATTCAACTTGTGTTCTCTACAATGATAGGAGGATCATATACTTATAAGTAATATATGATCCTTCATATGATACAATAATTAAGTCATAAAATAGAAAATAGGAAAAGTTTGTAACCCATAAATCTTTAAGACATGTACTAAATAATATCTTCTTCTTCTTCTTCTTCTTCTTCTTCTTCCCTGCATAAGTGGATTATTATGGGATTAATGAGAGAATTCCAATAACCTTTATTCTTAATAAAATTTATATTTTACAATATTTCATGTATAATTTAGATGATTTATATTATTATTTTAAAATCATATATATCTAAAAGAAAATTATTACAGAATTCATGTACACGATCGACTATATCTATGTTGTTTGTGTAAAAATCATGTTAGTCAATTTATATTTTAACCCTATCTAATAGTTGTTCTATATACAACCTTACTTTATATTCTAAATATCGAGGGGTATTTGAAAATAATTTTATCTATGTATTTGTATAATTTCTTTTCACATATTCTTTTTTCAGAGGCTTGTTCAATTGGGGGCCAAGAAATTCTTAATCAATAACCCTGGTCCTTTTTTTTGGGTCGGGTAAACAGTTGTATTAAAAAGAACACTATACACTATACAAAAGAGTTACCTACCTAGGCCTGAAAGCTTAAGGTAGCAACAAAAAATCAAAATACAACTAACTTATACTAAACTAATACAAGTTAGTTTTCCACTCTCATCCATAAAGTAATGACGAGGGAACAAGGAAAATAATATGGAAAATACACACCAGTTGATCTCCTTGGTAACCGTTTCTCTTGTCATCGAATCACATCTCATAGCTAGGTGATTTCTTGCTTTCAAAATGCAATAAACAATTGCTCCAAACCCGATTCTCCATGCTTTTCTCCTCCAATTTTCTCTAGCTTTAAGCTTTTTAAGCCATTTCAAAGCACTAAGAATCGTAATTATCTCCTTATTTAATCCTAGCCATGATTTAATCTCATCCCAAATTGACCTTGCATAAGAACAATCGAAAAAGAGATGCTTATTCGATTCAAAATCTTCCCCACACAACTCACAAATCAGATCTAGCTTCATACAAGTAATTCGATCCTTCGTTTTAAGTCATTCCCTCAATGCCATCCAAATAATAATAGCATGATTAGGAAACACACTCGAGTCCCAAATAATATTAGCCCAAGACTTCACAAAAGTTTTTCGACCAAATAAATCATATGGTTTTGTATATACATCATAAAATTCTTTATAAGATACCTCATATGCTATGCTGTAGATATCGCCGCCTAGGCGCGCCTAGGCGCCGTCTAGGCGTCAACTCCCCCCTCAACCGCTTACGCCTAGTAAAAATGCTAGGCATTTTTGCCCAACGCCTTAGTCGCCGTGGAAGAGGCGCCTAGCCCGCCTAGGCACCGATTAATGGTAAAAACTTGCCGCCTAGGCCCTCCATTAAATTTATTTTACTTTCGAAAATTCTTGAATTGATATTATAACTCTAATTTTAGTATTTTTCATATTCAATATAGTGGTGTTAGATGAATTTTATGACTTAAATAGATAAAATTATCATAATTATACACGTGTATTACTAAATATATAAAATTACATAGCATGATTTAAAACCGCGTAATCCCGCCTAGGCCCTGCGTAGTCCCTCCTAGGCGCTAGGCCCCAGTCGACCGCCTAGGCCGTGGAACCGAGATCTACAACATAGCTCATATGTTGATTGATGCACATTTTCGGATGAAAACCACAAAGACAAGATTTTTTCTCTTCCTTTTTTTTCCTAAAGACTCGGATAATTTCTTTTTGCTCCCAAACATTTTCCAAAAGAGGGGAATTGTAAAGTACAAATCAATGATAAGAGGGTGTCATCCCTATCATACACGTGATACAGGTAATTGTCAAGTACAAATCAATGAAATTGTAAAGCTTTACTCGGATGGGATGCCTATGATGTTATCAGATCTTCAAAGAAATTTCAAAGGAACTATTTTCTCATGTTTTGAAAATTGGAGACTATTTCACGAAATGGAGACAAATGGAGACATGGGTAAGTAAAGCCAATTTGGTAATATAGTTTTACAGTTAAGATCGATTAGATGTACTATCGATTAGATGTACTCGTTCCTAAAATATATATACTTATGCATGAGTCGAATATCAAATTTTATATTTTCGAAATCCAACTAATTAATTTGTTCTCGTATAATTAAGTCTCCCTTTAAATTTTTCCACATATATAATTTACACATTATGTTCAAGTACAAGTAAGATCTTAGGCCTATCTAATTATTTTAGTAAAGTATATCATTTACAAGGTAACGTGAAGATTACAATATATATAATGGTTCATACAAATTATTTATTTTTATATTCTTTTGTTGAATTATTTTCTACTTCGTATTTTTTAGCTAACTCTACATGCTAAGCTTAACTCACATAATACCCGAACCTAACTTTTTTACATTTTTAGTTGAATAGATGTGGACATTCGTGTCATCGTATAATTAGAGTGACAATATTATTTATTATATATTAAGTAAACTAAAATACTCCAATTTGTTCTTTATTATTCCATATACAGATACTAAACATTTATGTCCCATCGATGCCATGTCTTATTGCGATGATAGAGACAAATTCTTCTTCTTTTATGGTATTCATACGAGTGAAGTTTCAAATTTTAATTAATAGAGGGTTGCTTTGACAAGTCTTTGTGCACTCCAAATATTATACAACTCATTAATCACGACGCTTAGATAAAAAATATAAGGGTTGTAAATTCGACAACTATGTCAAATTATATACTTCTACTAAGGATCGTTACCCTAGGAATTGAATTGGAATTATTAAAGAGACTATACAAGAAAATAGGTGTGGGAGTTTTGTTGATTCGTTCATTTCTACAGATTCCGGACATTATAATTTAACTAAGGATTTTTTTTATTATATGAAGACTGAGCTGAGTTGATTAAAACGTAAGAAACTAAGATCTCTAATTAACTATTCAATTTCTTCTTGGTTCTCAAACTATATATATTTTAAGACATATACAGCGAATAATCCTTCGTATGAAGCTAAACAGTTAGTGAAATGACTTGATGCTAATCACATACTTGTTAGAGGCCCAACGATGTTCCTTTTTTATGATAGAGATTGACTAGGAATGATGGAAACACCAAAGGGAAAACAGATAGACTCATGCAAGTATCACATGATCGCAAGTAATAAAATCCGACATGAGTGAGCGTTGATCTACATAGATAGTGCTAGAATAATATTTATTTGTAAAGTCACGTTAATACTAGAGTGGTGGAAATATAACAATAATAAATATCTATACAAATAGATATAAACTAAATAATTCTCAATTAGGTAAATAAGATGAGGAAGTTAGCTAGTTAACTGAAGTAGATAAGGAGCTAGCTTGGAATACATGTTGTTTAACACAATTGTTGCACTAATGTTATAACTATGACTAAGGGTGATTTGGGTAATTCAAATATGATAATAGGGGTAAAAGATCCTACTATAATCACTAGAGGGCTAAACAAGAATAAGTCACATAAAGTTTCAAATTATAGATAGGCTTAGCACATAATAAGCTAAAGCTAAGACAAGAACAAATTTAAACTAATTATACTAAATATAAGATAACAACATAAAATTACAAATCTAATCCTTGGAAGCTTGAATAAAATTGTCATAGAGTATAAATTGGATGAGAGAACTTGGGTTTCCTCTCTTCCAAGCTAAGATAGACCTAAAATATCTCTCTCTAAATAATATAAAACTAGAGTATAAGGCGTATGTTACAAAATGTATAATTCTCTCATAAATAGCACAACACATCCACATGTCTTCTCTCAATTGGGGTCAGGAAATCAAAGTTTTGACTTTTAATCCTTAGTTCCATCTTTCTTGGTCTTTGAGACATCCTACAATCTATGTTGTAGATCTCGCCGCCTAAGCGCGCCTAGGCACTGCCTAGGCATCAACTCCCCTCAGCCGTTTACGCCTAGTAAAAATTCTAGGCATTTTTTGTCTAGCGCTTTAATCACCGTGGAAGAGGCGCCTAGCCCGCCTAGGAACCGATTAATGGCAAAAAATGATCACATTGGCGCCTATTTATGGTTAAAAATGGTTGCATAGACCTTTTAATATTTATTGGTCGAGAATTATTGAATTGAAGTTATAACTCAAACTTTAATATTTTTATATTTATTATAGTGTTGTTGGATGGATTTTATGACTTAAATAGTTAAAATTGTTATAATTACTATGTATATATTACTAAATATACAAAATTACACAACGGGATTGAAAACCGTCTAATCCCCCTAGGCCCCGTGTAATCCCGCCTAAGCGCTAGGCCCCGGTCGACCGCCTAGACCGCGAAACCGTTATCTACAACAAAGACTACAATACAATGATGGTTGTACCGTAGAAGAGATAAGATGTGATATGGGTTCAGATGTTCTCTTCTTCGCTTGTGTGAGATCCTATCTCAGACCCGACATTCGCTTCAGATTAACTCCTTAACTTATCATTCCTTATATATTATTCACTAACCAGATTTCTTCGTCCGTCTTCATAGGCTGAGATTTAGGGGTATCTCTTCCTCTATAATAATTTCATCATATATTAGACGACTTCTTTAAATGGCAAAAAACTACACTAAAGTGTGTTTGATTTAGTTCGATACCAACAAAATTTAAGATATGCTCAAATGGGACATAAAAGAGTGGTAAAGAACCTAATATGTATCTAAAACGAGGCTAAACATTATCACACAACATGACATTAAAACCTCAAACTTAATTCATTGTCTTTTCAAAAATGTTGTCATAAAAGTTAAGATCCAAAAATTTTAATTTTTTTTATGATATGTAATGTAAAGTATGTAAGCAACATATATCGATATGTGACACAAAATATGCATTGTCTCAATGCACGATCAAGGATATGCGGTAAACAATTATTAAGTCTCAAAGAATGTTATTGTTTCAATGTGAAAGATGTCGCTTGAAATGATCAAACAAATGAGCTAAAGGGTGGTCCTTAGTTTGATATTTTTGGATTGATTGAAGCTATTACATACTTACTCCATGTAAAATTTTTGTACCTTAGAACCCTAGTTTGTGTTTACTTAGTCAGGACGACAAAGCTTTGAGTTGGGGGTCTTGACGTCTCACCTTTTGTGATATATTTAGAGACTCCTGAGACCCTGTTTAGAGGTTTTTTAGCATTAACGTGGGATTTATCACTTTATTTTCATGATTTGAGTTTTAGCTAATCATTGATATATATATGTGTTTTTGAAGAAATTTGAGACTCTTTATGTATTAAGTGGTTAGATCCTAGGAACTTGGATGATACGAGACCCTAAGATAAAGCTAAGAAGTAAAATATATATGGAGAAACCATGTTTAAGTGGTTAGATCCTAGGAAAATGGATGATACTAGACCTTATTATGAAGCTAAGAAGTAAAATATTTAAGGAGAAACCCAAGTCAGGTTGTAAAAGTGCTAAAAGTTTCACTAAAAGCTCAACAAAAATTACCGGCAAAACGTCAACTTTAAAAATTTACGATAAATAATTCTTGATGATTATGATCATGATATTCCATATCCGGTATCTCTTGGTGTCTCAATCATGTGAGAAGAAACTCTGTGCAAATATGAGTTGAATTGAGAAAGTAATGGACGTTTTCTTTGAAGACTTACGCATTCCAACATTCACAAAGAGTTCATTGAGACACTTTTGACTCATTTAAGTGGAACCCACTTATGTGAAACACTATTTAAGGTATAAATATAAGTTTTTAGACTACAAATAATAACTTATAATTCTTGGAGTAAGGGAAACTTGGGGTGAAAAGAGAAAATTAAGGAGGATCAAGAACAACACCTTATTTCACATATTCTTATATCAATTCTTGTAATTCTTATTTCCTTTCTTGAATTCTTATAATTATCCAGATATTTTACTTTGTTTTTCTTTCTCCAAAAGTGAACTTAACATATTTTTAGTCTAATATTATACATGTATAAACCCTAGCTATGATTTGGGATTATTTTCAAAGAAATTTGGTATTTCATGTTATTTAAATAAATGATGGGATTCTTGTTGATTATAATTTCATGTAAATCTATATCTTGATCAAGTATTATGTGTTTTAGAGATTAACTACACCGGGAGGGGAAGGTGGGGGGGGGGGGGGGGGGGGGGGGGTTAATCTTCAAAACTTGAATTATAAGCGTTTTGTTGAGTTTGAGAATCAGAAGATCTAAACTACCAAGATAATCACATATTGTTAGAACTTTAGGCATTAGATAATTCTATAAGATTAAATATAAGCCTATACTTACCCGGGAGGGATTTAGGATGACTTTAGAATACTGGTTAGCAACCAAAATTCCCAAGTTACCCTTTAATCAAAGAATAGTCCCATATAATGCTAGTGGTAAGTATGCCGTCTTGATCTATACTTCTCATCATCGTACATTTGCATTTATTTTAGTCCTTTATTTGCGCCTTAATCAATTATTTAGGTCTCTAACTTATAGTTTAGTAGTTTAATGTTACAAAAACAAAAACCTCTTTAATTTTATTTTTTACCCACCAAATATCTAGAGTAAGGCTAAAATTACATGTTGACTTCATATTTCCTATGTAGAACAATCATATCTTACGACTCGTAATTTGCGAATAGTCTTTATGGAATGTTGATTTCTATATCACACATCTGAGGACTCCAACATGGTTTTTGGTGATTTATGGAGGATATTATGAGGAAGAAGAAGAAGGAGAGAATTAATTTTTCTTGAACCTGTATCAGCTCCCTACTGGATGACTTTTGGTACTCTCATTTTTTTGGTCCAGTCCCCTAGCTAGCCGGTCTAGCCTGATGCCCTTCCTCCGTCTTCTATTTTACGGTCTGGCCAAATGCACTCCGTTTTTGATATATTTAGGGACTATAGAGACAATGGGTATACTTTTGAGAGCCAATATTTGACATTATTTGAGTTTTAGCTAGTTTTGAATGATATATGTATGTTTGGAGCATTTTGGGACACTTTGTGTGTTAAGTGTGTATTACCTAGGTAAAATAGATTATTTAATACCCCCAAGATGAAGATATTAATTCAAAAGTCACAAAGAAAACCAACCCAAGTCGCGAAAGAAGCCAAGAATTCCATTAGAAGTTCAACAAAAATTCTGGGTAAAATGCTTCTATTAGCTTTAAAAAGTCATAAAAAATAACTGGTTATGAATTTAAGCACACACAAGATATATACATTGGATTATAGTAGACGAAATAAAAAGGGAATCTTATGCCAGTTTTACTAGAAGAGATCCAAGATGTCTAGAATTATTAAAAGACCATTGTGCTACTTTTGACTCACTTAAGTCGGTCCAAGTTGTGCCAAATGTTTTATGGAGTCTATATAAAGAGGTTTCTAGCAGGAAAAGATCACTTATCATATTACAGAGCTAATGAAGGCTTAGAGCAAGGAGGAGAACAAGGGTTGCACCTATTTCATTAATTATTTCCTAATCTGTTCGTGTAAACCTTAATTTATTTATTTTATCTAATTATGTACATACTTAATATTGCTTTTCTTTCTCCAAGAATATACTAAACATAATTTAGCTTGAAATTTCACATGTATGAACCCTAGCTATGATTTAGGATTATGTTCTATAATGTTTGAGATTACATGTTAATTTAATTACTTGTGTATTTCTTGCTTATTATAATTCTTATACTTTATTATAATTATTTATATTGCACATATTAATTTGTGTTATGGATTAAATAGATGTCCGGAAGGGGTGCTCACTCTTCAGAACCTAGAATTATAATTGTTTAGTTTTGAGTTTAAAAATCGGAAGATCTAAACTAGCTAGATAATCACATAAGGTGTGAACTTTAGGCGTCTAGATAACATGCATAGGATTCACCTGGAAGAGGTTCCTAGGGTTAGATATCAACCCCTAATTTTCTAGAAGGAACTTAGGGAGACTTTAGAATTGCGATTAGCAAGTGCAGTTACCAATTTAACCTTATAAAGATATAATTCTAATTCATGATAGTACACAATCTCGAGTTATAACTATCACCCATCCTATCTTCATTATTTAACCGTTTATATTTTATTTTATTGTTTATTATTTTAAATAAAAAAATAACCAAATAAATATTTCTTTTCTTTTACTTTTTATTTTCATTTACCTCAACGAATATCTAGACTAAGATTACGTCAGAACTTCTTATTCCCTGTGGAGAACGACCTTTACTCACACTTTTATTACTTGCGATGACTCATACACTTGCGAGTTATCATTCTCTGAGTGTTGATTTCATATCATACCTCGGGGGACTACAAGTTTTTGGCGTCGTTGTCGGGGAATGGTTAGTCAATTGTAGTTTTAGTTTTACTTTTATATTTTTATTTGTTTGGTTTTAAGATTGTTCTTTGATTTGTTTTGTTCTTCACATATACTATATTGATATCAATGGATAACGGTTACCCATTTCCTTTAAGATGTATGGAGGATATTATTCAAATCCCGGTCCCTTCAATTATGTGGAAGATTCTTTCGGTTATCAACAATGTGGTATTAACTACTACCAAACACCTTATCAAACCTGCAAGAGAAATGATGGAACATTATGGGTACCTCTAACAAGACCTCAATTATCCCAATCACTGAACGAAACACTGATAAAAGCCATACATATGTTCGAAGGATCAAATGCAAAATAATCCATTGGATTACCACAAACTCTAACAGAGAAACGTGCTTCGAAATCATTGGGTGAAACACTTGCAATCTTCATACGAAGCTGGAAGAGAGAAAGGAAAGAGAAGATGCAAACAAGTCTGAACTCGAGGCCATATTGTATAATATAAGGGAAATTGGCCCAAATTTCAAACTCCTTGAATGATCTGAAACAAGCTTATAATATCACCAAGAATTGTGAAGAGGATCATCATGATCCTACTTTAGTGAGGGATGGTATTCCTCCTCAATCGATACATGAAATAGATCAACCAAAAGAAGCAATTGAGGTAGAGTTAGTGATAGAAGAAACTTGAGTAGGTGATACAAATATTTTTCCGGATTTGGTTGAAGTCCAATACATGGTTGAGCCTCTCATTAGCATGGTGGGTAAATGAATAATTGAGATTATATAAAACGATGCAGAAGCGGATGTTATCCCCATGATGTTTGCATATCATCAAGAGAGGTAAATGGAGAAGAAAGAGATTCCTAATCCAAATTTGAATGAGGTAATAGTGGAAGAATGGGTTGACAATGAAGTAGAATAGACCACCAAAATATAATTTATTAGAGAAAAAATTAGTGCCTATGTTTATAGATACAGCTATTGTTGATATACAATTGAAGCAGAAATTATCTACAGTTGATGATGGAAAATAATTAGACCCCATGGTTTAAGTAATTTTGTCATCTATTCCACAATTGATTTCTCTACTATCTCTAAAGAGGTTCATGTAAGAACCCAAAGGGTTCAATTAATTGGCCTTGAGATGCGATTAAGTTGTTAAAATTTCGAGTTAAACGATGTAATACTTGTGTAAAAATGATATAATACATGGTTATGGTAAAAAGCTCTCTTCTTAAGGTGATTTTAGAACAAGGAAAAAAAGGGAGGAACAACTGTCCAAAGGATATTGTAGTTGAAGAAGGCATATTACTCAAATTCAAATGGAGTGGATTTACAGGTTTTTATTTTTTACTTTTAGCGTTATTTTTATCTTTTTTTCTCCATATTAATAATATGTATATACACATAATCTAGTTATAGAGGCGTCTAATTTCAGGGATGAATTATGGAAAGGAATACATGATCTTAGTAAAATGCTGATTTAATCGTTTTAGTGCATACCTTATCTCACAGAATCCCTAAATATGTACAAAACAATGCAACACAACCAGTTTTTATTTTATTTTTCCAGAAGAAGCAAAATGTCTTGGAATCCCATGGGTGCTTGCTATTAGTAATAAATTTTCAGTGAGCGCAGGGGTGAGCACGAGTCCGGTTTACCCTGGGTTGGGATCTAGGGTAAAGGTAGGGTAAAGTAGTCGGGTCTAAGTTTTGCCGAGGGTTAATCCTGGATTTACCCAAGGGTAATTTTTTAACTATTAATTTTTTAGGCTCAAACCACTAAATATCAATACTGATGTTTTCTCCCAAAAAATTTACTCAAGTACTTAGTATAGATAAATATTAGAGACAAATATAAAAATAATGACACTAAATTTAGTCTTAATCAAGGTTCATTATACCATTAATGATTAAAAAAAGATTAATGGTTCTTGTCATCTGAGGTTGACTTTGAACAACACTTGAGCCGCTTTTACCATATTCCAGCCTCTCAAGTTAATTTCTACATATCACATATCACTAGAAGAATTCTAATAATTTTTACTAAATTGGATAATTTTAATAATATTAATTATTTCAGTAAATTGTGAATATATACTTGAATAATTTAGTTCATGCAAAGAATGAACCTTTCTTCTTTGCCTTGGCATTGAATCTTGATAAACTAATCTCCTAAGACTCAAATTATAAATCCAAAAGGGCAAAAAGATTAAGTTTACAACATGAATATAGTAACAAAAACCCAATTAACCACGTAAATCACTGAACTAAAATTCACATTACATTCTCATAAACAAATATTCAGAATAACATATTCTTCAAAACAAAATACAACTTTTACCTTTATTGCTTTATGTTCTTTGCCAATTCTGTCACATTATCTACTTCTTGACATAGTGTAAACCATCAATCAATATTCTGAGAACTAAAAACAACTCCATATTTTCCAGAGAGAAATAGATGAGAATATTACATGTAACATTTCATATGGAGTCAACTGATTCAATGAACTGATCCAACCACATGAATGCCGATTTTCCCATTAATAAATTCTTGAATCATCACTTGCAGAAAAATCAACCCAAATTTCAGATATTATAACTAGAAACTACAAATAACATGACTCTCAACACAAATAAATGTCACATAACAAGAAAATGTAGTAATCCCTGAGCAGTAGTGATTGACACAGATCAATGGTTAATGAAGAATTGTTTATTATCGTGAAGATCTAAATAAATGTCATATATTATAATTTTTTCTTGTGTAATTATAGATCAATTACCTGAGCAAGCAGTAGTGATTGGAACTCGATGGTTGATGTAGAATTGTTAATCATCCCGAAGATCTAAATTTATGTTAGAAATACAAAATGAATCTTTGATGAAAACTACTTTATACTTTTATACAAATTCTATTCTTCAAGAGCATAATATCAAACACATTAAAGAAGACTAACCAAACATTGTTCCAACAAATTGGGACACTAAGAGCATAATGCTTCAACTCAAGAATCCACTGTAAAAGATGGGTAAATTAATATCAGTGAAAATATAAAGAAGTAACAATAATTGTTGCATATAGTCTGTATAAAAGAGAATTACAGATAACAGAGTACTCCAAGTACATAACATCTTATAGATCGACGCCTTATGAACCTAATTGGTCAATGGTTAATATACCTAAACTTATAAATTGAATACCAAAATATAAATTCAATTTTAGTTATTACCTCAAAATCAGTTCAACAGATCCACAGTGTTATGAACATTGCTCTACTGGAAAAAGTACAAAAGAAATAAACTTACGCCACTAAAGAATGTCATTTGGTAAAAGACAAGCAACAATGATCGAAACAGGGTCCTGAAAAATTAGCAGACCTAAATCAACTATTTCTTAATTAACCATTTTTTATAATAAAAAAAAACTATATTGATCTCAACATTTTTTTTACATTTTGCAGCAATTAAGCTAGCATTTACTTTATCTAGTCGATTACAACTTCATTCTAAACATAACAAAGCAAAAGTAAAGCTCAAATATAATAAGAAACAACCCCACTATTCCTTAAAACATTTATGCAACTGCCAATTCTGCGCAATCACTCGTCTATTCGTTTTCTCCTTAAATTTCCTGCAATTACCCATTTTAGCACCTAGCAGGAACTGAATTCTATTCATTATTTGATCTTCATTCGAGGTCCTGCCTTCATGAATCAATGTGTTCCTATTATTCCATATAGTATTTATGTAGGAAGTAAACCAGCCTGATATGATACCCTCATGAAATCCATCCTTAGTACTAACAAGAATGAAATTAATTAATGGATCCCATTCTTTAATATCAGGTATGTTGATCCCATATTTATGAAAACATTCCTATAAAACTCTCCTCGAGAATGAGCAGGTGATGAACTTGTGGTCCCTATCTTCAGTACCATTATGAAACACCTCACAATTTACATTTACTTGATTCCCCATAAGCTCATCCTCTATCTTGTTGGGAGCCTATCAAAACAAGCCAACCAAGCACTAAAACTACACTTTGGCACATTCCTTTTATGCCAGATTATTCTTGTCCATTCAATGATCTGACTACCACTTCTAATTTGATCATATGTCTTTTTAAAGGAGAATTTACCCTTAATAGCAGCACTCGATAATATTTTATCTCTACCATCTCTGTTCTGCATTGGTATAAGTACACTCAAGCCATGTAGTGTGTTAGGAAAGTGCCACCTTCCTCTCACAAAGCACTCCTGCATAGTTTTATTGGCCCAAATCTCACTGATTTGTACTTCTCTATTCAAGATACTTTTTAAATTATTACCATTCACCCAATTATCCCAAAACAAGAAAGTATCAGCTTCATTCCCCACTCTATGTGTGATAAACTGGTAGGCCATATCTCTTACTTTTAAAATCTTCTTCCAAGTCCAAGTCATGTCATGTTTTAGATTCATACTCTAGATACATCTTCCTTTTATGACATCAGTATGAGCCCATATACTTAGTAGGTTGTTATCTTTTTTTATATAGTCTCCAAAACATCCCAAGTAAACAAGTATGATTAAACTCTTCCAAATTAGGGATATTTAATCCTCCTTCAGATTTAGGCTTACACACATTAGCCCATGATACTCTTTCTCCTCTATCACCCTCCAAACTTCCCTTCTACATGAAGCTATATAACATTTGATTAAGTTTATATATCACAAACTTAGGTAGCATAAATACCCTACACCAGTAGAGTATTTTGCTAACTAGAACCACCCTTATTAATTCAACTCTACCTGCATGTGTTGACAATTTATTACTCCATTGAGTTATATTTTCACTAACCTTTTCTACCAATTTGTTTGATTCTTCAAGGCTCAGCTTCTTAGAGCTTAATGGGACCCCCAAATATCTTATTGGGAGGTTTCCTTCCATGATCGGTAGAATATCACAAATCTATTCCTTTAGTTGATCAGAAGCACCTCCAAAATACAGTTGTCTCTTGGAGTTATTGATTCTAAGACCAGATAATCTAGCAAAAATATCCAAAACTTCTTTTATAAATCTAGCTGAGGCAGTATTGGCTTCAGAGAATATCAACAGGTCATTAGCAAAAATAATGTGATTAAGCTTCATTTTACCATATTTTGGGTGATGTGTAAATTCCTTATTATCTCCAATTTTCTGAAAAATAGCAGTTAATACCTGCATACACAAGACAAAAAGGTAAGGGGATAGTGGGTCCCCTTGCCTTAAACCCCTCTTATCCTTAAAGTATCCAACCATTCCACCATTAATTCCAATTGAGTAGGTAGGAGTGCTCACACATATTATAATCTAGTTGACAATTTTCTCAGGAATTTTCAAGGCTCTCAGTGTACTGAATAAGAACCCCCAGTTTAGGCTATCATATGCCTTCTGTAAGTCCACATTAATTGTGAGTCTAGGGGTAATATTATCTTTGTCATACCCATTAACAATCTCTTGTGCCACCAAGATGTTGTCTCATATATACCTATTCCCCACAAAAGCCGCCTGATTATGTGAAATAATACTTTGCAAAATCTTTTTAACTCTATTCGCAATCAACCTTGAGACTGTCTTATATATATTGTATTTACACAAGAAATGGGGCAAAATTTCCTAACATTTGAAGGTGTACTCACCTTAGGGATTAGTGCCACGTTAGTTGCATTTATTCTTTGGGGCATTTGGTTCCTTTTCAAAACTTCTTGTACAGCTTTGCACAAATATTCTCCCACTATGTTCCATGAAGCTTTATAAAAGTTAGAAGTAAACCCAGCAGGCCAAGGGCATTTACCTTCATTAATAGAAAATAAAGCTTGTCTAATCTCTTCATTAGTTACAAGATGAGTCAAATTATCAATTTGTTCTTGAGATAACCACCTCCAAGCAGCTTAGTGAGAGTTTGAACAAAACAATTCTCCTCATCTGGGTCCTCAGTACCAATAAGATTTGTATAAAAATCCAAGAATTCCTTCTGTATTTGTTGAGGTTCAACTAATAAATTTCCACTTTCACTGACCAAAGTAGTAATTTTATTTTTCACCTGTCTTCCTTTTATGACTTTATAACAACATGAACTACTGCAATCACTTTCTATAGCCCAAGATACTCTAGGTTTTTGTTTCAGTACTCCACTCTCATTATTCATAGCTATCTCAAGATCCCTCATAATACTCTTCTTCTCAGCCAATATTAATTCTCTGAAGTCTCCACTCATTATCATATTCTGTACCACCTCTAACCTGTTCTGCATATTTTGTACCTGCTTAGAGTTCCTTTTAAAATATTTAATACTAAAAATCTTCAAGGCCTACTTTACTTCCTTTTGTCTAGTATATAGTTTATACATTTTTGAACCACTAGCTTCAGCTTTCCATGCTTCACTTACTAATTCATGGAACTTCGCATGCCTGGACCATACATTAAAATATTTAAATGAGCTAGGTCCTCTACTAACCTGTTTACCAATTGTAAGAAGAATTGCACAGTGATCTGATGTAGAAGGTGCAAGACTTAATACATTTGAATGGTTCTTGCCAAACCAAGTAGAATTAACAAATAACCTATCAATTTTACTGGCTCTCAACTGCACCAAGCTTCTATTACTCCAAGTAATAAAATTCCCATAGGTTTGATGCTCATATATTTCTGCCTCATCAATACATTCACTAAACTGCTTTGAAGATTCTATAAGCTCATCACAATTCAGCCTCTCCTCTATTCGCAATATCTCATTGAAATCCCCAATACACCCAAACAATTCACTTTTATATGTCTTACTCAACTTTACTATATCCTGCCATAAAATAACTCTTTCTCTATCATCATTACTAGCATATATTACACTAAAAAATAAATGAATATACTCCACACTATTAGTAATTACAACTAGCATAGCCTGAAATGTCTCCTTAATAACTTGTATATTAATATTACTATCCTTCCAAAGTACCCACACTCTGCCAATTGGATCTCTAGAGTAGTTATGTACTATTTTATAATCTGCAAAATTTCCCTGCATTATCTCCTTTACATTCCGAAACTTTACCTTAGTCTCCAATATACACATAATTTCAACCTTATTTGTGAATATAAAGTTGAAAACATCATGTTGTCTTAGGGGCATATTTAAACCCCTTACATTCCATGATCCAATGATCATGGATCAAGTGGTTTTAGATGTTCCTTTCCAGCACTTTGTATAAGGCGCAATACATCATCATCAAGGGGTGACAAAGACTATTTAATACTTTGAATGAATTCCCATCTTGTACAGGGGAATTATATGAACTACTACCTGTTTGTTCTATTATTTTTGACCTCCTAGTTACATACTTCCAATCCTCTTCTCCTTCCTCTCTTTCCACACTCTTTCCCTCACTACTAGTACCCTCTCCTTTTAGACTTTTCAAACTACTTCTCCTCACTTCTCCTTGAGTGTTATCATTTTTTTTTAGGAACACACTCTTTCCTTTCCACCTTACCTTACATCTACTGTGATTGAAACTTCTACACCTTGGGCAAGGATTTGGTCTCCACTCATATATGACTTTTACCTCATGTAGATCATATTTTCCAGTATCAACATACAATTTACTCTGCATTTCTTTCTTCAAATCCACCTCCACACATACCCTGACATATCCTAATCTTGATCTAGACTCAATGATATCATCCATTTGTATAGGCCTACCAACCCACTAGCAATATATCCCAGCCCATCTCTAGTCCATAAATTCATTGGGATGTTCTTAAGCTTAATTCACAGAGGTACAACATCAACTTCAAACTTCTCAAACTGCATATTCTCCTTCAACTCTCTCAAAAACATTGGCATCCCTCCAATATGTCATATCTGTTGCTGGGCCTTATTACACTTTTCCTTATCCTCAAAACTGAGAACCACCATATTCCTATTAGATTTAACAATAACTTTCCCTAATTCCTTTCATTGATACTTGACAAAATTCGTAATCATATTAAATTGGGGGGGGGGGGGGGGGGGTAGACCCTACAAATTAGCCAATCAAACAGTTATCCCATACCTTAGCCCCTTCATCCATAACCTGCTGCGGTGGTTTTATGATTGTTTTACCCTCATGTACAAGTTCATGAAAATCAAGTTTAAACACTGGTTCAATCTTACCTTGGAAAAGAGTATTCCATTTGATTGGATGATTCTCACCGACCCGTTCATCTCTCTGTTTTTGATCCACTCTAACCAGCTCCATTGATACTGAAACTTCAATCGGCTTGACAATCTCTCGAATCTCAACCGATTTGACATATCCACTTTGTTTCCCATTACTTTTTGGTTGAGTAGATGTTAATAGAACAACACTCTTACCCTTTCCCTTGGTGTTCTTACCATTGTTATTACTTTTCAATTCTCTTGACTGGTTTGAATTGCTATTAAGCTTCGATTTCTCACTGTCCTCGAATATCATTCTAGTAATATCACGATCGGTATCCCGTTTTGGTGACATAGATGCAACAATAGAAGGTTAATCGAGAAAAAAAGAAGCGAAGGTTTTAGATGTGTTTTTTGGCTTAGAAATCACTAAATCAAAATGTGTTTAATGGCTGGAGAATGATGAGACTCCTTATTAGATCCCAAAAAATATGGGATTAACAAAGAATCAGAAGAGAAAGAAACCAAAAATTGTGGTTTTTGTGTGTTTTTTGGTGTGAATCACTGCAATAAATAAAAATTGTTGCGTAAGACAAAAAGAAAATAAACGGAAGTGGTCCCTTAGCCAGCGCGTGTGAGGCAGCGTTCAAAAAAACCTTTTGACTCTCATTTTTTTCTTTTTTGCTTAATTAAACTTTAAAGACTATAAAATTTATTCATAAAGATGTCTTACTTTGCAAAGTACTATATATTCCTTTTGAAGACGCTTTATACACGTTTTCCGACCATTTTGCACCAAACTGTATGGTACCTTTATTTTGTTTAACTTGCACAGTTAAATATCACCTGTAAAATTACTGAATGAAAATTATGAGAAGGAAAAAAATAGGAAAAGAAAAGGACATTAAATGAGTCTTTTAGGGTTTTTGAGGATGAGGATAAGAGAGAGTACGAGAGAAGCAAGTGCAATATTTCTATTTTTGTAGGGCTATTAATCTTATAAGGCCTAACCCCCACCCCCATTTATAAAAAACATCCAGAAACCCAACTAGTAGTTGGGTTTCAACTAATAGGCTAAAATCCCTAAACAACCCAAAAATACCCCTTATATAACCCACCCATTCCCTTTCTTATCCAAAAGCAAACCCGAACCCCCCTCCCCTCCCTCCCTCCCTCCCGTTCTGTGATTCCAAGCACCCCACCACCGCCGCAGCTACCATCAGACCCACCCAACCCCCCTCCCTTCCACCCACTCTGTTTCCCTATTTATATTAGAAAACCCAGCCATCCATTACCCACTGCTTCCCCTCACTCTCTCTCTCTTTCTATCTTATCTGACCTACACACCGCTGCTATGTTCCAGTCGAAGCTCCGCCGTCGTTGCTGGAGAAGAAGGCCGCCGTCGATGGATAACTCACCACCACCAATAAGCTCATCTGCAACAGTGGATAACCAACCACCAATCCACCACCACCAATAAGCCGAAGACCACCCACATCTGCTGCCACCACCATACGAGGCCCAAATCAGGAAGCCCCACCATCAGCAACATCAACACCCCCACCGTCCCAACCTTCATAACCATCTCACCATCCCAAATCCACCGCTGATGCATCTTCACTCACCTCCGCTGCCGCCACCGTTCGAGGCACCCACCCCACCATCAGCAGCATCAAACCAACACACCCACCGTCCCAACCTTCATAACCATCCCCACCATCCCAAATCTGCCGCTGATGCATCTTCACTCACCTCCGCTGCCACCACCGTTCGAGGCCCAAATCAGGAAGCCCCAGGAAGCCCAACCCCGAGGTAGGTCCAGCCCCAGCCATTTCAAGCCTGATGGGTCCAGCCCCATCACCAGCGAGTTTGAAGCGAAGTGGGCCATGGGTCCAGCCCAAGCATATCTACGGTATGGGGATTCAAAATAAGTCGTCTATTCTTTATTGGAATCACTTAATTTGACTATTCTGTTCTTTGTTAATTGCTGCAGTAATTAGTGAAGAGAAGAAGCAAGATGAGGTGAATCGCGTCATTAATGTAACCATAGTTGATTGTGGTTTGGGTTTGTGAATTACAGCCCCATTGTTTGTGGTACCGTGATGGGTCCAGCCAGTGGAAGCCAATCCCGTGATAGGTCCAGCCCGTGGAAGCCCAATCCCGTTCCCAATCTTCACCTCTGTTCCTGTTCTTATATTCTTTTGTAATTTATCTCAAAATACGTAATGGAATTATTTGTAAATTTTGACTGGGTTCCACCTATATGTTTAATATAATCTACGTTTTGAAACTGTTTATATATCATTATGATTATCTGAATATGTGAATTTAGTTGGTCTGTAATTGATTTGGATTGTTTTCAGTTTGTGTTTTGATGGAAATTGTGTTTGATTTAGATGATTTTTGTGTTGAGAGATTGTTTTTGTACTTGATTTGGTGATTGAATGATTGCATTTCTGTTTATTTGTAAATGGAATTGGTGATTTGGATGATTTTGTTGTTGAGAGACAGTATGGGGTTGTTTGTGTGGTTTAGGGGCCGTACCCACCAAGTTAGTTAACGAGAGTAAACGAGATGGGGCTGGGCCTATGGAAGGTGACTTAGAGTAAACTGTAACTTCTACACAGGCCGTACCCATCACGAGGAAGGGTAAAAAAGACAATAACCTAACCAACTAGTTAGAAAATGGATGTTTATAGGATTAATTTTTAGTTGGGGGGTTTATTATAAATGTTGGAAAAAAGTGGCTGGAAAAAGTAATTTCCTCATTTTTGTATCCCATGCATATATAAAATATGTATAATTGTTTTTACTCAACAGTGGTCAGGTAGAGCTAGATTATTTAAAGGGAGACGCAATGGTATTTATCGGGTCCAGCAGAATTGGGGAGAGGCCCAAGTTATTCTTGACACTAAGGTATTTATATCCAAAATATCTTTAATTTTTATCCGGGTTGGGTCGAGTTTAACACTACTGAAATTCCTGCTCAGCGCTAGTGCACATGAGCAAAACGCAGCTAAACGCTGTTTTACAAGCATATCAAGCGTTACCTTGAACAACCGAAATTATAAATTCATGTCCATATATTATGCCCTCTTGGGGTACAACTGAAGATCCTACGAAACTTATATTAAATACTATGCGAAAGCCTTTTCCCTTTTCAGAAAAAAGGAGGCACTGTTTTGCCTGTCGATGGTGTCCTCTATGCAGGTTGTTCATTTTGCGCTTAATAAACACGAATATGCTGCTTCTGCAGTAAGTAATTATTTTTATATATTTACTAATTTATTTTTAATTATACTAATGACTTGTTTTTTTGGTAATAGGAATTGGCTAGAGATAGGGCTATATGTGGAATTGGCTAGGGAACATGCACTTGCAGAAGGTGCAATTCGAGAGGACTCTTATAACTTCTGTAGGGGCTGGTTTAGGCGTTGTTTTGCTGTTGTAATGGGTGCTGCATCTGTGTCGAGGATGGAGTTTTGTGTTTTTTTGTAGTGTATATATAGAGTAAGGTTGTGAATGTATATTGTTTTGGTGTAAATTTATCTATTAATTGGTGATTGCGCAAAAAACCACCCATCTCAATGATTGGAAGTGATAAAATATAGCATGTGAATGACGAGACTTTTATATAAATCTATCCAACCATTCTTTATAACAAAAAAACCAACCATTCTCGACTAAATAAGATATCTTTTTATATGTTCAGCTAAAATCATTAAAACATTCTTAAGTTGTCAAAGTAGCAAAATACTTGTTAGATTTGAACTACAACATAAATGTGATGAGTAATAAGTAGGAAAGAAAGAAAGGTTATAAATTTCTAATTCAGGTATTGACCAAAAAATAAAATGGTTAGAATTTGAGACATCAATATTATCTTTACCATTCCCTTCCGTAGAAAAAGCAGGGTTTTTTCGTGAACCAAATCCATGCCTAGATAACTAATTAATTTTTTGTTCCTAAATAGATAACTAATTTGATTTAAACCATCAAGAAACAAAAATTAAAGAACTACTAATCTTTTTCCTTTTCTTTGGTTTTTGCATGAAACGAAATGGGATCTAAGTTTGTAAGTTATGTATATTGGTTGTTGATCTTATTCTTTATCTTGTTCCCTCTTCAATCGTCATCTCAAAGTGTACCGGCATTGTATGTCTTTGGTGATTCCACCGTGGATAATGGAAACTGCAACTACCTACCTAACGAAAAACTCAAAGCCAATAGGTCGCCTTTCGGCATTGATTTTAATGGAAAAGATAAAGTTAATCAAACAGGCCGCTTTACAAATGGAAAAACAATCACTGATTTTCTTGGCAAGTTTCTTTATCTCCTTACTTGCATGTTGAAGGGATCTACTCAAAAAACTTTTTAAAATGCATAAATTTGTTTCTAGTTTTAGTCTAAAATTACAAACTATGAAACACTATTTCAAATCATGATTAATTTTTATGATAATGTCGAAATTCATTATTGCAGCTATGAAATTAGGGTTGCCACTGGTTCCACCATATTTGAGCCTCTCTGAAGATCAAAAGAAACATGCTACAACCGGAGTAAATTATGCTGCAGGAGGGGCTGGTATTTTCCCTTCTACTACCTTTAAGGTAAAACTTTCAATCAATATTGGATGATTATTATTCATAAAGAGCATGCTCTTTTAGCATACAATCATCCAACCCACCGGTTTCATCATGATTTAGATTTACCAAAAAGATCGTGGTAGTCTTACATGCACTTTCTTACTTGGGTGTGATTAAATGCACGTTATTAGAGGATCGGTGAACCCGTTACCTAATACTCCAGTCAAATGTATAGTCCAATTAATCGCATCATAATATTATTTTGTTCCTACTTTGTTGTATGTATGTTCCAGGGAGCAGTCTTGAATTTGGATATGCAGATAGATTATTTTACAAAAACAGTTGCAGAAGAATTACCCAGTGCATTTAAGAACCAACAGGAACAAAATTCGTATTTATCAAAATCAATTTTTCTTGTGTCGATTGGCACCAATGACTATGGCAACAATTATCTTACAGGTGATTACTACTGGGCCACCGAACTATCTAAAATGCCAAAAGAAGAATTTACAAATCTTATCTTGACAGAACTCTCTTCACGACTAAAGGTACGTACCAACCGAACTTACTGTGAAGATTCTTTAATTACTTTCTTTAATAAGTATATTATTAGTTTTGCATGTACAAATAATTATTATACCTTTAGAGTTTTTTATTTACAGTTAATAATTCGAACTTGTTAAATGTTGTTGTTACATTCATTCTTTAATTAATGCCTAAATTTGCCACTTCATGGTGAGATAGTATATTATATTCTTATAAATAGATATCTCTTGCCTGAAATTGTTAGACAATTCTATTTTGAAAAAATAAATTCTTATACGTACTTATAAATTCGATAGTTATACCAGACTATCCCTTAACGATGTATATGGTATTATTTATTCTAAACTAATATTATATATATAAAAGAATAGAGTATAATATTTTTTTAGATAGAGAATTATCTCTTTATAGGTAATATATGATACAATAATAGGTGACTGACATATGGAGTCTTAATGATTTTGTGTCTTATAAAGAATATATGGAATCTTATTTCTTCAAAGGAGCCAATGATTTTGTAATTTTCTATTATACTCTCGTTAGAATAAAAAACACTAAAAGGTAAAATATAACTTGTTGAGTATCGGTATTATTCATCTTCGGCCACCACTCATCGACTATCGACCACTGGCGTCTCTAGTGGTGTACTTAGAAAAAAAACACCGAGTATCAGAACAAATACTGAGTATCGAAAAAAAAACACTGAGTATCGATAAAAAACACTGAGCATCTTGCGAATTTCTCTGAGTACTCAGTTTCAAACACCAAGTATAAAGTGAAAAACAGCGAGTACTTAGTGAAATATACTGAGTAATATTAAAAAACACAAAGTATTATGCAAAAAAACTGAGTATGGTCCATAAAATTAACTTTAAACAAAAAAATAAAAGCAATAAAATCCAATTATGTTTTTACATACATTATTACTTGTTTAAAAAACAGTATACACTAATTAATCATAACTGCGAAAAAAAGAAAAAGAAAAAAAAAGAAAAGTTAATCAACTTTCGAACAAAAGAAAAAGAAAACAGAAAGAATAGGTGACGTTGTCCTTCGCTGGCAACAGATCTCGAGCACTCATCCATGGTGCTTGCCTGAGCTTCACTTCACTCGAACGCGGCCATGGAGGTCTTCACTCGAACGACCAGGTGATTTAGCTTCGTCTTCTCAGTGGATCTCTGAACTCCTGTTGCAACTCGAACGACAGAGATATGGCAGGAGATATGCATCACCTTCTCATGGAGCCTCTTCGGAGCTTCGAGGTCTAGAAATAGAGTGAGGAGGAGACACCAAGAATGAGGAGGAGATTAATCAAACTTCGCCAGACCAAACTTTTGCTGTGAGAATGGCGCGACTGCTTCTACTGTGCGAACGATGGAGCCTCGAACGGTGTGGAGCTTCGTCTTACCAGTAGCAAGCGACGAGCGGTGCTGCTTTGTGTCAACAACATGTGTTCATGGTCAGCGCCGGGCATGGAGCTTCACGAAAGGTTTTGAACTTGAGCTCCATCTTCCATTTTTGAAAAAGAAAAGGAAAGAGATGAAAGATTGTGAAAAAGCTGCAAAAGAAAAGAAAAGGAAAAAAAGTATGATAGAGGAAGTAAAGACAATAGAATTTGATTATTAGGTTTAAATAAAATATATGAATAGATTAGTATATATAGTAAAAAAACAAAAAGGGTATAGTGGGTAGAGAAAATTTCAGAAATATTGGCATATAATGTTAATATTAGTTTGTGGCATTAAGTAAGAAGAGAATGTAAATAAGGTGTGGTTAGATTTTAAGGGGGTGTCTTCAACATCCATTGGGTAAAAATATATACAATAATTTTTCCATAAAAGAAAAAATGGGAGCCCATAAATTTTTAAGATATCTAATAAATAATATTCTATATTTTATATAATACTGCCCAATGGATATTTGTCCATTATAATATATATCTCGTTAGAACCTTGTCAAAAATAATCTCGTGGGATAAAAACTTGGTAGATGGAAAAAGAATATATATATATATATATATATATATATATATATATATATATATATATATATATATATATATATATATATATATATATATGGAAATAATCATTTTAAAACACCGTCTCGTGCCTGGCAAGATATATGTAATGGGATAACAATTTGGACGAAGGAGAAAGAGTAGAATGTCTTGTTTACGCTCCCCTAATGTTGGCAAGAGATCTCTGAGTTGTCACATTCCAATATTGTGGATTATCTTCTTGAATGTTGTGGTTGGTAATGATTTCGTAAACAAACTTTCAAAATAGTTACATGATTGTATCTTTCAATGTCAATATCCCCATTCTTCTGTAACTCGTGTGTGTAGAAAAACTTTGATGACTTATGTTCTGTTGAGTCGAATTGATGTAGCCAGTTTTGTTTACTGCGATACAAGTAACATTATTCTCATGCAATACCGTCTACATACTTCTTATTGAGGATACCTTACACGTCTTTCGGATATGTAGAAACAGATATCTTAACCATGTACATAGTCAACTTGTTTCATGTAGTGCCTATATTTCAAAGTGATTAGATGAAGTAAAACTCATGTTTGTTTCACAGACCTCCATGATATCGCAACGCCACCACAAGTAAACACGTAACCACTTTGAGTTCTGCCTTTACGAGGGTCTGAAAGATAACCATCATCAACATAGCCTACTATTTGTCGTTCTGAATCTTTTAAGTAAAAATATTATATATCAGTTGTTCCATAAAGATAAAGTACGACATGTTTAATACTATTACAATACCCTCTGTTGCTTATGAGCTATAGCTTACCAATAGGTTAATTGGGAACGCTATGTCAAGTCTTGTACAAATTTCAAGGTACATTAATGCTCCAATGACTCTAAGGTATGGTACTTCCGGGCCTAATAATTCTTCTTTTTCTTCTCATGGATGCAAATGATTTTTATGTATATCTAATGATTTAACAACCATAGAGATACTTAACGGACGAGCCTTGTCCATGTAAAACTGTTTCAATTTTTTTTGGTATATGCTGATCGATAAATAACGATCTCGCTTGACAAGTGTTTGATCTGTAGGTCGAGATTTTTCATCTTAAATTATCTTATTAGGTAATCGGCAGTCGGGTGAGTTCTTTAGGAGTCCCCACATGATTTAACTTGTCCACGTATATTGCTATAATGAAATATCTATTTTTAGAGTTCTTGATGAATATGCAAGGACAAAATGGATTGTTGATGTATCATTCTCTAAAAAGGTATTCACTGAGGTGGTTATATCACATTCTTCCAAATTGTTTTAATCCATATAACGATCTTCATAACTTAATTAAGTTTAAAAAAAAGGCTTGTGATTATATGCATCACGTCTTTTGAATCCTTCACGTATCTTCATATAAAAGTCACTATCTAATGAACCATACAAATATGCAATGACAACATCCGTAAACACATATCAAGTTTTTTTGTGATTGCTAGACTGATTAAGTATCGTAATGTAATTGCATCAATTACAAGGGGAATACGTTTAATTATAATCAATCCTAAGTCTTTATGATAAACCTTGTGCCACAACTAGTGCCTTATATCTTTCAATTACAGTCTTCTCGTTGTGTTTCGTACAAATACCCATTTTTTTCCAACTGGGTTCACACAATTAGGTTTTTGGACTACTGGTCCAATTTTTTTTTGATTTTCTTAAGATTTCAACTCGGTTTTTATAATATCTTATCATTTAGGCCAACTATGTTGACGTTTTTCTCTAGTTGGTTTAGGATCATCATTCACACAGTTTAGTGGTATTACATATTCAAATACATTATCTACAATGCCTTTCTTTCTATCCCAAGATTCTATTGCATTCGAACAATTCAGATAGACCTCTTTAGATGCGTGTTCTTATTTTTCTATCTCTACAAGGGATTTTTCTTCAAATTCACCAGTCACACTTTTTATAGTACTTATTTCTTCGAGAGAACTTGATTATTGGACCCTTTTCTTTAGAAGATTCTTATCTTTTGATCCATTAGGACGTCCGTGTTTGGCGTCCAAATTTACCATATTATAAGGTTGTCCTTTGGGGATATCAACCCGTGCCAGTGTATTTGCAGCCAATGTATGGGATTTTGTTACTGTTTTAATACTAGTGAATGCGTTTGGTAAGTGATTTGCAATATTATGTAAATTAGGTCAAGATGAGACAAAGAAGATACACTTCATGCAATCTACAAATCTTGATTTAAATAAATCACCCACAGGGGCGCAATATATCTTATGATGGATAGGGGATCAAACCAAACATAGATCCAAGATGTCTTTGAGGACACATCTTAATTCATTGTGGTGAAGAAATGGGAACATGATTTGCACAACCAATTTTTTTTACGTGAGAGACATCAGGTAAACAAGTTGTAATGCTGAATATTGTTGAAATGAACTTGGTCCAATCCAAATTAATAAAGCAGCATGTAAAATTGCATGCCCTCATACACATGTCGGTATATTAGTACTGATTTAGAAATCAGTTGCAATCTTTTGATAAAATACCCTACCATGCCATTTTGATTTTGAACATGTGCTAGTTAATGTTCAAAATCATTTTTCATTGAAATGCAATATTTTTTAAATACTTGAGATGTAACTTCACCAGCATTATCCATACGAATAGTCTTTATTGGATAATATATAAATTGTGATCTCAATCTTATTATTTGAGCAAGAAGTTTGGAGAAAACAACTATTAGTGTTGACATCAAACTCATATGTGACCATCTTGATGATGCGTCAATTAAGACCATAAGTAACGAAATGGTCCACAAGGTGGATCAATAAATTCTTTGTAAGAATTTTGGAGATTCAATTTTAATTTATATTGGAGATGGTGTTATAATTAACTTCCCTTGTCAGGATGAAACACATTCACGAGGTAATATAATCTTCTGATTCTTTAGGGAACGTCCAAGCGAGTTATTAGATATTCGACACATCATTGTTGATCTAGAGTGACCAACTCTCTCATTCTAGAGCATAAACAAATTTTGGGTCATTGAACTTCTAGTTCATAACAATATTTGATTCGTCATGGCAATATTACGCATGCTCTTCCAAAACCATCAATCAGTCCAGTGATACCAGAAATTGTACTAACATTTGTCTTTTTGCAATTCAAGTTTAAAAAGTATTTTATATCTTGACGTATTTTATGTGTCGTTCCATTATCAACTAAACATATATCCCCACTAATCATGTCGACTTTCCTCATAGCATTAACATTTTTTATTTTTTTATAGAAATAATAATAATGTAAGAGGTACAATAATTATAAGAAGAATGCTCGTGATAAAACACAACTTATTAGTTTGGCTGAATCACAACCAAGAAATTCCTTAAACAACCTATAGTTTAAGTAAAATTATTATTATTATGAGAACGAAAAATTATATAAAGATAACATTTAATTAATCATATTTTGTATTTTTGATCCCATAATTAGTGTCACCACCAACAAATTCAAATCAATTTATTCCCCCTCTTGCCTCAATTAAAAAATTATCGACATCGAAATTAGTTAAACTCATCGGGTAACTTTCAACGATATTGTTGAAATTGGAAAAATTAGTTTCCTTTTCCTATCTTTTATCTCTGATAGATGCTTGATAGAGATCAACCATATGCTTCGATGTACAACAGTACCAGAACAATGCCCTTTTACCCTACACCTATACCAACCACCATAATAAATTTTTGGGGTGTCATGATTCACACGTTTACCATTCTATTATCTTCCACCAATGTTGTTCTGATTCAAGTGATTGTTTGGGCTGCAACCACGCCCACAACCTCGATTGCGAACGTGACCACATCCTCTTTCAAAATTACTTCCACTCACTTCTCGGAATAATACATTGACATTTTCTTCAGGAAATGACAATGATACAGTGGGGCGTTGGTTATGATTTTTCATTAACAAGTAATTGTTTTGCTCAACAACAACAAGGTGAGAGATCAAGTCTGTTTTCACAAGTTGTGGTCTACACATCCATGTTAGTTGGATGAAAGATAGAGAGTTTCTTTTCAAGCGTATCTTCTTATGTAATATTAACTTCACATAATCTAAACTGAGACACAATTATGAACATAGTAGAATTATATTCACTCACTTTTCTATAATAATGTAATCTCAACTACATCCATTCATAACGATCCTTAGGGAGTATCACTCCCTTCATGTAATCATATCGTTCTGCCAAGTTTATCCACAAAATAGCTAGATCCTTAACACCCACATACTCAGATTTCAGCCTGTCATCTATGTGGTAGCAAAGAAAAATCATTGACTTTTCTTTGTCTTGCTCACTAGTCGTATTTGTTTCTTTAGTTGTAATACCAATATTTTTCTCTCTTAAGTGGATCTCAGCGTCAAGGAACCAAGTTAAATAATTTATTCCAGAAACATCAAGCGTATCAAATTCAAGATTGATTATATTTTCCATGATACTGAAATTCAAATAAGTAGTGATTTATATTATAAATAGTGTCGTAGCTCAATTGGTAACGTATGTTATTATATTTAAATGTGTGCTAGGTTTGAGTCTCACAAGTGTTAGTAATTTTATTTTAGGTTTCGATCCACTAAATATACTCCATGTCTTTGAGATTTGTTACAACAAATACTTCAGGCATAAATACTTTTTTTTAGGTTCCGGACCTAAAAAAATTAATTTTATACTTCGGGCTTATAATTTTTCTCTCTATGCTTTGGACCTACAAATTTAATATATGTTTCTAGATTTTGAGATAAATTAAATTTTTCGAGCCCTCAACAATTAAATATATTCTTGGCCTTTAAAAGCTATATATAGGCTTCCGGTCTTTAAGTTTGCATAATGGGGCTTCATGCCTGTTAAAATACATATAGACTCCCGACCTTTAAAAATTACATTAGGCTTTCGACCTTTAAAATCGAATATGAGTTTCAGGCCTTTTAAAATACATCTAAATTCATCTATATGACGGTAAATCCAAGATAATATAGTCATACCTCTTTTTCAATGTTATAAGGACTAAAAGAATTGCTCAATTTTTTATTTATTTAAATACACCACAGTGCATGTGATACACAAAAAAATAAGAAGATGGTTAGGTCGTAACCTCTATGGAGAGTCTTATACGTGAACAAAAGATTTAATACTACTGTAGATACATTGGCTAAATGCACTAGGCGGAATTTGGACACCTCCAGATGGAATGATCTTTCTATTGTTTCTTTAAATTCCTTCTTGAGGAGTTTGTGTTTTATTTCCTAGTCATTGTTGTTTCGTTTGACAAAAAAGTGTGTACAAATAAAAATAACCTTTACTATATTATTACAAGATGACAAACGATGACTAGAAGCACGCACTTGTGGAAAATACGCAACACCACTCAATAATGATTAATAAAACAATAATACAATATGATGTAAACCAATATAAATAATATAGCTAGCCCAGTCATGTATAAAACATGATACGTCATCGATATAAATCATATAAGGTTACTTGTGATTTGAATTATTTAGTTTTAAGAGTAGGGAAGAGTTTCGTGATAATAACGTATGGCAAACTAATATATAATATAAGACAAAAGAAGAGAGTAAAGTATAATACCTTTTCTTTTCATTCAACTTGTGTTCTCTAAAATGATAGGAGGATCATATATTTATAGGTAATTGGGGTGTGATAAAATAACTATATAAATATTAAAAGAACTAAAAACCATAGCCCACTACGTAACTCACTGCAAGTATCACATATCGTATGCAATTTTAACTGATAAACCAGAGTCGTCCGTAGGGACTACGAAAGTTGGCTGTAGATAATGTAATTATAAAGTGTAATAGAATAAGTTGATAAGATAATACGCTAAAGAATGGAAAATATTTGTTGGGTTTTCAAGACTCTAACAATTAACTAATAAAGTAAAGACATAAAAACAAATAGAAAGAGAGAAGTAGTTTGAGAGTTTAGTTCGAGAAATAACAAGTAATCCCCACTAGCCCCATTCTATAGTTATTTATCTAAGGGAGAATTGTGTGATATGCAATAGTCAGGATCCTATATTCCTCCTAACCCCCTCCCAGGTGGACTTAAGAGGTAACTTAACAATTACAGGGGGACTTGGGTGAGGGGACCCTACGCAATGATTGGTGGTTAACCTCAAAACCTAGTGACTATCTAGTTAGGCAAACCCGTCAAGATCACTACCACAAACTAGATGTTTATGTGGTGCTTCTATAGTTTAACACCCCTTTCGGGTGACCATCCAACTACTATGGTAATCCTATACGTTACGACCGTAAGAACTACAGACAATATATCAAAGCACATAAGAGCAGAGACAACACTACTAATACTAATTAAATGTATAAGGACATCCCAAATTAAAATAGATATAAAACAAGTCTAGGGTTCATACACATACGCTATTCTCAAGTTGTAGAATTACTTCATACTAGAGAAAGAAAGAAAATAAATTACAAAGAGGGAGGGTTGGAATGGAATGAACTGTTTCCAACTCCTTCTTGTCTTCTTGTCACTTGCTTCTATATTGATTAAAGGCTGAGTAGGATAGCAAGGATGATTTCTCTAAGCTAAAAGCTAATATATATAGGTCCTTGGTCGAAATGTGGAGTGTTCCCCAAGTTTAGGAGTGTCTTACTATAATTTGTTTTTCTAAATTGTAGGAGAAGATAAACACAACAAATTGATTTGGTCACATCTCTCTCTTTACTTATCGGAATTATGTGTTCTTTAGATGGGAATAGGGGTGAAAATCGGAATAAACTGATCGGAGAAAGGGTCTTTCAGAAAATTTCCAATTTTTTTCGAAATATATTTTTTCCGTTCCAATTCCGATCCTATTTTTCGAAACTGGAAAAAAATTTCAAATTCGGAATTCAAGAATTTACCGAAAGTTCAAAAATTACAGTTTTCTTGTGCAATAGAGCGGCTTGGTGGGAAGATCAGTGTGAAGAGATTTCTTTCTTGTCGAGTGTTTTTTAAGGCAACAATGCGAGTGTGAAGAGATGAGTTTTACCATGTTTCATTGTTTTTCTAATTTTTTTTTTCGAAAAAAAAACATTTCTTTGTTTTTCAACGTTACTTTTTCTTATTTTTTTATTCTGAATTTTTTCAAGTTTCCAGTTTTATACATTTTTTTCTTTATCTTAATATTCTATTATATATTTAATATACGGAGTATAAAGTCAAAAATTAAAATCTGAAAAAAACGAATCAGAAAATCAAGAAGTTTCGGAAATATATATGTAGTTCCAATTTCGATCTGTTTTTCGGAAAAATTTGAAATCGGAATTTCGGAACCTTAAAAATTTGTTCCGAAATCGGAATTTTCGGGTCAGAAAAGTCGGAAATTAGAAATTCGGATCCGTATTCCACCCCTAGATGGAAACGAGTGCAATTTAAATATCTAGAAGCTTGTCAGAGGGCTCTTCCGAATTCGTGAGGGACTTTTGCAGCATTAAGATTAGTGTACATATTTCCAGCATGGTAGATTCTTTAACTTTTCATATATATCCAAACTTTTCCTTTTTGATTACGACTAAGGGGTTTTCTTTACTTGTCCACTTCAATTTGGTTTATATGTGTAATAGCTTCCAATACCTAAGTGATATACAAATAACACACAGATTACGCGTAAAAGCTCACAAAATAGCATAACACCTAAAACTAGACAAGAAAGTGTAACGTATGAATAAATAGGGAAAAATTCAAAATGAAGTACTTAATACCCCTGAAATGATGACTCGTGATTGGATTATTTTATCACATAAACAGAGACATCAAGACTTTCAACTCAAATTTGTATCGTTCTGATATAATAAAGATAAGAATAGTAGGGTAGTCTCAAATAAATATAGAAGAACAAGAAGAAGAAGAAGAGTAGAAAGCAATGAATGATCCTATTGAAAATATCCTAAAATGAAATAATGCACAGACATGATTAATATAAATAAAATTAACAATCCATAAATTCAAGTCCTGATTAACTTCGCAATGCCAGAAGGAGAGGTCTTCAATATAGTTTGTGTTAACGACTATAGGGTGATCATAGGTCTTAGTGTAGTATCCAATTGTACACCTCTCTATGCTTTAATTGTATCATTGTTCCTCCACTATATGGTTAAAAATCCTAAGGTATTTAAGGTTATAACGTTGTCTTAGGGACGGTATGATATATATATATATATATATATATATATATATATATATATATATATTTGGATAATGAAAGGTGAACTTTTGGCTCTCTCCTCACGTTCCATCAACGAATCGCCCTAGATCTTGAGTTTCACTCGATGTGTTCTCACACAACCCAATTTTGATGCTTTGATTTTTATTCCCAAATAACCCAATAAAGCTTTTATGATGATTACATAACAAATTCCACTTTGCCGGTCCAAATTATAGGCAATCTTTTTCATATATTTTTCTAAGTTGGTTATGACTCCCTTTTTGAGGTTAGATTTCACACCACTTTTCTCATATATCAATTTCTTATCAACTCTTTTTTCATTTAGTTTTACCCTGGCAAAGGGTTACAATAATAAACTCATCATCAATAATATCACAATACAATCAAATGATCCAATCCCAATGTTCCCAATGCTAAAACCCACCACCCCAAACTCTAGCTCTAAAACGACTTGTCCCAGGTTTTGCGATTCGAGACCGGGTCATATGGATAAGTCCTGTAATATACGGGGTATGGATTGTAATGTGGTTAATAAAAGGCTTTAGAAAGGCTCAAAGGGGCTAAGACGGATAATATTAAATTCAAAGAAATGGGTGAGAAAGCTAAAGGCTTCAAGTGGCTTAAATATGAAAGAACTGTCTTCTTCCTTTTCCTAACTACCAAATTTCGTTACTTTTTCACTATTAGTTCATAGCAAAGCGGATTTTCAACTTATTTCAAACCTCATGTTCTACACGCTGCTTAACTCTCTCTAGGATCCAACTTGACACTTCATACGCATTGCTTATTAATTTTCCCTATCTTTTACTTTCTGTTTTCATACATGCATACTAAAGAGAGTTATGACATTGTTAAAAAACATACTACCTAATATCATTGACCTAATCAAAACATGCTCAATAGGGACATTCACCATATTTTATACCAATATTAACCCTAAATGTTTTTAAATTTTATGCTAAAAACAAAAAGGAAGACGAGGACAACGAATCCCCACACCTAACTCAAAACTGAGCTGTGTCCCTATGATTCGATAAAACTAAAAAAGAAATAAAATTTAAACTAAACTAAACTAAAACACTTAAGAAGTTAAGGAGAAGGACTAGAGGGTGGAACCTGGCCATACATCATGTTTCTCCATTCACATACAGAAGGATCTTCGTCTTGTATTTCCAACATATCCATGATCTTATCAATGTTGTAGTTCATCTTTAGTAAATCCATCATGTGGCAGCGATATATTTTTTCTAACCTTGTAATTCTGTTTGTTAACGTCACTGCCCACTATGGTGGTGTAGATACACCTTCTGATTTGGCTTGAAGATTCGAAGATGAACCTTGATACTCTGCTATTGGTTTCTTTTCTGTGGGTTTGGCTGGTACCCACTTTCTCATATTATATATACATAGTGGTTGTGTAGTTACCTCGAGCTTTAACTTCTTTGCAATTGGCTCATCAAGATCGATGGCTTTCTCTTTTGTAGCTCTAGGTAAATTCGTTTTCTTCCCTAAGATGTATCACTTCCTCTTATACTCCATAGCATCCTCTCTATTAGTCATCTTTATTTAACCCACAACTCAAGATGCACCAAGTATGGAATAAATTTATGAACGATTGGTATGTCTTGAGTTTGTAGTTTGGAAGAAGGGTTAAGAATAACAGAGGAAAGAATAATTTACTTGTGGTGGAAAAATTCTTGAAAACTTGATAATCTTTGGTGTTTTGTGGTGTTATAGAATGGATTTGTTGAAGATTATGTGTTTATGCAGGATGTATGGAAGATTTGATTGTGCTTCCATGTTTGATGGAAGGTTTAATCAAGCTTCAAAGTGTATTTTATAGAGTTTGGGACTGAAATATTCGTGCTTGGGAAAAGGATACGGTTAGGTTTTGTAGGATTAAAATCCAAAAAGGAAACAATTTAGCATTTAAGCCGCCTCTCTGCGGTGCACCATGGCTTCCTTGCGGTGTACCGTAGGTGACATCATGTCCCCGTGTTACGGTCTTGCTTTTGACGAAACGGTTTGGCCATGTGGCCTCTCGTGATTGGACCTTATTTGTGAAACCGTGGAGAAGGTTTTTGTGATGGTGTGGTGTACCGCGGCTTCACTGCGGTGTACTGCAGGAGGTCTCCTATCCGTACCGTCTCACGGTGCGTCGCATGTGATGACACAGTTTTTTTCTTGTGTACTCTCGCATATGGACTGGATTTGCTAGACCATTATAACAGTTTTCTTGCTGCGGTGTAGCGCACTAACTCACTGGATAACACCGTGGCATGGTCTTTGCGCGAGTGACGACACGGTTTTGGCCTAGTTGTCTCGCACATGTACCTAATTCTTCACACCGTTGTCACGGTTTTGGGGTGTGGTCCACTGTGGCTAGCGTGCGGTGTATCACACCTAGCTGCTGATTTTTGCAATTTGTCTGTCTTTTCTCCCAAACTCGTTTCCTGCAAAATAACATACCACATTTCTTTCCTATTGGCTTGCAAACACATTAAAACTATACACTAACTTAATATTATACACTAGAAAACATAAATTTATATAGATATCAATTTAAATAGGGATGTCTCCCAAGGGAACTTTTGTTTATCGTTGTTTAGTTCGACGTGTTACCTTAGGCTACTCGTTTTCCATGAGGTACATGGACTTTTCCTATGCGATATCGTCACTATGATGGTATATCTTCAAGCAATGTCCATTCACCATGAAGGTACTTTGCTCTATTGGACGTTCGATCTTGATCGCGCCGTGAGGTGTGACTTTCGTAACATGTATGGTCCTCCCTAATGGGATCTGAGCTTACCCATGTAGTTCGAGAATCTTGAATTGTATAGGAGCACTTTTTGTCCTATCTCAAACTTCTTTGTAAGAATCGTTTATCATGCCATCTTTTTGTTTTCTCCTTGTAGAGACGTGAATTATCATAGCCATGAAAATGAAACTCATCTAACTCGTTCAACTGCATAATCCTTTGCTTACCCTCTAACTCTACGTTTAGGTTTAGATCTTTAATAGCCCAATAAAAACGGGATTCAATCTCGATAGGAAGATGACAGGCCTTTCCGTAGACAATGCGGTACGAAGATGCCCCAACTGGTGTTTTAAATGATGTTCTGTAAGCCCAAAGAGCATTATCAAGCTTCAGTGACCAGTCTTTCCCCGTCTTGCTCACGATCTTCTCTAGGATTGATTTGATCTATCGATTAGAGACCTCGGCTTGACTGTTAGTTTGGGGATGATAACCTATTGAAGTACGGTGTCTCACCGCCCAACTTACGAAGAGCAGCTCTCAACTGAACAATTATAAAGTGGGTACCTTTATCGCTAATGAGAAGACGTGGCGTACCATGTTTTAAGAAGATATTTGTTTTAAGGAATGAGACATCTGTCTTGGCATCCTTCCTTGTTGTAGCCACTGCTTCTACCTACTTTGACACATAAGCTACCGCTAGCAAAATATAAAGATTACCATGAGAAGCTACAAAAGGTCCCATGAAATCTATTCCACAAACATCAAAGATTTTTACTTCTAACACGTTGTTGAGTGGCATCTCGTCTCTTTTTGAGATGTTGCCAATGAATTGGCATCTTTGAAGGTTTGGACGTACCAATGTCAATCTTTGCGAATGGAGGGCCAATAGAATCCAGATTGAAGGATTTTTATTATGGTTCTATCGCCCTTGAAGTGGCCACCATATGGTGAGCCATGGCAGTTTGCAATGATTGATACTCGCGCTAAGTCGCATAATGCTTTCGTGTTCCATCCTTCACCAATGGTTATGGGAATCGTGAAACTTCCGGGATCTTGTAACTTTGGTGGCGACTAGCTTTGACATATATCACTACTCTCCTAAGGTAAACCAATCGTTTCACCTGTTTCTAAACTTGAATTTGAGATATTTTGGCATTCTTTTGAGAGCTTCTACAAACAATATGTTGATATCTTGCTTGCTCACCAAGTCAAGGAACTTCTTGAATTCTTTTTCATTTATTTAATTATTTTTCGGAATGGGAATATGGTGGTGTACGTGTTTTGTTCACCATTAAGTCTTTCTCCTTTTTTGGTGTCTTCTCTGTAGGGACATTCCTTGGTTCAATTACCTATTTGATTCTATCTTCACCTGTTTCTTCAACCACCTCTTCAAGCGTAAAATAGATATAACTACAATTAAATCACTAAATGAATACACTAACCTAACGATGTAGTCCCCGACAGCAGCACCAAAAACTTGGTGGTGGTTAGGGTGTGATGAAATAACGATATAAATATTAAAAAAACTAAACACCCTAGCCCACTACGTAACTCACTACAAGTATCACATATCGTATGCAAGTTTAGTTGATAAGTCAGATTCGTTCAAATGGACTACAAAAGTTAGCTATAGATAATGTAATTATAAAGTGTAATAAAAGAAGTTGATACGATAATGCTAAAGACTCTAAAATATTTGTTTGGTTTTCCGAGACTCTAACAATTAACTAGTAAAGTAAAGACTAAAAAATAAATAGAAAGAGAGAAGTAGTATGAGAGTTTAGCTCGAGAAATAGCAAGTAATCCCCACTAGCTTTATTCTATAGTTATTTATCTAAGGGAGAATTGTGTGATATGAAATATCTAGGATTCTATAGTCCTCCTAACCCCTTTTCGGGTGAACATAGGAGGCAGCCTAACAATTACCATGGGACTTGGGTAGGGGGACCCTGTGCAATGATCGGTGGTTAATCTCAAACCCTAGTGACTATCTAGTTAGGGAAGCCCGTTAGGATCACTACCACACACTAGTTGTTTATGTGGTGTTTCAATAGTTGAACACCCTTTCCGAGTGACCATCCAGCTACTATGGTAATCCTATACGTTGCGCACCGCAAGAACTACAGACAATATATCAAAGCACATACAAATAGAGATATCACTTCTAATTTTAATTAAATGTATAAGGACATCCCAAATTAAAAAATATATATAAAACAAGTCTAGGGTTCATACCCATACTCTATTCTCAAGCTCAATTTAGTTCATACTAGAGAAAGAAATAAAATAGATTCCGAAGGGGGAAGGGTCGGAATGGCATGAAAAGTTTCCAACCCCTTCTTGTCTTCTTGTCATTCGATTCTATATTGATTAAAGGCCGAGTAGGATAAAAAGGATGATTTCTCTAAGGTAAAAATGATATATAGGTCCTTGCTCGAAATCTGGAGTGTTCCCCAAGTTTAGGAGTTCAAATCTTACTAAAATTCGTTTTTTCTAAATTGTAGGAGAAGAAAAACACAACAGATTGATTTGATCATATCTCTTTCGTTACTTATCAAAATTTTATGTTCTTTAGATGTAAACGACCAAAATTAAAATATATAGAAGCCATTCAAAGGGCTCCTCCGAATTCGTGACTGACTTTCTGCAGCGTTACAATTAGTGGACGTAGAATGGGAGATTCTTTAACTTTCCAAATATATCCAAACTTTTCCTTTTTGATTATGACTAAGATTTTTTCTTTACTTTTCCACTTCAAATTAGTTTTCATAGGTGTAATAGCTTCCAATACCTAAGTGTTACATAAATAACACATAAATTACGCGCAAAAGCTCACAAAATAGTAAAACACCTAAAACTAGACAAGAAAGTGTAAAGTAAGAATACATAGGGAAACTCCAGAAATTAAGTACTAAATACCCCTAAAATGATGTGTCGTGGGTAGATTATTCTATCACATAAATGGAGATATCAGTAATATATGATCCTTCATATGATACAATAACTAATTGTATCATAAAATAGAAAAGGGGAAGAGTTTGGAACCCATAAATCTTTAGGACACTCACTAAATAATATCTTCTTCTTCTCCTCCTCCTCCTCCTCCTCCTCCTCCTCCTCCTCCTCCTCCTACTACTACTCCTCCTCCTCCTCCTCCTCCTCCTCCTCCTCCTTCTTTTCCTCCTTCCCTAGATAAGTGAATTATTATGGGATTAATGGGAGACTTCCATTAACCTCTAATCTTAATTAAATTTATATTTTACAATATTTTATGTATAATTTAGATAATTTATTTTATTATTTTAAAATCATATTTATATCTAAAAGAAAATTATTATAGAATTCATGTACACGATTGACTATACATATTTTTTGTGTAATTATCATGTTGGTCAATTTATATTTTAACCTTGTGTTTGAAAATAATTTGATCTATGTATTTATACAATATCTTTTCACATATTCCTTTTTCCAGAGGCTTATTCAATTGGGGGCCAAGAAATTCTTAATCAATAACCTTGGTCCTTTAGGGTGTCATCCCTACATGATGATGTATGATGGTGTTCGTATGGTTTGTGATGAAAAAAAAAATGAAATTGTAAAGCTTTACGATGATGGGATGCCTATGATGTTGTCAAATCTTCAAAGTAATTCCAAAGGAACTATTTTCTCATTATCTGACAATTGGAAACTATTTCATGAAATGGAGACAAATGGAGACATAGGTAAGTAAATACAATTCGGTAATATAGTTTTTATGATTAGGATCGATTAGATGTACTCGTTCCTAAAATATATATCAAATTATATTTTCAAATTTATATTTTCTAAATCCAACAAATTGACTTGGTCCCGTATAATTAACTCTTATTTTAAATTTTTCCACATATGTAATTTACACATTATGTTCATGTACAATTAAAATCTTCTGTCAATCTAATTATTTTAGTAAAGTATGCCACAAATCCTTTAACGATCATGTGAAAATAACAATATATATATATATATATATATATATATATATATATATATATATATATATATATATATATATAATAGTTCATAAAAGAGTTATTTATTTTTATATTCTTTTGTTGAATTTTTTTCTAGTTTGAATATTTTAACTAACCCTACATACTAAACTTAACCCACATAATATATTATAACATGTAATGGTCGGATAGCAAGACTACATCTTCTCACCTGAATCTGACTTGTTCATATTTTTAGTTGAATAGACGTGGACATTTGTTTCATCTTATAATTAGAGTGACAATATTATCTATTATATATAAAGTAAAACTAAAATTTGCCAATTTGGTTTTTATTTTCCCATATACAGATACTACACAGCCGTGTGTAGAATCGGAAATTTGCGAGGATAGAGACAAATTCTTCTTCTTTGATGGTGTTCATACAAGTGAAGTTGTAAATTCTAAATTAATAGAGGGTTGCTTTGACAAGACTTTGTGCACTCCAAATATTGTACAACTCATTAATCATGACGCTTCGACATAAAAATAAGGGTTGTAAATTCGGTAACTATGTCAAATTATATACTTCTTTATCATATTGTTGTAATAGGGATCGATACCCTAGAAATTGAATTGGAATTATTAAAGTGGCTATGAAAAAAATAAATGTTAATGTTTTGTTGCTTAGTTTATTTCTATGAATTAAAGGACATTATAATTTAACTATGGATTTTTTTTATTATATGAAGATTGAGTTGAGATAATTAAAACGTAAGAAACTAATATCTCTAATTAATTATTCAATTCCTTCTTGGTGCTTGAACTATATATATTCTAATACAAATACAGTGTATAATCCTACGTATGAACCTTAACAGTTAGTGAAATGACTCGATGATAATCACATACTTGTCAGAGGCCCGGCGATATTCCTTTTTTACGATAGAGATTGAATGGGAATAATGATGGAAACACAAATAGAAAACAGATAGACTCATGCAAGTATCACGTGGTCGCAAGTGATAAAATTCGGCAACAGTGAGTGTCGATCCACATGGATCAGTGCTAGAATAATATTTATTTATAAAGTCACGTTATACTAGAGTAGTGGAAATTTAAAAATAATAAATATCTATACGAATGGAAAAAAACTAAATAATTCTCAATTAGGTAAATAAGATGAGAAAGTTAGCTAATTAAATCAAGTAGATAAAGGGCTAGCTTGGAATAGATGTTGTTTAACACAATTGTTACACTAATGTATTATCTATGACTCGGGGTGATTCGGGGAATTCAAATATGATAATGGGGGTAAAGGATCCTACTATAATCACTAGATGTCTCTCAATTACAACTAGCAATTCTCACAATCTATCAACCAACGTTAGGGGAAAATGAGAAATGAAGAACAACTCCCCATAGGTCATGAAATCAAATTACAATGCTTACCCTAGTATCTTTATCACATGGTTATTCCACACCGAGCTTTATAGTAGAGAATGAAGTCCATATCCTATAAGGTTATGTTACGGTTCCTATAGACAAGCATATAAAAGACAAAATCCAAGCAATATCAAAGCTAAGATTCATTAAAATAATTAATTATCAAGGTTTTGATCACAACAAAAGATGGCAATAAACAACTAACTCCTGAGTATCAATTAAGTTCCACCATAAAGTAGCTACGATCCCAAACCCATTAGCTAACAAGAGCTAAACAAGAATAAGTCACACAAAATTTCAAACTATAGAGAGGCTTAGCACATAATAAGCTAAAGCTAAGACAAGAACAGATTTAAACTAATTATACTAAATATAAGATAATAACATAAAATTACAAATCTAATCCTTAGAAGCTTGAATCAAACTGTCATAGAGTATAAATTGGACGAGAGAACTTGCGTTTCCTCCCTTACAAGCTAAGATAGACCTAAAGTATCTCTCTCTAAATAATATAAAACTAGAGTATAAGGTGTATGTTACAAAATGTATCATTCTCTTATAAATAGCACAACACATACACATGCCTTCTCTCAATTGGTTCGCTTAATCAGAGATCCAACTTTAATACTTAATTCCATCTTTCTTGGTATTTGAGACATACTACAATATGATGATGGTTGTACCGTAGTAGAGATAAGATGGGATATGACTTAGATGTTCCCTTCTTCGCTTGTGTGAGATCTTATCTCAGGTCCGATACTCGCTTCAGATTAAATCCTTAACATATCATTCCTTATATATTATTCACTAACCAAATCTCTTCATTTGTCTTCGTAGGTTGAGATTTAGGGGTCTATCTTCCTCTATTTTAGTTTCATCATATCTTAGACGACTTCTTCAAATGGAAAAAACTACACTAAAGTGTGTCCGTACCAACAAAATTTTAGATATGCTCAAATGGGACATAAAAGAGTGATAAAGACCCTAACATGTATCTAAAACTGGGCTTAAAATTATCACACAACATGACATCAAAACCTCAAACTTATTTCATTGTCTTCTCTAAAATGTTGGCATGAAAGTTAGGATCCAAAAATATTAGTTTTTTAATGATATGGATTGTAAAGTATGTAAGCAACATTTCTCGATATGTGACACAAATGTATTGTCTCAATGCACAATCAAGAACATGAGATAAATAATTATTAAGTCTCAAAGAATTTTATTGTTTCAATGTGAAATATGTCGATTGAAATGATCAAACAAATGAGCTAAAGAGTGGTCCTCAGTTTGATATTTATGGATTGATTGAGACTATTACATGCTTCCTCCATGTACAATTTTTGGACCTTAGACCCTAGTTTGTGTTTACTTTGTGATGTATCCCTTTTTGTGATAAAAAAATACCCTTAGAAGACATCATTTTAGGTAGAAATTGGACTTAGTTCATTGAATTATTGGCTTAATATGCAATAATGCACCTTCTTCCTTTGGAAATATAATATTGTGACTTTTAGAGCTTTTGTGCGTTAATTTTCTTGTCTAGTGTGAAGTTCTTAGGTACATGGATTCTAGGAGGCTTTAAGATGAAGAGAATAAGTGAAGTTTAAAGTCCAAGAGCAAAAGGAAGTGTCAAAAGAGAGAAAGATATCACTTTAGTGAAGGAGTAGAAATTCCATATTAAGAAAGTTGTCACTTGCAGCTCATTTAGAGCCCAAATGGTGTAGATCCAAGCCTAGTGGTTTAAATGAAAAAGGTGCGACTCTGAGTCTGCAAGATTTTAGAAGTAGAATCAGGTGATTTGGACTTACGACGCAGAAATTGTAAATTGGACTTGGACCTTAATCACTTAATTAGGCCCAAGTTAGACCTAATTTCTTTTTACTCTCTATATAATATCCTTTATACCTCTCAATTAAAATTCAATTGACATCATCTTTAGAGAGAGCGTCAAGAGGCAGAAACAAGAGCAGGAGCTGGAGAATTCATCTTTCTCCAACAACAGTTCTTTTCATTCCTCTATTTAGGTTCTTCTTTATTTTTTTATCAACAAATCATAACTATTATATTAAAAGATCAACATCCCATTATCTTTACAAGATACTATCAAGCCTATTACATTTAAACTTTTTAAAACCGGCCCAAAATAAACTAACTAAGCAAGGCTTTATATTGAGCCCACTTAGCTATTACATTTGCATAGGCCCACTACTTAGAAAAAATAAAGCATTACACACAATTTAAAATACGCTCCAACACTACTCCAATGCCCTTCTATTTCATTTGTCTTTAGATGGTATTTGTAACATTGAATCAATAACTTCATTCAAATCAATTGCCGAGGATTGAATACCACAAGTAGTGAAGAGCTTACCTAGAATCTCCTAGAGAATGAGCAATTAACAAACAGATGATTCACCTCTTCTGTACACCTCATACAAAATCTGCATAATGGATTAACTTGTAATCCCCATTCCACCATTCTGCTTTTAGTAGTTAATCTATCCTGAATTGCTAGCCAAGTTATGAAAGAGCATCTAGAATTACAACCTATACCCCATATTATGTTATGCCATTTAACTTCCTCTTTGCTTTCAGAAATATAGTTTAATGTTCTCTTAAAAGAGAAGCCTCTTTTATTACTTCCTCTCCAGATTTTTACATCTTTACCTGCAGTAAGCTTAATATTCTCAGTCTCAGGTAAAATTTTGCCAATACACGGGGGCATTCTCCATCTCCCTCCACCATAGCATGGTTTAACTGTCTTGTTACAGTTTATGTTATGATTAGTTCAATTTTTAGGATATCTTGAACATTTCTCCCTTCTATCCAATTATCCCATATAAAGAAAGTATTCTTTCCATCTTGTACTCTATGATGAATTAACTAAAAAACTACTTTTCTGTTTTTCAACAACTTTTTCCATATCCATGTATGATACTGCTTTGCCTCTAACCCCTATATACATCTTCCTTTTAGTATATTTAGTTGAGTCTATTTGCTTCACAAGTTTTTTTTCATGTGAATACATTCTCCAATATGTGAATAATAGACATACCTTGTTCAAATCTTCAATATTTGGAATGTCTAGACCTCCAATTTCTCTTCTTGTACAAATGTCAATCCAAGCAATTTTGGCACCTTATGCACCCTATTCATTTCCCTTCCATAAAAAGTTGGCCATCTTTTGATTGAGTTTGTATATGACTTGCTTAGGAAGTAAGAAAACTCTGCACCAAAATAAGATTTTTACTTACAATCTCACTTCTGATCAATTCTATTCTCCCTGCATATGATAGCAATTTTTATGAACATTTACTAATACTTTCACAATATTTTCCACAAGTTTATTGCCGTCACTAACACTCAGATTTTGGAGTTAAGAGGGACTCCTAAATATCTAACGGGAAGAGCTCCAACTTTTATATCAAGAATGCTTGAGATTTTACTTTTCACTTCTTTACTCGTACCTCCAAAATATAGCTCACTTTTGCTATAGTTTATACTTAGTCCTAAAATCCTGGAAAATAAATTTAGAGCTTCTTTAACAACTTTAGCAGATTTCACATCTGCTTTGAGAAATATCAGCACATCATCAGCAAATAATATATGGTTAAGTTGTAAACTCCTTCACTTATTATGATAACTGAACTGAGACTTTCTTGCCATGTGATTAAATAGCCCTGTGATCACCTCCATACGAATATAAAAAATATATGGAGAGAGAGGGTCTCCCTGCCTGAGCCCTCCATTTCCTTTAAAAAAACCACAAGCTTTTCCATTAACACACACTGAGTATGAGGGAGTACACACACACATCTTTATACATTGCACAAACTTTTCAGGGAATCCAAAGGCATATAGAGTGTTGATCATAAAATTCCAGTTGACACTATCATATTCTTTCTGCAAATCAAGATTGATAGTGCAGTGTGGTGGGGAATTTTTTTTATCATAATTTAAAACAACATCGTGGGCAACTCAAATGTTGTCATTGATATATCTTCCAACAATGTAGGCAGCTTGATTAACATATATAATTGACTCAAGTACCTTCTTTAACCTGTTAGCTATTTCTTTAGAGATAGTCTTTAAGTTGTGTTTACACATGAAATATGTCTAAATTTTCTAACACTTGCAGCATTTTTTTATTTAGGTATGAGCACTATGTTAGTAGCATTCACTTGTCTTAATAGTTGACCCTTGTCAAGACATTGTTTCACTTCCAAATTGAAATCCTCCTCTATTACATTCCAAGAAGATTCAAAAAAGCAGGATTTAAATCCATTAGATCCTGGACTCTTGTGCTCGTTGATTGAAAAGAGAGCCTCCTTGATTTCATTGTTGGTAAAAGGTTTAATAAGCTCAGTTTTTTGATCCTCAGTCAGTTCTTTCTTGATAATCTCCTTTATAGTGGTAATGGAACATATTTATTCATTATCCTCCTCTTTACCAAGTATATTTATGTAAAATTTAACAAATTCATCTTTTATCTGTATAGGATCAGTAAGAGAATCTCCATTATCTGCAACTAGAGTAGATACTCTATTCGTAGATATTCTCCCTTTAATCATTTTGTAATAACAAAGAGAGCTGCAATCCATATCATTTATAAAGGAGATTCCAGCTTTTTGTTTCATAATATTATGTTGCACCATTGTAGCTTCCTCAAGTTCTTCTACTAATATTTTTCTACATTGAGGACATCTATATCTGTAACCCCACTCATAATCTTTTGTTAAATATCAGTTAGTTGTTTTTTAATAGCTTCTATATTCATTGAATTCCTCTTGAAGTACATATTATTAAAAAATTTCATAGCAAACTTAACACCACTGAGCTTTATACATAGTCTAAACCTATAATTACCATCTACATTAGTCTTCCATAAATTTTTCATGTTGTGCCCAAATATTGAAGAATTTAAACGAGCTCATCTTATTATCTTTTTTAATCCTAATGTGACCATCAAAGCACAATGATCAGATGTTGAAGGAGGGTCAATCACTACATTTGAACTTAATTTATTCATCCACTTATCATTAACAAATACCCTGTCTATCTTACTGGCCCTTAGTTGTCCAGTTTTAATTTTGTTTGTCCAAGTATAAAATTGACCTCCATATTGATGTTCATACACATTAGACTCATCAATACAATTCACAAATTCTGTAGATCTTTTATCCAGAGTATCACAGTTCAATATATCATTTATTTTTAAAATTTCATTCAAATCACCAAGGAAGGCAACCTTGTGATCTTTATAATCTAAGCTCCACTTAACCATATCTTTACATAGCAATTTCCTATCATCTTCATCATTACTTCTATAAATAATTCCCAATAAAACTTCATCTACACCATCTATAACCGTTAAATGAACAAATAAGGCTTGAAAAGTCTCATGAATTACTTTGACCTCTACATACTTCTTATCCCATAAAACCCAAACTCTACCAGTATTATCTTTATTATAGTTGTGCACCATCTCCAAATTGAAAAAATGAGCACTAATTATTGGTAAAAATCTATCAGACTTCACTTTAGTTTTTATAAGCCCAATCATTCTTACATTACTTCTAATTAAAATATCCTTGACATCAAGCTGTCTAAGGACATTACTGAAACCTCTAACATTCCATGTAGCTATATTCATAAATTTGGTGGTCTACTGATCTCCTTACCACCTTCATGATTGATGAAACTTGGAGTATCCTGATCAATTTTACTGCCTCCCTGTAGCTTCTCAAATGTGTTTGAAATTTAAATGGAACTGAATTCTCCTTCATGATAGTTTCTAGTATTTGTACTGACTACTTTCCAATAATCTACTTTGTTCTTCTCTTTACTTCCTTTATTCTCTTTGATTTAATCTGCAACAATTTTCTTTGGTACCCATACTTTCTGTATATTATTAAATTTACTCTCAATATGGTCAAACTTACTGCATTTAGTACATATAATCGGCTTCCAATCATATTCAACTCTAACTTCATGTCTTTCCTTTAACCCAACAACAATGTATACATTATCAGGTAATTCCACTTTAATATCTACCTTAACGCACACACGAGCATATCCTAATCGTGTTCTAGACTCTGTAACAGAGTCCATTTGTAATGGGACTCCAATTCCACTTGATACATAGCTCAATTCTCTTTGAGTCCATAAATTCATAGGAACATTGATTAGCTTCGCCCAAATTGGAATTTTAGTAACATCAATTTTTTCGAACTACATATCAGCACTCCATGGTCGCAGTAATAGTGCTTTACCATTGATATTCCATAATTGTTCCATGACTTTGTAATAGAACTGTTGATTTTTGAATTTGAACACATACACTCCCTTCCCACTTGATTTCACCTCTGTCTTTCCTAAATTCTTCCATTGATACTTTACGAAGTTCACTATTAGAAAGGAGGAGGACTGTCCAAAAATTGGCCGATGAGACAGTTATCCCATAGATTTACACCTTCATCAAACACATCTTGGTGTGGTTTGATCACTTTCCTGCCTCCGCGTCTAGTCGGTGTGTGAAATTCGAGTTTTAGTACCTTGTCAACTCCTTTTTTAAACAGAGTTGACCACATGACTGGTTTTTGTTTGACTGAGTCTACCAGAGTTTGAATGGTGTGTTTACCGGAGTTTGTACTTCAACAACTTGCTCTGCAATTGCTGTAATATTTGCTTCATTAGCTTATGACTCAACATCTTCTAGATCTGTACCATTTGGTGAGAAAATCATTTTCGTTATGTTACTATACTTGGTCCTACTTCTCGGATTTGTTTTACCAATTTGATTGACCTTACTAGAACTCATCACTTTAGTCATCGCTGAGAGTATAACATAGTGGAAAAGGGTAAAAGAAAAAGAAACGGGAGAGTGTGTGTTGGTGGTGGAGTGTAGGTGAATGAAGTAGGTGGAAAGTGAGTGAGTGGGTTTTGAAATCTAGGTAAAATAGAAAAAGACAAGATATTAGATCCCAGATTATTAGGATTAACACCAAATCTGTAAATGAAAAAAGAAAAAAGTTGGAAAAAATGGCTAAAAAAGGTTAAAAGGAAAAGAAATTTTGTGGAATAAGTTTATTGGGTGATGAATGGCTAGGGAGCATCTTCTTGTGTTGACTCTCATTTGACTCTTATTTTTTTTATTTTTTTCTGTTTTAGGAACATATATAATTTTAATTTATTTTCTATTTTTATTTCATTTATGAGCTAACCATTAATTACTTGAGACTCGTATTTTAGGGATGAACCCTGATTTATTTAATTAGTGTATTTCAATTTGGGATTAGTTTCTACCTTAATTTGAGTTGGGTATTTTATATTGCTTATTATTTTGTATTAGTTTCACTATCAATGAGTTAGCTAATCGGAGATAGGTCATAATAATTAGGCTATTCACTAGTGGTGGTGATCATCTTAACGGGGGTTTTGGTTACTGAAGTAGATAATAAACGCGGGTGTTCTTTAATGATCTCGACGGGCTTGACTAACCACGTAGTCAATTGGGTAAAGCTCTTAACCATTTGAACATAGCTAATAATCTCCCTGACAGGGTTTATAATATTGTAGGATAGTTCATAAGTCTACCTTGACGGGAGTTAGGAAATAGTAGAGTCCCGACTAATATAGAAATACCAGTTCTACTCTCGGTTTTTTGGTCCAGTTCCCTTGGGTAGCTAGTCTAGACTGACCAGATAATTTATGCAATCACATATAAGGTTTTTATTGGTTGAAAAAATTCTTCTCTCGACCCTTTTTTGGTAATACCTATCTGGTGCCACGACCAGCCGGTCTGGCCAGATGCCTTTCCTCAACGGTCTGTCCAAATGCTCTCCTTTTGTGGTATATTGAGGGACTATAGAGACATCATTTGGGTATGCTTTTGACGATTAATTGTGGAATTTATCTCAATATTTGACGTTATTTGAGTTTTAGCTAGGTTTGGATGATATATGTATGTTTAGAGTATTTTGAGATACATTGTGTGTAAACTGTGTATTACCTAGGTAAAAGGGATTGTTTTATACCCCTTAAGATGAAGATATTAATTCAAACGTCATAAATAAACCCAATCCAAGTCGCGAAAGAAGCCAAGAAATCCATTAAAAGTTCAACAAAAAATTCGGGTAAAATGCTTCTATTAGCTTGAAAAAATCATAAAAAATAATTGGTAATGAATTTAATCATTAAATATACACACAAGATATAAATTGGAGTCTATTAAACGAAATAAAAGGGAATCCTATTATGATTTTGGACACAGAAGTTATGCCAGTTTTAATGAAGAGATCCAAGATGACTAAAATTATTAAAAGACCATTGTGCTACTTTTGACTCACTTAAGTCGGTCCAACTTGTGCCAAATTTTTTATGGAGTCTATATTAAGAGGTGTCCAGCAGGAAAATATCACTTATCATATTACAGAGCTAATGAAGGCTTAAAGCAAGGAGGAGAACAAGGGTTGCACCTATATCATTGATTCTTTCCTAATATGTTTGTGTAAACCTTAATTTCTTGCTTTCCTTTAATTATGACATATTTAATATTTTTTTTCTTTCTCCGAGAATGAAATAAACACATTTTAGCTTGAAATTTCACATGTATGAACCCTAGCTATGCTTTGGGATTATGTTCTGATAGTTAGTGCAACACGAGTCATATGGTGGTTGTATAAGCGAGTAAGGGTCTAAGTATTCCTATAAAATTATATAAATATGGAAAAATAAGGTCTTATCCTTGAGTCGGTTCACTTTTCGACTTGTATGGGACTAATTAGATCTTGTTGGATCATATTCGGTGCCGTATTACTTCTCATTAGAATCATCACCCTCGTGCCTTTTATAAAACGTTTCATGGATAGTCTTTGTTGACTTCTCAACGACACACATATAAAAGGTAGGGTTCATCACGTTATCCAAGATCCATCCCCTAACCACTAAATTAGCTTTCTTGAACCCAACTTTGAGAGCCAGAAACCTAGAATGTAGTTCTTTTGTATATTCCCCATTGGCGGGGAGTACCTCAAGAACGAAAAGGTCTAGTTCATGTTGTTCAAGGCATATTAGTGGCTTTTGTGCCCAACATTTGTAGTTGGAACCATTGAAAGGCTCCAACATAGTCACGTCGCGAAAGGCCTTTGCAGTTAATAATAAAGCAACTACCGAGATAGGAAAACCATTTCAAAAAACAACCAGTGATATTAAAGTAACAACTTCTTAAACATAGAATTTATAGAGAAGAGGAAAAAAATATTCTTGAGAGAATGGAAAAAGTATTTTAGAGAAAATATTGAATAGAATTTAGACGAAACTTAATTCAAGAAAAACTACTCTCTACTCTCTTCTTTTCCCATATTTTCTAGACTAGGTTAGAATCTTTGTTAGAGATGCCGGTACGGCCGAAATATCTTTTTAAATGTTGCAAAAGTTATCAAGGCTTGGTCAACATAACGGCTAACCTTAATGAGCATTTACGAGCATTAATGTGACAGTTTCTTGTCTTGCATTTCTTCTATAACATCTAAAATAAAGATTCATTGATCTACAATTAAAAGTCATCAACCAAATGAAATTATTTTAAATTAAATAATTCCAGTGACTTTTTTCTCTCAAATTATAATGTGGGTCTATTAAATACAAATAATATTTTACACTTCTTCCAAGAAGATGAAAGAATTAATAAAATAAATTATATTTGATTTAATAATTCCAACATGTTCTATAATGTTTGAGATTACATGTTAATTTAATTATTTGTGGATTGCTTGCTTATTATAATTCTTATACTTATTATAACCTTTTTTGCACATATTGATTTGTTCTATGGATTAAATAGACACCGGGAAGGGGTGTGGTGGGTCTTGGGGTGGTATGAAATAATGCAAATAAGTAGAGGATCCACAGACCGCAAGTGTACGGTTGCAAGTAATACTCCGATAAATCTTTCGTTCGCAGGGACAAATAATTATAACTCTGGTATTAATTAACTAAGTAGATATAATTGCTAAAACAGAAAAGTAAAATATATTTGTTTTGGTTTTGATATTAATCCTGAGAATGCAAGGAAGTAAATTACTGAATAAAATGCTTAACTGAAAGAAAATACTAAAAGTAATCAAACTAGACACAGATATGAGAGCTATACTTGAGTCTCGCTAGGGATCCACCTAAGTTCATACATTTAGTGCTTTCATTTAAGGGACAAGTTGGTAATTCTATATTAGTCGGGACTCTACAATCTCCTAACCCCCTGTCGGGTGGACTTAGGAGCTATCCTATGGTAAGATAAACCCCTCTAAGGTAGTAGATTTACTTACGGATGTGAAGTTCCTTACCCAATTGGCTATTTGGTTAGTCAAGCCTGTCGATCAATAACAGATACCACACGGTTATTACCTAGGTCTGTAATTAAACCCCCCTGTCGGATGATCATTTTGCCACTAAAGTGAATGCCTAATTACTAAAACCTATTTCTAGTTATGTAGCAAAGAAATAGTAAATAAACATGAAGTAATAAACAATATGAAAAACCTGACTTGAATTAAATTAAGATAATCCCAAATCCGAATATACTAAATTTAATAAACTAGGGCTTAACCCATTATGTGATTATCAAGTTTATGTAAGTTTAGCTCATAATGAAATTAAAAACAGAAAAGAAATTAAAAGCATTCATAATTCCCGAAACAGAAATAAAACCTAGAGGAATTTATTTGAGCTGTTGTTGGAGAAAGGAGTTCCTCCAACTTCTACTTTTCTCTCTACCTTTTTGCTGTCTTCTGAAAGTTGGAAAAATTGAAGCGTATAATGAGAGGTGATGAATAATGAGGTCTAAAGGAGCTTATATAGTTGTTAAAATCAGATTAGGTCTAAACATGGTCTTAATTAAGTAATTATGGCCCAAGTCCACTAAATAAATCCCGCATATGATGTACACACTTTTGTAAAACAGACATAACTTTTGACTCGCTGGTCCAAATCACCTGATTCCATTCCTCAATTCTTGCTAACTCAAAGGTGCATCTTTCTTATTTCACGGCTCCAAGGCTGAATCGGCATCAATGTGGCTCGAAATTACCAATTAGTAACAACTATCCATAATTATGCTCCTCTTTATCTTTCTAAGTGGTACTTTTTTGCTCTTTTGACACCTCCGCTCGATCTTAGACTTTCATTCTCACTTCTCCTCCTTACCTTGGTGCTCCGAAGCGTCCATGCACCTAATAAATTTATACTAATAACAAACAAATTAACGCACAAAAGCTCTAAAAATGCAAATAGTCTAATTCCAAGGGAAGAAAGTGTAATATGACAAAATAAGCATAAAGTCTATCTAATTAGTCCATTATCCACCTAAAATGATGTCTCCTAAGGGAATATATTTAGAAAAAAATGGGAGACATCAAAACCCCAAACTCAAACCTTTGTCATCCTGACAAAGTAAAACGAAAAATAGGTCTTAGGTGACACGCAAAAATGCAAAGTCTAGTGAATGATACGCAAAGCAGAACTTAAAATCAATATCATACAGTGCAACCTAAGAATTAATATACACATAAATCTGTCATCCAAAATCAAACTATGGGACAAAAATGCTAAAAAGTCTCAAATAGCTACCAAAGAACTGCCTCTATCATCTTCATAGTTGCATAGCTTGCCTCTAGTTCATAACTAAGTGGGTTTTCTACTCATTCAGATCTCACGTTCTACAAACCACTCATTTTCCTTAAGTACAAGTTTACTTCTTTTGCATTGTTCATTAATTTTTCCTATCAATTACCTAATGTTTGCATGCAATCAAAGTGCTTTTTACATTAACTCCTAAGGTCTACTATTTTCTATCATTAATTTACAAAAAGTACATTTAAAATACTTTACAGTCAAAATAATTCCTTAAACTAATTTTTATTTGATTTTTAATTTTTTTTTAAAAAGCATTAAAAACACATAACATATAAAATTGAGATGAGGCAACGAACCCCATCCAAACTAAAAACTGAGTCTTGTCCCCACGACTCGGAAAAGACTCAAAAAAGAAAATAAACTATTATACACTACTAGATGAGGAAAGGATGAAAGAAACATATCTGGATCGGCACTAGGCCGATTACATGTGGTATTGCGTCGAGGCTGTAAAGTCTTCTATGTCACGATGTATAGAACATACGCCGTGGAATTCATCTTCTGTAAAGTGCGTTTCATCAAATCGAACTCATATTTCTTTTGATTAATCATCTCTTCCTAAACCTCTAAATCATCACCTCCTTTGCAGAAATCTTCCCTCAACACCCAATTTTTTTTCCTTTCATGTTTTGTACCTTTTCCAACCTTCATGGTCATCTCCGATGACCCCAAACTCAAAGCTTCATGACTCCCAAAATTTTTGGATGAAATTTTGTGACTTTTGGTGTTCTTAAAGGTGTATGGATATGAATCATAGTGCATCCTGAGCTGGGTTATGAATATTTCAAGGTTTGGGAAAGGTTTAATGGATAAACTTTAAGCTTTGGTGAAGGAAAAGATTTGAATTTAGAGTGCGAATCTCTGGTGTTTTGGAAGGATTTGTGATATGATTCATGTTTGGATGATATTTAGCAGGATGGGTTAATGATATATTGGTGTTTTGATGGTGGTTTGCAGGTATTTTTGGAGTTTGGGTTCATTTACAATGAAGTTCCATGTGTGAGAGGCTAAAGAAATAGGAAGAAAAAGGTTTAATAAGGTTAGGTGAAATTTCTCGTAGGCCGGGCCGACATAGCGGATATGTTGTAGATATCGGTTTCGCGGCCTAGGCAGTCGACCGGGGCCTAGCGCCTAGGCGGGATTATACGGGGCCTAGGTGGAATTATACGGTTTTGAATTCTGTTGTGTAATTTTGTATATTTAGTAATATATGTGTAGTAATTATAGCAATTTTAACCATTTAAGTCATAAAATTCATCTAACAACACTATAGTAAATATAAAAATACTAAATATTGAGTTAGAATATCAATTAAAGAATTCTCGAGAATAAGAAAAATAAAAAGAAGGCGTATTCTAGCATGTTTTGCCATTAATCGGCGCCTAGGCGACCATTTTTTTTCCATTAATCGCCGCCTAGATGGAATAGGCGCCTATTCTATAGTGACTAAGGCTCTAGGCAAAACGCCTAGAGTTTTAACTAGGCGTAAGCGGCTGAGGGGGGAGTTGACGCCTAGGCAGGGAGATCTACAACATAGCATACCGGCCAGATGAATGGCTAGTCGGCAGATGACGTCATCCATACCGTGTTGTCAAATGCGACCACGGTTTTTCTAACCTCCTCTCGGCTTTGACCCTGATTTCGTGACCGTTGTCACGGTTTTGGGCGGACCGGTATACCGGCCATATGACCGGATAGCCGGTCCGTTTAAGTTCTTTTTACCATTTAAACACTCAAAAACTCTGTCTCACACCTGTTTAACCCCAAACTGAAGGATTTTAACTTCTACAAATCATCAAAAACACTACCACATTTCTCATTTCTTAAAATTATACACTAATACTAAATTTACACTATGAAATTTAAAGACATAAAGCATTAAACTATTATACAGATAGAATAGCTTTTGTTTAACGTCGTTAAGCTCGACGAGTTACCTCCAAGATCACTTCTCAACATAACCTCCCCAACGGTGAGTGAGGTTATCAACATTTACTGTTCGGAATTTACATCCTTTAGCTTTAATGACTAGTTTCTCAGAGATAATATGTGTGACCAAGAATGGTCCAAGCTAAGATCCTTTGGATTTACGTGCTTTCTGTGGAGGATTAGGCTTTTTTAATGAAAATTCTTCTCCCACTCTGATCTCTCCTTCTTTCTTTCCTTCTTAGGTTCTTTCGGAACCTTCCCAACACGTTTTCCGTCCTTCTTCTTTGCGTGAGCAAGGTGTGTATTTTTCTTAGGATTTGGAGGGGCTTTATTAGGTGTTTTCTTTCTTAGCTTTTCCTCCTCCAGTCCTAAGGTTGACACTGATTGGGGAACCTCATCGCCCTGAACACCTTTAATTTTTCCTCCTCTTCTTACACTCGTGTGATTAGTTCATCAATATACATCAATCAAACTACGCCCTGTGGCTAGGAATGGTCTTCCCAAAATGATGTGAACATTCCTATCTGAGTCATAATTAAGAATAATGAAATCACACGCAAATATAAAGCTACCTACTTTGACGAGGACATCTTCGATCTTTCCTTCAGGATGAGATAGGGATCTATCTGCCATTTGTAACACCATGGTAGTAGGCTTTGCATCTCCAATCCCTAATTTCTCAAAAACTGATCTAGGCATGAGATTAATACTCGCACCTAGATCACACAATTCTCTCCCGGTCCATTCTTTACCAATAAATATAGGAATATTGAACCTCCCAGGATCTTCTAACTTAGGAGGTAACTTACTTTGGCATATTGTGCTACATTCCTCCGGTAAACCAATCATCTCACATCATAATATCTTCGTTTATTGGACAGTGCATCCTTCAAAAAATTTACGTACTTTGACATTCCTCGGATGGCATCCAGAAACGGTATATTGATGTCTCCCTAAATGTTCTAATTTTATGCCCTTGGGAGACATCATTTTTTGTGTTTATTTGATTAATTTGATAGACTTTTGGGCTAAATATGCAATAATCCGAATTTCCTCTTTTATTTCTAGTATTTTTGATTTATTAAACTTTTGCGCGTAATCTTGTGTATTTTAGTGAAAAGTTTGTAGGTTTTGAATATTAGCTAGGAGAGGAACACGAGAATAAAGTCAAAGATCGTGATATGGAGTCAAAGCTTGAAGATAAATCCCGAAAAGAATTATATTTTGAATCTGCAAATCTGGAAAACAGGCCAAAGATTTCTGATTTCGAGGCACTTACGAGTTGATTTAGCCGCTGACCTTTGAAGAGATTATGTTCCTTATCGAGTTACGGAAATTTAGCAAGTGATTTGAGGTCAATCGGAGTTATAACGAATCGGCTAGAGCTGTTTTAGTGGAGGTGGTGCAGTAGTTACGGGATTTGGGTTTAATTAGTGGACTTGGGCTTTTCTAATTTTCACTTAAACCTTAAGTAAAAGCCCTAATCCGATTTTATCATTATAAATAGGCTTTTAGACCTCATTATTCAGCACCACTCATATTTTCTTCAATTTACAAATCCTTAGAGAGAGAGTCAAAGACCTCTCATTTTTATTCTTAAAATTAAAACATCCTTAGAAGAGAGCGTCCAGAGAAGAAGCAGAAACAAGGAAAAGAAGAAGCAAGAGCTGGAGACGGTCTATATCTCCGATTCTCAGCCAATTCAACTCCAAAAATTAGGTTTCTCTGTATTCTAGTTTATTCTGTAAAACATGATGAACCTATTTGTTTCTTTAGTTTTCTTTTTAATTATTATGAACTAAACCTAATTAGTGCTTGAGAACGCATAATGGGTTAATCCCTATTTGATTTCATTTTATACATTTGAATTTGGGATATTTATTATTTAAATCAAATTGGGTAATTCGTATTTTTCTTTAATTTGCATTTTAATTACTATTATTGACGTAATTAACCAATGATAGGATTTAGTATCTAGGCTATTCCAATTAGTGGCGATTGGATCACCTTGACGGGGGGTTTAGGTACCGAACTAGTTAACGAATGTAGGTTAGAAATTATTTGACTCTGACGAGCTTAATTAAACCTATGGCCTATTGGGTAATTTAGACTTAATCACTTGAGAGTGGACTATAATCACCCTGACGGGGTTTGTAGCACTTGAAAGTTGCTCCTTAGTCCACCCTGACGGGGGTAAGGAGAATATAGAATCCCGACCAATACAAATTTACCGATTTGTCCCTTAAACAATGTATGAAATGAATGATAGTTAGGAAAGCCCTTGCGTCTCTCAAGTACTGCCTGCTCATACTTGCGTATCACTTTTATCTACTTGCGTCTTAGTTAGTTATTTATATTTTCGCATTAGTCTTTCATACTTAGGATTAATATAAACCAACCAATCAATCAAAATATCTTTTACTTGCTTTCATAAGTGCAATAAATCATTAATAGATTAGCATTGTAGTCAACCATCCCGTCCTTGGAACGAATCTGTTTTATCAACTATATTACTTGGGACAACCGTACACTTGCGGTTGTAGTTCGATTACTTTTGCATTTATTTTAGAACACACAAAGGACCACCATATATTAATCTTAATTTTCTCACCATGTCTATGAACTTCTTGTATTCTTTGTCATCGTTCTTCTACTGGACATATGATGAAAAGGGAGGGGGAGGACAGTTCTCTTTCATGATTACATCTTTCTTCACATTCCTTTGTGGCCTTAACATGATCTTCAATTACATCTTCACTCAATCATCAACTACATCCTCAACTACGTCCTCAACTACATGTTCCTCTTCTTTCTCAACTACATCCTCTACTTCCTTTGTTTTAACATTTACCTCTTTTTCTTTCATAATCAATAAGGTGGGTGGCTGTAATTGTTTCCCACTTCTAAGAGTAATCTCCTTCCAATCTTCATACTGGCCAGGACAATCTGTATCGCTGGGTAGTTGTTGTTGTGGACGCTGATTTAGCTGTTTTGAAATTTGGGAGACGTGATTCTCTAACATCTTAAACGTGGCATCCCACTCGTCTAACTTGGCTTTTAAATATTGTTGTTCTTGATGCGTCTGTGAAACAGAGATAAGTGCTTGTAACACTTGTTGAACTATCAATGCACCTTCTTGAGGATAGGCAGGTAAAGCTTTTTGATTCATACTTCCTTTGTAAGGGTCTTGTACCAGGTGTTGTGGTGGATGATGTCCATAATTTTGTCCCCCTTGGTAGTGATTCTGTGATCTAGGTTGATAAATGTTCTCTTGGGGTCGTGGCTGATACGCATGAGTAGGTTTTGCGACTCCATTGGGATTTGAGTATTGGAAACCAGGATGATTTCTATTCTGCTGATAACCTAGACCACCTGAATTATAGTTCCCTCGGTTGGCAACAAACAATTACGGATTCCGGATTACTTTGACAATTTCCCCATTCATGTTCATGTACTCCACATTTCGAACACCCATTCATTCCTTGCGTAAAATTAACATCTTCTCTTCTACCCGTAAAACCTTCTTTAACAGCGAAAATAAGTTGTCTCAATTGTTCCTCAAATGTTATCTTAAGTTTGTTCTCTAATGCAGAGAAATTTTCTTCAATTCCGACACTATTATCTCGATATGCTGCACCTCGGGTAGGTGGTCTTACAGTATTCTATCCCATTTCATTTTTCACAGTTCTGTCTAATATAATTTTAGCGAGGTTTGGCGTTACCAGTAAGAATACTCCTCCACATGATAAATCTAAATTCTTTCTAGCTTCTCCCTCCAGGCCTTTATAAAAGATGGACATCTGTTGTTCTTCAGAAAAACAATGATCTGGTACTCTTCTAAGGCAATTTTCAAATCTTGTCCAACATGTACCTAGGGATTCACCTTGTTCTTGCTCAAATGATGTTAATTCGGGTTGTGCATACAGTCTCATATTTCTCGGATAGTATCGGTCAAAAAACATTGTTTGTAAGTCATCCCAATTATTGATTTGACCTCGTGGTTGTTGATCATGCCACTCACTCGTTTTCTCTAGGAGGGAAAATCTGAAATGCCCGAAATACATTTGTTCTCTAGTCACACCTTGCGTAATATACGCATCACATATTTGCATAAATTTCTGTATTGCGCGAATTGCATTTTCTCCAAGCACTCCTCGAAAGTATCTGATGTCTCCCTATTTGTGATAATTTAATATTAGTTGGAGACATCATTTTTAGTGTTTTAGAAGTCTTTTTAGTCGATTTTCATGTGTTATAGTGCACTTTCCTATTTCGTGTCTTGATTTAATGATTTATTATTTTTAGAGCATATCGGGTTTAATTGTTTATTTATTGTGAAGCTTTAAAGATATATATGGATATTATTTAGATTCCAAGTAAAGAATTAGAGATATGTAAAGAAGATATGCATGGAAGTTAGAGATAATGGTAACAAATATTAAAAAGGAAAAGATAAAGCTGCCAAGTAAATCTGAAATTCATCAGCCACGTTCAAAGACGAGATCATAACTTAATATTGGCTAGGAATTTGGATGAAAGGTCTACACCAATCGATAGATCTTTCCGAGATGATCGATTTAGATATAAAGAACACATCAAATGGATAAGTATTGAAGGAAATATGGCCAAAACAAATCAGTAGCAGAATCATACCTTTTTTATATTTTAGGGTTACGAATTTGAGTTGGGCTAGAAGTTCATTACTTTTCTTCTACTCCAAGAAAACAACCTAGGGCTTCTCTATACCTATAAATACACCCTTATAGCTCTTGTAAATCATCCTTACTTAGTTCTAAACCTTATATTTATTCTTAATTATTGTAGAGAGCAAGATGAAGCTTTTGTATCAATCTTTTAGTTTATTTCTTTCAGGTATGAATAAATTTTCCCATAGCTTGGGTTTTGCATTATGTATAATCTATGAATTCTATTTTCTTTCTATCTATGTTTCGTTGGGAATTATATGTTTTAATCTGATATTGGCTGCTTAACCATATATCTGTTTTATGTGCTTTGATTTATTGCCTGTCCTAAACCTGATCTCTTTAGGATTTCATAATAGTAGTTAGATGGTCACCCGGAAGGGGTGTCTAATTATTGAAACGTCACATAAGCGTCTAGAATAAGGAATTGGTCCTGACAACACCACGCCTATCTAGATAGTCATTAGGGTTTGTTTTAATCACTATCACCAATTGAAGGAAAGACTACTTAGGACCCTAGTAGCGTAGGATAACCCTATTTAAGGTCGCCTCGTGGTTGTGTCGTAGCCCCCTTAGTCTCTCTCAAGGTCTAAGGTATGGAAATTTAGAATCTTGACTATATATCTAAGAGCTATTATCTCCCTTATTAACTAGAATTGTTAGAAAGAATTAGAAGGATTAGTGCATACTAGCAAATACCTAAGTTATACTTTCTCATCTTATATTTCTCATATTTATTTACTTGTATTTACTTTTATTAGTTGATTAATCTCATCTCTCAAATCAATCATATTTATTTTCTGTCTTTTAATTAATCATTGCTACTCTGATTATTTGCTCATTCGTATAACACACTAAGTCCCTGAGGACGAATCTGACTAATCATTAAAACTTGCATACGTCCAGTAATACTTGCACTACCGTGCTTGTCTGGGGTGATTTAGTGCATTGTTTCCCGTATTTATTTATCATATATTTATCATACCCTAGGCGTCACCAAGTTTTTGGCGCCGCTGCCGGGGACTTGTGTCTCGTTAGCGTGTGGGATATTTATTTTATGTAGTAGTTTAAGTTAAATTTTTATTTTTAGTATTTATTTTTATTTTTCCGGATTTACGCTTGTGGTTCGTTTAGTCCTTCTCAGGTGTTAAATAGTGTATTTTTTGCCTCCTCTTCAGGAGCCCGAAAAGAGCTTCAGAGGTTACCACAAAAGAATTAGAGAAGACAGAGCTTTAAGAAGAGCAATGGCAGAAAATCAACAAGGCGTAAGAGATCCACCAATAGGTCCTGTATTACCACCGGGAGGAGATAACAGAAACAACAACAATAATGTTCAGAACCGAGTTGAACAAGATCTTCCAGGCCTTGGAGCCCCTTTTCATGTTCAACCATTAGGTTATCGTCCCCCAGAGCTCCAGAATATCAAATTTAGACCCGGTCCGGGTATGCTCAGTCAATTTCAAAGTTTTGGACTATAGTGGTGCAGCAACGCATGATCCGGTAAGAGCGATTCAGAAGTTCATGCAGATTTGTGATGCCTATGTTAAACCTGGCATTACACCCGGGCAACTGTATTGTCACATGTTTTCGTTATTTTTGACCGGTAAAGATGGTGATTGGCTAGACAGACAACCACTAAATTCAATCAAGACTTGGACAGAACTTCAAGCCGCTTTCTTTAACCTTTTTTATCTGAAAAGTATGCGACTCAAAGATCAAAGTGAGCTTGCTAAGTTTTGCCAAGAGAATGGAGAAGAAGTAGGAGATGCATGGACAAGGTTCCAACAAAAAATTAGCTAGATGTCCACTCCACGGTTACACCACATCTTTACAACTTGCTATATTCTATCAAGGTATAAATTAAGTGCGAAAGTAAAGGAACCACAATCACCGCATGTGTACGGTTGTCCAAGTAATATTCGATAAATCGAGTTCGTTCGCAGGGATGGATTAGGCACAACTCAGGTATTAATCAAAAAGTAAGAATAATTGCTTAACAGAAAAAATAAAGTAAAGATTTTTGTTTGGTTTTTATAAATTAAAAGATGCAAGAAAATAAAGTACGAAAAATAAAGAAAGCAAATAAACGAGAATTGAAACTTCAGATGAGAAAGAGTACTTGATCCTCGCAAGGGTTTCACCTAACCTATCTAATTCATGCTTCTGTTTAAGGGCTAAACTGGTATTATTGTGCTAGTCGGGACTCTAATATCTCATAGCCCCCGTCAGGGTGGACCTAATAGCTATCCTACGGTATTACAAACCCCGTCAGGGTGAATATAAGCTACTTTCAGATGAATAATAATTTACCTCATTGGATGCATGGTTAGTTAAGCCTGTCAAGGTCAATAACGGATACTATGCGTCTATTATCTAAGTCTGTAATTAAACCCTCCGTCAAGGTGATCCATACGCCACTATATGAAATAACCTAATTACTATGAGCTAAGTTTGATTCATGACTTCAAAATTAGTGATTAAAACAAAATAATAGTCAACACAAAATACCTAGTCTAATTTAAACCATTAAATCCCAAATTCAGAAAACATAAATTAAATAGAATTAAGTTCAACCCATATAGCGATTCTCAAGTACTAAAGAAATTAGTTCATAACGGAATGGAAAACTAAAATTAAAATAAAGGAATTCATAGTTTCGGATTACAGAAAGAAAATAAAGAACCTAAAGGTTAAGATGACTGATGATGGAAGAACAGGACTCCTCCAGCACTAGCTTCTCCTTGCCTTCTTGCTCTGACTTGAAAACCTTAAGCCTCTTGTGTAATTCTATGAAGTGTGTGAAAGTAGGAGGTTAAGGGGTGTATTTATAGGTGTTAGAGGGCCCTAGGTCGAATTTGCTTGGAGTGGAAGACAAGTTAAGAACTCTTAAATTCGTAACCCTAAATTCTAGGAAAGGTAAGATTTTGCTGCTGATTTGATTTGGTTATATCTTTTTCAATACTTATCCGTTTGAAAAGTTCCAATATATGAAACTTCTTGTCTTGGAAAGAGATTTCTATTGGTGCAGACCACTCGTCCAGATTCCTAGCCAATCGTAAGTTATGGACTGATCTTTAAAACGTGGCTGGAATTTCAGATTCACAAGGCAGTTTTATCTTTTCCTTCTTCGAATATATCTTTCCTAAATCTTCTTATTTCCATGTAAATCTTCTTTCCTTTACTACTTTTTCTTGACTTGGTCTCTAAGTACTTACCATTTATCTTTTAAAGCTTCACATTAAATAAATAATTAAACCGCACATGCTTAAAAAGAATAAATCAATAAATCAAGAAAACGAAATAGGAAAGTGTACTCTAAAAATAGAAACTCGAGTAAAAATCATTTCCTAACACTCTAAAATACACTAAGACTTTATTCTCACTTCTTCTCCTTGGATTGGTCTTTCATGAAATTCAAGAACCAATTAACTTTGCATTAAAAATAGTCAAATTTACGCACAAAAGCTCAGATTCTGCAAATAGTTAGTTTCCAAGGGGAGAAAGTGCAATATGATCAAATAAGCCTAAAAGTATATCAAATAAGTTATTTATTCACCTAAAAGGATGTATCCAAGGGGTTAATAATTAGAACAAATCGGGATACATCATAGATTGAGGGCAGATAATCTTGGAAAGGGAAATTTTGTGACCATGGATCCTAAAGAAGTCGCCAAACGTCTGGAAAACATCATAGAAGCAGAAAGGAGTTGGCCACTTTCGTGAGCTCCTATTACTAATACCAGAGGTACGCTTCGTTTAGACACAGATACTGCATCCTCAACTCAATTTGCCGCATTAGAAAATCAAATCGAAGAACTTAAGCTTGAGATGCAGAAGAATTTAGCCGCAACAAATGTAGTCCAAGAAGCACAAGGTTGTCCACAGTATGGGGTACCAAATCATACATGGGAAGAGTGCGAAGGAAATCCAGCATCTGTTTATTTCATATCCAACCGAGGGAATTACCTGTTCAATAACATAAATCATCGAGGTATGCAATATTCAAATCCACAGGGGGCCTCTAATCCAGGTCATTATCAACCTCACCCCCAGAATAACTCTTTCCAACCAAGAGGTAAAGCTCCATATTAGGGAAATCAGAATCATAATCGACCTTCTCCCCCATAACAACCTACCAATGACTCATATACCGATGCTTTAACTCAGAAAGCACTACCACAATATCCTCAAGAAGGAGTTGTGGGTGATCAAAAACTGAAGAAATTTATGGATCTTATGAATTCACAGAACGAGATTCAATTCAGATTTTAGGTACGCAAGTAGATCAAATAAACAAGGTTCTAACGAATATTATGGAAGCACGTGAACTGAAGGCTATCGAAGGAGGTGATGCCAATGTTGGGATCGAAGCTTTCAAGGCTATAGGCCTTGAGATTGAAGAAAAGAAGGAAGTACCGCATGCTGCAGAGATTGTCGTGGAAGTTCCTAGTACCAAAAATGAACCAACCAAGTCTAGCCCCGTGAACTCTAACTATTCTGAGGATGAAGAATCAGATGAAGAATTCGAATTTATATAGCTTTTGAGAGACATGCAAGACAAGATTAGATCGGTTATGAAGTTACAAGCTGAGCGAGCTAAAGAGAAAGAGGAAAAAGCCTAGAAAGAAACAAGAGTAGAAGTTGCACCTGCTGTGCAAGAAAAGAAAGAAGAAGAGAAGGTAGAATCACCACCAGCTATTGTTGAACCAGTGTCACCAACCATTCTTGATACGAATCCGAAGGGTGACATTGAACTCAATACATTTGTAGAGGCGTATACTCCTGAGAATATCAACGCCCAAATGCTTGAGATTGCAAAGAAAGGGCTTACACCACAACAAGTTTTTACGCAAGTTATTCCAGAGAAAGAAGCAGTTGTAGAAGCCAGAAAAGAGAATGTGGCTCGTGCTGAGAGAGTCCCAAGAATAGAAAAGAAAGAGTTTCCATTAAAGCTCAAAGATCCTGGAAGTTTTAATCTTCCTATTCAAATAAATGGTATGCTCAAGACGAAAGCTATGTACGATGTGGGCTCAGGTGTGAATATTATGCCAAAGTCCGTGTTCGATAGACTTGGACTTCAAAAATAAGAGAAAGCTCCAGTGAAGTTGCAATTTGCTGAAAACTCAGTTACCAAGACATGGGGAACAGTGGAGGACGTTCTTGTCCGATCAGGTAATATCACCATCCCTACTGATTTTTTTATACTTGATTTCGATGCAGATAAGCAGGTTCTAATCATACTTGGGAGGCCTTTCATAGCCACCAGTCAGAGCATAATTGACTTCCAGAAAGGGACAATCACACTTCATGCTAAAAATGTATCCTAGACATTCTATGTCTGGGGTAAGAAACCAAGGAAATCAGATCCCACCGTTCTTGTCATCCACAAGCGTTCACATCACAAGGTTCCAAAGGAAATCCACGCAAAACCTGTGGATACTGAGCCAAACCTCGAGTTTGGGGTCGACCATGAAGCTTTATGGAAAGCCCGCAAACCAAAAAATAGGCCACGAAGTTACAAAGACTCGTGGATGGGACCATTCATCGTCATTTAGGTTGTTTTAGCCAGCATGATAGAAATCAGGCCCAAGAGGGGCATTAAACGGAGATTAGTAGAAGCTCATAGCCTTGCTCGTTGCTTGGGAGGCTTGGTGTCGCCTAGGGTGTGATAAAAATATGATAAATAAACACGGGAAAAAAATGCACTAAAGAACCCTAGAAAAGCATGCTACTGCAAGTATTATAGGACGTATGCAAGTTTTAATGATAAGAATGTGCGTTCTTAGGGACTTAGTGTGTTACACGAATGAGAAAATAATCAGAGTAGCACTATTTAATTAAAAGAAAGCAAATAAATATGATTGATTTGAAGATGAGATTAACAAGTAATAAAAGTAAAGATAAGTAATAAAAAAAAACCCTCTAGCCTCCAAAAACACACACAACACCTAAAACACACAATCCTCTCTCTTCTCTTCTCTTTCTCTCACTAGGGTTTGAAGATTTAGTCAAAGTTTGACTAATCTTGACTTCTGTTGACCGCCGTTGACCTCCCCCACCCATCATCGATGACCTTTCGACCTTATGGATGGAGTTTGACCGGAGATTGACCAGGCGTTGACCTCGTGTTGACTGGAGTTAAAAATTCTTCAAGCTTTTTATTTTTATCTTGTTCTGTAATTTCTAATTGTTAGTTGAGGAAATTAAATAAGTGAGGAAATTGAATCAGTGAGGCCGGTAGTGGAGACCTGAGCTGGAACGTGCTGTCGGGTAGAAGAGCGGTGAAGTAGTGAGCGTGTGAGAAACGTGTGTGTGCATAGGGGGTGAAGGAGACGGGTATAGTGCAGAATAATTGGTTCGGTTTTTTAAGTGGATAAAGTGATAAGAATTAATAATAGGATAATCATTGCGTTATTATTGGTAAGAATCAGCTTTAATTTCAGCACCAAATCAGCATTGAATTTTGTGCAAATTTTCAGCTAGGTTTGGAATTAAAAACGCGACAGTGGAGTTTTTTTGGTGTTTTGAGCTCATTTCTTAACCAAAAAACGTGATTCTTTTTTTGCTATTCCTCTTTTTTCATTCCTGATCTTATGGCACCTCGCAAGAAGTCTAAAAATCATGGAAATAAGGATAGTGATGAAGTTAATGAACCTCAAGGGAAGTTTGCGCCAATGAAAGGTAAATATATTCCTGCAACCCCTGTAATTCAAGCGAGTAACAACTTCTCTGCTACTAAGAGAGGTAATTTGATGATTGGGAGTGTGGATAAAGGAATTTCTAGCAGGAAGGAAGACGGTTTATGCAGTGAGTGTAATGTGTTTGATGAAAGTCCTGAGAGAAGGACAGTAGATAAAACACGGGAATTAATGAATGAAACCTTACTTAGCTCCAGTGAAAGCATCCAAGCTACTCAAATCATTGATTGTACAATGGTTGAGGGGATGAACGGCCAAGATGGGGCCCTAATTGAGGGTGAGGCTCCTAATCCTCTCGAGAATAGCTTGAGTTTGAGCCACAAGGATGACTATTCCACTTTAGGTGCAGGAATTGGGATAATTTCTCCACCTAGTAAAAGTACCCTCTCTTGGGAGTAGCACAAGGTCAAAGTGTGGAGGAGGAGGATGAATCCGAGGTAGAAATTATTGAGGAAAACAATGGGAAGCAAGGTAAATGGACAGAATTATTCAAGAAAAGTGATCAAGATTTGAAGCTAAAATACTTTGCTCCTAGTCAAGTAGAAGATGAACTCATGGTTAAACCACCTAGAGATATAGTAAAGAGTGGAGTTGAGGAGTGGGATAATTACTTAGTTGGACAATTCTTTGGAGAAGCTCCTGAATATCACATGGTTAGAAGTATGGTTAATACTCAATGGAGAAATTGTGGTCAAGTAGAAATAAAGTCTACTGATATGGAAGTGTCTCTATTCAAATTCAAAGGTGAGCAAGAATGTAACAACATATTAGAGCAAGTTTGGCATGTTAAAGGTAGAATTATGATCTTGAGAAAGTGGGAACCTAACATGAAATTTGATAAGCTTGATTTGACTAAGGTTCCACTATGGGTTAAATTGAGAAAGGTACCATTACAATTGTGGACTAATGATGGGTTAAGATACATTGGTAGTGCTTTGGGGGTATTCCACTCCAAATGGACCCTATTACGAAGACAAAAAATAGGCTAAGCTTTGCTAGAGTCTGTGTTGAAGTAGATATGACAGAGGAGTTTGTTAAAAGGGTGAAGGTTGATCTTGAGGAGGATGGGATTCATGTGGTGGAGGCTTACTATGAGTGGTTACCTCCAAGATGTTCTAATTGCAAGGCTTTGGGGCATAAGGAGATTAATTGTAGTCAAGGAAGGAAATAGCCTAGACCTAAAACAAACAAAACCTACAACCAACCTAAACCAAACCAAGTAAACCACCAACCTAAACCAAACCTAGCAAATCATCAACCAAACCAATACAAAGTTCAAAAGAGAGTTGAAGAATAAAGGGTAGTGCAAAGAAAGCAAAAAGAGAAGAAGGATGATGAAGTTCTGATTCCTAACACCAAAAACACAACTACAACTCCATCTCAAAGTGGGGGAAGTAGTAGTGCAAAGGGGAAATAAAAAACCCCTAGTACACCTAGAGGAAATGCTTATAATTCTAATATTTTTGAAGGGGAGTCAAGTAACTCCTTTTGTGCTTTAAATATGGCTAATTAAAACCTTGAAGAGGCTTTGAATAGGTTTGTAGGAAGTACCCATAGTGAAGGAGAACCTCCTGATTTAAATGATAATTAGCTCTTGGAATGTAAGAGGTTTGAATCTAAGCCTCAAACAAAAAGAAGTTATTCATGTTATACAAGATAAAAAAGTTGATCTAGTTGGTTTATTGGAGACTAAAATGACCATACAAAGCTACAATAAGTTTCACAATACTTATTTGAGCCATTGGGGTACTATAACTAATCATGATAAGGATGATAGGGGAAGAATATGTATAAAGTGGAATAAGAATGTTTTGGATGTAAAGTGTCTTAATTCAACTAGCCAAGCCATCTTCCTTGAGGTACATGATATATATAATAAGAAAACATTTAATTGTGTGATGGTATATGCAGAAAATGATGATGATAAAAGGGTGCTTCTTTGGGAAACACTTAGTGAATAGATGGTTATTAATGGGGACTCTCCTTGTATTTGGTGTGGAGATTATAATGAATTTACTAAAGTTGATGAAAGAATGGGTTGTACTAGCCTTCATAAGAGTTCTCATGAATTTGTGGATTGTATTAATGACAATAGGATGGTTGAACATCCTAGCCAAGGGTGTTATTACACTTGGACTAATAGAAAAATATATGGGTTTATATCTAGTAAAATTGACAAATTTTTTATAAATGATGCTTGGTTCACTTGTTTCAAGTCTCATTTGATGATTGAAGCTCCTGGAATTTCAGATCACTCTAATCTTATCCTCAAAATTCAGGGGAGTTCAAATACTAAACCTTCATCTTTTAAATTTTTTAATGTTTGGATTGATCATGATGAGTTTCTGCCTTTGATTGAAAAGGTGTGGAAACATGAAGTTAAAGGGAGTATGATGTACAAAGCGGTGAATAAATTGAAGGAAGTAAAGAAAGCTTTGAAGATCTTCAATAGAAAATATTTTCATCATTCTACTAAAGAAATAATGGAGCTTAAAGAGGAACTTGAAAAGGTACAAACAAAGCTTATGAATGGTGATCAATCTATGCTCATCATTGAGAAGGAGCTAAGAGATAAAGTTATGCATCTTCTTAACATTCAAGAGGAGATAATAAAGAAAAAATATGGAATTAATTGGGCTCAAAAGGGTGATTGTAGCATTACCTTTTATCACAAGTTCATCAAGGCAAGAATCACTCAAAACCGAGTTGCCTCTATTGTGATTGAAAATGGTGATATTGTTGTTGAAGATGAGCCTATTCATGATGAATTTATCAAGTACTACACTGGTTTAATTGGTACTAAGGATGTTTATGAAGAAATTTTTAGCTCTAGTTGTCTAAACAAGCTTGTTGATAAAGCTATCACTAAGGAAGAAGCAAAAGAAATGGTGAAAGACATTACTAGTAAGGAGATTAAAGAAGCTATTTTCTCTATCGATATCTCAAAAGATCCTGGCCCATATGGTTTTAATAGTGCTTTCTTCAAAGCTACTTGGAATATTATTGGGGAGGATGTTTGTAATGCTATAAAATGAACATTCAAGAATAGACAAATCTTGAAGAAAATTAATGCTACTAATCTTGTTCTTATTCCCAAGGTTAAAAATCCCACTTCAGTAAAGAGTTTTAGGCCTATTGCTTGTTGTAATATCCTCTATAAAGCTATATCTAAAATCATTGCTAATAGGATGAAGAAAGGCCTTGAGGAGCTTATATCTAAAAATCAAGCTGCTTTTGTGGGAGGAAGAAGTATTTCTGATAATATATTGGTTGATCAAAGTGTGGTGGCAGGTTATGATAGGAAGGACTTGAGTCCAAGGTGTACTTTAAATATTAATCTTCAAAAGGCTTTTGATAAAATTAATTGAAGGTACCTTTTCCAATTACTTCAAATTATGGTATTTAATAAAAAGCTTATATCTTGGATCAAGATGTGTATTTCAATACCTATGTTCTCTTTATGCATTAATGGAAGTGTGTGTGGTTATTTCAAAGGAGAAAGAGGATTAAGACAAGGTGATCCTTTATCTCCTTATCTATTTGTTATATGTATGCAAGGTTTCTCTTCTATTCTTGAGAAAGTGGCACATAATATATATTTTACTTATCACCCTAATTGTGCTAGAATGGATTTGAACCACCTTATATTTGCTGATGATTGTTTAGTTTTCTTTAATGGTGATAAAGACTCGGCTAAGAGACTTAAACAAGGCCTTGAACTCTTCTCTAGACTTTCTGGCCTTAAAATAAGTCCTGAAAAGAGTGAGCTATATATGGGAGGTTGTAACAAAGAGCTTCATGATGATTTGAGTAGTATTCTCAATGTTAAGAAGGGTAAACTTCCTGTTAGATATCTTGGGGCTCCTTTATCTACAAAAGGACCTAATAGTTTACTGTGTGCTACCCTTATTAATAATATAGTTGGAAGTGTTGAAGGGTGGATGCATAGATTTCTTAAATTTGCGGGAAGGCTTCATTTAATCAAGAGTGTTTTGCAAAGTAAAGCTAGATATTGGTGTAATATAATGATCCTTCCAATGGGAGTTATTCATGAGTTATAATCACTCTTGAGTAGGTTTCTTTGGAGGGGTAATACTGAAAAGCTTCATCCATATGAACAAAAATAAAGAGAAAAAACAAAGCAGGCCGTGAAGAAGAATGTAAGCAAAGCTGCCATCTTCATTGCCACAAATCCATCAATGGCCACTCAATTCTTCCTCACTCATCAGACCTCTCTGTTAATATGGATTTAGCTTTGAATCTGTTTGATGAAATGTGTGAGAAAAGATAAAAACCAAATGTGGTAACATATGGAGTATTAATCGATGGATATTTTAAAACAAACGAGTCTGATAAAGATAATTATATTAAACACAATTATACGCGGATTATGTAAAATACGAGATATGGGAAAAGCATGTGAAGTTTTTACGTAGCTTCTTGATATGGGTTTATCTCCTAACACTGTTGTGTATAATAGTATGATTAGTGGGTTCATAAATGTTAACAATATTGAAAAAGATTTGGAATTTTATAATAAAATGGTGGAGAAGGGGTTATTTGTAATCTACAGCCTTACACTACAATAATTGATGGACTGTTAAAAAATGGGAAATTATTAGTTGCTTCGGATATGTATACAGAGATGCTTGAGAAAGGTATAAGACTAGATGTGATTACATTTACTGTATTGGTACAAGGTTTATGCAATAAAGGGCAGTTAGAAAATGCACGTGAAGTTTTGTAAGAATATGACTCCAAATGTTCTTATTTATAATGCGTTAATAGCTGGGTATTTTAAAGATGGGAATTTACAAGAAGCGTTTAGGTTACATGATGAAATGCTTGATAAGGTTTAGTTCCTGATGATTAAACTTATGATATTCTTGTTAGTGGAAAAGTGAAACAAAAAGATTCTTGTGTATAAATAAATAACTACATTTGTGTGTTGTTTCTTGGTTTTTTATCTCTAAAAAAAATTATCCTAAATAATTTTGATATTGAATCGTCTATTTTTTTTCTACACAAAATCAAGGGATAAATACGAGTTTAGCACATTCATTTACTGAATCGTCTATGACGAATTGCTATGACCGCTGCTCAATATTATACCCCATATTGGTAAAAGACCAAAAATTATATACATCAAGATAATTTGATTGTGCAATTTCTAATACAATTATTCCACCACTGTGCACAAAGATGGATTCTGGGAACATGTTATATAAGATATTCTCAAGAATAATTGAAGAAATAAAAAAATATTACTGGAATTAAGAATACACCATATTACTGATCCTCGTATACTCATTCAAATGATTGAAAATATTGTAAAGGTGTAGTGACTAAGTCACAATAACCAGTTATCAGTGCTCCTGATTAAATTTATGTCTCAGAAGAGCTATCTTATAAAATTAAACTATTGTATGCTTAAAGCGCAATAGATCTATTTGGTTCCAAAGATAGCATATAGGAGCAATAACATGAGCAAATTGTTAATTATGAGACTTTTAACATCTTATAAATGTCAAAGTAGTGTATATTACTGAAAATTAAAATACTCCTACTAAGTATCAGGTACCTGATTATATATTGAGATCTCAGACAGTTATTTTACTACTTTAAATTAGTGGAATCTAACTAAAAATTGATCATGATCGAATATTTATATATACGCGTAATAATTACTAATATATGAATGAAATCGGGGATTTTTTTTAATTAAAATGTCTAAATAAACTGACTGGCCATCAGTAGAAAGACATAAATAAAGCTAATATTTTTTAAATTTCACTTGTACGACGTGAAATTTTCACAATTTTGAAACGAATATGCTACAAGGGGGAGTCACTACATAAGATAGTATGTTGTAGCACACATAATATATTTATTAAAGAGATGTAGTCTCTGGTGGTGGATTCACTTTTATTTGCTATTATTATTTTATGAAAGACTTCATATAAGTCTTATGTCGAGCTTTTTAAATCAGTATATATGAATGAAGCGTCGATCAAATTTATGTCGTACTATTTATTACTCCTATTAAATGTCTCAAATTATACATCATTATGTTATATTTATATCAAGGGGAGACATTTACGCAATGCACTCTTTTTCCCTTAGCATAGGTTTTTTCCCATTGGGTTTTCCTTGCAAGGTATTTAATGAGGCAATTTATATAAGCGTATTGAAGAATAATGTATTCTTTTTCCTTTACTAAGATTTTGTCCCATTGGGTTTTTCTTAAAAATGTTTTAATGAGGTATATTCTCAAAAATAAATATTTAACGGAAATGCAACCTTTCAACAAGTAACAAAGTCCAATAATATTCTACTTGTATCACTCAAGACAAAGGAGGCTACATCAAAGGTGATCGAACCAAACATATCTCTCCAAAGTTATCCTTTAGACATGAATTTTTGAAGAAATGTGAATAGATGTTCATCAAATTCGCTCAAGTGACAATTTGGACAATTTATTTACAAAGGAATTACCTACATCTACATCCAAGAAATTAATACACAAGATTGGCATGCAGCAACTTCAAGATCTTTCATGAAAGGTTGACAAGAGGGGGGAAAAATACGCACTACACGCTTTCCTTCATCAATGATTTGTCCAAATAGGTTTTCCTGATAAAAGGTTTTTAATTAGGTAGTTTTAGTTAGCGTATAAAGAAATGTACTCTTTTCCTTCACTAGATTTTTTCCTACTAGGTTTTTCTAGGAAGGTATTAACGAGGCATATTCTTAGGGACTGAATATCGAACAGGGAGTGTTATAAACCCATTTAGTGGATATTCATTCCAGCCCATGGGCTAGTAGTCAAGCCCATGAACACTAAGGTTAGGTTTACTTATTTTCTATAAATAGGACACTTTACTATATAATCCTACACTTTCTTATATTCAATACAATCTCTATTCTCTCTATTCATAACAGATATAGATTTTTAAATCAGTTATTAATTAAAAAAAGGTTGAAAAGGGTTGTAATTTGAGACATAAATATTATGGGGTATTTGCTAAAAGAAGCCTAATAAAAATACATAATTATTAAATTGAGTCTTTAATAATTTACTTTATAAGAAATACCTAATAAAATAATTCTTTGTAAAAAATATAATCTCTATCTTTTTATACCTTTACTACCCTTATAATTAAATATATTATTATATTTGTATTACAATATTTATTTTTAATATTAAACAAATAATAGGGCACTTCCACCAACACCACCACCATCATTATCACTACCATTACCACCATCATATATTTAACCAATGCTATATCCCCCTCCACCACCTTTACCACCACCACCTGCTACTAAATCCATCACACGTGTGCGTCCAGAATTTTTTTTTTTAAAATTGTCATAACTAATTCTACAAAAATCAGAAAATAAAAAATTTGTATTTTTGGCCAAACTAAGTTAATATTACGTCTATGATTATTTTTGGCAAACATGAAATTCGCTGTTCGAAATAATGAATTTTGTTTTTCGCAAACATGAAATTCACTATTTGAAACAATGAATTTCGTGTCTACGAAAAAATAATTCAAAAAAAATCATAGACGTAAATACTAATTTATCTTGTTCAAAAATGTAATTTTTTTATTTTTATGATTTTTTTGAATTAGTTATTACGATTTTAAAAAAATTCTCGGACACACGGGTGTAATGAAATTAGTAGTAGTAGGTTGTGGTGGTGGTGGTGGTTGTAGTTGTGGTTGTTGTGATGGTGGTGGTGGTGCTTTGTGGTGGTGGTGGTTGGGGTTATAGTGGTGGTGGTTGTGGGGGTGGTGGGTGATGGTGGTGGAAAGTTGCAATATGGTGGTTAAATTTATATAATAAATAATAAAGTAATTAAAAAGATTATATAAGAGTATATTTTATAAGGGACGTTTTTAGAGATTTTGACCCAAAGGGTCTTAATTGCACACCCCCTTGTCCTATGCCAACCCCTTCTTTTTACTCTTCTTACTAAAGACCTTAACTAATTTTTTACACTATAATCCAAAAATTCTTTTACTATTATACCCCTTTTCTATTTTTTTATTCCTATATATACTAATTTATAAACCCAAATAATTCCATTTTTCAGATTCAGTTTCTCTCTCCTTTTCACACTCACAAAATCTCTCGTTTTCTCTCTCATGAAAAGCCTTCACTATCCGTCTTTTCACTGCACAGACCTCCGCGCGAGATCGGAGAAGACAGCTGATTGTTTGCAGCTCGAGGAGAAGGTGTCGCGCAGGTTCGCAACTTGAGGAAGAGGAGCAGCTGTTGTTCCGAATCTGGTTCAAGCTTCGTTTTTCCATGGCTGCCTCGAGCTGGTGAAGACCATCATCGCCGCCATTGTTCGAGTTTTTCGGTTCCAGCACTCCGACAAAGAAGAGCTCCGACTTTCGAAACTTGTCACCCCCGCCTACTCACTGCCGCCGTAATGGAGATGGAAGTTGGAAACGAAGAATCTCACGCAATGAAGACCGCAATGGTTCGTGAAACTGTAACATCGGAGTTGTCTGCACAAGTAAACCATCACTCTGGAAGCTTCGAGATCCGCCATTCTTGAGGCTTCGAGCTTTCCAGCTTGTTCGTGAGCCCCGTGTCGTGAGTTTGATCGAGATCCATGAAGGCGAGAAAAAGTAGATCCGGAGAAGACAATTCCATGAGGTTCGCCGTCGTCCCCTTTCTTCTTAGTTTTAGCCGTGTTCGTGAGCCCTGTGCTGGGAACCTCACTTGTTCGAAGAAGAAGGTCCATCACAGTGAAGACCTTCCAGCGATTTTTTTTGTTCAGATTTGGTCAAACCAGTAATTAGATAGTTCTTTTTTTGTTGTAATTAGTTGGTTTTTAGTTTTCTTTTGTAATTAGTTTGAAATGTAATAAATACTCATTGGTTTATTCGAATACTCGTTAGTTTTGCAAAATACTCATTAATTTTACAGAATACTCATTATTTATTTATAGAGTACTCACTATTTATTTATAGAGTACTCATCAATTTTTATAGAGTACTCATCAACTTTTATAGTATCTCATCAATTTTTTTCGAAACTCATCAATATTTTCGACACTCGATGTTTTTTCCGGAGGTTGGTGGTCGAAGGTAGGTGGGTAGTAGAGAGAGATGAACAGTGACATCACTCATATTTTGTTTTTTAGTGTTAGTAAGGGTATTTTAGTATTTGGTCATGTTTGAGGTCTCTTTAAGAAATAAGATTACTACTAGTTTCTATAGGCCAAAAAATAGTCTCTAAGACCCTATATGTCAATCACCCATGTTTTTAATAAAGAATCTTATTGAAAAATATTTTTAGCAAATAATTAATAGGAATTTATATATTAATGGCTCTCTAATATTATCTTACCGTTCCCTGACGTAAAAAAAGCTTTTGAGACATCAATATTATCATACCATTCCCATCCGTATTAAAAGTAGAAAAAGCGGATTTTTTTTCATAAAATTCATTTGAACCATTGATGTCTCTCTATTTGTGATAAATTAATCTATACTTGAGAAATAATTTTAGGGTTATTTAGTTATTAATTTCAGGATTTCTCCCCATTTATTTATACTTCACACTTTCTTGTCTAGTTTTAGGTGTTTTGCTATTTTGTGAGCTTTTGCGCGTAAGATCAAGTATCTATCTCTGGGAGGTCTCCCGTAAGGTGGTAGGATTTGTGTGTTATTTGTGTAACACTTATATATATGGAAGTTGTTACACCTATGAAAACTGATTTGAAAAGAAAAAGTAAAGGAAACTCATAGTCAAAGTAAACAAAGAAGAGTTTGGATATATTTGCAATGTAAAGAAGCTGTCAAGTCTGCACATACGTTCACTAATTAATTTACTGTAGAAAAAAATATGTAATTAGGGAGATATTTTTATATGATTAGCTAGATCTTTTCAATGCGGTTGTTTTCATATAAAGAACGTCAAAATCGGATAAGTAAAGAAGGAGACACGACCAAAACAAATCTGCTAAGGTTTATCCCTTCCTACAAGTTAGGAATACAAATTTTGGTAACATCTGAACTCCTTAACTCGGGATTACTCCTAATTTTGACCAAGAGCCTATATATACTCATCCCTACCCTAAAGAAATTATCCTTGGCCAGCCTTTAATCATCTAAAGACCAAAAAGAAGCTTACATCAAGAGAAAAGGAGATCATAAGGAGTTGGACAACAAATCATGCCTTCCCAATCCTTCAAATTTGTAATTGTTTTTCTTTCTCTAGTATGAACTAGTTTTATTTTTAGGTTGAGATTAACATATGGGTATGAACCCTAGACTTGTTTTATATCTATTTTAATTTGGGATGTTTTCATTTAAATGAAATTAGTGTTGTATTCTCTGCTTTTATGTGTTTTGATTTGTTGTCTGTAGTTCTCACGGTTGCAAATGTATAGGATTACCTTAATAGTAGTTAGATGGTCACCCGGAAGGGGTGTCTAATTACTGAAACACCATATAAACGTCTAGTGTGCGGTAGTGATCCGGAATGGCTTGCCTAACTAGATAGTCATTCGGGTTTGAGATTAGTCACCAATCATTGCGCATGGTCCCCTTACCCAAGTCCCTGGTAATTGTTAGGTCGCCACCTAAGTCCACCCGGAAGGGGGTTAAGAAGAATATAAAATCTTGGCTATTGCATATCACACAATTCTCCCTTACATAAATAGGTTATAACAAGTCTAGTGGATATCAAGCTTACCTCCAAAAAGATAACATGATTACAATCGAATGTTGGACTTGTGACTGTGAAGCCATATCGTTATATTTATTATAAAAAATCCAAGTTGGAGAATATGGTACAAGAACTATTGCTAACCAGGCTAATACGACTGAGTAATAGTCCAAACTCATCCCTACTTTTGTTGGTAAAAAAGACAGATAAAGCTTGGCGTTTTTGTGTTGATAATCGAACTCTTAACAACTAACTGGAAATGATAAATATCATATTCTAATAATAGATGAATCATTGGATGAGTTTCGTGGAATGCAATTCTATTCCAGATTGGTTGAGATATCATCAAATTCTAGTACATGAGAATTACATTACTAAAACACTATTTAGAATGCATGAAGGACATTATGAGTTTCTAGTGATACTATTTGATCTAACTAATGCACCTGCAACCTTTTAATGTCTTATAAGTGATTTATTACATCCTCATCTCATAAGATTTATTTTTTACCTCCACAGCGCATATTCCACACTCTTGAGACTCCAATAAACCTCGTTTATTTAAGTTGTAAGTCGTGGGTAATCTATCTTTTGTGAGCCTTTAAAGAAACACCTGCATTTTTTTAGAACACTTTAGTTTCCAAACAGAGGGGGTAACATGGGGTAAAATGTCACAAAAAACTTAGTACATGGGTAAAATGTCATGAAAACTGCGCACATTACCAGCACGTGACCAACTAACGGTGATTTTTGACGGATTCCCTTAACAAGGTAACGAGTCAGGAAAACAAAATATAGGGGGTAACTAGTCGTCTTTTAAATAGTAAGGGGTAAGTAGTCAAATGATCCATAATACAGGGGGTAAAAGAGGTTTGCCCTTCATTTTTTGACTCTCCAACTCCCCCACGGCCCATGCCGTCTCCGGGTTGGGCGGTGGTGCGCGTTGTGCTTTGCCTATTCCCTTTTGGCTTTTTTAGCATTTAGATATTTTTGTTGAAATAGATGGGTAACGTATTTTAACTAATATTTTTTCTATCTTTGCTCATACGTGGGATATGTTTTTCAGAAAAAATGTCTTTTTCCAAAAAAAATAGGAAATAAATTAACTAATGCTCTATATTATTTTAACCTTTTCGACTTTTCCAAAACGATTAACACAATGTATTAATTTAAATCCCAATACATAGAACAACCAAATTTAGAAATTCATGTCCATATGTTATTCCCTCTTGGGATACAATTGAAGATCTTACCAAACTTATATTAAATATTATGCGAAAGCCTTTTCAGAAAAAAATTGGCACTGTTTTGTGTGTTGATGGTGTCACTGCTCTATGTCAGGTTGTTCATTCCACGCTTAAAAAACACGAAGATGCTGCTTTAGTAAGTAATTATTTTTATATATACTAGTTTATTTCTAATTATACTAATGACTTTGTTTTTTTTTTTTTGTTAATAGGAATTGGCTAGAGATAGCCTATATGTGGAATTGGCTAGGAACATGCACTTGCAGAGTGTGAATCGAGAGGCTTTGGCAAAAGCAAACTCTTATAATGCTGCAGCGGTTGGGGCTTCTTTAGGGGCTGGGTTAGGTGTTGTTTTGGCTATTGTAATGGCCTAATGGGTGTTGCATATGTGTTGAGGAAGCCACCATGAGAGATATGGAGTTTTGTGTTTTTTGTAGTGTATATATATAGAGAGAAAAGTTGTGAATTGTATATTGGTTTGGTGTAAATTTATTTATTAATTTGTGGTTGAGTAATATTTATTTATTGGTTTTTATTTATATGGAAATGTGTTTGATATTGAAAGAAATGGTTTTTTGGGGTTATACTAGTGTACCGTATTTTACTGTTTTTGTATGATCATGTATAATAACCGGCTAGGTTTGCTAATTAGAAAAAAGAAAAAAAGCACTCATCTCAATGATTGGAAGTGATAAAAATGTGGTGTTGGTTTCGAACACAGCACGTGAATGAGGAGGAGACTTCTTTATAAATTTAACGAACCATTCCGACTAAATAAGATATATATCCTTTTTATAATTAAAGCTTAAAAATGAAAAACATGCTTAAGTTGGCAAAGTAGTAAAATACCTTATACGATTTAAACTACAACATAAATTTGATGCGTCATCAACATAAATTGGTTTATCTAATTCTGGTATTGACTAAAAAAGAAAAAGGGTTGTGATTTGAGACATTAATATTATCTTACCATTCCCTGCCGTTGAAAAAGCTTTGAGACATCAATATTATCTTACCAATCCCTTCCGTAGAAAAAGCAGGCTTTTTTTCGTAAACTTTATTTAAACTATCATTCTTTTTTCTGAAAGAAACTACTAATCTTTTATTTTCTTTGGTACTTGCATGAAACGAAATGGGATCTAAGTTTGTAAGTTACGTATATTGGTTCTTGCTCTTACTCTTTATCTTCTTTCCTCTTCAATCGTCATCTGAAAAAGTACCGGCATTGTATATTTTTGGTGATTCCACCGTGGATGCTGGAAATATCAACGATAAGGGATCCAAAATCAATAAGTTGCCTTACGGTATTGATTTTAACGGCAAAAATAAACCTAATTCTACAGGTCGCTTTACAAATGGAAAAACAATCGCTGATTTTCTTGGCAAGTTTCTTTATCCCCTTACTTGCATGCATGTAGTGGAGGGATCTAATCAAAAAACGTTTTAAAATGCATAAATTTGTGTGTAGTTTTAGTCTAAAATTACCAATTTATTTAAATCTTAAACTACCTCAAACTATTAAACACTATCATATTATGATTAGTTTTTTGATAATAATGATGAAATCCATTATTGCAGCTATCAAATTAGGGTTGCCACTGATTCCATCATATGTTAGCCTATCTGAAGATCAAAGGAAGCATGCTACAACTGGAATGAATTATGCTTTAGGAGGGATTGGTATTCTCCCTTCCACTAATAAGGTAAAAAGAAAATTTTGTAATTCTCGTAAAAAATTTATTTAATGTGTCATATTCAAAAAAAATCTGTAAAAGGTTATGTCATTAAATCAGCCGGTGATGGAATTATTTTGCATAGACAAAGAGCATGCTCTTTTAACATACAATCATGCAACCCACCGGTGTGAAAAAACCATCTTAGATATTTTCAGCCTTTTCATTATGATTTAGATAGAACAAAAAAATTATGATTTAGATTTACAAAAAACATTAAGGGAGTCTTACATTGTCTTACTTGGGTGTAATTAAATGTTGACCTTTTTCTATTTATATAAGATGCTTTGATTAAAAAAAACCCGTTACCCATCTTATACGTACTCCAGTCAAATGTGACATGTATATAGTCCAGTAATCGCATCATAATATTATTTTGTTCATACTTTGTTATATGTATGTTCCAGGTCTTGAATTTGGATAAGCAAATAGATTCTTTTACAACAACGGTTGCAAAAGAATTACCCACTGCATTTAAGAACCAACGGGAGCAAGATTTATTTTTATCAAAATCAATTTTTCTTGTGTCGATTGGCACCAATGACTATGGCTACAATTATCTTGTTCATAATGGTCCCAATCACTCCGAAATAACAAAAGAAGCTTTTGCAAATCTTCTCTTGATAGAATTCTCTTTGCGACTAAAGGTACCAACCAAACTTACTGTGAAGATTCTTCAATTACTTTCTTTAATAAGTATACTAGTTTAGTTTTGCATGTACAAATAATTATTATATCTTTAGAGTTTTTTACTTATAGTTAATAATTCATACTTTTTAAATGTTCTTGTTACATTTATTCTTTAATTAATGCCTAATTTTTCCACTTCATGGTGAGATAGTATATATTATACCCTCCTAAATAGATATCTCTTGCCTGAAATTGTTAGACAATTTTATTTAGAAAAAATAAATCCTTATACCTACTTATAAAATCGATAGTTATACCAAACTATCTTTAACGACGTGTGTATGATATTATTTATTCTAAGAGTAATGATATATACTACTTAAATCTATACCATCCAAATGTCACCTGTGACATGGCATCCTACCTGACATATCCACATCATTATTCTAGTTTTTATATATTCTTTATTATATATATTATATTTGCCTTTTTTATTTCAGTCTAATATTTTACCTAAAATATATTTTAATAATTATATTATATTCAATATCAGTAGAAGAGAATTTCGCATCACTTGTGTTTACTAACTTAAACGAAACATCTCATATGGACAGCCTTTAGGAAACCTCGTTAAAGAATAGATGGTACCTAAAACTGATTCCATGTCTGGCTGGTTTAATTTAAGTGACAACTCTTACTAAGGTACTCCAATTGAGCCAAAGATAAACCTAATTTCATTTCATACAACGAAACTTGAACTGGCTCGATTACATCAGAGTATGAAGAATACCCAACAGATAATCGATCGATAAAACACGTGATAGTCTTTTGCCAGTTTTCAATCTTACTATAATTCTCTGTGTTAGTCATATCCATGCTTTTTAAAATCTCCCAATAAAAAAGTTGTATCTAACTGATGAAACTCATCTTTTAACTTCAAAAACATTCCAGAATCGGATCGGAAAACAACTTTTCTTTGGAGTGTTTTTGCCTCAGCTGAGTCAGCTCAAAGATCTTCAAGCAACTTCATCTGAGCTCTATTAGCTCATGTCATTCGAAAACATCCCGAAACACGCAAATAAGCTTCTCTAACCTCATTTTCGAGCTCAAGTAAAGAAATTCTCTCCTGTAAATGCAAATACTTGATCGAATACTTTATAGCAGGATCCACATCATCACAGCAAACCAATAGATGGTAATGTAACCACCCAATCCATAACCATACACACCCTGCACTATGCTTTGAGTCATCAGATGAACTGTTAACAAACATTATGCCAAGGAGCAACTTAGTATAATCACTAACAAGCAACGATTTAAACTTTTGGTGCTTCGAAGATGTAAGTAGTGAAACTAAATGTTTGTATAACCTTTATTCCTTAGTTCAAGTACCAAATTTTCCAAGATAACATCCTTTGACGGGATCAAAGATTATAAGCTTGATTTAAATCCAGTTAAGATAACAGAGTCTGGTGAATGTTAGGAAGAACACCACCATTAGCTATGGTCACTTGACCCAATAGCTTGCTCAACTCTTCATTGTTCCTCACTGCAAGCTGAATATGCATAGGCACAATACGTGTCTTCATAATCAAGGATGGCGGAGAGGTAAACGGGGGCACCAACACCAATACGTGTCTCATGAATATCTATTCCATCCTATTTGTTCGTCTATCTATCTGTTACCTACTTTTAATTTTGCAGTTTTGATGGATTAGAGGTCATGTGAAAAACAATTGTTGCTTTTGCTTGTTGGATTGTTGGAGAATACAACAGCACCATTATTGATTTACTGTGAATATAATCTAATTATTAAAATATATTTTAGGTAAAATATTAGACTGAGATAAAATAGGCAAATATAATAAAATATAATATATAAAATAAAGAATATATAAAAACTAGAATAATGATGCGGATATGTCATGTAGGATACCATGTCACGGGTGACATTTGAGTGGTATATATCATTACTCTTATTCTAAACTTATATATATATATATATATATATATATATATATATATATATATTTCTTAACCTTTGGATCAAAATTTTATTCTTTCTAGCCATTAGATCTAATTTAATTAATAGTCAAGATTGTATAAATTAGATCAACAGTCTAAAATGTCTTGATTTACGTCTATATTTTTTAGCCGTTAGATTATATGTGGGCCATTTTATTATAATTTATTTATTTTTAATACAGTTAACAGATTTTCATAATTTTTTTGATCCAAAATACAATATATTAATATTCTTAATAATAAAATTCTAACAAAAAGAATTAATAATAAGATTTTAGGTTTCTTTATCTCAAAAAATATTTATTTATTTGGTGTTTAATATATTTTTTTAAAATTAAATTTTTTCAAAATGTCTTTAGGCAACGGGCTTATACCTATTATATATATATATAAAGAATAAAGTTTAATACCTTTTAGAATAAAAGAGTTATTTATTTATAGATAATATATAATTATTTATATGATATAATAATGGATGATTGACATATTGAGTATTGCAATCTGATTTTGTGTCCTATTAGTGACATCAAGTTTCTCTAAAAGAGTATTGATTTTGTAATTGTCTATTATACTCTCATATAAAACAAAAAATACTAAAAGACAAAAATTAACTTGTTATAATTCATATTGTTCATCTTCGGCCACCACCCACCGACCACCAGTGCGACCAGTGGTGTACTCAAAGATTTTACAGAGTACTCAGAGAAAAAACACTAAGTATCGGAAAAAACAATGAGTATCAGAAAAAAACACTGAGTATCGAAAAAAACACGAAGTATCGGGCGAATTTTTCTGAGTAAACACTGAGTAATATTCAAAAACACGGAGTATTATACAGAGAAACTAGTATGGTCCATAAAATTAACTTTAAACAAAAAAAGATAAAAGCAGTAAAATCCATATAATTATGTTTTTACATCTTACAACAATATACACTATCACTTGTCCAAAAATAAACAATATACACTAACTAATCAAATATGTGAACAAAAGAAAAGAATAAAAATCTAATCAGCTTTCTAATAAAAGAAAAAGAAAACAGAAAACATAGGTGACGATGTGCTTCGCTGGCAACAGATCTTGAGTACTCACCCATGGTGCTCGCTTGAGCTTCACTTCATTTCACTCGAACGCAGCCATGGAGGTCTTCAGTTGAACGGAAAGGAAATCTAGCTTTGTCTTCTCAGTGGATCTCTGAACTACTGTTGCAACTCAAACGATGAATATCTGGCAAGCGATATGCATCTCCTTCTCATGGAGCCTCACCGGAGCTTGTCTGGTCCAGAAACAGAGCGAAATGGAGACACCAAGCGTCAGGAGGAGATGAACCAAACCTCGTCGGACCAAGCTTCTGTTGTGCGAACGGCGGGACTGCTTCTGTTGTGCGAACGACAAAGCTTCGAATGAGATGGAGTTTTATCTTACCAACAGCGAGCGACGACAGTGAGCGGTGTTTCTTCATGTCGGCAACAAAACGGTGTTCATGGTCAGCGCCGGGCATGGAGCTTCACGAACGGTTTTGAATTTGAACTCCATCTCCCATTCCTGCAAAAGAAAGGGAAATAGATGAATGGATATGCAAAATCTTCAAAAGAAAAGAAAAGAAAAGAAAAAAGTATGAGAGAGGAGAGAGGAAGGAGAGATGTGAGAATTAGATTTTTATATTTAAATAAGTATCTAAATATATTAGTATATATAATAAAAAAACAAAAGGGGTATCATGGGTAGAGAAACTTCCAGTTATTTTGGCATATAGTGTTAATTTTAGTTTGTGGCCTTAAGTAAGAAGAGAAGGTGAGTGAGGTGTTGTTAAGTTTTAGGGGGTGTATTCAAGACCTATTGGGTAAACATCTCTATAATAATTTTAGGACATCCAGTAAATAATATTCTATATTTTTTTAATAATACTGCCCATTGGATATCCGTCCATTATAATATATATCTCGTTAAAACCTTGGGAAGAAAAACCGCATGGGATAAAAACATGGTAGAAGGAAAAATAGTATATATATATGGAACTAATCCTTCTAAAACACTATCTCGTGAAAACCTAGCAAGAAAAGTGTAATGGGAAAAAAAATTGGATGAAGGAAAAATGGTATAATGTCTTGTTTACGCTCTCCCTAATGTTGGTAAGAGATCTTTGAGTTGTCACATTCCAATATTGTGAATTAACTTCTTGAATGTTGTGGCTGGTAATGATTTCGCAAACAAATTTGAAAAATTGTTACATAATTGTATATTTTGAATGTCAATATCCCCATTCTTCTATAACTCGTGTGTGTAGAAAAACCTTGGTGAATTATGTTTCGTTTTGTTACCTTTGATGTAGCCATTTTGAATTTGTGTGATACAAGTAACATTATTCTCATACAATATCGTCGACATACTTCTTATTGAGGATAAGTCACACGTATCTCAGATATGTTGAAGTAGAGATCTTAACCATATACTATGTTATAGATCTTGGTTTTGCGGCCTAGGCAATTGATCGGGACCTAGCACCTAGGCAGGATTACACGGGGCCTAGGAGAGATTAGATGGTTTTGAATCTCGCGGTGTAAGTTTATATATTTAGTAATATATACGTAGTAATTATAACAATTTTAATAATTTAAGTCATAAAATTCATTGAAAAGCACTATAGTCAATATACAAATACTAAAATTTGAGTTATAATATCAATTCAAGAAATCTAGAGAATAAGATTAATAAAAAGATGGGTTATGCTGACATTTTTTGCCATTAATCGACTCCTAGGCGCCCATTTTTTGCCATTTATCGTGCCTAGGCGGGCTAGACGCCTCTTCCACAACCACTAAGGCTCTAGGCAAAAAACACCTAGAATTTTTACTAGGTGTATAGTTTCAAACATATAAACAAGACTTGGACGATATTTAGGCATAATGATAAAACCAGAATTTTATATTTGTGGGGATAAGGAAAAAAGTTTTGGAAAATTTATGGGGGCCCTGTTTGGTTTGCGAAAATATTTTCTGTTTTCGTTTGGTGTAAGCGGTTGAATAGGGAGTTGACGCCTAGGTGGCGATTTCTACAGCATAGGCCATATACATTCTCAACTTGTTTAATGTAGTGCCTATATTTCAGAGTGATAAGATGAAGTAGAAACTAAATTTTGTTTCACGGATCGTCATGATATCGCATCGCCACTACAATCGAATACGTAATCACTTTGAGATCTGCCTTTATGAGGGGATGAAAGATAACCATCATCAACATAGCCCGCTATTTGTCGTTCTCAATCTTTTTGAGTAAAACAATCACATATCAGTTGTTCCCCAAAGATAACGTAAGACATGTTTAATAATATTCCAATATCTTGTTGTTGGTTTTGAGTTATACCTTACCAATAGGTTAATTAAGAATGTTATGTCAGGTCTTGCACAAATTTCAAGCTACATTAATGCTCCGATGACACTAAGATATGGTACTTCTAGACCTAATATTCTATCTATTGTAGTGGATAGAAATGATCTTTATGTATATCTAGTGATCGAACAACCATAGGGCTACTTAATGGATGGGCCTTGTCAATATAAAACCATATCAAAATCTTTTTGGTATATGTTGATTGATAACTTAAGATCTCGCTTGACAAGTATGCGATCTGTATATCGAGATTTTTCATCTCAAATTATCTTATTAGATAATTAGCAGCCGCGGTGAGTTCTTTAGGAGTCCCCACAAGATATAAGTCGACCATGTATACCGCTATAATGGATTATCTATTTTTAGATTTTTTTTATGAATATTCAAGGACAAAATGGATTGTTTATGTATCCTTCTCTAAAAAGGTATTGATTGAGGTGGTTATATCACATTCTTCCATATTGTTTTGCTCTATATAAGGATCTTCATAACTTAACCGAGTATAAAACTAGAGGCTTGTGATTATATGCATTATGTCTTTTGAATCCTTCATGTATCTTCATATACACGTCACTATCTAATGACCCATACAAATATAACATTGACAACATCCCTAACACACATATCTAGTTTTTTCTGTGACTGCTAGTCTGATTAAGTATTGTAATATAATTGGATCAATTACATGGTGAATATGTTCAAATATAATCAATATCAAGTCTTTATGAATAACCTTGTGTCACAAGTCGTGCCTTATGTATTCCCATTACTTTCTTCTAGTTGTGTTTCGTACAAATACCCGTTTGTATCCAACTCGGTTCACACAATTAGGTTTTTGGACTACTGGTCCAAATCTTTTTGATTTTCTAAAGATTTCGATTCGGTTTGTATCACATCTTTCCATTTATGCCAACCATTTCTATGTCGACATTCTTCTTCAGTTGGTTTAGGATCATCATTCACACTGTTTAGGAAATTACATATGCAATGACATTATCTACAATGCGTGTTCTTATTTTTTAATCCCTACGAGGTATTTTTCTCTAAACTCATCAGTCATATTTTTATTGTAATCATTTATTCCAGAGTACTTGATTATTGTACCCATTTCCTTCGAAGATTCTTATCTTTTTCTCCGATAGGACGTCGGTGTTTGGTGTCCAAATTTACCATATTATAAGGTTTTCCTTTGTGGATGTCAACCCGAGCCGGTGTATTTGCAGCCAATGTATGGGGTTTTGTTACTTTTTTAATACTAGTTAATGTGTTTGGTAACTGATTTGCAATATTTTGTAAATTTATTAACCTTTTTACTTCTCGCTCACGTCTATTTTTGCGTGGGTCAAGATAAGAGAAAGACGGTACACTTCATGCAATTTGCAAATCTTGATTTAAATAAATAAATCACCCCACTGGGGCTCAATATATCTTATGATGGATGAGGGATCAAAATAACATATATTCCAAGACTTCTTCAGGACACACATTAATTCGTTGTGGTGGAGAAATAGGAACATGATCCGCACAACCAATTTTTTTCCGTGAGAGACATCCGGTTGGCCGGAAACAAGTTGTAATACAGAATATTGTTCAAATGAACTTGGTCTAATCAATTAATGAAGCATCATGTAAAATTTCATGCCCCCATTCACATGTCAGTATATTTGACCTTTAGTAAAGGTTTAGCAATTAGTTGCAATCTTTTGATAAAAGACCCTGTCATTCCCTTTTGAGTTTGGAAATGTGATATTGAATATTCAACATCAATGCCCATTGAAATGCAATGATTGTCAAATGCTTGAGATGTAAATTCACTAGCATTATCTATACACATAGTCTTTGTTGGATAATCTATAAATGGTTCTCTCAATCGTATTAATTGAGCAAGAAGTTTGGCGGAAACAACTATTCATGTTGACATTAAATCCACACATGACCTATGCTATAGAAATCGCCGCGTAGGCGCGCCTAGGTGCCGCCTAGTCGTCAACTCCCCCCTTAGTCGCTTACGCTTAGTAAAAATGCTAGGCTTTTTTCCTTAGCTCATTAGTCACCGTAATAGAGGAGTCTAGCCCACCTAGGTGCCGATAAATGGAAAAAAAGTGGCCGCCTAGGCACTCCTTATATTTTTCTTACTCTCAATATTCTTTAATTGATATCATAACTCTAATTTTAGTATTTTTATATTTATTATCATGTTGTTAGATTAATTTTATGACTTAAATACTCAAAATTATTATAATTATTACATATATGTTACTAAATATATAAAATTAAATAGCGGGATTCAAAACCACGTAATCCCACCTAGGCCTCGCGTTATCCTGCCTAGGCGCTAGGCCCCGGTAGACCGCCTAGGCCGCAAAACAGAGATATAAAACATATCATGTGTCCATCTTGATGATGCTTTTATTGCGACCATAAAGTAACGAAACGGTCCACAAAGTGGATCAATAGGTCCACAAACATCTCCTTAAATTCTTTGTAAGAATGTTGAAGATTTAGTGTTAGTTTATATTGGAGTTGGTGTTATAATTAACTTCCATTGTGAGCAAGCAACACATTCGCATTCACAAGGTAACAGAATCTTCTGATTCTTTAGGGAATGTCCAAGCGAGATATCAACTATTCGACACATCATTGTTGATCCATGGTGACCAACTCGCTTATGCCAGAGTATAAACAATTTTGGGTCATTGAAACTAGTTCATAACAATATTTGATTCCTCCTGGCAATATTACGTCCGCTCCTCCAAAACCATTAATTAGTCCAGTAGTACCAAAAATTGTGCTAATGATTGTCTTTTCCCAGTTCAAGTTTAAAAAGTATTTTATATCTTGAAGTATTGTATATGTCTTTCCACTGTCGACTAAACAAATATCTCTGCTAATGATGTCGACTTTACTCATAGCATTAACATTTTCCATTTTCTATAAACAAAATAAATAATGTAAGAGGTACAATAATTATGAGAAGAATGCTCGTGATGAAACATAATTTATTAGTTTGGCTACATCACAACCAAAAAAATCCTTAAACAAACTATAGTTTAAGTATTATGAGAACGACAAATTAAGTAAAGATAACATTCATTTAATCATATTTGGTATTTTTATCCCATAATTAGTGTCACCACCAAAAAATTCAACTCCATCAATTCCTCCACTTGCCTCAGTTAGAAAATTATCAACATCGGAATTAGTGAAATCCATTGGATAACTTTCAATGATATTGTTAAAATTGGAAAAACTAGTTTCCTTTTCCTATCCTTTATCTCTGATATATTCTTGATAGAGATCAACCAAATGCTTTGATGTACGAAAAGTACAAGACCAATGCCCTTTCGCCCTAAACCTATACCAACTACATAATAATTTTTAGGGTGTCATGATTCACATATTTACCTTTCTATTGTCTTCCACTATTGTTGTTCCAATTCAAGTGATTGTTTGGGTTACAACCAAACCCAAAACCGTAATCGCGACTGTGACCATATCCTCTTTCAAAATTACTTCCATTCACTTCTGGAAATAACACATTGACATTCTCTTCAGGGAATGATAATGATCCAGTAGGGCGTTGGTTATGATTTTTCATTAAGAAGTAATTGTTTTTCTCAAAAACAAGAAGATGAGAGATCAAGTCAATTTTATCACGAAGTGTGGTCTACACATCCATGTTAGTTGGATGAAAGATAGAGAATGTCCTATCAAGCATTTATTCTTATGTAATATTAACTTCACATAATCTAAACTGAGACACAATTATGAACAAAGTAGAATTATGTTCACTCACTATTTTAAAATCTTGTAATCGAAACTAAATCCATTCATAACTATCCTTGGGGACTACCACTCGTTTTAGGTGATCATATCGTTCTGCCAAGTTTCTCCGTACACTTTTTAGATCCTTAACACCTTTGCAAAGGAAAATCACGACCTTTTCTTTGTCTTGCTCACTAGTCGTATTTGTTTCTTTAGTTGTAATACCAAGATTTTTCGCTCTTAAGTGGATCTCAGCGTCAAGGACCCAAGTTAAATAATTTATTCCAGAAACATCAAGAGTATCAAATTCAAGACTGGTTATATTTTCCATGATAATGAAATTCAAAACAAGTAGTGATTTAGATTATATATCGTGTCATAGATCAATTGCTAAAGTATATTATTATATTAATGTGTGCTAGGTTTGAGTCTCACAAGTGTTAGTAATTTTATTTTAGGTTTCGATCCACTAAATAGACTCCAGGTCTTTAGATTAGTTACAACAACAAAAAAAATTATACTTCACCCATAATTTTTTTTTAGGTTTAGGACCTACAAAATTATTGTTATACTTCCGGCATATAATTTTTTTCTCTAGGCTTTGGACCTACAAATTTAATATATGTTTTTATCTGTGAGATTAATTAAAGGTTTTGAGTCCTTTACAATTAAATATATGTTTCAGGTCTTCTAAAATACATATATGTTTCAGGCCTTTAAAAGCTATATATAGGCTTTCAGCCTTTAAGTTTGCGTATAGGGATTTCAGGCATTTTAAAATACATATAGACTCCCGGCCTTTAAAAATTATATTAGGTTTCCGACCTTTAAAATTGCATATGAGCTTTAGGCCTTTTAATATACGTCTAAATTTATTTATATAACGGTGAATCGAATATAATATAGTCATACCTTTTTTTCAATGTTATAAGGAAAAAAATTGCTCCATTTTTTTTTTTAATTTTTAAACACCATAGTCCATGTTATACACACAAAAAAAAGTACTTTATATCAAACTAATAACACACACAAATAATAAAGCGTGTACAAATAAAAATAACCAATATTATATTATTACAAGACAAACAATGACTAAAAGCATATATTTGTGGAAAATACGTAAAACCATTCAACACTAGTTAATAAAACAATAATACAGTATTATGTAAACCAATATAAATAATATAGCTAGCCAGTCATGTATAAAAGATGATAGGTCATCGATATAATTTATATAGAGTTACTTGTGATATGAACAATTGAATTTTAAGAGTAGAAAAGAGTTTCGTGCTAATATCATATTGTAAATTAATATATAATATAAGACAAAATAATAGAGTAGATTATAATATCTTTTCTTTACATTCAAATTGTGTTCTCTACAATGATAGAAGAATCATATATTTATGGGTAATATATAATCTTTCATCCGATACAATTATAAATTCATAAAAGAAAAAATGGAAATAGTTTGTAACCCATAAATCTTTAGGACATCCATTAATTAATAGTAAATTATTTATAATATTCTCTTCTTCTTCTTAAGTGGATTATCATGGGATTAAAGAGAATTTTCCATTAACCCCTGATCTTAATTAAATCTATATTTTCTAATATTTTATGTATAATTTAGATGATTTACCTTATTATTTTAAAATCATATATATCTAAAAAAATTATTATAGAATTTATGTACACGATTGACTATACATAGTTTTTTGTGTAATAATCATGTTAATCAATTTATGTTTCAACCCTATCTAATAGTCGTTCTATATACAACCTTATATTGAGGGGTGTTTGAAAATACTTTGATCTATGTATTGTTAATATCTTTTCACATTTTCTTTTTTCCAGAGGCTTTTTCAGTTAGGGGCCAAAAAATTCTTAATCAATAACGTTGGTCCTTTAGGGTGTTCTCCCATTTATACACGTAATACTGGTATTTGTCAAGTACAAATCAATGAAGCTGTAAAGCTTTACTCGGATGGGATCCCTAAGATGTTGTCAGATATTCAAAAAAATCTCAAAGGCACTATGTTCTCATATGCTGACAATTGGAAACTATTTCACGAAATGGAGGCGAATGGAGACATTGGTAAGTAAAGCTAATTCGGTAATATATTTTTTATAGTAAGGATCGAATAGATGTACTCGTTCCTAATATATAATTATTTATTCATGAGTTGAGTATCATATTAATATTTTAAAAATCTAACTAACCGACTTGATCTCGTATAATTAATTCTCACTTTAATTTTTTTTTTTTGAATACATGAGAGAGCCACTTTGGACTCAGAGTAAATGACTCCAGTGAGATTCGATCCCAGGACCTCTTGGTCTCTGCGGGGTAACCTAACCACTAGGGCTAACTATCGATCTCCTCACTTTAAATTTTTACACATATATAATTTACACATTATGCTCATGTACAAGTAAAATATTTTGTCAATCTAATTATTTTAGGAAAATTTGCTACAAATTCTTTACAAGATCACGTGAAAATAACAGTATATATAACGGTTCATAAAAAAATTATTTATTTTTATATTCTTTTGTTGAATCTTTTCCTACTTCATATTGTTTAGCTAACCCTACGTACTAAACTTAACCACATAATATATTTAATATGTAATGGTCGGATAGCAAAACTACACATTCTCACATGAGTCTAACTTGTTCACATTTTTAGTTTAATATATGTGGACATTCGTTTCATCATATCAATATTATTTATCATATATTAAGTAATACTAAAATTCTCCAATTTGGTCTTTATTTTTCCATATACAGATACTAAACATTTGTGTGCCTTCAATGCCTCAAGTATTTGCGAGGATAGAGACAAATTCTTCTACTTTGATGCTATTCATACAACTGAAGTTACAAATTTTAAATTAATTGAGGGTTGCTTTGACAAGTCTTTGTGCACTCCAAATATTGTACAACTCATTAATCACGACGCTTCGATAAAAATATAAGGGTTGTTAATTCGATAACTATGTCAAATTATATACTTTGTTATCATATTGTTGTAATAAGGATCGATACCCTAGGAACTGAATTGGAATTATTAAAGTGTCTATAAAAGAAATAAATGTGGATGTTTTGTTGCTTAGTTCATTTTTACGAATTAAAGGACATTATAATTTAACTAAGTATATGAAGACTGATGTGAGTTGATTAAAACATAATAAACTAAGATCTGGAACCAAAAAAGGATAAAGTAAATTAAAAAAGAGAGCTCCGACTTCTTCGAAAAACGTAAACTAACGTGCGAAGCCGTTTCACCATCACCAATGGCTGCACAGACGCCGAAACCGCCTGACAAGGCAATGCCGAATGAAAATTTCGATCAGACACAACACACGAGTGATGATATCTCAATGGGAGAACATGCTGTTGTAGAGGAATTTCCGGAATTAAACGCCTCCATTGAAAATGCCAGACAAGGTAAAAGACCGAGTTTTGTAGTGAACCTTGCTGCTAGAGCATCAACAGGGACAAACTTACCTCCAACTACTCCTATGATAACCGAGAACCAAGCAAACAAACTGCCGCCAATGAAAAGTTCTCACGCTCTGGTGGTGGGTAACTGTCATGCAGGTACGAGTAAGAACATTGGCTTTAATCCTGGATTAAAACTAGGAGGCTGGATGGGATCGCTTACTAAGAATAATATAGTGATTCCTATAATCATTGACGAAAAAGAGGAGAAACAAGGGAAGGCTATTGGAGAAGATGAGACATTCAAATTTGAGGAACTTATTGAGGACGATGTGTTAGATGAAAATGAGATAATTCCTATGGTCATTCGGACTCGAGCCGAGATCCAAGAAGGTATAAGGTTATGGAGAAATACGGTGGTAGTGAGGTTTATTGGAAGGGGAGTAGGGTTCACATATTTATCAAACAAACTAAGACAAATATGGAATTCGACTGGACCATTGGAACTCGTGGATGTGGGACATGGCTATTTTATGGTGAAGTTCGCGGATAGGAAAGACTTTTATTTTGCCATCTCTGGGGGGCCCTGGATGGTACTGGATCATTACCTCATCGTAAGAGAGTGGACGCCTAGCTCTAGTGCCATCACCAACTCGATTATGACAACAGTCTCTTGGGTAAAATATCTAATGTCGGCATGCAAAACTATACCGTGAAACTACTTAGGAAGATCGATGACAAAATTGGGCGAATAATTCGCATAGATCCTCTTACCAAAGGAAGACTTAGAGGTAACTATGCGCGGCTAGTAGCTAAGATATGGGCGAATAATTCGCATAGATCCTCTTACCAAAGGGAAGGTTGAGATCAATCAGGGAAAACCTTTAGAATCGGAAGTGAGAATAGGACCGGATATATGTAAGGTGGAATATGAAGGTTTACATCTTACATGTTTTGGATACGGAAAGTTTGGGCACCGGAAAGATAATTGTCCTTCGAATGCGACAAAAAACAACGACACTATGGAAGGAGATAATCAGGTTCAGGCTTTAGCAACTCCAAGTACGGGTACTAAACCGATTCAAACTGAGAAATATGGCGAGTGGATGACGGTGCGGAGGGGTAATCGTGGGTATGGATAAGATAAAGTTACGGGTGGCCAATACGCGATAAAATCGAATAATAATAAAGGTCTAAGTTTGAGGTTTGACGCGTTAAGAATGGACGAAACGGAAAATAATTTGGGGAATAAAGGCGAAAGACATGGGCAAAATAAGGAACTAATTAATGGAACAAGCGGGAAACAAAATAAAGGGAAGGGGTTGGTCGCTAGTAGTGGTCATAGAAAAGTGTCAGGAGGTGGAGGTAACTGATGTCACCCCATTTATGATAATTTAATATTAGTTGGAGACATCATTTTTAGTGTTTTAGGAAGGCTAGTGGTCGATTTTCTCATAATATATCGCACTTACCTATTTCTTGTCTTGATTTAATGATTTATTATTTTTAGAGCATATTGGGTTTAATTATTTATTTAGTGTGAAGCTTCAAAGATATATATGTAGATTAATTAGATGCCAAGTCAATTCTAAGAGATTAAGGAAAGAAGATATACATGAAAATTGGAGAAAAGAAAGGAAAAGCTAAGATATGGAAAGATAAAGTTGCCAAATAAATCTAAATTCTAGCACCCACGATCACAAAAGGGCTCATAACTTAAGATTGGCTAGTAATTTGGAAGAATGGTCTGAAGCAAAGTTAAAGCGCTTTCCGAGACGATCAGTTTTGACTATTGGAACACATCAAACTGATAAGTATTGAAGGAGTTACGGCCAAAACAAAACAGCGGCAGATCATTACATTTTATATATTTTAGGGTTACGAAGTTGAGTTGGGCTTGGAGTACAAGTTACTTGTCTTCCACTCCAAGAAAACGAATTAGGTCTTCCTAAACACCTATAAATACACCCTTAAACCATTGTAAACATGTCCTTGCTCAGTTCCAAGTTTAGGCTTAGTCCTTGCTTGTATTTTCTTAGGTTTAAATAATAGCTTAGTCCTTTAATTTAATATTCATCCTTAGTATCAAGCTATTCATTCAAGAAGCAAGCTGACCTATAGAGGAAGAGAAGAAGCACGAAGTTGGATAGTGACAAACTCCTCTTCTACATCTCACCTTCTCTATATTTAGGGTAATTAGCTATAGATTTGTGGCTTCACCATATTTCTAAGCTTTTAATCTGTAAGTTTTACTTTTAATTGTTGGGTTATAATTTTGTCTACATTCATTAATACTATTAGTTATTTTAATTGATTTGAGCTTGGCGTATATTGTTATTATGTGTTTTGACTTATTGTTACAGCCCTAGATTTAGCCAATCTTAGGACTATTCTTAGTTATTGACAACATCACATAATCGTCTAGTAGTGACCCTACCTAGATAGCCATAAAGGTTTGATTAACCACCAATCATTACTCAGGGTTTCTTACCCAAGATTCTAGTAGTGGAGAGGTTGCTCCTAAGTCCACCCTGACGGGGGTTAGGTAGAATTTAGAATCCCAATTAATATATAACGCTCAATTCACTATAAGATTAGAATAACTTAGTAATAGACTTATATTAGTGACCCTAATTTATCCGACTTACATTCATATTATTTATCTGCATTCTTATTTATTATTTATTCATATCAGATAATTATTCCTCTTATATATTTTATTCTAAACATCTAAATTCATCTACTCTTATTTAATACAAGTAGATCTAACAGATCAAATCCCTGTGAATGAACTTGACTTATCATTAAAACTTGCAAACAATCTGTAATACTTGTAGTGAGTTTCTCATGGTAGACAAGGTTGTGTGTCCTTTATTATTATCTTTATTTATTCATTATTTTATCACACCTTTGCCCCCACCAAGTTTTTGGCGCCACTGCCGGGGATTTATCTTTAAGTTGAATCTATTTTGTGTTTATTTAGTGTAGAAGTTTTTATTTGTTTTCAATTTTACGCGTTTTTTTTGTTTTGTATTTATCAGGGTTTAAATGGCTAATTAACGGTTAGAGCTAGGTTTTCCTGGTCAATTTCAAGTGCAACCTATTGGGATTCGCATCCCAACTATTCAAGTCATTTGATTCAAGCCTGGTCCTGACATGATTAATCAATTCACGAGCTATGGAAAATATAGTGGTGATACATATAAGGATCTGGTCCGATCTGTTCAGAAATTCATACAATTCTGTGATGCCTACATTAATGAAGGTGTTACGCAAGGAACATATGTATTACTTAGGTAGTGATTGGTATGCTGTAATGGATTTAGTCAGTAATGTAATGAGTTCAGTAATGTAATGAGATTGGGAATGTAATGAACTTTGTAATCACTATACAATGCTTGGTATGATATCTGAATATGGATGTAATGGCCTGGTTGTTTCAACTTTCTGCTAATAACTAGTTTAATTAAATAAGATTGTAAATCAATTATTTAAGATACAAGAAAATCTTTTTATTATTATAAAATATAAATAATTTTAATAAAATAGAATATGAAAAATAAACAATTTTAATAATTTTAAATAATTTGTATATATAGTGCGATAAATCTTAGATTTATACATTTCGGTTTTAACTTTTATTGAGAATGTATTATTGTATTATGATTGATGTAATTTAAAATTCAATTGGTTAGTTATTGGTTAGGTAACTTGTTTAACTGTTATAGAGAAGTAAAATTTTAATAATTTAATTAAAATTAAAATTTTATGTTAATATTTTGATAAATATATTGATTCATGATTTATGGGTATGTGAGAAATAATAAAAAATTGTTATAATTCAGTATATTATATAATTCACCGATATATAAATTTTTTATATAATTATTTACTATTTATGTACGTACGTAGTAAATATAATATAATTTTTTTTAGTTTCTAAAAATAATAATCTGAATTTTTATATATTTGATTTAATGAAAAAAAAAAGATATAATAAAAAATGTGTAATATATTAAGTTTAATAAAATTATTTTAGTTTGTCAAAAGAAAATATCCATTACGATTACGATTGTAATGGGTCATTCATGTGTAGTAGCTATGTAATGAAAAACCCCATTTTCGTTGTAATGTGATTACAGAAGTAATGGTATTACGGAGTTGATTACGACGCACCAATCACAGTAATCATGTCTGAATCAGTAATGTCATTACATTACTGAACTCATTACAGCATACCAATCACACTCTTAATGTTTCAATTTTTCTTGACCGGGGAAGCAAACGATTGGTTAGATGATCAACCTCCCGAGCTAATAAACAATTGGGACAAGTTTCAAGCAAGATTCCTTGATCAATTTTATCCTACAAGTATGCGAGTGAAGGAACTATTGGAGCTTATGAATTTCTTACAAGAAGCCGGAGAGAGTGTTGGCGAAGCATGGACGAGATTTCAAATGAAGTTGGCAAAATGTCCAATACACGGATACACGTCAGAATTACAATTATCCATGTTTTATAATGGACTCAATAGAGAGTCAAGGATGAGAGTAGATGATATGGGTCGTGGTAGTTTTGTCTCTACGGATCCAAAAGAAACAAAGAATAATATGGAAACATAATATAACTAGAGATAGGAGTAGTTGTTCATTTCTTATACTGCTTTTTACTCTCATGTGAAAGTTTAGTTGATTAGTTTTGAGAGAAAAAAAGAACTAATGAATTAAAAGAAGGGATGGAAGGATGGTAGGATGGTCGTCCTAAAGTCATGTGAGACACACCACCGCTTGCTCACAATTGTTTGAGGGAAGAATAATTTTTTTCTTTTTTTTTGTCTGAAAGGGAAGAATAATTCGATAAGTTCTTATCTATTCTTATACGTACGGCAGAATAAAGCTCAATTTTGTCAAGTGTTGATTTTCTTGCCAGAGTAGCACAAGCATAGGGCATGGAGAGGAAGTATAGTACTCGGTTTTATTAATTTTATTGATGAAATTTTGAAACCATTGAATATTCACACGTTACAAACAATTACTCGAACTGTACATAATTAGTTGTAGGCTTTGCCAAAACTTCTGGCAAAAGGGACAGCATCTCTAACATCATTGAGGCCCGTGGCGTATAGTACTAAAGGATCAAACACCAAGCTAAAACCTGAGTGCTTAACTGTACCATGCCTACGAAGATCCAGACACCATTCATACTCTTGTTCCGCCATTCCCAATTCTTTCATCCTTGTACTAAGAATGTTCAAACGCTCCTCATTTTGACTACCTTTGATTAAAGTTCCAACCTTTGGGACAATAACATCAAACGAGGCAACTGTTCTTCCATCATCATTGATTCTAGCGTAGAAAGGTTTTACTTCTTTCGGGTGGTTGAATATAATTACTGGTTTCTTGAACATTTCATCTACTAGATAACTGTATTTAAGAAAGAAGCTATAGATAAATAAAGGAAATGGAAATGATAACACAAAGATTATAGGATTGAATACCTCTCATGTTCTTCAGACAAAGAAACACCCCACTCAACTTGTGTTTCAAACTTCTTCTCCGTAACTTGCTTTAAGACATTAATGGCTTCTGTGTATGAGATTTTCTCAAATGGATTTGAAGTAATCAATTGCAAGCGATCCACAGCAGTTTTATCAATTCGTTTTGATATGAAAACTAGATCGTCACAGCAATTATCCAAAACCCATTGGCACATGAATTTCAAGAGTTCATTTGCACATTCCATAGCTTCCTGAAAAGAACTCAAAACATGATCAATTATAAAAAAAAAGGTATAAGCATATATAAAGTGTAAATAGAATAGATCAAAACTATACTTCCAAATGTGAGAAAGCAATTTCAAGCTCAACCATCCACATCTCAGCTAATGATCTTTTTGACTCTGTTTTTTCTGCTCGAAATCTTGGACCAAATGAATAAACACTACCGAGGGCACATGCGTAACTTTCCAAATGTAGACGACCAGAAACTGTTAAATATGTAGGGTGAGAAAAGTAATCTTCACCCTTATGTGAAATTACTGCTCTTGATTTTCCTTTTGATTCTAATTGAGATACTAACTCATTTGTTTTCTTAAGATCTTGGATTGCAGCCATTAAAGCTTCTTTGTTACTATCAGTTCTTTTAAGTTCTTCAACCTTAAAATTCTTTTCTTGAATCGAAGCTTTAAGAGTTTCAAGGCTAACACCTTCAACATTTTCAGTGAGTTTTCCTTTCTCCAAAAGAGTTGTAACCTGAAATTTTTCGCTAAAACCTTCTGTATCAGTGCTTGTGATTATAGGTACTTGGACGTAAATAAACCCATGCTTTTGAAAGAAACTATGAGTTGCTTGTGTAAAGGCGTTACGAATTCTCATAACCGATGCCACCTACAAGAGTTTCAACAATTTATCAAAATTCTTGCTTATTTGCAAGACGGTCCCTAAAAATGGCATGAAACGTAATTTACCGTGGTTGTTCTTGGTCGAAAGTGTGCAGAATCTCGCAACATTTCCAAAGGTACACGTTTCTTTGTTAATGGATATTTAATTTGATCAACAGTTCCAACATGCAAAACTTTCTCTACTTTGAGCTCAATAACATGTTTGCTTTGTAGTGATGGCTGTTGCAATATACCCTCCATTAAAACACAAGTTCCAGTAGGCATTACTTGACATGGAGGAACCAAAGTAGATTCCACAAGAACCTAAAACATGACGAAAACATATTATTAGAAAAATCAGGTATAAATATATACTTAATATCAGGATTCAGGACTATGTTACCTGAATATTTGGAATACAAGAACCATCATTAACTTGTAAGATTGAAATGTATACTTGTGGTGGCTTATGAATAACAGCGTTGATTTTATTATAGCGATGATCGTTTCCACCTAAAACCTTAATGATGGATCTGAATAATGGAATTCTAGATTGAAGAACTTCTACACAGCTTACATCTTTAGTCTCTAATGCATGATCAGGGCTTATAATTGGTGGATGTAAAGGCTCTTTTCTAATCTCTCGGGAGGATTTAACCCATCCTCCAATGACTACTCTTTCACCGATAAAGCCAACTCCACCATTGTTACTTCCTACGATATCTTTCAAGATCACCCTTTTCGAAAATTTTGATAGGGCGATCACTGGTTTCTCAAGTGACGCAGGTTGCTCTGAAGGCATTGTTGGTTCTGAAGCCATGTTTGTTTGATGAGATTAAGATAAATAAGAGATAGAATAAAAGAGGAACCGAGATAGAATAATAGTTTGTTGATATTTGGTGTTGACATATTGGGATTATATAGTAAGATTTAATGATGCTTTGCTTTGGAAGTTGGAAGTGATTAGGAAGGTTGAAGGGAGAAAGATGTAGTTTATGGGTGAAGAAAAGCTATGGAGGGAGGCAAGTTTTGGTATTCTTCGAAGATGGAAATCCGCGGGAGTTCCTTTATCCCAAACACTTTCTTTCTTGCTTTTTTTTTAGTCAATAAAAAAGCTTTCATAAAACCAAACCAAACGTAATCAAGTTATTACATTACCAAACATTTAAAAGAGAGTAAATAACACTTTTGCCCTCTGCGTTTGTACCCGATTGACAGGTTGCCCCATAACCTTTAAAATGCGACTCGTTGCCCCCTACATTTTAATTTCGTGACCCGTTACCCCCTGACTGCGTGTTCCGTCCATTTTCGCCGTTAAAAGTGACGTGACATTTCCATGTCACATTTTTTTTTTAATCCAGGTGTTAATTAATCAATTAATTAACTTAATCCCACTTTTTTTCAAGGGCAAAATGGGTACTTCAATTCAAGCCTACCCTATATATACCACAAAAACAAAACAAAATTAATTAATCAAAAAACCCAAAATCAGAAGAAGAAGACGGGTTCGGTTTGGGGAAGAACACGAAGAACCCTAGTTTTCTACCCAAATCCGCGACGAAGCCTCCCAATTCCTTCAAGCTCGATGCCGATGTCGCCCCTTCAAGCCGATAGCGTTGGTTCTTCTTCGCACTATAGTTCTCAAGTCCCCTATTGCAGATGCAAGAAATTAGCAAGGCTTCACACCTCTTGGACAGATGCGAATCCTTGCAGGAGGTTTTACAAGTGCATGTATTGGGGGTGTTCAATGGATTGCAAGTTCTTCATGTGGTTGGATGAGCCATTGCCGGAGGGTACTAGTTCGATAATTCGAGGTCTTCTTTTTAAAGATGCCAATCACTGTCTTGAGAAAGATGCAATGGAGACGAAGATGAACTCGTTGGTCTCTGATTTCGGAGATATGATGCAGTTAGAGAAAAAAGCTTTTGCAGATTGGAAGCTCGAATGTGCAAAAGTCAATGAACTGAACACACAGTTGACCTTGATGGCTAATGATTTGGTTGAATTGCAAGAAAAAGAACATGTTGCCTCCAATGATTTGAAATTTGAGCGTGTGAAAGTGAAGGTGTTGGAGGACGAGGTGCAACGTCTTAACACAGTGATGACCACAGTAACTCGGGAAAACAAGATGCTGAAATGGAGTGTCTTTATGACTATATTCTTCTTTGTCTCCATTATGTCTGGTTTTAAGCTTTCTGTGTATTAGAATGCAGTTGAAGTTGTATTTTGGTGTGGCTTGTTAGATGTATCAGGTTGTTGAAGTTGTATTTTGTTTTGATGTAGTGGCTGGTGGTTAAAGTTTTAATTTGGTGTACTGTGCTAGTTTAAAATCAGTCTTTGTACTCTTTTGGTTTAACTTGAATTGAATTCGAGAATGTAGTTGTTTTTGCTGTTTGTTTAATATGTGTTTTATTGTGCAATGAATAAAGTATAAGTAGAAATACAAAATGGACAACAGAATCTAGTGCAATCTCAATAAAGTAGATAAAGATAACATAAAGTGCTGGCATTACATAGACCAGAGCAAAAAATAAATATTCAAATCATCAAGTTGTGCACTAACATACAAAAACCACACCCTGCAATAAAGGCCAACCAACATAGATAACCCTACTTAAATACCACCTCCACCACATAATAGAAGTCTTTACTACTCACAAGCTTGCTAGTTCTAGATCTAGTTTACACAAAACAAAGACATAAAACACAAAATCATAAAACCACAAATCTGCAGAATTCTTCATTCTTTATCTTCTTTCTCAGGTTTTGCTGAAGAACTGCTACCTGCTTTCCTCAAATGAAGTGCTTCTGCAACTGTGACGTATTTTGGATCTCCCTCTCTCATTAGCACCCCCTGTGTATGCTGGATTAAGCGCCTCCTTTTCTCAGGTTGGCGTTTGTTCCCTCCCTGGTAGTAAGAGAAAGAGGAAGTTACACAATCTGCAGTATGTAGTGTTTATAAAATGTAACAACTACCTAACCTCAGGTAAACTTCTTTTTGAACCTGGTTGTTTCTTTTGTGTAACCCTCACCTAAATGGTAAACAATAAACAAAAAAGATTCTGTTATAATTAATACGCAGATGGCCACTTTGTCTCAATTTTGTAGTTTCAGGGGGCGTTAAGTCACTAAAATAAATTCCTAAAGGGGTACATAGTCAAAAAGAAATATATTTACCCCTGGTATATCCCTTAATGAGATCTTCTTTTTTTGTAAAGGGGGAGCCTTCTCCTGCGTTTTTTCTCTGCTAAGCTCACTTGTGTTCTCAGTGACATTTGTTTGTGCATCCTTACCAGTTTTTTCCTTTGCTTTTTCCAACAGATCTGTCAACTTTTCCATCTTTACCTTCTGCGCTCGAAGAATAATATAGGGGGTAAGTAGTCATTATATAAACTATATAGGGGGTACTTAGTCAGTATAAAAATTATATAGAGGGTAATTAGTCAATATATAAATTATATAGGGGGTAATTAGTCATTATATAAATTATATAGGGGGTAATTAGTCATTATATAAACTTTATAGGAGGTGGATACACAAACCTTTAATATTGACTTAGGAGGAAGAGTAGTGTTTTGCTTTTGTTTCCCTGAGTCATCAACCTGTAATCAAAATACAGACAACAAATACTTATAAACTTAATCCTTTGCAAACAATATTTTATATTCTAATAGTACTAACCTCAGTTATTGATTCAGGATCAGTAGTATTATTTCCTTTTGGTGTTCCTGAGTCATCATCCTCTAAAGATATAGGCATTGTGCTTGATCCTCCTGAAATTGTCTTCAATCCTTGATCCTTAATTCTACTGCTTTGCCGTGTTGGTTTTTCCAATGTTTGTTCTGGCATGCGCATCTTCGGTCTGGATTTAGGGGGGGATTTATCAAGTGCCTCATCTGTGTTGGCAACAGGATCTTTACCTTTCTTCTGAGGTAAAATCATCCTTGGTTTTGAAGTAGGGGGTATGTTAGCAACTGGATCTTTATCTTTCTTTTGAGGGAAAATCATCCTTGGTTTTGAATTAGGGGGTATGTTAGCAACTGGATCTTTATTTTTCTTTTGAGGGAAAATCATCCTTGGTTTTGAATTAGGGGGCCTGTTAGCAACAGGATCTTTATTTTTCTTTTGAGGGAAAATCATCCTTGGTTTTGAATTAGGGTGTGTTTTAACAACTGGCTCCTTATCTTGTGTTTCAGGTATACCCATACTTTGCTCTGACTCAGTGGGTGTGTTCACAGTATCTTGTGTTTCAGGTATAGGTTGATTTGTATGGGAATTAGTGGGTTCCTTATCAACTGGACTTTTTGTTGTTATAGATATATTAGCAGCTTCAGTTGGAGTACTTTGGGGGTTACATGGAGCAGAAGGTTGCACATCTAACTCATCAAACATTCTGTTAATCTCCTCATTCGGAGTCTCATCCACAACCGCATTAGCACCAGTATTAGATTCACGAACTTCTCTAGATTCCCTCACACCATGATCTCTAGATTCCATCACCTCATTAGCACCAACTTCCTGTTGTTGAATATCTTCTAGTCCAACTGTTTCATGTCCTGCAGCATTTACATTCGCCTTACATGACCTTTTGTTATGCCCTTCTTCTTTGCAAATCGCGCATTTTTTTGCACCACCCCTCCCAACCAGCTTTTGCACACCATCACTGGTGCGTTCTTTCCTCCACCTTTTAACTTGAACCTCATCTGGCTCTTTTGTCCTAGCCCTTTTAGGCCTGCCAACCAACTTAAAAGCCACCGGAGGTTCTACACTTACATGTCTTGTACTAGGCCACATCGATGGTCCATTTATAGGGTAAACCATGGGTGTATAAGCCTTCATATACGTCTCTTTGGAGTAGCACTCATGAACAAACTTTTCTGGGTCTTTACCAATGTATTGAATACATGCAATTGCATGAAAGCAAGGTATACCAGCAAGCTCCCACCTCCTTCAAGGACAGCTTTCTGTATCCAAGTCTACGGCGTATGAATCTGTCCCGAGGTTCCTTACTTCAAATTTCATTTCCCCACAAAATACTGCATGCCACTTTCCACTGTTTGTTTTACCCTTATTCACCAACTTTCTAACCTTAGGACATAAATCAGCTTCGTATTTTGTCATCCATGCTCTTTTAGACTGAAGCCTTTTCAAACTATACATCCTTAAACCCTCTAGTATGAGGATGATAGACTTGTCTCTGTGCAACACGACAACAAACAATATAGGGGGTAAGTAGTCAATAAGTAGATTTTATAGGGGGTAAGTAGTCAATAAGTATATTTTATAGGGGGTAATTAGTTACTAAGCGTATTGTATAGGGGGTATTTAGTTAACAGATATATCTTTAAAGGGGGCAATTAGTCACTAAGTATTTATGTATAGGGGTATTTAGTCACTAAGTATTTCATTATAGGGGTATGTAGACACTAAGTATTTCTGTATAGGGGTAAGTAGTCAATATACCTGACTTTTTTAATGGCATTGTTGTAGCTTTCACAGATGTTGTTGAGTAGAAGATCACATTTCGTAACAGTACGAAAATGAGACCTTGTCCATGTCTTGGGATCTAGGTTAGATAGCCAAATAAAAGCTTCCTCATTCATACATTTAATCTCCTCTATCACTTCATTAAATTTGCAATGCGTTGTGGCTCTTGCAGCTTCCCAAACTTTGTCTTTTAAAGCCAAACCAGGATGTTTGATCTTGAAATTATTGTAGAGATGCCTTACACAATGCCTATGTTCTATATCAGGAAGCATGTCACTCATGACCTGGAGCAAACCCTAAATACATAAACAAACAACAAAAAGTTAGAGATTTTTACATAAAAAAATAACTACATATACAGGTATCCCAGTCAAAGAAAACAAACCTTCTGTCTATCTGATATGAAAGTCCATTCCTGTTGATTACTTATACCAAGATCTTGTATCAGTAAGTTAAAAAACCATCTCCAAGAGTTACTATCTTCTTTCTCTGCTATACAATAAACAATTGGGAATATACAGTTGTTCCCATCAATTCCAACTGCTGTCAAGATTACACCAGGATGTGGACCTTTTAAGTGACACCCATCTATCCCAACAACCTTCCTACAACTTTCTAAAACCCTCTCCTACAACCATCTAACCCAACATAAATTCTCTGAAACCTTTCTACTCCAGTAACATCATCAATAGTGGTTTCAATTGCGACAGTACTTCCAGGGTTACTTCTCCTTAATTCTGCTGCATAATCGTAAAGTTTTGTGTATTGTTCCTTGTATTCAGCCTCTATCATCTTTTTTGCAGACTTATATGCCCTATAGCATGTTCTGGTGCTAACATTAACTGAATATTCTCGATGAACTAACTGTTGAAAGTCGCTTACGTTACTGTACAGGTTCAGTCTTATCATGTCCTTAAAAGTAGTTGCCATGTACTTCGCCGTCACATGTTTATGGTTGAGGTTCTTACCACAAATATGTTTATTGCATAGACTTATTACCACTAACCCGCCAATATTTTCTTTATGTGATGCATAAAGAAACCAACCACATCCTGCTCCTTTACACACAACCCTAATTCGATTCCAATCGTTCTTCACAAACTTAATCTCGATCACCTTTTTAATAGCATGTGCTCTTACTGCTTGTCTTAATTCAGTGGCATTCTTAAATGTTAAGCCCAAGACAAATCTAGGCTTTTGCATATCAATATTAGCCTTAAATAAGGGGTACTTCATCTTTTTCTTCCTCTTTTGTTTTCCTTCTTCAACGGTACCAGATGAATCACTAGCTGTACTAAAATCTGAAGAATTATGTACATACTCATCAGAGTCAGTCCCACCATCATTACTTTCACCATCAGAATCATCCACATCATCATTGTCGACATTCACTCTATCTACTTCCACTTCCTTGTGAATAAATGTGTTATAATCAAGGTCATCTTCACCCTCACTCAAATCGATGTCACTATCAACTATATAGTCATCATCAGTTGTTGTTTCTTCATCCACGACTTCTTCTCGCTCAACCACATTCTTTTTCTTTTGAGAACTACTAGTCCTACCAACTCTTTTATAACTCTCTGGCTTGGTACCACTAGGACCTACACCATCTCCTTTTGTTCTTTTTACACTAGCTCTAGTCCTTTTCTGCGAGTGTGGCACATCCTGTTGGTTCTTTTTAACTACTCCTTTGGTTGTCTTCGGCTGTGAATTTGTATCTTTCTTCTGATGTGGTATACCCAACTTCTTTTTCTTTAAGAAATTAGCAAGTATCTCATTATCACTGAATTCATCATCTTCCTCATCCTCACCATCACGTATAATAAAATCGCTGTCTGAGTCCTCAATGTCACTGATGTCACCATCTACATCTTCTTCACCATCAGCTTTCTTAAAAACATTATCCGAGTCATCTGTTAGGTCTTCGTCTATAAGCCTGAAAGGCCTCAATGTAGATTTATGTTTGGAACTCCTCGTAGTCACATTATCTTCAGTGTTCAAAGCTTTCAACATTTTATCCAACATATCATTAACAGACTTCTCCTTCTCCCCAATATCAGAGAGTTGTTCTTCCATAGCGTTATTAACTTCTTCCTCATTCAAAGGTGTGGTTTGCTCTTCGCAAACAACCTGAAACATAACATAAAATATTAAGGGGGTGATTTGTCAATCATATGAAAAAGTAAGGGGTAAACTGTCAAACAAATGAGGACCTTCGTCGTGTCTTGTTTGCCAATGTCTTCCTCCACTGTGTTCTCCAACTGCGTTTTATTATTATCATCTTCCACGTTCCTATCATGCCCTTTCTCACAATTCTCACTTACTTCTTCAACATCCTGTACTTTCTCGTTTATACCTACAGTTACTTTTGCAACTGGCGTGCTTTGCTCCTCGAAAACAACCTGACACATTACATGAAATATTGAGGGGGTGATTTGTCACAAGCTTCAAACATTTAGGGGTAAACTGTCAAATGACTTTGTACCTTTGTCGTTTCTTCGTCACAAATGTCCTCTTCCACGTTTTTATCCTCTTGCATTTCATCATTTCTATCGTCCACGTTCATGGGCCCTTCGTCACGAGTTTGGCCTACTAATTCACCACCACGTACATCATCTTTTTCACCTTCGTTTAGGTTTTCAACAGTTGGGCTTTGGTCTTCGCAAACAATCTGAAGAGTTAAAGGAAATATACAGTTAAAGAATTGTAAATCTAGAGGGGTTATTTGTCAATCATATTAAATGATGAGGGCTAGTCTGTCAAATGAGTGTCTACCTTTACACTTTCTTCTTCAACTGTAGTTTTTTCTTGTTCATTAACAACCACTGTGTTCTGATCATCAAGGGTCTCATTTCTTTGTTCATCATCACCTACCTCTGTGTTTTGATCAACATCTTGTTCATTAACAACCACTGTGTTTTGATCATCAATGGTCTCGTTTATTTGTTCATCATCACCAACCTCTGTGTTTTGATCAACACGGTTCTCTTCCTTCGAACACTCATCTTCTCGTTTCTGAACTATTTCTTCATCCTTGTTCCACGTTAATAACAAATGCATGAATATAGGAGTTTGAATCTCTTTGTCATCGTCTCCTACGAGACTACTAACAACAAACAAGTCAACAGTTACGTTCTCCTCACCAATGCTACACATCTCCAAACCTTTATCCTCACTATCCAAACAAACTATACCATCAGGTAGTTTTTCCCCCAATTTCAGATAGTAAAACTCCGAGTTACCTTTTATACCCAGTTTCGACATAATTTTTTTAAGAATAGGTATACTAAACTTGTCATAGTGACACCCATCTACGTATTCAATGCTTACTTCATGGTAACAACTCTTGTCTTCATTAAATAACCCACCGAAGTGAATCTTCAGTGTAAATTTCTCTGTTACACAATCAAATTTAACTAGATTAGTTACCAATTTGAAAAGGTATTATCACACTATGACTATGGTAACCAAATCCCGTAAAATCTGCTACCATTACGCGTGATAATTATATATGTAATGGATTTAATACAAAACCCTACATTTTCGGGTTAAATAATCATAACCCAAGAGCAACGATTTAGGGGTAATAATCAAACACACTTACTCCATTGACTTAAAGGCGCCATTGATTATCTTCAAATCACAAGAACTTTGCTTTTCTGGGTTTGGTGGTGTTCTTCGTGTTCTTCGCAAGAACCCGCGCTCCTTCGGCTTCTTCTTCTGATTTTGGGTTTTTTGATTAATTAATTTTGTTTTGTTTTTGTGGTATATATAGGGTAGGCTTGAATTGAAGTACCCATTTTGCCCTTGAAAAAAAGTGGGATTAAGTTAATTAATTGATTAATTAACACCTGGATTAAAAAAAATGTGACATGGAAATGCCACGTCACTTTTAACGGCGAAAATGGACGGAACACGCAGTCAGGGGGTAACGGGTCACGAAATTAAAATGTAGGGGGCAACGAGTCGCATTTTAAAGGTTAGGGGGCAAACTGTCAATCGGGTACAAACGCAGGGAGCAAAAGTGTTATTTACTCTTTAAAAAATTTAAAAGACGTTATATATAAAGCTAATTAACCATGCTTTCATTAACAATGATCTTATCCCTACCATCCCTATCCTTTCCACTCTACCTATAGAGAATAGGTTATTGGTTGAATTATGAATGAAAATTGAAAAAGCCATCCGGAAATGAATTAAAAACGGTATCACAATAATGATATGAGGGAATGAGGAGTAGAACTTAAAACTTAGAACTGTTGGACGATCTATATTCAAGACCAACTATATTGCAGAATTCTAGACAAAAAAATAAATAAATATTGCAGATCTTTCGTATTCAAATTTTACAAACGAATCAAAATGAATATTTTTTATCTGGCACATTCTAATAAAATAGGGTATAAAATGCTGATTGACCAGGTAGTTCTTCTGGGTACACCGCAAACATTCACTACCTCAAAAATGGAAAACCCCAAATATTTGGATAAATATATGAAAAGAGAATATACCAACTAAAGTAAGAATTTTTATTTAGGAAGATTGTAACAATGTGATGCAACAAGAAAGAATTTGAAATAAAATAAAATACACCTTAATGGATGAATATAGATGGTGTTAAAACGAAACTGAAACAATAGTATATTTTCTTCTCAAGTGCCCAATTAGCAGAACTATCTAGGCAAGATCGTATCCTCAAATCAAGATATAGACAAAGTCTACACAAGATCTGGGATTTGGGATCTTCAGAAGTCACATAGACATGCGAAAGGCGGTTTGCCATACATTCTCATAATGATTTGTAATATTTAGAAAACATGATATTTTTACAGGATAAATGTCAAATGGATGTGGACAGTATAATCATAGTAACAAACATTAATATGCTTGAGTTCTTTGGTACGGACTGGATGAACCAGGACTCTACAATGACAAATAATAGGATAAATCAACCAATAGAGGCCCAGATACATTAGATACAAACTTGTTTTTCATGTGTAATGCATCACTTAAAAATTCTTATGAACCAACAAGTTTAGGAATTGTTCAAATACCTAAACAATCGGGTATCATAACTGATCACCGTAAATCAAGTTTTTACAATTTTATACTTGAAGGGGAGATACGAGCAGTTCTTGAAAATATGTAAATTTGTAAAGACTTTGAAGAAGAAGATATGGTTGTTTTCTCGGAAGACCTTGAATTAATCAACAGTATTAGGCGACCGTCACCAGCAAGCTGAACTGGTCAACCGGTGCTGAGAAAGATTGCGAAGTTGGTAACGAGCTTTGGTGCAGTCATTTTCCTTCATATTCGAGGCATATCAACACTTGTGCAGACAATCTTGCAAAGCAAGCTAGACGCAAGGCCACGGAGATATTTCATTTGACGTTTACTAATATCAGGACGATTTGGTTGAAAGAATGGGCATAAGTTAATATGATTGTAGAGATGTTTTCATTTCCTTCTCCGTGCAAGAAAAAAAGAATATATGAGTTTCATTCTTATAATTAACAAAATATGTTATTTAATAATTTTATATAAAACATTCGCCAGTTAATTTTATTTTCTTGAAATATACAATATCTCCCATCTTCCTACTAAATTATACAGTGTTGTATATTCTTGAATATAGACCGAATGTTCCATCTAGTTGTTAACTGTTTATTTAAAACCCTAAAATGAATCAAGATAGTCAGTGTAAATTGACATTAAGTTGTCAGATTCATCTATTGCAATCTTACATGCTTCTTATAATACCAGTGCTTCTCATTCCAGTGATGATTCAGCCCAAAAAAATTTAACAGTATGTTTAACAATGCAGAGGTCCTTATCAATAACAATTGTAGTTATGCCAGCATGTTCATATTCTTTTGTAAAGGATGAATCTCCTATATAATATTCGTACCTTAGAAACTTACTTGCCTTCATAGGCTGCATATTATCATCTTAGAGAGAGCAAGTAGACCTAGAGAAGAAACAACAAGAGTTGAAGCATCACAACATAAATTATGCATCTCTCCTTCTCTATAATTAGAGTAATTAGTTATAGATTTGTGGCGTAACCATATTTTTAAATTTTTATTCTTTAGTTTTATTTATGAATTAATTGGGTTATTATTCTATCAGAATCCTAGAACACTATTTTTCTATTTTAATTGATTTGAGATTGGCTTTATAATTATATTTTGTGTTTGCCTTATTCCAGCCCTAATCTTGATCAAATTAGGATTGTTCATAGTAGTTGGATTGTCACCCTAGTGGGGTATTCAACTATAGACAACACCACATAATTTTCTAATGTGCGATATTAATCCTGACGGGCTTGCTTAACTTGATAGTCAATAGGGTTAGATTTTCATCACCGGCCTCTGCGCAAGATCTCTTACCCAAGTCCCTTGGTAATGTTGAGGTTGCCTTCTAAGCTACCCTGGTGGTTAGAAGGATTATAGAGTCGCGACTACTTATATATTGCTCAATTCATCCTTATAATTAGAATATCGACTTAATAAGATAGGGTCATACTAGTAACCCTAGATTATTATTATTTGTATTTAATTAATAGCGCTAAACTAGTATTTATCTTATAATTGTTTTCAATATAAACATCTAAAATCATCTATACTTATATTGAACACAAGTATGAGCTAAGTACCTAAATCCCTAAGGACGAACTTTTACTTACTTAACCATTACTTGCCAACGATCTGTGCACTTGCTGAGAGTTTCTCGTGGATTTCCATCTAAAATTATTTTATGTTTCTATGTCTTAGTTTTGTTTTGTTTGGTTGTTTTCAATAAATATTGCAGTGATGAGGAAGGTAGAAATTGTTTTTGATGTGTGGGTAATGCAAAAGATGAGTTTGAGGTGAGCTTTATGAATAATTTCATGCCCCCCAGCTGTTTCCAACAGTATACCCGATTAATGTCTCCCTATTTGTGATATAATAATCTAGGTTGGAGACATCATTTTAGGTGTTTATGGTTAATTAATTATAAATTTTTATTAGTATCCTGATAAATTCTTATTTCTTGTCTTGATTTGATATATTATTATTTTTAGAGCATATTTGGTTTAATTTGTGTGTTAATGTGAATCTTTATACATATATGGAAATTAATTAGATGTCAAATATATTCTAAAGAGATAAGGAAAGAAGATATGAAAGGAATTAAGAGATAAAAAAATAAAGATAAAATAGGAAAGGAAAAGCTGTCAAGTAAATCCAAAATTTTGCAGGCACGTCCACTAAAAGAAGATAAATTCAAATCGGCTTGGAATTTGGATGAGAAATCAAAAGGTAAAGTGTAGATCTTTTTGCTTCGGTCGTTTCTATATAAAGTAGGTGAAAATCATATCAATCATGAAGGAGATACGACAATAACAAGACATAAGTGTTTATCCTATCTCCTATATTTTAGGAAACAAATTTGAATTGGAAAAGGAGTCCAATTACTTGTCTTCTACTCCAAGATCTAGACCTAGGGTCTTTTTAAAACCTATAAATACACTCTTTAATCAGTGTAAACATGTACTTGCCTCTCCTTAACTAGTCCTTAATATTATTCATCATAGAAGTCATTCAAGAGAAGCAAGTTGACAGTATGTATCTTTACTTTAGTTTATTTTTTCTAGTATGAAATAATTTTCCCATATCTTGGGTTTTGCATATGTATAATCTTTGGATTCTATTTTCTTCTATGTAATTTTGTTTGGAAAAACCTTTTTAAATTGATTCTAGCTTCATAACCATGTATTTGTTTAATGTGCTTTGACTTATTGCCTGTCTTAATCTTGATCACTTTAGGATTGTCTTAATAGTAGTTAGATGGTCACCCAGAAGGGGTGTCTAATTACTGAAACATTACATAAGTGTCTTGTGTGCGGTAGTGATCCGGAAGGTCTTGCCTAACTAGATAGTCATTAGGGTTTGAGATTTAATCACCGATCATTGCGTAGGGGCCTCTTACCCAAGTCCTCTGGTAATTGTTAGGTCGCCACCTAAGGCCACCCGGAAGGGGGTAGGAGGAAAATAGAATACTGGGTACTTATCTAAGAGCTTTAATCACCCTTATTAACTAGTATAAGAAATAGAAGGATTAGTGCATACTAGCAAAACCTGAGCTATATTCTCTCATCTTATTCTTACATCTTTTATATACTGTTTTATCTTTAGTTTAATTAATCATTATTTCCTCAATCAATCATATTTATTTTTATTGTCTTTAATTCATTGAACTACTTTTCACTATGCTTTTTTGTTAATTCATTCATATAACACACTAAGTCCCTGAGAACGAATCTTCACTTATCATTAAGACTTGTGTACGACATGTGATACTTGCAGTGAGTACCGTGTTAGGCTAGGGTGTTAGTTGCATCTTTTATTATCGTTATTTTTATCACACCCTACTCGACACCAAGTTTTTGGCGCCGCTGCCGGGGACTTGTGGCTCATTAGCGTGTGGGTTTTTAATTTTTAATGTAGTAGTTTTTAGTTTTTTTTTTCAGATTTACACTTTTTGTTTGTTTTTGTTTTTCTTAGGTTTTAGTGTATGCTATAGAATCCTGAACATGAGTTCACAGCTTACAACAAACACTTGAGAGAAGAACGAGAACAAAGGAAAGCCACGTCTCAACAAGCGGAAGAGCTAGTTCCGCGCGAGGACAATCTTAATCTTAACCGGAATGACAATCAACGTCAACAACAAATTCCTCTTGTACCACACTCATTCCTTTAATACCACCACTTGGAGATAAGATAAACAATATACTTCTAGAGCAAGATCTCCTAGGCTTGGGAGAACCTTTTCATGTTCAACCTTTAAGTTATCGTCCTCCAGAGATCCAAAACATAAAATTCAGGCCGATCCAGGTATGATCAGTCAATTTACAAGCTTTGGACTCTATAATGGTGCAGCAATTCAAGATCCGGTAAGAGTGATTCAGAAGTTCATGCAGATTTGTGATGCCTACATTACTCCTGACATTACACGCGAGCAACTGTATTGTCATATGTTTTTGTTCTTTCTGACCAGAAAAGCTGGTGATTGGTTAGCTAGACAACCACCAGGTACACTTAATACTTAGGCAGAACTTCAAGCCGCATTCTTTAGTCGTTTTTATCCTGAGTATAAGATTGAAAGATCGGATGGAGCTTGACAAGTTTCGCCAAGATAATAAAGAATAAGTAGGAGACGCCTGGACAAGGTTTCAACAGAAATCCGCTAGATGTCCACTTAACGGTTATACCCATCTTTACAATTAGCTATATTTTATCAAGGTATCAATGCAGAAAGTAGATTGAGGGTAGATAATCTTGGAAGAGGAGGATTTGTGTCCATGGATCCTACAGAACCCGTTGAAGGTATAGAACGTATTATAGAAACAGAAAGGAGTTGGCCACTTTTGCAAGCTCCCATTACAAATACCAAAGGTACGATTCGATTAGATACAAAGAGTGCTAATTCAGCTAAATTAACCGCATTATAGAATCAAGTCAAAGAGATAAAGCTCTAGATGCAACAAAAACGTCAGAATTTAGCTGCAAGAAATGTTGTGCAGGAAGCACAAGGTTGTCCACAGTGTGAGGTACCAAATCATACATGGGAAGAGTGTGAAGGAAATCCAACATCTATTTATTTCATATCCAACTGAGGAAATTGCCAATTTGGTAAAATAAATCATTCGGGTATGCAGTATTCAAATCCACAGGTGGCCGCAAATCAAGGTAACTATCATCCTCGTCCCCTGAACAACACTTACCAACCGAGAGTTCAAGGTCTTTATCAAGGAAATCAGAATTTTAATAGACCTTCTCCTCCACAACAACCTACCAATGATTCTTATACCGGTATGTTAGCTCATAAGGCTTTACCACAACATCCTCAAGAGGGGGTAGTTGGAGAAAATAGTTTAAAGAATTTTATGGATCTAATGACAAGTAATATTCACTCACAGAATGAGAATTTGAGAGAACAAGAGGCTTCAATTAAAATATTGGGAACACAAGTAGAGCAAATGAATAAATTTTTAACAAATATTATAGAAGCAATAGAATTGAGGGCCATTGAAGGAGGTTATGCCATTGTTGGGTTCGAAACTTGTAAGGCAATTTGACTTGAAATAAAAGAGAAAGAGGAAGTACCACATGCTGCAGAATTTGTCGTGGATGTTCCTAAAACTGGAGAAGAACCAAGCAAGTCTACCCTCAAAGACTTTGACTTTTCTGAAGATTCGGATTCATCTGAAAGATCCGAGATTATAGATGTTCTGAGGGATATGCAAGAAGAAATTAGATCGTTAATAGAGCTACAAGCTACCAGATCTAAAGTGAAAGAGGTAGAAGCCTCAAAAGGGAAGAAAAAAGAAGTTGCACCTGTTGTGCAAGAAAAGAAAGAAGAAGAGAAGGTGGGCTTGCCACCAGTTTTTCAAACAATGTCCCACTTATTCCTAAGACAAATCCGAAGGTTGACATTAAATTCAACACATTTGAAGAGGCATATAGTCCAGAAAATATCAACGCCCAGATGCTTGAGATTGCGAAGAAAGGTCTTACACCGCAACAAGTATTCTCCCAAGTTATTCCAGTAAAAGAAGCGAGTGTAGAAGCCAGAAACGAGACTGTGACTCATACTGAGAGAGTCTAAAAAAGAGTAGAGAAGGATATACCACTTAAGCTCAAGGATCCGGGAAGATTTAATCCTCCTTTTCAGATCAATGGTATGCTCAAGATGAAAGCCATGTGTGATGTGGGTTCAAGTGTGAATCTTATGCCAAAGTCCGTGTTTGATAGGCTTGGACTAGAGAAGACAGAGAAAGCTCCTGTGAAGTTACAGCTTGCGGATAGCTCAGTGTCAAAGACATGGGGAATAGTGGAGGACATTCATGTCCGAACAGGTTATATCACCATCCATACTGACTTTATTATTCTTGATTATGATGCAGATAAGAAGATTCCAATCATACTTGGAAGGTCGTTCTTGGCCACAAGTCAAAGCATTCATATCTTCCAAGAGGGAACAGTTACCCTCCATGCTAAAAAAGTATCCGAGACATTTTATGTCTAGAGTAAGAAACCAAGGAAGTTGGATCCCACAGTCCCTATCATCCACAACCTTTCACATTACAGAGTCCCTGAAGAAATCCATGCAAAACCTATGGATACTAGACCAATGAGCGAGTTTGGGGTCGGCCATGAAGGTGTATGGAGAGCCCGCAAACTCGAGAATAGGCCGCAAGTCACAAAGATTCGTGGATGGGACCATTCATAGTCACGAAAGTTGTTTCAGCTAAAGTGCTGGAAATCAGGCCCAAGAGGGGCAAACGAATATTAGTAGACATTCATAGCCTTGCTCGTTGCTGGGGAGGCTATACACGGAAATCTTGATAGAGGTAACGCGTCTAACTTAGAAAGTCGTTAAAAAAAGTGTTGGATGGGAGACAACTCATAAATTTTTATGTTTTTATTTTTTAATTTATGAATAGATTAGTTGTTTTTAGTAGATATTGCAATATTGAGAAAGGTATTAGTGGTTTTGATGTGTAGGTACTTAAGAAATCGAGTTAGGGAAAAGAAATCACAAAAATTTGGCAAAATTCAGATGTGCTCTACGGTATACCGCACCCTCCAATGCACAGCAGGGTCCAAGAACCGTTACAACGGTGGAGAAATCAGGTTTATTGCCGAAGCAAAAGGATCCCCAGCGAGATTCGTGCGGTACACCGCACGATAGCTCTGGTACACCGCAGGCAAGAAACCGTCACCACGGTTTGTAAATCGGGTACAATGCGGAATCCCCACTGGATAAAACCGTGTCGTCGATTGCGCCCACCGTATGGGAAACCCTTGAGCGGGGTATACCGTACCTTCACTTCGGTGCACCGCACGGTGCCGCCAAATCCAAACACAAAATGTTATAAAAAGGGGTTTGAGAAGAGAAGGTTAGTTATACATGAACTTTTCAATCCTTAAGCCTCTCTTTCTTCCCCAAAACTCTCCTACCTCCATTAAAGCTTTAACAAACCTTCACCATACATCAAAACACTAGCCAATCACCATAAATTCACACCCAAATCCTTCCCCACATCATTATAAAGAACATCCAACCACCCAAATCATATCAAAACACCTAGAATCCAAGAATCAAAAACCATAAATTTCCAAATCTTATCCAACTATTTCTTAAATCCATACGATCAAGCAATATTTCATCCTACACACATAGAGATTCATCATCCTTACACCTTTCCTAAACAACACTTGTTCAGCCTAAAATCAAGGATTAAAAATTTCAAGAGTGTTCAAAGCTTTGAGTTGGAGGTCAATTGAGATTATGGAAAGAACAAAAACATTATCTACTTTTAGGGAGATGAAAAAGAATCAAAATAAGGTATTGGGTTCTAAGACAATTGAGAAAAGTTCAAATTCCAGTGTGAAGAAAAAGGGTAAAAGAGGTCAAGAGAATGGAGGAAAGCTAGCTGTGGTAAATTCAAAGAGTAAAAAGGTTTCAACTTTAAAGGAGAAGACACCACAACCTCTACAAATCGAGAGTCCTATACCCAAGAAAGATGAAGCTTCAAAGGCCTTGATAGCTTCTGCAAAGAAACACTTACCAGACTTGCCCTTTGCTTATGAAAGAGTATTCGAAAAAGAAGTTGAAGAAGGTGATTACAAGAGATTCTTAAAGATGGGAGTCTACAGTCATGATGCGAAGTTCAAATTTTTGTATGGAGTTAGTTTCCAAGTTCTATTTAGGCCTCTTTAGCCGAGATAGTGAAGGTCGTGTCCCAGTTAGAGGCAAGTTAGTTCCTTTTACGGTTGAAGAGATTAGAAACCACTTCCAGTTCAAGAAATTGGTTGGACGATGTAAGTTTAGAGAAGCGGTTGAAAATATCAAGACTTTCGATTGGAATCAACTTTTTAAGCATGTATTAGATAAAGAGAAATTGCAATCACATAAGGAAGAATTGAAGGAACCTTGGCCTTACAAATATATTCAAGCGGATACAAGAGTTTGGCACAATTTTCTTACACCAAACGCCTTTGGAAACACGAGAAATTCGGATGTAACTAAGAGAAACACAATCTTTTTATATTGTATTTTAAGAGGTGGAGAATTAGATGTGGCACAGTTGATCTTCGAGGAGGTGATGCGATTTTTGGTCTCTCCAACTTCATTAGTTAATGTGAAATATCCTACTATGATCACGTGTCTTGTACGAAAATTGAATGTGATATCGGGTGAAGGAGAGAAAATAATGTATAAGATAAGTAATAATATTGACAATACTTGGATAAAGACAATTTTGAGAAGAGTAGGAGTTACAAAAGACAAATCAACAGAAGAGGATCGTATTTGGCGAGAAAATGAAGAGGAGCGATTGAATAAAGTTGAGGCAGCTCAAACTTTCTTAGCGTAAGATATGGCAAAAATCAAAGCTAATCAGGTGCACATCATGACACTCCTTGAGCAATTAAAGCGCGATTTAGCGAAAGATCCAGTTAATCCTATCTTGGATGTCGATAATGCGAGGCAATAGCCTCGAGAGTATGTTCTCTTTCTTCCTTACCATTTTTGTATATGCTTTATTTGCTCGTTTTTAATTTATTTTTAGAGTCTTTTTCGAGTCGTGGGGATACGTCTCATTTTTTATTTGGGGGTATGGGGATTCCTTAAAGGGTGTGTAGGTCGTGAGATCCAAGCTAGTTGATAAAACCATTTGATGAACGTGCTAAAGGTAAGAGACTAACGAAATTGCATAGTTTAGAAAGTGATTAAGGTATTTATTTGATAAGCCCTTTGTTGGCTTTTAGCTTGTTGTCCATTTATTATATGTATATCCTTCTCAACCCCGTCTAGCCTTTTATAAGCCTTTTTGTTTAGCCACATTATAAGCCATATCCCCTTAGATTTTAGGACTTTTCCATATGACCCGCACTCGAATCGCGACGCATAGACAATTGTTTTAGAGCTTGAGTTTGGGGTGGTGGGTCCACCATTATGGGAATTGTTATTGGGTTGGGGTTTTTGATCTTATTAATTGTGCTCTATATTTTGATGATGATTCACAGGTTTATTATATTGTAACCCTTTGCCTGGGTAAAAGTAAATGAAAAGAAATGTTATGAAAAGAAAAGAAAATATATGTGAAAAAATAGCATGACATCTCACATCAAAAAGAGAGTCATAGCTATATTACAAAAGAAAAAATTAATATGAAAAGATTGAATATATTTGGACCGGCAAAGTGAAATTTTTATGTGATCGTCTTTATGCTTTAGTATTGGGTTATTGGGGATGCTAATTAGTGCATCAAAACATTGGGTTGAGTGAGAACGTTTTGTGAGAGTAACTCAAGCTCTAGGGAGATTCGTTGATGGCTAGTGAGGAGAGAGCCAAAAGCTCACTCTAAATTATCCAAATATACTATCATACCATCCATAAGCCAACATTACAACCTTTGTTATGTGATCTAGAAGTGATTGAGCCGTTAGAGAGCCGTTAGATGGATCTTTGAATACTAGTGAAATTCGATGAACAATCTATAGTCTTCTTGGTAAACTAAGTGAAGAACATCTCCTTCTTACATTACGGAGCTAATCTGATCTTGAATTCAAGTCGTGTTGATCTATTATAAGTATACATGTTAATTAGTCTGTAAATATTATTACATGAAATTTTCTAAGTAGTTGCTTTGAGTTCATTTTATATAATATGTTATCTTCTTCCCACTGTGCTTAATTGACTTGGTGTGCATTTAAAGGCCTCCCTTTGTTCTTATCTTAATTGTATCGGGACGATACAACTTTGAGTTGGGGGTCTTGATGTCTTCATATTTGTGATATAATAATCTAGGTTGGAGACGTGTTTATGGTTAATTAATTATAGATTTGTATTCGTATTCTGATAAATTCTTATTTCTTGTCTTGATTTGATGAATTATTATTTTAGAGCATATTTGGTTTAATTTGTGTGTTAATGTGAATTTTTAAAGATATATGGAAATTAATTAGATGCAAAATCAATTCTATATAGATAAAGAAAGAAGATATGGAAGGAATTAAGAGACAAAAGGAAGTAGAGATAAAATAGGAAAGGAAAAGTTGTCAAGTAAATCTGAAATTATGCAGCCAAGACCACTAAAGTGAAGATAACTCAAAAGGAAAAGTGTAGAACTTTTCGCTGCGGTCGTTTCGATATAAAGTAGGTGAAAATCGGACCAATAACGAAGGAGATACAACAAGAACAAGACAACAGTGTTATCCTATCTCTTGTATTCTAGGAAACAATTTGAATTGGAAAAGGAGTCCAATTACTTGCCTTCTACTCCAAGATTTCGACCTAGGATCTTCTTAACACCTATAAATACACCATTTAATCATTGTAAACATGTTCTTGCCTCTCAATAACTAGTCCTTAATATTACTCATCATAGAAGTCATTCAAGAGAAGCAAGTTGACAGTATGTATCTTTATTTTAGTTTATTTCTTTCTAGTATGAACTAATTTTCCCATAGCTTGGGTTTTTCATATGTATAATCTTTAAATTTTATTTTATTCTATCTAAGTTTGTTTGGGAAAACCTTTTTAAATTGATTCTAGCTTCTTAACCATATATTTGTTTTATGTGCTTTGACTTATTGCATGTCTTAATCTTGATCACGTTAATATTATCTTAATAATAGTTAGATGGTCACCTAGAAGGGGTGTCTAATTATTTAAACATCACATAAGCGTCTAGTGTGCGGTATTGATCCGGAAGGGCTTGCCTAACAAGATAGTCGTTAGGGTTTGAGATTTAATCACCGATCATTGCGCAGGGTCCCCTTACCCAAGTCCCCTGTTAATTGTTAGGTCGCCACCTAAGTCCACCCGGAATGGGGTTAGGAGGAATATAGAATCATGGCTACTTATATAGGAGCTTTAATCACCCTTATTAACTAGTAGAAGAATTAGAAGGATTAGTGCATACTATCAAAACCTGAGCTATACTCTCTCATTATTCTTACATCTTTTATTTACTATTTTGTCTTTAGTTTAATTAATCATTATTTCCCCAATCAATCATATTTACTTTTATTGTCTTTAATTAATTGAACTACTTATTACCACGCTTTTCTGTTAATCCATTCATATAACACACTAAGTCCCTGAGAACAAATCTTTACTTATCATTAAGACTTGCGTACGACCCGTGATACTTGTAGTGAGTACCGTGTTAGGCTAGGGTGTTAGTTGTATCTTTTATTATCGTTATTTTTATCACACCGTATTCGACACTACGTACCTATGGGTTATATACCATTTTGTAGAAGCCATGACTGTATGAAAAGTAAGGTGTTGGCCAAGAACAGAGCGGTATGCCGCTCACATGGGCGGCATGCCAGTCTGCAACATCACCAGGTTTGCAAACACCGTAACAGATATCTTTGAATGACCATAACCTTCACATATGAGCTCAGAATTTAGTGATTAGGAAAGCTTAGGATCTACAACTTTCATTCATGACAATTTCCTAATAATGGATGAATAAAGATGAAATTAGCCTAGAATAGAGGCATGTCAAGAAAAAGCTGGAAAATTAAGCAATTCACAAAGGGTCGCGATTGTTCAAGCCACTGTTCAAGGTCAGAAAAATTGAAGAAGACGACCGAAATACCGGCACTTTGAGCAGCTAGCCGGTCCCATTCTGTATCTATATTCGTGACAAAAGGTCGCAACGGTTGCAAATCAGAAGGCCAGATGGTTTTGACTGGCACACTGGTGTGTCAACAAGGGTCGCGACGGTATAGGCCACGGTTCGAAGTCGGAAAATTTGCAAAGTAAGGAGCGACAAAGCAGTACCATGGCCAACATATGGAAGTATGGTACATGATCAGCTCACGAAGAAAAATGTTAGAACACATACAACTCTTAATCCTTAAACCTTCTTCTTTTCCAAAAAACCCAAACTCCATTAAAAGATCATTAAAACCTCAACCTCAGATTAAAACAACACCAAATCACCATAATTTCATATCCAAATCCAACCTTTTGTTCCTACAAACAAAATTTACCCATCCAAATCATTCCATAACACCTAGATATCAACAATCAAATTCCAACATTTTCGAAAGTCATTTTTCTAAATTTTCTCAAACCCATATCATCCAAGCAAGATTCCATCATAACCATATAAATAATCACCATCTTACACCTTTCCTAACCCAAATAACACCTTATCTACCTATAATCAAAGGTAGTTCAAGAGTGTTTAAACCTTTGATTTAGAGGTCAAAAGAGATAACGAAAAGAACGAATACACTATCTAGTGTTAGGGAGATGGAGAAGAAGCCAAAAAAGGTATTAGGTGAGATCAAGAGCCACACCTTCATATGTGAGTGTGTGAAGTAAACAAATTGTAGAAGGTAAGACCAAAAGATTTCTAGAGCTGGATGATTTATTTGGATGGAGCACATTCAGAGGTAAGTGAATGCAAATATCGGTGATACGAGAAGTTTACATACAAGAAAAACACTGTACCATATCTTGGGTATTGATCACGCGAGGAAATAGTCTCGCAGATATGTTTTCTTTATTCCCTATTATTTTTCATTACTTAAAATATAGGTGTTAGTTTTTTGTTTTTTATCGAGTTTGTTTCGAGTCTTGAGGACACGGCTCATTGTTGAGTTGGGTGTGGGGATTCATTGTCCCTCATCTCCATTTTATGTTTTGTATTTCTTTTTAGGTAAAATTATAAAATTTAAGAGATGGAATTAGATGTATAATGTGTTTAATGGCCTAAAAGCATAAAATTTAGTAAGTTAATGATATAGAAGTAATTTGTTTATGAACTAGTTATATTGTATGCTTTGAAATATGAACATGAAAGTACACCTTAATAGTAAAGAAAGGACTAGTAAGCAATGCAGTAGAAGTAAGTATGATGTTAGGAGCCTTGAGGGGTGTGTAGGCCGTGAGATCCAAGTTAGTTGATAAACATATTTAGTGAACGTGCTAGAGGAGGGAAAGTAACAAAATTGAATAGTTTAGAAAGTGATTAAGGTAGTTTTTTGATAAACCTTTGTTGCCTTGTAGTTTTTTGTCTAAATTTAATTAATTATTATCCTTCTCAGCCCCTTCTAGCCTTTCTATAGCCTTTTTATTAGCCACATTACAAGCCATACCCCTTAGATTATAGGAATTTTCCATATGACCCGCACTCGAATCGCGATACTAAGACATTTGCTTAGAGCTTGAGTTTGGGGTGGTAGGATACGATTATAAAAAACACTTGGGTTGGGTATTTTCGAGCTTATTTAATTGTGATCTTGATGATGATTCACTTGTTATTAATGTAACCCTTTGTTAGTGTAAAAAAGTATTAAAAAGAAAATAAATATGCTGAAAAGAAGTAGGATGATGTCTCACATAAAAACGAGAGTCATAGCTAACTTACAAAATAAAAGAATATGAAAAATATTATTTGAAGTGGACCGGCAAAGTGAAATTTGTGTGTGATCTTCTTGATGCTTTATATTGTATTATTGGGGATTCTATTTAGTGCATCAAAATTTGGGTTGAGTGAGAACATCTTATGAGAGTAACTCAAGCTCTAGGGAGATTCGTTGATGGGTAGTGAGGAGAGAGTCAAAAGCTCACTCTACATTATCCAAATAAAATATCAAACTATCCTTAAGCCTAACATTACAACCTTAAAGACTTTATGAATCTTAACTATGTGATCTAAGAGCAATTGAACCAATATAGAGTAGTTAGATGGATCATTGGAGACTTTGTTAGAATTGATGAACACTCTATAGCCTCAATATCAAACCAAGTGCAAGACTTATCCTTCATGCATTGCAAAGCTAATATAATCTAATCTTCAAATTAAATCGTGTTTATTGTTTGTATGATTAGTGTATATATATATATATATATATATATGATTTAGTTTGTAATATTATTACATGAAACTTTCTAAGTAGTTTCTTTAAAAATATTTTTTACATTCTTCCTCTCCACATGCTTATTTGACTAAGCTGGTACTATAAAGACTTCCCTATGTTCTTATTTCTTATTGTGTCGGGACGACACAACTTTGAGTTAGGGGTCTTGATGTCTCCGTATTTGTGATGAAATCATCTATTCATGAGACATAATTTTAGGTGTATTATGTGCTTAGCTTAGGGGGTATTCCCCATTAGTTGATAATTTCTCAATTCTTTTGTTTTGGAGGTTTGTTACTTTTAGAGCATTTTTAGTATTATTTGTGTGTTAAACGTGAAGCGCTTAGGTAAATGTGAAGCTCTTAGGTACAAAGATTATAATTAGTTTTTAAATCAATGTTAAGGAGTATGGATAGAAGATCCAAAACGAAATCATGAGTTAAAAGGAAAGAAACTGGTTTTTGGAAAGTGCAAAAGCTACCAAAAGTTGTTGTCCAGCTGTAAAGACGTGTAGTATTTTCAATACTTCATAATTTTGACAAGGAATTTGAAGGAGCCCATTTATATTTATAAAGTTCATTAATTTTTCGTCGTTTCGATACCAAGATCAGTTGATTTGGAACTGTAACGAAGGACATATGATTTTTACAAACTTCAAAGGTCAACCAGTCCCAATTTTTAAGAAAAATGCATCTGGGTTGGATTAGGATTAGGATTAGGATTCAAAAACCTAGTCCATGACTTAAATATTTCGTCCAACACCTATATAATATTTGTATGTCACCTTAGAAACTTATCCTTGCCTTCATAGCCTGTATATTATCATCTTAGAGAGAGCAAGTCGACCTAGAGAAGAAACAACAAGAGTTGAAGCATCACAATATAAATTATGCATCTCTCATTCTCTATAATTAGGGTAATTAGTTATAGGTTTAAGGTTTAACCATATTTCTAAGATTTTATTTTTTAGTTTTGCTTATAAATTAGAGATAATTTCTAATTAAGTCCAGAACCCAAAAAATTGTGTCTTAAGAAGTCCAGCCCAAAAATTTGGATGAAAAAGGTCCAAAATTTATTTTCAGGCTTATGATATACCCAATATAACCCTATTCTTCTTTTATACACTAAAGCCTTTTTTCTAATTCTTCTATACACGCCACTGACAAAGAAAAATAGTTATTCCTTCTAACTCTCTCTTCTTCACCAGCCATGGCCAACACTAGAAGACCGCCGCCAGTCCAAACCCTCTCTCTCACTTCCGACCTCCACATCACAGCAGCAACCCAATACAACCGCCCTTCCTTCTGTCCGCTCGAGCCCACTAACACAGCCGCCACTCTCCGACCAGTTAGATTTATCCCTGCCCATTGTAGCGAACCTTCTCCAGCCATAGCCAAACCTCCGCCAACCTAAACCATCTCCATCATCTCTGATCTCCACATCATAGCAACAACCCAACACAACCTCCACCACTTCTGTCCGTTCGATCCCACCAACACAGCCACCTTTCTCCGACCAGTTAGCAGCCTCGCCTCTCCACAAATCCATCCACAACCCACAACCACCGATCATTGTGCGAGGGTTTCTGTTTGGACAGCAGGTAGCAGCGGCCCTATTCACAAATCTGACCACAACCCTTTCCGATCCAAATTTTATCAACGAACTTAGCAATATCACACTTATCCTTCCTCCAGATCGAGCCCACCACCATGCCTCATTTCAAAAAATACAACCCACACCCATTTCTGAAATCATATGCCCAACATAAAATCATTACCTTGCGCCTAGCCAACAATGTCCGATCATCCACCACCACAGGCCCTAACAAAACTCCACTGTGATCTGCACTAAGTTCGCTGGTTAATCGAGAGTCCATTTCTAAAACTTCCCAAGCTTCTGAAATATAAGGACTCGAGACTCCAGATTCACGATCAATGGCGGTTTCCACTTCTTTTCCCATTCTTTGCAATCAAACGTGTGTACAAAGCCCACTAAATGTGTGTACATAGCTCACCAAGTGTGTTTGTACATAACCCACCAAACGTGTGTACAGAGCCCACCAAATGTGTTTACAATGCCCACCAATCTCATGATAGTGGCTTGATTTTTTTATTGGTTGTCCACTAAACATATGTACAAAGCCCACCAAAACGTGTGTATGGAGTAATAAGAAGTTTGTAAATTGGTTGTCCACCAAACATGGCCGTGTTTTTATGAATACGAATGTATGCCTTTTTATCTTTGTAAATATTATTACCTGAGAATAGTGTTGATAAGATCTCTACTGCTTGTAGCGATGGTGATTTGATTGTTATTATTCAGAAATTGCTTCCTCCTCAGACCAAGAAGCCCAAGACCATTGAAGTTCAATAATTGCTTGATTAAGGATTTTCCATGGTTGTGTTTTTACGAATATGAATGTATGCCTTTTGATCTTTGTAAATTTTATTCTCCTAAACTATCTAGTCTAACTCAAACTTTTTCAAATTAGGAATTATATAGAGTAATAATAAGTTTGTAATGTTGTGCTTAAGTTTGTCACCCAAAATTAACTAGATATATTCCAACAAAAATAAAGTCTCGTGAATGATTAGTAAATTTGTTACCCATCGTTTGAATCTCCAAAAGCGATTATACAAAGTCGCTAACCTGCACAAGAGCCCACCAAACGCGTGTAAAGAGCCCACCAAACAGTGTGTAAAGAGCCACCAAACGTGTGTATCGAGCCCACCAAACATGTGTACAAAGCCCAACAAAACGTGTGTATAAAGTCCACAAACCGTGTGTACAGAGCCCACTAAACATGTTTACAGAGCTCACCAAGGGTATTACTGACTATGAATATTATAAAAATGGGCTGGACCTATTAAAGAAAGTAATTTTGGCTTTGGACCTTTTGGTTTAATCACCCTTATTAATATATTTATAAGTAAATAATATATTAATTTATAATATATAATTTTAAACGAGCTCACGAGCCGGACTCGAGTAGGCTCGTTTACTTATCGAGATTAAAATAGAGCTTGAGCTTAAGCTTGTTTATATTCGAGCCGCTCTCGAACGAGCTTTTCTTCGAACCGAATTTGAGTTGCTCGCGAGCGGCTTGGTTCATTTACAGCCCTATGCACATCTTAGAGGAGCACTCATGTGTTTTTTTTTACAATAATTTTCTCCCATATTTTTTGTAATTTTTTTAAAACAGTTAAAAATAAAAAATGAAAACTCTAAAATGACGTTGTATGTTTTTTTTTTTTTTTTGTCAACAACGTTGTACGTTTTTCAAGAATATTCTATTGACGATGAACAGAGGTATCTTGTGGAACAAAAAAGAGAAAAGAGAACAGAGGTATCTGTTCTCAGACTAAACAGTGTAAAACACTAATTGGTAGAAAATAGTAAATGACAAGTTGTATGATAGAGATATGGATTGTCATTTAGTTTAGAAATTTCTAGGCACGCCCAAAAAGCAGCAAATTATGCAAATTTAGGCCTTTCTAGCTTTGTTACGGATTAGTTCCAGAAAGTTTGATTTCTTATAGCGGTCAAAGTACTCGATACGGAAAAAATAATTGGTGGTCCATTAAGCATAAGTTTTATCATCTGTGCCCATCACACGGCAATTTATATTTGTCTCATTCTTTATTCTCAATAGTGATAAGCATATTCCAATTCGTTTCGTTTTTTAATTAAAATCAGAACCAAACTGAAATATTATACTAGTGTTTTATAATTTTAAAATTAAACGTTTTGCAATTGGTTTGCATTCATTTTTGGTTTCGAATTAGTGTGTTTCGTTTCAGTTTTTCTTTCGTTATGAATTTAAATATTTTATCAATAATCTATGTTATACAATTTTTTAAAATATAGTTTTTAATAGTGATTAATATTTTAATAACAATTAAATTACTACTCAAATAACAATTATCTTAATTTATAATATTAAAAAGTTTATAAAATTAAATTATTACTTCTGAATTCATCAACCATGATTTATAAAATCAATCAATTGGATGTTGATTAATATAATTTTAAGATATATAAAAAAATTCTCGCTAATAACACCGGCAAATAGTATAACAAAAAATTTTACCTAGATGATAAATTACCAACTAAATATTTTTCCACACAATTCTTATAAAAAATTTCCACAATTTCTATTTTTTCTTTCGTCGGTTCGGTTTTTATTCGGTTTTGTTGGTTCGCTTTTCACATAGTAAAGAACACCGAACCAAAAAAAATTGGATTTTGAAATTGAAAACCAAACCACTTGTTTTTTCGATTTTTGATTTTTTTTGTTTGGGTTTTTCCATTTTTTTGATTTGATTTGTTTTTTTTGCTTCTCATTTGCTCGGTCCTAATTTTCACAAATATTTAATTTGAACGTTATAATTCAAATCTAAAGAACGTTATAATTCAAATCTAAAGAACGTTATAATTCAAATCGAACACGGACTTGGGCATAAGATTCACACTCGAACTCACATCACACATGGCTACCACTAATGTGAATAGGAAGATTAAAACTTCCTAGATCCTTGAGCTTGAGTGGTAACTCCTTTTCAATTCTTCTTGAGGCTCTCTCAGTATGAGCCACAGTCTCTTTACTGGCTTCTACACTCGCTTCTTTCTCTGGAATGACTTTAGTAAATACCTATTGCGCTGTAAGCCCCTTCTTTGCAATCTCAAGCATCTAGGCGTTGCTTTGATTTAGACTGTATGCCTCTACATGTGCCTTGAGTTCAATGTCAACCTTTGAATGTGTCTTAGGAATGGATGGTGACATTGTTGGAATAATAGACGACGAGCCCACCTTCTTTTCTTCTTTTCTTCTTTCTATTCTTATACATCAGGTGAAACTTCTTCTTTCTGTTCTTTTGAGGCTTCTTCCTCTTTCTCTAATGCTCTACTAGCTTGTAGTTCAATGACCGATCTAATCTCTTCTTGCATGTCCTTGAGAAGATTTACAAAGTTAGATTTTTCTGGGCTAAGCTTGGTTTATTCTTCTCAACTTTTGGAACATCCACAGCAATTTCTGCAGCAGGTGGTGATTCCTCTTTCTTCTCTGTTTCAAGTGAGATTACCTTACATGCTTCGAACCCAACATTTCCTTCATCTCCTTTATTGGCCTTCATTTCATGTGCTTGTACAAAAGTATTCACAATGTTCTCTAATTGGGTCAACTGTGTGTGTAAGATCTGTATTGAGGCCTCTTGTTCTTTGAACTTCTCTTGATGCATTTGAATGTTGCTTGTAACTAGATCCATGAAGTCCTATAATTTTTTCACTGACAATACTCCTTCTTGACGGTGTTGTGGTATCGATATAAGCATCATGGGCTGGTTGTTGTGGAGGAGCTGGTCTATTATAATTTTGATTTCCTTAATAAGGACCTTGACCTCTTTGTTGGTAAGTGTTATTCTGGGGATGTTGTTGATAATTACCTTGATTTGCGGCCTTTTGAGGATTTGAATATTGCATACCCAGATGATTTCTATTACCAAATTGGTAATTTCCTCGATTTGATATGAAGTATACAAATGGTGGATTTCCTTCACACTCTTACCATGTATGATTAGGTACTTCACCACGTGGACAGCCTTGTGCTTATTGCACTACATTTATTGTAGCTAAATTTTGACGCTTTTGGTCCATTTTTAATTTATCTGCTTGAATTGATTTTCAAGTGCATCTAATTTAGCTAATTGAGCAGTTTTTGTTTCTAATCGAAGTGTTCCTTTGGTATTTGTGATAGGAGCTCGTGCAATAGGCTAACTCCTTTCTGTTTCCATGTTAGTTCCATACCTTCTATAGTTTCTGTAGGATCCATGGACACAAATCCTCCTATTCCAAGATTATCAACCGTCAATCTAATTTCTACATTAATTCCCTGATAAAACATCGCTAACTGTAAATATCGGGTGTAACCATGGAGTGGACATCTTGGTAAATTCTGTTGAAACCTTGTCCATGCGTCTCCTACTTCTTCATCATTCTCTTGGAAAAAACTAGCAAGCTCCATCTGATCTTTTAATCTCATACTCCTAGGATAAAAACGGTTAAAGAATACGACTTGTAGTTTATCCCAAGTGTTAATTGTATTTGGTGATTGGCTAGATCAACACTTCCAGTCAAGAAAAACGAAAACATATAGCAATACAGTTGCTCACATGTAATTCCTAAAGTAATGTAGGCATCACAAATCTGTAAAATCTTCTGAATTGCTCTTACCGGATCTTGAATCGCTGCACCACTATAGAGTCCATAGCTTGTAAACTGACTAAGCATACCCTTATCGGGCCTAAACTTTGTAGCTTGGATCACTGGAGGACGATACCCTAATGGTTGAACTCGAAAAAGGTGCTTCCAAGCCTAGGAGATCTTGTTCGTGGGGTTGATTATTCCTGGGATTTCTTCCTTATGGTGCTATTACCTAAGGAATAGGCATTAGTTGATTAATATTGTTGAGATTATCTTTCTCAGGTGGAATTAAATATTCCTCTATGACAAACATGGCTTCTCTTTGCTTCTTTTCTTCTCTTCTTCGTTTGTTGCAAGACCTGAATAAAATTTTGGGATTCTCGAGCATACACCAGAACCTGAAAGAATGAAAAACAAAAAGAGAGCGTGAATCTGAAAAAATAATTAAAAACTACTACACTAAAAACTAAACCCACACGCTAACGAGACACAAGTCCCCGGCAGCGGCGCAAAAAACTTGGTGGCTGGTAGGGTGTGACAAAATAATGATAATAAAAGATAAGAACTATCACCCTAACCAATCACGTTACTCACTGCAAGTATCACAAATCGTATGCAAGTTTTAATAGTAAGAAAGATCTGTTCTCAGGCTATGCTGTAGATCTCGATTTTGGGCGCTAGTGGCCTAGCACCTAGGCGTGATTACACGCGGCCTAGGCGGAATTTTACGGTTTTTTAATCCCGATGTGTAATTTTGTATATTTAGTAATATATATGTAGTAATTATTGAAATTTTAACTATTTAAGTCATAAAATTCATCTAACAACACTATAGTAAATATAAAATTACTAAAAATTGAGTTATAATACCAACTAAAGGATTCTCGAAAATAAGAAAAATAACAAAAAGGTCTCTGCGTGCATGTTTTTCCATTAATCGGCGCATAGGCGGCAATTTAATGGCATTAATCGGTGCCTAGACGGGCTAGGCGCCTATTCCACGGCGATTAAGGCGCTAGGAAAAAACGCCTAGAATTTTAACTAGGCGTAAGCGGCTGAGGGGGGGAGTTGACGCCTAGGAGGGGAGATATCTTCACTTTAGTGGACGTAGTTGCAGAATTGACAACTATATTTGGCAGCTTTTCATTTCCTAATTCAACTTTGCTTCCTTTTATCTCCTTATTTATCCCAGATCTTATTTCCTTAACTCATTCGAATTGATTTGGCATCTAATTATTTTCCATAAACCTTAAGAGTTTCACATTAACACACAAATTAAATTAAATATGCTCGAAAGTAATAAATCATCAAATCAAGACATGAATTAAGAAATTATCTAGTAACGGGAAAAAGTCCCTTAACAATTAACCAAATAAACCTAAAATGATGTCTCAAACCTATACTAATATATCATAAAAACTTGGATCGTAATTCTTTACAATATAAATATATATATAATAGTTGGAGGAAGATTTTTTGGGATGTTCATGGTTTAACATCTGTCCCAAGACTTATTTGGTCGCAATCCAGTGTTATTTGGTTAAAAAAATTTCAGGGCGTTGCCCCCGAACCCCCTTTGCCCCCCTCGAACAAAAATCTTGGCTCCGTCCCTGCTAACATGAGTCCTATCTCATTAACGGCTGTTGGATTACTTCCGAAAAGTAAGTCCTTAGGTGTAGGTATTTCCTTCTGGATAGCTAGCTCGACTTCCTGTCCAGTCTGCCTTTGAAGCCTAGTTACCATTTCCTTCGTGTATAAGTGAAAACGGTCTAAGTTGGATAAATAATATAGTTCTTACTACGGTTAAGCAATGCTCTTCGTTGCGGAAAGAACTTGAGAATCACTTTCCTTTGCTTTATCAATCTTCAATATCCTAAGATTCATCGTTCATATAAGATTAATTTGCTTCATCCTTTTGTTGTTGGTGAGGTTACTTCATATTTTCTGGCTTTTGCTTCACTTGGAATTAACTTGTTTTGTTTGGGTAGCCACGATATATCTGTGCATTTAGTCTTCAAGATAGAAATAAGGCTCATATCTCCTTATTCAGATAGCACTTTTAAATTCTATGTAACTTTTTAAATATATTAGGATTTACTAATGAATACTCCTCGTACTTTTTGTGGTGCCTTACGATGATATAGCCACGGTTTTAGATTATTTTAATTGTCAACTTTCTCGAAAGATTAAGAAAAGCAGTTAGCCCAAATTTAGACCTCCTTATGCAGTGGCGGACCTAGAAGTTAATTTGAGGTGGGCTAATTTTAGTTTCGAACTATAAAAAAAATTTATTTCAACCAAGACTTGAACCCTGAGTGCTCAACTTACACCACATTTGACTTACCACTATGCCTACAAAGCTATTGGTTTGTTTTGAACACTAAAAATTACTTAATGTGTAAAGGAGATAATTATTTTTTTTCGAAAAAAATTACACATACATTGCTAAAAATCTCGGGGTCCGGATGGGCTTGAGCCCTTCACAGACCCACATAAGTCTGCCACTGTCCTTATCTTTGAAGGCTCATAGTAGAGCAAGGAGAATATTTACATTTGTACGAGATCAATAATAAAGGGCTTGTGTTGATGATTGTGAAACCCTAGTTGAAAATTTTATGGATAAGGTAAATCTAGATGATGTGCCTCAAATTCATAAGTTAAAGAGACTGAAATTTAAGTTCTAGAGTGATGCATTGTTTATCTCCACATCTCATGACATGAGTATAGTGGCCATTTGTCTCAATTCGGAAGGAATTTGTATTAACTCATTTTTGCTCACCATTATGTATACTAGGGTATGGAAGTTGAAGGCAATGTAATACTCATAACATGTTGTTGGGATAATGTGGCCACCATGAACTTATAACTATAAATTTAGATTGTGTTGAATTTGTTCAAGGCATAAAATTGTCTTCTACAGGTAGGCGAAGTATCATACACGTGTTAACTATAACATTATCACTAATTGGTGATCGATTTTCTCTTATTCATATTCCTAGATTACAAATTGAAGGATCGATAGTGTTTGCAAAAATATTAGAATCTGTCCTTAATATTGTAAGACTATTAGTGATTTTTCATTAATTAGCATGGTGATGCTTGGGGAACCTTTTCTAGAATTGGTATGAATTGATTTGGATTTTGTAAGGACTTATCACCGCCTTATTGTTTTTCATTTAATATAATCAATAATATACAAAAAACTGTTTTAACTATAAAATGTTGTCCAAGGGCTCAATCATATGGAAAAAAATATGGACTGCTCTTGTCGATTGGTTTTAAAAAATTGATTTGGAACTCAAGTTCCAAAATGTAGAACTAGTTACATAATATGTAAAGTTATAATATTTTGGGTGGATATACAATATCTCGTAAATTTTATATTGAAACGCAAATCGAGATTTTTATCTAATTATAACTGGTAAAAAATTCTGGTGAAGAAAGTTTAAAGAAAATTAAATATATAACAGTAAGAATTTGAGGACAAACTTATTTGTCTCCATAAAAACCTTAAGGGGAAGGTTTAATGAGGACAATGACAGGAGACGTCTGTGTTTAATTAGGATTTAAATATACTTGAGATCGCATAAAAAGAAGGTTACAAGGAAGTTTTTTCGTCCAAAAAACCTCGAGGAGAATTCAATCAGATCGCATTATTACAAAGAAAAAAAAAAGGTGTATTACCTTGCATCTTCCTTTGTCTTGGGGTCTAATAAAGAAATAGATGTAGTGTAATAAAGCCTCTTTTGGAAGTGTTCCCGATATACGATCACCAAAGGGCCAACATTTTCAAAAGAAACTGTGTTCAAAATTTGGTGTATGTCTTTTTTCTTACTTAAAAGTAAAGTGTGACCCATCTAATAGAGTTTGAAACACCCGACCAATATAAACACACAAATAGTAAAGAAATTAAACTTCTCTTGATGGTTTCTCGAGGTGAATCTATCTACTAGTGGGTTAGAATCATCTGAAATTAGACAAGGGTTGGTTAGAACCACATGAGGAGTGCCTCCCGATGACACTCCAAATATCAAGTCAATATCAGGGCCGAAAATCGAGAATAATACATATGGATGAATTCTGGATGTACATATAAATAGTGTAGTAATGAAAGTGACACCTCTTCTGGCTAATGGAATGGGTTTGTATAGATATCAAAAGCCCAGTATACTTGGATGACCTTTTGTCATATTATCCAGGGGAATGCTCTGGTTACCAAAGACTCAAATAAGCAACAAAGCGACTTGAAGCCTTTTGGGATCAAGTCCTTGACTCTACTCTCCCTGACTTTTGAGCAGGTGATATTTCAACTATATTCTCACGAGTGTCATAATAATATCCCACAATAGGACTCTACCAATCCTAAAAATACCCCCATGAAATCGAAAGGGGAGAACCAATGACTTCCAATAAGTCCGGCCAAATATCTCACCCAACTTGATCTTTCAGTCAAGGGAGGTATTTATGGACCACTCGTCTATTGAAGTAGGACGCATGTTGATACAAGATTGGTGGAGAAGTCGTAATTGTTACAATTTTTTAATGATTTTTATGCATTACCTTGACGTAAGTCGTCATCCCTCTCTACCAAATTTATTTGGAGCTTCGTGTTATTTTCCTTGTTGTTCAATTTATCTGCAAGACATGTTGAGACATCAAAGCGCTAAGTGCCGGCTAGATGTGTATTCCTCATAGGACCCTAGGGGTATCACCCTTCCTCCTCGACCATCCTCTCGATCGTTCGTTCCTAAGAATTCATCTTCTGATAGGCTATCTACAGAGACCAACATACTTCTTTGGATAAAAGATAAAGTTTTTCCTGGGATTTTCCTTTTGATTCAAGGGTATCCCTTTATATAGAAGACCATTTTTTCCTAAAAATAATAAGTATTTGGGGGCCACTCGTTCGAATGAGCTCCCCCTCTTACTATTGGCGGACCCCCTATTCCTAGGTATGGTTCTAACTTCTACGGAACCACTCGATCATCAGGTTGTGTAATACCTTGTCATGATATCTTATTGACTCGGTAGGTTTATCTCATTCCTGTCTTTTCCTTTTTTTATTTGTTTTACTTTTAATTATATGTATTCCTTTTACATAGGCGATGAGTATTAAAAGCTATATTTTGAGCTTGATGATCCATTCTACCAAGGCTAATCGTCTTGGCAAGGATAGTGATGGAGCTTGCGAGGACGCGTACAACTTGAGGATGAAGGCTAAGAAGTTGCAGGATGATGTGAATCACATTGACTCTTTTTATGAGGGTGTTAGAAAGCTAGATCAAGAGGTGACTGAAGATACGACTAATTTTATGTTAGATACTAACAAGGTCGAGGTTTCTCAACTCAAGGAAGAGTCTATTAGGCATTAGCTTGGATCAAGAAGGTGGTTTGAGATTTAAAAGGTCTAGATGGTCGGAAGTTTAATTGTGTGTGGCGTTGGAATACCAAGTATCTACCGTGAGAAGGGGCTTGTTGTGGTTATAATAGATACTCAATCAGATTGGAAGATTTCGTCCAGCCTGTGTTGTACAACGCGCTTTTAGGGCCTAGGCGGTCGACCATGGCCTATCACCAAAGTAATATTACATGGGGCCTAGGCAAAATTAAGCGGTTATAAATGCCACAATGTAATTTTATATATTTAGTAGTATATAGGTAGTAATTACAATAATTTAAACTATTTAAGTCATAAAATTTATCTTACAATAATATAGTAAATATAATAATACTAAAATCTGATTTATAACACCAGTTCATTAATTCTTAAAAGTAATAATAAAAAAGAGGGCCTAAGCAGCCCTCTTGGCCATTAATCGACGCCTAGAGGGGTTACACAGCTCTTCCACGGTGACTAAGGCACTAGACAAAAATTCCCAACATGTTTACTAGGTGTAGGCAACTGAGGGAGAGTTGATGCTTTGGCGTGCCTAGGTGTGACTTCTACGTCATAGCCTTTTGTACACTCTGTCTCATTCTACGCCGATGATCCCCTCCACGCACATATAATTCCCTTTCTAGGCTCTAACTTGTGTAATTTTCATAATCTCTAGGAGCTTGGTGTAAGAAAATTTTCTCCGGATCGCGATGTTATCTGGTACATTCACGATAGGAGGATCCTGAGGAGGATCCTGAGGAGGATCCCAAGTGGGAGTTACATGCTGATCGTGTAATTGTCCTATAACTTGGTGTATTAAGCGATCAGACTGTCAAGTTACTCCCAGATAAATCACCTCCTCATCAGCAACTAGATGGTTGGTAGATACCAATGAATCTTCTGTCGAAATGAGGTGGTATCGCTCAATGTTAGGGGAAGATTCTTCTTCATTTCTTTGGGAGCCTCCATCATCGACTACCTGAGAGAAACTCTCAACGTCTAGTGGAACTTCAAGGGATGTGGGAGGGGGTGCTTCCTTTTTTGCTTGGCATGGTAGGTCTTGTCCGAATTTGGTTTTCAACGGTGGTATCTCAATGGTTTGGAACTTTTGTTTCCATAAACATCATCAACTGATAGAGCGTGAAACGCCCGACAAATACGAACACACGCACAATGGAACTTTGAAACTTATCTTGATGGTTGGTTTAGGTTATTTTATCTCTTAGTGGATTAAGTGAACTGAGATCAAACAAGGGTCAGGAACACATGAAGAGGTACCTCCCGCTGGTAGTCCAACATTCAAGTCAATATTGGGTTTGAAGACCGAGGAGGATACTAATAGACGAAGTCCAACTGTAAATATGAACAATGTAGTAATAAAACTGATGTCTCCTTTGGCCAATAACATGGGTATTTATAGATTGTAAAAGCCCAGTATACATGGATGGGTTTTTTTCGTATTCTCCAGAGAAGTGCTCAGGTGACTAGAGTCTCGAACAAGCAATAAAGCAACTTGAAGCCTTTTAGGTTAAAGTCTTCGGCTATACTATCTTTGGCTTTGTGAGGAGGTGATCTGCCAACCTATGCTCACAAGTGTGGCATAATCATTGCCCTCTACAAAACAGAATCGAGTCTATCACAATCTTCTACTTATATGTGTAGACAAAAATACCAAATCAAGTCTATCCTATAGCCTATGCTGTAGAAATCGCTTCTTAGGCGCGCCTAAGCGTCAACTCCCCCTCAGCCGTTTACGCCTAGTAAAATTGTTAGACGTTTTTGCCTAGCGCCTTAGTCGCCGTAGAAGAGGCGCCTAGGCACCGATTAATGTCAAAAAATGACCGTCTAGGCCCTCCTTTTATTTTATTTTACTCTCAGGAATTCTTGAAGTAATATTATTACTCTAATTTTAGTTTTTTATATTTAATATAGTGGTATTAGATGAAATTTATGACTCAAATAGATAAAATAGATAAAATTTATATAATTAATATTAATAAATATATTAAACTAAATAGTAGGATTCAAAACCGCATAATCCCGCCTAAACGCCACGTAATCCCTTTAAGTGTTAGGCCTCAGTCGATCGCATAGACCGCGGAACCGAGATTTACAGCATAACCTATATGTTAGAATATTCTATGGAAATAATATCCCATCAATCAAGGTGCAATATTTACCATAAACAGTAGAATAATATCTTGGTAATATCTACCATAATTAGTATTACCATATATCTTGTTAATATCTACCATTATTAGTATTACCATATATCTTGGTAATATCTACCATTATTAGTATTACCATATATCTTGGTAATATCTACCATAATTAGTATTACCATATATCTTGGTAATATCTACCATAATTAGTATTACCATACTGAGCGTTGTAATAGACTATATATAGGGGTCATATGTATGCAATTGAAGTATAAAAAAAAGAATAGATTTTATCTCCACAAAACCTTTTTTCTATTCTAACATGGTATCAGAGCGGGATCCTGATTTTGGGAACTCAGAAAAAAAAAATATCATCATCGTTCTTTTTTTTTTCCAACCAAAATTAGCCAAACAATCAAACCTTCAGCCAAAACATGTCAGAAGTCACAGAACACTCTGACAACAATAACAATCCAAGTAATATCCCCGATGAATTAACACTGCGAATTGCTGCGTTACTCCGAAATAGTTTCAGAACACATCCTACAACAACCAATTCAGTAAACAAATATCATTCAGATTCACAACGAAATAGGGACAGAGAAGACAAATCAAAACTTTCTTGCACCCATTGTGGGATGAAGAAACACACCAAAGAAACATGCTTCAAGATTGTAGGCTACCTAGATTAGTGGGAAGACAACCACAAGGAGAAAATGGGACATCGTGTGACCAGTGGCAAAGGAGCCATCGCTGTGAGTAATCAAGAAATCAGAACAGAAACATCAACACCAGGACAAGATGGAAGCGCAATGGGTTATGGAGGTGCTGCTGTGGGACTAAACCAGACGAACCCAAGAGGTAAAGGGTTTGGATTTGACAACCCAAACCCTTCAATTTCTAACCCTGATTGGATTTTTGATTGTGGAGCTACAGATACTATGACCTATGATAAAAAAGATTTTTAAAATTTTTCATCATCCTCTAAGTCCCATATTGAGACCGCTAATGGAGAACTTGTTGAAGTAAAAGGAGGGGGTTCTATTATATTTTCTGAAAAAATGAAGTTGGATAATTGTTTATATGTTCCGACTTTATCTTCGAAATTGTTGTCACTTAGTCAGGTGACAAAAGAACTCAACTGTGTGGTACTAATGTATCCAAAATTTTGCCTTTTGCAGGACATTCTTACGAAGAAGATAATTGGGCGTGGTACTGAGCGAGGGGGCCTTTACTACGTTGATGAGGTGGTTCACCAGGGACATTCCATGCTTGCTCACGGAACGGTCAATAGGCAACTTTGGTTGTGGCACCGACTTTTGGTCATCCATCATTTGGGTATCTCAAGGTTTTATTTCCTAGTCTTTTTTCAAATAAATCCACTCATATGAAGTGTGAAACTTGCATTCGTGCTAAAAATCATAGAGTTTCTTTTTATCAAAACAACACTAGAGTTGAGTCTGCTTTTTCATTAATACATTCTGATGTGTGGGGTCCAGCTCCAAATTCTAATAATAGTCGTTTTCAATACTTCGTATCATTTATAGATGATTTCTCTCGCATGACTTGGATATATTTTCTAAAACATAAATCAGAAGTGCCTGAAAAATTCTTCACATTTTACCAAATGATTCATACTCAGTTTAATAGAAAAATACAGATTCTTCGCTCTGATAATGGGGGAGAGTTTGTAAATCAAAACATGCAAGCCTTCTTTCAAAAAAATGGTCTTGTCCATCAAACTTCGTGTCCTAACACACCTCAGCAAAATGGTGTAGCCGAACGAAAGAATAGGATACTACTTGAAATGGCTCGAGCCATGATGATTGAATCTAAAGTTCCTCAATCATTTTGGCCTGAGGCTCTAGCTACATCAGCATACCTAATCAACCGTCTTCATACCCAAACTCTTAACCACAAGAACCCCTTACAAACCCTAGCTACCCAAACTACAATCCCTTCTATCCTAACCTTACCACATCGAGTCTTTGATTGTTCAGTGTTTATTCATATTCCCAAAACCGATAGAAACAAACTTGATCCTTGTGCAGAGAAATGTGTCTTTGTGGGCTATGCCATACATCAAAAAGGGTATCGTTGCTATAATCCAACCACTCGTCGCATCCATATCACTATGGATTGTGACTTCTTAGAATCCGAATTTTTTTTCTGTCACCAACCTAGTGTTCAGGGGGAGAGAGATAGTGAATCACTAAGTTGGTTAAGCAATCAAAGTTGTTCTGAGACTGCTCTAACAGAGAAAGTAGATGGATCCACTGAACCTGCCTCTCCCAACGTAGACGAGGTTGACGAACCAGTACACACAATCAATGAATCTACTTCAGACGATGTCCAACAACAGGTAAATGAGACAAACCTTTATTTGAATAATAATACTAACCACGATGACAGCTTAGTACCAGAACTAGAAGAGTCTGAGGCATATGTCCTACCTCCAAGGAGAAATAGAGGTGTACCGCCTAAGCGATACTCACCAGAGCATGTGCCCTGTTCCTCAAGATATCCAGTAAATATAGCAAGGGGGAGAGTTGATGAGGTTGCAAAGACATTCTCTGTTACTCTTCTTTCAGAATACATTCCAAAAACAGCTCAAGAAGCAAGAAAGGTGGTTGAATGGAAAGAAGCTATGAATACAGAAATGAAAGCACTTTAGAAGAATGGCACATGGGAGAAATGTGTATTACCAGCAGGAAAGAAACCAGTCGGTTGCAAGTGGGTCTTTACCATCAAATATAAGGCGGATGGAACCATTGAACGATACAAAGCAAGGTTGGTAGCCAAGGGTTATAGCCAAACATATGGCATCGACTACTCAGAAACTTTTTCACCGGTTGCCAAAATTGACACTATCAGAGTTTTATTTTTGATAGCAGCTAATAAAGACTGGCCACTCCATCAGTTCGATGTCAAGAATGCTTTCCTACATGGAGATCTAAAAGAAGAGGTATATATGCAAGCACCACCCGGTTTCTCGGATGTGTTTCGAGGAAATGAAGTATGCAAGCTTAAGAAAGCGTTATATGGACTTAAGCAGTCTCCACGTGCATGGTTTGGGAGGTTTACAATGACTATGAAAAAATATGGGTACAGACAAAGCAATTCTGACCACACCCTCTTCTTCAAGAGGAAGGGAGATATGATTACATGTCTTATAATATATGTCGATGACATGATCATAACAGGAAGTGATGAAGAAGAAATTGCACAACTTCGAAAGAATCTCTTTACAGAGTTTGAGATGAAAGATCTCGGAGGACTGAAATATTTCCTAGGTATCGAAGTTCTCCGATCAAGAGAAGGTATTTTTATCTCTCAACAAAAATATATACTTGACTTGTTGGCTGAAACTGGTATGGTGGATTGCAAACCGAGCGATACTCCAATGGTGGTGAATCACAAACTCAAGATGATTGATGGAGATGAGCTAGCAGATCGAGAAAAGTACCAGAGGCTGGTGGGAAAACTAATCTACTTAGCCCATACTAGACCATATATTGCTTACGCTGTTGGAGTAGTAAGTCAATTCATGCACCAACCGCAGGTAAATCACTTGGAAGCAATCATGAGGATAGTACGATATCTTAAAGGCACTCCAGGAAGAGTTATCGTATTCAGAAAAAACGGACACCTAAAGATTGAGGCTTTTACAGATGTTGATTGGGCTGGTAATCCAAATGATAGACGATCTACTGCAGGGTATTTTACCTTAGTTGGAGGAAACATGGCCACTTGGAGAAGTAAAAAACAGAAGGTAGTGGCACTATCAAGCGCGGAAGCAAAATTCAGGGGGATTGTAAAAGGAATCACAGAGATTCTCTGGTTGAGAATATTGATGACTGAAATTGGTTTTCCACTAAATAGTCCGACACAGTTGATGCGTGATAATAAGGTAGCAATTAGTATTTCAGAAAACCCTGTACAACATGACAGAACAAAACACGTAGAAGTAGATCGGAACTTCATAAAGGAGAAGATTGAAGATGGCACTATTGAGCTACCGTGTGTGAGATCTGAAGACCAGCTGGCAGACATTCTCACAAAAGCAGTTACAGGAAAGATATTTGAATCAGTATTATGCAAGTTGAGTATTGGAGATCCCACTACTCCACTTGAGGGGGAGTGTTAGAATATTCTATGGAAATAATATCCCATCAATCAAGGTGCAATATTTACCATAAACAGTAGAATAATATCTTGGTAATATCTACCATAATTAGTATTACCATATATCTTGGTAATATCTACCACTATTAGTATTACCATATATCTTGGTAATATCTACCATAATTAGTATTACCATATATCTTGGTAATATCTACCATAATTAGTATTACCATACTGAGCGTTGTAATAGACTATATATAGGGGTCATATATATGCAATTGAAGTATGAAAAAAAGAATAGATTTTATCTCCACAAAACCTTTTCTCTATTCTAACACTATAGCTACACATTCAACCTAAAAAAACATTTATCATCTAAGGGATTGGTTCCTCAAGAGTCAAGACCATCAATGCGTGTATCAACATTCACTAGCCTAAGAAGTATATTGAAATTTGTATCATGTTTGCGTGCTGGAACATTTGAGTTACTAAGATGAGATGTATCTCTGACAATAATATTAAATGGGATGAAAGGAAAGGTTGACAAGGCAACAAGGAAAGATATGTTTGATATTTTTTATCCATACCTCACGGCATGTCAATATGACCGCATCTCTCATTTTGCTCAGGGACAAAATTTTGGTTCACGTTAACAAAGGTCACCACTGGTCGCAATCCAGTACTATACTTTTTTTAGTTTTGCGAATGATCAAGTTCAATTTGAGACTATCTGCAAGGGTCATCAAGACAACATCATCATATATAAGGAAACACGGTTTAGTGTGGATCTACTCTAGAAGAAGAAGGTCTGACGCTTCATGAAAGATGTTTGCTTGCCCAAGAAGTCAATTTTGATCTAGCTATGATTGAATTTGATGCCTTGAAATATCGAGGCATTATCCGTATGTATAAAGATAGATTGAATATTGGAGTTCTATTAAAAAGAAAAAAATTCAAATCTCTCTAGTGGTAGGTGGTCCTTTTGTCATATTCTATGTTCAGATAATTATCCGGGCAGTTTTTTTTTTTTAATGTGTGATGCGAATTCTGATGTTAAAATTAGAGTAAATAGCACTTTTGTCCCATTCGTTTATACCCGATTGACAGGTTGCCCCCTAACCTTTAAAATGCGATTCGTTGCCCCCTAAGTTTTAATTTCGTGCCCCATTACCCCCTGACTGTGTGTTCCGTCCATTTTGGCTGTTAAAAGTGACGTGGCATTTCCATGTCACCTTTTTTTTTTAATCCAAGTGTTAATTAAGTGTTTAATTAACTTAACCTAAGGGTAAAAAAGGTTTTTTATAAATAGTTTTTATATAAAATATAAATAATAAAATAAACCCCCCACCCCACCGCACCCCCCCTCCCCTTCTTCTTCTTCCTCCCCTTCTTCTTCCCCGAGACCTGCAACCTGCAACTTAAAAAAAAAAAACTTTGCTCTCTTCTCCATCAGAAAAGTCTTTAATTTAACAACATTAAATCTATCTGAAAATCGCCTCCTAATTTTACCATCCACAATCGGTAATTTAAATTCATTACAAAAAATCGATTTACACAGTAACAAAATATCTGAATTACCCGAATCATTTTGTTCTCTCATCACCTTAATTTCTCTAAATCTAAGTGGAAATCAATTACGTTCTTTACCTTCTAATATCACTAATCTATCTAATCAATCTTCAAGAACTTAACGTAAGCTCAAACAATCTTTTAGCACTTCCTGATACAATTGGATTACTAGTAAAACTCACGAAATTAATAATCGAAACTAACGATATAGAAGAAATCCCTCATACAATCGGTCAATGCTCTAAACTTAAAGAATTTCGTGCGGATTATAATCGAATTAAAGCTTTAACCGAAGCAATTGGAAGAATTAGTACACTTGAAATACTCTCGATTCGTTATAATAATGTTCGATAATTACCTACTACTATGTCATCTATGGAAGGTTTAAAGGAGATTAATGTTAGTTTTAACGAGCTTGAATCTATACCCGAAACATTATGTTTAGCTACTAGTTTAATGAAGATGGATATTAGTCCTGCATCTAGATCGTTGGGCAAAGACATGGAGGAGAGAGCAAAGTTTTTTTTTTTAAAGTTGCAGGTCAGATCGGGGAAGAAGAAGGGGAGGAAGAAGAAGAAGGGGAGGAAGAAGAAGAAGGGGAGGGGGGGGTTATTTTATTATTTATATTTTATATAAAAACTATTTATAAAAAACCTTTTTTACCCTTAGGTTAAGTTAATTAAACACTTAATTAACACCTGGATTTAAAAAAAAAAGGTGACATGGAAATGCCACGTCACTTTTAACGGCCAAAATAGACGGAACACACAGTCAGGGGGTAATGGGGCACGAAATTAAAACTTAGGGGGCAACGAGTCGCATTTTAAAGGTTAGGGGGCAACCTGTCAATCGGGTATAAACGCAGGGGGCAAAAGTGCTATTTACTCTTAAAATTAAAATTTTCGGTGTTATACTTTTTTATCTTTTTTTTTTCAACAGAATATTAATATATTAGATATAAATAGTTTAAAATATAGTGATAGAGTGGTCCCGAAAAAAGGTGATTAGAGGCGACGCTTCTTCGACACACTAGGGTTTCTTTCAATTTCATTGTTGTTCGATTCTTTCGAGTTTTTCGGAGGAGGAGCGTCTGATTGCGAGAAATAGGACTGAGAGGATTACTCTTAGCATAGTGATTTCCATTCCGATGCCTAAGGAAGGGTTACGGACTATGAACGAAGGTATTGGAAGGTGGTAAATAGGATTCCGGTGAGGGTCACAAATAAAGGTCAGGCTTGGAAGATACGTGACACTGAGTGGAAGGGCGATGAATTGGATGTCACGAGTTTTATGGATGACGAGGGTAATTTCGGCGGTGAGATCTGGGTTGCTCATAGGAGTTGCCTTATTAGAGAGGTGGTGGCGGCGGGCTTGTACTCTCTGGTTTACTTTGCTGGTACTAGATGGATTGGGGTGAGGATTGATAGCTTTGGTTGGACGCTTCTTCAAGGGGAGATGCACTACCTGTTTCTTCTTGTTGAGGGGACAAGATGTCGGAAGTTACAGGTCCACTCTGGCAGGGATGGCGAGGCGACGGTGGTCAAGGGCGGTACAATTTTGGTGGGTCAGAAAGGAATAGGTACTTTGAAATTGGGCTTTATTGTGATACATGATAGATATTGGGTTTTAGAGGATTGGGTTATGGGTTTGGATAATTATCTTAAGTTAGTGGATTGGATTACATTAATGGGATGGGCTTACAAGGACACTTATTGGGTTATGTGGCACGCGTGCGGGGTTAGGGACAGGCCTAATGATGATCAATTGGGGTTTACAAGGAAAGTTTATCCTTTCATCTCCCTTAGTGGAATACACGTGGAACAAAAATTAACAAAGGCGCCATCTGACTACGCGGTTAATCCACACTTGTTACTTATGGAGATTCTCGCCCACCGCTTCATCTCCATGGCTCTGGCTACATTATTTAAGGTAATGTTGTTCTTTCTTCCTCCTTCTTACTTACATCCTTTTACAGCTAATCTACTTTGTCTTCCTTCTCTTAAATCTCTATCTCTCATTCCTACTTGCTAGTACATCTTTTCCACAATGGCTACTCACTCTCGCCATGCTTTACCGGTGACATTCCTGGACCCGACGGAAGAAGAAGAGGTTTGGGTAATCGAGTCTGACATCAAGGTTAGACGAGTGGATAATCTTGACAAGGTCTGAGTGCTTATGGTTGTATTATGGGAGATGAACGAGTTAACCTTGCTGGTTTCCGACGATGGGTTTTCGATAGGTGGCATGTCAGAGGCAATGTTATTGTATCCGAGGTAAGCCATAACTACTTTAAGTTAGAAATTGATGATCAACGTGAGAGGGATAGGCTTTGGGGCTTCATACCAGGTAATATGATCGGGTTTCACGCTGGTTTTACGAAGGGTAGCGGTAATTTTAATGGTACTTTCACAACCTCCAACTATTTTGTTGCTTGGATTCAAGTTGGAGGTTTAGCACATATTCAAAATACTATTAAGACAGTTAAATTGATTACGAGGAACTTTACTGATTTGGAAGAAATCGATTTTCCAGAAGACGATAGTGCTATTGTGCCTACTCTTAGGTTTAGGGCTGCCTTTCGTGTTATTGACCCTCTCCCTCCAGGCGTGTACCTTCGTCAGGAGGATGGAGTTGGGTGGGTTACTTTTAAATATGAGAATGTGGGTTTGTTCTGTTTTGAGTGTGGAAAACTTGGTCATAAGAGAGATAACTGCGGGGATCCAATTGATAGAGAGCGGGTTTCAGCTGTGAAACTCAGGTTGATTACGTGGAATATGGAGAATGTCATCAAGGATACTTTAAGTCAGCCTTTATATGGTATTAGAAGGCGCGTGGGAGATAATTTCACTTCTCATGGAAGGTTTTTTCACTGGGACCGTGATGATAATGGTGCTCCTCCTGGTCAGCAGGATGGGCGCGCAAGGGAGGAACGTTCTAAAAGGAGAAATGATAGGGGTAATCCTCCTCGTAGAGAGGAAACTGATGAGACTTCGGAAACCAGGGGTGATGTGGATATGGGAGGTGAACCTCGTGGTAGGAATATAACTACGCTGGAGGAGGTGCTTGGTGAAGCGGTTAGGAGGGGCACGTTTACTCAACAAGCTGTTCGTACTGTGTTTATAAGTGATAAGGAGAATGAAATTAAAGGTCAATCAAAAGATAACCAAGGAAATACTAATGACACTTCAAATAGATCAGCATTTAAGAATTTGACTTCTGATACAGATACTACTGATTCTGATGAAGATAGTACAGCGCATTTTAAATCTAGGGGCAACTCAAGTGCAAAGAAAGGGAGGATTGCATATAAAAGGCAATTTACTACTCAAAACAAAAGGCAAAAGATTCAGTCTAATGTTTATAGTGTGGAAGGTAGTAAATTGCGTCAGCTCACATTAGAGGAGAGGTTGGAACTTAGTGATGCGTTGGTTGAAGATGCTCCAATGATGGAACAAGGAGGGAAACATACTAAAGGGATCAAGGACCTCAGTAATAGTGATTTTGAAGAATTGTATGGTGTGAAAAATGGAGACACAGAACCTGAGATGGAGGAAGATAAGTTTCAAGATCAAGCTGCTGGTAATGAGGATATGGAGGGTTTAGATGGTAAGGTGATGAGTAATGTTGGTGGGTTTGTTGTTGGTAGTTCTGAACCTGTGATAGATAGTGGTTTGGAGGAAGATTTTGCAAGGACTCGAGGCAGAGATGGTGCTAGGGTTCGTGGGAGGCCACGTCGTGGAGGTAGGGGAAGACGAGGTAGCAGCCACCCGGTGATGGCTGCGAACCCAGAATGATAGTGCTATTTTGGAACTATCAAGGCATCAGGGCACCCTTGACAATTCAGGTTTTGAAAGCCATGGTTGGCGAGTATAAGCCAGCTGTGGCTTGTTTTTGTGAAACTATGTTGATGGAATGTGATGCTAAATTGTTTGTAAGGAACTTAAATTTTGAAAAAAAATTTGTGGTTAACCCCCAAGGGAGTATGAATCACTCTGGGGGTTTCCTGTTGATGTGGGACTCGTTGGTCTCAGTTAGTATTTTGGACTCCTGCCCCAATTATATTACTGTCCTTATTAATGATACTTTAAGTTCTTATTATTATATGATTGTTCATAATCCTAATATTTACCTTGAACGGCAAGTTTTGTATCATACTACAGATTGGAGATCACGGCTCGTTGGTCCCATTATTTTAATGGGAGACTTCAACGACATCTCCAATAGCAGTCAACGACTTAGTTCATCTCCGCCAAATCAGCAATATATTTTAAATTTTAATCTTTTTATTTCTAACAACATGCTAACAGAAATTCAAACTTATGGTAGCTATTTCACTTGGACCAATAGACAAGAGGAATCTAATGTGGTCAAATCCAAGATTGACAAGGTGTTTGCTTCCACGGAATGGACATCGAAAGTTCCTAATGCGACAGTCTTTATTCCCCTAGCGGTGGGGTCTGACCACTCCCCTCTCATCCTATTCTCTAATGGAAAAGAGAAAAGACACATGAGACACTTTCGTTTTGAAACAAACTGGTATCTTCATCCACAATGCAGGGATATCATTGATGACGCACGGAATACTCTTGTCGATAACTCCGCTTTACAAGTGGTGCTTCAAAAATGAGAAGTTACATCGAACGCACTGGCAACTTGGGGTAAACTTACCTTCCCAAATAACAAAACAAAGATTAAAGAGCTTGAAAAGTAACTAATTGACACTTCTAATGCCCCCTTTACCCCACAACAACAAGGGGAGGAAATTATGCTTCGCGAACAACTCCTTCTTTACTGGAAAAGGGAGGAGATTTACTGGTCTGATAGAGCTAGAGACCAATGGATCCAGTACGGAGACAAAAATACCAAATACTTTTTTGCTCTTACGTCTCAGAGACAAAACTGTAACCGAATCGCATGGATTCAGAATACAGACGGCGACTGGGTTCAAACGGAGGATGAAATTAAACAACAGTTTAATAACTTTTACTCTAATCTTTTACACGAACAGGAACCTACGGAGTTAAATGAAGCTTTGCGTGATATAACCCCAAATGTGACTTCCGAACTGAATGGTACTTTGACACGGATACCAGATGAGATGGAGATAAGACAAGCTACTTTTGATATGATCCCTAACAAAGCACCAGGCCCAGATGGTCTGAACGGTAAATTTTTTCAGGAATATTGGGATATTATAGGCCCTGACCTGGTTAATTTAGTAGTGGATTTATTTACTAATAATACCCCCTTGACTCTATTGAATGAAACACTTATTACTTTGATTCCCAAAGGAGATTGTCAGACAGGTGTGGGTGATTATCGCCCTATCTCGTGTGTTAACTTTGTGTACAAGGTGATAGCAAAAATACCGGATAATAGGTTGCAAGCCTTAATCAATGATATCACATCACCAACACAATCTGCTTTTATCAAAGGACGAGCCATTCAAGATAATATCCTTATTGCACAGGAAGTTTCGTACTTTATGAAACATAAATTGAAAAATAAAGCTAATTTTGAAGCTATTAAACTAGACATTGCAAAGGCTTATGACCAAGTACATTGGGAATTTCTTCGTCTTTTACTGGAGAAACTAGGGTTCGCGCCCAGATGGGTGCAATGGATTTGGAATTGTATCTCGATTGTCACTTTTCATATTAATATTAACGGAGAACGCCAACCACCCTTCAAGCCTGGCAAGGGTATTAGACATGGGGACCCACTATCACCACTTTTATTTGCTTTACTTACTGAATCTCTTATCTCTCTATTGGAAACCAAGGCAGAACAGGGAAGGATTACAAGTATTCAGATAACGCGTAACTGTCCAACTATATCACATTTACTCTTTGCCGACGATTCCTGTTCTTCATATCTCTGGATGGTCAAGACCTCCAGGAGTTTCAAGAGTATATTAATACCTACTGTCGATGTTCTGGGCAGAAGATTAACTATCATAAATCGTCGGTTTGTTTTAGTAAACAGACTCTGGAAAATTTACGCCAACATGTTATATCTACACTACATATTACTGAGACAAAAGACTTGGGAAAATACCTAGGAATACCACTTTGTCACAAAAGATCAAGGATGGAAACATTAAATTGGATAGTTGAAAAGGTTTTTCACAAAGCTCAAAGATGGATAGCTAAACTCCTTTCGGAAGGCGACAAAGAAATACTTATTAAAGCTGTTCTGCAGGCTATTCCTTGTTATGCGATGTCTATTTTCTCTTTTCCTATTGGCTTCTGCAGGAAATTGGCATCTATTATTGCTCGATTTTGGTGGAATTTGTTGGAGAAACGGAAAATTCATTGGCTTGAGTGGGAAAAGATGACTGCAGCCAAAGTGGTAAGGGGAATGGGCTTTAGAGACCTGAAGAGGGCAAACAGGGCACTTCTAGCTGCTCAGGCTTGGAGAATCCTTAACAATCCTAACCTTCTGGTATCTGGAGTTCTGAAAGGTATTTATTTTCCTTATGGGACTTTTCTCGACGTAAAGATGCGGCAAAGTCGGATTTGGTCGTGGGCTAGTTTGATCGAAGGAAGGGATTTACTTGTAGAACACGGTTACATTCAGATTGGAAATAGGGAGTCTACCAGTATATGGAAACACAAATGGCTACCCTCCGAAATTATTAAAGATCGTCCGTTAGAAACTAATATTGAAACAGTTAACCAGTTGATGACAACACAGAAGAACAGTTGGGACTGGACGGTGATTGATAATACTCTACCCCGGCCAGTTCATGGAGAAGTGGCTAGGATTCCCCTCCTCGAGCCGGAAGGTCAGGATACATTCATTTGGCCATTTACTAAATCTGGTACGTATACTTCTAAAACGGGTTACAAATTATTATCACAACTTGAGACGATTGGAACAGCACAAACCTCGATCCAAGCTGAACTGAATAATCCAAAAGTGTGGAATAGGATTTGGAAATCTAATGTTCCTAATAAAGTGCGATCTTTTAACTGGAAGGCGTGTCGTAACTTACTACCTACTAAGCTGGATTTATTCAGACGTCACTGTAGTGACAGAAAATACTGTATATGGTGTAAAAATCTGACGGATACGGTTGTACATATGCTTTTATCTTGTAATTTTTCAAAACAGGTATGGGCAGCTATCGCTTTACAGATTCGGGTACCGGAGGCAGTTCCTGCTTCAATAGGCGACTGGATCTCCAAGACTTGTGACATGATGGTCAACAGTATTTGGGAGGAAAATATCTTAGTAGCATGTCTACAACTGACACTGTGGAACATTTGGAAAGCCAAAATGAAAATGTTACACGAACGAGTTCATATTCGACCACAAACGATTATTTTCTCAATTCATGCAGGTTTCACGGATCTATTCAGAGCTTCTTGGCCCCCATCTCCGGCGCCACCAATTAGTTGCTAACCCGATGCAAGACGTTGAGTTCAACAATGCTATCTTTGTTTATACTTCTGATGCTTCCTTTACAATAGCAAACGAACAAAGTGGTATCAGAATTGTTCAGCGGAATACTCTTACAGGTCAACGCGTTACCTTCTCAAAACCAATCTGGACAGATTCGGCGGCGGAAGGGGAAGCTACTGCGGTCCTTGAAGCTTCTAGACTTAGCCTAGCCCACCCAGGTACTAAGACCGTCATCTGTTCAGACAACCTTGACTTTGTTCAAGGACTTAAGTCGTTGCCAGCTGCATGGTGGAAAGACCGTCCATTCATTAAGCGGATCAACCAGATGGTTGAAGTGCATGGGGCGCTTTGCTTCAAGCATCTTCCGCGTAGATGGAACAGTCTGGCTGATCGAGCCGCACGTTAAGCTAGGCAATCGGCGTCAGAGCATTTGGACACTTTGGAGTTGGGGTCGGCCTTTACGAGACTTGGAATAGGCTAATATTGTAATAGGATTCTTTACTTGTACGACCGACCAAAAAAAATAGTTTAAAATATTACAAATCAGGCCATTTCTGTAGACTCATTATCAGTTTGTAAAATATTGCTAACTAGGTCGGAATAGAAGAATTTGAATTGCCAAATCAAGTATTTAAGAATTCTTGTTTAACAACCCTATTAAATCAAGTGTTTAAGAACTCTTGTTTGACAACCCTATCAGATGCCTCATTCTTGTTTTTAAGGATAGTAGCAAGACTAGAGTTTGACAGTTCAACAAAAACATAAATATTACAAACAATAGTGTTAATTAAATGACAATTAATAATCTGATTTGTTGAGAGGGTGCATGATCTTTTCCGCGCCATTCTCGCTAATCATGCTTCTCGAGGGGTAGTACATAAAGATTCAAAATGCTAACTACTTTTGCCGCAAGGATTGACTCTACACCAATTTTTTGACTTTTCCTGTTACAAAACCACAATTAAAGTTTATTACTATGCAAGCTACTGTAGCTTCTTTTTCTGATAAAGTTGAATCACAATTTATTTTTTTAATACTTTGGTGGTGGCTTTTTCCATTTATTTTTGAATTTGGTGGGATTATTATTCATAAAATCCCCTTGGGCTGTTTCATTCTCCCCATAGGGTTTGAGATTTTATAGTATTCTTTCCATATTTGCGTGGCTTGTAAACCTGTGTTCATTGGATCACATTTTTTATTATTGTAAATGAAATTATTTATATTGTTCCAAATTTGTCATGCTATTGTGCATATTAACTCTAGAATTCTATCATGTTTATTAAAAGTTTTCATTATCTACGGGATTTGTGTGAAATTAGTAGACTCATTATATGTTTTAAATTTAGGGGACTTGTATACCATACACCTTTGGTCCAAGGGCATATAAATAGCATGTGCTTAACAGTTTAAATTTCATTACAAAATGTACATATATTATCCTTACTACAATTTCTTTTGAAAATATTATCTTCTTTGGAAAGTAAATATCTCAATGACCTCTACATGAAATTTCTTGTTTTTGAAGGTATTTCCATATTCTAAATAATTTTCCATACTTGTTTTGTGTTATTTAAAAGAAATAGTTGATTTGTTACTATCTTTAGCTTTTGTTTTTTATTCTCCCATGTTTTTTATTTATGGTATATTTCTTAGACGGTATAAATTCCATTATTACAATAGTCGATGCATATTTGATTTTGGCAATCAAATTGTTGTATAATCATACTTCTAAATCTTATTTACTATGTTACTAGTATATAGTGTTTCAAAAAAATTCAGTTTTCCAAGTTTGTTCTCAATATTAATAAGTTGTTCAACTTAACTATAGTTTGAGTTTATGGGCTTTCACTTTTATTACTAATCATTTATGTTTGTTGATATTAATAAGTGAATCATTACCTAGTTTTCAATGGATGTTACTCATAAAGTATCCCTACCTTTTAGGATGTTTTTCCATCCCTAAGTGGGTGAATTACCTTGTTTTGTTTCTAAAAAGTTGATATTAAACATGTTTTCACTTTAATAATATATAAAATAAAAAGTTGGGGTTATTAGCTATATTCCAGACAGATCTCTAAGTACAAGACTTCCTTCAAAATTTGAATTTGTTAATATTTCTCATTTTGCCCAATGAATTTTTTTTACCTTTATCATCCCACAAAAAAATTGAAAATAATTGCATCAATTTTATTAATCGTATTTTTTAGAGGTAAAAAAGTGGACATCATAGTTTGAAAGATTTTGTAGAACTTCTTTTATTAATATTCCCCACCCTTTATAGAGATATATATTTAGCAATTTTCAATTTTTAAGAAGAGTATATTATCAATTATGAATTTAAGTTCTTTACTTTTTACTCTATCCTATTTAGTTGGTAGACCTAGGTAGATTCTTAGATTTTTGGTTTTTATGTTTAATCTTTTAACATTAGGCTAAAAAAATTACCGAAGTTATTAAAGTTTTGGCTTAGCACAGTGGCACTTTTATATTTATTTTAAAAAAATTACAGTAAGTTTAAAAAAAATTAAACAAGTTTAACATATTACAAACTAGTCTTCCACTTTATTAAAAATAACTTCAAATGTTAAAAATTTGTAAAATAAAAGAAACTTAATATTTAAACATAAAAGAAAGTTACAGAAAGTTTTTAAAAGTTGTAAATGTTTTAAATTTTTAATAGTTGCCCTTTTTTAGATAACATGTCTTAATCATAAAGGGGTAGAAAAGGTGCTTAGGATAGTGCGCGCCCTTCATCCTTAGCTACTTTGTCCGAATTACAAGCATAGATCGAATTATTACAAGCGACTATAGCTTTGCAAAACGAACCGTTAAGTTTCTCCGATTCCTAAGGTATAAACATTATATACCTAAAAATCATATGTAATTTGTACATAAAGATTTATACATAACTAACTATTAATTTTTTATTTTAGATATTGATAATGAGACATATTTGGACAATACACTAAACACGGTGAACATACCAACTCCTGGTTTTGCTGACTAGAGGCGGGGGCAGAAACTCAGGCAGAAACTCAACCTGGTGATGAAACTAATGAAGCAGACGCATTGCAAGCACAACCAAGGACAAGAGCCCCGAGGTCACTTGTGTGGGAATACTTCGTTAAGAACAAACCGGAAGTAGGAGGCAGAATGTAAGGTATGTAAGATATCCTATGCTTTGCCTCTTACTAAATCTACTACTAAGTTTATCAAATATTATTAGAACAACTCATAAGGCAAGTAACAGTACCCTTAATCAGAGTACCATTGACCCTGTGACCGGTAAGATATTTACCCCAAACATAGAACTTACTCGTAAGGAATCGTTCTTATACATATGTGTTGACAGTCAATCATTTAGCCACGCCTCGAGTCTCCATCTCGCTAGGTTCATAAGAAACTCGCAAAACCTGTGTTACGAGCCTATCCCTAGATCTACACTAATGGTAGTAATGAAAAAACTATATAAAGACCTTAGAATAAGTCTAGTGGACGGGTTAAAAAACCTAAACACCAGATGTTGTCTAACATCAAATATGTGGGAAGCTAAGAATGGGTTAAAAATATTAGGAGTAACTTGCCATTGGATTGATACGTATTGGTTACTTTAGAAGCGTATATTTTATTTTTGTGTCGTGACCAAACGTCCTACTAGTAGTAACATTAATGATTTAATAACTACTAATGCTTTGGTGTATGATATATCTAATCGTGTATTTTACTTGTACATTTGACAATGGATCGAACATGGTAGCTGTTGTCCCGGACTTTATTAAACACTTTATTGATCGCTCAATGTATTACGATGAACTTTTCCATATTAGATATGATTGTCACATTATAAACTTGATAGTTGGTGACGCGATAGAGGGTGTTGGGGTGACTTATGACTACGAGTTGGGTGTGAAAAAGGTGGGACCTAATATTGTAAAAAAGATTAGGAATGCATCAAATGATATTAGGAACACTCCCGCATTAATCCAAGCGTTTAAAAATAATTTTGAATCTATGGGAGTTAAGTATAAGCGTTTGAGATTAGTTTGTCCTACCCGGTGGAATTCCACGTATTTGATGTTAAAGTGTGCGTTAGAGTTTAAGGATATTATTACGAGCATCAACAATGAAAACTTTAGTGATAACTTTATTGATTCTAGGGATTGGGGGATCGTTGATGAATTAGTCCGTTTCCTAGAACTCTTTAGCTTAACCACAACTGTTTTATCTGCCACATATAGTCCTACAAGTCACTTAGTGTTAGAAAAAGTTTACGAAATGGCTTCCCATATGCAAGAATATAAGTTTACCGTTGAAATTGAAACTATAATTGATCCTATGATGGAAAAATTCTTGAAATACTATGACCCCTTCCCCATTGTGTTTGTCGTATGTTGTGTTCTAGATCCACGCTATAAGTTGAAGTATACTAGAAAATTTATCTTAGCACTACATGGTTGTTTAGGTCGCCCCGAGACTGTCACCGATAAATACATGGATAGAGTTAGTATTATAATGTATGAATTGTGTAAGTCTTACATGGAAAGATTGTGTCGCAACGGTAGACCCCCGCGTCCCCACATAGTTATACATGCAGGTGTTGTATGATTGAGAGCTGGTAAAATGGTGGACGATGACAACACAACAACTCCCTGCTATAACCAAGGCAATTGGAATGATCTTGACTACTATTTTAAATCGAGTCATGAACCTCACCTCAAAGATTATGATATTATTCGCTATTGGAGAAAGTATGATAGCGGGCCCATTTTATCACACATGGCACGTGACTTGCTCACCATTACAGCTTTGGTGGGTCCTAGAGTGTTAGAAAATAAAGCGATAAATAAAGAGGAACCACTTAACCGCAAGTGTACGGTTGTCCCAAGTAATATATGATAGTCAAGTTCGTTCTCAGGGACGGATTAGGTTCAACCCAAATATTAATCAAGTAGTAAGAATAATTGCTAAACAGAAAATAAAAGATATGAATTTTTGTTTGGTTTTTTTGTAAATTAAAATTGCAAAAAAAGTAAAGACTAAAATTAAATTAACAGAAAGGAAATAAAGAAAACAAACGACTAACTTCAGATAAGATAGATACTTGAGTCTCGCAAGGAATCCACTTAATCAATATAATCTATGCTATGTTTAAGGGTAGAATTGGAATTATAATATTAGTTGGGACTCTAATATCTCCTAGCCCCCTGTCGGGTGGACCTAGAAGCTATCCTAAAGTATCATAAACACCTCTATGGTCGAATATGGCTCTTCGGATGATATGATTTTACCTCTTTGGCTATGTAACTAGTTAAGCCTGTCGGTCAATAACGGACATTACACGGGTATTACCTAGATCTGTATTCAAACCCCCCTGTCGGATGATCACTTCTCCACTAAAGTGAATAGCCCAAATACTAAAAGCTAATTCTAGTTGTTCATAAAAGAATTAGTGATGAAAACAAAGTAATAACCAATATATAAAACTCAATTCAATTTAAATCTAAACAATCCCAAATTCAAAACATATATTAATTAATTAAGGTTCATCCTTTTTATGCGATTTTCAAGTATAAAGAAATTTAGCTCATAAGAAAATTAAAGACTAACATTAAATAAAAGGAATTCATGTTCAAGTACAAAAGATAAATTAAAAACCTAAAGGGTAGGATGACTGCTGATGGAAGAACAGGATTCCTCCAGCACTAGCTTCTCCTTGCCTTCTTGCTCTGACTTGAAAACCTTAAGCCTCTTGTGTAATTCTCTGAAGTGTGTGAAAAGAGGAGGTTAAGGGGTGTATTTATAGGTGTTAGGGAACCCAAGGTCGAATTTACTTGGAGTGGAAGACAAGTTAAGAACTCTTGAATTCGTAGCCCTAAATTCTAGGAAAGGTAAGATTCTGCTGCTGATTTGATTTGGTCATATCTTTTTCAATACTTATCCGTTTGAGGAGTTCCAATATATGAAACTGCTTGTCTTGGAAAGAGATTTCTATTGGTGCAGACCACTCGTCCAGATTCCTAGCCAATCTTTAGTGATGGACTGATCTTTGAAACGTGGCTGGAATATCAGATTCATAAGGCAGCTTTATCTTTTCCTTCTTTGCATATATCTTTCCTAAATCTTCTTATTTCCATGTAAATCTCTTTCCTTTACTCCTTTATCTTGACTTGGTCTCTAAGTAATTACCATATATCTTTTAAAGCTTCAAATTAAATAAATAATTAAACCGCATATGCTTAAAAAGAATAAATCAATAAATCAAGAAATAGAAATAGGAAAGTGCACTCTAAAAATAGAAACTCGAGTAAAAACATTTCCTAACACTCTAAAATACACTAAGACTTGAATTCTCACTTCTCTTACTTGGATTGGTCTTTCATGAAATTCAAGAACCAATTAACTTTGCATTAAAAACAATCAAATTTACGCACAAAAGCTCAGATTCTGCAAATAGTTAATTTCCAAGGGGAGAAAGTGCAATATGATCAAATAAGCCTAAAAGTCTATCAAATAAGTCATTTATTCACCTAAAAGGATGTCTCTAAAGGGCTAATAATTAGAACAAATAGGGAGACATCAAGACCCCAAACTCAAACCTTTGTTGTCCCGACAAAGTAAAATAAAAACAAAGGATCTTTTAGGTAAACGCAGAAGGTAGAATCTAGTAAATATTCCCAAAGCACAAGTTAAAATAAATTTCATATAGTCTAATCTAGGAATTAATATACACCTACACTTATCATGCAAAATCAAATACAAAACAATATCAATCCAAAATTAATTTCACAATGCTAGAAGGTTACGCTTGCTACTTATCTCAAAATGGTGGCTATAGGGTGTTCCTTGATATTTACTTGCTTTGAACGCTCCACTTAGCATATTCCCTATTAAATCACTGCGTATCTAGGAATCACGAGGTCTTTACGGTTTTAGCATAGGCTTAAGGACGGTATGGTATGTATATTTGGTAAATTTGAAGTGAGCTTTTGGCTCTCTCCTCACTTACCATCAACAAACTGTCCAAGAGCTTGAGTTTACACTCGAATAACGTTCTCACTCATCCCATTTGATGCGCTTAATTAGCGTCCCCAAATTAACCCAATAAGCACTAAGGATGATTCACTTAAAAATTTCCACTTTGCCGGTCCGAATATATTTTCTTTTTAAATTCATTCATTTTTTTTCTTTTGTATATCTATGACTCTCTTTTTAATGTTGAGATATCGTGCTATTTTTCATAGTTACGCCTATTCATAACTTGAGCTCATAGCTTCTTTTCCATTCACTATTACCCCAGCAAAGGGTTACAATATAATAATCTGTGAATCATCTTCATGTATAGCACAAAGCACAATTTATAAGCTCCAAAAATCCCTACCTGGTGGGGGCAAAGGTGTGATAAATAAATAGATAAATAAGAATAATAATAAAGAGCACACACCCTTGAGAACCACGGAACTCACTGCAAGTATCACAGATCGTTTGCAAGTTTTAATGATAAGTCAAGTTCGTTCGCAGGGATTGTATCCGTTAGATCTATTTATATTTAAAAAGCGTAGATGAATTTAGATGGTTTAGATAAAAATATAAAAAGATGAATAAATATCTGATATGAAATAAACAAATATGAATGCAGATGAATGTAAGTTAAATAAATTAGGATTAATATTATGAGTCTATTTTACTAACTTGTTATTCTAACTTGTCACAGATTAAGCATTATATATTAACCAGGATTCTAAATTCTTCCTAGCTGTTTCTAGGCTTAGGAGCAACATCTCCACTACCAAGGTCTTGGGTAATGATTGGTGATTAAATCAAACCTTTATGGCTATCTAGTTAGGCAAAGGATCAAAACTAGACGATTATGTGGTGTTGTCAATAACTAAGAATAATCCTAAGATTGACCAAATCTAAGGATGTAACAATAAGTCAAAACACATAATAACAATATACGCCAAGCTCAATCAATTAGAATAAACAAATAGTATTATTGAACTTAAGACAAAATAATAACCCAACAATTAAAAGTAAAATTTACAGAATAAAAGCTTACAAAGATGGTTGAGCATAAATCTATAGCTAATTACCCTAAATATAGAGAAGGTGAGATGTAGAAGAGGAGTTTGCCACTCTCCAACTTCTTCTTCTTGTCTTCCTCTATAGGTCAGCTTGCTTCTTGAATGAATAGCTTGATACCAAGAATGAATATTAAATATAAAGACTAAGTTATTATTTAAAAGTGAGAAAATACAAGTAAGGACTAAGCCTAAGCTTGAAACTGAGCAAGGACATGTTTACAATGGTATAAGGGTGTATTTATAGGTGTTTAGGAAGACCTAATTCGTTTTCTTGAAGGAGAAGTAAGTGGTGGACTCCAAGCCCAACTCTAATTCGTATGGAAATAAAGATAATTACTGCTGAACTATTTTGAGCATATTTTCTTCGTTATTGGTCGGTTTTTGCTCCATAATGTACCAAAAGAATCCTCAGAGAATTATCTACATCCCTATGAAAGGAATTTACCAAAATCGGCTTCCTTGTTGGAGTTATCACCACTTATTTAGGCGTTGCTGCAGAAATTCAGATTTAGGCAGCTTTTCCTTTTCCATATTTTTAGCTTTTATTTCCTTATCTCCAATTACCATGCTAATCTCTTTCCATATCTTGTAGTCTTTGACTTGGACTCTAATTAATCTCCATAATTATCTTTAAATCTTCACACTAAATAAATAATTAAACCCAATATGTTCTAAAAATATTATTTCACTAAATCATGACTCAAAATAGGAAAGTGCACTATTTCTCAAGAAATTCGACTAGAAGACTTCCTAAATCACTAAAAATGATGTCTCATCCTAATATAAATCTATCACAAATGAGGAGACATCAAGACCCCTAACTCAAATTTGTATCGTCCCGATACAATAAAGATAAAAACAAAGGGAAGTCTCTAAATACACACCTAGGTCAATTAAGCACAGAGGGAAGAAGATAGCAAAATATGGAGAATAAACTCAAAGCAACTACTTAGAAAATTTCATGTAATAATATTTAAAAACTTCATACCTGTACACTTCTCATATCTACCATTAACACGGCTTGAATTCAAGATTAGATTAGCTTCGCAATGTAAGAAGGAGAGGAACTTTACTCAGTTCACCAAGGAGGCTATAGATTGTTCATCAAACTTCACTAGTATCCAAAGATCCATTTAACTACTCTCTATTGGCTCAATCACTTCTCGATTACATAGCAAAGAATCAAAAGGTCTTTAAGGTTGTAATTTAGGCTTAGGGACTGTATGATAAGTATATTTGGATAATTTAGAGTGAGCTTTTGGCTCTCTCCTCACTAGCCATCAACGAATCGCCCTAGAGCTTGAGTTACTCTCATGAAATGTTTCTCACTCAACCCAATGATTTCTTTGATGCACAATTTAGCATCCCCAATAACCCAATTAAAGCATAAGATGTTCACATAAAAATTCCACTTTGCCGGTCCGAATATATATATTTTTCTTTTCAAATCAATTTCTTAAGCTATGACTCTCTTTTTAATGTTGAGATATCATGCTATTTTTTCATATACATATATATATATTTCTTCTTTTTATGCCCTTGTTGGCAAATTTAGCTCGTAGCTTCTTTTTCATCCACTATTACCCCGACAAAGGGTTACAAACAAAATCTGTGAATCATCATCAATAGAGCACAATTAATAAGCTCAAAAATCCCAACCCAATAATATTTCCCATAATGGTGGACCCACCACCCCAAACTCAAGCTCTAAAACAACTGTCTATGTGTCGCGATTCGAGTGCGGGTCATATGGAAAAGTCCTATAATCTAAAGGGATATGGCTTATAATGTGTTTCAATAAAAAGCTTTAGAAAGGCTAGAAGGGGCTGAGAAGGATATAGCATATAAAATCAAAATAACAAGGTGAGAAGGTATAAAAAGGCTTCAATTGGCTTTAATATGAAAGAACTGCCTTAATCATTTTCTACACTATGTAATTTTGTTATTTTCTTACCTTTAGCACGTTCATCAAATGGGTTTGTCAACTAGCTTGGATCTCACGGCCTACACACCACTCATGGCTCCCTGAGATCGAACATACTTTCTATCGCATCGCTTACTAATCTTTTCTTTACTATCAATGTGTGTTTTCCTGCAAATACTCAAAGCATACAAAATAAAATAGCTCATAAACATACTACTTACTATCATTAACTTACTGATCTTATGCTTTTAAGCTATTAAAACACACTCTACATACATCTAATCCTTCAAAAAAAATTAATTTTGCCTAAAAACAGAAAAATGCTGATGAGAGACAACGAATCCCCACACCCCCAACTCAAAAATAAGTCGTGTCCCCACGACTCGAAAAGTCTCAAAAATAAAATAAAAGAAAATTAAAATTTTACAGATATTGTACATAAAGATAAGGTAAGGAAGAAAGAAAACATACTCTTCGAGGTGATTTACCTCGCCTGATTAATACCCGAAAGAGGGTGCAGTGCTTTCCATGTATGTAACTTCTAGTATCACCAATTTTGCTTTCCATTACATCTTCTTATGCTCCATCCCAATCAATCACATTCTATAAATCTCTTGTTTATCTTCTTCCAATCTTTGCTCTTGAATAATCTCTCATGAGCTTAAGGTAAGTCCAGTAATTATATTTTTGCAGAAGCTAACAAGGCCTTTGAAGCTTCATTAATCTCGGGTAAAGGACTATTGATTGTAGAGGTTGTGGTGCCTTCCTTATGAAAGTTTAACCTTTTTGCTCTTTGAATTCACCACAGCTAGCTTTCCTCTATTCTCTTGGTCCGATTTACCTTGTAGTTAATCCTGAACTACTACCCATCTCAATTGAAATCTTCTTGATCTTACCCAATACCTTGCTTTGATTCTTCATCTCCCTTAACACTTGGTTATTTCTCTATTCTCTTCATCATCTCTTTTGACCCCCAACTCAAAGCTTTGGACACTCTTGGATTTTGTAACTCTTGATCATAGGTGGAACAATCTTTAATTGGGTTAGGAAACGTGTTAGGATGATAATTCTCCATGTGGGTATGATTGAATCAAGCTTAATGATATGTGTTTAAGGAATTTGAGAAGAAGATTTTGACATTCATGGTTTTGATTCTTGGTTTCTAGGTGTTTTGATATGATTTGGGAAAGCAAGGTAAGTATTTAGATGATATAAATAAAAAGATGATATAATTTAGATGCAAATAAACACCCTAAGCTAACACGGTAGTGCAAGTATTACATGACGTATGCAAGTTTTAATGATAAGAAGATTCGTTCCTCAGGGACTGACGAAAGTTAGGGCGAACTTATGCAAATTATCAAGTGCAAATATGAAATATAGAAAAGATAATACACAAATAGACAGAAAAGATAGACAAATATTTATTTGGTTTTTAAATAATAAAACTAAACTAATATCCTAAAGACTTAAAATAAATAAAATAAAAGAAGATAGTATGAAAGCTAGCTTGAGTAAATAGCATGCAATCCCCACTAGTTTTGCCGTTCCAAACATGTAAGGGTGAATTATGTAGTATTTCAATAATCGGTTCCAATTCGCTATCGGTAGTTTTAAATAGGATTTACCTGTGTCAATAAGGCTTCCTAAGCAAACTTTTCCTGTAATTGGTAAATAGTTACAAGAACTAAACCATAGTGATTATCTAGTTAGGTTGGGTTGTCAGATCAAACCTTGTACTAGACGTTATGTGCTAAACATGTCATTAAACACCGTTGTCAATGGTGACCTAATTACTAGATGGTAATTCTATATGGGTGCACTTCCACAAGAACACAAAATATAAATCCAAACACATAAACAGAGAATAAAAACTATAATTCAATTTAAAACATTAAGTTCCCAAATTAGATAGATGTCATTCAAAACTAGGGATCATACATATATGCTAAAAACTCAAGCTAAAAATAATTAGTTCATACTAATAAGAGAAGAGAAAAGAATTACAAAATAAGAGGTTGAAGGAAACATATGGTGTTCTGCTCCTTCCAGACTTCTTCTCTTGTGTTGCAGCTTCCTCTTGGCCTTAAGGTCTGTCCAAGGATGATTTTCTAATGTTAAGAGGCTGTATTTATAGGGTATAGGAAGACCTAATTCGTTTTCTTGAAGGAGAAGTAAGTGGTGGACTCCAAGCCCAACTCTAATTCGTATGGAAATAAAGATAATTACTGCTGAACTGTTTTGAGCATATCTTCTTCGTTATTGGTCGGTTTTTGCTCCATAATATACCAAAAGAATCCTCAGCAAATTATCTACGTCCCTATGCAAGGATTTTACCAAAATCGGCTTCTTTCTTGGAGTTATCACCACTTCTTTAGGCGTGTGCTGCAGAAATTCAGATTTAGGCAGCTTTTCCTTTTCCTAATTGAACTCTGATTCCTTCTATCTCCAATTACCATGCATATCTCTTTCCATATCTTGTAGTCTTTGACTTGGACTCTAATTAATCTCCATAATTATCTTTAAAGCTTCACACTAAATAAACAATTAAACCCAATATTCTCTAAAAATATTATGTTACTAAATCAAGACTCAAAATAGGAAAGTGCACTAAATTAAGCTAAGATCGACCTATAAACTAATAAATACGCCTAAAATGATGTCTCGGAAGTATATTTAATTATCACAAATGAGGAGATATCAAGACCCCAACTCAAAGTTGTATCGTCCCGATACAATAAAAGTAAAGAACAGTAGGGTAGTCAAGAAGAAGAAGTAGGAGGAGAATAAGAACAGAACATAATGAATGATCCTAGAGCATAACATCTAAAAAGTCTCATGTAGTAATGCTCAAGAATAATGCACAAGTATGCTTAATATACACATAATCAACAATCCATAAATTCAAGTCCAGGTTAATTTCGCAATGCCAGAAGGATGATAACTTAGTTCATGTTAATGGCTATAGGTTGTTCATAGGTCCCAATATAGCATCCAATGGTCCACTCACCTATTACCTAATAGCTCAATTGTTTCTCCGCCAAGTAGTTAGAAATCCTAAGGTCTTTGGTTATAACTTGGCTTAGGGACGGTATGATATATTTGGATAATGAAAAGTGAGCTTTTGGCTCTCTCCTCACTAGCCATCAACGAATCGCCCTAGAGCTTGAGTTTTCACTCGAAGATGTTCTCACTCAACCCAATTTATTGATGATTTTGATGTGCATCCCCAATAAATCCAAATAAAACCTTTTATGATGATATACAAAAATTCCACTTTTCCGGTCCGAATATATATTTTCATTCAAATCAATTTTTCTTTTGTATAGCTATGATTCCCTTTTTGATGTTTGAGATATCACGCTATTTTTTCATATATATATATATATATATATATATATATATATATATATATATATATATATATATATATATATATATATTCTTTCTTTTTATGCCCTTGTTGGCAAAATTAGCTCGTAGCTTCTTTTTCATTCACTATTACCCCGACAAAGGGTTACAATAATAACAATTTCATCATCACTAAAATCACTATTACAATTTCCCAAACCCATTGTTCCCTAATGATGAAATCCACCACCCCAAACTCAAGCTCTAAAACAACTTGCTTCAGGTTTTGCGGTTCGAGTGCGGGACATATAGATAAGTCCTACAAACTAGGGTATGGATTATAATGCGTTTCATAAAGGCTTTAGAAAGGCTCAGAGGGGCTAAGACGGATAAATAATAACAATAATTAAGTAAAAAGGGTGAGAAAGTATAAAAGGCTTCAAGTGCTTTTACCATGAAGGAACTGCCTTATTCATTTTTCTAACTACCGGATTGCGTTACATTTTCATTATTAGTTCATAGATAAGTGGGTTTTCAACTAATTTCAAACCTCACGTTCTACGCACCAAATAACTTTCCCTAAGTTTCAACATGACTTCTTAGCATTGCTTATTAACTTTTCTATCTTTTATTTCCTGTTTTCATACATGCATCTAAACAATTTGTAACATCTTTCAAAAACATACTACTTACTATCATAAAATTATGCTCAATAGGTATATTCAAAGATATTTTATGCCTAATTCAACCCAATTTTTTTTTTTTTAAATTTTATGAAAAAACAAAAAGGAAGATGAGGACAACGAATCCCCACCCCCAACTCAAAAATGAGCCGTGTCCCCACGACTCGAAAAAGACTCAAGAAAAATAAAAACTTGGTTAATGATATGTCGTTGTAGTATAGTGGTAAGTATTCCCGCCTGTCACGCGGGTGACCCGGGTTCGCTCCCCGACAGCGGCGCCAAAAACTTGGTGGGGGCAAAGGTGTGATAAATAAATAGATAAATAAGAATAATAATAAAGAGCACACACCCTTGAGAACCACGGAACTCACTGCAAGTATCACAGATCGTTTGCAAGTTTTAATGATAAGTCAAGTTCGTTCGCAGGGATTGTATCCGTTAGATCTACTTATATTTAACAAGCGAATAAATATCTGATATGAAATAAACAAATATGAATGAAGATAAATGTAAGTTAAATAAATTAGGATTAATATTATGAGTCTATTTTACTAACTTGTTATTCTAACTTGTCACAGATTAAGCATTATATATTAACCAGGATTCTAAATTCTACCTAGCTGTTTCTAGGCTTAGGAGCAACCTCTCCACTACCAAGGTCTTGGGTAATGATTGGTGATTAAATCAAACCTTTATGGCTATCTAGTTAGGCAAAGGATCAAAACTAGACGATTATGTGGTGTTGTCAATAACTAATAATAATCCTAAGATTGACCAAATCTAAGGATGTAACAATAAGTCAAAACACATAATAACAATATACGCCAAGCTCAATCAATTAGAATAAACAAATAGTATTATTGAACATAAGAAAAAATAATAACCCAACAATTAAAAGTAAAACTTACAAAATAAAAGCTTAGAAAGATGGTTGAACATAAATCTATAGCTAATTACCCTAAATATAGAGAAGGTGAGATGTAGAAGAGGAGTTTGTCACTCTCCAACTTCTTCTTCTTGTCTTCCTCTATAGGTCAGCTTGCTTCTTGAATGAATAGCTTGATACTAAGGATGAATATTAAATATAAAGACTAAGCTATTATTTAAAAGTGAGAAAATACAAGTAAGGACTAAGCCTAAGCTTGAAACTGAGCAAGGACATGTTTACAATGGTATAAGGCTGTATTTATAGGTGTTTAGGAAGACCTAATTCGTTTTCTTGAAGGAGAAGTAAGTGGTGGACTCCAAGCCCAACTCTAATTCGTATGGAAATAAAGATAATCACTGCTGAACTGTTTTGAGCATATCTTCTTCGTTATTGGTCGGTTTTTGCTCCATAATATACCAAAAGAATCCTCAGCGAATTATCTACGTCCCTATGAAAGGAATTTACCAAAATCGGCTTCCTTGTTGGAGTTATCACCACTTCTTTAGGCGTTGCTGCAGAAATTCAGATTTAGGCAGCTTTTCCTTTTCCACATTTTTAGCTTTTATTTCCTTATCTCCAATTACCATGCTAATCTCTTTCCATATCTTGTAGTCTTTGACTTGGACTCTAATTAATCTCCATAATTATCTTTACAGCTTCACACTAAATAAATAATTAAACCCAATATGCTCTAAAAATATTATTTCACTAAATCAAGACTCAAAATAGGAAAGTGCACTATTTCTCAAGAAATTCGACTAGAAGACTTCCTAAATCACTAAAAATGATGTCTCATCATAATATAAATCTATCACAAATAAGGAGACATCACTACCCAATGTAAATTCCCATATGGTGGACCCACCACCCTAAACTCAAGCTCAAGGCAGGAAGTCTTAGGATCGTGATTCAAGTGCGGGTCATATGGTCATGCCTAACAATCTAAAGGGATATTGGCTTATAATGTGGCGACAAAAGAAAGGCTTAAAGGCTAAAAATTTGGCTAAGAATGATATAATTAATTCAGGATAGAAGGCTAAAAAGGATTTCAAGGGCTAACAAAGAACTACCTCTATCATCTTACTATTTACACAACTTGCCTCTAGTTCATACCTAAGTGGGTTCTCTACTCATTTAGATCTCACGTTCTACAGACCGCCCATTATCCTTAAGTACAAGTTTACTTCTTTTGCATTGTTCATTAATTCCTTCTATCAATTATCTCATATTTGCATGCAATCAAAGTGCGTTTTTACACTAACTCCTAAAGTCAACTATTTTCTATCATAAATTCATAAAAAGCATGCTTGATGGGGGGGATTTAAAATACTCTACAGTCAACGCAACCCTAAGATTAATTTTATTGAAAGCATGTAAATCACAAAAAATTGGGATGAGGCAACGAACCCCGCCCCAAACTCTAAAGTGAGTCGTGTCCCCACGACTCGAAAAAGACTCAATAAAGCAATAAAATTAACTAAACTACCTAACTAGTGCCTACCATCAATTAAGAAGAAGAATTAGAATGGGGTACCTGACCATAAAGATCCATCATGTCCTCCTCCTCTTAAGAAGAATTGTTATCAATATCCATGTTCAAAGTTACCTTATCCCTTGCTGAATTCATCTTGGCAATTTCCTCCCAAAGTGCTATGTTTTGTTTTCTTAGATGATCGATTTGTTGTTGGAATTTGGTAGCCCATGGGGGTGTGTAAGAATTATTCTGAGTAGAGGAAGAAGAACCTTGATCTTGGATTGGTGTCTTTTCTTTAGGCTTTGACTGTACCTTCATCCTAGCTGTGAATTTCTTGTGTAGTAGTGGTGCAGGTACCTTTTCTTCTTGTTTTTCTTTAGTAGGCTCATCAAGATTGATGGCCTTTTCAATTGTAGAACCAGGCAAATTCTTGTTCTTCCCTAGGATACAACAATTCCTCTTATAATCCATAGCATCTGTTCTGTTTGTCATGGTTGAATTGACCCCAAACTCAAGTTATACCAAGGATAGAATAAAGTTAAGAGAACTTGGTGTAGCTTGAGTTTCTTGCTTGAATTAGATGAAGGAAGGTGGTTTCTTGATGAATCTTGGAAGAATTCTTGAAAGCTTGATGATCTTGATTGTGTTTAATGGTGTTTTGTGATGAATTTGATGAAGAGGATGTGTTTATGGAGGATGGAGGAGGGAATTATTGATGTTATTGTGTTTGTTGTGGAGGTTTAATCAAGCTTCAAGGGCTATTTATAAGGTTGGGAGCTGGAAAATTCGTATGGGGAAGGCTAGGGTTTGCTTCTGATAAGGTAAGAGTTGTATAAGGCATCAAATTCTTCAAACCGCCATACTGACCGGCATACCGGTGCTGGACTTCTTCCTTTTTGGACCTTTCGGCAAGCAACCCGAGACTTCACCCCGTGGCCACGTGTTTTCGTTCCGCCGGCATACCGGGGATATCCACCGGCATACCGGTGCTGCTTTTTGTCCAGGAGCGACTCCGTCAAAATACCCGAGGTGAGCTACCCGAGGCCACGGGTTTTGTTCTGGCCGGCATACCGGTCATGTGACCGGCTAGCCGGTGCGCTTCGTGTGCTTTTTTGGACCTCTCAGCAAACAACCCGAGCCTTGGACCCGTGGGCACGTGTTTTGCTCCGCCGGCATACCGGTCAGAGCAGTAGAATTTTCCTTCGCGTTCCTTAGCACCCCAAACTCAATTCCTGCACCATTAACACACTACCCTTCTCATTTCTTTTAAAAGTAGACACTAAAACTCGACACTAACTTAGAATTATACACTAGGAATTGAAAAACATAAAGCAATAAACTAATATACAATTAACATGCTTTTGTTTAACGTCGTTAAGCTCGACGGGTTACCTCATGAATCATTTTTTCACATAACCTCCCCAGCAGTGAGTGAGGTTATCAACGTTTGCTACACGGAATTTGCATCCCTTAGCTTTTATGACCACCATTTGATTCGAAATAACCTGTGTGACCATGAACAGTCCTTGCCAAGAAATCTTGGCTTCACGCGTTTTCGGAGGAGGATCAGGCTTCTTCAATGCAACCTCTTCGCCTACTCTGAACCCCCTTTTCTTTCTCTCTTTCTTAGGTTCTTTTGGAACCTTCACGTTACGCCCTTTTTCTTTCTTTTTTGCATGGTCAAGGTGTGGATTTTCATTAGTTTATTAGTTGGTTTATTTCTGAGCTCTCTTTCCTCCATCCCTACTGATGTCTCCTCATTTGTGATAGATTTATATTAGGATGAGACATCATTTTTAGTGATTTAGAAGTATTTCTAATTGATTTTCTTGAGAAATAGGGCACTTTCCTATTTTGAGTCTTGATTTAGTAAAATAATATTTTTAGAGCATATTGAGTTTAATTGTTTATTTAGTGTGTAGCTTTAAAGATAATTATGGAGCTTAACTAGAGTCCAAGTCAAATACTACAACTTATGGAAAGAGATTAGCATGGTAATTGGAGATAAGGAAACAAAAGCTAAAAAGATGGAGAAGGAAAAGCTGCCTAAATCTGAGATTCTGCAGCACACGCCTAAATAAGTGTTATTTACCCCAAGAAATAGGCCGATTTTGGTAATTTCCTTTCATAGGGACATAGATAATTCTGTGAGGATTCTTTTGGTATCTTATGGAGCTCAAACCGACCAATAACGAAGAAGATATGCTCAAAACGGTCTAGCAGTGTTTATCTTTATTTCCATACGAATTTGAGTTGGGCTAGGAGTCCAATACTTTATCTCTTCCTCAAGAAAACGAATTAGGTCTTCTAAACACCTATAAATACACCCTTATATCACTTCTAAACCATCCTTGCTTAGAAAAACCTTATAATTATTCCTTAGTCATTGTAGAGAGCAAGATGATGTCTTTTGTAATTTCTTTTAGTTTATTTCCATCAGGTATGAACTAAACTCCCCATAGCTTGGGTTTTGCATAATGTATAATCTATGAATTCTAATTCTTCTATCTAAGTTTCTTTGGGAATTATATGTTTTAATCTGATATTAGCTTCTTACTTAATATTTGTTTATGTGTTTTGATTTATTGTCTTTCCTAAAACTGATCACTTTAGGATTGTTTTAATAGTAGTTAGATGGTTGGGTTGTCAGATCAAACCATAGTGATTATCTAGCTAGGTTGGGTTGTCAGATCAAACCTAAAACGAGACGTTATGTGCTAAACATGCAATTAAACACCGTTGTCAAAGGTATCCTAATTACTAGATGGTAATTCTAATGGCTGCAGTCCACAAGAACACTGAATATAAATCCCAACACATAAACAGAGAATAAAAACTATAATTCTATTTAAAACATTAAATTCCCAAATTAGATAGATGTCAATCAAAACTAGGGTTCATACATATATGCTAAAACTCAAGCTAAAGAAATTTAGTTCATGCAAGAAAAGAAAGAAATTACAAATCTAAAGGTAGAACAAGACATAATGATGAACAGCTCCTTCCAGACTTCTCTCTTGTGTTGTAAGCTTCCTCTTGGCTTAAGGTTTCACCAAGGATGATTTAAGAGTGTTAAGAGGCTGTATTTATAGTGTATAGGTTGATCTAATTCGTTTCTTTAGAGATAACTTAAGTAATGGACTCCTAACCCAACTCAAATTCGTAAGGAAATAAAGATAAACACTGCTGCGCCGTTTTGAGTGTATCTTCTTCGTTATTGGTCGGATTGAGTTTCTTAAGATACCAAAAAAATCGCAACAGAATTATCTAGACCCTTTAGAAGGAAATCACCAGATTCGGCCTATTTCTTAGGTAAAAACGCATATCTTTGGACGTGTATGCAGAATCCCAGATTTAGGCAGCTTTTCCTTTTCCATCTTTTTAGCCTTTGTTTCCTTATCTCCAATTTCCATGCAAATCGCTTTCCATAAGTTGTTGTCTTTGACTTGGACTCTAATTAATCTCCATAATTATCTTTAAAGCTTCACACTAAATAAACAATTAAACCCAATATGCTCTAAAAATAATATTCTACAAATCAAGACCCAAAATAGGAAAGTGCACTAAATTAAGCTAAAATCAACCTATAAACTCATAAAGAAGCCTAAAATGATGTCTCATGAGTATATTTCATTATCACAAATGAGGAGACATCACATGGGAAACGCCCTATTCCAATTGGTGAGAGATATGCTGGGAAAGTTTATAGTAGTTATTTGTTACCTTGTACTAAGGTATGGTCAAGATTCACAATCCCTACTTTCTTTGGTATTACTCATACTTCCGAATTGAAGAAGGAGCATGTAATCTTCATTAAGTGTATTGTTGAAAATCAATAGATTGATGTCGCGCGCGTAATTTATGAAACTATAATCGAGTTCGAGAAAATCCCAACCGTTCAGCAAAACCTTAAGTTTCCTTGTACCATCACTGCCTTGTGTCTAGACGCAAAAGTACCGCATAGGAGCGAAGAGGTTGAGCCTTCAGAACAAGGAGATGCAATGACATTTAATTCCATTGAAAACACCCACAATGACGCAACCCATCCGATGAAGAATCCTAGAGCTCCTCCACCAAAGAAGAAGGTACATACTGACAGTGAGTTGGAACATGAAATTCGGGTGTTGAAAGGGAATCAAGATAAGATGATTGCTACTTTAGGAAACGTTACAAAATAGTTAGACCTTCTCAGAAATATTCTACTTGGGGTGAGCACAATCCAACACACCACCTATGGATTACTTACGAAGGGCTCTCTCCTTTGACGCAACACCGATAACCAGCTTCGTGCTGGTTAAGATACGTTTTCTATCCCTTCTCATTTAGTGTAGATTAGTTTATTTGCTTTGATTCTTTTTGAGTCGTGGGGACACGACTCATTTTTTAGTTTGCGGTGGAATTCGTTGCCTCATCCCAGTTTTACGTGTTATTTGTTTTAATCGCTTTCAATAAAATTAATTAGGAGTTGCGTTTGACTGTAGAAGATCTTAAATGTCCCCATTAGCATGCTTTTAATAAATATATGATAGTAAATAGTGGAATTTAGGAATTAGTATAATACACACTTTAATTGCATGCAAACATAGGTAATGGATAGGAAGAATTAATAAACAATGCAAAAGAAGAAACTTGTACTTAAGGAAAATGTTTGGTTTGTAGAACGTGAGATCTAAATTAGTAGAGAATCCACTTAGGTATGAATTAGAGACGAACCATGTAACTAGGAAAATGATAGGGGCAGTTCTTTGTTAGCCATTTGAGACCTTTTTAGCCTTCTATCCCTTGTAATTAATTATTTCCTTCTTAGCCCAATTTTGAGCCTTAAAGCCTTTTCGTTTGTCGCCACGATATTGATGTCTCCCTAATTGTTCTTATTTTAGACCCTTGGGAGACTTCATTTTTGATGTTTAATTGAATATCTTAATAGACTTTTGAGTTAAAAATGCAATAATCCGGAATTCCTACTTTATTTCTAGTATTTTTGATTTATTAAACTTTTGCGCGTAATCTTGTGTATTTTAGTGAAAAGTTTGTAGGTTTTGAATATTAGCTAGGAGAGGAATCCGAGAATAGAGTCAAAGATCGCGATATGGAGTCAAAGTTTGAAGATAAATCCCGAAAGAATTATATTTTGGAGCTGCAAATCTGGAAAACAGACCAAAGATTTCTGATTTCGAGGCACTTACGAGTTGATTTAGCCGCTGACCTTTGAAGAGAATATGTTCCTTATCGAGTTATGGAAATTTAGCAAGTAATTTCAGGTCAATCGGAGTTATAACGAATCGGCTAGAGGTGTATTAGTGGAGGTGGTGCAGCAGTTACGGGATTTTGGGCTTAGAAAATGGACTTGGGCTTTTAATTAGTGATTTAATATTAAGACCAAGGCCTAATCCGTTTTTCTTAATATAAAAGGAGCTTTTGACTTCTATTTTAGACACAACTCATTATTCATAAGCAGAAGCATCAGAGAGAAGTCAACGAAGGAAGAAGAAGAAAACTGTAGAGCTGGAGAGTGTCTATATCTCCATTCTCAGCCAAATCAAATTCCGGAAATTAGGTTTTTCTTATTTTTAATTTTGTAAAACACTATGAGTTCTCTTTCTTTTAATTTAGTTTTAATTTCTATTGGCATGAGCTAATTTCTTTTGGTACTTGAGAATGCATAACGGGTGAATCCCTATTTTGTTGAATTTCATATGTCTAAATTTGGGTTTTAATAAATTAAATTAAATTGGGTCTTTTACATTATTCTGTAATTTGAGATTATTTACTGTTTTTGGAGTAATTAACTAAGAACAGGTGTTAGTATCTAGGTTATTCCACATATGTGGCGTGTGGATCATCCCGACGGAGGGTTTAGGTATGGACTTAATTACTCAATCTGAAATAGAAACTATTTGACTTTGACGAGCGTAGTTAATTTTAGGGCCAATTAGGTAATTTAGCTTAATCATTTGAAAGTGGATCATATTTACCCTGACGGGACTGGTGACACTCTAGGATAGCCTTGTAGTCCACCCTGACGGGGGTACAAGGATTATAGAATCCTGACCAATGTTAATTGACCAATTTAACCCTTAAACAACATATGTTATGAAATAGAATTAGGAGGATCCCTTGCGTTTCTCAAGTACTGTCTTCTCATATCTGCGTCTTACCTTCCTTTAATTGTGTCTTAGTATTTATTTGCATTTTCACTTTAGTCTTCTGTATTACTTAGAATTAATACAAACCAACCAATCAATAATTATATCTTTTATCTGCTTTCTTAAGTGCAACCATTCATTATTTGATAAGCATTGTAGTTAACCAACCGTCCCTTCGAACGATCCTGTTATCACTATTATTACTTGGGACAACTGTACACTTGCGGTTGTGGTTCAATTACTTTTTGCATTTATTTTAGAACACACAAAGGACCACCAGATATAAGCCCATATCCCCTTAGTTGTTAGGCATTTCCAAAATGACCTACACTTGAATCACGATCCTGAGACCTGTCTCGAGCTTGAGTTTGGGGTGGTGGGTCCATCTTTTGGGAAATTATATTGGGAGGGAATTGTATGTGTTTGTATTGAGGTACAAATTCAGATGATGATATTATTTGTAACCCTTTGCCGGGATTGAAAAAAAATCAAAAAATATCAATAGAGTAAGATCCGGGAACCCGGTTTGCTTCTGTACAAAAAAAAAGAGAAAAAAAAAAGAATTTGAAAAAAAAGAAAAATAAAGAATGAATAAAATACTCGGCAAAGTGGAAGTTTCTGAAAATCATCTTATATTAATTGGGTTAACTTGGGGATGCGAAATTAGTGCATCAAATGGGTTGAGTGAGAACGTTATTCGAGTGTAAACTCAAGCTCGTGGACAGTTGTTGATGGTAAGTGAGGAGAGAGTCAAAAGCTCACTTCAAATTTACCAAATATACATACCACACCGTCCCTAAGCCTACACTAAAACCATAAAGTCCTCGTGATTCCTAGATACATGGTAAGTTAATAGGGATTATGCTAAGTGGAGCGTACAAAGCGAGTAAGGATCGATGAACAACCTATAGCCATCATATTGAGATAAGTACAAGTGTAACCTTCTAGCATTGTGAAGTTAATTTAAATATTGATATTATTTGTGTTTGATTTTGCATGATTACTGTATGTGTATATTAGTTCCTAATGGTTGCTATATAATATTTATTTTAAGTGTTGTTTTGGATGTATTTACTAGCTTCCGCATCTCGCCATTCACCTTTACCCCTTGTTTTTAATTTTACTTTGTCGGAACGATAAAGGTTTGAGTTTGGGGTCTTGATGTCTCCTCTTTTGTTCTATTTATATGCCTTTAGGAGACATCAAATTTGGTGATTATTTGACTATTCCGGTAGACTTTTAGTGATAATATGCAATATTTTATTTTCTCTCCTTAGATTTTAGTATTTTTGATTTATTAAGCTTTTGCGCGTAAAATGTTTTGTTTCAGTGAAAAGTTTGTAGGTTTCTGATACTAGCAAGGATAGGAATCAAGAATAGAAGTCTTAGATCGTGTAAAGAAGTCAAAAGCTAGAAGAAATATCCCGAGGAGTTGACAAATTTGAGCTGCAAATCTAGAATGCTGATGGTAATTGCTGATTTCAACCCACTTAAAGATTTATTCAGCCTCTGAGTTATGAAAGAGATTCGTGCCTCATTGAGTTACGAAGAATTAGCAAGTTGAATGAGTCACGACGGAGTTAAATTGAGAAAGTTATAGTCGTTTTAGTGGAGGGTATACAATAGTCGGATTTGGACTTGAAAAGTGGACTTGGCCATTCAATATTTAACTAATTCATTTAAAATAGCCCAAGTCCGAATTTAATACAATAAATAGGCTTTCTGACATTATTTTTACACAAAATTCATTTTCTACAAAGTCAGAGCGTTAGAGAAAAAGACATAAGCAAGGAAGAAGGAAGAAGCCAAGAGTTGGAGACTTCAACATCTCCAAATCAATAGCCAAATCCAACATCCTTATTAGGTCTTTTATTGTATTCTCTTTCTGTCAAACATGAATTCCCTTAATTTTATTTCTTTCGTTTTAATTTCAATTATGAGCTAAGTTTTTATTGTACTTGAGAATCGCAACATGTGTTAAACCCATTCTTGAATAATTAGTGTTTTTCCGATTTGGGATTGAATAATTTAATTTGAGTTTTTATTTTACGTTTACTTTTACTTTATGCTTATTTATTATCCTTAGAGTCATGAACTAGGGATAAGTTTTAGTACCTAGGCTATTCCATATAGTGGCATATGAATCACCTTGACTGGGGGGTTGGGTATAGAACTAGGTATTGTCGTTGGTATCCGCCAATGTCCTTGACAGGCTTGACTAGCCAATAGCCAAAGTGGTAAGTTTTAATCACCTAAAAGTGTTTTTAATCACCCTGACGGGGTTTAGAAGACCTTCGGAGAGCTTTTACTCAACCCTTAAAAGAAAACATTAATTAGGAAAGTTTGCGGTGAAACCCTAGCATGACTCAAAAACTACTTTTCCCTTGCGTCTACCTCATTTACTTGCGTTATTTCTATTCTAGTTTAATTAATTTAGTATTTAAATTACTTTTGCATTTTAGTTGTTAATCAAAAACCCCGACAAATATCATTTCTTTTACTTTTTCGTACTTGCAATTATTCCACTATTTGATAACGTTAGAGTCAACATACTCTGTCCCTGAGAACGAACTTGTTTATCATATAATACTTGGGGACAACTCTACACTTGGAGTTAGTGGTTCCTCAACTTTATCCGCATTATTTTATAACACACAATGACCCACCAGCATCGTCAAGTTTTGTTGACCAATCTTTCCTCGTTTTGTTCATGGTCTTCTCTATAATAGATTTGATCTCTCGATTAGAGACTTCTGCTTGACCGTTTTTTTAGGATGATAACTAGTTGATGTATAGTGTATCACCCCAACCTACAAAGAGCAACTGTCTATTGAACATTGATAAAGTGGGTACCTTTATTACTGATGAGAATGTGTGGCATACCATGTCTTGAAAATATATTAGTCTTAAAGAACATGACCACGTCCTTCTTTGGTATTACCACAACTTCTACCCACTTTGACACATAATCTATTGCTAGCAAGATATAAATATTTCCATGGGAGGGAATGCATGGTACCATGAATTTATTCCCCAAATCAAAGATTTCTACCTCCAACACATTGTTTAGTGGCATCTCGTCTCTTTTTGATATATTGCCACTTAATTGGCATCTTTAACAACTCTAGACATACCAATGACAATCTTTGTGAATGGACGGCCACTGGAAACCGGATTGAAGAACTTTTGATGCGGTTCCATCGCCCTTAAAGTGACCCCCATATGGCGAGTCGTGACAATTTGCAACAGTATATTGTATCTCATGCTCATGAACACATATTTTATCATTTGATCACTGGATATCTTGAATAAGTACGGGTCATCCCAGAAAAACTGCTTGGCTCGATGAATCAACCTCTTTTGTTATTGTGGATTACACTTCGCAGGGAATGTGGCGCTCACTATGAAGTTCACTATATCTGCATACCAAGGAACAACCACGTTATTTAAAACAAAGAGTTGTTCATTGGGAAATACCTCTTTGACCAATTCTGATCTCGTGTTGACTGTAAAGCCTTTGAGGCTAGATAGATGATCTACAACTTGATTCCCACTTCCTTTTCGATCTCGAATCTCCAAGTCAAATTCTTGTAGCAACAATGTCCACCTAATAAGATGCGGTGTTGCGTCTTTCTTCTTTATGAGGCATCTGATTGCTGAATGATCCGTGTATACGATAATTCAATATGATACAACCGTATGGACTACTGTTGTGGGACAAAAATATTTTAAGACGTCTCTTCTTCATTACCTGGCTAGACAAAATGATTCGTGAATTTGTAGAGCTACTGTGGAAGGTATCGTTTTGGTTAGACTGGTGGATAAGTGACTACCCTCGGATTGATCATGTTATATAAGAGGTCGAGAGTTGGAAAAGTTTGAAGAAAGTGAGTGATTATGTGCGGAAAAATGGTTTGTGGGATTGGAGGAATTTTCAGCATCTTTTTTCACCTTTCAAGCTACTCGAAATTACAAATATTAGAGTGGAGGGAGGACACGAAGTCAAAGATATATTGTCTTGGTTTGCATGAGATTCATGGAGAGTACTCTGTAAAATCAGACGGGTAAGAATATAATCATAGCGAGGTGAACATGGGTGTAAATTGGGATAAGATTTGGAGGTTGAGATGTCTTAAAAAATAAGAGTATTAGTGTGGTGGGTGGTGCCAGAGAGACTAGCGACGAAGGGTAATCTTATTAAGAGGGGTTTGGAGGTATCTAGGTTTTGTGCATGGTGTGGAGATATGAAAGAAAGTGCAACACATATATTTTGGTATTGTGCGAAAGCTAAGGAGATATGGAATTTAATTTGTGTGGAAGCCAATAAGGATCAAAGGAGTGTGAGGTGGATAGAGACTCAAGAGTCCGTTTGGGCTTTGGAATATTATGTCACTACAGGGATCCCGGGCGTAATTTTTCAACAAACGCGGGGCAGTTCTACAATTTCTCAACAACATGCATCTTGGGATCCTTCACAACAGCTCAGTAGACGCGGAAATATGCAGCAACTCCAGGAGGATAGTCTAGGCCAGGCGGAAATATGCAGCGTTGGTGATAAATCAATTCACATGGGGATACATGGTGTCTCCTGTTGTGTTATAAAAAAACACCCCTTAAAATGAAGACACGTACTGCAAGTGTACGGGTTGTCCAAGTAATATCCGGTAAACGGGATTTTGATCTCAGGGACGGATTGGATATGACTTTAAATGTTATGCAATAAGCGTAGGTAGTTGTTTATGTGATGCAAACATTAAATGGATAAATATTTGTTGGGTTTTTGTTTAAGGACTAAAGTGCAAATAATGTAAAATATTAAATCAACTAATGCAAATAAATGAGACGCAAGTAAATAAAATATGAGTAGACGCAAATTTGAGAAGTAGTACTTGAGTTTCGCAAGTGTTTCGACTAAACCTATTTAGTCAATGCTTTCGTTTAAGGGATGAACATGATTTGGTATTAGTCGGGATTCGAGATTCTCCTAACCCCCGTCAGGGTGGACTTAGGAGCTATCTTAGGGTATTACAAACCCCGTCAGGGTGATTATAAGCTACCTTAGAATGTTCAAGTGTTTTACCTAGTTGGCTATAAGATTAACTAAGTCCGTCAGGATCAATAATTATATCTTACATCTATTATCTAGTTCTGTAACTAAACTCCCCCATCAAGGTGATCATTACACCACTATAATGAATAGCTTAATTACTAATTCCTATTTTTGATTCATGACTTCACAAATAGTGTATAAATTCAAGAAAATATAAAATACTAAATTGCCCAATTCAAATTAAATCTCTCAATCCCAAATTCAATAACACTAATTAAATATATTGGGGCTCAACCCATTAAAGCGATTCTCAAGCACAAATGGAATTAGTTCATAACTGAATTAAAAACTAAAGAAATTAAATTAAAAGAACTCATGTTTATTACAAAATTTAAAGATAAGAAAACCTAATTGAGGATTGGGTTTGGCTTCGATTTGGAGAAGATGTCTTTCTCCAACTCTTAGCTTTCTCCTTTTCTCTGCTTCTGACTTTCTCTCTGGCGTTTCTAACTTGTGTAAATTGAGTTGTATATAAAATAGAAATCCAAAGGTCTATTTATAAGGTGAAAATCGGACTTGGGCTATTACTTAAGTGAATTAGTGAAATATTAAAAAGCCCAAGCCCAATCTTTAATGTACAACCTTCACTAAAACGGTTGTAACTTTCTCAAATCAACTCCAAGTTGACCCGTTCAAGTTTCTAAATCTTCGTAACTCAATAAGGAACTAAATCTTGTTTCCACGACTTAAGGCTGAATCCATGTTTAAGTAGCTCAAAATCAGCGATCAACATCAGCCTTCCAGATTTGCAGCTTTCCTAGTCAACTCTTTGGGATATATTTTCTCGCCTTTGACTTCTCCACACGATCTATGACTTTATTCCTTGATTCCTCTCCTTGTATAGCATTTATGAACTTACAAACTTTGCACTAAAAACAACCCATTTAACATGCAAAAGCTTAATAAATGAAAAATAATAGATTCCATGGAGAAAAAATGAAATATAGCGAATTAATCCTAAAAGTCTATCATATTAGTCAATTATTCACCTAAAATGATGTCTTCTAAGGGCATACAAGTAGAGCAAAAAGGGAGACATCAATACATCATAATCGAGATAGTAGGACATCAGCAAATGAAAGGCTGCGGATTGAAGGTGATACCAGTGAGTTAGCTAACAACACTTGGTGGTCCAAGAATTTGTCGAGTAATAGTCTATTCGTAGGGGTTAGTTAAAGTATGTTCTTTGAGGCGCCCATTGAAACTATTTGGAAAGAGGGTAATCAGATTGTGTTCAATGGTGGGGACTTTCCTAATGGTATGGTAATTCAAAAAAAAGTGAAATATCTAGCGAGTAACTATAGTAAAGCTTGTGGTCATTTATCGGGTAGTTTGCCGCGTAGAATGACCGTGGTGAACATAATTGGGTGGAAAAAACCTACTAGGGTATTTAAATTAAATACGGGCAGGAGCTATAATAAGTGGCGTCATGTAGGTGGACGGGGTGGAATTATTAGAGTTAAAAATGACGATTGGATATGTGGCTTTACCATGCAAATTGACCATGACTTGCTAGTGGTAATTGAGCTAATAGCATTGTGTGAGGGTTTAAAGATGGTAGAAGATCGGAGTAAGTGAGATAGAGGTAAAAGTGGATTCTTGGGAGGCAGTTGAGGTAATTCATAAGGTGGCAAATGGTAGAGAACCGGCGGCGTCGTGGACAGCATACCAGGGATTCTTGCAAGTAATAGAGTTTTTACTTTAAAGGCATTATATAGAGAAACTAATTAATGCGTGGGTGGATTGGTTGGCGCGTATGGGTATTGTCTCAAGTCGACACTTTTTCTTCTCTTATGGACCCTTCATACGGGTATTTGGAGCTTGCTAACACGGGATAGAATGTGTTAGAAGACACTAAAGATAGTTTCCAACCCAAATTTGTTTAATGATGTAATAGTATAGTTTTTTTCCACGAGATCTCCGTTATAATAAAAAAAAAAAACATATTTTAAAGTATTTTCAACCTTAAAAAAAAAACAAATCATAGGGAATAAATAATATTCCAATAAGTTTTTCTTTTCTAATTCAAATTCCACTAAATGTAGTTTTGCGAGGAGGGGACCTCGTTGTTGTGTGTTCTAGCTTCTCTCTCTCTCTCTCTCTGAGTACTACTGCATATATAGGCAGAGCCTATCCCTTATGAACGTCACTCGACCACAACCTTTGTTCCCTCTTCCTCTCCCCATTCCCATTAATTCTCTATTCCTCTCTCATTCATATCCTTTCATATACAAACTAAACTACTATCCTTTCAAACTCAAACTTATCTCTTTCTTATACGCTTTCTTTTAGTTTTGGCTAATGGCATTCACCAGATTACCTTCTTTCTTTCACTTTCCTCTACTACTCTTCACCGTCATTTTTGCTGCATTAATTATACAACAAGGTATATATTCTTTCATTCATCTTCATAAAATATATATTTTTGGATTTATCTTGTTGGCAATGCCATTAAGATACCTCATTTAATTTATACTACTTCTGATTATTAATTATTGTCCCACCATTTTAGGTATTGAAGGGTCTAGAGCTCAAAGATTGTTCAACGACCACATTTCACCATCAGAAAAGGACTTGCACTTCCAGGTCAGTCAAAACATCAATTTTATTTTCCAGAACCCAAACAAGAATCAGTCTCATCTCGCAAATCTACTGCGTCCAATTACTAAAGAAATATAGTCAATCTGTTAATATAACATTCTTTGACATTTTGTCTCAGAATTCAAGAAGATTGATGATTGGGTCAGTTGCACCAACATGCACATACAATGAATGCAGAGGATGTAGATACAAGTGTAGAGCAGAGCAAGTTCCAGTGGAAGGGAACGATCCAATAAACAGTCCCTATCATTACAAATGTGTTTGCCATAGGTAACCACACAATTGATGGGGATGCGTTTGTGGAAATATATGATGCTTCAGTAAGCATTTATATAATGCGTGTCTCTCTTTAGTATCACGGATTGTCAACATTACTACATTCATGCAAGTAACAGATATTCGGTCATATCCATTGTCAGCAAGCAGTTCAGACTTGTATGCAAATTTTGGAGCCTAAGTAAGAGTATTCAAAGTAGAATGGTTACTTTTTTGTACCTTATAGTATATCTTTTCTGCTTTTGTATCTATTTGTTACTGTCTAATATCCAGTAGGTACTAGATTTATTTATGGTCAGAACCTTACAACCACATTGCCTATGTAACAATTCAGTAATTTCTTTTCTTTTATTTTCTACTATATTTGAAAAACAAAAATTCTACTATAGCAGTTGAGTAATTAACTTCAACAATATTTCTCACTTTGTCTCTTCTACACGTTTCATAATCTTCGCTCGCAATTTTATTATTTTGGCTGTGTTTTTTTTTCTTTTTCGAAAATAGCCAAATAATAATGCACTCGTATATCCTGATTTAATTTTTCTAATTTAAGTATAAAGTATAAGGTTATCTATCAACTCTATTACTCTATAGAGTTCTTTAGTTTATCGTGTTTCATTTAAAAGATCCTGATGTGATTTTGGCAATAATTTTGGATCTCGTACAGTTGTATATTTTTTTTTTCTTTTGGACAACGTAAAAAGATAAGGCTTGAAAGGCTTAGCCTATCCCTAACCTAGTGAAAAAGAGAGTAATCTCAGTCGGTTGATCATTCATCAATCTCTGCTGTCTAACTTTCTACGCAGTTCGATCATGCCGTTGAGTCGTCTCATAATATGCTTAAAGGACATTCGACTATATTCTTCAATACACGATAGGATCTGCTTGATGTACGGTTTGTCTTTCCACTATGCAGCTGACATCGAATTTATTTCTTGAATCAAATCAAGGTTATCGGAGCAAATAACTGTTTTCTTTCCTCGGTCATTGTACAGTTGTAAAATTTGACCAATTAATGATAACCAATTAATAATAAAAAGAATAAAATACTTTCTTATTTACAACTAAATTATTAAAATTAATTTAAAATAAAAATAAGTCTAAATACATATATACCCCTCCTTCAATCAATCACTGTTACGTTAACTGTCAATGGTGAAGATAACTGTAGTCGCCAGTGACACTGCTTGTCGTCGCGTGTGATAGTGTTTACTTATCAGCGACGACAATGTCCTCGTCTTTGTTTCCTCGCCAATAGTTTATCGTTAAAGACACTCATCCGCGACGAAATTTAAAGAGTCATTGCCTAATTTTGACTTATAACACTGTCGACACTACACATCGTTGCGGATGATAATATCATTGGCGAGGAATATTATATGTCGTTGCAGTACAAGCATTCGCAAGAATGCATACGTCGCCAAAGAACACAACATATGCGACAACAATTGTTTTCACCAGTATATTATTTGCGACTACATGCTTCTTGTTACGCACAACCAAGATGTCATCGCGAGTATTATTTTTTTTGTTTTTTTATTATAGATTATATGTTTATTTGTTTTATATTTATTAAATTGACATAAAAAACGATACAGTATAAGCGCAAATAATAATATGATTAATCTTAAAAAAATTAAAAGTTGATCGGATAATTACAAACGGGTTAAAAGTTTTAAACGTCGATAAAAATAATAAACATCCCAAAAGTCTTATACATCCAAAAAGTCAAAATTAAAAGTCCAAAATGTAAAAAATTTCAATCATGCGACAAATCTTCATCTTCCTCGTCTACAAGTTGTCTTTGGGGACGACGACTGACTAGATCACCAGAAGGAGTACCGGAAGGTAAACCTGAAGGAGGAGTAGTGGTGGATGCGGTGGGAATATAACTTGATAGGTCCTCAACTCTCCTGATCTGATTAACCCAAGTTAATGCTCCACTCAAATCTTCGAGGTTGAACGTGGGTTAGGTGCCAACTGTGGAACTCGTGGATCTAGATTTTCCAGCCACTGGAATGTATGGTTGCTTGCCCACCGAGACCAAATAGTCGTTGATGACCCTTATCATCTCGTTCATGTCCCAGACCACCTGATCGGATGCCAAAACAACAAGCCTTGAATATTTGGCCTTGGGAGGCGCTCCAACACCAGGAATCCAACTTCGCGTCCTTGAACCATACCTTTGTGGGCCGCGTTTATTACAACATCCACCTGAGCCTTCTATGTCAGAGTAGGTACTGATGATGAAGAGTCAGATTGAATCTAAGTTTCTTTAACTCTGTAACGCATAAAGACTCTCAATGTGTCCTGTTACATAAGATAAATAAACAACAATTAACAAAATTTCAAAGGTGAAATAAATAATTGAAATCTTATTATTATTTAAATACTTACATCAAATCTTTCGTACATATCCGTCCTCCATTATTTTCTTTGTGTGTCATAGCCGAATTTGTTGAAGAATTCGGCCATCGGAAGAAGGGGAAACTCTTACTTTTGACCCTCAACCGGTTCTCGAATAACCACCTGGATCTTCTTCCATCCTGTTTCATTCAACTATCAAAGTGTTAGAATTATTCAGGAAAAAAATTAATGACTTAATATGCTTACCAAAAACATGTCCTCCCGCGTCCGAGAGTAAGTCCTCAATCCGGTCCCACTCGGGTGTTTTTGTTTTGCCCATTTTTTATTTGCTTCGGCATGTTTCTATTTTATTAACAAAACAAATATACTATAGTAATAAAGTATATATATTTATAAATTATAACTAAAATCAATATTACCTGCATCTTCTGTGTGCTCATAACTCACAACTTGCCGCCTGATTCTCTGAGGTCTGATCCTTCGGGATTCTACCAGTTCAGTAGTAGCCCTTCTTCATTCTATGCTTAAAATCATTGCAGCGCTCGACACATGTTGACTCTATGTTGCCAAAGATGTTTGACCAATCCACCCTTCTCATCCAACTGTCTATCCGGGAAAAATCACGTTCACAAATATTTCAACTAGGGTATTAATACCATTATGTTTGTAGGTAAGAAAAATTAGCCGCAATCTAACCCGAACCTGCTGCTGCATCTGGGACTGGACTTTTTTCAAACTCTCAAAACACGGAGGGACCTTCTCCCGAATGGTGAGTTCGATCACTTGACTAACGTGTTTCCCATATTTGGTCCCCGGTTTTCACATCTTACCAAAGACGCATAAATTAAAAGGAAGTTTTCCTCCATCCCTCTGGATAACCTTATAAGTTGATGCAAGTGTTGCCCGACCCCTAGGCTTTTTAGACTTTTTCCCTTTTAAAATATGTAATTAATAAAATTTTAAAAAATAAATAGATCATACCCTTCACATTACAACCCGAGTTTAGTTGATTCAGATTGCGGGATAGTTCTTCCCCATTTTTATCACCTCCGTGCACCTGTGGCATAACTGCGACCATATGTATTTAAATTTTATTACACTAAGGCCCTATATTTTATTAAAAGTACACTAAGACCCTATATTTTATTAAAATTACACTAAGACCCTAAATTTAATTAATATTACACTAAGACCCTATATTTTATTAAAATTATACTAAGGCACTTTTTATTGTATTAAAATTACACCAAGGCCCTATATATTTTTGAAATTGCACTAAGGCCCTATATTTTATTAAAATTAAAGTAAGGCACTTTAATGTTTATTAAAATTATATTAAGATCCTATATTCCTGTAAAATTATAATAAAGCCCTATATTTTATTAAAATTACACTAAGACCCTATATTTTATCAAAAGTACACTAATGTCCTATATTTTTACTAAAAGTACACTAAGACCCTATAGTTTATTAAAATTACATCAAGGCTCTATATTTTATTAAATTACACTAAGGCCCTATATTTTATTAAAACTACACTAAGATACTTTGATTTTTATTAAAATTACACTAAGACCATATATTTTGTGAAATTACACTAAGACCCTATATTTTATTAAAATTACACTAAGACCCTATATTTAATTAAAAATACACTAAGGTCTTATATTTTATTAAAAGTACACTGAGACCCTATATTTTATTAAAATTAAACTAAAGCCTTATATTTTATTAATATTACACTAAGGCTCTATATTTTATTAAAATTACACTAAGACCCTATATTTTATTAAAATTATACCAAGACCCTATATTTTATTAAAATTACACTAAGACTCTATATTTTATTGAAATTACACCAAGACACTATATTTTATTAAAAGTACACTAAGACCATATATTTATAAAATTACACTAATGCCCTATATTTTATTAAATTACACTAAGTCAATATATTTATTAAAATTACACTAAGACCCTATATTCCATTAAAATTATACTAAGGCCCTATATTTTATTCAAAACAATATTATAACTCTAATTTATATCCCAATTTGAACTAAATTAATCCTCTAACTTATTAATAATTGCACAATTATTCCTAATATTAAAAAATTATAGTTAAGCATATTTTAGCAAAAATTAAACACTACACTCATATGTAAACACTTAAGACGAATTTGGATTTAACAAAAATTAGAAATAAAATCAAATTTCGCAAATTCTGAAATTTTAAAACCAAAGAATACCTTGATGGATGGATAATAAGCTTAAATCTACCTTTAACAGGCGCAAAAACACAAAATCAAACAAAAAAAGTACAATATAAGGTTGTTTGAAATCAATGGTTGTTTGATCAAAATCATACATGCGTGATGATGAAATGGGCGGGTGGAATCTCGGCTAAGCTCCCCCAAAATTATGGAGCTCGAAAAAATAGTAGGAGAAGCTTGGAAATGGAAGAATAGGAAATAAATCGTGGGTTTTATAGAATTTAATTACTAGCGAGTACAAGTGTCCTCGCTATTGATAACGTATCGTCGCGGATAACACGTGGAATAGTTATGTAGGAATGCACACCGCCAAAAGGTTTGGCCTCGAAAATTAAATTTTGTCAATCGCGCGGACATGTCCTCGCAAATGATAATTTTAAAAGTAAAATATTTTCCGCGACGAAGCCTGTCTCAAGCGACGTGTGTTCTTCAGACATTAGCGAGGACATGAGCTTAATTTTATTTATAAAGAAATCATTAAAACATTTTTACCCAGTTTAAATACACTAACCGAACATCAAGATACATAACAATCTAACGCAATAACACCAATTACATAAACAATCCAAAATAAAAAACATTCTAAAAGTAATTTATTTCGATAAGATTACAAATTAATAAATACTCTCGTAAATTTCTAGTCTTGAGTTTGGGGTGGTGGGTTTCATCATTAGGGAACATTGGGTTTGGGAAATTGTAATTGTGATATATTGATGATGAAAGTTATTATTGTAACCCTTTGCCGGGGTAAGAGTAAGAAAAAAGCTGAAAAGCATGAAAAAAAAAAGAATATATGAAAAATAGCATGATATCTCAACATCAAAAAGAGAGTCATGGCTACATTAGAAATGAGAAAAAATTGATATGAAAAGATTGTATATATGTGGATCGGCAAAGTGGAATTTATTATTGGTGTCGCCTAGGGTGTGATAAAAATAAGATACAATATAAGTCAGAAAACAACACACTCTCACCCTAGACAGGCACAATACTGCAAGTATAACAGGATGTATGCAAGTTTTAATGATAAGTTGAGTTCGTTCTCAGGGACTTAGTGTGTTATACGAATGGATAGAAATAACGAGTAAGAAGTAATTAATTAGAAGACATGAAATAAAGAGAGAATAAATTCGAGATTACTAAATTAAACTAAGGAATTTAAAGACAACGAAATAAATACGAAGAAATATGAGATGAGAAATATAGCTTAGGTTTTGCTAGTATGCACTAATCCTTCTAATTCTTTCTATTAAATCTAATCAATAAGGGAGATAATTAGCTCTTAGATATTTAGTTAGGATTGTAAATTCCCATACCTTAGACCTTGAGAGCGACTAAGGGGGCTACAGACACACCACGAGGCTGGTTCAAATAGGGTTATCCTACGCCACTAGGGCCCTAAGCAATCAATTTCCATACATGGTGATAGTGATTAAATTATACCCTAATGACTATCTAGTTAGAATTAGTATTGTGAGGACCAATATCGACACTAGACGTTATGTGGTGTTTCAATAATTAGACACCCGGCTAAGGCGATCATCTAACTACTATTAAGGTAATCCTATACTCGTGCACTAGCAAGGAAAACAGTCATTAAATCAAAACACATAAACAAATATAAAGGTAAGCAGCTAATATCAGATTAAAACATGAAATTCCCAAAGAAACTTGGATAGAAAGAAATTAGAATTCATAGCTTATACATGATGCGAAACCCAAGCTATGGGAAGTTTAGTTCATACCTGAAGGAAATAAACTAAAGGAGATAATAAAAGACATCATCTTGCTCTCTACAATAACTCTGATTCTCTACAATAACTCTGATGAATAAAACCCTAAGGACTAATTACTAAGAGGCAAGGATTATTTACAAGTGATATAAGGGTGTATTTATAGGTGTTTAGAAGACCTAATTCGTTTTCTTGAAGGAGACGGTAAGTAATGGACTCCAAGCCCAACTCAAATTCGTAACCCTAAAACATGAAATCAGACCCGTTTTTGTTTTCGTCCTAGCAGCTTCAATACTCATCCGTTTGACGCTTATGAGTAGTCGAAATTCATCGTCTCGGAAAAATATTCAACTTTGTTTTTGACCATTTCTCCAAATTCCACACCGATATTGAGATATAAGCTGATTTGTGGTCGTAGGTGCAGAAATTCAGATTTAAGGCAGCTTTTCCTTTTCCATGTTTTTAGCTTTTGTTTCCCTATCTCCAATTTCCATGCTTATCTCTTTCCATATCTTGTAGTCTTTGACTTGGACTCTAATTAATCTCCATAATTATCTTTAAAGCTTCACACTAAATAAATAATTAAACCTAATATATTCTAAAAATATTATTTTACTAAATCAAGACTCAAAATAGGAAAGTGCACTATTTCTCAAGAAAAACGATTATTATGACTTCTAAATCACTAAAAATGATGTCTCGTCTTAACATAAATCTATCACAAATGAGGAGACATCAAGACCCCCAACTCAAAGATGTATCGTCCCGATACAATAAAGATAAAAACAAAGGGAAGTCTATAAATACACACCTAGGTAATTTTCAACACAATGGGAAGAACATAGCAGAATATATAGAATAGATATAAAGCAATTACTCAGAAAATTTCATGCAGTAATATTCATAAACTACATACATGTACACTTCTCATATCCATAGTCAAACACGGCTTAAAATTCAAGATCAGATTAGTTTCGCAATGTAAGAAGGATTGGGACTTTACTCAGTTTACCAAGGAAGCTATAGATTATTCATCGAACTTCACTAGTATCCAAAGATCCATTTGACTACTCTATAACGGTTCAATCACTTCTCGATTACATAGCAAAGAATCAAAAGGTCTTTAAGGTTGTAGTTTAGGCTTAGGGACGGTATGATAGTACATTTGGATAATTTAGAGTGAACTTTTGGCTCTCTCCTCACTAGCCATTGACGAATCGCCCTAGAGCTTGAGTTACTCTCATAAAATGTTTCTCACTCAACCCAATTAATTCCTTGATGCACAATTTAGCATCCCCAATAACCCAATTAAAGCATAAGATGTTCACATACAAATTCCACTTTGCCGGTCCGAATATATATATTTTCTTTTCAAATCAATGTTTTTCTTTTGTATAGCTATGACTCTCTGTTTAATGTTGAGATATCACGCTATTTTTTTCATATATATATATATATATATATATATATATATATATATATATATATATATATATATATATATATATATTTTTCTTTTAATGCCCTTGTTGGCAAATTTAGCTCGTAGCTTCTTATTCATTCACTATTACCCCGGCAAAGGGTTACAACATTATCCCGTGAATCATCATCAATATAAAGAATAGAGCACAATTAATAAGCTCAAAAATCCCATCCCAATAACAATTCCCATAATGGTGGACCCACCACCCCAAACTCAAGCTCTAAAACAACTGTCTATGCATAGCGGTTCAAGTGCGGGTCATATGGAAAAGTCCTATAATCTAAAGGGATATGGCTTATAATGTGTTTCAATAAAAAGTTTTAGAAAGGCTAGAAGGGGCTGAGAAGGATATAGCATATAAAATCAAATAACAAGGTGAGAAGGTATAAAAAGGCTTCAAGGGCTTCAATATGAAAGAACTGCCTTAATCACTTTCTACACCATGTAATTTCGTTATTTTCTTACCTTTAGCACTTTCATCAAATGGGGTTTGTCAACTAGCTTGGATATCACGGCCTACACACTTCTCAAGGTTCCATGAGATCGAACATACTTTTTATCGCATTGCTCACTAATCTTTTCTTTACTATCAATGTGTGTTTCCTGCAAATACTCAAAGCATACAAAATACATAACTCATAAATATACTACTTACTATCATTAATTCACTGAGCTTATGCTTTCAAGCTATTAAACATAATCTACATCTAATTCCCATGTATCAAAAAAATTTAATTTCTACCTAAAAACATAAAAATGGAAATGAGAGACAATGAATCCCCACACCCCCAACTCAAAAATGAGTCGTGTCCCCACGACTCGAAAAAGACTCGAAACAGAAATTAAAATTAGCAAATAAAAGCATTTACAGAAATGGTAAGGAAGGAAGAGAACATACTCTCGAGGCTATTGCCTCGCACTATTGACATCCAAGGTAGGATTTTCTCGATCTTTCGTTAATTGCTCAAGGAGTTTCATGATGTTTACTTGATTATCGTTGATTTGTGCCACATCATTAGCTAAGGAAGTTTGAGCTGTTTCGAAATTGTTTAAACGCTCCTCCATCTTCTCTTGCCAACTTTGCTCTTTTTCTTCTTTCGAGATTTGCGTAGAAACCGCTCCTCTCAAGACTTTCATGATCCAAGCATTATCAATATCATTCTTCTTAAATTCGAGTTTCTCTTCTTCACCCAATATAACATTCGCTTTTCGCACAAGACACGTGATCATAGTAGGAAATTTAACATTATAAACCGATTTAGGAGAGACCGAAAATCGCATCACCTCCTCATAGAATAACTGTGCCACATCCACTTCTTCTCCTCTCAAAATACAATCCAAAATTAGAGCTTTCTTCTTAGTCACATCCAAAGTTCGTGTGTTTTCAAAGTCATTAGGCATATTGAAATTGTGCCAAACTCTCGCATCCGGTTGAAGATATGTGTAAGGCCAAGGTGCCTTCAATTCTCCCTTATGTGATTGCACTTTCTCCTTGTCTAAAACATGCTCAAAAAGTAATTCCTCATCAAAGATTTTCCGTTTAGCAACCGCTTCATTATACTTGCAATATCCAATTAATTTCTTAAACTTGAGGTGGTTTCTAATCTCATTAACTTTGAAAGGAACTAACTTTCCTCTAATCGGAACACAACTTTTACTATCTCGGCTAAAGAGGCCTAAATAGAATTCCACAACTAACTCATGACATAATTCAGAACGTCTTACCATGAACGTAGACCAAACCAATTTTTCACCAATCTCCAAGAATCTCTTATACTCTCCTGTACCAAGTTCTTCATTGAATACTTTCTCATAAGCAAAAGGTAGTTCCTTTAATTGTTTTTCTGCAGAAGCTCTCAAGGCCTTAGAAGCTTTCTCTTTATCCATTGGTGTAGGAACTTTGAAGGGAAGAGGTTGTGTTTTCTCCTTTGAATAAAAATAAAGCCTTTTGCCATTAGGATCAAACATAGCTGGCTTACCTCCATCTTCAACATTGATGTTACCCTTAGCTTTAGAACTAGAACTTTTGTTATTTGATTTCTTCTCAATTGAACCCAATACCTTGCTTTTCTTCACCTCCCTCTTGTTAGCTAATGTTTCTGTTCTTTTAGTCATCTTCAATTGACCCCCAACTCAAAGCTTTAGCAACTCTTGAAATTTGAACTTTTGAATTATTGATTGAACAAGCTTGATTTGGCTTAGGAAAGGTGAATTGATGATGAATCTCTATGTGGGTAAGATGAATTCTTGATGGATTGGTATGGATTTAAGAAATTGTAGGATGAATTTTGAAAAAATTAAGCTTTTGATTCTTCAATTTCAATTTCAATGTGTTTGGTGAGAATTGGGTGCTTGAATCTCCTTTGTAATGATGTGCAGAGAAGATTTGATGTGTTATTGTGATGATTGGGTAGCGTTTTGATGTTTGGGGAAGGTTTGAATGAGCTTTAATGGAGTTGGGAGAGGTTTGGAGAAGAAAGAGATGCTTAAGGATTAATAAATTCAGAATTATACCCACCTCTTGCTTCTTATAACCTAAAATGGAATTGATTTCTCTCTCCAGCGGCTACCTGCGGTATACCGGAACTGGGGCGCAGTATACCGCAGCTTCTGTTCCTCGAAATTTTAATGCTCGGCAAAAAACCCGAATCCTCTACCCCGTGGCCACCGGTTTTGACCCTGCGGTGTACCGGGGCTAGGGTCCGGTGTACCGGACCTGACACTCCAATTATTTTTCTTCTCGACCAAAAACCCGAGTCAAGACCCCGTGGTCATGTGTTCTCTCCTCCCGAACTCGATTTATCCAATACCTAAGCATCAAAAACACTAATACCTTTCTCAAATATGCAATATCAGCTAAAAACAACTAAACTAAACACAAACTAAAAACGTAAAAGACATAAAAAATTAAAAAATTGCGGGTTGTCTCCCGTACATCACTTTTATTTAACGTCTTTTAAAGTTAGACGCGTTACCTCTATCAAGATTTGCGAATATAGCCTCCCAACAACGAGATAGGCTATGAACGTCAACTAATCTGCGCTTGATCCCCTTCTTGGGTCGTATTTCTATCACCTTGGCTGAAACAACCTTAGTGACAATGAATGGTCCCATCCACGAGTCTTTGAAACTACGTGGCCTATTTTTTCGTTTGTGATCTTTCCATAGTACTTCATGGCCAACCCCAAACTCAATGCTTGGCTCTGTATCCACAGGTTTTAAGTGGATTTTCTCAGGAGGGACTTTGTAATGTGAAAGGCTGTGGATGACAGGAACGGTGGGAACTAACTTCTTTGGTTTCTTGCCCAAGACGTAGAAGGTCTCGGATACGTTCTTTGCATGAAGGGTAATGGTCCCTTCTTGGAAGTTGATGACACTTTGACTTGTGGCCATGAAAGGCCGTCCAAGTATGATTGGAACCTGCTTATCTGCATCAAACTCAAGTATAACAAAGTCAGTAGGGATGGCAATACTACCTGCTCGGACTAAGACTTCCTCCACTGTTCCCCATGTCTTGGTAACTGAGTTGTCAGCGAACTGCAACTTCACTGTAGCTTTCTCTGATTTCTGAAGTCCAAGTCACTCGAACACGGACTTAGGCATAAGATTCACACCAGAACCCACATCGTACATAGCTTTCACCTTGAGCAAACCATTAATTTGAATAGGAAGGTTAAAACTTCCTGGATCTTTGAGCATCGTTGGTAACTCTCTTTCACTTCTTCTTGAGACTCTCAGGTTCTCTCTTGGGATCTCTACACTCGCTTCTTTCTCAGGAATAACTTGAGTAAAAGCTTGTTGCGGTGTAAGCTCTTTCTTCGCAATCTCAAGCATTTGGGCGTTGATATTTTCAGGTGTATACGCCTCTACAAATGTCTTGAGTTCAGTGTCATCCTTAGGATTTATATCAAGAATAGTTGATGACACTGTTTGAACAACAGGTGGTGGTTCCACCATCTCTTCTTCTTTCTCTTTTTGCACAGCAGGTGCAACTTCAACTTCAACTCTTGATTCCTCCTTTGAGGCTTCTTCCTCTTTCTCTTTAGCCAGCTCAGCTTGATAATCCATGACTGATCGAATTTCCTCTTGCATATCCTTCAGAAGATGTATAAATTCGGATTTTTCTGAATCGTCCTCCACATCAACCTCAGAACAGTCAGATTCCACGGGGCTAGACTTGGTTGGTTCTTCTTCGGTACTCGGAACTTCCGCGACACTAATGGCAGCATGTGGTACTTCCTTCTCTTCTTCTTTTTCAAGGCAAATAGCCTTACAAGCTACGAACCCAACATTGTCATCACCTCCTTCGATCGCCTTCAATTCTTTTCGTTCCATTAAATTCGTTATAACTTTGTTTGATTGTTCTACTTGAGTACCTAAAATCTGAATTGTGGCATCTTGTCCTCGTAACTTTTCATCCTGAGCGTTCATATTCGTGGTCAAACGGTCCAAGACTTTTACTAATGGTTGATTATCCATAGTTCCCTCTTGAGGATACTGTGGTAAGGCTTTTGGATCTAATAAATCGGTATAGGCATCTTGAACAGGTTGTTGAGGGGGAGCAGGTCTATTTTGATACTGACCTCTTGGTTGAAAAAAGTTGTTCTGGGGTTGCGGTTGATAATGACCAGGATTAGCGGCCCCCTGAGGATTTGAATACTACATACCCGGATGGTTTCGGTTACCAAATTGATAACCTCCTCGGTTGGATATGAAATAAACAGATTGTGGATTTCCCTCGCACTCTTCCCAAGTATGATTATTAACCCCACATAGTTGACAACCTTGTGCTTCTTGTACTACGTTTGCTGCGGCTAAATTTCTCTGCATCTCTAGCTTAAGTTCTTTGATTCGATTCTCTAATGCGGATATTTGAGCTGAGTTTGCAGTTTCTGTATCTAAACGAAGCGTACCTCAGGTCTTTGCTACAGGAGCTCGCGTAGAAGGCCAACTCCTTTCTTGTTCAATAATATTTTCCAAAACTTCGGCAGCTTCATTATGGTTCATGGACACGAACTTTCTTTTTCCTATGTTATCCACCTTCTCTCTACCTTGATTGTTGAGACCTTCATAGAATATTGCTAACTGTAAAGAGGGGGTACAACCATGGAGCGGACATCTTGCTAACTTCTGTTGAAACCTTTTCCATTATTCTCCTACTGTTTCTCCATCTTCTTGACAAAACCTTGCAAGCTCGCTTTGGTCTTTGAGTCTCATACTCTTCGGATAAAAACGGTTAAAGAAAGCGGCTTGAAATTCTGTCCATGAATTAATTGTCCCTGGTGGTTGCCTATCTAGCCACTCACCAGCTCTACCGGTCAGAAAGAACGAAAACATATGACAATACAGTTGCTCGCGTGCAATGCCTGGAGTAACATAAGCATCACAAATCTGCATAAACTTCTGAATCGATCTTACCGGATCTTGTATTGATGTACCACTGTAGAGTCCAAAACTTTGAAATTGACTAAGCATACCCGGATCGAGTCGAAATTTAATATTTTGGATCTCCGGAGGATGGTAACCTATCGGTTGAACATGAAACGGCACGCGGTGGCCAGGAAGGTCTTGTTCAACTCGGTTTTGATCAACATTGTTTTGCCCGTTACCTCTTCCTGGTGGGTGTTGTCCTTGTTGTTGTACACCAGGTGGGATAAAAGGTGGTGGTCCTCCTGGTGCATAGTATTGTAATCCTTCAGGTGGGATTACAAGTGGTGGATCTAACTGATCTTGTACGCCTGCCATAGCTCTTCTTAAGGCTCTTTCCTCACGAACACGTTTATGATAAGATCTAAAGCTCCTCTCAGGCTCCAGTAACGGAGGCCAAGAATTAAACACTGTGAAACCTTGAAAAAGACTAAAGCAAACCACAAGCGTAAATCCGTAAAAACAAAAACTAAATACTGAAAAATAAATTAATTAATTAAAAACTACTACTCGAAATAGATAACCCACACGCTAACGAGACACAAGTCCCCGGCAGCGGCACCAAAAACTTGGTGTCGCCTAGGGTGTGATAAAAATAAGATAAAATATAAGCCTGAACACAACGCACTCTCACCCTAGACAGACACAGTACTGCAAGTATTACAGGCCGTATGCAAGTTTTAATGATAAGTTGAGTTCGTTCTCAGGGACTTAGTGTGTTATACAAATGGATAGCAATAACGAGTAAGAAGTAATTAATTAAAAGACAAGAAATAAAGAGAGAATAAATTCGAGATTACTAAATTAAACTAAGGAATTTAAAGACAATGAAATAAATACGAAGAAATATGAGATGAGAAATATAGCTTAGGTTTTGCTAATATGCACTAATCCTTCTAATTCTTTCTATTAAATCTAGTTAATAAGGGAGATAATTAGCTCTTAGATATTTAGTCAGGATTCTAAATTCCCATACCTTAGACCTTGAGTGCGACTAAGGGGCTATGGACACACCACGAGGCTTGTTGAAATAGGGCTATCCTACGCCACTAGGGCCCTAAGCAATCAATTTCCATACATGGTGATAGTGATTAAATTATACCCTATAAAAATGATGTCTCATCTTAACATAAATCTATCACAAATGAGGAGACATCAATTATATCATAATAAAAAGTTTTTTACTTGGGTTATTTGGGGATGCAAATCAATGCATCAAAAATTGGGTTGAGTGAGAACATCTACGAGTGCAACTCAATTTCTAGGTCGATTCGTTGATGGAATGTGAGGAGAGAGCCAAAAGCTCACTTTTCAGTTATCCAAATATACCATACCGTCCCTAAGCCACGTTATAACCATAAATACCTTAGGAGTTTTAGGTACTTGGTGGAGAAATAATGGAGCTATTAGGTTGTAGGTGAGTGAATCATTGGATGCTATATTAGGACCTATGAATAACATATAGCCATTAACATGAACTGAGTTGAAAATATCTACTTCTAGCATTGCGAAGTTAATCTGGACTTGAATTTATGGAATGTTGATTATGTGTATATTAAGTATACGTGTGCATTGTTTCTTTAGCATTACTACATGAAACTTTTTAGATATTATGCTCTAGGATCATTCATTGTGTTTTATTCTTCTTCTCCTCGTCCTTCTTCTTCTCTGTTTATTATTTGACTACCCTATTGTTCTTTATCTTTATTGTATCAGGAAGATACAACTTTGAGTTGGGGGTCTTGATGTCTCCCTATTTGTGATGAAAATATAGGTTGGAGACATCATTTTAGGTGTATAAGAGCATTTGATTATCGATTTTAATCCATAAAGTGTTATTTTCCTATTTCTTGTCTTGATTTAATGATTTATTATTTTTAGAGCATATTGGTTTAATTATTTGTTAATTGTGAAGATTTCTAGATATATGTTAATTAATTATATACCAAATCAATTTTAAGAGATAAAGGAAAGAAGATAATGATGGAAATTGAAGATACAGGAAGTAAAAAGATAAAATAGGAAAAGAAAAGTTGTCAAGTAAATCTGAATTTCAGCAGGTACGCCCATTAAATTGATCGTAACTCAAAAAAGGTTGTGAATTTGGTAGAGTGGTACGAAACAAAAGTGTATAGATTTCGGAGACAACCAGTTTCGATATAAAGAACGCATCAATCAGAGCAATATTGAAGACGTTACGGCTAAAACAAAACAACAACAGTTTTTTCCTTCTCCTATATTTTAGGAAACGAATTTGATTTGGAAAAGAGTCCTCTTACTTTCCCTCTACTCCAAGAATTCGAATTAGGGCTTAGAATACCCTATACATACACCCTCTATTCAGTAGAAACACATCCTTGTCCAAACCTTAAGCCAAGAGGAAGCTTACCACAAGAGAAGAGATGTCTGGAAGGAGCTGAACATCAAATTATGTCTTCACAAGCCTTCAAATTTGTAATTGTTTTCTTTTCTTTCTCTAGTATGGAATAATTCTATTTAATCTTGAGATTTATCATATGGGTATGAACCCTATACTTGTTTTACATCTATTTTAATTTGGGATTATAATATTTAAATGAATTGGTGTTTTATTCTCTGTTTAATGTGCTTTGATTTATTGTCAGTTTTCCTTGCGGTGCGTAATGTATAGGATTAACTTAATAGTAGTTAGATGGGGTGTCTAATTATTGAAACACTACATAAACGTCTAGTGTGAGGTAGTGATCCTGACGAGATTGCCTAACTAGATAGCAATTAGGGTTTGATTTAAACCGATCATTATTTGCAGGCCAGCCTTATCTAAGAACCTAGTGGCGTAGGAGCACCTTAGTTAAGTCCCCTGGTAATTGTGAAGTCGCAACCTAGGTCCACCCGGAAGGGGTTTAGGAGGAATTTAGAATCCTGGTTATTGCAATTCTACATAATTCTTCCTTACGTGATTAGAATAAACAAGACTAATGGGGATTACTTGCTATATCTCGAGCTAAACTCTCATATTATCTGCTTCTCTGCTTAATTTTCTGTCTTTAATTTATTTACTTAATTTTACTATTTCAAAAACCCAAACAAAAATTCTATTTTTCTTTTTCTTGCGTTTTATTATTCTAGCTTCTTTAATTGCACTTTATATTGCATAAGTTCTTCTAACTTTCGCAGTCTCTGAGGAACAAACTTTATTTATCATTAAAACTTGCATACGATCTGTGATACTTGTAGTGAGTAACGTGTTTAGACTAGGGTGTTAGTTGCATTATTTATATCTTATTTTTATCACACCTTAGCTGACACCATCATGTATATGTCAAAGAATGCCACATATGCCAATTTACCGGTAATATATCTAAGAGAGACGAGATGACACTTAATAATGTTCTTGAAGTTAAGATATTTGATGTATGGGGTATTGATTTCATTGGTCCCTTTATACCATCTAATGGAAATCTGTACATCCTATTAGCTGTTGATTACGTGTCTAAATGGGTAAAGGCTGTAGCTCTACCAACGAATGATTCTTGAGTGGTGTTAAAGTTCTTTAAATCACAAATCGTCACAAGACATGGTACGCCTAGAGTTATTATTAGTGATGGATGTACTCATTTTGTGAATAAATACTTGAAGGCTATATAAGAGAAGTATGGGGGTAAGACATTGTGTATCTACTACTTATCATCCAAAAGCGAATGGTCAAGCTGAGGTCTTTAATCGAGAGATCAAATTGGATCTAGAGAAGACTGTTGGACCCACACGCAAGGATTGGTCAATGAAATTAGATGACGCGTTGTGGGCACATCGTACTGCGTTTAATACACCCATTGGTGCATCTCGTATCGTATAGTTTATGGTAAGGCTTGTCACTTACCTCTTGAACTTGAACTAGGTGCATATTGGGCGATAGCGGAGTTAAACATGGATCCTACTTTAGCCGGTGAGAATCGTATGATGAAACTGAATGAACTTGATGAGTTTCGATTTAATGCCTATGAGAATGCTAAACTTTACAAAGAAAAGACAAAAAAAATGGCATGATAATCGCATTCGTCAAAAGAAATTTAAAGTTGGACAGATGGTCCTCAAGTATAACTCCAAGTTCAGTAATTATCCGGGTAAGTTGAGATGAAAGTGGTCTTCTTCGTTTGTTGTGACCAAAGTCGCGCCTCATGGGGCTATAGAAATTGAACACCTATCCGAGAAACGCACCTTCATGGTGAATGGACATTAGTTGAATATTTATCATGGAGGCGAGGATACTAATCGCACGAAAGATCCACATCTTGGGGAGGTCATATACCTCCTTGAAGAAGAATAAGTACGAGAGGTAACCTGTCGAGCTTAACAATGTTAAACAAAAGACATTTAAATTGTATATTAGTTTATTGATTTCATTATCTTTTAAATTCTTAGTGTGAATTAGAGTAATTTATGTGTATTAGTGTATAATTTTAAAGAAATGAGAAAGGTGGAATTTTATGAATTTTGCAGTTATTTTAATCCTTGAGTTTGTGGTTAAACAGGTGTGAGACGGAGTTTTTAAGTGTCTAAGTGGTAAAATGAGCTTACACGGACCGGCTAGCCGGTCATCTGACCGGTATGCCTGTCAAACCTTCTGGATGTTGACCACTTAGAGGCAACTACCAGGTGTGTCATCGAAAAAATGCGAAAAGGGAAAACTTTTGACCGGCTAGCCGGCCTCAGAAATTCATCACAACGCCAACCTTCTGGATGTTGGCCATGTACACGCAGCTACATGTTGCGTCAGCGAGAATTTGATACGCGCGACCGGCAATGCCGGCGAGATTTCTGGTATGCCGGCTAAACTCTTTGGAACGAGGCAAGCTACATGCAACTTCGTATCGTGTCAACGAGAAATTGAAGAGAAATCGCGTCGGTAAGCCGGCTATCATCTCGATATACCGGTGCACCCGCCGACTTATAACCCTGATCATTATCAAAGGCGAAACCTCTTCTTTTTAACACCACAACTCATTAAATACCTGCAATACACCATTAAAACACCCAAACATCAAATAATCTCCCCTCTAATCCATTCCAAACACATAACCAAACATCAAATCCTTCCAAAACACCAAGAAATCTTCACCTTAATCCTAAATCCTTCTTCATCAAAGCTTTAATCTTACCCATTAAACCTCTCCTAACCCATTACATAATCATTACCCATCTCATATAACACCACACACCTTCTTCCTATATCCTCAAAACATCAAAGTTCAAAACTTTTCTCTAGTTTCTGAATTTTTGAAGTTTTGAATTTGGGGTTCATTGAGATGACAAAAAGAACCGATTCCTTGTGCTACAATCGGGAAATACGAAGTAATCCTAGAACTAGAAATACTCCTGGGGCTACTCCGGACAAAGCTATTGAGATTCCGGATTCAAGTTCTATGCCTAAGGTTGGAGAAGTCGAAAATACTATGCAAAAAGAAATTTGGGTTCCTATGGAATACTTATATAGGATTGTTGATATCGTATGGAATACTTATATAGGATAGTGATCAGCTTTTGAGTTCTACCACGTAAAAAGTTGGGGTACACCACAACACAGGTGCGGTACACCGTAGACCCAAGCAATGCGTGCGGACGACAGTCCATGCTTGACAAGCCAGAAAGTTGGAAACAAAAACTAGCGATATACTGTTGCGAGAAATTCGACACGCCTCGGCTACGGTACACCGCAAACTCATAACAAACCGTGAGAACGATAGTCAACACATGAGAGGTCAGAGAGTTGCATGGGGACAGACATTCACACCAAACCGTCACGATATTTCATCACGCTATAGATGTGGTACACCGCAGCATACGTGCGATACACTGCACGAGACTCGTCAAGACAAGTATGAGAAATAATAGGATTTCTTACATAAAAATTGTAGCCTTCAGCCTCCATGTTCTTCGCCCAGAAGAATTTCACACCTCCAACCTCCATTGGAACTTCACCAAAGCTTAAAAAAGTTCACCAACACCCCAAAACATCATCAAATCCTTCGTCTATCTTCCACCTTGAAGTGTTGTTGATGGAAGTTCTCAAGGGGAAGTTGGATATGAGGGGTTGGTTGCCTGAATTTTAATCCTCTTCTAGAATATGTGAATTGCTAAAATGATGTGTCTTTTTGAATGAACTATTTGGAACTCAAAATCACTCCTTCTTTTGGTAGATAGCTCGATGATGGAAAATATTAGGATAGATCGGAAAATGTTCCGAAAATGCGTCCAGCCTATTGAAGGTTTGAGGTTTAAGGGGGACGTTTTCCACTGGGAGACATCTCTATATCCTTCACGCCCAACAGATCTTAATTTATACTGTGACATATATTTTGCGTCTGAGGATGAGCCCACATGGATTACAATTATTGGGAAAGATGAACACAGTGTCCCGATTGTCTGTGACGGGGAAGCGCTTTGGAGTAAGGATCCTATGGAAGGTGAAGCGGCAACAGTCCTGAAAACTTGCATAGAACTATATTTCTTCATTGATAGGACAAATTGTCTTGGAATTCAACGCCTTACATCCGCATATGTACCTAACTGGAGAATTGGACCTCTTATGTGTAGACTTAAGGACTTTTTTGTAATATGATCTTTATTTCTATTAGATATATTTCTAGAAAGAGAAATGAAGAGACTGACCTCTTGGCTAAGAGTTTCAGATGTAACTCTCTTTCGGAGAACTGGTAATCGTTCCCTATCAACGATCTGACCTAGATTCTGGTAAATGTAACTAACCGAGCAGATATTGGTTAATTCTTTGTACCCTTCTCTTTAGTTCATTTTTAAAACTGTTAATTGACCCAAAAAAATAGGGATAGATGTAGTTGGGATGCAGTGAGAAATTTGCTCGGGTTTTTAGGTAAAAAAACTTAGTAAAAATAGACTTCAATCCACCTCTCTCTTCCCATTTCAACCTACCTTTTCTAACCTAAATATTCGACTTTTATCATTTCCCCGAACCTTGCTTATGTTCAAAATTTAATTTTCCGTTCACTCAAAAAAAATTCGAAGCTGTTCCTAATATTTTAAATAATGGGAATATATGCTTAAATTATAGTAAAATGTTTTCCAATACATTAAAAAATCATGAACTTGAAAATTCGATCACATTAGGTGATCAGTACCAAAATCGAAGTTGAAAAAGCTTTTAGAACAAAATTGACCTTTATCACTTTAAAAAAAGTCTAATAAATGAATCATTTTGTCAACAAAAGTAAGTTTTTTTTTTTTCCATTACATCTGAGGAAAAGTAAGTTTTTTTTACTTCTTCTGTTTTTAAAAGATCATCATTTATATAAAAATAACTGATTAAAATATTGTCATTTTAAAAAATTAAATCACTTTTTTATTTCTTTATATTATTTTTACCTTTAATTATATATTATAATTTATATTTCCAATGTACTTTATAGAAAGTATTCTAATAATCATATAATTAATAATTACATTTTATAGTTTGTGTGCAAAATTAAATGTAATAACTTTTTAAAAATTAAAGAAGTACTAATTAATATATATTTTAGCTATTTACTATTATTTGTCCAAAAAAAGAAAAGCTATTTACTACTACACGTGACTGTATTTTAGTTTGAAAGCCAAATAAAAATGGGAAATCTAAATGAAACATGGCCAAATATACATATCCTTGAAGAAAGACGTAATGACGACTATATTTTAACAAGATTTAGAAGCCAACATTGTATTCTGTGGTTAAAATCAATTGCGATTAATACTTTTCTGAAAAAGAAGCTACTGCTGTTTTTTTTCTTCAAACGATTATATAGATAAAAAAGAATACACAAAAGATTAGTCAATTACACATAAAATACTGTTGGCGCTGATAAGTTGGACTAATTGTGGAGGAGGGAAAGAGTTCCAATCACCAAACAACATGCCTAAGAGCTTATGTTTGGTGACCTAATCAGCCACTAGATTGCCTTTGCGTGAAACAAAGAAAAATGAAGGTTTATGGGACTCTACAGTACCATAAATTGTTTTGTAAATATTACAACACTGAAACAAAATACAAGGTTTATGGGAAGCTAAAGATTCAATAATAATTATGCAGTCATTCTCGATGATAATCGAATTAGCAAGAAATCTTTGTGCAGCCTCACAACCCCATAAAATACCAAGAGAGTCTGTCTCAGCTGGGTTCCTAGCTTCAACCTCCTTTGCTTCACCACCAAGAATATTACCAAAAAAGACCCTGATAACAAATGAAATAGCACAACCAGTTGGTAAAAATGAAGTATTAGTATTAATTTTAAAAAAATTACCAGGAGGAGGGTACCAAATGTCCTTATTATACTGATTATGCAGATTCTTACTACCTGTTTTAATACTAGAGCAAGAGGTAAGTACATTGATTTTATTAGAGTAATCCTTCAGTTCACTATCTTTGACATCATTAGGATTAATGTTATTTTCAGCATACTCCTAGTTTTTAAAGGCAAGATTGCAAGTATAAATAGGATCAGGTTGTGTACCATTAAAAATAAATTGGTTTCTCCCTTTCCATATAAACCAGCAGATATTACTAAGTAAAGAATCAAAATCTTTTTTTTCCTTGTTAACTTTTTTCAAAGAAGCAACAGTTTCAATGAACCATTCACTAATTAAAGAGGTACTCCCATTCATAGTTCTCAGGGTTAAGGAAGAAGAGTTCCACACAAATTTAGCCCAAAAACACCAAAAAAGAAGGTGTTCTATAGTTTCATCATAGGAGTTGCAAATTTTACAAACAATAGTCTTACTACATTTCCTCTTAAATAAATTAGCTTCAGTAGGGAGTTTATCTTTAACACATCTGTACATGAAATTCCTAACCTTAGGAGTACATTTCATCTTCCATATAGCATTCCAAATACTAGGATTATTATTTAGTAGAAGAAGCCTTAGGGTTTGCCAGATTAGCTTTAAACCTTTCTTCATACTTTTTGAGAATCTGATAAGCAGTTTTCACAATATAGCTACCATTTTTCGAACAAGCCCAAAGACAATAATCATGGCAACCAAAGGTAGGAATAGACATATTAAGTATAACCTTAGCTTTACTATCGTCAAATTCCGTTCTGATAGAAGACTCATTCCAACTTTTATTATCAGTGTTGAAAAATTCTTTCAACACTAAAATAGTATTATCAATGGGTTTAGTAATGCTACTATCTTTATTAATCCAAACATGTCCTTGAACCTTAATATCCAATCCATTACCAATTTTCCAAATAAGGTTTTTTTTCAAAAAATTTCCTACCTTCCAATAAACTTCTCCATCCTTGCGAAGGAGAACTACCCAGTTTATCCTTTAAAAGTGAGTATCATTATAATATTTACCGTTAAGAAGTTTAGAGATAAGATCTTTAGGATTTTGAAGTACATACCAAGCCATTTTCCTGAGAAGAGCTTTGTTCATGAGATTGATATCTCTAAAACCTACGCCTCCATGGAATTTGGAGACACATAGGGAGTCCTAATCCATGTAATGTATGCCTTTTTTATTATTTTCTACCCACCAAAACTGTGCAATAATAGAATTAATAGCATTACATATATTTTTGGGGAGTAGAAAACTAGACATCAAATAATTGGGTAAGCTTTGTAAAACCGGTTTTATTAGTATCTACTTACCACTTTCAATCAGGAAAATAGTTTTCCAATTTTCAATTTTTACTAAAATTTTCTGAGCAGTCCATTCTAAATTCTTACTTTTACTCATGTTCCACTCAGTGGGCAAACCCGTAAGAGCCCAACTCATCAACACTTTTCATATTCAGTCTAGTGGACATAATATATTTAATATGATGAGGGATATTGGGACTAAACAGAATCCCACATTTATCTTTATTAAGGGTCAAACCAGTAGCTTTGTTATAATCCTTCTTAAGATTATTAAAAGTTTCAACCTCCTTACAAGTAGCTTTGAGGAAAAATATACTGTCATCTGCAAAAAGCAGGTGTGTAATAGGAGGGCAATGCCTCCCAATTTTAAAACCTTCCGACAAATTATTATCAATTTTATTTTTGACCATGATATTCAAAAATTGGGATACTAAACAAAAAATGAAAGGAGAAAGGGGATCACCCTGTCTAATACCCGTGGAAGGTTTATTTAAAGGGTAATCCTGCCCATTAATAAGAATGTTATAAGTAACAGAAGAAATGCAATTCATAATCTTGCAAACCCATAACTTATGAAAACCCAGCTTCAGAAGATATTTTTCTAGGAAATCTCATTCCAAATATTAATAAGCTTTCTTTACATCTGCTTTAATAGCAACAATTTACTGTTTTGATGTTTTTGTCCTTTTAATATGAGTGATCATCTCATGAGAAATCAATATGTTTTCTTGGATATTTCTCCTTGGGATGAAACCAGACTTATTTTTACCAATAAGAAAAGGCATAAGAGGCTTCAATCTGTTAACAAGAATTCTAGAAATGATTTTATATATAAAATTAGTGCAACTAATAGGTCTAAACTGACTCACCTCAGAAGGAATATCTATCTTGGGAATGAGAGTTATGAAAGTCTGGTTAAGGGACTCAAGGCTACCATTATTGTACCAAAAATCATTGATAATTCTCATAATATCCAATTTGATTATATCCCAATAGGTTTTATAAAAAAGTACAGTGAAACCATCAGGCCCTGGAGCCTTAGTCAGACCCAGCTCTCAAACCAAATTTTTAGCTTCATCATAGGTGATTGGAGCAGTGAGGGCTTTATTCATATCCTCAGTAACAACAGGATGAATCCGATTTAACAAATCGGAAAAATCTCTTTCCCCTTCAGTTTTATAAATGTTGTTAAAATACTAAGTGAACAAAGAGATAATATCATTTTTCTTTTCTACCCAGACAGTTTCGTCATTTTTCAATCTTCTAATAGTATTTCTCTTCCTTCTACTTTTGGTACAAGCATGAAAGTAAGAAGTGTTCTTATCCCCTTTGTGAAGCCACAAGTTTCTAGATTTATCTTTCCAATATAATTCTTCCCTCTTCCATGCTTGTTCAAGAATTTTAACTGTGTTGTTATACTTATCTGAAATGCCTTTATTAGTATCAGAATTAGATAGCTCTTTAAGCTTCTCCATACACTTCTCAATTTCTTTTCTGTTATAATTAAATTTTAATTTGTTCTAATTGAGCAGTTTTCTTTTTGTGATGTTAAGCTTAGATTCATCACATTGTTAGGAATTCTCTCAGGTTATAATTCATATCCCAAACCTTTTGAACAATTTGCAAACATTCAGCCTCAGCAGCCCAAAAAGACATGAAGTAATATCTTTTTTTATTAGGGATGGATTTTTAATCACAATGTAGAACCATTGGCCAGTGATCAGACCCAACTGCAGGAGAATTTGGATAAAGATCATACCATTTTTTATTAGTTAAAGCTCTATCAAGAATTGATTTCACAATTTTTTCACCCATTCTCCTATTAGACCAAGCGAAAGTACAACCATACCTAGGAATTTCTTCAAGTGAAAGCCTATTAATTAGGTTATCAAACATTTCATACTTCTTTTATTAGTTTTATTTCACCCAATTTTCAGAGAAGTTTCTAATAACATTGAAATCACCCAAAAGAACACAAAGATAATTCTCATCATATCAATCAACAATTTAAATAAAATCCTCACTTTTATTAATCTCACGAGGGGAGACATAAACATAAGTGAATTTGGACTTACAATCATATGTTATAAAAGTGTCAATGATATTTTTATTTGAATCAGTTATTTCCATTTGTACAATATACTTTATTAGCAGAGCAAGGCCTCCCCCTATACCCACAGGGTCAACAATATGAGCCACATTCATATTCAAAGAAACAACTCAATTATAAATAATAATCGAATTATTCTTAGTTTTAGAAAGAAAGAGTACCTCAGGCCTATGCTTAGAACATAAGTCCTTTAGGGCCTGGAATGTCAAGGGGTTGCCAATCCCTTGACAATTCAATCTGTTTTGTATAATTGATAGTTAAGGAATTTCAAAAGGGCAATTCCGCAACCCTAGGGATGGCAACGGATCATATTATTGCAAAAAATTCCAAAACCATGTCCATATCAATTTAATTTATCAAAAACAAAACCCTAACGGATTTAACCATTGGACTTACTTTTTAAAACCATATACGAATAATTTGGATTCGGTTTTTTAAACGGTTTTTCGAATTTAAACCGTAGCCAAACTATAACTCTATAAATATATTAAAAAAATTGAAACAAGATCATAAATACAAGAAAAATCTCCAATATATAAAATATTATGTTGATCTTTAATTAAATAACGTTTTCGTTACTTTTTTACTAAATCTAATATTTAGATTTTAGTTTTGAGATATGAAAATACTTTTTTATCTATATTATTATAAAATATAAAAAAATAGATGATAATAAATGGGTTTTTGGTTATTCGGTTTTATTTTTATCTAAAACCATAACCTAATGTATTTAACCATCGATTACATATTTCAAAAGCATAACCTAACAGTTTTATCATGGTTGCATAATCGGTTTTTAACCGGTTTGGATTTTTATCAGCTTCGGTTTTAAACCCGAGAAAAATGAATTAATTGAACCATCTCATTGTAAGTTGCTACCAAGCTGTGATTAGCGGCAACAAAGCTTACGTTATCCCTACTTTGATCCATAATAAAGCCCATAACACGTTTATTAAGGTTGTTGAGAAGTGTATTATCCAAACCTTTTTCATATTCGAATCCTTTCTTCTCAATGGTTGGTCTGTACCATATACCCATTTGTTTATATCGGTGGTTAGCCTCATCAACCTCTCTTTGTTTAATAGATTTAGCAAGTTGGTGTTTCGCTTTATAATCAATTTTCAAACCTTCTGATTTTTTCTTGAGCTGAGATAAGTTGTTCAAGAAAATTTAGAAAACCCTTATCTTTTACTATTGGATATTCCCTTCTTGCTGAATGAGGGATTGTGATAATAGCAGGTAGTTGGTGAACAGTTAATGTTGTGTGGCTTAGGGTTGAGGGGTTATAGGTTTGTCTACAGCGGTGAAAGGGGTAATAGGTGAGGTTGTAGGATCAGTGAGAGAAATAGGATTAGATGGAGGGTGGTGGTGGTTGAAAGGAGTGAGCCTTGAATTAGGTGTGATAGGGTTAGGGATTTAATTGGGTTGGGAAGAGATATTAGGTGTAACATTAGAAATTACATTATTACCCTTAGTGTTTTCAGTTGTCTCGCTTTTACTTTGAGGACAAAAGAGAGAATACCTTTTATCCGCAAAAATAATATCAATATCCCGCGGATGTTGTGAAGAAACAATAGTATTCTTCATTATTAAGTCTGAAGAAGATATAACCGCCGAAAAAGTAAATCTTTTTATCCATTTTGAAATTATTTCCATCAGATTTGAAGGATTCAAAATTGGATCTACCCATTTTTCAACATCACATAAGAAGCCTTTGCAATGTTTATATTTAGTAAGTAATTCCTTGCTATCATACGGTTTTTGGATTTGACAATTGACTGGATAATGAGAGGATAATTTAATCCCTCTTTCAATCCAATAGTGGGAGTAGCAGATTTACTAAGAACACTACCACCAACGTGATAATTCTTAACTTTTGGCTCTTTTTTATTAGTGGGATATTTGTTGCTCTTATGATAAGCCGAAGAGTAATGATATTTGTCACCCTTTTTTATCACCCTTTTATCACCTCCTACATGTATGCCTACATGGACCAATGAATTGATTTCTCTATCCTATTTAATTTTTCTCTATCTTCTATTCAAGGAAATCAATACATATATATAGAAAGGTGATAAAAGGGTGACATGAAAAGGGGTGACATATATCATTACTCTAAGCCGAATTGTTATTATTGAAGTGGTTATCATGATGATTATTAGCCATCTTTCCTCTAGTATAAATCTTCATCCAACTTCCCAGTTTTGGGAAAACCTTTTTCTTATTCTTGCACTCTTTTTCCTCATGATAAAAAAATGCCACAGCTGAAACAGATTTGACTCACGTTCTCATATTTAAATTTAATCCAATAGCTCTGATTTTCAGATTCCCATTATTTAAAGCCAGGAACGATAGGTTTATTAATGCTCCAGTCAATATAGACTCGAGTGAAGGTACTATCATTTATTACAGTTTCTATAGGTAGAATAATTTTATGAATATTGTTGCATAAATCATTGATGCTATCAATGTTGAGTAGTTGTGGGGGTAAACCAGAAATCTGCACCTGTAGAGTAGTGTATTTAATCCTGTTTGTACCTGAAATACAAGGATCATTTAAGGCCAAATGTTTGCCCATAAGCGTCCAAGGTCTTTGGACCCGAACAGAGACTCTATCTTTATCATTTTGAAAGGACAGTTTGAACTCATTGAAACCAATTTTGCTGACTGTAACCTCTTGAGAGATGTTCTAATATTTATTAATGTGATTTCTGATGAAGATGTTGTTAAAGATCTTCTTAGTAAGATCTTCTTACTAAGAATATTAGCAGTTAGAAAAAACTGTTTCTAAGACTTGTAAATAGTATTATCATTAGAAGTTATAACTAAGCTACCATGTTTTTTGTTGGGATGGTTTTTGGATAAAGACTCCATTGAGAGAGAGAGAGAGAGAGAGAGAGAGAGAGAGAGAGAGAGAGAGAGAGAGAGAGAGAGAGAGAGAGAGAGAGAGAGAGAGAGAGAGGGGATAAAAGAGTTACAAGCGTTGAAAGGAAAGAAAAGCAAAGAAAGTGAAGGTTTTAGCAAATTTGAAGATGATAACAATGGAGGTTTTTTGATCAAAAGAGTGGAGAGAAAACATGGTAGCTTTTTTTGTGAAGTTTGCCATTACAATTAACAAAACAAGACTACTTGCTATTACTGTTTTAATCCGGTAGAATACATGGAAATATAATTTAAATAAAAAATCAAAGTATAATATAATACTTAGAAAAAATTTAAGTTAAAGAATTTATATTAAATTTTTTTAATAAATAAAATAATAAAATATACATGACATACTAAAAAATATAACAAAAATAAAATAACAATAACTTAAAACTAAATTAATTATTAATTCTTGTTTTTTATTATATACATTATTTGTAATTTTAGTGGAAAATTTGTGAAAGACCTGACAAACTTTTGTGTGTGTTCTAGAACACTAGAGATATTACAAGTTTGTGAATCAACTAGAAAAATTCAAATCATCAAGGTATTACAAAAAATGGTTCAAATTTTTATGAACTTTAAAAAACAACAAATTAGTGACGAACAAATATTATTTGTAATGTTATTAAAAATATTTTTGCTTTTGTTATACTCTATATATAATCCCGTTTTTTCTCTTGTTAGGAAAAATTGTAATATATGCATTTAATGGATGAGTTATATTAAAAAAAACTCACAATTGTTATGTGCAAGTTGTTTGTATTACGTTCAAAAAAAAAAAAAAAAAAAGTTGTTTGTATAACCGTCTTTATATTTTGCCGATCCAATTTTTTTTTTTTTTTTTTTGGACGGGTTCCTATATTACAAAAGATCTCAGGACCATAAATTTAACCAATGCCCAGCTTCGAGAACCTGTCATTGAAGACATCAAGAGACAGATATCCGTCAGTTGCCCTGTGCCTGGCTGCTTTTGCTAGATGATCAGCACCTGTATTAAACCTGCGGGGAATGTGTTTGAAATAAACGGGACCCGATTCCCTAGCAAGTTTGTGAATTTGTCTGATGTATGGTCGAAGATCCCATCTAGCTGCCGACACTTGCTGAATACCTTGAATCAAGTCAAGGTTATCCGATCCAATTAGTGGATATTTTTATTAGTTGAGGTTACTTGAGGGTAGTGGCAGAGCCACGTTATGAAGAGGGGGAGCCATGACTCCCTGGTTAAATAAATAAAAAATTTCTTTATAAAAAAAATAGTTATGTATTAGTTTGCCTTTAAATTTAAAAAAAAAAATTATTTAGTCTCTTAAATTTTTAAGTCATTCATTTAAACCTATTAAATTTTGGGTGAATTAATGTTTAAGGTCTCAAAAGTGTGAATCTTAAATCATAAGGCCTACTAGTTAGTCATCTGGTTAGGTAGTAACTAGTATAGGTGGAAAGACATAAAAGCCCCCTTATAAAACTCCTCTCTCCATTCACGTGGCCAGTCAAATCGTTCTTTGTTGGGAATGTGAAAGACCATAGAGTGAAAAGGTATTCCACAAAACAAAAACATAATATATCGTTTGTTTTTGTCCGTGTGAAACCTTACTGTGTGAAGAGAAAAAAAGCTCTCCACCACTGCTGCAGCAACCTTCCCACCACCGATCTGCAACAACCTTCCCACCACCGATTTGCTGCGCTACTGTCGCCGAGATCTCTTCTCGCCACCTCGTCGTGTGTCCAACACCACCATCATCCTTCCCCCTGACCAACCCACCACCACAATCTCCTCCACTCGCTGCCACCACCCTCTGCCCAGATCTCACCGTTGCTGCACAGATCCGGTGGTCCTGTTCGTCGTGTTCGTGTAGCCTCTGCGCACAAGAAAGACCTCCGCCACTCAAGCAGATCTCCATCGATGTTGCACAACACCAGAAATGCGGATCTCGTACCACATCTCTGCATCACCGGATCTCATCCCTCTGCGCCGCCATTCTCGCCGCCCCACCACCATCGCCAACCTTTGGTTTCGCTCGTGATTCGTTTGGGTCCAGCCATATTCTCCGCTCCGGTCCAGCCCATCAGGGTCCAGCCCACCAGATCTCCACCCTCTAAGCCCGTATCTCGCAATAGTTTCAATCTAATTTCTTTTCAATCTAATTTCTTTTTTTCAATCTAATTTCTTTTTTTGTTTTGATTAAAATCTTGTGTTTGTCTAATTTCATTTCCTTTTTCCATTGTTTTTCAAGTAACAGATAGATGAATTTATTGGTATAGACACTGGGGTCCATACCCAAACAAAATTCTGCTTGTTTTACTAGTGTTTTTATGAATATACAACCCCTACTGTACAGACACTACATATATGTACAACCCATTCGATGTATTGTGTACAGCCCTACCTTGGACAATTGGACAATTAGATAGACAATTGGATAATTAGATGGACAATTGGACAATTAGATAGACAATTAGATGGACAATTGAACAATTATACTTGGACAACTATAATTGTAATTATATAAAAAATCATTTTACTTAACAAATTTAAAAATTAACGTATGTATGTCTGTACCTATGTGTCCGGACATGTCTCTTAAATAAATAGAAAAAAAATTAAAACGACTTGTTGTAAATGGACACATTAGCATAATTATGGACAAAAAATGACTTGTGTGCGGACCATTGGGTACACGTACTTGGACATGTTTGAGAAAATGAACATATACAAAAAACAAATCGGCACAAACACACCTTAAAAACGTTAAAAAAAATATAGGTCTGTACACACTAATACATATGTCTGGACACATCTAAATATATGTCCGTACCCGTGGGTATGGATCCATTCGTTTAAAGAAAGGAAGAATAGTATTACTATATTGAATAGTAATACTATATTGAGAAAATCAATAATATATTTACATGGTGTCAGCAAAAGTAGGAGAGAGACGAATTTGTTGTAAGATGTAAAGGAAGGGTAATAAGGTAAGTGGTGATGGTAGTTATATACGTGTAGGCTTTTGTTAGAACTAATAGTAACTTGGGCTTTATATCCTAATGGGTGTGATATTTGGGCGGCAAATCGTAGATTCCTCTTAAATTTTTAATATTTTTATTTAATCTTTCAATTTTTTAAATTTTATTAATTAAACTTATAATTATATTATTTTTTTAATAAATTATATGTTATTTTATATTAAATAAAAAATAATCAAGTAAAAAAAATTATATTAAGACTTATAATGCAGTTGTATATAATATAAAGTTTTATTTTACAATTTTTTATAATATATGGACCTACCGTGCAAATAAGTTTAATTTTTTTTTTCAAAAACGTTGCCCCCGAACCTTTTTGGCCTCCCCCTACTAAAAGATTCTGGTTTCGTCTCCGTTTGAGGGAGACTATGTTTTTTCCTTTCAAAAAACGGTATAGTTGGAGATTGGCAGACACATCCAAATGATTATTGCAACTTTATAAGATTAGCAAATTCCCGACCCAAAAAAAGATTAGCAAATTAATGGATGTATTTTTATTTTTTTGGACGAATTAATGGATGTATTCAAAATGAAGTTTTACTAATAGGGAAATTAGTGATTTTAGCCGTGTTTAACGAAGAAACCTATGCGTACGAAACTGCAAGTTGCACATGAAAGTGGTCCTATTAACCAACAAGCATTATTGATGAGCATTATATAGATAATATAGGTCACATGGGGGCAACCTTGTTTGAATTTATATATACACATGCATAAGCTAATTCCAACAGTACCTATGATATTCTATAAACATTAAGGACCCGTTGGTGAGTACAAAAAACAAATCAAAGTCCCTCCAAACTCATGCATGCTCATTTGAAAAGATCTTGACTCAACTAATAAAACAGCATCTGTATTAGTTATCTTTTTTAAGTGGTATAGGTTAAAGTATGTTAATGATACCGAATCTAAAAATAAATCTTTTATGTACCAAAAAATATATTTGTCGACCTTTTTTTATATTTAATAAGTTCATAAAATTGCAAGTTTTGATTGTAAAAAATGAGTAATGATATATACCACCTAAAATTATACCATCTAAATACTACCTAATAACGTGGCGTGAATTTATTTGTTAACAATCGTTAATTAAATTAAGAAAATAAATAAATTAACGATTATTAACTAATTATTTCACGCCAAGTCATTAGATGGTATTTAGATGATATAATTTTGAATGGTATTATATCATTAATAGCAAAAAAATATATAATCATCATTTTCGAGATGGGCTTATATCTGAGCTGGAAAAGATGCACAAGTGAGGTAGAAAGGATCCAACAAGTTTACGTCAAAATTATTAATATATTATTAGCTCACGGTAATCAATCCTATTTAATTTCCTAAGAGTCCAAATGTTGCTTGTATCACAATTTCGGGATCATTGTTGGAAGATAATATAGACGAATGCTATAATATTCAAGGGTCATTTGGCTTAACATTTTTCCAAAGGCTTCTTTGTTTATATATAATATCCCAGTTTTAGAATATATATACTTTTCTAAGGGTTTGTTTGGATTCGTAGATAAAGAAAGAAAATTAGACGGTAAGGGTTAAATCCAATGTTTCAACAAATTTTCAAATTATTTAGTTCAATTTCTTGATTTTTTTTTTCTCATACATACATGGCTTTAAAATATTAGGTTATTAAACTTACAAAACTTTTGATGGAAATCTAAAATAACTTTAGTGGTAGAGCAAATGTTCTTATCTTTCCTAATATATAGGGTGATGGGTAAAGCCTTCCTGAAACCTTTTATCTTTCCCCAAAGTGCGCGATCCGCCCCTGATCTTCACTTTTACCCTTTCTGGCCCTCCATCTCAATACTTTGTGACGCCGTTAGCCCTTTTTTGAATTTTCTGTTAATTAACCATTAGTCAACGCCACATGGCACCAGGTCATCGCCACGTAAGCTCCATGTCACCGCCAACCTAGTATTACGTCATATCTTCGCCTTGGTGGATTCTGATGTGGCGAGGGGTACTTCCGTCTTTTTACTTCGTTTTACCCAATTACCTAAACCTAAGTTTACCCCCCCCCCCGATTCATTTACCCTATCCTCTCTCTTATCTTCTTCGTCGTTGGTAATCATCGTCCCTCCTACCTTCCGATGGCCGGATCTAGAAACTCCAACGCTTCGTCTCCTCTGAGTGACCCCGGTAAGGAGGACTGGATATGCTACTGCGGCTTACGGGTGAAGATCAGCACATCTTGGACCGACATGAATCCGGGTCGACGTTCCATCGGTTGTTCTAAGTACCAATCCACCGCGAGTAAGTGCTCTTTCTTCTGCTGGTTAGATCCTCCGATCTGTGATAGGAGCCGGGTTGTTATTTCGGGGTTGCTTAAATCGTTGTCGAGGAAAGACGCAGAAATAGAAGCGCTTAAGTCGAATGAAGGTAATAAACAGAAGATTCGATACTTGATTTTAGTCTTTGTTTTAGGTTTTTTAGTTTCCCGTTTTTTCTAGTGTGTGTTCATGGTGTATTGTGTTTGTGTGAGTAAGTTGTTTTTACCGTGTCGATGGGTGTATGTGTTTGGGGTTTTTTTAAGTCGTTGTATTTCGAAATCTCAATGGAAGTTATTTTCTGAGCTCTGCGCGATTGTTTGTTCTGTTTGGTTTAAGGTTATGTATATGTAGCTTAGAAGGTGATGTTTTGGCCCCTTAAGTCTTGAAGATGGTGACCCTATGGCCCTTATTGTTTAATTAATGTATCTTTTAGCCCCTTTAGTTTTTAGTATCGACCGGTTAGGGCCCCTTTAATTTAATAATAATTTAATTAAAAGACCCCACTTAAGCGTGTTAGTTATACACGAAACCGTTTTTTTTAATGGGAGACGAAATGGTTATGCATGGGGAATTAAAAAGGAACCCCAAAGGTTTTTCTCGGGGAATAGAAAAGTTGAATAGGGTCTAGTTTCCAGATAAGATGCACTTATGCGTTTCCTTGATTATATATTACGCAACCACATCTTCGTATTTTTCCTAAACCGAAAACTGAGAGCGAGTTTGTAAATCATTTTGAAAAAACATGAAGAATCAAAAGGAGGTCCAACAAGCTGTGAATTCGAAGGGAAAACAAAGTAAGTATTTTTTTGGTTTTAAATAAACATAATGGTAATTAGTAAAGTAATAAATAAACTTATTTTCGTATTGCTCTACCTTCATCTTACCCTATTTTAATTTTACGTTATACCTTTAAGTTAATGTCATGGTTTTAAGTATGTTATAATGGTTGATATCTGTTTCAGAAATGGCGTCTCAATCCGCTCCACTAAGAATCCGACCCCCCCCCCCCCCGAAGACTTATAGGAGGCACGACCCAGGTTATAGATGGAGTCATCGAAAGGCGCCTGAAGTAGTTAATGAGAAGGTTAAGACCAAGGTAGTCCCTTTACCATATGGCCAAGAGTTGATCATCGTCGAGTCAAGTTCTGAAGGTGAAGATACCCCGTCGCCTAAGAGGAGGAAGATCGATCGTCCGGCTCCTATTGGTGTTTCGTCTCCCAGGTATTTCAAGCTTGAAGCCGAGGAAGACGAGGAAGACAAGGAAGACGATGAAGATGAGTCAATGGTTTGATGATTGTTGGTTTTGGCGTTGGTTGCTTTTTTTGGTTTTTTTTGGATTTTTAGTTAATGGACTTTTAAGTTTGGTATTGGTTTAATGGACTCTGTATTTGGGGTTTGTCTAGTGTTTTGGACTCTAATTATGTAATTCGGTTATGGACTATATTTTGGGCTATCTTTTGGAACTACAACGGATTTTGGACTTTATAACCCACTGATTATAATGAATTTATTTTGGACTTTAAAACTTTGCTTTTGTGTAATGTATTTTATCAAATTAATAGATAGAAGTAGTATGATGAACATTTCGTTTTCGTTGTGAAATAAAATGCGTGATTTAGATGGAAAAAAAAATTAAACCATTCCGATTGATCTACAAAAGCGTAATAAAACTTGCAACTGAAACAAATAACATTACCAAGCTTAAACATAAATGTGAACATCATATCAGAGAACATCACATAAATTGAAAGAACTCCAACTTGCAAATGAAACAAATACTAGATGGTAGCAAATGCAATTACTTACGCTTCTCTAACTTTTTGGCTTGATCATCAGATTTTGGTACATCCTTACTAGCTGAAGGTAATGGAAGGTCATCCGGTCCAGGTAACCAAACGAAGAAATGACACTCTTTTTCAGGCAAATCTTGGTATCTGAAATCCTCGAAATGGCATCGTAGCGAACTAAATTTCTTATTACCACCCAAGTCAAAGGTTTGAATCAATGCCGGCATTCCACAGTGGCAAACTTCTGTGATTGAGTAGTTCTCAGGCGACATGTTCATTAATGGTGATGGTTTGATTGTTAGGTCACTTGGGGTGAAGTCTGGAAAGAGTGGTGACCTAGTGGACCATTGGTCACTCCCACTTGAATTGTAGTCCGACATTAGTGGGGGTTTTTTCTTGAGTGGGAGTGTTTGTGTATCTTTGTATGTTTAGGTAGATAGATAATTTTGAAAGGTTTGTGTTGGTATTTAAGAAGGACATGTATTGAATACGACAATTTACTAGTCGTAAAGAAAGATTCCTCTTACAAAACCACATCATGCACGTGAGTAAAAGTGTTCATTTTTCAACTACCAATGCAAAGACTTGACTAAAAGAAAAGATAGATTCTTCTACCAGCCTAATTCAACACACAAATACGAATTAAAATACAAAAATTAAGCTAATAGTCTTGAATACGTAGACATCAATAACCAACAACTAGACTTCACATCCTTTCCTTCTTCACCTTTACTAACTTAACACACTTCGCCTTTGATTTGGATTCAACTTTTGTAGAATTTCCTTTCATCACCTTTGTTGTTAACTTCCGTTTTCCCCTTATAATTTCTGCTTGCTCGTTGTTATCCTTCTCTATTGCGTTGACCTCTGGAGTAATTTCTTTTGATTCTTGAGTATTTTGTGGGCATAGTTTTTCGTCCTCAACCTTTTCTTTGGTTTTTGAACTTGAACCTCTGTTGAAAAGGCCCTTCATGAAGCTTGACATGTTCATATCAAATTCTTGGAAGGCTTTATTCACACCATTCATATCAATTGGTACTGCACTTTTACCCGCAGCTCTCAATGTTTCCAAACTAATACTTGGCTTACCCTTGTATGCAAACGAATTTCCAACTACCTTCTTCTTACCAATTGTAATAGAACCAGGGGTAGTTATTTGCGTAGGAGCTCTTGTGTATACCCCCATCCCAGCTGGTCTAAAAGGAGGTCTGTTGGTCTTATCCTACAAAAAAACAAAATTGGTTGAAGAATATTGATCTTAAAATTAGAATAACATAAGTACACTTACACTTGGCTGCCCTAGTTTCTTGACACCAATTGGTAGAAATCCTCCCTTATCCTCAGGTGCACAAAATTTGGTTACCTCTACACAAGGCTTTTTATTTGGGGTAAACTAGGAAACAAACAAAAAGAAATTACAACCCAGAACAAAAAAATAAATATAAATATTTACCTTTTCAGTCTTTGAGGGACCTTCCACTCTATCTCTCTTCTTTTGTTGACCCATCCACCCAACAGGTTCATTAGTACTCCCTTGAGTCAATATCACGAAATGCTCATTACTCTCAGAAGAAGCCTATTTAATAAAACACAAATTCAAAAAAAAAATTAATAAGAATAAAAAGTAAAGTATATAGAAAAGAATTACCTTGGAACCTTTACTAATATCTTTATCTTTAGACAACTTTGACTCTCCCTTTGACTCTCGCTTTGACTCTATTCCTTCTCCATTATCAGTTTCTTCTTTAGACATGGTAGCTTTAAATCCTCTCTTAGCTCCAGATTTAGTTCTCTTACCCGAAGGGCTACCTACTTGGGTTGTTACAACTATGTTGCTATCATTCACATCTAGTTGAACGTCACTCGCGTCAATGTTTACATCAACCTTGCTCTTACACCCCTTTAGTTGTAGCTCACTACTTAAAGCATCAACATTAACATCACTATTCACCACGTTAATGTTGACATCACTGTTCGTGGCATTGACATAAACATTGTTCTCAGAAATTACTGGTTTTTTTCTTATTCTATTAGACCTTCTCTTATCATTCTTCACCACACTACTGCTCTGAGTCTGAGATTCAATTGTTCCCGTGTTTGGAGTATCCGTGCTTTGGTCTTATAAACCATTAATCTCCATTGGATCATTAATGACGCTTTCCGCAACACTTGGACCCTGAGTTGTCTTTCAAAGCAAATGACCCGTGTTTCTTCTTAAAATTTTGATGCAAATGTCTAACACAATGTCTGTGCTCGACATTCGGTAACAACTCCTCTATAGCTATACCTAAACCCTGCAAATTAACATTCCTTACACTTAGAAATTACAATTACACTTAGTACATAAACAAGTAGATGAATAATAAGCAATTACCTTTTGTTTATCCGTAATAAAGACCCACATCTCAGGATCATCAATATCTAAATCATCAACCAACAAACCAACCAACCATCTCCAACTGTCCAAATTTTCAGTCTCAACTAACGCGTAACAAACAGGATAGATGCAATTGTTAGCATCCATCCCAACTGCGGTCAATATCACACCTGGATGAGGTCCTTTTAAATGACACCCATCCAACCCTATCACTTTTCTACACCCATTCTTGAACCCTCGTTTCAAAGGTTCTAAACAACAATATAACCTTAAGAACCTATGTTCCCCTGTGACTTCATCTTCCTCAGATTTTAAAAAAACAGTAGAACCGGGATTAGTCCTTAACAACTCTGCACAGTAGTTGTTGAGCAAGCTATACTGATCTAAGAAGGACAATTCATCCAACGACTTACCCTTTTTGATTGTCCTATACGCTTGTCTCCGACTAATGTTTACATGAAGATCATGTAAAACTTGTTCTTGTAAATCAATGGCTTTCATTGACGAACTTAACTTCAGCTGATGTGCATATCTCCTTGCTAAAATGGTTGAATTAACATGCCTACTGTTCAAAGCACAACCACAGGTATGAACAAGATTAAAAGTTCGTATTTGAAAACTACCATCTGAACGTTTAGTTGCGTACACAAACCAATCACAGTTATTGCCTCTACACCTAGCTCTAACCCTACCTGGTTCATTGCAGGGGAACCAAATGTTTCTCACATCAACAATAGCTTTTGATTTCACAGCTTCTTTGAATTCAACCCCGTTAGCAAATATCATTCCAATCTTCAATTTCGGCTCATCCTTATCAACCACTACATTGAACCTTGGGTTTCTTCTAATTCTAACACTATTGTGTTCACCATCTTCCTTATCCGTTGTCCCTTCCAAGCTTATCAAATTCTAAGACTCTCCACACGATCCCTCGTTAAAATCATCATCGTCTATTACGGGTAACTCTTTCGGACAGGGGAGCTCTAAACCATTTAAGTTAACATACGGAGATGAACCAACACCTACGAATTCAACACCAATGTCAACGTTATTCTGGAACAATATGTCATCTTCATCGTCGTCTAAGTTATTGTCACTATCGTGGAAAGAAAAATCTGAACCGCTATTATCAACAGCGGATTTATTATTCAATCCTTCACCATTATCCGAATCTGCGAAATACAATACACTACCTTGTTAATACGCTACTCACAATCGCTATTGTTAGAAGACTACTCATATATTTACCAAATCGTTAAACCCTAACTTTCTGGAATGATAAAATGAAATGGGTTAAGTAGAGTATTACCTGAATCGCTCTCGATTTCGCTAAGAAACGCCATAACGCAGCTTCGCCGACAATTTCTGCAATTTTTAACCACGAAAAGGGAAGATCACGAAATGAAAAGCTCAATTGATTTTGAATAGAATCGTTTTAGTACGAGGGGAATTGAAAGGCGTTGAAGGGTTAAGATGCTCGTTCAATTTGTTCAAGAAATTGGGGATTTTCTGAAACTTTTAACGATTTGGTGTGAAGAACACCAAGAACACGCACGAGTACGTGTTTGTTTTAATTTTGTCTTGAAGTGTTTTGATCCGTATACGGATGGGGTGTCGGTGGGTAATTGGGTAAAACGAAGTAAAAAGACGGAAGTACCCCTCGCCACATCAGAATCCACCAAGGCGAAGATATGACGTAATGCTGAGTTGGCGGTGACATGGAGCTTACGTGGCGATGACCTTGTGCCATGTGGCGTTGACCAACGGTCAATTAACAGAAAACTCAAAAAAGGGCTAACGGCGTCACAAAGTATTGAGATGGAGGCCAGAAAGGGTAAAAGTGAAGATCAGGGGCGGATCGCGCACTTTGGGGAAAGATAAAGGGCTTCAGGAAGGCTACACCCTAGGGTGATTTATTAATAGAGTCTTTAGAGGTTGGACCATTGCCCATCAGGTCCAACCCATTACAAAAGACTCAATTGCCCTCCTTTAACCGTTGCAGTCCCTTCAGTTACCATAACAAAATACGTTGATTTCATGCAAAACTTATCAGACATCATTAATTAAAAAAAAAACTGTCAAAACAAAAATCAAAATCTGAACAACCTACCGTCTATCAAACCTTCAACCCACTAAACCCTAGCCATCATTTCAATACACCACCGGAATAATAGAAAATGTCGAGGACGAAGATACCACAGCAACCCACCGCCGACGAAGGACATCAAAGAACGAAGAAAGATTAGAACGAATCATATCAACTATAATATCCTTTATCAGATCAGATGATAGTCGTTGGTTGGCGAATTTTCTTAGCGGTGGCCCGCAGCTATGGGTCTTGTTGAATGTCTTCAAGTATACTTTATGACTATCCTTGTCTTTCGATGCGTACACGTACCATTTACACCCTTGTATATATAACAGAACAACAGATTGGTTAATGGACAAATATGGAGGTGGATATGTGTGAAATAATTAGAATCTGTTATGTGTTGAACAATTCTTGAAAATGATGTTGGTGTGTGATATTAATATTGATGGGTCAAGAAAATCAATGGGTAGAGTGAGAACGTTTTATGAGGGTAACTCAAGCTCTAGGGTGCTTCGTTGATGGCTAGTGAGGAGAGTGCCAAAAGCTCACTCTAAATTATCCAAATATACTTATCATACCGTCCCTAAGCCAACATTACAACCTTAAAGACCTTTTAATTTTTTTCTATGTAATCTAGAAGTGATTGAGTCGTTAGAGAGTAGTTAAATGGATCTTTGGATACTAGTAAAGTTCGATGAACAATCTATAGCCTCCTTGGTGAACTGAGTAAAGATTCTCTCCTTCTTACATTGCGAAGCTAATCTAATTTTGAATTCAAGTCGTGTTGATTGTGGATATGAAAAGTGTGCAGGTATGTAGTTTGTAAATATTATTACATGAAATTTTCTGAGTAGTTTCTTTGAGTCTATTCTATATATTCTGCTATCTTCTTTCCTCTTTGCTTAATTGACCTAGGTGTGTATTTAGAGACTTCCCCTTGTTTTTATCTTTATTGTATCAGGACGATACAACTTTGAGTTGGGGGTCTCGATGCCTCCCCATTTGTGATGAATTAACGTTAGTTGGAGACATCATTTTTAGTGTTTTAGGAAGTCTAGTAGTCGATTTTCTCATGTATTGTTGCACTTTCCTATTTCTTGTCTTGATTTAATTATTTATTATTTTTAGAGCATATTGGGTTTAATTTATTTATTTAGTGTGAAGCTTTAAAGATATATAGTAATTAATTAGATACCAAATCAAGTCTAAAGAGATAAAGAAAAGAAGATATGCATGGAAATTGGAGATACGGAAATAAAAGATAAGATATGGAAAGATAAAGTTGCCAAATAAATCTGAATTCCAGCACCTACGACCATAGAAGTGATCATAACTCAAGATTGGCTAGGAATTTGGAAGAATGGTCTAAATCAAAGTTATAGATCTTTCCGAGATGATCAGTTTCGACTATTGGAACGCGTCAAACGGTTAAGTGTTGAAGAAGTTACGACCAAAACAAAAAAGCGGCAGATTATTACCTTTTATATATTTTAGGGTTATGGAGTCCAAGTTAATTGTCTTCCACTCCAAGAAAACAAATTAGGTCTTCCTAAACACCTATAAATACACCTTTAAACCATTGTAAACATGTCCTTGCTCAGTGCAACGTATAGACTTAGTCCTTGATTGTATTTTCTCAGTTTTAAATATTAGCTTAGTCCCTTAATTTAATTCATCCAAGAAGCAAGCTGACCTATAGAGGAAGACAAGAAGCACGAAGTTGGAGAGTGACAAACTCCTCTTCTACATCTCACCTTCTCTATATTTAGGGTAATTAGCTATAGATTTTTGGTTTCACCCTCTTTCGAAGCTTTTATTCTGTAAGTTTTACTTTTAATTGTTGGGTTATTATTTTGTCTTAAATTTCATAATACTATTTTTTATTTTAATTGATTTGAGCTTGGCGTATATTTTTATTGTATGCTTTGACTTATTGTTTGCAGCCCTAGATTTGGCCAATCGTAGGACTATCCTTAGTAATTCAATTATTGAGAACACCACATAATCGTTTAGTAGTGATCCTACCTAAATAGCCATAAAGGTTTCATTTAACCACCGATCATTACTCAGTATATCCTGGTAGTGGAGAGGTTGTTCCTAAGTCCACCCTGACAGGGGTTAGGTAGAATTTAAAATACCGGTTAATTATAATGCTCAATTCACCTTAAGGTTAGAATAACAACTTAGTAAGATAGACTTATATTAGTGACCCTAACTTACATTCATATTTATTTATCTGCATTCTTATTTATTATTTATTCATATCAGATAATTATTTATATTATGCTCTTTTTATATAAACATCTAAATTCATCTACGCTTATTTAATACAAGTAGATCTAACGGATTAAATCCCTGCGAACGAACTTGACTTATCATTAAAACTTGCAAACGATCTGTGATACTTGCAATGAGTTTTGTGGTTGTCAAGGGTGTGTGCTCTTTATTCTTATATTTATTTATCTATTATTTTATCACACCTTTGCCCCCCACCAGTTTTTATTGTAGTATGAGCTAAACTTTAATAACTTGAGGATGATATTGTAATAATTTGTCTTTATCTGTTTGATTACATTATTGCATTTGGGATATCAATTTGATGTTTAATTAAGTTGGGTTTTATATTATTCCATTGTTTATGTATTTGTGTTAAATACACATTTTTGGCCAAGTAGCAAGTAGCTGTCGTAATTGAGCTAACATCTTGGCGGGGGGCTCTAATTACAAAACTAGTACATAAGAGCCTAGTGTCGTGAATCGGTTAGTTCTTGCATGCTAGGTAGTCAATAGGGTTAGGGGAACTAATCCTACCTGGAAAACCGCGAGTGTATAAGGTAGAGAGCTAAGATCACTTGGGCGGGAACTTAGATGCATTTGAATCCCAACTAATATAAACACAACCCCTCACCCTTATCAATAGAAAATTCAACTAGTGCCAAAACTTATTACTAGAAACTTCCCTAAGCAACTATCTCCTCTAGTTTATCTCTTATTTAATTCATTAGTTTGTTTATCTTCATTCTTAGTTTAAGCTTAATTCTGTTTGCACTTATTTTATCTTTAGTTGTTAAATATTGAAAACCAACAAACATCTTATATTTGAATAATTTACTATTTTTTTAGATTACAAATTTCATACATTTACACTAAAATAAATTCCATCAATCGCAATTAATCCCTGAGGAAACCGATACCCTACTTATCACTTTTACTTGTCTATGATCCGTACACTGCGGAACCATCACCCCATTTATATTACTACGTTATTTTATCACACAACGGAGGACGACAAGTAAAATGGCGCCACTACCGGGGATTATTGTTTAGATTTTTGTGTAGAAGTGTCAAGTTTGTTTTTTGTTTAACTTTGTATTTGTGTTTTTTACTCTTCTCAGGTTTACAGGCTTTGGTGTATGCACTCAGATCGCGAGAGGCTATTTCGAGACCAAAGAAATCAAGAAAGAGAAAGAAAAGTACAGTTGTTAATGACTAATCTTAACCACCCACCTGGTTTTGTAGCCAATGAGAATCCATTGAACCAACCCCAGGGAGCTAATCCACTTGAGGGGGTTCAAAACAATATTCCACAAGGAGCGAACTTGAATGGAGGTAATCCACCTTATGTACTTAATCAGAAAATGCAATGCATCCCTTAGCTGGGAGTGCCTTTCCGAGTTCAACCTTTAGGGATTTCCCCTCCAGCTATTCAAGCCGTGTTGTAAGCCCAACATGGGTATGTTGAATCAATTCCTTAACCATAGAAATTATAGCCGTTCACTAAGATTTGGTCCGTGCTATCCAGAAATTCATGCAGATATGTGACACATATATCACTCAAGGTATTACAAGGGAACAAATGTAATACGGTTTTTCTTGACCGGAGGAGCGAGTGAGTAGCTAGATAGAAAACCATCCAAGACGATCCCTTATTGGGATTCACTTCAAGAAAGGTTTTTCGATAGATTCTATCCACAAAGTATGAGGATGAAAGAGAACTTAAACTTTCCAATTTCGTCAAAGATGATGATAAGAGGTTAGGGGAGACATGGACTAGATTTAAACAATAGTTAATGAAGTGCCCTTTTCATGGGTACACGCCTTTAATGCAGATCTCAATGTTCTATAAAGGGCTAATGGAAGTTCAAGATTAAGAGTCGACAATCTCGGTGGTGGTGGTTTTGTTTCAATGGATTCTACTAAGGCCGCACAAGAAATGCAAAAGATTAGTGATATTGAAAGAAGTTGGCATGTTCTACGATCACATAAAGGTGTTTTGCATGTTGACAATGATACCACACTAGAGGCAAAGTTCTCCTTATTGGAGAATCAAATGAAGCAATTGGGTATGGTCGTGAAGGAGGGATTCTAAAGACAAAAATAAGTGAAAGTTGTTCAAGAATCCTTTTGGGTGTTCTAATTGTAGTGCTAATGATCATGTTTTAGAGGAATATCAACATAATCCCATATCCATTGCATTTATATCTAATAGAGGTAACCATTATGTAGGTCTTCATGCATATATGCAACCTAATCGCAACCATCCTTGATTCAATTCGTCAAATCCTAATGGGGCGGAAAATATAGGGTGTTATCAATAATGTCCCCAAGGACAAAATTTTCATCCAAGACCTCAGAATCAATTCTAAAGAGGCCAAAGGCCAGTTCAAGATTCTGGCTCTAAGAGTGTTTCTCAGTGTTTCCTGAGTATCAACAAATAGATACCTCAAATGCTATTGTACAGACCTTGAGCTCATTCATGACGTTGACATAGGAAATTTTGAAGTCCATTCAAGAAATATGGAAGTCTAATAATGAGAAAATGAATGGACACTCTATTTCATTGAAAATGCTTGAGACTCAGGTATACGAGATTGATAATCATTTAAATATGAATCCACAAGGCCAATTATCAAGCAATACCGAGAACCTGCAAAAAAACAAGGAGTGTAACACGACTGCGTTGAGAAGTGGGAAGAAATTTCCCCCATATTTCCAAATATGAAAGAGAAAGAGTCAACTTCTAAGCCTAAACAAGTGGAAGAAATCCTAGAAGAGTTTGAGGAAGAATTTGTTGAGCCGGTGATTGTAGAAGATAATATTGAGAAGAAGAAGAAGAAGAAGAAGAAGAAGAAGTAGAAGAAGAAGAAGAAGAAGAAGAAGAAGAAGAAGAAGAAGAAGAAGAAGAAGAAGAAGAAGAAGAAGAAGAAGAAGAAGAAGAAGAAGAAGAAGAAGATAGTGAGAATCGTCCTCCCCCACTTTTCTCTTCATGTGTCTACAACGAGGACAATGCTAAAGAATACAAGAAGTTCATAGACATGATGAAGAATTTGCACATAAATTTTCAGTTTTTAGAAACCATCCTCGCACTGCCAAAGTGTTTAAAATTCATGAAAGATGTGCTTTCCAATAAACGTAAAATTTTTGAGGGAGAGATGATTGGTTTACCGGAGGAGTGCAGTGCAATATGTCAAATTAAGTTTCCTCCAAAGATGAAGGATCCCGGTAGTTTTAACATTCCTATATCAATTGGTCAAGGATGGACAGGGAGAGCTTTATGCGATTTAGGTGCGAGTATCAATATCATGTCTAAATCAATTTTCTAGAAGTTTAGTATTGGGCATTTGAGTCCTACAAATATGAATTTGCAAATGACGGACATGACACTTACCCATCTTGACGGTAGTGTGGAGCATGTACTCATCAAGGAAGGTAACCTTATAATTCCTTGTGATTTTCTTATTTTTTGCTACGACTCATATATGAATGTGCCAATCATTTTGCGGCAGCCATTTCTGGCCACGGGATGTACATTGATTGATGTAGAGAATGGAGATCTGGTCATGCGAGTGCAAGACGAGGAAAAGAAGTTTAGTATGTTCAAGGGTATGAAGTTTTTTAATCCAGCGGAAGATTGTTTATGCTTGGACGGACTCAATCATGAAGTGAAGAATCCAATCCATAGTGTGGAGACCTTAGGGTTGGAGGAGAAAAAGACGAGAAAGAAACCAAAGTCCAAAGCTCCTCTAACCTCAAGGGTGATCCATTCATTGATTACCTGAAGAGAACCAAGAAAAGCGCTAGAAAGGTTCCAAGGGAACCTAAAAGAAAGTGGAAAGATGGTGAGTTTTGGGTGGCAGACACATTTGCAATAAAAGATCCTGACCCCCCCCCCCAAACACACCACGCAAGCGCAAGTGCAAGAGTTCTTGGAGTGGACCTTACAAGGTCACAAGAGTTAATTCTGAAAGGTTAATTGATTTGGATACCAAGAAAAGTGGCAAGCTTGGTAGAAGTTTATCACCTTACCCACCTCTGGGGAGGTTATGTGATAAAGAGGTAACCTTGATGTAACACGTCAAACTTCAACGACGTTAAGCAAAAGTTCTTCTTGGGAGACAACCCATGTTTTTAATGCTTTAGTACTTTTATTTTTATGTATTTAGTGTGTATTGGTAGATTTATTTGATGTATATTATGTAATGAGATAGGTGTTTAGTGCTTTTGATGTACAAGTTTGCAAGAAATTGAGTTTTGCGTGAAATTATTGGGAAAATCATGAGCAACGCAGCATGGAGCTGCGGTGTACCGCATTACACAATATCTGTGCTCACCATTGTCCAACCTAGAAATGGAGAGAAACATTGGAGCCGTAGAGTTGCAGTTGCAGTTGCAGTGTACCGCATGATAACCGCGGTATACTGCAGCCCAAGAAGTTGAAACCGTGAGATAAGTTCAACACGGGGTGAATCGCACAAAAATCAGAACACAAGTGTGGTGTACCGTAGTATGCCAACCCGTGTCCACTATACTCTACGCTCGCGAAAGTCAGGTGATGTATCCCCATTTGTCATGATTTAATCCTAGTTGGAGACATCATTTTAGGTGTATTTATTAGGTTATAGGTCGATTTTCTCATGATTTGGTACACTTTCCTATTTCGTGTCTTGATTTAATTATTTATTATTTTTAGAGCATATTGAGTTTAATTGTTTATTTAGTGTGTAGCTTTAAAGATATATGGTAATTAATTAGAGGTCAAGTTAATTCTAAGAGATAAAGGGAAGTGGATAAACGTGGAAATTAAAGATAAAGACAAGAATTATGAAAAAGGAAAATTTAAAGTTGCCAAATAAATCTGAATTCCAGCAGCTACGACCACAAAATGCGTTATATCTCAAGATTGGCTAGGAATTTCGAATGATGGTATACATCAAAGTTAACTAGCTTTCCGAGACGATCAGTTTCGACTATTTAAACGCGTCAACCGGATAAGTATTAAATCAGTTACGGCTAAAACAAAACAACATCAAAATCATACCTTTTCTAGATTCTAGGATTACGAATTTGAGTTGGGCTTGGTGTCCAAAAGCTACCTTATACTCCAGGAAACGAATTAGGTCTTCCTATACCCTCTAAATACAACCTCTTATCATTAGAAAATCATCCTTGGCCACCCTTAAGCCAAGAGGAAGCGTACAACACAAGAGAAGAAGTCTGGAAGGAGCGGAACACCATATCATATTCAACCTTTAAATTTGTAATTTCTTCTTTTTATTTCTTTAGCATGAATTAAATAAATTTAGCTTGAGATTTAGCATATATGTATGAACCTTGTTTTTCTATTTGATTTGGGATACATCGTATTTAATTTGAATTCATGTTTTATTCTCTATTATGTGTTTTGATTTATTGTCTGTTTTCCTTGCGGTGTACAACGTATAGGATTACCTTAATCGTAGTTAGATGGTCACCACATAACGTCTAGAATAAGGCTTAGACCTGACAAATCAGTCTAACTAGATAATCATTAGGGTATGTTTTAACCACTATCGCCATGTTTGGAATTGAATTGCTTAGGGCCTTGGTGGCGCTTGATAACCCTAAGTTTAGGCTGCCTCATGGTTGTGTCGTAGCCCCCTTAGTCACTCTCAAGGTCTAAGATATGGGAATTTTGAGTCCTGATTATTGCATATTACATGATTCACCCTTACATGATAGAATAAACAAAAATAGTAGGGATTACTTGCTAACATCTCGAGCTAAACGATCATACTACTTGTTCTTTGCTTATTTAATTTTCCGTCTTTTAATTTATTATTAATTTTCTATTCTCTTAAAATCAAACAAAACACTCTTTTTTATTTTCCTGCGTATTAATCTGATCTAGTTTTCATATCTGCACTTGTTAATTTGCATAAGTTCTTCCTAACCTTCGTAGCCTCTGAGGAACGAATCTTATTTATCATTTAAAACTTGCATACGTCATGTATACTTGCATAACCGTGCTAGGCTAGGGTGTCTACCTTTGCACTTATTTATATCATATTTATATCACACCCTAGTCTATACCAAGTTTTTGGCGCCGCTGTTGGGGACTACATCGTTAGTCCTCGTGCATATATCTAGTGCATTTATTTCAGTTAGTTCTATTTTACGCTTTTGTCTTTTAGTTTTTGTCTTTTCAGATTTTCACAGATGGAGAACCCAAGGAAACTTGATCTACCCATCTCATTCAGAGTGCAACCACGCGGAATCCGCACTCCAGAAATCCAAGCCGCTAAATTTAGACCAGATCCAAGGATGACAGCGCAGTTTGCAAATCACGGACAATTCATCGGTGCTGCACAACAAGATCTGGTCCGGTATATTCAGAAATTCATGCAGATCTGTGACGCTTATATCATAAAAGGCGTTACAAAGGAGAAGATGTACTACGTTATGTTCCAGTTATTCTTGACCGGAGGTGCTAGCAATTGGTACAATACCCAACACCCTCACGTTATTCCAGATTGGGACAAGCTTCAATCTAAATTCCTAGACCGATTCTATCCGGTTAGTAGAAGATTAAAAGATATGTTGGAGCTCGTACAGTTTATGCAGGAAGATGGCGAGAGTTCGGGTGAAGCATGGTTACGATTTAATGAGAAAAAGGCGAGATGTCCATTCCATACATCATCGCCAGAATATTCTTTAACCATGTTTTATGGAGGACTTAATGACGAGTCCAAGGCAAGAGCAGATTTGTTAGGTAACAAAGGTTTCGTATTATTAGATCATGTAGAAGCTGAAAGTATTATGGAAAAAGTTCTTGAAACCGAGAGAAGTTAGCCAAGTGAATTAGAAGAACATGAAGAGACCTGAGAATCTCTGAAACTCAAGGAATTAAACCAACAACTTAAGGAACTACAGGAACAAGCTCGAACAATAGCTCGGGTAAATCTAGTACATACTATACCTTCGTGTCCTGGGTGTGGATCAAGAAATCATGTGTGGGAAAAGTGTATGAATAATCCAGTGGCAACTCCCTCTATATCTCATCAAAGAAACCATTCTTCTAATGGTGATTATCATCCTCAAGGGAGTTACGCTAGATATCAGCCTCCACAAAAGCAAAGTTGGGTCAGAAATCAAGAGACTAATCATCAAACCCAACCTCAATCCTATTATCAACCACAACCTATACATCAAAAAGCGCCAATATACGAAAAAGCTTATCAAGAACCACTAAACATTCAATGCAACAAGCAAAGCAAGAACAACCTTTGAGTTCAGATTCAAGTATGGCTAAGATGATTAAATTAGTTAAAGAAAATATGAAGATGAGCCAGCGAAGACGTCAAACCCAGTAAAAGGTAATCAAAAATCTCGAGCATACTCTATCACAAATGGAGAGTACACTGCAAAATAGGCCAAAAGGGTAACTTCCAAGTGATATTATTGCTCCTTAAGATGATGCTTGTCACGTAGTTGAATTGCGAAGTGGAAAACAACTACCTCCACCTAGAAGAGATCCAGAACCTACCTCTATTCCTGAGAAAGTGGTTGAAGAAACAGTAAAGATACGGTTGAAGAGGTAGTTGAACCAAAGAGTGTCCAAGAAAAGACACCAGAAAAGAAGAAAAGCTCGGTGGCACTTAATACACTCCCTCCACCACCATATCCTTCACGTGTCAAGAAAAAGGACAATGAAAAAGAATTCAAGAAGTTCCTTGACATGGTGAGCAAGCTAGATATTAACATTCCGTTTGTAGAAGCTCTCAAGAGAATGCCGAAATATCTGAAATTCATGAAGGACATTCTTTCTAACAAACGAAGCATAGAAATGGGGGAAACAATTGGATTGCTTGTGGAGTGTAGTGATATTTGTCAAAACAAGTTACCACCAAAGCTACAAGATCCCGGAAGTTTTACAATTCCCATTGGTATTGGAGACAGTTGGACCGGGAAAGCATTATGTGATTTAGGCGCGAGTATCAATCTCATGCCGAAGTCCCTGTTCGAGAAGCTTAATATAGGAGAGGTAGTACCCACTTATGTGGTATTACAAATGGCTGATCGCTCCCTCTCCCAACCAGTAGGTAAAATTGAAGATGTTTTAGTTAAAGTTGGTACTTTTATAATTCATCATGATTTTATTATTCTTGACTACGACGCGGATATGAATGTCCCTATAATCTTGGGTAGACCATTCTTAGCCACGGGGCGTACACTAATAGATGTTGAGAATGGTGAATTGATCATGAGGGTCCAAGACGAACAGGTACGATTCAATGTGTTTAAGGTTATGAAATTACCAGATTCGAAAGATGAATGTTTGAAAATAGATGTCATCGGAAAAATTACACAAGAAGTCTTCAATGAAGCAAGCTTAGATGATGATCTTGACGAAGCCTTAACACTTGAATCACAAAAGAAAGACAATAATACCACTGATGAAGTTGCTGCATTAGGATCAAGTATACGAGAAAAACTTCGAGAATCATGTGACATTGAACCAATAAAGCAACCATCTATAATATGTCCACTTGTTCTCGAAGAAAAACCACTTCCAGACCATCTATGCTATGCATATTTAGGTATGAACAAAAATTTACCTGTTATTATTTCTGCTAACCTTTCAGGTCCTCAAGAAGATAAGCTACTTCGTGTGCTTTGCGCTAACAAAGAAGCAATTGGATGGACTATTGCAGACATCAAGGGAATTAGTCCTTCCGTTTGCAAAAATAAAATTATTCTTGAGAACGAAGGAGGGTGATCTATAGAGGGAGAAAGAAGACTCATGCCAGCTATGAAAGAAGTGGTAAGGAAGGAGGTAATCAAGTTATTAAACGCGGGAATTATCTATCCGATTGCAAGCAGTGATTGGGTTAGTCCAGTGAAATGTGTTCCGAAGAAAGGAGGTATTACTGCTATCCTTAATGATCAAGGTAAAGCCATACCATCAAGAAAAGTTGTGGGGTGGCGAGTATGCATGGATTACCGAAGACTCAACAAAGCTACAAAGAAAGATCACTTCCCTTTACCGTTCATTGATCAGATGCTAGACAAACTCGCAGGGAAAGAGTATTATTGTTTTCTTGACGGATATTCATGTTATAAGCAGATTTGTGTGGATTCCCTTGATCAACACGAAACAACTTTTACTTGTCCGTTTGGCACCTTTGCTTATAGAAGGATGTCGTTTGGTTTATGAAATGCACTGCCATGTTCCAGAGGTGCATGATGGCTATATTTTGGGACATGATTGATAAATATTTGGAGGTTTTTATGGATGATTTTTTGGTGTTTGGAGATAGTTTTGATGATTGTTTGACTAATCTTGAGAAAGTCCTAGTGAGATGTAGAGAAAAAATCTTGTGCTTAATTGGGAAAAATGCCACTTCAAGGTTCAAGAGGGAATTGTGTTGGGACATGAAGTTTCAAAAGAAGGGATGGAGGTTGATCGTGCTAAAATTGAAGTTATCAAAACATTACCACCTCCAGATTCTGTAAAAGGAGTGAGAAGTTTCTTGGGTCACGCAGGATTTTTCAGAAGATTTATTAAAGATTTCTCCAAGATCGCCATACCGCTTTGTTCTTTACTTAAAAAGGATACTCCTTTTAATTTTAATGACGAATGTCTTCAAGCGTTTGTGACGATTAAAGAGAAGCTAGTCTCCACGCCTATTGTTATACCTCCAGATTGGAAATCTCTGTTTGAACTTATGTGCGATGCAAGGGATTACGCAATGGGTGTTGTGTTGGGACAGAGGAGAGACAAGATCTTCCACACGATTTATTGCGCAAGTAAGACCTTTAAAGCTGCCCAAATGAATTATACAGTAACAGAGAAAGAGATGTTAGCCAAAGTATATGCTTTCGACAAATTTTGTTCCTACTTGATTGGGAAGAAAACTATTGGATGCACGGACCATTCAGCTATCAGATACCTTATGGAGAAAAAGGATGCTAAGCCACATCTTATTAGATGGGTACTGTTGCTACAGGAATTTGACATAGACATTCGAGACTGAAAAGGATGCGAAAATCAAGTTGTTGATCATTTATCTAGGCTCGAAGGATCTGATGCCAACAAAGAACCATTATTGGTCAAGGAGGTATTCCCTGATGAACAGCTTTTTATTATTAAAGATGCGTTTGTGCCTTGGTATGCAGATATAGTCAACCTCATCGTGAGTGGTGTATTCCCTACGGATTTTGATTCACAACAACGAAGGAGGTTAATTCACAAGGCCAAACAATTCTTTTGGGACGAACCATACCTCTGGAAAATTTGTAGTGACCAAGTAGTTAGAAGATGCGTCCATGAGAGCGAAGTTGATAAGATCATAGCAAGCTGTCATGGCTCAGCATATGGTGGTCATTTTAAAGGCGATAGAACTGCAGCTAAAATTCTTCAATCCGATTTCTATTGGCCTACCCTACACAAAGATTGTCATCAATTCGTCCAGTCATGTCAAAGATGCCAGTTCACTGGTAATATATCTAAGAGGGACGAGATGCCACTCAACAATATTTTAGAAGTTGAAATATTTGATGTATGGGAATAGATTTCATGGGACCTTTCATCACTTCCCATGGGAATCTTTATATCTTGCTAGCGGTAGACTATGTATCAAAATGGGTAGAAGCAGTGGCAACACCAAAGGACGATGCTCAAACAGTAATAAAATTCTTAAAATCACATATCTTTACAAGACATGGTACGCCACGTGTTCTAATCAGTGATAAAGGTACCCACTTCATCAATGTTTAGTTGAGAGCCATCCTTCGTAAGTTTGGAGTGAGACACCGCACTTCAACCGGTTATCATCCACAAACTAACGGTCAAGCTGAGGTTTCCAACCGAGAAATTAAATCTATTCTTGAGAAGACCGTGAATAAAACAAGGAAAGACTGGTCATTAAAGCTAGATGATGCTCTCTGGGCTTACAGAACAGCATTCAAAACATCAGTTGGGGCAACTCTGTATCGCATGGTCTACGGCAAAGCATGTCATCTACCTATTTAGATTGAAGCTCGAGCCTTCTGGGCTATTAAAACTCTGAATCTAAACCTAGAATTGGCCGGGAAACAAAGTTTGATGCAATTAAATGAATTGGAGGAATTTCGCTACCATGCCTATGAAAATCCGCGTCTCTATAAGGAGAAAACAAAGAGATGGCATGACAAACGAATTCGTCCAAAGAACTTCGAGAGAGGACAAAAGGTACTATTATACAATTCTCGATTTTCGAACTACCCAGGCAAGCTTAAATCCCGTTGGGGAGGACCTTACATTGTTACAAAAGTCACATCTCATGGAGCGATTGAAATTGAACATCCAACTGAGCAAAGGGGACATTCATGGTGAATGGCCAGCGTTTGAAGTTATACCATGACAGTGGAGACTTTGGTCGAGAGGAGACAATCCATCTCGAAGAACACTCTTAGCCCGAGGTACATGTTTAACTCAAAGACGTTAAATAAAAGTGCTCTTGGGAGACACCCTTGTTTTAATTGCTTTTTAGATTAGTTTTATGTTTTGTAGTCTATATATCTAAGCTAGTGTATATTTTTAATTGTGTTTACAAGCTAAAAGGAGAGAAAGGTAGTGTGTTATTGTGCAGGAAATGAGTTTGGGGTCAAAAGGAAAAACTTGGGAAAAATCCGTTTCACTAACCGGTAGGCCGGTCAAACCACCGGTATGCCAGTGGGGAAGACACGAGCCCTCGGGTTGGTGGACTCGGGTTCTTTGCCGAGAGAGTGTCCAAGAAAGACATAAGAACCTGTATGCCGCCCATGGCACCGGTATGCCGGCCAGAGGAAAAACACGAGCCCTCGGGTTTTACAACTCGGGTATTTTGCCGGAGTCGGGTTCTGGGAAAAATAGCGCATCAGTATATGCCGGTGACACCACCGGTATGCCGGCGCCCAAAAACACGAGGCCACGGGTATCGATTTGGGTTCTTTGCCGAGAGCATCAAGAATAAATCATCTCCAGCACCGGTATGCCACCGATTTGGCCGGTATGCTGGTCTGAGGTCGGTTGTGAAGAATTTGTTTCCTAATCCACTTCTTACCTTATCAAGAGTTAACCCTAGCCTCCTCAACACGAATTTTCCAGAACCAAACCCTATAAATAGACCTTGAAGCTTGTATAAACCTCCACAATAAACACAACAACATTAATAATCCTCTCTTCCTTCCTCCGTAAACACAAATTCTTCATCAAATTCATCATACTACACCATAAAACACCACCAAGATCATCAAGCTATCAAGAATTCTTACAAGAATCATCAAGAAACCTTCTTCCATCGTCAATTCCAAGCAAGAAACTCAAGCCACACCAATTTTTCTTAACTTTATTCCATCCTTGGTGTAACTTGAGTTGTGGGTAAATCAAACATGACAAACAGAACAGATGTTATGGATTATAAGAGGAAGTGTTCCATCCTACGGAAGAACAAAAATTTGCCTGGAGCCACAATTGAAAAGGCCATCGATCTTGATGAACCTATTGAAAAGAAACAAAAGATAGAGGCACCAGCACAACCACTACCCAAGAGATTAACAACTAGGATGTCTGTACCATCAAGGCCTAAAGAAAAGACACAAATTCAAGATCAAGGTTCTTCTTCTTCCTCTTCATCTCAGAATAATTCTTGCATACCCCAATGGGCAATCAAATTGCAACATGAAGTCAATCATCTAAGAAAAGAAAATAAAGCACTATGGGAGGAAATTGTATAGATTAATTCACAATTGGGTGAAGTAACTGAGACCTTGGATATTGATAATTATTCTTCTTCAGATGAGGAGGATATGATGGATCTTTATGGCCAGGTACCCCGTTCTTATTCTTCTTCTTAATTGCTTGTATGCATTATGTAGTTTAGTTTAGTTTAATTTTAAATTTTATTGAGTCTTTTTCGAGTCGTGGAAACACGACTCACTTTTGATTTGGGGGTGGGGATTCGTTGTCCTCATCTTCCTTTTTTTTGCATAAAATTTAAAAATACTGGGTTGAAATAGGCATAGAATATGTTGAATGTACCTATTTGAGCATGATTTAATTAGGTCAATGATAGTAGGTGATGTCTCCCTATTTGTTCTAATTATTAGCCCTTTAGAGACATCCTTTTAGGTGAATAAATGACTTATTTGATAGACTTTTATGCTTATTTCATCATATTGCACTTTCTCCCCTTGGAAATTGACTATTTGCATTTTTAGAGCTTTTGTGCGTTAATTTGATTATTTTTAGTGCAAAGTTAGTAGGTTCTTGAATTTCATGAAAGACCAATCCAAGGAGGAGAAGTGAGAATTAAAGTCTTAGGGTATTTTAGTGTGTTAGGAAGTACTTTTACTCGAGTTTCTATTTTTAGAGTGCACTTTCCTATTTCTATTTCTTGAATTACAGATTTATTATTTTTAAAGCATATGCGGTTTAATTATTTATTTATTGTGAAACTTTAAAAGATATATGGTAACTAATTAGAGACCAAGTCAAGTCAAAGAAGTAAAGGAAAGAAATTTACATGGAAATAAGAAGATTAGGGAAGGATATATGCAAAGAAGGAAAAAATAAAGCTGCCAAATAAATCTGAAATTTCAGCCACGTTTCAAAGACGAGTCCATAACTTAATATTCGCTAGGAGTTTGAGCAAGTGGTCTGCACCGATCGAAAGAGCTTTCCGAGACAAGCGGTTTTGAATATTGGAACGCGTCAAACGGATAAGTATTGAATGAGATATGGCCAATACAAATCACCGGCAGAATCTTACCTTTCCTAGATTTTAGGTCTACGAATTTAAGAGTTCTTAACTTGTCTACCGCTCCAAGTAAATTCGACCTAGTGCTTGCTAACACCTATAAATACACCCTTTAGCCTCCTCTTTTCACACTCTTCAGAGAATTACACAAGAGGCTTAAGGTTTTCAAGTCAGAGCAAGAAGGCAAGGAGAAGCTAGAGCTGGGAGAATGCTGTTCTTCCATCAACAGTCATCCTACCCTTTAGGTTATCAATTTATCTTTTGTATTTGAACATGAATTCCTTTTATTTATTTTTAGTATTTAATTTTATCATGAGCTAAATTTCTATATACTTGAGAATCGCATTAAAGGGATGAACCTTAATTAATTAATCTATGTTTTGAATTTGGGATTGTTATGATTTAAATTTAATTGAGTTTTATATATTGGATATTACTTTTTTTTCATTACTATTTATTTTAGGAACAACTAGAAATAGCTTTTAGTATTTGGGCTATTCACTTTAGTGGCGAAGTGATCATCCGACAGGGGGCTTTGAATACAGATCTGGGTAATACCTGTGTATATTGACCGACAGGCTTAACTAGTTACATAGCCTAAGAGGTAAAATCATATCATCCAAGGAGGCATATTCGCCCATACAGGGGTTTATAGTACTTTAGAATAACTCCTAGGTCCACCCGACAGGGGGCTAGGAGATATTAGAGTCCCGACTAATATTATAATTCCAATTCTACTACCCTTAAACATAACATTGATTATATTGATTAAGTGGATTCCTTGCGAGACTCAAGTATCTCTCTTATCTAAGTTAGTCTTTTAATTTCTTTATTTCTTTCTAGTTAATTTACTTTTAGTCTTTATTTTATTTGCATCTTTTAATTCATAAAAACCAAACAAAAATTCTTATCTTTTATTTTCTGTCTAACAATTATTCTTACTACTTGATTAATATTTGGGTTGAACCTAATCCGTCCCTGAGAACGAACTTGATTATCATATATTACTTGGGACAACAGTACACTTGCAGTTTGTGGTTCCTCTTTATTTATCACTTTATTTTCTAACACCCTATGACCCACCAAGTTTTTGGCGCCGCTCCCGGGGACGGTAGCGTGTGACCCCGGTGTTAATCTTTAGTAGTTTAATTGTTTTAGTTTCAGTTTTATTTTTCAGTTTTACGCTTTGGGTTGTCTTTCTTTCTCAGGTTTACAGGTTTTGGTAAATGCTTGGAGATATCGTGATTCTAGTAAATCCCGAGAACCTAGTTCGTGAAGCAAATAAAAGAAAGGGAAAAGCTAAAGCAAAAGAGTTAGAGGAGCAATTAGCAAGAGAAACAATGGCTGACGATCATGAAATCGATCCTCCTCTTGTTCCTCTTGTTCCACAAGTCCAACCTCCTCAGAACAATGATCTGTGGTTTGTTAATGGCCCTGAACAAGCTCCATTTCGAGCTCCTGCCCTTGGAATTGGCCCAGCAAATATTAATGTCGAGAGATTCAGACCCGATCCGGGTAATGTTATCTCAATTTCAGAGTTATGTCAATTTCCGAGGAGCACCTGGCGAAGATCCAGTCCGTGCGGTACAGAAGTTCATGCAAATCTGCGATTCCTATATTACGCAAGGAGTAACAAGAGATCAGATGTATTTTGCGAATTTTAGGTATTTCGTTATTGATGGAGCAAGTGAATGGCACGATTCTCACGAACCGGGAGCCATGACAACATGGGACGCATTACAAACTGTGTTCTTCGACAGATACTACCCAACAAATATGAGATTAGACGCGCAAGTTTAATTGACTTCATTCAAACAAGATCAAGACGAGACTTTGGGAAGAAGTTGGAAGAGATTTCAGATTTGTTTAAGAAGAGTCCCTGATCATGGCCTCACAGAGATTCAACAGATGAAGATATTTTACCGAGGACATGATGGCTCTTCAAGAAAGGATCTAGACTTGCTTTGCGGTGGTGGATTTCTACAGGTACAACCAGTCCATGCTAAGATTATTTTGAATAGAACAGTTACGAATGAGATGGGTTGGAATACCGTGAGAACACCTATCCGAGGTGGAAGAGAAAATAGTGCTCTCATTGAAAAAAATTCACTGCCATGGAGAATAAACTTGAGCAACAACTGAAACAGCTTACTCTAGCTGTTACAAAAAGTTTTGCAGGTAGAAAAGCAGATGTTAATGTTACACAAGAAGTTTATGGGTGTTCTAACTGCGGTACACAAGATCATGATTGGGAGAATTGTCCACACAATACAGAAGCCAAAATGTTTGTGTCCAACCGAGGAAACTATAATTCAAGTGGTCAAGGTTATCAACCGAATAGAAACCATCCGGGTTTCCGAAATTCGAATCAAAATGGGGCTGCTAGTCCGACTTATGCATATCAACCACATCCCCAAGGAAACAACTTTCAACCAAGACCTCAAAACAACTACCAAGGTGGACAAGCTTACGAAAATCAAGCTCAGAGACAACCTTCTCAAGACGCTTACACCGAGACCATGAATCAAAAAGCTTTACCTGCTCACCCTCAAGAAGGTGTGTTAGATGTTTAGAAAATCTTTTTGACATTAATCAACATTCAAACAAAAGCTAGCCTAGAACAACAAGCTACAGCCGCAACATTGAAGATGTTAGAGAATCAGCTAGCTCAAGTGTCAAAACAATTGAATCAACGTCAACAAGGACAATTACCAAGTGACACTGAAGAACCTAAGCAAAGAGAAGATTGTAATGCAGTGACACTTAGAAGTGGTAGGAAGCTCCCACCACCTCCTTTTCCCGTGATGAAAGAAAAAGAAACAACTGTGAAAGAGAAACCGGCAAAATATGTGGTGGAGAAAGAAGACGAACCTGAAGTAGTGGAAGTGGAGAAGATTCTGGAGAATCCAAAGACCAAAGATATTACATAAACCCGTCCTCCTCCACCATTTCCCTCAAGAGTTCAGAAGAAAGGAGACATGGCTAACTATCAGAAGTTCTTGAATATAGTATGTGGTCTCAATATTAACGTTCCATTCTTAGATGCTATCCGAGATGTGCCAAAGTATGTTAAGTTCTTGAAAATAGCCATCACCAACAAGAGACCATACCGTGAGAATGAGATGATAGGATTGCCAGAAGAATGCAGCGCTATATGCCAAAGTAAGTTGCCACCTAAACTACTTGATCCTAGGAGTTTTACGATTCCTATTTCTATTGGTAATGAGTGGCAAGGGGAAGCTTTGTGTGACTTGGGTGCGAGTATCAATTTGATGCCCAAGTCAATTTTCGAAAAACTGAAGATAGGAAACGCTAAACTGACTTCCATGATCCTGCAAATGGCTGATAGATCCCTCGCACATCCAGATGGACGAATAGAAGATGTCCTCGTCAAGGCAGGTACTTTAATTTTTCCAGTTGATTTTGTTATACTTGAATACGACGCGGATAGGAATGCCCCCATCATCTTGGGTCGACCATTCCTAGCCACGGGGCGTACTGTTATTGATGTAGAAAACGGCGAATTAACCATGCGAATCCAAGACGAGAAGGTAAAGTTCAACGTGTTTAGGGCCATGAAGTTTCCAGATCTTCCGGAAGAATGTTTCCGAATGGATGTACTTGACTTAACTACACAAGAAGTATTTGATTGTATGAATTTTAACGATATCTTGCAAGCGGCCCTAACACTTGACTTACCAGAATTAATGAAAGAACTAACCAAAATTGTAGCTACTCTAAATTCCGGAAATATCAAGCATACGCATCTCGCCTATGAGCCAGATCGAGAGCCAGTGGAGATAGTATCTAAAAAGAAACCATCTATCGAATCTCCCCCTCAGCTAGAAGAAAAGCCGCTTCCGTCACACTGGAGGTATGCGCATCTAGGTACTAACAACACTTTACCTGTTATTGTTTCATCTACTTTAACAGGTTCTCAAGAAAACAAACTGTTGCGTATAGTGAGAGCTAATAAAGAGGTGATTGGTTGGACTATTGCTGACATCAAAGGTATTAGTCCTTCCTATTTCCAACATAAAATCATTCTAGACGATGAAAGAGCACGCTCAGTTGAAGGGCAAAGAAGATTGATGCCAGCTATGAAGGAAGTAGTGAAGAAAGTGGTTATCAAGTTGCTAGATGCGGGAATCATCTATCCCATAGCTAGCAGCGAATGGGTGAGTCCAGTTCAATGCAAACCAAATAAGGGTGGTATCACTACCATAATAAATGAACAGAATGAAGCCATTCCCTCAAGAACCGTTGTTGGTTGGAGAGTGTGTATGGATTATCGAAGGTTGAACAAGGCCACCATAAAAGATCACTTCCCTCTTCCGTTTATTGATCAGATGTTAGACAAGCTAGGTGGGAGAGAATATTATTGCTTTTTGGATGGATATTTAGGATACAATCAGATTTATGTCGATCCAAAAGACCAACACAAGACAACCTTTACATGTCCTTTTGGTACCTTTGCCTTCCGAAGGATGCCATTTGGATTATGTAATGCACCTGCTACTTTTCAAAAATGTATGATGGCAATCTTCTGGGACATGATTGATGATTTCCTTGAGGTATTTATGGATGACTTTTCTGTGTTTGGTGATAACTTTGAGGAGTTTTTACGAAACTTGGAGAAGGTATTGATTAGATGCAAGGAGACCGATTTGGTTTTGAACTGGGAGAAGTGTCACTTTATGGTTCGTGAGGGTATAGTGTTGGGTCACAAGGTTTCAAGTGCTAGTTTGGAAGTTGATCGTGCGAAGATTGAGGTAATCAAAACTCTTCCCCCTCCTATTTCTGTAAAAGGGGTAAGAAGCTTTTTGGGTCATGCTGGTTTTTACCGACGTTTTATCAAGGACTTCTCCAAAATTTCTAAGTCGTTGTGTAACTTACTAGAAAAGGACACCAAATTCCTTCTTGATGAAGCTTGCATAAAGGCATTCAACGAGATCAAAGAGAAGCTTATTTCTGCACCTATTGTATTACCTCCTGACTGGAAGATTCCGTTTGAGATTATGTGTGATGCTAGTGATCTTGCGATGGGTGTTGTTCTGGGTCAAAGAAAAGAAAAGGTATTGCATTCCATCTACTACGCTAGTAAAACCTTCACAAGTGCTCAAATTAATTATACCGTGACCGAGAAGGAATTACTAGTTGTTGTGTACGCATTCGACAAATTTCGTTCCTACCTTCTTGGGGCAAAAGTTGTTGTGTTTACTGACCATTCTGCGATTAAATACCTTATGGAAAAGAAAGATGCGAAGCCGCGTTTGATTAGATGGGTACTACTGTTACAAGAGTTTGATTTAGAGATTCGGGATCAAAAGGGTTGTGATAATCAGGTTGCTGATCATTTGTCGCGTCTTGAAGGTTCTGAGTTTAATGGAGGACCTGAGTTGGTGAGAGAAGAGTTTCCTAATGAGAATTTGTTTTCAGTTTATTCATAAGAAACTCCTTGGTATGCGGATATAGCAAATCTTATTGTGAGTGGTTCTTTTCCATAAGGAGCTACCTCACAAGAGAAAAAGAGACTAGTCCACCGTGCTAAAAAATTCTTTTGGGAGGATCCTTTCTTCTACAAAACATGCAGTGATCAGATGGTGAGGAAATGCATACCAGATAAGGATATTCTGTCCATTGTTGCAGGTTGTCATGATTCACCATACGGAGGACACTTCAAAGGTGATCGTACAGCTGCAAAGGTACTACAATCCGGTTTTTATTGGCCTACTTTACATAGGAATTGTCATGAGTACGTTCAGAAATGTCATAGATTGCCAGTTTACTGGTAATATATCTAAGAGAGATGAGATGCCACGTAATAATGTTCTTGAAGTTGAGATATTCGATGTATGGGGTATTGATTTCATGGGTCTTTTTGTACCATCTAACGGGAATCTTTACATCCTACTAGCTGTTGATTACGTGTCTAAATGGGTAGAGGTTGTAGCTCTACCAACTAATGATTCGCGAGTAGTGATTAAATTCTTAAAGTCACACATCTTCACTAGACATGGTACACTTACAGTTATTATCAGTGATGGAGGTACACACTTTGTGAACAAATACCTAAACACAGTTCTAGAGAAGTATGGTGTGAGGCATCGTGTATCTACTGTGTATCATCCACAAGCCAATGGTCAAGCTGAGGTCTCTAATCGAGAGATAAAATACATTCTTGAAAAGACAGTTGGTTCCACATGCAAGGACTGGTCAATGAAATTAGATGATACGTTGTGGGTATATCGTATTGCGTTCAAGACTCCTGTTGGTGCATCTCCGTATTTGGGTGCCTATCGGGAGATAGCGGAGATGAATATGGATCCAACTTTAGCTACGGAGAATCGTATGATGAAGCTGAATGAACTTGATGAGTTTCGATTTCATGCCTATGAGAATGCTAAGCTTTACAAAGAGGAGACGAAAAGATGGCATGACAATTGCATTCGTGAAAAGAAATTCAAAGTTGGACAGATGGTCCTCAAATATAACTCCAAGTTCAGCAATTATCCGGGAAAGTTGAGATCAAAGTGGTCTAGTCCGTTCGTGGTGACCAAAGTTACGCCTCATGGAGCTATAGAAATCGAGAACCCAGACGAGCAACGCACCTTTATGGTGAATGGGCATCGTCTGAAACTTTACCATGTAGGCGAGGATACCAATCGTAGAGTTGATCCACATCCTGGGGAGGTCATGTACCTCTTTGAAGCTGAATAGATGCGAGAGGTACCCGTCGAGCTTAACGACGTTAAACAAAAGCCAGTTCATTGTATATTAGTTTATTGATTTATGTTTTTCAATTCCTAGTGTATAATTCTAAGTTAGTGTCGAGTTTTAGTGTCTACTTTTAAAAGAAATGAGAAAGGTAGTGTGTTAATGGTGCAGGAATTGAGTTTGGGGTGCTAAGGAACGAAAAAGAAAAATGTGCTGCATTGACCGGTATGCCGGCCAGATTTCTGGTATGCCGGTGGAGCAAAAACACGTGGCCTCGGGTCCAAGGCTCGGGTTGTTTGCCGAGAGGGAAAGACAATTTGATGTGTCGCACCAGCATGCCTCCGATATTTCCGGTATGCCGGCCAGATGGAAAACCCGTGCCATCGGGTAGCTCGGCTCGGGTATTTTGACGGAGTTCGCTTCTGGACAAAAAGCAGCACCGGCATGCCGGTGGATACCTCCGGTATGCCGGCGAACAGAAAACACGTGGCCTCGGGTAGCGACTCGGGTTCAAAGAAGAATGTAACGACAAGACACACGTCCAGCACCGGTATGCCGGCCATTAGCCCCGGTATGCCGGCCCGCATGTCGGTTTGGAAGAGATTGTTGCCTTATACACTTCTTACCTTATGAAGTGTAAACCCTAGCCTCTCCAATACAAATTTTCCAGCTCCCAACCTTATTAATAGACCTTGAAGCTTGATTAAACCTCTACAACAAACACAATAACATCAATAATTCTCTCCTCCATCCTCCATAAACACATCATCTTCATCAAATTCATCACAATACACCATTAAACACCATCAAGATCATCAAGCTTTCAAGAATTCTTCCAAGATTCATCAAGAAACCTTCTTCTTTCACCAATTACAAGCAAGAAACTCAAACTACACCATTCTTTCTTAACTTTATTATAGTTTTGGTGTAACTTGAGTTTCGGGTCAAATCAAACATGACAGACTAAACAGATGCTATGGATTATAAGAGGAAGTGTTGTATCCTAGGGAAGAACAAAAATTTGCCTGGTTCTACAATTGAAAAGGCCATCAATCTTCATGAGCCTATTGAAGAGAAACAAAAGGAAGAGGCACCTGCACAACCACTACACAAGAAATTAACAGCTAGGATGAGGGTATCATCAAAGCCTAAAGAAAAGACACAAATTCAAGATCAAGGTTCTTCTTCCTCTTCTCAGAATAATTCTTGTATACCCCCACGGGCTATCAAATTGCAACATGAAGTCGAGCTTTTAAGAGAAGAAAACAGAGCACTTTGGGTGGAAATTACACAGATTGAGTCAATATTGGAAGAGGTAACTACGAACATGGATATTGATAATTATTCTTCTTTGGAGGAGGAGGAGGACATGATGGATCTTTATGGCCAGGTACCCCGTTCTAATTCTTCTATTTAATTGATGGTAGGCACTAGGTAGGTAGTTTAGTTTAATTTTATTCTTTATTGAGTCTTTTTCGTGGGGACACGACTCACTTTTGAGTTTGGGGTGGGGTTCGTTGCCTCATCCCAATTTTTTGTGTTTTACATGCTTTCAATAAAATTAATCTTAGGGTTGTGTTGACTGTAGAGTATTTTAGACGCCCCCATCAAGCATGCTTTTTACGAATCTATGATAGAAAATAGTTGACTTTAGGAGTTAGTGTAAAACGCACTTAGATTGCATGCAAATATGAGATGATTGATAGGAAGAATTAATGAACAATGCAAAAGAAGTAAACTTGTGCTTAAGGATAATGGGTAGTTTGTAGAACGTGAGATATAAATGAGTAGAGAACCCACTTAGGTATGAACTAGAGGCAAGCTGTGTAGATAGGAAACGGATAGAGGCAGTTCTTTGTTAGCCCTTTGAATCCTTTTTGGCCTTATATCCCTAAATTAATTATATCCTTCTTAGCCAAATTTTTAGCCTTTAAGCCTTTCTTTTGTCGCCACATTATAAGCCAATATCCCTTTAGATTATTAGGCATGACCATATGACCCACACTTGAATCACGATCCTGAGACTTCCTGTCTTGAGCTTGAGTTTGGGGTGGTGGGTCCACTTTATGGGAATTTACATTGGGTTAGGATTTTTTAGCTTATTAATTGTGCTTGGTGCTATATTTTGAGGATGATTTACAGGTTTATTATATTGTAACCCTTTGTCGGGGTAATAGTGAATGAAAAAGAAGCTACGAGCTAAAGTTATGAAAAGGCATAATTATGAAAAAATAGAATGATATCTCAACATTAAAAAAGAGAGTCATAGCTATACAAAAGAAAAAAAATGATTTGAAAAGAATATATAGTCGGACCGGCAAAGTGGAAATTTTTATGTGATCATCTTAAGTGCTTATTGGGAAAATTGTGGGACGCTAAATTAGCGCGTCAAATGGGGTGAGTGAGAACGTTATTCGAGTGTAAACTCAAGCTCTTGGACAGTTTGTTGATGGTAAGTGAGGAGAGAGCCAAAAGCTCACTTAAAATTTACCAAATATACATACCACACCGTCCCTAAGCCTACGCTAAAACCGTAAAGACCTCGTGATTCCTAGATGCATAGTGAGTTAATAGGGAGTATGCTAAGTGGATCGTTTAAAGCAAGTAAAGATCGAGGAACACCCTAGAGCCACCATCTTGAGATAAGTAATAAGCGTAACCTTCTAGCATTGTGAAATTAATTTTGGATTGAGATTATTGTGTTGGATTTTGCATGATAAGTGTATGTGTATATTAATTCCTAGATTGGACTATATGAAATTTGTTTTAAGTTGTGATTTGGGAATATTTGCTAGATTCTACCTTCTGCGTTCACCTAAAAGATCCTTTGTTTTTATTTTACTTTGTCGGGACGACAAAGGTTTTAGTTTGGGGTCTTGATGTCTCCCTATTAGTTCTATTTATTAGCCCTTTGGAGACATCCTTTTAGGTGAATAAATGACTTATTTGATAGACTTTTATTCTTATTTGATCATATTGCACTTTCTCCCCTTGGAAATTGACTATTTGCATTTTTAGAGCTTTTGTGCGTTAATTTGATTATTTTTAGTGCAAAGTTAGTAGGTTCTTGAACTTCATGAAAGACCAATCCAAGGAGGAGAAGTGAGAATTAAAGTCTAAGGGTATTTTAGTGTGTTAGGAAGTACTTTTAATCGAGTTTCTATTTTTAGAGTGCACTTTCCTATTTCTATTTCTTGAATTACAGATTTATTATTTTTATAGCATATGCGTTTAATTATTTATTTATTGTTAAGCTTTAAAAGATATATGGTAATTAATTAGAGACCAAGTCAAGTCAAAGAAGTAAAGGAAAGAATATTTACATGGAAATAAGAAGATTAAGGAAGGATATATGCAAAGAAGGAAAAGATAAAGCTGTCAAATAAATCTGAAATTCCAGCCACGTTTCAAAGACGAGTCCATAACTTAATATTGGCTAGTAATTTGGGCGAGTGGTCTGCACCAATGGAAATAGCTTTACGAGACAAGCGGTTTTGAATATTGGAACGCGTCAAACGGATAAGTATTGAATGAGATATGACCAAAATAAATCAGCAGCAGAATCTTACCTTTCCTAGATTTTAGGGCTACGAATTTAAGAGTTCTTTACTTGTCTTCCACTCCAAGTAAATTCGACCTAGGGCTTGATAACACCTATAAATATACCCCTTAGCCTCCTCTTTTCACACTTCAGATAATTACACAAGAGGCTTAAGGTTTTCAAGTCAGAGCAAGAACGCAAGGAGAAGCTAGAGCGCGGAGAATTCTGTTCTTCCATCAACAGTCATCCTACCCTTTAGGTTATCAATTTATATTTTGTATTTGAACATGAATTCCTTTTATTTATTTTCAGTCTTTAATTTTATCATGAGCTAAATTTCTATATACTTGAGAATCGCATTAAAGGGATGAACCTTAATTAATTAATCTATGTTTTAAATTTGGGAGTGTTATGATTTAAATTAAATTGAGTTTTATATATTGGATATTACTTTGTTTTCATTACTATTTCTTTTAGGAACAACTAGAAATAGCTTTTAGTATTTGGGTTATTCACTTTAGTGGCGAAGTGATCATCCGACAATGGGGTTTGAATACAAATCTAGGTAATACCCGTGTAATGTCTGTTATTGACTGACAGACTTAACTAGTTACATGGCCAAAGAGGTAAAATCAAATCATCTGAAGAGGCATATTCGCCCATAGAGGGATTTATAGTACTTTAGGATAGCTCCTAGGTCCACCCGACAGGGGGCTAGGAGATATTAGAGTCCCGACGAATATTATAATTCCAATTCTACCCTTAAACATAACATAGATTATATTAATTAAGTGGATTCCTTGCGAGATTCAAGTATCTTTCTTATCTGAAGTTAGTCTTTTAATTATTTTTTTTCTTTCTATTTAATTTACTTTTAGTCTTTATTTTATTTGCATCTTTTAATTCATAAAAGCAAAAAAAAATTCTTATCTTTTATTTTCTGTCTAACAATTATTTCTTACTACTTGATTAATATTTGGGTTGAGCCTAATCCGTCCCTGAGAACGAACTTGATTATCATATATTACTTGGGACAATTGTACACTTGCAGTTTGTGGTTCCTCTTTATTTATCACTTTATTTTCTTACACCCTAGGACCCACCAAGTTTTTGGGGTCTTGATGTCTCCCCATTTGTGATGATTTATTAGTAGTTGGAGACATCATTTTAGGCGTATTTATTAGAGTGTAGGTCGATTTTCTCATGATTTAGTACACTTTCCTATTTTGTGTCTTGAATTGATTATTTATTATTTTTAGAGCATATTGGGTTTAATTGTTTATTTAGTGTGAAGTTTTAAAGATATATGGTAATTAATTAGAGTCCAAGTCAAAGTCTAAGAGCTAAAGGAAAGAAGATGAACATGGAAATTGAAGATAGGAAAACAAAAGCTAAAGTATGGATAAGGAAAAGTTGCCATAAATTTGAATTTCACCACCCATGACCACAAATCAGTTTTTATCTCAAAATAGGTGAGGAATTTGGAAGAACGGTCAAGAGAAAAGTTAAAGATCATTCCGAGACTATGAATTTCGACTACTCATACGCGTCAAACGGATAAGAATTGAAGCTGTTAGAACCAAAACAAAAACGGGGCTGATTCCATATCGTAGGGTTACGAATTTGAGTTGGGCTAGGAGTCCAATACTTACCTTCTCCTTCAAGAAAACGAATTAGGTCTTCCTATACACTATAAATACAGCCTCTTATCATTAGAAAATCATCCTTGGCTAAACCTTAAGCCAGGAAGAAGCTACAACACAAGAAGAGAAGTCTGGAAGGAGCTGTGCATCAATCATATCTTCTTCAACCTTCAATTCTATAATTCTTTTCTTTTCTTTTCTTAGTATGAACTAAATTATATTTAGCTTGAGTTTTAACATATATGTATGAACCCTAGTTTTGATTGACATCTATCTAATTTGATTAAATTTATGTTTTGATTTCTTTGTTTATGTGTTGGATTTATATTATGTGTTCATTACGGTTGCAAACGTATAGGATACCATCATAGTAGTTAGATAACCATTGACAACTGTATATTTAACTATAGAATTAGCACATAACGTCTAGAATAAGGTTTGATTTGACAATTCATCCTAACTAGATAGTCTATGGTTTAGTGTATTGCTATTTAATCAATTGTAGGAAAAGTTTGCTTAGGTTCTTATTGACACAGGTAAACCCTATTTGAAACTACTTGGCGCAATTGAAACCAAACTATTTAAATACTACATGATTCATCCCTTACATGTTTAGAACGGCAAAACTAGTGTGGATTACTTACTAATTACTCAGGCTAAACTATCATACTATCTTCCTTTCTTTTATTTAAGTTTCTGTCTTTTTATTTATTAGTTTTAATTTTATTATTTAAAAACCAAATAAAAATCTATCTTTCTCTTCTTTACTCTTGCGTATTATTATTCTAGCTCTCATATCTGTACTAGATAAATTATTAAGTTCTTCCTAACTTTCGTAGTCTCTGAGGAACAAATCTTCTTATCATTAAAACTTGCATACGTCCTGAAATACTTGCAAAACTGTGCTCAGCTTAGGGTGTTTATTTGCACTTATTTTATACATCTTTTTATCACCTACACTCTTGAGATGAATTTGTGATAAAATACTACATAATTGGTGGGGGGGAAAAGGTGTGATAAAATAATAGATAAATAAAGATAATAATAAAGAGCGCACGCCTTTGAGAACCACGGAACTCACTGCAAGTATCACAGATCGTTTGCAAGTTTTAACGATAAGCCAAGTTCGTTCGCAGGGATTTAATCCGTTAGATCTATTTATATTTAACAAGAGTATATGAATTTATATGTTTAGAATAAAATATAGGATAAGAGGAATAACTATCTGATATGAAATAAACAAATACGAATGCTAATAAATAAATATGAATGTAAGTATAATAGATTAGGGTCACTAATATGAGTCTATTACTAAGTTGTTATTCTAACCTGTCACAGATAAATATATTACCCAGGATTCTAAATTCTACCTAGTATCTATTAGGCTTAGGAGCAACCTCTCCACTACTAAGGATTCCTGGGTAATGATTGGTGGTTAAATCAAACCTTTATGGCTATCTAGTTAGGCAAAAGATCAAAACTAGACGATTATATGGTGTTGTCAATAACTAAGAATAATCCTAAGATTAGCCAAATCTAGGGTTGTAACAATAAGTCAAAACACATAATAACAATATACGCCAAGCTCAAATCAATCAAAATAACAAATAGTATTTATAAATTTAAAGACAAAATAATAACCCAACAATTAAAAGTACAACTTACTAAATAAAAGTTTAGAAATATGGTTGAGCATAAATTTTTATAGCTAAATACCCTAAATATAGAGAAGGTGAGATGTAGAAGAGGAGTTTGTCACTCTCCAACTTTGTGCTTCTTGTCTTCCTCTATAGGTCAGCTTGCTTCTTGAATGAATAGTTTGATACTAAGGATTAATAATTGTGTAAGGACTAAGATAATGTTTAGAAATGAGCAAGGACGTGTTTACAATGGTATAAGGGTGTATTTATAGGTTTTTAGGAAGACCTAATTCGTTTTCTTGAAGGAGAAGGAAAGTAATAGACTCCTAGCCCAACTCAAATTCGTAGGTAGATAAGGATAATTACTGCTGACTTATTTTTACCATATCTTCTTCGTTACTGGACCGTTTTTGACTCATAAGATCTCAATAGAATCCTCACAGAATTATCTATCTCCCTATGAAAGGGATAATCCAGAATCGGCTCGGTTTTAGAGTTATCATCACTTCTTTAGACGTAGCTGCAGAAATTCAGATTTATTTGACAGCTTTTCTTTTTCCTAATTGAACTCTGTTTCCTTCTATCTCCAGATTTCTTCAAAATCTTCTTTCCTTATCTTTAGACTTGACTTGGAATCTACTTTATTTCCATATTATCTTTAAAGCTTCACACTAAATAAATAATTAAACCCAATATGCTCTAAAAATAATAATTTACTAAATCAAGACTAGAAATAGGAAAGTGCAATAATTCAGGAGAAAATCGACTAGAAGACTTCCTAAAACACTAAAAATGATGTCTCTAACTAATATTAATTCATCACAAATAAGGAGATAAATAAAGGTGTGATAAAATAATAGATAAATAAATATGTGATAAAATACTACATAATTCACCCGTACATGTTTAGAACGGCAAAACTAGTGGGGATTACATGCTATTTACTCAAGCTAATAGAAATTTAGTTCATACTAATGGAAGAAAAGAAAGAAATTACAAATTCAAAGGTTGAAGAAGACATTATTGATGAACAGCTCATTCCAGACTTCTTTTCTTGTGTTGTAAGCTTCATCTTGGCTTAAGGTTTGGCCAAGGATGATTTTCTAATGATAAGAGGCTGTATTTATAGTGTATATGAAGACCTAATGCGTTTTCTTGAAGGAGAAGGTAAGTATTGGACTCCTAGCCCAACTCAAATTCGTAGCCCAAAAATATGGAATCAGCCCCGTTTTTGTTTTGATCCTAAAAGCTCCAGTTCTTATCCGTTTGACGCGTATGAGTAGTCGAAATTCATTGTCTCAGAAAGATATTTAACTTTTCTCTTGACCGTTTCTCCAAATTCCCCACCGATTTTGAGATATAAGCTGATTTATGGTCGTAGGTGCTGGAATTCATATTTATGGCAGCTTTTCCTTTTCCATATATTTAGCTTTTGTTTCCTTGTCTTCAATTTCCATATTTATCCTCTTTTCTTTAGCTCTTGGAACCAACTTGGACTCTAATTAATTACCATATATTTTTAAAGCTACACACTAAATAAACAATTAAACACAATATGCTCTAAAAATAATAAATAATTAATTCAAGACACAAAATAGGAAAGTGTACTAAATCATGAGAAAATCGACCGATACTCTAATAAATACGCCTAAAATGATGTCTCAGAGATAGATTTTATTATCACAAATGAGGAGACATCATTTTAGGTGTATTTATTAGAATGTAGGTCGATTTTCTCATGATTTAGTAGGTGTTTAGACATCTTTGATTTAATTAGGTCACTGATAGTAGGTAGTATGTTTTTGAAAGATGTTACAAATATGTTTAGTATGCATGTATGAAAACAGGAAATAAAAGATAGAAGAGTTAATGAGCAATGCTAAGAAGTTACGTCGAAACTTAGGGAGAGTTATTTGGTGTGTAGAACGTGAGGTTTGAAATTAGTTGAAAACCCCCTTATCTATGAACTAGTAGTGAAAAAGTAACAAAATCTGGTAGTTAGAAAATGAATAAGGCAGATCTTTCATATTGAAGCCAGTTGAAGCCTTTTTAACCTTCTCGCCCCTTTTTTTATTTTATTATTGTTATTATTTATCCGTCTTAGTCCCTCTGAGCCTTTCTAAAGCCTTTTATTTAACCACATTATAATCCATACCCTTAGTTTGTAGGACTTATCTATATGACCCGCACTTGAATCGCAAAACCTGAGACAAGTCGTTTTTAGAGCTTGAGTTTGGGGTGGTGGGTTTCATCATTAGGGTACATTTGGGTTTGGGAAATTGTAATTGTGATTGTATTGATAATGAAAAATTTATTATTGTAACCCTTTGCCGGGGTAATAGTGAATGAAAAAAGCTGAAAAGCATGAATTGAAAAGAAAAAAACATAATTGGAAAAATAGCGTGATATCTCAACATAAAAAAGAGAGTCATAGTACAAAGAAAAAATTGATATGAAAAGAATATATATTCAGACCGGCAAAGTGGAATTTGTATATATCATCATAAAAGGTTTTATTTGGGATTATTGTGGATGCTGAAAGTCCTAGAGGGGGGGTGAATAGGATTACTAATAAGATTAATGCCTAATTAAAAAATCTTTTGGACTATTATAAGTTTAAGAGAAAAACTTCTAAGTCAACTAATTAAACCAAACTCTTATATGATCATGCAAAGGTAAGAAAGAGTCTAGATATAAACGTATAACAAGTAAATCGACAATTCAATATCTTAAAACTACTCTAGAAGACTATATGTTAGATATCCTAGATAAACACTATCATATAACTCAAGCTAGCATATTAACAAACATAAAGAGTGCGGAAAGAAAATAGAGTAGGGATAGAAAGATACACACGATTTATAGTGGTTCGGTTTCCCTACATCCACTACCTAAGGAAGCCTCCTTAGGATTTCAAGCTTTTCACTAAGCTTCCGTGTCTCTCTTAACCGGGTCGAGAACACAATAACCTTTACAAACTCTTCGATAACACGAAGGACAAACCACTTGTGTAATCACAACACAAGGACACCAAGTATACTTCCTATACTTGAATTCTCTCTTAATCTATCTATTACAAGACCTAGACTTAAGAGGATAGCAACAAAGTGTTTAAAGGTTTGCTAATAAAAGCTTGTAACTAAAACTCCTAAAAGAGTGGATATGACTATAAGCTTGTTTACTCCTCTTGAGTGGATAGAACCTTGTGGCTTAATTGATTAACTCCTTGAAAGGATTTATAAGCTCACTAAGATTGAATTTGACTATGTATAGCACTTGACACCTTCTTGAATGATAGCAATTAAGCCCCTTAATGTTTGTAATTAGTTGGTGTAGTTGTAGCCTTCAAAGAGCTTCAATTTATAGTAGAAAATGGCTTCCAACGGTCATAAGACTTGGATCCAACGGATCTATTAATCTCCCAACGGATATATTCCTTATGACTTGTCTTTTGTGCATAAAATCCTTTTGTGCGGTGTACCGCGGATATGGTCCGGTGCACCGCAGAGCTGTTCGACTTAACTTTGAGTTTACTGGACGGACTAAACAATGTACCGCAACCCTGGTCCGTAAGCTTGGTCCGGTATACCGCAGCGGTGTACCGCGCCAAGTAACTTTGAAGGATAATGACTTGGATCAATAAATCTTCTTCACGAAAGTTGTTGGAAACATTATTCTGAGAATCTTTGAAGTTGAACACTGAAGCTAATTCTCAATATACATAAAGATAAGGTTAGTAGCATTTGTATGAGAATTAGTTTCTTAAGATAAAACAATAAAGATGATCAACATGATAAAGAAAGAGCTTTTTGATGAATAATGAGTGCACTATAGAATGTTAAGAACAATAGAAAAAAGCACACTAAACATAAGAGGATTTGTCACATTAAAACAGCCTATTAAGGGAGGCTATATGCCAACAATCTCCCCCTTTTTGATGATGACAAATCCTTCACTAAAACACCTTAGGAATGATATGAAAGTTTAAGCATTAAAGAAATAAAGCTCCCCCTCACAAAAAGCATAAGATTTTAGATGCATTTGTGAGTGTTTAAAACGTGCAAGTTTTGAAGGTTTTAGTGCACATAATATTTCTCCCCCTTTGTCTTCATCAAAAAGACGGGGTAAAAACAACTAGGAATAGAAGAGCAAGATCTCGAGTGAATAGATTTTAAACAATGATTTAGAGAGTGTGCAAGAGTTTTAGTATAAAAATGATTTTTTTTTTTTTTTGAAAAAGATGCACAAGGATAGATATGAGTAAAGCAAGAGCTAAGGATAGAGATTTTTACCAACTCCTTGATCGATAGAATTTGATTTCATATGCTTTCTAATGACACAAACGATTAGTTGCAAAATATGGAATAAATGATTTGTCTAAGCATTTGAGTCTTAAAATATGATTTAGCAAAGACTCCCCCTTACAAAATGCATATAGTTTGTTTCAATTTTGTAAACGTTTGATTGACAATTTTCCCTAATAAGAACACTTGAAATTATTTTGAAGAAATTTAGGGGTAAAACTGTAATTTGTTGAAAAGCAAGGGGTCAAGATGTATTTTTCAAAATTTTTGGGGACTAAACGCAATTTTGAAAAATCTTTTGGGGACCGAAATGCAAATTTCAAACTTTTTAGGAACAAGGCTAAAAAGAACAAACTATAGGGACTAAGGAGCAATATCAAGAATTAGATGAAGAAGTACCTATAACATCAAAGAACATGTTAGCAACATAAAAACCAAATCAAGGATGATAAGCAACTAACAATCACGATAAGAACATAACTAGTTTAACCAATTATCCAAATAAAACATTTAGCATCCTAACATAAAAACCAAATAAACCAAAGTAGCAATATCCTAGATGTCCAAAACATGGACCCACAAATACTAAAAAAGCATAAACACACCACAAACTAAAAAACAACCACATAAGCATAAAGACCCATAAACCACCAAGAAAGATAAAAAGAAGAATTAACGAGTATCACGAGGAGAGCGGCTCCTAGACCTTCTTCCATTTCCAATATCATCACGAATACAAGAGACATCATTTTTCATACAAGAAAGCTCATTCGCAAGATGCCCTATTTTATCTTCCAAAACCCCAAATTTCCTTTCAATTTTGTCTTCCAAAGCCACAAATTTACTACCAATATAATCCATGAAACGAGACATAGCGCTTTCAAAACCGGATGGATTAGGAGGGTTTATATTGGTGGGTTGGCTTGTAGTGGGCTCATTTGGAATAGGGTTTTGTTGGGCCGGGTTCTCTAATAATTGAAGAGTTTCAAGCTCCGGACCATCGGTTCTACTTTTAGCTTCAAGGATGTGATTACGAATAGTAGCATCCGAAATACGATTAATAACGGAGACCGAAACATAGGTGTTGTTATAAATGACAAATTTCATTCTAAGAATCGTGAGATAATCGAAACTCCATGACTTATTGATTGGTTTCACATTTGTCCCTCCAAAATAAATATCATTAGCTTCAAAGACTTTGGAAAGAAAAATACCGTAAGGGACTTTATCCCGAGAGGCTCTAGCATGATTCATCCATCTGAACATTATTGCAATAATGTTAATCGGTTGTTTGGTGAAGATCAAATATAAAAGATAAGCTTCATAGGGGATAAGTTTTGCATCATGCTTATCTTTCGGAATCACGGCCGAGATAAGAAACTTGTGAGCCACAATGAATTCCGGATCGAAGTTACGAATATTCCAATTTCCATCGGGAACAACCATTCTTCCATTAACAAACTCATTAACCTCATTTTGAGCAATTATATCAATATTAGAGTTATCCCAACCACTAGACCAAAACCCGCTAAAACCATCCGAAGGAATGTGAAATTGAGTACACAAAGTAGTAGACTTTAAACGTAAAACGGTACCCGAAACAGTTGACTTAATTGAAGAAGTAGCATGATTATATTCAAAATTAGTATAAAATTCTTCGATTAACCCGATTGCCAAATGACTACCCGAAAAAGCAAATATTTTATGACATTTTTGAAATGAAAGAAGATCAAATAGAGAGTTTTCACCGGAGGGAAAGGCCGAAGCACTCATTGTTCTACCCGGAAGAGCATCGAATGGCCGGAGTGGAGGTGGTGTTGGTGACCTCGCCGGAGATGGTTCACGGTGGCGGCTGGAGGAGGCTCCGGTGGGGGCTTTCTTCTTGTTAGCAGCGGTTTTGGTTCGAACCATGGTGGAAGATGAGATGGGTAATGAAGGATAGAGAAGAAGGAGTGATTTAAGGGGTGAAGAAGGGAGTTTTGGTGGTGGAGACGGAGTGAGGGTGGCCGGAAATCGCCAAGGAGGAGGAGAGGAGGTGTTCTAATGAAGGAATGAAGAGAATGGAATGAAAAACGGACTATAAATCTGTCAAAACCCTTACCTGCGGTGTACCGCGGGAACCGTCCGGTGCACCGCAAGAGTGTTCGGTTTGGATACAAAAAATGAGATTTTCGATTCTTTTAAAAACACCCGAAACACATTCGAAACTTCCCCAAATGATTCGGAATGGTATAAAATAATTTTGAGCATCTTTGTTTTGAAAAGAAAAGCCAAGGAGGACCTAAAAACTCATATAACAGTTAATTTCACAAAAGTCCCTAGGTTTTCTAAAAGTGCAAAAAGACCCAATGCAAGAATAAAGCAACACTAAAGCATGTAAAAGGTCAAGAACCTCAAGATAGTATCACAAGTTGATAAAACACATAAAATCCAATAAAAACATAAACATAAGAAGAAGAGAGGAAAGAATTTCACCGTATTTTCCTTTTATGAGGTTTGAACGTCCTTTTGCATAAAATTCCATTTTCTCGACGCTCAACACCTTCAATACATATTACTATGGTAACCGAGGTGGAATGGATCCGGAAATGTTGTTAGCATTTGTCACGATCCATATTGGTTTTTCCCATGAAGGTATCAAAGATCCACTATTAAGTTGTTCATGGTAATGGCACGTAGAAGCATGATGACCGGGTTTACCACAATAGTTGCACGAACTTCTTTTTCGAATAGAGTTACCATGTAAAGGTTTTGAACAAGAAGTTTCCACATTCTTTCCAATATCCAAATTATCACTTAAATATAATTTTTCTTTGAAAAACCCATTTGGATCAAAAGGAGTGATATTTGAAAAAGGATGATTTTTTAAAGTATCAAGAGCAAGGGAAAAAGCTTCATCCAATTTTCTAAAACCTTCTATATTTTTCTTCATAGGATGTTTCCATTTATTTAAAGAAAAAATGTTTTCAAAACAAGGGTTTTTAGTATTGCCAAGAATATCATCCAAGGTAATACAACATTTAAAACAATTCTTTAGCTCAATATTTCCCTTTTTTAACATAAGATTATTCAAATGGATTTGAGAATCAAGAATTTTGAGAAGGGATGAAATTTGCCTAATATCACAATAATTATAAGGAAGAGATAAAGAGTTAGGATAAAGTGCTACCTCATGATTTGGTTTAAAATCGTTATGAGATTCATCATGGATTGAGACTTCTTCTTCTTCGTTATTTTCGACAATTCCATATAAAAACTCCAAACGATTCCAAAGCTCTTTTGCGGATTTACAATCTAACATTTGTGAGAAAATTTCTTCGGAAATTCCACGAATGAGAGTGTACATTGGTTTTGAATTTTGAGTGAGCTTAGCCTTTTCCTCAATGGTAAGTTCATCAAAATCTTTTTCTTCTTGATTTAGCTTAAGAACTCCCGCTTCATTTAACTCCTCTTTATAAGGGACAAATGGACCTTCCTTTACGATTCTCCATTGATCGGGATCTTCGGCTTTTATAAATTCCTCCATTTTTGTTCTCCAAGCAAAATAGTAAGTTCCTACAAAAAGTGGAGGTCGAGTAGAAGACGAACTTTCCAAAAGATTAAATTCCATATCGTTTACTCTACTAACGATTAAGCTATTCACGTAGAGTTAGGCTCTGATACCAATTGAAAGTCCTAGAGGGGGGGTGAATAGGATTACTAATAAGATTAATGCCTAATTAAAAAATCTTTTGGACTATTATAAGTTTAAGAGAAAAACTTCTAAGTCAACTAATTAAACCAAACTCTTATATGATCATGCAAAGGTAAGAAAGAGTCTAGATATAAACGTATAGCAAGTAAATCGACAATTCAATATCTTAAAACTACTCTAGAAGACTATATGTTAGATATCCTAGATAAACACTATCATATAACTCAAGCTAGCATATTAACAAACATAAAGAGTGCGGAAAGAAAATAGAGTAGGGATAGAAAGATACACACGATTTATAGTGGTTCGGTTTCCCTACATCCACTACCTAAGGAAGCCTCCTTAGGATTTCAAGCTTTTCACTAAGCTTCCGTGTCTCTCTTAACCGGGTCGAGAACACAATAACCTTTACAAACTCTTCGATAACACGAAGGACAAACCACTTGTGTAATCACAACACAAGGACACCAAGTATACTTCCTATACTTGAATTCTCTCTTAATCTATCTATTACAAGACCTAGACTTAAGAGGATAGCAACAAAGTGTTTAAAGGTTTGCTAATAAAAGCTTGTAACTAAAACTCCTAAAAGAGTGGATATGACTATAAGCTTGTTTACTCCTCTTGAGTGGATAGAACCTTGTGGCTTAATTGATTAACTCCTTGAAAGGATTTATAAGCTCACTAAGATTGAATTTGACTATGTATAGCACTTGACACCTTCTTGAATGATAGCAATTAAGCCCCTTAATGTTTGTAATTAGTTGGTGTAGTTGTAGCCTTCAAAGAGCTTCAATTTATAGTAGAAAATGGCTTCCAACGGTCATAAGACTTGGATCCAACGGATCTATTAATCTCCCAACGGATATATTCCTTATGACTTGTCTTTTGTGCATAAAATCCTTTTGTGCGGTGTACCGCGGATATGGTCCGGTGCACCGCAGAGCTGTTCGACTTAACTTTGAGTTTACTGGACGGACTAAACAATGTACCGCAACCCTGGTCCGTAAGCTTGGTCCGGTATACCGCAGCGGTGTACCGCGCCAAGTAACTTTGAAGGATAATGACTTGGATCAATAAATCTTCTTCACGAAAGTTGTTGGAAACATTATTCTGAGAATCTTTGAAGTTGAACACTGAAGCTAATTCTCAATATACATAAAGATAAGGTTAGTAGCATTTGTATGAGAATTAGTTTCTTAAGATAAAACAATAAAGATGATCAACATGATAAAGAAAGAGCTTTTTGATGAATAATGAGTGCACTATAGAATGTTAAGAACAATAGAAAAAAGCACACTAAACATAAGAGGATTTGTCACATTAAAACAACCTATTAAGGGAGGCTATATGCCAACAAATGCACATCCAAAGCATCAAAAATTGGGTTGAGTGAGAACATCTTCGAGTGAAAACTCAAGCTCTTGGGCGATTCGTTGATGGAATGTGAGGAGAGAGCCAAAAGCTCACTTTTCATCATCCAAATATACCATACCGTCCCTAAGCCACGTTATAACCAAAGACCTTCGGATTTCTAACTACTTGGTGGAGAAACAATTGAGCAATTAGGTTGTAGGTAAGTGGACCATTGGATGCTATATTAGGACCTATGAACAACCTATAGCCATTAGCACGAACTAAGTTAGGACCTCTCCTTCTAGCATTGCGAAATTAATCTTGACTTGAAATTATGGATTGTTGATTTTGTGTATATTAAACATACGTGTGCATTATTTCTTGAGCATTACTACATGAGACTTTTTAGATATTATACTCTAGGATCATTCATTGTGTTCTATTCTTATCCTCCTCCTACTTCTTCTTTTTGATCATTTGACTACCCTAAATTTCTTTATTTTTATTGTATCGGGACGATACAACTTTGAGTTGGGGGTCTTGACGTCTCCCATTTGTCATGATATAATCCTATTCGGAGACATCATTTTATGTGTATTTATTAGGTTATAGGTCGATTTTCTCATGATTAAGTACACTTTCCTATTTCGTGTCTTGATATAATTATTTATTATTTTTAGAGCATATTGGGTTAATTGTTTATTTAGTGTGTAGCTTTCAAGATATATGGTAATTAATTAGAGGCCAAGTTAATTCTAAGAGATAAAGGAAAGAGGATAAACATGGAAATTGGAGATAAAGACAAGAATTATGAAAAAGGAAAAGATAAAGTATGGTAACAATTTAATGAGAAAAAGGCAAGATATCCATTCCATACATCATCGCCAGAATATTCTTTAACCATATTTTATGGAGGACTTAATGACGAGTCCAAGGCAAGAGAAGATTTGTTAGGTAACAAAGGTTTCGTACTATTAGATTCTGTAGAAGCTGAAAGTATTATGGAAAAGGTTCTTGAGATCGAGAGAAGTTGGCCAAATGAATCAGAAGAACATGAAGAGACCTCAGAATCTTTGAAACTCAAGGAATTAAACCAACAACTTAAGGAACTACAAGAACAAGCTCGAACAATAGCTCAGGTAAATCTAGTACATACTATACCTTCGTGTCCTGGGTGTGGATCAAGAAATCATGTGTTGGAAAAGTGTATGAATAATCCAGCGGCAACTCCCTCTATATCTCATCAAAGAAACCATTCTTCTAATGGTGATTATCATCCTCAAGGGAGTTACGCTAAATATCAGCCTCCACGATAGCAGAGTTGGGTCATAAATCAAGAGACTAATCATCAAACCGAACCTCAATCATATTATCAACCACAACCTATACATCAAAATGCGCCAATTTACGAAACAGCTTATCAAGAACCACCGAAACATTCAATGCAACAAGCAAAGCAAGAACAACCTTTGAGTTTGGATTCAAGTATGGCTAAGATGATGAAATTAGTTGAAGAAAATATGAAGATGAGCCAACAAAGACTTCAAACCCAGCAAAAGGTAATCAAAAATCTCGAGCATACTCTATCACAAATGGCGAGTACACTGCAACTCTGCCTCAACCGCCCCAAAACCATGCTACAACCCGATGATCAAGTTATTTCCCAACATATTTGGTAGAACGTCGTTGATATTCCATTTGGGATAGGACATGTGCGTGATTTGACCGAAAGACTAACACTTTATATTTCATCAAAAAACTAGGTAGCCAACAAGTGAGCATTTTCTTCACCTATAAACTCGACATAGGGTAGATAAAGTCACCCACATACTCCTGCGATGGCGTATAAAGTCTCTCAAAATATTCACGAAAAACCTCTTTCAACACCTACTCGTCCTCGACTCAAGTGTCATCTCCAACAAGAAGTTTTGAGCATGTTGATTTCTTTTTCCTAATAATCATGGATAAATGATAAAATTGTGTGTTGCGCTCCCCAGACGCGATCTATTTTTCCTTCAAATTTTGGAAGTACGTTATTTCTTATTTCTCTAACACACTCTCGTACTTCTTCTCTAAGCGGTTACTCACTCTCCAAAGCGAGGAATTGTACGATTTTGGTAAGCCCTTCTGAATGCCCATAATTCTTGTTGTAAAATCCCTTTTTTCTGTACGTCACCAAAACATTCAAACCTCAACTTGCTTATAACTTCTGATATAGAGGTGATCTTTAACCCTTGATAACCCTACACATAATCCCACTTGTTCTTCAAAAATTACTGGAACCCATTATGGAGGCACCAAGCGGCTTCAAAATGGAATCTCTGAGTGAAAGTTTTATGCCTTCAACTCAGACACCCTTAGATCCAGATAGAACTATGATCAAGTATGGTATTGCCAAATGTAAGACCCTTGACTAGGGGAATAAAGTTTTCCACTCCGAGTTGCCATATGCCCTATCAAGCCTCTTGGTGTCGCCTAGGGTGTGATATAAATATGATAAATAAATCCAGAAAAAAATGCACTAATCACCCTAGACAAGCACAGTACTACAATTATTACAGGACGTATGCAAGTTTTAATGATAAGAAGAATTCGTTCTCATGGACTTAGTGTGTTACACGAATGAGCAGATAAATCAGAGTAGTAATAATTAATTAAAGAACGGAAAATAAATACGATTGATTTAGAGATGAGATTAATAACTAAATAAATTAAAAGACAAATATTAAATATGGAAGAAATAAGATGAGAGAGTATAGCTTATGTTTTGCTAGTATGCACTAATCCTTCTAATTCTTTCTATCAATTTCAGTTTATAAGGGAGACAATAACTCTTACATATGTAGTCGGGATTCTAAATTCCCCTATCCCTGGAGAGCGAACTAGGGTGGCAACCTCACAATCACGAGGGAACTCACAAAGGGTTATCCTACGCCACTTGGGTCCTAGGTGTAGTCCTACCTACTAATGAAGATTGGTGATGAAAATAAACCTTAATGACTATCTAGTTAGGTTGGTGTTGTCAGGACCAATTCCTTATTCTAGACGTTTATGTGGTGTTTCAATAGTTAAACACCCCTTCTGGGCGACCAACTAACTACTATTAGCAAAGCCCTAAATTGCTCTAATTGTAAGGCTTTAGGGCATAAGGAGATTAATTGTAGCCAAGGAAGAAAAGAACCTATCAAGGAGAGACCTAAACCAAACCAAAACCAACCTAAACAAAACCAAATCAACCAACCTAAACCAAACCAAGATAATCACCAACCAAACCAAAACAAAGTTCAAAAGAGGGTTGAAGAATGGAGGGTAGTGCAAAGAAAGCAAAAGGAGAAGAAGGAAGATGAAGTTCATATTCCTAACACCAAAAACACAAATACACCCTCACCTAAACATGTGGGAAGTAGTAGTGCAAAGGGGAAAGAAATAAACCCTTGCACACCTAGAGAAGGTGCTTACAATTCTAATATCCTTGTAGGGGAGTTAAGTAACTCCTTTTGTGCTTTAAATATGGCTAATGAAAACCTTGAAGAGGCTATTAATAGGTTTGTGGGAAGTGCCCATAGAGAAAGAGTACCTCCGGATTTAAATGATAATTAGCTCATGGAATGTTAGAGGTTTGAATCAAAACCTCAAACAAAAAGAAGTTATTCATGTTATACAAGATAAAAAAGTTGATCTAGTTGGTTTATTGGAGACTAAAATGACCCTACAAAGCTACAACAAGTTTCACAACACTTACTTGAGTAATTGGGGTACAATAACTAATCATGATAAGGATGAAAGAGGGAGAATATGTGTAAAGTGGAATAAGAATGTTTTGGATGTAAAGTGTCTTAATTCAACTAGCCAAGCCATCTTCCTTGAGGTACATGATATATATAATAAAAATACCTTTAATTGTGTGATGGTATATGCGGATAATGATGATGATAAAAGGGTGACTCTTTGGGAAACACTTGGTGATTGGATGGTTATTAATGGGGACTCTCCTTGTATTTGGTGTGGGGATTATAATGAAATTACTAAAGTTGATGAAAGAATGAGTTGCACTAGCCTTCATAAGAGTTCTCATGAATTTGTTGATTGTATAAAGGATAATGGGATGGTTGAACATCCTAGCCAAGGGTGTTACTACACTTGGACTAATAGAAGAGTAGAAGGGTTTATATCTAGTAAAATTGACAAAATGTTTATAAATGATGCTTGGTTCACTTGTTTCAAATCTCACTTGATGGTTGAAGCTCCCGGAATCTCGGATCATTCTAATCTTATCCTCAAAATTCAGGGGAGTTCTAATACTAAACCTTCATCTTTTAAATTTTTTAATATTTGGATTGATCATGATGAATTTATGCCTTTGATTGAAAAGGTGTGGAAATATGAAGTAAGAGGGAGTATGATGTATAAAGTGGTGAATAAATTGAAGGAAGTAAAGAAAGCTTTGAAAATCTTCAATAGAAAATATTTTCATCACTCTACTAAAGAAATAATGGAGCTTAAAGAGGAGCTTGAGAAGGCACAAATATTGCTTATGAATGGGGATCAATCTATGATTACTATTGAGAAGGAACTTAGGGACAAACTTATGCATCTTCTCAATATTCAAGAGGAGATTCTAAAGCAAAAATCTGGAATTACTTGGGCACAAAAAGGTGATTGTAGTACTACCCTTTATCACAAGAGTATCAAGGCAAGAATAACTCAAAACCGAGTTGCATCTATTGTGACTGAAAATGGTGATGTTGTGGATGATGAGGAGGCTATTCATGATGAGTTTATTAAGTACTATACTAGTTTAATTGGTACTAAGGACGTTTATGAAGAGAGTGTTAGCTCAAGTTGTTTAAATAAGCTTGTTAATAAAGCTATTACTAAGGAAGAAGCAAAAGATATGGTGAAAGATATTACTAATAAGGAGATTAAAGAAGCTATTTTCTCTATTGACATCTCAAAAGCTCCTGGCCCAGATGGTTTTAATAGTGCCTTCTTCAAAGCTACTTGGAGTATTATTGGTGTGGATGTTTGTAATGCTATAAAGGAAACTTTCAAGAATAGACAAATTTTGAAGCAAATTAATGCTACTAATCTTGTTCTTATACCTAAGGTTAAAAACCCCACTTCAGTAAAGAGCTTTAGGCCCATCGCTTGTTGTAATATCCTCTATAAAGCTATATCTAAAATCATTGCTAATAGGATGAAGAAGAGTCTTGAGAAGCTTATATCTAATAATCAAGCCGCTTTTGTGGGAGGTAGAAGTATATCGGATAATATATTGGTTGCTCAAAGTGTGGTGACCGGTTATGATAGGAAGGACTTGAGTCCAAGATGTACTTTAAATATTGATCTCCAAAAGGCTTTTGATACAATTAATTGGAGGTACTTATTCAAACTATTACAAATCATGGGATTTGATAAAAAGCTTATATCTTGGGTCAAAATGTGTATTACAACTCCTATGTTCTCTTTGTGCATTAATGGTAGTGTATGTGGTTATTTCAAAGGAGAAAGAGGACTAAGACAAGGTGATCCTTTATCTCCTTATCTATTTGTTATATGTATGCAAGGTTTCTCCTCTATTCTTGAGAAAGTGGCAAATAATAAAGCTTTTACTTATCACCCTAATTGTGCTAGAATGGGTTTGAATCACCTTATTTTTGCGGATGATTGCTTAGTTTTCTTTAATGGTGATAAAGACTCGGTTATGAGACTAAAACAAGGCCTAGATCTCTTCTCTAGACTCTCCGGCCTTAAAATAAGCCCTGAAAAAAGTGAGCTCTATATGGGAGGTTGTAATAAAGACCTTCATGATGATTTGAGTTGTATTCTCAATGTTAAAAAAGGCAAACTTCCGGTTAGATATCTTGGGGCTCCTTTAACTACAAAGGGTCCTAATAGCCTAATGTGTGCTACCCTTATTAATAATATTGTGGGAAGTGTTGAAGGGTGGATGCATAAATTTCTTACATTTGCGGGAAGGCTTCATTTAATCAAAAGTGTTTTACAAAGTAAAGCTAGGTATTGGTGTAATGTAATGATACTTCCAATGGGAGTTATTCATGAGATAGAATCACTCTTGAGTAGATTCCTTTGGAAAGGTAATACTAATGATTTCCATGGTGCTAAAGTGGCTTGGAAAGAACTATGTCAAAGTAAGGAAAATGGAGGACTAGGCATACCTAATCTTCTCCAAATCAATCAAGTTGCTATTCTCAAAGCTTTTTGGAGAATGTATGGCTATAAAGATAATATTTGGTCTCAATGGGTCTACTCAAATTGGCTTAGGAACAAGAGTATATGGAGCATTACTTGTGATAATAGCCTTCCTTGGACATGGAGAGCTATGCTTAATATAAGGTACCTTGCTTTTAAATATATTGTTCATGAGGTTGGAAATGGTAAGAGAACATATATGTTAGATGATAGATGGATAAAAGGGAAGTGTGTAGGTGATATTTGTGGGAAAAAGGATACTATCTCTTTGGGAAATTACAATATTAACAAAAAGGTGGTGGACTATTATGTGGGAAAGAGGTGGAGATTTCCACCTAGGCTTAATAAGGTGTATGAGGTGGTAAGGGATATGGTGCTTAAGGATGAGCATGACACTATTAGATGGGGAGATAAGGGCTTTAGGACCTTGGATGTTATGTATGATCTAAGGGGTCCTAATGAGAAAACTAAATGGTATAGTGTGGTGTGGCATAAATGGAGTATGCCAAAGCACAAGTTTTGTGCTTGGCTAATTTGCAAGGATAGGTTAAGTACAAAGGATAGGCTTAGCAAGTGGGGTATGGAAGTGGACAAGATGTGCAACCTTTGCTTTGAAGAGCATGAATCTAGGGATCATTTATTTGTGAAGTGCAAGTTCACAACTTTGGCTTGGAAGGAGGTTTGTGCTCTTCACAATTGGCACAACTCGGGTGGTACTTGGGAAGAAAGGCTTGACTTTATGATTAAATTCAATGGTAACACTTTAAAGGATACTATATCAAACATTTCTTTCCTTAGTTTTCTTTATTGTATTTGGGATATGAGGAATAAACATGAGTTTAAGAAGATATGTCCCAAATATGAGGATATTGTGAAAATAGTTGTGAAAGATGTTCAATATACACTTTGGAATAGAAAGTTATTTAAGAGGAGTGTTGAGAATATGAGATTGGTGGCAAGATGGAAGCTACATGGAGTGCTCAAGTGAGGAAAGAAAGAGGATCAAGGAGGATAGCTTGGAGCTTGGACCTAGTATAAGACTTTAGCAATTGTTGTATAGGTTCTCCTAGCAATGGTTGTATAGGGTTTTATTTTTTTATAGCAATGGTTGTATAGGTTATTTGCAAGTTGATAGGTTTATTTTCTAGTAAATGTTGTATAGGGTTTGTTTTTCCTAGCCATGCTTGTTTTTGAGTCAAAAACAAGTAGGGGTTTGATTTGTACTTGTCGTTTTGTTGATATAAAATGGTAAGTTTGATCAAAAAAAAAAAAGCCCTAAATTGATCAGGTTTAAGACAGACAATAAATCAAAGCACATAAAACAAATATATGGTTAAGTAGCTACAATCAGATTAAAACATATAATTCCCAAAGAAACTTAGATAGAAAGAAAATAGAATTCATAGATTATACATGATGTAAAACCCAAGATATGAGAAAATTAGTTCATACGTGAAAGAAATAAACTAAAAGAATGATGCAAATATGTCATCTTGCTCTCTTCAATAACTCTAATGATATAAAACTTAAGGACTAATTTGTGAGAGGCAAGGATTTTTACAAAGGTTTAAAGGGTGTATTTATAGGTGTTTAGAAGACCTGATTCGTTTTCTTGGAGTGGAAGACAAGTAACTTGGACTCCAATCCCAACTCAAATTCGTAACCTTAAAGTATAGTAAAGGTAATAATCTGTCGTTGTTTTGTTTTGGTAGTAACTTCTTTGTTTCAACACTTTCCATATGTCGAAACTGATCGTCTCGGATAGCTCTATAACTTTGCTTCAGACCATTCTTCCGAATTTCTAGCCAGACTTGAGTTATGATCACTTCTATGGTCGTAGGTGCTGGAATTCAGATTTATTTGGCAACTATATCTTTCCATATCTTATCTTTTCTTTCCTTTTCACCAATTTCCATGCATGCCTTTTTTCCTTTATCTCTTATAATTGATTTGGCATCTAATTAATTACTATATATGTTAAAAGCTTCACACTAAATAAATAAATTAAACCCAATATGCTCTAAAAATAATAAACCATTAAATCAAGACAAGAAATAGAAAAGTGCAACAATACATAACAAAATTGACTAGATGACTTCCTAAAACACTAAATATGATGTCACTAAGATTAAATCATCACAAATGGGGAGAAATCAAGACCCCCAACTCAAAGTTGTATCGTCCCGATACAATAAAGATAAAAACAAAGGAAAGTCTCTAAATACACATCTAGGTCAATTAAGCATATGGGAAAGTAGATAGAAGAATATATATAATAGACATAAAGCAACTACTCGGGAAATTTCATGTAATAATATTTACAAACTACATACATGCACACTTTTCATATCCACAATTAGCACAGTTTGAATTCAATATCAGATTAGCTTTGCAGTGTAAGAAGGAGAGAATCTTTACTCAGTTCACCAAGTAGGCTATAGATTGTTCATCGAACTTCACTAGTATCCAAAGATCCACTTAACTACTCTCTATTGGCTCAATCATTTCTAGATTACATAGAAAAGAATCATAAGGTATTTAAGGTTGTAATGTTGGCTTAGGGACGGTATGATAAGTATATTTGGATAATTTAGAGTGAGCTTTTGGAAGCTAAAAGGCAACAAGGGCTTATGAAAGAACCGCCTTAATCACTTTCTAAACTATGCAATTTTGCCAGTCCATATATATATATATATATATATATATATATATATATATATATATATATATATATTCTTTTCAAATCAAATTTTTTTCTTTTGTATAGCTATGACTCTCTTTTTCATGTTGAGATATCATGCTATTTTTCATCATAAATTTTTTTCTTTTCTTTTCATGCTTTTTGGCTTTTTTCCATTTACTCTTACCCCAGAAAAGGGTTACAATATAAACCTGTGAATCATCATCAATATATAGAATAGAGCACAATTAATAAACTCAGAAATCCCAACCCAATAGCAATTCCCATAATGGTCGACCCACCACCCCAAACTCAAGCTCTAAAACAACTGTCTATGCATCGCGATTCGAGTGCGGGTCATATGGAAAAGTCCTATAATATAAAGGGATATGGCTTAAAATGTGTCTAAATAAAAAGGCTTTAGAAAGGCTAGAAGAGGCTGAGAAGGATATAAAATATTGATTTGGACAGCAAGCTAAAAGGCAACAAGGACTTATGAAAGAACCGCCTTAATCACTTTATAAACCATGAAATTTTGTCATTCACTTACCTTTAGCACATTCATCAATTGGGTTTATCAACTAGCTTGGATTTTACGGCCTACACACCACTCATGGCTCCCTAAGATCGAACATACTTTCTATCGCATTGCTAACTAATCTTTTCTTCACTATCAATGTGTGTTTTCCTGCAAATAATCAAAGCATACAAAATAAAATAGATCATAAACATACTACGTTCTATCATTAACTTACTGAGATTGTGCTTTCAAGCTATTAAACACACTCTACATCTAATTCCCATGTATCAAAAATTTAAATTTCTACCTAAAAACAGAAAAATAGAGATGAGAGACAACGAATCCCCACACCCCCAACTCAAAAATGTGTCGTGTTCGAAAAAGAAATTAAAATTAGCAGATAAAGCAATAACAGAAATGGTAAGGAAGAAAGAGAACATACTCTCGAGGCTATTGCCTCGCATTATCGACATCCAAGATAGAATTTGCTAGATTTTTTTAGTTGCTCAAGGAGTGTCATGATGTGCACTTGATTGGCTTTGATTTGTGCCACATTATTGGCTAAGGAAGTATGAGCTGCTTCGACTTTATTTAATCGCTCCTCTATCTTCTTTTGCCAACTACAATCCTTTTCTTCCTTTGAGACTTGCGTAATTCCCACTCCTCTGAAAACTTTCATGATCCAAGCATTATCAATATTGTTACTTGTTTTAAACTCTAGTTTCTCTCCTTCACCCAAAATTGCATTTGCTTTCCGAACAAGACACGTGATCATAGTAGGATATTTCACAGTAAATAACGAGATAGGAGAGACCAAAAAAAGAATCACCTCCTCAAAGATCAATTGTGCCACATCTACTTCTTCTCCTCTCAAAATACAATTCAAAAAGATAGTGTTCTTTTTACTTACTTCCAAAATTCTTGTGTTTCCAAAGACATTAGTGATAAGGAAATTGTGCCAAATTCTAGCATCTAGTTGGAGATATTTGTAAGGCCAAGGTGCCTTTAATTCTCTCTTATGTGATTGCACTTTTTCCTTATCTAAGACATGCTCAAAAAGTAAATTCCAATTGAATATTCTCTTTCTATCCACCGCTTCTCTATACTTGCATGGTCCAACCAATTTCTTAAACTGGAAGTGGTTTCTAATCTCTTCAACTGTAAAAGGAACTAACTTTCCTCTAACTGGAACACAACCTTCACTATCTCGACTAAAAAGTCCTAAATAGAATTCGGAAACTAATTCATGACATAAATTCGAACGTCTTACCATAAACGTAGACCAACCCAATCTTTCACCAAACTCTAAGAATCTCTTGTACTCTCCTTTACCAACTTCTTCTTCAAATACTCTCTCATAAGCATAAGCTAGTTCCTGTAAATGTTTCCTTGCAGAAGCTATCAAGGCCTTTGAAACTTTCTTTTTCTTCGTGTGTATGACCTTTGAGTTGTAGAGTTTGTGTTGTCTTCTTCACGAAAGCTGGAACATTTTTGCACATTGAATTAAACACAGCTAGCTGGCATCTCTTTTCATGACCTAATTCACCCTTTGTGTTGGAACTAGAACTTTTCTTACTTGATTTCTTCTCATAGAACCCAATACCTTGACTTTCTTCATCTCCCTCACAATAGCTAATGTCTCTGTTATCTTAGTCATCTCAATTAACCTCCAACTCAAAGCTTTAACCACTCTTGAAAATTGAAACTCTTGATTATTGGTTGAACAAGCTTTATTTGGGTTTGGAAAAGTGTTTTGAGGATGATTCTCTATATGGGTAATATAGATTCTTGATGGATTGGTATGGATCTAAGAGATTTTTGGATGAATTTTTGAAATTTAAACTTTTGATTCTTGGATTCAATGTGTTTTGGTAAGATTTGGGTGGTTTAATCTTCCTTGTAATGATGGGGAGAAAGGATTTGATGTGTTTTTATGGTGATTGGGTAGTGTTTTAATGTTTGGGGAAGGTTTGATGAAGCTTCAATGGAGTTGGGAGAGGTTTGGAAAAGAAAGAGAGGCTTGAGGATTGAAAATTTCGTAATAGACTAACCTTCCTCTTCTTTATAACCTAAAAAACGCAGAAAGTTTTCTCTCTCCAGCGGCGCGGGCCGGCTTACCGGCGGTGTGACTGGCTACCCGGTGAGCAACCTTTCAAAAAGTCTCGCATCGGCATAAAACCTGATTCATAAACACGTGGGCACGGTTTTTGACTGACCGGTATACCGGTGGTGTGATCGGGTACCAGGTGCGGCAATTTTGGAAAATCTCCTCTCGGCAAAAAAACTGATTCTAGAAACCCGTGGGCACTGTTTTTTACCCTCCGGCTTACCGGTCGTATGGCCGGCTTATTGGCGGGCAGGTCAGAATATGCGCAAAAAATTTCTTTTTCCTCACTAACTCGATTTCTTTAATACCTGAACATCAAAAAAAACTAATACCTTTCTCAAATATGCAATATCAACTAAAAACAACTAAACTAAACATGAATTAAAAACATAAAAATATAAAAAGAATTGCGGGTTGTCTCCCGTACAGCACTTTTATTTAACGTCTTTTAAAGTTAGACACGTTACCTCTATCAAGATTTGCAAATATAGCCTCCCCAACAACGAGCAAGGCTATGAACGTATACTAATCTCTGTCTAATGCCCCTCTTGGGCCTGATCTCTATCACCTTAGTTGAAACAACTTTAGTGACTACAAATGGTCCATCCACGAGTCTTGGTGACCTCGTGGCCTATTCTTTGGTTTGTGGGCTTTCCATAGAATTTCATGGCCGACCCCAAAATCAATCTTTGGCTTAGTATCCACAGTTTTTGCGTGGATCTTCTCTTTAGGGACTTTGTGATGTGAAAGGTTGTGGATGATAGGCACAGTGGGATCTGACTTCCTTGGTTTCTTACTCCAGACATAGAATATCTCGGATACGTTTTTAGCATGAAAGGTGATTGTCCCTTCCTGGAATTTGATTATGCTCTGACTTGTGGCCATGAAAGACCTTCTAAGTATGATTGGAACCTGCTTATCTGCATCGAAATCAAGTATAACAAAGTCAGTAGGGATGGTGATATTACCTGATCGGACGTGTACGTCCTCCACTATTCCCCATGTCTTGGTAACTGAGTTGTCAGCAAACTGCAACTTCACTGGAGCTTTCTCTGATTTCTGAAGTCCAAGTCTATCGAACACGGACTTTGGCATAAGATTCACACCTGAACCCACATCACACATAGCTTTCACCTTGAGCATACCATTTATTTGTATAGGAAGATTAAAGCTTCCAGGATATTTGAGCTTCAGTGGTAACTCTTTCTCTACTTTTCTTGAGACTCCCACAGTCTCTTTCTTGGCTTCTACACTCGCTTCTTTCTCTAGAATAACTTGCGTGAATACTTGTTGCGGTGTAAGCCCTTTCTTCGCAATCTCAAGCATTTGGGCGTTGATATTTTCAGGAGTATACGCCTCTACAAATGTCTTGAGTTTAATGTCACCCCTCGGATTTGTATTAGGAATAATTGGTGACACTTTTTGATCAACTGGTGGCGATTCCACCTTCTCTTCTTCTTTCTTTTCTTGCACAGCAGGTGCAACTTCTACGTTCTCTTGTGCGGCTTCTTCCTCTTTCTCTTTAGCTCTAGCAGCTTGTAACTCCATAACCGATATAATCTCTTCTTGCATATCTCTCAGAAGCTGTATAAAGTCGGATTTTTCTGAATCTTCGTCCTCATCTTCAGAACAGTTAAAGTCCACGGGGCTAGACTTGGTTGGTTCTTCTTCGGTACTAGGAACTTCCACGGCAATTTTGGCAGCATGCAGTACTTTCTTATTCTCTTCAATCTCAAGGCAAATAGCTTTACAAGCTTCGAACCCAACATTGGCATCACCTCCTTCGATAGCCTTCAATTATTTTGCTTCCATAATATTAGTAAGAAATTTATTCATTTGTTCTACTTGCGTACCTAAAATCTGAATTGAAGCTTCTTGTTCTCTTAACTTCTCGTTCTGGGAATGCATATTAGTGGTCATAAGATCCATAAAATTATTCAATTGTTGATCACCCACAACTCCTTCTTGAGGATATTGTGGTAAAGCCTTCTGAGCTAAAGCATCAGTATATGCGTCATTAACAAATTGTTGTGGAGGAGCAGGTCGATTATAATTCTGATTTCCCTGATATTGAGCTTGACCTCTTGGTTGGAAAGAGTTATTCTGGGGACGAGGTTGATAATGACCTGGATTAGTGGCCCCATGTGGATTTGAATACTGCATACCCGGATGATTCATGTTACCAAATTGATAATTTCCTCGGTTGGATATGAAATAAACAGATGCTGGATTTCCTTCGCACTCTTCCCATGTATGATTTGTGACCCCAAATTGTTGACAACCTTGTGCTTCTTGCACTACATTTGTTGCGGCTAAATTCTCCTGCATCTCAAGCTTAATCTCTTTAATTTGATTCACTAATGCAAAAAGTTGAGTTGAGTTTGCAGTTTCTGCATCTAATCTAAGCGTACCTCTGGTATTCGTAACAGGAGCTCGCGAAAGTGGCCAACTCCTTTCTGTCTATATAATGTTTTCCAAACCTTCGGCGGCTTCTGAAGGATTCATGCCTTTCCAAGATTATCTACCCTTAGTCTACTTTCGGCATTGATACCTTGATAAAATATAGCTAATTGTAAAGACGGGGTGTAACCGTGGAGTGGGCATCTAGCTAACTTCTGTTGAAACCTTGTCCATGCGTCTCCTACTTATTCCCCATTCTCTTGACAAAACTTCGCAAGCTCGCTTTGGTCTTGAGTCTCATACTCTTCGGATAAAAACGGTTAAAGAATACGGCTTGAAGTTCTTCCCATGTATTTATTGTACCTGGTGGTTGTCTATCTAGCCAATCACCAGCTTTGCCGGTAAAAAAAAACGAAAACATGTGACGATACAGTTACTAACCTGTGATGTCTGGAGTAACATAGGCATCACAAATATGCATGAACTTCTGAATCGCTCTTACCGGATCTTGAACTGCTGCACCACTATAGAGTCCGAAATTCTGGAATTGACTGAGCATGCCCGAATCGAGCTTGAACTTGATATTCTGGATCTCTGGAGGATGATAACCTAATGGTTGAACTTGAAAAAGTGCTCCCAAGCCTGGGAGATCTTGTTCAGTTCCATTGTTGTTTTTGTTATCTCCTTGTGGTGGTGGTGGTGGTAAATGGCCTAAAGGGCTAAGTGTTGGAACTATAAGTGTTGGATCTACAGGTGGTGGATCTACTCCATGTTGATTTTCTTCCATAGCTCTTATTTGGTTTCATTCTTCTCTAATACGTCTGTTATAAGCTCTGAAGCTCCTTTCGGTCTCCGGGAGAGGAGACCAAGAATGCACTACTAAAACCTGAAAAAACTAAAGCAAACCAACAAGCGTAAATCTGGAAAAATAAAAATAAAAACTGAAAAATAAAAATTAACTAAAAACTACTACTAGAAATAGATAACCCACACGCTAACGAGACACAAGTCCCCGGCAGCGGCGCCAAAAACTTGGTGTCGCCTAGGGTGTGATAAAAATATGATAAATAAATCCGGAAAACAATGAACTAATCACCCTAGACAAGCACGGTAGTGCAAGTATTACAAGATGTATGCAAGTTTTAATGATAAAAAGAATTTGTTCTCAGGGACTTAGTGTGTTACACGAATGAGCGGATAAATTAGAGTATAATAATTAATTAAAGAACAGAAAATAAATACGATTGATTTAGAGATGATATTAATAACTAAATAAATTAAAAGACAAATAATTAAATATGGAAGACATAAGATGAGAGAGTATAGCTTAGGTTTTGCTAGTATGCACTAATCCTTCTAATTCTTTCTATCAATTTCAGTTTATAAGGGAGACCATATCTCTTAGATATGTAGTCGGGATTCTAAATCCCCTTCTATCCCTGGAGAGAGAACTAGGGTGGCAACCTCACAATCACGAGGGAACTCACAAAGGGTTAACCTGCGCCACTTGGGTCCTAGGTGTAGTCCTACCTACTAATGACGATTGGTGATGAAAATAAACCTTAATGACTATCTAGTTAGGATGGTGTTGTCAGGACCAATTCCTTATTCCGGACATTTATGTGGTGTTTCAATAGTTAAACACCCCTTCCGGGCGACCATCTAACTACTATTAGCAAAGCCCTAAATTGATCAGGTTTAAGGCAGATAATAAATCAAAGCACATAAAACAAATATATGGTTAAGTAGCTAGAATCAGATTAAAATATATAATTCCCAAAGAAACTTAGATAGAAAGAAAATAGAATTCATAGATTATACATGATGCAAAACCCAAGCTATGGGAAGATTAGTTCAAACCTGAAAGAAATAAACTAAAAGAATGATACAAAGATGTCAACTTGCTCTCTTCAATAACTCTAATGATATAAAACTTAAGGACTAATTTATGAGAGGCGAGGATTTTTACAAAGGTTTAAAAGGTGTATATATAAGTGTTTAGAAGACCTAATTCGTTTTCTTGTAGTGGAAGACAAGTAACTTGGACTCCAAGCCCAACTCAAATTCGTAACCCTAAAATATAGAAAAGGTAATTTGCCGCTATTTTGTTTTGGCTGTAACTTCTTTGTTTCAACTCTGTTTGACGCGTTCCATATGTCGAAACTGGTCGTCTCAGAAAGCTCTATAACTTTTCTTCAGAGTATTCTTATAAATGCCTAGACAATTTTGAGTTATGATCACTTCTATGGTCGTAGGTGCTGGAATTCAAATTTATTTGGCAACTTTATCTTTCCATATCTCCAATTTCCATGCATATCTTCTTTCCTTTATCTCTTAAAATCGATTTGACATCTAATTAATTACTATATATCTTTAAAGTTTCACACAAAATAAATAATTTAAACCTAATATGCTCTAAAAATAATAAATCCTTAAATCAAGACAAAAAATAGGAAAGTGCAACAATACATAAGAAAATAGACTAGATGGCTTCCTAAAACACTATAAATAATGTCTCCAACTAAAATTAAATCATCACAAATGGGGAGATATCACCTCTCCATAATTTTTTGACATGAATTCCACAAATCTCACCACGTAAATCGTAAACCCACGAACCATAGATCAACCAACCCACAGCTTTGTCTTCATTTCTCAAACTTTTCCATGCATCGAGAGAAAACTTGTACCCCACTTATTTTATTCTCTTCTTTACCTATTTGAATGAAATCTCTGGCCACTAACCATGGCACGTTCAGATTTCCAAACGCTTGTGATAGATAGCCTTAAGATTCTTCACATTTCTTGTGTCCAGAATGCGCATATATAGTCGAAACTATCCAATAAGTGCAACCTTGCTGAATAACGACAATATTAATTACATTTATACCCACTAAAAGAACTCAGATAGTTATTTCTGAATTGTCCTATAAAATCCAAATGCCAAACTTATACTGCTCTGAATCAGCCTTGACTAAATTACCCTTATGTAACTCATTAATCACCATATCTTCACCGATCCGACTAACATGCGGTTCAACTATAACTATAATCCAAAATTTCTATCTCGCCATCATATCCTTAATGACTCTACTAATTTTGGATTGGCGGCGCCATAATAATTCCAAACTAGAATATTTACTGAAACATTTTGAGTGTTCCTACCTTTTGTTTATGTTATAATCCATATCCATCATTAAATTAAATAAAACTAGAGAAAAGTAACCAACACGCAAGCTTATGGAGTGGACATGACCATCTTCACATCTCCTGGCCTTGTCTCTCATATTTGCTCATTCTACTCCTCCCATATTGAGCTTGGTACTTGGCTCTCTCGCAGGAATGATTCGTCCTCATCAACTAACCCCTTGTAGCAAAGAGGCAGTGTTATCTCGAGTTTTTGATATATTTATAGGGTCGTGAGACATCATTTTGTCGGCTTATTGGTCGTACTTGATCTATTATTCTCTATTATGTGACATATTTTGTTTCCTTTGCTATTATCAAATATTTTGATGTTTTGGGATCATTTGTGTATTAATTGTGTGTTAAGTGCGTAGCTCCAAGGTATATGGATACAAGATCATGAGATGATGCAGAGAAGTCAAAAAGTTAAGGCTAACCCAATTAAAGCCGTGAATTGAGCAAAAAGTCAAGTTAAGAGACAAGGGAAAATTCTGACAATTCTTTGAAGTCAATTTGAGAGGGTCGCCAAGCACATTTGGTGATAATTCTAATCAAGATGCTGGAGATCAAGATAGTCTTTTGAGTCGGAAATGCGTGAGTGGAAGCGAGTCTTATTTTAGAGTTGAGACGGCAAAGTTGTGTTATTATTTTTACTGTTGCTCACACTTGTCTAGAACTAGTAATTATGTTTTTGGTTCACTTTTGACCCACCCAAGTGGGGCCCACAACTCAAAAACGTGATTCTAACATTACTTAGCTTATTTTTAGACCTCATAGCAGATATACTACTTTTGGGAGAGCTAGGAAGGCCTGGAGAAAAGAAGAAGACTACACTACATCATTCCATCTTTCCGTTCGATTTATGTTGTAATTTCTTCTCTTTTTCATTGCTTAAAATGATTACAAATCTTCTAATTGTTGTATTTACTTTATTTAGTATGAAACAAATCATTCATAACTTGAGAATTGCTAAAGGTATAAACCGTAGATTATGATTGGTTTCTTGTGATTTGGGATTAAACTATTAAAATGAAATTGATTTTTTTCCATTGAATATATACTTGTTTGAATTTGTAAACCCTTTACCTTGATCAAGTAGTGGTCGGATATAACATTTAGACTATAGTTCGAGGGAGGGGGGGGGGGGGTCGGAATGTGGAACTAGATTATATTTGTTTGATGTTCATTAGTGTACCTTCCAAGGTCTTGGCTAATTTGATAGTCAAAGGGTTAGACTTTTCATCCTAATGCTTGGTAAAGTCACTCGAGAGAGTCGTTAGAGCATCAAGAGAAGCCCCTATCTACCCGGGATGGATATGGGTGGATAACAGAATCCCGAGTAATGTGAAAACGTCAATTTTGCCACTAAAATAAGAAACAGGTAAGTTGTATCTAGTAGGGATTACTAGCGATTCTCGAGCTATCTTCTCATCTATTATCTCTTATTTACATTTTAAACCTTTTTATCAATTATTATGGGTTTACCTTCCATATTTTGCAATTTAGTTCGTTAATAATATTTATAGCATAAAATTTCCCAACCAATTCATCGTTTTTATTTCCATTTTTGCAACTAATACCCGAATACATTTAATAAAACACAAATATTAACCATATAGTCCTTGTGAAGATAGATAATATATAGTTACACTTACTCTTTATTACTTGGAACGACTTGTACACTTGCGAGAGGTAATATTTTCCTCAAGTTGTGTTGATTTTTATACCACGCGCCGAGGGACACCCGTCAGTCCAAAGATATCACATTGTTTCTCTCCCATTAGTTTCAGCTGCAAAATTCCCAAGAGTCGATGGTTGTTGTTGTATGAGATGTAACTTTAAAGACTGGTGTGCTACCTCGAACAAACCACCTTCCTCCACTTCAATATCAACTCATTGCTAAACATCACGAATCACATTAATAGCTCCCCCAACTAAACCAAACCCCAACCCCCACCCCCACCCCCACCCCCACCCCCCCTCTCCCCTTTAATATTTTTGTTTTGCTCGAAACCCATCACACTTTCCTTTTTTACCCAATGATTTTAAACCTTTCGATTTTGGAAAGTTAGTCAACTCTCACACCTTAATGACTGATTTAAGGCTAAGTCCAAAAGGACCCCAATTGTAGCAAAAATTTACAATTAGGGTTTGAACAATGAAAAATTCAGCTCTAGCAGGTTCCCAATTAGCTAAATCCAGAATGGGGAACTTGATTCTTAAGAAACGTTAGCTACATGTGGCTAACCCCAATTGCATTCCCAGTTTAATTTTTTAATATTTTATATCATTTTCATTAACCAAAACAACTTATTCCCAACAATTTATTTTATTAATTTAACACATATTTTTAATAAAACATCATAATTAATCTACTTATATTTTTAATTTATTTTATTAGTTGAATATTAATAAATTCGATTATATTTTTTGGATAAAATTTGAAAAACTAATATTTTTAAGATTCTTGTATGGAAATAAATATAGACATATTATTATAAAAATATTACGATAAATAATAACTATATTTAATTGTTTTTAGTAATATTTAATAAAAAATTAATTTTAAATATATTAATTTTAATTTCAAATATTTATGTATAAATTAAAAATAAACATATACATAAAAAGATATAAATTATTATAAATTATTTAAAATAGAAAAATTGTTGAAATATATTTAATATAAGATTGGATGGTTTAAACTAAAAAGTTGTTGGTGTAAAACTGTTTTCAAAATTGCTATTCAGAAAAAACATAATGTTTGACTTTTAATTCTGACTTTTTAATCGGACAGGTGTTGGATTTAGCCTAAATGGCTGTTGTTGTTCGAAATTTGGTGTAGCAATGATTTTTTTTTTTTTTTTACGTGTGTAGCAATGATTCGGTAACCCCATCTTTCGCTAGACCATCCCGCTTTATTCATTTGACATGCAATTTCTATCAATTGAATTAATGACAGTTTTCATCCTTTTTTTCAATCTAGAAAACAAGTTATTTAAAACAGGAAAGGCAAGGTGTATACCAATCTCTTCTATCCGACCTTTTTCCTCTTTGACAAAAAAAAAAAGACCTTTTTCCTCAATTTTTGCAACCAAGCGAACCCTAATAATTGGTAGACCCAATGTTGATAAAATTAAAGTTATTTTGTGGTTTCAATTTGAGGCCAAAACAAGCTCCCAATCATCTTTGAATGGCCTAAACACTAAGCGAAAGGACCCTAGCTAACTCCCTAATTAACCAACTTTTGTTCACTTTGCTTTCGTCTAGACTAGGCCCAAGCATGAGCCAATTTATATATAATATTACCTTGGATGACCAAAGTCTTTTATTTTCTAGCTCTCAAAATACAAAATTCTCATTCTTGATAAGCATAGTGGATTCTACAAAGAGGACAAGTTTGATAAGGACATCGAAAAAAATTGTATGGAGATAGTGATTTTGGTAGAGGTATAACTTTTAAGGTTTTTAACATTCCAAAATATTTGTTTCAAAAGGTTTACTTCATTATTAATACAAATTCAAATTAAATTATCCCTAAATTATGCAATTAAAGAAGAGAAGTTATCGCCTTGCACATCATTGTTTTCATATACAATAATTTTTTCTTTCTAATATTACATAATCTAGTTTAAAAAGATACGATAAAATGAATGATATTGCAAGATTTTCACCACTAAATCAAGTGTGATTGATGAATTATTAAGGTTAAGTAGTGAAAATGGCAAACAAAAATAAAATCCGAAGACCCATAAACAAATCATAAAAGGTAATCAAATTTGTACACATTTTTTATTTTCCATTGATATTCCATTAATGGTGGAAACCCTAATATTGTTCAAACTCGTCAATAACTTTTTCATCTCATAAGCCATTTGTAAAGGCGCACCACTTATTAGTAAACAACGTATGCCATTTGTGAAAACCGCACATCACATTCGAAATAATGCATCATATTCTAAGACAACATATAACTCATTATAAAACAAAGCACCATCAACCTCGCCACTAGGCTTGTAAGCTCGAAGCTCTAATTAATGGAACATCAGATCATAAATCTGGTGGTGATACATTTGAATGTTGCAAGCTCTGTTTGTTGCGGAGTAAGGAAGAGTTCAAACGATGAAGATAGGAGTGTGGTGATTCATGTGCATGAAAGGGGTGGTTATGGTGTAGGGAGGAGGTAAACAGTAAGGTAGTAGTTGTGATGTGGACAAACAAAACAGAGCAAGGTGGTGGTGTGGTTAGGATATGGGTTATTGCCTTCCGTGTGATGGTGATTGTGGTGGCACATGTGTGGTTGTATTGCAGAGAAAGAGAGAGAATTTGGTGGGAGAACTCATTTACTAAGGGTAAATGTGGAAGATTTTGTCAAATGAAATAATATTCATAACCTTTTGGAAAAGAAAAAATTAATTTAGAATTGTGGATCTTTTAAGTATAATCCTATGTTAAACTTCTAATTATTTATGTCCCTCGTAATGATTATTTTACTTTTTGTTTAAATTAATATTCAATGTTTTAAATAATTCAAGTAGGTGTTTAATGTTTGAAAAAATAATCAAAATCGTTCCAAAATTCATCAAATCTAACAAACTATATCACATGATGTTTTTTTTAGAAATCGAAATTGTACATAAATTTACAAGTATGTATGTGGATTTCAATCTTGGTTTATTGAATTGAAGCCCACGTGACAAGTCCCAAGAAGACAAAAACCTCATATGATTCAATAAATTTAGTTGAAGGACAACTATTTTTGTTATAAATAGAGGCGTTTACATTTTTTTTGTCAAGGAGGCGTATACATTAATATTACCTTATTATTCATTTTAACATTAAGATCAATAATATTATCTCATTTCTTTCTTGTATTCTTTCTATTTATACTATGCTCAGTTTATATCCTCATACTTTTACAACACGTCATCAGGATCATCGCATTTACAATCCGAACTCGAGGGGATTAATTATATGTCAGTTTTAATATTTTAATCATCTATTATAGTATGGGTTAATGAACCAAAAGAGTCTAGTATTCTACCATAAATATAATCCCCCAAAAGGTTCCTAAGATGATGTACCATATTTTTAACATGTCTGGACGGAATGCACGCTATACAACAAAAATAGAAGGTGAACAATATCTCAGAAAATATTGTTCACATTACTTCTCGTGCATGCCTACTACCATATATGTTTTAATTATTTCTCCTCCATTACAACTATAGCTAATATCGTGTTGTTTATAGTTGTAATTGGGGAATACGAATACAGTGATGTCTAGTCTTTTTTGGTACACTTTAATACTACCGAGACATTAGTTTGGGTATTTTTGTGATTTAAATTAGGGAATTATCACTTGATTTAGAATACTTTGAGTTTATAGCTAATATTTGAGATTTAACGTGTTTTAGATCGGTTTAAGGTATTCTGGATGTTGATTGGGTAGATCTTAGGAACATGGAGGATATGATGATGTAAAATCTAAGCTAAGAATTCAATAAGTTAAGTAAACTAACAAGATGAGTGGAAAAGAGAGCAAAAAAACTAAGGAGTCAAAAGAGTCAATCGAAGGTAAAGCACAAAAACTGGAAAAAATGTTTTTGTCAACTTAGAAAAAATACGGCAAACAATACAAAGGGACCTTGAGTGAGCCCTTTTAACATAAGTTAGCCCATGAATTCTAGTTCGTGTAAAAAAGCATTGAAATGCAATTCTGAGTTGAAATGAAGAAATGAATGTTTTTCCAAGATTACGCGAGTTGTCCAAATTTAACGAAGAAGTCCATAAGCTACTTTTAACCCAATTTATAGGTCCACTAGTTGGACCTACAAATTTTACTAGTATATAATAGTAGTTTTAAACTTTTTATTCAAACTTTACTTATTATTTACTTTGGGATCAAGAGAAACGTAAAGAGAACAAGGCAAGAGGCAAACAACAAAATTTTCTATCTTTGTAATTCTTCGTCCCTCAAACTCTATATTATGTCTTTTTATTTTTATATATTTTATTTTTATTTCAAACATGAGCTAAACTCTTAATTAGTTTGGGATGTCTTAATTTTGAACCTTGTTGACAATTACTTTTTCTGTTATTTATGAATATTGGGATTTTTATATATAAATGAATTGGGTATTTTTCTATTGATTACTATTTTGCTTTAATTTGATTTTTTATAAATGTACATATAATTTCAATTTCTTATCTTATGAACTACACCCGGAAGGGAGGTTAATTGGCGGGTCTAAATAATAAGAGTAATGATATATATCACCAAAAATCATACTACCCAATTACCACCCATGACGTGTCATGAATTGGTCGGTAATAAATTACAACCTTAAAGACCTTTTGATTCTTTGCTATGTAACTGAGAAGTGATTGAGCCAATAGTTAGTAGTTAAATGGATCTTTGGATACTAGTGAAGGTTGATGAACAATCTATAGCCTCCTTGGTGAACTGAGTAAAGTTCCTCTCCTTCTTACATTGCGAAACTAATCTGCTCTTGAATTCAAACCGTGTTGACTGTGGATATGAGAAGTGTACAGGTATGTAGTTTGTGAATATTATTACATGAAATTTTCTGAGTAGTTGCTTCGAGTCTATTCTCCATATTCTTCTATCTTCTGTCTTCTGTGCTTAATTGACCTAGGTGTGTATTTAGAGACTTCCCTTTGTTTTTATCTTTATTGTATCAGGACGATACAACTTTGAGTTGGGGGTCCTGATGTCTCCTCATTTGTGATAGATTTATATTAGGATGAGACATCATTTTTAGTGATTTAGAAGTCATTATAGTCGATTTTCTTGAGAAATGCTACACTTTCCTATTTTGAGTCTTGATTTAGTAAAATAATATTTTTAGAACATATTGGGTTTAATTATTTATTTAGTGTGAAGCTTTAAAGATAATTATGGAGATTAATTAGATTCCAAGTCAAAGACTACAAGATATGGAAAGAGATAGACATGGTAATTGGAGATAAGGAAATAAAAGCTAAAAACATGGAAAAGGAAAAGCTGCCTTAATCCTGAATTTCTGCACCTACGACCACAAATCAGCTTATATCTCAAGAACGGTGTGGAATTTGGAGAAACGGTCAAGAGCAAAGTCGAAGATCTTTCCGAGACGATGAATTTGATGTACTCATACGCGTCAAACGGATGAGTATTGAAGCTGCTAGGACCAAAAGAAACACGGGCCTGATTTCATGTTTTTAGGGTTACGAATTTGAGTTGGGCTTGGAGTCCCCACTTACTTCTCCTTCAAGAAAACGAATTAGGGCTTCCTAGACACCTATAAATACACCCTTAAACCATTGTAAACATGTCCTTGCTCAGTTGCAAAGTATAGGCTTAGTCTTTACTTATATTTTCTTAGTTTTAAACAATAGTTTAGTCCTTTACATTAATATTCATCCTTAGAATCAAGCTATTCATCCAAGAAGCAAGTTGACTTGTAGAGGAAGACAAGAAGAAGATGATTGGAGAAGTGACAAGCTCCTCTTCTACATCTCACCTTCTCTATATTTAGAGTAATTAGTTATAGATCTATTCTCAACCATATTTCTAAGCTTTTATTCTGTAAGTTTTGCTTTTAATTATTAGATTATTATTTTGTCTTTAAATACTATTTGTTATTTTAATTGATTAAGCTTGGTGTATATTGTTATTATGTGTTTTGACTTATTTCCTTAGATCTGATCAATCTTAGGATTAATCTTAGTTATTGACAACACCACATAATCGTCTAGTTTAACTAGATAGCCATTAAGGTTAGATTTAATCACCAATCATTACTTAGGAATCCCTAGTAGTGGAGAGGTTGCTCCTAAGTCTAGAAAAGGCTAGGTAGAATTTAGAATCTTGGTTAATATATAATGCTTAATGTGACAGGTTAGAATAACAATTTAGTAATAGACTTAGTAATCCTAATCTAATTGACTTACATTCATGTTTAGTTATTTGTTTTGTTTATTTGTTTTATTTATTTATTTGCATTAGATAGTTATTTATCTTTTTATATTTTTATCTAAAACATCTAAATTCATCTACGCTTGATAAATATAAGTAGATCTAACGGATACAATCCCTGCGAACGAACTTGACTTATCATTAAAACTTGCAAACGATCTGTGATACTTGCAGTGAGTTCCGTGGTTCTCAAGGGTGTGTGACTCTTTATTATTATCTTTATTTATCTATTATTTTATCACACCTTTGCCCCCACCACTTGACGTTATGTAGAATCGCATAAATTAATGGATAGGCTAATAAAGATAAAATGGATATTTTGGATGAAAAATTAGAGGATGTAAAAATAAGTAAAAAAATTGATAGGGAAATTGATAGAGGTGATGGGGAAAATTGAATTGCAAATTGTGGTTGACAAATTGAAAAAGGAGATTGATACACGTGATGAAAAGTATAAAAATAAAGAGTGAATAATAAAAGGATTACATATTTGTAAATGGTGCAATATCATTGTAATAAGACATATAAATATCCATTTTATAGGTAACAAATAAATCAATACTGATTACTCTCGAGTTTTTCTCTCAACCTAATAAAACCTCTTATGAAGGTCTTCTAAAACTTTAACCTAGATCTAATTTACAACTTGAATCAATAAACCTAGTGATATATACCTAAGAAAATAAATTGCATCAAAGTGAATCAAGATTTTCTAATAGAGATGGGAGAATCATCCATTGGGTGAAGGTCCAGAGAGGTGACATGGTGGCAAAATCCATGAGGCTATGGAAGGTTTTGAATATCATGGAAGTAAGCTGACAGTTCAACGACATCAAAAAAATGTATGGGATATGATATGTATGATATCATTACAATCAAAATATATCAAAAGGGTTACATAACTTGAGTAGCTCTGAGAGAGGCGTTGATAATACGACGAATACTATTAAGTATACAGGGAGAGAGAGGGGATATACTGTATAAGTAAAGGCAAAGGACTGGGAAGTGAGGGGTTTGGTAGAAATCAGTATAGAAATTAAGGGTCTAATTAAAGAATAATGGAAGGGGGACACTATGGAAATCATGTTGAAGGAACTAATGTGAAATGGAAAGTGTAACAAGAAGTAAAAGGTGCTCAAAAAGGTGTAGAGTGGAGTATCAAAAAATTAAGGTTGTGTACAATGATGCATGTGAATGGCTCAAGGTGAATTCAAGGGGATTTAAAAAGAAATATAAGAAAGAGGAAGACAGGTGGCAGGCATGTATGGTGGTAACGGTCTACATGAACGAGGGAGAGGTTGAGTGGAGTTGTCATGAAAGCATGCAACGGTGCAATTCTGTAGATGCAAGCCACGTCAGTGGATGGTATTTTAGAACCACACACCTAGAATCCGACTCAAGTATTCAGCCCTTTCATCTCTACTTCGAGCCATATGAAAACCCATATACACTTGCATTTCTCAACTTAAAAAATTAAAGGTTATCAAACTAGAGAGTATGTGAATGCTTGACAGGGCTATACTAATTTCCAATTTTTAATTTTGTGTGTGCAGTATCTTTATATATTCTTTTACGTGATCAAGGTACTGGTATTTTGCAACATAGCAGTAGTTTTACTTTCTCTAATTTTATAAGTATGGTCACCAAAAGATATGCATTTCCACTTACAAACCTTGATGATAATTCTGTCAAAGAGTTGGGGATTCTGAACATTAAGATGAGCGTAAAATCCGTTGAACATCAGCAGGAGGAATGCGCATCGGGGCCACATGTTGTGGGCCAAAAGAGTGTGTTCGTTACAGGGTTTTGAAGAATTATTCGAGATCGTTGGATGGTGAAAGGAGGCTTCAAGTGTACTGAAATGCGACAAAATATATTTAAGTTATAATTCAAAAGTAATGAGGAGTTCACGAGACTTTGGAATCTTATACCTAATGATAGTATTTGGGATGCATGTGGAAATAAACTTGTGGCCGCCAAAGGTTTGCTTCCAAGATATTTCTATCGATTATTCTTCAACATGGATTCAGATTATGGGATTATCATTCCTTTTAAATACGCTCAAAACTATTCGTATGTTGGCTACTAAAATTTTGGAACATCAGTAAGTCGATTACCTAGATAAAGATTTAGATGAAATTAGGGTTTTACATTTTTTAGTCTGTTTCAATGTGAATGTTGGGATCTCTTTAGATATGAGCATTTAGGAGTGTTTTGATTTGTATGTGGAAAGATAGGTCACAAAAGCAAGAGTTGGAGAGAGACAGCGAAGAGGGAGCTTGTAGACGTAAATAAACTCAGGTTTGTCATGTAGAACTTGGACAATATGGTACACCATCCCCCCATGGAACCTATTTATGAGATTCGCGGGAAGAATAGGGGTTTCACACCTCACGTTAGATTTTACCAGTGGAATAGGTACAAAGATAAGTCAACATCTCCATATAATAATGTCAAGGAGTATAAGTTCAGGCTTGGGAATGCGAATGAGAGTCAATATGGTGATAGTAGAAAGCAACGCGATGAATATAGGGGTTATGACGTGATAAGGAAAAGGAGGCAAAGGAGCACAGAACAAAAGGAAACAAAGAGAAGCTGTAAAATATTATTGCAGAGGCGGCAAAGAATGGGAAGTTGTTAGTGCAGACATGGCATACTATAATGAACGAAGCTAGTGATGACACATATGGGGTGAAGCCCGCTAGTAGGGATGGTGATGATTAGATGGAAGACCTGGAAAAGTTGGCTGCAAAAAGTACCCCGGCCTCTCTTGTTTCAAATAAACTTGTGGTAATGAATATCGGTAATTTAACTATGAATCACACCAAAAAGGGGCGATATGACTGAGAAGATAACAACGCTTGGGAAGAAGAAAGAGGTCTACGAGGGTATTGGTTTACAGGGAATGTTGAAAAGAAGAATGAATTACAAAATTTTCAGGACAAGACAAATAACAGAAAATGGACTCCAATGTGTTTAAAATACATAGTAAGTGGTGAGATGAGGAAACTATGGATATTGACATCACTTGGTCACCAAATGAGGATGGGGGTGAGGAAAACTCGAACTCGAATCTAGAATTAACTGATAAGAATTTTGTAAACTTATTTGAGTCCGGGAATAGGTAAATGATGAAGCCTCATATCAAGATCCCAGAGAAGAGGAATTGACAAATGTGTTTAGTGGTAATGGTAATGAATATGACAAGAATTAGTACTGATTTAGAGGGTACTAATGAATTTAGACAAGATACCAGAGGATTAAGAAAAAACAGGGAATTGGATAGAGTGAATGTATGATAAAGGGTCACGGCCACCCTCGGTTGTGGTCGTAAAGGGAAAGTTACTATTTGTGTTTGGAACTGTCAGGGAACCGGACTCCCCTGGATATTCAAATAATTAAGTCTTTGATCGATAATCATAAACCTAATATTGCATGTTTTTTAAAACTATGTTAAGTGCGACTAATGCATCGTTGGTCATTCGACATTTAATATGATAATCATTTTGTGAAAGACCCTATCGGTATTGATCTGCACTCCGGGGGCATTCTGTTGCTTCGGAATAAAATTGTGAGTGTTAGTATCTTAACATTAGCGAGCATTTCCTAATTTTCCATATTAATGATAAATGTTTTTGTATTATTTGGTTTGTGTATCTATAAGGACTGTCTGGAATTTTATAATGAATTGACTAAGTGGAGAAAAAATTATAATGATCCTTGGACTGTATTAGGTGACTTAAATGATGTGCTAAATGCTAATGAAAAATGTAGTCTACCCTTTGTAATTATCAACACACACTTAATTTTAATCATTTTGTAGCCCCCAATTATTTATATTAGATAAGTTTGTATGGATGTTATTATACTTGGTCTAATAATAGAGCTGATTCTGGTCTCTTCAAGGTAAACCTTGATCGGGCTTTTTCTTGTGCAAAATGGATTAACATGTTTCCTAATTCTATGGTTTATTTTCCACCGGTAGTGGGCTCAGATCACTCTCCGCTTGATTTGTAGTTTGATAGGAAAACTAGACAAGCAGAGAAGTACTTTGATTGATCACTAGAAATATAGAGATGTGGTCCTGACAATCCCAGAGAATGAGAAGTCTCTGGATAAGTTTATTGATAAACGAGATTAGACGACTAAATCTTTGAAAGTATGGAGTAAGAACATGTTCCCAAACAACAAACTAGGATTAAAGAATTATAAAAGGAACTTACTAAGGTAACTGATGGGCCACAATCACATTGGTCTCAAGATCAGGAGCAAATCATCAGGGCCCAACTTAATCTTGTGTGGGAAAATGAGAAAAAGTATTGGGAAAATAGAGCAGGTCAACTCTGGATTAAATGTGGCAATCGAAATACAAAACTTTTCTTTGTTGTGACATCACAAATGAGAAATATTAATATATTCTTATGCATAATATCCGAGAGACGTAGGACCTGGGAAAATACTTGAGAGTACCTTTTTGTTATAAACGTTCAAAGATCGGGACGCTGACTTGGATGGCTGACAAAGTTTTCTCAAAAGCTCTAGGATAGAAAGCTAAACTTCATTATGAATGTGGTAAGTAAATGGTGGCTGGTAGGGTGTGATAAAATAATGATAAATAAAGATGCAACTATCACCCTAACCAATCAAGTTACTCACTGCAAGTATCACAAGTCGTATGCAAGTCTTAATGATAAGCTAGATTCGTTCTCAGGGACTTAGTGTGTTATACGAATGGATTACAAGAAATTGTAGTCAGAATTAGCTTAATGAATTAAAAGACAATAAAATTAAATATGAATAGTTGGAGAGATAATGATTAAACTAAAGACAAGGCAATAAAATAAAGATGTAAGAATGAGATGAGAAATATAGTTCAGGTTTGCTTATATGCACTTATCCTTCTATTTCTTCTACTAGTTATAAGGGTGATTAAAGCTCTTAAAGTAAGTATCCAGGATTCTATATTCCTCATAACCCCTTTTCAGAGAGAATTAGGTGGTGACCTAACAATTACCAAGGGACTTGGGTAAGGGGACCCTGCGCAATGATTGGTGGTTAAATCTCAAACCCCTTCTGGATCACTACCGCACATTATACGTTTATGTGGTGTTTAAACAATTAGACACCCCTTCTGGATGACCATTCAATTGCTATTAATGAGATAGTCTTTACTCGTGCACTAGCAAGAACTACAGTCAATAAATCAAAGCACATATAACAAATATAAAGGTTAAGAAGCTAGAATTAATTTAAAAAGGTTTTTCCCAAACAAACTTAGATAGAAGAAAATAGAATTCAAAGATTATACATATGCAAAACCCAAGATATGGGAAAATTAGTTCATGCTAACAAGAAATAAACTAAAATAATGATACATACTGTCAACTTACTTCTCTTGATGATGTTTCTTGATTCTAAGGACGAATAATTAAGCAAGGACATGTTTACAATGATAAGAGGGTGTGTTTATAGGTGTTTAGAAGACCCTAGGTCAAAATCTTGGAGTAGAAGGAAAGTAATTTGAGTCCAAGCCCTACTCAAATTCGTTTCCTAAAATTTCGCAAAGGATAAACACTGCTCATTGTTATGATCATATCTCCTTCGTTATTGGGCTGATTTTTTTCCACTTTATATCGAAACGACCAGAGCAGAACGATATATCTAACTATTTAATGGCTCATCCAAATTGGCAGCCGATTTGAAGTTATATTCACTTTAGTGGACGTAGCTGCAGAATTTTAGATTTATTTGGCAGCTTTTCGTTACATATTTCAACTCTACTTCCTTTTATCTCTTGATTCTTTCCATATATTCTTTCCTTAACTCATAGTATTGATTTTGAATCTAGTTATATTCCATAAACCTTAATAGCTTCACATTAACACACAAATTAAACCAAATATGCTCTAAAAGTATTAAACCATCAAACCAAGACAAGAATAAGAATTTATCTAAATACGGGTTAAAATCCCTAACTAATTAACCAATTGCACCTTAAATGATGTCTCCAACCTAGATTAATATATCACAAATAGGGAGACATCATTAAATTCTTATTCAAGATGTGTTTCAAGTTATTATAGCATAATGCTATGTCTATTTTTTTCATTTCTGACGACCTTACGTAAGCAACTCGCGTTTATAATCACAAATTTTTGGTGGAACTCGGTGGAAAAGCGGAAGTCTTATTGGATGGTGTGGGAGAAATTGGTAGGGTCTAAAGTGTTAGGTTACATGGGGGTTTCGGATTTCAAAATAATAGATACATATCTATTGGTTCCACAGGCCTGGAGAATTTTACATAACCCGGAGTCCTTGGCAGCACAAGTGTTGAAAGGTATCTATTATCCGGAAGGTCAATTTCTCAATGTTAAATTACACCCGAGCAGATTATGGTCATGGCATTCTAGAAGGTAAGGATCTAATTGAACAGGAAGGAATAATGCATATAGGGAATGGTAAGACAATAAATAGCTGGCGTCACTGGGGGCTTAGGATAGATTGGAAGCGGGAAGAACCTCAAAATACAAACGTTGAATCGGTCTCACAACTTATGTTGGTAAATGAGGACGACTGGGATACCGAGATCCTAGATAATATCTTCCCGGATCCAATAAAAATAAAAACTGCTCGGATGCCAATACTTCAGCGCCAAGAACCGGATAGGTTTGTCTGGCCTCACTCTAAGTCCGGTGAATATATGACTAAAATGGGATAGTGTTTACTAACAATGTAATCAGCGGGACCCTAAAGACGTCACGATCTGCGAAAGCAGTCAGTCCAGTGGTTTGGGAAAACAATTGGAAGTCAAATACTCAAATGTACTGATTAAGGTAAGCATCTTTGCTTGGAAAGGATGTAGCAATGCCCTACCTACAAGGAAAACCCTTAAGCAATAGAAATGCGTGAAAGATGATTGTTGCTATTGGTGTGAGGATACATCGAAGTCGAACAATCATCTACTACTCACCTGCCCAATTTGCTGACAAATTTGGGCAAGATCATCTCTACAGATTCCAATTGAGTCCGAGGTAACAGAGACCTTAAGACATTGGGTAGAAAATATGTCACAAACGTACGGGGCAAAGGGACAGTCGTCAATAATTCTCATATTTTTATGTGCTGATTATGTTATGAAATGTATGGAAGGCAACGATGAAAGTAGTCCTTGATCATTGAGCTATTGATATAATCAGTGTAATATAGACTACGGGGAAAGGTATGACTGATATGTTCAGAGCGGACGCGTACGAGACATTGGTGGTAAACCCTCACGGATGAAGCTACTGAGACGGTCCAGAATACAACAGAATGACATGAAAGTGATCAATTAAAACTTGTGGCGTATCCTTTACTCATAAATCAGAGTCGACGGGCATTGGGAATGTCAAATATGAAAAAAGGTCCGGGATGAGAACGGTAAGATCACGAGCGTGTCTCGGTTCCTCTACCACTGAAAGAAAATCATGTGTGGTGTTAGAGGCCTTGGAATTCTGTAAGGACTCACCAGAAAGTAGTACGATAATTTTTCCGATAACCTTGAAGTAATTCAAGGTATTAGGCTACGGTCAACTGCAAATTGATCGATACGGACAGTAGTGAAAAACATAATACAGGTTGTGGAACGGATGATTGAGGTTTGATTTCATCATCTCCCTAAACGTTTCAATAGCCAGTTGATTGTATTGATATAAATGATAGGCGGAAGGTCAGAGGGAGAGTGGACCACCACGATGTGGAGGCACGATTCTCAAAACTAGGAATAGGTTGATTCATCGTTGTATTTGATGACCTTTAATCCGTGAAAAATTGTATATAAATGAAGAAAAACAATTAACAAAATTATACAATTTATTCGAAAGCTAATTCAAATGGATCATGTGGGAAGTCCATTTGGATTGGAAGTACACCAACCCTTTGATTCCATGCTTAATTAGGTTGGAAGTCCTTATTCAAATTATGTACATTTTTTATTGCTAGCCCACCTCATGTAATCATGAGACCAACATATTTGAAGATGGAAAAGAAAAAGATAAGTTTCTCCTTTAATACTATATCTTAATGTGCATAAGCATTAGAAGATCAACATCATGATCGTCATAATTGCTGTGAATAATGATAATGACCTTCTTAACTATTAATTAAACAATCCACTAGAACTGAATTCTATATAAACACTAGTCAGAAATATTATTAATTGGCAACAGATATACCAATTGCCATTACATCAGAATGCTTAAGAGAAGTGATATTGCAATGTCTCAACTCTCCAATTCTACGGTGATGCTTAATTGGGCTAGGAAACGGCGGTGTTTGAAGCGGCGTAAAGATGGCACAATACGGTTGGGGAACAAACGTCGAAGGCTCTCTCTTGGATCACGGCAAGTTTTGCATTGGCGAATCATGGCATGTCCACTTCGAATACTGAAAAAACTAATTATACAAATGGCTTCTAATGGACGATTTATAGAATCTTGTTATCAGTCTCTGCCATTTCTTCGTCCGCAACTATTTCCTTTGTGCTAATTTTTCAAATTGTGCCTCTTCTTGTTCTTCTTTTTTCTGTTTTCTGAAGTAAAAAGATGTAAAACGATGGGATTTCTTCACTTTTTTTAGATGTAAATTTATTCAAGTAGCGTGTTTCTTCTTTTCCTTTCCATTTCTCATGTTTTGTGAAAATTAGCTTAACTTATGTAATTTTGTGTATAGTTAAGATTTAGGATACTTTTATCAAGTAGTGTGTTACTTCTTTTCAGTTCCCTTTCCCTTTGGCTAATTTTTGCAATATTAAGTTGTTGGTTAAAAATAATATAAATGTAAATTTTTGTATAATTTAAAAATCTCCTTTGCTAGATGATCAAACAACTTAAGTGCTAATTGGATGGCTAAACATAAGTTTAAATGTTCTTTGTTTAGCCTTTAGAGTTGTCAATCTCCTTTCTAATTAACTAACTTACTAGTTAGAGATTTCTTCCTAATTAACTAATTTACTAGCTAGAGACTTTAATTATATAAGAATTGCCTAACTGTATTTTGTGTTTTTTTAGTGCAATTATCTTTCTGACTAAAAAAAGAAATGTGATTTTGTGCAAATGTTAAGGTTTAACCTTTGTAAATAAATCTAGTTAACCAATATAGTAGGATGTATATTTCTTTCTTGTCAAGTATTATTTATTTAATTTTCAAAAAGAAAATATCAAATATTCTTCTTTAGTATTAAAAAAGAAAATTATTTTATCCAATATTATCTATAACTAAATACACCGCACATATAATTAGACGAAGGACAAGCAATAAAGAAAGGTCTAAGGCTCTCCACTTTACGAGACTAGGGATTGATTGACGTGGTCATTCTAGTTAGGTGTATGTTTGTCCAAAAAAAATCCATAATAAATAGTTAGAAAAATTATTGTAATAAATAACTTTATATATATATCAATTATGATTAATTGTGTTTATGTAAAAAAAAAAGGGTAATTGTGTAAAAAATTGAATTATTAAATATATTTTTTAATATTTGTACATAAAAAAAGATAGACAAATAAAAATAAAAAAAGAAAATAAAAAAGTTTAGCACGTGTTGAATTATTTATGGGTGAACGACAAATAGGGTTTGGAGACTAGATTTTCTTCCTATAAGAACAAGTGGGAATCTCTTATTTAAAGAGACCTCAAAGATGATCAAATACTAAAATACACTTACTAACATTAAAGACAAAATGAGTGATGTCATTATTCATCTCTCTCCACTACCCACCTGCCTCCGACCACCTACCACCGACCTCCGACTACCGGCCTCCGACCACCGACCTCCGACCAACGGAAAGAATATTGAGTATCGAAAAAAATGTAGAGTATCGGAAAAATTTGATGAGTACTCCATAAAAAAATCGTGAGTACTCTATAATAAAATAGTGAGTATTCTATAAAATTAATGATTATTTTATTACATTTCAAACTGATTACAAAAAGAAAAAATAAAACAAACTAATTACAACAAAAAATTAAGGAAAACTAATTACATTTCAAACTAGTCAAGATCTGGTTTTACCAGATCTGAACAAAAAAAAGGAAAAATAATTACAATTCAAACTAGTCAAGATCTGGTTTGACCAGATCTGAACCAAAAAAAAATGTTGTGAGTTACGGAGTCACTCTCCCCTCACCTCACTAAGCTCTTGCATCGAAGCCATCTCTGTTATGCATAGATCGGAGTTGCTTTGCAGTGGCGACTTGAAGACTCTGGTCTTCCCTTGCAGCGGCGACGTGAAGACGAAGCTCGAGCTAGAGCGTTCATGGAGATTTGGGGACCGCTGATCTTCCGGAGCCTTGTCGGAGAAGACAAGAACGTGAAGCAGCCATATCCAGGTTCTTCCATGGCGAAGGCGAAGCAAGACATGAAGCAGCTCATGCCGGAGCTCCATTAACGGGGACAAAGCAAGCCAAGCTATTTTGCATCAAACTGTTTTTTTTTTTTTGTAAGATCTAGATCTTGTCAAACCAGATTTGGTAGTGGAACTCTGCCTGGATTTCGTGTGATTTCTGGCAGATTTTTGTTGTGATTTCAACGGGTTTCATGTTGCCGGAGAAGAAGCAGGTGGTAGTAGAACTCAAGGTAGGAGAAAGGGTGTGAGTTGTGAGAGATAGTGTAACGAAGAGAGAAAAGGAATAATTTCTGATATAGAAATTAGGTTTAATAATAAGTATATATAGGAAAAAAATAAAAAGAGGTAAAAATGTAAATGAGATTTGAACCTATAGTGTTAACATCTGTTTGAGGTCTTTAGTAAGAAGGGAAGGTAGTGGGGTAGGGAAAGGGCATAGGGGGTGTCTTCAGACCCCGTAGGGAATAATCTTATTATTTATTTAGAAACCAGTTGGGGTTAGCTCAACTGGACAGAGCCTTGGTTATCCTTCTACACGGTACAGGTTCGAACCGTGTCAATGACACCGAGTTTAGAAAGTGGCTCTCCCATGTAAAAAAAAAAAAATTATTTAGAGGTGCAAATTGAAAATGAGAGTGTTACTTGTATATTTGCACAAAATCACACAGTTAAGCTAATTTTTACAAAATATGAGAAATTTATAAAAAAAACTAAAACATAAAGATCTTATATATTAACCATAAAAGATATTTGCACAAAATCACATAATTGAATTAATTTTTTCAAAATATACCTATATTTAATAGTAAATTTACCTATGACTATACAACCTCGGATTTATAAAAAAACTTAAAAATGAAGATTTTATAAGGGGTTATTGTTGAAAACATCCCCATTAAACTACCTAATTGTTTTTTTTGCCTTCAATAATCTTATTTATAAAAAAATACCTAATGAAGTAATTATTTATAGAAAACATCCCCTTTATATTTTCTATACCTTTACTACCCTTATTATTAAATATATTAATTTATTTTAATACAATATTAATTTGTAAATATTAAACAAATAATAGGGTACTTCTTTTTCCTCCTCCTCCTCCACCACCACCACCACCACCACCACCACCACCACCACCACCACCACAACCACTACCACCACCACCACAACCACCATGTATGTAACCACTACTACATCCACCACAACCATCACCACCTCCACCACAACCACCACCACCACCACCACCACCACATACTACTACTAATTCCATCGCACGCGCGCGTCCGTGATTTTTTTTTTAAAATCGTCATAACTAATTCAAAAAAAATCAGAAAATTAAAAAAAAAATATTTTTGAATAAAGCAAATTAATATTTACGTCTATGAATTTTTTTGATTTTTTTGAATTTTTTTGATTTTTTTGATTTTTTTTGATTTTTTTGATTTTTTTTTTCGCAGACACGGATTTTCATGTTTTAAACATGGAATTCCATGTTTTAAACATGAAATAAACATGAAATTCCATGTTTAAAACATGAAATTCCATGTTTAAAACATGTAATTTCGTGTCTGCGAAAAAAAAAATTTAAAAAAATCAAAAAAATCAAAAAATTCAGAAAATTCCGAAAAAAATCATAGACGTAAATATTAATTTGATTTATCCAAATATAATTTTTTTTATTTTTTTGATTTTTTTTTGAATTAGGTATGACGATTTTAAAAAAATTTCACGGACGCGCGCGTGTGATTATTAGTTTTTTTCTTAGTTTTTAATTGTTAATTATAAGGGTAATTTTGGGATGGGGCTGTTTTCAATAAATATTTTTTCCTAGGCACCTTTTTCTAAATAAGTTTTTTAATAGGCATCAATCAACAATTGGCTCATTTTATAAATTAATTATCAAAAGATAGCTTTATAAAAGATATATTAGGTATACTTAACACACACTACTGATTCATTAAAAATCCATTCCTTTTTTTCGGTCACACCGTATTTTTTCAAGTTAATAGTTTTTCTTTAGTACCATATTTTTCTTCCAAAATCACTAGGTTTACAAGATTTTTTGATACAAAATCAAATTTAATTAAATCATAATTTAGGAAACATTACTCAGATTATGACTAAATTATAACTCATCATTCATGGATAGGTTGCGATCATCGACCAATCAACAAAATTTTAAACCACAATTGACGATAAATGTAAACACACAGAATTTATTCATATTTGGATGGGTTGTAATCACAAAGACAAAGCAACAGTCATATGTCTTTGATTGTCATCTAGTCATCAACACATGTTGTATTAGTATGATTTAGATGTAACCTATCATTTATGGATTAGTTATGATCATCAACCCATTAGCAAAGTTTCAAACAACACTCAACAACAATTGCAAACACATACCATGACCTATCCATATATTTAGGATGTAATCACAAAAAAACATGGATGGTTAATTTTCATAATATGAAAATGAATTGCAATGAAAAATGGGAACAAAATCTCACTAAACTGAAATCGAAACAAATTAAGACCTTTATTCTGTGTGCTTTGAAATACAATTTTAGTTTTCTAGTTGAATGTATAAGTGCAAGGGAAATCATTTAAAGTGGCTAATAGGACTATTTGGCTCCTTGTAATCTCTTGATGGTGTCGTATACGTGATGTTATTTTCCTTTGGTCTCATGTACTAAGACCGAGGTTATGGCCTCTTTATTGGCTGACATATATGAGTAATGTTTCTCCAACCTCGGGATTTGTGAGCATTGGATGGTAGTTTGAATATTGATCCAGATTCTCAAATAATTTATCAATCCATTCAACGTTCTTCATCTTTTGCAAAAATTTGAAATATGGCACACACTTTTCTACCGCCTATGACATAAACTGGCTTAATGTTGCTACCTTACCAATCAATGCTTGCACTTGCTTTATGGATGTGGAGGACTCATGTTGAGGATAGCTTGTATCTTGCCACGTTTGACCTCGAAACCTCTATATGACTGATCATAAACTAGGGGTGTGCACGGGCCCAAAACCCGCGGGTCTCAACAAGGTTTGATTTGGGCCCATATGACGGCGGGTTATTATTTTTTAAAGCCCGATCTAGCCGGTTTTTGGAGGGTTTTTACACACGGGTTTTTGGTGGATTTCTAGGCGGTCTTGAACCGGGCTCGGGCCAAATGGGCCTATATTCATTTAATATATTTATATATTTTTATTAAGGTAAAAATTCAAAAAAATATAGGATTGTAGATGCAATAATAGAAGTGTTACCAAAAATATAGGCAGGGTCTTTGCTGAAACTTTGATTAGCTTGTTATCATCCAATACCATACGAGAACCCTTTGATAAAAAGTGGTGTTTAGGTTGTCAACGGGAAAATGGTTCCACCATTGTTCATTGTTGTTCATATAGTCTAGAAACTAAAAAGTTATATTTAAACAATATCATAAGTCCATTTAACTAATCAAATAAGCTATTAATTTAATTTAATTAATGTTGTTAAACAAAATCATACTTCTCATATCAATATGTTTGATCTTTATAATTCTAATTAAAAAATAAACTTTAAAGAATAAATAAATTTGTCCAGTAATTTGCAATACTATCATACATTACATAATAAGATAGTAGATATTGTTGGTTTACATATTTGTATATATATATATATATATAATTTACATTTTTAAAATAGTAATATATAAGAAATGTTTTAATAGATTTGTATATATACATATATGGCGGGCCGGACCTAGATTAAGCGGGTTTTGATAATACTAAGTCCCGGTTTAGGTCCACATCTACGGGTTTTGTTAAAATTAAAGTCTGGTATAGGTCTGAAACCCGCAAACACGGGCCATATGGGCCGGGTTTTCACGGATCGAGTGGGTAAACGGGTCGGGCGATCCATTTGCTCACCCCTACCATAAACCTTAAAAACTTACTTTGAGGTAACTCCAAAAATATATTTCTATAAACTAAGTCTTATGCCGACCTTACACATTATGTTAAATGTCGTGTCCAAGTCTTCCAAATGCTCTTCAAATGACACACTATTTATTAACATGGGATCAACGTATATTTTTATATTTTCCCCAATCTGATGCTCGACTACTTTGTTTACCATGTGTTGTTAGGTTGAGCAATCATTATCTCTATATGAATGGCATGACTTTATATTAGTATAGGCCTTGATCGGTAACGACAAAAGCTTTTTCTTTACCTTGCTTCACCATCAATATCCCATTGTGGTGGGGGCAAAGGTGTGATAAAATAAAGATAAATAAATATAATAATAAAGAGCACACACCCTTGAGAACCACGGAACTCACTGCAAGTATCACAGACTGTTTGCAAGTTTTAATTATAAGTCAAGTTCGTTCGCAGGGATTTGATCCGTTAGATCTACTTATATTTAACAAGCGTAGATGAATTTATATGTTTTAGAATAAAATATAAAAAGATAAAATAATATGAATAACTATCTGATAAGAAATAATAAATAAGAATGCAGATAAATAAATATGGATGTAAGTCTAATAGATTAGGGTCACTAATATGAGTCTATTTTACTAAGTTGTTATTCTAACCTGTCACAGATTAAGCATTATATATTAACCAGGATTCTAAATTCTACCTAGCCTCTATTAGGCTTAGGAGCGACCTCTCCACTACCAAGGATTCCTAAGTAATGATTGGTGATTAAATCAAACCTTTATGGCTATCTAGTTAGGCAAATATCAAAACTAGACGATTATGTGGTGTTGTCAATAACTAAGAATAATCCTAAGATTGATCAGATCTAGGGATGTAACAATAAGTCAAAACACATAATAACAATATACGCCAAGCTCAATCAATTAAAATAACAAATAGTATTATGGAATTTAAGACAAAATAATAACCCAACAATTAAAAATAAAACTTACAGAATAAAAGCTTAGATATACGGTTGAGCATAAATCTATAGCTAAATACCCTAAATATAGAGAAGGTGAGATGTAGAAGAGGAGTTTGTCACTCTCCAGCTTCTTCTTCTTGTCTTCCTCTATAGGCCAGCTTGCTTCTTGGATGAATAGCTTGATTCTAAGGATGAATAATAAATATAAGGCTAAGCTATTATTTAAAAGTGAGAAAATACAAGTAATGACTAAGCCTAAGCTTGAAACTGAGCAAGGACATGTTTACAATGGTATGAGGGTGTATTTATAGGTGTCTTGGAAGCCCTAATTCGTTTTCTTGAAGGAGAAGTAAGTGGTAGACTTCAAGCCCAACTCTAATTCGTATGGAAATAAAGATAAACACGGCTGGACTGTTTTGGGCATATCTTCTTCGTTATTGGTCGGTTTTTGCTCCATAATATACCAAAAGAATCCTCACAGAATTATCTACGTCCCGATGAAAGGAAATTACCAAAATCGGCTTCCTTGTAGGAGTAATCGCCACTTCTTTAGGCGTTGCTGCAGAAATTCAGATTTAGGCAGCTTTTCCTTTTCCATCTTTTTAGCTTTTATTTCCTTATCTCCAATTACCATGCTAATCTCTTTCCATATCTTGTAGTCTTTGACTTGGACTCTAATTAATCTCCATAATTATCTTTAAAGTTTCACACTAAATAAATAATTAAACCCAATATGCTCTAAAAATATTATTTCACTAAATCAAGACTCAAAATAGGAAAGTGCACTATTTCTCAAGAAATTTGACTAAATGACATCCTAAATCACTAAAAATGATGTCTCATCCTAATATAAATGTATCACAAATGAGGAGACATCAAGACCCCCAACTCAAAGTTGTATCGTCCCGATACAATAAAGATAAAAACAAAGGGAAGTCTCTAAATACACACCTAGGTCAATTAAGCACAGAGGGAAATAGATAGCAGAATATGGAGAATAAACTTAAAGCAACTACTCAGAAAATCTCATGTAATAATATTCATAAACTACATACCTGTACACTTCTCATATCCACAGTCAACACGGCTTGAATTCAAGATCAGATTAGTTTCGCAATGTAAAGAGGATTGGGACTTTACTCAGTTCCCCAAGGAAGCTATAGATTGTTCATCTAACTTCACTAGTGTCCAAAGATCCATTTAACTACTCTCTATTGGCTCAATCACTTCTCGATTACATAGCAAAGAATCAAAAGGTCTTTAAGGTTGTAATGTAGGCTTAGGGACGGTATGATAGGTATATTTGGATAATTTAGAGTGAGCTTTTGGCTCTCTCCTCACTAGCCATCAACGAATCGCCCTAGAGCTTGAGTTACTATCATAAAACGTTTCTCACTCAACCCAATGATTTCTTTGATGCACAATATAGCATCCCTAATAACCCAATTAAAGCATAAGATGTTCACATAAAAATTCCACTTTGCCGGTCCGAATATATATATTTTTCTTTTTAAATCAATTTCTTAAGCTATGACTCTCTTTTTAATGTTGAGATATCACGGTATTTTTTCCTATACATATATATATATATTTCTTTTTATGCCCTTGTTGGCAAATTTAGCTCGTAGCTTCTTTTTCATTCACTATTACCCCGACAAAGGGTTACAATAAATATCTGTGAATCATCAATATAAATAACAGAGCACAATTAATAAGCTCAAAATCCCATCCCAATAGTAATTCCCATAATGGTGGACCCACCACCCCAAACTCAAGCTCTAAAACAACTGTCTATGCATCGCGATTCGAGTGCGGGTCATATGGAAAAGTCCTATAATATAAAGGGATATGGCTTATAATGTGTTTCAATAAAAAGTTTTAGAAAGGCTAGAAGGGGCTGAGAAGGATATAGCATAAAATCAAAAATAACATGGTGAGAAGGTATAAAAAGGCTTCAAAGGTTTCAAATATGAAAGAACCGCCTTAATCACTTTCTACACTATGTAATTTCGTTATTCTCTTACCTTTAGCACTTTCATCAAATGGTTTTGTCAACTAGCTTGGATCTCACGGCCTACACACTTCTCAAGGTTCCCTGAGATCGAACATACTTTTTATCGCATTGCTCACTAATATTTTCTTTACTATCAAAGTGTGTTTTCCTGCAAATACTCAAAGCATACAAAATAAAATAGCTCATAAACATACTACTTACTATCATTAACTCACTGAGCTTATGCTTTTAAACTATTAAACACACTCTACATACATCTAAACCTTCAAAAAATTTAATTTTACCTAAAAACATAAAAATGGAGATGAGAGACAACGAATCCCCACACCCCCAACTCAAAAATGAGCCGTGTCCCCACGACTCAAAAAAGACTCAAGAAAAATAAAATTTAAAATTAGCATACATATTGCACATAAAGAAATGGTAGGAAAGAAAGAAAACATACTCTTCGAGGCTTCCACCTCGCCTTATCGATACTCGGATTAAATTCTATTGTATCTTCTTCACCCAACTTCTTATTCGCTTTTCATTCAGGACAGGTGATCATAATAGGATATTGCATTATATAACGACATGGGAGAGATCGAAAATCCGTATCACCTCCTCATAGATCAACTGTGCCACATCTTCTTCTTCTTCTTCACAAAATATAATTCACAAAAAGAACGTCGGTCTACCATGAACGTAGACCAACCTAATCTTTCCAAATCTCCCCGAATCTTCATGTATTCTCCTTCAACTTCTTCTTCAAATACTTTCTCATAAGCAAAAGGTAGTTCCTTTAATTGTTTCTTTGGAGAAACTATCATGGCCATTGAAGCTTTCTCTTTTTCTTCGGGTGTAGAGTCTTTGATCTATAGAGGTTGTGTTGTCTTCTTCACTAAAGTTGGAATCTTTTTGCCCATTGAATCAACACAGCATGCTAACCTCTCTTCTCTTGACTTTATTTACCCTTTGAATGGAACTAGAACCTTTCTTACTTGATTTCTTCTCAATAAAATCCAATACCTTGATTTTCTTCATCTCCCTTACAGTAGATAATGTTTATGTGCTCTTAATCATCTCAATTGACCCCCAACTCAAAGCTTTAACCACTCTTGAAATTTGAAACTCTTGATTATTGGTTGTACCAGCTTTATTTGGGTTAGGAAAGGTGATTTGATGATGATTCTTATGTGGGTAAGATGGATTCTTCATGGATTGGCTTGGATTTAAGAAATTGTAGGATGAATTTTGAAAATTTAAGCTTTGATGCTTGGATTCAAGGTGTTTTGGTATGATATGGGTGGTTGAATCTTCTTTGTAATGATGTGGAGAATGAATTGGATGTGTTTTCATGGTGATTGGGTAGTGTTTTGATGATTGGTGAAGGTTTTTATGAGCTTTAATGGAGCTGGGAGAGTTTTGGAGAAGACAAAGAGGCTTAAGGTTTAGTAAATTCGGACTAATAAGAATTAACCCTCTTTTATAAGCTCAAAACCCCGTTTTTCTCACTCCAGCGGCGTCATGCGGACCATGGCTGCGGTATAGGGGGTACACCGCAGGGGTACCCCGCACCTTCTGTTGCTCAGAATTTTTGCTTCGGAAAAATACCCGTGATAGCTACCCCATGGCACGTGTTTTGGGCTTGCGGACCATAGGTGCGGTATAGGGGGTACTCCGTAGGGTTACTCCGCACGGGTTTTTCCTCTGTCCGAAAAATTCTGTTTCTTCCCTAACTCGATTTCTCCAGTACCTAATCATCAAAAACACTAATACCTTTCTCAAATATGAAATATCAATTAAAAATAACTAAACTAAACTAAAACTAAAACATAAAAACATAAAAAAACAAATTCTATGGGATGTCTCCCAAAGGGCACTTTTGTTTAACATCTTTCAAAGTTAGACGAGTTACCTCGGTTATTTCTTTTTATAGCCTCCCCAGCAGTGAGTGAGATGATTAACACTTACCAACTTGAGCTTCCAACCTTCGATAGCTTTTATTTTGACCACTTCTTCTGAGATAAGTTGCGTGATAATGTATGGTCCCTTCCAAGAACTGTTATGTTTGGGATTGGGAGGTTTCCATGCCACCTCGTCTCCTACCCCAAACTCAATCTTTTTCTCCATGGTTTCTTGGAGACCTTCAGGTTCTGGCTTCTTGGCTACCGCTCTGATTGGATATAGTTCTTTTGACTTCTTTTTCCTCTTCTTTCCCGAAACATAGAATGTTTCAGAATCATTTTCAATACTAAGAGTCACGGTTCCTTCATTCACATTCACTATGGTATCGCTGGTGGCCAGGAATGGACACCCAAGAATGAATGGGACGTTCTTATCTGCTTTTAAGAATGATAAAGTCCGTTGGAATAACAAGGTTACCTACTTGAACGAGTACATCCTCTATTACTCCCCACGGCTTAACTGTAGATTGATCCGCAAGTTGTAAGATTACGGATGTCGGTTTCGCTTCACTAATACCAATCTTCTTGAATACACTTTTGGGCATGATATTCACACTTGCCCCTAAATCACACATGGCTTTTCCATAATATATCCAAACTATTCTGATTGGGAGGTTAAACTCTCCAGGATCTTTATGCTTTGGTGGTAATCTTCTTTGAACTTGTGCTGATATCCCTTCATTGATTGCTACAGACTTGGCTCTTGTGAATCTCTTCTTATTGGAGAGTGCCTCCATAAAGAATCGATCATAGTTTCTCCTTCCTTCCATAGCTTCGAGTAAAGGGACTTTAATTTTCACTTGTTTTAACGCCTCTATACACTTCTGATGTTGCTCCGCGGGATAGTGGCAATGTATGGGTGTTTGTCTTGCTCTACTTCTCTCTTCAATTATTGGTTTATCAACCACTCTAGGAATCTTAATCTCATCATGTTCAACCTCTCAACCCAATCTTCAACAATTATCTCATCTAAGTTCATCCTATCTACGTTTGACGTGTTTGGAAGGACATCTCTTTTTGATGGAGATGGTAGCGTTTCCTTCATCTTTTCAGCTTGAAGACTAATAGTCTTAACCTTGTCGTCAACGTATTGGATCTTCTTCATGTTAGACGTTGTATCTTGGGTCAATTTCAAAAGTTGACTTTGCATTTGTTCTATGATTGTAGTGAGCCGCATTACATTCTTCTCTAAAAGTTGATTATGTTGTTTAAGATCTTGATTCTGTTGTTGCGGGCTTTGCACTACTGATGCATCGATTTTTGATTCAAGTCTGCTCATATTATCCTTCGAGAAGTTGATGAATTGACTAATAGTCTATTTTAACTCAGTGATTTCTTCTTGAGGACGAGATTGAGCTTGACCTATATTATGCACATTGCAGCTCGGTGGTTGATTAGCGTGATATTCATAGGCTTGTTCTTGCAGGTATAACTGTTGAGGTGGCTTTGGGATGCTTTCCTTAACGGTTATAGCGAGTTGTTGTATTTGATCTTGCAAGCTTGAAATCCTCGCTTCTTCTTCTTCGTTAGTGGTAGGAGTTTGTTTTTGTGGCCAACTCATGTTGTTCTCAATGATTGTTTCCATACCATTTTTTGCTTCTTTTGGATCCATAGAGACAAAACTACCATGACCCATACCATCTGCTCTCAGCCTTGACTCTCTATCAAGTCCATTATAGAACATGGATAATTGTAATTGTGGCGTGTATCCATGTAGTGGACATCTTGCCAACATCTTTTGAAATCTCGTCCATGCTTCGCCAACATTCTCTCCGGCTTCTTGTAAGAAATTCATAGGCTCCAATAGTTCCTTCACTCGCATACTTGTAGGATAAAATTTATCGAGGAATCTTTCTTGAAGCTTGTTCCAATTTGTAATAAGCTCGGGAGGTTGATCATCTAACCAATCGCTTGCTTTCCTGGTCAAGAAAAATTGAAACATTAAATAATACATCTGTTCTTGCGTAACACCTTCATTAATGTAGGCATCACAGAGTTGCATGAATTTCTGAACAGATCTGACCGGATCTTGATTTGTATCACCATTAAATTTCCCATAGCTCGCGAATTGATTAATTAAATCAGGATCAGGCTTGAATCTAACGGCTTGAATGGTTGGGACGCGAATCCCAATGCGTTGAACTTGAAATTTACTAGGAAAACCTAGCTCTAACCGTTGATTATCCATCTAAAATCCTGAGAAAGACTAAAACAAAAATAAAGCGTAAAACTGAAAACAAATAAAAACTTCTACACTAAATAAACACAAAATAGATTTAACTTAAAGATAAATCCCTGGCAGCGGCGCCAAAAACTTGGTGGGAGCAAAGGTGTGATAAAATAAAAATAAATAAAGATAATAATAAAGAGCACACACCCTTGAGAACCACGGAACTCACTGCAAGTATCACAGATCGTTTGCAAGTTTTAATTATAAGTCAAGTTCGTTCGCAGGGATTTGATCCGTTAGATCTACTTATATTTAACAAGCGTAGATGAATTTATGTGTTTTAGAATAAAATATAAAAAGATAAAATAATATGAATAACTATCTGATAAGAAATAATAAATAAGAATGCATATAAATAAATATGGATGTAAGTCTAATAGATTAGGGTCACTAATATGAGTCTATTTTACTAAGTTGTTATTCTAACCTGTCACAGATTAAGCATTATATATTAACCAGGATTCTAAATTCTACCTAGCCTCTATTAGGCTTAGGAGCGACCTCTCCACTACCAAGGATTCCTAAGTAATGATTGGTGATTAAATCAAACCTTTATGGCTATCTAGTTAGGCAAATATCAAAACTAGACGATTATGTGGTGTTGTCAATAACTAAGAATAATCCTAAGATTGATCAGATCTAGGGATGTAACAATAAGTCAAAACACATAATAACAATATACGCCAAGCTCAATCAATTAAAATAACAAATAGTATTATGGAATTTAAGACAAAATAATAACCCAACAATTAAAAGTAAAACTTACAGAATAAAAGCTTAGATATACGGTTAAGCATAAATCTATAGCTAAATACCCTAAATATAGAGAAGGTGAGATGTAGAAGAGGAGTTTGTCACTCTCCAACTTCTTCTTCTTGTCTTCCTCTATAGGTCAGCTTGCTTCTTGGATGCATAGCTTGATTCTAAGGATGAATAATAAATATAAGGCTAAGCTATTATTTAAAAGTGAGAAAATACAAGTAAGGACTAAGCTTAAGCTTGAAACTGAGCAAGGACATGTTTACAATGGTATGAGGGTGTATTTATAGGTGTCTTGGAAGCCCTAATTCGTTTTCTTGAAGGAGAAGTAAGTGGTGGACTCCAAGCCCAACTCTAATTCGTATGGAAATAAAGATAAACATTGCTGGACTGTTTTGGGAATATCTTCTTCGTTATTGGTCGGTTTTTGCTCCATAATATAACAAAAGAATCCTCACAGAATTATCTACGTCCCGGTGAAAGGAAATTACCAAAATCGGCTTCCTTGTAGGAGTAATCGCCACTTCTTTAGGCGTTGCTGCAGAAATTCAGATTTAGGCAGCTTTTCCTTTTCCATCTTTTTAGCTTTTATTTCCTTATCTCCAATTACCATGCTAATCTCTTTCCATATCTTGTAGTCTTTGACTTGGACTCTAATTAATCTCCATAATTATCTTTAAAGCTTCACACTAAATAAATAATTAAACCCAATATGCTCTAAAAATATTATTTCACTAAATCAAGACTCAAAATAGGAAAGTGTCCTATTTCTCAAGAAATTTGACTAAATGACTTCCTAAATCACTAAAAATGATGTCTCATCCTAATATAAATCTATCACAAATGAGGAGACATCACATTGTAACCTTTAAAAGGTATCCATGAAAGATAGGATCTCTTGCTCGACCATAGTGTCAACCAACTTATCTATCTTTGGGAGAGGGAAACTGTCTTTTGGACATACACTGAATAAATTTGTATAGTCAATACACATCCTCCAGGATCTGTCAGCCTTCCCAACAAGTAGTTGATTTGCAATACACTCTAGATAACGATCTTCTCAAATATGTCTGGCTTTCAATTGCCGCTAAACCTCTTCACGGATTATTGTATTTTTTCCTTAGAGTGATTTATTTTCTTCTGGGTTATTGGTCTAACCGCTTGATTGACATTTAAGGAATGCTTTGATATGCCCCTACTTGATTCTTGTCATATCTCTAGTAGTCCATTCGAACATATATTTATTTTCTTCTGACTTATCCCGGAGAGAAGCGTGTGAGGCCCCATAAGCATTCTTTGATCTTCACTATAACGCTTCCTATCGGTACTTTTATCATATTTTACACTAGTACTAGATTTAATATAATACCTTTCTCTCGCGGAATATCCATACGCTTACTCGGAGTGTGGACTCTCAATGGGATATAAAACTTGATTCCCATAGACGGCGCCAAATGATAGAGCATGAGCAACCCTCGTATCAGCTTCCCAATCTAATAGATCGGTCGTGAACACAAACAAAATGGATAGAAGAGAAGTGTAAACGATACCGAGAAGAGACGAATTTGTTTTGAAGTTAGTCGTGTACCTTGTTGTCGTTGACCTCTACTATGTTTCCATAACGTAGTTGAGGCAATCTGAAACCAGACACTATATCAGGACCATGTGGAGTTTTGCGCTTGATGGCACTCCGACTCTCAACTTTAGTATAATGCCTGAGGGTATTCTTATGACCCAAGTGTTATGGAGATTTTAGATTGTATAATAACCACATTGTGTTTATGAGAGAGAGAGAGAGAGAGAGAGAGAGAGAGAGAGAGAGAGAGAGCATAGTGCGTAAAAATTTACCCATTTCGATATATGAGTGGGGCAGTTTAGATGCTCTGTGGTGCATATGATGCCACTGAGGGTGCGCGTTGTTAAGTTATTACGTGTGCACATGTTGGATTGTTATAGGGACCGAGTGTTATTATTGCCTCTTGTGTGATGAGGTGTTTTCCTTGAATATTTTATTAGTAAAGTAACCTTATCCTTTAGAATACAACTTATTATATCATTTATATCCACAAATTAAAGAATAGGAACTTGACGTTAAAAGAAATATCTATGTGCAAAGTATTGCAAATAATATACCTAATATACTCGCAAGTAGAATATTTAAAAATCCCAAAATATGTTGTAAACGCTCCAACATAGGCTATTGTCCCATATTAGACACATAACAAATATTCCAACGAATGTATTAAACCAACGCATGAAGCGTGGTAAGCCTGTCGGTTTAAAGTATACCATGCCCCAAAGAAGAAAATCTCATGAGTAAATGATTAAATGGTAAAAATTGTGGAATGTACACTCCACGTGATACAACAGGAAATGTTGGAACATGCATTTCTCTTAGAAAAAGTAATGATCATGAAAAGACCTAGGTACCTAAATATGAGAAAACTTATGTAGATTATTAGTCTACTGAAAATATTTAAAACTGTTAGAATAGTTTATGGGATTAATATATTTTCATTTAATATAGCGCTTGGAATAAATAATAAGGATCCTAAACGAAAAAGTGGTGAAATGTGTCGACGACAATAGATAGCGTAATAGTGAATTTTGAAATAAAAAAACACTACGTGTATCACGAAGGTTCCTGCAGAAACCTAGATTTAACTATGGGGAGACGTCCTCATTCTTATGTTATTGATATAGTGTAGTGATTATTAGATGGATATTAAAGTTTTTTATAAACAAAATAGGTGCTGAAGCATGACATGTGCCCAAACAAGAAAGGTGTTTAAAAGCACAACAAGTGCCTGAAGCACGGTATGTACTTGAAGTACTTAGAGCGTTTAAATATGAAATTATCGAATGTTGAGAAGTTCCTGAAATATAAAAGTTCCTGGAGTATAAAAGTTCTCGAAGAACATAACTTATTTAAATTACAAGAGAAAAGTGTATGAATTATGAAGGGATGCTCAGTAATTGTTGTCATAATGATAATGATGTGATATTTGCATATTGTACTCTTTTTCCTTCACTAAGGTTTTTTCCCACTAGGTTTTTCCTAGTAAGGGTTTAACGAGGAATGCAAATATTTTCAAAGGTAGTATAAACTCTTTTATTGATCAAGAAAATATTATTACTATCACCAAATACCCTCAAGTAAAAATCCAGAAGATTTACTAATTAAAGTTTCATTAACGACGACATCAAGGTACAAATATATTTAGAAATATGTAATGTCGTAATGAGGGGGAGAATATATTGAATTCTGCCTTTTTCTTCCTTCACCACGGTTTTTCCCCATTGGGTTTTCCAGTTAAGGTTTTAACAAGACAAACTGAATATGTGTCATAACCCCCAATGATTAGTGTACTCTTTTTTCTTCATCAAGTTTTGTCCCAATGGGTTTTCTTGATAAGGTTTTAATGAGGCATATCTTTCAGTGAATATCCAAGGGGGGCTGGTATGAAATATTTTAGTGGATTATTCAACATACCGAAAAGAAGTGTGGTTTATGTCATTCAACATGCCGAAAATAAATATGGTTTATCTTCAATAAAGATATAGTGATGGTATTGTATGAGGATACTATTTCTTGTACCACACATAATTAAAATGGCTACATCAAAGGAGACAAAACAGAACATATTTCACCAAAGTCTCCTACACACACCAGTTACAGAAGAATGTGGATATTGACACTCGGTAGATACAATCACGCACGAATTTTGTAGATTTTCCTGATGAAATCATTGTCAACCACAATGTTGAAATGGGACAACTAAGAGATCTCTTGCCAACATCAGGGGGAGTGTAAACAAGACTATACTCTTTTCCCTTCGTCCAAGTTTTGTCCTAATGGGTTTTCTTGGCAAGGTTTTAACGAGACGGTGTTTCAATATGATTAGTTGCATCTATATGTACTTTTCTCCCTTCGACCAAGTTTTTATCCCAAGGGGTTTTCTTGGCAAGGTTTTAACGAAGCATATTTTCTAATGGATGGACATCCAAGGGGGAGTATTATGAATAAATATAATAAGGTGGATGTCCAAAGGCCAAAGGTTTTCCAAAGGCAAGTGAAGGGTCATTTTATTCCCTATAAATAGAAGACATTTTTATTGTAATAGAGTTCATGATTTTGGAATACAAGAATAATATAATTCTCTCTTCATCTTTATCTTCTTCTTATTCTTTAGTTTATAATGTTATTGCTCTCTCCATATTTCTCCATCTAGTTTAGCTTATATTATCCTATTTTATAACAGTATTTACTCAAAATTATAATAGGTATATATTTTTTTTTTGGTCGGGGTTATAATAGGTATATTGGAACATAATTATAGTTTCAAATTTTAGAAGAAAAAAACTCCTAAATGATATTAGTAACATTCTCTCTATCTAGAAACATTCTCCTTCCAAAATTCTGCAAATTTCGTTTAGTCATGGACATACAAACATTCAACAAAAGCGGTTAATCACCAAATTCCCTTACTCGTCTTCACTTTGATGACTACTTTTGATGACTACTAGAACTCTTTTTCTCCAAGACTATGATCCGGGACCCCATGAAACTTTGATTCAGCCTAACCTTATTCGCATTCGCTTAAACAATCAAGCTAACAAACGGAATTCACACATGCAACATGTTCTAAGGTTTCTATATCTCTTGTATCAGGTGAAGGGCTCCTTTAATGCTCTCAATTTGATTTTTCAATGACTCCTTATTCACATGTAGTTGACTATATGGATGGGTCTACAGTTCATTGGGGTCTTACTCTCTTCTCATCAATTTAATCTAACTACTAGAAGGTCTTCGCATCACATGCAGACGGGGTTTTTCTTTTTTCTGCTATTATCATGGGTTATATATCCACTTGGCGGTTTTGTCAGGATTTGCATCTTGCATGGTTTCTGGCATTTAGAAGATCTTGGATCGATTGCGATTATCTTGTTTTATGCAATGGATCTCTGAATTATGATCCTCCGCAACTTTCCTTTTATTTTCAACTCTCTTCGCATTGGTCATCTATTATATTTTAGAAGCAACCTATACCTGAAGTTGTTCTTTTATCTACTGAACTAAATGTTAACAAATCCTCGGGCTCCTTTTTCAACAGCTCGCGTGGTGATATGGGTTGTAGTTGTAGCTCACAAAGTATTATTCTTTTTTGCTTCACGTTGTGTTATACTAAATATTATAGTCCTTGTCAGGTCTTCTTATCCACAAAATTATATCAAAGGTGAGATTTGTTCATCACAGGAATTTTTCCTGGAGTGTCCTTTTTCTTTACGGCTATGACAGCTTCTCTAGCTGCATTGGAATCCAATTTGGTTTATATATCTGACTAGAATCTGATCAGTTTTCCATGAGAAAAGCTTCTCTATATCCCTGAAGCTATGGATATATATATTTCAATTCTAAATTCTCCCATTGGTGTTCAATTCATAATTACAATCAGATACCTCCTGAAGATTTGGACGATATTGTTAAGCAACTGTTGATATATCTTCCTTTTTTACGTCTGTCTCACATGCAGGTAGTATTTTACATTCTCGAGGCTCTCTTACGCTTCTCTACACATTTGGATGCTCTCTTTCATTTAAAATCTGACATGTGTCTCACATGCACATAGCAATTGTAACGGTTAGTTCATTCTCTCATGCTCATATGCTCTCATCTATTTTGTTAATTGTATATATATTAAAACTTTGTTTTGTTTTGTTTTAATCCATCACTACTAACAACATATTGTATTTATTACTTGAATCCATAGAAAACAAATCAAATCACTTCCTAGCCTTTGCAAAAGCAAAAACGGAAGCTTTTAAGCGTCTAGAAACCTTATCACTTTCAACTAAAGTCTCTTCAGTTAAACCAAATCTCTCGAAAAATTATTTTTCTGCTCGCATCATATCGGATCATACCATATCTTTTGTTACTTTCAAGAAGATTGTTCTTGAGTCATGGGGTATTGATGGGGGTGTAATCTTTGAAGAACTTGAACCAAACATCTTAAGATCACTCTCAATCAGCAAGAGGAAGCTGGAAAATTTTACTTTGTTTTATCCTCTTATTATTCAATCAATACACATCTTTATTGTCAAATGGGAGAACAATGTTCCATTTAAGGACCTTTATCTCCAACACTCTTGTGCATGGGTTCGCATGTACGGATTAGCTTGCATGCAAAACAATCTGGATTCTATGGAGATTTTCGGTAACTTTTTAGGAGAGCTTATCAAAGTAGATTATCCTATTGATGATGTTGATAATCTCTGCTTTGTTAGATGCAGGGATAAGCTAGATACATGCGAGCTCCTAAAAAAAAGAGTTTTTATCAAACAGTTAGATAGTACAGCTTGGGTCTTGTTTATTTACGAGAGCGTATGGCTCTTTTGTTTCAACTGCGAATGATTAGGCCATAACAAAAGCTTATGCAGCATGACCATGGTTTGACCTCGGTCGAACGATAATTATGCATGATTATTTAATTGGAATAAAGATATGGTTATAAGAAGTGAAGCCTGTATGTTCCATGTCATCAGGAAACGTGATCGTTTGGGACATTTTGATGAGATTAACAGGGTTTTTCCCTTTAGACGTTACGAAGGGGATGATGAAGACAATGATGGTAACTCGTATAATGGCGGCAATATCCAAAGTTCGCTTAATATCCAGTTTGGGTCAATTAATGTTCAAACTAATAACAATAATAATTAAGACAACAAAGAAGATGGAAGCAAGATTTCTAGGAGTGAAACGTCTAAGCGTAAAAGAAAAAAATCTAAGCTACTCGAAGATATGTTTAATAATCTTAACCACACCGACGGGTCAGCCTGGCTATCGGACCCGGCCTACCGGTTCGCCGGACCGGCCCGGGCCGATAAGCACCGGCGCCGGAACGAGGCCGTGATGGAGGTGATGACCGGAACGGCACGAACCGATGGAAAGCTTATCGTGCGGCGTCTTCATCTTCTCTGTTTTGTCCTGGACCGAACCGGTCCGTGACTGATACGGACCGGTAACGGCCCGATAACTTTTTTTTTTTTTTTTTAGTGCAGCCCATTAGTAGTGTAATATTTCCAGCCCAAGTTAGGCTCAAACCCAAAACTTCGTTTACCCCATTCTGCAGCCCAACCATTAATACCCCACCCACCCCACTTTGTTTCCACCGACTCCACTCACTTTCTCTCTCGATCTTCTGGCGAATCAATTAATCCCCAAATCAATTATCCTCCATCCACGGTTCATGGTTGCATCAAATCGTATGTTAAATTCTAATGATCCCTCTAAAATTGTTGATAAGCTTGATGTATTTTGCTATTTGATGTTCGGAAATCATTTGATGAGGAGTTTGTAATCGAATTGATGGGTTCATTCTTTCTGCAATTTGGTATTGTATTTCTGCAATTCTTTCTGTGTGTTTTTGAAAAATTGCTACTAATGTCCCTGTGGGTATTCGAAAATTTGTACTTTTGCCCCTTTGAGAATTCGAAAAATTGTATAGAAAGGCCCTGTTATAATGGTAAGATCAATTAGTTCTATGAATTGACGGAAATTTGCTATGAATTGACGGAAATTATGAAACTTGATGGATAAAAAAACCGAAAAGACCGATAGCGGGACCAGTACGGGACCGAAACCGGAACCGATAAACCGGTCCCCTTTAACGGTCGGTTTTCTGTAAATTGGGACCGATGAACCGGTCCGGACCGGGACCGATAGTGGGTGCCCGATAAACCGGTCCGGTCCGATAATGGGTTTACACGACAAGAACCGGTCCGAACACGGACCGGTACGACCGATAGCCACCCTGACCGACGGGCCTGTTGAGATATCGGAGAAGAGATTTCTAGTTTATTTTAAAAAATCGCAAGGAAATCAGGGATATTGGTATGAGCATTATGGTGAATAAGAGACTATTAATAATGTGATTAATGACCAAGAAATAGATATCGATGTTATGTATAGAACTTTAATATTAAGAGTGGACGAGAGGATGAGTTGGTGGTAAGAATTTATGGTCTGCGCAAGATATTGGAGAAAGCAGTATAAATTTGGTTACAGTTTCTGGTGGTATCAATGCTGAGATTGACTTTGGTTATACTTTGGAGCGAAAGAAGGAGGTTGAGGGTGGAGCGGTGACTACTATGGCGTAAGTTACTGAAATTAAGGATTCGAAAGAGAAAGAGGTTATGGTGAATTACGAGCTTGATAATGAATCTTTTGAGTAGGAAGAAGAATCTGCGCACTCTCAGTCTATTCATATTAACCAACATGAAAGGCAAAACGTTGATTTCGAAAAAATGGTACACTAATCCTAGGAGTAGGGTCATCTATCCAACAGAGATGTTTTCTTGGCCAAAATATCTTAAAAGGAAGTCGGCTCCAAGTTTCGGTGCAGGGTGGTCTAAGTTACAAAAATTTAATCATGATGATTTTAATACCAAGGAGAATTAGTGACATGTAGGTGTTTGTCAATGATCTATATGAGAGTTTTTATGAGGTTAAACAATATATATTGAGGTACAATTAAATCAATAATCAGACGGGCCCAACTGAAGATGATGGAACCCCGATCCATCAAAGACTTTATTTATGTAATGGTGCGGATTGTGACGGTCACTTAGATGGTGGTTGTAGTAGTACTAGCGACTCTGAGGAGGTCATGAGTACATGGGCCCAGACTGTGATAGAAAATGTTTCCCCAAATTCTCTGGTGGACGGTGGCCAGTTCCTCAACGTTGCTGGTAAAGATAGATATTGTTTTAGTCTGGAATTGTCAAGGGGTGAGGGAAATTTTGACCAAAAAAGATTTCAACTCCCTTAGGTCGAAAAATAATATTTCTATTGCTTGCTTTCTAGAATCTACACTTAGGAGTAAATATCTTAGATCGTGTTCGCATCTCAAATCTTTTAATAATTCACACATAGTAGAACCCGGAGGAAGATCACATATGTCCGAGAGTATACTTTTGTTGTGGAAAGATTGTGTAAATTTTAGGGTAATATTTTCTAATGCTTCTTTTTCCATCTCTAAACTAATTAACCTAATGGTCTTTCTTGGTACCTTGTGCGCATTTATTCTCCCAATAATGAGATCGGTAGATAAAAAATCTGGACATCTCTTATGTCTTGGTTCGCAAAGATCAATAAACCAACGCTCTTTATGGGTGATTTCAACGACATTGCTAAATGTTTCTAAAAATAAGGGAAACTTGCTCTGAATATTGATAGAATCATTCGATTTAACAACTTCATTAATAGTAATCATCTTGTTTACTTCCCTAGAAAAGGTTGCTTCTTTAACTGGACAAATAAAAGGAAAGATAATGAACACGTAAAGAAAGTCTCGATCGACTTGTTTCATTATTATTATGGTGTGATGCTTTTACTAATGCAATTCTTAAAATCCCACCAACTATCGTGTCAGAGCACTCCTCTTATTATGCAAAAGGATAGCTCTAAACTAAAATATAATGAATATATTATGTTCGAATCAAGATGACTCAAAAATAACCAATGTCGTGAAGTGGTCGAGAAGTCGTGGGAAAGTTTTCGGAGCATTAATAATATTCAGAATTTCTGACATAAAAGCGATGCTACATGTCTTTCTCTACATGGGTGGAGTTGATAAACCTTTCTTCATAATAGGAGACTTATCAACAAATTTTAGTGTGATTTAATTAACTTTCAAAATGACGTATCGTCAAAATATAATCAAGAAAAGAAAAGAGAGATTAATAAGGAACTTGAAACCGTATGGGATCTGGAGGAATCTTTTTGGGCAGATAGAACTAAAGACCTTTAGATAAAAAAAAGGTGATAAAAACACTAAATTTTTCTACGCCTCTACTCTTAAACGAAGGAAAATTAATCATATTAACACTAATAAAATGGAGGATGGTACCTGGACGGATGGCCCCAAGATTATCAATAATACTATTCAGGATTACTATATCAAACTTTTTAAAGAAAATAGTGTTTCAAAGATTGAGTATATTATGAGGCATACTCCAAATAAATTCATGACGCAAGTGAATGATACTCTTACAAGAACGCCTGGCATTGAAGAAATAAAAATGCAGTGTTTAGTATGTCGACTCGAAAGCTCCTGGATCTGACGGCCTCCAGGGAAAATTCTATCAATAATTTTGGGATATTCTTAAGGATGATATTTTCAAACTTGTCTCTGATTTCTATAATCACAATACTTCTCTAGAAAAAATCAACCATACTCTTACTACCCTTGTTCCTAAAGGTGAATTACAAGAAACAAATAAAGATTTTCGTCCAATCGCTTGTATCAACTTCAGCTACAAAATTACATCAAAATTTTTGGCGCTTAGGTTACAGCCAATCATGAATGAAATCATTTCACCTACTCAGACTTATTTCATCAAGGGTATGAGTATTCAGAATAACATTTTGATTGTGCAAGAAGACTTTTTTCTCAAAACAAAAAAGAAAATCCAGAAAGCACTACGTGGGCGTTAAAATCGATAGGGAGAAAGCGTATGATCAAGTCAAGTGAAATTTCCTTCTTGATACGCTAAAAAGTCTCGGATTTTGTGAAAAATTGAGAGTAATTGTATTTCATCTATGTCTCACCAGATTAAAGTTAATGGTCAAAGACTCAAGAAATTTCACCAAATACAAGGCATTAGGCAAGGTGATCTGTTTCACCATTACTTTTTTCTCTTCTTACATAAAGTCTTATTGATCTTTATTAATAGTCAATTCCGAGAAGGTTTGATCAAATGAATTTCGATAACGAGACAATGTCCAAAGCTTACACATCTCCTATTTGCTGACGATGCATTTTTTTATTAATATTATCAAAGAAGAGACTGAAGCTTTTAGAAATACGTTGACAGATTATTGTATTGCTTCAGGACAAATAATTCATCTTCACAGATCTACGATTCTTATTAGCAAAGATACCCTGGAGGAAATTAGCAACAAACTTTCTCGATCACTAAATATTGGGATCACAAGAAATCTAGGCAAGTATTTGGGTATCACTCTCTCTCTTAAAAGATCTAAATATGAGAACCTTAATTATATCAAGGATAGGCTTCTATCTTAAATCTGCTAGTTGGATTTCTTGTCTTCTTTCGGATGGTGGGAAAGAAGTCCTCATTAAGGTTGTTCTTCAAACTATTCCCAGTCGTGCCATGTCTATCTTCAAATTTCTCAAAGACCTTTATAAAAAAATGTCTGGAGTCGTATCCAACTTTTGTTCAGGGATCAAAGAAATGATACACTGAATGGCTTGGAAAAAAGTGTCTAGAGCTAAAACCATTGGACGTATTGGGTTCGGTGATTTCCAAAAAAATGAATATAGAACTTCTTGCTAAATATGCATGTAGAATTATTAATTATCCAGAACCTCTCGTGTGTAGAGTTCTCAAAGGAATATATTGCCAAAACAAAAGAATATGGGATACGAATCTTGCAAATAAGAATCTAGAACTGGGCAAGCATCTTCAAAGGTATCCAAACTCTTAAAAAATTCTCTATTTGGCAAATCGATAACAGGCTAAATACTAACATTTTAGAGCATAATTGGGTTGGAAAAGGGTATAAAGTGAAAAAACCGGTCAACTGTAAAGTTGAAGTTGTTAACGAATTCTTTAACAAAGATATGTCAGGACGGAATTTAGATCTCATCAAGAAAATCATTCCACCAAATGTTGTGGGTGAAATAAAAAAATCTCGATTCTTCAGTTAGACTAGGAATATAAACTTATTTGGACATTTTGCAAAGGTGGTATTTACTCTACCAAATCTGGCTACGACGCTCTAGTTAGTGAGGATATCAGTTGTGAGGCCCAATCCTCCCACATGGAAGAAAGTAGTAAAACTGCGCTTTAGAAAACTGTCTGGCATTCAAATGTCCCATCAAACATTAGGATTTTTGGATGGAAGATTTACAGTGAGGCCCTTCCAACTAAGAGTAACCTTCATAAAAAAATGTGTCCAGTGTGCTAAATGCGAATAGTGTGAAACTGATAATGAATATATTGAACATCTCTTCCTCAAATGTCCTTTTAGCATCAATGTGTGGGCTGATTCAGCTATGAAGTTAAGATTGATAGAGACTACAAAATTTCCTTTGCATAATGGTTATTACTCACAATTAATAATATTTCGATACCGGTTGGGATAAAAAAGTGATTAATTCCTACATTCTTTGCACTACTTGGAATATCTGGAGTGAAAGAATGAAAGGACTCTTTGAAAACAAAAAATGGTCCACCTGCAAAATTTCAAGGAAAACTAACTCTTTTATTTCGGGTCTTCATATCATGTGTTTAACAACAACCGCCTCCTTAAAGAAGACAATGTGATGTCTCCCTAAATGTTCTAATTTTATACCCTTGGGAGACATCATTTTTTGTGTTTATTTGATTATTTAGATAGACTTTTGATGCTAATGCAATAATTCAATTTTCCTCTTTAGATTTTAGTACTTTTGATTTATTAAGCTTTTGCGCGTAATATGGGTTGTTTTTAGTGAAAAGTTGTAGGTTTCTAATACTAGCAAGGAGAGGAATCAAGAATAGAAGTCTTAGATCGTGTAAAGAAGTCGAAGGCGAGAAGGAATATCCCGAAGACCTGAAAAATTTGAGCTGAAAATCTGGAAGGCTGATGAAGATTGCTGATTTTGAGCTACTTAAAGATGGAATCAGCCTCTGAGTTGTAAAGAAGATTCGTACCTTATCGAGTTACGAAGAATTAGCAAGTTGAATGAGTCAATTCGGAGTTATATTGAGAAAGTTACACCTGTTTTAGTGAAGGGTGTACAGCATTTACGGGATTTGGACTTAAATTATGGACTTGGGCCTTTTAATATTTGACTAATTAACCTAATTAAAAGCCCTAGTCCGAATTTAGCACTATAAATAGGCCTTTAGACCCCATTATTCAGTACCTCTCATTTTATTCTTCAATTTAAATCACCCTTAGAAGAGAGTGTCCAGAGAGAAAGTCAGCAGCAAGGAAAAGGAGAAAGCTAAGAGCTGGAGAAAGTAATCTTCTCCAAATCACAGTCAAACCCAATTCCTAATTAGGTTCTATCTTTTATTTCTATAATTTGTAAACATGAATTTTACTTTTATTTTCTTAGTTTTTGTCTTTTCAATTATTATGAGCTAAACTTAAATAGTGCTTGAGAACGCATACTGGGTTAATCCCAATTTGATTTTGTTTCATGTGTTTGATTTGGGATTTTTATAATTGAAATCAAATTGGGTAAATTGTATTGCTCATTAATTTGCTTTTATTTACTATGAATGACGTAATTAACCAATCGTAGGCTTTAGTATCTAGGCTATTCCATTTAGTGGCGAATGGATCACCTTGACGAGGGGTCTGGGTACAGAACTAATTAATGAATGTAGGATAGAAATTAGAGACTCTGGCGAGCTTAATTAATCCTATGGCCAATTGGGTAGAATAGACTTAATCACTTGAAGGTGGACTATAATCACCCTGACGGGGTTTGTAGCACCCAAGAGTAGCTCCTTAGTCCACCCTGACGGGGGTAAGGAGAATTCCGAATCCCGACCAAAACATATTTATCAATTTGTCCCTTAAACAATACATGAAATGAATGATAATTAGGGGAAATCCTTGCGTCTCTCAAGTATTGCCTTTCCTACCTTGCGTAAACTACTTTATTTTCTTGCGTTTAGTTTAATCATTGCATTAATTTAGTATTTTAATTATTTGTCTTAGTCTTAGAAAACCAAAACAAACAATTCTCAAAATCATTTACTTGTTTTCACGTGCAACTAACCACTATTCGATAAGCATTAGAGTCAACCATTCCGTCCCTGAGAACGAATCTGTTTTATCACATATATTACTTGGGACAACCGTACACTTGCGGTTGTGGTTCTCTTATCCTTATTGCATTTATTTTAAGAACACACAAAGGACCACCACAATGATGTCAGTAAAAGTCAAGAGAACCCCATCCTTGAGGACAATGCTAACACCATTTGGTTATGTGATGCCTCACTCACGAAAGAATAGGAACTTGCGGGTATTGCTTCTATTGCCATTGAAACTGGAGGTGAAATCAAACAAAAGGTAACAAGAAGATGTTACATCAGAAATGCTCAATTTTTAGAGTTATTCCTTCTACTCTGACAACCTTGAGCTTATTCAAGGTATCCATAAGAAGACAAACCTTCATCGGAGTCTTAAAGCACTTCTAATCGAGTTAGAGAAATGGTTATCCCGCTTTCCTAATTGGAAAATTTCCCATATAAAAAAGAACTTTAACAACACAGTGGATGCACTCGCTAAATGAATCTGACAGAGTGTTTGATCTTTTGGAATAGTATGATCCCATACTTATTCGGGCTTTTAATTTTCTTACGAATTTATGTAATCGTTATGAAATTGTTTTTTACTTTGACAAAAAAAATATCTAAATAGAATTACCTCTAAGTTGTAATTAGGATTTTAATTTTAAAAAATCCTAAAATAAATTGATACAACAATAAAATAGTTGGACAAGTTAAATTACGTTTAAGATAACTTGAGTGAGGAAAGAGCTACTGCGAACAGCAAAACCAATCCAAAGAGATATACAGATTTGCCTAACTCTGAAACAATCATGGCGGCTTCTTCTTCTCTCTTGGCCTCTCAAACCCTAACCTTTACTCTCACCAACCCAACTCATAAACCACACGTCATTCGCTTCAACCCGGTTCGATTTAACATCTCAAAATCCAAACCAATTTCCTTTATCTCACCCCAAATATACCCAATCCATACCCAAAAGAATTCAACGATTATAGCTTCTTCATCTTCTCTATCCTCCGAATCGTTCACCACCTCAAACCCAACTCACCCTTTACTCACAGGGTCAACTCGTACACTCACAACTCTATTATCAATAGCTTTAACAGCATCGAAAGTGTTCACCCACAAACTTGTTAGCTCAAATGTACACCAAGCTCTTGTTCACTCAGCGGGACCCGCCTTTTTCGCGGCAATGAAGGACCGGCCAGTTAGTTCCTTAAACACACCATTAACCGTGGTTGCTGCAGGTTTAGCTAAATGGCTTGATATATACAGTGGGGTTTTAATGGTTAGGGTTTTACTCAGTTGGTTTCCAAATATACCCTGGGAAAGACAACCATTATCTGCTATTAGGGATCTTTGTGATCCTTATTTAAATCTTTTCAGGAATATTATTCCCCCAATTTTTAACGCCTTGGATGTTAGTCCGCTTTTAGCTTTTGCTGTGTTAGGTACTCTTGGTTCAATTCTTAATAGCAGCAGAATGTGATTGATTAAGGAGAGCTTCTATTGAGTATGGATTAGTAATTTTGATATAATTTTGTAATTTTTTATATCTACTAGTTTTGTAGTGAATATTGATTAATATTAATATCATCATACGTTTATCTTACAAAACAAGCAATAATAAACAACTTTATCTTAAGGACTAGTTTTTCTTGAAGAAAGAAAGTAAAGTTGGTTGTTTATCATTTGTGCTCGTAGTAGTTTTGTTTTTCTTTGAACTTGCTTGATCAAAAGTGTGCTTGGTATTACTAAGACTCTGAATGGGCACTATGGGCTTTATATCCTCCTTGTACTCTTGCTTAATCGAAATGTTTGTATCTCCATCATGTGTAAATTTTCCTTTCTTTCTTTCTGGCGGGTTAATTTGGTCATTTTTGTTGATATTTGTACTCTCTAGTGTTTGATCTTCCTCTTTCAATGAAGTTTTTGTGGGTTTATTTTCTGTCTCATCTTCTCTTTGGTTTTTTGTGCCCTTCTTTGTAAAGAAGTGAGAGATAGGCTTGCTTTCCTCAGTCTTTAATGGTATCTGTAGATTCAATTTTGTTTAAATTTAATTAAATTATAAAACGGTAAAAGATAATAATGAGAGGCTTTTTTACCTCTTTGATGCATTCTGGTCCATCGAAAGAAGGCTTGCCCATTGCAGGAGTTACTGGATACCATGCCTGTTAATTACCGAGTAGTTAATTATAGTTATACTGTTTGATTAGTTTATTACAGCTCTTACCAAATCTGAATTTTCGTATGGTTTAAAAAGTTGGTCAAAATTTGAAGTTGGAGATCCATTTAGCCATAAATCAGATGATTCCTTGTTCCCAAATATAACAGGCATTCTATCTGCATAATAGTCACAGTAAAATACACTTTTAACAAAGAGTAATTGGGATATTTTAGATTTATTACTGACCATGAAGCCATTTTAGTGATGTAGATGATGAAGTTGTCACAATTGTGAAGGTATAGATACTCTCTCCTGCATAGTTAACCCAAGGAACAGTTTGAAAATTAGCAGGAATTAAAAAAGTAAGAGCTCTAGAATGATTATTAAATTGAAATATACCTTCAGCATTTTTCCATAAATCAAAAAGTGCAGCAAATACAAGTGGTCTGCCATCTTTAAAATGTATGTAGTAAGGTTGTTTCTTTGATCCATCTTTCTTCCATTCATAGAATCTGAACACAATAATATTTGTTAGTTTTTTAAGCAAAAAGGATATATTTGGCTATTTTGTAAAACATTGGGGTGCAACTGATAATTTATAAGAAATAACATACCCTTCAACAGCCACCAAACATCTATTTTTAGGAATAAGGCGATTGAAAGAAACCTTCTCTCTAATAGACTCACTCCGAGCATTAAACTGCAATTAACAATATTAATCACACGACTATTCCATATTAAACATTGTTTGCACGATTATAATTCTGTTAATAACATGGTGAGACTCAAATGATAACTCAAAATACAATAGTTACCATTTTGTAGTGGTCTGGTTTTTCAGTTTTCTTCATGAAGCTAGGTATAAGGCCCCATTTCATACACTGGAGAACAACTCCTTGTTCTTGGACTTGGCCTTGTCCATCGCCGTTGCTTACATCATCTCTGCGTACGACCGGTATATTGAACCCCGGTGAGACATTGTTTGACGGACGATACCTAAAATAGCGTGAGAAAAAGTTAGTAATAAATCGATGAAGTTAGGAAAATGGTATGTTAGAGCTGTAGATGGTTACCGGTCGGTGTTTATGTGACGAACCGGCCGGCCGTTGAGATGGCAAGCACGAGGAAAATCATCGGGCCTTAGAGTACAGCGAGTTCTGCCACACATGGTTTTTGTTTTACTTTTTCGTTTCGATAATGGGAAATGAAGAAGGGCGGGAAGAAAGTGAGCGGTTTATTTTATGCTAAGCATATGGTGGAAGTTTGAACCGCTTGCCTCACCGTTGGATCCATTTTTCTCAATCTCGAAACAAATGGATATATATGACAATTGAATATTACTAAATAGTGCTGATAATTTATTTAGAAAAGAAAAAGAGTACTAATATTTTATTTTTTGGTCTGGAAGTACTAGCTTTGAACCAATAGTAAAATTGAATATTTTACTAAATAGTGGAGTAAATACTATTACTATTTTATTTTAAAAGAAAAATACTAACTCCCATCTCTCTCTCTACATAATTTTTTTGGTTATTGAGAATGAACACCCTATGATAAGTTAGGAGAAAAAAAAAAGTCAGGAGACTCTAATTTCAAAACCAAGAGTGAGATTTGCATAATCTAAGGGTTTTTTGGCGTTTAATGGAGGATATAAGAGGAAGAGAGAGATGAGACAAAACGCGGTTTGTGAAAGTTGGAAAAGACAAACATGTGGAGTTTAATCTTATGGGGAAAAGAATTAACGAAATTCATATGTTAAGGGAAAATATGTACTCGACATTTTGCAGGGCAAAGGTCAAAGTTTTCGGGAACGATAACGCAAGAACTGAAGAAAAAGAGAAAGACATTGATTTAGAGGTGGATAATGGAAAAATATATTATTCTGATGATGTGTGATGTATTGGTCATGCTAGTGAGGCCGTAAGTAGTGGAAGTATCGAAGAGGACGATGTGAGTATCTTTGAGTTACCATCGAAAAAAGTTTCGACCCAAACAATCTTATGGACGGCGACTAGTCCTTTAAAATGGTTGGGATAGATGGATAACTTCATTATGTGGAATAGTCGAGATTGGTCTAAGTCTCTTGTTTGTAATATATGTTGTTGTTTCTTGTTTACTTGAATCTAGAATGCATAGGAAGAACGTTAGGTCATCGAGTCAATTTAAAAAAAGATTATAGTTTTGTATTAGAACTCCAGGGGAAGAGCATCTTGGTTCGGGGGAGTTCTTCTTTTATAAAAAATCATACTAAACTCAAGGTCGTTAGGTTCAGTCGTTTTTTTTGTAATTGCTTATGTTAATTATGATTGTGGAATTTTGTGGTAGGTTGTGTTTGTCCATGTTCCCACAGATTTCGAAGAACGTGACAAATTTTGGATTAACTTTCCAACGGAAAAGTCACGGCTGACAAACCGGTTATGTTTGCTGGTAATTTTAACAACATCGGAAAAAAATGCCGAAAGCTCGGGAAAAAAGATAAAAACTTTTGGTTCTTAAGTAGTTTCCAAACCAACTCTGATAACAAAGCTAATTTCTAATCTCCAACCTAACCTTCTTGTGTAGGTTTACAAATTTGATCCCAACCGATCCAATATATCTTCCTTTTCTTCTCTGACGTTCCCCATATGAAGTCCTGTACCACTCGATCAATTTCGCCGCATATATAATTAGGGAGCTTTATGATCTTCATAAGATAGATTGGGATAGAAAATAACATCGATTGAACAAGAGTAATATGCCCTGCCATCGATAAATTATTTGCCTTCTGTGTAGGTAATTTGCCTTGCATACGCTCTATAATCCCTTTCAAAAATCCTTTTAAAAGATGCACTGAATCTACAGGCGCCCCCAAGTAAGTTCCAAATGATTCGCTTAGGCAAAACTCACTCCTCCTCACAAGTTCCTCCTTGATGTCCACCTTCACATTCATAAAAAAATAGATAAAGGGTGTTTCCTCACTTAATGGCTGCCCAGCCTCGCCACAAAAAAAAGCCCATTGTTTCATGAATTAGAGTAACCTCTAAAGCTGACGCTTTGACAAAGAGAATCAATCATCAGCAAAATTAGATGAGGCAGTGCCAACCCTTGGCTATGAATCTGAATAGGCTTCCACCTTTCTGCCTTGCATAACTCATGGATAAGGAAGGACAGTCGTTCCATGCACATGATAAAAATGTATGTTGACGACGGGTCCGTTTGCCGAATTTCTGGGAACGGATTTATTATCAAGAGAGGTTCTCCATTCTAAAGGTCTTCCATCTCTTTAATGTCCATTGAAGACATGATAGTTGACACCCATGTTGGAGAAAAATCAAAGTGTTCAATCGTATCCTCAATAAACTCCCATTCTAAGCTTGTCACATGCCTTTGTTAAATCAATCTTCACTGCCATGATATCTCTCTCTATTAATATTTCATTCGATGATCCATTTTTCGAACTAGCACAATATTATCTGTGGTAAACCGGCTTGGAGAAACCCATTTTGGCAAGGGCCAATTATATTAACGAGCAAGGGTCATTGTTGATTGACCATTACCTTCATAATAAATTTACAAGGTGAATTAATAAGGCTAACATGCCTAAACTAACTTACCTGATTAGGATCTATGACCTTCAAAATGAGGTGAATGAGCGTTCCATTGATCGCTGGTGGAATCGAACCTGTTTCAATAGACTCGTGAACCATATCATAAACCGATTCCCCTCCCGTTGCCCAACGCTTCTGATAGAGAGCAAGTTACATACCAATGATAATTCCTATAAACCCACCACCCCAAACTCAAGCTCTAGACGAGTGTCAAAACATCGCGATTCGAGTGCGGTGTCATATGGTAAAGTCCTAAAAATCTAAAGTGACAACTAGTGTAGTCCATCGTGTGCACTAAAGATAAACCTTAATTGAGTTGTGATAAAAAAAAATCAATTCATGTAGGTGTAAGATAAAACATGTGATGTGTTTCTAAATGTGATATTATGCACATTTAGAGAGGTTAGGTATATGACTAATACTATCAGGATATGTCATATACTTAACCAAATAATCACATATACATAGTAGTGTACTTATAGCAAATGTGTGCACATACAATCCTAATGTACATGCTTGTGTGCCTAGGTACTAGAATGTGATGTGTTATAAATATGAAAGCATATAATAAACAACCATACAACATTCTACTCATAACAAGTTATTACATAACATAGTGCTCATATTAACAAGATGAGAGCATGCACATGTATGCAACGAAGTCATGCTTGAATGCTTCAACTCTCAACATGTGAAATTATTTAATGAAGAATATAAGCGAGTTCTTAGTTGGTCACTTTTTCAAAATCAACCATATATCAAGTTATAATCTAGGGAGTTATCAACTCATGTGAATGTCTATATAACAAAAAACAATCATGCTTGAGATGAGTCAACTAATGACAAAGATATGTTGCATATATGAAAAACTGTAATTATTAGCAACAACTAACATGTTAAACACATAAAAATTTGTTAAACACATAAAGATTTGTTTCACAAAACACACACAAAAAAGGTAATATGCTAATAGTATGAAAGTCACTAACAATTTTAAGAAGAAGATTGCAACTAACGGGAGCCTGAGGGTTGATTGAAGATGATTAAGTTTGTTAATCATTTTTGAAATATTTAGTTATAGTTCATTTTGCATTTTAGTCCTTCTAAAATTGTAAAAGTCTATTTATTTATTTATATATTTTATTTGAGATTCCCACACTATTGGAATGCTCATTGAGTTGTACAAGTCAACACACTATTGAGCCTTAATAAAATGTTTTGATTTGCCGATAAAAAATAGAGAGAGAGAGAGAAAGAGAAAACTAAATTACGATAAAGCCTATGTAACATCAATATTGTTTTTACCTAATATTATGTCGTCCAAGAAATGGTCTTAGAGATGGGAGTGTATAGGAATTATGCAGAGTAAAGAATGATCTAGTCCAAATGGATCAATTCAAATTAATCTATAAAGATCCAATATTTAGAGTTAATAAATATATTTAGTAGAAATATACAAGAGCAATGATATATGAGTGAAATACTCGATCAAGCGCTTAGTGTATATTCTCAATGAAAGATACTAGCAAATAATCAAGGAGAAAATCACACAAGTACTAAACATGTAAAAATCTGAGCCTGAGATATATATGATACTGTTTAGACAATAGAACAAACACTTGGCATGCACAAAAATAAAGAGATAGGGAAGAGATCATGTACATGCGATTTAGAGTGGTTCAACTCATGTAGGCTTAGTCCACTGCCTAAGTTCTATGTTCCTTTAGGATTTGGAGAGACCTTACACTATAATCTCCCATGCCTCTAAAAGGTGAGAGCACAAACCTTTACAACATCTTCGAGATGCCCTCCGAAGGAAACCCATAGTGTACCACTAGCAAAAGTAATCTAAGTGTACAATTCACACTCGCAATGTCACTTCACAAGATCTGAATCTTTCCTCCGTGTATCACCACACAAGAACACATATACATTTTATACTAATAATCTATCACTTTACACACACGTGAAGCCTTCACTTGTGCCTACACCTACACGATATCTAAAACTACTTTTGTCTAGTATATTAAAGATCACCTTCTCAGTAGACCAAGAGCACCACTAGGGTTTATGACTAAGCCTAGTCCATATAGTTCTTATACTCCTTGATGAGTATATAAATACATATATGGTCTAATTACAAAGACATATATATATATATATATATATATATATATATATATATATATATATATATATATATATATATATATATATGTGTCTGTGTATTTAGACTAATGGTTGCTTTGGGACTATCTTTGAAGATAAATTTTGAAAGCTTCAAATATGGTGTAAGAAGTTTCATTTTTTTTAGTCTCGAGAACTCATACTTATAAGCAAAAAGCTATCTAACAGACACGTCCACGTGTCAGCTCCTCACTGATTGATTATCCACTTGTCGGGTATCCACACTCTTTTTGGTCGGATGACCCAGATATTTGTGGTGTTCGCCTTTCTAACAGATACTTTCTAATGACTCTTTTTCGTCTTTTCATTATATTGTCTATAATCTTCGAGTAGCTGCTCATCTTTCTTAAGGTATCATATTAATTTCAAACCTTTAGACAATGGCGGTTTACATGTCGGATACCCGACTTATCTAGTCGGAGGTCCAGTAATTTGTGGTTTTTTTATATGATGGCTCAGAGGTTTGATCATTTAGCTTGATTGGCCTCTTCAACGTACATTTTGCGGTAGTCCAGTTTTTGACATCTTAGGTGGTCCGATCTCTTAACTTTCTTCACCTCTAATTCTTGAGGTTCTTTGCGGGTCCAATCTATTGCTCTTTTGCAACTCCTTCAATTGATCAGCTTAGACAGTCTGTATGTGATCCTTCGGGATATGAAGACCTATTTTTGCAGAATTTTCATATCGTGTTGAACCGACAAGTCTTATATGCAATTCTCGTTACTCTCGTAAAATCAAATAATTCAATACTTAATATTTTTATCAACAAATACATCAATCAAAATATAATCTTTAGGCCAAACATATTCTAAAATACCTTACAAAAATTCTCACGTGGACATAATAGAAAAAAGAAAAAAAATTGACATGAGGATTAAAAACGAAACAAAAAATATAGTCAATAAACAATTTATAGGATTTTTAGAGTTTAAGGACCAAAACGGAGAAATGTCTATAATACATGGACCTCAAAGAACTTCCTAGAGAAAAAGGACTAAATATGAAAATACGCATAGATACTTCATACTTCATTTCATTGTAAACCCCTTTCGTTAACCCCTGTTAATCACATCAGCAAACCACCCTTCACTTCTGTAACTCAGTTCACTATTAACTCATGCTCTCCCTCGCTAGACGAATCCAGAGGTCTCACCCATGTCTTCTTCTAACCACACGCCAATTTCAATCTGCTCGAACTGACTCCGGTTCAAGACCACCCCCACGGCGACGGTCCAAACACGCGGCTAATTTGATGTTAAAAAAGACCGACGACAAGTCTGAATGGTGGGTAGTTGACGGAGAAATGCACGAGATCGGTGAAAACGTCCCTCCGAGAGAACGTTTCATTATTCCCAGACAAAACCTCCCTAACAAACGCCGTAAACAGCTCCGCGAACAGTTCATGCGCCGCACGCGCCTTGTTCTCAAAGAATCTGTAATTTTTCTTCTCTTAGACCATATCTATGTACATATTTGTGTAATTGGAGCTTACTTTTACTAAGAATGTTGATTGAAATGTGAAAAATTAGCTTAATTAGATTTATAATTGTATGTTTACTGAACTTACTTACAGGAGCATGAGCCATGGTGTAAAAGATACATGGAACTATACAATGAAACAAGAGAGAATTGGGAGAGACTATATTGGGACGAAGGTTACTCCAAAAAACTTGCTCAAGATCATGCTAACTATGACTCTGCTGAGGAAGATGATGAAGATTTTAATCCAAATAGGTTATTTCCCTTTATTTCACATCATTCTTTTACTTGCAAGAGCTCATCATAATACTAATGAAACACTCCCTCTTTTTAATTGCAGGAGAAGGCCACAATTTGCTGAACCCATGAAGGTACTAAATAATAGTTACTAAACAACCTTAATAAAATGAAAATGGATAATTGAATTTGAATTTTGTTACAGGAAGGAGGGTTTGTAAGAAATAGACAAGGGGGACCATGGGAAAAGGTTAGTTTCTGGTTTATATAATTTTATTGACTTCATTTAAATTAATTAATTTTTTTATTCCAGGAAAGAGGGTTTGTAAGAAATAGACAAGGTGGAGGTGGTACATGGGAAAAGGTTAGCTTAATTAAACAAAAAGCCTTTAAAAATATTATAATATTATTTATAAACAAAAGTTTAATGTTTAAATACAGGAAGGAGGTATGGGAAGAAATAGAGAAGGGGGAGGAGAGAGATGGGAAAAAGTTAGTTTAATCCGCGATAAATTTGAGTATGATAGAGAAAGAAGAATGAGAGAAAAAGGTTAGTTTTTTTACTCAGATTCTTGTTTATATTTTATGTATTGCAATGTTTGTGATATGTGTGTGTGTTTTTGCAGCATTTGCGCCTATGAATGAGCGAAATGATATTGTGAAGGATGATGCAGTTTCTAAATTACAGCCTTTCGATCCTCATAGTTATTTATCTGATGATAGTGATAGTGATAGTGACTGATTAAAGAGTCAAATATCGTATTTCTCAAAGTTCCAATAAAGACAATCTTGAAGGGACCTTTAAGGAGCATGATGGAGTGACTGATACTTAGATATGGAAGTCTGGCTTTTTCAGAAGTATGAGAGACATGTAAATAGATTTCTGGGTATTGAAACTCTACTTTACTGTTAGTTATGATAATGTAACTGTAAAAGAATTAGTTTAATTTGGATTATGTTGTCTTTGTGTTTTGCATTCATTGCTTTGGATTTATGTTATTGCTATGATGTTCAGAGTAGTAAGGTTACTGTTTTTGAAGATTTTGATACAAAATTATTGGAACCAAGTGAACGAAAATTCAAATAGATATAATGATATAACCTAGTGGGAAGAGAGGATTTTGGAAATCAGAATGCAATTCATACACCATGCAATTTACGTTTTTTTTTCATACATGAGAGGCTTAAAAGCCGTTAAGAAAAAGAAATTACAATCAGAACAATTCAATCTTATTGAGTTTCGAGTACAACTCTAACAGTTTCACATTCAATTCTATCTCTAGTTTTAAAGTTCCAAAGATAATCGGGAGGGCCGTTAAAATCCATCGGTTGTGTTTGCAGCCTTGCTAGGGATAGCAACGAATCGGATATCCTCGAAAAATTACATAACCACATCCACATCCATTAAGAAAAACGATAACCAAATCCGCATCCGTTAACCATCGGATTTTAGAATTATTTACCAAATCCGCATCTGCGACGGATGCGGTTTATCTGCGGTTGACCCATATCCGCGATCGTATAAAATGATTTTAAAAAAATAATTCTAAAATTAGCTACAAAATTATTGGAAGACTATAAAATGATATTAGGCAATATAGTAATAAAATAGATAATCATCAATTAGCTAGTTTATGGATGGAATAATTATATTTGATCGATATTATGTATGAAATTTGCATATATAGAATATCTTTATATATATATATATATATATATATATATATATATATATTAATGTTTTATTTTTTATTTTTTTATTCGGATTTTGGATTATCCGTCGGATTATTGTAAAAGACTAAATCCTAACGGATAATCCATTGGTTACCTTTTGTGAGAACCAAACCCTCATGGATGCACCATCGGTTCCACTAATGGATTTTTTATCGGATCGAATATCCACCGGTTACGGTTAATATTTGAACCATTTCCATCCCTAAGCCTTGCTCCTTTTGCCAATTTATCCGTGCAAAGATTTCCTTCACAGAACACATGTTCACTTCAAATGTAGGATAATTTCTTAGCATTGAACAACATTCACTTATGATTGAAACATGGCGACTACCTAAGCTTCCACCGTCCTTCACTAGCGCATGGAGCTTCCCCAAGTCCCTCTCATGGTGAGTCCTTAAGCTCCCACCGCCCTTCACTAGCGCATGGAGCTCCTTCGAATCTGTTTCAATACATAATTCTCTAAAACCTTTACTAATAGCCCATCTTAGGCCAAAATGAAGAGCAAACATCTCCGATACAAAGGGAGAATCAGCTATACATGAACCAATAAAACCTGTAATGCGGTGGGTCCTTGTGTGTTATAAAATAATGCGATAAAGATTAGGACTCACAGACCGCAAGTGTTCGGGTCATTCAAGTAATAAACCAATAATCGGGTTTTCGTTCTCAGGGATTGGACTGGTATAACCCAAGTGTTCAATAGATAAGTAGTAGTAATTGCTAGTACGAAAAAGAAAAAGATATAAAGCTTGTTTGGTTTTTTGTTGTTTAAGAGCTAAGATGCGAATAAAATACTAATTTAGCTAATGCAAATAAATAAAACGCAAGTAAAGTAAATATGAGTAGACGCAAGAATGAGAATGTGTACTTGAGTCTCGCAAGGGATCTACCTATATGTATATAATTAATGCTTCTGTTTAAGGGCTAAATTGGTATTTATGTATTAGTCGGGACTCTATAATCTCCTAACCCCCGTCAAGGTGGACTTATGATTTATCATACGGTATTATAAACCCCGTTAGGGCGATTATACCTACTTTCGAATGGTTTTAGTCTCTTACCCAATTGGCTATGTGGTTAGTCAAGCCCGTCAAGGTCATTGACGAATACCACACGTCTATTACCTAGGTCTGTAATAAAACCCCCTGTCAAGGTGATCACTTCCCCACCAAAGTGAATAGCCTAATTACTCAATCCTATTTCTAATTGTCCAGAATAAAAATAGTAAATTAACATGCGATAAGAGTCAATACGAAATACCCAATTTAAATTAAATTCAACAATCCCAAATTCAGAAAAACATCAATTAAATAAATAAGGGTTCAACCCATAATTGCGATTTTCAAGAACTCAAAGTATTTATATCATAATGTAATTAAAAACTAAAATAAAAGATATAGTACTCATCATCAATTACAAAAATAAAATGAAGAACCTAATTGAAGGATTGAATATAACTGTAGTTGGAAGAATAACTTTCTCCAGCTCTTGCTCTTTCTCTGGACGTTCTCTTCTAAAGATGATTTAGTTTAAAGAATAAAGAGAGAGGTGCTGAATAATGAGGTCTAAAGGCCTATATATAGTGGAGAAATCGGATTGGGTTTTTTAATTAAGAGGATTAGGTTAATTGAATAAAAGCCCAAGTCCAAATATGAAATCCCGTAACTTATGTGCAACTGTTACTAAAATGGCCGTAACTTCCTCAAATAAACTCCAAATTGACCCATTCCAGTTTCTAAATCTTCCTAACCCAGTAAGGAATAAAACCTATTTCACGACCCAAAGGCTGAATCCACATCTAAGTAGTTAAAAATCAGCAATTAACATCAGCCTTCCAGATTTGCAGCTTTCCTAGTCAACTCTTCGGGATATCTTTTCTCGCCTTTGTTTTCTTCACTCGATCTAAGACTTTAATTCTCGATTCCTCTCCTTGTATTGATGCTCCCTAGCATCCATGGACCTACAAACTTTGCACTAAAAACAAACTATTTAACGTGCAAAAGCTTTAAAAATAAAATATAATAAATTCCACGGAGAGGAAATGAAATATAACAAAATAAGCCTAAAAGTCTATCATACAAGTCAAATAATCACCTAAAAAGATGTCTCATAAGGGCATAAAATTAGAACAAAAAGGGAGACATCAAGACCCCAAACTCAAACCTTTGTCGTCCCGACAAAGAAAAACAAAACAATGGTCTAAGGTGAATGCAGAAATGCAGAATCTAGTAAATACACCCAAAGCAAAACTTAAAACAAATCTCATATAGAAAATATTAGGAATTAATATACACATACACTTATCATGCAAAAATCAAGCACAAATAATATCAATCTTAAAATTAATTTCACAATGCTAGAAGGTTACGCTTGTACTTATCTCAGTATGATGGCTATAGGGTGTTCATTGATCCTCGCTCGATTTGAACGCTCCACTTAGCATACTCCCTATTAGCTGAATTATAAACTCACTATGTACCTAGGAATCACGAGGACTTTATGGTTTTAGCGTAGGCTTAGGGACGGTGTGGTATGTATATTTGGTAAATTTGAAGTGAGCTTTTGGCTCTCTCCTCACTTACCATCAACAACTGTCCACGAGCTTGAGTTGAAACTCGAATAACGTTCTCACTCAACCCATTTGACGCACTAATTTAGCGTCCCCATATTTACCCAATAAGTACTAAAATGATTTCTAAACTTCCACTTTGCCGGTTACTTTATTTTTTTATGTATAAAAGTTTCAAGAACTTTCAAAAGATTTGGATGAAGTTTCTAACTTTTGGTGTTCTCGAAGGTGTATGGATATGAATTATGTTGTATTGTGAGTTGGATCATAAATATTTCAAGGTTTGGGAAAGGCTTAATGGATAACTTTTTGCTTTGATGAAGGAAAAATTTTGGACTAAAGTGTGAATTCTTTGGTGTTTAAGTTAAGATTTATGATATGATTGTGTGTTTCGATGATGTTTAGAGAGATGGTTTGATGAAATTTTGGTGTTTTGATAATGGAATTTAAGTGGTTTTGGAGCTTTGGTTCGTCATCAATGGTATTTCATATGTGGGAGGCCAAAGGAAAGGGGGAAATAAGGTTTTCTTAAGGTTTAGGTCAATTCTCGCCGGCGGAAACCGGGAGCCCGTTTTTGGAAATCGGGTACCCGGTTTTTTTTAACCTGGACGCAACTCGACCTTGCGTCTACGTTACGCACAGGTCAGAGAGTTGCCTTCAGAAACCGGGTTCCCGTTTGTCGTCGACGAGCGCCCCTCCAAACGCAGCTCAGACGCAACATGTTGCGTCTCCCATTACGCACATGTCAGAGAGTTTGGGACCTACAACTCTTGAAATCGGGTTCCCGGTTAGCTCCTGTTTTGCAACCCATTTTTCTTCGTTTTTCAACATATGAACCCCAAACTCATGACCTTTTTACTCTTGAAATCATCAAAACAACCAACCTTTCTCATTTCTTAAGAATTAAACACTAAATAAATAACCATTATTCATACTACGAATTTAAAGACATGAAAGCAATTAAAAACATGGGTTGTCTCCCAAGAAGCACTTTTTTTATTACGTCGTTAAGTTCGACGCGTAACCTTCCATGAAGATGGTATTGAGGTCTTTGCGGTTCTCCTCCGCTTAAACTCGCCTTTTCCTTGATATGAAACTTTTGGTACTTTCCCACCTAACATTTGATTTAATCGATCTTTGAAAGGGGTGGATAATTACCTCGTTTCACCTTCTTATTTTCCCGACGAATCTCATTTTCCACCATATATGATAGTAGATGACTGGCCTCAATGGTATAAGCTCATTTTTATTCCTCGGTTCGATCATGTGTTCATCTTTAAAATGTGGTGGGTAGGTGCTCATCCTTGCCACTTTACTCTCGCGGTGTGGCACCTTGCTTGTATAAAACATATTGATCATTGTTGGTAAAAGAGGTGATTCTTTAGCTCTATTTTCACTCAAGATTCTTGGTGGAGATGGTAATTGATAAAAAAATTGTGTCAGAGATTCAACTTCTATTTTATTGTGAACCTTTAATTCTTCAATTGACCCCTCAACCACTTCAGATTCGTCTTTGCTTTCAACCCATTCTTCCACTATTACCTCATCATATTTTTGTTGTGGAATCTCTCTAATCTCGATCACCCTTCTTCTTTTTTGAGTTCTATATCTTGGTCATGTGAATGCACCATAGGAATAGCAATTTCTGTTTCAATTTCTAGGATTTTCGTTGCTACTCCTTCTTTCACCATGCTAACAAGTCCTCAACCACGTGGTTGTATCCATTTATAATTGGCACGGTGGTCATATCACTATCAATAATATCTTATTTCAACACCTCCTCCTCAACTACTTTTTCTTGTTGATCTCTTCCATCCCTTGGTAGAATAGAATCTACATAGGACTGGCTACCACTTTCGGCTAAGTTAGGAGAGTTGTTTCGGGCAACCACTTCATCTATCATCTGTTGTATGAGTGCATGGGTGGCTCTGCTTTTCTCTTCTCTTGCCTTTCGCTCTTGATCTCTTGCCTCGCTTTCCTCAAATAGGCGCTGAACTTTAGCAAATGTCTCCTGTAGTGCCTCTTGCTGATAGTGATGAGGTGGAGAGTGTTGAATGTTTTAACCCACTAGTTGTTCCATCATTTCTCTTGCTGATAGTGATATGATGACTGTTGTTGATTATTCCTGATCCATTGATTGTTCCATCCTTGACTTTGCGGGTATTGATAGGGTTGTTGGTAGAATTTACTACCCCTTTGCTGTTGTCTCAAAGAGTCTTCCCAATAGTCAAATGGATCAGGATTTGGGTAATGTCCTCCATACATCTTTAATTGAATCTCTTGATCATTACCTGAATATAAGAACCTGTAAAAGAAAACAAAACAAAACAAAAACAAGCGTAAAACGAAAAAAACAATCAAAACTACTTAGGGATTAAACACCGGGGTCACACACTGCAATCCCCGGCAGCGGCGCCAAAATCTTGGTGGGGCCTTGTGTGTTATAAAATAATGCGATAAAGATTAGGACTCACGGACCACAATTGTACGGGTCGTTCAAGTAATAAACCGATAATCGGGATATCGTTCTCAGGGATTGGACTGGTATAACCCAAGTATTCAATAGACTAGTAGTAGTAATTGCTAGTACGAAAAAGTAAAAGATATAAAGCTTGTTTGGTTTTTTGTTGTTTGAGAGCTAAGTTGCAACTAAAATACTAATTTAGCTAATGCAAATAAATAAAACGCAAGTAAAGTAAATATGAGTAGACGCAAGAATGAGAATGTGTATCTACCTATATTTATATAATTAATGCCTTCGTTTAAGGGCTAAATTTGTATTTATGTATTCGTCGGGACTCTATAATCTCCTAACCCCCGTCAGGGTGGACTTAGGAGTTATCCTACTGTATTATAAACCCCGGCAGGGCAATTATACCTACTTTCGAATTGTTTTAGTCTCTTACCCAGTTGGCTATGTGGTTAGTCAAGCCCGTTAGGGTCATTGACGAATACCACACGTCTATTACCTATGTCCGTAATTAAACCCTCCGTCAAGGTGATCACTTTCCCACCAAAGTGAATAGACTAATTACTCCATCCTATTTCTAATTGGTCAGAATAAAAATAGTAAATTAACATGCGATAATAGTCATACGAAATACCCAATTTAAATTAAATTCAACAATCCCAAATTCAGAAAAACATCAATTAAATAAATAAGGGTTTAACCCATAATTGCAATTCTCAAGCAATCAAAGTATTTAGCTCATAATGTAATTAAAAACTAAAATAAAAGATGAAGTATTCATCATCTATTACAGAAATAAAATGAATAACCTAATTGAAGGATTGAATATGACTGTAGTTGGAAGAATAACTTTCTCCAGCTCCTGCTCTTGCTTCTTCTCTGGACGCTCTCTTCTAAAGATGATTTAATTTAAAGAATAAAGTGAGAGGTGCTGAATAATGAGGTCTAAAGGCCTATATATAGTGGAGAAATCGGATTGTGCTTTTTAATTAAGAGGATTAAGTTAAATGAATAAAAGCCCAAGTCCAAATATGAAATCCCGTAACTGATGTGCAGGTGTTACTAAAACGGCTATAATTGTCTCAAATCAACTACAAATTGACCCATTATAGTTTCTAAATTTTCCTAACTCAATAAGGAATAAAACCTATTTCACGACCCAAAGGCTGAATCCATGTCTAAGTAGCTCAAAATCAGCAATTAACATCCGCCTTCCAGATTTGCAGCTTTCCTAGTCAACTCTTCGGGATATCTTTTATCGCCTTTGACTTCTTCACTCGATATAAGACTTAAATTCTCAATTCCTCTACTTGTATTGATGTTCCCTAGCATCCATGGACCTACAAACTTTGCACTAAAAACAAACCATTTAACGTGCAAAAGCTTTAAAAATGAAATATAATAAATTCCAAGGAGGGAAAATGAAATATAACGAAATAAGCCTAAAAGTCTATCATATAAGTCAAATAATCACCTAAAAAGATGTCTCCTAAGGGCATAAAATTAGAACAAAAAGGGAGACATCATAATGCACGTTCCATTCTTGTCTCTAATTATACCACCAATGCCAGCGATCCCATTCTCAGCGATAAAATTTCCAACAACATTTAATTTGAAGCCATCTGGAGGTTTGACCCATTTCACCATTACGTTTCTAGCTAACTTGATTACTCCACCATAAAAACTCTTTCCCTAGGCTAAAATAAAATTACTAGCTAGCGAAAAAATATCCTTTCTAAGTTCTAGTACATGAGGAGCAATCTTTTCCACATTATATAATAATTAGTTTCTCTTAACCCATATAACCCATAAAGCAGCAACGAAAAGGTATGGCCACTCTATACCCTCAATACAAGACTTGGAGCGAAGGAGAGTCTCCAACCAAGCCATTACTGAGAAGGATTCTCTGTTTGCAAAAAGATTCCAGGATGAACTTTGAATTTCAGGAGCAGGTACTGTGTTCGACCTCCTGTTAGCTTAGTGGTAATGTTTCATGTTTTTTTGAATACATATGAGAGTCACTTTGACCTCTTGGTCTCTGCAGAGTAGTCTAGCCACTAGACCAACTATCGATCTTTAACGTTTTATGTTTTGTTTCATGTTTTCTTTCATGTATTAGAACATAATTGATATACTTGGGGTTTACTAGATATGATTGTATTATCGACGTGTCTCTGGTGATTAAGATATACCAGTGGTCTAGAGTAAGAGCAGATCAATTTAGGTTACTTTAGGGTTTTTTCTTTTTTTATACTATAAATATAGGCCATTGTGGAACTAAAAAAAGTGTTTCCAATAGTATCAGTTCCGAGACAATTGAAAATCTAAGTCTAGAAGATATATTTTTTATTGCTTGAATAATTTAGCGGTCTTGGAGATATATTTAATCGCCTAGGTAGGGTGTGGTTGATTTTTGTTTTTCAAATAGATCACAATCCAATTTTATTGGGATCAAATACTAAAATATTTCAAATAAATAGAAATCACATAAAGAGAAAAACAAGTGAGAAATCACTAACACGAAGATTCACTAAGAATCGATACTATTCATCACCAGCGACTAGTGATGACAGTAGCCACTGTCACGTGGCGGGTACTCAGAAATTCACTGAGTATGAAATCACTTAGTACAAGATTCTGAGTACGAAGACATTGAGTACGAGATTTTTTTGAATATACTTAGCAAATCCCATGGTATACTCAATAAAAATCTCTTAGTATATTTAACAAAAACTTCAAGTATGATCTAAAATCATTGTATATTAACACAAAATTAAAAGAAATAATGGCACAATTTTTATTTTTATAACAGGAAAAAATATGACACTCAAAAAATCTATTCCACTAGAAATAGTTACAATATTGAGAATACACAATGATACAATATAAAAATAAAATTTATCTGCACACGTGCTCATTTTCTCCCATCTGAAACTCCATACTTTTTTTTTTCAAAACTTTAATCCATGAAGTGAAACTTGTACCAATATATTCAAAACTTGGATTTAGGGTTATGACAACAAAACCGGCTCCAACAACTCCTTTTCAAAGAGTCTTGTTGCCATAGATCCAAGTCGGCCTGGTAATCGGACCGGTTCCACCAGTCCAACGGACCGGACCGGCTGGTTCCAGGACCGGAACCGGTCCGACGCTACAGTAGGGAACCGAACCGGACCAGACCGGGCTTGGTCCTATCGATCCGATTCCTGTAAAAAAACCCTTGATTTAGACCACACCGGACCGATAACAAATTTTATATATATATATATATAATGCCACCCCACGCGTCCCATTTACATTTCCCTTACCCACCCCACTCGTCCCCTTTAATTTCCCTTATCCACCCAACCCTACCTCATTTAATCAATCTCCTCTCTCGTTCTGATTACTCTCTAAACTACTCTATCTTCATCTTCACGCATAATCTTGATTCTGCAATTTATTCTATCTATGAACCTTATCTATTGTATAAGGCAATTTGTATTGTATGGTATCTTAGATTGTCTGTTTAAGCCATTGTGGGTTTTGGTTCTTGTTATCCTCATCTGATGGGTTTCGGTTTTTGTTATCTTCATCTTGTGGATTTATTGATGGTTTATTATTGTCTATTAAGGGTGTTTCAAAAATTGTAAGTTTTCTATTGATATTTGTATATATATATATATACACTCTGATGTAGATTGAGATCTTTAAGTTGATTTATCTTTTGCATGGTTGATTTGTTGGATTATTATGATGCTTTTCTGGATGTGGATAGAAGGATGATGAAAGAGTTATCAGTAATCTTCTTTTTAGTCCTTTGGTTTTGTGAAAATTGTTGATTTAGTCCCTGTGTTAAGCCGATTTTGTTTAGGGAATTAAAACATTTTTTCGAAATTGTTACTACTAGTCTATTTTAAGTTTGAAATTGTTATGGAAAGTCCTTCTGTTGTGCTAAATTGCTCCATATCTTTCCTAAAATGTGTGATATTGTTCTGGGAATTAAAATATTTTTTCGAAAATGATATGGAAAGTCCTTTTGTTGTGTGAAAATGTTATGGGAAGTCCCTGTTACGTGTGAAATTGTTACTAGTAGTGCTTGATTTAGATGAATTGATACTCTAACAACATGTATGATGAGATTAAGATACTAAAAGGGAATGGTGTTTTATGGAAAGTCCCTATTTTATGTGAAATAGATACTTCTAGTGCTTGATTTAGTTGAATTGGTACTATAACTACATTTTTTATGAGATTTTATAGTCAAATTGTTGGTTTTTGTGAATTACATTTGTAATTGAAAGCATTTAATGGATTTGAGTTGCTAAGTCCTTTCGTTATGCGAAATAGTTTAGTAATGCCCATTTGGTTTGGGTATTTGAGTGTTGCACAATACAGATTTCTTTGGAGTTGTTTTGGGAAATAATTGTTGTTTCCGAAAATGAGATTATAAATCCTTGTTACTTGAGAAATTGATAAGTTTATTGGATTGGATGAGATAAGTTGTGGGATTATTAGAATTGACGGTTTCAAAGTTTTGGAAATTGCAAATCAACCCCTAGTTATTACAAAAATGATGAAAATTGTGAATAGAAGAGTATTTTCTAGACAAATTTGCCCCAAACTTTTCGAAAATGTTTTAATTAGACCATGAAGAGTTTAAAATATATTCCTTATGTTAAACAAATCATGATTTCAATCCTCAAAAGTTGCATATTGGTCCCTTACTTTTTTTTGGTACAAAAAGATCTTGGGCGGTTTTTTATGATGACTATGTAATAATATTTGTACTTATAATTTCATAGTATTTGCATAGTAACAATTAATTGTCAAGGTGTTTTACTTGTAGCTGTTGAAAAAATGATTTGGGGCAATCTTTCTGATTTGTGTTTTTAATTAAGAGTTAATTTACATTTTCTGATTTGAAAATGAGAATATCTTTCTCAACTGCCCTCATTTAGGTATATTCTAGTAGAATAATTTAAGTATTTCATTTATTTATAATGGTTTGTAATAATTGAAGTTGAGTTTTTGAGTTGGTAAGTAAGGGTCTTTTATGTATTCTCTAAATTACTCTTTTATGTATTCTAATTTATAATTGTAATAAGTAGGGGTGTGCACGGGTCGGTTTTGGATGAAAAATACCCAACCCACAAACCGCCCGTCCTTGTACAGGTTTTGAAAAATGAGACCCACACCCGCCCAATCCATTATATAAACCATTGAGATTCAGGTTGAGCGGGTTGCGGGTGTATTGCGGGTGATTTAGTTTAATAAATGAGTCTAATTTGTATCCATAATCATTTGGCGGGTCAAATTTATATTACAAATGTATGTTGCAACAAAAATATAGTTTAGGATACTAATATACACTGCAAATCATCTCTGGTATTAAAAAATATAGAATGATATTTTAGGAGAATAAATTTATGAGTTAAACCAAAAAATAGAGATAATATCATAATTGAAATAAAAAATAGATTCATTTGATAAAATATATTTTGAAATACTTAGGGATTTAAAAATTTAAAAGTGAAAGAATAAAAAAATGTTGAGTGAGAATCACATGACCATATTATTTAATTTGGATAAAATAAGCAATACGAATTTTTCAGACAATTTATATTACATGGTAATCGGGTATAGCGGGTTTGCGGGTTTCAAATTTAAAATCCACAACCCGCAAAAAGTGTATATTTTTTCTAAAATATAAACCGCAACCCACCCAATAAAAAGCAAACCCGTATTATTTCAGGTTAGTGTAATCGGGTTCGTCGGGTTATGCGGGTTTTCTAAGCCGATGCACACTCCAAGTAATAAGTTCTTCTATTTGTAATTTATTTAATTAGTAAATTTAACAAGTTGTGAATAGGAGTTCTTCTATTTTTTTCATTTTATCATTAACAGATAACAAGATAAAACTAATTAAATAAATGGATAAAAAACAATGGAATTAAGTAAATAGGTAATTATTGAAATTAAAATAAAATTAAAAAAATACAAGCAATGATAGAAAAAAAATACAAACCCAAGCAAAAAAAAAAACAAATTAAAAAAAGGAGTTAAGAAATAATAATAATAAGAGTAATGCTGGATATCACTCCAAATTTCATCACCTTTTTATCACCTCCTAGGTGGATTTTTAATTAACCAATCATATGATTTCTCTTTCCTGATTTATTATTTTCTCTCTCCTTTGTGATTGGTCCAAGTAGGAGGCGATAAAAAGGTGATACGGTTTGGGATGATATCCAGCATTACTCTAATAATAAAAAAACAACTAACCGGTAAGAACTGGTCCCGGACCGGACCAAAACTGGTAAACCCGGTTCTCTTTACCGGTTCGATCCCAGCTTCCCCAATTTGGGGCAATCTTTCTGATTTGTGTTTTTAATTAAGGGTTAATTTACATATTTTGATTTGAAAATGAGAATATCTTTCTAAGCTGCCCTCATTTAGGTATATTCTAGTTGAATAATTTAAGTATTTAATTTATTTATAATTGTTTGTAATAATTGAAATTTGTTATGAACGATAGAGAATGAAAGAAGAGAGTTCTGTTTATTATCAGAGAGTGTACGGATTACATAGTGGGAGCTCCTATTTATAGGTAATAGGTAACCCTAAACCCTAAACCCTAGTGCTCATGGGCTTGACTACTGGCCCATGGGCTGGAATGAATATCCATTTAAATGGGTTTATAACACCCCCCCTTGAATATTTAGTCCCTAAGAATATGCCTCGTTAAAACCTTCCTAGAAAAACCTATTAGGAAAAAATCTAGTGAAGGAAAAAGAGAACATTTCTTTATACGCTAACTAAAACTACCTCATTAAAAACCTTTATCAGGAAAACCTATTAGGACAAAACCTTGATGAAGGAAAAGAGTGTAGTACGTATTTTTCTCCCCCTCTTGTCAGTCTCTCATGAAAGATCTTGAAGTCGTTGCATGCCAATCTTGTGTATTAATTTCTTAAATGTAGATGTAGGTAATGCCTTTGGAAATAAATCGTCCAAATTGTCACTTGAGCGAATTTTATGAACATCTATTCACATTTCTTCAAGAGTTCATGTCTAAAGGATAACTTTAGAGAGATATGTTTGGTTCGATCTCCTTTGAGTAGCCTCCTTAGTCTTCAGCGATACAAGTAGCATCTTGTTGGACTCTCTTTACTTGTTGAAAGATTTCATTTCCCTTAAGTATTTAATTTTGAGAATATACCTCATTAAAACCTTTCTAAGAAAAACCTAATGGGACAAAATCTTAGTAAAGGAAAAAGAGTATAGTATTCTTCATACGCTTATATAAATTGCCTCATTAAAAACCTTGCAAGGAAAACACAATGGGAAAAAACCTATGCTAAGGGAAAAAGAGTGCATTGCGTAAATGTCTCCCCTGCTATAAATATAACACAATGATGTATAACTTGAGACATTTAATAGGAGTAATAAATAATACGACATAAATTGGATCGACACTTCATTTATATATAATGATTTAGAGTGCTCGACATACGACATATATGAAGTCTTTCATAAGAAATAATAGCAAATAAAAGTGCATCCACCACCAGAGACTATACCTCTTTAATAAATATATTACGTGTGCTACAACATACTATCTTATATAGTGACTCCCCCTTGTAGCACCTTCGTTTCAAAATTGTGAAAAATTTCACGTCGTACAAGTGAAATTAAAAAAAATATTTGCTTTATTTATGTCTTTCTACTGATGGCCAGTCAGTTTATTTAGACATTTTAATTAAAATAATCCTCGATTTCATTCATATATTAATAGTCATTACGCGTATATATAAATATTCGATCATGATCAATTTTTAGTTAGGTTCCAATAATTTAAAGTAGTAAAATAACTGAATGAGATCTCAATATATAATCAGGTACTTGATACTCAGTAGGAGTATTTTAATTCTCAGTTATATACACTACTTTGACATTTATAAGATGTCTCTCATAATTAACAACTTGCTCATATTGTTGCTCCTTTATGCTATCTTTGGAACCAAATAGATATATTGCACTTTAAGCGTACAATAGTCTAATTTTATAAGATAGATCTTTTGGGACATAAATTTAACCAGGAGCATTGATAACTGGATATTGTGACTTAATCACTACACCTTTACAATATTTTTATTTGTATAATTGTACGAGGATCAATATAAATGGTGTATTCTTATATTCCAGTTATTCTTTATTTTCTTCCCTTATTTTTGAGAATATCATATATAACATGTTCTCAAAATCCATCTTTGTGCACGGTGGTGGAGCAGTCGTAATAGAAATTGCACAATCAAATTTATTGATGGATATAATTTTTGGTCTTTTACCAATAGGGAGTATAATAATGAGCAATCTTATAGCAATTCTTCATAAACGATTTAGAAAATAAATGTGCTAGAATTGTATTTGTCTCTTGATTTTGTCTTGAAAAAATAGAAGATTCAATATCAAAATTATTTGGGATAAAAGTTTGTATTTAGACAAAGCTAATATGTTAATATTTACTTGATAATCTCGATCTTTAATATTATCACTTGTGAATATTATAGTAGAATTTACATTGCCAAATATGTATATGATAATGTTTGCAAAATATAACATATAGTGATATTTTCCAACTATTAGTGATAGGATCACAAAATAATTCACTTTTTTTTTTTAAAATTTAGTAGATTTGTTTTACTAGAGTCAAGATATCTCTTATTGAACTCAATGTTTATAGGGAATGTAATTTTGATTTTTCAAGAATTTTATATATAATTCACATCATCATACATTTCCTCATAGAAAATTATTTAGAATTTGGATAAATGTAAATCTTGGAAGCACAATACAAGCTTTTCAAATCCTTCTATTAATTTGAATGTACCAGATATGGTATTAACATTTATTTTGGAAGCTTGAGATCAGATAATTTTTTTTCTTAGGTTATGCGAAAGAGAAACAAATCTATATGCTTTGCGTTTGCATAAGAATAATAAAGTTATGTCTAATATTTTTCGTTATAGGTTATGCTATATCAATGGATATGCATAAAATACGTATATAACTTGTGTATACGCCCTATTTTTTCCATATGTTATGTTATTTTCTCGATTCACTATTGCTTCAAAATGAAAAAGTTCATTGGATGTATTAACAATAATTCGTTTGACCTTTTTTTTCCAATACTTCACAATGGTGAAATTTGATATACAGTATACTATTTTCAGCAAAAATCGATGAAAGAAAAATAAAAAAAATTAAAGTAATAATTTTTTTTACATCACTGCAGTGATGAGTGATTGATAAATCACTTATACGTGAATAAACATATAGACCATGTGCTCGGCCAAAGCAAAAAGCATGGAGATCTTTTTTTTTTACTGATATCCAATCTATTTGATTGGAATAGTAAATAGACCATTGATCTTTGAATAATTTGTAAAAGAAAGTTGACGTTTGATGAAAATCATAAAATACCGAATCGATAAAAAATTTCAGTTTTATTGTATATATGACATTGATCAGTTTATCAAAGTTAACAAGAAAAAAATATCTTATATTATAACCTCGTAGGATATTAGTCCACTATTTTACAGAATTGATCTTTTTCAGTATTATGCTACATCTGAGGATATGCATAAAATATGTAAATACATCTTTATTTGTTTTAGCTTATATGTTGTATTAGGGGTACAACCATATAGTGTAGATACCATATATAATATACCATTAAAATTGGTATATTTTTCTATTAATAAAATCATATGTGTATTATACTTATTTATAAAATAAGTAGAATCAATTAATAGTTTAATTACCAAAATTATATTGATTTAATGGTATAGAAAAAAATCTTTGCATTTATATACATGCAAGTGAAAGATTCGTGCATATCTTTCATTTTCTTTTTTTTTTTTTTTTTTATAAAACCTCACTGCAAAGTATATGGATGATTTATTTAATTTAACTTGGTCTACATAATGATGCACTATGTAAAGCCTTGATCATACGTAACGTTCGTGTACAATTGACACTATGTAACACCTTGATCATATGCATAACACCACTTACTGTGAGTGGTGTATAATCATGACCATACCTTTTTTTTTCCGCCATGATCATATCATATATTCACATTATACTTGATTACATGACCATTTACATTTTGCATCAATATAATAATCATACATGGTTTAGATTTTGGAGAAGCCTACGAATATGATTATCTGTTATTTGACTTATTTCTAATAAAATCATCTGACATGGAATATCCATTTATGAATAACTGATGTTGAAAGTTTGGCTGCAGCCGTAAAATCATGTCATTTGATCCAACATATTTGGTTGGATTTATATATAGATCAGAAATGATCTTTGAATAAAAAATATACGATTGATAAAAAAAATACTAGAAGATGAAAAAAAATATTACCTAGTGATTAGAAGGTAGAGACTTTGTGTTAATAACGTGTTATGAACGATAGAGAAAGAAAGAAGAGAGTTTTGTTTATTATCAGAGAGTGTACGAATTACATAGTGGGAGCTCCTATTTATAGGTAATAGGTAACCCTAAATCCTAGTGCTCATGGGCTTGACTACTGGCCAATGGGCTGGAATGAATATCCATTTAAATGGGTTTATAACAAAATTGAGGTTTTTAGTTGGTAAGTAAGGGTCTTTTATGTATCCTCTAAATTACTCTTTTGAATTACTCTTTATGTATTCTAATTTATAATTGTAATAAGTTCTTCTATTTGTAATTTATTTATGGGTGATTTTCTTATAGAGGCCACAAGTAATCAGTGATTGCCCATCAGGTCCAGCCCACCGCAAATGACAGACTTGCCCCTAGTTACCCATTAATTGGAAATTTGTTACATAAAAAAAAGCTAAAAGCATGCAATCAGTTGAAAATTAAAACAAAGAAATTAAAACAAAAAACAAATCACTAAAATCATGCAATCAATCAAATCGGTAACCCAGAAAAATTAAAATCAGTAACCAATAAAAATTCGAATGCAGCAACGAAGAAAATATTGAAACTTTTGTTCAAATGGACGATGGTGGGATGTCCGCTAAACTCGATGGGTAATGTTTGTTTCTTGAATGGGTTGTCAGTTAAAGATGGTGGTACATGGAATGCTACCAAGTTTGATTTTTGATGGTGTGCATGAGCATATTGATGGGGTGCGTTTTTATAACAGGTAGATGTAGTGGGTTACATGTTTTCAGACTCATATACCAGTGGGTTATTAGCTTTGTTTTGATGAGTTTTCTGTCAAAATCGATGGTGTGCATCTGCATCACACCGACAGCCATTCATCCCCATCGTTGACGCACTCTTCGTGTTATCTGTTCAATCAAAAGACGAAGAAATGAGGCTCAATTAGTTAGATTTGGGATAATGGGTCAGTGGTTTGGGATTAATTAGATAACAGTCTACACAAACCTGTTATGTTGATGATGAAAAGAAAGATCAATGGCTGAGGTTTTTGTTACAGATACAATCTACACAAACCCGTTAATGGAGCTCTTCTCCTATTTCAAATCCCTTGTCGCCGTTAATGGAGCTATGACAGGAGATGTGATTATGCAATACCGGAGCTCGCATCAGGAACACCTAAAAACGGTTTCACCATTGTCGTTTAGATGGTCTTCTCACGAACGCCTAAACTAGTCTTCGTCTTCCTCCTCTCAGCTTCGTCTTTCTCCTCAAATGCGAAGCTTCAAAACGTTAATGGCTCCAGATCGGAAGAGATGGCTGATTGGAAGAGAATAAATTCGATTGGATTCCATTAAGATATGCTATCTTAATGGAATCAGTTAATTGCGTAAATCATGGGGTGATATGATTTTATCTGATTTCGTGAGAGGGTATTGTTGGGATACTAAAAAAATTGTTGGACCTGCTAGGGGAAAAATCAGGGGTTGGACCTAATGGGGGTGTGAAGTTGGGTTCTAGGACTATATGAGTTAATATCTCTTTATTTAATTAGTAAATTTAACAAGTTGTGAATAGGAGTTCTTCTATTTTTTTCATTTTATCATTAACAGACAACAAGATAAAACCAATTAAATAAATAGAGAAAAAACAATGGAATTAAGTAAATAGGTAATTATTGAAATTAAAATAAAATAAAAAAAATACAAAGCAATGATAGAAAAAAATACAAACCCAAGCACAAAAAAAAAACACATTAAAAAAAGGAGTTAAGAAATAATAATAATAAAAAAAAACAACTAACCGGTAAGAACTGGTCCGGGACCGGACCGAAACTGGTAAACCCGGTTCTCTTTACCGGTTCGGACCCAGCTTCCCCACTATCAAGAACCGGACCAATCGGAAACTGAGGGAACCGCTGAACCAGAACGGTCCGGTAAGGCCCTGATCCGTTAAGGACCGAACCGGTCCGTTTGTCACCCTGAGATCCAAGCAGGGGCGGATCCAAAAGATAAATTGAGGGAGGGATTGGATTATATAGAAGATCGGAGGTCAACACTTTCCGAAATTTCTTAAGGTAAAAATAGGATACGTGAACATATAACTAGCAATGTCAAAATGCATATATGAGAATCTACCACCGTTACGTTTATCGTCTCTTTAATTGATGAACTTACCATTATGTAAACCAACACTATTATATACATTTAATTTATATAGTATTATTAGTATTATATTAATATACAATATGTTATATTAACAATCTAATTTATAAATATGATGAATAAATCATTTATAAAAATTAAACATTATAATTTTATTAGAGTGATGTAAATAATAAATTACTAAGTAATATTATCATCAAATTCAAAATTTATTTTGAAAATAATTTTCTATTATATGTATAGTTGGAGAAAAAATAAAGCAAATGATAAGATTCGAACACTTGACCTCTATTTCAAATTCTAAAATATAAAAATCCTAAAACACTAAGTCACAGTCACTTATGTGTAATTAAAAGCATGCACCTTTTACATAAATGTTCAGAGAAGACTAATTATAAGCATGGACCAAGCTCGAACTAGCAACTCGAAACCATCTTCTCTCGAACAAAGATCACATGCCTGCGAAACCTCGAACCAGCTTGAACATGGCCTACGAACATGGATCGACTAACATGAAGCTTTTACTCCATGATTGCTTCATGGATCTAGCCATAAACATGGCTTGCGAACACATATCCGAGCAGTAACCGTTGATCCATGAACGAGATATAGAGGTGGGATGGGGAAAAACATCATTATCATCGGTGAGAGAGGGTGTGGCCGTGTTGCATGATTATTCCACCCTGAAATACCATTTACGGTGGTGTAGGCAGGGCCGGACCGGGGGAAAGGCAACCAAGACGGTCGCCTTGGGCCCCGAATTTTTAAGGGCAAAAAGAAAGTAACTAACATATATAGTTCTTAACGCTTACTAGAATGATGTAGATATAACAATTGGCCTAGTGGAAATGAAAGTTTCTATTTAGGTGCATGTCATGAGCTTGAAGACACGCTCTATGCCATTTTGTTTCCATACTTGACTATTAACTAAAACCCGTATATATTTAAGTAAGAATTTTTTTCCTTCTATCTCCGTATACATTTAAGTAAGAATTCCTTCTATCTTTTTATAATTATATTTAATTTTATGCATCTTTTAACTTTTAATATTAAATTATATTAGTTTTTTATATATATGTTATAGATTTAACAGAATCTATTAAAAAATATAAGTGAATTTTGGAAACAAAAATCGAAATGTAGAATTATTAGAATTTTTTTTTGTGCAAATATACAAGTTCAATTATTTAACTATTATTTTATTCATACGATTTTTTATATAATTGTGTAGATATAATATCACAACCTTTTTTCAAGAAATATTTATTTCGTTAATTTTATTATTAAATTATCTATATATGATTTGTTTGTTACAAACCGGATAAATTATTTTAATATATCGAAAAAGACCCGATTTTTTTTCTTGTCTTAGGTACCCGAGACGCTCGGGCCGGCCCTGGGTGTAGGACGGGGAGAAAGGAGGGTTTTGAGAGAATTTTTAGGATTTGTAGATGGAATATGTAGTTTATGAGGTTCCTAGGCAAAGCCCGTGTCTAAAGACACTAAGAAAAATAAAAATCATCCACTTTATTTATTTTGATAATAAGTTAAAAAATTAAGTTGTACGAAATGTTAATTTTGTATCGTTTATAATGAAAAATGGATAAAAGTTAAAGTCCGCATATAATTTTGATAAATTTATCGTAGTACATTGATCAAGCAATGTTGTTCTATTGAATTTGATAAAAACTATAATGTTGATTGGTTGCAAAAATAAACGAATTCGTAACTGGTCAGGGTACTTGTAATAAGAGGGAATTAGTTTTCCAGGCTTAAAGGGGGGCTGGGTTTTAAAGGGGGCCTGGGTTTCTAATTAAAATTCCAACTCCTAACTACTAGTTAGAGCCTAACTAAAAGGGGCAAAACCCCCCAAAAACCCTTTCCCTATTACCTACCGTGAATTTCCTAAACCCTAAAACAAAACCCTATTATACACGTTGCTGCAAACCACACTCCATTCCTTTCTCTCTCTCTCTCTCTCTCTCTCTCTCTCTCTCTGTACAACCGACCCCCACTCCCTCTGTTTTCTTCTCTCTCTCTCTCTGTGAACATCGGACCCCCACTCTCTCCGCTCCTCTCTCTCGATCTCTCTAAATAAACCCATCCCCACCCACTCCTTCACAACACCACCACCACCAACATCCCCACCATCTTCCCTTCTCTGCCGCTCTCTACCATCGTGAAGACTGCTGCCTTCCATGGACTCTCCCTGGAGCAGCGAGACGCCCTGAACTCACCGCCACCACCATGCCAGATTCGCCGCCCACTGCAGTAGTGGAAGCCTCACTCCTCATCAATCTGGCCTTCATCTTCATCAATCTAGCCTTCCATCTTCATCGATCTGGCCCCGTAGCAGAGGAAGAACGCCGCCACCTGCAGCAGTTGAAGACCGCCGCCTCTCCATCGCACAAAGCGCGCTCCTTCATCGCACTAAACCGCTCTCAGATCCGGGTTCATCTTCATCAATCTGGTCTTCCATCTTCATCGATCTGGCCTTCATTCTCATCGCCATTGTCGATCCAGTTGCTGGATCAAGTTGTTCGTGAAGCATTTTTGGATTTTTTTTTATTTGATGCGTAATGGGGTTAGCCCCGAATGCTTAGTTGTTGCTGATGGGCCAGGCAAATGTATTTTTGTTGGTAATGAGGCTGGCCCATTACTGTGATGATTTTTGTTGTGATTTCTTGTTCATAATGGGTACAACCCATTTAAATTTATAACTAGGCCATTAAAATGAAATGTGTACAGCCCTTGTTTGTGTTTCCTTGTTTGTTGTTTTGTGATGGGCCAGCCTATTTGTGTTGTTCATAATAGGGCCAGCCCATTATTATTTTTATTCATAAGGGGGTCAGCCCATATACCATGTATGAGTTGATAAAAGAAAAGAACATATTAATAAACAAATTTTAAAAATTGTTTTGGGTCCGTACCCAGCAAAAATGAAGATACTGAAAATTAAAATTGGGATTTTAAAAAAGAAATCAACTAAGATTTAAATTATATAGTTTGTGAAAGTTGAGCCTTCATTTATATTTTCCTCTTATAATAATTATGGGACCATCGAGTTAAACCTAGGAAGCATTTTAATGCAGAGGAAGTACATTGAATTCAGATGTACTATTATGGATGGGGTTACTCCTCTTTTTGGATGGGCCTTAGAATGACTTAGAGGTTGAGCGACTCATAGTGGACTGATCATGTTTTGATTAGAAAAATTAAGCTCAGAAGTTGAGAAAATAAATATTTGCACATAGGGTTGTAAACGACCCGAGCCGAGTTGAATACTAGATGTACAGACTTGTTTGTTTAATTTCTCGAGCCGAGCTGAATACTAGATGTACAGGCTTGTTTGTTTAATTTCTCGAGCCGAGCCGAGCCCGAGCTTCCAATGATCCAAATCAGAAATGTTATAACTTGAATGTTTAACTTATAGAACAATGATTTTTAGTTGTTTTTTATGGTTGAAATGAGACTTTCATGAACGGTTGGTATTTGATAGAGTGTGTGGTATGAAAATATGAAGCATAACATTAATGGAAAAAAATGTTTAAAAAAATTAAAAATATCCAATTTGATATTGAAGGTTTAATAATATATTTATAAGTAGATAATATATTAATTTATAATTCATAATTTTAAACGAGCTCACGAGTCGAGTTCGAGCAGGCTTGTTTACTTATCGAGCTTAAAATAAAGCTTAAGTTTTAGCTTGTTTATATTCGAGCCGATCTCGAACGAACTTTTCTCCGAACCAAGCTCGAGCTGCTCGCGAGCGGCTTGGTTCATTTACAGCCCTATCTGCACACAACATGCAAGTGTAATAGATTCTAGCGATTGTTGATTCATCTTGTTCCAAACCAACATATAATTTAATAACAACTTATCAAGAAAAAAAATTAATTTTTTTAGTTGTTTATATACAACCCCATTGACCTATAAACAAAATTCATCTAAGGAAGACGTATTTCAAACAATTGTATATTTAGGTAAAGTCCATATCTAAAGGTACTATAAAAAATTATAATTTAACTATTAATCCATTTTAAAAGGCATGTTGATAAATTAAAATATACTAATTTTTTTTAGTACTTTATTGATTGATTGCATCATAAATTTCTTTTTATTATACAAAAATTGTATTAAAATATACGTTCAAATTCTATAAAATTATATTTGTTTCATTTAAGTTTTTTTGTATATTATAAATTAAGGCAAATCTAACTTTTATTTTAAATAAGAATAATATGTCACACCAAGAGGTAATTTATAATTTAAAGATCTTATAACTGAAAATAATTAAAATACTAAAAATAATATTGGGCTCATTATTTTCGAACAACATTAGTGAGACATTAAGTCTTTTACCTCAAACTTCATAAACTTGTCATCAAATATTTTATTAAATATCTAACACTTTAACTAAATCAATTGTTTTTTTGTGACTTTTTGTATAAATAATATCTTCTCAAATAAGGGGATTTAATTTACAATTTTATTCATAATTTTTAAATTCTCAAAAGATGACAACTTAAATGTTACATGTATATACTTAAATGCCCAATATTCATAGATTCACTAGTATTCACTAGTATATGTAGTGAGTTTTTCGGTAATTATGATTCATGCTTTCATTTCAACTTAAATTTAGCGGCATATAAGGTTTTGGGAGAGTATTTCATACATTAAACGCGGATATGGCTTTGGAATAAATTTTTCATATATTAAATGCCTGTACGACTTTGGAAAGAGTTTTTCATCCATTAAACATTTTTTTAATTAGTAAAAACCAAAATTATTTTTTTAAGTATAATATAATAAAGTAAATCATTATTCTATCAACAGGAAAGAGAAAGTCAATATGCGATGAAACTAGTCAACATCTTCTTCTTTACCTAATTTTCACTGCTTCCTTGCAGTAATTTTAGTGCATGTGTTTCCCTTTCCTTCTTAGTCTCTTTGATTGTGTGTAATTAGCTCTTTTTCTCCAATTTCCTCTCCCCTTTTTTGTGTTCTTTTGTCATCGGAAAGTGTTTTACGGAGGAGCTCAAAAATTTCATTGGCCACTATATGGTGGCTTAGGGACTGGAGGTTAGCCTGGCTTATCTCCTCTTTTAAACGGAATTGTATTACGGAAGGTGTTCTTAGCCTCGTTATTCGGTTTATATATTATTGTTTCTCCATCCTACCTTTTATTAGAACGACATGGGCAATGCTCTTCTTCGTGGATGAGCTTCCCTATTCTCCAGTTTATTATGCTATCTTGGAAGATAGCTGTGATTTGAATTCGATTATATTGGAGTCGATCACCAATGGATTTGACATTGTTGAAATGGGTTCAAGACCCTATCATTATTCTCCTCGTTTATTTCGTAATCGACATTTATGTGGTGTTTGTATTATCCCTGTTATATTACTGGCGAGGACCATTCTCTGTTTTGGGAATGAGGTCATCTCTGCTCCGATACATCAATATTTGATAATTGACATCAACCTTTTGAATTTAATCACGTATGTCATGCTCATTAAGCTTGCACCAACCTAGGTGTTGGACTGGGATGTTTGCAGTATAGCTTCTTTCTGAATTTTGGCTTTGAATTCTTCAGAGATAAGTCTTCAAACCTTGATATATATATATATATATATATATATATATATATATATATATATATGCATGTGTGTTATTTGTTGTTATACTAGGTATAGCCCGTGCCTTAAGGCACTTCAAAACATAAAAATTGAGACAAATTAAGGTTAAGGTTAAGGTTAGGTTTAAGGTTAAGTTTAAGGTTAAGTTAAGGTTAAGGTTAAGGTCAAGGTTAAGGTTAAGATTAAGGTTAAGATTAAAGTTAAGGTTAAGGTTAAGTTTAATGTTAGGTTAAGGTTTAGGATAAGGTTAAGGATATGGTTAAGGTTAACAGTTAAGATGTTGAGGTTAAGTGAAGGGGTAAGGTTAGAATTAAGGTTAATGTTAATGTTCAGGTTAAAGTTAAGGTAAAGGTTATTTTAATTTTAAGGTTAAGGATAAGGTTAATGTTAAGGTTAAGGTTAAGGCTTTGGCTAAGGCTACGACTAAGGATATAGTGAAGGCTAAGGCTATGGTTAAATTTCAAGTTAAGGTTAAGGTTAAGATTAAGTTTAAGGTTGAGGTTGAGGTTGAGGTTAAGGTAAGAGTTAAGGTTAAGGTTTAAGTTTATGGCTTAAGGGTTAAAATCAAGCTTTTGGTCAAGGGTAAGGTAAGGTTAAGGTTAATTTTAAGGTTGAGAAATTTAGGAAGTTTTGTAAGGAATGATTTTATATTATGAATTTAAGGTAAACGTTAGTATTTCGATATATAATATTAACTTTTTTAAAAATGTTTGATTAGTTCATATAAAATAAACGATCTTGTAATAAAACTAAATAAGAAAATATGCAATTAAGTTGTGATGCTCATTTGGTCATATTTTAATATTGATAAAAAATTAAAAGTTAGGTGTATCCTATTTTATATAGATATCTTATTTTGGTTAAGGTAAATTTGAAAATTAAATAAGTATTAATTTTTTTTATGATTCAAATATAAAATACAAAACTTGGTCTTTTTATAGCAAAAATTGTTTTTCTAATTTATACATGATAGATATTATATAACATATATAGCTACGTTGAGGATAGAATGACACATACTTTATTAAAAATAGAATGCTTAAACGTGTCTTTCATGAGTAATCATCTTTCAATTTGATTTATCCTTATGTTTGCTACATATATGAATTTATATTTAGATATATTTATTATTAAAACGAAACTATTTTTTGAATACTATAAAATCCGAGATTGAAGGAAATAAATTTGTTACTTACTTGAGTAAAATATGAGGTAAAACGTAAGTATATATATGTTTTTCTTTTATATTAATTAATTATGAGAAGAATATGGAAATTATGAGAAGAATAAGGGGTTTTTAAGTATTAAGGTTAAGGTTAAGGTTAAGGTTTAAGGTTTAAGATTTAATTTTTAAGGTTCATGGTTCAAGTTAAGATTAATTATATAATTAAGGTTAAAGTTAAGTATTAACTTCAAGGTTAAGATAAAGGTTAAAAAAGTAAAGATGAAGGTGAAGGTGAAAGTTAAATTTAAGGTTTAAGGTTTAAGGATAAGGTAAAGCATAAGGTTTGAGGTTCAAGTTTTAAGGTTTAAGGTTAAGATTAATTTTAAGGTAAATTTTAAAGCTTTAAGTTTAAAGTTAAGGTTGAGGTTAAGGTGAAGATGAAGATTAGGTTTATGGTTTAAAGTTTAAGGTTTAGGTTTAAGGTGTAATATCTAAGGTATTGTTAAGTTTAAGGTTAAAGTTGAGGTTAATATTATTGTTAAGGTTAAGGGTAAGGGTGAGGGTAAGGGTGAGGGCAAGGTTAACATTAACAATAAGGTTAAGTTTAAGTTTATGTTTAAATTTAAGTGTAAGTGTAAGTTGAAGTTTATGTTTATGTTTAAGTTTAAGTTTAAGTTTAATTTTGAGGTTAAGGTTAAGGTTAATGTTAGGTTAGGGTTAAGTATATGGTTAAGGTTATTAGTTAAAATTTTGAGGTTGAGGTTAAGGTTTAGGTTAAGGGGTTAAGGGTTAAGTTTAAGGTTAATGTTAAATTTATGGTTATGGTTAAGGGTAAGGCGAAGACTAAGGCTACAACTATGGCTAGGGATAAGTTTAATGCTAAGGTTAAGGCTAAGGCTAAGGCTAAGACTAAGGCTAAGGCTAAGGCTAAGGCTAAGGCTAGGTCGAGTGCTAGGGACAGGGCTAGGGTTAAGGAGAAGGTTAAGGTCAAATTTAAGGTTAATGTTAAGGTTAAATTTAAGTTAGAGGTTGATGTTAAGTTTAATTCAAGGTTGAGGTTGAGTTGTAGGTTAAGGTTAAATTTAAGTTAGAGGTTGATGTTAAGTTTAATTCAAAGGTTGAGGTTGAGGTTGACTTTGAGGTTAAGGTTAAAGTTAAGGTTTAGGTTACAGTTAAGAATGTAGGTTAAGGTTAGAGGTTTGCAGTAAGCGTGGATCAAATACGGAACTTTTAGATGTCTAATGGAGTGGGATAAGGGACAATTGAGTTTTTATTAGAAAAAAATTAATGCAATTAATGTGAAAAAATTAATTAAGGGACCAAAGACGATCATGCTCGTCTTTTTTGTAAAGGGTCTAACCCGTTTAAAAAAGTACTTTATTATATAGATATAGAGATATAATGAATAATGAATGTTAATGGTCAATTCTCAGACTACTTTAATTATTAATTATCCTTTATTTGTTTATTAATTTTAAATTTTTATATGATAGACATATATATATATATATATATATATATATATATATATATATATATATATATATATATATATATATATATATATATATATATATATATATATATATAATCCTATGAATTCCATCTTCACTTTCTAATATTTTATAATTTTTATTGGATAAATCAATATATTTGTTGTCTTGAAAAGTTTATTTTTATAAAGTTGAAATGATTACTTTCAAAATTATACATGTTTTGACAAAGAAAATAAAAAGTTATTTAAATATTATAATGTAAAGTGATTTTTTTTAAATTTTATATTATATCTATTTGAACTTTTCTTATAAAAAATTTTGAAAAAATTCTTAAATTTTTTAGTACTTTGTAAATTTTAATAAAAAGAAATAAATTTTATTTATATAAAAGTTAATTTTAATTCTTATAATTTTATTTATATGAAGGTTAAATAGATTTTATATTATTTAATATTTTCATACGTATGTGTATATAATAAATGAAAGAATGAGAAGAATGTGGGAATTATGAGACGAATGGTGGAATTATGAGAAGAATGGGGAAGTTTGAGGATAAATAGGGAGAGTTAGGTTTTATTCTGCTTTATTATATAGATTTCAGGTGGGTTCGATTCTTTTTGGATCATATTTATGGTTTTGGGCCTTCATAAGCCTTGGTTAACTTTAGGCCTTAATAGGCTTTTTTATTATTCTTACTACACTGATCTTCTTAATGGGCCCTTATCTTTACCACCCAGCTATTTATCTTGGATAATCTATATGACAACTACTTTAATTGTTATATTATCTATTTCTTGGAACATAGTCTATTTCTAACGAGGGGCTACGCTAATAATCTTCTTAATAGCCTTTTTACATCGGGGATATTAGTATCTAGATTTAGTAGCAATTAGAATAGAGGCTCCTTAATCCTGCAACAGAATTTAGACATGTTTGATAAGTTATGTAAGGGCAGACGCTTCATATCTTATCAAAGTACATATTTTATCCTCTTAGCAAGCAAATATGCGCTTATCTATTGGTTTGTGATACTTCCCAAAAGCATATTATTTCTTCTTGCAGCATCTGATGAACACTTGGCAGTTTATATGTGCAATAGCTTCACCCACGCGAGAACTCAGAACAATTTTCTCCTGGCGTTTTCTCTTCCTACTTATAAGAAGCTAAACCTAAAGCATATTTTCATTCAACTCCTCTTCCATATACATCATAAATCTCTTTGCAAAAAACCCTTTCATTCAAAAATGGCGAACGAGAATAGGCATGACCTTCCCCTTGCCAAAGCTAAAAATGATACACTGAAGAAATTCGTTGTGCTCTCTCTCCCAACCAAAACTGCTGCTATCCGTACACGTGCTGAGGAATTTTCTTTTGTTGCTAAGGTGGTTTCCACAAGAGTATCATGCTTTAAAAGTTCATCTAAAATGACAAAAGGAAAACCAGTTTATCTATGATAACCCTAATTGGGTTGAGTGCTTCCATGGTTTTGAAAGATTAAGCATTCGGTCTGTACAAAATGATTTTGAAGAATTTGTTGGGAACATATAGAATCTGTACGCAGGCTTATATATGATTCATTCTATCTTTGATTAATACATTGGTGATGAACCTTTATTATTATGCCATTCAAGTTTTATATAGTAGTGTTGTAGTAGTTTTATTGATTTTGATTTATGAACTAATGGACTTAAATAATAGAGGTAAAACTCTATTCTGATACCTTTTATAATAACCTTACAATCCACATTTATGAGACTAGTGGGACAAAAAAGACTTAATCTGACGGAATTAACAACCTTTGGCATGAGGTAGATGAGAGTGTCGTTGAGGTGAGAAGGAAGAGAACTCACCGTAATAACCTCCTAAACCATATCGCAAACCGACTTCCCCAAAGTGTCCTAACATTTTCGAAAGAAAGTTACTGACATACCATCTGGCCTCGAGGCCTTAATAGTATTCGAATAAAAAAGAGGTGAACGGATATCCTTATCTATCATACTCCATTCGTCTCCAAAAGGTTATCACACTCTCTTTTGTCCACAAACTAAGAAATGACATTTATTTTCCATGTGATTACTACAATATTCTCCATAAAATATCTTGATATCTTTAATATTATTGGAACTATTCATTATAATACTTAATTAGGGGTAAAAGTGGTATAAAAATAAATTAATGTATTGATCTTCTAAAATGACAACCTTTTGTAGACAACTATTTTTAGTAATGATGACAATCATTTGGAGACGGAGGAAGTAATTGCTACCGGTATTTCCGCCCCCTCTCCCCTATGAACGTGACTTGGGGAAGAGTGAACTTTCCCCGATGATCAGAATCAAGCCAAATGATTTTTCTCAAAATAATTAAGTATTACCACCCGTTGGGCTGCCCATCCTTAACCTACTAATATGTGTCGTCCACCAGTTTCGAACATACCATCTTCTACTTTCTCTTAATAAAAAAGATGATGGAACCTCGTAATACGATCATCAACTCGAATCTAAACATATCACTTTTGGAACCAAAAATCTTATCCTGATTCGAGTCACTCAGATACTCATTCGTTAACCATTTGTTAGGCTGAAAGAAGGATATGTTATATGAATGGTAGGGAGGCCATTTCTATGCTTCGAAGCTTGGCAACCATAAATCGCTTTCGTCTATTTGTATCCTAAAAGTGTATTCTTTTTCCATGTGTGATCTATTCTCGAATAACCGAAATACTATCACCTAAATTTTTTAGATTAGCATCCCACTATCCCGAACAAATCCATAGAAATTAAGAATTTAAACAAAAAATGAATTAATTAATCTATGAAAAAAAAACTAAAAAAAAACTTTCTCTATTTTGTATTATATTTCAAATGATCTAATCACTGTAGAATTCCCGTCCAAAAAAAAAAAAAAATCACTGTAGAATTTTTCTTAAAAAAAGTCGCCTCAATAAGTAAAATTTTAAAAATGAAAAGACATATTCTTAAATAATTAATACCAAATTGTCGGGTCCCAGTACTGTATAAATACACATTCGTATTGAATACATATGTTACGGTGTTTGGTGAAATGCCAAAGACAAAAAGGCAACAAAACAAAAAAGTAACTGGAGTGTATAGTATTTGTATAAGGCGCCTACTTCTTTTAAAATATACAGAGTTTCTCAAAGAGTGATACCAACTAGCATTACTACAGATCTGAAGATTTTGTATTTCGAAGTAACAGAAAAGCATAATTGAATTGAAGAAGAAAGCAAAGATAAAGATGAGCGGTGCGCGATTATGCGCATTATTAGGTGAATTGGGTCACGATAGTCACCATACATTAGACCCAGATAGCTTCGAATGGCCTTTTCAATACGACGACGTTCGCCCCATTCTTGACTGGCTTACCTCTAGTCTTCGTCCTTCTAATGTCCTTTCCCCTTCTGAACTCGCTCAGTTACTTAACCTCTCTTTTCTCATTTCAATTTTTGATTTTCAAATTTCGAATTTCAATTGGGTTATAACTCATTAATTAATTCATGAATTTCTTCCATTTTTTAGGTATGAACAACTTTTACAACAAGGAAACCTTTTAGAGGTAATTCATTATCTCTTTCCCTATCTTATACTTTTAATTGCAACTTTCTAGATTTCAATTGACACTCATAATAATGTTCAATATACAATAGGGTGAAGATTTGGACTTTGCTTATGATAGTATTTCAGCCTTTTCAGCTCGTAGGGATAATCAAGAAGCAGTTTTCGGAACTGAAGAAGGATTAAAAGATATAAGGTAATTAATAGTTTCTGTAACATAACTATACGGACTTTATATTAATGGTTACCCTACAATTACAGGGACACTACAGTAGCATTAAAAGGTGAAGCATTAGAGCTTCAAAAACAGTTAAGACGTTTACAATCACAATATGATAAACTAACAGTACAAGCTTCATCATTAACTCAAGGAAGAAGAACACGAGTTGCAGCAACTACTTCTGTTAATGGTCAACTTTCTTCTCTAGAAGATGCACTTTCTGCAAGAAACTTAGAAGTATGCTTGTAACATTTATGTTCCATTTTGCCCTTACTTTCACATTTATTTACAACTAAAAAGTCTCTCTTTATTTAGATGAACTCAGTTCTTGGAAGAATGGCTTCTACAGCTCAAGAATTAGCTCATCATCATTCTGGAGATGGTACTTAAAATTCATCCTTAATTTGTGTTTTTCTTTTTTCTAATTAAATGAATTATTTATTTCAGAAGATGGAATATACTTAGCATACTCTGATTTCAATGCTTATTTACTTGCGGATTCATTATGTGAGAAAGAACTAAATCAATGGTTCTCCAAGCAATTAAACACAGTAATATTCATAGTTTCATACGTTAACTTTACTTTAGTGTTTAAAAATAGTAATAATGATCTTTAAATATTGTTCAGGGACCTTATAGATTAGTAGCAGAGGAAGGTAAATCGAAATGTTCATGGGTAAATCTTGATGAAGTATCAAATGTACTTGTACGAGGTATATTCTCTTTTTATGTTCTTATTAGAACTATTCTGTAAAATGTAAATTAATTAATTGTAATAATTTCATGTTTAGATCTTGAAAAGTCTCAGCATCAACGTGTTTCTGAATTACAAAGGCTTCGCTCTATGTAAGTATATCTGTTCTTAGTTTTTACATTTTAGCCCTTTTATACAAATAGGGTAATTATGTAATTATTGATTAGATTTGGGCCAAGTGAAAGACAATGGGTAGAAGCTCAAGTTGAGAATACTAAGCAACAAGCTATTCTTATCACACTTAAATCACAAGTCACATCTGATGAAGCTCATATTCATCTTGATCTTCATTCTCTCAGGTTTAAATTAATTATTTTCGCTAATTTTAATTTACTAAATTATCCTTTTCAACTAAAATAAATTTAATTTACAGGAGAAAACACGCTGAACTAGTAGGAGAGGTTTCAACTCTATATCGCAAAGAAGAGAAATTACTTTCTGAGGTTAAATGTGTAATTTCATTTATTTTTCTGGTCCTATTATGGTAAATTAATGTATTTTTTCATTTTTTCAGACTGTACCTGATCTTTGTTGGGAATTAGCTCAATTACAAGATACATATATACTGCAAGGTAATTTCAGCATTATAATTTTTTTTATTTTCGTTTAGTTTTTATTATTATAATTTTCTTTTGTTATTTGTGTAATGTAGGTGATTATGATCTTAAGGTTATGAGACAAGAATATTATATTAATCGACAAAAAATGGTAAGTGTTTTGCTTAACTTGTAACATTGTCTTTAGAATAGTTACGTAATTTTGTTTGTTTACAGTTCATAAACCATTTAATTAATCAACTAGCAAGACATCAATTTGTGAAAATAGCATGTGAATCGGAGAAAAAGAATATGCTCGGAGCATATTCTTTACTTAAAGTAATTGAATCAGAGTTACAAGGATACTTATCAGCTACAAGAGGACGAGTGGTACATATATATATATATTCAATTTAATTATAATTTGAGTATAATAATTGTGAGATATTAATTAAATATATATATGTATAGGGTCGATATATGGCATTAATTGAAGCAGCATCTGATGTACAAGAACAAGGAGCAGTTGATGATAGAGATACTCTTGTACATGGGATTAGAGACCTTTTGAGTATCTATTCAAGTAAGTATTTATTTATTTATTTTTGTGTTAGGGAAAGTTGATTAAATATATGTATGTATAGATGTTCAAGTTGGTTCATCAAGATATGTATCTGCACCTGGAATAGTTCAGCAAATAAGTGTTCTTCATTCAGATTTAATGAGTTTACAATCTGATGTTGAACATGCACTACCAGCTGATAGAAATAAATGTATTAATGAGCTGTAAGTATTTATTTTCACTTTTAATTTTTAAAAAATAAAGAAAAAGTTTTTTAATAATATAAATATGTAGGTGTACTCTTCTTCAAAGCTTACAACAATTACTATTTGCTTCTTCAACAACCGCTCAACCAATATTGACTCCCAGGGTATGTTTAAGGTTTATTGTTTATTAATTCATACATATGTAATAAATGTGTGTGTTTCAGGCATTAATGAAAGAGTTAGATGAAATGGAAAAGGTGAATGCAAAATTATCAGCAGCAGTTGAAGAGGTGACACTTGAGCATTGCAAGAAGAATGAGGTAATTAATTAATTATTTAATTATTTAATTAATTAATTAATTAAAACAAGAAGTGATTATTATAATAATTGATTGATTTTACAGATGGTAAAACATCATTCACAAGAAATAGCATTACAAAGGAGGGTGTTTGTTGATTTTTTCTGCAATCCTGACCGTTTAAGGAATCAAGTTAGGGAACTTACTGCTCGTGTTAGGGCTTTGCAGATATCTTAATATTAATAATAATAATACATTGTCTACAATACTTTTCTCAACTTATATATTTGTTCATGTACAATTTGTTTATAAATTTATTTTGGTTATTTAGAAGAAGATGTAACTCAACACTTCCTAAATATCTCTCTTGTAACATTTCATACTGACTATACCCTTTTCCACTTCGTATTGCTTATACTAATGGAGAATAGAACGAAATGGGAAGTTACTTAACTACCCTTTTATAAACACAATTACATACGAAAAGATAAGAAAAAGTAAACAAAACATGAGCCTATATGTTGTATTCTAGTAGTCCTTGAGAAGATTTTGTTCATTTGACGTATTACATACCGAAATCTTATTAAGCCTCGGCTTAATGTACCACCTAGCTGTTACAGAGAGGGGAGCAAAAACAAGGGGGGTTTAAGATTGTGTCAAGTGTTATAAGAAAAACTAATTTTTTTATTTTTCATTAGTCTTGTCTTTTCAATTTTCACAAGTTCCAAATTCTGCTCTTAGTGTGTTTGATTGCACAACAAGGAATGGGTGGAAAACAATTTAATTCCATGTAACTTGTTTAGTTATCAGTTTTTCCCACATCTACCAACTACACTGGAGTAGTAAAACATATATGTAAACTATACATTATCCTATTGGGATATCCGATAAAATTGGAACAATATTTCTGCATTTTTTCCATTTTACGGGGTCTTGTATCATTTAATATAACAATCAATTCAGCCTATCATTTATGAGATCTTAGGATGAGAAAATTCCATTATAGAAAGTTTCATATATCAAATAGTACATCTTTTAATAGAATTGCATACTTGCAGTTGCAACATGTTTTGGAACAAAAGTTGACCAAAATGATAATTTAAAGTTTCTTGAGACCAATAAAGAGGAATCGAGCCTCTTATTTGCACTACAGAGCTTATCATTACATATAATTTGCTCTGTTTCCACATCATCTGCAACACGCCCTTTTACATTTACCCCTCGCTTTAAAATTCTAAAAAAAATGAAACTTGAAAAAAAAAGAATGAAAAATTATATAAAATTATGATTATGAAAGTTTGTTTGGGGTTTTCTTCTTCAAATTTGTAAAAATGTAGTGGAGTTGGATAATTTGGAATGGTGTTCGATATATTACGCTTCACACAATAAATACGCCCTTGTATACATATACTCGACATAACTAAAATAATTTCATAGCAATAATTTGTTTACAGGACTCTTTACAATAAGCATTTCTATTCAACTGGTTTCAAAAAGTAAAGTGAAATTTACAAAAAATTGCAGAAAAAATTAGAAATAAACGAGAGAGCAATAATGCATCACGATCCAGAGTCTCGACACCTTTTGATTAAAAAAAAAAAAAAAGAGACTCTCAACACCTGACCGTGTAAAGTGAAGTAGTTGTTGGGGGTTGAACTGGAGATCTAGAATGCTGAGTGGGCTTGATATGAATATGATCATCATCATCAATCTTGCAGTTCAAGTTTTCCTTAGTGCCTCCATAGATGCGATGTAGACGACATTTAAACGAACCTGCATGTGTGGTTGGAGCACATAGGCATAGCTGTTTTTTGGGTGTATCCACAGATTTCTTACCACTTTCTTGTACTGCTGTGTACACTAGTTCCATTTCTGTATTTGATGCGCTTTTCATCATCTTATTCCTACATAATTAGTAAAATTTGTTAGTTTGTATTGAAAAGCATGATCGCGTAGGGGAAAAAGATAATGCATTACGTAGTTGTACCATGCAGATGTAGCACGAGGACTCGGTCGATGCAATTGATTAGTGGCCATTGGTATTGAAAGTAAAACAACTAATCAAATGAAAGAAGCTATAGAAACTAAACAAAAAGAAGTTATTATCGAAGAATAGATAGAATAAAAGCAAAGTAACTAGTTTAGTTGATGATGGAAGGATACAAATAAAGTTTGTGGCGAGATGATAGGATCTTAACTAATTGCTAATCTAATGTACTTCTATACTTCTTCAACATTAATAGTAATACTTGGCAACAAAGTGAAGCGTATCCTTACAACTCCTTTTTACTTGCTAGGAACGGAATGAATATACTACCAATTTTTCTTTGGAGGTTAAAAATGGGGACACATGTTTAATCTAAACATTATTTATGATATGAATTTTTAAATGATCTAATTATATAAGAAAGAGAAAAAAACCAACTTTAAAATAAATAAATATAATTTAACTATATAAAATTAACAGAGTAAATAACACTTTTGCCCCCTGTGTTTATACCCGATTGACAGGTTGCCCCCTAACTCTTAAAATGCGCCTAGATGCCCCCCAAGATTTGTTTTTGTGACCCGTTACCCCCTACTGCGTGTTCCGTCCATTTATCACCGTTAAAAGTGACGTGGCAATTCCACGTCACAATTTTTTTTTTTTTTTAAATCCAGGTGTTAATTGCGTTTTTAATTAACTTAACCCTTATTTTAACAAGGGCAAGATGGGGAATTCACCAATGGCTATCCTATATATACCCCAAAAACACTTTAACATCTTAACTTAACCAAAAACGAAAATCAAAAGGAGAAAAAGGGTTCGGTTTGGGGAAGAACTCGAAGAACACCAAAACCCTAGCTTTCTACAGTAATTCGCGTCGGATCCTCCCAATACCTTCAACGTTGATGCCGATGTCGCCCCTTAAAGCCGATAGCGCTGGTTCTTCTTCGCACTACACTTCTCAAGTCCCCTATTGCAGATGCAAGAAACTAGCAAGGCTTCACACCTCTTGGACAGATACGAATCCTTGCAGGAGGTTTTACAGGTGCATGTATTGGGGGTGTTCAATGGATTGCAAGTTCTTCATGTGGTTGGATGAGCCATTGCCGGAGGCTACTAGTTCGATAATTCGAGGGCTTCTATTTAAAGATTCCAATCACTGTCTTGAGAAAGATGCAATGGAGACGAAGATGAACTTGTTGGTCTCTGATTACGGAGATATGATGCTGTTAGAGAAAAAAGCTTTTGCAGATTGGAAGCTTGAACATGAGAAAGTGAATGAACTGAACACACAGTTGGTTGAATTGCAAGAAAAAGAACAAGTTGTCTCAAAAGATTTGAAATTTGAGCGTGTGAAAGTAACTGTCTTGGAGAATGAGGTGCAACGTCTTAACATATCGATGGACACTATATCTCGGGAAAACAAGTTTCTGAAATGGACCTGCTTCATGATTATATTCCTCTTCCTCTCCATTTTGTCTTGTATTAGTGTGTCAAAGAATTAGAATGTTGTTGGAGGTGTATTTTGGTTTAGCCAGAGTGATGCAGCAGGTGGTTGCAACTGATGGTGTTTTGTGTTTGATTGATCATTTTGTTGAAGTTTGCAGCTGTTGGTGTTTTGTGTTTGTTTTATCAGTTTGTTGTAGTTCTAAATCTGGTGTAATGTGTTAGTTTTCAGCTTTGTTTGTAATAGACTGTTTAACTAAAGTTTTTGGTTTTTGTTGAATTGGATTATGAAGTTATTGCGGTTTGTTTAAGTTGTGTTTTGCTGTGCAATGAATATAGTATGTTAAAGAAACACTTAATGGACAATAGAATCTAATGAAATCTAAAAAAAGTAGATAAAGATAACAATAAAGTGCTGGCATTACATAGACCATAGCAAAAAAAATATTCAAAGCATCCACTTGTGCACTAGCATACAAAGCACCACAGACCTGCAATAAAGGCCTTACCAACAAAAAAACAGTATTTAAATACCACCTACACCTCATACTAGAAACCCTTAAAAACCACATCCTTGCTGCGTGAAGATCTACTTTTACACAAAATAAAAGTCACAAAACACAGAAATATAAAACACTCAAATCTGCAGAATTCTTCAATCTTTAGCTTCTTTCCTAGTTTTTACTGAAGAACTGGTGGCTGCCTTCCTCATACGAAGTGCTTCAGCAACAGTTACATACTTTGGATCACCCTCTCGCATTACCACCCCCTGTTTATGCTGGATTACGCGCCGCTTTTTCTCTGGTAGTCTTGTGTCTCCTTCCTGGTAGAATGATAAAGAAGAAGTTAAGCATTCTGTAGTATGTAATGGTGTAAAAAAAATCAACACATGGCTAACCTCAGGTAAACTCCTTTTTGATCCTGATTCTGCTGGTGGTTTATCATGTTTGAACCTCACCTACATGGTAAACAAATAAAAGCATTCAATAAAGGTATCTGCAGAAGGTCTTTTTTGCACAATTTTGTAGATCCAGGGGGCATTTAGTCACTGAAATAAAAGTCTAAGGGGTAGTTAGTCAAATCATTATATACTTACCCCTGGGATGTTCCTTAATGAATTCTTCTTTTTTTGCTTAGGGGGGGCTTTCTCCTTTGTTTTGTCTATGCTAATCTGCTCACTTGTTTTCTCATTCTCATTTGTTTGTGCATCCCCAGCATTTTTATGCTTTGCTTTTTCCAATAGTTCTGTTAACTTCTCCATCTTTACCTTCTGCATAAACAAAGTAAGTTATAGGGGGTAAGTAGTCAAGACATAAACAATTATAGGGGGTAAGTTGACAAAACATAATAAGGTATAGGGGGTAATTAGTCATAAACCATAACTTTAAAGGGGGTATTAGTACAAACCTTTAAAATTGATTTAGGAGGATTATTTGTAGTCTTCTGTTTTTGTTTCCCAGATTCATCAACCTGTAATCATTATTCACATAATACAATGTCTTATAAACAATACCTAATGCAAAAAATAGTTTCTATTTCAATAATAATGACCTCTAATGGTGATGTAGGAGCAACAGAAGTATTTCCCTTTTGTGTCCCTGGTTCATCTTCCTCTAAAGATATAGGCATTGTGCTTGAACCTCCTGAAACTGTCTTCAATCCTTGATCCTTAATTCTACTGCTTTGGCGTATTGGTTTTTCCACTGCTTTGTCTGGTATGCGCATCTTTGGTCTGGACTTAGGTGGACTATCAACTACTGGCTCAACTGATCTGTGTACTGGAAAGCGCATCTTTGGTCTGGATCTGTGTGGTGAATTATCACCTGCCTCCTGTGATGTTTGTCCTGGTAAGCGCATCCTTGGTCTGGATCTAGGGGGTGAGTTAACTCCTGAATCCTTTTCCTGAGGTAAGCGCATCTTTGGTTTTGATCCTCTGGTTGCCTTAGCAATTGTTTTTTTCTCTTTGTCTTTCTCACCAATTGTATCTTTTTTTGTCACATTTAAATTTTCAGGCTCAGATGGAGTAGACTGTGGGTTAGAAGGAGCAGAGGGTTGGACTTCTAACTCATCAAACATTTTGTTAATCGTCTCATCTGGGGTCTCATCCACATCTGCATTAACACCAACACCCCTACCATCAGCTACACCATCTTCCATAACTTCATTGTCACCAACACCCCTACCATCAGCTGCACCATCTCCCATAACTTCATTATCACCTTGAATATCCTCCAATCCTACTGTTTCCTGTTCTGTAGTACTTAAATTTGCCTTACATGACCTTTTGTTATGGCCTTCTCCCTTGCAAATTGCACATTTATGTGAAGTACCTTTCATTAACATCTTTTGAACACCTTCAGATGTTCTTTCTTTCCTCCACTTTTTAACCTGGTCCTCATCTGCCTCCTTAGTTCTTGCCCTTTTGGGTCTGCCAACCAACTTAAAAGCTACTGGAGGTTCTACACTTACAGGCCTTGTACTAAGCCACATCTTTGGTCCATTTATAGGGTATATCATTGGTGTATAAGCCTTCATATACGTCACCTTTGAGTAGCATTCGTGGACATAGTTTTCTGGGTCTTTACCTATGTATTGAATACTCGCTATCGCATGAAAGCAAGGTATCCCAGATAGCTCCCACCTCCTGCAGGGACAGCTATTTGTATCTAAATCTACAGCATACGAATCTGTTCCAAGGTTCCTTACTTCAAATTTCATTTCACCGCAAAACACTGCATGCCACTTTCCACTGTTTGTTTTACCTTTATTCACCAACTTCCTAACCTTAGGACATAGATCACCTTCGTATTTTGTCATCCATGCTCTTTTAGACTGAAGCCTTTTCAAACTATACATCCTCAGACCCTCTAGTATGAGGATGATAGACTTGTCCCTGAGCAAAAAAAACCTTTACTGTCAGTTGTGTAGGGGGTAGGAAGTAGTAATTATCTAAAACTAAGTAGGGGGGAAGTGGTCATTAAATAAAACTTTATAGGGGGTAAGTGGTCATTAAATAAAACTTTATAGGGGGTAAATAGTCATTATGTAAAACTAAGTAGGGGGTAAGTAGTCATTAAATAAAACTTTATAGGGGGTAAGTAGTCACCAAATAAAACTTTATAGGGGGTACGTAGTCACTAAATAAAACTTTATAGGGGGTACGTAGTCATAAATTAGCACTTTATAGGGGGTAAGTAGTCATAATACCTGACTTTTTTTATGGCATTGTTATAGCTTTCACAGATGTTGTTAAGTAGAAGATCACATTTTGTAACAGTACTAAAGTGAGACCTTGTCCATGTCTTAGGATCTAAACTAGATAGCCAATTGAATGCCTCCTCATTCATGTTTTTAATCTCAGCCATGACCTCATTAAATATGTATTCTGTGGGGGCCCTAGCAGCTTCCCAAACTTTGTCTTTTAAGGCCATTCCAGGATGTTTGATTTTGAAATTATTGTAGAGATGCCTTACACAATGTCTATGTTCAATATCTGGAAGCATGTCACTCATCACTTGAAGCAAACCCTATACACACATACATTTAGAAATAAATTCAGTGTTCTAAAGAAAACAATTTAATTAAGCCAGTGAAGGATAACCAACCTTTTGTCTATCTGATATGAAAGTCCATTCTTCTTGATTAGTAATACCAAGATCTTGTATCAACAGATTAAAAAACCATCTCCAAGAATTGCTATCTTCTTTCTCAGCTACACAATACAAAATTGGGAATATACAATTGTTCCCATCAATACCAACTGCTGTCAAAATTACACCAGGATGTGGACCTTTCAAGTGACATCCATCAACCCCAACAACCTTTCTACAACCCTCTAAAAATCCCCTTCTGCAACCCTCTAAGCAAACATAAATTCTTTGAAATCTTTCTACTCCAGTTACCTCATCAGTAGTTGTTTCAATTGCTACAGTACTTCCAGGGTTACTTCTTCTTATTTCTGCTGCATAATCAAAAAGCTTTTTGTATTGATCCTTGTATTCAGCCTCAATCATGCTTTTTGCAGACTTATATGCCCTGTAGCATGTTCTGGTACTAACATTAACTGAATAATCCCGATGCACTAACTGTTGAAAGTCACTCACATTACTGTAGAGGTTCAATCTTATCATATCTTTAAAAGTATTTGCCAAGAACTTTGCAGTAACATGCTTATGGTTAAGGTTTTTACCACAACTATGTTTATTACATAAACTCATTATCACCAGCCCACCAACCTTTTCTTTATGCGATGCATATAAAAACCACCCACATCCTGCTCCTTTGCAAACAACTCTAATCCGATTCCAATCGTTCTTCACAAACTTAATGTTGACCACCTTTCTTATGGCATGTGTTCTTACTGCTTGTCTAAGATCAGAGGCATTCGCAAACGTCAATCCTAAAACAAATCTAGGCTTCTGCATATCTATACTCGCCTTAAATAGGGGGTATTTCATCTTTTTCTTGCGCAACTTTTTATTTTTTCCATCTTCATCTGTACCAGAAGAAGAACTAGCTGTACTCAGATCTTCGGAATCATGTATATATTCATCCGAATCTGTCCCACCACCAACATCATCACTATCGCCTTCAGAAGCATCTGCATCATCATTTTCCACATTCATTCTATCCACTTCCACATCCGAGTCAATGAATGTATTATAATCCTGGTCGTCATCACCCTCACTCAAATCGATGTCGCTATCTATTATATAATCGTCATCAGTTGTGGATTCTTCATCCACATCTTCATCAGGTTCAGACAACTTCTTTTTCTTGTAACTCTCTCGTTTGGTACCACTAGGGCCCACTCCTTCTACTCTTGTTCTTTTTATACTAGCCCTCGTACGTTTCTTGTTACCAACTGTTTCTGTTTTCTTTACTTGTGAACTGGTTTGTTTCTTCTGTTGTTGTATAACCAACTTCTTCTTCTTTATGACATTAGCAAGTAACTCATTATCACTGAACTCCTCATCCACATCTTCTTCACCATCAGGGTTGTTAATGACATTATCCGAGTCATCTGTTAGGTCTTCATCTATAAGCCGGAAAGGCCTCAATGGAGATTTATGTTTGGAACTCCTCGTAGTCACATTATCTTCAGTGTTCAAAGCTTTCAACACTTTCTCCAACATATCATTAACAGACTTCTCCTTCTCTCCTATATCAGAGAGTTGTTCTTCCAAACTGTCATCCCCTTCCTTCTCATTAATTTGTGTGCTTTGTTCTTCAGAAACAACCTGAAACAAAGAATGAAATATTTAGGGGGTAATTTGTCAAGCATACGAAATAGTAAGGGGTAAACTGTCACACAACCTTTGTCCCTTCTTTGCAATTCTGGTGTTCTTCTTCAACATTACTATCATCCACTTTATTATGGACTTCATCAGCAGTCTGAGATACTTCTTCACCAGTAACTCCTTCCTCCTTTTCACCTTCATTGTTATCACAGGTATGAGCTCCTTCTTCAGAAACAACCTGAAACAAAGAATGAAATATTTAGGGGGTAATTTGTCAAGCATACGAAATAGTAAGGGGTAAACTGTCACACAACCTTTGTCCCTTCTTTGCAATTCTGGTGTTCTTCTTCAACATTACTATCATTATCATCCACTTTATTATGGACTTCATCAGCAGTCTGAGATACTTCTTCACCATTAACTCCTTCCTCCTTTTCACCTTCATTTTTATCACAGGTCTGAGCTCCTTCTTCAGAAACAACCTGAAACAAAGAATGAAATATTTAGGGGGTAATTTGTCAAGCATACGAAATAGTAAGGGGTAAAATGTCACACAACCTTTGTCCCGTCTTTGCAATTCTGGTGTTCTTCTTCAACATTACTATCATCCACTTTATTATGGACTTCATCAGCAGTCTGAGATACTTCTTCACCAGTAACTCCTTCCTCCTTTTCACCTTCATTGTTATCACAGGTATGAGCTCCTTCTTCAGAAACAACCTGAAACAAAGAATGAAATATAAGTTAAAGAACTGAAAGGGGTAAACTGTCAAATGACTTTCTACCTTTAAACCTTCTTCTACAAGCTTGTTTTCCTCTAAGCTTTTCACTTCATTACAGTTTTGAACTAATTCTTGTTCATCTACTTCTACTTCATTAACATTGACTTCTTCTCGCTGGTTAACTGTTTCTTCATCCTTTTTCCACTTTAGTAACAAAGGCATGAAGATGGGAGATTGAAGAACTTGGTCATCAGGGCCTATGGGATTATTCACAACGTAAAGGTCCACAGTTACGTTGTTGTCTGCGATTCTACACATCTCCATGCCTTTGTCCTCGCTATCTAAACACACTAACCCATCAGGTAGATTTGAACCCACTTTCAAATAATAAACATCAGAGTAACAAATTACACCCAATTTCGAAAGAATTTTTCTAAGAACTGGTATACTAAACTTGTCATAATGACAACCGTCAACGTACTCTATGCTCACTTCATGATAGCAACTCTTATCTTCATTAAAGAACCCACCGAAGTGAATCCTTAGTGCGAATTTATCTGTTAAACAAGCAAATTTTAATTGAATAGATTAGTTACCAAATACATTAAGAATCACAAAATGGAAAAACAATAGTCAAACTACGGGTATGGTAACCGAATCCCGTAAAATCTGCTATTATTACTAAGAAAATCCCTCAATCCACGCGTGATATCTATGTATGTAATAAATTTAGTACAAAACCCTATATTTTCGGGTTAAAGGATCTTAGCCAATGAGCAAGGATTTAGGGTTAATAAATAAACCCACTTACTCCATTGATTTGCCTGCGCCATTGATCTTCTTCAAAGCACAAGAATTTTGCTTTCCTGGGTTTGGATTTGGTGTTCGTCGAGTTCTTCACAAAACCCGCGCTCCTTGGTTTTCTCCTTTTGATTTTCGTTTTTGTTAAGTTAATTTGCTTTGTTGTTTTTGGGGTATATATAGGATAGCCATTGGTGAATTCCCCATCTTGCCCTTGTTAAAATAAGGGTTAAGTTAATTAAAAACGCAATTAACACCTGGATTTAAAAAAAAAAAAAATTGTGACGTGGAATTGCCACGTCACTTTTAACGGTGATAAATGGACGGAACACGCAGTAGGGGGTAACGGGTCACAAAAACAAATCTTGGGGGGCATCTAGGCGCATTTTAAGAGTTAGGGGGCAACCTGTCAATCGGGTATAAACACAGGGGGCAAAAGTGTTATTTACTCAAATTAACATCATGAATAATATTATGATGTTACATTTTGAGTGATATTCAATATTATTTCATATTTTAATAAAAGAAATTAGTATATATATAAAAATACATGAAATGGAGCGTATACAAAACAAATCAATACAAAATTAACCTATGTCTGTTATTGAAAAAGACTTGTTGAATGAGAGTATATCAGTATAAGAGCAATAATTACAGAATTAGCCCAAACAATCTTGGCAAGGTAATCTGGTTTATTTGAAGTTTTTTATTAATATATAAAAGTATATCTACCATCATATATAATAATTAACTTAGTCCATAGAATCCAATATTCACCTAATTTATAAAGTTTTTTTTATGCCATAAATAATTCAAGGCAATCCTATTTTATAATAGTATAGACAATATCAACTAAATTAGCCCATATACAAGCATTAAGAACAACACTGACCCTTTATAGTGACGAATTACAAATAATTCCTTTTGATGCCATATATATGATTTTATTCTCCGAGTTGATACAAATAACTGCAATACCAAAATTCATGAAAGAAAAGAGAAATTATGCAACACAACAGATATCAAAACAACTATTGATGGTTTCATGGGATAGGGTATCGTTACCCATGACACATGGATCACCAGTGTAATTGTCTTGAGAGTATCTTACTATGTAATGGTCCCTCATAGATGATCTCATGTTAGCATCAATAAGAGTTTCACTACAACCTATATCTTTAAAAGTATATTTAATTCTCGCTTTCCACATATTCCCAGTAGGACAACATGAAGACATGGTGATGAAGTTCATAGATCAACCACTATTTTTGGTGTTTCCTAGAAAATTGACCACTAATTAGATAAAGTAGTGTTCGACTCTGAATCTATTTTGAGTTGCATAATTAACTCATTATGATAGAGTTACACGTCAATAACGTATGTTCATTTTCAGTTTACTTATTACATAAAGAGCATCTTGGTGACAAAGCACAACATTTTCAAAAGAACGATGACTTCCTAGCTTCATCTTGTGATCTAATATCATTCACATACATAAGAGATTCACACTTAGCACGCAAATCACCTAAAAATGCTCCAAAACAGATAATAATTCAAGAATAAGCCACTATATCAAAACATGTCAAATAGAAGGGATAAATCCCATATTTAAGCATTAAAACCTTATAAAATTTTGTCTCGAGGGTACATTAATCTATTACAGAAGACGCGACATCAAAACGCTAAACTTGGTGGGAACATTTTTATACCAATCTCTCTAGAGACTTTTTAGAATGATACTTTATTGACTTGAGTTAGATGATGCTAAGGACTTGGTCTTTATTTGGTAAGAAATAAGTACCCTGATTATGTAGAGTAAGTCGTTCCAAAAGGTCTTCTTCCTCCATATTCTGAAAAATGAATGACAAGATTATCTTTATAATTTCATTATCAAATACTTACCTAATCAAGTTGGAATTTCAACACACCTGATCGATGTTGAAAAATTCATTTAACTTATTAATTAGGGGGGTATTTGATTTGTGTTCAAGATAGAATCCAAAAATCAGTTATTATTGAATAAATTTGTTTTTTAATCATTCCCAACCACCATCAAATTTGTTGCTATAGCTACTCATACCCTGCAAAGATACTAGGCCACGTCTATGAGCACTACCCTTAATTTTTTTGGCCTCTAAAAATATTCATTATAAAAGTGAATAAGCACCTTGGCCACAAGACTGTTAGTTTTAGAAAGGATCTTCCACACATGATTGTAAAGGAGAGCAAGATTCATTCTATAGAATTTCCTAAGCCCCATTTTACCGATGACTTATGGTGACTAAATTATGTCATCGTAAATTCAATTGATATTGTTAGAAAGGATCAAACCATACCAAATTTTAGTCACAATGCTTGAAGTCTTCTCGCATGCATTTAAGGGTAAAAGAAAAATAGACATGAAATAATTAGTGATGACCCAAATAATAGACATGACATAATTAAAAATGGATGCTCAACATAATATAAGATTTATAGAACGAACAGAAAGACAGATAAAATAATAAAAATTTGGTTGATATTATCCAAAATCGGTCTGCACGTCTATTGACAATATGAGACTTTTGCAGCCGGATAGATATGATAAGTTGGCAAAACACGAAAGATGAGGTTTACACGACAAAATTTTGATAGCATACGCAAGCCAATAAAATATTAAAGAATAAACCAAAGATGTCAACAATAATGGAAGACAAAGATCTGAAGATACAGAAGACTATTTGGGGAAACAACTTCATAGAATAATGTTGCATAGAAATGTTGTAATAATGCATTACCTACGGGAATAAACCGAAGAAGGTTCATATTTTTGCATAGAAATGTTGTAATAATGCAATACCCGCGGGAAAGAATCTAGCTCAGAAAAGATGTTCTAAGACGATGAATTGGTCATTTTGTACTAGGATAAGTGAAATAATCGATCATATATAACTATAACATTCAGGAAGTAATTGGTGTGGTCCACTACAATGTCTCGATCGAATCGATGAATTGACAAATGAGGAATTGACGAAAATATCTAACAACGACAAAGAATTGCCGAAACATGAATTGTTGGAAAAAATCAACATAATAAATTGACGGGAAAAGAATTAACGGAACACATAAATAAAAATCACGAATTGTTGGTAAACAAATTGTCGGGTAATAACAAACGAAATATAAAGCTTACGAAATGTATACGTAGAATTATATAAACTTATTAAGAAGCGGGCTGGAAAAGGCGAGTTATAATTCGTATATCCTATCTATATATCTTGTGGAATATATGAAAAGGAAAGATGGCAAGACATTATGAAAAGAAAGCTTAATATAAAAAAAAAATATTACAGATATTGAACATCAAACGATATAGTTGTTTGACACAAACTGAAAATATTAATTTGTAAGAAGGTGTAATGCTTTGTTGGTGCTATTGAAAAAAAAAAAAAACTAAGACCAGAGATTTCAAACCATACACCAATACAAGAAAAACTCCAACCGAACGCAACACCAAATAAAGATTATTGTGAGACACATTTTTTACAAGGAAACTTTCATTTTCCTTATTACTCGTCCGGGCATCACTTGCTTAAATTATATATTTCTTCTAAGCATGCAACTTTTATTTTTATAGCTTTTTCGCCAAATAAAAGTAAGTGGACTCTCTTTTTAGGTTTAGTTGGGGGGTTTGCTTTTTGGTCCCAACAATTACTGAAGTGGACATGTGAATTTCAAAATGAACAAGAACTAAAGTCCAGGTGATCAGAAGATGCCTCCTCTTGCATGCGCGCATCAATTAGAAAATAAAAGAAAAAGCGTTAGAATGAAATAATGAATTTAGAGCTCTTAATTCACAAACTTATGAATTACTCATGAATTATACCTTTATTTATTTCCCTTTCTATATTATTTCTTTCTCTCCTTTCACAATTTTCTAATCCCTCATGCTTTCATGTTTATGTTTAACAATCACAAAGTTATCACCACCTTTCCCTTTCTATACCCTAGTCTTTCTTTGGTAAAGAGAAAAAGAAACTTTATGCATTTATTGACTAATGAGGTTGTGATGTGCATGTTTATGTTAATTTGATGTGGGTTTTGATGTGATGTAAATTTATCGATGTAGAGTTTGTCAAATATATGGGTTTTATATTGATATTTATCAAAAATAAAAATCAAGTATATGGAATAGATGACGGAAAAAGAGTACTATACATGATGTATATGCAGATACTCGTCCAAAAAAAAAGAAAAAAAGATGTATATGCAGATCCATCCCGACAATATATAAAAGTATCTAAGGTATTTTAATTGTGGCGTGAATTGATTGGTTACAAATTGGTAATGCATTTATTTTCTTGATTTGATTAAAAATATGTAACCAACCAATTCATGCCACGTCATTGGGTGACATTTGGGTGGTATGAATTTGAGTGGTATATATCATTACTCTTTTAATTAATGATCCTATATATGATTTATATTAATATAAAATTAAAAAAACAAAGTTGTCAAAACATTCTTAAACAACATTATCTTGTTTTTTTTCCTTGGCCAAAGAACTTTTTTATTTTTAATACTTTTTCTTTAGCAATATTAATATGCATAACCTATACTATTGTTTAACTTTATCGTGGAAAGCCTAATGAGTGTCGTGTCGTGGCGTGACAAATTAAGGTTTATGACATAAATATAAAAAAATACCGTAACGTGAAAAATTGAAAAAGCATAACGCAAAACACAGTGATTAGAGTAATATAATTAGCATCATAATATAAATTTGGCATATATGTCTTTTTTACTTTTTCGCAAGCTTTGAATAGGAAATTCCAACACTAGTGTTCCTTTACCAGCTTTTGATAGTAATACAATCCAAAAAGCAAACAACCCGTTAACAACAAGTCAAGAAGAACAAGACTTGGAGTATATTATCATAATCATAAATGATGATAATAATCATGATCTTCTGCTAACTTTGTCGAACATCCTAGTACTTCAGTTCAATAATACACTTACTAATACTACCAAATACTAGTACTAATAATACGGAGTAAATTATATGATTTCTCAGCTGTTCGCATGTATTTACGATCTCCTGTCACGCTATAATCAATGAGCGCACATTGGTTGAAGACAGCTTGAGAAAAATCCCCATACCTTCTTCTGCAAGTCAAGACAAAATATTACTAAAAAAAAATTAAATTGAAATTTTTGGTTGTTTGAGCTAGAACATGAAGTATTATAATTCATTCAAAATGTCACTTTCTATAGATTAAATTGTACTGTAACTCCGTGTGTATGCTAAAAAGAGACTTTGTATTGTATTTCTAAAGTAAGTAAAAAATACAACACTATTTCTATAAAATAATGGACTTTTGAAATGGACCCCATATACTACTATACTAACTCAATTATTGTGAATACAGACATGTTTTGGGAATGATAAATTGTAAATAGGAAAAGACATTAGTACCTTTTTGAGTTGTTGGGCTCGGAGGAGATCAGGAGATATCTTATAGAGATCTTCATCAACAGCTTTTGCTTTAGTTTTAGGTGGTGGTGGGGGTGGTGGAGACGGTGATAATGAGACAGGAGTTGGTGGTTCTTTCACGTCATAATCCTCGTAACCATACTCATATCCATAGTCACACACCACCCAGTTATTTTTCTCTTTTTTCTCTTCCTTCACTTTTGTGTTACGCGCCTTTCCCTATTAATTAATTAATTAAATTAAATTAATTACGAAAGACAACTTTTGATGGTAGTGGTAGTTATAGTGGTGCACACTAGGAAATTAAATCATCATACTCATTTTCAATGTTAAAATAATATTAGTAGTCATCTAAAAAAATAAATTTGTTTTTTCACATCTTACAAAAAAACATTTTACCCAAAAGACATTACTGTACATCAATTATTTTGACAGCTGCCATTTATGAAATTCACATGAGTACACAGATCTTAAATGTCTTCACGTGTCTCGTGTATCGTGTCAATTAAGTCATTAAAGTATAAAATTATGGGTAAAATTTAAAAGTGTGACCGGTAAATTAACTTTAAAAAAACGACAACCGTTAGAAAATAATGACACTAAAGTCAACTAACATACCATTCGTCAACAATCACAGTATTCAAAAAAAGGATAACATTAAGAAGAGCACTTCAGAAGAAGCTAGATAAAAATGACCTATATGTACTTAAAAGAAAAAGAAAAAGAAAAAGAAAAACACATGCAATAGAGTATTGTGGAGTAGTTTTTAACGATAGGAAAGGAATGGAGTAAAAAAATGAGTGGTTACCCTTTTGCGAGGAACAACAATCATGGTAGGAGTGAGGACATCATTATCGTACAAATCACCAGCAACATACAAATCACGATCTTGATGTTGAATATGATCTTGATGAGAGTAGCTATAACGAAGCAAACCAGCTTTTCTAGCTGTTTCAAAGCATTGTGTGAATGGAAGATCATCATCGTTACAATCCCAGCTTCCAAAGGCTGGTACATGGCTCTTCTTAAAGTAATTATACTCCTAAAAATTCATAAACAAAAAAAAAAACATTTATATAAGCAAATGATCATGAGGAGGGTTGAATTTATACTACTTACATCCATTGTTGTTGTAGTAGTAAGAAGATTGAAGAATCTTGGAGATTGACTTGACAAATGAATCTAACTTTTGTTTTTCTTTCTTCTTCTCCTATTACTTATTTGATAAAGGCTAAGCTAGAGAGAATGAAGTGAATTGATATGTGGTTTTTGCTTTCTTGTTGGTGGTTTTTATAAAAGAGATATATAGAGAGAGAAAGTAGGTATGGGATATGAGACTATGAGAGGATCCAACAAAGAGGAGAGAGATAATAATAACTTCTACAGAGGAAAAAGCAAGAAAAGGCTCGAATATCCAAATTATGTTATTTTATGAGTATAGAAGAGTAAATGAGCAGAGGAACAGAGAGGTAAAAGGCAGAGATGAAGAGAGAAAAAAAAGGGGTTGCTTTGTTTTACTTTAATTTAGTGTGCTTTCTTTATCATTATTATCACTGTTATCTCTGCAGAGGAGGGGTCTGTTACTTTGGACTTGTTTGTCGCTGCCTTAGCCTGCCCTTTAAATCTCAAGTGTATATTCCAATGTAAAAGCCATAAAGTTTGTTTCCTTCTCTCACTCACATTCTCCCATCTACAAGTAAAGCCTTCAAAGCCAAAATTCAATAACTTTACAACCCCACATGCGACCTCTTACATTTCCTTTTTTCAAATATAGAATCTGAAAATATATTCAAAGAATGGAGTATGACAACGGATTTGGATCCTCTCCTAACTAGCTTCTATACTAACTATCCTAACAACCAATCATATCATTGTTGTTAAGAGTGTAAACAATAAGATTTGAAAATATATTATAAATGGTTGGTAAATCAATTAAAAGATTATAATAGGAGTTTTATAATAGATGTAAATTGTGTAGTATTTTAGGAATTAAAAAATTAATTATAAATAAATATAATAAAATATAATTTTCTTAATTATGATTGGTTGTTAGGATAGTTAGTATAGAAGCTAGTTAGGAGAGGATCCAAATCCAATGACAACTATACAGGTATCATATTTGATGTGACAAGAATTTCGATTTACCTTCTTGTATTAATTTTGATTTTACCTTCTTGTATTATTCGATATTAACTAGTGTTAGAGTAGAAATGAGTCCAACGGATAGAAATAAAAATAATTTGTCTATTGATTTTTTTATAGACAAAATCAATGTAGAACTCTAACTTTAAAGGAAAAAGAAAAGTGATAACAATAACTAGGGGAAGTGAACTATTTCTTGAAAATACTCATGTACCTTGCTCTAGATAACACTCTGACACTCAAAATTAGTACTATAATGTATAAGAGTATTCTTATAACCTGAAAGTTATGAATATTATTCAATGTATAATGACCATAATGGTTTTTTAAAAGAGAGATAGAATATACCTTATGATTGGTATAGATGTAATATTCATAGGAACCATGGAGGCATGGTCGGTTCTGTCATGGGTCCAAATCAAACTTACGAAATAAGACCCCTATATGTAAAAAAGTATATAAACTGAAGGCCCCTAAAAAACATTAAAAAAAACAGGAAGCCGAAGCGGTCGTCTTTTCAGCATACCCTCAGGATCGGCCCTACATGGGGGCGTGCATGAGGCAGTTAAAGGTGCGCAGATTAGACATGTCATGAATGCACATATTAGGTTTCTTTGAGACCCACATTTAAGCCTTGCGTGTTGTACTTCGTATCGAGATATTGCTTTCGGCTACGAAACATATAGGTAGTTATTCCTTTCGTCTAAGTCGTATACTACTCGACAAAGAGGATTACCCTCGGCAGAGGATCTTACTCCCGACCATGCTTCCTTGCTTTCGATCTTGATCTGTGAGGTATGATAAAAAGAAATTCATATACCTCTTTCGTGATTATGCCAATACGAGAATTGGTTTCCTCTTTTTTTCATCCGACTGTATAGTCAATATTTTCTAATCATTCAGGGAATCATGTCGACCCTTGAGATCAGTGTTTCAGGTGATTTCTAGAAATAGCAATAATCGTGTTGGTATTATTTAGAAGTTTTGTAATTATGTTGGTTGGTCTTCTGATGTCTCTTGTGTCAATTGTATAATCGATCTCTTGGGATAAATTTTTAATATGACAATGTTGCATCAGTCCTTAAAACAATCTCCTTCATATTCAAATAATGACATTGGTTTCATAAGTATTTTGGGAACAGGATTTTGCGAAATATACAGATGATGAAGCGGTCTTTCTGGATATACCAATAATGATGTTGGTATTTCGAAGATATATCGATGAAGAGCCGGTCTTTCGATTATCTCTTGCCATGCCACGCGCGTGTGTTGATTTTTTTTGGTATGCGGACCAAAGTTTGGTCTTCGAGTGCCAAAGGAGTTGGTCTTTACAAAACGGTGGAAAATCGGTATTATCGTGGAAGTGCCAACTTAAATCGGTCTTCAAAAGAAATACTGAAGGATTTGTAGGTAACCTGTTAGCCTCACCTTGTTTTTATTCCCGTTTTAATATTCGACAAATCATCATTTAAACTAAAATTCATTTGGTATCACTTTAGAGGTTTTCCAAAACCCCTCATTAGATTAGTTGTGTTTAAATACTTGAACTTTAGCTTGAGATTCAAAAGAACAGTGCCGCGGTACACCGGACGAAACACGCGGTACACCGCAGAGCCATGGACCAGAGGCGCGGTACACAGGATAGCCCGTCAGTAAGCTAATGAAAATGCACGGTACACCGGAACAAGACGCGGTACACCGGACTGATGCACGGACCAGGGACGCGGTGCATTGAGTAGTCCGTCAGTAAGCTTGAAAATTAGACGAACGTTTTCGCGGTGCACCGGACCATACCCGCGGTACACCGCACGAGAGGGTTTTCTGCACTATTACAAGAGGACAAAGCTTATATCCGTTGGAGATAAAATAGATCCGTTAGAGAGAAGCCTTATGACCGTTGGACCATATTTTCAGCTATAAAATGGAGCTCATTCAAGACACAACTTAAGCCTTCCATCTACCAATCTTAAGAGCAATTAATATTATCATTCAAGGAGGTTTCAAAGGAGCATTCAAGTCATATTCATTGTGAAGCTACTTAGTTCATATCCACTCATTTAGGAGTTTAGTTACAAAGCTTTTATAAGCACCCCCAAACACTTTTTCTTTTCCTCTTAGTTCTTGTAATAGATTAAGAGAGTAGTGTGAGCATAGGTTTTATGCTTGGTTCCTTGTGTTGGTGATAACACAAGTGTATTTCCTTCAAAGGTTTTTGAAGTGGTTGTAAAGGGTTTGTAAACTCACCCGGTTAAGAGTTACGGAGATTAGTTGAGAATCTTGCAAATCCTAAGGAGGCTTCCTTAGGTAGTGGATGTATGGAAACCGAACCACTATACATCGTTGTGTATCGTATTCTATCTCTACACTCTTTACATTTCCGCACTCTATATGCTTGATAAAATGCCTACATGAATAGTTTGATAATATTGTCTTTTAGGATTATCTAGTTCTTTACTATTTAGTTTACTAAAACAATAGGATTCAAATTAGCTTTTAATTTTATTTACTTGAAATAAAATTAGCCGATTAATTTCTATTGTCCTATTCAACCCCCCTTCTAGGACGCATATAGACTATCAATTGGTATCAGAGCCTAGCTCTATTGTACTTAATCGTTTCTAGAGTTAATACGATATGGATTCTAATCAACCGGAAGGTTCATGTTCTACTAGACCTCCGCTTTTTGTAGGAAAAGACTACTTTGGGTGGAAAAAGAAAATGGAGATTCACGTCAAAGGAATTGATTACTTTTTGTGACTTGCTATCAAGAAGGGTCCTTATATTCCTTATGTTACGGGTAGTAGAACGGAGGTGAAAGATGAAGATGATTACAATGATCAAGACATAGCTAAACTCACCAAAAACAACAAAGCTATGAACATCCTCGTTAATGGATTAAGTGTCACGGAATACGCTAGAGTTAGTGAATGCAATTCCGCTCATGAAATGTGGCAACTCTTGGAGCTATCATATCAAGGAACGGAAGATATCAAAGAAACTAAGATTGGTCTCTTTATCACTAAGTATGAGCTATTTCGTATGGAGCCCGATGAAGCCTTAAATGTTATGCATCAAAGATTTTCCAACATTGTCAACACCTTGAAGACTCTTGGTCAAGAGTACACCAACAAAGAAAAATGCCGAAAAATCTTATTTGCTCTTCCAAGGAAATACAAATCAAAAATCAACTCTATAAGAGACACTAAAGATCTTTCAAAAATGACGGTTCATGAACTCATTTGCAACCTCATGACGGAAGAGCTTGTGCTTGAAGAAGAAAAGATAAGAGATGATGAGGAGAAGAAAATTAAGAAATCTATTGCTTTCCATGCCTTGAGTACCAAGTTGAAAGAACGAAAAGAAAGGAAGGAAAGTGAAGAGGAAGAAAACTCACATGAAGAAGAAACTAGTGAAGATGAAGGAGTGGCTATGTTGGCAAGAGATATGAAAAAATTCATGAGATACAAACGCTTTGCCAAGAAAGGAAGTTCTTCCTCACCCTACAAGAAGAATGTCAGAGCTATCAAACAAGATGAACCCACTTGCTATCATTGCAAGAAAGTTGGTCACATCAAAACTTATTGTCCTCTTCTTCAAAAGGATAAACCTAAGAGAGCAATGTATGCTAATATCACTTGGGATACTCAAAATTCGGAGGAAGAAGAAAGTGATAACGAAAATGTTAATCTTGTTGCTTTTATGGGAAAACTTGAGAATGATGAAGATGCTTCTTCGGATGATGATACCGGTTCAACTCACTTTGCCTTTATGGCAAATCATGATGAGGTAACTCCTAAAGCTAAACTCTCTTTATCTAATGATGATGCTAGTGAACAAGATATTCATGAGGCATTTGATTCTCTTTACAATGATTTTTTAAACTCTATTGAAACAAACAAAGTTTTAACAAAAGATTTAGAATTTGAGAAAAATAGAACTAAAGAGGTTTTAAAAGCTTTGGAAGATTTGTGATGAATGTATAGATGAAAATGAAAAACTTCATCTTATTGAGAAAAATCTTTTAGAAGAAAAAACTTTGTTAGAGAAAAAGATTGTTGATCAAAATGATATTATTTTAAAATTTACAAGTGGGCAAGAAAACTTGGATTTGATTTTAGGTTCTCAAAGAATGTCTTGTGAAAAAAGCGGTGTTGGATATGATCCATTCACTAACCAAAAACCCTTGAAAAATGTTTTTGTAAAACCAAAAATTTCAAATGCAATTCCATCTTCTTCAAAATCTACTATCACTTGCACCTATTGTGAAAAACTTGGTCATGATGCATCTCATTGTTACTATCGTAAATTATTGGATTTGGGATCTCTTGTGCCAATTTGGAAAAGGCCCATATGGGTCTTAAAAGGAAAATCCACTAACCCTCATGGACCCAAACCGAATTGGGTACCTAAAGCTTAAATTACTTTTTGTAGGGATTGAGCATCAAGAAGCAAAATATATGGCTCCTTGATAGTGGATGCTCAAGACACATGACCGGGAATCCATCATTATTTACACGTTTATATAAAACAAAAGGTGATAGAGTTACTTTTGCCGACAATATTAAGAAACGCGTTTTGGGTAAAGGTAACATTGGTAATATGAATTCTTTACTTATCTCTAACGTGTTACTTGTTGAGGGTCTCTCTTTTAACTTGCTTAGTATTAGTCAACTTTGTGATGTTGGTTTTAGTGTTAAATTTGAAGCATCTAGATGTGTTGTTTTTAAAAATGATGAGTTAGATACTATGTTTATTGCAAAAAGATCGGATAATGTTTTTGTTGTTGATCTTGAGAGTCTTATGTCTAAACATATTAAATGCTTATCCGTGGTAAATGATAGTTGGCTTTGGCATAGACGTTTAGGGCATGCTAGCATGGATTTGATTTCAAAATTATCTAGAAAAAATCTTGTTGTTGGTTTGCCTATTCATAAATTTGATAAAGATAAATTATGTGATGCATGTCAACTTGGTAAACAACATCGTTCATCTTTTAAATCCATAAATAAGGTCATCACCGTTAGGCCACTTCAATTATTACATATGGATCTTTTTGGTCCCGTTGATGTCACTAGTCTAGGAGGATCTAGATACGTCTTTGTTGTTGTTGATGATTTCACTAGATATACATGGGTGATGTTCCTTGCTTTAAAAAGTGATGCCTTCAATGAATTTGCAAAACTTTGTAGAAAGGTGCAAAATGAGAAAGGCTACTCTATTACATGCATTCGTAGTGATAATGGTAGTGAATATGTGAATTCTCCTTTTGTGCATTTTTGTGATGAATTTGGGATTGAGCATAATTTTTCGGCCCCTAGAACTCCCCAACAAAATGGGGTAGTGGAAAGGAAAAACCGAACTCTACAAGAAATGGCTAGAACAATGCTAAAAGAACATAGCTTGCCTACATACTTTTGGGGTGAAGCCGTTCATACGGCTTGTTATGTGTTAAATAGAGTTCTAATTAGACCCCTTATTAAGAAAACCCCTTATGAGCTTTGGAATGGTAGACCACCAACTATTGCTTATTTTCGTGTTTTTGGGTGCAAATGTTTTATCTTAAACACTAGGGACTATTTGGGAAAATTTGATGCTAAATCGGATGAAGGTATTTTTCTTGGTTATTCCACTAAAGGAAAAGCCTATCGCATTTTCAACAAACGTACTCGTACTATTGAGGAATCTATGCATGTTGACTTTGATGAGACTAATCCGTTTTGTATCAAGAAAGTGGTAGATGTTGACTTAAATGAAGATACTCCACTAGATCAACCCTTAGAATCTCCTACTCAAGAATTAAAATCTCATGATGAACCTCCTAATGAAAATGGTCAAATTTCAAATGAAGCTAGTACGGATTTACCAAAATGTTGGAAACATATCAAAGATCACCCAAGTGAATTAATTCTAGGAGATCCAAAAGAAGGTGTTACCACTCGTTCTCGTATTATTGCTTTGTGTGCTCATCAAGCATTCTTATCTCAAATTGAGCCCAAGAATATTAAAGAAGCCTTGCTAGATGATCATTGGATAAACGCTATGCATGAGGAATTAAATCAATTTGAGCGTAGTAAAGTTTGGACTTTAATGGAGAAACCAATTGGCCCTACTATTATTGGCACTAAGTGGATATTTCGCAACAAGCTAGATGACACCGGTATTATCACTAGAAATAAAGCAAGGTTAGTTGCTCAAGGATACAATCAAGAAGAAGGTATTGATTTCGATGAAACTTTTGCTCCGGTAGCTAGACTTGAATCTATTCGTATGCTACTTGCTTTTGCTTGTTATATGAATTTTAAACTTTACCAAATGGATGTCAAAAGTGCTTTTTTAAATGGTTTTGTAGACGAGGAAGTCTTTGTTAAACAACCACCGGGTTTTGAGGATCCAAAATTTCCAAATCATGTTTTTAAACTTTCAAAGGCTTTATATGGTTTAAAACAAGCACCTCGTGCTTGGTATGAACGTTTAAGCAAATTTTTGTTAGATGATGGTTTTAAAAGAGGAAATATTGACTCCACTTTATTTATAAAAAGGTATTCAAAAGATATCCTTCTTGTTCAAATTTATGTGGATGATATTATATTTGGTGCTACTAATGAAAATCTTTGTGAGAATTTTTCTAAAAGCATGCATAAGGAATTTGAGATGAGCATGATGGGAGAATTGAATTACTTTCTTGGACTTCAAATCAAGCAAATGAAGGATGGCATCTTTGTCAATCAAGCCAAATATACAAAAGAATTGATCAAAAAATTTGGACTTGAAGATGCAAAGGAAATTGGAACTCCAATGAGCACATCCACAAAATTAGACAAAGATGAAGATGGTAAAAATGTTGATGAGAAAGTATATCGAGGTATGATTGGTAGCTTACTTTATTTAACCGCTTCTAGACCCGATATTATGTTCCCCGTGTGTCTTTGTGCTAGATTTCAATCCTCTCCTAAAGAATCCCATCTTAGTGCCGTTAAGCGTATTTTTAGGTATTTGAAAGGAACCCTTAGTCTAGGACTTTGGTACCCTAGATTTACATCTTTTGAGCTAATAGGTTACTCGGATGCCGATTATGCCGGTTGTAGACTTGATAGGAAGAGTACTAGTGGTAGTTGCCAATTCTTAGGTCAATCCCTTGTTTCTTGGTCTAGTAGAAAACAAAATAGTGTTGCTTTATCCACGGCCGAAGCCGAATATGTTGCGGCCGGAAATTGTGTGACTCAAATTCTTTGGATGAAAAAACCTTACTAGATTTTGGCCTAGAGTATGATCGTGTTCCCATTCGTTGTGATAACACTAGTGCTATCAATCTTACCAAAAATCATATTCAACACTCTAGAACAAAACACATCGAAATCCGCCATCATTTTATTCGTGATCACACTCAAAAAGGGGATATTGTACTTGAATTTGTCACTTTGGAAAATCAACTAGCCGATATCTTTACTAAACCTTTACCCCAAGATCTTTTTGAGAAAATTCGTTGTGAGATTGGCATGCAAATTCTCTAACCTTCTTATCATGCCATTTTTGTTTAGTGCTTTTTGTGTATATTCTCTTGTTGCTAATATTTTCTTGATGTGATAGGATCCTTGAAGCTTCTAAATTGTTATCCATTTACTTCTTTAGTCCTTGTTTTACTCAAAATGTGTTTTGACCCCTTAAAATTTTCAAAAATCGTATCATTAGTTCTTTTTGTTGTTGACAAAGGGGGAGAAATTTTAGTTAAACTTTTTCAAATGCATTTTGTGAGGGGGAGTTTTATAAAAACTCTAGTGATTAGGTTGAGGGGGAGTTTTTGATCAAAACTTAATCTTAGGCATCTTCAAAAGTTTATGATTTGTCAAACATCAAAAAGGGGGAGATTGTTAGCCTCACCTTGTTTTTATTCCCGTTTTAATATTCGACAAATCATCATTTAAACTAAAATTCATTTGGTATCACTTTAGAGGTTTTCCAAAACCCCTCATTAGATTAGTTGTGTTTAAATACTTGAACTTTAGCTTGAGATTCAAAAGAACAGTGCCGCGGTACACCGGACGAAACACGCGGTACACCGCAGAGCCACGGACCAGAGGCGCGGTACACAGGATAGCCGGCAGTAAGCTAATGAAAATGCACGGTACACCGGACCAAGACGCGGTACACCGGACTGATGCACGGACCAGGGACGCGGTGCATTGAGTAGTCCGTCAGTAAGCTTGAAAATTAGACGAACGTTTTCGCGGTGCACCGGACCATACCCGCGGTACACCGCACGAGAGGGTTTTCTGCACTATTACAAGAGGACAAAGCTTATATCCGTTGGAGATAAAATAGATCCGTTAGAGAGAAGCCTTATGACCGTTGGACCATATTTTCAGCTATAAAATGGAGCTCATTCAAGACACAACTTAAGCCTTCCATCTACCAATCTTAAGAGCAATTAATATTATCATTCAAGGAGGTTTCAAAGGAGCATTCAAGTCATATTCATTGTGAAGCTACTTAGTTCATATCCACTCATTTAGGAGTTTAGTTACAAAGCTTTTATAAGCACCCCCAAACACTTTTTCTTTTCCTCTTAGTTCTTGTAATAGATTAAGAGAGTAGTGTGAGCATAGGTTTTATGCTTGGTTCCTTGTGTTGGTGATAACACAAGTGTATTTCCTTCAAAGGTTTTTGAAGTGGTTGTAAAGGGTTTGTAAACTCACCCGGTTAAGAGTTACGGAGATTAGTTGAGAATCTTGCAAATCCTAAGGAGGCTTCCTTAGGTAGTGGATGTATGGAAACCGAACCACTATACATCGTTGTGTATCGTATTCTATCTCTACACTCTTTACATTTCCGCACTCTATATGCTTGATAAAATGCCTACATGAATAGTTTGATAATATTGTCTTTTAGGATTATCTAGTTCTTTACTATTTAGTTTACTAAAACAATAGGATTCAAATTAGCTTTTAATTTTATTTACTTGAAATAAAATTAGCCGATTAATTTCTATTGTCCTATTCAACCCCCCTTCTAGGACGCATATAGACTATCATAACCCTTTCAAATATATGGGTTAGATCAACTTTGACGTAGATTGTTGAGCTTCTGGTGTTCTTTTACTTTATTTATTTCTTTCCTATGACACGTGTCCATATTTTATTGGTTTATTCTGCCATAGATGGTTTTTCCTTGTTTTCGAGGTTCTCATTCTTTGCTTGCTAAGTACACGAAGAGTCTCAGTAATAATATCTTGTGAAGTTGAAGGGTCATATCTTGCTTATAAATAGTGTAGTGATTCTTTTTCCATTTTTACCACATCTTTTTCGATCTTCTCGGATTATTTTCCTGGTACCTTTCAAAATGACTAGGTATTCCATAAACACCTTTTCTACTCTAGGCAAATTCTCTTGGTGACGGGAAAATGAAGGTGAACCCTTGACTCCTCAGGATAATAGGGGAAGATCTCCCGCTATTTCTATGTCGAGTTAGTCTCAAAGATTTTCCATTCCTTCGGCCTAGGATCTTCCTTCCTCAGTGGCTATGGCCTATCCTTCAAAAGTTAATGAGCTAATTTTGTTGTTGCATCATTCGATGTCTTCGGTAAGCTATCTTTCTTTATTTTCTTATATTTTTACACTTTTTTTATCTTTATTTGCTAGTTTTATAGGTTACCCATGTGTGGGCCTTCCTTTTATCCTTTCGGGAAGGATCCATGGTGCCCCCATCAAACTTCTTTAAGCATGGTGGAAAACTTAGTCATGATTCATTGACTTTGAGCCGAGAGAAATAAGACGATGAGCTTGGATACCCGAGTAATGACGGAGAATGGCAAGCTCAGGGATGAAGTTATTGTTGCTATTTTGGAAGTACTGCATTCTTGGAAGGGGGCCGAATAATCCCATAAGTGTTTGGCTATATATCATGATCGTGCCAGAGCATTGTTGGAGCGTGCTCCATATCAAATTAATATTATTACACGTTATCAATCATAGAGGTAATTTATGGATGAGTTGCATCGATGGTCTACACCCGCTTATGATGAAAAAAGCCAACATGATACCTTTTGTGCATTCAGCATAGTCAATCTCGTCATCCTTATTTGCCGAGTTTGATTAATGACTAGATTCTCTCCATACCCAAGGATTCGAACCCTAACGGTGTCCCTACGGTTATGTGATCTTGTCATGCTCTTTCTCTCCAAATCCAATCTGATCAGGCAAGAATATTTCCTATTCGTGTGTCTTCTCTCTCTCTCTCTCTCTCTCTCTCTCTCTCTCTCTCTCTCTCTCTCTCTCTCTCTCTCTCTCTCTCTCTCTTTTTCTCCCTCGCCCGAGTTTGTGAGTTTTGATATAGAAATGGTGTTTCCATAATGAATTAGTTCTGATGCTTGGTAATTTAGCTAAACTTTCTTTTGGGCTGAGAGATTTTTGAGCTTTTTTTCTCAACCTTTCTCTGTCTTAGGCATATAACACTTTTGTAATGGATAATAAGAGCTTTATGTATATATATAATGAATGTATTTTCAACGTAAGGAGCTGTCGACCTGAAGATTTTCTTTCGGCAAACTTTGTGTCCCTCAGGGTTTTGCGCGTTTTGATTTCGTTAGGACATATGATTTATAAGAGTGACCATTAGTATCTTTGAAATTAAAAATTGACTTGCTTCTTCGGCGGGGCTTTCTATCAAGTGTCAAGGGTAACCATATTTTTGTAAAGATCTCTTAGAATTTTCACCCTTTGTTTATATGACTTTCGTTGATGAACCTCACATGTACTTCTAATGTTGATGATTGGAATGCTTAACCACCCTCTTCAACAGTCGTTAAATATTATACCATTCTAGGATGAGGTGTTTTAATATGAACATGTGTGGGACTCATAGTTTTAACGCATGCTGCACACGTGTAACACGATGATTGTGTTGTAATTGACCATTTGATGATTACGGAGCCAACCCACTTTCGTGTGCCAATATAAAACCTTTTAATTCTCCTCTTTATATACTTCAGCGGGTAGCTATTTTCAGAGCATTCCATAGAATTCCTCTAGTTCCCAATTTTTTTCTTCATCTATTTTGTGCAAGTTAAGTTTTCTTCTTCACCCGACTTTTCACATGTGTTCTACATTTTTCTCTTTTTTCCTTTATATTCTTGACTTGAATAAAAAAAAATACGGGAATGCTTTCTCCCATGGAATTAGTGAGAAAATTGTTAAAGGAGCCTATTCCAATGGAGTCTCGTTCGAGTATTGCTTCATCATCTTTGGTACTTCTAGTATCTAACCCTGGTAAAAAGAAAAAGTCGTCTGGTTCTTCCGGGAGTTGTAATGTATCTGAGAAGGAGGTTGTCAATGTCACCCCCGAAGAATCTACCCCTTACATTGGTAAATGAGTAGGACTCTGGTTTATATAACCATACAAGAATCAACCACATTTAGAGAATTAACTCCATCAAGGGATAAGGACAATGGTTGGTGGCATTCAAGTTTGAACGTTATAAACATTACACCAACCAAGCTATTAGTTTAACAGATAAAAACATGTAAGGAAAACGTGAAAATGAGTCAATAACTTTAATTCAAAAATGTTTTCCGACTTCTGAAAAAACGCGGTATAGAATTAGATTCTGGTTTCGAATGGTTTGTGATTTTACTTCTCTATCTCTTTCTCTATTTTGATGCGTATGAGTCCATTATAGTGGTGGAATAATAGTATGATGAGTATATACCCACGTCCATTTTTTATAATTATTATAAAGTCCATTTTTATAACTACATTATAAGTCACTAAAAGTATTTGGTTATATACCCTCTATTCAAAAACAAATTGTTCAAGGTAGTTTTTTTATTGTCAAGATCCATGTGGTGTCCAAGAGAATAAGTCATGCAATGATGGTAAAAATCCATTTGGTTTGGTTTCTTGCATGAGTGTAAAACAATCAATTAGAACCAACAAAATACAATTGGGTATATATACCCATACAAATTCATACACATACTCATACAGAAAGATATATACCTAGACAAATATATGCCCTACACGCTTATACACATGCAAATTTATACTTATATAGATCCATACACACTAAATATATAAAAAAACCTTAATAAAAATGGCAGATTAGAAAACAAAAATGGCAGTTTTAACGAGTTCTTACAATAAAAAGATGATTTCTTAGACCTGCAAAATCTTAAACTCCACTATAAATTTATTTTTTTGGGTTTTATTTTGATAGGTAAGGCTTGTGATGTATAAAACATAAAAAGAATGGAGAAAAAGAATAGAGAAAGGGAGAGAAGAAATAATAAGATAGAATTTGTTGCATAAGAAATGAACTGAAAGAAATAATAGAAAGAGTTAAATTTGTAAAATTTAAGAAAGGAAAAAGAAGAATTGGATATTTTATAATGAAGATCAGGTATTGTGATCATTAGGGCTGAACAAAACAAAACCGAAAAACCAAACCGACCCAAAAAAACCCAAACCCAAAAAACCAAAAAAATCGTTTGGTTTGGTATAAGCTTTATAAAAAAACCGAAAAAGAATTGGTTCATTTTGGTTATTCTATGCTAAACCGAACCGAAAAATATATAAAAACTGATTTATGTCATTATTTTTTAGTTTTGGATGACCTTTCCTCTCTCCTTACTTAAGACGACTTCCCTTGATATTTTTAAAAAAGTATTATGATTAGAGGATAGAAATTGAATTAATTTCAAAAAAAAAAATGCTCACACATTTAAAGAGGTCTTTCGTTCATTTAAAAAAATAAATTGAAACTAAAACATACACATTAAATTATAGAAATATTCTCTATAATTAATTTTTTACAATATTATGCATAATATTTTAGTTTCAAAAATACAATTTTCCTACATCGGCCAACAATATGAAAATCAGGCACTTACTTGAGGACTATAAAATTTCCGAATATAACACGTATAAAAACAAAAAATTAAACCGAACCGGACATATAGCAAGCCGAAAACCGATGAAACCCGTTCGGTTCGCTAGCAACATCCTTAAAAACAGAACAATTCAGTTTCAGTTTCGGTTTTGGCCAAAACCCGAGAGAAACCGAACCGTGCTCACTCCTAGTGATCATATAGATCCATACGCATTACATAATAAAATAATCTTAACAAATAGCAGATTTAGAAACAAAAATATCGTAAAAAGATGATTTCTTAAACGTACAAAGTTTTAAACTCTACCATAAATTTATCTTTTATTTTGACAGGTAAGGGTTATTATGTATAAAACATACTCCTTCAGTTCCAAAAATAATGTCCACTTTGTTTTTCCCACGAATTAAGAAACACAATTATTATTTTTAGCATTGCTAAAATATCCTCATAAAGTGTTTTGATAATTTAAATATTCATTGAAAACATAAATATATATTTTGTTAAAGTAATAGTGGAAAAAAGTGAAATAAAGTGTATTGAAATTTTAAGTGGACATTTTTTTAGTAAATGAGACATTATTTTTGAAACGGAGGAAATATGATAACCGTGGAACACATTAAAAAGAATAGAGAAAACATAATAGATTTTTGTTGTATAAGAAATGAAAGGAAAAAAAATAATGAAAAGAATATAAATGAAGAGAAAGAATTGAAAATTTAGAATGGAGTACTAATGAGTGATTAATTAGATGTCTACAAAGAAGCATTAAAACAAAAATTCTATATGTTTTTTAAAATTTAATTTAAAATAATTAAAGAAGAGAAAATTAAATATTTAGTTAATAAAATATTTAAATAAAATATAAAATAGAAAAAAAAAATTATTATGTAACATATATTATGGAATAATTTTTTTTAATTGAAAAAAATTATTATTATAGAATGGAGGAAATATACCAAAAAATGAAACATTGATGCATGTCAAAGCTGCAAAATTTAATCTCAAAATGTATTGATATATCCGACAAAAAAAAATGTTTTAAAGTTTTGAACTCGAGCCTGTACAGTAACTCCAATATCATTCTCCTTTTATTATTTACGGGCTAAGCTATCGTATAGGGACAGGGTCAATGGTTGTAGGGGCAAGGTTCATAGTAAGTTTTTCTTGGTGCTTCGCGCAGTGCACCTCGCACTGTGCTCCGTTCTCTCTTATCACTAAATTAGAAATAAAGTAAAGTGAAGGAATGGCTTTAATTTAATACTCTTATCACTAGGATCCACCGTTCCCTTTAGTCAACACTATGCAGTGGAAGCGTCATCCGTGTCAGATTCTTAGTATCATGAGAGGTGATTGTGTATCTCCTTGTGCATTGCTTCCTGTATACTCTTGTTTCTTGGTATGCACTAGATTAGACAAGTAAAAATAGAGGATAAACAAATAAATTTGTGAAGAAAGTAATTGATTTTGTATACGAATGAGGAAAGAATGGAGTTTATGTAATTTTTCTTGTGAATTGAAAGCTGTAAAATCAGAATGGAGTAAAGAGTTAAAAGACACAAACGGCTGATTTAGCGAAGAAAAAGTCAAAAACAGGTGAATGTTCAACCAATGCTATGCTATGGAGATTCTCTAACGATTTTCTGTAGTTAACTCTACCCATGGCTACATGGGGATATGTGAGAATGGGTTCTGTCTAAGTTCTGAATCTTTTTTTTCTTTTTTCTTTTTTCTTCTTTTTTTTGGACGCAGAACCTTATTTAACCATATAATTATACAAGGAATGAGACCAAAGAAACACACATTTTAAAAAAGTAATGATATATATCATCAAATTTCATACCATCCAAATATTATCTAATTTCATACCACCCAAATATCATCTAATGATGTGGCATGAATTAGTTGGTTACAAATTATTAATGAGTTTATTTTTATGATTAAATTAAAAATTTGTAACCAACCAATTCATGGCACGTCATTGGATGATATTTGGGTGGTTTATATCATTACTCATTTTAAAACTAATAAATGTTTTTTAGTCAATAACGATTAAATAATTTTTTTTAGAGGCGTAAGAAATTTCAAAAATTACATAAAAAATTAACCTATATCAAGTTTAGAGAATCGATCAATCATAGCTGTCGCTGACTCGTGTTCTTTCATTGCCATGTGTCTGACATCTTTAACTACTAGACCATTGAATCTTCGCAGAATATGTTTGAAGAAGATCGAACTAACTTCTGTTGTCAGTCTCTTGATTTGCCTGAGCCATAGTCTGAGCATCTATCTAACAGACGACACTTGCTGAAAACCTTGAATTATTTCAAGGTTGTCCGAGAATATAGTTATCCCCTCTTGTGTGCCTTGTATTGCCTTGTCCAACGCTTGCGCTTCTCCCTCCGTGCACGAGTTACACATGGCGACCGTTGAGAAAACGGTTTATATCCTGTATCTTTATCAATCTGGACCACCTCAATCCCTGTGGGTTTGTGTGGTTGATCAAACGATGCATCACATGTGAAAGCGGTCTTTGTTTGAAACGCAAGATCAATAGTTGTGCCATTTCCAGAATCTGTATTAATGCTTTGTATAGGTTGACTTATAGCCCACTATTTGCCAAAATGTTCATCCATGTTTTTGTTCGTAGTTCTTATGATGTCATCGGATTCTATCATATAATTATTATGTCTACTTCTCATTTTTTATAGGGTAAAGCCCTCGTTTGGCCCCTTAACTTTGGTCAAAGTGCGCGGGCCGCCCCTAATCTTCATTTTTACCATTTTACGCCCCTTATCTTCACCTTTTGTGACACCGTTAACCCTCTTTCCATTTTTCTGTTAGTTGACCGTTAGTCAACGCCACATGGCGCCATGTCACCGCCACCTCATCCCAACCGTCTTTGTCAGCATCGTCCTTAACTTAAAAAAAAATATCCTTTGAAGGTTTGAATGCTTCAAACCTTCAACAATGGAGGAAAATAAAAGCCAAAAATCTCTTCTCTTCTTAACTTCGCCTCTTTTACCTAGCTCACCAATACACAACTAATCCCCATCAAATTGAAGGTTTATTAGAAGAAATCTAGAAATTGAATGGACAATAGTGAAGGAGCAGGTGCATCATCAGCATCACCTGATCATACTGATAGATTCGGGAGACAAAGGTCTCATTCAATATCTCCACAACGCCCACCAAGGAGAAGAGCCACCGGTGGTGATGTCAACATTGTCGCCGCAGCTTGGACCGTTGAGATGAGGAATCACAATCTCGGTTAATAAACCTTTCTTCTGTCATTCCAATACCCATTCCCCCAAATTAACCTCTTCTCTCGCAAGAGACGGATCAAGAGCTGCTCTACCACAAACAACTTCGAAAAGCACCACACCGAAATGAATAAACATCTGATTTATCCGTAAGCTGTTGCCTCCGAAAATACTCCAGATCGAGATACCCGAAACTACCCTTCACACCGGTGCTAACATGAGTCTCATCTAGACGTGGGCCCGACCTCGATATACCAAAATCCGCTACCTTAGCAACGTAATTTTCTGCACATTAGAAGAAGAAGAAAAAGTATCCAGAAAGATGTCCCTAAAGGTCACCTACTCATTAATGTAGGAGAAAATCACAAGAGATTTGTAATCAAAATTACTTTACTTGAACATCCATTGTTCCAGGCATTGTTAGATCAAGCTCATGATGTCTTTGACAACTCAAAACTCTTCATCTCTAGCAATGAGGATTTGTTCCTCAATGTTGTTCAATGTGCTAAATCCTCTCAAAATCCGAGACCCTTCATCTGTCTTTGATCTTTTATTTGCAAAAAATAATATATCGTCTTATTGTTGATGTCATTCATTAGTAGCAAGATTTTGTAAATTCATTAAGATTTTCAAATGGAATTAAGGTTGTGAGAGTGTTTATGTAAAATTTAAAATGCTTTCGGTGTATAAAATATTGGAATTATTACCCAACCTGATCATCTCGTAAAAGTTTGAACGCGATTGTTTACCGAAGTTTTACTTTGATACTATACTATATTAGAAGAAATTGTCTTAATCCACCGAAAATCGGAGGTGTAATGATAATGGGTAAAGCCCTCCATTGTTGAAGGTTTGAATGCTTCAAAGGATTTTTTTTAAAAGTTAGGGACGATACTGACGAAGACGGTTGGGGTGAGGTGGCGCTGAGGTGGAGGTGACATGGCGCAATGTGGCATTGACTAACGGTCAACTAACAGAAAAATGGAAAAAGGGCTAACGGTGTCACAAAAGGTGAAGATAAGGGGCGTAAAAGGGTAAAAATGAAGATCGTGGGCGGCCCGTGCGCTTTGGACAACGTTAAGGGGACAGACGAGGGTTTTACCCTTTTTTATATCCAAAGGTTCGAAATGGTTAGTATAACATAAGATACAACCACTTCCCGTCTCCATCCACCTATAACAAATGTCTCACTAATCCTAAGTACTCATTCTCCCAAATCTTCAATTTCATGACCTGTGTTGGTTTGAAGGGTCGGCCCATCGCATACCAATTTTGCTATTCCCCATGTCAGTAATAAATGTTCCACTGTTTCTTGTTCCACCTTACACCACTAACATTTGATTTCAACTTCACAATTTCTTGTTATTATATTTCTACCGATTGGTATAACATTATTAAAAGCTTTTCAGTTGAAAATTCTTACCTTAGTGGGATGATATGAGTGCCAAGTAGTTCTTCAGAGCTTACTTCCAGATGGAACTGTACTTGATTGTCGTGGTGCTTCAAAGATTTCGGCATATATGAGAACTTTGTATCCTGTCTTGGTTACATATTCTCCGTTATTAGCATGTGGTCAAATAAAACTATCTAGTGAATCTCTTGAGAACACCTTTTCCTTTAAAATAACTGGAATAATGGGTTTCGAGAACATATCATCTAACATTTATGTGTTCCATTCCGTTGAATATTCCCTCTAAAGATCTTGTACTTTATAAATCTCGTATTTATTCAGTTTTTCTGATTTCTATTGACTGTCTAGCCATTTATCTGTCCAAATGTTAATAGATTCCATGTTACCAATTTGATATCGTCCGTATTTCCTCAACACATCTCACCCTTCTAATTAGGGCTGCAAATGAACCAAGCCGCTCGCGAGCAGCTCGAGCTCGGCTCGGAGAAAAGCTCGTTCGAGATCGGCTCGAATGTAAACAAACTCAAGCTCAAGCTCCATTTTAAGCTCCATACGTAAACAAGCCTGCTCGAGCTCGGCTCGTGAGCTCGTTTAAAATTATGAATTATAAATAAAAATAAACTATCTACTTATAAATATATTACTAAACCTTCAATATCTAACTAGATATTTTTAATTTCTTTAGACATTTATTTTTTCATTAGTGTTATGTTTCATATTTTCATACCACACACTCATGAACGTCCCATTTCAACCATAAAAAACAAATTGTTCATGAGCAACTCGTGCTCGACTTTAAAAAAGATTGTTCAATAAGTTAAACAAACAAGTTTTAACATTTCTAATTTGGATGATTGGAAAGCTCGGGCTCGGCTCGTTTAAATTTGAGCTCGGCTCGGTCCGGCTCGTTTAAATTTGAGCTCTGCTCGGCTCGGCTCGAGAAATTAAACAAACCAAGCCTGTACATCTACTATTCGGCTCGGCTCGGCTCGTTTGCAACCCTACTTCTAATAAACTTGCCCATGACCATGTTTGAGACTATCTTAATTTAACATCAAGAAAGTTACTATTCGGAAAATATATACCTTTAAGAAGTTTAGCCGCTAAATTATTCAGATTATTGAGAATTTTCCATGCTTGTGCTGCAAGTAATGTCATGTTCATACATATAAAATCTTCAAAGCGCATGCTTCTTATCAGTTTGTTAATCGCCAACTTCTCCAATGACAACCGATGTATCCGAGACTTTACCCCTGAATTCCACCAAAAGTTCGAGATTGCTGGTATTAGTTTATTACAAAAAGTGACAGGGAAAGAGAAAATTGACATCGCATATATCGGTATAGCCTGCAGGACAGCTTTGCTAAGCACTTCTTTTCCTCCATCTGATAAGAGTTGTGTTTCCATCCTTTGGTGTTTTTGAACAATTTATCTACTATCCATTGTAATAACTGTACCTTTGATAGTTTATGGCAGAGTGGTACCCCTAAATACTTTCCAAGGTCTTCTTTTTCTTGTATACCTATTGTATTAGCTACCTGTGCCATGCATTCCTCTAGTGTATCCTTAATTAAAAAATAGAAGATTTTGTAAAGTTTATTTTTTGTCCCGACCCTGCGCAATATGATTTAATGCACTCTCTGTATTGTTCTATTTCATAATCATCAATTGTCCAAAAGAAAAGAGAGTCGTCTGCAAACAATAAATGAGTGATAATTGGACAATTTCTGGTAATTTGTATATCTTTAAGCTTACCTTGATCCACTTTTTGATCAATTAAACTAATTAGGGATCCCGTGATTAAGGAAAATAAAAAAGGAGATAAAGGGTCTTCTTGTCTAAGTCTCCTTTCTGATTTAAATTTTCGTAGTTTATCACCATTAAAGTTAAACTGAAAAGTAACCGAAGATAAACAATTCGAGATCCAAGAAATCCATTTATCATTAAAATCTAACTTTTCCAGAACTAATAATAAAAAATCCCAGCGTACCCGATCGTACGCTTTGGCCATGTCGAGCTTTATTACCGCCATAGGTTTAGCATTCTTCCACTTCTGCTTCATATAAAACGAAATCTCTTGAGCTATTAAAAATATTATACTGGATTGCTCTATTTCTTATAAGCGTTGTCTGTGTCAGTGTGATGTCTCCCTAATTGTTCTTATTTCCGACCCTTGGGAGACATCATTTTTGGTGTTTATTTAATTAATATGATAGACTTTTGGACTAAATTTGCAATAATCCGGAATTACCTTTTTATTTGTAGCATTTTTAATTTATTAAACTTTTGCGCGTAATATTGGTATTTTTAGTGTAAAGTTTACAGGTTTTAGATGTTAGCTAGGAGAGGAATCCGAGGAGAAAGTCAAAGATCGTGAATTAGAGTCAAGACTTGAAGATAAATCCCGAAGATATTATTTTTAGAGCTGAAAATCCATTTCCAGGCCATAGATTGCTGATTTCGAGGTGCTTAAGCGATGATTTAGCTGTTGACCTTTGAAGAGAAATCATTCCTTATCGAGTTACGGAACTTTAGCAACTGGAATGAGGTCAATCAGAGTCATAACGCATCGGGAAAAGCCGTTTTAGTGAAGGTGTATCAGCAGTTACGGGATTTTGGGTTTAGAAATTGGGTTTGGACATTTAATTAATGTTTTATTTTCTGGTCCAAGCCCTAATCCGTTTTTGAGCTTATAAAAGAAGATTTTGACCTCATTATTTCTGACCTCTCAATTTGTTCTTCAAATCAACTCATCCTTAGAAGAGAGTGTCAACACAATTCATTCTTTACAATTAAAAACATCAGAGAGAAGCAACAGAAGGAAGGAAGAAGAAGCTGCTAGAGCTGGAGTGGGTCTATAGCTCCGTTCTCAGTCATTCCAATTCCGGAAATTAGGTTTCTTTTATCTTTTATTTGTAATCAGTTATGAATTCCATTTATTTTAATTTAGTTTTTAGTTTTAATATGAGCTAAACAATTCATAGTGCTTGAGAACAAACAATGGGTGAATCCCAATTTTATTGAATAACGAATGTTGAATTTGGGTTTATGTTAAATTAAATTTAATTAGGGCTTTTACTCTTTTCAATAAATTGAGCTTATTTACTGTTTTTAGCGTCATGAACTAGGAACAGGTGTTAGTATTTAGGCTATTCCAATTAGTGGCAATTGGATCGTCCTGACAGAGGGTTTAGATACAGAACCATTTATTCAATCTAGGATAGAAGCTATTGATTCTGACGAACTTAGCTAATTCTAGGGCCAATGAGGTAATAAAACTTAAACATCCAAAGGTGGATCATATTTACCCTGACGGGACTAGTGACACTCTAGGATCGCCTTATAGTCCACCCTGACGGGGGTATAAGGAATTTAGAATCCCGACCATTGTAATTGACCAATTTAGCCCTAAACAACATAAGTTAGGAAATAAGATTTGGGAGGATCCTTGCGTTCTCAAGTACTACATCTCATATTGCGTTTTCACTTATTTTACTTGCGTTTTAGCTTCTACTTGCATTTAATTATTTGTCTTTTATTCATTAACTTTAATCACAAAACCAAACAAACATTTTATTATCTTTTATTTTTCATAAGTGCATCAATCACTACTTGCTAAACATTGTGATCAACCATCCGTCCTTGGAACGAATCTGTATTATCATACATACTACTTGGGACAACCGTACACTTGCGGTTGTGGTTCGATTAGCATTGCATTTATTTTTAGAACACACAAAGGACCACCACAGTGATACAATAGTATTCATAAATTATTGTAATCTATTGGCCAGTATATTTGCTATTATTGTATATCCAAAGTTTTCACTAGATATCGGTCTATAATCTTCAATACCTTCATGTGTCTCCCCTTTCGGGATGAGAGTAAATAAATTTTTGTTTAAAAATAACTTTTATTTAACAAGAGAGTAAAATATAGATATACTTTTTTCCATTACCCCTATATCACATCATATGTGAAGGTTTCTTTTCCCACACTAATCCTTCGAATAGAATTCGAAGCATACTTGTTCGTGATAGAATCAGGTGGAAGACACCACGTATTATTTTTTGTTCGGATTTGTAAAATAAGGTGCTAGTTGAATAGTCCCACGATCCTTTTTGAATTTACATTGTATTGAAAAAAAATCATATGTGAAGGATTTAAACATTAATATAATTATTTCTATTTCATAATTATGAAATTTCTCCCTCTTTTGTTTAATGTCACATAAAATGACATATAAAAAAACAAATAGAGATGATATATGACAACGCACTTAACAAAATAATGATATTACCTAAAAAAAATTATAGAGCCTTTAATTTTTGTGCATTGGACATTCAGATCTTCCCTAGATATTTTTTCCTTTTCTAAATCCACTATTCCTACTAAGTTTTATTTTATACTCAATTTTTTATTATCTTTTTTTTACTAAATGTTTTTTCAAACATCTATCTAAAAAATCTCCTTTTTCAAGTGTGATTTTTAAGACATCTTCTTTTAGTAGGTCTCAATTTCATTTTAATTTTTCACCGTAAAATGTTCATTTTTACAATCTTCAACTTATAAGTAAGATACTGAAGAGAAAGAGGAACTCTAGAGATTTGATCATAATTTCGCTCTAGTTGCTTTCTTCACCAATCTATTTGTTGACTATAAATCTCTCCGTTATGTTAATATGCATATAATTTGTTTTATTTCTGGGATTATTTTGATCTTTAGGAAAGGATCTAGTAATAAACCTCGCTTAAATCGCGTGCAGGTGTGTTACAATGATCATATGTCATTATGTGATTGTTATTACTTAAATGAGTTTGTCCTTTTTTCATTGAATGGATATATTAGATCATTGAATGTGGATGATGGTTTCTAGGTGATTTTTAGCGCTTCTTGTATCTCCTTTTTTATTAGACTTCCTTTGGGAATTCCTTTCTATACCCAAACACCTTAATTTTCTCTTGCTTAATAAATGCTCTCATGGGTGATAAAATCAACATGCATATGTAGGAAACCGGACTTTCTTATATTTTTATTAAATATACCAAATAGGTATGGTACTAGTGCAATAAAGAAGATAATGGGAATCTCAATATGACACTTGGCTGTTATTTCCTTTGGCATATATGGATATCTTGGATAAGTGGAATAATCACTGGTGCAGTTGTAGAAGAAGTAGGGAAGATGGTGGGTTTACTAGAATCATTTAAGAGATCGTTGACACATGAATTGTTGACGTAGAGTTTGTTGGCGAAGATATATTTGGCACTCTCTACTCGTTTTGTATTAATGTTTCTAGATGTTTCAGGTCGTATCAGACTTTGGTAGGTTTATTTCTTGTTCCTACTAGATGATTAGAATGAGATGTGCGATGTCGCCTTACACAGATCATTGATCCAAAAAGATGAGAATGGTTGTTGTGGGAAAGGTGTATTGGATACTTGTTGGACCTATAATTAGATATTGGTTTTTTCTGCCAGGTCTTACCTTTTATATTGCTAGTAGGACTTATTATACTAATTACCATGTTACTAAATATTTTGGGCCAAGGGTCTTGGACTTGAAGGTTGTCTCGTGTGTCTTGAAACTCTTATCGTAGGGTGCATATGGATGGTCATGAATATTGGATGGTGTTTAAGGGAACGAATTGGGGGAATAATAAAACTATGTTTTGTAAAAAAATGAATTTGTTGAGGGGCGATATCCAGTCCTCTAAAGTGGTCAGGGTGGATGGACAATATACTTGTGTGGAACAATCAATGGGCTAGGGAAACCTTTTCTTGCAAGGCGTTTAAGTCCATTGTTTTCAAATATGATGTTGCTATTACGTGTTTGTTTGAGTCTAGAAAAGTTAAGAAAAGATGTTAGATCATCTAGTCAGTTTAAGAGTTTTAATAATTTATTTGTAATTGAGCACGTGGGAAAAGCCTTTAGGGTCGGGGGTATAACTACTTTTCTGGAAGATTCATGTTAAGAGTCGTTACACATTGTACTCATTTTGTAATCGCTAAAATAGATGAATCGAGTTTTTCTTCGTGTTATGTTGTCTTTGTCCATAATCCTACATATATAAATGACCACACAAAGATTTGGGATCAACTAGCTTCATAGAGATCACTGATTGATTACCCGGTCTCCTTTTTGGGAGATTTCAATGATATCGCGAAAAAGGATCATAATCTTGACATAATCCCCCGATTCAACTAATTCATCAACAACAATGATATCATCGATATCCCACCCAGAAATGATACCTTTTAACCAAAAGTAATTAAAGAAAATGGAACTTACCAAAGAAAGGCTCGATCGAGCTTTAGCTAGCATTTAACGGATGAACTTATTTCCTAATACGATTGTCAAAGTCTCACCAACAACCGGGTCAAATCATTCTTCTCTTATCATCCAAAGAACGGTACAAAGAAAAATGATATATCTTTTATGTTTGAATTAAAATGGATAGAATAACCAACACTGTCTGGACATCTTTTAATATGATTGGGATGATTAGTATCGCATTTCCTTGATTCATTAATTTTTTCAAAAAAATGGATTTCACATGTCTTGCTTTCATCGATTGGAATAAGAGAACATTTCGTAACAACATGAAACTCATTCTCAAATATCAAAAGTTATTCACAGAAATTTTAAACACATTAAATTTGACCATAACCAGAAATTGGCTTTTGATATCACACAAGAACTTGATAATTTATGGAGTAAATAAGAGGTTTTCTGAACCAACAGAGCAAGGATTATGTGGATAAAAAAGGGAAAATACTAGCCACATTTACGAAATGACTCTCATGAATATAAGTATTAATCACATTTGTAGACTCAAGGATTCAAATAGTGTGTTGACCGAAAACTCAAAAAAATCTCTAGGATTTAATCATCAAATTCTAAGAAGAAATAGTCGTTGGTAAACCTACATCGGGTTCGGAAGAGGTTGCCAATCTCACACATTGTAAAATTTATAATTCTATTAATGGTATTCTTGCAGGTGTTTTAGAATATGAAGGAAGTTGGAAAGGTTGTTTTTAGCATGTCAGAATCAAAAGACCCGGGCCTAGACAGGCTTCCCAAGAAATTTTATTAGGAATTCTGAAATATACCAAAAGAAGATATCTTCATTTTGGTTCTAGAATTCTTCAATCATAATATTCCTCTACAGAATATTAATTATACTATTATCACGCTTATCCCTAAAGGCGTTATTTAAACGGAAGTCAAAGTTTTCTGGGTAATCTGATGTGAAATATTTGTTACAAAATCATTGCAAAGATCTTGGATATTAGGCTAAAATAATTCATGAATGATAGTATCTTCCATACTCAATAGAATTTATTAAAGAAAGATACATTCAGGATAAAATAATTATTGCACATGAGTTCTCAAATACTCTGGAGCACAAAAGAAAGTAATAATACACTATGCAGTTATCAAACTCGATATGGGAAAAGCAATGAAATGTGTTAAATGAAAATTTTGCATATGTATTCTTACAAGGTTAGATTCTGCAAATAATGGGCCAATTGGATTTTTAATTGTATCTCGTCGGTTTCCTTTCAAATTATATTCATTGAGAAAGACTCGGGAAATTCTATTTGCACCAAGAAATCAGACAAGACAATCCTGTCTCACCACCCTTTTTTCTTTTATAATGGAAGGTCTCATCGACTTATTGAACCAATAACGCAGAGAAGGGAACATTTTCTGTTTGAGCAACGACACTCCAAATGAGATTATGGACCAAGTCTCTACCTCTTTTGGTATTAAGAGATTTGGTTCTCTTGGAAAGTACTTGGGTATTCCACTTGAACTTAACAGATAAAAAGCTGAGAATCTTAATTACGTCAAGGATCATGTACTCCCAAAACCCTCAAGTTGGATATCAACTCTTATATCTGATTGAGGAAAAGGGTTCTTTATAAAAAATAATTCTTCAAAGAGTATCACATTACGCAATGTCATTTTTCAAATTCCTGAAAACACTTTGTAAGAAAAATGGGTAGCCTTGTGGCAATTTTTTGGTGGGACACCCAATATAAGAGATAAATCCATTAGGTCGCATGGGAATATAAGCGGTCTAAAAAATGATTGGTGGTATCAGATTTCGTGAGTTTCAAAAGATGAATATGGCACTACTAGCAAACCAAACATAGAGAATCCTTAATAACCCAGGCACTCTTCTATCATCTAGGATCCACACTTCGTGATGCAAAAAAAACTATGAAGTTAGGCTAGAATTTTCAATGGCTTTAATTTCTTAAAAACGAATGTGTGGTTCAAATTGAGAATGACCTTAACACAAAATTTGGGAGCACATCTAGATTTGCAAGAAGTTTAAACTCAAAAAAACAGTAGGGAATAACCTCACCCTGTGGCACAACTTTATAATTAGGACCACACTGGGTGGAATTTGAATTTAATCTGTCAAAACTCCACAACATCTACTTTAACGATACACAAATTCGGGAGTATATACAAAGAATGGTGAATATATTACTAATTCGGGATATCATGTCTTAGTATAGCTTGAGAATTAAAGGACGGAACAATCATTGAAGAATTTGTTTTTAACCATGCCTAAAATCTAGATTATCGTTTGGAAATCTAATGTTCCAAAAAAAGTTAGGATTTTTGGATACAAATGATACAAAGAAGCCATGCCAACAAAAAAGAAACCATTAATCAAAAAATGTGGAACAATAAGAAACCTTGAATGGTGCGATAATGAAGTTGAATTTGTGGAACACCTACTAATATATGCTCTGTCTAGCTGCATGGTTTGTGTCTCCTGGTGTGTGATAAAATCACACCCCTTAAAGGAGGGACAATAACCGCAAGTGTACGGCTCGTCCAAGTAATAATACGATAAACGAGTTTCGACTCAAGGTCAGATGGATATGACTATGGTGTTTATCGGATAAGAAGAGATAATTGTTAAGACATAAAAATAATTAAAGATGCTTGTTTGGTTTTGTTATATAAATAATGACGCAATTAAATAACTAAAATGATTAACATAAATGAAATAATGCAAGTAAATAGGTGTAGACGCAAAGATGAGAGATGTACTTGAGTCTTGCAAGGGATCACCTAAGTCAATGCAATTAATGTTTCTGTTTAAGGGTAGAGTTAGTATTAATATATTAATTGGGATTCTAATATCTCCTAGCCCCTTGTCGGGTGGACCTAAGAGTTATCCTAAAGTACTATAAACCCCTACTGGGCGATTATGTCCTCTCAGCTGTGAAGTTCTTTATCTCCTTGGTTATGTGATTAGTCAAGCCTGTCAGTCAATAACGGACATCACACAGATATTACCTTTGTCTGTAATCAAACCCCCCTGTCGGATGATCACTTCGCCACTAAAGTGAATATCTCAATTACTAAAACCTAATTCTAGTTGTACCAGGACGATACAACTTTGAGTTGGGGATCTTGATGTCTCCCTATTTGTGATGATTTAATCTTAGTTGGAGACATCATTTTTAGGAATTATTAGGAAATTATACTCAATTTATATTAGAATTATTACATTTACTTATTTCTTGTCTTAATTTAATGATTTATTATTTTTAGAGCATATTTGGTTTAATTGTTTGTTAATTATGAAGCTTTAAAGATATATGATAATTAATTAGATACCAAATCAATTCTAAGAGATAAATAAAAGACGATAAGGATGGAATTTGGAGATAAAGGAAGGAAAAGATAAAATAGGAAAAGAAAAGTTGTCAAGTAAATCTGAATTTCAGTAGCTACGTCTATTAAAATGATCATAAATCAAGATTAGCTGAGAATTTGGAAGAATGGTATGAAGTTAAAGTGTAGAGCTATCTGAGATGATTAGTTTCGATATAAAGAACGCGTCGTTCGGAGCAATATTGAAGAAGTTACGACCAAAACAAAACAACAACAGTTTATTACCTTTTCTATATTTAGGGCTACAAATTTGATTTGGAAAAGGAGTCCAATTGCTTGCTTTACACTCCAAGAAATCTGACCTAAGGCTTCCTAGTCTCCTACAAATACACCCTTTAACTATTTTAAACATGTCCTTGCCTCCCACAACTAGTCCTTAAGTTTTATGGGTGAAATATATATAGGATCTTGGAGAACATCTTTCTTCTCTATAGAGTAGTTTCAAAAAAGCTATTCTTCTTAGGGACCTCATTTTTTACAATAGTCTTTCCTACCCTTACTATCACTAAAAGACAAAAAAGTGTGATGTCACTATTTCTCTCTCCTCTACCTACCACTACCCATCTACATCCAACCTCCCACCACCTACAACCGACCTCCGACCTCCGACCTCCGACCACCGACCTCCGACCACCGACCTCTGACCACCGACCACCGACCTCCGACCACCGACTTCCGATCTCCGACCACCAGTCACCGCTCACCGGAAAAAACATAGAGTATCGGAAAAACATAGAGTACTCTATATATTTGCTGAGTATTCTATAAATTTGCGGAGTACTCTCTAAATTTTTTCGAATGCACTAATAAAATCACAGAGTAATCTAAGAAAAACTCAGAGTACTCTAAGAAAAATCTCGGAGTACTCTAAGAAAATCTCGGAATACTCTAAAAATTGGTGAGTATTCTATTAATTTGATGAGTATTATTAAAAAACAAAGAATACATAGTCAAAAAAAATCTTTATTCATCTTTATTACACAATTTTGAATAAATTACAAATTAATATACAATTAAAAATTATAAAATAAGTAGCCTAACTACCTTGACCAGATCTGAAAAATCTCGGAGTACTCTAAAAATCCAGCAGGTGCGTTTCCATGGCGAACCAGCGAGGATGGCGGTTTTCGTTCCATCGAAGAAGAAGAACCACCAGATCTGGTGGTGTTATGTTGGTGGTGGCCCTCGGTTTGTTACTCCAGCGAAGATGAAAGGAGCTAGATGTGTTGCGAGCTTGCTCCGATCTCCGACGAACATAGAAGGATGTGGTGTTATGGTGGTGGTGGTGTTATGGTGGTGGTGTTGCAGCCATGGATCGAGTTTGCAGCCATGTCTGCTCCAAATCTTTGAAGAGAAAGACTAAAAAGGTTTAGTGAAAAGAGAGGAGAGAGGGAGAGCCACGGAGGAGGATAGGTGATGGTGTTGGTGGTGTAGCCATTTCGGTGGTGGTTGTGTTATGGTGGTGGTGGCGGATGGGGATTTCACGTTGGAATAGGGGAGTGAGGAGGAGAGGGAGGTGAGAGAAAATAGATCTGAAATTATAATGGTAGGGGTTCTAAATTAGTATATATAGAAGACAAAAAACAAAAGAGGGTATTAAGGTAATTTGGGTTTTGTGTTTCATGTGTTAAAAAGTTTCTGAGGTCTTTAGTAAGAAGAGGCTCTAGACGGGGTCCCTATCTTGAAGAGGGGGGGTGTGTTCAAGACCCTAAATGGCATTTACTCAAGTTTTATTCATCATTAGAAGTCATTCAAGAGAGCAAGTTGACAGTATGTATCTTTATTATAGTTTATTCTTTCTAGTATGAGCTAATTTTCCCATAGTTTGGGTTTTGCATATGTATGACCAATGAATTCTATTTTCTTCTATTTATGTTTCTTTGGGAGAACTATTTTGAATTGATTCTAGCTTCTTAAATATATACTTGTCTTATGTGCTTTGATTTATTGTTTGTCTTAAACCTGAACAATATAGAGTTGTGCTAATAGTAGTTAGATGGTCACCCGGAAGGGGTGTCTTAAACCTAGTGTGCGGTAGTGATCCGGAAGGGCTTGCCTAACTAGATAGTCATTGGAATATAATTTAATCACTGGTCATCATTAGAAGGCCAGACTCATCTTAGAACCTATTGGCGTAGGAGCACCTTAGTTAAGTCCCATCGTGATTGTGAGGTCGCCACCCTAGTCCACTCGAAGGGGGTAGGGAGGAATTTAGAATCCTGACTACTTATTTAAGAGCTATTATCACCCTTATTAACTAGTAGAAGAAATAGAAAGATTAGTGCATACGAGCAAAACCTGAGCTATATATAACATCTTATTTCTCTCATATTTAATTATAGTCTCACTACAAGAAAACTGTTACATACCAACACTTTTTTCCCAACCCCCTATTAACTACTCCCTCTGTTTCAAAATGTTTGTCCAATTTGCTTTTCACACGAATTAAGAAAATTAATGATTACAATCCCTATTACAAAATTACCCTTCATAAAGTGTCTTGATATCTTAAATATGTATTGAAAATATAAATTTTAATTTTTTAATAGGGGTAGTAATGGAAAAATTTGGGAAAAAGTGTCTTGAAATACTAAGTGGACAAATATTTTGAAACACCAATTATAGTAAGTGGACAAACATTTTGAAACGGAGGGAGTAGTTGTTAAAAAAACATCAATTTTATATTTGACCACCTTCCTTTTATAAGAGTCGTCTATTACTACAAATGATTCCCAACCCCATCAAAATAAGAGTGGCCTATTAACTTCAAACAACATAAAATAATAAAATTAAAATTTATACCTGTTAAAAGACAAAATAAAATATATTCGATAGCTTTAACTCTCTCTACCACCGATCTATACTACCGAAGCTTCCATGGCGGAACTTCCACACTGAAGAAGACGTACCATCTCCACCGCCATTCTCACTCTCTGCAACCAACCATTTCCACCACATGCATAATCTCCTACACCTCTCAATACTTAATTACCACTCGCATTCATTTAAATTCTTATCTCCTCTCTCCATACCTAATCTGTAGAGGCTCATAATCTTTGTCTCTGAAGATTCTAATGACATCAAGTGTGATTTCAAGTAACGGAAGCTGTACCAGACTAACCTCTACACGACGGATTCTCCTCATCTCCGCCATTACAGATTTGAGTGTGATCGCATTCCAAATTTCCTGTAAATTTTATAGCTTAGCGAACTAATTTCAACGTTAAAGTAAGTTTATCCAGCTTAAAATCTATTTATACATTTTATTTGATTATTAACTTTGTCTAATTTCGGAATGAGTTAGAAATATTTCATTGATTAATTTATATTTTTGACCTAGTTGATACTTACTTTGGGCACTGATTCGTGCTTGGTAGTGAATACGACAGTGATTGGATCTATTTTGGTCGACACGTTGTTAGCTGAAGTGAATACCAACCAACTGTTTGATAAAATTCTAAAATGAGTTGTACTATCAACAATTTTTCTTCTTAAGATAGAATTCTCTTAAGCTAAAGCTATCACATTAGCAACTTAAGTATATTTGTTGAAATAATTCTCCTTAAACTTTGAATGCAGATATTTGTTCAATAATCATCAAGCAACAGGTCTGTTCAATCATTGGCATTTGGTAATTCGATTTGATCAAATTTAGTTCTTTTTTGTGATTGCATTCGAATATGTGATGAGTATATGTATATGTTGTTAGGTGAATGCCTTGCTTGGAATATCGTCAGTTTCATTTATTGCTGAATGCCTAAAACCAAGGTTACATAGGTAACTATGCGAAGAGAAGGTAAAATTCTCTTGGTTTCCTTTCTAACTGTAACTACATATAATGTGATTAGATTATTGTAGAAATGTGTAAGTACTAATTAGCTTTCGTTTTCTATTCATTAAATTTGGTAGCATCATAGGAAGGGACAGTGAGATTGTGTACAACACTGTTGTGTTTAGGTTCAAGCTATATATTAAGTGAACTTTTTAGTTCAGTCCAATCCAAAACATCTTAGTTGCTCTCAGCTTTGTGTGATACGCTTCAGATATGTAGTTCAATTTTTGAGCTTTCGTATTGAAAGAATTAGTTATTTTCTTAACAAACTCATTTAAGGGGCCATCTGTAGCTACAAAATTTGCACCTCAGGACCCTGTGTGATTCACGTCAAGACCTGCGGCTATAATAATGGTAATTGCACCACAGGTCCCTATCTGAACTTTATTATTATCGGAATCGAACCGAACTCCGGCTGCAGCTGAGGTTTTGTTTTATGTAGTTGTATGAATAGGAATCCAGCCCACTTAATTTTCGGGTTTTTCAGTTTGGTCCTTTCACAATTAGACCCCGCTTCTGCAACATTTTAAGGAATTTCTTCAGATCAAAATGAACTTCTGTAGTTGAGAAATTTAGCTTCTGGCCATCAGAACATGAATTAACCCAAAAGACAATCTGCAGCAACTGTACTTTGAACGGGCCTGATATTCTATGTTTGCATATCAGTCCTTCCCTTCGAATAAGAGTGGCTAACAAGCCCCACCTACAACTGATTCTAAATGTTGGTGCGACACGTTTGCTTTCTTCGAATTAACTGTCCAATTGATTGTACCCGAAGGTAAGTTGATTTTGCAATGTTTATTAGTAATTTGGTACTTTCTTACTGGTTTAATTTTAAAGTTAATGAATCTTTATTCATCATATGGATGCAAGTCTGGGATTTCTCAGGACAATGAGCCCAGTTTCTGATGAATGGTCAGAAGAATTCCTATATCTGGTTTTGTTCTTTTGGAAATATCTGGTTTTGTTCTTTCTGTATTACCTTGAGAACTAAATCGGGTGCTAAAGATGGAGAATTTTTTGTTTGTTTCGCTCTTTATATAGTTTAATTAACTTGTTTTCTTTTCCAATTTGTTGGTAAACAGTTGAAACTGAGGTCTACCAAAACGATCTTACAGATGTTGGTCAATTATCCAAAAGTAACATTCTTCATCATTATTGCAGTATTTAAGGCATGTTTATTTACTGATCATATTTTACTCTCAGAATATTGCTTTGATCCTTCCTTTTACTCTTTAGGATTAAGTATCTATAAGAGATTATGACTGTTTTGCTTGGGCTTCTAATTTCACTATAGGTCCTTACATGTTTACTTTACTTTTTGGCATAAAGGTGGGATGCTACTAGGAAATAAATAGAGTCTTGAAGCCAGGTCAAAGAGTTTTGCTGCTTACGAATGGTGCATGACGAAGAACATTAAGGTACTTCGAGTTAATTGCACTATAGGTCCTTGTATTTTTATTTATTTATTATACTTTTCAAATTTCAGGGTAGAGGATTTAATGTACAAGTTTACTATGTTGAGAAACCTGTTTCAGATTATCTTCGAACAGCTGTTTCAACAATACTCTCAATCAATGAACACGTATTTTCATTCTTATTTTTTTATAGAATCAAATTTTTATACAAATTATTTATTTATTGTGTGTATAGGAGCCAATGGGAGATATCTTGGTGTTATTTACTGGTCAAGGTGATATTGATGCAGCAGTAAAATTAATCACAGAAGAATCTAATAACAGAGATAACAGGGAAAAACAAGGTACTCTTATTAACATATACAATAGCCCAAATCTTTTTGAAATTTTAACTTTTCACAGTTTTTTTTTTTTCAAAATTAGTTTACAAAATTTGAAGTCACATATAAATATACTTGCAGGGCTAATGGCATTGCCTCTTTATTCTGGACTTTCATGCTCCGAGCAGGTCAGTAATTTATATCTAAGATATGGTATTACCACCAATTTTTCATTCTTAGAAAACTTTTCACTTATTTATTTTATTAGGATCTGATATTTTCTCCAACTCCAAGAAGTAAAAGAAAGGTGATAATATCAACTAATATGGCTGAAACATCATTAACACTATATATATATATATATATATATATATATATATATATATATATATATATTTCATATCTGAATAATTCCATGTTTTCTTTTTAGGGTATTGTGTATGTAATTGATAGTGGATTTTCCAAACAACAATTTTACAATCCGGTATTGTATATTTTACTTTTATCTTGATGGAATAGTTAGGTATATTTAAAACTAATTATGATTCTTTTTTAATTGATTATTTTTAGATCTCGAATACTGAGAATTTAGTAGTGGCACCAATATCTAAAGCACATGCTAAACAAAGAACTAGTCGAGCTGGAAGAGTAAGACCAGGGAAATATTATAGGTGCGGAAAAATATTTTATTTATTTTTGTGTTTAATTAAAATGAAATATATTATTGGATTATAATCCAGGTTATATACAGAAGAATATTTTGTTAATGAAATGCCTTCTGAGGGTATTCCAGAGATTCAAAGATCAAACCTTGTATCGTGTGTGATTCAGGTATATATCTTGAACTATTTTTTAGGGCTTTTAATTGTAAATAACTAATTTTCGCATAACATTACAGCTCTTTGCCACCATCACTGTCGATGAGCCTGCACCTGGTCTCAAAACTATCTTTAGCTTCAAAGTTCCGGAAAGGTAACCACTAATCATTTCTTCTTTATCAAGTTTCGAAATATTCTTATAATTTGTGGGTCCCACAGGAGGAACTTCAATACTTGCATGACTTTGGTTATATTCTGTACTTAACTATGGTTAATTTTTCTTGACAGGATCTTAAGGACATTTTTCGCTTACCTGACCATGGATTTGATATTTCTATGACTTAACTACAATTGCAAGAAGAGAATGGTCAACAAAACACAATGTATGAGCCCCTGAATTTTCAAAAAAATGCTGATATTACCCCTATTTTTTTTAATTAAGCTTTTATGGCCCCTTAAAATTTGAGAAATTTTACTTGGTAAGTCTAAACTTCTCAAAATCATAAAACTCAAGATCTTTTTTCAAAAATTTTAAGTTAAAGTGTTGATCATTGTTGAATATAGATTATTTTGCATAAATAGGTACCTATAGTTTAATAAAATCAGTAGAATATCTTATTCTGCATAATATAGGTACCTATAGTGCAACTAATTCAAAAGGATGTCTTATATTGCATTATACTAGGACACAGTGCATTTTTGCAAAATATAGGGACCAATAGTTTAATTAATTCAGAAGAACATCTTACTTTGCATTTTATAGGGACATACATCGCATTTTTTTGCAAAATTTAGGGACCTACAGTACAATTAATATCTTGTTTTGCATAATATAGGGTCATCCACGGTTTATTTGCAAAACATAGGGACCCATAGTGCAATTAATTCGAAAGAGGATCTTATTTTGCATATTGTTGGGACATACAGTACATTTTTTGCAAAATATAGGGACCTACATTGCAATCAATGTCTTGTTTTGCATAATATAGGGTTATCCAGTGCATTTTTCGGTAGATATCAGGACCTATAGTTTAATTCTTCAAAATAGCATCTTATTTTGCATTTTATAGGGACCTATAGTGTAATTATTTGGATATTTACTTTTTTGTTATTTTATTCTTTTGTAGGCTTGCTTTGATGCTTCCTGGTGCAGGCGACTCCTTTTAGAAGTGGAGCTGGGAAATAGAAGCGTTATAGCTGACTATATTTTAGAAATGAGTTGGGAAAGGGGGTCTCGATAGCCTACTCTATTTGGAAGGAGCCGGGGAAAGGGGTCTCAATTGCCTACTCCAATTTGGAAGGAGCCGGGGAAAAGGGTCTCAATTGCCTACTCTTTGGGAAGGAAGCCGGGAAAGGTGTCTCAATAGCCGACTGTTTGGGAAGGGAGCCGGGAAAGGGGGTCTCAATAGCTGACTATATTATCAAAGTGTAGTCATAACATTGGCAACACGAGTATAGGCCACTATGGTATAAAGTGCAGGCAAAGATAAGACAACACTTTCAAAGGGTCGTCTAAAGGCCAAAACGAAGTCGTCAAAAGCTTGATTTCCTGTTGTGTCTTTTACTTTATTTATTTAATCATTAATATCCCAAATCATATTTATTTACTTTTCTATGCTTTTAATTATTAATTGCTACTCAAATTTATTTGCCCATAAGGATAACACACGAAGTCCCTGAGAACGAATTTGACTTATCATTAAAACTTGCGTACAACCTGTGATACCTGCAGTGAGTAACATGTTTAGTTTAGGATATTAGTGCATCATTATCTGTATTTATTTATTATATTTTTATCACACCCTAGGCGACACCAGTATATTTGAGAAGTTGTGACGGTTTACACTACCATAAGTTATGGAAGTCGTTTTTGTCGATTATCTTTTATGAGTGAGATCTTCCACTAATAAAGGCATTAAAAATTTTTAATGCCTTTATTGAATCTAATGTCTTGTTTGACTTACCAGCTTCAGGTTGTAATTTCACTTGGTCTAACAAGAGAAATGGCAACCAGCTGATTAAGCAAAGATTAGACAGAATACTTGTTAATGAGGATTGGATGGCACTCTATCCAAATTCTTGGACTGAAGTGTTACCTCCTCTAGGATCTGATCATTCACCTATTATTCTGAATTTTGGGATTTACACTAATTGTCATAAGAAAAGATTCATTTTGGAAAAAGGATGGATTTTGGATAAGAATCTGTGTAAACTTATTATTGAGAAATGGAAAAAAGGTTACATAATGGATTTGAGAGGTATTTCTTCTATGAAGTACAAATTATCTCAAATACAGAAACACATTTATTTGTGGGCTAGGAAAAGAACTTTAAATAACAGGATTCTTATCAAAAAGAATCTAGATCAGTTGGAAATTTTATTCAATAAACCATACAGTGATGAAAATGATTCTCTTTTTCATTCTCTGAGTATGGAATTGGAAGAATATTGGAAAAAAGAGGAAATTTATTGGTCCATGAGATCAAAAAACACTTGGCTGAGACTAGGAGACAAAAACTCTAAGTTTTTCCATGCCTCAACTAAGATAAAGAGATCTAGAAATAGAATCTCTAAAATTAAAGATGAAAATGGAATTTGGTCCTCAGATTCCAAAGTAATCTCAAATGAATTTGTGGGGTACTATAACAAAATCTTCAAAACAGTGGGATTTCGAAATTATCAACCTATCCTTGATAAAGTCAAGAAGGTGGTTTCAGATGAAATGAATAACTCATTGATTAAAAGTGTTGATATGGATGAAGTTAAACAAGCTATTTGGTCCCTAGGGAGTGATAAGTCTCCTGGACCTGATGGTTTTGGGGGCTTTTTCTTTAAAAAATTTTGGGATCTACTAAAGTTTGATTTAGTTGCTCTCATTTCAGATTTTATATTGAATAATTCCTCTTTGGAAGAAATCAATAGCACTATTATAGCACTTATTCCAAAGTGTGAAAATCCAGATACAGTTGCCTCTTTTAGACCTATCAGCTGTGCAAACTTTATTTATAAAATCATTTCAAAAATTTTAACTCTTAGACTACAGGAATGGATTGGTAATCTGATCTCTGAGACTCAGACTGCCTTCATTCCTGATAGGTCTATATTTGAGAATGTTCTGATAGCTCAGGAAGTTTCTCACTTTCTGAATAATAAGAGGGACACAAAAAAATACTCACTAGCTATTAAAGCTGACATGAGTAAAGCTTATGAGAATATTGAATGGGATTTCTTGAGAGATGTTCTTAAAAGTATGGGATTTCATCAAATTTGGATTGGATGGATTATGAACTGTGTTACAACAGTTTCATATAAAGTTCAAATCAATGGTACTCTATTTGATATAGATAGACCTCAGAAAGGTTTAAGGCAGGGGGACCCACTATCCCCTTACCTGTTCTGCATTGTAACACAAGCTTTAACTCATCTAATTGAGTTTTATGTGGAGATGGGACTGTTTAAAGGTATCTATATATCTAGAGGGGCCCCTATGGTAACTCATATTCTTTTTGCAGATGATAGCTTGTTTTTTCTTGAAGCTAGTGAAAATAACATTGATATATTTAATAATATTATGCACTGGTACACTTTTGCCTCAGGACAAAAGTTAAATCTCAATAAAAGTGGTGTTTTTTTCTCTAAAAACACACCACATCATCTGAGAGGCAATTTCTCTTCTCTTCTTAGAATGAACAAAATTGAACATTTGGGTAAATATCTTGGAATACCCTCTTCTTGGGGGAAATCCAAGGTAAAGTCACTTGAATGGTTGATTGAAAAAGTTATGAAAAATATGGACAGATGGGACACCAAGATGCTTTCCAAAAGTGGGAAAGAGGTTCTTATTAAGGCAGTAGTAGGGGCTATCCCTAACTATATTATGTCGGTTTTTCTAATACCTAAGAAAATAACCTCTCACCTCACTTCTCTTATCTCTAACTTCTATTGGGATAACCAAGGTGAGAGTAGGTGCCACTGGATCAAGTGGCAAACACTTATGAATAGCAAAGATGATGGAGGTCTTGGTTTTAAAGAGTTTCACTGCCAAAACCTAGCATTATTGGCCTCAAATGCTTGGAAATTTAATTTAAATAAAAGTTCTTTACTTTATAAACTGTTTAAAGGGAAGTACTTCCCTAATAATGATTTTTTCAAAGCTCAACTTAGTAGCAATTGTTCTTGGGGCTGGAAAAGCCTCATAGAAGGGAGAAACTGTTTCCTTAAAGATTTAAAATGGAATGTTGGTGATGGTAAAACATTGGATTTTTGGGGAGATAATTGGATCACCTCAGCTGTTACCTTGGTTAAACCTAATCACTGCCCTTATAATACTGTGGCTGATTTCATTGATCATACTTCTTTCACTTGGAAAGTTGATTTGTTAAATGTTTATGTGCCTTCTTCATCTGTAGCAACCATTACTTCTATTTTTTTATCCAAACTTAACCATGAGGATGTGCCTTTCTGGCCTTTCTCTTCTCATGGGAGAGTTTCAGTGAAAGAAATGTATAACAGGTTGTGGAGGGCTCAGATGGAGAAGGATAAGAAATGTGAGAAAGATAAAGGCCAACAATCTTTTATGCTTCAGTCTAAGGACTGGAGAGCAGTGTGGGATATGAATGTGGCTCCAAAGGTTAAAAACTTTATCTGGAAATGTTGTGAAAATGCTTTACCAACAAATGAGAATAGAAAAAAGAGAAAATCTTGTGATTCTGACTTATGCTCTATTTGTGATGAACATACAGAAAATGTGGAGCATATGATCTTTCATTGTTCATGGGCTAGGGCTGTTTGGCTAGCTAGCCCTCTTAACTTTTATTCTTTAACTGCTCCTTCTTTCAATTTCAGGAAATGGATAAATTTTGTTAGACTGAGTCTTGTTGAGACTGAGTTTAATAAAAGAGGTTATGGTGAATTGGCATTTTATATTGTATGGGCAATTTGGAAAGCAAGAAATGAAGCCATCTTTAGAGGCTCAGTCCCTGACCCTCTGAATGTGTTATATGAAGCTACAAAAGCCTATGATGATTTCTTATTATCAAAAAGAATTAATTCTGAGGCTAACTATGTTAACAACTCAGGAGAAAGAAATCTTTTAAGTCTTAACTCCTCTAATTATGTTGCAACTCAGGCGCAAGCCTTTAGAGAAGGCAATAAAGAGAAGTGGACTCCACCATTATCAGGATGTTTCAAATTGAATTGTGATGCATCTTTTGAATATAATACTAATGTTGCCTCATATGCTTGTCTTCTCAGGGACTCAGGAGGTAAATTAGTAGATGGTAGCTCAAAATTTTTTTTGCTAACTCCCCTTTGGAAGCAGAAGCGAGAGGACTTGTCAAAGCTTGTGAGATTGCATCAAGATTTTCAAATGGCAAAGTCGAGATTGAATCTGATTGTCAAGCTCTTGTTGTTCAAGTTTCTAGTAATGTTAAATCCTTTTGTAACATTAGAGGTTTTGTTAGTTGTATTCGCAAGATTAAGGATAATTGTAATATTAAAATCTCCTTTGTTAGGAGATCAAAAAACATTTGCGCAGATTGGGTGGCTAAACAGGAAATTAAAAACTCCTTGTTTAGCCTTTGGAAATTTTTTCCACCTCCCAAACTCGCCTCTCTTCTCGCAACTGACTTTAATCCTGTGGGGATAGGATGATGTAATATTTTGAAGTTTTAATTTATGCTTCTTTCGACCAAAAAAAAAAAAAGATCTTCCACTTGGTATCGAGATTGTTTATCTCCATTGCCATCTCAACTTTAATTTTGGATAAGAGAAAATGATTTAATTATCTCCCTCCGACTTTGCTAAAAAAATGAATTGAACTGTTGTTATAATCAATTTGTTGGATCTATATATTTCTTTTTAGTTATATGTTGTAATCAATTCATGTTTGAATAGAATTATTATTTTTTTAAACAAAATTAATGGAAGAAGATGATTTCACGTGTCTAGTTTCCATTACTTCAAACAGAAAAATGATTCAGTTGACCAATCCAATTATCAAGATGTGATTGGCTTGGCTCACATAAATACGGGAAGTCTTTTTTTAGTTCAATTTAGGATATATTAAGAGAACTATAAAGTACGAAAATCACAACATAAACGAAATATTTCTAGAGCTTTTAGCCTATATCACTACGTTTATACATTTTAGATAACATAGACATACTATTTTGACACGCTTTATCAAGCCGATATTATGTTTGTCTATTTGGTGAGAGTATATACTATTTCGTTGAAGGATTTGTTAATGTAATTAACTTTTTAAAACAAAAGATTACTCAACTATTGACGAATCTCATAGATAATAGGAGTATATTTTATTTTGTACATGACATATTTTCTATACATTGAATAATATCAAGGTAATCAGAGTAAAATGAATTATTCAAACAATAGCTAAATATGTATTTTGAGTTGTTATTGTATAATTATAAATTGAGATTAATAAAAACTATGTTTATAATTATTTGCACTCGAGCTCAAAGGTTCAGATTCTTAATGGTGATTGTTATTAAGAATGAATCTTGAGTTTAATAAACCTATCTGTTAAAGATTTCAACTTAGATCAACTCTGAATTTTTTTAATTTTAATTCCTTTTTTTTTTTAGTCTAACAATTTTTATACCTTTCAAGAAAGCGAGCATAGCACAAATGAAACTTTCCAATGGATTTTAAAACTTGATTGCTTTTACATGCATTCTATTTTAGCAATTCTAAGCATTTCTTATAGTGGTTTTTAAGCATTGACAACAATTCCGATATAGTTACCCAATGGGCTTCTTAGAATCATACTCCTACAAACACCTACAAACACACACAAAGCCCCTAAAGTTATATATGGGCTCAAAAAGATAAAGAGGCCTATAATAATCAAGGGCTAGTCAATAAATAATATGTACTCCATCCACGATATAGGGATATAGAGCCTTACATTTCATTCCAAATGTCAAACTATTTTTTTTTTTTTTTCAAATTTCCAAATGTTAAAACATGTTCTTTTTCCTTTGCCTAGATTTAACTTAGGGTGGGGTCCCGTAATGCCTTTTATGTTTTACAAAAGTGCACTAGTCACCCTTTATAAAAAAAAATCTCACAAACCGCTCTATATTAAAAAAAAATGGTCACCGTTAGTCCTTTTTTTCATATTTTCTGTTAGTTGAGCGTTAGTCAATGCTATCTGGCGCCACATCAGCGCCACGCTACCGCCAGCGCTCTTCGTCATCATCGTCTCTAACTAAAAAAAAACTTTGAATGTTTGAATACTTCGATCTTCAACAATGGAGGAAAAAACAATAATACACTTCAAATATTGCAACTTTTCTTACCATATGTATCAACAAATATAATGGAGGTATGACAATCTGGAAAAATTCGACAATCAAAGATCTCTACATGACAGTAACAATTAATAACAAATTTTAATATCTGGTTTAATATTCCTTTTTTCTAATACCCTAAGGCACTCGATATCCTTAAGTGTGTGCCCTGCTTTGCATAGCCCATCTATTAAGACCCTAAAAGTAACTTCATATCGTTGTAAGTGAGAGTAACAATTAATAACAATACTCATTGTGTAATCATTTATTGGAGCACCTAAAAAGCGCATTCCTTTGAATAGAGAAAAAGCAACAGGGTAATTTTTCATCTTCACAACACTGTTTAATAGTTTTTTATAGTCTAGAAAGCTTGGGTCGCATTTTGATAATTTGATATATAGTAAAACGAGCATCTTCTACACTATTGATATCATTAAAGGATGAATAAAAAGATGAAGTTGAAGAATAAAAGAAGAGGTGAAAGATGTTATCGGTTTTGGTCAACGAACAAAGAGAAGAACTAAAACAGAACAAAGAAGAACCACTCAGTTTCATTATGACCGATGTAACCTAGCCTTGTTTTGTCGCCGGAAACAGGAGTTTTTAAAAATTTGGATATGAAGTAAAGACTCTACAATCGCCGGAAATTGCAGGAAAAAAGAGTTTTATCCCCAAATGTTGTCACTTATAATTCGTCGATCCAAGGTTTGTGTAATTTTGGTCAGTGGGAAGAGGCTAATATGTTATTGACTGGGATGTTTGATTGTCGAGTTTTTCCAAATTGTCATACATTCACTATATTTGTTGATTCATATGGTAAGAAAGGTAAAAAGTATTTTGTTTTTTTTTCTCCATTGTTGAAGATCGAAGCGTTCAAACATTCAAAGTTTTTTTTGTTAGAGACGATGATGACGAAAAGCACTGGCGGTGACGTAGCAGTGATGTGGTGCTGATGTGCCGCCAGATGGCATTGATTAACGGTCAACTGACAGAAAATAGAAAAAAGGGCTAACGGTGACATAAAAAATTTAATATAGGGCGGTTTGTGAGATCTTTTTTAATAAAGGGCGGCTAGTGCACTTTCGACAAACATAAAAGGTGTTACGAGGGCCCACCCTTTAATTTATTGCACCTGTAATTTTTGTTATTATTTAGTAAATATATATCTTAAAATCTGTACGATAAAGTAATTCAATTTATATTTATATATCATAGGATGTGAAATGAGGGTGAAGCAAATAGGGGTGATATATAGCAATGCTCTAAACTTATTTATTGCAATACCTTTTCTATTATTTAATTAGGTGGTAATATTGGAAAAAATATATAAAAAGTGTCTTGTATTATAAACTCATATTCGTCTAAAAAAAAAGAAGTTATAAACTCATATGTGGATACTCAGCCCAAACCATTGACTTGCAGTCCAACCTATAAAACTTAGGGTTTAGGGTTATCTATTCTCTATAAATAGGAGTCTCTACTTTGTAATCTTCACACTCTTTGACTCTTAATAGGATTATACCATTTCTCTCTTGTCTATCTCTTCTTACTGTATATTCAAGTTCATAACACTATCAGCACGATAGTGTCTACTATTCCATTTCTAGGTAACTCATTATTTTTCTTAATCTTTTATATTTTTTTTCTTTCTCAGCTAGTGTTTATCGAACACAAAATATTCGAATAAATTTCACTACTGTGAACCAAAAAAAACAAAGAATAAAACTTTCGCCGTTTCAATACTGTGAACAAAAGAAAAAAAACAAAGTATTTCTTTGATAAGAAAAAGGAATAAGAAAAAATTCCATTACTTTTCTTTTAATTTGGTCGTTTCACCACTGTGAATGAAAAAAATACATGAATACTTTATTGAAAGAGGAACATTATTACGCATCCTAACTAAATTTTTTTGTATCTTATTTCTCCGACCATGATATTGATCCTTATGGAAAGTTTGTATCTTTCAATGATCTTTCAATGATCTTATAATTTAACATGGATGGACGACTATTAATTTATACTGAATGGATGACTCTAATATACGAATTAAAGATTAGAGCGATTAGAAAATTTCTCTCCATGTCAAATTTCTATAAGATTGAATTCTTAAAAAAATAAAAATGGATGGAATATTGTCCTTTTTTTTATTTTTACCTTTTCTAATATTTTTTTTCTTATATATCAAACATGCCATGTTAATACCTTTTGTGTATTAATGCTCCACTTATAATTCTAAGATATGATATTTGTATAAATAAATTATAAAAAAATCTAATCATGTATATAGTTTAATACAATATTTTTCTAATCTTAAATATAGTATATACATATCATATATGTATTTTATGTGAATATTTTTCGATATCGCATAATTTATTGAAAAATATTTTATATAGGGCATATACACGAAATGTATAGGTATTTTATGCATTATATCTTCTGATATATCATAAGCTAAATTTTTTTTTATAAAGGACATATAATTATGTATTTTATGAAAATTTTATTTGATAAAGCATAACTTATTAAAAGAAAAAAATTGTATATGGTATATAGTACATAAGCATATATATATATATATATATATATATATATATATATATATATATATATATATATATATATATATATATATATATATATATATATATCTATATTATATTACAGAGTTTTTTCTACGGTCCGGATTTACCCGCATAAGTGGTGGTCAGGATTAAATTTGGCTAAACATAAGTGGTGGCCAGGATTTAATTTGGCTAAACATAAGTGGTGGCTAGGATTGATTATGACCCTACTTAATATTTTTTTTTTTTGAACCTGGGTTCGATTCCTGTCAACGGCATTTCTTTTTGGTTTAGCGTTTTCGGACACGGTTTTTTTTGAACCTGGGTTCGATTCCTGTCAACGGAATTAATTTCTGCTTTAGTGTCTTTAGACACGGGTTTTACCTAGTGTATATATATATATATATATATATATATATATATATATATATATATATATATATGCAAATATTCTTCGATATTGCATGAAAATATATACTATATGGGGCATATAAGCATATGGTATATGTACCTTAAATGAATATTTTTTTAATATTACATTACCTTTCAAATGATGAATTTTTGTCACAAAACTAAACCTTTTAACTATTTTTTTATCAGTTAATAATTGATTGAGAAATGAGTTTTTATTCTCATTATTAAATATTTTATAGCCAATAAAAAAAATACATTTTGTATTTTGCACGACATTTTTATTCACTTTTCGTACAATTCATCTCGAAATTTGGACAAAATCTTTTTATGCGGGTTTTGTTCTCCCTTGTCTTGCTCTTTGATGAAAAAATATCAATATGACCAAGTGACCAAAATATCACATGAAATGATAGGCATATATAAATTCATTAGTATGAATATACATACTATTGTCTTGTCAGATATTAATGTGATAGTGGTCATAAATTACTCAATGAGCATAAAAATGTATGAGTGTGAAACGAGTCTAAAATCTTCCTTTCAAGTGAATTTTGATATTTTGGCTATATTTTAGAACAATATTACCCGAACATCTCTCAATATCTGAAATCAATCGATAAATTCAAGGGAAGACATGTATGATCTAGACAATCAATTGCGGATTTATCTTTTATGACTTACATACTTACAATTATACATAATTGTAACACATATGGAAGAATTCCAACTAATAAATCTTGAATACCCTCATTACTCAAATATCAAGTGTATCTCAATTATTTATTATTACTTATGTATTTATAATATACTTATTTCACTATTTGCAGAACCATTTGATTTAAACACATGATAATTTATCATGAATAATTTATTGTAACTTACACTTGCGAATTCGGAGATAACTTGTTTTTGATGAAATATTATGTATAAAGAGAAATTTTTATCATAAGAGGGAAAGCTGAAATATATACTTAAAATGCATCATGATCCTTACGAATAAATAATGAGGTCAATGTTAAAAAATGATGCATCCAATTCATGGAGTGACTAAGTTACATTATCAGCTTTAAATGCTCCTGCTCGTATCAATTTCTTTTGAAATAAATCTATTGCAACGCATATAGCGTGGTCAACCTATTTTATTTCAAATTTATAGAGTTGCGCAGTATGAGCAAGTTGACACTTCTACAAGTTTAACATCTTATTTATATTATGATATAATAAAGTAATAATATAAAACTGAAAAAATATAATACTCTTTTCAGAGCATCAGGTACCAAAACATTTTCTTCTTATTTAGAGATTGAGATTTAAGAACTCTATCAGTTATACTACTACTAAAATATGGAATCGAATCATGATCAAATTATATGCGCAAATGATATATAAATATGAAAAGCGAGGATCGTGAATTAAAGTCCATTCAAAATGCCAACAAGAAATAAAAAAAAATTGGCCAAATATAGAAAGACGCTTCAGGCGGATTCATACCCATATGGTAAATATGAACGTATGATCTTTTATAACTTGAAGTTTTACTAAGGACTTCTTGTGCGTTTAAGGTAAACAAATTTATTGATATATCTTATGATATACAAACATTCATATGAAAGTCCATAAAGGACTAAAAGGGCTTAGATATAAATTCCGGGATATATAAAATTAGAGTTTCATTATCTGTCGTTATTTGTCCTAAATGTTGCCATATAATGTACCGATTATATTTGTTTGTTATTTCCTAAATTGAATATGTGTTCATATATGAATTTGAATGAAAACTTTTTATTGTAACTGAACGTAATTGTTTCTTACATTTAATATACATGTAACTGTGTTTTGCATGATTTCAGTGATGTGTACTAATGTAACTAAATATATTGCCTAGTATGAATTATAGTTACACTTATGATACTGTTTGAGATCTTGGAGATCGAGAGTTGATGCCAACTTGAAGATCAGCATTGCTATACTTATATGAGAGGAAGCTAAATACGCACTGCACTCTTTTTCTCTTTATCAAGATTTTTTCCCACTGGGGTTTTCTAATAAGGTTTTTAATGAGGCAGATTTGAAGCGTAAGGATATTGTACTCTTTTTCCTTCACTGGATTTTTTCCGAAAGGGTTTTTCCAGGAAAGTTTAATGAGGCATATTCTTAGGGACTGAAGTGTTATAAACTCATATATGGATATCCAGCCTAGTCCATTGACTTGCAGTCCAGCCTATAAAGACTAGGGTTTAGGGTTACCTATTATCTATAAATAGGAGTCTCGACTTTGCAATCCTCACACCCATTGACTCTTAATAGGATTATACTCTTTCTCTCTTGTCTATCTCTTCTTACTATATACTTAAGTTCATAACATCTTGATATTATAAAAAGAACAAATAATATTGGACACTTACTTTTAGAAAGTGGAACAAATAAAAATAAACGGAAGGAGTAACATATTTCATATTTTTTAATAAATTGTAATAGATTCAGTGCTTGTTGTATTCTATTTTTTTAAATTTTAAACTCGATGTCTGGAGCCTCGCACTCATTTTATATGTAGAATCACACTTTAATGGTTAAGTTTGTTATGACATATTATTTTTTTAAAAATATACAAGCTAAGTATTTCATTAAGGTAAAAAAAAAAAGCTAGTCACTAACAAGACCTTTTTGGTCAAAACAAAGTTTGGCCTTTTGGGACATTTTCCCTTGTTAAACAATGAGAATATATATATATATATATATATATATAATAGAAGACATGTATCTTTATGCTATAAACAGTCAAAGGTACAATCATTACAATGGATAGCAGAGAAACTATTCAAGATATCGAAAGGATGGAAGGCACATCTATTATCAGACGGGGAAAAGTGAGTTCTTATTAAATACAAACTTACTCAATGTCTATATTTTTTTCCGATTACATTTTGTAATAAACTAATATCGACAATTTTAAACTTTTGGTGGAATTCATTGGAAAAATCAAGGATACACTGGATGGCATGGAAAAAGTTAGCGGTCAACCAATTAGTGGGAGCAATGGGACTTAAGGATTTCAAGCGAATGAATACAACAATACTGGCATCACAAGCATGGAGAATATTGAACAACACAAACTACTAGCATCTCGATTATTAAAAGGTATATATTTCCATAAAAGTAATTTTCTTGATGTTAAGTCATGGGCAAGTTTATTAGAATGACGAGATATTTTTAAAAAATATGGCAGATATCAAATAGAAAATGGAGAATAAATCAACATTCGGTCGGCAAATGGTTAACATGGAAAAAGATAAAGAATTATGAAAGATTGATTCAACAAAATGGAACACAGATATTTTGAATAATATTTTCCAGAGTCAATCATTCCAGGGATTTTACGGGAAATAATTCTTTTAAAAGACGCAAAGGACAAGTTTATATGGTCATACACTAATAATGGAGAATATATAACAAAAACAGGATACAAATTACTTATTGAGCAAGAATTATTTGTAGATCCTCACTAATCCGCCAACATTCCATCTGGAGTTAGTTTGTGGAAGACAATATGGACATCAAATATCCCAACTAAGGTGAGAATTTTTAATTGTATAGCTTGTAATAAATTTAGAAAATAGAAAATGTGATGTTATAGCGGAGTGTAGGTGGTGTAACCTGGAAAAAGAGACAGTAGAACATTTGCTTCTTACCTGCGGAACTGCAAAGATAGTTTCAGATGGGTCAGCGCTACAAATTAATATTCAGCCCAGTGAGATAGATTTAGGAAAATGGTTACTCAGAATAGTAGAAGTGTATGTAGAAGGCGGATGTAAAAAAGAATATAGTAATAACATACATTCTTCTTACAATCTGGAATTTATGGAAAGGCAAAATAAAAAGTCGGCACAATAATTCAGAAATTGAACCAAATGAGATAATACAGGTTACCAATAAGAGTATGACTAACATTTTGGAAACAATTGGTTCAGAAGTGAACAAAATCACAGAGTGGACAGAGAAAGATTAACACTGGAGATTAGGATCTTGAAATTCTGACAAATATTGCGTTTACTTGTGATGCATAATTTGAACATGCTTATTCCCCTACGGGGATACTCTTGCATACGGTAGTCCTCAAAATGACAACGAAGAGAACGAAAATGCATGTTCTAGTCTATCACGGTAACGTAATAGAATGCGGTCTTTCCGCACTTACATAAAACTGTTTCCGAGTAGTTCTCTGGTGCAATATCCATCAAGGGAGAAGGCCTTATAACCCCATCGGTGAACTCACTTGGAGTGAAATCAGGGACTAGTGGTGACCGGGTCTCCCATTGATCACCGCCGCTTGAGTTTTTGTAAGACACAGTACTATTCTCTTTTCTTTTTAGGGAAGTTGGTGTGTTTGGAGAAGTGAAGAACGTAGTGGTTATATAGAGAGGTTTTTTGAAAATGAGTATTTTGAAAAGATAAAGTAATAGTAAAAAGTCTTTACCTGATGTGCACACAAACCAAGTTGATTGAGATTTTACACAACCACAAACTTAAAAAAACACGCCATTGACTACTTTTTTTTCTTACTAACCAAATCAATAAACCCAAATCAATTAACCCAATACAATTAACCCTATTCACTTAACCAAATCAGTCAAACATATTTCAGTTAACCTAAATCAGTTAACCCAAATCACTTAACAAAATCAGTTAACCCAAATCACTTAACCATATCAGTTAACCCAAATCACTTAACCGTATCAGTTAACACAAATCACTTAACCCAAACCAGTCATACAGATTAGTTACCACAAATTAATTAATTATATCAATTAACCATATCATTTAACCCAAATCAGTCAAACATATTAGTTAACCAAATACAGTTAACCTTATTCACTTAACCCAGATCACTTAACCAAATCAGTTAACCCAAATCACCTAACCATATCAGTTAACCCAAATCACTAAACCAAATTAGTTAACCCAAATCACTTAACCATATCATTTAACCCAAATCACTTAACCATATCATTTAACCCAAATCACTTATATGTCAACTATTATGATTTATATCCACTCAAAAACTAATTATTTTCGCTCTTTTATGAAAAGTTATATGTCGATTATGAAAAATTATCGAAACCTTAAGGATCATACATACTTTTTATGAAAACTTATACCACTAATTGTATTTTAATCCCTGAAAAGGGTAAATAGATCATTTAATAATTTGATTTAAAAAAATGTTTAATATAACAAAGACTCTCTCCAAACAAAAATATATATTAATTAACCGTTGTATTAATAGTAAACACTATACAATCAACAAACAAACAAATAAGTGGATAATACTAGTATATATTTTATACGAAAGAAATCCATATGAAGATGTTTCTATACACGCGTCAAGATCTAACTTATGTCGTATTCAAAATACTCAAGTCTCTGAATTGCTACACTTGTCTCACTAGCGATAAACTACGCTTGGATAGGCCACTTCTGTTCACCGAAATCGAAATGCCTTGAAAACTCAAAAGTTTTTTTATATAAATTAATACAAAAGAAGCAAATACACATCAAAATAAAATACTCCCTTTTTTTTTTTTTAGTACACGAGAGAGCCACTTTGGGCTCGGAGTCATTCCGACTCCAATGAGATTCGATCCCAGAACCTCTTGGTCTCTGCAGAGTAGCCTAACAACTAGGCCAACTATCTATCTCAAATACTCCCTTTAACCAAGGCACAACAATAACCCAAAGGAAAGTAAATATGCAAAACATTTAGTGCTCGTTTGGAAGTGTTTTTTTGGAGAAGTACTTAAAAGTGCTTTTAGTATTTTAAGAGTTTTTTTGACTTTGAAAAGCACTTTTTTGAAAAGCACCAAATAGGTGCTTTTTAAAAAAAACACTTAAAATAATTTTAGATTTCAAAATTATTTTTAATAATTTTTTTAAATTTTAAATTTTATTCTAAAAACGTTTTTTTACTCTAAAATAAGCACTTCCAAACGGGCCCTTAGTTACCATCAACAAAATTACTTGAATAAAACCAAAAAGTTGTTAAGGGTCAGCTGTAATTAAGGATTCGATGTTCAAATCTAGAGCTATGCTTGGTTAGTTACATATAAACTGACTTTTGATTAGCGACAAAATAAAATAAAAGAACCAGATTAAGACTATCATTAGGCTTCCACGTTAGCACCCTTTGCAGCCGAAGAAGAGCAAATAATCCAAACATTGCCGTACGGGTCTTTAAGCTTGCCCACGCGCCCTCCACAGCACGCGCCTTCATCCTTGGTGATTTCTCCTTCAGGAACAGCTCCGGCACCAATAGCCTTTGCGACAGCAGCTTCCACGTCCTCAGTCTCTAGGCAAATCACGCAATTGGACGGCTCATGCTTGAATCTGATCATGCAAAACGGTTGTACAACAGATTTTTATAAACGTTACAGTATACTAGAATTATTTAGTAAATATTAAAACAGAAAAATCGGTAGTACATAAAATGAAAAAAAAATAAATGATGAAAAGATAGACTTATATAGAAGGAAAAACTTGATCTATAGTCTAGCAGAAACGGACCTTCTACAGATGTGCAGGAAACACAAATTTAAACTACTATTAAGTAAAGTACCGGAAGCTAGATAATGTCTCAGAAACGCTTGTTGATACACAAAATGTCTAGGAAAAGCTCTCAAAAAATCATGCATAAGATGAAAATATTCAAAGAAAAGTCATATAAAATATAAGAAAACGCTCAAGCCGTTTACAGATCTTAAAATGTATGAAAAATAGCGTGAGATAAAAAGAAGAAAACGTTAAGAGGAAACGTACCCACGAAATAACTCAGCACTTATGTCGGACACGAGAAAGGAGAAGGAACCCAGCTTTAGTTCATCGCGTCCATTGACTATAATTATCCTTGGGTGAATTATAAAAAAAGGCCCACACAACCTTGTCTTAATAAAATAAGGCTCAGCCTCAAATTACTAGTTGAAACCCAACTAAAGAGGGGCAAAAAGACCAAAAACTCACCCCTACCCCTCTTATATACACTAAAACCATTTGACCCAAAACAAAAGTCCCATATAGGGTTTGGACAAACCCTCTTTCTCTCTGCACCCACACAGTCGCCCCCTCCCTCCCTCTTCCTTCTTCACTCCACCCTACCCATGACTGCCGCGCAAGACAACCACCGCCGTGGATCTGGCCTTCCACCTTGACTGCTGCGCTGCTATACACGAGCACCACCATTACCACCTCCCTCCCGTCACCGGCCTTCTCACAGCGACACACCAGATCTGGAGAAGAAGAAGACCGGAGCTTCGCACCACCACCGCTGCAGATCTCCTTCCAGCGCTGCTGCATAGCTCCGTCATCACCACCCTGCTACTGTAACACTGACACCACAACCCGCCTTCTTCACCTCTCCACCAAGACATCACCACCAACCCACCGTGGGCCTCCTTCTCGCTGTCCAGCGCCGCTGCAGATCTCCTTCATCACCACCCTGCTACTGTAACACCGACACCACCACCCACCTTCTTCACCCCTCCACCAAGACAGCACCACCAAGAACCAGATCTGCGCTGCTGTACACGAGCGACACCAGACCCACCACTGCAGCGACACCAGACACACCACTTCTGTTCATGGAGATCCGGCCTCTGCTGCAAAACCAGATCCTCGCCGCTGCTGTGAAGACCGCCACCAGCAACAACGCCTTTTCTGGATCTGCAACCTCCCACCACCACCAGCAGCGAGATCTCCTCCGCTGGATCTCCTCCGCTGAAGTACAACACCACCGACGCTGAAGTACAGCACCACCGCCGTGCTTGATCTCCTCCACTGCTCATACCCGCGTGGCCCTTCAGATTTGCTCACACCCACCGTGGCCCTTCACATCTGCTTGGTCCAGATCGAGCATGGTCCATCCCAGTATGGTTCAGATCGAGCATGGTCCATCCCATCATGGGCCAGCCCTTGTGGGGTTTCAGTCAAGTTTAAAAAAAAAAAAAAACTTAATACATTTTCTAACAAATTCAGCATGGTCCAGCCCCCCTTCATGGTCCAGCCCCCTCCCTATCATGGTCCAGCCATTTCAGTCAATTTTTTTAAATCCATTGTCCAGCCCATTTCAGTCAAGTTTTTAAAAGAAGCCTTAAATTTTTTTTAAAGGGTACAACCCCTATGGTATAGGGTTTTGATTGGGTATACACTTGGACAAGGACTTAACAAATTAATCATACACCGTACAATCCCTGGGGTACAGCCCCTGGTGTATAATGGACACATCTTGACTTAATAAGTATGAATTAAAAAAAAAACGAACTCTGGTACAACCCTTAGTGATTTGGGCGTTATGAAACAATTACACACAACTTTAAAAAATGAAAACCAAAATAGGTCTGCACCTATAGGTACGGACCCATTAGCTAAATCTAAAGGATATGAATATTAAAAAGCGAATTTCTGAAGAAAAAAAAAGGAAAAGGGTAACATGGGAAAAAATCCAACCAAGAATTTGAAAATAGGCTTTATATAGAAGTAATTTACTGTTGGGTCTTATAAAATAAGGTTGGTGTTAGTTAGGCCTTAATTTGTGGATTCCTCTTATCCCTTTGAACAAAAAAAAAGTTAATTATCCAACAAATTTGAACAAAAAAGAAATGTATGGTGGAGGATATGTGTGAATGGTGTGAAGCAGGAAGTGAGAACGTGGAACACATTTTTTTGTGATGCCATTTCAGCAGAAGTGTATGGGCTAATTGTCAATTACAAATTAAGATTGAAGAAAAAATGGAATTAAAGATTGGAGATTGGATTATTAAGATAATTGAAAGCTATTCTAATAACGGATGGGATAGGAGGTATGTAACAGCCTTTGTCTTACTTACTTTATGGAATATATGGAAAGCGAGAATGAAAGGTCTATTTGAGAAAAAGAAATGGGTAATCCAGGAGATTCTAGAAAAAACAAAGTTTACCATGAAATATCTGTTTGGTGATAAAAAGGAAACGGGTAAAGTGGATAATAATAGTACTGAGGAGCGCAACATCGTGGATGAAGATAATAATCCGATATATTTTGATGAAGCAGATATGGTTTGGCTTTGTGATGCATCGCATACGAAAAGTTGGGAACCGACAAGTATGGTGTCGATAGCAATCAACTAAGATGGTGAAATTAGGAATATTAGTACGAAAAGAGCATGGGTAAATAGTAGTCTGGCAGGTGAAATGTGGACAGTATTATTAGCGATGAGATCGGCGGCAAATCTTGGCGCCAAGAGTAGTTCTTTCTACTCGGATAACCTTGAGGTTATTCAAGGTATTAACAAAAGGGGAGGAATCGACTGGAGAATCCGTCCCATGGTTTCCGAGGCATGGAGATGGATAGGAAGATTCCCGGATTGGAAAATCAACCATATAAGAAGAAAATATAATGGGATAGCAGACATCCTGGCCAAGAATATTAGACTCAATTTAGATTTATCTAAAGTTCTACTAAGTCTTTAGTGGAGTTCTGTGCGTATGTTAATAATGTATATTCGAGTAGTACAAGACATCTATGTTAGACTTTTATTCTGACAAAAAAAAAAAAACAAAAAAAAAAAGATTAGCTAAATACCCTTCTGTTGTTTTTTATATTTTTTATGGCTTATAGTCAATGTTTTTTGCGTGTGCATGCAGTACTTTTGTCGTTACTTGAAACGATAAATTGGTGCAATATCCCATAGTACTTCTACTCTACTGTGAGAAAAAAAAATCAAATATTGTAGTTATCCCAATAAAAAGGAGAAAAAAGGAAATTCAGTTAAGGTAGAGATTTTTTTTAATAAAATATCTAGCTGAATATTGTTGTTTTTTTCCCAAACTTTTTCTTTAATAATAAAAATGTGATTTTGGTGACTTCTCTAAAATCACCAAGATGTTGTATAACTTACGCGAGAAGCACACCAAATTCCTTTTTGATGGAACTTGCATGGCGGCATTCTTGGAGATATAAGAGAAGCTCATATCCACACTGATTGTACTACCTCCTGATTGGGATATTCCGTTTGAAATTATGCTAGTAAGACTTTCACAAGTGCTCAGATTAATTATACCGTGACGGAGAAGGAATTATTAGTTGTTGTATATGTATTTGACAAATTTTGTTCCTATCTTCTTAAGGCGAAAATTGTTGTGTACACGGATCATTCCACGATCAAATACCTTATTGAGAAGAAAGATGCAAAGCCGCGTTTGATTAGATGGGTATTGTTGTTACAAGAATTTAACTTAGAAATTTGAGATCGAAAAGGTATTGAGAATCAAGTAGCAGACCATTTGTCGCGTCTTGAAGGATCTGAGGTTAATAGTGGACCAGAGTTGGTCAAAGAAGAGTTTCCTGATGAGAGTCTATTTTCGATACACGCAACCGGTACTCCTTGGTATGCAGATATAGCGAATCTTATTGTGAGTGGTTCCTTTCCTGAAGAAGCTAACCCACAAGAGAGGAAGAGATTAGGTCACCGCGCTAAGCAATTCTTGGGAGGATCCCTTCCTCTACAAAACATGTAGTGATCAAATGGTGATAAAATGCATAGATGGAGGTGTAGATTGTGCGGTAAATGCAAGTTGTCATGATTCACCCTACGGAGGACATTTCAAAGGTGGTCGTACAGCTGCAAAGGTACTTCAATCCGGTTTTTATTGGCCTACTTTACATAAAGATTGGCATGCATATGTATAAGAATGTCACATATGCCAATTTACCGGTAATATATCTATAAGAGATGAGATGCCACGTAATAATGTTCTTGAAGTTGAGATATTTGACGTATGGGGTATTGATTTCATGGGTCCCTTTGTACCATCTAATGGAAATATATACATCCTATTAGTTGTTGAGTACGTGTCTAAATGGGTAGAGGTTGTAGCTCTACTCAACCAACGGATGATTCGCGAGTAGTGATAAAGTTCTTGAAATCACACATCTTCATGAGACATGGTACACCTAGAGTTATTATTGGTGATAGAGGTACTCATTTTGTGAATAGATACTTGAAGGCGGTATTAGAAAATTATAACGTGAGACATCGTGTATCAATAGCTCATAATCCACAAGCAAATGGTCAAGTTGAGGTCTCTAATCGATAGATCAAATCCTTTCTAGAGAAGACTGTTGGACCCACACGCAAGGATTGGTCAATGAAATCAGATGATGTGTTGTGGGCATATCGCACTGCGTTCAAGACACCCGTTGGTGCGCTTGTCACTTACCTCTTGAATTAGGTGCATATTGGACGATAGCAAAGTTGAATATGGATCCTACTTTAGCCGGTAAGAATCGTATGATGAAATTGAATGAACTTGATGAGTTTTGATTTCATGCCTATGAGAATGCTAAATTTTACAGAGAGAAGACAAAGAAATGGCATGATAATCGTATTCGTGAAAAGAAATTTAAAGTTGGATAGATGGTCCTTAAGTACAACTCCAAGTTCAATAATTATCTAGGTAAGTTGAGATCAAAGTGGTCTGGTCCTTTTGTAGTGAGCAAAGTCACGTCTCATGGAGCTATAAAAATTGAACATCCAGCCGAGTAACGCACCTTCGCATGGAAGATCCACACCCTTGGGAGGTCATGTACCTCTTTGAAGCTGAATAAATGCGAGAGGTAACCCGTCGAGCTTAACGAAGTTAAACAAAAGCTATTTCAATTGTATGTAAGTTTATTGTTTTAATGTCTTTTAAATTCTTAGTGTAGATTAGAGTAATTTATGTGTATTAGTGTAAAATTTACAGAAATGAGAAAGGTTGGAGTTTTATGATTTCTGTAGGTATTTTAATCCTTGAGTTTGGGGTTAAACAGGTGTAAGACGGAGAAATCTGCGTCCAATATTGCTTAAATTGAACTAGCCGACCATCTTTCCGGCAATGCCAGTGAGCTCTCGGCGAAATGACATTTAATTTAATTATTAGCGCATCTATTTATCGCGTCAGCGAGAATCGGTTCGCGCGACTGGTATGGCGGTCTTACCACCGGTATGCCGGTCCTATATTTTTGTTACATCGCTGGCTACTGGAATGCACACCATTACACACAACTATTATTTGCATCAGCGAGAAAATACATACGCGCCGCCGGCTAGCCGGTCAGCTCTCTGCGAAAAACCAATTAAATTAATTCATGGACACAATAATGTGAGTGTAAAATAAAAGGAACAAAAGTTTCACCGGTATCTTGGTTAGAAGCCCAGTATGCCGGCCCGCGCAGCAAATTTTGACCTAAACCTTAAAGAAGCCAAATTATTTTCCTTTTTAACCTAGCCTCTCACGCAAGACACCTTTATAGACGAACCAAAACTCATTAAATACATGCAATACATCATTAAAACATCCAAACACTAGGAATTCTTCCTCTTAATTTCTTCCAAACACATAATCAAACATTGAATCATTCCAGAACACCAAGAATTCTTCACCTTTATCCTATATCCTTCTTCATAAAACCTTTAATCTTGCCTGTTAAACCTCTCCTATACCATAACATAATCATTACCCATCTCATATAACACAACACACATTCTTTCTATATCCTTAAAACATCAAAGTTCAAAACTTTTCTCTAGTTTTTGAATTTTTAAAGTTTTGAGTTTGGAGTTCATTGAGATGACAAGAGAATTGATTCCTTGCGCTACATTCAGAAGATAAGAAGTAATCCCACAACTGGAAATATTCTTGGGGCTACTCCGGACAAAGCTATTGAGATTCTGGATTCGAGTTTTATGCCTAAGGTTGGAGAAGTCAAGAATACTATGAAAATGAAAGAGTCCCCAAGTGAGTCTGCTCCTAAAAAGCAAAACTTGGAAGAAAAAGAAGTTTAAAAAACAATTGGGAGTGAACCAGTTAATGAACAACAATTTGTAAGAAGAAAGACAATAGCCATGAAACCGAAACCTAAGAGGCCATTCATGAGTTGGAAAGAACAAATTTATGACAGGTTTGCTAAGTTGAATTTTGGTATTGAAAAGGGATTTTTCCGGAAGATACCATGGACGGGGAATTCAAAGATTACGTAGTAAATTGTGACGAGTTTGGATGGAAAGAGTTGAGGAAGAGAAAACCGTTTCACGTTCCAACCTTAGTTCATGAATTTTATGAAGAGTTGGTCTTTGCAGAAGGTAATTTAATTGAAGTCTGTAAGAAGATTGTTCCTTTCTCAATTAAGCACATTCTGGAGTACTTCAGCTACCATATTTAAAGGGTCCATGCCAATACCATGAAGAGCTTAATGATCCGGCTTTCCAATGGGATTCGTTCTACAAACAAGTTTTAATTAACGGGGTCAAACCCATTCCTGAAGGCCAGAGATATCAAGGTATGGTCATTAGTAGTCAATTGCTACCACGCGCGAAAGTATGGTATTGTTTCATCATTCCTACCATCTTTGGTAATGCTCATATTTCTGAGGTATCACGTGAGCAACTCATATTATTAAATGCATACTTGAGAAAAAATAAATTGATGTAGCTCACGTGACCTCATAATGGTTTACGAAAAATCTCATATTTCCCAACACAACCTCAACTTTACGTGTTTAATTACCTCATTATGTCAGAAAGCAGAAGTGCCACGCAGAAACAAAAAGGAGGATCCATATGAGATAGGAACGAACATTACTACAGTTGCAAATGAAAACATTCATAACAAAGACAAGAAAGTGGGTATGGAGTTAGATAAGCCCTTCAGGGAAGATAATGGAGCAAGGCCTCCACGAAGAAAGAAGAAGACTCCCAGATATAATGATGTGATAGAGAGAGTTAGAAGTTTGGAAGATAAACAAGTTGAGCTTGTGAAGAGTTTGGGAAATATGACAAAAGAGTTCGAGGTAATGAAGGAAACTTTATACAAGATGAACGCAACAATGAACAATCTTTACACATTGATGAAAATGAATTCAGAACCTCGACCTGAGCCTACACATGATCAGCCTATTGCTGATCGAGATATGTTTTCCTATCCTTTTCTCATTAATAGTGTATATTAGTTTAATTGCTTTATTGAGTCTTTTCGAGTCGTGGGGACACGACTCAATTGTGAGTTTGGGGTGGGGTTCGTTGCCTCATCCCAATTTTATGTGTCATTTGTTGAATTGCTTTCAATAAAAATAATTGAGGAATGTTTTGACGGTTAGGGTATTTTAAATATCCCCATTAAGCATACTTTTTGTAAATTAATGATGGAAAAATAGTAGACCTTAGGAATTAATGTAAAACACACTTTGATTGCATGCAAACATTAGGTAATTGATAGGAAAAAATAATGAAAAATGCAAAAGAAGTAAGCTTGGACTTAAGGAAAATGAGTGATGTGTAAAACATGAGATCTAAATGAGTAGATAACCCACTTATTTATGAACTAGAGGCAAGCTATGTATTTAGGAAAATGATTGAGGCAGTTCTTTGATATCTATTTGAAACTGTTTAGCTTTCTAACCCATGATTAATATTATCCTTCTTAGCCCCATTTTTAACTTTTAAGCCTTTCTTTTCTCTCCACGATATAAGCCATATCCCCTTAGTTTATAGGCATTTCGATATGACCCGCACTTAAATCACGATCCTGAGACTTCATGTCTTGAGCTTGAGTTTGGGGCGATGGGTTTCATTATTGGAAAGTTACATTGGGACGGAATTATTATGCGTTTGTATTTGATGCGCAATTGTTGGATGTTATTGATGTCTCCCTATTTGTGATGATTTAATCTTAGTTGGAGACATCATTTTAGGCGTATTTATTAGTTTATAGATCGATTTTTTCATGATTTAGTACACTTTCCTATTTCTTGTCTTGATTTGATTATTTCATATTTTTTAGAGCATATTGGGTTTAATTGTTTGTTAAATGTGAAGCTTTAAAAAGATATATGGAAATTAATTAGATGCCAAGTCAATTGTAGGAGATAAAGGGAAGGGAATATGCATGGAAATTGGAGATAAAGGAAGTAAGAGATAAGTATGGAAAGATAAAGTTGCCAAAAAATCTGAATTCCAATAGTTACGACCATAAAGGTGATCATAACTCAAGATTGGCTAGGAATTTGGAAGAATGGAATGAAGCAAAGTGATAGATCTTCCCAAGGCGATCAGTTTCGACATAAAGAACGCGTCAAACGGATAAGTATTGAAGGAGTTACAGCCAAAACAAAACAGCAATAAAATCTTACATTTTCTATATTTTAGGGTTACGAATTAGAGTTGGGCTAGAAGTCTAATTATTTGTCTTCCACTCTAAGAAAACGTTTTAGGGCACCTTCTAATCAGAAAGAAACACATCCTTGTCAAACCTTAAGCCAAGAGGAAGCTTACAACAAGAGAAGAGAAGTCTAGAAGGAGCTTAACAGCAAATTATGTCTTCACAGGCCTTTGAATTTGTAATTATTTTCTTTTCTTCTTCTAGTATGAACTAAATTATTTTTAGCTTGAGATTTAGCATATATGTATGAACCATAGACTTGTTTAAACGTCTATCTAATTTGGGATACCATTGTATTTAAATTGAATTCATGTTTTATTCTCTGTTTATGTGCTTTGATTTATCGTCTGTTTTCCTTATAAGGGCCCGCATATAGGACTACCTTAATAGTAGTTAGATGGTCACCCGAAAGGGGTGTCTAATTAATGAAACACCACATAACGTCAAGTGTACGGAATAAATCCTGACAAGATTTGCCTAACTAGATAATCATTACGATTTAATTAAATCACCAATCATCATTAGTAGGCCAGACTTACTTAAGAACCTAGTAGCGTCGGATAACCCTATTTCAAGTCCCCTAGTGATTTTGAGGTAGCCGCCCTAGTTTGCTCTTCCGGGATAGGAAGGAATTTAGAATCCTGGTTATTGCAATTCTACATGATTCACCCTTACATGCTTAGAATAAACAAGGCTAGTGGGGATTACTTGTTAGTTTCTCGAGCTAAACTCTCATACTATCTTCTCTTCGTATTTAATTTTTTTTATTTAATTTATTAGTTTAATTTTCTATTTACAAAAACCAAAAAAAAAATCTCTTTAGTCTTTTAATTCTGGCGTATTATTATTTCTAGCTTTTATATTTTCACTTGATAAATTGCATAAGTTCTTCCTAACTTTCGTAGTCTCTGAGGAACGAATCTTTTTATCATTAAAACTTGCATACCTCCTGTATACTTGCAGAATCATGCTAGGCTAGGGTGTCTATCATTGCACTTATTTATATCATATTTTTATCATACCCTAGTCGACACCAGATATATTATTTGAAACCCTTTATCGGGGTCTTTGAAAAAAAAAAGAGGAAAAAAAATTATAAGAGACATGATCATTCATATCAAGTGACGGTCAGGGATGTCTTATACAAAAAAAAGAGAAAAATAATGAAAAAGAAAAAATATATACATGAAAAAATAAAGTAACCGACAAAGTGGATGTTTAGAAATCACCTTTAGTGCTTATTGGGTTAATTTGGGGACGCTAAATTAGTGTGTCAAATGGGTTGAGTGAGAACATATTCGAGTGTAACTCAAGCTCCTGGACAATTTTTTGATGGTAAGTGAGGAGAGAGCCAAAACTCACTTCAAATTTATCAAATATACATATCATACCGTCCCTAATCCTACGCTAAAACCGTAAGGTTTTCGTGATTCCTAGCTACGTAGTGAATTTATGATTCATCCAATAAGGAGTAAGCTAAGTGGAGCGTTCAAAGCAAGAGGATCGATGAACACCCTATAGCCACCATCTTGAGCTAAGTAGTAAGTGTAATCTTCTAGCATTGTGAAATTAGTTTTGGATTGATATTATTTGTGCTTGATTTTGCATGAAAGGTGTATATTAATTCTCAGGTCATACTATGTGAGATTTATTTAAAGTTGTGCTTTGGGTATCATTCACTAGACTCTCCATTTTTGCATCTCACCTAAGACCTCTATTTTGTTTTACTTTGTCAGGACGACAAAGGTTTGAGTTTTGGGACTTGATGTATCCCATTTTGTGATAAATATATAACCTTAGGAGACATAATTTTATGTGGAAATTAGACTTATTTGATAGACTTTTATACTTGTTTTAATATATTGCACTTTCTTCCCTTGGACTTATGTTATTTGTATTTTTAGAGCTTTTGCGTGTTAATTTGTTTGTTTTTAGTATAAAGTTATTAGGTACATGGATATTATGGAGCACCAAGATGAGGAGGAGAAATGAAGTTTAAAGTTTTAGATAAAGCGGAGAGGTTAAAAGAGAGAAAACACCACTCAAAAAAGTTGACGAAAATATATGAAAATCTAGATAGCTGTTACTAATTGTTGATTTAGAGCCACATCGGCAGTGATTTAGGTCTGAATATTCAAAGGAGGAAGTTATTCCTCTGATTCAGCGCGAATTTAGGACTAGAATCAGGTGATTTGGACGTAAGACGCAAAAGTTACGGCTGTTTTAGTAGATGGTGTACATCAGTTACGGGTTCACTATTTGGACTTGGGTTTTTTGTCATTTGACTTAATATTATTAAATAAAAACCCAATTCGAATTAGTGTAATATAAATAGCCTCTTAAGTAATTTTTTAGTATGCTTCATTATTTTCTAAAATCCAGAGCAGAGTAAAAAGGCAGAAGAGAGAGCAAGAGCTGGGGAATTCCTATTCTTCCAACAACAAATCAATCCAACACCTTATTTAAGTTATTTATCTTATTTCTGTAATTTAGGATAATGAATGCTTCTATTTTAATTTCAGTTTTTACTTTGAACATGAGCTAAATTCATTATTACTTGACAATCGCATTTATGTGTTAAGCCTTAATTTATTCAATTTACGGTTTTTTGAATTTAGGATTTTATAATTTAATTTAAGATGGGTATTTGGTATTGACTATTATCGTATGCTTGTTTACTATTTTTATTCTCATCAATTAGAAATAGGTTTGAGTAATTAGGCTATTCACTTAGTGGCGAGTGATCATTCGACATGGGAGGTTTAATTACAGACATTGGTAATAAACGTGTGGTGTCTATTATTGACCGACAAGCTTGACTAACTACATGGCCAATGTGGTAATAGATTTCACATCCGAAAGTAGATATAATCACCTGGGAGGGGTTTGTAGTACCATAGGATAGCTCCTAAGTCCACCCGACAGGGGGTTAGGAGATATTAGATCCCCGACTAGTACACAAATACTAGCTTAGCCCTTAAACAGAGACATTGGTTGTATGAACTTAGGTGGATCCCTTGCGAGACTCAAGTACACTTCTCATTCTTGCGTCCACACTTCTTTGCTTTTAATTTATTCACATTATGTTAATCTTTAATTATTTATATATCGTGTCTCATAGTTTAGTATTCAAAACAAACAAAAATCTTTATCACTTTTTCTCCTGTTTTGCAATTATTACTACTTTTTGATAAACACTTGAGTTATACCAGTTCAATCCCTGATAACGAATCTCGTTTATCTGATTATTACTTGGATGACTTGTACGCTTGCTGTCAGTGGATCTTGTTATTTATTATTTAATTTTATTACCCTAGGACCCACCTGCAACACACAAAAATGCACTTATCATATGAATTTACACAACATCTCCTACATTCACACTAAAGTTATACAATCACCTGAATTATATGTTTTACATTAACATATATCACAGATTGCACATATTTTGTGTATTATTACTTTAACGTAAACATGCACAAGTAAATCAAATATTTGTTCACAGATATTACAGAATTTCCGCTCTAACTTGGACATTTACACAAACCTAACTGTTTCTATTTTTTATCATCATATACGAATATATCTACAAAATCTAAACAGTGATATTACTCTACAGTTTATTAACACATATATTTACTAAACTACGGGAATTTCTTAAATATTCTATTACATTACACTCGAATCATAGATAATTGGTGAAATTTTTATTAAGACGGATGAAATTAGAAGTAATTTAAGTATAATCGAAGCATGATCGTATCATACGTGCAAATTATTGCACAGTTCATACCTAGGGTTTGATTTTTTTCTTAAAGTTCTCTTCTTTGCTTCTGCTTCCTACTTCACCTTCTTCGTGATGCTCTGTAACCGCTATGATATACTTCACTAGTTTTTTGCAACTTTTAATTTTGGATTGTTGAAAGAAGTTTAATGGTGAATTTAAGAGAGAGAGAGAGAGAGAGAGAGAGAGAGAGAGAGAGAGAGAGAGAGAGAGAGAGAGAGAGAGAGAGAGAGAGAGAGAGAGAGAGAGAGAGAGAGAGAGAGAGAGAGTTTAGTTGTGCGTGAGAATAAGTGTGTGAATGTGTGTAGTTATGAGCAGATTTTCTTTTTATTTGTTTCCAATACCCACTATTCACGGTGGGTTTTTTAGTTATAAGAATTAGGGGTATTATGGAAACCGAGTAAGGTTTTGTTCTAATTGGAAATGAAGAATGTAATTGTAATTAATCGAGAATACTTTTTGTGTAATTAATTAGGCGTTACTCCTATAATTTAAGTGAACCACACACATTTAACAATCATGGTGTGGCCTAGGGTGTGATAAAAAAAATATAATAATTAGATGCAAATAAACACCCTAAACTGAGCACGGTTCTGCAAGTATACATATCGTATGCAAGTTTTAATGATTAAGTAAGATTCGTTCCGCAGAGACTACGAAGGTTAGGGGAATCTTATGCAATAATCAAGTGCAATTATTCAAAGCTAGAACAAATAAAACGCAGAAAAAGTAAAGACAAATAGATATTTATTTGGTTTTCAATTAACTAGATTAACTAAGAAAGTAAAGACAGAAAATTAAATGTAAGAGACGAAGTAGTATGAGAATATAGCTTGAGTAAATAGCATGTAATCCCCACTAGTTTTGCCGTTCTAAACATGTGAGGGTGAATTATGTAGTATTTCAATTATCGGTTCCAATTGCGCTAGGTAGTTTTAAATAGGGTTTACCTGTGTCAATAAGGAGTCCTAAGCAAACTGTTCCTACAATTGGTAAATAGCAATACACTAAACCATGGTGATTATCTAGTTAGGTTGATTTGTCAGATCTAAACCGAATACTAGACGTTATATGCTAAACATGTAATTAAACACCGTTGTCAATGGTGACCTAACTACTAGATGGTAATTCTATATGGTCGCGATCCACAAGAACACAGAATATAAATCCAAACACATAAACAGAGAATAAAAACAATAATTCAATTTAAAACATAAAATTCCCAAATTAGATAGATGTCAACCAAAACTAGGGTTCATACATATATGCTAAAACTCAAGCTAATAGAAATTTAGTTCATACTAATGGAAGAAAAGAAAGAAATTACAAATTCAAAGGTTGAAGATGACATTATTGATGCACAGCTCCTTCTAGACTTCTTTCTTGTGTTGTAAGCTTCCTCTTGGCTTAGGGTTTCACCAAGGATGATTTTCTAATGTTAAGAGACTGTATTTATAGTGTATAGGTTGACCTACACGTTTTCTTGAAGGAAAAGGTAAATATTGGCTCCAAGCCCAACTCAAATTCGTAGCCCAAAAACATGCAATCAGCCCCGTACTTGTTTTGGTCCTAACAACTTCAATATTTGTCCGATTGATGAGTATGAGTATGCTAAATTCATCGTCTCGGAAATATCTTCAACTTTGCTCTTGACCGTTTCTCCAAATTCCTCACCGATTTTGAGATATAAGCTGATTTGTGGTCGTAGGTGCGGAACCTCATATTTAAGACAGGTTTTCATTTTCCATGTTTTTAGCTTTTACTTCCTTATCTTCAGTTCCCATATTTATCTTCTTTCCTTTAGCCCTCTTTACCAACTTGGACTCTAATTAATTACCATATATCTCTAAAGCTTCACACTAAATAAATAATTAAACCCAATATGCTCTCAAAATAATAATTAATTAATTCAAGACCCAAAATAGGAAAGTGTACTAAATCAAGCTTAAATTGATCTATAAACTAATAAATACGCCTAAAATGATGTCTCGGAAATAGATTTTATTATCACAAATGAGGAGACATCAAGACCCCCAACTCAAAGTTGTATCGTCCCGATACAATAAAAATAAAGAACAGTAGGGTAGTCAAATAAACAAGAAGAAGAAGTCGGAGGAGAATAAGAACAAAACATAATGAATGATCCTAGAGCAAAATATCTAAAAAAATCTCATGTAGTAATGCTTAAGAAATAATGCACAAGTATGCTTAATATACACATAATCCACATTCCATAAATTCAAGTCCAGATTAATTTCGCAATGCCAGAAGGAGGGGATGATAACGTAGTTCATGCTAATGGCTATAGGTTGTTCATAGGTCCTAATATATCATCCAATGGTCCACTTACTTACTACCTAATAGCTCAATTGTTTCTCCACCTAGTAGTTAGAAATCCTAAGGTCTTTGGTTATAACTTGGCTTAGGGACGGTGTGGTATATTTGGATAAATGAAAAGTGAGCTTTTGGCTCTCTCCTCACTAGCCATCAACGAATCGCCCTAGAGCTTGAGTTTCACTCGAAGATGTTCTCACTCAACCCAATTTATTGATGCTTTTGATGTGCATCCCCAATAGATCCCAAATAAAACCTTTTATGATGATATACAAATTCCACTTTGCCGGTCCGAATATATATTCTTTTCATATCAATTTTTTCTTTTGTATAGCTATGACTCTCTTCTTGATGTTCGAGATATCACGCTATTTTTTCATATATATATATTCTTTCTTTTGATGCCCTTGTTGGAAATTTTAGCTCGTAGCTTCTTTTTCATTCACTATTACCCCGGCAAAGGGTTACAATATTTTTCATCATCAATAAAATCACAATTACAATTTCCCAAACCCAATGTTCCCTAATGATGAAACCCACCACCCCAAACTCAAGCTCTAAAAATGACTTGTTTCAGGTTTTGCGATTCGAGTGCGGGTCATATAGATAAGTCCTACAAACTAAGGCTATGGATTATAATGTGGTTCAATAAAAGGCTTTAGAAAGGCTCAGAGGGGCTAAGACGGATAAATAATAACAATAATCAAATAAAAGGGTGAGAAAGTATAAAAAGACTTCAAGTGGCTTCAAATATGAAAGAATTGCCTTATTCATTTTTCTAACTACCAGATTTCGTTACGTGTTCATTATTAGTTCATAGATAAGTGGGTTTTCAACTAATTTCAAACCTCACGTTCTACACACCAAATAACTCTCCCTAAGTTTCAACGTGATTTCATAGCATTGCTCATTAACTTTTCTATCTTTTATTTCCTGTTTCCTACATGCATACTAAACATATTTGCATCATCTTTCAAAAACATACTACTTACTATCATTGACCTAATTAAATCATGCTCAAATAGGTACATTCAACATATTCCATGCCTTAATTCAACCTAAAAAATTTAAATTTTATGCAAAAACGAAAAGAAGATGAGGACAACGAATCCCCACCCCCAACTCAAAAGTGAGCTGTGTCCCCACGACTCGAAAAAGACTCAAGAATGGAATAAAATTTAAAATTAAAACTAACTAAACTACCTAATGCATACAAGCTATTAAGAAAGAGGATTAGAGTGGCTTACCTGGCTGGCCATAGAGATCCATTATGTCCTCCGAAGAAGAAGAAGACGAGGGATCGTAATAATTATCAATATCCCTTTCCAAGGTTATATCTTCCAGTTGTGAATTAATCTGTGTAACTTCCACCCAAAGTTCTCTGTTTTCTTCTTGTAATCGTTCAACTTCATGTTGTAATTTAAGAGCCCATGGGGGAATATCATGATCAATTTTAGAGGAAGAAGTAGAAGAACCTTGGTCATGAATCTGTATCTTTTTCAAAGGCCTTGCTGGTATAGACATTCTAACAGTTGATTTCTTTGGTAGTGGTTGTGCTGGTGCCTTTTCTTTTGATTCTTCAGTAGCCTCATCAAGGTTGATAGGCTTTTCAATGGCGGCTCCAGGCAATTTCTTATTCTTCCCAAGGATGGTGCACTTTCTCTTGTATTCCATAGCATCATATCTATTGGTCATGTTTGATTTACCCACAACTCAAGTTATACCAAGGATGAATTAAAAGTTTAAGAGAAATTGGTGTAGCTTGAGGTTGTTGCTTGGAATTAATGAAAGAGAAAGGTTTCTTGATGAATCTTGGAAGAAATCTTGAAAGCTTGATGTTCTTGATGGTGTTTAATGGTGTAGTGTGATGAATTTGATGAAGAAATTATGTTTATGGAGGATGGAGGAGAGAATTATTGAAGTTGTTGTGTTAATTGTGGAGGTTTGTACAAGCTTCAAGGTCTATATATAGTGTTTGGGTCTGAAAATTTCGTGTGGGAGGGGCTAGGGTTAAGTTTGATAAGGTATGAATTGGATTAGGAATAAAACTCTTCAAAACCGCCATCGCGCGGTATACCGGCCATATGGCCCGGTATACCGGAACTTCTGCTGTCCAATTTTTCGCTTCTCGTCAAAAAACCCGAGTCTCCTACCCGTATTACGGGTTTTTCCTCCTACGGTATACCGGGCATATCCTCCGGTATACCGGACCCATCAGCTCCATTTTTTCGAACTCTCGTCAGAAAACCCGAGTCACATACCCGTATTACGAGGGTTTTCATGGCGCGGTATACCGGGCATATCCTCCGGTATACCGGACTCTCGGCAGAAATTTTCCAACTGATTTCTTTTTACCCCAAACTCATTTCCTGCACAATAGCACACTACCTTTCTCTCCTATTAGCTTGTAAACACAATTAAAATCTACACTAACTTAAAATTATACACTACAAAGCAATAAACTAATCTAAAAAGCAATTAAAACAAGGGGTGTCTCCCAAGAGCACTTTTGTTAAACGTCTTTGAGTTAGACGTGTACCTCAGGCTAATTGTTTTCTACGAGATGGATTGTCTCCTCTCGCCCAAAGTCCTCACTGTCATGGTATCTTTTCAAACGCTGGCCATTCACCATGAATGTCCTTTGCTCGGTTGGATGTTCAATTTCAATTGCTCCATGAGGTGTGACTTTCGTAACAATGTAAGGTCCTCCCCAACGGGATTTAAGCTTTCCTGGGTAGTTCTAAAATCGAGAGTTGTATAATAAAACCTTTTGTCCTCTCTCGAAATGCTTTGGACGGAGTCCCCTATCATGCCATCTCTTTGTTTTCTCCTTGTAGAGACGTGAATTTTCATAGGCAAGATAGCGAAACTCCTCCAACTCGTTCAACTGCATCAACCTTTGTTTCCCGGCCATTTCTGGATCTAGATTCAGAGTTTTAATAGCCCAGAAGGCTCGAGCTTCAAGTTCAATAGGTAGATGACACGCTTTGCCGTAGACCATGCGCTATGGAGATGCCCCAACTGGTGTTTTAAATGCTGTTCTGTAAGACCAGAGAGCATCATCTAGCTTTAACGACCAATCCTTCCTCGTTTTATTCACGGTCTTCTCAAGAATATATTTGATTTCCCGGTTTGACACTTCAGCTTGACCGTTAGTTTGTGGGTGATAACCGGTTGAAATGCGGTGTCTCACTCCAAACTTACGAAGGAGGTTTCTCAGTTGAGCATTAATAAAATGGGTACCTTTATCACTAATGAGAACACGTGGCGTACCATGTCGTGAGAAGATGCTTGTTTTTAGGAATTTAATCACTGTTTGAGCATCGTTCTTTGGTGTTGCCACTGCTTCTACCCACTTTGATACATAATCTACCGCAGGCAAAATATAAAGATTCCCATGGGATGTGATGAAGGGTCCCATGAAATCTATTCCCCATACATAAAAGATTTCGACTTCTAGAATATTGTTAAGCGGCATCGCGTCCCTTTTTGATATATTACCAGTGAACTGGCATCTTTGACATGACTGGACAAAACGATGACAATCTTTGTGTAGAAAGGCCAATAGAAACCGGATTGGAGAATTTTAGCTGTAGTTCTATCGCCTTTAAAGGGACCTCCATATGTTGAACTATGACAGCTTGCTATAATATTATCAACTTCGCCTTCATGGACACATCTTCTACCTACTTGGTCACTACAAATTTTCCAGAGGTACGGTTCATCCCAATAGTACTGTTTGGCCTGGTGAGATAATCTTTGTCTTTGTTGTGGGTGGATATCCTTGGGGAATACACCACTCACGATGAGGTTGACTAGATCTGCATACCATGGCACAAACGCATCTTTAATAGCAAAAAGTTGTTCATCAGGGAATACCTCTTTAACCAATAATGGTTCTTTGTTCGCATCAGATCCTTCGAGCCTTGATAAATGATCAGCAACTTGATTTTCGCATCCTTTTCGGTCTCGAATGTCTATGTCGAATTCTTGGAGCAACAGTACCCATTTAATAAGACGTGGATTAGCGTCCTTTTTCTCCATAAGGTATCTGATAGCTGAATGGTCCGTGTATACAACAGTTTTCTTCCCAATCAGATAGGAACGAAATTTATCAAAAGCATATACTACGGCCAACATCTCCTTCTCCGTCACTGTATAATTCATCTGGGCAGCGTTGAAAGTCTTACTTGCATAATAAATCGTGTGGAAGATCTTGTCTTCCCTCTGCCCCAACACAACACCCATAGCGTGATCACTAGCATCGCACATAAGTTCAAACGGAGCTTTCCACTCAGGAGGTATAACAATAGGTGTAGAGATCAGTTTCTCCTTAATTGTCAAAAACGCTTGAAGGCATTCGTCAGTAAAATTAAAAGGAGTATCCTTTTCAAGTAAAGAACAAAGCGGTTTGGCGATCTTGCAGAAATCTTTAATAAATCTTCGATAAAATCCTGCGTGACCCAAGAAACTTCTCACTCCTTCTACAGAAACTGGAGGTGGTGATGTTTTAATAACTTTAATTTTAGCACGATTGACCTCCATCCCTGCTTTCTAAACTTTATGTCCCAACACAATTCCCTCTTGAACCGTGAAGTGGCATTTTTCCCAATTAAGCACAAGATCTTTTTATTTACATCTCACAAGGACTTTCTCAAGATTATTCAAACAATCATCAAAACTATCTCCAAACACCGAAAAATCATCCATAAAAACCTCCAAGTATTTATCAATCATGTCCCAAAATATAGCCATCATGCACCTCTGGAACGTGGCAGGTGCATTACATAAACCAAACGGCATCCTTCTATAAGCAAAGGTGCCAAACGGACAAGTAAAAGTTGTTTTGTGTTGATCAAAGGGATCCACACAAATCTGATTATAACCCGAATATATGTCAAGTAAACAATAATACTCTCTTCCTACGAGTTTGTCTAGCATCTGATCAATGAATGGTAGCGGGAAGTGATCTTTCTTTGTAGCTTTGTTGAGTCTTCGGTAATCCATGCATACTCGCCACCCCACAACTGTTCTTGATAGTATGGCTTCACCTTGATCATTAAGGATGGTAGTGATACCTCCTTTCTTTGGAACACATTGCACTGGACTAACCCAATAACTGCTAGCTATCGGAAAGATAATTCTTGCATCTAATAACTTAATCACCTCCTTCCTCACCACTTCTTTCATAGCCGGCATGAGTCTTCTCTGTCCCTCTATAGATCGCCCACCTTCGTTCTCAAGAATGATTTTGTGCTTGCAAACAGAAGGACTAATTCCCTTGATGTCGGCAATAGTCCATCCGATTGCTTCTTTGTTAGCGCGAAGTACATGAAGTAGCTTCTCCTCTTGAAGACCTGAAAGGTTAGCAGAAATAATAACAGGAAAAGTTTTGTTCGTACCTAGATATGCATAGCGTAGATGATCTGGAAGCGGTTTTTCTTTGAGAACAGGTGGACAAATTATGGATGGTTCCTTTATTGGTTCAATGTCACCTGATTCTCGTAGTAGTTCTCGTATATTTGATCCTAATGCAGCAACTTTTTTAGGGGAATCTCGAGTTCCTATTGTGATTCAAGTGTTAAGGCTTCGTCAAGATCATCATCTAAGCTTGCTTCATTGAAGACTTCTTGTGTAATTTTTCCGATGACATCTATTTTGAAACATTCATCTTTCGAATTTGGTAACTTTATAGCCTTAAACACATTAAATCGTACCTGTTCGTCTTGTACCCTCATGATAAACTCACCATTCTCAACATCTATTAGTGTACGCCCCGTGGCTAAGAACGGTCTACCCAAGATAATGGGGACATTCTTATCCGCGTCGTAGTCAAGAATAATAAAATCACAAGGAAAAATAAAAGAACCAGCTTTAACTAAAACATCTTCAATTTTACCTACTGGTCGGGAGAGAGAGCGATCCGCCATTTGTAATACCACAGATGTGGGTGCTATCTCTCCTATATTAATCTTCTCGAACAGGTATCTTGGCATGAGATTGATACTCGTGCCTTAATCACATAATGCTTTCCCAGTCCAATTATCTCCAATGCCAATGGGAATTGTAAAACTTCCGGTATCTTCTAGCTTCGGTGGTAACTTGTTTTGACATATATCACTACACTCCACAGGTAATCCAATTGTTTCTCCAGTTTCTATACTTCGCTTGTTGGAAATAATGTCCTTCATGAATTTCAGATATTTTGGCATTCTCTTGAAAGCTTCAACAAACGGCATAATAATCTCTAACTTGCTCAACATGTCAACGAACTTCTTGAATTCCAGGTCATTGTCCTTCTTTCTGACACGTGAAGGGTATGGTGGTGGAGGGAGTGTATTAATTTCCACTGGTTTTTTCGTTTTTTCTGGCATATCAGCTTGGACACTCTTTGGTTTAACTACCTCTTCTACTGTATCTTTTGTTGTTTCTTCTCCCCCCTTTTCCGGAATAATTATTGGTTCTGGTTCTGATCTTGGTAGAGGTAGTTGTTTTCCACTTCGCAATTCAACTGCATGACAAGAATCGTCTCTAGGGGCAATAGTATCACTTGGAAGTTTCCCTTTCGGCCTATTTTGCAATGTACTTGCCATATGTGATAGAGCATGCTCGAGTTTCTTGATTACCTTCTGCTGGGCTTGAATTTTCTGTTGGCTACGACTCATATTGTTTTCAATTTCTTGCATCAGTTTAGCCATACTCGAATTCAAGCTCAAGGTTTGTTCTTTCTTTGCCAGTTGCATTGATTGTTTTGGTGGTTCTTGATAAGATTTTTCAACAACGTGCGCCTTTTTATGAATAGGTTGTGGTGGATAGTAAGATTGAGGTTGGGGTTGATGATAAGTCTCTTGATTTCCGACCCAACTTCTTTGTTGTGGAGGTTGTTGATAATTAGCGTAGCTTTCTTGCGGATAATCATAACCATTAGAATAATAGTTATCTTGAGGATATGTAACGGGGGCTAATGCTGGATTATTCATACACCTTTCCCACACATGATTTCTTGATCCACAACCAGGACACGAAGGTATTGCACGTACTACATTTACCTGAGAAATTGTTCGAGCTTGTTCTTGTAGTTCTTCGAGTTGTTGGGACAATTCATTAAGCTTCAGAGATTCTAAAGTGTCTTCTTTTTCTGGTTTCCTTGGCCAACTTCTCTCGTTCTCAAGAATTCTCTCCATACAAATTTCGGCTTCTTCAGGATCTAGCAACACAAAACCTCTGTTTCCTAAAGAATCTGCTTTTTCCCTTGACTTCTCATTAAGTCCTCCATAGAACAAGGTTAAATAATATTCCGGCGATGATTTATGGTATGGACATCTCGCCTTCTTTTAATTAAATCTTAACCATGCTTCACCCAAACTTTCTCTGTCTTCCTGTATAAATTGTTCAAGCTACAACATATCTTTTAATCGTCTACTAACCGGATAGAATTGGTCTAGGAATCTTGCTTGAAGCTTGTCCCAATCTGGAATAACATGAGGATATTGGGTATCGTACCAATTGCTTGCACCTCCGGTCAAGAAGAACTAGAACATCACGTAATACACATGTTCCCTAGTAACTCCTCTTACGATATAAGCATCACATATTTGCATGAATTTCTGAATATATCGGATCAGATCTTGTTGTGCAGCACCGCTATATAGTCCATGAGTTGCAAACTGCGTTAGCATCCCTGGATCTGGCCTAAATTCAGCGGCTTGGATTTCTGGAGCACGAATTCCGCATGGTTGAACTCTAAACTCGATGGGTAACTCAAGTCTCCTTGGATTCTCCATCTGTACAAAAACTAAAAAGACAAAAGCGTAAAATAGAACTAACTGAAATAAAAGCACAAGATATGTGCACAAAGACTAACGATGTAGTCCCCGGCAGCGGCGCCAAAAACTTGGTGTGGCCTAGGGTCTGATAAAAAGATATAATAATTAGATGCAAATAAACACCCTAAACTGAGCACGGTTCTGCAAGTATACAGATCGTATGCAAGTTTTAATGATTAAGTAAGATTCGTTCCGCAGAGACTACGAAGGTTAGGGGAATCTTATGCAATAATCAAGTGCAATTATTCAAAGCTAGAACAAATAAAACGCATAAAAAGTAAAGACAAATAGATATTTATTTGGTTTTCAATTAACTAAATTAACTAAGAAAGTAGAGATAGAAAATTAAATGCAAGAGAAGAAGTAGTATGAGAATATAGCTTGAGTAAATAGTATGTAATCCCCACTAGTTTTACCGTTCTAAACATGTAAGGATGAAGTATGTAGTATTTCAATAATCGGTTCCAATTGCGCTAGGTAGTTTTAAATAGGGTTTACCTGTGTCAATAAGGAGTCCTAAGCAAACTGTTCCTGCAATTGGTAAATAGCAATACACTAAACCATGGTGATTATCTAGTTAGGTTGATTTGTCAGATCTAAACCAATAACTAGACGTTATGTGCTAAACATGTAATTAAACACCGTTGTCAATGGTGACCTAACTACTAGATGGTAATTCTTTATGGTCGCGATCCACAAGAACACAGAATATAAATCCAAACACATAAACAAAGAAATAGATTTTATTATCACAAATGAGGAGACATCAAATCACATATTTTATGATTTCATTTCATCTTTTAATCAAAGATTCAAATCTCTATAATGGCCAGTCATCCATAATTATAGGGTAAAAGAAGAATAAAGACCGACATACACTATAGTTTTTTAATTAAAGGCTCTTTAGTGTATACCTCGTTAAGTTTTAATTAGGTTCCAACTGAAAACGTAAAACCATCCTCCCCTCCCATTAGGTTTAAAATAAAAAACCCAACCCCTTCCCTTTTCTCTCTCTCTGTTATGAACCACTATTATCCCACTCTCTCTACCGTTCGCTGCTCCTATGCACAAGAAATCGTCCGCTCTCCTGCACCAAAAAACCACCCCCTCCAGTGTCATCTTCCCTCTGTTCTTAGTCAAGCTGCCGCCCCACAACAGATGTCGTCGTTCAGGTCTCACCATCTTCGCAGCCATGGTGGCCTTTTCTCCACCAACAAGCCCCAGATCTCACTATCACACCTCACCTTCCCACCATCTCCACCAGCAAACTTCAAATCTGGCCATGAAAATCGACGCCATCTTTTAATAAACCTTCCCCGCCTCTGACCAGATCTGTCCAGATCCACAATTTCTTCAGCTCAAGCAAGCTATTTCTTCCGCTCGTCTGTACAATATCTCGCCATGGAGCTGAAAACGCCGCACAACCTTCACACCTCCCCACCTCCAGAAAAGCGTTCCTTTATACAAGATAACCACCATTAACGAGCCATAAAAGATCACGACTAGGAAAACCGTTCGATGCCAACTCCACCACCATGAGCGCCGCCCCTTTCATCGATCTCATATCTGTTTATTCAGACCTCCATTAATGTACCCACTTTTTTTGTATTTTCAATAAGTATAATATACCTAGTGATTGTAATTTTTGTGGATATATCCATTATTTTACATTTTTGTGTAGATATGGATCTTTATAATTGAGCTAGAACGGCATTAACAAAGAAAAATTTATAGTGAAAACCGTGGTTATTTTACTTTTAAATTATATATAACACAAACTTTGGCAAAAAAACATTGAACTAGAAAATTAAAACTAAAAACTTTCAATAGATAAAATCATAACCAAACCTTGACAAGTAGGCCTAAAAAGCGCATATTTTCATCTAAGTCATGTCGTATTAAAATCATTTATATTGCAACACTTGTCTCACTAGCCAACCATGCTTGATATGCCACTTCCGTTCACCGAAATACCTCGAAAACTCAAAAGTTTTTTGAAAATAAAGAAGTAAATACACATCAAAATAAAATATTATACTTTAACCAAGGCACAACAATAATCTATCTACTAGCATGCACCAAATCTCCACAATCAATAGCCCAAAGGGAAGTAAATGCAAAACATTTAGTTACCAGCAACAAAATTACTTGAATAAAACCAAAAAGTTGTTAAGGGTCAGTTGTAATTAAGGATTCGATGTTCAAATCTAGAGCTATGCTTGATTAGTTACATATAAACTGACAAGTTTACAACTGACTTTTAATTAGCGACAAAATAAAATCAGATAACCACCATTTTGTGGCACCAGAAGAGATTAGTCTTATGCTTCCACGTCAGCACCCTTTGCAGCCGAAGGAGAGCAAACAATCCAAACATTGCCGTACGGGTCTGTGAGCTTGCCCACGCGCCCTCCACAGCACGCGCCTTCACCCTCTATGATTTCCCCTACAGAAACAGCTCCGGCACCAACAGCCTTTAAGACAGCAGCTTCCACGTCCTCAGTCTCTAGGCAGATCACGCAACTGGACGGATCAAGCTTGATTCTAATCATGCAAAACGGTTGTACAACAGATTTTTATAAATGTTAAGTATACTTAATCTAAAACAAGAATCATTTAGTAAAAAATAAAATAGAAAATCGGTAGTACAGATATTTTAAACTAGAATCAAGCAAAATCTTTACATTAATGCATACAAAAGAACAACGATGAACAAATGATGAACACATAGACTAATATAGAGGGAAAAACTTGATCTATAGTCTAGCAGAAACGGACCTTTTACAGATTCGAAAGGAACACAAATTTAAACTACTATTAAGTAAAGTACCGGAAGCTAGATAATGTCTCAGAAACGATTGTTGAAACTCAAAAGACTAGGAAAAGCTTTCAAAAATTATGCATAAGCAGAACATTCAAAGGAAAGTCATAGAAAATATAAGAAAAAGCTCAGGCCATTTACAGATCTTAAAATGTATGAATAATAGCTTGAGATAAAAAGAAGAAAACGTACCCACGATATAACTCATCAGTTATGTCGGACACGAGAAAGGTGAATGAACCAAGCTTTAGTTCAGCTGCAAGGAGAAGAGGATGCTCCTGATCAGCTTTCCTCTTAGGATTCACGTCGCGTTTCACCTCTTCGGCACCAAACGCCTCCTTGTAAAATTTCACGGCGTCGTTAGCGTTTGGCGCCGTTACGAAAAGCTGTGGCTTCACTGACAAGTACTCTACAAGATGGGAATTTTCTTTTGGATTCACGGTCTCCTGAGCCATTTCTTAAAGACAGAAAAAAGAAGTAAACCCTAAGAGAGAGACAATAAACAAAAGCTAGAAGAGAGAGAGATAGTAAAGGAAATGGGAATGAGATGATGAGATGCTTTGGAAGTATAGGGATATTTATAGGAAATGAAGAAACGGAAACGTTGTGCTTTTGCAGAAATATTTCAAAAATAAAATACTGAGTAAGTAAGCTTGACCCTTATATTGCCTATATTTACTATTATGCCACGCATTCAAAGTTATGCTCAGAAGTGTTTACTACTTAGTAGTTAATTAACCAACGGCAAAAAAAATATAGTTAGTTAAATACCCTTGTGTTACTTACTATGGTGCCCATCCATCCATATGGTTTACGGTCAATGCTTTTTGCGTGTGCATGCAGTACTTTTTGTCTTTACCTGCCACGATAAATTGGTGCAATATCCCATAGTACTTCTATTGTCAGGAAAAAAAATCAAATATTGTAGTTATGCCACTAAAAAGGAGAAATTTAGAAAACTCGGTTAAGGGATAAATTTCTTTGAATAAAATATCTAACTTAATCTGTTGTTTTTTACATATAATTACAATATTTTATCTTAATTCATTCTTAGATTATTGAAAAGACTATGATCACAAAATACTTCTATTAAGTTTCATACATAAATACAAATTCCAAGACATTAATAAGCTATATATAGTTATATAGTAGTAGGTTGCAAACATAAAATTATCAATAGAAATTACAGACTGACAAAAATAGTGGCGACACATTTTTTTGTTTTATTGCAAAACTTTTTTTAATCATCTCAAGGATCAAAACGACATCAAAATTATCGAATTGATTAAGTAACAAAAAAGTTTTATGAATTAGGATTTTTAACCTATTTATTTTTATTTTTTGCAAATATATTGTTGCTGCTCAAGGAAGAAGAAGAAAAATCATGTGCGCAGCTGCATAATTATAATTTTCTTTTAAAAATAATTGGTGCTCTACAACTTTGTTTTCTAATAATAATATACAAAAAAGGGGATTTGACCTAGTTGACTATTGACTTTTCGATTGACTATTCGGACTTGACCTATCTGAGGGGGTTTTGACGTCCCAGATCCATTTCCAAGGCCAGTTTTACGGATTTTGAGTACTTTTGCTACTTTATTCTATTTTTTGTTAGTTCGTGAATATGGAAATTTTAAAATTCAAAATTTCGCTATTGGATCGTCATACGAGATTCTCAGTATGGCAAGTTAAGATGCGAGTTGTGCTCGCTCAGATGGATTTGGATGAAGCGCTATTGGGACTTGATTAAATGCCCTCAACTATGATCGACACTAATAAAACTGAAATAATCTTAAGGCTATATCACAGATTCGACTCTATCTCTCAAATCAAATATTACAAAATGTTTTGAAAGAGAAGACTAGTGTTGCTTTATGGTTGAAATTAGAGCAATTATGTATGACGAAATGTCTTACTAGCAAGTTAGCTCTCATCAACTACTTTTTTCTCATCGTTTGGTTGAAGGTACATCTTTAAAAGATCGTATATATGTTTTTAAGAAAATTGTATCTGATATAGAAGCTTTAGAAGTCAAGTATGAAGATGAAGATTTGGCGTTAATTTTATTGTTATCATTACCTCCATCGTATTCAAATTTTAGAGATACAATATTATACAATCATGAAAACTTAATTGTGGATGAAGTATATGAAGCCTTATATTCTAAAGAAAGGATAAAACACTTGTTGGGCACAGCCGAAACCTATGCCAAAGGTTTGTTTGTACGAGAAAAATCGCATGAGCGGAAATCTGGAGGTGAATGCAAGATGATCAAGTTCTGCAATTATTGCAAGAAAAAGGGGCATATAGTTTCTGAATGTCGTATATTGCAGAACAAGAACAAGAATTCTACTCCAAATCACAACTGATACCCAAATAAAATTGGCAAAGCTGGTGTTGTACAAAATAATAGCGATGGAGATCTTTTAGTTGCGTGTGAAGGTGAACCTAACTCAAGAGAAGAATGAAATATGAATTCTGGTTGCACTCTTCATGTGTCCCAATCAGGACTAGTTTTCTTTATATGAAATAGTATCGAAAGGTGCAATTTTAATGGGATATAATACCTCATGCAAATTTACTGGCTTTGTACAATCATAATTAAGATGTTTAATGGAGTCGTAAGAACAGTTGGTAAGGGAGACATGTTCTAGAGTTGTAGAGGAATCTTATATCTTTGAGTAGTTTGGACTCAAAAGGGTACACATACACTGAAGAAGGTAGAGTTATAATTTTTTTAATGGAAGTCGTGTTGTGATGAAGGGACAAAAGAGGACAATAAAATTACATATTTTGCAGGGTTCCACAGTTATTGGTGATGCGGCTGTTGTCTCTACTTCATTTTTCAAAGAAGATGCCACTAACATTTGACATATGCGTCTAGAGCATACAAGCGGAAATGGTATGGCTAGATTAAATAAAAGATGACTCCTCGATAAACAGAGTCTGGGTAAACTACATCCTTGTGAACACCACGTCTTTGAAAACTATAAAGGAGTTCGATTCAGAAAAGACATTCACAACATGAAAGGTACACTTGGCTATCTTTATTCAGACCTTTGGGGGACCTCTAGAGCATCTTACATGGAAGGATCTTATTACATGTTGAATATAATTGATGACTTTGATATACTATATGCGTCCTAGAAGGGGGGTTGAATAGGACAATAGAAATTAATCGGCTAATTTTATTTCAAGTAAATAAAATTAAAAGCTAATTTGAATCCTATTGTATTAGCAAACTAAATAGTTAAAAACTAGATAATCCTAATAGGCAATAATATCAAACTATTCAACTAGGCATTTTATCAAGCATATAGAGTGCGGAAATATAAAGAGTGTAGAGATAGAATACGATACACAACGATGTATAGTGGTTCGGTTTCCCTACATCCACTACCTAAGGAAGCCTCCTTAGGATTTGCAAGATTCTCAACTAATCTTCGTAACTCTTAACCGGGTGAGATACAAACCCTTACAACCACTTCAAAAACCCTTTGAAGGAAAAACACTTGTGTTATCACCAACACAAGGAACCAAGCATAAACCTATGCTCACACTACTCTCTTAATCTATTACAAGAACTAAGAGGAAAGGAAAAAGTGTTTAGGGGTGCTTGTTAAAGCTTTGTGACTAAACTCCTAAATGAGTAGATAGAACTAATTAGCTTCACAATGAATATGACTTGAATGCTCCTTTGAAACCTCCTTGAATGATAGAATTAATTGCTCTTAAGATTGGTAGATGGAAGGCTTGAGTTGTGTCTTGAATGAACTCCATTTTATAGCTGAAAAGATGGTCCAACGGTCATAAAGCTTCTCTCTAACGGATCTATTAATCTCCCAACGGATATAAGCTTTGTCCTCTAGTAATAGAGCTGAAATGCCTTCGTGCGGTGTACCGCGGGTGGGGTCCGGTGCACCGCGTGACAGTTCGACTAACTTTTGAGCTTACTGGTCGGACCATGTGGTGTACCGCATTCCTGCTCCGTGTAGTGGCCCGGTGTACCGTGACATGGGTCCGGTGTACCGTGCTGATTTTATGAGCTTACTGGTCGGACCATGTAGTGTACCGTGTGACGGGACCGTTAGCTGCGGTGTACCGCGCGTTTCCTCCGGTGCACCGCGGCACTGTTCTTTTGAATATTTAAGCTAAGTCAAATGAAGTGAGCACAACTAATCTAATGAGGGGTTTTGGAAAACATCTAAAGTTATATAAAAATGAATTTTAGTTTAAAGGATGATTTGTCGAATATTAAAACGGGAATAAAAACAAGGTGAGGCTAACAGACTTCTCTAGAAAAGTTTGGGTGTTCGTCTTGAAACAAAAGAATATTGCATTGTCAAACTTTAAAGAATGAAAGGTCATGATCGAGAAACAAGCATAATAGCAAATAAAACACCTTCATATGGATAGTGCTTTAGAGTTTTGCTTTAATGAATTTAATTTTCCTTGTAAGTCCAACGGTATTGCTAGACACTCAACCATTCCAGGTACAAGTCATCAAAATGGCATAGCAGAGCGTACGAATGGAACAATTATGGAGAAAGTATGTTGCATGTTTTCAAACTCCGGTTTATCAAAATGTTTTGGACCAAAGCCGCTTCCATAGTTGCTTATCTCATCAATATTTCAACATGAATTTCTATTGACAACAGATTTTCGCAAGAGATATGGTCTAAAATTGCTCCAAAATATTATGATCTTAAACTTTTTGGTTGTCCAGCATATGCACATATTGATATTGGTAAATTGGAACCTAGATCAAGAAAGTATATTTTTCTTGGTTATAAATCTGGTGTTAAAGGTTATAAATTGTGGTGTCCAAAAATTAAAAAAATAGTAATTAGCAGAAATGATGAAAGTGATATGCTTCCTTATTTACCCTATTGTGATAACTGTGATAAATATAAAAAAAATTCAAACACAAAGGTTAATTTGCCAACAATATCACAACTTATACCAGAAACTACCCTCAGAATGATCTAAATATGCATGATGGTGGCAATATCCCCTCTCCACAACCTCCATAGTGCTCTATTACAACAAATATATCAAGGAGAAACATTGATCCCCCTCAAAAATTTACCGCAACTGATTTGGTTGCTTATGCTCTAATCAACACTCATGATAATCCGACTGATATGATGTCTAAGTCAGTTTTTATTTCTAAGTTTGAGCTTTATTCGGACTTAGTTGGTATTTACCGTTTGAATTGAGCCTTTCGGGGTTTTTGGAAGAGGAGAGATATTTGAAGATCAATGATTTATTTCCTTAACTCCTTAGCGGATTTTTCGTCAAGATGGAGATATATTTTCAAGATGGAGATATTTTTTGAGGTGGAGTTTTCGTCAGGTTATTTGGGACTCGCTTACTGAATTTGTGCGAAGGTGTAGATTGTTAGACTTATGACTCAATTCTTATTTATAAGGTTTTACCCATTAGATTATTAACCCTGCATTCCTAATTTCTTTATAAATACACATATAGTGTGTATTAATATTTACACCATATGAAATACAATATTTTTTGTAATCTCTCTTTCATTATAATGAAATTCTCTCATTTTCCTTTAATTTTTTCTTCGTTTTGGATTTTAACGTAAATCTTATGTCAACTACTTATTTGTGTATTTTTTTTTAAAACATATATTTTATTTTTAAAGAATAATGATATATAACACTAAATGATGATATGGATTTATCAATCTCTTGTTTTTATTTAGCTTTATTTATATTCCCCCAACTTATCTAATAGATTCCGTTATTTATGAATGATATTTTGATAGTAATATTTCTAAGAGTAATGATATATACCATCTAAATATCATCTAATGACGTTGTATGAATTCGTTGGTTACAAATCTTTAATTAGATCAAGAAAATAAATAGATTAAAAATTTGTAACCAACCAATTTATGTTATGTTATTAAATGGTATTTTGATGGTATAATTTTAGATGTTATATAATGTCCACTTAGCATTTGCACACATATTAAGAAATGTCATTATTAAACCCTACATGTACAAAAATACCCCCTAATAAATATCATCATGCACACCTATTCCTATGCCTAGGAAAATGCAATCAAGTATAAAATATTAATTCAAATAATTATAAATTAAAAGAAAAGTAGGGGTAATAAGGGAAAAAAGTAGAAAAAATTGTCTTGAAATGGTAAGTAGACATTATTTTTGGGACACCATATTTAGTAATGTGGACATTATTTTTGGAACGGAGGTAGCTTTATTTATATTCCCCCAACTTATCTAATAGATTCCGTTATTTATGAATGATATTTTGATAGTAATATTTCTAAGAGTAATGATATATACCATCTAAATATCATCTAATGACGTTGTATGAATTCGTTGGTTACAAATCTTTAATTAGATCAAGAAAATAAATAGATTAAAAATTTGTAACCAACCAATTTATGTTATGTTATTAAATGGTATTTTGATGGTATAATTTTAGATGTTATATAATGTCCACTTAGCATTTGCACACATATTAAGAAATGTCATTATTAAACCCTACATGTACAAAAATACCCCCTAATAAATATCATCATGCACACCTATTCCTATGCCTAGGAAAATGCAATCAAGTATAAAATATTAATTCAAATAATTATAAATTAAAAGAAAAGTAGGGGTAATAAGGGAAAAAAGTAGAAAAAATTGTCTTGAAATGGTAAGTAGACATTATTTTTGGGACACCATATTTAGTAATGTGGACATTATTTTTGGAACGGAGGTATTTAAATAAGTTATTAAAGGAAAAGAAAACATGAATGTTGTTTCTCAATAGTTAAATGAAACATATGTCGTATTTAAATAGTCAAGTCATCAATTCGCTACACTTGTCTCATTAGCCATAAACCCGGCTGGATATTATAAGGCATTTCCGTTTCACCGAAACGCCTCGAACTCAAAAGTTTTTCTTATTAAATTAACCCATCAGGATAAGATAATACTTTAACCAAGGCACAATAGACTGGACTTGGTATCTTTAGGTTTAAGCAAATACTAGTAACACAAAGGGAGGTACTTAAGCAACAACGTTACAATCAAACGATATGTTTTTCGATTAAAAAAAATAATTAACGAGCAACAAAGTTACTTAAAGAAAACCAAAAAGTTGTTAAAGGCCTAAGGGCCAGCTGTAATTAAGGATACGATGTTCAAAGCTAGAGCTATGCTTTGATTAGTTACATATAAACTCATAAGTTGATTAGCAACAAAATAAAATTAGAGGACCAGATAAAGACTCTCATTAAGCCTCCACGTCAGCACTCTTTGCAACAAGAGAGCGAATAACCCAAAATTTGTCGTACGGGTCTGTGAGATGGATGACCCACGCGCCTTCTAATGTTCGCACCTTGACCCTCGGTGATTTCTCCTTCACGGACCGCTCCGGCAGCAACAGCCTTGGCGACAGCAGCTTCACGTCTCTAGAATGATTATGTTATCAGGCGGATCTCTGATCATGCAAAACGGTTGTACAACAGATTTTTATAAATGTTACAATCTAAAACATGCATTAGTGAAAGAAAAAAAAGTATGATAAAGATCAGCAGTACATGATAAAGATCAGCAGTACATATTTTAAACAAAATAGGGGAAATAATAGGTAAGCATAATTGTTAACGAAAAACAATAATGTATACAAAAGAACAGTGACCAATTAAGAAATATAAATGATGAAACGATAGACTACTTTAGAGGGAAAAAGTTGATCTATGTCTAGCACATATGGACCTTCTACAGACGCGAAATAAAACACAAATTTAAACTACCATTAGATAATTTCTCAGAAACACTTGCTGAAACTCAAAATGTCTAGGAAAAGCTCTCAAAAAATCATGCATAAATAGAGAACATTAATCTAAGAAAAGTCATAGAAAATATAAGAAAACGCACAAAGCCCTTCGATTATACAGAGCTTAAAATGTATGAATAGTATAGTAAGATGAAAAAGAAAAAACCGATAAAGAAGACGTACCCAGGATAAGTGTCGTGATTTATGTCGGGCACGAAAAATTAGAAGGAACCCAGCTTAAGCTCGCCTTTAAGAAGTAGAGGACTCTCCTGATTACCTTCCTTCTAAGGATACATGGTGCGGCTCACCTCTTTGGCACCAAACGCATCCTTGTAGAATTGCACGGCCTCATTAGCCAATAGCCATTTCACACGCTATGAGAAGCTGTGGCTTCCCTGCAAAGAACCCTACAACCTTCAAAATTTCTGTAGATCCATCGTTCTGGGCATCTTGCGCCATTTCTAGAGAGCAAAAAAAAAGTAAAACACTAAGAAAGAGAACAATAAAGAAGCTAGCGAGAGATAGTCAATAGAGCAGGTAAAGTAATGGAAAAATGAGATGACGAGATGCTTGCAAGTATAGAGATATTTGAGTAATGATATATACCAACCCAAATTCATACCACCCAATTACCATCCATGACGTGGCGTGAACTGGTTGGAAGTAAATCGTTAATCAAATCAAAAAAATAAAATTAACGATTTTTAAACAACCAATATACGCCACATCATAAGTGGTATATTTGGGTGGTATGATTTTAGGTGGTATATATCATTACTCGGGATATTTATAGGAAATGAAGAAACAGAAACATTGTTCTTTTGCAGTCTTTACCTTTATATTGCCTATATTTACTATTATACCACGCATTTATATTGCCTATATTTACTATTATACCACGCATTTAAAATGATGCTCAGAAAGTGTTTCGCCGTCCTGGTTTGTTTATACTTGTGAGATCCTAGGGTATAACAAAAACCCGTGCCTTGTTGGCATGGTTAGGCCACAATGGAACAGAGACTCAACACGCTATTTTGGCTGGAACCGTGATACTACCATGAAAAGCGAATATACGGTTGTTCACATCATCGGGGAAAGAGACAGGTGGAGTATTGTTGATGAGATTGTTAGATTTCATCCTTTTCGAAGGACATATGATAATGATGATGGTGATGATTCAATTAACGACGGCAATGGAGGTACTGGTGCATATTTTTAAGTTGGTATTATGATATATTGGTAACTCCAACAACAACGAGACTGGGGAAGAAAATAAGACAATAAGTAAATCATCAAAACACAAGCGAGAAAACACAAGATTACTCGAAGATTATCAGGTTTATTCAAGTTTTTTCAACAAGAAAGGAGACATTGGTAACAGTATAATTATTAATAATCAGGCTACTAATGAAGTGGTTGAAGCTAGAAATGTTGATATTGATGATATGTACACAAATTTCACTTCAAGAGCTGGCAAAAACTTATTCAGACTAGAGCATGATCCGGGGTTTAATTTGAATAACACGGAGGAGATCAATAAGAACTTGGCAAATGCGCAAGATATTATGGAGGAAGATAAGGGTAATAGGGTTTTAGTTATAGAAGGAAATCAAAATGGTGCTTTTAATGTGGTTAATGTTCGAATGTTATGGACAATGAAAAAGTTAAGAAGAAATGTTACAGCGCGAGCAATAAGAATAACTCGTTTGAACCCGAGGAAGAATCGTCTAATTCACAATCAATTCATGTTAGTCGTAATGAGAGACAAGATACGAATTTTGATTAAAAAAAATGGTACTCTAATCCGAGAAGAAGAGTCAATATCCTAAACAACACTTCTCATAGCCGGAATACCTCAAAAGGAAATCATCTCCTAGGTGCGTGGAGGGTAAATACTATCACGAGGATCAATATAATAGGGCAAAGAATTAATGAGATGCAGCTTTTCATAGAAGATCTTTATACTAGTTTTTGTGAAATTAAGTACCAGATGCTCGGGAAAGACCGCAACAATGAGAATAGGGTTATGGATATGGAGGAGGGATCCTTGATCAAAGGAAACTCTATTTTTGTAAGGGTGTAGACTGTGATGGCCATATTAGAGGCGGTGAGAGTAGTGAAAGCAACAATGTGGACGATGCCGGTACCCAGGCTCCTCGCGTGAAGGAAAGCATGGTTCTGAACCTCCTGAAGGATGACGGTCTGTCCTCCAAGATGGCCATGGTTGATGGATAATTTTGCTTGTTTGTAATTGTCAGTGAGTTAGGGCACGCTTGACAAAGAAATCATTCACGCTTTCTTTTAAATATGATATTTATGTTGCGTGTTTTATTGAATCTAAGGTTAGAAGAAGGATTTGAAATACTGTAGTCACTTGAAGTCGTTTAATAATTTGCATCTATTTAACCCTAGGGGAAGATCTCATAGGTCCAGGGGTATTCTACTTGCTAGGAAGGACCAAGTCAGCCTTATTATTGTCTTTGCCAACTCATCTTTTGTAGTTTGTAAAATAGTTGAATCAAAATTTTCTTCATGGTATATTATCTTCGTTTATGCTCATACTAATGAATCGGAAAGAGAGTATCTTTGGAATAACCTTTCTTCATGGAGATAAAAAATTACCGATACTATATTAATAATTGGATATTTTAACGAGATTACTGAATCAATGGGAAAGTAAGGTAAAATCGCACCGAACTTTGACAGAATGATAAAATTTAACAATTTCATCAATGACGACGAGCTTGTTGATATCGCTGCAAAAGAGTGTTTTTTTTTGCATGGTCAAATAAACAAGCCAGAGAGAAAAATATCGAAGAAATACTAGACCGGGGTGGTGTCGCCTAGGGTATGATAAAAATATGTTAAATAAACGCTGAACAATGCACTAAAGCACCCTAGACAAGTACGGTACTACAAGTATTACAGGACGTATGCAAGTTTTAATGATAAGTTAGATTCGTTCTCAAGGACTTAGTGTGTTATACAAATGAACAAATATCAAGAGTAGAGAGTAGTTAATTAAAAGACAGAAAATAAATAGGAACGATTGAGAGATTAATGATTAAACTACTGAAATTAAAAGACAATAAAATATAAGAATATGAGATGAGAAGTATAGCTTAGGTTTTGCTAGTATGCACTAATTCTTCTAATTCTTTCTATCAAAATTCAGTTAGTAAGGGAGATAATGAGCTCTTAGATACTTAGTCAGGATTCTAAATTCCCTCTCTTAGACCTTGAAAGCGACTAAGGGGGATACAGACACACCACGAGGCTGCCTAAACTTAAGGTTATCCTGTGCTCCTAGGTTCCTAAGCAATTCAATTCCAAACATGGTGATAGTGATGAAAACATACCCTAATGACTATCTAGTTAGCATTAGTGTTGTCAAGACCAATATCAACACTAGACGTTATGTGGTGTTTCAATAATTAGACACCCAGTTAAGGTGAACATCTAACTACTATTAAGAAAGCCTAAAGTGATCAGTTCTAGGACATGCAATAATTCAAAACACATAAACAAATATATGGTAAGAAGCTAATATCAGATTAAAACATGTAATTCCCAAAGAAACTTAGATAGAAAGAAAATAGAATTCATAGATTATACATAATGCAAAACCCAAGTTATGGGAAAATTAGTTCATACCTGAAGGAAATAAACTAAAAGAAATAATAAAAGATTTCATCTTACACTCTTCAATAATTCTGATGATAATAAACCTAAGGACTAATTAATGTGAGGCAAGGATGATTTACAAGTGATATAAGGGTGTATTTATAGGTGTAGAGAAGCCCTAATTCGTTTTCTTGAAGGAGAAGGTAAATAAAGTGCTCCAAGCACAACTCCAATTCGTAACCCTAAAATATAGAATCAGCCCCGTTTTTGTTTTGGTCCTAACAGCTTCAATACTTATCCGTTTGACGCGTATGAGTAGTCGAAATTCATCGTCTCGGAAAGATCTTTAACTTTTATCTTGACCATTATTCAAAATTACTCACCGATTTCGAGATACAATCCAATTTGTGGTCGTGGGTGGTGAAATTCAAATTTATTTGATAACTTTTCCTTTTCATACTTTAGCTTTTGTTTCCTTATCTCCAATTTCCATGCATATCTTCTTTCCTTATCTTCTTAGAATTGACTTGACATATAATTAATCTCCATATATATCTTTAAAGCTTCACACTAAATAAATAATTAAACCCAATATGCTCTAAAGATAATAATTCATTAAATTAAGACTAGAAATAGGAAAGTGTAATATTTCATGAGAAAATCGACTAGGAAGACTTTTAAAACACTAAAAATGATGTCTCCACTTAATATTAATTCATCACAAATGGGGAGACATCACGGGGTTTAGCTTCAGAGTCTTGGAGCAATCTCTTCCCGAAATCCGTTTTAAAAGTCCCTCCATCAATTGGATCAAATCACTCCCCACTAATCATTCAGAAAGATATGTCTAAATCCAATAATAAGGATTATTTCATGTTTGACTCTAGATTGTTGGAAAATTCTCAGTGTAGAGAAGTGGTCGAAAATTCCTAGTATACGAGTCACAATACTGAAAGCATTAAAGATTTTGTGGGAAAAAAAGATGTGAATTGTCTTGCACTCACGAGGTGGAGCCATAAAACTATCCTGAATAACCAGAAGCTTATAAATGAATCAGAAAGTCTTAGAAACAATCCAAAATAGCCAAATCAACGATCTTGACCATGAGCTTTGTAACAAGATTAATATGGAGTTGTATGATTTATGGGGACAAGAAGAGATGTTATGGGTAGATAGAGCTAGGGTCTTACGGATTAAAAAAAACGATAAGAATACAATATATTTCTTTGCCTCAAATATGAAAAGAAGAAATATTAATCGTATCGGTACACTCAAAGAAGACAATGGTAATTGGACAAATGACCAAAAAAAGATTAAAAATATTATCTCTGATTACTTTGGGAAACTTGTCATGAATCTCATTAGCCTAAAATAAATAATCCGCTCAAGCTCCTGAACCGTGTTACCCATTAGCCTGGGATTGATCCCTCGTCGCTTAGCACTCTCGAACTATTTCTTTATATATTTCTATACACTTTTGACTTTACTACATTCCTTGAACAAGTGAAACACTCTTCATCACGAACTCCACAAAATGGGCAATCACTTAGCACCTTCATACCCCGCTTGATACGATTGACTCTTGTTACCAAGCTCTCATGTACCGCTTGCCAAATTAATACCCTAACTTTTTGTTGTCAACGAAGCTTCTCTTGTTCAACCTCAACCTTACTACCCTATGGTATAAGATACCAATAAACCGACTTAACCGAGTACTTGTCATGAATCTCATTAGCCCAAAATAAATAAGCACGAGAAGCATCTTCACCCACCACCTTTACTTCAGTAATCTCTAGAAGCTTAGAAGGCAAAAACAAGTTTTGAAAACGATCCCAATCCCATCACACATCCTCTTATACATAGTCCACTATTATTTTAAACTGAATATCACCACTTAATGGTTGTAGTGCGAAGTCTATCATACAAGACTCCACAACCCACACATTAAGAAAAAAGGAACACTTTTTCCATTTTGTATCACTCATCAGGATTCTCGTCTTACTACGACAATACCTTTCATGAGAACTCTACAAATTTGGGAATTATATGTCTTTGGCTTATATTGTAGGAGCTTCATTTTGAAATACTTTTAATGTAATTTCTATAGACCAAAAGGTCGATAAGTTATGCACCACCTTCCATCTAAGATTCCCAAGACGTGTTATATTCATGTCCCCTGCCTTGCAAATCCCTAAACCACCTTCTTTCTTAGTTTGACAAAGGTGATCACAAGAATTCCATTTTATATGTCTCCGATCATCTGACGACTCCCGGATGAAGTCTCTCACGATACGGTATGTCTCTTGGGGCATATCATCCGATAATATCTCCACATGCATGATGTACATGGGAATTATGCTAAGGGTCGATTGAGCTAAGGTGATAATTCCTACTAGAGATAACGTCTTTCTTTTCTAACAAGTGAGCTTTCCATGCAAACTATTGACCATTTCCCCGTAGAAACGCATAGATCTCCTCTCGGTCAAGATTAGAACGCCAATATACTTTCCCAAACCGTCGTAATACCCCCTCTTATATGTGATACTTGTCTCTAAATCTTCAATCACATTTCTAAAAAAATAAATTTGATACTTCTCCTTACTAATCACATTCCCAACATCATGACAAAACGTCTCTAGCATACCTTGCAAAAAGATCAAGGTTAAAATGAATGCTTCTGATAAGAGTACTAAGTCATTAAAAAAATGGTAAATAGGATTCCTACTGAATAGAGACGAAGTGGCTGCCATGATCCATTCCCTATGAGTGTTGGATGAGAAGCGACAATCTCTCCATATAGATAACAAAAAGATACAACGATATAGGATCCCTGTCGCGGATACCCTCATGGGGTTTGAATGGTTCAAGTGAGTTCCTTGCCAGAGGACGCTCAACTCATTATCAGGAAAGAATCAACTATATCCAAACTAAAGAAATCCCCATGGACTAGCGAATCTCGAAAAAAGTCTCATCGAATCTTGTCGTAATATTTTTCCAAGTCCACTTTGATTGCTGGTGGTCCTTTGTGTGTTCTAAAAATAAATGTAAATGCTAATCGAACCACAACCGCAAGTGTACGGTTGTCCCAAGTAGTATGTATGATAATACAGATTCGTTCCAAGGACGGATGGTTGATCACAATGTTTAGCAAGTAGTGATTTATGCACTTATGAAAATAAAAGACAATAAATTGTTTGTTTGGTTTTGTTTATTAATTCTAAATAAATGAAAGACAAATAATTAAATGCAAGTAGAAGCTAAGACGCAAGTAAAATAAATGAAAACGCAATATGAGATGTAGTACTTGAGAACGCAAGGATCCTCCTAATTTTACTTTCTAACTTATGTTGTTTAAGGGCTAAATCAGTCAATTACAATGGTCGGGATTCTAATATCCTTATACCCCCGTCAGGGTGGACTATAAGGCGATCCTAAAGTGTCACTAGTCCCGTCAGGGTAAATATGATCCACCGTTGGATGATTAAGATTTATTACCACATTGGCCCTAGGATTAACTAAGTTCGTCAGAATCAATAGTTTTTATCCTAGATTGAACAATTATTTCTGTACCTAAACCCCCCGTCAGGATGATCCATACGCCACATATATGGAATAGCTTAGATACTAATACCTAATTTTAGTTCGCGACTCTAAAATCAGTAAACATTCACAAATTGTCGAAAAGAGTAAAAGCCCTAATTTAATTTAATTCAATAAAAACCCAAATTCAACATTCGTTATAATAATAAAATCAAGATTCACCCATTGTTTTGTTCTCAAGCACTAATGGAAATTTAGCTCATATTAAAATTAAAAACAAAATAAAAAGAAATGGAATTCATATTCGTTACAGAATTAAAATATAAGAAAAACCTAATTTTCGGAATCAGAATGACTACGAACGGAGCTATAGACCCACTCCAGCTCTTGTAGCTTCTCCTTTCTTCCTGCTGTAGCTTCTCTGGTGTTTTTAATCTTGTGGAAAGTGAATTGTATGAAAAATAGAAGTCCAGACCTCCTTTTATAATAAGAAAAACGGATTAGGGCTTGGACCAGAAATTAAAAGCCTAATTAAATGTCCAAGCCCACTCTTTAAGCCCAAAATCCCGTAACTGATGACAGGCCTTCACTAAAACAGCTTTTCCCGATGCGTTACAACTCCGATTGACCTCATTCCAGTTGCTAAAGTTCCGTAACTCGATAAGGAATGATTTCTCTTCAAAGGTCAGCGGCTCAATCAGCTCTTAAGTACCTCGAAAACAGCAATCAAGGGCCTGGAAAATGGATTTTCAGCTCTAAAATAGAATCTTCGGGATTTCTCTTCAAGTCTTGACTCTATCTTTTGATCTTTGACTTTATCTTCGGATTCCTTTCCTAGCTAACATCTAAAAACCTGTAAACTTTACACTAAAAATACCAATATTACGCGCAAAAGTTTAATAATTCAAAAATGCTAGAAATAAAAAGGGAAATCCGAATTATTGCATATTTCATTCAAAAGTCTATCGAATTAATTAAATAAACACCACAAATGATGTCTCCTAAGGGTCTAAAATAAGAACAATTAGGGAGACATCAAGACCCCCAACTCAAACCTTTGTCGTCCCGACAAAGCAAAACAAAATAAAACGAGGGGTAGAAGCAAACGTATAAACACATAGAAGCTTAGCAAATAAACCCTAAAGCAATTCCTAAGATAAATCTCATATAGCAAACTTTAAAAATTAACATCTACATACACTAATCATGCAACATCAAACATAAATAATCTCAATCATAAAATTAAAGTCGCAATGCTTGAAGGTTACACTTGTACTCATCTCTGTATGATGGCTATAGGGTGGTCATTAATCCTAACTCGCTTTGAACGCTCCACCTAGTGTATTCCCTATCAACAGAATTATAAATTCACTATGCACTTAGGAATCACGAGGTCTTTACGGTTATAATAATGGCTTAAGGACGGTATGGATGTATATTTGGTAAATTTGAAGTGAGCTTTTGGCTCTCTCCTCACTTACCATCAACAATGTCCTCGAGCTTGAGTTAATCGCTCAAAAAGATGTTCTCACTCACCCATATACGCAACAATTTAGCGTCCCATGTCTACCCACTATAAATAAGATGATTTCAGAAAATTTCCACTTTGCCGGATGTTTTATTCATTCATATTTTTTTTTTTTTTTTTTTTTTTTTTTGTACAGAAGCAAACCGGGTTCCCGGTTTTGATGAATCCGGGTTCCCGGATCCTACTGTATGATTTTTCAAAATTTTTCATTTTTTCTTTCTTTTTCATTTTTCTTCATTCCCGGCAAAGGGTTACAAGTATATATCATCTGCAATTGTGCTACAATACAAAACACATCGATCCCTACCCATTTAATTCCCCATATGTGGTCCCACCACCCCAAACTCAAGCTCGAGACATGTCTCAGGATTGTGATTCAAGTGCGGGTCATATGGTCATGCCTAATAATCTAAGGGATAATGGCTTATATCGTGGCTACAAAGAAAGGGCTACAGGCTCAAAGTGGGCTGAGACGGATAATAATTAATACAAGGGATAGAAGGCTAAAAGGGCACAAATGGCTGACAAAGAACTGCCCCTATCATTTTCCTAAGTACATAGCTTGTCTTTAGTTCATATCTAGGTGGGTTCTCTACTAATTAGGATTTCACGTTCTACACACCAAACATATTCCTTGAGTACAAGCTTACTTCATTTGCATTGTTCATTAATTTTTCCTATCAATTACCTATGTTCGCATGCAATTGTAAGTGCGTTTTATATCAATCCCTAAAGTCCACTATTTACTATCATAGATTTATCAAAAGTATGCTTAAAGGGATATTTAAAAATTTCTATAGTCAAACGCAACTCCGAAAATTCTTTTATTGAAAGCAAATAAAGCAAATAACACATAAAAACTGGGATGAGGCAACGAACCCCACCCCAAACTCAAAAATGAGCCGTGTCCCCACGACTCGAAAAGACTCAATAAAGTATTTAAACTAATATACACTAAGAGGAAAGTTTAGAAAACGTATCTTAACCAGCGCGAGGCTGGTTATCGGTGTTGCGTTCTGGACCTTTATCTCGCGTAACAGCATCATAAATCGCGTTTTGAAGTGTATTTACGCCTAGGATTAAATTTCGAAGCAGGTCCAATTCTTTTGTAACGTTTCCCAAGGTAGCAATCATCCTCTCCTGATTCTCTTCCAACACCTGAATCTTCGATTCCAACTCAGGTACAGTTTTCGCTTTCTTTGATTGAGGAGTTCTTGGACTTCTTGTAGCTCGTGTTGCCTCTTCATGGATGTTTTTGATTGTGCTCAAAGCTATACTCACACCAACTGAAACAGTATCAATATCTGCGTCCTTACGCGGAATCTTTGCGGCTAAACACAACTGAGTAATAGTACAAGGGAACTTCAGATTTTGTTGTTTCATTGGCGATTTCGCGAACTCCATGATTGTATCATAAATGATCTTAGCAACATCAAATGGTTTCTCCTCCAAAATACACTTAATAACAAATATGTGCTCTTTCTTCAACTCGGAAGTGTGTTTAATACCAAAGAAAGTGGGTATTATGAAACGAGACCAAACCTTAGCACGAGGTGTCAAACTACTGCTGTAAAACTGTCCAGGATACCTTTCACCTTCAGGAATTGGGCTAGTCCCATTAACAAGCACGGTCCCCCAAAGGGACTCAAAATCAAAAGAAGGGTCATTAAGAGTTTCTTGGAAGGGGCATGTTCCAGAAAAGTTGGGTAGTTTCAATGATTTCCGAATACGTTCAATAGAGAAAGGAACTACCTTTTTGCGGATATCAATGGCATCATGTGAGGTAGCTAAACCTTCGTAAAATTCTCGCACAAAAGTAGGAATAAACTCAAGCTTCCTTTCTTGTAACTCTTTCCAACCAAACTTAGCACATGTCACAGCATATTCCTTGTAATTATTACTCATAATACCCTTAGGAAAATTCGTCTCCTCACCAAATTTCAAAAATTCAATTCTTTCACGAACCTGAGTATTCCAACAAGTGTAAACCCTCTTAGGTTTGTGGGCCCACATCTTCATACGCGGGGGTTTTTGAACAGTTGCTTCCGGAATCTCTTGTTCAGTTTCCTTCTCAATGGTCTTCGCAATTTCCTCTTCTGGTTCCATCTCACTTTCAATCTCATCAATCAATCTCCTCTTTAGACCTGTGATTTCTTTTCTGTTAGAATCAAGCTTAACTTCGTTAATTTTTCGTTTAGGACGCGAATCAGGAATCTCAATAGCTTGTTCTTGTGAACCACCAATGGTGGTCTTTCTTCTAGGAGCAGTTCTTCGAAAATCACCGGTTCTGTTAGTCATCTCTTTTCACCCCAAACTCAAAACTTCAAATAATGAAAAACTTAGAGAAAAAGTTTAGAATTTTGATGTTTTGAGGCTTAGGAATTGAAGAACTAGGGTGAATATGAGATGGGTCTTGATTAATTTGAATGGGAGAAGAAAGAATTGGGTTTTAGTTTAGGATTTGATGAAGAAGAATCTTGGGAAAAACTAAGGATTTGATGTTATTTTGGAGAGGAGGTGAGTTGATCTTATGTTTTTGTGGTGAAAGAGGGTAGGATTTGATGATATATAGTGTTTTGGTAGATGAATTTCGTAGGTGGGGAGGCTTTTGGTGCGTTTTAGGTAAAAACTTGCAAAAGAGGCTAAGAAAACTAGGTTAAAATACCCAAAACCGCCTCTCACAGCTTTCAAACCGGGTTCCCGGATTTGGAAAACCGGGTCCCCGGTTCCGCGTCGCTGTGACGGCGCGGAAAAATAATTGTGGACTCTTTTTTTTTTTTTTTTTTTTTTTTTTTTTTTTTTTTTTTTTTTTTTTTTTTTTTTTTTTTTTTTTTTTTTTTTTTTTTGAAAACGCACCAAAACGCTGGACCCCAAGACGCTGGGTCAGGGGTTTTGCTCGCCGAAACCGGGTACCCGGTTCTGTGGAATGCGGGTTCCCGGATTTTCTCGATGGCGCGAACGAAAACGCGCCAAAACGCAGCACCCTGAAACGCTGGACCAGAAAATTTCACCAACAGCAGCTCCGAAACCGGGTACCCGGTTCTGCCAAATGCGGGTACCCGGATTTGTGTCGATGGCGCGAATGAAAACGCACGAAAACGCAAGCCACCAAGACGCTGGGTCAGGGAATTTCAGAAATTACAGCACCAAAACCGGGTACCCGGTTCTGTGGAATGCGGGTTCCCGGTTTCTCCTGGACATCCAACCTCTTTTTCTTCTGTTTTCGCCAAATCGACCCCAAACTCAAGTCCTTTTTACCCCTGAAATCATCAAAAACAACTACCCTTCCTCATTTCTTAATAAAAACAATAAAATTACGAAAATCAAACTAATCTAAATTGCAAAAATAGAAAAACTCAGCTAATATACAAGTAATTGGCTTTTGTTTAACGTCGTTAAGCTCGACGGGTTACCTCACGCTTCTAAGGATTCTCGAGGAGATACATGACCTCCCCGGGATGTGGATCTTCCGAGCGATTGGTATCTTCACCTCCATGGTATATCTTTAATCTGTGACCGTTAACCATAAAGGTACGGTTCTCTAGCGGGTGTTCTATTTCTATCGCCCCATGAGGTGTAACTTTGGTCACTATGTATGGACCTGACCACTTAGATCTTAACTTACCCGGAAAATTGCTGAACTTTGAATTATACTTTAATACTTTTTGCCCCACTTCAAAGTTCTTTGGACGAATCCGATTGTCATGCCATTTCTTTGTATTTTCTTTGTAAAGTTTAGCATTTTCATAAGCATGCAATCGGAATTCGTCAAGTTCATTAAGCTTCATCATACGATTCTTTCCGGCTAAGATAGGATCTAAGTTCAACTGCGCAATTGCCCAATAGGCACCCATTTCAAGCTCTAAAGGTAAGTGACAAGCCTTACCATACACCATACGATAAGGAGATGCACCTACTGGAGTCTTAAATGCAGTACGATAGGCCCACAGCGCATCATCTAACTTCATTGACCAATCTTTTCTTGTAGGACCAACGGTTTTCTCTAGGATTGATTTAACTTCTCGATTTGAAACTTCAGCTTGACCATTGGATTGTGGATGATATGCAGTAGATACACGGTGTCTTACTCCATACTTCTCTAGAACAGTCTGCAAATATCTATTAACGAAATGGGTACCTCCATCGCTAATAATCACTCTAGGTGTGCCATGTCTAGTGAAGATATGTGATTTCAAGAACTTAATCACCACTCGTGAATCGTTGGTAGGTAAAGCCACCGCTTCTACCCACTTAGAAACATAATCAACAGCTAATAGTATATAAAGGTTACCATTTGAAGGAACGAAGGGACCCATGAAGTCTATGCCCCAAACATCGAATATCTCAACCTCTAACACATTATTACGTGGCATCTCATCCCTCTTGGATATGTTTCCGGTAAACTGGCATCTCGAACATCTCTTGACATATTCATGACAATCTTTAATAACAGAAGGCCAGTAAAAACCTGATTGGAATACCTTAGCAGCAGTTCTATCTCCCTTGAAATGTCCTCCATATAATGAATCATGGCACCCAGCTATAATGGCTTGTGTTTCTTCCCTCGCTACACATCTTCGTATCATTTGATCAGCACAAACTTTGTAGAGGAAAGGATCCTCCCAAAAGAACTGTCTAGCACGGTGAGCTAATCTCTTTCTTTCTTGATAGGTAGAACCTTCAGGAAAAACACCACTCACCACTAAATTTGCAATATCTGCATACCACGGAGCCTCATAATCTTGGACAACGAATAAACTCTCATCAGGAAACTCTTCTCTAACTGCTTCAGTACCACTATTCATCTCTGAACCCTCTAAACGCGATAGATGATCTGCAACCTGATTCTCACAACCCTTTCTATCTTTGATCTCTAAATCGAACTCTTGAAGCAATAACACCCATCTGATTAACCTTGGTTTTGCATCTTTCTTCTCCATGAGAAATCTGATCGCGGAATGATCTGTGTAAACAATAACTTTCGCTCCAAGAAGATAAGAGCGAAATTTATCAAACGAATAGACAACTGCTAGCAACTCCTTTTCTGTAACTGTGTAATTAATCTGAGCACCACTAAAAGTTTTACTAGCATAGTAAATTGAATGAAAAACTTTCTCTTTTCTCTGTCCCAATACAGCTCCCATACATAAATCACTCGCATCACACATAACCTCAAACGGTAAATTCCAATCTGGAGGTAACACTATAGGAGCAGAAATGAGTTTTTCCTTGATTGTTTTGAAGGCCGCTAAACAAGCTTCATCAAAAAGAAATTTGCAATCCTTTTCGAGTAAGTTGCATAACGGTTTAGCAATCTTAGAAAAATCCTTAATAAAACGCCTATAAAAGCCAGCATGGCCAAGAAAACTCCTTACCCCTTTAACAGAAACAGGAGGGGGAAGAGTTTTAATTACCTCGATCTTCGCTCTATCAACCTCTAATCCAACACTCGAAACTTTGTGACCCAGAACAATACCTTCGCGAACCATGAAATGACACTTCTCCCAGTTGAGCACCAAATCTGTTTCCTTGCATCTCACTAACACTTTCTCCAAGTTATCCAAACATATATCAAAATCATCACCAAACACGGAGAAATCATCCATGAACACTTCAAGGAAATTATCTATCATGTCCCAGAAGATGGCCATCATGCACCTTTGAAAAGTAGCGGGAGCGTTACACAATCCAAATGGCATTCTGCGATATGCAAAAGTACCAAATGGGCATGTAAAGGTAGTCTTATGTTGATCTTCTGGAGCCACGTAAATCTGATTGTACCCGGAGTACCCATCCAAGAAGCAATAGTACTCTCTTCCGGCTAATTTGTCTAACATCTGATCAATGAAGGGCAAAGGGAAATGATCTTTTCTGGTGGCCTTGTTCAGTTTTCTGTAATCCATGCAAACTCTCCATCCAACTACCGTTCTTGAAGGAATCGCCTCATTTTTATCGTTAAGAACTGTTGTAATTCCTCCTTTCTTCGGTACACACTGAACTGGACTCACCCATTCACTACTCGAAATGGGATAAATAATCCCCGCATCTAAAAGCTTAATCACCTCCTTCTTCACCACATCCTTCATGGCTGGCATTAATCTTCTCTGACCTTCAACTGAGCGTGCATTAACATCTTCTAGTATGATTTTGTGTTGACAATAGGATGGACTAATGCCTTTGATATCAGCAATTGTCCAGCCTATTGCTTCTTTGTTGGCTCTTAACACACGCAACAGTTTATCCTCTTGAGGACCTGTTAAATTAGCTGAAACAATAACAGGTAGAGTTTCATTAGTACCCAAATAAGCATACCTCAAGTGTGCTGGCAATGGTTTTTCTTCCAATTCCGGAGGAGATTCAATTGAAGGTTTCTTTTTAGGAATAATCTCCCCTGGTTCTCTCACAGGTTCATAGGCAAGACGCCTATACTTTGGATTTTCAGAATTGAGAGCTGCCACTGTTTCTGTAAGCTCCTCCATCATCTCAGGTGAATCTAATGTCAAAGCAGCCTGCAAGATATCATCAAAATTTAAACAATTAAATACCTCTTGCGATGCTTGCTCTACTACATCCATTCTGAAGCAATCTTCCTGAGAATCTGGGAATTTCATGGCTCGAAATACATTGAATTTCACTTCCTCATCTTGTATCCTCATCGTTAATTCGCCATTCTCTACATCGATCAATGTCCTCCCTGTAGCTAGGAAGGGTCTACCCAAAATAATGGGGACATTTCTATCTGCATTGTATTCAAGAATTACGAAATCAACAGGAAATATAAGTGTACCTGCCTTAACAAGGACATCCTCAATACGGCCTTCAGGATGAGCAAGAGACCTGTCCGCCATTTGCAAGACCATAGAGGTAGGTCTTGCGTTTCCAATTTTAAGCTTATCAAAGACTGACTTGGGCATCAAGTTGATGCTTGCCCCCAAATCGCATAGTGCCTTTCCTTTCCATTCTTCTCCAATCGATATGGGAATCGTGAAACTCCCCGGATCAACTAACTTCGGAGGTAATTTGCTCTGGCAAATCGCACTACACTCTTCAGGAAGGCCAATCATCTCATTATCACAGTAGGGCCTTTTATTAGTGAGGGCCCTCTTCAAAAACTTCGTATACTTAGGAATATCTCGAATTGCCTCAAGTAACGGAATATTAATACTCAAACCCCTAACTCTATTGAAGAATTTCTGAAAATCACCCATATCACCCTTTTTCTGAACTCGCGATGGAAACGGTGGTGGAGGGCGATTTACCATACTATCATCTTTCTTCTTCGAAGCCTCTCTTGGCCTTACTATTTCTTCAACTTCATCTTCCTTCTCATTTTCTTTCTCATTTTCTTTCTCACCCACTTCCTTTTCTTTTCTTGGAACTTCTTTCTCTTTCATAACGGGAAAAGGAGGTGGGAGAAGGTTCTTACCACTTCTCAAGGTAACAGCTTTACAATCTTCACGTTGTGATGGATTTTCGGTATCGCTTGGAAGTTGTCCTTGTGGACGTTGATTGAGCTGTTTACTGATTTGACTCAGCTGATTCTGGAACATCTTCATATTTGCTTCAGCTGCATTTTGTCTTTCTATTGCAGCGTTCTGACGTTCTATTGCTGCGTTCTGACGTTCCATCGCTTGTGCTTGTAGAGCAATCAAATTTTCAACAGTTTTCTGAAGGGTGAGTACCCCTTCTTGTGGATGTGCAGGTAAAGCTTTCTGGTTTAGCGTTTCATCGTAAGTATTCTGAGGAGCTTGTCTTGGTACATAAGTATTCTGATTCTGTCCTCCTTGATAATTGTTTTGTGGTCTAGGATTATAGTTATTACCTTGGGGACGCGGCTGATACGCATATGTAGGATTGGCTGCCCCATTAGGATTCGAATATTGAAACCCAGGATGGTTTCTGTTAGGTTGATATCCATTACCACTCGAATTAAAATTACCTCTGTTGGACATAAAATTCACTGATTCTTGATTATTCGGACAACTTTCCTCATCATGATCATCTACCTTACAAATTGAACACATATAAACTTCTTGTGCAGCATGCACAGCTACCTTCTTACCCGAAAATCCTTCTGTCACAGCTAGAGTAAGCTGCTTCAATTGTTGCTCTATGGTATTCTGGATCTTATTCTCAAACGTAGCAAATTTCTCTTCTATGTCAACATTATTTACTCCCTTGACTGGTGTTCTTACTGAGCTCCACCCAACTTCATTCTTGACTGTTCTCTCTAAAATGATCTTGGCATGAGCGGGTTGAACTTGAAGAAAACCTGCTCCACATAGCGTATCCAACTTCTCTCTCGAAATTCCATCAAGGCCTCTATAAAAGATCTTTAACTGTTGTTGTTCTGAAAAGCCATGATTAGGAACTTTACGCAAACACATCTGAAATCTTGTCCAACTCCTACCCACAGTTTCCTCATACTCTTGACGGAATTGTGTCAATTCTAGTTCAGCATCTAACCTCATGTTACTTGGGTAATACCTGTCAAAGAAAGCGATTTCTAATTGGTCCCAATTAGTAATCCTCGTAGGATCTTGCGTATCGTGCCATTCACTTGCTCCATCAATGACAAAGAATTTGAAAGCAGCAAAATACATCTGTTCTCTTGAAACCCCTTGTGTGATATAAGAATCACATATCTGCTTAAATTTTTGTACCGCTCTAAGAGGATCTTCCGATGGTCTTCCGCGAAAATTTCCAAAGTTTTGGAACTGAGCTAGCATACCCGGATCTGGACGGAATCTCGGAACATTAATATCTGGAGCACCTACTCCTATAGCTGGAGCGCGGAATGGAACTTCTGGAGGGCCATTAGTGAACCACGGATCATGATTCATCACTATCTGGACTGGAGGGTTAGGATTTAGTGGTTGAACTTGAGGAATAACGCCTGGAGCTAAAGGTTGGCCATTTGCATCTAACTGGCCTTGTCCATTCTGTTGACCTTGAATAATGATATTCTCCATTCTGTTACTTAATTCTTCTACTTCTAAAGTTTCTCGTTCTCTTCTTCTTCTGTTCGCAAGTCTGATCAACGATTCTGGATTACTAAGGATCGGAGGTGTTGGCTCTAGATCCTTGAATAGCCTTCTTCGCATACACCAAACCTAAAAACCTGAAAAAGCTAACAAACAAAAAGCGTAAAACTGATAAAATAAAATAAATGCACTTATCACTAAAGGATAAACACCGTGGTCACACGCTACCGTCCCCGGCAGCGGCGCCAAAAACTTGGTGGTCCTTTGTGTGTTCTAAAAATAAATGTAAATGCTAATCGAACCACAACCGCAAGTGTACGGTTGTCCCAAGTAGTATGTATGATAATACAGATTCGTTCCAAGGACGGATGGTTGATCACAATGTTTAGCAAGTAGTGATTTATGCACTTATGAAAATAAAAGACAATAAATTGTTTGTTTGGTTTTGTTTATTAATTCTAAATAAATGAAAGACAAATAATTAAATGCAAGTAGAAGCTAAGACGCAAGTAAAATAAATGAAAACGCAATATGAGATGTAGTACTTGAGAACGCAAGGATCCTCCTAATTTTACTTTCTAACTTATGTTGTTTAAGGGCTAAATCAGTCAATTACAATGGTCGGGATTCTAATATCCTTATACCCCCGTCAGGGTGGACTATAAGGCGATCCTAAAGTGTCACTAGTCCCGTCAGGGTAAATATGATCCACCGTTGGATGATTAAGATTTATTACCACATTGGCCCTAGGATTAACTAAGTTCGTCAGAATCAATAGTTTTTATCCTAGATTGAACAATTATTTCTGTACCTAAACCCCCCGTCAGGATGATCCATACGCCACATATATGGAATAGCTTAGATACTAATACCTAATTTTAGTTCGCGACTCTAAAATCAGTAAACATTCACAAATTGTCGAAAAGAGTAAAAGCCCTAATTTAATTTAATTCAATAAAAACCCAAATTCAACATTCGTTATAATAATAAAATCAAGATTCACCCATTGTTTTGTTCTCAAGCACTAATGGAAATTTAGCTCATATTAAAATTAAAAACAAAATAAAAAGAAATGGAATTCATATTCGTTACAGAATTAAAATATAAGAAAAACCTAATTTTCGGAATCAGAATGACTACGAACGGAGCTATAGACCCACTCCAGCTCTTGTAGCTTCTCCTTTCTTCCTGCTGTAGCTTCTCTGGTGTTTTTAATCTTGTGGAAAGTGAATTGTATGAAAAATAGAAGTCCAGACCTCCTTTTATAATAAGAAAAACGGATTAGGGCTTGGACCAGAAATTAAAAGCCTAATTAAATGTCCAAGCCCACTCTTTAAGCCCAAAATCCCGTAACTGATGACAGGCCTTCACTAAAACAGCTTTTCCCGATGCGTTACAACTCCGATTGACCTCATTCCAGTTGCTAAAGTTCCGTAACTCGATAAGGAATGATTTCTCTTCAAAGGTCAGCGGCTCAATCAGCTCTTAAGTACCTCGAAAACAGCAATCAAGGGCCTGGAAAATGGATTTTCAGCTCTAAAATAGAATCTTCGGGATTTCTCTTCAAGTCTTGACTCTATCTTTTGATCTTTGACTTTATCTTCGGATTCCTTTCCTAGCTAACATCTAAAAACCTGTAAACTTTACACTAAAAATACCAATATTACGCGCAAAAGTTTAATAATTCAAAAATGCTAGAAATAAAAAGGGAAATCCGAATTATTGCATATTTCATTCAAAAGTCTATCGAATTAATTAAATAAACACCACAAATGATGTCTCCTAAGGGTCTAAAATAAGAACAATTAGGGAGACATCAATTGCCATATACATATTTTTACCCTTAGCGTGCCTCAAGACACAGTCGACTTTAATAAACACCACCACATTATCAATTGTTGATCGAAGAGTTAGAAAACTGCTTTGATATATACCCATGTACTCATCCAACAGTGGGCGAAGTCAATTTAAGAGGATCTTCATGCAAATTTTGTAACACACATTAATAAAACAAACCGGTCTAACCTGGGTGATGTACTCGGGGTTGGCCATCTTCGAAATAAGATGAATTTGAGTCCCAACAATCTTCTTCAAGAAAGACCTCGTCTCGAGAAATTAACGAATCATGGCGTATATCTCAACACTTTTGATGGAAACCCATTGTTATCACATCTGATCTAAGTGCCTTATGCGGTTGCATCTAAAATACTGCAATACAAACTTCCTCAGCAGTCACTGAATCATCGAATAAGATAACTGATTCTGGTCCAGAAGGAGATGGACAAGGTAGTGAAAATTAGACTGGAAAGGACTACTCCAATGCAAACAGTTCTACCAGAAAATTCCTTTATCCAACTCTTTTCAACATTCTTTTGGTATTAAGAGCAATATTTTTTTTTGGTATGACAACTGAAATCTTCAAGGTTACTCCACGATTGTGATTTCATGTATATTCATAGTGAAATGGATGAAATCATTATTGATGATCAATGAGGCAACAATACATGGATTTAATTTATATGTCTCTACCCGAGATTTAACATATATTCAACCACGTATGTCACCTATCCCATGTGATATATTTTAGATGGCTCCCTTCCCCAAATTGATCTTTCTCTTTTAGACATACTTGAGAGTACATCCATACCATTTATCTAAAATGTAAGCTAGTTCATTTTTCTAAAAGTGTTACCATAATCATAACTTTTTTTATGCGGTTAACTTTTCTTGATAAATTTTCCAAATAATGTAATCTTTTAGCACGAAATACAATTTTAAACCCCTGGGTTTTGTCTTTTTGGTTGTAATACTACAAATTACCTCTTGTTTGAGTTTAGTTTCACAAATCGCATTTAAAGGCCTTGTTTGGTTTGTGAATTTTTTTTTGTTTTTGTTTTCAAAATATATTTGCAGAAAATGTTTTTCGTTTTCTTTTTTAATATTTTCAGAAAATATGGAAAACCTCGATTTCATGTTCTTCAGTATAACACGTTTTTTATTTAATTTTCCAGAAAAATGTTTTCATTTTCTTTAACCAAACACATTTTTATTAATGTTTTAGAAAATATAGAAAATAAAAATCAGAAATACCTATTATTTTCACAAACCAAACCGAGTCTGAATATCTCGCATCCTCTTCTTGACAAGTGAGAGGAGAGCACACATTTTTAGACACTTTTGAAAGATCAAAGTGATCTTTAATCAACTATTATTTATTTAAAAAAATATTTTTATGTTTATTATCTGGAGAACTATTACAATAGCATAGTGTTAGTGAAAAAAACTACTTTGAGTGATATTTATAAAGATGTTAGAAGCAAATTTATATTGAGAATCTAATATTAGAGTAAGCTAAAAAATTTGCTCTAATTTGACTGAATTAACTAATATCTTATTTGTAACAAGTTGTTATTTTATTTTATTTGAATAATTAATTGTTAGTTAATGTTGTTGTCTTTGATATTTCTCTCCACGATTTCTTAAGTTATCCATGCTTCTCCTTTTCTTTTTCGATTATCCAGTTATTTGCAAAATGAAAAATCTTTTTCATTATTTTTATATACGAAAAGAAAAACCAGAAAACAATCGACGTCATAGTAATTATTGTTGTTCATTGTACATCAATAGCCGTCTTAGCTCAGCTGGTAGAGCGCGTGGCTTTTAACCACGTGGTCGTGGGTTCGATTCCCACAGACGGCGAATTTTTTCTTTTTCTTATTTTTTCAAAAATATATTTTCTTACCTTCTTCATATTATCCAGCCACCCATCAACAAAAATTGCCGTCTCCTCCGTCCCGTCCCGCACCCTCACTACTCTTATGGCTTCTCTTTGTATTCCCACCACAATCTCTTCTTTCAATTCTTTTCTTTCACAACCATTATCTCTCAAAACCCACTCTTTTCAGCATCTAAATCCACCCAAGAAGCTTAAATTTGTGACCTTATCCACTACCCATGGAATTAATGGAACCACCACAAAACACCCAGAAATCAACGAAGACGATTTCGAGGGTGCTGAGTATGAATCACTACTTAAAGGTGGTGAACAAGTTGTCTCTGTTCTTGAAGAGATGGTCACTCTAGTAAGACACCTATAAACTATCTTTATTCATTCATTTCAAAAAACATCCTTAATTTTTAACCTTTTTGATTAGAACTAAATCTTTGATTCTACAATACGTTTCCTACAATAAGTATGTTTTCATTAAATGCAAATGATTACAGTTGGAAGATATGAACATGGACGAAGCATCCGAGGATGTGGCGGTACAATTAGCTGCACAAGGAGTAATTGGAAAAAGAGTAGATCAGATGGAGTCAAGCTTTATGATGGCTCTTGATTATATGATTCAAACTGCTGAAAAAGACGAAGATGAGAAAGTAATCCCTTAAATCTTCTCTTTCAGAACACCTCAATTTCTTTCTCTAAATAAATTCATCAATCTTTCTACCTTTTTCTCGCAGCGCAAGTCACTATTAGAAGTCGTGAAAGAGACTGTATTATCTCATCTCACCCAAAAATGCCCACCCCATGTAAGCATATACTTTAACCCACTCTATTACATTATTAAAATCCTTTGACACATTGTAATATTTTAGGTTCAAGTGATTGGGTTGCTTTGTCGTACACCACAAAAGGAAAGTAGATTAGAATTACTTAGACGAGTAGCTGCAGGTGGTGGTGTATTCAAAAGTGAAAATGGAACAAAAGTTCATCTTCCTAGTGCAAATTTAAACGATATATCTAACCAAGCAGATGATTTACTTGAAGTATAGTTTCTTCTTTTCTTTATTTATTAAAATTCAAATTCTAAAAAAGTTAAATTTTGTAGACAATGGAATCTCGTCCAGAAATTCCTGATCGAAAGCTTTTAGCGAGGCTTGTACTTATTAGAGAAGAGGCTAGGAATATGATGGGTGGTGGAATATTAGATGAAAGAAATGATCGTGGTTTAAATACTCTCCCTGAATCTGAGGTTAATTTCGTAACTAAACTTGTTGCTCTTAGACCGGGTAAGCAAGTTCATGAAATGATTAAAAATGTAATGCTGGGAAAAGATGAAGGTTCTTCTGATTATTATGACAGTGGTGGAATTGGGGGAAAGGTAAGTTTTTTTTTTTCTTTTTTTTTTTTATTTACAGTGAAATAATTACTCATATGTGATCTCTTTTCTTAATCCTTTAGGGTAGTGTGAGTGGGCGTAAACCATTACCAGTACGCCCAGGCATGTTTCTCGAGACTGTTTCCAAGGTATTGTTTGATTTACATTTATAAATTATTTTTTCCTGTAGAAATTAAATTAATACACAACCTTGTGGTAATTGTTAGGTGTTGGGTGGTATATATGGAGGAAATATCTCTGGTGTGACTGCACAACATTTAGAATGGGTAATTAATGTTTTTTTATGTCTGCTATAAAATTTCGGTTTTAGTATGTGAATGAATATAAGGCGCGCTTAAATTGTTGAATTGTTTATTTTTTGTCAGGTTCATCAGGATACACTTCAAATTCTTCAAGAGATTGCGTTCTAGTTTGTTCTTTTATTCTTCAAGAGATTGCGTTCTAGTTTGTTCTTTTTGCATCATAGATACTCCACAAAATGATCTTTCTGATATTAGTTTAGTTTCTGGGGCACCTTTGGCTAATATATGTTGTGTGTGTGACACGATTATAAGCATTTCTGAGATCATGTATTCACTAATCGGCCTTCTTGATAAGTAGGTTTTAATGGTAGATCTCACCTTGTAAAGGCCAAAGGAGGTGGAGATATATTGGGACAAGAATGTCCCTAATTGATAATAGATTCGACCTCGAGTTTCAGCTAAAAGTATAATAATAGGTTTGTAATCTGTAATCGTGACTGAATTTTGTGTAATTAAAAAATTGTTTTACCATTATCTTTGTTTCATCCATTTGAAGTACAGAATGCTTTCGAGCATGTGATCATGAGACTGTCTTCCATATTGTAAAGGCGGACTACACTGTTTTATTGAATCAAAAAAGTGTTACTGAAATGTTGCATATATTGTATAATCTCTCCTTATGTTTGTGTGAAATGATTTCATGAGACCCTTGTGTTTTGGAAATGTTGTATATTATTTCACGGTGTCATGATGTTATGTACCACGACCCATGAACGAGTCAAAGTATGAGATGTGCAAGCTAGTTTGTTAAAATTTTTCTAACCGAGTTTAGCTCAAATTTCAACGAGTTGAGTTAGATTTTTTAAAACATATCAAAGTGGCTTTTTTCGAGATACAGAATGAACAATTGTTATTAGATAAAGTGTGGTATGAAATATTAAGTGTGATATTAATAAAAAAATTAAATCTAAAGAAATAAAAAATATTTAAGTTAATATATTAGGTATAATCATATTTATTGATTAATAAAATATTAATTTACAGATAATAAATATAAACGAACAGTTAACGAACAAACTCGTTTTTTTAATGAATGTTTGTTCATTTGTATGCATGAATAAGTTCAAATAAGTGTTTTACCGAATCGAGTTTGAAGTGCCCGCAAATGGCTTGGTTCATTTATAACACAAGTTCCACAAATGCAAATTGCAAAATCAACTCATTAAACATGTGCATCTTATGTACGAGGAGATTAGAGTATTGTATGGTATAAAAGAGAATGATGGTCTTGGTGATATATTTTTTTTGTCGAAACAAAATATATAAAAATTTAATGTCTATTTTAAAATTCAAGTTGACCACCTAATCCCGTAGAAATACACAAGGAAAATTAAAACAATTCTTCAACACAAAGGGAAGAAAGTTGACAACCATATTAGCTCGCATCAGGAAAAGGTTTCTGAATGCAACTAATATTAATCTAACAGTAGAAAGGATCCAACGATAAAAAATGATATAAAATGGGACCTGGAAGCCTTTAGTCGAAATGAAGAGCTGGTTATCCAAATTCAGTGATTGGAAAATTTATCATATCAATCGCAAGTTCAATTCAGCCGCAGATGCATTAGCTAAATGCACAAGATGTAACGCCAAGCTTGACCAGTGGAAGGACTTCACTCTTCTTGGAGCCACTTCTTTCCTTACTCAGATGTGCGATACTTTGTAATTTCTTGTATTTTATTTGACAAAAAAAAAAAAAAAAAACACAAGCAGAAGCCTTTAGTGTTTGTCGATTTACAAAAATATTTGCACCAATCTCTAACCATCTTTGCCCAACACAACCAAACTAGCTTAATACCTTCACGGACCAGAGGCGAATCGACTACGAAAGAACGACAAACATCTTTAGAATATGTGAAATTAATTATCTGCTTGGAAAGAACGCATCCTAACACACGTGGTTAGTTATAGGGGACTATAATACCATTACGAACGCGAACAAATAATATAGTAATTACCCGATAAACTATAATCACTCTATTAGGTATTAAAGATTCCATTTTTCAGAATAATCTTATTGATCTCACTGCATAGGGTTATTTTTATACCTACTTGAATCTTGATAATTTGATGATCTCGTCAAGGAACGCCTTGATCAAGCACTTATTTGTTTAGATTGGTATAATAGTTTCCGAATACGACTGTCATAGTCTCGCCAGCTAGTGGGCCAAATCACCTGTCGTTGATTTTGCAACTTAAACAAAAGACGAAGTCGGTCGAAAGACAATTCAAACTCAAACAATTTTGCTTAGATATTCCAACATGTTTTGGGGTGGTTACATCAACATGGGGAGAGCTGGGAGAGAACTCATAGAAACAAAAAGTTTTTGTTAAAACACTAGGTTAAGATACATGTTCTCTCAACTTGGAGCAAAAAAACGTTCCTGAACAATCAAAAGTACATCACTAGGTTAGAGATTGAGCTTATGATATTATACAACGTGTCAGTTACGGATATCTCACAGGAAGCGAAATGACATTTTAAAGTACAAGTAGAGACTCTATGGACCAACGAGGCACAATATTGGGTGGACAGGCCGAGACAACAATGGTTACACATAGGAGACAAAAATACAAATTTTATCTATGTAGCAACAATTCATAGGCCGAATTATAACAAAATTGTTAGGGTTAAGGATTCAGCAGGAATTTGGCACAAAAACCCGATATAGGTCATGAATTGTTTACATCCTTTTATTCTGATATGTTCAAGGAAGTTAATACCCAAGAGTGCGCCGAGACACCTAACTTTATCAAGGCAAAGGTTACACTGCAGATAAACGATATGTTAACTGAAGAGACGACAATGGAAATAGTTAAATGTCAATGTTTGATTGTCAGGTTCAAAGGGACCATGCTCTGATAAGTAGAATACAATAAGTTCAGAATTATCAACCAACACTTGTAGGTGATACATCATTTAAAAGCAAAAAAACTAATTGAGAAGGGGGATGGGAAGCCCAATTGCAAGGCAAAAAATATTGAGAATTTCTTGTCTTGCAAGCCGATCAGTTAATGTGAACAAAGGAGATGCGAGTATGCTGAGAAGAAAGTAAGATATCTTCAAAAAGAGGTAGCAAGAAATGGTTATTTAAAGAAGATCTTGATTGGACAAGGTGCAAAAGAGTAAGGCAATCATTTCTGACAATGAAGTTTCCCGAAGGAAAGTGATTTGCCTCGATAATATCATTCCTAACTCGAATTAGCTCAGCTTCAATTGATGTGGTTGCTTTAAACTTCCATGATTGTCCATGCAAAAATTGGCCCTGTGAGTTACTAAATACACAAGCAGTAGAAGCAATGTTAGATGCTACAAGAAAAAAAAGCATCAGTGTAGATTTTAACAGTATCATTAAGTAAAGAAATATAGTTTAAGGTATTATTATTAGGATTATTATGAGAAGAACCTGTTACAAATAAATGTTCAAGGAGTAAATTTTCATTAGCAGTATCAGCATTATCAGCATAGCATATATTATTACTATTAAGACTAGTTGTAGTTTCCCTAATGGACTTAGGAATATCATTATTACATTTTTTGAATTCATAATAGGACAAGTAAGCATTTTTAATAATATTAAGGGGCAAGTTATCCTGATTTTCAAAAAAAAATTATTCCTACTCAACCAGGTCATCTAGGCTTCCAACTCAACCAAATTCTGTTCATATTATCCTTAAAATCACTAAGATTCATAAAAAATGAAACCAGGAATCAACCCTGCTAGTGAAAGGAGACTTTGAGAAAGAAAGGAGATTGGGGATGCAAACCAGGTTGCTCTGGAACCATGACATGTGAATAGGATATGTTCAGTAGTTTCAATAGAATCATCATAAAGCTTACACAAAAGATCTTGGGCGCATTTTCTTTTATATAAATATTCATGTGTAGGCAAAGCATTAATAACAACCTTCCATAAAAAGATAGAGATTTTTCGGGGCAATTTAAGAAGCCAAAGAGATTTCCAAAATATTGTATCATTGGAGTAAGAAGTAGTTAAATTTGAGGCATTAATAGCTTTACTCATCCTTAATTCATTTTGAAGATAGTAATTATAATAAGATTTACAAGTTAAATTACCATCCGAGGAATGAATCCAACAAAGAGTATCATTTGTGCTATTAATAGGAATATTCATAGATAAGATTTCAGTAGCAATAGCGATATCGAAAGTGGAATAAATAAGGTTTCTATTCCATTGTTTGTTAGGGGTTTGAATAAGATTAGAGACCTATGTAAGGTTAGAATTTTTTATATTTGGAATGGATCTATTGGATAATGTCCAATGAGAGTTCTAAATATTAATATTATTACCATTATCAATAGCCCATCTAATATCATTCTTAATATTTTCTCTACCTTTAATGAGGGACTTATAACACCAAAAGGCATTGTTATTGGCAGTAGCATTTAAGAAATCCGTGTTATGAAAAGAAATGCCTTTCAAGACTTTATAGGCCAAAGAAGTTTTATTAAGGTTCAGCTTCCAAGCAGTATTGGTAATAAGAGATAAGCTTAGAGTACAAAAGTTTTTGAATCCCAGGCCACCCTCAAATTTAGGTAACTCTAAAGTTTTCCAGTCTTTCCAATGAATTTTTTTCTTTCCTTTATTATCCCACCAAAAATAAGAAACAAGGCTACTAATAAGATATGGTAGTAGTGGGTATGATAAAAAGAGACATAGTGTAATAGGAATAGCTTGAATAACAACTTTAATAAGGGTTTCTTTACCCCCAGTGTAGAGGAATTTAGTATTCTAATGATTAAACTTTTTTATAACTCTTTCAATCATCCATTCAAGGGATTTTATCTTTGATCCATCCCAATCAGAGGGTAAACCTAGGTATTTCCCAAGGTCAGGAAGTTGGTTCATTCTAATTTGAGTAGTAAGAGCTGATATAATATTGTGGGGGTGTTTTTGCTATAGATGACCACACTCTTGTTAAGATTGATGTTATGACTAGAAGCATAAAAATATTTGTGTATAACATCTAAGAATTGTTTAAATTCCTCAACATTAGCCTTGAGAATAAATAAAATGTCATCAACAAAAAGGATATGGGAGATAGGTTGGCAGTTTCTAGCAAGCTTTATGCCATGTGTAAGATTTTTATCAACTTTATCCTTCATAAGGAAGCTAAGGGCTTGTGTGATTATACAAAAGAGGAAAGGGGAGAGTGGGTCCCCTTGCCTTAACCCCCTAGTAGGATTTTATATAAAACAGGAGCACCATTAATGAGGATGGAGTAAGAAACAGAAGAGATACATTCATATATAATTTTTAAGAAATTCTAAACCCATTTTTTTCATTATGTCAATAAGAAAATCCCATTCAACATGTTCAAAAGCCTTTGAAATATCAGCTTTTATAGCAGCTGTGTAATTTTTTGATTGTCTAGCTTTTTTAAGATAAGTAACAACCTCATGAGCAATGATAATGTTTTCATGTATAAGTCTGCCAAGAACAAAAGCAGTTTGTTCCTTAGAGATAATAGTATCCATAAAAGGTTTTAATCTATTTACAAAGATGCCTGCAATGATTTTGTAAATAAAGTTAGGACAGCTAATAAGTAAATGACTTATAGTAGCAGGTTCTTCATATTTAGGTATATGAGTAATATAAGTACCATTAATAGGGACAAGAGAGATGTTATTATAGATAAGATCAGTAATTACCCGCATAAGATCAACTTTAGTGGTATGCATGTGTTGTTTAAAAAAGAAACCAGAATAGCCATCAGGCCCTGGATCTTTATTGCTACCCAGGGGTTTTCAAGGCAAAAATTCATATCCTCAATAACAACAGGTTTTATTTTATCAAGAACATTTGAGCAATTTATTTTACCCACTGTAGCAAAGATGGCATTGAAGTGAGAAATGATAATATTTTCAATCCCAGAAGGTTCAGATGTCCAGATACCAGCACTGTTCATAAGAGAAGAGATTTTATTGATACTTCTTCTAGATTTGGTAGAAGCATAATAAAACTTTGTATTTTTGTCACCAAATTTTACTCATTAGATTCTACTTCTAGATTTCCAATAGACTTCCTCTTTATTCCAAAGAGCTTCAATTTCAGAACTAATTTGGTGAATTTAATCATTAAGAAATTCAAGTCTTTTCATAAGTCATTTATTCTTTTTCTGTTCTTTATACGTTTTTTTATTGGCCAAACAAGTTATAGCAGCTGCACTAGAATTATGTTTTTTTTTCCAAAACGAGTTATGCCTTTGTTTAAATTATTTAGATGAAGGGACCAATGATGTAGAATAATGTTAGTCACTTCACTTTCAGTGTTCCAATCTTTACTATAGTAAAATCTAGGGCATTACCTTTTTGATCAAAGTTAAGGATTAAGGGGCTATGATTAAAGCCTAATGCAGGTAAAAGGGTAATCCAAGCATTTGGGCAAATATTATCCCATATTTGATTAGAGAGACCCCTATCAAGTTTATTTTTAATTAAAGCATTTCCAGATCTTCTATTACTCCAAGAGAAGAAACAACCCTTATAAGTAAAATCATGAAGATGAGTTAAAGTCATAAAATCATTTAATATAGAGGTATCATCAAGAGTGACTGGTTTTCCCCAAAGTTTTTTAATTGGTGATTTAATCATATTAAAATCGCCAATAATGTTCCAAGGAAGGGGTTTCATAAGATTTTCAGCCATATTAGAAAGTTCAGCAAGGATAACATCTTTTAGAGCTTCAGTGGGGTGTATATAAACATAGGTAGTATAAAAGGTATTAAGGTTTTCTTCAATAATCTTAAAGTGAATATAGTATTAGGTCTTTTTTTTCAACTGTAATATTATAAGTGGGATCATTCAAAAGCAACAAACCCCAAACTTTACCATAGGGTTCAACAGCAAATAAGATATTCATGTTAAGGGAGACGGCTAAAGTATTAGTAGCAGCAATTTTGTTTATAGTTTTGGCTAAAAATATTACCTTAGGGTGATGGAGCCGAACACCATTCTTAATTGTCAGAATCGTTAAGGGGATACCAATCCCTTGAAAGTTCCAACTCAGGTGTGTCATATACCCCCGTGGGTTCGTTCAAGGTCAAACCCGCAAACCTTATCATTAAGAGCAGAAGTGGTTGAGTTTTTGTCAGAGTCTTCAATATGATTAATAACTCTCTCAACCATAATTTCATCAAGTATCTTCTCATTAGCTTCGTCAATTATTTTGGGATTTTTAGAGAGATCCCATCTTCGAGCCCATAGCTTTCATCTTTAGTTGAGGATTTAGAAGTGATAGGGTCAGAGGTATATTGTTTGTTGAATTGTGGCTTATAATCCACAAGTCTAGGATTTAGCGTTTCAAAGATGTCATTTGTCTATACGGTATTTAAAAGAGGTATTGGAGTGTTATGATATACCGGTGAGGTGGGTGGTTGTGATGAGATGGGATTTATGTCGGTGGGTGGTGATGTTGGGGAATTAGGGAAGATGATGGAGTTATTATTTGGCTTTATAGGAGAGTAATATTTCGGTGTTATTTTAGTGGGCTTTTCTAAAGAGCCGAATATCATAGAATTTGGGCTAAAAGGGGATTTTTGGGCCAAAATGAATTTAGATGGGGTTAGGTAAATGCTTTCATGGGCTTCTTTTTGAATCTCAGCCCAATCTTTTGACGGGGGCCCAATGTACAATAGGTTTAGTAGTAGATTCTTTTGACTTTAAAATTCTAAGTTGGGTAATTGACAGAGCAGAAGGGTTATTGTCAGAAAGAGGTTCCCCTTTCGTGAAGGTTTTCCATCAGAGTTTAATGGTTAAGCAGAAGACGTCTGGGCCTCGAAAACATTGTTTCTTGATTCTCAGAGAATTTAGGCTCAAATCCATTAATAGCATTTGTAAGCTTTTGCCTTAATTTTTGCTTGTTTTTACATTTATCTTCTTCATGATCGAGAAGTCCACAATCACAGAGTTTCTCAAATTTCAATTGGCCCTTGACAGAGTACCCATCATCAAGAAAAATAGCATAATTACAAGTGATGGGTTTGAAGATGTTCCAATTAATTCTAGCACGAACTTCCCCAAATTCTTTGAAAGTTTTTACAGGAAGTAAAGTAATGCTTTCAAAATTACCCAGTTGTTTGGAAAGTCTTTGTAGCATTATTTTCATTTAGGAGAAGGGGAGGAGTACCGTGAATTTGAACAACAAAAGAGGTTGTAGTGAGTTGAGCATCAGTTAGGCCTTTTGAAGAATCCAATTTTTGGAGGAGTACACGTTTTTCGATGACATTCCATGGTCTATTCATCCAGGCCAGTTCAAGATCTCCAGCTTCTTCAAAAGTGATAATGCATTTATTAAAATCTTGTTTTTCAGTATGACATTTACCCGAAATTCTCCATGAGTTGTTTATGTTTTTTTGCAGGTAGTTGAAACTGACAGCTTCATTGCTAATAATTCTATCATACAATTTTGGACCTTCAAACTGAGCATATACGATTTGGGATCAACAGTTAAAGTGAAGGCTTCATCTGTTTGATGAGTAGGTTCTAAGTGTAAAATTCCATTGTAATAAAGACGTAATGTAAATAAGGTAGGTAGGAATTGAAGATGAAAGATGAAAGATGAAAGCGAAGTAAATGCAGAAAAAAAACAGATAAGGTAGGAAAAATCAAAGCTAAAAAATAAAGGTAAGTGAGATTTCGATGAAGAAAGAGATATCTAAATGAATGAAGTAGAATTTTGAGATTTTGAGGAAGATTAAGATAAAGGACATGATTGAGGATGGTGGTGGAAAGGTTATTTTGGTGATGGTGGTGGCGGAAAAAGGTGTTTGAAGGAAGCAAAACTAAGCTTGAGAGCATAACTATATTGAAAAAATATTAATTTCCTTTTAAAGTATAATTGGATATCTTAATAAAGCAAATTAAACACATATCCATATATTAGTCGAATCCTTCTTTTTGCTAAGTCGAATCAATAGGAATGATGATAATTAAAAGATATAATACAATAGAAAATATGAAATGAGTAGGACAGCAATGTGTGTGGATTTGGCCAACCTGTCTTTGCAACAACGTGATGTCACAAACCATTTTAATGATCTTGATGTGCTAACATCCCTTTGCAAACGCAGCAAGTAAAGTAAAGACGCTTGCTTTCTCTCACACCATGTCTTCTACATGGCCAAGTCCAGCGACCTCATTGTCCCCGTATATCTGATTCGAGACCCATTCTTTTAATCCTTAGAATATTGCCCATGTGTGAGAGAGAAAGATATGCACATATTGATTCAAATGCTTAACAACTAGACACGCTAATGCTTTAATTATATAACTCTATATTTGTTACTTTCATATGAAAAAAATCCTAACTACCAATTTAATAAGATGAAATATCACCACTTAATTGATGATGAGAGGCTCGAAATGACTCTTAACTCAATGCTATGATACTCCTAACTTGTTCAATTTTAATAGTTTAATTATTCTGTCACGTTTCAATAATTAAGTTACTTTTTTTTTGTGAGTTTTTTGTCAGAATATACCTGAAAAACAAAGAAATGACAGAAGTATACCAAGTTCGGAAGTAATTTCAAAAGCATACCATTTCGGTAACCCAGTTACCGAAATGGACCCATGTATTTAGCGTGTCCACCGCCCACCCCAATCCTATAAATACCCCCTCCTCTTCACTCTTTCACTCACACCATCATTCAATTTTCTCTCTAATTACTCTATCCTCTCTACTCACTACTCACGGTAAGTTTTCTTCCTTTTTTTTCATTTTCTTTTTATTTAGATTATTGTTTAATTTTTAATGTTTATTTTCTTTATACCATTTAGAATTCCAAGTTTTGTTCCACCTCTTATATCCTCTACGGAAAAAGATATGTGTTTCTATCTTTTTCTTTTAATTCAAGTTATTATTTAATTATTAATGTTTATTTAATTTATTTTATAATATTTATATTTTATGTAGAATAGTTAAATTTAAATTAGGTTAATATTATTATAATTAGTTGAAATATAAATAATTATAAGATATATTACTATATTATATATTATTATTTTAAGTTAAATAAATTATTGTAATATATTTAGATTTATATCAGTTTGAAAAAAATACGTTAATGTTAGTATATTTTTTTATAATATTAGTTTAAATAATATATTGTTGCATATTTTAGAGTTATTTTCTTGATATTGTTAATTAATTATTTTAGAGTTTAAGAGTTTATTTTTTTTTAAATTACATTATTAGTAAATAAATAAAAAATTAATTTAGAGTAATAGATTATTGATTTATAAATATCGAGATGTATAAAAAATTATTTGTCTTAAACATTAATTATCGAGATGTAGCAACAAATATTTGATTATAACAATTATTTGTGTTATATTAGGAATTTAAAGATGTATACCTCACAAGGTTCACAGGGTGAGAGTAGTAGTAGTTTAGAAGCAAATTACGATAAAAACTTTTTATGGCTTCAAGACAACTATAGGAGCTCTAAGATATTTGAGGTAATTTTAGTTGGTGTAAAATATATTATGTTTATGTAATTATTATTTATTCTCTACTTATTTTAATATTTATATATTAGGACAAAAATTATTATTACAAGCTTAAGTACTATAGAAATGCGCCGTGGTACTTGCACGACGCTCGAGTGAGGCGAATTGTCACGGATGCGGGTTTCGGGTGTATTGAGTCATACGCGAGTATAATTTTAGATCATGCACTATTAATGGCATTAGGCGAGAGATGGAGGCGGGAGACACACTTATTTCTCATGCGTGGTGGTGAGATTACAGTGACCTTGCAAGATGTTGCAATGATTTTAGGAGTGCCTATTGATGGTGAGCCTATCATCGCTGTAAACACTGATGAGGATATCCATGACATGTGTGATCGACTACTAGGTGCCTCTTCAGTTGATTCACGTAACAAAAAAGTGAAAACCGTGAAGTCGCAGTGGATGATAACGCATTTTAAAAACCTACCTGAAAATCCTACCCATGAGAATTTAACATTTCAAGCACGTGCATACATATTATATGAACTGGGTATGCTCTTTTGCCCTGATGCTTCAGGTAATAATATTAATTTGAAGTACCTGCCACTTCTCGAGGATGTAAATGCCATTAGGGGATATAGTTGGGGCTCAGCAATTCTTGCTTCGTTGTACTCAGCATTGTGTGCATGCACTGTACCTGGTGGAATTCATACGTTTAAAGGATGTGCTATCCTACTTCAGGTAATACGTTATATTCTCATTTTATATATTGGTTTTCAATTCTCATTTTATATTCTTAATTTTTAATTTATTTATATGATACATATTTGGTCCTGGGAACACTTTCATGTTGGTCGTTCGTTAATGGAAAGGTTTAAACCTGTTCACCAGAGGTGTTTTGCCTCATTGTAAGTAAAAACAAATAACACTTTATTTACCCAGTGTTCTTTTAGTTATAGTGTTTCGTTGTGTATGACTTTGTAGTTGGAACGGAGACAAAAGTTTTACTCAAAGTTTGAAAAGTTCTCAATTGCAGCTATATAGAGATGAGTTTGATAATCAAGAACATAGTCAGGTATAACGCTAATTCTTAATTTATTTTTATAGTAGATTAAGTTTTATATTTACCATAGGTTATTTGGCGCCCATATGACGATGAGCGGATTGCAACAGTAGCCAATATATGCACTGAAGGCGCCGACATTTACAGTTCCATGGTTCCACTATTTTGTTTTTCCGTCATAGAGTATTATCGTCCAGAACGGGTTATGCACCAACTTGAAGGTATATTCTACATACCGCCAGAAGTCGACCGTAGAACCGATGAGTTACATGATAAGAGTAGGGGCGGAAACATATTTAATGAAATGCTCCAACAATGGGACGAGCGTGCAAATCGCCAGGTTGAACCTGAACTTTGTACAGCTGAGGAATATGCTTTGTGGTATTTTAGTGTTACCCGTAAAATTTTTATGCGACCTTTAGAACGGGATACATGTGCTATATTGGAGGAAGATCTCCAACCATCAAGTACTAAACAAACGACCGAGTTTCGGCCGCGGGGCAGCCAACTGACGTATCAGGTACATTAGGCTTTAACTAATATTCTGTTTTTGGACTCTATGTTTTAAAAAATGATCATCTTTATTGTAGATGCAACAAGTTACTGAATCCGCTATTCAAGATACAGGAGAAACAGCTTTACACGTTATCCGATACGGTGATCGTGGTTTACAAAAATGGCTTAGGCAACGGGCAAATCATCTAAAGGATCTAGGGTTGCACGATGCACAAGACGAAATATTAAATGAGTTCGAGGGCCTATCAGTTTTACCAGATAATGTATCTCCACCACCGCCTGAAGGTTCTTCATCTAGACGTGTGCGATTTAGAAGGGATATGGTATGTGAAATATCTGCCATTCTCCACAATCACAAGAGCGGTCTATAAGATTTACCCTGAAAAGTCCTGGAGCTACCCTTCATGCGGAAGTGTATTCGCGGTATGCCTCCACTTCGTATAGACCCTCCACATGGTTGAAACCTATGAATCTACACTCCCTGGATTTTGTAGTACTAAGATCGATAAAATTCTGAATGATAAACGGAAATGTTTTACCAAGTTTCTCTGGGGAGCCCGTGTCTTTCCGTCTAAGTGTGAAATAATCATTGGACCGATAGAATGTTAGCAATACGATTGCAGTCATGGGCAACCCTCTAGATCCTTTCATCAAGTTGTTGAAAATTTCGGCCAAATTTGTAGTCAGAACACCATATCGGTAACCTCCATCGTGCACGAGCGACCATTGTTCGAGGAGGATCCTCTCGATCAATTTCTTGTAGGCTGGTGTTGTACAAAAATGAGTATATTCTTCTTCGAATTTCCACTTGCAACTCCGACTCGCCATTGTGTACAAGAAGTGCTTCATCGTGGGATTTTTAAATCTGCTGTTGAAATTACTTACGATGTGACGCACACAAAATCGATGTTTAGCAGTCGACAGATGTATTTGCACCGCCTAAATAATGCCAGCATGTCGATCAGACATGATACACAGATCACGTTGCGTTACGAGTTTTCTTAAACACCTACGAAAAAACCCCCACGAATCTGCCGTCTCGCTGCGACTATGGCAAAGCATGAGGGAAATAGTTGATTAACAGAATCGTATGCGACACCGACGAGTAACTTACCGTTGTATTTTCCGTATAAATGAGTACCGTCAATACTCAACAACGGCCTAACAAAATCGGAAACCTTCAATAGCGGCTCCAAATGCCCAGAAGACCATTTCGAATGTTGCGGTGTTTGTGGAATGCTTGATGAAACGATGATTAAAGCGTACAACACTTCCAGGGTTTGAGCGCACGATCTCCGCGAAGAGTCTTGGGAGCTTTGGAAACGCTTCCTCATGGGTACCAAACATTCTCTCTAAGACTTTTTGTTTCGCTCGCCAAGCCTTCGAATACGATATATTGTATTTGAATTGTTGGGAGATGCTTGCCCTTATAACTGAGATGGGTAACACTAAATCAGCTCTCACTAAGTGGTGCACCTTTTCAGCCACAAACTCAGATGTGATGTTGCGATGATTCTTCAACACCACTTCATACCGACATGAGTGAGGTTCGTTTAACTTTGATACAACCCACATCATCGCACTTTTCCGTAACGAACAACGACAGCTCCATCGACAACCCGTATCTTTCATTTTACATACAAGATAAACGTGATCAACAATAGTCCTTTTCACCGAGAATTGGCGGTGTCTAGCTATGTGCCATGCTTTGATGGCGTCCGTAAATGCTTCCTTTGAGTAAAACGTCGTCCCATTACTTATATCACCAGCCTCTCCCACTGAATCAGTATAATAATTCGCCCAATCACTGCAGACGTTTTGATCAGCCCAAGAAACATCTACAAATCCAGGATGAGGAGGTTCCATGATTTTTGGTGGGGCCTCCTCGTTGGTTGACGACCCTTCACTATCGGTATCTGAATATTATCCATCGTTGGACATCATATCATCCTCGGGATTATATTCCTCATCGCTTGACAACCTATCCTCATCAGGGATATAGATTTCATTCATAGTGTTTGGGTCCACTTGAAATAATGCTTCAGTAGATGTTGGAGTAGCTGATACAACATGTGATCTACGAATTACCCTTTCAGTGTTAACATAAACTTGTTGTCGTGAAAAATCTACATACAACTCGATATATCCATTAGTCGATTCCCGTTGCCGATTAAACATTAACTGAATAATCCTGGAATCATTTACAGGGAGCAAATCGTACATTGGAGGATCCCGACTTAATGACATCCTCCACTGGATCTGGACATCAACCTTTTCAACATCAAAACCGCAACCTTGACATATGATTCTTTTTAGCTGGATTATTGACGTATTATCTTCTACTAGAATGAAGATACTGTTTCCACCATTATAAGAGACACCACCATTAGCTTGGCGGTAAATGCTACCATTAAAATAACACTGGATATATAGTGCCATATGACCTACACACTTAACAACAAAACGTTAATATTTATTATAAATATAACAACAATAACTTATAAACGAATATAATAGCATATTATTTTATATTTATCAAATATTATTAATATAGTTAGCAAAAAAACTTAATTATATAAACAAAACTTACTTAGTAGAAAGTAAACCGAGGTTGAAGTAACAATTAGAAAAAATTATAAGAGAGGATAAAATTAGAAAGAATAAGTAAAGAGAGGAAGAGAAGATTGGTGTGAGAATGAGTGATTTTTGGTGGTGTTATTTATAGGGGAAAAAAAGGGTAATTTAGGGATAAAATTTGATAGTTGGGAATTAAATTGGTAGGTATCGGATGAAATCGACGAGGATCATCAACGTGGACAATCCGATACGAGGATCAACAATTGTAAAAGCATTTCGGTATCGGATGAAATCGATGAGGATCATCAACGTGGACAATCCGATACGAGGATCGATAATTGTAAAAGCATTTCGGATACCCAGAATCCGAAAAAGAGGTTTTGTCTCACGAAACAAAACCATTTCGGTAGCTGGGTTACCGAAAAAGAGCTTTTCGGTAACTGGGTTACCGAAATGGTATACTTTTGAAATTACTTCTCAACTTGGTATACTTCTGCCATTTCTTTGTTTTTCAGGTATATTTTGACAAAAAACTCCTTTTTGGTTGGGTAAAGGTTGTATTAATATGGAATAGAAGCTCTACATCACAAATTACATGTCTACATCACAAATTACATGTCCAATCTAATGCGAATGAAGGAAAGAATGTGCATATTTTCACTTTCTTAAGAATCGTATATACAGGAGTGTTGCATTTTTTTCGAATAAAAACCTTATTCAGTAGCTATTACATCGATTAATAAGAAAATTAAAAGAACCAATTAAAAACAAATCAATCCAGTGTGACATGTCAACATTTCTTCTGGTGTACTTTGCCAAAGCGTCAACTGTAGTATTGAAATTCCTATCAATGTGGAGGAACTTCCATAAAGGACACCGACCTAACCATCTTCTAATTTCAACTTGAAAAGATTTAAGACTCCAATAGAGTCCAGTCTTCTTGTTAACGCCTTGAACAAATTCAAGGTTGTCAGAGTAGGGTTGGGGTTGGTGGATCTTCAGAGCGGTGGGGTTGGGTTTTTGTATCTCGTCACTGGGAAGGTGGGAATGGGTGATGATGGAGGGAGGGCGGTGGGGTTGACGTTGGTGGTGTTGATGTTTGGTTGTGAGTGGTTTCATGGTGGGGGGCGATGGTGGTCGGGGATCTGATGAAGGTAGGGGGTGGGGGGTGTTCGGTTTACCAGAGAGAGAAAGAGAGTGAGTGAATGGGATGGGGTGGGGTGTTTCGATTCCTTAATGGGGTTTTGGGGGAGGTCTTTTGTGTTTCAGTGTAGGATAGGGGTTGAGGGGGTATTTTGGGTTTTTACTTGCTTCTAGTTAGGTTTTAATAGGTGTTTATCTAATATTATGGGACGAACCCGAAAAGATAAAATAATGTTATGGGATTTTATATAAGTTAACGAAGTAGGGGATTCAATGATAAGATATCATATTCTTATTGTTGTTACAATAAAGACATGTTATAATCAAGCACACTTAGGCTAAAAATCATGAGTAATGCTGGGTATCACCCAAAAAGTGATCACCCAAATATCACCTTCCTAGGTGGTCCAATGAAACTGTTTCATATAAGAGAGAGAAAAAAAGTAATTAGGAAAGAGAAACAGTTTCATTGGACCACATAGGAAGGTGATATTTGGGTGATACCCAGCATTACTCAAAAATCATTATACAACCAAATCATAAATTACTTAACAATCAAAATTCACCCTAATTAGCTTCCCATAGTACTAAATTGGAAAAAACCATTTAAGGTTGTACATCGTTTAATGACTGCAATTGACGGGCAAAAAAAAAAAAAAAGACTGCAATTATAGCACGTGATCATATATAATACCTAAATAAATACTCTAAATCATATGATCAGATTAAAAATAAAACTAACTAGCTGTTCACCAAGGGTGAAATCGGTCATATAATATTTATATTTTGATCAACTTGGCGAGCTCTGCTCCCGTCCTACCCCACTGTCACTGATCATCTTCTTTATAGCTAAAAGAAACTCTTCTTTACAGTTAGAAAAACACACACGCACTCCAAAATATCGGAGAAAAAAATGGCAGCTTACGTAGGTGTGTTCGTATCTGATCAGTGGCTGCAGAACCAGTTCACTCAACTTGAGCTCCGGAGCTTAAAATCTCACGTAAATTTGCCCTTTTCTTTTTCATTTTGTCAGTTTTGTGTTTTGGATAATTAAATGCCGTTTTGATAGTACGGTTTGTGGATGGTGGTGCAGTTCTTGGCGATGAGGAGAGAGACCGGAGGTTTAACGGTGGCAGACTTGCCGTCAAAACTGTCGAGACTAAAACAAGTAGGAGAGAATCTAACAGACGATGATACAGCTTTGTTTCTTCGCGATTTGCATGAGGATTTGGATTGCGATGTTGATTTTGAGCTCTTCCTTCGGGTAATGTGCATGCATTAATCTAAATATCTTATCAGAGCTTAAATTTGCGATTATTGCTCTATTTTTCTCTTGTTTTAGTTGATTTATATGAGTAAAGGATCTAATATTGATGTTAGTTTAACATTAATATCATCATTTGATTAAGTCTTTATGTCTTAAATTGTGTATTATATCGTTCCATCATATGATCTTTTGTGTGATTAAAGGAGTTTAATTGTATCATTGGTCCACTATGTTATGCATAACTGCCATATTTACCCCTGTTTCTTTAACAGGTTTACTTAAAGCTCCAGGCACATGCCACTACTAGAACGGGTAGTGATGCAAAGAACTCAGTTGCATTTGTAAAGTCTCCAACTTCTACTTTACTCCATACAATTAGCGAATCTGAGAAAACATCATATGTTGCACATATCAATAACTACCTTGCAAATGACCAATTCTTGAAGAAACACCTACCTATAGATGCTTCAACAAATGATTTGTTCGAGGTTGCCAAAGATGGTGTTCTTATTTGGTAATAATCCAAGCTTGCCCAGAATCTTAAGTTTCGTAAAGTGTCGTATAATTAAAAAGTTTTTCAATGCAGTAAACTTATCAATGTAGCTGTACCTGGAACAATTGACGAACGAGCAATCAATACTAAAAGAATCCTAAATCCATGGGAAAGAAACGAGAATCACACATTATGTCTCAACTCAGCTAAAGCAATTGGATGTACTCTAGTCAACATAGGCACCCAAGACTTAATCGAAGGACGGGTAAACATACCTCCTCTTTTATATAATGTAAAATTGAATTTCCCTTTTTCAATTAATTACTATTTGTTCATTTTCAGAGACATCTTGTACTTGGAGTAATATCACAAATCATTAAGGTAAGTGTATACCATAACGATGTTACAAAATGGCGTTTACGTAATTGATTAATTGTTTATGTGTACATTCCTATAGATGCAACTATTGGCAGACCTTAATTTGAGAAAAACACCTCAGTTGGTGGAATTAGTTGATGATATTAAGGTGCAAACATGCTTTCACATCTATTACTATATAAATCTCGTGTCAAAATTGTATACCTTATTACTCTATGTAATAACAGGATATTGAGGAATTAATGAGTTTATCGCCTGAGAAGATTTTACTTAGATGGATGAATTACCAATTAAAAAAAGCAAGTTATAAAAAGACTGTCTCAAATTTCTCCTCTGATGTGAAGGTATATATAATTTGCTGAATAATTTCAAATTGTGAAAATTATGGTAAAATAAGCTATTGATATAATTGTACTACAGGATGCAGAGGCTTATGCTCATCTGTTAAATATCCTTGCTCCAGAACATGGAAATTCATCTACAATGACAGTAAAAAATACTTTTGAAAGAGCAAAATTAGTTCTTGAACATGCCGATAGAATGGGTTGTAGAAGATATTTAACAGCGAAAGATATTGTAGAAGGTTCTCCAAATCTTAATCTTGCATTTGTTGCACATATTTTCCAGCATAGGTATATATATTTACAAACTAATATTATCACAATTTTGCGCTATTATGCACTAACTGTATATAACCTTGTGTTTGTAGAAATGGACTTTCCACTTCAAAACATATATCATATTTAGAATCTGACACCCAAATTTCGAGAGAGGAAAGGGCATTTCGCTTCTGGCTAAATAGTCTTGGAAATTCAATATATATTGATAATGTTTTTGAAGATCTTAGAAACGGGTAAGTGTAACATAATATTTGATTTGAGAATAATTAGTAAAAGAAGCCGAGTCTCATTTTATACAACATCTTAATTACTTGTAGATGGATACTTTTGGAAACCCTTGACAGGATTTCACCAGGGATTGTACATTGGAAAATTGCAACCAAGCCCCCGATTAAAATGCCATTTCGAAAAGTAGAAAATTGTAACCAAGTTATCAAAATTGGAAAGCAATTAAAATTCTCCTTAGTTAACATAGCTGGAATTGACATTGTGCAGGGAAATAAGAAACTAACATTGGGTATGTAAAGTGCCATGATATAAACGAGTTTCTTTTTGTATAGTAAGATCTATCAAACTTTTTTTCAGCGTATCTATGGCAGTTAATGCGATACAATATGCTTCAGCTGCTAAAGAAATTAAGGTTTCATTCCTATGACAAGGAAATTACTGATGCCGACATTTTGGAATGGGCTAAAATTAAAGTGAAAGCTTCAGGAGGAAAGAGTAGTATAGCTAGTTTTAAGGTATAATTTTGATTTTGTATTAAATTATTATTCGTTTGTTTACTAATTTACCTTTTAACAGGATAAGAGTTTGTCAAGTGGCATCTTTTTCCTGGAATTTCTTAGTGTGGTGTCTCCTCGAGCAGTAAATTGGAGTCTGGTAACTAATGGATTAAGTGGTACGTGTTTTCCAATTAAATGGTCGATATGTTACTGAAGATACCAACTTATTTATTTATCAAAACTTTATTAAACGCAGATGAGGAGAAAAAGATGAATGCGACTTACATAATCAGTATTGCAAGGAAGCTTGGATGTTCAATTTTCTTACTTCCAGAGGACATAATTGAGGTAATTTTCCCTATATATCTCTGACTATGTAATTGGTAAAAGCCATTAAGTGATAGTTGATGATATGTTAATTTAATTAGGTGAATCCAAAAATGATCCTCACACTCACAGCAAGTGTAATGTATTGGTGCTTGAGACAACCAGTTGATGAAAGGCAGTACAGATGTTCAGATAGTGAGAGTGGGAGCTTGATGGATACATCTTCATACTCAACAATGGATGACACTACTTCAGAATCATCAGCTGATGAGAGTAGTAATAGATAGCTGGATGATTCAGAATTTATGATGTTTGAATTATTTGTATAGTTGGAGTGTTGTGAATGCAGTTTTGCTAAGTCATATACACGATTTACTCGCACTAAAAATTATATTAAAAAGTAAAGAGCAAGTTAGTGAGTTTATCCGATCCCAAATGGGTAACAAGATCCTCACAGACCTGATCAAATCAAAGAAAGAGACCGTTGACCAATTGTCTGACAAGAGGTTACATCTATAATACTCCCAGGCCTGATTTTCCATGGGATTGGTCTCATTTCTCTATCTATAATTTTTTTTTCATCAACATAACTGATTTTATTGAGCTCAAACATTGTATTCTTTATGCTTTTTTGTACTAAAAAACTAGAGCCTCTAGCAATAATAGTAAGAGAGAAAATACAATGAGTAAATTTTAATTTAAACTATCACTAACAAAACAGTTATATATCTTTGATCAACTTTTGAAAATATCATGTAGTTTTCAAACTTGTGCAATCTCTAATCTCTAAGCTTTGCACTTGAACTTCCTTCTTCCCATCGTTTTGACATAAAGGTTATATTGTATGTGATGAAGAATTTCTTTCTTAGTTTTCATTCTCCCTTCATGTACATGAGCATTACGATTACTCCATATGTTGTAAATATAAGAAGTAAACCACCCGGATTAAATAACATCCACGAACTTACTAAAGCTGATCAGTTCATCCCACGACAAGATATTCAGCCCAATTACTCCACATAACTGCAAACAATCCTTATCATTATTAATTCTTCTAGAGAGAGGACACAGTACAAAGGGGTGATCTCAATCCTCAACTGAAATGTGACAAATTTTGCTAAGTTGTTTTGTTGTATCCTCCATTCCATCATGCGTGCCTTTGTTGGAAGTCTATCCAAGCATGCTAACCATGAGCTGTATGAACACTTAGGTATGTTCACTGTATTCCAAATAAGTCTAGTCCACTCAAAAATGTGACCAAGTTTTGTAATCTCCTGCATAGTGTTCTTGAAGGAAAACTTGTTTTTGATACTAGCTTTCCAACAAATTCTGTCATTACCTGAAGATAAAATAGGTAGAGCCTCAGCTAAACCACTCAGAGAAGATGAAAATGTCATCTACCCTTTGTAACTTTATTGAGAAAAGTGTTTACATTGCTACACTTTATCCAATTGTCCCAGACAAGTGTAAGCTCCATCCTTAACATCATGAGTGATAAAAGTATAAGCAAGCAGTCTAAGAATCTTTTTCAACTCCAAGACAAATCTTGTTTGGTATTATAGCACCATATGCAAACACCTTTGAAAATGTTTTTATGATCCCATAAGCTAAGCAAGTTATTGCTTCTTTGATATTATAGCTCTATCTATAAATATTTGTTCTTGTATTACAAAGAAAAAATAATATAAAGTAAGAAAAAACACTATCTCTCTCTAAAATAAAGATTTTTTCTCTAAATAAAATCTAGAATAAAGATGTGTTAGCAATAAAAAAAATAAAAATAAATATAAATTTTTTAAATGAAAATCAATCCTACATTATTTAATGCGTAGTAAACATTTGTAACAAAAGAAAAGTACTATGTTATTTTGACAATAGAAGAGATAAGTATGTTGAGATTATAAATATCCCATCTGGATTTCACATGTCAAATTGTTCAATATCATAAGATGGTCAAAGTCTATACTGAATCCGTTGAATTTTTTTCAAAAAAATATTTTTACCAAATATGAATAGTAAACCGATTGGAAAAAAAAGAGAAAAAAAACGTGACCTCAGAAATTAAAAGTCAAAGAATTGGCTGAAGAGATCAAACGAAGATGAGGGAGAAGACCAAGCCATTGGAGTAGAAAACATTGTCGATGGGCTTGGTACAAACATGCTGCTAATTTGCATTAAATGATCCATCGTCGGAGTAAAAAGTCCCGATGGCGATATAGGCGGCAACGTGGCAGGTGCCGGCGATAATATCCCCGGAAAATTATGTCTAATTTCAACACCATTTTCTTCAAGAATCCTCAGAAAATCATCACCATCATTATCAGCAGCAACTCTTTCTCTCTCTGAAGGACTTGTTCTCTCTAAGGAGGCATATCTAGCTGCCGGAGACATGTTGCCAGCTCTTGCTGAAGCGGTGGAGGATATATCAGTGGTGGAGCTAGAGGAAGAAGAGGAAGTGAGGCGTTGGACCAAGTTCATGAAGTCAGAAGCAGTGGTATGGATGACTTTAGGAGAAACTGCATAGATAATAACTGGTTGATTCGCCGCCGGTGGATGGAGAGGAGCTTGTGGTGGTAGAAGATGTTTGTGGTAAAAGTGGGATTGTGGTGCAACAGGTGGTTTCTTGATTTTGTGGGAGTCTTTATTGACTTTTAAGGGTGTTGGACGAGGTCCTTGTAATTCAGATCTATTTGTCGGAGATGGCCTCTCACCGGCGGTGGCAAAAGGGTCTAGTGGATCCATGTTGGAAGTAGGTAGTAGGTTGGAGATTGACAAATGAAAGTCGTTATGGTTTTAGACGCCGAAAATAAAATCTAGTTAATATACACGTGGATTTCTAAATTAAGGTTATTAAGGTCATGTGTAAGGAAGCTTCATCTGGAAAAAAGAAAAAATAGGAAGCTTCTTCTTCAACAATAAATAAATAAAAGAAAGAAGTTTCTTCCATTAGATAAAAAGAGTAATGATATATGTCACCCCTTTTCATATCACCCTTTTATCACCCTTCTATATATATGCATTGATTTCCTTGAATAGAAGATAGAGAAAAAATAAATAGGATAGAGAACTCCATTCATTGGTACATGTAGGCATACACGTAGGAGGTGATAAAAGAGTGATACAAAAAGGGTGACAAATATCATTACTCAGATAAAAATTAAATAAAAGACTGTCTCAAATTTCTCCTCTTATGTGAAGGTATATATGATATGCTCTGTTAGATATCCTTACTTCAGATCATGGAAATTCATCTACAATGACAATGAAAAATATTTTCGGAAGAGCAAAATTAGTTCTTGAATATGCCGAATCTCAATCTTGCTTTTGTCACACACATTTACCAGCATATGTATTCTATTGTAGAGGATAAAATATAGAGAATAGAATATAGAGAATAGAATATAGAGAACTAAGAAATTCAGAAAAATAAAATTTTATTAGTCAAATCGGGTTTGACATAGAGATTAAAGTAATAGAGAGATACGATTGTTAGAGATACCGGTACTCCCGTAATATCTTTTTTAACGCTGCCACACCTTTGTTTTTGTGTGTATTTGTACCCAGAAGTCTTTCTGAATCTTCTATGTAAGTTTCATTTTCCAATTTATTGTAATAGTTGTAGTATTACTTCTATTTGAAATATCTCTATATTTTGTTTTTCCACTTTCTTGTAATAGATGTAGTATTACATTTTTGGATTCTCTATATTTATTAAAAAAAATTATTTTTTCAGTGATATTGTTAGATTTATACCAACAATTTTAAAAATACATTTTTAATATCACTGGGGTTTTTTTTTGGAAATGGATCTTCCTATCTTGGCTGTTGCTTCATCATTGAACACAAATGCCTATCCCCGACATGACTATGTTGGAGTATTTCAATGGTTCTAACTACAAACGTTTGGGCACAAAAGCCACAAATATGCCTTGAACAACATGAACTAGACCTTGTCATTCTCGTGGTACTCCCCGCCATTGAGGCTAATGGGGAATATTACCAAAGAGTTACATGCTACGTTTTTGGCTCTCGAAGTTGGGTTTAATAAATCTAATTCAGCGGTAAGGGGATGGATCTTGGATAATGTGACGAACCCCACCTTTCATTTGTATGTCGTTGAGAAGTCAACAAAGACTATATGTGAAACGGTCCAGAATAGGCATGGGGGTGATGATTTTGATGAGAAGAAATACGTCACCGGGAAATGACCCAACAAAATCTAATTAGTCTCATACAAGTCGAAAAGTGAGTCGACTCAAGAATAAGTCCTTAAGTTTCCTCGTTTATATAAGTTTACGGATTATTTTGACCTCTTATATCAACACTATTTAACTCTTATTGAACTAAATATCATAAACAAACATGAAAATATATCAATCGAATATTAAATCTATGTGTAAATGAAGATCTATGAGAAGAGATCTATATGGTGCAACATGAAGGGTTGGTGGTTTTGGATTAAGGGGATAAAGTATGAAAACTAGGAAATTGTTTTGTGTTTTTAAAAGGGCACCTTGCTAATGAAATAGTACCTTAATAAAAGATGGATCGGGTTGTGTTACACTATTGTCAATAGGTGTATGATATGATCATCTTTTGGTACTCCCTTTCATGGGACTTACTGATTTCAATATTCTATTTGTGAATAAAAGAGGTTGGGGAAGTGGATCCTAAGGATAAATTTCATTTGAGTAAATAATGGAATTTACCTTAGTTAGTCTCACTTTGTTGGAAAGGTTTGACTCCGATGATATAATGTCTAGTAACATTACTTATAAGACTGGTATTCATGAATAAGAGAATTGTGGGGGGTGTGTACCCCTAATGAATATGAAATAATTATAAGGAATATGATGTTCTTAATGAACATTACTCAACTTGGTATTGTCATATTGTTAAGAGACTCAAGTGGTGACCATTGGGTAGGGGTGGAAATCGGAAGGAACGGATCGGAAAAAGGGACTTTCGGAAAAATTCCTATTTTTTTCGGAATAGATTTTTTCTGTTCCAATTCCTATCCAATTTTTCGGAACTGGGAAAAATAATTCCGAATTCGGAATTTCGGAATTCGCCGGAAATTCGGAAATTTCGGCACGGAAATTTCGGAACTTTTTGTTCGGAAATGTCGGAACTTTGGGTTCGGAATTTCGGAACTTTTGATTCGGAAATTACGGAACTAAGGGTTATAAATCGGAACAGTGGTTTAAACTTACACGAAGAGTAACAACTGCAGTTAAAAACTAAACTTATGAAACTTACACGAAGAGTAACAGTAGTTAAAAACTAAACTTAAATTTTACTTGAACTAACAAAGTAACAGTAGTTAAAAAAATGCTAAACCACTGTTACTTTTCCAATTACATGAAAAACAAATATTGCAAAAAATCTCGGAAAATGATCCTGCAAATTTATTCCAAAGAAGTCTTGCCTCCGAGCCCCAAAGTGATCATGCAATTTCCTATAAGTTGTTAGAAAAAAGTGAGAAAACAATGTTGTATAAGTTATCAGAGAAAATACGAAAACATTGCTTCAACATTCTTAAAAGAAGATCGCACTAGGCATCGCCGGATTGTCTTTGTTTCGACTATAAGTATCATTGAAACGGTTAAAGATGTAAAAGTCGTTCAACAACATTAACAGGTCTACGGGCATTTTCAGTGATATGAATTTTATTGGCAAATGCATGAATTTGTTTATCTGTTGAAGGTTTTCTTACAAACATTATCAATAATACAAGGAAGAGAGAAGATGATTGTTGAACTTACTCAAAAGATACTTAAGATTTTAATTTTGAATTAACCAAATATTGAGTTGATTTATAAGTATACTTTTCATTTTTGAAATATAACTAGACAATGGATACGGAAGCCAATTTGATTTTCAAGTTCCAAAACTTTTCAAGGATCAAAGAAACATACCATTAATTTTCATGTTTCAAATACACCATGCAATATTATTTTGAAACATAATTTATAATTTGGAAATATAATTCAAAAATAAAATCGGATCGGAAATATAATTCGGATTTAAAATCGGATCGGAAAACCCGGAATTTTCGGAAATTTATATGTAGTTCCAATTCCGATCCGATTTTTTCGGAAAAATTGGAAATCGGAATTTCGGAATTTCGGAACCTTAAAAAGATGTTCCGAAATCGGAATTTTCGGACCGGAAAAGTCGGAAATCGGAAATTTCGGATCCGATTTCCACCCCTACCATTGGGTTATTCTTTGTCATTTAATGAAGTACGAGAGAGGTACTATTGATCTAGATTTGTGTTTTATAATGACTCATGTAGTTCTTGAAGGAATTTTTGTTACGCAAACTGGGTCCCATATAAATGATGAAATAAATGGTTGATTCGTTTACTAAGAAACTTAACCGGGAGAGTTATCCTAGAAACGTTGAGTGATAGGAGTAGAACCCATTTATGGGGAGTCCCAACTATGACTAATAAGTTTACATGATACACTAGCTTCCTATCCATATATTGTAAATTGTGCATACATGAGACAATTAAAACTTAATGAATTCATAGCCATGCGGGGTGGTCATACTGAGACGGACTTGATAAATTCACCGTTAAGGTTGTTGTATATTTCTCAAACTTAATGAATTCATAGCCATGTGTGGTGGTCCTATTTAGACGGACTTGATGAATTCACCGTTGAGGTTGTTGTGTATTTTTTCTACTTAATGAATTCATAGCCTTTAGTGGTGGTCCTATTGAGAAGGACTTGATGATTTTACTAATAGTGTGGGCGCTTGTTGCTCTTGAAAGAGTTTAAGGATGAGCTTATAACTCTTAATGAATTCATAGTCATCAAATGGTGGTCCCTTGTTAAGGACTTAATGAATTTGCCGTCGTGATTGAGAACGACTTCAATGAGACGTCCTTGATGTTCCCAACAGATTAGTTGTTAGGCTAACCATAAATTCATAGCCTGTAAGGATGGTCCCAAAGAGAAAGGACTTGATGTATTAGCGAGACACATGATGAGGTTGAGCTTTATTTCTCTTAATGATCTCAAAATATGAGAGGGGTAGGATAATAAGGCCAGATGCTCTTGGAGATCACCTATGTGTAAGGAAAGGGTGATGTTTGAGGAATCTGTAACTATTAGTCAGGTAGAGTATGTGTTGTGAGGGTTTCGATAAAAAACCATCAAGCTCAAGAGTACGTTCACTTGACAGGAATTTGGTGGTTGTCTCACTTCACTACCTGTCAATTATAAATCGAAAGTTATTGGCACTTAAGTACAATTCACCCAAATACTGGTATTTATGGAAACCTGATCACCTTCTCTCACGATTCTGAGTGGGGTATTCTTGGAATAATTAAATAAAGACAATTTATTTTATTAACTCTTTCATGCTCTTGGGAGAGAAGTGGAAAAAACTATGTGTGTACTAATAGTCTCACATTATAATTTGAGAAAAAATACATTGAAAAGTATTTAATATAAAACGATTTCCAACACTTGATGAAGAATTAATTGCTCTTGAGTGCAGATTAATGACTCTTTATTTCAGCGGTTACCGGAGTTACCAAAACTTGGTCAACAAGATGGCTGACTTTAATGAGTATTGAAGAGCATTTATCACCACCCATTCATGAGCATTTATGTGACGGTTTTTTGTCTTGACATTTCCTCTATAAATAGTGACGTTGTCACTTGCATTTTTAGAGAAAAGGAAAAACTATTCTTGAGAGAATGAAAAAAACTATTATAGAGAGAATATAAAAACAATTCTAGAGAGAATGATAAAACTATTCTAGAGAGGATAGAAAACTATTGTAGAGAATATAATATAGAGAACTAAGAAATTCAGAAAAATAAAATACTTTCTTCTCCATGATTATTCAAATCGGTTTTGACATAGAGATTAAAGTAATAGAAGGATACGATTGTTAGAGATACCGGTATTCCTGGAATATCTTTTCTAACGCTGCTACACCTTTATTTTTATGTGTATTTGTATCCAGATTTCTTTCCAAGTTTTCCATGTAAGATACATTTTCCAATTTATTGTAATACTTGTAGTATTACTTTTATCTGGAATATCTCTATATTTTGTTTTTCCACTTTCAATAATGAAATTTACCTTAGTCAGTCGCACTTTGTTGGAAATGTTTGACTCCTTTGATATAAATGTCTGGTGAAACTCCTTATAATAGTAGTTTTCATGCATAAGAGAATTATGGAGGGTGTGTCCCTTAATGAATATGCAATGATTATAAGGAGTGTGACATACGTAATGAGTATTCTCAACCTGGTATATTTTATATTGTAAAGAAATCAAGTGATGACCATTGGGTAAATATATGTCATTTGATAAAGTATGATAGAGGTACTATTGATCTATATATGCGTTTTAAAATGAATCATGTAGTTCTTGAAGGATTTTTGTTACGCAAACTGGGTCCCATATAAATGATGAAGTTATGGTTGATTCGTTTACTAAAAGACTTAACCGGGAGAGTAATTCTGGAAACTTTAAGTGATAGGACTGGAACTTATTAATGGGCTATGACTTATATATGATGCGCTAACTTCCTATCCATATAGTGTAAATTGCATACATGAGAAAATTCAAACTTAATGAATTCATAGCCATGTGTGGTGGTCCTATTGAGTCGGACTTGATGAATTCGCCGTTGAGGTTGTTGTACAATGCTCAAACTTAATGAATTCATAGCCATGTGTGGTGGTCCTATTGTTAAGGACTTGATCAATTCACCGTTGAGGTTGTTGTATAATGCTCAATATTAACGAATTCATAGCCATGTGTGGTGGTCCTGTTGAGCCGGACTTGATGAATTCACCATTGTGGTTGTTGTATATTTCTGAAACTTAATGAATTCATAGCCATGTGTGGTAGTACTATTGAAACGGGCTTGATGAATTCATCGTGGAGGTTGTTGTTTGTTGTTCCTACTTAATAAATTCATAGCATTCATTGGTGGTCCTATTGTGAAGGACTTGATGAATTCACTAATATGGTGGAGGCTTGTTGCTCTCGAAATAGTTTAGGTATGAGTTTATAACTCTTAATGGATTCATAATCATTAAATGGTGGTCATATTGATAAGGAATAAATAAATTCACCGACGAGATTGTGATACACTTCTCATTGTATGACTTCAAGGGAGACGTCCTTAATGTTCCCAAGGGATGATTTTTTACTCACCACAAATTCATCGCCCGTAAGGGTGGTTCTAAAGAGAAAGGACTTGATGAATCCGGGAGAGACGTGACGAGGTTGAGCTTTATTGCTCTTAATGATCTCAAACCGAGAGGGGTCGGCTAACGTGGCTAGACTCTCTTGGAGATCACCTATGTGTAAGGAAAGGGTGATGTTTGAGGAATTTGTAACTATCATCAGGGTAGAGTATGTGTGATGAGGATCTCGATCTAAAACCGTCAAGTTCAAGAGTCCGTTCACTTGACAGGATTTTGGTGGTTGCCTCACTTCACTACGTGTCAATTCAAATGGAAATGTATTGCCACGTAAGTACAATTTACCCAAATACTGCTATTTATGGAATTTGCTCACCTTCTCTGCCAAAGAACCTAAGTGGAGGATCGTTGGAATTATTGAATAAAAAAAGATTTATTTTATTAATTATTTCATGCTCTTGGGAGAAGTGGAAAATACTATTCGTATACTAATAGTCCCACATTAAAATTTGAGAAGATTATAATTGGAATTACTAAAATTAAAGAGTTTTATTTAATTAATTCTTTCAATCTCCTATCACCAAAGATTGTTACGTTCACAAAGGCTGGTGTAGTAATGTCATCCTTACCAACAATAACAATACTTGTAATCTCACAATCATCCACAAAGGATGTACCACAAAGAATGTTGAGGTTTGATGAGGTGTCATCCATATGTTGATTTTTCAGTAGATGAAGGGGGTCGTCTCACAAGTGTCAAAGTCACCACACTACCTTCATTCCAGTCGTTTTCAAAAAAGTCTTTCATAAGACTTTCCTTCATAATGATAATTACTTTTGTGTTTATTTGGTATCTTTAAAAAAAAAAATTATTCTAGCAATCCAGTATTTTTATATAGTAATAATAATAATGAAAGTCTTAGAAGTTTCTCGGTTCCAAACATCCTTGATACCTTCTTTGATCACATGAAGGATTCTTGCTTCAAAGTCACTATTCCAAACATCAATGTTGTTGGGGGTAAGAGAATAATGTATTCTCAATGGCCTCAATCGGATGATTGCAAATATTATATCTCGGGACGAGTGTGCATTTTCTTTTGCGAAGTGATGCCTTACACATGATTTCTTTATTGCATCATTTCCGGATGAAAGCTCTAATTTAGTGGGGATTTTCGCACTTCCAGATTTTAGGATCCCTCATGGTACCTAATAAGGACATTTTTGATGGATTTTCAGCAAGGAGTTGGTTGATAACATGGTAACCTATTTTGGTGATATAACTTCCTTTGTTAGAGTGAGACCAAATGATATTGTCATCCTCCTCTTGTGCAATAAGGGGATTATACAAATATGCTCATCCGCCATCCGGTAAAAAGAGTCATTTATAAGTGTCGTGTTCTGTCCCGAGCCATCGAAAAGAAATATCTCCTGAAGCTTTTTGACATAAACGTTTGCTGGTCTCATGATCGGAATATGAGATGGAAGCCATTTATCCCTCCAAATATCAATGTTTTCCACATTTCCAACTTGCATAGCATATCCCCATATAAGGGAATCCTTCCATTCTAATACAAGTTCAAACTCCAAGACTTGGTCTTCTTAATCGGTGTGTACCAAACTGAATGATGAGAGACATAGATTCCTTTGAGGACTTTACTAACTAATGAATCGGGATTTGTAGTAAATGCCAAGCCGTTGAGGCTAAGAGTGCCAGGTTCATATTGCCAAAATATTTGAATCCCGATCCTCCATACTTTTTAGAAGTCGCCATTTTTTCCAAAACATTCCAGTGAATCCATATTCTCCCAGAGCCCCATCAAAAGTTAGCCTCCATCTTAGACAATTCCTTGTCGAAAATCTTGGAAATCAAAGAATATACATGGTGTTATTCTGTATAGATTGAAGCACATATTTGATAAGTACCTCTTTTCGTCCATCAAAGATGATATCTTTCCATCCATTTGATTTTTGGAAGAAACAATTCTTAACCCATTGGAGAGTTGTGATTTATGATATTGTGTAATTCATAGGAAAGCCCATATATTTTTCCATCGATTCTACCTTCTTAATACCCAGAGAGCTAACAATGTGTTCAATAAGTTCATCCGAGTACCTTTACTAGAAGTAGATGCTAAATTTACTGAGGTTTTTTATTTCAAGTATTCGCTCAAAGGATTACACCATACACGTCCAAATATTTTTACTCCGTATAAGGGTATTTGTAGTTTAATCTCATACACTTGGCGAGGTTTTACTACGTTTTCTCAAGGTAAATGAAATCCTTTGGAACTTTCATCTATATGTCATTATTGAAATATGGTAACTACATCCGTAAGGCGTATTTCTAAAGTTTCAGAAGATGTGAGACTTAGTAGAAGTCGAAAACTAATTGCATCCATTACAAAAGAATATGTCTCCTCGTAATCAATTCTAGTTCTTTGAGAAAAATCTTAGGCTAAAAGTTGATTTTTATGTTTTATAATTTCATTGTTATCATTTCTCTTTTGCATGATAACCCACTTGCACCCAATTGGTTTTACACCTATAGGCATTTGGACTACATATCCAAATAATTGGCGCTTATCGAGCGAGTTTAACTCTATTCGGATTGCTTCTTCCTATTTTTCTAATCTTTTATCTGTCGACATTCTACCACACTTTATGGTCATGATCCTAGTTATTTTTTTCAAGCACTACATTGAACGTAAATGTACCATTCACATAATTTGTTTCACGATTTCATGTATTTCCATTAGATAAATAATCTACAATTTTTCTTAATTTTCGGCACCTCGGCCTCTTCAGGGACCGTTTTATCATTACTTCCTTCAAGACTAATACATTGGTCAATATTAATTTACTCAATCATTCATGTTGTATTTTATAGATGTCCACTATGCCTTAATTTTACCATTTCATAGTTTTCCCCTTGAGATGTCTTCTAGGGCATGTATCTTTCAGACCGACATATCGTCACACTTTATGTGTGGGTTAGATGCACTGGCTGCATGATCATTTATATGTCAAACTGGGACATCAATCCTTCTTGGGGAGTCTACAACAGGTATATAAGATTTCACAATATTCTTCATGTCTATGAATGCACCAAGTATATTATTTGTAATGCTTTGCAAATGAATAATATTTTGAACTTCAAGTTCTGATCCCCTAGTTTATGGACTGAGATGAGATAATGGGATTGTTTTACATGATATGTCACACTATAATTTAGGCTGCAGTGTCTCTCCCTCTAATGGAATATTGTCTCATTAAAATGAAAATTCAAAAAATGTACTCTGAAAAGATCACCCATCGATGGTTCAATATATCAAATAATAGAAGAATAATCAAACCCAAAATAAATCTAAGTCATTGTTGTAGACCCATCTTACTATGTTATGCAGGTGATATGGGAATATTTACATCTCAACCAAAAATATGTAAATGAGATACATTAGGTGGATGAACATGCACAAGATGTAATGGAGAAAGATTATATGTAGTAGACGTAATACAAACTAATGTACTAACACGAAGAATTTCATGCCCCCATGCAGACATAGGCAATTTAATTTTTATAAGTAAAGGTTTAGCGATTAACTGAAGACGTTTGATAAAAGATTTAACTAAACCATTTTGAGTAGTACATGGGCAATTGGGTGTTCAAGATCGATTCCTACTTACATTTAATATGCATCAAAGGATTGAGATGTTAATTCTACGATATTATCTAGGCAAATGGATTTAATAGAATATTCTAGAAATTATGATTTCAAATGAATAACTATGGCCACCAGTCTAGAAATGCATGGTTACTTGAAAATATTAAACAAACACAAGACCACCTATTAGATGCATTTACTAAAACCATAAAATAGTAATATGGTCCACAAGATGGGTGAGCCAGTCCACAAATATCTCCTTGGATACGTTTCAAAAAATTTGGGCATTCAAAACAAAATTTAGTTAGGGATGGTCCCACAATTAATTTTCCTTGATAACATGCATCACAAGAAAAGTCATTTGGTAGAAGAATCTTCTGGTCCTTTAAAGGGTGACCATATGAGTTTTTAATTATTCGACGTATCATAATTGCCCGTGGGTGACCAAGTAGGTCATGCCATAATACAAAGTTCTTTGATACACTATATCTTTGTTTTTGCACAATATGTATTTCCACTACTCAGAAAGTAGTATGATACAACCCTGAAGAAAATATAACTTTTCTAATAAACACTTTTGGTTTGATTTCCAAGAAATAATGAAAAGATATTCCTTATCACCGCCATTTGTGGTTTCTAAATGAAATTCATTTCGACGGATATCCGTAAAACTTAAAAAAATTGAGATTTGCTAGAATATAACATGTCGGTTATATTGAATTGTGTACCACACAACAATATGATTTTTGCATATTTAGAACCTTCAATTAAACGGGATGAAAGGTTTATTGTAATCACACTAGTTTGGATTAAGTTTATGCTAGTGAGATACACATGATCTCAAAGTATAATGTCGATAGTTACACTGTCTTTCGAACATATGCACGTATTATCCATTTTGATATCTTAAAAGCTTAAAAGATTTAGAGAAGCTTTAAAGATAGCATCTTGAGGATAATTAATAAAGTTCAAGATAACTAATAAAGTTCAACACTTTGATTTAATATTTATTAGACATCTATGTTGATAACGTGTTGTAAAACTAAAGATGATAATTTGTAATTGAGAGAAATATAAATTCTTATTAAAATTTATGAAATTTTATTTGGTTATGAAATGATATTAATATCAAATTTTATATATATATAAAAATATAAGTAACACAATAATTAATTTAATTTGTTCTGAAACTAAGAAACTATTTTATAATAAATTGTTTCAAGTTTAATTATCTATATTTTACAAATCAACAAGGTATTATTACAATTCCTCACATTGGATGATATATGTATATCTGCACAACGACATTTTGTAAAGTATTATGATTTATGCATATGTATTTAAAAAAGAAAACCAATCATCGAAGAATGGAAAAAAGTTTAATCCAATATTGAATGTTCATATATTATGACTAGTATTAGGACACAAAGTCATGTATTAAAATTACAATTACTAATTATAAAAAGTAACTTCATGAGTAATTTAATGTCATGTGACTATTATAATAATTAATAAATATATTTTATCATAAAAATAGATGTAATAAATAATCCTAATAAAAAATTACATGGAATTAATTAGTGATGCATATAAAAATGAAGGTAAAAGAATGGTATTTTCTCGAGCGTGAGGTGATTTACACTCTGTAAAATGTAACTCTCTACAAGTGCATGGATCGTTCCAACTAGTAAATATTTCCATATATATATATATATATATATATATATATATATATATATATATATATATATATACTAGATATAACCCGTGCCCGAGGGGCACTATAAAAAATTGATCTACTTTTTATCAAACAAATAAAAATAATAGATTTCTTATTTTATTTCCTTATAATTTTGATTAAATAATAGATAATTTATTACATTTACAAAAATAAACAAATAAAAAGTGTAGAAATAAATTGAAATAAATAAACCATTTAGAAATATAATAAATAACATTTTGTTAACTAACTTGTTGGGCATTTGGTCTAAAAAGTGACTTTTTGTAAATCTCACTTGTCTCTCCTTCATAAAAGTTATGCATGGTCTTTAGTAGTGTAACCTGAGCGTTAAATACATAATTTATCTCAAAAAACTAATAGAAAAAACAAAATATACGGGCTATTTTGTAACGTTTTTCATAATATATAAATTTTTTTTTTTTTTTAAAATGCATGCAAAAAATTGCATAAAAGTAATACGTGGCAATTTCGGGATCAATGTACTTTATATGTGCGATCTATCTAAACACCCGAAGTTGGAGACAATGCATGAAAAAAAATTCATTAATGCAACGTGGGGCCAAAATTGCATCAAGGTACCTGGAGCAGTGATTTATGTAACCTCAATTGCATTAAACTATTGATATAAAAATTTGGATACCACATTTAAGTTCATTTATAATAAAGTCATCATGCATTCACAAATGTATTAAGTTACTGATATAAAAATTGTGATACCACTTAATAGTTCATTTAAACTAAAATCATCATTTATTCATAGTATTAGGGAAGCAGGTAGATTAATATAATGGAAATTTTAAAAAAAATACGTGGTTTGACTTCAATAAATATTAATGCGCAACTTCAGTAAAAAATAATTTAGTAAGAGAGGGATGACATAAATTGCACTACTGGTCCTTATGACATACAATATACCGATCTGTATATCTCAAAACTTTAATTGTTGTAAAAAACTGTATAAGAATCAAAAGAAATGAGAAATATCAAAATGTTCAAATGTAGTTATAAAATTTAGAAGAATGACATAAATTGCAGTATTGGTCCTTATGACATACATTATACCGATCTATATTTCTTTTCTATGAATTGCAAAAACTTAAGTATTGGTAAAAAAATGTATAAGAACTAAAACAATTAAGAAATTATACTTTTAACTAAAAGAAATGAAAAAAAATTACAGGGATTTTTTTCTTGAATGGGATATATGGAATTTCGTCCTCGATTATTCTTTCTGGATTATTAAGATGTAAGTATGCACAACAATGACAGGTAACTACTAAATACATCAAATAATCAGAAAATAACAGGAGTATAAACACAAATGTATTAAGTTATTGATCCAAAAATTGAGATACCACTTAATAGTTCATTTAAACTGAAGTCATCAGTTATTTATAGTATTAGGAAAGTTATTAGATTAACTTACTTGAACTTAAAAAAATACTTGGTTTGTCTTCAACTTATATCTCAATTATTGATCCCTCTGAAATGACAAAAAATCAAATACTCAACTTCAGTTAAAAAGGTATAAGAATCAAAACATCTGCAGTATATCAAAATGTTAAAATTTAGTTAAAAATTCAGAGGATGGACATAAATTGCACTATACAGAATAAAAATAATCAACATCAGTTAAAAAGTTCTAGTAAAAGATAAATTACATAAATTGCACTATTGGTCCTTATGACAGATTAGATTAGTTGAACGTAAAAAAAATATTAAAGCATTTACAAATGAATATTAAAGCATAAAGTAGTGACCTAAAAGACGTCACAATGTTTTTAGATAGTATTATGAGGCAAATAAGTAGAAAACATGATAAACATATACATATATGACTTGAGAGTTAACATTAATTCTCACAGTATATTAGAGCTTGAAGTGGACCGGTTTTACTGTCAATAAAACGAATTTCATATCTACAATCTAATAATTTCTACATTCTAAATAAGATCGTTGGACAACAAAGATTTATATAGAATCTCAGCTGTAGTACTACTCAAATGGTAATCTAAAAAATAAGACCAAGACGCATCCTAAAATAGCAAATAAACTAAATAGAATTCTCAATTTATGACTATGACATAGATTTGTATCATAAAACAAAATTACATTGACCCTTTGACTTAAAAGAGCGTCAGTCTCCTATATTTATGAAATATGGCTATTTTTTATTATTTCCATTACGGACAAAAAAAACCTAGAAGATAGGAAACTCTTACTAAATTGCCTTAGATTAATTTACTTAAAATTAAAAAATTACGTGGTTTGTCTTCAACTTATATCTCAATTATTGATCCATATAACATGACAATAAATCAAAATACTCAACACTGACAGATAACAACTAAATACATCAATTAATCAAAAAATAACATGGAGTATAAACACAAATGTATTAAGTTATTAATCAAAAAATTAGGATACCACTTTTAGTATATTTAAACTAAACTCATCAGTTATTCATAGTATTAGGAAAGATGATAACTTACTTGAACTTAACAAAAAAAACCTAGAAGATAGGAAACTCTTACTAAATTGCCTTAGATTAATTTACTTAAAATTAAAAAATTACGTGATTTGTCTTCAACTTATATCTCAATTATTGATCCATATAATATGACAATAAATCAAAATACTCAACACTGACAGATAACAACTAAATACATCAATTAATCAAAAAATAACATGGAGTATAAACACAAATGTATTAAGTTATTAATCAAAAAATTAGGATACCACTTTTAGTATATTTAAACTAAACTCATCAGTTATTCATAGTATTAGGAAAGATGATAACTTACTTGAACTTAACAAAAAAACCTAGAAGATAGGAAACTCTTACTAAATTGCCTTAGATTAATTTACTTAAAATTAAAAAATTACGTGGTTTGTCTTCAACTTATATCTCAATTATTGATCCATATAATATGACAATAAATCAAAATACTCAACACTGACAGATAACCAGGGGCGGATCCATGTGGGGCCCAGAGGGGGCTCAAGCCCCCCCTGAACCCGTAAAATTTATGATACGTTACTGTAATTTTGTCTCGAAAAATAATTTGCCCCCTATGAAAATTTATATAAAAGTTAATGCACAAAAGAACATATAAGTGATTGTGTCGTAGTGGTTTAGTATTTTTACATATTAGCATACGATATAGAGGTTGGGTGTTCGAATCATAGCATTTACTTCTTTTTTTTTTCCAAATATACATATAATAGAAAAAATTTCCAATATAAATTTTGTATTTGATGATAGTATTACTTAATAATGTATTATTTACATCAATCTAATGAATTTATAATGTTTAATTTTTATAAATGGTTTATTTTTCATATTTATAAATTAGAATATTAAAATAACATATGCTATATCAATATAATACTAATGATACTATATACATTTAGTGTATATATTGGTGTTGGTTTACATATTTTTTGGGTAATTAAGAACGGGTAAACTCATCAATTAAAGAGACGATGAATGTAATGGTGTTAGATTATCATATTTGCATTTTAACCTTTCTTGTTATGTGTTTATGTATCTTATTTTTACTTTAAAAAATTTAAGAAAGGGTTGATCCCCGAACTTCTATATATTTCAAGCCCCCCCTCAATTTAGGTTCTGGATCCGCCCCTGCAGATAACAACTAAATACATCAATTAATCAAAAAATAACATGGAGTATAAACACAAATGTATTAAGTTATTAATAAAAAAATTAGGATACCACTTTTAGTATATTTAAACTAAACTCATCAGTTATTCATAGTATTAGGAAAGATGATAACTTACTTGAACTTAAAAAGTTACGTGGTTTGTCGTCAATTTATATCCCAATTATTGATCTATCTGAAATGACAATAAATCAAAATACTCAACTTCAATTAAAAAAGGTATAAGAATCAAAACAACTGCAGTATATCAAAATGTAGTTAAAAAATTCAGAAAAATGACATAAATTGCACTATACCAAATAAAAATAATCAACTTCAGTAAAAAAAATCTAGTAAGAAAGGAATTACATAAATTACAAATTGCACTATTGGTCCTTATGACATATGATCAACTTCAGTAAAAAAATTTAGTAATAGAGGAATTGCATAAATTGCATTATTGGTCCTTATGACAGATTAGATTAGTTGAACATAATAAAAAATATTAAAGTTGGACAACAAACGAATTTCATATCTACCATCTAATAATTTTTTCATTCTAAATAAGATCGTTGGACAACAAAAACTTAAGTTTAATTAAGAAAAGGTATAAGAATCAAAACAACTGGATCAAAATGTAGTTAAAAAATTCAGAAAAATGACATAAATTGCACTATACCAAATAAAAATAATCAACTTCAGTAAAAAAAATCTAGTAAGAAAGGAATTACATAAATTACAAATTGCACTATTGGTCCTAATGACAGATTAGATTAGTGAACGTAATAAAAAATATTAAAGTTGGACAACAAATGAATTTCATAATGTTTAAGATCGTTGGACAACAAAAACTTAAGTTTTGTTAAAATAATGTTTAAGAACTAAAACAATTGAGAAATTATACTTTTAAGTAAAAGAAAGGAAAAAAACTTTTGTGATTGAATGAGATATTTGGTAGTTCTTCCTGCACTAATCTTTAGAGTGTAGCATAACTTTTTTTTGAATGAGATATTTTGTAGTTCCTGGATTATTAGTTAGTTAGGAAAGAAGTAGTGGTGATAGTAATGTGGTTTATTATTGTTAGAATACATGTGGCAAGATCCAGATGATTTTAGATGCCATATATTTTTGTTGTAAGTAAATCTGGACCATTCTTTGACTTTTTTGCTTGTGCCATATAATATAGATATATATAGATATATATATATATAGATATATATATATATATATATATATATATATATATATATATATATATATATATATATATATATATATATATGTTGTATGAGAATCGAATTGCCTAATGCCAGTTTTAAAAACTTGAAACCTCCACGCTTTGCACACTGAGCTTGAACCTTGCTTTCAGAATCAAAATTCTGACTTGGAGGCAAAAGAGTTTTTATTTTCTTGTGTGGTTTTTATTCTTGGAAGAAAACTGGTGAGAAGTATATTCTGTATAATGACTCTCGTTATATTTATAAAAACTCAACAGAAGAAAATGAAAAGGTCTTTTGTCTCCAAGTCAGAATTTTGATTCTCAAAGCAAGGCTCAAGCTCGGTGTGCAAAGCGTGGAGGCTTCAAGTTTTTGAAGCTGACATTAGGCAATTCGTTCTTATACAACGGATTAAGGTATGTAATCGATATTTTGTTCAGTTTAAATTCTTAAATCGCACCAGATAGTTTATTGGATTGCAATATATTTTTCTGCTGTATTTTATATATATATATATATTCCTTTTACATATACGAATACTGAAAATATTTCCTTAATTTTAAAGCAAAACGAACATTTGTATCTTCAACTTATGAGAAATTGACCCTTATTACTTGTCAAGTGCTTACCGATAATTTTTACTACTTTCTAATATTCTCCACCTAAGTTACATTTATAGTTACTCGCTACTCTTAGTGCATAATATATTTCATGTCTTACACAATTTATGGTAATACCATATAGAATCTTTGTTTTAACAAATAGGACTATTTACATGTTTTCTTTTCCTTTAAAGGTTCTAGGACAAATCCTCCGACTAAGAGTAATTCCAATGCGTTTTGTTAATGATGACGTCATTAGTATATTAATTTATTATTAATATTTTATAACAAAATTTTGGATGATTATTGATCTAGCCAAATTCACTGGTGATACTCTTATGATCTAGTGTATTTGCTATTAAATTTCGGAGTCATAATTAAGCCTAATTCCCTTTTAGTCAAAGCCATTAATTATTTATGCATACAGCACCCCACACAGGGCATTACACTCCATAAATTTTTACATACATTATTCATGCGTACAGCACCACGCATGTGTTTAATACCTAGCTCGTTACCTACTAAACCTATTTTGTTCAGTCACGAACCCATACGGTGGTCCAAAGATGCAAGCTAGCATGTGGATTGATCTCGTTTATCCGAAGATAAGTCAAATAATTATGAGATTACTTAATGAGTCTTATAACCTTCATGTGACCTACCATGTTCATCTTTTTGTTACTGAAAGCTACTTGTTGTCCTCGCCTAGATTTTTATTTTATTTTATGTAAGAAAAAAAAATTAAAAAGTAATTAAGCTCTCGCCATAATTCTTATTTTCCGCGACAACATTTATGTACTCACCAATGAGTGTCTTTCACAAAAACATAGCAAATAATTAGTAAGGACATTGTCGTCGGTAATAAGTGACGAGTATAAAGAAAAAAGGAAACAGAACACCATTATTGGTAATTTTACCCACTTTTTTTTTTGTCAAAAGTAAACAAAAGTAAATATTACATCTTAACTCTAGTTAAATAATAATTATAGAGATCAATGATAGAACTTGACGGGGTGTCCCAGATGTTGTAACCCCGCTTGGTAGTTTTGGCGGCTAGATATGCAATCTGGTTCAAATCTCTCTTGATATGGAAAATCCTCCACCTCGGGAATCTTTTCATCCATCCGAGTGTTTCACAAATTATTGGCCTGATCTGCCAACTAATGCACCCTCCTTTGGCGATACCTTGAACAACTTCAAGGTTGTCAGAATAGAACGAGTTATTCTGTATCTGAAGTTCTGCGGTCGCCTTCATGGCCAGGAGGACAGCCCAGCTTTCTCCTTCTACTGCCGAATTGACTCTTGCACGCTTGACAACTTTGTGTTCTATTCTGCCATCTTTATCTGCTCCAATTGCCACAATGCCGGCCGGTTCCCAGCTATGGCTGAATGCCGCATTGCTCATCCAAAGTATATCCGCATCATCATCACTAAATGGGTTTTCATTCTCTTGTTTATTTAAAACTGTTCCATTTCTCTTGTCTCTACCCACTTAAATGCTTCTATGTTCCCCAAATCCATAAATAGTGATCGAGCCATTATTAATGAAACTTCTCTACTACATCGTACATGTGTGGGCCTCACTTTCAATCAAATATATCCATCAAATTCTCTAAAATTAGGTATTTTCTAAATTTTGATCTTTTTTTTTTTTTGTTTAAAATATGTAATTGTTGTATTATGCTTTGACTATATAAATGCAATGTGCATTAGTGGGTGTATTTTAGGTGTTATAATGTATAATTTTTGGATATAATTGTTATTTTTTAATTTTTTAATTTAGTTATAATTATAATAAAATGTTTAACTTAACTTAGATAATGGATCCGGTTATGTACAAGAGTTGGATTAAATTAAATAATTTCGTTACGAGGGAATATATGTCGGGTATAATGGATTTTATTAATTTTGTGAAAGAGATATATCCAGTAAAATATCTTGTCAGTGTGATCATTGTTTCAATAATTAAAAATTTCATATTGACGATCTTAGAGCGGATCTTTATAAATAGGATTTTTGGTCATCGTATAAGGTTTGGACGAAACACGAGAAAGAAGAAGTATTTCCCGTGAATGACTCAATTGTAGATAATTAAATGTTGAATGTGTTGGATGATTTGAGACGCACTATGGAAGTTAGGGGTCACTCCGGTGACACCGACATGGGTGACGAGAATTTTGCTGGAGAGGGTCGTGGGTGTTTCGAAGGCTTTGTTTGAGGAAATGGACTCCTAGTTGTACCCTAGTTCTACTACGATGAATTCTTGAATTTTATAGCCAATTTAATGCATGTCAAAGTGAAGAGCAAGTGGACAAACACCTCTTTTACCAATCTTCTACAGTTGTTGGGTCGTGTTTTGCCAAAAGGTCATACTTTACCTTCGTCTTATGAGGAGTGCAACTGAAAGCTGAAAAGTTTGGGCATGGGATACATCACGATGGATGTGTCTTTGAATGATTGTGTTTTGTATTATAAAGAGAATGAAAAACTAGATAAGTGTCCAGTATGTGGTGAATCAAGGTGAGATCTGAAGAAGGGGAAGTAAGTGTCACGTGAGAAACTGCGTTATTTTCTGATTTTGCCAAGGTTGCATATAATGTATGCTTCGAGGCACACCGCCAAAGATATGATTTGGCACCATACTAGAAAGAGTATAGACGAGAATGTGTTGCGTCATCCAGTTGATTGTACTAGTTGAAAAATATTTAACGAGAGGAATCCCAAGTTTGCTAGTGAACCACGTAATGTACGCCTTGGTTTGGGCATTGATGGCTTTTGTCTATTCTCCATGCAAAACAACTCATATAGCATGTGGGCAGTTATATTGACAATCTACAACTTGTCGCCTTGGTTATGCATGAAAGAATCCACATTTATGCTTACACTCTTGATCGGGTCCTCATTCACCTGGAAAAGATATAGATGTATTTTTCCTTCCTCTTATAGATGAGTTGGAAATATTATGGGGGACATGGATCGTAACATACAATGCACATATGAAGGAGGAATTTGTAATGAAGGTTTGTTTGTTGTTCACAATTAATGATTACCCGGCTAGATCGTACACTTCAGGATGGTCGCGTCAAGGTTACTTAGCGTGCCATGAATGCATGGACTCTACTTCGTCCGTGCAGGTGAATAAAGGGGTTGTTTATATTGATCACAGACAGTGGTTACCTATTATCCATCGGTTTAGAAAAGACGTATCTTTGTACAAGAAAGTCGAGCATACGACCCCACCTAGAAAACATAGTCCCGACGATATTCAGACGCATTCAGATGGGTTGCCTATTGTGTTTTTGACAAACATAAGGATTTTGGTGGCAAGGCTTGTGAGTTTAATTGTAATAAAAAGAGTATCTTTTATCGTCTACCATATTGGTCTAGAAAATTTGTTATAACATAACATTAATGGTATGCATTGAAAGAAGAATGTGTGTGATAGTCTGCTCGGTACAGTGGTTGGTCTAGATGGGAAAATCAATAAAGATAACGTGAGAGCAATGAGGGACTGAAAGATATGGGTATAAGGAAAGAGTTGTGGTTGTTTGAGAACCAATGGAAAACGATACTACCGAGCTCAAAGTATGCGTTAACACCATATAAGCGACGTGTGTTTCTAGATTAGTTGAGGCGCAAAAGTTTCCCGACAGATTCAAGTCTAATACGGAACAACGTTCAAGTGATTTGGGGAAGATCATCGATATGAAATCCCATGATTGTTATATATTAATGCAGTTTCTTTTTGTGGTGAGTATTCTAGTGCTAATCAACAATAAATCGATAAGTGATCCGATTATTGGATTGTATAACGTGTTTAGATTTTTTTGTAAAAAGAACCTAAGTTAGAAATAACTAGAATCGAGAAAGTCTAGAGTGGTCGAACTTATGTGCAAGTTGGAGATGATTTTTCCTCCCGCGTTTTTGACATAATGATTCAATGTTTTGTCTACACTTGTATGCGATACGAACCGTATGATACGAGTATGATACACATATGTAGCTATTCGACTCAAGCCGTAAATCATTGTTAGTCACGGATCGTAGTTGAATCGCACTGAATTGTTCTGTTTCAATTTGAATCATGGAATCGAGCGATTCACATTCAGCCTAATTTTCAACCCAATTCGACAAAAAAAGAAGTTGCTAAACAAATAACACTTATAGTAAATAATTAAAACCCTAAACTTTTAACCTAATATATAAAATTATATAGCTTTCATTTTTACACTTGATCTTGAATTGTTTCTCTTAAATTGTTTTTCTAGAACTTTACCGTTATTAATATATAAAGTTATATAAATGACAAAAGAGACTCTTTCTTAATTTATAATAAGTTGGACCTTTTTTGTTATAGTATTGTGTATAACTGCAACAATAAACTAAAAAGAATTCTAATAAATTTGTAATGTTGTATTACTTCAATGATAAGTTAAAAGAACTGTTTTTTTAAAAGAGACGATGAATTGCTTGATCAATTTCCTTGAACAACAGATTTTAAAAACAATTACCCTGAACATAAAACATATATATCTATAGTTAGAAAAAAAAATCATATATATAAATTAGTTAAATTCAAAAAGTATTAGAAAAATTATAATATCAAATAAAAGTTATATATATATAAATCATTAAATATATTATATTTCAAAAATTAGTAACTAAGCCGTTACAATTCATAATTTAATATAATATACGATTCGAAAAAGTAACATTTTGATTTTCGATACGATTCACGTTTAAATGTGATAGTAGTTTTTTTAGACAAAATAAAGCTTATATTAAAATAAAGAAAGGTAGAGGGATCACCCAATATCAGATGAGCTCGCCCCATGAAAGCCAGTACACAAAAGTTCGAATTAAGTGGGATGAGGATTACAAAAACCTTTTGCTATCCAATCTGCCACATGGTTAGTAGTCCTTCGATTGCCACACACTTGAATTGCGTTGTGTGTCTTCACCAAATTTTTAATATCCTCGAGGATAGTTCTGACCTTCCATGGACAACTCGTGCTCAGGGAATAAATTGCGCTTTCAAGTATGCTTCAACATCAGTTTCAGTTCTGGTGTAAAAGGAAGCTTTGTCAATGAAGAAAAGGATAGAGTTCCTTAATGCCTTTGCTTCAGCTTCAAAACTGGAACATACTTTAATCTCCATGGCAAACCCAGTGATTAAGTCACCTTCCCAATTACGTATAGCAGCAGCAGCAGTAGCTTTTCCTAATTTCAAAGTAGCATCAAGGTTCAATTTAGAAGATTGTTGTGGAGGGATCGACCATGAGCTAGCGGTGGACAACCAGGGATAGTGAATAGTAGCAGGGATAATATAACTTTGACATGTGGGATAAAATGAAATAGAATGAATACCATTATAAAATTTTGAAATCAGGCTAACACAAGAATCATAATTAATAGGGATATTATTAAAAATAACTTGATTACGAGTCAACCAAATGACCCAAAAGCAAACAGTGACGGTTTTAAGTAAGTTAGTTTTCTCGTTTTTGGTCTTTACTCTATCAAGAAGCAGGCTAATCCAACTATTAATACCTAGGTTGAAGAAGGGGTCAGGATTAACATGGATCGATGATAAACACCAAAACTTCCTAGTCCATTCATATTTTAGAAATAGATGCTCAACTGTCTCCTCTCCTTTAAGGCACAGATTACACAGGTCGGAACTAAATCACCTTCTAGTGAACCTGTTGTGTTATGCAGATAGGGAATTAGATAGAACTCACCATAAGAAGAATTGAAATTTCGGTGGACAATTAGCAGACCAAATAAGTTTAAGAATTTTCTGATCATGAAATAGTGAGGGACTAGGGTTGGCTGAGGGATGAGTAAAACTTGCAACAACATAAGACTACCCAGATTTCAAAGTATAACCATCATGAGGGGTAAAAGGCCAAATGAGATTCTTAGATTGGTTAGTCCAAGGAATATCCAATTCTAAGATTTTACATGTAGTCTCAGGATTAAATAAGGATTGTAATACTTCAGACTTCCAAGATTTGGTTGCAGAACTGAATAAATCTGCTACAAACTTTGGAAAATTAGGGTCTTCACTATAATGACCAGGTTTTAATAATAGGAGTTCCCAACCTAGTTCTAATTAAATGGGAGTATGCATGAGGAGGCGTGTATATTTCCTATGGGAATAGTCGTGGTGCGCGTAAGCTGGCCCGGACACCAAAAAAGAAAATGTGAAATTTAAAGAGAAATGGAAAAAACCACCACCTAATAAATTCAACGGACACCAAAAAAGAAAATGTGAAATTTAAAGAGAAATGGAAAAAACCACCACCTAATAAATTCAAAATAAACTGTGATGCTGCATTTTCGGATAAAGGTTCAGCAATCGCATGTTTAGTAAGAAATTCTAATGGTGAATTTGTAACAGGTAAAAGTTGGAAAATTGAGACAGATTCAATGTTAAAAGCAGAAGCCACGGGGATCCTTAAAGCAGCTGAGCTAATCATGAAGCCCCTATCTTCAGGATCCCGAGTCTTTAATCATTCTATTAAAAACATTGTTTGTAATATTTGCTTTTTGGCGGAACTTTCGAAGTCCTTCTTTTACTCTTATTCCTAGGAATAGAAATCTTGCGGGTGACTAGGTTGCTAAATAAGAGCTTTTAAACAACTTGTTTGGTAATTGGGATGTTTGTATTCCTTCCCAGTTAGCATCTACCATTTCTGTTGACAAAGACTCGATAGAGGTAGGGTAACTTTGTAACCATTTACTTTATCTATCTATATATTAATGGTTTGAAAAAAAAAAATAACGATAAAAAATATCTGACTATGCATCGTGCAAGTGGGGGGTAATGAAACCATGTGCAATCATAAGGTCGTTGGTCCTTATCCAACCCCACAAAACTCATTTATCATCTCCAAACCCCATATATTGAAAATGATTGGTTGGTTTATTATACAATATCATAAATTGAATTATATATAATAACATATACACGTTAAACGATTATTATTTCTTTGAGTTTTTTATATAAAATCCACTACCATTATTTCTTTCACCTCAGAAAACCAACAAGTCCCCTTTGTGTCAGAACCAAATCTTTTGTGTTTCAATCTTTCCACTGTGATACCAAGTCTTAGTATAAAATCCGAAACCCTAATTCATCTTCTTACCTTCCATGACTATTAAGAAGCAATTTCCCTTGAGCCTTAAATGTTCAATCACATCTAGGTTTACTTACAGAAGATATAATAAAGTGAAGACTGAAGCTTATAAATTGATGGCTTTAGCTGGTTCGAGAAAAATATCAAGTCATAAGTTGCTATGGAAGATTCGAAATCGTGGACTTAGTCGTGCTCTGGTAAAAAGAAGCAAAAGATGTGTGTTAAGGAGAAGAAGCATAGGAGAAAACCCTAGAAATGATTTTAGGTACGGCTATGGTAAAGTTAGCAAACTTCGAGATATTGTTCCTGGTGGTGGTGGTGAAGTAATGGACTTTTGCGAATTGTTGGATGAAACTTTGGATTATATTAAGTCCTTAACTATGCAGGTAAAAATCATGGAAAATATTGTGAATGTTTATTCAAACACACAAGTATAATTAAGCATTAGTTTACCTTAATGATAAAAAAGATAGGAAAAAAAATACGGATTTGTTGAGATTAATCACATGATTTCTTATATAAGTTATATTTATTTGGAAATTTTATGCTTCATGTTTATCTCGTTTCTCTTTGGTAGTTTTTTTTTTTTTTAATATAACTTTTGTCAAAATTTTTAGTTTCCAACTATTCAATCCGTAAGTCACACACATGTATTTATAGTTTTTGTTACTTACAAGAGGAGAAGCTTAAGATGCGCGGCTTGCCTGTTAAAATTGTTTTTATAAAACTACTGAAATATATAATAAAACTGAACTTAATAAGATGGGCGGAGAAAGCAGGATAAATATAAGGAGATGCAATATAATTATAAAGATTGTAAAACCTTGTACTTGTTCTTGTTCTTGTAAGAACTTAAACTAAAGTGGGTAACCTTGTACTTGTTTTTGTAATATTCCATAGATTCATGTAATCGTAGTGTACAGATCTTGAATTATATATCTCCATGCTAATTTGTGATCATGCATTTTGTAAATCATGATCAGTCTTTATATATAAAGACTAGCTGACTTGTTGACTAAGTATTGCAGGTGCAGCCTGCATATGTGAGACGGGTAGTAACATAGATGATCGAAGTATTTTCATAACCCTGAGTCTTTAAAAGTCCGAAGTTATTTTTTCTATTTTGAGATTCACATTTTATTAAAAAGTAATAATATATACCACCTAAACTCATAACATCTAAATACCACCTAATAACATGGGATAAATTATATATACAGGCTCAAGTAAAATGTTGTTTTCTGTTTAAGGGTCTCTAGTCACTATAGTTAGAATCCAACTAAAAAAATACCCATAAAAACCCACCCCCTCCCCTTTCTCTCTCAACACAATTGCAGAAATACCCACCCCCTCCCTCTTTCTCTCTCCACCCACAAGAAACCCTAGCCTCTCACCTTCCCGCACCGCCGCTGTCTTGCAACCATCCTCCAGCGCTTCACCCACCATCGAAGCCACCTGAGCACCACCGTTCGTGTTCCCTTCTCACCTTTTGAACGACGTTGTTCTCTCTCCACCCACAAGAAACCCTAGCTGTAATATTTAATCAGATATAAATTAAAGAACAAGAGGTTTATAAAGGAATACCTGAAGAACAGCGGAATTGAATCGATTAGAAACTTGATTATCTTGCGGCCGTGGATCTTCTTACTAGAAGAGAGACCTCTATATCCACAACCTAAGAGCCCTTGTGATTTTGATCAATGCATATTTTTGTGAATGACAGAGAGAAGAAGAAATGTAAAAGAAGCGTTCATATAAAAATGAAATCAGTTTTTTTCTGATAAAACTCTATTTCTTTTATAATGGGTACTATTAATTTTAAAATTCAAAATTAATATAAGTAACTTACTTTTGGCGGACAAAAATAAATAATGAAATAATTATACATAATTACTCATTCATTTATTTTTTCTTACATTCTCCCACTCGCCTATAGTTAAGTTACATTATGGTACCAACATCCCACTATCTTCTCATATACACACTTGCATCAAAATATCATCATACTTGGCAAATAGGTCGTGCGACCGGCAAGCATACGAGCATACTTTACTAATAACCTGTTAGGGTACATAGTTGCTCAAATAATTCTCATTCGTTCCGTATCCTGCAGTACCCCAGACTAATAATTTGTTGTATCATATTTCAGTAACTCTGACCCCTTTAAATTTCTATCACATCGTTTATGCGATCAAAAGAGTTCACTGACATAGTTTCATGTGTCTCACTATCATGTTATAGTCCAAATTGACTTACATGATCGGTATACCTGCAAGCACACACTTTGATACACAATTTTAGTCTTCCCTTTACACTTATATCCTTTTACATTGATTAGGTTGCTTTCCCAAACATATCCCATTAGACCGAATCATTCATGATCATTGGTAATATGTTCAAAGTAGCATACACATAATCAAAATATCAAGATATAGTCAAAAGTAATAAGGGCGCAATTAAAGGCATCACACAGTGAAGAGACAGGGATCGACTCTTCACTTCCTTCTGGTCGAAAGCACACGTGGTATGACACACATGCTATGGTATTATTCATATAGCTCCAATTGTATGTCACAATTTATAAATACCATACAGATATATAATTAGACAAGCCTCGTTGCCTAAGATGAGTTCTTCGATTGATCAACCCTTCCATGAAATCAATCAAGCAACTCATATCTGGCTATTATAGACTAAGTAGACAGTGGGATTCTACTTTAATCATAATATACGCTTAACATGTATCATCCATGTTTATGATCTCATCTTAACACTTTGTTAAGGCGACTATCTTAACTCAAGTTCTCTGAAGGGTTCTTCACTACTATGAGTTAGTCTCATCTTTGCGCACTTCTTGTGCCAAAGGCGATTGCCCGTGCGATAGGGCCAATCTCAGTCTATAGGACATACATCCTTCCAAAAACACACGCATTATAATATATATCAAACATGATATTATTAAAAGAAGTAGTTAAATAAACATACTAATGAAAATATATACATGAATGCACATAAACTTTCAATATTAATACATTATATCTTGCGTAATCATATAGATCTAACAAATCAATAAATATATCCCCTGGGATATCCTTTATGAATGATCAGCAAGCGTATTGCGTGTGTGTATGTATTGCAAACCAACATGGTTTTGTGCAATAATATCTCTAACAAAAGTTGTACTTTATATCAATGTGTTTGGTCTTACTGTGATACTTAGGAGCTTTCACACAAGCCTTTTCAGCTTGAGTATCACAATGTATAGTAACAGGACTCCCACTATTGCTTGAGAATCTTAAATGTTCAAAGAACCTTTTTAACAAACAGCTTCTTGAACCGCAACTGAGCATGTTACAAACTCAGTCCATTGTGGACAAAATTATACAGGTTTGTTTCTTGCTACTTCAAGAAATTGCGCAATTGTTTAACAAGAATACATGACCTGAGGTAGATATGCACACATATATATCACTAGCCCAAATGGCATAATATATCCTTCTAGGTGTAATCTACTTCCTCGAAAGCATAAGGCATGATCTATAATGCCTTTTAGATATCTCAATATCCTTTTCACAGCTTTCAAATTCTCTTGTCCCGGGTTCGACTGAAAAATGACTAACTAAACCTACCCCATAACATATGCCTGGCCTATTTCATATCATAACATATATAAAACTATCTATGGCACTGTATACACTTTCTATTTCTCTTCTGGAGTACTAGGACACATGTCGAGAGTTAAGTTTCTTCCCTTTTCTACAGGATTGTCAAAGGCATTGCATGTGGTCATACTAAAGCATTTGAGTATATTCATGATGCAAGGTTCTTGAGATAAAGATAATAGTCTTCTAGACCTATCTTTTTGAATCTTAACACCAAGAGTATAATTTTATTCTCCCATATGTTTCATATCTAATTGAGAAGGTAGACACTCCTTATTAGCTTGAATAAACTCTTTATCATTCCCAGCTAATAAGATATCATCCACAAACGGAGATAAAATTTCAAAAAAAATTCTTGGAATGTTTAATAGTGGTCTTCACTTATCATCTCAAATCCATTTGATGAAATGACTTCATGAAATCTCAAATTCCACTGTCTCGAGTCTTGCTTAAGACCATATATTGATTTTAACAATCTACATACTTTATTCTCTTGCTCTTATGCAATAAAACTCAAGGGTTGTTCCTTGAAATTAATCTCGTCTAAATCTCTATTTAGAAATGCAGTTTTGACATCCATTTTTTTTCTTCCATTGCTTTTCTCCATTCATTCTTACCAGGACATGAAAGTGCTTCATTTTCTATTAAAGATTCTTCCTTGTCGTGTGGAGTTATCATAAAGACTTCTCCTTTCGATTTAAAATCGATGACGAGAAACTAAACCTCTAGCACTTCTCTTAGGATGAGAATCTTGAGAAATAGGATTATTAGATGATGCAATGGTTTCAACTGTCTCAAGTTATATAGGATTGCCATTCTATACTTCTTGAGTATGTGTTACCTCATCAGGTGTCACATTTTATTGTATGTCATCCACCCGATTCTCATTATATTCACATAGAATAGAATTTATATCAACCTCACCTCTACTAAGAAAATCATTCTTTAAGAATGTAACATCTCGTGATTTAATTTTAGGAAGACCTCCATCATTGTGTTCTCCAATAAACACATATCCTTTAGAGTGGTCGGGGTGCCTCTTGGACCTAATTTTCCCATATTTATGAGATAGACCATGAACATAACATGCCGACCCCCAGGATAGCAAGTAGTTCAGAAGGAGTTGATAGAATAGTCTTTGTGGGTACTCGGTAAAGTATACAACTAGCGGTAAGCAAGGCATCTCCCCATTAAGATATTGAAAGATTAACCTGTACCATCATAGACTTAACCATTTATAGGAGAGTTCTCCCTCTTTCATCACACGGTTCTTTCAACTGTCTCAATAGATATTCACATCCGCGATTAAGGTTTAAGGTTTTTCACCTTCCTCTCTAACTGATTTTCTACTTCATTGAAATATATCATAAGAACATTTCAATGCTCCAGATTTATGAAAATTCAGGTAGACATAACCAAAACTAGTGATATCATCTATAAAAATGATGAAATAATGTTCCCCACATCTATTTTGAACATTTACTGGGTCACAGATGTCTGAATGAATTACTTGCAATGGGTACTCGACTCATTTAGCCTTTCCAAAATGGTTTCCTTTTTCTTTACCTGCTAGATAATATTCATAAGTTGGAAAGTTGACTTCAGTCAATGAACCCCAAAAGGTTCGCCTTAGCCAACAAATTCATGCGGTCTTGACCAATATGACCTAGTCTAGCATGCCATATACTTTCTTCAATGTTAGAATTACTAGAAGAAGTATTAGTTGAAAAACAACCACTTACATAATAACTATTAAACGGGTTATCATCATCTAGTACAATTAATCCATGAGAAATAAAACCATAACCATAATACTTAGCGTCATAATAGATATCTACATGTATGTTACGAAAATGCATATTAAAAACTAATCCTAGAAGAACAGTGACTGAGACCAAGTTTCGTCGAATGTCAGGTGCGTAAAGTACATTAAGCAGGTACTAGGTATGACCACTTTGCAAGTTCAACTTGATAGTGTCAACTCCTTTGTCTACAACCTTGTTGTTGTCTCCTACATAAATCCATCTCGTTCCCTCTGGAATTAGATGATACTCTACATATTCCTCTCGGTCTCTAGCTATATGGTCTATCGCTTCTGAATCTACAATCCCCAAAGGATTAGAATCAACTAGCAATATAGTGCTGGTAACACAAGTAAAGTTACGAGAAGTAAATGACATTGCGATCTTTCTCTGCATTTTGCGAGAAGTGGCCAATCTTGTCATAATTATAGCATTTCATTTTGCTCTCGTCTTTCTTCTTACAAAGAAAAACATTCTCTTTTATCATTACCACCATTCTTGTTCTTCTTTGAAGTATGCTCATTTTCGTTTCTCTTTCTATTGTTCTTTCACTTAATGCCAGAACTTTTGTGGGAACTTGACTCAGCAATATATAATTCTGACCCCGAGGCTTGATTGCATCAAGACGTTCATCTTTCAACGTCACGTGACGAGCAACATCATCAAAAATTTTGATATCGTCATTTTGAGTCAAGTTTATCTCATATGCTCCCACTAATTTGAAAGAGATCGGATCACAGCTTGAACCTAATGTTCATCAGTAAGGTTATGACTTGCAGTCTTAAGTTCCCTAATCATGTTAGACATCTCCTAGAGATGTTGTTGCATGGTTTGATTAGGCTTCTTCTTGTAAGTGTCAAAACTTAATGATCAATTGACTCTACTTAGACATAGTCGTACCCTCGTACTTTTCATTAAGAGCTTTCACGTCTCGTGTGAAGTGGGGTATTATTGACACTCATAAACAAGATCTTCATCCATGGAGTTTATCAAGATGCCTCTTGCAGTGGAATCTCTCTTTTTCCACTTCTCATAAGCCTCCATGTCCCTTTTGTTTTGAGCTGTGTTGCCTTCCTCAGGCTGAGCCATGACATTGTTAATAACCTCAAGAATATCTTGTTCCTCTAGAACATAATGTATTTTGAGTTTACCAAATGTATAATTCTCACCATTCATTTTGTCTCCTTTGAGATCATCAATGAGGTTTTTCCATGTCATTTTCTTATAAAGTAAGAGATTTCCATTAGCATACATACAATTATTTAACTACCCAATGCTATTAATGCAAATATAATGAACAATAAAGATAACAAAATAAGTGATAAAGAAAGTTCACTATGTTCCCAATCATGAATCACCATATTTTGTTTGTCTTAACCATTCATTTAATTTCATTAACTGCAAAATAAGTTCCACTAGAACTCCCACTTTCTCTAACATGAATAGAGCAAAATAGTATGAAAAACAACTAAAATATATATTCAAATAAAGAAGTTGAATTCATACATAACAAAAGATACAATTTCGATAAGTAAATAACTGAATTAAAGGAAAAACAACTAATGCAATACCTAACGAACAATGATTGAAAAAACATCAAAAAAAAAATCAAACTACTAAGCAAAATTTCAAAACATTAACTGAGGAATGGAATCCTCAAAGTTCGCTTCCTCATAGATATGAATTGGATTAAATTTATCCATATCAGTAGTTTGAGAAAACATCCCACAGTTGCACTGGTCCAACCTAATGGAGCAAATTTTATGCTTCCACAAATGGGATTAATTCAAAACATAGACTAGCTAAGCATATCTAACTTGTCTACCGTAAACATAGTCCTTGGAATACTCACCATCCCATAAGATTTCGAGATCCCTTCGCAACTCTCTTGAAAAAAAAACTTTGTGTTTTTCACACATGTAATCACCCCAATCAAGGAAATCCTGTATCAACTTGTTCACAACTACTACATGTTGCAATAAAGTGTGATTAGGTCTCATCTTATATTTTTTTTTTTTTTTGAGTGAAAGCTTGATTTTGTTCTAGTGTCATTTCAATTTTTTTTTTTTTTTTGGTCTATGAACCCGTAATGGTCCAATTAAATTTCTTACTTTCTTGTGGAGCCCTCTATACTCTGTCAGTATTTTGAGCCTTGATGCTCGTGATCCTCGGGATCGTGTCCCCACCATTTTTTTCTCTCTAGGAAAATAAGAATAGTCAAAGAAAAACACCAAAATTGATTAAAAAATACATTTCGTAACAAAAATATATAATTCCAGACACTCTACTATCAACAATAAGTTTAGATAGCACAAATGGTTAGACAACTAGTCATGGCTAGAAATAGCCTGGTTTCAAAACCCATTAACTGTATTATAGTTCTCTTAAAAAAAATCATCTGAAATTAATCTCAACAGCAGCACCATTAATAAGTAAAAAAAAAACTTAATCCAAAGTGCATGCCTAACTTATCCAAGAAAAGTGCAGGCCTATATAATGACGAATCCAAAAAAAAAAACGAATCCTTAATCAGAAGCATTATGCCTTAGTGGAATACAATAAAGCCAATAACACTGTTGACTCTCAAGCCCTAACAGAATGCATTTTATTGCATTATCTTCACATAAAACTCTTGAGACATAATTCCAAAAAAAATGTCTACATTATCTGTGCATGTCTTAAAAAAAATCCTAAGACCAAATAAAAGTCATTACATCATACCCGCCAAAAAAAATTAATGTAGTAAATTTAATTGTCCTCTACTTTTGGAACAAATTGAAAACTACAATAAAGTTCCTGCAATCGCATGGAACGTATATGTATATCTTTCTTGAAGAGCAAAAACTTTAAAAAAATTTCTTTTTTCCTTTAACGCATAAAAGACATTAATCAAAAAATTCTTTTACCCCTCTTGATTTTAATTTTTCTTTTGACAGAAAAAAAAAATATTTCACAAAAAATAAGTTCATCACAAATTAATATATCTAATAAATATAACATGCTCTGATACCAATTGTAATATTTAATCAGATATAAATTAAAGAACAAGAGGTTTATAAAGGAATACCTGAAGAACAGCGGAATTGAATCGATTAGAAACTTGATTATCTTGCGGCCGTGGATCTTCTTACTAGAAGAGAGACCTCTATATCCACAACCTAAGAGCCCTTGTGATTTTGATCAATGCATATTTTTGTGAATGACAGAGAGAAGAAGAAATGTAAAAGAAGCGTTCATATAAAAATGAAATCAGTTTTTTTCTGATAAAACTCTATTTCTTTTATAATGGGTACTATTAATTTTAAAATTCAAAATTAATATAAGTAACTTACTTTTGGCGGACAAAAATAAATAATGAAATAATTATACATAATTACTCATTCATTTATTTTTTCTTACACTAGCCTCTCACCTTCCCGCACCGCCGCTGTCTTACAACCATCCTCCAGCGCCCCACCCACCATTGAAGCCACCTGAGCACCGCCGTTCGTGCCCCCTTCTCACCTTTTGAGCGCCGCTGTTCGCGTACCAATCTTACCTCTTGAGCACCGTCGTTTCTCACCACCTGAAGCGCCGCCGTTCGTGGACCTCCTTCGACGAAGCCGCGAACCAGATCTGCTCCGTCGACCTGCGCCACCAACCTTCCCGATCTGCGACAACCTTAGCGCCGCTGCTTGAACAGAAGCAGAGACCTACCACCACAACCACTCCATTTATCTCCAGCCATTATTTTCTCCATATCTCCAAGAAAGCCGATATTAATGGCCTCCCGTCGCCCCCTTGAGCCATTATCTTCTTCTTCTCCACCAGTAAACCAGCGCCTCCCCCGTCATCGATCTCAGATCTAGAGCTGTATATTCAGGGGGTAAATACCCCCATTTTTTTCATTTTTAGGGGGTATATACACTACAAGAAATAGTATCTTTAGCGGCAAAAAATTTAACACTAAAAATCTTAATTTTGCCGCTAATAGTCGTTATTTTTCGCCTCTATAAGTTTCTCGCTAAAGATACCTTTAGTAGCAAATTATTTGTTTTTGCCTCTATTAACTTTATCTTTAGCGGCAAATACTACCGCTTAAAATATAATTAGAGGCCATTTTGGTTTTTAAAAATATCATTAGAGGCCATTTTAATTGTTGCCGCAATAGCTTCCCCGCTAATGCTACTATTTCTTGTAGTGATAGCCACTGTTTTGTGCGGTTTTAGTGGGTAATCGTGTTGTTTTAGTGGGTAATAGACCCACTGTTTTTGTGGTTATGGTTCTTCACCACCACGTTGGACTCACCACCAATTTGGACTGACCTGAACAAGGAATAAAGAACATTGAACTTTGAACAATAGGGACTCAATATGTAATTAAAAAAATAATGGGTATTTGCGTACCCCCTTTTTGCATTTTCAGGGGGTATATACCCACTGTTTTGTATTTTTCAAGAGGTATTCGCTCAAGCAAGATCTTTTCAGGGGGTAACCACCATTAACGGGCCCAAAAGGTCATGCATAAGCAAATTTGAACCATAAATTTTCAACAAGGACTTATAATGTAATTAATAAAAATTAAAATAGTGGGTAACCCCCCTAAAAATGTAACCAGAACCAGAAAAATCCCTAATTAGGCCTTTAAAAAACATAACATCTAACTAGGCCCTTAAAATTCTTAGTTTTGAATTTGAGGCCTAAAAACGTATATTTCTCAATAACATGGTACATATTATTTGGTTACAAATCTTTAATCTATATATTTTATATATCTAATTAAAGATTTGTAACCAACCAATTTATGCCACCAGTGGCAGATGTAGGGTAGGTTGGGGCGAGCTGCAGCCCACCCCAGCCAATGAGATAGAGTATAATTTAGCCTGGTTTTTTTTTTTTTAAATAGATAAAAACATGAATAAAAAAATTATACTCCCTCAATTGGAAAATTAGCCCTAACCAACTCAAAATTTGTGTATTAATTTAACTAAATACTAAATAATATCCCTCCCCAATTCGAAATCCTGGATTCGCCCTTGTATGCCACGTTATTGGGTGGTATATATCATCACTCTATTCTGAAATTATGTTTTTAAAAATTCAAAAACAATATGAACTCTCTAAGTAATAATCAAACCATATATATGTTTTTACACTGTAAAACAATTTTTTATAAAGATTAATAGTTGATTTAGTGGTTAGATTAGTTCGCAAAGACCAAGATGTTCTAGAATCAAATTTTATTAGAGTCAAAATTACTCGGAGTCCAAACTGTCTCTCAGATATACTAAAAAACATTTTTTTTATATATTAGGATTAATAAAAATTGGTTGACTAAGATTAGAAATACTAATAATTATGCAGTCTAATTGAACACTCTCTCTCAAAGGAAACTAGGTTTAGGGTTTCGAATTAGGGCTTTTCAATTTTTGTTTTCCGATTCACTTCGAAATTGTATTCTTCTGGGTGGCGAGTGGAATTTTAGTCTGATTCTTCTGGTTACGTCCTAGAGTTTACTTTGGAGGTGGACTAAAAGCTACTGGTTGCTTCTTGACAGCGGGTCTGGTTGGGGCTTTCTCTTGATATGGATCTCTCTTCTGATGGACGGACCTTGTGGTCAACATTGATGGTCTGGTACGCGTTGTCTGAGTCAAGGACAAGTCGTGCGGAGATGCGGTTCATGAGGAGCGGTACCAAGCTGTAATTGGAATGATAACCTTGATTCTTTATGGCTCTCTCTCAAATTTTTATTGGATGACTCTCAGGTTTCTTTATTCTTGATTAATACGTTTCAGCGTGGGTGTTTCGGGTTTAAGGGTGGATGGTTTGGGGTTTTTGTTGGGTTATTGCTTCTGGATTCTTGGATTCAACCTCTTTCGGTGGGGAGGATAAGGATTCAGGGTAAGAGGAGAAGTGAGTCGTGGGAGTTAGGTTATAGTGGTAAGGTTGATTAAGTGACTTCTGAACTGAGTACTAGTGTGGGTTACGAGTATGGCATAAGTCTTGATAGGGTGTCTGCTTTGGTGGGATGGACTTTGAAATCTTCTCCGTCTAGATACTTGAAATTGATTAATAGCCCTACCGGTTTGGTTTACGAGTGGAAGAACTTGATTAGCTGGCACGCATTCAAGGTTCTGCTAGGTTACTTCATTATTAATGTGGACAAATGGAGATTACCAAGAAGATTTAGACCCTTCACTACTCTTATTGGGGTACATGTGGAGCTGTATAACCCTTTTAACCTTTATAATTACTCGGGAATGAAACACCTAGTCCTTTATGTGATCATCTCTCACCGCTTGGACTGGGACAAAGACAATTTCCCACTTTATGAGGTCCCTTCGTCTCTCAGTTTTGCTTTTCACATACTACATTTTCTCTCTTATTATCTTCTCACTCTTTTCTCTCACAAAGCTGTTGCGCTGGTTCATTTTCAAAACTAATATTTTATACAGTGGTTATGTGTGCTACTACAAGTCCTACTTCACTCTCAGATATCTAATGGCTACACATTCGAGACACGCTTTACCTGTTACATATCTTGATCCTGTTGAAGAAGAAGTGGGAGTTATTAAGCTAGACATCAAAGTTCGCCATGTTGAACATCTGGACCAAGGAAGAGTGCTAATGGGTCGTATCATGGGAGACGAAAGTGTGAACTTAGCTGGGTTCAGACGTTTGATTTTCGACAGATGGCAGGTTCAAGGTAACGTTACTGTTTCTGAGATTAGTCCTAATTATTTTAAACTTGAGACTGATAATCAACGCGAAAGAGATAGGCTATGAGGTCTTAGGCCTGGTAATATGATCGGCTTCCATGCTGGTTTTACTAAAGGCAGTACGGTGTTTAATGGTACTTTTACTACATCTAACTATTCTGTAGCTTGGATTCAGGTTGGTGGGTTATCACATATTCAGAATACCATTAATACTATTAATAATATTGCTAGGACTTTCACAGATTTAGAGGAAATAGATTTTCCTGAGGATGACTCGGCTATTGTTTTTGGTCTTTGATTTCGTGCATGCTTTCGTGTCTTGGACCCTATTCCACCAGGTATTTATCTTCGCCAGGAAGATGGAGTGGGGTGGGTGACTTTCAAATACAAAAATATGGGTCTCTTTTGCTTTGCATGTGGCAAACTTGGACATAAACGAGAGAACTGTCTCATTAGTGTGAGTATGGAAAACGTTATCAAAGTGACACTTGAACAACCTCCCTATGGGATTCGAAAACGTGTTGGTGATACCTTTACTTCTCACAGTAGACCCTTTACATGGGACAGACATGAGGATAGGTCACCTCCAACTCAGGCAGATGGGCGAGACAGAGAATTACGATCTAAGAGGGGAAATGATAGAGGGACACGCCCTAGAAGATATCAGACTGATGAGAGCTCAAATCTAGAGGTGACAATTATATGGGGAGAGAAACGCGAGGTAGACAAAGGTCACCTTTAGATGCGGTAATGATGGAAGTTGTTAGGCCTGGGACCTTCATGCAACATGAAGTTAAAACATTGTTTATCAGTGATGATGAGAATGATAACCAGGTCCAGAACACTGAGGTAGGGGGAATATTGAGAATTCTAAAACACTCTCAACTCCTAAGCACACCAAATCTTTTGATGATACTACAGACTCAGACAGGAGCAAACTGCTAGATTCAAAGGGGGGTTGACTTCAAGTGCTAAGAAACGCATGCACGAGTACCTAAAACTTCATGCTACAGCGAACAAAAGACAGAAAAGACAATCTAATGTCTATAGTGCTGAAGGTAAGTTTCTCTTGAAGAAAGGATTGAGTTATAGGATGAAGATATTGTTGGCACAAAGTCTGATCAGGCAGGGGGGGTGAAGGATACGACTACAGAAGACCTCACTAAAAGTGACTTTGCTGAACTCTATGGCGTAAAAAATGGAGACACTGAGATAGATAAAGAAGATGACATTAATCAGATTGGTGATCAGGTTGATTCTGTGACAGATGCTCAGGTGGGATTTGAAGTTGGTGCTTCTGATTCTGTTATGGAGGCTAATTTTGAAAAAGAATATGCGAGGATCAGAGTAAGGGTGGTGTTCGGTTTCGTGGTAGGACTAGACGTTGAGGTAGGGCCAGACGAGGCGGCAGCCACCTGGTGTTGGCTGCGGAACGCGAATGATTACGCTATTCTAAAACTGTTAGGGGATTCGGACCCCCTTGACAGTCCAGGTTTTAAAATCCATGGTAGCGGATCATAAAACTACTGTGGACTGCTTTTGTGAAACAATGATGACTGATGTGGATGCTACACTCTTTGTGAGGAACTTGAATTTTGAATTTTTTTTTATGGTGAACCCCAATGGTAGTATGGATCACTGTGAGGGGTTTTTGTTGGTTTGGAACTTTTCTATCTTTCTTACTATTTTGGACTCTAGCCCGTTTTATGTTACTATTTTAATTAATGATAATGTTTTTTCGTATTATTATGTGTTTATGCATGCTCCTAACTCGTATCAAGAACTTCAACACCTCTACAACTAACTGACTAACTAGAAGTCACGCCATGCAGATCCACTTATCTTTATGGGTGATTTCAATGATATTTTTAACGAGAACCAACGCCTTATCCTTTTACCTCCAAACCAACAATATATGTTGAACTTTAATTTCTATATCACTAATCATATGTTAAATGAAATACAGACATATGGAAGTTATTTTACGTGGACCAATAGGCGAGATAAGAACAATGTAGTCAAGTCTAGAATTGACAAAGTATTTGCGTCAACTGAATGGATTGACAACTTCCCTAATGCGATTGCGTTCCTCCCTCCTGCTGTGGGGTCAGACCATTCGCCTATTATTTTATTCCTCAATGGCTAAGGAAGGTGTCACGTGAGACATTTTCGTTTTGAAACTAATTGGTACCTTCATGATCACTGTAGGATTATTGTTGCAAATGCCTGGAATGACCAGATTGAGGATACCCCTCTCCAAGTGGTACTTCCCAAAAGAGAAGCTACTTATAACGCACTTACGACTTGGCATACTGCTACTTTTCCTAATAACAAGATAAAAATCAAGGAACTTGAACTCCAACTAATTGAAATTTCAAATGCACCATTTTCTGAACATCAACTAATGGAAGAAAACTGTATTAAAGAACAACTTAAATTGTATTGGAAGCGAGAGGAAAATTACTGGGCAGACCGCTCCAGAGATCAGTGGATACGATACGGAGATAAGAATACGAAATATATCTTTGCACTTACATCTCAACGGAGGAATTGCAACAGGATTGCGGGCATTCAGAATCCTGAAGGAGAATGACTGCAGTCAGATGATGAAATTAAACAACAATTTAATAATTTTTATACTAACTTGCTAAAGGAACAGGAACCTACGGAGTTGAGTGAGGCACTGCTGAATATTTAAGCTAAGGTGACTCTAGAGATGAATGACAAACTCATGAAGATTCCAAATGAGGACGAGATCAAACATGCAGTTTTCACTTGAGTCCTTACAAAGCACCAGGACCGGATGGCCTGAATGGTAAATTCTTACAGGAATGCTAGGATATTATAGGACACAACTTGGTGGCACTGGTGACTGATTATTTTACTAATAATACTTCCCTTTTATTGTTAAATGAGACTTTGATTACACTTATTCCTAAAGGGGACATACAAACGAGAGTTGGGGACTATCGTCCAATCTCTTGTGTTAACTTTGGATATAAAATTATAACGGAAATCCTGGCTAACAGACTACAGAGTCTGATAAATGATCTCACTTCACCAACACAGTCAACATTTAATAAAGGTCGGGCAATTCAGGATAATATTATTATTGCGCAAGAGGTGTCTTTTTTCATGAAATGTAAGCTGAAAAATTAAAAAAGTTTTGCGGCTCTTAAACTGGATATGGCTAAAGCATATGACCAGGTACGGTGGAATTTTCTACGACTTCTATTGATTAAATTAGGATTCGTCTAGAAATGGGTTGAGTGGATATAGAACTGTCTTTCTATGGTTACTTTTCAACTCAACATTAACGGAGAGCTCCAACCTCCATTCAAACCAGGGCATGGGCTTAGACAAGGTGATCCTCTCTCACCCCTGTTGTTCGCATTACTCATTGAGTCTCTTATCTCTCTCCTCGAGACTAAGGTGAAGTAGGGACGTATTTCAGGTATCCAGATTACACGTAATTTCCCTGTTATTTCTCACCTCCTTTTTGCAGATGACTCTCTCTTCTTCATTTCACTGGATGGAAAAGATCTGGAGGAATTTCAGGAATGTATTACCACATACTGTCAATGTTCGGGGCAGAAAGTTAACTTCCAAAAGTCATCGGTTTATTTTAGCAAGCAAACCCTAGAGAATGTAAGACAACTGGTTACCTCAACTTTACAAATTAAAGAAACAACAGATTTAGGGAAATGCCTAGGAATTCCACTGTGTCACAAACACTTTAGGAGGGAGACATTGTCCTGGATAGTGGACAAGGTGTTTAATAAAGCACGAGGGTGGATTGCAAAATTATTATCGGAAGGCGGAAAGGAGATTCTTATTAAAGCTGTTTTACAGGCAATCCCCTGCTACGCTATGTCTATTTTTTCTTTCCCTATTGGTTTTTGCAGGAAATTTTCATTGTTATTGCCAGATTTTGGTGGAACTCCCTATTTAAGAGGAAAATTCACTGGCTCGAATGGGAAAAGATGACAGCGGCTAAGGTTTTGGGAGAAATGGGATTCAGGGATCTAAAAAGAGTGAACAAGGCGCGTTTAGCTGCGTAGGCCTGAAGGATCCTTAGTAACCTGGATTCGCTTGCAACCCAGTTGTTAAAAGGCATTTATTTCCCGCATGGTACTTTCTTAGATGTAAAACTTCGTCAGAGTCGGACCTGGTCATGGGCTAATTTACTAGAAGGCAGGGAACTCTTTATTGAACATGGCTTTATTCAGATTAGGAACAGGAGTCAAATAATATTTGGAAACATAAATGGTTACCATCAGGAGTTATTAAAGATAAACCAACGAATACCATTCTTGAAACAGTTAATCAGCTAATGACGAACCAAAAGGATGGATGGGACTGGGAGACAATTGACACTGGAATTCCATTACCAGTTCACGGGGAAGTGGCCAGGATTCCTTCGCTCAATATTGAGGAATAAAACCACCATTTAAGTTCATTGTTGAACCACCAACATCCATAACTACCGCTAGAAACTTTCGTCTTTGGCTTCATTTTTTATATGCGGTTAATAGCACCATCAGATTAAGGTATCGTAATGTTAAATTAAGAAATAGGGTGAATGTTTGTAAGGTTATATATAACAAGGCTTAGTTGACAGATTAATTAATATTTATAGATGTTATACTCATTATTGATTTTTTTTTTAAAAAAAACCTCCAAAGTAAATAATAGTAAACTAATATTCCTTATGAAGTAATTAAGATTATGTTTTTACCCTTAATAGGTAAAAATCCCAAAATAATATTGGTTATGTATGATAAAAATATTTTATGGAGTTTTATATATCTAAATTATTTTTATGATTTATTTAATTTTTTATTGAAATCCTTTTGTTATAAAAAACGATTTCTTCAAAAACATATCATTTTACAAAACCTATTGACAACTAAATGACAGTTCCAACCACTATGAACTTTCACATAGTACACGTTCTATAGGTGCGATAATAGGCGATTCTAGGGTTTTATGACTTTCTTCTAATTTCTCAATCAAATCCATTTCTGTTTTCAACTTTCATCTCTTTCTTCGTTACCAAACCTTTTCCGTTTGTGATAATAGTAATATACACTTAGATGGGTCTCTCAACAGATGGGTGGATCCGTTATTTTATAGATTACAGTATCGATCTGAGTAAGCACAGTCACGGCGAAGAGGAGGACTCAGGCTTACGCATCGCTGTAAAACAGTTTGGCATATCAGGCATACATATGACGGTGGGAGGAGAAGAAATGGGCCTCTCAACTGAGGGCCATATACAACAACTTGGTTTTACACGGCGAACAGGGTTTACTCGACTTCGGACACAACAAAGGATAAAGAACAGTAGCTTTCCTTACAGAAATAATAACCAGAGGCGGAATACAAAAGGGAAGGGGCAGTGGATACTTGTAAGTGATTTATTGATTCAATCTCAGATCGGTAGTGTTAGGATTAGGTTTATTCATGAAGAAAATCAGATAATAGGGCCTAGAGCGGTTCTTTATCAGATTGGCGTATGGGCTTTGATTATGACACTGTATAATTATACTTGGGTTAACGATTATATTCATCGGAGGGAGGAAATTGGGATACAGATTATTTTTTGTGTCAATGATAAAAAGTTACACGGCAGAGATTTAATTTCTTATTTGGGTGAGAAGTGTAGGGAGAGTAACTCTTTTGTTCTATTGATGGAAAAATTGATATTGGAGTGCTTTTCTTGTTTTGGTGAAGATGTTAGAGGGACAGAAAATATTACTTACGTAGTTGAAGTGGGTGATAACAGGGTGCCTCAAACTAATTTGTGCATAAAGGAGGATGGACATGGTTTCAGTAAATGGAGTATTATGGTAATGAATGCAAACTCTTGGCAATTGCATTGGAGTAAAGGGCCACAAATTCTTAGATGGATTTTACACCTAAGTACAGTCATATCCTACGGATATGAGACTTTTGCAAATGGTCAGGAATACCAGGATGAAAATGGACGGGGTCAAGTCGATTTTTGCACAAAAGAGACAGATCGGTGGACTCCTTTTCATCAAGTGGATATCTGCAAAATAGAGACAGTTCGTTGGACTACTGTTCTTTTCCAGGCTGTAATTTTTGCTGAGACATGTTTTAGACTGCATAAATATACTACATATGATAATTTCAGGATGAGAATTCAGGGGATGACTTTGAAAAAGATACAATACTGTATTAGTGAAATGGTAAATAGTCATAGGAGCAACACAGATTTTGGAGTGGATCTAGTGCATGAAAGGGACACAAATAGTACATATCAACTTAGTTTAAGTTTATGGGATGATTTTATGCGCGGTGTGACAGCCACCAATAGGGAGAACATTGATATAACGAATGGGGAATGGGGTAGAATTACTGGTGAGATTATAACACGCAGTTTAAAGCAAGTTAGAGGTAGCTGCCACCCGGTTTTGGCCGCGGTGGGGAAATGATTACACTATTTTGGAACTGTCAGGGGATTAGGGCCCCCTTGACAGTTCAGGTTTTGAAAGCTTTGGTGGAAGAACACAAACCCACTTTGGCTTGCTTTTGTGAAACAATGCTCAACGAGAAGAATGCACCCCTAGTGGTACGTGGCCTGAATTTTGATAACTCTTTTGTTGTGAACCCCTCTGGGACTAGGGACCACTCGGGAGGTTTCCTTCTTGTTTGGAACAATCCTTTAAGTTTATCTATTTTGTATTCTGGCCATTATTATATAACTATGCATATTAAGACTTTGGACTTTGCATATTACTTGGTGTTTGTTCATTCACCAAATTTATATTGTGATCGTTTACAAATGTATTTGGATATTACTACATGGTTTCATAATGCGAACGCCCCTACGCTAATTATGGGGGATTTTAACGATATTACTAAAGCAGGTGAACGGTTCAGTACATCACCACCAAATTTCCAGCAGATTCTAAACTTTAATAATTTTTTAGCTAACAATTCTTTAATTGAGTTGTCAACTTCAGGAAGCTATTACACGTGGTCTAACAGAAGAATGGATCACACGCTTGTGAAATCAAGAATTGATAAAGCATTTGCCACAGTTGAATGGATGGACAAACATCCAAATGCGACTTTATTTATACCCCCTGCAACAGGTTCTGACCACTCACCAATAGTACTCTTTCAGGAGGGGAAAGGGAAGAAGAGAATAAGACAATTCAGATTTGAATCTAATTGGGCTTTACACGAAGACTGTTACGGAATTATTGAAACATCGTGGGGTCCACCCCTTGATAACTCAACAGTGCGAACAATCCCTATCAAAAGAACAAACACTACTAACGCGCTAGTGGAATGGAGTAAAGCTACATTTCCAAACAATAAGAGACGTATTAAAGAATTAGAGAGGCAATTGATTATTGTCACTAATAAGCCAAGTTCAGAGGAGAATACAAGTGAAGAACAAGTAATTCGAGAAATGATTAAGCATTATTGGAAGAGGGAAGAAGTGTACTGGTTTGACAGAGCTAGACAACAATGGATTAGTTATGGAGATAAGAACACTAAATTGTTCTTCGCAATGACCTCTCAAAGAAGGAATGGAAATAAGATAACAGCAATACAAAATGCGGAAGGAATCTGGATACAGGATGAGAATGAAATAAAACAACATTTTAACACTTTCTATGATTCATTACTCCAGCAGAACGGTGATCCTTTAAGGACTGATGCTTTACGTGGTATAGAAATGAAGGTTACTATGGAAATGAACGAAGAACTTTAGAAAATCCCAACTCAGAAAGAGATTGAAGAGGCGGTGTTTAGCATGTCTCCGGGGAAAGTGCCAGGGCCAGATGGGCTAAATGGAAATTTTTTTCAACAATTTTGGACAATTCTCAAAGAGGACATATGCAATATGGTGATTGATTTCTTTACTAATAATACCTCATTAGAAATGCTTAATGAGACATTAATAACCCTCATCCCGAAAGGAGAGGTTCAGGTTGGGGTTGGAGATTATCGACCCATTTCATGTGTTAACTTTATATACAAAATTATTTCAAAAGTATTGGCAACACGACTACAGAAGTTGATGAATTTGATCACTTCCCCTACTCAAACAGCGTTTATCAAAGGTCGGTCTATTCAAGATAACATTTTAAATCCCAGGAGGTGTCCTACTTTATGAAACGAAAACTGAAAACAGAGGCACATTACGCATCAATTAAATTGGATATGGCAAAAGCTTATGATCAGGTACGTTGGGATTTTTTACTGCTATTGATGGAAAGATTGGGATTCGCAAAAAGATGGGTGGACTGGATTTGGAACTGTATATCTACAGTTTCTTTTCAGATTAATATAAATGGTGAAAGACAACCGCCTTTTAAACCGGGTAGAGGCCTTAGACAAGGGGATCCTTTGTCTCCACTACTTTTCTCTTTACTAACAGAATCATTAATAACACTTATTGAACATAAAGTTGTTACAGGTCAAATCCAAGGTATTAAGATTACACGTAACTGCCCGGTTATTTCTCACCTTCTTTTTGCAGATGATTCTCTTTTCTTTGTCTCACTAAATGGACAGGATATTCAACAACTACAAGACTGTATCGATACTTACTGTAAATGTTCAGGACAATAGGTGAATTTTAACAAATCAGCGGTAACTTTTAGTAAGCGGACACCAGATGAACTTAGACAACAGGTGACTAATACGTTACATGTCAAGGAAGTTACTGATCTTGGCAAATACCTGGGGATTCCTTTATGTCACAAGCGGTCAAAAATTGATACACTTCAATGGATTGCAGACAGAGTTTTTAATAAAGCTCAGGGATGGATTTCGAAATTACTTTCCGAGGGGGGAAAGGAAGTGTTAATAAAAGCAGTTCTACAAGCTATACCTACGTATGCGATGTCGATTTTCTCCTTTCCACTAGGATTTTGTAAAAAGCTAACCTCAATTATGGCAAGGTTTTGGTGGAACTCTTTAGAGAAGCATAAAATTCACTGGATGGAATGAGAAAAGATGTCAGCGGCAAAGACTATTGGGGGTCTTGGATTCCAGGACCTTAAGCGGCATAATACGGCATTATTGGCCAAACAGGCCTGGCGACTATATCACGAACCTCACTCATTGGCAACAAGGGTACTAAAGGGCATTTATTTTCCTAACACGGATTTCTTGCAGGTTAAGTTAAGACAGAGTCGATCGTGGTCATGGGCTAGTATAATAGAAGGACGAGATTTCTTAATTGAACACGGCCTCATACAAATCGGGAGCGGAGAGAAAACTCGAATCTGGGATGATAAATGGCTACTATCAGGAAGAATAAAAGACAAACCGATCAGCACAGAACTTACAACAGTAAATCAGTTAATGCAAACTAGAGATAACGTGTGGAACTGGGAAGTCATTGATGCAAACATACCAGATCCGGTTAAAGAGGAAATATATAGAACACCGTTAATTAATAGACAAGCAAATGATACTTTTACTTGGCCATTTACAAAAACTGGAAACTATACAACAAAATCAGGGTACAAATTACTTACCAACACACTTTTGGATAACAGGCCACAATCAGTACAACAGGCTGAAATGTGCAACTCAAAGCTGTGGACAATAGTGTGGAATTCTAATGTTCCAACTAAAGTACGTAATTTTGTGTGGAAGGCTTGTTTGGATATCTTACCAACGAAACGAAATTTAAAAAATCGGAAATGTAGCGACACGGATACTTGTCATTGGTGTACGGACCTTACTGAATCATGCTTACATCTCCTGCTTACGTGTAATTTTTGTAGACAGATTTGGGCAGCATCAGCAATACAAATACGGATTCCAGAAGATGAACCATACAGCATTGGGGATTGGATACTGAAACTAACTAATAGCATTGACCCAAAAATATGGGAAAAACGTATACTTACGGCTTATATTATGCTTATAATGTGGAATATCTGGAAACAAAAGATGAAAGTTATACATGAGAATGGTTCACTGCAGGTTACATCAGTCTTACACTTAGCCAATACAACTATGACAGATCTTTTTGGACAGGATTGGAGTGCTATGGGAGTACCATCGGATGATAGGAGTGGTCAACTCCCGGTAAACACAATGAATCAGCACATACCGGAGGACACACAAATACTTTATACTTGTGATGCATCTTTTCTCTCGAAAGCTGAGCAAAGTGGAATTGGAATTGTTAGAAGAGAAGTTACATCTGGTTTTCGTCAAGTTTACTCAAAACCGATTTGGACGGATTCGGTAATGGAAGCAGAAGTAATAGCGGTACATGAAGTGACGAAACTGGCCACACAAGACTTGGGGATGAAAACAGTTATCTGTTCCGATAACCTTGAAGTCATTCAAGGTATTAAAGAGCTGTCAGCACCGTGGTGGAAAATCAAACCTTTCATTACGCAGATCCAGAAGGAAGCGGATAGACACATTCAGCTGTCTTTCGCACATATACCACGAAGGCGTAATGGATGGGCTGATCGAGCAGCACGTTTGGCTAGGCAGCGGAAGATACTTCGAGGGAGCGCGGATCAGCTGACGCTCTCTTTTGGACGATTGGGTATTGGATGATTTGTTTATACTCTGTTTTGTAAGTTCGGTTGACCCAAAAAAAAAAAAAACCACTATGATTTAACCAACATAAGTATCTAATATCAATAAGAATTAGAGCTAATAATGACGAACATTAAATTCCACTATTGTTACTCCCTCCATTCCTTAATAATTGACTCTTTAGCCTATATAATTTATTCCACAATATATGTCACATTTCAAGTTTCAATATAAATTAAATGACATCTTTCCTCTTTTACCCTTATTCTTAAAATCTTTCAATTTTCTCTTTCTTAAAAGTAGGGATATTTTAGTCATATTAAACTAGTTTTTTCCTACTTTTTAGATTCCTTAATATGTATGAAAAGCTCTAAAGAGTCAATTATTAAAGAATGGAGGGAGTATAATGCAATTGAAACTTCAGAGTGAAGTGTAATGTGTACTACAAATATTGGGTATGCAAAAATATGTTATTTGGCGAGTCTTAAAATTTTTGCGTAAACCCAATTATTTTTTTAGAATTATTTAAATTATATGCCTTGATTCATCCTCCTCTAAGATAGACTAGTTATTTACGTTGTAATTTTGAATTTTTAATATAAACATTTTGAACAAAAAGAATACTAGAAATATTAACATTTTTCTTTTTTTAGTCAAGGGAAATATTAACATTTTGACAAACGTATTTTCTTTTATATATATATATATATATATCTATATAATATTGGAGAAGGGCCAACGGCCCGAAATGTCTCTCATTTTTCTCCACATTTTTTAGCCTTTAGATCAATTTTCAATCACTTTCGGCCTTTAGATCGATTTCAATTAATGGTCCAGATTGTCTAAATTCAATCTACGATTCAAAATGTCTTGATGTCTCTTCTATATTTTTCAGCCATTGGATTACTTATTTTTACCATATAACCTAAAAACTCATCTCTTTTACCTTCCCATTCTTTTGAACCCACAAGCCGCTCTGTCCTCTCTTCACACTCACCTTCTCACCAAGCGGCCACCACTCTCCACCATCATCAACCCGGCTTGGCTACGCCATCAATCGAAGAGCCCGAATAAGGTAATAAATTGATTTTAACCTAATCTCATCCATTTTACAATTTTGTCGGAATTTGAGTATAACATATTTCTTCACACTGACCTTCCCACCAAGCAGCTCTCCTTCACAAGAAAACCGCCGCCACTACCCGTGACCATTCTCCACCGTCAACAATCAAAGAACCCAAATTAAGGTAACAAGTTAATATTTACATTGAAGGCCCTCAAAAAATTATTGGTGTAATTGGTCTAATAAGAAATTATGATCGTTGAATTCTCTTATCAATACTAAAGCCCTAAAAAAAATCTCTTTATTGCTTGAGTTACTGTGTCCAAATCCTCTCTGATCTTTATACATGTGTATGCTATTGGCTAATACAGGAAGCAAAAGTGAAATTTTGCTAATACAGCGAGCAAAAGTGCAATTTTTGTTATGATAGGGGGAATGAGTGCAATTTTCTATAATATAGGGAGCGACAGTTTGATAATATAGGGAGCGAATTCTGGTAATTGTTTGGATTCTCTTCTTAACATAATCTGTTTCTTTTATATTAGTATATCAATAGTTTATAATTTGCTCTTAAACGGTACAGGTCTCAAGCTTAACTTGAGTCAATGCGTTTATGAACCAAGGTCAGTGAAACACAAAGTAAATAATAAAAAAGTGTTTTTCGTTCTCTTAATCATGATTTATGGAATAGTCCGGTGTGACTGGTGAGACATATTGCCCAAGAATATGAACATATTTGCACCTTAAAAAGATGATAGAAATTCTTTTCTTTTCTGTTGTATTTTCTAGCGGTCGCTTAATTGTGTTTTTGTGTTTTATCATGTCACCACAGGTGCACTATTAAAGTGATAAGTCTCTTAAAGGTTCCGGTGTGACTGGTGAGTCATATTGCCCATTCCTTTTATTTCGAAAATTTATGCAAGTGTTTGATTTAGCATGGAGGCTCTTAACCGAGGCATTATTTAATTACTTGCATGATAGGTGTCCCTATATTAAACATAATTTCCTACAGTTTTTTGAAATAATTGCATTAAAGGTCCCTACATTGTGAAAAATTGTCTAATATTACTTACCTTGAGGTTATAGTAGTTTAATTAGAGTTGCTAGAGTTGTATAATTAAACATAATTACCTTGAGGTTATAGAAGTTTGATTAGAGTTGCTAGAGTTTATAATTTAACATAATTCCCTATCTGTTGAAAATGTTATAGTACTTACCTTGAGAATAACATTTTTCCGTTGGAGATTACACTCACCTTCCCACCAAGCCTCTCTCCTGCAGTCCTGCTCAAGAAAACCGCCGCCACTCGCGGACCATTATCAACCCGGCTTGGCTACGCCACCAACAATTGAAGAACTCAAATTAAGTTGAAACTCTACAACATTGATTTAATTTTAACCTAATCTCATCATTTTTACAATTTTTCAGAATTATTTGATTTAAGTATAATTATTATATTTTTATACAAATTCGACAATGGCTGTTATAATGACTGTTGGAAGGCTTATGGTTCGTAGTTCATTATATCCAAATGGGTATTGTTGAAGTCGATGATTGCATATCTAATACAAAGTGTTTACATTTGCATTACTTTACTATACTGTTCAATCATCTAATATGGGTGGCATATCCAAGATATTTGTATTAGAAGAAGATGGAAGCAGAATTGTTCGTGCACTTGGAGATATTGAAACATATTATTTTATTATTTCAAGTCTCAATGCATGTCACACAAAATCTCTATGTACACTTGCTTGCTAATCCACAAGCATTGCAGCAGGAGCCGATAGAAAGGTTAATTTCTTTAAAATTGATTTAACTTTGCTTAACTTAAACCTTCGTTTAAATAGAATTTTTACCAAGATTTTTTTTGATTTGTAGATACATTTAGGTATCAACGTGTATGCTTATGGAGCAGGTAAATTGAGGATACCTGAAGCTCTGAAGAACAAGAAGAGGCTATAAAGACATAAACCTTCTATCGCACTTAAAAAAAGGCGGTGACTGAATTATACATGACATTGCAGAAGCAAACGGAAAAGGCTTTAGCAAGGCTTGACAGTTACGACTACTCTAACTGCTAGAAGCAAGGCGTGTTCTTTATTCTTGATCAAAAAATATATTCTTGATGAGGGTTAGTTTGTAATTTCCCCTTTCTCATATCTCATTCGATTATGGTGTATATAGGTGGATTATGGTTTAAGTAAATAATCAAAATCCCTATATTTGATATCAATCCTGCAGATATATAAATATATTTGTTGTTAAATATAGAGGACATGTGATGAGGTATTGTGTAATAAAAGTTTGTTAGGTTTACTTAAAGGCTATGTTTACATATTTTAACATTGTTTATTTTTATTAGTGGAGAATGAAACCGGTTTTCTTTCTAATACATTGTTTTCACAGGACAACCTGGGGCACTTCAAGTTGTGTCTAGCAGCTCAATTACATTAAGGACCTATCAAAATGTTTTTGTGAAATTTTGTTTTTTCACCAATAAAGTAGATGTCCTTAAACTTAACATATTCTGAAGTTGAATATAATTAAATCAGAAAATATCAAATTATGAAGTTGAGATATTAGTATTCAGTAATACTGGATAACGGAATCTATATATGTGGTATTGTATAAACTATAATATTGTAATATAGTTTGAATATTTATGTGTGCTTTTGAATATGTACATGATTTATGCAATACTAAAAACGAAATATGATGATGAGATCAGATCCAAAAAAGTTGCACCATATCGACATATATGCAAAGTTAACATATAATATAGATTTTTATTAAAATGTAGGACCAATGGTGAATTTGCAAAAGTATGTATTCAATAATGTAAGGCAGCGCATCATTAGATAAAATACAAAAATCTTAGCGAATAAGAAAAGACTAGGAGCAAGGCTGTGAATTTTTTATTTATTTTCATTTACTTCTTCTGCTAACCCTAAAAAAAAGGAACCATATTTTCTTTGTTCGAATTCTTTTGCTAACGATAAAAACGATTTGAATCTTTTTTTTTACTGTATAAGTGCCAAGCGGCATAAGACAGGTGCAGGCAAAACAATTAACCTTTATCCGTTTTAATGAAGTCATCTAAAAAACTGAAAATATTGTTGTTTGTGCGAACCAAAGTGATTATGTGTCTAGCCTCTTTTGAATTATTTTTTCGAAATCAATATTGTAAGAGTGCCTTCAGGCACGGGTTCATACCTAGTATATATATATATATATATATATATATATATATATATATATATATATATATATATATATATATATATATATATTTACTTAAGTACAACAACAAGGACATTTGGGTTTCATGAAAGCGTAAATAAACTTTGTCATAGCTTAAAAGCAAAAACTTAAAGTGTCCATAAAAGTTAAAGTCACAAAAAATTTGAGGAACAGTTTAGTCTCCATATAAAGACTCTCAGACGTTAAGAGTGGTTCAAAATTAATATAGCCCGCTAGTCTTGAGATTAAACGATAGAATGCAGAAGGTCATACACTTTATGAGATGACAATGATCAACAGAAATTATGAGATCTCGAATCCCAACAATTCTTTAGAGAATCTCAACGACAGTAGGATTTCATGTGAAATCCTACATGCACAAAAGCAAATGATGGGCAATTCCCAGTCGCACTCGGGACCTCTATGAAGAACATTCAAATGAAAAGAACGTATCTAACTACTGAAAACACCTTAAGATAACACTTTGGGACCAGTCAAGGAAAACACTTGTCTATAAATTCCGAAATAAGAAGATCGACACACAAAGGGTAAAACCTTTGTATGGCCCTTTAACTTTGCCTAAAATGCAAGGACCACCCCCGATCTTCATTTTTACCGTTTTACGTCATTGATGAACACTTTTTGTGACACCGTTAGCCACTTTTTCATTTTTCTGTTAGTTGACTGTTAGTCAACGCCACATGGCGCCATGTCACTTCCACCTCACTGCCACGTCTGCTCCACCTAGGCTTGACGTCACTCTCAATTACATGTCATTAATTTTTTCTTAAAATCATTATATTTTAAAGAAAAAATCCTTATTCATCTTCTTCTTAACAATCGAAGAACCCAAAAGTCAATATTCAGAGAAGCAAATCACTCCAACAGAATTATTTAAGAAGGATATTGAATATTCAAAGGAGCAAATAACTCTCCTCTAATGCCTCCATCATCCATATTCTCTGTCGCTCCTGCTCCAAAGCCCAAGCCCAAGCCCAAAGCCTAATCCAAACTGCTTTATTGCCCTCAAGTTTTGGAAAAAGTTTCAATGACGGAAGGACCCAACTGGGATGGATTACTAAAATGGAGTATTGCCCTCAACTGGGATGAAAATACCAATTAATAAAACTAATTAATAAATTGATATCAAACATATGGTTTAAGTTTGCATCTTTTATAAGTTTTGGAAGGAATATCCATTTAAACGCCTTGCGTATAAGTTATAACACACAATTCAGTCAACCTGTACAAAATATTCACTTCCATTAATTAATTCCCCTGCATATTAGAATGTAAGCATGATTATTTTATGCATGTGTGAATCTTGGTTCCATTGTACAACTTTTGATTTACATATTCCTGAGCAAGTAATTAACTCAATATTACCGTTCTTTTTTGGAAAAAGCTTCAATGGCAGAAGGACCCAACTGGGATGGATTACTAAAATGGAGTATTGCCTTCAAGTTTCGGAAAAAGCTTTAATGGCGGAAGGACCCAACTGGGATGGATTACTAAAATGGAGTATTGTCCTCAAGTTTCAGAAAAAGCTTCAATGGCGGAAGGTTCTAACCGTGATGGTTACTAAAAGGGAGTATTGCTAACTCCGATGGAACTAACCTTCCTCGTAATCTAAGGTCCAATTCTTTTTATGCAAAAGAATTGATTTTTTCTTGTAAATAATTAAAATTAATAGTTTAATTTTGTAAAATTAGTGAGGAAGATCGAAGATGGTTTATGGAAGCTATGCAATCACAAACAGTTGATGTAGTTAAGCGTATGAAAGAGATAAGTCATGGTATGTAAACCCCAGAACAAGTCCTTGAATCTCAAGGCGTTACTTCTCAAGATCTCTGCATTTTTTGCCCCAAATTTGTGAAGAACACCAAGAACACGCACCACTATGTGTGTTTTGATTTGTTTTTTTGAATGTTTTAATATGCTAAAAGACAATTAAACCCCTTGCCACATAGGAAAAACGAGTTCAACTAGAGGTGACGTCATGCATATGTGGCGGTGAGGTGGCAGTGACATGGCGTCATGTGGCGTTGACTAACGGTCAACTACCAGAAAAATGAAAAATGGGCTAACGGTGACACAAAAAGTGTTCATCAGGGGCGTAAAAGGGTAAAAATGAAGATCGGGGGCGGTCCTTGCACTTTGGAAAAAGTTAAAGGGCCATACGAAGGCTTTACCCACACAAAAATATAGATTGTATTTGCGAAGACGTCTAATTAAAAATGGTTGGATACGAACTTAAGATGCAATTATGCATACAATGATAAGGTTTCCTAGAAAGATACACGAGAATTGTGTTGGACGGCTTTAAATAGTAATAAATAGTGTATATATATACAGGCAGGTCTAAGACTATTTTTGAAAAAAAAAACCTATATATAAATTACCAATACAAGTAATTTTTAGTTATATAAAATAATATAACAATTATCATACTCTAATATTAATAAAGTGGACACACAATATAATATAATACCTAGATATATAAATAAAACAAACTAAATAACAACCAATACAAACATATACAAACGAAGAGAATTAGAAACGTTTTATGTTTTAGTTTTTAAATTTTAAAAAGTACAAAGTCTTTGTCCATTATTTATTTGTTTGGTTTAAATTTGGGCTTTTACTTTGTTTTAAGTTTTGAGTTTATAATTTTGTTATTTGAATTTAATAAGGGGCCTATTTAGTATAACTATTATATAAACCGGGGGCCCAAAAAACACTAAATATTATAGGGGCCTAAGACTAAATTCTTAAAATATTAGCTTAGAACCGGCCTATATGTGTGTGTATATATATATATGACAGCTACTTTGCACTTAGAGTCATTATAACTCCAATAAAATACGATCTCAGTACCTCTTGGTCTCTGCGGATTAGTCTAACAACTAGATCAACTATCAATCTTATCATGGTGCATATTTTACATTATCATATCCAAGGGTGGAGCTAGGAATTTCCTCTACCCAGGGGCGGAGCCAGGAATTTTCGGTAAAGGGGGCCAAGGGGTTTCAAGGGCAACGACCTCGAAAATTTAAACTTATTTACACTATAGATCCATATATTCTGTAAAATTATAAAATAAACTCTTATATTATATAAAGCTGCACTATAGAGCCCTATATTATGTAAAGGTTGAATTATAAATATTAATATAATTCTTTTAATTAATTGTCTTTTGTATAATACAAAATAATATATAAAATTTGTTAGAAACAAATAAAATAATTATAAGTCTAATGAAATAAATTTTAATAATTAGGAGGCTAAATGAAGATTTTGAAAATCTAGAGGTGGCCAATTTTTTTTTTTTTTTTTTTTTTGAAAATTTAAGAGGTATAATGATATATAATATTTTTTTTTAAAGGATTTTTTTTTTGTTAAAAGTTAGCGGGGCCATGGCACTCCTAGGGTTAGGGTTGTAAATGAATCAAGCCGCTCGCGAGCAGTTTGAGCTCGGTTCAGAGAAAAACTCGTTCGAGATCGGCTCGAATATAAACACGCTCAAACTTCATTTTAAACTCGATAAGTAAACGAGTCTGCTCGATCTCGGCTCGTGAGCTCGTTTAAAATTATGAATTATAAATTAATATATTATTAACTTATAAATATATTATTAAACGTTCAATATCAAAATAGATATTTTTAATTTCTTTAGACATTTATTTTTTCATTAATGAAATGTTTTATATTTTCATATCACACACTCCATCAAATACCAACCGTTCATGAAAGTCTCATTTCAATTTAAATAATAAATTGTTCATGACCAACTCGTGCTCGACTCTATAAACGATTGTTATATTAGTTAAACAAACAAGTTCTAACATTTCTGATTTGGATCATTGGAAGCTCGGACTCGACTCGTTTAAATTTGAGCTCGGCTCGGCCTGACTCGTTTAAATTTGTGCTTGTCTCTGCTGGATTTGAGAAATTAAACAAATAAGCATATACATCTATTCGACTCGACGTGGCTCGTTTACAGCCCTACCTAAGGTGTAATGTGGCTCTGCCTCTGATCATACTAGTGGCGAACGAATGAAAATCATAGAAGTTGGGAGCTTTGGGGAATTTTGAAATACCTCAATGCATAGTCTTTTTTTTTTATCATCAACTGCAATGCATAGTTATATTAAAAATATAAATGAAATAGTTGAAGAAGATGAATGGGTATACCATGCTTATTATAAAAGAGAATTTAGAACCCATATCACACTAGGAATTATAGTAAATGGTTGATAACCCCAAATTTACACTACTTCTTAAACTAAAAGGGTGTGCGTTATTAATAATAGCCACAATATAAAGTTTCATCTGTTTTCTCTAAATTATGTATCTATATTACATGATTAACGAATATTGAGTCATGGGTTCTCATTAGAGCATACCATAAATTAAAATCATATATTCAGAGAGGCCTATATTTTATGACCAGCCACTAAAATCCAGGTCATTGATAATGTGTTATGGCATTGATTTCAGGAGTCTAAATTGAAATTTAAAGTTATACATATCGCATCAGGTCTCCCCTACAACACATTGCTGATTGCGACATGATAAGAGTATGGACAATTCATGTATATATACAATTGTATGAACGACCGATGGGAGATTTTTAGAATCATATTAGCTAAGATTTGGACCTTTGAATTTGTGTTATTATATGATAGGTAAGGTAGATGTCACGGGCTGACATTTCTCTCTCACTCGAGATGCAAGTTGGGGTTCTAAGCCACACGGGAGGCACTTAATCATGTGCGTTACTGACATGTGATATCCGTGATACAGGTGCGTATGGTTATTATTCTGTCTTGGTCCGGTTATATGAAGCGTGAATGTGCTATCAATCCAGTGGATAGGCGTGGCCCCTTCCCAAACCTCGGGGGAGAGGGGTGCCGGGCGGCGTCCGAAGTGTCGCCCCGTCTCAATTGGTATCAGAGCGAGCTCGTATTAGTCAAGCCGAAGCAGACATGAGGAGGATCCACAATCGTGGACAATGTGGCGCGCATTGTTGTTGCGGAGTAAGAAACGATAGTGGGGACGGATGCAGGGGTGCATACCGGTTGGTCAGTTGGGTGGACTTACCAACCCCAAGGGAACGCAGAGGACGGGTGTGTTCGACTCCCTTACTTGCGAGTGTTGTTGTGATAAAGTCTGCCTTGGAGGGGGGCTAGCGAGTCGATCTTGAAGAGCTTCCGCAATGGGGACTGGTTGATATGCATGCTTAAGCGAGGTATGATCAAGACGGTGGTAACATACAAGTGCGTGGCGGGGCAACTTGCGTAGTTGATTGTCTTTGGTGTGGTCGATTTATCCTTGTCAGCCCGTGCGCTTGCGGGTTGGTATGGTGTGTGGCGCAATCGACGACAAAGGCAGTCCGCTACGAGGACGTTAGCGGTTTGAGTGGGGGGAGTTTGTCACGGGCTGACATTTCTCTCTCACTCGAGATGCAAGTTGGGGTCCTAAGCCACACGGGAGGCACTTAATCCTGTGCGTTACTGATATGTGATATCCGTGATACAGGTGCGTATGGTTATTATTCTGTCTTGGTCCAGTTATATGAAGCGTGAATGTGCTATCAACCCAGTGGATAGGCGTGGCCCCTTCCCAAACATCGGGGCAGAGGGGTGTCGGGCGGCGTCCGAAGTGTCGGCCCGTCTCATAGAGCATACCCCAGATTGGCCTCGGGTCGGGATTATTTCAAATCCAAGTAACACATTTTTGGGTTCATATTTTAAAATTTCGACTCTGTTAGTTAAACTTAAATTAGTGTTTTTCGAGTTGGTTTTTTATCGACTTAGAATCAGTATTCGGTTGACTATAATTTTGACATAATGATAGAAATGTTGCATATTTTAGTCTATGAGTTTGGTCCAATAAAACTATGGACTGATGGATTTAGTGGTTATGAATTGGTGTTGTCCAATTAATAAGAAAATGAACAAGGTGAAATATCTGGGATTAGAATAATAGGTATTAATTCCATTTTTAAAAACATCCAGAGAATATCTTCTCACCTCCTTTATTTTCAAATGAAGTCTCAGTCTCATTTTTGTAACTCTCAAATTTATTTTAAATGTGGCAAATCAAATTTTATTACTTGCCACAACCAAAAAATCTTATTATTTAAGTATTCTTTATGAACTCATTAAATTTAAAGTGAATCTTTCTTGTCAACAATCTTCGACAACATCTTCATAAGTAGTTTTTATTCTAACCACATAGATCTTTAAGACCAATCCAAACTTCTTCTTTTAGAGTACATATAGCTTTCCACTCAACTTGTGGAGATTTACTATCCCAATAATTTTTTTTACAACTATTCACAATATGTTCAAGCACACAACACGAGATCAAAAAGATAGACAACGAAAAATATACTACCCCCTGAAGAAATGATTGAATGAGTTATAATTGACCAGCATATGAAAGAGAGAGGGTGTTGCAAGATCTTACATAGCTCCCCAATATATTAATAAAGGTTGATAGTCTCTTGAAAGTAAGATCGAAGCACCGAGTAGTACATCCAAAAAAAAGTTCACGTATTTTATACATTATCCTAACATAATGTTTTTTTTATATAAGCACGTTTAAATGAAGCCACAAACACTTACTAAACTCCATCAAGATATGAATAAATGTTTTTTTACTAAATCATGGTCGCCTTTGGCTAGTAGCATGAGGTCATCGGCAAAAGCTAAATTTATGATCTTGACTTTCCCATATTTAGGATGATATTTAAACCCACGATTCGTATTCTTCTTCAAAAGACCCGATAGGTATTCAAGACACAAAATAAAAAGGTAAAGTTAGAGAGGATCACCTTGCCTCAAGCCTTCTTCTCCCTTAAGGAAATCATGTACTTCTCCATTTAGTGGCACCAATATAAAGGGGTTGTAACACACACCATTATCCAATAAAGATATTTTGCCGGAAAATTGAAACCTTTAAGCACCTCATGAATAAACTCACATGAAATCATATCATAAGCCTTACACATGTCTATTTTAATTGTACATCATGAAGAACTACTATTATTATTGTACCCTCTCAATATTTTTTGCATAAGGTGGATGTTCTCGGCCATCGATCTTTCGGAGACAAAAGTTTTTGCTCTTCGTTCCTGATCTCATCTAGAACCGATTTCATTCTATTCAATATTACCATGGTTATGGCTTTATACTGATATTACAACAAGATACAGGTCTATAAACTTCAACTTTCAGTGACATTTCTTTCCTCGAAATGATAGCAAAAATGATAATATTTTATTGTTTAAGTAAAAAAACCAGAAGTGAAAAATTCACGTACCGCTTCTATTACTTATTCACTAATTAACTCCCATGATTTCTTGAAGAGGGGGGATGAATATTCATCGTGCTGTGAGCTTTGTCATTTGCTATACAAAAAATTGCATCTTTTATTTTTTCATAGAAAATCTCTTTACACATCTCCAACCCATTATTCATTGTCAAAAATTTACCCCAATCGAAAAAATTGGCATCTACACTTTTCTTATCAATCCTCAAACCTAACAAACTATTATAATAATCCATAAAAGTTTCGTAAACTTGAATGCTTAAAGTAGTTTCTTCACCATAAAAAATTTTAATTTATCAATGAATCTCCTTCTTTGTTTAATCTTCATGATTCTGTGAAAGGTTTTTGAGCAACGATCACTCTTAAGTTCATAGCCAAGTTTTTCTTTTTGTTGGAGAAAACTAATTTTGGTCTGTTCAAGTCTTTTAGTTGTGGTACAAATCTAAACTGATTCTTCAAAGTTTACATTATCCAATTTTTGTTGAAAACTAACCTTGACTATCTCCAATGTCTCGCTTTCCCTTTTAGCTTTTTCATAAATATGAGAATAATGTTCTTTATTTAATCTCCTCAAGTCGGATATGAAAGTACAAAGTTTTTTTACAAACAATGTATTATTTAGTCCCTCAACTTCAATTCTTGTTCCACACATTACTCACCACCTCGCCATAATCCTTATGATTAATTCACATATTAAAGAATCGAAATGGTGTAACTCTACTCACATTTTGTAAGAACGGCGAAAATAATGAATGTGGAGTGGTCTTAGACACTGGATTTTGCCAAGAATTCCGCATGAACATAATTATCTGAGGCTTCAAGATTCTGATTCCCCAAAACTCTATCTATCTGACTAAGTATGTGATTGTTATCCCTCGTAAAAATTTGACCAGAATATCGCAAATCCTCCAAGAGAGCTGAACCAATCGACGAATTCATTAAAGTCACTCATTGTTACTACCCTCCCAACTTTCCTCTCATTGCGAGATAATATATTGTTAAACTCTCCTAAGAGAAGTCAAGGTGCATCAATTGTAGTCATATAATCTACTAGTTCTCTCCACAATTTTCTTCTCTCGGTCTAGTTATTTAACCCATATATGAAAGAAGTATAAAGACTAATAGAGTTTACTTTACAATGAATACTTTGAGATGTAGTCAAGATTATATCTATTCGGAATTTGTTTGGATCCCAAACTAGCAAGATCCTCCCAAGCTTAACTAAATCGAAATAATGTGTGTGTTCTCACCATCGTAACATAGTGCGCATGAAATTATTTACACTTCCACGAGTGTTTCTAGTTTCCGAAATACCCAAAATTACTAAATTTGGTAATAAATAAGGTCGAACTTAGAACTAATTGAATGTGTGAGAGGCATTTTTCCACCAAATCAATTAACTTTTATGTAATACCTATTATCCAATAAATATACACTATATGTAATTTTTTGTTTTGGGTCGTCTAAAATTTGGGATCCAAAGTGATCGTCTTGGTAGCTTAAGGGTCCGGGATGGCATGTTTGATTAATCTTGGAGTGACTTCAACAATATTTCTAACTCTAGTGACAAAGCTGGGCAACAAATTCATGAACATGAATGGACTTATTGACATTTTGGAAAAAAGTTTTCCATTACATTTGTTTTAAGATAGACCTCAGGATTAAAAATTCTAAGAACTGATAGATGGAGATCTTTACACAAAAGACTAGCTTCTATTACATCTTGGAGACCCTTATTATTATCCTTCAGGTTATTGGTTATTATCACTAGTCTCTCATTCTATTGTCCCCCCCCCCCCCCTAAACAAAGAAAAAGGTCAAACTAGATTCTCTGGATGAATATACATGGCAAGGTGATGTCCCTATGTTTGTGATAAATATATGTGAGACATAATTTTAGGTGAAAATTAGACTTATTTGATAGAGTTTTATGCTTATTTTAATGTATTACACATTCTCTCTTTAGAATTATGTTATTTGTATTTTTAGAGCTTTTGTGCGTTAATTGTTTGTTTTTAGTATAAAGTTCTTAGCTACATGGATGCTATGGAGCACCAATATGAGGAGGAGAAGTCAAGTTTAAAGTCTTAGATCAAGCAGAGAGGTCAAAAGAGAGTAAGTACCACTCGAAGAGTTGAAGAAAGGCATAAGAATCTAGATAGTTGTTACTTCTTGCTGAATTCGAGCCAAAATGGTATCGATTTAGGTCTGGAGATTCAAAGGAGAAAGTTGTGCCTCTGAGTTAGCACAAATTGAGGATTGAAATTAGGTGATTTGGACGTGAGACGCAAAAGTTATGGCTGTTTTACAAGAGGGTGTACAGCAGCTACGAGATTTGCTAAATTGGACTTGGGCTTTGACTCATTAAATGAAATATAATAAAATAAAATAAAAAGCCCAATCCGATTTAGTGAGTATAAATAGTCTTTTAGTACGCTTCATATTTTTCCAAGAGTCAGAAGAGAGCAAAAAGACACGAGGCAAAGGAAGAGCTGGAGAAGTCATCCTTCTTCAACAACAGCTCAACTCATTCCTTTAATTAGGTTATTCATCCTATTTTTTCTTTAGGAATTATGAATGCTTTTAATTTATTTTTAGTTTTTAATTTAAATATGAGCTAAACAATTAGTACTTGAGAATCGCAATTATGGGTTAAACCCTAATTTATATAATTGATGTTTTTTCCGAATATGGAATTATTTAATTTAATTTAAATTGGGTATCTAGTATTACTATTATCGCATGCTTATTTACTATTCTTATTCTGGCCAATTAGAAATAGGGTTGAGTAATTAAGCTATTCACTTAGTTGCGAGTGATTATCCGATAAAAGAGTTTAATTACAGACAGAGGTAATAGACGTGTGGTGTCAGTTAATGGCCGACAGGCTTGACTAACCACATAGCGAATTGGGTAAAAGACTTCAACATTCGAAAGTATATATAATTACCAGGGAGGGGTTTGTAATACCATAGGATAACTCCTAAGTCCACCCGGGATTGGGATAGGAGATTGTAGAGTCCCGACTAGTACACAAATACCGATTTGACCCTTAAACGGAAGCATTAATTATATAAATATAGGTGGATCCCTTGCGAGACTCAAGTACACCTCTCATATTTGCGTTAATATCTTTTAGTTTTAGTTATTTCCTTTTTGTTAAACTTTAGTTATTTATTTATCTGCGTTCATCAGTTTATAAATCAAAACCAAACAAAAATATTTCATATTTTATTTTCTGTATTTGTAATTACTATTACTCTTCTTTTGAACACTTGAGTTGTACCAACGCAATCCTGAGACATATCTATTACTTGGAACGACCCGTACACTTGCGGTCAGTTGGTCCTCTTATTTAATATTTAATTTTATCACACCTCAGAGATCACCACATTGAAATTATTTGGTGTGACATTTACGCCGGTCAAGGTATTTAGGTTTTCACCTCAAAAATCAAAATTTATAATGTTAAACCTCGTGCTCACTCAATTGAGTAAAAGAACATTCAAAAATAACAATAGAAGTATAATAAATCTCTTCAAACACGATTGGTAATTTTACAAGACTTCTACTCTTAATGAGAAAAATTGGAATGGGATTAAGATAACTTCTTAATCCCTTGATAAGTTTTGGGTCCAATTTAAGAGAAATTATACTCGTGCCTGTGTTAGTGGCTAAAAGAAGGTGACCAAATACCACATTGTTTATTCTATAGCTATTTTGGGTCGTAGCCACATTTGAATTGCTTGGCTTAAATATTTCGACGATAACTGGACTACGGAAGCATAGGTACTCAAAAATCTCTTTCAAAAATTTACTTTTGGCCTTTATTCCTCTCTGGGTAGGGGTCGATCTAAGGGGCGTCGGGGTGACCGTCCTCGCCTTATGAAATAGCATAAGTTTTGTCCAAAATTTTATTTTAGCAAACTAAAAAGATTTACAAAAAGTCGATTTTCGCCCTCAGTAAACTCTGCCTAAACAAAATATTTGCCCATACACATACAATGCAAGGTGGGTGAAAATATGATTGACGAGATTATCAAATATCCATTCACCGTGGAGGTATTCTGTATGGAGCCCAGATGACATCTTTAAACTTGCTTTTTAATTTCTTCAAAGACGACCAATCATATATATATATTAATTCCTCTGGTTCCTAAAGGTGACAAACAAGACTGATACTCAACTAGTCAACTTTGTTCTATTTCATGTGCCAAATTTTGCTATCAAATGATAGCCAAGATCCTATTTATTCATGTCCAGTCTCCGAAACAATCATCATTTTATCATAAGGTGGAATATTTTGTACAACATGAGTCAAGGACTTCCTTTCTTCTATAGTCATAAGAGTAAATAAAAAAAGTTACGAAACAATTAAACTTAACATATCCAATGTCTTGGGCAGATTTAAATGGAATTTGTCTTTGTATCATTTGGACTGATGGATCATGAAACAGGATACTTCAGTCACATTCCAAATTGTTTCAAAGGTGAACACCTTAAAAAGTTCACTCCTTCTAAAGGTTTGTGACATAGTGACCTGTTCTCTCCCTTCTCATATTTTATCGAGACTGTAGCTTTATCGCCATAATTAATTATCAGGCTAATGATGCATTATTACAGGGCTTGAAATGGCTCGATCATGCGCTAAAATATCTCATTTCCTTTTCGTAAATGACTTTCTCTTCTTAATCAATAATAATCTGCTGATAAATTAAATGCATTGAATACCATTTTATAGTTCATGATTTGCATTATCAAAACTAGAAGTCAACCTCTTTAAATCAATAATCAAATTCAACAAATGTACTTTACTAAATAAATTCAAATCTATTATCGGCATGTTACGTATGAAACTATGAATCTCTTGCGAAATATCTTGGCATACAATTAAATTATAGAAGATTCAGATTTCAGTGGTATAAAGATGTTGTTGTAATTTTCCTATCAATATTAATCCTCAAATCCCACAACTCAATAACCACACACACAAGAAATTAAAGCGAGAAAGTAAGAACACAGATTTTATCGTGGTTCAGTCCAAATCAGACCTACATCCACGTTGAGCTCCGATGAGAGGTGCTCGGCTACTAGAAAACACAAGAGATACAATATTTCAGTTCACCTTACAATACAAAACCACACAATCGAATGAATACCACTTCTAATCTAACTCTCGAACCCTAAACAGATGAATAAGGCTATCTAGTGATTAATCAAGATGATTATCACAAATTACACGAGATGTTACTATCAAGAAGCTATCTAATCGATTACAAGAAGAATCAGAGGTTGATCTTCTACAAAACTAGGGTTTAGTGTATTAGAAACGAGAGAGAACGCGGAAGATGAGAGAGTAAGGGGTATGACTTCGGTCAACCCACTTTCCCTTATATAAGAGACAAAGATCACGAGCGAATGTGAGCCATCCGATGGTAATAAGATCAAGCGCACGAGATCAAGCCACGTCAATGCCACATCAATAAGTAATCAGCCTATTAAAACATAACACTTCACATAATATATATATCCACATATATATATATATTCTTCAATCTCCACCTTGAAGTGTTACTCCTCCACCTCCACCTGAAACTGCACCTTAAGGATTTCTAGCCCGCCTAAACCATCTCTATCATCATCTCAGCTCAAACCACCTGCAAAATATCAACAAATAGAAAGCAAATCCAAGCAATGCTTGAACTTGACATTAGTAACAATTTTAGTACCAAAATCAGCAGGATTATCCTCAGTAGCCACTTTCAACAACTTAACTTCACCACTAGCCAGTATATCTCTTATATAATGATACTTAACATCAATATGTTTGGTCCTTTCATGATATACTGGGTTTTTACTCAATTGAATTGCACTTTGACTGTCAGAGAATATAGTAGCCTTACCCTTCACAATACATGCTTCAGATAACAGATTTTGAAGCCAAATTGCTTCTTTAGAAGCATCAGTTATAGCCACATATTCAGCCTCAGTAGTGGACAAAGCCACTAAGGGTTGAAGTTGAGACTTCCAAGAAATACAATTACCTCCAAGAGTGAAACAGTAAGAGGTAGTAGACTTTCTTGAGTCTCTATCTCCAGCAAAATCTGAATCTACATATCCAACTAACTCAAAAGGTATATTATGATTTCCATAACACAGTCCAACACTCAAAGTACTTCCAACATATGCAAGAACATGTTTAAGAGCACACCAATGATCCCAACCAGGATTTGACATGTACCTGCTCAATAAAGATATAGCAAAGGACAAATCTGGTCTAGTACTAATCATGGCATACATTAGGGACCCTATAACATTAGCATATGGGACATTATCCATCTTAAGAATATCAGACTGAGACTTGGGGCACAAATGTTTAGATAAAACAAAATGACCAGCCAAAGGAGTCATAACAGTTTTGCAATTCAAGCTACCAAATTTTGAAATTACTTTTCTCAAATAAGGTTCCTGGTGAAGCTTAATCATGCATTTATCTCTATCTCTATCAATCATCATCCCTAAGATTTTCTTAGCATTTCCAAGATCTTTCATATCAAATTCCTTACTAAGTTTACTCTTTAACTCAGATATATACTTAAGGGACTTAGAAATAATGAGCATATCATCAACATAGAGTAAAACATATACATGATGATCAGTTTTAACAGATAGATACAAGCAAGCATCATAATCAGATCTTACATAGTCACATTTAAGCATAAATGAGTCAAACTTCTTATACCATTGTCTAGGGGACTGTTTTAAACCATAAAGGGATTTTTTCAGTAAGCATACATGATCAGGCAATTTAGGGTCAATAAAACCCTCAGGTTGTCTCATGAAAATTGTTTCATCTAAGTCACCATGCAAAAAAGCAGTCTTAACATCTAATTGCTCAATCTCAAGGTTATAACAAGCAGCAAAAGCTAACATAGCCCTAATAGTCTTAAACTTAACCACAGGAGAGAAAATTTCATTGAAATCAATACCTTCCCTTTGAGTATAGCCTTTTGCCACCAATCTAGCTTTATACCTTGGAGGGTCAGTCTCAGAGATGCCTTCTTTGAGCTTAAACAACCACCTACACTCCACCACCTTTTGTTTCTGAGGTAGTTCAGTGAGAACCCAGGTGTTGTTATCATGTAGTGATTTAATCTCTTCCTTCATAGCCTTTTCCCACTGTATCCTATCCTCTGCCTCCATAGCATCCATATAGGATGTTGGTTCAGAGTTTGTGACCTCAACTGAAGCATTCAAGGCTGTATATACAAGGTCAGCATATGAGTATCTTGAAGGAGCTCTGGTTTCCCTTCTAGTCCTATCTCTGGTGAGTTGATAGTTCTGAAGTTGCCCTGTTGAAGACTCAGGAGGATGTTCCTCACCCTCATTGTCCTCAGTAGCTTCAGCTTCATCATGGGGAGGGCTTGGTGCATCTCCATGATCATCAACTGGACTGGAAGACTCAGACTCCACCTCTTTCTCTATTCCCACCACTTGTTGAGGTTGTGCAGGTTCAGGTAAGTCATCATCACCTGTACCTGTACCATTTTTGAAAGGAAATGTTAGTTCATCAAAAATCACATCTCTACTAACAATAACTTTGAAACCCCTACTGTCTTTTTCCCACAGTCTATAACCCTTTACACCATGTTGGTTTTGATAACCCAACATTATGCATTTGATAGACCTAGGATCTAACTTACCCTCCTTTGTGTGTGCATAAGCTGCACACCCAAAGGGTTTAAGAAAAGATAGGTTTGGTTTTTGCCCCTTCCAAATTTCCATAGGAGTCTTAAGTCCTATGGACCTGTTTGGACTCCTATTCACAAGATATGTGGCTGTGTAAAGAGCTTCTCCCCAAAATTCTTTGGGTAAGCCTGAGGTGAAGAGCATACATCTGACTTTCTCAAGGAGTGTCCTGTTCATCCTCTCAGCTACACCATTTTGTTGTGGTGTATGCCTGACTGTCCTGTGTCTCAAAATTCCATTAGTCTTACAATATAAATCAAACTCAGTGTTACAAAATTCAAGACCATTATCAGTTCTCAAAACTTTTAAAGTTAAACCAGTTTGATTTTCTTCCAAACACTTCCATTCTTTGATTTTTTGAAAAGTTTCATCTTTAGTTTTAAGTAAGAAGGTCCAGACCCTCCTACTAAAGTCATCAACTAAAGAAAGGAAGTATTTGAAATTACCATGAGCATCATACCTCTCAGGACCCCAAAGGTCTGCATGAACATATTCAAGACAAGCCTTGGAAGTATGAGTTCCAGGCTTGAAACTTACCCTATGTTGTTTACCCAACACACAAGTCTCACAGAAGGGAAGGTCCCCAACTGTGTCTTTTCCAAGCATACCTTGTTTGCTAAGGACACTGAGTCCTTGTTGACTCATATGCCCTAGCCTTAAATGCCACTTTTCAGTGGTAGCCTGAGATGAAGCATTAGTAACAGAATTCACAGAACCAATTATATGAGTACCATCAAGAACATATAGACCAGCATGTTTAACACCAGATAAAAGCAATTTACCATTCTTATAAACATGAATAACACCTTTAGAAACATTGGAAACACAACCAAGATCATCTAAAGCACCCAAAGAAATTAAATTTCTTTTCAAATCAGGAATATATCTCACATTAGTCAATTTAATGCATTTCCCAGAACCCATTCTCAATTTAATCTTCCCAATACCTTTAACCTCACAAGTGTTGTTATTCCCCATATATACAGTTTCATTGTTCACATAAGACAAGTCATGAAATAATTCAAGTATGGGACACATGTGAAAGGTACAACCAGAATCAAGTATCCAACTAGCATGCTCAGACAAATTACTCACATTCAGGACTTCAAAAACATCATCAGTAGTCTTAGGCATACTAGCTATATTAGATTCATTATTATTCAACTTGTTTTTCAACTTATAGCAATTTTTCTTTAAGTGTCCAGCTTTCCCACAGTGAAAACACTTCCTAGTTTCTTTATTCTTAGAACTAGTGGTTTTCTTTCCTTTCTTATTCTTAGCTAAGTCAAGTGATTGAGTAGTATCTGTTCTAGGGTTAACATACATGTTAATTCCAGTTCTTTTAAGGGACTTTAATTCATTTTCTCGGGTCTTAAGAGCAGTAACAACTTGATCATAAGTAGGGACAGTACTAGCATATTGAAACACATCTTTCACAACTTGAAAAGATTCAGGTATAGCATTCAAAAGGATCATACATTTACTAGTGTCATCTAAGGCCATAGTGGTTCCTTTCAGAACAAGGGACATCTTAGTAAATTCATCTAAATTCTCATCAATAGATTTAGAAACATCCATTTTATAATTAAACAAAGAACCTTTCAAGAAAGCAAGATTAGGAACAGATTTAGAGGCATAGAGAGTTTCGAGTTTACCCCACAGCTCAAGAGCTGTATCAGCACCATCAACCTGTCGAATGACAGAGTCAGAAAGATTCAAGAAGAGGATATTATACGCTTCTTCTTTGATTTGTGCTTCTTTGTCAAGTTCACCTTCACGCCACTCTTTAATGTCCTCAATAAGAGCACTTCCCACTTTATGATGGGAGAGTAGAACCTTCATCTTTTTCTGCCAAACACCGAAATCCATCTTACCATCGAACACGGACATATCAATTCGTGTAGAGGTAGTCATTGTATGAATTAAACAAGAACGGAGAGAGATCGTAATAAAAAACCCTCGAGATGAAATTAGGCGGAACCCTAATTTTCCAAGAACACCGATTTGAAACCTTAATCTGATAGCCCAAGATTAATAATCAAGCTCTGATACCACTGTTGTAATTTTCCTATCAATATTAATCCTCAAATCCCACAACTCAATAACCACACACACAAGAAATTAAAGCGAGAAAGTAAGAACACAGATTTTATCGTGGTTCAGTCCAAATCAGACCTACATCCACGTTGAGCTCCGATGAGAGGTGCTCGGCTACTAGAAAACACAAGAGATACAATATTTCAGTTCACCTTACAATACAAAACCACACAATCGAATGAATACCACTTCTAATCTAACTCTCGAACCCTAAACAGATGAATAAGGCTATCTAGTGATTAATCAAGATGATTATCACAAATTACACGAGATGTTACTATCAAGAAGCTATCTAATCGATTACAAGAAGAATCAGAGGTTGATCTTCTACAAAACTAGGGTTTAGTGTATTAGAAACGAGAGAGAACGCGGAAGATGAGAGAGTAAGGGGTATGACTTCGGTCAACCCACTTTCCCTTATATAAGAGACAAAGATCACGAGCGAATGTGAGCCATCCGATGGTAATAAGATCAAGCGCACGAGATCAAGCCACGTCAATGCCACATCAATAAGTAATCAGCCTATTAAAACATAACACTTCACATAATATATATATCCACATATATATATATATTCTTCAGATGTGTACGTGGAAAAACTAAATGGTGGAAACTGGAAAGAATAACTTTTATATAAAGCGGTAAAGAAATACTAATTAAATATGTAAAACCCTACTATTAAACTACTCTATTTTCCAGCTCCCAGAAAATTTCTTCAAGCCTAGCTCAAGTACATTTGCCTTGTTTGGCGCGCTTACAAAAAACCTTGCATATTTCGATCTCTTAGGACCAAGTAGCCAATTTTTTTTTTTTAAAACAAGGAACTTTGGTAAATATCTTTTGGAAATACAAGTATGACAAGTCCTCTCTAACACTAACATGTTGATTGTAAAGGTCATACCATCCTAATTGCTCCTTCTAGGAGGCTACCCAAAATACTAATATTTCTTGGGCATGGAAAAGTCTCTTTGCATGTCGATATGTTCTACGAACAGGACGAATGATCAACAAATCCATTACAGTTCAAAGTAATCTATATGGAAATACTATTAGATCATAGATCTTCCTCAGATCACTCAGACAAATAATTATTGATTGAAAAAGGTTAGTCGACTTATTGATCAAAACTCGTGTAAATTAATGGACTCCAATAAGAGTCACAACACTTTTGATGCCCAAACGGTGGAGTAGATTTTTCGTATTACACTTTATGTAATATATAATCAGAATATACTCATGAAAAACATACTACCAGATCAAGTTATCATTTCCTGATGGATATTTCTACTTCTCACCTTAAAGCTTGATTGATGCAAAATACCTCGTGCTCCCAAGACTCATTATGGAAGCTTATTTGACACTCTAACATCCCAACAATAATCAAAGCCTTCGTATGAAAGAGTGTCTATTAGGCTATAGGTACCAAGGATAGTCTTTATAAGCGTAAGTGCTCGGCTAGGTTATAAAGGAGCGGATGAGTACAGAGGTATGATACGATACGATTCTGGGATTCGAAATCATTAAAAAAGCTCTATACAGGTGCACCGATATTATATAAATTTTATATATATATTACTATTCTACAATAACAATTCTTATACCAACACTTCAAGATATTATATTTCTGAATGAATTAGAGAGTTCCAATGATCTATTCTAAATCCTATGATTACAAAGATAAAATATTATAAAATAAAGAGTAAATTCATTCAATACTTTTTAAAATTTGCCAGTTTTGACAGTTTATCTTTTACTAGATTTTTTGAGACTAGATGTCCCTTAAACTTTATTTTCGTGATTCGTTGCCCCTTTTTAACGGATTCCGTCCATTTTGGCCATTAAAGGTCATGTGCAGGTCATGTGGTCAAATCTTTTTTTTATAATTAAATATTCATTTTTCTGAATTACTTAATTAAACCCTTTTTTTAACAAGAAAAAAATTAGTATTTACATATCTTCTTTTTCAAAACTTCTTCTCCAAAACTTTTTCAACATAATCAAAGTTTGAATCTTCAAATCTTTATATTTTTAAAATAAAATTAAAATCCAGAAATTAAAACAATTAACAAATATACATAGAGAACTTTAAAAAATAACTTAATAGTCTTTACTTCATATCCGCAGCTTCTTAAAAACCTCTCTTTCCGATGATAAAACAAAGGTAAGGTACATTCGGTCATAATGAAACTGAATGGTTCTTCTTTGTTCTACTTTAGATCTTCTCTTTGTTCCTTGAACAAAACCAGTAACATCTTTCCCCTCTTCTTTTATTCTTCAGTTTCATCATCTTATTCATCCTTTGATTATATCAATAGTGTCGAAGATGCTCATTTTACTATATATCAAATGATCAGAAGGCAAACCAAGCTTTCTGTTGTGGACTATAATAAACTATTAAACAGTGTTGCAAAGATGAAAAATTACCCTGCTGCTCTTTCTCTATTCTGAGAAATGGGCGAGTGTCTTAGGGTATTAGAAAAAAGGAATGTTAAATCTGGACTATTATTACTATCGTTACAAAGACCGAATGGTAGATGATGTCGTTTAACTATTTTCTGAGATGAAACCCCAAAAGTTGTCACTTATTCTTCGTTAATCCAAGGTTTGTGTAATTTTGGTAGGTGGGAAGAGGCTAATATGTTATTAACCAAGATGTTTGATTAGTAAGAGATGTAGAGAGACTGATGGAGGTTGTGATGATTTTTTATCTTTATTCTTCTGAGCTATTTTAAGGGCACATACTTAAGGCTATCGAGTGGCTTAGGGTATTAGAAAAAAAGAATATTAAACCAGATTCGTTGTCATTTATGATTAGTTGATCCAAGGTTTGTGCAGTTTTGCTTAGTGGGAAGAGGTTAATATGTTATTGACTGAGATGTTTGATTGTCAAGTTTTTTCAGAATGTCATACATTCACTATATTTGTTGATTCATATGGTAAGAAGAATTGGTGGAGTATGAAGGTTTGAAGGTTTGAAGAATTAAAGTTTCAAGATTTGAAGATTTGAAGATTTGAAGAACTGAAGCTTGAAGGTTTAAAACTTTAAAGATTTGAAGGTTCGAAAGTTTGAAGGTTTGAAGATGTGGAAATATCAATTTTGCCCTTGTTAAAAACAAGGTTTAGTTAAGTAATTCAAAGAAATGAATTTTTAATTAAAAAAAATTGACCATATGACCTGCATATGACACTTAACGGCCAAAATGGACCACATCCGTTAAAAAGTTTAGAGGGATATTGGATGTATCTACCCTAAAATAAAAAGATTCAATCGAAATGGTACAAACATTTAGTTAATTGTATTATCCACCAACATACTTTCTAACATAACATAAAAAAATATCAAACATAACCAAATATCAAAGTTTACAAAGATAAGGAACAATCAACTTTCTTAAGCCATAATCTTTTCACTCTCATTGTTGATTACATCGGCTTCCAACGATGCAAAACTAACATTTGCAATGTCAAGCAATCCAATATACGTAGGTTTTATACTTTAATATGGATCACCTCTAATCTACCACATTTGAGATAAACATTCATAGTAACTTAAATTTATCCTAGACAAGAGCCGCGGATTGCTATGAAAAAATACCAAACCCCCTCCTCTTTGTGGCAACAACTTATTTTTCTTCAAATAGTGTATAAAATTATAGTTCTCCAATTTTTTTCACAATATGAGGAGGAAGTTGGTTGTCCAAGTAGTTAAAAAGTTATACCTTGAGTATTGGTGTCGATGATCAATGAACTCCCCACCACATCATTGGTTCCATATGCAACCTATCATTCATTTCATTAACGTTACCAAAACTACTCAAACTCATAGAAAATTGAGCATATTATATATTCACATTTCTTTAGTCCCGTGCAACCTAGAATTGCATCTAAATTAGGATCTTGATCGTTGGTCTCCAAATTCTTACAAATTTACATTATCAAATAATATTATAATAATCGAGTTTAAAAGTTAAAATTAATGTTCAAAGCATTAACATTTATACCAAATTCTTTATTACTATGTATAAAAATTATGCAGTAAACATGGTTTTATACAATTAAAAAGTTACTATGTATAAAACAATTATACAGTATAAATTGTGTAATAAACATTATTTTATACAATATATCATAATAACTATGTATTTGAAACATTTACAAAAAATTTACATAAATGAATTACATATGATATATTTATATAATTTTCCATATGCAGTAAATATTGCTTTATATGTAGCGATGATAATAGTTAACCTGGTAATGCATTAGGATTTCTCATGTTCCTATGAAGCATTCAGTAATATCTCAATAGGCGGAGCCTCGATTCCCGTGATCCCCTGGATCGTGTCTCCATCATTTTCTACATATATAAAAATAAGAACAATAAAGATTACACCAAAATCGATTAGGAAACAAGAAAAAAACACAGTTTACACCATCTTCCCAAGAACTATGTTCATTAACAAGTATCTAAGGTAGTGAAACTAGCGATGCTAAATGCCATTTGGATGAACTGCCTAGGTACGAAACAAGTATCAAAATCATATTACACCTATGGACTACCAATTTAAAAACAGATAATACCAAAAAAAGGGCTAATAACAAACTGTCTAGACTAGTAATTATATATCAATCAAAGAAAATATAAACGGATCCAGAAAAAAACAAAATTGGGCAAACTAATCTTGTCCAGATCTAATATTGTTTTAAACCATTACCCAATTCATAAACTTATACATGCACGTAGCAATTTCATGAAAAAAAAATTTACAACACATGAACCGTTGACTGGATTAAGTAATAGTATCATATACTACATACTACATACATATGTTATCAATAACATTAAAAAGTAGCATTCCTTTTTTTTATTGTCCAAAAAAATATCTTACAAAAATTTAGCCAAAAAGTATTGTAATTCAAAAATTGACCTTTGATTCTTATCTCAACGATTCTAGTACAAAGAAATGGGTCAAAGTAATTCACATAATACAACATGCTTTGACCAATTCACACAATCTTAATACACATATAATCTACCAACCTGATTCATATAATTACTAATAAAAAATATCGACATAATTTTTTTTTCTTTTCCAAAAAAAATTTAAACCTAATTAAAACTTTCACGCTCTGATACCATACGAAAGTTTATATATTTAGATAATAATTAATGAACAAGAGGTTTTAACAGAAATACCTCTGGAAGAGCAGCGGAATCAAATCGAATGAGAACTGGATAATCTTGCGGCCGTGGATCTTCTTACTAGAAGAGAGACCTCTGTAATCACCACCTAAGAGCCTCTGATTAATTGATTCTATGTGTAGAATTTTTTTTAGCAGAGAAAAGAAAGAGAAGAACATATTATGAATTGTTGAAATCAATCTATGGTCTTAAGTAAGCCTCGAGACAGTGGAATTTGAGATTTCATGAAGTCATCTCATCAAATGGATTTGAGATGATAAGTGAAGACCACTGTGTTTATATTAAACGTTCCAAGAAAAATTTTGTAATTTTATCTCTATATGTGGATGACATCTTATTAGCTAGGAATGATAAAGAGTTTATATAAACTAACAAGGAGTGACTAGCTTCTCAATTCGATATGAAATATATGGGAGAAACAAATTATATTCTTGGTGTTAAGATTCATAGAGATAGGTCTAGAAGACTATTATCTTTATCTCAAGAACATTACATCATGAATGTACTTAAGCGCTTTGGTATGACTACGTGCAATGCCATTGATACTCCTGTAGTAAAGGGAATAAACTTAACTCTCGACATGTGTCCTAGTACTACAGAAGAAAAACAGAAAATGTCAACAGTACCATATTCTAGTGCCATTGGTAGTCTTATGTATGTTATGATGTGTACGAGGCCAGATATATGTTATGCAGTAGGTTTAGTTAGTCGTTTTCAATCGAACCCTGGACAAGAGCATTGGAAAGCTGTGAAAAGGATATTGAGATATCTAAAAGGCACTAAAGATCATGCCTTATGCTTTCGAGGAGATAGATTACGCCTAGAAGGATATACAGATGCCGATTGGGCTGGTGATATAGATGGGCGTAAATCCACTTCAGGTTATGTTTTCTTGCTAAATAATTGCGCAATCTCGTGGAGTAGCAAGAAGCAAACCTGTGTAGCTTTGTCAACGATGGAAGCTGAATTTGTAGCATGCTCAGCTGCGGTTCAGGAGGCTGTTTGGTTAAAAATATTCTTTGAACATTTAGGATTCTCCGGTGATAGTGGGAGTCCAATAACAATATACTGTGATAGTCAAGCTGCAATGGCTTATGTGAAAGATCCAAAATATCACTGCAAGACCAAACACATTGATATAAAGTATAACTTCGTTAGAGATATAATTGAACAAAAGGATGTTACTTTGCAATATATACCCACACGCAATATGCTTGCCGATCCATTCACAAAAGCTATCCCAAGGGATGTATTCATGGATCATGTTAGATCTATAGGATCAAGCAAGATATAATGTATGAATTATTGCTAGTTTATGTGCATTCATGTATATATTTCCATTAGTATGTTTATTTAACTGTTTATTTTAATAATATCATGTTTGATATGTATTATATATATTGTGTGTAATTTTGTAAGTGTGTATGTCCTATAGACTGAGAGTGGCCCTGTCACGCGTGCAACCGCCTTTGGCATAAGAAGTGCGCAAAGATGAGACTAACTCATAGCAGTGAAGAACCCTTAAGATAACTTGAGTAACGATAGTCGCCTTAACTAAGTGTTAGTCTGGAGTACTGCAGGATACGTAACGGATAGACCTATTTTGAGCAACTATGTACCCTAACAGGTTATTAGTAACATATGCTCGTATGCTTGCCAGTCGCACGACCTATTTGCCAAGTATGATGATATTTTGATTCAAGTGTGTATATGGGAAAATATGATGTAATGAGATGTGGATTCTATGGATAAGATGTAACTTCATTATGGTGAGTGGGAGCCTATATATTTCAACCCCTCAATTTTGTTTTTAGATCCGCCCTCGCAGTTGCAGGAGTAATTTATTGAAACCCCTTAAAATAAAAAAATTGGAAGCGTACTGAAAATAGAGGAAATTGTACATGAATATTGCAAATGAAAGTTGACAGAGAAGTGTTCACTAATTGTGGAGAAAACAACTTTCGAAGTAACCTTTTTTTTACATAGACATTTCCTGTACAAAGAGATCCATTACCTACATGGATTGTTGTGTTGATTTGTTGATGGAGAAAAACGATACTAAGTTATATTAAAAAGAAATAAATGTGAGAGATAAAATGAAGAAAAAGGAGGGTTCCGGCCATGGAGGAGAGAGGGTCATCGCCTCCATGACTAGCGGGGTAGTTATTTAAAGGAACGAGAGAGTGATATTAAGCTAGGTGTTTTTCTTTTTTAATAATAGTAATTGTACTCAACTTTTGATTTTCAATAAATAACATATTAGGTCCCGAATTGATAATCCCCCTCATACTGAACATGTATAATTTTAAATGCAATATTTGAAAAGAATAATCATAAACTACAATATATGAAATATCAATCCAAAAATATCAGGATTGTCCTTTTCCGGGTAGAAAACAATTGGTACTTATTGAAGTAAAATTAGGAAAAAATAATAGTGGGAGATTGGAGAATATGTTGTTGTTTTCCACAAAACAAACAGTAATGACTTGAGAATATTAGCTGGACTTGATGTCCTATAATGGCCGTCACATGGACTTTGGGCCCCTAGAACGAAACAGAACATCAAGTTTATTACTATTAGTCTATTATTATTAGTCTATTATTATTGTCATTTATATAAAATCAATCCATACAGATATACAGACATGATCCCATATTTACTCCTTTCTTTATAATTTAAACTAAAACAACTAAACTGGTTGTATGACCCAAATCTGAGTTTAGCTTGTGGATTAATTATTTAGTGAATAAACTATTTCGTAGCAAAAAAACTAGTCAGCTTTTCGTATTGCTCTAAATTCGCTTATTATTTCGACAATAAAAGGTTTCAATTTAATTTAATTAAATTCTATAGTTCTTGATATTTCGTGGGTGTGTTTTGATAAATAAAATAGTTGAGACAATAAAAAGACAATAAAGTAAACTTCCCCATCTCTTTGAAACTGGAAACTAGAAATAAATATAAAGTGAGTGGAAGCTGTAATTTGCCAGTTTCGGAAAGACAAAACAGAAAAAACATATATGCGAATTAAATAGCTGATTCTAACATGTAAAGGCAAAACAAAAATAACTGTATATATGTGTGTATTTATTGGTGAAAATGGTTTCCAATGTAACTAAAAGTTATGAAACTCTCTATACCACTAGAGTGACATGTGGTTTTTTTTAGATAAAGACAGATTTTAACATGTGAAGACCAGACTCTGTTGCTATTATCTTATTAATTTTTCAGTCAACTCATCCACCACCAATTAATACCTAAACTACCCTTTTCTTTTTCACACTTAACGATCTAACTTCACTACATTCATAAAGAAAAAAATCACACTATTTATTATTTTTATAGTATGTATAGAACTCATAAACTACAAAATCCCCTTATACATGTTTAACATATAGTACAGTAAAAATCTTACAAATCCTGAAATCCATCACCTGATCTGGAACATGATCATAAAGAATTTATCGTTTATGTTCATGGAACATTCTAAGTGAAGTATGTACAATCAACATTATGTCTTAAAATTGAACTATTGTGCAATGGTATGGTACGTACACTCTTTTCCTGTGTAATCTACAAATCAGCTCTTCCTGAACCTTTTAGATCATGCTTAAATCGAAGCTCTTTTGATCGACCCTGTTCATAGATACACATTATTATTAGTCCTCTCTAATTGAAACTAATCTAAATAGAATAATTCAAAAAAAAAAAATCCCGTAAATGTCTCATTGCCATTATGTCAAATACCTAAGATCATCATATTTTAAACTCATTAGAATTCATTAATTCTCACTGATTGAATCTAATAAACGAATATAGTAAACGATCAAGAACCCAATTTACAAGAAAATTGAATGAAAACAAGAAAAAGGAAACTAAAAGACCTTAGACAAATTCTCCAATGCGTGTTTTCCATCTTGTAACTCAGAATCAGAGAGCTGAACAGCAAAACAATCTCTTGGAGCTTCAAAAGAAGATAAAGAAAATTGTTTGGAAACAACTCCTACATCAAAGTAAATCAATCCTGAACTGGGAATATCAACACGAATTTCTTTAACCGGAAACCATAAAAACAAATCTTGAGCAGAAATTCCGGCTAACCCATCGATCCGTCCATAACTCATGTTACCCGAAACGCTCATATCGTAATGTAATTCGTTCTCGAACTTGGCATTACAAGCTTGGTTTAAATGAACTTGGAAGTTTCCTGAATCATTGATGGTGAAATCTGTGACGCCTTTAGGGAGTAAACCCATAGGTAAACCATAGCGATGAAGGACTTCGTATACTGATAATGTTTCTTGAGCTGATCCTGTGATGATAGTGGAGAAGACTATAATGGAAAAGATGATGATCGATTGAAAAGTTGAAAGCATTTTCATTGAGTAGAGAATGTATTGAAAGAAGCGAGAGTTGAAAGGAGGAAGAAAGCAAAGAGAGGCTTATTTGATAATGGCTAGCTTGATCAATTATTGGGAGTGAATGTAGGCTCCTCATTATAAGCTTTTTATATTGCTTGGGTATTTGCTGTAATTTTCAAATTAAACTGTTTAATTTGAGGAAAAAAAATGTCTAATTAAATTTTTATTTAATTATAATTAAAAAAAACACAAATAAATAGATAGTACATACAAATTTTATTTAATTTATCACGAATACTATTACTAAGAGTATTATGTATTATTTGCATTTAGATTGTTGAAAAAATAAAATAAATAATAGAAATAAATTTTTAGTTTCTTTATTTGAGTTTAAATTTTATTGGAAAGAAAAATAATTTAATGAATTGCATAATTTTTTGTTATTTTTTGAAAATGTCATATATTTAATCCTCTCATTTGGAGTCATTTCAAAGAAAAAGAAATTATTATTTTTAAAATATCACAATTTTTTTTTTTTTTTGGACAGCTAAAATGTCACAATTACCTTTATAATTTTAGTATATAAAATTTTTACATAACATAAAAAGAGCATAAAAGTATTTTTATATAAAATAGTCTTTTTCTTTCCTTTAATAATGTCAATTTAAACAAATGGTTTTTTAATCACTTACTTTTTTTCTTTTATTAATATTTTTATACTCCAAACACGATTATAACTTTTATTTTTATTTTTCTTTAATATTTTTATATTCCTATCATTTCCTTTTCTTTGAAAATCTGAATCCAAACAATGCATTAAAGATAGAAGACCCCTATGGTAGGGGTACCGCTATTTTATTAAGAATAATACTTTAAATCAATAAATATTCTATCTGTTAGGAAAAAAATCGTTAAGGAAATCTATAAAATATTTATAAGGGTTTGGTTCTTATTAAAATAACTAATAGACTATACAAACTTCACCAACAAAATTTATTTATATAGGAATGGGAATAAAATCACATGAAAGATTATTGGAAGGATTAGTGAAGGAGTTGAGGCAAAGGAAGGCTTGGCCGAGGAATCTTCTTTTTTGTTTTTGTTACGTGGGTGTTAGGCCAATTTGTGCGCACCTCAACTAATCGCACAAATAATATGCACGTCTCTCATGCATACTCCTAGACATGTAAGAACTAAGTTGCCCATGTTCATGGAGGGATTCAATTCATGTACTCTATAAAAAGCAAGGCCTTTGCCAGACACTAGGTGAGGATCACAGGAGATTTTCTCATGATAGCACTCTAATGCTAAAGTTAGTATTATGATCGGGGGGTATTCTTACGACCTGAGAGAGAGGGGGAGAGCGAGAGAGAGAGAGAGAGAGAGAGAGAGAGAGAGAGAGAGAGAGAGAGAGAGAGAGAGAGAGAGAGAGAGAGAGAGAGAGAGAGAATTATGAAGGTTTTGACAGTATTTATGAATAGCAATAAGAGGTGACATAGATAATGAGTACCCTTTTGGGAGGCGTGGGTGGGGTATTCATTTAATCTGGGCATGTAAGGCCTTTTTGGTCCTATGTCGTTTTCCCACTTTTGTGGCGCATATAGACAATATCCTCGGTTATTGGGTATGTGTATGTTCACTTTCTTAAGTCAGATATTTTTACCTTTGGATGTATGTTCGGTTATTGCCTTATATTGGTTAGTTAACCCGGTAATTCATTATATCTTATCAATGCCCCTTTGAATTAGAATAACTGATGTTGCCCTTTTAGCATAATCAATAAAAATCATTTACCTTTTCACATAGCCGATGCAAAAAGTCGGCCTCGAGCATCCCATACGGTGTCGATAGAGTAATCAGACTTTTGAGCATTTAGTAATATGCCAACATAGGAATCTATCTTCTTTGCATATCTTCATAAGGTGTTGAAGCAAAGGTCGGTATTCTGAATAATTTCGTGATGTGCCGACGTAGAAGTCGGTCTTTGACTAATTTTATGATGTGCCGACGTAGAAGTCGGTCTATCAAATAATTTTGTGACGGTCCAACAAGGGTTGGTCTTTTGAGTATTATTTAGTGGATCATTGGGTCGATATCATGACGACGCAAAAATCGGTCTTACAAGCATTTGAAGATATGCCAACATGGAAGTTGGTCTTTCGGATAATCCAGATAGGTTTATTTTGCTCATTTAAGAATTTCCATTAACATATATAGGATTTTGCAAACCTTGTTAGCTAAAGGTAAGCGTGCTGAAAACTCTTTCGCAACCTAAAAGTAATGTAGTGATGATGATTGTGTGGCTAGTGATACCCCTAAGTTGTTTTATCTTTACCATGGAACGTGGTCAAAACACATTATATATCTCACCATCATTACATATGTTGTTTTCAAAGAACTCATATGTTGCGTGTGTAGAATACGAAGTGTTTTGGCATTTATTACTTTGGGAAGTTGAAGCATCATTTTCCACATATAAATGCTGTGAAAGATCCCTTTTCTTTCACTGTGTTTCCTTCAAACTTCACCAGACTGTCTTTACAGGGTAAAAAGATGATTGTGTGATCATTAGCTCCTTCCTCTATCTATCGAAGTCAATCTTCTCAAAATAGAAGAGAAGAGAGTGGATTTTCCACCCATAGGGTGAAAAGGAGAAGATCTTTGACGCTTGTTTCTCCAACTTCATTTTAAGGTATCAAGGTCCCCCCTCCCTTTAGTGTGGTTTTCCCTTTGAGGGGTTAGATGAACCAACTCACTTTCTCATTCTCTCTCCTATGAACGCTACTGATGTCTCCCTAAATGTTCTAATTTTATGCCCTTATGAGACATCATTTTTGGTATTTATTTGATTAATTAGATAGACTTTTGGTGCTAATATGCAATAATTCAATTTTCCTCTTTAGATTTTAGTATTTTTGATTTATTAAGCTTTTGCGCGTAATATGGGTTGTTTTTAGCGAAAAGCTTGTAGGTTTTGAATACTAGCTAGAAGAGGAATAAAAGATTAAAGTCAAAGATCGTGATACGGAGTCAAAGCTTGAAGATAAATCCCGAAAATAATTATATTTTGAAGCTGCAAATCTGGAAAACAGGCCAAAGATTGCTGATTTCGAGGCACTTACGAGTTGATTTAGCCGCTGACCTTTGAAAATAAAACATTCCTTATCGAGTTACGGAAATTTAGCAACTGGAATCAAGTCAATCGGAGTTATAACGAAGCGGGAAAAGCCGTTTTAGTGGAGGTGGTGCAGCAGTTACGGGATTTGGGCTTGATTAGTGGACTTGGACTTTTTATTATTCACTTAAACCCTAATTAAAAGCCCATTCCGAATTTGAGCTTATAAAATGAGCTTTTGACCTCATTATTTCTTACCTCTCATTTTATTCTTCAATTCAATTCATCCTTTGAAGAGAGTGTCCAGAGAAGAAGCAGAAACAAGGAAACGGAGAAGCTTGGAGCTGGAGACTCTCCAATTCACAGCCAAACCAATTCCGAAATTAGGTTTCTCTGTATTTTATTTCTGTAAAACAATATGAATTCAATTTCTTTTTAATTTAGTTTTTGTTTTAATTAGTATAAGCTAAACATTTATTAGTGCTTGAGAATGCTTTATGGGTGAATCCCAATTCCATTGAATGTCATGTCCTGAATTTGGGTTTCTGTTAATTAAATCGAATTGGGTCTTTTTCATTTTTCTTTAATTTGTGCTTATTTACTATTATTGACCTGATCAATTAATAATAGGGTTTAGTATCTAGGCTATTCCAATTAGTGGCGATTGGATCACCTTGACGGGGGGTTTAGGTACAGAAATAATTACAGAATATAAAATATAAACTATTTGACTTTGACGAGCGTAGTTAATTTTATGGCCAATGAGGTAATTTAGCTTAATCATTCGAAAGTGGATCATATTTACCTTGACGGGACTAGTGACACTCTAGAATAGCCTTGTAGTCCACCCTGACGAGGGTACAAGGATTAATGAATCCCGACCAATGTCAATTGACCAATTTGACCCTTAAACAGAATAGGTTATGAAATAGAATTCGGAGGATCCCTTGCGTTCTCAAGTGCTACTTCTCATATTGCGTTTTACATCATTTTACTTGCGTCTTAGCTTTTATTTGCATTTTAATAATTGTCTTTCATTTACTTAGCATTAATACAAAAACCAGTCAAACATATTTTCTTTACTTGTTTTCATAAGTGCAACCATTCATTACTTGTTAAACATTGTAGTCAACCATCTCGTCCTTGGAACGAATCTGTTTTATCAACTATATTACTTGGGACAACCGTACACTTGCGGTTGTGGTTCGATTATTTATTTCATTTATTTTAGAACACACAAAGGACCACCAAGTTTTTGGCGCCGCTGCCGGGGACGGTAGCGTGTGACCACGGTGTTTATCCGTTAGTGATTAGTTGCATTTTTATTTTCAGTTTTACGTTGTTTTGTTTAGTCTCTTTTCAGGTTTTTCTTTAGGTATGGAGAATTTTCGTTATCAAGTTCAAACTCCACAACAATCCTGGTGGGATCAACTGCAAGACTCCTTTGATAGAATATATACTTTTCAGAATTTGACACGAGGGAGCTTTAGAGATCACGAGGAAAGGCTCAAAAAGTTGGAAGAATCACTCAATGGTTTCATCAACACTTCAATGGTTAATATGAAAAATGATGAGGAAATAATCAATGCTACCACATCATTAGTGCAAGACATGCAACAAAAACATCAAATTATGGAGCAAAGATTGATGCAACTCACAGAGACAATTGAGAGGATACAACAAGCACCATCTATGCAACTTGGCCAAGGTACAACAATTGATGATGAGGCCATTGGAATCGATAGCGGTGTTTGGTTCGATGAATTTGAAGAGTTTACTCTTCAAGAAGAGGATGAATTGGAATCGCCACAAGTTGCAATTAGTGAACTAGAGATTCCAAGGAGAGAAGAACCAATCACGCTAAGCATAGACGAGGTAACTATTGATAAGCAAGTTGATGATGAGTTTGAATCTTGTAAAGATGATATTTCGGTTATACAAGAATCTACCAAGCTGGGTTTAGAGGAATCAAACATTGAGATCTTGGTTAGAAAAGAGATAGAAGAAGAAGAAGATACTAGGATGGATTCGCCATCTAGTACTCCATTGATGTCACCAACAACTCCAATAAAGACGAATCATTCAAATGGTGACATAGATAAAGAATTTGTAGAGGTGTGCAAAGAAGACAAAACCAACACCCAAATGCTTGAAAGTGATACAAAAGAACTCACACCGCAACAAATATTCACAGAAGCTATTTCAGAATTAAATGAGAATGCGAGTGTAGAGATTGAGATTGAAGACATGTCCCTCATAACAAAAGAAAGTTCTGAAACATCCATTGTTTTGGACAAAAAGCTGGAGGAGGTGCAACTTGAGTTACCCATTGTTCTAGAAGTACCTAAAGAGGTTAAAGAGAAGAACCACCACCATGAACCCGTGAAAAAGAGAGCTAAAGATGAGTTTGGGGTTGGAACCAAGGTTGCTTGGAAGGCTTCTAAACAAGAGAATAGGCCACGAGGTTTCAAAAATGCGTGGATGGGACCATTTGTTGTTACTTGATTGGTGACAGCAAAATTAATAGAGATACAACCTTTGAGAGGTCAAAGGCGGCGAATTGTGGACATACATAACCTCACCCACTGCTGGGGAGGATACATACTCAAGAGATAATGGAGGTAACCCGTCAAACTTTAAATGACGTTAAATAAAAGTGCTTCTTGGGAGACAACCCATGTTTTAAATTGCTTTCATGTCTTTTAAATTTTTAGTGTAAATTAGAGTAATGGTTCTTTATTTAGTGTTTATTTTTAAAAAATGAGGAAGGGTAGTTGTTTTTGATGATTTCAGGGGTATGATGGTCATGAGTTTGGGGTCGAAAGGGCAAAAATAGAGGAAAAATTTGTGGTGTTCCAGGGGCAAACCGGGTACCCGCATTTGCAAATGCGGGTACCCAATTTCGAAAGCTAAAAATTCCAACTTTCTGACCCAGCGTTTTGGGTCTTGCGACTTGGCTGCGTCACACCTGCGTCATCATTCGCGCCATCGACGAAAAACCAGGTACCCGCATTTTTCAAATGTGGGAACCCGTTTTTGGTGCTGTACCCCAGGTATCAAAATTTCGGAAGATCATAACTTGACGCTCGGAGGTCGGAATTAACTTTTTTTTGAGCCTAAACCGCATAACTTTTCGAGCTCTATCCAATGGTGAAGTCAAAATTTTTGTATGAACAGCTAAAAGTTTCTGACCCAGCGTTTTGAGGCCCACCATTAGTTGCGTCTCGTGGTTGCGTCTCCACTTAACACCATTGATGACGAATCAAATCTCCAAAAACACTAAAATTTCATCATCAAAACACCAAAATATCACCAATACACCGCTCTAAACATCATCCAAACACAGAATCATACTATAAACCTCCCAAAATACCAAAGATTTACACTTTAATCCAAATATTCCTTTCACCAAAAGCTTGAAGTTTATCCATTAAACCTTTCCCAAACCTTGATATATCTATGACCAAGCTCTAAACAATCCATAATTCATATCCAAACCTTCAAGAACACCAACATCACTATTTTATCCAAAACTTTTGAGAGTCTTGAAGCTTTGAGTTTGGGGTCATCAGAGATGACCATGAAGGTTGGAAAAGGTACGAAAAACATGATGAAGAAAGAGAATTGGGTATGGAGGGAAGACCTTCGAAGAGAAGATGATGATTAGAGAGCAAGTACTAAATGAAAACGTGAAAAATTTGACGAAAAGTTCGAGGTAATGAAGAACACTTTAAACTCAACCATTGATGAAGAAGAATTTAAAACCTCAACCTGGACGCAACACCGACAACCAGCCACGCGCTGGTTCAGATACGTTTTCTAATCCTTCTCATTTAGTGTAGATTATTTTATTGCTTTGAGTCTTTTCGAGTCGTGGGGACACGACTCATCTTTGAGTTTGGGGTGGGGTTCGTTGCCTCATCCCAGTTTTATGTGTTATGTGTTTTATTTGCTTTCAATAAAATAATTTTCGGAGTTGCGTTTGACTGTAGAAGATTTTAAATGTCCCTTTAAGCATACTTTTGGTAAATCTATGATAGTAAATAGTGGACTTTAGGGATTGATATAAAACGCATTTAGAATTGCATGCAAACATAGGTAATTAATAGGAAAAATCAATGAACAATGCAAATGAAGTAAGCTTGTACTTAAGGAATATGTTTGGTGTGTAGAATGTGAAATCCTAATTAGTAGAGAACCCACCTAGATATGAACTAAAGACAAGCTAGGTACTTAGGAAAATGATAGGGGCATTTCTTTGTTAGACATTTGTAACCTTTTAGCCTTCTATCCCTTGTATTAATTATTATCCGTCTTAGCCCACTTTGAGCCTTTAGCCTTTTCTTTGTAGCCACGATATAAGCCATTATCCCTTAGATTATTAGGCATGACCATATGACCTGCACTTGAATCACAATCCTGAGACATGTCTCGAGCTTGAGTTTGGGGTGGTGGGTCCACTTATGGGGAATTTAATGGGTTGGGATTGATGTGCTTTGTATTGTAGCACAATTGCAGATGATATATACTTGTAACCCTTTGCCGCGAATGAGAAAAAAATGAAAAAGAGAGAAAAAATGAAAAATCTTGAAAATTCATACAGTAGGAACCGGGTACCCGGATTTCCAAAACCGGGAACCCGGTTCGCATCTGTACAAAAAAAAGAAAAAAAGAGAAAAGAAAAGAAAAAGAAAAATATGAATGAATAAAACACCCGGCAAAGTGGACTTTTTCTGAAAATCATCTTATTTGTAGTGGGTAGACATGGGACGCTAAATTGTTGCGTAAATGGGTGAGTGAGAACATTTTTTAGCGTAAACTCAAGCTCGAGGACATTGTTGATGGTAAGTGAGGAGAGAGCCAAAAGCTCACTTCAAATTTACCAAATATACATCCACACCGTCCTTAAGCCATTATTAAAACCATAAAGACCTCGTGATTCTTAAGTACATAGTGAATTTATGATTCTGTTGATAGGAAATATACTAGGTGGAGCGTTCAAACCAAATGTTACAATGCTTATGTATCAAAGATTATATAGCATCCATTTTACCTCTTGTGTGCATATGATCTTTCAACCTTTCATAATATTACAACAACTAATACAAAATCATACATGATTTCATCAGTTTTCCAAATAAATGGTATGTTCTGAATTCAACTAGTGCAATTTTCCAAATATTTTTTTGTCACTCCCTCAAAGAAAAAGATTCATCAAAATAATGCATTTAAGCTTCAACCACTGAATAAACAAACATATAAGCCTAAATTCAAACAATTGACATTACATAGATAGTTTCACTGATTACAATAATTTTTACTATATGTAATTAATTATTATAACAATTCTTAATTCTAATAACAAATAATAACATTGTTATTGTCATAGTTTCTCAAAAAAAGACAATACGTATAGTGATATGCCAGTTTTTTTAAGGAAAATTTCTCAACTTTTCGAGAGCCCGCTGGAGACTCATAACCTACACACAGACATAAGAAGGAAGCACTTTCTCTATAAGTGTATTGTCTTCCAAAAGCGTTCCTGAAAAAGCTGCTTGAAAATGTTGCTTAAGATCCTGACCCAATTGATATCAGATTATTCACCAGTTTTTTCAAATACAAATTATCAAAATTATCAAGGACATTGTAAACAAAGTAAAACAGAAGTTAGTAAGTATCATACGCTTATGCGAGTAAACAAGTCCTCGTAACTCATGACCTTTTAATGATCTTTTAATCGAAGCTACATCAATTAATCTTTTACATGCTTCACGTGCAATCTCATATTGTCCTAAAATCTCATTATGTGTGTTTTACTTTAAGTTTTTGACGCAATTCCTCCATTTACGTACACATGTGCATATGCCTAAAGCAAATGCCCCAACAAATCGTTGCTTAGCTTAATCTTTTTTCTTGTCTTTCTTTTCTTTTGACTTCTTATAGTATATATTATTTGGCTTAAAATTGTACATTGGTCAAAATACCAATTACAGACCCCATAACAACGGTAACAAAAAATCAAGTAAATAAACAAAAATGATGGTAATGTTTTTATTAATAAAGTGAAAAATAATATACCGCTCATAGAAGCCTCTCCTGCATGTTGGTGAAAAATCTCACTGAAAAAACATCAAACACTTGGAAATTAAGTGTAATAATACTTTTATTAAAACAAATGGCGATCCATAAATAACACCCCTGTAAATGATCATAAACTTACACATTGAACCATCATTGTTAATGAAAACAGGTTATAAAGCTAAGTTGACCCTACTCTTGTTTTGTTCAGTCAACAAATTAAAAACAATCACCTCATATCATATATACCTTGAACTATATGTTTCATTTTCATGACCTAACGATTTACCTTGAAGTTTGCATAAATTTGTGGACCTCTAGCGTAGAAAAAAATGTGCTTTGTGATGCTTGAGATATATTATTTTCATAAATTGCAAGTTAGAACCTTGAAAAATTAAGTAAGATGAGGTATAAAGAGAGAAACTTTCACTCACATATAGAGTTTCAAAGAGATGAGGGCCAATTTGACCTGCTAATATAGTTGGTTCCACACCATCTATAATTTTATTAGAATGTACGTATTAATTTGAGAATCTACATATTAAAATTTGAGAATATCTATAGGATAAGGAAATCACATACAATAATGCCTTGATCCATGTCTGTAATCCCATTGGTTGAGAGAAATAGTAAATCAACGCGACTAAGATTAAAGTTGTACAACACCAAAAGAAGAAAAGGAAAGAGTTAATAACATGTTTAGATAGAATTTCCCCATATTCTTATACACGTTTAGTCCTTAACATGTATTAAAATGAAGCCCGAGGACCATCTTGGTGCACCTGAGCTGGTATATGACCTGTCTGTCTATTGTATAAAGAAAAAGGTAAGGCTGTCTTTTTGGTAAAGGTAGAACCCTTCTCGCTCACTTAGGTACTCCTTGTGCCACTGAAGAGCAAAACCATTAATATAAAATTAAATTAAATTCTTAGCTAAAAATGTAAAAAAAAAAAAGGACTATTGAGGAAATCATAACACACATTCATCTAACAGTGTTGTGTTGCCTTGGTCGGATGATTTACCTATCTTACTAATGTCTTCCACACCTTTATCTAGCAATATCGTGTTCTTTTAGATGCATCTTCATAACACAGGGTCCAATGGTGCAATTAACCCTAATAAAGAAATCGGCCACCTGCAAATATAGTTATGTATTACTTAAAATTGATTACATGGAGAAATACTCCAGTTAAGATATTAAAAAATATACCCGTAAATTCTTTATTGAACCAAATCCAACAGCTTCCCAAATGGATATTTACTGCAAAACAATTCAAAAAATGAAGTGTAAGTTTCTCACTCCAACAGAAAAAGGTTATTCTTAGAGCATTACTTCTCATACGGTAAAAGCCTTCCAACGGTCATAATAGTGGCCATTGTTGAATTTGTATAAAAATATAATAAGTCATACTTAAATCAGATAATTCTGAAAAATATGATAATAAGTTAAAATTAGATCAATTTTTTAGAGTTTCAATGGTAAAAAGTAATATTTTACCTTAATTTGGGTTATTCGGTTGTTGATGGCCGGGTTGATGATGTTGCCGAATGGTCCCCAATAACATTGTATTTCTCACTCTCCTTCATCAAGAATAAGATCAAACAGAAATGTGAGAAAATCTATAGCCAAATGGATATTTACTGCAAAGCAATTCCAAAAATGCAGTATAAGACAAAATTTACTCACTCCGACCCTCCTATATACGATACTCTCAGCATATTACTTCTCATACGGTACAAAGGCTTCCGAAGATCATAAAATTTCCATTATATTAAATTAGAATAAATTGAAAATTTGTAAAAGTGATGAGATTAGGCTAAAATTAAATTAATTTTACATTTTTGGGTTCTTTAGATTGTTGATGGCGCGTAGCCAAGCCCGATTAGTGATGGTGGAGAATGGTCCCGGAGTGGCGGCGGTTTTCTTATGCAGGAGAGCAGCTTGGTGGGAAGGTGAGTGTGAAGAGATTTTTTGTTTTTGTTTTTTGTTCCAATGCGAGTGTAGAGAGATGAACGGTGAGTGTGAAGATGCTTGGTGGGAAGGCGAGTGTGAAGATGAAGTATTTTAAAGAGAGTCTATGAGTCTTAGATTTTATTGAGAGTAAATGATTGGGTAAATGTTTTTCTTTTCCAAACACTTATAGAATGAGTAAATGAAAATAAAAAAAAGAATGGGAGAATTATGAGAAGAAGGAGGGAAAATATGATGTTAATAGGGACAGGTAGTTCTATTCTGGTTTATTATATAGATAAATAATTTTTTTTTGATAAATATATAGATAAATACTGGGAAAAAGACATTTAGGTCCCTAAGTTTTTTATATTGGGACACTTAGGTCCCTCGGTTCTTTTTTATTTCTTGCCAAGTCCCTTTTTTAACATGGATGGTTATTTTTAACGGTCAAAATTTTAAAAATTCTTAAGATACCTTTTGTACCCTTCATTATCTACTTATATAAATATACAGTATTAAATTTTAACCTGTTTCTAGTTGTATTCTTTAATTGATAGAATTAAAAAAATGAAATTTATATTCTTAGACACAAATTTGTCAAATATTTTTTTATCAAAAATAAAATAATATTTTTTAAATCTATTTGTTTTATTTGAAAGGTGAATGTATTTTTTCATTTAATTATTTTGTAAAATACAAAATGATTAAATATTTTAAATAATATGTGGTATAAATAATATACAAATAATATACAAATTATTTTTTATTTAACTGATAAAAATTCAACACGGATGTATTATATATTTTTAAGAATCAAAAGTACTTTTACATATTGAGAAAGAAGTTGGATATATTATCCAACCAATATTTCCTATAATTTTTACCTCATTCTACTAAGATAATCACGTAAACAATCTCACACATGTATTAAATATCACAAGATTGTTCAAATTTGCTCATACTTATACCAAAACTTTTCTCTTTTGCTTAAGTTTTTCTTACAAAAAACTTTAAAAAAATATTCAATTTAAGTTAAACAAACAGTATTATCGATCATATGATTACCAATTTCACAAAGCATGACAAAATAACATTCATACTATAAATTTAGTAGCTACCATGTCGAGAAGATGTTACCTCCTCCACTATGCTAATATGTCTTATTAGATCATAGTAGATAAGGTGGACTCTTCTCGACATGGTAGATATTTAAATTTTAGTATGATTGTTATTTTTGTCGTATTTTGTGAGCATGGTAATCATATGGTACTTTTTATCTAATTTAAATGTTGCATATATTTTTGTTAGTTTTTTGAATAAAAATTTAGACAAAAGAAAAAAATATTGGCATGATATGAGAATATTTGAACAATATTGTAATATTCAATGCATGTGTGAGATTTTTTATATTCAATGCATGTGTGAGATTTTTTATATGTTTATCTCTAGAATGAGGTAAAGATCAAAGAAAAATTTACTTGGATAATATCCAGTTTTTTAATATGTAAACGTAGTTTTGATTCTTAAAAATATATAATATGTTTGTGTTGAATGCTTAAAGTTAAATAAAAAAAAATTATTTTTATGCTAAAAAGTATTATTTATATCAAAATTATCTAAAAAATTTATCATATTTTATTTAATAAAATAATTATATCGAAAACATATGTTTACCTTATAAATAAACTAAATAGATTTATTTTTAAAATATTATTTATAATAAAAAATTATTTAAGAAAATTTGTCTTAAATAGGAGTTTCTCTCTTCTAATTAATTATTTTCTCTCTCTTTTGTTTAATGCCACATAAAGTGATACATAGAAAATGGAATAAGAGTGAAGCAAATAGGGGTGATATATAGCAATTATCTATATAAAAAATTTAAAAACTTGAGTGTTATTTTTCCGATAAATATTTGTACAGGCTAGTTTAGTAAATAGACCCATGTTATTGTTATTATAAGAATATGATAAATGAATGAAGAAAAGCCGAAATATCACTTTGAACACGAAGAAGGGGGGCCGAATTTGAATGTTGATAAGCATAAGAAATGAGCGATTATCACTAGCTAAGATGATAAACGAGTGAAATAGGAATGGAGTGGGTGAGAGTAGTTGAAGACTTTAAATTCTATATTTCTGGGAACCATTATACATACTTTGTCTTCTTTCTTTATTATTTTTTTATCAAAATTATAAAAATATATAGGTAAACGAGATTTTACAAGAATTTGGTAATGTCATTGATTTGATATTAAATAGTTGACAAAGAATAGATGCTTTTTATTTTTTTATTTTCTTATTTTTTTGGACATAGAGATGCTTTTTATTAACATCGTCGTTGTTCGATAATTTTGAAGTCTTGGAAGCAAAATTTATAATCATAAAAGTTTCAAATTACACATTAAAGAAACTCTCAAATATAATATATCATCAGTTATATTCTATATACACGGTCTATTTCTATATATATATATATGGTTGATGGATACAAAGTGATTGGTTAGGATTCTATTTTTATTTTTTTTGGTAGAAATAGATGTCGGTTAGTATCGAGCACTATGTTTAGTTTTCACTTTTATATTATTTTTATCAAAAAAAAAAGTAACAACAAAACTAATTTTCCTACCTCATTTTTACCTTAAATTGGTTTCTTCGACCGGTCAGTTGATGATGGTGAAGAATAGCCCCCAAGTGGCGGTAGTTTTCTTGTGCAGGAGAGCTTGGTGGGAAGGTGAGTGTGAAGATATTGCTTTTCCTAAAAGTGATTTTAAAGGTTAAAATAAAATATCACACCCTTAGACTAACTTATGGAAAGAGTCTATTTTTTATGGGTTTACATTAGTAGGTTGCTCCATAAAAACCTTTGTCTCTACTTACATCACCTGCAAAGAAAACAAGAAACTCATCAATTGCAAAGTGGTACAAATGAGCATAACTCATCTATGTTTATATTTATGGTCAAATGCAAATATTTTTCGAGAACTATACCTTTGCTTTCCAACTTCTGTTGAGTAATTGGGCATGTGAACATTGTTGCAGGATGTTGTATCAAGGTTCTGACTGTCCTGGATTTCATGAGGAGTAGCTAAAGGAGTTCATAAGAGAGGTGTGTGCTTAGTATTTTTAATGTTTTGTTACAATACCAATATTCCATTTTTAATTTTTTGTTGTTGTTTACATTAGGTTTATATTTTCTTCTATAATCTAATATGAGTCTATCCTAATAATGTATTCAAAATTATTTTCTTTTAGAATCATAAATAAAATGATTTCTTCACTCCGTGAATATGTCATCACAAGCACGATAAAAAGGTACATTCCTATATAGGTAGCAACACCTATACTTGAAAAACAAGGGATTGAATCTGATTGTCAAGCCCTTGTTTTTCAAGTATCAAACAATGTTAAATCCTTTTGTAACATTAGAGGTTTTGTTAGATGTGTACGTAAGATTAAGGAAAATTGTAATATTAAAATCTCCTTTGTTAGGAGATCTAAAAACTTGTGCGCAGATTGGGTGGCTAAACAGGAAATTAAAAATTCTTTGTTTAGCCTTTGGAATTTTTTTCCACCTCCCAAACTCGCCTCTCTTCTCGCTGCTGACTTTAACCCTGTGGGGATAGGATGATGTATTATTTTGAAGTGTTATTCAATGTTTCTTTCGACCAAAAAAAAAAAGCAACACCCAGGAACTTGTTTTGGGACAGCTCCGCTATTTGGTAAAATGAATCATATTTTTCTTTTTGTTTAGTTACAAAAGACTATTTTCATTATGTAAAAAACAAGTTTTGCATTTTATATCTATAGTTTAAATACTTTTTAAATATGTCCAAAAAAAAAAAAAAAATACTTTTTAAATATTTATTCCGAAATTTGGAAATAGAACCCGAATATAAGTTATAATCATATCCAGTTGTTCTTTTTCTTCATTTTGAAGTTTTTTTCTTTTTTTGTTGTTTGGTGATATTATTTCTCTCAGGAGTCTGAATTGTTAAGGTAATAGTGTTGTACATTTTTATAAAAGTGTAGACCTTGGTATGAGTGGTATTAATGATAAAATTGCCCAACAGGAGCGGCAAACTGAGCTAATCTAAACTGGTTAAGATTTTTTTTTGGTACAATGAAATTCTGTAACCTATTAATTTTTTAGATTCTAAAAAAATATTTAATTATTAAAACTATTAATTTATCTTGAGTAAATTATGTTACCTAAAGTAAATAAACCATTATAACTATTAATTTATTGGGTAATTCTGGATATCAGCGCAAATCACATCATCTGTATATTTGTGTAAACTTACGAGCTATGTTGCATATGAGCGAAAATGGCACGATATGATCCAATACGTCGATTCAGTTACTTCAAAAATGTTTCGATATGGAAATTTGGCTATTTCAAAAATACTTTGATGGTAGTTGTATAGTTTTTTTTTTTGATAGAGTAGGTGTCTTCATGCGCGATCCGGGTTCTCTACATATAGAGCGACTGAGTTCGCTCTAACACACTAAAATCACTCAACGTATCTGAAGGTCCCGCGGTCAATCCACGTCTAACTGCACTCCTCTAATTTTTTGTTGCCTAACGGCTAGGATAACTAACTTTCAACTAGGGGACTTGGGTATGATTTCCGTAAAAAAAAAATGAACCTTTTCATTCTCCATAAAACTAATGAACCTTGAACCGCATATTACAAATTACTAAATTTTAGCCTAAAACACAAAACTTAAATCCTGAACTTCAAATGTAATTTCAACCATAATCTTAAACTACAAACCTTAATCGTAACTAGGGATGGCAACGGTTCGGGTTTAAAACCGAAACCGACGGATAACCGAACCGATTACAAACCGAATATGTAACCGTGGTTAAAATTATTAGGTTATGGTTTTACAAAATGTAACCGTGGTTAAAACCGTTAGGTTATGGTTTTGGTATAAAATAAAACCGAAAACCGAAAAACCGTTTATCTTAATTATATATATTATATATCTAAATTAAATTGTTAAATATATTTTAATTTTAATTTTATAAATAAATTAATAAATATAGCTGAAGAATTGATTTCAATTCTAATTTATATACTATTTTATATTTTTAATACCTATGCTAATTTATTAAAAAATAAACATCTTCAATATTTTTTATTCTCTAATGTAGTGTCCTTTTTTTTTTGTTCGAAACTACTACAGTGTTGACAAATAGATTCTTTCTTTTCTGAATTGTTGACAAAAAGATATTGTACGTACAATTGTTAGAAATAAAAATACAGTGAAAGCGAAATGCTTCCTGTGATATAAGTTTATGACAAATAAAACAATGTTACATAAGGTAATATATTCTGACAAAAAAAATAAATAAAAGTATAAACTAATATATTCATTAATATATTCATTTATGTTAAATAACATTTAATAATTATGTTTTTAAATTAAAATTTGAAGAAATTTGACTTAAACGGTTCGGTTCGGGTTTTTTTTCGGGTTTTATATTTTTTATCGGTTACGGTTTCGGTTTTTACATTTTATAACCATACGGTTTCGGTTTCGGTTTCGGATTTTTATATGTTAAAACGGATTCGAATTCGGTTTTAGATTTTTTCGCGGTTAACCGAACCGTTGCCATCCGTAATCGTAACATTGAGCGTAACCTTATATCTTAGATCATAATTTTTAAAGTGCCCTTGGACATATGAACACTTATAAGGTTCAGCGAATCTTAAAACATGTGAACCTTAATCTTAAATCCCAAATAATGAACCTCGCATTACAAACCTTAAACCACGAACCGTGACTCTTAAACCATTAATAATGAACCTTGAATCTTGAACCTTGAATAGCGAATCATGACAATGAAAATTGAACCATGAACAATTAACCATGAATCTTGAACCTTAGATCTTGAACCTTGAACCATGAATGGTTAACCATGAGACTTGAACTTTGAAACTTGAATCTTGAACTGTTAACCATTATTCTCTTGGACCCTTAAAAATGAATTCTGAACCTTGAACCTTGAACCATGACCACTATAACATTTACCTTGATCCTTAAACCATGAAACTTTGAATGCACGAGTCATAAAACTTAACAAATAAATCATTCACCTTAATTTATACAAGATCTAGGAAACAACTTTTTCTTAAGTGCCTTAAGGCACGGGCTATACCTAGTCTATATTACATAATAAGACTCACCCGATTTTCTCTATTTTTCCACTTTCCCCATTTAGCTCAAAAATACCCCAAATAGTTGCTTAACCTTCTCATAATTTGAATCCTAACCAATCATATAGCCTAAAAGTCATCTTTTTGAAATTTTAACGAACCATATAACCTAAAATTAATATCTTTACCTTCTCATTTCTTTAACTATCACCGTATCCTCATATTTACGTTCCATCAGAAAAAAATCTTCACACTCACCTTCCCACCAAGCCGCTTTTCTGAACAAGAAATTGGTCGCCACTCGAGGACCATTCTCTACCATCATCAACCCCGCTTGGTTAAGGTAAAAAATTAATTTTGCCATTAAAATTCTAACAAATTAAATTATTTTTTACCTAATCTCGTCACTTTTCCAATTTTTTTATATTATCACATTTAAGTATAATTACAGTCGTGATGTTTAATAGATTTTTATACCGTTAGAATCCTTTTACTATAGAAGTGATGAGCTGAGAATAGAGTATATAGGGAGGGGATGCCCGTGTGAGTTTTGTGGGTCCCATGATCTACCGTGACTGTTAAAATCCTTCTCACCATCAAGCCGCTCTCCTGCAAAAGAAAACCATTGCCACTTGGGGACCATTCTCGACCATCAACAATCCGCCTTGGCTACGCCATCAACAATCGAAGACCACGGAGCTAATAGCACGCCGTGCGGTGCCCTAAAGGTAAAAAATTATTTTTTACCATTTAAACTCTAAAATCTCTTTCACATTTTTTCAGGTGATTTCATTCTTTCGAGTAAAAAAGTTATAGATGAGTATTGGAAAAATTAGTGACATTTTTGAGTGTTCACGAATGTATATTATATTTCCATGGGTGTTTGACGAAATTGATGTGTTAATGCCATCCAAAGAGGCTGCTAATTTATTGTCTGAGAAAAATGATTGGCCTCCATTATATGATGTTGAGGTGCTTAAGAAAAATGAGGTATGCCTTATTCTAAAGTAATAGGTAGTTGTAATATTTTGGAATATATATTTTATGGTGGTGTTTCTGTTGTCTGATAGGTGCCAGGGGCAGTACTTGTGTACTATGAAGACATGTATGTGAATTTTAAATTGGCAGCAGTGGTATACTATGAAGACATGTATTATTCATATTATTAAAAATGTCATTGATAATATTCGTAATTATTTGTTGGAAAAATTCTGAAACGATCCGTGAACTATGCCTTTTTCCCAATTTTATTAGTTTTTGCTAAATAATTAATGATATTGTTTCGAGAAACAACGGTATGGGGGTTAAGATCCGCATAAGGAGATGTTTTTTTCTTATATTTGAACGTGTTTCAACAGGGTTAAAAAATGGGATGTAATTTGAGATCACATGCTGCAGCTGATACGATTACATATACTGTTGACACTATTAAGGTAGAAACGGTAATAGGTGTAATAGTTTTTTGATTGGTCTATGTAAATAGTGTGATAGTATGTATGATTGATTTTGTAACTTCTTATGATGTGAATATCATTTTTTTAATTCTAACAAACAAGAAAAAATGGCAAGGAAGATCACAGAGTAGCTGGGTCTTTCAATGTTATATCTTCTTTATTGAATCAAATTGATTTTGTTTTAAACAATTGAGTTATTCAAATTATTATCGTTATAAGTTATAAAAATAACATCAAGTTTGTAACTAAAATAAGTTAATTTAAAGTTTTGGACTTAACGATCTCCTTTATTTGAAGAACAATCGAGGGCACGGTTTTCGATGGAGTGAATGAGTCGAACACCTTCATAATTTGCGAATCCTAGACGAAGATGGTCGGCCAACATCTAACAATTTCATAAAGGTATCCATCAAAATATAAATAATTGTATTTTATTATAAATTAAATACAAATATGATCAGGTTTATGGAGAGGCTGCTCTCAAAATATATGTTCATATGTTACACTTCAAACTATGGATATCACTATTAATGGAGAAGAGTCTATCAACATTGTATCTGCAACCACACTAAACATAAAATGACCATATATATATATATATTCGCAAGTTATTATCTTATTCTATTTCTACAACAAAATTAGTATTGTCTAACTAAAAGAATTATGATTTCATTTATTACATGTCAAGAATTTGTGATGCAGTTTAGAGATGCTGGTGTGCTATTATTGAAGGGATTGAATCTTCACAGGATATGAAACACCACATTATTTATGGAGACTCTGTGAAAACTAGAGTAGGAATTGTGAGTTTATCTATGGAGAAACGGCTTGGGATGACTTGATTGTGTTTCTATTGTCATGCACATACAAGTGTCTTAATGTTATTCATGGAGATTGGTTTATATCGTTTGGAGTGAAAGAAACTCAAGAAATCATATAAAGGGAATGTGTTAAATGAAGATCAGCGGCTACAAAAAATACAAAGTTTTGTCAGCTTGAAAGTTAAGGATAAAGCTATTCAGTTTCATTATTTATGAAAGATTATTGTTGTGAATTGGAATCTAAGTTAGGTATTAAGTTCATTTTTAATGTTTAGTGATAGATGGTACTTGCATTTTAATCCTTCTATTCTATAAAAACTCTGTTTCTTGAGTCATACTTAACGGTGTATTGATATTTAATGAGAATTTGGTTTGCTGATTAAAAGAAAACTATTTTCTAGAAAGAGACATTGTTCTTTACACTCCAAGGTGGAAGTTGCTTGTACAAAAGTGCATAAACAGAAATTCTGTGTTTTTATCTATTGAAAAATTTGACCATACCTAATGACAAGATATGACTATATGACTATATGACCCAAATTCTTAATTTATCCAACTACTATAACTTGATTGATTTTGTATATTTATTCTCTATATTTATTCAAATAGTGATGATGTTTAACTATTATAACTTAAGCATATATATGAACTATTTAGGTTCAAATTACTAAAATGATAGTATCTGGTTAAATTATTTGATTAGTCACAATTAACATGATCTCCAAAGATAAAATATTCAAACTTTTCTGAAGTATAGTTTACTCTTAGCAGGGCCGACCCGAGCGTCTTGGATCCTAAGGCGAGAAAAAAAATGGGGCCTTTTACAGTATAATACTTTTTTTATCCTATTTTGACCAAATAAATCATACATAAAAAAATTACTAATAAATCAAGATATTATATCTAAAATAATGATATAAAAAAGGTTTGAAAAAAAACATTTAAAGATATACTGAATTCTCTTTAAAAACATTTTCGGTGTTTTTTGTGATACAAAGTTGTTGATTAAACTTTCGTGTTTAAGTTTGTCTATCATATTTGTTCAATCGACAAAACAATATGATCATATTGTCGTTTGCGAATCATAATAATTGATTAAATAATAGTAAAATAGTTGAATAATTTATTTTGACGAACTCATAACTTTCGCTTCGAGTTTTGTTTCTAAATTTTGTTTATATTCTATGGTAGGTTCAATTACACTTGTGATAAATGTATAAGAATAAACATAATTTAAATGTATAAAATTAAATATAATTAATTATATAAAAGATATAAAAAATTATTTATTGACTATTTTTTTTGATAAAAATAATTTAATTTAATTTTAAAACATGTGTGAAATTTAATATAATTAGTTAAATAAAAGATATAAAAAAAAGTTTTTGTAACTTTTTTTTCAATTATATAAATTTAATATAATATAATTTATTTATTGATTTAATAGAGGTTTTCAACAAAAATTGTTTTTTACTTTTGAGTGGACTTCTTTATAAACATAATTTGTCCAAAAAAACAAGAGCCAATTAGAGATTAATGCCTATTAAAAAACTTATTTAAAAAAAGGTGCCTAGAATAAGATTTTTTATAGAAAAATGCCTCATCCCAAACTACCCTTATAATTAACAATTAAAAAAAAGAAAGTAGAAAAAAAACAAAACAAAAACTAATAATCACACGCGCGCGTCCGTGAAATTTTTTTAAAATCGTCATAACTAATTCTAAAAAAATCAAAAAAATAAAAAAATTATATATTTGGATAAAGCAAATTAATATTTACGTCTATGATTTTTTTCAGAATTTTTTGAATTTTTTGGTTTTTTGAATTTTTTTGAATTTTTTAATTCGCAGAAAATGGAATTCCATGTTTAAAACACGGAAACATGGAATTCCATGTTTAAAACATGGAATTCCATGTTTTGATATAAGGAATTTGTTTTCCGCAGACACGAAATTCACTGTTTAAAACATGGAATTCCATGTGCGAATTAAAAAATTAAAAAAAATCAAAAAAATCAAAAAATTCAGAAAATTCCGAAAAAAATCATAGACGTAAATATTAATTTGATTTATCCAAATATGATTTTTTTCGATTTTTTTGTTTTTTTTTGAATTAGTTATGGCGATTTTAAAAAAATTTCACGGACGCGCGCGTGTGATGAAGTTAGTAGTAGGTGGTGGTGGTGGTGGTGTTGGTGGTGGAGGTGGTGATGGTTGTGGTGGTTGTAGTGATGGTGGTGGTGGTTATGATGGTGGTTATGATGGTGGTGGCGGTGATGGTGGTGGTGGTGGTGGTGGTGGTGGAAATACCCTATTATTTGTTTAAGATTTAAAAATAAATATTGTATTAAAAAATAAAATAATATATTTAATAATAAGGATAGTATAGGTATAAAAATTATAAAGGGGATGTTTTCTATAAATAATTGTTCTATGAGGCATTTATCTCTAAATAAGAAAGTTAGAGGCTTAAAAAAATGAAAGGCATCATTAAGGAGGCATTTATCTCTAAATACCCCAAAAAACAAAGAACAAAAAGACACGCATGTAATGAGATTCGAACACGGAACTAAACGAACACAACACAACCACTTTTCCACTAAGCCAAGTCTCTGTACATGTTAATATCATTAGTCTAACAATATATAACATATCTGTACAATATAAGTTTTGGGGCCCTAAAAGATGTGGGACCCAAGGCGACCGCCTTGGCTGCCTTGGGCCCGGGCCGGCCCTGACTCTCAGGTATAGGTTAACATTTTGCTAGGTTAATTATACCGATTTCATATTTGTCCTGTATAACTTTTATGGTATTGAGCTAGATTAAGATTTAATCTTGACTAAAAATATATCACAAGCGATGGTCTAGATTAGTCTACTTTATCTCATTATCCAATTAATTAAAACAATTCAATATTACTCTTATTATATAAATTAAAAACCCAAACATAACATCAAATTCACCAGAGCCGGATCTGGTATAGCCTTTCATAAAGAACCAGCAGATCTTCTCTCTCAAATTCGATGGTGGTGAATCGATCCAAAATCAGTTGCAGTTATCTTTACGGGACAAAATAATTAGTTAATAAGGCACATTTAGCTATCAAAATGAAGTCCATCGGAAGAAGTGTGATGCAGTAGAGTTGGATTTGAAAAAAATATTCAATGAAATTTATTGCGGGTTTTTTGTTAAAATGGGTACTTTTGCCTGTGATACATGGTTGTTGTTGGGTGAGGTGTTGAATTGGGTTAAAGTGATAAAAAATAGGCATCCCATGAAGTTGGATTGGACCAGGAAAATTATAAATATATATAAAATAATTAGAGATATAACTATAATTAGTATATAAAAAATAACCTATATATTTAAAGATTTTTTTTAAAATAAAAAATATTAAAAATTAAGTTTGAATATAAAATTTTAAAATTGGGAGTTGAAATAGGGGAGCTGTTGGAGCGAAGTTGTTATAGGAAATTGATATTTAAGAGAAATTGATATTTGATTCTTAATTCGGATTAAAATTATAGAGTGCTGTTGGACTTAGTCTAAGGAAGATTAATATGTAGAAGGTTTATAAATATTTTTAAAATATGAGACCGTGAAATTAGTATATTATTTTGAAACGTGGAAAATTACACATAGATAGAGTCCAAGCCAACATTTATTCTTAACTCTTTTTTGTCTTTAATTGTACTTTATTATATTAAATATAGAAAAAATAGATTAGACTAAGTCGAATCCTAATCCAACAAAACATAATACTTTTTGAGTTTGTAAATTATTATTGCAGTCTTTTCATCTGGAATCGTGTCGTTGTTGTTGGGCGAATAACACATTTGAGATTCTTAATCCTTTTAACTATCCATAAAATTCTCAGTGTAATGTTACAAACAATCGCTTCATAATCTGACATTTATATTCAAATACGAAATTATGAATTTTTACAATCAATTGTTAGTTTTTTAAGTAATTTTTGCTCAAATACCTTCAGGTATGAGACAAATTTTAGTAAACTTTACTCATTATAGTTTTACTTTAACTAATTGTTTTACAATACAAAAGATCTAAGACTAATTATATATTTTACACTTAGATTAATTAACATTTGTTTTGGAAATAATGGCATAAAATCTGAGTTTGAATTTGAATTTATAAGAATCCATAATACTAACAGAGTAATTTTAATTTTTTTATACTTAAAAAATACATTCATCATATGAAAAATTAGGTTTCTTGGTTTTATTTGAGAGCTGTATACCCTAATTTGGTGGGTAAGGCTTCCATCCAATAACGGTTGATTCAATATGTAAATTATAACCATTAATTATAATAACAAGACACGCGTAAGTAGATTAATTAGAAAGTTATTATAATTAGTTTAAAAAAAATTAAAATATGAATTATGTGCTATAAAAGGTTTAGTTAAAAGTAATATTGTACTATTCGATTATCTTTCAGTAAAAATAAATAGATTTGTTTGAGCTAAAAAGTAATTCGGATTTTAAAATGGTTTAATTTTATTGGCCCATTTCGACTATCTTTCAGTAAAAATAAATAAAATCAATGTCATTTAACCCATTATTCTTTTCAAATCCATAACTAGAAATTTGTTTGAGCGTATGCTGTTCTAACTTTAACCCGTCTATTGTGGGCCGTGACTCTGACTTACAATTTTAGAAGGCTTTTCTTGCAACCCGGTCAGATACTAATATGAAACCAATTGGAGAAAAGAATGCTTTTGTTACATTTGGCCTGGTTTTGAAAAGAATAATAATTGGATATCCAATTTAGAAGTTTATCCATAATATATTTTTATACTATCTTTTTTCTTTTTGAAGATTATTCTATTCTATCGAGGATGATTCTATTCAATTTAGGGGGATTAATTTTGAAAAATCTATAATTGATAATACTTTTTACCATAAATCTAACCTATTTTTACATTAAAATAAGATTAACTTATCTTTCTAAACTATAAACAAAATCCATCGATATATAAATTAATTGAATAAAAAACAAATTCAATCCATAAATAATTCAATCAAATAAACAAGTGAACAATTTAGTAATCCGTTTTCAAAAGATCGGAGAAACTATTCATGTATTAAGGTGATTAGCAAATATTGATGGGATGTTAGTTTGCAGCATAGATTATCATTTGACTAGGATGTCTCCTTACAACGATGAGTTATTTCCTAAAATACGATGAGTTCTTTCCAAGAATTTTGGATTATCTTACAAAAATATGGGTTGTCTTCATCCAATTGATGGGTACACAATGACCCGAGCACCACCAGAGCTTATAATAGTTTGAACTTGCGAAGATTCTCACCAACCATGACGGCATTAACCAAGCTCCGAGCGCACCTTTAACAATTCTTAAATTTGATCTTCTAAGCGTAGAATCAAACTTTGCACAACACTAAACTTTAAGCATCACTACCATCCACCTACATATATTAGTGTCACCTTCATCTTCGCCTACACGATCTTGAGCTCCAACCAAACTCAAACCTGAACCAAGCTCAAACTCCAACTAGAAAAACCGAGTTTCCAACCATGAAACCGAGATCTGACATTATCTAGCCATCACATACACAATGGAGTGACCTTTATTTTGACTCTTTATACTTTCGTGGATAATATTTTTGATAGTGATGAATTGATTAATGCATAACAAACAAGAGAAAGAACAATTCTGACTTTATGATGAATTGATTGAATATGTATTTGATCAGATTTTATTTAGGTATATCAAATATATTTGGTAATAATCATATTATGTTTTGCATTTTTTGTGACTTATATTTAACTCCACATCAGCAAGGGCCAAATGAAGCTGCTACAACAGTTAATCAAAAAACGCAACAGGGACCTCCCGATGCAATTAACTGGTGGGCATAAATGCTCTCCAGTAAAGGGAGAATTAGGGGAGTAGAAAGAAGGAACTTAGTTGTTGCACTTGTTTGGTGTATTTGGGTCGATAGGAATACCCGCCTCTTTAAACAATCTGCGAGGAAAAAGTCGGATTAGGAGTTGAGAGCTATTATTTGTAATGCAGCTTGAGACTATGTACAGGTTTTTGGAGTCAGGAGAGATGATGGGCTAATCGTTTCGGCTAAAAGTGTGCTAGTCATATGGGTAAAACCGGTAAATGGAGTCAAACTTAATGTGGATGGAGCCTTTAACACGGCTAATTCATTAGCTGGTGTTGGAGGAATTTTTTTCAATAATAAGGGAGACTACCTTGAAGGTCTTGTCGAGACTTTTGTAGCGCGAACATCGTTGGACGCAGAAGTGCATGCTTTACATTTTGTCTTGAATATGGCGGTGAGTCGGGGCTATAGTACATTTACCATTGAAACTGTCTCGAAGGAGTTGCACGCGCTAGTGAGGAGCGTTGTGAACTCAAGGGGCTTTTCATGGGATATTCTAGATGTGTGTCGTGTTATTTTAGCATCTATGGAGCAGCTTGATTTTGTTTGGGTCTTTCGTGAGGTGAATAAATGTGCGGATTGGATAGCTAAGCTGGGTTTACCTAGTGCGGAAGGACCTACTTCGTATAGAGACCCACCTGATGGTCGTTGGCGTTTACTAGGACGAGATTGTTATGGCTCAGTGGTGCTTAAAGATCATATAGTTAGAGAATAAGTAGTTTTTGGAATCAAGTCCATAAAAAATAGTTTTTGGAAGTTCTTACTTCTCGGTCAATAGACCTCCTTTGTAACGAAAAAAACTATCGAAATGTTTTTTTTTTATATTTTTCAAATAAAAACTCATGTTACTAATCTATAGTATAATAAAACACAACTTGAGATAAAGAAGAGTCCAAATTAAACTAGAGTAAAAATAAATAAAAAATTCATGATTTTACCATGTAAAATTATTTTATTAATTTTAATCATGATATTGGTTCTAAATCTTTTTTTTTGGACGGGTAAGAAGGTTCAAAACCAAATACGTACAGACCAAAATGGAAAAGAAACAAACAGATGTGTTAACTTATTCCTAGCTTCGAGAAGTTTGACTAAAGCGAGAGTAATGAAAGTTGATGTTGTAATGCCCTGCGCCTGGCGTCTTTTGCTAGAAGATCTGCCCCGGTATTGAATTTTCGTGGGATGTGTTTGAAGTAGACAGTACCGGATTTGTTGGCCGGTTGATGGATATGCCTTATCCATGGTCTGAGCTCCCATCTAGCCGCCTACACTTGCTGGATTCCCTGGATTAACTCCAAGTTATCAGAGAAAATTGTTTTCTCTTTGTTCTTCCATGATTTCCCGATCTCGAGGGCTGTAACTATTGCCTGGGCCTCCCCTATGTAACTGGAATTGCAATTTACCGTTGTTTGGTATTTGATTCGCGTACCTTCGTCTTTATTGTGCTGTAACGCTCCAAATCCGGTAGGAAGGTGCCCTTCTGAGAACGAGGCGTCGCATGAAAATGCTATATCCGTAGTAAAATCGAGTTCTGCACCAGAAGTAATCAATGTATTGCTTATTATTAGTTGAGTAGAACTATGTTCAAACCAATTGTTGCCAAAGTGTTCTCGAATATTGGTCGTTGTTATTTGAATTACTTCCGTTGAGTCGACGTCATAATTTGTGTCTACTTTTCATTTTCGCTTTCCAAATATTCCAGATCATAAGGAGTAAGTAAGATGTGACCACCTCCTTGTTCCATCCTCTCGAAGTATATAAGTTGATAGTATGCAAAAGCCAGTCGCTAATGTGTTCTTCTGAAGGTTCAATATATACGTTCTAAACTCACGTTTATTTTTCAATTTTTTCTTTTTTTCTTTTTTCTTTTTTCTTTTTTCTTTTGTCTTGCACATATGTTTATTTACAAAATTTTACCATTTAAAAAAATACATTTGAAATGACGAATTTTTCAATATTAAATTAATATTTTGTAATTTTCATATATCGTGCCCTTCGGGCACCGGTTATAACCCGTGATAAATAAATGACAGTTTCAGTTATGATACAGAAATTAACCTCCTTATTATTCAACTAAACCAATTTAAATTATTTGAATTTAAATTGAGATGGTTGTAATGTCAGACGAAAAAATTCGAATATGAACAACCATAGAACACAACATCTTTCTACTTCTCTGTCGAGCCACCATAGAACACAACATCAATTGCAACTATAATTAATACTAATTTTAGAAGAGCTCCGAAGTTGTTGATTTACATTCCTTCAATATTGTGAAATTTCATGTACGTACCCGAGAAAAACTCATATATTGCACTTTTTTACAGCTGTATCTTCTGCAGCTACTACTAAGGGGGATTAATATGTGGAAGGTTTATAAATATTTTTAAAACATGAGACCGTGAAATTAGTATATTGTTTTGAAACGTTGAAAATTACACATAGATAGAGTCCAAGCCAACATTTATTCTTAACTCTTTTTTGTCTTTAATTGTACTTTATTATATTAAATATAGAAAAAATAGATTAGACTAAGTCGAATCCTAATCCAACAAAACATAATACTTTATGAGTTTGTAAATTATTAACCTCCTTAATTATTACTTTTTTTTTTTTTTTTTGTTCAAAGTCCTCCTTAATTATTACTAATCTGCATAGTAATAGACGGTTTAGAACGTCTATATATATAAACAAGTCATTTATTCATTACAAAGAGAAACACAAAGTATATTATATTATTTTGCAAGCGCGATATATAAATAGATATTCAAAAGATGAATAGTGTACCAGGATATCGTTTTAAACCAACGAATGCACATATTCTATATTATTTGAAACAAAAGAACATGGGGTCTCCATATCCTAAGAATTTGATTATGGAGAAAACACTTTACGGTGAAAACGCTACTCCATGGGAGTTGTTTAAAGAGAATGATCCATGGCAAGAGTTGGTTGTTAATGGAACTCTCAAAAATAATTTTAAAACTATCTATGTTTTCACTAAACACATCAAGGTTGCCCATGGCAAGAAGAATAATAAACGTGAAGCTGGGTGAGCACCTATTTCAAAACTCTATCATCTTTGATCGATGAATAATAAAATTAATATTAATATTAATGTTGTTTCTAATCTCTTGCAATATTTCAGGTGTGGCACATGGAAAGGTCGAACCGGAGCTACATCTATTCTAAATCGGAAGAAGATGACAATAGGTTATAGAAGATTGTTCACCTTCCTACCAAACGAAGGTGTAGATGCAACTGAAAAAGGTCACTGGATTATGAATGAGTATTCTTTAACAGAGAATAATAATGAGTTAGATTATTATGTAATCTGCAAGATTACATGTTCAAATTTAAAAGATGGAGATATGGTAGAAAATCAAGGGTCTAGCAAGAGAAGAAAGTGTAGTTCAAGTTCAAGTTCAGAATTCCAAGAAGTTATTAACTCAACGAACAATCCTAACTTGTATGTTTCGCATACTAATATCCAACAACCACATGCCTTACCTTATGGGGAGATTATGCAAGGAATAATTGATGAGAATCCAAAGGTTGATGAATATGCTGCTGAGTTGGAGAAGATGATTCTCAGGAAACAAGAAGAAGAAGAAGAAGAAGAAGAAGAAGAAGAAGAAGAAGAAGAAGAAGAAGAAGAAGAAGAAGAAGATGATGATGTTGAGATGGATGAATTTGCTAAAGAGTTGGACAAAGAAATAGAATATGATGCTGAGTTTGATGATGAATTTGTTAAGGAATGGGACTAGATTCACAGCAAAGAAAAAGAATAAAAACATGCATGTTTTAACGAGGCCCCAAAACATGTTATCAATTAAGATTAAATTTAATGGCTATCTGTATTTTTCTTTTTTCAAGTAGTTTTCCAATATGTTAACGAATTTATTAGTTAGTCTTTTACATGAGGGATTTACTTTGACTCATGTGTATCCACCCTTTGATTATTGCCTCATTGTTTTGAGCTACCAAGACACGATGTGAATTTGGGATTGGTTCGAGTTACTTTTCTTCGTTAATAAATTTGGCTTCTTATTTCTTACCCAAGAAAGCAATTCATATTAATCTAAATTTCAGGTATATCTTGAGAAAGCTGTTTCATACAAGTCTAGTTTCTCAAGTTTTGATTTCAGTGTTGTTTTTGTTCAACTCTTTGAAACATAATATAACTACTTTATTTCACATTACTTAAAACCATCTTTTTAATTACATTATATAATTAGTTTTCTATATATCCAAACATCACCAACTTGTTTTTTCTGATGTTTCGCAGAAAATTCAAGCACATAACTTTCATCTTCATTGATTCTTGACTTTAAAGCTTGATAATTTATTTGACCCATAGGCTCACTAAATTCTTTTGCACATGGCTCCACTCTTTCGACTTTCGAGACCAATAATAAGATCTTCCTCGGGTTCATAGTTTGATTTATAATGTTGTTCTACCATACTGAAAAATAATTAGAATTCACTAACAACACTTCTACATCCAGCCTTATTAGTCTATCAATATGGAACGAGATGTCCTTATAATTTAAATTATTTACCTTCATTTTGCTTAAGCTATTAATGTTTCTAAATTAGAGTGGATAATAAAAAAGTATTTAGGAAGTATTGAATGGCTCTATTAATCCCAGAATATAATTTTAGCGCTCCTATTGTGACAAATCAAAACCTGAATTCTCATAAATAAACGAACACTTTGTTACCAATGATGAATCAATTTAAGTGTTAAATTGTTGAAATAATCTAACAAAGATATATCGTAAATAATACCTCCTCCTGAAATCTTGGAGAAAGATTTGTAACTTAAGGATCTGATTGGCATGAAGTTCGTAACTGCTGGATTGTGTAACGGCAGATGGATTATAGACCAAATTGATAGCGCATAACTTATCTTATGGTTTTTTTGTCAACTTCACTTATAATACTGTAAAAGGCTTCTAACTGGTCATAAGATAGCCATTGTAGAATTTGTATAAAATGTAATAAAGTTATACTTAAATCAGATAATTCTGAAAAATTGTAAAAGTGATGAGTTTAGGATAAAAATGATTCATCTTTTTAGAGTTTTAATGGTAAAAATTAGTTTTTTTACCTTAGTTTGGGTTCTTTGCCAGGACGTTGATGGTGGAAAATGGTCCCAAGTGGCGGCGATTTTCTTGTGTAGAAGAGAAGCCTGGTGGAAAGATGAGTGTGAAGAGATTTCTTTTTATTTTTGTTCCAATGTGAGTGTGAAGAGATGAGTCTTATGATTTTTTTTTCTTCTCCAGACAGGGTTGATGATGAATTTTACTTTAGTTTGGGTTCCTCGCCAAGCCGAATTGATGATGGTGGTGAATGGTCCTAACCAGTTGCGTCTAACCCTTCAAATTCCAGTAGGTTCGAGTTATACCACCTTCACAACCGGGATTCCGTTTCGCACAAACCGAGTACCCGGTTACATACACTTGTGTTCACGAATCCATTTGCCGATGTTGCGACATTGAATTGTGTGTAAGGGCATGTTGACCAGAAAGTTTCTTCCAAAACTAGGAACACGTTAGCCCAGAATTGGGTTCCCAGTTAGCTATCAAAAACCGGTTTGACGTCTCCATTGGATAGATCTTGAAAAATACATGGTTTAGGTTCGAGAAAAAATTAATTCTGACATCTGAGCGCAAAGTTATGGCTTTTTGAAGTTTCTCAATGCTGTCAACTGAGTTTCGGCTTGCGAGCACAAATTTTTGCACCTCTTTTTTCTTGTTCGTGACTACTAGTTGCGTATAAGCGACCACAAACCGCAAGACTCGTCATTAGAGACCAGCATATCGGTTTCCAAACTGGATAACCGATCGCAGTGTGCTGATTCTCGCTGACGCAAGCTTGAATTGCGTGTACGTGGTCAACTTCCAGTAGCTTTTGCCTTCACAAACCGGGATCCCAATTTGCACAAAACGGGTACCCGATCGCGAGGCTCCAAAAATCGCTGACGCGGGAGCGAATCGCGTCTAAGTGGCACTTAACCAGAAACTGTTCTCCACAGCTGGTCACAAACTGGGCTCATGGTTTGCCAAAAACGAGTACCCAATTTGTGTATTTTTTGGTTCTTGATATGAAGATTAAAGCTGATTTTAATCTACTCGAGCTATATATTTTAATTCAGATGTTATAGATCCATATACAATGTAATCATGGTATTTGCTAGTTCCTTGTTATTTTTGTGACCTATTTGTTAATGTCATCCTTATTTTAGCCAATTTAAATTTAGATTTTGTGGAACTCAATGCTAGATATATGCCAAGAAGGTTCTTCCCCTTAATATAAAGAATTAATCGTTAAGATAAAGTAAATTGCACCATTAGTACATTTGCACTATCTGATTTGTGGCTTAAACAAGAAGGAATACTAATAGTTATTTTATATGTCAAACAATCTTTAACCAACAAAAAACCCTCTTTATTGCTTGCCCAAATAATCATAGGAAATTCTTTCCCAATCCAGGTAATAAAGCTTTCTTTTTTCATACATATGAGGTCAAAACGACCAATAAGCTAATCAAAACTTACTAAACCCCCGAAGGAGTGCACAATATAGATTTAGGAATGGCTACTCCGCATTTGTCCTACATGAGAAATCTTTTCAGCCCATCCGGAGGCTCACTATAATAGACCGAATCACCTCCTAAACGCGCACCCATTTTAGCCATGTAATCCGCACACTTGTTTCCATCCCTGTAGGCATGAACGAACTCGAACCATGTATGACTTGCGAGGATGACTCTACACTCTCTGATTAGTACATCTAGCAAATCCCCATTGTTCCCACCGTCCTTCACTAGCGCGTGTAGATCTAGCAAATCGGTTTCGATAACAATCACTTCATGATTCCGTTTTATAGCCAAAGACAAACCAAAAATTAGAGCTAAGTAGTTTCCCTCCTTGTCCGGAAAAAGGTACCACCTACTCCCGCCAACAAGGACCCTTGCTTCAAAACTACCATCGATATTAAGTTAAATCCTTTCTTCGGGTTTAATCCACTTCACAGGTATACTCTTACCGGAAGTAATTAGTCCACCATCAACTTCTTTACCCCAAGCTCGAATATAGTTAATAACATTGTTTTCCACATTGAATTGGAGAGATTAGATTGTCTTGCCTCTATGACTTCCATTAAAAATTCGCTCATGACGATCTATCCATATCGTTCAACAGATAGCCAAGGCAATTAATCTGATCTCAAGCCCATTATATATTTCTTTACAACGTAGAATTGAGTTCCGCCATTTAAAATTCTCACTGTACAGGTTCTGATCATCCACTAAATGTCATGTTTCTTGTTGTGCTGGACCATCCTGATGTGTAACATTTACGGCAGTGAGCAGGTCCAGTATTTTGTTCGGTACAGAAGCTGTGTGACCACCAGGCATTGCAGATCGACCAACAAAATCCACATCTTCATTTAACTACTCTAAGCCCGCAACATTAAAAAGAATATTGCTTTTCACTTTTATGTTAATCTTATATGATCTTTTAATTGTTATTTACTATATTTAAACCAAATAACTAGGCATGGTATATATTGTAAAGTTCTCCTACTGGTTGTATAGAGTTCAATGTATATCATGTTTGCGAATGCAAATATTTCAGTTCCACACAATTAGGGATAAGCAAAGATTAGTTTTTGTTGGACAAGTCTTGTGGTGTGTCAGAATAAAGTCAAAAATACTTAATAATATGGGAGTTTATAGCTTCATTTGGATTTTTCCTGGTATATATTTTTGCGGCAACGGGGGTTGTTCTCCAAAATTTGTTTTATAGCTGAAATGATGATGGCTCTTAAGATTATTTGCGGAAAAGTTTTGCTTATCCAGCTGATACATTATTACCTGGTATGAAATTAGGATAGAAAAACATGCCTGAATCGATATCTCAGATCTTGGAGGAAAAATGATGATCTATCATCAGAAGACTATACGTTCAAGCTTGACATCAATGGCTATCCAGATGTTCATCTCGGTTATATACATGATCAGGGAAAGCAAACATTTTTTCTCTTTAGTCCAAAAACATTCTTTAAATACATGTCTAATAAGTGTCTTCTCTATCCTACTCTTCTTAAATACATATGTAATTTTAGTATATATGTCATTCCTACATAAATAGTTTACATGAGAAAACCTTCCTCAAATCCACCCTTCATGTAGTAAGATATCGTAGTGGTTACTGGAATGGAGAAATTTTTAGGGGTTACCAGATATATATCATAGTCCAACTTTTATATTTTTAGTTGAAATTACTAAAGATGATATTTTTATACATATGGATTGCATAATAAGTCATTGTTATCAAGATAAATGATGAGTAATTTTGGTAAACTCAAATGTTATTTGTGGATGCCTACAAGTTGAACATGAGATTTTTCTAGTACACAATGAAAGATCAATGTGATAATTATGGAAAATGTGGTGTTTATGGTGTATGTGACGTGACTAGATCACCAAATTGCATAAGCGTAGCGGGTTTCCAGCTAAAAAATTGACAGTTGTGATATGATCTCGACAAATTACTTTATAAATGTTGTATGTAAATTAGTTTTATTTATTTTAGTTTTTCTTCTATTATATCAAACAGACATGGCTATAAAGAGATGAATTATTTTGTAATAGATATTCATCTATTCATTTTATCAAGATTTAGAATCTTTAATAAATGAGACAACAAACATAATGAAATGTGTTGGTCATTTTACTAATCACACATACAATACTCAAAATGGGTCAACATATAGAATATAGTGAGTGACTCACAACTCAACGGTTTGCATGAGTTTCTTTCACAATTTTGAAATTTGTAACCATTTGTAAGTTTGGGAAAAAGATTTAGATATCGATGTAATGGAAGTGTATATGTATAGTAGAAAAGATACTAAGTACTATTAGTTAAAAATTTCATTTATTAATATTATATTTATAAAATATCTTTACAAAATAAGAGAATTTTTCTATTATTATAAATCCTTCCTGATAATTAAATTATTTATAACATAATTTTATTATGAGATTATGACTCAAAGAGTCTTGAACCAACCCCCTAAGACCCAAAACTTCACTTATTCTATCTTCTTTATAATAGTCGCGAACAAAAATTAACCCTCTAAGCCAAAATTCGAATTACTTTTCTACCATTTTTTGGCCTATATATATTAATTTATTTATTTTTTTTAAAAACTCTAACCATTATTTTCTCTCACCTTTCTCTCTCCTCCTCTTTCCTCTCTCTGATGCAGCTTTCATTTTCCTTTTTCTTTCTTTCTCACGTGAAAAAGGAAAAACCATGGATAAACAAATCAAAGCTCCATGGCTAAAAAAATCAAAGCACCCTCCGACCATGGCTGTTGTTATATTGTGCAGATCGATCGAACTCCAGCAAAGAGAGGAGATTCGAGTGTGAAGACCTCTGAGCTGCTGCAGCCATGGCCAACTCTGTCGAACAAGACAACCGCCGCAGTGAGAAGACTCCGTTCGTGGTGGTCCGAGGTCCGGTCGTGATGGTGCAAGGTCCGTTCATGGTTGAGATCTGAAACGAATTTACAGTTCAACAGGTAGTAGTGATGCGAGGTGGCGTTTCCCGGAGCCGATCTTCGCTCCAACGCCAGAATATTCATGTCCTCGAACTATAATCAGCAAGTTCGAACCATAGTCAGCAAGTTTGAACCATACTCAGCAAATTCGAACCATACTTAGCAAATTCGAACCATACTCAGCAAGTTCGTTCCTCGCTGGAGATCGAAGTTCCAGCAGTGCAGCTTCAGTATTCAAAGTTCCAGTAGTGCAGCTTCCGTTTTTGCCGGAGATCTGAATGCTCAACAATATTTTGTTATTTTGGTAGCTTGTGTTGCTTTTCTTTTTTTCTTTTTTCCGTTGTTTAATTTTATGACTCATCGTATATTTTTTCTATGTAAATTTTTATCTCTGAGTGCTCAGTACAAATAATAAAAGCTCATTGAATTTTTTTCGCATACTCAGTAACTTTTTCCAATACTCAGAAACTTTTTCCAATACTCAGTAACTTTTTCCGATACTCACTTACTTTTTTCGATACTCACTTACTTTTTCCATACTCAGTACTCCATACTCAGTAACTTTTTCCATACTCAGTACTTTTTCCAGCGGTGGTTTGCGATGGTCGTGGTTGTGGCCGGAGCTGAAAATTGTTGATACTTAATAAAGGATAAGAGAAAAAAATTGATAAAGGAGGAGAGAGATTAATGGTAATGGAGAGAGGGAGAGAGAGAGAGAGAGAGAGAGAGAGAGAGAGAGAGAGAGAGAGAGAGAGAGAGAGAGAGAGAGAGAGAGAGAGAGAGAGAGAGAGAGAGAGAGAGAGAGAGAGAGAGAGAGAGAGAGAGGAGGGAGGGAGGGAGGGAGGGAGGGAGGGAGGGAGGGAGGGAGGGAGGGAGGGAGGGAGAAGAAGGGAGGGAGGGAGGGAGAAGAAGGGAGAGAGTAACGAAGGAGAGAAAAAAATTAATTTTTTTTGTCTTATATACACTATAAAGGTAGTAATGACAATGAATATCTTAGAATCCTCTTTGGAGGAGAGAGGAATGGGAGGGTTCCTTTGTAACACTAAGAAAGTTTACAAGACCATATGGGAAATTCACCCTTTTATAATTAAATACAAATAATAGTGGTATAAAAAATATGAACCTATTTTTGTTGTCTTAAATAGACTTTCGTATTGGAATTTCAAAAAAAAACTATATAATTAATTTTAATGTATATAAAAGATCGATACTATTATTCATCACTTATGAAATTTTATAATTAAGGTTATCGGTGTAAACAATGATATATTTTAAAAATTTATATATTGATAAATTTCTATCTAAGATCTTTGATGATCAATTCATTATTTCTTTATGGTCAAACATCCTTGTGTATTTTGTATATATTACATGAGTTGCTGAAATTAAGGCATAATTTTCATAATTAAGTAAATTGGGTACAATATCTAAAAGAGGTTTCGGTTATGAACATTTTTATCAGTTGAGAATTTATTTTTTGTGATACTAACACACAATTCATTATCCTTACGACATCTGGAAAAGATTTCTATACACATATGCAATGATATTCTGCACAAGATTCGTGCATCATATCCTATTCTTGAGCCAATATATGAAGAAATAGAATACTATGAGTTGTATCTTATAAATACACTATTGATGAAAATTAAACTCTACTTGAATTTCCTCCAATGCCACAATCAACAGGTAACTGGAGTTTGCATGTAAGTAATCGATTATTATAAGAATATATACAACTTCAGCCAGAGGCACTAGAAATGGATGTTCAAAGTGATGTTGATCGCGTTAACGGTGCACAATGCATATAATAAAGTCATCACTATGTTATAGAAGATAAAAGACTAGCCTTTTTTCTAAATGGAGGTGATGGAACAGGGAAGATATTTTTGTACAATACGGTTGCAACTAAATGTCGTAGCCTCGGGTATGTTATTATCGTAGTGGTTTCATCTGGAATCATGTCGTTGTTGTTGGGCGAACAACACATTTGAGATTCTCAATCCTTTTGACTATCCATAAAATTCTCAGTGTAATGTTACAAACAATCGCTTCATAATCTGACATTTATATTCAAATACGAAATGATGAATTTTTACAATCAATTGTTAATTTTTTAATTAATTTTTGCTCAAACACCTTCAGTTATGAGACAAATTTTAGTAATCTTTACTCATTATAGTTTTACTTTAACTAATTATTTTACAATACAAAAGATCTAAGACCAATTATATATTTTACACTTAGATTAACTAACATTTGTTTTGGAAATAATGGTATAAAATCTGAGTTTGAATTTGAATTTATAAAATCCATAATACTAACAGAGTAATTTTAATTTTGTTATACTTAAAAAGTACATCTATCATATGAAAAATTAGGTTTCTTGGTTTTATTCATCTATATACCCTAATTTGGTGGGGAAGGCTTCCATCCAATAACGGTTGATTCAATATATAAATTATAACCATTAATTATAATAACAAGCCACACGTAAGTAGATTAATTAGAAAGTTACTATAATTAGTTTAAAAAAATTAAAATATAAATTATGTGCTATAAAAGGTTTAGTTAAAAGTAATATTGTACTATTAAATATATGATGGAAGAATTTGCTTAATTTGATTTCTCTTGAAGGAGTTGAACAAAAACAAAAACAAAAACACAAAAGTAAGAAGGTAGATTTATACACGAATGTAAAACCTTCCGATACAAAATGACCTAAAAAATCGTTCCCAAATTTCTCATACATAATACTCTGAGCCAATACTATCTCGTTAAAAAACCCATCTGCAATACATTACAAAGTTAAATAAATCAATTTAAATATACGTTTAAGTCGATTAATTAAGACTCTAAAGTAACAGACTTACGAAATTCGGATCACGAAACTCGTATAATTTATCAAGCATGCTATACAAACAACAATTTGTAGCAAATGATCGAATTACAAAATTTTGAAACCCATCAACCTGAAAAAAAAAATTAGTCAACCAAATACGAAATTTTACTAGGTAAAATCAAATTACCTTTTCCTTGCTATTAGATCTGGTGCCCCAATCTTTAATTAGCCTAATAAATATTTGAACACACGCCTAAACATAACCATTAATTAAAATTTTAGCTTTTTATATAACAAACATTTAAAGAATTAACCATTTAAAATTCAAGATACCTTTCTAACGAGAATATCTTTATGAGTATAAGATACATTTGCATCATTGGTTCTAAATAGCCTTGACTTTTCGGGTTTATAAATACAGAAGATAAATCATGTGTAGCTATTACATGAAGAAATGTATAGAATGTGCGTTGAAACTCTTGTAATTCCCGAATTTCCTATGATTAAAAAATATGAAATCATAAGTTTTTCTTCAAAATTTAAAATAATAAAAATAAAAAAATACACACCTCTGTATTGCCACCTTGACCCGAGGGAATAGCTTCTTTTGGAAGAATATTGAATATCATACTTGCAATTACGGGATATACTTCTTCTAATATGCCTTGGACATCTGTACTGAATTTGCATATGAGTTAATAAAACAAGAAAATCCACTAGTTCTTTCGGCTGCAAAAAGAAAATAATAATTAATTATGAGTAGACGAAAAAATAAGAAGTGAAACTAATAAAATACTAAAAGCGTACCTGACATTCCGTTAAGAGTTGCACCTTTTAAGACTGTATCTTCTGCAGCTACGCCTTATACTAAGGAAGATTAATATGTGAAAGGTTTATAAGTATTTTTTAAAATATAAAACCGTGAAATTAGTATGTATATTTTTGAAATGTGAAAAATTACATATAAATAGAGTCCAAGCCAACATTTATTCTTAACTCTTTTTTGTCTTTAATTGTACTTTATTATATTAAATATAGAAAAAATAAATTAGACTAAGTCGAATCCTAATCCAACAAAACATAATACTTTTTGAGTTTGTAAATTATTAACCTCCTTAATTATTACTTTTTTTTTTTTTTGTTCAAAGTCCTTCTTAATTATTACTAATCTGCATAGTAATAGACGGTTTAGAACGTCTATATATATAAACAAGTCATTTATTCATTACAAAGAGAAACACAAAGCATATTATATTATTTTGCAAGCGCGATATATAAATAGATATTCAAAAGATGAATAGTGTACCAGGATATCGTTTTAAACCAACGAATGCACATATTCTATATTATTTGAAACAAAAGAACATGGGGTCTCCATATCCTAAGAATTTGATTATGGAGAAAACACTTTACGGTGAAAACGCTACTCCATGGGAGTTGTTTAAAGAGAATGATCCATGGCAAGAGTTGGTTGTTAATGGAACTCTCAAAAATAATTTTAAAACTATCTATGTTTTCACTAAACACATCAAGGTTGCCCATGGCAAGAAGAATAATAAACGTGAAGCTGGGTGAGCACCTATTTCAAAACTCTATCATCTTTGATCGATGAATAATAAAATTAATATTAATATTAATGTTGTTTCTAATCTCTTGCAATATTTCAGGTGTGGCACATGGAAAGGTCGAACCGGAGCTACATCTATTCTAAATCGGAAGAAGATGACAATAGGTTATAGAAGATTGTTCACCTTCCTACCAAACGAAGGTGTAGATGCAACTGAAAAAGGTCACTGGATTATGAATGAGTATTCTTTAACAGAGAATAATAATGAGTTAGATTATTATGTAATCTGCAAGATTACATGTTCAAATTTAAAAGATGGAGATATGGTAGAAAATCAAGGGTCTAGCAAGAGAAGAAAGTGTAGTTCAAGTTCAAGTTCAGAATTCCAAGAAGTTATTAACTCAACGAACAATCCTAACTTGTATGTTTCGCATACTAATATCCAACAACCACATGCCTTACCTTATGGGGAGATTATGCAAGGAATAATTGATGAGAATCCAAAGGTTGATGAATATGCTGCTGAGTTGGAGAAGATGATTCTCAGGAAACAAGAAGAAGAAGAAGAAGAAGAAGAAGAAGAAGAAGAAGAAGAAGAAGAAGAAGATGATGATGTTGAGATGGATGAATTTGCTAAAGAGTTGGACAAAGAAATAGAATATGATGCTGAGTTTGATGATGAATTTGTTAAGGAATGGGACTAGATTCACAGCAAAGAAAAAGAATAAAAACATGCATGTTTTAACGAGGCCCCAAAACATGTTATCAATTAAGATTAAATTTAATGGCTATCTGTATTTTTCTTTTTTCAAGTAGTTTTCCAATATGTTAACGAATTTGTTAGTTAGTCTTTTACATGAGGGATTTACTTTGACTCATGTGTATCCACCCTTTGATTATTGCCTCATTGTTTTGAGCTACCAAGACACGATGTGAATTTGGGATTGGTTCGAGTTACTTTTCTTCGTTAATAAATTTGGCTTTTTATTTCTTATCCAAGAAAGCAATTCATATTAATCTAAATTTCAGGTATATCTTGAGAAAGCTGTTTCATACAAGTCTAGGTTCTCAAGTTTTGATTTCAGTGTTGTTTGTGTTCAACTTTTTGTAACATAATATAACTATATTATTAACCAGATGGGATTAGCTCACTGGCCAGGGCCTTGGTCTACCAATCTAGTGGTGCAGGTTCGAACCGAGTCAATGACTCCGGGTCCAAAGTGGCTCTCCTATGTAACAAAAAAAAAATATAACTATATTATTTCCAGGGTCGGTCCTGAGTCCTAACATTCCGGGGACCTAAGGCAAACTTTAAAAAATGACCCCTAAGAAATTACAAGTTATATAAAATAAAATAAAAAATTCAAAATATAATAAAAAATAATCAAATAAATTTTAAAGGAAAAAAATATCTAGGTCTCTTTTAAGTTTTAAGTTAACAAGTAATACTAAAATTAAAAAGAAAAAGTAACTTAATTAAATATTTTTGTAACTAAAAATATCTAATATTTTTATTTCAGGTGAGTTAAAACTGGGCCTTTGTAATAAAAAAAAATTATGTTTCAGAAAGGGACCTAAAATTATATAAGTTGGGGAAGAGCCCAAAGCTATGAGTAAAACTGGCCTTTTTTAATAAAAAAAGTTATGTTTCAGAAGAGGCCTTAAAATTATATGAGCTGGGGAGGGGCCCAAGGCCATGGCCTTCTTGGCCACTCCCCAAGACCGGCCCTGTTTATTTCACATTACTTAAAACCATCTTTTCAGTTACATTATATAATTAGTTTTCTATATATCCAAGCATCAGCAACTTGTTTTTTCTGGTGTTTAGCAGAAAATTCAAGCACATAACTTTCATCTTCATTGATTCTTGACCTCTTTAAAGCTTGATAATGTATTTGACCCATAGGCTCACTAAATTCTTTTGCACATGGCTCCACTCTTTCGGCTTTCGGGACCAATAATAAGATCTTCCTCGTGTTCATAGTTTGATTTGTAATGTTGTTCTACCATACTAAAAAATAATTACAATTCACTAACAACACTTCTACATCCAGCCTTATTAGTCTATCAATATGGAACGAGATGTCCTTATGGTTTAAATTATTTACCTTCATTTTGCTTCAGCTATTAATGTTTCTAACTTAGAATGGATATTAAAAAAGTATTTAGGGAGTATTGAATGGCTCTATTAATCCCAAAATATGATTTTAGCGCTCCTATTGTGACAAATCAAAACCTGGATTCTCATAAATAAACAAACACTTTGTTACCAATGATGAATCAAATTTAAGTGTTAAATTGTTGAAATAATCTAACAAAGATATATCGTAAATAATACCTCCTCCTGAAATCTTGGAGCAAGATTTGTAGCGTAAGGATCTAATTGGCATGAAGTTCGTAACTGCTGGATTGTGTAACGGCAGATGGATTATAGACCAAATTGATAGAGCATAACTTATCTTACTGTTTTTTTTTTTGTCAACTTCACTTATCATACTGTAAAAGGCTTCTAACTGGTCATAAGATAGCCATTGTAGGATTTGTATAAAACTGTAATAAAGTTATACTTAAATCAGATAATTCTGAAAAATTGAAAAATTGATGAGTTTAGGATAAAAATAATTCATCTTTTTAGAGTTTTCATGGTAAAAATTAATTTTTTTACCTTATTTTGGGTTCTTTGCCAGGACGATGATGGTGGAAAATGGTCCCAAGTGGCAGCGATTTTCTTCTGTAGAAGAGAAGCCTGGTGGAAAGGTGAGTGTGAAGAGATTTCTTTTTATTTTTGTTCCAATGTGAATGTGAAGAGATGAGTCTTATGATTTTTTTCTTCTTCGCCAAATCGGGTTGATGATGAATTTTACTTTAGTTTGGATTCCTCGCCAAGCCGAATTGATGATGGTGGAGAATGGTCCCAACCAGTTGCGTCTAACCCTTCAAATTCCAGTAGGTTCGAGTTGTACCACCTTCCCAACCGGGATCCTTTTCGCACAAACCGAGTACCCGGTTACTTACACTTCTGTTCACGAATCCATTTGCCGATGACGCGACATTGAATTGTGTGTAAGGGCATGTTGACCAGAAACTTTCTTCCAAAACTAGGAACACGTTTGCCCAGAATTGGGTTCCCAGTTAGCTATCAAAAACCGGCTTGACGTCTCCATTGGATAGATCTTGAAAAATACATGGTTTAGGTTCGAGAAAAAATTAATTCCGACATCTGAGCGCAAAGTTATGGCCTTTTGAAGTTTCTCAATGCTGTCAATTGAGTTTCGGCTTGCGAGCACAAATTTTTTCACCTCTTCTTTCTGTTTCGCAACTACTAGTTGCGTATAAGCGACCACAAACCACAAGATTCGTCATTAGAGACCAGCATATCGGTTTCCAAACCGGGTAACCGACCGCAGTGCGCTAATTCTCGCTGACGCAAGCTTGAATTGCGTGTACGTGGTCAACTTCCAGTAGCTTTGCCTTCACAATCCGAGATCCCAATTTGCACAAAACGGGTACCCGATCGCGAGGCTCCAAAAATCGCTGACACGGGAGCGAATCGCGTCTAAGTGGCACTTAACCAGAAACTGTTCTCCACAGCTGGCCACAAATTGGGCTCATGGTTTGCCAAAAACGGGCACCCAATTTGTGTATTTTTGGGTTCTTGATGTGAAGATTAAAGCTGATTTTAATCTACTCGAGCTATATATTTTAATTCAGATGTTATAGCTCCATACACAATGTAATCATGGTATTTGCTAGTTCCTTGCTATTTTTGTGACCTATTTGTTAGTGTCATCCTTATTTTAGCCAATTTAAATTTTGATTTTGTGGAACTCAATGCTAGATATATGCCAAGAAGGTTCTTCCCCTTAATATAAAGAATTAATCGTTAAGATAAAGTAAATTGCACCATTAGTACATTTGCACTATCTGATTTGTGGCTTAAACAAGAAGGAATACCAATGGTTTTTTTTATATGCCAAACAATCTTTAACTAACAAAATCCCCTCTTTATTGCTTGCCCAAATGATCATAGGAAATTCTTTCCCATTCCAGGTAATAAAGCTTTCTTTTTTCATACATATGAGGTCAAAACGACCAATAAGCTAATCAAAACTTACTAAACCCCCGAAGGAGTGCATAATATAGTCCTAGGAATGGCTACTACACATTTGTCCTACATGAGAAATCTTTTCAGCCCATCCGGAGGCTCACTGTAATAGACCGAATCACCTCCTAAAAGCGCACCCATTTTAGCCATGTAATCCGCACACTTGTTTCATTCCCTGTAGTCATGAACGAACTCGAACTATGAATACTTGCGAGGATGACTCTACACTCTCTGATTTGTACATCTAACAAATCCCCATTGTTCCCACCGCCCTTCACTAGCGCGTGTAGATCTAGCAAATCGGTTTCGATAACAATCACTTCATGAGTCCGTTTTATAGCCAAAGACAAACCAAAATTTAGAGCTATGAGTTCCACTTGAAAAGCCGAGCTTACCTTAGCCGCACCCGCAAAACTGCCCAAGTAGTTTCCCTCATTGTCCGGTAAAATACCACCTACACCCGCCAACAAGGACCCTTGCTTCAAACTACCATCGATATTAAGTTTAATCCTTTCTTCGGGTTTAATCCACTTCACAAGTATACTCTTGCCGGAAGTAATCAGTCCACCATCAACTTCTTTACCCCAAGCTCGAATATAGTTAATAACACTGTTTTCCACAATAAATTGGAGAGATTAGATTGTCTTGCCTCTATGACTTCCATTATAAATTCGCTCATGACGATCTATCCATATCGTTCAACAGACAGCCAAGGCAATTAATCTGAACTCAAGCCCATTATATATCTTTCTTTACAGTGTAGAATTGAGTTTTGCCATTTAAAATTCTCACTGTACAGGTTCCGATCATCCATTAAATGTCCCGTTTCTTGCTGTGCTAGACCATCCTGATGTGTAACATTTCCAGCAGTGATCAGGTCCAGTATTCTGTTCGGTACAGAAGCTGTGTGACCCCCAAGCATTGTAGATTGACCAACAAAATCCACATATTCATTTAACTCCTCTAAGCCTGCAACACTAAAAAGAATATTGTTTTTCACTTTTATGTTAATCTCATATGATCTTTTAATTGTTATTTACTATATTTAAACCAAAAAACTAGGCATGGTATATATTGTAAAGTTCTCCTACTGGTTGTATAGAGTTCAATGTATATCATGTTTGCAAATGCAAATATTTCAGTTCCACACACTTAGGGATAAGCAAAGATTAGTTTTTGTTGGACAAGTCTTGTGGTGTGTCAGAATAAAGTAAACAATACTTAATAATATGGGAGTTTATAGCTTCATTTGGATTTTTCCTGGTATATAATTTTGCGGCAACGGGGGTTGTTCTCCAAAATTTGTTTTATAGCTGAAATGATGATGGCTCTTAAGATTATTTGCGGAAAAGTTTTGCTTATCCAGCTGATACATTATTACCTGGTATGAAATTAGGATAGAAAAACATGCCTGAATCGATATCTCAGAGCTTGGAGGAAAAATGATGATCAATCATCAGAAGACTATACGGTCAAGCTTGACATCAATGGCTATCCAGATGTTCATCTCGGTTATATACAGGATAAGGGAAAGCAAATATTTTTTCTCTTTAGTCCAAAAACATTCTTTAAATACATGTCTAATAAGTGTCTTCTCTATCCTACTCTTCTTGAATACATGTGTAATTTTAGTATATATGTCATTCCTACATAAATAGTTTACCTGAGAAAACCTTCCTCAAATCCACCTTTCATGTAGTAAGATATCGTAGTGGTTCCTGGAATGGAGAAATTTTTAGGGCTTACCAGATATGAATCATAGTCCAACTTTTATATTTTTAGTTGAAATTACTAAAGATGATATTTTTATACATATGGATTGCATAATAAGTCATTGTTATCAAGATAAATGATGAGTGATTTTGGTAAACTCGAATGTTATTTGTGGATGCCTACAAGTAGAACATTAGATTTTTCTAGTACACAATGAAAGATCAATGTGATAATTATGGAAAATGTGGTGTTTATGGTGTATGTGACGCGAATAGATCACCAAATTGCATAAGCGTAACGGGTTTCCAGCTAAAAAATTGACAGTTGTGATATGATCTCGACAAATTACTTTGTAAATATTGTATGTAAATTAGTTTTTCTTTTATTATATCAAACAGGAATGGCTATAAAGAGATGAATTATTTTGTAATAGATATTCATCTATTCATTTTATCAAGATTTAGAATCTTTAATAAATGAGACAACAAACGTAATAAAATGTGTTGGTCATTTTACTAATCACACATACAATACTCAAAATGGGCCAACATATTAAATATAGTGAGTGAGTGACTCACAACTCAACGGTTTACATGAGTTTCTTTCACAATTTTGAAATTTGTAACCATTTGTAAGTTTGGAAAAAAGATTTAGATATCGATGTAATGGAAGTGTATATGTATAGTAGAAAAGATACTAATTACTATTAGTTAGAAATTTCATTTATTAATATTATATTTATAAAGTATCTTTACAAAATAAGAGAATTTTTCTATTATTATAAATCCTTCCTGATAATTAAAGTATTTATAACATAATTTTATAATGAGATTATTACTCAAAGAGTCTTGAGTCAACCCCCTAAGACCCAAAACTTCACTTATTCTATCTTCTTAATAATAGCCACGAACAAAAATTAACCCTCTAAGCCAAAATTCGAATTACTTTTCTACCCTTTTTTTGGCCTATATATATTAATTTATTTAGATTTTTTTAAAACTCTAACCATTATTTTTTCTCACCCTTCTCTCTCCTCCTCTTTCCTCTCTCTGATGCAGCTTTCACTTTCCTTTTTTTTTCTTTCTCACGTGAAAAAGGAAAAACCATGGATAAACAAATCAAAGCTCCATGGCTAAACAAATCAAAGCACCCTCCGACCATGGTTGTTGTTATATTGTGCAGATCGATCGACCTCCAGCAAAGAGAGGAGATTCAAGTGTGAAGACCTCCGAGCTCCCGCAGCCATGGCCAGCTCTGTCGCACATGACAATCGCCGCAGTGAGAAGACTCCTTTCGTGGTGGTGCGAGGTCCGTTCGTGCTGGTGCAAGGTCCGTTCATGGTTGAGATCTGAAATGAATTTACAGATCAGCAGGTAGTGGTGATGCGAGGTGGCGTTTCCCGGAGCCGATCTTCACTCCAACGCCAGAATATTCATGTCCTCGAACTATAATCAGCAAGTTCGAACCATAGTCAGCAAGTTTGAACCATACTCAGCAAATTCGAACTACACTCAGCAAGTTTGTTCCTCGCTCGAGATCGAAGTTCCAGCAGTGCAGCTTCCGTATTCAAAGTTCCAGTAGTGCAGCTTCCGTTTTTGTCGGAGATCTGAATGCTCAACAACATTTTGTTGTTTTGGTAGCTTGTGTTGCTTTTGTTTTTTTTCTTTTTTCCGTTGTTTAATTTTATGACTCATTGTATATTTTTTCTATGTAAATTTTTATCTTTGAGTGTTCAGTACAAATGATAAAAGCTCATTGAATTTTTTCGCATACTCAGTCTAGCATACGACATACTCAGTAACTTTTTCCAATACTCAGTAAATTTTTCCGATACTCAGTTACTTTTTCCATACTTAGTAACTTTTTCCATACTCAGTACTTTTTCCAGCGGTGGTCGGCGGTGGTTTGCGATGGTCGTGGTTGTGGTCGGAGCTGAAAATTATTGATACTTAATGAAGGAGAAAAGAGAAAATTGATAAAGGAGGAGGAGGAGGAGGGGAGAGAGAGAGAGAGAGAGAGAGAGAGAGAGAGAGAGAGAGAGAGAGAGAGAGAGAGAGAGAGAGAGAGAGAGAGAGAGAGAGAGAGAGAGAGAGAGAGAGAGAGAAATGTTAATGAAAGAGAGAGAAAAAATTAATTTTTTTTTGGTTTTATATACACTATAAAGGTAGTAATGACAATGGATATCTTAGAATCCTCTTTAGAGGAGAGAGGAATGTGAGTATTCCTTTGTGACACTAAGATAGTTTACAAGACCATATGGGAAATTCACCCTTTTATAATTAAATACAGATAATAGTGGTATAAAAAATATGAACCTATTTTTGTTGTCTTAAATAGACTTTTGTATTGGAATTTCAAAAAAAACTATATAATTAATTTTAATGTATATAAAAGATCGATACTATTATTCATCAGTTATGAAATTTTATAATTAAGATTATCGGTGTAAACAATGATATATTTAAAAAAATTATATATTGATAAATTTCTATCTAATATCTTTGATGATCAATTCATTATTTCTATTTTTTTATGGTCAAACATCCTTGTGTATTTGGTATATATTACATGAGTTGCTGAAATTAAGGCATAATTTTCATAATTAAGTAAATTGGGTACAATATCTAAAAGAGATCTCGATTATGAACATTTTTATCAGTTGAGAATTTATTTTTGGTGATACTAACACACCATTCATTATCCTTACGACGTCTGGAAAAAGATTTCTAAGCACATATGCAATGATATTCTGCACAATATTCGTGCATCATATCCTATTCTTGAGCCAATATATGAAGAAATAGAATACTATGGGTTGTATCTTATAAATCACTATTGATGAAAATTGGAAAAACTCTACTTGACTTTCCTCCAATGCCACAATCAACAGTTAACTGGAGTTTGCATGTAAGTAATCGATTATTATAAGAATATATACAACTTCGGTCAAAGGCACGAGAAATGGATGTTCAAAGTGATGTTGATCGCGTTAACGGTGCACAACGCATATAATAAAGTCATCACTATGTTATAGAAGATAAAAGAGTAGCCTTTTTTCTAAATGGAGGTGATGGAACAGGGAAGACATTTTTGTACAATATGGTTGCAACTAAATGTCGTAGCCTCGGGTATGTTATTATTGCAATCTTTTCATCTGGAATCGTGTCGTTGTTGTTGGGCGAACAACGCATTTGAGATTCTTAATCCTTTTGACTATCCATAAAATTCTCTGTGTAATGTTACAAACAATCGCTTCATAATCTGACATTTATATTCAAATACGAAATTATAAATTTTTACAATCAATTGTTAGTTTTTTAAGTAATTTTTGATCAAATACCTTCAGCTATGAGACAAATTTTAGTAAACTTACTCATTATAGTTTTACTTTAACTAATTGTTTTACAATACAAAAGATCTAAGACCAATTATATATTTTACACTTAGATTAACTAACATTTGTTTTGGAAATAATGGTATAAAATCTGAGTTTGAATTTGAATTTATAAGAATCCATAATACTAACAGAGTAATTTTAATTTTGTTATACTTAAAAAGTACATCTATCATATGATAAATTAGGTTTCTTGGTTTTATTTGAGATCTGTATACCCTAATTTGGTGGGTAAGGCTTCCATCCAATAACGGTTGATTCAATATGTAAATTATAACCATTAATTATAATAACAAGACACTCGTAAGTAGATTAATTAGAAAGTTACTATAATTAGTTTAAAAAAAATTAAAATATGAATTATGTGCTATAAAAGGTTTAGTTAAAAGTAATATTGTACTATTCGATTATCTTTCAGTAAGAATAAATAGATTTGTTTAAGCTAAAAAGTAATTCGGATTTTAAAATGGTTTAATTTTATTGGCCCATTTCGACTATCTTTCAGTAAAAATAAATAAAATTAATGTCATTTAACCCATTATTCTTTTCAAATCCATAACCAGAAATTTGTTTGAGCGTATGCTGTTCTAACTTTAACCAGTCTATTGTGGGCCGTGACTCTGACTTACAATTTTAGAAGGCTTTTCTTGCAACTCGGTCAGATACTAATATGAAACCAATTGTAGAAAAGAATGTTTTTATTACATTTGGCCTGGTTTTGAAAAGAATAATAATTGGATGTCCAATTTAGAAGTTTATCCATAATATATTTTTATACTATCTTTTTTCTTTTTGAAAATTATTCTATTCTATCGAGGATGATTCTATTCAATTTAGGGGGATTAATTTTGAAAAATCTATAATTGATAATACTTTTTACCATAAATCTAACCTATTTTTACATTAAAATAAGATTAACTTATCTTTCTAAACCATAAACAAAATCCATCGATATGTAAATTAATTGAATAAAAAACAAATTCAATCCATAAATAATTCAATCAAATAAACAAGTGAACAATTTAGTAATCCATTTTCAAAAGATCGGAGAAACTATTCATGTATCAAGGTAATTAGCAAATATTGATGGGATGTTAGTTTGCAGCATAGATTATCATTTGACTAGGATATCTCCTTACAACGACGAGTTATTTCCTAAAATACAATGAGTTGTTTCCAAGAATTTTGGATTATCTTACAAAAATATGGGTTGTCTTCATCCAATTGATGGGTACACAATGACCCGAGCACCACCAGAGCTTATAATAGTTTGAACTTGCAAAGATTCTCACCAACCATGACGACATTAACCAAGCTCCGAGCGCACCTTTAACAATTCTTAAATCTGATCTTCTAAGCGTAGAATCAATCTTTGCACAACACTGAACTTTAAGCATCACTACCATCCACCTACAGATATTAGTGTCACCTTCATCTTCGCCTACACGAGCTTGAGCTCCAACCAAACTCAAACCTGGACCAAGCTCAAACTCCAACTAGACAAACCGAGTTTCCAACCATGAAACCGAGATCTGACATTATCTAGCCATCACATACACAATGGAGTGGCCTTTATTTTGACTCATTATACTTTCGTGGATAATATTTATTATAATGATGAATTGATTAAGGCATAACAGACAAGAGAAAAAACAATTCTGACTTTATGATGAATTGATTGAATATGTATTTGATCAGATTTTATTTAGGTATATCAAATATATTTGGTAATAATCATATTATGTTTTGCATTTTTTGTGACTTATATTTAACTCCACATCAGCAAGGGCCAAATGAAGCTGCTACAACAGTTAATCAAAAAACGCAACAGGGACCTCCCGATGCAATTAATTGGTGGGCATAAATGCTCTCCAGTAAAGGGAGAATTAGGGGAGTAGAAAGAAGGAACTTAGTGGCTGCACTTGTTTGGTGTATTTGGGTCGATAGGAATACGCGCCTCTTTAAACAATCTGCGAGGAAAAAGTCGGATTAGGAGTTGAGAGTTATTATTTGTAATGCAGCTTGTGACTATGTACGGGTTTTAGGAGTCAGGAGAGATGATGGGCTAATCGTTTCGGCTAAAAGTGTGCTAGTCATATGGGTAAAACCGGTAAATAGAGTCAAACTTAATGTGGATGGAGCCTTTAACACGGCTAATTCATTAGCTGGTGTTGGAGGAATTTTTTTCAATAATAAGGGAGACTACCTTGAAGGTCTTGTCGAGACTTTTGTAGCGCGAACATCGTTGGACGCAGAAGTGCACGCTTTACATTTTGTCTTGAATATAGCGGTGAGTCGGGGCTATAGTAAATTTACCATTGCAACTGTCTCGAATGAGTTGCACGCGCTAGTGAGGAGCGTTGTGAACTTTTCATGGGATATTCTAGATGTGTGTCGTGTTATTTTAGCATCTATGGAGCAGCTTGATTTTGTTTGGGTCTTTCGTGAGGTGAATAAATGTGCGGATTGGATAGCTAAGCTGGGTTTACCTAGTGCGGAAGGACCTACTTCGTTTAGAGACCCACCTGATGGTCTTTGGCATTTACTAGGACGAGATTGTTATGGCTCAGTGGTGCTTAAAGATCATATAGTTAGAGAATAAGTAGTTTTTGGAATCAAGTCCAAAAAAAATAGTTTTTGGAAGTTCTTACTTCTCGGTCATTAGACCTCCTTTGTAACGAAAAAAAAACTATCGAAATGTGATTTTTTATATTTTTCAAATAAAAATTCATGTTACTAATCTATAGTATAATAAAACACAACTTGAGATAAAGAAGAGTCCAAATTAAATTAGAGTAAAAAAAAAAAAAGGTTCATGATTTTACCATGTAAAATTATTTTATTAATTTTAATTATGATATTGGTTCTAAACCTTTTTTTTTGGACGGGTAAGAAGGTTCAAAACCAAATACATACAGACCAAAATGGAAAAGAAACAAACAGACTTGTTAACTTATTCCTAGCTTCGAGAAGTTTGACTAAAGCGAGAGTAATGAAAGTTGATGTTGTAATGCCCTTCGCCTGGCGTCTTTTGCTAGAAGATCTGCCCCGGTAATGAATCTTCGTGGGATGTGTTTGAAGTAGACTGTACCGGATTTGTTGGCCGGTTGATGGATATGCCTTATCCATGGTCTGAGCTCCCATCTAGCCGCCTACACTTGCTGGATTCCCTGGATTAACTCCAAGTTATCAGAGAAAATCGTTTTCTCTTTGTTCTTCCATGATTTCCCGATCTCGAGGGCTGTAACTACTGCCTGGGCCTCCCCTATGTAACTGGAATTTCAATTTACCGTTGCTTGGTATTTGATTCGCGTACCTTCGTCTTTATTGTGCTGTAACACTCCAAATCCGGTAGGAAGGTGCCCTTCTGAGAACGAGGACGCATGAAAAAGCTACATCTGTAGTAAAATCGAGATCTGCACCAGAAGTAGTCAATGTATTGCTTGGTATTGGTTGAGTAGAACTATGTTCAAACCAATTGTTGCCAAAGTGTTCTCGAATATTGGTCGTTGTTATTTGAATTACTTCCGTTGAGTCGACGTCATAATTTTTGTGTCTACTTTTCATTTTCGATTTCCAAATATTCCAGATCATAAGGAGTAAGTAAGATGTGACCACTTCCTTGTTCCATCCTCCCGAAGTATATAAGTTGATAGTATGCAAAAGCCAGTCGCTAATGTGTTCTTTTGAAGGTTCAATATAAACGTTCTAAACTCACGTTTATTTTTCAATTTTTTCTTTTTTCTTTTTTCTTTTGTCTTGCACATATGTTTATTTACAAAATTTTACCATTTAAAAAAAATACATTTGAAATGACGAATTTTTCAATATTAAATTAATATTTTTTAATCTTCAAATATCGTGCCCTTCGGGCACCGGTTATAACCCGTGATAAATAAATGACAGTTTCCGTTATGATACAGAAATTAACCTCCTTATTATTCAACTAAACCAATTTAAATTATTTGAATTTAAATTGAGATGGTTGTAATGTCAGACGAAAAAATTCGAATATGAACAACCATAGAACACAACATCTTTCTACTTCTCTGTCGAGCCACCATAGAACACAACATCAATTGCAACTATACTTAATACTAATTTTAGAAGAGCTCCGAAGTTGTTGATTTACATTCCTTCAATATTGTGAAATTTCATGTACGTACCCGAGAAAAACTCATATATTGCACCTTTTTTACAGCTGTATCTTCTGCAGCTACTACTAAAGGGGATTAATATGTGGAAGGTTTATAAATAGTTTTAAAACATGAGACCGTGAAATTAGTATATTGTTTTGAAACGTTGAAAATTACACATAGATAGAGTCCAAGCCAACATTTTTTTGATCAAGATAAATCTTAATTCTAATCTAACAAATCATAATATTTTTTGAGTTTGTAAATTATTAACCTCCTTAAATATTACTTTTTGTAATGATCGAATTACAAAATTTTGAAACCCATCAACCTGGAAAAAAAAATTAGTCAACCAAATACGAAATTTTACTAGGTAAAATCAAATTACCTTTTCCTTGCCATTAGATCTGGTGCCCCAATCTTTAATTAGCCTAATAAATATTTGCTCACACGCCTAAACATAGCAATAAATTAAAATTTTAGCTTTTTATATAACAAACATTTAAAGAATTAACCATTTAAAATTTAAGATACCTTTCTAACGAGAATATCTTTATGAGTATAAGATGTATAAGATACATTTGCATCATTGGTTCTAAATAGCCTTGACTTTTCGGGTTTATAAATACAGAAGATAAATCATGTGTAGCTATTACATGAAGAAATGTATAGAATGTGCGTTGAAGCTCTTGTAATTCCCGAATTTCCTATGATTAAAAAATATGAAATCATAAGTTTTTCTTCAAAATTTAAAATAAAATAAAAAAAATACACACCTCTGTATTGCCACCTTGACCCGAGGGAATAGCTTCTTTCTCTTTCTTAATTACTTTTTTTCTCTCTCTTATATGAAACAGTTTCATTGGACCACCTAAAAAGATGATATTTGGGTAATCACTTTTTGGGTGATACCCAACATTACTCCTTCTTCTAATATGCCTTGGACAGCTGTACTGAATTTGCATATGAGTTAATAAAACAAGAAAATCCACTAGTTCTTTCGGCTGCAAAAAGAAAATAATAATTAATTATGAGTAGACGAAAAAATAAGAAGTGAAACTAATAAAATACTAAAAGCGTACCTGACATTCCGTTAAGAGTTGCACCTTTTAAGACTGTATCTTCTGCAGCTACGCCTTATACTAAGGGAGATTAATATGTGAAAGGTTTATAAGTATTTTTAAAATATAAAACCGTGAAATTAGTATGTATATTTTTGAAATGTGAAAAATTACACATAAATAAAGTCCAAGCCAACATTTATTCTTAACTCTTTTTTGTCTTTAATTGTACTTTATTATATTAAATATAGAAAAAATAAATTAGACTAAGTCGAATCCTAATCCAACAAAACATAATACTTTATGAGTTTGTAAATTATTAACCTCCTTAATTATTACTTTTTTTTTTTTTTTTGTTCAAAGTCCTCCTTAATTATTACTAATCTGCATAGTAATAGACGGTTTAGAACGTCTATATATATAAACAAGTCATTTATTCATTACAAAGAGAAACACAAAGTATATTATATTATTTTGCAAGCGCGATATATAAATAGATATTCAAAAGATGAATAGTGTACCAGGATATCGTTTTAAACCAACGAATGCACATATTCTATATTATTTGAAACAAAAGAACATGGGGTCTCCATATCCTAAGAATTTGATTATGGAGAAAACACTTTACGGTGAAAACGCTACTCCATGGGAGTTGTTTAAAGAGAATGATCCATGGCAAGAGTTGGTTGTTAATGGAACTCTCAAAAATAATTTTAAAACTATCTATGTTTTCACTAAACACATCAAGGTTGCCCATGGCAAGAAGAATAATAAACGTGAAGCTGGGTGAGCACCTATTTCAAAACTCTATCATCTTTGATCGATGAATAATAAAATTAATATTAATATTAATGTTGTTTCTAATCTCTTGCAATATTTCAGGTGTGGCACATGGAAAGGTCGAACCGGAGCTACATCTATTCTAAATCGGAAGAAGATGACAATAGGTTATAGAAGATTGTTCACCTTCCTACCAAACGAAGGTGTAGATGCAACTGAAAAAGGTCACTGGATTATGAATGAGTATTCTTTAACAGAGAATAATAATGAGTTAGATTATTATGTAATCTGCAAGATTACATGTTCAAATTTAAAAGATGGAGATATGGTAGAAAATCAAGGGTCTAGCAAGAGAAGAAAGTGTAGTTCAAGTTCAAGTTCAGAATTCCAAGAAGTTATTAACTCAACGAACAATCCTAACTTGTATGTTTCGCATACTAATATCCAACAACCACATGCCTTACCTTATGGGGAGATTATGCAAGGAATAATTGATGAGAATCCAAAGGTTGATGAATATGCTGCTGAGTTGGAGAAGATGATTCTCAGGAAACAAGAAGAAGAAGAAGAAGAAGAAGAAGAAGAAGAAGAAGAAGAAGAAGAAGAAGATGATGATGTTGAGATGGATGAATTTGCTAAAGAGTTGGACAAAGAAATAGAATATGATGCTGAGTTTGATGATGAATTTGTTAAGGAATGGGACTAGATTCACAGCAAAGAAAAAGAATAAAAACATGCATGTTTTAACGAGGCCCCAAAACATGTTATCAATTAAGATTAAATTTAATGGCTATCTGTATTTTTCTTTTTTCAAGTAGTTTTCCAAAATGTTAACGAATTTATTAGTTAGTCTTTTACATGAGGGAGTTACTTTGACTCATGTGTATCCACCCTTTGATTATTGCCTCATTGTTTTGAGCTACCAAGACACGATGTGAATTTGGGATTGGTTCGAGTTACTTTTCTTCATTAATAAATTTGGCTTTTTTATTTCTTACCTAAGAAAGCAATTCATATTAATCAAAATTTCAGCATTGACAAAAAAAAAAAAAAAAAAAAAAATCAAAATTTCAGGTATATCTTGAGAAAGCTGTTGCATACAAGGCAAATTTCTCATGTTTTGATTTCAGTGATACATTGATGGATTGTTTTTGTTCAACTTTTTGGAACATAATTTTATTTCACATTACTTAAAACCATCTCTTCAATTATATTATATAATTAGTTTTCTACATATCCAAACATCAGCAACTTGTTTTTTCTAATGTTTAGCAGAAAATTCAAGCACATAACTTTCATCTTTATTGATTCTTGCCTCTTTAAAGCTTGATAATTTATTTGACCCATAGGCTCACTAAATTCTTTTGCGCACATGGCTCCACTCTTTCGGGACTAATAATAAGATCTTCCTCGGGTTCATAGTTTGATTGTAATGTTGTTTTACCATAGTGTAAAATAAATGGAATTCACTGACAACACTTCTACATCCAGTCTCATTAGTTTATCAATATGGAACGGGATGTCCTTATGGTTTAAATTATTTACTTTCATTTTGCTTCAGTTATTAATATTTCTAACTTCGAATGGATGATAAAAAAAGTATTTAGGGAGTATTGAATGGCTCTATTAATCTTAAAATATGATTTTAGCGCCCATATTGTGACAAATTAAAACCTAGATTCTGCATAAATAAACAAACACTTTGGTATTAATGGTAAATCAAATTTAAGTGTTAAATTGTTAAAATAATTTAACAAAGATATATCGTAAATTATACCTCCTCCTAAAATCTTGGAGCAAGACTTGTAGCGTAAGAATCTAATTGACATGAAGTTGATAACTGCTGGATTGTGTAATGACAGATGGATTATAGAGAGTTATGGGTCATACCTAAAAAATGCAGTATAAGACAAAATTGATAGCGCATCACGTATCATATTTTTTTTGTCAACTTCACTTATACTGTAAAAGGCTTCTAACGGTCATAATATGGCCATTGTAAGATTTGTATAAAAATGTAATAAAATTATACTTAAATCAGATAATTCTGAAAATTGTAAAAGTGATGAGTTTAGGTTAAAAATAATTCAATTTTTTAGAGTTTCAATGGTAAAAATTATTTTTTTACCATAATTTGGGTTCTTTGCCAAAATCGTCGATGATGGTGGAGAATGGTCTCCACGTGGCGGCGATTTTCTTGTGTAGAAGAGAATCTTGTTGGAAAGGTGAGTATAAAGAGATTTCTTATTGTTTTTTGTTCCAATGCGAGTGTGAAGAGAGGTCTTTTATGATTTTTTTCTTCTTCGCCAAACCGGGTTGATGATGAATTTTACTTTAGTTTGGGTTCATCGCCAAGCCCAATTAATGATGGCGGAGAATGTTCCCAACCGGTTGCGGCTAACCCTTCAAATCCCAGTAGGTTCGAGTTGTGCCACCTTCACAACAACCAGGATCCCTTTTCGCACAAACCGGGTACCCGGTTACACTCGTGTTCGCGAATCCATCTGTTGATGACGCGACATTAAATTGCATGTAAGGGCAATGTTGACCAATAACTTTCTTCCAAAACTAGGTACACGTTTGCCCAGAACTGGGTTCCCAGTTAGTTATCAAAAACCGGTTTGACGTCTCCATTGGATAGATCTTGAAAAAATACGCAGTTTAGGCTCGAGAAAAACATAATTCCGACATCCGAGCGCAAAGTTATGGTCTTTTGAAGTTTCTCAATGCTGTCGAATGAGTTTCGACCTGCGAGCATGAATTTTTGCACCTCTTTTTCCTTGTTCGCAACTACTAGTTTCGTATAAGCGACCACAAACCAGAAGATTCGTCATTAGAGACCAGGAAACTAGTTTTCGAATCGGGTAACCGATCGCAGCGCGCTGATTCTCGCTAACGCAAGCTTGAATAGCGTGTACGTGGTCAGCTTCTAGTAGCTTTGCCTTCACAAACTGGGATCCCGATTTGCACAAAACGGGTACCCGATCGCGAGGCTCCAAAAACCGTTGACGCGGGAGCGAATCGCGTCTAAGTTGCACTTAACCAGAAACTTTTCTCCACGGTTAGTCACGAACCAGGCTCTCGGTTTACAAAAAACGGGTACCCAATTTGTGTATTTTTGGGTTCTTGATGTGAAGTTTAGAAGTTGATTTTAATCTACCCGGGCTATATATTTTAATTTAGATGTTATAGCTCCATACACAATGTAATCATGGTATCTGCTAGTTCCTTGTCATTTTTGTTACCTATTTGTTAGTGTCATCCTTATTTTAGCCAATTTAAATTTTGATTTTATGGAATTCAATGCTAGATATATGCCAAGAAGGTTCTTACCCTTGATATAAAGAATTAATCATTAAGATAAAGTAAATTGCACCATTATTGCATGTGCACTATCTGATTTATGGCTAAAACGAGAAGGAATACCAATGGTTTTTCTTTTACATGTCAAACAATCTTTAACCAACAAAAAACCCCTCTTTATTGCTTGTCCAAATGATCAAAGAAAAATCTTTCCCAATTGATGTCTCCTTAATTGTTCTTATTTTCGACCCTTAGGAGACATCATTTTTTGTGTTTATTTAATTAATTCGATAGACTTTTGGACTAAATATGCAATAATATGATTTTCCTCTTTTATTTCTAGCATTTTTGAATTATTAAGCTTTTGCGCGTAATATTGGTATTTTTAGTGAAGATTTTACAGGTTTTAGATGTTAGCTAGAAGAGGAATCCGAGGAGAAAGTCAAAGATCACAAAGATAGAGTCAAGACTTGAAAAGAAATCCCGAAGATATTATTTTTAGAGCTGAAAATCCATTTTCCAGGCCATAGATTGCTGATTTCGAGGTGCTTAAGCGATGATCTAGCTGTTGACCTTTGAAGAGAAATCATTCCTTATCGAGTTACGGAACTTTAGCAACTGGAATGAGGTCAATCGGAGTTGTAACGCATCGGGAAAAGCCGTTTTAGTGAAGGTGTATCAGCAGTTACGGGATTTTGGGCTTAGAAAGTGGGCTTGGACATTTAATTAATATTCTATTTTCTGGTCCAAGCCCTAAAACGAATTTATGCTTATAAAAAGAGGTCTGGACTTCTATTTTACAGACAATTCACATTCTGCAAGATTAAAAACACCAGAGAGAAGCAACTGAAGGAAGGAGAAGAAGCTACAAGAGCTGGAGAGGGTCTATATCTCCGTTCGTAGTCATTCCGATTCCGGAAATTAGGTTCTTTTATCTTTTTAATTCTGTAAACAATATGAATTCCATTACTTTTAATTTCGTATTTCATTTTAATATGAGCTAAGTTTTATTTAGTGCTTGAGAACAAACAATGGGTGAATCCCAATTCTTATTAATTAACGAATGTTGAATTTGGGTTTTTATTGAATTAAACTAAATTAGGGCTTTTACTCTTTTCGATAAATTATGAATATTTACTGTTTTTAGCGTCATGAACTAGGAACAGGTAATAGTATTTAGGCTATTCCAATTAGTGGCAATTGGATCATCCTGACGGAGGGTTTAAATACGGAACCATTTATTCAATCTAGGATAGAAGTTAATGATTCTGACGAGCTTAGCTAATCCTAGGGCCAATGAGGTAATAACACTTAATCATCCAACGGTGGATCATATTTACCCTGACGGGACTAGTGACACTTTAGGATCGCCTTATAGTCCACCCTGACGGGGGTATAAGGAAATTAGAATCCCGACCATTGTAATTGACTAATTTAGCCCTTAAACAACATAAGTTAAGAAATAAGATAGGGAGGATCCTTGCGTTCTCAAGTGCTACTTCTCATATTGCGTTTTATATCATTTTACTTGCGTCTTAGCTTTTATTTGCAATTTAATATTTGTCTTTCATTCATTAGCTTTAATAACAAAAACCAAACAAACATATTATTATCTTTTATTTTCATAAGTGCATCAATCACTATTTGCTAGACATTGTGATCAACCATTCCGTCCTTGGAACGAATCTGTATTATCAGATATACTACTTGGGACAACCGTACACTTGCGGTTGTGGTTCGATTTACTTTTGCATTTATTTTAGAACACACAAAGGACCACCACCAATCCAGGTAATAAAGCTTTTCACTTTTATGTTAATTTCATATGATCTTTTAGATGTTATTTACTATATTTAAACCAAATAACTAGGTATGGTACATTGTAAAGTTTTCCTGGTTGTATATAGTTGAATGTATATTTTGCTTGCAAATTTAAATATTTCAGTTCCACACACTTAGGGATAAGCAAAAGAAGAGTTTTTTTTGGACAAGTTTTGTGGTGTGTCAGAATAAATTCAAAATTACCTAATAATAGGGGAGTTTATAGCTTCATTTGGATTTTTCCTCGTATATATTTTCGCTGCAAAGGGGGTTGTTCTCCATAATTTGGTTTATAGCTAAAATGATGATGGCCCTTAAGATTATTTCTGGAAGTTTTGCTTATCCAACGGATACATTATTACCCGGTGTCTCCTTACGTCGTTGTCATATGCATGGAGAGAGATTATCGATTCTTACACAACAACTTTTGGCCGAAGGAAGATGGCAAGCCATTCAACTTAGCCCAGGGGGGATTCTTATCTCTCATATATTCTATGCTGATGATATCATTCTTTCTGCGGAAGCCACAGTTGAAAATTTTGATATTTTGCAGGACACATTCTGTAGAGACGCTGGCCAAACAATCAGTAAAGAAAAGTCAGTTATCTATTTTTCAAAGAATATAGACGAATAGGTGGCCTCGAGCATTACCTCTAGAAGTGGATACAGTCGAAGCGAGGGGTTAGGAAAGTATCTTGGAGTTCCTATCCTTTCCGGGAGAATACCGCGTGGATATTTTGGAGAGCTTATCAATGGTCTTAGGAAAAATCTTGCAAAATGGAAAAGTAGTTCCCTAACTCTTGGTGGTCAGATAACTCTTGCCCATTCTGTTTTGAGCGTGGTGCCTATGTACATTATGCAAGTGGAGAAGTTACCTAAGTATGTTTGCGAATAAATTGATCGTATTAGAAGGGAGATCATTTGGGGAATATCGAAAGAACAAAATCACATCAATTGGGTTGCTTGGAAGGACGTGTGTAGACCTAAGAGGGTGGGCGGTCTTGGCATGTGATTAGCAGAAGACATGAATAAAATGTTGATTGGTAAGTTAGGTTGGAAGGTGTTACACGATGAGTCGACCTTATGGACTATTGTCATGAGATAAAAGTATTTCAAATCGACCATTCTTCATTATACTTCCAAGTCGAGTAATTCACGGATTTCTAGGACCATCGTGGAAGGTATTTTCGTAGTTAGACGGGAATCTCGATGGTCCATATATAATGGGAAAAGTATTCTCTTTTGGCTTGACGCTTGGTTAGGTGGTTCAGCTTTGATAAATCATGTCATGGGTATGTTGGAGGTAGAGGATAAATTCAAGAAAGTTAGAGACTATGTGGCGAGTGATGGTATATGGGATTAGGACAGCTTTCATCACCTCCTTCATCTATCTAAGCTACTCAATTTTGCAGGTATTAGAGTGGAAATGAAGGATGACGAAGTGGACAATTATCTTGGATGTTAGAGGTTCATGGGGTTTACACCGTCAATTCGGCTTTAAGTTACCTTGATTCTGGCAAAATTAGTGATTGTTGGATAGAATGGGATAAAGTGTGGAAACTTAAGTGCCCTCAGAAGACAAGAGTGCTAATTTGGAGAGCGATACATGAGAGTCTTGCTATAAGAGAAAATTTGGTTAGACGTAGTGTTAAGCGTTCTTCCTTGTACCCCTGTTGCAGAGTTGAATTTGAGACCGCACTACACCTTTTCCGTGATTGTGTGGTAGTAGCTAAAATATGGGATGAAGTTAGGAAGGAGGCGAAAGTTGGGGGTCGTTCTGCTGGAGAAAACTTTTTGCAGTTTAACCCCTATGATTTTTTTTGTTTTTTTCCAGGGACCTCAAATGCAATTTCAGTCGATAAGGATCCAAACCTCACCAGTTAGCTGTGAGCGAGCACCACCCTGTATTCCTTGCACACTTTCATGCTTGGCCAAGGTCTGTCATGCCGATTCAGGATAAATGGGTCCAACCCACAACTCAGTGTTACATGTCGGAAACAGCTGGAGCAGCGCCTGGGTCGGAAGAGCAGCATAATAGTGATGATTTTCATGTTCTAGAGTCGAGTACCTACATTAATAGAGCTGAGTTCCAGGAGATTAACACCAAGTCAGCTGCAGACTAGTCTCCTCAGGTGGACCCCCCCTTCCTTGGCGCAAGTCAGTAGTGACTAGTGGGCTAAAAACTTATCAAATAACAATTTATTTTTCAGAGTTATATGGAACGTATTCTTTGACGCCTTAAATGAGATGATTTGGTTAGCACGTAATGATATGATATTCAAGGGGTGTGGTTTTTCGACTAGCAAGATTGTTAACTGTAACGCTACTTACCGGGCCCAAACATTTAGCAAGGCATAGGGTAACACATCAAGAAAAATACCGAATAAAAAAAAGCTACGTGAACCTAATTGGATGGGCCTAGCCTAATAGGCCTTTCATATTAAACACAGAAGAGAGTTTGAACAAGTGGCGTGATAGGGGAGGAGGTGGATGCGTGATTCGTGACATAAATGGTGATTGTATCTGTGGGTTCTCGATGAAATCGATCATGTCTTGGCTATCAGTATAGAGGTCATTGTGCTTTACGAGGGGATACACATGGCTGAAGATATGGGAATTATCGAATTAGAGGTGGAGGTGGATTCTTGGAAAGCTATTGAAAGTATTTGGAAGGTCAATGAGGGTAGAGGTCCGACGACACTATGGATTGGTAAGATTCGAGAAATCCTTGCACGTGATAAGGAGTTCTCGCTCAAGGGATTTTATAGGGAAGAGAACATGTGTACGGACTAGCTTGCGCGTAGAGAGGTGTCACAAGAGGAGTCGTTTTTCTCCTACATCGATCCACCTAGTGGTATATGGAGTATCATCACACACGATAATATGAGCTGGAAAATGCCAAGGTTGATTCATAGTCCTGACTTGTTCAATGATGTGTTTTGTTTTTGTTGCATATGAGAGCCGCTATAGACTCATAGTCATTTAATCGGTTTGAACCTGCACCACTAGATTGAATGACCAAAGTCCTGGCTAATGAGCTAATCCCAACTCGTTTGTTCAGTGATGTGTTAGTTTAGTGTTTTCCGACCATGGTTTTGGTCTTCTTTTTTAACATAAAAAAAACATTATAATTATCTTTTTTTAAGACCATTCTTCTTAAATAGGATATAGTTATACGTTTTTTTCTTTCAAAAATGGGATATAGTTATACGTTTTTCTTTTCAAAAATAGAATATAATTAATATACGATAAAGAAATAAATGTAGAATACCTTTTTTAAAGCTAAAAGAAAATTGAAGACTAAAGAAAGCCCAACGGCTCAATATTCAAGAGCTTGAAAGATGGGACCCAAAAGACAACTTTGTCTACCCTGCCACCGTCACATGTGTACCTTTTTTTCACAGGAAACACTGATACGCATTTTCACACAGATACACACAGTTACGCAACCCATGATCAAAGCAAAAATCCCCAAATTTTTGCACCCTTTGCCGTAAAAGTCTTATCTACAACTAGAATCAAGTGTAACATTTTTCCATAACCAATGCTCTCAACTTTAGTATATTTGTGTTGTTTCCTTTGCATCACCTTTCTTTTCTGCTTCTCGAATTTTGGTTTAGCTGAAGACCCATATGTCTACTATGACTGGACTGTTGATTACGTCACAGCTTCCCCTCTTGGTGTTAAGCAACAGGTTCTTCCTCATATCCTTTTTCTCATCTTTACTGATCTTTATTTTCGCTGTTTATGCTACATTAAAACGATTTTAATTACAAAAACAACTTTGTTTATACTAAGTTATACAAAATTAGAAATGTAATAAACACTAATGATAGTTTACAATCTCTCGATTCGATAGGTAATTGCAATAGATGGACAATTTCCAGGACCCATTATGAATGTAACAACTAACTGGAACATTGAAGTCAATGTAAAGAATAACCTCGACGAGCCTTTACTAATTACATGGTACTCCTCAAAAATCCAACATATCTCTCATCTCTTACTATATAAATCTCTCTAATTCCAAGATTATATAAATAAACTTTACAGGAATGGTGTTCAACAAAGAAAAAATTCATGGCAAGATGGTGTATTAGGCACAAATTGTCCAATCCCACCTGGTTGGAATTGGACATATGATTTTCAAGTCAAAGATCAAATCGGAAGTTTCTTTTATTTCCCTTCTACTAATTTTCAAAGAGCTTCAGGTGGATATGGAGGAATTATCATTAACAATCGAGCTGTTATAGCTGTACCATTCGGTACACCAGATGGAGATATCACACTCTTTATTAGCGACTGGTTTACAAAGTCCCATAAGGTCGATAAAAATTACTTCTTTTCCGATTTTACCCTTTTTTAATATAAACATTATTTTAAAAACAGGAACTTCGAAAAAATATCGAAAAAGGAGACAGTCTTGGAGCACCTGATGGTATATTAATTAATGGACACGGTCCTTATCGATACGATAATTCACTTGTACAAGAGGGTATTTCTTACCACATAATTAACGTTGAACCAGGTAAATTTTTAAATTTTGAACCTCGTTTTGTTAAAAGATATTGAATATAATTTTTTTATGTATTAGGAAAAACATATCGTTTCAGAGTACATAATGTAGGTATATCCACGAGTTTAAATTTTAGAATCCAAGGTCATAATTTGTTGTTAGTAGAAACCGAAGGTTCATATACAGTACAACAAAACTACACAAACATGGATATACACGTGGGCCAATCATATTCATTTTTAGTAACAATGGATCAAAACGCTACTACAGATTATTACATTATAGCGAGTCAAAGGTTTGTTAATTACACAAGTAAAGGAGTCGCTATTTTACACTACTCAAATTCTCAAGGACCCGCTTCAGGTCCTATTCCGGATCTTCCTAACGAATCTGACTCCTTTTCTTCAATGAATCAAGCACGTTCCGTTAGGTAATTATATTTATTTATTTATTTTTATTTCGGAATTTTAATTTAAATATTATATAGATGGAATGTATCAGCTGGTGCAGCTAGACCAAATCCACAAGGATCATTTAAATACGGTGAAATAACGGTAACGGAAGTGTATGTAATTTTAAATAGACCACCAGAGTTAATAGATGGAAAATGGCGTACAACACTTAACGGAATTTCATATTTACCACCTTTAACTCCGTTAAAACTAGCCCAACAATTCGATATTCCAGGGGTTTTTAAGGTGGATTTTCCGAATAGGATAATGAATAGACCTGCAAAAATGGATGTATCTGTAATAAACGGTAGTTATAAAGGATTTGCAGAGATTATTTTTCAAAATAATGATACAACTGTACAAAGCTATCATTTAGACGGTTATGCATTTTTTGTAGTCGGGTAAGAGATTAAATTATGCATTTAATAGGTTAATTTTTTAGATTAATTAAAAGATTTATTTATTTATCGAAATAGGATGGACTATGGAATATGGACGGAAAATAGTAGAGGAACTTATAATAAATGGGATGGTGTAGCTCGGTGTACTACACAGGTAATAATAATAAAATTAATTTTTTTAATTTTTTTTTGGTCAAAACTAAAGTGAAAGTAATTTGCAGGTTTTTCCGGGTGCTTGGACAGCTATATTGGTTTTTCTAGATAATGCTGGAATCTGGAATTTGCGTGCACAAAATCTAGACACGTGGTATTTAGGACAAGAAGTTTATGTTAGTGTAGTAAATCCCGAGATTTCAGAGAAAACAGAGCTTTCTTTGCCTATGAATACGATATATTGTGGTGCACTTTCGTCTTTACAGAAGTAAGATATGTGTTGTATTTTTATTTTTTAGGTATAAATTTAATGAAAGTATTTATATCATTATATAATTATATTACATTGTTGTTGGTTCTTTGTAGGGAACAAGCACACAAGTTTGATTATTCTGGTGCCTCTTGTTTTTCGATTAAAATTGCGAAATTATTGGGTGTGTTTGTTTTAGTTATTGTAGGAACGTGTATTAGATAGTTAACACGATGAGGAGGTGAAATGAAATGGACCACGTGTTAGTGTAATTTAGTGTTTTCTATTTTTGTGTAAGTTAATTCTTTTGTAGCTTAATTGATATAGCTTACTTGCATAATGCAAGATAAGTTGAGAATGTACGACTATTGAGAGTATTAGTCATTTTTATGAAGTTATGTTACTAAGTTATGATTTTTTTTTTCTTGTTTATAACATTTTGAGTGTGTTGGATAGTTCTTTACTTGTTATTCAATTTAGAATATGGGATTTTGGAACAAGAAAAAAAGAATTTTTTTATTTGTAACATATTTTGAAAAAGTAATAACAACAAAGACGTGTTTGAAAAAATAATTGCAAAACTAACATGAAGGTGCTTCTCTCCTAACTTAATTAGTCCATTAACGTAACTAGGTTCATTAATAGGCGCTTCAGTGAGAAGCGCTTTTACTTTAAAAAAATCTCTGGCCAACGATCTGTGTTTATGCAATTTACCTAACATGAATTTCGGCAATAAATTCATAACTATTTCATATAACACACGTATTTACTAATAATTTATCTATGATGTTCTTATAGTTTGTATTAATGGTCGATTTCTTTACTGACATTTCATGATGTCAGAATTTTTAAATAAAATAGAACTTTTATTCTGTAACATATATTTTGTTTTTTTAAATATTTGATGTAAATATTCATTGATCTTCTATATTATTGATACAGCTATAATATAAACAGTTGATATGTAATTTAACTATTTCACATAAGACAGGGACCAACTATGCAATTTACCTAATATAAATTTCTGTTATAAATTTATAAACTTTACTTAAGTTTTCATCATCTTATCAGTGTAATGTTCAACATAGTTGAACATAAGTCAAGACTTCATTATCTTCAATTTGTATTTATATAAAATTCTAATGATTTTTTTAGATTCTGGTTCAATATTACCACTCAAATTATATGTTTGTATTTGTATACTTTAGATAAGAGATGTTCTACTCTATTTATACTCGCAAAGATGAAGGATTTAACAAGAATCAAAGAAAAAAAAAAGATCGATGGCCAATAATATATTTTTTAAGTAAAGGCGCTTCTTACATGAGCGCTTCAAAATTAAACAAATGGGTCTAATTACGTTAATATGGGCTAATTAAGTTAGAGGCGCTCTTCCGAAGAGCGCCTCCACGTTAGTTATGCAATTATTTTTGTAAATACGTTTTTATGGCAATTATTTTTTTTAAATAAGTTACAAATAAAAAAAAACTCAGAAAAAAATTAGGATATGGGACCGAAAAATTAGAATGACCATTTGGTTCAGGGCATCATCTCAAAGGGTTGGGATTAATTTTTAATTCGGAAACAATGAAAGTCTTATTTTTAGTCTAAGATTCCATATCTCTTTTTTTTTTTTGTCAAGGGATTCCATTTTTTTTGGACAAGATTAAATAAGAGAAGAAAATCAAACACTTATCCTATCCCCTGTCTCTTAAGCCTCCCTATCAAACCCAGCAGTGGGTCCTTTTTGATAATGGCTCCGTGTCTAGCGTTTCTCGCAAGACGGTCTGCAAGACTGTTCATCCTTCGTGGTAGATGCCGAAAGGATATTGGTCCTGCTTCTTCCGCTCTCAGCCTGATTTGGCGGATGATCGGTAGAATAGTCCATCTTGCCGTTGACACCTGCCTAATACCTTGTATTAATTCAAGGTTATTAGAAAAGATGATCTTCCGGTATTTCTGGTGTGATTTGCTTTGTTTTACTGCTTCCAGAACGGCCAGTGCTTCCCCTTTCAAGCTTGTGTTACACATAACCGTTGTGAGACTATTACTTGTATTACCAGTTCTTCGGTTCATGGTTGATAATCCTATTCTTGTTGGTTCGTATTTGGTCTTAAAAGAAGCATCGCACATGTAACTAATATCTTCTGTAATTTGTGTATCCGAGGACTAGGGGCGTATCTGAGAGGTAATATTATCTGTTGTGTGCTCGTTGTTTGCTCAATCGTTTCCGTGTAATTCTCCTATGAGTTTGTTGGTGCTCTGAATGATATGATCTATATCGATCTGGATCTTCTCGTGCATAGCTTTCATCTTTGCTTTCCATATGTTCCAAATGAGTATCTGGATGTAATTTGTTATGGTTTTCCTGTTCCATCTTCCAGAAGAGAAAGTCTCGATGATTTGTTGGAACCAGTCACCGATATTTTGGATCTTCGATTGTTGTATGGATATCTGTAAAATTGAAGATGACCAGATTGCTTTGCTAATGGTACATTGCAGCAACATATGTTCGGTAGTTTCTTCCTCTATCTGGCACCATAAACACAGCGGGGAATCAATGCAATTTTAATTGTGTAGGTTGGCTGCTAACGGGAGTGCGTTGTTACAGGCTTTCCAATTAGAAATTCGTATTTTTTTGGGATATTAGCCTCTCAAATAGTCAAAAAATCTTTATTCATCTTTATTACACAAATTTGAATAAAATTACAAACCAATATTCAATTAAAATTAATAAAATTAATCTATCTAATTTTTTGTTTGACCAGATCTGGAAAAAAAAAGTCAAACTCGTCGGACGCAAGCAATCCACCACCACCACCACCAGCTTCCTCTTCTCCATCGAAGCTCGCCTGAGTTTCTCTCCAGCTGCAGCGCCGATCACCACCACTCGCGAGGATGCAGCAGAAGCAGCAACAACAACCACCAGCAGATCTGGAGAGCTCGAGACCCACACTTTGTTCTCTTCTTCGATGATGCAGCTCCAACGAGGCTAGGGTTCCGGCCAATGGTGAAGCTCGAACATTGAACCTCGCTGCACAGTTTTCCGGCCATGGTGAAGCTCGAACCTCGCTGCGAGATGAAGGCCACCACCACTGCAACTCAGATCGAGGCTAGGGTTTCGCTCCAACTACAGCGCCACCACTCGGGAGAAGAAGGAATCTGTGGAGAGAGATGGCAGCAGAGCTCGCTGCTGCTTCGTGTCTGCAATCTGAGGTCAGGTGGTGGTGCTTGAACAACGCTGCTGCTCCGAGCGTCCCTTCTCCGGCGAGATCCAGCAGAGCAGATTCGTGTAGCAGCAGATCCGACGAGCTTTTGCAGGCAGATTCGCAGTGGTCGGAGGTAGCAGTTTCACTGCTTGTTGGAGAGAGATGTAGGGGATGGGTTTGGTGGTTTTTTGCGTTTTCGATGGTGGTGGTGGCGGCGGTTCGGGAGCTGGGGGAGGAGAGAGAGGTAGGGGATGAGAGAGAATAATGAGCTTGGAATAGTGAAATGTTATATTTAGTATATATAGGAGAAAAAAAAACAAAAGAGGGTAGTAAAGTAATTGAGGTTTTGGGCTTCATGTGTTAAAAACTTCCTGGGGTCTTTAGTAAGAAGAGACTCTAGGCGGGGTCCCTATCTTGAAGAGGGGGGTGTGTTCAAGACCCTAAGGTGAATTTTCTCAAATAATTATGAAAATTATTTATATATTAATTTTATAATCATCCAAATTAAAGTCAAATAAAAAGGAATTTATAGATATTAATAATTTTTTTTAGTATATGGGTGAACTAATTTGGACGCACCACGATTAATCTCACAGAAATATGCAAATCTTCTTATGAATATCTCAACTGATAAGTTGAACTAACTTATTCAAAATACTTCTGAATACAAAGTGGTGTATTAATAAAAATTAATAAATAATTTAATATCAAAATTAACCTTTTAAAATATAAACTGAAAAAGAAACGATGTTCTTTATTCATCATTCTCAGCCTATATCCATCAAAATTTACCTAACCAATTTAAAACTCTCAGACTAAACAAAATAATCAAAAGTTTATGAATCTACTAATGATAAAAATAGTGAACTGCATAATTTGTTTTTCAAACGATTTACTAACATAAATAAGAAAGGACAAACTCACCCGTGAGTAGTCTGTTTTGGAAAAAATTATTCTTAACAAATATTTTTATTATTTGTTTTTTTGTGATGGAATAGATTTTAATATTAACTTTTCTTTTTCACTAACATGCCTGTTATTCCAAGCAAACAACTTCTTTAAAAGGCGATCATTACGTAACAAAGGTTTCACTACCTAGCAAAGCAATTCGTAAACCTCAAATTATAAACTTTATATAAAATATCTGAAGATACACACGGAGAACAAACCATGTCCAACAACAACAGTACTACATTAAACGTAGTAATAACATGCATTATCTTCTACTGCTTCGTGTTAACACAATCAGTACCTGAGGATGCATGGGCGAAACACATACCTGGTTTCAGTGGCTCCATTCCATCAAAGCACTATGCTGGGTATCATTCTTGCCTATTATTATGTATTTTTTAGATGGTGTTTTTCTCAATGTATTTATGGGGTTCCATTTATGTTTCTTAATTTTCTAGAAAATTGTTTTCGTATTAGGTATGTGACAGTAGATGAAAATCATGGAAGAGAATTGTATTACTACTTTGTTGAATCTGAAAGAAACCCATCAAAGGATCCTGTGGTTCTGTGGCTTAATGGTGGTCCAGGTTGCTCAAGCTTAGGTGGATTTGTTTATGAACACGGTATTAATTTTTGTTTTGTTAGCTAGATTCGATTCTGTTCGGCGTATGTTAAGATGTCTCAGTATATATTATATCTCATGGAACAATTTGACCGAAAATTCCTCCAGACATTCCTTAATTTTGGACAATATGACTAGAAATAAAAATGATGATAATTAAGTGGATTTAACCTTCATATTATTGCAGTTCAGACGATTCTACTTGGTTTTAATGTTTAGTTTCAAGTTTCGCTTTCTTCACAGGGGTTCAGTTGTAATATATATTTAAACAATTTTGATAGAACTTAGAAGTACTAAAATGTCCTCTTTGTTTAACTTATCATGTAACTTTTGCCTACAAAGATGCTTTCTCTATCACTCGATCATTTAATGCAACAAAATCGGAATTTATTGTAGGACCATTCAATTTTGAGAAAGGAAAGACTCGTGATAGCATGCCCACTCTGCACCTCAATCCGTACAGCTGGTCAAAGGTTGTTTTATGATTCCTTGTCTCAGTTATGTATACTGAGTCTTAACCTTTGTAAATTGTCAGGTTTCAAATATCATTTATTTGGACTCTCCGGCTGGTGTAGGATATTCTTACTCTAGAAACACTTCTGACTATGTCACCGGAGATAAAAAGACTGCTTTGGACTCCCACACATTTCTTCTCAAGGTAATACAAAGGCTGTAAAAATCTTTATATTATGTATGTGTTTGTTTTTTCTTCATAACAAGTTGTTATTATGTGGCTACAAGTGGTTCGAGCTCTACCCAGAATTTCTTGCCAATCCATTTTATATAGCCGGAGAGTCATACGGTGGAGTCTATGTGCCAACTCTGGCTTATGAAGTAGTAAAAGGTAATTTCTTTTGATATTTGATTTACACATTCTATGAGAGAAAAAAAGGAACATATATTTTTACGTTTGATATTACAGGAATAGATGCCAGTATGAAGCCTGTTATAAATTTTAAGGTACATATATATATAGTGCAATTAATATAATTCATGGATCCACCCGTGTCTATACTAAAGTGATTGGATACAGGGTTATATGGTGGGCAATGGACTTGCTGATCAAGTGCTTGATGGGAATGCTGATGTTCCATTTGTACATGGAATGGGGCTCATCTCAGACGAGTTATATACAGTATGTTTGATATGTGCTGTATATATAACTAATATGTATCTATACATCACTTGTATTGTAAAGCCTCATGATTATTATGCAGTCAGTTAGTTCAGCATGCCAAGGGGACTACCACAATATTATAAACGAAGACTGTGAAAACAAGCTTAATAAAATTGATCAAGTAAGAGTCTCTTTTTTTCTTCCACCATTTATTATACGAAAACATTGTTTCTTGTTTATTAATCTTTTTCTGATTTAATTTACAGGTTATTCAGGGTTTAAACATTTATAACATTCTTAAACCGTGCTACCATAGCTCAAAGTTACCACAAAGTTTTAAAAGATTAGGCAAGACTGAAAGCCCAATGACTGTAAGAAAACGAATGTTTGGGCGCGCGTGGCCACTTAGTGCGAATGTTAGAGACGAAATTGTACCTACTTGGCCTCAGCTTACCAACCGTATTAGTGTCCCGTGCATTGTAAGCTAAGTTACTCAGAAAATTACTAAATAATCCCGTTCTAGTTTTGATACCTTTATCAAAATATTACTTGATGCAGGATGATGAAGCGGCTAATACATGGCTGAACAAGGAAAAAGTTAGGAAAGCAATTCATGCTCAACAAGTACGATGATTCATTATGATTCCTCGTCTACTCTACAATAACTCATAATGATTTGGTTTGCACAGGAATCTATATCTGGGGAGTGGAATTTATGTACAAATCGAATTTCATGTGATCATGATAGTGGAAGCATGATTAAGTATCACAAGAATCTCACATCTAGAGGCTATAGAGCTCTTATATACAGTGGGGATCATGATATGTGTGTTCCATTTACCGGGAGTGAAGCGTGGACTAGATCACTTGGATATAAGGTAGTGGATGAGTGGAGATCATGGATTGTTGATCAACAAGTTGCTGGGTTTTTACAAGGATATGAAAACAATCTCATCTTTTTAACAATCAAGGTTTGTTCAAGTTTTGTGTTGGGAAGAAACCGAGCACTTGTTTAAATAAGGAATGTTTAATTTTCAAATGTTGTGCAGGGGTCTGGACATATGGTTCCACAAGATAAACCACGTGAATCGTTGGCATTTTATAAGCGTTGGCTGGAAGACGAAAAGATTTGAAAAAGAATAATTTATTAGAAGGAAAAGAGAAATCATTTAGTTTCTCTCTTTGCAAGAGTATATGAGTATATCCGATCAATATCGCTTTGATGAGGAGATAAGGAGGAAGAAAAGTAAAATTATTTACCCTAAATGGTTATAGAGTATGCAAAATTTCCATGGATGATGTAATATGATTTATAGTATGAATATTCTACTTCTCTTTTTTCCGAGAAATATATCTTTTTAGGCCTAAAATTCAAAAATGAGAATTTTAAGGGCCTAGTTACTTTTTATGTTTTTTAAGGGCCTAACTAGAAAATTTCTGGTTAGGTTCACGTTTTAGGGGGTACAGACCCACTTTTTTAGGGGGTATACACCCACTATTTTAATTTTTTGGGGGTAAATCCCCCCTATTTTAATTTTTCAAGGGCACACGTCTACTGTATTTTAAAGTTAAGTCCATATTGTTTTGAATCCATATTGTCCAAGGCAGTCCAAATAAACAGGTTAGTCCAAAACAGGGGGTATATACCCCTTAAATATCACTTTTACCCCCTAAAATACCAATTTTTACCCCTTCAGTTAAATGGTTACCCTTCAAATATTAAAACAGGGGGTTTATACCCCCTGAATATCTTAATCTGCAAAAAGCACCCCTGCAAAAAAAATTAAAAAACAAAATACAAAAAACAAACAGATCTGCGATAGGTGGTGTTGAGTGGTTTGGTGGGGTGTTGCTGCCGTGGTGCGTTGCGACGGAGGTCATGGTGGTGGTGGTGCGCTGTTACGGAGGTCGCGGTGGTGCTGGTGCGCTGATGACGAAGCAGATCTGGGAGCAGCAGCAGCAGAGGGGCGTGGGTGGTGTTGATGTGATGTTGGTGGTGGTGTCGCGAGATGGTGGCGAGAGGTGGTGGCGGATCTGAGGCGCGGATCTGGGGTGCAGTTCGCCGTGAAAGGTGGTTGGTGTGCATCTCGCCGTGAAGAAGCTGGCGGTGGTGTTGGTGGACCTCGAGGGCGTAGTGGTGCACTGCTGGATCTCGACGCAGTGGTGGAGAAGATAAGCAGGGCTGCAGTGGTGGTGGTGGCTCGGGATCTCGACGCTGCAGTCGTGGTAGTGGTGGATCGTGGATCTCGACGGTGGTGCAAGTTTTGCTGTCGCTGCCTGGTTTTGCTGTCGCTCCGTCGAGAAAGAAGGGTGAGGGGGAGGGGGGTCGGGTTTTCTGGCGAGAAAGAAGGGGGAGGGGGTGGGTTTTATGTGTTTTTTTTAGTTGGGATCCAACTGGACTGGTTGGCTTCTAATTTGGGCCCTTCTTTATAAAACAAAGGTTTTTATAGGCCCTAAATACTCTTTTACCCCTTTTTTCCTATTGTTTTCTCTTTTGTCCTTTTTTCTTTTTTCATGAAATGTTATTAAAAAAAACTCCTAGAGAAGTCCGACTAAGCACCACACTATGAAGATCATTCTTCGTCGGTTAAATCTCTTCATTCCAAAAATGGTGGAGCCACCATTAATAACATCAATAGCCGCTGCGGCAGAGGTAGAATAAACCAATACTGCAATGATAACAAACGATTCGCCTATTAATAGGGTTGACATAGGGCAATTCCCAAGTTTGTCAACCGATATGGAGAATCATAGACTCACTAAAAGAGCAAGGTCCACTAAGATAACACGAGTAACAAACCTGCGAATCCCTTTGAATAGGTAACATCAACAGTTAATCCACCAAAGAAAAGTTCAGGATGGCACGCCGCTACTACGGGTTTGAAAATTGTTATCCCTGCTATAGTCGCCTCTAATGAGAATAAAGGAAAATTGATAGTGAGTGAGCAAGAGAGAGATTTTATTTCATCAGTTGAGGATGAAAAAGTAATTTAGGACTATGACTACCTTCAGGTGGTTAGAACATAGGAGCAAATGATTGAGGACATTGAGTTATGGAGTAACACAGTAGAGATTAGGCTCCTAGGCTATAAGGTGGGATATAACAATCTTGGTATGAAATTGAGACAGATATGGAGTCCTAAAGTCTATTTCATTTGGTGGACGTTGGTCTTGGATATTTCATGGCCAAGTTCTCAAACTGTGATAACGTAAATTTTGCGCTAGGAGGAGGGTCGTGGATGATTTACGATCATTATTTGGTGGTTAGTGAGTGGACGCCAGAATTCAAGCCTAAAGAAACATCCATAATTACTACTACAATTTGGGATAAGGTGTCCAATGTAGGAACGCAAAATTATACAACAAGGATATTGAGAAACATAGGGGATATTATTGGGAAAACGGACCAGATTGATCCGTTAACCAAGACGAGAAAAAGGGGTAATTACGCGAGGCTAGCGGTAGAACTAGATTTTGATAAACCTCTCGTTCCAAAAATTCACATAGGAGACGAGATATGTAAAGTGGAATATGAGGGGTTACACATGATTTATTTTGACCGTGGAAGGTTTGGTCATCAGAAAGATAAGTGCCCTTTACTAGGGGCGGACCAGAAGGTTGATAATTTGGGACAAGACTCGAGTAATGTGGAACTAGTTCCAAGGATTGTACCGAAAGTGGTGGAAATAGAAAAACCCACTTATGAGGAGTGGATAACAGTCCAACAGAGTGAAAATAAAACCAAGGGACGCAAGCAAGTGATAAATGGGAAAAATACATCACGTACGAATCTTAATAAGAGTCTTGGTTCGATGTTTGAGTCACTATTAATTAAGGACTTTGATACTGGAGTCGGGGAGGGTTGGACAAAAAAATTTACAGGTCAGAATAAGGAGAGGAAAAGTAGTATTATCAGTAAACAAATGGGGGTTGGGCAAAGGAGAAAAAGAATTTAAGTGGAGGAACAAACCATAATGTCATCGTAAACACCGCGTTCGAAAAGGCCAAAATATTAAATGTGAAGTTAGGAGAGTGCAACATAGGACTAGAAGTGAACATGACATGGTGCAATTTGGAGCAAGTGAAAAAGGCGCAAATAGTGATGCAGAGAGGTCTGTAGTGAACAAGAAACTAGGAGGGGCACATGTGAAAATTACAAAACATTGGGTACAAGTGTTTAAATTGGTTTTAACTTATAGGGCGAATGAATTCATGGATGGGAACCTGGTGCGAGTAGCTGCTGCATCATTGAGTGGTACAAATATTTTATCTATCGCTAAGGTGGACTCGTGTCCTGCTATACGATCAAAAGAAAACATATCAATAGTGGATGGGTTGTGTAAGGGTGCTAATCACAAACTAATGAGTTAGGTGGTGGATTCACAGGAACCAGCTAGCAAAACAAAAGAAAGCAAACATGAGCAAGTCGGGGAAGTCTCGGATATGATCGTTGAATCTTAAATAAATTATGCGGTGCCACCTCATTTATTAGTTTAATCATGTGTACAACTGCTAATAATCCTCAGGGGTGGAGTGGTCTAGTTCATCCGCTGAATATTTTTATATGGAATTGTCATGGGGCATGTGCGAATAATTTTAGAAGAGTTGTTCGCGAAATGATACGCATACACAAAGTGTGGTTGACAGTCATTGTGGAGCCAAGAGCAAGTGGATTCAAAGCAAACAAGATTAAAAGAAGCTTGGGTCAATCAAACTCTACTAGGATGGAATCGGAAACGTATAAAGGTGGAATATGGTTGATTTGGGATGATACGAATATTGATATTAGAGTCTTGTCGGTGGGTCATCAAGTCATTAACATTGAAATATCGAAAGCAACATGTGAATCCTGGGTTTCTTCAGCAGTATATGCGCGTACTCGATCAACAAAATGTGAGGAATTGTTGTTGGCCTTGAAGGATACTTTCCAGCATTGAGGACCCGTGGCTGATAGCTGGTAATTTTAATCAAGTGGGAAAAGAAGAGGATAAGAGTGGAGGGACGATGGGTGATACTAGGGGATGGAGAAGTTCGAAGAATGGATACATGAGTGCGGGTTAGTTGATATGGTTTTGAGGGTTGAGATTTACTTGGTGTGACTATTGGATCACGGGCCAGTGCATCATGAGGTGACTAGATAGAGTTTATGGCAATACTAACTTACATTCTTTATTTCCGCAGGCTAGAGTTACTCATCTAGATCAAGCGCATTCAAATCACACACCCATTCTCATCTGCCTGAATGGAGATGAAAGAAGACCAATAAAGCATAACAGGTTCAGATTCGAGTGAGCATGGTACCTACATAAAGAATTCCAAAACTTTGTGCATGACAAATAGTACACAGATCATGGCGAGCTGGGGAAAATATTGAGGCAATGCAACGTCGTCTTAACACTTGGAAACCAAAGGTGTTTGGTGACATTAATAAAAAAAAGGCTACTCATGTCAAGGCAGAAGGATATTGAATTGTCACTAAAGCGCAACTATAAGTTTTTCGGCTTGGTAAGAGGTTAAAGGAGGAGTATCTTAGTGTTTAGGAGGAGGGAATCTTTTGGTTTCAAAGATCAAAAGAAAAATGGATCTGATCGGGAGAGGGTAACATGAGGTACTATCCCTTGTCCACCATTCGTAAGAGAAAATCAATTAGAGCGACGTGTTTGAGGGATGATAATGATAATTGGGAATTAACAAAGAGGAGGTTAGCAGGTTAGTCTGGAATTTCTTCTACAAATTATATTCCATTGAGGATGGGTTTGTTGGCCCGTTCTCACTGTCGTACACTCAGCGCCTCGAAGAAAGTGAGAGGGAGATGTTGAGGCAAGAGATTTCATATGAGGAGATTCGTGAAGTGGTCTTTCGAAAAAATCCGACAAAGGCGCCTAGTCTGGATGGCTTGTCTACAACATTCTATCAAAAGTGATGAACTCAGTAGGACCAGCAGTCTGCAAGGAAGTTAGACATTGTATAAGAACTAGTGAGATACCTTCAAATATCAATGGCACACTGATACACTTGATTATCAAGGTTAAGGACCCGGAAAAGGTTAGCCATTTTTTGCCCTATTAGTCTGATTAATATTCTGGTTAAATTATTATGTCAGTAATGGTGAACTGGCTACGGCCCCTTCTGGCTGAGCGCATTGGGCCAAACCAAACAAGGTTTCTCCTAGTACGCACAACCACATATAATATAGTATTATTGCAAGAGGTCGCATCTTATATGCACACAAAACGGACAGTGTGGTTTCGTGGTGGTAAAAATTGATCTCGATATAGCCTATGACAGACTGAGTTGGAGGTTCTTGGAGGATACAATCACAGCTTTTGGGTTCCCCTCCACTTGGGTAAGTCTCATCATATCTGCTGCGCTCTAAATCAATGAAGATATTTTGGAATGGTGAACCTCTTGATGCGTTTATGAAGCAAAGAGTCGGCAAGGAAACCCGCTATCCCCGTATATCTTTGTGATATGTATGGAACGCCTTTGGCTGTTGATAAAGAGTCTATGTGCTACTGAGGAATAGACGCCTTTAAGACTCAAGAGGAATGGGCCTCAGATTTTGCATGTTTTCTTTGCCGACAATCTTATATTGTTTGTGTAGTCTTCATAATATCAGGTTGATCTTATGAAAACAATTATGAAAACTTTTCTGTGATGATGTGGGTCACTCGATAAGCGAACATAAATCTATTATCTTCTTCTCAAGAAATGTACACCATGAAGTAAAATGTGGTTTGGCTACTTGAAGCGGATTTGTTCTCAATGATTCCCTTCGTACATAGTTTACCGAATAATTTCGATGAGTATGAGGAGTAAGTTACCTAATTGGAAGACACAAAATCTCTCTTTGGCGGGTAGAGTAACTTTAATCCAAGCGGTGTTAAGTGCTATTGATGTCTCCCTTTTTGTGATAGACAAATCCCCTCAGGAGACATCATTTTAGGTATCAATTGGACTTAGTTAATAGATGAATAGTCGTATTTTGCGATAATTCACTTTCTTCCTTTGTTTTAAACTTATTGTTACTTGTAGAGTTTTTGTGTGTTAATTTTTTTGTTTAGTGTGAAGTTATTAGGTATATGGATTCTAGGAGGCATCAAGATGAATAGAATACGTGAAGATTCAAGTTAAAAAAAAGGAAAAGCGTTAAAGGAGCAAAATAAATCACTTTAGTAAAGGTGGAAGAGTTCCAAGTTGAGTCACGTCATCACCTGTTTCCCTTCCTAAGCCCAAACGGTCAGGATTCAGACTTTGTGGTTCAACTAAAAAATATGGGCCTTGAAGTCAGCAAAATTTAAGAAGTGGAATTAGTGGATGTAGACTTACCATGCATAAGCTACGACTTTTGTACTGAAGTGGTGTATTGCAGTGCAAATTAATGAAAACGAATTTGGGCCCCTTTAATCACTTACTTAAGCCAATATGGGCCTAATCCATTTTAAACCTCTATATAAGCTCCTTTTGACCTCATTAATCAGTATAAAACATTAAAAACAATATTGTGAGAGAGAGGAATCGCTTGGAGCAAGGAGTCGAAAAGAAGAAGATTGGTCTTTCTACCAATCTTCACAATTTAGCACCAAATCCCTTTCATATTATTATGTATGTTTCATTGTTTATTTCTGTTTTTAACTTAGTTATGGTTGATTTTCCCTCACTTGAGAATCGCTACTTAAGGGATAAACCCTAGTTTTTAATTTAAAGTTTAATTAATTTGGGATTGTATTAATTAAAATTAAGTTGTACTATTTCCCATTGACTATGTTCTTGTATCAATTACTATATCTTCTCTGATAAATTAGGTGTAGACCTTAGTATTTAGATTATTCATATGGCACGATCATCCGGAAGAGGGTCTAAATACAGAACTAGAACATACATGTGTTGTGTTCATTATTGAACCTGGCGATCTTAACTAACCACGTAGTCGATTGGGTTTATCTTATAATCATCTAAAAGTATCTTTAGTGTCACTCTTACTTTTACTTGTTTTATCAATCAATTCTACTTTCAATTTAAACACTTAATCACAACCTCGTAATCCAAGTGGAGACGAATTCCTCGTATTTACTTCGATTACTTGGAACAACCTGTTAACTTGTGGTTAGTTGCTTCTCTTCTTCTATTGATTTATTGTCACACTATAGGAGCGACCAAGTTTTTGGTGCCGCTGTCGGAGATTTCAACATTAAGTTTTTGTGTTTATTTCATTTAGTAGAATTAATTGTTTGTATTTTACGCTTGGTTTTGGTTTTTGTCTCTTCCACAGGTTCTATAATTAGGGTAATGATCAAGAAATTTCGTTAAAGATGTATTGAGGCTACTACCCAAATTCTGGTCCATTCGACTATAAGGAAGACTCTTCGGGATATCAATAATGGGTTAGTAACTTCTATCAACCCCTTATAAATACATGCAAGAGAAAGGATGGAACAATTAATGGACTAGGCATGTCCAACAACCTCCACAACTCACTCTTTCTGAACTAAATAAAAATGTGAATGGACTTCAAGCTTACGTACTGGAATGAGATGCAAGAGGTACATGTGGATTTGATGATGGGTTCTCGTATTGCGGTAGAAAATTTAAAAGAAATTCAAGGAACTAGACTCAGGAGGCTACAAGATGAACACGAGTTGACCGTCCTTGGGACAGAGATAGATTGGGGTTGTCCCTGGAACCTGACAATTTGTAATAGAATCATGGATACTTTGTATGCTTACCTTGCACCACCGCAAGATTGGAAAGAGTTTATGGGTTCTAGTGATAATAAATATGTGAGTGGAGATGTTTGATTACTTGAGATAGAAGCATGTATAGAGGAATGTTTTCTTTCAAAGAGATGGATTGGAGCAAAATTTGTTGAAGATCAACGAGTAATTAACCCAGCAAGAACAATCCTCACATATCACGTGGAGGAAAATGAGTTTCGTCATGAGAGCAAGTAGGATAAACAAAGATACTACCACCCCCTTTCAAAGATCAATTAAATTCAAAGTTTAGGTGGGAAAGTTCCAAAACTTCCATATCAGGGGAGAGGCGAGTTTAAGTGGAGGAGTACCGCACAGGCCTCAAGAAAATCTTCGTGAAAGTGTTTTATCAAGTCGAACTTCACGGCGTAATAAACAAAAGTGATTCTTAGAAGACAACCCATATTTTAAAATACTTTCTTAGTTTAATTTTATGTTCTTAGTGTAAATTAGTAAATTTAAATTTGTGTTTTAGTGTATATTATAGTTAATGAGAAGGGTATATAGTGTTTTTGATGTACAGGTAAGTCAATGATTGAGTTTGAAGGTAAAGAAAAGCAAAAATTCGTGCTCACAAGTTGAAAAAAACAGCAGGTATCTTCAGTGTACCGCATGTCTTAATTGACAGCATTGAGAAAACTTTGAAAGGCCACAACATCCAAACAAAAAAAAAGTAACAAAACTTGATCCGTAAAGATAAAATAAAATTGATAAAGTATCTTCCTTTCTCTCTCTTCTATTAAAATAATAATATACCCATAGCCGGTCCTGGTGGGAAGCAAAAGAAGCCTTTGCTTAAGGCCTCAAATTTTTTAATTAATATTGGGGCCACAAAAACATAAAGCCCGATTGTGTATAATATTGTTCATGTCCAATTTTTATTACTAGTAGGCTTCTGATTCTATAGTTTATATAATAGATGAAAAAAAATTTGTTTGTTATAAATAAGCCACGACATTAAAAGAAAAAAAAGCAAAGTGGGCTGCTACAACAAAAGAATTGTCTCATCTGATTAAAAAAAAGATTTGTATATCAAATTCCAGGTTTTAGTCCAAAAAATAAAAATTCAAGGTTAGTTTTCAGTTGTTTAAATTTTGTTAATTATTAAATTGTATATGCTAAAAAAATGAATATTAAGAATTAATTGATAATTTTACATCAAAAAATGCAAAGAAAAGTTATATTTACATTTTTTATATTGTCTTCAAAAAATTTAGTTATTTTTCTTTATCATGTATTGAATTTTTTTGATATTTTATTTTTAAATTTACAAAAAATAAAAATTATATATAGGGCCTCTATTTTGAACTTCGCTTAGGGCCTCTTGATTAACCAGACCGGCCCTGACTATACCTATAATCAGAAGCGTGGTGTAGGTTGATGCAAGTATTTCCCTTTTAAAACCGCACCATATTTCTTGTTGAAAGAAACCAGTTGTGAAGAAAGTGCTCTTCTACGACTCTATCGTGTAACCCCCTTTACTTTTCGAACAAAAAAATAAATAACCTCCTTTACTTTTTTCTATTGCCTTCTATTTTTGTGTGTGTCCATTACAAGTAAGCACAGGTAGATATGAGAAGTTTGCTTTTGTGAGTATGATGTTTTGTTGGGAAGAATAAGTAGGGATAGATGATTATGCGTAAAAGTTAAAATTTTTTGTTGAGTTGAATTAAAGTTTAACAGAACTTGACAAAAGAAAAAAAGATACCAAACGTTAATGGTACTAAAGGTTGATTTCTATATGAGTATGAGTATGAGTATGTGCTACTTAACCAAAAGTTAACAAATTATTATTAATAAGGGCATAGTCGGCCTTGGCGGGAAGCAAAAGAAGCCTTTTCTTAGGGCCTCAAAAATTTTAATTAATTTTCGGGCCCCAAAAACTTAAAGCCCAATTGTGTATAATATTGTTCATGTCCAATTTTTATTACTAGTAGGCTTCTGATTCTATAGTTTATATAATATATGAAAAAAAAAATTGTTTGTTATAAATATGCCACGACATTAAAAGAAAAAAAGCAAAGTGGGCTGCTACAACAAAAGAATTGTCTCAGCTAGGGGTGGAAATCGGATCCGAAATTTCCGATTTCCGACTTTTCCGATCCGAAAATTCCGATTTCGGAACAGCTTTTTAAGGTTCCGAAATTCCGAAATTCCGATTTCCGATTTTTCCGAGAAAATCGGATCGGAATTGGAACTACATATAAATTTCCGAAATTTCTTGGTTTTTCGATCCGATTTTATTTCCGAATTATATTTCCGATCCGATTTTACTTTTGAATTATATTCCGAATTATAAATCATATTTCAAAATAGTATTGCATGGTGTATTCGAAACATGAAAATTAATGGCATGTTTCTTTGGTCCTTGAAAAGTTTTGGAACTTGAAAATCAACTTGGCTTCCGTATCCATTGTCTAGTTATATTTCCAAAATAAAAAGTATACTTATAAATCAACTCAAGATTTGGTTAATTCAAAAGAAAATATTAAGTTTCATCTGAATAAGTTCAGCAATTAGCATCTCTCTTCCTTGTATTATTGATAATGTTTGTAAGAAAACCTTCAAAAGATGAACAAATTCATGTCTTTGCCAACAAATTTCATATCACTGAAAATGCCCGTAAACCTGTTGATGTTGTTGAACTACTTTTACATCTTTAACCGTTTCAATGATGCTTATAGTCGAAACAAAGACAATCCAGCGATGCCTAAAGTGATCTTCTTTTCAGAATGTTGAAGCAATGTTTTCGTATTTTCTCTAATAACTTATACAACATTGTTTTCTCACATTTTTTAACAACTTATAGGAAATTTCATGATCACTTTGGGGCTCGGAGGCAAGACTTCTTTGGAACAACATTGCAGGATCATTTTCTGAGATTTTTTTACAATATTTGTTTTTCATGTAATTGGAAAATTAACAGTGGTTTAGGATTTTTATAACTATTGCTACTTTGTTACTTCATGTAAATTTGAAGTTTAGTTTTTAACTACTGTTACTCTTTGTGTAAGTTTTATAAGTTTAGTTTTTAACTGCTGTTACTCTTCGTGTAAGTTTTAAACCACTGTTCCGATTTATAACCCTTAGTTCCGTAATTTTTGAACCAAAAGTTCCGAAATTCCGAACCCAAAGTTCCGAAATTTCCGAACAAAAAGTTCCGAAATTTCCGTGCCGAAATTTCCGAATTTCCGGTAAATTCCGAAATTCCGAATTCGGAACTGTTTTTCCCAGTTCCGAAAAATTGGATAGGAATTGGAATGGAAAAAATCTATTCCGAAAAAAATAGGAATTTTTCCGAAAGACCCTTTTTCCGATCAGTTCCTTCCGATTTCCACCCCTAGTCTCAGCTGATTAAAAAAAAGATTTGTATATCAAATTCCAGGTTTTAGTCCAAAAAAAATTCAAGGTTAGTTTTCAGTTGTTTAAATTTTGTTAATTATTAAATTGTATATGCTAAAAAAATTAATATTAATAATTAATTGATAATTTTACATCAAAAAATGCAAAGAAAAGTTATATTTACATTTTTTTATATTGTTTTCAAAAACTTAGTTATTTTTCTTTATCATGTATTGAATTTTTTTTTATATATTTTTTTTAAATTTACAAAAAATAAAAATTATATATAAGGCCTCTATTTTGAATTTCGCTTAGGGCCTCTTGATTAACTAGATCGGCCCTGAATAAGGGTTATATTGTTTCACTTTCCTTTCATTCATAAATTTGTTACTAACAATCTTAACAATGTGGTGAAACATTTTGTTTTTTAATGATAATCTAGAAGTTATATAATGATCTTCCATTTTTATTGGTTTTACATTAATATCTTTTTTTTCACTTACGCTACTAGTTGTCAGATTATGACCTCATTACTTTTTTAGGCAACCTCATTACTTGAGACTTATAGGGTAAATCATACATTATCATCAATAAGGATGGGTAAATTATACATTATCATCAACAAGGATTGAACGTGGTACCAAGTGTCAATTAAAAGTTTAGGAATTCATTTCTTGGGGCAATGCCTAATTAATTACACGAAAAATGTAAAAATTCTCAATTAATTACAACTTTAACTTAATTCCTACTTAAGCACAAAAATATGATAGATTACAAAAATACCATAGACAATTAATTAATTACATTAATTACAATATTATTTATTTATGAGAAAATTACCATCTAAGTCACAAAACCAATAATAATAGCCCTCTCACATCCCCTTAATAATATTGTCGGTAAAAGTCCTAAAAATAAATAAACTGTACAATTATGCCCTTCTTTTAATTTAATTGATCTCTCTTTCAAACTCAGCCTAAACCTAAAATTAAGGTGAGTTGAAAAAAGACATGTACAAACACACAATTACTGCGTGCTCTCTCGAGTCGCACATTTACCGAAGGAAAATAGGAGTCGAAGTCTTCTGCGGCAGCGACGACCGCCATCCCTGCGTCGGAGAATCATTGTCGTTACCACGCGAACTCTGTGAAGGCCACTGCAATCCTGTATAACAAACAGTTTCCTTTTCTTTTTATCAATCGGTAAAAAAAAAACGCTTCTCATCTTCATCTTCTCTGAAGAGCTGCCGCAATCAACACCGCTTCTCATCTTCTCTAAAGAGACGTTGCAATCAACACTGTCGCCATCAACACCGCCATGATTAGACATTAAGTGAACTCGAAACTGAAGCAGCAGCACCAACGATCTTCTTGCAAACCGCACAAGCATTTACAAGGTATTAGGTTATGAAAATAATCATAGTCTTGCAAATTAACTATAAATAGTTATTAAATACATTGCTAGATAGTTGGAATTGAAATGTTGTTTACTAGTTTCAATAATATATATTAGATTTCCAACAATTTCAAATAATATATTGCTTTCTGATAATTGCTGATGCAAAGAAAAGGATGAATAATAATAAACCAGGTTACTTTTCATTTTCTATTGTCTCTATTTCTAATATGGTAATATGGCATTTGTGACTATGTTTTGCCTAATTCTTAGTTGAAAAAGTTAAAAATGTGAAAGTAATCTTGGTTAGAATAACAACTTGCCCTTATTATTCATCAATCATCTTTTCCTTGTTAGTTAATAAATATTGATCTTGATAAAGTTAATTTCTAAATCTAAATTTTTTAGTTGTGTAATAAACTTAGTAATACTATTTTTTGGACAATTATCAAACTCAGTCAATTTAGTGGGATTTTTCCCACCAAACAACACAAATCCCAAATACAATTTGGTGGGATATTCCTACCAAACAAAAAAACATAAACTTCCGTATATAATTTGGTGTGATTCGATTCATCAAACACATAATAAGTCCTAATGTATAATCCAAAAATAATTTAATAGAAAATAACTAAAATATAATTCGGCGGATTTTTTTCCCACCAAACAACATTAACCCCCAAAAATAATTTGGTGGGATTTCCCCACCAAATAACGTGAGAATTTGAAGTAGATATTTTTGATGGAAAAAATTTGGTCGGAAAAGTTAGTCTGAAAAATTTGGTGGGAAAAAATTGGCCGGAAAAAAATTGACCGGAAAAAATTGGCGGGAAAAAATTTGGCCAGAAAAGTTGGTCGGAAATTTTTTGGTGGGAATATTTAGTCAAGGGCATTATTGTCTAATCATGTTTTTTATATTAGACATGACTTTTATAGGCAATATCACCTCCCTCTAGGATGGTATTGGTAATTGCCTCTTTATTTATTTATTTATTTTTTAATTTTTTTCTGAAATATTTTTTTATTTTGTTTTTCGGAATTTTTTTAAAATTTTTTTTTTCAGAAAATTTTTAATTTTTTTTTTCTAAAATTTTTTTAATTTTTTTTTCTGAAATTTTTTTTTCTGAAATTTTTTTAAAATTTTTTTTGGATTTATTTTTTAAAATATAATTTCGGATTTTTTTTTTTTTAAAAAAAATTCGCAAATTTTTTATTATTTTTTTTTTCAAAAAAAAGAATACGAAAAAAAAAAATTCGAAATTTTTTTTTCAAATATTTTTTTTTCAAGATTTTATTTTCCCGAATTTTTTTTTTTTTGAAATTTTGTTTTCCGATTTCTTTTTTTTGAATTTTTTTCCCCCAATTTTTTTTGTGTGTTGCAGGAACACACAAAATTGGAACAACCAAAATCAAGTTTTTTGTATTAAAAAAATACATAAATTTGAGTTTTAAGTGTTCAATGAATACACAAATCCTAGATTTGTGTGTTGCAGTAATACACAATTTTGCGATTTGTGTGTTCAAGAATACACAAAATTGGAACAAACAAAATCAAGTTTTGTGAATTTGATCTATATGTGTTCCATCAATACACAAATCAGAGACTTGTGTGTTGCAGGAACGCACAACCCTGAGACTTGTGTGTTCCAGGAACGCACAAATCAGAGACTTGTGTGGTCCACAAATCAAAGACTTGTGTGTTCCAAGAAAACACAAGTTAGAGACTTGTGTGTTCCAGGAACACACATATCAGAGACTTGTGTGTTCCAGGAACACACATATCAGAGACTTGTGTGTTCCAGGAACGCACAAATTTGAGACTTGTGTGTTCCAGAAACAAATCTGAGAATTGTGTGGTCCTGGCACAAATTAGAGACTTGTGTGTTCCAGGAACACACATATCAGAGACTTGTGTGCTCCAAGAACGCACAAATCTGAGACTTGTGTGTTCCAGGAACGCACAAATCTGAGAATTGTGTGTTCCAAGTATACACAGAATTGGAACAAACAAAATCAAGTTTTGTGTATTCTAGTAATACATAAATTCAATTTTTATGTGTTCTATGAATACACAAAATTAAGATTTGTGTGTTCCATGAATACACAAATCTTATATTTGTGCGTTTTAAGAATACACGGTTCTGAGATTTGTGTGTTCCAGGAATACACAGAATTGGAATAACACAAAACCCTAAAACATAAACACAAAAATAACAAAAAAGAGTTGGACAAAAATATAATATATCAAGATAGTTAAAGACGAATAAAAATAAGGTATATGCGATTAATAAATATAAAAAAACAATATTGTTAAATAAACGAATCATTTAAATCGATTTTATGACTTTGTGTGTTACAGGAACACATAAATCTATATTTGTGTGTTACATAACCTGAAATTTCGATTTAAAAAAAAAAAACTGGGAAAAAAATTTCAAAAATAAAAATTTGAATTTTTTTTTTTCGAAAAAACAATTTCTGAAAAAAAAAATTTGAAAAAAAAATTAAAAAGAAATCGAAAAAAAATATTTCGAAAAAATATTTTAAAAAAAAATTTGAAAAAAAAAAGTTTCTGAAAAAAAAAATTTTAAAAAAAAATTCGAAAAAAAAAATTAAAAATTTTAAAAAAAATCGAAAAATTTTTTTTAGAAAAAAAAGTCTAAAACTAATTATTAGAAAATAATATTAAATAAAAAACAATAAAAAAATATAAAAAAATCACATAAGGGTAACATTGGAAGGTAAATATGACAATGTGTTCAATTAGGAATTAAGTTGAAAATTTGTGAGTAAGTAGGAAGTAATTTCCTCCTTCCTTTTATTTGAGAATGAAAAGTGAGAAAGTGTAATTAATTGGGAATTATCTCTCTATAAAATATATTAGAGAAATTGTTAATAATGTAAAAAATATAAGAACCTAATTGCAATTTAGAAAAAATTGTAAGGAAAAGAAAATATAAGGACCAAAATGCAAATTAAAAAATATAGGGACTTTTTTTGGATTTTTTGATATATAGGGACTTATTTGCAATGAATATAAATAGTATAAGGACCTATTTGCAATATAAAGACTAAATAATAATATTTAAAAAATTAGAAGGACTAAATAATAATATTTTCAAAATATAAGGGCTAAATAATAATATTTTCAAAATACAAGGACTAAATTGTAATATTTTTAAATTATAAAGACTAAATAATAACATTTTCAAAATATAAGGACTAAATTGTACTATTTTTAAAATTATAAGGACTAAATGATAATATTTTCAAAATATGAGGACTAAATAATAATATTTTCAAATTATAAGGACTAAATTATACTATTTTTAAAATTATAAGGACTAAATTGTAAAATATTTAATAGCGGATAATATAGGGGTCTTTATGTGATATTTATTTTATTTCTACTAATTTATTATTTTTTTGTTACGGATTATATCCGTAATTTATCATTTTGATCAAATATTGTACTAATTAATTATTAAATAATTATTTATTTATTTGATTGTAATAATTATTTATTTATTTATTCAATTTGTAATAATTTATTTATTTATACAATCTGTAATAATTTAGTATTTGATTCGTAAAGAATGTAATATTTGTTTTTTTTTCCCTTTAAATTATAGTGGCAGATGTAATGCCCCGTAGCCATGACGGAGATGGAGACGGTCGCGATCCTCCTAGGGGTCTGAACCGTCCTTTAACCGACTGTAACCAACCATCCGGCAATAAAAAATACTCAAACAATTTTAATTGATATAATTTCAATTCATATAAGAAATAATTAATAATATTATCAATTTACCAGCTCCTCGAAAAAGACGCTCCCGAGGCGTCACGTCTTTAAAATCGGTCCAAGCCATGAAAGAAAAGGTTGGGTGGCCCATACTTGTTCAGATTTCTGTTATCAATGACACTTGGAACTTCGTGGGTGAGTACAGCAAACACGTGTCCCAAGTGATGGGGTCTACAATTCGAGAATCGGTGCCTCCATGCTACAAAACATGGGCAGAAGTCCCCGACCCTGCTAAAGGAGTTATTTTAGTTCGACTGCAAGAGTTTTTTGACCTCAAGGAGTGGAGGCGACGAGCGGATTGGGGTGAAATCGCGAAGAGATTGAACACGGTGCAATCTACGAGCTACAGGCGATGGAAGTCGGATCTAAAGGTCAACTACTACAACACGAATTCTACACTCCCGGATGTTCTTCCAGAGATTTGGGCACGAGCGAGAAAGATGTGGGATGACGAGATTGTTCAGGTACAAACGTTTAATTTTTTCTTAGCTAAATTAATATTTTATAAGTCTTTATTTATTAATTTTTTGAAATAAAATTGTAACAGAGTCAAGCGGAGATAAATAAGAAAAATCGAGAGTTGCAGACAATTCCGAGGAAGACGGGGTCGAGGAACTTATCCCAAACTCGCGAAGTTATTATAGAGGTATAATTTCTAATAATAAAAGTATAATTTATTATTTTATTAATTTAATTTTTAATAAATTATTATTTGTTATTGTATAGGGGAAGCTAAAGACCGTGACTAAGGAGTCGTTGACTTTTTTCGACGAGCAAACCCATGAGGAGATGGAGCTTCCACATTTAGGTGGCTACTTCGTCCACCTTTCTTACGATGCGGTTACAGATACTTGGCGTGACGAGCGTTTTCAAAGAGCTAGCGTAACTTTTTTTTTATATAATTGCTTTAAATTAAATATTTATTTTTAACTTTACTTTTTTATTAATCTAATTTATTTTTAAATTGAAATCTAATTATAGGGTGTTTATCGAGAGAAGTTGAAAAAGAAGGTGGTCGAGGCCGGATCTGAGGCTGCTGATGTTTCTGTGCAGGAACAGATCGATGCCATGGTGGAGACTATAATGGAGGTCATTGGCCCACCAAAGATGAAACATTGGGTGCCAACCATTGGTCTAGTCCGAAAAAGAGCCCGGACTTCTACACAGCTGGACCCTTCGGTTAGGCAGAACGAAAAGCTACTCCAGGCGATGCTGAAGGGTATGAACAAGTTTCGCGCAACTCAAGACTTCGACCCTATACCGGATCCGGCCACCACATCGACCCCCTTCACAGCTTCTTCGAGTCAGCAGAGTCAGCCGCCGAGCATAGTTGACACGCTCCTCGAAGCGTCGAATAGCATGAGAGCCGCCCAAGGTCTTCCCCTGATCACCCCCCCCCCCCCCCCTCCGAGGCCCCATCCACTAAAGAGAGGGGAGATGAAGTGAGAGCAGATGAAGATGAAGACAAGGATTTGAATGATCTCTGAGTGTTTGTGTTTTTTTGTTGGTGTTGGTTGGTTATGATTTGACTTTTTATTTAGTTTATGTTGACTTTTATTATCGGATGTCAGAATTTGATTTGACTTTTATATTTCTATGTTTGACTCGAATTTAATTGTATTATGGTATTTATGTTTGATTTGAATTTTATTTTTTATTTATTTATGAATTTTATTTGCATTATATTTTAAAAAAATTAAATCAAAACAATTTTTTTTTAAAATTATTCAAAATATAATTTTTTTAAAAACAAAAAATAACTTAGCGACGACTCTTTCGTCGCTAAGTTTCGTTGCTAATATTATATACTAAAAAAAAAAGAAAAATTAATCATTAATGCTGGATAAAAAATTATATTATATACTTAGCGACGACTCCTTCGTCGCTAAGTTTCGACGCTAAGCAAAAAAAAATCCCCGAATTAAAAAGAAAAGAATAATTAAATTATTACAAGTCGTCTCTAATTTATATACTTTGCGACGACGCGCTTTGTCGTTAAGTGCCTGAACAATTAGGGACGAAATCATAACCTTTAGTCGGTAAGGAACCATTTTTACCGACAGATTTCTAGCGACGATCAATTACCGACGAAATATCGTCGGTAAACCCTGATACCGACGAAATTAGGGATGTCAATGGGGCGCGGGTTTGCGGATACCCGCCCCATCTCACTTTAAACGGGGCGGGTTTTAAGGTACTAAATGGGGCTTGGGGCGGGTTGTGGGGATGGATTTTCAAAACCCGCACGAGACGGGGCGGGTTGTGGGGATAAGCATTCCTAGGGATGGCAGTGGTTACGATTTTAATCCGAAACCGACGGATTACCGAACCGAATAAAAACCGATTATGTAACCGTGGTTAAATCCGTTAGGGTTTGGTTTTAAAAAGTGAAACTGATGGTTAAAACCGTTAGGTTATGGTTCTAGATTAAAAAAAACCCGAAAAACCGAAATCCGTTATATATATATATATATATATATATATATATATATATATATATATATATATATATATATATATGATTCTATTTTACCTACTAAAGGCTAAAATCCATGTATTTTTATATTTTGAAGTCCATCTTTCTTATATTTTTTTATTTTTAATTACCAAAAGGCCAAAAGTTTCAACCCAACTATAGATAAGGATGGAAATGGTTATGGTTTAAAATCAAAATCGATGAAAATTTGAACCGATTAAAAATCGATTATGCAACCATGGATAAAACCGTTAGGTTATGGTTCTGAAAAATGCAACCGATGGTTAAATCCTTTAGGTTAAAATTTTAGATAAAAATAAAATCGAATAACCAAAAACCTGTTTACTATCGTCTATTTTTGTACATTTTATAGTACTATAGATAAAAAAATATTTTCATATATCAAAATTGAAATCGAAATATTAGAATTAACAAAAGAAGTAACAAAAACGTTATTTAGTTAAAGATCAACATAACATTTTATATATTGGATATTTGTCATGTATTTGTGATATTATTTCAATATTTTCAATATATTTAGAGAGTTATAGTTTCGTATGTCACAAGAGCGAGACGAGGTTAGGAATCCTACTGCGAGAGGGACGCCTCGCGAGCCGAATATGGTTAAAATCCGAAAAACCATTTAAAAAACCGAATTCGAATTATTCGGATTTGGTTTTGAAAAGTAAATCCGATGGATAAATCCGTTAGGGTTTGGTTTTTAGAAAATTAAATGGATATGGACATGGTTTTGGATTTTTTTGCAATAATCCGATCCGTTGCCATCCCTAAGCATTCCCCACCCGGCAAACCCTCCCCGCAAACCCTCCCCGCAAACCCTCCCCGCATGTATATAATATATAATTAATATAATTCATTTATAATGTATATTTTAATTTCAATAATTATTCAAATCAAAGTGCAACTTCAAGGACAGAATTTGTTTAAAAATCAAAATACAAATGCAAATTTTGAAGAATGGAATATTTGAGAGTTTAAAAGTAATAAAATTTGTAGTAACAAAAAATATTTGAACGATCAAATTGAAACCCGCGGGTAGAACCCATACCCCGCGGGGAATAAATGAGCGGGACGGGGCGGGGTGTGGGGAAGAACAACGCGGGGGCGGGGCGGGGCGGGGCGTGGGGCTTCTATTTTTTTGTGGGGTGGGGTGCGGGGATAGGTAAACCCGCCCCAAACCCGCCACATTGACATCCCTAGACGAAATACGGGTTTTTACCGACGAAGTCTGTCGTCGGTATGCAACTAGTTTGTTGTAGTGATATGTTTAGATTGAGAGGTTTGGAAGAAAAAAAAGAATAAGTATTATTTTTTAATCTTTCACTTGGTTATATTTAAAAACTTTATAAAGAAAAGTAATGGTAATAACTTTATAAAAAATAATAATAGAAATAATTATGAAAATTACTTATTACATTAATTTTATAATCATCTAAATCAAGGTCAAATGATTTTTTTTAATAAATATCAATAGTTTTTTCTTTTTGGTACATGGACGGGCTAGCTTAGGCGTACCACGACTAATTTCACGAGAATATGCGAGTCTCCATATGCATACTCTAATTGACCAATTGAGCTAACCCAACTAGTTATAAATATCGATAGTTGCTATAGTAGTTAAAATACTCTGCATCGACCAAGAGATTTTGAGATCGAATTTTACTAGTTAAAATACTTTCGATTACAAAATGGCTCTCATATATATAAAAAAAATTAATAAATAATTTAAAATCCAAATTTACCTTTTAAAACATAAATTGAAAAAAAATACGATTTTCTTTATTCATCGTTTTCAGCCTATTTTCATCAAAATTTACATAACCAATTTTAAAACTCACAAACTAAACAAAATAATTAAAAATTTGTGAATCTACTAATGATAAAAATAGTCGAACTGCATAATTTGTTTTTCAAACGATTTACTAACATAACTAAGAAAAGACAAGTATCATTACAAACTCACCCAATAGTAGTTTTGAACTTTTTAATGAGAATTGGTAAGAACGTATTTGATAAATCAATATCAGTTTAGTTTTTTTGGTTAAATTCAGTCCAATTAGAAAGTAGGGTCCAAGAAATATCAAATCAATCGTATTATTTCTAGCTAAATATACAAATATGATTGAATTCAGTTTTTTATATATTCATCTAGATTTTGCTTCAATACTAATTAAAGGATTTTTTTAATTGGGAGATTTTGTTAAAAATGTATTTGATATATGAATTAGGTGGAGTTTAGTTTTGCTTACTTTTTATCTGTTATGGTTGATATTTGACTAATCTCGTAAAAGAATTGATGACAAAATTGAATGAAGATAGCTGTATATTTTTTTAATGTAAGAAAGGTAGAAAATGAAAATATATAATAAATTTTCATTTTTCATTTTTTTTCCAATTCGTACTTTAATTTCCCTTGTAAATATTGATAATCTTTTTGTTCCCAAAAAAAATCCAAAATATTTCATTTTTTTACTAGTATTTTTCTAATCTAAATAAATTTTTCTATCTAATCTTAAGAAGAGCTATGGCAGGCGCGCAAGAGCAGTTAAATCCACCACTTGTAATCCTACCTGGATGATTACCATACTTTGCACCAGGAGGACCACCACCACTTGTCCCACCTGGTGGACGACAACGACAACAACCATTAGGAAGAGGTAACGGGCAAAACAATGTTAATCAGAACCAAGTTAAACAAGACCTTCCTGGCCTCCTAGTGCCGTTTCATGTTCAACCAATAGGTTACCGTCCTTCGGAGATCCAGAATATCAAATTTCGACCCGATCCGGGCATGCTCAGTCAATTTCAAAGTTTTGGACTCCACAGTGGTACAGCAGTTCAAGATCCGGTAAGAGCGATTCAGAAGTTTATGCAGATTTGTGATGCTTATGTTACTCCAGGCATTACACGCGAGCAACTGTATTGTCATATGTTTTCGTTATTTCTGACCGGTAGAGCTGGTGAGTGGCTAGATAGGCAACCACCTGGGACAATCAATTCATGGACTGAACTTCAAGCCGCTTTCTTTAACCGTTTTTATCCGAAGAGCATGAGACTCAAAGACAAAAGCGAGCTTGCAAAGTTTTTTCAAGAAGATGGAGAAGCAGTAGGAGAAGCATGGACAAGGTTTCAACAGAATTTAGCTAGATGTCCGCTCCATGGTTATACCCCCTCTCTACAGTTGGCTATATTTATGAAGGTATCAACGAAGCAAGTAGACGGAAGGTGGATAACATTGGGAAAGGGAATTTCGTGTCCATGGATCCTGCTGAAGCTACCGAGGTTTTGGAAAATATTATTGAACAAGAAAGAAGTTGGCCCTCTTCGAGAGCTCCTGTTACAAAAACCCGAGGTACGCTTCGTTTAGATGCAGAAACTGCAAACTCAGCTCAAATATCCACATTAGAGAATCAAATCAAAGAACTTAAGCTTGAGATGAAGAGAAATTTAGCCGTAGCAAATGTAGTGTAAGAAGCACAAGGTTGTCAGCAATGTGGGGTTAATAATCATACTTGGGAAGAGTGCGAAGGACATCCACAATCTGTTTATTTCATATCCAACCGAGGAGGTTATCAATTTGGTAACCGAAACCATCCGGGTATGCAGTATTCAAATCCTCAGGGGGCCGCTAATCCTGGTCATTATCAACCGCGCCCCCAGAATAACTTTTTCCAACCAAGAGGTCAGTATCAAAATCAATATCAAAATAGACATGCTCCCCCTCAACAACCTGTTCAAGATGCCTATACCGATTCATTAGATCAGAAAGCTTTACCACAGTTTCCTCAAGAGGGAACTATGGATAATCAACAATTAGTAAAATTCTTGGACCGTTTGACCACGAATATGAACGCTCAGGATGAAAAGTTACGAGGACAAGATGCCGCAATTCAGATTTTAGGTACTCAAGTGGAACAATTGAACAAAGTTCTAAATAATTTAATGGAACAAAAAGAATTGAAGACTATCGAAGGAGGTGATGACAATGTTGGGTTTGAAGCTTGTAAGGCTATTTGCCTTGAAATTGAAGAAGAGAAGGAAGTACCACATGCTGCCGTTAGTGCCGTGGAGGTTCCGAGTACCGAAGAAGAACCAACCAAGTCTTGCCCCGTGGAATCTGACTGTTCTGAGGTTGATGTGGAGGACGATTCTATAAAAATCCGAATTTATACAACTTCTGAAAGATATGCAAGAGGAGAGTAGATCGGTTATGTATTATCAAGCTGAGCTGGCTAAAAAGAAAGAGGAAGAAGCCTCAAAGGAGGAACCAAGAGCTGAAGTTGAAGTTGCACCTGCTGTACAAGAAGAGAAAGAGGAAGAGAAGGTGGAACCTCCACCTGTTGTTCACACAGTGTCGTCAACTATTCCTGATACAAATCTTAAGGATGACACTGAACTCAAGACATTTGTAGAGGCGTATACACCTGAAAATATCAACGCCCAAATGCTTGAGATTGCCAAGAAAGGACTTACACCGCAACAAGTTTTTACGCAAGTTATTCCTTAGAAAGAAGCGAGTGTAGAGATCCCAAGAGAGAACCTGAGAGTCTCAAGAAGAAGTGAAAGAGAGTTACCAACGAAGCTTAAAGATCCGAGAAGTTTTAACCTTCCTATTCAAATAAATGGTATGCTCAAGGTGAAAGCTATGTACGATGTGGGTTCTGGTGTGAATCTTATGCCTAAGTCCGTGTTCGAGAGACTTGGACTTCAGATTTCAGAGAAAGCTCCAGTGAAGTTTCAGTTTGCTGACAACTCAGTTACCAAGACATGGGGAACAGTGGAAGACGTTCTAGTCCATGCAGGTAGTATCGCCATCCCTACTGCCTATGTTATACTTGAGTTTGATGCAGATAAGCAGGTTCCAATCATACTTGGACGGCCTTTCATGGCCACAAGTCAAAGTGTCATCAACTTCCAAGAAGGGACCATTACCCTTCATGCAAAGAATGTATCTGAGACCTTCTATGTCTTGGGCAAGAAACCGAGGAAGTTAGATCCCACCGTGCCTGTCATCCACAGCCTTTCACATCACAAAGTCCCTCCTGAGAAGATCCACTTAAAACCTGTGGATACTGAGCCAAACATTGAGTTTGGGGTTGGCCATGAAGTACTATGGAAAGCTCACACACGCGAAAATAGGCCACATAGTTTCAAAGACTCGTGGATGGGACCATTCATTGTCACTAAGGTTGTTTCAGCCAATGTGATGGAAATCCGACCCGAGAAGGGGATCAAGCGCAAATTAGTTGATGTTCATAGCCTAACTCATTGTTGGGGAGGCTATATTCGCAAATCTTGATAGAGGTAATGTGTCTAACTTTGAAAGACGTTAAATAAAAATGCTGTACGGGAGACAACCCGCAATTTTTTAGGTTTTTATGCTTTTTACGTTGTTAGTTTGTGTTTAGTTTAGTTGTTTTTAGTTGATATTGCATATTTGAGAAAGGTATTAGTGTTTTTGATGTTTAGGTGTTGAAGAAATCGAGTTCGGGAGGAGAAAACGAAATTTTACGGAAAATTCAGACCATCTCTCCGGTACACCGGACCATACATGCGGTACACCGGAGAGCACACAAACACGTGCCCACGTGGGTAACACTCGGGTTTTTGGCCGAGAAGAAAAAAAATCACAGCGTTGAGTCCGGTACACCGGACGACATATCCGGTACACCGCACGATCAAAACCTGTTGTCACGGGGTGAAGGTTCGGGTTTTTCCCGTAACTCAGAAAATTCGAGCTTTAGGTCCGGTATACCGCGGCAAAACTTCCGGTACACCGCACCGCGCCGCTGGAGAGAGAAAAAAGCTGCATTTTAAGGTTATAAAAGAAGGAGATTAGTTTTATTCCGAAATTATTAATCCTTAAGCCTCTCTTTCTTCTCCAAACCTCTTCCAACTCCATTAAAGCTCATTCAAAACTTCCCCAAACATCAAAACACTGCCCAATCATCATAAAAACACATCAAATCTTCTTTCCACCTCATTACAAAGGAGATTCAAGCACCCAATCCTCACCAAACACATTAGATTGAAGAATCAAAAGCTTAAATTTTCAAAATTCATCCTACAATTTCTTAAACCCATACCAATCCATCAAAAATTCATCTTACCCACATAGAGATTCATCATCAATTCGCCTTTCCTAAGCCAAATCAAGCTTGTTCAACCAAAAATTCAAAAGTTCAAATTTAAAGAGTTGTTAAAGCTTTGAGTTGGGGGTTGATTGAGATGACTAAGAGAACAGAAGCATTATCTAACAAGAGGGAGATGAAGAAAACCAAGGTATTGGGTTCAATTGAGAAGAAATCAAATAACAAAGGTTCTAGTTCCAAAGCTAAGGGTAAAATCGATGTTGAAGATGGAGGTAGGCTAGCTATATTTGATTTAACGGAAAAAAGGCTTTACTTTTACTCAAAGGAGAAAACACAACCTCTTCCCTTCAAAGATCCTACACCCATGGATAAAGAGAAAACTTCAAAGGCCTTGATAGCTTCTGCAGAAAAACAATTAAAGGAACTACCTTTTGCTTATGAGAAAGTATTCGCTGAAGAAGTTGGTGCAGGAGAGTATAAGAGATTCTTGGAGCTTGGTGAAAAAATGGGTTGGTCAACGTTCATGGTAAGACGTTCTGGAATTATGTCATGAGTTAGTTTTAGATTTTTATTTAGGCCTCTTTAGCCGAGATAGTAAAGGTTGTGTTCCGATTAGAGGAAAGTTAGTTCCTTTCACAGTTAATGAGATTAGAAACCACTTCAAGTTTAAGAAATTAATTGGACATTGCAAGTATAGTGAAGCGGTTGCTAGACGAAAAATCTTTGATGAGGAATTACTTTTTGAGCATGTTTTAGACAAGGAAAAAGTGCAATCACATAAGGGAGAATTGAAGGCACCTTGGCCTTACAAATATCTTCAACCGGATGCGAGAGTTTGGCACAATTTCCTTATTCCTAATGTCTTCGGAAACACACGAACTTTGGATGTGACTAAGAAGAACGCTCTACTATTGGATTGTATATTGAGAGGAGAAGAAGTGGATGTGGCACAGTTGATCTATGAGGAGGTGATGCGATTTTCGGTCTCTCCTAAATCGGTTTATAATGTTAAATTTCCTACCATGATCACGTGTGGTGGTCCTTTGTGTGTTCTAAAATAAATGCAAAAATAATCGAACCACACCCGCAAGTGTACGGTTGTTCCAAGTAGTAATAAGTGATTCTAGGATCGTTCGCAGGGACGGTTTGGTTAACTACAATGCTTATCGATTAATGAATGATTGCACTTATGAAAGCAAGTAAAAGTTTTAATGATTGATTGTTTGTTTTTATTATTTCTAAGTAATGAAATACTAAATGGAAAATGCAATTAAATACTAAGACGCAAGTAAATAAATGTAAAACGCAAGTATGAGAAGGTAGCACTTGAGAACGCAAGGGATCCTCCTAATTCTATTTCATAACCTATTCTGTTTAAGGGTTAAATTGGTCAATTACAATGGTCGGGATTCTAAATTCCTTATACCCCCGTCAGGGTGGACTATAAGGCTATCCTAGAGTGTCACTAGTCCCGTCAGGGTAAATATGATCCACTTTTAGATGATTAAGCAATTTACCACATTGGCCCTAAAATTAGCTAAGTTCGTCAGAATCAATAGCTTCTATTTTAGATTTAATAATTAATTCCGTACCTAAACCCTCCGCCAGGATGATCCACACGCCACAAATGTGGAATAGCCTAGATACTAATACATGTTCTTAGTTCGCGACTCTAAAAACAGTAAATAATCTCCAATTATCAAAAAGAGTAAAAGACCCAATTTAATTTAATTTAACAGAAACCCAAATTCAGGACATGAAATTCAATAGAATTGGGATTCACCCATAAAGCATTCTCAAGCACTATAATTGAATTAGCTCATAATAATTAAAAAGAAAACTAAATTAAAAGAAATAAGACTCATATTGTTTTACAGAAATAAAAATACAGAGAAACCTAATTTCGGAATTGGTTTGGCTGCGAATTGGAGATATGGACAGTCTCCAGCTCCAAACTTCTTCTTTTCCTTGTTTCCGCTTCTTCTCTGGACACTCTCTTCAAAGGATGAATTGAATTGAAGAATAAAATGAGAGGTAAGAAATAATGAGGTCAAAAACTCCTTTTATAAGCTCAAATTCGGAATGGGCTTTAAATTAGGGATTAAGTGAATAATAAAAAGTCCAAGTCCACTAATCAAGCCCAAATCCCGTAACTGCTGCACCACCTCCACTAAAAAAGCTCTAGCTGATTCGTTATAACTCCGATTGACCTCAAATCACTTTCTAAATTTCCGTAACTCGATAAGGAACATAATCTCTTCAAAGGTCAGCGGCTAAATAAACTCGTAAGTGCCTCGAAATCAGCAATCTTTGGCCTATTTTCCAGATTTGCAGCTTCAAAATATAATTCTTTTCGGGATTTATCTTCAAGCTTTGACTCCATATCACGATCTTTGACTTTATTCTCGTGTTCCTCTCCTAGCTAATATTCAAAACCTACAAACTTTTCACTAAAATACACAAGATTACGCGCAAAAGTTTAATTAATCAAAAATACTAGAAATAAAAGAGGAAATTCGGATTATTGCATATTTAGCCCAAAAGTCTATCAAATTAATCAAATAAACACAAAAAATGATGTCTCCCAAGGGCATAAAATTAGAACATTTAGGGAGACATCAACGTGTCTAGTGCGAAAAGCGAATGTTATATTGGGTGAAGAAGAGAAACTCGAATTTAAAAAGAGTTATATTGATAATGCTTGGATCATGAAAGTATTGAGAGGAGCGGTCTCTACGCAAATCTCAAAAGAAGAAAAGGAGCAAAGTTGGCAAGAGAAGATGGAGGAGCGTTTAAACAATTCGAAGCAGCTCAAACTTCCTTAGCCAATGATGTGGCACAAATCAAATCCAATCAAGTGCACATCATGACACTCCTTGAGAAATTAAGGAAAGATCAAGCAAATCCTACCTTGGATGTCAATAATGCGAGGCAATAGCCTCGAGAGTATGTTCTCTTTCTTCCTTACCATTTCTGTAAATGCTTTTATCTGCTAATTTTAATTTCTGTTTCGAAACTTTTTCGAGTCGTGGGGACACGACTCATTTTTGAGTTGGGGGGTGTGGGGATTCGTTGTCTCTCATTTCTATTTTTCTATTTTTAGGTAGAAATTAAATTTTTTGATACATGGGAATTAGATGTAGAGTGTGTTTAATAGCTTGAAAGCATAAGCTCAGTGAATTGATGATAGTAAGTAGTATGTTTATGAGCTATTGTAATTTGTATGTTTTGAGTATTTGCAGGAAAACACACATTGGTAGTAAAGAAAATATTAGTGAGCAATGCGATAGAAAGTATGTTCGATCTCAGGGAACCTTGAGAAGTGTGTAGGCCGTGAGATCCAAGCTAGTTGACAAACCCGTTTGATGAAATTGCTAAAGGTAAGAAAATAACGAAATTACAAGGTGTATAAAGTGATTAAGGCAGTTCTTTCATATTAAAGCCACTTGAAGCCTTTTTATACCTTCTTACCTTGTTATTTGAATTTATATGCTATATCCTTCTCAGCCCCTTCTAGCCTTTCTAAAGCTTTTTATTGAAACACATTATAAGCCATATCCCTTTAGATTATAGGACTTTCCCATATGACCCGCACTCGAATCGCGATGCATAGACAATTGTTTTAGAGCTTGAGTTTGGGGTGGTGGGTCCACCATTATGGGAATTGTTATCGGGATGGGATTTTGAGCTTATTAATTATGCTCTGTTCTTTATAATGATGATGATTCACATGATTATATTGTAACCCTTTACCGGGGTAATAGTGAATGAAAAAGAAGCTACGAGCTAAATTTGCCAACAAGGGCATTAAAAGAAAAGAAAAATATATATATATGAGAAAAATAGCGTGATATCTCATCATAAAGAGAGTCATAGCTGTAATGATTTGAAAGAAAGAAAATATATATATTCGGACCGGCAAAGTGGAATTTTTAAGTGAACATCTTATGCTTTAATTGGGTTATTGGGGATGCTAAATGGCGCATCAAGGAATTCATTGGGTTGAGTGAGAAACTTTTTATGAGTGTAACTCAAGCTCTAGGGCGATTCGTTGAAGGCTAGTGAGGAGAGAGCCAAAAGCTCACTCTAAATTATCCAAATATACTATCATACTGTCCCTAAGCCTAAATTACAACCTTAAAGACCTTTTGATTCTTTGATATGTAATTAAGAAGTGATTGAGCCATTATAGAGTAATTAAGTGGATCTTTGGATACTAGTGAAGTTCGATGAACCGTCTATAGCTTCCTTGGTGAACTGAGGGAAGTACCAATCCTTCATACATTGCGAAACTAATCTAATCTTGAATTCAAACCGTGTTGACTATGGATATGAGAAGTGTACAGGTATGTAGTTTATGAATATTACTGGATGAAATTTTATGAGTAACTACTTTATGTCTATTCTATATATTCTGCTATGTTCTTCCCATTGTGTTGAAAATTACCTAGGTGTGTATTTATAGACTTCCCTTTGTTTTATCTTTATTGTATCGGGACGATACAACTTTGAGTTGGGGGTCTTGATGTCTCCTCATTTGTGATAGATTTACATTAGGATGAGACATCATTTTTAGTGATTTAGAAGTCTTTCTAATCGTTTTTGTTGAGAAATAGTGCACTTTCCTATTTTGAATATTGGTTTAGTAAAATAATATTTTTAGAGCATATTGGGTTTAATTATTTATTTAGTATGAAGCTTTAAAGATAATTATGGAGATTAATTAGATTCCAAGTCAAAGACTAAGATATATGGAAAGAGATAAGCATGGTAATTGGAGATAAGGAAAGAAAAGCTAAAAACATGGAAAAGGAAAAGCTGTCTTAATCCTGAATTTCTGCACCTACGACCACAAATCAGCTCATATCTCAAGATAGGTGTGGAATTTGGAGAAACAGTCAAGAGCACAGTTGGAGATATTTCCGAGACGATGAATTTCGACTACTCATACGCGTCAAACGGATGAGTATTGAAGCTGCTAGGACCAAAACAAAAACGGGTCTGATTTCATGTTTAGGGTTACGAATTTGAGTTGGGCTTGAAGTCCACTACTTACCTTCTCCTTCAAGAAAACGAATTAGGTCTTCTAAACACCTATAAATACACCCTTATATCACTTGTAAATCATCCTTGCCTCATAGTAATTAGTCCTTAGGGTTTTATTCATCAGAGTTATTGTAGAGAGCAAGATGATGTCTTTTATTATTTCTTTTAGTTTATTTCTTTCAGGTATGAACTAAACCTCCCATAGCTTGGGTTTTGCATCATGTATAAAGTATGAATTCTAATTTCTTTCTATCTAAGTTTCTTTGGAATTATATGTTTTAATCTGATATTAGCTTCTTACCTATATATTTGTTTATGTGTTTTGATTTATTGCCTGTCCTAGAACTGATCACTTTAGGCTTTCTTAATAGTAGTTAGATGATCACCTTAGCTGGGTGTCTAATTATTGAAACACCACATAACGTCTAGTGTCGATATTGGTCTTGACAACACTAATTCTAACTAGATAGTCATTAGGGGTATAATTTAACCACTATCACCATGTATGGAAATTGATTGCTTAGGGCCCTAGTGGCGTAGGATAACCCTATTTGAACCAGCCTCGGGTGTGTCTGTAGCCCCCTTAGTCGCTCTCAAGGTCTAAGGTATGGGAATCTAGAATCCTGACTAAGTATCTAAGAGCTAATTATCTCCCTTATTAACTAGATTTAATAGAAAGAATTAGAAGGATTAGTGCATGGTGGGTCCTGGTGTGTTATTAAATTAATTCGAAAGTAAAGGAACCACAATCACCGCAAGTGTACGGTTGTCCAAGTAATATTCGATAAATCGAGTTCGTTCGCAGGGACGGATTAGGCACAACTCAGGTATTAATCGAAAAGTAAGAGTAATTGCTTAACAGAAAATAAAATAAAGATTTTTGTTTTGTTTTTATAAATTAAAAGATGCAAGAAAATAAACTACTGAATTAAAAGAAAGCAAATAAAAGAGATTTGAAACTTCAGATGAGAAAGAGTACTTGATCCTCGCAAGGGTTTCACCTAATCTATCTAATTCATGCTTCTGTTTAAGGGCTAAACTGGTATTATTATGCTAGTCGGGACTCTAATATCTCCTAGCCCCCGTCAGGGTGGACCTAAGAGCTATCCTACGGTATTACAAACCCCGTCAGGGTGAATATAAGCTACTTTCAGATGAATAATAATTTACCTCATTGGCTGCATGGTTAGTTAAGCCTGTCAAGGTCAATAACGGATACTATGCGTCTATTATCTAAGTCTGTAATTAAACCCCCCGTCAAGGTGATCCATACGCCACTATATGGAATAGCCTAATTACTATGAGCTAAGTTTGATTCATGACTTCAAAATTAGTGATTAAAACAAAATAATAGTCAACACAAAATACCTAGTCTAATTTAAACTATTAAATCCCAAATTCAGACAACATAAACTAAACAGAATTAAGTTCAACCCATATAGCGATTCTCAAGTACTAAGAAATTAGTTCATAACGGAATGGAAAACTAAAATTAAAATAAATGAATTCATAGTTTCGAATTACAGAAAGAAAATAAAGAACCTAAAGGTTAAGATGACTGATGATGGAAGAACAGGACTCCTCCAGCACTAGCTTCTCCTTGCCTTCTTGCTCTGACTTGAAAACCTTAAGCCTCTTGTGTAATTCTCTCAAGTGTGTGAAAGTAGGAGGTTAAGGGGTATATTTATAGGTGTTGGAGGAGTCTAGGTCGAATTTTGCTTGGAGTGGAAGACAAGTCAAAGACTCTCAAATTCGTAGCTCTAAATTCTAGGAAAGGTAAGATTTGCTGCTGATTTGATTTGATCATATCTTTTTCAATACTTATCCGTTTGAGAAGTTCCAATATATGAAACTGCTTGTCTTGAAAAGCTCTTTCTATTGGTGCAGACCATTCGTCCAGAATCCATGCCAATCTTTTATTATGATTTAATTCCTAAAACGTGGCTGGATTTCAGATTTCAAAAGGCAGCTTTATCTTTTCCTCCTTTAAATAAATCTTTACCAAATCTTCTTATTTCCATGTAAATCTTCTTTCCTTTCATCTTTATCTTGACTTGGCCTCTAAGTAATTACCATTTATCTTTAAAAGCTTCACATTAAATAAATAATTAAACCGCATATGCTTAAAAAGAATAAATCAATAAATCAAGAAATCAAAATAGGAAAGTGTACTCTAAAAATAGAAACTCGACTAGAAATCATTTCCTAACACTCTAAAATACACTAAGACTTTATTCTCACTTTTTCTCCTTGGATTGGTCTTTCAAGAACCTATTAACTTTGTATTAAAAATAGTCAAATTTACGCACAAAAGCTCAGATTCTGCAAGTAGTTAATTTCCAAGGGGAGAAAGTGCAATATGATCAAATAAGCTTAAAAGTCTATCAAACAAGTCATTTATTCACCTAAAAGGATGTCTCCAAGGGGCTAATAATTAGAACAAATCGGGAGACATCAAGACCCCAAACTCAAACCTTTGTCGTCCCGACAAAGTAAAATAAAAATAAAACAAGGATCTTTTAGGTGAATGCAGAAGGTAGAAACTAGAAAATAATCCCAAAGCAAAGCTTAAAACAAATTTCATATAGTCTAACTTAAGAATTAATATACACCTACACTTATCATGCAAACTCAAATACAAAACAATATCAATTCAAAATTAATTTCACAATGCTAGAAGGTTACGCTTATTACTTATCTCAAGATGGTGGCTATAGGGTGTTCCTCGATCCTTACTTGTGTTGAATGTTCCACTTAGAATAATCCCTATTAACTCACTGTGCATCTAGGAATCACGAGGTCTTTACGGTTTTAGCATAGGCTGAAGGACGGTATGGTATGTATATTTGGTAAATTTGAAGTGAGCTTTTGGCTCTCTCCTCACTTACCATCAACAACTGTCCAAGAGCTTGAGTTTACACTCGAATTTCGTTCTCACTCAACCCAATTGACGCGCTTAATTAGCGTCCCCAAGTTAACCCAATAAGCACTAAGGATGGTTCACCTAAAATTTTCCACTTTGCCGGTCCAAATATATATTCTTTTCATATAACTTTTTGTTTCTTTATATATTTTTTTTTGTATAGCTATGACTCTCTCTTTAATGTTGAGATATCATGCTATTTTTCTTCATGCCTATTCATGATTTTAGCTTTATAGCTTCTTTTCCATTCACTATTACCCCGGCAAAGGGTTACAATACAATAAATTTGTGAATCATCAAAATATATAACCGAGCACAATTGATAAGCTCAAAAATCCCAACCCAATAAATTCCCATATGGTGGACCCACCACCCCAAACTCAAGCTCAAGACAGGAAGTCTCAGGATCGTGATTCAAGTGCGGGTCATATGGTCATGCCTAACAATCTAAAGGGAAATTGGCTTATAATGTGGCGACAAAAGAAAGGCTTAAAGGCTAAAAATTTGTCTAAGGATAAAATCAATTCAGGGATAGACGGCTAAAAAGGATTCAAAGGGCTAACAAAGAACTGCCTCTATCATCTTCCTATTTACACAACTTGTCTCTAGTTCATACCTAAGTGGGTTCTCTACTCATTTAGATCTCACGTTCTACAAACCACCTATTATCCTTAAGCACAAGTTTACTTCTTTTGCATTGTTCATTAATTCTCCCTATCAATTATCTCATGTTTGCATGCAATCAAAGTTCAGCTTCATACTAACTCCTAAAGTCAACTATTTTCTATCATTAATTCATAAAAAACATGCTTGATGGGGGCATTTAAAATTCTCTACAGTCATGCAACCCTAAGATTAATTTTATTGAAAGCATGTAAATCACAAAAAATTGGGATGAGGCAACGAACCCCACCCCAAACTCAAAAGTGAGTCGTGTCCCCACGACTCGAAAAAGACTTAATAACGCAATAAAATTAAACTAAACTACCTAACTAGTGTCTACCATCAATTAAGAAGAGGAAGAATTAGAACGGGGTACCTGGCCATGAAGATCCATAGTGTCCTCCTCCAAAGGGGGAGTATAATTATCAATATCCATGAATAAAGTTACCTCTTTCAGTGTTGACTTAATCTGTGTAATTTCCTTCCAAAGTGCTCCGATGTCTAATCGTAAAAGTTCGAACTCTTGTTGCAAATTGTGAGCCCATGGAGGAATTCCAGAATCAGTTTGAGAAGAAGAAGAACCTTGAACTTGAAATTGTAGCTTGTCTTCAGGCTTTGATGATACCCTCATCCTTGCTGTTAATTTCTCGTGTTGTGGTGGTGCAGGTGCCTTCTCTTGTGTTTCTTCAGTAGGCTCATCAAGATTGATGGCCTTTTCAATTGTGGAACCAGGTAAACTCTTGTTCTTCCCTAGGATACAACACCTCCTCTTATAATCCAAAGCATCTGTTCTGTTTGTCATGGTTGAATTGACCCCAAACTCAAGTTTATACCAAGGATAGAATAAAGTTAAGAAAACTTGGTATAGCTTGAGTTTCTTGCTTGGATTAGATGAAGGAAGTTGTTTTCTTGATGAATCTTGGAAGAACTCTTGAAAGCTTGATGATCTTGATTGTGTTTAATGGTGAATTTGATGTAGAGGATGTGTTTATGGAGGATGGAGGAGAGATTTGATGATGTTAATGGGTTTGTTGTAGAGGTTTAATCAAGCTTCAAGGTGTTTTTATAGGGTTGGGAGCTGGAAAATTCGTGTGGAAGAGGCTAAGGTTTATCTCCTTAAGGTTAGAAGTTGACTGGGCTTCGAATTCTTCACAAACCGCCAGTCCGCGGTGCATCCCTGCGGTGCAGGGGGTAGTCCGCGGGGTAGTCCGCGGGGGTAGTCCGCGCGCAACAGCTATTGATTTTTTTCGCTTCTGTCTTGACCCCGAGCTAGCACCCCGTGGTACGGGTTTTTGCCCTGCGGTGTAGGGGCGCGGTGCATGGGGTAGTCCGCACATACTCCGTCAAAAAACCCGCGGTACACAACCCGTGGTACGGGTTTTTGAGGCGCGGTATAGGGCGCGGTGCACCGCGGCTATCAGCTTCATTTTTTTCTTGCTTCTGGATAAAACCCGTGGTACAGACCCGTGGTACGGGTTTTTGGGGCGCGGTACATCCCTGCGGTATAGGGGGTACACCGCGGGGGTAGTCCGCGCTAGCCTTTGATTTTCCATAAAATTTCTCCAAGCTTCCCAAACTCGATTCCTGCACCATTAACACAATACCCTTCTCATTTCTTTAAAAGTAGACACTAAAACTTGACACTAACTTAGAATTATACACTATGAATTGAAAAACTGAAAGCAATAAACTATTATACAATGAAATGGCTTTTGTTTAACGTCGTTAAGCTCGACGGGTTACCTCATGAATCATTTTTTTACATAACCTCCCCAGCAGTGAGTGAGGTTATCAATGTTTGCTACACGGAATTTGCATCCCTTAGCTTTTATGATCACCAGTTGATTCGAAATAACCTTTGTGACCATGAACGGTCCTTGCCAAGAACTCTTGGCTTCGCGCGTTTTTGGAGGAGGATCAGGCTTCTTCAATGCAACCTCCTCGCCTACTCTGAACCCCCTTTTCTTTCTCTCTTTCTTAGGTTCTTTTGGAACCTTCATAGTCCGCCTCTTCTCTTTTATCTTAGCACCGTCAAGGAACCACAGATTTGGTGGTTTCTGTTCAAGGTGTGGATTTTCCTTAGGATCTGACTGGAGGAACCACGGATTCGGTGGTTTCTTTCTGAGCTCTCTTTCCTCCATTCCTTCGGTCTCCACTACCTTAGTTGGTTCCTTGTCTGTTTGTTCAATCGCGTCAATCCGAAAGCAATCTTCCTCGGAATCCGGAAATTTCATTGGCTTAAACACGTTAAATTTCACCTCCTCGTCTTGGATACGCATAATCATTTCACCATTCTCTACATCAATCAAAGTACGCCCCGTGGCTAGGAATGGTCTTCCCAAAATAATGGGGACATTCCTATCCGCGTCGTAATCAAGTAAAACAAAATCAACAGGAAAGATTAACGTACCAGCCTTGACGAGGACATCTTCTAGTCTCCCCTCTGGATGTACGAGGGATCTGTCAGCCATTTGCAAAACCATAGAGGTGGGTTTTGCGTTTCCTATCTTCAACTTCTCAAACACGGATTTGGGCATGAGATTAATACTTGCTCCCAAATCACACAAAGCTTTCCCTTGCCACTTAGCACCAATGGAAATCGGGATCGTAAAACTTCCAGGATCAAGTAATTTGGGTGGCAACTTACTTTGGCAGATGGAACTACACTCTTCTGGTAAACCCACCATTTCATACTCAAGATACTGACGCTTGCTGGTGATAGCTCTTTTTAAGAATTTCATGTATTTCGGTACACCTTTGATAGCCTCTAAGAAAGGTATATTAATGTTAAGCTTACCCACCATGGTCATGAATCTCTGATATTCCGCCGTATCTCCTTTCTTCTGAACTCTTGAAGGGAATGGTGGAGGAGGACGGACTTCTATAGCATCTTTCTTTTTCGGTATTTCCGGAATCTTCTCCACTTCAATTATTTCAGGTTCATCTTCTTTCTCTTCCACCTCTTTTACCGGTTTCTCTTTCACAATTGTTTCTTTTTGTTTCATAACGGGAAACGGTGGAGGTGGAAGATTCTTACCACTTCTAAGGGAGATCGCGTTACATTCTTCATATGGTTTAGGTTCTTCAGTATCACTCGGTAGTTGTCCTTGTTGACGTTGATTCAATTGTTTTGCTATCTGTGCCATCTGAGTTTCCATCAATTTAAGTGTTGCGGCTGTAGTTTGTTGAATGGTGATTAGTGTTGTCAAGGTTTGTTGAACATCTAGAGCACCTTCTTGAGGTTGAGCAGGTAAAGCTTTCTGGTTCATGGTTTCGGTATAAGCATCTTGAGGAGGTTGTCTCTGCACTTGATTTCCGTATGCTTGTCCACCTTGGTAGTTGTTCTGAGGTCTTGGTTGAAAGTTGTTTCCTTGGGGGCGTGGTTGATATGCATAAGTTGGATTAGCAGCCCCATTTGGATTTGAATATTGGAAACCCGGATGGTTTCTGTTAGGTTGATAGCCTTGACCACTTGAATTATAATTTCCTCGGTTGGATATGAACATTACGGATTCTGGATTGTTTTGACAGGTCTCCCAATCATGATCTTGTGTACCGCAGTTAGAACATCCATAAACTTCTTGTGTAACATTAACATCTGCTCTTCTACCAGTAGCACCTTTTGTAACAGCTAGAGTAAGCTGTTTCAGTTGTTGTTCGAGTTTGTTTTCCATGGCGGTGAATTTTTCTTCAATTGACGCAGTATTTCCACCTCGAACAGGTGTTCTTACAGTGTTCCAACCAAGTTCATTTGTTACAGTTCTATTCAAAATAATCTTCGCATGAACTGGTTGTACCTGTAGGAATCCACCACCACAAAGCAAGTCTAGATCCTTTCTTGAAGAGCCATCAAGTCCTCGGTAAAATATCTTCATCTGTTGAACTTCTGTGAGGCCATGATCAGGGACTCTTCGTAAGCAAATCTGAAATCTCTTCCAACTTCTACCCAAAGTCTCGTCTTCCTCTTGTTTGAATGAGGTTAGTTCAACTTGCGCATCTAATCTCATATTCGTTGGGTAGTATCTATCGAAGAACGCGGTTTGTAATGCGTCCCATGTTGTAATTGTTCCGGGTTCTTGCGAATCATGCCATTCACTTGCTCCATCAATAACGAAGAATCTAAAATTAGCAAAATACATTTGCTCTTTAGTTACTCCTTGCGTAATATACGAATCGCAAATTTGCATGAACTTCTGTACAGCACGGATCGGATCTTCACTGGGTGTACCTCGGTAATTGCCATAACTTTGAAACTGAGATAGCATACCAGGATCGGGTCTGAATCTCTCGACATTAATATTTGCAGGGCCAATTCCGAGGGGAGGAGCTCGAAACGGAGCTTCTGCAGGGCCATTGGCGAACCACGGATCATTGTTTCGAGGAGCAGCTGGATTGAGTTGACCAGCCATTGTTTCTCTTGCTAATTGCTCCTCTAACTCTTTTGCTTTAGCGTCTTTCTTTCTTTTGTTTGCTTCACGAACTAGGTTTTCGGGATTTGCAAGAATCACGATATCTTCACGCATAAACCAAAACCTGTAAACCTGAGAAAGAAAAACAACCCAAAGCGTAAAACTGAAAAATAAAACTAAAACTAAACTAACAATTAAACTACTAAAGATTAACACCGGGGTCACACGCTACCGTCCCCGGCAGCGGCGCCAAAAACTTGGTGGGTCCTGGTGTGTTATTAAATTAATTCGAAAGTAAAGGAACCACAATCACCGCAAGTGTACGGTTGTCCAAGTAATATTCGATAAATCGAGTTCGTTCGCAGGGACGGATTAGGCACAACTCAGGTATTAATCGAAAAGTAAGAGTAATTGCTTAACAGAAAATAAAATAAAGATTTTTGTTTTGTTTTTATAAATTAAAAGATGCAAGAAAATAAACTACTGAATTAAAAGAAAGCAAATAAAAGAGATTTGAAACTTCAGATGAGAAAGAGTACTTGATCCTCGCAAGGGTTTCACCTAATCTATCTAATTCATGCTTCTGTTTAAGGGCTAAACTGGTATTATTATGCTAGTCGGGACTCTAATATCTCCTAGCCCCCGTCAGGGTGGACCTAAGAGCTATCCTACGGTATTACAAACCCCGTCAGGGTGAATATAAGCTACTTTCAGATGAATAATAATTTACCTCATTGGCTGCATGGTTAGTTAAGCCTGTCAAGGTCAATAACGGATACTATGCGTCTATTATCTAAGTCTGTAATTAAACCCCCCGTCAAGGTGATCCATACGCCACTATATGGAATAGCCTAATTACTATGAGCTAAGTTTGATTCATGACTTCAAAATTAGTGATTAAAACAAAATAATAGTCAACACAAAATACCTAGTCTAATTTAAACTATTAAATCCCAAATTCAGACAACATAAACTAAACAGAATTAAGTTCAACCCATATAGCGATTCTCAAGTACTAAGAAATTAGTTCATAACGGAATGGAAAACTAAAATTAAAATAAATGAATTCATAGTTTCGAATTACAGAAAGAAAATAAAGAACCTAAAGGTTAAGATGACTGATGATGGAAGAACAGGACTCCTCCAGCACTAGCTTCTCCTTGCCTTCTTGCTCTGACTTGAAAACCTTAAGCCTCTTGTGTAATTCTCTCAAGTGTGTGAAAGTAGGAGGTTAAGGGGTATATTTATAGGTGTTGGAGGAGTCTAGGTCGAATTTTGCTTGGAGTGGAAGACAAGTCAAAGACTCTCAAATTCGTAGCTCTAAATTCTAGGAAAGGTAAGATTTGCTGCTGATTTGATTTGATCATATCTTTTTCAATACTTATCCGTTTGAGAAGTTCCAATATATGAAACTGCTTGTCTTGAAAAGCTCTTTCTATTGGTGCAGACCATTCGTCCAGAATCCATGCCAATCTTTTATTATGATTTAATTCCTAAAACGTGGCTGGATTTCAGATTTCAAAAGGCAGCTTTATCTTTTCCTCCTTTAAATAAATCTTTACCAAATCTTCTTATTTCCATGTAAATCTTCTTTCCTTTCATCTTTATCTTGACTTGGCCTCTAAGTAATTACCATTTATCTTTAAAAGCTTCACATTAAATAAATAATTAAACCGCATATGCTTAAAAAGAATAAATCAATAAATCAAGAAATCAAAATAGGAAAGTGTACTCTAAAAATAGAAACTCGACTAGAAATCATTTCCTAACACTCTAAAATACACTAAGACTTTATTCTCACTTTTTCTCCTTGGATTGGTCTTTCAAGAACCTATTAACTTTGTATTAAAAATAGTCAAATTTACGCACAAAAGCTCAGATTCTGCAAGTAGTTAATTTCCAAGGGGAGAAAGTGCAATATGATCAAATAAGCTTAAAAGTCTATCAAACAAGTCATTTATTCACCTAAAAGGATGTCTCCAAGGGGCTAATAATTAGAACAAATCGGGAGACATCAGTGCATACTAGCAAAACCTAAGCTATACTTCTCATCTCATATTTCTTCGTATTTATTTTATTGTCTTTTAATTTCTTAGTTTAATTAAGTATTTCAAATTATTCTTTTTATTTTCATGTCTTTTAATTAATTACTCCTTACTCGTTATTTCTACCCATTCGATTAACACACTAAGTCCCTGAGAACGAACTCAACTTATCATTAAAACTTGCATATGTCCTGTAATACTTGCAGTATTGTGCCTGTCTAGGGTGAGAGTGCGTTGTTTTCTAAATTATTATTTATCTTATTTTTATCATACCCTAGGCGACACCAATTATAGAGATGGGAAATTACATCCCAGATCCATTAAATGTGTGATTTTGGGTTATCAGTCTATTCATGGTACTAAGGGTTATATGTTGTGCGATAAAAGTGGTAGAGGAATTAAGATTATAATTAGTAGGGATGTTATTTTTGATGAATCTAACAATCCTTGCAAGTTTGAGTATGCTATTACAGGTAACGATGCTTCAGAACCTGAACAAGTCCCTGAGGGTACATGAATTGAGGTGGAGCCCATTGCAAATACTAGAAATGATGCAGTTGACCAAAGACAACCTAATCTGATCAATGATAGAGACCTTGATGGAGTCTAACACTCTGAGCAGCCAGTTCAAACTGAGCATAACACTGAGGTTGAGACACCTTAGGAGTCACTTCAAGAATGCTTGGCAAATTACCAACTTACTAGAGATAGAGAAAGGAGGGAAACCAGGCCCTCTACAGGTATTCATATGATAAACTTGTGTATACTTCTTTAATAGCTGCCACTGAGGTTAGTAATGCTAAACCTGAATCTTATACTGAGGTGTTACAATCTGAGAGCAAAATGTGTTGGTTAGCTTCTATGAAAAAGGAAATGAATTCTTTGCATGTTAACAATACTTGGAATTTAGTTAGACCCCCTTCTGACCATAAACTGATAGAATGTAGATGGCTATATAAGATGAAAGAAGGATTAATTGACACTCGCCCACCTAGGTGTAAGGGTAGACTTGTAGCTAAAGGTTATACACAAAGAGAAGGCATAGATTTTCATGAAATATTTGCTCCAGTTGTTAAGTTTAAAACAATTAGAATGGTGCTTGCATATGTAGCTTGTTATGATTTGGATTTGAACAACTTGATGTAAGAATAACCTTTTTGCATGGTGAACTTGATGATAATATTTACATGAGGCAACCTGAGGGTTTTGTTGACCCTAAACATCTTAGCTTTGTATGCTTACTTAAGAAATCTTTGTATGGCCTTAAGCCGTCTCCTAGCAATGGTATAAAGGATTTGACACTTTTGTTTTAAGGTGGGTTTTAAAAGAAGTGAATGTGATAGTTGTTTGTATTACAATGTGTTATGTAGAAGCATGTTGTTCTTGTTATTATATGTTGATGACATGATACTAATTAGTGATCCAGTGCAGAGAATTAATAAGGTAAAAGCTAATCTTAATTCTGAGTTGTATATGAAGGATCTTGGCAAATCCAAAAAGATCCTAGGTATGGCTATAGAAAGAAATAGGAAGGATTGTGGCTTGAAGTTGCATCAAAATCCTTATCTGGTAAAATTAGTTGAATAATATGGGAACTTGAATGGTAAGAGAGTTGAGTTGACATAGCCTGGCTGGGAATTTCACACTGAGTAAGAATCAATGTCCTACAAATGTTTCTAAGAAAGTTAAGATGAGTTATATTCCATACTCAAATGTGATTGGGTCTCTTATGTATGCAATGATCATTACAAAACATGATATGTCCAATGCTATCTCACTCTTGAGCAGATATATGTCCAATCCAGGTCTTAAGCATTGGATAACTTTGAAATAGGTTGTTTCTTATATAAGTAGTACTTCGAATATGGGTTTATGTTATGGTGACTGAAATGCTCCTTTTGAGTTAGTAGGCTATGTGGATGCAGACTTTGCTGGTGATAGAGACAGTAGAAAATCTACAACTTCTTACTGTTTCACACTTGGTAGAAACTGTATAACTTGGAAATAACAATTACAACCTTTGGTTGCTTTGTCTACAACTAAATCATATAATGTGGCAATATGTGATTGATTTAAAGAAGCAATATGGTTACCAGGGTTAGCAAGTGAGCTAAAGTTGACCAAGTCAACTGCTACTATCTATAGTGATAGTCAAAGTGCTAAATATCTGAGTAAGAACCATGTGTATGATGAGAGAATAAATCATGTGGATGTCAAATTTCATTTCATTAGGAATTGGCTTTGTTCAGAGGGAATTAAGTTGATCAAAATTCCTACTAAGGATTATCCTGATGATATGTGAACAAAAATTTGACAGTTAGTATATTCGGACATTGTTTGAGTTTGTTGAATGTTGAGTAAAAGTAGTTTTCTTTTATTCTAGTTTTCTTGTTTAATATTTGTTATTTTTAGTTTGCAGGTTTTTTAAGTAGCCATGTGAGATGTTTTTGATGCGCTGAATGGGTGTGGACAACTAGTGATAAAGATGGAATCTAGAAGGAGTAAGAAAGTTGACTTTAAGGTGGATATTGTTGAATGTACAACCAACTTTCATAGGTGGACTTTTGGCGATGTGGCGTGATGATGTGGACTCGTGCGGGTTACTTATCTTGACCGAAGTCAATTACTTGTTTGGGCTTTATATTGTTCACTCCTTACTTAAGTTAGACGTGTGGCACTACGTGGTCTCTTGATCTTATAAGTGTTGAACGACTGCGATTAAAATCCCTCCACTCTCTCATATAAAAGGCGTCTTATCTCTTTGTTGGTCAGATTTGGTCTTCTGCCTTTTGACTTCACATCTTCTTCTCTCTCTCGCGTATTCTATCAGTAGATAAACCTAAGGTTTGTGTAAACCGAGATCCATGATTTAAAAAACATCAATTATAATAGATAGCAAGCTACTGGATTGTGTATTGAGTAGTGGTGTAAATTTTCTAATTGAAGTTTTAGGGTTTCTCTATTTGTTGTAATTGCTGAAGGAGTCGTATGAAGTTAAAACCCCATTCATATAGTGGAAGAAGTTCTCCCGTGGATTGCTTCAACATAGACGTAGGCATTTGTGAAGGACCACAATAATCTCCTGTGTTCTTTAATGCTGGACCACAAAATAATTATGTCTAGATAAAATTAAAATCTTAACCTAAAATAACTTATGAAGAGTTTTTTTAAAGTTTTTTCCCTTATCGATCACTTTCGTTTTATTTTTAAGGACCGATAGAATCAATTTTCATATCTTTTTGTATCAATCAAAGTTTTTATTTTTTTAATTTTTTTAAGTAAATGATAAATATATTTGAATTCACAACACATAAATGTCATGCTATGATACGATAATGAAGAGTGTTCATAGATAAAATTTCCTAGCCCCAAAATTCATCGGTCCACCATCATTGGGTGGAGAAGCTGCGACCAAGAAGGCCCTCCATGGACGGTCAAATGCTTCCTCTTCGGGACTAGGGTAGAGCATATCTCAATTTAGCAGCGAGTTTAAGTTTTCGCTAACCTTGGATGGTAACATCTTGGGTTGAAGTATGAAAATACCAACCCGGGTCTTCTTTACTCCTTCGTCTGAGTTCAGATCACCGGGTTGATTCGAGTTAGGTAACAGGTTGACTCGAGTTTGTTTGCATAAAAAATTATTTATTTTTAATTCGTGAGATCGATAGTCAGAGTGATCTTAGAATTTTTTCAAAAATAAAAATACTATGATAAGATATCATAAGCAAAAATAAAACGAAATGGAAAATTCAATCCATTCTTCTTATGAAATATCATAAAACTACACAAAATTATTGCAGTTAAAATTATTTCAAAGTAAAAAAATGATTAATAAGTACATCAAATTCCAACAAAATATAGAACTGGTCTATCAAAATGAATTTATATGTTTCCTCATAAACAAACAGTGTCTAGTGTATGAAATTGAAAAAACAAAAAATCAATGCAAAAGATATTTACAATACTGGTGTAACTAGCTTTCTTGTGTCTAGAAAAATTAGACATTGTTGGATAAAAAGTGAGGGGTTTATATATGAAAAAATAATATAATTATAAGAAACCGAGTTGGTCGGATCCTGATAGTATATATACAGCTCACCACACAACAATCTCCTCAGCAACCAATAGTCACCACACAACTGTTACACTACAAGACAAGAATGAATAATATATTGTTAGACAAATACACACAATCACTTGTATCTATATGAGCGTGTGATGTCTCCTTATTTTTTCTAATTATTAGCCCTTTGGAGACATCCTTTTAGGTGAATAAATGACTTAGGCTTATTTGATCATATTGCACTTTCTCCCCTTGGAAATTGACTATTTGCGTTTTATGAGCTTTTGTGCATAAATTTGATTGTTTTTAGTGCAAAGTTAATAGGTTCTTAAATTTCATGAAAGACCAATCCAAGGAGGAGAAGTGAGAATTAAAGTCTTAGGGTATTTTAGAGTGTTAAGAAATGTTTTTACTCGAGTTTCTATTTTTAGAGTGCACTTTCCTATTTCTATTTCTATTTCTTGATTTATTAATTTATTCTTTTTAAGCATATGCGATTTAATTATTTATTTAATGTGAAGCTTTAAAAGATAAATGGTAATTACTTAGAGATCAAGTCGAGATAAAGAAGTAAAGGAAAGAGATTTACATGGAAATAAGAAGATTAAGGAAACATATATGCAAAGAAGGAAAAGATAAAGCTGCCTTATGAATCTGAAATTCCAACCACGTTTCAAAGATTAATACATAACTAAATATTGGCTAGGAATCTGGACGAGTGGTCTGCACCAATAGAAAGCTCTTTCCAAGACAAGCAGTTTCATATATTGGAACTCCTCAAACGGATAAGTATTGAAAGAGACATGACCAAATCAAATCAGCAGCAGAATCTTACCTTTCCTAGAATTTAGGGTTACGAATTTAAGAGTTCTTAACTTGTCTTCCACTCCAAGCAAATTCGACCTAGGGTTCCATAACATCTATAAATACACCCCTTAACCTCCTCTTTTCACACACTTCAGAGAATTACACAAAAGACTTAAGGTTTTCAAGTCAGAGCAAGAAGGCAAGGAGAAGTTAGTGCTGGAGGAATCCTGTTCTTCCATCAGCAGTCATCCTACCCTTTAGGTTATTATTTTATCTTTTGTACTTGAACATGAATTCATTTTATTTTATGTTAGACTTTAATTTTCTTATGAGCTAAATTTCTTTATACTTGAGAATCGCATTAAAGGGATGAACCTTAATTAATTAATCTATGTTTTGAATTTGGGATTGTTTAGATTTAAATAGGATTGAGTTTTATATATTGGATATTACTTTGTTTTCATTACTAATTCTTTTAGGAACTACTAGAATTAGCTATTAGTATTTGGGCTATTCACTTTAGTGGCAAAGTGATCATCCGACAGGGGGGGGTTTGAATACAGATCTATGTAATACCCGTGTAATGTCCGTTATTGACCGACAGGCTTAACTAGTTACATAGCCAAAGAGGTAAATCATATCATCCGAAGAGGCATATTCGACCATACAGGTGTTTATGATACTTTAGGATAGCTCCTAGGTCCACCCGACAGGGGGCTAGGAGATATTAGAGTCCCGACTAATATTATAATTCCAATTCTACCCTTAAACATAGCATAGATTATATTGATTAAGTGGATTCCTTACGAGACTCAAGTATCTCTCTTATCTGAAGTTAGTCGTTTATTTGCTTAATTTCCTTTCTGTTTATTTAATTTTAGTCTTTACTTTATTTGCATCTATAATTTACAAAGACCAAACAAAAATTCTTAGTTTTATTTTCTGTTTAGCAATTATTCTTACTACTTGATTAATATTTGGGTTGAACCTAATCCGTCCCTGAGAACGAACTTGATTATCATATATTACTTGGGACAACCGTACACTTGCAGTTAAGTGGTTCCTCTTTATTTATCGCTTAATTTTATAACACCCTAGGACCCACCAGCGTGTAGTGTGTGAGGTATGAGAGATAGGATAGACTCTATATAAACACAACAAACACATTGTAATTCATAACAGAAAATATATAAAAATTATTTCAATTTTCTCTGTTCATCATGGTATCAAGAGCCTTTAGGAGAATTTTTTCGCTTCATTAAAAGCTTTCTCCGCTCTTTTGATCCTTTTTGTTTGTTTATCAATGGAGTCTTCATCAATGGCGTCTTCTTCAACGATGTCTCAACCGTTAATTTCATCAAGCTCAGTTGTTCCCGCAGCTCTGCTTTTACTTCGTCAAAATTGGGCTTCTCTAGTCCAAATCAAGTTGGATTCCACTAATTATGTCTTATGGAAAGCTCAACTTGAAGCTGTTTTGGAGGATCATGGATACTAGATCATGTTAATAGGTCAAATCCTAGACCTCTGACTTCTGATTCAACTTTTTCTGCTTGGTTAACTGTTGACCAACAACTTCGAGTATCTCTATATTCTGCAAAGATTCCTTCAATTTTTATCTCAAGTTGTGCGTCTTCCTCGAGCGTATGATGTTTGGCACAAATTGGTAAAGATCTTTGTGAGTCAATGTCGAACTCACATTCACCAATTGAAAATGCATCTATGTAATATTCAAAAGGGTGAGCGAAAGATGCAGGAGTATTTAGCAAAGATTCAAGACATTTGTGATGGTTTGGATACTGGTGCCTTATCTCTATCCTTAGAGGATGTTATTATGTACACCTTGAAAGGCCTACCATCTGAGTATAACCATTTTAAATTGAGTGTTCGCATTACTAATTCTCAAACCTCAACTATGAGTTTTCACTCATCAGGAAGTTTACTCACCTCTGAAGAATTACACATGAAGATGGTTGTTCAAACTGATTCTTCCAGCTCAGTTCATACGGCTATGTTTACTCCCTATGTACCTTCTAATTCATCTACTCAAGGACGGGGACGTGTTTATTCTAATAGAGGTCGTGGTCATGGAAGATCTCGAAGTAATTATAATCAATCATCTTCTAATTTTAGAAATTCAACCACTACTACTGCTGGTAGTGATTCATCCTTTACTTGTCAAATTTGTACTAGATTTAAACATACAACTATTGATTGTTTGTCTAGAACGGATTTTACTAATTTTCCTTCACCAAAAGCTCAAAATCGAGTTGCCTATAATGCTACAACTTCTCATGACATTGACGCTTCATCGAATCCTGAGATGTGGTACTTGGATTCTGGAGCTAATAGTCATGTGACTAATGATATTTCTCAGTTGCAGCCAGCTTCACCTTATAATGGTACTAGTAGTGTCTTAGTTGGAAATGGTCATTCATTGGAAATTGCCAATATAGGACATAGTTCGTTTTCCTCTTCATCCTCAATTTTTTGCTTAAACTCCATACTTCATGTTCCACATATAGCCTCAATTTTGTTATCTATTTCTAAATTTACTCATGATAACAACTGTTATATTATTTTCACTAGTACTTCTTTCAAAATATGTGATACTTCTTCTCACAAAGTTCTATTTCAGGGCCTTTGTAAGGATGGTTTATATCCACTGACTTTTGGCGCTCCATCTGTGTCATTTAAGGAAGCTTCTAAGCACCTATGTTGGCAATAGGCAATGAATGACAAATTTAACGCTTTGACTAGTCAAAAAACATGGACGTTAGTCCCTCCTCCACTTGGTCGAACTCCTATTTCTTGCAAGTGGATTTACAAAATAAAACGTCATGCTAATGGAGATACATCTCGTTACAAAGCTCGATTAGTTGCTCGTGGATTTTTACAAGAATTTTGCTTGGACTGTAATGAAACATTTAGTAATGTAGTCAAACACCAAACTATTCGTATTATTTTAAGTATGGAAGCTGCGTATTCTTGGGATATTCGTCAGTTTGATTTCTCTAATGCCTTCTTAAATGGTCTATTAGATGAAGAAGTGTTCATATCCCAACCTGCTGGGTTTATTGATAGTAGTAATCCTCACTACGTTTGTAAGTTAAATCGCTCCTTGTATGGACTTAAACAAGCATCACGTGCTTGGTATCAACTTCTATATTCATTTATTGTTTCACATGGTTTTACTGTCAGTACTTCTGATTCTTTCATGTTTGTTCGAGGTTCTGCATCAACTTTAACTATTATATTGGTATATGTGGATGATTTATTGATTACAGGTGCAGATATTTCTACTATTTTAGCCGTTATTTCATCTCTAAAATCAAGGTTCAAAATGCAAGATCTTGGTCTTTTATCTTATTTCTTAAGTCTTGAAGTAACTCGATCATCTACTCACTTGGTTGTATCCCAAGCAAATTATGCTGCTTCTATCATAAATCGTGCTGGGTTGACTGATTGTAAATCCTTACCCACTCCCACAATTAATAAGTATGTTGTTATATCCAATCATGGTTTACTACCATTTGAGGATCCTACTCTTTTTCGCAGCTTAACTGGTGCGCTACAATATTTAACCGTTACTCGTCTAGATATTTCGTATGCTGTAAATCAAATTTGTCAATCAATGCACAAACCAACAAATTCGGATTATGATGCCTTAAAGAAGCTATTACGTTATATCAAAGGAACATTACATTATAGTTTATCATTTACTACTTCACCAAATCTTCATATTAAGGCTTATTCAGATTCAGATTGGGCTAGTAATATTACAAATAGAAGATCTACCACAGGCTATTGTATTTTCCTTGGTAATAATCTTATTTCTTGGGGATCAAAGAAGCAATCCACATTGTCTAGGTCTTCGACTGAGGCTGAATATCGTGCTTTAGCATTTGTTTCTGCAGATTTCAAGTGGATATCATTTCTATTACGTGATTTGAAATGTCTTGATCACACTCCTATTCTTGCGTGTGACAACATTTCTGCTATTGCCTTAGCTTCAAATCCCGTGTTTCATTCTAGAACTCGTCATATCGATGTTGACTTTCAGTTTGTATGTGAGCAAGTCAAATCCAAACGCTTATCTCTTATGCATGTTCCTTCTTCTTCTCAAGTTGCTGATGTATTCACCAAAAGTTTATCCATTGCTGCTTTTATGAGTCTGCTTCACAAGCTTCCCTTATTACAACAACTCAACTTGAGGGGGGTGATAGTATATATACAGCTTACCACATAACAAACTCCTCAGCAACCAATAGTCACTACACAACTGTCACACTAGAAGACAAGAAGGAATAATATATTGTTAGACAAATACACACAATCACTTGTATCTATATGAGCGTGTAGTGTGTGAGGTATGAGAGATAGGAAAGACTCTATATAAACACAACAAACACATTGTAATTCATAACAGAAAATATATAAAAATGATTTCAATCTTTCTTTATTCATCAGACCCAACTCGATATATTTTACAAAAATACTAATCCGATCCGTAATAATCGGTTTTGACATTTTTATTTTTTAACCGACATTTTATCCAGGTTAGTCTAACTTGGATCGCGTTGATTCAAGTTCGTTTCTTTTTTATTGGGTTGGTTCGGTCAATACTCTATCCTATTCAGAATAGTTTGTTGACTTTTTATTTTTTTGGTTCGAATATGATGAGTAGTCTGTCTTGGAAAAACTTGTTCTTAAGAAATATTTTATTATTTGCTTTTTTGTGACGGAATAGATTTAAAATTTAACATTTTTTTCCCCTAACATACGTTATTCCAAGCAAACAACTTCTTTAAAAGGCGATCATTACTTAACAAAGGTTTCACTACCTAAGCAATTCGTAAACCTCAAATTATAAACTTTATATAAAATATCTGAAGATACACACTGAGAAAAAACCATGTCCAACAACAACAGTACTACATTAAACGTAGTAATAACATGCATTATCTTCTATTGCTTCGTGTTAACACAGTCAGTACCTGAGGATGCATTGGTGAAACACATACCTGGTTTCAGTGGCCCCATTCCATCAAAACACTATGCTGGGTATCATTCTTGCCTATTTCTTTTTTTATATTTTCTAGATGGTGTTTTTTTCAATGTATTTATGGGGTTTCCTTTTTGTTTCTTAATCTTCTGGAAAATTGTTTTCGTTTTAGGTATGTGACAGTAGATGAAAATCATGGAAGAGAATTGTATTACTACTTTGTTGAATCTGAAAGAAACCCATCAAAAGATCCTGTGGTTCTGTGGCTTAATGGTGGTCCAGGTTGCTCAAGCTTTGATGGATTTGTATATGAACACGGTATTCACTTTTCTTTGTTGTTAGCTCAATTCAATTATGTTCTGTGTATGTTAAGATGTTGATCTTGTCCTCAATATGAATCGTATCCTGGAATTGGAACAATTTGACAGAAAATCTTATTCAGACATGTCTTAATTTGGACAATATGACTAGAAATGAAAATGATGATAACTAATTAAGTGGAAATATCACCTTCATACTATTTCAGTCCAGAAGATTCTACTTGGTTTTATTTTTTTAGTTTCAAGTTTCGCTTTCTTCAAAGGGGTCAGTTTTAGTAAATGATTAAAGAAATACAGAAAATTGACAAGTATTACTATTAAACATGTAACTTCAATTGTGTTATTATACCTTTACCTAGTGCTAGAGACCATTGACACAACTAGTTAAGAGGATAAACTTAGAAACAATGATGGTTTCTCTATTGCTCGATCGGATTGTATCGCAGGACCGTTCAATTTTGAGAAAGGAAAGACTAGTGAAAGCATGCCCACTCTGCACCTCAACCCGTACAGCTGGTCAAAGGTTGTTTTAAGATTCCTTGTCTTAATAGAACTTTACTCCATTAATTATCAATTATTTTTAATGATTCTTAAGTTTTGTAATTTGTCAGGTTTCAAATATCATCTATTTGGACTCTCCAGCAGGTGTAGGATATTCATACTCTAGAAACACTTCTGATTATGTCACTGGAGATAAAAAGACTGCTTTGGACTCCCACACATTTCTTCTCAAGGTAATAACAAAAGCTGTAAAAATCTTTATATTATGTATGTGTTTGAATTTTCTTCTTACAAATTGTTATTACGTGGCTACTATAGTGGTTCGAGCTCTACCCAGAATTTCTTGCCAATCCATTTTATATAGCCGGAGAGTCATATGCTGGAGTCTATGTGCCTACTCTGGCTTATGAAGTAGTAAAAGGTAACTTCTTTTGAAATTTTAATTTACACATTCTATGAAAGAAAAAAAGAAACATATTTTTACGTTTGATATTACAGGAATAGATGCCAGTATGAAGCCTGTTATAAATTTTAAGGTACCTATATAAGGCAATTAATTTAATTCATGGATCCACCCGTGTATATACTAAAGTGATTGGATACAGGGTTATATGGTGGGCAATGGACTTGCTGATCACGTGTTTGATGACAATGCTGATGTTCAATTTGTACATGGGATGGGGCTCATCTCAGACGAGTTATATACAGTATGTTTGATATATGTTGTATATATTACTAATATGTATCTATACAATCACTTGTATTGTAAAGCCTCATGATTACTATGCAGGCAGTTAGTTCAGCATGCAAAGGGATCTACTACAAATTTATAAACGATGACTGTCAAAACCAGCTCAATAAAATTAATCAAGTAAGAGTCTCTTTTTCTCTTCCACCATTTGTTAGACGAAAACATTGTTTCTAGTTTATTAATCCTTTTTTGATTGAATTTACAGGTTACTCAGGGTTTGAACAATTATAATATTCTTGAACCGTGCTACCATAGCACGAATCCGAATAAAAAGAATACTGGTAGCTCAAAGTTATTACAAAGATTTAAAAGTTTAGGCGAGACTGAAAGCCCAATGGCGGTAAGTAAAAGAATGTTTGGGCGCGTGTGGCCACTTAGAGCCAATGTTAGAGACGGAATTGTACCTACTTGGCCTCAGCTTACCAGCAGTAGTAGTGTCTCGTGTATTGTAAGCTAAGTTACTCAGAAAATTACTATATAATCCCTTTCTTTTTTATAACTTTATCATAATATTACTTGATGCAGGATGATGAAGCGGCTAATACATGGCTGAACAAGGCAGAAGTTAGGAAAGCAATTCATGCTCAACAAGTATAATAATTCATTATGATTCCTCATCTACTCTACGATACAGTGACTCATAATGATTTGGTTTGCACAGGAATCTATATCTGGGCCGTGGTATTTATGCGCAGGTCGAGTTTCATATGATTGGGGAGGTGAAAGCATGATTAAGTATCACAAGAATCTCACATCTAGAGGCTATAGAGCTCTTATATACAGTGGAGATCATGACATGGTTGTTCCATTTACCGGGACTGAAGCGTGGACTAGATCACTTGGATATAAGGTAGTGGATGAGTGGAGATCATGGATTGTTGATCAACAAGTTGCTGGGTTTTTACAAGGATATGAAAACAATCTCATCTTTTTAACAATCAAGGTTTGTTCAACTCTTGTGTGTTGTGTTGGGAAAAAACCGAGCACTTGTTTAAATAAGGATTGTTTGATTTTCGAATGTTGTGCAGGGATCTGGACATATGGTTCCACAATATAAACCACGTGAATCGTTGGCATTTTATAAGCGTTGGCTGGAAGACGAAAAGATTTGAACAAGAATAATTTATTAGAAATAAATGAGAAATCATTTAGCTTATCTCTTTGCAAGAGTACATCTGATCAATGTCGCTTTGATGAGGAGATAAGGAGGAAGAAAAGTAAAATTATTTTTACTATAGAGTATGCAAAATTTCCAATATGATTTCTAGTATGAATATTCTGTTTCTCTTTCTCTTGTTGCCCCCTTGTTTTCTTTTTTATCTTTTTTTTCCTTTTTCATCTTTAAAAAATAATAAATCAAAATAAATCACAAAATTCTTATTTAAATCGCATAATATTTAAACATGAAATGTTAAAAAAAAACCTCCCAGAGAAGTCCGATTAAGTGTCATATTATGAAGATCATTCATCGCCGGTCAACTCCCTTCCATCCAAAAATGGCGGAGCCTCCATTAATAACATCAACCGCTGCTGCAGCGGAGGTAGAACAAACCAATACTGCAATGATAACAAACGATTCGCTTAATAATAGGGCTGACATATAGGGCAATCCCGGTCTTTTCTTTTTCCTTGATGTTTCTGATAAGTCAACATTACTTTTGATAAGTCAACTTTGATCCGTTCTTCAATTTTCAACCAAAATTTGGAAGCTTTCTTCACCAAAATCTCATGTGGGGTTTCTTGCTACTTCCCCACCGTGATCATCATGTGGCTTTTGCTGTTTTTGTTAGTTATTTTTGTTGAAGGAAGTCAGACTCGATTCCTTCTTGTTTACATTAAAATGATACAGTTCGTGGCCAATTACTATCATGCAATGGGTTTTATGGGTGTATCAAAGAATTCTATTAAGTTTAATGAAATGATTCGGAACCTGGACTATTAGTTTTGTTGGGCTTTTGGGCTTTAGGTTCATACCATCTGGACTACCTCAAACTTTTGTCTTTATTAAGTAAACATTAATACAATCTCCAAAATGAAACATTACATCCTTTGGCAAGCCACATTTTCATTTTCTATAAATAGTTGGGCAACTCAATCATTGTATTCATTTTTTTAAAGCATCAATAATTAAAATTATAAGAGAGAGAGAGATAGAAAGAACAAACTTTATTAAGTTCGTTGAAATTTTTAAGAATTCGTGTATCAGTTTCTTTTAAATAGGTTTGTCGTTGTATACTGGAGGTTGAAGCCAATAAACGTAAGACACTTGTATGTGGCCTAAATAACTTAAAGACATCGGATCCAATCCGAGTCTCGACAAGTAAAGTTATTTAGTTATTTACTTTTATTTTAAATCTGTATTAGTTTTTATAATGTTTTATTTGTTTATACAATTAAAACACAACATGGGTTGTGCATGGTGTCCTGGTTCCTTCCTTGGGAACCTATGCATGTCATTTCAGAAGAGGGGATTTGGAATGCATGTTATATATTTTGATTTTAATCCTGTCACAATGGATGTGAAGTTATGTTTTCTTCATTGGAATTGATTTACTCTTGAGCTGGGCGAGTTTGAAAAGGGATGTTCTCGTGTTTGCGAGCTAGGATTTCTTAAATTTTGATCCTATAAATTCTAAAGCTAATTTTAGGACCATTAAGTTCATCTGTAGCGGTTATTACCATGTTATGTTTATCCGCTTTTTATCCACCTCTTTTCTTTCTATGGAATGTGATGGAAACTGAAGTTTTTCTATTATGCAGCTTAGTGAATACACTACTAAAGATAAGTTCCTACCTCTTATTTTCTTCTTTTGGTTGTTTTGCTTTGTCTTTATAACATGTGGGGTTAAGATTTGGTACCTTATTAGATTTTTAAAATTCTAGTCGAACCAAGAGTTACTATATATTACTTCCAACTGACTAAAGGACCTCTTATTCCATCTGCTGGTCCAAGTGTCAATACTCGATGTGTTAGTTGGCTTATCTGTATTCAGGATTTGTCTTTTTACTTGGGGAGTTTCATTATTTATCTTATAAGATCTTATATGGCTAAGCAATGGGACTTATATTTTATTATCTCTATAATGATTTGGAAAGTTAAATTCCAAGACAATTGGAGCCATCATATCGTTGTTCAGCTTGTTGTGGAAGGATTTTCGTTTCTTTATTCTGATATACACGCTAAAACTATTAAGGTTCCAAAGGATTTAAAAAATGTTTCTTGTATCATCACACTTCCCAGCTTAGCTAGAGTTTGGCGTGCAACTTTCTACATTCTAGATTATAAGTCCGCTACTAAGATGCTTTATTGGCTTAAGGCACAAGAACACTTGTCATCATACTTCTGCAGACAATCTATTTCATATATTTTCTACAACAGAGAATATTTGAGTCTTTCTTATCAGCTATATAATCAAAGGTTTGCTAATAGTTCATTCACAAAAAAACTTTCTCTTACTCAAACTATTACCTACTGTTATCTCTCAACCTTTGCAAAAATGTCAAATCCAAACAATCACGATCTCCATTTAGTGAAAATGAAGAACAAGACACTTAAGAAATTCACTGTCTTATCACTTGCAACAAAAACCTCTGCAGTTAGGACAAGAATTAACGAATTCGATTTTGTCGCAAAAGTTATCTCAGCTAGAATATTTCCACTTGTTTTCAGAAAAGCTGTTATGGAGTCTTGGGGTATCATTTATAGATTACTATTTGAAGAAATTTGATGCAACACCTTTAAGCTCACTCTCGAAGAAGCTAAAGAAGCGGAGAGACTTTGGTTTCTTCGACCTTGTCTCGTGCAATCAATGCATGTCCTCTGTAAATGGGAAAACAATACGAGCTACGAACAACTCGACTTGGTTAATTCTTACGCGTAGATGAGGGTTTATGGATTAGCTAGCTCACAAAACACGATTGAGACTATGGAAACCTTTGGGAACTTCATAGGCGAGCTCGTAGAGATCGATCATCCCGCTAATAATACCGAGGTTAACATTTCTTACACTTTAGAGTGAAATTTTATACCTTCAACTCCATTAAAACCGGATTATTCATTGAACAGTTTGAAGGCCCAGCTTGGGTTTCTTTTAAATATAAAATTCTTGGGTTATTCGGTTATAACTGCGGTTATTTAGGTCACAACAAAGATACTTGTATTGTGGTAATGGTTAGGCCTAAATGAACAGATGATTCGTATAGAGTTTTTAACTGGATCAGGGAAACAACCATTAGAAGTGATGACAAAATATTCCACCTGATAAGGGAAAAAGATCGTTGAGGGGTATTTGATGAGGTCATTATATTTTTTTCCTTTTAGAAGAAATGCAGACTGAGAAGACGATGATGATAATAATTCTTATAATTGGGGACATGAGAATACAAATACGGGTTTTAGGGTTGGAACTATTCACATTTAAGTGCCTAACCAAGACAACAAAGAAGGCGACAATAATGCTAACAAGGAGAGAACATCGAATCTTCAAAAAGGAAAAGGGAGAAATCTTTTGCCATTATAGAATTTTTTAATGCTAATATTAGTAATTGTTAGATTATATATGGAATTATATATTAGATTTATTATTTACCTTAGTTAGAGATATTATTTACCATAGTTATTTTAGACTGCTTGTTCTCCAAGCTAGACTGCTTGCTCTCCAAGTTTAGTCCTAGTATAAATATTGCTATGTAGTTCACTTTAATATCATCAATTCATTCAATACAATACACAGTATTTCGTATTCTTTTCTCTAATTCTAACATGGTATCAGAGCCACTATTCTTGTGACTCGTTCCATTATCATCTTATCACCTCATCATCTCATTACCATCGAAATCCCAAAATACTTACCCATTTTTTTCTTCCGAAAAGTAGTCTCTTAATTCGTGTTTAACTTCTTCATTCGATCACCAAATATAGTCGAATAATATATCAAATCGAAGATCATTTCGATACGGTTCTACCGGTATAAAAATCACCATCATCCGACGCTGCACGCGCCCCCACGCGCCGCCCATAGTCCCGAAGCTGCTGCAAATTTTTTGAAAAAAAAAAAAATCTGAAAAAAAAAGAGAGAAAAAAAACGCCACGTCATCACACCTTCTGCCAGCTACTGTATTGCCACGTCATCGTCATTCCAGGGTTGACTGCCACGTCATCATTGTCTGCCACCCGCTCGAGATTTTTAACCTTCACCCTTCTTGAGGTTTTTCGATCCACTGATTCCGTTTTCGCAGTCTGTTTTCTCAAATTCTTTTTCGGTAAGTCTGTTTGCACAAATTCTTCTAGAAAAACAATGTCTTTTACTCCATCCCGCTCTTTTTCATATCAATATTGCAAGTATTGCCATAAAGATGGTCACGATCTCTTAAACTGTCCCATTCGTATTTGCAAATTTTGTCATATAACTTGTTCAGGTCATTATCTCAATGATTGCCCAAGTCGATCGTCCGTGCCAAATCATGTCAGTAATAGGAAAAATTCTAATATTACATCAAATATCTCGCCCAACTCAATTGCTGATATTTTAAGTATGTTCAAACAAGTCATGTCTCAGTCTTCTCACACTCCTTCGGTTGTAAATTCTGTAACATCTGGTAAGAATTCCTGGTTTTTCGATTCTGGTTGTTCAAATCATATGACATCAGATTCTGACTTGGTTACTGATGTAAACACTATACCACATGCTCCTCCCATTTATACTGCTGATGGTACACCTATGTCAATAAGTCATATTGGGTCAATTTCTAATTCTAGTGCTTCATTTTCTAATGTTTATCTCGTACCTAAACTTTCATTAAATCTTATTTCTGTGGGTCAACTATGTGACCTTGGTCTAACCGTCACTTTCTCTAGTTCTGGTTGTTGTGTGCAGGATCCTAAAACTGGACAGACTCTTGGGACAGGCCGTAAAGTAGGACGACTTTTTGAGCTTGTCAACCTCCATCTCCCATCTCATACAGCTTCTCCTGTTATTCCAACAATCCCATCATCAGTCTCATCACCTCTTCAACTTTGGCACTCTAGATTGGGGCACGCTTCATTAGGTAAACTTCAACCGTTAGTCTCAAAAGGGTCACTAGGTCAGGTTCCCATTGAAAAGATCGACTGTATATCGTGTCAACTCGGTAAACAACCAGCCTTATCCTTTAGTAAAAGTGAATCCACATCATCTGCATGCTTTGACTTAATCCACTCAGATATTTGGGGACCCTCTCCCACACCGACCATGGGGGGATCTCGCTACTTTGTTATATTTGTTGATGACTACTCAAGATTCACATGGATATACCTTATGAAAAACCGGCAGATCTCTTTCAAATCTATTCAGAATTCACTGCCATGATTTACACTCAATTTTCACAACGTATCAAGATTCTCCGTACAGATAATGCCATGGAGTATAAGTCGTCTACCTTTACCTCTCTTCTTCGTCAACATGGCACTGTCTCACATCAATCTTGCCCATACACATCTCAACAGAATGGACGTGCTGAGCGTAAACACCGACACATCCTTGACATCACTCGCACATTTCTCATTTCTGCCATGTTGAAGGAAGTCATTTTTGTTAGTTATTTTTGTTGAAGGAAGTCAGACTCGATTCCTTCTTGTTTACATTAAAATGATACAGTTCGTGGCCAATTACTATCATGCAATGGGTTTTATGGGTGTATCAAAGAATTCTATTAAGTTTAATGAAATGATTCGGAACCTGGACTATTAGTTTTGTTGGGCTTTTGGGCTTTAGGTTCATACCATCTGGACTACCTCAAACTTTTGTCTTTATTAAGTAAACATTAATACAATCTCCAAAATGAAACATTACATCCTTTGGCAAGCCACATTTTCATTTTCTATAAATAGTTGGGCAACTCAATCATTGTATTCATTTTTTTAAAGCATCAATAATTAAAATTATAAGAGAGAGAGAGATAGAAAGAACAAACTTTATTAAGTTCGTTGAAATTTTTAAGAATTCGTGTATCAGTTTCTTTTAAATAGGTTTGTCGTTGTATACTGGAGGTTGAAGCCAATAAACGTAAGACACTTGTATGTGGCCTAAATAACTTAAAGACATCGGATCCAATCCGAGTCTCGACAAGTAAAGTTATTTAGTTATTTACTTTTATTTTAAATCTGTATTAGTTTTTATAATGTTTTATTTGTTTATACAATTAAAACACAACATGGGTTGTGCATGGTGTCCTGGTTCCTTCCTTGGGAACCTATGCATGTCATTTCAGAAGAGGGGATTTGGAATGCATGTTATATATTTTGATTTTAATCCTGTCACAATGGATGTGAAGTTATGTTTTCTTCATTGGAATTGATTTACTCTTGAGCTGGGCGAGTTTGAAAAGGGATGTTCTCGTGTTTGCGAGCTAGGATTTCTTAAATTTTGATCCTATAAATTCTAAAGCTAATTTTAGGACCATTAAGTTCATCTGTAGCGGTTATTACCATGTTATGTTTATCCGCTTTTTATCCACCTCTTTTCTTTCTATGGAATGTGATGGAAACTGAAGTTTTTCTATTATGCAGCTTAGTGAATACACTACTAAAGATAAGTTCCTACCTCTTATTTTCTTCTTTTGGTTGTTTTGCTTTGTCTTTATAACATGTGGGGTTAAGATTTGGTACCTTATTAGATTTTTAAAATTCTAGTCGAACCAAGAGTTACTATATATTACTTCCAACTGACTAAAGGACCTCTTATTCCATCTGCTGGTCCAAGTGTCAATACTCGATGTGTTAGTTGGCTTATCTGTATTCAGGATTTGTCTTTTTACTTGGGGAGTTTCATTATTTATCTTATAAGATCTTATATGGCTAAGCAATGGGACTTATATTTTATTATCTCTATAATGATTTGGAAAGTTAAATTCCAAGACAATTGGAGCCATCATATCGTTGTTCAGCTTGTTGTGGAAGGATTTTCGTTTCTTTATTCTGATATACACGCTAAAACTATTAAGGTTCCAAAGGATTTAAAAAATGTTTCTTGTATCATCACACTTCCCAGCTTAGCTAGAGTTTGGCGTGCAACTTTCTACATTCTAGATTATAAGTCCGCTACTAAGATGCTTTATTGGCTTAAGGCACAAGAACACTTGTCATCATACTTCTGCAGACAATCTATTTCATATATTTTCTACAACAGAGAATATTTGAGTCTTTCTTATCAGCTATATAATCAAAGGTTTGCTAATAGTTCATTCACAAAAAAACTTTCTCTTACTCAAACTATTACCTACTGTTATCTCTCAACCTTTGCAAAAATGTCAAATCCAAACAATCACGATCTCCATTTAGTGAAAATGAAGAACAAGACACTTAAGAAATTCACTGTCTTATCACTTGCAACAAAAACCTCTGCAGTTAGGACAAGAATTAACGAATTCGATTTTGTCGCAAAAGTTATCTCAGCTAGAATATTTCCACTTGTTTTCAGAAAAGCTGTTATGGAGTCTTGGGGTATCATTTATAGATTACTATTTGAAGAAATTTGATGCAACACCTTTAAGCTCACTCTCGAAGAAGCTAAAGAAGCGGAGAGACTTTGGTTTCTTCGACCTTGTCTCGTGCAATCAATGCATGTCCTCTGTAAATGGGAAAACAATACGAGCTACGAACAACTCGACTTGGTTAATTCTTACGCGTAGATGAGGGTTTATGGATTAGCTAGCTCACAAAACACGATTGAGACTATGGAAACCTTTGGGAACTTCATAGGCGAGCTCGTAGAGATCGATCATCCCGCTAATAATACCGAGGTTAACATTTCTTACACTTTAGAGTGAAATTTTATACCTTCAACTCCATTAAAACCGGATTATTCATTGAACAGTTTGAAGGCCCAGCTTGGGTTTCTTTTAAATATAAAATTCTTGGGTTATTCGGTTATAACTGCGGTTATTTAGGTCACAACAAAGATACTTGTATTGTGGTAATGGTTAGGCCTAAATGAACAGATGATTCGTATAGAGTTTTTAACTGGATCAGGGAAACAACCATTAGAAGTGATGACAAAATATTCCACCTGATAAGGGAAAAAGATCGTTGAGGGGTATTTGATGAGGTCATTATATTTTTTTCCTTTTAGAAGAAATGCAGACTGAGAAGACGATGATGATAATAATTCTTATAATTGGGGACATGAGAATACAAATACGGGTTTTAGGGTTGGAACTATTCACATTTAAGTGCCTAACCAAGACAACAAAGAAGGCGACAATAATGCTAACAAGGAGAGAACATCGAATCTTCAAAAAGGAAAAGGGAGAAATCTTTTGCCATTATAGAATTTTTTAATGCTAATATTAGTAATTGTTAGATTATATATGGAATTATATATTAGATTTATTATTTACCTTAGTTAGAGATATTATTTACCATAGTTATTTTAGACTGCTTGTTCTCCAAGCTAGACTGCTTGCTCTCCAAGTTTAGTCCTAGTATAAATATTGCTATGTAGTTCACTTTAATATCATCAATTCATTCAATACAATACACAGTATTTCGTATTCTTTTCTCTAATTCTAACATGGTATCAGAGCCACTATTCTTGTGACTCGTTCCATTATCATCTTATCACCTCATCATCTCATTACCATCGAAATCCCAAAATACTTACCCATTTTTTTCTTCCGAAAAGTAGTCTCTTAATTCGTGTTTAACTTCTTCATTCGATCACCAAATATAGTCGAATAATATATCAAATCGAAGATCATTTCGATACGGTTCTACCGGTATAAAAATCACCATCATCCGACGCTGCACGCGCCCCCACGCGCCGCCCATAGTCCCGAAGCTGCTGCAAATTTTTTGAAAAAAAAAAAAATCTGAAAAAAAAAGAGAGAAAAAAAACGCCACGTCATCACACCTTCTGCCAGCTACTGTATTGCCACGTCATCGTCATTCCAGGGTTGACTGCCACGTCATCATTGTCTGCCACCCGCTCGAGATTTTTAACCTTCACCCTTCTTGAGGTTTTTCGATCCACTGATTCCGTTTTCGCAGTCTGTTTTCTCAAATTCTTTTTCGGTAAGTCTGTTTGCACAAATTCTTCTAGAAAAACAATGTCTTTTACTCCATCCCGCTCTTTTTCATATCAATATTGCAAGTATTGCCATAAAGATGGTCACGATCTCTTAAACTGTCCCATTCGTATTTGCAAATTTTGTCATATAACTTGTTCAGGTCATTATCTCAATGATTGCCCAAGTCGATCGTCCGTGCCAAATCATGTCAGTAATAGGAAAAATTCTAATATTACATCAAATATCTCGCCCAACTCAATTGCTGATATTTTAAGTATGTTCAAACAAGTCATGTCTCAGTCTTCTCACACTCCTTCGGTTGTAAATTCTGTAACATCTGGTAAGAATTCCTGGTTTTTCGATTCTGGTTGTTCAAATCATATGACATCAGATTCTGACTTGGTTACTGATGTAAACACTATACCACATGCTCCTCCCATTTATACTGCTGATGGTACACCTATGTCAATAAGTCATATTGGGTCAATTTCTAATTCTAGTGCTTCATTTTCTAATGTTTATCTCGTACCTAAACTTTCATTAAATCTTATTTCTGTGGGTCAACTATGTGACCTTGGTCTAACCGTCACTTTCTCTAGTTCTGGTTGTTGTGTGCAGGATCCTAAAACTGGACAGACTCTTGGGACAGGCCGTAAAGTAGGACGACTTTTTGAGCTTGTCAACCTCCATCTCCCATCTCATACAGCTTCTCCTGTTATTCCAACAATCCCATCATCAGTCTCATCACCTCTTCAACTTTGGCACTCTAGATTGGGGCACGCTTCATTAGGTAAACTTCAACCGTTAGTCTCAAAAGGGTCACTAGGTCAGGTTCCCATTGAAAAGATCGACTGTATATCGTGTCAACTCGGTAAACAACCAGCCTTATCCTTTAGTAAAAGTGAATCCACATCATCTGCATGCTTTGACTTAATCCACTCAGATATTTGGGGACCCTCTCCCACACCGACCATGGGGGGATCTCGCTACTTTGTTATATTTGTTGATGACTACTCAAGATTCACATGGATATACCTTATGAAAAACCGGCAGATCTCTTTCAAATCTATTCAGAATTCACTGCCATGATTTACACTCAATTTTCACAACGTATCAAGATTCTCCGTACAGATAATGCCATGGAGTATAAGTCGTCTACCTTTACCTCTCTTCTTCGTCAACATGGCACTGTCTCACATCAATCTTGCCCATACACATCTCAACAGAATGGACGTGCTGAGCGTAAACACCGACACATCCTTGACATCACTCGCACATTTCTCATTTCTGCCATGTTGAAGGAAGTCATTTTTGTTAGTTATTTTTGTTGAAGGAAGTCAGACTCGATTCCTTCTTGTTTACATTAAAATGATACAGTTCGTGGCCAATTACTATCATGCAATGGGTTTTATGGGTGTATCAAAGAATTCTATTAAGTTTAATGAAATGATTCGGAACCTGGACTATTAGTTTTGTTGGGCTTTTGGGCTTTAGGTTCATACCATCTGGACTACCTCAAACTTTTGTCTTTATTAAGTAAACATTAATACAATCTCCAAAATGAAACATTACATCCTTTGGCAAGCCACATTTTCATTTTCTATAAATAGTTGGGCAACTCAATCATTGTATTCATTTTTTTAAAGCATCAATAATTAAAATTATAAGAGAGAGAGAGATAGAAAGAACAAACTTTATTAAGTTCGTTGAAATTTTTAAGAATTCGTGTATCAGTTTCTTTTAAATAGGTTTGTCGTTGTATACTGGAGGTTGAAGCCAATAAACGTAAGACACTTGTATGTGGCCTAAATAACTTAAAGACATCGGATCCAATCCGAGTCTCGACAAGTAAAGTTATTTAGTTATTTACTTTTATTTTAAATCTGTATTAGTTTTTATAATGTTTTATTTGTTTATACAATTAAAACACAACATGGGTTGTGCATGGTGTCCTGGTTCCTTCCTTGGGAACCTATGCATGTCATTTCAGAAGAGGGGATTTGGAATGCATGTTATATATTTTGATTTTAATCCTGTCACAATGGATGTGAAGTTATGTTTTCTTCATTGGAATTGATTTACTCTTGAGCTGGGCGAGTTTGAAAAGGGATGTTCTCGTGTTTGCGAGCTAGGATTTCTTAAATTTTGATCCTATAAATTCTAAAGCTAATTTTAGGACCATTAAGTTCATCTGTAGCGGTTATTACCATGTTATGTTTATCCGCTTTTTATCCACCTCTTTTCTTTCTATGGAATGTGATGGAAACTGAAGTTTTTCTATTATGCAGCTTAGTGAATACACTACTAAAGATAAGTTCCTACCTCTTATTTTCTTCTTTTGGTTGTTTTGCTTTGTCTTTATAACATGTGGGGTTAAGATTTGGTACCTTATTAGATTTTTAAAATTCTAGTCGAACCAAGAGTTACTATATATTACTTCCAACTGACTAAAGGACCTCTTATTCCATCTGCTGGTCCAAGTGTCAATACTCGATGTGTTAGTTGGCTTATCTGTATTCAGGATTTGTCTTTTTACTTGGGGAGTTTCATTATTTATCTTATAAGATCTTATATGGCTAAGCAATGGGACTTATATTTTATTATCTCTATAATGATTTGGAAAGTTAAATTCCAAGACAATTGGAGCCATCATATCGTTGTTCAGCTTGTTGTGGAAGGATTTTCGTTTCTTTATTCTGATATACACGCTAAAACTATTAAGGTTCCAAAGGATTTAAAAAATGTTTCTTGTATCATCACACTTCCCAGCTTAGCTAGAGTTTGGCGTGCAACTTTCTACATTCTAGATTATAAGTCCGCTACTAAGATGCTTTATTGGCTTAAGGCACAAGAACACTTGTCATCATACTTCTGCAGACAATCTATTTCATATATTTTCTACAACAGAGAATATTTGAGTCTTTCTTATCAGCTATATAATCAAAGGTTTGCTAATAGTTCATTCACAAAAAAACTTTCTCTTACTCAAACTATTACCTACTGTTATCTCTCAACCTTTGCAAAAATGTCAAATCCAAACAATCACGATCTCCATTTAGTGAAAATGAAGAACAAGACACTTAAGAAATTCACTGTCTTATCACTTGCAACAAAAACCTCTGCAGTTAGGACAAGAATTAACGAATTCGATTTTGTCGCAAAAGTTATCTCAGCTAGAATATTTCCACTTGTTTTCAGAAAAGCTGTTATGGAGTCTTGGGGTATCATTTATAGATTACTATTTGAAGAAATTTGATGCAACACCTTTAAGCTCACTCTCGAAGAAGCTAAAGAAGCGGAGAGACTTTGGTTTCTTCGACCTTGTCTCGTGCAATCAATGCATGTCCTCTGTAAATGGGAAAACAATACGAGCTACGAACAACTCGACTTGGTTAATTCTTACGCGTAGATGAGGGTTTATGGATTAGCTAGCTCACAAAACACGATTGAGACTATGGAAACCTTTGGGAACTTCATAGGCGAGCTCGTAGAGATCGATCATCCCGCTAATAATACCGAGGTTAACATTTCTTACACTTTAGAGTGAAATTTTATACCTTCAACTCCATTAAAACCGGATTATTCATTGAACAGTTTGAAGGCCCAGCTTGGGTTTCTTTTAAATATAAAATTCTTGGGTTATTCGGTTATAACTGCGGTTATTTAGGTCACAACAAAGATACTTGTATTGTGGTAATGGTTAGGCCTAAATGAACAGATGATTCGTATAGAGTTTTTAACTGGATCAGGGAAACAACCATTAGAAGTGATGACAAAATATTCCACCTGATAAGGGAAAAAGATCGTTGAGGGGTATTTGATGAGGTCATTATATTTTTTTCCTTTTAGAAGAAATGCAGACTGAGAAGACGATGATGATAATAATTCTTATAATTGGGGACATGAGAATACAAATACGGGTTTTAGGGTTGGAACTATTCACATTTAAGTGCCTAACCAAGACAACAAAGAAGGCGACAATAATGCTAACAAGGAGAGAACATCGAATCTTCAAAAAGGAAAAGGGAGAAATCTTTTGCCATTATAGAATTTTTTAATGCTAATATTAGTAATTGTTAGATTATATATGGAATTATATATTAGATTTATTATTTACCTTAGTTAGAGATATTATTTACCATAGTTATTTTAGACTGCTTGTTCTCCAAGCTAGACTGCTTGCTCTCCAAGTTTAGTCCTAGTATAAATATTGCTATGTAGTTCACTTTAATATCATCAATTCATTCAATACAATACACAGTATTTCGTATTCTTTTCTCTAATTCTAACATGGTATCAGAGCCACTATTCTTGTGACTCGTTCCATTATCATCTTATCACCTCATCATCTCATTACCATCGAAATCCCAAAATACTTACCCATTTTTTTCTTCCGAAAAGTAGTCTCTTAATTCGTGTTTAACTTCTTCATTCGATCACCAAATATAGTCGAATAATATATCAAATCGAAGATCATTTCGATACGGTTCTACCGGTATAAAAATCACCATCATCCGACGCTGCACGCGCCCCCACGCGCCGCCCATAGTCCCGAAGCTGCTGCAAATTTTTTGAAAAAAAAAAAAATCTGAAAAAAAAAAGAGAGAAAAAAAACGCCACGTCATCACACCTTCTGCCAGCTACTGTATTGCCACGTCATCGTCATTCCAGGGTTGACTGCCACGTCATCATTGTCTGCCACCCGCTCGAGATTTTTAACCTTCACCCTTCTTGAGGTTTTTCGATCCACTGATTCCGTTTTCGCAGTCTGTTTTCTCAAATTCTTTTTCGGTAAGTCTGTTTGCACAAATTCTTCTAGAAAAACAATGTCTTTTACTCCATCCCGCTCTTTTTCATATCAATATTGCAAGTATTGCCATAAAGATGGTCACGATCTCTTAAACTGTCCCATTCGTATTTGCAAATTTTGTCATATAACTTGTTCAGGTCATTATCTCAATGATTGCCCAAGTCGATCGTCCGTGCCAAATCATGTCAGTAATAGGAAAAATTCTAATATTACATCAAATATCTCGCCCAACTCAATTGCTGATATTTTAAGTATGTTCAAACAAGTCATGTCTCAGTCTTCTCACACTCCTTCGGTTGTAAATTCTGTAACATCTGGTAAGAATTCCTGGTTTTTCGATTCTGGTTGTTCAAATCATATGACATCAGATTCTGACTTGGTTACTGATGTAAACACTATACCACATGCTCCTCCCATTTATACTGCTGATGGTACACCTATGTCAATAAGTCATATTGGGTCAATTTCTAATTCTAGTGCTTCATTTTCTAATGTTTATCTCGTACCTAAACTTTCATTAAATCTTATTTCTGTGGGTCAACTATGTGACCTTGGTCTAACCGTCACTTTCTCTAGTTCTGGTTGTTGTGTGCAGGATCCTAAAACTGGACAGACTCTTGGGACAGGCCGTAAAGTAGGACGACTTTTTGAGCTTGTCAACCTCCATCTCCCATCTCATACAGCTTCTCCTGTTATTCCAACAATCCCATCATCAGTCTCATCACCTCTTCAACTTTGGCACTCTAGATTGGGGCACGCTTCATTAGGTAAACTTCAACCGTTAGTCTCAAAAGGGTCACTAGGTCAGGTTCCCATTGAAAAGATCGACTGTATATCGTGTCAACTCGGTAAACAACCAGCCTTATCCTTTAGTAAAAGTGAATCCACATCATCTGCATGCTTTGACTTAATCCACTCAGATATTTGGGGACCCTCTCCCACACCGACCATGGGGGGATCTCGCTACTTTGTTATATTTGTTGATGACTACTCAAGATTCACATGGATATACCTTATGAAAAACCGGCAGATCTCTTTCAAATCTATTCAGAATTCACTGCCATGATTTACACTCAATTTTCACAACGTATCAAGATTCTCCGTACAGATAATGCCATGGAGTATAAGTCGTCTACCTTTACCTCTCTTCTTCGTCAACATGGCACTGTCTCACATCAATCTTGCCCATACACATCTCAACAGAATGGACGTGCTGAGCGTAAACACCGACACATCCTTGACATCACTCGCACATTTCTCATTTCTGCCATGTTGAAGGAAGTCATTTTTGTTAGTTATTTTTGTTGAAGGAAGTCAGACTCGATTCCTTCTTGTTTACATTAAAATGATACAGTTCGTGGCCAATTACTATCATGCAATGGGTTTTATGGGTGTATCAAAGAATTCTATTAAGTTTAATGAAATGATTCGGAACCTGGACTATTAGTTTTGTTGGGCTTTTGGGCTTTAGGTTCATACCATCTGGACTACCTCAAACTTTTGTCTTTATTAAGTAAACATTAATACAATCTCCAAAATGAAACATTACATCCTTTGGCAAGCCACATTTTCATTTTCTATAAATAGTTGGGCAACTCAATCATTGTATTCATTTTTTTAAAGCATCAATAATTAAAATTATAAGAGAGAGAGAGATAGAAAGAACAAACTTTATTAAGTTCGTTGAAATTTTTAAGAATTCGTGTATCAGTTTCTTTTAAATAGGTTTGTCGTTGTATACTGGAGGTTGAAGCCAATAAACGTAAGACACTTGTATGTGGCCTAAATAACTTAAAGACATCGGATCCAATCCGAGTCTCGACAAGTAAAGTTATTTAGTTATTTACTTTTATTTTAAATCTGTATTAGTTTTTATAATGTTTTATTTGTTTATACAATTAAAACACAACATGGGTTGTGCATGGTGTCCTGGTTCCTTCCTTGGGAACCTATGCATGTCATTTCAGAAGAGGGGATTTGGAATGCATGTTATATATTTTGATTTTAATCCTGTCACAATGGATGTGAAGTTATGTTTTCTTCATTGGAATTGATTTACTCTTGAGCTGGGCGAGTTTGAAAAGGGATGTTCTCGTGTTTGCGAGCTAGGATTTCTTAAATTTTGATCCTATAAATTCTAAAGCTAATTTTAGGACCATTAAGTTCATCTGTAGCGGTTATTACCATGTTATGTTTATCCGCTTTTTATCCACCTCTTTTCTTTCTATGGAATGTGATGGAAACTGAAGTTTTTCTATTATGCAGCTTAGTGAATACACTACTAAAGATAAGTTCCTACCTCTTATTTTCTTCTTTTGGTTGTTTTGCTTTGTCTTTATAACATGTGGGGTTAAGATTTGGTACCTTATTAGATTTTTAAAATTCTAGTCGAACCAAGAGTTACTATATATTACTTCCAACTGACTAAAGGACCTCTTATTCCATCTGCTGGTCCAAGTGTCAATACTCGATGTGTTAGTTGGCTTATCTGTATTCAGGATTTGTCTTTTTACTTGGGGAGTTTCATTATTTATCTTATAAGATCTTATATGGCTAAGCAATGGGACTTATATTTTATTATCTCTATAATGATTTGGAAAGTTAAATTCCAAGACAATTGGAGCCATCATATCGTTGTTCAGCTTGTTGTGGAAGGATTTTCGTTTCTTTATTCTGATATACACGCTAAAACTATTAAGGTTCCAAAGGATTTAAAAAATGTTTCTTGTATCATCACACTTCCCAGCTTAGCTAGAGTTTGGCGTGCAACTTTCTACATTCTAGATTATAAGTCCGCTACTAAGATGCTTTATTGGCTTAAGGCACAAGAACACTTGTCATCATACTTCTGCAGACAATCTGTTTCATATATTTTCTACAACAGAGAATATTTGAGTCTTTCTTATCAGCTATATAATCAAAGGTTTGCTAATAGTTCATTCACAAAAAAACTTTCTCTTACTCAAACTATTACCTACTGTTATCTCTCAACCTTTGCAAAAATGTCAAATCCAAACAATCACGATCTCCATTTAGTGAAAATGAAGAACAAGACACTTAAGAAATTCACTGTCTTATCACTTGCAACAAAAACCTCTGCAGTTAGGACAAGAATTAACGAATTCGATTTTGTCGCAAAAGTTATCTCAGCTAGAATATTTCCACTTGTTTTCAGAAAAGCTGTTATGGAGTCTTGGGGTATCATTTATAGATTACTATTTGAAGAAATTTGATGCAACACCTTTAAGCTCACTCTCGAAGAAGCTAAAGAAGCGGAGAGACTTTGGTTTCTTCGACCTTGTCTCGTGCAATCAATGCATGTCCTCTGTAAATGGGAAAACAATACGAGCTACGAACAACTCGACTTGGTTAATTCTTACGCGTAGATGAGGGTTTATGGATTAGCTAGCTCACAAAACACGATTGAGACTATGGAAACCTTTGGGAACTTCATAGGCGAGCTCGTAGAGATCGATCATCCCGCTAATAATACCGAGGTTAACATTTCTTACACTTTAGAGTGAAATTTTATACCTTCAACTCCATTAAAACCGGATTATTCATTGAACAGTTTGAAGGCCCAGCTTGGGTTTCTTTTAAATATAAAATTCTTGGGTTATTCGGTTATAACTGCGGTTATTTAGGTCACAACAAAGATACTTGTATTGTGGTAATGGTTAGGCCTAAATGAACAGATGATTCGTATAGAGTTTTTAACTGGATCAGGGAAACAACCATTAGAAGTGATGACAAAATATTCCACCTGATAAGGGAAAAAGATCGTTGAGGGGTATTTGATGAGGTCATTATATTTTTTTCCTTTTAGAAGAAATGCAGACTGAGAAGACGATGATGATAATAATTCTTATAATTGGGGACATGAGAATACAAATACGGGTTTTAGGGTTGGAACTATTCACATTTAAGTGCCTAACCAAGACAACAAAGAAGGCGACAATAATGCTAACAAGGAGAGAACATCGAATCTTCAAAAAGGAAAAGGGAGAAATCTTTTGCCATTATAGAATTTTTTAATGCTAATATTAGTAATTGTTAGATTATATATGGAATTATATATTAGATTTATTATTTACCTTAGTTAGAGATATTATTTACCATAGTTATTTTAGACTGCTTGTTCTCCAAGCTAGACTGCTTGCTCTCCAAGTTTAGTCCTAGTATAAATATTGCTATGTAGTTCACTTTAATATCATCAATTCATTCAATACAATACACAGTATTTCGTATTCTTTTCTCTAATTCTAACATGGTATCAGAGCCACTATTCTTGTGACTCGTTCCATTATCATCTTATCACCTCATCATCTCATTACCATCGAAATCCCAAAATACTTACCCATTTTTTTCTTCCGAAAAGTAGTCTCTTAATTCGTGTTTAACTTCTTCATTCGATCACCAAATATAGTCGAATAATATATCAAATCGAAGATCATTTCGATACGGTTCTACCGGTATAAAAATCACCATCATCCGACGCTGCACGCGCCCCCACGCGCCGCCCATAGTCCCGAAGCTGCTGCAAATTTTTTGAAAAAAAAAAAAATCTGAAAAAAAAAAGAGAGAAAAAAAACGCCACGTCATCACACCTTCTGCCAGCTACTGTATTGCCACGTCATCGTCATTCCAGGGTTGACTGCCACGTCATCATTGTCTGCCACCCGCTCGAGATTTTTAACCTTCACCCTTCTTGAGGTTTTTCGATCCACTGATTCCGTTTTCGCAGTCTGTTTTCTCAAATTCTTTTTCGGTAAGTCTGTTTGCACAAATTCTTCTAGAAAAACAATGTCTTTTACTCCATCCCGCTCTTTTTCATATCAATATTGCAAGTATTGCCATAAAGATGGTCACGATCTCTTAAACTGTCCCATTCGTATTTGCAAATTTTGTCATATAACTTGTTCAGGTCATTATCTCAATGATTGCCCAAGTCGATCGTCCGTGCCAAATCATGTCAGTAATAGGAAAAATTCTAATATTACATCAAATATCTCGCCCAACTCAATTGCTGATATTTTAAGTATGTTCAAACAAGTCATGTCTCAGTCTTCTCACACTCCTTCGGTTGTAAATTCTGTAACATCTGGTAAGAATTCCTGGTTTTTCGATTCTGGTTGTTCAAATCATATGACATCAGATTCTGACTTGGTTACTGATGTAAACACTATACCACATGCTCCTCCCATTTATACTGCTGATGGTACACCTATGTCAATAAGTCATATTGGGTCAATTTCTAATTCTAGTGCTTCATTTTCTAATGTTTATCTCGTACCTAAACTTTCATTAAATCTTATTTCTGTGGGTCAACTATGTGACCTTGGTCTAACCGTCACTTTCTCTAGTTCTGGTTGTTGTGTGCAGGATCCTAAAACTGGACAGACTCTTGGGACAGGCCGTAAAGTAGGACGACTTTTTGAGCTTGTCAACCTCCATCTCCCATCTCATACAGCTTCTCCTGTTATTCCAACAATCCCATCATCAGTCTCATCACCTCTTCAACTTTGGCACTCTAGATTGGGGCACGCTTCATTAGGTAAACTTCAACCGTTAGTCTCAAAAGGGTCACTAGGTCAGGTTCCCATTGAAAAGATCGACTGTATATCGTGTCAACTCGGTAAACAACCAGCCTTATCCTTTAGTAAAAGTGAATCCACATCATCTGCATGCTTTGACTTAATCCACTCAGATATTTGGGGACCCTCTCCCACACCGACCATGGGGGGATCTCGCTACTTTGTTATATTTGTTGATGACTACTCAAGATTCACATGGATATACCTTATGAAAAACCGGCAGATCTCTTTCAAATCTATTCAGAATTCACTGCCATGATTTACACTCAATTTTCACAACGTATCAAGATTCTCCGTACAGATAATGCCATGGAGTATAAGTCGTCTACCTTTACCTCTCTTCTTCGTCAACATGGCAATGTCTCACATCAATCTTGCCCATACACATCTCAACAGAATGGACGTGCTGAGCGTAAACACCGACACATCCTTGACATCACTCGCACATTTCTCATTTCTGCCTCATGCCCGGAACGTTTTTGGGGAGAAGCCGCCCTCACAGCTGTGTATGTAATAAATCGTTTACCCTCTCTCATTATTGATAATCTTACCCCATATGAACGTCTACATGGTAACCCACCCATATATGACCTCTTTCGCGTCTTTAGTTGTGCTTGTTTTGTCATGGTTCCTCCTCATGAACGTACTAAACTTGAACCTCGAGCTCGTCTATGTTGTTTTATAGGTTATGGGATTGAACATAAAGGTTATAGGTGTTGGGATCCACTCTCAAAACGTTTGCGTATATCACGTCATGTGATTTTCTGGGAAAATAAAATGTTTTCATCCCTATCACCGTTCTCTCTTCCTCATGCTCCATCTTTACGTTTATTCACAGACCCGGCCGTGGATTTATTCCCTAGTGATGATAATGACACAAGTTCAAATTCAGATCCAAGATCTCCCACGTCTCCTGTACCAGTGCCCCCAAGGTCCTCCACTGATATGGTCCATCCCGAGTCATCTGCTCCAGTCGAAGATCCTGTACCAGATTCCGAGTCTCCAAATCACCTACCTCCTCGAGTAAGAAAACTTCCCACACATCTTCGTGATTATCATTGTTTTTCTACTATTTTATCTCTGCATGAGCCTCAAAGTTACCGTGAAGCTAGTTCTAACAATTTATGGCAGAAAGCTATGGCAGAAGAATTGTGTGCATTAGAAGACAAACATACATGGGATTTAGTTGATCTCCCTCCAGGAAAACATGCTATGGGATGCAAATGGGTTTACAAGATCAAAACACGGTCTGATGGTTCGATTGAGCGATATAAAGCTCGTCTTGTTGCAAAAGGGTTTACTCAATAATATGGCATCGACTATGAAGAAACATTTGCCCCGGTTGCTCGCCTCACATCTGTTCGTAGTCTTGTTGCTGTTGCCGCAGTTAAGAATGCATGTTAACAAATGGAAATTATTTCAAATGGATGTTAAGAATGCATTTCTTAACGGTGATCTTACAGAAGAAGTGTTTATGAAGCCTCATCCAGGTTACCGTCATCCTCCTCATAAGGTGTGTAAACTTCGTCGTGCTCTATATGGTCTTAAACAAGCTCCTCGTGCCTGGTTCTCTAAGTTTAGTTCTGTCATTGGTGATTTTGGATTTATCTCAAGCGAGCATGACTCTGCTCTTTTCATTCGTCACTCTTTTGCTGGTATGATCTTGTTGTTATTGTATGTAGATGATATGGTTATCACAGGTGATGATTCAAAAGGTATTTCTGATCTCAAGAAATTTCTTGGTCAACACTTTGAGATGAAGGATCTTGGTATTCTCAATTATTTCCTTGGTATTGAGGTTTCTTCGAGTTCGGATGGTTATTATCTCTCTCAGGCTAAGTACTCATCAGATCTTATTGTTCGTGCTGGACTCACTGATAGTAAGACATCGTCTACTACTCTTGATCCTACTTTACGTCTTACACCGATGGATGGTACTCCCCTTGAGGATCCATCTTTATATCGTCAATTGGTTGGTAGTCTTATATATCTCACAGTCACTCGGCCTGATCTTGCTTATGCTGTCCACTTGGTTAGCCAGTTTATGTCTGCTCCTCGCTCCACTCATTATGCAGGCGTTCTCCGTATTTTGCGCTATGTGAAGGGAACTTTATTTCACAGTTTGTTTTTCTCCGCGAGCGCCTCACTCGTTTTACATGATATTCAGATGCAGATTGGGCTGGCGATCCCACTGATCGTCGTTCAACAACTGAGTACTGCTTTCAGTTAGGCGATTCTCTCATCTCATGGCGAAGTAAAAAGCAAACAGTTGTTGCTCGTTCTAGTACCGAAGCTGAATATCGTGCACTTGCTGACGCTACTCAGGAGGTGATATGGCTTCGCTGGCTCCTTTCAGATATGGGTGCTCCTCAGGCTACTGGCACGATTCTTCACTGTGATAATCAAAGTGCTATCCAAATTGCACATAATGATGTTTTTCATGAGCGTACTCGTCATATAGAGTGTGATTGTCATTTCATTCGTCAACATGTTGCTCAGGGTACGACAAGACTCCAGTACACACCTTCTGTTGACCAGCTAGCTGATATCTTCACCAAAGCTCATCCTCCAGGTCGTCTCATGGATTTGATTGCCAAACTCAAGCTAGTGTCATTCTCACCACCTTGAGTTTGAGGGGGGGTGTTAGATTATATATGGAATTATATATTAGATTTATTATTTACCTTAGTTAGAGATATTATTTACCATAGTTATTTTAGACTGCTTGTTCTCCAAGCTAGACTGCTTGCTCTCCAAGTTTAGTCCTAGTATAAATATTGCTATGTAGTTCACTTTAATATCATCAATTCATTCAATACAATACACAGTATTTCGTATTCTTTTCTCTAATTCTAACAGTAATGAGGATGTTATGGAGATTTCCAGAGAGAAATATCCTGGGCTACACAAAATCTTACAGGATGAAATGGGCGACTTTGGTGATAATATTATTATCAATAACAAAACTGTGTCTGAAATCTAGAACGTGAGAGAAGTGGAGATAGAGCAGATGTATAAGAACTTCATGGAGGATAGCAACTTGGAGATGTCAAGAAACAATTTACTTTTCATGAATGGTACGTGGCGGAAGAGCAGCGTTGTTAGAGGTCTTACTATAAGCGAACCAGAACAGATAGCGGGGTTTGACAGATACGAACCTAATTTCTTTCATCAACAAGTTAATATCGATATGTTTAACATGATGAGTGGTTTTGTGAACGAGGGTGGTGTTAATGGAGAAGACAAAGGAAAGAAGGTTGATATGGATAATTTCAAAGGTTATGACAATTACGAACCTGATGAGGTGATACTTCCAACTCTCAATCTATTCATATTAGTAGACATTTATCCCAAGATACGGAGTTTAATCAGGAAGCGTATAAAACTCCAAGGATGTGCATTTTTGGACCTAGGAAGAAGTTTACGTGGCCTGCTGAGATGAAGAGGAAAACCGCTCCTACAGGAGGCATGTCTGCACCACATTCAAAGCGTATTAGATTGGAAGAAATGGACGAATTGGGCAAAAAAAATTCTCGAAATGCAAGGGTCTTGGATTAATTATTTGTGAGCTTTTGCGAAATGAAAACCCAGTTTTTGTATAAAGATCTGAGGTTTTGTGGACCTAATGAGATGGTGGATAGTGAAATGGAGCTAAGAAGGTATTATTATTGTAGTGCACCTGAATGCGATGGACATTTGCGTGGTGATGAGAATTCAGAAACTGATACTGATGATGATGCGTGTACCTGGGACCAGCCCGTGAAGGCAAGCATCGACTTGAACCTTGCTGAGGGTAGCGGCCAGCCCATCTCTAAAGTGCCCGGCTTCAATGGATAGTATAATGGTGTGGAATTGTCAGGGAGTTAGGGAAACCCCGACAAGAGAAATGTTTAAGTCCCTCATGCGAAGTTCAAGCTCTCTTTTATTTGTCTTTTGGAATCAAGGTTAAAAAAATGATCTCAAATCTTGTAGTTTTCTTAATCTATTCCCAAATTAAATCGTAATCAACCCCAGAGGAAGAAAGTTTAGGTCCGGGGGGATTACGCTTGTTTGGAAGGATAATTTTAGTGTTAGTGTTTGTATCTCATGCTCCAACTATGTCATTTGCAAAGTTTCAAAATCTAAATCATTTTCTTGGTATATTATTTTACTTTATGCACCTACTAATCACAACGCAAGACTAAAAATATTCGATAATATAACTAATTGAAAGAGTAAAATTTCTAAACCCGTCTTAATTATTGGGGACTTCAATGAAATTTATAAAGCATCGGAGAAGCGAGAGAATATATCACCAAATATCGAAAGAATGATGCGCTTTAATGACTTCATTATTTTGAATAGTCTTATCGACATCCCTACTAAAGGTTGTCATTTTACATGGACAAACAAAAGAAAAGGGGAATAAAACGTGCTAGAAAGATTAGATAGAGGTCTTGCAACAGATTCTTGATATAATTAATTTCCTGAAGCCATTATTTAAGTGCCTCCGGCAATTGGCTCTGATCATTCGCCACTGATTTTACAAAGGTCTGGTGATTATAAGACAAACTCTAAATATTTCATATTTGAATCACGTTTGTTGGATAATCTCCAATGTAGAGACGTTGTTCGTAAAGCGTGGAATAAAAATAGAAATGTCAAGAGTTCTCAAAATTTCATCAATAAAAGGGACGCGGCATGTCTCGCTCACACGGGATGGAGCCGAGAAACTTTTTGTAACAGTAGGGAACTAATTGGTAGATGTCAACGTATTCTTTAAGATATTTAAATTGGTGAAGCTAGTGAGAAATATTTCGAAACATAATCTAAAATTAAAACTGAGTTGGAAACTCTATGGGCACAAGAAGAATATTTTTGGGCCGATAGAGCTGCAACGACTATTAGAAGGAATTCCAACAGAATCACGGATATGAGGGATGATAATGAGGTATAGAGAGATAATCCCAATGATGTGAAGGAAATAATCGAGGGGTATTTCAAAGAGTTATTTAAATCCAACCCAACTTATAATATCGAGGAGGTTGTCCTTCATACTCCTAACAAATTTGATGATAATATGAATTTGGCACTCATTAAAATTCTTGATGAAGAGGAGATCAAAAAGGTAGTTTTTGCTATGTCGGGGTCTAAAGCCCCATGACCGGACGAGCTCCCAGGAAAGTTTTATCAAGATCTCTGGGAGATAATTAAAACGGGTATAGTTAATATAGTTAAGGAATTCCTTACAAGTGACACATAGTTGGATAAAATTAACGATACACTGATTACGCTTATCCCGAAAGGGAAGAACCAGACATCTATGAAAGACTATTGCCCAATTTCATGTATCAATTTTAGCAATAAAATTATTGCGAAATTATGGCACTGAGATATACAGGACGTATGCAAGTTTTAATAATAAATAAGATTCGTTCCGCAGAGATGAAGAAAGTTTGGAAGAACTTATGCAAATTATCAAGTGCAGATAAGAAAGCTAGAAGAAATAATACGCAAATAAAGAAAAGACAAGTAGATTTTTGTTTGGTTTTTGTAAAGAGAAAATTAAACTAAATAAATTAAAGACAAAAAATTAAATACGAAGAGAAGATAGTATGAGAGTTTAGCTCGAGAAACTAGCAAGTAATCCCCACTAGCCTTGTTTATTCTAAACATGTAAGGGTGAATTATGTAGAATTGCAATAACCAGGATTCTAAATTCCTCCCTATCCCCGGAGAGCGAACTAGGGCGGCGACCTCACAATCACAAGGGGACTTAAATAGTATGATCCTACGCCACTAGGGTCCTAAGTAAGACTGGCCTACTAATGATGATTGGTGATTAAATTAAATCCTAATGATTATCTAGTTAGGCAAATCTTGCCAGGATTTATTCCGTACACTAGACGTTATGTGGTGTTTCAATAATTAGACACCCCTTCCGGGTGACCATATAACTACTATTAAGGTAATCCTAAACGTTTGCAACCGCAACGAAAACATACAATAAGTCAAAACACATAATCGGAGAATAAAACATGAATTCAATTTAAATACGAAGGTATACCAAATTAGATAGATGTAAAAAAAGTCTAGGGTTCATACATATATGCTAAATCTCAAGCTAAAATAAATTAGTTCATACTAGAAGAAGAAAAGAAAACAATTACAAATTTGAAGGCTTGTGAAGACATGATATGATGTTCAGCTCCTTCCAGACTTCTCTTCTCGTGTTGTAAGCTTCCTCTTGGCTTAAGGTTTGCCAAGGATGTATTTCTTCTGATTAGAGGGTGTATTTATAGAGTATATGAAACCCTAAAACGTTTTCTTAGAGTGGAAGACAAGTAACTTGGACTCCTAGCCCAACTCTAATTCGTAACCCTAAAATATAGAAAAAGTAAGATTCTGTTGCTGCTTTGTTTTGGATGTAACTCCTTCAATACTTATCTGTTTGATGTGTTCGTTATGTCAAAACTGATCATTTTGGAAAGCTCGATCACTTTTCTTCAGACCATTCTTCCAAATTCTAAGCAAATATTGAGTTATGATCACGTTTATGTTTGTAGCTGGTGAAATTCAAATTTACTTGGCAACTTTATCTTTTCCTTTTTCCATATTTCTTTCCTTTATCTCTAATTTCCATGTATATCCTCTTTCCCTTATCTTTTAGAATTGATTTGTCATCTAATTAATTACAATATATCTTTAAAGCTTCACAATTAACAAACAATTAAACCCAATATGGTCTAAAAATAATAAACAATCAAATCAAGACAAAAAATAGGAAAGTGTACTAAATCATGAAAATATCGGCCAATATCCTAATAAATACACCTAAAATGATGTCTCCAACTAAAATTAAATCATCACGAATAGGGAGACATCAAGACCCCCAATTCAAAGTTGTATCGTCCCGATACAATAAAAGTAAAGAACAGTAGGGTAGTCAAATAATAAAAAGAGAAGAAGAAGTAGGAGGAGAAGAAGAATAGAACACAATGAATGACCCTAGAGTAAAATATCTAAAAAGTCTCATGTAGCAGTGCTAAATAAATAATGCACACTTACATCTAATATACACATAATCAACAATCAATAAATTCAAGTTTAGATTAACTTCGCAATGCTAGAAGGAGAGGTTTTCAACTCAGTTCGTGTTAATGGCTATAGGTTGTTCATAGGTCCTAGTATAGCATCCAGTGGTTCAATCACCTACAACCTAATAGATTCATTGTTTCTCCACCAAGTATCTAGAAATCCTAAGGTATTTTGGTTATAACGTGTCTTAGGGACAGTGTGGTATATTTGGATAATGAAAAGTGATATTTTGGCTCTATCCTCATATTCTTTCAATGAATCGCCTTAGAGCTTGAGTTTTTTACTCGAATATGTTCTCACACAACCCAATTTTTGATGCCTTAATGTGCATCCCCAATAACCCAAGTAAAACCTTTTCACGATGATATACAAATTTCACTTTGCCGGTCCAAATATTTTTCAATTTTTCATATTAATTCTTCTTTTGTATAGTTATGACTCTCTTTTTGATGTTGAGATGTCATGCTATTTTTTTCTCATAAATATTTTTTTCTTTTCAATTCATGCTTTTCAGCTTTTTTTACCTACTCTTACCCCGACAAAGGGTTACAATTATAATTTTTTTCATCATCAATATAATCACAATTACAATTTCCCAATCCCAATGTTCTCTAATGATGAAACCCACCACCCCAAACTCAAGCTCTAAAAACGACTTGTCTCAAGTTTTGCGATTCGAGTGCGGGTCATATGGATAAGTCCTATAAACTAAGGGTTATGGCTTATAATGTGGTTAAATAAAAGGCTTTAGAAAGGCTCAAAGGGGCTAAGGCGGATAAATAATAATAATTATATTCAAATAAAAGGGTGAGAAAGCTAAAAGGCTTCAAGTGGCTTCAATATGAAAGAACTGCTTTATTCACTTTTCTAACTACCGGATTTTGTTATTTTTTCACTGCTAGTTCATTAATAAGTGGGTTTTCAACTACTTTCAAACCTCACATTCTACACACCAAATAAATCTCCCTAAGTTTGAACATGTCTTCTTAGCATTGCTCATTAACTTTTCTATCTTTTATATCATGTTTTCATACATGCATACTACACATATTTGTGACATCTTTCAAAAACATACTACTTACTATCATTAACTTAATTAAATCATGCTCAATAGGTACATTCAATATATTTTATGCCAATTCAAACCTAAATTTTTTAAATTTTATGCAAAAACAAAAAGGAAGATGAGGACAACGAATCCCCACCCCTGACTCAAAAGTGAGTTGTGTCCCCACGACTTGAAAAAGACTCAATAAAGCAATAAAATTTAAAATTAAACTAAACTAAACTACCTAATGAGTACAAGAAATTAAGAAGCAGAATTAGAACTGGGTACCTGGCCATAAAGATCTAGCAAAACCTCCTTCGAAGAAGAAGAAGAATAATTATCAATATCCAAGTTCTCAGTTACTCCAGCCAATAACTGATTAATCTTGTCAATTTCCTCCTAGCATGCAACAAATTCTTTCTTCATGCAATTAAATTCATCCGTAAATTTAATTGCCCATTCTGGTGGCATGCATGAATTATTAGGATATGAAGAAGAACTTTGATCTTGAATTGGTGTATTTGCTTTAGGCCTTGGTGGTACACTCATTCTAGCTGTTAATCTCTTTCGTAGTGGTTGTGTTGGTGCCTCTATCTTTGGTTTCTTTTCAATAGGCTCATCAAGGTCAATGGCCTTTTTAATTGTGGCTCCAGGCAAATTCTTGTTCTTCCCTAAGATTGAACACTTCCTCTTATAATCCAAAGCATCTGTTTTGTTCGTCATCTCTGATTAACCCACAACTCAAGTTACACCATGTATAGTATAAAGTTAAGAAATCTTTGTGTGGCTTGAGTGTCTTGCTTGGATGAATGACTAATAATGGTAGAAGAAGGTTTTATTGATTGTTTTTGGAAGAATTATTGATAGCTTGACGATCTTGGTGGTGTTTTATGGTGTTTTATGGTGTAGTGTAATGAATTTGATGAAGAATATGTGTTTGTGGAGGAAGGATGAAAGATTTCTTGTTTTTTGTTGTGTTTGTTGTGGAGGTTTAATCAAGCTTCAAGATGTATTTATAAGGCTTGGGTCTAAAAAAATTCGTATTGGAGAGGCTAGGCTTTGATCTTGGTAAGGTAAGAAGTTGATTAGGAAAGAATCTCTTCACAAACCGCCTCGGACAGGTATACCGGTGAGATCGGCGGTATACCGGTGATGTCCCCCTAAATGTTCTTATTTTAGACCCTTGGGAGACATCATTTTTTATTTTATTTGATAAATTTGATAGACTTTTGGGCTAAATATGCAATTATCCGAATTTCCTCTTTTATTTCTAGTATTTTTAATTTATTAAACTTTTGCGCGTAATCTTGTGTATTTTAGTAAAAAGTTTGTAGGTTTTGAATATTAGCTAGGAGAGGAACAAGAGAATAAATTCAAAGATCGTGATACGGAGTCAAAGCTTGAAGTTAAATCCCGGAAAGAGTTATATTTTGGAGCTGCAAATCTGGAAAACTGTCAAATATTGCTGATTTCGAGACACTTACGAGTTGATTTAGCCGCTGACCCTTGAAGATATTATATTCCTTATCGAGTTACGGAAATTTGGCAAGTGGTTTGAGGTCAATCGAAGTTGTAACGAACCGGTTAGTGCTGATTTAGTGAAGGTGATGCAGCAGTTACGGGATTTGGGCTTGATTAGTGGACTTGGACTTTTTATTATTCACTTAATCCTCAATTAAAAGCCCATTCCGAATTTGAGCTTATAAAAGGAGATTTTGACTTCTATTTTTCATACAATTCAATTTTCATAAGTCAGAGCATCAGAGAGAAGTCAAGGCAAGGAAGAAGGAAGAAGCTACGAAGCTGGAGACTGTCTATATCTCCGATTCTCAGCCAATCCTAATCCGAAATTAGGTTTCTTTGTATTTCCTTTCTATGAACAATATGAATTCTTCTTTTAATTTAGTTTGTGTCTTTTCTTTAATTATGAGCTAAATCCATTTAGTACTTGGGAACGCATAATGGGTTAATCCCTACTTTGTTTTATTTCATATGATTGGATTTGGGATTTCATTAATTTAATTCAAATTGGGTCTTTTACATTTTTTCTGTAATTTGTGATTGTTTACTGTTATTAACGTAGCTAATTAATAATGGGTGTTAGTATCTAGGCTATTCCACATAGTGGCGTGTGGATCATCTTAACGGGGGGTTTAGATACGAAATTAATTACAGAATATAGGAAAGAAATAATTTGACTCTGACGAGCGTAATTAATCTTATGGCCTATTGGGCATTTTTAGCTTAATCATTCGAAGGTGGATCATAATCACCCTGACGGGGTTTGTGACACCCTAGAATAGCTTCGTAGTCCACCGTGACGGGGGTACGAAGATTCCCGAATCCCGACCAATGTTAATTGACCAATTTGTCCCTTAAAGAACATATGGAATGAAATATAGTTAGGAGAAAGCCTTGCGTCTCTCAAGTACTGCCTGCTCATATTTACGTCTAGCTTTTATTTACTTGCGTCTAGTTATTTATTTGCATTTTTACATTAGTCTTTCATACTTAGGATTAGTAAAAACCAACCAACCAACTATCAAATCATTTAATTGCTTGCATAAGTGCGATCATTCATTAATTGATAAGCATTGAAGTCAACCATACCATCCTTGCGAACAAATCTGTTATCACTATTATTACTTGGGACAACCGTACACTTGCGGTTGTGGTTCTCTTTACTTATTACATTATTTTTAGAACACACAAAGGACCACCAAGTTTTTGGCGCCGCTGCCGCGGAACGGTAGCGTGTGACCACGATGTTTACCCTTTAGTGACTAGTTGCATTTATTTTTATTTTTATCTGTTTTACGCTTTTTGTTTGTTCATCTTTTCCAGGTTTTTAGGTTTGGTGTATGCGAAGGAGACTCTTTAAGGATCTTGAGCCATCACCTCCGATCCTTAATAATCCAGAATCATTAATCAGACTTGCTAACAAGAGAAAGAAAGAACAAGAAGCTAGAGAAGTAGAAGAATTAGCGAACAAAATGGATAATATTAACCTTCATAACCAAGAGAACCCAGGATTTCAGCTAAACGCAAATGGTCAGCCACTAGTGCCTCCAGGAATTCCTAATCTTCCAATTCCACCTGTCATTCCTAATCCTCCAGTTCAAGTTCAAATAGCCGACCCATGGTTTCTTACCGGTCCAGCACAAGAACCATTCCTTGCCCCTCCTCTTGGGATTGGCCCAGCTAATATCAATGTTCCGAGATTTCGTCTAGATTCGGGTATGCTAGCTCAATTTCAGAATTTCGGAAACTTTCGTGGCAAGCCCAGAGAAGATCCACTTCGCGCAGTACAAAAATTTATGCAAATCTGCGATTCATACATTACGCAAGGAGTAACAAGGGAGCAGATATATTTTGCTACATTCAGATTTTTTTTAATAGATGGAGCGAGTGATTGGCATGATCCGCAAGAACCAGGAAAGATTACGAATTGGGAACAGTTACAGGCTACATTTTTCGACAGATATTATCCATCCAACATGAGGTTAGATGCTCATTTTGAGTTAACACATTTCCGACAAGAATATGATGAAGCGTTGGGTAGAAGTTGGTCGAGATTTCAGAAATGTTTACGAAGAGTCCCCAATCACGAACTTTCAGAACAACAGCAATTGAAAATTTTCTATAAGGGTCTTGAGGGGAGTTCACGAAAAGATTTAGATTTGTTATGTGGTGGTGCGTTTTTACGAGTTCAACCTGCTTACGCAAGAATTATTTTAGATAGAACAGTCGATAATGAAGTAGGATGGAATACCGTACGAATACCAGTTAAAGGAGGCGTTAATAATGTCAACATTGAAGAGAAGTTCAACTCCTTAGAGAACAAGATACAAACCACATTAGAACAACATTTGAGACAACTTACATTAGCCGTGAAAGAAGGTTTATTGAATAAAAGGGGTGAGATAAAAGCTGCTCAAGAAGTGTATGGATGTGAGTATTGTGGTGTGAATGATCACGATTGGGAGAATTGCCAGAATAATCAAGAGTCCGTGATGTTTGTCTCCAATAGAGGAAGCTTTAATTCGAGTGGTAATGGATATCAGCCTAACAGAAACCATCCTGGGTTTCAATATTCGAATCCTAATGGGGCTGCCAATCCTACTTATGCTTATCAGCCGCGTCCCTAGGGTAGTAACAACAATTATAACCCAAGACCTCAGAATCATTACCAAGGAGGACAGAATCAGGGAAACTATGTTCAGAGACAAGGTCCTCAAAAAATTATAACGAAACCATGAACCAAAAAGCCTTACCTTCTCATCCTCAAGAAGGTGCAATTAACCTTCAAGAAACTGTTGAAAACTTAATTGCTCTCCAAACGCAAGCTATTCAGAATCAACAAGCGTCTGACGCACAAATTAAACTATTAGAGAATCAGCTTGCTCAAATCTTAAAACAACTTAATCCGCGTCCACAAGGGCAACTCCCTAGTGACACAGAAAATCCGAGACAACATGAAGATTGCAAAGCTGTTACTCTCAGAAGTGGTAAGAACCTCCCTCCACCTCCTTTTCCAGTTATGAAAGAGAAAGAAGTTCCGAGAAAAGAAAAGTATGTGGTTGAGAAAGAGAAAGATGTTGAGTTTGAAGAAACAGAGAGGCCGATTGAGGTTCCAAAGAAGTAAGATGATGTTGTAAGCAATCGCCCTCCTCCACCATTTCCATCTTGAGTTCAGAAAAAGGGTGATATGGCCGATTATCAAAGATTCTTGAACAAGGTGAGTGGCCTCAATATTAATATTCCATTGTTACAAGCTATTAGGGATGTTCCCAAAGATGCAAAGTTCTTACAAAAGGGCCCTCACCAACAAAAGGCCGTATTGTGATAATGAGATGGTTGGTCTTCCTGAAGAATGTAGTACTATTTGTCAAAGCAAATTACCTCCAAAGTTACTTGATCCTGGGAGTTTCACGATTCCGATATCAATTGGAGAGGAATGGAAAGGTAAGGCACTATGTGATTTGGGTGCAAGCATCGATCTTATGCCCAAGTCGATCTTTGATAAACTGAAAATTGGAGAAGCAAGACCTACTTCTATGGTCTTGCAAATGGCGGATCGATCTCTTGCACATCCGGAAGGTCGAATTGAAGATGTCCTCGTTAAGGAAGGTACTTTGGTATTTCCCGTTGATTTTGTTATTCTTGAATACGATGCGGATAGGAATATCCCCATTATTTTGGGAAGACCATTCCTAGCCACGGGGCGTACCTTAATTGACGTAGAGAACGGTGAATTGACGATGAGAATCCAAGACGAGGAGGTCAAATTTAATGTGTTCCGAGCTATGAAGTTTCCGGATTCTCAAGAAGATTGCTTCCGAATGGATGTAGTTGAGCATGCCACATAAGAGGTATATAATGAATTTACTTATGATGATATCTTGCAGGCAGCTTTGACTATGGATGTACCTGAGTTCATGGAGGAGCTTGCCGAAACAGTGGCAGCTCTTAATTTTGAGAATCCTAAGTATAGGCGTCCTGCCTATGAACCTGTGAGAGAACCGGGGGAGATTATTCCTAGAAAGAAGCCTTCAATCGAATCTCCTCCGCAGTTGGAAGAAAAGTCATTACCAGCACACTTGAGGTATGCGTATTTAGGTACTAATGAAACTTTACCTGTTATTGTTTCAGCAGACTTAACAGGTCCTTAAGAAGATAAATTGTTGCGTGTGTTAAGAGCCAACAAAGAGGCGATAGGATGGACAATTGCTGACATCAAAGGCATTAGTCCCTCCTATTGTCAACACAAAATTATACTTGAAGATGATAACGCACGGTCAGTTGAAGGTCAAAGGAGATTAATGCCTGCTACGAAAGATGTAGTGAAGAAGGAAGTTATCAAGCTGTTAGACGCGGGGATTATCTATCCCATCTCTAGTAGTGAATGGGCGAGTCATGTTCAATGTGTGCCAAAGAAAGGAGGAATTACAATTGTTCTAAATGCTCAGAATGAAGCCATTCCTTCAAGAACGGTTGTTGGATGGAGAGTTTGCATGGATTACCGGAAATTGAACAAGGCCACCAGGAAAGATCACTTCCCCCTGCCCTTCATTGATCAGATGCTAGATAAGTTGGCTGGTAGAGAGTACTATTGCTTCTTAGATGGCTATTCTGGGTATAATCAGATCTATGTGGCTCCAGAAGATCAACATAAAACAACATTTACATGCCCATTTGGTACTTTTGCATATCGTAGAATGCCATTTGGGTTGTGTAATGCACCTGCTACCTTTCAGAGATGTATGATGGCTATCTTCTGGGATATGATTGATATTTTTCTTGAAGTCTTTATGGATGATTTTTCCGTGTTTGGTGATGATTTTGATAAATGTTTACATAACTTGGATAAAGTGTTAATCAGATGCAAGGAAACAGATTTGGTCTTAAACTGGGAGAAGTGTCATTTCATGGTTCGCGAAGGTATAGTTCTGAGTCACAAGGTTTCCAGTGCTGGGTTAGAGGTTGATAGAGCAAAGATAGAGGTAATTAAAACTCTTCCGCCTCCTATTTCTGTTAAAGGGGTAAGAAGTTTTCTTGGCCATGCTGGCTTTTATAGGCGTTTCATTAAAGACTTTTCTAAGATTGCTAAACCGCTATGTAACTTACTCGAGAAGGACTCCAAATTCCTTTTTGATGAAGCTTGCTTAGCGGCGTTCCAAGCAATCAAAGAAAAGCTTATTTCTGCTCCTATAGTATTACCTCCAGATTGGAGTTTGCCTTTTGAAGTTATGTGTGATGCTAGTGATTTGTGTATGGCAGTTGTATTGGGACAAAGAAAAGATCAGATATTTCATTCGATTTATTATGCTAGTAAGACTTTCAATGGTGCTCAAATTAATTATACAGTTACAGAGAAAGAATTGCTAGCAGTTGTATATTCATTTGATAAGTTTCGCTCTTACCTTCTTGGAGCGAAAGTTATTGTTTATACAGATCATTCAGCTATCAGATATCTTATGGAAAAGAAAGATGCTAAACCGAGGTTAATCAGATGGGTTTTATTGCTTCAAGAATTTGATTTAGAAATTAAGGATAGAAAGGGTTGTGAGAATCAGGTTGCAGATCATCTATCTCGTCTTGAAGGTTCAGAAACAAATGGTGGAACTGAAGTAGTTAGAGAAGAATTTCCTGACAAGAGTTTATTTGCTGTTCGTGATTATGAAGCTCCTTGGTATGCAGATATTGCAAATTTAATTGTAAGTAGTTCTTTTCTTGAAGGATCCACTTATCAAGATAGAAAGAGGTTAGCTCATCGGGCTAGACAGTTCTTTTGGGAGGATCCTTTCCTCTACAAAGTATGTGCTGCCCAAATGGTAAGAAGATGTGTAGCCAAGGAAGAAACAGATGCGATTATAGATGGGTGTCATGATTCACTCTACGGAGGACACTTCAAGGGGGATAGAACTGCTGCTAAGGTATTCCAATCCGGGTTTTACTGGCTTACACCTGTAAAAGATTGTCATAATTATGTGAAGAAATGTGAGAGATGCCAGTTTACCGGAAACATATCCAAGAGGGATGAAATGCCACGTAATAATGTGTTGGAAGTTGAAATATTTGATGTTTGGGGTATAGATTTTATGGGTCCGTTCGTTCCTTCAAATGGTAACCTCTACATCTTATTAGCTGTTGATTACGTGTCTAAATGGGTAGAAGCTGTGGCTCTACCAACTAATGATTCACGAGCGGTGATTAAGTTCTTGAAATCACACATCTTCACTAGACATGGTACACCTAGAGTGATTGTTAGCGATGGAGGATCTCATTTCGTTAATAAATACTTGAAGATTGTTCTAGAGAAGTATAGAGTAAGACACCGTGTATCTACTGCATATCATCCGCAATCCAATGGTCAAGCTGAAGTCTCGAATCGTGAAGTAAAGTCAATCCTAGAGAAGACTATTGGTCCTACAAGAAATAATTGGTCAATGAAGTTAGATGACGCGTTGTGGGCCTATCGTACTGTGTTCAAAACTCTAGTTGGTGCGTCTCCGTATTGTATGGTGTATGGTAAGGCTTGTCACTTACCTCTTGAGCTTGAAATGGGTGCCTATTGGGCAATTGCGCAGTTGAACTTAGATCCTACCTTAGCCGGAGAGAATCGTATGATGAAGTTTAACGAACTTGATGAATTCCGATTGAATGCCTATGAAAATGCTAAACTTTACAAAGAAAACACTAAGAAATGGCATGACAATCGAATGCGTGTGAAGAACTTTGAAGTGGGTCAAAAAGTATTGAAGTATAACTCAAAGTCAGCAATTATCCGGGTAAGTTAAGGTCTAAGTGGTCGGGTCCATACATTGTGACCAAAGTTACACGTCATGGGGCGATAGAAATAGAACATCCACTTGAGAACCGCACCTTCATGGTGAACGGTCATCGTTTAAAGATATACCATGGAGGTGAAAATACCAACCACTTTGAAGATCCACATCCCGGGGAGGTCATGTATCTCCTCTAAGCTCCTTAGAAGCGTGAGGTAACCCGTCAAGCTTAACGACGTTAAACAAAAGCCAATTCATTGTATATTTAGTTTGAGTTTTTAATTTTCGTAGTGTAAATTATTTTGATTTTCATAAATTTAGTGTTTATTAGTAAGAAATGAGGAAGGGTAGTTGGTTTTGATGATTTCAGGGGTAAAAAGGTCATGAGTTTGGGGTCGACATGGCAAAAATAGAAGAAAAATGGGTGGTTTTCCAGGGGTAAAACCGGAAACTCAGTTGCGACGCTGGTAACCAACCCATGCGACGCAAGAAGCCGCGTTTTGATTCGCGCATCGACGCGAACCGAGGCCCTGGTTTTGCACAAACCGGGTACCCGGTTTTAAGAGCTGGAAATTTCAAAGTTCTGACCCAGCGTCTTGGGGCCCGCCCTTTGCTGCGTCACTGTATTGCGTGTCCACTCGCGCCGTCGACGAAAACCGGGAACCCGGTTTCGCACAAACCGGGAACCCGGTTTCATGAGGAGAATTTTCTGACCCAGCGTTTTAGGGCCCAGCCATTTATTGCGTCAGAGGTAAAAAAAATTAATTAAGTAATTTTTTCGCGCTGGCACAGCGACGCGAAACCGGGAACCCGGTCTCTTCTGTGATGAGGCAGTTTTGGCCTCTTTGACCTACTTTTCTTAGCCTCTTCTGCAAGTTTTTACCAAAAACGCTCCCATAACCTTCCCACCTCCGAAAATCATCATCAATACCTATAAAAACCCATCAAATCCTACCCTCTTTCATCACATCAGCATAAAATCAACTCACCTCCTCTCCAAAATATCATCAAATCCCTACTTTTTCCACCAAGATTGTTCTTCACCTAATTCTTAAATTAAACCAAATTCTTGCTTGTCCCACATCAATTAACCCTTACCCATCCCATATTCCACCATAATCTTCAATTCCTAAACCTCAAAACATCAAAGTTCTAAGCTTTTCTCTAGCTTCTCACTATTTGAAGTTTTGAGTTTGGGGTGGAAAGAGATGACTAATAGAACCGGTGATTTTCGAAGAACTGCTCCTAGAAGAAGAACCACCATTGGTGGTACTCAAGAGCAAGCTATTGAGATTCCTGATTCGCGTCCAAAACGCAAGACTGAAGAGGTTAAGCTTGCTCCCAAGAGAAAAGAAATCACAGGTTAGACTAATCGAAGAAGAGGAGATTAATTGATGAGTCCGAAAGTGGGGAAGAACGTGAAGATGAGATTGGAAAAGAAATTGAGGATGAGAGCGAACAAGAAATTCTGGAAGTACCAGTTCAACAGAAACCTCCACGTAGAAAGATGTGTGCCCATAAGCCAAAGAGGGTTTACACTTCTTGGAATGATCAGGTTCGTTATAGAATTGAATTTTTGAAGTTTGGTGAGGAGATAGACCTTCATGAGGGTATTATGAGTAGTGCTTTTAAATATTATGTTGTTGCTTGTGACAAGTTTGGTTGGAAAGAATTGAGAGTAAGGAAGCTTGAGTTTATTCATACCTTGGTGCGAGAATTTTATGAAGGTTTAGCCCTTTCCCGAGAGGCAATTGAAATTCGCAAAAAGGTAGTTCCTTTTTCTATTGAACTTATTCGAAAATCATTGAAATTACCCACCTTTACTGGATTATGTTTGTTCCAAGAATCCCTTAATGATCCTTCTTTCGATTATGAATCCCTTTGGGGAACTGTGCTTATTAATGGGACTAGCCCAATTCCGGATGGAGAAAGGTATCCTGGACAATTATATAGCAGTAATTTAATGCCTCGTGCTAAGGTTTGGTCTCGTTTTATCATCCCTACATTCTTTGGAATTAAACACACGTCCGAGTTGAAGAAGGAACATATAATTTTTATCATGTGTGTTATTGAGGAAAACCTATGGATGTTGCTCGAATTATTTATGACACCATCATGGAATTCGCGAAAGCTCCAATGAAACAACAAAATCTCAAGTTTCCTTGTACTATCATTACTTTGTGCCTAGACGCAAAAAACCCGCGTAGGAACGCAGAGGTTGACGGTGTTACAGTTGGAGTAAGCATGGCATTAAGTACAATTCAGAATATCGATGATGAAGCAACACGGTCTGTGAGAACTCCGAGATCCCCTTCATCAAAGAAGAAGGCAAATAGTGATCGTGAGTTGGAATCCAAAGTTAGGGTGTTGGAAGAGAATCAAGAGAAGATGATTGCCACTTTAGGAAACGTTACAAAAGAGCTGGACCTTATCCGAAATTTAATACTTGGCGTGAACACACTTCAAAACGCAACTTATGATGTTCTTACGCGAGATAAGGGTCCAACACACAACACCGGTAACCAGCCACGCGCTGGTTAAGATACGTTTTCTAATCCTTCCCTTTTAGTATAGATTAGTTTATTTGCTTTGAGTCTCTTTTCGAGTTGTGGGGACACGACTCATTTTTTAGTTTGGGGTGGGGTTCGTTGCCTCATCCCAGTTTTTTTATGTGTTATATGTTTTATTTGCTTTCAATAAAATGATTTCGGAGTTGCGTTTGACCGTAGAAGATTTTAAATATCCCTTTTAAGCACACTTTTGATAAATCTATGATAGTAAATAGTGGATTTTAGGGATTGATATAAAACGCATATAGAATTGCATGCAAATGTAGGTAATTGATAGGAAAAATTAATGAACAATGCAAATGAAGTAAGCTTGTACTTAAGGAATATGTTTGGTGTGTAGAACGTGAAATCCTAATTAGTAGAGAACCCACCTAGATATGAACTAAAGACGAGTTATGTACTTAGGAAAATGATAGGGGCAGTTCTTTGTTAGCCATTTGTGACCTTTTTAGTCTTCTATCCCTTGTATTAAATGCTAATCCGTCTTAGCCCACTTTGAGCCTTTAGCCTTTCTTTGTACCCACGATATAAGCCCATTATCCCTTAGATTATTAGGCATAACCATATGACCTGCACTTGAATCACGATCCTGAGACATGTCTCGAGCTTGAGTTTGGGGTGGTGGGTCCACCTATGGGTAGGGATGGCAATTGTTACGGTTAAAAACCGAAACCGATGATAACCGAACCGATTAAAAACTGAATTATATAACCGTGGTTAAAACCATTAGGTTATGGTTTTGAAAAGTGTAACCGATGGTTAAAACCGTTAGGTTACGGTTTTTGATAAAAATAAAACCGAAAAACCGAAAACCGTTTATTATCATATATATTTCAAATTTTATAATAACTTAGGTTAGATTAGATATATTGAAATTCTAAAAGTAAAATCAAAATATTATATTTAACCAAACACATAATAAATATGCAATTTAATCAAATGTCAACACAACTTTTTATAAACTTTGTAGTTTTCTTTTATATGTGTGGTTTTATTTATGAAATTTAATATATTTATTAAATTATCATTTGAATTTGGTTAAAAACCGCAAAACCGTTTAAAAAACCGAAACCGAACAATACGGTTATGGTTTTAAAAAACGAAACCGATGGTTAAAACCGTTAGGATATGGTTTTTAATTATAAAAACGGTTATGGTTATGGTTTTCGAAATTTTTGCAAAAAACCGATCCGTTGCCATCCCTACCTATGGGAAATTTATTGGGAAGGGATGTATGTGTTTATGTTGTAGCGCAATTGCAGATGATTATACTTATTGTAACCCTTTGCCGGGATTGAAAATATGAAAAAGAAAGAAAAAAATAATAAAAATAAAAAGTTGAAAATCCATTACAGTAGGAACCGGGAACCCGGTCCGCAAAAACCGGGAACCCGGCTGACAAACTGTACAAAAAAAACATGAAAGAATAAACATCCGGCAAAGTGGAATTTCATGAAAACTCATCTTATTTGTAATGGGTAGACATGGGACGCTAAATTGTTGCGTAAATGGGTGAGTGAGAACATTTTGAGCGTAAACTCAAGCTCAAGGACATTTGTTGATGGTAAGTGAGGAGAGAGCCAAAAGCTCACTTCATACTTATCAAATAAACATCCACACCATCCTTAAGCCTATATTAAAACCGTAAAGTCCTCGTGATTCCTAAGTGCATAGTGAATTTATGATTCTGTTGATAGGAAATATGCTAGGTGGAGCGTTCAAAGCGAGTTAGGATTGATGAACACCCTATAGCCATCATACATAGATGAGTACAAGTGTAACCTTCAAGCATTGCGAATTTAATTTTATGATTGAGATTATTTGTGTTTGATTTTGCATTATAGATGTATGTGTATATTAGTTTCTAGAGTTTGCTATATGAGATTTATCTTAAGAATTGCTTTAGGTTTAATTGCTAGCTTCTACTTTCTTGTGTTTGCTTCTACCCCTTTGTTTTTTGTTTTACATTGTCGGGATGACAAAACTTTGAGTTGGGGGTCTTGATGTCTCCCTAAATTTTCTTATTTTAGACCCTTGGAAAACATCATTTTTGGTGTTTATTTGATAAATTTGATAGACTTGATGTCTCTAGTATTTTTAATTTATTAAACTTTTGCGCGTAATCTTGTGTATTTTAGTAAAAAGTTTGTAGGTTTTGAATATTAGCTAGGAGAGGAACAAGAGAATAAAGTCAAAGATCGTGATATGGAGTCAAAGCTTGAAGTTAAATCCAGAAAAGAGTTAATATTTTGGAGCTGTAAATCTGGAAAAGTGTCAAAGATTGCTGATTTCGAGACACTTACGAGTTGATTTAGCCACTGACCCTTTAAGAGATTATATTCCTTATCGAGATACGGAAATTTGGCAAGTGGTTTGAGGTCAATCGGAGTTGTAACGAACCGGTTAGAGCTGATTTAGTGAAGGTGGTGCAGCAGTTACGGGATTTGGGCTTGATTAGTGGACTTGGACTTTTTATTATTCACTTAATCCTCAATTAAAAGCCCATTCCGAATTTGAGCTTATAAAAGGAGATTTTGACTTCTATTTTTCATACAATTCAATTTTCATAAGTTAGAGCATCAGAGAGAAGTCAAGGTAAGGAAGAAGGAAGAAGCTACGAAGCTGGAGACTGTCTATATCTCCGATTCTCAGCCAATCCTAATCCGAAATTAGGTTTCTTTGTATTTCCTTTCTATGAACAATATGAATTCTTCTTTTAATTTAGTTTGTGTCTTTTCTTTAATTATGAGCTAAATCCATTTAGTACTTGGGAACGCATAATGGGTTAATCCCTACTTTGTTTTATTTCATATGATTGGATTTGGGATTTCATTAATTTAATTCAAATTGGGTCTTTTACATTTTTTCTGTAATTTGTGATTGTTTACTGTTATTAACGTAGCTAATTAATAATGGGTGTTAGTATCTAGGCTATTCCACATAGTGGTGTGTGGATCATCTTAACGGGGGGTTTAGATACGGAATTAATTACAGAATATAGGAAAGAAATAATTTGACTCTGACGAGCGTAATTAATCTTATGGCCTATTGGGCATTTTTAGCTTAATCATTCGAAGGTGGATCATAATCACCCTGACGGGGTTTGTGACACCCAAGAATAGCTTCGTAGTCTACCCTGACGGGGGTACGAAGATTCCCGAATCCCGACCAATGTTAATTGACCAATTTGTCCCTTAAACAACATATGGAATGAAATATAGTTAGGAGAAAGCCTTGCGTCTCTCAAGTACCGCCTGCTCATATTTGCGTCTAGCTTTTATTTACTTGCGTCTAGTTATTTATTTGCATTTTTACATTAGTCTTTCATACTTAGGATTAGTAAAAACCAACCAACCAACTATCAAATCATTTAATTGCTTGCATAAGTGCAATCATTCATTAATTTATAAGCATTGAAGTCAACCATACCATCCCTGCGAACAAATCTGTTATCACTATTATTACTTGGGACAACCGTAAACTTGCGGTTGTGGTTCTCTTTACTTATTACATTATTTTTAGAACACACAAAGGACCACCAACCGGTCGCTGATGTCATAAACTGTGTTGACAAAAGCGAACACGGTTTTTATAATGCTCGCCTCGGCAAAGAACTTGAGTCGTAAAACCGTGTCACAGTTTTTGGGCACCGGTATACCGATGGTATAGGCGGCAATACCGGCAGGCAATTTTCAATAAACTTTGTCTCGGCATGAAACCTGATTCCTAAAATTGTGTCACTGTTTTTTCCTGGGGCGGTATACCAGGCATCTCGGCGGCCTACCGGAAAAAAAATTGGAAAACCGTGTTGACGCTTTGACCACAGTTATTACTAAGCTAGCTCTCGGCAGACAACCTGATTCGAAAAATCGTGGCACGATTTTTCACCGATATACCGATGAATCTGCCAGCCCACCGGTAAAAAAAAACCAGATTTCCCATTTTTTCTCTTTCGACCACATACTCGTTTCCTGCACAATTAACACGATACCTTTCTATCTTGTTAGCTTGTAAACACATTAAAAATATACACTAACTTAATATTATACACTACAAAACATAAAAGTAACTAGAAAGCAATTAAAACAAGGGGTGTCTCCCAAGAGCACTTTTGTTTAACGCCTTTTAGTTAGACGTGTACCTCGGGTTAAGCGTGTTCTTCGAAATAGATCGTCTCCTCTCGTCCAAAGTCCTCACTATCATGGTATAACTTTAAGCGCTGACCATTCACCATGAATGTCCTTTGCTCGGTTGGATGTTCAATTTCTATTGCTCGATGAGGTGTGACTTTCGTAACAATGTAAGGTCCCCCCAACGGGATTTAAGCTTACCGGGTAGTTCGAGAATCTAGAGTTGTATAATAGTACCTTTTGTCCTCTCTCAGACCTTTTTGGACGAATGCGTTTATTATGCCATCTTTTTGTTTTCTCCTTGGAGAGACGCGGATTATCATAAGCATGGAAACGAAATTCATCCAACTTATTCAACTGCATCAACCTTTATTTTCCGGCCAAGTCTGGGTTTAGATTCAGAGTTTCAATATCCTAGAAGGCTCGGGATTCAATTTCAATAGGAAGATGACATGCTTTGTCATAGACCATGCGATGGGGGATGCCCCAAATGGTGTTTTGAATGCTGTTCTGTAAGCCTAGAGAGCATAATCTAATTTTAATGACCAGTCCTTCCTCGTTTTGTTCACGGTCTTCTCAAGAATAGATTTGATTTCTCGGTTAGAAACCTTAGCTTGATCGCTAGTCTGGCGATGATAACCGGTTGAAGATCAGTGTCTTACCCCCAACTTACGAAGGGCATCTCTCAACCGATAATTGATGAAGTGAGTACCTTTATCACTGACTACAACACGAATTCTACACTCCTGGATGTTCTTCCAGAGATTTGGGCACGAGCGAGAAAGATGTGGGATGACGAGAATGTTCAGGTACAAACGTTTAATTTTTTCTTAGCTAAAATAATATTTTATAAGTCTTTCTTTATTAATTTTATGAAATAAAATTGTAACAGAGCCAAGCGGAGATAAATAAGAAAAATAGAGAGTTGCAGACAGTTCCGAGTAAGACGGGGTCGAGGAACTAATCCAAAACTCGAGAAGTTATTATAGAGGTATAATTTCTAATAATAAAAGTATAATTTATTATTTTATTAATTTAATTTTTAATAAATTATTATTTGTTATTGTATAGGGGAAGCTGAAGACCGTGACTAAGGAGTCGTTGACTTTTTTCGACGAGCAAACCCATGAGGAGATGGAGCTTCCACATTTAGGTGGCTACTTCGTCCACCTTTCTTACGATGCGGCTACAGATACTTGGCGTGACGAGCGTTTGCAAAGAGCCAGCGAACCTTTTTTTATATATAATTGCTTTAAATCAAATATTTATTTTTAACTTTACTTTTTTATTAATCTAATTTATTTTTAAATTGAAATCTAATTATAGGGTGTTTATCAAGAGAAGTTGAAAAAGAAGGTGGTCGAGGCTGGATCTGAGGTTGCTGATGTTTCTGTGCAGGAACAGATCGATGCCATGCTGGAGACTATAATGGAGGTCATTGCCCCACCGAAGACGAAACATTGGGTGCCAACCATTGGTCCAGTCCGAAAAAGAGCCCGGACTTCTACACAGCAGGACCCTTCGGTTAGGCAGAACGAAAAGCTACTCCAGGCGATGCTAAAGGGTATGAACGAGTTTCGCGCAACTCAAGACTTCGACCCCATACCGGATCCGGCCACCACATCGACCCCCTTCACAGCTTCTTCGAGTCAGCCGAGTCAGTCGTCGAGCATAGTGGACACGCTCCTCGAAGCGTTGAATAGTATGAGAGCCGCCCAAGGTCTTCCCCTGATCACGCCCCCCCTCCCCGAGGCCCCATCCACTAAAGAGAGGGTAGATGAAGTGAGAGCGAATGAAGATGAAGACGAGGATTTGAATGATCTCTGAGTGTTTGTGTTTTTTGTTGGTGTTGGTTGGTGATGATTTGATTTTTTATTTAGTTTGTGTTGACTTTTTATTTAGTTTATGTTGACTTTTATTATCGGATGTCAGAATTTGATTTGACTTTCATATTTCTATGTTTGACTCGAATTTAATTTTATTATGGTATTTATGTTTGATTTGAATTTTATTTTTTATTTATTTATGAATTTTATTTGCATTTTATTTAAAAAAAAATTAAATCAAAACAAATTTTTTTAAAAAAATTATTCAAAATATAATTTTTAAAAAAACAAAAAAAACTTAGCGACGACTCTTTCGTCGCTAAGTTTCGTCGCTAATATTATGTACAGAAAAAAAAGAAAAATTAATCATTAATGCTAATATACTTAGTGACGACTCCTTCGTCGCTAAGTTTCGACGCTAAGCAAAAAAAAATCCCCGAATTAAAAAGAAAAGAATAATTAAATTATTACCGACAACACAAGTCGTCTCTAATTTATAATCTTTGCGACGACGCGTGTTGTCGTTAAGCGCCTGAACTATTAGGGAAGAAATCATCACTTTTAGTCGGTAAGGAACCATTTACCGACAGATTTCTAGCGACGGTCAATTACCGACGAAAGATCGTCAGTAAACCCTGATACCGACGAAATACGGGTTTTTACCGACGAAGTCTGTCGTCGGTATGCAACTAGTTTGTTGTAGTGATATGTTTAGATTGAGAGGTTTGGAAGGGAAAAAAAAAGAATAAGTATTATTTTTTAATCTTTCACTTGGTTATATTTAAAAACTTTATAAGGAAAAGTAATGGTAATAACTTTATAAAAAATAATAATAGAAATAATTATGAAAATTACTTATTACATTAACTTTATAATCATTTAAATCAAGGTCAAATGATTTTTTTAATAAATATCAATAGTTTTTTCTTTTTGGTACATGGACGGGCTAGCTTAGGCGTACCACGACTAATTTCACGAGAATATGCGAGTCTCCTTATGCATACTCTAATTGACCAATTGAGCTAACCCAACTAGTTATAAATATCGATAGTTGCTATAGGAGTTAAAATGCTCTGCAGCGACCAAGAGATTTTGAGATCGAATTTTACTAACGTTAAAATATTTCCGATTACAAAATGGCTCTCATATATATTAAAAAAATTAATAAATAATTTAAAATCGAAATTTACCTTTTAAAACATAAATTGAAAAAAAATACAATTTTCTTTATTTTCAGCCTATTTTCATCAAAATTTACATAACCAATTTTAAAACTCACAAACTAAACAAAATAATTAAAAATTTGTGAATCTACTAATGATAAAAATAGTCGAACTGCATAATTTGTGATTCAAACGATTTACTAACATAACTAAGAAAAGACAAGTATCATTACAAACTCACCCAATAGTAGTTTTGAACTTTTTAATGAGAGTAAGAACATATTTGATAAATCAATATCAGTTTAGTTTTTTTGGTTAATTCAGTCCAATTAGAAAGTGGGGTCCAAGAAATATCAAATCAATCGTATTATTTCTAGCTAAATAGACAAATATGATTGAATTCAGTTTTTTATATATTCATCTAGATTTTGCTTCAATACTAATTAAAGAATTTTTTTAATTGGGAGATTTTGTTAAAAATGTATTTGATATATGAATTAGGTGGAGTTTAGTTTTGCTTATTTTTTATTAGTTATGGTTAAATATTTGACTAATCTCGTAAAAGAATTGATGACAAAATTGAATGAAGATAGTTGTATAGTTTTTTTAATGTAAGAAAGGTAGAAAATGAAAATATATAATAAATTTTCATTTTTCATTTTTTTCCAGTTCGTACTTTAATGTCCATTGTAAATAGGGTGAATTATATATAGGGTCTTGGAGACAAATTGTTTTCTCTATAAAGTAGTTTCTTAAATGACATTCTTCTTAGGGACCTGAATTTTGACAATAGTCTTTCCTACCCTTACTATCACTAAAAGACAAAAAAGTGTGATGTCACTATTTCTCTCTCCTCTACCTACCACTACCCACCTACCTCCAACCTCCCACCACCTACCACCGACCTCCGACCACCAACCACCAACCACCCACCACCCACCACCCACCACCCACCACCCACCACCCACCACCCACCACCCACCACCCACCACCGACCACCAGTCACCGGAAAAAACATAGAGTATCGGAAAAAACCGAGAGTACTCTCTAAAATTGCTGAGTACTCCGACAATTTGTTGAGTGCTCCAAGAATTCATAGAGTACCGAAAAAAACTGAGAGTACTCTATAAAAATATTCGGAGTACTCTGTGAAATATAGAGAGTACTCTATAAAATATTAAGAGTACTCTTTAAAATTAAATAAATACTCTATAACATCATATGTATCGATTAAAAAACATTTCTATTAAAAAATTAAACCATTTACAATATATAAAAAAAAACTAAACTAATTACAAGTTTTTCAAATCTGGTCAAACCAGATCTGGAAAAAAGAAAAAAAATACACTACAATCGTGCGTACACAGTACGCGAGAAAAAAAAAAAAAAAGAGAAGGACAGCTCCGATGGTCTTCAGCACACCTTCTTCACCACCGAGAACAGTACCGCCACCAACACTATGTGCTAGGGAACAAAATCCGAGGTGTTGCTGCGCATAGCTCCGGCGAGGCTAGATCCGAAGCACCACCACCACTGCACTGAAACATAGATCCGAAGCTCAAATCGAACTTTGCTGCAGTTTGTATAGCTTCGTTTGTATAGATGCGAACCAGATCTGGAGTTTTTCGGAGTACTTTGCTGCAGTTTCGAAGCAGCCATGTAAAACCAGATCTCGTCACACCTCTTCGGCCAGCAGCAGCACCGGAGTAGTTTCAGATCCACCGGAGCTCGTTACAGATCGAAGCTTCGTCAATGCTCGGCGGTGGTGAAGATTAGACAGCCATGGCGGCGCTATGGTGGTTCTGCCATTGTTGCTGGTGTGGTGGAGACTCGAAGCTTCGTCAATGGTCTTCACAGCTAGTAGTCTTCGAAGCTCGTTACAGCTGGAAGAAGGAGGATAGCAGCTCACCGGATCTCGGATGCGCGAACCCCTAGAGCCTGCGGTGGTCACGAAGCTTCAAGCAGAAGAAGGCATGCTAGGGCGGTGGTGGTGGTGGCAATTTCGGCGGTAGTGGTGGTCATTTAGGTGGTGTCGGTGGTTGTTGAGAGGAGAGAGGAGAGAGAAGCAGTGAGGTGGTGAGGTATTTAATTTAGAACGTGAATGAAATTAGAAAATGACAATTAGTATATATAGGTATACAAAAAACAAAAGAGGGGTAGTCTAGTAATTGGGGTTTTGGGGTTCATGTGTTAAAAAGTTGCTGAGGTCTTTAGTAAGAAAAGGCTCTAGGCCGGGTCCCCATCTTGAAAAGGGGGGTGTGATCAAGACCCTAGGTGTAATTATCTCTTGTAAATATTGATAATCTTTCTATCCAAAAAAAAAAATCCAAAATATTTCATTTTTTACTAGTATTTTTCTAATCTATACAATATTTAATCCCTTCTTTCTTTTTCACCTTTTCCTCCGTCATTTTTTTCGTCATGAATTAAAACAAATCCTAAAAAAATAATTTTATACCTAAATAATTAATTAACGTCATATATACATCATTATCTCGTGTATTTCTTCCTATTAAAGTTCTTGAGTTTGATTTAATTTTCTCCTTCATGATCTCAATTTCAATATATTTATCTCATTTTTCTAGGATGCATAAATACAGTGGATCGTGAAAAGGTATTGAATATATTATATCCGATAAAAAATTGTACTTTAAGATAGAAAATATCCTAATTATAACGTTATTATCAAGGAAAATTACATTTCAAATGGTGTTTTTAGCATTAGCGATCACGTGTGGCTATTATTGATCTGCCGCTAAAAACTTGTTGCTGAAGACAAGTTTTTGCAGCCACCCTTGATACGTGACCATTGATGAACGACTAATTTTTTAGGGGTGAAGCCCTCGTGAAGCTTCTGATCTTTTGTCAAAGTGCAGAAACCGCCTTTTATTTTTATTTTTTTCAAAAAACGCCCCATTTAGGAAACTTTTTTTGTCACCGTTAGCCCTTTTTTTCCATTTTCTGTCAGTTGACCGTTAGTCAATTCCATTTGCGCCACGTATGTGCCACGTCACCGCCACGCAAGCTCCACGTCATCCACGTTTACACCTCATTAATTAATTAATTTTTTTTAAACTGCACTTAATCCCTCTTTCTTCTTCTTCGACTGTAAAACCCAAAAATGAGAAAGCTTCCTCCAACCAAACCTCCACTCACACCAAGCCACACAAGGAAACGCCGCCACACAGGGTTCCTTCGCCACTATCATCAACCGACTTGGATACGCCGTCAACAATCGAAAACCCAAATGAAGGGAAAAACAAATAAAAAATCTCCACACTCACCTTCCCACACCAAGCCGCTCTCTGCACAAATAAACCTCCGCCATTCATGGTTCCTTCGCCACCACCATAAAAAAAATCAAAAAAAAAAACAAAAAAAAATCATATACGTAAATATTAATTTGTATAATCTAAAAATGAAATTTTTTTATTTTTTTTATTTTTTTAGAATTAGTTATGATGATTTTAAAAAAATCTCGTACATACGCGATGAAATTAGTATTAGGTGGATTTTCATATCTATGAAAATATTTGATTTAAATATGAATAAATATAGGGTAAAAAACAACTATAATAAGAATATTATAATAATCTCGTGTGATCTAAATAGAAAGTTGGTTTGTTTTTTTGATTTAAAAGAAAATTACTTATTATTTACTTTTTTGTGACGGAATAGATTTAAAATTTAACATTTTTTCCCCTAACATACGTTATTCCAAGCAAACAACTTCTTTAAAAGGAGATCATTACTTAACAAAGGTTTCACTACCTAGCAAAGCAATTCGTAAACCTCAAATTATAAACTTTATATAAAATATCTGAAGATACACACGGAGAACAAACCATGTCCAACAACAGTACGACATTAAACGTAGTAATAACATGCATTATCTTCTACTGCTTCGTGTTAACACAATCAGTACCTGAGGATGCATTGGTGAAACACATACCTGGTTTCAGTGGCTCCATTCCATCAAAGCACTATGCTGGGTATCATTCTTGCCTATTTCTTTTTTTATATTTTGTAGATGGTGTTTTTTTTAATGTATTTATGGGGTTTTATTTATATTTCTTAAATTTCTGGAAAATTGTTTTCGTTTTAGGTATGTGAGAGTTGATGAAAATCATGGAAGAGAATTGTATTACTACTTTGTTGAATCTGAAAGAAACCCATCAAAAGATCCTGTGGTTCTGTGGCTTAATGGTGGTCCAGGTTGCTCAAGCTTAGGTGGATTTGTATATGAACACGGTATTCACTTTTCTTTTTGTTAGCTAAATTAGATTGTGTTCGGTGTATGTTAAGATGTAGTTCTCAATAATATATTATATCTCTGGGAATATGAACAATTTGACAAAAAATTCCTCCAGACATTCCTTAACTTTAGACAATATGACCAGAAATAAAATTGATGACAATTAAGTGGATTTAACCTTCATATTATTGCCTTTCAGAAGACTCTACTTGGTTTTATTATTTACTTTCAAGTTTTGCTTTCTTCACATGGTTTCAGTTTTAGTATATAATATATATGATAAAATGGTTATGAAATATATATACAAGTCTTAATTTGATAGAAGAAGGAATAAAATACCCTCTTTGATTATGTAACTTTCACTGTACCTTTGACACCTAATTAAGAGGAATAACAATATGACTCTCTCTCCATCGCTTGATCATTTAATGCAAAAAAAAACCCGGATTGTATTGTAGGACCGTTCAATTTTGAGAAAGGAAAGTCTCGTGATAGAATGCCCACCCTGCACCTCAACCCGTACAGTTGGTCAAAGGTTGTTTTATGATTCCTTGAATTAATGGAACTTTACTTGATCAATCATCAATAATTTTTAAATTTTGTAACTTGTCAGGTTTCAAATATCATTTATTTGGACTCTCCGGCAGGTGTTGGATATTCATTCTCTAAAAACACTTCAGACTATATCACTGGAGATAAAAAGACTGCTTTGGACTCCCACACATTTCTTCTCAAGGTAAAGGCAAAGCTGTAAATATCTCAAAATAATATTCCATTTGTGTTTGTATTTTCTTCATAACAAGTTGTTATTATGTGGCTACTAGTGGTTCAAGCTCTACCCAGAATTTCTTGCCAATCCATTTTATATAGCCGGAGAGTCATACGGTGGAGTCTATGTGCCAACTCTGGCTTATGAAGTTTTAAAAGGTAACTTCTTTTGATATTTGATTTACACATTCTATAAGAGAAAATTAAACATATTTTTACGTCTGATATTACAGGAATAGATGCCAGTATGAAGCCTGTAATAAATTTTAAGGTACATATATAGTGCAATTGATATAACAAAAATTCCTGGGTCCACCTGTGTCTTATACTAAAGTGATTGGTTATAGGGTTATATGGTGGGTAATGGAGTTATTAGTGAGCCTGGTTACGATGGTTCTGTTCAATTTGTACATGGCATGGGGCTCATCTCAGACGAGTTATATACCGTATGTTTGATATGTTTTTGCATATATTACTAATATGTATTTATACATTACTTGTATTGTAAAGCCTCATGATTACTATGCAGGCAGTTAGTTCAGCATGCAAAGGGATCTACTACAAATTTATAAACGATGACTGTCAAAACATGCTCAATAAAATTAATCAAGTAAGAGTCTCTTTTTCTCTTCCACCATTTGTTAGACGAAAACATTGTTTCTAGTTTATTAATCCTTTTTTGATTGAATTTACAGGTTACTCAGGGTTTGAACGAATATAACATTCTTGAACCGTGCTACCATAGCAAAAATCCTAATAAAAAGAATACTGGTAGCTCAAAGTTACCACAAAGTTTTAAAAGATTAGGCGAGAATGAAAGGCCACTTAGAGCGATTACTTGGCCTCAGCTTACCAGCAGTAATAGTGTCGACTGCTTTGTAAGCTAAATAATCCCTTTCTGGTTTTAATACCTATATCATAATATTACTTTATGCAGGATGACGAAGCGGCTAATACATGGCTGAACAAGGCAGAAGTTAGGAAAGCAATTCATGCTCAACAAGTATAATTATTCATTATGATTCCTCATCTACTTTACGATACAGTGACTCATAATGATTTGGTTTGCACAGGAATCTATATCTGGGCCGTGGAATTTATGCACTCGACTTTCATACGATTGGGATGGTGGAAGCATGATCAAGTATCACAAGAATCTCACATCTAGAGGCTATAGAGCTCTTATATACAGTGGAGATCATGATATGGTTATTCCATTTACCGGGACTGAAGCGTGGACTAGATCACTTGGATATAAGGTAGTGGATGAGTGGAGATCATGGATTGTTGATCAACAAGTTGCTGGGTACTTACAAGGATATGAAAACAACCTCATCTTTCTAACAATCAAGGTTTGTTCAACTCTTGTGTGTTGTGTTGGGAAAAAACCGAGCACTTGTTTAAATAAGGATTGTTTGATTTTCGAATGTTGTGCAGGGATCTGGACATATGGTTCCAAGAGATAAACCACGTGAATCGTTGGCATTTTATAAGCGTTGGCTGGAAAACGAAAAGATTTGAACAAGAATAATTTATTAGAAGGAAGAGAGAAATCATTTAGTTTCTCTCTTTGCAAGGGTATATCCGATCAATGTCGCTTTTATGAGGAGATAAGGAGGAAGAAAAGGAAAATTATTTATACTAAATGGTGATAGAGTATGCAAAATTTCAATGTATGATGTAATATGATTAATAGTATGAATATTCTATTTCTCTCTCTTTTTTTCCCTTGTTTTCTCTTTTTTCCTTTTTTCTTTTTTTATCTTTAAAAAATAATAAATCAAAATAAATTACAAAATTCTTATTTAAATCGCATAAATTAAACATAAAATGTTATTAAAAAAAAGCTCCCAGAGAAGTCCGACTAAGCGCCGCACTATGAAGATCATTTTTCGCCGGTCAACTCTCTTCAATCCGAAAATGGCGGAGCCGCCATTAATAACATCAATAGCCGCTGCAACGGAGGTAGAACAAACCACTACTTCAATGATAACAGACGATTCGGCTAATAATAGGGCTGGCATAGGGCAATTTCAATTTTGTCAACGGGCATGGAGAATCATAGACTCACTAAAAGAGCGAGGTCCACTAAGATAATGAGAGTAACGAACCTGCAAATCCCTTTTGAACGGGTACCATCAACAGTTAATCCACCAAAGAAAAGTTCAGGATGGCACGTCATTATTACAGGTTTTAACATTGTTATCCCTGCTATAGTCGGTTCTATGAGAATAAAGGAAAATTTATAGTGAGTGGGGAAGACAGAGATTTTATTTCATCAGTTGAGGATGATAAAGTTATTGAGGACTGTGACTACCTTCAGGTGGTTAGAACTAGGGAAGAATTAATTAAAGGCATTGAATTATGGAGTAACACAGTAGTGATTAGGCTCCTAGGCTCCTAGGCTATAAGATGGGATATAACTATCTTGTTACGAAATTGAGACGGATATGGAGTCCTAAAGATCTATTTTATTTGGTGGACGTTGGTTATGGATATTTTATGATCAAGTTCTCAAACTGTGATGACAAAAATTTCTACGCTAGGGGAAGGGTCATGGATGATTTACGATCATTATTTGGTGGTTCGTGAGTGGACGCCAGAATTCAAGCCTAATGAAACATCCATAACTACTACTACAACTTGGGTTAGGGTGTCTAATGTAAGAATGCAAAATTATACTACGAGGATATTGAGAAAGATGGGGGATATTATTGGGAAAACAATCCGGATTGATCCATTAACCAAGACGAGAAAAAGGAGTAATTAAGCGAGACTAGTGGTAGAACTAGATTTTGATAAACCTCTCGTTCTGAAAATTCACATAGGAGGCGAGATATGTAAAATGGAATATGAGGGTTTACACATGAGTTGTTTCGATTGTAGAAGGTTTGGTCATCAGAAAGATAAGTGCCCTTTACTGGAGGTGCACCAGAAGGTTGACAATTTGGGACAAGACTCGAGTAATGTGGAACTAGTTCCAAGGGTCGTACTGAAAGTGGTAGAAATAGCACAACCCACTTATGAGGTTTGGATGATAGTCCAAAAGAGTGGAAATAAAACCAGGGAAAGCAAGAAAGTGATGAATGGAAAAGATACATCACGTATGAGTCTTAATAAGTGTCTTGGTTCGAGGTTTGAGTCACTATTAATGTAGGATTGTGATACTGGAGTCGATGAGGGTAGGACAAAAAACTTTGTTGGTCAGAATAAGGAGAAGAAAAGTAGCGTTAACAGTAAACAAATGGGGCCTAAAAGGGCAAAGGCGAAAAAGAATTTAAGTGGAGGAAAAACCCATGATGTCATCATAAACACCGCGTTTGGAAAGGCCAAAAAATTAAATGCGAAGTTAGGAGAGTGCAACTTAGTACTAGAAGTGAACATGGACATGGTGCAATTTTGAGCAAGTGAAAAAGATGGAAAAAATTGCACAATTAGTGATGGGGAGAGGTCTGTAGCTAACAAGAAACCAGGTGGGGCAAATGTGCAAATTACCAAAATATTGGGTACAAGTGCTTAATTGGTTTTAATTTATGGGGCGAATGAATTCATGGCTGGGAACTTGGTGCGAGCAGCTGCTGCATCGGTGAGTGGTACATATGTTTTCCCTATCGCTAAGGTGGACGCAGGCCTTGCTATACGAGCAGAATCGAACATATCAATAGTGGATAGACTGTGTAAGGGTGCTAACCACAAATTAATGAGTTAGGTGGCAGATTCATAGGAACCAACTAGCAAAACAAAAGAAAGCAAACATGAGCAGGTCGAGGAAGACTCGGATATGATCGTTGAATCTGAAATAAATTATGCGGTACCACCTTCATTTTTTAGTTTAATTATGTGTACAACAGCTAATAATCCTCAAGGTTGGAATGGTCTAGTTCATCCGCTGAATATTTTGATATGGAATTGTCATGGGGCATGAGCGGATAATTTTAGAAGAGTTGTTCGCAAAATGATACGCATACACAAAGTGTAGTTGACAGTCATTGTGGATCCAAGAGAAAATGGATTCAAAGCAAACGAGATTATTAGAATCTTGGGTCAATCAAACTCGACTAGGATGGAAGCGGAAACGTATAAAGGTGGAATATGGTTGATTTGGGAGGATACATATATTGATATTAGAGTCTTTTCGGAGGGTTAGAAAGTCGTTAACATTGAAATATCAAAAGCGGGATGTGAATCCTGGGTTTTTTCAGCAGTATATGCACGTACTCGATCAACAAAATGTGAGGAATTGTTGTTGGCCTTTAAGGATACTTTCCAGGGAATTGAGAATCCGTGGTTGATAGCCGGTGATTCTAATCAAGTCGAAAAAGAAGAGGATAAGTGAGGAGGGACTATGGGTATTACTAGGGGATGGAGAAGTTCGAAGAATTGATACATGAGTGCAGATTAATTGATATGGGTTTTGAGGGGTCCAGAATCACTTGGTGTGACTATTGGATCTCAAGCCAGCGCATCATGAGGTGACTAGATAGAGTTTATGGGAATACTAACTTACATTCTTTATTTTTGCAGGCTGCGCCTGTGACGGAAAACGTAACTTTCTTTCTTGATGCGGATGGCGTCCGATCCTTTAATGCTGTCGGGTTTAATGGATAATATCCTCGTGTGGAACTACCAGGGCGAGGGAACCCTTGACCAGGAAATCTTTTAAGTCCCTTGTTTCGATGAATAATATTTATATCGCTTGTCTTTTAGAGTCTAAGTTAATAATGAAGGATCTTAAATCATGTTTGCAATTTAAGGCTTTCAATAACTCACACGTAGTTGAACCCGGAAGAAGACCTTACATGTCCAGTGGAATTCTATTGTTGTGGAAAGTTAGGTCTCTCTCAGAGTTATCTACTCTTGCTCTAGTGTTGTCATTTCTAAAATTACTCAATAAAATGGTTTTGTGTGGTATTTAATTTGTATTCATGCTCCGAACGATGAAAGTGAACGAAAAAAATTATGGTCTTCTTTCTCTTCGTGGCTCAACAAACTTGAAGGGTCATCTATTCGTATAGGTGACTTCAATAACATTGCAAAAAATTTCGAGAAGCAAGAAAAAAAATTCCAACAGTGACCATTGTAGGATTTGTATAAGAATATAATAAACAATTATACTTAATTGACTTGGGTACTTTGATTGTTCATGGCGTAGCCAAGCCGTTGATGATGGCGGAGAATGGACACGAGAGGCGGCGAAATTATTGTGTAGGAGACCGGCTTGGTGTGGGAAGGTGAGTATGAAGGGATTTTTCTTTTAGTTTGGGTTATTCGATTGTTATTGGAGTAGACAGGCCGTTGATAATGGTGGAGAATGAACACGAGTGGCGGTAAGATTCTTGTGCAAGAGAGCGGCTTGGCGTGGGAAGGTGAGTTTTTTGTTTTTTTTGTTTTTTTGATTTGATATCTTCGATTGATAATGGTGTAGCCAAGTCGTTGATGATGGTGGAGAATGGACACCAGTGGCGGCAGGATTCTTGTGAAAATGAGCGACTTGGTGTGGGAGGTGAGTTTGAAGAGATTATTTTTCTGATTAGGGTTATTCGATTGTTAATGGCGTAGCCAAGCTGTTGATGATGGTGGAGAATGGACACGAGTGGCGGCAGGATTTTTGTGCAGAAGAGCGGCTTGGTGTGGGAATGTGAGTTCGAAGAGATTTTGTTGTTTTTGTTTTTGGATATGGGTTCTTAGATTGTTAATGGCCTAGCCAAGCCGTTGATGATGGTGGAGAATGGACACGAGTGGCGGCAGAATTCTTGTGCGCGAGAGTGGCATGGTGTGGGAATGTGAGTTTGAAGAGATGTTTTTTGTTTTCTGATTTGGGTTCTTCCATTGTTGATGGTGTTCAAGCGTTTAAAGGTACTTTTTTAATCAGAATAAATAAAAAGGACGATGATGACAAAGAGTAATAACGCTGATGTGGCGCTGATGTGAAGTCACACTGTGTTGACTAACAACTGACAAAAATGTAAAAAGGGCTAACGGTGTCACAAAATACTAACGTAAAAAGCCATTTAATGACTTTTTATAAATCAGGTACCGCTAACTCATTTTCTTGAAAGATAGAGGGTCGCGCGTGGTCTTTTCCCTTTATTTTATAATCATTCTAAATCGATGTCAAATGAAAGAAAAATAATTTTAAAATAAATATTATAGTTGCTATAATGGTTAGAATACTTTGCAATGACCAAAAGATCTTGAAATCAAATTTTACTAAAAATTAAGATACTTCTAAATCCAAAATGACCACATATTAATCAATTTTAAAACTCTCAAACTAAACAAAATAATTAAAAATTTGTGAATCTACTGATGAGAAAAATAGTCGAACTGCATGATTTGTTTTTCAAACGATTTACTAACATAAATAAGAAAGGCATGATTTGTTTTTCAAACGATTTACTAACACAAATAAGAAAGGATAAGTATCATTACAAACTCACCCAATAGTAGTTTTGAACTTATTAATGAGAATGGGTAAGACCAGCTTTGATAAATCAATATCAGTTTAGGTTTTTTGGGTTAAATTCAGTCCAATGAGAAAGAGGGGTCCAGGGAATATCAAATCAATCATATTATTTCTAGCTAAATAGACAAATATGATTGAATTCAGTTTTTTATATATTCCTTTAGGTTTTGTTTCAATACTAATTAATGAATTCTTTTCAAAGGGATATTTTGTTAAAAAAGTATTTGATATATGAATTGAGTGGAGTTGATATATGTCTAATCTAGTTTAAGGTAGTGTTTTGCTTGTTTTTTTTTATTACTTATAATTATATTTTTTAAATTTTTATTTCGATCTTTGACGGCAGATTGAATTACCTCGGATAAAAACTAATGATAAAATTGAATGAAGATAGTTGTAGGGTTTTTTAATGTAAAAAAAAAGGCAAAAATGAAAATATATAATAAACTTAAATCTTTTTTTTTTTTGGACGGGAACTTAAATCTTTTGTCTTACTTCTTTTTTTAATCTAAATAATAAACGTGTGAAATTTTTTCATATTTTTTTACTACTATTTTCTCTAATTTAAACAAAATTTAATCTCTTCCTTCTTTTTCATTTTTTTTCCAATCAATTTCATTTTTATTGTTTTTTCTCTCCCAATCAAACAAATCCTAAAAAAATACGTTTATCCCTAAACAATTAATTAACATCATATATGTACTTCATTATCCAAGTGTATTTTTTTCTATTATATTTTTGTTCCAATATTTCTTGCTATTAGAGTTCTCAAGTTTGATTTAGAGCCGTTTGGGATTACTTTTAAAATAATTATTTGAAGTGATTTTAGATTCTTAATAATCTAGATATTTAAAATTATTTTTAGAAAAAGCATTAGATAGATGATTATTAAAAAAATTACTTAAAGTGTTTTTGGATGTCAAAATATTTTCTAATATTTTTTACAAATATTAAAATTTTAATTAAAAAACTCTTTTGGCTCTAAAATAATCAATCCCAAGCGGGCATTTAATTTTCTAGTTAATGACACGTGAAGTAACTTTCGTCTCAATTTCAAAATATTTATTCTTATTTCTACGATGCATAAATACCGTGGATTATGAAAAGGTATTGAATATATCATATCCGATAAAAAAATTGTACTTTAAGATAGAAAAATTTTAAGAGATTGTTACCCAAAGGGTTTTGAAAACACCACCTCGTGATCTAACAAGACCGGCCCTTTAGCTTCTTCTTACTAAAGGCCACAACAAAAAATTAACACTATAAGCCAAAAACCCAATTACTTTTTTACCCCTTTTTTGTTTTTTATTTCTCTATATATACTTCTTTAATCAGAAATATTTCTAAAACCTAATATTTATTTTTTCTCTCTCATCTCTCTCCTTTCATCTCTCCTCCCATCTCTCTCACGTCAAAGCTTCCAAAACACCTCCAAAGCTTGACAACTCCGACGAGCATTCAATCCACTGCTCAGAATACCTTCTTCATTCAAAGCTCAGATCTGTCGCAGAATACCACCGGAGTTCGTGAATCTTCGGTGAGGTTCTAGATCGGAAAAAAAACAACAATCTTCCTCCTTGCAGCTGCTTCAGCAGTATCCGACGTGAGCTCCACCGTCTTCTCCAGCCACGAGATCGGGATCGTTAATGATTTCGTCTTCTCCATCTTTGCACAATGATCGAATGATTTTGTCGCGTTCGTGGTTCGTTAATGGCCAGATCTGACGCCGTGAAGTTTCGTGATATTGAGCTGAAGCGAGCTAAAGATGTTGTGAGCTCCGACCATTGCGTGAGCAAGCTTCGTGGTTTGTTAATGGCTGCCAAGAAGAAGGCAGATCTGTTCGAAGTTGCTGGTTTTTTCTTTAACTGAGCACGCTCAGCAAGTTATTGCGCGCTCAGCAAGTTATTGATTCCTTCACTGCTAGTTTTTTATATTTTCTTTGTGAATTTTAGCTGTGTTTGATTTTTGGATTTAAGAGGTGAAATTTCTGTTTAGATTAGGACATTGAGGTATTGTTTATGCAAAGTTGTGATTTGATGTTTTAGGGATGAAGATGAAACTTACTAAGCTTATTTTTCAATATTACCAATTTTGTGATGATAAACTATTGCTGAAAATCACTCAATTTGTTCCGTAAAAATCCCTAAAATTCATTGATTTTTTTTGCATACTCAGTATTTTTACTGAGCACGCTCAGCAAGTTATTGAACGCACACAGCAAGTTACTGAGCATGCTCAGTAAAGACAAACAAGCATGCTCAGTAAAGTCATTCAACAAAAAAATTCAAATACTTAACAACTTTTTTCGACACTCAGAACTTTTTTCCGATACTCAGCAATTTTTTTCATGCTCAGTAGCCCATACTCAGTACTTTTTCCATGCTCATTACTCCAGGCTCAGAACTTTTTTCCATGCTCAGAACTATTTTCCACGCTCAGAACTTTTTTCCACGCTCAGAACTTTTTCTGGCGGTGGCCGGCGGTGATCGGTGGTTGTGGTCGGAGCTGGAAACTATTTGATAATTAATGAAGGAGGAGAGAGAAAAAATGATAAAGGATGAGAGAGATTAATGGTAATGGAGGAGATAGAATAATGGTAGTGGAGGAGATAGAAGAATCTATTTTTTTTGTCTTATATGTACTAGAAGGGTAAGTATGACATTGGACATTTTATTGGCCTCTAAGAAGGAGAGAGAAATTTGCTAGCTTCTAAGTGGCACTATAATATTCTTTAAGACCCTTTGGGTAATTGACTCATATCTTAATTATAACATTATTAGGTAAAGCCCGTGTCTGAAGACGCTCCAGAAAACATTTGATCTTTTGAAAGGAATCGAACCCAGGTTCCCTGGTTGAAGGTTAAGATTAAGGTTAAAGTTAAGATTACGGTTAAGGTTAAGGTTAAGGTTAAGGTTGAGATTAAGGTTTAGCTCAAAGTTAATGTTTAAGGTTTAAGGTTATGTTTAATAATATATAAGGTTAAGGTCAAATATTAGTGCGATGTATCTTCATTTGATTAAGGTAAAGTTAATGTTAAGGTTAAGATGAATGTTAAAGTTAACTTTTAAAATTCAAGGTTTAAGGTAAAGTTTAATAGTTAAACGTTAAGCTTAAATGTAAAGTTACATTTATGGTTAAATGTTAAGGTTAAGGTCATGGTTAAAGTGAAGGTTAAAGTTATAGTTTAAGCTTTAAAGTTTAGGGTTCAATGTGTAAGGTTTAAGGTTTGAATTTTAGGGTTCAAGGTTCAAGGTTCAAGGTTAAGGTTAAGTTTTAACTCTAAGGTTAATGTTAAATAAATTCAGATGAAGGTGAAGGTGAAGGTGAAAGTTAACGTTAAGGTTGAAGTTTAAGGTTAAGGTTTAATATTATGGTTAAGGTTTAAGGTTAATGTTAATGTTTAAGGTTAACGTTAATGTTTAAGGTTTAAGGTTTAAGTTAAGGTAATGTTACGGTTAAGGTGAAGATTAAGGGTTTAAGGTGTAAGGTTTAAGGTTAAGGCTAAATTTAAGGCTAAGGCTAAGGTTAAGGTTAAGGTTAAGGTTAAGGTTAAGGTTTAGGTTAAGGTTAAGGTTAAGGTTAAGGTTAAGGTTAAGGTTAAGGTTAAGGTTAAGGTTAAGGTTAAGGTTAAGGTTAAGGTTAAGGTTAAGGTTAAGGTCAAGGTCAAGGTCAAGGTCAAGGTCAAGGTCAAGGTCAAGGTCAAGGTTAAGGTTAAGGTTAAGGTTAAGGTTAAGGTTAAGGTTAAGGTTAAGGTTAAGGTTAAGGTTAAGGTTAAGGTTAAGGTTAAGGTTAAGGTTAAGGTTAAGGTTAAGGTTAAGGTTAGGTTAAGGTTAAGGTTAAGGTTAAGGTTAAGGTTAAGGTTAATTTTAAGGTTGAGATATTTGGGAAATTTTTGGAATTATTGTTTTTTATAAATTCAGGGTATAAAGTTAAGGTTCGGGTTAAGGATATTTGGGAAATTATTGAAATGGTTGTTTTTATTATAAATTCAAGGTATAAAGTAAGGTTCAGGTTAAGGTCAAGTATAAGGTTAAGGTTCAGGTTAAAGTTAAGGTTAAGGTTAAGGTTTTGGCTTAGGTTAAGGTTAAGGTTAAGGTTAAGGTTAATCTAAGGGTTAAGATTAAATTTTAAGGTCAAGATTTCAGTGAAGGGTAAAGTTAAGGTTAAGGTTTCTTTGAGGTTGAGAAATTTGAATTCTTTTTGAAAGAATTTTTTTTTTATTTTTTTTATTTTAGTATATATGGTTATATTTCCATATATAATGTAGATTTTTTTAAAACAATATTTAATTAATTCATATAAAAAAATGAGAAAATGGTGTTGGAAAATTAATCTCAAAAAATTCAATGATTTTTGTGGAAAATAAATATAAATCAAATTCAAACGTCAAATTAATTTAGTTAATATATTATTTTTATTATTTATATCAAATAAAATATTAAAGTAGATATTCCAGGATCCTATCTATTAAATTATTTTTTGTTGACATTTTACTCCTGCCGTGAAGGAAGTATATATACTTTTTAATTTTTCTTTTTCTAAACATGTGTACGTGTATATAATATAATAAATAAATAAATGAGAAGAATGAGGAAATTATGATAAGAATAAGGGGATTTTGAGTATTAATGGGAACAGTTAGGTGTATTCTGCTTTATTATATAAATTATCAACATAAATTACATTTTTTTTTTCAGGAAAAAAAGTAAACATTATGAACGTTTATACAGCGATTTTAAGAAAATATAAAAATCATTTAAAGAATCATTCTTCCATTTCGACGTATCAATGTTCCGTCTTGCACTTTTAGCTGCGAGATCTGTGACGTTATTAAACTTCCTATTAACGAAGTTGACCTTCCAATTAGGGAACTTCGCCAACCAGCTCTTCATTTCGGCAATGAAAGGTGAAATTTGCCATCGAAGACCTGCTTCTTTTGAAATACCTTGAATCAGTTCAAGGTTGTCGGAGTAGAAAGAGACACTCCGTAAATCACAACTAGCCGCCCTTCTCATAGCAAGAAGGACCGCCCAACATTCTCCTTCAATAGAACTTCTAATAATAGATCTCGACGCAATCCTATGGGCCACTTTACCTTCTTTATCAATAGCAATTGCTGCCATTCCTGTAGGTTCGTACATAAATTACATTTCAAATGGTTTTTTAGCACTAACAGTCACGTCAGGTGTGACTATTTTCTTTTTCAGTCGAAAAATAATTTTATTCAATTTATAAAATAAACTTTAAAATTACCCTATGCCTAGGATTTCTATAAAAATATAATAAACATCACGACTGTAATTATACTTAAATTAGATAACTTTGAAAATCATGTCTAGCGGTCACGCCAAATGAATATTTACTACAAAACAATTTAAAAATACATTGTAAGACCAAATTGCTCACTCCAGTAGTTGCACCAAATGGATATTTACTGCAAAACAATTTACCAAATTGCCCACTCCAACAGTTGTACCAAATGGATATGTACTACAAAACAATTCCAAAAATGCATTATAAGACCAGTTTTTCTCACTGCAACTCTCCCCGTATACGCTATTCTCAAGCATTACTTCGTATAAGGTAAACGGATTCCAACGATTAAAATAATGTCCATTGTGGGATTTGTATTAAAATAGGATAAACTGAAAATTTGTAAAAGTGATGAGATTAGGTGAAACTTAAACCAATTTTACCTGAATTTGGGTTCTTCGATTCGATTGTTGATGATGCGTAGGAAAGCCCGGTTAATGGTTGCGGAAAAAGGTCCCGGAGTGGCGGCGATTTTCTTGTGCAGGAGAACGACTTGGCGTGGGAAGGTAAGTGTGATGAGATTTTTTTAACCTTTATTTGGGTTCCTCGGTTGTTGATGGAGTAGCCAATCTGGTTGATGATGGTGGAGAATGGACCACGAGGAAGATGGAGTAGCCAAGTTGATTGTTAATTTGCGTTGCAGAGAGCGGCGAAGAAGATGAAGGGACTTTTTTTCCTTTTTTTTGTTCGGTCAAGGAATTTTGAAAAAAAAGAATAATGATGTGTAATGATGATGACTTCATCCTTAGGTTTCGGTTATGTGGTGTCTATGTGGCGACGTGTGGCATTGACTAACTGCCAATTGATAGAAAATAGGAAAAAGGGCTAACGGTGACACAAAATACTAACGTAAAGGGTCATCTCGTGACATTTTGTAGATCGGGGTCCATTCAGGCATTTTCATAAAAGATAGAGGGCCATGTGAGGTCTTTACCCTTACCTTAATTAGCATACTACAAAATTTTCCGAATTTACCTTCCGTCGGATCTTTAAGAGAGGGAGCATCTGACCGCCTATGGAGGGCCTTCTCGGTTGCAGCTATTCCACCCAATGGTGGTGGTCCAATGAGTTTTGGGGCTAGGGAAGTTAATTTATTAACACTCCCCATTATTAAGACCACAACTTCCTATTCCATAATAGTTGTCAACCTAGTGTTTTGTTTCCCAAACCCCTTCCTCGAATATACCTTACATCCCACCTAGATACTCCAAGGAGACCATTATAGTAGCCAACCCAGGGTTTTGTTTCCCAAATTCCTTCCTCAAATATACCTTATTATCCACCTTGGATGCTCCAAGAAGACTGTTAGCTGGTGAATTGTGAGCTAGGTAAGGCTAGTCCTGCTCGAGAGTGACCGGGCATCCAGTCAGATCTAACTCGTTCGGTGAAACTTCTCGATTTTGTTTTGCTTGTGTTTGATTCATCAAGTAGGTGAAGATTTGTTTTTTAAAAAAAACAGCAGGTAGGTGCTAAATCAAAATGATTTAGGAAAAAACTTTCTAACTTCTCTCTAAATTTCTCTCTCTAGATTTTTTTGTTGTAATATTATATTTTCTTTTACCTGTAGTAAGATTGACCAAACATAAATATTACAATATATTGAGTAATTCATTTATCATTACTATTTCAGAATTTATTTAGTATTATATCACATTATCAATTGTTCTTAAAAAACAAAAGATATACGAGAATTAAAAAAAATCAAACCTTTCAATACCCAAAGATGATCGAGCTTAGCACGAAATATTTATGTTTGGATAAAATTATTAATCTTAACCTAAAATAACTTATGAAGAGATTTTTTAAGTTTTTTCCCCTAATTGATTAATTTTGTTTTATTTTTAAGGACCGAGAGAAACCGTATCTATATCTTTTCTTTTGATTACATATGAGAGCCACTTTAGATTTAGACTCATTTTGATTACAATAAAATTCGATCTCAGTTGGTCTTTGCAAAGTAGTCTAACCACTAAACTAACTATCGATCTTATCTATATCTTTTTGTATCAATCAAAGATCTACATTTGTTAATATTGTTTTTAATTAAATGATAAAGATATTTGAATTCATATATGTCATGCTAATTGTTATGATACTATGATATTCTTAAGTCCCATTTGGAAGTGTTTATTTTAAAGTAAAAAAACGTTTTTAGAATAAAATTTAAAATTTGAAAATATTATTAAAAATAATATTAAAATCTAAAATCACTTTTAAGTATTTTTTTTAAAAGACACTTATTAGATATTTCTCATAAAAATTTCAAGTGGTATATCAAAAAAGGGGTTATTGTTGAAAACATTCTCATTAAACTCTCTAATTGTTTTTTTATGCCTTCAATAATCTTATTTATAAAAAAATGCCTAATGAAATAATTATTTATAAAAAACATCCCCTTTTTTTTTCTATACCTTTACTAATTTCATCACATGCGCGCGTCCGTGAAATTTTTTTAAAATCGTCATAACTAATTCAAAAAAAATCAGAAAATTAAATTTTTTTTTTTTGAATAAATCTAATTAATATTTACGTCTATGAATTTTTTTGATTTTTTTGAATTTTTGAATATTTTCGAATATTTTTAATTTTTTTCGCAGACACGGAATTCCATGTTTTAAACCGTGAAATAAACATGAAATTTCGTGTCTGCGAAAAAAAAATTAAAAAAATCAAAAAAAAATCAAAAAATTCAGGAAATTCCGAAAAAATCATAGACGTAAATATTAATTTGATTATCCAAATATAATTTTTTTTGATTTTTTTGATTTTTTTTGAATTAGTTATGACTATTTTAAAAAAAAAAAATCACGGACGCGCGCGTGTTTATTAGTTTTTTTCTTATTTTTTAATTGTTAATTATAAAGGTAATCTGGGATGGGGATGTTTTCAATAAATATTTTTTTCTAGGCACCTTTTTCTAAATAAGTTTTTTAATAGGTATCAATCAACAATTGGCTCATCAAAAAATCTACCGAAGTGTCTCTCCTATGTAAAAAAAAAAAAAAAAATCTAATAATTTGAAAAAAAAAGTAATAAGATATAACACACAACATACCATACATACTACCTATAACGTGATATATGACATGATATGTGTGGATAAATTGTGAATACATCCAAAATAAAATACTCATAATGTTGACTCTTTTTTTTTCTCGAATGGAGTAGTCTGTTTTGGAAAAAATTATTCTTAACAAATATTTTTATTATATTATTTGTTTTTTGTGATGGAATAGAATTTAAGATTAGCATTTTCTTTTTACTAACATGCCTGTTATTCCAAGCAAACAACTTCTTTAAAAGGCGATCATTACTTAACAAAGGTTTCACTACCTAAGCAATTCGTAAACCTCAAATTATAAACTTAATATAAAATATCTGAAGATACACACTGAGGAAAAACCATGTCCAACAACAACAGTACTACATTAAACGTAGTAATAACATGCATTATCTTCTACTGCTTCGTGTTAACACAATCAGTACCTGAGGATGCATTGGTGAAACCCATACCTGGTTTCAGTGGCTCCATTCCATCAAAACACTATGCTGGGTATCATTCTTGCCTATTTCTTTTTTTATTCTTGCCTATTTCTTTTTTTATATTTTCTAGATGGTGTTTTTTTGAATGTATTTATGGGGTTTTATTTATATTTCTTAATTTTCTGGAAAATTGTTTTCGTTTTAGGTATGTGACAGTAGATGAAAATCATGGAAGAGAATTGTATTACTACTTTGTTGAATCTGAAAGAAACCCATCAAAAGATCCTGTGGTTCTGTGGCTTAATGGTGGTCCAGGTTGCTCAAGCTTTGATGGATTTGTATATGAACACGGTATTCACTTTTCTTTGTTGTTAGCTCAATTCAATTATGTTCTGTGTATGTTAAGATGTCTCAGTATATATTAAGAGGAATAATTAGTTGGATGTCTCATGGAACAATTTGACAGAAAATTCCTTTAGACATTCCTTAATTTTGGACAATATGACTAGAAATAAAAGTGATGACAATTAAGTGGATTTAACCTTCATATTATTGCCGTTCAGAAGACTCTACTTGGTTTTATTATTAGTTTCAAATTTCGCTTTCTTCACATGGTTTCAGTTTTAGTATATATGATAAAATGGTTAAGAAATATATATACAAGTCTTAATTTGATAGAAGTAATAAAATATCCTCTTTGATTAACTAATCATGTAACTTTCACTGTACCTTTGACACCTAATTAAGAGGAATAAACATAGAAACAATGACTCTTTCTCCATCGCTTGATCGTTTAATGCAAAAAAAAACCGGATTGTATTAATGCAGGACCGTTCAATTTTAAGAAAGGAAGGTCTCGTGATAGCATGCCCACCCTGCACCTCAACCCGTACAGTTGGTCAAAGGTTGTTTTATGATTCCTTGTCTTAATAGAACTTTACTCCATCAATTATCAATTATTTTTAATGATTCTTAAGTTTTGTAATTTGTCAGGTTTCAAATATCATCTATTTGGACTCTCCAGCAGGTGTAGGATATTCATACTCTAGAAACACTTCTGATTATGTCACTGGAGATAAAAAGACTGCTTTGGACTCCCACACATTTCTTCTCAAGGTAATAACAAAAGCTGTAAAAATCTTTATATTATGTATGTGTTTGTTTTTTCTTCATAACAAGTTGTTATTATGTGGCTACTATAGTGGTTCGAGCTCTACCCAGAATTTCTTGCCAATCCATTTTATATAGCCGGAGAGTCATATGCTGGAGTCTATGTGCCAACTCTGGCTTATGAAATAGTAAAAGGTAACTTCTTTTGAAATTTGATTTACACATTCTATGAGAGGAAAAAAGAAACATATTTCTACGTTTGATATTACAGGAATAGATGCCAGTATGAAGCCTGTTATAAATTTTAAGGTACATATATATATAGTGCAATTAATACATCAAAAAATTCCTAGGTCCACCCGTGTCTATACTAAAGTGATTGGATACAGGGTTATATGGTGGGCAATGGAGTTATTGGAGAGTTTGATGACGATGGTTTTCTTCAATTTGTACATGGAATGGGGCTCATCTCAGACGAGTTATATACAGTATGTTTGATATATGTTGTATATATTACTGATATGTATCTATACATCACTTGTATTGTAAGGCCTCATGATTACTATGCAGGCAGTTAGTTCAGCATGCCAAGGAATCTACCACAAATTTATAAACGATGACTGTGAAAACAAGCTCGATAAAATTTATCAAGTAAGAGTCTCTTTTTTTCTTCCACCATTTATTATATGAAAACATTGTTTCTTGTTTATTAATCTTTTTCTGATTTAATTTACAGGTTATTCAGGGTTTAAACATTTATAACATTCTTAAACCGTGCTACCATAGCTCAAAGTTACCACAAAGTTTTAAAAGATTAGGCAAGACTGAAAGCCCAATGACTCTAAGAAAACGAATGTTTGGGCACGCGTGGCCACTTAGTGCAAATGTTAGAGACGAAATTGTACCTACTTGGCCTCAGCTTACCAACAGAATTAGTGTCATGTGCACTGTAAGCTAAGTTACTCAGTAAATTACTAAATAATCCCTTTCTAGTTTTAATACCTTTATCATAATATTACTTGATGCAGGATGATGAAGTGGCTAATACATGGCTGAACAAGGCAGAAGTTAGGAAAGCAATTCATGCTCAACAAGTATAATTATTCATTATGATTCCTCATCTACTTTACGATACAGTGACTCATAATAATTTGGTTTGCACAGGAATCTATATCTGGGCCGTGGAATTTATGCACAGGTCGAATTCTTTTTGATCGGTATAAGGGAAGCATGATTAAGTATCACAAGAATCTCACATCTAGAGGCTATAGAGCTCTTATATACAGTGGAGATCATGACATGGTTGTTCCATTTACCGGGACTGAAGCGTGGACTAGATCACTTGGATATAAGGTAGTGGATGAGTGGAGATCATGGATTGTTGATCAACAAGTTGCTGGGTACTTACAAGGATATGAAAACAACCTCATCTTTCTAACAATCAAGGTTTGTTCAACTCTTGTGTGTTGTGTTGGGAAAAAACCTAGCACTTGTTTAAATAAGGATTGTTTGATTTTCTAATGTTGTGCAGGGATCTGGACATATGGTTCCACAATATAAACCACGTGAATCGTTGGCATTTTATAAGCGTTGGCTGGAAAACGAAAAGATTTGAACAAGAATAATTTATTAGAAGGAAAAGAGAAATCATTTAGTTTATCTCTTTGCAAGAGTACATCTCATCAATGTCGCTTTAATGAGGAGATAAAAAGGAATAAAAAGAAATCATTTATACTCCATGGTTATATAGTATACAAAATTTCCATGTATTGTGTAATATGATTTATAGTATGAATATTCCATTTCGCTTCTCTTGTTTTTTCTTGTTTTCTTTTTCTATTTTTTCATCTTTAAATTTAATACAGTACTAAACTATTAGTCGATTCATGGATAATAACTGTAGATGAGTCTATCTTGATCTTGGTTAGACTTGGAGAATCAATGTGGAGTGAGAAGGACTTATTCACTGGTTGTGTGATGTGTCTTGTGTTGAGGAGTAGAAGCAGCCATTGAAACTGGTAATAGAATAAGCATTATACTTATTGATATAATCTACACATATGCGTTAATTCGTTCTCAAATAACAACTCTGCTTAATCTTAGTTTTGAAGTGATAAAGTGGGATACCACAAACGCCTGTATATACCATATTTTGTTGTTCTCTAAAATAATTGACATCGAATTAAATAGATATCTGGTTTAGATGTAGTATATATATATATATTCTAAGCTTTCTCTGCTTGGTTTTTGGGGTATTTTTGTAGACCGTATGGTATCTGGTGATTTATTTTCACACATGGACCTTGTTGGAGTATAAATCTCCTATAACCGGTTCTTCGTCTTCTTCTAACAGTTCAGACTTTTGATTGAGTTGGCAAGTTAACATGGTATCAGAGCTCCAGGTACTTGAGGTTCTGGGTTCGAGTCTCTCCACCGCCACCCACCTCGATATCTCCACGTGCATGGCTTATCCATCTCCACCGCCACCCACCTCGATATCTCCACGTGCATGGCTTATCCATCTCCGCTCCGTGCATTGCTTAGATCAATCCATCTCCTCTGCTAAGCATGCATATTTCGTCTAAGCCTGCACGTGAGGGGGCGTGTTGGAGTATAAATCTCCTATAACCGGTTCTTCGTCTTCTTCTAACAGTTCGGACTTTTGGTTGAGTTGGCAAGTTAACAGACCTTATCTGCAATTCTTTTGAAACCTAATGGGCGTCGTGTGCAATTTATTACTTGATTGATGAGTCTAATCGAAATAGGCTAAGACACGAGATCTTCTTGTTGATTCTTACGCTTTGGGATTAAAACTAATAGGATATGCAAAAAGATCCATGAGAATTATATAATTAGAAGTTGTCATCAAAATGGAAAGTCTTTAATCGGATGGGACAATTGTCATTTTAGTGTTAATGGGACGACATTTTTTTTTGATATGTAGGTTCCAAACTAGTTTTCGCACCTTTACCTAATCTTATACAGTATATTCCCGTCTTCTCAAGTATACCCCAAAACACATCAGAACTAACCTATATTCTAAGAAGGATTCGAACCATGTACTACTTGGTTAAGAGACATACAAATTTCATCTTTGGAGATACATGGGGATTAAATTTTTTCTTTCGAAAAAAAAAACTAAGTATTATACTGAGAAACATTCCAAACTTGAATCCTCGAATTGACACCTACAACAAGTACATCATCAACCCTACTTGCTATGTTATCAACAAAATTAGACTATTGATAACCCAAATTAAGGACTTTCACATCTATTGAGAGTGTGGAGTGAAAAAAATAAAATAAACTAATATCTTTTTTGCCCTCCCGACATCTCGCTAGAGACGTAAAAGAAATCTAGAAAAATAAAAATTGTTCTCCGGACCCCTATTTAGAAAAGTAAAAATTCTTAAAAATTTGTTCAGCCATCTCTCCGCTAAAAAAGTATAAAGAAAATCTAAAATAAAAAATTCTCCCTTAGGAAAGTGAACAAATTAAACACAATTACTCTGAGCCACTCTAGTAAAGTAAAAAGATCTATAATATTTTATCCCGTGTCTTTAATTGAAAAATAAAAATATCTTTAAAAATAATTGATCTTAGGGCCACCCACAAGAAAAGTAGAAATCTTAATTTTTTTTTTCCTAACGGCCTCCACTAGAAAAGTAACAAAAAAGATTTCCCTTAGGAGCCCAAACCCCCGATTCAGAAAAGTAGAAGGAAAAAATTGCCACCCGAAAATTCCATTTGAAAAGTAAAAAAAAAAAAACTTGTAAAAAAACATTTATCCCCTGGCCCGCTGCTCGAAAGTAAAAAAGTCGGAAAACAAAAACATTGTCTTCGGACCCATCTAGAAAAGTAAAAAAATTGTCCCCGAACCTCGCTAGAAATTTTAAAATCTAAAAAAAAATTACCCCGAAATCCCTATTAGAAAAATATAAAATTTAAAGAAATAAAAATTGCCCCGAAATTCTTATAAAAAGGTAAAAATAATCTGAAAAAAAAAAGATTGCCCCAGACCCCGTGTGAGAAAAAAAAATTCCTCACCTCTTTAGTTGAATAAAATAATTTTCCCTGAACTTCTATAGAAAATTAAAAAATCTAAGAAAAAACAAATTATCTATCAAAATAATTTGTCCTGAACTTCTATAGAAAAATAAAAAGTTTAAGAAAAAACAAAGAGATTATTACCCAAAGGGTCTTGAAAATAGCACTTCGTGACCTAACAAGACCCCACTAATTTTATCTTCTTACTAAAGGCCACAACCAAAAATTAACACTATACCCCAAAAATCCAATTACCTTCTTACCCTCTTTTGTTTTTTATTTACCTATATATATTATTTTTTGTCAAATAAAAATCAAAACACAATACACGCTCAATCTCTCCTCTCTCCTCTCTCCTCTCTCCTCTCTCATCTCTCATCTCTTTCTCTCTCTTTAAAGCTCAACCCTCGCCGGAAAATGCTAAGCCGAACTCTTATTGCCGCCGTTTTGGTGTTGTAGCGGAGAAGAACAGCTTCTCTCTCTCTCTCTCTCTCTCTCTCTCGAGATTATTCCTCTCTATCCCTCTCACTCTCCTGTAAGTTAATTTATCTCTTCCTTGTTTGCTTGTTTTAGCTGGGTTTTTATGATTTTGTTTTGATTCTATGTTTAAGTTTGCTGAAATTACTTATTTTCTTCGCTGTTGCATGTTTGAGTAGTTGTTTATCGTTATTCATCGTTTGCGTTCATCGAGTTTTTGTGTTCATCGTGAGTTTTCACTGTTACGTGACTTCATATGCTTTGTACATCAGTAATCTTCTGTTTATGGCACACACTCAGAAGATTTTGCTCGTTTATCATTATAATACCTGTTTTACGTACTTGTATGCATCCATGCTCATTAATTATATGTTTTCGTTTAATACCCAGTACTTTTTCTGTTGTGTTGTTACGCTCAGCACTAGTTATGCATATGCTCAGAACTTTCTGTTGTGTTATGCCTATGCTCAGTACTATCTTATGCCTATGCTTAGTACTTTTTTCTGTGTTTATGCATATGCTCGACACTAGTTATGCCTATGATCAGTACTATCTTATGCCTATGCTCAGTTTTTTTGGTTTTTTCTCATGCTCAGTACTTTTTCTGTTGTGTTGTGCATATGCTCAGTACTTTCTGTGTTGCGCTCAGAACTTTTGCGCTCAGAAGTTTCTAGAAGGCTGCGCTCAATAGTTTCGACATCGTTAAGCTAGATTATATTACTTTTTTTTTCTAAAAATGTAATAGATTTGTGTTAGATTAGATTACTTTTTTTCCAGAAATTTCGTGAAATGTCGAATTTGTGTTTTGCTCAGAATTTTTGTAAATGCTCAGAAGTTTTGTAGTGATGTTGATTTTTTGTGTTGAATCAAAAAATTATTTAAACTTAATAACTTTTGTATAAATGCTCAGCAGTTTACTGATTATACGAGAAATGCTCAGGAAGTTTACTGATTATACGAGAAACGCTCAGCAAGATATTGAGCATGCCAATACCCCATGCTCAGAACTATTTTCTACGCTCAGAACTATTTTCCATGCTCAGAACTATTTTTTCAGACTCAGAACTTTTTTCCATGTTCAAAAACTATTTTTTCAGACTCAGAACTATTTTCCAGACTCAGAACTTTTTTCCACGCTCAGAATTTTTTCCGGCGGTGGTCGGCGGTGATCGGTGGTTGTGGTCGGAACTGAAAATTATTTGATAATTAATGAAGAAGGAGAGAGAAAAATGATAAAGGAGGAGAGAGATTAATGGTAATGGAGGAAAGAGTGTAATGGTAGTGGAGGAGAGAAAAATCTATTTTTTTTTGTCTTATATACACTATAAGGGTAGTTATGACATTGAACATCTTATTGGCCTCTAAGTAGGAGAGGGGAATCACTTGGTTCTTATATGGCACATTGATTCTCTTCAAGTCTCTTTGGATAATTGACCCAAAAACAAATTATCCATCTCCTGCAAACTTTTCTTTTTTTTCCCAAACCCACCTCTAATAAAGTAAAAAGAAAATTGTCTCTACCTTAAAAAATAAAAAACCTTAAAAATAAATAAATTTGGAGTCTTCTGAAAAAATAAAAAAAATCACGAATTTTTTTTTTTGGAAACCCCTAAGACCATCTCCAGCAGATGCGCCAAATGAAAAAAAATTAAAAATATACCGTATTTGAGCAACTTACTCACTCCAGTAGTTACGCTAAAACATGGGACCTACAAAATAGGAACGGTATATCAACTACTATATGCGCTATTCTCATTGCATTTTTTCTCATACGGTATAAGTTTTTTTTTTCTTTAATCTTTTCATGAATTATGAATCAAATTAATATATTTTTTCTTTTCTTTTAAAAAAACTATAATTCACTTAAATCAATCAATTATAATTTAAAAATTCTGAAAAATTATAAAAATGATTGGATTAAATTAAAATTGAGTTAATCTTTTTTTCTTTTTTTATATTATTTTAGAGTTATAACGAATAATATTATATATTATCTTTATATTAAATATATATTTTTATTTAAATTATCAAATTTTAAAAGAAAAATATAAAGTCAAATATATAATAAAAGTAATTCATATATTTATATATTATATATAATTTAATATTTTATTCAAACAAAACTAAAATTAAATATTATAATATTAATACAATTATTATTATTTATGTTATTGAAAAATAAAAATAAAAAATAAATTCATTTAAATAATAATAAATTAAATATTACAAGACTTATATATTATATTACTATTATTATTATTATTATTATTATCATTTTATAAAAAATAAATTAAAATTAAAATTATAAATAAATAGTAGATATGAAATAAAATTATAGAGTAACTGAAAATAGTAAAACTGGAAATTGATGCGGTAAATTTATGAAGTAGATGTATTTTGATACGGTATAATGAAATATAGAGTATAAAAATAGCACATCTGCTGGAGATGGTCTAAGTGAAGGAAAAACTCTGCTCCAGTTAAAAAAGTAAAAAATAAAATTATTCTTTCCATCTTCTCTGTAAAATTAAAAAATCTAAAAAAAAAAAATTGTCTTCCAGTTTCCTCTTTAGAAAAATAATGAAAATCCACTCCCTAATAATTAGTTTTTATCTTAAATCAAATGATTTAATTAGAAATTTGTTATACTAAAGTCAACTTATTATATTACATATTAAAGAGGATATTTTGGTACCATTTTATGCTTCTCTGGAATTTCATGTGATTTAAATGAGAAATTTGTGATTTAATTGGAAAACGTTTCCATGAAAAGACTATAAAATAATGAATTAATTTTTTTTCACGTTCTAGTTCCTGAGAATTGTTAACATTTTTAAAAGAGGATACAGGAGATGGAGCTAATGAATAAAAATTTGATAAGCAAATTTTTGTCTTCAATACTTTTTTACTATGGTGAAAATACTTGTGCATTAATCTCGAGGAGATTCCATATATGATCATCTATAACTCCACAAATTCAAGCACTTAGAGATTGATGGAAATGGAGCATCGGTTATTTTGGCAATCTACTAAACACATAACAAACCCTTATATATTATATTTAAATTTTGTATATTTGTGTGAATTAATCTCATTATTCCATCAATCAATTACAATAAAAACTATATTCAAATCAGATTCATGAGCACCTGGGGACAAACTAGGCAACTTTAACTCTTCAAACTATCTAACTATAACAAAAATTATTTTTCTGGGGTAATTTTTTTTTTTTACAACTATAATAAATCATACCAATTTATAGTGAATTGGTCACAATGTATATCTTGACCTTTATATGAAAATGAAGATTTGTGATTACATACATTATACATATACGCATGTAAAGAAATTGACTTTTAAAGTGAAAATAAAATAAAAATTGGGTTGAAAATATAATGGCTAATAAGTTAACAAAAATATGAAATTGCAACCTTAGTCCCTATGTTATTGACATGTTCGGTAGCAGGTCCCATTGCTATATGGGCCGCTGTGGCGGTTAAGAAGAATATATTTAGAAAGGGGCAATTATAAATATAGGCCCAAACAACCTATAACTTAACAATAAAAGTCTCCATTACTAACTATCCATTACAACCCCAACTAAACAACCGAAAAACCCCAAAAAGCCCTCTTCCTATCTCTTTATTACTGTGAATAACAAATCTAAAACAAAACCCATATAGGGTCATGAAACTCACATTCACTTTTTACCACCGTTCTCTCTCATCTCTTTACTCTTCTCTCTCTTCACAAAAAACTCGCCGCTCTTCTCCCCTCATAAAACCATCACCACTGTTGGACCACTCTCCACCATCATCTCCAACACCTTGCCATCTCTCCACCATCCACCATCTGTTGCAGAAGAGAACCACCACCATCTCCACCGTTTGTTGCAGCCGAAGAGAACCGCCTCCATCACCAACAAACCGGAGAAACTCACCATCAAGAAATCCCGCCGCTTTCCTGCAGATCTGGATCCACCACGAAGCTTTGAGCCAACGTTCCAGCAGAAGAAACCCGTCTTCTTCACAAGTCTCAGATCTGCAAAAACACCCCTCAACAACACCATCTTCACGATTCTCAGGTCTGCAACAATACCCCTCAACATTACCATCTTCAGGAGTTTCAGATCTGCAACATCACTATCAAGTAAATCCTTCTGACCATACGAACTGGGTACAGCCCCAGTGGGTACATCTTCAACACTACCGCAGATCCGCCACCACTGCACTGTCGTCGCTGCTGTTAATCTCGCCAGCACAACTGTTGCACCACCAACAGATCCACTGCCGTCTACACCATCTCTTCATCTTCATGGCCATCGATCTGGACCAGATTCACATTGCAAATGGGTACAGACCCGGGTGGGTGAGTCTCAGTTCCGCCACCACTGCTGCCTTTCGTGCCGAACTGGGAATAGCCCCTTTCAGAGTGAAAATATTTATGTTTTGTTTTTTTGTTCAAACAGGGCCATGGGTACAGTCCCATCGAGGTCTATTGTCCATAGATCTTTAGAATGGGTCATGGGTACAACCCGTCTTGGTCTATTCTCCATCTTTCAGATGTAATGGGTACAACCCCTTGACCTCTCTACCATTCACCACCATTAAGCCCCAAAATGCTATTTTCCCAGGTGGGTACAACCCCATCTAGTTGTTTTTTTAACTCGTGTCTGCTGCACTGTCTTTTTTGTTTTTCTTTTTGTTTATTATTTATTTAAATTGTTCCTCTCTTTTTTGCAGGTGCGTGTCTGGATACAGCCCCACATCACCCAGTTTGGCGTTCACGCAGCAGTAAAGCCGCTCACCAGCGCCATTTCAGATCGGGCAATGTGCACGTTTCCATGAGACTGTATTTCTTCAAGGACTTAATGCTTTGCTATTGCTTCTGTTCACGTACCCGTTACACTATATGTCGCAATGTGCACGTTCCCATTAGACCGTAATTCATATTGTACACGTACCCATCTAGTTGTTGTTCGAGATGGGTCTGTACCCATATAGACTTTTACCTGGACAACCCATTGAAGGACTTAATAAAATTTAATACACTAAAACAAAATTTAAAAAGAAATACACATCTGAATGAAAACAAGTGGAGCGTAAAATGGGTCTGTACCCAGTTAACCCCGTTGTACGCGTACCCATGACGAAGGTAACTATCCTTAGGGGTAAGAAGGTAATGTTGAGTAACTAAAAGACCAACTAAGGACTTAATAAGAAGATCTAACTAAGTAGGACTTAAAAAATAAGTTTTGAAAAAATTGGGATTCAATTTGTAATTTCCTCATTTAGAAATTCTTGTTTGAAACTTCAGATGTTTCACTAAATAGTAACTTAAAAGCTTAAAGATTTTGTATTTTTTTACACTTCTATTTTTCTTAGAGCTTTGATTGAACAAAAGAAAATATTAAAGCTTTGAAACATGTGAATCCCATCACCAACTGAATTAAATCATGGGTGTTGTACAATTATTAACTTTGAAATGAAATGTTCAACGGGTAGTTCGATGTTGCTGTAATTAGCTAGCTTCGAATTCAAGTTTATAAATGAATCCAAACAAGCTCCATTTGTAGTCGACGCATATTTTTAGTAACACCCGTAGTATCAGTATCTGCAACTAGCACCGCTATGTTTTTCATAAATTGAACATTAGTACCTTGACTTTTATTACCCAAGCTTGCAGCCCCAAAATGATTATTTCAGCACCCATTCGACTATCAGCTATACCAAACCTTCTAGCCTAATTTTCATACCCAGTAAAAGAACTGAGGATTATATCTTTTTTGTTCAGTTACACTATCATTGAGCTTAAAAACTTCTCTAAACATACTTTATTTCATAGGATGATTCATGAATTTAGTAAAACAAAATCAAACCAAATAAGCTATAGTTACAATGTTGGAATATCGAATTTATTAATATGATCAGACTGTTGCAAGTTAGCGTACCTAGATGACAACATTTTCATTTTTGTGGCCAAAATTGGATCTTTCTTGAAGTCAGATGGAAAAAGACATGAAAAGACAAAGATGAAGTTGGTTTATGATACATAGAAACTTCATAAAATAGTTCCTTCAGGGATATTTAATAAAAAATTGAACGATACAAAGAAAATTAACACACTCTATGCAAGCAAGGATGAACAATACAACTTCAAAAACCATAAAAATTACTTGCAGATCTTTGCAGCAACAATATGTAATGATTCAAGAGAAGGATAACAAACGTGTAGGTCCAAGAAGGAGCAAAAGAAGATCAACGGTTCTTTTTTCTTATTTACGGGACTACTGTTAGATACGTGGAAGCCAGGATCCAATGCAACGTGGAAGTCCAAGAATCATAACCGTCCTTCTTTTATTCAATGTTACCGTTAATTTAGGATCTATATATAGATCTATATGAAGACAATACAGGAATCCAGAAAATAAATATTGTATTTAGTTATAATTTATTTAGTTTATGATCAAGTATATCATGTACAATTAGTGTTGTATATATTATATCTCCTGTACATAAAATTTACATCAATAAAATATGTGTGTTCATCACAATTCATTAAAAATTTGGTGCTTTCATTGAGTTTTTATGACGGATGGTACTAGATTCAAATTGATGGATAACGCCTTAAAAAGATTTCAAAATCAAACTGCCCTGAAATTCACATCAATTGATGGCAGACTCACAACCCTAGAAAATATAGTTGGAACATTACAAAATACAATTGAAACATTTGGCAAATTACTCCAAAAATTTTTTGATCAAATAAAGCCATCTGATACGAACAATTCTTGACTAGTGGATTAATTTTTCTGTTTTTGGAGCTTTTAATTTCCTTAACCTTATGTGTAAATAATGTATGATAGGTTTTTCCTAACAAAAAAAAAAGATACGAACAATTCAATGTTTCTGCAAAACGGTTCCTCCTCTATCCAAAATATTTGTCATCAAATATAATTGAATGACCCACAAGTCAAGTCCGTTTATCCACAAAAAAAGTTCATGTTTATCAACAAACTGCAATACATCAGATGTTTTTCCATAATTTGATTCTTTCTCAGTAACAAATATTTCTAGGGTGACGCCTGAATTTGTACATAGCCCTCACACTGTTTTAAAGAATCTAGATATCATAGTAGCTCTTGTTCAAAGAAATGAACAATTAGTCATAGTCACAGGTGAATGCACAATTTATTTATAAAAATCTGAGATAAAGAAATATAGCAACTATATGAAACAAATGTTGGAAAACATTGTTTCCAATAGTTATGATGGATATAGAGATCAAAAATATAATATCGTTCATTCTTAAAAAAATATTTGGGTACGATAAATTTTTTTTCAATATTTCTTCTTTTGTACGATAAAATTGGCATCAAATTTAAAATAGAAGCATTTATTGACTTGAACCTTGAGGACAAGGTTCTTTCTGGAGAAGAAGGTGATGTAATGATCCAAGAGAATGATAACCAACGTGTAGGTCCAAGAAGGAGCAAAAGGAAATCAACGGTTCCTTCTTATTTACAGGACTACCGTTAGATACGTGGAAGCCAGGATCCAATGCAACGTGGAAGTCCAAGAATCATAACTGTCCTTCTATTCAATGTTACCGTTAGCCTAGGATATATATATAGATCCGCATGAAGACAATATAGGAATTCAGAAAATAAATATTGTCTTTAGTTACAGTTTATTTAGTTTATGATCAAGTATATCATGTACAATCAGTAGTATATATTATACCTCTTGTACATAAAATATCCGTTAGTAAAACATGTGTGTTCATTACAATTCATTACAGAATAAGCGGACAAGATTTTGCAGAATCAATAAGGCCATCCCATGTAAATTTAGGGGTTAAGAATTTTACCTTAATATGGGTTCTCGAATTTTTGTTATAAAAACCAACTGAATCTCTCCCTCCTCTCATTTCAGAAAAAAACTCTAAACCTAGATCCCGTCGTCGCCCCACCGTCCCTTCCTTCCCGGCGAAGGCGGACTCCTCCCTCATTTGTTCTTCTCTCATCGTTTTGTTTCTTTCTTCTTTTATTCTTTTTTGTGTGTTTTATTTCCTTTCCTTTCTTTTCCTTTCTCTTTTTCTTCTACTTGCCTCTCTGTTAGTTTTTTTTCCGATTTAGTTGTTGTCTTTTTAATATTGGTTTTTCCACTGCCATTGTAATGTTCTAGTTTTCCTTGTCCATGGCGGTTCTTTGTTTGGTTTGGATTAGATCTAAAATTGTAGATGGATTTTCAAATAGGCTTTGCCGGGCTGGTTTCATGTTCTTGGCCAACTCTTAGGGTGGTCTATGAGGTGAGGTTTGTCGAATTAATTATGGCTTTGTTCATGCAATCATGTTTTAAAGATTTATTTTTGGGTCGAGGTTCTTTGGTTTTCTAAAGTCAGAGTTGGTAAATACTTGTTTTTCTTGCTCATCGATTGTCGATTTCGTTTGTGTCAGCTTTTATTACTATATTCTTGATGGTGCTTGTTTTTCTTGGTCATTTGTGTTTGTCGTTCGTGACTGGTTTGAGATTTTCAGGCATTGTTGGTTTGGTTTAGTTGGGACTATTGTAGTTGGTTTGATTGTGTGCTTGAATGTGTTCTGGTGGGGCCCACTTTTCGTTGCTTGTAACGTTTCGCTGCCTACCGGATTTGATTTGGGGCGGCAGATCCCAAAATTGATTTGGGGTTTCGAGTTTGTTCTTTCATGTGGTTTGGAAGTAGTCACAATTCTTTACGGTATTTTTAAAGCTTTTTTTTTTGCACAGGTTCTCTGTTCTGCCTTGGTAAGCTTCTACTCTTGAGTTATTGGGATCTTCGACAGTGGGCTTTACTCCAGTTTTTTGTCCTTTTTTGGTGTTATCTTTACTTACCATTTGAGATTAGATTCGCGCTTCCCGTCGTTGTGTCATCTAGAAAGTTACACCTTTCGTCGACCTTTTTTCTCACCCTTTTTTGTGGTGATTCTGGTTGGAGGGTTGAACTAGCTCGTGACTTTGTTCTGGTAGATTTTTCCATCCTCAACTAGGTGGTGACTGCCACACGGGAATGGTTCTTTGGTTTTGGTTTGATTGATGGTTTTAGTTTGGTTTGGCTCATGGGAAAAGATCTTGGTAACTTTCAGGTGGTTTTGATGGTGGAGTAAGGTGTATTAAGGATGTGTTGTAGTTTGGTTTTCACTTTATGTATTGTTTTTGCTATTATTTGTGTGTATGTTATTAAATGCCCCATATTTAATTTTCCTGTCCGGTAGGTGTTTATTAAATAAATATATATATATGTTTGAAAAAGAAAAGGAGGGGGAAACATTATTAACGAGTTATATTTATGAATACAACAATGGTTTATATGATTTTGTTTGATAATAAAAGAAAGGGTAGTATAGTAAAAAAATGTAGTAAATTAAAAGAATCACACTTTAAATGAGAAAAAATCATTTAAAAGTAAGTCTTTTTTTGGTCGGGGTTTAAAAGTAATGAAAGGAATGGTAGAAGTCATGGGAGCTTAATGCGAAATGAAGAGATGTTAGAGAAGGAGATAAAGGTGATGATATATGCTAGATTACAATGTTTAAAGTTAAAAGGAAGAAGTGCAAGAGTAGTCCTAGAAAAATTAGTGAATGGGCCTTAGTAGTGGGCCTCTTGTAATTGTCTTTTTTTAATTGATTTGATTAAAGTGTAATGTAATGTCTTAATGGGCTTTTAGTAAGCAGGCTTGAAAAGTTGTAAAGAACATGGTTTGTTGAGTTTATTAATGAAAAGTTTTGATTTGCCGATCAAAAAAAAAAAGTTTAAAGAGGTTAATTTTTTTTTAATTTGAATAAAAATTATTTCTATTATTTGCATATTTTGTATGTATTGTTGTTCAATATCAATCCCTATAACAATCCTAAATTTATTAATAGATAATTTACTCATGAAAGATCTAATAATTATTATAAAAGAGTCTAATCCAATAAAATAACTAATATATTATTTGTCATCTTAATTAATAATAAAATATTTTATAATTAAAATTCATTTTTCATAACTAATGTTTTTTATTACTAAAATAATTCATAATTACAATATTTTATAACTACAACTCAATAATTACAATATTTTATAATTAACATAGTGAGTAACATTTTCAGTTCTATCACGAAGAATAAAATTGCATCTTTGAATTACAAAATCAACAACATTTCAGTATGTTCATAAGACAAAAAAAATTATGATAAAGAAAACAACAAAAAAAGTATGATAGCATGATACTAAAAACGTAAGCAAAAAGTAGTGCTTTGACAATACAAAAAATATGGGTTGACAATACAAAATAGTGGGTTGTATCTACATATATCAGTGGTGTTATAAGTGTAATAACAATAAGGTGTCGATACAAAATAATAGGTTAGTAGAATTACAGCTGGTTGGCAAGAAATCTTTTAGACAGTGATGAGAAATAACCAGTTTATCATTAATTAAGCAAACTATGAACTTAATAAACACATTTTAGCAAATTATTCCATAACAAGGACATTTGAATCCATACCTTAACTTGTAATATTTAATGAAAAACATGAAAATACAATATAATAAAGTTATACTTCGTATATAGATAGCTTCTTTTTAAACATTAAATCATATTAAATAATGTAAATATCAGTGGGATGATGTTGAGGTTAAAGTATGTTTTAAGAATAAACAAAGTCTCAATTCATGTCATTAACGTTAACAACCACCCTATCAAACAAACCAAAATAAAAAACCATTAAATGAACCGTGTGCATTGCTTTATCAAATCCTACGTAATATCTATCATAAAGAATAGAATGGAGGCTATAGAAATAATGTTATGCAACTACTACATCAAGTTAATAAAAAAGGTCTTGTTTATAACTCAAACATTGTCAGTAAACAAAATTGACCAAAATCAAATATATTCGATAATCTTGTTTACCTAATTCAACAAAACAACAGATTACCTAGACAAAAAAAAACTAACATTGCAATGGTGATTCACGAATAACAGCTTAATTAAAAATTTATCTTTCGACCTTGAATTGTATGCGTTGAAAATAATGAAACAAACAACCTAATGAGATGGAAATGAAAGATATCAATAATTGATATTTTTCAATTGATATGCGCCATGAACTGAGGCTAAAAATGTGGACGTTGATTTAATATGGATAAATGTTTAGTATTTGGATTTGATTAAGTAACAAATATCTTTCTTACGTAATAAGATTAAAAAAAATACAAACGGTAATAATTGTATATTGTTTTTATTTTGGATCTTTTGAGGAGCTTATAAAACTTAAACTTATCAAAATGTGAATAATTGGCGATTTAGACTCTTTAAAATAATAACATTTTATTATTGTTAGAAATACAATAATTAAATGCATTAAAATTTGTCTTTCACAACTAAAGAATTAGTGAATTTTGCAAATTCATAACTTATATACACTTTAATACTTATTCTATTACTAAATAAATATCTTTAAATTTATATTTTTAAAATAATTGTTCAGCTATAATATCAAGATTCATTATATTTTTATTAGGATTCATAGTTGGTCTTTATACTACATGAACCAAGAATTCCTGGGATCGAATTTTATTAGAGTAAAAATGATTTTGAATCATATGTATTACAAAAATGATAGTTTTTATTTTAACTTTATTATAATATTAAAATTTATGGTTTTAACAAATATTTATAACTAAGAGATTATATGAAAAATATTTTAATACTAAAAAAAAGTAACAATTATATTTCTTATTCAATATAAAAAATTAAATAAATAATTAACGGGAAATATAATTTTTTAAATTTTGGATTGAATACCATATATCTAATATCAATGCCTCGTTTATCACGTGGATTATTTCTCGGATATTACAAATTCGGAATAGTGCAACTTGTATAATATTATCATCCACTATTATTTTTTCTGATGAAGACACATCAATATTGGCATCACTTTAAATTTGGGCCATACGAATTAATGAAAAACTGCAAGTTGTGAATCTTCACTTATTTTTTTGGTCATTTTTTTAGAGGAATCTACAAATACTCGCCCAAAACCATAATAACATATATTTTAAGGCCCAACTAGAATAAACTCCTAAATAGAGCCTAACTTTATTTTCTGGGGAATTTTTTTCCAACTTTACCCTTTTTATTTTTTTTTAATTCGTTTTTGTTTCTTTTGATCGATTGGTACATGTAGCTACAGACCGAAGTTTACAGACCAAAGTTGGATTTTAATTTTTTTTTTAAGTTATGTCAAGTCATTTTTTTATGTGAACTGTTTTTTTATTTAATTGCATTACAGTCCTCCTATTTTTTTTGTTTTTGTCCATGTCAAGATATAAGAAGATCTGATGAGTCAAATATATCCAATGTTATACCCTAGGGGCTGTATCCAAGCACATTTTGTCCAAATACATGTCCAATAAAGTCAAAGGTTGCCCAATTCTATACCCCTAGACTATACCTAAGTCCAATTTATTCACTCTCACACACTCAAGATTCAACTACACCATAGGGGTACAGACCCTAGGATTCGTACATACCCTAAGGGTTGTACCTAGTTCGTTTTAAGTCGTTTTTTGTTGATACAAGTACATGTCTAATGTATAAAATTGGTCCAAAGTTGTACTCTAGGGGCTAGGGCTGTAACTATATCTAATCAGCTCACAATCACATAGAGGAATGGTAAAAAAACAAACTTTCCAAATTACGGGCTGGACCCAAGTCAATACACCAATTGGATAACAAGTTTTTTTTTAAAATTAGACCCAACTAACGTTTTGTAAAAAAACATTCTAAAGCCCATAATGGTCTGGACCTTATAACAGCAGAAACAAAAAGAAAAGTACAAAGCCCAAACAACCCAAACATTGGGCTGGACCCAAATGCTTTACCAAAACACGCTTAAAAAAATAAAAAAATTCGAATACAATTTCCAGATCGAGAACAGTGTTGGGGTGATGGGAGGAGATGATGGTGGTGTTGTTTTGGTGCTGGGGCTCGTCACAGTTTAGTGGTGTTGGCGCTGGTGGTGGTGCTGACGCTAGTGGTGGTGCTGACGCTGGTGGTGGTGACGCTGGTGGTGGTGCTCGTCACAGTGGAGGTTGTGTTGTTGCTGGTACAGTATGGTCGCAGTGGATCTGAGCAGCTGGTGAAGTGAGGGCGGATCTAGACTGTGGTGAACAGAGATGGAGACTCAGATCTGGCATAGTGGCGATTAGGGTAGAGCGTAGACCAGGTTCCCACCGGGTTTAGACTTTTTTGAACCTCAAATTGTTAAATCCCGGATTAAGATTCAAAAATCCCAACCCTGTTTTTAACTATGAAAACCTCCCGGGTTCCAAAAACCGGGTTACCTATGCCTAAATGTCGGATTGACAGTTAAACCCAAAAGAGTAACATTTCAAATTTTTATATAATATTATTACTAGATAAACCCCAAAACCCACATATTGAGAAAAGGGAGAGGTTGTAGTGCGGAGGTAAGTTACTCTCAGCTTCTTATTTATAAGCTTACTTTGGAACATCTTTAAAAAAAAGTATCGATGTGGGAGTTAGAAAATAAAACTCAGCTGCTTTGATAGCTATTAAAAAGTTTCCCACATCGAATGTTAAGAAGGAAATTTTGAAAACTGTACTTATAAAGATCAAAGATGCCGCTGCTTTGTAAAGTTAATACTATTACTTATCCCACATCGAAACTTTGAGAAGAAAATGGGAAATACAATACTTATAAATAATGATCGGGTTTTGGGTTAAAATAGTTATAAAATTGTAAAACATTAACCTGGATGTGTTACTACCGGGTGAATTTATTTGATATTTTGTCCGAACCTATAATATAAACTAGGTTAAAATACTTTTTTTCTGGGTTTGTTATACCCGGGTTGAGTTTAAATTTCGGTTGGCTTTGAATTTGCTCGACCCTAGTGGCGATGGTGGTATTGTTCTCGAAGCAGCGCTGGGGCGGTGGTGTTGTTCTCGAAGCAAATTTGGTGCACGCATCTGGTGGAGAACCGAGACAAGGAGGTCCAGAAGCGGTGATGAGGAGGTCCAGCAGCAGCGGCAGTGCGAGGTGAGGAGGTCCGATGATGGTGGTGGTCTTCTCTGCAAGCGAGCGTTTTCTGGTGGTGGTACAGTGAGCACGGAGAACATAGAGAGAAGGTGAGAGAGGGAGGGGGAGGGGGCGGTTTTACCAGGGAGATAGAGAGGGAGGGCGGTTTTACCAGAGAGAGAGAGAGAGAGCAGTTACAGTGAGCCCAGAGAGAGAAGGGTGAGAAGGTGGGCATCGACGCTATTAAGGTAAAATGTTTTAGGTTTGGGTATTTTTTCAGTGTATAAGAGAGGGGAAGGGGAAGGTTTTTTTTTGGGTTTTTTACCCCTTCCTAGTTACATTCTAATGGGATTGTGGGACTAGGCCTTTGTTTATTAACCCACATGTGGTGGGGATGTTTTAAAGAAATCACCCTTTTTTTAATGTTACGGGCTATTATGAGTAAGTGCGGGCAGATAACAATTTTTTTAGTCAATCAGCTGACGAGCTTGCTTACTCACTTCAGGAACGGTTTAGTTATAGTTATTTATTAGTGAGAAAGCAACATGCTTTTGTAAGTATGATATTCTGTTTCTCAAAATAACCAGGAGAAGATTTTGTTAGGTTGATTTAAAGATGAAGGTTCAAGATTGATTGTTTAAATTTTTTTATTTAACGATGGATAAAAATTATCAAAAATGAGGTTTATATTTTTTCACTCACATTTTATTTAAAAACTGAGATCTATTTGTTACAAAGGGGATCCATGCAATCGTGGAAAAAAAAGTACACTGAAAACTCGTTAAGTAACCTCTAACTATGAATCAATTTTTGTGTTTTCTAACTCATTCTGTCACGTGTGAAAATACTCCATATCCATTTCGAAGATCATAGTATACAATATGAATCAACTTGGGACGCACCCACATGAGCCAAACAGGCAGCACAACCATTAATTTCTCTATAAAAGCCATGTAATGTGAGCGTGCTATTCCTTGCAAGAATCTCTCGAATTTGTTGTATCCACATCGCTGCTGGTCCTCTTCAACTTTCCACATTACGAATTAATTCAATTATTTGTCAAGAGTCACCTTCCAATTCCACCTTAAGTAATATCAGACTCTCAACGACCTTCAAGCCTTCACATAGTGCAATGACCTCAATGATAACAATTGACTCTTGATTAATTTTCATGGAGAAACCTTGTATCCAGTTAGCTTCCTCATCTTGAACCACTCCCTCTCCACCACCAATATGGAGCCATTTTTGCCCAAATTTTTTTGGGAACACCCTTAGGAATGGCAAGGGTTTGGTTTTTTGCAAAAATATCAATAAACCAGAACTATAACTGTTTAATTTATTAAAAACCATATCCTAATGGGTTCTAACCATCGGTTACATATTTTAAAACCATAACCGCATTATTTGGTTTCAGTTTTTGAAACGTTGTTGTGGGTTTTAACCATAATCACATGATAATATAATAAATATTTTTCATAAAATCAAAACACACATATAAGAAAAATCTCCGAAGTATATAATATATTGTGTTGGTCTTTAATTAAATTGAATATTTATTATTTAGTCGATAAAATCTAATATTTGGATCCTGGTTTTAAAATTTTAATATATCTAATTTAACCTAGATTATTATATAATATGAAAATATATATGACAATAAACGTTTTTTTGGTTATTCGGTTATATTTTTATCTAAAACCATAACCTAACGGTTTTAATCATCGGTTACACTTTTCAAAACCATAACCTAATGTTTTTAACCATGGTTATATAATTCGGTTTTTAATCAATTCAGTTATCATCTGTTTTGGATTTTAACCGTAACCATTGTCATCCCTAGACACCCTTATAAACACATGCACATATACCTAATCCATTATTCTTACTAAGAACCACAAACATATTTTAACACTATAGGCGGAAATCCCCTTACCCATTGTACCCCTTTTTTTCCCCTATATATACTTATATTTATCATAATTTTTTGAAACCCCTAAAATTTATTCAATTCTCTCTCATTTGTTTCTTTTCTCCCATAAACACAATCTTATGCAAACATTTTAGTTTATTCTCTCTCCTCTGCGATGTAACTCCCCTTGCGCAGCTCCGACGAGGTTCACTTCCTTTGGTTGAACCTCGAAACCAGAAGTTTCTCCAACTATCAGAGGAAGAAGATCGTTCATGAGGTTTCAATGGATGAAAAAGTCATCCTCGAGCTTCACTTATGAGCCATGGTAGATCTTCTCCGGAAAACAACTCGAAGCTCAAGAAAAAGAGCTGAGCAACGACGGTTTTCTTGTGCAGGCGAGCTCAAAGGTGGATCCAGCGACGAGATCTTGAAGCTCCGTCGGCGAGAAAGCTCCAGCAAAGTTCAGCAAAAAATTGAACAAAGATCTGGTAGCAAGGAAGCTCCAGCGAAACTCCACCATTTGATCTTGAAGATCAGAAAAAAAGATCTGAGCAACGACGATTTTCTAGTGCAGGCGAGCTCGAGCTTCACATGTTCTCCGGTTATGCTTCCACTAACGCCAGCAAAGCTTCTTCTCCAATTTACTTAGAACAAAGTTGTGACTCAGAGTTTACTACGAGTTCGAGCTTTACTTTGCCGGAGTTGTTGCGAGTTGCGCTATGGTGAGAAGGAATGAAGCACTGCCTTCTTCTTCTTAGGCAAGCAACGATCTTTTGGTTCGGATATTCAGCAAAAGTGTTGTTCGTCTTCAAACAACGATTTTTTTCTTTTTCCTTCGAATACTCAGCACTTTTGTTGGTATACTCTGATTTTTTCTCTCTTTTTTCACTTTCATTCGAATACTTAGTGTTTTTTTTGGGATTAGTGAGTGCCATTTTTTCCTTTGTTCTTTTTGACCGTGTATGGTGTACTAAATCTATTGTGTAATTTTTCCTCCTTTTATTTTTCTTGTAATGTATTAAATTTTAAATTTTATAAATAAATATGATTTAGTTTATTGTAAAAACATGTTTAATTTCAGTTACTCATATTTTAGTCACTCTACTCAGCGTACTTAAGAAAGTTATTGAGGATAATCAGTAATTTCACCTGATACTCAGTAAAATGCATGATACTCAGATAATTTTTTTCTTTATACTCAGTAATTTTGTCTGAGTACTCAGTAGATTATTCGGCAACTTAGTACTTTTTCTGAGTACTCAGTACTTGGTACTTTTTCCGACGGCATTGGCGGTGGTCGGTGGGTTTGAGTTGGAAAGTATTGATACTCAGTAAGTTGATATCCATTGAGTTGACACTCAATGAAGGAAGAAAGAGAAAAATAATAATAGAGGAGAGAAAAAATGGTAATGGATGAGAGAAAAAAAAAATTTGTCTTATATATACCTTGAGGGTATTCTTGACCCACGAGGTTTCAAGACTTCTTTAGAGTAAAATGGATTGGGAGCTTCCCTTTAAGGCACAAATATGATCTCCAAGACCCCATATGTAATTAACCCTACAAAAAAATTGTTATGTAACAAATTTATAATGCATTGTGAGATCAATGCGGTGGAGACATTTTCTTTGTGATACTAATCTAGAAGTTAATGATCCTTTTTTTACCTTGGAAAGTAAGACAATGCTCCTCCATTTCTATTGGATTTTTCTTTGTTGGGTACACATGTATATTATATAAAAAGAGAAATTATACACTATACAAAGAGCTACTTACCTACAAAGGCTTAAGGTAGCAACAAGATATACATTATCAACTATCTCACAATATTACAAGTTAAACACACACTATCATCCAAGAAGGCATAACGAGGGAAGAAATAGAATATCATAAAATAGGTGCACCACTTAATCTCTTTTACAACCGCTTCCTTCGAAAAAAGGCTCGCCTCTCATGGCGAGATTATTTCTCGCCCTCAAAATGCAATAGATAGTAGTTACAAAATCTATCATCCAAGCCTTTCATCTCCAATTCTCTCGTGCTTTGAGTTTCTTTAGCCACTTCAATGCACTCAATAAGGTCTTCATCTACTTGACAATTCCTAACTACTTTTTTACCTCCTCCGAAATGTATATAGCGAAAGCATATTCAAAGTATAAATTCTTATTTGATTCAAAATCCTCACCGCGTAATTAACAAAGTGGATCATATTCCAAGTATATCATTCTATATTTTGTCTTGAGTCTCTCATTCAATGTCATCCAAAAAAATGGCATAGTTTGGAATAACACAGGAGTCCAAAATAGTATTGTCCTAAGGTTTAACAAAATATCATCGGCAAAAAATATCATATGGTTTCTCTATACATTGTTAATAATAGTATGATCATTTTCCAGGGAGAACCACTGAGACAAAAATATTCTCTATTTCTTCAACCCCAAGTGAACCCCTGATCTCATATTTTAACTCCAAAATACTCTTCAATATATTTGTTTGTCCTTACGCTACCACTTGGCAGACTATGGCTTAGTAAGAATTTCTATGACTAAATTAAAATTCAAGGCGGGACTAAATTGTCAATTTAAAAGTTTAGAAATTCATGGGTTATTGACCATTAGTTCTTGAAAACTAGTTTTATGGATTATAAGAACACGAACCCAACTACAGAACTTTATGATCCTAACCATATCAGCGATCAGCTCATCTTCACTGCCTATTTTGATCCGACCACAATCCAGTCCGAACACAACACATTCTAATTCAAGCCTTTTTAATGAAGATCAGCCCACCAACACCCCAAGCTACCACACACCCGGTTCTGATTGATCGCCATCATAGGCCATATCAAATCACCGACATCCGAGCGATCCACGACAACGAACTCCGAACAACACACCATCATAGGCCCTCCAAGAGATTCACAACAGCGACAACTTTACAACACCATCACACCAACACGTCAGATCGATCTCCTTTTTCAACGATCTCCTTTTTAAACAGAAGCCATTCACCCCAGGTATAAGTTTATTTCTTGCTTTCTATACTGTTTTAGTGGCTTCTTATATTGTTTTAAGGGTTTCGTCCAAATTAACATTCTAATAACTCTCTCACCTACCTAAAGTTGTCCCCTAATCTTACAAAACTTTGACCTTCCTATTGTTATTCACCAACCTTTTGTAGACCGAATAGCCCCGCCTCATTTCATTGAGAAAGTCAGTAGACACCAGTGGCGGATCCACATTGTCGATTGGGGGAAAAATTACTTTTAAAAAAACCTATCCTTTATAAACAAAATATTCATTTTAGCCCACCAAATTTGTAAAATCTATTTATTAGACTTATAATTATTGTACATATATAGATATTTTAATTTTTTAATAGAAATAAATTTTATTTTGTATATTATAGGATAAATAATTTGAAAAAATTTATATGAAGTCTTATAGTGTAATTTTTACATAATATAAGGATCTATAGTGTAATTTTTTACAAGATAAGGACTTCCTTTGGCAATTATTGCATAATATATGGACCTACCGTGCAAAAAAGTTTTAAAATTTTTTTGGGGGCTGGCCCCCCTACCAACAAATCCTGGCTCCGCTCCTGGTAGACAATGGTTATAATCAATTTTTAGCAATCACGGTGATATAGGTAATCTATAAGGCTACTTTAGAGCCATTTACATTTTGGGTTTTCGAATCCTGGAAGGTTATAAATACTTGTTAAAATCTAAACTTACTAATGATGACTCTGATAAAATCATTTCGTGGGGCGAGTATGGCAATAAAGCTCTCAAATTTCAGAATTCACTAAGGGTTTGCTAGATTACCCCTTCGCAATCTCTTAAACACCAATGATACAAATCTCTTGGAATTTCCAAGGGCTCGGCAACCCCTTGACATTCCAGGCTCTAAAGGAGATATGGTACAAACACAATCCAAAGGTCATTTTTCTTTCCGAAACTGAACAAAATGATGCTTATGTTAGTAATATTGCCTCTCTTCTTGATTATACTGTTATATACTCTTTTGCTAAAAAAGATATTACAGTTGTTACTTCAAATGCCTGTGATAATTTCATTGATTTCAAAATTACTAATCGTGGTAATATAAGTTTTAAAACTACTTATATATATGGATCTCCCAATGATAATACTAAAGGGGAAGGGATTGATTGTATTGGTAAATGCTTTGAACAAGGTTTACCTTGGAATCTAGTAGGAGATTTCAACCTCATTAGATATAATTCTAAAAAAATTAGTGGGAATAATCCTAATAAAAAATATGAATTTTTTTAACAAGTTCATTAATATTTTTTAACTTGAATAGACACCTAGATATGGGTGCTCATTTTCTTGGTCCAACTGGAGAGATGCAAATGAATTAATAAAGCAAGTTCTTGATAGATCTCTCCATAATCATGAGTAGGGATGTAATTGGGGTGGGTTTGGGCGGGTTTACCTATCCCCCCGCACCTCGCCTCATAAAAAAATAAAGCCTCCCCCCCACCCTGCTCTTTAAATCCTCGCAGTGTGCGGCTTCTACCCACGAGTTTCAATATAATCATTTAAATTTTTTATTATTATAGATTTTATTATTTTACAACTCTCAGATATTCCATTTTTCAGAATTTTCATTTGTATTTTTTATGTTTACACAAATTCCCCCTTTGGAGTAGCACTTAGATGTGAGTAATTAGAACTTTGTGGGTTCTAACAGACACACACAAACTTTAATTTATATAATTATAAAAATAAAAATATATATTATATATTATAATTAAAATATATTAATTATATATTATATACATGCGGGGTGTGTTTGTGGGGTGAGGAATACTTGTTCCCACATCCGGTCAGCGCGGGTTTTAAAAATCCATCCCCACAACCCGCCCCAAACCACATTTAGTACGTTAAAACCCGCACCGTTTAAAGTGAGGTGGGGCGGGTACCCACAAGCCGTGCCCCATTTACATCCCTAATCATGATTGGCATATGATCTATCCAAATGCTTGGTTAGCTTTGCTTCTAGCTATTGCATCAGGTCACATCCCAATCATCCTTCATATGGATGATGATTTTGATAAAAGTAAGCGGTCCTTCTATTTTGAGTCCTACTGCTGTTTATAAGGATTGTCTTACAAATATTAAAGATGTTTGGAAAAAGGCAAAAAGTTGGAGAGGTGTCCCTACAACAATTCTCAATAAAAAACTCAAAAAATGTAGTAAGAGACTTATTTTTTGGAGTAAAAAAAGGTTTAATAACCATAGAAAGAAGACTGATTCTTTAATGGATGAAATTATGATTTTATTTAATAATCCACTTTCTTATGGTAATTGGGATCACTATAATTGTGTGGTTAATGAATTCAAAGAAACTTGGCTTAACGAAGAGGCTTATTGGAAAGATATGTCTAGATATCTCTGGCTTAGTAAGGGGGATAAAAATACAGGATATTTTCAAGTGACCACTAAAGAAAGAAGGAAAAGTAACATGATTAAAAAGGCTAATAAACACTCAAAATGTTTGTCTTGAAAGTGATGATGATATTAACAAAGAAATCATCAATTACTTTGATGATATTTTTAAGACAATTGGGAAGAGAGGCTTTACTTACTCTCTGAGTCTAGTTCCTCCCATTGTCACCGATGATATGAATCACTCTCTTAATAAATATATTACCCAAGATAGGTGAAAAGTGCCATTGATGGGTTCACTGGATTATTTTACAACAAAAAATGGGAAACTATTTCATTAGATGTTATGAGAATAGTTAATGATTTTTGGTATAATGGGAGCTCCGTAGTTGACATTAATCAAACTAATATTCCACTTATCCAAAAGTGGATATAGTAGTTGATAATGAACAGTTTAGGCCCATTAGCTGCACAAATTTTATTTTATAAAATAGTTTCTAGAATAATCGTTGATAGGTTACAACCTTTATGAGTATAATTGTTGATGAAAACCAATCAAGATTTATTTCTGAGAGGGCAATACAAGAAAACACTATGATTGGTCATGATCTTATCACTTATATTGAAAGAAAGAAAGATACCAAAAATACTACATGGCTATAAAAGATGACATTAAGAAAGCTTATGAGTTTGTGGAGTGAGATTTTCTAGAAACATTGCTCCTAAAATTGGGTTTTCAGCCTAGTTGGGTTAAAGAGATTATGATTTGCATCACAATTGTGTCTTGTAATGTTTTGATCAATGGCAAGAGTCACCTTTCTAGAAAACCTACTAGAGGTATTAGATAAAGGGACCCCTTGTCCCCTTTCCTTTTCCGTATTATTACTCAAGTTTTGAATGTTTTAATCAAGAATAAACATGAACAAGGTTTATATGAGGGGTTAAAAATTGGTAAAGATTGCCCAAATATAACCCACCTTTTGTTTGCTCATGACATCATATTTTTCCTAAAAGCTGATAATATTGAAGTTAATACTTTTAATGTTATCATGAATGAGTATAAAAATGCTACTGGATTGACACTTAACTTTAATAAGTGCAGTGTCGTTTTTAGCCCTAATACACCTGCAATGATGCAAAATATTTTTGCGAAGAGACTAATTATGAATAAAGCGATTAATCTGTACATGGGATAAGATTTCCACATCAAAGGAACTTGGGGGTCTTGGATCCAGACATTTTGAATATATGAACCTTGCATTACTGGCATCCAAGACTTAGAGACTTCTTTGGAATAAGGTATCGCTCGTTTCAAAGTTCTAAAAGGCATCTATTTTTCTTCAAAATCGTTTTGGGAATGTAAACCAAATCTAGTCAAATCATGGCTTGGACGAGTATTCTTGCGGGAGGGGATGTTCTTATAAAAGGCCGTATCATGCCGATTGGAGACAAATGGTGATACATAAATATGGAAAGACAGATGGTTGCCAACTCATACTCCTATTACCAAACCTAAAAAGAATAATCTTGAGTGAAAGGACCTTATAAACCAGGATGGGCCAGGATAGAACACAAACCTCGTATGTAGATCTTCCACACCAATATCAGTATTCTTTATATTTCTAGAAATAGGAATAAGGAGGCTAACCTATTAGTTAAAAAATTCAATTTAACCTACTCTCAAATAACTAGTCATGGTTTATATTTCTCAATTGATCAAGACAGTGGGAGAAAATGATATTTGGATAGAGATAAATTGACTTTTATAACCGTTACTTTTGTTTTTTATTTATATTAATCTGCTTATTGCAAAATAAAAAAAATAATACATCCATACCATAAATTTCATATTAATGTCCAACATAGAAAAATAATCTTACTTCTACACGTAAAAAAAATATAGTAAAAAAAAATTACAAATATTGCAAACTCTCAATAAGATAACTATATTTATTTATTATTAAAATAACATTTGAAATAATTTTAGATCTATAAAAATATTTTAGATTTTTAAATTATTTTTAAAAAAATACTAGATAAATAATTTTAAATGTTAAAAATATTTTTTAATATTTTTTATAAATACTTTAATTTTAATAAAAAACATTTTTAACTCTAAAATAATTTATCTAAACAAATTTTAAATAATTTTTTTAAAATGTATATTTAGGATTAGACCTTTAAAGTAAATTTCTCAATTATACATAAATTACCTCTATTTATATATATAATATTATATATATACGTTACTTAGTTTACATAATTTTAATCACTATATCATACTAAATTTTTTTTTATATACGTTACCTTAGTTTATGTAACATAATTTTAAGGGTCAATGACCCAAAAAATCAAAATAATATTATACTTGCCCCAAAGAATCATCCATTAATTACTATTATAAGATTACATGTTTACCCGTCAAGGACGATTCCCGTCAAGGACGATTCCCATCAAGGACGATTCCCGTCAAGGACGATTCCCATCAAGGACGATTCCCGTCAAGGACGATTCCCGTCAAAGACGATTCCCATCAAGGACAAAATTTAGTTAATGATGTTATTGGGAAGAAATTTTGTCATTGATGTTATTGGGCTGAAAATAATATTATTTTGATTTTTTGGGTCATTTTCCCTAATTTTAATCACAAGATCATATAATAAAAAATTTAAATATTTACTCTGTTTTGGAAAAAATTATTTTGCAGATATTTATTACTCTGTCAAATATATATAGATTTTTCAAGGCTGATATCAAGCAAACAACATCTTTAAAAGGCGACCAATACTTAACAATTGTTTCCAAGCAAATCATAAACCTTAATTGCGTCTAAAAATAAAAAATCATAAACCTTAATTTTTTAACTTTACATAAAATATCTAAACAAACACTCTGAGAACAAACTATGTCCAAGAACAACAGAACTACATTAAACATAGTAATACCATGCATTATCTTCTACTGCTTCGTGTTAACACAGTCAGTACCTGAGGATGCATTGGTGAAACACATACCTGGTTTCAGTGGCTCCATTCCATCAAAACACTATGCTGGGTATATTCTTGCCTACTTTTTTGACAGAAAATTCCTCTATGTTTCTTAATTTTCTTTATGTTTCTTAATATTATGTCTCATGGAACAATTTGACAGAAAATTCTTGCCTACATTCTTTCCTTTATGTTTCTTAATTTTCTGGAAAATTGTTTTCGTTTTAGGTATGTGACAGTAGATGAAAATCATGGAAGAGAATTGTATTACTACTTTGTTGAATCTGAAAGAAACCCATCAAAAGATCCTGTGGTTCTGTGGCTTAATGGTGGTCCAGGTTGCTCAAGCTTTGATGGATTTGTATATGAACACGGTATTCACTTTTCTTTGTTGTTAGCTCAATTCAATTATGTTCTGTGTATGTTAAGATGTTGATCTTGTCCTCAATATGAATCATATCCTGGAATTGGAACAATTTGACAGAAAATCTTATTCAGACATGTCTTAATTTGGACAATATGACTAGAAATGAAAATGATGATAACTAATTAAGTGGAAATATCACCTTCATATTATTGCAGTCCAGAAGATTCTACTTGGTTTCTTGTTTGGTTTCAAGTTTCCCTTTCTTTAAAGGGGGTCAGTTTTAGTATATGATTAAAGAAATACAGAAAATATAATAGTATTATTATTAAAAATGTAACTTCAATTGTGTTATTATACCTTTACTTAGTGTCAATCGTCATTGACACAACTAATTAAGAGGAATAAACTTAGAAACAAATGATGCTTTCTCTATCGCTCGATCATTTAATGCAAAAAAATCGGATTGTATATTAATGCAGGACCGTTCAATTTTGAGAAAGGAAAGACTAGTGATAGCATGCCCACTCTGCACCTCAACCCGTACAGCTGGTCAAAGGTTGTTTTATGATTCCTTTTCTTAATAGAACTTTACTACATCAATCATCAATTATGTATATTGAGTCTTAAGCTTTGTAATTTGTCAGGTTTCAAATATCATTTATTTGGACTCTCCGGCGGGTGTAGGATATTCTTACTCTAGAAACACTTCTGACTATGTCACCGGAGATAAAAAGACTGCTTTGGACTCACACACATTTCTTCTCAAGGTAATGCCAAAGCTGTAAAAATCCCAATAATATTCCATTTGTGTTTGTATTTTCTTCATAATATTTTGTTATTATGTGGCTACAAGTGGTTCGAGCTCTACCCAGAATTTCTTGCCAATCCATTTTATATAGCCGGAGAGTCATACGCTGGAGTTTATGTGCCTACTCTGGCTTATGAAGTAGTAAAAGGTAACTTCTTTTAACACTTGAGATTTACACATTGGATGAGAGAGAAAAAAAAGGTCATATTTTTACTTGTGGTATCTTGCAGGAATTGATGCCAGTTTGAAGCCTGTTCTGAATTTTAAGGTACATATTTCATTAAATAGGGACTTATAGTGCAAATTATTGAACAAAAATCTTGAGTCCGCCTATATGTATACTAAAGTGATTTGATCAATATAGGGTTATATGGTGGGCAATGGAGTTACTGATGAAGTGTTTGATGGGAATGCTCTTGTTCCATTTGTACATGGAATGGGGCTCATCTCAAATGATTTATATATGGTAAGCTTTTCTCCTCATTTTGATTTGTGTTGTATCCATCATTGTCATGTATGTGTATATATACTCTACGATTAAAATGCAGGCAGCTGATTCAGCGTGCAAAGGGAACTATTACAATCCAACAACCGAATTTTGTATACTTAAGCTACTTAATATTGGAAATGTAAGAGTCTCTTTTCTTTTCTACCATTTGTTAAACGAAAACAATGTTTCTAATTTATGAATTCCTTTGATTAAATCCTCAGGCTCTTAAAGGTATCAACGTTTATGACATTCTTGAACCGTGCTATCATAGCAAAAATCCGATTAAGATGATTAGTAGTAGCTCAAAATTGCCATATAGCTTCAGGAGATTAGGTGAGACTGAAAAGCCAATGGCTGTTAGAAAAAGAATGTTTGGGCGTGCATGGCCTCTTGGAGCCGTTGTTAGAGACGGAATTGTACCTACTTGGCCTCAGCTTACCAAAAGGAATATTGTCCCGTGCACGGTAAGTTAAGCTACTCATATACTTAATTACTAAATAATCCCTTTCTAGTTTTAATACCTTTATCATAATATTACTTGATTCAGGATGTTGAAGTAGCTAATACATGGCTGAACAAGGCAGAAGTTAGGAAAGCAATTCATGCGCAACAAGTATGATAATATATTATGATTCCTTGTCTACTCTACAATACAATGACTCATAATAATTTGGTGTGCACAGGAATCTATATCTGGGCCTTGGGTATTATGCACAGGACAAATTATTTATAAGCATGATACTGGAAGCATGATTGAGTATCACAAGAATCTCACATCTAGAGGCTATAGAGCTCTTATATTCAGTGGGGATCATGATATGTGTGTTCCATATACTGGGAGTGAAGCGTGGACTAGATCACTTGGATATAAGGTCATGGATGAGTGGAGATCATGGATTGTTGATCAACAAGTTGCTGGGTACTTACAAGGATATGAAAACAACCTCATCTTTCTAACAGTCAAGGTTTGTTCGAGTCTTGTGTTCTGTGTTAGGAAAAAATCGAGCACTTGTTTAAATTACAAATGTTTGATTTTCGAATGTTGTGCAGGGATCTGGACATACGGTTCCAGAATATAAACCACGTGAAGCCTTGGCATTTTATACGCGTTGGCTGGAAGGGGAAAGTATTTGAACAAGAATAAATTATCGGAAAGGAAAGATAAATTATTTAGCTGATCTCTTTGCAAGAGTATATCCGATCAATATCACTTTGATGAAGAGATCAGGAGGAAATATTTTATTTTAATGACTATAGAGTAAACAAAATTTCAGTGTATTATGAATCTTGATTAATGGTGCGATTCTCTATATTGTTGTTATCTTTTCCTTCCGGTAAAAACTTTCAAATTTTCTTTGAATTTTTTACTATTCCTGAAAACCTATCTTTAAAATCTAAATTCCCAATCCAATCCATTTTTCTTATTAAAAATCAGTTAGAATCTCTAACACTATATACATATTCGTTTATATTTTTCCACCACGTAATATAATCCCATAATTTTATTTGTTTTTTTATCAATTACATATAGTAAATTATAAACATAAAAATAAAAATACTAAAAGTTATTTCCCCTCTTTTATCTTTCCACCCCAACTCAACAACCTTTTCCTCTCCTCTTCTCTCATGACGATGGCTACCAACCACAACCTTTCTTTTCTCCTCTCCTCTCGTGGAAATGGCTTCTAGCCTTCAAAGAAAAAGCTTACATCACCTATGGCTTTAACTACTATATCGTCCATGGAAATGAGCTTCGGATTGAAACTTCCATCACCCACGACAATGAGCTTCTCTCGTCCATAGGTTTGAAGAGTAGGAGCTTCGTGTTCAAGATTTTTCCATGGAAGGTCATTGATACAGCAGTGTTGTTGAAGGTCGTTGATGCAACAGTTAAGCCATTGCATGGGAGCAGATCCATTCGCATGCTCGATCGATCCATACACAAGTTTCGTGAAACAATGTTGGATTGAAGCTGCAACAAGGCATATCTGCACATGCTCGATCGAGTTTTGGATTTTGACTTCAGCTGAAAAAAACTGTTGAAGAACGAATGACGTCACATGCAATATCAACAAGTCTCTTAACATATTTTGATTTTGATTTATTTTAACTAAAAAAAATTGGAATTTTAAACTTTGTATTAGATTTATTATTATTTTTTAATTAGTATCGTGTTTTTTCTTGATTAAGTGTTATTATTTTATAATAATGGAAATGAATTTTTATGAATTTTTTTCATTTTACTCAATGCTTTTTCAGGAGTACTTAGTTTCAATGTTTTTCCTGAGTACACTCACTCTATGATTTTTCCAATACATTAAATTTTCTGAGTACTCAGTAAAATTCATGAGTACACCCGCGGTGGCTACACTGACGGTGATCAATGTGTGGTGGTCGGAGCTGAACAGTGGTGATACTTAGTGACCCGTCAAGTGACTCGCTAAGTTGGTCATTCATACTTATCGTCGCTTGTTTTAAATCTTTATGTGGTATTTGTTTTATTTGAGGGTATTTTAGTATTTGTTCACCCATAAGATTGGTAGTGTCCTCTTCAAAGAATAATTTAGCCACATGTTCTCTATAGGCCACACAGTTTGTCTCTAAGACCCCATAGGTCAGTTACCTACCTTGTTATTCATGTGAAGAATAGTTTTTGAAGAGATGCTTAAATTTGTTTTGAGAGTCGACTTGGATAAATTGGGTTGGTATATCGGTGTTAATGAAGTGGAGAGATGCGACCACATCAATTTCACAAAGAATCATGATGTAATTGGTGAATCACGGTTGTTTCGTTGTGGATGAAGATTATTTGCATGGAGACGAGTCAGCGAGTTGACTCGGTCAGAGGTTATGAGTTTGATCTAACAACGTATAAGTGAGTAATATATTATGTTTCAATTTAGTAAGTTGATATAGATATTTGAGTCAATATATTCATGTCCCCTTTACATTAAACGTTTTGATTCGTTATCCCCCTCGAACCAAAAAATTGTATACTTACCCCTTGAAACTTCAAACCTGCCCCGTGACACCCTTATCATTAACTTCCGTTAGATTTGGTCATTAAGTTAAATATACGACATATGATTGTTTAATCATTTTAATACTTGAGAGCCTTACTCAAAACACTTGAGACTTGATAACGTCTAAGATATATCTTCCCTCATACTCCAACCCTTTCCAATAATTAAAAACATTAAGAGACACTTGGATAGGCGTTTGGTGGGTTATGGGGTGTGATAAAATAAGATATAAATAAAGTGCAAAAACACCCTAAAACTACACGGTTCTGCAAGTATACAGATCGTATGCAAGTTTTAGATAGAGATTCGTTCCGCAGAGACTACAGAGGTTAGGAGAATCTTATGCAAATACCAAGTGAGAATAATTAAAGCTAGAACAACTAAACGCAAATAAAAGTAAAAACAGAAAAGATGGATTGAGAAAATAATTAACTAAACTTAAACTAAGAATTAAAAGACAGAAATTAAATATGAAAAAGAAGTGATATGAGAATATAGCTTAAGTTCTTAGCATGTAATCCCCACTAGTTTTTCCGTTCTAAACATGTAAAGGTGAATTATGTAGTATTTCCCTAATCGGTCCCAATATGCTATCGGTAGTTTAAAATAGGATTTACCTGTGTCAATAAGGCTTCCTAAGCAAACTTTTCCTGTTATTGGTAAATAGTCACAAAGACTAAACCATAGTGATTATCTAGCTAGGTTGGGTTGTCAGATCAAACCTAAAACTAAACGTTATGTGCTAAACATGTAATTAAACACCGTTGTCAATGGTATCCTAATTACTAGATGGTAATTCTAATGGCTGCAGTCCACAAGAACACAGAATATAACTCCAAACACATAAACAGAGAATAAAAACTATAATTCTATTTAAAACATTAAATTCCCAAATTAGATAGATGTCAATCAAAACTAGGGTTCATACATATATGCTAAAACTTAAGCTAAAGAAAATTAGTTCATGAAAGAAAAGAAAGAAATTACAAATCTAAAGGTAGAAGAAGACATTGTTGATGACAGCTCCTTCCAGACTTCTCTTTTGTGTTCTAAGCTTCCTCTTGGTTTAAGGTTTCACCAAGGATGATTTAAGAGTGTTAAGAGGCTGTATTTATAGTATAGAGGTTGACCTAATTCGTTTCTTTAGAGATAAGTTAAGTAATGGACTTCTAGCCCAACTCAAATTCGTAAGGAAATAAAGATAAACACTGCTGCGCTATTTTGAGTGTATCTTCTTCGTTATTGGTCGGATTGAGCTCCATAAGATACCAAAAGAATCGCAACAGAATTATCTAGACCCTGTAGAAGGAAATTACCAAATTCGGCCTATTTCTTAGGTAAAAACGTATATCTTTGGACGTGTATGCAGAATCCCAGATTTAGGCAGCTTTTCCTTTTCCATCTTTTTAGCAATTGTTTCCTTATCTCCAATTTCCATGCAAATCTCTTTCCATAAGTTGTTGTCTTTGACTTGGACTCTAATTAATCTCCATAATTATCTTTAAAGCTTCACACTAAATAAACAATTAAACCCAATATGCTCTAAAAATAATAATTCTACAAATCAAGACCCAAACTAGGAAAGTGCACTAAATTAAGCTAAAATCAACCTATAAACTAATAAATAAGCCTAAAATGATGTCTCATGAGTATATTTTACTATCACAAACGAGGAGACATCAAGACCCCATACTCAAAGTTGTATCGTCCCGATACAATAAAAGTAAAGAACAGTAGGGTAGTCAAAATAAACAAGAAGAAGTCGGAGGAGAACAAGAACAAAATATAATGAATGATCCTAGAGCATAAAATCCAAAAAATCTCATGTAGTAATGCTCAAGAAATAATGCACAAATATGCCTAATATACATGTAATCAACAATCCATAAATTCAAGTTAAGATTAATTTCGCAATGCCAGAAGGAGAGGATGATAACTTAGTTCAGGTTAATGGCTATAGGTTGTTCATAGGTCCCAAATACAGCATCCAATGGTCCACTTACCTACTACCTAATAGCTCAATTGTTTCTCCATCTAGTAGTTAGAAATCCTAAGGTCTTGGTTATAACTTGGCTTAAGGACGGGTGTGGTATTTTTGGATAATGAAAAGTGAGCTTTTGGCTCTCTCCTCACTAGCCATCAACGAATCGCCCTAGAGCTTGAGTTTTCACTCGAAGATGTTCTCACTCAACCCAATTTATTGATGCTTTTGATGTGCATCCCCAATAATCCCAATTAAAACCTTTGATGATATAAAATCCACCTTGCCGGTCCGAATATATATTTTCTTTTCACATCAATTTTTTTCTTTTGTATAGCTATGATTCTCTTTTGATGTTGAGATATCATACTATTTTTTTCATATATATATTCTTTCTTTTTACTGCCCTTGTTGGCAAAATTAGCTCGTAGCTTCTTTTTCATTCACTATTACCCCGGCAAAGGGTTACAATAATAACAATTTATCATCAATAAAATCACAAAGATAATTCCCATTCCCAAAGTTCCCTAATGATGAAACCCACCACCCCAAACTCAAGCTCTAAAACGAGTGTCTCAGGATTTGTGATTCGAGTGCGAGTCATATAGATAAGTCCTAAAAACTAGGGTATGGATTATAATGTGTTTCAATAAAGGCTTTAGAAAGGCTCAGAGGGGCTAAGACGGATAAATAACAATAATATCAAACAAAAGGGTGAGAAAGTCTAAAGGCTTCAAGTGTTTTATCATGAAAGAACTGCCTTAGTCATTTTTCTAACTACCGGATTTCGTTACGTTTTCATTATTAGTTCATAGACAAGTGGGTTTTCAACTAATTTTAAACCTCACGTTCTACACACCAAATAACTATTCCTAAGTTTCAACGTGATTTCTTAGCATTGCTCATTAACTTTTCTATCCTTTATTTCCTGTTTTCATACATGCATGTAAACAATTTTGTTTTCATCTTTCAAAAGCATACTACCTACTATCATTGACCTAATAAAATCATGCTCAAATAGGTACATTCAAGATATTCTATGCCTTAATTCAACCTAAAAAATTTAAATTTTATGCAAAAACGAAAAGAAGATGAGGACAACGAATCCCCACCCCCAACTCAAAAGTGAGCCGTGTCCCCACGACTCGAAAAAGACTCAGGAAAGAAATAAAATTTAAAATAAAACTAACTAAACTACCTAATGCATACAAGCTATTGAGAAAAATTAGAATGACCTACCTGGCTGCCATAGAGATCCATCATATCGTCCTCGTCATCCGAAGGATCGGTATAATCATCAACATCCTTATACAAGGTAAAATTTTCTACCTGTGTTTCCAACTGTATGACTTCTGCCAAAAGGTCTTTGTTATCTTCACGTAATCTTTCAACTTCGTTCTGTAACTTGATAGCCCAAGGAGGAAGATCATAAACAATTTCAGAGGAAGAGGTAGAAGAACCTTGGTCTTGAATTTTTATTTTATTCAAAGGCCTCCTTGATGGTATGGACATTCTAGCAGTTAATCTCTTCTTTGGTAGTGGTTGTTCAGGTGCCTGTTCTTTTGTTTCTTCAGAAACCTCATCAAGATTGATGGGTTTTTCAATGGTGGCTCCAGGCAATTTCTTATTCTTCCCAAGGATTGAGCACTTTCTCTTGTATTCCATAGCTTCAGATCTGTTAGTCATGCTTGATTCACCCACAACTCAAGTTATACCAAGGATGGATTAAAAGTTTAAGAAAAATTGGTTTAGCTTGATGTTGTTGCTTGGTGATGTCTCCTCATTTGTGATAGATTTATGTTAAGATGAGACATCATTTTTAGTGTTTTAGAAGTCAATAATGTCGATTTTCTTGAGTTTTAGTGCACTTTCCTATTTTGTGTCTTGATTTGTAGAAATAATGTTTTTAGAGCATATTGGGTTTAATTGTTTATTTAGTGTGTAGCTTTAAAGATAATTATGGAGATTAATTAGAGTCCAAGTCAAAGACAACAACTTATGGAAAGAGATATGCATGGTAATTGGAGATAAGGAAAGAATTGCTAAAAAGATGGAAAAGGAAAAGCTGCCTAAATCTGGGATTCTGCAAAGATAGGCGTTTTTACCTAATAAAGAGGCCGATTTTGGTAGATTACTCCTAAAGGGTGTAGATAATTCTGTTGCGATTCTTTTGGTATCTTGTGGAGCAAAATCGGACCAATAATAAAGAAGTTATGACCAAAACAACGCAGCAGTGTTTATCTTTATTTCCATACGAATTTGAGTTGGGCTAGAAGTCCATTACCTTAACTATTCCTCAAGAAAACGAATTAGGTCTTCTAAACACCTATAAATACACCCTTATATCACTTGTAAATCATCCTTGCCTCATAGTAATTAGTTCTTAAGGTTTTATTCTTCCAGTTTATTGTAGAAAGCAAGATGATGTCTTTTATTATTTCTTTTAGTTTATTTCTTTCAGGTATGAACTAAACCTCCCATAGCTTGGGTTTTGCATATGTATAATCTATGAATTCTAATTCTTCTATCTAAGTTTCTTTGGGAATTATATGTTTTAATCTGATATTAGCTTCTTACTTTATATTTACTTATGTGTTTTGATTTAATGTCTTTCCTAGAACTGATCACTTTAGGATTGTTTTAATAGTAGTTAGATGGTCACCTTGACAGGGTGTTTAACTATTGAACCACCACATAATGTCTAGTGTCGATAGCAGTTCTGACAAAACATACTTCTAACTAGATAGTCATTAAGGTTTGTTTTAACCACAGTATCACCAAGACTTGCAGTATTTGCTTAGGGCCTTAGTGGCGTTTGATAACCCTATTTTAAATCACTTCTTGGTTGTGACGTAGCCCCCTTAGTCGCTCTCAAGGTCTAAGGTAGTGGAATTTAGAATCCTGACTAAGTATTACCAAGAGCTAATATTCTCCCTTATGAACTAGATCTATAGATAGAATTAGAAGGATTAGTGCATACTAGCAAAACCTAAGCTATACTTCTCATCTCATATTCTTAATCTTTTACTTTATTGTCTTTATTTTCCTAGCTTTAATTTAGTTTTAATTCATAAAATTCGAAAACCAAATATTTAATTTTCTGTTTTCTAATTATTTACTTTTACTCGTTATCTGTTCCTACGCGATTAACACACTTAAGTCCCTGAGAACGAACTCTACTTATCATTAAAACTTGCACACGTCCTGTAATACTTGCAGTACTGTGCCTGTCGAGGGTGAGAGTGCATAGTTTTCCATACTTAAATTGATCTTATTTTTATCACACCCTAGGCGACACCAAGTTTTTGGCGCCGCTGTCGGGGACTTGTGTCTCGTTAGCGTGTGGGTTATCTATTTCGAGTTTTAGTTTTTAATTAGTTTTTACTTTTCAGTTTTTAGTTTAGTTTTAGTCTTTATTTTTCCAGATTTACGCTTGGGTTGCTTTATTCTTTTTCAGGTTTTCACAGTGTTTAATTCTTGGCCTCCCTTACCGGAGCCTGAGAGGAGCTTCAGAGCTTATAACAAACGAATTCGTGAGGAAAGAACCTTGAGGAGAGTTATGGCAGAACAAGTTAATGATCCGGAGTTAGTCTACTTTGCACCAGGAGGACCTCCAGCATACATTCCACCTGGTGTACAATTACCAGTAGGAGAAGGTAATGGGCAGAATAATCAACAGAACCGAGTTGAACAAGATCTACCTGGTCTTAATGTACCATTCCATGTTCAACCCATCGGTTACCGCCCTCCTGAGATTCCGAATATCAAATTTAGACCCGATCCGGGTATGCTTAGTCAATTTCAAAGTTTCGGACTCTATACTGGTACTGCAATTCAAGATCCGGTAAAAGCGATTCAGAAGTTTATGCAGATTTGTGATGCCTACATTACTCCTGGCATTACACGCGAGCAACTGTATTGTCATATGTTTTCGTTTTTCTTGACCAGAAGAGCTAGCGATTGGCTAGAGAGACAACCACATGGAACCATACACTCTTGGAGAGAGCTTCAAGCCGCATTCTTTAACCGATTTTATCCGAAGAGCATGAGACTTAAAGATCAAACCGAGCTTGCAAGATTTTCTCAAGAAGATGAAGAAACAGTGGGAGAAGCATGGACAAGGTTTCAACAAAAATTAGCCAGATGTCCGCTCCATGGTTATACACCTGCTCTACAACTTGCTATATTCTATGAAGGACTTAATGATAGAGGTAGAGAAAAGGTGGATAACATCGGAAAGGGTAATTTTGTGTCCATGAATCATAATGAAGCTTCCGAGTTGTTGGAAAATATTATGGAACAAGAAAGAAGTTGGCCTTCAACGCGAGCTTCTGTAGCAAAGACCCGAGGAACGCTTCGTTTAGATGCAGAAACTGCGAATTCAGCTCAAATATCCTCTTTAGAAAATCAAATCAAGGAGCTGAAAATCGCGATGGAGAAGAATTTAGCTGCTACAAAGGTAGTTCAAGAGGCACAAGGTTGTCAACAATGTGGAGTGAACGATCATTCATGGGAAGAGTGTGAATCAAATCCGCAATCTGTTTACTTTATATCCAACCGATGGGGCAACCGCAACCATCCGGGTATGCAGTATTCAAATCCGCAAGGGGCCGCCAATCCTGGTCAATATCAATCGCGTCCCCAGAACAACTCTTACCAACAGATAGGTCAGTATCAAAACCAATATCAGAATCGACCTACTCCTCCACAACAACCTGCTCAAGACGCCTATACCGATACTTTAGATCAAAAAGCTTTACCTCAATATCCACAAGAAGGATCTATGGACAATACACAGATTGTACAAGCTCTAGACCGTTTGAACACAACTATAAATGCTCAAGACGAGAAGGTCAGAGGACATGATGCCATACTTCAGATGCTAACTACTCAAGTAACACAGTTAAACAAAGTGTTAACAAGTGTTGTAGAACAAAAGGAAGTGAAGGCAATCGAAGGAGGTGAAGACAAGGATGAGTTCGAAGCTTGCAAGGCTATATGTCTTGAGATTACGGAAAAGAAAGAGGAAGCACCACATGCTGCCATTAGTGCCGTGGAAGTTCCCAGTATTGAAGAAGAACCAACCGAGTCTAACCCCGAGGAATCTGACTGTTTAGAAGTTTGTTTGGAGAGCGATGAAGAGAGAGACGAGTTCATAGAGTTACTGAGAAAGGTGCAAGAGGAGATGCGATCGATGGTAGAGTATGCAGCAGAGTTAGCGAGAGAGAAAGAGGAAGAAGCCTCAAAAGAAGAATCGAAAGAAGATGAAGTGGCACCTGCTGTGCTAGAGAAGAAAGAAGAAGAAAAGGTGGAATCGCCACCTAGTGTTCAACCAGTGTCATCAACTATTCCTGATACAAATCCTAAAGATGACACTGCTCTCAAGACATTTGTAGGGGCGTACCAACCTGAAAATATAAACGCCCAAATGCTTGAGATTGCGAAGAAAGGACTTACACCGCAACAAGTTTTTACGCAAGTTATTCCTGAAAAAGAGGCGAGTGTAGAGGTCCCAAGAGAGAACCTGAGGGTTTCAAGAAGAAGTGAGAAAGAGCTACCATTAAAGCTTAAAGATCCAGGAAGTTTCAACCTTCCTATTCAATTACATGGTAGGCTCAAAGTGAAAGCAATGTACGATGTGGGTTCTGGTGTGAATCTTATGCCTAAGTCCGTGTTCGAGAGACTTGGACTTCAGAAATACGAGAAAACTCCAGTGAAGTTGCAGTTTGCTGACAACTCAGTGAAGAGGACATGGGGAACAGTGGAGGACGTCTTAGTCCGTGCAGGTAATATCGCCATCCCTACTGACTTTGTTATTCTTGAGTTTGATGCAGATAAGCAGGTTCCGATCATACTTGGACGGCCCTTCATGGCCACAAGTCAAAGTGTGATCAACTTCCAAGATGGGACCATCACCCTTCATGCTAAAAATGTATCTGAGACCTTCTATGTCTTGGGTAAGAAACCGAGGAAGTTGGATCCCACCGTACCTATCATCCACAGCCTTTCACATCACAAAGTCCCTCCTGAGGAGATCCACTTAAAACCTGTGGACACTGAGCCAAACATTGAGTTTGGGGTTGGCCATGAAGTCCTATGGAAAGCCCACAAACGCGAGAACAGGCCACGAAGTTTCAAAGACTCGTGGATGGGACCATTCATTGTCACGAAGGTTGTTTCAGCCAAGGTGATAGAAATTCGCCCCAAAACTGGGGTCAAGCGCAGATTAGTTGACGTTCATAGCCTTACTCGTTGTTGGGGAGGCTATATTCGCAAATCTTGACAAAGGTAACACGTCTAACTTTGAAAGACGTTAAACAAAAGTGCTGTTCGGGAGACAACCCGAAGTTTTTTTATGTTTTCATGTCTTTTACATTCTTAGTTTAAGTTTATTTTAGTTGTTTTTAGTTGATAATGCATATTTGAGAAAGGTATTAGTGTTTTTGGTGTGTAGGAATCGGAGAAATCAAGTTAGGGAACGCGAGGAAAATTTTTTGAGCGCAAGAAAGCACCCCGCGGACTACCCTCACGGACTACCCCATGGTCCGCAGGGATGGTCCGCGAGGTCAAAACCCGTACCACGGGTTGCTACCGCGGGTTTGATCCAGAAACAAGAAAAAATCCACGGACTACCCCGCGGTGCACCGCGCCATGGTCCGCGCCCCAAAAACCCGTACCACGGGGTGAGCACCACGGGTATTTTGTCGGAGTTGACAACAGAAGCCGCGATGTACCCTCTGGTACACCGGACCCTAGTCCGCGAGCCAAAAACCCGTACCACGGGGTCCTACCACGGGTTTAGGTCAGTGAGCAAAAATTTTCGAGCATCAGATGTCACGGACTACCCCGCGGTGCACCCCATGGTCCGCAGGGGTAGTCCGCAGCGCCGCCAGAGGAGAGAGAAAGTTACGGGATTGAGTTATAAAGGATGTATTAAAGCTATTATTCCGAATTTATTAAACCTTAACCCTCTCTTTCTTCTCCACAACTCTCCTAACTCCATTGAAGTTCATCAAAACCTTCACCAATCACCAAAACACTACCCAATCATCAAGGAAAACACATCAAACCTTCTCTCCACATCATTACAAGAGAAAATCAAGCTACCAATCATCACCAAATTCATTCAAATTGAAGAATCAAAGAGCCAAATTTCACAAATTCATCACACAATTTCTAAAATCCAAGCCTACCCATTACAAATCATCCTCACCCACATAGAGATTCATCACCAATTCACCCATCCTAGGCCAAATCAAGCTTATTCATCCATTAATTCAAGAGTTAAAATTCAAGTGTTGCTAAAGCTTTGAGTTGGGGGTTAATTGAAGATGACTAATAGAACAACAATCTTATCTAGCAAGAGGGAGGTGAAGAGTAACAAGGGATTGGATTTAAACAAGAAGAAATCAATTGACAAAGATGCTAGTTCTAAATCAAAGGGTAAAGATAAAGTGAAGAGTGGGAAACCTTCGTATGATAGTAATGGTAAAAAGCTTTATTATTATGCAAAGGAAAGAACACAACCTCAACCAGATCCTATACCTATAGAGAAAGTGGATACTTCAAAGGCCTTGAAGATTTCTGCGGAGAAACAATTAAAAGAACTACCTTTTGCCTATGAGAAAGTATTCAAGGAGGAAATTAGAGATGGAGAATACAAGAGATTCTTTGAGCTTGGTGAGAAATTGGGTTGGTCTACGTTCATGGTAAGCCGTTCTGAATTATGTCCTGAATTAGTTTTGGAGTTCTATCTAGGCCTCTTTAGCCGGATAGTGATTGTGTTCCGATAAGAGGAAAGTTAGTTCCTTTCACAGTTGAGGAGATTAGGAACCACTTCAAGTTTCAGAATTTGAAAGGTTTTTGCAAATTTGAGGAAGCAGTTGCTAAACGAAAAATCTTTGATAAGGAGTTACTTTTTGAGCATGTTTTACACAAGGAGAAAGTGCAATTACATAAGGGAGAATTGAAGGCACCTTGGCCTTACAAATATCTTCAAGCAGATGCTAGAATTTGGCACAATTTCCTTATTCCTAATGTCTTTGGAAACACAAGAACTTTGGATGTAACTATGAAGAACGCGCTACTGTTGGACTGTATTTTGAGAGGAGAAGAAGTTGATGTGGCACAGTTGATCTATGAGGAGGTGATACGATTTTCGGTCTCTCCTAAATCGGTTTATAACGTTAAATTTCCAACTATGATCACGTGTCTTGTGCGAAAAGCGAATGTAGTATTGGGTGAAGAAGAGAAACTCGAGTTCAAAATGAGTTATATTGATAATGCATGGATCAAAGAAAGTCTTCGAAGAGCGGGTTCTACTCAAGTCTCGAAGGAAGAAAAGGAGCAATATTGGCAAGAGAAGATGGAGGAGCGTTTAACGAAATTTGAAGCAGCTCAAACTTCCTTAGTCAATGATGTGGCACAAATCAACGCTAATCAAGTGCACATCATGAAACTCCTTGAGCAATTAACGAAAGGTCCAGCAATTCCAACCTAGGATATAAATAATGCGAGGCAATAGCCTCGAGAGTATGTTCTCTTTCTTCCTTACCATTTCTGTAAATATGCCTATCTGCAAATTTTAATTTCTGTTTTCGAGTCGTGGGGACACGGCTCATTTTTGAGTTGGGGGTGTGGGGATTCGTTGTCTCTCATCTCCATTTTTCTGTTTTCTGAGTGAAATTAAAATTTTTGATGCATGGGAATTAGATGTAGAGTGTGTTTAATAGCTTGAAAGCATAAGCTCAGTAGATTAATGATAGTGAGTGATATGTTTATGAGCTATGTATTTGTATGCTTTGAGTATTTGCAGGAAAACACACATTGATAGTAAAGAAAAGATTAGTGAGCAATGCGATAGAAAGTATGTTCGATCTCAGGGAACCTTGAGAAGTGTGTAGGCCGTGAGATCCAAGCTAGTTGAAAAACCATTTGATGAAAGTGCTAAAGGTAAGAAATTTTCTGAATTACATAGTGTAGAAAGTGATCAAGGCGGTTCTTTCATATTTTTAAGCCTTTGAAGCCTTTTTATACCTTCTCACCTTGTGATTTTTGAGTTTAAAAGTTATATCCTTCTTAGCCCCTTCTAGCCTTTCTAAAGCCTTTTTATTGAAACACATTATAAGCCATATCCTTTAGATTTTAGGACTTTTCCATATGACCCGCACTCGAATCGCGATGCTTAGACAGTTGTTTTAGCTTGAGTTTGGGGTGGTGGGTCCACCATTATGGGAGTTATTATGTTGGGATTTTTGAGCTTATTATTGATGATGATTCACAGGATTGTATTGTAACCCTTTGCCGGGGTAATAGTGAATGAAAAAGAAGCTTCGAGCTAATATTGCCAACAAGGGCATTAAAGAAAATATATATATATATATATATATATATATATATATATATATATAAGAAAATTAGCGTGATATCTCAACATTAAAAGAGAGTCATAGCTATAGAAAAGAGAATTGATTTGAAAAGAAAAGAAAATATATATATTCGGACCGGCAAAGTGGATTTTTATGTGAACATCTTAAGCCTTAATTGGGTTATTGGGGATGCTAAATTATGCATCAAGGAATTCATTGGGTTGAGTGAGAAACGTTTATGAGAGTAACTCAAGCTCTAGGGCGATTCGTTGATGGCTAGTGAGGAGAGAGCCAAAAGCTCACTCCAAATTATCCAAATATACTATCATACCGTCCCTAAGCCTACATTACAACCTTAAAGACCTTGTGATTCTTTGTTATGTAATTGAGAAGTGATTGAGCCATTAGAGATTAGTTAAGTGGATCATTGGAAACTAGCGAGGTTTGATGAACAATCTATAGCTCTCTTGGGGAACTGAGTAAAGTCCCAATCCTTCTTACATTGCGAAACTAATCTGATCTTGAAATCAAGCCGTGTTGACTATGGATATGAGAAGTGTACAGGTATGTAGTTTATAAATATTATTGCATGAAATTTTCTGAGTTATGTGCTTTAGGTTTATTCTATATATTCTGCTATGCTTTTTCCCTTGTGTTGAGAATTTTATAAGTGTGTATTTCTAGACTTCCCTATGTTTTTATCTTTTATTGTATCGGGACGATACAACTTTGAGTTGGGGGTCTTGATGTCTCCTCATTTGTGATAGATTTATGTTAAGATGAGACATCATTTTTAGTGTTTTAGAAGTCAATAATGTCGATTTTCTTGAGTTTTAGTGCACTTTCCTATTTTGTGTCTTGATTTGTAGAAATAATGTTTTTAGAGCATATTGGGTTTAATTGTTTATTTAGTGTGTAGCTTTAAAGATAATTATGGAGATTAATTAGAGTCCAAGTCAAAGACAACAACTTATGGAAAGAGATATGCATGGTAATTGGAGATAAGGAAAGAATTGCTAAAAAGATGGAAAAGGAAAAGCTGCCTAAATCTGGGATTCTGCAAAGATAGGCGTTTTTACCTAATAAAGAGGCCGATTTTGGTAGATTACTCCTAAAGGGTGTAGATAATTCTGTTGCGATTCTTTTGGTATCTTGTGGAGCAAAATCGGACCAATAATAAAGAAGTTATGACCAAAACAACGCAGCAGTGTTTATCTTTATTTCCATACGAATTTGAGTTGGGCTAGAAGTCCATTACCTTAACTATTCCTCAAGAAAACGAATTAGGTCTTCTAAACACCTATAAATACACCCTTATATCACTTGTAAATCATCCTTGCCTCATAGTAATTAGTTCTTAAGGTTTTATTCTTCCAGTTTATTGTAGAAAGCAAGATGATGTCTTTTATTATTTCTTTTAGTTTATTTCTTTCAGGTATGAACTAAACCTCCCATAGCTTGGGTTTTGCATATGTATAATCTATGAATTCTAATTCTTCTATCTAAGTTTCTTTGGGAATTATATGTTTTAATCTGATATTAGCTTCTTACTTTGTATTTACTTATGTGTTTTGATTTAATGTCTTTCCTAGAACTGATCACTTTAGGATTGTTTTAATAGTAGTTAGATGGTCACCTTGACAGGGTGTTTAACTATTGAACCACCACATAATGTCTAGTGTCGATAGCAGTTCTGACAAAACATACTTCTAACTAGATAGTCATTAAGGTTTGTTTTAACCACAGTATCACCAAGACTTGCAGTATTTGCTTAGGGCCTTAGTGGCGTTTGATAACCCTATTTTAAATCACTTCTTGGTTGTGACGTAGCCCCCTTAGTCGCTCTCAAGGTCTAAGGTAGTGGAATTTAGAATCCTGACTAAGTATTACCAAGAGCTAATATTCTCCCTTATGAACTAGATCTATAGATAGAATTAGAAGGATTAGTGCATACTAGCAAAACCTAAGCTATACTTCTCATCTCATATTCTTAATCTTTTACTTTATTGTCTTTATTTTCCTAGCTTTAATTTAGTTTTAATTCATAAAATTCGAAAACCAAATATTTAATTTTCTGTTTTCTAATTATTTACTTTTACTCGTTATCTGTTCCTACGCGATTAACACACTTAAGTCCCTGAGAACGAACTCTACTTATCATTAAAACTTGCACACGTCCTGTAATACTTGCAGTACTGTGCCTGTCTAGGGTGAGAGTGCATAGTTTTCCATACTTAAATTGATCTTATTTTTATCACACCCTAGGCGACACCACTTGGAATTGATGAAAGAGAAATGTTATTTGATTGATCTTGGAAGAATTCTTTAAAGCTTGTTGAATTGATGGTGTTTTGATGGTGTAGTGTGGTGGATTTGATGAAGGATTGTGTTTATGGAAGATGTAGGAGAGGATTTGATGAGTTGTTGTGTTAATTGTGAAGGTTTGCACAAGCTTTAAGATGTATATATAGGGTTTGGGTCTGAAAAATTCGTGGGTGGAAGGCTAGGGTTAATCTCATAAGGTAAGAGTTTGATTAGGAAAAGGATTCCTTCACAAACCGCCTCCCTGCGGTGCACCAGACATAACCCTGCGGTGTACCGCAGCTTCTGCTGCTCCAAATTTTTGCCCACTGGATAATACCCGAGCTAGCACCCCGTGGCACGTGTTTTGGGCGTGCGGACCAGGGGTGCGGTGCAGGGGGTAGTCCGCGCCATGTCCGTCAAAAAACCCGTGGTACCCGACCCCGTGGCACGCGTTGAGGGCGTGCGGACTAGGGTCCGGTGTACCGCGCCTGTCCATCGAATTTTTTTTAGCTTTCTGGATAAAACCCGTGGTACCCGACCGTGGTACGGGTTTTCTGGGCACGGTGCATCCCTGCGGACCATGGGGTAGTCCGCGGGGTAGTCCGTGCCAGGCTTGAAGTTCCTCCAGATTTTTTCCTTTTGACCCCAAACTCGTTTCCTGCACAATAACACACTACCTTTCTCTCCCATTAGCTTGTAAACACAGTTAAAAATATATACTAACTTAAAATTATACACTACAAAGCAAAAACAACTAATCTAAAAAGCAATTAAAACAAGGGGTGTCTCCCAAGAGCACTTTTGTTTAACGTCTTTGAGTTAGACGTGTACCTCAGGCTAAGCGCATTCGACAAGGTAGATTTTCTCCCCTTGCCCAAAGTCCTCACTGTCATAGTATCTCTTCAAACGCTGGCCATTCACCATGAATGTCCGTTGCTCGGCTGGATTTTCAATCTCAATCGCTCCATGCGGTGTGACTTTGGTAACAATGTAAGGTCCTCCCCAACGGGATTTAATCTTTCCTGGGTAGTTTGAAAATCGAGAGTTGTATAATAAAACCTTCTGTCCAATCTCGAAATGTTTTGGACGGAGTCGTTTATCATGCCATTGCCTTGTTTTCTCCTTGTAGAGACGTGAATTTTCATAAGCAAGATAACGAAGCTCCTCCAACTCGTTCAACTGCATCATCCTTTGCTTCCCGGCCAAATCTGGGTCTAGATTCAGAGTTTTAATAGCCCAGTAGGCTCGAGCTTCAAGTTCAATCGGTAGATGACACGCTTTGCCGTAGACCATGCGATATGGAGATGCCCCAACTGGTGTTTTAAATGCTGTTCTGTATGCCCAGAGAGCATCATCTAGCTTTAAAGACCAATCTTTCCTCGATTTGTTCACGGTCTTCTCAAGAATAGATTTGATTTCCCGGTTGGAAACTTCAGCTTGACTGTTAGTTTGTGGGTGATAACCGGTTGAAGTGCGGTGTTTCACTCCAAACTTTCGAAGAAAATGTCTCAGAGGAGCATTAAGAAAATGGGTACCTTTATCACTGATTAGAACACGTGGCGTACCATGTCTTGAAAAGATGTTTGATTTTAAGAACTTAATCACAGTTTGAGCATCGTTCTTTGGTGTTGCCACTGCTTCTACCCATTTTGACACATAATCTACCGCAAGCAAAATATACAGATTTCCATAGGAAGTGATGAAAGGTCCCATGAAATCTATTCCCCATACATCAAAGATTTCAACTTCAAGAATATTATTAAGCGGCATCGCGTCTCTTTTTGATATATTGCCGGTGTGCTGGCATCTGTCACATGACTGGACGAAACGATGACAATCCTTGTGTATGGTAGGCCAATAGAATCCGGATTGAAGAATTTTAGCTGCGGTTCTATCGCCTTTAAAGTGACCTCCATAAGGTGAACTATGACAACCTTCAATGATCTTCTCCATTTCACCTTCATGCACACATCTTCTAACCACTTGGTCACTACATATCTTCCAGAGGTTCGGTTCATCCCAATAATACTGTTTGGCCTGGTGATTCAATCTTTGTCTTTGTTGTGGGTGGAAATCTTTGGGAAAGACACCACTCGCAATGAGGTTGACTAGATCTGCATACCATGGCACAAAAGCACGTTTAATAGCAAAAAGTTGTTCGTCAGGGAATACCTCTTTAACCAACAACGGTTCTTTGTTCGCATCAGATCCTTCGAGCCTTGATAAATGATCAGCAACTTGATTATCGCATCCTTTTCGGTCTCAAATGTCTATGTCGAATTCTTGAAGCAACAGTACCCATCTAATGAGACGCGGCTTAGCGTCCTTTTTCTCCATGAGGTACCTAATAGCTGAATGGTCCGTGTATACAATAGTTTTCTTCCCAACCAGATAGGGACGAAATTTATCGAAAGCATAAACCACGGCCAACATCTCTTTCTCCGTCACTGTATAATTCATCTGGGCAGCGTTGAAAGTCTTACTTGCATAATAAATTGTGTGGAAAATCTTGTCTTTCCTCTGTCCCAACACAACACCCATAGCGTGATCACTAGCATCGCACATAAGTTCAAACGGAGCTTTCCAATCAGGAGGCATAACAATAGGTGTAGAGATCAGTTTTTCCTTAATCGTCAAAAACGCCTTGAAGACATTCTTCAGTAAAATTAAAAGGAGTATCCTTTTCAAGTAAAGAGAAAAGCGGTTTGGCGATTTTGGAGAAATATTTAATAAATCTTCGATAAAATCCTGCGTGACCCAAGAAACTTCTCACTCCTTTAACAGAAACCCGAGGTGGTAGTGTTTTGATAACTTCAATTTTAGCACGATCAACCTCCATCCATGCCTTCGAAACTTTATGTCCCAACACAATTCCCTCTTGAACCATGAAGTGGCATTTTTCCCAATTGAGCACAAGATCTTTTTCTCTACATCTCCCAAGGACTTTCTCAAGATTATTCAAACAATCGTCAAAACTATCTCCAAACACCGAAAAATCATCCATAAAAACCTCCAAGTATTTATCAATCATGTCCCAAAATATAGCCATCATGCACCTCTGGAACGTGGCAGGTGCATTGCATAAACCAAACGGCATTCTTCTATAAGCAAAAGTACCAAACGGACACGTAAAAGTTGTTTTGTGTTGATCGAGGGGATCCACACAAATCTGATTATAACCCGAATATCCGTCAAGGAAACAGTAATATTCTCTCCCTGCAAGTTTGTCTAGCATCTGATCAATGAATGGTAGCGGGAAGTGATCTTTCTCCGTTGCTTTGTTCAGTCTTCGGTAATCCATGCACACTCGCCACCCCACAACTGGTCTTGATGGTATGGCTTCGCCTTGATCATTAAGGATGGTAGTGAAACCTCCTTTCTTTGGAACACATTGTACTGGACTAACCCAATCACTGCTAGCAATCGGATAGATAATTCCTGCGTCTAACAACTTGATAACTTCCTTCCTTACTACTTCTTTCATAGCTGGCATGAGTCTTCTCTGTCCCTCTATAGATCGCCCACCTTCGTTCTCAAGAATGATTTTGTGTTTGCAAACGGAAGGACTAATTCCCTTGATGTCGGCAATAGTCCATCTGATTGCTTCCTTGTTTGCGCGAAGTACTTGAAGTAGCTTCTCCTATTGAGGACCTGAAAGGTTAGCAGAAATAATAAAAGGCAAAGTTTTGTTCATACCTAGGTATGCATAGCGTAGGTGATCTGGAAGTGGTTTTTCTTCGAGAACAGGTGGACATATTATAGATGGTTGTTTCATTGGTTCAATGTCACCTGGTTCTCGAAGTAGTTCTCGCACGTTTAATGCAGCAACATCTTCAGGGGAAATTTTGAGTTCTGGTGTTTCAGGTGCTAAGGCTTCGTCAAGATCATTATCTAAGCTTTCTTCATTGAAGATTTCTTGCGTAATTTTTTCGATGACATCTACTTTGAAGCACTCGTCTTTTGCTTTAGGATATTTCATAGCCTGAAACACATTAAATCGTATCTGTTCGCCTTGTACTCTCATGATCAACTCACCATTCTCAACATCAATTAGTGTACGCCCCGTGGCTAAGAATGGTCTACCCAAAATGATGGGGACATTCTTATCCGCGTCGTAGTCAAGGATAATAAAATCACAAGGAAAAATAAAAGAGCCAGCTTTAACTAAAACATCTTCAATTTTACCTATTGGTCGTGAGAGGGAGCGATCCGCCATTTGTAATACCACAGATGTGGGTACTACTTCTCCGATATTAAGCTTCTCGAACAGGGATCTAGGCATGAAATTGATGCTCGCACCTAAATCACATAATGCTTTCCCGGTCCAACTATCTCCAATGCCGATGGGAATTGTAAAACTTCCGGGATCTTCTAGTTTCGGTGGCAACTCACTTTGACATATAGCACTGCACTCCCTAGGTAATCCAGTTGGTTCCCCAGTCTCTATACTTCGCTTGTTGGAGAGGATATCTTTCATGAATTTCATATAGGTTGGCATCCTCTTGAGAGCTTCAACAAGTGGTATATTAACTTCCAACTTCTTCAACATGTCAATGAACTTCTTGAATTCCAGGTCATTGTCCTTCTTTCTGACACGTGAAGGGTATGGTAGCGGAGGGCGTGTATTGAGTTCCACTGGTTTTCTTGTCTTTTCAGGTGTCTCGGCTTGGACACTCTTTGGTTTAACTACCTCCTCAACTGTATCTTTTATTGGTTCTTCCCCCCTTTGTTCTGGAATAGGGATTGGTTCTGTTTCTGGTCTAGGTGGAGGTAGTTGTTTTCCACTTCGCAACTCAACTGCATGGTAAGAATCATCTCTAGGAGCAATAGTATCACTTGGGAGTTGCCCTTTCGGCCTAGTTTGTAATGTACTCGCCATCTGTGATATAGTATGCTCTAGTTGCTTGATAATCTTCTCCTGGGTTCGAACTTTCTGTTGGCTATGACTCATCTTTTTCTCAACTGTTTGCATTAATTTAGTCATACTCGAAGTCAAACTCTGGAGTTGTTCCTGTTTTGCTAATTGCATTGATTGTTTAGGTGGATCTTTCTTCGGTTCTTGACCAGTTTTCTTAACAATGGGTGCCTTTTCTTGAATAGGTTGTGGTGGATTATAGGATTGAAGTTGGGGTTGATGATAAGTCTCTTGATTTCTGACCCAACTCTTTTGTTGTGGAGGTTGTTGATAATTCGTGTAACTTTCTTGAGGAAAGGCATAACCATTAGAGTAATAGTTATCTTGAGGATATTGAACGGAAGCTACTGCTGGATTATTCATACATCCTGCCCACACATGATTTCTTGATCCACAGCCAAGACACGAAGGAATTGTGCTTACCGTATTCACCTGAGCAAGTGTTCGGGCTTGTTCTTTAAGTTCTTCGAGTTGTTTAGCCAAATCTTCAAGTTTCAGAGATGCTAAATTGTTTTCTTTTACTGCTCTCTTTGGCCAACTTCTCTCATTTTCAAGAATTCTCTCCATCCCCAACTCAGCTTCTTCAGGATCTAGTGACACAAAACCTGCGTTTCCTAACGAATCTGCTTTCTCTCTTGATTTATCATTAAGGCCTCCATAAAACAAGGTTAAATAATATTCCGGCGAGGATCTATGATAGGGACATCTCGCCTTCTTCTCTGTAAATCGTAACCATACTTCACCCAAACTCTCTTCCTCCTTCTGTATAAATTGTTCAAGCTCTAACATATCTTTTAAACGTCTACTAACCGGATAAAAACGGTCTAGGAATCTTGCTTGAAGCTTGTCCCAATCTGGAATAACATGAGGGTATTGGGTATCATACCAATTGCTTGCACATCCGGTCAAGAAGAACTGGAACATCAGGTAATATACTTGCTCCCTAGTAACTCCTCTTACGATATAAGCATCACAGATCTGCATGAATTTCTGAATATATCGGATCGGATCTTGATGTGCATCTCCGCTGAATAATCCATGAGATGCAAACTGAGTTAGCATCCCAGGATCAGGTTTAAATTTAGCGGCTTGGATCTCTGGAGCGCGAATTCCTCGTGGCTCCACTCTGAACTCGATGGGTAGCTCAAGTCTCCTTGGGTTCTCCATCTGTAACTAAATCTGAAAAACAAAAACTAAAAACAAAAGCGTAAAATAGAACTAACTAAAAATAAAAGCACAAGATATATGCACAAGGACTAACGATGTAGTCCCCGGCAGCGGCGCCAAAAACTTGGTGGGTTATGGGGTGTGATAAAATAAGATATAAAAAAGTGCAAAAACACCCTAAAACTACACGGTTCTGCAAGTATACAGATCGTATGCAAGTTTTAGATAGAGATTCGTTCCGCAGAGACTACAGAGGTTAGGAGAATCTTATGCAAATACCAAGTGAGAATAATTAAAGCTAGAACAACTAAACGCAAATAAAAGTAAAAACAGATAAAGATGGATTGAGAAAATAATTAACTAAACTTAAACTAAGAATTAAAAGACAGAAATTAAATATGAAAGAGAAGTGATATGAGAATATAGCTTAAGTTCTTAGCATGTAATCCCCACTAGTTTTGCCGTTCTAAACATGTAAGGGTGAATTATGTAGTATTTCCCTAATCGGTCCCAATATGCTATCGGTAGTTTAAAATAGGATTTACCTGTGTCAATAAGGCTTCCTAAGCAAACTTTTCCTGTTATTAGTAAATAGTCACAAAGACTAAAACATAGTGATTATCTAGCTAGGTTGGGTTGTCAGATCAAACCTAAAACTAAACGTTATGTGCTAAACATGTAATTAAACACCGTTGTCAATGGTATCATAATTACTAGATGGTAATTCTAATGGCTGCAGTCCACAAGAACACAGAATATAACTCCAAACACATAAACAGAGAATAAAAACTATAATTCTATTTAAAACATTAAATTCCCAAATTAGATAGATGTCAATCAAAACTAGGTTTCATACATATATGCTAAAACTTAAGCTAAAGAAAATTAGTTCATGAAAGAAAAGAAAGAAATTACAAATCTAAAGGTAGAAGAAGACATTGTTGATGACAGCTCCTTCCAGACTTCTCTCTTGTGTTCTAAGCTTCCTCTTGGTTTAAGGTTTCACCAAGGATGATTTAAGAGTGTTAAGAGGCTGTATTTATAGTATAGAGGTTGACCTAATTCGTTTCTTTAGAGATAAGTTAAGTAATGGACTTCTAGCCCAACTCAAATTCGTAAGGAAATAAAGATAAACACTGCTGCGCTATTTTGAGGGTATCTTCTTCGTTATTGGTCGGATTGAGCTCCATAAGATACCAAAAGAATCGCAACAGAATTATCTAGACCCATTAAAAGAAAATTACCAAATTCGGCCTATTTCTTAGGTAAAAACGCATATCTTTGGACGTGTATGCAGAATCCCAGATTTAGGCAGCTTTTCCTTTTCCATCTTTTTAGCAATTGTTTCCTTATCTCCAATTTCCATGCAAATCCCTTTCCATAAGTTGTTGTCTTTGACTTGGACTCTAATTAATCTCCATAATTATCTTTAAAGCTTCACACTAAATAAACAATTAAACCCAATATGCTCTAAAAATAATAATTCTACAAATCAAGACCCAAAATAGGAAAGTGCACTAAATTAAGCTAAAATCAACCTATAAACTAATAAATAAGCCTAAAATGATGTCTCATGGGTATATTTTACTATCACAAATGAGGAGACATCAGCGTTTTTGGGTTAGTCTAAGATTTTAAATTATCATCTCTCTCCCGGCCTGAAGAGTACTGTAACAAGTAATCTCATGAAATAATTTATCTAGCATTCTCAAGTTCACATGGTCCTCATAGAGACAAGTGTTAAACATACTTGTGCAATTATTTACAAGAAGAAAGAAATCTACGACCTTCAAGAGGTTTTTGAGGTAAGAATAAAGATTTTAGTAAGACATAATAAAAAGGAAATATATTATGTTTTCGGTAGGAAAACTTATGATATTGTTACAATTGATGGCTAATTATAGCCAAAATCCATACAACACTACGGAGCTACTACTTTCCATTATTGTACACAATTCTACAAGACAAGAAATTGAACTGACATAAATCTTAAAGTTGGAATAAAGACATTCTTGAAGAGTAGCATGAATAGTGTAAAATAGGGCATATTTTATTCATGTTTTTGGACTTCAGTTGAGAAAGAATTTTTTTTTGTTAAATTCTGAAGGCTCGTCGAGTCGCTGGCTCCTTTATTTGGACTTTTGGTTTGGAGAGTGACTAAATTTGACCTAATTTGATGAATCTGATTTGATATGACCATATACATAAATTGAACGTGGCAGATCTTCAATATTTTTTTGACATACTTTCGAGGTCACTGATAATCACTGAGTCGTCTTAACAAGGATATTGGGAATCTTGAAATAATTCCTCATTATCTTCCTCCTATGATAGTGATTGGTCAAGGTATATTTCGCAAGAACCATCATCTAGGGGTCGGTTGAGTATACACGTGTCTTCTTGCAGGGATCGTCTATCAAATTCTCTATCACCTCGTCGTATCTTGTTGTTGAAGCTTTCAAAGTGAGAATTCTATTGTGAAAAGTAGTTGAGAGTGTAGATGTTGTGACTCTACTTGTATGTCCTATGGATGATAATGACTGAACTTTTTAGTAGTGGGCTACATCTGTCTCATGTTTCCTGAAAAGTAGAGAGCCAATTGGGAATTGACGTGAGCCATTCTAAGAATATTTTTAGGTTTGGATAAATATTCCATGTTTATGATGCTTTAATAATGTATTTCGATAGAAATCCCACAGAGAAATGGAAGATTACTCACATGACCCACCCATACCATTATTGAGGCTTCTCTATGGGGGTAAAGACGATAACATATTGAGGTAGGACTTGACAAATAAATATTGTGCAGGTTGAGTTTCCTTTTCTTGATGAACTGCACCTGGTAATGGGGTAGGTAGTGTTCTACAAATTAGCCTAATTCTCTAATAGTGGTGCATCTTAATGTTTCCTCTTGCATATCAGGTGGTGGGTCAGTGATCATGAAGATGGGTAGTAATTGGGTGTTGGTGATTAGGAACGACTGTGTGGTTTTAGGTTTGGATAGTATTTGAGTGGTGGTGATAAGGCAAGGTTCTTTTGTGCTGATTTGGGTAGGAGGTTTGGGATTATGTGATTATATCCTTTGATGTGTTTGACATCAAACTAGTACTTTACAAACCAATCCTTCAGTCGGAGTAACTAAGGTTCTAGTTTTCCTTTATTTTTGAACTCGAGTATCTTTGGAAATGCATAGTTGTCTATACTAACCATTAAATAATGTCTGATCAGGTGAAACTCAAAAAAATTGATACCATACTTCATTGCTAGTATATCCTTGATCATAGTATGGTATCACTTTTTTGATTCCTTGACTTGATTGTTGGCGTGGCTGAATAATAGTATGTATCCCTAGATTTATTCAAGAATGATTGATCCCTGAACTTTGTCTATAGTGTCAATCTATAGGACTCGTTTACCTTCTCCTGGTATTTTCAAAGGTTTTGGATCTTGGCATATCTTCTTAATCTCCTAGGTAGCTTTAGATTTGTTTTCAACATCAGTGATAACTGACTTGCGTGCTAGGAAACTTGCGGGAGAGAATATTAAAGGTAGTTCTTATAGTCCCTATATAGGGAGTGAATATGACGTTAACAATTTATCAGCTAATTAAATACTTTTACAAGAATGAGTAATGATATATGTCACCCCTTTTCATGTCACCCTTTTATCACCCTTCTAAATATATGTTTTGATTTCCTTGAATAGAAGATAGAGAAAAATTAAATAGGATAGAGAAATTAATTCATTGGTACATGTAAGCATACACGTAGGAGGTGATAAAAAGGTGATACAAAAAGGGTGACAAATATCATTACTCTACAAGAATAATATTAATTTAAAAACTCTTTGACGCAAAATAGCAAACACTAGAATTATACAAAATAGATATACTGTAGGTTTGATATAGTTTATGCAATTCTAAAACAATATGCAAAATAAAGAGATAGGGTTATATATTATATGTCTACTAGAAGTGGGTCGTACTTATTTGATCCTACATCTACTACCTAAGGTTACACCTTATAATTTAAATTTTATTGTTTTATTTTTTACTTTTTTTTTGTACGTGGGTGGTTTGGCCAGCTTACGCGCATTACGCCTAATCCTACGGGGATATACACGCCTCCCCTTGTATATTCTCAGGTACAGAACTAAGCTTCTTATTTTTCTTGATGGTAGTAATCAAAACTGATATTAGGAGGTTTTTTCCTGGATCTACAAAAACCAATACACCGTGAGTTTTTCTAGGCTCAATCACGACCCTTTCCCATAATTTTTTACGGGCTTGGTGGGTCCTTGTGTGTTATAAAATAATGAAATAAAAGCAAAGGAATAAAGGATCCACAGACCGCAAGTGTACGGGTCGTACCAAGTAATAGGTAAGTAAAATCAGGATTATCGTCTCCACAGGGATTTAAGAAGTTATTCTAACTTCGTGTTCAATAATAGAAGAGATAGTTTTAATTGCTTTAATTAAAAAGATAAATAATAAAAGAGTTTGTTTTCTAATTAACTAAATAATAAAATAGACTATAAAATAAACAACTAATAATTATGAAAGAAAGATAATGATATGCAAGTATGAATCTATCCTATTGAATCTATGATTTCTAAGAATAAGGGTGAATAGTCGGGAATCTACTATCTCCTAGCCCCCGTCGGGGTGGACCTAGAAGTTATCCTATGGTATTACAAACCTCGTCAGGGCGATTATAAGCTACTTTCAGATGAATACTATTTTACCCAATTGGCTACGTGGTTAGTCAAGCCCGTCAGGGTCAAATAACGGATACCACACGTCTATTATCTAAGTCTGTAATTAAACCCCCCGTCAAGGTGATTTATACGCCACTATATGGAATAGCCTAATTACTATGAGCTAAGTTTGATTCATGACTTCAAAATTAGTGATTAAAACAAAATAATAGTCAATGGAAATTAAGAACCAATTCAATTAAATACTAAAATCTCAGATAGAAAAATAATAATCAAAGGTTCATATAATTACAATCCTAAAGAGAAATTATGCATACTAAAACTTCTAAGATAAATAGCTTAGAAATACCTCATAGACAAAATAGATCTAATACTAAATTACCCAAAGAATAGAGATGGAGAAGTGTTGAATTGATGTAGTTAAGCTCTATCTCTTCCTTCTTACTCCTCTAGATCCTCTTGATTGCTTCTATGATGAATTATGAGTGTATATCAAGCTTATGCAGCCAAGGGATGATTTTCAAAGGTTTAGAGTTGGTATTCATAGGTGCTAGGTCAAATTACTTGGAGTGGAAGACAAGGCAAGAACTCTTAAATTGTAGCCCTAAAATCTAGGAAAGGTAAGATTCTGCTGCTGATTTGATTAGGTCATATCTCATTCAATACTTATCCGTTTGAGGAGTTCCAATATATGAAACTGCTTGTCTCGGAAAGATATTTCCATTGGTGCAGACCACTCGCCCAAATTCCTATCCAATATTATGTTATGGACTCGTCTTTGAAACGTGGCTGGAATTTCAGATTCATAAGGCAGCTTTTCCTTTTCCTAATTGAACTATCTCCAGATTTCTTCAAGATCTTCTTTCCTTATCTCCTTAGCATTGATTTAGCATCTAATTTATTTCCATATTATCTCTAAAGCTTCACATTAAATAAATAATTAAACCGCATATGCTTTAAAAATAATAAATCATTAAATCAAGACTAGAAATAAGAGAGTGCAATTTAACTTTAGGAAATTCGACTAACACACTAGAAATATTCTAAGACTTTAATTCCCACTTCTCCTCCTTGGATTGGTTTTGCATGAAATTCATAAACCTACTAACTTTGCACTAAAAATAGGTAAATTAACGCACAAAAGCTCTATAAATGCAAATAGTCTAATTACAAGGGGAGAAAGTGCAATATTGCCATTTAAGCACGAAAGTCAATATAAAAAGACCATTTTCCACCTAAAATGATGTCTCCTAAGGGTTTATATTTAGAACAATTAGGGAGACATCAGGGCTCAACCACAAAACCTAAACTGGGACTTTTACCGGGCTAAGTCACATCCTAAATGAGATTTATCCTAGGTTTAATCCCAACCTCTTTGCCCACTCTTTGTTAATCTAGATCAAAATCTAAACCCTTGTGAATGACAAACATTACAACCTAAGTAAAATACTATTGAATAAATAATACAATGATAATATCATTCTAATAAGGATGTAATAATACAATGACAATGCTGGCTTTAGACCTCTTTAAAGTTTCATGAATGATTAATAAATGAAGGCTTTAATAATGATGTTAAATATGTAAGAAATTCTACCAAGGGACGTGTATATATAAACAGTTAAAGGCTCCAACAAATTTGTCTAGGTGGCATTAAATTTCTACAGAATAAGACAAAATGGCTTTCTGATTTTCTCAAAATTGGGATCTCAATTTTACTTGCAGCTGTGAGATGTTGATGTGGCAGCCTACGTGGAAATTGTCCAATGGCTAGAATATGAGACGATGTCCTAAATGCCTAAATCGGGTTTACAATTTTTGCATAAATTGGGGACCCGGTATGAATCAGAAATACAAAATTCAAGGGGTACGGGTTTCCAATTAAACTTTTTTGTGCAAATAAAAGAATTTGATTTAGTCGCTCCAATGGTGAAATTTTCTTCATGAGATATGTCTAAAAGGTAAAATGCTAAGGAAGATATTAGTTCATGGAATCTTCAAATTCTCAGCACATAATAAGTTATTAGTTATTAGCATAAGTAGTTATGCTTGGATGCTCTTGCACTTAACATATGAAGTGCTATATATGAGATACTAAGAAAAAGTGCAGTTGATCAGTTTAGAAAATTCAGTGTGGATGAAAATATATAATTAATATAAACTCATTATGCACATGTAGCAAGTAGTATTCACACTTGGATGCTCTATCTATCTTCAAGAGATATTTTACGAATGTGAGAACATAGAATGATGTAGATGATGACAATAATCACACAATTATTTGTCACATAATAAACATAATAGAAGGGTAAATATGCCAATATAGTTTACAATTCCTAGGAAATGCTAGATTTCCTTCGTACACATGTTGTTATCAAGGAATTTTTGGAGTTCTTGCACGAAATATGAGACCAATTGGTATTTACCATCTTCAAACATTATTCCTAAGACCTCTATCCCTTATTGATCAATGATGTTATTCTTCCCGGATAGCATGATGCCAGATTTTCAGACAATATATGCGAACTCTTGTAACAACTGGACATGGGCCAATTTTTCTTTATCATCGATGTAAATTAAGGCATTTTCTAATATTGGTTTAAATATTTTTGACATGGCTCTTTGAAATAGAGACAGTGTTACCTTAAGATCAAATAACATGATTGTGCATTGATATTGGGCATTTAATATGCAAAATTTTGTTTCTACCGATCAAGAAGTTTGATCACTGATTGCCAAAAACCTGCGTTTAGATCAAATTTGAAAATATTTTTGCGGATGCGAAATTGGAGAGCATTTATGTACGGATAGAAAGAATTTGTCATCTAGTAGGAAATGGTTTAGTGATTTGTGATTGATGACCAATCTCTTCTTACCGATGGGTAGTTCTTGTTTTTTGTTGACGTATAAAGCTTGGCATGCCCAACTAGATTTTGTCTATTCAATAAGACCTAACTGAAGTAGGTGCTGGCATTGTTTTATAGAAATATTGAGGTCCTCAGGTGTAATCCCCGAGTAAGTTTTATTTTTATATTTGTATTTTTGTTGAGTTTGAAAGGCAGTTGGATGTAGATTCAATATTTTTCGAAAGGCTTGTCATGTTTGAAGCTGAGTGTGATTCTACACATGACTTCTAGAGTTGCCTAGAAATGTCTTCATATGCCTTGATTCCATATTTAACGAATATATGTTCTTTATTGTGGTATAAGGGAGAAAAATCCTTCTATACTTCAAGTCATGTGGTAGTATTCGTAGGCTTCTTGCGTTGCAGTAAAAATCAAAACCTACTATGAGGTTTTTTCTGGGGAAGACTGAATCCTATTACTTTCATCCCATCTTGGGAAGAATTGTATCCTAAAGGGATTCTTTAAGATCAAATTAGTTTTAAATAAACTACTTTCTCTTAACTTGAATCGCTATGTATGGACGGTCCAAGCTTCTAGGTGGAGAATATCGCAGTTCAACATCGCCATCATGGCTTATGTATCCATACACCTTGTAGATTTTATGTCTTGTATTTTTTAATATAATTTAATAATTCTGAGGCATCATTTTGGGTCATTTTGAGATTAACATTTGGTATAAATCTCGTGATTTAATATATTTTGAGTTCATAACTATTATGTGAGATTTATCGTGTTTTTGAGTAGTTTGAGGTAGTTTGTGTTTCGATTGTGTAGCTATTAAAACATATATGATCCAAGGATGTAAAGACCAAAATATATCACGATGTATCATACAAAATTAAATGATTAAAAATACGAAAAACATTACATTTGCCATCCTATGACAAGTTTCTGATAGGGTGGTTGAGCCATTCCCACTTCCTGGGTCTGCTTCTCTATGTATACTTCCTTACAACTGATCTAACATATTTAAAATAAATTTATTAACGTCTATGTACATTATTAATATTTTATTGAAGACAATATTTACCTGAAATTGCTCACCATCCCACATGTCCAATATCTTGTGAAGTCTTCCAGTTTCATATTCTCAAGAATTTCACTGGGTTTGATCCATTTTTTTATAGAAGTTCCCTTCTTGATCCATGTACCTAAATAGAAATTTTCGTGCACATTCTTTTAGATATTTGTCCAGACTGGTCGATTTTTTCATTCCTTGACCAGAAAAAATACGTTGCTCAAAATACAAAAATTACCAAAAATACAGTTTTATCCAAAAATATACAAAGAAGGAACTTACCTCAAGGTAGTCCAAATCCAATCCCTGTGACAGTGGGGGTCACCTTCAACTCTTAGTAGTGTTTGGGTGTAACCTCGAATCTTGTTCCTTCCACTTGGGCCAAATGGTGCCCCGCATCTCTAACAGGGTTCCACGTAATGTTTTTGTCACAAAAATTGATGGGGATAATGCCCCCAAACTTCTCCTTAGCCTTCTCTATGTACCGGAGAATGTTTTTTCTATGAACCTTCCAAATTTGTTTGAATGTAAGGAATAATGTTAAATAGACAAATACATATGGTCGTTAAAAAATCAAGTATGTATGTACATTTTACTTTTGCTTGCACAACCGCAAATGCGACGTGTAGAACCCCCCCTAGTGTGTATCATCCCTCACCATCTCCATCGTGTCTGTGTGACATGACATCGGAGATGATGATCTGCATAATTCATAGGTCTTCTAGTGTTATTTGCACAATGCGGAGACCTATGGTGAAAATTTATAATTCAAAGCATTCTAGTACAATTTTTACATCATTCAGGGACCTTCTAGTGTTGTTTGTGCATAATTCAAGGACTTCTAGTGCTATTCTATAATTTAGATGCTTTTAGGGCAGTTTTTGTATGATTCATGTACATCTAGTGCTATTTTTGCATAATTCAGGGAGCTATGGTGCTTTTTTATGTGTAATAAAGAGGCCGTAGTGTAACTTAAGCGAAATTCAGGGACCTATATGATGCAAAAATGGAACTATATGTTTCTAAGTTATGCAAAATTTTCACTATGGTCCCTATAATACGCAACATAGCACCATGTGACCTATAATACGCAAAAATAGCACCATGGGACTCTATTTCACCTATACTACCTATACTACGCAAAAATTACACAAAACATTACCAATAAGTATACAAAATTGCATAATAAAGAAACTATCGTACAATTTTTCATAATTTTATGAAAATATGGAGCTATATGTCCCTAAATTATGCAAAAATTGAACTATAGTCCCTATAATATGCAAAAAACACCATATAACCCTATAATACAAAGAAAAAAAATAGAACTATGGGTCTCTATTTCACCTATACTCTAAAATATGCAAAAATTACACAAAACATACCCACAAGTATACAAAATTGTGTATCAAAGGGGCCACAATGCAATTTTTACGTAAGTCGGGGACCTATATTAGAAAAAATATAAATATAGGTCCTTGAGTTATGCACATTGCACTATGGTCCCTATAATACGCAAAAAATATCATATACCCTATAATGCACAAAATTAGCACCATGGCTCTCTGAGAATGCCAAAATAACACCATAGGAACCTGAATTATTCCAAAATTGCACTGGAAGGCCTTGGATTTCACCTGCGATAGAGTCGGACACTAACATACAAAATTATACGTAGACATACATATACTAACACATACACACACAAACACGCACACACACACACACACATATATATATTACACAAAAATAACAAACTCACATACGATTGATAATATGGGGAGGTGGTGGTAGACGATGGGGTTACTCGGAGTTGGCGGCTGCGAGGGAGTCGTTGAACGGAAGAGATGAACGAAGTTGTCATAAGGAATAAGAGGGTTTTACAACATACAAGTTTGATTATCCATTTAAGGTTTCATAATTTATAAATCCTCTAACGACTAGGTGGTCGTCAAATATAATGAATTTAAATAAGCGAGTGAAAATTGACCGCCAATATTTTAGGTGGTATATTACCGACCTCGTAGGTGATCTGTTAAAGATAAGTTTTTGGTTTTTTTAATTACAACCTTTATCGACCACCGTATGATTGGTAAAAGTTTTTTTTTTAAATTTTTTTTTGTAAAGAATAAGTACCAACCACGTGTGTAGTTGGTAATATTTTTTTTTAGGTCAGATAATTTATTAGCGACCAATGATCGTTGGTAAAGTACATATTTTAGCGATCATGTTATACGATCATTAGAAATTTAATCGTTAGAGATCTAAACTGTAATTATCGTTTATTAAATATCTTTTATCAATGTTGACATCACTCTACAACTGCGCGATGCCAAATATTGGATGAAACCAAGTTGTGAATAGATATAGAGTGTTCTTCCACGACTCTACTATGTAACCTCCTTCGCTTCCACTTTTTTTTGTTATGGGTGTCTATTACAAGTAAGAGCGGGTAGTAAATGAGAAGCTTGCTTACCGAATACGGAAACGATATAGATATAGTTTATATATCAATGGAAAAGCAACATGCTTTGTGAGTATGATTTTTTTTCTGAACGTTAGATTTAATTATTAAGTTCTAGGTTAATTTGTCTCTCTGTAATATTATTTTATAGCATTAAAAATTAACAAAAACAAATCTAAATAACTAAATATTTCTTTAATAAGAGTTATATTTTTTCTATTAATGATAATTGATATACACGTTCTTAAACAAATAATGTCATATGATAAATCTGTATTGCAGAAATTATGGTGAAAGCATTTCCTTCCTGATTCTTGTCCGTTAAGTTAAAGCTAAGCTATAATGATAATGCCCCTTTTTTATTTCGAAAAGTAAGATAATGCTTCCCATTTTTAATGGTTTTATATCAATATATTTGTTTGTCCTTGCGCTACCACTTGGCAGACTATGGCCTCATTACGTGCGGCTTAGAGGGTAACCCATCTAGCTAGGATTTTCTTAAGAGAGGATACTTTGAAAATATTTTGTAACTATAAGTATAATTTTTTACATTTATACCTAAATAATTAATTAACAATATATATATATATATATATATATATATATATATATATATAGGGAAAATGACCCAAAAAATCAAAATAATATTATTTTCAGCCCAATAACATCAATGACAAAATTTCTTCCCAATAACATCATTAACTAAATTTTGTCCTTGATGGGAATCGTCCTTGACGGGAATCGTTCTTGACGGGAATCGTCCTTGATGGGAATCGTCCTTGACGGGAATCGTCCTTGATGGGAATCGTCCTTGACGGGAATCGTCCTTGACGGGTAAACATGTAATCTTATAATAGTAAGTTAATGGATGATTCTTTGGGGCAAGTATAATATTATTTTGATTTTTTGGGTCATTGACCCATATATATATTGTGGTTTAACGGGGTAAAAACTTATTGTAAAGCTTTGAAGCGGTTACAAATACAATTACTTGATAATGGAACGGAGGAAGTACATGTATACTTTATACATGTCTTTTTAGATATTGTCTCGTATCTTTTTCATGGTGTGAAAATCAAGTAGATGGTGTGAAAATCAGGCATATCAGATATAAAAATAATAATCAAAAAAATTTAATTTTTTTCAGAATAAAAAATTCAATCTATTTTCGATAAAGAAAAAATCCGAATTCAAAATATAATTTTAATTACGAAACATCGGATTTTCTTTTTGAAATTTTTTTGAAATTTTTCCAAAATTCTCAGAATATTCATTTTAAAAAAATTTACAATATTATATTATTTAAAAAAAATTAAGGAAGTCATATCATTATAGTTTATAAAACTACAATTCATATCACGGAAAAAACAATACTTATTCAATTTCATATTCATATAATATAACATTTAATTAATTTTAAAAGATAAAAAATGTAATTCTTTTTAAACATGTTTAAATATACTCCTAAACTCTAATAAAAAATTTAAACTATTTCAGTGAATTGGCCTTCAATATGTAATATATTAAGACAACTACATCAAGTGATGTGATAGTGAAACTCTAATCATGTAATTTTGGTGGTGTGTGATATGGATCTCATGGAAGAGAAATGATTGAGCTATGTTGCAGATGAACATAAACGAAACGCTTAGTTTTTATCTGGGATAAATTTATAATTCAGTATCGGTTTGAAAATGTTGTTCTGGAAAAATATTTAAAAATTTTAAAAATATTTTAGACTCTAAAGTAATTTTAGATCTTAAAATTATTTTTAATAACTTTTTTAAAAATTTCAGTCAAATTTTAAAAACACATTTTGCTCTAAAATAAATACCTTTAAACAAATTTTGAGAATCATAAAGTTTTATATATATATATAAAACAAATTCTAAAAAGCTCAACTGGCCAGAGCCTTGTTATTTTTTCATCATTTAAAGAGGAGGTTTATGGTTCGAATCCTCTCCCTAACGGATGTAAAGTAAGAGGTACAAGGCTCGAACTCCTCCCTGAACATGGGTCACCTAGTTCTGATTTACCTGGGAATATACATGGGGAGGCGTGTATAGCCCCGTGGGATTAGTCGGGTGCGCGCAAGCAATCCCGAAACCCATGTACCAAAAAAAACAAATTCTAAATATAACTACTTTTTTTTTAATACAAGGGAGGTCCGAAGACCGGTTTAAAACAATATCTAATAATCTAGACCAACATCAAAATACGAGCTATAAATCGCTCTAGCTACGCGCCATCCATAAGTTAAGATACTCCATATTCCATCTGGAGGATCGTAATGATTCAGGAACAACTTCTCCTGCCGAAAACCCAATCTTGCAAGCCAATCCGCACAAGTGTTCGCCTCTCTATATACGGTGTGGATTATGAAATTACTATTCCTCATCAAAACGCACTTAATATCTTCAACCCAAATACAAGTCAGACTTCTTCTAGAAAAATTCTGAGGAATTACATCAGCTACGATTTTGGAGTCAATTTCAACTTCCAAAAATTCCACCCCTAGTTCTTCGGCCATGTGCAGGCCTCCCGACAAGGCTATCAATTCAGCTTCTATCGACGAATTACACTTTATTTTAGATGAATAACCACGAATTCAATTGCCCTCCTTGTCCCGAATAATCCCTCACGCTCCTCCACTTCTATGTCTACTAATGAAACTCCCATCCGTGTTGAGTTTGAAGCCACTACTTGGTTTACACCACCCAATGAATTCAACATAACTCCTTCAAGATATATTATCCCCAAGATGGCCCAACCACGCGCGAGAATAATCACTAGATAATTGTTTAGCTTTACGTATCAGGGATTTATTATTGGGAAAGCTCACACCATTGAATACAGAATCTTTTCTCGTCGCCCATATGACTCCAATAATTGCACTAAATAATACGTTCCACCTAATACCTGCGTCAAACCAAGTTGCAGCTAGATGTTTGTTCCACCACGCCTCCGAATTGATCACGTCCAAGGACTGCTGGTGATGTCCTGATTGCTCGGCTATGTCCAGCACCTGAACAGTAAACCTCACGGACCCAACAATAGTACAAGATGAGAGTCTGATGCTGCTTCCTGGAGCTACAAAACTTGATGGAATTCTGGAACGGGAAGAAGATCCGCCCTCCTGCTCTGAAACCTGCGAACAGCAGACAAAGAAAGGCGATAAAAGGACCTTAAAAGAACACTAGAATCAAACGCTACTAACCTTAAAATATCAGCATGGTTAGTTTCTTGAGAACTATCTTTAGCATAAACCACCTCCTCATGAATTTCTTTCGATAAACTCTTTATATGTACACAAAAAAATGGAAGAGATGGGAGGCATCCTCTTCCCGTGATTCACACAAAGGATAAAAAAATGGAATATCTATACCACGGCGGCATAAATTCCCTCTAGTCGCCAACCTTTCTTGTACCGCTCGCCAAAGCAATACATAGATTTTTTGCGGACATCTCACTTTCCACAATCTTTCCTAATTAATCCCTACTTCATTAAGTTGTAGGGACAGAGAAACATACTGACTTTACCTAAAAAATTCCATTAATCTCGTAAGACCAGGACAAAACATCCTTATCATCCAACACACTAGAAACTCCGCAAGCTGCTATCTCTATTAATTTACCACTCAGGAAGAGGTGTTGGAAGGTGTCTCAATTCCACGTCCCATCATCTCGATGTAATCTCTAACCTTCTTACTCCTAAGATTAATATCAACTGGAACTAGTGCATACTCGACCAAGGGAACATTTCCAACCCAAACGTCAAACCAGAAGGAAATAAACTCACCATTATGTAAAAAACAACGGGATCCCCATCTAGCTACGACAAGACCTTCCACGATAGCTCTACTCAATTGCGAATCAGAAGGCTTTGGCACGTAATGCATTATATTATCCTTGAAATACTTATGTCGAAATTTTATGGACCAAAATGTACTTTTATCATTTAAAGCCTTCCAACCCAACTTGCCAAGAAGAGCACTATTCATATTCTCCTCTTTCCTAAATCATAATCCTCCAAGCTTCTTTGGCATACAAATCTTTTCCCATGACAACCAACAAAATTTTATTTTGCTCTTCCTATGAACCCCATATAAAAATCTCGCACACCGGTAACTTTTCCAGTTGCATAATATAACTACTTGGGGTTAGCTCAACTGGCCAGAGCATTGGCTATCCTTTTAAACAGTACCGGTTCAAACTGTGATAGTTATCTCTCATGTAAAAAAAAATTCCAAATATAGGGCCCCAACATTAAATTAGCTCGAAAAAAACTTGTGCTATATAGCACAATTTTTTTTATAATATTGGGACGTTATAGTTCAATTGACTTTGTAAATAATATATAAAAAGGGGTATTTGCTAAAAAAAAACCTAATACCTAATCGTTTAATTAAGTTTTCAATAATTTATTTTATAAAAAATGCCTAATAGAATAGTTATTTATAGAAAACACCTCATTTATAGTTTTTATACATTTAATACCCTTATTATTAAATATATTATTTTATTTTTAATACAATATTTATTTTTAAATATTAAACAAATAATAGGGTACTTCCACCACCACCACCACCCCTACCCCCCCCCCCCACACCACCACTCCCATGTATTTAACCACCACTACAGCCACCACAACAACCACCACCTACTACTAATTCCATCACACACGCGCGCATCCGTGAAATTTTTTTAAAATCGTCATAACTAATTCTAAAAAAATCATAAAAATAAAAAATTTACATTTTTAGATAAAGAAAATTTAAAACGACAAAGGATTCAGTTACATTATAATAATTAAATAAAAAAGACCAATCACTTTTGCAGCAAGTTACTTTTAAAAAATGAATTAAAGGTATTAAAGTGACATTTATAATAACTAAATCGGTGTTCTGGCAAATTTACAAAACATTAAGAATATTTGTGATATTGACCAATAATAAATGAAAGAAAAATTCTCAGATATTCAGTATTTCAATTTTTTTTTGTTACATAGGAGAGCCACTTTAGTCTCGGAGTCATTGACTCGATTCGAACATGCACCACTAGATTGGATGACCAAGGTCTTGGCCAGTGAGCTAATTCTAACTAGTAGTGTTTCAAATTTTGACAAATAAATACCTAAATTTATAAAAGTAATAAATAAATATTTATATTTTGTTTTTTGTCTTCCGTTAGTATTTCTGTTAAATTTATCGCTAAATGCCGCATGTTAATGATATACTCTATTTGTAACTTGGTCTTTGTTATTTATTGACATATAATATTTAATGTCAAATACAATAAATACTAACAAAATACAAAAATAAAACATTTAGTATCGGTTTGTTATTTTGTAAATTTGGGTACTGATTTGTCCAATTTTTTTTTCTGGACGCGGAAGAAATTTCAAAGATTAAATAGAATATTAGCCAACACCAAGTCTCGAAAACCTTTCCTTCAACATTGTCAATGGTCGTATTCCGTGGTTGCTCTGTGTCTGGCATCTTTAGCTAATCTGTCTGCTCGACCATTGAATCTTCGCGGGATATGTTGAAAAAAAAAACCGGTCCAAATTGCAAAACACATACAAAATTTCCCTAAAAAAATGTATTGACCAAAACCCTATTCTATTACTTGGGTTATTATTTAATGGTGATCGAAAAGATATTAAGATAATGGGGGGCTTTTGAATAGAACCAGAAACAATACAGGTGGTGGTCATAGGATAGTTGTCGCTCCTGATTTTGAGGCACATAGGGAACTTAACTCGTCCCCCGAGATAGTATATTTTTCTACTATGAACGGTAAGGACAAGAACCAAGGTGAAATTAATAATAAGGGTATCTCAGGTAATAAAAATGAAGGGAAAAAAGTCGGCACGGAGCGGGAACCAAGGGCATTGCGAGTGGGAAATAGGAGCTTAGTAATTCGAGATGTCGAAACGGAGAAAATAGGAGCTGTAGTGAGTAATATTAACATGGATAGGAGAGGTCTTCAAGGGGTAGGGGGCGAAAATTCTGCAGACATGACCCCTGGTGCGCAAGTGGGAGCTGTAACGGAAAGAGAAAAAAAAATATTGGTGAGGAGCTGTCAGGGGCCGAACCTGCAATTCTAGAAAGTGAAATAGTAGGAAATTCTCCTGATGCACGAGTGGGAGCTGTAAGCGAAAAAGAAAAAAAATAATAGTATGGACAGTGGCGAGGGGACAGGGACTGGAGCATCAATTACAGAGAATTCAGTTTTAGCTGCTCCTTGGGTCACTGTTTCGAGAGGACCAGCACATGGGACCGGCCCAATGAAGGACTTTCCTCTACCTCTTGAGTTCGACAGAAGTAGCTGGTCCGAAAGGGACACTTCAGGAGACTTAGCGCTATCATATCCGTGTGATCGCGACTCTTCTTTCGTTCCGGAATCTCAGTTTGAGGACGAGGATGGAGATGATCTTATGGAGCGCCTCCCGGAGGGTTCGGAAACAAAAGAGAAGGTACCCATTTTAGTTAGCTTTTGTTACTAATTTTTTGCTAAATGAGTATAGGTAATAACGTATTTGGGAGTTGGGAATACATTTCCTTTCCTCCTAGTATCCTAGTTTGGAATGGCCATGGTGTGGCGCAGTCTAATTTTCAAAGGGTGGTCGGGGAAATGATTCAGATCCATCGCGTCTGGCTCACGGTGATAGTTGAAGCGCGTGTTAGTGGAACAAAAGCCGATGAGATAATGCAAAGGTTGGGCAAGGCTAACTCGGTGAGAGTGGAGGCGGAGAACTTCGAAGGAGGAATCTGGCTCCTTTTGGATGATTCGGAAATAGAAGTTCAATTTTTATCGACTGGGAAACAGGTAATTAACATTGAAATTTCTAGAAATAATTGTGTTACTTGGTTTTTTTCAGCAGTCTATGCAAGACCAGTAGCAAAAGATAGAGAACTGCTTTGGGATGCAATTCGCCAAGTGTTTGGTGGAATTGGTGAACCGTGGTTGATAGCGGGTGATTTTAACCAAGTAGGGGTAGAAGAGGACAAGAAAGGGGGAGAGCCTGGGATCACGAGGAGGATGGAGAATTTCGAAAATTGGAGGGATAGTTTTGATTTAACAGACTTGGGTTTTGAGGGACCGAGGATTACTTGGTGCGATTTTTGGAATACAGGTCAAAAAATTCTTAGAAGACTTGACAGAGCTTATGGTAACACATGATTACTCGAACTATTTCCCTCCGTCCGGGTAATTCAGCTAGACCGCATACATTCCGATCATGCTCCGATTTTGATTAAGCTTAGTCAAGAGGTTCAGCGTACTCCAGCTAAATTCTGGTTCGAAACTGCTTGGTGTCTTCATAAGAATTTCAAGGATTCAATTCGCGAAAATTGGAATAAGAATAATGACGAGTTGGGGGATCGCTTCAATAATATCAAGGAGTACTTGGTTACTTGGAAGAATGAGGTTTTTGGGGATTTAAATAAAAAAAGAGAAGCTTGATTGCTAGACTTAAGGGGATTCAGCTTTCACCACAGCTCTCCTATAATTCGTATTTATTCAGGTTAGGGAAGCGTCTAAGGGGAGAGTATTTAAGTTTCCTCGATAAGGAGGAGCAATTGTGGTTTTCGAGATCGAAAGAAAAGTGGGTTCGCTCGGGAGAGAGAAATACTAGATATTATCACTTAGCTACCATGAAGAAGAAGAAGACGATTAGAATTCGGAAGTTGTGTAATTCGAATGGCGATTGGGTTGAGAATGAAGCAGAGTTAGGGGAGATGGTTCAGAATTTTTATGTGGAGCTTTATACGTACTCTAGTAAATTTATAAAACCCTATGCTACCACACGATAGCAATTTGGGGGCTGTGGAGAGGGGTCTGCTGGAAGAATAGTTCACAGACGAGGAAATAAGAGTGGCGGTTTTTCAGTCAAGTCCAAATAAGGCCGCTTGTCCGGATGGTATAGCAACGCCGTTTTATCAGAAATGTTGGGATGTAGTAGGTCCAGAAGTTTGCCGGATGGTTCGGAATTCGGTTCGAGAGGGTAGGATTTCAGGTAAGTTGAATGGACGCTTGTGTATTTGATACCTAAAGTTATGGAGCCAATAAGGGTAGGATAATTGTGACCCATCAGCCTCATTAATGTTCCGGTTAAAGTTATTATGAAAGGTATGGTTAAGTGAGTTCGGCCCTTTGTAGCGGAGCGAATTGGGCCCAACCAAAGTAGTTTTCTTCCCAGTAGATCGATTATCGACAATGTGGTGATGGTACAGGAAATAGGTCATAGGATGCAAAAGATTACGTCTAAATCGGGATATATGGCGATTAAGATTGACTTAGCAAAGGCTTATGATAAGCTAAGCTGGAGATTTATTGAGGATACGATAACATTTTTTGGGTTCCCGTAATCTTGGACGAGGGTGGTTATGGAGGCTATGGCTACAAACAAGATGCAGGTTCTGTGGGATGGAGAGAAGCTAGAGGAGTTCACCCCCCCCCCCCCCCCCAACGGGGCATTCGGCAGGGAGACCCTCTGTCCCCTTATATTTTTGTACTTTGTATGGAACGTTTATCTGTTCTAATTCAGGGACTTTGTGAGGGAGGCGAATGGTTACCCATACACCTTCATCGTCAAGGTCCCGGTATCTCCCATGTGTTTGTTGCAGACGATTTGATGCTATTCACGGAAGCTGGAAGCCGCCAAGTTGATCTTATCAAGGAAGTCCTTCGAGTCTTTTGCGAGGAGGCGGGGCAGACAGTGAGCGAGAAGAAATCACTTATCTACTTCTCTAAATTGTGGAGAGTGATTTAGCTGCGGAACTTGCAAGTAGAAGTGGATTTACGCTTAGTAGTTCGCTAGAAGATAATCATCTGGGGGACACATATCATATCACAAAGGCTACCTCGTGGTTTCTTTCGCAGAGTCACGAACAATATGAAGAATAAACTTCCCAACTGGAAGGCTCAAAATCTTTCGATGGCGGGTAGAATCACTTTGGCTTAGTCGGTTTTGTCTGCTATCCCTACGTATATGATGCAAACAATGAAATTTCCTATTTACGTCTGCGATGAGATTGACAGAATTATTATAGATTTCATCTGGGTTTCGTCGGAGGAATGGAGAAAAATTCATTGGTTGGCTTAGGATAAACTATGTTAGCCGAATAAATATGGTGGTTTGGGACTTCGTAAAGCGTGCAACTACAATAAAGCCTTGTTGGCTAAGTTGGGTTGGAAGGTGCTTAAAGGAGACTCAGCCTTATGGGATTTAGCTCTTAGTAAGAAATATTTTCGTGAGAGGTTTCTTGAGAGGGAAATTAAGCCTTCAGATTCTAGGATGTGCAAAAATATAATAGCTGGGTGTGAGGTATTAAGGCACGGAGTTAATAGAAATGGGGAATGGTGAGAAGAGAGTTTATAAATGGAATCTCGAATCGTCTGGAATCTTTTCGGTAAAGTCGGCCTATAATGCTTTAAATAAGGTGAATAATAGCTCGCGATTCAATTGGGACCTAGTATGGAAACTTAAGTGTCCACAAAAGATTAAAGTGTTGATTTGGAGAAGTATATGGGATAGGCTTCCTACGCGGGGTAATCTGGTGAGGAGGGGAGTGATTGAAGACTCTAGCTGTCCGTGTTGTGGCGTGACTAATGAAACGGCGAGATACATCTTTCAGGAGTGTGAAGCTTTTCAGGAACTGGTCCAAACTTGCACAGGGACCTTTTTGCAATTTAGTGATAATATGGGCCATGAACAAATTGCAGCTCCTGTTGGTAGTTTGCGAGTTCAACAGCGTAGTAATCAGCATGGGGAGGGCGTGTATGTTCCTTCTGGAACTAACCTGGTCAGAAGCAAAGATCCACAAGCTGACTCCACGCGACAGTAGCCTGAAGTCCAGCCTTAGACGCAGGATGGACAGCAACAACATGTCATCGGTTCTGCAGAGGTTTTGGCATCGGACTGGGAGCTCGATCAGAATGGTTGGCGGGGTCGTATGCTATCGAAAAAGGAAGTATTCATGGGGATAGAGCGGCGCATTTGGGTATCGGTATTAGTGTGGATCATTTGGACGAATAGAAATAGTTGGATATTTGATAGTGGGGCGCAAATCAAGGTTACTAACGAATTACTAGCTATTGTTAGAAGAGTGGCAACAGATTATGTTAAGGCTTAGGGAGTTGAGCGTGATGTGGAAGTAATTACCTCCTCACGCGGCGTTCTCATTAAGTGGTCCAAACCGGAGGCTGGGGTTAAGCTTAATATTGACAGTGCATTCGATTCTAGGGAGGGTTTCGCGGGTATAGGTGGAGTTTTTGGAAATAATGTGGGAGACTACCTTGACGGATTTGCAGGTGGGTGTGTCACGAGTACATCTCTGGAGGCGAAGAGTTTGGCGCTTCATTTTGGGTTGCGTATGGTAGTGTTACGGGGAGATACTTATCTAATCATTGAAACTGACTCGGGTGAGTTGTGTGCGCTAGTGAAGGGCGATGCGAACTCAAGGGGAAGTTTAAATGATATTCAGCGTCCGTGTCAGGATATACTGGAGAACAATAGTCAATTTGAACTACTCTGGAACTTCCGTGAAGCTAATAGTTGTGCGGATTGGTTGGCGAAATTTGATTTACGAAATAAGGGTGGCCCGATCATCTACAGGGACCACCAGATGGATTATGGCGCACTCTAGCACGCGATCGATATGGTTGGGCAGTGTCTAGAGTAGTTTTAGATACTAAATCTTTTCTTTTAGAAGTTTTTGCTTCGGGGTCGTTTATACCTCTTTTGTAACAAAAAAAAAAAAAAGAGATTTTTAGATTAACAATTTTCTTTTTCTTTTTAAATTGATAATATTTTATAACAGAATTTCCATCGAGGATATCCACTTCCCACTTGACTGGTTTTCCAAGCAAACAACTTCTTTAAAAGGCGATCACTCCTTCACAAAAGTTTCTCTTCTAAAGCAAGTCTTAAACCTCAATTTCTAACTTTACGATGAATTATTTCAACATACACACTAAACAAACCATGTCCAAGAACAACATATCTACATTATACATAGTAATAACATGCATTATCTTCTACTGCCTCGTGTTAACAGAATCAGTACCTGAAGATGCTTTTGTGACACACCTACCTGGTTTCAGTGGAACCATTCCATCAAAACACTATGCTGGGTATCATCTTGCCTATTTTTATATATTTTTCAGATGGGGTTTTCCAATGAATTGATGGGTTTTCGTTTATGTTTCTTAATTTTCTGGAAAATTGTTTTCGTTTTAGGTATGTGACAGTAGATGAAAATCATGGAAGAGAATTGTATTACTACTTTGTTGAATCTGAAAGAAACCCATCAAAAGATCCTGTGGTTTTGTGGCTTAATGGTGGTCCAGGTTGCTCAAGCTTTGATGGATTTGTATATGAACACGGTATTCACTTTTCTTTGTTGTTAGCTCAATTCAATTATGTTCTGTGTATGTTAAGATGTTGATCTTTAGTTCTCAATATGAATCATATCGTGGAATTTGAACAATTGGACAAAAAAACTTCTTCAGACATGCCTTAATTTTGGACAATATAACTAGAAATGAAAATGATCATATTATTTCAGTCCAGAAGACTCTACTTGGTTTTATTGTTTAGTTTCAATTTTCGCTTTCTTCAAAGGGGTTCAATTTTAGTATATGATTAAAGAGTTCAAGAAAATATACAAGTTTAACTATTAATCATGTAACTTTAATTGTGTTCTTATACCTTTACCTAGTGCCACTTGTCATTCACACAACTATTGTATCGTAGGACCGTTCAATTTCGAGAAAGGAAAGACTCGTGATAGCATGCCCACCCTGCATCTCAACCCGTACAGCTGGTCAAAGGTTGTTTTATTATTCCTTGTCTTAATAGAACTTTACTCCATCAATCATCAATAATTTTTAATGATTCTTAAGTTTTGTAATTTGTCAGGTTTCAAATATCATTTATTTGGACTCTCCGGCGGGTGTTGGATATTCATACTCTAGTAACACTTCCGATTATGTCACCGGAGATAAAAAGACTGCTTTGGACTCCCACACATTTCTTCTCAAGGTAATAACAAAAGCTGTAAAAATCTTTATATTATGTATGTGTTTGAATTTTCTTCTTATAAATTGTTATTATGTGGCTACTAGTGGTTTGAGCTCTATCCAGAATTTCTCGCCAATCCATTTTATATAGCCGGAGAGTCGTACGCTGGAGTTTATGTGCCTACTCTGTCTTATCAAGTAGTAAAAGGTAACTTTTTTCGACATTTAGTTTACACGTTAAATAAGAGGATAATAAAGTCATATATTTACTTACGATATTTTACAGGAATTGATGCTAGTTTGAAGCCTGTTATAAATTTTAAGGTATATATCTTATTATGTAGGGACTTTTAATTCAAGTAGTTTAAATATCAGGGACCTATAAGTGCAATTAATTTAATTGATTGGATGGATCGATACAGGGTTATATGGTGGGAAATGGAGTTACTGATGAAGTATTTGATGGGAATGCTCTTGTTTCATTTGTACATGGAATGGGACTCATCTCAGATGATTTATATACGGTATGTTTAATACGTAATATATGTAATATGTATCTATACATTACTTGTATTGTAAAGCCTCATAATTACCATACAGGCAGTTAGTTCCACGTGCCAAGGAAACTACTACAATCCTATAAATGACGACTGTGAAAACAAGCTCAATAAAATTGATCGAGTATGAGTCGTTTTTTTTTTCTTTTTTTTCTTCTATGATTTGTTAGATGAAAACATTTATAATTAAATTCTCAGGTTGTTCAAGGTGTGAACATTTATGACATACTTGAACCATGCTATCATAGCACAAATCCGTTACAGATGAAAACTGGTAACTCAAAGTTACCACAAAGTTTTAGAAGATTAGGTGAAACTGAAAAGCCTATGGCCATTAGAAAAAGAATGTTTGGGCGTGCGTGGCCACTTAGAGCCAATGTTAGAGACGGAAATGTACCTACTTGGCCTCAGCTTACCAATAGTGAAAGTGTTCCGTGTACTGTAAGCTAGCTAATCTACTCGTGTAATTACTAAATTATCCTTTTATAGTTTACTAATATATTAGTTGATTCAGGATGATGAAGTAGCTAATATATGGCTTAATAAAGCTGAAGTTAGGAAAGCTATTCACGCACAACAAGTAATGATTATGATATATTACTCATCTAGTCTATAATAACTTTATAATGATTTGATTTGCATAGGAATCTGTATCTGGGGAGTGGAATTTATGCACAGATCGAATTTCATTTAATCATGATAGTGGAAGTATGATTAAGTATCATAAGAATCTTACATCTAGAGGCTATAGAGCACTTATATATAGTGGAGATCATGATATGTGTGTTCCATTTACTGGAAGTGAAGCATGGACTAAATCACTTGGATATGAGGTAGTTGATGAGTGGAGATCATGGATTGTTGATCAACAAGTTGCTGGGTACTTACAAGGATATAAAAACAATCTCATCTTTTTAACAATCAAGGTTTGTTCAAGTTTTGTGCTGGGTAAAAACAGAGCACTTGCTTAAATAACAAATGTTTGATTTTTGAATGTTGTACAGGGATCTGGACATACAGTTCCAGAATATAAACCACGTGAAGCGTTGGCATTTTATACGCGTTGGTTAGAAGGAGAAAAGATTTGATCAAGAATGATATATTTTGTTTATCTCACATATTTGATCAATGCCAATTTGATGAGGAGATAAAGATGAAGAAAGGAAGGAAAAAATTATTTATACTAAATGGTTATAGAGTATACAAAATTTCCTTGTAATATGAATCTGATTTGTGGCACAATGTTATCCTTTTCTATCGAATTAAACCTTTTTTTTTCATAGCTAAGATCTTGAAAAAAAGTGCCTAATATGCAATTTTGATTTCTTTGGACTCTGTCGATTCAATACTATGGTTACAACACGGTAAATGGACAGAAAAAACTCCAAACATGTACCAAAAACAAGCTAAAATATAGATAGATACAAGAACGATTGCAAAAGATAAACATATTTTTTGAAAATCCAAGTAGGTTTAAGATGAATCACTATACAAACACAGAATACTTGTCAAAAAGGGACATAAATAGTAAATTACAAGCATTGAGAAGCTATTGTCTATAAATGGAAGTCTTTTTTTCCTTAGCCATGTGTATGAGCTATTAGCTTAGTCAAGAAGTCCTTCAAGCTTTCCGCTTCAATATTCTTTTTGTCAGTCTACAAGAACCAGAAAAAGGACAAAATTAATCAACATATTTTTCATCAAACGTTTAGGTAACAATGTAGCAAAAGTTTAAACATACCTCTACTTTAAGAATGTTCATAACCATGCCATCTAATGTAGTTACATTTACATCAATCACTTGAAATCCGATCTTATTTGCAATTTCCATTAACATCGAAAATCCAAATATTCTCTGTTTACAGATAATCCTCAGCAAGAATGATGTTGTACTAATTTGACTAACTTCAACTTGTACCTATATAAATAATCATAATTTGAACCTCGGTTAAGAAATGAATGGTATATGATTTATCAAAATTACCTCTTCAGTAGTATTGGATCGACTATGACCCTTCGATTCAACTTTCTTGTTCGATTTCTGAATTTCAGATCCAGGATTTTTCAAGTGATTTTCATTCTCCATTTCTTTAAGCTCATCTTCGTAATTTTTCTTGAGTAATTGCAATTCTTTAATGTAATCACATGCATCTCCCAAAATCGAAATTTTATCCATCTGAAAAAATAAAATAAAATAAAAACATTAACAATTTATTCGTGAAAAATTACAATAAATTAATTTCTGGGTATTCATAACCTTAGTGATGTTAGGAACTAATGACCGGAGCACAAAGAGACCATTTTTTATCCTATTTCTTCGATTTCTCTCTGTTATGAGATTCTTCGAGTGGTAATTTCCCTCTGTTTTGTGCTTAGTCTCGAGAAAGTTGAATCTCGAACCAAAATCAACATCTTGTTGTACATTTATGACATTCACATTTGAAGTTTCGGGTGAGACATTGCAAGATAATTGAACAGGCTCGATTTTAAGTCGTTTGTTTCCATTTGAGAAATTGGAACTACTTGATGATCTCTCGAACCCAGAAAATATGTCGCTGGTTTGATTAAACATGGCTTCTTTATCTAGATTCATACTACACTGAGCTGATACGAAGTCTATTATCGTCTGATCTCTAACAATCTGTGGAAAAATCAAGATTATTTACTTATTTCAAGTAATAAGCATAAACGATTTATATGCAAAACTCACCTGCTTTTTGGTGAAAAGCTCAACAAGACTTCCGGTTAGTGGTATTAAAACATGGGTCCCTGACCTAACAAAGCAACAGAAAACTGTGATTTAGTGTTATGGAGAAAAAATTGTAGTTTCATTCTTGCAAATACTCTACTACTTTTTTATGAACTGGAAATGGTAAAGTTTGAATAACTTAAAAAACACATACCCTTTATAAACATAAACCAGATAGTTTAATATGCACTAAAAAATTTCATGAATGATAATAGAAGGAGAAAGATGTTTTTACTCACGGGTTGTCTAAAGTAGAGGAATTAGTATTATTAAGCCACTTTGTTTCTTTTGATATTACTGCTTCTCCATGAACTCTGTTTTAATCAAGAACACGATTTTCTTTCAATTTTTTTTTTAAAATTTTTGAGAGAGAGAAAGAGAGAGACTGACCCGGAATACAAGGAAATGAAAGAAGGGATTTGAGCAAGAGCTGAGCAAGAATTTGTTGTAGCAAGATGGTGATTATAAGTATCCTTGCAAACTTGAGCTTCTTCACCAGTTTCTTGTTTTATAGCATCACTAGAATCAGCAAATGCACCACTACAACAGCAAAATCTCCATTGAAAGAACCTTAAAAGAAACAAAAGAGTTAAAGAATGATTATGATTATAATATTGGGTGTCTGATAATAAGTAATAGTAGTAGTAGTACCTTGAGGGGTCATCACCTAATTTCCATATAATGAAATAGTCCCAACTTTTAGTCTTAACTAGAGGTATAAGACAGTCGTCTGTTACTACTCTATCAAAAGCTGACATGTCTAACCCCGATTCTGATTGGTTACAGTTTTAGTTGTGGGTGGGGACTATGATCACTTTTGTTTTCATGCTTTGCAACTGCCTCTTGCTGGGGCTATATATATGTATGTAAAGGAGTAAAAGACAGGTCTAACCGTCTCTGTCAGTGTCCTTTTGATTAGGACAAAATATCTTTGTCAGAAGGAATCAAATTATTATGTCCCCTACCCATAATATACACGGACATATGATTAACTTTAAACATTGTTACCAAAGATTACATCCTATAATCACATCAATTTTCTAAAATGTAATTGTTGGACGAGTTGATTTTCATGTTGGGAGTTTTTTGTGATAGCCAATTTTCTCTTCTAAGGCCTGTGTGATCGTCTTTGTCTATCAATTTTGGTGTTTCTAGAATAGGTGTTACATTCTTCAACTTGTTCGACAAAAAATAATTTATTAAGGAATTATCTTGTTTTTCAAGAAAAAAGTGTTCAATGTAGTAGTAGGTCACCTGCTATACATATATGATATATCTATACTTATTTGGATGGGCCACTAACCGTAAAAGCATAGTATCCTTATCCGGGTAACACACTAAAACTTTAAACTCTACACTTACACGACTACATACACATTTTGCTACCACTATCTTACCCAATGCCTTTATAACCACCATGATCACATTGTCGTGTGAAGATCATTCTCTAGCACCAACAATAATGCTACACTATCAACGAGAAGATATTCTCTTAAATCCAATTGTAAGGTAAAAAAAGTCATTTTGTTTGTTTGAACAAATTTTAATATATTAGAATACTAAACAATAAAAGAAACGGGTTAATAAAATAAACACAAGAAAAAGCATATATAGATAAAAGTATAATAAGATATAAAAGCTAATCCTTACCAGCAGACTTACGAAAAAGGGAAAAAAAGTTGATTACAATTGTAATGTCTTTTCAGAAGTTACACTCAAATAAAAATAATACAGTTCGATTTCTCGAAAGTATTCTAATCACGATACAATAGTGAAATGGAACTTCGTAACCTCTACAGTTAGTCGTTGTAAAAGAGATGACAAAGATGATATACATAAGACTACTTTACTAAATGACTAGTATTGCTTAGGTGACGGTTAAGAATTCAACGTGTAGTTTAAAAGGATTTAAATAAAACATTGATATCTTTTTTTTATGTCAAAAAATAATTATTATTGATATTAAAGTTATGTAATATTACGACTCATTTCAAAAAAAAAAATGATTATTACCAAACGAGTCTTGAAGAGCCCTCCTTAAGTCCCAAGCGCCTCCACTCAATCCGTTCTTCTTACTAAAGTTCGTTTATGAGATTAAACACTATTTATACCCTCAAATATTTTATAAACTACTGCAAAATCTAAATCACTCAATAATACACACACAGCCGCTTGAATCATACCTTCTATATAGTACCTTTTTTTGAATTTTGAATTCAAACCTTATCTATATCCATATATCTGTTTAGTTCATAATTTTCGAGTAAGTTTCTCACTATATTTGTTTACAGTTCACTTCATTATACTTTATTCTAGTGATTGGGGTTCCGAAAATATAATTTTTGTTTTTTTTTGTTTTTTTATTATTTAGTCATTTTTGTCGTTTTATTGTTTGTTAATCTTGTATTTAATCACCAAGTAATCCTTTTTCCATTTTGGTTCGCAATGCTTTTCATTAAGCGCTTTCATGGTTGAATCTTCACTGAGTATCACATTTCATTTTATTTTTTTATGTTTTTGCTATTAATTTTGATGTAGTCAGAAATTAAATTGCTCATACTCAGTGATTTACCTTGAATCATGCATACTCAGTGACTTGTCAGAGTAACTCCGCGTTTGCATACATGCACAATGAATATTTGTGCATAGCACTGAGTACCCAGTGATTCTCAAAGTACTTAGTGATTTACTTAGTACTAAGTTATTTTTTATAATATTCAATGATTTACTAAGTGCTCAGTGTTTTCCTTGGATACTCAGTGTTTTATGCATTTTTAGAGTTTATCTGCATACTTAATATTGTCATATTCACTATCAGGTTCAATGAATTCTGAAATTCTTGTCGTATTTAAGGCTGGTGTTGATCAAATTTTCTTATCGTTTAGTGAGTTGTTCGTCTTCAATTCAATGATGGATTTTGTGAAGAACATATGGTTACATTTATCCGGGGTATGTAGGTTTTCATTTACGCTAGGTGCGTATAAATATTCACGTTTAGAAAATGACATTGATTTTTGCACCATCAAATGGATTTTGTCACGTGGGTAGTTTAAAAAGATGGAGATAAGTGGTTCTGATAATTGAGTTATTGTGATGAATTCCCCGCCTACCGGTGAGTCCCGTGTGTGTGGACCACATATTTGTCCGATCCCTATACAATTGATTGCGGCTCTAGCGGTTACTCCCTCATATTTCACATATAAAGCTAAGGATTTAAGAAGTGATTCGTTGAAATGTGGTTTACAATATGTTGGTTAGCGATGGTGTTGAACAATATTTCTATGTTCTATGTAAGCAAGTTGTTGTGGAAGGATTTGAATTTCAGTGTATTCATAATAACAAGAAGCGCATCAACACTAAATACATGTATATGATTAAGAAGGGTTGTCCTTGGTATGTATATATTTCTCCAATGAAAAAAACCAATGGTTTTTGGTGTCTGAGGACCTTTAGGAGACCTCATAGATGTGGTCATGTGTACAAAAAATGTCACATGCTCTATTGAACTCTAGCATTTTAGCTTGTGTTATTGCAGACGAGATTTGTGCCAAAATATGGGTAAGACCAAGAGAAATACAGTCGCTTAAAAAAAAGAGTTGCGACTTTGACATTTTCTATAAAACATCGTGGGGTACGATTAACAAGGTGAAGGATTCAATTATTTGGTGATATTGCATCTTCTTTTAATCGATTTTAAAGTTATTTTGAAAAGATCATAGTTCTTGACCCTCAAATTATGCTTTTCGTTGAATGTGACCCGATTTCTCATGTATTTCTTCACTGATTCTTCACTTTTGGTGCATGTATTGTCGGTTTTCACTCTTGTCGTTCTATTTTGTTTTTGGATGCTACTTTTTTAAAGTCCAAATATAAGGGAGTTTTATTGGTTCATAATGCAATACATGGTGACCAAGATAACTTTTTAGTTACAAATGCTCAATGATTTTTCCGATACTCAGCGATTTTCAGGTGTACTAAAAAAATTATAGTTTTTTTTGCAATTCCATTGATACTCAGAGATTTATTTTCCAGATTTATTTAAATTTAGTTCTCGAGGAAGATACCGATATTTGGGTTGTATTTATTGAATTCTTGTAGCCTCTCGTTAGCGGTTTCCCTCTTACCTTCATACCACATCTCCATAAGGGGATTTTAAAGTCGGTTAAATCTATTTTACTAGATGATAGACATAGTTTTTTCTTGAAACATATCGAGAAAAATATTAGACTGCACTAAAGAGGACATTATTCTTCCATAATAACATTGCACACCTTATAAATAAGGTTGAACATGCTACCACTGTAGAACAATTTGATCACTTCATGGAAACTTGGTTGTTAAAAGGGAAGAAACAACTTTGTGAATTCTTGAAGACCTTCTTAAAGAGAATTATGCAAATGCACATTCCCCCATCGATGGTTTTGGCAAATAACGTCAAACGTCGGATGGTTCAATTATTGGATATTCGAGCAAAGGATTCTTCACATGTCTGAGTTTGTCGATGCGCTTCGTATTAAGTTGATGTAGTGGTTTTATGAGCGTTCAGTGAAGTCATTTAAATGGAATACACCTTTGTGCCTGGCCATTATGGCACTATACAACACCAATATTGGTCTTAGTTTCACTTGGGTCGTAAAAACAGTCTACTTCGTCTCTTTTTCGAGTTGGTTCAAACCCGGTCAAGGTAGATATTTTGGTCTAGACTTGTTCTTTTTGTGAATGGAAAGAATTGTGTTTCCCTTGCCAGCATACTCTTTATTCACTATTAAATACTTGTGTTTCCAATCCATTTCACAATGTCGAGTCTTATTTTCATATTACTGCCTACCGAGAAACCTATGCAAAATAACATTCCTACAATGACAACTTTTTACATCTATAGGCCCACTCAATGAATTTTACTTAGTATAAACACATTGAATTGGCTAAGTATACCAAACACTGATTTTGCCGATTATACTTAGTGAATTACTGAGTACTCGATGAAAGACTGAGTATACTCAGCATTTTACTAAGAAGAGTCAATATTATGAAAAGTATGTACTCATTGAATTGGATACAATAATTTTGATGATCATACCCAGTGTATTATTGAGTACAGAGTACTCAACAAAAGTCTGAATAAAATCATTAAAGCTGTAAGTATCTCAGAATTTTGCACCGTATGAGTAGTTCGCCAAGCAACCAAGTATGTAGTAAATGTTAGCCTACAATAACACAAAAACTTTGCAATCTATGTTTCTATGTACTTGTTGAGATGGATCTGTGTGTGTTAATCTATATGGTTTTGTTGAAAAGGGATCCTCGACCTTCAGTACATGTTCTACGAAAAAAAATTTGTATTTGGTTGCAGATATTTCTATTGTGGAGCCTATAGATTCCTTGTCTTTTGGCGTGATTGAGTTGTAATAAGTGAAAGAAAATGAATTATTTTCGTATACCAAAAGGCTCCAATGACCTCTGAAACCGCCTTTTACATGGTCTGACTAAAGAATGTCATCATAATCCTTCTTGTTTTGCTTGAATGGTTTGATTATGAAGTGCTTGATTTCGTTAGTGTTGTCGTGGTCTATGAGGTTTTGTGCATATGAAAATAAATTTTATTATTTTTTAACAGTATAATCTTCTCAATAATAATTTTTTTATGAATTTAAATATTACCAATCCCCCGCCAGATTGATAATTTATAGTGTATTTCCACCACTCATTTTATGCCCGTGTTCTTCATATATCATAAAAAGTATTGGATCAATAACATGAAATATAGAAAACTTCATAGACATACAATGATCTTTTTTATTCAACCATCATATACTATGTATATGAATCCCTTTACTTGCTTTTTCAGTGATCCTTTGTGTGGAATGCTTTGTACGTCTAGTCCGGACACCATTAAGGCCTTTCTCATCCATATATTCTCCCCCAGCTTCTTCTCGCTTATCTTTTGTGTGCAATGTTTACTGCTTTATCTCACCTCATTGTTTGATAATCTATTTCTAAGATGTAAATATTGGACTCGAATATCCTTGACCTCTCTTAACCCATTCTTTTCCATGTCCAGACTTCTTTTTAGAGTTTTCACCATGTTTTGCATATTTACACTTTTTGATTTTAAAAGTGTGTTTGGTATGTATCCCTCTTCTGTTTCCCCGACTTCAAATTTTCTATCATCTTTGTATTATTAATGTTTTCTGTTAATTTATAAATTTCCATCACTAATATGTTGTCTTTATGTGTTACGTCATCTATTCTCGCTCGAAGTTTAATTACTAATGGATCTTTTGACCCCTTTCCCAATTTATCTGCTCATATATGTTTGTACTTACTCGGTAATGCGTCGTACAAAGTGCATTATCTTTATATTCTCTCCATCGCTCTCGATTGCTTTTGTCAACACTGTGTCGTTAACTTTATGTTTTGAAGAAACTTTTATCTCAATCAACCCTGACCTTATCTTCAGAGTCTAAGCTCGTTTCTTGAAGGTTCTAGACATCTTTTCTATTAGAACAAAGACCCTGCCTCATTTCTATCATAATCGCCACCCCCTAGCGGTGGCCCATCATCTAATGTTGAATGAATACATGTCTCTTATCTCGTAATAAGCCAACAAAAGTATGTTGAATGGTGTTTTGTGGCACTATGAGAAGTGCTCTGGCAACAACCCTGTTTTCTTCATTATACCGTACAATCCTATTAAGGTGGAACGATATTGTACTCCTTTTAGTGCCATATGCGTCACAAACACACACACACACACACACACACATATATATATATATAATCACTTTGTATATGTATTTTGACTACAATTCTGACTATATTGCTCAATTCGTACTCAATTTTCAAACCTTTTTTTAGTCCAACACGTATGGTAATCAATTACTATTATCCATACTCAGACTCTCTTTCACATATTATCTGATAAAGTCTAATACTTAGTGTTTTCCATCCAAGTTTCACTCACAATACAATCATGAAAAATCAGTGAGTACATTTTACCACTGAAATTACTAAGTATTGACAATACTTAGATAAATTCTGCTTGAACAAAAATTAATGATTATTATCCATACTCATGGATTTTTTTGAAATTCTATAAGAAAGGATAATACTCAGTAATATCCATACAAGTTTCTCTCACAGTTCAAGCATGAAAACTATTAAGTACAGTAAACTATCGAGATTAATGAGTACTAACAATACTTAGAGCATGTCTGATTTACACATTTTTAGTATTGTTAATACTCGTTACTTCCAAAAATGGACCTTACTCTGTGTAAAACAACTGCAATTAGGGCTGCAAACGAGCCGAGCCGAGCCGAATACTAGATGTACAGGCTTGGTTTGTTAATTTCTCGAGCCAAGCCGAGCCGAGCTCAAATTTAAACGAGCCGAGCCCGAGCTTCCAATCATCTAAATCAGAAATGTTAGAACTTGTTTGTTTAACTTATTGAATAATCTTTTTTAAAGTCGAGTACGAGTTGCTCATGAACAATTTGTTTTTTATGGTTGAAATGGGACTTTCATGAGTGTGTGGCATGAAAATATGAAACATAACACTAATGAAAAAATAAATGACTAAAGAAATTAAAAATATCTAATTAGATATTGAAGGTTAATAACATATTTATAAGTAGATAATTTATTTTTATTTATACTTCATAATTTTAAACGAGCTCACGAGCCGAGCTCGAGCAGGCTCGTTTACGTATCGAGCTTAAAATGGAGCTTGAGCTTGTTTACATTCGAGCCGATCTCGAACGAGCTTTTCTCCGAGCCGAGCTCGAGCTACTCGCGAGCGGCTTGGTTCATTTACAGCCCTAACTGCAATCACTCAACGAAGCAAAACAATGTCATAAAATTTCCAAAAGCATTGAGTATTATAGACGAATCTAGGTTTTTTATATAAAATTGAGTATTTAAACGATAAACCCCTTATTTAATATTTTTTAACTTTTAGTATATTTCTTATTTAGGTATGTATTTGCTTGAATCTCTGTTTTTGATGAGTTTTTTGGTCGATTTTACTGAGCATGGGTTATCGTCTTTGTTTTCCAAAAAATAGAAAAAAGCAAGGTAAGAGAGTGTATGGTTTTTGTTGTACTGAAATGAAATATGTGTGGTTTCCCTATATATAACTCAGGGGTATTTTTGATCCATTATGTTTTAGTGCTTCTTTGAATAAAAAACTAGCAACATGTTGCCTATTGACAATAAAGTTATTTTCCAAGACCCCATATATCAATCACCCAAATACAAACTACTACGATAAAAGACAACTAGAGAATAAAGGGATAACAAAACAAGCTAAGTTGTAAAATATTTAGTCGATACTCCACTAAATTTTATGACATCTGTGATCTTTTGAGAAAGAAGTTACGAAAGAAACTGGAAGGTTAAAAACTCTTACAAGAACTAGGTTAACAACTATGATATGTACGATTAAGGACATCCGAGCAAACAAGCATCCACATATTACGATAATGATAATCATCACCCAGTCTCCAAGGATGTCATTACAAGAAACGGTTTGGCGGTCAGAAGAAGCCAAATGGATGAAGTGGTTGAAGAGTTAAGTACGGATGAAACCACTAACCACGTTAATAATCTCATTATTTTACCAGCGGGATGGATAAAATATAAGGGTTGAAATAGAGTCCATGGAGAAACATATCCTTGGTCATTAATTGTCCTCTTCAAGAAAATTTCAAAACCTTTAAAATCTTTGGTCCACCACCAACGAAAAATTTCATCAAAGTTTAGTTTTGGTAAAAAAGATCTGGGATGAAAGGCACGTAAAAAGTGTAACACATGGTCATTTGGAGGAAATTAAAACCTATTAATTCAAAGATGAGATGACTCAAAGGAGTTTTCCATACCAAATGCTCGAAACTCCATTCTCTGTAAGCGTTTTGCTAGTTGATTTTAAAGGATCTCATATTCCAGACATTTCCATAGCTAAGGGAGTAAATGGTATCAGTCAAATTTTAGTCCTCGTCGAGGAAAGGTCTTAAATAATTGGATGCGAGACAAAGAACCACGTAAACATCTTCACAAGGCAATACATAATTACTAAGCACAAGTCCTCAGGAAGAAGCGTAAATTCATCATGACTAGTTTCATCTACGTACGAGATCAAATGAGAGCCGGGATGGACATGGATATTAATATCCTATCGGAGAGAGAATTCGACACCATCTTCACATAATCCTAGAAGAACCTGAGAGCTCGGAAAAAGCCCAGCGTGTCCATGGATTGAGACATAAAATGACACACGTGCTCAAAATCTTGGGGAACATAAAAGAATTGTAATGAGCGAAACCATACAAGAAGAAGTATCACTATAAAGTTAAGTAAAAACCACACATTTAAGAAACAGGGTTTTTCAATTCATAAAAGGTAAAAAAAATAAGTCACGAGCACATAAAAACCATTCACCCAAAACCAAAATAATTTTAAAAGATATACAAGAACTAGGTAAAGAGATTATATCTGCGTAGAACAATTTGTATTTAGAACACACATGTGCCAAGTTAGGTATACATGGATTAAAGGTTGTCCCAATCTAAGTAATTTTCTTTAAAGACTAGGAAGGAAACCCACTTTACAATGTTTAGGGGACCAAATAAGATTACTAGTTAAATCAACTAAGAAAAACCCTGACTACCCAAAGAAGGGGATGAACTCACAGTCGATAGGCAAAGGGAACATGTAAGAGATGTAAGATGAATTTCTCTTTCTAACCAGAATTATAAGAGTTGTAAAAGATTTAGTCATATCTAAATATTGTAAAGAAAATAAATCAATTTTACCACTCAGGGTGTTGGTGACCGGGTTACCAAAACTATTGTTGTTAAGTGATAAATGTAAATTTTATGTCTCTTGGATCAACAATTGTGATAATGCCACCATCTCTCGAGCAACCAAAATCATACATTTCATTTGCAAACCAAGCACCCTCATTTGAACAAACTTTGGGGATCAAATCAATCCCTATAGTGGAAACATCACAAAATGATCGAAACTGAGATGAGTTATATAGACAAAGTATGACTTTGAAGTTTAAAGATCAATCTTCCCCTTAAGGGGTTCAATCAGAGTGGGACAATATCCAAGTAGGGTTTCCTTAACAGCTGATGACTCGTCTTATCTAATAAATTTAGAGACTAACGAGACATCATTTGGGGGGTTCTTGAGAACTAACGTGGGAACATGGATGACACGAGATCCTGAGATAAAGTTAAGAAGACTAGGAAAAACCATATCCAAGTCGAAAAGGAAACAAAAAGTCTTCCTGCATGGCCAAGTAAAAGCACCGACAAAACATCAACATCATCTTTGAAAAATCACTTTAAATAATTGGTGAAGTTCCTGGTCAAGCCCATTCTTCTCAATGTAGACCTTTGGGTCAAGATCGCATACGAGGAAACGATTCATAAATTAAAATTGAATCAACAAAGTTATGTTGGGTTTCCCATGAAAATCCGAGCCTGACAGAACTGCAAAAAACATTTTGAGCCACATTTGACCCACTTAAGTGGGCCCACATTGCCAAAAACGTTTTTCCAGCTTACTTAGCAGCCCAGGGAAGATTAAATCGGCTACAGTTCAGAATTTTGAAAGCAAGGAACGCCTGGAGAAGAGGAAGAACAAGGAGAGTGTCAACAACATCCCAACTAGTAATCTTACAATCATACCATCATTTTTTTTAGTATAACTCTTATCTATTCTCAATTCCTAGTTCAACTATGTACCTATTAAACCTTATATTTCAGTACCTTAATATGAACTAATTCCATGATTAGCTTGAGATGCTTGGGAATGAACCCTAACTCATGATTCTAACATTGTTTGTATGATTATGGGATAATTTATATTGAAAAAAAAAATAAGGATTGTTTATGTTTTCTTTATTCTTGAATTGTATGTTGAATTCAATCATTTTGGCATGGTATTTGGATTGTGATAGTAGTTGGACTACACCCAGGAGGGGGCTCAATTACAGAATTAAAATAATGAATGTTTGACGCAGTTTAGAACCAGAAAGTCAAATTACTTGGATAGTTATACATGGTTATAAACGACATTGCTAGAAATTACTTTAATGTTACTCAGGAGAGGTCCCTAATATTAGAAGGCAGCCCCTAAGTACTCGGGAGAGACTTGGGGTGACCTTAGAATCCCGATTAACATAAACCCCCTCAATTCGTCCTTAAACAGCAAAAAAACTAGAGTCATAGTTGGCGGTAAAACCCAGTATCCCGAGCTATACTCTCATTATCTTCTCATATCTTTCCCTATTTTCTTTTTATTACCTGTAGTTTTATATTATTATATCAATAACTTATAAATTTTCATTTTAGTTCTTATTTATTATTAAAATTATTGAACACGAAACCCTTAAACATTTTTTATATTCCGTTCCACTCAACTAATATCCTAAGTAGGCTAAGAAAACACAAGTTTGACTTCATAGTTCCTATGGAGAATTCTATTAAATACTTACTATTTATTACTTAGGGGCAGATCGTACACTTGCAAGAAGCATTCCCCGAGGTGTGGTTTTTAAATCATGATCTGGGGGACACAAAAAACTAACGAGTATACAAAAATTCACCTAGTTTAGTGGTTAAACGAAAAGCGCATAAAGTAAGGGACTAATATCGTAATTACAATAAAAAAATGCGAGCTTAACTTCATAGTTCATGTGGCGAACGATATTAAATACTTACTACTTATTACTTTGACGACTCGTACACTTGCGAGGAGCATTTCTCGAGGTGTGATTTTTACATTATGCTTTAAATGACACCAACAACCAGTGAAATGGACAAAAATTCACCTAGTGTAGTGGTTAAATGAAAAAACAAATAAAGTTAAGGACGTGTAAGAATCAGGGATGTCAATATCCATTAGATTCATTGGCACAAACAAACTACATAAATCAAGTTACCAAAAGGGCCAAACTAAAAATAAAAAAACTAAATAAAAGGAAAACTAAAACAAATCAAATACAATAATATCTTAAAATAATCCTCTTTTTCGTTCCAACGGAACATAAACGCAACCCAACATAAATTTTATTTTATTTTTCAGTGTACAAACCATATAGAGAACTACATTCTTTTTTTTACCACCATTTAAATGGACTAGCAACTCAATGCAGAATATTATAAGGAAAATCAAAAAGTACCAAGCAACCTGCAAAATCACTTATCCAAAAACCACGATCACAAAAACACTTAAAACGAATATAAACCCAAAACTCAAAAAATGACATGACACAAGAAGGGTAACGATATTTATGATAAGGAAAATCCTGAAAAATGATATTTCGGATATCCACAAGACTATTTCGCAAAACTTTCAAAGAATCAGAAATTGCAAGAAGACAATACCAAAAAAGATCAAATCGGATGTAGATCTACAAATTAAAGTAGAGTAATAGGAGAAAAGAAAGATAAAAACGTAAAAAGAATAAGTTAAAAAAATATAATTTTTTGTTTAATATTAAAAGATATATGATAACTAATAAAGAAAACGGAAAAATATCTAAATATCTCTCTAGAATTTTAGTACGGTTTGTAGTTGGATTTTTTTTTTGGACAAAAATTTGTGGTTGGATTAAAAAAAATTAATATTAATAACCTGTTAAAATAATTTTGTTAAAGGTTCTTCTAGAAAATTTTATATTAGCAAATTCCATTTTTAGGCCATTATCTACGACATAAAAACATTCGGTCAAATGTTTCAAATATCTCGTTTTCAGGCCAAACGTATTCAAAACGCTTATTTTAGGTCATTTCACTAATTCCGTGAGATATTTCATTGATTTCAAGGACAATTTGGGCATTTCAAATATACTATATATTTATTTGGTCGCATAACAAACTAAGAACTCTATTCAAAGTGTCCAAATTGACCATAAAATTTATGAAATATCTCACAAAATTAGTAAAATGACCTAAAATGGTACTTTTGAAACGTTTAGTCTAAAAATATTTTTGGGCCATAGGTAATCCGCTAAAAATGGGATTTGCTCATTTTATATATTTTTTGGACGCGTAAGAAATTACGGTTAAATACATCGAGAATTAACCTATCCATAGTCTGGAGAATTGACATAACACTTTTGTCGATGGTTCTTGTTCCCTTGATGCCCTGTGTTTGGCTTCTTTTGCTAGAGTGTCTGCTCGACCATTAAACCTTCATGGGATATGTTTAGAGAAAACTGGACCAACCTCTGTTGCCAGCTTCTTGATTTGTTTGAGCCTCCACCTAGCTGTCGACACCTGCTTGATGCCTTGAATTATTTCAAGGTTATCAGAGAAGATGCTTATCTCCTCTTGCGGTTCTTGTCTTCTTGTGTCTAATGTGTGAATTATCGATTGCGCTTCTCCCTCTGTACAAGAATTACAAGTGATAATCGTCGAGAATTCAGTTCGAGATCATGTACTTTTATTAATCAGAACCTCTCTTATCCCTATAGGTCTGTGTGGCTGGTCGAAAGATGCATCATATGTGAATGCTATATTTGTTTAGAAATCGAGACCACCATGTGTATCATTTCCATTATCTGTATTTGTAACTTGTCTTTGTTCACTTGTAACCCAACATCTGGCAAAATGTTCATCCATATTCTTGTTAGTAATTCAGATCATCTCGTTGGACTCTATCTTGTAGTTGCTATGCCTGTTTTTCATTTTTTATTTCCATAAATTTCAGATAATCAGCAATACGTAAGACAATACTACTTCTCGTCGCTATCCACCGTTGACAAACAATTACTCCATCTGTCCACTTATGTTTGTCCAACTTTCTAAAAGGAGGTGTCCAACAATATTTATCCATTTATAAAAACAAGACATTTTTATCCAATATTTTCCAATATAACCCCTATTTAAATACTCTAATTTATCTTTCTAATAAATAATTAATTCCTATATTAAATATTTTTCTATTCCAGTAATTAATGTCATATTTCTTTTCAACTATTAACATGACATTTTCATTAAAAAAGTCATGTCCAGACAATATAGTAAATCGGTATACAAGCATATTATAAGTAACATGTTAGTTACAATACAAATTTACAAACTCTAAATGCATTATTCTCATAATGAAAAGCAATACCTCTTGAAAAAAAAAACAATACATCTTGGAACAAAAAAAAGTAATACATCCTTCATCTATTTAACATTTCCTTTCAACTTGTATAATCCTGTGAATCTCCTGTTATACACGTCCCAAAAATAAAGTTCATGCCATAGTATTTTTTTTTAAAATTCTGGCTGTAATAGTACTCATAACATTTTACTAACTTAAAAGTGTTGTGCACAGTGCTAGCAAATTAAGTACTGCGCCTGTGATAGCAATTTTTTTCCAAACATAAAACAAAAGTGTTAGCATACCATTTGACTAACACAAAAACATAGGATGGCAAGGATTGATCTTTGATTAATTACTAATTAACAAAACAAAATTAATTTAAAGTAGCTATATATTTATATCGGTCTAACTTCATTTCATATTGTTATATCAGTAACTTAGTACGTAGATAACAGATGATAGTTACACAAAAATTAAATTGATCATCAATAAAATATTTTTATATTCTAACTTCATTTCATATGCAATAAAATAGAAACATCTCCATGATAATATGCTTGATTGCCAAAAAGATTAATCATTCTACCTCAAGTAATTAAGAAATGCTTGAACTAACTCTTGGTCACACTTTAATTGAGTTGGAAGTCGTCTTTCACGCTCCAAAATCTCTTTTTTCATATGAGGAATACTATAATAATTAAAACCTTTCTTTTTCATGATCTCCTTCATACACAATTGTAGTGATAAAAATATACGATTAGACTTCACAGATGAAAAATCCTCATATGCCTTCTAAACAGCATTAACAAGATCATCAACAGTCCTTTTTATGTTGTAGCGATTGAATAGCACTAAAAAATCCAAGGTCAAGAATATTTAAATCAGGAGAATTTGAAGGTTGACACATTATACGAATATTAAATCCATCTTTAGTTGCTGCTTCGCAAAATTCAGGATCATTGCAATCGATATGAGTTTTTGCATTATCTTGTTGAATGAAATTGGATTCCTCGAGTCTTCAGCAAGCCATTTTTCTTTGATGGCAGGAAGGATTTTCTCAATCATAAAAGATCTTACAATATCTCTTGTCACTGAATTAATCTTGTCTCCATTCTTCCTGCAGATCTATTGGCACTGGCACTTTTGTAACAAAGGGAAACACAGCAATTTTTCCTGAAAAAAATCTCATTACCTTCTTCATCAAATCTTGGACGAGCCATAACAACTATAAACATGACTTTCGGAATATAATTTTTGCTTTTGCAGGTGCGTAGCGGAACTGCTTCTTCGGGTGTTAAATAATAATTCTGAGATTTTTTGGTTAGGTAAACCATTTCTCATCAATATGAATAATGTTATACATTCCAATGAATGTAGGATCATGCGGTATGCTATTAACATCAAGCATTGATAAACAAAATTTTAATCGAGTTCTTCTGATTTCTTCCTTCAGAGAAGGTTTTATGGCATTTGAATGTCGTCTTATATCTCTAGATTTTAAACGGTTGTGCATTGTGCTTTCTATCATATCTAAGGCATCAGCTAAAGATCTAATTGTTGTTCTTTTTTGTAAAGGTATACTAGAAATGCGATCCTTACTTGCCTCAAATTTTTTACGATCAACATTTTTTGTCTTTTGAGTGTAACCCCGTTTCCTGTAGCGTTGAATAGTTTTCATAGAAACTGAAAAATAGGATGCAATCATTTCTTTCGCTTCTTTTCCTAATTTTCCATCAACACTTTTTTCTAACAGCATATCAAGAAGTGCTCTACGTTTATCATTTGTTAACTTTTGTGATTTTCTTGAGTAGTATGATTGCTCTTGCCTGTTATTATCATTTGGATTTTCACCTGTTAAATGCAACAAATAAGCCAAAAAGACAATTCTACATGATAAAACAAAAAAATGTGATATACATACCTGTATTATATATCGCCGCCGAGCTATGAAGATCGTTCTCAAAATTATTTTGACTGTGAAATGGAATAATAGAAGAATGATTTTCTAAATAATTCTCATCAAAATTTAGATTCTGATAAAGATCAATATCAACATATGGAAAATTTAAATAAAAAGTTCTCATATTTAAATTTAGATAGAATTTTGAGAAAAACCCCTTCTTAAACAAAAATGACTTTACAGTACGAAATCCTCTTAAGATAAGAGTAGATTTTGAAAAAATGTGGATGGAATTTTTTTTACACTTTAATTTGATTTCCAGTTTCAAATTTCAATTGAATATTATAAAAAGTAATATAGGTGGGAAATTTGTTGTGTAAACCAAACTTTACAAACGTTAATCTAAAATTGTGGCTCCAAGCTTCAAATGTTTATCTAAAATTTTGGCTCTAAATGTTAGTGGAGTAAAAAAATACGTGAGTTTTGTTTTCAAAGTAGTACAATCAATGGAAAAATTTAGTCAAGCAATAAATAAACTTGTACTTATTAACTAAGGGTATTATGGTAAAAAAGAAGGCTATTTAATACTTTTTTAATTCTTGTGCCGCAAAAAGTTGAATAAACATAAATGAACAAAGAAAAGTATCTTAAAAATCAATTATCTCAAATCCTCTTCACCGTGATATGTGTTGATTTGAGATATATTTTTATGATATTATACTTTTATATTTAAAAATAAATTTCAAATTTGGACAAGAATACTTCAATTAAGTTTGAAAGAATAATTTAGGGTTTTACATAGATTCAACATTAAAATATAGTAGTAAGTTCATGAAAAAAAAAATAGGAGTGAATTACAATTTACTGTTACTTAGTCGGATGTTTAACTTACTATTAAATTAAATTTCGCGTGATGTTTTTCTTTTAGTCGGATCCCTGCGTGATTAAATACCCACATGCCTTGATTTTACCCTGGTCCTACTGAATTTGTGCTGCAGGCTGTACTAGACTAGTAGGACGTACCATGTGAAATTCTTGCCTAGTCTTAGGTAAGAATTCTTGTGTACCATGTACTTTGTACTCATGTTGGAGTTTTGTAAACCTCCAAGAAATTTTATTAATGTTGAAGAAGTTCCTCAAAAGATAAACGATCTAATTGCATATATGTATGGAATGTTTACTTACTAGTGAAATAATAGTATTAGACGACTATGATTATTATGCGGGAATTTAAATTTTATACTATAAGATTATAGATTTTGAAACCCTTTTACAAAAATAGCCTTTAGTCGAGACTCTTGAAAATATTCTGAGCAAGAATTCGTTTAGAGTACTTAATAGTCCAACTCCAAATAGTTCTTGGATGGTAAAGTCTTTTTTTTTTTTGTCAAAAGGATGGTAAAGTCTTTATATTTCAATGAAATTTGCATTTTTTATAGAATAGTTTCCAATTTATTATAAATATATATTTTTCATTCAAAAAAATGAAAAAATATTTTAATTTTCTATCTAATCACAAATCAAAGAAATTAATTCTTAATTAGTGATAAAGAATAATTTTATATCATAATTATTTTTAATATCATTTTAATTTAAATTTTTTATTATATAATAATCATAAAATAATATTTATTTTATTTTATTTTTTTAAAATTTTAAAATCCGGCCATGTCTACCGTTCACCACCACCACGACACCTGATGTATTCACCACCAACTACCACCACCATTTCATACATTCTCAACCGACCACCACCACCATCACTTCCATTATTCTCCGCCGACTACCATCGTCGACAAGTTCCGCCATCGCCATCACCACTAATCACTACCAACTAATTTAATCACAAACGCACGTTTATGATTGTTCTTTTTTAAATTCATAACTAATTCTACAAAAATTAGAAATAAAAAAAATCCATTTTTGGACGACGCAAATTAAAACTTATGTATGATTTTTTAATTTTTTTAACTTTTCTTATTTTTAATTTCGTTATTTCTTTTTATGTGTTGTTATAACACAAACAAATCGATTTCTAATTCCACGACACACTCGTGTCCGTGATTTTTTTTAAATTAATAATTAATTTCAAAAAAATCATAAAATATAAAAAAGTTTTATTTTTTGACGAGAAAAGTTCATATCTATATTTGTGACTTTTTTTTACAATTTCGATATTCAGTTTTATGTGATCCTACAATACATAAAAATATATTCATATATTCCTATAACACACAAATTCATAAAAACAATTTAAAACATTCTCTTTTTTAACAAAATCATTTTTTATCTTTATTAATCGCATATACCCTATTTTTCTTCGTTTTTAACTATCTTGATGTATTATCTTCTTGTCCAACCCCTTTTTGTTATTTTGTACATTGATGCAACACACAAAACAGATATTTGTGTATTATAACAACACATAAATTTACTTTTCCTTTTCCAGTAAAGCCTCATCCTGTCTGTGATTTTGTGTATCATGAACACACAAATCGTCTGTTTTGTGTAATGATGTAATACACAAAAATAAAAAAGAATGTGTAGATATTGAGTTATATGTATTATTTATTTTGTGTATTCTTCAAACATACAAAATAATACATCATATTAGTCTTTTTTCTTATTCTCTGTGATGTTGTGCGTTACAAGTATATACAAAAATTATTTTTGTGTAGTACTGTAACACACAAAATGACAGACCACATCACCATAGTCTTTTTTATATCTTTACTATGATTTTGTATGTTACAAGAATACACAAAACTCAGTTTTGTGTGTTATTGTAACACACAAAACTCAAATTTGTGTGTACCAGTTTTGTGTATACCTAGAATACACAAAATAAAAGACTCTATCATATTTAGTCATTTTTCTCCTTTTAGTATTTAGTATATAGTTTTAGTGTTTTTTAGGTTTATGGTGTTAAAGTTTAGATTTTTTAGGGTTAGTTTTTTTAGGTTTAGGATTTAGGGTTTTAGGGTTTGATTTTATTAAGGTTAGGGTTTATGGGTTTAAGGTTTGGGATTAGGGTTTATGGTTTTTTGGTTTTTATACTTTCATAAAAATCATATTAGTTTATTCTAGTTAGTTTTTTGCCATCTTTAGGTTTAGGGTTATCGTTTTCAGGGTTTAAGTAAGACACAAAAATCAGTTTTGGGTAGCACTGGAACACAGAAAATGACATACACCATCATACTAATCCTTTTTCTCATTCTCTGCAATTTTGTCTATTTCAGGAACACACAAAACTCATTATTTTTGTAAACCTGGAAAACACAGATCTCATCATATTAGTATTTTATTCTTCTTTTAGGATTTAGGCTCTAGGTTTTTAGGATTAGTTTTTTTTTAATTTAAGATTTAGGGTTTAGGTTTAATATTTTTAAATTTAGGGTTTTAGATTTAGGGTTTGGAATTAGGGTTAGTGTTTTAGATTTAGGTTTAGGGTTTAGGGGCTAGGGTTTAGAGATTTTAGATTCAGAGTTTATTGATTTTAGGTCATATGGTTTTTAGTGTTTATGGTAACCGACGCTAAATTAATAGACCCTGTTTTTTATTTTTGTGTATTACATCATTACACAAACCAATCGGTTTGTATGTTTATGTGAGACACAATATCACAGACAGAATAGGGAATGACTAAACAGGAATACATGATTTTCTGTGTTTCTGTAATACACAAGTTATTGTTTTGTTAAATGACAGGGATTGGACAAAAAGAGAACACATCAAGATATTTAAAAACAAGTAAAATAGGGTATAAACGATTAATAAAGAGAAAAAAAAATGATTTTATTAAAAAAATATTAGATTGATTCTATGATTTTTTTGTATTATAGGAATACATGAATATATTTTTGTATAATTTAGGAACACATAAAACTGAGTATAAAAATTAAAAAAAAATTGATAAAACCAAGAATTTACAAATGTAGATATGAACTTGACCCGTCCAAAAATACATTTTTTTTAATTTTTTTTGGAATTAATTATGATTTTTCAAAAACTTTAACCGACACGATCGTGTGGTGGAATTGGCAAATATATTTTTGTATGTTATAGCAACACATAAAATGGAATATCAAAATTTAAAAGTTTAAAAAAATCAAAATAAGTAAAAAAAAACCAAAAAATTAATAGACGTAAATATTAATTTGCCTTTTCCGAAAATGCAAATTTTTTACGTTTGTGATTTTTTCTGAACTAGTTATAATTTTTTTTTAAAATTTTAGGCACGTGCGCGTGTGATTTAATTAGTTAGTAGTGATTGGTGGTGACGACTATGGTGGTGGTGGTGGTGATGAATGTGTAAGGTGGTGGTGGTGATGAATGCGTAAGGTGGTGATGGTGGTGGTGAATGCATGAGGTAGTGGTGGTGGTTGTAGTGGCAGCGAATGCATGAGATGGTGGTGGTTAAGGAGCTGGTCGGTAGTGGTGATCGAACTTTATAATAAAAAATAAATTAATAAATAAATATTATATAATAAATGGTGAAGGTTATAATAATTAAATTTTATATATAACTAAAGTAATAATTAATAGGCTTTTGTGTATTTTTGTAATCATTGAGTTTTTTAATTGAAAATTAATTTTTTAATTGTAGTTAATTAGGAATAATTTCAATTGTCGTGTAATTAATTGTGCGTCGCCTTTTTTTTTTTGAAAAATTATGATATTTTTATTAAGAGACTCTTGAGCATAAAAAATAGTTTTAGAATTAATGGATATCTTCTAAAATGTCAACCAGTTGTTTTTGCACTGTTAACCCACAGTTTCTGCAGTGTCGTCCGACTATTTTGTATTGTCAACCCACTATATTTTATTAATGTTTTTAACCCCTGATTTTTATTTTTATTTTGTTTTTATGCACATTTAGGTTTGATGATTCAAGAAATTGATTTGATTCCATGTTATAAAATAGGAAAATATTATGGAATAGTTTAGTTTTAGAGTAGGAAATATTATAATTATATAAATATTTTGGTTTTAGAATTATATAATATGGAAATGTTTTAATTATATAGTTTTTTAATTATAAAAAGTAAATATTTTTTATAGAATAATTTTGTTTGAAAAAAGGTATTTTGGATATTTGTTGGATTGGACCTTTTTGGGTAGAATTGGTGGGGTATGGATTTGATGGGTAAATCAGCCTTAAGAAAAATTGTCTTGATAATGCAGTAGAGTTTACATTTCAATGTTTTAATAACTATTGTATGTCTATTGGGATAACAAGTGAGTTTCTTGTGGCACATATGCATACACAAAATGGTTTAGCAGAATCTTTTATAAAAAAACTGTAGTTGGTTGCTAAATCATTACTTATGAGAACTAATATGCCTAGTTTTGCTTGAGACATGTCATATTACATGTTTTAGCTCTGGTCCGAGTTAGACCAATATCTTATCATGAATACTCCTTATCTCAACTTGTGTTTGGTCATGAACCACGTTTGTCCCATTTAAGAATTTTTGGTTGCGCAGTATATGAACCTATCGTTCCACCACAATGAACAAAAATGAAACCGCAAAGAAGATTGAGAATTTATTTTGGATTTGAATCTCCATCAATCATAAAAATATGTTGAACTTTCAAATGGAGATCTATTTAAAACATGTTTTGCTGATTACAAATTTGATGAAACTCCCCAATCTTAGGGTGGGGGGGACGGGATTGGAAAAATATCAAATTTCATGGAATGCATCATCTTTATCTCTTTTTGATCCTTGTACAATGCAAAATGGACAAGAAATTCTAAAAATTCTAAATTTTCAGAATTTTGCTAATCAATTTCCAGATGTACTCACTGATATAAGGAGAGTGACTAAGTCACACATACCAGCTAAAAATGCTCCTTCTCATATTGATATTCCAAAAGAGTCATTTATTAGTAGATTAGAGAATGAGTCAAATGCACGCTTAAAGCATGGTAAACCTATCGATTTCAAAGACCAAAAAATCGCAAAAGAAAAAAGAACAAATCCACAGGATGACAACTCTGATATTGTTAATAATCTTGTAGATAACACAATTTTTGAAATAGCTAAAATGACAACTTTAGCTGAGACGCAAACACTCAAAAATTTAAATATTCATAAAGAGGAGAACTTGATGAGTTATGTCACTATAGGAACAAGATGGAACCGAAACAAAATACACATTGATCAAATATTCTCATGTGAAGTTGCTATTTATTTAATGCATGAAAACGAGGAGCTTGAACCAAAATCTAGTTTAAAAATATCAACATAGAAATGATTGGCCAAAATGGAAAGACGCATCTCAGGTTGAACTAGATTCACTCTGAAAAGGTAAAAAAAATTGGACCTATGGTCCCCTGAAAATGTAAGCCCTGTAGGCTACAAGTGAGTATTTAAATGAAAGCGTAATGAAAACAATGATATGGTAAGATACAATGAATGACTTGTAGCACAAGGTTTCTCACGGAGACCTAGGATTGATTATGAAGAAATATACTATCCCATGGGCTGGAATGAATATCCACTAAATGGGTTTATAACACCCCCCTTGGATATTCAGTCCCTAAGAATATGCCTCGTTGAAACCTTCATAGGAAAACCTAGTAGGAAAAAATCTAGTGAAGGAAAAAAAGTATATTTATTTATACGCTAACTAAAACTACCTCATTAAAAACCTTTATCAGGAAAACCTATTAGGACAAAACCATGATGAAGGAAAAAAGTGTAACGCGTATTTGTCGCCCCCTCTTGTCAGCATCTCAGGAGAGGTCTTGAAGTCGACACATGCCAATCCTGTGTATTAATTTTTTTGAAGTTGTAGGTAATACCTCTGTAAATAAATCATCAAAATTGTCACTTGAGCAAATTTGATGAACATCTATTTCACATTTCTTCAATATTTCACATCTAAAGGATAACTTTGGAGATATATGTTTGGTTTGATCACCTTCGATGTAGCTTCCTTTGTCTTGAGCGATACAAGTAATATATTATTGGACTCTGTTTACTTGTTGAAAGATTGCATTCCCTTTAAATATTTAATTTTGAGAATATACCTCACTAAAACCTTTCTAAGACAAACCCGATAGGACAAAATCTTAGTAAAGGAAAAAGAGTACAATTTTCTTCAATACACTTATATAAATTGCCTCCTTAAAAATCTTGCATGGAAAACCCAGTGGGAAAAAACCTATGTTAAGGGAAAAAGAGTGCATTGCGTAAATGTCTCCCCCCTATGTAAGTATAATACAATGATGTATAACTTGAGACATTTAATAGGAGTAATTAATAATACAACATAAATTTGATCGACGCTTCATTCATATATAATGATTTAAAATGCTCGACATAAGACTTATATGAAGTCTTTCATAAAAAAAAATAGCAAATAGAAATGCATCCACCACCGGAGACTATATCTCTTTAATAAATATATTATGTGGGCTACAACATACTATCTTATATAATGACTCTCCCTTGTAGCATATTTGTTTTGCGATTGTGAAAATTTCACGTCGTACAAGTGAAATTAAAAAATATTTGCTTTATTTATGTATTTCTAATAATGGCCAATCAGTTTATTTAGACATTTTAATTAAAATAATTCTCGATTTCATTCATATATTAATAGTTATTACGCGTATATATAAATATTCGATCATGATCAATTTGTAGTTAGGTTCCAAGAATTTAAAGTAGTAAAATAACTTATTGAGAACTCAATATATAATCAGGTACCTGATATTTAGTAGGAGTATTTTAATTCTCAGTTATATACACTACTTGACATTTATAAGATGTCAAACGTCTCATAATTCACAATTTGCTCATGTTATTTCTCCTTTATGCTATCTTTGGAACCAAATAGATCTATTGCGCTTTAAGCATACAATAGTCTAATTTTACGAGATAGCTCTTCTGAGACATAAATTTAATCATGAGCAGTAATAACTTGATTTATCACACCTTTACAATATTTTTAATCATTTGAACGAGTATACGAGGATTAGTATAAATGGTGTATTCTTAATTCCAGTTATATTTTTCATTTCTTATTCTTGATAATATCATATATAACATGTTCTCAAAATCCATCTTTGTGCACGGTGGTAGAGCAATTGTATTAGAAATTGCATAATCAAATTATCTTGATGGATATAATTTTTGGTCTTTTACCAATAGGGAGTATAATAATGAGCAACTTTATAGCATAAACGATTCAGAAAATAAATGTGCTAGACTTGTATTTATCTCTTGACTTTGTCTTGAAAAAAAATAGACGATTCAATATCAAAATTATTTGAGATAAAAATCTTTATTTAGGCATAGCCAATATGCTAATATTCAATTGATAATCTCGATCTTTAATATTATCACTTGTGAATATTCTGGTAGAATTTATATCGCCAAATATACATATGATAATGTTGGCAAAATATAACATGTAGTTATATTTTCCAAATATAAGTGATAGGATTCCAAAATAATTCACTCTTTCAAATTTTGTACATCTATAGAGTCAAAATGTCACTTATTGAACTCAATATTTCTAAAATATGTAATTTTAGTTTATTGAGATTTTCATATATAATTTACATCATCATACATTTTTTTTCATAGAATATCGTTTGAATTTTGGATAAATGTAAATCTTACAAGCACAGTTCAAACTTTTTCAAATACTTCTATTAGGTTGGATGTACCAGATATAGTATTGACATTTGTTTTATAAGTTTGAAGATCAGAGAAATATATTTTAGTTCTTAGTTATGAGAATGAAAACGAATTAATTGATAGATTATGCGATATATGCACGTAGAATATATTTTTAATTTGTCTATATTTCGTTTCATTTGTTTTTCTCATGCCCATTTTTTTTATTCATTATATGTTATGCTATATCAGCGGAGATGCACAAAATACATATATAACTTATGTATATCCTTATTTTTTTGCATAGGGTATGTTAAACATAAATTACATATATCATTAGTGTATATGCCCTACTTAATATACCATTAAATTGGTATTTATAAAGTAAAAAGAATTAAAAGGAATTGCAATAATTAAATTAAATTAGAGATCTTGATATTATGAATATAGTATATATTTTGAAAAAAATTTAATTTTTTTTTATACATATGTGAGAATGAGAGAAAAAACATGAAAGTAAAAACATGATTTTGATTTGTTAGAAATAAGAAAAAGTTCAACTGATACGATATGCCTAATTGATATTGGAACAACCGGCATATGATTGATCTTGGTTATTCAAAGTAAAAAAAAATAGTGATTATAAAACAAATTAAGGGCTCAAATAATCGTGTGGGGACTGATCCTTGCAAATGAGAAAGAAAAAAAATACTTTTTTTTTTCGTTAGACAAACCGACGCAAATCTAATGAGAAAGAATAAGTTCTTCTTCACATCCCAAGAATGTGAAAAAGATGCAAGAGTAAATTTTGTCAAATAACGAACAAATTTTTAGTGAGTTGCTGGAGGCCATAAATCATTTCTTAGAAAAAATAAACAGTACCTTCATAGAACATGAAATCCTACCGCAAGGGCCTGCCGGAAATTATAATTGGCCATGATAATTCTGTTAATCAATTATTTTGAACGATTATTTTTCCATATTTGTAAAGTAAACTAAACAATTGCTCACTCAATTCCTTCTAGTATCACATCTTCAATATCTTTTAATATTTCATTTGAAACAGCAATGATAGATCAATAGTGCAGCCATATGAAAAATGAAAAATGAAAAATTAATGGTTGAACGTCAACCATTCTTTAAACACTGAAGCTTGCTTTATATAAGCATGGTCTTTTTATTATTATTTATTATTATTTTGTGATAAATATTTTTTGAGAACGAATAAAAAAACAAAAGATTAAATCTAGTATTAGAGGGTAGAGGCTATCGTGCAGATTACGTGTTGTGAACGGTAGAGAAAGAAAGAGTAACATTCTGTTTATTATCAGATAGTGTAAAAATTACATAGTGGGAGCTCCTATTTATAGGTAACAGGTAACCCTAAACCCTAGTGTTCATAGGCTTGACAACTAGCCCATGAGTTGGAATGAATATCCACTAAATGGGTTTATAACAATCTTATTATTTTATGTAATATCTAAATTTTTCCTAACTAAATATTACACTATACTTAATATTTAATATTTGTAAAACAAAAACAATTTCTAAAAATAATTAAATTTTATGTCACACTAATGGTCTAGCATAAAATACACCTATATCCATATTTCATTAGACCATGAAATTATCACTTATGAATGTCCAAAACTAAGTTAATTGTTGTACTATATTATATATATATATATATATAATATACTATATATAATCTAGACACTTACCATAAGTAGATACATGCATCCCCGGAAATAAAGAATTCTCGGTTTCATGTCGCTTTCAACTTCTCGAATTGTTTATGTCGACCATTGTACTCAGTCACTCCGGATCGAAGGAGTTCAAATACATGTTGGGCCCAATTATAATTAGCAATCGAGTCAACATATTTAAGTGGTTGCAAATAATTAGACTTTATACTACCATCGGTATTAGGAAACAAGAAAGAGGCGAACATATTCATCAAATTCGATCGTACAAAATCGTCATCAGCCGAATTATTCTCTGTCAACTTCGAAGAAAGTTTCCTAAAACTTACAACATCAATGGACCCAAAACTAGCCTTCACATTCAAATATGCCTCGTCTTTTGATTCAAATAGCTTAATTCTTTCTCCTTCGTTACTTAATTCGATCCTCGTCTCTACATCATTCGCATTAAATGGATATTTAATGCTGTGGAAATCAAAAGAATTGTTAGACCCATCAAATGACTCGTCATTCCACAAACAAATTGTATGCCTAAGGTTGCTTAGGTCAATGTCTAACAATGATCCAAAACTAACACGCTTCACCGCTAGACGTTGTTCATCCGAAAGATTATCATTAATACATTTCACATTGTTGATTGAAGAACGGGTTGCAATTTTAAACTACAAAAAAAACAAAGTATTCAACATCACAATCAACACATTCCTTAAATATAATATAAAATACAAAAAACTTTGACATTAACTTACGTTTTCTTTTTGCAACATAACAACTTCACTCCAGTATTTCTTTAGATCATTTGTCACCATTACTTCAAATGGTAACCTCTCCTTGGGAGTCAATAGTTTGAATTCTTCACTAATATCCCGTATAATTTCACCCATGTCATTTCTCTTGAAATATTTTCTTCTTTCAGCACACACAACTTTCCTGCATTTTAGCATAAAATTAACTATAAATGTTTTATTTTGTAAAACTTTTTTTAGTCGAATAAACAACTACCTACCGTAAAAGGACGTTTCAATATTTTGTTAACTTACAAGTAGCAAGCAAAGGAAGAGCGAGTGTTTTGGGCTTCCCAGTAAGATGCTCTGTACCCCTATGGGGAGTAAAACAATTTCTTAAGAAGTAACTGAAGAAACCGAATAGTACATTATTATATTACAAAATATGATTTCGTATAACTATAAATTTAAATTGATACGTTACAAGCACAAAAAAGCAAGAAAAATCAAATCTTTAGAACAATTTAATTGAAGTCATAAAATTGAAAAGTAACTAAATCTAATTTTATATTACAAAAATCTTGTCATAATTGAATACCTCCAACTATATTAAAGTAATTGTGGTCCCAATTTCCCCTTTTTTACAGGGAAACACAAAATTTCAACTCGGGTTACAAATAGGGGACCAGCCACACGCTATACTCACATATAAAACAAAGGATATAATCTAAAAACACTAAAAACACATTAGTAAAACATATATGTATGAATTTTACACAACAAATCAAATATACATAAACCTACCAAAAAGAACACACAAGCCCCTTCATGATTCTACATATAAGTGTAATCTATTTTATTACTATAACACAATGACAAGCTTAAAATCAATTTCTATCAACAATAAACGAAGGTTTTAGTATTTTTTTTATGAAGATTAATTTACAAATCATACATTTTCTTAACTCTAGACCTCCACATTCTCTTATAAAAACCTTCGTGCAGAAAAAACCAAATCAGGAGGCTTATTTCTTTACTGTTTTTCAAACCCTTGAAAATACTTCTTCTTCTAGGTTTGTAGACTCACGGTGAATGACGATGAAGAAGTGAATGACGATGAACAAGAGAGTTACGCCTTGAGAGCTTTATTCTTCGGCATTTTTTTAAGTAACAATTGTGTAAAGTGTAATGAAGAAGATGGAGAGGCTAAGTGCTTAGAATTTGAAGGAAAAACATGTGTTCTCAATTTTCAACAATAAGAAGACAAATGTCTTCCAATATTAAATGTTTTTAATTAATTATTTAATATGTAACAAGACATAAAGAAAACGTTTTAATATGTCTTCTAATATTTAATGTTTTTAAATTTATTATTTAATATGTAATAAGACAAAAGAATCCCGGACCAAAAATATATATAACATAAGAATACGTTTTTTGTCCGTATATAAATACCGTATATGTTATGCCATGTTTTATGATTTATACCCACTATTAAACTAAATATTTCTTATACATTTTGAAAATTATGGGTTAACTCAACTAACTAGAGTTTTAGTTATTCATATTGACAGTACATCTTCTAAAAAATTAAAGATCAAATCGACTTTTTATTAAAACATATACCAAGAATTGCATTTTAGTCCCGGAAAGAGTAATTCAGTTATTTCATAATTGTTTAAAAAAAAAATGTACCGAGGACTCTCTCCAAATTAACGCGTCCCTCACCGATCTTGATATGACCGTACATGAACGGATGTGATTAGCCAAGTCGATCCATATCAGTTTTCAACGAGGATATTACTTTATACTGACCCAAAACAAAAAACAAAGAAAAGCACAAACTACAAACCACTTATTACTTTTGCCAAGTTGGCAAGTTGGACAAGAGGGATCAAATTGTAGGGACGTCCATACTCGACACGATTTGCTACCCACTTGTTTAAATCTTCATCTCCTACAATTTCTTTTATTTTTATCTACTTATTCTCCACTCAAAAACTCTAAGCAAAAGCAAATCAGAGAATTATGGAGAGTGTTGTAAAAACACTTTGTAAAACGTAATAAAACTTTGGCGAGGACAGATCAAAATGATCTATGGTTGAAACACAAATCAAACCCAGAAAAAGATAAATGCAGAAAGTAAAGAACACAAGGATATATCGTGGTTCAGCAATATGCCTACATCCACGTTGAAGCCACCCTCAGATGATGCTTCGCACACTATAAGAACACAGTTACACTTCAGATCGGTTACAAGAATACAAGAATAGCAACACAAGAGTTTCAGCGTGAAACCCTAAGAATCAATCGAGAAATCTACTCAATCTTCAAGCAATATGCTTAATCTACACTATTCTAATTAACAATCTTTATAGATTAGATTGTTAATGTTTACAAGAAACCCTAAGTAGTATCTGAAGAACACGAGAGAGAAGAGAGCGAAGAGTCAAAAGACAAGAGAGTAAGTCTGACCAACACTGAAGACCCGAGCCTTTTATATGGCTCTCTAAGGGTTTTAATCTGAGCCGTTCATAGTGATACTTGATCAACGCGTGAGATTAAGTCTCGTAAGTAAGGCGGTACAAGTTAATAACCCGAGAATTGGCCCAACCCGAAACCTAAGTGGAATGCCAAGTAAGATGCCAACTCAGCTAATTTTGACCACGCTTTGACTTTACCAAAATATCAACAATCTCCACCTTAAAGTCAAACCTCTTGCTCCTCTATCATCATAAGCCGTAGCCAAGTGTTCAAGTGTGCTCAGCACCATCTGGTTGCTCCAAAATAATTACCTGAAAAATAATTACTAAAAACCACAAGTTTAGTAAATAAATTAAACCACAATAATTAGATCCAATTACTGAATGTTAAGCAAAGCTAAGCAATGCTTAAACTTTGTAACAGTTAACACTTTAGTCCCCATATCAGAAGGATTATCCTCAGTTGGAATTTTACACAGTTTAATATCTTCAGAACCAAGCCAATTTCTAATAAAATGAAACTTAACATCCACATGTTTGGTTCTCTCATGATAAACAGGATTTTTACTCAAGAATATAGCACTTTGACTGTCACTATATATTGTTACAAAAGACTTAGTAAAATTCAATTCTTTAGTCAACCCATGTAACCATATACTTTCTTTAAAACAATCACATATAGCAACATATTCAGATTCTGTAGTAGATAATGCAACTAAGGGCTGCAATTGAGATTTCCAAGTAATACAGTTTCTACCAAGTGAGAAACAGTAGGAAGTTGTTGATTTCCTACTATCTCTATCACCAGCAAAATCTGCATCCACATAACCTACCAATTCAAATGGCACATTCCAATTTCCATAACATAATCCAACTTCTAAAGTACTGTTAACATAAGATACAACCCATTTCAAAGCATGCCAATGTTCAAGTCCAGGATTAGACATATATCTACTTAGCAAAGATATTGAATAAGCTAAGTCAGGCCTGGTACTAATCATTGCAAACATAAGTGAGCCTATAACATTTGAATAAGGGACATAACTCATTTTCACCTTTTCAGTAACAGTTTTGGGACATTGATTTTTACTAAGGATAAAATGACCAGCTAAAGGCATCTCAACATGCTTACCATCTAAATTACCATATTTTTCAACCAATTTCTGCAGATATGGTTTTTGATGAAGTTTGAGAGAACATACCTTTCTATTTCTTTCAATACAAATACCTAGTATCTTTTTAGCATGGCCTAGATCTTTCATATCAAACTCAGAACCAAGGTCAGCTTTGAGTTTATTTATTCTCTGCACTGAGTTACTAATTAACAACATATCATCAACATATAGAAGAAGGAACAACATCACATTTGGTTCAAATTTCAGATACAAACAGTTGTCATATTCACTCCTTTTAAAACCAAGACTTAAAACAAATGTATCAAATCTTTTATACCATTGTCTAGGGGACTGTTTTAAGCCATATAAGGATTTTTTCAATAAGCATACATAATCAGAATGTTTTGTGTCAACAAATCCTTCAGGTTGATGCATATATATGTTTTCCTCAAGTTCACCATGTAAGAATGCAGTTTTTACATCTAACTGTTCTAATTCCAAGTCATAACATGCAACATATGCAAGCATCATTCTAATGGTTTTAAATTTAACTACAGGGGCAAATATTTCATGAAAGTCAATTCCTTCTCTTTGTGTATATCCCTTAGCTACTAATCTAGCCTTAAACCTAGGTGGTTCATTTTCAGTGATTCCTTCCTTAAGTTTATAAAGCCACCTACACTCAATGATTTTACAGTCTACTGGTGGTTTAACTAATATCCATGTTTTATTAACATACAAAGAATTCATTTCATCTTTCATAGCTTTGATCCAACTACCTTTAAACTCAGATTTCACAGCTTCATTATAAGATTCAGGTTCAGCCTTACTTACCTCAGTGGCTGCAATTAAAGCTGTATAGACTAGCTCTGCATAAGAGTACCTTGTTGAAGGTTTAGGGTCCCTTTTTTCTCTATCTCTGGTCAATTGATAATTGGTTAAGCTCTCCTGAAGAGACTCCTGAGGAGTCTCAGTCTCAGTGGTATGCACAGGTTCAGCTGGCTGCTCTGGGTTTGGGACTCCATCAGGGTCATCTTCTGGTGCTGGATCAGGTTGACTTTGGTCAACTTCATCACTTCCAGCAGTTGATAGGGGCTCCACCTCAATTGAGACACTCTCAGGTGTAGTATCTGCCTTATTAGTGTCTGTACCTGAAATCACAGATTCATTCTTGCAAGGGAAATTAGTTTCATCAAAAATTACATCTCTACTGATGATAATTTTTAACCCTCTAGAACTTTTATCCCACAACCTATAGCCTTTAGTACCATGCATGGTTTGATAACCTAAGAAAACACATTTAAGTGATCTAGGGTCAAGTTTTCCTTCCCTATTATGAGCATATGCAGCACAACCAAATATACGCAAATCAGATAAATCAGGTTTCTTATTGTTCCAAAGTTCCATGGGACATTTCATATTAATTGATCTATTTGGGCTCCTATTTATCAAATAAGTTGCAGTATATAAGGCTTCACCCCAAAAAGATTTAGGCATACCAGATGTAAATAATAGGCATCTAATTTTTTCTAAAAGAGTTCTATTCATTCTTTCAGCTACACCATTTTGTTGAGGTGTTTTTCTAACAGTTCTATGTCTTAATATGCCTCGCAATTTACAAAAGTTATCAAATTCTTCATTGCAAAATTCAAGTCCATTATCAGTTCTAAGTGTTTTAACATGCTTTCCAGTTTGTTTTTCATACAAGATAAGCCAATCTTTTATTGTTTCAAAAGTATCACTTTTATTTTTCAACAAAAAAGTCCAAACACGCCTAGAATAATCATCTACGAGGGACAGGAAATACTTTCTACCCCCATGTGTTTCATACTTATCAGGACCCCATAAATCAGCATGTATATATTCAAGAATAGACTTAGACATATGACTACCCACATTGAATTTCATTCTATGTTGTTTAGCTAACACACAAGGCTCGCAAAAAGAAAGATTAGAGATAGTATCCTTACCAAACATTCCATCCTTACTTAGCACATTTAAGCCTAATTGGCTCATATGGCCAAGCCTTAAGTGCCACTTAATAGTAGCTGCATTATCAGTGTTAGTACTAACAGCATTCATATCATTTTTGATACAAGTACCATCAAGAATATATAAACCAGATATTTTCTTACCACATAATACAAGTTTATCATGTTTAAACACATTAATCACACCATTTGAAACTTTATACACACAACCCAAATCATCTAAAACACCTAAAGAAATAAGGTTTCTTTTTAGGTCAGGAATCCACCTAACATCAGTAAGGGTCACATTTTTTCCATTGTTAAGTCTCAAATTGATTTTACCAATACCAGCTACCTGACATGTATTGTTATTTCCCATATAAACAGTTTCAACATTTGATTCAACTAAGTCCACAAACCAGTCCTTATTGGGGCTCATGTGAAAAGTGCATCCAGAATCTAAAATCCAATTAGACTTACAGGCAATGTCTGAAACATTCAATACCTCACAAGTATCATCAATCTTATGGGGCATACATGCAATATTGGTTTCATTGTTACTATTGTTATTTTTGTTCTTAAGCGCATAGCAGTTCTTTTTAATATGGCCAGGTTTTCCACAGTGATAACATTTACGAGTTTCTTTATTCTTGTTTCCTTTAAACTTTTTCTTATTCTTATTGTTTTTAGCATGCTCATGGTTTTCAATTTTATGATTCACAAACAGATTATTTCCTACTCGCTTATTATTTTTTAATTCAAGTTCCCTAGTTTTCAAAGAGGCAACAATTTGATCAAAAGTAGGAATCACAGTAGAGTATTGAAAAGCATCTTTCACAACTTGATAAGAATCAGGAATAGCATTTAAAAGGATCATACATTTAGAAGTCTCATCTAAGGCCATATCAGAACCCTTTAAAACAAGATTAAGTTTAAGAAACTCATCGACATTTTCATCAATAGTTTTTGAAGAATCCATTTTATACGAAAATAAATTTCCTTTCAAGAAAGCCAAGTTGGGAGCAGATTGAGAAGAGTAAAGAGATTCTAACTTACCCCATAGTTCAAGTGCAGTATCTGCTCCATCTACTTTTCGTATCACGTTATCAGAAAGATTTAAGAACAGCAAATTATAAGCTTCTTCTCGTATTTCATTTGTTCTTTTCAGAGATTCTTCGGACCATTTTTCAAGATCAGGCTCAAGGGCATTTACGACCTTGTTATGTGAAAGTAACACTCGCATTTTCTTCTTCCATACACTGAAATCACCCTTTCCATCGAACACCGATACTTCTAGCCTGGTTGTTGCCATTTCTTAATATCACTGTATACAAGAAACACAAGGCACAACACATGCAACAACTATTAGGGTTAGTATAAATCGAAAAAACCCTAGAAAAATTTATTCAAGGATTTTTAAGTTTCGAAAACCCTAAAGAATGTTAGATCTGTGAGTTACAATACAAGATAACGAAATTGTATTGTTTAGAAAAGTTTTTCAGAAAAATTTAAGACGCCAAAACACAGATCTGTATAGTTTAGAAACAAATCTTTTCACAAAACGTTTTTAGAGTTCAATCGAACAAGGCTCTGATACCACTGTTGTAAAAACACTTTGTAAAACGTAATAAAACTTTGGCGAGGACAGATCAAAATGATCTATGGTTGAAACACAAATCAAACCCAGAAAAAGATAAATGCAGAAAGTAAAGAACACAAGGATATATCGTGGTTCAGCAATATGCCTACATCCACGTTGAAGCCACCCTCAGATGATGCTTCGCACACTATAAGAACACAGTTACACTTCAGATCGGTTACAAGAATACAAGAATAGCAACACAAGAGTTTCAGCGTGAAACCCTAAGAATCAATCGAGAAATCTACTCAATCTTCAAGCAATAGGCTTAATCTACACTATTCTAATTAACAATCTTTATAGATTAGATTGTTAATGTTTACAAGAAACCCTAAGTAGTATCTGAAGAACACGAGAGAGAAGAGAGCGAAGAGTCAAAAGACAAGAGAGTAAGTCTGACCAACACTGAAGACCCGAGCCTTTTATATGGCTCTCTAAGGGTTTTAATCTGAGCCGTTCATAGTGATACTTGATCAACGCGTGAGATTAAGTCTCGTAAGTAAGGCGGTACAAGTTAATAACCCGAGAATTGGCCCAACCCGAAACCTAAGTGGAATGCCAAGTAAGATGCCAACTCAGCTAATTTTGACCACGCTTTGACTTTACCAAAATATCAACAGAGAGTAATACTGATTTTTCTACTTTTGATGCTTTCCTTGAATTTCTTATTAATTCTCCTGTTGTGCCTCCAAAACTGGCAGATAACAGTATTCTTACTCTTATACTCTTCAAAGCAATCCTAACAGATCGTCCTGAAGAGTTAGTTGAAGATGGTTCATTACAAGAAATTGAATTTGTTGTCGGAAAATTAGAATCATTTTTCTTCTCATTTGATCTCAGCAAAATGAATCAATACATGGCCCTTGAACTTTGTCTTCAGCTAAATGATTTTTGCATGTTGGACGAGAATTTGCTTGGTCTTCAAGGGATCAATGGCGAGAGGCCGATGCTACCACCATCATACTACTCAACAACCACTCCTTTCGTCTTCATTAAGCATCTTATGGAGATTCTTGAGGAGTTGCTGAAAGACACGTCTAGTTCAACTCGCCCTTTCAACTATTTTATTCTGAATGTACAAAGGGAGTTACATTTCTGGTATTCTGACCTCATAGAGATCTCGACAAACCCACCATTGTTTTTAAAGGAGCTCATTAAAACTATTTCAAATTTGGCATATGATGTAGAGTATGCCCTTGATTTGTTTTTAGTTGGAGATGTTCCTTCATGGCTCTGTATCTGCTGGCTTTCTGATATCTTTAATCAGTTCCAAGAAATTGAGCAAGAGAGAAGCGATGGTGAAGATGAGGAGGAGGAGCTAAACACAAAGAAACCATTGATAAATGATATGCTTCTTGGAGGAGACAAGCAACTCGACTTAATCACCATTGTTGGTTCATCTGGTATAGGCAAGTCTGCTTTCGCTAAAGAATTGTATAATTCTCCTTCTGTCATTGATCACTTTGACACTCGTGCGTATTGTTGTTTTAATTTTTTTAGCGATGGTACACGACAATTATTGGAGCTTTTAGACGATCTTATAGATCTTTCAGATATAATTCGTTCCAAGAATTATGAAGAACTAACTAAACTAGTGTATGAATGTCTCGAGGGTCAAAAGTTTCTTGTCGTGATCGATAATGTGCGATATATTAACGATTGGATTAGCATTCGGAAATGTTTCCCAGATTCTCATAACGGAAGTAGAATAGTATTCACTACTGAAAATAGAGATTTTGCTCTCTCAGACGATTTTAAGAGTATAGAGCAAATTCAATCTCGACATAGTGATAAAATGTGGGAGGCTTTGTTTCAAAAAGTAAGCTGCCCTCACGAAATGTTTGAAGTTGGAAAGAAGATTGCAAGAAGATGTAAACCCGAGTCTACGAGTCGGGTACTTATTCTTTTTCAGACACTTCGCAAAACAGTGAATCAGTGGGAAGAAATAGCAAATACTTTAGGATCACATGTATTTGGTCGGGCAGGTTCACAAGAAAAGCGCGTACTAGATTTGACCTGCATCTATCTATCAGATCATTTAAGATCATGTTTTTTCTACACGGGAGTATTTTTCGAGAAACGGGAAGTTATAGTTTCAAAATTGATACAACTTTGGATAGCCGAGGGGTTTATAAAACATACAACATCCCAGAGCTTAGAGAACACGGGAGAGGATTATGTAGCAGATCTGATTTCAAGAAACCTCCTCGTACCTACTAAAGAAAAAACCCTAGGTATGGTTAAAACATGTGTTCTTGCCCCTGTGGTACTTGACTACCTCTCAAGCAAAGTTATCGATGATAATTTTTTGCAGATTGAAAATTACTCAAGATATCACGATTTTTCTTCTTATTCTTCGCCCACGATATATCAGCAACATCGCCTCGTTATTGGTTCACAATGGAATAAATTTGTTATGTTGGAACCTTCTGGGAAAATTGTACGATCACTGTTTTTTTTACCTATATATAAGGATTCAGGTGATATTTCGTTTATTTATAACAAGTTTAAGTTGCTTAAGATATTGAATTTTGAACATCTTGTCATAGGAGACTCTTTCATAGAGATAGGTGTTCTTGTTCTTCTAAAATACTTGGCAGTTCAAAGCTCTGTGGATTTTATTCCACCATCCATATCCAATCTTTGGAACCTTGAAACTTTTATATTCAAAAAATCTAATGATGAAGTTGTAAAAGTACCAGATTGTATATGGGAAATGTCAAAATTGAGACACGTTCATATACAATCTAATCCTTCTTTTGATTTAGAAACCCATAGACTTGAGAACTTGTCCTCTATTCTAAAAAATCTCCAAACCTTTTCCAAACCCACTCTTGCCTATGGAGATGACATGGAGAAGTTATTGAGAAGGCTACCGAGCATTTTAAAGCTATCTTGTGTTTTTTTAGATTCATGGGATGATAATACAAAATGCAATCATTTCCCGATGTTAAAGTTTCTTCATCTACTCATATCACTAAAGGTGGAATACAAAGGAAAAAGGAAACATCCATGTGAATTCAATTTCCCTTTGAATCTGAAGACGCTTACTTTGTTAAGGTTTCGAATGCCATGGAATGAGATTTCACAACTAACGATACTGAACAATCTGGAGGTTCTCAAGTTGATAGATGATGCATTTGAAGGTGAAAGATGGGAAATGAAAGATCACGTGGTTTTCCCGAAACTGAAATACTTGAAGTTGAGGAAGATGAAAGTTGTGGAGTATTGGAATGCTACTCATGATCAGTTTCCGCACCTCGAGCATCTTGTTATGGATCAATGTGAGAAGCTTATAGAGATTCCTCAAGATTTTGCACACATTAGTACCCTACGAATGATTGAGGTGATGTATTGCACTTCTACTGCTGAAAATTCGGTAAGGCTTATTCAAGAACAACACATGAAACGTTGGGGTCACAGTGAACTCACAATCTCTTACAGATACAATTCTTCTTAAAGCAAATAAGTGATTCAGTTGTGTTAATTGTTGCTTCTGAGCAAGTAAATTCATATTCCTTTACATTATGTACTTTTAACTTTTGTATTTAATGTTTCATATCCCAATTTAAACACTGAATACGTGATATATTCTATTTTCATACAAAGGAGGGTTAACAGTTCTATGGTATTTATATACCTTTTTGCGAGTAATTAAATTTCAAATACAATTCTTCTTAAAGCAAATAAGGGATTCGGTTGTGTTGGTTCATGGTTGTGCTTCTGGGTAACTGAATTCATGTTCTTGTAGATTATACTCATACTATTGTATTTAATGTTGGGTAAAGCTCTCCTGAAACCCATTAACTTTGGCCAAAGTACAGTATCCGCCCCGATCTTTCATTTTACCCTTTCTCGTCCTTGATGAACGTAGTTTTTGTCACCGTTAGCCTTTTTTCATTTTTCTGTCAATTGACTATCAGTCAACGCCACATGGCGCCATGTCATCGCCACCTCACCGCCACTTCATGATGTCACTAGCAAATTACAGTCATTTTTTTTTAATTCTTCTTCTTCAATGGCTTTGTTTTTACAGAAAATCAAACCAAATCTTCTTGGTGTTCTTCATTACAACTCGAAAATGCTGAACCCCATTAAACAATCGATTAAAACAAAGATAAAACCCAAACCACCGTCTCCATTATCCCGTATCAAACCAATTGAGCCTCATTTCTTCTATTTTGATCGAACAAATAAAAAATCAATTATCCCATATCAAACCAATTGAGCCTCATTCCTTCTGCTTTTGATCGAACAAATAGAGTATTGAGATGGAGCGAGCATATCAAATGGATCAGACAGTTCTTTTTCCGGGAGTGTTGACTCTTCATCAAGTCAGAATCGACGAGAATTTGATAACAAGGTGCTATTCTTGAATTCAACTACTATTTAACTAAAGATAATAAAAAAAATCATCAATCTTTACTATCAGTAACGAGTGTGGCGGAAAAAGGTGAAAACTTTGTGATGCGAAACGAAAAAAGAAGAGAAACCCAGAAATTATACCAACTGAAGAAACTGCTGGTGGAGTAGAAAACCCAGGTGGTGGACCTTTGACTTCATCATCATTATCATCACCGCCATTGATGACATCATCATCTTGTTCCATGATTTCCTATTTCTGCTGTTGATGTGGTTGAGATGGAATTGATTGGAAACCAGGTGGAGGACCTTCTTCAAGTTCTTCTTCTTCGTCTTGTTGAAGTGGCTGATTTTGCTCTGCTTCTTCCATCACAATCCCAATTTGCTCTGTAGTTTTTTCTTTTAGAACAATTGTGCTCTTTAGTTACAAAGCCCGGCTGAGTGTTTGTTTTCCTTTTATAGTCCTTTTTTCGACTCTTTGAGATGGTCTGTTTTTCCAATTTAAAATAGCTGAATATACGCATGATTCAAATGCAATAATATTCTTCTATTTTTTTCCAAAAAAAAAATAGCAAAATATACCTAAATTTGTTAGCTTAATGAATTTACTAGTTTTTTGGGCATTATATTTGGATATTTCGCATTGCATAGGGACCAATGTGCAATTAATTTTTGTTTTGATTCCATAGGTTGTTCACTGATAGAACTTTTGCTCATGAAAATAGTCTCGCAATGGAGTGATTTCAATCATGAAAATGACTTAGACCATACTCAGTGTTTGCCAACTATTCCGAGCACGAAGTTTTAAAAAAATAAATCGCAAACTTGAAAGCGTTAAACATTCAGTCGAATGGTGTAGATCGTATCAAAACGGAACTGGAAAAGTTTTGATATGGTATAATTCATTTTTATTTGTTCGATCAAAAGCAGAAGAAATGAGGCTCAATTGGTTTGATATGGGATAATGGGGTCGGTGGTTTGGGTTTTATCTTTGTTTTAATCGATTGTTTAATGGGGTTGAGCATTTTTCGAGTTGTAATGAAGAACACCAAGAAGATTTGGTTTGATTTTCTGTAAAAATAAAGCCATTGAAGAAGAATTAAAAAAAATGACTGTAATTTGCTAGTGACATCATGCAGAAGTGGCGTTGAGGTGGCGATGACATGACATGGCGCTATGTGGCGTTGACTAACGGTCAACTGACTGAAATTTGAAAAAAAGGCTAACAACGACAAAAACTAGTTAGATCAAGGACGCGAAAGGGTAAAAACAAAAATGAGGGGCGGATGCTGATCTTTGGCCATAATTAAAGGGCCACATAAGGGCTTTACCCTTTTAATGTTTCATGTCCCATTTTAATTACATATGTACATACTATTTGACTCGTTCTCGTGTTTAAGAGTAAGTTTCAATCTTGTTTTGTCTCTTAATTTATTCACGGGTGTGTAAATTCAATAATTATTAAACATAAGTTGGATTGGAATTTGTATCAAGTTAATGACCATTTGTCTTGGTACCGTGTTTCAAGTTTCTGAGAGAACCTTCTGACACTGGGATCACTCGGTTAGGAGGAAATTAAAAAATCCAGCCCCTATAATATAAATGTTATTATATAAAACCCACCTTGTTAGATTTTCTTACAAAGTTGTTAGTTACAATTTTGGTTTAACCAATTTACTTGTATTTTATTTTATTTTTTTATTTGGATTTTAGATTCGTTATAGGTACGCATCCACCAACGAACCTTTTTATCACAGCTATAATCATTTGTTATATAAAATGGGTACACATCCATTAACGCTCGTACCCATTCTTTTAAGGACCTGTGCCATTGATTAATTGTTATTAAGTTATTTTTTACTGATTCTTGTCCATGTAAAAGTCCAAGTGGGTACAGACTAATTCCAATATGTCAAAACTCATGTGAGTACAGTCCCAGTTAAAATAATAAGTACAGACCATCTCCGACAGTTGGGCCAAGCTAAATCTCTTCACAACATTTGGGTGGGTACAGACCCGGGCCAAACTAAATCTCTTCACCAGTGAGTACAAACCCAACAAGGTCTGTGAAAAGAACTCTTCATATTCGCTCTCCTTTTCCTTCTCTCCCCCTTGGCTATTCAGTCTCCATCTCAAGCCTACTTCAACCTTCTGTAACTCATTCTTGAGATGCAAATATAGAATCCACCATGTATACAGATTCTATACTGTAAAACCAGAGCTACACTTGATGACAATAACCAGAGAAATATAAATCTCTTCACTTACCCTCACTTACCCTCACTCACCCTCTCCGGAACAAAAAAGAAATATAAATCTCTTCCCTCACCATCGCTGGAACAAAAAAGAAACAGAAATCTCTTCACTCACCTTTGTTGGAACAAAAAAGAAACAAAAATCTCTTCACTCACCATTGCTGGAACAAAAAGGAAAAAACTTCTTCACTCACCCTCGATGGAACAAAAAAGAAATAGAATAAAAAAACATCTAATAGATCTGGGGGTGGAGAATGGTCCAACTCGTCGGCGGTGGGGGATGACACGCCGGCGATTGGTTGTTGGTGGAGAAATGGTGACGGGTTTCTTATGTAGCAGATGGTGGAGATGGTCCACGATGGCGGCTGAAGAATGGTCCAATGAGGCGGTTGGTCCAAGGAGGCGGTTGGTTGGTGGTATAGATGGCGGTTGGTTTCTTGTGAAGAGAGAGTAGTAAAGAGAGGAGAGAGAGAGAGAGAGAGAGAGAGAGAGAGAGAGAGAGAGAGAGAGAGAGAGAGAGAGAGAGAGAGAGAGAGAGAGAGAGAGAGAGAGAGATAGAGTCATAAAGAGAGGAGGCAGTTCCAATATAAGCAGCGAAAAACTTAATTGCAGTCCTAAAAACCAATCTAGTACGATTTAAAAAATAAACAAAATAGAATTTCGTACCTTTTTGGATTTGTATGATAATCGAATGACTAACCCAACTTCAAACGCTTGAAGCCCCCACGCTTTGCACTTCGAGCTTTGGGTTTGCTTTCAGAACGATTCTGACTTGGAGACTTAGAGACTTTTTGCCTTCTGTGGCCCTTTTTCTTTCGAGAGGGAAAAGTGAAAATTTATGTACGTATAATGAAACATATTATACTTATAATAACTTTAGAGAAATAAATGAAAAGTCATCAACGTATAACGAAAATAGATTATCCTAATAACCTGGTCCACTACTGATGTCTCCTTAATTGTTCTTATTTTCGACACTTAGGAGACATCATTTTTTGTGTTTATTTAATCAATCTGATAGACTTTTGGACTAAATATGCAATAATATGATTTTCCTCTTTTATTTCTAGCATTTTTGATTTATTAAGCTTTTGCGCGTAATATTGGTATTTTTAGTGTAAAGTTTACAGGTTTTAGATGTTAGGTAGAAGAGGAATCCGAGGAGAAAGTCAAAGATCAAAAGATAGAGTCAAGACTTGAAAAGAAATCCCGAAGATATTATTTTTAGAGCTGAAAATCCATTTTCCAGGCCATAGATTGCTGATTTCGAGGTGCTTAAGCGATGATTTAGCCGCTGACCTTTGAAGAGAAAACGCTCCCTATCGAGTTACGGAACTTTAGCAACTGGAATGAGGTCAATCGGAGTCATAACGCATCGGGAAAAGCCGTTTTAGTGAAGGCATATCAGCAGTTACGGGATTTTGGGCTAAGTTAGTGGATTTGGGCCTTTTATATTTCATTTAATTAAAAGCCTTGGTCCAAGTCCGAATTTACACTTATAAAAGGAGGTCTGGACTTCTATTTTACAAACAATTCACATTCTACAAGATTAAACACCAGAGAGAAGTCAACGGAAGGAAGAAGAAGAAACTACAAGAGCTGGAGAGGGTCTATATCTCCGTTCGTAGTCATTCCTATTTCGGAAATTAGGTTTTTCTTATCTTTAAAATCAAATATGAATTCCTTTACATTTAATTTAGTTTTTCTTTTTAATATGAGCTAAACAATTCATAGTGCTTGAGAACAATTAATGGGTGAATCCCGATCTTATTGAATTACGAATGTTGAATTTGGGTTTCTGTTAAATTAAATTAAATTAGGTCTTTTACTCTTTTCAATAAATTGAGATTAATTACTGTTTTTGGAGTAGCTAACTAAGAACAGGTGTTAGTATCTAGGCTATTCCAATTAGTGGCGATTGGATCATCCTGACGGAGGGTTTAGGTACGGAAATATTTATTTAATCTAAAATAGAAGCTATTGATTCTGACGAACTTAGCTAATTTTAGGGCCAATGAGGTAAATAAAACTTAAACATCCAAAAGTGGATCATATTTACCCTGACGGGACTAGTGACACTCTAGGATCGCCTTATAGTCCACCCTGACGGGGGTATAAGGAATTTAGAATCCCGACCATTGTAATTGACCAATTTAACTCTTAAACAACATAAGTTAGGAAATAGGATTGGGAGGATCCTTGCGTTCTCAAGTGCTACATCTCATATTGCGTTTTACATCATTTTACTTGCGTCTTAGCTTTTATTTGCATTTTAATATTTGTCTTTCATTTACTTAGCATTAATACAAAACCAAACAAACATATTTTATTTACTTGCTTTCATAAGTGCAATCAATCATTAATAGATAAGCATTGTAGTCAACCATCCCGTCCTTGGAACGAATCTGTTTTATCAATTATACTACTTGGGACAACCGTACACTTGCGGTTGTGGTTCGATCACATTTGCATTTATTTTAGAACACACAAAGAACCACCAACTATCCACTTGTGAAGTAGACTTGGACCTTTTACATTACACATATGACTTGGACTAGCCCAGCAGTTTGTAACATATTTTCTACTATTGGAGGTACGTTGTTCCATCCACAAAACCGTCAATTTTTCCCCTTTTTTGTCTTAGTTGGTCTAATATTAGAATATTAATTTATGCTAGAAAATTAATATTATATATTCCACTTATTAATTAATATTTATTATTCGATAATAAAATTAATTAGCAACATGAAGCAAAATAAATGCACTCGTCAGTGTACAACTACGTGGGTTCATCGTTAAACCAGATAGTAGTTATTTAAATTAACTATAATCGAGGTTGGTGTCTAACAACACTTCCCAATGACCAGATAACATGAATAAACTCCGTACAAAAAAACCCGGTAAAGGATCACGCACTTAATCCCTCTATCTTTACAGCTCTGGATCATCCTTGGATATGGTATAAATGTCAAATCCCATTAGAAAATCAACTATGTTACACGTCGACTATCAACGATTGACGAATGACCTAAGAAACTCCTTTCTTCATTCACTTTATCACCTTGACTAAGGATTTGATACAATCGTTATAATCTTATGACATCATAGAGCTCAAACTCCTTACATAAATTTGATAGATTCCAACTTGAGTCACCCCTAGGAGCATATATACTTAGCTATATCCAATATCCTTTCGACTAGCAATATGATACACAAGTAGTCCAGCATCTAAACACAACTAGTACATATACAATAATAGTGATAATCTCATGTGAAAGGATTACAAGCATAAAATTCCTTATAGAGATTAATCCACTTGACAGTTCAAGGTAATTAACAATTAAGAATCTCTAGCATTAATTGATTCGATAATCACATCTCTATGTGCATTATCTATGCACCTAACTCGGTAGAGGAGAACTATCAATATTTATCCAATAAATACTCGTTAGCTACGTATTAATCTAACTGGATCATTAACGTCCTAACTCGATGATCCTTTGATAAAGAGTTTTTCAGGTTAAGTCATATGAGACATACTCTCATTATCGTGACTCCGTATGATATATTGACCTAAGTTTAACCAAGGATCCACAATTATAATATATATTCAGTATCATAAAATAAATGCATGCCACATTATATAAAGAAACAATTACTTATAACTAAATATATAAAATCATTAAAGTTAGTCACTAATGTTCAAATTTATTACAAGTAGATAAGGTTTGGGGCATTCCAACAGGTTGATCGTTTTCATTGTCCAAATTTGTACAATATCTATCCAAATATGACAGTTTTGTTAGAGAAAACGTTAGTCTAATCACATGTGAGGATTTTAAAATTCACGTCCCAAAGTGGGAAAATGACTTATAATTTAAAGATTATTTAAGAAAAAAATCCTAGATTTTTGCACTGATATGTTTACCGAGTACACTATTATTATGCTTGCCAAGTAAGCTTTTTGTGCAAAGTGTTGAGCAATTATATTCAATGTGTGATTTTTTATTTCGGCAAATGAAAAACTGATTAAATGGACAAAGCCAACTGAGAGGGTATAATTTAATGTAAATGTTTGTTATGGTTGCTCCTCAACAAGGGCGGGTATTTGTGGAATCTTTCAGAATACGAATGGAGATTATTTGCATGATTTTTAAAAGGGAAATATCGTAGAATCGACTTTTATTGCAGAGGTATGTGCAATGAGGATGGAAGAGGATAGAGGATCTAGGAAGGTATACACTGGGATGATTCACTGGTACATTGTAAAAATTTTGGGATCGGCCCAATAGACTGGTACGTGATTGTATGGACGCCATCCTCAAGAACTGAGGCTTCAAGGTGTGACACATTTATCAGGTAAGCGTGTGCGCAGTTTTGTTGGCAAGGAAGGCGTGGCTTTATAGGTCGATGCAATTCAGTTTAGTAACATGTTAGATAGCCTATAAGATGCTATTACTAGACATAAAAGTAATTGTACCACCCAAGTACCCTTAGGACTGTATTGAACATCTCGTTAGTGATTGAGTAGGTTTGTTACTGTGTTTTGGCCCAGCTGTATGGATACAACAAATATTATATTCGGAAATTAAAAAGAATTTTCAAGATATTCATAATTTCATTCTTTTGGAAAAGAAAATCAAAATATTTTTCTTAAAATGATCTATATAGAAAATGGAGGAAGAAAAATATTAGTTTATATTATATTTATCTTCTATATCTTTCAAAAGACCGAATATTCTAGAAATGAAAAGTAAAGTAAATACTCTAGAGGCTATATTGTGTTCGAATAACTCAGATTTTTATCTATTCGTTAAGGATAATCCTGAGAAGGTCATTTGGGAGACACTTCAGAAGAAGTATGGGGTAAATGATTCTAGTAAGAAGAAATACATACCGGTAAATACCAGAATCATCTCAAGTACAAGACGAAGAAAACATCTTTTCAAAAGTTGATGAACCATATGCAAGTTGAAGAAGCAAATAGAAATAAGGGTGAATTTTTATCGTTTAATGTTAATTTTTCAAAGCCTAACCTTGTTGAAAGTTCTAGTCATTCAAATAAAGACAGTTCCAAGGGAAAGGGAAAACAACATGGGTCAAACAAGAACAAAACCAGTGGCAACAAAAATAAAGGTCGCTTTCACAAACGAGGAGGCGGTTTCCAGCCCATTGGTAAGATTCAAAAACCTAAAGGCTCGTGCTATTATTGTGGGAAACAAGGACACAAGGCCTACCAATATGACCAAATGAAGGATCAAAATTTGAAACCCGTCGCCAACCTAACTGAGACCGATATTATAATTGTCGTGGTGATTGTTGAGCCAAATTTGGTGTAGAATAAGAGTGAATGCATGTACATGGGGAACTCAACCACTTTTGTCGTCTTCAAAAAAGGACAAGTTCTTCTTAAACTCACTTTTGGTAAAACCTTAGAGCTAAATGATGTTTTTTTGTCCCCTGGCGTCGTCGGAACCTTGTTTCCGGGGCTCTTCTTAATAAAGTGGGTCTTAAACTAGTCTTTTTATAGGGTGGGATAACAATAAATACAGAAAATGAGGACTTTGTTGGGAAAGGGTATTTTAATGGGGATTTATTTGTATTGAACACCATACATATGAATGAGAATGCATCTACTATGCTTACATCGTTATATATTTAGATATGTAGCATGGTTGATTAGGACATCTTAATATATTCTATATTAAAATGTTAAAAACACTCGGACTAATCCCTGTTTACAATAATGATGATTATGTCAAATGTAAAATATCTTTAGATTCCAAACATGTAAAAAAAATCTTCTAAATCTGTGACCACTAGAAAGACTAAACTTTTAGAACTAGTGTATTCCGACTTAGCTGACTTTAAAAACACAGCTAGTAGAGAAGCAAACTATACTATATAACCTTTATAATAACTACTCCAGGTTCATGAAAGTGTACCTCCTAAAATATAAGGATTTAGCGGAATAAGCATTTTAAAAATATAAGGCTGAGGTTGAAAATCAACTTGATAGAAAAATTAAGAGGTTCGAATTCCCTTAAAGAGTTTTGTAAAATTAACAGAATAATACATGAAATTAGTGCCCCATATACACCGCAACAAAATGGAATAGATGAAAGGAAAAATAGAATCCTTAAAGAAATGATTGTCATGTTAATTAGTCTAGGTTTACCAAACAACATGTGGGGGGGGGGAATTATTATAACTAATGATAGCTGCACAGATCGTGGAACCCAGGATAATGATGAAGGTAATATTATGCTTACCGATGATACATATACTATCTGGCTTTGTGATTCTTCAGTTAGTAAAAGTTGGGAGCTAGCTAGCATCTATGTTGTAGATCTCCCCGCCTAGGCGTCAACTCCCCCCTCAAGCGCTTACGCCTAGTTAAAACTCTAGGCGTTTTTTGTCTAGCACCTTAGTCGCCGTGTAATAGGCGCCTAGCCCGACTAGGCACCGATTAATGGCATAAAATGGCCGCCTAGGCGTCGATTAATGGCAAAACATGCCCGTTTGTTATTTTTCGTATTCTCGAGAATTTTTTAATTGATAATATAACACAATTTTTAGTATTTTTATATATAGTATAGTGTTTTTAGATGAATTTTATAACTTAAATAGTTAAAATTGCCATAATTACTACATATATGTTACTAAATATACAAAAATACACAGCGGGATTCAAAACCGTATAATTCCGCCTAGGCCCCGTGTAATCCCGCCTAGGCGCTAGGCCCGGGTCGACCGCCTAGGCCTCAAAACCGAGATCTACAGCATAGGCTAGCATGGTGGCAATTGATATGAACAAGGAAGGAGAAGTGCAACAGAAGATCAATAAGAGGGGGAAATTAATGAAATTGTGGAGGGACAAGTTTGGGCAATCCTCCTTGCCATGTGATCTGCAGCAGATCTCAACCTTCAGAGTAGCTCCTTTTACTCTGACAACTTTGAAATTGTTCAAGGTATTAATCTTTGGAGAGGAATCAATCGGAGAATCTTATCAATGGTAAATTATGCTTGGAGGTGGATAGATCGATTCCCAGACTGGAAAGTCACACACATTCGACGAGAATTTAATGGAGTCGCGGATACGCTAGCTAAACTTACCAGACTTAATGTTGATATTTCGGACTACCCTTGTGGGACAGTTGTTGATTTATATCATAGCCTCAATAAACTATGTAATGATAGGGGCATAGGTTAAATTGTCTTTGATTTTATTTTAATGACATAAAAAGGGGAAGATGTCTTATCTGCATGTTATGTACGTAATAGAGTACCACATACAAACTTAGACAAGACACCTTATGAGTTAGGGAAAGGTTTTCCACCTAACCTGAAATACTTAAAAGTGTAGGGGTGTCTGGTGATGGTTGGGCTACCCAACTTCAAGAAAGTCACAGATGGACCTAAGACCATAGGTTCAAAGATGAAATTTATCGAAAAAGAAAATCATAATTCACGATCGACAAAATATCTCAAAAACATAAAATTACATATCTAATACTACTTATGTTATATTTTTACATAATAGAGATATGCAAGACTACAACCATTCAATGTATAATCCAAAAAAAAAAAAAACCCTTATGATTCTATTGGTTGTTCTTCAACTATTGTTGGTTGATTAGATTAGAAATCATTTTGTGTAAGATTAGATTATACTGCAAATTAAACACAAACCACTTTATATGAGGCCCTATCCTTGGTTGGGCTTAGTGTAAAAAATTATAAATGCCACGCCAAAGGTAGGGTTGCAGGGTTGGGCCGGTTTGGGAATTAATTGCTCAGCTCTACCGCGTATGTATTACTATAAAGTTGGTAAAATGTAGTTGGTAGTTAAATATTATTCATATCACAATGAATGCGGTCACGTTTATTATCACTAGTCAAGGCTATAATTTTATATTTATATACACAGGTTAGCATAGGCTTTATGTGTCTTTCTTTTTAGCTTACTGGTCTTTCCTTATCGGTCTAAAATAATTCATCTTTGTTTATCCTGATCTTTTATAGTTCTTTGAAGCACTTTAATTTGTGGGTAAGTTTATTTATATGTTAACTAATTAATATTTCTTTAAATTACATATTCTTTATTCTTCAATTATAATGAGGAACGCTCAATTTTTTTTAATATATTCAAGGTTATTTTCTGGTTCATCAATCAATCTGATAATAACTATTTTTATTAGAAAATATTTTGACTCCAATGAGAACTTAAATTTATTCAATGGTTTAACTCATATTAGTAAATAAATTGAAATTGTGGAAAAATACAAAGTTAATTTGATTTATTATATCCAAATATTTTCAATCTTACTTTTGTTTTATTTGATCATCTCAATTTTTCCCTTGACATAGGCAAAACCTTAGTTATATCTGTTTTATTTTATATTAGAATTTAAAATAAATTTATTCTACGTCATATATAATAAATTAATTTTTCATTATCTAATGGCCTCCAAATGGTATAATAAATTTTGCATATATTTAATTGTTAATATTGTCGACAAATATTAATATTTAATTCTTATTTTAATATTGAATTTTGGTCATTAATAAAGATTATTAATCTCTAGGTATATATAGTATAAATAGTCTAGATACACTTAAAAGAGCCTTCCGAGATATGTAGCAAAATGAGATTGTAAAAAGTCAATTTACAAACTCATATAAATGGAAAGAAAAGAAGGAAATATAGATGATTTTTTATTTTATACATTGTTTGTATTAGGAAAATTTATGAACAAAAGAAAGGTAGTCATTCTAAAAATCACTTAGGTATCTATTTTTATTATCACCCCAAATTGGAGTCAAATGGGAAGAATTTTTTTTATTATTAATGAATATAGGCCATAATTAACTTTTTTCTTTCTTCCCTTTTGTATTTTCTTCAATACAAACAAAATAAATATAAAATCATTTATGAAATCTTCTTTTATAAAAATTTCTAATCCGAATAAAAAAATTACTTTCCTTCCTTTTCTTTTATAATTTTTCTTTTTTTCTCCTTTATTAATTTTTTTCCTTCTAAATACAAACAGACCCTAAGATTCCCTTCTAAACGACATACTTAGTCCAAACTTTTGTGTGGTCTCTACATAATAATTTTATTTATTTTACTACTAAATTGATTTTTATATTGTGTATTAACTTAATCCCAAATTTTTTACTTATATTACAAGTTGTGTAAGAATATTAAAAAAACTAGTTTTAAATAAGGAAAAAAAACTTATTAAGATCGCATATTCATATGTGTGTTATATTTATCTGGATTATTTTAAAACTATCACATTATATGTTTTAGTGTACCTGACATCTCCTATTTGTTGATTGTCTAGGTGTAATTCAACTATTACAAATGTGTATCGAAGATGAATTCGGATTTATGTTGGCTGAGAAAGATGATTTCATTCCAGCTTCCCTTGATACATTTTCAAATAACAACGATGACCAACTAACATTGGTTAACCAAAATTTTGGTGTTACATCATTGGCAAATGAAGATATGATAACACATCAGTTTAATCCACTAATAGACATTCAAGGTTATATGACTAATGCTCATGATGATAACAATATATGTCAATTATGTAACATCAATCAAACTCTCGATCAAATCCATAATATTCCTTATGCATCTCCAACTATCAACCGTTTGACCAATGATAGCTTCCCCAATCTTGATGGCCTTGAAATAGGTCCTTATGGATTTATCATTAAACAACCTACGTCCTTTTCTACTACACCATATGAAACTCAAACCACTTTCAATCCTTTACCAGTTGTACAAGATGGATCAAGTTCAATGGTTTCACATTAAGAGATACAATTCCCATTGAGGTTATCAACATCACAACTACAACTTCCAAACTCTGGAGAGTCATCGCGGCATGCATCTGGGATCAATCGGGAGCTGACTCTTGATATGATTGTTGAACTTCTATTTAAAGATAGTCCTTAAGACTGTCAAAAAACTTTTCAATTGTTTTTATATTTAGTATACTTTTGATTTTATGTAAAAAAATTATAATGTAATAAGTCGTGCATTATATCATATTTTTTTCGTATTATATATGTTGTTCTTAAAAGCTATCTATATGAAATGAAGTGAGTTAATTGTTTATGTATGATATATTAGGAAAAAACATAGAATATTAATTGTTTCAATTCGTCCACTAATATTTATCCATTATGGTTTTATACATAAAATAAATAATATCATTTGTTAATATCATACATACTAAATATCCTTCATCTATACTTGTTTTTTTTTACTAGCAAGAAAAAAAAAAAATTCTCTCTCTAAGCTCTCTAGAAAAACTAGCCGTTATCAGTAAAAATTGCTTCTCCCTTCAATCCAACGCCGGAGGCTCCTCCGGACAAGATGGGTTTGGAACCACCAGCGCCGCCACAAGGAGGTGATGCACGAGACACCTTAATGGTGGAGAATAGTCCGATGGTAGGCGGCGGCGATGAGGATTTTCCTCCCCTTGTTGCTGATGAACAACGATTTAACAAAAGGGCACGATCAATTGAGGAACCGGGTGCGCGATTTGAGAATAAGGCTGTCAAACCGGTTGTAGCAATTCCGAAATCAAACAATATTAATCCAAACAAAAAGGTTTCAGGTTGGCATTCTGCTCTTATGAGTAATAATTTTATTATACCTGAGATCGTTGACCTAGAGGAGGCTAAATTGAACAAAATTAATGGGTTAGATGCAAAATTATTAGATTCTATAAAAGATGATGAACCCGTTCCTAATTGTGAATTTCCTCAAGTCCTTAGGACAAGAGATGAGATTCTAGAGGGAATTAATTTGTGGAATAATACAGTGGTTGTGAGACTTTTAGGTTCTAGAGTTAGTTTTGGTTATCTTTCGACTAAATTGAAACAAATCTGGGCTCCTAAAGGTATGATTGACTTAGTGGATGTAGGCTTTGGTTATTTTATGGTAAAGTTTGCTAATAGGGATGATTGTGAATTTGCCTTGGCTGGAGGTCCGTGGATGATCTTCGATCATTACCTAATTGTTAGGGAGTGGTCACCGGATTTTAGGCCACAAACGGATTCTATAACTACAACTACGGCTTGGGTTAGGATATCGAATGTTGGAATGCATAATTACACGGGGCGTATTCTTCGGAAGATGGGAGATCAAATAGGTAGAACCATTAGAATTGATCCGTTAACCAAGGCTAGAAAGAAAGGGAACTACGCTAGATTGGCTATTGAATTGGATTTAGGGAAGCCGTTAACACCTAAGATTCACATTGGAGGCGAGGTTTGCTTAGTGGAATATGAAGGATTGCATCTTGTTTGTTTCGAATGTGGCAAGTTTGGACATCAACAAGATAAGTGTAATAAAGGCGAAAATAGTTTGATAAATGTAGAACAAAGTGTTGAAGCGAATGTGGAGGGTCAGGAGGTTTCGTCAAATAAGGAGATGGTTGTGGAACCTACTTATGGGGAGTGGATGACCGTGAAACGTGCTAATCGAGGGAACAATAAGAACGGAAACAAGCTAAGTGTCAATGGTAATAAAGGGGTGCTTAGCAAGGATTTGGGCTCAAGATTCAATGCATTATTTATGGAGGATGGTGAGGTAGTCGCTCCGGGGAATAATAATATTAATGTGCAAAATGTGGGGAGCAACAAAGCTTCAACTAGTGCAGGGACTAGGTCGAAAAGGAATAAAAATAGTGGAGCTGGTAATAAGAATAAGGAACGGACAAGTGGGGGCCATAGAATAGTAACTGCTCCTGACTTCGAAGTGAGGAGGGAGCTGATTTCAGCCCCTGATGTGGTATTTTTTAAAGCTACTAAGGCTGGAAATGAGGGACAGCAGGTGAGTACAAAGAGGGATGAGGTAGGTGTTCAGTCGAATGGGAAGGAGGTAAGTACAGTGGTCGAATCACAGGGTGAGAGAGGAAGAAGCAGTAGCTTGATCATCCGGGAAAATGGTTCTGAAGTAGGGCGAATTGATGGGGCGAGAGAGGGCGTGATAGAGCGAGATGAGAGCAAGTTGGAGGGCCGAGTGGACACTGCAGAACCTCCTGTCCGAGGAGGAGCTGCTGGAATTTCAGAAAAAGAAAAAAAAAAAAAAGAGGCAGAATCTTACCTGGAAAATGCAGGGACCGGATGTGCAATTAACTCTTCAGGTGCTGCAGCGCATGTCACCATCTCCAGGGGTGAAGCAGCTGCTGCTGAAGGGTCCAAAGAAAGAGAATTTCCACCTGGTTTCGGGGGTGGAGAGTGGAGCGAGGACTTCGAGAAAGAAGAGCCGGACATTTCGAATTGTTCAACTGTTCCGGAGACACAATTTGAAGATGGAGACGGAGATGCTTTAATGGGTGTTGGTCCGGAAGGAGTAGCATCCGAGGAGCAGGTTTCATCCTAATCCGTTGTATTTTATTTTAACTAATATTATTTTATGGATACAGGCAATACTTTATTAGGGAGATGGGATGATAATCCTTTTCCTCTCAACGTGTTGGTGTGGAATTGCCATGGAGCGGCGCAAGATAATTTTCAACGGGTGGTACGAGAAATGATTAGGACCTATCGTGTTTGGCTTACGGTTATTGTCGAACCGCGTGTTAGCGGGGCCAAAGCGGAGGAAATAATTAACGGTTTAGGGAAGGCGAATTCAATCCGAGTTGAGGCGGAGAATTTCAGGGGTGGCATATGGCTATTATGGGATGATTCGGATATAGGCGTTCGAGTTTTATCGGCTGGAAAACAGGTAATTAACATTGAAGTGTCAAGGACTAATTGTGTTACTTGGTTTTTTTCAGCTATTTACGCGAGACCAGTGGCAAAAGATAGAGAACCTTTATGGGAAGCGCTTAAGCAAGCGTTTAGTGGGATTAGAGAACCGTGGCTCATTGCGGGAGATTTTAATCAAGTGGGGTCTGAGGAGGATAAAAAAGGGGGGACACCGGGTTTCACACGAAGGATGGAGAATTTCGAAAACTGGAGAGATAGCTGCGATTTGACTGATTTGGGTTTCGAAGGTCCTAGGTTTACGTGGTGTGATTCATGGAATACAGGCCAAAAAATTTTGCGGAGACTTGATAGAGCTTATGGTAATACGGGGTTGCTTGAGTTGTTTCCAGCTGTTCGTGTAACGAATTTGGATCGAAGACACTCTGATCATGCGCCTATATTAATTGGATTAAATCAGGGAGTTCAGAGACCGGCCGCGAGGTTTCGATTCGAGTCCGCGTGGTGCATCCACAAAGATTTTCAGGAATCGGTTAAAAGGTGTTGGAATTCAGAAAATGCAGACTTAGGGGAACGCCTGGTTAGTCTTAAGAAGCATCTTTGCAGTTGGAAGAAGGATGTGTTTGGAGACTTGAATAAAAAGAAAAGGATAATTCTCGCTAGGCTCAAGGGAATCCAGATTTCTCTCCAGCGTAACTATAACCCATATTTGTTCAGGTTAGGGAAGCGTCTTAGGAGTGAATATTTGAGTATTTTGGATGAAGAGGAATTGTTATGGTTTGAGAGATCAAAAGAGAAGTGGATCCGTTCGGGGGAAAAGAATACTAGGTATTATCATCTAGCCACTTTGAAGAAACGGAAGACAACGAAGATTTCAAGACTGATTAATTCGAGTGGAGATTGGGTCGATAATAAGGAGGAATTAGGGGTGTTGGTGAGGAATTTCTATGTGGAGTTGTACACGGATAATAGTAAATTTGTGGGTCCGTTTGCCTTACCACATGGCGTCAGGTTAGGGGAATTAGAAAGAGGTATTTTGGAGGAAGAGTTTACAGATGAGGAAATTAGAATAGCGGTCTTTCAGTCGAATCCGAATAAGGCAGCAGGCCCAGATGGTATAGCGGCGTCCTTTTATCATAAGTGCTGGGAGGTGGTTGGTCCAGAGGTTTGTAGGATGGTTAGAAGCGCGATTAGAGATGGGAGGATTTCGGATAAAATTAATGGGACCTTGGTTTATTTGATTCCGAAAGTTATGGAGCCAACTAGAGTAGGGGAATTTAGGCCTATTAGCCTAATCAACGTTCCTGTTAAAGTGATTATGAAAGCGATGGTTAACCGAATTCGACCTTTTCTAGCGGATCGGATTGGGCATAATCAGAATAGCTTTCTTCCGGGAAGATCAACAATTGATAACATTGTGTTGGTCCAAGAGATTGATCACCGTATGCAGAAGTTAACATCCAAATCAGGTTATATGGTGATTAAGATCGATTTAGCGAAAGCTTATGATAAGCTTAGTTGGAGATTTATCGAGGATACAATGGAATTTTTCGGGTTTCCGAAGACTTGGATGAAGGTGATTATGGATTCAATGTCTAATAATAAGATGCGTATCTTGTGGAATGGAGAGCAACTGGAGGAGTTCATCCCACAGCGAGGAATACGGCAGGGAGATCCTCTGTCCCCTTATATTTTTGTACTTTGTATGGAAAGGTTATCTATTTTAATTCAGGGACTTTGTGAGGGAGGTGAATGGGTTCCCATTCGTCTTCATCGTCAAGGTCCCGGTATATCACATGTGTTTTTCGCAGATGATCTGATGCTTTTCGCGGAGGCGGGAATACGTCAAATTGAGCTTATTAAAGAGGTGCTTAGGGTGTTTTGCGACGAGGCGGGTCAGACCGTGAGCGAGGAGAAGTCACTAATTTATTTTTCGAGAAATGTTGAGAATGAGGTGGCTATGGATCTTGCAAATAGAAGTGGGTTTGTGCTAAGTGATTCGTTGGGAACTTACCTTGGGACGCCAATCCGATCGCAACGGTTACCACGAGGCTTTTTCCGTCGGGTTACAAATAATATGAGAAGTAAACTTTCTAATTGGAAGGGGCAAAATCTTTCCATGGCAGGGAGAATCACTTTGGCTCAATCGGTATTGTCCGCTATACCTACGTATTTAATGCAAACGATGAAATTTCCTATTTATGTGTGTGAGGAGATCGATGGTATCATAAGGGACTTCATTTGGGGTTCGTCGGAAGAGGGGAGAAAAATTCATTGGTTGGCCTGGGACAAACTTTGTTGGCCAAAGAAAAAAGGCGGATTGGGGCTTCGAAAGAGCTTTATTGGCGAAGTTGGGTTGGAAAGTCCTCCAAGGAGATTCGGCGCTATGGGTACAAGCGTTAAATCACAAGTATTTTCGTGATGGAATGATAGACCGAGTGCCAAAACCGACGGATTCTAGAATGTGTAAGAATATTTTAGTAGGTTGTGAGGTGCTAAGGCAAGGGGTCGAGGAAGTGGTCACTGGTGGGGATAGAACGTATAGGTGGAAGTTGGAAGCATCTGGAGCGTTTTCGGTTAAATCGGCTTATAATAATATGAATTTGGATGAAGGATGCACACAATTTAACTGGGATTTGGTATGGAAACTCAAATGTCCTCAAAGAATTAAAGTGTTGATTTGGAGGTGTATATGGGATAGGCTTCCCACGCGTGGTAATCTAGCGAGGAGAGGGGTGTTAGAGGATGATATATGCTCGGGTTGTGGTGAAGCTACTGAGACATCCAAACATTTATTCCAAGAATGTATTATTTATAGGGAAGTATCTAAATTGTGTACAGGGACTTTTTTGCAAATTAATAGAAATGACCCATTTAATGTTTGGGCAGGGGAGGAAATAAGACTTCATGCTGAAGCAAGGGAGATGGGAAGCGTGCATGAGGGAGCAAGAATTGGAACCTGTAGCATCTCCAGGGAGGTTCGTCCAGCAGCACACCAGGCCGGAACAGGAGAGCAGCAGGGACCTGCGGCAGAAGCTGATCAGCGCGGAGGAGCTGGAATTCTTCATCAGCTCCAGGAAGGTTCTCAGCTGCGGCCGCCACTCTTGGATGCGATTTCCGTGAAATGGTGGACCCACATGCTATCCAGGACCGCGGTATTCAAGGGAATGGAACGCCGAATTAGAACAGCAGCTCTGATTTGGGTTATATGGAAAAACAGGAACGCATCTATATTCGAAGGTGGTTCGCGAGTTAAAACTTCGAGCGAACTTGTAGCCTTAGTAAATAATGTGGCCAAGGATTATGTGCGAGCTTGGAGTGTAGAGCGAGAGGGCGGATTAGTTGTTTCCTCGCGTAGCGTACTAGTAAAGTGGACCAAGCCTAACAATGCGATTAAGCTTAACATCGATGGAGCATTTGTTCATAGAAATAAATCCGCCGGAGTAGGTGGAGTGTTTAGGAATAATTTGGGGGATTACATAAACGGGTTCGCGGGTAGGTGTGAGGCGGATGCACCCCTAGAGGCGGAGAGCTTGGCACTTCGATTTGGATTGCGTATGGCGATATCACGAGGAATTGATGATTTAATCATTGAAACGGAATCGAGTGAGTTGTATGCGCTAGTGAAGGGCGGTATGAACTCATGGGGAAGTTTGAATGAGGTCCTCCGTGAGTGTGTGAATTTACTACAGGCTAACGCACGGTTTGAGCTTGTGTGGAATTTCCGGGAAGCGAATAGCTGTGCTGATTGGTTAGCTAAGTTTGGTTTAAGAAGTGATGATGGTCCTTTAGTATATGCGGATCCTCCAGATGGTTTGTGGCGGAGCCTAACACGTGATCGCGTTGGGTGGGCTGTGCCTCGTATTGTAATAGATAACTAGAATATTTCTTTAGAAGAGTTTCTCTTCAGGGTCTTTTGACCTCTTGTGTAACAAAAAAAAAAAAAAAAAAATATCCTTCATCTATATATTAAATGCTCCTTGAAAAAATAATTTTTAAAACTAGAATATGGAAAAGAGTAATGCTGGGTATCACCCAAAAAGTGATCACCCAAATATCACCTTCCTAGGTGGTCCAATGAAACTGTTTCATATAAGAGAGAAAAAAAAAAGTAATCAGGAAAGAGAAACAGTTTCATTGGACCACCTAGGAAGGTGATATTTGGGTGATCACTTTTTGGGTGATACCCAGTATTACTCTATGGAAAATAGTGGTATACAAATGTACATATATGTGTCTTTTTTTTATGTATTGGTGTTTGGGCTAGCTTACGCGCACCACGACTATTCTCATAGGAAATATACACGCCATTGAGCTAATCCCAATGGTTATGTACATATGTGTCTTTTTTTTAGATGTATGGGTGTCCGAGCCAGCTTACGCGCACCACGACTATTCCCATAAGAAATATACACGCCTCTTCATGCATACTCCCATTTAATGGGAAGGGAGGGGATTCGAACCCTGTATCCCCTAGATGAGAGACAGGCATCCTGACCATTGAGCTAGTCCCAATGGTTATGTACTTATGTGTCTTGTTATTATAATTTGACGCTTGTTTATGTACAAATAGTCAACAAATTTGTGGCATCCTTAAACCATAAAAAATGATATATATCACCCAAAATCATACTACCCAGTGTACCACCCATGATATACCATGATTCGACTACAAGTAAATTAGAGTTAGATTGAGAAAATCAAGATATTGACAATTAATTTTTAATCTAATCACACAACGTTATAGGTGGTATGATTTTGGATAAAAAAAATATCATTATTCAAATATGTTAAACATAATTTTTTTGACTAATCTTGGTTTAAGAATAACACAATTTTTTTGACTAATTGTCAATTGATTTGTTAGACATAAGTTACTAGACATTATTGTTAGCAATTGAGATTCTTATTCCCCTTTGTAGGAACCGGGGTATTGGTTAATCTATCTTCTAGTTGTGTGTTATTTTACGTGAAAAAAAAAAAGATTCTTATTCCCTTTCATATTAATTTCCTTTTTGATTTACTTTTGGTATTTAGTAGAGATTCTCTCGCATGGTGTGTGGGTATTTATAGATAAGGAACCCCCAATATACTTGGTATAATTTTGGAAAACACCAAATATGTGCTTTTTTTTAAAAAACACCTAAAAAATTCTAGATTTTAATTTTTTTTAATAGATTTTACAAATATTCTAATTTTATACTTAAAATGCTTTTTTGTCAAGCACTAAAATGCTTTTAGATATTTTAAAATGTTTGCTTTAAGGAGAAACACCAAATATGTGCTTCTTAAAAAAAAAAACACCTATAGTGATTTTAGATTTCAAATTATTTTTAACAATTTTTTCAAATCTTTTAATTTTATTCTAAAAATGACTTTTTGCATTAAAATAAGCACTTCCAAACGGACCCTAAATATAACTTTCACTCATGTTACGTTCCTATTATTTTTATTATACTTGTTATTTTTTTTGACGGAAAAAATATTATACTTATTATCTTGTTTTTTCATTTTGTGGAAAGTAATCATACAAATTTTGCATCATATTAAATTCAAACGAGTTTTATCATTTAATCGTAAAGCCTATATCAATATTGAGGCAATTACCAATACCACCCTAGAGGGAGGTGATATTATCCATAAAAGTCATGTCTAATATTAAAAACATAATTAGACAATAATACCCTTAACTAAACATTGCCACCAAACTAAATTTTCCCAACAAACTAAATTTTCCCGCCAAAAAATTTCCAACCAACTTTTTCGGCCAAATTTTTTTTCCCACCAAATTTTTCCGGCCAAATTTTTTTCCCACCAAATTTTTCCGGCCAAATTTTTCTCCCACCAAATTTTTCCGGCCAATTTTTTTCCTGCCAAATTTTTCCCACGAAACAAAATTCCCACCAAAATTTATGTGTTGTTATTTGGTGGGAAAAATTCCACCAAATTATATTTAGAAGTCTATGTACCGGAATGATGAACAAGGATCTACCTAGTTGAGCTAACCCCAACTCTTTTAGGAAACAAAGAATTTGCTCAACTCTTTTTTCTTTTTCTTAAAACTTGTGATTTTTATTCCCCCATTTTTCTCCTTAGAATTTGTGATTTTTTTTCTCTATACATAGGACCTTAAGTTTTATATCTAGAATGTTGAGGCTCTCGAATCTGTAATTTTATATCTTTTTTTGGACATAAGTAATTTTATATCTAGAATTAACGAATATCTTGTCTGTTTATTGTATATTTATTTTTTACTAAAAAAAACTGTATATTTGTTTAATTCTATTTTAATCAACACTAAAATGATTATCTTTATGAAATGTAAATTGTAGCCTTTTAGGTGGGTCTACTCCATATATCTTGTGAGCCTTTGTAGTTCAAAATCAACTTATTTCTCACTTCTAACACAAAAATGCAAACTCCATCTCCAAAGCAAAAGAAGCAAATCTGTGGTTGGGGTTCTCAAATCTCAATGACCAATACTGAAGCTAACTTTTAATTAGTTGGTTCTCATTACAACCCCATATTTCATTGACAAACAGGCAAAACACATATGAAAGAAGAAATTCACTTTGACAAGATAAGCAGATGGTCATACCATTACTGCTAATTAACGTATGATATAGCTTAGAATCAACAGCCACACTTCAGTAATAGAAGGGAAATTCATATTTGAGTAATAAAAGTGGGAAGTAGACATTTAGTTGACATTATAATACACACAATTATCCATCCTATTCCTATTCATATTCATCCACCTTTAACTCAATAATACACCAAGTTCTCTCTACTCTCCTGCTCCTGTATAACATTTAAATTTAAAATGCAACAAGTGGTTAAACCATATCAAGGAAGAAAATCTCAAAATGCTAACTGATTCTATAACTCAATTACTGATTCATTGAATCATTTGATAGCACACTAAATTTCGCGATCTGATTTTCAAACACGCAAATCATATTACACACAATACTTACAAATCCCAAAACTGTAACATGTTTAGATTACATAAACTCTCATTTACAGTCTACATAACTCTTCAATATATCCTGCATAACTCTTCAATAAGTCTACTAAACTACTCATAAACTACATTAAACATTGTAAAAAATTACCTGCAAAAGTATTCAGAATCGGTTTCTTCTCTTATATCATGTGGATGACACGAATCAACAATCATATGAACACATGATTGACATACCATGTGAATGGTCCAAACATGCTTGTATTACACAACACCCACTTTTATCAGTTGCTATCACAAGCAGGGGCGGAGGCACGTGAAGGGTAGGGGGGGCCATGGCCCCCCCTGATTATTTTAAAAAAAAAATTCCTTTGTTAAAAAAAAAAAAATTAATATTGTGCTATTTTACCCTTAAATTTTTAAAAAATATTTATTTGGCCCCCCCTAAATTTTCAAAACATTCATTTGGCCCCCTTTAAATTTACAAAACATTCATTTGATCCCCTAAATTTTCGGAATCTTAATTTAATTCTCTAATTTTAAGAATTTAATTTATTAAACTTATAATTATTTTATTTTTTTCAATAAAATATATGTTATTTTGTATTAAATAAAGAATAATCAGTTACAAACAATAGTATTTGAACTTATAGTGCAGTTTTATCTAATATAAAGGTTTATTTTACAATTTTTTCATAATATATGGAACTACGATGCAAATAAGTCCAAAATTTTTTTTTCGTGGGCGTTGCCCCCGAACCCCCTTGGCCCCCCAACTAAAAATTCCTGCCTCCGCCCCTGATCACAAGCAATTTTCTACTATCTCGCTTAAAACATGCTGTCATGAATAAAATCAAACCAAACATTAGCGTTTTATAACAATTTAATAAATCGCTCAAAATCTGTAAATAATGAAGTTTCCTCAAAACGAAACACCAATAAAAATCCCATCTTGTATATTACTCATTAAAATCGAACTATTGAAAAGCGAAACTTAATCTTAGTTAAATTTAAAGTGAGTAGGCAGGGGAAAAGGGAACAGGGGAGGGTTCAGTTAAAGGACCAACGAGTAAATCTCAGCAGCAGCTGAAACAAACCCAAGTGAGCCACTTTTAGCTGCTTTAGAACAAACCACACAAAAATCTCTTTTTCAATATTTGATGAAATGATAATACAGAACATCTGAATCAGAAGTGAAATCACCCCCATATTCTTCTACAATATCGATTTCTTCATCACAAATCAAACTCCTCTAGACCCTTCGAAATCTAATTGAAATAAACGATCAACCCTCCTCGACCATTCACCTGCTTCATCCATGGAGGAGAGATCGGAAATAGCAGGGTGGTGGATGGTGACGACGATGGTGGTGGCGATTCCGACGGCGATGGCGAAACAAAGTGACCGACGATTTCAGAGAGACCAGAGGAGGAGAGAGAACGTATTATAATATATATTTGATTAGTTATACAAGAACAAAAAAGGAAACTAAATTATCTTATAGGACTTTTATTGACAATTTAAATTAGATGATGCTGGAGGGCTATTATTATTAGTTTCGTGACTTAGATGGTAATTTTCTCATCAATATTATCACTCAATAATGAACAATATTTTTGTTTCTTCAAAACACGCCACAAATAAAATAATTTTAAAAAATAACACTTCAACATGATAAGTCATTTAAATTTGAGCAAATTCCATTTTTAGGCCATTACCTATGATTAAAGAGATAATTACACCTAGGGTCTTGACCACACCCCCCTCTTCAAGATGGGGACCCGGCCTAGAGCCTCTTCTTACTAAAGACCTTAGCAACTTTTTAACACATGAACCCCAAAACCCCAATTACTAGACTACCCCTCTTTTGTTTTCTTCCCCCTATATATACCAAATATTACATCTCACAGCTCATTATTCTCTCACCTCCCCTCCTCACCTATTTCTCTCTCCTCCCCCCATCTCCCAAACCGCCACCACCACCTCCATAACATAACGCCGCCATCAACCACCACCGCCAGATGAAGCACCAAAATAACACTATCCGGCGAGCTTCACTGCAACCACCACCTCGAGCTCGTGCAAGTCCGGCGAAGCACCACCACACCGAGAAGCTTCCTGCAGTGGTAGATCGAGATCCAGGCCGCTAGTTCACCTCCATCCCCCCTCACCTCGCTGCTAGCCTCGCCGGAGTTCTGCAGCAACAAAAGAGATCCTCGCGCAGCAACCATGGTAGCAAAAGAGAGAGCTCGATCCTCGCCGGAGCTCTGCGCCTGTTCGCGCAGCTTGTTCGAGATCCGAGATCCAGCGTTAGAAGGCTGCAAACGGGTGGTGGTTGTGGTGTTCTCTGTGGTGAAGAAGGTGTGGTGAAGACTCGCGGATGGTGGTGGCTTCGCGAGGTTCGATCTGAGTCGTGGTTGCCTTCATCTGCTGCTGGGTGTTGCTGCTGCTTCTTCTTGATCCTCGCGAGTGGTGGTGATCGGCGCTGGAGTGAAAACCAGGCCAGCTTCGATGGAGAAGATGAAATACGATCGGCTTTTTTGAGTTTTTTTTTTTCAGATCTGGTCAAACAAAAAATTAGTTAAGTTTATTTTATTATTTTAATTGTATATTGGGTTGTAATTATGTAATTATTCATTTTTGTGTAATAAAATATCAATAAAGATTGTTTTGACTATTTTATGTCTTGTTTTTTTAATAATACTCACCAAATGAATAAAATACTCATCAATTTTATGAGTACTCATAGATTTTCTTAGAGTACTCCGAGATTTTTCTTAGAGTACTCCGAGATTTTCTTAGAGTATTCCGAGATTTTTCGTGCACTCAAAAAATTTTTAGAGAGTACTCTGCAAAATTATAGAGTACTCCGCAAATATATAGAGTACTCTATGTTTTTTCCGATACTGTCAGTTTTTTCCGATACTCTATGTTTTTTCCGGTGACCGGTGACTGGTGGTCGGAGGTCGGTGGTCGGTGGTCGGTGGTTGGTGGTTGGTGGTCGGAGGTCGGTGGTGGGAGGTTGGAGGTAGGTGGGTAGTGGTAGGTAGAGGAGAGAGAAATAGTGACATCACACTTTTTTGTCTTTTAGTGATAGTAAGGGTAGGAAAGACTATTGTCAAAATTCAGGTCCCTAAGAAGAATGCCATTTAAGAAACTACTCTATAGAGAAGACAATTTGTCTCCAAGACCCTATATATAATTCACCCATGATTAAAAACACTTTTGGGTCAAACGTTTCATAATACCCATTATTAGGCTAAAGGTATAAAAATTGTCCATTTGGACATTTAAATCAAACTATATCATTAGTTATCCATCACAAACTAGGAATTTTATTTAAAGTGTCCAAATTACCCTTAAAATCTATGAAATATCTCACATGATTATGGCTTGTGTGGAAGTGCTTATTTTAGAGCAAAAAGACGCTTTAAATAAAATTTAAAATTTTAAAAAATTATTAATTATGATTTTGAAATCTAAAATTATTTTAAGTGCTTTTGTCAAAAAGCACCAATTTGGTACTTCTCATAAAAGTGTTTTTCAAGATAAAAAAAATTTAAAACGCTAGAAGCACTTTTAAGTTTTTTCCAAAAAAGCACTTTCAAACGGGCACTTAGTGAAATGGCCTAAAATATACATTTTTAATACCTTTGGCTTAAGTATGAGCATTTTGAAATGATTGGCCTAAAAATGTTTTTATGTCATAGGTAATGACCTAAAAATGTAAGTTACTCTTTAAGTTTTATCAAATATACCTTTATTTTAATATTTAATTTTTTAAAATCATTTAATAAAATAATAATTTTCAACTTAATGGTCAACAATCTCCACCACCTCAGTCATTGGTGGGACCACAAACAATTTTTTGAAAAATAGATTATAAATCATTTATAAACACACATGCAATATATATATATATATTCTTATTAGATTTGAGCTCCCGATATCTATAGGTATCATTAATAATAAATTACTACATAACACTTTTCCTACTGATGTCTACTCATTTGTGATAGATTTATGTTAAGATGAGACATCATTTTTAGTGATTTAGAAGTCTTTCTATCGTTTTTCTTGAGAAATAGTACACTTTCCTATTTTGAGTCTTGATTGAGTAAAATAATATTTTTAGAGCCTATTGGGTTTAATTATTTATTTAGTGTGAAGTTTTAAAGATAATTATGGAGATTAATTAGATTCCAAGTCAAAGACTAAGAGATATGGAAAGAGATAAGCATGGTAATTGGAGATAAGGAAAGAAAAGCTTAAAACATGGAAAAGGAAAAGCGGCCTTAAATCTGAATTTCTGCACCTACGACCACAAATCAGCTTATATCTCAAAATCGGTGTGGAATTTGGAGAAACGGTCAAGAGAAAAGTTGAAGATCTTTCCGAGGCGATGAATTTCGACTACTCATACGCGTCAAAAGGATGAGTATTGAAGCTTATGGGACCAAAACAAAAACGGGTCTGATTTCATGATTTAGGGTTACGAATTTGAGTTGGGCTTTGAGTCCATTACTTACCTTCTCCTTCAAGAAAACGAATTAGGTCTTCTAAACACCTATAAATACACCCTTATATCACATGTAAATTATCCTTGCCCCAGAGTAATTAGTTCTAAAAGTTTTATTCTTCCAAGTTATTGTAGAGAGTAAGTTGATGTCTTTTATTATTTCCTTTAGTTTATTTCCTTCAGGTATGAACTAAACTTCCCATAGCTTGGGTTTTGCATCATGTATAAACTTTGAATTCTAATTTCTTTTATCTAAGTTTCTTTGAGAATTTCATGTTTTAATCTGATATTAGCTGCTAATGACTATTTTCCTTGCTAGTGCACGAGTATAGGATTACCTTAATAGTAGTTAGATGATCGCCTTAGCTGGGTGTCTAATTATTGAAACACCACATAACATCTAGTGTCGATATTGGTCTTGACAACACTAATTCTAACTAGATAGTCATTAGGGTATAATTTAATCACTATCACCATGTATGGAAATTGATTGCTTAGGGCCCTAGTGGCGTAGGATAACCCTATTTGAACCAGCCTCGTGGTGTGTCCGTAGCCCCCTTGGTCGCTCTCAAGGTCTAAGGTATGGGAATTTAGTATCCTGACTAAATATCTAAGAGCTAATTATCTCCCTTATTAACTAGATTTGATTGAAAGAATTAGAAGGATTAGTGCATACTAGCAAAACCTAAGCTATACTTCTCATCTCATATTTCTTTGTATTTAATTTACTGTTTTTATTTTCCTTAGTTTAATTAATAATCTCGAATTTATTCCCTTTATTTTCTGTCTTTTAATTAATTGCTTCTTACACGTTATTTCTACCCATTCGATTAATACACTAAGTCTCTGAGAACGAACTCAACTTATCATTAAAACTTGCATACGTCCTGTAATACTTGCAGTACTGTGCCTGTCTAGGGTGAGAGTGCGTTGTTTTCTGACTTATTATTTATCTATTTTTATCACACCCTAGGCGACACCACCCACTGAGCTATTAATGAGTTGAAACAATCCCCCCTTAATCCTTAAATAGGTCTTGGAGCCCTTTAATTTTTTTATTTGTGCCATGTTACCTCTTATTTTGACTTTTTATCAATTCAGTTGTAAGTACTTTGGATAGCAAAACACCACCCAAAAACACCACCACCACCATCACAAATTTTATCTGACCACCCAAAAGCACCACCACTAAATTACCCAACACCACCACCATTATAACCACCTAAGTTCTATAATCATTTAGGTTAGTTTCACATATTCACATGTCAACTTTTGGATATAAACTTTCCTAATCATGATTTAAATGGGTATTTTCTCTAAAATGAAAATATATTAATATATTTATTTTATTTCCTTATTTTTTCCAGTCCAAGCCAAAAGAATACTCAAAATCCTTTATGAATTTTCTTTGTTAAAATTATCTAATCCAAACAACATTTCCTCTCTTTTTCTTTTCTTTTATAATTTTTCTCTTTAGTGATTTTTGTGTTAATATTTAGTGAATTTTCGTTAATACTCACTACTCAGTGATTTTTGTAAATACTTAGTGATTTTGTGTTAATACTTAGTGGTTTTAAATGACACTCAGTGAAATTCAATAATACTCAAAGATATTTCTGATACTTAGAATTTTTTTTCCTGATACTCAGATATTTAACCAAACTTTTTATATTGTTGGAATTATTTTTGCGTTTAATTAACATACTCAGTGATTTACTAAATACTCAATATTTTGGTTGATCATCCCCAATGACTTTGTTGAATACTTAGTGATTTTGCTGAGTACCTAGTGACTTTATTAAGCACGGTCAAACCTCCAAACCTTCAAACCTTTAAGTTTCAAATCTTCAAACCTTCAAACTTTCAAATCTTCAAATCTTCAAACCTTCAAGTTTCAAATCTTCAAACCTTCAAACCCAAATCTTCAAATCTTCAAACCTTCAAGTTTCAAATCTTCAAATCTTCGAATCTTCAAATCTTTAAACCTTCAAGCTTCAATTCTTCAAAACTTCAATTCTTCAAATCTTCAAACCTTTCACACCTTCAAACCTTCAAATATTCAAACCTCCAAACTTTAATTCTTTAAACCTTCAAACCTTCATACTCCACCAACCCTTCTTACTATATGGATCAACAAATATAGTGAATGTATGACAATCTGGAAACTCGACAATCAAACATCTCAGACAACATATTAGCCTCTTCCCACTAACCAAAATTACACAAACCTTGGATCAACGAATTATAAGTGGCAACATTTGGGGGTAACAATATCAGGCTTAATTCCTTTTTTATTCATATGATCCATCACACTCTCTGTATCTCTTACTACCTTTCTTACCATATACATCAACAAATATAGTGAATGTATAACAATCTGGAAAAACTCAACAATCAAACATCCCAGTCAATAACATATGAGCCTCTTCCCACATACCAAAATAACACAAACCTTTGGATCAACGAAGAATAAGTGACAATTTTCTTACCATATGAATCTACAAATATAGTGAATGTATGAAAATCTAGAAAAACTCGACAATCAAACATCTCAGTCAATATCATATTAGCCTCTTCACTAACCAAAATTGCACAAACCTTGGATCAACGAATTATAAGTGTCAACATTTGGGGTTATGCCCTTATCTTTCATCTCAACAGATAGATTAACTGCATCATCTACCATTCGGACAGTCAATAATAGTGTTATATTCTTTAATATTTAGTTTAATATTCCTTATTTCTAATACCCTAAGCCACTCTCTAGCCTTAAATGTGCCATGCTTTGAATAGCTTATTTATTAAGACCCCAAAAGTAACTTCATCATGCTCACAAAGTTTCTCCATTGATATTTTATCAAACAACTTGCAAGCCTCCTCTCCTCTATGTTCAAGAAAGAGGCCCTTTATCAAGGTGTTATAGATAACAATATCAGGAACCCATATCGTTGTGTTGCAGATAAGAGTAACAATTAGAAGCAATATTCATTGTGTAATCACTTATTGGAGCACCTAAAAAGCGCATTTCTCTGAATAGAGAAAGAGTCACAGGTTAATTTTTCATCTTCGCAACACTGTTTAATAGTTATTATAGTCCACAACAGAAAGCTTGGGTCGCCTTCTGATAATTTGATATATAGTAAAACGAGTATATTCGACACTATTGATATCATCAAAGGATGAATAAGAAGATGAAATTGAAGAATAAAAGAATAGGGGAAATATGTTAAGGGATTCGTTCAAGGAACAAAGAGAAGATCTAAAGCAGAACAAAGAAGAAACACTCAGTTTCATTATGACCGAATCTACCCTAGCTTTGTTTTATAAGTGACAACATTTGGGGGTATGCCCATTGATTTGAAGAACCCGGGTTCTTCATCTCCCCTAATTAGAAGATTAATTTTGTTTCATTTGTGGTTTATTTTTGTTTTAATTTTCTATTTATATATGTTAGGGATTGTGAACTACCCATTATGCCCTTTTTAAAAAAGGGTTTTACCAAGGCCATCTCTTTTCCATATGTTCTTGATGTTATTTCAGGGAGGGCGATCTCCCAGCACCAGCATCGAAAGAGCCCGTTGTGGCACTGCGCTGGATCCTTCTTTGATTCCTAGTGGTCGACCTGGAACTTCGGCTGGGTTTATACTCGAAAAGGTGCCCGAGAAGGAAGGATCTTCTGACGAGCTAATTTAGAAAAATAATTTTTTAATTAAAAAAAATTAAGGCACATGACCTACACGTGATGAGTTAACAGAGAAAGTTAACATATTCCGTCAAAAAGGGCTACCTAGTCACGAAAATGATACTCAAGGGGCATCTAGTACCAAAAAATATAGTAGGGGGCAAACTGTCATCGCGGCCATTCTTTAGGGGGTAAACGAAGTATTTACTCCTTTTTATTTAAGTATATGAATTGTTAAGTATACTCAGTGAATAAACCGAGTACTCAGTGATTTCACTGAGCACGGGTACTATTCTTCACCATAGTTGTTATTCACTGATTACACTAAGTATCAGAAATGTACTCAACCAATCAACATGACCATTCTTCACTGCTATACTTGAAATTTTTTGCTGAAACTGCAAGGGTTTCGTTCTATCAACGAAGCTCGCATAAAAAAAACTTCCACTAAAGCAGATTTCGAATAAAGTTTCACTATCTCGAACAAAGCTTTCATGGAAGAATCACCATGACATATCTCATCAAACAAAATTGAATTGAGGAAGCAACAGATCTCGAACAAAATGGAATGGAGAAAACAATAGATCTCCAACGAAACTTGAGATTTGGTATGGAATGCAGGAATCGCCATGTTTTGCCAGGAAAGAGAACAAAAGTTGGGAAGAGAGAAAACAGGAAATAAAATGATGTAAAAAGGTTAGTCTCCCTTTATATACTCAATAGCATTTCAACCTATAAGATTTCACTAACATCTTTGATAAAGAATCTAGTCACAAGTTTTTTATAGATCATAAAAGTAATTTCTGAAATTTTATAGGTCAATCATCCAAATTATAATAGCTCAAGAATTATTTTCTAGAAAATTTGAAAATTAAGGAGCAAAGTGCAAAGAAATATATTATACCTAAAGGCCGTTATAGAATTTTCTCTATTTGCTCTAATTAAAATGTTTACAAGCGACCCCTTGACCTGAGGTCAGTCAAAGCAAATGGCTCCTCCTCGGGGAATGGATCCTCCGCTAGAGAAAATCTCTACTAGTCTCTAATAGTATATAAATCTCTACTAGTCTCTAATAGTATATAGGTGGCAATTTTTTGTCGACCAATTTATTGTTCTTGCCGCTTGTCCATAAATTGTCATGAACATTATTTATATCTTTTATTTAGTTTTGTCCATGTCACTATTCTTATTTATATACACGTATTAATGTTTTTCTTTTATCTTATATTTCTACTTTTTAAGTTTGCTTTTTATTTATGTAGCTTTTAAAAAAAATCTTGTTTTTCAAAACTTAAAATGTTGATCAATTATTAAATTAGAAAAAATGATAAAAAGAAATCAAAATTGTCATAACTAGATATTTAAAATTCAATTTTAAAAAAAATCCAAAATCACAAGATATCAAGTCTATATCGTAGATGGTCGATCAAAACATAGTGACTAGATAAAAGGGTGTGTTTTCGTCACTTGATTCATATTACCACGAACTCCGAATTTTGTATAAATTTTTTTTCTAATAAAAAAGAATCTCATGGGTTTCTTAAGTAAGGATAGAAGGGAGATAATTCAAAACTAAAAAAAAGACATAAATTAGTTTTTGATTTTCCAGTTCGCTTTTTCGGTTCGGTTTTACCAGAAAAACACCGATCTAAATAGAATCTTTTCGATTCTTTAGTAAAGTTTATATCAAACCAAACGGTATTATCAAACCAAAAAGTTTATATTAAAATTGTAGTCAGACATCCGCCATAATTTTTTTTTTCCAAAACTGAAATTTTTGGCTAATTGTTTGATTAATAAAGTTTGATAAAAAGAAATCAAAATTAGCATAACTAAAAATTTATATTTAATTTTTTAAAAAATAATCCAAAATCATGAATGATCCGGTATAGAAAGTTTTTTCAAGACATAGATGATCAATAAAGACCTAATTTCCTCAACTTTGAATTATCTCCCTTCTATCCTTACTTAAGGCACTCATGGATTTCTTTTTTATTTTAAAAAAAAAATATATAATAACAGGATAAAAATGAAATAATTTTTAGAAAGAAATAATATTTTTTTATTACAAAGGAGGTTCGAAAACCATGGTAATATGAATCAAGTTCTTAAACACTCTTTTATCTAGTCGCTATGTTTCGATCGACTGTCGAAATGAACTTTCTACGACATAAACGTGATATCTCGTGGTTTTGGATTCATTTTTTTAAATTAAATTTTTATATTTTTAGTTATGCCAATTTTGATTTCTTTTCATCAATTTCTTTTAATCAAATAATTAATTGAAATTTTTAATTTTGGAATACAGGATTTTTTGTTAAAATTACAGAAAAAATAAACTTAAAAAGTAGAAATAAATAAAAAGAAAATATTAATCTTAGTAGGTGTATAGAATAAAAATAATGACATTGGATAAAACAACAAAACTTAGTAAATGTTATTCACAAAAATTAATGGGGCAAACGGATAGAAAAAGAAATTAGTGGATAAAAAGTTGACTAGTAGAGATTTTCTCTAGCTGTGATCCATTCCCTCCTCCTCGGCCGCCAATCTCACTACATCCCGCCTCCTCTGTACCAAAACCACCACCCACCAATCCGACCACCGCCAATGGAGGACTGTAAAACAAGTAACAAAATCCAGTTTCTCACAGGTGGTCGACGAAATCAAAACTCACATCTCCAAATCCGATTTTATCGCGATTTCATTACAGAAAACCGGAGCTCATTCTTACCCATGGCAACGCCCACTTCCCATCGACACCGTCGATCTTGCCTATCTTAAAGCCAAGTACGCCGCCGAGCGCTTCCAAGTTCTTCAGTTCGCCGTTTGCCCATTCTCTTTCCAAGCTTCCAAGCTCATTGTTCACCCGTGAGACTTTTTTCACTTCCAATCTTCACCTCTGATAATTTCATCATTCAATTATTGATTATCTCGTTATCATTTAATTTTTCCTCAGAAAATGATGTTGTAAATGGTAATTTTCTCTCGCTTTTGTTTCAGGTACAATTTTCATTTGTTTCCTAGAGATGAGATGAAAATGGGGATGCCATCTTACAGTTTCTCATGTCAATCATCGTACTTAACTTCCATGGCTCAAGAAGGTTTCGATTTTAATGCTTGCATAAATAATGGTAGGTCTAATTATATATATAACCCTATTCCATAATTTAACACATAATCTTCTTCATTAAACAGGCATATCATACCTATCAAGAGCACAAGAATCATACGCAAAAGATCGAATCGGAAATCCAGTATCTAATACCCATATAACACAATCTCCATCTACACATTCAATTGCTGATTCCATTTTTATAGAAAGAATCAAGTCTCGAGTTAAATACTGGAAAGATGCTTCTCCAAATTCAAACAAACAGAATGATGGTGAGCAAATTATGGCTTTCTCATTCACCTCGGTACATCTTTTCCAACCTTCTGATATCTTACACATTATACACAATTTCATAATTAATTAATATTACATTTCCTTCAAATTTCCAATGAGATAGATCGATTTTTCTCACACATTTTTTCAGTACATCGACAAGTCCATTTCACCCCCTTCATGTGAGTCACCTATAATTTCGGGAATTTTTTCACTCAACTCTAAATTTTGTCAACAGTTGGTTGAATCTTTCAATTAACTCTCTTAAATTATTGAATTTTTTGAACAATTTCAAGGTTGTCCAACTAGGACGAACCACTCTTTATGCAAAGTTTGGTTGCATATCTCATAGCAAAAAAAAAAGCGTCCAAGTTTTGCCTTCTGTACACGAATTGAATTTTCCCTCTTCATTATTTTATGAGTGATTTCTCTGTCTTTGTTCTTTATTAATGACGCAATTCCCGTCTCTTCCCATTTCTTGGTATATGATGCATTAGTGAGTTAAATATTTTTCGAGTCGTCCTGAATAACATCGACATCATTAAAATCCTTCTCTTGTATCTTATTTACACCCTTGTTTTGTGCCAGATCACTTATAATGTCGCCAAATAGTTTATTTATGATTGCATTTATCTTGATATTAATTTCTTTCACGTTCTATTTTTCTCAAGGAAACCTTAAATTATTGCTTTCTAAATAAACCAAATTGTGCACAAGATGTACACGACAATAAAAATCTTCTCCCCTCAGTTTTTAATGTAATGAAATATAAACTAATCAAAATCTAGTTAATTAACCTTAAAAACATCATTATAATCTTTTGAATAAGAACTAGTTTACTATTACAAAATAATAAATCTTTACTTCATAAACTCATACATAAGAAGACTTTCATTTTCACCACAGTAGCCAAGTAATTTAATTAAGTTAGAGCTACTTCTTGTTCCACGCAACTTGTTACTTTTAAAAGGAGCAAGCCACCATGACACATGATGCACCTGTGCATCATAGAGTAAGGGGTAAACGTCAAGATAGTTAAATTGCATTATGTCTTATGTTATATTAAGATAAAGAAAGTATATTTACCTTATATATATCAAACCAGTAAGTGTGTTTTACTGGGTACATTACTCGAAAACCTGATAAGTGATCTCTTTTCCTAATATTTACCATCAAAGACCTCCCTTCTAAGTGCAACACACAAAATATTATTTCAACAAATATGTTAAAGGTAGATATACCTTAATTTGACAATTATAGTAACAGAAGGACCGATGATGGAAGTTTAAGTATCACAACCCACAAGGTTTGATACAGATGCGCAACTTTCAACCTTTACACATGAACATCACAACTGAGAAACACTAATATACAAAAATACACAAATAGAAAATTAATTAATTATAGGTTGAGAAACAAGAATCTTACCAAAAACTTGTAACACCATTTTTGAACCCCCCCTCATATATTGCTCAAATTTTCAAGAACAATTAATTCAGATTAGCAAGATTAAGTGATAATAGATTTGTAGTACATGATTTGATTAGAGACAGAGAGAAAGGTTAGGGTTTGGCGTTTCAGTATAAGACTGGAGAGGAATAAGAGAGCTCACGCGTATGAGAGAAGCAAGGCCAAATGACTGTCTCTCTAACTTTAGTACACGGGCTTGTATGGTTCAGCCGGTGTGTTAAAGTGCTAAAGAAAGATCCGAGTTAATTTGGACATGTTTCAAAACTTAAGGGGAGGCCCAAATTATTTTTGGGTCTAAGTATTTATACCCAATTTATCCAAATATTCTTACCTGGTGTGGGCCATCCATACCAAAATCATTGCTCAGCCAAAGTGCAGATTTTTTGGTCGACACGGGGTGACCAAAGCATTTATTTTGATAGCCATGTAATAAACAAAAGTGTAACATATGGTAAAGTTTAACGAGATTTTCTTTTTTACATCTAAGTGATAGGAAATAGGTAGTGCTTAGTGAATTTAAATCATAATCATCAGCTAATATTCTTGCTGAAGCCAATGAGTCAACAATAAGCCTAAATTTCTTTAGGTACATTTAAATGGAATTCGAGACTCTAAATTTTTTACTATATTGGTTGTTGAACTAATAAGTTTCAAATTTATTCACTGAGCTGTACTTGCATCAAGGCTATTGTGGGTCATTTTTGATATGGAGGAAGCAGGGGAATAGGGGTTGTAGAAAAAACAACTTGTTTATTAATTGAATCAAGAGAATATGAGTATGAGAAGAATATGTAGAAGAATATGTATTAGTAAACGTTTTTGGAGGACATGCCGATTCTTCATTAACAAGCCACTTAATGATGAGCAGTTAGGTGATTTTCAAATAATATAATTTGTGGAATCAATCTTTAGAAAGGCTAGATTGTCAACATGTTGATTTTTAAGGTGATAGAAGTAGGTAAATTGAGATAAGTGAGATTTTCTGATAAATGGACAGTGGACACAAGAATGGTGTTGTAGAGATCAGAGAAGAAGAAAAATATGTTCGTAAAAGGGTTCAACCACACATGGGTGTGCAATATTAGCTTTTGTATCTTATCAATAATGGTCTCATGGAAAATAGCTCAAATAACATTAAAGAAATAAAAAGAGAGATAAAGATAGGTATCATTAAAAAGTATTTAATATCACTAAATGTGTTTATTATAACTTATTATATACATTTCAAACCCCTTCTTAATTATTTCAAAATTTAACTATAAATAAGATCAAGAGTATATGGAATGTAAATTTGTGGCAACCAATTCATTCCTAAAATCAGATTACGAACGACAAAATATTGAGCCTGTTGACAAGTTATATTTCCAGCCGTTTTAGCCCAGTTTACTTTATTTCGTGTGTCGGCTCCAGGACCGGTGTTGTTGAATTCGCTGTAAAAGACAGAATCAGTTGGAGTGCTTGACATGTTAGTCCACCCCTTTGGATCTATTATGTCATCAAGAAATGACTCCATAATTACGACAGTAGCAAATTTTTGCCATGGTCGTCCAATGCCAAGACTTGTCTTGGACGGCCATGGCGAAAATTTGCTACTGTCGTAATTATGGAGTCATTTCTTGACGACATAATAGATCCAAAGGGGTGGACTAACATGTCAAGCACTCCAACTGATTTTGTCTTTTACACCGAATTTAACAACACCGATCCTGGAGCCGACACACAAAATAGAGTAGACTGGGCTAAACCGACTGGAAATATAACTCGTCAACAGGCTCAATATTTTGCCGTTCGCAATCTGATTTTAGGAATGAATTGGTTGCCACAAATTTACATTCCATGTACTCTTGATCTTATTTATAGTTAAATTTTGAAATAATTAAGAAGGGGTTAATGTATATTATAAGTTATAATAAATACATTTAGTGATATTAAATACTTTTTAATGATACCTATCTCTATCTTTCTTTTAATTTCTTTAATGTTATTTGAGCTATTTTTCATGAGACATTATTGAAAAGATACAAAAGCTAATATTGCACACCCATGTGTGGTTGAACCTTTTACGAACATATTTTTCTTCTTCTCTGATCTCTACAACACCATTCTTGTGTCCACTGTCCATTTATCGGAAAATCTCACTTATCTCAGTTTACCTACTTTTATCACCTTAAAAATCAACATGTTGACAATCTAGCCTCTCTAAAGATTGATTCCACAAATTTATTATTTGAAAATCTCCTAACTGCTCATCATTAAGTGGCTTGTTAATGAAGAATCGGCATGTCCTCCAAAAGCGTTTACTAATACATGTTCTTCTACATATTCTTCTCATACTTAGATTCTCTTGATTCAATTAATAAACAAGTTGTTTTATCTACAACCCCTATTCCTCTGCTTCCTCCATATCAAAAGTGACCCACAATGGCCTTGATGCAAGTACAGTTCAGTGAATAAATTTGAAACTTATTAGTTCAACAACCAATATAGTAAAAAATTTAGAGTCTCGAATTCCATTTAAATGTACCTAAAGAAATTTAGGCTTATTGTTGACTCATTGGCTTCAGCAAGAATTTTAGCTAATGATTATGATTTAAATTCACTAAGCACTACCTATTTCCTATCACTTAGATGTAAAAAAGAAAATCCCGTTAAACTTTACCATATGTTACACTTTTGTTTATTACTTGGCTATCAAAATAAATGCTTTGGTCACCCCGTGTCGACCAAAAAATCTGCACTTCGGCTGAGCAATGATTTTGGTATGGATGGCTTAACCCAGGTAAGAATATTTGGATAAATTGGGTATCGATACTTAGACCCAAAAATAACTTGGGCCTCCCCTTAAGTTTTGAAACATTTCCAAATTAACTCGGATCTTTCTTTAGCACTTTAACACACCGGCTGAACCCGACCAGCTCGTGTACTAAAGTTAGAGAGACGGTTACTTGGCCTTCCTTCTCTCATACGCGTGAGCTCTCTCTTATTCCTCTCTAGTCTTATAATGAAACGCCAAACCCTAACCTTTCTCTCTGTCTCCAATCAAATCATGTACTACAAATCTATTATCACTTAATCTGAATTAATTGTTCTTGAAAATTTGAGCAATATATGAGGGGGGTTCAGAAATGGTGTTACAAGTTTTTGGTAAGATTCTTATTTCTCAACCTATAATTAATTAATTTTTTATTTGTGTATTTTTGTATATTAGTGTTTCTCAGTTGTGATGTTCATGTGTAAAGGTTGATAGTTGCGCATCTGTATCATACCTTGTGGGTTGTGATACTTAAACTTCCATCATCGGTCCTTCTGTTACCATAATTGTCAAATTAAGGTATATCTACCTTTAACATAATGTTTTCCTTTGTTGAAATAATATTTTGTGTGTTGCACTTAGAAGGGAGGTCTCTGATGGTAAATATTGGGAAATGAGATCACTTACCAGGTTTTCGAGTAATGTACCCAGTAAAACACACTTACTGGTTTGATATATATAAGGTAAATATACTTTCTTTATCTTAATATAACATAAGACATAATGCAATTTAACCATCTTGACGTTTACCCCTTACTCTATGATGCACAGGTGCTTCATGTGTCATGGTGGCTTGCTCCTTTTAAAAGTAACAAGTTGCGTGGAACAAGAAGTAGCTCTAACTTAATTAAATTACTTGGCTACTGTGGTGAAAATGAAAGTCTTCTTGTGTATGAGTTTATGAAGTAAAGATTTATTATTTTGTAATAGTAAACTAGTTCTTATTCAAAAGATTAAAATGATGTTTTTAAGGTTAATTAAGTAGATTTTGATTAGTTTATATTTTATTATTTTAATAAAAAAGTAATACTTTAATATATTACTTTGGTAAACCCAGGACAATTGGGGTAACTTGTGTGTGGGTAACCTAAGGGTAGGGCAAAATTTTACCATACCTTTATCCTTGACAAAAGGTCTTGACTTTTTTACCCTACCTTTACCTACCTTAGACCTCAACTCAAGGTAAACCCATGCACCCCTAGTTTTACTTTTGATCAAAATGTTTTAATAGGCCCAGTCCATAAGAAAAAGTTATAATAGGAAACCCTACGACCCACATTTGTGGGATTAAGGTTTTGAAGGAATTTGTGTTAAAACTTTTCTTAACGTTATAAATAATCGGTTTCCCTAGTAAAATTTAAATTGAACAACTTCATTTTAAATATTTTATATATATAGAAGTAGGGCTGCAAATAAATCGATACTTTCGCCAAGGGTTTGAGTTTGAGTTCGCTAAAGGTTTGTTTGAGTCTGGCTCGTTAGTTTAACAAATCATGTTCAAGCTTTAAATTCAGGCTCGTTTACTAAACGAGACAAACTCAAACTTGTAAGCTCGACTCGTTAAGCTCGTGAATAGCTTGATAAGAGTTCTTTAAGAGTTCGTTAATAGTCTTGGTAGATATATTCGATTAAAATTTATCGGTATATCTATATGTATGTGTGTGTGTATATATATATATAAATTCAAAACTACGTAAAAAATTTGTATATCTAATTAGTCATAACTAAAATATTCTATATCTAGTACGTATATCTTTTTTTCAAGTCAAATTATGTAATGTACTGAATATTAGTTTTTTTTAATTTCATTTTAAATCACTGAAAATCCCAAAATATATATATCATAGAAAAATAAACGAGACATAAATTAGTCTTATGAATTAATCTGAGCCGAACTTAAGCATGGAAAAAATAAAAAATAAGTTCGCTAAGGGTTTGTTTAAGTTCTGCTCAATTGTTAACGAACCAAGCTCAAGAAAGCTAAGGTTTGGTTAGACTCAGTTCGTTTTAAACTTAAACCAAGCTCAAGCTCACTAAAATATTAGCAAACAAACTCAAGAAAGCTAAATTTCTGTTCGTCTCGTTTCGTTTGCAACCCTATATAGAAGGTTATGGCTTAGGAACCCTAATAGTTTTTATACCCATTTTTTTCTGGTTATCCAAAAATTCAAAAAATCTACATAAGAAATCTTCCCGTCACAATCCATTCATCAAATTTCTTTTAATAGGTAATTATTCAACTTTTTCTGTCAAATAAAATCTGATTAAACAATCAACAAACTAGCCTAGATTTCTTTTTTTATAAACTTTAGTTAAAAAATAAAAGTGAAGTATCTATCTTATATTTAGGTTTTGTTTACCACACTTTACAAGCGTGCCTGCTATCCCTTTTAATTCTCTTTTTGCAGATCTTCAGGTTTTAACAGCCATTGGTTGAATTCTCCAATTAATTCTTTTCGTTTTGTTGATACCATGAACCACTTCGTTCAGTCCATTAGACTTTGGGCCTGTTTGAAAGTGCTTATTTTAGAGTAAAAAACACTTTTAGCATATAATTTAAATTTTAAAAAATTATTAAAAATAATTTTAAAATCTAGAATCACTTTAGGTGCTTTTTTTAAGAAGTACCAATTTGGCGCTTTTCCTAAAAGTGTTTTTCAAGGTGTAAAACACTTATAAACATCTAAAAGCAAAGGACTTCCAACCAAGAACTTATTATATTCTATTGCAATTTCAATATATATATTGATTTTTATTTTCATGAATGTGATATAATTGGTATCATTTTTAGGTTTATTTGTATAACCAATACATGTTTGCTTTTTGTTATTTTAGTTTAAATTGTTTGGTAGAATAAATTTTACTTTGAAAATTTCCTATAACACACATAAAGATAAATGGTCAATTAATGAACTCATGACCATATCTGTTCAAGAAGAAGAAAGGTTGTTAATGGAACAAGGTGAAAGTGCAATGATGGTTACTCAAGGAATAGGCAAATCAAAGAACAATTAGAAAGGGAAAGGAAAAATAACACCTCAGACTGATATTAAGAAAGAAGCTAAGTGTTATTTCTGTAAAAAGAAAGGACACATGAAGAAGGAATGTGCTAAATTCCAGAAATGGCTTCGGGATAAAGGTAATCCTACCTAGTTCGTTTTTTATGAATCTAATACTATTAATGTTAATATTAACACCTGGTGGACTGATTCTGGTTCTTCAATCCATGTTGCCAACTCTTTACCGGGTATGCAAAACCTAAGGAAATCAGTGGGTAGTGAGCAATGCATCTTGTCTGGAAATAAGATGGGTTCACATGTGGAAGCCGTTGGAACATGTTATTCATATTTAAGTAGTGGTTATGTTTTGAAATTAGAAAAGACTTTTTATATTACAAGTTTTTCTAGAAAATGGGTTATTGTTTCCAGTCTTGTACCTTTGGGTTATTCCTTTACATTTTCAGAGACATTTTTAAGTATTTTCAATAAATCTGAATGTGTTTGGAATGGTATTTTGTTTGTAGGTATTTATTGCATTAATTTACGAAACAATGCTACTAATAATAATTTTCATGTCCAAATTGGTACAAAGAGGTGTAATATAAATGAGGATTCCTCCACTTTATGGCACCGATGATTAGGGCATATATCTATTGAAAGAATCAAAATGTTGGTAAAAGATAGAGTACTTAGTACTCTAGATTTTACCGACTTTGAAACTTGTGTGGACTGCATTAAGGAAAAGCTGACCAACAAGTCAAAGAAAGGTGCCAATAGGAGTTCAGATTTATTAGAAATCATACTTACATATATAAGTTGTCCTGACATGTATATGCATAGTCAGAAATATTTTATAACCTTTATTGATGATTACTCACGATATATGTATCTCTACATGCTTCATAACAAGAGCGAAGCATTAGATGCCTTTAAATATTTAAGGCTGAAGTAAAGAAACAATGTGGAAAACATATAAAGATTGTGAGATCAGATAGAGTTGGCGAATATTATGGTAGATATACCAAAGATGGACAAGCACCTGGTCTGTTTGCTCAGTTTCTTCAAGAAAATGGGATTGTTGCCCAGTACACCATTCTGGTTCACTGGATCAGAATGGTGTAATAGAAAGGAGAAATCGAACATTATTGGACATGGTGCAAAGTATGCTTAGCAACTCCAATCTTTCTAAAACCTTGTGGAATGAAGCTTTAAAAACAACAGTGTATATATTAAACCGAGTTCCAACCAAGGCCGTTGACGTCTCCCTATTCGTGATGATTTAATATTAGTTGGAGACATCATTTTAGGTGTATTTATTAGGATATAGGTCGATTTTTCTATGATTTACTACACTTTCCTATTTCGTGTCTTGATTTAATTATTTATTAGTTTAGAGCATATTGGGTTTAATTTATTTATTTAGTGTGAAGATTTAAAGATATATACAAATTAATTAGAGATAAAGATGCCAAATCAAGTCTTAAGAGACTAAGGAAAGAAGATATGCATAGAAATTGGAGATTAAGGAAGGAAATATGAAAAAAGGAAAAGATAAAGTTGTCAAATAAATCTGAATTCCAACAGCTACGAGCATAAAAGTGATCATAACTCAAGATTGGCTAGTAATTTGGAATAATGGCCTGAATCAAAGTTATAGATCTTTGCCAAAACGATCAGTTTTGACTATTGGAACGCGTAAAACGGATAAGTATTGAAGGAGTTACGACCAAAACAAAACAGTACCAGAATCTTACCTTTCTATATTTTAGGGTTACGAATTTGAGTTGGGCTAGAAATCTAATTACTTGTCTTCCACTCCAAAAAAACGATTTAGGTTTTCCTATACCCTATAAATACACCCTCTCATCAGAAGAAACAGATCCTTGGCAAACCTTAAGCCAAGAGGAAGCTTACAACACAAGAAGAGAAGTCTGGAAGGAGCTAAACACCATATCATGTCTCCTTCAACCTTTAAATTTGTAATTTCTTTCTTTTCTTTCATTAGTATGAACTAAATAATATTAGCTTGAGATTTAGCATATATGTATGAACCCTAGTTTTTCTATCTGATTTGGGATACATCGTATTTAATTTGAATTCATGTTTTATTCTCTGTTTATGTGTTTTGATTTATTGACTGTTTTCCTTGCTAGTGCACGAGTATAGGATTACCTTAATAGTAGTTATATGGTCGCCCCGAAGGGGTGTCTAATTATTGAAACACCACATAACGTCTAGTGTCCGGTATTGGTCCTGACAACACTAATCCTAACTAGATAATCATTAGGGTATGTTTTCATCACCATATCACTAATTGAAGGAATTTTTTGCTTAGGTCCTTGGTAGCGCTTGATAACCCTATGTTTAAACTGCCTCGTGGTTGTGCCGTAGCCCCCTTAGTCGCTCTCACGGTCTAAGGAATGGTAATTTAGAATCCTGATTATTGCATACTACATGATTCACCCTTACATGTTTAGAATAAACAAGACTAGTGGGGATTACTTGCTAATTTCTCGAGCTAAACTATCATACTTTCTTCTTTTCTTTTATTTAATTTCTGTCTTTACTTTATCAGTTTTATTTTCTTATTTAAAAAACAAATAAAAATCTGTCGGTCTTTTATCTATTTGCGTATTATTATTTCTAGCTTTCATATTTGCACTTGATAAATTGCATAAGTTCTTCCTAACTTCCGTAGTCTCTGAGGAACGAATCTTATTTATCATTAACACTTTCATACATCCAGTATACTTGCAGTCGTGCTCAGCCTAGGGTGTTTATTTGCACTTATTTAATCTATTATTTTATCATACCTTAGGCGACACCAAGTTTTTGACGCCGCTGCCGGGGACTACATCGTTAGTCCTTGTGCATTTATTTAGTGATTTTATTTCAGTTAGTTCTATTTTACGTTTTTCTTTTTAGTTTTGTCTTTACAGGTTTTCACAAATGGCAAGCCCGAGGAGACTTGATCTTCCCATCTCATTCAGAGTGCAACCACGAGGAATCCGCACTCCAGAAATCCAAGCCTCTAAATTTAGACCGGATCCAGGCATGATAGCACAATTTGCGAGTCATAAACAATTTAGTGGTTCTGCACAACAAGATCCGGTCCGGTATTTTCAGAAATTTATGCAGAATTGTGACGCTTATATTACCAGAGGCGTTACAAAGGAGCAGGTGTATTACGTTGTGTTCCAGTTCTTTTTGACTAGAAGTGCAAGCGATTGGTACGATTCCTAACCCCCTGACGTTATTCCATATTGGGACAATCTTCAATCCAAATTCCTACACCGATTCCATCCGGTTAGTAGACGTTTAAAAGATATGTTGGAGCTTGAACAATTTATGCTGGAAGACGGAGAGAGTGTTGGTGAAGCATGGTTACGTTTTAATGAGAAGAAGGCGAGATGCCCATTCCACGTATCATCGCCAGAATATTCATTAACCATGTTCTATGGAGGACTCAATACCGAGTCCAGAAGAAGATCAGATTTGTTAGAAGATAAAGGTTTCGTATTATTATATCCTGTAGAAGCTGAAAATATTATGGAGAAAGTTCTTGAGACTGAGAGAAGTTGGCCGATTGAATAAGAAAAACAAGAAGAGACCTTAGAATCTCTAAGGCTCAAAGAGTTAACCCAACAACTCAAGGAATTACGAGAACAAGCACGAACAATAGCTCAGGTGAATCTAGTACATACTTTACCTTCATGTTCTGGTTGTGGAGCAAGAAACCATTCGTGGGAGAATTGTATGAATAATCCAGCTTTAACTTCCTTCGTATCTCATCAAAGAAACCATTATTCTAATGGTTATTATCATCCACAAGGAAGTTACGCTAATTACCAGTCCCCACAGAATCAAAATTGGGTCGGAAATCAAGAGACTTATTATTAAACCTCGACCTCAATCCTTGTAGAGAGCAAGATGAAGCTTTTGTATCAATCTTTTAGTTTATTTCTTTCAGGTATGAACTAATTTTCCCATAGCTTGGGTTTTGCATTATGTATAATCTATGAATTCTATTTTCTTTCTTTCTAAGTTTCTTTGAGAATTATATGTTTTAATCTGATATTAGCTGCTTACTCATATATTTGTTTATGTGTTTTGAATTATTGCCTGTCCTAAACCTAATCACTTTAGGCTTTCTTAATAGTAATTAGATGGTCACCCGGAAGGAACTGGTGTCTAATTATTGAAACACCACATACCGTCTAGTGTCCGATATTGGTCTTGTCAACACCAATTCTAACTAGATAGTCATTAGGGTATATTTGAATCACTATCACCATGTTTGGAATTGAATTGATTAAGGCCTTGGTAGCGCTTGATAACCCTAAGTTTAGGCTGCCTCGTGGTTGTGCTGTCGCCCCCTTAGTCGCTCTCAAGGTCTAAGGTATGGGAATTTAGAATCCTGACTAAGTATTTAAGAGCTATTATCTCCCTTATTAACTAGAATTGATAGAAATAATTAGAAGGATTAGTGCATACTAGCAAATACCTAAGCTATATTTCTCATCTCATATCTCTCGTATTTTATTATTTGTCTTTTATTTTAGTTAAGTTTAATTAATCATCTCTCAATTATTCATCTTTAGTTTTTGTCTTTTAATTATTAATTGATACTTTAATTATTTTCTCATTCGTGTAACACACTAAGTCCCTGCGAACTAACTTTCTTATCATTAAAACTTGCATACGTCCTGTAATACTTGCAGTACTGTGCTTATCTAGGGTGATTAGTGCATCGTTTTCTACATTTATTTATCATATTTTCGTCACACCCTAGGCAACACCAGCGACATGGACAATTTAGTGGTGTTGCACAACAAGATCCGGTTCGGTATATTCAGAAATTTATGCAGATCTGTGACACTTATATAATAAAAGGCATTACATAGGAACAGATGTACTACATTATGTTCCAATTCTTTTTGACCGGAAGTGCAAGCGATTGGAATGATTCCTAACACCCCGATGTTATTAAAGACTGGGACAAACTCCAAGACAAATTCCTAGACTGATTCTATCCGATTAGTAGACGTTTAAAAGATATATTGGAGTTTGAACAATTTATGCAAGAAGAAGGGGAAAGTGTTGGTGAAGCATGGCTACGTTTTAATGAGAAGAAAGTGAGGTGTCCATTCCACGTCTCCTCGCCTAAATATCAATTAACCATGTTCTATGGAAGACTCAACAACAAGTCCAAGGAAAGGGCAGATATATTAGGATATGGAAGTTTTGTGTTGTTAGATCCTGAAGAAGCTCATACTATCATGGAAAGAGTTCTTGAAACAGAAATAAGTTGACCGTTAGAATCAGAAAAAGAAGAAGATACCTTAGAAGCTCTAAGGATGAAATATTTAAACCAACAACTCAAGGAACTACAAGAACAAGCGCAGAGATTAGTTCAAGTAAATCTAGTACATACTTTACCTTCATGTCCTGGTTGAGGAGTAAGAAATCATTCATGGGAGAGTTGTATGAAGAATCCAGCTTCGATATCCTTCGTATCTCATCAAATAAACCATTATTCTAATGGTTATTATCAGCCTCAAGGAAATTACGCCAATTATTAGTCCCCACAGAATCAAAATTGGGTCGAAAACCTAGGTAATTATTATCAAACTCGACCTCAATCTTATTATCCACCACAACCTATCTATCAATAAGTGCCAAAATATGAAGAATAATATCGAGAACCACCTCAACATTCAACGCAACAAGCTCCACAAGAAAAACCTTTGAGTTTGGGTCTGAGTATAATGGAACTTATGGGATTATTTGAAGAAAACATGAAGATAAGTCAACCAAGATACCAAGCCCAGTCGAAGGTAATCAAGAATCTCGAGCATACTCTTTCACAGATGGAAAGTACATTACAGAATAGGACAAAAGGGCAACTCCCAATTGATACAACTGTTCCTGAAGATGATGCTTGTCATGCGATTTAATTAAGAAGTGTAAACCAATTACCTCCGCCTTGAATAAAAGAAATAGAACCAACCTCTATCCCTGAAAAAGTGGTTGAAGAAACAATTGAAGATAAGGTGGAAGAGGTAATTGAACAAAACAGTGTCCTAGAGAAGACACCAGAAAAGAAGAAGAGCTCAGTGGTAAACAATACACGTCCTCCTCCACCATTCCCTTCACGTGTCAAAAACAAGAACAATGAAAAAGAATTCAAGAAGTTCATTGACATGGTGAACAAGTTAGACATTAACATTCCGTTTGTAGAAGCTCTCGAGAGAATGCCAAAATATATTAAATTCATGAAGGACATTCTTTCTAACAAACGAAGCTTAGAAAATGAGGAGATGAATGGATTGACAGAGGAGTGTATTGCTATATATCAAATCAAGTTACCACCAGACGCACGTACACCCAAGATCTCTTGGATAGGACCATTAATGGCTAAAAATAATAGATCTGAGAAGTTCGTGGGAGTGAAAGGCAAGGGATTCAAATTTCGCATGCCAAATATTAATAAACTTGCTTAATTCTGGGGAGGTGATGTTCATACATGATCACTGAGGTAATACGTCGAACTAAAAGACGTTAAACAAAAGTGCTCTTGGGAGACACCCCTTGTTTTAATTGCTTTCTAGTTAGTTTTATGTTTGTAGTATATATTATTAAGTTAGTGTATATTTTTAATGTGTTTGCAAGCTAACTGGAGAAAAAGGTAGTGTGTTAATTGTGCAGTAAACGAGTTTGGGGTCAAAAGAGGAAAAATCTGGGAAATTCTGATGTGTTGACTGGCACACCGACGGATTCACCGGTATACGATGAAGACACCGTGCCACGTTTTGCAAAATCGGGTTTCTTGCCAAGAGCACACTTGAAAAACCGTGGTCGCATTTGACGACACGGTACGAAGAAATTTTTGACCGGCATATACCGCTAAGGGGACTGGTATACCGGCGCTGAAAAAAAAGTTGATCGGCTTACCGGCCTATTGACCGGTATACCAGACAGACCAATACCGTGTCACAGTTTATGGAATCAGGGTCAATGCCGAGGGAGCATTATCAAAACCGTGTTCGCAAATGACGACACGGTTTTATAATAAAAAATTAAAAGGCCATAACTTTGTGCTCAAAGGTCAAAATTCACTTTTTCAAAAACCTAGATCGCACATTTTTTTTGAGATCTATCCAATGGAGTGGAGAAAATCTGATTTTGAGGAAATGTAAAAACGATTTCAGACCCAAACTCTATATAATCACCTTGAAACTTGATCAAATCATCACACAACACCATCAAATCATCAAGCTTTCAAGAGTTCTTAAACAGCAATCAAGAATACCTTCTCATACCATTGATAATCATTCATCCAAGAAAGAAACTCAAGCCACACCAATCTTTCACAACTTTATTCTATCATGGGTGTAACTTGAGTTTTGGGTTAATCAGAGATGACAAACAGAACGAATACTATGGATTATAAGAGGAAGTGTTTAATCTTAGGGAAGAACAAAAAGTCTCCTGGAGCCACAAAAGATAGGGTAATTGACATTGATGAGCCTATTGGAAAGAAACCAAAGATAGAGGCACCAACATTACCACTACGAATGAAAATAACAGCTATAATGAATGTACCACCAAGCCCTAAAGCAGAGACACCAATCCAAGAATAAGAGATTTCAACGCCTGCTGGAAAGAAATTGCAAGGATTAATCATTTAATAAATGAAGTAACAAGAGACTTGGATATTGTCAAAGAATCTTCTTCGGAAGAGGAATTGCTAGAGCTCTATGGCCAGGTACCCCGTTCTAATTATTCTCCTTAATTGCTTGTATGCATTAGTTTAGTTTAGATTTAAATTTTATTGCTTTAATGAGTCTTTTTCGAGTCGTGGGGACATGACTCACTGTTGAGTTAGGGGTGGGGATTCGTTGTCCTCATCTTCCTTTTTTTTGCATTAAATTTAAATTTTTTAGGTTTGAATTGGCATAGAATATATGGAATGTACCTATTGAGCATGTTCTAATTAAGTTAATGATAGTAAGTATTATGTTTTTGAAAGATGTCTAAAATATGTCTAGTATGCATGTATGAAAACAGGAAATAAAATATAGGAAAGATTAATGAGCAATGCTAAGAAGTCACGTTGAAACTTAGGTAGAGTTATTTTGTGTGTAGAATGTGAGGTTTGAAATTTAACTTCAGAGCTCCAAGGTCTAAGTAAAAGTGGCTTACCATTTATATGCCAGATTTGCTCCATAGCTTTGTTGTTGTATTGCTGATTCTCAAATTTGAAGACGTAGACCCCTTTTCCACTAGATTTTACTTCAATCTTACCTAAATTCTTCCATTGAAACTTCACAAAGTTTGTTATAGCATAGAAATTAGGTGGACTGTCGAGAAATTGACCGATTAAGCAGTTTACCCACATCTCATCTCCCTCTTCAAATACATCTCGAGGTGGTTTAATAACTTTTTTGTCTCCGTCTTTATTTGGTGAGTGAAAATAAAGTTTGTACACCTTATCAACACTCTTTTTGAATAACGTCGACCACACAACAGGTTTCTTCTTCATTTTTTCACCCGATTTGTCACTTGGAGTAAAAATCGGGGTTTGGGTTTCTACCACTTGCACCGGAGTGGTGATAACATTTGATTCAAGTCCTTGAGTGCTCTCCTCAACAGGTTCAGAACTAGTAGGAGAGAACATTAACTTTGTGATATTAGTGTATTTTGTCTTGCTCTTCGGATTCGAGTTACTGATCTGGTTTACTTTACTAGATTTTAACATTTTCGTCATTTTGAGAGTTTAACACTGTGAAAGGATGAAGGGAGAGGTGTGACGGTGAAAGGGTGAGAAGGTTTTGTGAGAAAAAAAAGAAAAAAGATTGGTGTTAGATCCCAGTTGATAAGAAATAACACTCAATCTGAAAAGAAAAAAAGCTAAAAGTTTGTGAAAAAGGTAAAAAGTGGTTAAAAAAGGGAATGATGATTTGGAATAAATTTAGTAGTGGATGAATGGCTTGGGAGCATTTTTTGTGTTGACTCTCATTTGACTTATCCTAAGAAGAAGATCAAATTATTTTTCTTAAAATGATCCATATAGAAAATGGAGGAAGAAAAATATTAGTTTATATTATATTTCTCTTCTATATCTTACAAAAGACCGAATATTCTAGAAATGAAAATCAAAGTTAAATACTCTAGAGGCTATATTGTGTTCGAATAACTCGGATTTTTATCTATTCATTAAGGATAAGCCCGAGAAGGTCATTTGGGAGACACTCTAGAAGAAATATGGGGTCAATGATTCCAGTAAGAATAAATATGTACCGGTAAATACCGGAATTATCTCAAGTACAAGACAAAGAAAACATCTCTTCAACAGTCGATCAACCACATGCAAGTTGAAGAAGCAAACATAAATAAGGGTAAATTTTTATCGTTTAATGTTAATTTTTCAAAGGCAAACCTTGTTGAAAGTTTTGTTCATTCAAATAAAGACGGGTCCAAGGGAAAGGGAAAACAACATGGGTCAAACAAGAACCAAACCGGTGGCAACAAAAATAAAGGTCGCTTTCACAAACGAGGAGGCGGTTCAAGCCCATTGGTAAGATTTAAAAACCTAAAGGCTCGTGCTATTGTTGTGGGAAACAAAGACACAAGGCCTACCAATGTGACCAAATGAAGGATGAAAAATTGGAACCTGTCTCCAACCTAACTGAGACTGATATGATAATTGTCGTGGTGAATGTTGAGCCAAATTTGGTGTAGAATAAGAGTGAACGGATGTACATGGGGAACTCAACCACTTTTGTTGTCTTTAAAAAAATGATACGTTCTTCTTAAACACACTTTTGGTAAAACCTTAGAGCTAAATGATGTTCTTTTTGTCCCTTGGCGTCGTTAAAACCTTTTTTCCGGAGCTCTTCTTAATAAAGTGGGTCTTAAAATAGTTTTTTTAGGGTGGGATAACAATAAATATAAAAAATGAGGACTCTGCTGGGAAAGGGTATTTTAATGGGGGTTTATTTGAATTGAACACCATACATATGAATTAGAATGCATCTACGATGCTTACATCGTTATATCTTTAGATATGTGGCATGGTTGATTAGGAAATCTTAATATATTATATATTAAAATGTTTAAAACACTCGAACTAACTCCTGTTTACAATAATGATGATTATGTTAAATGTAAAATATATTTCGATTCCAAACATGTCAAAAATATCTTCTAAATATGTGCCCACTAGAAAGACTAAACTTTTAGAACTAGTGTATTCCGACTTAGCTGACTTTAAAAACACAACTAGTAGAGAAGGCAAACTATACTATATAACCTTTGTAATGACTACTCCAGGTTTATGAAAGCGTACCTCCTAAAATATAAAGATGAAGCGGAATAAGCGTTTTTAAAATATAAGACTGAGGTTGAAAATCAACTTGATAGAAAAATTAAGAGGTTAAAATTCCCTTAAAGAATTTTGTGAAATTAACAGAATAATACATGAAATTAGTGCCCCATATACACCGCAACAAAATGGAATAGATGAAAGGAAAAATAGAATCCTTAAAGAAATGATTAATGTCATGTTAATTATTTCAGATTTACCAAACAACATGTGGGGGGGAAAATTAATATAACTAATGATAGCTGTACAGATCGTGGAACCCAGGATAATGATAAAGGTAATATTATGCTTAATGACGATACAAATACTATCTGGCTTTGTGATTCTTCTTTTAGTAAAAGTTGAGAGCTAGCTAGCATGGTGGCAATCGATGTGAACAAGGAAGGGGAGTGCAATACAAGATCAATAGGAGGGGGAAATTAATGAAATTGTGGAGGGAGAAGCTTGGTAAATTCTCCTTGCCATGAGATCTGCAGTAGATCTCAACCTTCATAGTAGCTCCTTCTACTCTGGCAACCTTGAATTTGTTCAAGGCATTAATCTTCGGAGAAGAATCAATTGGATAATCCGCCCAATGGTAAACGAGACTTGGAGGTAGATAGATCGATTCCCAGAATGGAAAGTCACGCACATTCGATGAGAATTTAATGGAGTCGCGGATACGCCAACTAAAGTTACCAGACTTAATATTGATATTTCGGAATGCCCTAGTGGGAAAGTTGTTGATTTCTATCATAGCCTCAATAAACTATGTAATAATAGGGGCATAGGTTAACTTGTCTTTTATATTATTTTAATGACACAAAAAGGGGAAGTTGTCTTGTCTGCATGTTATGTACGTAATAGAGTACCACATACAAACTTAGACAAGACACCTTATGAGTTATGGAAAGGTTTTCCACCTAACATGAAATACTTAAATGCGTAGGGGGTGTCTGGAAAAGGTTGGGCTACCCAACTTCAAGAAAGTCACCGATGGACCTAAGCCCATAGGTTCAAAGATGAAATTTATCGAAAAAGAAAATCATAATTCATGATCTACAAAATATCTCAAAAACATTAAGTTACATATCTAACACATACATAAATATGTTATATTTTTACATAATAGAGATATGCAAGACTACAACCATTCAATGTATAATCCAAAAAAATATAAACCATATGATTTTATTGGTTGCTCTTTAACTATTTGTTGGTCTTAAAGGGGAGGTCCATGGTTCGAATCCCCTCCCTAACGGGTGTAAAGTATGAGGTACAAGGCTTGAACCCCTCCCTGAACCTGGGCAAACCTAGTTCTGATTTACCATGAGAATATATATGGGGAGGCATGTATATCTCCGTGGGACTAGTCGGGTACGCACAAGCTAGCCCGGAACCCATGTAACCAAAAAAAAAAAAAACTATTTGTTGGTCGATTAGATTATAATCATTTTGTGTAAGATTAGATTATATTGCAAATTAAACACAAACCACTTTATATGAGGCCCTGTCCTTTGGTTGGGCTTAGTGTAAAAATTTATAAAGGCCACACCAAGGTAGGGTTGCAGGGTTGGGCCGTTTGGAATTAATTGTTCTGCTCTACCGCGTATGTATTACTATAAAGTTGGTAAAAATTAGTTGGTAGTTAAATATTATTCATATCACAATGAATGCGGTCACGTTTATTATCACTAGTCAACGCTATTATTTTATATTTATATACATAGGTTAGCCTAGGCTCTAGGTGTCTTTTTCTTTTTAGCTTACTGGTATTTCCTCATCAGTCTAAAATAATTAATCTTTGTTTATCCTGATCTTTCGTTCTTTGAAGCACTTTAACTTGTGGGTAAGTTTATTTATATGTTAACTAATTAATATTTTCTTTAAATTACATATAATTTATACTTCAATTATAATGAGGAACACTCAATTTTTTTGATATATTCGAGGTTATTTTCTGGTTCATCAATCAATCTGATAATAACTAGTTTTATTAGAATATGTTTTGACTCCAATGTGAACTTAGATTTATTCGGTGGTTTAATTCATATTAGTAAATAAATTGAAATTGTGGAAAACTACAAATTTCATTTTATTTATTATATCCAAATATTTTCAATTTTGCTTTTGTTTTATTTGATCATCTCAATTTTTCCCTTGACATAGGCAAAACCTTAATTGTTTCTGTTTTATTTCAAATAATTTTTATATATGAATTTAAAATAGATTTATTATACATCATATATAATAAATTAATTCTTCATTATCTAATGGCTTCCAAATTGTATAATAAATTTCGCATATATTTAATTGTTAATATTGTCAACAAATATTAATATTTAATTCTTATTTTAATATTGAATTTTGGTCATTAATAAAGATTATTAATCTTTAGGCATATATATAGTATAAATAGTCTGATACACTTAAAAGAGGGATATGTAGCAAAATGAGATTGTAAAAAGCCAATTTACACACTTATATAAATGGAAATAAAAGATGGGAATATAAATGATTTGTTATTTTATACATTGTTTGTATTAGAAAATTTTATGAAAGAAAAGAAAGGTAGTCATTCCAAAAATTACTTATGTATCTATTTTTATTATCCCTTCAAATTGGAGTCAAATGGGAAGAAAGGAATTTTATTAATTATTATAGACCATAAATTAACCTTTTTATTTCTTTCCTTTTGTATTTTTTCAATACAAACAAAATAAATCTAAAATCGTTTACGAAATCTTATTTTATAGAAATTTCTAATCCAAACAAAAGAATTACTTTCCTTCCTTTTCTTTTATATTTTTTCTTTTCTTTTCCTTTATTAATTTTTCTTCTTCTAAATACAAACAGACCCTAAGATTCCCTTCTTAAACGACGTACTTAGTCCAATCTTTTTGTGGTGTCTACATAACAATTTTATTTATTTTACTACTAAATTAATTTTTATATTGTGTAACTTATATTATAAATTGTGTAAGAATATAAAAAAAACTAGTTTTATATAAGGAAAAAAAACTCTAAGATCGCATATTCATATGTGTGTTATATTTATTTGGATTATTTTAAAACTATCACATTATATGTTTTAGTGTACCTGACACCTCCTATTTATTGATTGTCTAGGTGTAATTCAACTATTACAAATGTGTATCGAAGATGAATTCGGATTTATGTTAGCTGAGAAAGATGATTTCATTCCAGCTTCCCTCGATACATTTTTAAATAACAACGATGACCAATTAACATTGGTTAACCAAAATTTTGGTGTTACAGCATTGTCAAATGAAGATACGGTAACACATCAGTTTAATCCACTAATAGACATTCAAGGTTATATGTCTAATTCTCATGATGATAACAATATATCTCAATTATGTAACATCAATCAAACTCTCGAACAAATCCATAATGTTCCTTATGCATCTCCAACTATCAACCGTTTGACCAATGATAGCTTCCCCAATCTTGATGGCCTTGAAATAGGTCCTTATGGATTTATCATAAAACAACCTATGTCGTTTTCTACTACACCATATGAAACTCAAACCTCTCTCAATCCTTTACCAGTTGTACAAGATGGATCAAGTTCAATGGTTTCACAACAAGAGATACAATTCCCAATGAGGTTATCAACATCATAACAACAACTTCCAAACTCTGAAGAGTCATCGCGGCATGCATCTGGGATCAATCAAGATCTTACTCTTGATATGATTGTTGACCTTATATTTAAAGATTGCCCTTAAGACTGTCAAAAAGCTTTTCAATTGTTTTCTATATATAGTGTACTTTTGATTTTATGTAAAAACATTTATAATGTAATAAGCCGTGCATTTTATCATATTGTTGTTCTTATTATATATGTTGTTCTTAAAAGCTATCTATGTAAGTTGAAGTGAATTTATTGTTTATGTATGATCTATTAGGAAAAAACATAGAATATTAATTGTTACAATTCGTCCACTAATATTTATCTAAAATGGTTTTTTATATAAAATAAATAATATCATTTATTAATATCATATATGCTAAATATCATTCACCTATATATTAAATGCTCCTTGAAAAAATTATTTTTAAAACTAGAATATGGATAATAGGGTATAAAAATGTACATATGTGTCTTGTTATTATAATTTGACGCTTGTTTATTTATAAATAGTCAACAGATTTGTGTCATTCTTAAACCATAAAAAATGATATATATCACCAAAAATCATACTACCCAGTGTATCACCCATGACATACCATGATTCGACTACAAGTAAATTAGAGTTAGCTTGATAAAATCAAGATATCGACAATTTACTTATAATCTAATCACACAATGTTATAGGCTATGCTGTAGATATCGCCGTCTAGGCGTCAACTCCCCCATCAACCGCTTACGCCTAGTAAAAATGCTAGGCATTTTCGCCCAACGCCTTAGTCGCCGTGGAAGAGGCGCCTAGCCCGCCTAGGCACCGATTAATGGTAAAAACCTGCCGCCTAGGCCCTCCATTAAATTTATTTTACTCTCAGAAATTCTTGAATTGATATTATAACTCTAATTTTTTGTATTTTTCATATTCAATATAGTGGTGTTAGATGAATTTTATTACTTAAATAGATAAAATTATCATAATTATACACGCGTATTACTAAATATATAAAATTACATAGCATGATTCAAAACCGCGTAATCCCGCCTAGGCCCCGTGTAGTCCCTCCTAGGCGCTAGGCCCCAGTCGACCGCCTAGACCGCGGAACCGAGATCTACAGCATAGGTTATAGGTGGTATGTTAGGTGGTATGATTTTGGATGAAAAATTATTGTTATTCAAATATGTTAAACATAATTTTTTTGACTAATCTTGGTTTAATAATAACACAAATTTGTTGACTAATTGTCAATTGTGTTGTTAGACATAAGTTACTAGACATTATTGTTAGCAATTGAGATTCTTATTCCCCTTTGTAGAAACTAGGGGTGTGCATCGGGTTAGAAAACCCGCATAACCCGACCAACCCGATTACATTAACCCGAAATTATACGGGTTAGTTTTTTATTGGGTGGGTTGCGGTTTACAAAATTATACGGGTTAGGAAATTTTGTAGTGTTCATTTTACTCATATGAAATAGTACGGGTTATGTGCTTCTCACTCTACATTTCTTTTTTATTTCTTTACTTTTAAATTTTTAAAACCCCTCAACATTTCAATAATATTTTATCTAATGAATCTATTTTTTATTTAATTATGATATTATCTCTATTCTTTGTTTAATTCATAAATTTATTTTTCTAAAATATCATTTTATATCTTTTAATTAGAGATGATTTGAAATGCATATGAGTATCCTAAACAAAAAAAATTTGTTACAACTTTCGTTTGTAATATAAATTTGACTCGCTGAATGAATATGGATACAAATTTGGCTTATTTATCGAACTAAATCAACCGCAATGCACCCCCAACCCGCCCAATCCGAAACTCAATGGTTTATATAATGTATTGGGCGGGTACGGATCTCATTTTTCAAAACCCGCACAAGAACGGGCGGTTTGTGGATTTGACATTTTTCATCCAAAACCGACCCGCGCTCACCCCTAGTAGAAACTGAGGTATTAGTTAATCTGCTTTCTAGTTGTGTGTAATTTAAGTGAAAAAAATTCTTATTCCCTTTCATATTAATTTCCTTGTTGATTTACTTTTGGTATATAGTAGAGATTCTCTCGCTTGGTGTGGGTATTTATAGAAAAGGAAAGCCCAATATACTTGGTATAATTTTGAAAAACACCAAATATGTGCTTTTTTTTAAACACCTAAGAAATTCTAGATTTTAATTTTTTTTAAATAATTTTTACAAATATTCTAATTTTATTCTTAAAGTGTTTTTTTGTCAAGCACTAAAATGCCTTTAGATATTTAAAAATGTTTTAGAACCTAAAAGGCACTTTAAGGAGAAACACCAAATATGTGCTTCTTACAAAAAACACATATAGTGATCCTAGATTTCAAATTATTTTTAACAATTTTTTCAAATCTTTTAATTTTATTCTAAAAATGACTTTTTGCACTAAAATAAGCATTTCCAAACGGTCCCTAAATATAACTTCCACTCATGTTACGTTTCTATTATCTTTATTATACTTGTTATTTTTTTGACGAAAAAAATATTATACTTATTATCTTGTTTTTCTTAATTTTGTGGAAAGTAATCATACAAATTTTGCATCATATAAAATTCAAATGAGTTTTACCATTTAACCGTAAAGCCTATATCAATACTATCACTCAATAATGAACAATATTTTGTTTCATCTAAAAACGCGACAAATAAAATATTTTTTAAAAAAACACTTCAACATGATAAGTCATTTAAGTTTGAGCAAATTCCACTTTTAGGCCATTACCTATGACTTAAAAATACTTTTAGGTCAAACATTTCGTAATACTCATTTTTAGGCCAAAGGTATAAAAATTGCCTATTTGGACATTTAAATCAAACTATATCATTAGTTAACCACATCACAAACTAAGAATTCTACTTAAAGTGTCCAAATTACTCTTAAAATCTATGAAATATTTCACATAATTATGGCTAGTTTGGAAGTGCTTATTTTATAGTAATAAAGCGTTTTTAGAAATAAAATTTAAAATTTTAAAATTTTATTAAAATTATTTTAAGTGCTTTTGTCAAAAACGCCAATTTGGTACTTCTCATAAAAGTGATTTTCAGGATAAAAAAAAATTTAAAATGCTAGAAGCACTTTTAAGTGTTTTTCTAAAAAAACATTTCTAAACGGGCACTTAGTGAAATGGCCTAAATAGGCATTTTGAATACCTTTGGCTTAAGTATGAGCATTGTGAAATGGTTGGCCTAAAAATATTTTTATGCCATAGGTAATGGCCTAAAAATGTAAGTACTCTTTTAAGTTTTATCAAATATACCTTTATTTTAATATTTTAATTTTAAAATCATTTAATAAAATAATAATTTTCAACTTATCAGTCAATAATCTCCACCACCACTGTCATCGGTGGGACCACAAACAAATTTTTAAAAAATATATTATAAATCATTTATAAACACACATGCAATATATATATATATATATATATATATATTCTTATTAGACTTGAGCTTCCAATATTTATAGGTATCATTTATAATAAATTACTAAATAATACTTTTCCCCCCTGAACTATTAATGAGTTGAAACAATCCCCCCTTAATCCTTAAATAGGTCTTGGAGCCCTTTAATTTTCTTATTTGTGCCACGTTACCCTTTATTTTGACTTTTCATCAATTCAGTTGTAAGTACTTTGGATAGCAAAACACCACCAAAAATTAAATCCAACCATCCAAAAACACCACCACTAAATTACCCAACACCACCACCATTATAACCACCTACATTCTTTAATCATCCAGATTAGTTTCACATCTTCACCTTCTTCCCATCTCACTCACTCTTTCTCTGCCTCATCTCTTTCTCTTCCTCTTTGGAAAAACACAATCTGTACTGCAATGTTGGAAACAAAGAAACAAGTAACCAAACACTACCTAAAGCCGGAGAAGATCATTCTCAAACCGGTTGCTAACTCGGTCTATGCTACAATCGAAACACCAAAACTTTTAGCAAAAATATTATCAGTAACAAACCGGTGAGCTTCAATTTTTCAAGAAAAACTATGAACAAGTCATGGGGGCTCAAGAATGAAATCACTACGGAGAAGATAGGTTTCAACTTATGTCTAATCAATTGCTTAAGTGAAGATGATTATCAAACAATTCTAAGAAAAAGACCTTGGAATCTAGCAGGCAAACATGTTCTAATCCAGGAATGGAGTGAAAAGGAGGACTTATCGATTAAAAAAAGAAAACACTACAATCTTCTGGATACGGATTCACGGGCTTCCAGGGAAACACTAAAATCTTTTTTAAATAGGATTTTGTCTCATCTCTAATTTTAAGGTTGGGATGAATTTGTCTCAACTCCATTCTAATACTGAGATGTGATTTGTCCCATCTCTATTGTATAACTAAGATGTGATCTGTCACATCTCTATTGTAAAACTAATTAAAGGTATAATGTGTTGGAGATGATGATGTGCTGTTTCGCGAGGTAAAAAGTCTTGACCTGGTGGGGTTATGTAGGTATGTCGAGGGATTGATAGGATTGTTTTGTCCAGTTTTACTATTCCTACTCCGATTGTGTTTGCAGAGCCTTCGAAACCTAAGGTTATTAGCTGCTTATTCTTCTGATCCATTCCCTACAGTTTACGTTTATATAAAAAACAACTTATTTACTTTGAATATTGATGACTTAAGAAGAAATAATTAGTTGAAATGAAGAAAATTACCGTTTCTAGTTCATTATATAACATTCAAAATCAAATTGTACGAGTCATTAACATTAGAGAAAATGACACTTAGGGTCTTGACCACACACCCCTCTTCGAGTTAGCACCCCCACCTAGAGCCTCTTCTTACTAAAGACCTCAGCAACTTTTTAACACGTGAACCCCAAAACCCCAATTACTAGACTACCCCTTTCTTCTTCTATATATACTAATTTAGAACCCCTACAATTATTATTTCAGGTCTATTTTCTCTCACCTCCATCTTCTCTCCATTTCCCCCTCCAAACGTGAAATAGCACTCCCCAAACCGCCACCACCATCATAACACCACCACCATAACACCACTGCCTCCCTCTGAAACACAACCACCAAAAAAACCTGCTGCTATTCTTCTTCTTCGATGCGAGCTCTAGACCTGCTGATGTTCTTCTTCACGTTGCTTTAGTTCGGTGGTTCGCCGGAGATTTCCCTGCGAACAGATCTGCTGCACTGGGAGGATGGAGGTGGAGGTGGAGCCGAGGTGGCTTATCAATGGTTGTGCTGCAACAAGAGGTCTCGCCGATGAAGACAAACCATGGCGTTTGGTGCTGCTGTTCGATCGAGAAGGACTGTTGTAAGAAGTTGTTCGTGGATCGAGATCGAGATCTCCATGGCTGCGCGAATCTCCCATCGAAGAAGAAGAACGAGATCCATGCAGCTTCTGTGCTGCGGTGGTTCATTTCAGTTCCTCGCCGGGAATCTGCTCGTGTTCTCGGTGGTGAAGAAGGTGTTCTAGCCAGAGGCGCGAGAAGGTGGTGTTATGGTGGTGGTGGTGTTCGTGTGGTTGCCTAGATTCTGGTGGTGTTGGTGGGGTGGCTATGGATGAGAATACCGTGTGGTGGCGGCGGTTGTGCTCGTCGACGAGAAGAAGGGTCCCTTTTTTTTTTAAATTTCAGATCTAGATCTGGTTTGACCAGATCTGGTCAAACAAGTTTGTAATTAATTTTTTTATTTTTTAATTGTATATTCATTTGTAATTGTTTAAAAATGTGTAATAAAGGTGAATAAAAGTTTTTTTTGACTATTTATGCATTGTTTTTTAATAATACTCATCAATTTGACCGAAGTACTCATCAAATTTACGGAGTACTCATCATATTTATCGGAGTACTCATCAAATTATTCGGAGTACTCATTAAAATTATTCGGACTACTCACCAAAATATATAGAGTACTCATTATTATATATAGAGTATTCAGCCAATTTATATAGTACTCTTAGTTTTTTCCGATACTCTCAGTTTTTCCGATACTCTCAGTTTTTTCCGATACTCTTAGTTTTTTCCGATACTCTCAGTTTTTTCCGGTGACTGGTGGTCGGTGGTCGGAGGTTGGTGGTCGGTGGCCGGAGGTCGGAGATAGGTGGTAGGTGGGTAGTGGTAGAGGAGAGAGAAACAGTGACATCATACTTTTTTGTCTTTTAGTGTTAGTAAGGGTAGGAAAGACTATTGTAAAAAATGAGGTCACTAAGAATAACAACTTTCAAGACACTACTCTATAGAGAAAAAATAGTGTCTCTAAGACCCTATATATAATTCACCCTTAACATTATTAAACACTAAAACAAAAAAAGAACTCATTTAATACTGAGATGTGATTTGTCCCATCTCTATTGTAAAACTAAGATGGATCTATCCCATTTGCGATTAAAACCTTCCACCACCACCACCCCCCAACACCACCACCACCCTACCACCACCATCATTACCTACTACTAATTTCATTACACACGCGCGCGTCCGTGGTTTTTAAAAAAAAAATCGTCATAACTGATTCTAAAAAAATTAGAAAAATAAAAAATTTGTATTTTTTTGCATTTATTGATAAAACAAATTAATATTTACATCTATGATTTTTTTTGAATATTTCAATTTTTTTTTAAATTTCGCAGTGAATTTCATGTTTGCGAAAAGAAAATTCACTGTTTCGACCAGTGAATTTCATGTTTTAAACGGTGAATTCCGTGTCTGCGAAAAAAAATCAAAAAATAAAAAAATTAAACAGTGGTGGTTGTGGTAGCTGTAATGGTGGGTAAATACATGGTAGTGGTAGTGGTGAAAGTACCCTATTATTTGTTCATTATTTAAAAATAAATATTGTTGAAGTAATATATTTAATAATAAGGGTAGTAAAGGTATAAAAATATAAATGGGATGTTTTTTATAAATAATTATTTTATTAGGAATTTTTTAATAAAGTAAATTATTGAAGGCTAAATTTAACAGTTATGTAATTTTATTAGACTTCTTTTAGCAAATACATCTATTATTAATTAAGAGATAATTACCATATAAGTTATAAAACTAACATTAATTATCCTCTCCCATCTTCTATTTTACATTGTCCATAAAAGTCCTAAAATATATATTAAGGTCAATTATAACCTTTCCTTCCTTGTGTTATAAAGAAAACCTCATATATAACCCATTTCTAATCAACACATTATTCTTCAACGACAACCGAGCTGGAGCTAGAGCCGCCACCGCCACCACCACCGCTGTGATTTAATGCTTCCTGAAAAGGACACTTTATTATTCTTCAATTATTCATCATATAAAGCTATTATCATGCTTCTAAAAGCGTTGTATTTATAAAAGACCGGCTCGTCAAGCCCATTTGGTCAATATGCCGTTTTGATAGCTCCCAAGCCTGAAGCCCAATCTGGTGCTGCTATTGATATCTCTAAAGGTGAAGCCGAAAATGGGTTTTTGAATTTATTTGGGAATTTATTTTGTTTTTCTTTCTTTTCCAACGATCTCAATGTGGACCAAGAGGACATTGTGGACTCGGTGGGTCAAAGGATTTTGGTATATCAAATTCCATGATTCAGGAAGATTATGAAAGTAGTATGACATTTGCTGATGTAGCTGGTGTTGATCAAGCTAAATTGGAGTTACAATAAGAAGTTGATTTCTTAAAAAACCTTGATAAGTACACAACTTTAGGAGCTAAGATTCCAAAAGGGTGTCTTTTGGTTGGCCCATTAGGTACAGAAAAAACCCTCTAGCTAGAGCAGTAGCAGGTGAAGCTGGTAAACCTTTCTTCTCATGTGCAGCTTCTGAGTTTGTTGAGTTATTCGTGGGGGTTGGAGCTTCAAGAGTGAGGGATTTTTTTGAGAAAGCAAAATCTAAAGCTCCTTGCAATTCACAGACTCATTTCAAGGTAATCTCATAAATTACTCCCTCAAGATGCCTTACTACTGTATTTTCTCTTTATTCGCTTTGTTTTTTGGAATATTCTAAGTTAGATAACTTCATATAAAAAAATATAGAAATACAAAAAAATCACGCCTTTGTTTTTGGAATATTTCAATTAAAAACTCCTGATAAAATAGAGTAGAAATACAAGAAAATCACAAGACATTACAGGTCATTACATATGTTTTCATTGGATATTAACCCTGGTCACTTATTTTAATTGCAATCCTCTTTCGAGCAGTACTGGAGAAGCTGCTTCAAAGCTCAACTGCTGAAAGAAAATGTCAGCTGCTTCACAGTGTGGTGATGATGCTTTCTGGAGACATTGAAGTCACGTTACTTCAAAACCTGGATACCTCACTGATTGGAAGTTTGAGGATATAACCAAAAGCTTGAAGTTTATTGATGTTTCGGGAACTGATTGTTCATCTAGTACGAGCGTTGCAGCTTTGAAAGTCAATGATTCTGAACCATTACTACTTTCTCAAGATTGATCCATTCAGAGTGCTGTTTTGAGTGTCTAGTTATTCTTTTAGCAACAATATGTTTCTATTTTCAAGATTGAAGAATGTATGCAATAGGTGTATTTGTAGAAATTAGAGTTTGTTAAGAGTATTTAAGGAGTAGCTTATTTTGGTTGTTTTCTTGTGTAATTAAGTAGTTAGACGTCTTCCCTATAGATTGGTCTACCGATCAATAAAGTCTACTTGCTTGCTTACCAAAAAAATAAAATATAATCATATTCTAGAAGTTCTTCTTTGCATTTTGATTGCATTTTAATATATACTAGGGAAAGAACTCCAAATACAACCATTTCTCTCAAACTGATTTTCTCTGACTTCTGTATTCTTACATGTTACTATTCTCTCATACAATAAGTGTGTTATTTAATTACTCTTATTCTTGGTTTTGTTTTCAAGATCTGATCTGATCTGTTCAAACCCTCATGGAAACTACTCCCAAAAGTCATTCCCAACATTAATTTCCTTATAATATAACGATCTGTCAATTGGTGTATAAAATAGGGACCTATAGTACAATTTTTGTTATTATGTATAGTATAGGTACATTTAGTGTAGTTTTTGGCATAATATAGGGACATGTTATGCAATTTTTGTATAATATACGAGTCTTGAATTGGACTAGAAATTGTTATTTTACTTTTATGACCCCCAAAAAATATATATTACCTTTATGGCACCCAAGTTTTTCAGAAACTTCACTTAGCTACACCAACTTTTGAAATTTGGTTTGTTAAGCTTTAATTAATTTTATTGTATAATACAATATCGATCATTCTATTAAGATATAAGGACTTATATTATACAATTAGGATTTAGTGGGATTTTCCCCACCAAACAACATAAACCCCAAATATAAATTGGTGGGATTTTTCTCACCAAATAACAACATAAACTAATGTAATTTGGTGGGAAAAAAATAGCCGAAAAAATTTGGTGGGAAAAAAATTGGCCGGAAAAGTTTGGTGGGAAAAAAAAATTGGCCGGAAAAGTTGGTCGGAATTTTTTTGGCGGGAAAATTTAGTTTGGTGGGAAAATTTAGTTTGGTGAGAATATTTAGCCAAGAGTTTTAGTGTCTAATTATGTTTTTTTATATTAGACATGACTTTTATAGGCAATATCAACTCCTTCTAGGATGGTATTGGTAATTGTCTCATTAATTAATAACAATAAAAAGGTAAGAAAGTAAAATAGTCATTGATTTTTTATTTAAATGGGAAACTTTATAATCTAATTGGAAAGAAATAATAACATGTCAATTTTTGGATATACAATTTCCTAATCATGATTTAAATAGGCATTTTCTCTAAAATGAAAATATATTAATATATTTATTTTATTTCCTTATTTTTCAGTCCAAGCCAAAAAAATTCTCAAAATCCTTTATGAATTTTTCTTTGTTAAAATTATCTTATCCAAACAGCATTTCTTCTCTTTTTCTTCTCTTTTTCTTTTCTTTTATAATTTTTCTCTTTATTTATTTTATTATCTTTTTCTTCCTGAATACAAACACACCCTTGGTGATTTTTGTGTTAATACTTAGTAAATTTGCGTTAATACTCAGTGGTTTTAAATGACACTCAGTGAAATTCAATAATACTCAAAGATTTTTCTGATACTATATTTAACCAAACTTTTTATATTGTTGGAATTATTTTTTGCGTTTAATACTCAATATTTTAGTTGAGCATCTCCAATGACTTTGTTGAAAACTCAGTGATTTTGCTTAGTACCTAGTGACTTTGTTAAGCGCAGTCATTGACTTTGTTAGGTATACTGAATCTGTTTAATAAGTACGTTTTTTGCTAATTACTCGATAATTTTGCTGAGTATATCAATTAATATAATGCATACTCAATAAATTACTGGATTTTCTCGGCCTTTAATTGAGTAAATACGTCGTTTACCCCCTAAATAATGGCCGCCATGGCAGTTTGCCCCCTAGTATATTTTTTGGTACTGGATGCCCCTTAAGTATCATTTTCGTGACTAGGTAGTCCTTTTTGACGAAATCCGTTAACTTTCTCCGTTAACTCATCACGTTTAGGTCATGTGCCTTAATTTTTTATTAATTAAAAAATCATTTTTCTGAATTATTAAATAAACCTCTTTTTTGAAACGGGCAAAATGGGTATTTCTTAATCTTCCAACCTCCAAACCTTCAAGCTTCAAATCTTCAAACCTTCAAACTTTCAAATCTTCAAATCTTCAAACCTTCAAACCTAAATTTTCAAATCTTTAAACCTTTAAGTTTTAATTTTTCAAACTTTTGAACCTTCAAACCTTCAAATTTCAATTCTTCAAATTTTTAAACCTTTCAAACCTTCAAACCTTCATACTCCACCAATCCTTCTTACTATATTAATCAACAAATATAGTGAACGTATGACAATCTGGAAACTCGACAATCAAACATCCCAGTCAACATGTTAGCCTCTTCCCACTGACCAAAATTACACAAACCTTGCATCAACGAATTATAAGTGAAAACATTTGGGGGTAACAATATCAGGCTTAATTCCTTTTTTATTCATGATATACATCACTCTCTCTGCATCTCTTACTACCTTTCTTACCATATGAATCAACAAATATAGTGAATGTATAACAATTTAGAAAAACTCGACAATCAAACATATCAGTCAATAACATATTAGCCTCTTCCCACCTACCAAAATTACATAAAATTTGGATCAACGAAGAATATGTGACAATATTATTACCATTTGAATCTACAAATATAGTGAATGTATGACACTCTGGAAAAAATCGACAATCAAACATCTCAGTCAATAACATATTAGCCTCTCCACTTACCATAATTGCACAAACCTTGGATCAACGAATTATAAGTGAAAACATTTGAGGGTATTCCCTTATCTTTCATCTCAGCAAATAGATTAACTGCGTCATATACCATTCGATCTTTGCAAAGACAGTCAATAATAGTGATATAATCTTTAATATTTGGTTTAAAGATTTAAGCCACTTTTTTCTAATACCCTAAGCCACTCGCTAGCTTTAAGTGTTCCCTACTTAGCATAGCCCATTTATTAAGACCCCAAAAGTAACTTCATCATGCTCACAAAGTTTCTCCATTGATATTTTATCAAACAACTTACAAGCCTCTTCTCCTCTATGTTCAAGAAAGAGACCCTTTATCAAGGTGTTATAGGTAACAATATCAGGAACCCATATTGTTGTGTTGCAGATAAGAGTATCTATTAGAAGTAATATTCATCATGTAATCACTTATTGGAGAACCTAAAAAGCACATTTCTCTGAATAGAGAAAGAGCAGCAGTGTAATTTTTCATCTTCGCAACACTGTTTAATAGTTATTATAGTCCACAATAGAAAGCTTGGGTCGCCTTCTGATAATTTGATATATAGTTAAACGAGTATCTTCGACACTATTGATATCATCAAAGGATGAATAAGAAGATGAAATTGAAGAATAAAAGAAAAGGGGAAATATGTTACGGGTTTCGTTCAAGGAGCAAAGAGAAGATCTAAAGCAGAACAAAGAAGAACCACTCAGTTTCCTTATGACCGAATCTACCCTAGCTTTGTTTTATAAGTGACAATATTTGGGGGTATGCCCATTGATTTGAAGAACCCATAAATTAGGGTTTTTCATCTCCCCTATTTAGAAGATTAATTTTGTTTCATTGTTGGTTTATTTTTGTTGTAATTTTCTGTTTATATATGTTAGAAATTGTGAACTACCCATTATGCCCTTTTTAAAAATGGGGTTTTATAAATAATTCAGAAGAATTATTTTTTAATTAAAAAAATTAAGGCACATAACCTGCAAGTGATGAGTTAACGAAGAAAGTTAACGGATTTCGTCAAGAAGGGCTACCTAGTCACGAAATTGATACTTAAGGCGCGTCCAATACCAAAAAATATAGTAGGGGGTAAATTGTCATGGCGGCCATTCTTTAGGGGGTAAACGATGTATTTACTCCTTTTAATTTAAGTATATGAATTGTTAAGTATACTCAGTGATTTTACTGAGCACGAGTACTATTCTTCACCATAGTTGTTATTCACTGCTTACACTAAGTATCAGAAATGTACTCAACCAATCAACATGACCATACTTCACTGCTATACTTGAAACTTTTTGCTGAAACTGCAAGGGTTTCGTTCTATCAACGAAGCTCGCATAAAAAAAAAACTTCCACTAAAGCAGATTTCGAATAAAGCTTCACTATCTCGAACGAAGCTTTCATGGAGGAATCACCATGACATATCTCATCAAACAAAATTGAATTAAGGAAGCAACAGATCTCGAACAAAATGGAATGGAGAAAACAACAGATCTCGAATGAAACTTGAGATTTGGTATGGAATGCAGGAATCGCCATGTTTTGCCAGAAAAAAGAAAAAAAATTAGGAAAAGAGAGAGAAAACGGGAAATAAAAATGATGTAAAAAGGTTAGTCTCCCTTTATATACTCAATAGCATTTCAACCCATAAGATTTCACTAACATCTTTGATAAAGAATCTAGTCACAAGTTTTTTATACATCATAAAAGTAATTTCTGAAATTTTATAGGTCAATCATCCAAATAATAATAGTTCAAGAATTATTATCTAGAAAATTTGAAAATTAAGGAGCAAAGCGCAAATAAATATATTATACCTAAGGGCCGTTATAGAATTTTCTCTATTTTCTCTAATTAAAATGTTTACAAGCTACCCCTTAACCTGAGGTCAGTCAAAGCAAATGGCTCCTCCACGGCCGCCAATCTTACTACATCGCCGCCTCCTCTGTACCAAAACCACCACCCACCAGTCCGACCACCGTCAATGGAGGACTGTAAAACAAGTAACAAAATCCAATTTCTCACAGGTGGTCGACGAAATCAAAACTCACATCTCCAAATCCGATTTTATCGCCATTTCTTTACAGAAAACCGGAGCTCACTCTTACCCATGGCAACGCCCACTTCCCATCGACACCGTTGATATTGCCTATCTTAAAGCTAAGTACGCCGCCGAGCGCTTCCAAGTTCTTCAGTTCGCCGTTTGCCCATTCTCTTTCCAAGCTTCCAAGCTCATTGCTCACCCGTGAGACACTTTCCACTTCCAGTCTTTCACCTATGATAATTTCATCATTCAATTATTGATTATCTCGTTCTCATTTAATTTTTCCTCAGAAAATGATGTTGAAAATGGTAATTTTCTCTCGCTTTTGTTTCAGGTACAATTTTCACTTGTTTCCTAGAGATGAGATGAAAATGGGGATGCCATCTTACAGTTTCTCATGTCAATCATCATACTTAACTTCCATGGCTCAAGAAGGTTTCGATTTTAATGCTTGCATAAATAATGGTAAGTTACATGGTAGTAGGTATACTTTTATATATATATATGTATATGACCCTATTCCATAATTTAACACATAGTTCTTCTTCTTTAAACAGGCATATCATACCTATCAAGAGCACAAGAAGCATACGCAAAAGATAGAATCGGAAATCCAGTATCTAATACCCATGTAACACAATCTCCATCTACACATTCAATTGCTGATTCCATTTTTATAGAAAGAATCAAGTCTCGAGTTAAATACTGGAAAGATGCTTCTTCAAATTTAATCAAACAGAATGATGGTGAGCAAATTATGGCTTTCTCATTCACCTCGGTACATCTTTTCCAAACTTACTTCTTATCTTACACATTATACACAACTCCATATTTAATTAACATTAAATTCTCTTCAAATTTCCCAGATTCTTTAATCAGTACCTTAAGAAAACTCGTCTCAGGAAATGAATTATATGGTACTAGACCATGCTTAACTATTGATATCTGTAGTGAACGTCAAGTTCAACTCACTCTTTCGGTAAACTAGTGAACAAATAAATAAATAGCCAAATTTTGTACAACCAATTTTTTTTTTAATTTTTTTTTTTAAACTCAGATGTTGGAGGGGTATAATGATGTGGTACCTTTCCTAGTTCCAGCAAAGGGAGGGGGAACACAAGCTATTAGAGTTGTTTTAACAAGTTCAAAAGAAGATAAACATCTTTTAGAGGTACAAGGATGTTTTATTAATCATATATTCTTGTAATAAATGATTAAACCAAACCTCTCTTCTGTTTTACAGAAGGAGATTCAGAAAGTGGAAGATGAGCATAATAAGCGTGTCCGTGGCTTTCGAGAGATAATCGATTTAATTTCAACTTCTGAAAAACTTATAATTACACACAACTCACTTAACGGTAAACATTTCTTCCCATTTCACTTTCTACATCACCAAATTTCACTCAACTCTGTTATCCTTATTCATGCAGATTTTACATTTATTCACTCAAAGTTTTTAACTCCACTACCTAAAACAATCAGTGAATTCGAGTCTTCGTTACGGTTAATATTTCCTCGTATTATCGATATTAACCATTTAATGAAGGAGATTAAATCTCTTGAAAACGTAAATACATTTCCAGCAGCTATTTCTCTTCTCAAAACAAGGTTTTCCGTACCTATGGATACAGAGATTTCTTATCACGGTCCGTTATTTTTCCCTTTTTTTCTTAATAAAGTCAAATATGTTAAGCAACTATATTAACCTTTTCCTTTTTTACCCTCAGCCGAGGCAGATGAAGTCAAAATTCACGGTCATAACGTTTTAAGAATAAGCGAATTGTTTGCTAAGCTTTGTACTATACTAAAAATCTTACCAGAAAAGGAAAGTGATGGTAGCTATATTTATCCGTCCCTAGAATGTTACTCTAATGTCTTGAGCGCTTTTAGGTCAGAGGATCTTATTGATGAAGATGTTGAAGTTTGGACAAAAAGTACGAGAAAAACTAGTGTTGAAAATATGGTTTTTTTATGGGGATTTGAAAGAGGTGTTTCGATTGGGAAGTTAAGGAAGGTTCTTGAAAGTTGTAATGAAGTTTTATTAAAAGATTTTGATATTCGATTTGTGGATTCGAGTTGTGTGATTGTTGTGTTCTGGGATTCTGGGTTTTCGTGTCGGTTTTTGGAATTAATTGATTCTGGAACGTTTTGTGATGGATTAAGAGGTACGAGTTATCGGAATTATTTAAGAGTTTGTAAGTTAGGATTATGGGAAGCTGATTTATCTGAGTCTTTAGAGAAAGTTTTGGAGAAAACTGATTGTGATTCTGAAGGTTATGTTGATGATTTAATGGTTATTAATTGGAATAGTGATGAAATGATTAATTTAGATGAGCTTTAAGACATTTTATAGATCCCATGTTTTGACAGTATATTGCTTATTGTAATCATTTTAATTTAAATATTTGTTTTTGGTCCCTCTAATATACAACAATATGATTGCATAATAGGATCTACCATAAAAGCACTCAATAACAAGACTACTTCACACATAATACAAGGGTATATTTGTGCGATTATCTTATTAAAAGGGTATATATGATGTTAAAATACATTACATTTTGAAGATTTTAAAGAGAAATGCTATTTGGAATTCCTTTTCCTGTAATACCCCACCTAGATTCAACATTTGATGTATCAGGATACAAAAGCTTGTAAGGAATATTAACATTTCCTCGTCTATTCTTAAGCTTAGGATCTTTGTTTCTCTTCAATATTCTCCTCTCAACTTGTCCAAGTTCATCTCCAAATTCCTTAAACCTTTGGTTAACCCAAACATCATCGATCCATTTATTTGACCCTTGACCTAAATACACTTCATCTTTCGTGTGACTCGAGAGAATCCCTAACAATGCTATGCCAAGTGTCATTTCATATCTAGTCGGGAGCATTTTCAAGAAATACTTATCCGGATCGGTTAAAAACTCAGCAAACTCACGTGTACCTTCTTCTGGTATAAATTCTCTACAAGCCATAGGACGATTTGGTGGGTACCCTGAATACCCATATTGCCCATAGTTTAACGAAGCGTGAAAAGCCGAAACGGTCCATATTAGAGTCGTGAGGGTTTCTATTAAGTCGGAGAGTTTCGTCATTGTGTACCACCATGTTTCGTTACATTTATCGCGATGTCCTATGTTACGTATTTCAGACCACCATTTTTGTATCTCTTTGTCCGATCTTAAAGAATCGTCATTTGAGTAGAAATATGAACAATAATCTTTTACCCATCTTTTAATAGCTACCCAAATATCCAGTCCATCTATACCAAAAGGGTAGTCATGGAAGATTAATTGAACCCCACCTGGTTGATCAGGGTTAGCTACAGCCATTCCTCTGCAAAATTGGTTCAAACGATAAGTTTACAGTGAGAGAGAATGAGAGAGAGAAAGAGAAGTACCGTTTGATTAAATCAATAGGGAGGCTTTGTTCATCAAATCTCCAATCTTTATACAAAAAAGACGAAAATTGCATAGAAAAATCACCAGTAAATAATACTCTCTCGAGTATTCCACCAGAGTTTATAACCATAGTCCTAGCTAACGCGTTTACATGCATAGTATCTTTGAAATGCGGAGATAATAACCGATGAATCGGATGCATTACACTTAACTGTCTTCTCGTGGCAATAATGAACGGTTCAACTATAGCATGAGTTTTTAACCAATGATTGATTAAATGATTGAAACCCGAGTCATTAGCTGTTACATGAGCTTTAGCGAAATGCCATAAAGCTCCCTCTGTACCACCTTTTGCTGGACGAAACACTCTTGATGAACCAGGTAAGCTTAATTCTATCGCTAATGGTTTTAAAGTCGAATCGTCTCTCAAAAATAGGAGTGTTCGAGATGCGTAAGTACATATTCCTTTAGTATTTATTTTGCTTAAAAATGGCATTAAATTATCATGATGATCCAAGATGAATATCCTCCATTGTTCCATTGCTTCTTGTACAGTAAGACCATCTAAATTACGTTCTATATCGGATTTTTTAATGGAACTTTTGACTCCAGATTTACTCTCCGGTGGGAAAATCTGTAAACATTGGATAGAAGTTGGATTTACTCCGGCGAGCATTTGTCTTGCAAATTCTTCATCATCTTTCCATGCTAGTTTGTTCCCTGAGATAAAAATAATAAATAGTGAACAAGTAAGAAAAGAATCTGACCATAAAGTTTTATTTATTACCTGCTACAATCTGAGGAAGTGGAAATCTAGGAGGATTTTCACGTATCGCATGTTTAATCTTTTGAAAAAGAAGATCGGGTAGTGAAGGTTTTAATTTTTCCATGAGCCATTCCTCTGACACGTGTCTTGTACTTGTAGTTGTATTCCCACTGTACAACTCAAAAATCTGGTCGAATGATTCAATACAAGTGAAATCTTCTTCGGGAGATAAATTCTCATGGGGTTTAAGAAAATAAGCACCAGCTTGTAATACGTTTAGTATAAAATTCGATAGCTTCTCAGGGCTCATATGTTCGTCTGCAGGGACATATATGTCCAAAATATGGGATTTACCAGGTCGGCTCTCAATACGAAGATCTAGTTATATTGCATATAAGATTAGTTAATAACGGAATTAAAACTTAAAAGTTGTTTTGAAAGTTGATTTACATACCATCATGGCTCATGGGTCGACCAGTTCTACCTCTTCGTGGATAAGGGTACAAGTAGGACCCACCTAAAATAGGCCTAGCGTGTTCAGGTCCTTCATCGGGATTTCCAAGGTCATTATAGTAATCATAATCATAGATTCTTTCCCATTCTTTTCTTTCACCAGTTCCATCTCCTCTTAAACTTCTAAGTTCTTCCTCTCTCAAACGGATTAAACCTTCTGGTGTTGCGTTTGGAAGAAAACACTGAAGGAAAATTACATGTATTTTGAGTGTCTTGTATAAAATTAGCTTGAAAAGTGAAACTTACAGTGTTGAAGAAGAAGATTCGATCTTGTTTCGTTAAATGGATTGGATAAATCCAGGAGTTGCAGTCAAAATGAACAGTCTGATCAGGTGGAATTTGAAGGGTCATTGATTGAAGAAAAAACTTGTGCTTTTGCTCGTTTCTTATGAGAACAGCTCCTGGAAAACCGAAGCTTTTCTCAACATTGAATTCAACTTTATACTTAATTGAATTCTTGTTCTTCTTTTCACTTTCTCCATGTTTGAGGTACGTTTGCTGACTGAGTTTCCCTTTTCCTGTGCCTAATGTATGTACATGTTAGCTATATTATTACAAAAATACGAGGTTACGAAATTACGGTTAATGATATTATTAGTAATGAACTCACTTGTGTCCACTTCTGAGAGACTATATAACTGAACCGAAACTGCTTTTCCGTGCCCTGGATTTCCATGTCGAATGATAATTTCTCCCTTGATCATCGGTATTTGTTCTGAGTATTTACTAGCAGTGACCTTGCCTTGAAAAGCATGAAAGCAATCTATGATCTTGGAACACACATTCTGCAATTCCATATTTTTAAGCTTGTATATCTTTTCTTTTTCTAGTTGCTATCCAATTAATTGTAGTTCTGCTAAATAAATCATTCTGTAAAGTTGGAATATTTCAATTCAACAAGTAAAGTATATGCTTTGAAAAGACAAAGGGAATAGGATTTTTGTCTTAATACTGAGCCTTTTAATACGGATCAGATTCATTGTATCACTTGGAGTTTTTGTTAAACGTGGATAAGTTGGATTAAAATTGCATTTAAGAAAGTTTCCTTCGATAAATCAAAAGAAATTAAATTTTATGCATGTATAAGATTCATGTATAAGATTGATAGTTAGTCAGACTATTCTGCCAAAGAGCAAGAGTTCTTGGGATCAAATTTTCATTTCTTAATTCACTATACCTGCATTACCTATTTACCTTTCTACTACAATTAAAAAAGAAAAAGAATAGTTTATGTTCACCGTTTGAACAAAACAGAAAAAATTTGGACGAACCTTAGATAACGAATCGACAAAAGTGGAGCAAAACGACAGTTGTAGATTAGCATTAAAGAACATTTTCGACATTAGGAGACTGGAAGGTAAAAACGTATGATTCTTGTGTATTTTTTGTATTTACTTCACAAATTTTTTTTATAATAAAACATAGATTAATGGGTTTCGTAATTGAAACACTAACTATCGATTGTAATTTTTTATGTTTTGCTTTACATTAATGATTTTTTTATGGTTTATTGGTACAAGTGATTTTGAAGTGTTGTTCAGATATTTTGAATGTAAAGATGATGTAATGTACGCTAAATTTAGCTGTAGAAACACAATTTGTTATGTTTAAAGACTAATCTCATCAGTTTTTGTCCTGTTTTTTGTGAAATTTATAGACATTTTTTTATCTCTTTAGATTTTGTTAGGTATAATTATGGGATTAATCTTGTTAGTGTTATCTGGAAAAATTAAATAATGGTTTGATACATTTTGGAATTTATTATGTATACTGATGGGATTTGAGTAATTACATAAGTGTTATCTGAATTTTTTCATGGTTATCAATATAGGTCCCTATTTTTAGATTAATGGGACCAGTTCTATGAAATTGTAGTTAATTGATTTAATCCCATTAAGTATGGTTGATAGGATTAGTTCCATGATTTCAATAGATTGGTGGTATTTGTTTTGACTGATGGGATAAATCCTATTAAGTTATACAAACAGTGTAAAACAAATGATGTAATGTATGTTAAATTTAGTTGTTAAGACATAATTTTTTAAGCTTAGGGACTAATCCAATCAGATTTTGTCATGTTATGTGTTAAATTTACATACAATTTTGATCTCTTTAGGGTTTGTTAGGTATGATTGTGGGATTAATCTTGTGAGTGTTATCTGGACTAATGAAATAAGGTTTTAATCTGTTTTGGAGTTTATTGTGTATACTAATGGAATTGCAGTAATAACATAAGTGTTTTCTAGGGTTTTCCATGTGTATCATTAAGTTTATATTGATGGGATAAGTCCTATGATTTCAATATAGACTGATGAGATCGGTCTTATAATTTATGATATAGTTGATGTGGTCAGTCCCATGATTTCAATAAAAAATGATAGGATAAATTCCATCAAGTTTTAGTTGTAGATAGGATTGAAGAGTTGTAATCTTTATTACTTCTAGTTGATGCATACTTGAGCTGTAAGCTAATGAGATTGTCTAATTTTATTAATTGAGCTGTAAGCTGATGAGATTGTCTAACAACGGAGAGATTCTTAAAACATTTGAACTAAAGAGATGAATCAAGGTGTTAATCGAGGAAGAAGAAATAGATGAGTCTTTGACAAACTTTTCAAAGCCCATCTCCATTTTTGGATTAATACCGATGTTCTACCCGTATAGCGCATCTAGGGTAGATTAGTGGATGATTTTTGTTTCCGAAGAACTGCAATAGCTTCACATGTATGATTGAGAATCGATCATGTGTAACGAGTTGATTACATCGATAAGTAAAGAAAAAAAGACGCGTGTGAAGGGACCAACATGCAAGCTAATAATGTGTATACTAAAATATGTTTCTTGAATATGAAACATATAAATTCTTTTTTCTTGAATAATAACATATTCAATTGTGCGATTGTATCATGTCTTCTTGGTGGGGGTAAAGGTGTGATAAATAAATAGATAACTAAAGATAATAATAAAGGGAACACCCTTGACTACCACGAGAAAATCACTGCAAGTATTATAGATCGTTTGCAAGTTTAGTTAGTAAGTAAAGTTCGTTCGCAAGGATTTGATCCATTAGATCTACTTGTGTATATAAAGAAGTGTAGGAGACATTACTCGTTTGATAAAAAGACAATAAAAGAAATAATATTTATTTGGTTTTTGGATAATACAAATAAATAATATAACAAAGAATGGAAATGAGAGATATAGCTTAGGGTTTCTAGAATGCATTTATCCTTCTATTTCTAATTCTAGCTATAAGTGTGATTAAAAGTCTTAGATAAGTAGCCAGGATTCTATATTCCTCCTAACCCCCTTTCGGGTGGACTTAGGTGGAGACCTAACAATTACCAGGGGACTTGGGTAAGGGGACCCCGCGCAATGATTAGTGGTTAAATCTCAAGTTCTAATGATTATCTAGTTACGCAAGACCTTCTGGATCACTACCACACACTAGACACTTATGTAGTGTTTCAGCAATTAGACACCCCTTCCGGGTGACCATCCAACTGCTATTAATGGGGTAGTCTATATGTTTGCAACCGCAAGAACGACAGTCAATTCATTAAAGCACATAAAAAAATTATATAGGTTAAGTAGCTAGAGTCGATTTAAAAATTGTTTTCCCGAATAACATGAAAACAAATGAGAATTAGAAATCAAAGATTATACATATGCAAATCCAATACATGGGAAAATTAGTTCATATCTAAAGACATAGAAATAAACTAAGGATAAAAGTAATTAGAAACAAAGACAAGCTAAAGAATCTAATACAAATTACCCTAATGATAGAGGGATATGATGAAGAAGAGGAGTTTGTAACTTTCCAACTTCTTGTCTTCCTTTCTACATGTCTTCTTGCTTCTATAGATGATAATAATTCAAGGCTGAGCAAAGAATAATCCAATGTTAAGAATTGAGCAAGGACATGTTTACAATGGTAAGAGAGTGTATTTATAGGTGTTAAGAAGGTTCTAGGTCGAAATCTTGAGGGGAAGGCAAGTAATTTGAGTCCAAGTCCAACTCAATTTTGTTTCCTAAAATATCGGAGTGGATAAGCACTGCTCACAATTACCAGGGGACTTAACTAAAGTACTCCTACGCCACTAGGTTTTTAGATGAGACTGGCCTGCAATAATGATCGGTGGTTAATCTCAAACCCTAGTGACTATCTAGTTAGGCAAGCCCGTCAGGATCACTACCGCACACTAGACGTTTATGTGGTGTTTCAACAATTAGACACCCCTTCCGGGTAACCATCCATCTTCTATTAATGGGGTAGTCTATACTCGTGCACTAGCAAGAACTATGGTCAATACATCAAAGCACGTAAACCAAATATAAAGGTTAAGAAGCTCAATTGATTTAAAAAGGTTTTTCCAAAAAAAATTTAGATAGAAGAAAATAGAAAATCAAAGATTATACATTTGCAAAACCCAAGCTATGGGAAAATTAGTTCATGCTTGAAAGAAATAAACTAAAATGAAGATACATACTGTCAACTTGCTTCTCTTGATGTTGCTACTTGATACTAAGGACTAATAATTAAGCAAGGACATGTTTACAATGATAAGAGGGTGTATTTATAGGTTTTTTATAAACCCTAGTTTGAAATCTTGGAGTGGAAGGCAAGTAATTGGAGTTCGTGTCCAATTCAAATTTGTTTCCTAAAATATAGGACAAGATAAACACTGTTCACTGTTTTGGTCATATCTTCTTCGTTACTGGGCCAAATTTCGCCCACTCTATATCAAAACGACTGCATAGAAAATATATATCTAACAATTTAAAGGTTCGTCCAAAATCACAACCGATTTGGAGTTATCTTCACTTTAGTATACGTAGTTGCAGAATTGGTAGATTTATTTAGCAGCTTTTCCCTTTCCTAAACTTTTGCTTCCTTTTATCTCCTAATTTTTCCTATATCTTATTTCCTTAACTCTTTGGAATCGATTTGGCATCTAATTGAATTCCATAAACCTTAAGAGCTTCATATTAACAGACAGATTAAACCAAATATGCTCGAAAAGTAATAAATCTACAAATCAAGACATAAATTAAGAAAATATCTAATAACGGGGAAAATCCCTTAACAATTAATCAAATAAACCTAAAATGATGTCTCCAACCTACATTAATATATAACAAATAGGGAGATATCAAGACCCCAAACTCAAAGTTGTATCGTCTCAATACAATAAAGATAAGAACATAGGGATGTCTCTAAATACACACCTAGGTCAATTAAGCACAATGGGAAGAAGATAGCAAGATATGAATAATAATATTAAAGAAACTACTCAGAAAATTTCATGTAATAAAATTTACAAACTAAATTACCTGTACACTTGTCATACAAACATTCAACACGGTTCAAATTCAAGATCAAATTACCTTTGCAATGCACGAAGGAGAGGTTTTTCACTAAGTTTATCATGGAGGCTATAGATTATTCATCGAGCCTAACTACTATCCAATGATCCCTACAAGTACTCTTTATTGGTTCATTTATTTCTAGATCACATAGCAAAGAATCATAAGGTCTTTAAGGTTGTAATGTTGGCATAGGGACGGTATGATCGTATATTTGGATAATTTAGAGTGAGCTTTTGGCTCTCTCCTACACTAGCCATCAACGAATCGCCCTAGAGCTTGAGTTACTCTCATAAAATGTTCTCACTCAACCCAATGAATTGATTCACTAATTAGCATCCCCAATAACCCAATACTAAAGCATTAAGATAATCACATAAATATTCCACTTTGCCAGTCCAAATAATATATTATTTTCATAGTATTTTTTTTCTTTTGTAATATATGTATGACTCTCTTTTTGATGTAGGATATCATGCTACTTTTTCATATATTTCTTTTCATTACTTTTTTCCATTTACTTTTACCCCGGCAAAGGGTTACAATATAATAAACAATGAATCATCATCAAGATATAGATCACAAATACATAAGCTCAAAAATACTCAACCCAATAATAATTTCCATATGGTGAACCCACCACCCTAAACTCAAGTTCTAAAACGTCTGTCTATGCATTGTGATTCGAGTGCGGGTCATATGGAGAAGTCCTAAAATCTAAAGGGATATGGCTTATAATATGGCTATATAAAAAGGATTTAGAAAGGCTAGAAGGGACTGAGAATGATATAAATATAATGAATGGACAGCAAGCTAAAAGGCAACAAGGGCTTATCAAAGAACTGCCTTAATCACTTTCTAAACTATGCAATTTCGTTACTTTCTCACCTTTAGCACGTTCATTAAATGGGTTTATCAACTAGTTCAGATCTCATGACTTACACACCCCTCAAGGCGCCCTAAGATCAAACATACTTCTACCGCATTGCTCCCTAATCTTTTCTTTACTATCAATGTGTGTTTCCTGTTCATACTCAAAGCATACAAAATAATCAGCTCATAAACATATTGCTTTCTATCATTAAGTTACTAAATTTATGCTTTTAAGCTATTAAACATACTCTACATCTAATCCTATGTATCAAAAAAATTAATTTCTTCCTACTAAATAGTAAAATCACATAAAAATGGAGATAAGAGACAATGAATCCCCACACCCCCAACTCAAAAATGAGCCGTGTCCCCATGACTCAAAAAAGACTCAATAAATAAATTTAAAACAAGTAAATATTGCATATACATAAATGGTAAGGAAGAAAGAAAGTATATTCTCGAGGCTTATTTCTTCACTTTATCAACATCCAAGATAGGATTTGGTGGATCTTTCGCTAAATCGCGCTTTAATTTCTCCAGGTTTGTCATGATGTGCACTTTATTAGCTTTGATTTGTGCAACATCATCGGCCAAGAATGTTTTAGCTTCTTCAAAATTATTCAATTGCTCCTCTACCCTTTCTTGCCAAATAAGATCCTCTTCTTTTGATTTTCTCTCTCTTTCTCTCTCTCTCTCTCTCTCTCTCTCTCTCTCTCTCTCTCTCTCTCTCTCTCTCTCTCTCTCTCTCTCTCTCTCTCTCTCTCTCAAGAGAGATTTCTTCTTGTGGAGGCTTTTTAATTGATGCTCCTCTTAAGTTGTCTTGATCCAATTATTGTTGATATTGTTGATTAATTTGTACATCAATTTCTCTTCTTCACCCCAGACCACGTTCTCTTTTTGTACTAGGCACGTGATCATAGTTGGATATTTCACATTAAATAACAAAAGTAAAGAGACCAAAAATCACATCACCTCCTCAAAGATCAATTGCACCACATTGATGTCTCCTTAAATGTTCTTATTTTCGACCCTTAGGAGACACCATTTTTGGTGTTTATTTAATCAATTCGATAGACTTTTGGACTAAATATGCAATAATATGATTTTCCTCTTTTATTTCTAGCATTTTTGATTTATTAAGCTTTTGCGCGTAATATTGGTATTTTTAGTGAAGATTTTACAGGTTTTAGATGTTAGCTAGAAGAGGAATCCGGGGAGAAAGTCAAAAGATCAAAAGATAGAGTCAAGACTTGAAAAGAAATCCCGAAGATATTATTTTTAGAGCTGAAAATCCATTTTCCAGGCCATAGATTGCTGATTTCGAGGTGCTTAAGCGATGATCTAGCTGTTGACCTTTGAAGAGAAATCATTCCTTATCGAGTTACGGAACTTTAGCAACTGGAATGAGGTCAATCGGAGTTGTAACGCATCGGGAAAAGCCGTTTTAGTGAAGGTGTATTAGCAGTTACGGGATTTTGGGCTTAGAAAGTGGGCTTGGACATTTAATTAATATTCTATTTTCTGGTCCAAGCCCTAGAACGAATTTGCACTTATAAAAGGAGGTCTGGACTCCTATTTTACAGACAATTCACATTCTACAAGATTAAACACCAGAGAGAAGTCAACGGAAGGAAGAAGAAGAAGCTACAAGAGCTGGAGAGGGTCTATATCTCCGCTCGTAGTCATTCCTATTCCGGAAATTAGGTTTTTCTTTTATCTTTAATTTTGTAATCAAATATGAATTCCTTTATTTTCAATTTAGTTTTTAATTTTAATATGAGCTAAGCTTTCCATAGTGCTTGAGAACAAACAATGGGTGAATCTTAATTTTATGAAATAACGAATGTTGAATTTGGGTTTAGATTAAATTAAATTAGATTGGGTTCATTACTCTTTTCAATAATTTGTGATTATTTACTGATTTTAGAGTCGCGAACTAAGATTAGGTATTAGTATCTAGGCTATTCCAATTAGTGGCGATTGGATCATCCTGACGGAGGGTTTAGGTACGGAAATATTTATTGAATCTGAAATAGAAGCTATTGATTCTGACGAACTTAGCTAATTTTAGGGCCTACAAGGTAAAACACTTAAACATCCAACGGTGGATCATATTTACCCTGACGGGACTAGTGACACTTTAGGATTGCCTTATAGTCCACCCTGACGGGGGTATAAGGAATTTAGAATCCCGACCATTGTAATTGACCAATTTAGCCCTTAAACAACATAAGTTAGGAAATAAGATTAGGAGGATCCTTGCGTTCTCAAGTACTACATTTCATATTGCGTTTTAATTCATTTTACTTGCGTCTTAGCTTTTACTTGCAATTTAATATTTGTCTTTCATTCATTAGTCTTATAACAAAAACCAAACAAACATATTATTGTCTTTTATTTTCATAAGTGCATCAATCACTATTTGCTAGACATTGTGATCAACCATTCCGTCCTTGGAACGAATCTGTATTATCAGATATACTACTTGGGACAACCGTACACTTGCGGTTGTGGTTCGATTTATTTATTGCATTAATTTTAGAACACACAAAGGACCACCACACATCTACTTCTTCCCCTCTTATAACACAATTAAAAAAGATGGCGTTTCTCTTAGTTACATCTGAAGTCTGCGTAGTTCTAAAGGCATTTGGTGTAAGGAAATTGTGCAAAATTTTCTTATCATGTTAGAGATATTTTTAAGGCCAAGGTGCCTTTAATTCTCGCTTAAGTGATTGCACTTTTTATTCATCTAATACATGCTCAAAAATTTGATTCCAATCAACAGTCTTGATATTTTACACCACTTATCTATACTTACATGGTCCAACTAATTCTTGAATTGGAAGTGGTTTATAATCTCTTCAATTGTAAAAGGAACTAACTTTCCTCTAATTGGAACACGACTTTCACTATCTCGGCTAAAAAGGTCGGAAACAAACTCCATACATAAACATGAACGTCTCATTGTGAATGTAGTCCAACCCAATCTCTCCCATCTCTAAAAATCTCTTGTAATCACCTTCTCCAACTTCTTTTTCAAATATCTTCTCATGAGCAAAAGGTAAGTCCGGTAGATGTGATTTTGTGGAAGCTAACAAGGCCTTTGAAGCCTCATTCATATTGGGCATAGGAATCTAGATTTGTAAAGGTTGTGGTGTCTTCTCCTTGAAAGTTGTAATCTTTTTTCTCTTTGATTTCACCACAGCTAGCTTTTCTCTATTATCTTGACCCGTTTTAACCTTTTTCTTTGTACTTGAACTTGAACCTTTTTCAGTCGTTTTCTTCTCAATAGTACCCAATACCTTACATTGATTCTTTTTCATTTCCTTAACAATAGATAATATTTCTGTTCTTTTTGTCATCTCAATTGACCTCCAACTCAAAGCTTTGAACACTCTTGAAATTTGTACCCCTTCATTTTAGGTTAAACAAGTTTTTTTTGGGTTAAGAAAGGTGTTAGGATGATGAATCTCAATGTGGGTAGGATGAAATTTTTCTTGATTGGTATGGGTTTAAGGAATTGTTGGAAAAGATTTGTAAATTTTGGCTTTTGATTCTTGGATTCTAGGTGTTTTGGTTTGATTTGGGTTGTTGAATCTTCTTTATAATGATGTAAGGAAGGATTTGGATGTGAATTTATGGTGGTTATTAGGGAGTGTATTGATGTGAGGTGAAGGTTTGTAGAAGATTTAATGGAGTTGGGAAGCTTTGTGGAAGAAAGAGAGGCTTAAGGTTTAGAATTCGTAGGTTTAAAATAACCTTCTCTTTAATCCCTTCTTCTGGTGGAATCGTGCGGTGCAACGCAGGTTTAGTGCGGTGTACCGCAGATCTGTTATGTCTCCCCCAGTGACATGGTTATTCAACACGGTTTTCGCACTTGGTCTCTCGTAATTGAACCTGATTTCCCAAACCGTTTCCACAGTTTTTGGTTGGTGTGGTGCACCGCGAGTAGGTTGCGCTGTACCTTAGATGCCTTATGTTCTGGACTGTGTCACGGTCTGGCGTGAGTGACGACACGGTTCTTTGTGGTTGGTTCTCAAAGCTGGACAGGATTTCTGAACCGTCGGGACGGGTTTTCTTCATGCGGATACCGTAGGAACGCTCTGGATGACACCGTGGCACTTTTTTCACGAACGTTGAAATGGTTTTGCCCCTTTTTGCCTCGCATGTGTACGTGATTTAATTGCCGTCGTGACCCTTTTTGGGTTGCGGTGCACCGCAGTGATGGTGTGGTGTACCGCATGGTACATTTGTTTTTTGCCAAATTTTCTCGTTTCTTCTCCCAAACTCGTTTTCTTAAGTACCTGCACATCAAAAACACTAATACCTTCCTCAATACTGCAATATCTACTAAAACAACTTATCTAAACATAAAATAAAGACATAAAAACATAAAAAATTGTGGGTTGTCTCCCAGACAACACTTTTGTTTGACGTCTTTCAAAGTTAGACGCGTTACCTCTATCAAACTTTTCTTACATAGCCTCCCCAGCAACGAGCAAGGCTATGAACGTCTACTAATCTTCGTTCGATACCCCTTTTGGGTTTGATCCGAAACAACCAATGTGAAGAGAAATGGTCCCATCCACGAATCTTTGTGATTGTGTGGCCTATTCTCTGGCTTGTGGGCTTTCCATACAACTTCATGGCCGACCCCAAACTCACTCATTGGTCTAGTATCCACAGGATTTGCGTGGATTTATTCTGGGACTCTGTACTTTGTAGCAATGTGGATGACAAGAATATGGGATCTAACTTCCTTGGTTTCTTACCCCAAACGTAGAATATCTCCGATACGTTTTTAGCATGGAGGGTAACTGTTTCCTCCTAGAAGTTGATGATGCTTTGACTTGTGGCCAAGAACGGCCTTCCAAGTATGATTTGAACCTGCTTATCTGCATCATAATCAAGAATAACAAAGCCAGTAGGGATGGTGATATTACCTGCTTGGACATGAACGTCCTCCACTGTTCCCCATGTCTTTGTCACTCAGCTATCCACAAATTGTAAGTTGACGGGATATTTTTTTTCACCTTCTTGATGTCAAGCCTATTGAACACAGACTTGGGCATAAGATTCACACTTGAACCCACATCACACATGACTTTCACTTTGAGCATACCACTAATTTGAATAGAAATGTTAAAGCTTCCTGGATCTTTGAGCTTGAGTGGTAATTCCTTTCCAACTCTTCTCGAGACTCTCTCAGTATGAGCCACAACCTCTTTACTAGCTTCTACACTATCATCTTTCTCTGGAATAACTTGCATAAATACATGTTGTGGTGTAAGCCCTTTCTTCGCAATCTCAAGCATCTAGGAGTTGATTTTCTCTGGACTGTATGCCTCTACATATGCATTGAGTTCATTGTCAACCTTTGGATTTGTCTTAGAATGGATGGTGACATTTCTGGAACAGTTGGTGGGATTCTCTTCTTCTTTCTTTTCTTGCACAACAGGTGCAACTTCTTCTTTCTGCTCAAATGAGGCTTCTTCCTCTTTCTCTATAGCTCTACTAGCTTGTAGTTCGATGATCGATCTAATCTCTTCTTACATGTCCTTGATAGGATTAACGAAGTCAGATTCTTCGGGGATAGGCTTGGTTGATTCTTCTTCAATTTCTGGAACCTCCACGACAAATTCTGCAACAGGTGGTGATTTCTCTTTCTTTTCTTTTTCAAGGCAGATTGCCTTACATGCGTTGAACCCAACATTGTCGTCACCTCCTTCAATGGTCTTCAATTCTTTTGCTTCTAGAAAAACATTCACAGTTTTCACTATTTGGGACAACTGTGTGTTTAAGATCTGTATTGAGGCCTCTTGTTCTCTAAACTTCTTGTGATGTACTTGAATATTACTTTAACTATATCCATGAAATCCTGTAATTTCTTCTCTAACACTACTCCTTCTTGAGGATGTTGTAGTAAAGCTTTCTGAGCTAGACTATCGGTATAAGCATCATGGGCTGGTTGTTGTGGAGGAGCTGGTCTATTATACTTTTGATTTCCTTGATACGGACCTTGACCACTCTGTTGGTAATTGTTGTTCTGGGGACGTGGTTGATAATTACCTTGATTTGTGGCCCCTTGAGGATTTGAATACTGCATACCCAAATAATATCTATTACCATATTGGTAATTCCATCGATTTGATATGAAGTATACAGATGTTGGATTTCCTTCACACTCTTCCCATGTATGATTTGTTACTTCACAACGTGGACAACCTTGTGCTCCCTGCACTACATTTGTTGCAGCTAAATTTTGACGCTTTTGGTCCATTTCAAGTTTCATCAGCTTGACTTGATTTTCCACTGCAGCTAATTTAGCTGATTGAGCAGTTTATGTTCCTAATCGAAGTGTGCCTTTGGTATTTGTGATAGGCGCTCGTGCAATTGGCCAACTCCTTTCTGTTTCAATAATACGTTCCATACCTTCTGCAGTTTCTGTAGGATCCATGGACACAAGCCCTCCTGTTCCAAGGTTATCAACCCTCAATCTACTTTCTGCATTAACTCCCTGATAAAACATCGCTAATTGTAAAGATGGGGTGTAACCGTAGAGTGGAAATCTTGCTAACTTCTATTGAAACCTTGTCCATGTGTCTCTTGCTTCTTCATCATTCTCTTGGAGAAAATTAGCAAGCTCCATCTAATCTTTTAATCTCATACTCTTCGGTTAAAAACAGTTAAAGAACGCGGTTTGTAGTTCATCCCAAATGTTAATTGTATTTGGTGGTTATCTATCTAGCCAACCACCAGCACTTCCGGTCAAGAAAAACAAAAACATATGGCAATACAGTTGCTCGCGTGTAATGCCTGGAGTAATGTAGGCATCACAAATTTGCGTAAACTTTTTAATCGCTCTTACCGGATCTTGAAATCGCTGCACCACTATAGAGTCCATAGCTTGTATGGCTGCATGTACCCTACATACATCCAAAATGTCTATCATAGGCTGAAGGAATACATCCAAATCTTCTCCGGGACAATGCTGAACATGAATTAATTACGTTAACATGGGCGTCTATTCTTTCATGCACAACCACGATGGTAAATTCAAAACTATCAGTATCACTGGCCATATGCTAGATGCATTGTTTTGTCCTAAGAATGAAAATCCATCAAGTTCCAAGCATAGACAAAGATTACGAGCCTCTAGAGCAAACTCAGGGTGATACTCGTCAAACGTCTTTGAACTGAGACCATCAAGTGGATGACGCAAAACATCCTCGTTTGTAAATTTTCCAGACTTGTGCCAAGTCATTTCTATTCTAGTATGTCTCGATGCGTACAATCGTTGTAATCTCAGGATGATGGAAAGATAACGTAATTTCTTATGCATAACTCTCTTCCCCTTCTTTGGGTCCCACTCCCACCTAGATACCTTACAAATCGTACATGACTATAATAATTTATAATCACCTCCAACAAAACACAGACGTTCAAACAAACATCAATTACTTCGTAACCTAAACCCAAACTCTTAAAGTTCTTGTAAGAGTCTTCAAACGATGTGGGTAAGGTATCTATCAGAGAAAGTCTGACTCAAAAACTGTAGGAGCTCCATGAATAAAGTATCTTTCCACTTATTTTTAACCTTTATATGCATCAATTTTGCTATAAAATTCAACGAACTCATTTTTGTGAAACCAGGATATAATTCAGAATTCATTTCCGCAACCAAAGTATCAAAAAAAACCTACGTTACTTCGTGAAATATTCTAGTCTTCCATTTTTGTATCCACTTCGTTAATTTATCTATCACATTCATCATCTCCTTTCTCAAAATATCCGCATTAGCCTCAAGAATATTTATTTTATGATTATTCATGCACCAATTACACGGACATTGAATTGCATTGGAACTATTGATGTGCGAAGAATAAAATTCAATGAAACTCTTCACACCCTTCATTAAAGTCTTGCTTTTCGATTTAATCCACTATTTATTGCTAGGCACGTCCATTTGGATTTCATTCAACCGTATACAAAATAATCCGAATAAATATAGAAATTTTGTGTATATATTGTGAAAAATATATTGACATTCGATCTAATATATACATGAATTACACAAAAAATCGAAATTCAATCTAATATAATTTTGGTTTAACATAACTCACACTAATTTTTTCAATTCTACATTTCTAAACCCTAAAAAAATTCTTATAAATTACATAAAATTCGTAGATTATAGCAAATAATTATATATGATTACATATATTATACAAATACATCACTTAACATATTAAACACCATAATATGAAACATGAAAATTAAAAAAAAATATATGAATGAAATAAAAAGAAATATCTCAATGAAAGTGGTGTACTGGATGGTGGGAATGGATCTCAATGAGTTGGACTATACTTGATGGTGACGGGTAAGGGAATAAGGGTGGCGGCGGCACTTGGTGGCTCTATTGTGAGATTTTTTTTAAATTTTAATTTTATTTTTTCGGGAAAGGTTTTTAAGAAAATGGTAAATGTTGATTAGGCAAATTTCTATCCAATCTGTTTTGCATTTATTACGCAACCCTTTAGCGACCTCTAAGGGTGCTCGTTTAGGGAATTTAAATCCTAGCTAGAAGTTCCTAGACCGACCACTTTAATGGTTGTTAAAAAATTTATAGCTTATAGCGACCATTATGGAAGTCGGTGAATAATTTTTATTTTCTTTTTGTAATATACTTTTACCGACCACTTTGATGGTCGATGATGACTTCTAATTACTAGCGATCACTTGGAGATTGGTATTAAGTTTTATTTTTATTTTTGAAAAAAATATTACCAATAAATAACGTGTCCGTTAATAGTTAGTTACATTTTCAATGACCACACTCGCCAAAAAGGTTAAATATATTATTTTTATTTTTAATTCTTGACGACTATTATCAGAAGCCAAAAATCCAATAACTAGCTACCGCAATAGCATCGTCGGAAGTATAATTGCTAAGACCATCTCCAGCAGATGCGCTATTTTTATACTCTATATTTCATTATACCGTATCAAAATATAGCTACTTCATAAATTTACCGTATCAATTTCCAGTTTTACTATTTCAGTTACTCTATAATTATATTTCATATCTACTATTTATTTATAATTTTATTTTTTTAATTATTTTTTATAATAATATAAATAAAAGTACTACTTGTAATAGTAATAATAATAACATTTAATTTTATTATTATTTAATTTAAATAAGAAAATTACTTTTACTTAAATATATATATATATTTATGTACATAAATAATATTTATTTAATATTTAAATTTTAAATTTAATAATGTATTAAAAAATAGATTTGATTATAAATATAATATAAAATTTACCAATGAAACTTAAAAAAAAACTTGATTAATCTCAATTTTCTTTTTTTCAATTTATATAATTTTTTTAAAAATATTAGATTTATATATATATATTTGATATTTTTATTGTGTATTATTTATTTATATTGGTAAATAAAAAAGTGTTTTTATTTATAAAGAATCTTATAATTGATTAAAATATTATATACCGTATGAAAAAAATGCAATGAGAATAGCGTAATATAGCGCATATTTTTGTGGGTCCCAATATTTACAGCATCTCCTGGAGTGAGCAATTTTAGCATTTACTGTATTTTCATTCAAAATTTGCAGTATTTATCCATTTGACGCATCTGCTGGAGATGGTCTAAATGAAGCATCTGCAATAGTGTAAGGATGTTTAAAAATTTCACTGATTATTAGTTTATATATTATGGAAGACCAACCCCAAATTTAAAACTTGATCATTATTCCAAATAAAATTATGTCTGGGCTATGTTGAAGAATCTCTGAGGTCAACCAATAAATTCGGTTTATAATTATCTAAACAATTATAAATTTTACTACTAAACATATTTTATGCCAAGATATTCTCATTTGCATATGCTAATATATAAAAGTTTACGACTGGAAAACCTTCTCTGTCACTTCCTCGTAAGAAAATATTCTCTAATTTTCTTAATTGTTTTTTCATTACTAGTATTAAACTTAACCAAGTGAATGTATAAGAATAATTTACGAGTTTTTTTTACGACCGTATCCTTACAACAAGATTATAAAACCTGTCAGTCGATTCCTAATCTCGTAAATTGATAGTTCAAGACGAACTATCTATCTTCATTTAATGTCTTGCCTAACTTAATGCGTGACTATGTCCGCTATTCCGTTGAGTCTACGGGAAAAATGTTTAAAAAACATGTTATCTACGAGTTAATAGCTTCAAAAGTTAAAATAGACAATAACCTAACTCTAAAATATTTTATGACTTTTCATACACTAAAAAATAATTGACCAATTTTTCCTTTAATATGATTTCTTCTTATTAAAACGTTATCTTTATAACTTATTAATAGTATATCACATATCATATTAACAACCTATTAATCAATCAATTTCTAAAATATAGAGGATCGAAATCAAATAATTTATCTCATACCATAAATTTTTATTCGTTGTCTGATTAACTTATATTTTAATTTTTTTATTTTCTAAATTCAAACATTCATCAACTAAACTATACATAAATATTTATATAATAAACATTATAAGCATGGGATATTCTTATTTTCGCTTATTTTATGTCATATAAGTTGTTTTCATTCACACGGTATATTATTTATTTTATTTTCTTTGTCTTGATTTCATTATTTTCTCTATATCATTCATAAAAAAAATTCGATTTCATTCATAAATTTTTGATGTTGTTAATGTAAAATTATATGTTTTCATCACGGCCGAAGAGTTAGGTTGACATTTTACTAAACTATCGGGTCAATCCACGTCTTTTATGACGCTAACCAACTAATTTAACGTCGTAACCCATAGCTACAAGTCAAAATCTGGCCTGGAAAGCTTTCAAAAAAGAATCAGCATATGGTTTTTTTAGGCCCCGAGAACCTGTAAAACCTTGGGCAAAAACGATTTGGATATCATTTATAATTCCGAAACATTCTGTGATAGTTTGGATGGCTATTCTTGGACGGCTGAAGACAAAAGATAGAATTGTATACTTGGAATTAGACCCCTCTTGTGTGTTGTGTAATGCAGATTTTGAAAGTGGAGAACATATTTTTTTCGAGTGCGGATTTACTAGCGGCATATGACAAGAAATCCGTGAATGGGTGGACATAAAGAGGGAAATGAATACCCTAAAGAGCACACTTAAATGGTTGAAAAAGGAGTCCAATGGAACAGTTTGGAGAAATAAAGTAAAGACTTTAGCATTTACAGCCACAGTCTATGAGATATGGCTAGCCCGAAACAAGTACGTTATGGAAGAAATCACTCCTCAAGCGAAGATCATTGTCAAGAAGATCAAGACTATAGTCTACCGTAGTATTTTTAATTTGTATCCATTTTTAGAAAATTCGGTAGCTACTAGAATTTATATGAATTGATTTTTTATTGTAACTAGGCTTTACTAGTATGTTTTATTGATTATAGGACCCTCCTATAATATTGGACTGGGTATGCCCAGTGTATTTGTATAGTTTTTTTCAATCAATATATTATTTTTATCGATAAAAAAAAAATAAAAAATAAACATATAACTCATTTTTTCTATGTGTAACATACCGAATAACCTTAACATCACACAAATTTCACATCACTAACCCATCAGTTTGTGAACATAACCCATAAATTCACACTAATAACCAATTGGTCCTATACATATATAACTCATTAACTGTTTTACTAAATATTGTTCATCCAATTTTTTTTAGATCGTATTTCATGTTGTATTATGTATTTTTAAGGTTAAAAAATAGCACCGTCTAAATGGTTTTTAATCAAGCTACTTGTTATTTTTTACTGAATGGTGTTGGCCTGAGGAGTGATTTTAGGAATTTTAAGATTTTGAAATAGAAGTATTTGATCTCTTGCATGTAATAGACTTAACTAGTTATGGTTGTATCCTTTTTTTTGGGGTAAATAAATTATCATAAACATTTATACAATGACTTAAGAAAGATATAAAAATAATTTAAAGAACCTTCCTTCCAAGCAGAGGGGTCGATATATCCTGAATTTTAGGCACGTGAACGTCATGTCATGTGTGTTAATTTTAGTAATAAAGTTAATTGCGATTTTTGATTGGATTGAATCATTTGGAAAATAATTGTTAAGTCATGAACTCTATAAATAACTAACCCATTATTTATTCTAAAATATATTAAAAGTTAAATCGTAGTTAATCACACTTTATTTAAATTGATAGATAAATGATATCATATTTCTAATGTCACACTTCATGATAAAAGTTGTAACCTTCTTATTTTCGTTGTCTTCTTTTACGTTTGAAAAACTTATTGGTGGAGCGCTTTAACCACTGATTATCGACATATACACTTATTCAGTTAAAAATACTTGTTATGGATAGAGGAAATCAAATCCAAGAGCATACTGCATTCTAAAACCACCTTTATCCCTATACTATTTGTGGGACAAAATTGTAGAACTTAGGCATAAAATGAGCCTTCTTTTAAACTGAGTAAATATAAATGTGTTATCATCAGCCTTAAGTTGAAAAATTGCAATTTACTGCTCTGAATAAATATTAATTGCCCACCAAAAAATAAAAGTTGAATTAATTGAACTTACTAGACAAACTTGATTTAGTTTAAAATCCCAATTATGAAAAAAGGCCATACCATCTTTATAAGTCGATAAATTTCCATCAAATTTCATAAATCTACCACGCTACAACTTTAAATATGCTTTCCCTCCCCCAAAAATAGCATGGAGTAGTATTTATATCAACTAGTAGTACTATCCAAAAAAAAAAAATCAACTAGTAGTAGCGTTTTAGCTGGAAACAGATTGCTAGCTCCAACCTCCAACCTACACATTGTAAATTAAAGTGTCATCCTCACGTCTGTAAACATGACTTATATATTAATGCCGTCCAAGATAAATTCAACCCTCCTTCAAGTAGCCCACGTTCATAAGAAAAAAAAAAAAAAAAAAAGAGAGAGAGAGAGAACAAGAGAAGAGATGATCACATTAAATTTATGTCCAAAAAAAAAAATGATTACATTAGGCCCTCTTGTAAAAAGAAAGTAGAAAATGTAATCATGTGGTTTTATACAACCATATTAGTGTATTTGAAATATATATATTTTTAGATTCTTAAAAGATTTTTTAAAATACTATTTTAAAAAAAGTATTAAATATATACTTCTTAAAAAATATATTAAATAATTTTAGAATTTAATTATTTTTATAATTTTTATAAATATTTAAAAAAAGTTTTCAGCTCTAAAATAAACGATTCCAAACGGACCTTAATTTACTATATGTCTTAAAATAAGACATTTCTAAATTTTATGTTTTGAGTTTTCAGCTAGCATTCAATGGTGAATGACATTTAGGGTTTTGGAGACTAGATTTTCGTCCTATAGAAAACAGTGTGAATTTTATTTCTTCATAGGGACCTCTAGTATGACCAAATACTAAATTATCCTTTATAGAATACAAAAAATACTAAAAGACAAAAAAATTGACATTGTTCATTTCTTGGCGACCAGCGACCACCGCCATCACCAGAGGTGTACTTATTGATCTTATAGAGTACTTAGAGAATTAAAAATATAGAGTATCTGAAAAAATATAAAGCATCGAAAAAAATACAGAGTATCACAATTAAAACAATGAGAATCTGAAAAATATATAGAGTATTGGAACTAAAACAATGAGTACTCATTACAAATTACATAGTACTCATTAAAAAAAAACAGAGTACTCGTTATTAAAGTACATAGTACAAGTCCAAAACATTTATATTTTATTAACTATTTAAAAGATTACAACATCTAAAGAACAAAGATTGCAACATCTAAGATTAATAAGAAAAAAACCTTAAAAACTACTTCATCTGCGTGCGTACATCATAAGCTACTCAACAACAAAAAATAAAAGAAAAGAAAAAAAACATAAAAAATTTGCTGCCAGGCTTCTAACGCTCAATACCACTACAAAGGACCAAGCTTCGCTGGCACTGCTAGATATCGACGGCCAGAGAAGACAACAAACGGAGAAGACCACGACTTGAGACCACTGCTCGATCTCGAGCAGAACTCATGAACTCCATGGTCGGAGCTCTAAAATCCGGACGGAGAACGAACTCAGACCTCTAAGCTCACCTGCAAATCTTGTGACCTCGAACTCAGAGGTGAAGTTTGAGAAAAGAAATGTATATGAAATTTAAAAAAGTTAAATGGGGTAGGAAGTAAGGGAAATGAGTTTGAGATGAAACTGAAAGAGAAAGCATAAGAGAAACAAAGAAATGAATATGTAATTGGAAAAGAAGAAAGACAAAAAAAGTGGATGGATAACAACAGTCAGAAAGAAGAATGCTGAAATTACAAATATGAAGAGAGAAAACGAGCTACTGATGAATGAAATAGAAAAAGATAAATCAAAGAAAGATAGTCAAAATCCAAATGAATGAACACTTGAAATGGAAATTGCGTGTTATACAGATAAAATGAAAGAAATTATGAATAAGAACAAACAACTTATGGGAGTAGTGAAGAAGCTAAAAGGTGAACTAACCAACATTAAAAATATGAAAGAAAAAGTAAATATTAAATGTGAAAAAGGCGATATACCTGAAGGATTGGGAGAAGAGGATGAGAACACATTGTTTGTGGTGATTGAAACATTGGGAAAAGTTATCGAGGAATAAATGGGAAAAGGTGTCAAGGAATTTATGGATGACCATTCAAATGTCAAAAGAAAGGATTTAACGGGAGTATCATCTAAAGAGGAGGAAGCAATGATAAAAAACATATAAAATTGAATCATCCGAAGAAGAAATGACAATACCACAAAAATATAAAGGGAAAGTAAAAAATATCACCAAGTTTATTGGCCAAAAATTAAAGAAAAAAGATGATTGTAAGTGAAAACATGACAGTGATTATGATACCAATATAGTCCCAAAAAAACCAAAAGAAGACAAAGTTATTGAGATTGAAGAAAGACAAATAAAACAAGGGATATTCATATCCTTTGATGTTAAGAACCTGCACCAAATTGCAAAAAATACAAATTTCTAAGATTGTTGGGAGCATACATGCAGGAAAACAAGTCACAATTGAAGATCTTCCAAAAGTTGCTAATGATGAAGTGTCACACCGTAGGTATATTCTAAATAAAATTCAATAGTATAAAATATTTTATTGAATCCCTAAATATGTGATTTTGTAATTTGTCTGGGTTTTGTAGGTAATTAAGTGCATGTTGTACGAGTGGGACCAAAGGATACTGGATTATTTTAGAACCAATAGGTGTACACTTATGGATACAAGTTGTAAAGGCACATGTGGATGCGGTGGATGCGGTAGTATGTTCTAAAATACGTCAGTTTTAAAATTTAATATTGAGTTTTGTTTGTAATTAAATAATGATTAAATTAACAGCTTTTTGAGTTAGGCTAAGTTATGGTAATTTTCCTATAAATTAGTGTTTAATTGTCAAGTTTTGATACTTGAATTGCGCTTTCGATATTAGTTACCTCAGTTACTGAAAAATCCCATAACTCATAAAAAATATAGTATAAGGTTAAGTAGAAATTTCTCATAGCTGAGAGTTTTAAATTATTTTGTTTTAAAAGTGAGTATGTAGTTTCAATAATATTTATTTTAGTTATGGAAAAAAATTACATAACTAATGCATAAACTAATCAACCTAGGTTTATTGTTAAATACTCAGCTGCTCATTGATGACGATTAGATGAAATTCAGTCGATCTGTTATTGAATATGTTAAATCAACTTATGTAACTCTCATTCGATTTAGATCCCGGATATAAATAAGGTGGACATATGATCAAATATACATAAACATCATGACATACCCCCGTGTATTAAGCAACTTCTAGCATTACAGTTTGATGGATGCAAAGGATGAGGAAACACTTGGTTTTAAAGCAAACAAAAACACAAAACGTTTATTTGATGAAATTATGAAAGACATGGTTGAAAAGGCAAACAAGCGTGAAAACCCACCTAAAAAAACTAAGGTCTTGTTAATATTCACGTTACCCGCACGTTACGTAATCAAGCTATCAGGATTCCATGTTTTACTATCTATTAATGGTGTCTACACTAGGGGTGTAAAAAGAGTGTTTTCACTAGTCGAAGAACAAACTGAAAGCATCTCGTGATTACATGGATGATACGTCAAAAGTTTACACATGTTAATGTTGATCCAGTCTATAAAGGGACCGATGCAGAAAAAGCGGTGGAATAACATATACTCCCTCCGTTTCACAATGTTTGTCCACTTACTAAATATATAGTTTCAAAATGTTTGTCTACTTATTATATTATGACACTTTTTTTTCTTTTTTCCACTATTACCCCTATTAAAAATTAAAATTTATGTTTCCAATACACATTTAAAATATCAAGACACTCTATGAAGGGTACTTTTGTAATAGGGAGTGTAATAATTACATTTCTCAATTCGCGTGAAAAGCAAAGTGGACAAACATTTTGAAACAGAGGGAGTACAAAATATGATATGAAATAGATGAAGTTTTATATTCCTTTGATTGTAATGATTACATTATGGAAGATAATTTGGTTAAGTAATGGTTGAAAACTAGATGATATTTTGTTTATTATTGATATTTATTAGAACAAGATTCATAATATATCTCATAAATGATAAACATATTGAGTTATAGGAGAATTTTCATAACTTAATTTGTGATGACCTTACAAAAAAATATAGAATAACTATATAAACGCGATAATATTCAATAAAAGTATAAACATAAGAAACTAACTTAGGTCAATAACATTGTATTTATTATTGATATTTTATGAACTAAATGATATAATTGTATGTGTATGTAGAGATGTACAAATCAGAAAAAATTTGTAGGAATTAAACAAAAGGTTAAGTAATGCGAAAATCCTACAACTCAAAAGACGACATGAATTGTAATTTCATGTACGATTTATCAAAAAAAAACCCTAAAAATAATAAGCACATTGATATATAGGGAAAGTATCATGATTTAAAGGATACATAAATTTGTATACTTAACTTTTAGAACAAGATTCATAATATGTTCATAAATAATAAACATGTTGAGTAGAAAATTCTCATAACTCAATTTATGATGACCTTACAAAAAAGATGTAGAATAACAAACGTGATAATATCTACAATAAAAGTAAAAATATAAGAAACTAACTTAGGTCAATAACTTTATTAAATCTATTAAAATACGATAAACAATCAACAAATCATCTATGTGAGAACCAAAAAATATTCTTAAAAAGCAAAACATTCAAGTGGAAGGTATAGCCGCATCACAAGTGAGACGATTATGATAAGTGAATTGCTTAAAACAACCACAAGACCCATTGGATAAGAAAAAATCTATAACAGAGGGGTGTCGATTCTTTTTAGACCTACCAGAGTGTGTTTTGCAAATAGAGGAGGGATAAACCAAAACCTCATCAAGCGATGAACCTACATTCTGAATAGTAGAAAGTGCGAGAATGAATCTTGAGTGTGATTTTCTTTACTTTGAAGCATAAAATTACTCCTCTAGTATTCAAATTTATTGTGCTTTTGACATTATTGCAAATTTGCAACTACATGTGTACATTGAAAACCTTTAATCTGACACTTATAACAAGAACAATGCCATTTTGATATATCAACAATCATCACGGAGTCACACTCGACTTGGAACACCATATTACTTAACTGTCAAACCTTTCATGTATGACAATAATTGAATTCGACATCCCACCTAATTTGAGACTAAGTAGATCGTATGCTTGTACAAGATTTGGAAAAAACAAAACACTTGTACATTTGATCCCATAACGTTTGCCCAAGAAAACAACATTTGAGTATTTCTATTTAGGAAGATTTTAGAGAAATTTAATCCCTGAGTGACCTCTAACTTCTATAAATCTGACAACAACACGGTTGTAATCAATGAAATTCGTGGCATGAGCATCTTTTTCAAGAAGCTGTGACATAGATTAATAAAACCTTTAACACATGGACATTTGAGGTTTAAGTTTTTCTTGAGATAAAGCATACAAAATGATCTAAGAAAATAAAGCTCACAATTGCTGAAATACTAAGGTGATCGTCCGTAATGAAAATTATCTCACATACATCAATTTACGGGCACAAAAACTAAAGACATGTTGTCCAATTTTCAGTATTTTTTGGCACGACATACATAAAATGTAATTTGAAACATTCCTGAGTGTAATCAACAAAGTATAAGTTATGGTAAAATTCTCATAACTTAGTGAAACATAATGATAAGGTTTGAATACCGGATGATGAAAATATAAATTGAGATATACAAAGCAAATTATATAACTTAAACAATGTAATAAACACAAAACAAGGATGATAAAACACATGTTTTGATTCAAAAAAAGTAAAGAAAAACGTGACATACAAAAATAGTCTGATTTATATTCCAATAACTCCGAAAAGCATTAACATATGACTAAAAAAATATAAAATAAGTTTTTTCAAGCAAATTATACAACATAATAAACAAAAAATAGTTAAAAAATGCATGATTGAATAAAAAAATAAGTTGAAAAACAAAATTGTATGAGTTATCTAAATTTTTCACGACTCATAAATGTACCTCTATAAGAATCTTTTCAGTGCCAGTGATGTCTCCTCATTTGTCATGATTTAATCTTAAGATGAGACATCATTTTTAGTGTTTTAGAAGTCTAAATACTCGATTTTCACACGTATTTGTGCACTTTCCTATTTCTAGTCTTGATTTAATGAATTTTTCTTTTTAGAGCATATTGGGTTTAATTATTTATTTAGTGTGAAGCTTTAAAGATATATATGGAGATTAATTAGATGCCAAGTCAATTCTAAGAGATAAAGGAAAGAAGATATACATAGAAATTGGAGGGAAAAAAGGAAAAGCTAGGATATGGAAAGATAAAGTTGCCAAATAAATCTGAATCCCAGCACCCACGACTACAAAAGGTCTTATAACTCAAGATTGGTTAGGAATCTGTAAGAATTGTCTGAAGCAAAGTTAAAGAGCTTTCCGAGACAATCGGTTTCAACTATTGGAACGCGTCAAACGGATAAGTAATTAAGCATTTATGACCAAAACAAAAACGTGGCTGATTGTTACATTTTCTATATTTTAGGGTTACGAATTTCAGTTGGGCTAGGAGGCCATTACTTGTCTTCTACTCCAAGAAAACGAATCAGGTCTTCTAAACACCTATAAATACACCCTTATATCACTTGTAAATCATCCTTGCCTCACATAAATTAGTCCTTAGGGTTTATATCATTAGAGTTATTGTAGAGAGCAAGATGAAGTTTTTTATTCAATCTTTTAGTTTATTTCCTTCAGGTATGAACTAATTTTCCCATAGCTTGGGTTTTGCATTATGTATAATATTTGAATTCTATTTTCTTTCTATCTAAGTTTCTTTAGGAATTATATGTTTTAATTTGATATTAGCAGCTTACTCATATATTTGTTTATGTGTTTTGAATTATTGTCTGTCCTAAACTTGATCACTTTAGGCTTTCTTAATAGTAGTTAGATGGTCACCCGGAAGGGGTGTCTAATTATTGAAACACCACATAACGTCTAGTGTCCGATATTGGTCTTGACAACACCGATTCTAACTAGATAGTCATCAGGGTATGTTTGTTTGGAATTGAATTGCTTAGGGCCTTGGTAGCGCTTGATAACCCTAAGTTTTGGCTGCCTCGTGGTTGTGCCGTAGCCCCCCTAGTCGCTCTCAAGGTCTAGGGTATGGGAATTTAGAGCTAATTATATCCCTTATTAACTAGAATTTGATAGAAAGAAGTAGAAGGATTAGTGCATACTAGCAAAACCTAAGCTATATCTCTCATCTCATATTCTTCGTATTTATTTTATTGTCTTTATTTTCATTAGTTTAATTAATTATCTCCCAATTATTCATCTTTAGTTTCTTATTTCTTTTAATTAATTACTTTCTACTCGTACTATTTGCTCATTCGTATAACACACTAAGTCCCTGAGAACGAACTTTCTTACTATTAAAACTTGCATACGTCATGTAATACTTGCAGTACCGTGCTTATCTATGGTGAATTGTGCATCGTTTCTATATCTTTTATTTCTATTATTTTATCACACCCTAGGCAACACCAGTTAGATAGTAGGTGACCCTTGAACTTAAACTTTAAAATTACCATCGAAAATTAAAATAGGATGACATTTAATAACCATCAAGACAAGTATCAAAAGAAATATGACAACATGCAGATGCACGAGACTTAGGGTGAAAATCAAGATGATATGCGAGGTTGCATCCACGGATTTCAAGTTGTCAAAATATCCTAGAATTTGGTTATAAGACAAAGCAACGTTTCCAGATACCTCATCGTGAGCTTTATCCAATGCACAAAAGACAAATGTATATCTAATGTCATAAGCATTGCAACATTTTATGTGGTTAACAACTTCAATTGGTTTCGTAGAAGGTCTACTTATGAATTAATCAATGATAACATCTTTAATCACATTCATAAACACACGGTTGTTGGATAATGATCTATCAAGAACACAACATATATGATTTTTTATGAAGAATTTGAGATACAATTTGTTATCGTCCTTCTCAAATTATGCATATACATACCAAAGACATCTTAATTCTTTACATTTTTGCAATATGCACCAATAAAATGACCATTATTTTGGTAGTAATATAAATCATAGCCAATTTCAAAAGAAAATTTTACCAACATACAACTGAATTCATTCATACCACCGTGAAAAACCTGTCAATATCTTTTATGTCGTTTTTCCACACGCTGTTTCGGAGTACAACTTCTTTATGGTGATAATTTTCTTCATTTTATTAGATTGGAAGAATATAAGCATTAACTTCAAAACCAACATGTAATAAGGCAGTAAGGGAAATAAAATTCAATTGTTGAATATAATTGGTAATAACAAGTTGAACTTTATCTTTATCATCTCGCTTAAACAACCAAAGAAGAGTGGCGTAATCAGAATTATAGACCATTTTACATGCTTGATGATTACCAAAAGTATAATGGATCTAAAAATATACGTCAAGACTAGCATGCTTGATCTTTTACTCACATATTGTTCAATAGACCCATGCAAATAAAAAACTCAAAAGGATAATATCTTGCACTCCGACCTTTGTACTTGAAAAGAGCCAATACTTTGGAAGTTATCACAAAATATGTACTTTATTTATTACATGAATATATTTAGAGAAATAATACAGGTAGTATGCAAAATGAATCTCCAAACCAAACATGTTGAGCTATGAGAGTTTTTCCATAACTGAAAACAATAAAAAAATACAATCAGATTATATATTTGCATATATAAAATAAAAAACTTAATATCATACAATACGAAACACTAGAGAATAACTAAAAGATTAAAAAAAGTATAAGTTGAAACAACGATGAAGACAAACTTTTTTTAAAACTATCTAAATTTTAGGAAAAATTTCATAACTAAAAAAATTATAAAATAAAAGGAAAAAAATAGTATAAAGATAGGGTTAGTTGTGTTACAAGAAAATTATTAAGCTAAAAATATATCAGTTCAATAATTATGAGTTATCATAGTTAAAGGCTCTTTCTTAATTACTCACCATGCGCCTTACTCTTTCGAGCTTAGTCCTTACGACTGTACACACTTTCGAAGCAAGGGTAAAGGCAAGTGAATCGATAATCAGTCTATCAATACCTTTCCCTTAACATGAAAGTTCCTCCAGCATAGGAAAATAGGGAATACAGTGATATCCTACTTTTGGTAGAAATATATAACATATTTTATAATACATAGTTCATGAATATAAGAGTTTCATCTTCTACTTGAAGAGTAGACTAAGTTGTGGGAACCCATAAATATTTTACTATACATATTTATTATCTATTATTTCTGTGAATAACATAAACTAACAAAGAACTAAAACACGAAAAATACAAAAATTAAAACAAATAGGAAAAATATAAAGTTATACGAAAAATATCATAACTTGCATTGTTTTAAAAAAAAGTAAAAACAAACAAAATAAATTATATACATATGTAAAAAAAATGTAGTCTTATCAGGTAATTAAATAATAAACAATAAACAAAACATGAAAAAACTTAAAATACAACAAAAAAAATGAAGAATATATTCAATTATGGGTAGTTTTCATAATTAAATATATTATTCAACAAACTACGTATACTCACACACCAAAGCTCAACATAAATAAAAATATATTTGAAATTTAAAAACAAAAACAAAAATAAAAAAACAAAAACAAATTATGCATAAAAATAAAATAAAAATAATTAAAAACTAATAAAATAGGATTAATGCCCTCCTAAATCAAAATGACAAAAAACAACTTCTCATTTAGATTACACAATAATTTAGATGAAAAGATTACTATAATACCCTTATTATAGTTGTTGTCTTTGGCTATATATTTATTCCCATTTATATCAAATATTATCATAGACGTAAAAATCCACCTAGTACTAATTTCATCGCACGCGCACGTCCGAGATTTTTACTTTAAAATCATCATAACTAATTATAAAAGAATAAAAAAATAAAAAATTGCATTTTTAGATGATACAAATTAATATTTACGTCTATGATTTTTCATGAATTTTTAATTTTTTTTTATTTTGATTTTTTGATTTTTTTTATATGGGATTTTGTCCCATATGCAATTTTAAGATTGAGAAGAATTTGTCTCATCTCCATTCTAATACTTAGATGGGATTTGTCCCATCTCTATTGTATAACTAAGATGAGATTTGTTCAATCTCTATTGTAAAACTAATTAAAAAGGTATAATGTGTTGAAGATGATGATGTGTTGTTTCGCGAGGTAAAAAGCCTTGACCTGGTGGGGTTATGCATGTATGTTGGGGGCTTGATAGAATTGTTTCGTCCAGTTTTACTATTCCTGCTCCGATTTTATTTGCAGAGCCTTCGAATCCTAAGGCTATTAGCTGATTATCTTCTGATCAATTCCCTACAATTTACGTTTATATAAGAAATAACTTATTTAATTTGAATATTGATGACTTGAGAAGCAATAATTAGTTGAAATGAAGAAAATTATTGTTTCTAGTTTATTATATAACATTCAAAATCCAATTGTACGAGTCATCAACATTATTAAACACTAAAACAAAAAAGAACCCATTTAATACTGAGATGAGATTTGTCTCATCTCTATTGTAAAACTAAGATGGATGTATCCCATTTGCGATTAAAACCTTCCACCACCACCACCACGACCCCCAAACACCACCATCATCCTACCACCACCACCTTTACCTACTACTAATTTCATTACACACGCGCACGTCCGTGATTTTTTTTAAAATCATCATAACTAATTTTAAAAAATTAGAAAAATAAAAAATTCGTATATTTGGATAAAGAAAATTAATCTTTACGTCTATGATTTTTTTTGATTTTTTTTTTTGAATTTTTTGAATTATTTAAATTTTTTTCCATAGTGAATTTCATGTTTGCAAAAAGAAAATTCACTGTTTCGAACAGTGAATTTCATGTTTAAAACAGTGAATTCCGTGTCTGTGAAAAAAATTAAAAATATAAAAATTAAATAAAAAAATCATAGACGTAAATATAATTTGCTTTATCCAAAAATACAAATTTTTTATTTTTCTGATTTTTTTTAGAATTAGTTATGGCGATTTAAAAAAAAAATCATGGACGTGCGCGTGTGTAATGGAATTAGTAGTAGTAGGTGGCGGTGGTGGTTGTGGTGGTTGAGGTGGTGGTGGTTGTGGTTGCGGTGACTGTAATGGTGGTTAAATACATAGTAGTGGTGGTGGTTGTACCCTATTATTTGTTTAATATTTAATAATAAATATTGTATTGAAAATAATATATTTGACAATAATTAGTAAAGGTATAAAAAAAGTAAAAGGGATATTTTTTATAAATAATTATTTTAATAGGCATTTTTTTATAAAATAAATTATTAAAAGCTTGATTTAACAATTATGTAATTTTATTAAGTTTTTTTAAGAAATACCTCTATTTTTAATTAATAACAATAAAAAGGGTAAGAAAGTAAAATAATAATAGATATTGATTTAAATGGGAAACTGGATAATTTAATTGGGAAGAAATAATAACATGTATCCTTTTGGATATAAACTTTCCCAATCATGATTTAAATGAGAATTTTCTCAATAAAATATGGTATCCATTAAAGAAAATAAAAAAAAGTCATTACATGATAAAAATAAATTAAAATTTGATCTTATAAAAAGTAAATTGAAAATTAAATGTTTAGATTATCAATAGATATTTATATATAGATGATTAGTTTGATAATAAAATAATAAAATCAAAACAAAAACTAAAATATAGTTTATGAAAATTGATTTGAATTTTAGAATTTAAACTTGAGATTGGGTTAATAATGAAAATTAATATATGCATTGATAAATTAAATTCAATAAAATAGATAAATTTTATAATAAAAGTCTTGTTATATACAATTAAATTTGATGAGATATAAAATTAAAAAATATACATATTTAATTTGGTAAACATAAAAATATAAAAACAAGATTCTGTAAGTAATAATTAACTACGTAATAAATAAATAAGTAAAACTAGCAAATGGAAAAAAAAATACACAATATAATTTCTTGGTGTCTTTTACAAACAAAAAAAAAATGTTACGGTCGAAGAAATTAAAAAAAGGATAATTTTTAATTAATTACAATTCAACATTTTTCATCTTAAAAAAAAAAGAAGCAAATTACTTCATACTTACTGACAAATTATCAACATAATTCCTAATTAAACACATTGTTATATTTACCTTCCATTATTACTCTTATCTGATTTTTTTTTTTTTTAACTTTAAAAAAAAAAAATCCATTTTTTTCCGATTTTTTTTTTTCAAAAAAAGATTTCCCGATTTTTTTTAAAATCGAAATTCTGGGTAATGTATTGCTATAACACACAAATATAAATTTATGTATTCCTGTAACACACAAAGTCGTAAAATCGATCTAAATGATTTTCTTCTTTAACAAAATTGTTTTTTTCTCTTTATTAAAAGCATATACCCTATTTTTACTCATTTTTAACTATCTTGATATATTATCTTTTTGTCCAACACTTTTTTTTATTTTTGTGTGTTTGTGTTTTAGGGTTTTGTGTGTTCCAGAACACACAAAACTTGATTTTGTTTATTCCAATTCTGTGTATTTATGGAACACACAAAACTCAAATTTGTGTATTCATGGAACACATAAAACTTGAATTTGTGTATTCCTGGAATACACAAAACTTGATTTTGTTTGTAACAATTCTGTGTATTCGTGGAACACATAAAACTCAAATTTGTTCATGGAACACATAAAACTCGAATTTATGATTCTTGGAATACACAAAACTTGATTTTGTTTGTTCCAATTTTGTGTATTCATGGACACACAAATCTCATATTTGTGTATTTATGGAACACGTAAAACTCAAATTTGCGTATTCATGGAACACATAAAACTCAAATTTGTGTATTCATGGAACACATAAAAATCAAATTTGTGTAAAAACTCGAATTTATGTATTCCTGGAATACACAAAATTTGATGTTGTTTGTTCCAATTCTGTGTATTCCTGAACACACAAATCTCAAAATTGTGTATTCCTGGAACACACAAATCTCAGATTTGTGTATTCATGGAAAACATAAAACTTAAATTTGTGTATTCATGCAACACATAAAACTCAAATTTGTGTATTCATGGAACACATAAAACTCAAATTTGTGTATTCATGAAACACATAAAACTTAAATTTGTGTATTCATGGCACATAAAACTCGAATTTATGTATTATTGGAATACACAAAACTTGATTTTGTTTGTTCCAGTTCTGTGTATTCCTGAACACACAAATCACAGAATTGTGTATTCTTGGAATGCACACATCTTATATTTATATATTCATGGAACACATTAAACTCAAATTTGTGTATTCATGGAACACATAAAAATCAAATTTATGTAATCCTGGAATACACGAAACTTGATTTTGGTTGTTCCAATTCTGTGTATTCCTGCAACACACAAATCTCAGAATTGTGTATTCATGGAACCCATTAAAAAAATCGAAAAAAAAAATCGAAAAAAAAATCCAACAAAAAATCAAAAAAAAAATCAAAAAAATTAAAAAGAATAAAAATGAAAATAAATAAATAAATATTATAATAATTGAATAATAGGCCTATCGGTATTTTTGTATCTTCCAATTTTTTATGATTAAGTGAGAATTGAATTGAAATTGTAAAAAATTGAAAATTCTTACGTTTTTCGTGTAATTAACTGAGTGTTGTCCATTAAAAAATGTATTGGGTATTAATCTATAATAAAATTTAAAACTTAGTTTTATTTTATTTTTAATTTATAAGGTAAAACTTTCATCTAATATTAGATAATTCAATATAAAATTTTAATTATATTGATAAAATATATATAATTAAATTGGTGGTATATATGACATAAATAATAAATATGTGTCGGAACATGATTGGTATTGAATTCTCCAATTGGAAGTGTATTTTTAATTTATGATCATAACAAAATTATATAAAAAAAATGAGACGGTAAAATATATTCAAAGAAATTAATACTTTTCTTTTACTCACTTTCTCAAACGAAATTCAAACTTGCTCTATATCCCGAGAGATCAGCAAGGACTTTAATTCTCGCTTCCTTCTAAAACGACCCCTTTGTTATAACTATCATCCCACGTGCTTGCACCTTCACCATATCAATTATATTCCATCATCTTTATGATTTTGTATAAATATCACCACCATATTGCTCACAAATTAAACTATTCTAGACTAGTTAGCTAAAATTAGTGGTTGCCCACTTTTTCCTCTCATTCTCCAACAACATTGGTCAAAAAAGTTTTCAAAAAAGATTGCAAAAGGAAAACAAATCTAAGATTTCAATTCTTATCATTTTGCTATATATCTCAATCTTGATCAGATCCACCTATTCTTTCTATTTTCTATCCATATCCATCTCACAAGTATCAATAATTGTTGTTTGAAATCCAGCTAGCTACCATGCAAGAAATGGATCAGTCCGAGCTCCGGCGGGTTTTTCAAATGTTTGATCAGAACGGTGATGGAAAAATCACACTAAAAGAGTTAAGCACCTCGTTAGAAAATTTGGGAATACACATTCCAGATAAAGAACTCATGCAAATGATCGAAAAGATAGATGTAAATGGTGATGGATTCGTAGATATCGAAGAATTTGGAACATTGTACCAAACGATAATGGATGATAAAGATGAGGAAGAGGACATGAAAGAAGCTTTTAACGTGTTTGATCAAAACGGAGATGGATTTATTACTGTCGAGGAATTGAGATCTGTGTTGGCATCACTTGGATTGAAACAAGGAAGAACGATAGAAGATTGTAAACTTATGATTAAGAAAGTTGATGTCGATGGTGATGGAATGGTCGACTATAATGAGTTTCGACAGATGATGAAGGGTGGTGGATTCGCTGCATTGATTGACTAAATTAATTAAAGAGAATGTGTTAGAGGATCATAGGCAATGCATGTCTCCAAGGGATATATTACTCTCTGGATTTGAATGTTATTTCTTCAAATTTCGTTTATTTCTTTGTAACCATTTAGACATTGTAATTTGTTGTTGTCTATTTTTTTTTTTATCGACATTGTTAAATATTATTTGGGTTAGATCATGTTTCATCTCTCTTTGTATCATATCTAGTTTGGAACAATTTCTTTTTTCATATCTAGCTTCTAAAAAAAAGGTGGGGGGAGGTTTAGAGGATTCAATATTATGAAAAGAACATTACTTGTTACTTATGTTTAAATAAATCCTTACTCAAACTCAATTCTTGCTCAAGTTTTTACATGAAAATATTTTAATGATTACTCTTTCCTCGAAACAAAACTGGACAACTCTCCTTCTTGGGAGGAAAAACCTTCTTGTTAATAATTGAATTCAAGTTTATATTTTCTGGTTTTTAAGTGCTTATTATTGCCTATTGGTGATTCAGTGTTGAGTTTTATTATCTTAAATCTTATATTATAATGAGTAATACATGTCACAATGTTCTAGCTGGAGGGGGTTTTGGGATATATCTAAGCCTTTTAATATTTTGGTATGGAATAGTAAGGACCTAATAGGGATGGCTTTCGAAGGAGTTATAAAAAATTGCAAGGCACGCACAGATCACTCTTAGTGGTGTTAATGGAAACAAAAGCAACGAGAAGGGAAGCAACTAATATGATTAAGACACTTAGAATGAAGATATCAGTGAGAGTAGATTTGGTGGGATTTTCTGGAGGGTTATGGTTACTTTGGAGCAATACGGATATCTCTGTATGGGTTTTATCGAGAGGTAATCAAGTTTTGAGTGTTTTATTTAGTAAGGAATCACGCGTTTCTTGGATATTATATGAAGTTCATGCTAATACGAAGTCGTTGATTAATTTAGAACTCTAGGAAGCTTTAAAAGAAGAATCGTCATCTATTAGGGTCCCATGGATAGTAATTGGGGACTTGAATCAGATAAGGATAGTAGAGGATCAGATTGGAGGTGGGGGAGGAAACTCAAGTCTAGTAAGAAACTTTGAAACATGAAGAAATGAGTGTGGACTAGAGGATTTAGGGTATGAAGGGTCAAGATTCACATGGTCTGATTCTTGAAACACAGGTCAAAGAATTATAAAACGGCTGGACATAGCATATGGGAACTCGCAGTGGTGCGACATCTTCCCATGAACAAAAGCACATTATTAGTTTGTTTGTACTCAAATCATTTGTCGATACTTATTTAGGGTTTATAGAAGTCAATGACAGTAAGACATCACAGATTAGATTCGAGGCGACATGGTGTTTACACAAGGGTTCCAATGATTTTGTGGGAGATAATTAGGATAATATGGGGAAGCCTAGCGGAGAATTTGATGAAGACGCGTCGCGGCTTAATTGAGTGGAAGAACCTTTCTTTTGGTGATATTTTCAAGAGGAAAATAAGATTGGTAGCATGCTTCCATAAAATTCAAAGATCATTATAACAATCATATAGTGATTCGTTGTAGAAACTAGAAACGAGCCTGAGCAGTGAATATAATAGCGTGTTGGAGCAACGGGAAATATTTTGGTTTCTTTGATCAAGAGAAGAATGAATTAGGTATGCAAACCAAAATACTAAACATTGTCATTTGGATATTAAGATGAGGAAGGCATAAGAGGTTAGGTTAGACCATACATCAAGAACAGGGATAACAAATGGCTAGAATACAAGTTGGAGGAAAAAGAGTGGGTCAGAAACTTCTTCGTAGAGTTATGTGCACTCGAGGATGATAATCAGAACCAATTTACATTGTCCTGTTTGTCATCGTCAGTAGAAGGAATTTCAAAGGCTAGAAGAGGAGGTCATAGGGGGAGAATTATGAAAAGACCTTTTTTAATGCAACCCCATAAAGCACTAGTACCGAACGGTATGATGGCAGGTTTCTACCAAAAGTGTTGTGAAATAGTTAGACCTTTGGTTTGCAGGATGATAAAACGAGCATTGCTATCAGGAGTATTTCTAGAGGAATTTTTTGGATCTCTAGTGCATCTTATACCCAAGATGAGTGTGGGGTCCAGAAGGGGGTATCGGAAACTGCGGAGATGAACCAAAATAGAAGCGTACCACACCGTGAAGTTGACAAGGAATCACGTAACGCGGTACCAATGTATGGAGAGTGGATGACGGTTGATCGCAATAGGGGTAGACCGAGGAATAATGGACCTGCCCAAGCTCAAAAAGTCACTCAAAAGGGAAATGTTGGGGGTTCTAAAAGAGCAGGTATGACACCAAACAAGAAAAAGAGTGGATCGAACATAGAGCGTGAAAATGGATCAAGATATGGGGTTTTAACATCAATGGATAAAGATAAACCTAGTGGAAGTGGGAAGCATGGGGAAGGAGATGGGGCAACGGTGGGAAAAATTATAGAGAGGGATCCGAAGCTAAGGGGAAGCGAGGTACAACACGGTGTGGTAAATGTTATGTCAAATGGTTTGGAGGGGGGTTTTTTCAATGAAAATAGCTCACACCTTCTCGTAATGGTAAATCAAGTCGGAAAAAGAGTAATAAAACATTGGGCGAGGAGGAAGGTTCCGAAATTGTTGTGCCCCCAGGTGCGAATAGTAGGGTGCAAGTGAACAAGCATATGGTCGAAATTGAGGCTTCTAATGGACTGGTAGGTGGAGAAAGTGCTGCGTTGGGCGAAGAAATGGATCAAGACAGTGTAATTTCTGGTAATAGAATGGACAGGGACCAAAGTGCAATTTCTGGAAATTGCGAAGTTGGTGTTTCTCTTGAGTTGCAGACGAAAATAATTTATGTAGAAGCTGGCTTTGAGAAAGAGTTTACTGCTCCTAGCGAGAAAGAGAGTGAGTCTCGAGTTTGGCTTCCAAGCGAGACAACAGTTGTGGGTTCCAGGCCACCTGATCAGCGCCTGGATCAGGCTCCGCCGTGTGGTGTACAGGTTCAGGAACAAATCTCTGCAGCTATACAGGTAGTTGAACAGGTTGGACATGAAGTGGCTCGCCATGATCAAGAAGAGGAGGAGCCGTCCGAAATGGACCTTGAGGAACAGCCTGATCACACGAAGTCTTAGGACTTCTCACTGGTTTGGCATTATTGATTTCTTTTGGATTTGTGTTATTTTCTTTTTTTTTCTTTTTGGTATCTCTTTTTTATGAATTATACACCCAATTCTAATATTCGGGGAAGTTGTCCCCCGGCCAACCATCCAGTTAACGTGTTATTTTGGAATTGTAGAGGGGCTGATAGCGATGAGTTTAGGCGGGCTTTCAGGGACTTAATAGATAGACACAAGCCGGTTATCGCAATTGTTGTGGAAACCAAAGCATCAGGAGCGGAGGCTACCAACATAATTAAATCCCTCCATATGGAGAAATCCATTAGGGTGGATGCGATGGGTTTTGTAGGCGGCATTTGGGTTCTTTGGAACCAAACAGAAATATCGGTCCAACTTTTATCGGCTAGTATTAACTTAAGAATTTCTGGTGACTCATGTATTACTTGGTTGCTATCTGCAGTATACGCGAGCCCGAAAAGCTGGATTCGAGACTCACTTTGGGAATCTTTGGAGGAGGCCTCGGCTCACATATCGGAACCGTGGTTAGTTCTAGGAGATTTTAACCAGATAGGAGTGCCAGAAGACCAAGTTGGAGGATTAACAGGGGTGAATCGAAATATGGTAAAATTTGAGAGATGGAGGGATCAATGTGGTTTGGAGGACATGGGTTTCGTGGGTCCGAGGTTCACATGGAGCGATTCGTGGAAATCGGGTATGAGAATCCTCAAGCGGCTACATAGAGCTTATGGTAATAGACGTTGGTTTGACGTTTTCGAATTGTCTATGGTCTCTCACCTCCCTAGGGTTCATTCGGATCATGCTCCCATTTTGGTCACTTTAAATACATCGGTGGTTAAGATTCCCAATAAGAAACGATTCCGATGCGAGGCGGCATGGTTACATCATGAGAGTTTCCGAGACTTAGTCGAGAAAAAGTGGAGGGTGGATGGACGGTCACTTAGCGAGAATATTGGAATCATGAGGCGAGAATTAGAGATATGGAAATTCGAATTCTTTGGGGATATTTTTCGTAAGAAGAGGAGGTTACTAGCAAGGATAGCGGGAATACAGAAAGCACTTCAGACTTCATATAATTCATCGCTTATCAGACTAGAGTCAATACTTTTAGGAGAGTTCGAAAGTTTTCTAGAGCAAGAAGAGTTGTTTTGGTTCCAAAGAGCACATACCGAGTGGGTTAATTCTGGAGAACGCAACACAAGATATTATCACTGTGCAGCACAAGTGAAAAAAAAAGAAGTTGGAAGATTTTAAGATTAAGGGACCTAATCAAGAATGGATTGAGGATAGAGAAGTAGAGAAGGGGTGGGTTAGAGTTTTCTTTGAGGGTTTATTTTCGCAAGAAGAGGGGACCACTACGGTTTCGCAAACGTTTCAAAATAGGCGACATTGAGATGTTGAATAGAGCGGTTATAGATGAGGAAGTACGTGTAGCAGTCTTTCAAATGTCGCCACATAAAGCTCCTGGAACGGATGACTTAACAGCGGGTTTCTATCAGCGATGTTGGGATATAGTAGGTTCATCAGTTTGTGACATGATTAGGGGGGCGCTACTGAATGGAAGATTTCCGAAAGAAGTATTGGGGACGCTTATCCAGCTTATTCCGAAATTAGATAATCCAGAGTTTATTACGCAATTTAGGCCAATCAGTTTGATTAATGTCTGCTACAAGATTTGTATGAAGGTTTTGGTGAATCGAATGCGGCCCCTCTTGGCAAAAAGTATTGGTCCATATCAAAGCAGCTTTTGACCCAATAGATCAACCATAGATAATGTAGTTTTGGTTAAGGAAGTGGATTTCGTTATGAGACATGCCAAAGGGAAGAAGGGGTACATGGCAATTAAAGTTGACTTAGCTAAAGCATATGATAAGATTAGGTGGAGCTTTATTAAGGAATCATTGGAGCTTCTGGGCTTACCTCCTATGTGGGTTTCGGTGGTCATTTCGGGGATGGAAGACAACGAGTTGAATATCTTGTGGAGGGGTTCATCTTTAGAATCGATTACGCCTAAGAGGGGAATTCGCCAAGGGGATCCGATCTCGCCCTATTTATTTGTCATATGCATGGAGCGCTTATCATTACTTATTCAGGGACTCGTGCGCGATGGTTCATGGAAACCGTTATATCTTAGTCCAGGGGGGGTATCCTATCTCGCATATATTCTTCGCTAATGACTTGATTTTATTTGCAGAGGCTTCCGTTAATAATTTTTTATTGTTACATGAATCTTTGGATATCTTTTGTAGAGATGCGGGGCAAACAATTAGAAAGGATAAATCGATCATTTACTTCTCGAAAAATGTAGAGGAGAGAGTGGCTGGAGACATAGCATTGCGTAGTGGATACCAAAGAAGCGATAGGATTGGTAAGTACCTAGGTGTTCATATTCTTTCGGGTCGGAGACCAAGAGGGTTCTTTGGGGAGATTATAAATGAGCTTCGAGGTAAATTAGCGAAATGGAAGGGTAATACTTTATCCTTAGCGGGTCGTATCACATTAGCTCAAGCCGTTCTTAGTGCTACACCAATGTACATCATGCAAGTGGAAAAGTTAACGGTTTATGTTTGTGAGGAGATCGATAAAATAAGAAGAGAATTTATTTGGGGTTCTTCGGAGGATAAAAAAAAGATTAATTGGGTTGCTTGGAAGGATGTATGTAGTCCCAAAGAAGTTGGTGGTTTGGGATTCAAGTATGCGGATGAGATGAATAGAGCACTCTTAGGTAAGCTCGGTTGGAAATTAATTCACGATTCTTGTACCTTGTGGCCTATGGTAATGAAGGAGAAATACTTTAAAGGGCCACTTATGCAATATATAATTAAACAAAATGATTCGAGGATGTGCCGAGCAATCACGGAAGGGCTTGATATAGTAAGAAGAGGATCCCGATGGGTAGTACATAATGGGAGAGATGTGTCATTTTGGTGTGATTTATGGGTGGGGGATTCGCCTCTTATAGATCATGTCACGGGGGTTTTTGAAGCTAATGATTTGGCTAAAAGAGTAAGCGATTATATTCGACCGGATGGGTCATGGGATTGGACGAGTTTCCATAACTTATTGTCACCAACCAAGCTCCTAGAAATTGCGGACGCTAGGTTAGGAGGGGAGGAGGCAAATAGAGACATGGTGTCTTGGTTACATGAAGCGAATGGGGTATTCTCGGTAAGATCAGTGAGGGGGCGAAATTTTCCAAACGAGTCTAGAATGGAGCCCATTTGGAAGAAGATTTGGAGCTTAAAATCGACCCAAAGAATCCGGGTGCTCATATGGCGAGCGGTGCGTGAGAGGATTGCAACACACGGCAACCTTGTACAAAGAGGTATGGATATTTCTTCTTTTTTCCCTTTATGTAATTTAGAGGTGGAAAGTGCTTTACATATATTTCGGGATTGTATTCTTGTTAGAAAGATATGGGATAATATTAGAACTGAAGTGTTTAATTTGGGTTTGGGAGGGGGAGAAGTTGATGAGCAGGTCTTTGAGGCTAGGGAGGAGAAACCTATTATTTCGGTCCCTAGGAGTAGGTTGAGCCCTGTATTGGACAGGTCCTTGGGGGATGGGGGGAGGCGTTTGTTTACTAATATTTCAACTTTGCAATGCAGGTCCCTGGAGGGTGACATGAGCAGCTCTCTTACCGAGCTGAGAACAGAAACAAGAAGAAATGGTCAACTCAGGCTCAGGTCAAACATGGAGAACACGTTGAGGGAGCCGGCTGTGATGAGGGCGGAGCGGGACCACCAGCGACAGCATCAGACCCAAGAAGCTGAGCACCTGGAGAGCCTGGAAGCCGAGGAGATTCAGGTGGACAGTAGTGTTCTTAGCGCCAGAGATCGAAGATGGTGGACTCGAAACGTTTCTAATAAGATGTTATATTGCGGAGTCAATTGGAATGTATTTTTTGGAGCACTTATCGACACAATCTGGAAGCAACGAAACCAAGTGGTGTTCAATGGGGAAAGCTTCCCTAACGCAACAGCAATTATTAAAAAAGCTAAACATGTTGCTATTAAGATCATTCGAGCATAGAAGCAAGTACCGGGGTTGCGCGTAACGAGGATTTCTCCAATATCAATGGTTGGATGGTCCAAACCCACACGGGGTGCTAAACTAAACACGGACGGTAGTTATAGTAATTGGAGAAAATTAGGAGGAGGAGGTGGAATTGTGCGGGATGGTAATGGTGAATGGGTGAGTGGTTTCCGCATGAAAGTATATAATAATTCTCCGGTTATTGTGGAGATTATAGCACTTTGCGAGGGACTTAAGTTACTAGAAAGTTTGGGCCTTCATGATCTGGTAGTTGAGGTAGATTCGAGGGAAGCAATCAGTTTAATTGAGAGTGTAAGGGATGGACGAGGACCTGGATCACAATGGATTGGACTTATCCGGGTTATACTAGATAGAAATAAGGGGTTTACCTTGAGGAGAATTTATAGAGAGGCAAACACTTGTGCCGACTGGTTGGCAAAATCAAGTTGGAAGAATAGGGATGATTTTGAGTTGCTAGAAGACCCCCCGGATGGCATATGGACTCTTCTAACCAAGGATCGCATGGGATATAAAACACCAAGGGCATTATATAATCCCGATTTACTTAACGATGTAATTGGATAGCGCATTTTCTTTGTGTGTAACATGACCCATTGGGTCTCCGTTGTAATAAAAAAAACCACAAACATCGTAACCGTCAATTTATAAGTTTCATGAGCTTTCATATAAGTTAAACCCTTTCTAGAGCACAAATTCTCATATTCACTGAATTTTCTGAAGTGATCAAGTACATACTTGTTTATAATACATGCAAAATATTTCATATGTTAGAAGAAAGTACATCCAATCATCACTATTTTATGCAAAAATATGTATATCCATTTCCATATATTTGAGCATGTTTTGTAACATAATTCATATGTGTTGTGAATCTGAAGATGCCACCAACTATCAAATTTCTAGAATTTCATTGTGAATATTTTTCATGAAGAAAGTTTCTATATTTGAGCAACAAATCAAATTCCTTAAGTACAAGAACATAACCAAATAAAAATATTTCCCAATTATAAAACCAGAATCTCGATTCAAACCAGATTCCTGATTTATGTAACAACTGGAATACCAATTCATACATATACGATAGCGCTTGAATGTCGTCTCAATTATAGTCAAATACAAGCCACGTGGATTCTCCATGTTGGAAACGAAATGGGAATCGGGATTTAGGGATTAACCAAAATGCCAGTTTTGTCAAATCTGCCCAAGTCACCTTACCACATAGAAAAATCCATTGTTAGCTCAATTGCCTATATATATGGACTACATTTCAACTCACAATTCATCTCTTCTTCACCACCACTTTTGTATATATTTGGAGAACAAATTCAAGAGTTCATCAAGCTACTAATGAAGAGTACTCATTATACACAAGTTTGGGTATACACCATATTACTATTCACTCAAGAGTAGTACATCAATCTTCATTACATCTACTCATTAGGTATTTGTGTTCTTATTTTAATACTCATTAAACACAATGGGTTACTCTCTTACTATTTCTCTAATTTAGAGAAGGGTGGTTCTAGAGGTTGAGATTGAGCCTAGTAAGAATCTCATTTAGAGGTTGCAACTGAGTCTAGAGGAATAACAGTGTTAAGTGGATACTGAGCCTTGTAATTGACTCATTTAGTTTGTGGTTTAACACGGTAAAAACCTCATTGTACTTTTTCCCCTTCAAGAAATACAAGAAGTTCAGTAAAGAAGTTTAAAATCGTAAAGATGTATCCTTAGGTAATGTATTAGGGCACCAGAAGTTCGAACCACTTGAAATATGCATGTAATATATATCCATATCTCTTTACATTGTGTCTCATATTTTTTGTGCATTTTTTTATATCAAACCTACATTATTTCTATTGTCTATCTTGTTAATGTTTGATAAATTTCATAGAAGAAATTGTTTCAACTAATAATTATGTGAAAAGATTTTAATTAGACATAATTTGATTAATGTTTTATCCCTCCACCCTTTTTATGACTTATAAGTTGTATTAATTCTAATTATATGTTAAAAGCGTAACTAGTTAGTTGAGTAAACGACATCAAACCTAATCATTTGGGAAGTTCTTTTACTTCTTGACCTCAACTTTTTGAAGGTACATATTATTTCCATTGGAGAAATAGGATGAAGGAATATCCAAAATTCAAAGATCTTGAGCTTTGGAGAATCAATATTGAAGGTCCCTATGTTCCTTACAAAGAAGAAATAAACAAAGTCGTAAATAGTGTGCTAACCCGAGAAAAAAATGACTTCAAAGAACTTACTGAAGATGATAGGATAAAATCAAACTAGATACTAAAGATATGAATATATTAGTGTGTCATTTATCCAATGATGAATTTGAAAATGTTAGTGAATTCTCATAATTTCATTACATTTCAGAACATTTAGGGTTCTTTTATGACGTCATCAATATTGGTGTGGATGAAAGAAAAGATGATGATCGAAATCTTGTTGCCTTAATGTCCAATTATTAGGTAGTATCTTGCTCTAAATTTTCCTCATCTATTAATGACTCTAGTGATGAGCTCGATGATGATATTGCATTTTTCTCTTTACAAAATTTTTGAGAATTATTTTGAACAAACAACATTTTGTTAAAAGATTTAAAAATTGAACAAAAAAAGATTCAAATATGTTAATCATAGCTTGCATGTTTCTTTTGAAACAAATTAGGGGCTATTTGTGGAAACACAATTTTTCTTGAGGAAAACAAAAAGATTTTGAAGGAGAACGTTTTGTTAACTAAATAGGTTGAGGACCTAAAAAAGATTTATTTGAAAATTCACTAAAGGTCAAAAAAACTTTCATACGATGCTAGATTTCCAAGGAATAGCTATTGAGAAAATTGGTCCAGCCTCTGATCCTTTATCAAACAAAAATCTCTTAAAAATATTTATGTAGAAACATCTCATTCACATGGTACATCATCTTATTGTCGTAATAATTTTGCATGCACTTATTGTGAGAGACATGGGAATATTGTATCTCATTGTTTTAATCGTAAATAACATGAATTTAGCTCCTTAATATCTTGTTGGAAAAGGCCAAAATGGATTGTAAAAGGTACTACTAACCCTCAAGGACCCGAACTACCTCGGTTATCTATGAACTTATCTTTGTGATTTTTGGAAAATGATATCAAGGAACAAAGTGAGTAATTTCTTGGCGATGGATGCTCAAATCGCATTGAGGGTGAAATTTCGACGGATACTTTCAATCTCCCTACCTATTTTTTAATTGTCGATTGACTTGTTTATATGTTTAGCATGCTCGTAATTGCTTTAGTAATAGTTTTCCTTGCCTTACTACATTCTATCATACTTTTTATTATTTAAGTTCTACTTGCAAAACTTTTGTGGGTAGAAAATTAGGTTTAAAAATATTTATGAGTTGCAAAAATTCTTTTTTCTAAAGTCATAAATTAGAAACCCAAATTGTTCAAAATCGGCAAACCAATGTGTGTCAAATTCTGTAATCAAGTGCCAGTCAAAGGCCACTCCATTCCCTTTCCTTTTAAAACTATTCAAAATGTTTTATTCCCATTCACTTAATTTTTCAAAAAATCGAACTCATCTCTCTCTCTCTCTCAAGAATCCGAACAGAGGTAAAAAAAACCAAAGAACCAACTTGAGTTTCATCCTCTAGAGCTTCTAAGGCTGCAAAAAAGATGGGTAGACTTGTTAATTTACCTTCCCATTGTGAAAAAGGACCATATGCTGATGAACTCAACCATTCATGAGAAAAGGAAGGAACAATCAAGTAGAATTCAGGTAAAAGTCATATGAAGATAATTCCTAGAAGAATTATTGAAAAGAATGCCTTGAGTGGTAATATTTTTTGTCGATAGATTTAGTGAAACAGCCTCTACTCTCTTCTTTACACACAAAGATTCGTGGAATACCTTTCTATATAGGTAGCAGTCATAATTCTCTTGTTTATGAGTTTTATAAAAATTCTAGCTATTGTCGTGATACTTAAAATTTTACTACTTCCGCGTCAGGGATAGGAATTAACCTTAACCCCATATCCTTTCCAAAAAAATTTGGTCTTAAAATATCATTTTATATACTTATTAAGAGTGGATTGACAAAAATAGAATAAGATTGATGGTTGTGATAAGTTGAATGTCAAAAAAATTATGAAATCCAAAATCGTTTAAAAACATATCCAGTCGTGCCAGTTAAATGGTTTTATTATGATATTCGCATTGCGCCAAACTCATAAGCTTATGTATTCTTTACCGATATAAGCATGATTACAATATTTTGACATATAATCTATGTTACTTTTTCACATTTTTTACGAAAATTAAATCAATATTTGCTCCATTCATTTGAAAAATATGTACTATAGAGCCCACATGAAAATCGTTGTTCCTTATGGTCTTGTAGTTAGAAAAATTTGCAAAAAAAAAAAGATATTGCACTCTTTGATGAGTCTCGTGGTTTAAATCTGGTTGAATTTTTAATCTCTCTAATCTTAAAGGCATGAAATTTTTTGTCTATAATGATTAGTATCTTGATAAAAAATATGTATAAATTCTTTCTAAAAATACTCAAGAAAGGATCAAAAGCGATGTTTCTAGAGGTCTTACTTCTTCGGTTCATCAATCTCCAAGTGCATGCAAGTATCATCACTTATGCAAAAACATGTATATCAATTTTCATATTATTGAACATGTTTTGTGTCAATACTTTCTATGTGGTGTAAATATGAAGATATCATCAACTAACAACTTTCTTGGAATTTCATTGTGAAGAAAGTTTTGGAATCCGATAAATGGGTACGAAATCCTTAAGTGCAAGAACAATACCGAATCGGAATTCCGCCACAGTCAAAACTAGATTCCTAATTTAGATCAATTGCTAGAATGTCGATTAAGGCATATACGATAATCTTTAATGTCATCTCAGTTATATAACTTTGTCAAAGACTATATACATGGTTTTTACCTGTTGGGAACATAATCAAAATATGGGTTCTAGAATAACGAGAACACCGGTTTGGTCAAATGTGTTAAGTCACCTTACCACATAGACAAATTTGTTGGGATATCGGTTGCCTATATATATGGACTACATTTTAGCTTACAATTTATCTTTTCTTCTCTACCACTTTCTTATATCATTGGAGAACAAACTCAAGAGATCATCAAGCTACTCAGAAGATTATTCATCATACTCAAGCTTGATCATGCATCATTTTATTATTCACTCAAGAGGAGCTCATCAATGTTCATTATATCTACTCGTTGGTATTTTTGTTCTTATTGTAATATTCATAAAAAACAAGGGTTTTTGCTCTTGCTCTGGATTTGAGAATATTGGTTTTAGAGGTTGAAAGTGTTCCTAGTACAAATAGTTGTATTTGAGATAGGAACACGAGTGTTAGGTTTATATTGAGCATTGTAAAAAACTTATTTAGGTTGTGATTTAGTTCGGCTAAAACCTTATTGTAAAAGTTTTGTATTTCACTTTCAAGAGATACAAAAAGTTGAATGAAGAAGATCAAAATTCTTAGACAGTGGACTAGACTTTCAGAAGTTTGAACCACTTTAACTACGCGTCTAATCTTTACCCTTTTGTCTATATATTTTTTCTCATATTTGTTGTAAATTTTTATTTATCAAACCTACACTGTATCTTTTGTCTATCTTGTCGCTATTTGATAAATTACCTAGGAGAATTCGTTCTAACTAATAATTTGTTGAAAAGTTTTCAAGCAGGCATAATTTAATAAGTGTTCTATGAAACCTATTCCCTCATAGGATTTACAAAAATGATGATAAAACTAGTATGTAGTACCCTAACTTGAATAATGTGCTTAATAAATTAGACATACCGATCCTAAGACTACTAAGTGGCCCATTCCCCTTATGGAACTTACATGCGTTGTTTTCTATAAATATGTCACTAATAATCCAGTTTTTGTTGTTTTTTTAGAGATGAACATAGTACCTTGGTTAATGGAGTAGCGTTGAGCTTTATTGTATGCATTTGTAAAGTAAAAGATAATAGCTATCAATCGCCTTATTTAAATAAAGTAGACAATTATATATAGAGATACTTAGTGTAACTGTTGAATGTTTTATGAATATACAATAGCCAACAATTTAAAAGTGGATAACATTTTTGTTGAATGTATATAAAACCTACGTCTAAAAACATGAAGGTTAGGGAGATTTGACTAGATACACAAAGACAATACTGCTGAATCACATTTGTACACTTTCCTAAGGTTGCGACTCAAGATTGTTGAATCCATCTAATTTGGAGATAATAGAAATGCGCAAGTAGCCGATGATAATCATCATATTTGCTAAAAAGAATAAAAATATGCTCAAATTGTGATAAGTTGAAGATAGTTTAAAAGTCTAAAATGACAATTCATACCAATCAGATATCCTTTCTTGTTTTTCTCAAATTCCATCTTTTTATACAGTGTGTCCGTGTTAGAAACCTTGTAAATAAAGAGGAAAAGAGAAAAAAACAGTAAATGTTAGAAGATTATAGGATACATCATATAAGTCCAAAAGGAAAAATGGGGCAACAACTATTTCGGCCCACAAATACTATTGGACTTTAGCCCGTGCTTCTCCATGGCCCATTTAAGGAATCGCCAAATCAATACCCATTTTTATTATTCTATTTATTATCGTACAGTCTTAAAATTGGAAAAAAAGAAAACCAAACAAAAGATTTGGGACATTGGAAATGGTACTGAGGGGTTTAACTTCTGCTTCCATGGCTCTTCGCAGAGGTCAATATCTTCAACGTCTTTGTTCAAATTCACTCAATATCAACTATTTTCTTCATAGACCCAGGTGCCCTCTCTCTCTATATATGTATTGTAGGTACATCTTTTAGTTAGAAATGTTTATAGCTACAAAACTTAGGCTATAAATTATAAGTAATAAGATAAACAATAGTATATTTTAGCTGATAATTAATTTTTTGATGGTATATTAGTCTTTGTGATGTTGTATGCAAGGTTCTTGATAGCGAACCATCCAGTAGGCTATATTACGGGAATAAATTTAGAAAAACACCAATCTTTGAGGGTCTGTTGAATAAATATTCGATTCGATTTCTAAGCACCACGTCTGTGAAAGTGGAGCAAGTGCGAGAAAATGGGTCAGGTGAGATTAACAAAAAGAGGAAAAAACCAAAGGGGAAAAGAGCCGTTGTAAAATGGTTAAAGTTCTTTAGATGGAAGAAGAAGAAAGAAAATGAAAGAATGACTCCTGAAGAAAAAATACTTTTCAAATTAACCAAGGTATGATTTAATAAATTTAAAGGTTGTAATAATTATATAATACGGAAATTAATATTTTCCTTAGGCTAGGAGAAAAGAGAAAAGTCTTGTTGAAGCTCTAACAAAGATCGAACCTAAAGAAACATCAGAAACTAATCATGATCCAGAGATATTAACTCCTGAAGAACATTTTTACTTTTTAAAAATGGGTCAAAAAAGTAAAAATTATGTTCCTGTTGGAAGAAGAGGAATATTTCAAGGTGTGATCTTGAACATGCATTTGCATTGGAAAAAACATCAGACTCTAAAAGTTGAAGTCAAGACATTTTTACCTGAAGAAGTTAAGGAAATAGCTGCTGAGCTGGCGAGATTAAGTGGTGGAATTGTACTTGATATTCAAGATGATGACATCATTATTATGTATCGTGGGAAAAATTACTCTCAACCACCTACTGAAATTATGTCTCCTCGTGAAACTTTATCTCGAAAGAAGGTTTTGTTATGGTTTATTTTAATTAAATTAATAGCCTCGTTTGAATCTTTATATGTATGTTTATGTGGTGTGTACAGGCTTTAGATAAATCGAAATATAGAGATGCTTTGAGAGCTGTGAGAAAGTATATTCCTAGGCTTGAGCAAGATCTTGAGCTTCTTCGAGCCAGAGCTGAGAATGGAAGTATTGATTCAGAAGATGAAAAATCAATGGATAGTAATACTTTTGAAAAGTCTGATAAGCTTAAGGAAATAATAGCTAAAAGCGAAGAAAATGATGAAGATGGTGATGATTTAGAGTTAGGTTCAGGTATAGATTCTGAATCTGAGGATTTATCAGACATTTTTGAGTCAGATGAAGATGAAGATAAAGAAGAAAAACCTCTTTACTTAGATGAGTTTGACAAGTTTCCATTACAAAACAATGATGAAACGGAGAATTTTGAGGAGCATTTGCTTCAAATATCCGCAGATTCAAGAAAAGAGAAGAGATTGGGAAAAAATAATGTAGAATTACCAGATCTAGATGAAGTTGATAAAATGGTTTTACAAGCTGCTTCACTTTTAAAGAATAAGAGGAGATAGATTGAGTTTTTTTCCTTTTTTTTTTTTTTGCTTACTTTTTAGCAATCACATTTGATATGAAGGAGCTTAATCTGACACAATTCTTCATATACATGTCTAATTTCTGCTTAAATTTGTTACATATACACAAGAAAGTGACATTATAATAACTAATTCTCTCTGCTTTTTCTACGTTATAGCACTATCTTAAACATTATATGACATTTAATTCTTCATTCTTCAACCTCTTTTATACGATGTACTATTTCTTCAACGCTTTTTGATAAGTGATTACTATGCTCCTCCATATATTTCAACAATGACTCTACTTGTTCTTGATAAGCTGCACATTTTCTTTTACACTTTTGTCTCTCATTTTGAAGTTCAATAGTCAACTCTCTAATCTTTTCATCCTTCTCATCCTTCAATAATCATGTAACCTAACATTACAAAATCGATAACAAAAAATAAAAAAATAAAAATAAAATACCTGAGTGATAATATTCTTTGCGGAACCTTTCCATGGAACTTTACTAGGAGGTAATAAACTATGATTATGATCTTTAACAAATTTAGTAACGATCCATTTAACTCCATCTTTTAAAGCAACCCTAAGCATAGCAGGACAACCTTCTCGAGTAAGGGGTGGTGGAGGAAGAACTCTATCTTTTCTTTGTATATATTTCTTCTCACGAAATCCTTCTTTTGAACAAACAAAATCTTGACCTATAATCTCGTTATTGATTCGAGATCTACGGTTATGATGGATACGTACAGTAAAGCCTGTGCGTCTTCCATATATGATATAATAATCTCGTGCTTCGTCTCTTGAATTGAATTCTTTGCCTAAATATGGTTCATAAATTGTGTTTTCACTTGAGGATTGGGTTATCCATTTATCATCATCATCTCCAATACAGTTATCAAGAAAACTATGTTCATCGTTACTTTCATCTTCAGGAAAATAAGTTTTATTATTACACAAATTGAATATTTGACTTGACCCGCTATCCATTATAAGCTCCAGTTAAAGATTCATCAATGGCGTTTAATCTCGATAATGGAAGCGAGACAATACCCTGTATAAACTATGATTCTCAATTTCAATTTATAAAGCTTCCCACAGATAACAATTCAGCTTTACTGATTCTTTTTCATACATGAAGATTAAGAAATTATAAATGTATAGTAAATTAAGTAAGAAAAATTAACAAGTAAACTATTAATTCTTCCGTAAAATTTACGAAAAGATTTCACGCGATAAAATCATTATTATGTATCAACGATATCAAATAGCATATTCTGATGCAATTTCTAGACTAGATAATTTATGGTGAAGCCTCCGAAAGATTAAGGATATGGGAAATTGATTAAGTGAAGAAAATATATTGAAAATTAAAAAGAGAATTACCTAAATAAAGCTTTAGTCCTTTTAGTAGGTGCAGAAGCAGAACATTTTATTTTTCTGTAAAGAAATTGATGAAGGTCTATGAGTTCTCAAAGATCGAACCCATAGAGTGAGTGGAAACAGACGTTGAGGTTCATTACGGGTTTTGTTGGCACCGCGAAAGGTTTTTATTTGGTGCATTGCGGAGTACGAAACGTTGCTCTTGTGGGCCACTATCTATTTGCCAAGAGACCAAGTCAAAAGTTTTTTTTTTTTCTTCCTTAAAAGTCAATGAGTTTACTTTGACCATTTTCTTTCAATTTTGTTTATTTCATTTTTCTTGTCATAAAAAAAGGTTATATTAAGATAAAAACAAAAAATCAACCTCCCCATATATAGGCTTGTAAACGAATCAAGTTATTCGTAGGCAATTTGAATTTGGTTCAAAAAGCTCGTTCATACTCGGTAATTTAAATAAACAAGCTTAAACTCAAAAAATTACTTTATAAGAAAACGAACATGTTCGAACTCGCTCGTGAAAAATTCGGTTATATCTATGAATCAGGGCCGGTCCGGGGGCAAGGCAACCAAGGCGGTCGCCTTGGGCCCCGGATTTTTGAAGGCCCAAAAAAAATTAGTAACTAACGTATAGTTTAGAGTTCTTAACGCTTACTAAAATGATGTATATATAATATGATTGGCTTAGTGGAAATGAAAGTTTTGGTCTACGTGTAGGTCATGAGTTCGAGACCATGCTCCATGGATTTTGTTAAATACCGGATAAATTATTTTTATATATATCGAAAAAGGCCCCAATTTTTTTTCTCGCTTTTGGTACCCGAGACGCTCGGGCCGGCCCTGCTATGAATTGTAAACTAATATATTATCTATCTTTTATATACATATTATTATTAAATCAAATTAACTAGGATTAATATTAATGTTCTTGATGAACACATGTGCCTGAAGCATGATGGGTGCTCGAAGCACTTAGAACGTATGAAAATATTAAAGTCTCGGAGAGCGAGAAGTGTTTGGAGCATAATTAGTTTTTGAAGAATATTAAGTGCATGAAGCACAAGAGATTTTTTTTTTAGTTATATAACAGGAAGAAATTAGCATGGAAAACCTTCTCACAAGTATGATATAATCTTATGATAATATTCTCTCATCTTGGAGATTCAAGAAATAGAGAATGATTAATGACCTCCTCACAAGTCATGCATATATTATTATTATTCGTAAGATCAAATGACATATGAAGATAAACTTGTGAGATATTGAAATATATTTCACCAAAGGATTCTACAGTAAATTTGAGGATATATTCAACAAATTTTTCCATGCGAGGATCCAGCAGATTCATTATCTAAAACTATATCGTGTACTTATGTTAAATGGTAGGCTCGAAAGTTTATTATGTGATACAAATATAATTGTTGCAATAATGTGTATTACTGTGAGGGGTGAAGATATTTGAGCAATGTACTATTTTTCCTTCACTAAGGTTTTTTTTCTCACATGATTTTTTTTTCTAGTAAGGTTTTAATGAGGCATGCCAAATATCTACTATCACAAACAAAAACAATATACTCCTCCATACATCAATCCCCTGTTTACTGACATTAAACGTATATGATCAAATGAGAATCCAAAGATTTCTTCACTAAGTCTTTATCAAGAACATTATTCGAGTTGAAAGCCCATAAGTAAAGAAAGATCATAAATACTTGACGTCACAATAAGGGGGAGATTATATTGACACTCTGTATTCTTTTTCCTTCACCTTGGTTTTCCCAAGGGGTTTCTTGGAAAGGTTTTAACGAGACAGATTGAATATGTGTCATATCTACAAGGAATTATGTACTCTTTTTACCTTCATCAAGTTTTGTACAAAAGAGTTTTCTTGATAAGGTTTTAATGAGGCACATCCTTTAGTGAATATCCAAGGGAAAGTGGTATAAAATATTTATTTAAATGGATATTTCAACATATCCGAGAAATGTGTGGTTTATCTTCAATAAGAAATATATCAATGGTATTGTATGAGGATATTGTTTTATTACACAAATTCAAAATGGCTACATAATAAGTGATAAAATGAAACATATATCACCTATATTTTATTCACGCGCAGTTACAGAAGAATGGAGATATTAATATTCCTCAAATAAAATTATATAACAATCTTACTGATTTGGTCACCAAAGTATTGTCAACCACAACATTCAAGAAATTGATCCACAATATTGAAATACGACAACTCAGATATCTCTTACCAGTATTAGGGGGAGTGTTAACCAGACACTGTACTCTTTTCCCTTCGTCCAAGTTTTTATCTCACTGGGGTTTTTTACAAGGTTTTAACGAGGCAGAATTTCAAGATAATTAGTCCTATGTATATGTACTCTTTTTCTTTCATCCAAGTGTTTTATCCCACACAGTTTTTCTTGGCAAGGTATTAGTGAGACATATTTTATAAGGAATGGACATCCGGGGGAGTATTGTAAATAATAAAGTGGATGTCCCTTAAGATTCCTAGACCTCTCTTATTCCCATCATTATGGATAGGGATGGCAACGGATCGAATATCCTAAAAAAATGTCATAACCATATCCACATCCATTAAGAAAAATGATTACCAAATCTGCATCCATTAACCATCGGATTTTAGAATTATTTACCAAATCCCCATCCACGATGTATTCGAATTATCCGCGATTAATCCGCATCCGTAATTGTTCAATAGGATTTAAATAAAAAAATCTTATAAAATATTTTTAAAACTATAAAATTAGCTACTTAATTATTAGGTGACTATAGATAGGTATTACACAATATAATAATAAAGTAGATAAAATCAATTAGGTGTTTTATGTATGGAATAATTTTATTTGGTCAAAATTATGTATGATTTTTGTATATATAGAATATCTTTAAATATTTTATTTTTATTTCTTATATTTTATTCGGATTATCCATCGGATTATTATAAAAAACCATATCCTAACGGATTATCCACCGGTTACCTTTTGTGAAAACCAAACCCTCATGGATGCACCATCGGTTCCACTATCGGATTTTTTATCGAATCGGAAATCCATCGGTTACGGTTAATATTCTAACCATTGTCATCGCTAATTATGGAGACACTTATTATATAATATGAAGAGTTATATTTCTCCTATAAATATGACCTCATACGATTATCTTGTACACACAAAAGATGAATGAAAGAAATAAGCTTACGTTTTATTCTTATTTTCTTATATGTGTTTATAACAATATTCCATTTTCCTTTTATTAACTTTTTCCTTTTTTTTTTATTGGAAAATTGCAAGTAATATCTTTTTATTGACTTTTTCCTTTTTTTTATTATTATATATTTATCAATCCACACCCTTCAATTTCAACCGTTGGATCAAACTCCATACCTCAATAAATAACTGCATGGTCTCTCCATTTCATCGGATCCGTCATCTATTCTTAACCATAACCTTCAAAGGCTTATTATCATAATTTCAGATCTATACGTTTTCATTTCTCTCGACATATCTGAAGAGATATGAGTATGGATTTTGTCAATTTGTCCCCGTGGATCATGTTCATTTACTATTGGCCAGTTTCCGATCCAGCGCCGGTGAAATTTTATCGGTAAGATTTGGGATCATCTGATGCATACCACATCCATTTCAGAGGAGGTTGAGAGTTTGGGTTTAGCTTTTCGGAATAAGGTGAGAATTATGGCTAAATTTTTTATTGATTAAATTTTTTTGTAATTTATAAATGTTATTAGGAATACCCGTTGATGAATTATTTAATTCAATTAATCTGGCTAAATGGATTTTACACTTGTTTAAAAAATATCTGTTGATAATTTTTTAATTCAAATTAATTTAGATTTTATTCTATTTGTTTCAACATTAGTTGATTATAAAAGCTATTATAATAAACCTTCTATTCCATTGTATATTCATCATTTCATTTTTTTATAATTATATATTAATTTGATCAAATATCTGTAATATTATACATTTATGTTTCAGATTATGAACCGGAAGAGGCTTATTATTTTCAAGTATATGTTGAATGATGGTATTCAGAGTTATTTAGGAGTTGAAAGGTTACAATAGAATATAAATAATTTTCAATTATTGAATTGTTAGTATATAATAATGAAATATATATACGTGTGTATCGAAGATATAAGAAGATGAAGTGAGTGCAAGAAGAAGAGGTGAGATAGTATATGGTATAAGTGTTGATCTTTTGTGTAGACCTTTGCCATGTTGGGTGAGCTCACTTGGCAGGTCATAGAAGCCTAATAAAAAATTTATTTTGTGTTTTGAGGAAGGAGATGGCACGAGGTTTTGCTCGGTTCTCCTCTCCTCTCTTTGGTGTGTTTTTGTCTCGCTTTATTTCTTTATTTTCGTGACAATTATTGCCAAGGAAATAACAAAGCACAAAAAAAAATCACAATAATCTATTTGAAAGTAGTTTAACGTATTCTAGGGTCAATAATATATCCCGTTACTCTACCAATTGACAATTGACAAAAATCAACAAGCGATTTCCAAGATAATACTTCAGCAACTCTGTGTATTGAAAGAGGTACAATGATTTTTATACTATTAATCATGCATAATAATTAGCATTTGGAATATTTATATATGTTCATACTTAGCAAATGTTTCCTTACAAATCACATGTTTCTTTGTTATCTTTAGCAATTTAGGACGTGATTGTGTGGTAGTTCCCTTTTGAATCGGCTAAGGTGAATTATTCAAATACTAAACTGGTAAATTTCTAAAATGTAATGTGTTTTTCAACCTTTGTAACTTAAGACTAGAGTGTTCTCTATAATCATTAAGGTGCTTTACAAAATATATACTAGTTTATAGCTTATTAGTACTTGGTTGTATCTCATCGATAAGGGACTTTCAAATTACCTTATTACTTGCTGGAAAATAAATTTTGCTCAGTTGATTATAAGAATTGATCACCAACAATCACTACTCACTAATCACATTGCGGCACAATTGCTAATCACATCTCATGGCAAAAACATGGGCCACCCTCAAATATTAATTTACAATATACATCATTCAAACAACAGGGATGAATTTTATTAAACAAATCAATTGTATAGGCTATCGATATTGATGCCGTGTGATCAATTTTTTGGTTCACATAAGTAGTTCAACTAACTTCACTTTTTTGCGTTTTGCAATTATTTGCTTACATTATCATATTGGTTTGACTGAAATTATTTAGATATGGTGGTAGGGTGTATGCTATGTTTTGTTGTTATAATGTTGGATAGCGCAAAGGACAATTTTTAGGTACAAGTTGTGTAGGGAAAAAGCTGTCGATGTTTACTGTTGTGATTATGAGTTTCTTTTGGAAATAAAGATGCAATTGGTATGAAGCTGGAGGCTAGATGCAATTGGTATGAGGAACAAGATCTATATATCCTTGTTTGCTAAGTTATTAATATTTATTTATTTCTTTTCCTATCCAGTATAGTCTGTTTATGCCAGAGACATATAGAGTATCCCTGCTGGCATGAAAATCTTTTCGGTGGCCAGAATCTGTCTTTGCAGTTGATCCAAGCTATTTTAATGGGAATGAGAATCATCTGTTGCAATTAAATGCCAATACTCTTAGCTCAAAAAAGGAACTTTATTTGGATATTTTCACAATGAATATCTGTCACACGCCGCTGGTTTTTTCCTTTGGTTTTTTAATCACAGTGTTTGTAGCCAAAGCTCTATATATTTACTATATTTATACGTAGTTCATATGCTTTGGCTGAGAGTCCACTGTATTATCATAATCTTATCTTAATTCCATCATCAAGTTTCTATTGCTATTTTAAGGTGATATTTACTTTTAAGATAATCAATTTTTTTAAACTAAGACAAGTGATGGTCTAATCATCACTTCTATAATATCTTTTAGTTTAGGATTTTTGTGGTAGGGGTGATCATGGTAGCAGTTAGAACACTCCACATAATTGTTTGGATTATTCAGCTGTGTTATACTCTAAACCAAATGAACAAATAATTGTGCCTTATAAGTGACCAAATGAAAAATTGTTGCTGATATTATGTTTTTTTAATGTGAGTTTATGTGCCTATTTTCCCTTCCTAAAACTACCTTAGTTTATCTAATTATGTACAAGTAGTCGTATATATTCTTTCAAAATTATTAGAGTCTGATCAGCTATTAATAGGAACCGAAATGTCATCATTTATGGATCAATAGCTCAATATGGAAGAGCGCTCAAATGTGTTGCATTTGAGAGGATGGTGGTTCGAGTCCACCTTGATTTTCATGGTTATTTCCTCTTTTTTGAAAAGGAATTTACTTTTAGAAGCTCAAAAAACAAAAAACAAAAAAATCTTCACAAAGTCCTAATTAAAAATCATTCTCATAAAGGCCTAAGTTTGATTTTTTTTTTAGTTTGATTTTTTATCTTTATAACCCTACTCAGTGCGTTATTGGTATAGACCAACATTTTAAAGTTTGGTATAGATTAATATTTATTTGTTTAGAACATACCAATTTTCCTGGTTTTGGTAAGTACCAAATGCTATATGTGTTTGTTTTTATGTTTTAGGGTCTCTAATAGTATTTTTCTATACTTAATGGAGGGTTTTTTCTCATGCCCAAAGTTAATGTCCGGTTTTATTTAGAAACCCGATCGAAAATATCGTGTCGAGATTCACCCACTAGTACGCGCCAAACAAAGTTTTTCTCGCAAAAATAATACACAAATTTATTCATGATAACTCTTTATAAAACGAATTGGTACATTCCAAACACATCACTTTAGTACATTCCAAACACATCACTTTAGTACATTCAAAACACATCAGCTTGGTACATTCCAAATACATTTAAATCTAGATCTAAAATTGTTTTACGAGTTTTGTTACATATCACCTTTAATTGTTGGGTTTTTAGTTATAGAGGCCCAACAACAACTTTTGACATTTTTCTTATTAGAGCTTGTATGTAACTATCTAATTAAATGCCAACTAGGAAGACATGAAAGACCAAACACCCCTCTTCCCTTTCTATTACCGGTGAAAAACAAATCCCAGAGAAAACCCTATTAAGATTAAGATTCTCTCTCCTATCTCTGTTTCTCTCTCGTTACCCTCTTGTTCTCTCTTCTATGTATGTATGCCGCCCTTCTTACCTTCCCACCAACAAGCTATCCTGCTAATGTCGTGGCCATTACCAGGTCTCACCTTCCTGCCATCGCCGTCTATTGGACCATTCTCCACCATCAGCAAACCGGAGATGGCCATCTCCGGCGCTAAGTTGCTTAAGGAAACCTCGACCATCTTTTTTACTAGAGGAAACCACCAACTTCGTGGACCGTTTTCCACCATCAGCAAGCCGTCGTTCGTGACTAGATCTTTTTTCTTGGTGAATGGTGAAAGTGAATATTGTAGGTGGGAGTTTTTTTCTTTTTAGTTCCAATGCATGTGAAGAGATTTTTTTTTTTTAATTCTGTTAAAAATGTGGAGTGTAAGTAATTCTTTAACAAAATGTTGAAGAGATTGACATTTGAAGAGATTATGTTCAATGGCAAGTGTGAATCAATTACTTTTTGGTTTTTGATTTTCTTTTTCTTTATGCTCCATTGCCGAGCGTGAAAAGATAGGTTTTTGTTTTATGATTTTTTATAATTTCTGGTTAAAAGAGTTTTTCTTTTTCTTTTTAGTTCCAATGTCAAGTGTAAAGAGATTCTTTTTTGTTTCAGAAAATGTGTTTAGATTTAGATGGTATGTACCAATTGGGTTTTATCGTCAAACGGTTATTTTTTTGTTTTCGTTCCAAAGCGAGTGTTTCGAGTTTCGTTATTTTGAATTGTTTTTGCGAGAAAAAAATCTGTTTGGCACATACAAATGTTTGGACCTTGACACTGTAGCTTCGATTGGGTTATCTAATCAAGTATGAAGATTAACTTTAGACATGGACAAAAACCATTTAAGGTTACAAAAATACTATTAGGGACCTATCACGCAATTATAAAAAAATTAAGGACTTATCATGCAATTATAAAAAAATTGATTGTACAATAAATCGTAGAAAGAAGATGATAGAAGTTGGTATGTACCAAACAGAAAAAATTGGTACGTACCAAACAGAAAAATATTAATTTGTACCAATGGAAAAATATTTGTACGTACCAACGAGAAAACTGAATAAGGGTATAAGGGTAAAAAAGGTAACCAGGAAATCAATATTAGGCCTTTATAAGTATGTTTTTTTAGTTGGGACTTTGTCACTAAACTTTTGGATATTTGGGCTTTTATTAGTAATTTTCTCTTACTCCCTACTTTTCTTACTAAAGATCTCTTATTAGATTTTACACTATAGAGCTAATATTCCAATTACCAAAGTACCCCCAAATGTTTTATAGTCTCATATAAATACCAACTAGATATTTCTTTTTCTTCCATCACACTATCTAAGTCGTTCGTACGACAATCTTTTTTGAAATTTGAATTTGAATCTCATATTCCCGCTCTCTGATTTCACTCATAGGTCACACAGTTTTCTACTTATTGATTTTTTGTTCACGACGTCTAAATCGGTTTTAACAAGGTTTGTCTAAATTCACGATGTGACTTGATGAAGTCCCATAATTCTTCTCTGTAATTGTTTATAGAAAAAACAAGAAAAATGATTAGAAATCAGAGATTAGAGACAAATCGGGAAAGGTAAAGATATAAAACCTTGATTAGCTCAACTATGGTGACAGTTTTGTTGATTACTCTACCCATTCCTTTGAACACAATTTTATCCAAAGTATTTTCCTGAAAAAACAGTGGATAAATAATAACGTAGTTAATGGAACATAAAAAAAGTAAATAAACTACCTGGAGCAAGCTCGTGGCATAGTTGATGTAGTTTCTCAATCTTTCCTTGCTAGTAATTCGAATCTCATTCTCATTAATCGGTGTTTCCATCTTTGCCTTCTCAACTTTTTGGTACCGATTCATCGTCTGGTGTGGGCCATGCCGAGAAAGAACCAGGACCGCCATATATCTCCTATTAAAGACCTTGTAAATGAGGGTGGTGGTGGTTTAAGTGTTGATGGTGGTGTTGAAGACGACGATTCTTCACAGAGAAACATTTTTTTTTCTTGGATGGACGAGAAGCAATTTATGTTGTGATTTATTATTTTGATATTATATTAAAATTAAAACAAGGGTATATTTGGTATAAATATTTTTTTAAGTCCTTTATGGATAATTTAATAGAGAATGGTGTGGGAAAGCTATTAATTATACTTAGAGGATGTTTTTGGTAATAATATTTTTAATTAATTGTGGTCAAAAGATCTATAATTGGAAAAATATATGTTTGGCACATTTGAACAATAATATTTGTTTCAGATTCCCAACAAAGTAGTAGGCTGAGTACTTAGAAATGGATACTACTTCTAATTGTTGTTAGAGAAATTGTGTTAGCTTGATAAAAGGTTAAAAGGTCAAAGTTGTTTATAATCTTGTTACACATTTTTTCCGTACATGACGACCCAAAATATGGTGGTCGGTGTACCTAAGACAATAGTAAATTACCTAATAATAGTAGAGGGATATTTCCTATGTGTTTTATTATCTAATATTTGCTGGATGCATTTTAGTTGCACACTCGATGGTCAATTATGTTTATCATTCCCTGACACATTATAAGGTTACTATTGCTAAAACAATTTTCTACTAGGTAAATTTGTACATGTATGTGGGTACCGCCGATCTCGGTTTGTTAAGGTTTATTCACCTTATGTAGCCTGGTATATAAACTCACACATAACTAATATGAATTTAGTAAGAATAGTTACAGAAGTTTTCCTTTAACTTTTTGTGAATGGTAGCTTGATCTAACAACTAGGTTGGAACAATTGTCGGGTGAAGCCTTCACCTGCATCATGGTAATTTAGGATCCTAGTTGGAGTGATGTTCATTTGTTTAAAAGTTTGCATGAACATTAAGTTTATGGAACCTCTGATGTCTCCCTAATTGTTCTTATTTTCAACCCTTGGGAGACATCATTTTTGGTGTTTATTTAATTAATTTGATAGACTTTTGGACTAAATATGCAATAATCCGGAATTTCCTTTTTATTTCTAGCATTTTTAAATTATTAAGCTTTTGCGCGTAATATTGGTATTTTTAGTGAAACGTTTACAGGTTTTAGATGTTAGCTAGGAGAGGAATCCAAGGAGAAAGTCAAAGATCGTGAATTAGAGTCAAGACTTGAAGATAAATCCCGAAGATATTATTTTTTAGAGCTGAAAATCCATTTTCCAGGCCATAGATTGCTGATTTCGAGGTTCTTAAGCGATGATTTAGCTGTTGACCTTTGAAGAGAAAACATTCCTTATCGAGTTACGGAACTTTAGAAACTGAAATGAGGTCAATCGGAGTCATAACGCATCGGGAAAAGCCGTTTTAGTGAAGGTGTATCAGCAGTTACGGGATTTTGGGCTTAGAATTTGGGCTTGGACATTTAATTAGTATTTTATTTTCTGGTCCAAGCCCTAATCCGTTTTGATGCTTATAAAAGGAGGTCTGGACTTCTATTTTTTACACATTTCATTCTTTACAATTAAAAACACCAGAGAGAAGCAACAGAAGGAAGGAAGAAGAAGCTGCTAGAGTTGGAATGGGTCTATAGCTCCGTTCTCAGTCATTCCAATTCCGGAAATTAGGTTTCTTTTATCTTTTATTTGTAATCAGTTATGAATTCCATTTATTTTAATTTAGTTTTTCCATTTAATATGAGCTAAACAATTCATAGTGCTTGAGAACAAACAATGGGTGAATCCCAATTTTATTGAATAACGAATGTTGAATTTGGGTTTCTGTTAAATTAAACTAGATTAGGGCTTTTACTCTTTTCAATAAATTGAGATTATTTCACTGTTTTTAGCATCATGAACTAGGAACAGGTGTTAGTATTTAGGCTATTCCAATTAGTGGCAATTGGATCATCCTGACGGAGGGTTTAGATGCTGAACCATTTATTCAATCTAGGATAGAAGCTATTGATTCTGACGAACTTAGCTAATTCTAGGGCCGATGAGGTAATAAAACTTAAACATCCAACGGTGGATCATATTTACCCTGACGGGACTAGTGACACTTTAGGATCGCCTTATAGTCCACCCTGACGGGGGTATAAGGAATTTAGAATCCCGACCATTGTAATTGACCAATTTAGCCCTTAAACAACATAAGTTAGGAAATAAGATTGGGAGGATCCTTGCGTTCTCAAGTACTACTTCTCATATTGCGTCTTCACTCATTTTACTTGCGTCTTAGCTTTTATTTGCATTTAATTATTTGTCTTTCTTTCATTAGCTTTAATCACAAAAACCAAACAAACATATTATCTTTATTTGCTTTTATAAGTGCATTCAATCATTAATAGATAAGCATTGTATTCAACCATTCCGTCCTTGGAACGAATCTGTATTATCATACATACTACTTGGGACAACCGTACACTTGCGGTTGTGGTTCGATTATCATTTGCATTTATTTAGAACACACAAAGGACCACCAAGTTTTTGGCGCCGCTGCCGGGGACGGTAGCGTGTGACCACGGTGTTTATCCTTTAGTGATAGTTGCATTTATTTTTATTTTTGTTTTTATCAGTTTTACGCTTTTTGCTTGTTTAGTTTTCTCAGGTTTTTAGGTTTGGTGTATGCGAAGGAGACTCTTTAAGGATCTAGAGCCAACACCTCCGATCCTTAGTAATCCAGAAACATTAATCAGACTTGCTAACAAGAGAAAGAGAGAGCAAGAATCCTTAGAAGTAGAAGAATTAATTCACAGAATGGAGGACATTAATATTCAGAATCAACAAAACAATAACGGACAAGCTCAAATAGTGATGAATCAAGATCCTTGGTTTACTAATGGTCCACCAGAAGTTCCATTCCGTGCTCCTGCTATAGGAGTAGGTGCTCCCGATATAAATGTTCCGAGGTTTCATCCAGATTCGGGTATGTTAGCTCAATTCCAAAATTTTGGAAATTTTCGTGGTAGACCAGGAGAAGATCCTATTAGAGCAGTACTGAAATTTAAGCAGATATGTGATTCTTACATCACACAAGGGGTTTCAAGAGAACAGATGTATTATGCTGTGTTTCAATTTTTCGTTGTTGATGGAGCGAGTGAATGGCATGATACACAAGATCCCACGAAGATAACAAACTGGGACCAATTAGAGACTGCTTTCTTTGACAGGTATTACCCAAGTAACATGAGGTTAGATGCTGAATTAGAATTGACGCATTTCCGTCAAGAATATGATGAAACTGTGGGTAAGAGCTGGACAAGATTCCAGATGTGTTTACGTAGAGTTCCCGCTCATGGCTTTTCAGAACAACAACAGTTAAAAATCTTTTACAGAGGCCTTGATGGGACTTCGAGAGAGAAATTGGATATGTTATGTGGTGCAGGTTTCCTTCAAGTTCAACCCGCTCATGCTAAAATCATTTTAGAAAGAACAGTCAAGAATGAAGTTGGGTGGAATTCAGTAAGAACACCAGTTAGAGGAGGAGTCAATAATGTTAATATCGAAGAAAAGTTTGCTACGCTAGAGACAAAGATTCAAACCACACTAGAACAACAACTGAGACAACTTACTCTAGCCGTGAAAGAAGGTTTTTCAAATAAAAGAGGTGAGGTAAAGGTTGCACAAGAGGTATATGGATGTGAGTATTGCGGTGTTAATGATCATAGTTGGGAAAATTGTCAAAATAACCAAGAATCCGTGATGTTTGTCTCCAACAGAGGTAACTTTAATTCGAATGGGAATGGATATCAACCTAACAGAAACCATCCTGGGTTTCAATACTCAAATCCTAATGGGGCAGCCAATCCTACATATGCATATCAGCCTCACCCCCAAGGTAACAATTTCAATCCAAGACCACAAAATAATTATCAAGGAGGACAGAATCAGGGAAATTATGTTCAGAGACAAGCTCCTCAAGACAATTATGATGACACAATGAATCAGAAAGCCTTACCTGCCTATCCGCAAGAAGGTGTAGTTACCCTTCAGAAAACCGTAGAAAGTTTAATTGCTCTTCAGACACAAGCCATGAAACGTCAACAAGCATCTAAAGCAAACATGAAGTTATTACAGAATCAGATGAATCAGATAAATAAACAGCTAAATCAACGTCCACAAGGGCAACTCCCTAGCGATACTGAGAATCCAATCCAAATCGAAGACTGTAAAGCTATTACTCTCAGAAGTGGTAAGAACCTTCCCCCACCTCTTTTCCCGGTTATGAAAGAAAAAGAAGTTAGAAAAGAAAAAGAGGTGGTGAATGAAGATAAAGAAGTTGAAGTGGAAGAAGTGGAGAGATCTAATGAAATTCCGAAAAAGAAAGATGATGCTATAATAAACCGTCCTCCTCCACCATTTCCATTGAGAGTTCAAAAGAAGGGTGATATGGCTGATTATAAAAAATTCTTTAACAAGGTAAGAGGTCTTAGCATAAATATTCCGTTATTAGAAGCTATTAGAGATGTACCCAAGTATGCTAAGTTTCTGAAAAGAGCCCTCACCAACAAACGGCCGTATTGTGATAATGAGATGATTGGTCTCCCTGAGGAATGTAGTGCTATTTGTCAAGGTAAATTACCTCCAAAGTTAGTTGATCCTGGGAGCTTTACAATTCCGATATCTATTGGTAATGAGTAGAAAGGAAAAGCGCTATGCGATTTGGGTGCAAGCATAAATCTTATGCCCAAATAAATCTTTGACAAGCTTAATGTTGAAGCAAGACCCACTTCTATGGTTTTGCAAATGGAGGATCGATCTCTTGCACATCCAGAAGGCCGAATCGAAGATGTCCTCGTTAAGGCAGGTACGTTAATTTTTCCCGCTGATTTCATTATACTTGATTACGACGCGGATAGGAATGTCCCCATTATTTTGGGAAGACCATTCCTAGCCACGGGGCGTACCTTGATTGATGTAGAGAACGGAGAAATGATTATGAGAATCCAAGACGAGGAGATGAAGTTTAATGTGTTTAGACCTATGAAGTTTCCGGATTCCAAGGAAGAATGTTTTCGTATAGATGTAATGGAACCGGTAAGAAAAGAGCCAATTAATGTTGTGGACACTTTAAGGGTGGAGGAGAAAGAGCTACGAAAGAAACCACCAATTAAAGCTCCTCCAAACCCTAAAAATCCACAACTCAATCATGCAAAGAAGAAAGAGAAAGCACGTGCCACGAAGGTTCCGAAAGAACCTAAGAAGGAAAGAAAGAAAACGGAGTTCAAAGTAGGCGAAGAAGTTGCTATGAAAAAGCCTAAACCTCCTCCAAAGACATGTGAATCAAAGAACTCTTGGCTAGGACCATTCGTGGTTGCTAAGGTTATCTCAGATAAGTTAGTTGGAATAAAAGCTAAGGGTTGTAAATTCCGAGTTGCGAATATTGATAACCTCACTCATTGCTGGGGAGGTTATGTTAATGACTAAAGAATGAGGTAACCCGTCGAGCTTAACTACGTTAAACAAAAGCCAATTCCTTGTATATTAGCTGAGTTTTTAAATTTTTGCAATTTAGAATAGTTTGATTTTCGTAATTTTAGTGTTTATTATTAAGAAATGAGGAAGGGTAGTTGTTTTTGATGATTTCAGGGGTAAAAAGGCCACGAGTATGGGGTCGATGAGGCGAAAATAGGAGAAAAATAGGTTGGATGTCCAGGAGAAACGGGAACCCGGTTTTGGAGCTGGTACCAACCTTTTCAAACGCAACACTTGGCGTCTTGGTTCACGACACAGCGTCGGAGCCGCGTACCCGGTTTTTCGAAACCGGGAACCCGGTTTTGGTGCTGTAACTTCTGAAATTTTCTGACCCAGCGTCTTGGTGGCTTGCGTTTTGCAGCGTTTTGATTCGCGCAGCGACACAAAACCGGGAACCCGCATTTGGCAAAACCGGGTACCCGGTTTCGGAGCTGTAACTGGTAGAATTCTCTGACCCGGCGTCTTGAGTAGCTGCGTTTTGGAGCGTTTTGACTCGCGCCATCGACAAAATCCGGGTACCCGCATTCCACAGAACCGGGAACCCGGTTTCGGCGAGTAGAAGTTCTGACCCTGCGTCTTGGGGTCCAGTGTTTTGGTGCGTCTCGAGGTTAAAAAAAAAAGAGTATTTTTTTATTTTTCCGCGCCGTCACAGCGACGCGGAACCGGGAACCCGGTTTGCATCTGTGACAGGGCCGTTTTAAGCTTTTTAGCCATATATTTTTACCTCTTTCTTCAACCCAGCCTCCAAAAACACTCCCAAAACCCAGAATTTCCTGAACATCATCATCTACAACTACACAATCCTCAAATCTTACTCTCTTTCACCACAAAAACATGCAATCAACTCATCTCCCATCCAAAATACGATAAAATTCCCACTTTCCTCCGATTGTTCTTCATCCAATCTTCAACTTAAATCCAATTCCCTCTTCCCCACATCAATTAGCCTTTACCCATCTCATATTCAACCATAATCTTCAAGTCTTAAGCCTCAAAACATCAAAGTTCTAAGCCTTAGTTTCTCACTATTTGAAGTTTTGAGTTTGGGGTGGAAAGAGATGCCTATCAAAACCGTTTTCATGTGTGCTTATTGATGTCTCCTCAATTGTGATAGATTTATATTAGGATGAGACATCATTTTTAGTGATTTAGAAGTCATTATAGTCGATTTTCTTGAGAAATGCTACACTTTCCTATTTTGAGTCTTGATTTAGTAAAATAATATTTTTAGAGCATATTGGGTTTAATTATTTATTTAGTGTGAAGCTTTAAAGATAATTATGGAGATTAATTAGATTCCAAGTCAAAGACTACAAGATATGGAAAGAGATAAGCATGGTAATTGGAGATAAGGAAACAAAAGCTAAAAATATGGAAAAGGAAAAGCTGCCTTAATCCTGAATTTCTGCACCTACGACCACAAATCAGCTTATATCTCAAGAACGGTGTGGAATTTGGAGAAACGGTCAAGAGCAAAGTCGAAGATCTTTCCGAGACGATGAATTTGGTGTACTCATACGCGTCAAACGGATGAGTATTGAAGCTGCTAGGACCAAAAGAAGATCGGACCTGATTTCATGTTTTTAGGGTTACGAATTTGAGTTGGGCTTGGAGTCCACCACTTACTTCTCCTTCAAGAAAACGAATTAGGGCTTCCAAGATACCTATAAATACACCCTCTTATCATTGTAAACATGTCCTTGCTCAGTTCTAAACATTAGCTTAAATTATAAACAATAGCTTAGTCCTTTACATTAATATTCATCCTTAGAATCAAGCTATTCATTCAAGAAGCAAGCTGACCTGTAGAGGAAGACAAGAAGAAGAAGATTGGAGACTGACAAACTCCTCTTCTACATCTCACCTTCTCTATATTTAGAGTAATTAGTTATAGATCTATTCTCAACCATATTTCTAAACTTTTATTCTGTAAGTTTTACTTTTAATTGTTGGATTATTATTTTGTCTACATTCATAAATACTATTTGTTATTTTAATTGATTGAGCTTGGCGTATATTGTTATTATGTGTTTTGACTTATTGTTACACCTTAGATTTGTCCAATCTTAGGATTAATCTTAGTTATTGACAACACCACATAATCGTCTAGTTTTGATACCTTGCCTAACTAGATAGCCATTAAGGTTTGATTTAATCACCAATCATTACTTAGGAATCCCTAGTAGTGGAGAGGTTGCTCCTAAGCCTAGAAGGCTAGGTAGAATTTAGAATCCTGGTTAATATATAATGCTTAATCTGTGACAGGTTAGAATAACGATTTAGTAATAGACTCATATAAGTAATCCTAATCTATTTGACTTACATTCATATTTAGTTATTTGTTTTGTTTATTTGTTTTAATTATTTAATTGCGTAGATTGTTATTTCATCTTTTTATATTTTTATTTAAAACATCTAAATTCATCTACGCGTGTTAAATATAAGTAGATCTAACGGATACAATCCCTGCGAACGAACTTGACTTATCATTAAAACTTGCAAACGATCTGTGATACTTGCAGTGAGTTCCGAGGTTCTCAAGGGTGTGTGCTCTTTATTATTATTCTTATTTATCTATTTATTTATCACACCTTTGCCCCCACCAAGTTTTTGGCGCCGCTGCCGGGGATTTATCTTTAAGTTAAATCTATTTTGTGTTTATTTAGTGTAGAAGTTTTTATTTGTTTTCAGTTTTACGCTTTCTTTTTGTTTTAGTCTTTCTCAGGATTTTAGATGGATAATCAACGGTTAGAGCTAGGTTTACCTAGTAAATTTCGAGTTCAACGCATTGGGATTCGCGTCCCAACTATCCAAGCCGTTAGATTCAAGCCTGATACTGATTTAATTAATCAATTCGCGAGCTATGGGAAATTTAATGGTGATACAAATCAAGATCCGGTCAGATCTGTTCAAAAATTCATGCAATTTTGTGATGCCTACATTAATGAAGGTGTTACACAAGAACAGATGTATTATTTAATGTTTCAATTTTTCTTGACCGGGAAAGCAAGCGATTGGTTCGATGATCAACCTCCCGAGCTAATAACCAATTGGGACCAGCTTCAAGAAAGATTCCTCGATAAATTTTATCCTACAAGTATGCGCGTGAAGGAACTATTGGAGCCTATGAATTTCTTACAAGAAGCCGGAGAGAGTGTTGGCGAAGCATGGACGAGATTTCAAAAGATGTTGGCAAGATGTCCACTACATGGATACACGCCACAATTACAATTATCCATGTTCTATAATGGACTCGATAGAGAGTCAAGGCTGAGAGCAGATAATATGGGTCGTGGAAATTTTGTCTCTATGGATCCAAAAGAAGCAAAAAGTGGTATGGAAACAATCATTGAGAACAACATGAGTTGGCCACAAGGAAAAACTCCTACCACTAACGAAGAAGGAGATGCGAGGATTTCAAGCTTGCAAGATCAAATACAACAACTCGCTATAACTGTTAAGGAAAGCATCCCAAAGCCACCTCAACAGTTATACCTACAAGAGCAAGCCTATGAAAATCAAGCTGATCAACCACCGAGCTACCATGTGCATAATGTTAGTCAAGCTCAATCACGTCCTCAAGAAGAGATTACTGAGTTAAAAGAGACTATTAGTCAATTCATCAACTTCTCAAAGGGAAATATGATCAGACTTGAATCAAAGATCGATGCATCAGTAGTGCAAAGCCTGCAACAACGGAACCAAGATCTTAAACAACATAATCAACTTTTAGAGAAGAATGTAATGCGGTTCACTACAATCATAGAACAAATGCAAAGTCAACTCCTACAATTGGCCCAAGATACAACATCTAACATGAAGAAGATCCCATACGTAGACGATAAGGTTAAGACTATTAGTCTTCAAGCTCAAAAGATAAAAGAACACGGTGAGATAATCACCGAAGCGCTACCATCTCCCTCAAAAGGGGATGTTCTACCAAACAAGTCAAACGTAAGTCGGATGAACTTAGATGAGATAATTGTTGAAGATTGGGTTGAAGAAGTTGAACCAGATGAAAGAAAGAAGCCAAGAGTGGTTGATAAACCAAGAATTGAAGAGAGAAGTAGAGCAAGACAAACACCCATACATTGCCACTATCCCACGGAGCAACATCAGAAGTGTATAGAGGCGTTAAAACAAGTGAAAATTAACGTCCCTTTACTCGAAGCTATGGAAGGAAGGAGAAACTATGATCGATTCTTTCTGGAGGCACTCTCCAATAAGAAAAGATTCACAAGAGCCAAGTCTGTAGAAATCAACGAAGGGGTATCAGCACGAGTTCAACGAAGATTACCACCGAAGCGTAAAGATCCGGGAAGTTTCAATCTCCCAATCAAAATAGGTGGTATATTTCATGGAAAAGCCATGTGTGATTTAGGGGCAAGTGTGAATATCATGCCCAAAAGTGTATTCAAGAAGATTGGCATTAGAGAAGCGAAACCGACATCCGTAATCTTACAACTTGCGGATCAATCTACTGTTAAGCCGTGGGGAGTACTAGAGGATGTACTCGTTCAAGTAGGTAACCTTGTTATTCCAACGGACTTTATTATTCTTGACTACAAAGCAGATAAGAACGTCCCATTCATTCTTGGGCGTCCATTCCTAGCCACCAGCGATACTATAGTGAATGTGAATGAAGGAACCGTGACTCTTAGTATTAAAGATAACGTTGAAACATTCTATGTTTCGGGAAAGAAAAGGAAAAAGAAGTCAAAGGAACTATATCCAATCAGAGCAGTAACCAAGAAGCCAGAACCTGAAAGTCTCCAAGAAACCATAGAGAAAAATATTGAGTTTGGGGTAGGAGACGAGGTGGCATGGAAACCTCCCAACCCCAAACAGAGCAGTTCTTGGAAGGGACCTTATGTTATCACGCAAATTATCTCAGAAGGAGTGGTCGAAATCAAGGCTATCAAAGGTTGCAAGCTCGATTTGGTAAGTGTTAATCATCTCACTCACTGCTGGGGAGGCTATAAAAAGAAATAACCGAGGTAACTCGTCTAACTTTGAAAGACGTTAAACAAAAGTGCCCTTTGGGAGACATCCCATATTAATTTTTATGTTTTTATGTTTTAGTTTTAGTTTAGTTTAGTTAATGTTAGTTGATATTGCATATTTGAGGAAGGTATTAGTGTTTTTGATGATTAGGTATTGGAGAAATCGAGTTAGGGAAGCGAGCAAAATTTTTTCGGAACGAAGAAACTTCAGCAAGTCATATCTTTGCGCTCGGATGTCGGAATCAGGTGATCTTTGAGCCTAAACTGCATAAATTTTCGAGATCTAGCTGATGGGGAGGTTTTTGCCAAGTGCGGTACACCGGACCTCAGCCGCGGTGCACCGCAGAGGAGAAACCCGTGCCACGGGGTAGAGCCACGTGTTTTATCCAGAAACGAAAAAAAAAATAGTTGATGGGTCCGGTATACCGGACCCTATACCGCGCCATGCACCGCACAAACACGTGCCACGGGGTCCTACCACTGGTATTTTGACGTAGGAATCGCGGTATACCCCGCGGTACACCCCATGGTCCGCAGGGGTAGTCCGCACGAGCCGCCAGAGAGAGAAAAGAAAGGATTTCAAGGTTATATGAAGATCTAATGCTCATTATTCCGAATTTATTAAACCTTAAACCTCTTTCTCTTCTCCAGAACTCTCTCAACTCCATTAAAGCTCATAAAAACCTTCACCTAACATCAAAACACCACCAAATCACCATGAATTCTCATCCAAATCCTTCCCTACATCATTACAAAGAAGATTCAAGCACCCAAATCATATCAAAACACCTAGAAACCAAGAATAAAAACCATGAATTTCAAGATCTTCTTCTCAAATTCCTTAAACCCATATCATCAAAGCTTGATTCAATCATACCCACATGGAGAATTGTCATCCTAACACTTTTCCTAACCAAAATAAAGCTTGTTCCACCTATGATCATAAAGTACAAATTTCAAGAGTGTTTAAAGCTTTGAGTTGGGGGTCAAAAGAGATGATAAAGAGAATAGAGATATTATCAAGTGTATGGGATATGAAGAATCAAAGCAAGGTATTGGGTAAGTTCTAGATGAAATCAATTGAGATGTGTACTAGTTTGGGAATAAATTACAAGGTAAATCGGATCAAGAGAATAGAGGAAAGCTAGCTGTGGTGAATTCAAATAACAAAAAGGTTTAAACTTTCAAAAGGAAGACACCACAACCGCTACAATCGATAGTCCTTTAACCCAAGATGAACAAGAGCTTCTGGGACGCTAGTAGCTGTGTTCAAAACATATTCCAGGATGAACAACTGTCACATGAGAAAGTATTCAAGAGCAGAATTGGAAGAAGATTAACAAGAGATTTCTAGAGTGTGATTGATTGGGATGGAGCATAATAAGATGTAAGGGAATGCGAAATTGGTGATACGTAGAAGTTTTCATACATGAAAGCACTGCACCCTATTCCGGGTATTGATCAGGCGAGGTTAATAGCCTCGAAGAGTATGTTTTCTTTCTTCCTTACCTTTTCTTTATGTGCAATATCTGTGAAATTTTAATTTTCTTTTATTTTATTTTTGAGTCTTTTCGAGTCGTGGGGACACGGCTCATTTTTGAGTTGGGGGTGTGGGGATTCGTTGTCTCTCATCTCCATTTTTCTATTTTTAGGTAAAATTAAAATTTTTATGAGAAGGTTTAGATGTATATAGAGTGTGTTTAATAGCTTAAAAGCATAAGCTCAGTGAGTTAATGATAGTAAGTAGTATGTTTATGAGCTATTTTATTTTGTATGCTTTGAGTATTTGCAGGAAAACACACATTGATAGTAAAGAAAATATTAGTAAGCAATGCGATGGAAAGTATGTTCGATCTCAGGGAACCTTGAGAAGTGTGTAGGCCGTGAGATCCAAGCTAGTGACAAAACCATTTGATGAAAGTGCTAAAGGTAAGAGAATAACGAAATTACATAGTGTAGAAAGTGATTAAGGCAGTTCTTTCATATTGAAGCCCTTGAAGCCTTTTTATACCTTCTCACCTTGTTATTTGATTTAATATGTTATATCCTTCTCAGCCCCTTCGAGCCTTTCTAAAGCCTTTTTATTAAACACGTTATATAAGCCATATCCCTTTAGATTATAGGACTTTTCCATATGACCCGCACTCGAATCGCGATGCATAGACAGTTGTTTTAGAGCTTGAGTTTGGGGTGGTGGGTCCACCATTATGGGAATTATTATTGGGTTGGGATTTTGAGCTTATTAATTGTGCTCTGTTCTTAAAATTGATGATGATTCACAGATTTTTATTGTAACCCTTTGCCGGGGTAATAGTGAATGAAAAAGAAGCTACGAGCTAAATTTGCCAACAAGGGCATAAAAATATATATATGAGATAATAGCATGATATCTCATCATTAAAAAGAGAGTCATAGCGTTTGAAAAGAAATTGATTTGAAAAGAAAATATATATATTCGGACCGGCAAAGTGGAATTTTTATGTAAACATCTTATGCCTTAATTGGGTTATTGGGGATGCTATGCATCAAGAAATCATTGGGTTGAGTGAGAAACGTTTTATGAGAGTAACTCAAGCTCTAGGGCGATTCGTTGATGGCTAGTGAGGAGAGAGCCAAAAGCTCACTCCAAATTATCCAAATATACTTATCATACCGTCCCTAAGCTTACATTACATCCTTAAAGACCTTTTGATTCTTTGCTATGTAATCGAGAAGTGATTGAGCCAATAGAGAGTAGTTAAGTGGATCTTTGGGCACTAGCGAAGGACGATGAACAATCTATAGCTTCCTTGGTGAACTGAGTAAAGTTCCTCTCCTTCTTACATTGCGAAACTAATCTGATCTTGAATTCAAACCGTGTTGACTGTGGATATGAGAAGTGTACAGGTATGTAGTTTTTAAATATTATTACATGAAATTTTCTGAGTAGTTGTTTCGAGTCTATTCTCCATATTCTTCTATCTTCTGTCTTCTGTACTTAATTGACCAAGGTGTGTATTTAGAGACTTCCCTTTGTTTTTATCTTTATTGTATCGGGACGATACAACTTTGAGTTGGGGGTCTTGATGTCTCCTCAATTGTGATAGATTTATATTAGGATGAGACATCATTTTTAGTGATTTAGAAGTCATTATAGTCGATTTTCTTGAGAAATGCTACACTTTCCTATTTTGAGTCTTGATTTAGTAAAATAATATTTTTAGAGCATATTGGGTTTAATTATTTATTTAGTGTGAAGCTTTAAAGATAATTATGGAGATTAATTAGATTCCAAGTCAAAGACTACAAGATATGGAAAGAGATAAGCATGGTAATTGGAGATAAGGAAACAAAAGCTAAAAATATGGAAAAGGAAAAGCTGCCTTAATCCTGAATTTCTGCACCTACGACCACAAATCAGCTTATATCTCAAGAACGGTGTGGAATTTGGAGAAACGGTCAAGAGCAAAGTCGAAGATCTTTCCGAGACGATGAATTTGGTGTACTCATACGCGTCAAACGGATGAGTATTGAAGCTGCTAGGACCAAAAGAAGATCGGACCTGATTTCATGTTTTTAGGGTTACGAATTTGAGTTGGGCTTGGAGTCCACCACTTACTTCTCCTTCAAGAAAACGAATTAGGGCTTCCAAGATACCTATAAATACACCCTCTTATCATTGTAAACATGTCCTTGCTCAGTTCTAAACATTAGCTTAAATTATAAACAATAGCTTAGTCCTTTACATTAATATTCATCCTTAGAATCAAGCTATTCATTCAAGAAGCAAGCTGACCTGTAGAGGAAGACAAGAAGAAGAAGATTGGAGACTGACAAACTCCTCTTCTACATCTCACCTTCTCTATATTTAGAGTAATTAGCTATAGATCTATTCTCAACCATATTTCTAAACTTTTATTCTGTAAGTTTTACTTTTAATTGTTGGATTATTATTTTGTCTACATTCATAAATACTATTTGTTATTTTAATTGATTGAGCTTGGCGTATATTGTTATTATGTGTTTTGACTTATTGTTACACCTTAGATTTGTCCAATCTTAGGATTAATCTTAGTTATTGACAACACCACATAATCGTCTAGTTTTGATACCTTGCCTAACTAGATAGCCATTAAGGTTTGATTTAATCACCAATCATTACTTAGGAATCCCTAGTAGTGGAGAGGTTGCTCCTAAGCCTAGAAGGCTAGGTAGAATTTAGAATCCTGGTTAATATATAATGCTTAATCTGTGACAGGTTAGAATAACGATTTAGTAATAGACTCATATTAGTAATCCTAATCTATTTGACTTACATTCATATTTAGTTATTTGTTTTGTTTATTTGTTTTAATTATTTAATTGCGTAGATTGTTATTTCATCTTTTTATATTTTTATTTAAAACATCTAAATTCATCTACGCGTGTTAAATATAAGTAGATCTAACGGATACAATCCCTGCGAACGAACTTGACTTATCATTAAAACTTGCAAACGATCTGTGATACTTGCAGTGAGTTCCGAGGTTCTCAAGGGTGTGTGCTCTTTATTATTATTCTTATTTATCTATTTATTTATCACACCTTTGCCCCCACCACTTATCGAAGGAATTCTCCAAGAAACACTTTTGGTGCTATTCAAGAACAAGCTATTGAGATTCCTATTTCACGTTTCAAACACAAGATTGAAGAGGTTCAAATTATGGCTAATCCGAAGAAGAGGAAAGTGATCGAGGAACCTGAAAGTGAGGAAGAAAATGATCCGATAATGAGTTGGAATCGAAAATCAAGGTGTTGGAAGAGAATCAGGATACGAGGTGCGCTATTTTGGGAAACGTTACAAACAAGTAGAACTTTATTTGTTCAAAGCACAACTTACGATGTCTAGACGCGAGATAAAGTTCAGGGACGCAACACCGACAACCAGCCACGCGCTGGTTAAGATACGTTTTTAATCCTTCTCATTTAGTGTAGATTATTTTATTGCTTTGAGTCTTTTCGAGTCGTGGGGACACGACTCATTTTTGAGTTTGGGGTGGGGTTCGTTGCCTCATCCCAGTTTTTATGTGTTATTTGCTTTATTTGCTTTCAATAAAAAAATTTCGAGTTGCGTTTGACTGTAGAAATTTTTAAATATCCCTTTAAGCATACTCTTGATAAATCTATGATAGTAAATAGTGGACTTTAGGGATTGATATAAAACGCACTTACAATTGCATGCGAACATAGGTAATTGATAGGAAAAATTAATGAACAATGCAAATGAAGTAAGCTTGTACTCAAGGAGTATGTTTGGTGTGTAGAACGTGAAATCCTAATTAGTAGAGAACCCACCTAGATATGAACTAAAGACAAGCTATGTAAAATGATAGGGGCAGTTCTTTGTTAGCCATTTGTGCCTTTTTAGCCTTCTATCCCTTGTATCAATTATTATCCGTCTTAGCCCACTTTGAGACTTTAGCCTTTTCTTTGTAGCCACGATATAAGCCATTATCCCTTAGATTATTAGGCATGACCATATGACCCGCACTTGAATCACAATCCTGAGACATGTCTCGAGCTTGAGTTTGGGGTGGTGGGACCACATATGGGGAATTTAATGGGTTGGGATCGATGTGATTTGTATTGTAGCACAATTGCAGATGATATATACTTGTAACCCTTTGTCGGGAATGAAGAAAAATGAAAAAGAAAGAAAAAATGAAAAAAGTTGAAAAATGAATAAAACATCCGGCAAAGTGGAATTTTCTGAAAATCATCTTGTTAATAGTGGGTAGACATGGGACGCTAAATTGTTGCGTATATGGGTGAGTGAGAACATCTTTTTTGAGCGTTAACTCAAGCTCGAGGACACTGTTGATGGTAAGTGAGGAGAGTGCCAAAAGCTCACTTCAAATTTACCAAATATACATCCACACCCGTCCTTAAGCCAATATTATAACGGTAAAGACCTCGTGATTCCTAAGTGCATAGTGAATTTATGATTCTGTTAATAGGGAATAGACTAGGTGGAGCGTTCAAAGCAAATTAGGATTAATGACCATCCTATAGCCATCATACAGAGATGAGTACAAGTGTAACCTTCAAGCATTGCGACTTTAATTTTATGATTGACATTATTTATGATTGATGTTGCATGATTAGTGTATGTATATATTAGTTTCTAGAGTTTGCTATATGAGATTTATTTTGATAATTGCTTTAGGGTTTATTTGCTAGCTTCTACTTGTTTACACGCTTACTTCTACCCCTTTGTTTTGTTTTACTTTGTCGGGACGACAAAGGTTTGAGTTGGGGGTCTTGATGTCTCCCTAATTGTTCTTATTTTCAACCCTTGGGAGACATCATTTTTGGTGTTTATTTAATTAATTTGATAGACTTTTGGACTAAATATGCAATAATCCGGAATTTCCTTTTTATTTCTAGCATTTTTAAATTATTAAGCTTTTGCGCGTAATATTGGTATTTTTAGTGAAAAGTTTACAGGTTTTAGATGTTAGCTAGGAGAGGAATCCGAGGAGAAAGTCAAAGATCGTGAATTAGAGTCAAGACTTGAAGATAAATCCCGAAAATATTATTTTTTAGAGCTGAAAATCCATTTTCCAGGCCATAGATTGCTGATTTCGAGGTTCTTAAGCGATGATTTAGCTGTTGACCTTTGAAGAGAAAACATTCCTTATCGAGTTACGGAACTTTAGCAACTGGAATGAGGTCAATCGGAGTCATAACGCATCGGGAAAAGCCGTTTTAGTGAAGGTGTATCAGCAGTTACGGGATTTTGGGCTTAGAATTTGGGTTTGGACATTTAATTAGTATTTTATTTTCTGGTCCAAGCCCTAATCCGTTTTGATGCTTATAAAAGGAGGTCTGGACTTCTATTTTTCACACAATTCATTCTTTACAATTAAAAGCACCAGAGAGAAGCAACAGAAGGAAGGAAGAAGAAGCTGCTAGAGCTGGAATGGGTCTATAACTCCGTTCTCAGTCATTCCAATTCCGGAAATTAGGTTTCTTTTATCTTTTATTTGTAATCAGTTATGAATTCCATTTATTTTAATTTAGTTTTTCCATTTAATATGAGCTAAACAATTCATAGTGCTTGAGAACAAACAATGGGTGAATCCCAATTTTATTGAATAACGAATGTTGAATTTGGGTTTCTGTTAAATTAAACTAGATTAGGGCTTTTACTCTTTTCAATAAATTGAGATTATTTCACTGTTTTTAGCATCATGAACTAGGAACAGGTGTTAGTATTTAGGCTATTCCAATTAGTGGCAATTGGATCATCCTGACGGAGGGTTTAGATACTGAACCATTTATTCAATCTAGGATAGAAGCTATTGATTCTGACGAACTTAGCTAATTCTAGGGCCGATGAGGTAATAAAACTTAAACATCCAACGGTGGATCATATTTACCCTGACGGGACTAGTGACACTTTAGGATCGCCTTATAGTCCACCCTGACGGGGGTATAAGAAATTTAGAATCCCGACCATTGTAATTGACCAATTTAGCCCTTAAACAACATAAGTTAGGAAATAAGATTGGGAGGATCCTTGCGTTCTCAAGTACTACTTCTCATATTGCGTCTTCACTCATTTTACTTGCGTCTTAGCTTTTATTTGCATTTAATTATTTGTCTTTCTTTCATTAGCTTTAATCACAAAAACCAAACAAACATATTATCTTTATTTGCTTTTATAAGTGCATTCAATCATTAATAGATAAGCATTGTATTCAACCATTCCGTCCTTGGAACGAATCTGTATTATCATACATACTACTTGGGACAACCGTACACTTGCGGTTGTGGTTCGATTATCATTTGCATTTATTTAGAACACACAAAGGACCACCAACCTCCCATGTCGACTAGAATATCTCTAGCTAGGGTTCCCTCGATCACAACGGGGGAAAATGGCATCATCATAGAAGAATATTAAACCTTTTTCATCTCCATAAGCAAATTTGGTATCGTCTTGTGTTTGAGGATATTGGAATAGCGAGGATCCTCAACCTTTCCTTATGTATTAATTTTCGTCATGGCTTGGTTTTTCCAACCGCAAAACCTCTAGCTATGATACCGAATGCGTTGGGAAAGAACATGATCATCAACATCCATCTATGCCTCATAGCCTTTTCTTTGTCCCGTGACTCACTTTTCATCTCATTTTATCTTCCTCTCCTTTCGTGGACGTGAACCATGTTATCCCTATATCGAATCCTTATTCTCCGAGGGCTAATATCTTATTCTTCTTCTTCAAAGTTCCTTTTCACTATAGAGTGGACCATACTCGTTTGTCTAGTTGAGACACTTGTTCTTTATCAAGTGTTGGCAGGTCCTCGAGTTAGTTAATCTCTTTAGTTATTTTGCTAGCTCTTGATAATCACATGTGAGGTTAACAAGGCCTCGATAGTAGAGTGAGTATCTTGATTGGTCTGTTTTTTAGAGTTATAGTCGTCTTCCTCAATCAATGGGCTCGAGCATTTTGTTGGATCATATACAACATGTATGGGTAATCCGACCAGCGATTAATATTGGATGGTCCTTGTGAGGATTACCATATTAGTATCATTCTTAATGCTTATGAGCGTTTATTCCTTCTCTATGGTGTGTCGGGTTCCTATTGGTTTTATTCTACGCGTTGGTAGTTTAGACATCCTTCTTCCACTACTTCTCTCCCGAGACGGTGATTATTTCTCCAACCTCCATATGTGGACGTGTTTTCACCGTCATGTCTTATAAGCTCAGGTGTTGTCGAGTGGGAAATTATATAAGTATATCTTTGATCCACAAGGCGCTATAGTAGGAGCTCTGGAAAATGGATCATTGAGTTTATCTACTTTATAAGCCATGTTTCTGAACCGATGGTTGTACTCTCGCTATGTCTTCAGTTTTCTCTTGACAAATATGTAATAGAGTGGTTGATGATATAACTTGTTTATGACTTCCAATGAATCGTTCCTATCATTTGAAGAAAACCATTAATCGAGTGAGGTGGTAGCTTGGTGACATGTATATATGTCTTTCCCAATCACGTTGAGTGGAATACTCAACATTGGATAACATTGCACGCCAAATTTGATCCATCTACATGTTATACACATTAATATGGTGATTGAGAATATATATTACCATTATAATATGATTGGACAAACATCTTTTTCTTCAAGTGGATATCCAAAATCTTCCGCGCAGAAGGGATACCGTGGTTGGCCGGTGCCTTTCGATCTAGTCGATATTGGGGTAGGGACTGGTATCTGGACTCGTCTGTTCCTATTCTGTGCCTGGCTCCTACTTGGGTGGTCTGAGTCAGAAATGTTATAAGATTTTCCATATATCTAAAGATATCCTTGAGGGATAACTTCCTCTTGGGGATTTTTTTATTGGGCCTCATGATAGGATTATCCTTATAGGGACACCTCAAGAGGGTGATTGACTAATTTTGGCTTAGGATGGTATTGCAAGATGTATGAGTCTCTTAATTTTATGGAGTATACTGACTGTGTGGAGTGGGTAGACCCCTTAGCTAGGTTCCATGATGACCTTTCTGACCTTGTATAATTGGAAGACCCTTTAATTGGGGTCCATGGTGACCTTCCCGACCTTGTTGAATTGGAGGACTCCTTAGGTGGAGTTCATGATGACCTTGTTGGCATTGTTGAATTGGAGGACCCCTATCTAGGATCCATGATGACCTTGCTGGTAGTAAGAAATATATGGCGGGTTATCGTTATCAACTGTTGCTGTTGTTGGTGTATGCTTAGGAGGTGCAAATACATGGTGGCGAGTAGTTGGGGATTGACACTGAGCGCGGCTACTCTAGTAGAATATACCTAAGTTGATTATGTAGACGATTGGATGACCTGAATAATAGTAGACAGGTGGCAGGTCCTAGAATGTGATATAAAATTGACACTAAGGAGGTTATTCTACGCGAGTGTACGGGTTGCCAAGTAATAAAAGTGATAAGTTAAATTAACTCCACACGGATTGTAAGGTTAAAAAGATGCGTTCAATTATAGATTAGGATGTTCGTTATGCAAAAATAAAATAATAGAAAAATTGAACATTTTTTATTAGGTAAAGCTAAATTATGTTATAACTAAAAGATAGAATGAAAGTAAATTAAATTAAGTTGGTTTTCAATAATAAATATGTTACTTTGAAATATCTATCAAGTAATGTTGGATATTGGTGGAGCCTAGGGTGTGATAAAATATGATATAAATAAAGAGCAACTAATCACCCTAGGCTGAGCACGGTTCTGCAAGTATACAGATCGTATGCAAGTTTTAGAAAATAAGTAAGATTCGTTCCGCAGAGACTACGAAGGTTAGGGGAATCTTATGCAAAAATCAAGTGCAAATAATTAAAGCTAGAACAACTAAACGCAAGAAAAATAAAGACAATAGATATTTATTTGGTTTTCTAATTAAACTAAATTAAAACTAAGAATTTTAAAGACAGAAAATAAATACGAAAGAGAAGTAGTATGAGAATATAGCTTGAGTCCTTAGCATGTAATCCCCACTAGTTTTGCCGTTCTAACATGTAAGGGTGAATTATGTAGTATTTCAATAATCGGTTCCAATTACGCTAGGTAGTTTTAAATAGGATTTACCTGTGTCAATAAGGCTTCCTAAGCAAACTGTTCCTGTAATTGGTAAATAGTAACATGTACTAAACCATAGTGATTATCTAGTTAGGTTGATTTGTCAGATCTAAACCGGATACTAGACGTTATGTGCTAAACATGTAATTAAACACCGTTGTCAATGGTGACCTAACTACTAGATGGTAATTCTAAATGGTTGCAGTCCACAAGAACACAGAATATGAAACCAAACACATAAACAGAGAATAAAAACTATAATTCAATTTAAAATATAAAATTCCCAAATTAGATAGATGTCAATCAAAACTAGGGTTCATACATATATGCTAAAACTCAAGCTAAAGAAATTTAGTTCATGAAAGAAAAGAAAGAAATTACAAATTCAAAGGTAGAAGAAGACATAATGATGATCAGCTCCTTCCAGACTTCTTTTCTTGTGTTGTAAGCTTCCTCTTGGTTCAAGGTTTCACCAAGGATGATTTAAGAGTGTTAAGAGGCTGTATTTATAGTGTATAGGTTGACCTAATTCGTTTCTTGAAGGAGAGGCTAAGTAATGGACTCCAAGCCCAACTCAAATTCGTATGGATAATTACTGCTGAACTGTTTTGAGTATATCTTCTTCGTTATTGGTCGGTTTTTGCTCCACGATATACCAAAAGAATCCTCAGCGAATTATCTACGTCTCTATGAAAGGAATCTTCCAAAATCGGCTTCTTTTTGGAGTTATCACCACTTCTTTAGGCGTAGCTGCAGAAATTCAGATTTAGACAGCTTTTCCTTTTCCATGTTTTTAGCCTTTGTTACCTTTATCTCCAATTTCCATGCAAATCTCTTTCCATATCTTGTAGTCTTTGACTTGGACTCTAATTAATCTCCATAATTATTTTTAAAACTTCACACTAAATAAACAATTAAACCCAATATGCTCTAAAAATATTATGTTACTAAATCAAGACTCAAAATAGGAAAGTGCACTAAACTAAGCTAAAATCAACCTATAAACTAATAAATACGCCTAAAATGATGTTTCAGAAGTATATTTTATTATTACAAATGAGGAAACATCAGATATCACTCCAAATCATATCACCTTTTTATCGTCCTTTATGTGGACCAATCATGAAAGAAAAAGAAAATGATAAATAGGGAAAGAAAAATAATATTATTGGTTTATTTTAAATCCACCTCGTAATCTCTACAAAGTGATAAAAAAATGATGTGATTTGGGATAATGTTCTAAATTACTCATATCTATATTCACTAAATCAACCACTATTAAAAATTATTCGATTATCATACTTCACTTTCTCTGGCGGCATTTTCTTGGCCAAATTATTTTTGCTAATTTATACATCTCAAATTTGTGAAATTCCAAAATGCCGCAAGTATGATACGTATGAGTAAATTAGTGAAAAATCGACCTGATAGTTTGATAATTCCCAGATAAATTTCCGTAATGGTTAGGAACCTAGCGACAGTAGGCCAAGGAAGGTGGGTTTGTATGTGGAGAGGAAAAAGCTCCCATTCACATCGTTTCACACCAACCTTTTACCTGGTTCAAAAAAGTTCTCTATACACATAGACCATAGCTTGATTAAGCTAAGCAAAACAAGTCAAATTGTTATTAGTTACTAAAAAATAATAACAATGACAAACGTAATCTGATTTCCTTTTCTTCCACTAACTAAAATTAGGCTCCGTTATAATTATATACAAACATATCAATCAACTACATTTAATGCTTACACCACCTATGCCGCGACGATGTTTGTACTTCCGCTTCAAAATTCCTAACATTTTGAACAACCTCTTCAACTTTCAATGAAAGAAAATCCGATTGCTCCTCAATACTCGCAAGAAAATTAAGCAATCTTCTCCTATATAGCACACATAACTCATCCTGATGCTCCAATTCTCTTGTCAATTCCTCAATTCTCTTATCCTTATCAACCTACATATATATAACAATATTAATACACAACATGAACAAAAAACCCTACAAAAAAACACTCACCGTAGGACTAAATCCATTAGTTGTACTAAGAACTAACGGATGGTTATGATCTTTCACATATCTTGTAACAACCCATTTACCAGATTTCTCCATTTTTAACAATATAGTAGCTTGACAACCTTCACGTGCACTAGCTCGAGGTTTTTTATGAAGTCCGGTTTTAATTTGAGTATTTGGAGAATAACCTTGTCTATTACATCCTAAACGACGCGCAAGTGTTCTACCATCTATTTCTGAACGTCGCCTTTGCATTATTCTAACAACAAAACCTGCTTTTCGAGCATAATCAAAGTAGAATTTCTTTGCAGAATCTTCAGATTCGAATACCATACCCACGTATGGCTCGTGAATTTCATCACTTTGTGGTTCACTTGTGTTACCCTCGATTAAAAGAACTCCATTTCCCTCCATTTCCATCGTGTCTAATTCAAGCTCACCGTAGTTTGTATCAGCTTTATTATCTTCCTTTTCCAAAGACACTATCATTACAATATTAAATAACACAATCACTATGTATAGAAGCTCTGACTAACTAATTGCCGTCTTTAACCTCGATAAAATACAGTTAACAAGAGAAACATTTTAACTAGTTATTCAGCATTTGAACGGTTCAGAACTCGTAGCTAGCTAAAAGTCTTAGAATTTGAAAAAACCCAACAATCCAATCAATAATCTGAATGAAATGAAAGTATGTTATAATCAATAACACCCACATTTTGATTTCCCTAACAAATTAATTCAACCTACATTAATTTCTATACTTAACACTATAAACAGTCCTCAATCGTCAACCCCAGAAATCCAATTAATATGAATGTTTCTAATTTCATATATCTTTTTTAGTTTTCAGGAATGAAACCCAAGAAAATTGCAACAATTAATTGGGAAAATTACATAAAAATTCAAAAAATTATGAAGATTTCAGAGACGTCAAGAAAATGGGTATGTGATTGATACGTACTTGAAGATGAGTGGATGATTATAAGAAGCTAAGCTTTGAGATGTCGGACGACTAGTTGAGCTCTCTCCTTTTTGTTCGTAGTGCAATGAATTCCAGAGAGAGTTCTTATTATCCCCAGATTATAACACGCGCCGCGAGTGGATAACTGCTCTACCCTTATGAATAATTATTCAATTGAAGAATTCCTTTGAACAAAGAAATAGATTTCCTATTATTGCAGCTGCTCTACCCGATATGTTTTGAGTTACGCCTTGCTTTTACAATTTTGTATATTTTTCACTTTTATTGGTAACGTTTTTAACATGTTTTTTCACTATTATTAGTAATGCTTACCTTTCCTTTCAAAGAAATATATTTGGCTGAGTCTTTTAGAGAAAAATACATTATACGGCCAAAAAATTGTCAAACCTTATAAATTAAGTTAACTAAAGAAACCTATTTTATAAGACATATTTTTAATAAGGTTAATGCCTAATAGACATCTGCCACCTTACACCCTTGTCCATAAAAGACACCGTCTTTTTTAAAGAACAACGAGTAATAAGAAACTTTCCATTAGTCAAAGTTTGAGTAGTGGGAAGCTTCCTATTACTCAACGTTTGAGTAGTGGGAAACTTCCCATAACTCAAACGAATCTTTTATTGGAAAAGAAAATGAAAAAACAAAAATATGTGTGCCTTTTTATGGGCAAAAAAATGATGGTTGGGGTAAGAATGAATTAATTCTAATTTGAGGTGTTTCTTGGGCAATAATCCTTTTTAAAATATTCTATTTTGTTTTTGACTTTTATAATCTTTACTTGGGCCAAAAAAATAATCTTTTTTCTTTTTCGTGTGGGTGCAACCTCACGAAGAACACTACCACTCATGTTTAAAAATATAACCGTGATAGTACGGACTCGTAACGTTTGTAATTTTATATTAGTTCGTTTATTTTTTTTATTAAGTCATTGATAGTGGTCCATATTAAACTCCATGTAGGTACAGACCCATCTCGACAAATAGCTACACAGGTACAAACTTGTGTCATTTATCAAAACAACCGGCTGTACCCATGGCCCAATACAGTCAATTTGCAATATTCTCATATGGTTCTGGGGTTGTGCCCATCATGACAAAAAACAAAACAGAAAACTCTTCACAGCCCAAAATCAAAAGACAAAACTTTTCTTGGGATGTACCCATCATGATCCACGGTGGCGGCGTACGGATACAATGGTCCACGTCAGTTTTATTGTGCGTGAGATCTCGGTGTGATTAATGGGATAATAGGCTCCGACGAGATCTGAGAATCGTCCACGACAGTTTTATTCCACACGGCAGCGGCGAAGGTGATGCCTGAATGGTGGAGAGCAGCTGCGCGAAGTTGAGGCCTGAATGGTGGAGAGCGACGTCGGATTTCGTATGCAGGAGAGCGTAGGTTCTGTTGGGAAGGTGGGATCTGTTGGGAAGGTGAGATATGGTGGGTGAAGCCACAATGGGGTGGCGAGTGGTGTCATTTTGCTGGCGGCGAAGGGTTTATCCCCTTTTCTATTATTTTTCATATATATATATATATATATATATATATTATTTCTTATAAGAAATTTTTTAAAACCTAATTACATTCTCTTTCATTTTTTGTCACTCTCTTTCCTGCTGCAAAAGCCAGTTCGAGCGACACACAACGAAGCTTTCCGACAACACATGGCAAAGCATAGCAAAGCCGTCTCATATCTCCATCATAGGATTTAGATCTAGCCATGGCAGCTCGGCCGTTCATGGTGGAGACGCGCAAATCCGACAACAACCATGAAAATGTCAGCCTTCACTCCGGTGAGCTGTTTCAGTCCGTCGTGTGTGCGATCCACGAAGCCAGTGAGAGCTAGATTAAGAAACCATATCGGCGGCTGTTTATCGCCCTCCGGTGAAGCTTCGAGGCGTGGTTCCACAACTCCGACAACATTTTTCTGTCTCTAGCGTGCTTCACAGCTCCGGCGTGGTTTTGTTTTTCTTGTGTTTTCGTTTTTTGCAGCCATACTGAAGCAACAAGAGGAAGTCATGGCAATGGATTCACACTCTACTTGTTGTGCAGCTAGTCCAGGCGAAGCAGCAAGATCTACTCGTTGTGCTCTCGAAGTTCAAGCCATGGCCAGAATTTTTTTGTTCGTGGGGAAGCCGTTCTCTTTGTCCGGAAGTTGCAACCATTTTGTCGGAGTTCGTGTAGGCGACAACCATGGCCAGGTGTAGATATACGGCGGAGGAGATGGAACGACAATCTGTGAACTAAGTTTTTTTTGTGTTCGTAATATTTGGTCAAACCAGATCTGGTCAAACGTGTAAGTGGTGTAAGTGAACTGAATTAGTTAGATTTTTTATTTTTGTGTTGTAATTAGCTTCTTTTTTGTGTGTTGTAAACTTGTAATTAGTTTAAAACTGTAATAAAAACATTAAGTATTCTTTATTTTTTAACACACTCATTATTTTTATCGAATACTTTTTTTTTATAGAGTACTCACTGATTTTTATGTATACTCTTTATTTTTTAAGATACTCTATAATTTTTTCGATATTGTATAATTTTTTTTCGATAATCTTTTTTTTCCGATACTTTATACTTTTTTGGCCGTGGGTGGTGACCGGAGGCCAGTGGGTGGTGGTAGGTGGCCGGGGATAAAAAGTGTCAACACTTAACAACTTTTCTTTTTATTTTTTAATGTTTTTTCCATATATAAAGGTATTTAGTATTTGGCAGGCCTGACCCAGGGTATGGGCGGACCGGGCGACCGCCCAGGGCCCAAGCTGAAAAGGGGGCCCAAATTTGCTATATTTTTATATATATGTATATGTACGTCGTTGCTATATATACTAATTAATTATGTCTTAAAGTAAAGTTTTGTATCAACCTCATTGGTAAGTTGTTATATTTCCTTGTTTGTGACCTAGTTTCAAATCTCCTCACAAGCTAGTATTATTCTAAAAGAGCAATATTGATTTTTAAATTAATTAGCCATTTATCTGTTACAATTAAAAAATAACAATTTTATCTATTTATTTTAATTTTTTTAGCTTTATGTTTTGTATAAAAAATTACATTTTAATCTAATATTTTTGTTTATGATTTTATAAAAAAATTATATAATATTTTTAAATCATTTTTTATATATATTTTAATCTAAATATATAAAAAATAATTTTACTCAAAATTCAAATTTTTATTTGCCATTTAAAAATCTAGTTGCTTTTATTCTTTTTGCCATTTAAAATATTTTTATTGTTTAACTATATTAATTACAATAAGTATGAACCAAAAAGATCTCAATAGAATAAGAATTATTAGTTAAAAAATATTACATTTATGCATCCGTTATATAAGTTTTATTTTGATATTAGTTAATATATTTTATATTTCATTATATAAGCTAACTGCATTAAAATCTACCTAAACATAGGATACGCAATTCTATAATTTTAAATTTATATTTGAATATATCAAAACCAGATTTACTTTTCATTGTTCACCAATATAAGGTTGTCATATTATGATTTTTATTATTATTTTAAGTTCAATTTTTATTTCATTTTTATAAGGGTCAAATCTTGATTGGATTAGGAGCAGTGGCAGATCTAGAGGGGTGCTGGCGCCTGCCACCCCATTCTTGGGACGCAATACAAATTTTACCTGAACTTTTTAGCAAAAAACATACAAAAAATAAAGTTTCGCCCTACTCAAACCCATCTGATCTAGATATTAGCCTAATTTTTTTTCTGGGGCGGTGCCTTGAAAATCCTAGATCGGTCTCTAATAAAAATAAAGAGTATGAGAGTTACGATCAACATTGCCCCTGAAGTGTACTATGAGTATGTCATATACTAAGATTTTTTTTATATTTGAATGTTATTCACGTAATAAATGAAAAGATTAATTTATATGTAGTTATTTTGCTTAAATCTAAAATTTATTATGGAATATGTATTTAATAAATTAGAAGTGTCGATTTTTTTGAAAAATTTTGCACCTTAAAACTTTTTCTAAACTAGACGTCTTAGGGCCTAATTTTAAATTTCGCCCACGGCTAGGGCTGCAAATGAACCGATACTCTCACCAAGGGCTCGAGTTTGAGTTCGTTAAGGGTTTGTTTGAGTTCGGCTCGTTAGTTAAACAAGCCAAGCTCAAGCTTTAAATCCAGGCTCGTTTACTAAACGAGACAAACTCAAACCTATATAAGCTCGATTCGTTAAGCTCGTGAACAGTTTGGTAAGAGTTCTTTAAGAGCTCGTTAATAGGCTTGGTAGATATATTTAATTAAAAATTATATATGTATACATGCAAAAAGTCAAAACTACGTAAAACTTTTGTATTATGTAATTAATCATAACTAAAATATTTTATATCTAATAAGTAATTGTTTTTTATATCTAATAAATATACTACTAGTATCTAGAGCTACAAATGAACCGATACTCTCACCAAGGGCTCGAGTTTGAGTTCGCTAAGGGCTTGTTTGAGTTCGGCTCGTTAGTTAACAAACCAAGCTCAAGAAAGCTAATGCTTGGTTCGGCTCGTTTCGTTTCAAACTCAAACCAAGCTCAAGCTCACTAAAATATTAGCAAACAAACTCAAGAAAGTTAAAGTTCGGCTCGGTTCGGTTCGTTTGCAGCCCTACCCACGGCCACCAAATTACCAGGATCGGCCCTGGTATTTGGTTATCTTTAAAATCTTTTTAGAAAAATAAAATTTTCACTAACTGTAATAAAACGAAAATCTAGTTTTCGAGATCCTATTTCTTATTCACGCAAGAATATATCTAAGAAGTGATAAAAAAAATGATACAAATTGTGGCTAGAGTGAAAAAAAACTCCAATATGCCACATAAAATGAGCACGCATGACACGTGCGCAGTTCAAGTGCCTCCCCATCTCATGTTCCACGCGCGTTGAGCTCTCCATTCTCAGCAACCTCCACCCCCACCCTCACCACCACCCACCGCCTACAAACTCTCACAGAACCCTTATTCACCCACCCTTCCAACATCACACAAAGAAAAGGATCCTGAAGAATTGAAGAAGTCTTTGATCTCAACATCTAGTAAGTTTCCTTACCTTTCCTAGGACATTTTTTTTCAATAATCACAAGTTGACCTCAAATCATTTGTTTTACACCATTGAGAATGATGTATAAACTCTTGAATCTTTAGTGTTAAATCTTCTTTGTCACGCATATTTGCAAGCATCAAACGTGCAATAACGAAGAATGCACGCGAGGCAGCCCCTAAACCCTCCCCTGGGTATGTATGTCTGTTTTCAATAAGGGTTCAATCGGCATCTGCAAAATTTGTTTATCTTTTGAACTTTTCTAGCCATCGAAGCTTTTATTACTGTTTTGACTCAAGAATGTATCCTTAAAATAGTGAAACTCTTGGTTCTAATTCATTTGATTAAACATATAACTTTATGGCAGTGGATATAAGCAGTAGCATAGGAGACGATTCAGAGTTTATAGAGACTATAAACAGAAATGAATTAGCTGCTTCAGATGAAGAGCATTCAGATATCGAACCTTATGTAAACATGGAGTTCGAATCTGAAGAAACTGCAAAGGTATACTACAATGCATATGCCACTCGTTCAGGGTTTATCATGCGAGTTGATGCATTTCGAAGATCTATGCGCGATGGAAAGGTGGTATGGCGAAGACTTGTTTGTAATAAAGAAGGTTTCCGCAAGACTAAACCACGTGTTAGTGTAAATCGAAAGCCTAGGGCAGTTACTAGGGAAGGGTGTAAAGCAATGCTTGTTGTAAAAAAAGTAAAAACTGGAAAATGGGTTGTTACAACATTTATTAAAGAGCATAATCATCCATTGGTTATTACACCTGTTAATACTCGTCGCAGTGCAAACTTATCACAAACCCCTGTATGTACTCTTGATTTATGCCACGTGGCTTGTAACTACCATTTAAGATAACTGACCTTTTTTTGTATGTTGGTTGACGAATTAGGATGAGAAGGATGTAAAGATTCGTGAATTGACGGAGGAGCTACAAAGGGAGCGGAAAAGATCTGCTACTTTACAACTAAAGCTTGACATGGTTTTGAGAGATATGGAAGAACATTCAAAGCACCTATCAAGAAATATTGAAGGCATAGTTCATAGTGTAAAAGAAATTGAATCAAATAGAAGTAGTCTTTTCTCATAGCGCGTAAGCTTACAAGTTTTGTTTTCTTTCTTTGTATAATGTATTGATTATGGGGTATAAGCTTCATTGTAATTTAAAGATCAGATGATGTTTAGTTTTGTACGTAACACGGTAAGGTTAATTAGTTATTGCTATTATAGGAATTATAGTGATCCGGAGAAGCTGAAGTTATGGGAATTTGTAGATTGTGCTTCAACTATGAGCGGATGTTGAGATTGATGTGACTGAATAAGTACTGAATAAATAAAACCCATTAATAAAACGGGTTCTTGTTTTGCTTAAAAACCAGATAAAGAATATATGGAATGACTAAAATTACAGTTAAATCGACAACCTTGCAACTATCTTAAGCTGACACCCCGATCTAAAACGGGAACGCAATTTTAGACGCAAAATGTTGTACTGTTTTATTAAAAGAATATTTGATTTTTTATTGTTAGATCATTAAATGTGCAACAGACAAATAGTACAATCCAGCTAAAATGATAACCCTTTTTTGTACAAAATGTTGTATCGTTTATGGAAGAACAAAATATGAATTTATAACATAAGGGGCTTTATAAATGACTATATATATACCCTTCAAGAGAGCATTCATAACAAGTTCAACCTCCATATCTACTACAACATTGAAGCATTAATTTCAAGCTCTCTCATCTTTTCTTAAGCATTCTACATATCACTTTCTTATCTCTGTTGAAAACTTGGTAATATTATTGATATATTTTCTCATTAGGGAGTAGGAACGTCTTTATAACCATCTTAAACACTTATCATGTTATTACTCTCTTCTATATTAGAAATTATCTTTAGTGTTAGAGTTTAGATACAAGGAAGAATACTTTCATTTTCAGAAGAGTTTTTTACTCGTGCATATAATTGCACAAGGGAGGTAGCTTGAGTTTTCAAGTTCGGATTATGACATAACCGGGAAAAGTATCATTGTATTGGGTTTCTATCTCACCTTTGAGAAATACAAAAACTTAGTGGAATAGAAATTTGAAAATCCTAACGGAAAGACCCTAGGTAGTGTATTAAGCCATCGGGAGTGTGAACCACTATATATGCTTGAGTAATCTCTAACGCTCTCTTCATATTGCATTGCTTGTGTTATGTTTGTGATAATTGATAAGTTTTTTCTATCTCTTTTTCCATACCAGCATTTCTTGCCTTTCAAGTGTTTGATAAATTTTTTCAACCATTTTAAACTTATATGATCTTCCAAAAAGTTTTACATTAGTATTTATTCTTATTATAATACTATTCACCCCCTTCTCTAGGTTTCATAAGTGATATCATAACCTAACTCTAATTATTGCTAAACCGTAATTGAGTTAATGACATGGAAGAAAACCATGGGGAAGGTGTATCTTCTACTAGACCTCCACTTTTTGTAGGGTCAAATAATATCTATTTGAAAAAGAGGATGTAAATTCATCTTCAATGCTTTGATTACGAACCATGGGAAATAACGAACGAAGTTCCTTCGGTTCCCTACGAATAAACAACAAATGAGGATAAAAAATCGTTATCACAAACAAAGTAAAAGCTAAAAAAGAGCTCACAAAGGATGAGACGCTCAAAATTTATAAAGATGATAGAGCCTTGAACACATTAATGTTTGGTCTAACTGAGGCAGAATATAGTCGAGTGAGTGAATGCAAGTCGCCATATAAATTTTGACAATGTCTCAAATCTTCATCTGAAGGAATCAAAGGTTAGATCATATATCATGCAATATGAGATGTTCAAGATGAAAAACGGAGAGAATCTAAATTCTATGAATCAAAGATTCACGTCCATTGTCAACACTCTTGGCTCTCTTGGGAAATATATCCCAACCAAGAGCTTTGTGTAAAAAACTTGGGTGCTCTTCGATGGAAGACAAAGCTAAAGTGGTTTCTATCATTGAAGCTAAAGACCTCCCACGATGACCACTCACGAGATCATTTGTAATCTAATGGCATAAGAAATAGCTCTTGATCAATAAATTAAGAGAAGAAGAAAAGAAAACTTACAAGAAGAATCTTACCTTTCACACCAACCTTGCAAGAAGGAAAATATAATCATTGTTGAGTCCTAAGAAGAATGACTAATTAATAATGATAAGAATGTCTTTATGTAAAACAAGAAACTCATGAGGCACAAGAAATACAAGTATCAAGGTGGTACTAAAATATATTCCAAGAACTGTAGCAAGGACTACAAAAAGGATTAACCAACTTGGTTCATTGCCACAAAATGGACACATCAAACCAAAATATCCAAGTCTTCTCAAAGAGAAGTCAAGACAAGCCTTCAATTCTTCTTTGAATAATGATGACTCAAATCAAAGTGAATAGGATGCTCATGTGTCTAACTATGTTGCTTTTATGGCAATCGGAAAAGAAAGGGATGTTAGGGTAACTTATAAATCTAGATTTTCTTGATTTCAAGATGATTTAGATGAGAACATTAAATTAGCTTATGAATATTTCTTACTTAATTACAAGAACACCCTAAAAACAAACAAGCTTTTAACAAAAGATTTTAAAAAACTTCAAAAACAAAATCAAGATTTTGAAAACTTTTATAATCCTTTTTGGAAGAATCATGATGATCTTGAGGACGAGAACCTCACTCATTCAAAAACAAATGCCTTACTTTTAGAAAAAGTTGAAGATCTTGAAATAATTGTTCTCAAATTTACAGTAGGCCAACGTAACTTTGTTTTAATGTTAAAATTACAAGTTATTAGTCTCAAAAGGGAAGTTCTAGGTTTTAATTTTTTTATTAAATAACCATCTTCAAAAATTGTCTTTGTAAGTGCATCCAATGAAGCGTCTTCCTCCTCCTTGCATTTTGCAAAAGCTAGCTCTCTTAATTGTACATACTATGAAAGAGATGGTCACGATGTAACTAGTTGTGAGTATCATAAGCAACTTGAGTATGACTTCTTAGTTCCTTTGTGGAAAATGCAAAGTGAATTTTGAAGAAGAAAGGGAATCACTAACCCTCATGGACCCAACCTGAGTACTACTTTTGTAGGTAAAGAGAATCAACATAAACTTTTGGATCCTTGATAGAGGATGCTCTAGGCACATGAACGGAAATAAAGTTCTTTTCTACAAATTTTCTATAAAAGAAGGAGATGGCAGAAAAGTCACATTTTATTATAGCACACGCGGAAAAAACCTAAGAAAAGTAATCGTTGGTAGTAAGGATTCTATCCTAAAAAATTATGTATGTTTTGTTGATCGATCTATTTTAACCTTCTAAGAAAATATCAAATTTGTTGATGTGTGAGGTTATTGAAACTAAAACCTAAGTTGGCTAAACTCAAAGTATCCAACATGCTCGATAAATCTCTATGCGAGGGTAACAAAGCTAAAACCTAATTTTGTTGAACTTAAAGTTACCAACATGTACGGTTAAATTTCTACGTGAGGTTATCGAAATTAAAACTAATTTGGTGAACTCAAAGTTATTAACATGATCGATCAAATCTCTACGCAAGGTTATCGTAGCTAAAACCTAAGTTGGTTGAAATCAAAGTTACCGACACAATAGATTAAATATCTACGTGAGTTTATCACGGATAAAACTAAACATGTTAAATGTATATAGCCACCAATCATCGTGATTAGATTCATACATGGGTTCATCAAAGAAAAATATAGTTGTCTAAACCCACGAGAATCATCAAGCAAAATATATTGATATTTGTTGGGACGATAAAAGTGTATAAAACTTACTTAATTGTATACATGGAGATTAACGTAATCGTAAAGTTAAAATCTCAAAGTGAGATACTCAATCATATCAATTCAGAAAGATTTGTTCACAAGACCTGAAATCAATTAAGTGATATAGGGAAACGAAATTCCCATATAATGAACCATATTGATGTCTCCTCATTTGTGATAGATTAATGTTAGGATGAGACATCATTTTTAGTGATTTAGAAGTCAATAATGTCGATTTTCTTGAGTTTTAGTGCACTTTCCTATTTTGAGTCTTGATTTGTAGAATTAATATTTTTAGAGCATATTGGGTTTAATTGTTTATTTTAGTGTGAAGCTTTAAAGATAATTATGGAGCTTAATTAAAGTCCAAGTCAAAGACAACAACTTATGGAAAGAGATTTGCATGGTAATTGGAGATAAGGAAACAAAAGCTAAAAAGATGGAAAAGGCAAAGCTGCCTAAATCTGGGATTCTGCATACACGTCTAAAGATGTGCGTTTTTACCTAAGAAATAGGCTGATTTTGGTGATTTCCTTCTATAAGGACAAAGATAATTCTGTTACGATTCTTTTGGTATCTTATGGAGCTCAAACCGACCAATAACGAAGAAGATATGCTCAAAACGGTCCAACAGTGTTTATCTTTATTTCCATACGGATTTCAGTTGGGCTAGAAGTCCAATACCTTACCTCTTCCTCAAGAAAACGAATTAGGTCTTCTAAACACCTATAAATACACCCTTATATCACTTGTAAAATTATCTTTGCTTAGAGAAACCTTAATTTTAGTCCTTAGTCATTGTAGAGAGCAAGATGATGTCTTTTGTAATTTCTTTTAGTTTATTTCCATCAGGTATGAACTAAACTCCCCATAGCTTGGGTTTTGCATAATGTATAATCTATGAAATATAATTCTTCTATCTAAGTTTCTTTGGGAATTATATGTTTTAATCTGATATTAGCTACTTACTTGATATTTATTTATGTGTTTTGATTTAATGTCTTTCCTAGAACTGATCACTTTAGGATTGTTTTAATAGTAGTTAGATGGACTCCGTAACTGGGTGTTTAACTATTGAACCACCACATAATGTCTAGTGTAAATATTAGTTCTGACAAAACATGATTCTAACTAGATAGTCACTAGGGTTTGTTTTAATCACCATATCACCAGGATTACAGTATTTGCTTAGGGCCTTAGTGGCGTTTGATAAACCTAAGATAAAACACTTCTTGGTTGTGCCGTAGCCCCCTTAGTCGCTCTCAAGGTCTAAGGTATGGGAATATAGAATCATGACTAAGTATACTAAGAGCTAATATTCTCCCCTATGAACTAGATTTATAGATAGAATTAGAAGGATTAGTGCATACTGGCAAAACCTAAGCTATACTTCTCATCTCATATTTCTTAATCTTTTATTTTATTGTCTTTACTTTTCCTAGTTTAATTAGTATTTTCGAAATCTGTTCCCTTTAATTTACTGTCTTTTAATTATTTACTTTTACTCGTTATTTCTACTCACGCGATTAACACACTTAAGTCCCTGAGAACAAACTCAACTTACTAACTAAAACTTGCATACGTCCTGTAATACTTGCAGTACTGTGCCTGTCTAGGGTGAGAGTGCGTAGTTTCTTGATTACAAAAGTAAATAAGAAGTAAGAGGAACTACCTAAACGAATTAAACATAGGTTTCTAGTGGACATTTGGCCCGACAGTATCTTCTATACTATCCCTCATGGCCTCATGTTAGGAACCCCAACCACGTCAAAAGTCTTAAAAGCAAGAATTTTTGATGGAATTGTTCTTTCAAGAATCAATCATAGGCACACAATATTTAGCATCTTGCAGGCAGAGGAAGAGTAAATAACCTTCCTATAAATAGTAGGGATCAACATCTCATCTAAAGTGGGAACCAAACAAAACCATTTGAGTGCTCTGTTCAATTATACCAGGAGCATAATCCACGTTGGGATTCCTAGGATACCAATACACATAAACTCTACACCAACTTTATTCTTCTAAGGTTTGAAGAACTAGAAAGGCTTACCCGTGTTATTTTGCAGTTTACAAGCCATGAGCCCTCGAGTAAGTAGTCAATATACCTTTTGAAATAAGATGGAAAAGAGGTAATTATACTGTCGTATTTATCAATACCTCTTATAGGTATGTTTACAAGATTACCCTTACTAATATTAAAATAAATCTTGCGAAAAGTAAGCGCCAACTGTCAGTATAAGATGGGATGTTTGAAGTAACCTGATCAAGAATAATTATAACATGACTTGAAAAAAGAGAGAGCATAACACATACATGTATTTACACGCTTATGAAGACAATAAATTTTGATTGCACAATTAACTTTATGACATGTTACATAAAGCATACCCCTGTAAAAGGGTTTGTTTTTGTAACTAAGAAAGAAATAGAATTTATACTCGACTATGAGTTAGAGGAGGTTAAGATGCTGGAGAGTATGAGCTTGAACTTATGTGTCCCCCTAAATCTAAGATATCCTAGTAGATAGTTGAATTAAGACGAGAGTATTGCACAGTGATTTTACATTTTAATAAGTTCCAGACACTAACTCCATTACAATTTTAGGCTGGATGAATTAAATTTCTCCTCTGAACTCTATCCTTCTTCAGTTGCTTCATGACTTGATCTAGTTGATCCTAAAGAAGGTGTATTCAACTTGAATGACCTTTAGCTTATGAAAGACACTCATCAACTCACCCTCTAACCACTTTCCATATTAATGTTCACGAAGATATGTATAAAAGGGCAAACATTGAGATAAAATGTGATTAAGAGCATCAGCTTTACTATGTCATCCCTACTACCACTTGGAAAGTGGTAATCATCAGAGGAGTGTGATCTAATTTCCTTCTTGAAGAAGGAAAAATCTTGAATGTGGTGATAAAATAAACCACTAATTTCATACATATTGGTGAAGTTATTCTTGATAAAATTTTAAAGTAAAAAACTCATGTGTATAGTTAGGATGAGGAAACTACCTTGAGATTTTAAAAGTCAAAAGAAAATAGATCATGGTCTAAGAATAAGGATATATATATATAATATAAAAGAAGAATCAACATTTGACTTTCTTATGTGTTATTTTACTTTTAACATATATCATTTTACTTTTTACATATGTCATTTTATATCGTCATATGTCTTTTATTATTTTTCTTGTTATGCCATGTATTTTTTATTATTTCTTTTCTCAATGTTTTGCAATATAAAATCTTTGATATATTAAGGTAGCACATTACAGTTTAATTTTTTTTAAATATTTTTTTAACTTGAATTGTGATCCGTTCACGCACAGGATTAGAACTTAGTGAAAACAATAATCTAGTGACAATAATCTATATAATATATAAAAAGAGAATCAAGGTTGACTTTTTATGTTATTTGTGTCATGTATCATTTTACTTTTTACATGTGTCATTTTTTATTTTGTCATATTTCTAAATTTTTTCCGACTAAGGTAGCACATTACAATCTATACATAATATAAAAGAAGAATCACTATTTGACTTTCCTATGTGTAATTTAATTTTTGAACAGTGTTATTTTACTTTTTTCATGTGTCATTTTATTTTGTCACATGTCTTTTATATTTTTCTTACCATGTCATGTGTCTTTTATTCTTTTCTCAAAAATTTGTAATATAAAATCTTTGAGATAAATTTTTTAAGGTAGCACACTACAATTTTTTTTCCATATATTTTTTCAACTTTAATTGTGACATGTTCATTGAACGAGAGTAGATACTAATAAAGACAAAAAACAAGTGATAATAATTTATAATATATATAAAAGGAGAAACAATTATTGACTTTTATATGTTATTTGACTATGATCATTTAACTTTTTTCATGTTCTGTTTTATTTTGTCATATGTCTTTTATTATTGTTTTTACTATGCCATGTGTCTTTTATTATTATTTTCTAAAAATTGTAATATAAAATTTTGAGATAAATTTTTTCTGACTAAGGTAGCACATTCGAATTAAATATTTTTCTTATATATTTTTGTTGTATTTTTTAACTTGAATTGTGAACCTTGCGACCGGATTAGAACCGAGTAGGCAATATAGCTACGTGGGTGTGATAGTGGAAGTTGTTTGTACAACTATGCATATAATGCATCAATGCTTCCACAAAATACACATACACAATAGTTCATAATGTAAAACAACCACTATATATACCATAAGATCCACGAAGATCACCAAAAAGTCTTTACAAAAGAGAGTGAATGCAACAAGTCATATTGAACTACAAAATTTAAGTCAAAGTTACAAAAGGATTAATAAGCCACAAGAACTAGTCAATAATTTCATAATTTCTTTCTTATCTGGCTCACGAGAAAGGCGCGAAAAAATAAAAAACTTCACAAGAAACCCTGAAAGAGTCTACAAGAAAAGTTGAACCCAAATTTTGGTATTGATTGAAAGTATATATCCAACTACCATACAAAAAGAAGGGATCACGACCTTACAACTTGTTTAAACTCTCTGGAAATATTAAACTCATTGATGTCTATGGACTTATCATCCTCTAGAAGTTGAGATTGAGTCAAGTTCTTTCTACATTGTTAACATTTTTGAAGTACATATCTTCAAAAAAATTTCCTCCTCTTCGTGAGGATGTTTCTCTGAAGATAGTCGAGATTCCAGAACCACCTTTTCTTCATTGAAATAATTCCAATCTTCAGTCATTTGTACCATAATGAATTTCTTCAAGGATTTTAACACATCCAAATACTTAATGAATCTATTCTTCACCTTGTTGAGATCATTAACAATTTGTTATGTTGCCTCGTGAGCTTGTGTAATTCCTAAGAGTAACTTCTCCATTAGCTTAAAAGGTTTATCAGATGCTGGTGAACCAAACACTCATCCCCAGTTAGATTTTGACTAGCTTTGGAAACTATTGGAATAACTGAGGAAAGGTACTTCAAGTGTGTTTTAATATAATATGCAAGGACATACAACTGTCACAACAATATAAGTACGAGCAGAAGAATTGCACAAACACGAGTATGGAAATGAATAATAAATGCTTACAACAAGCACTAATCATAAAAGGCCTCAGAAGAATTTGGGTGTAAATCCAAGAACTAGGCTCAGGGGTCATCAGCCTTTAAAGTGGGGAATTTTGAAACAGAAGTGCATTTGAGGTTTGAAACCGAGCCTCTCGAATTTGTAGAACAAGGTACACATAGGTCCTCAGAAGGGTTTTTGCCTTTCTTTCGCTACAATAGCAAGGAAGTGTCTTATTCTTCTCCTCCTTGTATGGTGACCAGTAAAGGAGAAATTGATTTAGCAGAAATATGATTATAAATCTCGATATCTATATTATGAAAGGCATTGTTGCTAGAATCTAAGACACATGCTGGTGAGTTCGAACGTCATCTAAGAGCATGCTAGAACCGCCTTCGTCGTGCTTTAGCTTGCTCATCAACTAAGGAAGTTGAGTTTTCATTCCAACACCTGTGAATATCTCTTCTAGTCCATCTGCCTATTAAACAAAGGAAGGGATAAAAAATGTTCTTCAAAAGTTTTAAATGATTGCCTTTATTTAATTTTTTTTCTTATGAGCTTCTATTAGAATCCTTTTCTTAGAACGGGATGAATAATTGAACCACTTTAAAGTAATTTTATAAAGTGGATAAAAATGTGACACTGTTATCTTTTTATATAGAAAGACTTCAAATAAGAAACCATTGTTCTCATTATTAAGAATGGCAATGCGAAAAGGCTCATTGGTTGAGATAAAAGTACATGCAAAGTATCATGTTCATGGGAACCCCCCTATTTTTTTTGGTCCGTAGGGGGTCTGGGCCAACTTGCGCGCACCACGACTAGTCCCATAGGCCACAGGAATATGCAAGCCTCCTCATGCATATTTCCAGGTAAATCAGAACTAGGTTACCCATGTTCAGGGAGGGGTTCAAACCTCTCTTTAAGTGCTGATAGCAAGTCCTTGAACAATTGAGCTACTCCAATGGTTATCCCCCACCCTTTTACCAGAGTAGAGCCATTTGGGAATTGTTTAATAAAAATAAACATTCCATGTCATCCTGGATGGCTAATTGGAAAGTTATTAATATAGACATATATGATCATTTTTTAGAGGATAGAGTGTATACCACCCTTGAACAATAAGTTTCCTTAAAGGGTCTGAAGGACCAGCTACAAAAATGGAAGGGTTCTTTGTATCTTATGCAAATCTTGAAAAAGTTTAATAGAAGGATTGATTTTAAGGTTTTTCTTACCTAACGTGTTTGGAAGCAATTGACCAAGACTTAGAGAGTAAAACCCTAAACATTCAAATATAAAAGGGACAAATGGGTAACTCATCCCCATATCAAAGCGTCGAAGGTACGAAGCTATTTCACCTTTGTATCCCTTACACGCTCTCCCTGTCTCACTAGGATTCCTAACTTCTACACCTCAGGCAATATCCCCAAATGTAAGCAAAAGGTCTATGGTTTTGTCAGTTAAAGAGCGTTTTAATATACTAGCTCCAAACATACGATTTGAACCAGGAGCCATTTTATCTCGTTATTTTAAGAACGAGAGATGTTATCTACAGGAATAAACCCCTCAAGTTTTAGAGAAGGATCGTCACCTATATCTGGGTAGATAAGTACCAAAATTCTCTGTAAAATTGTAATTCAAAGAGGACATTACTTCCTCTCTTATAAAATGTTTCGTCGCGACTATTGAAGGCTTATGCATAGAATCATTATGAATAAAAACAATATATGAAATCTGAAGATGTAGACATTTAAAGAAAATTAATGTAATAAAAGGACAATCAAAGGTTTGAAGGGAAAAGCCCGAAATTCTAACAGGTAAACTGGTTTAAGACGATAGTATGACCTAAAGAAGAAACGATAAAGAAGAAAGTGAAAAGATTTTCATGATTGATCACATGGAGATATATAAATACATAAAGGTATATGCATAGAAGTAGAATTGTTTTTTCGAAAAGAAAGGTTTTGGAATTCACAGAACGAGTAATGATGATTACTTACCACCACCGTGAACGAAAATCAGAAATTCGTAACAAAAACGAAAACGAAGATACACGATGACTATTAGTTGGATAATTCTACCTATCCCTGAAAAGAATGATCTCAATCCTATCGAAGTTACTTGAAAGGTAAATATACCTCAAAATTAGACAGGTCGGGACGGGTCGATATAACGAGTCAGCCTAAAAAAGATAGAGACATTCTTTCGTACATCTTAATTTTACAGAAGAGCATATAATGTTTTAAAGGGGTGTTTGATAAAAGAAATACCCCTAACCTCATATTTTTCGAGGATTAAGTATCTAGACTTAACGAGACTAAACATATTGAAAGAAAGCATTAGCTGTGGAAAACTCGCACGATGCTACTAAGGTGCAATAATTGAAACATCCTGGATCTTATGCAACTAATGTCATAGATGAAATTATTAGCGATAACCTCAAATTTGTGGCGATCTCAAACAATTACAAAGACAAATGTCAATCTACATATAAACGAATAGAATCTAACTATAACCGTCCCATGGACCTTATAGATTACCCACATTTATTTTATTTTATCTTATCTTATGTAGTAAAATCAATTTTATCACTATCAATATCATGGACATTGCTCTCTATTATGGCGCTATATAAAGACAATTGTATGCATTACTGTCAATCATAGCTCTATGATAAGATGATGGTCATACACTAGAGCACTCTGCTAGCACTCAAAAACTGAATAATGGCTACCTCTGCTAGATGTGCTCACATGGAAATAGATCTCCATCACCAATAAACCACATAGTCATCATAGCATGATCATTTACGAATTATTTTCTTCTAAATATGCCTCTTCTCTAATATACACATATAGGTTGACAAGTTCCCAACATTAACATAAGACAAACGAATCATTTAAAGATTAAGATTAATTAGATTAAGTCACACGATGTGCAAATATATAATAAATATGCATACACAAGTTGATTTCTACATTTTCTCACGGTCTCACCTAGTAAATGCATAAAAAGCTGTGGAAATATAAACAAGAAGAGCAGAGGAAACCAGAACAATCAAAGCCGTAGTTGCATGAACAGCAGATTTACTCCCACAAGACAACATACCCAACCTAATCTGAATCACATTCACCATAGAAAGCATCAAGAACACGCAACCCATCACAGACCCAACAGCCGATCCCAACATTCCGAATTTCAACACCTTGAGATTGATGTGAGCTTTAAATGCCTCATCCACATCTTTACTGTTCAATAAATTGATTGCTAATTTAAGACCTTGAGCTACAAGAGATGAAAACAAGAAGAAACTGAAGGAAACAACTTCGAATACTAGAAGCTTCTTGACAACGTCAATGCCCGCGTCGCATGATGTGCGTTCCTCCAAGCTCCGTTGACCGGGTGTGGCTAATGATAGTCCGACGAAGACAGCGATTGTGAAGAGGGAGTTTACATTTACTAGGCCGTCTAGGGCGGTGACGTGAACGCTGGTGGTAGAGGTTGAGGGTGGTGCTGAGGTGGTTCTTCTTACTTGAGGAGAGTATGAGTCTTTGGGGTATGCTTCAGATCTGCTGAAAACCAATCAAAATAATTAGTAATAATTATATATTTAAAAAGAGACTAATAAGAGAGAGTAGATGAGATAAGATACATCTCTTCCATGACGGTCGGCGGTGTTTAGTTGCGGTGATTCCAGTTGCGTGAAGAGTTTGTGCTCCTGAGTTTCGTACTAGAAGTGAAAGTGAAGTGATTTGCGGAGTTTGTCTAAAAAAGCATTTCACACATCAAAAGTAATCCGATTATTTTATATGGCTTTTTTTGATCTTTTATTTCATTTTTGGTAAGGAATTTCTTTAAGGTAAATTTGTTTCGGTCAAACAACGTAATTGAATTTAAAGTATGGTAATAACATTGTATTTATGAGATTAGAAATCTTTATCGTTAGATTTGTTTTCCCACGAAAAAGTCAAAATGTATTTGCTGATCATAATATTTCAATCTCCAAAATTTATCAGTCTTCTTTTTATGTACAAAATAACAAAAATAATATTTATTATCTATATAATTACTAGTATAGTATATTCATAAAATGTTTTTATATCATAAATATATTTAAAATATAAATTATAATATTTAATTAAAAAAATTATCTTGATTTTTTCCCCATAGAACTGAGGTCTAAAGCAACCGGTAAGTCATAACTATCTTACAAATCTCCCGAATGAGAGCACAATATGGACCTAGGAGCAGCTAAACCGCATTTGTCTTTCATGAGCAACTTCTTCAAACCCTCGGGAGGGTCAGCATAATAGACCGGATCATCTTCCGTGTGCGTCCCCAACTTAGCCAGATAATCCGAACAATAGTTCGCTTCCCTCTATACACATTAATAAGCTCAAACCCCACGTGAGACGCAAGCATCTCTCTACATTCTTTCAATAATATGTCAAACAAATCACCATTATTCTCACCGCTCTTCACTAGCGCGTGTAACTCTAGCGAACCAGTTTCAACCACAACCACCTCAATAGTCCTATTGATTGTCAAAGACAAACCAAATTGTAAAGTAACAAGTTCCAATTGAAAAGCCGAACATACCTCAGCCGTTTCCGCAAAACCACCCAAAGAATTCGCCTTCTATATCTCTGAAAACGCCTCCCGCTCCAGCCTTTGACTCCCCTTCTTTAAAACTTCCATCAATATTTAATTTAATACCCACATCGGGTTTAACCCACTTCACAAATGTGCTCTTTGCTGATATAATCAAAGCGCCATCTACTTCTTTACCTCAGGCTCATATATAATTGACGACATTATTTTAGCAATATATCTAAGAGATTGTATTGATTTACCTCTTCTACCCCCGTTAAAAATTCTATCATTTTGATCAGTCCAAATCGTCCAATAGATAGCGAGCGCGATAGTTCTCTCCTCAAGGCCATTCACTACTTCTTTACAGCCAAGGAGTGCTTGCCACCACTCCCTCGCTGCAGCAGAAATCTCCTATCTAGTACGCATCGGACCATGAGTTACAGGTCCATCACCTCCCTGACCAAGTTTGTGCTGCCGATTTCTGTTATTTTCAGTGAACAACACACTACTTCTGTCCAACGTGTGATCAGCAGTACCAACATTTACTGCAGAATCTGTGAAGGCGAATGCACCATCCTCGCGAAGATCTTCCAGGCCTGCACTATTTTTTAGCAAACTATTAGACTCGCGATCAGCAGCAGCTCGCACCTCAGCCTACATCTGTCTTGTTTGCATTCTTAACTCAACCAAGGCCGCCCAGCCTTCCCAAAGACCCTCGTACCTGCTACGGTCCCTAAAAAGGTGAACTTCTGTCTCAACCTCAACGCCACAACCTATGCACATCTCACTAACCTCTACCCCACGACGAGCGAGATTAGAGGCAGTTGGTAGGCGCCCCCAAATTGCCCTCTAAATCAGCATTTTGAACTTTTTTGGACACTTCAAGGACCAGACTCTGTCCCACTTGAAAACCACATCAGTTATCGGTGATAGGGTAGAATTGTAAGTCGACTTCACCGAAAACATCCCTGATTTCTCATGCTTCCACTTGTATTCAACCTCCTGGTCAGTATGTGATGTTACTACACCATTGAGCAGGATCCCTCACCCCTCAAGAATCCCCTTACACATCTTGGAATTAGAGTTTTGTGGAGCTCGATTAATTGACCCATAGCTAAAATACTTGTGTCTCAACGCCACGGCCCATAACGCACGATCATTTTTTGGAATCTGCCAACCCAATTTCGCAAGTAACGCTCTATTAAATTCCTAATATCATGAAAACCCAAACCGCCCTCTTTCTTCGTACAACATAGCTTCTCCCAAGACATACAATAAATTTTCTGCGCCTCTTCTCCACTACCCCAAACAAAATCCCGAATAACCTTATAAATTTCCTTACAGACATGGACCAGAATCTTCGATGTTTGCATGATGTAGGTGGGAATAACACTTACCACCGATTTAGCTAAAGTGACCCTTCCTGCCAAAGATAAAGTTTGTGCGTTCTAACTAGCGAGTTTACCTCTCATGCTCATCGACATCTTGCGATAAAAACCTCTAGGCAGACGATTCGATACAATTGGATCTCGTTGGCCTAACATCCTTTTTATCTTGTTTTAATATTTGCCAAATCGTGTTTTAAATATCTCCGAAATAGTGCATTACACTTGTCCTAACTAAATACCTTTTCTCCACGAATTAAACATTATTTTTCAAGGTTTATTTAGTATCCAGGCCGGCATACCGCCCAGAGGACCGGCATACCGGCGAAGAGAGTCGTTGCCCAATGGTCACATGCCACGTAAAATCTAACCGTTGACTTGAAGACAAGCCGGACCGGCATACCGCCTAGAGGACCGGCATACCGGCATGAGTTAGAAAGTTTGCTATAATATGGGATTTTATGCTATGAAATAATCTACCTCTTACCAACACATTTTATACAATATTATACATTCATTAGAGGTCTCAAGCTATCAAAGTATCAATCCAATCTTGATCATTCAACTAGTTATATCTACTCAATCAAGGAGTTAATCCAAGAAGCTTTAAAGTTCTAATCTACTCAAGAGTAGTTTTAAGCTTATAGTTATATCATCTCTTTAGGAGATCTTAGCAAAGTTGTAACAACCTTTCAAACAATTGTTTTTATCCTCGTAGATCTTGTCTTTGTAATAGATAGATTAAGAGAGAGTGTGAGTATAGGGAGTATACTCGGTTTCCTTGTGTTGCGATATCACAAGAGTTTGCTTCGTGTCGAAGAGGTTGTAAGGGTATTGTGTTCTCACCCAGGTTATGAGAGACACGGAAGCTTAGTTGGGAAGCTTTGAAATCCTAAGGTGGCCTCCTTAGGTAGTGGATGTAGGGATAACCCCGAACCACTATACATCGTTATTTTCTATCTATTATCTCTTTATTGATTGCTAGTCTTTTCAATTATATCAAACCTAGTTACCCTATTGCATTATCCATTAGAGTTTGATATATATTGACTTAGAAGTTTTTCTTTAAACTTATAATTGTCCGAAATATTTTTAATTATGCATTAATCTTATTAGTAATCCTATTCACCCCCCTCTAGGACTTTCAATCCTCTAAATAAATACCCAGGGAATCACTAAGTACGAAACCACATCTACTTGCTAAATTATCTTTCTCCTAACCAATACATTCTTCGAGAAACATATGATAGACTTTTCCTCACTGACCTTATGACTTGCTTCGTTACAGAATTTCAGCATCACCATCTTCATAAGATCAACCTGGGCGAACAATATGAAATCATCTGCGAATAAAACATGTTAAATCGGGGGACCATTCCTACTAATCCGAATTGGTGACCACTGGTTACTGGAGCACAAATTGTTTATCAATATTGATAAGCACTCCATGCACATCACAAACAGGTTGGGGGATAAGTGGTCTCCTTTCGGGATACCTCGCTGAGGTATACATGAGTCTAGAGGCTCTTCATTTCAAAGTACCTACATAGTGTTAGTACACATAGCCGTAATAATAATATTACCCAAGATGGAGGGAACCCAAAAGTTGACATACTGTCCTCCAAAAATCGCCAACTCAATTTATCATAGGCTTTAGCAAGGTCAATATTAACCGTCATACAACTAACCTTACCCACTTTATTATGCATCATAGAGGCTATCTCATGTACAAGTACGATGTTATCTGTAGTGGATCTCCCCGGAAAGAAGCTTGTTTGATTAGGACCAATTCGCTCAGCCAAGACAGGGCGTAAGCGATTCACCATAGCAGACATAATAAACTTAATCAGAACATTAATGAGGCTAATAGGACGAAAGTGACTCACCCTTTCTGGATCTTTAATTTTTGGAATTAGATAAATCGACATGCCATTGAGCCTCAAACCTATCTCTCCAAATTGATACACTTCCTTACCATTCTGCAAACCGAAGGACCCACCACACTCAAACTCTTTTGATAAAACAATGTAGACATTCCATCCGGCCCAGGCGCTTTTACTGGATTTGCACGAAATACCACCTCCTTAATTTCCTCATCTGAGAACTCTTGACTAAGTAGCTCTATCTCACTAACCTCAATTTGCGGTATATGAGGTAGCGAGAAGGGGCCTATAAACTCTTCCTCCGCCAAATATAGCCTTTTGAAAAAATCTCAAATTAGTTCCTTGATCTCTTCTTCGTTAGAAACCAAAATCTCATTCTCATTTTTCTGCCTTGACACCTCCGCATTCTTTTTTTTCCGAATAGTGGATAGATGACAGAGCTTAGTATTATGCTCCCCTGAATGGATCCACTGTTTTTTGGTTTTCTGAAACCACAAAATCTCCTCCTCTTCAAGAACATCAAGGTAGGCGTCACTCAGTTTTTTGCCCAACTGAAACATAGAAGGATTATACTCACGATCCAAAGATTTCTGAATACCCTTCAACCTTGCCATTAGTAGTCTCTTCTTACGATAAATATCCCCAAACACATCATCTTTCCAAATTTTGAAATAATTCTGCCATCGATAAAATGTTATCTCCTAATTCCTCTATATCCTCCTTCCACTTGGATCGCTTAAAGTTTGGAAATTCTTTATGCAAACACCATGCGGATTCGAATCTAAATCGATTACTCCTTCTTGCTGACCAACCATCACCCCCAAACGAATAAGAATAGGCATATGGTCAGAGTGAGCGCGATCGAGGTGAGTGACTTTAGCCTGCAGAAATAAAGAATAAAGTTCGGATTTCCATAAGCTTTGTCCAATCGTCTCATGATTCTTTGGCCCGTGTTCCATGAATCGCTCCAAGTGAATTGTGGACCATCAAACCCCATATCAATTAAACCTCAATCGTGTCTCCATTCCTCAAATCTTTGCATGCGTCTATTGACAGCCATACTACCACCTCTCTTGACTTCCTCTTTCCTAACTTTATTAAAATCACCGGCAATCAACCAGGGGTCAACTAGATCTTCAAAAGCTTCTTTTAAAGCCACCCGCAGTTCCTCCCTTTATGAAGCTTATGTTTGCGCATATACCGCCAAAAAAACCCACGAATCACATCCTGATTTTGAAAGCTTGATATTTATGACTTGGCGTCCCGCTGATAGGACCTTAATATTCACCTCTGTATCCTCCCAAATAAGCCAGATTCCACCTCGATAAGTTTCTTCTTCCACCCTAATTGAGTTGGTTTTCCCTAAACTCTAAATAATCTCGCTAACTTTCTCACCACTCGCATGAGGTTCTACAATTACTGTCAACCAAACTTTGTGTGTATGAATCATATCTCTGAAACACTCTTCGGAAGTTATCTGCACATGCGCCATGATAGTTCCATACGAAAGTATTCAGCGGATGAACTAGACCATTCCATCCGTGAGAAATATTAACTGGTGTACACATTAATAAATAATATAGAGATAGATGATAACGCCCAAATGAGTTACACGCTCATGACTATGTTAGGGTCCACCCCACTTGGCTCTTGAGTTCAAACAGTCATCTCTGCTTTCGTACCCAAAGAGTCAGGTACCTGACTGTGGAGCTCTAGGTTCGAGACCATGTCTGACCCACCTACTGTATTAACTCCAGTTTTTGCCTACGACATTAGACTCGGTTCTATCTCAGAAACACCAACATCAGTATAACCAACTCCATGAGAAGGCCTGCTGTCAAACTTGTCACGTGAGGCCTCTGTCCACTTTTACTACTTCTCTTAGAATTACCTCCCTTAGTATTCGATTTGCCTGTTAAGTTCCCTTTTCCCGGTTTGTTTCGGCTACCCAAAATACTGTTCTAACCAATTCTCTCCTTGCTCCCCTCTTCTTCTATGAATAGCGATTCGAACCTCGAACCCAGATTATTTTTAGGCCCCATTTTCGAAGTGCCTTTCCCATTCTGACTTTGCCTTCTCGCTCCATTTTTGTTCCCAGTACGTTCGACTGTCATCCATTCCCAAAATGTGGGTTGTTCCCCTTCCACCACTTTAGGTGAAACCAGTAAAGCCTCATTATCTCTTCTTTGTCACGACCCCTATGTCCTCACCTTGATGTTCCTTGATTAATGGGCATTTGTCTTTTTGATGCCCAAAATGTCCATACTCGAAACATATCATGTGAACGCCCTCGTACTCCACCTTTCACGTTTCGACCCTATATGAATTTTCAGAACTAAGGGTCTATTCAAATTCAATTCTACTGCAATTCTCGTGTAATTTCCCCTTCTCATAGTTTTGGTTAATGGATCAATTCTGTCTGTTTTACCTATAAAGTCCTCCATCATCCTTAGTATACACATGGTTTAATTATGAATACCAACATTAGAAACTCTCACCCAAGTTGTAGTGGTAGTAATCGAAGCCTCGTGCGGTTTAAAATCTGGCATCCACTCGCGCACCACTGAGTACCGATCATAAATTTTCCAGGGACCACCATCAAGCACGAAGTTCAAATCATTTCGGTTTGAGAACCTAACCATGAAATACCCATGACCAACATCAACTAGCTCAAAAATTCCTTTAGTACCCCATATATGTCTTAATTTCGTGGCTAGATAATTATACCCAACTTTATAACCTAACAACCTAATTACAACTGTGTTTCTCCATAGTTCGATATCCTCAATTATCTCCTCTCTAGACTTTATGACTTGTGGATATTCGCTACCCTCAATAACTTTGTTATCTTCCACTAGTGAGGTAAAGTCTCTTATATCATCAATACCCGAAGATTTTCCTCTATTTTTATTAGGGTCAGCTATAGCAGGGATAATAGTGTATGAACCTGTAACGGCATTGTGCCACCCCGAATTTTTCCAAGGTGGGTTATTCGTGTTAGGTGCAGTCTGAGAAGCGAGTTCCTGAATGCCATCAGCATGGGCGTCAAAGACTCGAGCCCGCTTGGGTAACCTATGTTTTTCCAGCTCCGCGGAGAGGCTTAGAAATTGTCCCAATTCCGTTTCCGTTGCTGGTTTCTCATCCGTTACCATAGCATCTAGTTGTTGTTCCACTGTCGCCGAGCAGGGGCATTCGACCTGGTTACTAATGGCGGGTCCACCATTGTTTTTGTTACGAAGAGAGCTTGATTGCTGGAGAATTCTGTCACTATGAGATCGTTGTTTATCGCCTCTCAAAAAAGGGTTTTTAATAAACACATAGCCTTTTTTAAATTTGTGTTTCAACTTTCAACATAAAAATTATCTTAATTTTTAAATATATAACTTTTTAATATTTTTTAATTATTTAATGACAAACTTTTAATAAGCGGAAAGAATATTTGCTCATAATCTATTTTGGGACTCCGTCTCAATAGAAAATAGACCAAATTACACACTTTACTGAGATACGTCGACGAATAAGTTTTAGGCATTGATTAAAACATTATAGAATTGTTTTTTTAGCTTAAATACATTTAAAACTATTATATAACCATTAACTCCCGAATTATAATTATTACGACCATTAAACTCTGTAATCATGGTTAAAAAATACAATATTTAATGAGTAAGATTATTGTTACTTCCTTCATCCTAAAAATAATGTCCATTTTATTAAAAATGGTGTCTCAAAAATAATGTCCATTTAGAATTTCAAGACATTTTATTCCACCTTTTTCCACTATTACTTTTATTAAAATATTTAAATTTATGTTTCCAATGAATATTTAAAATATTAAGACACTTTATTATAAGTATTTTAGTAATGAGAAAGATAATAATTGTATTGTTTAATTTGTATGAAAAAAAAAGTGGACATTATTTTTGAGACGGAAATAGTATATCCTAAGTTCGATAAATCTCATAAATATTTTTTTTTTTTTTGCTACAATAGAGGTCAAAAGACCCTGAAGATGAGATCTTCTACAAATAAAATAAAACTAGTTATCTAATACAACTCTAGGCACTGCCCAACCACAACGGTCGCGTGCTAGAGTTCGCCACAAACCATCCGGAGGATCTGCATAAACTAACGGTCCATCTCCACTTCGCAAACCAAACTTAGCTAGCCAATCCGCACACCCATTCGCTTCTCTAAAGTTCCAAACTAGCTCAAAATGTGCATAATTATCTAAAATATTCTTACATTCACGGAGAACCTCATTCAAACTTCCCCTTGAGTTCGCACCGCCCTTCACTAGCGCGTGCAACTCACACGAGTCCGTCTCAATGATTAAATTCTCTAGCCCTCGCGATACAGCCAGACGCAAACCAAAGCGAAGTGCCAAGCTTTCCGCCTCAAATGGTGTATTCGCATCGCAATTCCCCGCAAAACCAACTAGATAATCGCCCTCACCATTACGGAATATTCCACCAATACCCGCTGAATTATTCCTTTGATCAAACGCTCCATCAATATTGAGTTTCGTCCCATTCTCTGGCTTAGACCACTTGATAAGCACACTACGCGAAGATGTGAATAAACCACCATCACGCTCTATGCTCCAAGCTCTCACATAATCCCTTGCCGCATTATTTACGATAGCCACAAGTTCATTCTTAGTTTTGACCCCCGTATCACCCTCAAAAGTGATTGCGTTTCTATTCTTCCAAATTGCCCAAACTAAAGCCGCTACACGAATACGGCGCTCTAGTCCCTTGAAAACAACGTTCTTTGCTAACGCGTGGGTCCACCACACAACTGAAACGGGGTCCAGTAGCGGCGGCCTAGCGCGAGTTTCTTCCTGGCGCTGCTGCGTCTGTTCTGGTTCACCTCGGGGCTGTTCCCCTTCTGTTCCAATTCGCAGCTGCTGTACATGAATTCTATTTCGCTGCTGTAACTCACTCGCTTCATGTTGGTGCTGTGCAGGTCCCTCCTGGCGCTGCTGTTCCCCTGAAATATCCTGCTGCTGATCATCCAAGGAAGCTCCTGTTGCAGCTGATCGTGACTCGCGCCTGTTGCTGCTGATCTCCAATTCCCGAGCTGATGCGCCAAGCCCTTCACAGAAGATCAGTCCAGCCCCTGCTTCGTCCATTCCACCTGCAAACAAACCAGGAGTATTAAATTCCCTTAATTGCAAAATGGTCCCTGTACAATTAAATGAAACTTCCCTATAAAAAGCGCAATTTTGGAACAAATGCCTTGACGTTTCAGCTGCCTCCCCACATCCTAGACATGTTACATCCTCAAGCACCCCCCTCCTAGCTAAGTTACCCCGCGTAGGAAGTCTATCCCATATACCACGCCATATCAAGATTTTAATTCTTTCCGGACACTTAAGTTTCCACACCAGGTCCCAGTTGAATTGTAAACACCCTTCCACCGCGGTCACGTCATTATAGGCGGATTTCACCGAAAAAACTCCGGACGCTTCAAGCCTCCATTTGTATGTTCTATCTTCACCAATAACCACTTCCTCAACTCCACGCCTTAACACCTCACACCCAGCTAATATATTTTTACACATTCTCGAATCCGAAGGCTTCTCCACTCTATTTAACATACCCTCATGGAAGTATTTCTGATTAAAAGCACTAACCCATAAAGCTGAGTCTCCTTGAAGTATTTTCCACCCCAACTTTGCTAACAATGCCATGTTGTAATCCTTTGCTTTACGAAAACCCAAGCCACCCTTCTTTTTCGGCCAACAAAGTTTGTCCCAAGCCAACCAATGAATTTTTCTCCCCTCTTCTGACGACCCCCAAATGAAGTCCCTTATTATTCTATCAATTTCCTCACAAACATACAAAGGAAATTTCATCGTTTGCATTAGATACGTAGGAATGGCGGATAATACTGATTTTGCCAAAGTAATCCTCCCTGCCATCGAAAGATTCTGACCCCTCCAATTAGCCAGTTTACTCTCCATGCTATTTGTAACTCTTCGGAAAAAACCTCGCGGCAACCTTTGCGATCTAATCGGCGTCCCAAGGTAAGTTCCCAATGAGTCACTAAGCACAAAGCCACTTCTATTCGCAAGCTCCACGGCTACCTCATCATCCACATTCCTGGAAAAGTAGATAAGAGATTTCTCCTCACTTACGGTCTGTCCTGCCTCATCACAGAAGACCCTAAGCACCCTAATCTCATAAATATTTCACAAGTTAGAGATACTGACAAATTGGTCTCACAATGACAAACAAAACATTCGTCTTTCTACTATTATATTTCTCTTAAAAATCTAAGTGTCATCTTAACTTGATCGTCAAAATGATAAATACACTTCTCTTGGTATTCTAACAATTTGTTTACTGCATCTGCCCTGACAAAAAAAAAAAAAAAAAAAATATACTGCATCTGCGGGTAGTAACAATTTGAACAGAGAAAAAAAACAAACAATTTGTTTACTACATCTGCGGGTATTAACATCTAAGTGTTGACTATATTTAGTAACTAACTAGTTCAAAACTCTATAACAAATTTGAACAAACATTATCTTTGATATCTTTTTGACTAACAAATTTTGCTTTGTCTATATTTAATATGTAATATAATTTGTTGATAAAAGACATTTTATATTTTTATTGAAACAAGCAATTTTTACTCAAAAGATTTTGAATACATCCTAATAGAAATATGCATACCTTACTAATCCTTTTTTGTTACTAGAGACTACAAATAAATTTTAACACTATAAGTCAAAATCCTTTAATTCATTATACTATTTATTTTTTATTTTCTATATATACTAATTCTTTCATAATTATTTCTAAACCCTATAATATCTCCACTTTCCCTCTTCTTTATCTTTTCTCCTGTAAACATACTAGGGGTGAGCACGGGTCGGGTTTACCCGGGTTGGGGTCTAGGGTAAAGGTAGGGTAAAATTGGAAAGTGGTAAAACTTGTGGGGTAAACCCGTGGTAAGGGTAAGAAAAAACTTACCCCGGGTTATGTCGGGTTAACCAACGGGTTACCCCGGGTCACCCCTTGGTAAAATATATTTCATTTTCATGGAAAAATTATCTATATATTAAATTTTATAGTCTAAACCATAAATTAATTTATACAAACTTTACACAAAAAGGGATTCTATATAGTAAGATAGATGTTTAATGTATTGAGTCATCCCTTTCTCTACAACTCTCTTTCTCCACAACTCTGTCATTGCTTCTCACTTCTTCATGGCAAGTAATATTTCAAAAGTGGAACTAAAGTTGGTGCAACCTGTATAAAACAGTAATCAATTATATGCTCACTCATCAACTATTAAAGAAGAGAATTGCGGAGTTATTGAAAAAACAAACAGACCTGGTCGATCTTCAATTCATCAGCATAGTAACTTTCTCTTCAATACACTGATGTGGACAAAAGCGCCTCTCCTGAAACAATTTATGAAAATTAGTTATAATTAAAGCAAATAATACTCATATTTAAGCTTAACTAAAAATGTGAATATTGGAGCGACTTGAATTGGTGAGTTCTATGCAATATCTGCACCTCCTCTTGAATCAGCAATGTTCATCATCTTAATTAATTCATTTTTCATCACAACTTCACATACATCCCTTTATATTTATCAGCTTATCCAAATCACATTCACTGCACAACAAACAATTAAACATAATTATTTAATTAAGCTTGGATGGGGCTATCATTACCCATTTCCATTAGCATAAGTACCTAAATCATTACACATTTCAATTAGCATCACAAATACCTAAATCATCATCATTAGCAGGAGCCTTGGATAAGGCGATTCTTCCTCTTGTTCAACTTTTCAGCCATTTTTTCCTCCCGAATAACAATAACATACCCATTAAAAAAAAGTAAGAAATGATTAACAAATAAGGGAGAGAGCAAAAACTTAATGTTGATGTTAATATAAAGAAGTAAAATACCGATACAAAGAAGTAAAACTGTAAGCCTATTTCACAACAAGAACTCAAGAAGCCAAAGATATTAATGTATACTTACGGCGGCAAAAAGATGAAAAGACTGTAAATCAAAATTGTAGAAGGTTGGAGGCTGGAGTTTTTACCACTGATCTGGTATGATTTGGGGTAATACCACTGTGAAAGGAAAGAAGCGTAGCATAGAAGAGAGGAGAGGAGAAGAGAAATAGTTACCGTGTAAAATGGCTTTTTGGCCAAAATAGGACTATATATAATTTTATTTTTATTTTTAATGTAAACAGTGTACGGGTGAGTCGGGTTAGACCCGTATGGTATTAAGCCAAGGCTTAAACCGAGGCAATAATTTTTCGGGTCCAAAATTGAAAGGTAGGGTATATAATGGGCTAGGGTAACTTTTACCCTTTTTTGGGCCGGGTTTTCTTACCTAACGGGTCGGTGGTACCCTTTACCCTTTTTCTGCTCACCCCTAAAACATACTCTCTCTTCATTTTCTTTCATTTTATTTCTTTAGCAGCAAAACAACCATATCACAACCTTCTTATCCTTCCGGGTAGTTCAACTTGGGCCAAGGTTCATTAATGGTGAAGTATCTTCCCCGAAAGATTACGAAGCTCGCTGTTCGGACAACCATGTTGGAAGTTGTCTTCTCCTTCTCCGTCGGTCAGTAGATCCATTTAGGCGACAAAGCTATCTTTCCGACCCGTCAGCAACTTCGAGTCCAGCAGTCTTCGCCAAAGCTCATCAACTTCGAGCAGATTCAGCTGTTTTCACGCCGGAGCTCAGCAACTTTGAGTTTGAGATATGATTCGATGTACTACACAAGACCACCACCGTTGTTGCAAAAGCTTACAACCTTCGAGGAGACCACCACAAAGCCCTTCGAGCATTTGATTCACTGCTCCACCGTCGAAACTCGCTGGAGAAGACACTGCTCCACTTCTCGGTTCACAGCTCCATCGTAAAATATCCACTACTCGGCTCGCTGCTGCACTGCTCGGTTCACCTTCGCTCAGTACTTTGCTCGAGCTTGAACCTTCACCTGCACTACTCGAGCTTGAACCTTTGCTCAGTACTTTGCTCGTTTGGTGAAGTGTAGTTTTTTTTTCTTTTGCTGAGATTAACAGTTGGATTTTTTTTTTTTTTTTTTGTTTCTTTTGCTTTTTTTCTTGTTTCTTTTGTCTTGTTGGAGGTGGGTGGAGAAGATGCTCGTTACATTTTTTTTCTTGGCGACTAATTGATTGCCTTTTTTTTCCTTTTCTTTTTTGAGCGTGTATATTAATAGTGTAATAGATTATTTTGTACTTTTTTTCTTTTTCTTGTAATGTATTAACTTTTAAATTATATAAATAAATATAATTTAGTATTTTGTAAATACTTGTTTAATTTTTCCAAATACTCAGTAACTTTTACTAGCGATTCAATAAAGTTTTCAATACTTAATAAAATCAATGAATACTCAGAAACTTTTTTGGAGACTCATCAACTTTTCCAGTACTCATTTTTTTTGGTGACTCAATATTTTTTTTCGAGTACTCAGAACTTTTTTTTGCGACACTGGCGGTGGTCGGCGGTGATTGGCGATGGTCGGTGGGTTATAGTCGGAGCTGGAAGATATTGATACTTAGTGAAGGAGGAGAGTATATAATGGTAATTGAGGAAAGAGAAAAATGATAAAGGATGAGAGAAAAAAATAGTAAGGGAGGAAATAGAAAATTAATAGAGTAGAGAGAAAAATCTACTTCCGTCTTATATATACTTTAAAGATATTCTTGATCCACAATAGTTCAAAAGTTTTTTAGAAAATAGTAGATTAAGGTATTACTTTTAGGGCACATAAATAATCGCCAAGAATACATAAGTAATTCACCTTTGAAACTATTGATAATATATTTAAAAGACAGAAAATAAATAATTACATAAATCAGGTTGCCCTACTGATTCCGAGTGTATTCAGTCTACATTTTAAAATATTATATTGAATTTTGTATAACCTATGGGGTTTGATGGACTTTTAGATAATTTTGATTCAAAAAACTCTCAACAAATTTTACTAAATTTTATGACAGGTTATAATAAATTTTAGAGTAAATAACACTTTTGCCCCCTGTGTTTATACCCGATTGACAGGTTGCCCCCTAACTCTTAAAATGCGCCTAGATGCCCCCTAAGATTTGTTTTTGTGACCCGTTACCCCCTACTGCGTGTTCCGTCCATTTATCACCGTTAAAAGTGACGTGGCAATTCCACGTCACATTTTTTTTTTTTTTTAAATCCAGGTGTTAATTGCGTTTTTAATTAACTTAACCCTTATTTTAACAAGGGCAAGATGGGGAATTCACCAAAGGCTATCCTATATATACCCCAAAAACACTTTAACATCTTAACTTAACCAAAAACGAAAATCAAAAGGAGAAAAAGGGTTCGGTTTGGGGAAGAACTCGAAGAACACCAAAACCCTAGCTTTCTACAGTAATTCGCGTCGGATCCTCCCAATACCTTCAACGTTGATGCCGATGTCGCCCCTTAAAGCCGATAGCGCTGGTTCTTCTTCGCACTACACTTCTCAAGTCCCCTATTGCAGATGCAAGAAACTAGCAAGGCTTCACACCTCTTGGACAGATACGAATCCTTGCAGGAGGTTTTACAGGTGCATGTATTGGGGGTGTTCAATGGATTGCAAGTTCTTCATGTGGTTGGATGAGCCATTGCCGGAGGCTACTAGTTCGATAATTCGAGGGCTTCTATTTAAAGATTCGAATCACTGTCTTGAGAAAGATGCAATGGAGACGAAGATGAACTTGTTGGTCTCTGATTACGGAGATATGATGATGTTAGAGAAAAAAGCTTTTGCAGATTGGAAGCTTGAACATGAGAAAGTGAATGAACTGAACACACAGTTGGTTGAATTGCAAGAAAAAGAACAAGTTGTCTCAAAAGATTTGAAATTTGAGCGTGTGAAAGTAACTGTCTTGGAGAATGAGGTGCAACGTCTTAACATATCGATGGACACTATATCTCGGGAAAACAAGTTTCTGAAATGGACCTGCTTCATGATTATATTCCTCTTCCTCTCCATTTTGTCTTGTATTAGTGTGTCAAAGAATTAGAATGTTGTTGGAGGTGTATTTTGGTTTAGCCAGAGTGATGCAGCAGGTGGTTGCAACTGATGGTGTTTTGTGTTTGATTGATCATTTTGTTGAAGTTTGCAGCTGTTGGTGTTTTGTGTTTGTTTTATCAGTTTGTTGAAGTTCTAAATCTGGTGTAATGTGTTAGTTTTCAGCTTTGTTTGTAATTGACTGTTTAACTAAAGTTTTTGGTTTTTGTTGAATTGGATTATGAAGTTATTGCGGTTTGTTTAAGTTGTGTTTTGCTGTGCAATGAATATAGTATGTTAAAGAAACACTTAATGGACAATAGAATCTAATGAAATCTAAAAAAAGTAGATAAAGATAACAATAAAGTGCTGGCATTACATAGACCATAGCAAAAAAAATATTCAAAGCATCCACTTGTGCACTAGCATACAAAACACCACAGACCTGCAATAAAGGCCTTACCAACAAAAAAACAGTATTTAAATACCACCTACACCTCATACTAGAAACCCTTAAAAACCACATCCTTGCTGCGTGAAGATCTACTTTTACACAAAATAAAAGTCACAAAACACAGAAATATAAAACACTCAAATCTGCAGAATTCTTCAATCTTTAGCTTCTTTCCTAGTTTTTACTGAAGAACTGGTGGCTGCCTTCCTCAAACGAAGTGCTTCAGCAACAGTTACATACTTTGGATCACCCTCTCGCATTACCACCCCCTGTTTATGCTGGATTACGCGCCGCTTTTTCTCTGGTAGTCTTGTGTCTCCTTCCTGGTAGAATGATAAAGAAGAAGTTAAGCATTCTGTAGCATGTAATGGTGTAAAAAAAATCAACACATGGCTAACCTCAGGTAAACTCCTTTTTGATCCTGATTCTGCTGGTGGTTTATCATGTTTGAACCTCACCTACATGGTAAACAAATAAAAGCATTCAATAAAGGTATCTGCAGAAGGTCTTTTTTGCACAATTTTGTAGATCCAGGGGGCATTTAGTCACTGAAATAAAAGTCTAAGGGGTAGTTAGTCAAATCATTATATACTTACCCCTGGGATGTTCCTTAATGAATTCTTCTTTTTTTGCTTAGGGGGGGCTTTCTCCTTTGTTTTGTCTATGCTAATCTGCTCACTTGTTTTCTCATTCTCATTTGTTTGTGCATCCCCAGCATTTTTATGCTTTGCTTTTTCCAATAGTTCTGTTAACTTCTCCATCTTTACCTTCTGCATAAACAAAGTAAGTTATAGGGGGTAAGTAGTCAAGACATAAACAATTATAGGGGGTAAGTTGACAAAACATAATAAGGTATAGGGGGTAAGTAGTCATAAACCATAACTTTAAAGGGGGTATTAGTACAAACCTTTAAAATTGATTTAGGAGGATTATTTGTAGTCTTCTGTTTTTGTTTCCCAGATTCATCAACCTGTAATCATTATTCACATAATACAATGTCTTATAAACAATACCTAATGCAAAAAATAGTTTCTATTTCAATAATAATGACCTCTAATGGTGATGTAGGAGCAACAGAAGTATTTCCCTTTTGTGTCCCTGGTTCATCTTCCTCTAAAGATATAGGCATTGTGCTTGAACCTCCTGAAACTGTCTTCAATCCTTGATCCTTAATTCTACTGCTTTGGCGTATTGGTTTTTCCACTGCTTTGTCTGGTATGCGCATCTTTGGTCTGGACTTAGGTGGACTATCAACTACTGGCTCAACTGATCTGTGTACTGGAAAGCGCATCTTTGGTCTGGATCTGTGTGTTGAATTATCACCTGCCTCCTGTGATGTTTGTCCTGGTAAGCGCATCCTTGGTCTGGATCTAGGGGGTGAGTTAACTCCTGAATCCTTTTCCTGAGGTAAGCGCATCTTTGGTTTTGATCCTCTGGTTGCCTTAGCAATTGTTTTTTTCTCTTTGTCTTTCTCACCAATTGTATCTTTTTTTGTCACATTTAAATTTTCAGGCTCAGATGGAGTAGATTGTGGGTTAGAAGGAGCAGAGGGTTGGACTTCTAACTCATCAAACATTTTGTTAATCGTCTCATCTGGGGTCTCATCCACATCTGCATTAACACCAACACCCCTACCATCAGCTACACCATCTTCCATAACTTCATTGTCACCAACACCCCTACCATCAGCTGCACCATCTCCCATAACTTCATTATCACCTTGAATATCCTCCAATCCTACTGTTTCCTGTTCTGTAGTACTTAAATTTGCCTTACATGACCTTTTGTTATGGCCTTCTCCCTTGCAAATTGCACATTTATGTGAAGTACCTTTCAGTAACATCTTTTGAACACCTTCAGATGTTCTTTCTTTCCTCCACTTTTTAACCTGGTCCTCATCTGCCTCCTTAGTTCTTGCCCTTTTGGGTCTGCCAACCAACTTAAAAGCTACTGGAGGTTCTACACTTACAGGCCTTGTACTAGGCCACATCTTTGGTCCATTTATAGGGTATATCATTGGTGTATAAGCCTTCATATACGTCACCTTTGAGTAGCATTCGTGGACATAGTTTTCTGGGTCTTTACCTATGTATTGAATACTCGCTATCGCATGAAAGCAAGGTATCCCAGATAGCTCCCACCTCCTGCAGGGACAGCTATTTGTATCTAAATCTACAGCATACGAATCTGTTCCAAGGTTCCTTACTTCAAATTTCATTTCACCGCAAAACACTGCATGCCACTTTCCACTGTTTGTTTTACCTTTATTCACCAACTTCCTAACCTTAGGACATAGATCACCTTCGTATTTTGTCATCCATGCTCTTTTAGACTGAAGCCTTTTCAAACTATACATCCTGAGACCCTCTAGTATGAGGATGATAGACTTGTCCCAGAGCAAAAAAAACCTTTACTGTCAGTTGTGTAGGGGGTAGGAAGTAGTAATTATCTAAAACTAAGTAGGGGGGAAGTGGTCATTAAATAAAACTTTATAGGGGGTAAGTAGTCATTATGTAAAACTAAGTAGGGGGTAAGTAGTCATTAAATAAAACTTTATAGGGGGTACGTAGTCATAAATTAGCACTTTATAGGGGGTAAGTAGTCATAATACCTGACTTTTTTTATGGCATTGTTATAGCTTTCACAGATGTTGTTAAGTAGAAGATCACATTTTGTAACAGTACTAAAGTGAGACCTTGTCCATGTCTTGGGATCTAAACTAGATAGCCAATTGAATGCCTCCTCATTCATGTTTTTAATCTCAGCCATGACCTCATTAAATATGTATTCTGTGGGGGCCCTAGCAGCTTCCCAAACTTTGTCTTTTAAGGCCATTCCAGGATGTTTGATTTTGAAATTATTGTAGAGATGCCTTACACAATGTCTATGTTCAATATCTGGAAGCATGTCACTCATCACTTGAAGCAAACCCTATACACACATACATTTAGAAATAAATTCAGTGTTCTAAAGAAAACAATTTAATTAAGACAGTGAAGGATAACCAACCTTTTGTCTATCTGATATGAAAGTCCATTCTTCTTGATTAGTAATACCAAGATCTTGTATCAACAGATTAAAAAACCATCTCCAAGAATTGATATCTTCTTTCTCAGCTACACAATACAAAATTGGGAATATACAATTGTTCCCATCAATACCAACTGCTGTCAAAATTACACCAGGATGTGGACCTTTCAAGTGACATCCATCAACCCCAACAACCTTTCTACAACCCTCTAAAAATCCCCTTCTGCAACCCTCTAAGCAAACATAAATTCTTTGAAATCTTTCTACTCCAGTTACCTCATCAGTAGTTGTTTCAATTGCTACAGTACTTCCAGGGTTACTTCTTCTTATTTCTGCTGCATAATCAAAAAGCTTTTTGTATTGATCCTTGTATTCAGCCTCAATCATGCTTTTTGCAGACTTATATGCCCTGTAGCATGTTCTGGTACTAACATTAACTGAATAATCCCGATGCACTAACTGTTGAAAGTCACTCACATTACTGTAGAGGTTCAATCTTATCATATCTTTAAAAGTATTTGCCAAGAACTTTGCAGTAACATGCTTATGGTTAAGGTTTTTACCACAACTATGTTTATTACATAAACTCATTATCACCAGCCCACCAACCTTTTCTTTATGCGATGCATATAAAAACCACCCACATCCTGCTCCTTTGCAAACAACTCTAATCCGATTCCAATCGTTCTTCACAAACTTAATGTTGACCACCTTTCTTATGGCATGTGTTCTTACTGCTTGTCTAAGATCAGAGGCATTCGCAAATGTCAATCCTAAAACAAATCTAGGCTTCTGCATATCTATACTCGCCTTAAATAGGGGGTATTTCATCTTTTTCTTGCGCAACTTTTTATTTTTTCCATCTTCATCTGTACCAGAAGAAGAACTAGCTGTACTCAGATCTTCGGAATCATGTATATATTCATCCGAATCTGTCCCACCACCAACATCATCACTATCGCCTTCAGAAGCATCTGCATCATCATTTTCCACATTCATTCTATCCACTTCCACATCCGAGTCAATGAATGTATTATAATCCTGGTCGTCATCACCCTCACTCAAATCGATGTCGCTATCTATTATATAATCGTCATCAGTTGTGGATTCTTCATCCACATCTTCATCAGGTTCAGACAACTTCTTTTTCTTTTGAGAACTATCTTTCCTACAACCTTTATTGTAACTCTCTCGTTTGGTACCACTAGGGCCCACTCCTTCTACTCTTGTTCTTTTTATACTAGCCCTCGTACGTTTCTTGTTACCTACTGTTTCTGTTTTCTTTACTTGTGAACTGGTTTGTTTCTTCTGTTGTTGTATAACCAACTTCTTCTTCTTTATGACATTAGCAAGTAACTCATTATCACTGAACTCCTCATCCACATCTTCTTCACCATCAGGGTTGTTAATGACATTATCCGAGTCATCTGTTAGGTCTTCATCTATAAGCCGGAAAGGCCTCAATGGAGATTTATGTTTGGAACTCCTCGTAGTCACATTATCTTCAGTGTTCAAAGCTTTCAACACTTTATCCAACATATCATTAACAGACTTCTCCTTCTCTCCTATATCAGAGAGTTGTTCTTCCAAACTGTCATCCCCTTCCTTCTCATTAATTTGTGTGCTTTGTTCTTCAGAAACAACCTGAAACAAAGAATGAAATATTTAGGGGGTAATTTGTCAAGCATACGAAATAGTAAGGGGTAAACTGTCACACAACCTTTGTCCCGTCTTTGCAATTCTGGTGTTCTTCTTCAACATTACTATCATCCACTTTATTATGGACTTCATCAGCAGTCTGAGATACTTCTTCACCATTAACTCCTTCCTCCTTTTCACCTTCATTGTTATCACAGGTCTGAGCTCCTTCTTCAGAAACAACCTGAAACAAAGAATGAAATATTTAGGGGGTAATTTGTCAAGCATACGAAATAGTAAGGGGTAAACTGTCACACAACCTTTGTCCCGTCTTTGCAATTCTGGTGTTCTTCTTCAACATTACTATCATCCACTTTATTATGGACTTCATTAGCAGTCTGAGATACTTCTTCACCAGTAACTCCTTCCTCCTTTTCACCTTCATTGTTATCACAGGTCTGAGCTCCTTCTTCAGAAACAACCTGAAACAAAGAATGAAATATTTAGGGGGTAATTTGTCAAGCATACGAAATAGTAAGGGGTAAACTGTCACACAACCTTTGTCCCGTCTTTGCAATTCTGGTGTTCTTCTTCAACATTACTATCATCCACTTTATTATGGACTTCATCAGCAGTCTGAGATACTTCTTCACCAGTAACTCCTTCCTCCTTTTCACCTTCATTGTTATCACAGGTATGAGCTCCTTCTTCAGAAACAACCTGAAACAAAGAATGAAATATAAGTTAAAGAACTGAAAGGGGTAAACTGTCAAATGACTTTCTACCTTAAAACCTTCTTCTACAAGCTTGTTTTCCTCTAAGCTTTTCACTTCATTACAGTTTTGAACTAATTCTTGTTCATCTACTTCTACTTCATTAACATTGACTTCTTCTCGCTGGTTAACTGTTTCTTCATCCTTTTTCCACTTTAGTAACAAAGGCATGAAGATGGGAGATTGAAGAACTTGGTCATCAGGGCCTATGGGATTATTCACAACGTAAAGGTCCACAGTTACGTTGTTGTCTGCGATTCTACACATCTCCATGCCTTTGTCCTCGCTATCTAAACATACTAACCCATCAGGTAGATTTGAACCCACTTTCAAATAATAAACATCAGAGTAACAAATTACACCCAATTTCGAAAGAATTTTCCTAAGAACTGGTATACTAAACTTGTCATAATGACAACCGTCAACGTACTCTATGCTCACTTCATGATAGCAACTCTTATCTTCATTAAAGAACCCACCGAAGTGAATCCTTAGTGCGAATTTATCTGTTAAACAAGCAAATTTTAATTGAATATATTAGTTACCAAATACATTAAGAATCACAAAATGGAAAAACAATAATCAAACTACGGGTATGGTAACCGAATCCCGTAAAATCTGCTATTATTACTAAGAAAATCCCTCAATCCACGCGTGATATCTATGTATGTAATAAATTTAGTACAAAACCCTATATTTTCGGGTTAAAGGATCTTAGCCAATGAGCAAGGATTTAGGGTTAATAAATAAACCCACTTACTCCATTGATTTGCCTGCGCCATTGATCTTCTTCAAAGCACACGAACTTTGCTTTCCTGGGTTTGGATTTGGTGTTCGTCGAGTTCTTCACAAAACCCGCGCTCCTTGGTTTTCTCCTTTTGATTTTCGTTTTTGTTAAGTTAATTTGCTTTGTTGTTTTTGGGGTATATATAGGATAGCCATTAGTGAATTCCCCATCTTGCCCTTGTTAAAATAAGGGTTAAGTTAATTAAAAACGCAATTAACACCTGGATTTAAAAAAAAAAAAAATGTGACGTGGAATTGCCACGTCACTTTTAACGGTGATAAATGGACGGAACACGCAGTAGGGGGTAACGGGTCACAAAAACAAATCTTGGGGGGCATCTAGGCGCATTTTAAGAGTTAGGGGGCAACCTGTCAATCGGGTATAAACACAGGGGGCAAAAGTGTCATTTACTCTAAATTTTAACATTATTTATCAAATTCTACATGATTCTAAATTTATTGAACTTTCAAACCAAATTACGCCATATTATAAATTATAAATTATAAATTATGTAAATTTAAATGATATATATCATTACTCTATTAATAGCGCTGACTTTTTTTTTCTACTTACAAAGCTCGAATCTAAAGAGAGTATATACATAAATGACAAACAGAAATCCCACAGTACTCACTCATTGATAACATGAAGAACAAGCACCCATCATGTCCAACAATCGATCCTAACAATCCGAAATTCTTGAATGCCTCATACACAACCCTACCGTAAACTGTCTGGATGGGATGCCACTATCCCATTTACCATCGTTGGATAGAAATATTTCATCATAAAAGCCAATTTCCCAGCCACTATAATTCTGAAATACTGATGGTTAAGGGATATCCTTTTATGAAGAAAGAAAATCAGAAATAAAAGTAAGGCTGTTGTTTTAGCAAGGCCGCTAACCAAAAATAAACCAAGAAAATCATCCAGGATAAGAGTTCTCGGCTCAGGCTGGCCATAATTTTGAGGATTGGGAAAGCTACTTTTATCTGTTTTCCGGTGATTATACCATAAATTCTCCAATTCTAAAAGCTTCCCATCTACTCGAAGTTTCATAATTGCTCTTGATATCTCAGGCATTAATGGAGAACCTTTTGTAAATGCCTGTAAAAGGTGTAGATGTATAGAATAAGACGATTATACACTTAAAAAGAAGATAACGTATCAGTGTTGTATCCTAGTCCCTATTTATACATAATTATATATCCTATTATTGTTACTTCTTTTTCATCTTTTTTTTCCATTAACTTCTACATTTTTTCCCCAGTCCTTAGTTAGCCAAGTTAAACGGATTTGGCCACATTCATAGCGTCTCCTATCAGCTCCAATTGCCTCTAAACACACAAAACAAACTGATGCATGCATACACGCCTATATATAAAACCGCATAGAGAGGATATACCTTAAGCCTAGGTTCCTCGACCCTTGGTCAGACAAAACTTTTTCTTACTTATACTAATGGGTTTGAACAGTTGAAATTTGCAATTTCTAAAACCATCCCTGGAAAAGATAATATCCACTACCGATATGAATACATACATAAGTTACAGATTATTTATAAGAGAAATGGTTGAAGAGAGAAATACTCACGAAACCAAACCCATTGGTATTTGCAATAGTTTCAATCATGACATACTTAGATGGATAACGAGCAAGGAATATCTTGATGTAAGGTATTTCATCTACTATAGCACCAACACCACCATGTTCACTTCCTTTAGATAATGCATCATAATAGTCATCCATTGAACTATAAGGACTAAGGCTAAAATTTAAGTTATTAACAACCTCTCCACGTTCAAAAGAACCATCTTGGTAGCCAATACTACCCCCATTAGCTAATTGAATTTGTTCCACTGTCAAAATCGAACTCAAGATTGCAGTATAACTTGATGCCAATATAAATAACAGAAACAACCACACGCTAACTACAAATTTGGAGAGATTACTCTTCAACCTTTCTCCTGCCACACATAACAAAAAAAATAAAAATTAAATGGCTTGATTGACCGAAAGAAATTAAAAGGATGACTAGATGAGTGTTTATGAAAGGTCGTCTGAATATAGGAAGGGGAGTACATTTTATGTTTTTCGGAGAAATAAAAGGGTTAATGCTTTCGGCACTCTTGTCCACTATCTTATAAAAGACACGGTATATTTAAAAAAGAAAAAACAATGAGTTATGAAAAACTTTAAATTTTGAGTTTTGGAAAGTTTTTCATAGCTCAAAATTTAAGTTTTAGAAAGTTTTTCATAACTAAACAACTTTTTTTATGGGTAAAAAAATAAAAAGATAATATATGTGGCGTATTTTATGGGAAAAAATGATGGTTGTGATGAATGTGGAATTAAGTCTAACTTGAGAGATTTCTTGAGCATTAATCCTAAATAAAATATATTAAACTGTGATTGTACATGTATTCCATGTACCTAGGGCTGTAAACAAGTCGAGGTGAGCCTAATACTAGATGTGCAGACTTGTTTATTTATTTATAGACTTAAACGAGGTGAGCTCGAGTTCAAGCCGAGATGTGAAGTTAGTGTTCGAACTCGGCTTGAATATAACAGAGCCCGAGCTCCAAAACTTGTTTAAATCATTTTCGAGCTTGAAATTTTTTTTTTCTCACGCTTATTTGGATTAGTAATAAAATAGAGTGTTCCAAGTCTTTTAATTTTATAGATTTTCAATTATAATATAATTGACTATTGTAAACTATCATTAAATACAATCACTTACTTTTTTCTGGATTGTTATATTTTGAATGCTCTTGTATAATTGGGTAGGTAGAGGGGAAAAGTGAAAGATAAGGGTTGGGATAAGATAGGTTATGTATATAGTAATTAGTTTTAAATTTTTGAAATGTCAATATTGACAAAGAATATTTAATAGACATTCATAAAATCTCGCGAGCAGGCTCGACTCGGCTCATTTAACAAACAAGCTCGTTTTGGGCTCGAGCTCGACTCATTTAGTTTAGCAAACGATCTCGAGCCAAACTTTTTTCAAGCCTAACTCGAGCTGCTCGCGAACGGCTTGGTTCATTTACAGCCCTACCGGTATCCATGGAATAATATTACTATCCTATAAAAAGTTAACAATACTTTTTCACCACCTAGATCCTATGTATATCTTAATTTACATCTAATTTATTTTACTATCTCGTGAAATAAAAGTTGAAGGTACAAGATGAATTTAGATTGATGTGTACAAATTTGGACTTCCTTAATAATAATCTTATGAAATGAATCCACCCTTTAAAATTTAATTTGTTTCGGGCTTGCCAGATAGATGATACAGTAAATGCAACGATAATGCGTCATATCTTTTTATCCAAATTCCCCCTCCCCTTTTGTCTTCTTTAGCCATTTGAGGACACTAGAGTGAATATCATTTTTTTTGAAATACCAAGTCAAACTCTTATGTCTTGTAAAAAATCTCTTGAGATGTCACACATAAAAAATAAATACCGAAAACGTCTTAAAATCACCTCCATATAGTGAGAAAATAGGGCCCAACTTCATAAATACGAGCCGATCATTGATGGAATGACAATCTCAAAGTATCATCCAAACAATAATCGAGTGTTTTGGAATGACACAGATGTCTCGAACAATTCCTTCCAAAGCTTTGGCGAAGAGTGCACCCAAAACAAGTCAGAAGAATGTCCAAGTAACCCTTTATGCTATCCGCTAATAAGCGAATTCCACACAAACCGTTCATCAACATTAAGTTGACTCCCTTCATCAAATCATTTTTCAATCAACTCTTTTGCTCCACAAAGACTCCCACATGACAATCTCAACTCTTCCTTTATGTCCCATTTTTTGGAATAAAGGAGAGCCACATTTCTTCACTTCATAATCCCAAATGTTTCCATCTTTGAGTATCTTTTGTATATCCATTTTATTCAAAATGATTCTTATTATCCTCAATCTTTCAAAGTATTTTCATGAGCAACACCTTGATCCAAACTAACAACTCCTTAGATTTACATATAGGTCTCCAGGCAACAGTAGGGGTTTCTTATTCTAATAGAAACAACAACAGATACTAATAATTTAATCTCGTGTCAAAACAAAGATCGGATAAACCGATAGCCAAAAGTATCATATTCCTTGTACACTAATCAGATTAGAGTTAGTCAACCAACTAATTGTAATGATGGGGTGTTTCATGACTAGACAACTCTTTAAATTTATCTAAGAAAGACGTAAAATCCCTTGTCAACATAATAGATGCCGAAGTGGAATACAAAGATAATGAAATGATATCTCAACCCTCATTAATCGTGTTGCATCCTCAATAAGCTCAATCTTGTCTACTGAATTCTCACACAATACACACACATTAAGGTGAATATCTGAATACCTAGAAAAAATTATTTATGCAATCAAATAGTATCTTTACATACATAGAGTTTCCCCTAGCCAAGAGCATCATGTCATTAGTGAAGGAAATATGAGTAGTTGTTAGCTTTTTATATTTCAAGTGACATTTTAAATGTTTGCTAGTCATTATCTTTTATATTAGAATAGAAAGATACAACAAACATAAACTAAATATGTAAGGATATAATGGATCACCTTGACGTAAGCATTTTCCTCCTTTAAAAATTCCATGCACGACTCCATTACTAGCCACCAAATACGAAAGAATGGTAATTCAAGCAACACACTTTTTCAGAAAGTATAATGCTTCAAGTTCCCCCCAAAAAAAATCCATGACATAGAGTCGTTGACTATCTGAAGATCAATCTTAAACGTACATCTTGAAGTTCTCTTTTTTTGGTAGCCTTTGACGAGATTTTGCATCAAATTTTCATTATTAGACATAAGTTTACCTAACACAAAAGAGCTTTACACCCTATCAACAATACCATCCAAAAACAGGCTTTATCCGTTTCACAATAATCATCTTAATGACCTTATAAAATACCCTACAAAATGATATAGATCGAAAGGCATCCACAATCTTTGAGTGTTATAATGGTGTAATTGATTAGTTTTGGAAGAAAAATTAAGGTGAAAAATACCTTAATCTCCCAATCACCCTACTACCCACTATGTTCTTAGACTTTTGAAAATTTCTGACAAATGAACCCGGTGCTTTATCATTCCCTAAGCAAAATAATAACCTCTTTTAATCTCATTACTCCACGCTTCGGCACACAAAGCAACCCCTTACTCCTTATACATGATCTTCCCTTATTCAAATATATCATTTTCAAATGGTAAACTGGACGTGTTGGTACCCAACAATGACTTGTAATACTTAATGAACAACACATAGATTATTCATTTTAAGTTGAATCAGGCCCATTAGAAGTTTAATCGACACAAAAACTTTCTACTCTGCTTGCTATTTATAATTCCATAGAAAATGTTAGTACACCGATCACTCTTTAACATATATCCACACCTTGCCTGTTGTTGATAAAAAATATCCTCCACTTTGATCAATGTAGTTGTTTGCTTACGTAGCTTTCCATTCTCCCCTATAATAATGGTATTAGTCACATCCTCATGACTCATGTTCTTAACCTCTTCAAGAGCCACAATTGATCTTTTTTAACTATTTGGAATATGTGAGAAGTGTTTTTTATGAGTTCCCTTAGATAAAACTTTAAACTCATCAATTTTCACACAACACATATTTCTTAGTTACCATACTCAAATCATGAACCCAATTGGTCTTCTCACCTTCATTATATTCCTCATGCTTCGCTCATATATAATAAAGAAGAATAACCGGGTAGGTCTCTAATGTTTCTCATTTTGTGATAGATTAAGCCACTCACGAGATATTCTTGGAGTTTATTGGGCCTAAGTGCAAAAGTTTTCCCTATTATTTGACATGTTGTACTTTTCTCTCTAGTTTTGAGATTTGCTGCTATTATAGAGTTTTTGTGCTTTAATTGTGTGTTAAGTGTGTAGATTTTAGGTACATGGTTGATACAATGTCCCAAGATGAAGATAAGAAGTCAAAAAGTCAAGTCAAACCCCAAGGCAAGGTGCAAGATGAGATTAAAGTCACTTTGGGAAGTTGAAGTGTTCATTGGAATTGTCTTGACGACATATTGTTTCTATCACCACAAGAAATTGGTAAGGGATTTCGAAGAATTCCTTCCGATTCCAAGAGAGCTTGAAGTTAGTGTTGGGAGGGAAGTGATGAAAGTCAATTCGAAGCTGACTCGAGAATTTATACTATTTGCTTCCACAGTGACTCGAACCAGCCCATCACTAACTAAAAATGGGTTAGGCCATCTTTAACCTAATTAAGCAAGCCCATGGGGGACCTAAACGTTTTTAGTTAGTATATAAGTCTCATATAAGCTCTACAAATATATACAACTCATTTACTACTCATTCTACACGTTTTTGAAGAGTAGAGAAGAAGAGAGGGAAGGAAGGGGTTTTCACCAAAAACCACGATTCTTCCTCATCGGAGCTCCGAATCCATTCATTCAAAAGACTAACTTTATTTTGATCTATATTTCAAACATGATTATAGTATTATTATTAATTAGTTTTCATTATCTTAGTATTAACCAACCCTCATTGCTTGAGGATTGCAATTATGTACAAACCTTGATTGATTATTTTGATGTTTCTTATGCTGTCTGGAATTTTTATTTAATTAATATGAGTTTTGCATCTATTGGGAAAAGGAATTGTGTTAAATACTAATCTCATTCTGGCCAAATAATTAGGATTAGCCTTATTAATTGAATTAGCGTCCAGGAGGGGGGGGGGGGGGGGGTCTAATTATTGATTTGCGTATATGCGTTTGGAGTCCGTTAGTGAGCTGACATGTCTTGACTAACCGATTAGCAAGTAGGGAATTTATTTAATCTTGACAATTTTGGGTATATGAGCCTCCTAAGTCGACCCTTATGGGAGTTAGGAGGACTTTAGAATCCATGTTAATACTAACAACTCAATTACCCTTATATAAAGAATAGTATAACTATCGATTTAGGCGAGTACTTAACAATCCCTAAGCATTACTCTCATATTTGAAAAATTTCCCTTTCATTGATTGTTCTTTCAATTCTCTGGTTTAATTTATATTAATTGTAATTTTATATTTAGTATTATAAAACCCTTTTTTTTTCATTTTTTCCCATTCTCTCTTTCACAAACTATTCAATCTTATATTAAGAAACACCTCGAGATAACATTGATAATACCTGAGGAGAGGATCAATCCATATACTTATTTTATTACTTGACAACGACCCGTGCACTTGCGAAAAGTTACCTCCTTATCTAGGTGCTGATTACTATCGAATCCGTTGGAGAAATAAGTTTTTGGCGCCGTTTCCGTGGATTATATTGTTATCTTTTTGTGTTTTTTAGTATAATTTGTTTAGTTTTTCGTTGCATTACTTGTTTTCTTATTTTTGTTTTCCTACATCTTTCATAGGTTTTGGTGTATGCTCTCAAATCCAGAGAAGTTGCTTCGAGATCAAAGTAAGAGAGAAAGAGAAACACTCGTGCCAGTTGTGATGGCCAATCTTGATTCATCACCCGGGTTCATCTCTAATGAGAATCAAGTGAACTTACCCTTTGGGTCCACCAGACAATTAATCAGGAATGAATGAGAATGGAGGAAATCCACATAATGTAGTCAACAATCAAGGTGCACAAGTCCCACCTGGGGCCGTGCTTTGGTGTTTGCACCCACACGATCAACAACCATTTCGTTTACCACCACTTGGGATTCACCTACCACTATTCATGTCATGAAATTCAAGAACGATGTGGGCATGATCAAATAGTTCGTCAGTCATGGTCATTATAGTGGGGCTGCTCGCGAAGATCTCGTTAGAGCTATGCAGATATGCGACGCGTACATCACTTATGGTATTACTCAGGAACAAATGTATCTCGTTATGTTACCATTTTTCCTTAAACGAGGAGCTGGTGAGTGGTACGATCAACAACCTAGTAAGTCAATCACTACTTCAGAACAATTGCAAACAACTTTCTTTGACAGATATCATCCAAAAAGTGTGCGTTTGAGTGGTCTACTAGATTTGGAGGGATTTCGCCAAGAGCAAGGTGAGACTTTGGGATCAGCTTGGACTCACTTCCAAGCATGTTGGAAGAAATGTCCACTTCATGGGTACACACTAGAGTGTTGCACTTGGTGTATGTTTTATAGAAATTTTGATGTTGCCTCTAGAGAAAAAGACGATACGCTATGTGGAGGAGGTTTCATTATCATATGCTAATAATGCACATGGTATATTGGATATAATTATGAAGAATGAGATGAGTTTGCAACCTTCAAGGGCACCAATTCATGTTTTAGAAAAAGGTAACTTAAATTTAGATATGGAAACCACCTTGAATTCCAAAATCTCATCTTTAGATAACAACATTAAGCAATTATCCGTTAACAGCAATCAGGTGAATGTAGTGCAAAAGTCTAAAATTTGTCTATGTTGTGGGGAAATTGATCATGTGTAGGAAGAGTGTCCCAACAATCTTGAACCGTATTTTTCATATCTAGTTGATGGAACCACCATTCGGGTGGTAAAGGATATATTCATCAAAATAGCAATCATACGAGAATGCAATGGTCTAATCCTCAGGGACCGCTTACCAAGGAAATTATCAACCTCGCTCAAAGGAAACAATTATCAAGGTAGACCTCACAATCTTAATCAAGGAGGTCCAAGCCATAGATTTCAAGCTCCACAAGCTCCCGTGTATGACACGTATGCCGATAGCCTTGCTCAGAAGGCACTCATTTACCATCCACAAGAAGGTATGATCACCACTAATGATTTTGCTATGTCTTTGAAAAATTTATGATAACACCTAGTGCAAAGTCAACCAAGATAGAGGAAACCTTGAGTTCTCATTTCGCTATGTTGAAGAATCTTTGAGAATCAAGTCTATCAAATTGCTAATGCCATTAATTCTAGTTGTAAAAATATTTAGCAAGCTGTATTTGAAGAGTGGGTATCACCAGATTTGTATTTATGAGAGGGATGAAAGGAATACATCTTTCAAGTTGCGTGAAGTTTATTTGATTGGTTGGTTATGCCTTCCAGTCTCTTTAATACTCCAGGTACTATAATCCGTGTCATGAATCAAATATTACGTTATTTTATTAGTAAATCAGTCGTTTTTTATTTTGATGATATTCAGATTTATAATACTACTAACCCCGAGGTATATCTTCAACACTTGCGGGAAGTTCTTATGGCGCTCCGAAGGGATATGTTCTACACAGCAACAACTGAATGTGCATTCTTGACAGATTATGTTCATTTTTAGGTTACGTTGTTTTTGCCCACGGGTTATCCGTTGATGAAGTTAAGGTCGACGTAGTCGAACAATGGCCCCAGCCATTTACCATCACAAATGTGCGTAGTTTTCATGGACTAACATCCCTTTATAGGTGTTTCATCCCACATTCCAGCAGCGTAATGACTCCAATAATCGATTGCATCAAAAGGGACAAGTTTGTATGGACTAGCGATGCATAAGAAGCTTTCAACGCCATTAAGAGACTCCTCACATTTGCTCCCATTCTAGTTCTTCCTGATTTTTCTCAACGATTCGAGTTACATTGTGATGCTTCTAAAATAGGAACGTGTGCAGTTTCGAGCCAGGAAGGACAACCAGTAGCGTACTTCAGTTAGAAATTGCATGGTCCAAAGCTACGTTTTGACACATATGACACCGAATTTTACGCAGTGGTTCAAGCATTAAAGCACTGGAGACACTAACCTTTCCACCACGAGTTCGTTCTTTTCACTGATCATGATCGTGTCAAACATATTACAGCTTGAGATAAGGTATCCTCTCGTCATGCTTCTTGGCAGCCTACTAACAACAATTTACATTTGTGACGAAGCATAAGGCATGCAACTTGAACTGTGTTGTGGACGCGTTGAGCCATCGTCACTACCTTTTGACGGAGATGTGAACCACAATTTCGGGATTTGATATGTTTCTAGACCTATACACTCTGCATCTAGCTTTTTTTGGGATATTGTTGAAAAACCAGAGTGCTGAGCGGACAAACTTTATCTTACTTGAGGGGTTTCTTTTTCAGGGTTGCTGTTATGTGTTCCGGATTGCAACCTCCGACAGAAAATTGTTGAGGAACTGCATAGAAAGGGACATGGAGGCGTGATTTCACTTTACAACTCGTAATACTAGTTTATCATTAATGCGCAAGAGAGTTTATCATTTTGTTGCATGTTCTAATATATGTCAAGTTTCCAAGGGAGGTGCAATCAATGCAGGATTATACATGTCATTGTCTGATCCTCCTCAACCTAGGACGAACAATAGCATGGACTTTTTTTAGGCCTTCCCTGTACTCAACGAGATAACAATTCAGTTTTTCTATGGTCGATCGTTTATCAAACATGGTACACTTTATTGCGTGTAAAAAGGCAACCGATACGGAGAAGGTTGCTATGTTATTCTTTCAGAGGAACTATGATTTGCATGGTCTCCCTTCTTCAATTGTTTCTAAGCGTGATACACGATTCCTGTCACACTTTTGGAGGAGCTTATGGCGCTTGGTTTCCATGTCTTTGAACTTTTGTATAGCATATCATCCTTAAAGTGATGGTCAAATAGGGGTGGTCAATCATTCATTGGGTACTCTGTTGCGTAATCTTGTGGGTGATAAAGTGAAGGACTAGGATTTATTGTTGTGAAAAGCTGAATTCGCACATAATCATGCGGTCAATGGGAGTGTAGGTGTTTCAGTTCTTTCTCATGTGGTTTATGAGATCGTTCCTCGTGGTCCTCTTGATTTGATTCCGGCACCAGATCAATCTTGTCGTCATGAGACTGCTGCTGATTTTATTAAGGAACTTCAGAAGATTAATGCTAAAAATCAAGACAACCTCACTATTTCCATTGTCAAGTACAAGTAAGTTGCTGATCTCAAGCGTCGTCATGTGGAGTTCGAGGTGGTGGCTTTGTATGGGCTATTTTGACTAAGGATTCCCATCCCACACACGAGTATAAAAATTTGGTTGTGAAGAATATTGGACAACTCGAGATTGTTGAGAAGATCAACCCCAAAGCATATCATCTTTAGTTGACAAGCCATATTCACACTTCAGACGTTTTTAATGTGAAACATCTTATTCCAGTCATCGTAACAATTTGTCTGAAATGACCCTGCAAATTTCGAGGACAAATCTTCTTTACCCTAGAGAGGATGATGCAGGGAAGATTTGATCTCATTTGGATCATCCAAAGGCTCGAAAATCCATTTTCAAGACTTTTGAAGAGTTTCTAGAGGATTTTCGCTAACTTTCACATACTTTCTCGGAATAGGGCGTATAATATATGTTTTTTGAGTGTGTTGGGCCTTCCAGGACCAATGAATAATTTCTCCATACAAAATCATTCGTTTTACATTTCGAGTTTTCTATAATTGACTTTTAAGTCGTTTTTAATATTTTATTTTAGAGTTATATATTTTGAGTTTATAAGAGTTTACAATCTGCATTACTTATATATCTTATTTAACATTTGAAAACAACTTTTAAATTGTTAGAAAAATATATTGAATTTGTTTTTGCAAAATTGTATTTTTTTATTGATGCGTATGTTATTTGTATGAGTAATGTTGGATATCACCTCTAATCACATTGGATATCATCTCTAATTACATTTTTTTATTTTTTTTAGGGAGGGGATTCAAACCTTTATTTCTTGTTTTACCTCTTTTAAGGGCAAAAAAAGTATTAAGGCTTTGACCGTTGAGTTACCTCAACTGGTTCTCAACTGGTTAATCACATAATATTTTTATCATCATTTATGTGGACCAATCATTAAAAAAGAGAAAGTAATAAATTAAAGAAAAGAAATCATGTAATGTGATTGATCAATTTAAAATCGACATAGGAAATAATAAAAAGATAATATGATTTGGGATAATATCAAACATTAGTCTATTTCTGTGTCACGAAGTAATAAAAGATAAAAAAAGAGAAAGCTTACTATGAGCATAAACAAGAGTTGAAGCTGAGAAGGAAAGAAATGTTCCAATTTGCTGAGCTCGTGAACCTTGGAATTCTTTATTTATAGGATGCTCAAACAGCCAAACAATTATGCCCACCAAAATAAAGAAGATTGCAACCACGAACCTCAGTTCTGAATCAAATGGCGTTAAGAAAAACCACATGTTCTTTTTGCGGACTGGTACGACTACTCCAACCCCTAAGTCCGTGTAAGGCACTGTGAAGTCAACATACAAAGATCTATTGGGCGTGATAGTTATATCACCAACTGCAACGTCAAAAGCCTGAATCATCATCAACCAGAGTAAAGATAAACAGGGTAATCAGATATATTAACATTCCATCATTTCCACAGCTCATGAAAATAAAAAAGAGAATGGGAGCATATATTTACCTTCATATACACTAGGTATATAAGATCATTGTAGTTTACAGTACCAGGAAATGGGATAAGTTCATAAGGTACATCATACCCCAAAATTTCGATGGCAGCATTAAATACGTCTAAAGCCAACCCCCCAAAAGTTACATTTGTCTGAAACTTATTAGAAGGCATCACGCTAGTGAATTCACCGAACTTAGAACTCACAGGTATACCAACTCTTAAAATTTTGCCACTCAGTATCAGCCCACCTTTTGGAGTATTTGTCGTTAGTCCTGGCCAGATAATGGTCTCTAAACCTCGGCCATTATTAACTAATGGAATTTCTTTTGTGAATCCATTATCAAGTGTCCAAAAACCAACTTCCCTTTCTCCTAATTTGCCTATAACATTCACCACTTCATACCCCTTAACAACAAATTTCCCATTCATAAACCGTAAATCACCACTCAAACCAGTAAACTCGCTTTCCAATAATTTATTTAGAAATTTTGAGCCATTGCTAGATACTGTTGGACCTACACTTAAAGTCGTATTTGCCAGTGCCCAAATTGTATCATACACCCTTAAACCTATAACGTTTAAATATCTTGGTTCTTGATTAGGCTTTAAATGTTGATGGACTTCATTTCTCCTCATCCTCAAATTGAAATTCTGAAGATTGGTTGAGGCCGGAATATAAGATCTCAAGCCTAATGCTCCTTGCATTGATTCTCGGACCAAAGGGTCCAAGGAATCAAAGAAATTCATGGTGTTACTAGTTATTAGCCAAACATATCCTTCACTTATCATTTGTAACTTTTTTGAGTTTGTGAAGATTCTTGATGCAAGAGAAGGAGATGTATGAATAATAAAGACTGATATTCGCATCTCCTTGAGGTTAGTAAGTTCTTCAATCAGCATATGATCCCCTCCTCCAGAGAAAGAATTGGCATTCTTGTAAATTACATGAATGTTTCTTTCTTGAAATTCTTGAAGTAAATGTGGTAGAACATTGTTTATCCCGTCATCGGTGTCCTCATAAACAAATGCAACATTTTTCCACTCAAACTTTTCTAGAAATGCAATTATTCCATTAAATTGAGTATTTTCATCATCTGCGATTTGCAGAAAATAAGGATGTTGTGTAGATGATGATGGAATTGAAGTAAAAGAAAGAATAGGAACATTAGCTTTATCACCGAGTGTAGCCATCATCAATGCTTCACTTGTCATTTCAGGGACAATAATTGCCTTCACCTTGATAGTTTCTATTAGATCTGTAGCTGCAGCCCAATTACAAAATATATATATAGACTCCTTTATTAAGAATTCCCTTGTTTGACTTATACACAAAATATATATAGCTCAATCACGTGGTAAGTAGAGCAAAACTTACCAGCTTTAATAGCAGTGAAGGGTTCTCCTTTAGAGTCCCTGGTGTGAAGTACAAACTGAGTTCCATTTTGCTTATAGAGAGCATTACTATCCGAAATCGCCATTTTAATGCAGGTTAGTACAACTTCACCCACGGGTGACACCATGTTAACAATAAGTCCGATATTGATGATATCATCCTCGACTGTTTGCTGCTGCTGCGGATCGAGTTTATCCCCACTGCACTTTAGTTGGTTTAGAAAGCTTGACAAGACTATTACAGAAATAATTAACCTCATCATCTCCACTATATTTGCCTCAAGGATGCTTTCCTTTGTCACTCCGATTATGATTTATGAGGGTGTCATGGGTTTAGAATCACGTCTATTATTAGTTCCTATGATTGGAGCATAATTTTCTAGAAAGGTCAACACTTTTTTTTTTTTTTTTTGACGAGTAAGAAGGTCAACACTTTATGAAATGTCATACTTTCTCTTTCATGGAAATATCTCTTTCTTTATCATTGAAAATTTGGAATCATGTAAGGTCAACTCTTTATGAAGTTTACTAACATTTTTTTTTTCCAAACTAATAAGTCTGCGCGGTGCTAGTTGGGTGGAAGAAGCCCATTCGGGGCTTGAAATTGAATACGGATGGGAGTTGTGACAAGATGCGTAGAAAGAGTGGAGGAGGAGGAATTATTAGGGATGTAAATGGCGATTGGGTGAGGGGTTATAGTATGAGAATAGTGCACGTTAATCCGGTAATAGTGGAACTAATTTCGTTATACGAGGGGCTGCGTTCATTGGCGGATCTATATGCACAAGGGGTGGGCTTAAGCCCACCCTCAAATTCTTAAAAAAAAATTACTCTATTTAATTATTTTAAATTTTTAACCAAATTAATTTTAAGTATACATTTTAATCTTAGAAATTTATTTTACCCTCATTATAAAAATTAGTTTGCCTAACTGAATACTATCCTCAAGATTTTTCGAGCGTAATATATAGGAGTTTAAAGATCAACTTGATACTTACATTGCCGTTGTGAAATCTAGTAGTGAATTTTTTGAGTTTATGGTATCACCCGACTTGCTAAAAAACAGTAGAGAGTAGGAGAAATATTGTGTATCCGCTGCTTTACTTGCTTTTGACTTTAGCATAAACGTTGTCGGTTGCTATTACTTCTGTTGAGCGGGTATTTTCAGCTATGAGTATTGTCAAGACTAAATTACGGAATCGAATAAGTGACGTATGGTTCATTGATTTTTTTGCTTATCTTTTTTGAAAAAGATATTTGTAAGAAAATTAAGAATACCATTATCATGAATATTTTTCAGAAAATGAAAACTTATAGAGTAAATTGTAATTTTCTTATCCTTATATGATATTATTCAATTTATAGATCATTTGTTTCATATGATTTTATTAAAACCTAAAAAAAAGTTTGGGGGTGTTGTCCCCGAACCCCCTTGTTATTCAAGCCCACCCTCGTTTATGGTTCTAGATTCGCCAATGGTTGCGTTTGGTGGAAAGGTTGGGTATAGATGAAATCCTAATTGAGGTAGATTTGTGGGAGGCAATCGAGGCGATTCGGAATGTAGGGATTGGTAGAGGACCGGGAGCCTTTTGGATACAGCACATTCGATTGGTATTGGCAAGACATTCGGGTTTTCATTTGAAGGGCATCTATAGAGAGGCCAACTCATGCGCGGATTGGCTAGCACGTGAAGACATGAAGTAAGGAGATGAGTTCATAGAATTGGAGGACCCACCAGATGGTATTTGGGGACTTCTCACGAAGGATAGGATGGGGTGGAAGACATCTCGTATTGTTTATAATATAGACTTGTTAGGTGATGTGCTTAGTTAGTCTCTTTTGGTTTTAACCAACGACCTAAGGGTCTCCATTGTAATAAAAAAAACATTTGTAGGTATAGTATTAGATCCTCTACATTATTATACTAACTTTAACTCTACTGACTCTAATCACAATTAAGTAATTGGTTTTTAACATTATTTTTATTTATAATTTAATTCTCTCTTTTCCTATTAAATCTTACATAGTAATTCAATTAAAATAAAAATAATTCTAAAAACCAATTACTTAATTGTGATTGGAGAAAATAAAGTTAGTATGAGAATCAAGTTAATAGAGAATTTTTGTGTTTTTTGAAAAAAAAACACCCTTGTATTTGGATGAAGTTGTTGAGGCCTTTGTTTTGAAAATGCCAAAAATGATGAGTTTGAAACCATTACTTGCCTTCTATTAAGGCATCCTTGTTGGTAAATACAAAAACTATTTTTTTTCCAGTAAAACACTAATTAATATATGATAACCACACCAATCGTAATCTTGTCTTTTATATATGTAAATATGAGTCTCCCTTCCATGCACATTCCTCGAGTTACCGGAAGAGATTTCACTGCCACCCAAACCACCACCCCACCACTACCATAAAACCATATATCTCTCTCTCTCTAGCCTTAGATTTTTCACGGTGGTGCTATCATGGCTTTTCTACCCGAATCGAGGCTTAAGTTTTATGATAATGAGTCCTTTAATGGTGATGATACTCTTACACTTTCCCCTGATGAAATTGGAAAATATGCGTGTTTGACGAAGCCAAGTTGTTCGTTTGAATGTTAGCTTCTGGATCCATAAGTTTTACTTATCTGAAATCCATTGCGATTAAACATTGGGAGGGGGGTTAAAGGTAAGATTAACGTTGAAAAACGCGACCACAGTGTTTGTATTTTGAAATTTGAGAACCAAGAAGTTATGATAGGGTTTGGATGAATAGGCCTTATCATATTTGTTGGGTTTCACGTGCTTGCTCAGCAATGAGATGATGTTATCTTAACTCATAAAAGATTGACTTTACTTCATTCTGGGTTAAAATTGATGGGATCCGGCAATATATCTGAAGGAAACTAATGTTAGGAAAATAGCAGAAAAATTGGGTAGGTTGGAAGATCTATCCTACCTAAACCAGAGTATTATTGTGAAAATTCTATTGTTAGAGTTTGAATAGCATGGCCTATTGACAAACCCCTTCTTTTTGAGTTTTAATTTGTTAAAAAACACATAGAACCTAAATGGATATCCTACAAGTTTGAGAAACTACATGATTTTTTATATGGTTGTGGTTTGATATCTCACAAAGAATCAGAGTGTGAGAACCCGGTTAAATTAATTGTGAGATTTGGTAATTGGGTCTGAGCTCATGATCCCATGATTGTTAAGAGTGGAGGAGCTAATTTTGTGTTTAAAGCTGGAATACGGAAATTTGAGGTTATACGGGGTTAATTCAAACTCCAAAGAAGAAATTTAAAGGAAATCATAAGATTACTTTTAATAATTTGCCTGTGGAAGATGGTGTTGTGAAGAACATTTCTAATTTTTCCGCAGGTAAAGCTGTGAATGATAATGTGACTAAGTCAAGTGATTAGTCAAATGACATGTATTGTAGAAAAGGTTAACATGACACATGTCACTAGACCATTTGGACCAATAGATGACTCGTTTATAAATAAACCCTACCCAGTTGGTGAAGGCCCATCTATTATAAAACTACTCGTCTTATTTAATAGCCCTCCTTCACGCTTTAATATCTAACTACCAACCATCCTCATACCTAATCTGGTCTCTATTGCTCGATCCATAATATAAAACTCGAGTCCACATCTCCAATCTGGTTCAACTGAAAAGGAGAAGAATAGAGCTTGCCAGGTTTGACGTGATTTAGGATTGGGGTCTAATTCATCCTCGGCTTCTTCAACAACTCCCATCTCCAATTATATGGATGCTACTATGGCCGAAGAAGATGGTGAAAAGGTTGAGGAATCTGTGGAGGTGGAGGAATATTTTAAGGAGCTAGAAGATGAGATGGGTCAATGGTATGAGGATGAAAGTTTGAAGGTTGAAGAGGTTTGCAGGGTTTTCCCACAGCAACCTCAAATAGATATATGATTTACTTTTGAAATTGTCAAGGGGTTGGTACGCCATTGACAAAGTAGCCTTTGCTCAACGTGTTGAAAATTAACCATACTGGGGGTACTATTCATGTCTGAAACTAAACAATATTTTAATTTTATTAGAAAGCTGAGTAAAAAACGGGAATACAAATTATTGCTTAGATAGACCCTGTAGACAAGTCAAGGGGATTGGTTATTATGACAAAGAATGATTGCAGCATCGAGCAAATTTCATGTTCAATTAACATCATTCAGTGCAAGAGTGATATTTTAGGGATAAGGGGTATGTATGTCTCTTACATGTATGACCCCCCAACCCATGCTGATAAACCTTTGTTTTTAGAAGATTTCATAAAATTAAACCCTATTAATGCTCCTTGGTGTTTTTTAGGTGATTTTAATATGATTAGAAATTCAAATGATAAAATAGGAGGAGATGACCTAAATAAACACATGTCTTTTTTAATGATTTTATTAGTCAACTTGAAGTATGTAAACTTCCTCAAAAAGGTGTTAGATTTACATGGAGTAACAAAAGAAAATGAGGCAAATTAATCAAAGAAATATTGGACCAGGCATTTGTCAATGAACATTGGCTTACTTATGCAATTGATAGTTGGGTTGCAGCCTATCCAGCTGTGGGCTCTGATCACTCACCATTGATGCTTTATTTGAATAATGGTAAGGATAAATAGTGCAAGGTTCATTCTTGACAAGAATTGGTTATCTATGGACACATGCAATGAGCTCATTAAGAAACGTTGGAACTCTTACAAAATTTGTTTGTAGAGGTATTTTGAGGTTCCAGAGAAACATTAAGTGTCTCACATTTGGTTTAACTAGATGGGCTAGAAAGAATACTATCAACCATATATTATGTATTAACTATACTATGTTTGAATTAAAATCTTTTTTAAATGCCTATTTTTCTGAGCAGAATATAGTGAAGTTTAACTCTTTGACTATAGTCTTAGAAGAACATTGGTTAAAGGAGAAAAAATATTGGGTTACAAGATTTAGAAAACTGTGGCTAAATCATGGAGATAAGAATTTAAAGTTTTTTCAGGCAATAACCAAAGCTAATAGATTAAGAAACACGATTTCCAGTCACAATTTGGCTAATGGTTTATGGTCTGAAGATAGCGTTGACAACTGACTATTTCTCTAATGTGTTTTAGATAGTGGGCCCAAGGGATCTTAATTTTACACTAAGTAGTATCTCTCCAATAGTGGATGATGATATGAATGAAATTTTGACTAAAATAATCACTATGAGTGAGTTGGAAATAGCATTAAAAATTTTGAACCCTGACAAGGTTCTGGGCCCGATGGATTCTCAGGTTTCTTCTTTCTTAAATACTGGGAATTGATTAATCTCCTATAAATGGAAGTATTATTGCTCTCATACCTAAAGTGTTAAATCCTGAGTCCATTGGTTCTTTCAGACCAATCAGTTGTGCCAATTTTCTCTATAAAGTCATCTAAAAATGTTTGGTACTTAGGATGCAACCGTTTATGAGTATTTGGGTGGATGATACACAAAATGCTTTTGTCCCAGGGAGATCTATATATAATAATGTCTTAATAGCTCATGAGATTTTCCACTTTTTGAAAAATAAAAGAACTTATAAGGTATACTCTATGGCTAATAAGGAAGATATTTCAAAAGCGTATGAAAGTGTTGAATGAGATTTCTTGTTTGAACTTATGGCTAAACTTGGTTTTTGTTGTAGATGGATTGAATGGATCAAAAACTATGTAACATCAGTAACATATCAGGTTATAATAAATGAAAGATTGTTCAATATAGCAAAACCTCAAGGGGTTTGATACAGGGTGATCCCATCTCACCCTTCTTGTTTTGTTTAGTTACTCAAGAATTATCAGCTATTCTAAAGGAGGCTGAGGAACAACAATTATTTAAAGGAATAAAAATTGCAAGAGGGAGTGTTGGTATTACACATTTCTTCTTTGCAGACGACAATTTGTTTTTTTATGGAGGAAAGTATAGAAAATATGGTGAACTTTCAATATGTACTTCACAAGTATCGTTATGCTTCAGGACAGAAAGTAAACTTGAACAAACTTGGAATCCTTTTTAGCCAAAATGTTGATATTGAGTTAAAAATAATATTTCTGGACGTTTTAGAATGAATGTATTGGTGGATTTGGGTAAATACCTTGGCGTGCCTACATCATGGGGAATATAAAAAGTAAAAAGCCTTGAGTGGTTAATTAATACTATATTAAGAAGATTAGAGGCTTGGAATATAAAACTTTTATCTTCTAGTGAGAAAGAAACATTTATTAAAGCTATCATAAATTTCATTCCAAATCATTTGATGACAGTTTATCTTATAAGAAGGTAACTGGTCATATAACATCATTTGTTTCAAACTTTTTTTTGCGACACAAAGGAGAGATTAGAACTCATTGGTGAGTTGGCTTACTTTGATTAAACAAAAATCTGAAGGAGGAACTGGGTTTAAAGACTTTCATGAGAATAGTTTGTATTTACTAGAATCTAATGCTTGGAAGTTTTTCTTAAAAACAAACTCAGTTTTATACAAAACTTTGAAGGCCAAATCCAACTTGTGATTTTTGGAATGCGAAATTGGGTAATAACTGTACTTGTGGGTTTTAGAAGCCTTATGCTGGTAGGGGTTTTTTTTTGAAAAATATTTCTTGGCATATAGGGAAGGTAAATATGGTAAGTATATGGCATTCCTACTGGGTCCCATGTCATTATCTCCTTATTAAACTAGATGGAGGAAATGTAACTTGGGTGAGTGAGTTTTTAACTGACCAACGTAAATGATGTAATTGTGATTTATTGAGCTTATTATTTGACCACAACTTGGTTTCAACTAGGGCTGTAAACGAACCAAGCCTCTCGCGAGCCGCTCGAGCTCGACTTAGGAAAAAGCTTGTTCGAACTCGTTCATTTATATAAACAAACAAAAAACGAGTTCGTTCGAGCTCGTTCGTTAACTCGATAAAAATTTATAATCAGTAAATCAATGTTATAGTTATCAATAAATATATTGTAAAACTTATAAAATAACAAATTATTCGTTAATAACTTGAGATCGTCTCGAGAAAAGTTCGTTCGATATGTTAACAAGCTTAAAAATTTGAGCTCGGCTCGACTTGTTAAAATTTGAGCTCGACTCGACTCGGATCGTAAATTTTATCAAACAAGCTTGCACATCTAGTATTCGGCTCGACTCGGTTCGTTTACAATCCTAGTCTCAACCATCCTAGGGATACATAGCTCTTCATTACGGGAGGATATTCCAGTTAGACTAAGTCTAACTCCGGTAATGTAACTGTAAAAGATATGTACTCTAGAATTAGGAAGGCAAGCCAAGAAGTGAAAGAAAATAATTTAGAAGAGAAAGGTCAATCATCAAAAGAAAAAACAAAAGCAGTTTGGGACTTCATTTGGAAACTTAAGGTTGCCCCTAAAGTAAGATTTTTTTTGTGGAGGGCCTGTAAAAATGGCCATCCAACTAATGAGAACACACACACACACACACACACACACACACACACACACACACACACACACACACACACACATATATATATATATATATATATATATATATATATATATATATACGGGGAAGATGACTCATAACTCTTATTGTGAAATCTGTAAATAATTAGTTGAAAGCATTAAACATACTATCTTTCAATGTAGTTGGGAAAGAACAGTTTGGTTTACCTCTCCTTTGATTTTTTTTTTACTTCTAACTGGCTTAACAACTACTATATTCCAGTGGGTAGCCTTTCTTATGGAATATTTGAAGTCGAGAGCTGATGAGAATCTTTATGTAACTGAATTGGCTGCAAATACAACTTGGTTTATATGGAATGAAAAAAATTCATTTGTTTTCAGAAGTAAAATACCTGACCTAATTGTCATTATGGAAAATGCTTTAAAATCCAATGATGAGTATTTGTTAGCTAATTGCAACAACTTTGAGGCTATAGATACAAATAAATTTACTGTGCTAGACACAAGTTTAACATAAATTGTTTAGTTAGTGAATTAGTTATGAATATGAATCATGTAGCTAATAGTTAAGCTCTAAGAATATCTAGAAGTAGGTGGACCCCACCCCCAGTTGGAGAAATTAAAGGAAACACTAATGCAACATTTGACAATATTAATTCTAATTCAGATGTTTCTTGCATTGTCAGGGATCATAAAGGAAGCTTTTTGGAAAGAAATCTAGAAGCAGGAGAGCATTGTCACCTTTGGAGGCTGATGAAGCTTTAGGAATCTATCAATCGTGTAAAATTGCATCTCGTTTTCCAGTGGGAACAATTACCATAGAGAATGATAGTGCTATTGTAATTAACTCTTTAGTATGTACATATGTTAAATACCCCCATTTTATTTTTTGTTTGACTAGAAATATTAGAGAGTGTATGAATACTCTTTTGTATGAATACTCTTAAACTGTTATTCTCTTTAGTTAGAAGGGGAAAAAATTTGGTAGCCATGGGCAGCCAAACAAAAGTTTAAAGGCAATTTGTTTGGCTTAGATTGGAAAAAATAGCCCCAAATTAGCTAAACCACTGTGTAATGACTACGATGCTAAAGACATTGGGTAACTATTTTGGGAGTTATTTAACATGAGTATTGTTATTCGACTAAGAAAAATTATATCCACAAGAATTATATCTAAATATGGATCGAAATTGTACAACAAATTACATGTAAATAAATATGAATTATAACCAAACTTGTAACAAAATCCCGTAAATCTAAGTAACATTTTGAGGTATATGAAGAGTTTTTATGATTTTGTGGACAAATGAAAAGTCTCACATGGGAAAAGTAAGAAAATAATAGTCGATTAATATATTGTTATTAGAACTTAAGGGTTGGGTCCTTGGGGGCACTCACTTTTGGGCTTGGCTTGGCTTGGACTATAATTTTTGTAAAACGAATTAACGTTATAATTAAAACGATACGACGTCGTTTTGAATTGAACTTTTTTAACGTTTTGATTTTTCTGAAACAACACTCTTCTTCCTCAAACGTCATCTTCCATGTCTGAAACGTTGCACGTCTGGTTTAGACAGGTGCTTCTATGCCTATAAATACATGGACAAAATTTTTTTTCATTCATTCAATTTTTTGCAAACAAATTACATAAAAAAAGAGAGATTAAACACCATTGAAAGTTCGAAGTTTCTGTAGATTTTTAAGTGTCTGATATTTGCAGTGTTGATCGTTGTATCCTGGAGGTTGAAGCCAAACAAAAAACGTAAAACACCAGTGCGTAGCTAATAAACGTTAAAGACATACGATCCAATCCTACCCTCGATCACTAACAGGTTTTTCGTTAATTTGGTTTTTTTTTTTTTTGCAATTTTTGTTCTTTCTCCTTTTTGCTTTCTGAAATAAAATAACTCACTAAAGATAACAAAGATCTATTAGGTGTGATACTTATATCACGAATAGCAACATCAAAGGCCTGAATCATCAACCACAACAAGTAAAAACACAGTATTAGATATCCAATCACTTGGAAATTAATTAATATTTCATCATTTTCACAGCTCATGAGAATAAGAATAAGGGTATGTTTGGATGGAGGGATTGGGAGGGAGGGGATTGTATTAAAGGATAATGACAATCCCATCCGTTGTTTGTTTTGGAAATAAGTAGAAGGGATAGTTTATTAAAGGATACTTGCAATCCCTTACGAACCCATATATTCAATCCTTCCAATTCGGTGGGATTAGGAAGGAAGGATTCTTTTATTACGTTGTAATGTCTAAATTACCCTTATTCTTTCTTTATAAAATATTTTAATAGGTGTATATGAGTCATTTAGTTATAAAAAGAATCCCTTCCTCCCATTATTCTTCTAATCCAAACACCGGATAAATGTTATCCTTTAATAAAATCCCCCCTTCTCTTTTTATTCAATCCAAACAAGATCAAATACTCTCCTTTCCATTCCCTTGTTATACTCTCCCTTCCTATCCTTTAATAAATTATCCCTCCTTAATCCAAACATACCCTAAGGGAATAGGAGCATATATTTACCTTTGAATACACTTGGTAGTATATAAGATCACTGTAGTTTCCATTATCCGTAAATGGGATTATTTCATAAGGTACATCATACCCCAAACTTTAAATGGCAGCATTAAATACGTCCACTAAAAACCCGTTGACAGATACATTTAAGACTTTACCACTGGAGTCCACCAATCCACCTTTTGGAGCATTTGTTGTAAATCCTAGCTATTATTATCTAATGGAATTCCTTTTCAAATGTCCAAAAACCAACTTCCCTCTCTCCTAGTTTGCCAATTATATTCACTACTTCATATCCCCTAACGACTAATTTCCCATTTATAAACTGAAAATCACCACCCAAACCAGAAGACTCGCTTTCCAATAATTTATTTAGAAATTTTGAACCATTTCTAGATCCTGTTGAATCTGCACTTAAAGTCGTATTTGCCAGTGCCCAAATTGTATCATACGCCCTTAAATCTAGACCTCTAAATGTTGATGGACTTCATTTCTGCTCATCCTCAACTTGAAATTCTGAAGATTGGTTGAGGCCAGAACTTAAGATCTCAAACCCAATGTTCCTTGCATTGATTCTCGTACCAAAGGTTCCAAGGAATCAACGAAATTCATGATTTTACTAGTTATTAGCCAAGCATAACCTTCACTAATCATATGTAACTTTTTTTACTTCATGAAGATTCTAGATTCAAGAGAAGGAGATGTTTGAACAATAAATACTGATATTTGCATCCCCATGAGGTTAGTAAGTTCTTCAATCATCTTGTGATCACCTCCTCCAGAGAAAGAATTGACATTCTTGTAAATTACATGAACGTTTCTCAATTGACATTCTTCAAGTAAACGTGGTAGAATATTATTCCTCCCGTCATCGGTGTCCTCATGAATAAAAACATTTTCCATTCGAATATTTCTTGAAATTCAACTATTTAGTTAAATTGAGAACTTTCATCATCTGCGATTTGCAGAAAGTAAGGATGTTGTGTAGATGATGGAGTTGAAGTAAAAGAAAGAATATGAACATTAGCTTTGTCCCCTAGTGTAGCCATCATCGATCATTTCAGGGACTATATAATTGCCTTCACCTTGATGATTTCTGTAAGATCTTTAGCTGCAGCTTAATCACAATATATATACATATGAACATTTGCATGTGGGGTTTAGGAGAAGTCACCAAGTGACTATTTTGTTTATCCCAATGGGCTATAAAACAAAAACCCCACTCAAATACTGTGTGGGTTCATAAGTTACCAAATAACTAATACCCATGCACATAAAGAGATAGCGTGGTAAGCCCATGCACGCACCACCACCCACCCGTCATGAGCCGGGTTTGTGGGTCCTGGGTCTTTATACTAGCTTTTTGACTTTGTCAGCGTGCTTTAAATTCTCATATTTTTCCCATGTTTTAAACCTTTTACACACGTTTTGGAAACTCTTTTTGTGTAACAGACAAGTGCGGATTTGTTACCCATGATCTCCGCACGTAGCAGGAGCGGATTCGTTGCCCTTGACCTCAGCTCTTTCCCCCTATATATAGAGCTGTTTCACTTTGGAATTTCAGAACTCACCTTACGAAATTCTTCTACAGCCATATTATACTTCTTCTTCCTCCCTACTTTTCTTGAACGAAACCATTTTACAGATTCCAAACCATCCCTTGTGAGTGCACATATGAGTTGGTTAGTAGTGTACAAACCTTGGGGAAAGTTCGGATAAACAGTGTAGCATCTCGGATGTCCCAGAATTTTTTATTAAGGTAGTGGCTTCTCCACGGCACTACTTTACATTATCATCTCCAGTTTCCGGTTCGTATCTTTTTCTTTTTCGTCCTTTATTATTCTGTTTTTTCTATTTCTTCTTTTATATCTCTGTCTTTTAAATTACTTAAAGCCTGTTTTCGAATTTTCGGTTTGTTTATTAAAATTACCATTACAGTTCCAGAACTTTAACCAACAATATATATATATATATATATATATATATATATATATATATATATATATATATATATATATATATATATATATATCAATCACGTGGTAAGTAGAGCAAAACTTACCAGTTGTAATAGCAGTGAAGGGTTCTCCTTTAGAGTCCCTGGTGTGAAGGACAATCCTAGTTCCATTTGCTTATAGAGAGCCTTACTATCCGAAATCGCTATTTTAACGCGGGTTAGGACAACCTCACCCACCTTAAACTGACTTAATTGAAGTATATGGTGAATATTTAAGTTAAGTTGGGGGTGGGTAATCTTAGAAATTCTGGTGGTATATGGCATAAAAGTGATGGGTTAAATGTTTAAGTTGTGTTAATATTACTAGATGAATTATGTAATTATGATGGGTTGGTGAGTGTAAATGATGGTGTATATCTTAAAGCAGATGAGTTTCGTTTGTTTTAAGCCAAGGTTAATGTTATGGAACAACCGAGGTCTAACCACAACAACAAACGAAAAAGGCAAGGACAATCTAATGACAATAAGAAGAAGGCTAAGTTTGACGGACATTGTCACAGCTGTGGCAACCATGGTCATTTATTATATTAGAATCTAGCACCATTGCATTTTTCATCTCTTTAATTAATGAATATAACATAAATTTATCCAAAAAAATGTATAAATCAGCATTAATACACTTAATTTATATAGTATCATTAGTATTAAATCTATATAATAAAGCAGGATACACCTAACTCTTCCTATTATCACTCAAATTTCCCACATTCTTCTCATAATTCCTCCATTCTTCTCATTATCTCATTTATTATATACACATACACATGACTCAATATATAAACATTAATATATATATATATATACTCATGAATATATTAAATAATATCTAATCCACGTAACCTTCATATAAATAAAATTGTAAGAATTCAGATCAACTTTCATATAAATAAAATATTTTTGTTTTTATTAAATATATATTATAAAGTAGGATACACATAACTTTCTCTATTAACACTTAAATTTCCTCCATTCTTCTCATTCTCTTGTTTATTATATACACATACGCATGACTCAATATATAAAATTAATATATACACATGAAAATATTAAATAATAATCCACTTAACCTTCATATAAATAAAATTGTAAGAATTCAAATCAACTTTCATAAGAATAAAATTTATTTCTTTTTATTTAAATTTACAAAGTTTTAAAAATTTAATAATTTTTCCAAAATTTATTATAAGAAAAGTTCAACTAGATACAATATAAAAAAAATCACTTTACATTACAATATTTAAATAATTTTTTATTTATTTTATTTTCATTGTTCAAAACACATATAATTTTGAAAGAAATTATTTCATCTTTATAAAAATAAACTTTTCAAGACAAGAAATATATCGATTCATCCAATAAAAATTATAGAATATTAAAAAGTCATGATGGAATTCATAGGAAAATATATACATATGTCTATCATATAAAAAATGAAAATTAATAAACACTTAAAGGATACTTAATAATTAAAATTATGTGATAATTGACCATTAACATGCATTATTCATTATATATCTATATATATATAAAAAAAATACTTTTTTAAACGGGTTGACCCTCTACAAAAAAGACGAGCATGGTCGTCTTTGGTCCCTTAATTTATTTCTTCACATTAATTTTTTTTCTAATAAAAACTAGACTGTTCCTTATCCCACTCCATTAGACATCTAAAATTTCCGTGTTTGATCCACGCTGACCGCAAACCTCTAACCTTAAACCAAATTCTTAACCATAACCTATACCTTAACTTTAACCTTAATCTCAAACTCAACCTGAGCCTCAACCTTTAAATTAAACTTAACATCAACCTCTAACTTAAATTTAACCTTAAATATAACCTTAACCTTCTCCTTAAGCCTAGACCTAGCCCTAGCCCTCGAACTAGCCTAAACCTTAACCTTAGCCTTAGTCTTAGCCTCAGCCTTGGCCTTAGATTTATAATTAGCCTTAGGCTTAGCCTTATCCTAAGCCTTAGCCTAAGCCATAACCTTAGCCTAACCCATAGCCTTAGCCTTATCCTTAGCATTAGCCTTAGCATTAGCCTTAGTCTTAGTCGTAGCCTTAGTTTTAGCCTTAGTCTTAGTCTTAGCCTTAGCCTTAGCCTTATCCTTAACCTTAGACTTAGCCTTAGCCTTAGCCTTAGCCTTAGCCTTAGCCTTAGCCTTAGCATAACATTAAACTTATCCTTATCCTTAGCCGTAGCCTTAGTCTTAGTCTTAGCCTTAACCATAACCATAACCATAAACTTAACATTAACCTTAAACTTAACTCTTAACCCCTTAACCCCTTAACCACTTAACCACTTAACCTTAACCTTAACCTCGAATTTTTAACTAATAACCTTAACCATATCCTTAACCCTAACCTAACATTAACCTTAACCTTAACCTTAACCTTAAACTTAAACTTAAACTTAACCTTAACCTTAACCTTAAACTTAAACTTAAACTTAAACTTAAACTTAAACTTAAACTTAAACTTAAACTTAAACTTAAACTTAAACTTAAACTTAAACTTAAACTTAAACTTAAACTTAAACTTAAACTTAAACTTAAACTTAAACTTAAACTTAAACTTAAACTTAAACTTAAACTTAAACTTAAACTTAAACTTAAACTTAAACTTAAACTTAAACTTAAACTTAAACTTAAACTTAAACTTAAACTTAAACTTAAACTTAAACTTAAACTTAAACTTAAACTTAAACTTAAACTTAAACTTAAACTTAAACTTAAACTTAAACTTAAACTTAAACTTAAACTTAAACTTAAACTTAAACTTAAACTTAAACTTAAACTTAAACTTAAACTTAAACTTAAACTTAAACTTAAACTTAAACTTAAACTTAAACTCAAACTTAAACTCAAACTCAAACTCAAACTTAAACTTAAACATAAACTTCAACTTACACTTAAATTTTAACGTAAACATTAACATAAACATACACTTAAACTTAACCTTATTGTAAACGTTAACCTTACCCTCACCCTTACCCTTAACCTTAACCATAATATTAACCTCAACTTTAACCTTAAACTTAACCATAACCTTAGATATTACACCTTAAACCTAAACCTTAAACTTTAAACCATAAACCTTAATATTCACCTTCACCTTGACCTCAACCTTGAATTTAAACTTAAACCTTAAAACTTTAACTTAAAATTAAACTTAACCTTAAACCGTAACCTTAACCTTAAACCTTAAACCTCAAACCTTAACCTTTACCTTAACCTTAAACCTAAACCTTAAATTTAACTTTCAACTTCACCTTCATCTTTACTTTTTTAACCTTAATCTTAACTTTAAAGTTAAAACTTAACTTTAACCTTAATTATAAACTTAATCTTAACTTGAACCATGAACCTTAAACCTTAAACCTTAAACTTAACCTTAACTTTAACCATAACCTTAACCTTAATATTTAACGTTAAACCTTAAACCTTAAACCTTAAACCTTAAATCTTAAAACTTAAACCTTAACCTTAATATTAAACCTTAACCTTAACCTTAACCTTAACCTTAACCTTAACCTTACACTTAACCTTAACCTTAACCTTAACCTTAACCTTAACCTTAACCTTAAACAATAACTATAACCTTCACCTTCATCTTAACTTTTTTAACCACTATCTTAACCTTAACCTTAATGTTAAAACTTAACTATTACCTTGAACCTTGAACCTTAAACCTTAAACCTTAACCTTAACTTTAACCATAACCTTAACCTTAACTTTTAACCTTAAACATTACCTTTAACCTTAACCTTAACTTTTATCTTACCCTTAACCAAATGAATATTTATAGTGTTAATATTCTACCTTAAACCTTAACCTTGAACCTTAAAATTTACATCTTAAACCTTAACTCTAACCATAACATTAACCTTAAAATTAAGCTAAACCTTGACCTAAACCTTAACCGTAACCCTTAACCTTAATCTTAACCATAACCTTAACCTTAACCTTATTCTTAAACTTAACCTTTAACTTAACCTTAATTTTAACCTTGACTTTCCACCATCAAACTTGGGTTCGATTCCCGTCAATGGAACAAAAAAATTCTTGAGTGTCTTCAGACACGGATTTTACCTAGCTAATAACTAATGCGGGATATCATCCCAAATCATATCACCCTTTTATTGTTCTTTAGGTAGACCAATCATATAAGAGATAGAAAATGATAAACAGATTAGAAATATCATATGATTAGTACATTTAAAATCCACCTAGAAGGTGATAAAAGGTAGATATGATTTGGGATGATATCCATCGTTACTTGGTGATGCCTAGGGTGTGATAAAATAACGATATAAATAAGTGCAAATAAACACCCTAAGCTAACACGGTTCTGCAAGTATACAGATCGTATGCAAGTTTTAATAAATAAGTAAGATTCGTTCCGCAGAGACTACGAAGGTTAGAGGAATCTTATGCAATAATCAAGTGCAAATATTAAAAGCTAGAACAAATAAAACGCAGGAAAAGTAAAGAAAAATATATTTTTATTTGAATTTCAATTAACTAAATTAAACTAATAAAGTAAAGACAGAAATTTAAATGCAAGAGAAGAAGTAGTATGAGAGTTTAGCTTGAGTGAATAGCATGTAATCCCCACTAGTTTTGCCGTTCTAAACATGTAAGGGTGAATTATGTAGTATTTTAATAATCGGTTCCAATTGCGCTAGGTAGTTTTAAATAGGGTTTACCTGTGTCAATAAGGAGTCATAAACAAACTGTTCCTACAATTGGTAAAATAGCAATACACTAAACCATGGTGATTATCTAGTGAGGTTGATTTGTCAGATCTAAACCTACACTAGACGTTAGGTGCTAAACATGTAATTAAACACCGTTGTAAATGGTGACCTAAATACTAGATGGTAATTCGATATGGTCGCGATCCACAAGAACACATAATATAAATCCAAACACATAAACAGAGAATAAAAACTATAATTCAATTTAAAACATAGAATTCCCAAATTAGATAGATGTCAACCAAAACTAGGGTTCATACATATATGCTAAAAACTCAAGCTAATAGAAATTTAGTTCATACTAATGGAAGAAAAGAAAGAAATTACAAATTCAAAGGTTGAAGATAACATTATTGATGAACAGCTCCTTCCAGACTTCTTTTCTTGTGTTGTAAGCTTCCTCTAGGATTAAGGTTTCACCAAGGATGAGTTTCTAGTGTTAAGAGGCTGTATTTATAGTGTATAGGTTGACCAAATCGTTTTCTTGAAGGAAAAGGTAAACATTGGGCTCCTAGCCCAACTCAACTTCGTAGCCAAAAAACATGCAATCAGACCCGATTTTGTTTTGGTCCTATAAATTTCAATACTCATCCGTTTGACGCGTATGAGTAGTCGAAATTCATCGTCTCGGAAAGATCTTTAACTTTGATCTTGACCGTTTCTCCAGATTCCTCACCGATTTTAAGATATAAGCTGATTTGTGGTTGTAGGTGCAGAAATTCAGATTTAAGGCAGCTTTTCCTTTTCCATGTTTTTAGCTTTTACTTCCTTATCTTCAATTTCCATGTTTATCTTCTTTCCTTTAGCTCTTTGAACCAACTTGGACTCTAATTAATTACCATATATCTCTAAAGCTTCACACTAAATAAATAATTAAACCCAATATGCTCTAAAAATAATAATTAATCAATTCAAGACCCAAAATAGGAAAGTGTACTAAATCATGAGGAAATCGACCTATAAACTAATAAGAGTAATGATATATGTCACCCCTTTTCATGTCTTTTATCACCTGTCTATATATATATATGTTGATTTCCTTGAATAGAAGATAGAGAAAAATTAAATAGGATAGAGAAATCAATTCATTGGTCCATGTAGGCATACATGTAGGAGGTGATAAAAGGGTGATACAAAAAGGGTGACAAATATCATTACTCAACTAACAAATACGCCTAAAATGATGTCTCGGAAATATATTTTATTATCACAAATGAGGAGACGTCATTACTCTATATTGATATACCATATATTATATTAATACTCTAATTTATAAATATAAGGAATTAATCTTAATAATTATAATTTTATTGAACTAATTTAAATAATAAATTACTAACTATTACTATCTTCAAATATAAAATAAAGAGTATAATAACCAGTTGAGGTTAGCTCACTGGCCTGGGTCTTGGTAATCCAATCTAGTGGTGTAGGTTTGAACCGAGTCAATGACTCTGAGTCCAAAGTGGCTTTTGTATGAAACCAAAAAAAACTATAATACAAAATTGCAATATTTAATAGTTGTTTTTATGAAAAATCATAAATTTATAACTTAAATCTAGTATATTTAAGACTAAGGATGTTTTACATTAAAATTTAAAATATAACAAAAAAGTTGAAATCTTATTTTTATTTTATGCTGAACTTATTTCGAATCAAATTATGTTTAAATTTATAGGGTATTTGCTATAAGAAATATAATAAAAGTACGTAATTATTAAATTAAGCCTTCAATAATTTATTTTACAAAAATAAATGTCTAAAATAATTATTTATAGAAAACATTCCCTTTATATTTTTATACCTTTACTACCCTTATTATTGAATATATTATTTTATTTTATTTTTAAATATTAAACAAATAATAGGGTACTTCTGCCACCGGCACCACCACTACCATGTATTTGACCACCACTACAACCACCACAACCACAACCACCACCACAACCACAACCACAACCACCACCACCACCACCACCTACTACTAATTCCAACACACATGCGCGCGTCCGTGATTTTTTTTAAAATCGTCATAACTAATTCTCAAAAATCAGAAAAATAAAAAATTTGCATTTTTTTGGATAAAACAAATTAATATTTACGTTTATTATTTTTTTTCTTTTCATTCTTTTGTTATTTTTGAATTTTTTCCGCAGACACAAAATTCAGTGTTTAAAACATGAAATCATAGACGTAAATATTAATTTTCTTTATCCAAATATGTAAAATTTTTATTTTTCTAATTTTTTTAGAATTCGTTATAACGATTTCAAAAAAAAAACACGGACGCGCGCCTGTATAATAGAATTAGTAGTAGGTGGTAGTGGTGGTTGTTTTTGTGGTGGTGCTTGTGGTGGTGGTTGAGGTTGTAATGGTGGTGGTGGTTGTGGTTGTGGTTGTGGTGGTGGTTATTGTGGCGGTGGTATTAATAGGTGATCGTGGTGGTTGTGGTGGTGGGGTGGTGGTGAGGTGGTTGAAGGGGTGGTGGGTGGTGGTGGTGGGGTAGTGGTGGTGGGAAGTTGTAATAGGAGTTAAATTTAAATGATAAATAATAAAATAATTAAAATGATTTTATACGAGCATTTTTGTCAAGGGGTGTTTTGAATAAAGAATCTTATTGGGGGTGTTTTTAGCAAATATGTTTTTTAATAGGCATTTATGGATAAATAATTATATATTTATTTCTAAAATAATTTTCTATTATATGTGTATTTGAAAAAAAAAAGATAAAACAAATGGTAAGATTCGAAGACCTAGCCTCTTTTCCAAATTCTAATATATAAAAATATTAAACCTCTAAGCTAGAATAACTTTATGTTTCTCAACACATGCATGTTTTACATAAACGTTCCGAAGGGGATAATTATTTTCCGGGACAAAATTAAATTTACGTATATAAAATTTACAAGTTCAGGGGGGCTTGAGCTCCCCTTGGCCTGACTAAATACGCCCTTACCGACTATGTATTACGAATGTTTAATGGGACTAGTATCAAGCCTCTTATTAGCTCCTATGTTTAAAGCACAATTTCCTGGAAATGAAGTTAAGGGTTAATGTGGCTTAAATATTATTTCTTTCAAACAATTTCATGTAGGTCTAACTTTTCTATTTTTTTGGACAAGTATACATACGGCTTGGATCCAACTGTCAACGAATGCCCAACTTTGTGAAGTGGGCCCCCATTTAGACCCAGTCCGCTCATCTTCAGTCTAACCCGATGCGCAACCTTGTCAGCCAGCCATTGTATTCCCTAGGTAGATGTTTCAAGATCATGTCCCTATGCTCTTCATCTTTCTTCCCTATGCAAGAAACTAAAAACTTGTCTGACCACCGTGCGGCTGACTGTGACTTAATACCTTGGATAATCCTAATGTTATTAGAGAAAATAATAATCTTGTGTCCCAAAAGGTTGCCTCATGTCATTGCTGCTTCCAGGAGACTTGTCGTGGCTTCTCCTTCAACGGGCTGGTTTACCTAACATTGTTTCATGATGGTCTCTCTGTTTCCAAAGACTTTATCGACTGTGACGATCCCAATCACTGACTATTCCGTAGGACATACGAAAGAGACATCACAAGAGATTACAACATTTGCCTCCTAGATCTCATAATCAGTATCACCACTGGGATTGTTGGCAGTGTGTACGGTCTTAGATCTTGGTACATCGATATCCCATTCGTTGCCGAAGAGGTCGGTCATTGCCTATCGATGTTGCTCGAATTACACTTTCTGGGTCGAAATGAGTGTTTTCATGAATCACATTCATCTTACGTTTCCAAGTGTTTTACATGATCAACGGTATGTATGCCACAACTATTCTGAGATCCCACCCCCTCTGGTTAAGTCATAAGCTACCTTGGTAATCCGATCTCCCAGGCTCCCTTGAATCTGACCGCTGACCCCAATTTGGAGCCGTGAGTCTGCCCATACGTGCATGCACACTGAACATGACAATAAAAGGTGAGTAATCGTTTCAGATTTATCTCACATCCATAAATCTGTTATCTATCGCATAATGTCTCACTTTAAAATTCTTCCTAGTTGGCAAAATATATTACACGCTTTCCATGAAAACTCTCAATTTAGACGGCACATTTGATTTCTAGATCGTATTCTAGGTGTACTGGTTTGTCATTTCCCCTTGCTGGGATGTCTGCGCAGACGTAGAGAGAAAGTGAGTAATTAAAGCATGATAACATGATTTTGTGTTGCATTTACCAAAATTGGTATGTGGAGGTAAATGTGTCCTGCCCCTGTCTTCTTAAAATGGCCATGCGTTCAATCTCCATCCCTACCGGCTTTGGAAAGGTAGATTCCAGTAGTTGAAGATTCCATTCATCGCATCATTTTTCATTAGTTCATCAACCATACGCAATCGGGAGTCTACCGGTGCTTCTTGAATGATTCCTGACTTAAGCCACTTATGTTTCCAAATATCATTAATTTATTCATTTCCAATCTTAATGATGCATTCGCGTATCAAGAGGTTCCGTCCTTCAATCAATCTTGCCCAATACCAAGAACGACTTTGTCGTAGTTTCAATTCAAGGAAGTCTTCGTATGGGTGGTAGATACCCTTAAGTACCTTGGCCGCAAGGGAATACGGGTTCTATAACAGACGACATTCTTGTGTTGCATTTAGAGCAATGTTCATTCTCTTTAAATATCAAAAGCCTAAGCCCCCATAGTCATTTTGTCCCATGCTAGCCAGTGAACTCTCCGATGATCCAACGAGTTCCACCAAAAGTAAGCAATGATAGATGTCAGTTTCATGCAAAAAGTGATCGGAAAAAATGGACATTGCGTGTGTCGGTATCGCTTGAAATATTGCTTTTATCAGGACTTCTTTTCCACGTTACGAAAGTAGTTTCACCACACACCCATGTGCTCTTGAGAAGACCTTTTCCGCAATCCATTGTAATATTTCGATCTTTGACCTCTTATGACATAATGGAATGCCATGGTATTTACCAAAGTTCTGAGTTTCAACTATATGCAAATTCTAATCTGTGTCTCGGGGTAGGTAAAGTAAGTGGGAAATAGTCAGACAATTTCGCGTGATCCTATCCCCTTTAAAAGCTGAACTGGTCACTTTCGCATCAATCAAGGTGATAAGGATTCCATCATATAAGGAAAAATAATAGTGGAGATAAGGGATTGCCCTGTCTAAGTCCCCTCCCTGGTGCAAACTTGGACAAAAATTCTTCATTTAGAGAAATTTGAAAGGAAACCGTAGATATACAGTTGATGATCCACTAAATCCATGTCTAATTAAAGGCCGACCTCTCTAGCATCAGTAGTAGAAAGTCAACTGTTTGGGCTCGGGAAGTGAAACAAGTTATGACTTGACTCAATTTAGAACTCTTTCACCTTCACTAAAGTGATTTCTTTTGCTCCATTAATGCTTTTTCTTGATCTTGGACTTGAATCTTCACTTCTTCTCTTCATCTTGATGCCTCCTAGCATACATATACCTAATAAATTCATATTAAACAAAAAAATTGAAGCACAAAATCTCTAAAAGTAACAAGAACTCTACAACAAAGGAAGAAAGTGCATTATCGCAAAATATGACTATTAATCTATTAATTAAGTCCAATTCACACCTAAATGATGTCTCATAAAGGGATTTTTGTATCACACAAATGGATACATAATGTTTACAATGGTTACCCAATGATCTTTCTTCATATTTTTTGTGTTATACAACTTACACTCGAACAACACAACAACCACCGTCAAATTTATTATCCAGAATCTTGACTAACTCACCATAATAAGGTACTCCATCTTTGATAGTAAGTACTCCGTAATCCCGAGTCACACTTTTTTCTCCCTTTTAACGAGTAGTACATTTGACACTGTTCACAACACATGAATCCTATCTATATACCAGACCATGAGACATGTTCGCCAATGTAATCATTTCAGGGGTAGCTAATCCATCACTATCCATGTGCATTAAGTAAACTTACCAACAAGAAAACTTATTAATTTTAATATAGTCGTGTTTATGTTAAAAAATTGATGAAATATACCTTCTCCATAAACCACCGTTGAAACTTTTCTTGGTGAATCCTTTCTACATTAATAATAGCGACCGATAGCTTGAACTTGTGAGCACTACATATTTAGAATAGTGTAAACATTTTTACAAAAGAAAATAAAAAAAATGTAATTTTACTTACCTCATATACGATTAGATCTCGTCGCAATTAAGGAGGATGTACCAGTCGATTTTATCCTTCTCTTTATGTGGCAAAGCACAAACTTTTTTTACCAAATAGATTACACTAACTCTTAAACAGATACATACTTTTAGGTTCAGGAAACGTCACACTTTAGCTACCCTTATTGTTGAACTTCATTCTTTCTTGTTGGATATAACATGATATTAATGTCAATGTCTATTCAACGACGTATCTCAGTGATTGAACCCTCCGGCTTAGCTGAGTCCAAATGTACTCTTTTAGCTTCTTCAAATATCACTCAAATAGGTACATCCACTGCATTTGAACCAGACCACCTAACAATGCTTCGTCATATAAGTGTATGACTAGGCAGGTCATTATGTCAAAAAAGGCGGGAGGCAAAATCATCTCTAGTTTGCACATAATTTAAATCACTTCGGACTTTTGCGCTTCCAATTCTTTTTACGAACGAATCTGAACACGTTAGATAACTCAATTATTGAATCACTCACTGATTTATCGTCTATAAGCCTGTGGATACTAGTCACGATAAGAAACTGCATCATTATGTGAAAGTCATGGGATATCAACCTGATTATCTTTCTCGTGTCATTCTAAACATTATTCCTCAATTTAGATGCAAAACCATTGATTAATATTGCGCCTTCAACCAATCCAAAAAGACACATCACTTTTCCGGTCGACGCATACTTTGCACATCGTTTTCATCATTTTACCGCGTTTCTTGAAAAACCACAACTCTTTCCTAATGCCCATATCTTTAAGTTTCGTTCTCTCTTTTACATTTCTTTGTTAATTTTCTCATTAAGGCCTACCATTGTACTGAGCCCTCTGTCACAGACATTCTTCTCAAAATGCATAAAATCAATGTTATGTTTCAAAAAATTTCCAACCAATACTGTAAAGAAAAATACATATTTTCTTCCAATTAAACTCACGAGGACTTGTTTTCTTCGTAGCCTTGCCACCAAAATGCTTGTGTTCACCGGAAAACACAATAGGCAACCCATCTGTCTTGTCTGAAAATCGGTAGGACTATGTTTCCTAGGAGGGCCCTATGCTAGGTATTCACTTACAAAGATGTGTCTTTTCTAAACTGGCGCCTCATAGGTCACAACCTTTTGTGACTAAAATAAACTACCCCTATATTCACCTTATTTGACAGAGTAAAAATCCATGCATTTTAGGCACACTAAGTAACCTTGACCTTTCCAACCTAATGTGTATGGCCTAGCTAGGTAACAATTAGTCATGGACAACAAAAAAATCATCATTGTAAACACTTCCTTTTTATGAGCATATTACGCAAGGAGCTCTGTATCCCACAACATTCCCGAATCATCTATAACAAGGCTGAGAAAGACATCTATATCCTTACCGGTGATCACGGACCCAAAATCAACAAATAAAGTTTAGGTATAGATTCTTTCATGTATAACCATAGTGGAAAGTTGTAGACGGTCAATATAATTGGTCACATGCTGTATGATTTGTTATGCATAAAGAATGGACAAAAATCATCGATGCCCAGACCAAGAATACATTCCGAGATTCACTCACAAACTCAGGATGTAGCTCTACAAATCTCGTCCATCTCTCACCATCAACAAGATGGTGTAACATACCTGGATTGGTACTTTTTCCGGTATGGTGCCAAATCATGTCTTTGCCGGTGTGCCTCGAAGTGTATAGTCGATGCAATCTCGGCACAATCGTATAATAACATAATTTCTTATGAGAAACTTTCTCACACTTCTATGGATCCCATTTAGATTGACCACATATTGGACAATTCTCAAGGTAATCATTATCTTTGTAATACAAAGCATAGTCGTTTAAGAAAACATTGATCGTACTATATTTCATACCCATACTTTTTAATTTTTTGTTGCACTCCTCGTAATAAGAAGGCAACATATGACCTTCAGGCTAAACACGCCACACCAATTGTAGGAGTTCGGTGAATTAGGTGTTAGTCCGCTCGTTCTTCACCTTCCCGTGCATTAGCTTGGCAATGAAATTTAAATAACCCATAAGCTTATAACCAAGTTATAACTCGGTCTCCATTCCCTCAAACAAAGCTTCAAAACTAGCACGACTTGTATGATTCTTGTCTCTCATCTCGGTGTAAATGACCCCCAACAGCCAAAGAGGGACTCAAATCGTCATACACTTTCATCATTCATCTTCTACAATGTGGGTATGTTATTCGCCGGGATTTCTACTTTTTCCCGTGCTTTGTCCAAACCTCATACGTGGACAAGAACCCATATTTTAGAACGTGTGCCCTAACCTTACGGATATATAATCTTCGATTATCGAACAATGATTACACAGACAAAACACTAAACCATTAATACCGACGTGTTTATCCGCAAAAGCGATAAATTCTTCCAAACCATTAATGTATTCCACGGTAACAAAAATGATTTGATTTAATCCAACTCTTATCGATACCCGGATCCATCCTCTATTTTTATATAATCATACAACTATAAAAATATTAAAAATAAAAAATATATATTCAAATATATATTATATACCATTCAAATATATAATCATAAAACAAGTTTTAATCACCTAATCATGACATATCATATGTTAAACACAATGATACTCACATAAAACAAACTGTGAGAAGAAACTGAAGTATAAGTAGGCCCCATAAGTGCAAGATGGTCTCGGGAGAAGAAAAAGATGAAGTGTAAAAGAAATTAATGAAGAAATGCATCTAATAGGGGTTGAAGTTCAAGACAAAGAGGGGATAAATTTTTTTGTGGTTTGATTTTTTTTTTTAGATTTTGCCAAACTGCTATCTTTAATACGTCAGCTTCATCAACGACTACATTTTCGCCATCACCAATGACATCCCGGTAGCCGCTAGATATGGTCGTCAGCGACGACAATATTTCTATGCCACTTACAATTAGGGGTGTGCATCGGGTTAGAAAACCCGCATAACCCGACCAACCCGATTACACTAACCCAAAATTATACGGGTTAGTTTTTAATTGGGTGGGTTGCGGTTTACATTTTTGAAAAAATATACACATTTTTGCGGGTTGTGGATTTCAAACTTGAAACCCGCAAACCGCATATACTCGATTACCTTGTAGTATAAAAGTTAGAAAAATTCATATTGCTCATTTTATTCAAATAAAATATTGGGGGTCATGTGCTTTTCACTCTACATTTTTTTTATTCCTCCCCCTTTTTTAAAAATATTTTGAAATTCCTCAATATTTCAATAATATTTTATCTATGAATATGTTTTCATTTCAATTATGATATTATCTGTACTCATTGTTCAATTCATATATTTAGTTTCCTAAAATCTCATTTTATATCTTTTAATCATAGATGATTTGAAATGCATATGTGTATCCTAAACAATATTTTTCGTTATAATTTTCATTTGTAATATAAATTTGACTCGCCAAATGAATATGGATACAAATTCGTCTTCTTTATCGAACTAAATCACCCGCAATGCACCCGCAACCCGCCTAACCCGAAACTCAATGGTTTAAGTAATGTATTGGCGGGTGCGGGTCTTATTTTTTAAAATCCGCACAAGAACGGTTGGTTTGTGGGTTGAGCATTTTTCATACAAAACCGACCGCGCACACCCATACTTACAATGGTCAATAGCAACTACGATGTTCGGCAATACATATATATTTTTATTTTAAAATCTCTTTCAACGACTTTAACTTTATAAGCAATGACACAAGTTTGTCGCTATTGTCAATTCAAATAGGCGACGACTTGTGTCATCGTGTATACGATTTTGAGACGAATGGGTTGTCTCTAGCGACGATTCGCTTGTAGTCGTCGTTAGAATAGATCACGGTAGTAGTGATATATATGTTACAAAATATGTATTCGATATATATCTAAAATATTTAATTTTCAAAGATGAATTGCATCGAAAAAGAAAAATATAATTCATATATCTACAAAATATCTCAAAAACAAAAATTACATATCTACTACATAATTAAATATGTTGTGTTATTATATAATAGAGATATACAAGACTACAACTATTCGATGAATAATCCAGAAAAATATAAACCATGTGATTTTGTTGGTTGTTTTTCAATAACCTGTTAATCAATTAGATTATAAATCATTTTGTGTAAGATTCAAATAAAATGCAAATTATACACAAAACACTTTCTATGAGGACCTATCCTTGGTTGGGATTAGTGTGAAAAGATTAAAAGGGCTAAACCAAAAGTAGAGCTGCAGGGTTGGGCCGGTTTGGAAATTAATTGCCCAGTTCAACCGCGTATGTATTAATGTAAAGTTGGTCAAACTAGTTGGTAGTTAAATCTTTTTAATATAGCAGTGAATGCGGTCAAATTACTATCCGTAGTCAATGATATACTCTATATAAATACGCACATGTTTGCACAGGCTTTCAGTGTCTTTTTCTTTTTAGCTTACTAATTTTTTCTCATCAACATTAGATTGATATTATAGTTCTGTGAAACAATTTACATTGTGGGTAAGTTTAATTATTTGTTAACTAATTCATATTCTCTCAAAAATTACATAATTTTTATTCCTCAATTTTAACTCTCAAAGTTATATATATATATATATATATATATATATATATATATATATATATATATATATATATATATATATATATATATATATATATTATATTCGAGGTTATTTTCCAGTTCATCAATCAATATAATAATAACTAATTTATTAGAATATGTTTCGACTTTGATGGAAACTTAAATTTATTCAATGTTTTTATTCATATTAGTAAATAAATTGGAATTGTGGGAAAATACAAAGTTGATTTGATATATTATATCTAGATATTTTCATTCTTGGTTTTGTTTTATTTGATTATCTCATTTTTTTCCTTGTCGGGGGCAAAAACTTAGTTGTTTCTGTTTGATTTTAAATAAATTTTTATACAGATATTTTAAGATAGATTTATTCTACATCATATAAAATGAATAAATTCTTCATTATCTAAAAGCCTCCAAATAGTATAAAAATTATTTATAAACTAAACTTATTTTAAATAAGAAAAAAATAATTATTAAGATCACATACTCATATGCGTGCTTTATTTAACCATTAATTTTATTTGAGTTATTTTAAAATTGTCACATTTTATGTTTTAGTGTACCTGACATTGCCACTTTATTGTTTGTCTAGGTGTAATATCAACTATTCAGAATGTCTACTGACGATGAATTCGGATTCGTGTTAGCTGAGAAAGACGAATTTATCCCAAATTCACTAGATACATTTTTAAACAACGATGTTCAGTTAACATTGGTTAACACGACTTTTGGTATTACATCATCATCAAATGAAGATATTATGACGCCTCCATTTAATATAGATGATGTTGGTGACTATGTAGCACAAACACTTGAACTAATTGATAACATCTCTTGTGGATCTCCAAATATCAACCATTTGAAGAATGATAGCTTCGCCAGTGTTGATGGCCATGAAGTTGGTCCTTATGAACTTACCCCTGAACAACCTATATCGTTTTCTACTATACCATATAAAACTCAAACTGTTTGCAATCCTCTATCAGTTGTACAAGATGGATCAAGTTCAATGGTTTCACACCAAGAGATGCAAGTTCCATTGAGCTTATCAACATCACAACAACCACTTTCAAACTCTATAGAGTCATCACAACATGTACCTAGGATCAACCATGAACTTACTCTTGAAATGGTTGTTGAAACTCTATTTAGTGATAGCCCTTAAGACAGTCACGGCTTTTTAATTGTTTTTATATTTAAGATGCTTTTGAGTTTATGTAAAACATTAATAATCTAATAAATTTTTCGTTTTACCATATTTTTATTGTTATTGTTATTATATATGGTGTTCTAAAAAAAGTTATCTATATGAAATAAAGTGAGTTAATTTTTTTATGTATGAGAAAACATGAAAAATTAAGTGTTTCACTTCGTCCACTAATGTATATTCACAATAGTTTTTATATATAATAAGAAATATAATTTATTAATATTATGTATAATAAATATCCATCACAAAAGTAAGAGAAATCTTAACATATAAGTTAGATGCTCCTTGAAAAAAATAATTTTAAAAATAGAATATGGATAATAGTGGTAAAAAAGTTATTCCTCTTCAAAATCATTTTCCTTATTGATATACTTTTGTGATTAATAGAGATAAATATGAATTTTATTCATGTTACGTTTCTATTATTTCTTATATACTTGTTATTTTGATTTTATTTATTTTGTGGAAACTAATGATACAAATTTTCCATCATATTAAATTCAAAAGAGTTTTACCGTTTAACCATAAATAATACATCAATATAATCCGTAAATAGTGAACAATAATTTTCTTCCTTCTAAACACCACCACAAATAAAATAATTTTTAACTGGTACCTCAACATGATAAGCCAATTTAGTTTTATTTAGTATACCCTTATCCTAAACTTTAAATTTTCTAAATCGTTTAATAAAATAATAATCTTTCAATTAATAGTCAACTATCTCCACTAATGGTAGGTGGCACCGTAGCAATTAAAAATATATATAATAGATCATTTATAAACACACAGACACACACACACAAACACACACACACACACACACACACACACACATATATATATATGTGTGTGTGTGTGTGTGTATGTATGCATATATTTGAATTTGATCTCCCAATATTTATGTATCACTGATATCACTGATAAAAATACTAAATTACAGATTTCTCCTAACTATTCATGAGTTGAACCAATCTCCCCCCTTTTTAATCCATAAAAAAATCTTGGAGACCTTTAAACTTTATATATTTGTCACGTTACCCCTTATTCATTCATTCATGTGCATTGCATGTCTGGGTTTTAAATGAATTAAATGAATGACATTAATATATTATTGTGAAGGTTATATTTGAAACTTTACGCCCTTAGAGTATATCGAGATAAATTAACTTACTCACTTTAGGTGGTAAACCATTAATGTAGGAGTGAAATACTGAAGACAAAGGATTTAGTGGTTTTTGTCACAATTAATCAAATTCAACCTAAAAAATTTCATTTGTTACACCATTAAAGTTCTTGGGTAATCAACGTGGTGAATTTTATCAGCAAAGTGGTAAAGTAGTGATGACTATGAAGCACAATGTCGCACATTTAAAATTATGTGAGTTATTGTTATGGAAAAAGATAATCGAGATTCTCTTAATTATCAGGGTGTGTAAAGATTACAGAGTAGAAACTCTTATTTACAAACAACAGGCAACCCTAAATTTTGGTCTACATTGGGTTTACTACTAGTCAATGGGCCAGGCTGAATATCCACATGTGGATTTTTAACACCCCTTGGATATTCAATTCCTAAGAATATAACTCCTTAAAACCCTCCTAAAAAAGCTTGTACGAATATAATTTAGTGAAGGAACAAGTACATTTATTTATACGTTTTCTAGAACTATCCCATTATAAACCTTTATCTAGGAAACCTACTAGGACAAAAGCTTGATAAAGGAAAAGAGTGTAGTGCATATTTGTCTCCCCTCCTTGTCGATATCTCTAGGAAAGATCTTTGGTGTCACCTAGGGCGTGATAAAATAATAGATAAAATAAGTGCAAATAAACACCCTAGGCTAGCACGGTTCTGTAAGTATACATGACGTATGCAAGTTTTACTGATAAATAAGATTCGTTCCTCAGAGACTACGAAAGTTAGGAAGAACTTATGCAATTTATCAAGTGCAAATATAAAAGCTAGAACAGATAAAAAGCAAGAATTAAGAAAAGGCAAATAGATTTTTATTTGGTTTTTAAATAAAAAAATTAAACTAATAAATTAAAGACAAAAAATTAAATATCGATAAAAAGATAGTATGAGAGTTTAGCTCGAGAAACTAGCAAGTAATCCCCACTAGCCTTGTTTATTCTAAACATGTAAGGGTGAATTATGTAGAATTGCAATAACCAGGATTCTAAATTCCTCCCTATTCCCGGAGAGCGAACTAGGTCGGCAAACTTTCAACCATGAGGAGACCCGAAATAGGATTATCTAGTGCCACGAGGGTCCTAAGTGTAGTCTTACCTACTAATGGTGATTGGTGATTAAATTAAACCTTAGTGATTATCTAGTTAGGTTGGTATTGTCAAAACGAATTCCATATACTAAACGTTTATGTGGTGTTTTAATAGTTAAAGACCCCTTCCGGACGACCATCTAACTACTATTAAGGCAATCCTATACTCGTGCACTAGCAAGGAAAACAGTCAATAAATCAAAGCACATAAAACAGAGAATAAAACATGTTTTTAATTTAAATACGATGGTATCCTAAATTAGATAGACGTTTAAAAAAGAACTAGGGTTCATACATATATGCTAAATCTCAAGCTAAAAATAATTTAGTTCATAATAGAGAAAGAAAAGAAAACAATTACACATTCGAATGCTTGTGAAGACATAATTTGGTGTTCAACTCCTTCCAGACTTCTCTTTTTGTGTTGTAAGCTTCTTCCTGGCTTAAGATTTGCCAAGGATGTATTCTTCTGATTAAATAGTGTATTTATAGGGTATAGGAAGGCCTAATTCGTTTTCTTGGAGTTGAAGACAAGTAACTTGGACTCCTAGCCCAACTCAAATTCGTAACCCTAAAATATGGAAAAGGTAATAATCTGTCGTTGTTTTGTTTTGGCCGTAACTTCTTCGTTTCAACTCTGTTTGACGCATTCTATATGTCGAAACTTATTGTCTCGGAAAGCTCTATAACTTTGATTCAGACTATTCTTCCAAATTCCATCTTGAGTAATGATCACTTCTATGGACGTGGTTGTTGGAATTCAGATTTATTTGGCAACTTAATCTTTCCATACTTATCTTTTATTTCCTTTATCTCCAATTTTCATGCATATCTTCTTTACTTTATCTATTAGAATTGATTTGGCATCTAATTAATTGCTATCTATATCTTTAAAGCTTCACACTAAATAAACAAATTAAACCCAATATGCTCTAAAAATAATAAATAATTAAATCAAGGAAATAGGAAAGTGTAGTAATTCATGCAAAATTCGACCTATAAACTAATAAATACACTTAAAATGATGTCTCCAACTAATATTAAATCATCACGATAGGGATACATCAATTCGACCTATGAAGCACAATGTCGCACATTTAAAATTATGTGATTTTTTGTTATGAAGAAAGATAATCGAAATTCTCTTAATTATCAGGGTGCGTAAAGATTACAGAGTAGAAACTCTTATTTACAAATAACAGGCAACCCTAAATTTTGGTCTACATTGGGTTGACTACTAGTCAATGGGCCAGGCTGAATATACACATGTGGATTTATAATACCCCTTGGATATTCAATTCCTAAGAATATAACTTCTTAAAACCCTCTATAAACTTGTACGAATATAATTTAGTGAAGGAACAAGTACATTTATTTATACGTTTTCTAGAACTATCCCATTATAAACCTTTATCTAGGAAATCTATTAGGACAAAAGCTTGATAAAGGAAAAGAGTGTAGTGTATATTTGTCTCCCCTCCTTGTCGATATCTCTAGGAAAGATCTTGAAGTCGTAATATTTCAACTCTTGTACCTATTTCTTAAATGTAGTGGTAGATAATGACTTTGAGAATAAATCGTTCAGATTGTCATTTGAGAGAATTTGATGGAAACAAAATCACATTTCTTCTGTAAGTTATGTTTAAAGAATAACTTTGTTGAGTTATCTTTGATTCAATCACTTTTGATGCAACCTCCTTGACTTGAGCGCGACATAAGCAACATGATCATCATATAATATTGGTGGACTCCGTTTGCTTGTTAAGAAATTGTATTCCCCTTAATTATTTCTTTTTAATAATATACCTCATTAAAATGTCTCTAAGAAATACCCAGTGGGACAAAATTTTTTAATAGAAAAAGAGTACAATATACTTTAATACGCTTATAAAACTACCTCATTAAAAACCTTGCAAGTAAAACCCAGTGTAATAATAACTTATGCTAAGGGAAAAAACTCAGTGTGTATATGTCTCTCCCTAATGTAAATATATCGTCGTGGTGTATAACCTGAGACATTTAATGTGAGTAGTGACATTAAATTGACCGTCACTTTATTCAAAAAGAATGATTTAAAGTACTCGACATAAGACTTATATCATGTCTTTCATAAAAATGATTTGAAAATAATTTTGCATCCACCATAAAAGACTATATCTCCATTTTTATTAGATTATTGTCCTACAACATACTATCTTTATAGATATGCTTCCTTGTATAACATTCGTTTCACAATTGTGGGAACTACACGTTGTACGAGTATAATTAAAAAATTGTCTTATTTATGGTCAATTTTATATAAACATTTTATAAAGAAAAAATATATTCGTTTTTAGTCATATATCAATAGATATTGTGCACATATATAAATTTTTAATCATCATCAATCATATAATTTAAAGTAGTCAAATAACTTATTGAGATCTCAATATATGTAATCATGTACTAGATACTCACGAGGAGTATTTCAATTCTTAGTTATATTGACTAGTTGACATTATAAGATGTTGAAAAAATGTCATAGTTAGACATTTTCTCTTGTTGGTGATCCCTTTGCTATCTCTGGAACCAAAAACTATCGTGCTTCAATCGCAAAATAGTCTCATTTAGATAGATAGCTCTTCTAAGACTTAAAATTTAATTAGGAGCAATATAAATCGATATTTGTGAGGTAATCTTATCATATTTACAAAATTATAATTTTTAATCTTTTAATTGATTTTGTGAGGATTAATATAAACTCTGCATTCTTAAATTCCAGATTTTTTTTTGAAATTCTCCCCTTATCCCATAGAATACATTGAATAACGTGTATTCTAGAATTTCATCTTTGTGCACGGTTGTGGAACAACTTAATATGTATTGTACAATCAAAATATTTTGATAGAATATTTTTTTCTTTAACCAAAAAGGGGTTATTTATATGAGAAATGGTCTTACCAATTTGTCATAGACGACTCAATATAAGCACAAAATAGTTTAGCTCATATTAAAATAATGGGAAGAAATTACTAAAACTAAGGGAATTCATAATTAAACCAAAAAACAAAATTAAGTTTCTCTAAGATAAATGATGAAACGGGTTTCGAGTGATTAGGAATTATGGAGATGTTGTTTGCAAGACCTTCTTCCTTCTCTTCCCTAGCTTCTAGGTTTATTAGCTTCTCTCTGGTATGAATTGTGTGCCTTTATTAGCTTATAAAAGGTATTTATAGAGGTCTAGGTCGTTTTTATGTCATATGAGCCCTTTTAAAGTGTCCAAAAGGCCCAACCCTTTTTAACTAATTCGGAACTGGACTGCACAACTTCAGTAGATTGACCATAACTTTTGCATCATAAGTCCGAATCTGATGATTCTACTTCTCAAATTTCACGGGTTTCAAGACTTGCCTTTTTCATTTGAGCCAATAAGTCTGGATCTCAATCGATCTGGCTTAGAAAGATAGATAAGTAATGGATTGCCAGTTTGTACAACCTTTCCACCTTTGCTAAATTGCATTCTTTTGCTTCTTTAATGCCTTTTCTTGGTTTTGGACTTGAATATTCACTTCTTCTATTCATCTTGATGCCTCCTAGCGTCTAAGTACCTAAAAACTTAACACTAAACAAACAAATTACCGCATAAAATTTCTAAAAATGCAAAAAGTGCTCGAATGAATGAAGAAAGTGCATTACGTCAAAATATGACTCTTAATCAGTTAACTAACTCCAATTTAAAACTTAAATGATGTCTCCTAAGGGGATCTATCCATCACAAACTGGGAGACATCAAGACCCCCAACTCAAAACTTTGTCGTCCCGACAAAGTAAAACTAAAGACTAGTGGGATATCTCAAACAACTAAGTAAGCAGAAGATGGAGAAAAAGATAATAAAAAAAACTTAAAGAAACTACCCTAACAAGTTTCATATAAGGATGTACAAGAATTAATACGAAATACACATTGTATTCATACAATTAGCACTTCCTAAAGTCAGGATCAAATTAATTTCACAATGCAAGAAGGAGCGATTTTCACTTAGTTCATTATGACGGCTATAGGGTGTTCATTGGTCCTCTCTAGAATCTAATAGTCCAGCTAGATATTCCCTAATTGATAAAATTTCACTCAACCATGTAGCTAAGAATCCTAAGGTCTTTTCAGTTATAACGTAGGGTTAGGGACGACATGGTATGTATATTTGGGATAATGAAAGTGATTTTTTGGCCCTCTCCTCACTAACCATCAACATATCGCCCTAGAGATTGAGTTTACACTCAAAGAATTCCTCACTCAACCCAATTTAATGCTCTTGACTAGCATTCCCAATTAACACAATAACATCTTGTGATATTTTTCCAGAAAACCTTCCACTTTGCTGGTTATCTTATTTTCATTCTTTTCACTTTTTTTGTAAGATATCCATGACACTCGTTTTTATGTGAGTTGTCATGTCTCTTATTTTTATTTTTTTTCTCATTTTTTTTCTTTTCAAAGGCCCCGAAAAGGGTTACAGATAATACATCATCAATATCGCGCACAAATAAACACATAAAATTCCCACCCAATGTATCTTCCCACTGTTGGACCCAGCACCCCAAACTCAAACTCTAGACGCAACAAGTCTCTGGGTTGCGATTCAAGTGTGAGTTATATGGAAAAGTCCTATAACCAAGGTTTATGGCTTATAATGTGGTGACAAAAGTTTGTTACAAGCTCGAAAGGGGGATAAAACTAATAAATATTCAATTATAATCGGGTTACAAAGCTAAAGGCTTCAAGTGACTATCAAAGAACTACCTTATTCATTTTCTTAACTACTAGGTCTCGCTATCGTTTCACTTTTAGTTCCTAGACTAGGCGGGTTATCAACTAGTTCAGACCTCACTTTCTACACACCCCTCATAATCCCTAAGATTCAACTTGACACTTCTACACATTGCTCATTAATCTATTCTATCTTTTACTCAATGTTGCATGCAAATTATACTAAACGCATTGTGATATCATTCAAATCCATACTATTTACTAACATTACCTTGCTAGACATATGATTAATAAGTATATTCACTATATCCTACATCATCCCTATCATAATATATATGTTTTTGAATTTTATGATTTTTTAGAAAGCAAGTAAAAGCAAATAAACACCTAAACAGGGATGAGGACAACAAGTACCCCACCCCCAACACAAAACTGAGTCATGTCCCCATGACTCGAAAAAGACTCTAATGTAGTAAATATTAACTTATTATACACTAACACATATAAGCACCTAGCGAAAGGGTTTAAAAAAACGTTACACAGCCTTCGCGCCTCTCCTTGAACTCGCGATCAGAAAGGGTCTCATGATTTGCAAAACTATCCATACCTTCTTGATGAGTTGAAGAAGGTTTAGATTTTAAATTTTCTATAACCAGAACTTTCTTTCTCATGTATAACTGTGTTGTTGTGTTGGTATCGTAGGATTTGATTTCTTCTCACACGGTTCATCGATGAGGATTAGTTGTATTCCCTTGTTGTACTAAGCAATTTCTTGTTCGTCCTCATGATGTTTCTCTAATTCTTGTCCTATAATGCATCCATTCTTCTCTTCATCTTCACCAACCCACAACTCAAGATGCACCAAGTATGAATTGAATTTATGAATGGTTGGTGTTTCTTGAGCTTATTGTCTAGAAGAGTCTTTGTGGTTTATGAAGAACAAGGGAGCGAATTAAGCTTACTTGTGATGTAAGAAATGTTGAAAACTTGATGATATTTGGTGTTTTGAAAGGCTTTGGAATGGATTTAATGTTTATGAAGAATGGAGGGAAGATTATATGGTGTTTTTGTATTTGACGGAAGGTTTAATCAAGTTTTAAAATGTTTTTATTGAGTTTGCGACTGAAATTTTTGTTTTTGGGGACTTTGGAACGGATAGGTTTAGGTTTTGTTGGATTAAAATCTAATAAGGGAGCAATTTGCCTCTCAACCGACTCCTTGCGGTGTACCACGAGTGATGTCATGCTCACCTGCCCCATGTCACGGTATTGCGTATCTGACGACACAAGTTTGACTAGTGGTCTCTCGGTAATAAACTTGATTTGTCAAATCATGGCGACAGTATTTGACCTTGCGGTGTACCGCGACTTCACTGCGGTATACCGCACAAATGCACTGCTGCTCACGAAAGTCAACCCAAACTCTCCAACCGTTGTGACTGTTTGGTGGTCCTTTGTGTGTTCTAAAAAATAAATGCAAAAGTAAATCGAACCACAACCGCAAGTGTACGGTTGTCCCAAGTAGTATATCTGATAATACAGATTCGTTCCAAGGACGGAATGGTTGATCACAATGTCTAGCAAATAGTGATTGATGCACTTATGAAAATAAAAGACAATAATATGTTTGTTTGGTTTTTGTTATTAAAGCTAATGAATGAAAGACAAATATTAAAATGCAAATAAAAGCTAAGACGCAAGTACAATGATGTAAAACGCAATATGAGATGTAGCACTTGAGAACGCAAGGATCCTCCCTATCCTATTTCTTAACTTATGTTGTTTAAGGGCTAAATTAGTCAATTACAATGGTCGGGATTCTAATTTCCTTATACCCCCGTCAGGGTGGACTATAAGGCGATCCTAAAGTGTCACTAGTCCCGTCAGGGTAAATATGATCCACCGTTGGATGATTAAGTGTTATTACCTCATTGGCCCTAGGATTAACTAAGCTCGTCAGAATCATTAACTTCTATCCTAGATTGAATAAATGGGTCCGTATTTAAACCCTCCGTCAGGATGATCCAATTGCCACTAATTGGAATAGCCTAAATACTACTACCTGTTCCTAGTTCATGACGCTAAAAACAGTAAATATTCATAATTTATCGAAAAGAGTAAAAGCCCTAATTTAGTTTAATTCAATAAAAACCCAAATTCAACACTCGTTAATTAATAAGAATTGGGATTCACCCTTTGTTTGTTCTCAAGCACTATAGAAAACTTAGCTCATATTAAAATGAAATACGAAATTAAATGTAAAGGAATTCATATTGTTTACAGAATTAAAAAGATAAAAGAACCTAATTTCCGGAATCGGAATGACTACGAACGGAGATATAGACCCTCTCCAGCTCTTGTAGCTTCTTCTCCTTCCTTCAGTTTCTTCTCTCTGGTGTTTTTAATCTTGCAGAATGTGAATTGTGTGTAAAAGAGAAGTACAGACCTCTTTTTATAAGCAATAATTCGTTCTAGGGCTTGGACCAGAAAATAGAATATTAATTAAATGTCCAAGCCCACTTTCTAAGCCCAAAATCCCGTAACTGCTGATACACCTTCACTAAAACGGCTTTTCCCGATGCGTTATGACTCCGATTGACCTCATTCTAGTTGCTAAAGTTCCGTAACTCGATAAGGAATGATTTCTCTTCAAAGGTCAGCTGCTAAATCATCGCTTAAGCACCTCGAAATCAGCAATCTATGGCCTGGAAAATGGATTTTCAGCTCTAAAAATAATATCTTCGGGATTTCTTTTCAAGTCTTGACTCTATCTTTTGATCTTTTGATCTTTTGACTTTCTCCTCGGATTCCTCTTCTAGCTAACATCTAAAACCTGTAAAATCTTCACTAAAAATACCAATATTACGCGCAAAAGCTTAATAAATCAAAAATGCTAGAAATAAAAGAGGAAAATCATATTATTGCATATTTAGTCCAAAAGTCTATCAAATTGATTAAATAAACACCAAAAATGATGTCTCCTAAGGGTCGAAAATAAGAACAATTAAGGAGACATCACTGTTTTATGGCCCTATGGTGCTGGTGGCTTGTAGGGTGTGAAAAAATATGATAATAAAAGACGCAACTATCACCCTAACCAAATACGTTGCTCACTACAAGGATCACAGGTCGTACGCAAGTTTTAATGATAAGTCAGATTTGTTCTCAAGGACTTAGTGTGTTATACGAATGGATTACAAGAAAGCGTAGGAAGAATTATTTCAATGAAAATATGAATAACTGTAGAGAATAATAATTAAACTAAAGACAAGAAAATAAAATAAAAGGTGTAAGAATAAGATGAGAAATATAGCTTAGTTTTGCTAGTATGCACTTATCCTTCTATTTCTTCTACTTGTTAATAAGGGTGATTAAATCTCTTAAAGTAAGTAGCCAGGATTCTACAGTCCTCCTAACCCCCTTCAGGGTGGACTTAGGTGGGGACCTAACAATTATCGGGGGACTTGGGTAAGGGGACCCTGCACAATGATCAGTGGTTAAATCTCAAACCCTAATTACTATCTATTTAGGCAAGCCCTCCCAGATCACTACCGCACACTAGACGTTTATGTGGGGTTTCAACAATTAGACACACCTTCCGGGTGACCATCCAACTGCTGTTAATGTGGTAGTCTATACTCGTGCACTAGCAATAACTACAGTCAATACATCAAAGCACATAAACCAAATATAAAGGTTAAGAAGTTAGAATCAATTTAAAAAGCTTTTTCCCAAACAAACTTAGAAAGAATAAAATACAATTTAAAGATTATCCATATGCAAAAGCCAAGCTATTGGAAATTTAGTTCATGCTGGAAAGAATAAAACTAAAATAAAGATACATAATGTCAACTTGCTTCTCTTGAATGATTAAGGATTGATCTATGACTTAGAAATGATCAAGGACATGTTTACAATAATAAGAGGGTGTATTTATAGGTGCTAAGAAAACCCTAGGTCGATATATTGAGTGGAAGGCAAGTAATTGGAATCATTTTCCAATTCAAATTCGTTTCCTAAAATATTAGAGTGGATAAACACTGCTCACTGTTTTGATCATATCTCCTTCCTTGTTGGACCGATTTTCTCCCACCTTATATCGAAACGACCACATCAGAAAGATATTTCTAACCCTTTTATGGCTCATCCAAATATGCAGCCGGTTTAAATTTATCTTAACTTTAGTGGACGTAACTGCAGAATTTCATATTTACTTGGCAGTTTTTCCTTTCCTATTTTATCTCTACTTCCTTTTATCTCTTGATTCCTTCCATATCTTATTTCCTTATCATCTTAGAATTGATTTGACATCTAATTATATTTCATAAACCTTATTAATTTTACATTAACACACAAATTAAACCAAATATGCTCTAAAAGTAGTACATCATCAAATAAAGACAAGAAATAAGAAAATATCAAATAACGGATAAATATCTATAATTATTTAATCAAATACACCTAAAATGATGTCCCCAGCCTAGATCAATATATCACAGACAGGGAAACATCAGGTGCACCACAGTAAGGGTGCAGTGTACCGCAAGATCTGACTATTCGACCCCGTGGCACGATACATGCACGAGTGACGACTCGATTTTCGTCTGGGTCTCTCGCACGTGGACCCAATTTCTCTACCGTCGTGACTGTTCTCGTGGGGTGCGGTGCACCGCAGCAAGGGTGTGGTGTACCGCACCAAGCTGCTACGTTTTGCAATTCTCCCGTTCTGGTCCACCACAAACTCAATCTTACACAATAACACACTACCTTAATCTCGTATTAGCTGTAAAAAAAAATAGTAAGACTCAAAATTAAAACGACTAACTTTAAAAGTATACACTACGAAAGCAATAAACTATTCTACAAATAGGTTTACACACTTAAATGGATTTTGTTTAACGTTGTTAAGCTTGACGGTTCACCTCAAAAATCATTTCTTTTTGACATAGCCTCCCCAGCAGTTAGTAAGGCTATTAACATCTACCACTCGGAATTTGCATCCCTTGGCTTTCACTTCCACTGACTTCTTAGAAATAATCCTTGTGACCATGAATGGTCCCATCCAAGTGCTTTTGTTTTTACGTAGAGGATTGGGCTTTTTCAATGCTACGTCTTCACCTACCCTGAACTCCTCCTTTTCTCTTTCTTTCGTGGGTTCACTCGGAACCTTTTTAGCGTGTTTCATAGTTCTCTTCAAGTGGGCAAGGTGTGGGTCCCCTTATAGATTTGGAGGAGTGTTATTAGGTGGTTTCTTTCTTAGCTCTTTATCCTCTTAACCTAAGGTCGCCACAACCTTGGTTGGCTCTTTCTCCACCTGATCAATGACATCGATGAAGAAACAATTTCCCGGAGAACTGGGAAACTTCATTGCTCTGAACACATTAAAATTTTCCTCCTTATCTTGTACTCGCATGATCAATTAACCAGTCTCTACATCGATCAAAGTACACCCCTTGGCTAAGAATGGCCGCCCAATATGATTGGCACATTCGTATCCGCGTCGTAGTCAAGAATAATATAATCACAAGGAAATATGAAGTTGCCTATTTTGACGAACACATCCTTGATCCTTCCTTTAGGTTGGGAGTAGACTTATCCGTCATTTGCAAAGTCACGGTAGAAGGCTTGACTTTGGACCAGTTGATGATGGTGGAGAAGGGACCATGAGTGGCGGCGGTTTCCTTGTGCAGAGAGCGGCTTGGTGTGAGTGCCCGTTGGAGTGAGTTATTTTGAACCTTAATTTGGGTTCGATTGATGATGGTGGAGTACGGCAAGAAGAAGAAGGAAGATTAAAAAGAAAAAAATTAAACAAATGATTTAAAATATATATATATGACATGTAATTGTTGATGACGCCACGTTTAGATGGAGCAGACGCGGCGGTGAGGTGATACTGACGTGGCGTCAGATGACATTGACTAACGGTCAACTAACAGAAAATCGAAAAAAAAAACAAATTTAAAGGGCATCTAAGGCTTCACCCTAAAAACAAGTCTCAGCTTTCTACAACCACATTCACGTTGTTGCCTTGGTTTTACAAGAATTGTGACAAATAGAATGATAATATAGGGTTTTATTTCTAATTTAAGGTTAATAAGATTTATTCATAAACATATGCCTTTCATTAATTTGATAATGATTTAAAAACCAAAAAACTTTGTTAAACTTTTATTTTACGGTAGATTTTGTAAAGGTAAGTATGCTGTTTTTTACTTTGGAAGTCATGATAATCAACAAACATACTCCCTCCGTCCCAAAAATAATGTCCACTTAGCATTTTCACACATATTAAAAAATGTCATTATTAAACCCTACATGTACAAAAATACCCCTAATAAATGCTATCATTAATAATTATGCACACCTATTCCTATGCCTAGAAAAATGCAATCAAGTATAAAATAATAATTAAAATAATTATAAATTAAAAGAATAGTAGAGGTAATAAGGGAAAAAGTAGAAAAATTTGTCTTGAAATGGTAAGTGGACATTATTTTTGGGACACCATATTTAGTAATGTGGACATTATTTTTGGGACGGAGAGAGTAACATTATGGGACAATTTGAATAATCTTTAAATCTAATGGGACAATTTGAGAAATATATACAGTACAGTCTTTGGAGGAAATGGCATTTTTCATGTTTTGAGCCATCTTAATCGGTCTTTATTTAGATAGGTGACTAAATTTAGAAATATGAGATAGAAACGAAATTTGATGACGAGTGCCATGAAGTCAATTCAGATCAAGTCTGACCGAAATCGGATTTATGACATATCTAGGCTGCTACTATATGGTAGTGAAACACATAAATCCAACATCTAATCTCTTTATAAATAAATCTTGTTCTTCTCCAACAACCTCACATTAAACTTTAACCATGGAATCTTTTCACTACTATTACCTTACTCCCTTAATCTTCATCCCGTTACTACTGCAATTAATATACAATCACGGTAGGAAAAAATCATTACCACCTTCTCCTCTTGCTCTACCAATTATCGGCCATCTTTATCTAATAAAGAACTCTCTTCACTTAGCTCTTACTTCCTTATCATCTCAATACGGCCCAATTTTTTCTCTCCGTTTTGGGTGTAAATCGTTTCTGGTGGTGTCATCACCATCTTTAATCGAAGAATGCTTCACCAAAAACGATATAACTTTCGCAAATCGCCCAAAATCCATGTCTGCTGATCAGTTAACCTACGATTACACTTCTTTTGTATGGGCTCCATATGGTCAGTTATGGAGGATTCTTCGGCGTATATCTGTCGTTGAACTCTTCTCTAACAAAAGCCTCGAAAAATCTGTTGTCATTCGCGAGCAAGAAACTCAAAGCCTTGTGAGCTTACTTGTCAAAAGTTCAGACAATGGATGTCGAAAAGTTAATATGTACTATTCGATTTCAAGCTATACTTGCAATGTTCTGATGAGACAAATTGCTGGAAAACGGTGTGTAGAAGAAGAGGATGGTAGAACTGAGATTGGGAAGAGTAATATAGAGAAATTTAGAAACATTTTTGTTACTAGTATAGCAATGAATGCTTGTGATTTTTTTCCAGTCTTGAAATTGTTTAACTATAAAGGGCTGAAAACGAAATTGATTTCGTTGCACAAGAAGAGAGATGAGTTCTTGCAGGGTTTGATTAAAGAGGTTAAGCAGCAAACTAGTAGGGAGAATAAAACTACATTGGTTGAAACTCTTGTGTCACTCCAAAAATCCGACCCTCATTTTTACACAGATGACCTCATCAAAAGTATATTAATAGTAAGTTTACTCTTATTTTATATTTAATGGAATAAAATAATCCTTATCCTTGTTTGGGTTCTAAGAAACACATGGTTTAGGTAATGATTGGGGCGGGAACAGAGACATCATCTGCAACCATTGAATGGGCAATGTCTCTTCTATTAACTCACCCAAACGAGCTACACAAGGTGAGAACAGAGATAGATAATGTTGTTGGGCATGAAAGATTGTTAAAAGAATCGGATCTTGCTAAACTTTCTTATTTGCATTATGTTGTTAACGAGACGCTAAGATTGTATCCTCCAACACCGCTTCTTCTACCTCATTGTTCATCTGAAGACTGTGTAATAGGAGGATATGATATTCCGAAAGATACGATTCTTATTGTGAATGCTTGGGGCATGCATAGAGATCCTAAGCTGTGGGATGAGCCTAACAAGTTTAAGCCAGAGAGATTTCGAACTCTGGATATGGAGAAAGATGGATTTAAATTTATTCCTTTTGGAATGGGGAGGAGAGCTTGTCCTGGAGCTAATATGGGAACTCGAACAGTTTTATTAGCTTTAGGCGTACTTTTACAATGTTTTGATTGGAAAATAGACGGAGAAGAAGATGATATAGACATGAGCTATATTACTAGACTTACAATGGCAAAAGCCAAGCCTTTGGAGGCTCGGTGCATTCCCAGGCAAATTAAGTTTATTTCCCATCTTTTGACTTAGTTGTGTAAGAAATAAAAATATTGTATTTCTTGACATTTGATGTATAACTAGAATTTCCTTTAAAGGTGAAACGTTATCTTATCTGTATAACATAATAGCAAGTGTTGTTAGTTAAATACTTCACACTGGTAAATAACTGATATAAGTACTGTTAGGATGAAAACTATATCATCTTTAACAAATTGTGAAAGATAAAGATCTTGAAGAGAAAAGTCAAGCTATTGGTCATTGCTCGTTACTTCTCAAATTTTTTGCAGTCTTGGTCTTTGCTAAGCTTTTGTGGAGAAATAAGAATTAGTACTTTTTTATCAACTTGATCATTCATTTCTTATCACTACACTGTTAAAGATTGCATTTTTGTTATACCTATAGTACTCTCTATTATCACAATGTATTCTAAGCTGCAGAATATATATTATCTTTCTTTGTAAAAGAAAAAGGTAAATTTTAATTTGGGGAAATTTTCTAATCTATTTATTTTATCATTTTCTTCGTCATATAAGTGTGATTTAATCAGGTTGGTTATTTGAATTATTCTTTAAGTTGGAATCCTTTGATCTAAGATCTCTATTTTCTATAAAGGGTGTCTATCTGGCTTGATCTCATTAATTTATTGTAATACTAGTCCGGTTGCAGTTGAATTTTTAGAAAAAATAGATTTTAGAGTTTTTTCCTTTAGGTCTTTTACACGTCCACAGCAGCCATCCCTTCATGTTGACCATGCGTTGGTAAGTTATTGTCCAGGAGGTCCCTCCTCCACATGTTGTTCACTTTGCACAAATCAGCCTTCATTTTGGAGGTGACATTCCATTCGCAATTCTGCTGCAATGATCCATTATTGAATCGCATATCCATTCCAGGGGATATTAACCTACTGACCTCCTGTCCAAATTCGATGGTCAGAAATTTTCCATTTGATTGTAACAGCCCAAAACTCTGCCAAATTGATTTCGCCATTTTACATTCTAAAAATATGTGATTTAAATTTTCCACCTCCGCGCCACACGCTTTGCACCCCATCTCGTCCACTACACCACGCTTATATAAATTTTCAGCAGTTGCGATTCTATTTCTTGCTATCCTTCACATTAATACCCGTATTTTTTGCGAACACTTTAGTTTCCAAAATATTTCCCATTTAAACGAAACATCAGCAGCGACATTTTCTATCCGATTAAAGGCCGATTTAACTGTAAATATACCCGACTTCTCATGACCCCATTTCACCCTTAATCCCAATACATCATTTGCTTGTATCAGTCCATCCCGAATTATATCTACCCCAGCCAATATAGCTTTACACATGTTCGAATCTCCACCTTTTCGCTCTCGATTAAAAATACCGTCTTTAAAGTATTTATTTATAAAGACTTCCACCCACCCACGCTAGTTTTTGATGCTGTAATATCTTCCACCCAAGTTTTGCAAGGAGCGCAATATTGTAATTTCTTGGTTTCCTTAATCCAAGACCCCCCGCCTCTTTTGATTTACAGATGTATTCCCAAGCGACCCAATGTAATTTCTTTTCCGTTGCTGAAGATCCCCACACAAAGTCTCTTACTATTTTGTCAATATCCTCACATACATATTTCGGAAGTTTCATCGCTTGCATTTGATAGACCGAAACCGCATTCAAAACTGACTGAGCCAATGTCAATCTTCCTGCTAGTGAGAGAGTCTTCGTCTTCCAAGCTGCAAATCTCCCTCTCATTTTTTCCACGATCTTTTTATAGAACCCTTTTGGTATCCTCCCCGAAAGTATCGGTGTCCCCAAGTAGGTCCCAAAAGAATCACTATGGCAAAATCCACTCGCTGCTGCTAACTCCTTTTGTTCCATCTCCAGGATATTCTTTGAGAAATAAATAAGTGACTTTTCCGCGCTAATTGTTTGCCCAGCTTCCGTGCAAAATAAGTCCATGGTCTCCTGGATTATCTGTACCTGCGATAAAGATGATACACCAAACAAGATTAGATCGTCCGCATAAAATAAATGTGATAACCTCGGTCACTTTCTACCCATCCGGATCGCTTCCCAACTTCTATTTGCACATAAATTCTGGATGAGTAGTGATAGTCTTTCCATACACATTACAAATATGTAAGGGAGAGAGGGTCTCCTTGACGTATCCCACGGTATGGTTTGAACGGTGCTAAAGGTTCTCCTTTCCAGAAAACTCCCATCTCATTTTCCACCATGCTAGTCATAATGACCGAGATCCAATTTTCTGGCAACCCAAAATGTCTGATTGTGTCTTCGATAAATTCCCATCTGATTTTGTCATATGTTTTTGCGAGATCAATTTTAATCGCCATTATACCCTTCGTTCCTTGTAGATTACGCATCTTATGATCAATCTCCCGAACAAGAAGTATATTATCAATCGTGGCTCTCCCTGGTAAAAAACTGCTTTGACAAGACCAATAATATTAGCAAGAATAGGCTTTAGTCTATTGACCAGAGCCTTCATAATAAACTTAACAGGAGAATTAATTAAACTGATAGGACGAAATAAACGTACCCGACTCGGGTCAGACACTTTTGGGATAAGGTGTATAAGTGTACCATTCAGACCCAGGTTAATCTTCCTTTGTCGATCGTTTCTCAAACCATATTACATATCGAAGATCCTACTGTCGCCCAACACTTCTGATAGAATGTTGCAGACATCCCATCAGGTCATAGTGCTTTAGTCGGATTTGATTGAAAGACAACATCTCTTATCTCTTCATCTGAAAATGGTAATTCAAGATCAAGCCTTGCTTCACCCTCAATTGGGCCGATCTGGGGTAGGTTAAATTCCCCCATGTGCTCTTCCGATCTTTCATAAAGTGTTTCAAAGTAATTTCGCACTAATGCCTTCAAATCTTCTCATCCTCAACCCATTCTTCTGCATCGTTCTGATGAGAGAAAGATTTTAGTTATCACGTTTCCAAATATGGGACTTGAGGATAAATTTCATGTGGCTTTAAAAACTGCTCTTCCATGACAAGGTTAGATCTTTCAAGGAACAAGCTCTATAAAAAATTTCATCAATATATTTCTCATGAAATATTTGAAGCTTTGAGAGACATATAGTACTTCGAGAGACATGTAGTACTTCGAGAGACATATAGTAATTCTTATGATCTTTATAACAAGTGTCACTAAAGGGTAAATTAGGAAGCATATCACTTTCATAAAAAATAACGTTTCTACTTATTACGCTGGTTTTCGGATACTACACTTTGTACCCTTTATATCCAGATTTATAAACAAGAAAAATATACTTTCTCGATTTAGGTTCCAGTTTACCATTATCAATATGTGCATATTCTAGACAATCGAAAACTTTAAAATCATAATATTTTGGAGCAGTTTCATACCAAACTTCTTGCAGAGTTTTGTTGTCAATGGAAGTTAATGAAGAAATATTGGTAAGATAAGCAACTGTAGAAGTGGTTTTGACCCATAACATCTTTGATAAACCATATCTAGAAAGCATGCAATGTACATTTTCCATAATCTTTATATTTAGACTGATGGTTCTCATTTTGTGATAGATTTAGAGACTTAAGAGATATCATTTGGGTGGATTTTTGAGATTTAATTGTTGGATATCCTGTTATTGGGGTGTAGCTAATCTAGTATTATACATGTCTTTTTAGAAAAATTTGAGATAATTTATGTGTTAAGTGTGAACCTCCTAGCTACATGGATGATCTTAGACCCCAAGATGAAACTAGTATGTCAAAAAGTCACAAAAAAAACCCCCTAAACAAGACACAAATGGAGCCAAGAAGCCCATTTAAAGCTCAACGAGAATCACCAATATAATATTTTCATCAACTTTCGAAGGTCATAACTCGTAATTGGTAAAAATGTTCAGCCTAAAATTTGATATCAAGATAGACCTTCGATTTAGACCGAAACGATTCACAATTTAGAGTTGAATTGAAAAACTTATGGACGTTTTATTGACAAGGCCCAAAGTTGTCCAAATTTAGAAGAGTCCATTGGGCAACTTTTGACTCACTTAAGTTGGCTTAATTGAGCTAAAAAATTGATGTGGACTATATATACAAACTTTTACCCTCAAAACAGATCACATATCATTTTTTGGAGCAACAAAAGTTGAGAGTAAGGGCAAGAAGTAAGGAGTTCATCTGCAGCACCTATTTCATACCTTAATTCATACCATTTTCATTATTATAAGTGTAATTATCATTAATTTATCATTCGATTTATAGTAATTAATCTTTAGCTTTCATTTTATTCCATTATGAACTAATTAATTAGTAGATTGAGATACTCAAAGTGTGAAACCTAGTTATTGATTTGGATCTTTATTGTATGACTTTAGGATTTTTAATTTTAAAAAAATAGGGATTGTTGTTATTGTAATTATGCTTATGCTTGTTCTTAAATCTTTGTATGATGGCCACATTCATATGGTTAATTAATTTTTGGATTACATCTGTGAGGGGTATTTGGTAGGGGCTAGTATAATTACGCCTTCTGGAGTTGAAAACTCGGAAAAGCTAATAATTAGGCAATCAACTATTATACAAGAAAATGGGAATGTTAATACAGATCAAGAGCAAATTAAGGAGCAATTTGTTTCATACTATAAAGAGTTGCTTGGGGCTGAGGAGATTAATTAAGAAACTTGTTCTATATCTACACTTTAAGAAGATTATAAAGAAGAGTACTTCTGAGGAGCAGAGTAAAATTCTTACAACACCAATTACCCGTGAGGAAATTAAGTCAGCTCTCCTTTCAAATGAGCAAAAATACCCTGATCTCGATGGGTTCAACTCATGCTTTTATAAGAGTTCATGGAGTACAATTGAGGAAGACTTTTGCATTGCTATTAAACAATTTTTTTCTAATAGTCAACTCCTCAGTCAAGTCAATGCCACTGATATTGTGTTAATGCTAAAGAAGAAGAATGCTTCAAGTGTGAGAAAATTTAGACTTATTTCTTGTGTAAATACTACATATAAAACAATGTTTATACTTCTCTCAAACAGGTTGAAAATAGTTCTAAATTCTATCATCTCTATCAACCAAACATATGTGGGAGGTAGATTCATGAGTGACAATATCTTAGTGGCTCAAGATATTGTACTTGTATATGTAAAGAAAAATATTACTCCTAGATGCACTATCAACTTGGACCTTCAAAAGGCGTATGATAGTGTAAATTGGACATTACTTATAAAATACACTCCATTCCTTTGGGTTTCCTGAAAGACTTATAAAATGGCTAAGTATGTGAATTTTATCTCTTTCTTATTCTGTGAGCATAAATGATAGTAGTTGCGGCTATTTCAAGGGGGAAGAGATGGCTCATATAAGGAGATCCTCCCTCTCCTTACTTTTTTGTCATTTTTATGGAAGTGTTAACATGTCTTTTTCATCATGCAGCTATGAAGAGCAAATTTGAATTTCATCCTAAATGTGCTGAGTTATCTCTAAACCATATCATATTTGCAGACGATCTACTCATTTTCTTAAAGGCAGATGCTAATTCTTCAAAAATGGTAAAAGATGGGCTTGATTTATTCTCCAAAAATATTTGGACTTAAAATTAACTATCATAAAAGTGAGCTTTATTTTGGTGGTACACACTCAGCTGCAAAATGAGAATTCTGGTATCCTTAATATAAAAATTGGTCATATGCATGTCATGTGCTTAGGAGTTCATTTGAACTCTAAAAAGTTATGTGTGGATGATGGTAATTTATTAGTGGAGAAAATTTGTCATAGTATTAATCAGTGGAACTTTAAATTGCTGTCATATGCCGGTAGAGTTGAATTGATCAAGGTTGTATTACTCAGTTGAATTATCTTTTGGTGTAGAGTCTTTCTTCTCCCTAAGCAGGTTATTTATAAACTTAACCAGAAAATGTCTAGTTTCTTGTGGAAGGGCACATTGGAAGGAGCACAACGTACAAAATAATGTCTTATCTAAATGTGTGCTCCACAAAGGAGTGTGGCAGGCTTAATATACCAAATATTGAGGATATAAATAAGGTATGTCTTTTTTTCACCTTTTGGAGAATGTACTACAGGATAAATAACGTATGGAGTCAGTGGGTTCACTCAAACATCATCAAGGACAAGTGTATTTGGAGTCTTGATGTCAAACAGAGCTCTACATGAATTTGGAAACAAAAACTTAAGATAAGAGATACTGTATATAAGTTTATTCATCATGTAGTAAAAAATGGGAATTATACATATGTTTATAGGACAAATGGATTGAAGGAAAAAGTGCAACTGAGATTCTTAAAATTCAAATTTAGAACATTGAGTCATGCTATAACAAAACAGTTTTCTTTTGTTATGGCAAAAACAGGTGGAGGCTACCTCCTATTATTGGGAAACTTAGTCCATATTTACATGATATTGCTCTAACTGATGGCAATGATATTATCATATGGAAAGAAAGCATAGAAGATAAGTTTTTATTTAAGAAATTTGTGTTGTGTATAACTGCTGAAAAAGAACCTGTTAGATGGTATGAATTTGTTTGGGCAAAATCTAATCAACTCGGGTGCTCATTTTTATTATATGGCTTGCGTGTCAAGATAGGTTAGCCACAAAAAAGGAAAATTGATAGGGGGCTCAACATTAATCCCCTTTGTGATATCTGTATATAGTGTAATGAAGATTTTGTCTATTTGATGATCAAATGTTCTTCCTCAAATCGTATCCTTAAAAGTTTTTTAAGTAGTTGTGGAATCATCTATTTTCCAGTGGATCTGAATGAATTTATTAGATTTATCTGAAATTCAAGTAATGACGATGAGAGTTTCACCATAATTGCCTTATGCTTCTCATCTTTTTTTTTATGTATGGGTGTCCGGGTCAGCTTACGCGCACCACGACTATTCTCATAGGAAATATACATGCCTCCTCATGCATACACCCCCTTAATCAAAACTATGTTACCCATGTTGAAGGAGGGGACTCAAACCTTGCACCTCCTGCTTACCCCCCTTTAAGGGCCTCCTATATGAGAGACAAGGTTCTGGCCATTGAGCTAGTTCCCAATGGTTATTATGCTTCTCATCTTACATTTACTACATGTGGATTGAGAGAAATTACACGGTACATGGCACCTCTATGTGTAATGAAGAACAAATTTACACCAAAATCATCTCTTGCATCTCTATTAAAGCTGCTAGAAGAAGTTTTAAAAAGAAGCCAAACAACATTTTGTCGGAAAAGTTATGTAATAATTAGTCTAGTTATTTACTATAGGCATGTTTTTTCTCATTCCAAAACCTTTGAATTATATATGAATTTTCTTTTTCTAAAGTTTTAAAAATGTCAAGTTAAATATCCTATCATATTTTATATTATCTTCCAATACATGATGAATTTGGAGGAGGAAGGGGAAGAATAGTCTGACCCTACTGCTGGCAAGAAGGCTAATCAAGCAGTATGGAAGAGATCTACTTTTTTTTCTATTACAAAAAACTCTTTCAATAAGAATTTAAAGTATGTCATTTTTTTTTTATTAAACCATAAAAAAGTATACTATTTATTAATAATCTTATCAAATTTATGATGTTTAATAAATTCTTAAATTTTTGTATTGAATTCTTATAAATTTGATCCATACCTTTTTCTTCCAGATATAGAGCTTATATGGTTAAATTTATTATAAATTAAAGGAGAAGAAGATAAAGATAAAGAGATAACTTGTTTCTTATATTCTCAAAATAACGAACTAGCCTTATTACAACAAAAGGGTCTTGTTTTATAGGAAAAAAGAGGACCCTTCTCTTGCCAAATTAACAAACCATGAATAGAAAATATAAAACCTTAAGGGTCTGTTTGGATTGAAAAAAATGGAAAAAAAGAAAAAAAAAATAGAAATAATTTTTTATTTTTTATATTGTTTGTATTAAAAAATATTATGAAAGAAAAGAAAGAAAATCATTTCAAAAACCACTTATGTATCTATTTTTATTATCACTTCAAATTAGACTTAAATAGAAAGAAATGGATTTTATTAATGATTATGGGCTAAAATTAATCTTTTTTTCTTTTATTTTTGTACTTTTTTCAATCCAAACAATATATAACTAAAATCATTTAAGAAATCTTCTTTATAAAAATTTCTAATCTAAATAAAAAAAATACATTTTCTTCATTTTTTTATGTATATTTTTTTCCTTCTTAAATACAAACAAAACCTAAACCTTTAAATATCCAATATTAATAATATACTATATTCATAATACTTTTCTTTAATGTACATCTATTAGGAAATATGTGTCATTAAAACCTTGCCAAAAAACCTATAAAATAAGTCGACGAAAAAGTACATAGATAAAAGGGGTATGACCTTTTTAAAGCCAACAACCCACCCCTTTTTATAATATAAAGCTTGTTTTCAACTATCAGTTAGAAGGCAACTAAATAGGCTAAAAAACCCAAAACACCCCCACCCCCTATTACACACAGAGAAAAGTAAAAAACCCAAAACCCAACCCCATTAAACAATTATCCCTCCCATCTCTTTTCTTCACTGTAATCTCGTTTTGCAGAAACAAAACCTCCCTCAACACCATTATCACCACTCCGTCTTTCTTCTCTCACCACCCAGACGGACCCCCCCACCATCCATTTCCAATCTGACCCCCTACCATTCTCCATTTCGACTTGCATAAGACACCCCCCCACCTTGCAGACGAAACCCGGCGGCCACTGGAAGACTGGAAGACCGCCACCACCACCACCACCAAACAAACGCAGCCAGCCACCACCAAATCTTCAGATCCACCACAATTCAACGAGCATCATCCCACCACCATTCCACTACCAGAAAATCGCCGTGCAAGACCTCGTCAGCCATCGCCACCCCCTTCCTCGTCGCCTCCAAATTTGTGTATCCACCGTCGTTGATCTCCTGCACCCACTCGCTGCTCCAGGTCGCGCTCCTCCAAGCCGCGCTCCTCCATCTCGATCTGGGCTGATGTTCGTCAATCCTGCATCTCGATCCAGGAAGCCGCGCTCCTCCATCTCAATCTGGGCTGCTGTTCGTCGATGCCAATTTTTTATTAATGTAGTGCGTAAATGGGGCCAGCCCCTATGGGTTCCATATTGCTGATGGGGCCAGCCCAGTGTAGATGTTGTTGGTAATGGGGCTGGCCCAGTTTAGGTTTTTTGTTCTTTTTTCTTTGTTTTATTTATGTTGGGTACAACCATTTTGTTGTAATGGATGTGGCTCAAATCTTCCTTTTGTTGTTTGTATACTAGTGTAATGGGTTTGGCACTTTTGTTTAGGGGTGAGCAAAACAAAACCGAAACCCCACACCGAACCAAAAAACCGAAAAAAACCGAACCGAAAAAACCGAAAACCGACAAAACCGTTCGGTTCGGTATAAGCTTTTTCAAAAACCGAAAAGTTCGGTTCGGTACGGTTTTTCTATGCTAAACCGAACCGAAAAACCGAACCGAAAAACCGAACCGAAAAACCGAACCAAAAAAATATGAAAACTAAAACATTCTTGAATTAAATTTATATTCTTTAAAAGATTATGAAAATGGGATAGAAAATGGAGTAATTTTTAAAAACAAAAATGTTCATATATGACATGAATCACCTCTAAAAATGTTATAATATGTAACATATTTTTACATAAGTCATGAGTCGATATAATTTAAAAAATCATTCATTTATTAATATTTGTTGAAGGTAAAGAATAAACATCAAATTTTATAAATATTCCTTTGATATTATTATTCGTTTACGACTTATGTAATATTTTAGTTCCAAAAATATAATTTCTTACATGAAACATGAAAATCAAACACTTCATATATGGATTTTCTTGAAAATAAAATGTCTCAAATAAAATGTATCCAACTATCGAATAAAACATATACCAAAACCGAAAAAAAACCGAACCGAACATAGAGCGAACCGGAAACCGATGAAACCGAACCGATGAAAACCGTTCGGTTCGGTACCGACCCCTTTAAAAACCGAATGATTCGGTTACGGTTTCGGTTATGGCAAAAAACGGAGCCGAACCGAACCATGCTGCACCCCTACTTTTGTTTATATTAATTAAATATTGGGAGAAAATTGTTAGCTTTTGTGTGTAATGGGGACAACCCCCTATCAGATTGTACTCGATTTGGCGAGATGGGTCTGTAACAAAGGACTCAAAAAATGAAAAACGAGTTTAATCAAAAAATAAGAAGTCGCGGGTACGTACCCGTTACGAAAGAGAGTAAAAATGTCAAAAACTCAACAAGAAAAATTAGAAAATAACCTTAAAAAATAACTTTTTTTAACTTGGCCTTATAATATTAAGTGTGAGATTTTTTGGCTTCAATTTGTATTTTCCTCTAGATAAAACTAACACTTTACTTTTTCATAAGACTGTTTTTATAGTAGTGAAAAATTTCAGTTTTTGGAAAAGAATTATTCAGACATGGGCCAAAAGTAGGGCTGTAAACGAGCCGAGCCGAGCCGAATACTAGATGTACAGGCTTGTTTGTTTAATTTCTCGAGCCGAGCCGAGTTGAACTCAAATTCAAACGAGTCGGGCCGAGCTCAAATTTAAACGAGCCTAGCCCGAGCTTCCAGTGATCCGATTCAGAAACGTTAGGACTTGTTTGTTTAACTTATAAACCAATCTTTTTTTTAGAGTCGAGCACGAGAGTTGCTCATGAAAATTTTGTTTTTTATGGTTGATATGAGACTTTCATGAGTGTGTGGTATAAAAATATGGAACATCACATTAATGAAAAAATAAATGTCTAAAGAAATTAAAAATATTTAATTTTATATTGAAAGTTTAATAATATATTTATAAGTAAATAATATATTAATCTATAATTCATAATTTTAAACAAGCTCACGAACCGAGCTCGAGCAGGCTCGTTTATTTATCGAGTTTAAAATGGAGCTTGAGCTTGTTTATATTCGAGCCGATCTCGAACGAGTTTTTCTCCGAGCCGAGTTCGAGCGGCTCCCGAGCGGCTTGGTTCATTTACAGCAATAGCCAAAAGGAAAGCGGTAGCAACTAGAACTAGAGAGACCAAGTTGAATATATAGGAAAATAGTGGTTCTAACCATATTGGATATAGTTATATACAAACAAACGGAGGAATATCATTTATCTCGTCCAAAGGTTGTAAAAGAGATAACGTGATCTAATTGTATCCTCTTTCTTTTGAGGTAAGAACATTTCTAACGTTTCTCTTCAATATCTATGTAATTATATTCGATTTTATTTTTCTTAATGCTCGATGAAATGCCTCAGTGAGTTCATCACATACCCAATACGAAATTCATTCTATTTGCTAATTCAATATTGACCAGGAAATGAGAGTTCCTCGAATTCTTGAGATCTGGAAATTGGGAAATGTGAATTATTTGGAGGCACTTAAATTACAAAACAAGCTTGCATTGGATAAAAATGCTCGCAAGTCATCTGATATCTTACTTTCCTTACAACACCCACCAACTTATACCCTCGGTAAAAGAAGAACTATTCATAATCTGCTAGTTCCAGAGACTGAACTCAAATCAATGGGTGCAGAAATTCACTATACAGAAAGAGGAGGTGATATTACATTTCATGGTCCACGCCAAGCTATTCTATACCCTATTATTTCGTTACGAGATATTGGTCTTGGAGCACGGAAATATGTTGAAAAGCTTGAGTTAACAATGATTGAATTAGCTTCATTATATGGTGTTAAAGCTTCTCCTGGAAATAAATGTGAAACAGGTGTTTGGGTTGGAGATAGAAAGATTGGTGCAATTGGTGTTCGTATTTCATCAGGAATTACTTCACATGGTTTGGCTTTTAATATCGATCCGGATTTAAACTACTTTAAGCATATTGTGCCTTGTGGTATTGCAGATAAAGAAGTTACGTCTTTAAGAAGAGAGATAAATGGAATACTTCCCACTGATGATGTAATTCATGCTCAATTGATTTCATGTTTTGTTAGATTATTTGGATATAGTGATATAGTTTGGAAAGATGGTGATTCAGACCATCTACAAAAATGAAAATTTGTAACAATTTGATTATTCTTGTATGAAAAATATATCTTTAATAAATTGTGAAAGAGAAAGATATTGTATGAATTAATTGCAAGTTGGAATCATTTGATCCAGGCTCTTTAAATTTGGGTTGGTCTCAATAATATAATGTATTTCTAGTTGATTTGTAGTTGTTTTCTCCCTTCAGGTCTTAAACTTCATAGTTTGAAAATTGAATGTCTTATTAAAAGATCATGCACCCTTTTCTAAATTAGCTCAATTACCATATGGAGTTCAAGGAAATTTTTGAAAAGTCTAACCTTAAATAACTATTTCTTGTTGGAATATGTCTGGAATGAATAAATTATTGAATGCATTGCTTGATTTTGCAGATTAAATTCAAAGCTATCTTTGTTCTTTAATTTTACGAGGATGGCACCAAATGGCGGAGTTATTATATTTTTGGTATTACTAATAGTAACTGTTACAGTCTTCAAAGTGATATTGATTGTCTAAAACAAGACGATGCCTTTTATGAGTAAAGGTGTAAGGTGGCAGGTACCTATTGGCATTAACCCTATTTTTTTTTCTTACACAACTAAGTCAAAAGATGGGAAATAAACTGAATTTGCCTGGGCATGCACCGAGCCTCCAAAGGCTTGGCTTTTGCCATTGTAAGTCTAGTAATATAGCTCATGTCTATATCATCTTCTTCTCCGTCTATTTTCCAATCAAAACATTGTAAAAGTACACCTAAAGCTAATAAAACTGTTCGAGTTCCCATATTAGCTCCAGGACAAGCTCTCCTCCCCATTCCAAAAGGAATAAATTTAAATCCATCTTTCTCCATATCCAGAGCTCGAAATCTTTCTGGCTTAAACTTGTTAGGCTCATCCCACAGCTTAGGATCTCTATGCATGCCCCAAGCATTCACAATAAGAATAGTATCTTTCGGAATATCATATCCTCCTATTACACAGTCTTCAGATGAACAATGAGGTAGAAGAAGCGGTGTTGGAGGATACAATCTTAACGTCTCGTTAACAACATAATGCAAATAAGGAAGTTTAGCAAGATCCGATTCTTTTAACAATCTTTCATGCCCAACAACATTATCTATCTCTGTTCTCAACTTGTGTAGCTCGTTTGGGTGAGTTAATAAAAGAGACATTGCCCATTCAATGGTTGCAGATGATGTCTCTGTTCCCGCCCCAATCATTACCTAAACCATGTGTTTCTTAGAACCCAAACAAGGATAAGGATTATTTAATTCCATTAAATATAAAATAAGAGTAAACTTACTATTAATATACTTTTGATGAGGTCATCTGTGTAAAAATGAGGGTCGGATTTTTGAAGTGACACAAGAGTTTCAACCAATGTAGTTTTTTTCTCCCTACTAGTTTGCTGCTTAACCTCTTTAATCAAACCCTGCAAAAACTCATCTCTCTTCTTGTACAATGAAATCAATTTCGTTTTCAGTCCTTTATAATTAAACAATTTCAAGACTGGAAAAAAGTCACAAGCATTCATTGCTATACTAGTAACAAAAATGTTTCTAAATTTCTCTATATTACTCTTCCCAATCTCAGTTCCACCATCCTCTTCTTCTACACACCGTTTTCCAGCAATTTGTCTCATCAGAACATTGCAAGTATAGCTTGAAATCGAATAGTACAAATTAACTTTTCGACATCCATTGTCTGAACTTTTGACAAGTAAGCTCACAAGGCTTTGAGTTTCTTGCTCGCGAACGATCATGGATTTTTCGAGGCTTTTTGTAGAGAAGAGTTCAACGACAGATATACGCCGAAGAATCCTCCATAACTGACCATACGGAGCCCATACAAAAGCAGTGTAATTGTAGGTTAACTGATCAGCAGACATGGATTTTGGGCGATTTGCGAAAGTTATATCGTTCTTGGTGAAGCATTCTTCGATTAAAGATGGCGATGACACCACCAGAAACGATTTACACCCAAAACGGAGAGAAAAAATTGGGCCGTATTGAGATGATAAGGAAGTAAGAGCTAAGTGAAGAGAGTTCTTTATTAGATAAAGATGGCCGATAATTGGAAGAGCAAGAGGAGAAGGTGGTAATGATTTTTTCCTACCGTGATTGTATACTAATTGCAGTAGTAACGGGATGAAGATTAAGAGAGTAAGGTAATAGTAGTGAAAAGTTTCCATGGTTAAAGTTAAATGTGAGGTTGTTGGAGAAGAACAAGATTTATTTATGAAGAGTTTAGATATTGGATTTATGTGTTTCAGCAGCCAGCAGCCAGCAGCCAGCAGCCAGCAGCCAGCAGCCTGATCTGTCATATGATTTCATGGCAGTCGTCATCAATTTCGTTTTTAGTACTCCCTCCGTTTCAAAATGTTTGTCCACTTTGCTTTTCACACGAATTAAGAAAATTAATGATTACAATCCTTATTACAATATTACTCATAAAGTGTCTTGATATCTTAAATGTGTATTGGAAATATAAATTTTAATTTTTTAATAGGAGTAGTAATGGAAAAAATTGAAAAAAAATATCTTGAAATACTAAATAGACAAATATTTTAAAACACCAATTTTAGTAAGTGGACAAACATTTTAGAGGGAGTATCTTAGATTTCTAAATTTAGCCAACTATCTAAAAGACCTATTAAGATGGCTCAAAACATGAAAAATGCCATTTCCTCCAAAGATTGTACTCCCCCCGTTTTAAAAAGTTGGTCCATTTTGTTTTTTACACGAATTAAGAAAATTAATTATTACAATCCCCATTACAATATTACCTTTCATAAAGTATCTTGATATCTTAAATGTGTATTGGAAATATAAATTTTAATTTTTTAATAGGGGTAGTAATGGAAAAAATTGGGAAAAAGTGTCTTGAAATAATAAATAGACAAATATTTTGAAACATCAACTTTAGTAAGTGGACAAACATTTTGAAACAGAGGAAGTATATATTTCCCAAATTGTCCCATATTATTCAAACTTTCCCGTAATGATAATCATGACTTCCAAAGTGAAAAACAGCCTACTTACCTTTACAAAATCTACAATAAAATAAAAGTTAAACAAAGATTTTTTTTGCTTTTAAAGATTAATGAAAGGCATATGTTTATAAATCAAATCTTATCACTAAGCCTTTCACTACTACAGTTCGGAATTTTAGGGGCGACAAACTTAGCAACGACCCGCGTTCGTCGCTAATTTTCTTTGTTTAGCGGCGACCGCCCACGTTCGTTGCTAAGAAATTAAAAATTCATTGCTAACATGTTCTCTTATTAGCAACGACACGTTTTTCGTCGTAAGATAATTAAAATTTCGCCGCTAATATTTTTATTTTCTTTTTGATTAATTTTTTAATCGAAACGTCGTCGCTAATTTTCTTTGGTTATTAGCGACAACCTATCTCATCGCTAAGTTTCGAAGTTAGCGACAAAAATTTGAAATGTTAGCGACGAAAACGCGAGTCGCCACAAATAAAAAACTTAAAATAAACCGTGAGCAGTTTTTTCAACACAGAAAATACCCTATTATTAATTTTTTCTCCCACTTTCTCTAAAAAACCTAACACTTATTTTCTCAAATCTTTACTACTTGATTCTCTAAATCATCTAACACCATTCTTAGCTTCATATTCAAGTTTGTGCAAGGTTAATCCACATATTCTTCATCCCAATTCAAGGTATTTTTCATAAAATATCACTTTTTTTTGTTGAATTTGATGGTTAATTGCATGATTTGATTTTGATTAGGTTAATAAATAATTGGTATACCATTAAAGGGTCCACATTCAAGGTGGGTATGATCAATCTTGAATCTTCCCATTCAATTCAAGGTATTTTCAATAAAATTCATATTTTTTATAATTTGATTGTTTTGATTATAATTGATCATAATTAGGTGATCTCATTGAATAAAATGTGATTAGGTTAATAACTACTTGTTTCACTATTTTATATTTGATTGATATTTTGTATTTCATGCAATTGTGTATTATTTTCCTATATATCTATTTGTTGTTTATTTAGTTGTATATGAAATTGTTTTTTCTATTAATAGTTTGTAATTTTAATTCATTCAATGTGTTGTAATTTGTAATTTATTTTATTCATTTGGGTTGTAATTTGTAATTTATCTTATTCATTTGGGTTGTAATTTATAATTTATTTATCATTTGGGTTGTATTAATTATTTTATTTAATTTTCATATGCATGTAGTTACTTAGCTATATCATATTCTTATTAAAAGATGTCTTCGGGTCTTGATAAGAGTTGGATCAAAGCCACCGATCTTGTGTCGGAAGAATATATTTATGGTGTAACAGATTTTATCGAGTTTGCCGCCAAACAAGATATGTATAATGACTATATATTTTGTCCATGTACTCGTTGTTCGAATAATCGTCGCTATCCATTAGAAACGGTTCAGGATCACCTTTTAACTAGAGGGGTTATGTCCACGTATGAGGTTCGGATAAAACACGGTGAAACACTAGACATTCCCGAAGAAACCGTGCCAAATCAAGAAAATGAAATGTTAAATGCATATGACGATTTGAGAAACAGTTACGATGTTGGTGGACATTCGGGTGATACCGTGATGATAGAAGCAAATCAACCAAGTCGTGGCATTTTTGACACTATGTTCGAGGAAATGGAGACCGAATTATATCCTGGATCTACATTGATGAGTTCCTTGAATTTCATTGCAAAGCTTATGCACATAAAGGTAAAAAACAAGTGATCTAACACATCTTTCACCGAGTTATTGGAACTGGTTGGGCGTGTTTTGCCCAAACCTCACAATTTTCCAGGGTCTTACGAGGAATGCAACAAGAAGTTGAAAAGTATGGGTATGAGTTACATTACTATTGATGTTTGCTTGAATGATTGTGCCATTTTTTACAAGGAGAATGAATCTCTCGACAAGTGTCCGGTATGCAGCGAGTCTAGATATGATCCGAAAAAGGGTAAGAAAGTACCCCATAAAAAACTTTGTTAGTTTTCGATTGCCCCGAGGTTGCAGCGTCTATACGCATCGAAACACACAGCCGAAGACATGATATGGCACCATATCGGAAAGAGTGCCGATCCAGATGTGTTGCGTCATCCGGTTGATGGTGATAGTTGGAAGAGATTTGCAGCGCTACATCCCGAGTTTGCTAGCGAACCTCGTAATGTATATTTGGGTCTCGGTATCGATGGTTTTTGTCCTTTCTCTATGCAGAACAACTCGTACAGCGTGTGGCCAGTTATATTGACTGTATACAACTTGCCATCGTGGGTATGCATTAAGGAAACCACATTTCAGCTTTGTTTGTTGATTCCAGGTCCTCGTTCACCCGGTAAGGACATGGATGTATACCTCCGCCCTATGATAGATGAGTTGGACGAGTTGTGGGATAAAGGAATCTGTACGTATGATGCCCATAAAAAGTAAGAGTTTACGATAAAAGTTTGTTTGTTGTCCACGACTAATGATTACCCCGATCGGTCATACACTTCAGGATGGTCGGGTCAAGGTTACATGGCTTGCCCAGAATGCATGGATTCTACTCCGTCGTTGAGGGTGAACAAAGTGTAGCATATTTTGATCATAGAGTATGGTTATCTACAAGACACCGGCTCCGAAGAGACAAAACTTTTTATCCCAGTGAAGAGACGAGGGCCCCCCCGAGGAAATATAGTCCAGCAGATATTAAAACACAGCTAGATGGGTTGCCCATTGTGTTGCCTGGTAAACACAAGGATTTTGGGGGCAAAGTGACGAAAAAAACGGGTCTTCGCTTGTTTAACTGGAAGAAGAAGAGTATCGTTTATCGCTTACCTTATTGGTCGAAAAATCTGTTAAAACATAACATCGATGTTATGCATTGCGAGAAGAATGTTTGCGATAGCTTTCTCGGTACAATTGTAGGACTTGATGGGAAACCCAATAAAGATAACGCGAAAGAGAGAATGGATCTTAAGGATATGAGCATCAGGAAAGACTTGTGGTTGATAACAAGAGGAGGTAAATCGGTGCTCAAGCGAGGAAAGTATACGTTGTCTACTGATAAGCGGAAATTATTTCTTGACTGGTTGAAGACACAAAAGTTTCCCGATGGTTTCACGTCTAGTTTGAGGAATAATGTACAAAGCAACACGGGTAAGATTATTGGAATAAAATCCCATGACTGTCACATAATGTTTGTGGCTAGTTTACCTGAACTTATAGAGGATAAAACAATTAGCGATGCGATTATTGGGTTGGCTAACGTGTTTAGAGTCGTTTGTAACAAGAATTTGAGTAGGAACGAGTTAGAAGCCGGTAAGGCGGGAGTGGTCGAAGTGATGTGCAAACTAGAGTTGATTTTACCTCCCGCGTTTTTTGATATAATGATCCACTTGGTGATACACTTATACGATGAAGCATTATTAAGGGGTCCCGTTCAAATGCAGTGGATGTACCCATTTTAAAGGTAATTTGGAAAAGTTAAAAGAGTATATTCGGAACCCTACTAGGCTAGAGGGGTCAATCGCAGATGGTTATATCGTTGAAGAGACGTTGACTTTCATATCACGGTATCTTTGAGAAGAAAAGACAAAGTTCAATGATCCGGGTAGATACAACGGCCCACTGCCCAAACCGAAAGAGCTATCCGTTTTTAAGAGTCAGAGTACTCCCGTTGGTAAAAAAGAGTTTGGTCATTTACCACGTAAAATCAAGGATCAAATCAACTGGTACATTCTGATTAATTACGACGAGATCGAAACATATTTGACGTAAGTTGACGTAATTTATTATTTACTCATTAATTTTTATTATTTTCTCATTAATTTTATTATTTGCTCATTAATTTTTATTATTTGTTACAATTTAGAGAACACAAATCCACGCTATTAGGGACGGCTAAAGCAGTGGAGGAGATGCACCGACAAACATTTAAGGAGTGGTTTTTGGAAAAGGTACGTAACCTTATTTGGAAACTTTCTTTATTTGAAAACTTTCCCTTTTTAGAAACTTTCCATTTTGGGAACTTGTCTTATTTGGTAACGTTAATGGGTTAGAAACTTAACTTATTTGTAGACTTGCCTTATTTGGAAACTTTCTTTATTTAGAAACTTATCTTATTTGTAAAGTTGCCTTATTCAGAAACTTTCCCTTTTCAAAACTTTCCATATTTGGAAACTTGTCTTATTTGAAAACGTTATTGAGTTAGAAACTTAACTTATTTGTAGACATGCCTTATTTGGAAACTTTCTTTATTTAGAAACTTATCTTATTTGTAGAGTTGCCTTATTTAAAAACTTTCCCTTTTTGGAAACTTTCCATATTTGAAAACTTTCCAAATTTGGAAACTTTCTTCATTTGACTATTAACCAATCCTTTTTATGTTTGCTAGATTCATGCCATGCGCGTGGCTGGTGATCCAATAGTCCTTGGCCAGCATGTCTTATGGCCCGGTACATATATACGATTCATGTATCGTGAATGGTGTAAAATGGGTTACGAGGGCAAAAGGAGAAAAAAGAGTGACTTAAGATTACAGAGTATCTGCGATGTATAATGTTACCCCTTTTTACGGTGAATTAGTGAAAATTATAGAGGTTACGTTCAATGATGGTTTTTCTGTTGTGTTATTCACTTGTAAGTGGTATAATACATCGAAGGTAAGGAAAGATCACGGTGTAACCTTCATCAACACATCTACTTTTTGGTGGGAGACAGAACCATACATCTTAGTAACTCAAGCCAAAAAGGTGTTTTACATTGACGAGATAAACACAAAGAAAACAATGAAAGGGTAGAAAGCTGTATGGGAAATCAACGATCGTCACGGGTGGAGCCCCGAGTTATGGGGTGCAGAGTCAGTATCTATTGATAACACGCGTATCACGATTCCTTTGGTTAACACACAAACTGATTACTCACAATTGGAGCACTTGGCAACTACCGAAGAGATCGTGTTTGGCACAGAGACACTCATCAGTGATTTGCATGTTGACTTAGTTTTTGATGAAAACGAGGAGATGTTAGATGACACATGGGAGGAATACGGAGATGAGGAACCTATTACGGTTGATAGTGATGAGGAGCCTGTAGACACTAGCAGATACGAAACTGATTAGATATTTTATTTTTAAGCATTTTTTGTTTTAGTTTTAAATTTTCGTAGTATGAATTTGATTTTAACTTTATGGTTGTTCAAATTTTACGTATCGATTTATGATTGTGTCTAATTTTGTTGTTTTAAATTTAACATCTCATAATTAGTATAATTTAAATCAACCAAAACAAAACAAAAGAAAAGAAAAGAAAAGAAAAGAAAAAAAATTAGCGACGAGATTTAAACGAAGAACTCGCCGCTAAGTGTTTACTACGAGTTCTTAGTAAGAACTCGTCGTTAATTACTTAGCGACGATATTCAAAGCACTTAGCGACGAGGCACCTTGTCGCTAATAACTCCCAAATTTTCGATTGGTCAATTTGGGCCGTCAGAATTCCCGCCCATTCGAAATACTCATTGCCTCACTTCCTTTTCTGAATTACTCATTTTTCACCTAAATTATCCACAACATTTTCTATAAATAGTTCATTAGGTTTAGCCATTCCTGTAGACCGTTCATAGAGTCTAGCAGATTCTTTTTTGCAGCTTTGGTTGAGTAAGAATAAGATTCTATTACAAAAGCTAATAATCATGAGAGATAGTGCTTATAACCAATATCAACCTTATCAAACTTATTTTGGACAAAATAATGTAACACCATTGACAAATAATAAACAAACAGGTTAACCTAATACTGAGAAATACAATATAATGAAGATAACGATCCGATTTAAAGATAAAAGTTTTTATTCAAGTAACGTACAAAATCCTAAATAACACACAAAAACAATTTCAAAATAGTTGTTACAGATAAAAGAGAGACTGTATTAACAAATCACCCTCGATTTTTTCATTCTTCTCTCTCTTCATACTTCAAACCCACCAAGAATCTTTACTTACCTGTAAAAGAAAAAATGAGAATCAAAACCAAAAATATAAACAAAGTAAACTCCACAAAATCATAAATCTATGTGTACAGTTTCATAGACGAGATAAATCCTCAAAGAGTCCTAGAACCCAACTTCCCACCCCCATCAGGTCCAACCCATGATATACACCCATGAGAGTCCAGCGATTTTTGTCATATACCATCGTTACCCCCAACAAAATAATACAATATCAATCCTCCCCTTGATTTACGCATGTAACCAATTCATTTAAAGTAGGAGATATATTAAATCCCTACAATCATGCAATTGGTTATAGTAAATTTGTTAGACATTTTTAACAACAATATTCTAGCAGATACTAGCACCGGCATCACATTCATCCTCACCAGAATCATTAAACCACCACCCCTCCCCGCTCTCCTGCACAAAAAAACCGCCGCCACAGGAGGACATTCTCCGCCATCATCAAATCGGCTGACCCAATAACCCATTCGAACCCAGGAAGCACAAGACCAGTCCGTAAATCGACCTCTTATTTGTTTCTTCTCCAAGCAACAGGCCAACAAAACCATATCGAAAGACAGGTTTTCCGGCCTCTGTGCCTTGTTGCGATCTACAGGTACAAGAGCAGATCGGAGAACAACTACTTTTGTTCGATTCATCTCCGAGCAACCTCCTCAATTGCACAACCCTTTTTTGCGCCAACCAAGGGCTGGCTGGTTCGTCAAATGGGCGATCTACTGGAGCAGACACTCCTTTGGTTATTGTAGCAAATAATGGAAATATGGTGATGAATGGCTGTCAGTGTGATGCAGATGCACACCATCAATTTTGACAGAGAACCCATCAAAACAAAGCTAATAACCCACTGGTATATGAGTCTGAAAACATGTAACCCACCACATCTACCTGTTATAAAAACATACCCATCAATATGCTCGTGCACACCATCAAAAATCAAACTTGGTAGCATTCCATGTACCACCATCTTTAACTGACAACCCATTCAAGAAACAAACATTACCCATCGAGTTTAGTGGACAGTCCACCATCGTCCATTTGAACAAAAGTTTCAAATTTTTCTTCAGTTGCTGCATTTGAATTTTTATTAGTTACTGATTTTAATTTTTCTGGATTATTGATTTATTTGATTGCATGATTTTAGCAATTTTTGTTTGTTTTAATTTCTTTGTTTTAATTTTCAACTGATTGCATGATTTTAGCGTTTTTATTTTGGTAACAAATTTCCAACTAATGGGTAACTAGGGGCAAGTCTGTCATTTGCGGTGGGCTGGACCTGATGGGCAATCACTGATTAATTGTGGACTTTATAAGGAAATCACCCTTCATAGACACCATATTAATTGTACTCAAGTGATTCTGAAAATTATGAAGGACAAAAATTCAAACATCAAGATTATCCGAACATGGTAAAAAAAATTAATCAAAAAATTTCCATGTGCACTGTTTATAAATGATCATAACAGTTTCGTAATTTGTCATGTCCTGCATAAAATTAATAGACTTGTCACAGGGACTCAAGTTCAATATATTATTTAGGGTAAATTGCACCATTTGGTCCCGTTTTAAGCAAAATAGCAAATATAATCATGTACCGAAAGAGGTCACATGTACACTAACATCACAGATGTTCCCAACAAAAATAAATACATGTAGCTTTTTGATAAGCGGAAATCGAAGGTATGTTGATATTTCGCATAACACGGGGACTTATGATGCAATTGATCTTTTTATTTATTCGACATAGTAAACATATAAGAATCAAATCAAATCAAACTCCAGCCAAAAACAATCTTTATGGATCAAATAACATAAAACAATAAATCTCAACACAAATTCAACCTTTTCACAAAATATATTTATATAAACACCATCATTGTGCCCAAAATAAGTGAATAGAAAATTAAGACAAATGGATCTATTACATTTGCTTCTTTTGATCGTTTCTCATCAGTTAACTTGAAAATATTGAATAACTAAATAAAAATATAATCAATTTATAAGGGGATAAAAATATATTTGATGATGACGTTTTTTGCCTTTTTGATCATTTTTCAACTCCACCTTGCAACTTTTTCTTCAACGTATCTTTTTCAACTGATAGTTATAACATTACTATAATCAATCCTTTATATAAAAATAAGCAAATAGATTTATAATGAATAAATTCTCAAAAAATGGTAGTTGAACTTAATTCTGTTTCAGACTGCAAAATATAGGTATGAACTATGATCACCATATCCATATCTATCGACAAATCTAGAAAAAACAACGCTAAGCAACTAAGTTGTTTACACTGAAAGGTACATCATATCAAAATAATGCATGTTTCCAAAAAGGGCAAACAATCTATAATTATATTATGAAAATATAGATAATAATTATATTGAGGGAAAAGATTTTCACATCTTGACTGAATAACTATCACCACTTGCAGCATCTATAACACATATAGTGTGAAGCCCCGTATAATTAACTTAATTTAAATAAACTATATGATAATGAATTATTATTAATTATATTATTTTTGGATTTATTACTAAATTATATAATTTATTATTTTATTACCTTTTTAATTTTCTACAAATAAGGATTACTTTTATCCTATATACAAATATAATAATTTTCACCACAATTCATTTTCTATGTAATTCATCTAACGTATTTATGCTACTTTTGTTAGCCAATCATATCTTATAACACATGGAGTTTTTTTTCCTTACGATTACAGAAAGCAAAAACAAAACAAAACGGAAGGAAACGAAACTACTTATCCGATGCCTAGTTTGGAGAATCGGTGCAGTAGATCGCCTGTTGAGACGTGATTGTCTAATGCCCTATGTCTGGCAGTCTTTGCTAGTAAGTCAGCCCCTGCATTGAATCTTCGTGGAATATGCTTGAAGAAAATTGGGCCAGCTTCCCTGGCCAGTGCATGTATACGCCGGATCCACGGCCTGAGCTCCCATATAGCTGACGACACTTGCTGAATACCTTGAATGCACAATTAGTCACCTTTAATGAAATAGGTTGCTGGCATGTTTTGAACCAATATTGACACGATCACCTAATCACTAAGCTTATCAAGTTATCTCTATATATATTCATGTATTAGTGGTGACATAAAATTATCCTATTTAAGAAGTTAAAATTTATTATCTACTTATTATAAATAAATAAATAAATATAGATTAAATATTAATCAAGAAATTTAAATTATATATGGCAGAGCATATATGAAATAAGGAGTTATGGCGATCTAGTTAGAAAAGCGTCCACTTAATAATTACCCGCTAATAGCCTCTTTTTCAGGTGAGGAATTTAAATAATTTTTTATATGTTTATCTTTAACCATATTTTAAATTATTCAGTAATATATTTAATTAGATGATCTTGGACTCTATGTGTTATCAGTTATCTGAATTATATTGTCTCGTTATTATCAGATTGATTGTATTATTTCATTATCATATGATTAATTGTGTAACTGGGATTGCACGGCCTACTTCGTGGTGTATCCATTAATTGTTAATTATTATCGTTGTTGAATCGACCTACTTAGTTCTATCATGTTTGATATTTGATATATCTATCGGTTGATCGTTCGACATGATACAATCGTGTTGCGCTGGGCGTCATCGGGCTTGCCAGGGTTAACATGACTATCATGATCTATTCCCACCTGGCGCATGTAACAGAGAGTTCCTTGGCCAGTGGGTCGTAGGTTCAGTTTACCCGGGATATTACCAGTGGGGTGATAAGAGATCGAGAGTTGCGGGGGGAGTCATAAGGGCAAGAACACAGTATCCTTTGCAACGTGATTATTACTTGCTAGTTTATATAGCTTGCTTGGTAGTATGGGCTGCCTAGTTTGCAATATACACTTTATCTGATTTATTTATTTATCGCTTTATTAATACTTATTTATATTTTGACCTATACTAGTTCAATGACAACAGTTAAATATAATTACTGCTCCCTAGGTCAAAGTCTACATATGACTATTATTTATTTTCTCACTGAGCTAGTGGAAGCTCACCCCCCCCCCCCTTTCCCCAACCCTTTCAGGTTAAGATAACTTAAGGATTTGGGTAGTCGTCAGTAGCACAGGACAAGTTGAAGAGAAAGAATAGATTTTTGTATTTATTAGTTTGTATTTTTTTAACCATGTAATGTAATAAATAGTTATTAATTTTAATAAAATGTACTTTTACTTTCAACTATTCTACTTTCTTCTTAATCTCTTGAGTCTTCTCCTTCTTCAACTATTCTACTTTCAAATACAAATTAAAATTCTATTCCCGCCTAACTTAATATTTCCTAAACCTATTACAAAGTCATAACATTGCCCTACCCTATTTCATTTTTTTTAAGAAGGAAGTTTATTTATCTTTTACATATATGTTCTTGTTTACATACTAATATATAATACAATTCATATAACGGTAATAAACCGTTCAACTATTCTACTTTCAAATATAAATTAATATTCTATTCCCGCCTAACTTAATATTTCCTAAACCTATTACAAAGTCATAACATTAGATGATTTAGATTAAATACATTCCAATAATGGAATGGAAGAAGAGAATTATAGACGAAGAAGGAGAAGACTCAAGAGATTAAGAAGGAAGTTTATTTATCTTTTACATATATGTTCTTGTTTACATGCTAATATATAATACAATTCATATAACGGTAATAAACCGTTCAACTATTCTACTTTCAAATGCAAATTAATATTCTATTCCCGCCTAACTTAATATTTACTAAACCTATTACAAAGTCATAACAGTATGAAGAGATAATTCTCAAAGTTTTAAAAGTGATGAGATGGATTATCCACTGAAACATGTCTTCCATCTCCAGCAGTTGCGCCAAATAGATATTTATTACAAAATAATTTAAAAAATGGAGTATAACACCAAATTGCTTATTCCAAGAGAATAAGGCTTTATAAGCGCATCATTTCTAACAGCGTAAAAGGCTTCCAACTGTCATAATGGCCATTGTAGGATTTGTATAAAAATCTAATAAACAACACGACTGTAATTATACCTAAATCAGATGATTCTAAAAAATTGTAAAAGTATTTAAGATTAGCTTAAAAATAATATAACTTCTTACCTTAATTTGGGTTCTTCGCCAAGCCGGTTGATGATGGTGGAGAATCGTCTCGAGTGGTGGTGGTTTTCTTGTACAGTAGAGCGGCTTGGTGTGGTATGGTGAGTGTGAAAGAGATTTTTTTTGTTCGAATGCGAGTGTGAAGAGATGAAGTTTAATTTTTATATTTAACGTGCTAATAAGAGAAAAAGATGGGCGAATTTTGAGAGTTAATTGATCAAACGATTTTTTTTTCCTTTGCTATAATGATTTATTTTATAAAATAGATTTTCTGGTGGGAATGGTAATATTTCTTTATTAAGTAATAAAAATTAATTTAGGAATGGAAATAGTAATTTTTTTAATTAAGTAATAGGTATTAATTTAATAAGTTTGGCAAAAAAATATCATTACCACCGCTTATATAGAAGATCTGAGTTGTATAAAAAACCTTACTTTATAAGTGGGGCCAGAAATGATCCTGGCCACCACTTATATAGAAAATCTGATCCGTATACAAAACCTTACTTTATAATATAGATTTAATGTTCATATAAGAAAAAAAGATGGGTGAATTTTGAGAGTTAATAGATCAAACGATTTTATTCTCCTTTGTTATATATATTTATTTAATAAAATAGATTTTCTAGTAGGAATGGTTATATTCTTTCATTAAGTAATAGGAATTAATTTAGGAATGAATTTTTTTTTTATTAAATAATATGTATCAATTAATGATCTTAATGATAAGTGGGGTCAGAAATGATTCTGGCCACCATTTATGTAAAAGATCTGAGTCGTATAAAAAAACTTTACTTTATAATAAAGATTATATAATAGGTATCAATTAATGATCTTAATGATAAGTGGGCCAGAAATGATCCACGTCACCACTTATGTAGAAGATCTGAGCCGTGTAAAAAAAACTTTACTTTATAATATAGATTAAATAATAAGTATCAATTAATGATCTTAAATGATAAGTTGAATCAGAAATGATTCCTATATAAAAAACTTTACTTTATAATAAAGATTATATAATAGGTATCAATTAATGATTATAATGATAATGATAAGTGGGGATAAAAATGATACTGGTCGTCTTAAAAGGGCTGATTGGTGGCGGGTGGGTTATTTGCTCACCTTCCTATAAATACACTTTCATTCCTCATAGTCAAGATATATAGACCTATATTCTTCCCGATCATCTTCAAATAAATAATGGTTAGGGCTTTTTTAGTGCTTTATCTTGGGATTTGGTCTCTCCATAGACAAAGGTCGGTTTTCTCACTATTATACGATTACTTTTCTATTTATTGTATAATTTCAAATCTATTTATTAATTGATTTTTCTTATTTATAATTCATTTTATGATAAAATTTAATGAAAAATTGAGCGTTTCTAGATTTTTTAAGTATTATTTCAAAAAATTTATCATTATTTGAATTTATGGGTAACTTGAAATCATGATTTTTTCTATTTATGCAATTTTCTTTTAAATTGGTTAAACGTTAACATCTTATACAAATTTAGTGTTTTTGGATTTGTTGGATTTGTTGGATATGTTCTTGCAAACAATGTGGTAAGATATGCCAAAATTTAGTTTTGCATCTGTTTTAGAATTTCTAAACAATTTGGAAAATATGTGCTAAATTGTTAATTAGGGTTTCAATTAGTTTAATAATTGCATAGACAACCCCTTATATATGTAAATTAGCATGTCCTAAGCTGGTTAAAGCTGAGATCTGCATGTTATATGCACCGCACTATGGTAACAATCTGTGATGGTGAAAATCTGAAAGAAGATCATAGATAATAAACCAAATTAATTAATCAAAAACTAAGAAAAATCCCTTCAAAATCAAACTAGTTTTAGCTCAAGGGCTTGTTTTGGAATGCTTAATTTGTTTGTTTGTTGCTAAAATCATTTTTAAAAAACATTTGGAGTGTTTGGTGAAAAAGTTAAAAGTGTTTTGAAGGGTTTAGAAGCACTTTAAGTGCTATTTTAATAAGAACATACATGGTGACTCTTATAAAAGAAACACTCTTGGGTGAAAACTTTATCCTAAAATGCAAATCTGAAATAAACATTAATTACTTTCGAGTGTTATAAATTAGCTCGAACCCATTAATAAAGGATACCTTTATTTATAATATACTCGGTTATTGCCTTTAGTGGCAGATTGTTTTCATCTGTTTGGGTATATGATATGTGATTTTTATTCAAAATTGAATTAGAGATTAAATCGTTGACAGAATATAGCTGTTTTAGTTTATGTTCTCATTGAAGGCGCAAAAATGAGAATTTATAATTCAACGGCTCGAAATCTTAACTCCACCTAAAAATTAAATGACGATTAATTAATGATATATACGGTATATATCATTAATTAATCGTTATTTAATTTTTAGGTTGACTTTAAATTTCAAGCCGTTGAATTATGAAATCTCATTTTTGCGTCGTCAACGAGAACATAAATTACAATGGCTATGTTCCGTCAACTATTTAGCCTCTAATTTAAATTTTGAGTAAAATGCACAAATCATATACCCAAACCAAAAATCAGCTTAAAGCAATCTGGTAATAGAGGTAATGACTGACAATATTATAAATAAAGATATTCTTTATTAATGGATTTGAGCTAATCTATAACACTTGGAAATCATTAATGTTCATTTTAGATTTACATTTTAGGATAAAGCTTTCACCCTAGAGTGATTTTTCTATAAGAAGCGCCATGTATGTGTTTATTAAAATAGCACTGAAAGTGTTTCTAAATCCTCTCAAAACATTTTTAACTTTTTTGTCAAACACTCCAAATGTTTTTAAAAAATGATTTTAGCAACAAATAAATTAAGCATTTCAAAACAGGCTCTTGAGCTAAAATTGGTTTATATTTGGCAGGGATTTTTCTTAGTTTCGATTAATTAATTTAATTAACTATCCATGAACTTGTTTCAAATTTCACCATCTCAGATTGTTACCATAGTTTGGTGAATATGATATGCAGATCTCAGCTTTAACCTTAGGACACGCTAATACACATTGAAAGTACCAAATCATATAATATGCTTTGTCTATGTTAATATCGTAATCAAATAAGTTCGATGCAGTTGGAAGGCTATCCAACACCACCATCTATATCAAGACCCAAATCTTTTTGTTTTATTGTCACTCTCTTGTCTAATAACTGTTGGAATTTTTACCTTTTAAGAGAAATATAATGATTGTACATGGTAAAATTAACCCAAAATTCAAGATGAGCAATGCAGCTTTAACTGAAACCCAACTGAATTTAGCACTCTAGAAGGCGTAAACAAGCTCACCATTGTTGAGAAAGATCCCACACTGCTGAAGAAGGAATTTTTTCTACCCATAAAACATTATGTTATTGAACCTTTATATTGTGTACTGAAATTCATAGCTCATAAATACCTTAGTTTTAAAAATAAAAATGGAGGAAAACAGGAACAGTATCAAGGTTAGTAAAATTGTGAATACAGATCAGTTATAAATATTTACTTGGATCAAGAAAGCTTGTATGGACCTCGTGGATATGGTTGCGTTCGGTTCATAAACCAAAACCAAGACCCACGGATGATTCTCGATAAGGTATTTTGTTGTCCGGGAACACTACTCCCGCATTTGCCTCTCGTGACTAAAGTTCTAGCGACTACGCGCTGTAGTCGCTAAAAACCAGAGCATGTAGCGACTACTTCAATTTAACGACTACAGGTAATGTTCCTCAACTACAGTGTAGTCGTTAGTAAGTTTCGGGTTTAACGACTACAAGAAGTAGTCGTTAATACGTATGAGGTAGTCGCGAGTGATTTTTGCAATTTTTTTTAATTTTCCACCGCCATTAAGTAGTCGCTAGATATTAGACTACTAACGACTACTTTATGTAGTCGTTAATAGTCCTTTCTAATGACTACTTTTTATTCTTTAGCGACTACTCTTGTAGTCGCGATTAGTGGTAGCTTGTTTTCCAACAGTAACTTGCCAATTGCTTTACTCAATACACCATTATTATATAATTTCCCTTTGTTTCTCTCAAAACTCTCCCAATTTTTTTCCACAATTCATCATTAAAAATTATTTTAACACTTGGAAAAGTTTGCCTGGGTCAATCATCACGTGGGACCGTCTCAATTATCAATTTTTCTTTCCAAATTTGCCCAAAAGTAGGTATTTTTTGTTCCATAAAACTCTTTCAAATTTCTTTTACTTTCATTCAATTGTGTAGTAAATGTTAAATAGTATCACTTATTAGGTATTTCAACAAGTGGACAAGCTTTCCCGGGTCAATCATCAACGTGGGACCGCCTCAATCATCAATTTCTCCTTCCAAATTTGCCTAAAAGTAGGTATTTTTTATTCCATAAAACTCTTTCAAATTTCTTTTACTTTCATGCAATTATGTTGTAAATGGTAAATAGTATCAATTATTAGGTATTTCAACACGTGGACAAGCTTTCCCGGGTCAAACATCAACGTGGGACCGCCTCAATCATCAATTTTTCCTTCCAAATTTGCCCAAAAGTATGTGTCTTTTTCATCCTTTCCGTATTTCATTACAATTGTATAGTTAATTCTAAATATATAATATCACTATGTATATATCTCTAATCATTTAATAATTTTATGTGAATTATAAATATTATATTAAGTATATATTAAGTATATAAATAAATATATATATTTATATATATATACATGCATATATATATATATATATATATATATATATATATATATATATATATATATATATAAATATATATTTATTTATTTGTATGATATATTATTGTATGATGCTATATTTTGTATGCTTTTAATTTTTTATTTAGGTATTTATTTTGTGATGTTATATATTGTATGCTTTTAATTTTACATTTATGCATTTATTTGGTGATGTAATATTTTATGTGCTTTTAATTTTATATTTATTTATATAATCGGTGATGTAATAATTTTTTTCATTTTATGCTTATTTAATTAATCGGTGATGTAATAATTTTTTATTATTTTTTATTCATTTATGTAATCGGTGATGTAATAATTTTTTCTCGTTTTATTTTTATGTATTTATTTGGTGATGTAATAATTTTTTTTTCATTTTATTTATGTTGTATTCTTTCATATTGTAATAGTTGAATATGGCTTCGGGTATTGATAAGAGTTGGATGGGTACCGCTCATAAAGTTACGCGTGAATTTATTAAGGGGATAGAAGCATTCCTTGCTTTTGCTGAAAAGAATAAACCTCCTAGTGAAGAAACAATTTTTTGTCCGTGTAATGATTGTTCGAATTATCGTCGGTATACGGTGGTCAAAGTTAGGTCACATCTTTTAGTGTCTGGGTTTATGGATACGTATGATATTTGGACAAAGCATGGTGAGACCGAGGATATTCCTGAGACTCGATATGAAGAACATGAAATGTTGGATGTATACGATGATTTGAGACCTAATTACGAGATTGGTGGTCATTCCGGTGACACCGATATGACAGACTCGAACAGTACAGCTCGTGGCAAATTCGAAACGATGTTTTTCGATTTAGAGACCGAGTTATACCCTGGTTGTGATGTCATGAGTTCGTTAAATTTCATTGCGTAGCTAATGCACGTGAAGGTGAGGAACAAGTGGAGTAACACGTCTTTCACCGAGTTGCTTGATCTTTTGTGCCGTGTGTTGCCCAAACCTCATACCACCGGCAAAATGTGCAGAGAACACAAAGCCACGTTATCGGGTTCCCCAGCCGAAAAAGATAGGAAACACCGGCAAAATTTCCGAGACTGGTTTCTGCATAAGGTATACATCCATTCAAATACAAAAATAATATTCCATTTTAGGAAACATTGTTATAATTGTTTATGCTTGTAGGTTTATGAAATGGAAAAAGAAGGTGATGCATTCGCTACAAGTGAGATGATTGCATTGGCTAGTAAGTCTCATGGTGCAGTTTATAAGTACGATTCATGTGTTGTGAATGGTGTTAAATGGGTCACTAAAGAAAAGGGTGAAACAAGGGTGACACAAGATTACGGTGTATCCGCCATATACGATGGAAAACCCTTTTATGGTGAATTGGTCAAGGTTATAGAGGTCACATATGACTATGACTGTTCTGTTGTGCTGTTCGAATGTAATTGGTATAACACGAGTAAACCGAGAGAAGAGAATGGGGTAACTCTTATCAACACGTCTACTTTTTTTGGGAATCAGAGCCGTACATCTTAGCTACTCAAGCAAAAAAAGTTTTTTACATAGACGAGATTAATTTAAGGAAATCACAAAAAGGTTGGAAAGTAGTATGTGAACTCAATGATAGACATGGATGGAGTCCTGAGTTATGGGGTGCAGCGTCAATGCCCACTGGAGAAGCGAGTGTCACTATCCCTTTAGTGAACACCGAGACGATTTCCGATCCGGTGAATTTGGCATCCACCGAGGAGATCGAGATTGACCCTGCTCATTTTTTTGTTGCTTTGAACTTTGATATGGTTGTTGATGAAAATGAGGAAATTGAAGATGACACCTTGGATGAATACGGTGATGAGGAAGAACCTATTGAGGTTGATAGCGATGACGAACCTATAGTGGTTAGTGGATATGATTCTGAGTAGGAGTTTTTTTTTCTTTGGGTTTATTTGTATTAAAACATTTTATTGACTTAAATTTTTTATATTTGAGGTGAATTTATTGACTTAAACTGTTTATATAAGCAATCGACGTTGACTCTAAACAATCAACTTTGACTCTAAATAATCAACTTTGACCACAAACACTCAACTTTGACCACAAACACTCAACTTTGACTCTAAACAATCAACTTTGACTCTAAACAATCAACTTTGACCACAAACACTCAACTTCGACCACAAACACTCAACTTTGACTCTAAACAATCAACTTTGACTCTAAACAATGAACTTTGACTCTAAACAATCAACTTTGACTCTAAACAATCAACTTTGACTCTAAACAATCAACTTTGACCACAAACAATCAACTTTGACTCTAAACAATCAACTTTGACTCTAAACAATCAACTTTGACCACAAACACTCAACTTTGACCACAAACACTCAACTTTGACTCTAAACAATCAACTTTGACTCTAAACAATCAACTTTGACCACAAACACTCAACTTTGACCACAAACACTCAACCTTGACTCTAAACAATCAACTTTGACTCTAAACAATCAACTTTGACTCCAAACAATCAACTTTGACCACAAACACTCAACTTTGACTTTAAACAATCAACTTTGACCATAAACACTCAACTTTGACTCTAAACAATCAACTTTGACTCTAAACAATCAACTTTGACTCTAAACAATCAACTTTGACCACAAACACTCAACTTTGACCACAAACACTCAACTTTGACTCTAAACAATCAACTTTGACTCTAAACAATCAACTTTGACTCTAAACAATCAACTTTGACTCTAAACAATCAACTTTGACCACAAACAATCAACTTTGACTCTAAACAATCAACTTTGACTCTAAACAATCAACTTTGACCACAAACACTCAACTTTGACCACAAACACTCAACTTTGACTCTAAACAATCAACTTTGACTCTAAACAATCAACTTTGACCACAAACACACAACTTTGACCACAAACACTCAACTTTGACTCTAAACAATCAACTTTGACTCTAAATAATCAACTTTGACTCCAAACAATCAACTTTGACCACAAACACTCAACTTTGACTCTAAACAATCAACTTTGATCACAAACACTAAACTTTGACTCTAAACAATCAACTTTGACTCTAAACAATCAACTTTGACTCTAAACAATCAACTTTGACCACAAACACTCAACTTTGACTCTAAACAATCAACTTTGACTCTAAACAATCAACTTTGACTCCAAACAATCAACTTTGACCACAAACACTCAACTTTGACTCTAAACAATCAACTTTGACCACAAACACTCAACTTTGACTCTAAACAATCAACTTTGACTCTAAACAATCAACTTTGACCACAAACACTCAACTTTGACTCTAAACAATCAACTTTGACTCTAAACAATCAACTTTGACCACAAACAATCAACTTTGACTCTAAACAATCAACTTTGACTCCAAACAATCAACTTTGACCACAAACAATCAACTTTGACTCTAAACAATCAACTTTGACCACAAACACTCAACTTTGACCACAAACAATCAACGTTGACTCTAAACAATCAACTTTGACCACAAACACTCAACTTTGACTCTAAACAATCAACTTTGACCACAAACAATCAACTTTGACTCTAAACAATCAACTTTGACCACAAACACTCAACTTTGACTCTAAACAATCAACTTTGACCACAAACACTCAACTTTGACTCTAAACAATCAACTTTGACTCTAAACAATCAACTTTGACTCTAAACTATCAACTTTGACCACAAACAATCAACTTTGACTCTAAACAATCAACTTTGGTATTGAATTTAATTTAAATGATTATTTGGTATTGAATTAAAATATTGGATAATTGTATAAGGTTTAGTGTTTTTTTTGTAAAATTAAAAAAAAAGAGTTTCTAGCGACTACATTTGACCTATAGCGACTAGTTCATGTACATGAACTAGACGCTAATAAATATATAACACTAGCGACTACATTGTCGTCGCTAAATATCGAATTAATTTCCACTAACCGATGGCGGTCCATTTTCCCGCCCACGAAAGGACATGCGTTTCACTCAGCTGTCTAGCGACTACAATGTAGTCGCGAAAGACCAGTTGACGTGGTCAAAAAACAGACACGTGTATCAAATCAACCATCTAACGACTACTTTGCTTGCCTCTAGCGACTACTCGTTGTAGTCGCTAGAAAAAAGCCCTATATCTACCGAGAGCTCACTCTCCACTTTCATTTCTTAAACACCAAAACACCAAAAAACCAAAAAACAAGAGATAATATTGCAGCCATCCAAGCTCCGATTCAAGCGACAAATCTTCGTCAAAGGTAACCAAATCCAACCCCTAATCTTATTCCATTCCATTTTCTATCATTTATAAAGCTTATTTTAATCAATTTTTATATTTTCTAATAAATTTTTTCTTTGTTTGTGTTTCAATCCGAATCAATATGGAATGGATTCATCACCAAATCAGCTCCAATCTCTTCCAATAAGGTAAGTTTTCCAACAAGGTAAGTTTTCCAACCCATTTTTGTCTTTTAATTTTTAAGCCTTTTTTTTCTTTGATGATTTCATGGTTTTTTTAATTCCGAGAATGGCATGTGTTATTAGTGTGTTGTATGCATCATTTTAAACCAAAAATTGATGTTAAAAGGCCTAAAAAATATATTTTGTGAAATCTAATTAGTTTTTTTCCATTTTTTTTGTGTTTGATTCTTAATTCCGAAAATAGTAGGTGTTCTTAGTGATTAATTTTTGTTAATTTAAGCATGTAATTCATGGTTTTTGATTGAAAATTAATTAGGTTGATTTTTTGGGAATTTTGTTAATTTTTGTTATGATTTTTAGTAAATTTTAGATTATAAAAGTGCAAAAATTGTGTTAAAAAATGTGTTAGAATGAAATTGTGTTAAAAATTGTGTTAAAATAACTTAGGGACCTTCATGCAATTTTTAAAATATTATTTTAGGGATTTTTATGCAATTTAAAACTTAGGGACCTTTATTTAGAAACTTATCTTATTTGTAAAGTTGCTTTATTCAGAAACTTTCCCTTTTCAAAACTTTCCATATTTGGAAACTTGTCTTATTTGAAAACGTTATTGAGTTAGAAACTTAACTTATTTGTAGACATGCCTTATTTGGAAACTTTCTTTATTTAGAAACTTATCTTATTTGTAGAGTTGCCTTATTTAAAAACTTTCCCTTTTTGGAAACTTTCCATATTTGAAAACTTTCCAAATTTGGAAACTTTCTTCATTTGACTATTAACCAACCCTTTTTATGTTTGCTAGATTCATGCCATGCGCGTGGCTGGTGATCCAATAGTCCTTGGCCAGCATGTCTTATGGCCCGGTACATATATACGATTCATGTATCGTGAATGGTGTAAAATGGGTTACGAGGGCAAAAGGAGAAAAAAGAGTGACTTAAGATTACAGAGTATCTGCGATGTATAATGTTACCCCCTTTTACGGTGAATTAGTGAAAATTATAGAGGTTACGTTCAATGATGGTTTTTCTGTTGTGTTATTCACTTGTAAGTGGTATAATACATCGAAGGTAAGGAAAGATCACGGTGTAACCTTCATCAACACATCTACTTTTTGGTGGGAGACAGAACCATACATCTTAGTAACTCAAGCCAAAAAGGTGTTTTACATTGACGAGATAAACACAAAGAAAACAATGAAAGGGTAGAAAGCTGTATGGGAAATCAACGATCGTCACGGGTGGAGCCCCGAGTTATGGGGTGCAGAGTCAGTATCTATTGATAACACGCGTATCACGATTCCTTTGGTTAACACACAAACTGATTACTCACAATTGGAGCACTTGGCAACTACCGAAGAGATCGTGTTTGGCACAGAGACACTCATCAGTGATTTGCATGTTGACTTAGTTTTTGATGAAAACGAGGAGATGTTAGATGACACATGGGAGGAATACGGAGATGAGGAACCTATTACGGTTGATAGTGATGAGGAGCCTGTAGACACTAGCAGATACGAAACTGATTAGATATTTTATTTTTAAGCATTTTTTGTTTTAGTTTTAAATTTTCGTAGTATGAATTTGATTTTAACTTTATGGTTGTTCAAATTTTACGTATCGATTTATGATTGTGTCTAATTTTGTTGTTTTAAATTTAACATCTCATAATTAGTATAATTTAAATCAACCAAAACAAAACAAAAGAAAAGAAAAGAAAAGAAAAGAAAAAAAATTAGCGACGAGATTTAAACGAAGAACTCGCCGCTAAGTGTTTACTACGAGTTCTTAGTAAGAACTCGTCGTTAATTACTTAGCGACGATATTCAAAGCACTTAGCGACGAGGCACCTTGTCGCTAATAACTCCCAAATTTTCGATTGGTCAATTTGGGCCGTCAGAATTCCCGCCCATTCGAAATACTCATTGCCTCACTTCCTTTTCTGAATTACTCATTTTTCACCTAAATTATCCACAACATTTTCTATAAATAGTTCATTAGGTTTAGCCATTCCTGTAGACCGTTCATAGAGTCTAGCAGATTCTTTTTTGCAGCTTTGGTTGAGTAAGAATAAGATTCTATTACAAAAGCTAATAATCATGAGAGATAGTGCTTATAACCAATATCAACCTTATCAAACTTATTTTGGACAAAATAATGTAACACCATTGACAAATAATAAACAAACAGGTTAACCTAATACTGAGAAATACAATATAATGAAGATAACGATCCGATTTAAAGATAAAAGTTTTTATTCAAGTAACGTACAAAATCCTAAATAACACACAAAAACAATTTCAAAATAGTTGTTACAGATAAAAGAGAGACTGTATTAACAAATCACCCTCGATTTTTTCATTCTTCTCTCTCTTCATACTTCAAACCCACCAAGAATCTTTACTTACCTGTAAAAGAAAAAATGAGAATCAAAACCAAAAATATAAACAAAGTAAACTCCACAAAATCATAAATCTATGTGTACAGTTTCATAGACGAGATAAATCCTCAAAGAGTCCTAGAACCCAACTTCCCACCCCCATCAGGTCCAACCCATGATATACACCCATGAGAGTCCAGCGATTTTTGTCATATACCATCGTTACCCCCAACAAAATAATACAATATCAATCCTCCCCTTGATTTACGCATGTAACCAATTCATTTAAAGTAGGAGATATATTAAATCCCTACAATCATGCAATTGGTTATAGTAAATTTGTTAGACATTTTTAACAACAATATTCTAGCAGATACTAGCACCGGCATCACATTCATCCTCACCAGAATCATTAAACCACCACCCCTCCCCGCTCTCCTGCACAAAAAAACCGCCGCCACAGGAGGACATTCTCCGCCATCATCAAATCGGCTGACCCAATAACCCATTCGAACCCAGGAAGCACAAGACCAGTCCGTAAATCGACCTCTTATTTGTTTCTTCTCCAAGCAACAGGCCAACAAAACCATATCGAAAGACAGGTTTTCCGGCCTCTGTGCCTTGTTGCGATCTACAGGTACAAGAGCAGATCGGAGAACAACTACTTTTGTTCGATTCATCTCCGAGCAACCTCCTCAATTGCACAACCCTTTTTTGCGCCAACCAAGGGCTGGCTGGTTCGTCAAATGGGCGATCTACTGGAGCAGACACTCCTTTGGTTATTGTAGCAAATAATGGAAATATGGTGATGAATGGCTGTCAGTGTGATGCAGATGCACACCATCAATTTTGACAGAGAACCCATCAAAACAAAGCTAATAACCCACTGGTATATGAGTCTGAAAACATGTAACCCACCACATCTACCTGTTATAAAAACATACCCATCAATATGCTCGTGCACACCATCAAAAATCAAACTTGGTAGCATTCCATGTACCACCATCTTTAACTGACAACCCATTCAAGAAACAAACATTACCCATCGAGTTTAGTGGACAGTCCACCATCGTCCATTTGAACAAAAGTTTCAAATTTTTCTTCAGTTGCTGCATTTGAATTTTTGTTAGTTACTGATTTTAATTTTTCTGGATTATTGATTTATTTGATTGCATGATTTTAGCAATTTTTGTTTGTTTTAATTTCTTTGTTTTAATTTTCAACTGATTGCATGATTTTAGCGTTTTTATTTTGGTAACAAATTTCCAACTAATGGGTAACTAGGGGCAAGTCTGTCATTTGCGGTGGGCTGGACCTGATGGGCAATCACTGATTAATTGTGGACTTTATAAGGAAATCACCCTTCATAGACACCATATTAATTGTACTCAAGTGATTCTGAAAATTATGAAGGACAAAAATTCAAACATCAAGATTATCCGAACATGGTAAAAAAAATTAATCAAAAAATTTCCATGTGCACTGTTTATAAATGATCATAACAGTTTCGTAATTTGTCATGTCCTGCATAAAATTAATAGACTTGTCACAGGGACTCAAGTTCAATATATTATTTAGGGTAAATTGCACCATTTGGTCCCGTTTTAAGCAAAATAGCAAATATAATCATGTACCGAAAGAGGTCACATGTACACTAACATCACAGATGTTCCCAACAAAAATAAATACATGTAGCTTTTTGATAAGCGGAAATCGAGGGTATGTTGATATTTCGCATAACACGGGGACTTATGATGCAATTGATCTTTTTATTTATTCGACATAGTAAACATATAAGAATCAAATCAAATCAAACTCCAGCCAAAAACAATCTTTATGGATCAAATAACATAAAACAATAAATCTCAACACAAATTCAACCTTTTCACAAAATATATTTATATAAACACCATCATTGTGCCCAAAATAAGTGAATAGAAAATTAAGACAAATGGATCTATTACATTTGCTTCTTTTGATCGTTTCTCATCAGTTAACTTGAAAATATTGAATAACTAAATAAAAATATAATCAATTTATAAGGGGATAAAAATATATTTGATGATGACGTTTTTTGCCTTTTTGATCATTTTTCAACTCCACCTTGCAACTTTTTCTTCAACGTATCTTTTTCAACTGATAGTTATAACATTACTATAATCAATCCTTTATATAAAAATAAGCAAATAGATTTATAATGAATAAATTCTCAAAAAATGGTAGTTGAACTTAATTCTGTTTCAGACTGCAAAATATAGGTATGAACTATGATCACCATATCCATATCTATCGACAAATCTAGAAAAAACAACGCTAAGCAACTAAGTTGTTTATACTGAAAGGTACATCATATCAAAATAATGCATGTTTCCAAAAAGGGCAAACAATCTATAATTATATTATGAAAATATAGATAATAATTATATTGAGGGAAAAGATTTTCACATCTTGACTGAATAACTATCACCACTTGCAGCATCTATAACACATATAGTGTGAAGCCCCGTATAATTAACTTAATTTAAATAAACTATATGATAATGAATTATTATTAATTATATTATTTTTGGATTTATTACTAAATTATATAATTTATTATTTTATTACCTTTTTAATTTTCTACAAATAAGGATTACTTTTATCCTATATACAAATATAATAATTTTCACCACAATTCATTTTCTATGTAATTCATCTAACGTATTTATGCTAATTTTGTTAGCCAATCATATCTTATAACACATGGAGTTTTTTTTCCTTACGATTACAGAAAGCAAAAACAAAACAAAACGGAAGGAAACGAAACTACTTATCCGATGCCTAGTTTGGAGAATCGGTGCAGTAGATCGCCTGTTGAGACGTGATTGTCTAATGCCCTATGTCTGGCAGTCTTTGCTAGTAAGTCAGCCCCTGCATTGAATCTTCGTGGAATATGCTTGAAGAAAATTGGGCCAGCTTCCCTGGCCAGTGCATGTATACGCCGGATCCACGGCCTGAGCTCCCATATAGCTGACGACACTTGCTGAATACCTTGAATGCACAATTAGTCACCTTTAATGAAATAGGTTGCTGGCATGTTTTGAACCAATATTGACACGATCACCTAATCACTAAGCTTATCAAGTTATCTCTATATATATTCATGTATTAGTGGTGACATAAAATTATCCTATTTAAGAAGTTAAAATTTATTATCTACTTATTATAAATAAATAAATAAATATAGATTAAATATTAATCAAGAAATTTAAATTATATATGGCAGAGCATATATGAAATAAGGAGTTATGGCGATCTAGTTAGAAAAGCGTCCACTTAATAATTACCCGCTAATAGCCTCTTTTTCAGGTGAGGAATTTAAATAATTTTTTATATGTTTATCTTTAACCATATTTTAAATTATTCAGTAATATATTTAATTAGATGATCTTGGACTCTATGTGTTATCAGTTATCTGAATTATATTGTCTCGTTATTATCAGATTGATTGTATTATTTCATTATCATATGATTAATTGTGTAACTGGGATTGCACGGCCTACTTCGTGGTGTATCCATTAATTGTTAATTATTATCGTTGTTGAATCGACCTACTTAGTTCTATCATGTTTGATATTTGATATATCTATCGGTTGATCGTTCGACATGATACAATCGTGTTGCGCTGGGCGTCATCGGGCTTGCCAGGGTTAACATGACTATCATGATCTATTCCCACCTGGCGCATGTAACAGAGAGTTCCTTGGCCAGTGGGTCGTAGGTTCAGTTTACCCGGAATATTACCAGTGGGGTGATAAGAGATCGAGAGTTGCGGGGGGAGTCATAAGGGCAAGAACACAGTATCCTTTGCAACGTGATTATTACTTGCTAGTTTATATAGCTTGCTTGGTAGTATGGGCTGCCTAGTTTGCAATATACACTTTATCTGATTTATTTATTTATCGCTTTATTAATACTTATTTATATTTTGACCTATACTAGTTCAATGACAACAGTTAAATATAATTACTGCTCCCTAGGTCAAAGTCTACATATGACTATTATTTATTTTCTCACTGAGCTAGTGGAAGCTCACCCCCCCCCCCCTTTCCCCAACCCTTTCAGGTTAAGATAACTTAAGGATTTGGGTAGTCGTCAGTAGCACAGGACAAGTTGAAGAGAAAGAATAGATTTTTGTATTTATTAGTTTGTATTTTTTTTAACCATGTAATGTAATAAATAGTTATTAATTTTAATAAAATGTACTTTTACTTTCAACTATTCTACTTTCTTCTTAATCTCTTGAGTCTTCTCCTTCTTCAACTATTCTACTTTCAAATACAAATTAAAATTCTATTCCCGCCTAACTTAATATTTCCTAAACCTATTACAAAGTCATAACATTGCCCTACCCTATTTCATTTTTTTTAAGAAGGAAGTTTATTTATCTTTTACATATATGTTCTTGTTTACATACTAATATATAATACAATTCATATAACGGTAATAAACCGTTCAACTATTCTACTTTCAAATACAAATTAATATTCTATTCCCGCCTAACTTAATATTTCCTAAACCTATTACACAGTCATAACATTAGATGATTTAGATTAAATACATTCCAATAATGGAATGGAAGAAGAGAATTATAGACGAAGAAGGAGAAGACTCAAGAGATTAAGAAGGAAGTTTATTTATCTTTTACATATATGTTCTTGTTTACATGCTAATATATAATACAATTCATATAACGGTAATAAACCGTTCAACTATTCTACTTTCAAATGCAAATTAATATTCTATTCCCGCCTAACTTAATATTTACTAAACCTATTACAAAGTCATAACAGTATGAAGAGATAATTCTCAAAGTTTTAAAAGTGATGAGATGGATTATCCACTGAAACATGTCTTCCATCTCCAGCAGTTGCGCCAAATAGATATTTATTACAAAATAATTTAAAAAATGGAGTATAACACCAAATTGCTTATTCCAAGAGAATAAGGCTTTATAAGCGCATCATTTCTAACAGCGTAAAAGGCTTCCAACTGTCATAATGGCCATTGTAGGATTTGTATAAAAATCTAATAAACAACACGACTGTAATTATACCTAAATCAGATGATTCTAAAAAATTGTAAAAGTATTTAAGATTAGCTTAAAAATAATATAACTTCTTACCTTAATTTGGGTTCTTCGCCAAGCCGGTTGATGATGGTGGAGAATCGTCTCGAGTGGTGGTGGTTTTCTTGTACAGGAGAGCGGCTTGGTGTGGTATGGTGAGTGTGAAAGAGATTTTTTTTGTTCGAATGCGAGTGTGAAGAGATGAAGTTTAATTTTTATATTTAACGTGCTAATAAGAGAAAAAGATGGGCGAATTTTGAGAGTTAATTGATCAAACGATTTTATTTTCCTTTGCTATAATGATTTATTTTATAAAATAGATTTTCTGGTGGGAATGGTAATATTTCTTTATTAAGTAATAAAAATTAATTTAGGAATGGAAATAGTAATTTTTTTAATTAAGTAATAGGTATTAATTTAATAAGTTTGGCAAAAAAATATCATTACCACCGCTTATATAGAAGATCTGAGTTGTATAAAAAACCTTACTTTATAAGTGGGGCCAGAAATGATCCTGGCCACCACTTATATAGAAAATCTGATCCGTATACAAAACCTTACTTTATAATATAGATTTAATGTTCATATAAGAAAAAAAGATGGGTGAATTTTGAGAGTTAATAGATCAAACGATTTTATTCTCCTTTGTTATATATATTTATTTAATAAAATAGATTTTCTAGTAGGAATGGTTATATTCTTTCATTAAGTAATAGGAATTAATTTAGGAATGAATTTTTTTTTTATTAAATAATATGTATCAATTAATGATCTTAATGATAAGTGGGGTCAGAAATGATTCTGGCCACCATTTATGTAAAAGATCTGAGTCGTATAAAAAAACTTTACTTTATAATAAAGATTATATAATAGGTATCAATTAATGATCTTAATGATAAGTGGGCCAGAAATGATCCACGTCACCACTTATGTAGAAGATCTGAGCCGTGTAAAAAAAACTTTACTTTATAATATAGATTAAATAATAAGTATCAATTAATGATCTTAAATGATAAGTTGAATCAGAAATGATTCCTATATAAAAAACTTTACTTTATAATAAAGATTATATAATAGGTATCAATTAATGATTATAATGATAATGATAAGTGGGGATAAAAATGATACTGGTCGTCTTAAAAGGGCTGATTGGTGGCGGGTGGGTTATTTGCTCACCTTCCTATAAATACACTTTCATTCCTCATAGTCAAGATATATAGACCTATATTCTTCCCGATCATCTTCAAATAAATAATGGTTAGGGCTTTTTTAGTGCTTTATCTTGGGATTTGGTCTCTCCATAGACAAAGGTCGGTTTTCTCACTATTATACGATTACTTTTCTATTTATTGTATAATTTCAAATCTATTTATTAATTGATTTTTCTTATTTATAATTCATTTTATGATAAAATTTAATGAAAAATTGAGCGTTTCTAGATTTTTTAAGTATTATTTCAAAAAATTTATCATTATTTGAATTTATGGGTAACTTGAAATCATGATTTTTTCTATTTATGCAATTTTCTTTTAAATTGGTTAAACGTTAACATCTTATACAAATTTAGTGTTTTTGGATTTGTTGGATTTGTTGGATATGTTCTTGCAAACAATGTGGTAAGATATGCCAAAATTTAGTTTTGCATCTGTTTTAGAATTTCTAAACAATTTGGAAAATATGTGCTAAATTGTTAATTAGGGTTTCAATTAGTTTAATAATTGCATAGACAACCCCTTATATATGTAAATTAGCATGTCCTAAGCTGGTTAAAGCTGAGATCTGCATGTTATATGCACCGCACTATGGTAACAATCTGTGATGGTGAAAATCTGAAAGAAGATCATAGATAATAAACCAAATTAATTAATCAAAAACTAAGAAAAATCCCTTCAAAATCAAACTAGTTTTAGCTCAAGGGCTTGTTTTGGAATGCTTAATTTGTTTGTTTGTTGCTAAAATCATTTTTAAAAAACATTTGGAGTGTTTGGTGAAAAAGTTAAAAGTGTTTTGAAGGGTTTAGAAGCACTTTAAGTGCTATTTTAATAAGAACATACATGGTGACTCTTATAAAAGAAACACTCTTGGGTGAAAACTTTATCCTAAAATGCAAATCTGAAATAAACATTAATTACTTTCGAGTGTTATAAATTAGCTCGAACCCATTAATAAAGGATACCTTTATTTATAATATACTCGGTTATTGCCTTTAGTGGCAGATTGTTTTCATCTGTTTGGGTATATGATATGTGATTTTTATTCAAAATTGAATTAGAGATTAAATCGTTGACAGAATATAGCTGTTTTAGTTTATGTTCTCATTGAAGGCGCAAAAATGAGAATTTATAATTCAACGGCTCGAAATCTTAACTCCACCTAAAAATTAAATGACGATTAATTAATGATATATACGGTATATATCATTAATTAATCGTTATTTAATTTTTAGGTTGACTTTAAATTTCAAGCCGTTGAATTATGAAATCTCATTTTTGCGTCGTCAACGAGAACATAAATTACAATGGCTATGTTCCGTCAACTATTTAGCCTCTAATTTAAATTTTGAGTAAAATGCACAAATCATATACCCAAACAAAAAATCAGCTTAAAGCAATCTGGTAATAGAGGTAATGACTGGCAATATTATAAATAAAGATATTCTTTATTAATGGATTTGAGCTAATCTATAACACTTGGAAATCATTAATGTTCATTTTAGATTTACATTTTAGGATAAAGCTTTCACCCTAGAGTGATTTTTCTATAAGAAGCGCCATGTATGTGTTTATTAAAATAGCACTGAAAGTGTTTCTAAATCCTCTCAAAACATTTTTAACTTTTTTGTCAAACACTCCAAATATTTTTAAAAAATGATTTTAGCAAAAAATAAATTAAGCATTTCAAAACAGGCTCTTGAGCTAAAATTGGTTTATATTTGGCAGGGATTTTTCTTAGTTTCGATTAATTAATTTAATTAACTATCCATGAACTTGTTTCAAATTTCACCATCTCAGATTGTTACCATAGTTTGGTGAATATGATATGCATATCTCAGCTTTAACCTTAGGACACGCTAATACACATTGAAAGTACCAAATCATATAATATGCTTTGTCTATGTTAATATCGTAATCAAATAAGTTCGATGCAGTTGGAAGGCTATCCAACACCACCATCTATATCAAGACCCAAATCTTTTTGTTTTATTGTCACTCTCTTGTCTAATAACTGTTGGAATTTTTACCTTTTAAGAGAAATATAATGATTGTACATGGTAAAATTAACCCAAAATTCAAGATGAGCAATGCAGCTTTAACTGAAACCCAACTGAATTTAGCACTCTAGAAGGCGTAAACAAGCTCACCATTGTTGAGAAAGATCCCACACTGCTGAAGAAGGAATTTTTTCTACCCATAAAACATTATGTTATTGAACCTTTATATTGTGTACTGAAATTCATAGCTCATAAATACCTTAGTTTTAAAAATAAAAATGGAGGAAAACAGGAACAGTATCAAGGTTAGTAAAATTGTGAATACAGATCAGTTATAAATATTTACTTGGATCAAGAAGGCTTGTATGGACCTCGTGGATATGGTTGCGTTCGGTTCATAAACCAAAACCAAGACCCACGGATGATTCTCGATAAGGTATTTTGTTGTCCGGGAACACTACTCCCGCATTTGCCTCTCGCGACTAAAGTTCTAGCGACTACGCGCTGTAGTCGCTAAAAACCAGAGCATGTAGCGACTACTTCAATTTAACGACTACAGGTAATGTTCCTCAACTACAGTGTAGTCGTTAGTAAGTTTCGGGTTTAACGACTACAAGAAGTAGTCGTTAATACGTATGAGGTAGTCGCGAGTGATTTTTGCAATTTTTTTTTAATTTTCCACCGCCATTAAGTAGTCGCTAGATATTAGACTACTAACGACTACTTTATGTAGTCGTTAATAGTCCTTTCTAATGACTACTTTTTATTCTTTAGCGACTACTCTTGTAGTCGCGATTAGTGGTAGCTTGTTTTCCAACAGTAACTTGCCAATTGCTTTACTCAATACACCATTATTATATAATTTCCCTTTGTTTCTCTCAAAACTCTCCCAATTTTTTTCCACAATTCATCATTAAAAATTATTTTAACACTTGGAAAAGTTTGCCTGGGTCAATCATCACGTGGGACCGTCTCAATTATCAATTTTTCTTTCCAAATTTGCCCAAAAGTAGGTATTTTTTGTTCCATAAAACTCTTTCAAATTTCTTTTACTTTCATTCAATTGTGTAGTAAATGTTAAATAGTATCACTTATTAGGTATTTCAACACGTGGACAAGCTTTGCCGGGTCAATCATCAACGTGGGTTCGCCTCAATCATCAATTTCTCCTTCCAAATTTGCCTAAAAGTAGGTATTTTTTATTCCATAAAACTCTTTCAAATTTCTTTTACTTTCATGCAATTATGTTGTAAATGGTAAATAGTATCAATTATTAGGTATTTCAACACGTGGACAAGCTTTCCCGGGTCAAACATCAACGTGGGTACGCCTCAATCATCAATTTTTCCTTCCAAATTTGCCCAAAAGTATGTGTCTTTTTCATCCTTTCCGTATTTCATTACAATTGTATAGTTAATTCTAAATATATAATATCACTATGTATATATCTCTAATCATTTAATAATTTTATGTGAATTATAAATATTATATTAAGTATATATTAAGTATATAAATAAATATATATATATTTATATATATAAATAAATATATATATATACATGCATATATATATATATATATATATATATATATATATATATATATATATATATATATATATATATATATATATTTATTTATTTGTATGATATATTATTGTATGATGCTATATTTTGTATGCTTTTAATTTTTTATTTAGGTATTTATTTTGTGATGTTATATATTGTATGCTTTTAATTTTACATTTATGCATTTATTTGGTGATGTAATATTTTATGTGCTTTTAATTTTATATTTATTTATATAATCGGTGATGTAATAATTTTTTTCATTTTATGCTTATTTAATTAATCGGTGATGTAATAATTTTTTATTATTTTTTATTCATTTATGTAATCGGTGATGTAATAATTTTTTCTCGTTTTATTTTTATGTATTTATTTGGTGATGTAATAATTTTTTTTTTCATTTTATTTATGTTGTATTCTTTCATATTGTAATAGTTGAATATGGCTTCGGGTATTGATAAGAGTTGGATGGGTACCGCTCATAAAGTTACGCGTGAATTTATTAAGGGGATAGAAGCATTCCTTGCTTTTGCTGAAAAGAATAAACCTCCTAGTGAAGAAACAATTTTTTGTCCGTGTAATGATTGTTCGAATTATCGTCGGTATACGGTGGTCAAAGTTAGGTCACATCTTTTAGTGTCTGGGTTTATGGATACGTATGATATTTGGACAAAGCATGGTGAGACCGAGGATATTCCTGAGACTCGATATGAAGAACATGAAATGTTGGATGTATACGATGATTTGAGACCTAATTACGAGATTGGTGGTCATTCCGGTGACACCGATATGACAGACTCGAACAGTACAGCTCGTGGCAAATTCGAAACGATGTTTTTCGATTTAGAGACCGAGTTATACCCTGGTTGTGATGTCATGAGTTCGTTAAATTTCATTGCGTAGCTAATGCACGTGAAGGTGAGGAACAAGTGGAGTAACATGTCTTTCACCGAGTTGCTTGATCTTTTGTGCCGTGTGTTGCCCAAACCTCATACCACCGGCAAAATGTGCAGAGAACACAAAGCCACGTTATCGGGTTCCCCAGCCGAAAAAGATAGGAAACACCGGCAAAATTTCCGAGACTGGTTTCTGCATAAGGTATACATCCATTCAAATACAAAAATAATATTCCATTTTAGGAAACATTGTTATAATTGTTTATGCTTGTAGGTTTATGAAATGGAAAAAGAAGGTGATGCATTCGCTACAAGTGAGATGATTGCATTGGCTAGTAAGTCTCATGGTGCAGTTTATAAGTACGATTCATGTGTTGTGAATGGTGTTAAATGGGTCACTAAAGAAAAGGGTGAAACAAGGGTGACACAAGATTACGGTGTATCCGCCATATACGATGGAAAACCCTTTTATGGTGAATTGGTCAAGGTTATAGAGGTCACATATGACTATGACTGTTCTGTTGTGCTGTTCGAATGTAATTGGTATAACACGAGTAAACCGAGAGAAGAGAATGGGGTAACTCTTATCAACACGTCTACTTTTTTTGGGAATCAGAGCCGTACATCTTAGCTACTCAAGCAAAAAAAGTTTTTTACATAGACGAGATTAATTTAAGGAAATCACAAAAAGGTTGGAAAGTAGTATGTGAACTCAATGATAGACATGGATGGAGTCCTGAGTTATGGGGTGCAGCGTCAATGCCCACTGGAGAAGCGAGTGTCACTATCCCTTTAGTGAACACCGAGACGATTTCCGATCCGATGAATTTGGCATCCACCGAGGAGATCGAGATTGACCCTGCTCATTTTTTTGTTGCTTTGAACTTTGATATGGTTGTTGATGAAAATGAGGAAATTGAAGATGACACCTTGGATGAATACGGTGATGAGGAAGAACCGATTGAGGTTGATAGCGATGACGAACCTATAGTGGTTAGTGGATATGATTCTGAGTAGGAGTTTTTTTTTCTTTGGGTTTATTTGTATTAAAACATTTTATTGACTTAAATTTTTTATATTTGAGGTGAATTTATTGACTTAAACTGTTTATATAAGCAATCGACGTTGACTCTAAACAATCAACTTTGACTCTAAATAATCAACTTTGACCACAAACACTCAACTTTGACCACAAACACTCAACTTTGACTCTAAACAATCAACTTTGACTCTAAACAATCAACTTTGACCACAAACACTCAACTTCGACCACAAACACTCAACTTTGACTCTAAACAATCAACTTTGACTCTAAACAATGAACTTTGACTCTAAACAATCAACTTTGACTCTAAACAATCAACTTTGACCACAAACAATCAACTTTGACTCTAAACAATCAACTTTGACTCTAAACAATCAACTTTGACCACAAACACTCAACTTTGACCACAAACACTCAACTTTGACTCTAAACAATCAACTTTGACTCTAAACAATCAACTTTGACCACAAACACTCAACTTTGACCACAAACACTCAACCTTGACTCTAAACAATCAACTTTGACTCTAAACAATCAACTTTGACTCCAAACAATCAACTTTGACCACAAACACTCAACTTTGACTTTAAACAATCAACTTTGACCATAAACACTCAACTTTGACTCTAAACAATCAACTTTGACTCTAAACAATCAACTTTGACTCTAAACAATCAACTTTGACCACAAACACTCAACTTTGACCACAAACACTCAACTTTGACTCTAAACAATCAACTTTGACTCTAAACAATCAACTTTGACTCTAAACAATCAACTTTGACTCTAAACAATCAACTTTGACCACAAACAATCAACTTTGACTCTAAACAATCAACTTTGACTCTAAACAATCAACTTTGACCACAAACACTCAACTTTGACCACAAACACTCAACTTTGACTCTAAACAATCAACTTTGACTCTAAACAATCAACTTTGACCACAAACACACAACTTTGACCACAAACACTCAACTTTGACTCTAAACAATCAACTTTGACTCTAAATAATCAACTTTGACTCCAAACAATCAACTTTGACCACAAACACTCAACTTTGACTCTAAACAATCAACTTTGATCACAAACACTAAACTTTGACTCTAAACAATCAACTTTGACTCTAAACAATCAACTTTGACTCTAAACAATCAACTTTGACCACAAACACTCAACTTTGACTCTAAACAATCAACTTTGACTCTAAACAATCAACTTTGACTCCAAACAATCAACTTTGACCACAAACACTCAACTTTGACTCTAAACAATCAACTTTGACCACAAACACTCAACTTTGACTCTAAACAATCAACTTTGACTCTAAACAATCAACTTTGACCACAAACACTCAACTTTGACTCTAAACAATCAACTTTGACTCTAAACAATCAACTTTGACCACAAACAATCAACTTTGACTCTAAACAATCAACTTTGACTCCAAACAATCAACTTTGACCACAAACAATCAACTTTGACTCTAAACAATCAACTTTGACCACAAACACTCAACTTTGACCACAAACAATCAACGTTGACTCTAAACAATCAACTTTGACCACAAACACTCAACTTTGACTCTAAACAATCAACTTTGACCACAAACAATCAACTTTGACTCTAAACAATCAACTTTGACCACAAACACTCAACTTTGACTCTAAACAATCAACTTTGACCACAAACACTCAACTTTGACTCTAAACAATCAACTTTGACTCTAAATAATAACTTTGACTCTAAACTATCAACTTTGACCACAAACAATCAACTTTGACTCTAAACAATCAACTTTGGTATTGAATTTAATTTAAATGATTATTTGGTATTGAATTAAAATATTGGATAATTGTATAAGGTTTAGTGTTTTTTTTGTAAAATTAAAAAAAAAGAGTTTCTAGCGACTACATTTGACCTATAGCGACTAGTTCATGTACATGAACTAGACGCTAATAAATATATAACACTAGCGACTACATTGTCGTCGCTAAATATCGAATTAATTTCCACTAACCGATGGCGGTCCATTTTCCCGCCCACGAAAGGACATGCGTTTCACTCAGCTGTCTAGCGACTACAATGTAGTCGCGAAAGACCAGTTGACGTGGTCAAAAAACAGACACGTGTATCAAATCAACCATCTAACGACTACTTTGCTTGCCTCTAGCGACTACTCGTTGTAGTCGCTAGAAAAAAGCCCTATATCTACCGAGAGCTCACTCTCCACTTTCATTTCTTAAACACCAAAACACCAAAAAACCAAAAAACAAGAGATAATATTGCAGCCATCCAAGCTCCGATTCAAGCGACAAATCTTCGTCAAAGGTAACCAAATCCAACCCCTAATCTTATTCCATTCCATTTTCTGTCATTTATAAAGCTTATTTTAATCAATTTTTATATTTTCTAATAAATTTTTTCTTTGTTTGTGTTTCAATCCGAATCAATATGGAATGGATTCATCGCCAAATCAGCTCCAATCTCTTCCAATAAGGTAAGTTTTCCAACAAGGTAAGTTTTCCAACCCATTTTTGTCTTTTAATTTTTAAGCCTTTTTTTTCTTTGATGATTTCATGGTTTTTTTAATTCCGAGAATGGCATGTGTTATTAGTGTGTTGTATGCATCATTTTAAACCAAAAATTGATGTTAAAAGGCCTAAAAAATATATTTTGTGAAATCTAATTAGTTTTTTTCCATTTTTTTTGTGTTTGATTCTTAATTCCGAAAATAGTAGGTGTTCTTAGTGATTAATTTTTGTTAATTTAAGCATGTAATTCATGGTTTTTGATTGAAAATTAATTAGGTTGATTTTTTGGGAATTTTGTTAATTTTTGTTATGATTTTTAGTAAATTTTAGATTATAAAAGTGCAAAAATTGTGTTAAAAAATGTGTTAGAATGAAATTGTGTTAAAAATTGTGTTAAAATAACTTAGGGACCTTCATGCAATTTTTAAAATATTATTTTAGGGATTTTTATGCAATTTAAAACTTAGGGACCTTTATTTAGAAACTTATCTTATTTGTAAAGTTGCTTTATTCAGAAACTTTCCCTTTTCAAAACTTTCCATATTTGGAAACTTGTCTTATTTGAAAACGTTATTGAGTTAGAAACTTAACTTATTTGTAGACATGCCTTATTTGGAAACTTTCTTTATTTAGAAACTTATCTTATTTGTAGAGTTGCCTTATTTAAAAACTTTCCCTTTTTGGAAACTTTCCATATTTGAAAACTTTCCAAATTTGGAAACTTTCTTCATTTGACTATTAACCAACCCTTTTTATGTTTGCTAGATTCATGCCATGCGCGTGGCTGGTGATCCAATAGTCCTTGGCCAGCATGTCTTATGGCCCGGTACATATATACGATTCATGTATCGTGAATGGTGTAAAATGGGTTACGAGGGCAAAAGGAGAAAAAAGAGTGACTTAAGATTACAGAGTATCTGCGATGTATAATGTTACCCCTTTTTACGGTGAATTAGTGAAAATTATAGAGGTTACGTTCAATGATGGTTTTTCTGTTGTGTTATTCACTTGTAAGTGGTATAATACATCGAAGGTAAGGAAAGATCACGGTGTAACCTTCATCAACACATCTACTTTTTGGTGGGAGACAGAACCATACATCTTAGTAACTCAAGCCAAAAAGGTGTTTTACATTGACGAGATAAACACAAAGAAAACAATGAAAGGGTAGAAAGCTGTATGGGAAATCAACGATCGTCACGGGTGGAGCCCCGAGTTATGGGGTGCAGAGTCAGTATCTATTGATAACACGCGTATCACGATTCCTTTGGTTAACACACAAACTGATTACTCACAATTGGAGCACTTGGCAACTACCGAAGAGATCGTGTTTGGCACAGAGACACTCATCAGTGATTTGCATGTTGACTTAGTTTTTGATGAAAACGAGGAGATGTTAGATGACACATGGGAGGAATACGGAGATGAGGAACCTATTACGGTTGATAGTGATGAGGAGCCTGTAGACACTAGCAGATACGAAACTGATTAGATATTTTATTTTTAAGCATTTTTTGTTTTAGTTTTAAATTTTCGTAGTATGAATTTGATTTTAACTTTATGGTTGTTCAAATTTTACGTATCGATTTATGATTGTGTCTAATTTTGTTGTTTTAAATTTAACATCTCATAATTAGTATAATTTAAATCAACCAAAACAAAACAAAAGAAAAGAAAAGAAAAGAAAAGAAAAAAAATTAGCGACGAGATTTAAACGAAGAACTCGCCGCTAAGTGTTTACTACGAGTTCTTAGTAAGAACTCGTCGTTAATTACTTAGCGACGATATTCAAAGCACTTAGCGACGAGGCACCTTGTCGCTAATAACTCCCAAATTTTCGATTGGTCAATTTGGGCCGTCAGAATTCCCGCCCATTCGAAATACTCATTGCCTCACTTCCTTTTCTGAATTACTCATTTTTCACCTAAATTATCCACAACATTTTCTATAAATAGTTCATTAGGTTTAGCCATTCCTGTAGACCGTTCATAGAGTCTAGCAGATTCTTTTTTGCAGCTTTGGTTGAGTAAGAATAAGATTCTATTACAAAAGCTAATAATCATGAGAGATAGTGCTTATAACCAATATCAACCTTATCAAACTTATTTTGGACAAAATAATGTAACACCATTGACAAATAATAAACAAACAGGTTAACCTAATACTGAGAAATACAATATAATGAAGATAACGATCCGATTTAAAGATAAAAGTTTTTATTCAAGTAACGTACAAAATCCTAAATAACACACAAAAACAATTTCAAAATAGTTGTTACAGATAAAAGAGAGACTGTATTAACAAATCACCCTCGATTTTTTCATTCTTCTCTCTCTTCATACTTCAAACCCACCAAGAATCTTTACTTACCTGTAAAAGAAAAAATGAGAATCAAAACCAAAAATATAAACAAAGTAAACTCCACAAAATCATAAATCTATGTGTACAGTTTCATAGACGAGATAAATCCTCAAAGAGTCCTAGAACCCAACTTCCCACCCCCATCAGGTCCAACCCATGATATACACCCATGAGAGTCCAGCGATTTTTGTCATATACCATCGTTACCCCCAACAAAATAATACAATATCAATCCTCCCCTTGATTTACGCATGTAACCAATTCATTTAAAGTAGGAGATATATTAAATCCCTACAATCATGCAATTGGTTATAGTAAATTTGTTAGACATTTTTAACAACAATATTCTAGCAGATACTAGCACCGGCATCACATTCATCCTCACCAGAATCATTAAACCACCACCCCTCCCCGCTCTCCTGCACAAAAAAACCGCCGCCACAGGAGGACATTCTCCGCCATCATCAAATCGGCTGACCCAATAACCCATTCGAACCCAGGAAGCACAAGACCAGTCCGTAAATCGACCTCTTATTTGTTTCTTCTCCAAGCAACAGGCCAACAAAACCATATCGAAAGACAGGTTTTCCGGCCTCTGTGCCTTGTTGCGATCTACAGGTACAAGAGCAGATCGGAGAACAACTACTTTTGTTCGATTCATCTCCGAGCAACCTCCTCAATTGCACAACCCTTTTTTGCGCCAACCAAGGGCTGGCTGGTTCGTCAAATGGGCGATCTACTGGAGCAGACACTCCTTTGGTTATTGTAGCAAATAATGGAAATATGGTGATGAATGGCTGTCAGTGTGATGCAGATGCACACCATCAATTTTGACAGAGAACCCATCAAAACAAAGCTAATAACCCACTGGTATATGAGTCTGAAAACATGTAACCCACCACATCTACCTGTTATAAAAACATACCCATCAATATGCTCGTGCACACCATCAAAAATCAAACTTCGTAGCATTCCATGTACCACCATCTTTAACTGACAACCCATTCAAGAAACAAACATTACCCATCGAGTTTAGTGGACAGTCCACCATCGTCCATTTGAACAAAAGTTTCAAATTTTTCTTCAGTTGCTGCATTTGAATTTTTGTTAGTTACTGATTTTAATTTTTCTGGATTATTGATTTATTTGATTGCATGATTTTAGCAATTTTTGTTTGTTTTAATTTCTTTGTTTTAATTTTCAACTGATTGCATGATTTTAGCGTTTTTATTTTGGTAACAAATTTCCAACTAATGGGTAACTAGGGGCAAGTCTGTCATTTGCGGTGGGCTGGACCTGATGGGCAATCACTGATTAATTGTGGACTTTATAAGGAAATCACCCTTCATAGACACCATATTAATTGTACTCAAGTGATTCTGAAAATTATGAAGGACAAAAATTCAAACATCAAGATTATCCGAACATGGTAAAAAAAATTAATCAAAAAATTTCCATGTGCACTGTTTATAAATGATCATAACAGTTTCGTAATTTGTCATGTCCTGCATAAAATTAATAGACTTGTCACAGGGACTCAAGTTCAATATATTATTTAGGGTAAATTGCACCATTTGGTCCCGTTTTAAGCAAAATAGCAAATATAATCATGTACCGAAAGAGGTCACACGTACACTAACATCACAGATGTTCCCAACAAAAATAAATACATGTAGCTTTTTGATAAGCGGAAATCGAGGGTATGTTGATATTTCGCATAACACGGGGACTTATGATGCAATTGATCTTTTTATTTATTCGACATAGTAAACATATAAGAATCAAATCAAATCAAACTCCAGCCAAAAACAATCTTTATGGATCAAATAACATAAAACAATAAATCTCAACACAAATTCAACCTTTTCACAAAATATATTTATATAAACACCATCATTGTGCCCAAAATAAGTGAATAGAAAATTAAGACAAATGGATCTATTACATTTGCTTCTTTTGATCGTTTCTCATCAGTTAACTTGAAAATATTGAATAACTAAATAAAAATATAATCAATTTATAAGGGGATAAAAATATATTTGATGATGACGTTTTTTGCCTTTTTGATCATTTTTCAACTCCACCTTGCAACTTTTTCTTCAACGTATCTTTTTCAACTGATAGTTATAACATTACTATAATCAATCCTTTATATAAAAATAAGCAAATAGATTTATAATGAATAAATTCTCAAAAAATGGTAGTTGAACTTAATTCTGTTTCAGACTGCAAAATATAGGTATGAACTATGATCACCATATCCATATCTATCGACAAATCTAGAAAAAACAACGCTAAGCAACTAAGTTGTTTATACTGAAAGGTACATCATATCAAAATAATGCATGTTTCCAAAAAGGGCAAACAATCTATAATTATATTATGAAAATATAGATAATAATTATATTGAGGGAAAAGATTTTCACATCTTGACTGAATAACTATCACCACTTGCAGCATCTATAACACATATAGTGTGAAGCCCCGTATAATTAACTTAATTTAAATAAACTATATGATAATGAATTATTATTAATTATATTATTTTTGGATTTATTACTAAATTATATAATTTATTATTTTATTACCTTTTTAATTTTCTACAAATAAGGATTACTTTTATCCTATATACAAATATAATAATTTTCACCACAATTCATTTTCTATGTAATTCATCTAACGTATTTATGCTAATTTTGTTAGCCAATCATATCTTATAACACATGGAGTTTTTTTTCCTTACGATTACAGAAAGCAAAAACAAAACAAAACGGAAGGAAACGAAACTACTTATCCGATGCCTAGTTTGGAGAATCGGTGCAGTAGATCGCCTGTTGAGACGTGATTGTCTAATGCCCTATGTCTGGCAGTCTTTGCTAGTAAGTCAGCCCCTGCATTGAATCTTCGTGGAATATGCTTGAAGAAAATTGGGCCAGCTTCCCTGGCCAGTGCATGTATACGCCGGATCCACGGCCTGAGCTCCCATATAGCTGACGACACTTGCTGAATACCTTGAATGCACAATTAGTCACCTTTAATGAAATAGGTTGCTGGCATGTTTTGAACCAATATTGACACGATCACCTAATCACTAAGCTTATCAAGTTATCTCTATATATATTCATGTATTAGTGGTGACATAAAATTATCCTATTTAAGAAGTTAAAATTTATTATCTACTTATTATAAATAAATAAATAAATATAGATTAAATATTAATCAAGAAATTTAAATTATATATGGCAGAGCATATATGAAATAAGGAGTTATGGCGATCTAGTTAGAAAAGCGTCCACTTAATAATTACCCGCTAATAGCCTCTTTTTCAGGTGAGGAATTTAAATAATTTTTTATATGTTTATCTTTAACCATATTTTAAATTATTCAGTAATATATTTAATTAGATGATCTTGGACTCTATGTGTTATCAGTTATCTGAATTATATTGTCTCGTTATTATCAGATTGATTGTATTATTTCATTATCATATGATTAATTGTGTAACTGGGATTGCACGGCCTACTTCGTGGTGTATCCATTAATTGTTAATTATTATCGTTGTTGAATCGACCTACTTAGTTCTATCATGTTTGATATTTGATATATCTATCGGTTGATCGTTCGACATGATACAATCGTGTTGCGCTGGGCGTCATCGGGCTTGCCAGGGTTAACATGACTATCATGATCTATTCCCACCTGGCGCATGTAACAGAGAGTTCCTTGGCCAGTGGGTCGTAGGTTCAGTTTACCCGGGATATTACCAGTGGGGTGATAAGAGATCGAGAGTTGCGGGGGGAGTCATAAGGGCAAGAACACAGTATCCTTTGCAACGTGATTATTACTTGCTAGTTTATATAGCTTGCTTGGTAGTATGGGCTGCCTAGTTTGCAATATACACTTTATCTGATTTATTTATTTATCGCTTTATTAATACTTATTTATATTTTGACCTATACTAGTTCAATGACAACAGTTAAATATAATTACTGCTCCCTAGGTCAAAGTCTACATATGACTATTATTTATTTTCTCACTGAGCTAGTGGAAGCTCACCCCCCCCCCCCCTTTCCCCAACCCTTTCAGGTTAAGATAACTTAAGGATTTGGGTAGTCGTCAGTAGCACAGGACAAGTTGAAGAGAAAGAATAGATTTTTGTATTTATTAGTTTGTATTTTTTTTAACCATGTAATGTAATAAATAGTTATTAATTTTAATAAAATGTACTTTTACTTTCAACTATTCTACTTTCTTCTTAATCTCTTGAGTCTTCTCCTTCTTCAACTATTCTACTTTCAAATACAAATTAAAATTCTATTCCCGCCTAACTTAATATTTCCTAAACCTATTACAAAGTCATAACATTGCCCTACCCTATTTCATTTTTTTTAAGAAGGAAGTTTATTTATCTTTTACATATATGTTCTTGTTTACATACTAATATATAATACAATTCATATAACGGTAATAAACCGTTCAACTATTCTACTTTCAAATACAAATTAATATTCTATTCCCGCCTAACTTAATATTTCCTAAACCTATTACACAGTCATAACATTAGATGATTTAGATTAAATACATTCCAATAATGGAATGGAAGAAGAGAATTATAGACGAAGAAGGAGAAGACTCAAGAGATTAAGAAGGAAGTTTATTTATCTTTTACATATATGTTCTTGTTTACATGCTAATATATAATACAATTCATATAACGGTAATAAACCGTTCAACTATTCTACTTTCAAATGCAAATTAATATTCTATTCCCGCCTAACTTAATATTTACTAAACCTATTACAAAGTCATAACAGTATGAAGAGATAATTCTCAAAGTTTTAAAAGTGATGAGATGGATTATCCACTGAAACATGTCTTCCATCTCCAGCAGTTGCGCCAAATAGATATTTATTACAAAATAATTTAAAAAATGGAGTATAACACCAAATTGCTTATTCCAAGAGAATAAGGCTTTATAAGCGCATCATTTCTAACAGCGTAAAAGGCTTCCAACTGTCATAATGGCCATTGTAGGATTTGTATAAAAATCTAATAAACAACACGACTGTAATTATACCTAAATCAGATGATTCTAAAAAATTGTAAAAGTATTTAAGATTAGCTTAAAAATAATATAACTTCTTACCTTAATTTGGGTTCTTCGCCAAGCCGGTTGATGATGGTGGAGAATCGTCTCGAGTGGTGGTGGTTTTCTTGTACAGGAGAGCGGCTTGGTGTGGTATGGTGAGTGTGAAAGAGATTTTTTTTGTTCGAATGCGAGTGTGAAGAGATGAAGTTTAATTTTTATATTTAACGTGCTAATAAGAGAAAAAGATGGGCGAATTTTGAGAGTTAATTGATCAAACGATTTTATTTTCCTTTGCTATAATGATTTATTTTATAAAATAGATTTTCTGGTGGGAATGGTAATATTTCTTTATTAAGTAATAAAAATTAATTTAGGAATGGAAATAGTAATTTTTTTAATTAAGTAATAGGTATTAATTTAATAAGTTTGGCAAAAAAATATCATTACCACCGCTTATATAGAAGATCTGAGTTGTATAAAAAACCTTACTTTATAAGTGGGGCCAGAAATGATCCTGGCCACCACTTATATAGAAAATCTGATCCGTATACAAAACCTTACTTTATAATATAGATTTAATGTTCATATAAGAAAAAAAGATGGGTGAATTTTGAGAGTTAATAGATCAAACGATTTTATTCTCCTTTGTTATATATATTTATTTAATAAAATAGATTTTCTAGTAGGAATGGTTATATTCTTTCATTAAGTAATAGGAATTAATTTAGGAATGAATTTTTTTTTTATTAAATAATATGTATCAATTAATGATCTTAATGATAAGTGGGGTCAGAAATGATTCTGGCCACCATTTATGTAAAAGATCTGAGTCGTATAAAAAAACTTTACTTTATAATAAAGATTATATAATAGGTATCAATTAATGATCTTAATGATAAGTGGGCCAGAAATAATCCACGTCACCACTTATGTAGAAGATCTGAGCCGTGTAAAAAAAACTTTACTTTATAATATAGATTAAATAATAAGTATCAATTAATGATCTTAAATGATAAGTTGAATCAGAAATGATTCCTATATAAAAAACTTTACTTTATAATAAAGATTATATAATAGGTATCAATTAATGATTATAATGATAATGATAAGTGGGGATAAAAATGATACTGGTCGTCTTAAAAGGGCTGATTGGTGGCGGGTGGGTTATTTGCTCACCTTCCTATAAATACACTTTCATTCCTCATAGTCAAGATATATAGACCTATATTCTTCCCGATCATCTTCAAATAAATAATGGTTAGGGCTTTTTTAGTGCTTTATCTTGGGATTTGGTCTCTCCATAGACAAAGGTCGGTTTTCTCACTATTATACGATTACTTTTTCTATTTATTGTATAATTTCAAATCTATTTATTAATTGATTTTTCTTATTTATAATTCATTTTATGATAAAATTTAATGAAAAATTGAGCGTTTCTAGATTTTTTAAGTATTATTTCAAAAAATTTATCATTATTTGAATTTATGGGTAACTTGAAATCATGATTTTTTCTATTTATGCAATTTTCTTTTAAATTGGTTAAACGTTAACATCTTATACAAATTTAGTGTTTTTGGATTTGTTGGATTTGTTGGATATGTTCTTGCAAACAATGTGGTAAGATATGCCAAAATTTAGTTTTGCATCTGTTTTAGAATTTCTAAACAATTTGGAAAATATGTGCTAAATTGTTAATTAGGGTTTCAATTAGTTTAATAATTGCATAGACAACCCCTTATATATGTAAATTAGCATGTCCTAAGCTGGTTAAAGCTGAGATCTGCATGTTATATGCACCGCACTATGGTAACAATCTGTGATGGTGAAAATCTGAAAGAAGATCATAGATAATAAACCAAATTAATTAATCAAAAACTAAGAAAAATCCCTTCAAAATCAAACTAGTTTTAGCTCAAGGGCTTGTTTTGGAATGCTTAATTTGTTTGTTTGTTGCTAAAATCATTTTTAAAAAACATTTGGAGTGTTTGGTGAAAAAGTTAAAAGTGTTTTGAAGGGTTTAGAAGCACTTTAAGTGCTATTTTAATAAGAACATACATGGTGACTCTTATAAAAGAAACACTCTTGGGTGAAAACTTTATCCTAAAATGCAAATCTGAAATAAACATTAATTACTTTCGAGTGTTATAAATTAGCTCGAACCCATTAATAAAGGATACCTTTATTTATAATATACTCGGTTATTGCCTTTAGTGGCAGATTGTTTTCATCTGTTTGGGTATATGATATGTGATTTTTATTCAAAATTGAATTAGAGATTAAATCGTTGACAGAATATAGCTGTTTTAGTTTATGTTCTCATTGAAGGCGCAAAAATGAGAATTTATAATTCAACGGCTCGAAATCTTAACTCCACCTAAAAATTAAATGACGATTAATTAATGATATATACGGTATATATCATTAATTAATCGTTATTTAATTTTTAGGTTGACTTTAAATTTCAAGCCGTTGAATTATGAAATCTCATTTTTGCGTCGTCAACGAGAACATAAATTACAATGGCTATGTTCCGTCAACTATTTAGCCTCTAATTTAAATTTTGAGTAAAATGCACAAATCATATACCCAAACAAAAAATCAGCTTAAAGCAATCTGGTAATAGAGGTAATGACTGGCAATATTATAAATAAAGATATTCTTTATTAATGGATTTGAGCTAATCTATAACACTTGGAAATCATTAATGTTCATTTTAGATTTACATTTTAGGATAAAGCTTTCACCCTAGAGTGATTTTTCTATAAGAAGCGCCATGTATGTGTTTATTAAAATAGCACTGAAAGTGTTTCTAAATCCTCTCAAAACATTTTTAACTTTTTTGTCAAACACTCCAAATGTTTTTAAAAAATGATTTTAGCAAAAAATAAATTAAGCATTTCAAAACAGGCTCTTGAGCTAAAATTGGTTTATATTTGGCAGGGATTTTTCTTAGTTTCGATTAATTAATTTAATTAACTATCCATGAACTTGTTTCAAATTTCACCATCTCAGATTGTTACCATAGTTTGGTGAATATGATATGCAGATCTCAGCTTTAACCTTAGGACACGCTAATACACATTGAAAGTACCAAATCATATAATATGCTTTGTCTATGTTAATATCGTAATCAAATAAGTTCGATGCAGTTGGAAGGCTATCCAACACCACCATCTATATCAAGACCCAAATCTTTTTGTTTTATTGTCACTCTCTTGTCTAATAACTGTTGGAATTTTTACCTTTTAAGAGAAATATAATGATTGTACATGGTAAAATTAACCCAAAATTCAAGATGAGCAATGCAGCTTTAACTGAAACCCAACTGAATTTAGCACTCTAGAAGGCGTAAACAAGCTCACCATTGTTGAGAAAGATCCCACACTGCTGAAGAAGGAATTTTTTCTACCCATAAAACATTATGTTATTGAACCTTTATATTGTGTACTGAAATTCATAGCTCATAAATACCTTAGTTTTAAAAATCAAAATGGAGGAAAACAGGAACAGTATCAAGGTTAGTAAAATTGTGAATACAGATCAGTTATAAATATTTACTTGGATCAAGAAGGCTTGTATGGACCTCGTGGATATGGTTGCGTTCGGTTCATAAACCAAAACCAAGACCCACGGATGATTCTCGATAAGGTATTTTGTTGTCCGGGAACACTACTCCCGCATTTGCCTCTCGCGACTAAAGTTCTAGCGACTACGCGCTGTAGTCGCTAAAAACCAGAGCATGTAGCGACTACTTCAATTTAACGACTACAGGTAATGTTCCTCAACTACAGTGTAGTCGTTAGTAAGTTTCGGGTTTAACGACTACAAGAAGTAGTCGTTAATACGTATGAGGTAGTCGCGAGTGATTTTTGCAATTTTTTTTTAATTTTCCACCGCCATTAAGTAGTCGCTAGATATTAGACTACTAACGACTACTTTATGTAGTCGTTAATAGTCCTTTCTAATGACTACTTTTTATTCTTTAGCGACTACTCTTGTAGTCGCGATTAGTGGTAGCTTGTTTTCCAACAGTAACTTGCCAATTGCTTTACTCAATACACAATTATTATATAATTTCCCTTTGTTTCTCTCAAAACTCTCCCAATTTTTTTCCACAATTCATCATTAAAAATTATTTTAACACTTGGAAAAGTTTGCCTGGGTCAATCATCACATGGGACCGTCTCAATTATCAATTTTTCTTTCCAAATTTGCCCAAAAGTAGGTATTTTTTGTTCCATAAAACTCTTTCAAATTTCTTTTACTTTCATTCAATTGTGTAGTAAATGTTAAATAGTATCACTTATTAGGTATTTCAACACGTGGACAAGCTTTGCCGGGTCAATCATCAACGTGGGTTCGCCTCAATCATCAATTTCTCCTTCCAAATTTGCCTAAAAGTAGGTATTTTTTATTCCATAAAACTCTTTCAAATTTCTTTTACTTTCATGCAATTATGTTGTAAATGGTAAATAGTATCAATTATTAGGTATTTCAACACGTGGACAAGCTTTCCCGGGTCAAACATCAACGTGGGTACGCCTCAATCATCAATTTTTCCTTCCAAATTTGCCCAAAAGTATGTGTCTTTTTCATCCTTTCCGTATTTCATTACAATTGTATAGTTAATTCTAAATATATAATATCACTATGTATATATCTCTAATCATTTAATAATTTTATGTGAATTATAAATATTATATTAAGTATATATTAAGTATATAAATAAATATATATATATTTATATATATAAATAAATATATATATATACATGCATATATATATATATATATATATATATATTTATTTGTATGATATATTATTGTATGATGCTATATTTTGTATGCTTTTAATTTTTTATTTAGGTATTTATTTTGTGATGTTATATATTGTACGCTTTTAATTTTACATTTATGCATTTATTTGGTGATGTAATATTTTATGTGCTTTTAATTTTATATTTATTTATATAATCGGTGATGTAATAATTTTTTTCATTTTATGCTTATTTAATTAATCGGTGATGTAATAATTTTTTATTATTTTTTATTCATTTATGTAATCGGTGATGTAATAATTTTTTCTCGTTTTATTTTTATGTATTTATTTGGTGATGTAATAATTTTTTTTTCATTTTATTTATGTTGTATTCTTTCATATTGTAATAGTTGAATATGGCTTCGGGTATTGATAAGAGTTGGATGGGTACCGCTCATAAAGTTACGCGTGAATTTATTAAGGGGATAGAAGCATTCCTTGCTTTTGCTGAAAAGAATAAACCTCCTAGTGAAGAAACAATTTTTTGTCCGTGTAATGATTGTTCGAATTATCGTCGGTATACGGTGGTCAAAGTTAGGTCACATCTTTTAGTGTCTGGGTTTATGGATACGTATGATATTTGGACAAAGCATGGTGAGACCGAGGATATTCCTGAGACTCGATATGAAGAACATGAAATGTTGGATGTATACGATGATTTGAGACCTAATTACGAGATTGGTGGTCATTCCGGTGACACCGATATGACAGACTCGAACAGTACAGCTCGTGGCAAATTCGAAACGATGTTTTTCGATTTAGAGACCGAGTTATACCCTGGTTGTGATGTCATGAGTTCGTTAAATTTCATTGCGTAGCTAATGCACGTGAAGGTGAGGAACAAGTGGAGTAACACGTCTTTCACCGAGTTGCTTGATCTTTTGTGCCGTGTGTTGCCCAAACCTCATACCACCGGCAAAATGTGCAGAGAACATAAAGCCACGTTATCGGGTTCCCCAGCCGAAAAAGATAGGAAACACCGGCAAAATTTCCGAGACTGGTTTCTGCATAAGGTATACATCCATTCAAATACAAAAATAATATTCCATTTTAGGAAACATTGTTATAATTGTTTATGCTTGTAGGTTTATGAAATGGAAAAAGAAGGTGATGCATTCGCTACAAGTGAGATGATTGCATTGGCTAGTAAGTCTCATGGTGCAGTTTATAAGTACGATTCATGTGTTGTGAATGGTGTTAAATGGGTCACTAAAGAAAAGGGTGAAACAAGGGTGACACAAGATTACAGTGTATCCGCCATATACGATGGAAAACCCTTTTATGGTGAATTGGTCAAGGTTATAGAGGTCACATATGACTATGACTGTTCTGTTGTGCTGTTCGAATGTAATTGGTATAACACGAGTAAACCGAGAGAAGAGAATGGGGTAACTCTTATCAACACGTCTACTTTTTTTGGGAATCAGAGCCGTACATCTTAGCTACTCAAGCAAAAAAAGTTTTTTACATAGACGAGATTAATTTAAGGAAATCACAAAAAGGTTGGAAAGTAGTATGTGAACTCAATGATAGACATGGATGGAGTCCTGAGTTATGGGGTGCAGCGTCAATGCCCACTGGAGAAGCGAGTGTCAATATCCCTTTAGTGAACACCGAGACGATTTCCGATCCGGTGAATTTGGCATCCACCGAGGAGATCGAGATTGACCCTGCTCATTTTTTTGTTGCTTTGAACTTTGATATGGTTGTTGATGAAAATGAGGAAATTGAAGATGACACCTTGGATGAATACGGTGATGAGGAAGAACCTATTGAGGTTGATAGCGATGACGAACCTGTAGTGGTTAGTGGATATGATTCTGAGTAGGAGTTTTTTTTTTCTTTGGGTTTATTTGTATTAAAACATTTTATTGACTTAAATTTTTTATATTTGAGGTGAATTTATTGACTTAAACTGTTTATATAAGCAATCGACGTTGACTCTAAACAATCAACTTTGACTCTAAATAATCAACTTTGACCACAAACACTCAACTTTGACCACAAACACTCAACTTTGACTCTAAACAATCAACTTTGACTCTAAACAATCAACTTTGACCACAAACACTCAACTTTGACCACAAACACTCAAATTTGACTCTAAACAATCAACTTTGACTCTAAACAATGAACTTTGACTCTAAACAATCAACTTTGACTCTAAACAATCAACTTTGACTCTAAACAATCAACTTTGACCACAAACAATCAACTTTGACTCTAAACAATCAACTTTGACCACAAACACTCAACTTTGACCACAAACACCAACTTTGACTCTAAACAATCAACTTTGACTCTAAACAATCAACTTTGACCACAAACACTCAACTTTGACCAAAAACACTCAACCTTGACTCTAAACAATCAACTTTGACTCTAAACAATCAACTTTGACTCCAAACAATCAACTTTGACCACAAACACTCAACTTTGACTTTAAACAATCAACTTTGACCACAAACACTCAACTTTGACTCTAAACAATCAACTTTGACTCTAAACAATCAACTTTGACTCTAAACAATCAACTTTGACCACAAACACTCAACTTTGACCACAAACACTCAACTTTGACTCTAAACAATCAACTTTGACTCTAAACAATCAACTTTGACTCTAAACAATCAACTTTGACTCTAAACAATCAACTTTGACCACAAACAATCAACTTTGACTCTAAACAATCAACTTTGACTCTAAACAATCAACTTTGACCACAAACACTCAACTTTAACCACAAACACTCAACTTTGACTCTAAACAATCAACTTTGACTCTAAACAATCAACTTTGACCACAAACACACAACTTTGACCACAAACACTCAACTTTGACTCTAAACAATCAACTTTGACTCTAAATAATCAACTTTGACTCCAAACAATCAACTTTGACCACAAACACTCAACTTTGACTCTAAACAATCAACTTTGATCACAAACACTCAACTTTGACTCTAAACAATCAACTTTGACTCTAAACAATCAACTTTGACTCTAAACAATCAACTTTGACCACAAACACTCAACTTTGACTCTAAACAATCAACTTTGACTCTAAACAATCAACTTTGACTCCAAACAATCAACTTTGACCACAAACACTCAACTTTGACTCTAAACAATCAACTTTGACCACAAACACTCAACTTTGACTCTAAACAATCAACTTTGACTCTAAACAATCAACTTTGACTCTAAACAATCAACTTTGACCACAAACACTCAACTTTGACTCTAAACAATCAACTTTGACTCTAAACAATCAACTTTGACCACAAACAATCAACTTTGACTCTAAACAATCAACTTTGACTCCAAACAATCAACTTTGACCACAAACAATCAACTTTGACTCTAAACAATCAACTTTGACCACAAACACTCAACTTTGACCACAAACAATCAACTTTGACTCTAAACAATCAACTTTGACCACAAACACTCAACTTTGACTCTAAACAATCAACTTTGACCACAAACAATCAACTTTGACTCTAAACAATCAACTTTGACCACAAACACTCAACTTTGACTCTAAACAATCAACTTTGACCACAAACACTCAACTTTGACTCTAAACAATCAACTTTGACTCTAAACAATCAACTTTGACTCTAAACAATCAACTTTGACCACAAACAATCAACTTTGACTCTAAACAATCAACTTTGGTATTGAATTTAATTTAAATGATTATTTGGTATTGAATTAAAATATTGGATAATTGTATAAGGTTTAGTGTTTTTTTTGTAAAATTAAAAAAAAAGAGTTTCTAGCGACTACATTTGACCTATAGCGACTAGTTCATGTACATGAACTAGTCGCTAATAAATATATAACACTAGCGACTACATTGTCGTCGCTAAATATCGAATTAATTTCCACTAACCGATGGCGGTCCATTTTCCCGCCCACGAAAGGACATGCGTTTCACTCAGCTGTCTAGTGACTACAATGTAGTCGCGAAAGACCAGTTGACGTGGTCAAAAAACAAACACGTGTATCAAATCAACCATCTAACGACTACTTTGCTTGCCTCTAGCGACTACTCGTTGTAGTCGCTAGAAAAAAGCCCTATATCTACCGAGAGCTCACTCTCCACTTTCATTTCTTAAACACCAAAACACCAAAAAACCAAAAAACAAGAGATAATATTGCAGCCATCCAAGCTCCGATTCAAGCGACAAATCTTCGTCAAAGGTAACCAAATCCAACCCCTAATCTTATTCCATTCCATTTTCTATCATTTATAAAGCTTATTTTAATCAATTTTTATATTTTCTAATAAATTTTTTCTTTGTTTGTGTTTCAATCCGAATCAATATGGAATGGATTCATCACCAAATCAGCTCCAATCTCTTCCAATAAGGTAAGTTTTCCAACAAGGTAAGTTTTCCAACCCATTTTTGTCTTTTAATTTTTAAGCCTTTTTTTTCTTTGATGATTTCATGGTTTTTTTAATTCCGAGAATGGCATGTGTTATTAGTGTGTTGTATGCATCATTTTAAACCAAAAATTGATGTTAAAAGGCCTAAAAAATATATTTTGTGAAATCTAATTAGTTTTTTTCCATTTTTTTTGTGTTTGATTCTTAATTCCGAAAATAGTAGGTGTTCTTAGTGATTAATTTTTGTTAATTTAAGCATGTAATTCATGGTTTTTGATTGAAAATTAAATAGGTTGATTTTTTTGGGAATTTTGTTAATTTTTGTTATGATTTTTAGTAAATTTTAGATTATAAAAGTGCAAAAATTGTGTTAAAAAATGTGTTAGAATGAAATTGTGTTAAAAATTGTGTTAAAATAACTTAGGGACCTTCATGCAATTTTTAAAATATTATTTTAGGGATTTTTATGCAATTTAAAACTAAATAGGGACTTTTATGAAATTTTATAAAAATAAATATGGACTTTTATGTAATTTTTAAAAATATATAGGAATTTTTATGAAATTGTACAAAAAATTAAATATGGACTTTTATGCAATTTTTAAAAATATATAGGAATTTTTATGCAATTTTACAAAAATATGTGTAGTTTACTATATAACAATAGAATTTTAAATATAAAAAAATATAAATTAATTTATTTTATGACTAATATATATATTTTTGTATAATACAGATTGTACGTGTTGCTATATATATTGGATGCTTAAGGATGATTTATTTACGTTTTTAATTTATTAGATTTATTTTATTTATGATTGTAATAATTAGTTTAATTTTATTTTCATGTTTTTATTTAAGTTGATGTAATAATTTAGGTTTTTTTTATTCTTTATTTTAATTTCCCTATAAAATGCTAGATGGCCGATGTGATGACTCGACAGCACGGAGGGGACGGTGGGGGTAGGGAACCAAACAAGAAACCGAACCGAAACCTAGCCGACTGTGCAAACCAGCCTGGTAAATAAACAAATTCAAATCAATACTTTTTTTAAAAAATAAAGTCACTACTAATTAATTTAATGTTAAAACAGATCCCCCTAGACGGAAAACAAGGGGTGGAGGTGCCCTAAAAACTGCGATGAAGGCACTAAAAGCTATTGGGTGGCCTTTGCCGGTCAACTTTTGTGTATTAGACGACACGTGGAGTCCATCAGGCAAGTACGGGCACCACGTTGCGCAAGTGATTGGGATAGCAGTACGAGAGAGGATTCCGCTCTATCACCCTTCTTGGAAAAAAGTGCCAGACGCGGACAAAAACGCCGTGATTAAGAGATTAGGGGTATAAATTTAATTGTTAATATTTTTAAACCTTAATTTATCATTCTAATTTATATTTAAATAATATATTTTTTTACATAAATATTTTAACATAAAGGATTGGAGAAAGAGGAAAGACTGGAATTCGATTTACGGAAACTTGGACGATACAATGAGGATGAGATTTAAGGATTACAAATATTACGTGAAGAAGCATTATTGGAGAAAGGGTTTGAAGCCGGATTGGATGTCGGATGAGGTGTGGGCTAAGTGTTGTGAGTATTGGGGCTCGAGAAAAGCTAAGGTGAAATCTTGATGATTTTGAATTTTAGTATATATTTAAAATTATAATTGTTTGTATTAATAATTGATTTTTAAATTTTTTCAGAATCAATCAAAGGAAAATAAAAAGAATCGAGAAAAGCAGAGAAACAAGAGTGGGGCGGGGTCGAGGAGGTATTCCCGAACTCGGGATATGCTATACGAGGTGGTTTTTTATTTACGTAATTTTTTAATTATTAATTTATTATTTATTTTGAATATTTTTATTTTTCTGAAACAGGGTGAAGAATTAATCCCGGGAGGGAATCTGGTGATAAGGGACGAGGCTACCCAACAGGACATCCCTATTCCGCGTATGAGTGGTTTTTACGAGGTGGTGGGAAAACCAAGAAGACCAGAGAGTGGAGGTCGGTGGGCTACGAAAAAGCCGATGTAAGTTTTGTTTATAGGTTTATTATTAATTATGTTTTTCATCTAAAGGCAAATTTAATTGATATATTGTTTATTATGTAACAGAAATTGCTCAAGGACGCGATGAAGGAAAAGGTGACTCAAAGTCAATCAGAGTCAACCGATTGGGAAGGAATGAGTCAAAAGGAGCAATACGATTACGTGAGGAGCACTGCGAACGCGATTGGGTCACCGAAGAGGAGCTTTAATCCGGGCATTGGCCGTCCGAGAAAATCAAAGAACAAGGCTCATACTACTCCAGCCCGGAACGAGCAGCACGAGGAGATGATGGCGGCGATTAACGAGCTCCGAGTGTCCAGCGGTCTTCCCTCATTCCCCCGCCCTGAAGGATCTACTAGCACCGCGCCTCCACCTTTTTCGATGGCTGTTGTGAATGATGCCATCGTGTACGTTAATCAATTGAGGGCAGATAAAGGCGAGACCCCCTTCCAGCCTATGAATGCGGGCCCCACTCCTCCTAGCGGTGATGAAGATGAAGAAGATGATGATAGTAGCATTAGCAGTTCTCGTTAAGATGTTGAAGATGTTGAGATGGATGAAGATGATTACACGCCCGGGAATGATGAAAACATTTATACAAAGCTCGGATTTTAGATTTTGTGGTTGTTTGGTGTTTATTTTATTATATTTTAAGACTTTTGGTTTAATTTTATTTGGTTTGTATTAAGACTTTTAATTTTATTTTGGTGTAGTTTGGTATGACTTTGACCTGGTTTGACCGGGTTTGACTTTGGTTTAATTATATATTTTAATTAATCATTTTGAATTGTTAATTGTATTTTTATTTATTAAATTTTTATTTAAAAAAAATAAAAAAAATATGATTTTCGAATTATTTTTAATTACAGAATTGTAATTAAAAATAATTCGAAAATTGTGTTTTTTTATTTTTTTTAAATTAAAAATTAACATTAGTGACTACTTAGTAGTCGTTATTGACTACATCAAGTAGTCGCTATACCTTGTAGAAGTAACCACTACATTGTAGTCGTTAATAAGCTTCTCAATTCTCGACTACGATGTAGTCGATGATATTCTTAGCTTTTCTCTACTACAAAGTAGTCGCTAGAAGAAACGTTATCTAGCGACTACATTGTAGTCGTTAATAATACCACGGACTCTAACGACTATTTCATCGCGTGTAGTCGTAAGGATTACCTTCTAACGACAACTTTTTCGCGACTAATTTCTAACGACTACTTGTAGTTGTGAGATCCTTGATCTGGTTTCTAGCGACTACTTTTATTATTTTTAGCGACTACTCATGTAGTCGCGAGACCCTTGACGCGACGTAGTGGAATGGGAGTTTAAATTTATCCCTCAGATGGCTACAAAGATTACGACCAGTATATGGGATCGGTTGACAAAATTTCATGCTAGCATTTATTTTGCTAGATTGGCGGTAGAGTTAGATCTTAGCAAGCCGTTAAAATCTATTATTAGGATCCGGGACATTTGCTAAAGATAGATTACACGGGACGAGTACGAGTGTTTTGGCCATAAAAAAGAGTCACGATGGTAGTAAGAAACAGGAGAGGGGAGGCCGAAAAAGTGTAGTAGCAACATGATATTATGCTACATAAAGTGCTTGCAAAGATAGACAACTGTAGGTAGGCAGATGGTTTATGTCCGGGAACTACAAAAAATATAGGAAGTGTCACGTAGAGAGGGAGATAGGGGACACAACAGAGTTTGTTTCTGGGTTCGAGCATGAAGAAGCAAGGTTGGTCACAAGATTGGAATCTCGATTTACTAATGAATACAACAGTGTACTAAAATAAGAGGAAAGGAAAAAGAGGAGAAACATGCTACCTAGCATAATGCTAAATAAGTCCTAATCTTCCTAGACCCTATACAAAAGTAGAGAGATGGTGGTACAATCTATAAAGCTCGACATCTCCAAAAAAAGAGAGATTGTGGTACAATCCATAAATCACTTGGTATATACAAGGTTGAACATTTTTTAAAATAGCTTGATTGATAAATACCACTCCCAAAAATACTAACTTGTTACAAGCCTGCCAGATAAATAAACAATGGCTGCAAATATTATATGCCACACCATCTTTCTCCAAGGCATTCTCGCTGGTGTCTTCTTAACCCATTTCTCCCTCGAAATGTCAAGAAAATCTTTCACATACATCCAAATGTCCTTTGAGAAGGAACATTCAAAGAATATATGTCGCGGCGTCTCGAAACTCCCTTTTCAAAAAGCACACAAAGAGGGTTCAGTTCCATAATTCTGAGCCTATATTTGTTGCGAAGGTGATCTTGAAGTAATTCAAACGACTTGTCCAAGCGCATAAATATTGTTGAATTTATAGGGTTAAGATTTATATATTTAAGTTTCTACGATGTTCGGATCGTGCATGTGTTATTGATGTACTAGTAAAAAATTGACGACAAATTGACACTGTTAACTTAGCTTTTTCATTCGACCTTACTCACCAACTTTCATCTGTCTTACTTCTGAATTTCTACTTGGTTGAAGCTAAAAAAGTTTCTTCACCTGTTAAACCTGTGAACACATTATCTACTTTACAGATTTGTTCCTATACTCTGGATCCAAGGCCCACTTTTTGTTTTAGTTAATTGCACTATAAGTCCCTATAATTTCACGTTTCATATTGATTATAATGAGAAGGAGCTGACTTCGCTCAAGAAGAGGTGTGTTGCAAGAATCGATTGAACGAAGAGATAAAGAAGCTAATTTAGGAAAAATAATATACTATATTAATAATATGGGTTACTGAGTGATTACATTGTTCTTATGAGTTAATAGTAGTTTTTTTTAATATATATCCTTCACTATGTCTACCTACTACTCTCACTTTTCTGAACAACAATTTGGCCTATATTTTCAGATCCATCATTAGCATAATGGGCTTCATAACATGTGGGGTTAGTGGGTAACTTTGATATGTTGTTCTTGAGGCGGTGTTCTATGCCTTATAAATCTAATTGTCATGTGAGGCTTGGGTCTTCTCGTCTCATCACCTTGCGAGGTTATATTAGCCTTGGTCGTTAAGGGTGGTGAGCCCTAGGCTGGGTACGCGATATGGACCTCAAGTTTGCATGGTGTTTTTTATTTGACCAATAATGTTAAAAAATTGCCAATAATAGAAAAGTGATAACTTTGTTTCAAATATGAATATATGATATGAAAAAAAAAGTAATTGATTTTAAAATTTATTGTTTGGATTCATATTATTAGAAAAAAGAAACCACATTATTAAGCTAAAGGAACTGATAATTTCATATGAAGTTAAGTTATATCTCTTTTATATTATTTAAAGAGTTATGAATAAAAATTATAAGGTTAATAAGAAAAAGAGTAATGCTGGGTATCACCCAAAAATACATCACCTAAACATCACCCATGATGTGGCGGTAAGGTGGTCCAATCATGTAGGAGAGAGAAAAAAGTAAACCTGAAAAGAGAAAATCAAAGTAATCATTTCATTTTATTTGAAATGACTTTTATATGGGAAGATAAAAAAATTAAGTAATTTAAAAGAATTTACATAAATATGCAATCAATTGAATTGTTTTCTTTTTATTAAAAGTCTAATCCAAACAAAAGTATATAATTTTTATTCAAATCTTTTCAATTCTTTTACTTTAATAATATAAATCTAAACATTACATAAAAGGAAAAAACTCAATAAAATATATAATTTTGGATTATGCTAATAATAAATATAGTCACGATAAATAAATATATTTTTAAATATATACTTATGGGTTGATTTCCACGTCACTAGTCTCTTAAATCTCTATTTTCCAAATTTCTAAATATTTACACAATACAAATCTCATATTTCATCCTATAAGTACACTTCATTTATCCGCCTCTCGATTCAAGATCTATACCCACACAAACTTATAGAATTATAATCAGTGTTTTATTTCAATTTGAGATTTTTTTTGTCTTGGGATTTCATCTCTTTCATCCTCCATGGATTGAGGTAATCGATTCATCACTACTATACAATTTATTTTCCTATCTATTGTACTTTACTATACAATTTATTTTCCTATCTATTGTACTTTTTTATTACCTGTAATAATTACATTTCCTTACACCAAAGTGATTATTTGATGAAATTTAGTAAATTTTGAATGTTGTGGGGTTTTAATTATTTGTGTTAAAAACATATACTTTTTAGAATTTAGGCAGTTTTAATGATTTTACATTATTTAAAAACTTGAAATTATTTGTGTGATCTTGTATCTTTTGAATTGGGTAACAATATTTTTTTAAATTGGTTTCTTATGGGTGTGAGATATCCTCATGCTAAATTCTTGGAAACAATCTGCCAAGATGCACATATCCGATACTGAAATGTAGTGTAAATTTGGTAAGTGTCTCCAGATTCTTAAAATTTGTATTCAATTATTGTTATTGAGACACGCTAGAGAAAAACTAGGGGTTTAATGTGATTGAAAAAAATGCTAAGACAACCTTTCGGATTTGGATCCTCTCCTAACTAGCTTCTATACTAACTATCCTAACAACCAATCATAATTAAGAAAATTATATTTTATTATATTTATTTATAATTAATTTTTTAATTCCTAAAATACTACACAATTTACATCTATTATAAAACTCCTATTATAATCTTTTAATTGATTTACCAACCATTTATAATATATTTTCAAATCTTATTGTTTACACTCTTAACAACAATGATATGATTGGTTGTTAGGATAGTTAGTATAGAAGCTAGTTAGGAGAGGATCCAAATCCCAACCTTTCCCTTGAGGAAAGCACAATACCCCATTTGGCTTAGGAACTAGCAATTTAGACTATGTTTTCCCACATGTAAACTCACACAAATTTTGTTTAATAGAATTTGTGAAATTTTTACAATGTACTTTTATTTTTGCAATTTTTTTCCTACACCTTTATGGTTTTTTCTACTACTCTCATATTGATGTAATTGGATGTTTAAATTTGATGGATCACTATATTGCAAATCTAATTTTTTTTTTAAATGTTAATGTACATAATTGTTAATAATTATTTATTGCATTATGCGTTAATTATTAAAACCAACTTTCAGTAATTTTTTTTTTATTAAAAACAATCCTTGAAAAGAAAATATTAATATTTGATTATTTTAATTACTTTATTATCTACCCATTTATATAAAAAGAATTATTTTTAATTAAACAAACCCCAGCACCACCTCCGACCACCATCAATTTCGACCACCACCAACTCCGGTTATCACCACCCCCTGTCACTAACACCTCCGATAATTTATTCCATCATCACCTCTGGTCACAACTGCCGCCGCCCCCGCCAACTCTGACCAATATCTTTTTCCAACAACCACCCGGTCTAATTTTTTCTGATCAGATTTCCGCCCAACTACTCGCTAAACATGAAATTTCTTATTCGAAATATCCCAAAACTGAAATTTTATGTTTTGAACATGATATTCCGGTTTTTTGGAGTTGCTAGCCCAATTTTTTTTTTTTGGAATTTGTGATGGAGACTGCTGTGATAGGAGGTGATGGTGGTGTTGACCAAAATATAAAAAATATTCATCGGAGTTGGTGACAATGACGGCGACATCAGTGGTTGGTGGTGGTGGTGGTGGTTAAAATAAATATTATTCACATACATCTTCACTAATATTAATATTTCTTTTATTTTCCTCCGTTCTCTTTCAGATTAAACCACTTATTATACATCGAGTTGAATCCCCAATAAAGAAGATGGTCATTGGTCATTACATTTCAAGAGATTTCACTATGAAATTTTGACCTTCAGTTGTACTAATAACCTTGTCTATACCAGATGCTTTTCAAAATTTAAAATCCTCCCAGCTTAGGACAAGGGTGCTTCTTAGGGTCTGCCAAAGATACCACAAATATGTTATTAGGCGACCAAAATAATAACAGTAATCGTCCTTCTACAACTCCAACTTCAATAAATAATCGAAAAAGTGGGCATAAATTTACAATTGATGTTATGCTCGAGATAGCAGCTTGTTCACAATTGAGAGCAACTGCAATGAAAATAAACGAAGAAGGCTTTGCTATAAGTAAATGCATTAAAGTGATTGATGAGATTCAAGTGTTCGATAAAAACCTTTACTTTTTTGCTTTGGATTTGTTCGAGCCTTGTAATTCCATAGAAACATTCCCGTCTCTCAAGAATGATAGACATGTTTCTTGGACGTCCCGCAAGTTTAGGGACATCAAGGAGTCCAAGAAATAGATTTTCCTTTTGTTTATCTTTATTGTATCGTTTATTACCATGTAATATTTTCTTTAAAATATCGGATTTATGATAAGAAGTTTTTTTGTTTACTTGTGGACTTGTGCATTGTTATGTTAATAACCACCAGTTGTACAAAAGAAATGGTTTCCCGAAAAGAAAAGTAATGAAAATAAAACCGAGTTTAAGTGAAAACAAACTCTTACACGGAAAAAACGAAATAACAATTACACGGAAATTGAAATAACGTTTACACGGAAATTGAAATAACAATACACGAAAATTCCAATAACAATACACGGAAATAGAAAATACACTTACACGATAATAAAGGAAAACAAAGTCACCGTCAAACTATTGTTGTTAAAAAGATATTCCGGAGTGACCGGTATCTCTAACAGAACTAAAGCTACGTTTAGGAAAATATAGAGAGTAAGTGGTGAGGCAGAGAGTGTTTCCTTTGTGTATTTTCGTAGTCTTCTAAGAGTGTAGAGAGAGCTCTTTATATAGGGGAGTGGAAAGGAGGACCCAAGCCTTTCAGAAACGTCCTCATTAAAGCCCATGATTTCCTCCCGAAATTGGCTTAATTGGGTTGACGTTTTTGAGTCTTGTAACCCCCACGTTTTATTTGATTGGATTTTCTGTAACAGCTTAGTTGACCCACGTGTTTGACTTGTCTAAGTAACAGCTGGGATATTCTTTCACCTTAACGTGTGCGAGATTCGTGGAGTTTGTCTCTACGTTTTAAGTTGAGTAGTCAACTTTCCACACTATAAGAGCTGGTACAAAATCCATTTCATTTTTCATTTTTTGACTCCCCAAACTCCCCACGAACCACGAACCACGACCCACGCTCCACGCCTCACGCCGTCGCCGTCGCCGGTGCCGGTGCCGGTGCCGGGCCGGGTCGGGTGGGTGGGTGGTGGTGGTGGTGCGCGCGTGTGGGTTATTCCATTGCTTTGCTATGTGCATGGTTTGTTGGCCATTTGGACATAGTTAAAATTAGACCTTATAAAAGGAGATAATTCTCCTTTCCCACTTCCGATGTGGGAGAAACAAATTGGTCCAATATTTTCACTTTTGACTTTCCAAGTTTTCCAACAATCCCCCACACACTTGAAAGTCAACAAAAGGTTTGGAGAGAAGGTTCCAGAAAGAAGAATGGGTGAATTGTACTTAAGTGTCAATATCTTGCGATTTGAATTGACACGTAGTGAAGTGAGGCAACCACCGAATTCCGTTTAAGTGAACTTACTCTTGAACTTTAACGGTTATCGATCGAGACCCTCACAGCACATACTCTACCCGATTCAAGGTTATGGTTCCCTCTAACATCACCTTTTGGTTCATCAAGTCCTTCTCTAAGGACCACCCTTTAAGGGCTATGAACTTGGTGGTTTTATTCATTTGAGAGTGGTGTAAGGACGTCTCCTCAACACTCTACCATGAATATTTGGGTATCAAAGTTACCCTCGAATTCATCAAGTCCTTTTAGGAGGACCACCATAAAGGCTATGAGTTCGAATGTGATTTTCAACACTTGGTACGCCTTTTTCATCAAGTCCTTCTCAACAAGGACCACCACAAGTGGCTATGAACAAGACGATTTGGGTTTGAGCCTTAGGGATGAGGACATCACATTGACTCATTAGTCACATGTTCCCACTTAATGGGTTTTAGACCCATCCCCCTCGACGTCTCCAGGACTAGTCTCCTGGTCAAGCCTTTGGTGAACGGATCAGCTAGATTCTCCTCTGATCGTACGAATTCCAAGGCTATCACACCATTTTTCAGTAATTGTCTTACTGACCCATGTCTGATGCGAATATGTCTTTTCTTACCATTATAGGCGCTATTATGAGCGACTCCAATGGCTGCTTGTGAATCACAGTGGATACATACAGGTGTGGCACTTCCTTCCCAGAGTGGCACATCCGATAAGAGACTTCTCAACCACTCAGCTTCTTGCCCAGCTAACTCTAGTGCTATGAACTCAGACTCCATGGTGGAGCGTGCTATACAAGTCTGTTTGGAAGACTTCCACGATACAGCACCTCCCCCTAAGGAGAATACATAACCACTGGTGGAGTTTACTTCGTCATTGTCAGAGATCCAGTTTGCATCACAAAAACCCTCAAGGACTGCAGGGAATTTGTTATAGTGCAAGCCTAGATCGATGGTACCCCTCAAGTATTTCAATAGACGGCGAAGTGCAACCCAGTGGTCACTACTCGGGTTATGAGTATAGCGACTAAGTCTGCTTACGGCATAGGCAATATCGGGTCGAGTGTAGTTCATTAAGAACATTACACTTCCTATGATTTTAGCATATTCATTTTGGGATACAGCATCCCCTACATGTTTAGATAAGTTAATGCTAGAATCATAAGGAGTATTTACAGGCGTTACATCAAAGGAATTAAACTTCTTCAGCATCCTTTCTACGTAATGAGACTGATTCAGGGTAATGCCATTACTGCTTCTAATGATTTTTACCCCAAGTATTACATCAGCTTCTCCCATGTCTTTCATGTCGAATCTGGAAGACAAGAAACGTTTAGTCTCATTTATAATATGAATAGTAGTACCAAAGATGAGCATGTCATCTACATAAAGGCAGATGATAACACACTCTGAATTTGTTACCTTGGAGTAAACACATGAATCAGAAGTGTTAGCTATAAACCCATATGAAATGAGAGTACTATCTAGTTTTTCATACCATTTTTTCGGTGCCTGTTTCAATCCATACAAGGATTTTTTCAACTTACACACTTTGTCCCCTTGACCAGGGACCACACACCCTTCAGGTTGAGCCATGTAGATCTCTTCATCTAGATCTCCGTTCAAGAACGCGGTTTTGACATCCATTTGATGTATTACAAGTTCGTGAATGACGGCTAAAGCAATAAGGGTTCTTATCGTGGCAATTTTGGTCACTGGGGAATAGGTGTCAAAGTAATCTTGACCTTTCTTTTGGGTGAAGCCCTTAATAACAAGTCTGGCCTTGAATTTTTCTATTGAACCATCGGGTCTCAATTTTTTCTTAAAAATCCATTTGCTACTAATTGCTTTGCTACCCCTAGGTAAGTTGGTTAATTCCCATGTATGGTTACTTTTTATTGACTCAAGTTCACTGTTAATAGCCTCTTTCCAAAAACTAGCATCTATAGATTTTAAAGCATCATCATAAGTTTTTGGGTCATCCTCCATGAGGAAACAATTGACTACCTGTTCGTCTAATAGGTCGATGTGAGAACCTTCTATTATAAAGGCTGTTATAAAGTCAGGGCCGAAGCTAGACTCAATCCTGCGCCTCTTACTTCTCCTAGGTTCTTCCTCGGGAATACTACTAGGCTCCATGGAAGTGGAGGGGTTAGGAAAAACATCACAAAGAGGTACCACATCATTAGTAGATAAATTATCAACAGGGAAAGAAGTATTGACAGTATTTAAAGCTTTCAAAGGGAAAACATGTTCAAAGAATTCAGCGTCTCTAGATTCACAAATAGAGTTATCTTCTAATGTCAAGAATCTGTATGCCGCACTATTTTGAGCGTACCCTATGAAAATTGAGTCAATGGTTTTGGGACCAACGGTGACTGTTTTAAAATCAGGTAGTTTGACTTTGGCTAGACACCCCCACACTTTTAAAAATTTCAGGTTTGGTGGAAAACCCTTCCACATTTCATACGGGGTTTTATCTAGGGATTTATGAGGTACCCTATTAAGTACATAACAGGCTGATAGGACAGCTTCCCCCCACATGTTGTTTGGTAAACCTGAACTTATTAACATGGCATTCATAGTCTCTTTAAGGGACCTATTCTTTCTTTCTGCTATGCCATTTTGTTGGGGTGTATAAGGGGCACTAAGTTCGTGGATAATCCCATTTGTTTCACAAAACTCTTTAAGGGAATTAGAACTATACTCGCCTCCTCTATCGGACCTAAGTCGTTTGATTTTACAATCTAGTTGATTTTCAACTTCGGCTTTATATTTTAAAAACGCATTTTCCGCCTCATCTTTAGTTTTAAGAAGATACACTTTAGTAAACCTAGAGTAGTCATCTACAAAGGTTATGTAATAAAGTTTCCCACCTCTACTAGCGGAGTTTTTAAAATCAGCTAAGTCCGAATGAACTAATTCAAGTAGTTTAGTTTGTCTCGTGGTAACGGGTTTAAAAGGTTTTTTCGCAAGTTTGGACTCTACACATATTTGACATTTATCAAAGTCATCCACGTTGTTAACGGGTATTAGTCCAAGATTTTTAAGCCTTTTAATAGACGCAACATTTAAATGGCCTAGTCTACCGTGCCACGTTTGAACGGACTCAACAATATAAGCGGAATTAGATGCATTCTCATTAAGGGTTACAGTGTTTAAAACAAACAAGCCGTTATTAAGGTACCCTTTCCCCACGAATTCTTCATTTTTGGTGATAATGACTTTACCCCCCTCGAAAACAAGTTTGAGACTAACTTTATTAAGGAGAGCCCCGGAAACTAAGTTCCTACGGAGAGAGGGAACGAAGAGAACATCATTTAGTTCAAGAGTCTTACCAGATGTGAGTTTGAGGGGAACTTGACCCTTACCAAGAACAGTAGCGGTGGAAGAGTCACCCAAGTACACACACTCACCATCAGTTGCCTTTTCGAATTTCTTGAACAAGGATTTGTTTGCGCAGAAATGGCGAGAAGCTCCAGTGTCAAGGATCCATTCGCTCTTATTCTCTACCAAATTTACCTCAACCATTACCGCAGCGATGATTTCTTCGGTCTCAGTCAGATTCGCGGCAGTTTTGGGACCCTGGCCAGCTCTCTGGGGACATTCAAAAGCTTTGTGCCCTTCTTTGCCACAACAGTAACAGGCCCCTTTAGTTTTTTGAATCTTACCAGAGATTTTGAATCCTCCGCCTTGTTTGTTGGAGTTGCCGCGATTCTTGTTTCCCCCAGACTTAGATTTGTTGGACCCTTGTTGCTTTCCCTTCCCTTTGAACCTGTCTTTGTTACCTTGGCCAGAACCTTCGACTAGGTTAGCTTTGGAGGAATGAGAAGGGAAAGAGATTGACTTATCCTTTAATCGATTCGCTTCTTCGACTTGGATGTGGCTGATGAGCTCTTGGAGGGTCATTTCTTTCTTTTTGTGCTTGAGGTGGTTGCGGTATTCACTCCAAGATGGGGGAAATTTCTCAAGCAAAATGTTGGCTTGAAGAATTTCACACATCTTCATGCCTTCGGCGATAACCTCCGCGCATAGGTTCTCGTACACGTGAAGTTGTTCAGTCATGGGTTTCTGATCCGTAAGTCTAAAGTTATACCAATTCCCAGTCACGTACTTTTTCTTACCCGAATCATCAGCCCCATATTTCTTCTCGAGAGTTTCCCATATGACCTTTGCCGATTTCTCTTTGGCAAGGAGGTCAAAGATGGGATTAGTAACATTGTTCAACATCCAGCCCCGAGCCATGGTGTTAGCTCTTTTGAACCTAGATTCGAGGGCAGCATGCCTAGCTAGCTCTTGTTCAGTATGGGCTCCAATTTCCAAAAGTGGAGGAGCCTCGACTATAACAAAGTCGAGTTCATACTGTTCAAGGCATATCATTAATTTTTGCGCCCAACGCTTATAGTTAGAACCATTAAGGGGCTCTAACTTGTTCGCGTCGAGAAGTGGCTTAGTGTTCAAAGAGGAACCAACAGCCGAAATAGGAAGAGCCATTTTCTAAAATAACCGGTGGAAAAGAAAATGAATATCTTTTTAAATTGTTATGTTAATAACCACCAGTTGTACAAAAGAAATGGTTTCCCAAAAAGAAAAGTAATGAAAATAAAACCGAGTTTAAGTGAAAACAAACTCTTACACGGAGAAAACGAAATAACAATTACACGGAAATGAAATAACGTTTACACGGAAATTGAAATAACAATACACGGAAATTCCAATAACAATACACGGAAATAGAAAATACACTTACACGATAATAAAGGAAAACAAAGTCACCGTCAAACTATTGTTGTTAAAAAGATAACAGAACTAAAGCTACGTTTAGGAAAATATAGAGAGTAAGTGGTGAGGTAGAGAGTGTTTCCTTTGTGTATTTTCGTAGTCTTCTAAGAGTGTAGAGAGAGCTCTTTATATAGGGGAGTGGAAAGGAGGACCCAAGCCTTTCAGAAAGGTCCTCATTAAAGCCCATGATTTCCTCCCGAAATTGGCTTAATTGGGTTGACGTTTTTGAGTCTTGTAACCCCCACGTTTTATTTGATTGGATTTTCTGTAACAGCTTAGTTGACCCACGTGTTTGACTTGTCTAAGTAACAGCTGGGATATTCTTTCACCTTAACGTGTGCGAGATTCGTGGAGTTTGTCTCTACGTTTTAAGTTGAGTAGTCAACTTTCCACACTATAAGAGCTGGTACAAAATCCATTTCATTTTTCATTTTTTGACTCCCCAAACTCCTCACGCCGGTGCCGGGCCGGGTCGGGTGGGTGGGTGGGTGGTGGTGGTGGTGCGCGCGTGTGGGTTATTCCATTGCTTTGCTATGTGCATGGTTTGTTGGCCATTTGGACATAGTTAAAATTAGACCTTATAAAAGGAGATAATTCTCCTTTCCCACTTCCGATGTGGGAGAAACAAATTGGTCCAATATTTTCACTTTTGACTTTCCAAGTTTTCCAACATGCATTTATTTGGTGTTTTAAGACATATTTCTATAGGATGGATGATTGAGATGGAATTAGTTGCAACGTCAACCCGTTATTATTATCATGAATACACGAGCAAGCAGCCTCAACATAGTTTAAACCCAAAAAAAGGTTCAAATTATATGGATCAACTACTCAATAGTCATGGAGATTTATATCATGAAATGTATAGAATGGATAAACGTGTTCTTCACAAGATATGTGACATTCTTTGTGAAAGAAGTATGCTTCGTGAGAAACCTGGAGTCATGATCGAAGAGCAATTGGAATTTTTTTTTGAACATTATTGGGCATAATGAGTGTAATAGAGTTATACAAGATTGTTTTCAACACTTTGGAGAAACTGTACATATGAACTTTAATAATGTCTTGAAAGCTATCATGTTTAAGTAAAAAAAATGTACAAAATAGTGTTTTTTTACTTCCTTCTTGTTTATGTATTGATCCAAACCGAGAAAGTCATTAGTTTTCGATGATTGGACGTATGATTTTGAAGGAAATATAACATCAGGTCCAAATTGCAGGTGCTTCTTTTGATTGCATTTACATGCATTTACTCTATAATATCGCTTTCTAATTTTTCAAGTTTCCACGTGAAGTGCATTTTTCGGAGTTCCTTTGAATTGTATGGAGATACTTACGATAAATTCCATTGTAGTGCAACTTGATGGGATTCGCCCCATCAATTTTCTGGAACTTTTTTTTGATTCCCAAAATGTAATAAAGAATCAATGATGAGACTAATATATAATCTTGAGACCTTTATTTAGAAGAGTAAATACATCTAATAATACCCTCTATATTATGACGGATTGACAACTTACCCTTATAGTATATTTTTTGGTAGTGGTTACCCTCTAATCGTTGTTTACGAAAGTGGCAGTTAATGGGTCACGTGCGGGTTATGTGTTTGATTTTTTTTCTATTTAAAAAATCAATTTTCTGATTTAATAAACATTATCCATTTATCAAGAAAAATATACTTGGTACTTCACAATCTTCTAAACTATAAATACATAAAATTAAAACAAAAATAATCCAAACATAATCCAATTAAGGAAATGAAGAACCCTTATAAATCTTTAAATCAAAATGCAAAACTAACATTCCTTGATAATTTTACATGTATAATAATCGAAAGGTTTTCTGAACCACTAGTTTGCTTGATCATAACCCATTCTTCTTCTTATTTTTTGTCACCTCTTTTCCCATTTCTTTCAACCCCATTAACAATATTAACACCTTAAAATCCTTCGAAGCTTCTTCAATCACAAATTTTTCTTCTCCCAGTCTCCAGATTTCCTCTTTTTCCTTGTGTAATCCCTCTTGTTCCACAAGAGATCTATTACTAACATCTAACTCAAACATTAACACAACAAGTTTAGATCCAATATGATTAGATCTCTCCAACATTAACTCCTCTTGAAATTGTAGATCCGAAAATTTCTTACCAAAACTCGTGATCTTCACACTTAACTCCTCATTTTTATGTTCTTTCTTGGTTACACGATCAAAACTATTCTTATTATCCATCAATAACTTCCCTTTTTAAGAGTTATACACACATCAAGCTCTTGCTTCAATTTAATATTATGATCTCTCAACTAAAAAATAATAGAGTTAGATTCACATAAACCACGATTAAGCAAACCATTCTCTGCAGTTAATCCAGTTACATTTTCCAAAAGAATCTCTAAGTGACATAAATGAAGCACAAACAAAGCACAATCCTTTGAAATAATTTCATACCAAACATCATCAAGCCACGATCTTACAAGGTCAACTGAGTGGCAAAATTGTAATTTCAGGTCAACTATGTCTGAAGCTAAAAGCATACTATTTTCAATAAACTTGTTTTGGGACTCTGAAACCATATTTGTGTGTTAATGTAACATACAATCGCTTGATGTGTGAGTTACAGTAACACAAAACAGTATGGACTTGTGTGTTAATGAAAAAATCTTCGAAAAAAAAAATTCGGGAAAAAAAATTTTAAAAAATATTTCTGAAAAAAAAAATGAAAAAAAAAATGAAAAAAAAAATGAAAAAAAAAATATTTAAAAAAATGAAAAAATAAATTCAGATATTAAATATAATATAAATATATAATAAAATAAAAAACCATATAAGGGCAATAATGGAAGGTAAATATGACTATGTGCTTAATTGAGAATTAAGTTGAAAATTTGTGAGTAAGTATGAAGTAATTTCCTCCTTCCTTCTTTTTAGAATGAAAAGTGAGGAAGTGTAATTAATTAGGAATTATCTCTTTATTAAAGGTCTAATGAAAAAAGGAATATAATTTTATTCAATTATTTTCAATTATTTTCCTTTAATAGTATAAATTTAAACAATACATAAAGAAATAAAATCAATAAAATATATAATTTTTGGATTATGCTAATAATGAATAATGTCACGGTAGATAATTATATTTTCAAATACACACTTATGGATTGACTTCCACGTCACCAGTCTCTTATATCTCTATCTTCCAAATTTCTAAATATTTACACAATAAACATCTCACTTTTCATCCTATAAGTACACTTTCATTCCTTCGTCCCATAGATTCAAGATCTACACAAAAAAATACTTATAAAATTAAATCAAGGTTTCCTTTCAATTAGTGTTTGAATTTGAGAAATGTTTTTATCTTGGGATTTCAATTGTGGAGGATTTATTTGATTTTGATTGTTAGCAACTTGCAGATATGGATTACGGGATTTCCGTTCTCATCTATTATACCACCTGAGGACCAAGATCGTCCACATCAGCCATTTCTGCTACTTTGGCTAATCTTTCTCTTTCTTTTCTAGCTTCTTTTTCTTTCTTCTTTCTCTTGTTTTGAATTCTGACTAATATTTCGGGGTTATCGATCATACACCAGACCTGTAAAATCTAAGAAAGAACGTACAAACAAAAGCGTAAAACAGAAAAATAAAATAACAATTAAACATATAAAGGATTAACACCGGGGTCACATGCTACCGTCACCGACAACGACACCAAAAACTTGGTGTCTCCTACCGTGTGATAAAATGACCACCCCTCTTAAGAGGGACACTACCCGCAAGTGCACGGGTCGTTCCAAGTAATGTGAAAATAATACATATTTCGTTCTTAAGGACGGCTCGTTATGACACTAGTAGTATTAATCGAAAAAGCAGGATTAATTATTAAAACAGAAAAGTAAATTAATAAGAATTTTGGTTTTGATTAACGATTAAAGATGCGATAAAATAAACTACTAAATTAATTAACTGAAAAGAAATAATGAAAGTAAATAAGTTTGAACGCAAGAATGAGAAGGGTACTTGAGTCTCGCAAGGGTTTCACCTAAATCTCTATAATCAATGCTTCTGTTTAAGGGTTAAACTAGTATTATTGTGTTAGTCAGGACTCTAATATCTCCTAACCCCTGTCAAGGTGGAGATAGGAGCTCTTCTACGGTACTTTAAACCCCTTCAGGGTGATTATATCTACTTTCGAATAGTTAAGTCTCTTACCTCGTTGGTTGTACGGTTAGTCAAGCCCTTAGGGGTCATTGGCGAATACTACTCGTCTATTACCTAAACATATTTCTAATTTTATTTGTTGGTATATATAGGTCTAAAAATGTTTACAAGGTTGTGTTCCTCTTTTAAGGGACGTAATCCAACCCCAAAAAGTTTTACTTAACAAATTTCCGGATCGAACAAGGATAAGGGCTTTTGACATAACTTCTTCATTTGAGCTCCAAATATCAAAACATCAAATACCATGTTTTCCTAACTTTATATACTATTTATATATGAAATAGATCCTTAATAATCATTGTAAATATCGTGTGGCACCTCAAACAATCCACTTTCAAAATCTGGTTGGCACAAGCTTTCACTTTCTAAAAGTGGTCGAAACGTTCTTTTGCGCCGTGACTAAGGGGTATTACTATAAGAAATGAGGGCTAGGGTTTAGCTAAATTAACGAGGAAGAAAATGGTGATACATTGAAAGATCCATGAAGATAATAAAGGTAACAGAGTCGACAACTATTGGAGGAGATTAGTACTAATGAGAGAGAGAAAGGGAAGGGGAAAATGATTTAGGTTACATTCTAAAGTTCTAAAGTCATCTAATTATGATCCCCATTAAGAATCAAAACCTAATCTCATCTCATTAATGCGCATGCAATTCAATTTTCAAGAAAATCTTTATAGGAAGATCTTCAATGTCTATGAAAAAAGATGACATACACCCTAAATTTTCAATAAACTCACCAAACGCCCCTAAAAACAACACTAACTACATGACCTTAGATGGTTGATTAACCATAAGAATGATATGGATCACAATATCAGAAAAGCTGTCAATTATAGTATGATAATCAATTTCCATTATCTTTACTAATGGAAAAAGAGCATATATTAAATGATCATATGTAGTATCAGCTTTTAAAACAACTAAAAATTAGAATTCTAATTTGGTTAAAACATTAAACCTTCTTACATGAATGTGGAATAGTAAACAAACTTGAAATTAAATGTAAAAACTAATAGTCAAAGGATGATCAGATGAGATAAGACATTAACATCCCTACTACTTAGTGAAGATAAGGAGCCTGGTCGTAAATAAATGCTAGCATGAGATTTTGTCAACCGATCCCCTATATTGGTCGTAATCTTTGTAGCCATCTAAGGGATAAACTTGAACTACCATTCTCGGACAACAAAATACCTTGTCGAGAACCATCTGGGGGTCTTGGTTGTGGTTTATGAATTGTGTCATAAAATAACCGAACCCCACCAAATCCACAAGGTCCACACAAGCTTTGGTGGTCCAAGTAGATATCTATAACTGATATGTGTTTACAATTTTACTAACCTTGATACTGTTCCGGTTTTCCTCCATTCTTATTTTACAAACTAAGGTATTTATGAGCTATGAATTTCAGTACACAATATAAAGGTTCAATAACATAATATTTTATGGGTAGAAAAAATTCCTTCTTCAGCAGTGTGGGATCTTTCTCAACAATGATGAGCTTGTTTACGGCTTCTGGAGTGCTAAATTCAGTTGGGTTTTAGTTAAAGTTGCATTGCTCATCTTGTATTAGGTTAATTTTACCATGTATAATCATTATATTTCTCTTAAAGGTAAAAATTCCAATATTTATTAAACAAAAGAGTTTAACAATAAAACAAAAAGATTTGGGTATTGATATGGAGGGTGGTGTTGGATAGCCTTCCAACTGCATCAAACTTATTTGATTACGATATTAACATAGACAAAGCATATTATATGATTTGGTACTTTTAATGTGAATTAGCGTGCCCTAGGCTGGTTAAAGCTTATATATGCGTCTTAAATGCACCAAACTATGATAATAATTTGTGATGGTGAAATCTGAAAGAACATCATAGATAGTAAACCAAATAATTAATCGAATACTAAGAAAAATCCTTGTAAAATTTATACCAATTTTAGCTCAAGAGTCTATTTTGGAATGCTTAATTTGTTTGTTTGTTGCTAGAATCACATTTTAAAAACATTTGGAGTGTTTGGGAAAAGGGTTAAAAGTGTTTTGAAAGGGACTATTTCAATAAGCACATACATGGTGCTTCTTATAAAAGAAACACACTAGAGTGAAAGCTTTATCCTAAAATAAAAATATGAAATGAACATTAATAAGGAATATCTTTATTTATAATATAGCCGGTCATTATCTTTAGTGGTCAATTATTTTCAGCTAACTTTCTAATTGATTATATATATGATTTGTGCTTTTTAATCAAAAATTAAATTAGATATTAAATAGTTGACGGAAATATAGCCGTTGTAATTTATGTTCTAGTTGAAGGCGCAAAAATGATATTTCATAATTCAAAGGCTCGATATCTCAAGTCAACCTAAAAATTAAATGACGATAAATTAAATAATCGTTATTTAATTTTTTAGGTGGACATGAGATATCAAGCCGTTGAATTACGAAATCCCATTTTTGCGTCTTTAACGAGAACATAAATAACAACGGATATATTCCGTCAACTATTTAATCTCTAATTCTATTTTTGAGTAAAAAGCACAAATCATATACCTAAATAGAAAGTCAGCTGAAAACAATCAGCCACTGAAGGTAATGACCGACTATATTAAAATTAAGATATTCTTTATTAATGGGTTTGAGTTATCTATAATCCTCAGAAGTCATTAATGTTCATTTTCAGATTTGCATTGTTTGGGATAAATTAGGATGTTTTAATTTATCAATTTAATTTGTCATTCAAAGGTCTGAATGTGTTAAGTATATGAGATCTATGCATAAAGATTTTAAAAAAGTGAAAGAAAAAAAAACTCATAACACCAGCATCGATTGATCCTATATACTTCACACATTCAGCATGTAAACGTCGGCCCCACAGTGTAACACATTCAAGACCTTTAATTGACAAATTAAAGCATCCTAATTTGTCCCCAAACAATATGTCGGCCCCACAATGTAACACTGTAATACCACATCTCCAGGCCTGTAACTTCCATCACTTTCATGTGTTGGGGTTAAAAAGGTTCAATAGGGTAATGTAGTATTTATCATCAATTCCATATTTTGCACAAAGAAGGGGTTGCCTTTGCAATTATTAGACTAATTGTAACCCTAATTAACAATTTAACTATATTTTCCAAATTGTTAAGAAATCCTAAGACAGATGCAAAACTAAATTTTGGCATATCTTACCACATTGTTTGCAAGAATATACGAACATATCCAACAAATTCGAAACACTAAATTCAAATAAGATTTTAAATTTTAACCAATTAAAAAGTAAATCGCATAAATTAAAAAAGATCATGATTTTAAGTTACCCATAAATTCAAACAATGATAATTTTTCTTAATAAATCATAAAGAAAAATATAGAAGAGCTTAATTTTTCATTTAATTTTATCATAAAATGACTTTTAAATAAGAAAAATCAATTGATAAATGGATTTGAAATAATACAATAGATAGAAAAGTAAATCGTATAATAGTGACAAAACCGACCTCCCTCTGTGAAGAGACAAAATCCCAAGCTAAAGCACTCAGTCCTAAAGTCCTAACCTTATTTATTTGACGAGCTCTCGATGAATATGGGTGTATATATCTTGACTATATATGAAGAGTGTAAGTGTATTTATAGGAAGGTGAGCAAATAACCCACCCGCCACCTATCAGCCCGTATAAGACCGACCTAGTTCTTTTAGATTAAGTGGGAAGGTTACTTTTTTTGCCAAAACAAAAAAAATTAGCGTGAACATATATTAATATATATATATTAAAGTAAGGTTTTATACGACTCAAATCTTTTATATTAGTGGTGACTAGATCATTTATGACTCCACTTGTCATTAAGATTATTGATTGATACCTATTATTTAATCTATATTATAAAGTAATGTTTTTTATACGGCTCATATCTTCTAAATAAGTGGTGGTCAGGATTATTTCTGGCCCCACTTACCATTAAGATCATTAATTGATACCTATTCTTTAATTTATATTATAAATTAAGGCTTTTATAAAGCTCAAATCTTCTACATAAGTGGTGGTCGGGATAATTTCTGTCCACACTTATCATTAAGGTCTTTAATTGATACATATTATTTGATTTATTTAATAAAATAAAGTTTTTTATACCGCTCAAATCTTCCACATAAGTGGTGGACATGATAATTTCTGACCCACTTATCATTAAGATCATTAATTGATACATATTATTTAATAAAAAGAATTAATATTTTCATTCATAAATTAATTCCTATTACTTAATGAAAGAATATTACCAATCCCACCAGAAAATCTATATTATAAAATATATCTATATAACAAAGGAGAATAGAATCGTTTGATTTATTAACCCTCAAAATTCGTCCATCTTTTTTTCTTATTTGTACATTAAATCTATATTATAAAGTAAGGTTTTTTATACAGCTTAGACTTTCTACATAAGTGGTTACCAGGATCGTTTATGTTCCCACTGATAAAGTAAGATTTTTTTACGCCTCAGATCTTCTACATAAATGGTGGATAGGATCATTTGTGGCCCCACTTATCAAATTAATAACTATCACGGAATACAAAGAATTGTTGTTCTCATTCCTAAATTAATTTCTATTACTTAATGAAAAAATATTACCATTCCCACCAACAAAATCTATATTATAAAGTAAATCTATGTAACAAAGGAGAATAAAATCATTTGATTAATTAACCCTCAAAATTCGCCTATCTTTTTCTCTTGTTTGCATGTTAAATATAAAATTTAAAACTCATCTCTTCACACTCGCATTCGAACAAAAAAAGAAAAAAGAAATCTATTTCACACTCACCTTACCACACCAAACCGCTCTCCTTCACAAGAAAATTGCCGCCACTCGAGACGATTCTCCACCATCATCAACCAGCTTGGCGAAGAACCCAAATTAAGGTAAAAATTTATATTATTTTAAGCTAATCTAATTACTTTTATAATTTTTTAGAATTATATGATTTAAGTATAATTACAGTTGTGTTGTTTATAATATTTTTATACAAATCCTACAATGGCCATTGTTATGACAGTTGGAAGCCTTTTACCATGTTAGAAATGATGCGCCGAGAATAGCCTTATTTTGTTGGAATAAGCAATTTTGTTTTATACTCAATTTTTTGAATTACTTTGTAGTAAATATCCATTTGGCGCAACTGCTAGAGATGGAAGAACTATTGGTGTCTCCTGGTGTGATAAAATCACCACCCCTTTTAAGAGAGACACTACCCGTAAGTGCATGGGTCGTTCTACGTAATGTGTAAATAATACGGATTTCGTTCTCAAGGACGACTAGTTAAGACACTAGTATTAATCGAACAGTCGGACTAATTGTTAAAACAAAAAAGTAAGTTAATAAGTTTTTTTTTGATTAACGACTAAAGATGCGATAAAATAAAATACTAAATTAATTAACTGAAAAGAAATAATGAAAGTAAATATGTTTGAACTCAAGAATGAGACGGGTACTTGCGTTTCGTAAAGGTTTCACCTAAATTTCTATAGTCAATGCTTCTGTTTAAAGATTAAATTGGTATTATTGTGTTAGTCGGGACTATAATATCTCCTAACCCCCGTCAAGGTGGACTTAGTAGCTCTTCTACGGTAGTATAACCCTCGTCAGGGTGATTATATCTACTTTCGAATGGTTAAGTCTCTTACCTCATTGGATGCGTGGTTAGTCAAGCCGCCAGGGTCATTAGCGAATACTATGTGTCTATTACCTAGGTCCGTAATTGAATCCTCCGTCAAGGTGATCACTTCACCAATAAAGTGAATAGCCTAATTACTATAACCTATGTTTGATTAATGACTTCAAAAATAGTAAAGAAAATTAAGATAATAGTCAACACAAAATACCAAGTCTAAATTAAATAACTAAATCACACATTCAGAAAAACATTAATTAAAGAAATTAGGGTTTAACCCATAATGCGATTCTCAAGTACTTAATAAATTAGCTCATGTTCAATTCATAAACTGAAAAAAAAATTAAAAGACATTATCCTAAATTACAGAAATAAAATATGAAACCTAATTGCGGCGTTGGATTTACTGTTGTTGGAAGAAAGGAATTCTTCCAACTCTAACGTTTCCTCTGTCTTCTTGCTCTGACTTGAAAATATGACGCGTAGCCTGAATTCTAATGTCTGATATGTAAAAAGGAAGTCTAAAGTTCTATATATAACAGAGAATAAGGACTGGGCTTTTTAATTAAGGAAAAAAAATTTATTTAATAACCAGCCCAAGTCCATAATAAAAATTTCGTAACTGATGTGCAGTTGTTGGTAAAACGGCCGTAACTTTTGCGTCTCAACTCCACCTAATTCCAATCCCCATATCTTCCTAACTCAAAGGTGTGGATTTCTTATTTCACGGCTTAAAGGCTAAATAAGTGTCTAAGTAGCTCAAAAATAGCAATTAGTAACAGTCTTCCAGATTTCCCTCTCTATTAGTCAACTCTTTGAATATTCTTTTCTTCCCTTTGACCTCTCTGCTTGATCTTGGACTTTAATTACCACTTCTCCTCCTTGTATTGGTGCTCCATAGCATCCATGTACATAAGAACTTTGCACTAAAAACAAAAAAATTAACGTACAAAAGCTTTAAAAAAGAAATAATATAATTCCAAGGGGAGAAAATACAATATAAAGAAATAATCATAAAAGTCTATCAAATAAGTCTAATATTCACCTAAAATGATGTCTCCTAAGGGTTAATGTTTAGAAAAAAAAGGGAAACATCAAGACCCACAACTCTAACCTTTGTCGTCCCGACAGAGTAATAAAAAACAACGGCCTTAGGTGAACGCATAAATGCAGTCTAGTAAATAATACCAAAAGCACAACATACAATAAATCTCATATAGTATGACTTTGGAATTAATATACACGTACACCTATCATGCAAAATCAAACACAAATAATATCAATCTAAAATTAAATTCACAATGCTAGAAGGTTACACTAATACTTATCTCAATATGGCAGCTATAGGGTGTTAATATATCCTCACTTGCTTTGAACGCTCCACTTAGTATACTCCCTATTAGTTGAATTAAATATCCACTATGCATCTAGGAATTATGAGGACTTTACGGTTTTAGCGTAGTCTTAAGGACAATGTGGTATGTATATTTAGTAAATTTGAAGTGAGATTTTGGCCCTCTCCTCACTTACCATCAACAACTGTCCAATAGCTTGAGTTTACACTTGAATATGTACCCACTCAACCCATTTGACGCACTAATTTAGTGTCCCCATGTCAACATAATAAGCACTAAGATGATTTCCAAAACATCCACTTTGCCGGTTAATTTTTTTGTCTTTCTTTTTCATTCTTTTTTCTTTTTTTTTGTATTTGTACAGTCATTAACCGGGTTTCGGTTGTTTTCCGTATTGACAACTTTTATCACTTTTATTTTATTTTCAAGGACCACGGCAAAGGGTTACAATTAATATATCATCAACATTGTGCATTAATACAAACACATATAAATTCCTCCCAATATATTTTCCTAATACTGAATCCCACCACCCCAAACTCAAGCTCAAGACAGGAAGTCTTAGGATCGTGATTCAAGTGTGGGTCATATGGAAATTCCAAATAAACTAATGGGATATGGGTTTATATCGTGGCGACAAAAGAAAGGCTTAAAGACTAAAAATGGGGCTAAGAAAGAAATAATTAAATCATAGGATAGAAGGCTAAAAAGTTTCAAATGGCTATTAAAGAATTGCCTCTATTATTTTCCTAGTTATATATCTTGCCTCTAGTTCATAACTAAGTGGGTTCTCTACTCATTTAGATCTCACGTTCTACAAACCACTCAATTTCCTTAAGTACGAGTTTACTTCTTTTGCACTGTTCATTAATTTTTCATATCAATTACCTAATGTTTGCGTGCAATTAAGTTGCGTTCTACATTAACTCCTATAGTCTACTATTTTCTATCATAAATTCATAATATATCTGCTTAATGGGGACAATTAAAATATTCTACAGTCAAACACAACCCACTATTAATTTTATTGAAAGCAGTTAACACATACACAAAAAATTAGGATGAGGCAATGAACCCCACCCCAAACTCAAAACTGAGTCGTGTCCCCACGACACGAAAAGACTAAAAAAAAAGCAAATAAACTAATGTATCCTAATAATGAGAAAGGGAGAAGGAAACTCATCTTAACCAGCACGAGGTTGGTTTCTAGTGTTGCGTGTAGAGCTCAAATTCTCTAGAATAGTCCTTATAAGTACCAACTCTTCTGTTACCGTTCCCACAGCTGTTATTATCTCATCTTTTTTCTCCTCTAAAGTTCTCATTCGTTCTTCCAACTCGTTTGCATGCACTTTCTTCTTCTTACGTGTAGGAAGTATAGCATATCTTTCTTCTAATTTTGGAGCTCCCTCATGGACATTTTCTATTGTTTTTAGTGTCATATCTTCCCCTTTTTCTGGAGCTCATCCTCTACATTCTTTTGTGGTAAATTTTCGGCTAAACAAATCGCGGTTACGGTGCACGGGAATTTGGTGTTTCTTTGTAAAAAGGGGATTTTTTGAATTCCATGATGAGGTTATAAATTACAAAGACAACATAAATTTTTTTCTTTTCAAGAATACACTTCATAAAAATAAGAGATTCTTTGTTAACTCTGTAATATGATTGTTGCCAAAGAAGGTAGGAACTATGAAATGGGATCATACTTTAGCGTGTGGTAGCAAGTCGCTACTAAATACCTGACCTGCATATCTTTCTCCTACTAGGATGTGAAGTCTCCCACGAATCAGGCCTTGATCATAAAAATATTTCCATTCGAAAGATGAATCATTAAGTGCTTCGTGATATGTGCATGGACCAGTCAAGTTTGGTAATTTCAATATTTTCCTAATAAGCTCAATTTAGAAATTAAAGTATCTTTTTGTGTAGGATAAGTGACAATCCATTCGCAAAAGCTATTTCTTCATAAAACTCACGAACCAACGGAGGGATAAACGTGAGGTCTCTTTTTCTCAATTATTTTCAACCAAGCTTGTCACAAGTGATAGCATAATCTTTAAATACACCGTTCATAATACCTGAAGAAAATCCTTTCTCAACACCAAACTTCAAAGTAGCCACTCGCTCACGAACTTGCTCATTCCAACTAACAAACACTCTTTTTGGCTTGGTTGCCATCATCTTTCTACGTGTAGATCTTTGATCCGTAGTGTTCTCTCTAGAAACTTGTTCTTCAACTTCTTTTTCTTCCAAGTTAGGTTTTTTGTTATTAGCCACACTTGGGTTCTCTTTCCTCTTCATAGTATTCTTGACTTCTCTAACCTTAGGTGTAGAACTCGAATTTCGAATCTCAGTAGATTTGTCTGGAGTGGCTCCATGGGTGTTTCTAGATCTGGGATTACTTCTAGTCTTACGATTATAGCACAAGGAAACAGTTTTTTAGTCATCTTAATGCACCCCAAACTCAGAACTTCAAAAATTCAAAAACTAGAAAAAAGTCTTGAAATTTGATGTTTTGAGGATAGAAAAAGAAAGATTAAGGTGAGATATGAGATGGGTAATGACTATTTGATGTTTTTGGAGAGGTTTAATGACTCAAGTTATGATTTCAATGAAGAAAGATTCTTGGTTGAAAGTTCAATTTCGATGATGTTTTGGAAGGATTGTGAGTTGATTGTGTATTTATGTGGTGTGTAGGGAGAAGATTTGATCATATTGTGGTGTTTTGGTGATGATTTTCTGGTATATATGGAGTTTGGGCGGAATAATGGTATTTCTTGCGCGGGAAGACAAAGGGATGAGATTAAAACCCTTTTAGCTTTCTCAAAACCGACCTTCTGTAACGCGACTGGGTTCCCGGTTCGCGTTGCTAATTCGCGCAAAATTACTCATCATTTTTTTTACGCAACTAAATGTTGCGTCTCCACCTCAGAGGTCAAAGAATTACCTCCTTTGACCGGGTTCCCAGTCAGCAACAACCGGGTTCCCGGTAGATGTCGACGAGCGCAACTCCACATGCACCAATCTCCTTGCATCTCCACCTCAGAGGTCAGAGAGTTGGGTAGGCGATAGCGCTGCCACCGGGTTCCCGGTTAGTGTCGACGAGCGCAAATCCAAACACGCTTTTTCTTGTGTGTAATTGGTTGTCCAACAGTTGATGACTGGGTTCCCGGTTGTCTCCTATCTTGACGACCGAATTTTCTTTCTTTTCTGCACTACCTACCCCAAACTCAAGACCCTTTTACTCCAATAATCATAAAAAAACCAACCTTTCTCATTTCATAAAAATTAAACACTAATAAACAACAACTACTCTTATTTATACTAAGAACTATAATGACATGAAAGCACTAAACTAATATACAATTAAACTGGCTTTTGTTTAATGTCGTTAAGCTTGCCTGGTTACCTCTCGCATTTATGCAGCTTCAAGGAGGTACATGACCTCCCCAGGATGTAAATCTTCCATGCGATTGATACCCTCGCCTCCATGATATATTATCAATCGATGTCCATTCACCATGGAGGTGCGGTGCTCGATTGGATTCTTAATCTCTATAGCTCCATGAGGTGTGATCTTGGTCACAATATAAGGACCAACCCACTTTGATCTCAACTTACCCTAAAATTACAGAACATGGAGTTGTATTTAAGGACCTCCTGCCCAACTTCAAATTTTTTTCACGAATACGATTGTTATGCCATTTTTAAGTGTTTTGCATTATACAGTTTACTATTCTAATAGACATGAAATAATACTCATCTAGTTCATTCAGTTCTATCATACGATTCTTACCAGCTAAAGTAGGATCTAAGTTCATCTCTGATATCGCCCAATATGCACCGAATTCAAGTTCAAGAGGTGACTGACATGCATTACCGTACACCATGTGATATGTAGATGCACCAACGGGTGTCTTAAACGTAGTACGATATGCCCACAACGCATCATCTATTTTCATTGACAATTCTTTGCGTGTGGAGCCAGCTATTTTCTCTAAAATGGATTTGATCTCTTGTTTAGAGACCTCAGCTTGACCATTTGCTTGTGGATGATAAGAAGTTGATACATGATGTCTCACCCCATACTTCTCCAAAACTGCCTTCAAGTATCTATTCTCAAAATGAGAACCTCAATCACTGATAATAACTCTAGGCGTACCATGTCTAGTGAATATGTGTAATTTTAAGAAATCATCACCACTCGCTAAACATTTGTTGGTAAAGCTACATCCTCTGCCCATTTAGACACGTAATCAACAGCTAGTAAGTTGTATTGATTTCCATTGGATGGTACAAAGGGACCCATGAAATCCATAACCATACATCGAATATCTCAACTTCAAGGAACATTATTACGTGGCATCTCATCTCTCTTAGATATATTACCGGTAAATTGACATCTGTGACATTCCTTGACATATTCATGACAATCTTTATGTAAAGTAGGCCACTAGAAACCGGAATGAAGTACCTTTGCAGCTGTGCGATCACCCTTTAAATGTCCTCCATAGGGTGAATCATGGAAACTAGCAACTACCGCATGGACTTCACCTTCAGGTATGCATCTTCTCACCATTTGACCACTACATGTTTTGTAAAGGAAAGGATCCTCCCAAAGGAACTGCTTTACAAGATGAATCAATCTCTTTCTCTAATGAGAAGTAGCTTCTTCAAAATAAGAACCGCTCACAATAAGATTTGCGTGTATCAAGAATAGACTCTCATCAGGATACTCTTCCTTGACCAACTCGTGTCCACTATTAAACTTAGAACCTTCAAGACGCGACAAATGATTTGCAACATGATTATCACAACCCTTCTAATATCGAATTTCTAAGTCAAACTCTTATACTAACAATACCCATCTAATCAAACGCGGCTTTACATCTTTCTTCTCCATAAAGTATTTGATTGCGGAATGATCGGTATACACAACAATTTTTGCTCCAAGAAGGTTGGAACAAAACTTGTCAAATGCATACACAACAGCTAATAACTCCTTCATAATCACATTATAATTAATCTGAGCACTTGTGAAGGTTTTACTAGCATAGTAGATAGACCTTTTCTTTTCTCTGACCTAAATCAGCACTCATAGCAAGATCACTAGCATCACACATAACTTCAAATGGAATCTTGCGATCATGAGGTAATACAATAGATGAAAATATAAGTTTCTCCTTGATCTCTTTGAACGCGCCACACAAGCTTTATCAAAAAGGAATTTGGTGTCCTTTTTTAGTAAGTTACACAATGGCTTAGCGATTTTAGAGAAATCTTTAATGAAACGGCGATAAAAGCCAGCATGACCTTCTTACCCCTTCTACAGAATTAGAAGGGGGAGAGTCTTGATTACCTCAATCTTTGCATCTAATTAACACCTTTTCTAAATTCAGTAAACAGTCATTGAAGTTATCACCAAACATAGAAAAGTCATCCATAAATATCTCAAGGAAATTATCGATCATGTCCCAGAAGATTGCCATCATGCATCTCTGGAAGTAGCACGTGCCTTACATAATCCGAATAGCATCCTACGAAAAGCAAATGTACCAAAATAACATGTAACGGTTGTCTTGTGCTGATCTGCAGGGTCTACATAAATCTGATTATATCCGGAGTAGACATAAAGGAAACAATAGTACTCTCTTCTAGCCAATTTATCGAACATCTGATCTATGAAAGGGATGGGAAAATGATCTTTTTCGGTGGCCTTGTTCAACTTATGATAGTCCATACACACTCTCGAACCAACAACGGTTCTTGAGGGTACGTCTTAATTCTGTTCATTCAAGATGGTAGTGATACCACCCTTCTTCGATACGCAATGAACTGGACTCACCCATTCGGTACTAGCTATGGGATAAATATTTCCTGCATCTAGTAATTTGAATACTTCTTTCTTCACTTCTTCTTTCATAGCTGGCATCAATATCCTTTGCCCTTCAACTGAGCATGCACTGTTATCTCCCAGAATATTTTTTTGTTAGAAATAGGAAGGGCTAATACCTTTGATGTCAGCAATAGTCCAACCAATTGCCTCTTTATTAGCTCTTAGTATATGCAACGGTTTGTCTTCTTGAGGACCTGTTAAAGTAGCTGAAACAATAACAGGTAAAGTGTTGTTAGTGCCTAAATACGCATACCTCAAGTGTGATGGAAGTTACTTATCTTCTAACTGCGGGGGTGATTCAATGGATGGTTTCTTTTTAGGTATTATCTCCCCCGGTTCTCTCACCGGTTCATAAGCTAGACGCCTATATTTTGGATTCTCGGAGTTTAGAGTCGCCACTGCTTTGGCAAGCTCTTCTATCATCTCAAGTAAATCAAGTGTTAGGGCAACCTGCAAGACATCATCAAAACTCATATAATCAATACCTCTTGCGTGGAATTCTCAATTGCATCTATTCGAAAAAATACTCTTGGGAATCTGGAAACTTCATTGCCCTAAGCACGTACTTCCTTGCATTCGATTTGAGAATTTGACTTGACTGACAATTCGAAAGATTTGTGGGTAAGGTGATACTTTTGGTGGTGTTAAAACTTTAATTGTAGTTGTTAATTAGGAACTGGCGTTAACCACTAGAATCTAATGTCACCTAACATTTGAAATAAACTCTACCATTTGTTATTTTCTATGGATCGATAAACATTCTTATCACATGTCTCCGTTCATAACAAATTAGAGAAACGTATCGCCTAAAAGATAAAATATGTAATGTTGACATGGTGGTGAATTCAGATATAAGAAATGAGGGCTAGTGTTTAGCTAAATTAACGAGGAAGAAAATGGTGATACATTGAAAGATCCATGAAGATAATAAAGGTAACAGAGTCGACAACTATTGGAGGAGATTAGTACTAATGAGAGAGAGAAAGAGAAGGGGAAAATGATTTAGGTTACATTCTAAAGTTCTAAAGTCATCTAATTATGATCCCCATTAAGAATCAAAACCTAATCTCATCTCATTAATGCGCATGCAATTCAATTTTCAAGAAAATCTTTATAGGAAGATCTTCAATGTCTATGAAAAAAGATGACATACACCCTAAATTTTCAATAAACTGACCAAACGCCCCTAAAAACAACACTAACTACATGTCCTTAGATGGTTGATTAATCATAAGAATGATATGGATCACAATATCAGAAAAGCTGTCAATTATAGTATGATAATCAATTTCCATTATCTTTACTAATGGAAAAAGAGCATATATTAAATGATCATATGTAGTATCAGCTTCTTAAACAACTAAAAATTAGAATCCTAATTTGGATAAAACATTAAACCTTCTTACATAAATGTGGAATAGTAAACAAACTTGAAATTAAATGTAAAAACTAATAGTCAAAGGATGATCAGATGAGATAAGACATTAACATCCCTACTACTTAGTGAAGATAAGGAGCCTGGCCGTAAATAAATGCTAGCATGAGATTTTGTCAACCGATCCCCTATATTGGTCGTAATCTTTGTAGCCATCTAAGGGATAAACTTGAACTACCATTCTCGGACAACAAAATACCTTGTCGAGAACCATCTGGGGGTCTTGGTTGTGGTTTATGAATTGTGTCATAAAATAACCGAACCCCACCAAATCCACAAGGTCCACACAAGCTTTCGTGGTCCAAGTAGATACCTATAACTGATATGTGTTTACAATTTTACTAACCTTGATACTGTTCCGGTTTTCCTCCATTTTTATTTTACAAACTAAGGTATTTATGAGCTATGAATTTCAGTACACAATATAAAGGTTCAATAACATAATATTTTATGGGTAGAAAAAATTCCTTCTTCAGCAGTGTGGGATCTTTCTCAACAATGATGAGCTTGTTTACGGCTTCTGGAGAGCTAAATTCAGTTGGGTTTTAGTTAAAGTTGCATTGCTCATCTTGTATTAGGTTAATTTTACCATGTATAATCATTATATTTCTCTTAAAGGTAAAAATTCCAATATTTATTAAACAAAAGAGTTTAACAATAAAACAAAAAGATTTGGGTATTGATATGGAGGGTGGTGTTGGATAGCCTTCCAACTGCATCAAACTAATTTGATTACATATTATATGATTTGGTACTTTTAATGTGAATTAGCGTGCCCTAAGCTGGTTAAAGCTTATATATGCGTCTTAAATGCACCAAACTATGATAATAATTTGTGATGGTGAAATCTGAAAGAACATCATAGATAGTAAACCAAATTAATTAATCGAATACTAAGAAAAATCCTTGCAAAATTTATACCAATTTTAGCTCAAGAGTCTATTTTGGAATGCTTAATTTGTTTGTTGTTGCTAGAATCACATTTTAAAAACATTTGGAGTGTTTGGAAAAAGGGTTAAAAGTGTTTTGAAAGGGACTATTTCAATAAGCACATACATGGTGCTTCTTATAAAAGAAACACACTAGAGTGAAAGCTTTATCCTAAAATGAAAATATGAAATGAACATTAATAAGGAATATCTTTATTTATAATATAGCCGGTCATTATCTTTAGTGGTCAATTATTTTCAGCTAACTTTCTAATTGATTATATATATGATTTGTGCTTTTTAATCAAAAATTAAATTAGATATTAAATAGTTGACGGAAATATAGCTGTTGTAATTTATGTTCTAGTTGAAGGCGCAAAAATGATATTTCATAATTCAAAGTCTCGATATCTCAAGTCAACCTAAAAATTAAATGACGATAAATTAAATAATCGTTATTTAAATTTTTAGGTGGACTTGAGATATCAAGCCGTTGAATTACGAAATCTCATTTTTGCGTCTTTAACGAGAACATAAATAACAACGGATATATTCCGTCAACTATTTAATCTCTAATTCTATTTTTGAGTAAAAAGCACAAATCATATACCTAAACAGAAAGTCAGCTGAAAACAATCAGCCACTGAAGGTAATGACCGACTATATTAAAATTAAGATATTCATTATTAATGGGTTTGAGTTATCTATAATCCTCAGAAGTCGTTAATGTTCATTTTCAGATTCGCATTATTTGGGATAAATTAGGATGTTTTAATTTATCAATTTAATTTGTCATTCAAAGGTCTGAATGTGTTAAGTATATGAGATCTATGCACAAAGATTTTAAAAAAATGTGAAAGAAAAAAAAAATCATAACACCAACATCGATTGATCCTATATACTTCACACATTCAGCATGTAAACGTCGGCCCCACAGTGTAACACATTCAAGACCTTTAATTGACAAATTATAGCATCCTAATTTGTCCCCAAACAATATGTCGGCCCCACAATGTAACACTGTAATACCACAGCTCCAGGCCTGTAACTTCCATCACTTTCATGTGTTGGGGTTAAAAAGGTTCAATAGGGTAATGTAGTATTTAGCATCAATTCCATATTTTGCACAAAGAAGGGGTTGCCTTTGCAATTATTAGACTAATTGTAACCCTAATTAACAATTTAACACATATTTTCCAAATTGTTAAGAAATCCTAAGACAGATGCAAAAATAAATTTTGGCATATCTTTCCACATTGTTTGCAAGAATATACGAACATATCCAACAAATTCGAAACACTAAATTCAAATAAGATTTTTAATTTTAACCAATTAAAAAGTAAATCGCATAAATTAAAAAAGATCATGATTTTAAGTTACCCATAAATTCAAACAATGATAAGTTTTCTTAATAAATCATAAAGAAAAATCTAGAAGAGCTTAATTTTTCATTTAATTTTATCATAAAATGACTTTTAAATAAGAAAAATCAATTGATAAATGGATTTGAAATAATACAATAGATAGAAAAGTAAATCGTATAATACTGACAAAACCGACCTCCCTCTGTGAAGAGACAAAATCCCAAGCTAAAGCACTTATTCCTAACCTTATTTATTTGACGAGCTCTCGATGAATATGGGTGTATATATCTTGACTATATATGAAGAGTGTAAGTGTATTTATAGGAAGGTGAGCAAATAACCCACCCGCCACCTATCAGCCCGTTTAAGACCGACCTATTTCTTTTAGATTAAGTGGGAAGGTTATTTTTTTTGCCAAAACAAAAAAAAAATTAGCGTGAACAATATATATATATATATATATATATATATATATATATATATATATATATATATATATATATTAAAGTAAGGTTTTTATACGACTCAAATCTTTTATATTAGTGGTGACTAGATCATTTCTGACTCCACTTGTCATTAAGATTATTAATTGATATCTATTATTTAATCTATATTATAAAGTAATGTTTTTTATACGGCTCATATCTTCTAAATAAGTGGTGGTCAGGATTATTTCTGGCCCCACTTACCATTAAGATCATTAATTGATACCTATTCTTTAATTTATATTATAAATTAAGGGTTTTATAAAGCTCAAATCTTCTACATAAGTGGTGGTCGGGATAATTTCTGGCCACACTTATCATTAAGGTCTTTAATTAATACATATTATTTGATTTATTTAATAAAATAAAGTTTTTATACGGCTCAAATCTTCTACATAAGTGGTGGACATGATAATTTCTGACCCCACTTATCATTAAGATCATTAATTGATACATATTATTTAATAAAAAGAATTAATATTTTCATTCATAAATGAATTCCTATTACTTAATGAAAGAATATTACCAATCCCACCAGAAAATCTATATTATAAAATATATCTATATAACAAAGGAGAATAGAATCGTTTGATTTATTAACCCTCAAAATTCCTCCATCTTTTTTTCTTATTTGTACATTAAATATATATTATAAAGTAAGGTTTTTTATACAACTTAGGCTTTCTACATAAGTGGTTACCAGGATCGTTTAGGTTCCCACTGATAAAGTAAGATTTTTTTACGACTCAGATCTTCTACATAAATGGTGGATAGGATCATTTGTGGCCCCACTTATCAAACTAATAACTATCACGGAATAAAAAGAATTGTTGTTCTCATTCCTAAATTATTTTCTATTACTTAATGAAAAAATATTACCATTCCCACCAAAAAAATCTATATTATAAAGTAAATCTATGTAACAAAGTAGAATAAAATCGTTTGATTAATTAACCCTCAAAATTCGCCCATCTTTTTCTCTTGTTTGCATGTTAAATATAAAATTTAAAACTCATCTCTTCACACTCGCAGTCGAACAAAAAAAGAAAAAAGAAATCTATTTCACACTCACCTTACCACACCAAGCCGCTCTCCTTCACAAGAAAATTGCCGCCACTCGAGACGATTCTCCACCATCATCAACCAGCTTGGCGAAGAACCCAAATTAAGGTAAAAATTTATATTATTTTTAAGCTAATCTAATTACTTTTACAATTTTTTAGAATTATATGATTTAAGTATAATTACAGTTGTGTTGTTTATAATATTTTTATACAAATCCTTCAGTGGCCATTGTTATGACAGTTGGAAGCCTTTTACCATGTTAGAAATGATGCGCCGAGAATAGCCTTATTTTGTTGGAATAAGCAATTTTTTTTTATACTCAATTTTTTGAATTATTTTGTAGTAAATATCCATTTGGCGCAACTGCTAGAGATGGAAGAACTATTGGTGTCTCCTGGTGTGATAAAATCACCACCCCTTTTAAGAGAGACACTACCCGCAAGTGCATGGGTCGTTCTACGTAATGTGTAAATAATACGGATTTCGTTCTCAAGGACGACTAGTTATGACACTATTATTAATCGAACAGTCGGACTAATTGTTAAAACAAAAAAGTAAGTTAATAAGATTTTTTTTGTTTTTGATTAACGACTAAAGATGCGATAAAATAAAATACTAAATTAATTAACTGAAAAGAAATAATGAAAGTAAATATGTTTGAACGCAAGAATGAGACGGGTACTTGCGTTTCGCAAAGGTTTCACCTAAATCTCTATAGTCAATGCTTCTGTTTAAGGATTAAATTGGTATTATTGTGTTAGTCGAACTATAATATCTCCTAACCCCCGTCAAGGTGGACTTAGTAGCTCTTCTACGGTAGTATAAACCTCGTCAGGGTGATTATATCTACTTTCGAATGGTTAAGTCTCTTACCTCATTGGATGCGTGGTTAGTCAAGCCGCCAGGGTCATTAGCGAATATTATGTGTCTATTACCTAGGTCTGTAATTAAATCCTCCGTCAAGGTGATCACTTCACCAATAAAGTGAATAGCCTAATTACTATAACCTATGTTTGATTAATGACGTCAAAAATAGTAAAGAAAATTAAGATAATAGTCAACACAAAATACCATGTCTAAATTAAATAACTAAATCACACATTCAGAAAAACATTAATTAAAGAAATTAGGGTTTAACCCATACTGCGATTCTCAAGTACTTAATAAATTAGCTCATGTTCAATTCATAAACTGAAAAAAAAATTAAAAGACATTATCCTAAATTACAGAAATAAAATATGAAACCTAATTGCGGCGTTGGATTTACTGTTGTTGGAAGAAAGGAATTCTTCCAACTCTAACGTTTCCTCTGCCTTCTTGCTCTGACTTGAAAATATGACGCGTAGCCTGAATTCTAATGTCTGATATGTAAAAAGGAAGTCTAAAGTTCTATATATAACAGAGAATAAGGACTGGGCTTTTTAATTAAGGATAAAAATTTATTTAATAACCAGCCCAAGTCCATAATAAAAATTTCGTAACTGATGTGCAGTTGTTGGTAAAACGGCCGTAACTTTTGCGTCTCAACTCCACCTAATTCCAATCCCCATATCTTCCTAACTCAAAGGTGTGGATTTCTTATTTCACGGCTTAAAGGCTAAATAAGTGTCTAAGTGGCTCAAAAATAGCAATTAGTAACAGTCTTCCAGATTTCCCTCTCTATTAGTCAACTCTTTGAATATTCTTTTCTTCCCTTTGACCTCTCTGCTTGATCTTGGACTTTAATTACCACTTCTCCTCCTTGTATTGGTGCTCCATAGCATCCATGGACATAAGAACTTTGCACTAAAAACAAAAAAATTAACGTACAAAAGCTCTAAAAAAGAAATAATATAATTCCAAGGGGAGAAAATACAATATAAAGAAATAATCATAAAAGTCTATCAAATAAGTCTAATATTCACCTAAAATGATGTCTCCTAAGGGTTAATGTTTAGAAAAAAAGGGAAACATCAAGACCCACAACTCTAACCTTTGTCGTCCCGACAAAGTAATAAAAAATAACGGTCTTAGGTGAACGCATAAATGCAGTCTAGTAAATAATACCCAAAGCACAACATAAAACAAATCTCATATAGTATGACTTTGGAATTAATATACACGTACACCTATCATGCAAAATCAAACACAAATAATATCAATCTAAAATTAAATTCACAATGTTAGAAGGTTACACTAATACTTATCTCAATATGGCAGCTATAGGGTGTTAATTGATCCTCACTTGCTTTGAACGCTCCACTTAGTATACTCCCTATTAGTTGAATTAAATATCCACTATGCTTCTAGGAATTATGAGGACTTTACGGTTTTAGCGTAGTCTTAAGGACAATGTGGTATGTATATTTAGTAAATTTGAAGTGAGATTTTGGCCCTCTCCTCACTTACCATCAACAACTGTCCAAGAGCTTGAGTTTACACTTGAATATGTACTCACTCAACCCATTTGACGCACTAATTTAGTGTCCCCAAGTCAACATAATAAGCACTAAGATGATTTCCAAAACATTCACTTTGCCGGTTAATTTTGTTTGTCTTTCTTTTTCATTCTTTTTTCTTTTTTTTGTATTTGTACAGTCAATAACCGGGTTCCGGCTGTCTTCCGTATTGACAACTTTTATCACTTTTTTTTTTATTTTCAAGGACCAGGCAAAGGGTTACAATTAATATATCATCAACATTGTGCGTTAATACAAACACATATAAATTCCTCCCAATATATTTTCCTAATACTGAATCCCACCACCCCAAACTCAAGCTCAAGACAGTAATTCTTAGGATCGTGATTCAAGTGTGGGTCATATGGAAATTCCTAATAAACTAATGGGATATGGGTTTATATCGTGGCGACAAAAGAAAGGCTTAAAGGCTAAAAATGGGGCTAAGAAAGAAATAATTAAATCATAAGATAGAAGGCTAAAAAGTTTCAAATGGCTATTGAAGAATTGCCTCTATTATTTTCCTAGTTACATAGCTTGACTCTAGTTCATAACTAAGTGGGTTCTCTACTCATTTAGATCTCACGTTCTACAAGCCACTCAATTTCCTTAAGTACGAGTTTACTTCTTTTGCATTGTTCATTAATTTTTCCTATCAATTACCTAATGTTTGCATGCAATTAAGTTGCGTTCTACATTAAATCCTATAGTCTACTATTTTCTATCATAAATTCATAATATATCTGCTTAATGGGGACAATTAAAATACTCTACAGTCAAACACAACCCACTATTAATTTTATTGAAAGCAGTTAACACATACACAAAAAATTAGGATGAGGCAATGAACCCCACCCCAAACTCAAAACTGAGCCGTGTCCCCACGACACGAAAAGACTAAAAAAAAAGCAAATAAACTAATGTATCCTAATAATGAGAAAGGGAGAAGGAAACGCATCTTAACCAGCACGAGGTTGGTTTCTAGTGTTGCGTGTAGAGCTCAAATTCTCTAGAATAGTCCTTATAAGTACCAACTCTTCTGTTACCGTTCCCACAGCTGTTATTATCTCATCTTTTTTCTCCTCTAAAGTTCTCATTCGTTCTTCCAACTCGTTTGCATGCACTTTCTTCATCTTACGTGTAGGAAGTATAGCACATCTTTCTTCTAATTTTGGAGCTCCTTCATGGACATTTTCTATTGTTTTTAGTGTCATATCTTCCCCTTTTTCTGGAGCTCATCCTCTACATTCTTCTGTGATAAATTTGCGGCTAAACAAATCGCGGTTACGGTGCATGGGAACTTGGTGTTTCTTTGTAAAAAGGGGATTTTTTGAATTCCATGATGAGGTTATAAATTACAAAGACAACATAAATTTTTTTCTTCTCAAGAATACACTTTATAAAAATAAGATATTCTTTGTTAACTCTGGATTATGATTGTTGCCAAAGAAGGTAGGAACTATGAAATGGGATCATACTTTAGCGTGTGGTAGCAAGTCGCTACTAAATACCTGACCTGCATATCTTCCTCCTACTAGGATGTGAAGTCTCCCACGAATCAGGCCTTGATCATAAAAATATTTCCATTCGAAAGATGAATCATTAAGTGCTTCGTGATATGTGCATGGACCAGTCAAGTTTGGTAATTTCAATATTTTCCTAATAAGCTCAATTTAGAAATTGTAGTATCTTTTTGTGTAGGATAAGTGACAATCCATTCGCAAAAGCTATTTCTTCATAAAACTCACGAACCAACGGAGGGATAAACGTGAGGTCTCTTTTTCTCAATTATTTTCAACCAAGCTTGTCACAAGTGATAGCATAATCTTTAAATACACCGTTCATAATACCTGAAGAAAATCCTTTCTCAACACCAAACTTCAAAGTAGCCACTCGCTCACGAACTTGCTCATTCCAACTAACAAACACTCTTTTTGGCTTGGTTGCCATCATCTTTCTACGTGTAGATATTTGATCCGTAGTGTTCTCTCTAGAAACTTGTTCTTCAACTTCTTTTTCTTCCAAGTTAGGTTTTTTGTTATTAGCCACAGTTGGGTTCTCTTTCCTCTTTATAGTATTCTTGACTTCTCTAACCTTAGGTGTAGAACTCGAATTTCGAATCTCAGTAGATTTGTCTGGAGTGGCTCCATGGGTGTTTCTAGATCTGGGATTACTTCTAGTCTTACGATTATAGCACAAGGAAACAGTTTTTTAGTAATCTTAATGCACCCCAAACTCAGAACTTCAAAAATTCAAAAACTAGAGAAAAGTCTTGAAATTTGATGTTTTGAGGATAGAAAAAGAAAGATTAAGGTGAGATATGAGATGGGTAATGACTATTTGATGTTTTTGGAGAGGTTTAATGACTCAAGTTATGATTTCAATGAAGAAAGATTCTTGGTTGAAAGTTCAATTTTGATGATGTTTTGGAAGGATTGTGAGTTGATTGTGTATTTATGTGGTGTTTAGGGAGAAGATTTGATCATATTGTGGTGTTTTGGTGATGATTTTCTGGTATATATGGAGTTTGGGAGGAATAATGGTATTTCTTGCGCGGGAAGACAAAGGGATGAGATTAAAACCCTTTTAGCTTTCTCAAAACCGACCTTCTGTAACGCGACTGGGTTCCCGGTTCATGTTGCTAATTCGCGCAAAATTACTGATCATTTTTTTACGCAACTAAATGTTGCGTCTCCACCTCAGAGGTCAAAGAATTACCTCCGTTGACCGGGTTCCCAGTCAGCAACAACCGGGTTCCCGGTAGATGTCGACGAGCGCAACTCCACATGCACCAATCTCCTTGCGTCTCCACCTCAGAGGTCAGAGAGTTGGGTAGGTCATAGCGCTGCCACCGGGTTCCCGGTTAGTGTCGACGAGCGCAAATCCAAACACGCTTTTTCTTGTGTGTAATTGGTTGTCCAACAGTTGATGACTGGGTTCCCAGTTGTCTCCTATCTTGACGACCGAATTTTCTTTCTTTTCTGCACTACCTACCCCAAACTCAAGACCCTTTTACTCCAATAATCATAAAAAAAACAACCTTTCTCATTTCATAAAAATTAAACACTGATAAACAACAACTATTCTTATTTATACTAAGAACTATAATGACATGAAAGCACTAAACTAATATACAATTAAACTGGCTTTTGTTTAACGTCGTTAAGCTTGCCTGGTTACCTCTCGCATTTATGCAGCTTCAAGGAGGTACATGACCTCCCCAGGATGTAAATCTTCCATGCGATTGATACCCTCGCCTCCATGATATATTATCAATCGATGTCCATTCACCATGGAGGTGCGGTGCTCGATTGGATTCTTAATCTCTATAGCTCCATGAGGTGTGATCTTGGTCACAATATAAGGACCAACCCACTTTGATCTCAACTTACCCAGATAATTACAGAACTTGGAGTTGTATTTAAGGACCTCCTGCCCAACTTCAAATTTTTTTTACGAATACGATTGTTATGCCATTTTTAAGTGTTTACATTACACAGTTTACTATTCTAATAGACATGAAATAATACTCATCTAGTTCATTCAGTTCTATCATACGATTCTTACCAGCTAAAGTAGGATCTAAGTTCATCTCTGATATCGCCCAATATGCACCTAATTCAAGTTCAAGAGGTGAGTGACATGCATTACCGTACACCATGTGATATGTAGATGCACCAACAGGTGTCTTAAACGTAGTACGATATGCCCACAACGCATCATCTATTTTCATTGACAATTCTTTGCGTGTGGAGCCAACTATTTTCTCTAAAATGGATTCGATCTCTTGTTTAGAGACCTCAGCTTGACTATTTGCTTGTGGATGATAAGAAGTTGATACATGATGTCTCACCCCATACTTCTCCAAAACTGCCTTCAAGTATCTATTCACAAAATGAGAACCTCAATCACTGATAATAACTCTAGGCGTACCATGTCTAGTGAATATGTGTAATTTTAAGAAATCATCACCACTCGCTAAACATTTGGGTGTAAAGCTACATCCTTTGCCCATTTAGACACATAATCAACAGCTAGTAGGATGTATTGATTTCCATTGGATGGTACAAAGGGACCCATGAAATCCATAACCATACATCGAATATCTCAACTTCAAGAACATTATTACGTGGCATCTCATCTCTCTTAGATATATTACCGGTAAATTGACATCTGTGACAATCCTTGACATATTCATGGCAATCTTTATGTAAAGTAGGCCACTAGAAACCGGAATGAAGTACCTTTGCAGCTGTGCGATCACCCTTTAAATGTCCTCCATAGGGTGAATCATGGAAACTAGCAACTACCGCATGGACTTCACCTTCAGGTATGCATCTTCTCACCATTTGACCACTACATGTTTTGTAAAGGAAAGGATCCTCCCAAAGAACTGCTTTACACGATGAATCAATCTCTTTCTCTATTGAGAAGTAGCTCCTTTAGAATAAGAACCACTCACAATAAGATTTTCTATATCTACATACCAAGAAGTACTCGTTGCGTGTATCGAGAATAGACTCTTATCAGGATACTCTTCCTTGACCAACTCGTGTCCACTATTAAATTGAGAACCTTCAAGACGCGACAAATGATCTGCAACCTGATTATCACAACCCTCCTAATCTCGAATTTCTAAGTCAAACTCTTATACTAACAATACCCATCTAATCAAACGCGGCTTTACATCTTTCTTCTCCATAAAGTATTTGATTGCGGAATGATCGGTATACACAACAATTTTTGCTCCAAGAAGGTAGGAACAAAACTTGTCAAATGCATACACAACAGCTAATAACTCCTTCATAATCACAGTATAATTAATCTGAGCACTTGTGAAGGTTTTACTAGCATAGTAGATAGACCTTTTCTTTTCTCTGACCTAAATCAACACTCATAGCAAGATCACTAGCATCACACATAACTTCAAATGGAATCTTCCGATCATGAGGTAATACAATAGATGCAAATATAAGTTTCACCTTGATCTCTTTGAGCGCGCCACACAAGCTATATCAAAAAGGAATTTGGTGTCCTTTTTTAGTAAGTTACACAATGGCTTAGCGATTTTAGAGAAATCTTTAATGAAACAGCGATAAAAGCCAGCATGACCTTCTTACCCCTTCTACAGAAATAGAAGGGGGAGAGTCTTGATTACCTCAATCTTTGCATGATCTACTTCTAAACCTGAACTCAAAACTTTGTGTCCCAACACTATACCCTCACGAACCATGAAGTGACACTTACCCCAGTTTAAAACCAAATAAGTTTCTTTGCATCTAATTAACACCTTTTCTAAATTCGGTAAACACTCATTGAAGTTATCACCAAACATAGAAAAGTCATCCATAAATATCTCAAGGAAATTATCGATCATGTCCCAGAAGATTTCCATCATGCATCTCTGGAAGTAGCACGTGCCTTACATAATCCGAATAGCATCCTACGAAAAGCAAAAGTACCAAAATAACATGTAACGGCTGTCTTGTGCTGATCTGCTGGGTCTACATAAATCTGATTATATCCGGAGTAGACATAAAGGAAACAATAGTACTCTCTTCCAGCCAATTTATCGAACATCTGATCTATGAAAGGGAGGGGAAAATGATCTTTTTCGGTGGCCTTGTTCAACTTATGATAGTCCATACACACTCTCGAACCAACAACAGTTCTTGAGGGTACGTCTTAATTCTGTTCATTCAAGATGGTAGTGATACCACCCTTCTTCAATACGCAATGAACTGGACTCACCCATTCGGTACTAGCTATGGGATAAATATTTCCTGCATCTAGTAATTTGAATACTTCTTTCTTCACCTCTTCTTTCATAGCTGGCATCAATATCCTTTGCCCTTCACTGAGCATACACTGTTATCTTCCAGAATATTTTTTTGTTAGAAATAGGAAGGGCTAATACCTTTGATGTCAGCAATAGTCCAACCAATTGCCTCTTTATTAGCTCTTAGTATATGCAACAGTTTGTCTTCTTGAGGACCTGTTAAAGTAGCTGAAACAATAACAGGTAAAGTGTTGTTAGTGCCTAAATACGCATACCTCAAGTGTGATGGAAGTGACTTATCTTCTAACTGCGGGGGTGATTCAATGGATGGTTTCTTTTTAGGTATTATCTCCCCCGGTTCTCTCACCGGTTCATAAGCAAGACGCCTATATTTTGGATTCTCGGAGTTTAGAGTCGCCACTGCTTTGGCAAGCTCTTCTATCATCTCAAGTAAATCAAGTGTTAGGGCAACCTGCAAGACATCATCAAAACTCATATAATCAATACCTCTTGCGTGGAATTCTCAATTGCATCTATTCGAAAAAATACTCTTGGGAATCTGGAAACTTCATTGCCCTAAGCACGTACTTCCTTGCATTCGATTTGAGAATTTGACTTGACTGACAATTAGAAAGATTTGTGGGTAAGGTGATACTTTTGGTGGTGTTAAAACTTTAATTGTAGTTGTTAATTAGGAACTGGCGTTAACCACTAGAATCTAATGTCACCTAACATTTGAAATAAACTCTACCATTTGTTATTTTCTATGGATCGATAAACATTCTTATCACATGTCTCCGTTCATAACAAATTAGAGAAACGTATCGCCTAAAAGATAAAATATGTAAAGTTGACATGGTGGTGAATTCAGATATAAGAAATGAGGGCTAGGGTTTAGCTAAATTAACGAGGAAGAAAATGGTGATACATTGAAAGATCCATGAAGATAATAAAGGTAACAGAGTCGAAAACTATTGAGGAGATTAGTACTAATGAGAGAGAGAAAGAGAAGGGGAAAATGATTTAGGTTACATTCTAAAGTTCTAAAGTCATCTAATTATGATCCCCATTAAGAATCAAAACCTAATCTCATCTCATTAATGCACATGCAATTCAATTTTCAAGAAAATCTTTATAGGAAGATCTTCAATGTCTATGAAAAAAGATGACATACACCCTAAATTTTCAATAAACTGACCAAACGCCCCTAAAAACAACACTAACTACATGACCTTAGATGGTTGATTAATCATAAGAATGATATGGATCACAATATCGGAAGAGCTGTCAATTATAGTATGATAATCAATTTCCATTATCTTTACTAATGGAAAAAGAGCATATATTAAATGATCATATGTAGTATCAGCTTTTAAAACAACTAAAAACTAGAATCCTAATTTGGTTAAAACATTAAACCTTCTTACATAAATGTGGAATAGTAAACAAACTTGAAATTAAATGTAAAAACTAATAGTCAAAGGATGATCAGATGGGATAAGACATTAACATCCCTACTACTTAGTGAAGATAAGGAGCCTGGTCGTGAAGATAAGGAGCCTGGTCGTAAATAAATGCTAGCATGAGATTTTGTCAACCGATCCCCTATATTGGTCGTAATCTTTGTAGCCATCTAAGGGATAAACTTGAACTACCATTCTCGGACAACAAAATACCTTGTCGAGAACCATCTGGGGGTCTTGGTTGTGGTTTATGAATTGTGTCATAAAATAACCGAACCCCACCAAATCCACAAGGTCCACACAAGCTTTCGTGGTCCAAGTAGATATCTATAACTGATATGTGTTTACAATTTTACTAACCTTGATACTGTTCCGGTATTCCTCCATTTTTATTTTACAAACTAAGGTATTTATGAGCTATGAATTTCAGTACACAATATAAAGGTTCAATAACATAATATTTTATGGGTAGAAAAAATTCCTTCTTCAGCAGTGTGGGATCTTTCTCAACAATGATGAGCTTGTTTACGGCTTCTGGAGTGCTAAATTCAGTTGGGTTTTAGTTAAAGTTGCATTGCTCATCTTGTATTAGGTTAATTTTACCATGTATAATCATTATATTTCTCTTAAAGGTAAAAATTCCAATATTTATTAAACAAAAGAGTTTAACAATAAAACAAAAAGATTTGGGTATTGATATGGAGGGTGGTGTTGGATAGCCTTCCAACTGCATCAAACTTATTTGATTACGATATTAACATAGACAAAGCATATTATATGATTTGGTACTTTTAATGTGAATTAGCGTGCCTTAAGCTGGTTAAAGCTTATATATGCGTCTTAAATGCACCAAACTATGATAATAATTTGTGATGGTGAAATCTGAAAGAACATCATAGATAGTAAACCAAATTAATTAATCGAATACTAAGAAAAATCCTTGCAAAATTTATACCAATTTTAGCTCAAGAGTCTATTTTGGAATGCTTAATTTGTTTGTTTGTTGCTAGAATCACATTTTAAAAACATTTGGAGTGTTTGGAAAAAGGGTTAAAAGTGTTTTGAAAGGGACTATTTCAATAAGCACATACATGCTGCTTCTTATAAAAGAAACACACTAGAGTGAAAGCTTTATCCTAAAATGAAAATAAGAAATGAACATTAATAAGGAATATCTTTATTTATAATATAGCCGGTCATTATCTTTAGTGGTCAATTATTTTCAGCTAACTTTCTAATTGATTATATATATGATTTGTGCTTTTTAATCAAAAATTAAATTAGATATTAAATAGTTGACGGAAATATAGCCGTTGTAATTTATGTTCTAGTTGAAGGCGCTAAAATGATATTTCATAATTCAAAGGCTCGATATCTCAAGTCAACCTAAAAATTAAATGACGATAAATTAAATAATAGTTATTTAATTTTTCAGGTGGACTTGAGATATCAAGCCGTTGAATTACGAAATCTCATTTTTGCGTCTTTAACGAGAACATAAATAACAACGGATATATTCCGTCAACTATTTAATCTCTAATTCTATTTTTGAGTAAAAAGCACAAATCATATACCTAAACAGAAAGTCAGCTGAAAACAATCAGCCACTGAAGGTAATGGCCGACTATATTAAAATTAAGATATTCTTTATTAATGGGTTTGAGTTATCTATAATCCTCAGAAGTCATTAATGTTCATTTTCAGATTTGCATTGTTTGGGATAAATTAGGATGTTTTAATTTATCAATTTAATTTGTCATTCAAAGGTCTGAATGTGTTAAGTATATGAGATCTATGCATAAAGATTTTAAAAAAGTGAAAGAAAAAAAAACTCATAACACCAGCATTGATTGATCCTATATACTTCACACATTCAGCATGTAAACGTCGGACCCACAGTGTAACACATTCAAGACCTTTAATTGACTAATTAAAGTATCCTAATTTGTCCCCAAACAATATGTCGGCCCCACAATGTAACACTGTAATACCACAGCTCCAGGCCTGTAACTTCCATCACTTTCATGTGTTGGGGTTAAAAAGGTTCAATAGGGTAATGTAGTATTTATCATCAATTCCATATCTTGCACAAAAAAGGGGTTGCCTTTGTAATTATTAGACTAATTGTAACCCTAATTAACAATTTAGAAAATATTTTCCAAATTGTTAAGAAATTCTAAGACAGATGCAAAACTAAATTTTGGCATATCTTACCACATTGTTTGCAAGAATATACGAACATATCCAACAAATTCGAAACACTAAATTCAAATAAGATTTTAAATTTTAACCAATTAAAAAGTAAATCGTATAAATTAAAAAAGATCATGATTTTAAGTTACCCATAAATTCAAACAATGATAAGTTTTCTTAATAAATTATAAAGAAAAATCTAGAAGAGCTTAATTTTTCATTTAATTTTATCATAAAATGACTTTTAAATAAGAAAAATCAATTGATAAATGGATTTGAAATAATACAATAGATAGAAAAGTAAATCGTATAATAGTGACAAAACCGACCTCCCTCTGTGAAGAGACAAAATCCCAAGCTAAAGCACTTAGTCCTAACCTTATTTATTTGATGAGCTCTCAATGAATATGGGTGTATATATCTTGACTATATATGAAGAGTGTAAGTGTATTTATAGGAAGGTGAGCAAATAACCCACCCGCCACCTATGAGCCCGTTTAAGACCGACCTAGTTCTTTTAGATTAAGTGGGAAGGTTATTTTTTTTGCCAAAACAAAAAAAATTAGCGTGAACATATATTTATATATATATATATATATATATATATATATATATATATATATATATATATATATATATATATATATATATATATATATATATATATATATATATATATATATATTAAAGTAAGGTTTTTAAACGACTCAAATCTTTTATATTAGTGGTGACTAGATCATTTCTGACTCCACTTGTCATTAAGATTATTAATTGATACCTATTATTTAATCTATATTATAAAGTAATGTTTTTTATACGGCTCATATCTTCTATATAAGTGGTGGTCAGGATTATTTCTGGCCCCACTTACCATTAAGATCATTAATTGATACATATTCTTTAATTTATATTATAAATTAAGGCTTTTATAAAGCTCAAATCTTCTACATAAGTGGTGGTCGGGATAATTTCTGGCCACACTTATCATTAAGGTCTTTAATTGATACATATTATTCGATTTATTTAATAAAATAAAGTTTTTTATACGGCTCAAATCTTCTACATAAGTGGTGGACATGATAATTTCTGACCCCACTTATCATTAAGATCATTAATTGATACATATTATTTAATAAAAAGAATTAATATTTTCATTCATAAATTAATTCCTATTACTTAATGAAAGAATATTACCAATCCCACCAGAAAATCTATATTATAAAATATATCTATATAACAAAGGAGAATAGAATCGTTTGATTTATTAACCCTCAAAATTCGTCCATCTTTTTTTCTTATTTGTACATTAAATTTATATTATAAAGTTAGGTTTTTTATACAGCTTAGACTTTCTACATAAGTGGTTACCAGGATCGTTTATGTTCCCACTGATAAAGTAAGATTTTTTTACGACTCAGATCTTCTACATAAATGGTGGATAGGATCATTTGTGGCTCCACTTATCAAATTAATAACTATCACGGAATAAAAAGAATTGTTGTTCTCATTCCTAAATTAATTTCTATTACTTAATGAAAAAATATTACCATTCCCACCAAAAAAATCTATATTATAAAGTAAATCTATGTAACAAAGGAGAATAAAATCGTTTGATTAATTAACCCTCAAAATTCGCCCATCTTTTTCTCTTGTTTGCATGTTAAATATAAAATTTAAAACTCATCTCTTCACACTCGCATATGAACAAAAAAAGAAAAAAGAAATCTATTTCACACTCACCTTACCACACCAAGCCACTCTCCTTCACAAGAAAATTGCCGCCACTCCAGACGATTCTCCACCATAATCTAATTACTTTTTCAATTTTTTAGAATTATATTATTTAAGTATAATTACAGTTGTGTTGTTTATAATATTTTTATACAAATCCTACAATGGCCATTGTTATGACAGTTGGAAGCCTTTTACCATGTTAGAAATGATGCGCCGAGAATAGCCTTATTTTGTTGGAATAAGCAATTTTGTTTTATACTCAATTTTTTGAATTATTTTGTAGTAAATATCCATTTGGCGCAACTGCTAGAGATGGAAGAACTATTGGTGTCTCCTGGTGTGATAAAATCACCACCCCTTTTAAGAGAGACACTACCCGTAAGTGCATGGGTCGTTCTACGTAATGTGTAAATAATACGGATTTCGTTCTCAAGGACGACTAGTTATGACACTAATATTAATCGAACAGTCGAACTAATTGTTAAAACAAAAAAGTAAGTTAATAAGATTTTTTTTTGTTTTTGATTAACGACTAAAGATGCGATAAAATAAAATACTAAATTAATTAACTGAAAAGAAATAATGAAAGTAAATATGTTTGAACGCAAGAATGAGACGGGTACTTGCGTTTCGCAAAGGTTTCACCTAAATCTCTATAGTCAATGCTTCTGTTTAAAGATTAAATTGGTATTATTGTGTTAGTCGGGACTATAATATCTCCTAACCCCCATCAAGGTGGACTTAGTAGCTCTTCTTCGGTAGTATAAACCTCGTCAGGGTGATTATATCTACTTTCGAATGGTTAAGTCTCTTACCTCATTGGATGCGTGGTTAGTCAAGCCGCCAGGGTCATTAGCGAATACTATGTGTCTATTACCTAGGTCCGTAATTAAATCATCCGTCAAGCTGATCACTTCACCAATAAAGTGAAGAGCCTAATTACTATAACCTATGTTTGATTAATGACTTCAAAAATAGTAAAGAAAATTAAACTAATAGTCAACACAAAATACCAAGTCTAAATTAAATAACTAAATCACACATTCAGAAAAACATTAATTAAAGAAATTAGGGTTTAACCCATAATGCGATTCTCAAGTACTTAATTGCGGCGTTGGATTTACTGTTGTTGGAAGAAAGGAATTCTTCCAACTCTAACGTTTCCTCTGTCTTCTTGCTCTGACTTGAAAATATGACGCGTAGCCTGAATTCTAATGTCTGATATGTAAAAAGGAAGTCTAAAGTTCTATATATAACAGAGAATAAGGACTGGGCTTTTTACTTAAGGATAAAAATTTAATTAATAACCAGCCCAAGTCCATAATAAAAATTTCGTAACTGATGTGCAGTTGTTGGTAAAACGGCCGTAACTTTTGCGTCTCAACTCCACCTAATTCCAATCCCCATATCTTCCTAACTCAAAGGTGTGGCTTTCTTATTTCACGGCTTAAAGGCTAAATAAGTGTCTAAGTGGCTCAAAAATAGCAATTAGTAACAGTCTTCCAGATTTCCCTCTCTATTACTCAACTCTTTGAATATTCTTTTCTTCCCTTTGACCTCTCTGCTTGATCTTGGACTTTAATTACCACTTCTCCTCCTTGTATTGGTGCTCCATAGCATCCATGGACATAAGAATTTTGCACTAAAAACAATAAAATTAACGTACAAAAGCTCTAAAAAAGAAATAATATAATTCCAAGTGGAGAAAATACAATATAAAGAAATAATCATAAAAGTCTATCAAATAAGTCTAATATTCACCTAAAATGATGTCTCATAAGGGTTAATGTTTAGAAAAAAAAGGGAAACATCAAGACCCACAACTCTAACCTTTGTCGTCCCGACAAAGTAATAAAAACCAACGGCCTTAGGTGAACGCATAAATGCAGTCTAGTAAATAATACCAAAAGCACAACATAAAATAAATCTCATATAGTATGACTTTGGAATTAATATACACGTACACCTATCATGCAAAATCAAACACAAATAATATCAATCTAAAATTAAATTCACAATGCTAGAAGGTTACACTAATACTTATCTCAATATGGCAGCTATAGGGTGTTAATTGATCCTCACTTGCTTTGAACGCTCCACTTAGTATACTCCCTATTAGTTGAATTAAATATCCACTATGCATCTAGGAATTATGAGGACTTTACAGTTTTAGCGTAGTCTTAAGGACAATGTGGTATGTATATTTAGTAAATTTGAAGTGAGATTTTGGCCCTCTCCTCACTTACCATCAACAACTGTCCAATAACTTGAGTTTACACTTGAATATGTACTCACTCAACCCATTTGACGCACTAATTTAGTGTCCCCAAGTCAACATAATAAGCACTAAGATGATATCCAAAACATCCACTTTGCCGGTTAATTTTTTTTGTCTTTCTTTTTCATTCTTTTTTCTTTTTTTTTGTATTTGTACAGTCAATAACTGGGTTCCGGTTGTTTTCCGAATTGACAACTTTTATCACTTTTTTTTTATTTTCAAGGACCACGGCAAAGGGTTACAATTAATATATCATCAACATTGTGCATTAATACAAACACATATAAATTCCTCCCAATATATTTTCCTAATACTGAATCCCACCACCCCAAACTCAAGCTCAAGACAGGAAGTCTTAGGATTGTGATTCAAGTGTGGGTCATATGGAAATTCCTAATAAACTAATGGGATATGGGTTTATATCGTGGCGACAAAAGAAAGGCTTAAAGGCTAAAAATGGGGCTATGAAAGAAATAATTAAATCATAGGATAGAAGGATAAAAAGTTTCAAATGGCTATTAAAGATTTGCCTCTATTATTTTCCTAGTTACATAGCTTGCCTCTAGTTCATAACTAAGTGGGTTCTCTGCTCATTTAGATCTCACGTTCTACAAACCACTCAATTTCCTTAAGTACGAGTTTACTTCTTTTGCATTGTTCATTAATTTTTCCTATCAATTACCTAATGTTTGCATGCAATTAAGTTGCGTTCTACATTAACTCCTATAGTCTACTATTTTCTATCATAAATTCATAATATATCTGCTTAATGGGGACAATTAAAATATTCTACAGTCAAACACAACCCACTATTAATTTTATTGAAAGCAGTTAACACATAAACAAAAACTTAGGATGAGGCAATGAACCCCACCCCAAACTCAAAACTGAGTCGTGTCCCCACGACACGAAAAGACTCAAAAAAAAGCAAATAAACTAATGTATCCTAATAATGAGAAAGGAAGAATGAAACGCATCTTAACCAGCACGAGGTTGGTTTCTAGTGTTGCGTGTAGAGCTCAAATTCTCTAGAATAGTCCTTATAAGTACCAACTCTTCTGTTACCGTTCCCACAGTTGTTATTATCTCATCTTTTTTCTCCTCTAAAGTTCTCATTCGTTCTTCCAACTCGTTTGCATGCAATTTCTTCTTCTTACGTGAAGGAAGTATAGCACATCTTTTTTATAATTTTGGAGCTCCCTCATGGACATTTTCTATTGTTTTTAGTGTCATATCTTCCCCTTTTTCTGGAGCTCATCCTCTACATTCTTCTGTGATAAATTTGCGGCTAAACAAATCGCGGTTACGGTGCACGGGAATTTGGTGTTTCTTTGTAAAAAGGGGATTTTTTGAATTCCATGATGAGGTTATAAATTACAAAGACAACATCAATTTTTTTCTTCTCAAGAATACACTTTATAAAAATAAGAGATTCTTTGTTAACTCTGGAATATGATTGTTGCCAAAGAAGGTAGGAACTATGAAATGGGATCATACGTTAGCGTGTGGTAGCAAGTCGCTACTAAATACCTGACCTGCATATCTTTCTCCTACTGGATGTGAAGTCTCCCACGAATCAGGCCTTGATCATAAAAATATTTCCATTCGAAATATGAATCATTAAGTGCTTCGTGATATGTGCATGGACCAGTCAAGTTTGGTTATTTCAATATTTTCCTAATAAGCTCAATTTAGAAATTGCAGTATCTTTTTGTGTAGGATAAGTGACAATCCATTTGCAAAAGCTATTTCTTCATAAAACTCACGAACCAACGGAGGGATAAACGTGAGGTCTCTTTTTCTCAATTATTTTCAACCAAGCTTGTCACAAGTGATATCATAATCTTTAAATACACCGTTCAAAATACCTGAAGAAAATCCTTTCTCAACACCAAACTTCAAAGTAGCCACTCGCTCACGAACTTGCTCATTCTAACTAACAAACACTCTTTTTGGCTTGGTTGCCATCATCTTTCTACGTGTAGATCTTTGATCCATAGTGTTCTCTCTAGAAACTTGTTCTTCAACTTCTTTTTCTTCCAAGTTAGGTTTTTTGTTATTAGCCACACTTGGGTTCTCTTTCCTCTTTATAGTATTCTTGACTTCTCTAACCTTAGGTGTAGAACTCGAATTTGGAATCTCAGTAGATTTGTCTGGAGTAACTCCATGGGTGTTTCTAGATCTGGGATTACTTCTAGTCTTACGATTATAGCACAAGGAAACTGTTTTTTAGTCATCTTAATGCACCCCAAACTCAGAACTTCAAAAATTCAAAAACTAGAGAAAAGTCTTGAAATTTGATGTTTTGAGGATAGAAAAAGAAAGATTAATGTGAGATATGAGATGGGTAATGACTATTTGATGTTTTTGGAGAGGTTTAATGACTCAAGTTATGTTTTCAATGAAGAAAGATTCTTGGTTGAAAGTTCAATATTGATGATGTTTTGGAAGGATTGTGAGTTGATTGTGTATTTATGTGGTGTTTAGGGAGAAGATTTGATCATATTGTAGTGTTTTGGTGATGATTTTCTGGTATATATGGAGTTTGGGCGGAATAATGGTATTTCTTGCGCGGGAAGACAAAGGGATGAGATTAAAACCCTTTTAGCTTTCTCAAAACCGACCTTCTATATCGCGATTGGTTTCCCGGTCCGCGTTGCTAATTCGCGCAAAATTACTCATCATTTTTTTACGCAACTAAATGTTGCGTCTCCACCTCAGAGGTCAAAGAATTACCTCTGTTGACCGGGTTCCCAGTCAGTAACAACCGGGTTCCCGGTAGATGTCGACGAGCGCAACTCAACATGCACCAATCTCCTTGCATCTCCACCTCAGAGGTCAGAGAGTTGGGTAGGTCATAGCGCTGCCACCGGGTTCCCGGTTAGTGTCGACGAGCGCAAATCCAAACACGCTTTTTCTTGTGTGTAGTTGGTTGTCCAACTGTTGATGACCGGGTTCTCGGTTGTCTCCTATCTTGACGACCGAATTTTCTTTCTTTTTTGCATTACCTACCCCAAACTCAAGACCCTTTTACTCCAATAATAATAAAAAAAAACCAACCTTTCTCATTTCATAAAAATTAAACACTAATAAACAACAACTACTCTTATTTATACTAAGAACTATAATGACATGAAAGCACTAACTAATATACAATTAAATTGGCTTTTGTTTAACGTCGTTAAGCTTGCCTGGTTACCTCTCGCATTTATGCAGCTTCAAGGAGGTACATGACCTCCCCAGGATGTAAATCTTCCATACGATTGATACCCTCGCCTCCATGATATATTATCAATCGATGTCCATTCACCATGGAGGTGCGGTGCTCGATTGGATTCTTAATCTCTATAGCTCCATGAGGCGTGATCTTGGTCACAATATAAGGACCAACCCACTTTGATCTCAACTTACCCATATAATTACCAAACTTGGAATTGTATTTAAGGACCTCCTGCCCAACTTCAATTTTTTTTCACGAATACGATTGTTATGACATTTTTAAGTCTTTTCATTATACAGTTTACTATTCTAATAGACATGAAATAATACTCATCTAGTTCATTCAGTTCTATCATACGATTCTTACCAGCTAAAGTAGGATCTAAGTTCATCTCTGATATCGCCCAATATGCACCTAATTCAAGTTCAAGAGGTGAGTGACATGCATTACCGTACACCATGCGATATGTAGATGCACCAACGGGTATCTTAAACGTAGTACGATATGCCCACAACGCATCATCTATTTTCATTGACAATTCTTTGCGTGTGGAGCCAACTATTTTCTCTAAACTGGATTTGATCTCTTGTTTAAAGACATCAGCTTGACTATTTGCTTGTGGATGATAAGAAGTTGATACATGATGTCTCACCCCATACTTCTCCAAAACTGCCTTCAAGTATCTATTCACAAAATGAGAACCTCAATCACTGATAATAACTCTAGGCATACCATATCTAGTGAATATGTATAATTTTAAGAAATTATCACCACTCGCTAAACATTTGTTGGTAAAGCTACATCCTCTGCCCATTTCGACACGTAATCAACAGCTAGTAGGATGTATTGATTTCCATTGGATGGTACAAAGGGACCCATGAAATCCATAACCATACATCGAATATCTCAACTTCAAGAACATTATTACGTGGCATCTCATCTCTCTTAGATATATTACCGGTAAATTGACATCTGTGACAATCCTTGACATATTCATGGCAATCTTTATGTAAAGTAGGCCACTAGAAACCGGAATGAAGTACCTTTGCAGCTGTGCGATCACCCTTTAAATGTCCTCCATAGGGTGAATCATGGAAACTAGCAACTACCGCATGGACTTCACCTTCAGGTATGCATCTTCTCACCATTTGACCACTACATGTTTTGTAAAGGAAAGGATCCTCCCAAAAGAACTGCTTTACACGATGAATCAATCTCTTTCTCTAATGAGAAGTAGTTCCTTCAAAATAAGAACCGCTAACAATAAGATTTGCTATATCTACATACCAAGAAGTACTTGTTGCGTGTATCAAGAATAGACTCTCATCAGGAAACTCTTCCTTGACCAACTCGTGTCCACTATTAAACTTAGAACCTTCAAGACGCGACAAATGATTTGCAACATGATTATCACAACCCTTCTAATATCGAATTTCTAAGTCAAACTCTTATACTAACAATACCCATCTAATCAAACGCGGCTTTACATCTTTCTTCTCCATAATGTATTTGATTACGGAATGATCGGTATACACAACAATTTTTGCTCCAAGAAGGTAGGAACAAAACTTGTCAAATGCATACACAACAGCTAATAACTCCTTCATAATCACGATATAATTAATCTGAGCACTTGTGAAGGTTTTACTAGCATAGTAGATAGACCTTTTCTTTTCTCTGACCTAAATCAGCACTCATAGCAAGATCACTAGCATCACACATAACTTCAAATGGAATCTTCTGATCATGAGGTAATACAATAGATGCAAATATAAGTTTCTCCTTGATCTCTTTGAATGCGCCACACAAGCTTTATCAAAAAGGAATTTGGTGTCCTTTTTTAGTAAGTTACACAATGGCTTAGCGATTTTAGAGAAATCTTTAATGAAACGGCGATAAAAGCGAGCATGACCTTCTTACCCCTTCTACAGAAATAGAAGGGGGAGAGTCTTGATTACCTCAATCTTTGCATGATCTACTTCTAAACCTGAACTCAAAACTTTGTGTCCCAACACTATACCCTCACGAACCATGAAGTGACACTTACCCCAGTTTAAAACCAAATAAGTTTCGTTGCATCTAATTAACACCTTTTCTAAATTCGGTAAACACTCATTGAAGTTATCACCAAACATAGAAAAGTCATCCATAAATATCTCAAGGAAATTATCGATCATGTCCCAGAAGATTGCCATCATGCATCTCTGGAAGTAGCAGGTGCCTTACATAATCCGAATAGCATCCTACAAAAAGCAAAAGTACTAAAATAACATGTAACGGATGTCTTGTGCTGATCTGCAAGGTCTACATAAATCTGATTATATCCGGAGTAGACATAAAGGAAACAATAGTACTCTCTTCCACCCAATTTATCGAACATCTGATATATGAAAGGGACGGGAAAATGATCTTTTTCGGTGGCCTTGTTCAACTTATGATAGTCCATACACACTCTCGAACCAACAACGGTTATTGAGGGTATGTCTTAATTCTGTTCATTCAAGATGGTAGTGATACCACCCTTCTTCAATACGCAATGAACTGGACTCACCCATTCGGTACTAGCTATGGGATAAATATTTCCTGCATCTAGTAATTTGAATACTTCTTTCTTCACCTCTTCTTTCATAGCTGGCATCAATATCCTTTGCCCTTCAACTGAGCATGCACTGTTATCTTCCAGAATATTTTTTTGTTAGAAATAGGAAGGGCTAATACATTTGATGTCAGCAATAGTCCAACCAATTGCCTCTTTATTAGCTTTTAGTATATGCAACGGTTTGTCTTCTTGAGGACCTGTTAAAGTAGCTGAAACAATAACAGGTAAAGTGTTGTTAGTGCCTAAATACGCATACCTCAAGTGTAATGGAAGTGACTTATCTTCTAACTGCGGGGGTGATTCAATGGATGGTTTCTTTTTAGGTATTATCTCCCCTGGTTTTCTCACCGGTTCATAAGCTAGACGCCTATATTTTGGATTCTCGGAGATTAGAGTCGCCACTGCTTTGGCAAGCTCTTCTATCATCTCAAGTAAATCAAGTGTTAGGGCAACCTGCAAGACATCATCAAAACTCATATAATCAATACCTCTTGCGTGGAATTTTCAATTGCATCTATTCGAAAAAATACTCTTGGGAATCTGGAAACTTCATTGCCCTAAGCACGTACTTCCTTGCATTCGATTTGAGAATTTAACTTGACTGACAATTAGAAATATTTGTGGGTAAGGTGATACTTTTGGTAGTGTTAAAACTTTAATTGTAGTTGTTAATTAGGAACTGGCGTTAACCACTAGAATCTAATGTCACCTAACATTTGAAATAAACTCTACCATTTGTTATTTTCTATGGATCGATAAACATTCTTATCACATGCCTTCGTTCATAACAAATTAGAGAAACTTATCGCTTAAAAGATAAAATATGTAATGTTGACATGGTGGTGAATTCAGATATAAGAAATGAGGGCTAGGGTTTAGCTAAATTAACGAGGAAGAAAATGGTGATACATTGAAAGATCCATGAAGATAATAAAGGTAACAGAGTCGACAACTATTGGAGGAGATTAGTACTAATGAGAGAGAGAAAGAGAAGGGGCAAATGATTTAGGTTACATTCTAAAGTTCTAAAGTCATCTAATTATGATCCCCATTAAGAATCAAAACCTAATCTCATCTCATTAATGCGCATGCAATTCAATTTTCAAGAAAATCTTTATAGGAAGATCTTCAATGTCTATGAAAAAAAGATGACATACACCCTAAATTTTCAATAAACTGACCAAACGCCCCTAAAAACAACACTAACTACATAACCTTAGATGGTTGATTAACCATAAGAATGATATGGATCACAATATCAGAAAAGCTGTCAATTATAGTATGATAATCAATTTCCATTATCTTTACTAATGGAAAAAGAGCATATATTAAATGATCATATGTAGTATCAGCTTTTAAAACAACTAAAAATTAGAATCCTAATTTGGTTAAAACATTAAACCTTCTTACATAAATGTGGAATAGTAAACAAACTTGAAATTAAATGTAAAAACTAATAGTCAAAGGATGATCAGATGAGATAAGACATTAACATCCCTACTACTTAGTGAAGATAAGGAGCCTGGTCGTAAATAAATGCTAGCATGAGATTTTGTCAACCGATCCCCTATATTGGTCGTAATCTTTGTAGCCATCTAAGGGATAAACTTGAAATACCATTCTCGGACAACGAAATACCTTGTCGAGAACCATCTGGGGGTCTTGGTTGTGGTTTATGAATTGTGTCATAAAATAACCGAACCCCACCAAATCCACAAGGTCCACACAAGCTTTCGTGGTCCAAGTAGATATCTATAACTGATATGTGTTTACAATTTTACTAACCTTGATACTGTTCCGGTTTTCCTCCATTTTTATTTTACAAACTAAGGTATTTATGAGCTATGAATTTCAGTACACAATATAAAGGTTCAATAACATAATATTTTATGGGTAGAAAAAATTCCTTCTTCAGCAGTGTGGGATCTTTCTCAACAATGATGAGCTTGTTTACGGCTTCTGGAGTGCTAAATTCAGTTGGGTTTTAGTTAAAGTTGCATTGCTCATCTTGTATTAGGTTGATTTTACCATGTATAATCATTATATTTCTCTTAAAGGTAAAAATTCCAATATTTATTAAACAAAAGAGTTTAACAATAAAACAAAAAGATTTGGGTATTGATATGGAGGGTGGTGTTGGATAGCCTTCCAACTGCATCAAACTTATTTGATTACGATATTAACATAGACAAAGCATATTATATGATTTGGTACTTTTAATGTGAATTAGCGTGCCCTAAGCTGGTTAAAGCTTATATATGCGTCTTATATGCACCAAACTATGATAATAATTTGTGATGGTGAAATCTGAAAGAACATCATAGATAGTAAACCAAATTAATTAATCGAATACTAAGAAAAATCCTTGCAAAATTTATACCAATTTTAGCTCAAGAGTCTATTTTGGAATGCTTAATTTGTTTGTTTGTTGCTAGAATCACATTTTAAAAACATTTGGAGTGTTTGGAAAAAGGGTTAAAAGTGTTTTGAAAGGGACTATTTCAATAAGCACATACATGGTGCTTCTTATAAAAGAAACACACTAGAGTGAAAGCTTTATCCTAAAATGAAAATATGAAATGAACATTAATAAGGAATATCTTTATTTATAATATAGCCGGTCATTATCTTTAGTGGTCAATTATTTTCAGCTAACTTTCTAATTGATTATATATATGATTTGTGCTTTTTAATCAAAAATTAAATTAGATATTAAATAGTTGACGGAAATATAGCCGTTGTAATTTATGTTCTAGTTGAAGGCGCAAAAATGATATTTCATAATTCAAAGGCTCGATATCTCAAGTCAACCTAAAAATTAAATGACGATAAATTAAATAATCGTTATTTAATTTTTTAGGTGGACTTGAGATATCAAGCCGTTGAATTACGAAATCTCAATTTTGCGTCTTTAACGAGAACATAAATAACAACGGATATATTCCGTCAACTATTTAATCTCTAATTCTATTTTTGAGTAAAAAGCACAAATCATATACCTAAACAGAAAGTCGGCTGAAAACAATCAGCCACTGAAGGTAATGACCGACTATATTAAAATTAAGATGTTCTTTATTAATGAGTTTGAGTTATCTATAATCCTCAGAAGACATTAATGTTCATTTTCAGATTTGCATTGTTTGGGATAAATTAGGATGTTTTAGTTTATCAATTTAATTTGTCATTCAAAGGTCTGAATGTGTTAAGTATATGAGATCTATGCATAAAGATTTTAAAAAAGTGAAAGAAAAAAAAAACTCATAACACCAGCATCGATTGATCCTATATACTTCACACATTCAGCATGTAAACGTCGACCCCACAGTGTAACACATTCAAGACCTTTAATTGACAAATTAAAGCATCCTAATTTGTCCCCAAACAATATGTCGGCCCCACAATGTAACACTGTAATACCACATCTCCAGGCCTGTAACTTCCATCACTTTCATGTGTTGGGGTTAAAAAGGTTCAATAGGGTAATGTAGTATTTATCATCAATTCCATATTTTGTACAAAGAAGGGGTTGCCTTTGCAATTATTAGACTAATTGTAACCCTAATTAACAATTTAACAGTATTTTCTCAAATTGTTAAGAAATCCTAAGACAGATGCAAAACTAAATTTTGGCATATCTTACCACATTGTTTGCAAGAATATACGAACATATCCAACAAATTCGAAACACTAAATTCAAATAAGATTTTAAATTTTAACCAATTAAAAAGTAAATCGCATAAATTAAAAAATATCATGATTTTAAGTTACCCATAAATTCAAACAATGATAAGTTTTCTGAATAAATCATAAAGAAAAATCTAGAAGAGCTTAATTTTTCATTTAATTTTATCATAAAATGACTTTTAAATAAGAAAAATCAATTGATAAATGGATTTGAAATAATAAAATAGTTAGAAAAGTAAATCGTATAATAGTGACAAAACCGACCTCCCTCTGTGAAGAGACAAAATCCCAAGCTAAAGCACTTAGTCCTAACCTTATTTATTTGACGAGTTCTCGATGAATATGGGTGTATATATCTTTTTTTTTTTGATGTATGGGTGTATATATCTTGACTATATATGAAGAGTGTAAGTGTATTTATAGGAAGGTGAGCAAATAACCCACCCGCCACCTATCAGCCCGTTTAAGACCGACCTAGTTCTTTTAGATTAAGTGGGAAGGTTATTTTTTTGCCAAAACAAAAAAAAATAGCGTGAACATATTTTAATATATATATATATATTAAAGTAAGGTTTTTATACGACTCAAATCTTTTATATTAGTGGTGACTAGATCATTTCTGACTCCACTTGTCGTTAAGATTATTAATTGATACCTATTATTTAATCTATATTATAAAGGAATATTTTTTATACGGATCATATCTTCTATATAAGTGGTGGTCAGGATTATTTCTGGCCCCACTTACCATTATGATCATTAATTGATACCTATTTTTTAATTTATATTATAAATTAAGGCTTTTATAAAGCTCAAATCTTCTACATAAGTGGTGGTCGGGATAATTTCTGGCCACACTTATCATTAAGGTCTTTAATTGATACATATTATTTGATTTATTTAATAAAATAAAGTTTTTTATATGGCTCAAATCTTCTACATAAGTGGTGGACATGATAATTTCTGACCCCACTTATCATTAAGATCATTAATTGATACATATTATTTAATAAAAAGAATTAATATTTTCATTCATAAATTAATTCCTATTACTTAATGAAAGAATATTACCAATCCCACCAGAAAATCTATATTATAAAATATATCTATATAACAAAGGAGAATAGAATCGTTTGATTTATTAACCCTCAAAATTCGTCCATCTTTTTTTCTTATTTGTACATTAAATCTATATTATAAAGTAAGGTTTTTTATACAGCTTAGACTTTCTACATAAGTGGTTACCAGGATCGTTTATGTTCCCACTGATAAAGTAAGATTTTTTTACGACTCAGATCTTCTACATAAATGGTGGATAGGATCATTTGTGGCCCCACTTATCAAATTAATAACTACCACGGAATAAAATGAATTGTTGTTCTCATTCCTAATTTAATTTCTATTACTTAATGAAAAAATATTACCATTCCCACCAAAAAAATCTATATTTTAAAGTAAATATATGTAACAAAGGAGAATAAAATCGTTTGATTAATTAACCCTCAAAATTCGCCCATCTTTTTCTCTTGTTTGCATGTTAAATATAAAATTTAAAACTCATCTCTTCACACTCGCATTCGAACAAAAAAAGAAAAAAGAAATCTATTTCACACTCACCTTACCACACCAAGCCGCTCTCCTTCACAAGAAAATTGCCGCCACTCGAGACGATTCTCCACCATCATCAACCAGCTTGGTGAAGAACCCAAATTAAGGTAAAAATTTATGTTATTTTTAAGCTAATCTAATTACTTTTACAATTTTTTAGAATTATATGATTTAAGTATAATTACAGTTGTGTTGTTTATAATATTTTTATACAAATCCTACAATGGCCATTGTTATGACAGGTGGAAGCCTTTTACCATGTTAGAAATGATGCGCCGAGAATAGCCTTTTTTTGTTGGAATAAGCAATTTTGTTTTATACTCAATTTTTTGAATTACTTTGTAGTAAATATCCATTTGGCGCAACTGCTAGAGATGGAAGAACTATTGGTGTCTCCTGGTGTTATAAAATCACCACCCCTTTTAAGAGAGACACTACCCGTAAGTGCATGGGTCGTTCTACGTAATGTGTAAATAATACGGATTTCGTTCTCAAGGACGACTAGTTATGACACTAGTATTAATCGAACAGTCGGACTAATTGTTAAAACAAAAAAGTAAGTTAATAAGATTTTTTTTTTGTTTTTGATTAACGACTAAAGATGCGATAAAATAAAATAATAAATTAATTAACTGAAAAGAAATAATGAAAGTAAATATGTTTGAACTCAAGAATGAGACGGGTACTTGCGTTTCGTAAAGGTTTCACCTAAATCTCTATAGTCTATGCTTCTGTTTAAAGATTAAATTGGTATTATTGTGTTAGTCGGGACTATAATATCTCCTAACCCCCGTCAAGGGGGACTTAGTAGCTCTTCTACGGTAGTATAAACCTCGTCAGGGTGATTATATCTACTTTCGAATGGTTAAGTCTCTTACGTCATTGGATGCGTGGTTAGTCAAGCCGCCAGGGTCATTAGCGAATACTATGTGTCTATTACCTAGGTCCGTAATTAAATCCTCCGTCAAGGTGATCACTTCACCAATAAAGTGAATAGCCTAATTACTATAACCTATGTTTGATTAATGACTTCAAAAATAGTAAAGAAAATTAAGATAATAGTCAACACAAAATACCAAGTCTAAATTAAATAACTAAATCACACATTCAGAAAAACATTAATTAAAGAAATTAGGGTTTAACCCATAATGCGATTCTCAAGTACTTAATAAATTAGCTCATGTTCAATTCATAAACTGAAAAAAAAAATTAAAAGACATTATCCTAAATTACAGAAATAAAATATGAAACCTAATTGCGGCGTTGGATTTACTGTTGTTGGAAGAAAGGAATTCTTCCAACTCTAACGTTTCCTCTGTCTTCTTGCTCTGACTTGAAAATATGACGCGTAGCCTGAATTCTAATGTCTGATATGTAAAAAGGAAGTCTAAAGTTCTATATATAACAGAGAATAAGGACTGGGCTTTTTACTTAAGGATAAAAATTTAATTAATAACCAGCCCAAGTCCATAATAAAAATTTCGTAACTGATGTGCAGTTGTTGGTAAAACGGCCATAACTTTTGCGTCTCAACTCCACCTAATTCCAATCCCCATATCTTCCGAACTCAAAGGTGTGGCTTTCTTATTTCACGGCTTAATGGCTAAAAAGTGTCTAAGTGGCTCAAAAATAGCAATTAGTAACAGTCTTCCAGATTTCCCTCTCTATTACTCAACTCTTTGAATATTCTTTTCTTCCCTTTGACCTCTCTGCTTGATCTTGGACTTTAATTACCACTTCTCCTCCTTGTATTGGTGCTGCATAGCATCCATGGACATAAGAACTTTGCACTAAAAACAATAAAATTAACGTACAAAAGCTCTAAAAAAGAAATAATATAATTCCAAGGGGAGAAAATACAATATAAAGAAATAATCATAAAAGTCTATCAAATAAGTCTAATATTCACCTAAAATGATGTCTCCTAAGGGTTAATATTTTGAAAAAAAAGGGAAACATCAAGACCCACAACTCTAACCTTTGTCGTCCCGACAAAGTAATAAAAAACAACGGCCTTAGGTGAACGCATAAATGCAGTCTAGTAAATAATACTAAAAGCACAACATAAAATAAATCTCATATAGTATGACTTTGGAATTAATATACACGTACACCTATCATGCAAAATCAAACACAAATAATATCAATCTAAAATTAAATTCACAATGCTAGAAGGTTACACTAATACTTATCTCAATATGGCAGCTATAGGGTGTTAATTGATCCTCACTTGCTTTGAACGCTCCACTTAGTATACTCTCTATTAGTTGAATTAAATATCCACTATGCATCTAGGAATTATGAGGACTTTACAGTTTTAGCGTAGTCTTAAGGACAATGTGGTATGTATATTTAGTAAATTTGAAGTGAGATTTTGGCCCTCTCCTCACTTACCATCAACAACTGTCCAATAACTTGAGTTTACACTTGAATATGTACTCACTCAACCCATTTGACGCACTAATTTAGTGTCCCCAAGTCAACATAATAAGCACTAAGATGTTTCCAAAACATCCACTTTGCCGGTTAATTTTTTTTGTCTTTCTTTTTCATTCTTTTTTCTTTTTTTTTTGTATTTGTACAGTCAATAACCGGGTTCCGGTTGTTTTCCGTATTGACAACTTTTATCACTTTTTTTTATTTTCAAGGACCACGGCAAAGGGTTACAATTAATATATCATCAACATTGTGCATTAATACAAACACATATAAATTCCTCCAAATATATTTTCCTAATACTGAATCCCACCACCCCAAACTCAAGCTCAAGACAGGAAGTCTTAGGATCGTAATTCAAGTGTGGGTCATATGGAAATTCCTAATAAACTAATGGGATATGGGTTTATATCGTGGCGACAAAAGAAAGGCTTAAAGGCTAAAAATGGGGCTAAGAAAGAAATAATTAAATCATAGGATAGAAGGCTATAAAGTTTCAAATGGCTATTAAAGAATTGCCTCTATTATTTTCCTAGTTACATAGCTTGCCTCTAGTTTATAACTAAGTGGGTTCTCTACTCATTTAGATCTCACGTTCTACAAACCACTCAATTTCCTTAAGTACGAGTTTACTTCTTTTGCATTGTTCATTAATTTTTCCTATCAATTACCTAATGTTTGCATGCAATTAAGTTGCGTTCTACATTAACTCCTATAGTCTACTATTTTCTATCATAAATTCATAATATATCTGCTTAATGGGGACAATTAAAATACTCTACAGTCAAACACAACCCACTATTAATTTTATTGAAAGCAGTTAACACATACACAAAAAATTAGGATGAGGCAATGAACCCCACCCCAAACTCAAAACTGAGTCGTGTCCCCACGACACGAAAAGACTCAAAAAAAAGCAAATAAACTAATGTATCCTAATAATGAGAAAGGAAGAAGGAAATGCATCTTAACCAGCACGAGGTTGGTTTCTAGTGTTGCGTGTAGAGCTCAAATTCTCTAGAATAGTCCTTATAAGTACCAACTCTTCTGTTACCGTTCCCACAGCTGTTATTATCTCATATTTTTTCTCCTCTAAAGTTCTCATTCGTTCTTCCAACTCGTTTGCATGCACTTTCTTCTTCTTACGTGTAGGAAGTATAGCACATCTTTCTTCTAATTTTGGAGATCCCTCATGGACATTTTCTATTGTTTTTAGTGTCATATCTTCCCCTTTGTCTGTAGCTCATCCTCTACATTCTTTTGTGGTAAATTTGCGGCTAAACAAATCGCGGTTACGGTGCACGGGATTTGGTGTTTCTTTGTAAAAAGAGGATTTTTTGAATTCCATGACGAGGTTATAAATTACAAAGACAACATAAATTTTTTTCTTCTCAAGAATACACTTTATAAAAATAAGAGATTCTTTGTTAACTCTGGAATATGATTGTTTCCAAAGAAGGTAAGAACTATGAAATGGGATCATACTTTAGCGTGTTGTAGCAAGTCGCTACTAAATACCTGACATGCATATCTTTCTCCTACTGGGATGTGAAGTCTCCCACGAATCAGGCCTTGATCATAAAAATATTTCCATTCGAAAGATGAATCATTAAGTGCTTCGTGATATGTGCATGGACCAGTCAAGTTTGGTAATTTCAATATTTTCCTAATAAGCTCAATTTAGAAATTGCAGTATCTTTTTGTGTAGGATAAGTGACAATCCATTCGCAAAAGATATTTCTTCATAAAACTCACGAACCAACGGAGGGATAAACGTGAGGTCACTTTTTCTCAATTATTTTCAACCAAGCTTGTCACAAGTGATAGCATAATCTTTAAATACACCATTCATAATACCTAAAGAAAATCCTTTCTCAACACCAAACTTCAAAGTAGCCACTCGCTCACGAACTTGCTCATTCCAACTAACAAACACTCTTTTTGGCTTGGTTGCCATCATCTTTCTACGTGTAGATCTTTGATCCGTATTGTTCTCTCTAGAAACTTGTTCTTCAACTTCTTTTTCTTCCAAGTTAGGTTTTTTGTTATTAGCCACACTTGGGTTCTCTTTCCTCTTTATAGTATTCTTGACTTCTCTAACCTTAGGTGTAGAACTCGAATTTGGAATCTTAGTAGATTTGTCTGGAGTGGCTCCATGGGTGTTTCTAGATCTGGGATTACTTCTAGTCTTACGATTATAGCACAAGGAAACTGTTTTTTAGTCATCTTAATGCACCCCAAACTCAGAACTTCAAAAATTCAAAAACTAGAGAAAAGTCTTGAAATTTGATGTTTTGAGGATAGAAAAAGAAAGATTAATGTGAGATATGAGATGGGTAATGACTATTTGATGTTTTTGGAGAGGTTTAATGACTCAAGTTATGTTTTCAATGAAGAAAGATTCTTGGTTGAAAGTTCAATATTGATGATGTTTTGGAAGGATTGTGAGTTGATTGTGTATTTATGTGGTGTTTAGGGAGAATATTTGATCATATTGTAGTGTTTTGGTGATGATTTTCTGGTATATATGGAGTTTGGGCGGAAGAATGGTATTTCTTGCGCGGGAAGTCAAAGGGATGAGATTAAAACCCTTTTAGCTTTCTCAAAACCGACCTTCTGTAACGCGACTGGTTTCCCGGTCCGCGTTGCTAATTCGCGCAAAATTACTCATCATTTTTTTACGCAACTAAATGTTGCGTCTCCACCTCAGAGGTCAAAGAATTACCTCTGTTGACCGGGTTCCCAGTCAGTAACAACCGGGTTCCCGGTAGATGTCGACGAGCGCAACTCCACATGCACCAATCTCCTTGCATCTCCACCTCAGAGGTCAGAGAGTTGGGTAGGTCATAGCGCTGCCACCGGGTTCCCGGTTAGTGTCGACGAGCGCAAATCCAAACACGCTTTTTCTTGTGTGTAGTTGGTTGTCCAACAGTTGATGACCGGGTTCTCGGTTGTCTCCTATCTTGACGACCGAATTTTCTTTCTTTTTTGCACTACCTACCCCAAACTCAAGACCCTTTTACTCCAATAATAATAAAAAAAACCAACCTTTCTCATTTCATAAAAATTAAACACTAATAAACAACAACTACTCTTATTTATACTAAGAACTATAATGACATGAAAGCACTAACTAATATACAATTAAATTGGCTTTTGTTTAACGTCGTTAAGCTTGCCTGGTTACCTCTCGCATTTATGCAGCTTCAAGGAGGTACATGACCTCCCCAGGATGTAAATCTTCCATTCGATTGATACCCTCGCCTCCATGATATATTATCAATCGATGTCCATTCACCATGGAGGTGCGGTGCTCGATTGGATTCTTAATCTCTATAGCTCCATGAGGCGTGATCTTGGTCAAAATATAAGGACCAACCCACTTTGATCTCAACTTACCCAGATAATTACCAAACTTGGAATTGTATTTAAGGACCTCCTGCCCAACTTCAAATTTTTTTCACGAATACGATTGTTATGCCATTTTTAAGTCTTTTCATTATACAGTTTACTATTCTAATAGACATGAAATAATACTCATCTAGTTCATTCAGTTCTATCATACGATTCTTACCAGCTAAAGTAGGATCTAATTTCATCTCTGATATCGCCCAATATGCACCTAATTCAAGTTCAAGAGGTGAGTGACATGCATTACCGTACACCATGCGATATGTAGATGCACCAACGGGTGTCTTAAACGTAGTACGATATGCCCACAACGCATCATCTATTTTCATTGACAATTCTTTGCGTGTGGAGCCAACTATTTTCTCTAAAATGGATTTGATCTCTTGTTTAAAGACATCAGCTTGACTATTTGCTTGTGGATGATAAGAAGTTGATACATGATGTCTCACCCCATACTTCTCCAAAACTGCCTTCAAGTATCTATTCACAAAATGAGAACCTCAATCACTGATAATAACTCTAGGCGTACCATGTCTAGTGAATATGTGTAATTTTAAGAAATTATCACCACTCGCTAAACATTTGTTGGTAAAGCTACATCCTCTGCCCATTTAGACACGTAATCAACAGCTAGTAGGATGTATTGATTTCCATTGGATGGTACAAAGGGACTCATGAAATCCATAACCATACATCGAATATCTCAACTTCAAGAACATTATTACGTGGCATCTCATCTCTCTTAGATATATTACGGTAAATTGACATCTGTGACATTCCTTGACATATTCATGATAATCTTTATGTAAAGTAGGACACTAGAAACCGGAATGAAGTACCTTTGCAGCTGTGCGATCACCCTTTAAATGTCCTCCATAGGGTAAATCATGGAAACTAGCAACTACCGCATGGACTTCACCTTCAGGTATGCATCTTCTCACCATTTGATCACTACATGTTTTGTAAAGGAAAGGATCCTCCCAAAAGAACTGCTTTACACGATGAATCAATCTCTTTCTCTAATGAGAAGTAGCTCCTTCAGAATAAGAACCGCTAACAATACGATTTGCTATATCTACATACCAAGAAGTACTTGTTGCGTGTATCAAGAATAGACTCTCATCAGGAAACTCTTCCTTAACCAATTCGTGTCCACTATTAAACTTAGAAACTTCAAGACGCGACAAATGATTTGCAACATGATTATCACAACCCTTCTAATATTGAATTTCTAAGTCAAACTCTTATACTAACAATACCCATCTAATCAAACGTGGCTTTACATCTTTCTTCTCCATAAAGTATTTGATTGCGGAATGATCGGTATACACAACAATTTTTGCTCCAAGAAGGTAGGAACAAAACTTGTCAAATTCATACACAACAGCTAATAACTCCTTCATAATCACGGTATAATTAATCTGAGCACTTGTGAAGGTTTTACTAGCATAGTAGATAGACCTTTTCTTTTCTCTGACCTAAATCAGCACTCATAACAAGATCACTAGCATCACACATAACTTCAAATGGAATCTTCCGATCATGAGGTAATACAATAGATGCAAATATAAGTTTCTCCTTGATCTCTTTGAACGCGCCACACAAGCTTTATCAAAAAAGAATTTGGTGTCCTTTTTTAGTAAGTTACACGATGGCTTAGCGATTTTAAAAAATCTTTAATGAAACGACGATAAAAGCCAGCATGACCTTCTTACCCCTTCTACAGAAATAGAAGGGGGAGAGTCTTGATTACCTCAATCTTTGCATGATCTACTTCTAAACCTGAACTCGAAACTTTGTGTCCCAACACTATACCCTCACGAACCATGAAGTGACACTTACCCCAGTTTAAAACCAAATAAGTTTCGTTGCATCTAATTAACACCTTTTCTAAATTCGGTAAACACTCATTGAAGTTATCACCAAACATAGAAAAGTCATCCATAAATATCTTAAGGAAATTATCGATCATGTCCCAGAAGATTGCCATCATGCATCTCTGGAAGTAGCAGGTGTCTTACATAATCCGAATAGCATCCTACGAAAAGCAAAAGTACCAAAATAACATGTAACGGTTGTCTTGTGCTGATCTGCAGGGTCTACATAAATATGATTATATCCGGAGTAGACATAAAGGAAACAATAGTACTCTCTTCCAGCCAATTTATCGAACATCTGATCTATGAAAGGGAGGGGAAAATGATCTTTTTCGGTGGCCTTATTCAACTTATGATAGTCCATACACACTCTTGAACCAACAACGGTTCTTGAGGGTACGTCTTAATTCTGTTCATTCAAGATGGTAGTGATACCACCCTTCTTCAATACGCAATGAACTGGACTCACCCATTCGGTACTAGCTATGGGATAAATATTTCCTGCATCTAGTAATTTGAATACTTCTTTCATAGCTGGCATCAATATCCTTTGCCCTTCAACTGAGCATGCACTGTTATCTTCCAGAATATTTTTTTGTTAGAAATAGGAAGGGCTAATACCTTTGATGTCAGCAATAGTCCAACCAATTGCCTCTTTATTAGCTCTTAGTATATGCAACGGTTTGTCTTCTTGAGGTCCTATTAAAGTAGCTGAAACAATAACAGGTAAAGTGTTGTTAGTGCCTAAATACGCATACCTCAAGTGTGATGGAAGTGACTTATCTTCTAACTCTGGGGGTGATTCAATGGATGGTTTCTTTTTAGGTATTATCTCCCCCGGTTCTCTCACCGGTTAATAAGCTAGACGCCTATATTTTGGATTCTCGGAGTTTAGAGTCGCCACTGCTTTGGCAAGCTCTTCTATCATCTCAAGTAAATCAAGTGTTAGGGCAACCTGCAAGACATCATCAAAACTCATATAATCAATACCTCTTGCGTGGAATTCTCAATTTCATCTATTCGAAAAAATCCTCTTGGGAATCTGGAAACTTCATTGCCCTAAGCACGTAATTCCTCGTCTTGGATTCGCATAGGTAATTCTCCGTTTTCTACATCAATAAGACTATGTCCCGCGGCTAGGAACGGTCTTCCAAAAATAATGGGGACATTCCTATCCGTATCGTATTCAAGTATAACAAAATCAACAGGAAAAATTGAAGTACCTGTCTTTACGAGGACATCTTCTATTCGTCCCTCTGGATGTGCGAGGGATCTTTCAGCCATTTGCAAGAAGATAGAGGTCGGTCTTGCATTTCCTATCTTCAACCTCTCAAAAATTGATTTGTGCATGAGATAAATACTCGCACCCAAATCGCATAAAGCTTTCATTTGTCACTCATTACCAATAGAAATCCGAATCGTAAAACTCCAAGGGTCGAGTAATTTAGGTGTCAACTTACTTTGGCATATGGCACTAAACTCTTCTGGAAACCCTATCATCTCATTATTAAGGTATGGTATTTTGTTGGTGATGACTCTCTTTAGAAATTTAACATATTGTGGCACATCTCTAATAGAATCTAAAACGTCGCCAAAAACTTGGTGTCTCCTGGTGTGTGATAAAATCACCACCCATTTTAAGAGGGACACTACCCGCAAGTGCACGGGTCGTTCCAAGTACTGTGTAAATAATACGGATTTCGTTCTCAGGGACTAATTGTAAGAGTAGGATTAATTGTAAAAACAGAAAATTAAACTAATAAGATTTTTGGTTTTTATTAACAATTAAAGATGCGATAAAATAAACTACTAAATTAATTAACTGAAAAGAAATAATGAAAGTAAATAAGTTTGAACGCAAGAATGAGAAGGGTACTTGAGTCTCGCAAGGGTTTCACCTAAATCTCTATAATCAATGCTTCTATTTAAGGGTTAAACTGGTATTATTGTGTTAATTAGGACTCTAATATCTCCTAACCCCTGTCAGGGTGGTCTTAGGAGCTCTTCTACAGTACTTTAAACCTCGTCAGGGTGATTATATCTACTTTCAAATGGTTAAGTCTCTTACCTCATTGCCTGTGCGGTTAGTCTAGCCCTTCACGGTCATTGGCGAATATTACGCGTCTATTAACTAGGTCTGTAATTAACCCCCCCCCCCCCTCCCCCGTTAAGGTAAACATTTCGCCACTAAAGTGAATGGACTAATTACTATAACCTATGTTTGATTCATGACTTCAAAAATAGTAAAGGAAATGAAGATAACAGTCAACACAATATACCGAGTCTTAATTAAATAACTAAATCCCAAATTTAGAAAAACATTAATTAAAGAAATTAGGGCTTAACCCATAATGCGATTCCCAAGTACTTAATAAATTAGATCATGTTCAATTCATAAACTAAAATAAAATAATTAAATCCTAAATCACTGTCTTAAATACGAAACCTAACTAGGGCGTTGAATTGACTGTTGTTGGAAGAAAGGGATTCTTCTAGCTCTAACTTTTCCTCTGCCTTCTTGCTCTGACTTAAAAATATGTAGCGTAAAATAAATTTTAATGTATGATATGTAAAAAGGAGGTCTAAATGTCTATATATAATAGAGAATAAGGACTTGGCTTTTTTACTTTAGGATAAAAATTTAAATAATGACAAGCCCAAGTCCATATTAAAAATCTCGTAAGTGATGTACAGTTGTTGGTAAAACGGCCGTAACTTTTGAGTCTCGACTCCAAATCACCTGATTCTAATCCCCAAATCTTCCTAACTCAAAGGCGCAGCTTTCTTATTTCACAGCTCAAAGGCTAAATCAGTGTCTAAGTGGCTCAAAAACAACAATTAATAGCAGCCTTCCAGATTTCCCTCTCTATTAGTAAACTGTTCAAATATTCTTTTCTTCCTTTTGACCTCTCTGCTTGATCTTAGACTTTACTTCCCACTTCTCCTTCTTGTATTGATGCTCCATAGAATCCATGTACCTAAGAGTTTGCACTAAAAACAAACAAATAAATGTACAAAAGGTCTAAAAATGAAATAATATAAATCCAAGAGGAGAAAATGCTATATAACGAAATTAGCATAAAAGTCTATCAAATAAGTCTAATATTCACCTAAAATGATGTCTCCTAAGGGCTAATATTTAGAACAGAATTGGAGACATCACATATTTCAGTAAAGAATCCATCGAATCACTTTTACAAATTTTCAAAATTATCTCTTCACACTCACCTTCCCACCAAGTCGTTCTTTAAAGTTGAAAGTGTGGTTTGATTGTCTAATATACCAGATCTTTTCTCAAAACAAGTTTTATTTTCAGTTGTAAGTTGAGTTTTTGCAGAATATTTTTTTGTGTGTGTGGGGGTGCTAAGTGAAATTTTAGGGGGTTCATGAGCAATCTTTTGATTGCTTAAACTTATATAAAAAGTGACGATTCTAGTAATTAATTAGATTCTCTTCAAAACATAACAGATGACTCTAAGAAGTCCATTTATGTTGTTAAGCTTGCTTTTATTAAATATGTATTATACTTGAAAGGAAAATTCAAACTCAAAGTAGAAAAGCTTTCATCGAAGAAGAAAGCTCTTCATCATGCTGAGATACAAATTTCCCAACTGAAATCACTGAAACATGATGAATTGAAGGTTTGATTAAAAAAAATTAATTTTACAATCATTATTTGATTAATTGTGTGTTTGTGACACGAGGGTCCAATATTGTTGTGGAAAATATCTTGCATCTCTCACTAAGAATGGTGTTTTAATGATAAATGTTGATACTACACATACCTTTTGTTATCCGTATCAGGTTATACCAATTCTTTAATATCTTTCTTTGCTTCAAGTTCCTAACACATTGATCATTGATTAAACATTGTGAGATGAATCTTATGCAGTGTAATATATCAAAGTTTGAACGGGGAGTATATAGAATGTATTAGCAAGGATATGATTAGAGTCTGAAAATTTGGCAAGAAAGAACGTATACATGAATTAGACTTAGATAGAAAAAAAAAATTGTTGTTGGATTTTCCATCCTAAGAACCCTTGTTTAATGGTTATTGGTTTAGAACAGGTATATGTATATGCGCATATAATTATTATCTATATTTCCAGAATATAATTATCTTAGTATAGATTTTTTCGACCCTTTTGGAAACATGCATTGATTTGATGCACATTTCAGTATAAACAACTTAGTTTCTTAGTGTTGTTCTTTTTAGATTAGTCGATAGATATAGATATAGTGATCATAATTCATACCAATATTTTGGAAACAGAATCAAGTTCAACTACCAGTTTTTGAGAATTTTTTTTTCTAAATCTATTTGCTTATTTTTATATAAAGGATTGATTATAATAATGTTATAACTATAACGTAAATTTTTATCGCCTATCTAAACTAATTATATTTTTTATTTATTTAATCAATGTTTTCAAGTTAATTGATGAGAAACTATCAAAAGAAGCAAAAGTAATAGATCCATTTGTTTTAATTATATTCACTTAATTTGGGCACAATGCTAGTGTTTATATAAATGAATTTTGTAAAAAGGTTGAATATGTGTTGAGATTTATTGTTTTATGTTATTTGATCTGTAAAGATTGTTATTTGGTTTTGTTCGGATATGTTTACTATGTCGAATAAAAAAAGGATCAATTGTACAATTAGTCCCTGTGTTATGTAAAATATCCATATACCCTAAGTTTTCGCTTATCCAACAGTTGCACGCATTTATTTGTGTTGGGAACATATGTGATGTTAGCGTACACATGTGAAAAAATGGTGTAATTTACCCTAAATAAAATATTTAACTTGAGTCCCTATGACAAGTCTTCTAATTTTATGCAAGACATAACACGTATACGAGATTGTTATGATCATTTACTTTTTACTGAAATTTTTTGATTAAATTTTTTACCAATTAGTTTGGATAATCTTGATTTTTTGAATTTTTGTCCTTCAGAATTTTCAGAATCACTTGAGTACAATGAATATGGTGTCACAGATTTATGATTTTATGGAGTTTATTTTGCTTATATTTTTTGTTTTAATTCTCGTTTTTTCTTTTACAGGTAAGTATAAGATTCTTGGTGGGTTTGAAGTATGAAGAGAGAGAAGAATGAAGAAACCGAGGGTATTTTGTTAATACAATCTCTCTTTTATCTGTAACAACTATTCTGAAATTGTTTTTGTGTGTTATTTGGGATTTTCTACTTTACTTGAATAAAAACTTTTATCTTTAAATCGGATCGTTGTCTTCATTATGTTGTATTTCTCATTATGTTGTATTTCTCAGTATTAGGTCAACCTGTTTGTTTATTATTTGTCAATTATGTTATATTATTTTTTCCAAAATAAGTTTGATAAGGTTGAGATTGGTTATAAGCACTATCTCTCATGATTATTAGCTTTTAAAATAGAATCTTATTCTTATTCGGATGGTTGAACCTCATGAACTATTTATAAGAATGTTGTGGATAATTTAGGTAAATAAAATGAGTAATTCAGAAAAGGAAGCTAGGAAATGAGTACCAAAACGAATGAGTTAATAGTATAACCATAAAGAGGCTTAATAGTATGTTTTTCCGACAAACGTCATATGCATTAGAAACAAAGTCATGGTTACAAAATACAACACCAAAATAAAATAATAACTGTAAAAAACATTCGGATTTGAAAATTAACTACTGCAATTATGCTTTGAGAAACCCAAGGAAACAACTATCCTAACATCTAAGATGGCGGATGCGCCGTATGAGAGATCGCCGACATAGGTGCCAGTTAGAGAAGAAGAAAGAGACGGGATGCTCACGGATAACCCAATTAACAATGGGGAAAATACTGAACAATTCTTATCCTTATTGACAGCCAAGACGAAAAATAGACTAACTTAGAGAACACATTAAATTGAGTCTCCTAATTTGAACAGCGTCCAAATGGTTACGTCGTTGATTCCTTCATATGTGAACCCCCCAAGAAAAACCTTTGGATGGCATACCTCTCTAACATGTATGAATGTAGTAATTCCATATAGTTTATTTTATTAATATATAAATATGAAGGTGATAACTGAAAATGAAAGGGATTTTACTTCACTTGTTGAAGATGATTCTTACATTGAGAATTATGAATTTTCACAGGTTGTGAGGTCAAGCGAAGAAAAAATTGAAGGAATGAACTTTGGAGTAACACAATTGTAATTAAACTAATGGGGTATAAAGTAGGGTATAAATATTTGGCTTTAAAACTAAAACAAATCTAGAGTCCAAATAATTTGTTCAAAATGGTGGTCGTTGGTCATGGGTAATTTATGTTGAAGTTTATTAATAAGGATGATTTCAATTATGCTTTAGGGGGAGGTCAGTGGACGATTTTTTAACACTATTTGGTTGTCTGAGAGTGTACACCAGACTTCAAGTATCATGAAGCTTTTATTACTATTAATATTGCCTGGGTTAAAATCTCAAATGTGCGAATGCAAAATTACACTTCACTCATACTCAGGAAAATGGGCGATATAATATGTAAGACGGTGTGAATCGATTCACTAATAAAAACAAGAAAGATGGGGAATTATGTGTGGTTAGCCGTTGAACTTGATCTCGTTAAATCTTTAATACCAAAAATACATATAGGTGGAGATGTCTGTAAAGTTGAATATGAAGGATTGCATATGATTTGTTTTGATTGTGGGAGCTTCGGGCATCCAAAGGATAAATGTCCATTGAACGGGCATAGGGATAGTAGAAATAAAGAGGGTACATGTACTCATAAAAAAACTATGGTGAGTAGTGTGGTGTCACCGAGTGTGGAAGAACAATCGATATTCGGATAATGGATGATAATTAAGAGGGGAAGAAATAAATCAAGAGCGAGAAGACAAAATAATAGTGGACAAGTGGCGGCAAAAAATGAAAAAAATTGTGGATTGGGGTCGAGATTCGAAATACTTTTTAATGATGATAAGGAGAAAAACGCGTCGTCGGAAAGGTACGCAAAACAACCTCAGTTCATGGAATGCATATATATGCCAAAAACTACCTCGTTGGGACAAACAAGGGCCAAGTCAAGGAAATATAATGGGAAAACTTAGGGACATAAAATTATTGTGGCGACCGATTTTGAGAAAGAAAGAAAGCTGGATGCAAAGTTTTGAAAGGGTAGAATCAGTAATAGGGATTGAGGTGGAGAACATTCTTTTTCAAGTTGGGGAGATATTCGAAACTTATCATGCAGAATTTGATATCAACAACGTGAGGAATAAGGAGGCTGATTTGAAAGCTCTGAAATGCGCTCCTAGATTAAATTTTGATGCAGCAGCTTAGATCGTTGTTAATCTAGGATCTATGAGGATTTCAGCACCTGATTAGCGCAAGTTTTCTGAAGCTGCGGGTGTATTTGATGACTTCCACACTAGCCAAATTCCAGAAACGACTGGGGATGGTAAAATGAGTATGGGATATGACTAGTTAGTGTCCGGGGAAGCCTCAGATATGATTGTTGAATCCTAAGGCGCACGCCGGGAATTTATCTATGTATTTCTTAAGTTTACTAATTTGTACACCTGTAAATTATTCACATCGGTGGAATAGCTTAAACTATCTGCTGAATATTTTGATTTGGAATGTCATGGAGTTGTGGCCGGGAATTTTAGGCATGTGATTCGAGAAATGATGCGTATACACAAATTTTGGTTAACCTTTATTGTGGAGCCAATAATTAGTGGTATGAAAGAAAACGAGACTGATTCGCATGATTTACACGCTAGTGAAGGGTGGTGGGAACAAGGGGTATTGGTCGGATGAAATAATTGCAGATTGTAGGAAATTACTTGATCGTCATAGGAAATTTTTATTATTCATGTGTATAGATGGTGGTCCTTTGTGTGTTCTAAAAATAAATGCAAATGCTAATCGAACCACAACCGCAAGTGTACGGTTGTCCCAAGTAGTATGTATGATAATACAGATTCGTTCCGAGGACGGATGGTTGATCACAATGTTTAGCAAGTAGTGATTGATGCACTTATGAAAGTAAAAAATAATAAAATGTTTGTTTGGTTTTTGTTTATTAAAACTACTAAATGGAAGACAAATATTAAATGCAAGTAAAAGCTGAGACGCAAGTAAAATAAGTGAAAACGCAATATGAGATGTAGTACTTGAGAACGCAAGGATCCTCCTAATCTTACTTCCTAACTTATGTTGTTTAAGGGCTAAATCGGTCAATTACAATGGTCGGGATTCTAAAATCCTTATACCCCCGTCAGGGTGGACTATAAGGCAATCCTAAGGTGTCACTAGTCCCGTTAGGGTAAATATGATCCACCGTTGGATGATTAAGTGTTTTACCTCATTGGCCCTAGAATTAACTAAGTTCGTCAGAATCAATAGCTTTTATCCTAGATTGAATAATTAATTCTATACCTAAACCCTCCGTCAGGATGATCCACACGCCACTTATGTGGAATAGCTTAGATACTAATACCTAATCTTAGTTCGCGACTCTAAAATCAGTAAATAATCACAAATTATCGAAAAGAGTAATAAACCCAATCTAATTTAATTTAGCATAAACCCAAATTCAACATTCGTTATTTCATAAAATTAAGATTCACCCATTGCTTGTTCTCAAGCACTATTAAAAGTTTAGCTCATATTAAAATTAAAAACTAAATTAAAAGAAAGGAAATTCATATTGTTTACAAAATTAAAATATAAAAAGAACCTAATTTCTGGAATTGGAATGACTACGAACGGAGCTATAGACCCACTCCAGCTCTTGTAGCTTCTTCTTTCTTCCTTCAGTTGCTTCTCTCTGGTGTTTAATCTTGTGGAATGTGAATTGTATGAAAAATAGAAGTCCAGACCTCCTTTTATAAGCATAAATTCGTTCTAGGGCTTGGACCAGAAAATAGAATATTAATTAAATGTCCAAGCTCACTTTCTAAGCCCAAAATCCCGTAACTGCTGATACACCTTCACTAAAACGACGTTTCCCGATGCGTTATGACTCCGATTGACCTCATTCCAGTTGCTAAAGTTCCGTAACTCGATAAGGAATGTTTTCTCTTCAAATGTCAGTGGCTAAATCATCGCTTAAGCACCTCGAAATCAGCAATCTATGGCCTGGAAAATGGATTTTCAGCTCTAAAAATAATATCTTCGGGATTTATCTTCAAGTCTTGACTCTAATTCACGATCTTTGACTTTCTCTTCGGATTCCTCTCCTAGCTAACATCTAAAACCTGTAAACTTTACACTAAAAATACCAATATTACGCGCAAAAGTTTAATAAATTAAAAATGCTAGAAATAAAAAGGTAATTCCGGATTATTGCAATTTAAGTCCAAAAGTCTATCATATTAATTAAATAAACACCAAAAATGATGTCTCCCAAGGGTCGAAAATAAGAACAATTAGGGAGACATCAATAGACATGCTAACTCACGCACGGATTGATTGGATAAGATGGGAGCGTCAATGAGAGATGCACCAATTTCGTATATGGACCCCCCAGAGGAACTTTGGAGAATATTAATATGTGACAGGAGCAGATGGGCGACAACGCCACTATTGTTAGCGTTCTGTCAGGACTTAATAAGTTTTAGGTTAGACTTACCGGTCTTCTTTATATCTCATTTGTATTTAAAATAAGATTATAAGTTGTAATAAAGAGAAAGTAGAGAGAGGTTAGAGGGTTTCTCTTCCTAGATCTTCCCGATTTAGCGTCTAGCTTACCACTTTGATCTCTCTTTCCCTTTGCTTTTGATGAGCAAAACAAAATTTAACATTATTCGAGGCTTTTCACCAAAGGATTTAGATCCCAGAGACCTACTTAAGCACCAAGTTGAGTCTGCCACCAAAAAGCCACTGAATCTCATGAATATCACATCATGGGCAATATCATATTTCTGGCTCCTTTTGAGCATGAGTAGCCTCACGCGACCTCATAACTTGCATGAAGTTGGTTTGCTTGGTTCCCCTTTGGCCAAATCTCAAGTTACTTTGATAGAAAATTATAGGGCTCTTGTGTTGAGTCACAAGATTGAATATTTTCCCCCATTTGTTGATAAACAGAGATCTTACACAGGTTGAAGTGTCGTGTGCAGCCATGTTCGACCATCTTTTAGGCTCGACAGACCTCCCTCGACCGAGGAGCTTGGAGGATGAGCAAATAGATCTTCTTCGTTCTTGTAACATTTTGGCCCACCTTGATCCTAGTTTGGTTGGTTGAAAATACTTATATAGTATCCAAAACCATTCTACGACATGGATTTGATAAGGATTCTAAGGCTTTTTTGGGAAAAGCATGAGATGAATAATATTCACACCAAGTGTTTGTGGAGAAACTTTTATTATACCCTTGGTTTATATAGGCTCTTTGGAAGGCTCAAAAGATTCAATTTCTATATCTAATGAAGTACATTATATATCAAATAATGTGATCAATTTAGGGCATGAAAGGACCACCCAAGAACCTATGAGTTCAGATAGAACTTGGTCACCGATGTGATAAGCTCGGGTCAAATTAATGAAGATAGTGTTATAGGAAAAAAGTGGACTAGAAGAGTGCCCTTCTAAACAATAGGAAACCTTCGTTGGGCATCGAACACCCATATTTTGAACCTATTAAAAGTGAAAAGTTGCAACTTCTTCATAGTGATGTGTTGACTGTATAAAAAACATATGGTTTATCTTTTAGCGTTTATGTAGTGGAGAAAAGGAACTAGTACATGGTTGATATTCGAAGAATTGTTAGATATTGGAATGTTATTTGTCATGTGCGTAAACACCCCAGTGGGGGTATTGTTATTACATTCGAGAATGATGAAGAAAGAAAGCTTAACTAAACTAAAGGTACTTATTCCTCCTTTGGAAGGATGCTCTAGCTAGCCGAAATTCCTGATTTCTTTGACTTTGGAAACCTTGAGAGCACAAAAAGTCCTACTTGGATCATTATCTGAAATTTACCGAAGCAAACTCGCACTAACCTTGGCATTGCGAATATAGCTTCCCAAGTACGAAACGTATTAAAACTAATTGGGTTACATTGATAAGAAAGGGTGTGCTACACTCGGATTTTAGTTGAGACTGATTTAAATAAACAAAGGGAGGAGTTTGTGAAGGGTTTTTCAATGAGAAAAAGATTTTTTAAACATAAGGGGAATACGTGGACCTATCACTTATTTGTAAGAAGTGTAAAGATTTTGGGCACTCTGAGGATAAGTGCTTTTATAATCATTCAATAACCCGGGTGATTTTGTGTGGAACATAAGAATAGCTTCAGAAACGAGGTGTTTAATCCCTCCAAAAACCATGTCCAGCACATGCTTAATGATAGAAACCAAGAGGATACACCAGCTGCAAACACCTTTCACAATAGCAATGTTAAAGCTCGGGCACAGTTACTAAAGAGAAGCAACTCTATCCCAACTGTTGGAGAAGTTGCACGGTGTTTGGAAGCTCTGCATGAGTTTTCCATCGGAATCTAGCATGCATGGTGCAAGCAAAATAGCTCCGCCAACAATCCTTTGCAATAGATTGTCGTGTACTAAAGCTAGGAAATGTACATCTACAAGATTGGGAATTATAAACATAAGAATAATCAACAACAATCTCTTAAACACAACATTTTTCTAGTAAAAGCAACAACAAATTCTGATAAATAAGCAACAATAGTTTTTGGCTATTGATTAGCAGTGTTGCACGAGAAGCAGTAAAGGGAGCCAAAATCTAAATTATTTGGTTAAAAAATATATTATACTTGAAGAAGTCATGAATATAATTCGACCACTTCCCAACCACCCTTTAATCTCATCCCAAATATCTCTAGAATAAGCACATTAAAAACAAAGATGTTTATTTGATTCAAAATCATCACCACATAAATCACAAAGAGGATCCAATTCCAAGTAAGGCATACGATATTTTGTCTTGAGTCTATTATTTAGGATCATCAAATAACAATGGCATGTTTAGAAGGGACCCAAGAAAGTCAAACAATATTAGCCCAAGACTTCACAAATGATCTCCGACGAAACAAGTCATAAGGTTTTCAATATAAAGCAAAACAATTATAGCTAGATACCTCATTAATAATCCGATGATCGTATACCAAGAACCACCGAGCCCAGATACACTCTCTACCTTCCACCCAAGTAACCCTTCAGTCACCTCCTTAAGCTCTCAAATGTTCTTCATCAACGGAGAATCCAATTTTTTAGGTTTTCGCTCCCAAGATATAACATTATGAAGATATTCCCCATGGATCCATTTTATCCAAAGAGAATCATATTTCTCTACAATCTTCCGAAGCATCTTCACTAATAATGCTTACTCAACTCTTTCAAACCAATACCACCCTCCTCATTCGGAAAACAAATTTTACTTCATTTGATTTGTGGCGACTTCCTAACCCAATAGAAATTTCTACAAATGCTTATGACACAATCTCATAAACCAACCGAAACCGAAAATATAGTGAACCAAAAGCGAATAAGCGAATAATCCCTTGAAGAACTGATTGAATGAGTTCTAATCTTTTCACAAAAGAAATAAAGTTGCATTCTAAAATCTTGCATACCCCTATTAAATTACAGTTGACACAAAAAATTATATAATAATTTAAAAATTAATTTTACTAATATACCCTTTTATTCATATATCGACAAAAGATAAAGAAATAGTTCTTTTTGCAAAACCAAATAAAAAACGTGAAACTCATTTATCATTTCATTCAAAAAAACTAAACGCTGGTCTTTTAAACTCTTTACCCATTTGACACACACTACCACACCAACAACCAGTCATATAAACAGAAAATATCTGAGTTTCAATAATCAAAGAGAAAAATCGTCCTGATTAAAACTAGTTTCAATAATTTAGATAATTCGATTAATACAATTAAGATTTGTTCATATTTTAGAAGATTTTAAAATTTCAACAGTTTTTTTTTTAATCACATTAACAATTATTGAAAATGGTTTAAATACCCTGCTCTTTACTCAGGTTTTCACTGTTTATGTTGATACTCATCATATTAAATAGGAAAAAACATAAATTATTGGGATTAATCCCATCTAACTTGTTTGTGTTAATTAATTTAAATCCATTTATTAACTAATTTTTAATTAATTAAGAAAAACTATTTGTCCGAACTGTATAGGTAAGATTTTGAGACGGTTAATGTTTGTGATTGAAGGGTTATATTGTGCACAAGTATTGATGTAGGTCTGGTATATTTTGAGTATATATATTTTGGTGCTAAATGTGTAGATTTAAGTAGAGTATTAGTTCATGAAATACTTAGTGATGCAATATGGGATAAAGGTTTGATGGGATAAATCCAATTGCATTATTATGGGATCAATCCCATCAAATAAATGTTGATAGGATGAATCCTTTTACTATAAGATTTGTTTGACTAGATACATGGCGTTCTTGAAAAATTACACTGTTTGTCCATGTGTTATGCGAAATATCCACTATGTTTTTTCAAGAATTAGCATAAATTTTTCTGTGTTATATAGATTAACATTACAAGTCTACACTCACTAGGTGTATTTTTGCTACTTTTTGATATAGCACAGGGTATATATGTTGCTACTCTTTATAACTGTGGTAGTAATGGTGCAATTTATTATATTCTGCATAATAGATGTATGGTACCATGGTCTAATTATAAATACCGTGAATAGTCAATACATCTTGTAATTGGTTGAGACCGCCCATCTATACTTTTAACTGATGAGATTAGTCCCACCTGGCATATTGCTCCACTTTACACTAGTGTCTTTGGTAAAATATAAGTCCCGAAGACCCCTTACTACCTTTCGATTGCCATTTTTTTGAACTTGAACGATATAATTTCTGTGAACTAATCTAGAAAGATTCACTATGAAGTTGAGGCTCAAATTTTGCTAATAGAAGGTGGTTTTGAGCAAAAGGGGTTTCTTTTAGTAAACAAACTTAGACTGTGAGTTTTTTTGTTCAAAGAGTCATTATCTGGGGCAAATACTCAAAATTAATATCGGTATGAGTTTGATTAAAAAATTTAAGGCTTTCTATATTAGTTTCTAGTATGTATCGAAAACTAGTTAGTAATTATTATTTTTTTAGAAGCTTCTTATAATGGTTTTCATTTCTTATGTGGCGAAAGATATCTTCAGGTTAGATATTTGATCATGAAGTAATAGAACGATTTTAATTATATACATCGAAGTCATATAGATCTCGATTTCAAAGGTGCACATTAAAAGTAACTTTGTCCTTTGTTTACTTTAATTGATACTTGCATATAGAGAATCATATGAATGTAAATTTGTCTTTAGAATCTACGATCAATGCATGAACGAGTAATCATCATATATGGGAATGGAACAAGTTCAACAATTTCCATATTTACAAAAATGGCTTGGTATTTATGTAGATGCACTACTGGAATTCGCATGTTTACCGACGACACGTGTCGTCGGTAAATCCCCGTAATTCGTCGCTAAACCTGATTCGCGACGACAGGTCGTCGCTAAAACGGCGTTCTTAGAAATTGGTCGGTAAATTGAGTCTTACCGACGACTCGCCTCGCCGGTAATAGGTTAATTAGTTTTTCTTTTTTTCGTGGCCGATAATTGAATTACATTAATCTTTTTTTTAATTCATTTTGCCGACAACATTTACCGACGACTTGTTGTCGGTATTTTTTTTAAAAAAAATTTCTTAAATCCTAATTAAATATTTATTTTTTATACGTATTAGCGACGACATTGAAATGATGAATGTCGTCGTTAATACTTTGAATGTCATCGGCAATTTATATATTTTTTTTTAATTTTAAAATACAATTTTTTTTTATTTTGTTTTGATTTTATTTTTGTTTTTATTATAAATATGATACGAATAAAATTGATATATATGAAATAAAAATTCAATAATTAATAGAAAAAACCGAATCATAATTAAAACCGTAAAAAAAGTCTTACATAAAGTAAAAAGAAGTCAACATAATTCAAACACACCAAACAAAAGTCTAAAAAAACCGAATCATAATCAACAGAAGTCTAAAAAACCAATTAAAAGTCAAATTAATACAAACCAACTCCAACTTAAATAAAACCAACTCAAACATCATCATCATCATCCTCTTCATCTTCTCTTTCCTCGGGACTCCTTCTCGGGGGGGGGGGGGGGGGGGGGGGGGGGGGCTGGGGGGCGGCGACCGGGGCTAGTCCTTGAGCTATTCTCATACCATTCAACGTATCGAAAAGCGTGTCCATTAAGCTCGGTGGCTGACTCGACTGGCTCGAAGAAGCAGTGGGCCTGGTCGATGTGGAGGATGGATCTGGTATAGGATTAAGTCCTTGAACCACTCGAAGCTCGTTCATGCCTGCGAACATCGCCTTCAGTAGCTCCTCGCTCGCAGCGTCCGGCTGTGTAGCAGTCTGTGCTCTCTTCCTTACCGGTCCAATGGTAGGCACCCAATGTCTTAACTTCGGTGGGCCATGACCTCCATAATGGTCTCTAAAATCGCATCCATCTGCTCCTCCGCAGTAACTTCGGTGCCCTCGGCTGCAGCCTCCACAACCTTCTTTTGCATCTTCCCCCGTAAAACACCCAGTAATTAGATTTTAATTTAAAAATAAATTAGATTAATATCAAAGTAAAGTTAAAAATAAAAATATTAAGTAATGAAAAAAAAACTTACACAAGCTTTTTCTAATCGCTCGTCCCGATAGCTGTCAGTAGCCGAATCGTAGGAAAGGTGATCGAAGTAGCCGCTCAAAGGAGGAAGCTCCATCTCCTCTTGGATCTGATCGTCGGTGAAAGTCATCGGCTCCTTCGTCACGGTCTTAAGCGTCCCTTATACAATTTTCAATACCAAATATTAAATAACTAAAAATAAATAAATTATTAAAATACTAATTTATATTTTTATTAAATGTAATTTTACCTCCATAATAACCTCCCTAGTCTGGGGGATAGGTTCCGAGATCCCGCCCTGCTCGAACTAGTCTGCTGCTCCCGGTTTTTCCGATTAATCTCCGCCTGGGCCTACAAATAATTAAAAAAAGAGAGTTATAAATATAATAAATAACGAGTTATAAATTTAATAAATATATTTTGTTTTTTGTACCTTAACATTTTCATCATCCCAATTCTTCTTAGCAATAGCCCAATACTCGGGTTTAACATCCGGGGGATCGAGACCTTTGTTGTAGTAGTCCGACTTCAAGTCGGATTTCCATCTCCGATAGCAGGCCGAGGACATACTGTTCAGCTTATCCGCAATGTCCTCCCAGTCATCTTTTCTCCTCCACCCCTCCAGGTCGAAAAATTCTTGAAGACGTCTGTAAATACCACCTCTCCGATTATCGGGAACGTCTAACCATTGTTTGTACATGGGGGGGATGTATTCTCGAACCGCGTCCCGATCACCTGACCCACGTGTTTATAGTATGGGCCCACTATATTCCACGTCTTGTCAATGACGGAGAATTCTATCGGTATGGGCCACCCAACTCTTTTTAGCGTCTCCTGGGCGGTTCTGATCGAGGTGGTGCTTCGGGGGTTTCCGAAGTCTTCTCTTCGGATTTCCTGTTACATCGAGTAAAATTTATTAATTATTTATTAAAAAAAATTAAATTCATGAAATTGAAATTGAAGTCTTTTTTACCTGAAGGTTGGTCGCAGTCTTGGAGTCCCCGATTAGGACCCCTCGGGGGATCGCTTCCAAATCCATCACCATCGTGACTACGTCCCATCACATCAGCCATCTACAATTGTAAATATTACTTATTAGTCCCTATATTTGAATTAATTGCAAGTAAGTCCTTGTATTTTTTTATTTTTCATTTTAGGACATATATCTATTTTTCCTATATATTTTAATTAATTGCAAGTATATCCCTATATTTTTTTATTTTTCATTTTAGGACATATATCTTTTTTCCTATATATTTTAATTAATTGCAAGTAAGTCCCTATATTTTTTAATTTTGCATTTTGGTGCATTTATCTATTATGCCTATAATTTTTAATATATTGCAAAAAGGTCCCTATATTTTTTAATTTTGCATTTTGGTCCATTTATCTATTATTCCTATAATTTTTAATATATTGCAAAAAGGTTCCTATATTTTTTAATTTTGCATTTTGGTCCATTTATCTTATTTCGATTTCCACAAATTACATAACAAGTCCTTTTATCTCTAAAAATCAATACTAAAACATATCATACATATCAAAAAATACAAAATCATATCAAAACCCTAGTTTTCTAAAAAAATTCATAAATTCATCATTTTGTTATGTTTTTAATTCGAAAAATATACTAAACAACCTAAAATAACATCATCAAAATTCGGATTAAGCTAGAAACACCATTACAATCACAAAAAAATTCAATCCAAAAAACAAAACAAAAAAAAGCAAAATAAAATCGAAAATAATTACCTGTTACGTGGATAATGTGTAGTTTTCATCTATGAATCCATGCCAGAAACAAGGAAACAAAAAACAAAACAAAAAAAAAAGATATTAGAAATTGAAATTAAAAAGTAAAAACTAGAAATTGAATGGTGTTTATGGAAGGATTAAGCTTACCTTGTTGTTGGATTTGTTGTTGGATTGCCTCGGAATAGCTTGGAATGGGAGGAAATGGCGTTTTTTTGGAGTAATTTTTGTGGAGGATGAGTAAGAAATGAGCTCGGTTAGGTCATATAGGAAAATTAATTACCGACGACGGGCGTGTCGTCGGTAATCCTTTATTATTCGTCGTTAATAAGGGACACGTGGCCCACTCCGTACGCACGACGCTAGCGTGTCCCAAATTACCGACGACAGGGGCGTCGCTAATTACAAAATATCGTCGCTAATTTTCATGGACGGGAAACTTGACCGCCCATGTTGACCAATGAAAATTTGGGGACTAATTACCGACGACGGGGACTTTGAATATCGTCGTAAATAATTAACGACGACATTCAAGTGATTAATGTCGTCGACAATCCTTTGCATGTCGTCGTTATTTTTTTTTAATTTTATCCTTTCTCTTTTATATGCTTCCTCTATTATTTATTTCTTTTTTTTTCAAACAATTTTTCTTCAATCTTATTCATTTCTTCCTTGTTAGTGTTTGGTGTGTTTGGTCAACTATACGACTCAAATGTTAGTGTTTGGTGTTTTTGGTCAACTATACGAGTCAAATGTTAGTGTTTGGTGTGTTTGGGCAACTATACGAGTCAAACTTGAGTCAAATGTTAGTGTTTGGTGTGTTTGGTCAACTATAGGAGTCAAATGTTAGTGTTTGGTGTTTTTGGTCAACTATACGAGTCAAATGTTAGTATTTGGTGTGTTTGGTCAACTATACGAGTCAAACTTGAGTCAAATGTTAGTGTTTGGTGTGTTTGGTTAACTATAGGAGTCAAATGTTAGTGTTTGGTGTTTTTGGTCAACTATACAAGTCAAATGTTAGTGTTTGGTGTGTTTGGTCAACTATACGAGTCAAACTTGAGTCAAATGTTAGTGTTTGGTGTGTTTGGTCAACTATACGAGTCAAATGTTAGTGTTTGGTGTTTTTTGTCAACTATACGAGTCAAATGTTAGTGTTTGGTGTGTTTGGGAAACTATACGAGTCAAATGAGTCAAGCTTAAATTCAAATTCAAATACAAATACAAAAAACAAAAAATACGTGTAATAAAAAAAAGACAAAGAAAGTTTTCAACTAGCCAGTTTCATCTCCACTGTCAACTATAGGCTCACCATCACTATCAAACTCAGTAGGTTCTTCATCTCCATATTCTTCCCACGTGTCATCCTCTATTTCCTCGTTCTCATCCTCGGTGGGGCCCGTTTATCGGTTTCCTTGTACGAAACCCTATCTTCTCTGAGATTATGTTTGATAGGTAACCAACGTCTATGATCAAAATAAACAACCCCTTTCCTCACCTTCATCGAAGGAGTGGAATCCATGCATCCTGGGCAAGCCATGTAACCTTCACCCGACCATCCTGAAGCGTATGACCGAGCGGGGTAATCATTGGTCGTGGACAACACACAAACCTTCATTAAAAACATTTGCTTCGTGTGGGCGTCATACGTATGGATACCTATTATCCACAACATGTCCAACTCGTCAATAACAGGGCGGAGAAAGACATATGTGTCCTTTCCGGGTGAGCGGGGACCCGGAATCAACAAACAAAGCTGAAATGTGGTCTCCTTCATGAGTGTCCACGGTGGCAAGTTGTAGACGGTCAATATGACAGGCCACATACTGTACGAGTTGTTCTGCATGGAGAACGGACAAAACCCATCGAGCCCCAGGCCCAAATACACATTCCGAGGTTCACTAGCAAACTCAGGATGTAGCGCTGCAAATATCTTCCAACTATCACCATCAACCGGATGACGCAACACATCTCGATCGGAACTTTTTCCGGTATGGTGCCAAATTATTTCTTCAGCGGTGTGTTTCGATGCGTATAGTCGCTTCAATCTCGGAGCAATCGGAAAGTAACGAAGCTTCTTATGCGGTACTTTGTTACCCTTTTTCGGGTCATATCTTGATTCACCACATACTGGACAATTATCGAGTTTTTCATTCTCCTTGTAAAGAATTGCACAATCATTCAAACAAACATCGATAGTAATATACCCCATACCCAAACTTTTTAGTTTCTTGTTGCATGCTTCGTAAGAATCGGGCAAGTTGTGAGGTTTCGGTAAAACACGACCAACCAACTCTAACAGCTCGGTGAATGAAGTGTTACTCCACTTGTTCTTTACTTTTATGTGCATAAGCTTGGCAATAAAATTCAATGAACTCATCGCTATACAATCAGGATATAATTCTGTTTCCAATTCCTCGAACAGCGAGTCAAAACTGTTTTGACTAGGAAGATGTGCGTCTCTCATCTTAATATCTCCCGGATGTCCACCAATATAGTAACTCTGTCTCACATCCTCATAAACACGTTGCATTTTGTTATCTCTATATAGTACTTGAATTGTCTCGGGAATTACCACCTCGTTCTCACCGTGTTTTGTCCAAACAAGATATGATTTGTTGAAACCGTGTTTTAGAAGGTGGGCCCTAACTTCGTCGATGGGTTTTCGAGAGTAATTATTACACTTCGTACACGGGCAATACATGAAACCTGTGGTACAATCTTCACTTTTCTCCGCATATTCGATAAAACGAAGAACTCCAGATACATATGCTTCCGGATTCATCTCTTGGCAACAATTTTATACAACTAGACAAATGAAATATATAATTATTACAACCCAATTAAAAAGAAGATTAAAAATTAAAACACATTAAATGACATAATAAAAATTACAAACCATTGAATGAAAAAATATTACAAACCATTGAATGAATAAAATTACAAACCATTGAATAAATAAAATTACAACACAATATATAGATAATAAATTTCATATAATTAATAAAACAAATAAAAATATATGAACACAAAAAATTATATACAAACATGCATACTACACAACATAATAATAAAAAAAATAAAGCAAAACACATGTAATTCATCAACCTAATCATGTCTAATTATAGCAATTAACATATATTCATTAACACAAAAATTAAAAAAGCATGAAATTTCTTGAAAATACCTTAAATTGGATGGTTAAGAAGAGGATTGATGACCACAACCCACCTAGACAATGTACTAATTCACCTAATCACATCATATACCAACAATTGAACACAATTATAAAATAAAAATTAAATTTTAAAAACATGAAATTTCATGAATTTACCTTAAATTTTGTGATGAAAATGGATATTGATAATGCCCCACCTTGATTATGGACCCGGGAATGGAGCAAGACGAATTGGGGAATCAATTAGGGGGAAAAGAAAATAATTCTGGGATTTTTTGGGAGAAATTCGGAGGTGTTTTATGGTGTGTGTGGGTGTTTAATGAGATAAAAAACCTGCTGTCTACACAAATTTATTACCGACGACACGCAATTCGCCGGTAAATTAACATATTCGTCGCTAATTACCAGCGAAAAACGTCGTCGTAAGTATTAGCGACGACATTTTCACGATAAAAAAAATATCAATAGATTACCGACGAAGTTCATACTATTATCGACGAACTTTTGTCGGCAATATTTAGTGACAAAGCCGTCGTCGTTAATCTTGAATTATCACCGACGACCCGTAACTCGTTGGTGATCTGTCGTCGGTAAACAAGCGATTTCTAGTAGTGATGATACACTTGAGCTTGGACATATAGTGGAGGCTCCACATATTTGTGCAGCTACTTCAATAATGCCGCAAGAATGGGGTGAGAAAATTGGAGATTCATTAAAATTAGATAAATCTGGTTTTGAATTACATCTCTTTACACTCATCCAAGCTCGGGTTGGTGGTAACTGGTATTTTATTCTAATTTATCATTTTATGTGCATGATTCAGAACTATTTTTTGTGAAAAGAATACAGGTTTAATTTTAATTATTGCAATTTAGGTGCTCAACTACTTGGAATCTTATCCTTCACCGCCTAGTTATTTGCAAGAACTTGAGATACATAAGATGCAAATTATAGTTGGAGCTCCATCAAAGAGACCACCAAAAAATCATATAATAGAGGAAAAATTAGTCCCCATGTTTTGATATATAGATTCAATTATTGCTGATCTACAGTTTATGCATAAATTATCTATAGTTAATGATGTAAAATATATTAGACCCGATGAATTAGGTAATTCTTTAATTTATTGCACAACGATTTCTATACTATCACTAAAGAGGTTCATTTAAGAAGTCGAATTGTTCGATTAATTGGCCTTGAGGTACTACTACTTTTGAGTTGGATTAACTTGTTAATATTTTGCGTTAAAAATGTAAAATGGAACAATGCATGGTTCTGCTAAACCCCCTTTTCCTAAGGTGGTTTTAGGGAAAGGAAAAAATGGGAGGAATCGTCTTTGGAGGATATTGTAGTTAAAGAAGACATTTTTGGAGGGTTATGCTACTCAGATTTAGCTGGAGTGAATTTAGAAGTTTTAATTTTTACTTTTAGCATTATTTTATCTTTTTTACCATACTTGTACTATGTATAAGCAGAATCTGATTACAGAGGCGTCTAATTTCAGGAATGAATTATGGAAGGGAATACGCAATCTTAGTGAAAAAAAGTTTAATTGTTTTAGTGCATAAATTGTCTAACAGAAGCCCTAGATATGTACAAGACAATGCTACACAACTAGCTCTTTCACATTTTCTATAAGAAGCAAAATGTCTCGGAATCCCATGGGTACTTGTTATTAGTAATAAATTTTCAATGAGTGTACATGAGCAAAAAGCAACTATTAACGTTGTTTTGCAAGCATATCAAGCGTAACCTAGAATAGCCGAATTTGAAATTCATGCCCTGTGTTATGCCCTTTTAGGGTACAACACAATATCATATATAAGTTATATTAATATTTTGTAAAAGCCTTTTCTGAAAAAAGTTGTTGTTTTGCCTGTTGATGGTGTCACTGCTATATGTTAGGTTTTTCATTGTGCACTTTGAAAACACTAAGATGTTGCTTTTGTGGACATCAAGACCCCAAACTCACACCTTTGTCGTCCCGGCAAAGTAAAATAAAAACAAAGGCCTTTTAGGTGAACGCAGAAGGTAGAATCTAGTAATTACACCTAAAGCACAACTTAAAATAAATCTCATATAGTATGCTCTAGGATTTAATATACACATTCACATATCATGCAAAATCAAACACAAAACAATATCAATCCAAAATTAATTTCACATATCTCAAGATGGTGGCTATAGGGTGTTCATCGATCCTTACTTGCTTTGAAAGCTCCACTTAGCATATTCCCTATTAGCTGAATCACAGACTCAATATGTATCTAGGAATCACGAGGTCTTTACGGTTTTAATATAGGCTTAGGGACGGTATGGTATGTATATTTGGTAAATTTGAAGTGAGCTTTTGGCTCTCTCCTCACTTACCATCAACAAACTGTCCAAGAGCTTGAGTTTACACTCGAATATTGTTCTCGCTTAACCCATTTGATGCACTAATTTAGCGTCCCCAGATTAACCCAATAAGCACTAAAGATGATTCACATAAAATTTTCCTCTTTTCCGGTCCAAATATGTGTATTCTTTTCATATGATTTCTTTTTTTCTTTTGTATAGCTATGACTCTCTTTTTGATGTTAAGATATCATGCTATTTTTTCATAACATTTTTTTCTTTCATAACTTTCGATATCTTTTTTCATTTATTCTTACCCCGGCAAAGGGTTACAATATAATCACTGTGAATCATCATCAAAATAGAACAAAGCACAATTAATAAGCTCCAAACATCCCAACCCAATGTAAATTCCCATAGTAGTGGACCCACCACCCCAAACTCAAGCTCAAGACAGGAAGTCTCAGGATCGTTATTCAAGTGCAGGTCATATGGAAATTCCTAATAGACTAAAGGGATATTGACTTATAATGTGGCGACAAAAGAAAGGCTTAAAGGCTAAAAATGGGGCTAAGAAGGATATAATTAATTCAGGGTTAAAAGGCCAAAAAGGATTCAAAGGGCTAACAAAGAACTGCCTCTATCATTTTCCTATTTACACAACTTGCCTCTAGATCATACCTAAGTGGGTTCTCTACTCATTCAGATCTCACGTTCTACAAACCACTCATTTTCCTTAAGTACAAGTTTACTTCTTTTGCATTGTTCATTAATTCTTCCTATCAATTACCTCATGTTTCATGCAATCTACGTGTGTTTTACACTAACTCCTAAAGTCAACTATTTTCTATCGTAAATTCATAAAAAGCATGCTTGATGGGGACATTTAAAATACTCTACAGTCAAAGGCAACCCTTATATTAATTTTATTGGAAGCATGTAAAACAAATAACACAAAAAATTGGGATGAGGCAACGAACCCCACCCTAAACTAAAAAATGAGTCGTGTCCCCACTACTCGAAAAAGACTCAATAAAGCAAATAGCTAATAAAACAAATGAGAAAAGGATAGGAAAATGTATCAGAACCAACACGAGGCTGGTTTCCATGGTTGCGTGTAGGTTGAGCTCCTCTTGTTGCGTAGGTGGCATGTTTGAACATTGCTCACTCCACGTAATATGTCTTGCATAAGCTCCAACTCTTTTGTGACTTTTCCTAGGGTTGTCAACACCTCTTCATGTTTAACCTCCAAAATTTCATTCTTTCAACTACATCTCACTCAACACCAAAAGTAATAAGAGGATCTTCAACTTCTTCTTCCTCTTCATGGTATTCTCGACCTCCCAATCTTCGTCATCTTAATGAACCCCCAAACTCAAAACTTCAAATATTCAAAAACTAGAGAAGAGTTTTGAATATTGATGTTTTGAGGATTTGTAATGAAGGATTGTGGTGATATATGAGATGGGTAATGATTATGTAGTGGATTTGGGAAGGTTAAATGAATGGGATTGAAGCTTTGATGAAGAGGCTTAAGGTTGAAGGAGAAGATTTCTTTGCGTTCTTGAATGATTGTGGTATCGGATGTGTGCTTGTAATGGATTAGGAGGAAGGATTTAATGTTCTTTGGTGTTTTAGTGGTGTGGTGCAGGTATATAATGGTTTGGGGGTAGTTCATAATGACAACTTGCATGAGAGGATAGGTTCAAAGAGGGCAAAATAGGGTTCTAATAGGGTTTTGGTGAAGTCCCGCTGGTCGGGTCGGCATACCGGGCAGATGACCGGCTAGCCCATCCCAGACCGCGTCGATATTCCCCTCTCGGCAAAAACCCGTGTCAGATACCCATGGCGTCGCGTTTTTTATTTCTGAAACCACGGGGTGGCATACCTGTCAGCTGACCGGCTTGCCGGTCCTGTAAAAGTAGCTTCGTCTAAAAACCCGATTCAAAAACCCGTGGCCATTATTTTTCTTCGCCGGCATACCGCTCCCCTGACCGTTATACCGATCAGGCATTTTAATTTTTCTTTCGTCTCGGCAAAATACCCGATTCCAAGACCCGTGGCCTCTGGTTTTTCCTCCGCCGGTATACCGGAGATTTCGGCGGTATACCGGTCCGTGCTGCAGATTTTTCCTTTTTGTTCCTTAGCACCCCAAACTCAATTCCTGCACCATTCAACACACTACCTTTCTCATTTCTTTTGCAAATAAACACTAATACTCGACAATTACTTATAATTATACACTAGGAATTGAAAAACATAAAGTAATAAACTAATATACAATTGAAATGGCTTTTGTTTAACTTCGTTAAGCTCGACTGGTTACCTCTCGGGTCATTTTTTAAACATAACCTCCCCAGCAGTGAGTGAGGTTGTCAACATTTGCTACACGGAACTTGCATCCCTTAGCTTTTATTATTACCAATTGATCCGAGATAACTTTGTGACCATGAAAGGTCCTTGCCAAGAACTCTTGGCTTCACGTGCTTTCGGAGGAGGATCAGGCTTTTTCATTGCGACTTCTTCGCCCACTCTGAAATTCTTCTTTCTTTCTTGCGTAGGTTCTTTAGAAACCTTCATATCACACGCCTTTTCTTTCTTCTTAGCATGGTCAAGGTGTGGATTTACTTAGGATATGGAGGATCTTTATTAGGTGGTTTCTTTCTTAGCTCTCTTTCCTCCATTCATAAGGTTTCCACAACCTTAGTTAACTCTTTTTTCTCTTGTTCAATCACATCTACCCGAAAGCAATCCTCCTTAGAATCCGGAAAATTCTATATAAGTGGTAGTCAAGATCATTTCTGGCCCCACTTATCATTAATATCATTAATTGATATCTATTCTTTAATCAATATTATAAAGTAATGTTTTTATAAAGCTCAAATCTTCTACATAAGTGGTGGTCAGTATCATTTCTGACCACACTTATCATTAAGGTAATTGATTGATACCTATTGTTTAATCTATTTTATAAAATAAAGTTTTTTTTATACGGCTAAGATCTTCTACATAAGTGGTGGCCAGGATCATTTTTTACCCCACTTATCATTAAGATCATTAATTGATACATATTATTTAATAAAAAGAATTATTATTTACATTCATAAATTAATTCCTATTACTTAATGAAAGAATATTACCAATCCCACCAGAAAATCTATATTATAAAATAAAACTATCTAACAAAGGAGAATAAAATCGTTTCATTTATTAACCCTCAAAATTCGCCCATTTTTTTTTCTTATATGCACGTTATATCTATATTATAAAGTAAGGTTTTTTATACAGCTCAAAATTTCTACATAAGTGGTGATCATGATCATTTATGTCCCCACTGATAAAGTAAGATTTTTTTTTATGACTCAGATCTTTTAAGTGGTGATTAGGATCATTTCTGACCCCACTTATCAAATAAATAACTATTACTTAATAAAAAGAATTATTGTTCCCATTCCTAAATTAATTTCTTTTACTTAATGAAAAATTATTACCATTCACACCAACGAAATCTATATTATAAAACAAATCTATATAACAAAGGAGAGTAAAATCGTTTGATCAATTTATCCTCAAAATTTGTCCATCTTTTTCTCTTATTTGCACGTTAAATATAAAATTTAAAACTCATCTCTTCGCACTCTCATTCTAACAAAAAAAGAAAAATGAAATCTATTTCACACTCACCTTACCACACCAAGCCGCTCCCCTGCACAAGAAAATTGCCGCCACTCAAGACGATTATCCACCATCATCAACCGGCTTGGCGAAGAACCCAAATTAAGGTAAAAGTTATATTTATTTCTAAGCTAATCTAATTACGTTCGCAATTTTTTTTAAATTATATGATTTAAGTATAATTACAGTCGTGTTGTTTATTATATTTTTATACAAATCCTACAATGGCCATTGTTATAATAGTTGGAAGCCTTTTACCATGTTAGAAATGATGCGCCGAGAATAGCCTTATTTTGTTGGAATAAGCAATTTGGTTTTATACTCTATTTTTTGAATTATTTTGTAGTAAATATCGATTTGGCGGAACTGCTAGAGATGGAAGACATAGTGGTGTCTCCTGGTGTGTGATAAAATCACCACCCCTTTTACGAGGGACACTACCCGCAAGTGCACGCGTCCTTCCAAGTGATGTGTAAATAATACGGATTTCGTTCTCAAGGATGGCTAGTTATGACACTAGTATTAATCGGAACAGTAGGATTAATTGTTAAAAGAAAAAAGTAAATTAACAAGATTTTTGTTTGGTTTTGATTAACAACTAAAGATGCGATAAAATAAAATAATAAATTAATTAACTGAAAATAAATAATGAAAGTAAATATGTTTGAAAGCAAGAATGAGACGGGTACTTACGTCTCGCAAAGGTTTCACCTAAATCTCTATAAGCAATGCTTCCTAAGGGTTAAATTGGTATCATTGTGGTAGTCGGGACTTTAATATCTCCTAACCCCCGTCAGGGTGGACTTAGGAGCTCTTCTACGGTACTATAAACCCCATCAGAGTGATTATATCTACTTTTGAATGGTTAAGTCACTTACCTCATTGGCTGCACGGTTAGTCAAGCCTGTCAGGGTCATTAGCGAATACTACGCGTCTATTACCTAGGTCGGCAATAAAATCCTCCGTCAAGATGATCACTTTGCCACTAAAGTGAATAGCCTAATTACTATAACCTATGTTTGATTAATGACTTAAAAAATAGTAAAGAAAATTAAGATAATAGTCAACACAAAATACCAAGTCTAAATTAAATAACTAAATCCCAAATTCAGAAAAACATTAATTAAAGAAATTAGGGTTTAACCCATAATGCGATTCTCAAGTACTTAATAAATTAGCTCATGTTCAAATCATAAAATGAAATAAAAAAATTAAAAGGCATTATCCTAAATTACTGAAATAAAATATGAAACCTAATTTCGGCGTTGGATTGGCTGTTGTTGGAAGAAAGGGATTCTTCCAACGTTGACGTTTCCTCTGTCTTCTTGCTCTGACTTGAAAATATGAAGTGTAGTATGAATTCTAATGTGTAATATGTAAAAAAGAGGTCTAAAGGTCTATATATAAAAGAGAATAAGGATTGGGCTGTTTACATAAGGATAAAAATTTAAATAATAACCAGCCAAAGTCCATAATAAAAATCCCGTAACCAATGTGTAGTTTTTGGTAAAACGGTCGTAACTTTTGCGTCTCAATTCCAAATCACCTAATTCCAATCCCCATATCTTCCTAACTCAAAGGTGCGGCTTTCTTATTTCACGGCTTAAAGGCTAAATAAGTGTCTAAGTGGCTCAAAAATAGCAATTAGTAACAACTTTCTAGATTTCCCTCTCTATTAGTCAACTCTTTGAATATTCTTTTCTTTCCTTTGACCTCTCCGCTTGATCTTGGAATTTAATTTCCACTTCTCCTCCTTGTATTGGTGCTCCATAGCATCCATGGACCTACGAATGTTGCACTAAAAACAAACAAATTAACGTACAAAAGCTCTAAAAATTAAATAATATAATTCCAAGAGGAGAAAATACAATATGAAGAAATAATCCTAAAAGTCTATCAAATAAGTATAATATTCACCTAAAATGATGTCTCCTAAGGTCTAATATTTAGAATAAAAAGAGAGACATCAAGACCCCCAACTCTAACCTTTGTCGTCCCGACAAAGTAATATAAAAACAACGGCCTTTGGTGAACGCAGGAATGCAGAGTCTAGTAAAAAATACCCAAAGCACAACATAAAATAAATCTTATATAATATGACTTAGGAATTAATATACACATACACCTATCATGCAAAATCAAAGACAAATAATATCAATTTAAAATTAAATTCACAATTCTAGAAGGTTACACTTATACTTATCTCAATATGGCAGCTATAGGGTGTTAATTGATCCTCACTTGCTTTGAACGCTCCACTTAGTATATTCCCTATTAGCTGAATTAAATATCCACTATGAATCTAGGAATTATGAGGACTTTACGGCTTTAGCGTAGGTTTAAGGACAGTGTGGTATGTATATTTAGTAAATTTAAATTGAGCTTTTGGCCCTCTCTTCACTTACCATCAACAACTGTCCAAGAGCTTGAGTTTACACTTGAATATGTACTCACTCAACCCATTTGACGCACTAATTTAGCATCCCCAAGTCAACCTAATAAGCACTAAGATGATTTTTAGAACATCCACTTTGCCGGTTAATTTTTTTTGTTTTTCTTTTTCATTCTTTTTTGTTTCTTTGTATTTGTGCAGTCGATAACTGGGTTCTCGGTTAGTGATGACCGGGTTCCCGGTTGGCTTCCATATTGACAACTTTTATCACTTCTATTTATTATTTTCAAGGACCACGACAAAGGGTTACAATTAATATATCATCAACATTGTGCATTAATACAAACGCATATAAATTCCTCCCAATATATTTTCCCAATAATGAATCCCACCACCCCAAACTCAAGCTCAAGACAGGAAGTCTTAGGATCGTGATTCAAGTGTGGGTCATATAGAAATGCCTAATAAACTAAGGGGATATGGGCTTATATCATGGTGACAAAAGAAAGGCTTAAAGGCTAAAAATGGGGCTAAGAAATAATTAAAGCATAGGATAGAAGGCTAAAAAGTTTCAAATGGCTATTAAAGAACTGCCTCTATCATTTTCCTAGTTACATAGCTTGCGTCTAGTTCATACCTAATTGGGTTCTCTACTTATTTAGATCTCACGTTCTACAAACCCCTAGTTTTCCTTAAGTACAAGTTTACTTCTTTTGCATTGTTCATTAAATTTTCTTATTAATTACCTAATGTTTGCATAATATTAAGTTGCGTTTTAGATTAACTCCTATAGTCTTCTATTTTCTATCATAAATTCAAAAAATGTCTGCTTAATGGGGACATTTAAAATATTCTACAGTCAAACACAACCCTCTATTAATTTTATTGAAAGCAGTAAACAAATAACACAAAAAATTGGGGTTAGGCAATGAACCCCACCCCAAACTCAAAACTGAGTCGTGTCCACACGACACGAAAACACTCAAAAAAAGCAAATAAACTAATGTACACTAATAATGAGAAAGGGAGAAGGAAACGTATCTTAAACAGCACGAGGCTAGTTTCTAGTGTTGGTAATTTCAATATTTTCCTAATAAGCTCAATTGAGAAATTGCAGTACCATTTTGCGTAGGATAAGTGACAATCCATTCGCAAAAGCTATTTATTCATAAAACTCACGAACCAACGCAGGGATATACGTGAGGTCTCTTTTTCTCAATTCTTTCCAACCAAACTTGTCACAAGTGATAGCATAATCTTTAAATACACCGTTCATAATACCTGCCGGAAATCCTTTCTCTACACCAAACTTCATAGTAGCCACTCGCTCACGAACTTGCTCATTCCAACTAACAAACACTCTTTTTGGCTTGGTTTCCATCATCTTTCTACGTGTAGATCTTTGTTCCGTAGTGGGATAGCTAGAAACTTGTTCTTCAACTTCTTTTTCTTCCAAGTTAGGTTTTTTGTTATTAGCCACACTTGGGTTCTCTTTCCTCTTCATAGTATTCTTGACTTCTCTAACCTTAGGTGTAGAACTCAAATCTGGAATCTCAGTAGCTTTGTCTGGAGTGGCTCCATGGGTGTTTCTAGTTATGGGATTACTTCTCGTCTTACGATTATAGCACAAGGAATCAGTTTTGTTAGTCATCTCAATGCACCCCAAACTCAGAACTTCAAAAATTCAAAAACTAGAGAAAAGTTTTGAAATTTGATGTTTTGAGGATAGAAAAAGAAATATTAAGGTGAGATATGAGATGGGTAATGACTATTTGATGTTTTTGGAGAGGTTTGATGACTCAAGTTATGTTTTTGATGAGAAAGATTCTTGGTTGAAAGTTAAATTTCGATGATATTTTGGAAGGATTGTGAGTTGATTGTGTGTTTATGTGGTGTTTAGGGAGAAGATTTGATCATATTGTGGTGTTTTGGTGATGATTTTCTGGTATATATGGAGCTTGGGCGGAATAATGGTATTTCTTGTGTGGGAAGACAAAGAGAGGAGGTTAAAACCCTTTAAGGTTTCTCAAAACCGACCTTCGGTAACGCGACCGGGTTCCCGGTCCGCGTCGCTGATTCGCGCAAAATTATTCATCATTTTTTTACGCAACTAAATGTTGCGTCTCCACCTCAGAGGTAAAATAATTGGCTCAGTTGACCAGGTTCCCAATCAGCAACAACCGGGTTCCCGGTTGATGTCGACGAGCGCAACTCCACATGCACCAATCTCCTTGCATCTCCACCTCAGAGGTCAGAGAGTTGGGTAGGTCATAGCGCAGCCACCATATTCCTAGTTAGTGTCGACGAGTGCAAATTCAAACACGCCTTTTCTTTTGTCTAGTTGGTTGTCCAATAGTTGATGACTGGGTTCCCGGTTGTCTCATGTCTTGACAACCGAAATTTCTTTCTTTTTCGCACTACCTACCCCAAACTCAAGACCCTTTTACTCCTGTAATCATCAAACACACCAACCTTTCTCATTTCATAAAAATTAAACACTAATAAACAACAACTATTCTAATTTACACTAAGAATTATAAAGACATGAAAGCATTAAACTAATATACAATTAAACTGGATTTTGTTTAATGTCGTTAAGCTCGACGGGTTACCTCTCACATTTATGTAGCTTCAAGGAGGTACATTACCTCCCCAAGATGTGGATCTTCCATGCGATTGATACCCTCGCCTCCATGATATATTTTCAATCGATGCCCATTCAACATGAAGGTGCGGTGCTCGATTGGATGCTCAATCTCTATAGCTCCACGAGGCGTGATCTTGGTCACAATATAAGGACTAGCCCACTTTGATCTTAACTTACTCGGATAATTACTAAACTTGGAGTTGTATTTAAGGACCTTCTGCCCAACTTCATATTTTTTGTTACGAATACGATTGTCATGCCATTTCTTAGTCTTTTCATTATACAGTTTAGTATTCTAGTAGGCATGAAATAAAAACTCATCAAGTTCATTCGGTTTCATCATACGATCCTTACCAGCTAATGTAGAATCTAAGTTCATCTCCGCTATCTCCCAATATGCACCTAATTCAAGTTCAAGAGGTAAGTGACAAGCCTTACCGTACACCATGTGATATGGAGATGCACCAACGGGTGTCCTAAACGAAGTACGATATGTCCACAACGCATCATCTATTTTCATTGACCAATCTTTGCGTGTGGAGCCAACAGTTTTCTCTAAAATGGATTTGATCTCTTGTTTAGAGACCTCGGCTTGACTATTTGCTTGTGGATGATAAGAAGTCGATACACGGTGTCTCACCCCATACTTCTCTAAAACTGCCTTCAAGTATCTATTCACAAAACGAGAACCTCAATCGCTAATAATAACTCTAGGCGTACCATGTCTAGTGAATATGTGTGATTTTAAGAACTTTATCACCACTCGCAAAACATTAGTTGGTAGAGCTACAGCCTCTACCCATTTAGACACGTAATCAACAGCTAGTAGATGTATTGATTTCCATTAGATGGTCCAAAGGGACCCATGAAATCAATACCACATACATCGAACATCTCAACTTTAAGAACATTATTACATGGCATCTCATCTCTCTTAGATATATTACCGGTAAATTGGCATTTGTGACATTCCGTGACATATTCATGACAATCTTTATGTAAAGTAGGCCAATAGAAACCGGAATGAAGTACTTTTGCAGCTGTGCGATCACCCTTGAAATTTCCTCCATAGGGTGAATCATGAAAACTAGCAACTACCGCATGGACTTCACCTTCACGTATGCATCTTCTCACCATTTGATCACTACATGTTTTGTAAAGGAAAGGATCCTCCCAAAATAACAGAGTTACACGATGAATCAATATCTTTCTCTATTGAGAAGTAGCTCCTTTATTATGAGAACCGCTCACAATAAGATTTGCTAAATCTACATACCAAGGAGTACTCGTTGCGTGTATCGTAGAATAGACTCTTATCAAGAAACTCTTCCTTTACCAACTCTGATCCACTATTAAACTTAGAACCTTCAAGACGCGACAAATGATCTGCAACCCCATTATCACAACCCTTCTAATCTCGAATTTCTAAGTCAAACTCTTATACTAACAATACCCATCTAATCAAACGCGGCTTTACATCTTTCTTCTCCAGAAAGTATTTGATCACAGAATGATCGGTATACACAACAATTTTTGCTCCAAGAAGGTAGGAACGAAACTTGTCAAATGCATACACAACAGCTAATAACTCCTTCTTAATCACGGTATAATTAATCTGAGCACTTGTGAAGGTTTTACTAGCATAGTAGATAGAACGAAATAGCTTTTATTTTCTCTGACCTAAAACAGCACTCATAGCAAGATTACTAGCATCAAATATAACTTCAAATGGAATCTTCCAATCATGAGGTAATACAATAGACGCAGATATAAGTTTCTCCTTGATCTTTTTGAACGCCACCACGCAAGCTTTATCAAAAAATAATTTGGTGTCCTTTTTTAGTAAGTTACACAATGGCTTAGCGGTGGAGATAAAAGCTAGCATGACCTTCTCACCCCTTCTACATAAATAGAAGGGAGAGAGTCTTGATTACCTTAATCTTTGGACGATCTACTTCTAAACCTGAACTCGAAACTTTGTGTCCCAACGCTATACCCTAACGAACCATGAAGTGAAACTTGTCCTAGTTTAAAACCAAATAAGTTTACTTGCATCTAATTAACACCTTTTCTAAATTCGGTAAACACTAATTGAAGTTATCACCAAACACTATAAAATTCATCCATAAATATCGCAAGGAAATTACCGATCATGTCCCAGAAGATTGCCATCATGCATCTCTGGAAGTAGCAGGTGCCTTACATAATCTGAATGGAATCCTACGAAAAGAAAAAGTACCAAAATTACATATAAAGGTCGTCTTGTGTTGATCTGCATGGTCTACATAAATCTGATTATATCCGGAGTACCCATCAAGGAAACAATAATACTCTCTTCTAGCCAATTTATCTAAAATCTGATCTATGAAAGGGAGGGTAAAATAATCTTCTTCGGTGGCCTTGTTCAACTTACGATAGTCCATACACACTCTCGAATCAACAACGGTTTTTGAGGGTATGGCTTCATTCTGTTCATTCAAGATGGTAGTGATACCACCCTTCTTCGATACGCAATGAACTGGACTCTCCCAGTCGCTACTAGCTATGGGATAAATAATTCCTGCATCTAGTAATTTGAATACTTCTTTCTTCACCTCTTCTTTCGTAGCTGACATCAATATCCTTTGCCCTTCAACTGAGCATGCACTGTCATCTTCCAGAATAATTTTGTGGTTGCAATAGGAAGGGCTAATACCTTTTATATCAGCAATAGTCCAACCAATTGCCTCTTTATTAGCTCTTAGTATATGCAACAGTTTGTCTTCTTGAGGACCTGTTAAAGTAGCTGAAACAATAATAGGTAAAGTGTTTTTAGTACCTAAATACGCATACCTCAAGTGTGACGGAAGTGGCTTATCTTATAAAGGGGGGGGGGGAGATTCAATGGATGGTTTCTTTTTACGTATTATCTCCCCTGGTTCTATCACCAGTTCATAGGCTAGACGCCTATGTTTTAGATTCTCAGAGTTTAGAGTTTCCACTATTTCGGCAAGCTCTTCTATAATCTCTAGTAAGTCAAGTGTTAGGGCAGCCTGCAAGACATCATCAAAACTCATATAATCAAGACCTCTTGCGTGGAATTCTCAATTGCATCTATTCGGAAACAATCATCCTGGGAATCTAGAAATTTCATTTCCCTAAACATGTACTTCCTCGTCTTGGATTCGCATAGTAAATTATCTGTTTTCTACATCAATAAGAGTACGCCCCGCAACTAGGAACAGTATTCCAAAAATAATGGGGACATTCATATCTGCGTCATATTCAAGTATAACAAGATCAACAGGAAAAATTGAAGTACCTGCCTTGACAAGGACATCTTCTATTCGTCCCACTGGATGTGCGAGGGATTTGTCAGCCATTTGCAAGACCATAGAGGCCAGTCTTGCGTTTCCTAACTTCAACTTCTCAAAATTGATTTGGGCATGAGATTAATACTCACACCCAAATCGCACAAAGCTTTCCCTTTCCACTCATTACCAATAGAAATCGGAATCGTAAAACTCCAAGGGTCGAGTAATTTAGGTGGCAACTTACTTTGGCATATGGCACTACACTCTTCTGGAAACCCTATCATCTCATTCTCAAGGTATGGTATTTTGTTGGTTATGACTCTCTTCAGGAATTTAACGAATTTCTGCACATCTCTAATAGCATCTAAGAATAAGATATTAATGTTAAGACCCCTTACCACATTCATGAATTTCCGATAGTCAGCCATATAACCTTTCTTTTGAACTCTTGAGGGGAAAGGTGCAGGAGGATGGGTTTTTACAACATCTTCTTCTTTGGTCCTTCCGAAATCTTTTCCACTTCCACCTCTTTTACTTTTGGTTCACTTTCTTTCTCAACCACATCTTTCACCGCTTTCTCTTTAACAGTTGTTTATTTTTTCTTTCATAACGGGAAAAGAATGTGGTGGCAACTTCTTACTACTTCTTAGCACTATAGCATTACAATCTTCTCTCTGTTTTGGATCTTCAATATCACTTAAGAGTTGCCCTTGTGGACGCTGATTCAACTCTTTTGCCATCCGAGCTATCTGATTCTCTAACATTTTAAGTGTTGCAGCGGAAGATTGTTGATGTTGTTGCATTTTCATCAGAAGGTTGATTAGTGTCTGTAATGTTTGTTGAACATCCAACGCACCTTCTTGAGGTTGAGAAGGTAGAGCTTTCTGATTTATAGTATCGGTGTAGGTGTCTTGAGGAGGTGTCTTGAAGAGGTTGTCTCTAAGCATGATTTTCGTAATTTTGTCCCCCTCGGTAGTTGTTCTATAGTCTTTGTTGATAGTATTACCTGGGGACGCGGTTGATATGCATAAGTCGGATTTGCGGCACCACTTGGATTCGAATATTGGAAACCCGGATGGTCTCTATTTAGTTGATAACCTTGGCCACCTGAATTAAATTTCCCTCGGTTGGACATAAACATCACGGATTTTGGATTACTTTGACAATGCTTCTAATCATGATATTGTACACCATAGTTAGAACACCCATATATTTCTTGTGTAACATTATCATCAGCTCTCCTACCTGAAACCCCTTCTTTTACAGCTAAAGTGAGTTGTTTCAATTGTTGCTCAAGTGTGTTCTTCAATTTATTCTCCGATGAAGAGAATTTATCATCAATTTCATCACTACTTTCTTTATAACTTGTACCTCGGATAGGTATTCTCACAATATTCCAAACCAACTCATTCTTCACCGTTTGTTTCAAAATAATCTTAACATTAGTTGGAGTTAAGTGTATGGATCCACCACCACAAAGTAAGTCTAAATCTTTCCTTGAGCGTCCTTCAAGGCCTATATAGAATATTGACATTTTTTGTGGTTCTGTAAGGCCATGGTCTGGAACTCTCCTCAAACCTAATTGGAATCTTTTCCAACATTTACCCACAGATTCATCTTGTTCATGTTCAAATGATGTGAACTCGATTTGTGCGTTCAGGCTCATGTTTCTCGGATAATAATTATCAAAGAACGTTGTCTGTGGCTCATCTCAATTAGTTATCAATCCTGGTTCTTTTGAATCATGTCATACACTCGCTGCATCTATCACAACAAAATTCAAATTTGCAAAATACATTTGTTCTCTTGTTACACCTTGCGTTATATAGGCATCACATATTTGCACAAACATTTGTACTGCACGAATCGGGTTTTCATCAGGTACTCCACAAAAATTTCCAAAGTTTTGAAATTGAGCTAACATACCGGGATCATGTATGTATCTAGCAACATCAATATCTGGAAGACCAACACCAAGAGCAAGAGCGCGATATGGAATATGTTCAGGACCTTGTACGAACCATGGATCTTGAAAAACTTGAGGTTGAGCTTGTCCTTGAGATAGAGGAGGATTTCATAGATTCTGATTATTAGCAACTTGCAGATTATGGATTACGGAATTTCCGTTCTCATCTATTAGCACCTGAGGATCAAGATCGTCCACATTACCCATTTCTGCTTCTTTGACTAATCTTTCTCTTTCTTCTCTAGCTTCTTTTTCTTTCTTCTTTCTCTTGTTTTGAATTCTGACTAATATATCGGGTTTATCGATCATACACCAAGCCTGTAAAATATGAGAAAGAATGAACAAACAAAAGCGTATAAAAAATAAAATAACAATTAAACATATAAAGGAATAACACCGGGGTCACATGCTACTGTCCCCGGCAACGACGCCAAAAACTTGGTGTCTCCTGCTGTGTGATAAAATCACCACCCCTTTTAAAAGGGACACTACCCGCAAGTGCACGTGTCGTTCCAAGTAATGTGCAAATAATACAGAATTCGTTCTCAGGGACGGCTCGTTATGACACTAGTATTAATCAAAAGAGTAGGATTAATTGTTAAAACAAAAAAGCAAATTAATAAGATTTTTGGTTTTGATTAACGATTAAAGATGCGATAAAATAAACTACTAAATTAATTAACTGACAAGAAATAATGAAATTAAATAAGTTTGAATGCAAGAAGGAGAAGGGTACTTGAGTCTCGCAAGGTTTTCACCTAAATCTCTATAACAATGCTCCTGTTTAAGGGTTAAACTAGTATTATTGTGTTAGTCGGTACTCTAATATCTCCTAACCCCTGTCAGGGTGGACTTAGGAGCTCTTCTACGGTAGTTTAAACCCCTTCAGGGTGATTATATCTACTTTCGAATGGTTAAGTCTCTTACCTCATTGGTTGTGCGGTTAGTCAAGCCCTTCAGGGTCATTGGAGAATACTACGCGTCTATTACCTAGACCTGTTTCTAATGTTATTTGTTGGTATATATAGGTCTAAAAACGTTTACAATGTTGTGTTCCTCTTTTAAGGGACGTAATCCAACCCCAAAAAGTTTTACTTAACAGATTTCCGGATCAAACCATGATTAGGGCTTTTGACATAACTTCTTCATTTCAGCTCCAAATATCAAACCGTCAAATCCCATGTGTTCCTAACTTTAAATACGATTTATATATGTAAGGGATCCTTAATAATCATTGTAAATATAGTGCTGCACCTCAAACAATTCACTTTCAAAATCTGGTAGGCACAAGCTTTCACTTTCTAAAAGTGGTCGAATCTTTCTTTTGTGCTTTGACTAAGGGGTATTATTATTTTCTTCACTTTCTATCATCATCTCAAGGTGTTTTAACTTCCAAGTACCTAAGAGCTACACAAATAACACATAAATTATATGCAAAAACTCTAAAAACATTAACAACAAAACTTTACAAATCTAGACAATAAAGTGTAAAACATCAAATAATGGGGGGAATCCTTCACTTAGGCCCAATAAACCCCAATAAAAATATTTATCATGAATGAATTAAACCATCACATCCCTGGTGTCGCCTAGGGTGTGATAAAATTAATACAAATAAAGGTCAAGAAAACTAGGCACTCTCACCCTAGACAGGCACAGTACTGCAAGTATTACAGGACGTATGCAAGTTTTAGTTAGTAAGTTGAGTTCGTTCTCAGGGACTTAAGTGTGTTATATGGATGGGTAGCAATAACGAGTAAGCAATAATTAATTAAAAGACAGAAAATTAAAGAGAGTAATTTGAAATTAATAATTTAAACTAGGAAAATAAAGACAATAAAATAAAATAATAAGAATATGAGATGAGAGATATAGCTTAGGTTTTGCTAGTATGCACTAATCCTTCTAATTCTTTCTATTAGATCTAGTTAATAAGGGAGAATATTAGCTCTTGTATACTTAGTCAGGATTCTAAATTCCTATTCTTTAGACCTTGAGAGTGACTAAGGGGGATACGGCACAACCAAGAAGCTGTTTCAAATAGGGTTATCAAACGCTACTAAGGCCCTAAGCAAACAATTCATTCAATTGGTGATATGGTGATTAAAACAAACCCTAATGACTATCTAGTTAGAATCAGTTTTGTCAGGACTAATATCGGACACTAGACGTTATGTGGTGTTTCAATAATTAGACACCCATCTAAGGTGATCATCTAACTACTATTAAGGTAATCCTAAACGTTGCGCACCGCAAGGAAAACATTCATTACATCAAAACACATAAACAAATATAAGAGTAAGCAGCTAATATCAATTTAAAACATGTAATCCCCAAAGAAACTTAGACAGAATAATTAGAATTCATAGATTATACATGATGCAAAACCCAAGCTATGGGGAGTTTAGTTCATACTTGATGGAAACAAACTAAAAGAAATTACAAAAAACATCATCTTGCTCTCTACAATAAACTGGAAGAATAAAACCTTAAGAACTAATTACTATGAGGCAAGGATGATTTTACAAGTGATATAAGGGTGTATTTATAGGTGTTTAGAAGACCCAATTCGTTTTCTTGAGGGAGAGGTTAAGTAATGGACTCCAAGCCCAACTTAAATTCGTATGGAAATAAAGATAAATTCTGCTGAACTGTTTTGAGCATATCTTCTTCGTTATTGGTCGGTGTTTGCTCCACAATATACCAAAAGAATCCTCAGCGAATTATCTACGTCCCTATGAAAGGAATTTACCAAAATCGGCTTCGTTTTGGAGTTATCACCACTTCTTTAGGCGTTGCTGCAGAAATTCAGATTTAGGCAGCTTTTCCTTTTCCATATTTTTAGCTTTTGTTTCCTTATCTCCAATTACCATGCTAATCTCTTTCCATATCTTGTAGTCTTTGATTGGACTCTAATTAATCTCCATAATTATCTTTAAAGCTACACACTAAATAAACAATTAAACCCAATATGCTCTAAATATATTATTTTACTAAATCAAGACTCAAAATAGGAAAGTGCACTATTTCTCAAGAAAATCGACTATTTTGACTTCTAAATCACTAAAAATGATGTCTCGTCCTAATATAAATCTATCACAAATGAGGAGACATCAAGACCCCCAACTCAAAGTTGTATCGTCCTAATACAATAAAGATAAAAACAAAGGGAAGTCTATAAATACACACTTATAAAATTCTCAATACAATGGGAAAAGCACAGCAGAGTATATAGAATAAACTTAAAGCAACAACTCAGAAAATTTCATGTAATAGTATTCATAAACCATATACTTGTACACTTCTCATATTCATAGTCAACACGGCTTGAATTCAAGATCAGAATAGTTTCGCAATGTAAGAAGAATTGGGACTTTACTCAGTTCCCCAAGAAAGCTATAGATTGTTCATCGATTTTCACTAGTATTCAAAGATCCATTTAACTACTCTCTAATGGCTCAGTCACTTCTCAATTACATAGCAAAGAATCAGAAGGTCTTTAAGGTTGTAATTTAGGCTTAGGGACGGTATGATAGTATATTTGGATAATTTGGAGTAAGCTTTTGGTTCTCTCCTCACTAGCCATCAATGAATCGTCCTAGAGCTTGAGTTACTCTCATAAAACGTTTCTCACTCAACCCAATGAATTCCTTGATGCACAATTTAGCATCCCCCATAACCCAATTAAAGCATAAGATGTTCACATAAAAATTCCACTTTGCCGGTCCGAATATATATATTTTCTTTCTTTTCAAATCAATTTCTTTGGCTATGACTCTCTTTTAATGTTGAGATATCATGCTATTCTCTCATATATATTTTTTTTTCTTTTAATGCCCTTGATGGCAAAATTAGCTCGTAGCTTCTTTTTCATTCACTATTACCCCGGCAAAGGGTTACAATAAAAATCTGTGAATCATCATCACACAGAGCACAATTAATAAGCTCAAAAATCCCATCCCAACAACAATTCCCATAATGGTGGATCCACCACCCCAAACTCAAGCTCTAAAATAACTGTCTATGCATCGCGATTCGAGTGAGGGTCATATGGAAAAGTCCTATAATCTAAAGGGATATGGCTTATAATGTGTTTCAATAAAAAGATTTAGAAAGGCTAGAAGGGGCTGAGAAGGATATAGCATATAAAATCAAAAATAACAAGGTGAGAAGGTATAAAAAGGCTTCAAGGGTTTCAAACATGAAAGAACCGCCTTAATCACTTTCTACACTATGTAATTTCGTCATTTTCTTACCTTTAGCACTTTCATCAAATGGGTTTGTCAACTAGCTTGGATCTCACGGCCTACACACTTCTCAAGGTTCCCTGAGATCGAGCATACTTTCTATCGCATTGCTCACTAATCTTTTCTTTACTATCAACGTGTGTTTTCCTGCAAATACTCAAAGCATACAAATAACGTAGCTCATAAACATACTACTTACTATCATCAATTCACTGAGCTTATGCTTTCAAGCTATTAAACACACTCTACATCTAATTCCCATGTATCAAAAATTTTACTTTCTACCTAAAAACATAAAAATGGAGATGAGAGACAACGAATCCCCACACCCCCAACTCAAAAATGAGCCGTGACCCCACGACTCGAAAAAAACTCGAAACAGAAATTAAAATTAGCAGATAAATATATTTACAGAAATGATAAGGAAGAAAGAGAACCTACTCTCGAGGCTTACTGCCTCGCATCATTGATATCCAAGGTTGGGTTTGCTGGACCTTTCGTTAATTGCTCAAGGAGTTTCATGATGTGCACTTGATTAGCATTGATTTGTGCCACATCGTTGACTAAGGAAGTTTGAGCTGCTTCGAATTTTGTTAAACGCTCCTCCATCTTCTCTTGCCAATTTTGCTCCTTTTCTTCTTTCGAGACTTGCGTAGAACCCGCTCTTCGAAAGATATCCTTGATCCAAGCATTATCAATATAATTCGTCTTAAACTCGAGTTTCTCTTCTTCACCCAATGTAACGTTTGCTTTACGCACAAGACACGCGATCATAGTAGGAAATTTAACATTATAAACCGATTTAGGAGAGACCGAAAATCGTATCACCTCCTCATAGATCAACTGTGCCACATCAACTTCTTCTCCTCTCAAAATACAATCCAACAGTAGAGCGTTCTTCATAGTCACATCCAAAGTTCGTGTGTTCCCAAAGACATTAGGAATAAGAAAATTGTGCCAAATTCTCGCATTCGATTGAAGATATTTGTAAGGCCAAGGTGCCTTCAATTCTCCTTTATGTGATTGCACTTTCTCCTTGTCTAATACATGCTCAAAAAGTAATTCCTCATCAAAGATTTTTCGTTTAGCAACCGCTTCATCAAATTTGCAATAACCTTTCAATTTCTTAAACTTGAAGTGGTTTCTAATCTCCTCAATTGTGAAAAGAACTAGATTTCCTCTAATCGGAACACACCCTTTACTATCTCGGCTAAAGAGGCCTAAATAGAATTCCAAAACTAATTCATGACATAATTCAGAACGTCTTACCATGAACGTAGACCAACCCAATTTTTTGCCAAGCTCTAAGAATCTCCTGTATTCTCCTATACCAACTTCTTCCTTGAATACTTTCTCATAAGCAAAAGGTAGTTCTTTTAATTGTTTCTCTGTAGAAGCTTTCAGGGCCCTTGAAGCTTCCTCTTTCTCCTTGGGTGTAGGACCTTGTGGAAGTTGTGTTTTCTCCTTTGCATAAAAGTAAAGCTTTTTACCATTACGATCACACAAAGTTATACCTCCATCTTCAACATCGTCTTAGAACCTTTGTTATTTGATTTCTTCTTGATTGGATCCAATACCTTGCTTTTCTTCACCTCCCTCTTGTTAGCTAATATTGTTGTTCTATTAGTCATCCTTAATTAACCCCCAACTCAAAGCTTTAGCAACACTTGAAATTTGAACTTGTGAATTTTTGGTTGAACAAGCTTGATTTGGCTTAGGAAAAATGAATTGATGATGAATCTCTATGTGTGTGAGGTGGATTCTTGATGTATTGGCTTGGATTTAAGAAATTGTAGGATAAATTTGTGAAATTTGAGCTCTTGATTCTTCAATTTGATGGATTTGCTGAGAATTGAGTGCTTGAATCTCTCTTGTAGTGATGTGGAGAGAAGGTTTGATGTGTTTTTCTTGATGATTGGGTAGTGTTTTTATGATTGGTGAAGGTTTTTATGAGCTTCAATGGAGTTGGGAGAGTTTTGGAGAAGACAAAGAGGCTTGAAGTTTATGAAATTCGGAATTAAAAGCATTAACCCTCTTTTATACACGTAAATCCGCAACTTTCTCTCTCTGGCGGCGCGGCGCGGTATACCGGGCATATCCTCTGGTATACCGGAACATCTGATGCTCCAAAAATTTTCGTCTCGTCAAAATACCCGCGCCATGTACCCGTGTCACGGGTTTTTGCTCCAGCGGTATACCGGGGATATCGTCCGGTATACCGGACCCATCGAATTAAATTTTTTTCTTCTCGGTATAAAGCCCGAGCTACCTACCTGTGTCACGGGTTTTTGTCCTCTCCGGTATACCGGGGCTGAGGTCCTGTATACCGGTCTGATGGTCAGAATTTTCTGAAAAATTTTGTTTTCTCCTCCCGAACTCGATTTCTCCATTACCTAAGCACCAAAAACACTAATACCTTTCTCAAATATGCATTATCAGCTAAAAACAACTAAACTAAACATAAACTATAAACGTAAAAGACATAATAACAAAAAAAAACCAGGTTGTCTCCTCTATAGCACTTTTATTTAACGTCTTTCAAAGTTAGACGCGTTACCTCTATCAAGATTTGCGAATATAGCCTCCCCAACAACGAGTTAGTCTATGAACGTCAACTAATCTGCGCTTGATCCCCCTCTTGGGGGGATTTTCTATCACCTTGGCTGAAACAACCTTAGTGACAATGAATGGTCTCATCCACGAGTCTTTTAAACTACGTGGCCTATTCTCGCGTTTGTGAGCTTTCCATAGAATTTCATGGCCAACCCCAAACTCAATGTTTGGCTCAGTATCCACAGGCTTTAAGTGGATCTTCTCAGGAGGGACTTTGTGATGTGAAAGGCTGTGGATGACAGGAATGGTGGGATCTAACTTCCTCGGTTTCTTACCCAAGACATAGAAGGTCTCGGATACATTCTTTGCATGAAGGGTGATGGTCCCCTCTTGGAAGTTGATGACACTTTGACTTGTGGCCATGAAAGGCCGTCCAAGTATGATTGGAACCTGCTTATCTGCATCAAACTCAAGAATAACAAAGTCAGTAGGGATGGCGATATTACCTGCACGGACTAAGGCGTCCTCCACTGTTCCCCATGTCCTCTTAACTGAGTTGTCAGCGAACTGCAACTTCACTGGAGTTTTCTATGATTTCTGAAGTCCAAGTCTCTCGAACACGGACTTAGGCATAAGATTTACACCAGAACCCACATCATACGTAGCTTTCACTTTGAGCATACAATTTATTTGAATAGGAAGGTTTAAACTTCCCGGATCTTTAAGCTTTGTTGGTAGCTCTTGTTCACTTCTTCTCAAAACTCTCAGATTCTCTCTTGGGATCTCTACACTCGCTTCTTTCTCAGGAATAACTTGCGTAAAAATTTGTTGCGGTGTAAGTCCTTTCTTTGCAATCTCAAGCATTTGGGCGTTGATATTTTCAGGTGTATACACCTCTACAAATGTCTTGAGTACAGTGTCATCCTTAGGATTTGTATCAGGAATAGTTGATGACACTGGTTGAACAATAGGTGGCGATTCCACCTTCTCTTCTTCTTTCTCTTCTTGCACAGTAGGTGCAACTTCATCTTCAACTTTTGAATTTAGCTCCGCTTGATAATCCATAAACGATCGTATTTCCTCTTGCATCTTCTTCAGAAGTTGTATAAACTCGGATTTTTCTTGATCGTCCTCCACATAAACCTCAGAACAGTCAGATTCCACGGGGCTAGACTTGGTTGATTCTTCTTCGGTACTCGGAATTTCCACGGCACTAACGGCAGCATGCGGTACTTCCTTCTCTTTTTCAATTTCAAGGCAAATAGCCTTACAAGCTTCGAACCCAACATTGTTATCACCTCCTTCGATTGCCTTCACTTCTTTTTGTTCCATTATAGAACTTTGTTTAATTGTTCTACTTGAGTACCTAAAATCTGAAGTGCGGCATCTTGTCCTCGGACTTTCTCTTCCTGAGCGTTCATATTAGTGGTCAAACGGTTCAAGACTTGTATTATCTGTTGATTATCCATAGGTCCTTCTTGAGGATACTGAGGTAAAGCTTTCTGATCTAACGCATCGGTATAGGCATCTTGAACAGGTTGTTGAGGGGGAGCAGGTCTATTTTGATATTGATTCTGGTACAGACCTCTTGGTTGGAAAGAGTTGTTCTGGGGTCGCGGTTGATAATGACCAGGATTAGCGGTCCCTTGTGGATTTGAATATTGCATACCCGGATGGTTTCGGTTACCCCATTGATAACCTCCTCGGTTGGATATGAAGTACACAGATTGTGGATTTGATTCGCACTCTTCCCATGTATGATTATTAACCCCACATTGTTGACAACATTGTGCTTCTTGTACTACGTTTGCTGCGGCTAAATTCTTTTGCATCTCTAACTTTAGCTCTTTGATTTGATTTTCTAACGCGGATATTTGAGCTGAGTTCGCAGTTTCTGCATCTAAACAAAGCGTTCCTCGGGTCTTTGCTACAGGAGCTCGCGTTGAAGGCCAACTCCTTTCTTGTTCAATAATATTTTCCAAGACATCGGAAGATTCATTATGGTTCATGGACACAAAATTACCCTTTCCAATGTTAGCCACCTTCTCTCTACCTTTATCATTAAGACCTTCATAGAATATAGCAAGTTGTAGAGCGGGTGTATAACCATGGAGCGGACACCTAGCTAATTTATGTTGAAACCTTGTCCATGACTCTCCTACTGTTTCTCCATCTTCTTGACAAAATCTTGCAAGTTCGGTTTGATCTTTGAGTCTCATGCTCTTCGGATAAAAACGGTTAAAGAACGCGGCTTGAAGTCCTGTCCAAGAATTAATTGTTCCAGGTGGTTGTCTTTCTAGCCAATCGCTAGCTCTACCGGTCAAGAAGAACGAAAACATATGATAATACAGTTGCTCGCGTGTAATGCCAGGAGTAATATAGGCATCAAAAATCTGCATGAACTTCTGAATCGATCTTATCGGATCTTGAATTGATGTACCACTGTAGAGTCCAAAACTTTGAAATTGACTAAGCATACCCGGATCGGGTCTAAATTTGATATTCTGGATCTCTGGAGGACGGTAACCGATTGGTTGAACATGGAATGGCACATGAAGACCAGGGAGGTCTTGCTGTACTCGATTCTGTTGATTAACGTTATTCTGCCCATTACCTCCTCCTAAAGGATGTTGTTGTTGTCCTTATATACCAGGTGGATCCTGATGTGGTCCACCAGGTGGAATTAATTGGGGTCCTCCCGGTGGGACTCCAACTGGTGGATTTAGTTGGCCTGCCATTGCTCTTCTAAAGGCTCTTTCCTCACGAACTCGTTTGTTGTAAGGTCTGAAGCTCCTCTCAGGCTCCGATAAAGGAGGCCAAGAATTAAACACTGTGAAACCTGAAAAAGACTAAAGCAAACCACAAGCGTAAATCCGGAAAAACAAAAACTAAATATTGAAAAATAAAAACTAATTAAAAACTACTACTCAAAATAGATAACCCACACGCTAACGAGACACAAGTCCCCGGCAGCGGCGCCAAAAATTTGGTGTCGCCTAGGGTGTAATAAAATTAATACAAATAAAGGTCAAGAAAACTACGCACTCTCACCCTAGACAGGCACAGTACTGCAAGTATTACAGGACGTATGCAAGTTTTAGTTAGTAAGTTGAGTTCGTTCGCAGGGACTTAAGTGTGTTATACGGATGGGTAGCAATAACGAGTAAGCAATAATTAATTAAAAGACAGAAAATTAAAGAGATTAATTCGAAATTAATAATTAAAACTAGGAAAATAAAGACAATAAAATAACTACTAAGAATATGAGATGAGAGATATAGCTTAGTTTTTGCTAGTATGCACGAATCCTTCTAATTCTTTCTATTAGATCTAGTTCATAAGGGAGAATATTAGCTCTTGTATACTTAGTCAGGATTCTAAATTCCCATTCCTTAGACCTTGAGAGCGACTAAGGGGGCTACGGCACAACCAAGAAGCTGTTTCAAATAGGGTTATCAAACGCTACTAAGGCCCTAAGCAAACAATTCATTCAATTGGTGATATGGTGATTAAAACAAACCCTAATGACTATCTAGTTAGAATCAGTTTTGTCAAGAATAATATCGGACACTAGACGTTATGTGGTGTTTCAATAATTAGACACCCATCTAAGGTGATCATCTAACTACTATTAAGGTAATCCTAAACGTTGCGCACCGCAAGGAAAACATTCATTACATCAAAACACATAAACAAATATAAGAGTAAGCAGCTAATATCAATTTAAAACATGTAATTCCCAAAGAAACTTAGACAGAATAATTAGAATTCATAGATTATACATGATGCAAAACCCAAGCTATGGGGAGTTTAGTTCATACTTGATGGAAACAAACTAAAAGAAATTACAAAAAACATCATCTTGCTCTCTACAATAAACTGGAAGAATAAAACCTTAAGAACTAATTACTATGATGCAAGGATGATTTTACAAGTGATATAAGGGTGTATTTATAGGTGTTTAGAAGACCCAATTCGTTTTCTTGAGGGAGAGGTTAAGTAATGGACTCCAAGCCCAACTCAAATTCGTATGGAAATAAAGATAAATTCTGCTGAACTGTTTTGAGCATATCTTCTTCGTTATTGGTCGGTGTTTGCTCCACAATATACCAAAAGAATCCTCAGCGAATTATCTACGTCCCTATGAAAGGAATTTACCAAAATCGGCTTCATTTTGGAGTTATCACCACTTCTTTAGGCGTTGTTGCAGAAATTCAGATTTAGGCAGCTTTTCCTTTTCCATATTTTTAGCTTTTGTTTCCTTATCTCCAATTACCATGCTAATCTCTTTCCATATCTTGTAGTCTTTGACTTGGACTCTAATTAATCTCCATAATTATCTTTAAAGCTACACACTAAATAAACAATTAAACCCAATATGCTCTGAAAATATTATTTCACTAAATCAAGACTCAAAATAGGAAAGTGCACTATTTCTCAAGAAAATCGACTATTATGACTTCTAAATCACTAAAAATGATGTCTCATCCTAATATAAATCTATCACAAATGAGGAGACATCAATCTCCAACTCAAAGTCTTGCCGTCTTGATAAAATAAAAAGAAAAAAATTAAAGCTCAAAGGGGCCTAAGTCAAATCAATCAAAGAAGAAGAAGAAGTAGAACATAATGAAAGATCCCAAAACAACTATCCTAGCATGTCCCATGTGGTGATGTCTTAGAAATAATATACACATACTCATAGTATAAAAACAATAAATGCATCATAAATTAAATATTAGATTAATTTTCAATGCAAGAAGGAGAAATTTTCACTTAGGTTGATATGGAGGCTATAGGGTGTTCATCGGTCCTAACATAGTATCTAGTGCTCCATCTAGCTTCTCCCTAGTTTTTAAATTGTTACTTAGCCATTTAGTTAGAATTACTATGATCTTTTTGGTTAATGCGTATGCTTAAGACTGTGTGATACGTATATTTGGATAATGTGAAGTGAGCTTTTGGCTCTCTCCTCACTAGTCATCAACAAATTGCCCTATAGTTTGAGTTTCACTCGAAGATGTTCTTACTCAACCTAATGTTGATTCTCTTGATTAGAATCCCCGTGTAACTCATAGCTCTCATGATAATTCACATAAATAATCCACTTTGAAACTATGATCTAGATCTCGGTTCTGCGGCCTAGGCGGTCGACTGGGGCCTAACGCCTAGGAGGGATTACGCTTAGTAATACATGTGTATTAATTATAATAATTTTATCTATATAAATCATACAATTCTTCTAACACCACTATATTAAATATGAAAATACTAAATTTAGAGTTATAATACCAATTCAAGAATTATTGAAAGTAAAAAAAGTTAAAGGAGGGCCTATGAGATCATTTTTTTCCATTTGACTTTTGCATAGCAATTAAAAGATTATAATACCACTTTTGCATAGAAATTAAACTAAGGTGCTATGCAAAAATGCCTAGCATTATTACTAGGCGTAAGCGGTAGAGTGGGGGAGTTGACGCCTCGACGGTGCCTAGGCGGCGATATCTACAGCATAGCTCTGAAATAAAATTATGAAATATAGTAATTTGACTGCATTCCATTTGAAAATTTGACTTGATTGACAATTAGAAAGATTTATAGTTAAGGTGATACTTTTGGTGGTGTTACAACTTCAACTGTTGTTGTTAATTAGGAACTGGCGTTAACCACTAGAATCTAATGTCACCTAACATTTGAAATAAACTCTACCATTTGTTATTTTCTATGGATCGATTAACATTCTTATCACATGCCTTCGTTCATAACAAATTAGAGAAACGTATCGCTTAAAAGATAAAATATGTAATGTTGATAAAATATGAAGAAATTGTTAGCTCTAGTTGTTTAAATAAACTTGTTGATAGATCTATTACTAATGAAGATGCAAAAGAAATGGTAAAAGACATTACTAGTAAGGAGATTAAAGAAGCTATTTTCTCTATTGATATCTCAAAGGCTCCTGGCCTAGATGGTTTTAATAGTGCTTTCTTCAAATCTACTTGGAATATTATTGGGGAGGATGTTTGTAATGCTATAAAGGAAGCTTTCAAGAATAGACAAATTTTGAAGCAAATTAATGCTACTAATCTTGTTCTTATTCCCAAGGTTAAAAACCCAACTTCAGTGAAGAATTTTAGGCCCATTGCTTGTTGTAATATCCTCTATAAAGCTATATCTAAAATCATTGCTAATAGGATGAAGAAAAGCCTTGAGGAGCTTATATCTAAAAATCAAGCTGCTTTTGTGGGAGGAAGTAGTATTTCGGATAATATATTGGTTGCTCAAAGTGTTGTGGCAGGTTATGATAGGAAGGAATTGAGTCCAAGATGTACTTTAAATATTGATCTTCAAAAGGCTTTTGATACAATTAATTGGAGGTACCTTTTCCAACTACTTCAAATTATGGGATTTAATAAAATGCTTATATCTTGGATCAAGATGTGTATTTCAACACCTATGTTCTCTTTGTGCGTTAATGGGAGTGTGTGTGGTTATTTCAAAGGAGAAAGAGGATTAAGACAAGGTGATCCTTTATCTCCTTATCTATTTGTTATATGTATGCAAGGATTCTCTTCTATTCTTGAGAAAGTGGCAAATAATAAAGCTTTTACTTATCACCCTAATTGTGCTAGAATGGATTTGAACCACCTTATATTTGCTGATGATTGTTTAGTTTTCTTTAATGGTGATAAAGACTCGGCTATGAGACTTAAACAAGGCCTTGGTCTCTTTTCTAGACTCTCCGGCCTTAAAATAAGTCCGGAAAAGAGCGGGCTATATATGGGAGGTTGTAACAAAGACCTTCATGATGATTTGAGTAGTATTCTCAATGTAAAGAAGGGTAAACTCCCGGTTAGATATCTTGGGGCTCCTTAACTACAAAAGGCCCTAATAGCTTAATGTGTGCTACCCTTATTAATAATATAGATGTTAGTGTTGAAGGGTGGATGCATAGATTTCTTACTTTTGCGGGAAGGCTTCATTTAATCAAGAGTGTTTTGCAAAGTAAAGCTAGATATTGGTGCAATGTAATGATCCTTCCAATGGGAGTTATTCATGAGATAGAATCACTCTTGAGTAGGTTTCTTTGGAAGGGTAATACTAATGATTTTCATGGTGCTAAAGTGGCTTGGAAAGATTTGTGTCAAAGTAAAGAAAATGGAGGACTAGGCATACCTAATCTTCTCCATATTAATCAAGTTGCCATTCTCAAAGCGTTTTGGAGAATGTATGGATATAAAGATAATATTTGGTCTCAATGGGTCTACTCGAATTGGCTATGGAACAAGAGCATATGGAGCATTACATATGATAATAAACTTCCTTGGACATGGAGAGCTATGCTAAATGTGAGGTACCTTGCTTTTAAATATATTATACAAGATGTTGGAAATGGAAAGAGAACTTATATGTTAGATGATAGATGGATAAAAGGAAATGTGTAGGTGATATTTGTGAACAAAAGGATGCTATTTCTTTGGATAATTACAATATTAACAAAAAGGTGATGGACTATTATGTGGGGAAGAGGTGGAGATTTCCACCTAGGTTTAAAAAGGTGTATGAGGTGGTAAAAGATATGGTGCTTAATGAGAAGCATGACACTATAAGATGGGGAGTTAAAGGCTTTAGGACCTTGGATGTTATGTATGACCTAAGGGGTCCTAATGAGAAAACAAAATGGTATAGTGTGGTGTGGCATAAATGGAGTATGCCAAAGCACAAGTTTTGTGCTTGGCTAATTTGTAAGGATAGATTAAGCACTAAAGACAGGCTTAGCAAGTGGGGGATGGAAGTGGACAAGATGTGTTGCCTTTGCGTTGAAGAACATGAATCAAGAGATCACTTATTTGTGAATTGCAAATTCACTAATTTGGCTTGGAAGGAGATTTGTTCCCTTCATAGTTGGCACAACTCGGGTAATACTTGGGAGGAAAGGCTTGATTTTATGCTTAAGTTTGATGGTAACACCTTAAAAGATACCATATCAAATATTACTTTCCTTAGCTTTCTTTATTGTATTTGGGATGTGAGGAATAAAAAAGAGTTTAAGAAGATGCATCCTAAATATGAGGATATTGTGAAAATAGTTGTGAAAGATGTTCAATACACACTTTTTGGAGTAGAAAGTTATTTAAGAGGAGTTTTGAGAATATGAGATTGATAGCAAGATGGAAGCTACATGGAGTACTCAAGGGAGGAGAACACGAAGATAAAGAAAGATAGCTTGGAGCTTGGACCTAGTATAAGTCTTTAGCAATTGTTGTATAGGGTTTAATTTCCTAGCAATAGTTTTATAGGGTGATTTTACTTTGATTTATTTTTCTAGCAATGGTTGTATAGGTTGTCTTGCAAGTTGATAGGTTTAATTTTTAGTAAATGTTGTATAGGGTTTGTTTTCCTAGCCATGCTTGTTTTTTAGTCAAAAACAAGTAGGGGTTTGATTTGTACTTGTCATTTTGTGGATATAAAATGGTAGGTTTGATAAAAAAAATATGTAATGTGGACATGGTGGTGGATTCAAATATAAGAAATGAGGGCTAGGGTTTAGCTATATTAACGAGAAAGAAAATGGTGATACATTGAAAGATCCATGAAGATACTAAAGGTAACAGAGGCGACAACGATTGGAGGAGATTAGTACTAATGAGAGAGAGAAAGAGAAGGGGCAAATGATTTAGGTTACATTCTATAGTTCTAAAGTCATCTAATTATGATCCCCATTAAGAATCAAAACCTAATCCCATCTCATTAATGCGCATGCAATTCAATTTTCAAGAAAATCTTTATAGGAAGATCTTCAATGTCTATGAAAAAAGATGAAATACACCCTAAATTTTCAATAAACCGACCAAACGCCCCTAAAACAACGCTAAATACATGACCTTAGATGGTCGATTACCCATAAGAATGATATGGATCACAATATCAGAAAAGATGTTAATTATAGTATGATAATCAATTTCCATTATCTTTACTAATGGAAAAAGAGCATATATTAAATGATCATATGTAGTATCAGCTTTTAAAACAACTAAAAATTAGAATCCTAATTTGTTTAAAACATTAAACATTCTTACATAAATGTGGAATAGTAAACAAACTTGAAATTAAATGAAAAAACTAATAGTCAAAGGAAGATCAGATGAGATGAGACATTAACATCCCTACTACTTAGTGAAGATAAGGAGTTTGGTCGTAAATAAATGCTAGCATGAGATCCCCTATATTGGTCATAATCTTTGTAGCCATCTAAGGGATAAACTTGAACTCCCATTCCCGGACAACAAAATACCTTGTCGAGAACCATCTGTGGGTCTTGGTTGTGGTTTATGAATTGTGTCATAAAATAACTGAACCCTACCAAATCCACAAAGTCCATACAAGCTTTCGTGGTCCAAGTAGATATTTATAACTGGTCTGTATTCACAATTTTACTAACCTTGATACTATTCCGGTTCTCCTCCATTTTTATTTTACAAACTAAGGTATTTATGAGCTATGAATTTCAGTACACAATATAAAGGTTCAATAACATAATGTTTTATGGATAGAAAAAATTCCTTCTTTAGCAATGTGGGATCTTTGTCAACAATGATAAGCTTGTTTACGGCTTCTGGAGTGCTAAATTTAGTTGGGTTTCAGTTGAAGTTGCATTTCTCATCTTGTATTAGGTTAATTTTACCATCTATAATCACTATATTTCTCTTAAAGGTAAAAATTCCAATATTTATTAAACAAAAGAGTTTAACAATAAAACAAAAGATTTGGGTATTGATACGGATGGTGGTGTTGGATAGCCTTCCAACTGCATCAAACTTATTTGAATATGATATTAACATAGACAAAGCATATTATATGATTTGGTACTTTTAATGTGAATTAGCGTGTCCTAAGCAGGTTAAACCTGATATCTGCGTCTTAAATGCACCAAACTATGATAATAATTTGAGATGGTGAAATCTGAAAGAACATCATAGATAGTAAACCATATTAATTAATCGAATACTAAGAAAAATCCCTGCCAAATTTAAACCAATTTTAGCTCAAGGGTCTATTTTGGAATGCTTAATTTGTTTATTTGTTGCTAGAATCACACTTTAAAAACATTTGGAATGTTTGGCAAAAGGGTTAAATGTGTTTTGAAAGGGTTTAGAAGCACTTTTAGTGCTATTTTAATAAGCACTTACATGGTGCTTCTTATAGAAGAAACACACTAGAGTGAAAGCTTTATCCTAAAATGCAAATCTGAAATGAACATTAATAAGGAATATCTTTATTTATAATATAGTCGGTCATTACCTTTAGTGGTCGATTGTTTTCAGCTAACTTTCTAATTGAGTATATATATGATTTGTGCTTTTTACTCAAAAATTAAATTAGAGATTAAATAGTTGACGTAATATAGCTGTTGTAATTTATGTTCGCGTTGAAGGAGCAAAAATGATATTTCATTACTCAACGGCTCGATTATCTCAAGTCAACCTAAAAATTAAATGACGATTAATTTATCGTCATTTAATTTTTAGGTGGACTTGAGATAATCGAGCCGTTGAATTATGAAATCTCATTTTTGCGCCTTCAACGAGAACATAAACTACAACGACTATATTCCGTCAACTATATAATCTCTAATTCTATTTTTGAGTAAAAAGCACAAATGATATACCCAAACAGAAAGTCAGCTGAAAACAATCGGCCATTGAAGGAAATGACCAACTATATTATAAATTAAGATATTATTTATTAATGGGTTTGAGTTATCTATAATCCTCGGAAGTCATTAATGTTCATTTTCATATTTGCATTCTTTGGGGTAAATTAGGATGCTTTAATTTATCAATTTAATTTGTCAATAAAATGTCTGAATGTGTTAAGTATATGAGATCTATGCATAAAGATTTTTAACAAGTGAAAGAAAATAAAAACTCTTAACAACAGCATCGATTGATCCTATATACTTCACACATTCAACATGTAAACTTCGGCCCCACACTGTGTAACACATTCACGACCTTTGATTTACAAATTAAAGCATCCTAATTTGTCCCCAAACAATATGTCGACCCAAAAATGTGTAACACATTCATGACCACAGCTCCAGGCCAGTAACTTCCATCACTTTCATGTGATGGGCGTAAAAAAGTTAAAAAGGGTAATGTAGTTTTTATCATCAATTCCATATTTTGCACAAAGAAGGAGTTGTCTTTGCAATTATTAGACTAATTGTAACACTAATTAACAATTTAACACATATTTTCCAAATTGTTAAGAAATCCTAAGACAAATGCAAAACTAAATTTTGGCATATCTTACCACGTTGTTTGCAAGAATATAAGAACATATCCAACAAATCCAAAACATTAAATTTAAATAAGATCTTAAATTTTAACCAATTTAAAAATAAATCGCATAAATTAAGAAAGATCATGATTTCAAGTTACCCATAAATTCAAACAATGATAAGTTTTCTTAATAAATCATAAAAAAAATCTAGAAGCGCTTAATTTTATCATAAAATGAATTTTAAATAAGAAAAATCAATTGATAAATGGATTTGAAATAATACAATAGATAGAAAAGTAAATCGTATATTAGTGACAAAACCGACCTCCCCCTATGAAGAGACCAAATCCCAAGCTAAAGCACTTACTGAAAAAAGTCCTAAAAATTATTTAATTGACGCCGCTCTGGATGAATATGTGTGTATATATCTTGACTATATATGAAGAGTGTAAGTGTATTTATAGGAAGGTGAGCAAATAACCCACCCGCCACCGATCAACCCGTTTAAGACCGGCCTAGTTCTTTTAGATTATGTGGGAAGGTTATATATATATATTAAAGTAAGGTTTTTATACAGTTCAAATCTTTTATATTAGTGGTGACTAGATCATTTCTGACCCCGCTTGTCATTAAGATTATTAATTGATACCTATATTTAATCTATATTATAACGAAAAGTTTTTTATACGTCTCATATTTTCTATATAAGTGGTGGTCAGGATCATTTCTGGCCCCACTTATCATTAAGATCATTAATTGATACCTATTCTTTAATCTATATTATAAAGTAAGGTTTTTATAAAGCTCAAATCTTCTGCATAAGTGGTGGTTAGGATCATTTCTGGCCCCACTTATCAATAAGGTCATTAATTGATACCTATTATTTAATCTATTTTATAAAATAAAGTTTTTTATACGAGTAATGGTATTTGTCACCCTTTTTGTATCACCATTTTATCACCTCCTACGTGTATGCCTACATGTACCAATGAATTGATTTCTCTATCCTATTTAATTTTTCTATATCTTCTATTCAAGGAAATCAAAACATATATATATATATATAGAAGGTTGATAAAAAGGTGACATGAAAAGGGGTGACATATATCATTACTCTTTTTATACGGCTCAGATCTTCTACATAAGAGGTGGCCAGGATCATTTCTGACCCCATTTATCATTAAAATCATTAATTGATACATATTATTTGATAAAAAGAATTAATATTCCCATTCATAAATTAATTCATATTACTTAATGAAAGAATATTACCAATCCCACCAGAAAATCTGTATTATAAAATAAATCTATATAACAAAGGAGAATAAATCGTTTGATTTATTAACCCTCAAAATTCACCCATCTTTTTTCTTATTTGCACGTTAAATCTATATTATAAAGTAAGGTTTTTTATACAGCTCAGAATTTCTATATAAGTGGTGACCAGGATCATTTATGTCCCCACTGATAAAGTAAGATTTTTTTATGGCTCAGATCTTCTACATAAGTGGCGGTTAGATCATTTGTGGCCCCACTTATCAAATTAATAACTATTACTTAATAAAAATAATTGTTGTTCCCATTCCTAAATTAATTTCTATTACTTTATGAAAAAATATTACCATTCCCACCAAAAAAATCTATATTATATTACAAGGTTTTTTGATAAGTGGTGGCCAGGATTGATTCTGGCCAAACATAAGTGGTGGCCAAGATCATTTCTGGCTCCACCTATCATTAATACCATTCATTAATTCTTAATTACTTAATAATAAAATATAAAACAAAAAACCTTAAATCACTCGTTATATATAATTTATAATATTTATATAATAAAGCAGAATGTAACTAGATTCTCATATTACTACTCAAAAATCTCTAATTTCTCTCATAATTCATTTATTCTTATCATAAATATCTTTAAAAAAATTATTTTTTATTTTCTCAATTATTATATCTATATAAAAACCACATTAATCTTTTAAAAATAAAAAATTTCAAATTGGAAATATGGGAGGAATGTATTAACCTACACGATTTTTCGAAAAGCCAATGAAGAAAAATAATATTGAAATATATGGTGGAGTTAAAAATAACAATAATGATAATAATAATATCTTGAAACACTTAAGAATAATTGGGCAATTTCAAATTTGAAATATGGGAGCAATGTATTAACCTACACGATTTTTCTAAAAGCCAATGAAGGAAAATAATATTGAAATATATGGTGGAGTTAAAAATGACAATAATAATAATAATAATATCTTGAAACACTTAAGAACAATTGGGCAAATCTGATTTGGACCTTTATAATACCATTAATTAATTCTTATTTACTTAATAAAAAAATTACTACTCAAAAATCTCTAATTTATCTCATATCCATAACCTTAGACCCTTAACTATCAACCTTAACCTTAACCTTAACTTTACCCTTAACCTTAACCTTAACCTTAAACTTAACCTTAACCTTAACCTTAAACTTAACGTTAACCTTAACTTTAACCTTAATCTTAACCTTAACCCAAACCCAAACTCAAACCTCAACCTTAACCTTAACCCAAACCCCAAGCCCAAAACTTAACCTTAACCTTAACCTTAACCTTAGCCTTACCCCATCCCAAAACCAAACCCAAACCTTAACCTTAACCTTAACCTTAACCTTAACCTTAACCTTAACCTCAACCTTAACATTAACCTTAACCTTAACCTTAACCTTAACCTTAACCTTAACCTTAACCTTAACCTTAACCTTAACCTTAACCTTAACCTTAACCTTAACCTTAACCTTAACCTTAACCTTAACCTTAACCTTAACCTTAACCTTAACCTTAACCTTAACCTTAACCTTAACCTTAACCTTAACCTTAACCTTAACCTTAACCTTAACCTTAACCTTAACCTTAACCTTAACCTTACCCTTAACCTTACCTTACCTTAACCTTAACATAAACCATAACCTTAAACCTTGACTTTGAACCTTAAACCTTAAATCCTTATCATCATCCTCACTTAACCTTAACTTTAACCGTAACTCTTAACCCTTAAACCCTTAACCTCAACCCTTAAATCTCAAGCCTTAACCTTTACCTTCACCTTCATATTAACTTTAATCTAAACCTTAACCATAATCTTAACCTTGAAGTTAAAACTTGACCTTAACCTTGAACCTTTGATGTCTCCCTAAATATGCTAATTTTATGCCCTTGGGAGACATCATTTTTGGTGTTTATTCAACTAATTTGATAGACTTTTGGACTAAATATGCAATAATCCGAATTTCCTCTTTTATTTCTAGCATTTTTAATTTATTAAACTTTTGCGCGTCATATTGGGTATTTTAGTGAAAAGTTTGTAGGTTTTGAATATTAGCTAGAAGAGGAATCCTAGAATAAAGTCAAAGATCGTGATATGGAGTCAAAGCATGAAGACAAATCCCAAAGAAATTGATAATTTAGAGTTGCAAATCTGGAAAGTTGCAAAAGATTGCTAATTTCGAGCTACCTATGAGAAGATTTAGCCGCTGACTTGTGAAGAGAAAACGTGCCCCATTGAGTTACGGAACTTTGGCAACTGGAATGAGGTCAATCCGAGTTGAAACGAGTCGGTTAGAGCTGTTTTAGTGGAGGTGGTGCAGCAGTTACGGGATCTTGGGATAAGATAATGGACTTGGGCCTTTATTATTTCATTTAAACCTTAGTCTAAGGTCCAAGTCCGAATTTCTAAGTACAAATAAGGGTTTTGACTTCTATTTTCATACCTTATACTTTACACAGTTCATATTTTAAAAAGCAGAGCATCAGAGAGAAGTCAAGGCAAGGAAGCAGAAAAGCTACAGAGCTGGAGACGGTTTATATCTCCAAATCTCAGCTAATCTAATTCCGAAATTAGGTTTTTCTTTTATTTCTGTAAAACAATATGAACACTTTTATTTCTTTTAATTTAGTTTTTCGCATTAGCATGAGCTAATTTAATTAAGTGCTTGAGAACGTATAATGGGTTAATCCCAATTTGATTTCGTTTCATATGTTTGAATTTGGGATAATTATTATTTAAATCAAATTAGGTAATTTATATTTTTCTTTGATTTGTATTTTATTTACTATTATTGACCTGATCAATTGATAATAGGACTTAGTATCTAGGCTATTCCAATTAGTGGAGATTGGATCACCTTGACGGGGGGTCTGGGTACAGAACTAGTTAACGAATATAGGTTAGAAATTATTTGACTTTGACGAGCTTAATTAAACCTATGGCCAATTGGGTAGAATAGACTTAATCACTTAAGAGTGGACTATAATCACCCTGACGGGGTTTGTAGCACTTGAGAGTAGCTCCTTAGTCCACCCTGACGGGGGTAAGGAGAATTCTGAATCCCGACCAATATAAATTTACCAATTTTTTCCTTAAACAATGTATGAAATGAATGATAATTAGGTGAAACTCTTGCGTCTCTCAAGTGCTGCCTTCTCATCTTGCGTAAACACTTTATTTTCTTGCGTCTAGTTATTTACTTGCATTAATTTAGTATTTTAATTCATTGTCTTAGCATTATAAAACCAAACAAACAAATCTTAAAATCATTTACTTGTTTTCACGTGCAATTAACTACTATCTGGTAAGCATTTGAGTCAACCATTCCGTCCCTGAGAACGAATCTGGTTTATCACTTATATTACTTGGAACAACCGTACACTTGCGGTTGTGGTTCTCTTTTCCTTATTGCATATATTTTAGAACACACAAAGGACCACCAACCTTAAACCTTGAACTTTGAACCTTAAAATTTATACATTAACCTTAATCTTAACCTTAACCTTAACTTTAATTCTAACCATAACCTTAACATTTATCCTTTAAATTTACCTTAACCTTTAAACCTTTAACTTTAAACCTTTAACTTTAAACCTTAACCTTAAATTTCATCTTAACTGTAACCTTAACCTTAACCTTAAACAAATGAAGAATCATCGCGCTAATATTTGACCCTATCCCTGGAATTTTGTTAAACCTTAAATGTTTAATCTTAAACCTTAACTCTAACTTAATTTTAATCTTAAAATTCAATTTAACCTTAACCTTGACTTAAACTTTAACCTTAACCCTTTACTTTAACCTTAACTTTAACCTTAAAATTAACCGTATCCTTAACATTGACCTAAACCTTAACCCTAACCTTAACCTTAACATTAACCTTAACTATAACCTAACCTTCTTCTTAATGAGCAGAAAAAGAACAACCTTAACCCTAACTTTAACCTTGACCTTCACCCTTGGAACCCGTATTTGATTTCCGTTAACGCAACAAATTTTTTCTTTAGTGTCTTTAGACACGGGTTTTATCTAGTAAATCTATATAACAAAGGAGAATAAAATCGTTTGATCAATTAACCCTCAAAATTCGCCCATCTTTTTCTCTTATTTGCATGTTAAATATAAAATTTAAAACACATCTCTTCACACTAGCATTCGAACAAAAAAAGAAATCTATTTCACACTCACCTTACCACACCAAGCCTCTCTCCTGCACAAGAAAATTGCCGCCACTCGAGACGATTCTCCACCATCAACAACCAGCTTGGCGAAGACCCTAAATTAAGGTAAAAGGTTATATTATTTTTAAGCTAATCTAATTACTTTTACAATTTTTTAGAATAATATGATTTAAGTATAATTGCAGTCGTGTTGTTTATTATATTTTTATACAAATCCTACAATGGCCATTATTATGGCAATTGGAAGCCTTTTACCATGTTAGAAATGATGTGCCGAGAATAGCCTTATTCTGTTGGAATAAGAAATTTTGTTTTATACTCTATTTTTTGAATTATTTAGTAGTAAATATCATTGGGTGCAACTGCTAGAGATGGAAGACATATTGGTGTCTCCTGGTGTGTGATAAAATCACCACCCCTTTTAAGAGGGACACTACCCGCAAGTGCACGGAGAGTTCCAAGTAATGTGTAAATAATACGGATTTCGTTCTCAGGGACGGCTAGTTATGACACTATTATTAATTGGAATAGTATGATTAATTGTTAAAACAAAGAAGTTAATTAATAAGATTTTTGTTTGGTTTTGATTAACGACTAAAGATGCGATAAATTAAATACTAAATTAATTAACTGAAAATAAATAATTAAAGTAAATATGTTTGAACGCAAGAATGAGACGGGTAATTGCGTCTCGCAAATGTTTCACCTAAATCTCTATAATCAGTGCTTCCGTTTAAGGATTAAATTGGTATTATTGTGTAAGTCGGGACTTTAATATCTCCTAACTCCCGTCAGGGTGGACTTAGGAGCTCCTATACGGTATTATAAACCCGTCAGGGTGATTATATCTACTTTTTAATGGTTAAGTCTCTTACCTCATTGGCTGCGCGGTTAATCAAGCCCGACAGGGTCATTGGCGCATACTACGCGTCTGTTACCTAGGTCTGTAATTAAATCCTCCGTCAAGGTGATCACTTCGCCACTAAAGTGAATAGCCTAATTACTATAACCTATGTTTGATTAATGACTTCAAAAATAGTAAAGAAAATTAAAATAATAGTCAGCACAAAATACCAAGTCTAAATTAAATAACTAAATCCCAAATTCAGAAAAACATTTATTAAAGAAATTAGGGTTTAACCCATAATGCGATTCTCAAGTATTTAATAAATTGGCTCATGTTCAATTTCATAAACTGAAATAAAAAAAATTAAAAGACATTATTCCAAATTACAAAAATAAAATATGAAACCTAATTGCGGCGTTGGATTGACTGTTGTTGGAAGAAAGAGATTCTTCCAACTCTAACGTTTCCTCTGTCTTCTTGCTCTGACTTGAAAATATGAAGCACAGCATGAATTATAATGTCTGATATGTAAAAAAGATGTCTAAAGGTCTATATATTACAGAGAATAAGGAATGGGCTTTTTACTTAAGGATAAAAAAAATTAAATAATAACCAGCCCAAGTCCATTATAAAAATCTCGTAACTAATGTGCAGTTGTTGGTAAAACGGTCGTAACTTTTGCGTCTCAACTCCAAATCACCTGAATCTAAATCCCCATATCTTCCTAACTCAAAGGCGCGAGTTTCTTATTTCATGGCTTAAAGGCTAAATAAGTGTCTGAGTGGCTCAAAAATAGCAATTAGTAACAACCTTCCAGAATTCCCTATCTATTAGTCACCTCTTTGAATATTCTTTTCTTCCAATTGACCTCTCTGCTTGATCTTGGACTTTAATTACCACTTCTCCTCCTTGTATTGGTGCTCCATAGCATCCATGGACCTAAGAAATTTGCACTAAAAACAAACAAATTAACGTACAAAAGCTCTAATGTACACTAATAATGAGAAAGGGAGAAGGAAACGTATATTAACCAGCACGAGGCTGGTTTCTAGTGTTGCGTGTAGAGCTCAAATTCTATAGAATAGTCCTTATGAGTACCAACTCTTCTATTACCATTCCCACAATTGTTATCATCTCATCTTAATTCTCCTCTAAATTTCTCATTCGTTCTTCCAACTCGTTTGCATGCACTTTCTTCTTCTTACATGTAGGAAGTCTAGCACCTCTTTCTTCTAATTTTGGAGCTCCATCATGGACATTTTCTATTGATTTTAGTTTCATCTCTTCCCCTTTTTCTGGAGGCTCATCCTCTTCATTCTTGCGTGGTATATTTTCGTCTAAACAAATCGCGGTTATGGTGCATGGAAATTTGAGGTTTCTTTGTAAAAAGGGGATTTTTCGAATTCCATGATAAGGTTATAAATTACAAGGACAACATCAATTTCTTTCTTCTTAATAATACACTTTATAAAAATAAGATGTTCCTTTGTTAACTCTGAAATATGATTGTTTCGAAAGAAGGTAGGAACTATGAACTGGGATCATACTTTAGCGTGTGGTAGCAAGTCGCTAGTAAATACCTGACCTGCATATCTTTCTCCTACTGGTATGGGAAGTCTCCCACGAATCAGGCCTTGATCATAAAAAGATTTCCATTCGAAAGATGAATCATTAAGTGCTTCGTGATATGTGCATGGACCAGTCAAGTTTGGTAATTTCAATATTTTCCTAATAAGCTCAATTGAGAAATTCCAGTACCTTTTTACGTAGGATAAGTGACAATCCATTCGCAAAAGCTATTTCTTCGTAAAACTCACGAACTAACGCAGGGATAATCATGAGGTCTCTTTTTCTCAATTCTTTCCAACCAGAATTGTCACAATAGATAGCATAATCTTTGAATACACCACGAATGATACCTGAAGGAAATCCTTTCTCTACACCAAACATCAAAGTAGCCACTCGCTCACAAACTTGCTCATTCCAACTAACAAACACTCTTTTTGGCTTGGTTGCCATCCTATTTCGTGTAGATCTTTGTTCCGTAGTGGGCTCGCTAGAAACTTGTTCTTCAAAATATGTTTCTTCCAAGTTAGGTTTTTTGTTATTAGCCACACTTGGGTTCTCTTTCCTCTTCATAGTATTCTTGACCCTTCTAACCTTAGGTGTAAAACTCGAATCTGGAATCTCAGTAGCTTTGTCTGGAGTGGCTCCATGGGTGTTACTAGTTATGGGGTTACTTCTCGTCTTACAATTATAGAACAAGGAATCGGTTTTGTTAGTCATCTCAATGCACCCAAAACTCAGAACTTCAAAAATTCAAAAACTAAAGAAAAGTTTTGAAATTTGATGCTTTGAGGATTGAAAAAGAAAGATTAAGGTGAGATATGAGATGGTTAATGACTATTTGATGTTTTTGGAATGGTTTAATGACTCAAGTTATGTTATTGATAAAGAAAGATTCTTGGTTGAAAGTTGAATTTTTTATGATGTTTTGGAAGGATTATGAGTTGATTGTGTGTTTTTGTGGTGTTTAGGGAGAAGATTTGATCATATTGGGGTGTCTGGTGATGATTTTCTGGTATATATGGAGATTGGGTGGAATAATGGTATTTCTTGCGTGGGAAGACAAAGGGAGAAGGTTAAAACCCTTTAAGGTTTCTCAAAACCGACCTTTTGTAACGCGACCGGGTTCTCGGTCCGCGTCGCTAGTTCGTGCAAAATTATTCATCATTTTTTTACACAACTAAATGTTGCGTGTCTCCACCTCAGAGGTCAAAGAATTGCCTCCGTTGACCGGGTTCCCAGTCAGCAACAACCGGATTCCCAGTTGATGTCGACGACCGCAACTCCACATGCACCAATCTCCTTGCATCTCCACCTCAGAGGTCAGAGAGTTGGGTAGGTTATAGCACAGCCACCGGGTTCCCGTTTAGTGTCGACGAGCGCAAATCCAAACACGCCTTTTTCTTGCGTGTAGTTGGTTCTCCAACATTTGATGGCAGGGGTCTCGGTTGTCTCATGTCTTGACAACCGAATTTTCTTTCTTTTTCGCATTACCTACCCCAAACTCAATACCCTTTTACTCCTGTAATTATCAAACACACCAACCTTTCTCATTTCATAGAAATTAAACACTAATAAACAACGACTACTCTAATTTACACAAAGAATTATAAAGAAATGAAAGCACTAAACTAATACACAATTAAATTGGCTTTTGTTTAACGTCGTTAAGCTCGACGGGTTACCTCTCGCATTTATGCAGCTTTAAGGAGGTACATGACCTCCCCAAGATGTGGATATTCCATGCGATTGATACCCTCGCCTTTATGATAGATTTTCAGTCGATGCCCATTCACCATGAAGGTTCGGTGCTCGATTAGATGCTCAATCTCTATAGCTCCACGAGACGTAATCTTGGTCACAATATAAGGACCAGCCCACTTTGATCTCAACTTACCCGGATAATTACTGAACTTGGAGTTGTATTTAAGGACCTTCTTCCCAACTTCATATTTTTTGTCACGACTACGATTCTCATGCCATTTTTTAGTCTTTTTATTATACAGTTTACTATTCTAATAGGCAGTAAATCGAAACTCATCAAGTTCATTCAGTTTCATCATACGATTCTTACCAACTAAAGTAGGATCTAAGTTCATCTCCGCTATCGACCAATATGCACCTAATTCAATTTCAAGAGGTAAGCAACAAGCCTTACCGTACACCATGCGATATGGAGATGCACCAACGGGTGTCTTAAACTCGGTACGATATGCCCACGACGCATCGTCTATTTTCATTGACAGATCTTTGCGTGTGGAGCCAACAGTTTTCTCTATTTGATCCCTTGTTTAGAGACCTCAGCTTGACTATTTGCTTGTGGATGATAAGCAGTCGATACACGATGTCTGACCCCATACTTCTCTAAAACTGCCTTCAAGTATCTATTCACAAAATGTGAACCTCAATCACTGATAATAACTCTAGGCGTACCATGTCTAGTGAATATGTGTGATTTTAAGAACTTTATCACCACTTGCGAAACATACGTTGGTAGAGCTACAACCTCTACCCATTTAGACACGTAATCAACAGCTAGTAGGATGTATTGATTTCCATTGGATGGTACAAAGGGACCCATGAAATCAATAACCCATACATCGAATATCTCAACTTCAAGAACATTATTACGTGGCATCTCATCTCTCTTAGATATATTACCAGTAAATTGGCTTATGTGACATTCCTTGACGTATTCATGACAATATTTATGTAAAGTAGGCCAACAGAAACCGGAATGAAGTACCTTTGCAGCTGTGTGACCACCCTTGAAATGTCCTCCATAGGGTGAATCATGAAAACTAGCAACTACCGCATGCACTTCACCTTCAGGTATGCATCTTCTCACCATTTGATCACTACATGTTTTGTAAAGGAAATAATCCTCCCAAAAGAACTGCTTTACACGATGGATCAATCTCTTTCTCTATTGAGAAGTAGCTCCTTCAGAATAAGAACCACTCACAATAAGATTTGCTATATCTACATACCAAGGAGTACTCGTTGCGTGTATCGAGAATAGACTCTCATCAGGAAACTTTTCCTTGACCAACTTTGGTCCACTATTAAACTTAGAACCATCAGGACGCGACAAATGATCTACAACCTGATTATCACAACCCTTCTAATCCCGAATTTCTAAGTCAAAATCTTATACTAACAATACCCATCTAATCAAACACGGTTTTACATCGTTATTCTCCATAATGTATTTGATCGCGGAATGATCAGTATACACAACATTTTTCGCTCCAAGAAGGTAGGAACGAAACTTGTCAAATGCATACACAACAGCTAATAACTCCTTCTTAATCACGGTATAATTAATCTGAGCACTTGTGAAGGTTTTGCTAGCATAGTAGATATAATGAAATACCATTTCTTTTCTCTGACCTAAAACAACACTCATAGCAAGATCACTAACATCACACATAACTTTAAATGGAATCTTCCAATCATGGGGTAATACAATAGACGCGGAAATAAGTTTCTCCTTGATCTCTTTGAACGCCACCACGCAAGCTTTATCAAAAAGGAATTTGGTGTCCTTTTTTAGTAAGTTACATAATGGCTTAGAGATCTTAAAGAAATCTTTAATGAAACTGCGATAAAAGCCAACATAATCGCCCCTTTGACAAAAATAGAAGGTGGGGATTCTTGATTACCTCAATCTTTGCACGATCTACTTCTAAACCTGAATTCGAAACTTTGTGACCCAACACTATACCCTCACGAACCATGAAGTGTCACTTCTCCCAGTTTAAAGCCAAATAAGTTTCCTTGCATCTAATTAACACCTTTTTTCTAAATTCGGTAAACACTCATTGAAGTTATCACCAAACATAGGAAAAATCATCCATAAATATCTCAACAAAATTATCTATCATGTCCCAGAAGAATACCATCATGCATCTTTGGAAGTAGCAGGTGCCTTACATAATCCGAATGGCATCCTACGAAAAGCAAAAGTACCAAAATGACATGTAAAGGTTGTCTTGTGTTGATCTGCAGGGTCTACATAAATCTGATTATATCAGGAGTACCCATCAAGGAAACAATAATACTCTCTTCTAGCAAATTTATCTAACATCTGATCTATGAAATAATGGGGAAAATGATCTTTTTCGGGGGCCTTGTTCAATTTACAATAGTCCATACACACTCTCGAACCAACAATGGTTCTTGAGGGTATGGCTTTATTCTGTTCATTCAAGATGGTAGTGATACCACCCTTCTTCGATACGCAATAAACTGGACTCACCCATTCGCTACTAGCTATCGGATAAATAATTCCTGCATCTAGTAATTTGAATACTTCTTTCTTCACCTCTTCTTTCGTAGTTGGCATCAATCTCCTGTGCCCTTCAACTGAGCGTGCATTGTCATATTCCAGAATAATTTATTGTTGGAAATAGGAAGGGCTAATACCTTTGATGTCAGCAATAGTCCAGCTAATTGCCTCTTTATTAGCTCTTAGTATATGCAACGGTTGTCTTCTTGAGGACCTGTTAAAGTAGCTGAAACAATAACAGGTAAAGTTTTGTTAGTACCTAAATACTCATACCTCAAGTGTGACGGAAGTGGCTTATCTTCTAACTGCGGGGGAGATTCAATGGATGGTTTCTTTTTAGGTATTATCTCCCCTGGTTCTCTCACCGGTTTATAGGCTAGACGCCTATATTTTGGATTCTTAGAGTTTAGAGTTGCCACTATTTCGACAAGATCTTCTATCAACTCAAGTAAGTCAAGCCTTAGGCCAGCTTGCAAGACATCATAAAAACTCATATAATTAATACCTATTGCGTGGAATTCTCAATTGCATCTATTCGAAAACATCCCTCCTGGAAATCTGGAAACTTCATTACCCTAAATACATACTTCCTTGTCTTGGATTCGCATAGCTAATTCTCCATTTTCTACATCAATAAGAGTACGCCCCGCGGCTAGGTACGGTCTTCCAAAATTAATGGGGACATTCCTATCCACGTCGTATTCAAGTATAAAAAATCAACAGGAAAAATTGAAGTACCTGTCTTGACAAGGACATCTTCTATTCGTCCCTCTGGATATGCGAGTGATCTGTCAGCCATTTGCAAGACCATAGAGGTCGGTCTTGCGTTTCCTATCTTCAAATTCTCAAAAATTGATTTGGGCATGAGATTAATACTCGCACCCAAATCGCATAAAGCATTCCCTTGCCACTCATTACCAATAGAAATCGGAATTGTAAAACTCCAAGGGTCAAGTAAATTAAGTGGCAGCTTACTTTGGCATATGGCACTACACTCTTCTGGCAACCCTATCATCTCATTCTCAAGGTATGGTATTTTGTTGGTGATGACTCTCTTCAGGAATTTAACGTATTTTGGAACATTTCTAATAGCATCTAAGAAAGGTATATTCGTGTTAAGACCCCTTAACACATTCATGAATTTCGGATAGTCATCCATATAACCTTTATTTTAAACTCTTGAGGGGAAAGATGGAGGAGGACGGGTTTTTACAACATCTTTCTTCTTTGGTCCTTCCGGAATCTTTTCCACTTCCACCTCTTCTACTTTTGGTTCACTTTCTTTCTCCACCACATCTTTCACCGCTTTCTCTTTCATAATTGTTTATTATTCTTTCATAACGGGAAAAGAAGGTGCTGGTAACTTCTTACCACTTCTGAGCACTATAGCATTACAATCTTCTCTTTGTTTTGGATCTTCAATATCATTTGGGAGTTGCCCTTGTGGACGCTGATTCAACTGTTTTGCCATCCGATCTATCTAATTTCCTAACATTTTAAGTGTTGCGGCGGAAGATTGTTGATCTTGTTGTGTTTTCATCAGAAGGTTGATTAGTGTCTGTAATGTTTCTTGAACATCCAACACACCTTCTTGAGGTTGAGCAAGTAGAGCTTTCTGATTTATAGTATCGGTATAGTTGTCTTGAGGAGGTTGTCTCTGAGCATGATTACCGTAATTTAGTCCCCCTTGGTAGTTGTTTTGTGGTCTTTGTTGATAGTATTACCTCGGGGACGCGGTTGATATGCGTAAGTCGGATTTGCGGCACCCTTCCCACACGTGATTTCTTGATCCACAACCAGGACACGAAGGAATTGCGCGTACCATATTTACCTGAGCAATTGTTCGGACTTGTTCTTGTAGTTCTTCAGTTGTTTAGCCAATTCTTTAAGCTTCAGAGATTCTGAAGTGTTTTCTTTTTCTGATCTCTTTGGCCAACTTCTCTCGTTCTCAAGAATTCTTTCCATCCCCAACTCAGCCTCTTCAGGATCTAGCAACACAAAACCTGCGTCCTAATGAATCTGCTTTCTCTCTTGATTTGTCGTTAAGGCCTCCATAAAACAAGGTTAAATAATATTCCGACGAGGATCAATGATAGGGGCATCTCGCCTTCTTTTCTGTTAATCGTAACCATGTGGTGTGGCCTAAGGTGTGATAAAATAATGATATAAATAAGTGCAAATACACACCCTAAACTAACACTGTACTGCAAGTATTACAGGACGTATGCAAGTTTTAATGATAAGAAGATTCGTTCCTCAGGGACTGACGAAAGTTAGAGAGAACTTATGCAAATTATCAAGTGCAGATATTAAAGATAGATAATAATACGCAAGTAGAAAGAAGAGAAAGATAGATATTTATTTGGTTTTTAATAAGAAAACTAAACTACTAAATTAAAGACAGAAAATAAATAACAGAAAAGAAAAGAAGATAGTATGAACGATATAACTTAGGTTTTACTAGTATGCACTAATCCTTCTAATTCTATCTATTAAATCTAATTCATAAGGGAGAATATTAGCTCTTGGTATACTTAGTCAGGATTCTAAATTCCACTACCTTAGACCTTGAGAGCGACTAAGGGGGCAACGGCACAACCAAGAAGTGATTTAAAATAGGGTTATCAAACGCCACTAAGGCCCTAAGCAAATACTGCAATCTTGGTGATATGGTGGTTAAAACAAACCTTAATGACTATCTAGTTAGAAGTATGTTTTGTCAGAACTGCTATCGACGCTAGACGTTATGTGGTGGTTCAATAGTTAAACACCCTTACAAGGTGACCATCTAACTACTATTAAGGTAATCCTATACTCGTGCACTAGCAAGGAAAACAGTCATTAAATCAAAACACATAATCAAATATAAGGGTAAGTAGCTAATATCAGATTAAAACATATAATTCCCAAAGAACTTAGATAGAAGAACTAGAATTCATAGTTTATACATTATGCAAAACCTAAGCTAAGAGAATTAGTTCATACAAAGAAAAGAAGAAGAAAGAATTACAAAATTAGAGGTTGAAGGAGACATAGTTGTTGCACAGCTCCTTCCATACTTCTTCTCTTGTGTTGCAGCTTCCTCTTGGCCTTAGGGTCTGGCCAAGGATGATTTAAGAGTGTTAAGAGGCTGTATTTATAGGTTAGAGGTTGACCTAATTCGTTTCTTGGAGATAACTTCATGTAATGGGCTCCTGGCCCAACCCAAATTCGTAAGATAAACACTGCTGCGTTGTTTTGGTCATAACTTCTTTGTTATTGGTCGGATTTTGCTCCACAAGATACCAAAAGAATCGCAACAGAATTATCTAGGACCAATAGAAGGAAATTACCAAATTCGGCCTATTTCTTAGGTAAAAACACCAATCTTTAGACGTGTTCTGCAGAATCCCAGATTTAGGCAGCTTTTCCTTTTCCTAATTGAACTCAGTTTCCTTCTATCTCCAATTTCCATGCATATCTTTTTCCATAAGTTGTAATCTTTGACTTGGACTCTAATTAATCTCCATAATTATCTTTAAAACTTCACACTAAATAAACAATTAAACCCAATATGCTCTAAAAATAATAATTCTACAAATCAAGACCCAAAATAGGAAAGTGCATTAAATTACGCTAAAATAAACCTATAGACTAATAAATAAGCCTAAAATGATGTCTCAAGAGTGTATTTTACTATCACAAATGAGGAGACATCAAGACCCCCAACTCAAAGTTGTATCGTCCCGATACAATAAAAGTAAAGAACAGTAGAGTAGTCAAGAAGAAGAAGTAGGAGGAGAATAAGAATAGAACATAATGAATGATCCTAGAGCAAAAATCTAAAAAGTCTCATGTAGTGATGCTCAAGAAATAATGCACAAATATGCTTAATATACATGTAATCAACAATCCATAAATTCAAGTCCAGATTAATTTCGCAATGCCAGATGGAGAGGATGATAACTTAGTTCAGGTTAATGGCTATAGGTTGTTCATAGGTCCCAAATACAGCATCCAATGGTCCACTTACCTACTACCTAATAGCTCAATTGTTTCTCCATCTAGTAGTTAGAAATCCTAAGGTCTTGGTTATAACTTGGCTTAAGGACGGGTGTGGTATATTTGGATAATGAAAAGTGAGCTTTTGGCTCTCTCCTCACTAGCCATCAACGAATCGCCCTAGAGCTTGAGTTGTCACTCGAAGATGTTCTCACTCAACCCAGTTTATTGATGCTTTTGATTTGCATCCCCAATTAATCCAAATAAAACCTTTGATGATTTAAAATCCACTTTGCCGGTCCGAATATATATTCTTTTCATAACAATTTTTTTCTTTTTTTTTTGTATAGTTCTGACTCTCTTTTTGATGTTGAGATATCACACTATTTTTCATATATATATTCTTTCTTTTTAATGCCCTTGTTGGCAAGTTTAGCTCGTAGCTTCTTTTTCATTCACTATTACCCCGGCAAAGGGTTACAATAATACCAATTCATCATCAATAAAATTACAAAGATAATACCCAAATCCCAAAGTTCCCTAATGATGAAACCCACCACCCCAAACTCAAGCTCTAAAACGAGTTGTCTCAGGTTTTGCGATTCGAGTGCGGGTCATATAGATAAGTCCTAAAAACTAAGGGTATGGATTATAATGTGGTGTAATAAAGGCTTTAGAAAGGCTCAGAGGGGCTAAGACGGATAAATAACAATAATCAAATAAAAGGGTGAGAAAGTATAAAGGCTTCAAGTGTTTTAATCATGAAAGAACCGCCTTATTCATTTTTCTAACTACCGGATTTTGTTACTTTTTCACTACTAGTTCATAGATAAGTGGGTTTTCAACTAATTTTAAACCTCACGTTCTACACACCAAATAACTATTCCTAAGTTTCAACATACTTCTTAGCATTGCTCATTAACTTTTCTATCTTTTATTTCCTGTTTTCATACATGCATCTAAACAATTTTATGACATCTTTCAAAAACATACTACCTACTATCATTAACTCAATAAAATCATGCTCAAATAGGTACATTCAAAGATATTCTATGCCTAATTCAACCCAAAATTTTTTAAATTTTATGAAAAAACAAAAAGGAAGATGAGGACAACGAATCCCCACCCCCAACTCAAAAATGAGCCGTGTCCCCACGACTCGAAAAAGACTCAAGAAAGAATAAAATTTAAAATTAGCATACATATTGCACATAAAGAAATGGTAGGGAAGAAAGAAAACATACTCTTCGAGGCTATTACCTCGCCTTGACGATACTCGGATTAAATCTAATGTATCTACTTCACCCATCTTCTTACTCGCTTTTCGATCAAGACACGTGATCATAATAGGATATTGCATTGTATAACGTCATGGGAGAGATCGAAAATTCGTATCACCTCCTCATAGATCAACTGTGCCACATCTTCTTCTTCTCCTCATAAAATACAATTCACAAACAACCCAAAGCATTCCAAATCTCCATGAACCTTCATGTATTCACCTTCAACTTCTTCTTCAAATACTATCTTATAAGAAAAAGGTAGTTCCTTTAATAGTTACTTCGGAGAAGCTATCATGGCCATTGAAGCTTTCTCTTTTTCTTCGGGTGTAGGGTCTTTGATCTGTAGAGGTTGTGTTGTCATCTTCACTAAAGATAGAACCTTTTTGCTCATTGAATCAACACAGCATGCTAACCTCTCTTCTCTTGACTTGTTTTACCCATTGAATTGGAACTAGGACTTGTCTCACTTGATTTCTCCTCATTTGTGATAGTAAAATACACTCTTGAGACATCATTTTAGGCTTATTTATTAGTCTATAGGTTGATTTTAGCTTAGTTTAGTGCACTTTCCTATTTTGAGTCTTGATTTGTAGAATTATTATTTTTAGAGCATATTGGGTTTAATTGTTTATTTAGTGTGAAGCTTTAAAGATAATTATGGAGATTAATTAGAGTCCAAGTCAAAGATTACAACTTATGGAAAGAGATATGCATGGAAATTGGAGATAGAAGGAAACTGAGTTCAAATAGGAAAAGGAAAAGCTGCCTAAATCTGGGATTCTGCAGTACACGTCCAAAGATTGGTGTTTTTACCTAAGAAATAGGCCGAATTTGGTAATTTCCTTCTAAAGGTCCTAGATAATTCTGTTGCGATTCTTTTGGTATCTTATAGAGCAAAATCCAACCAATAACGAAGAAGATACACTCAAAACAACGCAGCAGTGTTTTCCTTACGAATTTGAGTTGGGCCAGGAGTCCATTACTTGAAGTTATCTCCAAGAAACGAATTAGGTCAACCTATACCCTATAAATACAGCCTCTTAACACTCTTAAATCATCCTTGGCCAGACCTTAAGGCCAAGAGGAAGCTGCAACACAAGAGAAGAAGTCTGGAGGGAGCTGTGCATCAATCATGTCTCCTTCAACCTCTTATTTTGTAATTCTTTCTTCTTCTTTTCTTTGTATGAACTAATTCTCTTAGCTTAGGTTTTGCATAATGTATAAACTATGAATTCTAGTTCTTCTATCTAAGTTCTTTGGGAATTATATGTTTTCATCTGATATTAGCTACTTACCTTTATATTTGATTATGTATTTTGATTTAATGATTGTTTTCCTTGCTAGTGCACGAGTATAGGATTACCTTAATAGTAGTTAGATGGTCACCTTGTAAGGGTGTTTAACTATTGAACCACCACATAACGTCTAGTGTCGATAGCAGTTCTGACAAAACATACTTCTAACTAGATTGTCATTAAGGTTTGTTTTAACCACCATATCACCAAGATTGCAGTATTTGCTTAGGGCCTTAGTGGTGTTTGATAACCCTATTTTAAATCACTTCTTGGTTGTGCCGTTGCCCCCTTAGTCGCTCTCAAGGTCTAAGGTAGTGGAATTTAGAATCCTGACTAAGTATACCAAGAGCTAATATTCTCCCTTATGAATTAGATTTAATAGATAGAATTAGAAGGATTAGTGCATACTAGTAAAACCTAAGTTATATCGTTCATACTATCTTCTTTTCTTTTCTGTTATTTATTTTCTGTCTTTAATTTAGTAGTTTAGTTTTCTTATTAAAAACCAAATAAATATCTATCTTTCTCTTCTTTCTACTTGCGTATTATTATCTATCTTTAATATCTGCACTTGATAATTTGCATAAGTTCTCTCTAACTTTCGTCAGTCCCTGAGGAACGAATCTTCTTATCATTAAAACTTGCATACGTCCTGTAATACTTGCAGTACAGTGTTAGTTTAGGGTGTGTATTTGCACTTATTTTATACATCTTTTTATCACACCTTAGGCCACACCAAGTTTTTGGCGCCGCTGCCGGGGACTACATCGTTAGTCCTTGTGCAATTATCTTGTGCTTTTATTTTAGTTAGTTCTATTTTACGCTTTTCTTTTTAGTTTTTGTCTTTACAGATTTTTTCTAGGCGAGAGCAGATTTATTAGGAGATAAAGGTTTCGTGCTATTAGATCCTGAAGAAGCTATTAAAAGATGGAATCTCTAAAGCTCAAGGAGTTAAGCCGACAACTTGAGGAATTACGAGAACAATCGCAACAACTAGCTCAGAGGAATCTAGTACATGCCTCACCTTCATGTCCTAGTTGTGGAGCAAGAGATCACTCGTGGGGACATTGCATGAACAATCCAGCCTCAATTTCCTTCATGCCTTATCAAAGAGGCCATTATTATAATGGTTATTATCAATCTCAAGGAAATTACGCTGACTATCAACCCCCACAGAGTTACAATTGGGTCAGAGATCAACAGCCATGTCATTATGATAACCATTATCATGATGATTATTATCAACCACGACCACAAGCTTATTATCCTCCACAACCTATCTATCAAGAAGCGCCGATTTATAATGAAGCTTATCAAGAACCACTTCCTTATTCAATGCAGCAAAAACAACCTTCGAGTTTGAGTTCAAGTTTGGCTCGACTGATGCAAACACTTGATAATATAGAGAGTCGCCAGCAAGAATCCCAAGACTCGTAGAATGCGCTTATGGAGAAGTTGCAGAGAATGTCACAAAGGATGAATGAAACTCTAATCCCTGCAGAAAGGCAACTCCAAAGTGATAATACTGCTCCAGAAAACAAAGTTTGTCATGCAGTTGAATTAGAAAGTGGAAAACAACTACCTCCAACAAGACCAGAACCAGAACCAGTCCCTATTCCAGATCAGAGGGGGGAAGAAGCAACAGAAGATAAGGTCGAAGAGGTAGTTGAACAAGAACGTGTCCAAGAGAAGACACCAGAAAAGAAAGAGAGCCCAGTGGTAACCAATACATGTCCTCCTCCACCATTCCCTTCACATGTCAGAAAGGACAATGACCTGGAATTCAAGAAGTTCGTTGACATGATGAACAAATTAAAGAACAGCAGCCCGTTTGTAGAAGCTCTCACAAGAATGTCAAAATACGGTCAATTCATGAAGGACATTCTTTCTAACAAACGAAGATTCGAAGCTAAAGAGATGAATGGATTGCTAGAGGAGGGTAGTGCTACAAATGAAATCGAGTTACCACCTATTCCCACGAAATCTTGGATGACACCATCCATGATCATGAAGAATCGAGCTGAAAAGTTCGTGGGAATTAAAGGAAAAGGGTGGAAATTTCGTCATCCTTAATCGAGGTAACACGTCTAACTTTGAAAGACGTTAAACAAAAGTGCTGTACGGGAGACAACCCGTAATTTCTTTTATGTTTTTACGTTTTTAGTTTTTAATTTTTGTTTAGATTAGTTAATTTTAGTTGATATTGCATATTTTAGGAAGGTATTAGTGTTTTTGATGATTAGGTATTGGAGAAATCGAGTTAGGGAAGCGAGCAAAGTTTTCGGAACGGAGAAACTTCAGCAAGTCATATCTTTGCGCTCGGATATCGGAATCAGGTGATTTTTGAGCCTAAACTGCATAACTTTTCGAGATCTAGCTGCTGGGGAGGTTTTTGCCACGTGCGGTACACCGGACCTCAGCCGCGGTGCACCGCGTGGTCAAAAACCCGTACTACGGGTTGCTACCGCGGGTTTTATCCAGAAACGAAAAAAAAAATAGCTGATGGGTCCAGTATACCGGACCCTATACCGCGCCATGCACCGCACAAACACGTGCCACGGGGTCCTACCACGGGTTTTTTGACGTAGGAGGTGCGGTATACCCCGCGGTACACCCCATGGTCCGCAGGGGTAGTCCGCAGCACCGCAAGGGAGAGAAAAACCTATGGGATTTGATTATAAAGGAGGTATTAAGCTTTTAGTTCCGAATTTTATAAACCCATACCCTCTATTTCTTCTCCAAAACTCTCCTAACTCCATTAAAGCTCATCAAAACCTTCACCAATCATCAAAACACTACCCAATCACCATGAAAACACATCCAATTCATTCTCCACATCATTACAAGGAAGATTCAACCACCTATATCATCCCAAAACACCTTGAATCCAAGAATCAAAAGCTTAAAATTTCAGAAATTCATCCTACAGTTTCTTAGATCCAAGCCAATCCATGAAGAATCCATCTTACCCACATAGAGAATCATCATCCAATCACCTTTCCTAACCCAAATTAAGCTTGTACAACCAATAATCAAGAGTTTCAAATTTCAAGAGTGGTTAAAGCTTTGAGTTGGGGGTCAATTGAGATGATTAAGAGAACATGAACATTATCTACTGTATGGGAGATGAAGAAATCAAGGTATTGGATCTAATTGAGAAGAAATCAAGTGAGACAAGTCATAGTTCCAATTCAAAGGGTAAAACAAGTCAAGAGAAGAGAGGTTAGCATGCTGTGTTTGATTCAAAGAGCAAAAAGATTCTAACTTTAGTGAAGAAGACAACACAACCTCTACAAATCAAAGACCTTATACCCAGAAGAAATAGAGAAAGCTTCAATGGCCATGATAGCTTCTCCGAAGCAACAATTAAAGGAACTACCTTTTTCTTATGAGAAAGTATTTGAAGAAGAAGTTGAAGGTGAATACATGAAGGTTCATGGGGATTTGGAATGCTTTGGGTTGTTTGTGAATTGTATTTTGTGAAGAGAAGAAGAAGATGTGGCACAGTTGATCTATGAGGAGGTGATACGAATCTTCGATCTCTCCCATGACGTTATTTAATGCAATATCCTATTATGATCACGTGTCTTGAACGAAAAGCGAATAAGAAGTTGGGTGAAGAAGATACATTAGAATTTAATCTGAGTATCAACAAGGCGAGGTAATAGCCTCAAAGAGTATGTTTTCTTTCTTCCCTACCATTTCTTTATGTGCAATATGTATGCTAATTTTAAATTTTATTTTTCTTGAGTTTTTTTTCGAGTCGTGGGGACACGGCTCATTTTTGAGTTGGGGGTGGGGATTCGTTGTCCTCATCTTCCTTTTTGTTTTTCATAAAATTTAAAATTTTTGGGTTGAATTAGGCATAGAATATGTTGAATGTACCTATTGAGCATGATTTTATTAAGTTAATGATAGTAAGTAGTATGTTTTTGAAAGATGTTGCAAAATTGTCTAGATGCATGTATAAAAACAGAAAATAAAAGATAGAAAAGTTAATGAGCAATGCTAAGAAGTATGTTGAAACTTAGGAATAGTTATTTGGTGTGTAGAACGTGAGGTTTAAAATTAGTTGAAAACCCACTTGTCTATGAACTAGTAATGAAAAAGTAACAAAATCCGGTAGTTAGAAAAATGAATAAGGCAGTTCTTTCATGATTAAAACACTTGAAGCCTTTATACTTTCTCACCCTTTTATTTGATTATTGTTATTTATCCGTCTTAGCCCCTCTGAGCCTTTCTAAAGCCTTTTTATTGAAACACATTATAATCCATACCCTAGTTTTTAGGACTTATCTATATGACCCGCACTCGAATCGCAAAACCTGAGACAACTCGTTTTAGAGCTTGAGTTTGGGGTGGTGGGTTTCATTATTAGGGAACATTGGGATTTGGGAATTATAATTGTGAATTTATTGATGATGAATTGTTATTATTGTAACCCTTTGCCGGGGTAATAGTGAATGGAAAAGAAGCTACGAGCTAAATTTGCCAACAAGGGCATTAAAAAGAAAGAATATATATATGAAAAGAAAATAGTGTGATATCTCAACATAAAAAGAGAATCATAGCTATACAAAAAAAGAAAAATTGATTTGAAAAGAAAATATATATTCGGACCGGCAAAGTGGAAATTTTATATCATCAAAGGTTTTATTGGGATTATTGGGGATGCACATTAAAAAGCATCAATAAATTGGGTTGAGTGAGAACATCTTTGAGTGAACAACTCAAGCTCTAGGGCGATTCGTTGATGGCTAGTGAGGAGAGAGCCAAAAGCTCACTTTTCATTATCCAAATATACCACACCCGTCCTTAAGCCAAGTTATACCCAAGACCTTAGGATTTCTGACTACTAGATGGAGAAACAATTGAGCTATTAGGTAGTAGGTAAGTGGACCATTGGATGCTGTATTTGGGACCTATGAACAACCTATAGCCATTAATCTGAACTAAGTTATCATCCTCTCCTTCTGGCATTGCGAAATTAATCTTAACTTGAAGTTATGGATTGTTGATTACATGAATATTAAGCATCTTTGTGCATTATTTCAGAAGCATTACTACATGAGACTTTTTAGATATTTTTGCTCTAGGATCATTCATTGTGTTCTGTTCTTATTCTCCTCCTACTTCTTCTTGTTTATGTGACTACCCTACTGTTCTTTACTTTTATTGTATCGGGACGATACAACTTTGAGTTGGGGGTCTTGATGTCTCCTCATTTGTGATAGTAAAATACACTCTTGAGGCATCATTTTAGGCTTATTTATTAGTCTATAGGTTGATTTTAGCTTAGTTTAGTGCACTTTCCTATTTTGAGTCTTGATTTGTAGAATTATTATTTTTAGAGCATATTGGGTTTAATTGTTTATTTAGTGTGAAGCTTTAAAGATAATTATGGAGATTAATTAGAGTCCAAGTCAAATATTACAACTTATGGAAAGAGATATGCATGGAAATTGGAGATAGAAGGAAACTGAGTTCAAATAGGAAAAGGAAAAGCTGCCTAAATCTGGGATTCTGCAGTACACGTCCAAAGATTGGTGTTTTTACCTAAGAAATAGGCCGAATTTGGTAATTTCCTACTAAAGGTCCTAGATAATTCTGTTGCGATTCTTTTGGTATCTTATAGAGCAAAATCCGACCAATAACGAAGAAGATACACTCAAAACAACGCAGCAGTGTTTTCCTTACGAATTTGAGTTGGGCCAGGAGTCCATTACTTGAAGTTATCTCCAAGAAACGAATTAGGTCAACCTATACCCTATAAATACAGCCTCTTAACACTCTTAAATCATCCTTGGCCAGACCTTAAGGCCAAGAGGAAGCTGCAACACAAGAGAAGAAGTCTGGAGGGAGCTGTGCATCAATCATGTCTCCTTCAACCTCTTATTTTGTAATTCTTTCTTCTTCTTTTCTTTGTATGAACTAATTCTCTTAGCTTAGGTTTTGCATAATGTATAAACTATGAATTCTAGTTCTTCTATCTAAGTTCTTTGGGAATTATATGTTTTAATCTGATATTAGCTACTTACCTTTATATTTGATTATGTGTTTTGATTTAATGATTGTTTTCCTTGCTAGTGCACGAGTATAGGATTACCTTAATAGTAGTTAGATGGTCACCTTGTAAGGGTGTTTAACTATTGAACCACCACATAACGTCTAGTGTCGATAGCAGTTCTGACAAAACATACTTCTAACTAGATAGTCATTAAGGTTTGTTTTAACCACCATATCACCAAGATTGCAGTATTTGCTTAGGGCCTTAGTGGCGTTTGATAACCCTATTTTAAATCACTTCTTGGTTGTGTCGTTGCCCCCTTAGTCGCTCTCAAGGTCTAAGGTAGTGGAATTTAGAATCCTGACTAAGTATACCAAGAGCTAATATTCTCCCTTATGAATTAGATTTAATAGATAGAATTAGAAGGATTAGTGCATACTAGTAAAACCTAAGTTATATCGTTCATACTATCTTCTTTTCTTTTCTGTTATTTATTTTCTGTCTTTAATTTAGTAGTTTAGTTTTCTTATTAAAAACCAAATAAATATCTATCTTTCTCTTCTTTCTACTTGCGTATTATTATCTATCTTTAATATCTGCACTTGATAATTTGCATAAGTTCTCTCTAACTTTCGTCAGTCCCTGAGGAACGAATCTTCTTATCATTAAAACTTGCATACATCCTGTAATACTTGCAGTACAGTGTTAGTTTAGGGTGTGTATTTGCACTTATTTTATACATCTTTTTATCACACCTTAGGCCACACCAAGTTATTTTACTATCACAAATGAGGAGACATCACCATGCTTCACCCAAACTCTCTTCGTCTTTCTGTATAAATTGCTCAAGCACCAACATATCTTTTAAACGTCTACTAACCGGATAGAAACGGTCTAGGAATCTTGTTTGAAGCTTATCCCAATCTGGAATAACATGAGGGTATTGGGTATCATACCAATCGCTTGCACATCCGGTCAAGAAGAACTGGAACATCAGGTAATACACTTGTTCCCTAGTAACTCCTCTTATGATATAAGCATCACATATCTGCATGAATTTCTGAATATATCAGATCGGATCTTGATGTGCAGCTCCGCTGAATAACCCATGAAATGCAAACTGAGTTAGCATCCCTGGATCAGGTTTAAATTTTGCGGCTTGGATTTCTGGAGCGCGTATTCCTCGTGGCTTCACTCTAAACTCGATGGATTCCATATGTAACTAAATCTGAAAAACAAAAACTAAAAGACAAAAGCGTAAAATAGAACTAACTAAAAATAAAAGCACAAGATATATGCACAAGGACTAACGATGTAGTCCCCGGCAGCGGCGCCAAAAACTTTGTGGGGCCTAGGGTGTGATAAAATAAGATGTAAATAAAGTGCAAATAACACCCTAAAGCTACACGTTTCTGCAAGTATACAGATCGTATGCAAGTTTTAGTTAAATACTTAAGATTCGTTCTGCAGAGACTACGAAGGTTAGGGGAATCTTATGCAATAATCAAGTGCAATAAATTAAAGCTAGAACAACTAAACGCAGATAAAAGTAAAGACAAATAGATGTTTGTTTGATTTTCTAATTAACTAAATTAAAACTAAGAATTAAAAGACAAAAAATAAATATGGAAGATAAGTGATATGAGAATATAGCTCGAGTTATTAGCATGTAATCCCCACTAGTTTTGCCGTTCTAAACATGTAAGGGTGAATTATGTAGTATTTCAATAATCGGTTCCAATTCGCTATCGGTAGTTTAAAATAGGATTTACCTGTGTCAATAAGGCTTCCTAAGCAAACTTTTCCTGTAATTGGTAAATAGTCACAAGAACTAAACCATAGTGATTATCTAGCTAGGTTGGGTTGTCAGATCAGACCTTGTACTAGACGTTATGTGCTAAACATGTAATTAAACACCGTTGTCAATGGTGACCTAACTACTAGATGGCAATTCTATATGGTCGCGATCCACAAGAACACAGAATATAAATCCAAACACGTAAACAATGAATAAAAAATATGATTCGATTTAAAACATTTAATTCCCAAATTAGATAGATGTCAATCAAAACTAGGGTTCATACATATATGCTAAAAACTCAAGCTAAAGAAATTTAGTTCATGAAAGAAAAGAAAGAAATTACAAATTTAAAGGTAGAAGAAGACATTGTGATGAACAGCTCCTTCCAGACTTCTCTCTTGTGTTGTAAGCTTCCTCTTGGTTTAAGGTTTCACCAAGGATGATTTAAGAGTGTTAAGAGGCTGTATTTATAGTGTATAGGTTCACCTAATTCGTTTCTTGGAGATAAGGCCAAGTATTAGACTCCAAGCCCAACTCAAATTCGTATGGATAATTACTGCTGAACTGTTTTGGGTATATCTTCTTCGTTATTGGTCGGTTTTTGCTCCATAATATACCAAAAGAATCCTCAGAGAATTATATATGTCCCTATGAAAGGGATTTACCAAATTCGGCTTATTTCTTGGAGTAATCGCCACTTCTTTAGGGTTGCTGCAGAATCTCAGATTTACGCAGCTTTTCCTTTTCCATGTTTTTAGCCTTTGTTACCTTTATCTCCAATTTCCATGTAAATCTCTTTCCATAAGTTGTAGTCTTTGACTTAGACTCTAATTAATCTATAATTATCTTTAAAGCTTCACACTAAATAAACAATTAAACCCAATATGCTCTAAAAATATTATGTCGCTAAATCAGGACTCAAAATAGGAAAGTGCACTAAACTAAGCTAAAATCAACCTATAAACTAATAAATAAGCCTAAAATGATGTCTCCGAAGTATATTTTATTATCACAAATGAGGAGACATCAGCTATATTCCGTCGACTATATAATCTCTAATTCTATTTTTGAGTAAAAAGCACAATTGATATACCCAAACAAAAAGTCAGCTGAAAACAATCGGCCATTGAAGGAAATGAGAAACTATATTACAAATTAAGATATTCTTTATTAATGGGTTTGAGTTATCTATAATCCTCGGAAGTTATAAATGTTCATTTTCATATTTTCATTCTTTGGGGTAAATTAGGATGCTTTAATTTATCAATTTAATTTGTCAATCAAAGGTCTGAATGTGTTAAAGTATATGAGATCTATGCATAAAGATTTTAAAAAAGTGAAAGAAAATAAAAACTCATAACAACAGCATCGATTGATCCTATACACTTCACACATTCAGCATGCAAACGTCGGCCCCACACTGTGTAACACATTCATGACCATTGATTTACAAATTAAAGCATCCTAATTTGTCCCCAAACAATATGTCGGCCCCACAATGTAACACTGTAATACCACAGCTCCAGGCCTGTAACTTCCATCACTTTCATGTGTTGGGGTTAAAAAGGTTAAAAAGGGTAATGTAGTATTTATCATCAATTCCATATTTTGCACAAAGAAGGGGTTGTCTTTGCAATTATTAGACTAATTTTAACCCTAATTAACAATTTAACACATATTTTCCAAATTGTTAAGAAATCCTAAAACAGATGCAAAACTAAATTTTGGCATATCTTACCACATTGTTTGCAAGAATATACGAACATATCCAACAAATTCGAAACACTAAATTCAAATAAGATCTTAAATTTTAACCAATTAAAAAGTAAATCGCATAAATTAAAAAAGATCATGATTTCAAGTTACCCATAAATTCAAACAATGATAAGTTTTTTAATAAATCATAAAGAAAAATCTAGAAGCGCTTAATTTTTCATTTAATTTATCATAAAATGACTTTTAAATAAGAAAAATCAATTGGTAAATAGATTTGAAATAATACAATAGATAGAAAAGTAAATCGTATAGTAGTGACAAAACCGACCTCCCTCTATGAAGAGACCAAATCCCAAGCTAAAGCACTTACTGAAAAGAGTCCTAACCTTATTTATTTGATGCAACTCTGGATGAATATGGGTGTATATATCTTTTCTTTTCTTTTTCGATGTATGGGTGTCCGGGCCAGCTTACGCGCAACACGACTAATCCCATAGGAAATATACACGCCTCCTCATGCATACTCCCACTTAATCAGAACTAGGTTACCCATGTTCAGGGAGGAGACTCGAACCATGCACCCCTTGCTTACCCCTTTTAAGGGCTCAAGAAATAACACGGCCGAGGGGATTCGAACCCTGTACCTCCTTGTTGAGAGACAGGGTCCTGGCCACTGAGCTAGTCCCAGTGGTTATGGGTGTATATATCTTGACTATATATGAAGAGTGTAAGTGTATTTATAGAAAGGTTAGCAAATAATCCACCCGTCCACCGATGAGCCCGTTTAAGACCGACCTAGTTCTTTTAGATTAAGTAGGAAGGCTATTTTTTTGGCCAAAACAAAAAACAAAAAAAAAAATTAGCGTGAACATATATTAATATATATATATATTAAAGTAAGGTTTTTATACGGCTCAAATCTTTTATATTAGTGGTGACTAGATCATGTCTGACTCCACTTGTCATTAAGATTATTAATTGATACCTATTATTTAATCTATATTATAAAGTAATGTTTTTTATACGGCTCATATCTTCTATATAAGTGGTGGTCAGGATTATTTCTGGCCCCACTTACCATTAAGATCATTAATTGATACATATTCTTTAATTTATATTATAAATTAAGGCTTTTATAAAGCTCAAATCTTCTACATAAGTAGTGGGCGGGATAATTTCTGGCCCCACTTATCATTAAGGTCATTAATTGATACCTATTATTTAATCTATTTAATAAATTAAAGTTTTATACGGCTCAAATCTTCTACATAAGTGGTGTACATGATAATTTCTGACCCTACTTATCATTAAGATCATTAATTGATACATATTATTTAATAAAAAGAATTAATATTTCCATTCATAAGTTAATTCCTATTACTTAATGAAAGAATATTACCAATCCCACCAGAAAATCTATATTATAAAATAAATCTATATAACAAAAGAGAATAGAATCGTTTGATTTATTAACCCCCAAAATTTGTCCATCTTTTTTTCTTATTTGCAGGTTAAATCAATATTATAAAGTAAGATTTTTTATACATCTTATACTTTCTACATAAGTGGTTACCAGGATCATTTATGTTCCCACTGATAAAGTAAGATTTTTTTACGACTCAGATCTTCTACATAAGTGGTGGATAGGATCATTTGTGACCCCACTTATCAAATTAATAACTATTACTTAATAAAAAAGAATTTTTGTTCCCATTCCTAAATTAATTTCTATTACTTAATGAAAAAATATTACCATTCCCACCAAAAAAAATCTATATTATAAAATAAATCTATGTAACAAAAGAGAATAAAATCGTTTGATCAATTAACCCTCGAAATTCGCCCATCTTTTTCTCTTATTTGCATGTTAAATATAAAATTTAAAACTCATCTCTTCACACTCGCATTCGAACAAAAAAAAGAAAAAAGAAATCTATTTCACACTCACCTTACCACACCAAGCCGCTCTCCTGCACAAGAAAATTGCCGCCACTCGAGACGATTCTCCACCATCATCAACCAGCTTGGCGAAGAACCCAAATTAAGGTAAAAAGTTATATTATTTTTAAGCTAATCTAATTACTTTTACAATTTTTTAGAATTATATGATTTAAGTATAATTACAATTGTGTTGTTTATTATATTTTTATACAAATCCTACAATGGCCATTGTTATGATAGTTGGAAGCCTTTTACCATGTTAGAAATGATGCGCCGAGAATAGCCTTATTTTGTTGGAATAAGCAATTTTGTTTTATACTCTATTTTTTGAATTATTTTGTAGTAAATATCCATTTGGCGCAACTGCTAGAGATGGAAGAACTATTGGTGTCTCCTGGTGTGATAAAATCACCACCCCTTTTAAGAGAGACACTACCCGTAAGTGCACGGGTCATTCCACGTAATGTGTAAATAATTCAGATTTCGTTCTCAAGGACGGCTAGTTATGACACTAGTATTAATCAAAACAGTCGATTAATTGTTTAAACAAAAAAGTAAGTTAATAAGATTTTTGTTTTGTTTTGATTAACGACTAAAGATGCGATAAAATAATATACTAAATTAATTAACTGAAAAGAAATAATAAAAGTAAATATGTTTGAACGCAAGAATGAGACGGGAACTTGCGTTTCGCAAAGGTTTCACCTAAATCTCTATAATCAATGCTTCTGTTTAAGGATTAAATTGGTATTATTGTGTTAGTCGGGACTATAATATCTCCTAACCCCCGTCAGGATGGACATAGTAGCTCTTCTACGGTACTATAAACCCAGTCAGGGTGATTATATCTACTTTCGAATGGTTAAGTCTCTTACCTCATTGATTGCGCGGTTAGTCAAGCCGTCAGGGTCATTAGCGAATACTATGCGTCTATTACCTAGGTCCGTAATTAAATCCTCCGTCAAGGTGATTACTTCACCACTAAATTGAATAGCCTAATTACTATAACCTATGTTTGATTAATGACTTCAAAAAATAGTAAAGAAAATTAAGATAATAGTCAACACAAAATACCATGTCTAAATTAAATAACTAAATCACACATTCAGAAAAACATTAATTAAAGAAATTAGGGTTTAACCCATAATTCGATTCTCAAGTACTTAATAAATTAGCTCATGTTCAATTCATAAACTGAAATAAAATAATTAAAAGACATTATCCTAAATTACATAAATAAAATATGAAACCTAATTGAGGCGTTGGATTGACTGTTGTTGGAAGAAATGGATTCTTCCAAATCTAACGTTTCCTCTGTTCTTCTTGCTCTAACTTGAAAATATGACGCGTAGCCTGAATTCTAATATCTGATATGTAAAAAGGAAGTCTAAAGTTCTATATATTACAGAGAATAAGGACTAGGCTTTTTACTTAAGGATTTAAATAATAACCAACCCAAGTCCATAATAAAAATTCCGTAACTGATGTGCAGTTGTTGGTAAAACGGCCGTAACTTTTGCGTCTCAACTCCTTCTGATTCCTGTCCCCATATCTTCCTAACTCAAAGGTGTGGCTTTCTTATTTCACGGCTTAAAGGCTAAATAAGTGTCTAAGTGGCTCAAAAATAGCAATTAGTAACAGTCTTCCAGATTTCCCTCTCTATTAGTCAACTCTTTGAATATTCTTTTCTTCCCTTTGACCTCTCTACTTGATCTTCGACTTTAATTACCACTTCTCCTCCTTGTATTGGTGCTCCATAGCATCCAGGGACCTAAGAAATTTTCACTAAAAACAAAAAAATTAACGTACAAAATCTCTAAAAATGAAATAATATAATTCTAAGGGGAGAAAATACAATATAAAGAAATAATCATAAAAGTCTATCAAATAAGTCTAATATTCACCTAAAATGATGTCTCCTAAGGGTTAATGTTTAGAACAAAAAGGGAAACATCAAGACCCAAAACTCTAACCTTTGTCGTCCCGACAAAGTAATAAAAAACAACGGTCTTAGGTGAACGCAGAAATGCAGTCTAGTAAATAATACCCAAAGCACAACATAAAAAAAATCTCATATAGTATGAGTTAGTAATTAATATACACATACACCTATCATGCGAAATCAAACAAAAATAATATCAATCTAAAATCAAATTCACAATGCTAGAAGGTTACACTTATACTTATCTCAATATGGCAGCTATAGGGTGTTAATTGATCCTCACTTGCTTTGAACGCTCCACATAGTACTCTCTATTAGTTGAATTAAATATCCACTATGCATCTAGGAATTATGAGGACTTTACGGTTTTAGCGTAGTCTTAAGGACGGTGTGGTATGTATATTTAGTAAATTTGAAGTGAGCTTTTGGCCCTCTCCTCACTTACCATCAACAACTGTCCAAGAGCTTGAGTTTACACTTGAATATGTACTCACTCAACCCATTCGACGCACTAATTTAGCGTCCCCAAGTCAACATAATAAACACTAAGATGATTTCCAAAACATCCACTTTGCCGGTTGATTTTTTTGTCTTTCTTTTTCATTCTTTTTTCTTTTCTTTTTTTTGTATTTGTACAGTCGATAACCGGGTTCCTGGTAGTGATGACCGGGTTCCGGTTGTCTTCCGTATTGACAACTTTTATCACTTCTTTTTTTATTTCCAAGGACCACGGCAAAGGGTTACAATTAATATATCATCGACATTGTTCATTAATACAAACGCATATAAATACCTCCTAATATATTTTCCCAATACTGAATCCCACCACCCCAAAATCAAGCTCAAGACAGGAAGTCTTAGGATCGTGATTCAAGTGTGGGTCATATGGAAATGCCTAATAAACTAAGGGGATATGGGCTTATATCGCGGCGACAAAAGAAAGGCTTAAAGGCTAATAATGGGGCTAAGAAAGAAATAATTAAATCATAGGATAGAAGGCTAAAAAGCTTCAAATGGCTATTAAAGAATTGCCTCTATTACTTTCCTAGTTACATAGCTTGCCTCTAGTTCATAACTAAGTGGGTTCTCTACTCATTTAGATCTCACGTTCTACAAACCACTCAATTTCCTTAAGTACGAGTTTACTTATTTTGTATTGTTCATTAATTTTTCCTATCAATTACCTAATGTTTTCATGCAATTAAGTTGCGTTCTACATTAACTCCTATAGTCTACTATTTTCTATCATAAATTCATAAAATGTCTGCTTAATGGGGACATTTAAAATACTCTACAGTCAAACACAACCCTCTATTAATTTTATTGAAAGCAGTTAACACATAACATACAAAATTAGGATGAGGCAATGAACCCCACCCCAAACTCAAAACTGAGTCGTGTCCCCACGACACGAAAAGACTCATAAAAAAGAAAATAAACTAATGTACACTAATAATGAGAAAGGGAGAAGGAAATGTATCTTAACCAGCACGAGGTTGGTTTCTAGTGTTGCGTGTAGAGCTCAAATTCTCTAGAATAGTCCTTATGAGTACCAACTCTTCTGTTACCGTTCCCACGGCTGTTATTATCTCATCTTTTTTCTCCTCTAAAGTTCTCATTCGTTCTTCCAACTCGTTCGCATGCACTTTCTTCTTCTTACGTGTAGGAAGTCTAACACCTCTTTCTTCTAATTTTGGAGCTCCCTCATGGACATTTTCTATTGATTTTAGTTTCATCTCTTCCCCTTTTTCTGGAGGCTCATCCTCTACATTCTTCTGTGGTATATTTGTGGCTAAACAAATCGCGGTTACAGTGCACGGGAATTTGGTGTTTCTTTGTAAAAAAGGGATTTTTCGAATTCCATGATGAGGTTATGTTAGCCTTACCTTGTTTTTATTCCCGTTTAAATATTCGACAAATTATTCTTTAACTAAAATTCATATGGTATTACTTTTAAATGTTTTCCAAAACCCCTCATTAGATTAGTTATCTTAAAATCCTTGAACTTGAGCTTCATTAGTACAGTGGTGCGGTACACCGGACAACACCTGCGGTACACCGCAGTATCACGGACCAAAGGCGCGGTGCATAAGCTAGCCCGTCAGTAAACAAAGTAAATGTGAGGTACACCGGACTAAAGGCGCGGTACACCGGATCAAGGTTGCGGACCAAGTACACGGTGCATAGGGTAGCCCGTCATTCAGCTATGAAATCAATACGTTGAAAAGTGCGGTACACCGCACCATATCCGCGGTACACCGCGAGAAAGGGTTTTCTGCACTATTAGAACAAGACAAAGCTTATATCCGTTGGAGTTAAAATCTATCCGTTAGATAGAAGACTTTTGACCGTTGGAAGCTTATTTCAGCTATAAATTAAAGCTCTTTGAAGACACAACTCATCCCTTCCATCTACCAATCTTAAGAGCAATTAATATTATCATTCAAGAAGGTTTCAAACGAGCATTCAAGTCATATTCATTCCTCAAGCTACATAGTTTATATCCACTCATTTAGGAGTCTAGTTACAAGCTATTATACCACCCTTAAACACTTTTCTTTTCCTCTTAATTCTTTGTAATAGATTAAGAGAGTAGTGTGAGTATAGGTTCTATACTTGGTTCCTTGTGTTGGTGATAACACAAGTGTTTTTCCTTCAAGGTTTTGAAGTGGTTGTAAAGGGTTTGTAATCTCACCCGGGTTAAAGAGTTACGAAGATTAGTTGAGAATCTTGCAAATCCTAAGGAGGCTTCCTTAGGTAGTTGATGTAGGTAAACCGAACCACTATACATCGTTGTGTATCTCTCTATCCCTACACTCTTTACTTTTCCGCACTCTATATGCTTAATAAAATGCTTATATGAATAGTTTGATAATATTGTCTTTTAGGATTATCTAGTTCTTGACTATTTAGTTTGCTAAAACAATAGGATTCAAATTAGCTTTTAATTTTATTTACTTGAAATAAAATTAGCCGATTAATTTCCATTGTCCTATTCAACCCCCCCCCCCTTCTAGGACGCATATAGAATATCAATTGGTATCAGAGCCTAGCTCTATTGTACTTAATCATTTCTAGAGTTAATACGATATGGACTCTAATCAACCGGAAGGTTCATGTTCTACTAGACCTCCGCTTTTTGTAGGAAAAGATTACTTTGGATGGAAAAAGAAAATGGAGATTCACGTCAAAGGAATTAATTACTTTTTGTGGCTTGCTATCAAGAAGGGTCCTTACATTCCTTATGTTGATGGTAGTCAAACGGTTGAGAAAGATGAAGATGATTACAATGCTCAAGACATAGCCAAACTCACCAAAAACAACAAAGCTATGAACATACTCATAAATGGGTTAAGTGTCACGGAATATGCTAGAGTTAGTGAATGCAATTCGGCTCATGAAATGTGGCAACTCTTGGAGCTATCATATCAAGGAACGGAAGATGTCAAGGAAACTAATATTGGTCTTTTTATCACCAAGTATGAGCTATTTCGAATGGAGCCCGATGAAGCCTTAAATGCTATGCATCAAAGATTTTTCAACATTGTCAACACCTTGAAGACTCTTGGTCAAGAGTACACCAACAAAGAACAATGCCGAAAAATCTTATTTGCTCTTCCAAAGAAATACAAATCTAAAATCAACTCTATAAGAGATACTAAAGATCTTTCAAAAATGACGGTTCATGAACTCATTTGTAACCTCATGACGGAAGAGCTTGTGCTTGAAGAAGAAAAGATAAGAGATGATGAGGAGAAGAAGATTAAGAAATCCATTGCCTTCCATGCCTTGAGTAGCAAAATGAAAGAACAAAAAGAAAGGAAGGAAAGTGAAGAAGAAGAAAATTCACATGAAGAAGAAACTAGTGAAGATGAAGGAATAGTTATGTTGGCAAGAGATATGAAAAAATTTATGAGATACAAACGTTTTGCCAAGAAAGGAAGTTCTTCCACACCCTATAAGAAGAATGTTAGAGCTATCAAACAAGATGAACCCACTTGCTATCATTGCAAGAAAGTTGGTCACATCAAAACTTATTGTCCTCTTCTTCAAAAGGAAAAACCAAAGAGAGCAATGCATGCTAGTATCACTTGGGATACTCAAAATTCGGATGAAGAAGAAAGTGATAATGAGAATGTTAATCTTGTTGCTTTTATGGGAGAACTTGAAAGTGATGAAGATACTACTTGGGATGATGATCATACTATCCAAGAACCAAGCAATGACGGTTCAACTCACTTTGCCTTTATGGCAAACCATGATGAGGTAACTCCTAAATCTAAACTTTATTTATCTAATGATGATGCTAGTGAGCAAGATATTCATGAGGCATTTGATTCTCTTTACAATAATTTTTTAAACTCTATTGAAACAAACAAAGTTTTAACAAAAGAATTAGAAATTGAAAGAACTAGAAGTAAAGAGATTTTAAAAGCTTTGGAAGATTGTCAAAATCTTAGTGATGAATGTATAGATGAAAATGAGAAACTTCATCTTATTGAGAAAAGTCTCTTGGAAGAAAAAACATTGTTAGAGAAAAAGATTGAGGATCAAAATGCTATCATTTTAAAATTTACAAATGGGCAAGAAAACTTGGATTTGATTTTAGGATCTCAAAAATTAGCTTTTGAAAAAAGTGGTGTTGGATATGATCCATCAACTAAACAAAAACTCTTGAAAAATGTTTTTGTTAAATCTAAAATTTCAAATCATATTTCGTCTTCTTCAAAATCTTCTATCACTTGCACTTATTGTGAAAAACTTGGTCATAATGCATCTCATTGTTACTATCGAAAATTATCGGATTTGGGATCTCTTGTGCCACTTTGGAAAAGGCCTATATGGGCTATAAAAAGAAAATCCACTAACCCTCATGGACCCAAACCAAATTGGGTACCTAAAGCCTAAATTATTTTTGTTTGTAGGGATTGAGCATCAAGAAGCAAAATATATGGCTCCTTGATAGTGGATTCTCAAGACATATGACCGGGAACCCTTCATTATTTACACATCTCTACAAAACAAAAGGTGATAGAGTTACTTTTGCCGACAATACTAAAAAACGTGTTTTGGGTAAAGGTAATATCGGTAATATGAATTCTTTACTTATTTCAAATGTTTTGCTTGTTGAGGGTCTTTCTTTTAACTTGCTTAGTATTAGTCAACTTTGTGATGTTGGTTATTGTGTTAAATTTGAAGCATCTAGATGCATTGTTTTCAAAAATGATGAGTTAGATAATATCTTTATTGCTAAAAGATCGGATAATGTTTTTGTAGTTGATCTTGAGAGTCTTATTTGTCAACGTATAAAATGCTTGTCTGTGGTTAATGATAGTTGGCTTTGGCATAGACGTTTAGGACATGCTAGCATGGATTTAATTTCAAAATTGTCTAGAAAAAATCTTGTTGTTGGTTTGCCTATTTATAAATTTGATAAAGATAAACTTTGTGATGCATGTCAACTTGGTAAACAACATCGTTCATCTTTTAAACCCATAAATAAGGTCATCACCATTAGGCCACTTCAATTATTGCATATGGATCTTTTTGGTCCCGTTGATGTCACTAGTCTAGGAGGGTCTAGATATGTTTTTGTTGTTGTTGATGATTACACTAGATATACATGGGTGATGTTCCTTGCTTTAAAAAATCAAGCCTTCAATGAATTTGCAAAACTTTGTAGAAAGGTGCAAAATGAGAAAGGCTACTCTATTACATGCATTCGTAGTGATAATTGTAGTGAATATGTGAACTCTCCTTTTGTGCATTTTTGTGATGAATTTGGCATTGAGTATAATTTTTCGGCTCCTAGAACTCCCCAACAAAATGGGGTAGTGGAAAGGAAAAACCGGACTCTACAAGAAATAGCAAGGACAATGTTAAAAGAACATAGCTTGCCTACGTACTTTTGGGGTGAAGCCGTTCATACGGCTTGTTATGTGTTAAATAGAGTTCTAATTAGACCCATTATTAAGAAAACCCCTTATGAACTTTGGAATGGTAGACCACCAGCTATTGCATATTTTCGTGTTTTTGGGTGCAAATGTTTTATCTTAAACACTAGGGATCATTTGGGCAAATTTGGTGCAAAATCGGATGAAGGTATTTTTCTTGGCTATTCCACTAAGGGAAAAGCCTATCGTATTTTCAATAAACGCACTCGTACTATTGAGGAATCTATGCATGTTGACTTTGATGAGACTAACCCTTTTTGTATCAAGAAAGTAGTAGATGTTGATTCACATGAAGATCTTCCACAAGATCAACCCTTAGAATCACCTACTCAAGAATTAAAATCTCATGATGAATCTTTTAAGGAAAATGGTCAACACTCAAATGAAGCTAGTACGGATTTACCAAAATGTTGGAAAAACATCAAAGATCACCCAAGTGAATTAATTCTAGGTGATCCAAATGAAGGTGTAACCACTCGTTCTCGTATAATTGCTCTGTGTGCTCATCAAGCATTCTTATCTCAAATTGAGCCCAAGAATATTAAAGAAGCCTTGCTAGATGATCATTGGATAAATGCTATGCATGAGGAATTAAATCAATTTGAGCGTAGTGAAGTTTGGACTTTAGTTGAGAAACCAATTGGTCCTACTATTATTGGCACAAAGTGGGTGTTTCGCAACAAGCTAGATGACACCGGCATAATCACTAGAAATAAAGCAAGGTTAGTTGCTCAAGGATATAATCAAGAAGAAGGTATTGATTTCGATGAAACTTTTGCTCCGGTAGCTAGACTTGAATCTATTTGTATGTTACTTGCTTTTGCTTGTTATATGAATTTTAAACTTTATCAAATGGATGTCAAAAGTTCTTTTTTAAATGGCTTTATAGATGAGGAAGTTTTTGTTAAACAACCACCGGGTTTTGAAGATCCAAAATTTCCAAATCATGTTTTTAAACTTTCAAAAGATTTATATGGTTTAAAACAAGCACCTCGTGCTTGGTATGAACGTTTAAGCAAATTTTTGTTAGAAAATGGTTTTAAACGAGGAAATATTGACTCCACCTTATTTATAAAACGATCTTCAAAAGATATCCTTCTTGTTCAAATTTATGTGGATGATATAATATTTGGTGCTACTAATGAAAATCTTTGTGGAAATTTTTCTAAAAGTATGCATAAGGAATTTGAGATGAGCATGATGGGAGAATTGAATTACTTTCTTGGACTTCAAATCAAGCAAATGAAGGATGGCATCTTTGTAAATCAAGTCAAATACACAAAAGAATTGATCAAAAAATTTGGACTTGAAGATGCTAAGGAAATTGGAACTCCAATGAGCACATCCACCAAATTAGACAAAGATGAAGATGGTAAGGATGTTGATGAGAAAACATAGCGAGGTATGATTGGTAGCTTACTTTATTAAACCGCTTCTAGACCCGATATTATGTTCTCCGTGTGTCTTTGTGCTAGATTTCAATCCTCTCCTAAAGAATCTGATCTTAGTGCCGTTAAGCGTATTTTTCGGTATTTAAAAGGAACCCTAAGTTTAGGACTTTGGTACCCAAAATTTTTACCTCTTTTGAACTAATAGGGTATTCGGATGCCGATTATGCCGGTTGTAGACTTGATAGAAAGAGCACTAGTGGTAGTTGCCAATTCTTAGGTCAATCCCTTGTATCTTGGTCTAGTAGAAAACAAAATAGTGTTGCTTTATCCACGGCCGAAGCCGAATATGTTGCGGCCGGAAATTGTGTGACTCAAATTCTTTGGATGAAACAAACCTTACTAGATTTTGGCCTAGAGTATGATTGTGTTCCCATTCGTTGTGATAACACTAGTGCTATCAATCTTACCAAAAATCCTATTCAACACTCTAGAACGAAACACGTAGAAATCCGACATCATTTTATCCGTGATCACACTCAAAAAGGGGATATAGTGCTTGAATTTGTCACTTCGGAAAATCAATTAGCCGATACTTTTACCAAACCTCTACCCCAAGATCTTTTTGAGAAAATTCGTTGTGAAATTGGCATGCAAATTCTCTAGACTTCTTCTTTTTGCCATTATTGTTATTGCTTATGGTGTATTTGTTATATTATCTTGTTGCTAAAATTTTCTTGGTGTTTTAGGGTCCTTGAGATTCTAATTGTTATCCATTTACTCCTTTAGTCCTTGTTTTCACTCAAAAGTATTTTGACCCCTTAAAATTTTCAAAAATCTTATCATCGTTTCTTTTTGTTGTTGACAAAGGGGGAGAAATTTTAGTTAAACTTTTTCATATTTATACTCCATGCATTTTGTGAGGGGGAGTTTTCCTAAAAACTCTAGTGATTAGCTTGAGGGGGAGTTTTTGATTAAAACTTTATCTAAGGCATCTTCAAAAGTTTATGATTTGTCAAACATCAAAAAGGGGGAGATTGTTAGCCTTACCTTGTTTTTATTCCCGTTTTAATATTCGACAAATCATTCTTTAACTAAAATTCATATGGTATTACTTTTAAATGTTTTCCAAAACCCCTCATTAGATTAGTTATCTTAAAATCCTTGAACTTGAGCTTCATTAGTACAGTGGTGCGGAACACCGGACAACACCTGCGGTACACCGCAGTATCACGGACCAAAGGCGCGGTGCATAAGCTAGCCCGTCAGTAAACAAAGTAAATGTGCGGTACACCGGACTAAAGGCGCGGTACACCGGATCAAGGTTGCGGACCAAGTACACGGTGCATAGGGTAGCCCGTCAGTCAGCTATGAAATCAATACGTTGAGAAGTGCGGTACACCGCGCCATATCCGCGGTACACCGCGAGAAAGGGTTTTCTGCACTATTAGAACCAGACAAAGCTTATATCCGTTGGAGTTAAAATCTAGCCGTTAGATAGAAGCCTTTTGACCGTTGGAAGCTTATTTCAGCTATAAATTAAAGCTCTTTAAAGACACAACTCATCCCTTCCATCTACCAATCTTAAGAGCAATTAATATTATCATTCAAGAAGGTTTCAAAGGAGCATTCAAGTCATATTGATTCCTCAAGCTACATAGTTTATATCCACTCATTTAGGAGTCTAGTTCTATACTTGGTTCCTTGTGTTGGTGATAACACAAGTGTTTTTCCTTCAAGGTTTTGAAGTGGTTGTAAAGGGTTTGTAATCTCACCCGGGTTAAAGAGTTACGAAGATTAGTTCAGAATCTTGCAAATCCTAAGGAGGCTTCCTTAGGTAGTGGATGTAGGGAAACCGAACCACTATACATCGTTGTGTATCTCTCTATCCCTACACTCTTTACTTTTCCGCACTCTATATGCTTGATAAAATGCTTATATGAATAGTTTGATAATATTGTCTTTTAGGATTATCTAGTTCTTGACTATTTAGTTTGCTAAAACAATAGGATTCAAATTAGCTTTTAATTTTATTTACTAGAAATAAAATTAGCCGATCAATTTCCATTGTCCTATTCAACCCCCCTTCTAGGACGCATATAGAATATCAGGTTATAAATTACAAGGACAACATAAATTTCTTTCTTCTCAAGAATACACTTTATAAAAATAAGATATTTTTTGTTAACTCTGGAATATGATTGTTGCCAAAGAAGGTAGAAACTATGAAATGGGATCATACTTTAGCGTGTGGTAGCAAGTCGCTACTAAATACCTGACCTGTATATCTTTCTCCTACTAATATGGGAAGTCTCCCACGAATCAGGCCTTGATCATAAAAATATTTCCATTCAAAAGATGAATCATTAAGTGCTTCGTGTTATGTGCATGGACCAGTCAAGTTTGGTAATTTAAATATTTTCCTAATAAGCTCAATTTAGAATTGCAGTATCTTTTTGCGTATGATAAGTGACAATCCATTCGCAAAAGCTATTTCTTCATAAAACTCACGAACCAACGGAGGGATAAACGTGAGGTCTCTTTTTCTCAATTATTTCCAACCAAGTTTGTCACAAGTGATAGCATAATATTTAAATACACCGTTCATAATACCTAAAGAAAATCCTTTCTCTACACCAAACTTCAAAGTATCCACTCGCTCATGAACTTGCTCATTCCAACTAACGAACACTCTTTTTGGCTTGGTTGCCATCATCTTTCCACGTGTAGATCTTTGATCCGTAGTGTTCTCGCTAGAAACTTGTTCTTCAACTTCTTTTTCTTCCAAGTTAGGTTTTTTGTTATTAGCCACACTTGGGTTCTCTTTCCTCTTCATAGAATTCTTGACTTCTCTAACCTTAGGTGTAGAACTCAAATTTGGAATCTCAGTAGATTTGTCTAGAATGGCTCCATGGGTGTTTCTAGTTCTGGGATTACTTCTAGTCTTACGATTATAGCACAAGGAATCGGTTTTTTTAGTCATCTCAATGCACCCCAAACTCAGAACTTCAAAAATTCAAAAACTAGAGAAAAGTTTCGAAATTTGATGTTTTGAGGATAGAAAAAGAAAGATTAAGGTGAGATATGAGATGGGTAATGACTATTTGATGTTTTTGGAGAGGTTTAATGACTCAAGTTATGTTTTTGATGAAGAAAGATTCTTGGTTGAAAGTTGAATTTTGATGATGTTTTGGAAGGATTGTGAGTTGATTGTGTGTTTATGTGGTGTTTAGGGAGAAGATTTGATCATATTGTGGTGTTTTGGTGATGATTTTCTGGTATATATGGTGCTTGGGCGGAATAATGGTATTTCTTGCGTGGGAAGACAAAGGGAGGAGATTAAAACCCTTTATGGTTTCTCAAAACCGACCTTCTGTAACGCGACCGGGTTCCCGGTCCGCGTCGCTGATTCGCGCAAAATTACTCATAATTTTTTTTTCGCAACTAAATGTTGCGTCTCCACCTCAAAGGTCAAAGAATTTCCTCTGTTGACCGGGTTCCCAGTCAGCAACAACCGGGTTCCCGGTAGATGTCGACGAGCGCAACTCCACATGCACCAATCTCCTTGCATCTCCACCTCAGAAGTCAGAGAGTTGGGTAGGTCATAGCGCTGCCACCGGGTTCCCTGTTAGTGTCGACGAGCGCAAATCTAAACGTGCCTTTTCTTGTGTGTAGTTGGTTGCAGTCCAACAGTTGATGACCGGGTTCCCGGTTGTCTCCTATCTTGACAACCGAATTTTCTTTCTTTTTTGCACTACCTACCCCAAACTCAAGACCCTTTACTCCAATAATCATAAAAAAAACCAACCTTTCTCATTTCATAAAAATTAAACACTAATAAACAACAACTACTCTTATTTATACTAAGAACTATAAAGACATGAAAGCACTAAACTAATATACAATTAAATTGGCTTTTGATTAACGTCGTTAAGCTTGACGGGTTACCTCTCGCATTTATGCAGCTTCAAGGAGGTACATGACCTCCCCAGGATATGGATCTTCCATGCGATTGATACCCTCGCCTCCATGATAGATTATCAATCGATGTCCATTCACCATGGAGGTGCGGTGCTCGATTGGATTCTTAATCTCTATAGCTCCATGAGGCGTGATCTTGGTCACAATATAAGGACCAGCCCACTTTGATCTAAACTTACCTAGATAATTAAAGAACTTGGAGTTGTATTTAAGGACCTCCTGCCCAACTTCAAATTTTTTTTCACGAATATGATTGTCATGCCATTTTTAAGTCTTTTCATTATACAGTGTACTATTCTAATAGACATGAAATAAAACTCATCTAGTTCATTCAGTTCTATCGTACGATTCTTACCAGCTAAAGTAGGATCTAAGTTCATCTCTGATATCGCCCAATATGCACCTAATTCAAGTTCAAGAGGTAAGTGACAAGCATTACCTTACACCATGCGATATGTAGATGCACCAACGGGTGTCTTAAACGTAGAACGATATGCCCACAACGCATCATCTATTTTCATTGACCAATATTTGCGTGTGGAACCAACAGTTTTCTCTAAAATGGATTTGATCTCTTGTTTAGAGACCTCATCTTTACTATTTGCATGTGGATGATAAGCAGTCGATACACGATGTCTCACCCCATACTTCTCTAAAACTGCTTCAAGTATCTATTCACAAAATGAGAACCTCAAGGCACTGATAATAACTCTAGGCGTACCACGTCTAGTGAATATGTGTGATTTTAAGAACTTTATCACCACTCGCGAAACATTTTTTGGTAGAGCTACAGCCTCTACCCATTTAGAAACGTAATCAACAGCTAGTAGGATGTATTGATTTCCATTGGATGGTAAAAAGGGACCCATGAAATCAAAACCCATACATCGAATATCTCAACTTCAAGAACATTATTACGTGGCATTTCATCTCTCTTATATATATTACCGGTAAATTGGTATCTGTGACATTCCTTGACATATTCATGACAATCTTTATGTAAAGTAGGCCACTAGAAACCGGAATGAAATACCTTTGCAGCTGCGCGATCACCCTTTAAATGTCCTCAACAGGGTGAATCATGTAAACTAGAAAGTACCGCATGGACTTCACCTTCAGGTATGCATCTTCTCACCATTTGACCACTACATGTTTTGTAAAGGAAAGGATCCTCCCAAAAGAACTGCTTTACACGATGAATCAATCTCTTTCTCTATTGAGAAGTAGCTCCTTCAGAATAAGAACCACTCACAATAAGATTTTCTATATCTACATACCAAGAAGTACTCGTTGCGTGTATCGAGAATAGACTCTCATCAGGATACTCTTCCTTGACCAACTCGTGTCCACTATTAAACTGAGAACCTTCAAGACGAGACAAATGATCTGCAACCTGATTACCACAACCCTCCTAATCTCGAATTTCTAAGTCAAACTCTTATACTAACAATACCCATCTAATCAAACGTAGCTTTACATCTTTCTTCTCTATAAAGTATTTGATCGCGGAATGATCGGTATACACAGCAATTTTTGCACCAAGAAGGTAGGAATGAAACTTGTCAAATGCATACACAACAGCTAATAACTTCTTCATAATCACGGTATAATTAATCTGAGCACTTGTTAAGGTTGTACTAGCATAGTAGATAGAACTTTTCTTTTCTCTGGCCTAAAACAGCACTCATAGCAAGATCACTAGCATCACACATAACTTCAAATGGAATCTTCCAATCATGAGGTAATACAATAGATGCAAATATAAATTTCTCCTTGATCTCTTTGAACGCGCCACACAAGCTTTATCAAAAAGAAATTTGGTGTCCTTTTTTAGTAAGTTACACAATGGCTTAGCGATCTTAGAGAAATCTTTAATGAAACGGCGATAAAAGCCAGCATGACCTTCTTACCCAAACTACAAAAATAGAAGGGGGAGAGTCATGATTACCTCAATCTTTGCATGATCTACTCCTAAACATAAACTCGAAACTTTGTGTCCCAACACTATACCCTCACCAACAATGAAGTGATACTTCTCCCAGTTTAAAACCAAATAAGTTTTGTTGCATCTAATTAACACCTTTTCTAAATTCGGTAAACACTCATTGAAGTTATCACCAAACATAGAAAAGTCATCCATAAATATATCAAGGAAATTATCGATCATGTCCCAGAAGATTGCCATCATGCATCTCTGGAAGTAGCAGGTGCCTTACATAATCCGAATAGCATCCTACGAAAAGAAAAAGTACCAAAATAACATGTAAAGGTTGTCTTGTACTGATCTGCAGGGTCTACATAAATCTGATTGTATCCGGAGTAGACTTATAGGAAACAATAGTACTCTCTTCCATCCAATTTATCTAACATCTGATCTATGAAAGGAAGGGGAAAATGATCTTTTTCGGTGGCCTTGTTCAACTTATGATAGTCCATACACACTCTCGAACCAACAACGGTTCTTGAGGGTATGTCTTCATTCTGTTCATTCAAGATGGTAGTGATACCACCCTTCTTCGATACGCAATGAACTGGACTCACCATACCTATTCGGTACTAGCTATGGGATAGATAATTCCTGCATCTAGTAATTTGAATACTTCTTTCTTCACCTCTTCTTTCATAGTTGGCATCAATATCCTTTGCCCTTCAATTGAGCATGCACTGTCATCTTCCTGAATAATTTTGTGTTGGCAATAGAAAGGGCTAATACCTTTGATGTCAGCAATAGTCAAACCAATTGCCTCTTTATTATCTCTTATTATATGCAACGGTTTGTCTTCTTGAGGACCTGTTAAAGTAGCTGAAACAATAACATGTAAAGTGTTGTTAGTGCCTAAATACGCATACCTCAAGTTTGATGGAAGTGGCTTATCTTCTAACTGCGGGGGTGATTCAATGGATGGTTTATTTTTAGGTATTATCTCCCCCGGTTCTCTCACCGGTTCATAAGCTAGACACCTATATTTTGGATTCTCGGAGTTTAGAGTCGACACTGCTTCGGCAAGCTCTTCTATCATCTCAAGTAAATCAAGTGTTAGGGCAACCTGCAAGACATAATCAAAACTCATATAATCAATACCTCTTGCGTGGAATTCTCAATTGCATCTATTCGAAAAAAATCCTCCTGGGAATCTGGAAACTTCATTGCCCTAAGCACGTACTTCCTTGTCTTGGATTCGCATAGTTAATTCTCCATTTTCTACATCAATAAGAGTACGTCACGCGGCTAGGAACGGTCTTCCAAAAATAATAGGGACATTTCTATCCGCGTCGTATTAAAGTATAACAAAATCAACAGGAAAAATTGAAGTACTTGTCTTGACGAGGACATCTTCTATTCGTCCCTCTGGATGTGCGAGGGATTTTTCAGCCATTTGCAAGAAGATAGAGGTCAGTCTTGCATTTCCTATCTTCAACTTCTCAAAAATTGATTTGGGCATGAGATTAATACTCGCACCCAAATCGCATAAAGCTTTCCAGAAATCGGAATCGTAAAAATCCAAGGGTCGAATAATTTAGGTGTCAACTTACTTTGGCATATGGCACTACACTCTTCTGGCAACCCTATCATCTCATTATCAAGGTACGGTATTTTGTTGGTGATGACTCTCTTCAGGAATGTAACGTATTTTGGCACATCTCTAATAGAATCTAAGAATGGTATATTAATGTTAAGACCCCTTACCACATTCATGAAAATCTGATAGTTAGCCATATGACCTTTCTTTTGAACTCTTGAGGGGAAAGGTGGAGGAGGACAGGTTTTTACAACATCTTTCATCTTTGGTCCTTCCGGAATCTTTTCCACTTCCACCTCTTCTACTTTTGGTTCACTTCTTTCTCCACCACATCTTTCACCGCTTTCTCTTTCACAATTGTTTATTTTTCTTTCATAACGGGAAAAGAAGGTGGTGGTAACTTCTTACCACTTCCAAGCACTTTAGCATTAAACCTTCTCTCTGTTTTGGATCTTCAATATCAGTTGGAATTTTCACTTGTGGACGCTGATTTTACTGTTTTGCCATCCGAGCTATCTGATTTTCTAACATTTTAAGTGTTGCGGCGAAAGATGTTGATCTTGTTGTGTTTTCATCAGAAGGTTGATTACTGTCTGTAATGTTTAATGAATATCCAACGCACCTTCTTGAGTTTGAGTAGGTTGAGCTTTCTGATTTATAGTATCGGTATAGGTGTCTTGAGGAGGTTGTCTCTGAGCATGATTACCGTAATTTAGTCCCCATTGGTAGTTGTTTTGTGGTCTTTGTTGATAGTATTACCTCGGAGACGCGGTTGATATGCGTAAGTCAGATTTGCGGCACCACTTGGATTCGAATATTGGAAACACTGATGGTTTCTATTTGGAAGATAACCTTGACCACCTGAATTAAAGTTCCCTCGGTTGGACATAAACATCACGGATTTTGGATTACTTTGACAATGCTTCCAATCATGATCTTGTACACCACAGTTAGAACACCCATATATTTCTTGTGTAACATTAACATCAACTTTCCTACCTGAAAAACCTTCTTTTACAGCTAAAGTGAGTTGTTTCAATTGCTGCTCAAGTGTGTTCTTCAATTTATTCTCCAATGAAGAGAATTTATCATCAATTCCATCACTACTTTCTTTATAACATGTACCTGAGATAGGTATTCTCACAGTATTCCAACCCAACTCATTCTTCACCGTTTGAGTCAAAATAATCTTAACATTAGCTGGAGTTACCTGTAAGAATCCACCACCACAAAGTAAGACTAAATCTTTCCTTGATTGTCCTTCAAGGCCTATATAAAATATTGATATTTGTTGTGATTCTATAAGGCCATGATTTGGAACTCTCGTCAAACATAATTGGAATCTTGTCCAATATTTACCCACGGATTCATCTTGTTCATGTTCAAATGATGTCAACTTGATTTGTGCGTTCAGTCACATGTTGCTCTCGGATAATAATGATCAAAGAACGTTGTTTGTAGATCATCCCAATTAGTTATCAATCCTAGTTCTTGTGAATCATATCATACACTCGTTGCGTCTATCACGACAAAATCAAAATTTGCAAAATACATTTGTTCACTTGTTACACCTTGCGTTATATACGCATCACATAATTGCACAAACTTTTGTACTGCACGAATTGGGTCTTCTTCAAGTACTCCACACAAATTTCCAAAGTTTTGGAATTGAGCTAACCTACCGGGATCAGGTTGGTATCTAGCAACATCAATATCTGGAGGACCAACACCAAGAGCAAGAGCGCGATATGAAATCTGTGCAGGACCTTGTACGAACCATGGATCTCGAAAAAGCTTGAGGTTTAGCTTGTCCTTTAGGTAGAGGAGGATTTCTTTGATTCTGATTGCTAGCAACTTACGGATTATGGATTACGGTATTTCCGTTCTTATCTATTACTACCTGAGGATCAAGATCGTCCACATTAGCCATTTCTTCTTCTTTGAGTAATCTTTCTCTTTATTTTCTAGCTTCTTTTTCTTTCTTCTTTCTCTTGTTTTAAATTCTGACTAATATCTCGGGGTTATCGATCATACACAAGACCTGTTAAATCTGAGAACGAACGAACAAACAAAAGAGTAAAATTAAAAAAATAAAATAACTATTAAACATATAAAGGATTAACACCGGGGTCACATGCTACCGTCCCCGGCAACGTCGCCAAAATCTTGGTGTCTCCTGGTGTGTGATAAAATCACCACCCCTTTTAAAAGGGACACTACCCGCAAGTGCACGGGTCGTTCCAAGTACTGTGCAAATAATACGTATGTATTACTTTTGTAGCGCGCCAGAATTTAAAGGACACTTAAGAGGTGACGATGGTTCCGAGTCGGATTCAGAGGGTGACGCGAAGAACCAGGAGCTTCCTGTGATTGAAGGCGTGAACCCATTTAATAACAAGGGTAGCGGCCAGCCCGGGGTGGAAGCGGCCGGCTTTGATGGATAAGTTCATAATTTGGAATTGTCAAGGGGCCAGGGCGACCTCGACAATGAAAATGATTCGCGCCCTTATCTCGAAATTTAATCTATCGTTCATTTGTCTTTTGGAGTCACGTGTTAGGTCTAGTAATATCCGTTCATGTTATTTTCTCAAGCCATTCGATAATAAATTTATAATCAACCCTAGGGGAAGAGCTGATATGTCTGGGGGGGTTGTAATTGCTTGGAAGAATGGTATTAATATAAGTATTTCCTTTTCGTGCACGTATTATGCGATTTGTCTCATTTCCGAAACTAATATACCTCCATGGTTCCTTGTGGTTATTCACGCACCTAATGATCAAAAGGAGAGATAAGCGATCTTTAATAATATCTCTAAATGGATGACAAATGTTAAAGAACCGGTTATCATAGCGGGAGATTTTGATGAAATTTCTAGAGCATCCGATAAACAAGGTAAAGTAGCACCTAAGCTTGGAAGAATATTGAAATTTAATGAATTCATCAACAATAATAATCTCATAGACATTCCGTATAAAGGATGTCTTTATACATGGACGAATAAAAGAAAAGGGGAGGAAAATGTTAAAGAGAGACTAGATAGAGCCTTAGCTTCGGAATCATGGTGTAGTTATTTCCCGAATGCCATCATCAAGGTACCACTGGCTATAGGGTCGGATCACTCACCTATTATTATTCAAAGGGAGCCTCACTTTGAAGCCAATAAAAAAAATTTATGTTCGAATCAAGGTGGATGGAGAACGAACAATGTAGGGACGTGGTGGATAATGCTTGGAATAAATTTCGGGATATTTCTAATATTCGCGATTTTATGAAGAAAAAAGATGAAGCGTGTAAGGCACTCAAGGAATGGAGTAAGGCGACTTTCTGTAATAGTAGGAAGATGCTTGATAAATATCAATATGTTTTGGAAAAATTACAAAATGCGGATGCTTCCGAGGAAAATATAAAACGCGAAAAGGAGATCAAACAAGAAATTGACATTTTATGGGCACAAGAGGAAGCATTTTGGGTAGATAGAGCTCGAGATGAACATATAAAGAAAGGAGACAAAAATACAAAGTATTTCTTTGCAAAAACTACAATGAGAAGAAGCTTGAATAGAATTGAGGCCCTTAAAAATAAAGATGGTGTTTGGTGCGATAATCCTAAGGAAATTAGACAAATTATCCAGGAATTCTTTTTTTTTTATCGGCATTATCCAGGAATTCTTCATTGATCTATTTTGTGAAAATCCAACTTCATGCATCGAAGAAGTAGCTATTAATACTCCCACTAAAGTTGATGACAAGATAAATGAATTATTGGTGAGAACTCCAGATATGGAGGAAGTTAGAGAAGCAGTTTTCGCTATGTCGGGATCTAAAGCGCCGGGTCCGGACGGCTTGCCGGGTAACTTTTATCAAGAGTTTTGGGATATTTGAAAGGATGATACTTTTAAAATCGTTCATGATTTTTTTACCTTTAATACTCCTCTCGATGATATCAATGATACGTTGATCTCTCTAATACCAAAAGGGGAAAGCCAGGAGTCCATCAAATATTTTCGCCCAATTTCGTGTATCAATTTTTGCTATAAGATAATCGCAACATTACTAGCGCTCAGGCTACATCCGTTTATGGATATGATCATATCGCCGACACAATCTGCTTTCATCAAAGGAAGAAGCGTACAGGATAATATTCTCATCGCCCAGGAAATCGGTTTCTTTCTTAAGTGAAAAAGAAGATCTAATAGTCACTATGGGGTTGCGAAGATTGACATGGCCAAAGCCTATGACCAGGTCAACTGCAAGTTCCTTATGGAAATTCTCAAAAGTCTTGGCTTTGGAAGTAAGTTTAGAGATCTTATCTTTAATTGTATTTCGACTATATCATATCAAGTTAAAGTAAATGGTGATAGAATGAAGAAATTCAAACCCTCTCAAGGGATTAGGCAAGGCGATCCTCTTTCTCCTCTCCTCTTTTCAATGCTTACGGAGGGTTTAATTGGACTTATTAATGCTGAGTGGAGGAAAGGTAACATTAAAGGAATTTCTCTAGCTAGAGTCGCGCCTAGGCTCACGCATCTTCTCTTCGCGAGCGATTCACTATTTTTCATTGAAATTAACGACAGAGAGATTGAAGCTTTCAAAGGGATTCTATCTAAATACTGTGAGGCATCGGGTCAGAAAATCAATTTTAACAAATCTACTATCATGTTTAGTAATGGTTTTAGTGAGGACGAAACAAGAGACATTGCGCAAACTTTGAATATTGAATTTACTAGGACAATGGGGAAATACCTAGGGATTCCATTATCGCTTAAAAGATCAAAAGTTCAAAACTTGCAATATATCACGGATAAGATCATGAGTAAATTTGCAAGTTGGGTCTCTAAGCTTCTCTCGGATGGCGGCAAAGAAATCCTAATTAAAGCGGTGCTTCAGGCGATCCCGAACTATGCCATGTCTATATTTGAATTTCCTTCAACGTTATGCAAAAAACTAAGTAGCCTTATTGCGAAGTTTTGGTGGAACTCGGTAGACAAAAAAAGAATACACTGGGTTAAATGGAAAAAAGTGGCTACGAGGAAGAAGATGGGGGCATTGGATTCCATGAATTTCAAAAAATGAATCTTGCTTTATTGGCGAAACAAGCATAGAGACTGATACAGAAGCCTGATCTCTTGGTTAGCAAAGTTCTCAAAGGAATCTACTACCCTGCCAAACTAAAAAATAAAAGATCTCGGAGTTGGGGTAGTACATTTAAGGGCTTATCTTTCTTGAAAGAAGAATGTGTGTGGAAAGTGGGAAATGGTTTGACTATCAATTTGTGGGATGATATATGGGTCAGTGGTGGTCCTTTGTGTGTTCTAAAAATAAATGCAAAAGATAATCGAACCACAACCGCAAGTGTACGGTTGTCCCAAGTAATAATAGTGATAACAGATTCGTTCTCAGGGACGGAATGGTTGATCACAATGTCTAACAAATAGTGATTGATGCACTTATGAAAATAAAAGACAATAATATGTTTGTTTGGTTTTTGTTATAAGACTAAGTAAATGAAAGACAAATATTAAAATGCAAGTAAAAACTAAGACGCAAGGAAAATGATGTAAAACGCAATATGAGATGTAGCACCTGAGAACGCAAGGATCCTCCCAATCCTATTTCCTAACTTATGTTGTTTAAGGGCTAAATTAGTCAATTACAATGGTCGGGATTCTAAATTCCTTATACCCCCGTCAGGGTGGACTATAAGGCGATCCTAAAGTGTCACTAGTCCCGTCAGGGTAAATATGATCCACCGTTGGATGATTAAGTTTTATTACCTCATTGGCCCTAGGATTAGCTAAGCTCGTCAGAATCATTAACTTCTATCCTAGATTGAATAAATGGTTCTGTACCTAAACCCTCCGTCAGGATGATCCAATCGCCACTAATTGGAATAGCCTAGATACTAACACCTGTTCTTAGTTAGCTACTCCAAAAACAGTAAAATAATCTCAATTTATTGAAAAGATTAAAAGCCCTAATTTAGTTTAATTCAATAAAAACCCAAATTCAACATTCGTTAATTAATAAGATTGGGATTCACCCATTATTTGTTCTCAAGCACTATGAATTATTTAGCTCATATTAAAAAGAAAAACTAAATTAAATGTAAAGGAATTCATATTTGATTACAAAATTAAAGATAAGAAAAACCTAATTTCCGGAATAGGAATGACTACGAAGGGAGATATAGACCCTCTCCAGCTCTTGTAGCTTCTTCTTCTTCCTTCCGTTGACTTCTCTCTGGTGTTTAATCTTGTAGAATGTGAATTGTGTTGACACTCTCTCTCTAAGGATTTGTAAATTGAAAAAAATATGAGAGGTGAGAAATAATGAGGTCAAAATCTCCTTTTATAAGGTTAAAAACGGATTAGGGCTTGGACCAGAAAATAAAACACTAATTAAATGTCCAAGCCCAATTTCTAAGCCCAAAATCCCGTAACTGCTGATACACCTTCACTAAAACGGATTTTCCCGATGCGTTATAACTCCGATTGACCTCATTCCAGTTGCTAAAGTTCCGTAACTCGATAAGGAATGATTTCTCTTCAAAGGTCAACAGCTAAATCATCGCTTAAGCACCTCGAAATCAGCAATCTATGGCCTGGAAAATGGATCTTCAGCTCTAAAAATAATATCTTCGGGATTTCTTTTCAAGTCTTGACTCTATCTTTTGATCTTTGACTTTCTCATCGGATTCCTCTTCTAGCTAACATCTAAAACCTGTAAAATCTTCACTAAAAATACCAATATTACGCGCAAAAGCTTAATAAATCAAAAATGCTAAAAATAAAAGAGGAAAATCATATTATTGCATATTTAGTCCAAAAGTCTAACGAAATGATTAAATAAACACCAAAAATGATGTCTCCTAAGGGTCGAAAATAAGAACATTTAAGGAGACATCAAGACCCCCAACTCAAACCTTTGTCGTCCCGACAAAGCAAAACAAAACAAAACAAGGGGTAGAAGTAAACGCAAGAACAAATAGAAGCTTAGCAAATAAACCTAAAGCAATTCTTAAGATAAATCTCATATAGCAAAACTTTAAGAACTAACATATACATACACTAATCATGCAACATCAAACATAAATAATCTCAATCATAAAATTAAAGTCGCAAAGCTTGAAGATTACACTTGTACTCATCTCTGTATGATGGCTATAGGGTGGTCATTAATCGTAACTTGCTTTGAACGCTCCACCTAGTCTATTCCCTATCAACAGAATAATAAATTCACTATGTACTTAAGAATCAAGAGGTCTTTACGGTTTTAATATTGGCTTAAGGACGGTATGGATGTATATTTGGTAAATTTGAAGTGAGCTTTTGGCTCTCTCCTCACTTACCATCAACAATGTCCTCGAGCTTGAGTTTACGCTCAAAATTGTTCTCACTCACCCATTTGACGCGCTAATGTTGCGTCCCCAATGTCAACCCAAATAAAACTAAGATGATTTCCAAAAATATTCCACTTTGCCGATTTATTTATTCTTTCTTTTTCTTTTTCTTTTCTTTTTTTTTTTGTATAAGATACCCATGACCATCATTTTGATGTGAAAGTCATGTCTCTTACAATTTTCTTTTTCTTTTTCTTTATTTCAAATCTCGGCAAAGGGTTACAAATAATAATATCATCTTTCATTTTTGTGCCTCAATACAAACACACATAATCCCTTCCCAATGTAAATTCCCAAATGTGGTCCCACCACCCCAAACTCAAGCTCGAGACAAGTCTCAGGGTTGTGATTCAAGTGCGGGTCATTTGGTCATGCCTAATAATCTAAAGGATAATGGGCTTATATCGTGGCTACAAAAGAAAGGCTTAAGGCTCAAAATTGGGCTAAGACGGATAAAATTATAATATAAGGGATAGCAAGCTGAAAGGCTTCAAATGGCTAACAAAGAACTGCCCCTATCATTTTCCTAAGTACATAGCTTGTCTTTAGTTCATATCTAGGTGGGTTCTCTACTAATTAAGATTTCACGTTCTACACACCAAACATATTCCTTAAGTACAAGCTTACTTCATTTGCATTGTTCATTAATTTTTCCTATCAATTACCTATGTTCGCATGCAATTGTAAGTGCGTTCTATATTAATCCTTAAAGTCCACTATTTACTATCATAGATTCATCAAAAGTATGCTTAAAGGGACATTTAAAATCTTCTATAGTCAAACGCAACTCCGAAAATTATTTTTATTGAAAGCAAATAAAACACATAACACATAAAAACTGGGATGAGGCAACGAACCCCACCCCAAACTCAAAAATGAGTCGTGTCCCCACGACTCGAAAAGACTCAAAGCAATAAAATAATTTACACTAAATGAGAAAGGAAAGAAAACGTATCTTAACCAGCGCGAGGCTGGTGTCGGTGTTGCGTCCAAGTTGAGGTTTTGAATTCTTCTTCATCAATGGTTGCGTTTAAAGTGTTCTTCATCACCTCGAACTTCTTCAAATTTCCCACGTTTTCATTTATTACTTGCCCTCTAAGCATCATATCCTATAGTAAAATCTTTCCTCAATACCCAATTCTCTTTCTTCACCATGTTCTTCGTACCTTTCCTAACCTTCATGGTCATCTCCGATGACCCCAAACTCAAAGCTTCAAGACCCTTGGATAAAATTGTGATTTTGTGTTCTTGGAGGTTTGGGTTTTAATTATGGATTGTTTAGAGCTGGATCATGGATAATTCAAGGTTTGGGAAAGGTTTAATGGATAAATTTTAGCTTTGGTGAAAGAAAACTTCGGATTAAAGTGTAAATCTTTGGTATTTTGGAAGTTTAATGGTTTGATTGTGATCTTGGATGATGTTTAGATGGAAGGATTGGTGGTATGATGTTGTTTTGATGATGATTTTAGGAGTAGTTGGAAGCTAGGATTCGTCAATGGAGGTAGGCTTAATGAAAGAAGCTAAAAATATAGGGTTTTAACCCTTAAAACCGCCTATCACAGCAGTCGACCGGCTAGCCGGCGGTTGACCGGCATGCCGGCCAGTGCGTCGGCGAAAAATAAATTATCGAAAAAAAATTTGTACTTTTTTTTTTTTACCTCTGACGCAGCCTTCTTGCGTCGTCGCTGACGCAGTGATCAGAAAGTCCAGCTTCTTCGGCCGGCTAGCCGGCGGATACGCCGGCATGCCGGCGAAATGTCGATGGCGCATTTCAAGATGCAGCAACCTTGCGTCGTCGCTGACGCAAGGACCAGAAACTCTTCCTCCAGTTGGCCGGCTAGCCGGCGGATTCGCCGGCATGCCGGTGGATTTCTCGCTGGCGCGAATGGTGACGCAGCAATGCTGCGTCATCGCTGACGCAGTGGTCAGAGAGTTTGGGGGTCTTCAGCGTTTTTGGCCGGTATGCCGGCGTATCCGCCGGCTAGCCGGTCAAACCTGCTGTTGACTCCATAATTTTTCGTTTTCTCATCGTTTTGACCCCAAACTCATGACCCTTTTACCCCTGCAATCATCAAAAACAACTACCCTTCCTCATTTCTTAAAAATAAACACTAAATAAAGAACCATTACTCTAATTTACACTAAGAATTTAAAAGACATGAAAGCAATTTAAAACATGGGTTGTCTCCCAAGAAGCACTTTTGTTTATTACGTCTTTAAGTTCGACGCGTTACCTTCCATGAAGATGGTATTGAGGCCCTTGCGGTGTTCCTCCGCTTAAACTCGCCTCTTCCTTGATGTAAAAGCTTAAGAACCTCCCCCCTTTGAATATTATTCAATCGATCTCTAAAAGGAGGTGGGTAAGTACTTCGTTTCGCCTTTTTACTTTCATGACGAAACTCATGTTCCTCCACATTGGAGTAGATAACCGTTCTCAACGGTATAAGCTTATTTTTATTCCTTGTTTCAATCTCAGATTCATCTTTAAAATGTGGTGGGTAGGTTCTTCTCCTTGCCTTTTTGCTCTCGCGGTGTGGCACCTTGCTTGTATAACACATATTGATCATTTGTGGTCGTCGAGGTGATTCTGATTTTTCATCTTTAATAATGATTCGTGGTAGAGATGGTGATTGGTGAACTTTTTGTGGCGGATATTCAATTTCTATTTTATCTTTAACCTTTAATTCTTCAATTGATTCTCCAACTAATTCATATTCATCTTCGCTTTCAACCCAATCTTCCACTATTACCTCATAATATTCTTTATTTGGATTTTCTATAACCTTGATCACCACCTCTTCTTGTTTGCGCTCTATATCTTGATCATGTGTATACACCTTAGGAATAGCAATCTCTGTGTTCATTTCTAGGGTTTGCGTTGCTACTCCTTCTTCCACTATGCTAACAAGATTCTCACCTTCTTTCAACACCTCCTCCTCAACAACTTCTTCCAATTGATCTATTCCATCCCTCGAGGGAGTGGGGCCTTCATAAGACTTACTACCACTTTCAGCTAAGTTAGGAGAGTTGTTTCGGGCATCCCTTTCATCTAGCATCTGTTGTATGTGTGCATGGGTGGCTTTGAATTCCTCGTCTCTTGCCTTACGCTCTGGTTCTCTTGCCTGAAATTCCTCGAGTAGGCGATTGGCTTTCTCTAGTAGTGTATCTTGTTGATCTTGATGAGGTGGATACTGTTGAATATTTTCAACCCAATGGTGGTTCCATTCATGCTCGTGTTGTTCTTGTTGATAGTTATGAGATGGATAATGTTGATTATTCTCAACCCAATGGTGGTTCCATACTGGTTCTTGTTGATAGTGATATGGCGTTTGTTGTTGATTATTCCCGATCCATTGATTTCTCCATCCTTGCTCTTGCGGGTATTGATAAGGTTGTTGGTAAGAATTTATACCCCATTGTTGTTGTCCCGAAGAGTCTTCCCAATAGTCAAATGGACCAGGATTTGGGTAATGTTCTCTATACATCTTTAATTAAATTTCTTGATCATTACCTGAATAAAGCACCTGTAAAAACAAAACAACACAAACACAAGCGTAAAACTGAAAAAAAATAAAAATAAATGCAACTATCACTAAAGGATAAACACCGTGGTCACACGCTACCGTCCCCGGCAGCGGCGCCAAAAACTTGGTGGTCCTTTGTGTGTTCTAAAAATAAATGCAAAAGATAATCGAACCACAACCGCAAGTGTACGGTTGTCCCAAGTAATAATAGTGATAACAGATTCGTTCTCAGGGACGGAATGGTTGATCACAATGTCTAACAAATAGTGATTGATGCACTTATGAAAATAAAAGACAATAATATGTTTGTTTGGTTTTTGTTATAAGACTAAGTAAATGAAAGACAAATATTAAAATGCAAGTAAAAACTAAGACGCAAGGAAAATGATGTAAAACGCAATATGAGATGTAGCACCTGAGAACGCAAGGATCCTCCCAATCCTATTTCCTAACTTATGTTGTTTAAGGGCTAAATTAGTCAATTACAATGGTCGGGATTCTAAATTCCTTATACCCCCGTCAGGGTGGACTATAAGGCGATCCTAAAGTGTCACTAGTCCCGTCAGGGTAAATATGATCCACCGTTGGATGATTAAGTTTTATTACCTCATTGGCCCTAGGATTAGCTAAGCTCGTCAGAATCATTAACTTCTATCCTAGATTGAATAAATGGTTCTGTACCTAAACCCTCCGTCAGGATGATCCAATCGCCACTAATTGGAATAGCCTAGATACTAACACCTGTTCTTAGTTAGCTACTCCAAAAACAGTAAAATAATCTCAATTTATTGAAAAGAGTAAAAGCCCTAATTTAGTTTAATTCAATAAAAACCCAAATTCAACATTCGTTAATTAATAAGATTGGGATTCACCCATTATTTGTTCTCAAGCACTATGAATTATTTAGCTCATATTAAAAAGAAAAACTAAATTAAATGTAAAGGAATTCATATTTGATTACAAAATTAAAGATAAGAAAAACCTAATTTCCGGAATAGGAATGACTACGAAGGGAGATATAGACCCTCTCCAGCTCTTGTAGCTTCTTCTTCTTCCTTCCGTTGACTTCTCTCTGGTGTTTAATCTTGTAGAATGTGAATTGTGTTGACACTCTCTCTCTAAGGATTTGTAAATTGAAAAAAATATGAGAGGTGAGAAATAATGAGGTCAAAATCTCCTTTTATAAGGTTAAAAACGGATTAGGGCTTGGACCAGAAAATAAAACACTAATTAAATGTCCAAGCCCAATTTCTAAGCCCAAAATCCCGTAACTGCTGATACACCTTCACTAAAACGGATTTTCCCGATGCGTTATAACTCCGATTGACCTCATTCCAGTTGCTAAAGTTCCGTAACTCGATAAGGAATGATTTCTCTTCAAAGGTCAACAGCTAAATCATCGCTTAAGCACCTCGAAATCAGCAATCTATGGCCTGGAAAATGGATCTTCAGCTCTAAAAATAATATCTTCGGGATTTCTTTTCAAGTCTTGACTCTATCTTTTGATCTTTGACTTTCTCATCGGATTCCTCTTCTAGCTAACATCTAAAACCTGTAAAATCTTCACTAAAAATACCAATATTACGCGCAAAAGCTTAATAAATCAAAAATGCTAGAAATAAAAGAGGAAAATCATATTATTGCATATTTAGTCCAAAAGTCTATCGAAATGATTAAATAAACACCAAAAATGATGTCTCCTAAGGGTCGAAAATAAGAACATTTAAGGAGACATCAGTCAGACAAGGATACAAGCTCTCCAAACCAAACAACTGTAAAATTAATAAGGTGGCAGAGTGCTTCAATAACAACTTTACTAATTGGAATTTTGATGTTATGAAGGAATTCTGTACCCCGAGAGACTTGATGGATATTAGGAAGGTGCCCATTATGCAACTGGATAAAGAGGATTATATCATTTGGCTATTTACTAAAGATGGTGATTATTCTACAAAATCAGGATATCACAGACTAGCAAGTAAGGAAGTGGATAAAGAAGGCGAGTCTTCAAGAGATGGTGAGCATAATAATGACACACAAGCTTGGGATATGACGTGGAATTCTAATTTACCACTCAAAATCAAGAATTTCATTTGGAAGATATTTAATAATGCTATACCTACAAAGGTTAATCTTAAGAAGAAGAAGTGTACGGAATGTAGTACTTGTGAATGGTGCGAGACTGAGGATGAAGACATAATGCATTTATTCATCAATTGTCCGTTCAGTAGGGCAGTCTGGGCTAACTCACAACTACAGTGTAAAATTGACACAGGTTTTAAAGGAGATATCAAAGAGTGGGCTCGTACAATCATTTGGAATTATTCTAAGAATGGATGGGACAAAAGACTAGTCTCGGCGACTCTTTTCGTTACAATATGGAATATTTAGAAAGCGAGAATGAGCGGACATTTTGAAAAGAAAAGGTGGAATATCTATGAAATTAATGGTAAAACAAAAGAACTGCTAAAATATTTGTTCTCAGATGGAAGCATTAAAAGAGACAAGACAAGAGAAGAAAAGGGAAAGATTGAAGATAATGGGAATCCTTTTAGCCATGATGAGGCGGATGTGTTATGGATGAGTGATGCGGCTTTCAACCATAGTTGGGAACCGGCGGGTATTGTGGCCATTGGAGCAGATAGAGATGGCAAAGTAGTACACAAAGCCATTAAGCGTGCAAGAGTTAACTCAGCGGTCGAGGGTGAAAGTTGGGCAATCCTCCTTGCGATGAGGACTGTCGCTGATTATAAATTACAGAATAGTTCTTTCTATTCTGACAACCTTGAAGTTGTTCAAGGAATCACCAAAGGCAAGTGCACTAATTGGCAAATCAGGCCGATGATTTGTGAAGCACTCAGATGGATGAAGAAGTTCTCGAGGTGGAAGGTTTTCCATATTAAAAGAGACTTGAATCTGATCGCGGACTTATCAGTCAAGGTCACTAAGAAGGGTATCAACATTTCGGACGCTCCGTCTACCTCTATTATTGATTTCTATTATTATTTATATAGGATTAATTTGTAATCTATTTTAACTTTGATGATGACAAAAAAAAAATCGTTAATGTATTTATTTTCTTGATTAAATTAAAGATTTGTAACCAACCAATTCACGCCACGTCATTGGGTGGTATTTGGGTGGTATGAATTTGGGTGGTACATATCATTACTCTTAAAAAGCATCAAACATTAAAATTATAAAAGAGAGAGATAGAAAGAAGCAATTTTATTAAGTTCGTTGAAATTCTTAAGAATTCGTATGTCAATTTCTTTTGAATAGTTTTGTCGTTGTGACCTGGAGGTTGAAGCCAGAAAACGTAAGACACCTGGATGACCTAAATACCTTAAAGACATCGGTCCAATCCGAGTTATTTATTTATTTACTTTTATTTTATTTCTGCATTAATTTTTATATTATTTTACTGGTTTATACAAATAAAATACTATATTTAATCCGTGTAAAGAAAATAACTTAATCACTTATTAGATAGCCAAATATACGTTGTTAGGGACTCCATTCTATCCCAATTAGCGAAAGTACTGGCTAATATCTTGTAATTTTTTTCTTATTAATGAAAGCTTTTATAGAAAGAAAAAAGAATCTATCCAAAAATAATACATTAGGTAGGCAGCGAAAGAGAGGGGATCCTAATTTCGGAGTTTATTTCTTCTTTCTTTTCGAAAATTTCGGAGTTTATTTCTGATCAAGTAAATTCTAAATAGTAAGGCTGGAGAGTGGATAGATTTATGTAGTTCAAACTTCAAATAGCTTTGTTCCCTCCAAAAACTATTCTCCGATCATTTCCCACCAAAAGATGAGAATCGCCGAGGTCTCTTCACCGGATGTACGGTCAAGCCGCCATGATGAGCCACACACTAACATCCTCTCACGAGTGGAGACCTTAATCAAAGAACTCGAAAGCCACTCGTCGGGAAATCCTCTACCGGAGACAATCTGCTCCAATCTCCAACTCGCCGTGATTCAGCTGAGCCCACTCGCTCCGTTTCCTAACTCATTTAAGCTCCAAATCTGGAAACTCAGCTACCGCCTCTGGAATGCATGTGTTGACCTGTCAAATGCCTCCGCTAGCCTCAAGCTCCATGAAGAGCACGCCAAACTCCGTCAAGTCTCTGCCGATTTCCTCTTACTCGCCGGAGATGTCGCCGGAATCCCCTCCCCGTTATTCAAAACCGCCGCCTTCTTCTACAAGGTCGGCCTTCTCTGGCACGATCTCAAAAAATTCAGTCTCGCCAGCAATTGCTTCGAGAAAGCCACTGATTTAACATCAAAAGTCGATATCACTTCAGTTTCCGATAACGAAGAGCGGAAACTCCTCTTAGATCTTAACCTAGGTCGATCCCAAACCGCTTGGGAAGCTTTAGATCGAAATTTAGCTATCACATTGTTAAATCGATCAAAATCTATTCTATTTGGAATGGCTGATAACTATAAAACATTAGCCAATCAATATCTGACATACGGAAAAGATTTATTATCGAAAAACGAAGCTTCTGGAGTTAACGAAGCATTAAAATTGATGAACGAAGCTTTAGAATTAAGTGAAAAAGGTCTACGAATGGTGAAGCGAGCAGAAGAAACCCTAGCTTTAAAGGAACTAAGATCAAAAACATTAAGATTCATTGCAGCATCTCATTTACAAAGAGATGAATTCGAGAGTGTATTGAAGTGTGTAAAGGTGTTACGAGATGGTGGCAGTAATGACCATCATCCAAGCTTAAGTGTATTAGCGATGAAGGCTTGGTTAGGGCTAGGGAGGTATGAGGAAGCAGAGAAGGAGCTGAGGGGTATGGTTGTAAATAAAGGAATACCTGAGGGTGTTTGGGTATCAGCTGTAGAGAGTTACTTTCAAGGTGCAGGTGCAGCTGGTGCAGAGACTGTTAAGGGAGTGGTTTTTGGGCTTTTAGAGAGGTGTCAAGTTAGTGCTGTGTCAGCAATTAGGGTTGTGAATAGAGTTATTGGTGAAGGTAGTGGAAATGGTGAAGGAATGAAAGTGAGAGCTAAAGTTGTAGGTGAGTTAGTTTCAGATGAGAGAGTTGTAAAGCTTTTTAATGGAGATAATTCTTCCAAGGAAAGGTCTGCAATTCATGCTCTTCTATGGAATAGGTAAATATTCCAAACTATATTCTGCAACTCAATCTATTCCTTAAAAATCAAACCAATTAGAGTAGAAATTGATGTTACACTTCTCTATTTTACAGTGGTGCAGAGAATTTTCGATCAAAGGATTATCAAATAAGTGCTGAGCTATTCGAAAAATCAATGCTATATGCTCCTCAAGACATAGAAAATCGAATACTCAGAGCAAAAGGGTTTAGAGTATTATGTCTCTGTTACTTAGCTTTATCACAGCTCGATCGAGCCCAAGAATACATTAATGAAGCTGAAAAGGTATTTACAATAAAACCGAGCCAATCTTTTTCCCTTTAATTTCAATTACACTTTCAATTACACTTCACAATCCTTTCGATTTTCTTTATATGCAGCTTGAACCAAATATAGCTTGCGCATTCCTTAAGGTATATTTTCGTACTTTCTTCATATAGGATTAGGTAACTAATTTTAATTTTTATTATGCAGTTTAAGATTTACTTACAACAAAATGAGGAAAATAAAGCTGTGAATCAAATACAAGCAATGTTAAACTGTTTAGATTTCATGCCTGATTTTCTTTCATTAGCTGCACATGAATCAATAGCTTGTAATACACTTCCAGTAGCTATTTCCGCATTATCGAATCTATTAAACTATTATTCTTTAGGAAAACCAATGCCTAATACAGAAGTTTCACTTTTTCGAACATTAATCACGATTCTTACTCAAAAACCTGGTTATGATATAGATATTCTTAAATATATGAAACGTGCTTATTCTAGATTAATCGAACTTGGACCTGATCGATTTTTCGGAAAGGGCGAAATTGGAAAACGTGAATGGAATTGGTTTGCTGGTAATACATGGAATTTAGGGATACGTACTGGGAAAAGTATGAATTATGAGATTTGTACTGAGTTTTTTAAATTAGCTTCGGATTTTTATAGTGTTGAGGTGGATGGTGAATTAAATAAGAATAATATAATGGTTTGTAAATCATTGATATTATCTGTATCTTCTATTTTAGCTCACGAAAGAAAAACAAAATGTCCAATTTCGGAAAGTGAAGTAAAACACGCGATTGATTTGTTAGAAAGGGCAGGGAAGGTAATTTTGGTAAATACTGAGAAAAACGAAGCTGAGCCGGATTATTTGTTTATATATACATGGAGTGCGTATGATTTATATGGGAGGTTTAATGAAATGAGTAATAAACAATTAGTTTTGGTTAAGAATTACGCAAGTTCAAAGTGTTGTGATATGAAACTTTTACTTAAGATTGGTCTTGAAGCTTCACAAGGTGTACATTTGAATTTTGAAGTGGCGATATTTGCGTTAAATACTTGTTTATCTGTGTTACTTGGTTCTACATTACCGGATTATGATGATGTGGCGTTGATAATGAGGAAATTGATATGTGTGAAAAGTGTGTATAAGTGTGATGAAGATGAAGATATGATGATATGTATGTATAAACAAGGGTATGGGATTATGGTGGGGTTAAAGGAAGGTGAATATCCGATACAAGAAGGGAAATGGCTTGCTATGACTGCTTGGAATAGAGCAGCTATTCCGTTAAGATTGGGGAATATTGATTTAGGGAAGAAATGGATGGATATAGGTTTGGAAATTGCTAATAAGGTCCCTGGTATGGTTACGTATAAATCTTGTATGGAGGATTTTATAGCGACTTTGAAAAGGAAAGAGTGTAATGTCTAGTTTACTTTACTTTAGTTCTATTATGTTATGTATAGTAGATAATATAGTTTATAGGTGTTGGATTGTTGGTGTATTATTGTATATGAACTAAGTCTTGAGTTAGTAAAATTGATGAAAGATGGATATTTAGGATCTAAGGAGGAACAATTTATATATCAAGGTAATTTGATTATATGGAGATAGAATATCATTATTGCAGTTCATGCCAATTGGTTTGAGATTTGACTATTACCTTGCTTCCTTTGTTGACTTGGTCTCTCCTGCAAAAAAACAAACAAATAAAAAACTTTTCAATTCCTTACTATTCGAAAAACACCCACGTCGGTAGGATGAATACGATTTATTCATTTAAAATAATATTTTTTTACTTATTTTGCCAATAAGTGTATTCATGTTAGTGAGAAGAGTTGGAGTTTATCCACTCATGCACCACCTAGTCCAACCAATATAGAGAGTTAAGAAGAATTAAAAAAAAAAATGGATTAATGCTTTTTTTTTTTTTGGACGCTGATTAATGCTTTCAAATCACCTTAAGGTAGAATTAATTTTCTCTTTAAGGCTGAAATATAAATAGAAAAGATTGATAGTTGGCCTAGTGGTTAGGCTATTCCGCAGAGACTGAGAGGTCCTGGGATCGAATCTTATCGGAGTCAAAATGATTCCCGAGTCCAAAGTGCCTCTCATATGTATTAAAAAAAAAGCAATATAAATAGAAATTCCGTCAGATGTAAAGATTTTATATAAGAAAAACACAAAAAGGTTCAGAAGCTGTAGTAAACATTTTCTTAATTTATTATTTCTCCTATACTTTAAATTTATACGTGATTCAGTGTGATAAATACTACTTATATGTATTATTCATTATTTTCTATTGCTCATTTTTTATTTTTATTGTAATGATCATTAAATTTAGTGGAACTTGTCAGGGATGTTACAGAAAGGGGTTTTATACTTTTATGTTACGTATATTATTGATTTGAACAATTCAATTAATAGGAATTTGGTTTTCAACAAAAACCCAAAAAGTTCATAATTAATTTTGAGTTTTGATGTATTACTTTAAGTTAAAAACTGGGTAGTCAAGATTTCTAGGTGGAAGATAAATCATATTAACCGGTCTTTCAACTTTTGGAGTAGACATTTTAGTTAAATGTGTTCTACGCAACATTAACGTCTCTCCTTGTTTGGTTCCGTTAACTTTCTTAGCCTGATGTGTAATAATACGTAATATTTTCTTTTCCTCTGATAAAAAAAAGGTTAAGATATTTATCTAATATTGGATGGTTCAATATTCACGTCATATTCATTAATTATTATAACAAAATAAATATTATTAGATTAATTAGTTAATTATTTTTGTAAATTTAAAAATAAGATATGTGTATTTATATAATTAGTGTAGGTCCATTAAATATTGGATGGAAGAGTTTTTCTATAAAAAAGTATATCTTGAGTATTGCTATTAGTCATTGTTTAGGATCATCACACTTTTGTGGTATATTCATTTATGGTGGGGAATTTTTCTTCTTGGATTTGTATCGTGAATATGAAATTCATTTATGGATTTGTATGTGGTTCATAATAAATCTTCAAAGGTTGTGTTGTTGCTACTGAGTTGGATACATCGCGGGTACTTAAACATGTGGACATTTGGGATTAAAAAGTGCACCATTGGGATTCAATATTATTTAAGCGAATATGAAACATTATAAACACACTACTAGTTGCAGTTTCGAGTGGTAAAATGGCTGGTTCAACTTCTTCATTTTTGAGAGGCAACACAACAATTTTAATGCAATTTCGAATGGTAATACTGCCTTAGCTTTAAGGCAATGTTTGGATTCAAAGAGGGAAAACAAAGGAAAGTGAGGTTATTAAAAAATATCAATGGAAGAAATGAAAATTATAAGATACTTTGTATTTGGTTTTGGAAGAGAAAAAGAAACGAAAGTATATGTTGGATAAAAATTATTTTTATACCCTTGTTATCTGAAATTGATAATGCTGTCAAAACTACTGGAATGTGGAAAATTCAAAACGCTGTCAAAACTAATGAAAAATAGATACACTTATACTTATGTGTTTCTTTATGTTAATTTAAAGGTAAAGTCCTCCCGTGGCCTTCTATTTATGGCCAAAGTGCAGTATCCGTCCTTTGATTTTTGTTTTTATCCTTTCACGCGCCTTTGATCTAATTATTTTTTGTCGTCGTTAGCCCTTTTTTCCATTTTTCTATCAGTTGACCGTTAGTCAACGCCACATGGCGCCATGTCATCATCACCTAAGCTCCACCTCAGCGCCAACTAAGCATTACGTCATCATCGTCCCTAACTTTAAAAAAAAAAACTTTAAAGGTTTGAAGGTTTGAATGCTTTAAACCTTCAACAATGGAGAAAAAAAATGCTTCGATTACTAATAGTGTACGTCATGAAAACAACTATCATCCGTTTAATCAATCAGAATCAAGTGAAAGAATTAGACGTTGGAGTGACGTACAATGGTGGAAAAAAAGCCATTGAAAGAATTAATTCCAACGAAATAAAAAAAGCCATTGATCAATCAGAATCAAGTTGTTGGAGTGACGTACGCTACTAATTTTCGTTGGCTTTAATTCTTTCACCTTCAACAATGCGTACATCTTTTTTTTTTTTCCTTTTCATACCTTAAAGATAAAAACAACTATCATCTTGGAGTGTAGGTCTCAAGTTGTTTGCATTTGGAATCCTGGGTTAGTGTAAAGTTAAGAATTCAGCTAAATCATTAACTTGTTTGACGAGATTTGTTTTTAATTAAGTCATACACGTGAGTAAAAGTATGACCAGAAGCAGAAGTTTAGCTATTCTTTCTTCCATTAATCTCATAGCTACACAATGTAAGCTTTTTGGAATAGATTTAGCAGCTATTATGCTTGAGAAAGCTCCTTGTTTTTTTACCTTGGTTAATTGCTCATTTACGGAGAAGATTGTGTCTTTTGGCTTCTGAATCTTGACTTGATTATCGAAAGATTCTTTTGCTTCTGCGATTACTTGACGTGTAACTTTAATCCTTTCTTTTACCTCCTACTCGATTTTTCTAAGCACTGATTCATCGATTGAGCTTTAAACTGATTCAAATACAGCTCGATATGAAGGATTCGCGATCAAATCTGTGTAGTTTTTAGAGAGCTCGGCGAAAACTCTGACGATTTTAGAGTTCTCGGGTTTGAGCTTTCTAGTGTAGGAAGCATAAGCTAGAACTAGAGATCTGTGATTATCAGCTTGTTTTTGGATCTGATCAAGGCGAGGCTTTAATGGATCAGATTTTAATTCGATTTTAGTTTTGATATTTTTTCCATTGTTGAAGGTTTGAAGCATTCAAACCTTCAAAGTTTTTTTTTAAGTTAGAGATGAAGCTGACGAAGAGTAATGGCGGTGACGTGGCGGTAACGTGGTGCCATGTGGCGTTGACAAACGGTCAACTGACAGAAAGATGGAAAAAGGGCTAACGGCGACAAAAACTAGTTAGATCAAGGGCGCGAAAGGGTAAAAACAAAGATCAGGGGCGGATACTGCACTTTGGCCATAGTTAGAGGGCTTTACCCTTAATTTAATACGAACGTGTGTCAAAAGTAAACAAAGTTCGATTGCATTTATTGAGACCAGAAAATATTATACCATATCCGAATTCTTCTTCTCAATTCATAACGCATTTTTGTAAAGGGTGTATTTATAAAAGTTTAGGAAGCTCTAATTTATTTTCTTGGAGTAGGAAACAAATAATTGGACTTTTAGTCTAACTCAAATTCGTAACCCTTAAATCTAGTTAAGGTAATAAACTATTGTTGTCTTATTTTGGCCATAACTTCTACAATATTGCCCGATTGACGCGTTCTTTATATCGAAACTGATCGTCTCGGAAAGATCTACACTTTTACTTCAGACCATTCTTCCAAATTCTCAGCCAATATTGAGTTATGATCACTTTAATGGACGTAGCTGCTGAAATTCAAATTTACTTGACAACTTTTCTTTTCCTATTTTATCTTTTACTTCCTTTATCTCCAATTTCCTTCACTATCTTCTTTCCTTTATCTTTTGGAATTGATTTGACATCTAATTTATTACCATTATCTTTAAAGTTTCACACTAAATAAATAAATTAAACCCAATATGCTCTAAAAATAATAATTCATTAAATCAAGACAAGAAATATGAAAATAGTAATATATTAATAAAAATCGATTTTTTATCTTCCTAATACACCTAAAATGATGTCTCTAAACTAGATTAAATCATCACACATAGGGAGACATCACATTCTGATCATTGGTGTTCTCCAAGAACCTGGGTCCACCTCAGGAGTTATTATAGCCCTAATCTCACTCACTTTAGCATTAGCTGGTGCCTTTACTTTGTGAGTTTTCCTCCTGAATGGTAAAAATTTTGTGCGCCTGTTGAGTTCTCTTATTTGCTCCAATAACAATCCCTTCACCTACAACTCCCCCATTGATAAATGTCTTCCATATTTGCCAGTGAAGCCCCTATATCTCTACGTTTCATACTACTGCAGGTTTTACCCATTTTCGCTCACCATATTAATTTTTCTCCTACCTAAAACTGAATCTAAGCCACACCAATTTCTATGTGCAGGTATTTCAAAGTGCAAATTGTCAAGAATATCTCTAGAAGGTGCCTAGAAGTTTTGTCTATGAATAATATAATTAATAAACTACACAATCAGATTAATGGGTCGTCTAACCCAAATACTATATAACATGCTAGCCCATATATAACTAATTCAATCTAATTCAACACAACACATAAGCAAAATATCAAGAAAAAACTATTGAGGTTAGAGTTTGAACGCACAAAAAAATAAAAAGGTAGGATTTTTCAAATTTCAAGTCTAGATTTCTTGAATTGGTCATTTTTAGGTTGATAATAATCAATTATTATTTTATAGTTAAATATATGTTATTTATGTTAAACTGATGTACTTTAAGTATATTAGGATGTAAATATTATTCAAATCAATATATTACTAATATATATTTAATATAAAATAATTAAAAACCCGGCTAGGTAAAAACTGCCTAAATTCCAATCAGTGGGTTGCCTAGTCATTTAGGCGCTCAAAGGTGCTTGATCACCCTAGTAGCGCCTAACGCTTTTTAGAACAATGAGCAGCACCCGGATGCGCTACCAATTTTCCTTCTAGCTTTTTATCCTTTTCAAATTTGGTCTTCACGGTTATCTTATGACCTGGGCTCTCACCTCTATATGTGTCTGACTTTGTTCCTAGAACCCAAATTTTTTATCGATGTTGATTTCTTAACAGTCTTGGCTTGTACAACACTTTTGTTCTTCCCTTAATGTATTATGTTATTTTTGGCAATGATAAGCGCTTCAAATCTCGAACCTAGCCCATTATTTGCTCCACTTTTGACAGCGTGGGTATCTCTACTACTCTGATATATACCCATCTCTCTAGATGGGTATATACACATAAAGATCTATACTGCAATTAACTCAAGAACAGAATTATGATATAAGCGTTTATTTATTTTTATTAATAGATTGAATTTTAAGAAAAATAAAATATAAGCGTTAATGATGATATAGTATCGGGATATGTAATATCATATAGTTTATGGGTGATGAATGATAATATGAAGCGAAAAAGAAATATTTTAAAGAACGAAGAGATACTATGGAATACAGATACTTATGCTAGAATACAAAAACACTGGACAATATCTTTCCGCAACCACTGATACCAAAAATCACAAATTCGACTGTTAAATACGGATCAAGAAGATAAATATATTTGGCCATATCCGAAGAACGGATAATACTCGACGAAAACAGGATATCAAGTCCTTACAAATGAGGAAGTTATTAATGAGCCCCAAACAACAATAGCAGTTGACAACTTAAGATCACACTCTGGATACTGTTTGGAAAGATAATGTCCCAAAAAAATTAGAATTTTCATATGGAAGGCCTGCAACAACGCCATCCTTACGACAGACAATCTTTCAAAAAGACATTGTGTTCTGTACATGGTGTCTCAACTGGAGAAAGACACAGTGGAACACCTGCTACTACAGTGCAAAGTGGCAGCAGCGGTATGGGCAGCATCAACACTACATATGTGAATTCAACAACTGGATACCAGAGACTTAGGACAGTGGATTATGGACGTCATTGCATCATACACTGAAGGAGGATGGGATAAGAATAAAATCACTAATTACATTATCATTCTCATATGGAACATTTGGTAGACCAAAATGAAGGCATTACACGAAGACACCGTTATTGATGTGGATCATATTACAAAATTAACACAACACCTCATGAGTGAGCTAAATGGACCAGCGTAGGCAAGAACAGAGGAACCACACCAGTCACAGCAAATGGCATCGGAAAAGGACACGCAACCCCTAAGAGATATTGATGTAGCCATTTTTCCTGCGACGCATCGTTCAGTACCAAATATGAGAGTACAGGTATTGGAATATTACATAGAGATCAACGAACGGGAAGGACAAAGGTTACTCAAGAAGCAGTCTGGTGTGACTCAATCTTAGAAGGAGAAGCATTGGCAGTCTTGATAGTAATGGATCAATGCGAGGATGTTCCAGAGATTAATAAGATCGTATAATCAGACAACCTTGAACGCATACAAGGTGAAGGCAGGTGTCAACAGTAAGATGGACGATTCAACCGATCATCAGAAGTATTCATTAGATGGAGGAAGAATTTGGCCCGATATCCTACTAGCATTTGTCGCGTCAGATGAACGGCCAAACCGATAATCTTGCGAATCTTGCTAGAAATGGAGCCAACAGAGGTTCGGGCTCTCCGACCTCTATGATGGAAGGATTGTCAAGGATGGGAATTGAATGATTGGTCGGAAGTTTTTCGTAGTTTATCTATCTGTCCAAAAAAAACGAAGAGGTATTTCACTATGAAAAAATGTGTAAACATTATTTATCTTGAAATGTTTCTATTAATTAAAATTTTATAATTTGGTTTAAATTAGAGAATGAAACAAAAATACTTTATATAGACCTTTTTTTTTCAAACATATATATAGAGACCTTTTAAATTAAGACTTGAAAGGTAATGAGATAATTGTAAATCAATTTAAAAATAAACTAGGTTTTTATTGAAACAAAAACTAACTATTTGATTTTAAGCCTTATATAAGTGAGGAAATTACAAATTAGATCCCAAATAGCCAAAAACTTGTTTTTAAAAGCCCATAGAGTTAGAATTTCTTATTAAGTCCTCAGTTAGCTTTTTAGTTACACAACATTACCTTCATACCCTTGAGCATCTTTACCTTCGCATGGTACGCGCCCAACGGGGTTTGACTGGGTACAGACCCATTTACGCCACACTCGTTTTCATACGGATAGGTGTCGTTTTTATTTTATTTATTTATTATTGTATTAAATTTTATTAAGTCCTTGAATGGGTTGTCCATGTAAAAGTCTATATGGGTACGGACCCATCTCGAACAACAACTAGATGGGGATGTACTCATCTCGGAAAATAGCAATATGGGTTTGTATCCATCTCGAAAAATAGCAATATAGGGTTATATCCATCTCGAAAAATAGCAATATGGGGCTATACCCATCTCGGAAAATAGCAATAGGGGTTGTACACATCTCAAAAAATAGCAATATGGGGTTGTACCCAACAAAGAAACACCACAATATTGGTTGTGGGGTTGTACCTTTACTATTAGCACGCTAAACTTTACCTGGAAAAAAATAAAACAATGAAGCAAAAGTTTAAAACACAATGAAACAGAAAAAAGAAAAAAAAAATCAAATCAAAACAAACAAAACTAAACCGATAATTTAAAAACAATGAAACTGTCTTTACCTTATATGGGTTCTTCACTGGCCAGAGATGGAGGCGTAGATCGGGCAATGGAGGACATCTGAGTGGCGGAGGTACTGCACTTTAACGTTCATTTGGTCATGGGACTGTACCCACGACAGTCTCTACCTGCAACAGAGAATAGCTTGGTGGCGAAGAAGAGAATGGCTCTGGATTCGTGAACGAACCTTGCTGGCGAAGAAGAGAATGGCTTCTTGTGGCAGATCTAAACGAACATGGTGGCGAAGAAGAGAATGGCTTGGTGGCGAAGAGAAGTTGGCCGTGAAGTAAGGCCCACCGGAGTTGGAGTCAGTGATTGCGGGTTGCAGAATGAGATGATGGGCCATGGTGAGAAGCCCAACAATAGGGTCTGGATCTGGTCCAGATCGAGGCTACGAAGGAGCGGCGAGGTTCTAATGTGCAGGATGGCCACGCACGGTGGCGAGATGGCAGCTTTGTGGAGGCTCAGTTGTCTGCTACATGAGAGCTTCGTGGTGGTAGGGGTGAGATCAGGGAACGAGAACAACATAAAAGATTGAGGGAATGGTGGTACGAGGTGAGATATGGGAACGACAGAAGAAAGAAGGAGCGGCTTCTAAAGAGAGAGAATACAATGAAGAGGAGTGAGAAACGTTTCCATAACTTAATAGGTTATGAATTTGGGTTTCTATTTTTTCTATAATAATAGGATAGAGAGAAGGCATTTTGGACTTTTTATTTATTTAGTTGAGTTTGTATAGGTAAGTAGTTAGGAATAAGGACAATTTTTTTTTAATACATAGGAGAACCATTTTAGGCTCAGAGTCATCTTAACTCCAGAAATTCGATCCAAGACCTCTTGGTCTTGGCGGAGTAACCTAACCACTAAGGCAAACTATCAATCTCCTTTTATTATTAATTCACATATTGCTTGAGCCTATATTTATAATTGTCCCTATATAACTCGAAATAGAAAGAAGAAGTCAGCTGTCCGTCCGTGCCGCCTTTTCTCCCAAACTATCAAAACACTAACCCCTAGAAGATTTTTTTTTATAAAATTGGAGATGAAAATTTCGAAATCCAATGAAATCCCAGAAAAAAGCATAATATGTGTGTTGCAATATATCATTGATGAAAAATGGGTGGATTACTGTATTTCAAATGAGAAGAAATTCAGTAAAATTGGGGAAGAGAAGTGGAAGCGAATGATGAAGAAGGAGGATATGGTTGGAATTTGGTCCGAATTGGAATCGGATTTTGAAATTGAAAGCAGCAGTCAAGCCAATTTCGAAGATTAAGACGTTGTGGGACATGTTAGATGGGAGTTATATAGTTTTTAACTCTTGTTTATATCGCATAGGTGGAAGTAAAAGGGGTGAGGGTAAAGCGAGCAAGAGAGTGAGTAAGCTTGATTTAAAGAATATGGATTTAGGTTGGGTAACGGTTGCGGAGATGAACAACAGAAGATATAATCCATATCCTGTGATTTTAGACGGTAAGTTGTATGTTGTGGGTGGAGTGACTAGTAATCCTGAAGAAGATTCCCCTGTTTTGATGGAGGTTCTTAAGAGTGATGAATCTGGATGGAAAAACATTCGCAATCCTGATCTTACGGTGCCACCTCCTCCTTCTAAATAAGCGACGAAAAATCAATATTTGAGAAAAGTTTATGCTAATGTTTTAGTCGGGGCAGTCGAAAGAAGAAAAACCAAAGACGGTTTTATTGTTGTTTTGAATACACAACGTGAAAAGTTCAAACTATACACCTATAGAGCCACCAGAGCAAAAAACAAATGGAAGCCTTATACAAAAATGAGTGGTGATTATAGCTTTGAAACGTAATTCAATACTTCGTGTATGCAACCTACATTTAATATTGATTAATGAATAATATAATTGAAATTTTTCTTCCTCTCACATAAAATCCAACACAAATAGCGTAGCTCCTATGTTATTTGTGTTTGATAAACCAACACAAACTTGAAATTATACTTTTTCTTACACTATCATTTAAATATAAACTCTAACAAACTGCCAAACCCTTGGACTACCAAGGTCAAAGACCTAGGTGTCATAGTATATAGGGGGAATTAGGATTTACAGCCCCACAATATGTATATTTACAAACAAAAGCTCATTCCATTACCCCTCCTAACTACTAGTTGGACCCTAACTAATCTCCAATGAAAAGACCCAAAAGCCTCCTTCCCCTCTCTGTTATACAGTGAACGGAAATCAAAAGCCAAAACAAAATACCCATATTAGATCGATGCCCTCCTTCCCCCCCCCCCCCCTCTCTCTTTCTGCTCACTGTGCTTCCCCCTCTTTCTCACTGTGCTTCCCCCTCTTTCACCCTGCTGCTGTAACGCCGCCACCACCACCCACCTTCTCCCCTGCGCCTTTCCATTCCTTCTCCACTATGAACCACCACAGCAGCGCGCAACACCACCACCCCACAGTGGCCCTCCTTCTCGCTGGCCAGCCTGTACCAGCACCACCACCACACCAGCCTGTAACAGCTCCGTCTCTCTCACGCGACAGAAGCCACCAGCTCCATCTCGCGCTGCAGATCCAGATCCAGCTATATCTCCATCTCGAGAACCAGCTGCATCTCCATCTCCATCTCGCGCTGCTACACCACGAAGCACCGATGACGTTGCAGAGCTCCACCATTGCCGCCTCCCTTCAGCGCAGCTCCATCTCCATATCTAGATCCAGATCGAGCTCCATCTCCATCTCGCTCTGCTACACCACGAAGCACCGATGACGCTGCAGAGCTCCACCATTGCCGCCTCCCTTCAGCGCTACTGCACACCACGTTCGCTTCCACCGTTCACCACCATGCCAGAACCGTTCACTGCCATTGATGCACCAACGCAGAACCTCATCTTCTCACCACGCACTATCTGTGAAACACGCCGATGGTCCAGACCTTGATGGTCCAGCCCAGAGCATATGCATTTTGTTTTTTATTTAAACGTGATTTGCAAAACATGTGTCCTTTTGTCTTTGTGTCCAGCCCATTATGGGCTAGAGTGTTTTTTTTTTAAAAACGTGTGACCTTTGAAATTTTTTGTTTTTAAAACTTGATTGTGAGGCTTGGGTCGAGACCTACTCGGTCCAGACCTAATGGGCTGGAATCATGAGTCTGGTCCAGATTTAATGGGCTAAAAACTAACTTTTTTTTTTGTTTTGTTTTCTCTTTTTGTCAATTTTATTTTTTTGATTAAAAACTATTTTATTGGGCTATAACTTGTTGTTTTTTTTTAAAACCACTTTGTTAGTTTCTTTCCTTGTCCTGTATGGTCCAGCTATATTGGTCCAGACACCTTGGTCTAGCCATTCGGGTTTGTGACATGATTAATGACTGGGAAAAATATCAAAAACAAGGACAAAACGGGATTGTGTACACCCCCTTGGACAAAAACTTGGAGAATACCGACTAATTGGATATATAACGAAAAATGAATTGGAACTAAAACACTTAGAAAACGTTTAATAAGGACAGGTCTGTACAAAATGGTCTGGACAATGTTGGTACATACCTCCTTGAATATACCGGAAAAATATATCAAGTAGTAAAAGTTCAGGAAAAAAAATTTAATAAAAAAAACGAAAAAGGAATAAAAAAAATTGAAAAGTGTAGGAAAGTAAAAAATCTAACCAGAATTTTTAGTTAGACCTTAAAAAGTAGTATTTTGTAAGTAGACTTTAAATCCTAAGAAAGTTGGAATTTAGGCCTTATTTTGAAAAGAGGAAACTTCAAAAAACAGCCCAAATCCAACCCCAACCCCATTTTAAAGCCTAGTTACAAAATTGTTCTAAATAAAGCCTAGTTTTAAAATTTGGTTGGATTTTTCTCAATTCTACCCTTTTCCTTTTTTTTCCAGCACTTTTGTTTTTTATTATTTCTACTTTGCGGGTAGATCCGTACACATAGGTACGGACTTTTTAACACTTAGGGCTGTACATTATTTTTGTTTTTTTATATATCCATGTATATCATGTCAAATGTTGTTCATTAAGGCTGTACCCAAACCCATTTTTGTCTAAGGCTGTCCAAGTATATGTCCATAGGGCTGTACCCAAACCCGTTTTGTCAAGGATTGTCCATGTCTTAGGTTTTAAAAGTTTCACAATAGTGTTTAATTAATGTTTTATAAGTTTAATTAATGTTTTATAATTGCTTAATCTTCACCTGCAAAATTAACAAACTAGATTAGCATTTAATTTGTAAAAACTAATCCAAAGATCCTTAATGTCTAGACCCGAGTGTCTGGCCCTAATGTCTAGACCCTAGTGCTTGGCCCTAATAAATAAAACATTTTTCTGTAGGACATAAAATTGACACAAAGAAAACACATTGGCTGGACATTGGGCTGGACAAAACACATTAAAAACAAACCAAAAGAAGCCAGCGATGGAGGTCTTGGGTGCCATATGGGCTGGACCTAAAAAAAAAAGTAAAAAAAAGAAAAAAGTGGGCTGGACACAAGTGAGTCTGGACTCACGAAAAGAAAAGAAAAAAAAGAAAAAAGTAAAACTGTAACTGAGCGTGGTGGTGGGACTATTGTCGCTGGTGGTGGGTGAGAAGAGGGAGGACTGGTGCGTGGTGGTGGGAAGACGAAGACGAGATCTGGATGACTGGTTCGTGGTGGATCCGGCTACTTGACTCTGGTGGGTGAGAAGAGGTGCGTCAGTGGGAGGACGATGGGTGAGAAGAGGGAGGACTGGTGCGTCATAGGTGGATCATAGGTGGATCGATTGCAATCAGTGGGAGGACGATGGTGGTGCGCTGGTGGCGTGTTGGCTTCGCCGGTTCTATGGTGCAGCGCCGTGGTGGCTTCGAGTAGCTGTTGGAGGCGCGACAATAGACGGCGGCGAGCGAATGGTGGTGCTGGTGGCTTCGTCGAGGAGGGAGGAGGGTGGATCTGGTGGTTTCGTTGGGTGGCGCGAAGCTGCGCTGGTGGTGGAGGGTGAATCAGTGCTCGGGTTTAGGGTTGCTTCGTCAGATCTGCAGCGGTGTGGAGGCGCGACAATAGACGGCGGCGAGCGAATGGTGGTGCTGGTGGCTTCGTCGAGGAGGGAGGAGGGTGGATCTGGTGGCTTCGTCGAGGAGGGAGGAGGGTGGATCTGGTGGTTTCGTTGGGTGGCGCGAAGCTGCGCTGGTGGTGGAGGGTGAATCAGTGCTCGGGTTTAGGGTTGCTTCGTCAGATCTTCGTGGTGGTGCATGTGGTGCAGGTGGGGCGGCACAGTGAATTCACAGAGAGAGGGGGGGTTTTGATCGAAGCCCTATATGGGTCATTTGTTTTTGGTTTTTGTTGCTCACTGTAGGGATTAGAATAGTATATAGAAAGGGTAGGGGTTTTTGGATATTTTACTATATACTAGTTGGGTAGTAGTTGGATAGTAACTACTAGTTTGGGGTTGGGCTTTAATTTGGAACTTCTAATGTTGTGGGGCTGTAAATAAATATTCCCCCTTTCGAAAATTTCTCTAGTATATAATATTTCCATCCATATTGGAGTTGTCACCCATCTTATTATCAAAAATACAATCAAGACCAACTCGAAGTTCCCATGAAATTTCTTATTTATTTATGTGTTCTCATTGATAATGATAGATGGGTCTTATATGATTATTAAATATTATATTGACCATTCTAGGTTAAATTATTCCATTTACTTGCTACTTAATGAAACGGGAAATCTTATTTCCAACTTAATACCAATTAAAAGAGTATTCTTTCAAATTTAATGTCATTAATTATATTCTACCTTTTAACTTAATATTCCTTCCGTCCACAAATGTTTGTCATACCTTTTTTTTCACATAGATTAAGAAAAACTATTAATGCTTTCTACTTTTACTAAATTAGCCTCAACCAACTATTTAATGATTAAGAAAAGCAATTAATGCCTTCTACTTTTTGAAAATTAAATAAGGGTATACTTGGTAGAACATGTAAAAAGGTTTCTTGATATTTTAAAATGACAACCTTTTGTGGACATCCATTTTTAGAAATTGTGACAAACATTTGTGGACGGAGGGAGTACCTTATTTCTTACACTTCTCTCCCAATCTTTCAGCTTTTAACTCGTATTTATGATGCTTGTATCTTGATAAATATTGCGCCAATATTTGTCTACTATCGTCTCAATCACCTTGCACCTAGAAATAATCAAATACTACGCTAAACATGCATTAAGTCAACCAAAACACAATAAAAGGTCTTGAGACTAAGAATTATATAAAAATGTATACATGAGGCATAAATGGCATAACTAACCCTTAAAAATGACTCTAATTTATGTTTCAAACATAGGAAATTTCTCATACTTATAAGATGTAATCCAAGAAGATCTAAAGTTGTTAAGGAGTGTTAAGCATGTATGGACAACTATGTATAATATGAATCATGCAACAATTATACTGTATCAATGTTAATTAGGAATATGATTCGACAATGATTAAGAAAAAAAGAACGATGAGGTCACAATGTATATATGGAGTGATAGAAAGGATTGAATAAGGGAACTATAGAGTGGTCATCTACTTAATATTATTGTTTGATAGGGTAGTAACCCCATATCGTTCCACTAATGTTTTTTAACACACAATTGGGATATTGGGGATTTAAGATTTTAAGATTTTAATGTTTGGCTCCGGGTAGTAAATGATCATATATATACTCTTCCTCCCCATAACCAAATATGTTGTGAATATGAGTTTAAGTGTCCGTTTCAGATTGATTTTTAAAATAATCACTTAAAGTGATTTTAGATCTATAGTAATATTTTAGACTCAAAAAACCACTAGATTAGTGACTATTAAAATAATCACTTAAAGTGGTTTTAGATGTAAATATATTTTTTTAATATTTTTTATAAATATGTTAATTAAAAAGCATTTTTGGCTCCAAAATAATCAATCCCAAACGGGCTCCACTCATTTAGTGCACCTAATTGAACACATACAATAATTTTCTCTTTCCCGTTTACATTGTTGTTCCATTTCCTTTTATGCAAACTATCGTGCCTTAGAGTGTGATAGTAAATCGACAGCCTTGAAAGGATCACTTCCCGAAAGTGTATAGGTTGTTTATAATTTGATAAGTATAAGGGATATCGTCTCAATATTATAAACGTATCATAGTTTATATAGTATAAACGTATAATTTAATTAAGATTATTTGTCGATATCTTTGATAGTCTCATAGGCTTCTCGTTTTCTTATATGTCTGCACAATGACCAAACACCCTTGTTTAAGTATAATAGCCAAATACCCAGTCCAATGGTGAATTTACAACTACACCACTTATTTATACCTCAATAAAAGCAGCAGCCACTGGCATATATATATATATATATATATATATATATATATATATATATATATATATATATATATATATATATATATATATATGGGTGAATGCCCATTAACCACCTGCCACCTTAATCACTTGCCCATAAAAGACACTTAAGGTTAATATACCTTAATGCCCTTAGCCCAATAACCACCTGCCACCTTAGCCACTTGCCCATAAAAGGCACTTAAGGTAAATATACCTTAATGCTTACTGCTGTCGACTGCTGCTGCCAAGGGCGAGTAGTGGACTTGTGCAAGTACAATTTTTGTCAAGGGCGAGTAATGGGAGTGTTTCCCACAACTCGTGCAAATACACTTTTGTACTGTATGGGCTAATGTTGAGTAATGGGAGTGTTTCCCACAACTCGTGCAAGTACACTTTTGTACTGTATGGACTAATGTTGAGTAATGGGAGTGTTTCCCACAACTCGTGCAAGTACATTTTTGTACTTGTGGACTAAATGTTGAGTTCTGGGATAGATTCCCACAACTCGTGCAAGTACACTTTTGTACTTGTGGGCTAATGTTGAGTAGTGGGAATGTTTCCCAGCACTCGTGCAAGTACACTTTTGTACTTGTGGGCTAATGTTGAGTTATGGGAATGTTTCCCACAACTCGTGCAAGTACACTTTTGTACTTGTGGGCTAATGTTGAGTAGTGGGAATGTTTCCCAGCACTCGTGCAAGTACACTTTTGTACTTGTGGGCTAATGTTGAGTTATGGGAATGTTTCCCACAACTCGTGCAAGTACACTTTTGCCGCTTCATCATTTGCTTTTTTATTTTTTAATATGTTTTGTTTGCATAAATCAATCAATGTATGGCACTATGTGCTCTCTAGCATCCAACTCAGTAACATGCTTAATTACGCGCTTTTCTATTTTATAATTCAAAAAAAAAAGTGTATCTATATCTACAGTAATTAATAAAAACTTAAAGAGATTATAAATTCGCTAATTTACTTGGGTCGCAGCGAAAAGAATTTTTCAACATCTGCAAAAATAAATTAAGAAATAATTACCGAAAAATATGATTGTTAGTATTTGAACATTTAAAATCCAATTTCAAATAAATTACCAAAAACGTAAAATAATAATTAATTTTGAATTATATTAAATAATAATTATATGATATATATGTTGATTATTATAATATATAATTTTCACCAGTGGTTAACGCTTTAATCAAGCCAGCTCTTTGCCCCTTATAGTCTTTGAAGGAGGGAAAATTTGGAGACGGCTGCTGGGGTGGGTAAAATAGGAAAGAAAAAAAAAGGAGTGCCTTTTATGGGTAAGAAGAAAGCGGCAGGGGTAAGGAGGCATTAATTCTAATTTGAGGTGTTTCTTGGGCAATAATCCATATATATATATATCGTTTTAGAGGAAATGCAAGTGCATAGTTGTTCTTCACCATCCCAGGATCTTTATCATAAACGTTTGATTAGCAATCACACTAAGGTCATGCACGTACCAAATATTATTACGTTCACCATAAGTTTCATTTTTTTCTCTATTTCCAATAGTTCCCAGGTAGAAGGACTTTTTCCTTATCACGTCAAAAGAAAGAACTGGTGCTTCGTACAATGCCTTTTACATTCAAAAAAATTTCAATGATAAGGATTGATTAATTAGTTCTTCCCTACATAAAGTCTATTCATATTTGTTACCTTCTCCTCGATAGCTCCAATAGAAGAATTGAGAAACCTAGCGAAAAATTCTTGACGTAGATACTGAGAAAGTTGCTTCACATACCTTTTGTGCATTATTGGTCTCAAGAGACCAAAGACCAGCATCCATACAGGAACAGAGCCAGAAATTTTTGTAAGGAGAGTCCAAGGGGGTTTGGGGCAATAGCTCGAATTTTTTTTCCGCTAATATTTGCACTATAAGTCTAAATATCATACAAAAATCATAAAATAGGTCCCTATATTGGGAGAAATTGCTCTAAAGTCCCTATATTATGTAAATATTACAATATAAGTCTCGATATTAATTTTCTAATTAATTATGCTATAAATTTCTTTTTTTAATATAAAATAACATATATTTTGTTATAAAAAATAAATAAAATCTTATAAATAAAATAATTTAAAGCTTAAAAAAACTTTTAAAAGTTAAGGGGGCCAAATGAAGATTTTTTAAAAATTTAGGAGTTACTTACTTATAATTTTTTTTTTGAGATAGTTATAGTTTTTTTTTTTAAAAAAATTCAGGGGGGCCATGGACCCCCCTACCATGTGCATGGCTCCGCCACTGCTAGCATCTAGGGCTGCAAATGAACCGATACTCTCACCAAGGGCTCGAGTTTGAGTTTGCTAAGAGTTTGTTTGAGTTCGGCTCGTTACTTAAACAAGCCAAGCTCAAGCTTTAAATTCAGGCTTGTTTACTAAACGAGACAAACTCAAACCTATATAAGCTCGACTCGTTAAGCTCGTGAACAGTTTGGTAAGGGTTCGGTAAGAGCTCGTTAATAGGCTTGGTAGATATATTCAATTAGAAGTTAAATATATATATATATATCTACAAAAAGTCAAAACTACGTAAAACTTTTATATATGTAATTAATCGTAACTAAAATATTTTATATTTAATTAGTATATTTTTTATATATCCAATAAATATACTTCTAGTATCTAGGGCTGCAAATGAACCGATACTCTCACCAAGGGCTCGAGTTTGAGTTCGCTAAGGATTTGTTTGAGTTCGGCTCGTTAATTAACAAACCAAGCTCAAGAAAGCTAGAGTTCGGTTCGGCTTGGTTCTTATCAAACTCAAACCAAGCTCAAGCTCACTAAAATATTAGCAAACAAACTCAAGAAAGCTAAAGTTCGGCATGGTTCGGTTCGTTTGCAGCCCTGTTAGCATCGTCCAGTGAACCTATGAGCTTTAGAATATAATTGTACAAGTAATACTTGAACATAAACATGTGGTATCAAAAAACTTATGATAGCTCGGTGATAAGTCTCAATTGGTGAACATAATCTTTTGGTCGATCCTAGAGTGTGATAAAAATCAACACTAAATAAGAGAAGCGACTACCGCAAGTGTACAAGTCGCCCAAGTAATAAGTAGGTAAAAACGGGATAATCGTCTCCACAGGGATTGCGAGGTAAGAAGAATGTGTTTAAATGGAAAGTAGAATTAATTGCAATACTAAATTAATAAAAGATATATATTTGTTTTGTTTTTGAATATGAAAAGACTAAACGCAAGAGTGTAAATTAACTAGAGATTAAACAAAATGAAAATAAAGTGAAGAGTGGACGCAAATATGAGAAGTATACTTGAGTCTCACTAGGGATTCACCTAAATTCATGTACTTAATGCTTTCGTGAAGGGTAGAGTCGTTATTTCTATATTAGTCGGGACTCTAATATCCTCCTAACTCCCGTCTGAGTAGACTTAGGAGGCACCCTACAGTATTACAAACCCCCGTCAAATGAATGAAGAAATTACCCAATAGGCTATGTGATTAGTCAAGTCCGTCAGGATCAATGACGAATACCACACGTCTATTATTTAGTTTAGTAATTAACCCCCCCCCCCCCTCCAAATGGTCACCCCCCACCTGTGAATAGCCTAATTACTAATACCTATTTCTAATTGGCCAAATTAAAACTATAAACAAGCATGAAATAATGGACAATATAAAATACTCAACTCAATTTAAACCATAAAGTAATCCCAAATTTAAAATACATTAGATAAATAAATTTGGGTTCATCCCATTACGTGATTCTCAACTATGTAAATGTTTAGCTCATATTCGAAATAAAAACTAAAACTAAATTAAAAGTATACATTTTTCCTAAAACCAGAAACAGAATAAAGAACCTAATTGAAGGATTGTTTTGAGATGTTAGTTGAAGAAAAGAGTTTCTCCAGCTTCTACTCCTGCCTCTGCCTTAAAAAATATAATGCGAAATTAAGCGTACCGAATTATGAGGTCTAAAGAGCCTTTCATAGTGCTTAAAAATGAATTAGGCCCATGGGTGACTTGATCAAATGAATTAAGGGCTCATATCTGTTTTATATTCCCGCGTCTGTTGTACACATTTCAGTAAAACAGGTGTAACTTTTGCATTGTATGTCCAAATCACCTGAAACCACTTCTCAAATTTTGCTGACTCAGAGGTGCATCTGTTTCATCTGAACCACCTAGACAGATTCTGCACCATTTTGGCTCAAGAAGGGCTAGAAGTGGCAACTTTACAGTTTCTAATGCTTCTCCACCTTCATTGAAGTGATGTCTTTTGCTCCTTGACACTTCCATTTGATCTTGGACTTTAAACTTCACTTATTCTATTTATTCTAATGCCTCCTAGCATCCATGTACCTTAGAAATTCACACTAAAAAAAATTAACGCACAAAAGCTATAAAAGTAACAATATTATAATTCTGAAGGAAGATTGTGCAATATATCAAAGTGCGCCTAAAATCTATCAACTAAGTCCAATTTTTACCTAAAATGATGTCTCATAAGGGTATTTAATTACACAAAAAGGGATACATCAAGACCCCCAACTCAAACCTTTTTCGTCCGGACAAAGTAAGAACAAAAGTAGAGGTCCAAGGGTCGAAGCAAATGCAGAATCTAAAGAATGGCACCCAAAGAAAAACTTAAAATAAATCTCATATAGTACAACCGAAGAACTAATGCACACATACACCTATCATACAACATCAAACACATAAATAATTTCAATCCAAAATCAATTCCACAATGCTAGAAGATTACACTTTATACTTAACTCGAGATGGTAGCTATATGGTATTCCTCGATCTTTACTTATTTTGAATGGTCCACTAAACTTACTCCCTATTAGAAAACATGTTATTCCACTGTGTAACTAGGAATCACGAGGTCTTTACGGTTTTAGCATAGTCTTAGGGATGGTAATATGATACATTTGGATAATGAAAACTGATCTTTTGGATCTCTCCCCACTAGCCTTCAACAAACTGTCATGAGCTTGCGTTTACACTCATATATGATCTCACTCACTTAACGCACTAATTTAGCATCTCCATATAAACCCAAACCTATCAATACGATTAAAATAAATATTCCTTTGTTGCTTCTTTTATTTTTCATTTATTCAATCTCTTTTTTCCAAGTCAAACATGACATTCTTTTTAGTGTGAATTGTCATGCTAAATTATTTTCTTAATTTTTTCTTTCTTTCTTTTTCTTTTCTCTTTTTTTAGCCTTTTAGAAACCGGCGAAGGAATTTACAATGAAGTGCATAATCATTCAAGCACATCACAAATATACCCAAAAGATGTAATAACATATTCCCTCACCCTAAACTCAATCTCAATGACACTAGTCTGAAGCAATCGTGATTCAAGTGCGGGTCATATGGTATAGTCCTAACATCTAAAGGATAAGCTTATAATGTGGCTTCAAAAGAAAGGCTTAAAGGCTAAAATAAATGGGGCTAAGAAGGATATATCATTAATAACGGACGAGAAAGCTAAAAAGGTCTCAAGTGGCTATCAACGAACTGCCTCTATCATTTTCCTAGTCATATAGTTTCATTCAATTTTCACCTCTTGTTCATAATTAAGTGGGTTCTCTATTCATTTAGATCTCACGTTATACACATCACTCATTCTCTCTACGTACAAGTGATGTCTCCCTAATTGTTCTTATTTTCGACCCTTGGGAGACATCATTTTTGGTGTTTATTTAATTAATTTGATAAACTTTTGGACTTAATATGCAATAATCCGGAATTTCCTTTTTTATTTCTAGCATTTTTAATTTATTAAACTTTTGCGCGTAATAGTGGTGTTTTTAGTGAAAAGTTTACAGGTTTTAGATGTTAGCTAGGAGAGGAATCCGAGGAGAAAGTCAAAGATCGTGAATTAGAGTCAAGACTTGAAGATAAATCCCGAAGATATTATTTTTAGAGCTGAAAATCCATTTTCCAGGTCATATATTGCTGATTTCGAGGTGCTTAAGCGATGATCTAGCCGCTGACCTTTGAAGAGAAATCATTCCTTATCGAGTTACGGAACTTTAGCAACTGGAATGAGGTCAATCGGAGTCATAACGCATCGGGAAAAGCCGTTTTAGTGAAGGTGTATCAGCAGTTACGGGATTTTGGGTTTAGAAAGTGGGCTTGGACATTTAATTAGTATTTTATTTTCTGGTCCAAGCCCTAGTACGAATTTATGCTTATAAAAGGAGGTCTGGACTTCTATATTTCACACAATTCACATTCCACAAGATTAAACACCAGAGAGAAGCAACAGAAGGAAGAAAGAAGAAGCTACAAGAGCTGGAGTGGGTCTATAGCTCCGTTCGTAGTCATTCCAATTCCGGAAATTAGGTTTTTTTTATATTTTAATTTTGTAAACAATATGAATTCCATTTCTTTTAATTTAGTTTTTAATTTCAATATGAGCTAAATCTTTCATAGTGCTTGAGAACAAACAATGGGTGAATCTTAATTTTATGAAATAACGAATGTTGAATTTGGGTTTATATTAAATTAAATTAGATTGGGTCTATTACTCTTTTCGATAATTTGTGATTATTTACTATTTTTAGAGTCGCGAACTAAGAACAGGTATTAGTATCTAGGCTATTCCACATATGTGGCGTGTGGATCATCCTGACGGAGGGTTTAGGTATAGAATTAATTATTCAATCTAGGATAAAAGCTATTGATTCTGACGAACTTAGCTAATTCTAGGGCCAATGAGGTAATAAATCTTAAACATCCAACGGTTGATCATATTTACCCTGACGGGACTAGTGACACTTTAGGATTGCCTTATAGTCCACCCTGACGGGGGTATAAGGAATTTAGAATCCCGACCATTGTAATTGACCAATTTAGCCCTTAAACAACATAAGTTAGGAAATAAGATTAGGAGGATCCTTGCGTTCTCAAGTACTACCTCTTATATTGCGTTTTCACTCATTTTACTTGCGTCTTAGCTTTTACTTGCATTTATAATTTGTCTTCCATTTAGTAGTTTTAATAAACAAAACCAAACAAACATTTTATTATCTTTTACTTTCATAAGTGCATCAATCACTATTTGCTAGACATTGTGATCAACCATCCCGCCCTTGGAACGAATCTGATTTATCAGTTATACTACTTGGGACAACCGTACACTTGCGGTTGTGGTTCGATTAGCATTTGCATTTATTTTTAGAACACACAAAGGACCACCAACAAGCTTACTTCTTTTGCATTGTTCATTAATTTTTCCTATCTATAAACTAGTGTTTGCATGAACTCAAGGTGCGTTTTACATTAACTCTAAGGTCTACTATTTTCTATCATTAGTTTACAAAATGTATGCTTAATGGGGACATTCAACAAACTCGACAGCCAAATCATTCCTTAAACTAAGTTTTATTTGGTTTTAAATTTTTATAAAAGCAGTAAAACAGATAACACATAAAATTGGGAATGAGGACAACGAGAACCCCACACCAAACTCAAAAATGATTCATTTACTAACGTCTCGAGAAGACTCTATAAAGAAAATAAACTAATATACAATACTAATGAGGAAAATGATAAGGGAAACATATCTTAATCGGCACTAGGCCGATTACTCGTAGCATCATGTCGAGGTTGTGAATTATTCTTTAGCAAGTTGTACAAATCAGAAATTGTTGCATTCAGCTTGCTTAAAGTCTCCTTCATCCACTCGAACTCTTGTGTCATGGTTCCTATAGTTTCAATCATCTCCTCTTGTTTCTACTCTAAACTTCTCAATCGTTCGATCACACCATTCTCTTACATACTTACTAATGAAAATAAAGTAAATGTGTAAGAATGAGATGAGAGATATAGCTTAGGTTTGCGTGTATGCATTTATCCTTCTATTTCTTCTACTAGTTATACAGGTGATTAAAGCTCTTCAAGTAAGTAGTCAAGATTCTATATTCCTCCTAACCCCCTTCCGGGTGGACTTAAGTGGTGACCTAACAATTACCAGGGGACTTGGGTAAGGGGACCATGCACAAGGATCAATGGTTAATCTCAAACCCTAGTGACTATCTAGTTAAGCAAACCTGTCAGGATCACTACCGTACACTAGACGTTTATGTGATGTTTTAAAAATTAGACACCCCTTCCGGGTGAACATCCAACTGCTATTAATTGGGTAGTCTGTACTCGTTCACTAGCAAGAACTACAGTCAATAGACCAAAGTACAAAAAAAATATAAAGGTTAAGAAGCTCAATCGATTTACAAAGGTTTTTTTACAAACAAACTTAGATAGAAGGAAATAGAATTCAAAGATTATACATATGCAGAACTCAAGCTATGGGAAAATTAGTTCATTTTAACAAGAAATAAACGTAAAGAATGATATGTACTGTCAACTTACTTCTCCTAATGTTGCTACTTGATACTAAGGACTAATAATTAAGAAATGACATGTTTACAATGATAAGAGGGTGAATTTATAGGTGTTTTCCAACTCTTGGTCAAAATCTTGGAGTGGAAGGCAAGTAATTGGAGTCAAAATCCAATTCAAATTTGTTTCCTAAAGTATAGGACATGATAAACATTGCTCACTGTTTCGATCATATCTCCTTCGTTACTGTGCCATATTTCACGTACTTGATACCAAAACGACCGAAACGAAAAGATCTTTCTAACCCTATAAAGTCTCTTCCAAAATTGTAGAGTATTTGTAGTTATATTCACTTTAGTGGAAGCCACTACAGATTTGGCATTTATATTTGGCAGCTTTTCCTTCCTAATTCAACTTTGTTTCCTTTTATCTCCTTATTTCTCCTAGAAATTATTTCCTTAACTCCTTTGAATTTATTTTACATTTAATTATATTCCATAAAACTTAAGAGTTTCACATTAACACACAAATATCAAATATGCTCTAAAAGTAATAAATCCTCAAATCAAGACATGAATTAAGAATTATCTAATAATGAGGGAAAATCCCTTATTAATTAATTAAATACACCTAAAATGATGTCTCAAACCTAGATTAATATATCACAAATATCGATACATCACTAATGCTTGATTTATAATTACTATCATAAAACCACCTTAACACATTGTATCAACTTTTTCTTTGGAGGCTTCATCTATACTGCGATAAAAGATTCCTAGTTGTAACTCTAGTGAATATCCGTTTAGTGGACAGTTTTGAAATAGTGATTGAAAACGATCCAAGGGATCCCTACAGCTTCTCCACGTTCTTGTTGGAGACCTGTTAAACCAAGTTGTCCACTCAATGTGACACTCTGAGGATAGTATCAATCAAAAAATACAATTTGCAGTTGATCCCAAGTGGTGATTTCTTCATGTTGTTGCTGATCATACCACTCACTAGCTCCTCTGGTGAGGAAGAATGGGAACATAGAAAAGTACATTTGTTCCTGAGTAACTCCTGAAGTGAATATGTATCACAAATCTGCATGAATATGTACATGGCTCGAATAGGCTCTTCGTGTGCAACTCCGCTGTATTGACCAATATTGATGAACTGATTAATCATAGCCACATCTGGTTTGAATCTCACTGCTTGAATTGCGGGTGGGTGAAGTCCCAAGGGTGGTAAACTGAATAGACTGTTTTTGTTACGCTGGATGAGCTACGGTATGGCTTCAAGTGGAAATTGTGCACCTTGGTTGTTATTAGGTGGTTGTTGTCCTCCAGGAGGAACTGGAATTCGATTGTTGACATTATCTCCTGGTGGATCAGTTACAATTTGTGGAGCTATCGGGATACCATTTTCATATATTTCTACCTGAACGTTGTTATGCAACTCAGCCATCTCTTTCTCTTGCTTACATCTTTCTCTTTTCCTTTTGCCAATAAGCTCTGAGTATCGTCTCGGGTTCAAGAACATACACTAAACCTAGAAGATCTGGAAAAAACAAAAACACAAGAAAAGCGTAAAACAGAAAATAACAATTAACTCTACTATAGGGATTAAACGCAATAATCACATGCTGCAATCCCCGGTAGCGGCGCCAAAAACTTGATCGCTCCTAGAGTGTGATAAAAATCAACACTAAAGAAGAGAAGCGACTAGCGCAAGTGTATGGGTCGTCCAAGTAATAAGTAAGTAAATACGAGATAATCGTCTCCACATGGATTGCGAGGTAAGAAGAATGTGTTCAAATAAAAAGTAGAATTAATTGCAATACGGAATAAAATAAAAGATAGATAGATATTTATTCGGTTTTTAAATATGAAAAGACTAAACGCAAGAATGTAAATGAACTAAAAATAAAAAATAAAAAAAAAATATAGAAAATACTAAAGAAGGGACACAAATATGAGATGTATTTTTGAGTCTCGCTATGGATTCACCTAAATTTAGCTACTTGATGATTTCTTTAAGGGAAGAGTTGGTATTCCTATATTAGTCGGGGTTCTAACATTTCCTAAATCCCGTCAGGGTAGACTTAGGAACTATCCTATAGTATAAGCTACGTTCAGATGATGATGAAAATTACCAAATTGGTTACGCAGGTAGTCAAGCCCATCAAGATCAATGACAAATACCACACGTTTATTATGTAGTTCGGTAATTAAACCCCCCCTTCCGGATGATCACCACCACTAGTGAATAGCCTAATTACTATGACACATCTCTAATTAGCTAATTCATTGACAGTGAATAAGTACAAAATAATAATCAATATAAAATACCCAACTCAGTTTAAATTAGAAACATTTCCCAAATCGGAAATGCATTAATTAAATAAATTAGGGATCATCCCATTACGCGATTCTCATGTATAAAAGTGTTTAGCTAATATTTGAAATAAAGTCTGAAAGGAAATTAAAAGAATACATAGTTCCTAAAAACAAGAATAAAATAAAGAACCTAAATGCTGAGATGATTCGAGCCGTTGTTGAAGAAAGAAGTTTCTTCATCTTTTGCTTTTGCCTCTGCATTGTTCTTTCTCTATAAATTGTAAATAAAATTAAGCATAGCTAATTATGAGGTTTAAAGATCCTTTTATAATGCTCAAAACGGATTAGGCCCATCATTGGGCTTAATTAGGTAATTAGAGGTCCAAATCTGTTCTGTTACTTCCGCATCTGTTGTATACGACTTAGTAAAATAAGTGTAACTTTTGCATCATACATCTAAATGACCTGATTCCACTTCTCAAATTTTGCAGACTCAGAGGTGCATCATTTTCATTTGAATTATTAGGTCTGAATCTGAACCATTTGGGCTCAAGAGGAGCTAGAAATGACGACTTTCCTATTTCTCATTCCCCTCCTACGTTACTTAAGTGATGTCTTTTGCTCTTCTGACACTATCTTTTGATCTTAGACTTTAAGATTCAATTATTATCTTCATCGTAATGCCTCCTAGCATACATGTACCTAATAACTTCACACTAAACAAGCAAATTAACGCACAAAAACTCCAAAAGTAACAACCAACAGAAGAAAGCGAAATATAGCAAATTACGCTAAAAATCTAATAACTAAGTCTAATTTATACCTAAAATGATGTATCCTAAGAGGATTTATTTATCAGGAACAGGGAGAAATCAGGTTCATCCACCCAAATCAATCCAAAACACCTAGAATCCAAGAATCAAAAACCAAAATTTCCAAAATCTTTTTCCATAATTCCATTTAGCCCATATCATCCAAGATTGATTCCATCAAACCCACATAAGGAATCATCATACTTACACCTTTCCCAACCCAAATAACACCTTTTCTATCGATAAACAAAAGATAGTTTAAGAGTGTTTAAACCTTGAGTTGGGGGCTGAAAGAGATGACGAAAATAATGGAGACATTATCTATTGTTAGGGATATGAAAAAGAATCAAAGTAGGGTATTGGGTGAGATTAAGAAAAAACCAAGTGAAAATTAGACAAAGAAGAAAGGTAATTCAGGTCAATTAATTAGAGAAAAGCATGCAGCGGTGAAATTAAAGAGCAAAGCAATTGAAACTTTCAAAGAGAAAACGCCACAACTTCTCCAAATTTAGACTCCTAATTCAGAGATGTGTGAAGCTTCTAAGGCCTTATTAGCTATCGCCAAATCAAGTTTGACAACATTGCCAATTGCTCATGAGAGAGTATTCAAAAAGGACGTTTGAGAAGGAATATACAAGATATTTCTAGAGATTGGTGAGAGATTGGGATAGACTACATTCATGAGAAGCGTTCAAGATTATATTGAGATTGTTTCCGAGTTCTATTTAGGCCTATTTAGCCGATGTGGTTCGTTGCCTCATCCCATTTTTATGTGTTATTTGTTTTACCGTTTTCAACAAAATTAATTTAAGGGTAGCGTTTAACTGTAGAGTATTTTAAATGTACCCATTAAGCATGTTTTTTATAAATTTATGATAGAAAATAGTAGACCTTGGGAGTTAGTATAAAATGCACTTTAATTGCATGCAAACATTAGGTATTTGATAGGAAAAATTAATGAACAATGCATAAGAAGTAAACTTGCACTTAAGGAAAATGAGTGGTTTGTAGAACGTGAGATCTGAATGAGAACCCACTTAGGTATGAACTAGAGGCAAGCTATGTAACTAAGAAAATGCTAGAGGCAGTTCTTAGATAGTCATTTGAGACTTTTTAGCTTTCAATCCCTTAATTTAATATTATCCTTCTTATCCCCATTTTTATCCTTTAAACCTTTCTTTTTTCGCCACGATATAAGCGATACCCGTTAGTTTATTAGGCATTTTCATGTGACCCGCACTTGAATCACGATCCTGAGACTTCCTGTCTTGAGCTTGAGTTTGAGTTTGGGGTGGTAGGTTTCATGATTGGGAAAATACATTGGGAAGAAATTTTTATGTGTTTGTATTTATGCACAATTGTGATGATATATAATTTGTAACTCTTTGACGGGGTTTTTGAAAAAAAAATATGAGAGACATGACCATTCACATCAAAATGATGGTCATGGATATCTTATACAAAAAAATGAAATATATATATATATATATATGTGTGTGTGTGTGTGTGTGTGTGTGTGTGTGTGTGTGTGTATATATGAAAAAAATTAAAGTAACCGGTAAAGTGGAAGTTTAGAAACCATCCTTAGAGCTCATTGGGTGAATCTGTGGACGCTAAATTAGTGCGTCAAATGGGTTGAGTGAAAAAATATTCTAGTGTAAACTCAAGCTCTTGGACAGTTTGTCGATGGTAAGTGAGGAGAGAGCCAAAATCTCACTTCAAATTTACCAAATATACATACCATACCATCCTTAAGCCTATGCTAAAACCATAAAGTCCTCGTGATTACTAGATACAAAGTAGATTTATAATTCAACTAATAGGGAGTAAGCTAAGTGGAGCATTCAAAGCGAGTGAGGATCGATGAACACCCTATAGCCACCATCTTGAGATGAGTAGTAAGTGTAACCTTCTAGCATTATGAAATTAATTTTGGATTGATATTATTTGTTTTTTATTTTTGCATGACATGTGTATGTGTATATTAATTCCTAGGTCATACTATATGGGATTTTTTTTAAGTTATGCTTTGGGTATTATTCACTAGACTCTGGATTTTTGCGTTCCACCTAAGGCCTTGTTTTTATTTTACTTTGTCGGGACGACAAAGGTTTGAGTTTGGGGTCTTGATGTCTCCCGTTTTGTTCTAAATATATTACCTTATGGGACATCAATTTAGGTGAATAATATACTTATTTGTTCGACTTTTATACTTATTTCGTTTTACTGCATTTTCTCCCATTAGAATTATGTTATTTTCATTTTAGAGCTTTTTTGCGTTAATTTGTTTATTTTTAGTATAAATTTCTTAGGTCCATGGATGTTATGGAGCACCAATACAAGGAGGAGAAGTGGCAATTAAAGTCTTAGATCAAGCGGAGGGGTAAAAAACAAGAAATGATTACCCGAAGAGTTGACTAAAAGAGATGAAAATCTGGAAAGATGTTACTAATTGCTGATTTCGAGCCACATTAGTACTGATTCAGGTCTAGAGATTCAAAAGAAAAAGTGAGCCTTTGAGTTAGGAATATTTGAGGACTGGAATCAGGTTATTTGGATATGAGACGCAAAAGTTGTGGTCATTTTACTACAGGCTGTACAGTTACGGGATTTCTAATTTGGACTTGGGCTTTTTAATACTTGACTTATTATTATCATTAAAAAGCCCACTCCGAATTAGACTAATATAAATAGGCTTTTAGACCTCATTTTTACATACGCTTCATTATTTTAAAAGAGAGAGCCAGAGCAAAAAGGCAGAAGAGAAAACAAGAGCTGGAGAAATCCATTTCTTCCAACAGCAGCCCAATCCAATCCTTAAATTAGGTTCTTTATTCTATTTTTGTAATTGACAATAATGAATGCTTCTAATTTATTTTTAGTTTCTAGTTTTAGTGTGAGCTAAAATTCTACGTACTTGAGAATCGCAACTATGGGTTGAAGCCCTAGTTAATTTAATTTATGTTTTCTGAATTATTTTATATTGGATATTATTTTACGCTTATTTATATTTTTCCTGATCAATTACAAATAAGTTTGATCAATTAGGCTTTTTTTTCACAGAAAGAAAATCACAAATTACATAGTAATAATATTACATCGTTTCGATAGAAAATTAAAAGATCCAATGACTGAGAAGTTTCTCCATCCTGTGAGACTCACGTTCTTTCTAGCATATTTAGATAAAGCATCCGCAATTGAGTTGTGTTCCCTTCTGATGTACGATATCTTCCAGAGCGGAAACGCGTTAATCCATCCTTTTATTTCTTTAACGATAGGATTTAGACTCCAATGAAGTCCTCCTTGATTGTTAATTCCTTGAACTAATTCAAGGTTATCAGAGTAGAATGAGCTACTCTGAGTATTATTGGCTCCTGCAGTTCTAAGAGCCAGGAGAAGGGCCCAGGCTTCTCCTTCTAAACACGATTTGATCCTACACCTAATAACTTTCATGTGAGTAATTATACCCTCTGAATTCACACCTACTGCTGCAATCGTTGTCGGTTCCCATTCCTTGGTATAGGATGCGTCACTACACCAGATCATTTCCACTTTATCATCGACAACTGGATTTTCCTCATTCGTCGTTTTATTGCCGTCTTTAGTACGCCTTCTTGACCGGGTGTTTATTCTTTCCTCATTAAAGAGTCTATCTATAATTTCCTTTGTGTTGTGTGTAATGTTCCTAACCGCCCACTTTTTCTTTTCGAAAAATCCTTTCATTATTTCCTTCCAAATATGGCATTATCATGAGTATAATAGCACTAACTTTTCTCATGTCCCAACCATTATTTGAGTAGCTTGAGATGATGTTCTGGAGCCATTCCGCAAATAATTCTATTCGTTCTTTGTTGATTTTTACTTGTAGTGTGGATTCAGCCCATGCTTGGATACTAATGATGTAACAATTAGGCTATTCACTTTAGTGGCGAACTGATCATCCGACAGGGGGATTTGATTACAGACATAGGTAATATCCGTGTGATGTCCGTTATTGACCGACAGACTTGACTAATCACATATCCGAATAGGTAAGAACTTCACATCCGAGAGTGGATATAATCGCCCGAGAGGGGTTTATAGTACTTTAAGATAGCTCCTAGGTCCACCCGACAGGGGACTAGGATATATTAGAGTTTCGACTAATATACTAATACCTACTTTACCTTTAAACAAAAACATTAATTATATTGACTTAGGTTGATCCCTTGCGGGACTCAAGTACATCTCTCACCTTGCGTCTACTCCTATTACTTTTACTATTTATTTCCAGTTAATCATTTCAGTACTTTATTTTATTGCATCTTTAGTTTTAATCCAAAACCAAAACAGATATCTTTATCTTTTATTTTCTGTTTTAACAATTATCTCTACTTAGTCGATAAACACCTAAGTTGTAACTATCCGTCCCTAAGAACGAAATCCCGATTATCGGTTTATTACTTGGACGACCCGTACACTTGCGGCGAGTGTCCCTCTCTTTAGGGGTGTGATTTTGTCACACACCAAGAGACAACACGTACTAACAGAAGATATATCGTTATCACCACGTGACACTTAACGTTAAAAGTAATAATAGGTACTAACAAAAGACATAAAATAAAATTTAAATATTTATTTGTCACTTTCAAAACTTTAAACACCTTAAGTTAAAATATTGGGTATCCATATCAATATTTTTCCTAATCTTAATGTAGTTTTTAATATATTTCACGTTTTTGGAAAACAAGAAGTTAATCTCAATTTGGGGAGAATCTTTCTCTCTCATAATTGTAGCTTTCTTCCTTTAAATTTTTCCATCATTTGTTCAACAATTTTTACTTTGTTTTTTAATTAAAATTAGATTACGTTTACCACTATAAATTTAAAAATGAACACAGACACTGAAACACATCATATCAAAATCGGAAAAAGTCTAATCAAGTACTTTTGTTTATTCATCTCTCACCAAATTTTTTCTTGATACATATTTAAATTTTTGTTCCATATGTAACCGTATAAAGTTAACGATGAATAAGAGTAAAAGAAGAATAAAGATTTTAATAATATATAGTTTTTTAATTAAAAGTCTAATTTAATTAGATTTTTAAAATTTAACTATAAACTAAACAAATACCATAAAACCACCTTTTCTTTCTATTAGGTTTTAAAAAGAGCCAATTGTTGATTGATGCCTATTAAAAAACTTATTTAGAAAAAGGTGCCTAGAAAAAAATATTTATTGAAAACAGCCCCCTTATAATTAACAATTAAAAAATAAGAAAAAAACTAATAAACACGCGCGCGCGTCCGTGAATTTTTTTTTAAATCGTCATAACTAATTCAAAAAAAATCAAAAAAATCAAAAAAAATTATATTTGGATAAATCAAATTAATATTTACGTCTATGATTTTTTTCGGAATTTTCTGAATTTTTTGATTTTTTTTGATTTTTTTAATTTTTTTTTTCGCAGACACGAAATTCCATGTTTTAAACATGGAATTTCATGTTTGAAACATGGAATTTCATGTTTAAAACATGGAATTCCATGTTTATTTCACGGTTTAAAACATGGAATTCCATGTTTAAAACATGGAATTCCGTGTCTGCGAAAAAAAAATTAAAAAAATTCGAAAAAATTCAAAAAATTCAAAAAAAATCAAAAAAATTCATAGACGTAAATATTAATTAGATTTATTCAAAAATATTTTTTTTTTAATTTTTTGATTTTTTTTGAATTAGTTATGACGATTTTAAAAAAATTTCACGGACGCGCGCATGTGATGGAATTAATAAAGGTATAGAAAATATAAAGGGGATGTTTTCTATAAATAATTATTTCATTAGGCATTTTTTTATAAATAAGATTATTGAAGGCATAAAAAAACAATTAGAGAGTTTAAGGAGGATGTTTTCAACAATAACCCCTTTTAAAAATTAAAAATCTACCCTTCTCCCTTTCTTTTTCGGCGGATCTGCACCAGAAAACTACTCCTTCCAATGTCACTTTCCCTCCGTTCCCACATGTCTCATCTACCCTCCAATCACTCCGGTGTCATCTTCTTTCCGTTCCTAGCAAAGTCGTCACCCTCCTGCACCAGAAAACCGTCGCCCTCCTGCACCAGAAAACCAGCCCCCCTTCGGTCTCTCCTTCCTTTCGTTCCAACAGATATCACCTTCCCTCTATTTATTCTGGTATCACTTATCCTCCGTTCCCAGCAAAACCGTCGCCCTACTGGACCAGAAAATCGCTGTCGTGGACCAGATCTCGTCGGTTCTCTTCAGATCTAGCCATTGTCCACCTTCTTCTACACAAATCACAGCCGGATCCTGACCCACCTTCTTCTCCACCATCATGAGTGCCACCCCTTCATCGATCTCAGATCTATTTATTCAGACCTCCACTAACGTACCCCCTCTTTTGCATTTTCAGGGGGTATATACCCACTGTTTTGTATTTTCAGGGGGTATTTCGCTCAAGCAAGCCATTTCTTCCGCTCGTCTGTACAAGATCTCGCCGTGAAGTTGAAAAACGCCGCCCCACCTCCACCTTCACCACCAGAAATTCGACGTCGTTCGTTAAGATCTCACCACCAGAAATTCGACGTCGTTCGTTAAGATCTCACCACCAGATAAAGCGCTCATTTGTACAAGATAACCGCCATTAACGAGGCACAAGAGGTCACACCTAAGAAAATCGTTCTCACGATGCCACCTCCACCACCATGAGCGCCACCCCCTTCATCGATCTCAAATCTGTTTATTCGGATCATGATCTGTTCACGTACCCACTGTTTTACATATCCAGTGAGTATATACCCATTGTTTTGTATTTTTTGTGGGTATATACCCGCTATTTTGCATTTTTTTGTGGGTATGGATCTTTATCATTGAGTTGGAATGCCATGGACCTTGACAAGCAAAAATGTATTATGAAAACAGTGGGTATATACCTCCGAATTATAGCACGAACCTTGGCAATAAAAGGACATTGAACTAGAGAACCAGAAATTTTCAACAGGGACTTTAATGTAATTAAAAAAAATTAAAATAGTAGATATATACCTCTAAAAATTTAACCCGAAATCAAAAAAATTATAACCAACCTTTTAAAAAACATAACATTTAATCAAGCTTTTAAAAAAATCATTTTAAAAGTTGAGACATAAAAACGTATAACATTTCGGTCACAAGTAAATACTAAATACCACTAATCACATTTAAACATTTTGTCGTTGACTTGATTTATATTTATTTTTGGTTAGAACAACATTATTTTTCATCAACTACAAAGAATCCACCTTACCCTACACGTCCAACCAAATCTGATCTATCTTTATCCAATTCTTTTCTTTCCATTTTACTTCCTCGTTATTTACAATAAATTGCGTTATTTGATTAGTTGCATAACCTAATAATTACACCTTACAAAATTTAGAATAAATAAAATCTAAAGTATTATTTTAAGTATATAATATTATCTAATATAATATAAAATAAAATAATAAAATTTAAGATAAAAAAAAATATACAAGTAAAAATGTTGAAAAATTTAAAAAAGAAAAGAAAAGTAAAAGTAGAAAAACAATGTAGCGTTAAAACCTAAAACTCATCTCTTCACATTTGCATTCAAGAAAAAAGAAGAAGAAAAAATCTCTTCACACTCATTTTCTCACCAAGCCGTTCTCCTTACTAAATCGCCACTCGAGGACCATTCTTCACCATCATTAACTTGGCTTGGCTATGTTATCAACAATCAAAGATATAGGTAAAAAAATTAATGTTTACCATTAACTTTCTAAAAAATTGATTTAATTATCAACCTAATCAGGGTTGTTACTGAATCTGTTTTTCACCGCTGTTGGGAGCTCGTCGGATTCATTATTGCGCAACCTAGTATTTGGTTTAGAAACACACGGTTTTATTGTACCTAGTTTGTTATGATAAATGAACGGAGATGGGCTGATAATTTTCTGCTCAGAGGTGTTGTGTTGCTCGGAGGGTCTGTGACTGAAGGTGGCTTATGTAAGAACCTATGTTTAACTATTTGATGTTTCATTGAATTTGGGACAAATGTTTAATTGAGATTGATATTTATTGTATTCCATCGACTACACGTTTTCTATAACACTACCTATGTTTAAGCCAAATATTGGGTAGCCCTTGTGATTGAGTTAACACCCGGGAGGGGGGTTTAAATGCGGACATAGCGTATAGGTGTCTAGTGTGTGGTACTAAAACCAGGAGGTCTTGCCTAGCTAGACAGTCAATAGGGTTAGAGCTTTAATCATCCGAAGACATTTTAGGGTCACCCACGAGGGGTCTCTAGTGAGGGACGGTTGAATTCTAAGCTACCCGGAATGGAGTTAGGAGGATTTTTGAGTCCCGACTAATGCAAAGTTAGAAACTTAACCTTATCACTAAAAACATTAAACTAGCGGCATATGGGACTACTAGCAAAATCTCAAGTAACTCTCTCATCCTTCATTCGATCTCTTAATTACTTATTTATTTTATTTCATTTTAGTTCATACTCTATTTCGTTAACCATTTTAGTCTTTGAATATCCAAAACCAAATAAATATTTTACTTGTTTACCTTATGCCGCATCATTTCCTATTGCAAACTCTACATTTTTCATTATTAAAACAGATTAATGATAGTCCCTATGGAGATGATTATTCATAGTATTTATCATTATTACTTGTCAACGACCCATACACTTGCGAGAAATGACTTCTAGGATGTTGGTCTATTTTATTACACTCTGGACGCGACATTGCTCTATATCCCTTTTGAGTTAAAACCCCTTTATATAATACACCCTACTGTCCGAAGATACTAAAAATCACACCCTGAACATATTTTTTGTTTCAAAATTATGTCCTTTTTCCTGATATATTAATAGAATGCAACTTGTCTTCTTTCCATAATTGTATAATTGACTACTACTTGGAATAAACTGATATGTACTAATTGTTATGTTGTTTGTAAAATTAAAAAGTTTAGAAGAATATTAAATAAAGAATATAGACTGAAAATAAATCATCTAACTTACTTTTGGACGCAAATCATCTAAAACTTAAACGTTATTTATCGCTACTAGAACTGACTCCAGAATCCCATATCTTTATAAGTTTAAGCCATATTTTAGTGTCTTAAATCTGTTAACTTTCTATCTTTAAGATATATTAGCAAAATATCTAATGAAAGGTTGCCTGAATTCTTAGAATTATTTTAAATTTAATAAAAAAAATTATGGGTCTTGTTGCAAATATTAGATTTTTTGACTACTCGGTTTTGATCAAGAAATATAAAAATAAATACTCAGATCAGTTTGATTATTAAGCATAAAAAAAGTTTCAGAAAGATAAAGAACACAAGGTTTTATCGTGGTTTAACAATAATATGTCTATATACACACTGAGACATTCACAAGAGATTCTTGATGCCCTACAGTATGAGATTTCAACTTCGAATTCTTTCCTATTCAGCTATTACAGAGAAAGACTCAAAACCCTAAGATTTCAACCGGAAATCATAGTCAATTATTGTGAACTAATCAATCTCAATACATACGGGCAAGAGACTAATGCAATATAACTCTATTCTCAATCCTGTATAAGTAGGAAGATATTAAACCTTTGTTTCACTATAGCGGGGAGAACGAGAGAGAAGAAGAGTTTGAAGACGGAAGAAGAAATCTGACCAAAGAGCTGAGATAAGGATATATATATATATGGGAAGCTTAGGGTTAAGATCACAGCCGTTCATAGTGAGATGAGATCGAAGAATATAAGCGTTCCACGTAGCAAGTCGGTGAAGCAAAACGCCAACGTTTTGTGTAGATCAGACTTAATTAATACGGAATCCCACACACAACACAAAAGGGGCACCTTGAGTCTGGATTTCATGATAAAAACGTTCACCAAATATGGGTTATGACCTTCAAAAGTCAATGGAAACATGCTACTGACACTTCATGTTGAGCTTTAAATAGACTTCTTGGCTCCTTTTGCGACTCTGTTTGAGTTTATTCGTGACTTTTTAACTTCCTAGCTTCATAGTGGGGTCTAATATTAACAATGTACCTAAGAGATTTCACACTTAACACGCAAATTATCTCAATTGCTCCAAAATTATGTATATCATCCAACAATAACTACAACTCAAAAATAACGTCAGAAGGGGTAAATCCCATAATTAAACCTAAAGAACTAACCCAGGTGATGTCTCTTAGATCTATAAATCTATAAAAATAGGATATACATCAAATCATTTCACTTTTCTACATGATACTTTGGATTCTTGTATCCACTTTCTGCAGACATTGTCGTGACGCTAATACTTTCAGTTAGAGGTATTGTTGTCTCTTCTTTTGTGATATATTTTGATATTTATGAGACATAATTTTGGGTGGTTTTGATATTAAAAGTGGTGGTTTATACCTTGATTTAGCAAATATTGAGTTCTTAGCTATTATTTGAGATTTAACATTTTTAGAGCATTTTGAGGTGGTTTGTGTTTTTATTGTGTAACTCTTAGCACATGGAGGACCTAAGGATGCAAAAACCAAGCTAGGAATTAAAGTAGCTAAAGAAACACCCAAATGAGTGGAAAAACGACCAAGACATGACAAGAAGTCAAAAGAGACATTAGAAGTTAAAGCACCAAAACTGGAAAAACGATTTTGCCAACTTAGAAAAATCACGACAACTAATTTTGAATAAATCTGAGTATTCCATGTGGAAAAAATGTATCCCTTCGAGTCTAATATGTGTTAGAATAATCGTCGATCAATTTTAAGTTGAAACGAAAAAGTTATGAATATTTTGGCAAGAAGATTGTAGCTGTCTAGTTTTAACAAAGAAATACTCGGGCCACTTTTGACCCGATTTTTAGGCCCATGACTTAAATCTTCAGGATATACTTAATATATAATAGTAGTTTTTAGCCTTTTAAACATAGATTACTTATTATTTACCTTGGGAGCAAGAGATAAGTAAGGAGAGTATGACAAGAGGTCAACAACACAATTATTTCCAAATTTGTAATTCTTCTACCCTCAAACTCTGAATTATATCTTCATATTTTATTTTTCATTTTATTTCAAGCATGATTTAAACTTCTAACTAGTATGAGATGTCTTAATTGTGAACCTATTGATGAATATTTTGATTATATATGATTATTGAGTTTTCTAGGTTTAAATAAATTGAGTATTTGTCATTAAATAACTATTTTTCTATAAATTGAACTTGTCTACAATTATCTTAATAATCGGAAGAACTAGTGGTGTAGGTTTGAACCGAGTCAATGACTTCGAGTCCAAAGTGGCTCTCTTGTGTAACAAAAATAAAATAATCAGAAGACCTAAGATACTTTATATAGTCGTTATGTGGGTTTAATATAGAAAGCGTCCTATAAAGCGTGCAAGCTTACTGGTGTGGCCTAAGGTGTGATAAAATAATGATATAAATAAGTGCAAATACACACCCTAAACTAACACTGTACTGCAAGTATTACAGGACGTATGCAAGTTTTAATGATAAGAAGATTCGTTCCTCAGGGACTGACGAAAGTTAGAGAGAACTTATGCAGATTATCAAGTGCAGATATTAAAGGTAGAAAAGATAATACGCAAGTAGAAAGAAGAGATAGATAAATATTTATTTGGTTTTTCAATAAATAAACTAACTAATAAACTAAAGACAGAAAACAAATAAAAGAAAAGAAAAGAAGATAGTATGAAAGTCTAGCTTGAGTTATTAGCATGCAATCCCCACTAGTTTTGCCGTTCTAACATGTAAGGGTAAATTATATAGTATTTCCCTAATCGGTCCCAATATGCTATCGGTAGTTTTAAATAGGATTTACCTGTGTCAATAAGGCTTCCTAAGCAAACTTTTCCTGTAATTGGTAAAGAGTCACAAGACTCAACAATAGTGAATATCTAGCTAGGTTGGGTTGTCAGATCAGACCTAATACTAGACGTTATGTGCTAAACATGCAATTAAACACCGTTGTCAATGGTGACCTAATTACTAGATGGTAATTCTATATGGCCGCGGTTCCACAAGAACACAGAATATAAATCCAAACACATAAACAGAGAATAAAAACTATAATTCAATTTAAAACATTAAGTTCCCAAATTAGATAGATGTCAATCAAAACTAGGGTTCATACATATATGCTAAAACTCAAACTAATAGAATTAGTTCATACAAAGAAGAGAAGAGAAAAGAGTTACAAAATAAGAGGTTGAAGGAGACATAGTTGTTGCACAGCTCCTTCCAGACTTCTTCTCTTGTGTTGTAGCTTCCTCTTGGCCCTCTTGGCCTTAAGGTCTGGCCAAGGATGATTTAAGAGTGTTAAGAGGCTGTATTTATAGGGTAGAGGTTGACCTAATTCGTTTGGTGGAGATAACTTCAAGTAATGGACTCCTGGCCCAACTCAAATTCGTAAGGAAAACACTGCTGCGTTGTTTTGAGTGTATCTTCTTCGTTATTGGTCGGATTTTGCTCCATAAGATACCAAAAGAATCGCAACAGAATTATCTTGACCCTTTAGAAGGAAATTACCAAATTCGGCCTATTTCTTAGGTAAAAACGCCTATCTTTGGACGTGTACTGCAGAATCCCAGATTTAGGCAGCTTTTCCTTTTCCTAATTAAACTCAGCTTCCTTCTATCTCCAATTTCCATGCATATCTCTTTCCATATCTTGTAGTCTTTGACTTGGACTCTAATTAATCTCCATAATTATCTTTAAAGCTTCACACTAAATAAACAATTAAACCCAATATGCTCTAAAAATAATAATTCTACAAATCAAGACCCAAAATAGGAAAGTGCACTAAATTAAGCTAAGATCGACCTATAAACTAATAAATAAGCCTAAAATGATGTCTCTGAAGTATATTATATTATCACAAATGAAGAGACATCACTTACCCAGAAGGGACTCTCAGATTTAGAAGGTAACCATTTTTACCCAAAAGGGACTTAGGTGGAATTTAGAATCCCGTTTAATATAACATTACCAATTTTCCCTTTAATGTAATGATCAAAATAATTGTTGATTTGATGACCATAGACATTCCAAGTTAGCTCCATTATTCTTGAAAAACCTGTAATTTAGTTTATTTTTCATCTTGCTTTTAGTTTTATCTTAAATTAGCTTTAGTTAGATAATAAAAATCAAACCTTTCTATTGTTTTATTTTTGAATAAAGAATCTCCAAATTTTAAGTTAAAACATATTATATTAACATTAGAATCCATGGGGAGACGATTCAACTTACTATTTTTATTACAAGGTGACCAGTTGGTGTGGCCTAAGGTGTGATAAAAAGATGTATAAAATAAGTGCAAATAAACACCCTAAGCTAACACGGTACTACAAGTATTACAGGACGTATGCAAGTTTTAATGATAAGAAGATTCGTTCCTCAGGGACTGACGAAAGTTAGAGAGAACTTATGCAAATTATCAAGTGCAAATATGAAAGATAGAAAAGATAATACGCAAATAGAAAGAAGAGAGAGATAGATATTTATTTGGTTTTTAATAAGAAAACTAAACTACTAAATTAAAGACAATAAATAAAAGAAAAGAAAAGAAGATAGTATGAAAGTCTAGCTTGAGTTATTAGCATGCAATCCCCACTAGTTTTGCCGTTCTAAACATGTAAGGGTAAATTATGTAGTATTTCCCTAATCGGTCCCAATTCGCTATCGGTAGTTTAAAATAGGATTTACCTGTGTCAATAAGGCTTCCTAAGCAAACTTTTCCTGTAATTGGTAAATAGTCACAAGAACTAAACCATAGTGATTATCTAGCTAGGTTGGGTTGTCAGATCAGACCTAATACTAGACGTTATGTGCTAAACATGCAATTAAACACCGTTGTCAATGGTGACCTAATTACTAGATGGTAATTCTATATGGATGCACTTCCACAAGAACACAGAATATAAATCCAAACACATAAACAGAGAATAAAAACTATAATTCGATTTAAAACATTAAGTTCCCAAATTAGATAGATGTCAATCAAAACTAGGGTTCATACATATATGCTAAACACTCAAACTAAAAAGAATTAATTCATACTAAGAAGAGAAGAGAAAAGAATTACAAAATAAGAGGTTGAAGGAGACATGGTTGTTGCACAGCTTCTTCCAGACTTCTTCTCTTGTGTTGCAGCTTCCTCTTGGCCTTAAGGTCTGGCCAAGGATGATTTTAGAGTGTTGAGAGGCTGTATTTATAGGGTATAGGAAGACCTAATTCGTTTTCTTGAAGGAGAAGGAAAGTAATGGACTCCTAGTCCAACTCAAATTCGTATGGAAATAAAGATAAACACTGCTGGACCGTTTTGAACATATCTTCTTCGTTATTGGTCGGTTTGAGCTCCATAAGATACCAAAAGAATCGCAACAGAATTATCTTGACCCTGAAGAAGGAAATTACCAAAATCGGCCTATTTCTTAGGTAAAAACGCACATCTTTAGGCGTGTACTGCAGAATTCCGATTTAGGCAGCTTTTCCTTTTCCATCTTTTTAGCTTTTGTTTCCTTATCTCCAATTTCCATGCATATCTCTTTCCATATGTTGTAGTCTTTGACTTGGACTCTAATTAATCTCCATAATTGTCTTTAAAGCTTCACACTAAATAAACAATTAAACCTAATATGCTCTAAAAATAATAATTCTACAAATCAAGACTCAAAATAGGAAAGTGCACTAAATTAAGCTAAGATCGACCTATAAACTAATAAATAAGCCTAAAATGATATCTCTGAAGTATATTATATTATCAAAAATGAGGAGACATCACCAGTACACTTGTAGGGTGTAATTTTCTTAGTGTAAATTTTATATCCCACTATGGAAGCTACCAATAAGTGATCAACTACAAAATTGCGTGTATGCTATTCTATATCATTTTATATGTCAAAGCATCCAAGGATGTTTTACGTGATAAAATTGTGCATTCATTGATCTTGATTATTTGAGAACACTTTATGCTATTTATATGTTATGTGAATTAACTTTCTATAAGCATAACCTTCATAAATATGTCAACTACATTGTTATATGACTTCATATTTAGAAGTACTTCACATGATTATAAGTACACCATCCTAGTAAGATCTTTCTCTTTGATTAAATGTGATCTTGTATGAGTTGAACACACTTAATTCTACAACTTGTAATGTGAATTGTATTTGCAAAAATGTTTAACTGCATATTTGTTTTAATGCTTATTTAGAATATATTTCATGTTAGGAGCTAGAACTTCTAAATAATACTACTAATGTCTAAAATAGGCATTTACATCTTCACTTATCTAGAAGTTGTTTAGACTATGTCTCTTGAAACTATTTGCAAAAGTGATTGACTACAAATATTCTGTGATACATATTTAGAATATATGTTATTCTAGAAGTTAATACCTCTGACATCTTATACAATGCAAAACATGTATATACACTTTCATAAATATTGAGCATGTTTTTGTAAAATAACTTGTTATGTGCTTGGAATCTGGATTTACCATGAACGAATAGCTTCTTTATAATTTTATTTTGGATCTCTGATTCCTATATATATATGAGATGTTTTCAACATATAACTAAGCTCTCCATCTCTACCACTTCCATATATCTTTGGAGAACAAATCACGACATCATCAAACTCATCAAATAAGTCTATTCAACATAATCAAAAGTTGATACACTTTCCTTTATCATCCACTCAATAAGGTGTTCAACATTCATTCATTATGTTACCTACTCAAGAAAGAGATCAACAATATCATTGTATTATTTAATTAATAGGAGTTGGCCTTATCTTGTAACATAAATCATTAGCAAGGGTTTACCTATTTATTTATATTAAAGAACAGTGCTTGTAGAGGTTGAGATTAAGCGTATAAAAAATCTCGTTTAGATTGTGTTAAGCCCATAAAAAACAGGAGATCTAAGTTATGACTCAACCCAAAAAAGTCACAGTTATAGCTTGTGGTTAAGCCTGGTAAAAACCTTATTGTAAAGGTCTTGTATTTCACCTTCAAGAAATATGATAGGTTTAGTGAAGAAGTTTTAAATCCTAAGGTTGGTTGCTTAGGTGGTCGATTAGGCATTCTGGAGTTTGAGCCATCCCAAAATAATTGTGTACTCTCAATTTCTATCCTTTTACACATTGTATTTATATATTTCTTAGCTTATTTATCAAATCACTATCATACAGATTGCGTGATCCATTAAGTGTTTGAAATTTTTGGAAATTTTGTAACTGTTGAAAATTTTGTTATATAATAATTAAAAAAGGTATATTAGGAAATTTGGCCAGATATTAGAAATTTCAGGACCTTCTAAGCCACAAAATGAAATCGTGGACTCTTAGAGTATGAGAAATAATGTAATAGAACCTTTAAACAACTATCTCTTCACTGAATTATATAACGATTATTTAGGGTGTTAAGTTTTGTATACTTAGATTCGTGTTTAGGATTTGGTTATTTAGTTTACTTAATTGATGATAAAAATATAAAAATACGTGTATGATAGTAATAGTTTTTTATGTAAAAAATATGGAAGAAGAGATAAAGATAAGAAGAGAAAATGTATTCTTGTATTTCCAAAACTTAGCCTATTATGATAAAAGTAGATTTTTTTTGGTATGTGGGTAAGTTACACATGTTTAAGAAAGAGATTCAAACCATGTACCTCTCAGTTCACACCCGTTAAAGAGGGGATTCGAACCCTGTACATCCCTTTAAGCGTTGAAGAAATAGCAGTGTCCATAAAAATAGATTTATAGTTATAGGGCAATAAACAACCTTTCACTTGACACATTTACAAATCATGAATGTGAAGTTATACATCCACTGTTAATATCATAAATTATTCATACTACTCTCCATTTGATGCCCGTACATTAGGAAACATGCCTTGTTAATGCATTGCAAAAAAAATCATGTGGGATTAATATTGATCGAAGAAAAAAGAGTACATATACAATAAACTAATCATCGTGAAACACTGCCTCGTCAAAATCTTGCCAAGAAAAACCTAATGGAATAAAAACTTGGACGAAGGAAAAAGAGTACAATGTATTTTCACGCTCCCCCTGATGTTGGCAAGAGATATGTGACTTAACGCATTCTAACATTGTGGATCAACCTCTTGAATGTCGTAATTGATAATTTTTTCATAAAGTTTCACTTGATTGTAATCTGCAAATTTTCACTTGATTGTATTTGATAAATGTCAATATCACTATTCTTCTGTAATTCGTGTGTAAGAAAATATCGAGGATATATATATTGCGTTTTCTAGTCTGTAATGTATACAAATTTCAAAATGACTAATTAGAGAAGTAGCAACTAAGGTTTATTTAACCGATTTCCATGATATTGTAGTTTCTAGTAGTTGTGGAGCTACTTACTTTTGTATAAACAATTTTATACTTTAGGAATATGTAGAATTATAAAGTAAATTCTTTATAAATTGCATTCTTACATCATATTTTGCAAGAATTGTTTCAAATCATGTGAATAAGTGTATATAAATTTTATTACATGTCAACAAGGTGCTAAGCACATATTATTCAAAAAATGTTATTATATACATACACATGTATTAGCCTAAATGAGAAGAATAAATCAACAAATCTTGCGAAACCTCTTACCTATTCCTTACATTTTCGACAAAAGAAAAGAGCAATCTTATACTAATAACATGTTGTAAGTAATATTTAGTAAGAGATGAGAATTGGGAGATAAAATACTCTTGTATTTTCAAAACTTAATCTATTATAACAAAAAGAGTTATATATATATGTGTGTGTGTGTGCGAGCGCGCAATGTGTGAATTTTCACTTGACACATTGTACAACCTATGAATAAGAACTTATAACTTTGCTTTTTGGACATTCACTAAGAATATCATAGATTATTTATAATAGTTTTAGATTTTTTTGTGTATTTAAGAGTGACGATGGATATCATTTTAAATCACATAACATTTTTATCACATTTAAGTGGACTAATAATATAAAAAGTAGAAAAAAATGATGTATTAGGAAAAAAAATTATATGATTACTGTATGTTGAAGCTATAAAAAGATGATATGATTTGGTGATAATATCCAATATCTTTTTATTTGATATCTACTCTCAAAATCTCACGACTTTAATTATAGTTGCATAATCAATTTGGTTAAACACCGACTTCGATTGAGTTTTTTCAGTTGCGAACATGTAAAAACCCTAGTCCCCGCTTAGTTCGTGAAAATAATGGGTATTTTCTGTTTTCATTTTCTATTTTCATTTTCTATTTTCCAAAATACTAATAAAAACGTGTTTGGCTAGAGAAAATGAAAACAATTTGTTGAAAAATTAAATGAAAACACTGCTATATTTGAGAACGTGAAATCGACGTTTTCCATATTTTCTGAAAATTTTGAAAAGAAAACGAAAATCATTTCAAAAAATGTATTCTAAAAACGAAAACAGAAAATATTTTCGCAGATTAAAATTCAACCTTTAACACTTCTGTTTTCGTTTTCAGAATATGTTTTTAGAAAATGATTTTCGTTTTCAGTTTTAATATTTTTAGAAAATATAGAAAACGTCGATTTCACGTTCCCTAATATAGCACTGTTTTCATTAATTTTTTCAGAAAACTGTTTTCATTTTCTTTAGTCAAACACGTTTTCTTTAGCATTTTGGAAAATATAGAAAATAAAAACAGAAAATTCCCATTATTTTCACGAACCAAACGGGAACATGGCCCTTATTTTTCTTTTTCGAATTATGAATTAAGTAAAATTCATTTTAGGCCACTATCGATTGTATAAAATAAATCTTAAGACATATATTTCAAAAATGCCATCTTAAAATTATTTTACTAATTTTATTTAAAGATTTTAAGAACAATTTAGTTATTTTAAATAAATTATATTTTTTACACAAATAATTTTTTTTGTTTAAAATACCTAAATTGACCAAAATTCTTAAATATCTAACAATAGTCAAATAACAAATAATAATAATAGTTTGAACGATATGGCTAAAAAATAATATTAGGCAAGAATAATTTATTTTTATGAATTTAACCAAGTATGAAAACAGACAAAGTAAAAGAAAGTACAAAAATAATTAGATAACTCACAAGTCAAACGCTTCACACTTACAAAACCAAAAATAAAAAGGAAAAAGAAAAGATAAAAAGCACTCACACATGGTTTCTTTATTTTCCACAGCTAAACAGCAAGTCAAGCTATTGGTCATCGGCTCATAACTTCCACCCGTTTTCTCCAGTCTTAGTCTTTGCTAAAAGCTTTTGTTGACAAACAAACCCCAAAACACACTTCAATGAAATACTAATAACAAATATATACGCATTACTTCTTTGACCAAGCAAGCATCACTTCTACACTTGCGTATTCATTTCTTATCGCTTCACTGTTGAAGATCGCTTTTTACACACACAGTAAGTTTTCTTCTCCCTATTCAAAGTCTTTTTCATATCCTATCTAATTTTAGATTCTTTTCAACATTTGTTTATAGCTGCACAAATTATATATGAATTTCTTTCTTTGTAGAAGAATAGGTATATCTTTTTGTGTATAATTTGGGGAAATTTTTCAATTTTTTGGGTTGAATAAGTAATTTTTTCATGTCTTTTGTCTTAATTGTTCTGCAAGTTGGAGTCTTTTGATCTGGTTCTCTGAATATCAATTAATATCAGATTGTTTTTAGAAAAAAAGTATTTATAGGCACTTATCATTTTTGGTATTTAAATTTTTGTTTTTCAGCTTTTTCCTTTGAAAAGCTCATGTAGTTAAACATATATATTTTTCCTTTTTTTTTAGATTTGTGGTGGCCAAATTAACACATACCTTTTTTCCAAATCAGCTTGAATACCATATAAGTTCATTTAACACATACATGTTTTTGGATTTCAGGTGAGCTTGGGTTTTGCAGATTAAATTTCAAAGCTATCTCTATGTATTAAGCAACAATCTAAGTAAATACTTAGTCTTTTTGCGTAGTGTTAGCGAGGATGGCACTATATAGCGGAGCACTCTCTACTATTGTTAGTGTACTTTTTGGATTACTATTGAATAGTATTCCTTGTTACACTGTTCAAACTGATATTGATTGTCTAAGATCAATATCAAATTCATTAAAAGACCCACGCAACGTAGTATTCTTTTCATGGAACTTTAATAACAAAACCGAGGGGGCTATTTGCAAATATTTAGGAGTTGAATGTTGGCATCCTGATGAAAGCAAGGTTTTAAATATCCAGCTTTCAGATATGGGACTTGAAGGTGAATTTCCCGAGGGTTTAAAAAATTGCACATCTATGACAGGGTTAGATCTTTCAAGAAACAAGCTTCATGGAAATCTATCAGCTAATATCTCGTCAATAATTCCATTTGTAGTGAATCTTGACCTCTCAGGCAATAAATTCACAGGAGAGATTCCGATTAATCTTTCAAATTGTACTTATCTTAACAACCTCAATCTTGAAAGCAATCAGTTCACAGGTCAAATACCTCCACAATTAGGGCAGTTAAATAGAATCAAAACATTTAGTGTCGCGAATAATAAACTGCAAGGGCAAGTACCGATTTTCAATAATGCTAGTATTCCAGCGGAGAACTATAGAAATAATGCAGGACTATGTGGTGGACCATTAGAGCCTTGCGAAGGTTCAAAGAAAAAAGGTGCTATACCCTTGATTTTAGCCGCCGTTGGTGGAGTAATTGTTGCCGCTATAGTTGTAGGTACTGTCTCCTTTTTTTATTATCGAAGAGTTTCCCGAAAAAGAAAGTTAGGTGATCCTGAAGGTAATAGATGGGCTAAAAATATTAAGGGTGCCAAACATATCCAGGTATTTTTTTCTTTTTTTAATCCTTTTTTGTTCTATAATTAATTAAATGCTAAACTAGTTTATTTTTCAGCTTTCGATGTTTGAAAAGTCTGTTTCCAAAATGAGATTAAGTGATCTAATGAAGGCTACAAATAATTTTAGCAACAATAATATCATTGGTTCAGGAAGAACCGGGACTATGTACAAGGCAGTACTTGAAGATGGAAGGTCTTTAATGGTAAAGAGGTTACAAGACTCTCAACATTCCGAAAAGGAATTTGCATCTGAAATGGCGACTATAGGAAGTGTTAAACACCGAAACTTAGTTCCAATTTTAGGTTTTTGCGTCGCAAAAAAAGAACGCCTTTTGGTGTACAAGTACATGGAAAACGGTACTTTAAATGATAAGTTACACCCTGTCGCTGAAGAAGGGACTGAAAGGACTGAAGTTATGGATTGGCTTCGAAGGCTTAAAATCGGTATTGGAGCGGCTCGAGGATTTGCGTGGCTTCACCATAATTGTAATCCGAGGATCATTCATCGAAATGTAAGTTCGAAATGTATTTTACTTGATGGAGATTTCGAACCTAAGATTTCCGATTTTGGACTTGCGAGACTTATGAATCCTATTGATACCCATTTAAGTACTTTTGTAAACGGAGAATTTGGAGATTTGGGTTATGTTGCTCCGGAGTATGCTCGTACACTCATGGCTACACCGAAAGGAGATGTTTTTAGTTTCGGTGTTGTACTTCTCGAATTAGCGACAGGTGAAAAACCTACTCATGCGTCTAAAGCTCCTGAATCGTTTAAAGGTAGTCTTGTGGAGTGGATTTCTCAGTTATCTAAAGATTCGAAACTTCAAGATGCGATTGATGTAACTTTAGCTAAAAAAGGTTATGATGGTGAGATTTTCCAGTTCTTGAAAGTGGCGTGTAGTTGTGTACTTCCAGCTCCTAAAGAAAGACCAACTATGTTTGAAGTTTATCAGTTTCTTAGAGCTATTGGTGAGCGTCATAATTTTGTGACAGAAGATGACTTAATGATGATGTCAGAAAGTGGTGATGGAGATGTACTAGAAGAACTCATTGTTGCTCGAGATGTAGTTAAGGTTACTTGAAAGGTAAAGTATGGGTATAGTGTTAAGTTGACTCTTAAATGATTGTAATTATATTATTATACATTATAATATGTTTTTTGAAATAAGTATGGAATTTTAGTGTGCTCGCTATTGATTTCTACTGTTAGAGTTATGTAGACCTGCTCGTTTCTTTAACTATTATAGTGACATGCTTTTGTATTGTTGTGTAATGTCCTTTTTCTGGAATGTCCTTATTTTATTACTTTACATGTTTGTTTAAGGGTGAATGTCCAATAAGCATCTACCACCTTAGCCACTTGCCCATAAAAGACACTTAAGGTAAATATACCTTAATGCACTTACTGTTGTCTGCTGCCAAGGGCGAGTAATGAAATGTTTCCCAGCACTCGTGCAAGTACACTTCTTTTGTACTGTCTGCTGCTGCTAAGGAAAAGAGATAGAGATGAAAGAGAAAGAGAGAGAGAGACAGTGGAGATATATATAACTAACTCAATGTATACGAACTATCGACTAATAAACGGACGGCGGCTGGGGTGGGGGGGTAAAATAGGAAAGAAAAAAAAAGTGTCTTTTATGGGCAAGAAAAAAGCGGCAGGGTGAGGAGGCATTAGTTCTAATTTGAAGTGTTTCTTGGACAATAATCCTTTGTTTAATTTACGAGAGTTGAAGGTTATTTTGTATAATAAAAAGACTTGTATGCCATTAATTCATAAAATTAATATCCCTGATTCTGAGATGTTTAATATTCAGCTCTCAAACCATTAATCTGCTAAATGTTAGCAAGGAAGCTAACACTAACAAACAATGCCATCAGATTTAAAAATTTTAAACAATATCAAGAACCTGATTATTTTTAAAAAGAAGAAATTAAACTTGTTGCTTCAAGTTGTAGCAGAGAGTAATAATAAACACAAAATTCATAATATAAAATAAGCTGAGCAGTTAACAAGTAGCTCTTCTTAAACTAACTAAGAGAAACTAAACTTTCCTGGTAAAGCATACCACAATCACCTTTAAATCCAAACATTGTAATCTCATGAGTCGAACCAAGGGCATAAGAGAAAATATCTTGCAGTTTCATCTCTCCACAACAAATGAGGACGATACACCATTATATCTTCATACGGGCCCACTCTAACTATTCTACTCCAACTTTTCACCACACCATATTCCTTCATCACCCATATATCAATAGCAAGTTCAATATCATTGCAAGAACGATAATCAAACACACTCAAACAATCCTTCACCACTTTAACACTTTTCCATAAACTCATACCAGAAGTTTCATTCACAAACTTCATCTCTCCAAACACTTCTTTGTTCAAATTAAACGTAATTATGGAGTCTTCATGTCCGTTCAAAGTCTTAGATAACCAATGCAATACTCCATTTAGAGGTGCTCCTGGAGCATACATTCGCGGAAACTCAAACTTTATTTTTTTCCATGAATTAGTTCTAAGATTGTATACCCCAGTTATGTCTGTTTCTTTTCCATATTCCATAAACGCAACAACTTTATACTCGTTTTTCCCACAGTCAAAGCCTAATCCAAATGCTTCTACATAAACCTCATGCTTTGAAGATGAAAAAAAGTTTGGCCTAGGAAGCACTTTAAAGTCTCTAACAGCTGGATTAGCTAAAACAATGTTTTGTTTATATGAGAAACAAATCAAGCCATTACAAGGCAATGAAACCTCGGGTTTTTTACCATACAACACATCTACACGGCTTTGAACAAAGGTGTAAGGTATCTCTACATCTGAGGAGATTCGAGCAAGTGATTCACATGAATGAAAGGACAACAATTTTTTTTGGTTAACAAGCTGGGTAATTAAAACACACTTAGCTTTGTTTTGTTTTAGGTGCAAGCTGATGAAATTAGGGCTTTTGATCAAACGAGACCAAGCTTTAGAAACACACCGGAAACGCACCAATGACTTGACAGGCAATTTTACTAGAATCTCGACAATCAATTCTTGAGGTAAACTTTTCTCCATTTTTGAAGTTTTGTCCATTTTTGCAAGCTCACTGCAAAATTTACATGAATAACAATCAACAATCAACTCTTTCTTGGGTTAATTTCACTATCAGTTAACTTTGATAGCAGTTTTAACTTATCTTTTGATTTCTCGATATGATCATCTACTACTATTTTTATTTAAACACAATATAAAATTCCTCAAGCACAATATTACACTGTTAGTTTTTTTTACATAAATAATAAACATGTCAAAGGTAAAACTTCAAACAAGTTTCATGATCCGGACTGATGGATCTTGGTTGAAAAGACATTGCTGGTTGAACTTTAATAAAATGTTGTTGATTGATAAAAAAAAAAACTTCAAACAAAAATGTAACTCAAAATTGATAAAAATGTCTCAAGCAGAAAATAAAACTAAAAAGATAAAAATGATCACAAAATTAACAAAGGAAAATTCTCGTACGTGTGTATAGAGTAAAAATTACCTGTAAAAGGTTGAAGAGATATATAGGCTAAGGTGGAGATGATGAACGATGAGGTAAAGGAGCTGCGTTTAGTTCTTTTTCTTTGAAGACGATGAAGACCTCTCTCGAGTGTTCTAGTGTGAAAGTTCGGACCGTTTTGATAAAAGAGCAGCAAGCCAAAGAGAATTGTGGGCCCCACGGGTTTATGAAATGCTATAAGATTCTAGCTGGCCTGTGTTATATTTAACATTTATATTAGAGATTTGACCAAAAAAAAAAAACATTTATATTAGAGTTAAAATTATATATAATTTTATTTATTAAAACTTTTTAAGTAGAAATTATAATATTTGTTAAAGATATTAAAAAATTATTTTTAGATCCGAATTACTTTAAATGTTTTTTATGTAATTTTTTTTAAATCTATATAACTTTTAAAAGTTTATGTATTGTAAAAAAAAAATCTTAAACAAATAATAAATGTGTTGCTTTAAATTGTTGACAAAAATATTGAAAGTCGAATGAATATTACCCTTCCCACCTAAACCAGGGGTTATTAGGTTTTTAGTTTTGTGATTATCAGGGGCAGAGCCAGGATTTGTTGTTAGGGGTCAAAGGAGTTCGGGGGCAACGCCCTTGAAATTCATTTTTTAAACTTATTTGCATTATAGATTCATCTAGTATGCAAAAATCACAAAATAAATTTTTATTTTATACCAAATTACATTATAGGTCCCTATATTATACTAATATTACTTTTAATTAAGTAATAGAAAGAATAATGCAATAAATAACTTTATGCATATTAGATAAGGGTTATTTAATAGAAGATTATTATTAGATATTTTATTTAATTTTTATGTACCAAAAGAATGGACATATAAATCTAAACAAGTGGAGCATATAATAGCAACTATTCTTTTACCAAAGAAGACATGTAAAATACGATCTAGTCTGGTTGCAATTTTTTCATGAAATTACAACTCTAAAAACAAGATTTTACAGGATAGTTTGACCATTGATTGATTTCCCTAAAGTTGGGGGTGTGTTGGTCTTCTACTAGTTTCATCTTATGAACAATGCTCTCCTTGGGAACCAAACTTGGAGACTTATCTATCGATAGATTAGATGCTTGATTTTTAGAGTTTTTAAGGCATTTATTTTCCTCACTCCTTCTAGGATGTCTCTAAGAAATAAGGGGTTTTGTGGGTTTAGACCAACCTCTAACTAACTGGGATATCATCTACATCAACTAGGACACAAATTGGCTACCAAATGTATGAAACTTGTCAAACCTGATTTCAGTGATTTGACCACGCTAAACTGTCTAATTATTCATATATAATTTGGATGAAATTTTTAACTTATTGAGCATTTATTTAGGTCCAAATTTTAGAACTTTTCTTTAGAATACCATATTACAACATTGATCAAGAGGACATACCATGTTGGATTTTTACCGAGTCTTAAGAATACTTGACTAAATCTGGACTATTTGATTAATACGGAAAATGTAAGAATGGGTATTTATGTCTCATCTTCAGATCATGGGAATATTTCAACATATAAATTAGTTTGGCATAATACAACTTTCATTAATGAGTTTTATGATTATTTATACTTAATGAAATCCCAACCAGATCCAACATCTTTAAGCAAAATGTGTCTGTTCTGATATGCCCCTTATGTATTAGATACCATGATACAATCACAACCTTCTTATCACATGCCTAATTAGCCAAAATACTGGAATATATATATATTCTTCAAGTACACACTAATCCCATATCGTGTTTGCTTATAGAAAAACTGGTTTCTTATGATTACTAATTTATGTTTTAATTGTGGTTGGCCTAAAAAATATGTAGAAAATTTTAAACCATGTCATGCTGGAATATTGGGTTACAAAGACGGCAGATACTATTTTAACAATATTACGTAGGATGAAGGTCGAGTTGATAAGATCATCAAGACATACATGAGTGAATTTTTCACTTATGGGAACACCCAAAATCATGTTTTACAAGATAAAACTTCTACAAATAATAAAGGCTACTAGGAATGTGGATTTCTTAACTAACCATTTTCATCTAGGATAATGATCCAACTGACATTTGATTAATCTTCTAAGACCTTTAAGGGAACATGAATACTCAAAACATCTAATTTAACCTAATGCAATCTTCCCTTGAAGGAGATACTTTAGCAATCACGAAAGGTATAAATTGTCCCTGAAAACAAACCTAAATATATTATTGAGTCATTAATTTTGTGATTTTTGGGTCGTCTTATGTGTGTTTTAGTAAATTTTATCACCTTTTATGATTTTTGGGTAGTTTAGAAAGTTTACATCATATTAGTGTGCTTTGACATAACTATGGTGTATATTCACGAATTTCGATGCAAAATGAGAGATCAAGGACGATTCTGTGAAGGTGAAAAGAGTAAAAGTGGAATAAGAAGATTCCCAAAGTAATCCCAAGCTTGAGTTAGAGCGAGGCCAAAACTCGATGAATACTTGGACAAAGAGAAAAAGACAAGGAGGTCCGTGTAATAGGGGATTCAGTGGTAAATTTGTATATCACAATGATGAAGACAGGTAACGAGTAGCCACGTAAGACAAGTCAAGAAGATGTCAACACCATCCAGAATTGCATATTGTGGTGGTAAGCCTTGTTCACCTCGATAGTATTGTTTATTTTTCTATGATAATATTCACTAAGTTTTAGAAGCATAATTGTATATTTCTCTGATCCTGGTGTACCCTTAACACCAATATTAGCCTAAAGAAAACAGGGTATGGTATACACTTTTTTGGATATAAGACCATAAAATCCTTACTTTATGTGAATAATATAGGGGATGGGTCGCCCAAATTCTTTTACATGAGCATGTAACTATGAGCATACATGCTAACTAACATTACAAGTCCATACTTATGTACTTACAACAAGTATGTAAATGTGGAATGAGTTTATGGGTACATATCCACCCATTCTAAATACATTTTTTTATTTAACGTGCTAAATTAGTGTTGGGATAAATTGTGGGGACTAATTTCTGAAACCGGTGTTATAACAGGGTGATTTGTGGGCAAGCACTTGCCGTATTACAAACTCTCCCACATGTATATATTAAATACATTTGATATTATATTATAGTTATGCAATACAATATAATATTTATTTTTAAAGAATTCTACATTTCTATTTAATTATAAACTCTATTAAAACTTTAAATATGTAGCCTATAGATGTAAAATTTAAGTAAAAGTAAATACTAAATTTTATGGCAAAACACAAAGTTAAATACAATTCACTTGTAACGATATAATAAGAAAACTTGTTTATGACTAACTATTTCATATATAAGATTTTTTATTATGGTTTTGTCTAACTATTATTAATTTTGTTTTAAAATTCATCCGTACTTGAAATTTAGTTATGATTAGTTTTAGTGTTACTACAGATATAATGATATATTTTAACATAATTTTTAGAGAAAATGCCACTTAGGGTCTTGAACACACACCCCTCTTCTAAATCCAAACCCCTACTTTTTGCTCTTCTTACTAAAGACCTCCCATAAGATTTAACACTAAAATCCAAAAACCCGATCACAATTATACCCCCTTTTGTTTTTATTTTCCCTATATATACTAAATATATCATTTCTGATTTATAAATCATTTCTAAACAAAACCCTAGAAAGCTTCTTTCTCCTCTCAACAGCCACCCCCACCACCGAAATGGCCACCTAACCACCACCACCACCACCAAGCTCACCTATATTCTCCGGTGAATCAGAAGCCACGCGAATCTTCCATCGAAGAAGCCAAGCCTCTTTCTTCAGCCAAGCCTCCGTCTTCAGCCAAGCCTCTTCTTCTCCGGTTTACAGATTTTGCCTCGTTGCGTGTGGATCTGCAGCAGTTCCGGCGAATCTTCTTCTCTTCAAATCGGCGTCCACCTTCTCGAATCGGAGTTGCAGGCCTCTTCGTCTCTTCAAATCGACGCCCAACGAGGAGATCTGTTCGTCACCACCACTGAGAATCATTCTAACTGCGAGTCTGCACCACACCAGCAAGCTCCATCCCTCTCTTTAAGCACAATCCACAAAACGCGATAACACTTGCAGAACCAACTCGCAACAATGGCAGATCTTGACGGCGAGGCTGTGCGGCGCAGTGGTGGTGGTCCTCTCGCCGAAACTGCTGGTTGTGCTCGCCGGAGTTTGCAGTCTGTTTTCGCCGGAGTTTGCAGCCTTGTTTTCTCGTGCAAGGCTTCTTCTTCACCGAGCTTCTCACGCGATCTAGTTCTTCTTCTTCTTCGGTGGGAGATTCACGTGGCTACAGTAGGAGCTCGAGTCTTCGCGTGGCTACAACAGGAGCTCGTTTTTTGAGAATGTAATAGAGGAGCTGCGGTGGTTTAGCTTGGAGCTGTGGCGTCGTTTCTCACTGCCATGGCTGCAAACGCAGCTGGAAGAAGCAGAGGTGCAGCGTGAGCTTGGTGGTGGTGTTGGTGGGAATTTCGGTGGTGTTGAGAGGAGAGAGAAAAGATGTTTCTCTTTTCTAGGGTTTTGTTTTGTTTTATAATTCAGAAATGCTAAATTAGTATATATAGGAAAAAAACAAAAAGGGGTATAATTGTAATAAGGATATTAGTTCTCATGGGTTAAATATTATTGGAGGTCTTTAGTAAGAAGAGAAGGAAACTGGGGTTGGGATTTAGAAGAGGGGTGTGTGTTCAAGACCCTAAGTGGCATTTTCTCTAGATTTTTAGGTCTCTTTTAGGTAAAGTTGTTCATCAATCTAGAGATTATGGTATGTTTGACACATTCCTTGTTTGGAGAATGGAAATGCTGATTTTCTTTCTAAGTGTGTGAGGTTCTTGACCCTAGGAGTGTGGGAGATTTTTCCTTGTAATATTATTTCTTCTTTCCTCTAGCATAATTGGATCATACTAGTATCAGTTAACGTAAAGGATTTTGATCATTTTCTTGCAATTAGTAATATGTTATACTAGACGACAAAAAACCTGCATTTTGATTATTATTTACAAAAAAAAATTAAAATTTATAAATAGTTTCACAGCTACCAGTTTAATTTGTTGGGAGACTCAAACAAGAAGTTGTTGATTGCATATTCTATCAAAATATGATATCATCATAAGTTGTATCAAGATGTTTTAAACATTGTAACATTATCTATGATTATCCACTAATAAATATTTCATAACATTCCTTGTATAACCACTGGAACATATGTCTCAACCTTTTTAAAAAAAACCCAATATGACAAAATTTGATGAAGAGAAAAGAATACACCATTTCTTGGAGAAAATAACTCATATTTTCCCTGCCTTGTTAAAACTTACCATGAGAACTCATTGGGAAAAAATATGGTAAAATTAAAAGAGTACATAAGTCAGATATATATTTTTTCCTTGTTACAATATTATCCATATTCATTAATGTATTCTATGCTTGTGAACTTATATTTTGAATGTCATTTCTGGTAAATATTTAATGCATGAATATACTAGATTTTTATTTCTGAGTATGTGTTGAAAGTAGAAAACACAATTTACTTGATCAGAGATAATGGTTATAGTATTCTTATAATAATGGAAGTTTAGATTGTCACATCAAAAACATACTAGGAAAAATATAATGGAATTAAACTTTGGTGAAGGAAAAAGTACATTGCACAATTATCATATCCCCTCAACTTGATATGAATCATGAATACTAGTTTTTTGAGCATCATTTCCTATTTTTTTAGTTTGTTTTGGAAAGTCGTTTCTAGTATACTTTACCGGTTGAATATGTTAAATTATGCTCGAACAAGTTTTCTGAAAGTAATTGACAACATTTCATTGAATATACTATAAAAACTTTCTGATGAAATTGTTTCATCATGTCACAAGCTGGAAACTATTGATTCATGTGATATACAACGAACTCTCCTTAAATATCATAGTTAAATTATCCATATGAGAAAGTAATTTACATAATTTATGAGTATAAGAGATCCAAACAGTTAGATTATAGGTTGATCTTTTGAATGAAAATAAAATCTCAACATTGTCTTAAAAGGCAACATCAACCGTTGGTTTCTTAAATCTCTAGTATAAAAGTATGTCAACATAAGTAAATACATTGCATTTTCATCATAGTAAAATATTTCATATTTTCATCCACATATGGGTCTAGTGAGTCTGTATTCAATTCTAATACATTCCAATTGAATTTCTATTGGATTTTTCCAATTAACTAGCTAAACAATTCCATTACGATATGATACTTAATGACTGGAAAACTTTTCATCGTCTTCTCAAAAAAAAAGGATTCCACGTTATTTTGTAATATTCATTATATAATATTATTAAAGATAATCTCATGGGATAAAATATATTTCCAAAGCATCCCCATACTTCATGCATTCTCATGCTTAAGCCGCTATTTATTATTCAAGTATTTAGACTTTTTTTGTGCATTTTATGTTCTTTAAAAAACCCTTATATTTTGGGAATTTTTTGTGAGTTATATTTTTTAGGGGATTTTCATACTTTAAGAACTTGTTGTTCTTCAATAATTCTAACCCCATCCCAGCGGTTCTTTTAATCATGTCAAAAAAAATCTAGTACTTCAGTCATTCTTTGTGCTTTGTGAACCTATTGTGCTTCTGAAACTTATTGTGTTTCAGGAACCTATCATGCAATTTATGACTTAATATTTTTATCATATTATATATTATTGAGTCATTAATTTTGTGATTTTTGGGTCGTCTTATGTGTGTTTTAGTAAATTTTATCACCTTTTATGATTTTTGTGTAGTTTAGAAAGTTTACATCATATTAGTGTGCTTTGACATAACTATGGTGTATATTCACGACTTTCGATGCAAAATGAGAGATCAAGGATGATTCCGTGAAGGTGAAAAGAGTAAAAGTGGAACAAGAAGATTCCCAAAGTAATCCCAAGCTTGAGTTAGAGCGAGGCCAAAGCTCGATGAATACTTGGACATAGAGAAAAAGACAAGGAGGTCCGTGCAATAGGGGATTTAGTGGTAAATTTGTATGTCACAATGATGAAGATAGGTAACGAGTAGCCTCGTAAGACAAGTCAAGAAGATGTCAACACCATCCAGAATTGCAGATTATGGTGGTAAGCCTTGTTCACCTCAATAGTATTGTTTATTTTTCTATGATAATATTCACTAAGTTTATGAAGCATAATTGTATATTTCTCTGATCCTGGTGTACCCTCAACACCAATATTAACCTAAAGAAAATAGGGTATGGTATACACTTTTTTGGATATAAGACCATAAAATCCTTACTCTGTGTGAATAATATAGGGGATGGGTCGCCCAAATTCTTTTACATGAACATGTAACTATGAACATACCTGCTAACTAACATTACAAGTCCATAATTAAGTACTTACAACAAGTATCTAAATATGGAATGAGTTTGTGGGTACATATCCACCCATTCTAAATACATTTTTTTTATTTAACGTGCTAAATTAGTGTTGGGATGAATTATGGGGACTAATTTCTAAAACCGGTGTTATAACAGGGTGATTTGTGGGCAAGCACTTGCCGTATTACAAACACTCCCCGCATGTATATGTTAAATATATTTGATATTATATTATAGTTATACAATACAATATAATATAATATTTAGTTTTAAAGAATTCTACAATTCTATTTAATTATAAACTCTATTAAAACTTTAAATATGTAGCCTATAGATGTAAAACTTAAGTAAAAGTAAATACTAAATTTTATGGCAAAAAACAAAGTTAAATACAATTTACTTGTAACAATATAATAAGAAAACTTGTTTATGACTAACAATTTCATATATAAGAGTTTTTTATTATGGTTATGTCTAACTATTATTAATTTTGTTTTAGAATTCAACCGTACTTGAAATTTAGTTATGATTAGTTTTAGTGTTACTACTGATATAATGATATATTTTATCATAATTTTTAATGTAAAAATTATGAATTAAGTTCAATACCAAACATAAAAAAATCGGGGGTATAACCTAACTTCCACAAGGATTTAAATAGTTGGGAACATCAGAACGTGGAAAAAGCAATGCAAGGGTGAGTAAGGTTGCAGGGTTTTTCTTTATTTTGTAGGGAAGGGTATTTGGAGGGGTTTTACAAATTTAGACAAAAAATACAAGTTATTTATTTAGAGGGTCTTAAGCAAAAAATAAATGAAGCAAAATGGATTAGGTCTTGGAGTGGGTAGCATAGGAGCCTTGCTTGAAACCAACGTCTAAAATTCCCTCAAAGGTTTGAATAAGAACAAAACACTATATAATTTCAAAATTTAACAAAATTAAGGACAATCACTATGGGACTGTCACCGCTGGAGACACTGTTCCAGTTGCTCACCGAGCAACTATTTGACACTAAGCACGATAAAGCCACCAGATTTTTGCCGTTATCGTAGAGAGATCAGTGTGTTGTATGCATAGCATAATAGGATCTAATTTTTCAATGTGACATTCTTTATGTTGTGCTCAGTTTGTTGTATTCGATGTAGTGCCCATTGTAGCGCTTAGTGTGTCGTACACAATGTGTTGTACCCAGTGTGTCATGCACTCAGTGTGCAGTTTATTTTACAAATTCATTTTTTAATACATAACACTCAAGTTAATTAATAAACTTAAACTATAAAATAATAACTATACATACATATATATAATTATTATTTCACATATGTTTAAATGTAATAAATATTAATTAATAAAATTAATTATAAAACTAACCAGCTAATGAAAAAAAGAGAAAGAAAAAACAATCTTTCAGCTTTGAAAAGTAAAATATAGGATGATTGCTGATGATGTCACCCGCGTGACATCAGAGATGACATTTTTAGTGATGTCATCACCTTCTTCTCTAAACTTGTTTTTTTGATTTTTGTAACTTGGATCTACACAAATTCACCGTGAATTTGCAAGATCCGCCATAGCCCAACCATCTGTCCTGACCTCCGAAGCTTTACCATAGCTGAACCACCCTCCAAAACTTCAAAATCACTTAACCACTGGCTGAACCACATTCGAAGCTCCAAGCTCACAAAAGAACCATAGCTAAACCACCATAATGGAACTCACGAATAAGAAAACTTCTCAACAAAACTCTAAAAACACTATTAATGGTCGAAGCACAAACCGATCACCATCTCCATAGCCATAACTTGAACTCCCAAACCCAGATCAAACTCACAATCTCAGCTTAAACTCAATAGCCATAATTAAAAGGATCTTTTAAAAACTTGACTAGATCTTGGACCATAATGGTATTTATCCTAACTATGTAACATTCTCAAAATGTTAAACCTGTATCTTGAATACGTCACAGGTGTGTTGATATGTCCTAATTGTTTTTTGAAAACCCGACTTAGGATACTTAGATTGTTTTACACTTTATATATACCAATTTGTAAAATTTATTGTGCAAGATGTGATTCAGAGCTCTTGTGAATTTCATATTGTTGGAGATACTTAGAGGGATTTCAAATGTAAGAATATAGCGACTACCTAAATTCGAACATAAAAGAAAAATCATACCAAGAAGAAACAAGTCCCACTTAGAATCTTGGTGTAAGTATGTAAGGAGGAATCTTTTGTCCATGCTCAGGGCCTGGTGAGAGATTCTGAATTCTAGGTAGAGGAATTAAGGAAAACTATCATTTATTAAGATTATAAGCTGATTTGAAGAAAACTTATAGTTCAAGATGAAAAATTAATTTTTGGGTCTTTGACCAATAGAGCCTAGTGCGAGACTTTTTTTCATTCAAAAGAAAGTGAAGAAAATTATATTCTTATTAAAGGCTCTTTAATTTTAGTCTCCCTAAAATTCCTTTGAACTATAAAGAAGGGTCAGAAGTGAAAGGCCATCTCTAAAATCATATACCAGTCTAAGCATGCCTCTCTCTTTGAGTTAGAAGTCCAATTTTTTTTTAACATCCCTCATTGAGAAGGTAAATGGAAATAATAAAATTTGTATTCCATGAATGTGTTTGTGATTGATCTTCGAGACACAGTCCCATGTTTTCCTCCTCAGATTGTAAGCTTGATGTGTTTGTTCCATTAAAAAAAAATCAATCTAATCGTCTTTCAGACACAATCTTATGATTCCCTCCTCATATTACAAGCTTGATGTGTATATTACCATTCCAAGAAAATGAATAAAATTGTTTGAAATTATGAGGAGTCTTCATGTACTACTATAGAAAGAGTACTTTGGATTTTCATTCTACACATCAACAACCAGCCAAGAAAGAAAAAGGTCTCTATATCTCTCTCCATTTTTCTACATGTTGAGATCTAAGAATAGTAGTGTAATAATAGTAATCCAACAAGAAGATATTGACTATACCCGGAAAATCTTTCTTAAGAAAGTGATATACATTATTCACGCTATTACGTCATATTTGATTTGTTTGTTATAATTCATATTCCTATTAAACTATAAAACTTTTTGTAAGTTTATCAATAATTATTTCAAATTAATAAAATAGTGATTTTTTGATCAATTCTTTTTTTAAATAAAATAACGTTTTATTTCTTTTCGACCAGTGATGCATTCATTTTTTTCTCACCAATTTAATAAAAAAAATTAATTTTTGAAACTCAGTGATGAATAAGGCTTTTTTTACTCTTCTCACCTTTTTGTGGTCGCTCCATTAAATTCAGAACCAATTTCCTGCCATGTCTAAATTGGAATCCTTGAAGGGATCCAACTACAAACGTTGGGAATTTTTTTCTTCTATGTTTTCTAAAACCTAGATGTCGATTATGTTTTATTTACTGGTCCCCCCATAGTGGACTTTCCATCCACTGATGAGAAACTGTCTTGTTACCAGGATCTTAAGGCCAAGATTAAAAAACTATAATTAAGTGGCTAGATAATGGTCTTATAACCAGTAGACTTGTTCCATGATTGACTTCTTATCCAAAGAGAAATTGGCTAAAACGATTTGGGAGACTCTACAAAATATTTTAGATGCAAACAATTCAGGGAAGAACAATGATGTGGTCAACAACATGAAAGGTGAAGAGGCAAACCTCCTAATGGAAAAGTGTAATTCTTATATAGCTAATGGTTCTAAAACTATTGTTGTTTAAGGTGACTATTGTACAACCAAATGGATTAAACAAAAGGGTCTAATCAAGAACAAGTGGGTCTTGGACACTGTAACGTCAAACCAAATTTGTTCAAATAAGAACATGTTCAAGGAGTTTGAGGAAACGTATGCTAAAGACTATGTATGCATGGTAAACTCATCCATGACCCGCGTCATTGGAAATGGAAAGGTTGTACTCAATCTAACCTTGGGTAAATATATATTTTTATTTGATGTTCTCTTTGTCCACTCATCTTGTGGAAATGTGATCTATGATAGCCTTCTCAACTCGATAGGCCTTAGACTAATCTTCGATGGGGGAAAATTGGTTATACTTAAAAATGGTGAACCTATTGGGACACGATACCTGGATAGAGGGGCATATGTGTACTAAACATCATGAACTAATATGGATAAAAATGCACCTATTTATCTTTCAATGTTTAGTCCTTGTATGTGTGGCATGATAACCTAATAAACCTATGTGTTTCAGTTGTGTTCAATAATTCAGACTAATATATGATCACAACATTGATAAGTTTGTTAAATATCAAATATGTGTAAAAGTCCAAGTATGCGAAATGATCCTTTAAAGTCAATAACTACTTAAAAGACTAAAACATTAGACCTAGTGCACTTTAATCTAGCCAGGACTTTGAACCAACTTGGTTTCAAAATCATTAACCTAGGTCCTAAAGGTGCGATGAACATTGTTTTATAAGGTGTTTTAGTGAAACAAATAGAATAATTTACGAATTAAGTGCTTTGTATGCGTCTGAACAAAATAACATAGTTGCAATATGATGTCTCCCTATTTTTTCTAAATATTATCTCTTAGGAGACATCATTTTAGGTGAATATTTGACTTATTTGATAGACTTTCATGCTTATTTTGTCATATTGCACTTTCTCCCCTTGGAATTGACTATTTGCATTTTAATAGCTTTTGTGCGTTAATTTGTTTGTTTTTAATATAAAGTTCTTAGGTTCATGGATTCTATGGAGAACCAATACAAGGAGGATAAGTGAGAATTAAAGTCTTAGATCAAGTGGAGGATCAAAGGAAAGAAAGAAATTTCCGAAGAATTGATTAAAGAAGTTGCAGATCTGAATGACTGTTACTAATTTCTGTTTTTGGGCTACTTAGGAGCGGATTTAGTCTTTGGGCCGTAAAATAGGTTTTATTCCTTATTGAGTTAGGAAAATTTAGCAACTTGAATGAGTCCATTTGGAGTTGATATGCAAAAGTTAAAGCCGTTTTACTAAGGGTTGTACACCAGTTACAGGAATTAAAGAAGAAGATGATCTTGGGCTTTTTATAATTTGATCTAATGCTCTTAACCGAAAGCCTAATCCGAATTTACTAGTATAAATAGACCCTTTAGCCTCCTTTTTACAAACACTTCAGAGAATTACATCAGAGGCTTCATATTTTCAAGTCAGAGCAAGAAGGCAGAGGAGAAGCTAGAGATGGAGGAATTATATTCTTCCAACAACAGCCAACCGAACTTTTAGGTTATCCTATTTCTTTTCTGTACTGGAAATTATGTATTCCTTTTATTTTATTTCAGCTTTTAATTCCGTTATGAACTAATTTCTTTAGTACTTGAGAATCTCTATACGGGATGAACCAAATTCTATTTAATTTATGTTATCTGAATTTGGGATTTAATTATTTAAATCAGATTAGGTATTTTTTGTTGACTATTATTTCATTTTAATCACTAATTTTGATGTCATGAATCAAACTTAACTCTTAGTAATTAGGCTATTCACTTGAGTGGCAAAGTGATCACCTTGACGGAGGGTTTAATTACAAACATAGATAATAGACGCGTAGTATTCGTTATTGACCCTGACGGGCTTAACTAACCATGTAGCCAATGAGATAAGAGACTTAACCATTCGAAAATAGATATAATCACCCTGACGGGGGCTAGCAGATATTAGAGTCCCGACTAACACATTAATACCAGTTTAGCCCTTAACAGAAGCATTAATTGGATAGGTTAGTTGAAACCCTTGCGAGGATCAAGTGCTCTTTCTCTTCTTAAGTTTAAATCTTATTTACTTTCTTTATATTATTTTAGTAATTTATTATAATGCATCTTTTAATTTTAGAAAACCAAACAAAAATATTTTATTTTATTTTTCTGTTAAACAATTATTCTTACTACTTGATTAATACTTGAGTTGTACCTAATCCGTCCCTGAGAATGAAACTCGATTTATCGGATATTACTTGGACAACCATACACTTTCGGTATTGTGGTTCATTTTATTTCAGTACTTAATTTTATAACACACCAGGACCCACCACAATAGTCCCTAAAGGAACAAAAGATGTCATGTTATCAATTTAGGTTTACCATCATCATGTGGGGGAAGTTGTATTATCTGTCAGGTTTTATACTAGGTATTGTACTCCTTGAAAACCTTAGACTAAACCCCATATGAGATTTGAAATGGATATACACTCAACATGTAACACTTAAATATGAGAGTGTGGGGGGTGTATGGCCTTAGTAGGGTTTCCAAACTTCTATAAAGTTAACTTTGGTCCCCAATTCATCGACTTGTTCATAATATACTATGCTCAGGACATAGTAGCATATATATATATATATATATATATATATATATATATATATATATATATATATATATTCTTAAATGAAAAGCTTTTCTTGGGAAACTAGAGATACCAAGACTTTAGAATACCATATTTTCCTCGAAAAATTATGTGTGACTTATATACCTATTTGCATGCTATTATATCTGCTAATAACTTGTCTTCTAATACTTATCTACATGTAGAAATGGTAATATTTATTTAATGCCTATATCTTTGAGTCCTAGTAATGTCCCAAAATATAAACACATAAGTATTAAGAGACGTATGTTTGAGTCCTTTATTTGACTCACTATATCACTACCACTTGTATAAGGTCCATAAGGAGATAATAACATGCTTTCTACTGCGATAAGTTCTAGTAGTGGCTAGTTTTAATTAGAGGTTGCTAATAGTAAAATTGTATTTAGTAGACCAAACCACGCGTAGAACTACCAAATTAATGAAGGTTTGTAAACCAATTAGCAGTAAGCAATTTTTGTCCTTTGAGACCTGGTAGGTCAATAGGAAAAGTCAAGGATAGATTCGTCATTTAGGGTTCCACCCAAAGGCTTAGATTATCTGGAACCCACTCACCGTTGACCAAGATTTCCACCATTAAATATTTATCATCTCAAACCATCATTCACGAACCAGTCATACATTTGGTGGATGCCAAGACCGTGTTCTTTGAATATAGATCTAGATGAGGAGATCTATATGGTTTAACTTGGAGCATTTGTTATATAGGAAACTATAAGGAAAAGCTTAATAAGTCACTATATGGTATAAACCAGACACATAAAGCAACAAGATAGGCAAAATAGATTTGGAAACTTAAACATGTTGACCATGCGACTTGCTAAGGATCATATGTACCCAGTCCTAAAAAAAATCATAATTTTTTTAGGGGAATTTAGACATTGGGCCGGTAGCATTACAAAGAACAATATTGACCAAGATTGTTTTCTATCTAAATGTTGATTTAGGACATCAACTCCTTTGGAAAAAGATGTGTAAAGATGTTAAACATCTTTTCTAACTCGACTCACCTAAACTAACGATGATTGATCTTAACTTAGGTCTCTTTTTTAGATTGTTAAACTGGTTACCGTAAAGCTTCACTTTAAGCATTATGACTACTCTATTTTTGTTTTAGAATAAATTTCTTGAAGCGTCAACACAAGGTAACTAAGCATACACTAGATCTTATCAAAATATTTCTCAAAGACTTTAATGGATCCCCATATCTATCTAGGATTTACCACAACTCAACACGTGATCCTTCAAGCAAGGGAACCGCCCTAGGAAAGCAAACACTTAGAATAATTGATAAATCCTTAATATTTAAGCATTTGAGATCTATAAAGTAAACACCGAGTCCTTTAAAATGGTGCTTATCAGATTGTACATAAACCAAACCATGATCACTCTAAAAGACTCATTTCAATGACAAGCCAATCCCATAGTGGAAGAATCGAGAGCTCAGTTTCTCATCCTTATAATTCTATCTCCAGTGGAGTAAAAATTCCTTTGGTCCAACCTCAATAACCTCAACAAGATTTTACATATCTTCGAAGCAAAATAACTTTTGCCATTTATCTTGCTCGTATTGATCACAGTTATCACAACACTGAAAATCTAATAACCCCTAATTTAGGTTTAGAGTGGTAATATTCATTCTACCCTCAGTATTGTTGTCAACAATTTGTGTAACACATTTATTGTTTGTTTGATATTTTTTTTAAATACATAAAATGCTTTTAAACCTATAAAAGTTTTATAAAATTTAAAAAACACTTTTAGAAAAAAAAAATGTCTTAAAAGGACATTTAAAGTAATTCTAGATCTAAAATTATTTTTTAATATATATTGACAAATATTCTAATTTCTACTAAAAAGTTAAAAAAATAAAATTATATATAACTTTAGGAACGATTTTTTCTTGAGGTAATTAGAGATAAATGCCTCCTTAATGATGCCTTTAATTTTTTTAAGCCTCTAATTTTCTTATTTAGAGATAAATGCCTAATAGAACAATTATTTTTAGAAAACATCCCCTTTATATTTTTTATACCTATACTATCCTTATTATTAAATATATTATTTTATTTTTAATACAATATTTATTTTTAAAACTTAAACAAATAATAGGGTATTTCCACCACCACCACCACCACCACCACCACAACCACCACCACAACCACCTCCACCATCACAACCACCACCACCACCACTACAGCCACCACAACCACCACCACCACCACCACCTACTACTAATTTCATCACACGCGCGCGTCCGTGAAATTTTTTTAAAATCGCTATAACTAATTCAAAAAAAAATCAGAAAAATCGAAAAAAATCATATTTGGATAAATCAAATTAATATTTACGTCTATGATTTTTTTCGGAATTTTCTGAATTTTTTGGTTTTTTTGTTTTTTTTTAATTTTTTAATTCGCAGAACATGGAATTCCATGTTTTAAACATGGAATTCCATGTTTTAAACAACGAATTTCGTGTCTGCGAAAAACAAATTCCCTATATCAAAACATGGAATTCCATGTTTTGCGAATTAAAGAATTCAAAAAAATTCAAAAAAATAAAAAAATTCAAAAAATTCTGAAAAAAATCATAGACGTACATATTAATTTGCTTTATCCAAATATATAAATTTTTTTATTTTTTTGATTTTTTTTGAATTAGTTATGACGATTTTAAAAAAATTTCACGGACGCGCGCGTGTGTTTATTAGTTTTTGTTTTGTTTTTTCTTAATTTCTTTTTTTTTTAATTTTTAATTACAGGGGTAGTTTGGGATGGGACATTTTTCTATAAAGAATCTTATTCTAGGCACCTTTTTTTTAAATAAGTTTTTTAATAGACATTAATCTCTAATTGGCTCTTTTTTCTTTTACAGGTCCAAAAGACAAAAAGAAAAACTCTAATATAAAAATATAACACAGGCCAGCTAGAATCTTATAGCATTGTCTAAAAAAATTATAGCATTTCATAAACCCGTGGGGCCCACAATCCTCTTTGGCTTGTTGCTCTTTTATCAAAACGGTCCGAACATTCACACTTGAACCGAGGTCTTCATCGTCTTCAAAGAAAAAGAACTAAACGCAGCTCTTTTACCTCATCGTTCATCATCTCCACCTTAGCCTATATATCTCTTCAACTTTTACAGGTAATTTTTACTCTATACACACGTACGAGAATTTTCCTTTGTTAATTTTGTTATCATTTTTATCTTTTTAGTTTTATTTTCTGCTTGAGACATTTTAGCTCACATAAACCCTCAATTTTGAGTTACATTTTTGTTTGAAGTTTTTTTTTTTTATCAATCAACAACTTTTAATTAAAGCTCAACCAGCAATGTCTTTTCAACCAAGATCCATCAATCCGGATCATGAAACTTGTTTGAAGTTTTACCTTTGACATGTTTATTATTTATGTAAAAAAAACTAACAGTGTAATATTGTGCTTGAGGAATTTTATATTGTTTTTAAATAAAAATAGTAGTAGATGATCATATGTGGAAATCAAATGATAAGTTAAAACTGTTATCAAAGTTAAATGATAGTGAAATTAACCCAAGAAAGAGTTGATTTTTTATTTTTGAATTTTGATTATTATTCATGTAATATTTGCAGTGAGCTTGCAAAAATGGACAAAACTTTACCTGAAGACTTGACTGTCGAGATTCTAGTAAAATTGCCTGTCAAGTCATTGGTGCGTTTCCAGTGTGTTTCGAAAGCTTGGTCCCGTTTGATAAAAAGCCCTAATTTCATCAGCTTGCACCTAAAACAAAACAAAGCTGAATGTGTTTTAATTAACCGGTTTGTTCACAAAGAAGAATTGTTGTCCTTTCATTCACCTGAATCACTTACTCGAATCTCCTCAAATTTCGAGATACCTTACACCTTCGTTCAAAGGTATGTAGATGTGTTGAATGGTAAAATCCCCGAGGTTTCATTGCCTTGTAATGGCTTGATTTGTTTCTCAGATAAACGAAACATTGTTTTAGCTAATCCAGCCACTAGAGATTTTAAAGTGCTTCCTTGCCCATACTCTTTCAAATCCATAAGCAAAAGCAAGGTTTATGTAGAAGCATTTGGATTAGGCTTCGATTCTGGGAAAAACGAGTATAAAGTTGTTACGTTTTTGGTAAATGAAAAAAATAGAGACATAACTGGGGTATACAATCTTAGTACTAATTCATGGAAAAAAATAAAGTTTGAGTTTCCGCAAATGTATGCTCCCGGAGCACCTTTAAATGGAGTATTGCATTGGGTATCTAAGACATTTCACGGACATGAAGACTCTATAATTACATTTGATTTGAACAAGGAAGTGTTTGGAGAGATGAATTTTCCGAATGAAACTTTTGGTAAGAGTTTATGGAAAAATATGAAAGTGGTGAAGGATTGTTTGAGTGTGTTTGATTATCGTTTTTACAGTGGTCTTCAACAATATATTGATATATGGGTGATGAAGGAATATGGTGTGGTGAAAAGTTGGAGTAGAAAAGTTAGATTGGGCCCGTTTGAAAATATAATGGTGTATCGTCCTCATTTGTTGTGGAGGGATGAAACTGAAATTTTGTGTGTATCTGATATTGGAGATATTGCCTCTTTTTCCCTTGATTCACCTCATGAGTTTACAAGGTTTGGATTAAAAGGTGATTGTGGTATGCTTTACCAGGAGAGTTTAGTTTCTCTTAATTAGTTAGTTTAAGAAGAGTTACTATGTTATGTTATATATTAATTCCGTGTTTTTGATTAACTCTCTGATATGTAATTGCGATCAACATTAGTAGTATGTCCAGTGTTTATGGTTGAATTTGTTTTGGTTAAAAGTTGTGTTAAATTAGTAACATTATCTTTTTCTTTTTGATATTCTCAAATTTATGATGTTTCGAAACACTTGAAATCTGATGTCATATTTTATAGTGTTAGGATCCTTGCCAACATAGAGCAGATCTATGGTTGAGAGCTATAAATTAAACATCTCGAATCAGGGATCTTGATATCAGTTTTCACCCAATAACCAATTGTCATATATTCCAAATCCTTCTAAAAGCTAAACAACTTATTATAATTTATAACAGATATATTTTGCTACCATTTGGAATAACATTGGGGAACATTTGCTATATCACATAATACATTCATGTAATTCACCCTACCTAATTTAAAGCTGAGTCAAAACTTGTTTTGTGATGTCACATTTGGGTATAGGTACATGAATGTGCTATTATCCTATTAGTGAACTTGCGTATAGAACAAGGGAGTCTTTTGAAATATAGCCTTAAATTGTATTATTTCTGTACATTTTTGTTGTTTTTTTACTTCTTTTTATATTGATGAGAATCAAGAATAGTGCAAACCCCAGGCCCCAGAAGAGAAGCTCCAGCATGGTTAATGGAAAATAAAAAGAAAATAAAAAGAGGAGAAGAAAGAAGAGAAACAAAAGAACTGGTCAGCCTTTTTATATCTCCTGATCAGTGATAGATACCATAATTGCAAAATAACTGATGGTGAATATGAAGATATTCAATTAAAAGAAGCGATTTAGATGATGGTATACAAAAAATGTTGACCATGACAGTTTTGTCACAGAAGAGTCTTCAGAATAGTCGTTGTTATCGATATCTTTAGGTCCCATGAAACAAGTTTCTGAAGCTCAATTGAGTGATAAAGAGGTTAATAGTCCATTGAAGCCCTGTGAGATAGATGTTAAATCGGAAAAGTTGAACCATTTTTCATTCCGTTAAGGCGATACATTTTTCATTCCGTTAAAACAGAACATCAGTTTGGAGCAAAAGAACATTATACCTTCTATTGCAGAGCCTAATTTTAAACAGATAGTAAAACAAGTTTGTAACCAATGTAACTAAAAGGAAAACAAAGTTACAGAAAGATATCAAGTGTTCTTGAGATTTGATTGCGCCTTTGATGTTAGAGTGGGACCCAAAACCGAGATTGTAATTAAGTTACAAGTCAATACACTCCATTCCAAATCATATTAAAGAAAGTATATGGGGAGTGGTGTAGTTTAAAAAATAGATTTTATGTTGATTACTATATATTATATACATATACATTAGTGGTGTACAATCTATGTTTGTTGCAGATAAGTTTTTCAATGCAATATTGAGAAGTTTAAGATGGAAACTAAAAATTACTCATTATCCATTATAACTTTTGTTTTTCAGCTCTTTTCCTTAAAAAAGCTCATGTTGTTAAACATATATATTTTTCCTTTTTCTTTAGATTTGTGGTGGCCATTTCAACACATACCTTTTTCTAAATCGGCTTGAATACCATATAAGTTCATTTAAAACATACCTGTTTTGGGATTTCAGGTGAGCTTGGGTTTTGCAGATTTAAATTCTAAGCTATCTCTATTTATTAAGCAACAATCTAAGTAATTATTTAGTCTTTTTGCGTAGTGTTAGCGAGGATGGCACTATATAGCGGAGCAGTCTCTGCTATTATTAGTATACTATTTGGATTACTATTAAATAGTCTTCCTTGTTACAGTATTCAAACTGATATTGATTGTCTAATATCAATATCAAAATCATTAAAAGACCCAACCAACATAGTATTCTCTTCATGGAACTTCGATAATAAAAAACCGAGGGGGCTATTTGAAAATATTTAGGAATTGAATGCTGGCATCCTGATGAAAGCAAGGTTTTAAATATCCAGCTTTCAGATATGGGACTTGAAGGTGAATTTCCTGAGGGTTTAAAAAAAATTGCACATCTATGACAGGGTTAGATCTTTCAAGAAACAAGCTTCATGGAAATCTATCATCTAATATCTCGTTAATAATTCCATTTGTGGTGAATCTTGACCTCTCAGGCAATAAATTCACAGGAGAGATTCCGATTAATCTTTCAAATTGTACTTATCTTAACAACCTCAATCTTGAAAGCAATCAATTCACGGGTCAAATACCTCCACAGTTAGGGCAGTTAAATAGAATCAAAACATTTAGTGTGGCAAATACAACTAATGTTGATCGCAATTACATATCAGAGAGTTTAATAAAAAACACAGAATTAATATATAACATAACATAGTAACTCTTCTTAAACTAACTAAGAGAAACTAAACTGTCCTAACCCAACACAGGCTACTTTTATCAAAGGGAGAGCGAAACAAGATAACATTACAAGAGGTTTCTTTCTTTATGAACAGTAAACTGAAAAAGGAGACACATTTTGCGGTTATTAAGCTTGATATGGCCAAAGCTTATGACCAGGTTAGATGGGACTTTTTAAGAACACTTTTGGAAGGAACGGGTTTTGCCAAAAATGGATCAATTGGATATGGAACTGTATCATGACAGTCTCATTCCAAATCAATATCAATGGAGAGAAACAACCGTTTTTCAAACCTGGACAGGGGCTTCGCCAAGGAAATCCACTTTCACCGTTATTGTTCTCTTTACTTACAGAATCTTTGATCATCATCATTTAACAGAAAGTTACGGATGGCGGGATACAAGGTATATGGATTACGCAAAACTGCTAGATTATTTCTCATCTTCTTTTCGCAGATGACTTGCTTTTCTTTCTCTCACTTGATGGACAAGATCTAGAAGAATTTCAGGAATGTATTGAGACTTATTGTAGTTGTTCAGGCCAGAGAGTCAACTTTAACAAGTCGGTTGTATGCTTTAGCAAACAAACGCCGAAGCCGATCAGGAAACAAGTGACTAAAACGCTTCTTATCTCAGAGGTTGAAGATTTGAGAAAATATCTTGGTATTCCATTATGTCACAAAAGATCGAAAGTGGACACTTTACAGTGGATTGTGGCTAAAGTTTTCGGTAAAGCGCGAGGATGGATCGCAAAACTCCTGTTTAAAGAAGGCAAATAAGTGATAATTAAAGCGGCCCTTCAGGAAATTCCTACCTATGCGATGTCTATTTTCTCTTTCCCGGTTGGTTTTTGTAAGAAGATAGCTTCTATAATTGCACGATTAAGGTGGAACTCTCTTCAGAATAGGAAAATCCACTGGCTGGAGTGGGAAAAGATGACAGCAGCCAAGATTATTTGAGGCTTGGTCTTTAGAGACTTGAAAAGGGCTAATACGACTTTACTGGCATGACAAGCATGGCGTCTACTCCAACACCCATAGACTTTAGCGGACATAGTTTTAAAAGGAATTTACTACCCGAATAAAGATTTCATAGAAGTTAAACCACGACAAAGTAGATCCTGGTCCCGGGTGAGCCTCCTTGAAGGTCGTGATTGTTCTGCAAGTTGGAGTCTTTTGATCTGGTTCTCTGAAGATCAATTAATATCAGATTGTTTTTAGAAAAAAAATATTTATAGGCACTATCATTTTTGGTATTTAAATTTTTGTTTTTCAGCTCTTTTCCTTTGAAAAGCTCATGTAGTTAAACATATATATATTTTTCCTTTTTTTTTTAGATTTGTGGTGGCCAAATTAACACATACCTTTTTCCAAATCAGCTTGAATACCATATAAGTTTATTTAACACATACATGTTTTTGGATTTCAGGTGAGCTTGGGTTTTGCAGATTAAATTTCAAAGTTATCTCTATGTATTAAGCGACAATCTAAGTAAATACTTAGTCTTTTTCCGTAGTGTTCGCGAGGATGGCACTATATAGCGGAGCACTCTCTACTATTGTTAGTGTACTTTTTGGATTACTATTGAATAGTATTCCTTGTTACAGTGTTCAAACTGATATTGATTGTCTAAGATCAATATCAAATTCATTAAAAGACCCAGGCAACGTAGTATTCTCTTCATGGAACTTTAATAACAAAACCGAGGGGGCTATTTGCAAATATTTAGGAGTTGAATGTTGGCATCCTGATGAAAGCAAGGTTTTAATTATCCAGCTTTCAGATATGGGACTTGAAGGTGAATTTCCCGAGGGTTTAAAAAATTGCACATCTATGACAGGGTTAGATCTTTCAAGAAACAAGCTTCATGGAAACCTATCAGCTAATATCTCGTTAATTATTCCATTTGTGGTGAATCTTGACCTCTCAGGCAATAAATTCACAGGAGAGATTCCTATTAATCTTTCAAATTGTACTTATCTTAACAACCTCAATCTTGAAAGCAATCAATTCACGGGTCAAATACCTCCACAATTAGGGCAGTTAAATAGAATCAAAACATTTAGTGTCGCGAATAATAAACTGCAAGGGCAAGTACCGATTTTCAATAATGCTAGTATTCCAGCGGAGAACTATAGAAATAATGCAGGACTATGTGGTGGACCATTAGCGACTTGCGAGGGTTCAAAGAAAAAAGGTGCTATACCCTTGATATTAGCCGCCGTTGGTGGAGTACTTGTTGCCGCTATAGTTGTAGGTACTGTCTCCTTTTTTTATTATCGAAGAGTTTCCCGAAAAAGAAAGTTAGGTGATCCTGAAGGTAATAGATGGGCTAAAAATATTAAGGGTGCCAAACATATCCAGGTATTTTTTTCTTTTTTCATTTCCTTTTGTGTTTTATAATTATTTAATGCTAAATTAGTTTATTCTTTCAGCTTTCGATGTTTGAAAAGTCTGTTTCCAAAATGAGATTAAGTGATCTAATGAAGGCTACAAATAATTTTAGCAACAATAATATTATTGGGTCAGGAAGAACCGGGACTATGTACAAGGCAGTACTTGAAGATGGAAGGTCTTTAATGGTAAAGAGGTTACAAGACTCTCAACATTCCGAAAAGGAATTTGCATCCGAAATGGCGACTATTGGAAATGTAAAGCATCGAAACTTAGTTCCCATTTTAGGTTTTTGCGTCGCAAAAAAAGAACGCCTTTTGGTGTACAAGTACATGGAAAACGGTACTTTAAATGATAAGTTACACCCTGTCGCTGAAGAAGGGACTGAAAGGACTGAAGTTATGGATTGGCTTCGAAGACTTAAAATCGGTATTGGAGCGGCTCGAGGATTTGCGTGGCTTCATCATAATTGTAATCCAAGGATTATTCATCGAAACGTAAGTTCGAAATGTATTTTACTTGATGGAGATTTCGAACCTAAGATTTCCGATTTTGGACTTGCGAGACTTATGAATCCTATTGATACTCATTTAAGTACTTTTGTAAACGGAGAATTTGGAGATTTGGGTTATGTTGCTCCGGAGTACGCTCGTACACTTATGGCTACACCAAAAGGAGATGTTTTTAGTTTCGGTGTTGTACTTCTCGAATTAGCGACAGGTGAAAAACCTACTCATGCGTCTAAAGCTCCTGAATCGTTTAAAGGTAGTCTTGTGGAGTGGATTTCTCAGTTATCTAAAGATTCGAAACTTCATGATGCGATTGATGTAACTTTAGCTAAAAAGGGTTATGATAGTGAGATTTTTCAGTTCTTAAAAGTGGCGTGTAGTTGTGTACTTCCAGCTCCTAAAGAAAGACCAACTATGTTTGAAGTGTATCAGTTTCTTAGAGCTATTGGTGAGCGTCATAATTTTGTGACAGAAGATGACTTAATGATGATGTCAGAAAGTGGTGATGGAGATGTACTAGAAGAACTCATTGTTGCTCGAGATGTAGTAAAGGTTACTTGAAAGGTAAAGTAAGGGTATAGTGTTAAGTTGACTCTTAAATGATTGTAATTATATTATTATACATTATAATATGTTTTTGAAATAAGTATGGAATTTTAGTGTGCTCGCTATTGATTTCTACGGTTAATAGAGTATGTAGACCTGCTCGTTTCTTTAACTATTATAGTGAAATGCTTTTGTATTGTGGTGTAATGTCCCTTTTCTGAAATGTCCTTATTTTATTACTTTACATGTTTGTTTAGTTCATGAGAGTTGAAGGTTATTTTGTACAATAAAGAGACTTGTATGCCATTAATATAGAGAACTATAGGACAATTTATTCCAATTTAACCAATATCCCTGATTCTGAGATGTTTAATATTCAGCTCTCAAACCATTAATCTGCTAAATGTTAGCAAGGAAGCTAACACTAACCAACATGCCATTAGATTTAAATTTTAAAAAAATATCAAGAACCTGATAATTTTAAAAAGAAGAAATTAAACTTGTTCCTTCAAGTTGTAGCAGAGAGTAATAATAAACACAAAATTCATAATATAAAATAAGCTGAGCAGTTAACAAGTAGCTCTTCTTAAACTAACTAAGAGAAACTAAACTTTCCTGGTAAAGCATACCACAATCACCTTTAAATCCAAACATTGTAATCTCATGAGTCGAACCAAGGGCATAAGAGAAAATATCTTGCAGTTTCATCTCTCCACAACAAATGAGGACGATACACCATTATATCTTCATACGGGCCCACTCTAACTATTCTACTCCAACTTTTCACCACACCATATTCCTTCATCACCCATATATCAATAGCAAGTTCAATATCATTGCAAGAACGATAATCAAACACACTCAAACAATCCTTCACCACTTTAACACTTTTCCATAAACTCATACCAGAAGTTTCATTCACAAACTTCATCTCTCCAAACACTTCTTTGTTCAAATTAAACGTAATTATGGAGTCTTCATGTCCGTTCAAAGTCTTAGATAACCAATGCAATACTCCATTTAGAGGTGCTCCTGGAGCATACATTCGCGGAAACTCAAACTTTATTTTTTTCCATGAATTAGTTCTAAGATTGTATACCCCAGTTATGTCTGTTTCTTTTCCATATTCCATAAACGCAACAACTTTATACTCGTTTTTCCCACAGTCAAAGCCTAATCCAAATGCTTCTACATAAACCTCATGCTTTGAAGATGAAAAAAAGTTTGGCCTAGGAAGCACTTTAAAGTCTCTAACAGCTGGATTAGCTAAAACAATGTTTTGTTTATATGAGAAACAAATCAAGCCATTACAAGGCAATGAAACCTCGGGTTTTTTACCATACAACACATCTACACGGCTTTGAACAAAGGTGTAAGGTATCTCTACATCTGAGGAGATTCGAGCAAGTGATTCACATGAATGAAAGGACAACAATTTTTTTTGGTTAACAAGCTGGGTAATTAAAACACACTTAGCTTTGTTTTGTTTTAGGTGCAAGCTGATGAAATTAGGGCTTTTGATCAAACGAGACCAACCTTTAGAAACACACCGGAAACGCACCAATGACTTGACAGGCAATTTTACTAGAATCTCGACAATCAATTCTTGAGGTAAACTTTTCTCCATTTTTGAAGTTTTGTCCATTTTTGCAAGCTCACTGCAAAATTTACATGAATAACAATCAACAATCAACTCTTTCTTGGGTTAATTTCACTATCAGTTAACTTTGATAGCAGTTTTAACTTATCTTTTGATTTCTCGATATGATCATCTACTACTATTTTTATTTAAACACAATATAAAATTCCTCAAGCACAATATTACACTGTTAGTTTTTTTTACATAAATAATAAACATGTCAAAGGTAAAACTTCAAACAAGTTTCATGATCCGGACTGATGGATCTTGGTTGAAAAGACATTGCTGGTTGAACTTTAATAAAATGTTGTTGATTGATAAAAAAAAAAACTTCAAACAAAAATGTAACTCAAAATTGATAAAAATGTCTCAAGCAGAAAATAAAACTAAAAAGATAAAAATGATCACAAAATTAACAAAGGAAAATTCTCGTACGTGTGTATAGAGTAAAAATTACCTGTAAAAGGTTGATGAGATATATAGGCTAAGGTGGAGATGATGAACGATGAGGTAAAAGAGCTGCGTTTAGTTCTTTTTCTTTGAAGACGATGAAGACCTCTCTCGAGTGTTCAGACCGTTTTGATAAAAGAGCAGCAAGCCAAAGAGAATTGTGGGCCCCACGGGTTTATGAAATGCTATAAGATTCTAGCTGGCCTGTGTTATATTTAACATTTATATTAAAGTTAAAATCATATATAATTTTATTTATTAAAACTTTTTAAGTAGAAATTATAATATTTGTTAAAAATATTAAAAAATTATTTTTAGATCCAGAATTACTTTAAATGTTTTTTATGTAATTTTTTTTTAAATCTATATAACTTTTAAAAGTTTATGTATTGTAAAAAAAAATCTTAAACAAATAATAAATGTGTTGCTTTAAATTGTTGACAACAATATTGAAAGTTGAATGAATATTACCCTTCCTACCTAAACCAAGGGTTATTAGGATTTTAGTATTGTGATTACCAGGGGCGGAGCCAGGATTTGTTGTTAGCGGTCAAAGGAGTTCAAGGGCAACGCCCTTGAAATTCATTTTTTAAACTTATTTGCATTATAGATTCATCTATTATGCAAAAATTACAAAATAAATTCTTATCTTATACCAAATTACATTATAGGTCCCTATATTATACCAATATTACTCTTAATTAATTAAGTAATAGAAAGAATAATGCAATAAATAACTTTATGCATATTAGATAAGGGTTATTTAATAGAAGACTATTATTAGATATTTAATTTAATTTTTATGTACCAAAAGAATGGACATATAAATCTAGACAAGTGGAGCATATAATAACAACTATTCTTTTACCAAAGAAGACATGTAAAATACGATCTAGTCTGGTTGCAATTTTTCATGAAATTACAACTCTAAAAACAAGATTTTACAGGATAGTTTGACCATTGATTGATTTCCCTAAAGTTGGGGGTGGGTTGGTCTTCTACTAGTTTCATCTTATGAACAATGCTCTCCTTGGGAACCAAACTTGGAGACTTATCTATCGATAGATTAGATGCTTGATTTTTAGAGTTTTTAAGGCATTTATTTCCCTCACTCCTTCTAGGATGTCTCTAAGAAATAAGGGGTTTTGTGGGTTTAGACCAACCTCTAACTAACTGGGATATCATCTACATCAACTAGGACACAAATTGGCTACCAAAGTATGAAACTTGTCAAACCTGATTTCAGTGATTTGACAACGCTAAACTGTCTAATTATTCCTATATAATTTGGATGAAATTTTTAACTTATTGAGCATTTATTTATGTCCAAATTTTAGAACTTTTCTTTAGAATACCATATTACAACATTGATCAAGAGGACATACCATGTTGGATTTTTACCGAGTCTTAAAAAACTTGACTAAATCTGGACTATTTGATTAACAAGGAAAATGTAAGAATGGGTATTTATGTCTCATCTTCAGATCATGGGAATATTTCAACATATAACTTAGTTTGGCATAATACAGCTCTCATTAATGAGTTTTATGATTATTTATACTTAATGAAATCCCGACCAGATCCAACATCTTTAAACAAAATGTGTGTCTGTTCTGATATGCCTCTTATGTATTAGATACCATGATACAATCACAACCTTCTTATCACATGCCTAATTAGCCAAAATACTGGAATATATATATTCTTCAAATACACACTAAACCCATATCGTGTTTGCTTATAGAAAAACTGGTTTCTTATGATTACTAATTTATGTTTTAATTGTGGTTGGCCCAAATAATATGTAGAAACTCTTAAACCATGTCATGCTGGAATATTGGGTTACAAAGACGGCAGATACTATTCTAACAATATTACGTAGGATGAAGGTCGAGTTGATAAGATCATCAAGACATACATGAGTGAATTTTTCACTTATGGGAACACCCAAAATCATGTTTTACAAGATAAAACTTCTACAAATAATAAAGGCTACTAGGAATGTGGATTTCTTAACTAACCATTTTCATCTAGGATAATGATCCAACTGACATTTGATTAAACCTCTAAGACCTTTAAGGGAACATGAATACTCAAAACATCTAATTTAACCTAATGCAATCTTCACTTGAAGGAGATACTTTAGCAATCACGAAAGGTATAAATTGTCCCTGAAAACAAACCTAAATATAATTTGGATGTGTACGATATTCTTGAAGTTGTTCAAGGAATTAGAAATCAGTCTTGAGCAAGATAGATTGTTAGGTCTCTTTTAGGTAAAGTTGTTCATCAATATAGGGATTATGGTATGCTTGCCACATTCCTTGTTAGGATAATGGAAATGCTGATTTTCTTTCTAAGTGTGTGAGGTGCTTGACCCTAGGAGTGTGGGAGATTTTTCCTTGTAATATTATTCCTTCTTTCCTCTAGCATAATTGGATCATACTAGTATCAGTTACCGTAAAGGATTTTGATCATTTTCTTGCGATTATTAATATGTTATACTAGACGACAAAAAACCTGCATTTTGATTATTATTTACAAAAAAAAATTAAAATTTATAAGTAGTTTCACAGCTACCAGTTTAATTTGTTGGGAGACTCAAACAAGAAGTTGTTGATTGCCTATTTTATCAAATTATGATATCATCATAAGTTGTATCAAGGTGTTTTAAACATTGTAACATTATCTATGATTATCCACTAATAAATATTTCATAACATTCCTTGTATAATCACTGGAACATATGTCTCAACCTTCTAAAAAAATCCCAATAAGACAAATTTTGATGAAGAGAAAAAAATACACCATTTCTTGGAGAAAATAACTCATATTTTCCCTGCCTTGTTAAATCTTACCATGAGAACTCAGTGGGAAAAAACATGGTGAAATTAAAAGAGTACATAAGTCAGATATATATTTTTTCCTTGTTACAGTATTATCCATATTCATTAATGCATTTTATGCTTGTGAGCTTGTATTTTGAATGTCATTTCTGGTAAATATTTAATGCATGAATATACTAGATTTTTATTTCTGAGTATGTGTTGAAAGTAGAAAACACAATTTACTTAATCAGAGAAAATGGTTATAGTATTCTTATAATAATGGAGGTTTAGATTGTCACATCAAAAACATGCTAGGAAAAATAAAGTAAATGATACTTTTGCCCCCTGGGTTTATACGTGATTGACAGGTTGTCCCCTAAGTCTTAAAATACGCCTTGTTGCCCCCTAAGAGTTACTTTTGTGAGCCGTTACCCCCTGGGCGTATTTTCCGTCCATTTTCTCCGTTAAATCCGACGTGGCAATTCCATGTCATATTTTTTCTTTTTTTTAATTCTAATACTAATTAACTATTTAATTAACTTAAAACAAGGGTAAAAAAGATATTTTATAATAGTTTTAATATTTATTAATAGAAACAATAAACCCCCCCCCCCCCTCCCCCAACCCACCCCCACCCCACCCCACCCCCCACCGAGACACCCCTACCCCTTCTTCTTCCCCATTCTTCTTCTTCTTCCCGTTCGTTTGGTTCTTTAAAAAAAAATCAAGCAAACACAGTGAGCACCATTGGAGGAAAGCTTGAAGATCTTCAACTTGCTTTACAAACCACAAAATTGTATCTTCCTTTGTTACGCACTTACGTTTCAAAGTAATCTCGGAGTCACTGAATCCACCATATCCTTAAGTGCCTTCTCTGATTCTTCCTTTACAAACTTTTTGTCACGAGAAGTTGCATCTCTGATATCAATGGATGAATCATTTTTCTGATACAATCATTTTTAGCAATTGAACCGATAACTTCATTTCTTAAAAAAAATTAATAACAAATCTGCAATCCAAAAGACATTGTTGTATAGATCCGGGGTTGGTTGATAAAGGGAGGAGAGATGGGGGTGTAGGAGAGGGTGAAGTTGGGGAGATGGAGATGGATGGGGTTGGGGAGGGGCTGGAGAACCCATCGGAGTTGAAGATGCTGCAGAAATAAATTGCAGTCCAGGTACCTGGCGAGCCGCATACATTACAACTCCTGGAACCTGATGTACACTACTGCTGGTGCAAACCCCACGACTCTCCTGCTGCAGCTCCGATCGAATCAACACAGCAGCACCACCCGCCTGCTGTTCGCGAGCTCCCCAACTTTAAGGATGAAATTTTGAGTTTCAAGAAAGTTGCTTCCATTCTTGTTGAATATAAAAAGTGTTAAGTTAAGGTAAGAAAGATTAACTTGATAGAAAAGAGAAGCATAATACAAGTGTTAAGTTTGAATGTTTTTTTTTAGAAGAACCAGGTCGGGAGGAAGAAGAAGAATGGGGAAGAAGAAGAAGGGGGTGGGGTGGGGGGATGGTTTTATTATTTTTATTTAATAATATAAAACTATTTATAAAATTTGTTTTTTGCCCTTGGTTTAAGTTAATTAAATAATTAATTAAGATTAGGATTAAAAAAAAGAAAAAATATGACATGGAATTGCCACGTCGGATTTAACGGAGAAAATGGACGGAAATAGGGACCAGGGGGTAACAGGTAACAAAAGTAACTCTTAGGGGGTAACGAGGCGCATTTTAAGACTTAGGGGGAAACCTGTCAATCGCGTATAAACCCAGGGGGAAAAAGTGCTATTTACTCGGAAAAATATAATGGAATTAAACATTGGTGAAGGAAAAAAGTACAATTCACAATTATCATATCCCCTCAACTTGATATGAATCATGAATACTAGTTTTTTGAGCATCATTTCCCATTTTTTTAGTTTGTTTTGGAAAGTCGTTTCTAGTATACTTTAGCGGTTGAATATGTTAAATTATGCTTGAACAAGTTTGCTGAAAGTAGTTGACAACATTTCATTGAATATACTATAGAAACTTTCTGATGAAATATGTTTCATCATGTCACAAGCTGGCAACTATTGATTCATGTGATATACAATGAATTCTCCTTAAATATCATAGTTAAATTATCCATATGAGAAAGTAATTTACATATTTTATGAGGATAATAGATCCAAACAGTTAGATTATAGGTTGATCTTATGAAAGAAAATAAAATCTCAACATTGTCTTAAAAGGCAACATCAAACGTTGGTTTCTTAAATATCTAGTATAAAAGTATGTCATCATAAGTAAATACACTGCATTTTCATCATAGTAAAATATTTCATATTTTCATCCACATATGGGTCTAGTGAGTCTGTATTCGATTCTAATACATTTCAATTGAATTTCTATTGGATTTTTCCAATTAACTAGCTAAACAATTGCATTATGATATGATACTTAATGACTTGAAAACTTTTCATCGTCTTCTCAAGAAAAAAAAGGATTTCACGTTATTTTGTAATATTCATTATATAATATTATTAAAGATAACCTCATGGGATAAAATATATTTCCAAAGCATCCCCATACTTCATGCAATCTCATGCTTAAGCCGTTATTTATTATTCAAGTATTTAGATTTTTTTTGTGCATTTTATGTTCTTTAAAAACCCCTTATATTTTGGGAATTTTTTGTATATTATGTTTTTTAGGGGATTTTCATACTTCAAGAACTTGTTGTTCTTCAATAATTCTAACCCCAGCCCATCGGTTCTTTTAATCATGTAAAAAAAATCTAGTACTTCAGTCACTCTTTGTGCTTTGTGAACCTATTGTGCTTCTGAAACTTATTGTGTTTCAGGAACCTATTATGAAATTCATGACTTAATATTTTTATCATATTATATATTATTGAGTCATTAATTTTGTGATTTTTGGGTCGTCTTATGTGTGTTTTAGTAAATTGTATCGCCTTTTATGATTTTTGGGTAGTTTAGAAAGTTTACATCATATTAGTGTGCTTCGACATATCTATGGTGTAGATTCACGAATTTCGATGCAAAATGAGAGATCAAGGATGATTCCGTGAAGGTGAAAAGAGTAAAAGTGGAACAAGAAGATTCCCAAAGTAATCCCAAGCTTGAGTTAGAGCGAGGCCAAAGCTCGATGAATACTTGGACATAGAGAAAAAGACAAGGAGGTCCGTGCAATAGGGGATTTTGTGGTAAATTTGTATGTCACAATGATGAAGACAGGTAACGAGCAGCCACATAAGACAAGTCAAGAAGATGTCAACACCATCCAGAATTGCAGATTGTGGTGGTAAGCCTTGTTCACCTCAATAGTATTGTTTATTTTTCTATGATAATATTCACTAAGTTTATGAAGCATAATTGTATATTTCTCTGATCCTGGTGTACCCTCAACACCAATATTAGCCTAAAGAAAATAGGGTATGGTATACACTTTTTTGGATATAAGACCATAAAATCCTTACTCTATGTGAATAATATAGGGGATGGGTCGCCCAAATTCTTTTACATGAACACGTAACTATGAGCATACCTGCTAACTAACATTACAAGTCCATACTTAAGTACTTACAACAAGTATCTAAATGTGGAATGAGTTTGTGGGTACATATCCACCCATTCTAAATACATTTTTTATTTTATTTAACGTGCTAAATTAGTGTTGGGATGAATTATGGGGACTAATTTCTAAAACCGGTGTTATAACAGGGTGATTTGTGAGCAAGTAATTGCCGTATTACAAACACTCCCCGCATGTATATATTAAATACATTTGATATTATATTATAGTTATACAATATAATATAATATTTAGTTTTAAAGAATTCTACAATTCTATTTAATTATAAACTCTATTAAAACTTTAAATATCTAGCCTATAGATGTAACACTTAAGTAAAAGTAAATACTAAATTTTATGGCAAAAAACAAAGTTAAATACAATTTACTTGTAACAATATAATAAGAAAACTTGTTTATGACTAACTATTTCATATATAAGATTCTTTTATTATGGTTATGTCTAACTATTATTAATATTGTTTTAGAATTCAACAGTACTTGAAATTTAGTTATGATTAGTTTTAGTGTTACTACTGATATAATGATATATTTTATCATAATTTTTAATGTAAAAATTATGAATTAAGTTCAATACCAAATATAAAAAAAAATCGGGGGTATAACCTAACTTCCACAAGGATTTAAATAGCTGGGCACATCAGAACGTGGAAAAAGCGATGTAAGGGTGAGTAAGGTTGTAGGGTTTTCCTTTATTTTGTAGGGAAGGGTATTTGGAGGGGTTTTACAAATTTAGACAAAAAAATACAAGTTATTTATTTAGAGGGTCTTAAGGAAAAATAAATGAAGCAAAATGGATTAGGTCTTGGAATGGGTAGCATAGGAGCCTTGCTTGAAACCAACGTCTAAAATTCCCTCAAAGTTTTGAATAAGAACAAAACACTATATAATTTCAAAATTTAACAAAACTAAGGACAATCACTATCGGACTGTCACCGCTTGAGACACTGTTCAAGTTGCTCACCGAGCAACTTTTTGACACTAAGCACGATAAAGCCACCAGATTTTTGTCGTTATCGTAGAGAGATCAGTGTGTTGTATGCATAGCGTAATAGGATCTAATTTGTCAATGTGACATTCTTTATGTTGTGCTCAGTTTGTTGTATTCGATGTAGTGCCCGTTGTAGCGCTTTGTGTATCGTACACAATGTGTTGTACCCTGTGTGTCATATACTCAGTGTGCAATTTATTTTACAAATTCATTTTTTAATACATAACACTCAAGTTAATTAATAAACTTAAACTATAAAATAATAACTATACATACATATATATAATTATTATTTCACATATGTTTAAAGGGTGAATGCCCAATAACCACCTGCCACCTTAGCCACTTGCCCATAAATGGCACTTAAGGTAAATATACCTTAATGCCCTTAGCCCAATAACCACCTGCCACCTTAGCCACTTGCCCATAAAAGGCACTTAAGGTAAATATACCTTAATGCTTACTGCTGTCTACTGCTGCTGCCAAGGGCGAGTAGTGGACTTGTGCAAGTACAATTTTTGTCAAGGGCGAGTAATGGGAGTGTTTCCCACAACTCGTGCAAATACACTTTTGTACTGTATGGGCTAATGTGAGTAATGGGAGTGTTTCCCACAACTCGTGCAAGTACACTTTTGTACTGTATGGACTAATGTTGAGTAATGGGAGTGTTTCCCACAACTCGTGCAAGTACACTTTTGTACTGTATGGACTAATGTTGAGTAATGGGAGTGTTTCCCACAACTCGTGCAAGTACACTTTTGTACTGTATGGACTAATGTTGAGTAGTGGGAATGTTTCCCACAACTCGTGCAAGTACACTTTTGTACTGTATGGGCTAATGTTGAGTAATGGGAGTGTTTCCCACAACTCGTGCAAGTACACTTTTGTACTGTATGGGCTAATGTTGAGTAATGAGAGTGTTTCCCACAACTCGTGCAAGTACACTTTTGTACAGTATGGGCTAATGTTGAGTAATGGGAATGTTAATGGGAGTGTTTCCCACAACTCGTGCAAATACACTTTTGTACTGTATGGGCTAATGTTGAGTAATGGGAGTGTTTCCCACAACTCGTGCAAGTACACTTTTGTACTGTATGGACTAATGTTGAGTAATGGGAGTGTTTCCCACAACTCGTGCAAGTACACTTTTGTACTGTATGGACTAATGTTGAGTAATGGGTGTGTTTCCCACAACTCGTGCAAGTACACTTTTGTACTGTATGGACTAATGTTGAGTAATGGGAATGTTTCCCACCACTCGTGCAAGTACACTTTTGTACTTGTGGGCTAATGTTGAGTAATGGGAATGTTTCCCACCACTCGTGCAAGCACACTTTTGTATTATCGTCAACATCTGCAAAAATGAATTAAGGAATAATTACCAAAAAACACGATTATCAATATTTGAACATTTAAAATCCAATTTCCAACAAATTACCAGAAAAGTAAAATAATAATTAATTTCGAATTATATTAAATAATAATTATATGATATATGTTGATTACCATAATTATGTATGTATAATTAATGGGTGTTTTAGAGAAAGAAAATAAATATTGTGGGAGAAGTGAGAGAATTAGGTGAAGAGAATGATATGCTTAGTTTTACAAGGAGGGAAAATTTGGAGACGGCGGCTGGGGTGGGGTAAAATAGGAAAGAAAAAAAAAGAAGTGCCTTTTATGGGCAAGAAGAAAGCGGCGGGGGTGAGGAGACATTAATTCTAATTTGAGGTGTTTTTTGGGCAATAATCCATGTTTAAATGTAATAAATATTAATTAATAAAATTAATTAAAAAACTAACCAGCTAATGAAAAAAAAGAGAAAGAAAAAACAATCTTTCAGCTTTGAAAATTAAAATATAGGATGATTGCTGATGATGTCACCCGCGTGACATCAGAGATGACGTTTTTAGTGATGTCATGACCTTCTTCTCTAAACTTGTTTTTTGATTTTTGTAACTTGGATCTACACAAATTCACCGTGAATTTGCAAGATCCGCCATAGCCCAACCATCTGTCCTGACCTCCGAAGCTTTACCATAGCTGAACCACCCTCCAAAACTTCAAAATCACTTAACCACTGGCTGAACCACATTCGAAGCTCCAAGCTCACAAAAGAACCATAGCTGAACCACCATAATGGAACTCACGAATAAGAAAACTTCTCAACGAAACTCTAAAAACACTATTAATGGTCGAAGCACAAACCGATCACCATCTCCATAGCCATAACTTGAACTCCCAAACCCAGATCAAACTCACAATCTCAGCTCGAACTCAATAGCCATAATTTAAAGGATCTTTTAAAAACTTGACTAGATCTTGGACCATAATGGTATTTATCCTAACTATGTAACATTCTCAAAATGTTAAACCTGTATCTTGAATACGTCACAGGTGTGTTTATATGTCCTAATTGTTTTGTGAAAACCTGACTTAGGATACTTAGATTGTTTTACACTTTATATATACCAATTTGTAAAATTTATTGTGCAAGATGTGATTCAGAGCTCTTGTGAATTTCATATTGTTGGAGATACTTAGAGGGATTTCGGATGTAAGAATATAGCGACTACCTAGATTCGAACATAAAAGAAAAATCATACCAAGAAGAAACAAGACCCACTTAGAATCTTGGTGTAAGTGTGTAAGGAGGAATCTTTTGTCCATGCTCAGGGCCTGGTGAGAGATTCTGAATTCTCGGTAGAGGAATTAAGGAAAACTATCATTTATTAAGATTATAAGCTGATTTGAAGAAAACTTATAGTTCAAGATGGAAAATTAATTTTTGGGTCTTTGACCAATAGAGCCTTGTGCAAGACTTTTTTTCATTCAAAAGAAAGTGAAGAAAATTATATTCTTATTAAAGGCTCTTTAATTTTAGTCTCCCTAAAATTCCTCTGAACTATAAAGAAGGGTCAGAAGTGAAAGGCCATCTCAAAAATCATATACCAGTCTAAGCATGTCTCTCTCTTTGAGTTAGAAGTCCAATTTTTTTTTTTAACATCCCTCATTGAGAAGGTAAATGGAAATAATAAAATTTATATTCCATGAATGTGTTTGTGATTGATCTTCGAGACACAGTCCCATGTTTTCCTCCTCAGATTGTAAGCTTGATGTGTTTGTTCCATTCAAAAAAAAAATCAATCTAATCGTCTTTCAGACACAATCTTATGATTCCCTCCCCAGATTACAAGCTTGATGTGTATATTACCATTCCAATAAAATGAATAAAATGTTTGAAATTATAAGGAGTCTTCCCGTACTACTATAGAAAGAGTACTTTGGATTTTCATTCTACACATAAACAACCAGCCAAGAAAGAAAAATGTCTCTATATCTCTCTCCATTTTTCTACATGTTGAGATCTAAGAATAGTAGTGTAATAATAGTAATCCAACAAGAAGATATTGACTATACCCGGAAAATCTTTCTTAAGAAAGTGATATACATTATTCACGCTATTACGTCATAATTGATTTGTTTGTTGTAATTCATATTCCTATTAAACTATAAACTTTTTGTAAGTTTATCAATAATTATTTCAAATTAATAAAATAGTGATTTTTTGATCAATTCTTTTTTTAAATAAAATAACATTTTATTTCTTTTCGACCAGGGATGCATTCATTTTTTTCTCACCAATTTAATAAAAAAATTAATTTTTGAAACTCAGTGATGAATAAGGCTCTTTTTTACTCTTCCCACCTTTTTGTGTCCGCTCCATTAAATTCAAAACCAATTTCCTGCCATGACTAAATTGGAATACTTGAAGGGAACACTCTATAAAATATTTTAGATACAAACGATTCAGGGAAGAACAATGATGTGGTCAACAACATGAAACGTGAAGAGGAAAACCTCCTAGAGGAAAAGTGTAATTCTTACATAGCTAATGGTTCTAAAACTATTGTTGTTTAAGGTGACTATTATACATCTAAAAGGATTAAACAAAAGGGTCTAATCAAGAACAAGTGGGTCCTGGACACTGTAACGTCAAACCAAATATGTTCAAATAAGAACATGTTTAAGGAGTTTGAGGAAACGTATGCTAAATACTATGTATGCATGGGAAACTCATCCACGACCCGCGTCATTGGAAATGGAAAGGTTGTCCTCAAACTAACCTTGGGTAAATCTATATTTTTATTTGATGTTCTCTTTGTCCACTCATCCTGTGGAAATGTGATCTATGAAAGCCTCCTCAACTCGGTAGGCCTTAGACTAATCTTCGATGGGGGAAAATTGGTTATACATAAAAATGGTGAACCTATTGGGACACGATACGTGGATGGAGGGGCATATGTGTACTAAACATCATGAAATAATATGGATAAAAATGCACCTATTTATCTTTCAATGTTTAGTCCTTGTATGTGTGGCATGATAACCTAATAAACCTATGTGTTCTAGTTGTGTTCAATTATTCAGACTAATATATGTTCACAACATTGATAAGTTTGTTAAATATCAAATATGTGAAAAAGTCCAAATATGCGAAATGATCCTTTAAAGTCAATAACTACTTAAAAGACTGAAACATTTGACCTAGTGCACTTTAATCTAGCTAGGGCTTTGAACCAACATATTTGCAAAATCATTAACATAGGTCCTAAAGGTGCGATGAACATTTTTTAATAGGTGGTTTAGTGAAACAAATAGAATAATCTATGAATTGAGTGCTTTGTATGCGTCCCAACAAAATAACATAGTTGCAATATGATGTCTGCCTATTTTTTCAAAATATTATCTCTCAGAAGACATCATATTAGGTGAATATTTAACTTATTTGATAGAATTTCATGCTTATTTTGTCATATTGCACTTTCTTCCCTTGGAATTAGACTATTTGCATTTTAAGAGCTTGTGTGCGTTAATTTGTTTGTTTTTAGTATAAAGTTCTTAGGTTCATGGATTCTATGGAGAACCAATACAAGGAGGAGAAGTGATAATTAAAGTCTTAGATCAAGTGGAGGAGCCAAAGGAAAGAAAAGAATTTCCGAAGAATTGACTACAGAAGTTGCAAATCTGAATGGTTGTTACTAATTGCTGTTTTTAGGCTACATAGGAGCGGATTTAGTCTTTGGGCTGTGAAATAGGTTTTATTCCTTATTGAGTTAGGAAGATTTAGCAACTTTAATGAGTCCATTTGGAGTTGATATGCAAAAGTTAAAGCCGTTTTACTCAGGTTTGTACACCAGTTACAGGAATTAAAGAAGAAGATGATCTTGGGCTTTTTCTAATTTGATCTAATTCTCTTAACTGGTGGGTCCTAGGGTGTTATAAAATAAAGTGCAAAATAGAGGAACCACTTAACCGCAAGTGTACGGTTGTCCCAAGTAATATATGATAATCAAGTTCGTTCTCAAGGACGGATTAGGTTCAACCCAAATATTAATCAAGTAGTAGGAATAATTGCTAAACAGAAAATAAAAGATAATAATTTTTGTTTGGGTTTTGTAAAATAAAATTGCAAATAAAGTAAAGACTAAAATTAAATTAACAGAAAGAAAATAAAGCAAATAACGACTAACTTCAGATAAGAGAGATACTTGAGTCTCGCAAAGGAATCCACTTAATCAATATAATCTATGCTATGTTTAAGGGTAGAATTGGAATTATAGTATTAGTCGGGACTCTAATATCTCCTCGCCCCCTGTCGGGTGGACCTAGAAGCTATCCTAAAGTATCATAAACACCTGTATGGTCGAATATGGCTCTTCGGATGATATGATTTTACCTCTTTGGCTATGTAACTAGTTAAGCCTGTCGGTCAATAACGGACATTACACGGGTATTACCTAGATCTGTATTCAAACCCCCCTGTCGGATGATCACTTCGCCACTAAAGTGAATAGCCCAAATACTAACAGCTAATTCTAGTTGCGCGGAAAAGAATTAGTAATGAAAACAAAGTAATAACCAATATATAAAAATCAATCCTATTTAAATCTAAATAATCCCAAATTCAAAACATAGATTTAATTAATTAAGGTTCATCCCTTTAATGCGATTCTCAAGTATAAAGAAATTTAGCTCATAATGAAATTAAAGACTAACATAAAATAAAAGGAATTCATGTTTCAATTACAAAAGATAGATAAAAACCTAAAGGGTTGAATGACTATTGTTGGAAGAACAGGATTCCTCCAGCTTCTAACTTCTTCTCTCCTTCGTGCTCTGACTTGAAAACCTTAAGCCTCTTGTTTAATTCTCTGAAGTGTGTGAAAGTAGGAGGTTAAGGGGTGTATTTATAGGTGTTGGAGGACCCTAGGTCGAATTTTTCTTGGAGTGGAAGACAAGTCAAAGACTCTTAAATTCGTAGCTCTAAATTCTAGGAAAGGTAAGATTTTGCTGCTGATTTGATTTGGTCATATCTTTTTCAATACTTATCCGTTTGAGAAGTTCCAATATATGAAACTTCTTGTCTTGGAAAGAGCTTTCTATTGGTGCTCGTCCAGAATCCATGCCAGTCTTTTATTATGATTTAATCTCTAAAACGTGGCTGGATTTTCAGATTCACAAGGCAGCTTTATCTTTTCCTCCTTTGAATAAATCTTTCCTAAATCTTCTTATTTCAATGTAAATCTTCTTTCCTTTCATCTTTATCTTGACTTGGCCTCTAAGTAATTACCATTTATCTTTTAAAGCTTCACATTAAATAAATAATTAAACCGCATATGCTTAAAAAGAATAAATCAATAAATCAAGAAATCGAAATAGGAAAGTGTACTCTAAAAATAGAAACTCGACTAAAAATCATTCCTAACACTCTAAAATACACTAAGACTTTATTCTCACTTCTCCTCCTTGGGTTGGTCTTTCATGAGATTTCAAGAACCAATTAACTTTGCATTAAAAATAGTCAAATTTTGGCATAAAAGCTCAGATTCTGCAAATAGTTAATTTCCAAGGGGAGAAAGTGTAATATGATCAATTAAGCCTAAAAGTCTATCAAATAAGTCATTTATTCACCTAAAAGGATGTCTCCAAGGTGCTAATAATTAGAAAAAATTGGGAGACATCAAGACCCCAAACTCAAACCTTTGTCGTCCCGACAAAGTAAAATAAAAACAAAGGATCTTTTAGGTGAACGCAGAAGGTAGAATCTAGTAAATAATCCCAAAGCAAAGCTTAAAACAAATTTCATATAGTCTAACCTAGGGATAATATACACCTACACTTATCATGCAAAATCAAATACAAAACAATATCAATCCAAAATTAATTTCGCAATGCTAGAAGGTTACGCTTATTAATTATCTCAAGATGGTGGCTATAGGGTGTTCCTCGATATTTACTTGTATTGAATGCTCCACTTAGAATAATCCCTATTAACTCACTGTGCATCTAGGAATCACGAGGACTTTACGGTTTTAGCATAGGCTGAAGGACGGTATGGTATGTATATTTGGTAAATTTGAAGTGAGCTTTTGGCTCTCTCCTCACTTACCATCAACAAACTGTCCAAGAGCTTGAGTTTACACTCGAATAACGTTCTCACTCAACCCAATTGACGCGCTTAATTAGCGTCACCAATTCAAACATGGAATTCCATGTTTATAACACTTAACCTAATGCATTTTTTTTTACCTTTTTCTTCTTCTGCTTTTTCCTCAGCTTCTTCCTCCTCCTCCTTCTCCTCTTCCTCTTCCTTTTCCTCATCTTCTGAATCTCTTTGTGTCAGAGATACGACACTATCGTCATCTTCTTCTTCTTCATTCTCTTTTTTTAACCCAAGTTTTTCTTTTTCCTCATCGCTTATGACTATCTTCTTTCTAACCTGTGGAAGATATGTACAGTTTTAGTTAACTGTTTAAGTTATATATATATGTAAATCTTATGTTTAGTTTACCTCTTTTTTTCTTAGTTTGTCAATTACTGCCGATTTATACTTTCTGTCTCTATCATCTAGCTTCCATCTCAGAATTCTTGGCCAAGCATTTTGTCTTAATTTAGTTCCCAAAGATGTATATTCATAAAACCAAGCCTGTGCAACATAAGAAAGTATAATATTAGTACACTTTATAAACTTATATATATATATATATATATATATATATATATGTATTTTTAGATTAGTCTTGTTTCTTACCACTAGAACTGTTACGCATCCTATTACTTTCTTCGGATTTGTCCTACTAAAGATTTCCAAGGATTCCTCTAGCAAATCTATAAGTCTTCCTGTCCAATCATATTCCGTCATATTGTCTTTTATCATTTTGATTGTCCTAATATCTCTTTTCTTGATTACAGTTCCTGTATTTGAGCACATTACATTCCCCATTATGAAAAGTGTCATTAACAGAGGGAAATCTGCCTTCCTTTCTTTCTCCACTCTTTCTTTTCTTTCCTTCTTTTCATCTTCACCTTCTCCCTCCACATCTGGAATGTCTTCAATCATATTCATCAACAACACTCTTATATCTGTTGTTTTCACCCTTTTGTTCTCTCCAAAGTACTTGACATGCCAATCCGTTAATTCACCAGCTTATTCATTTGATAGACTAGGGAATTCTTCCTCTCCTGCTTTGATTCCCATTACAACAGCTACATCTTCTCTTTTGAGTTTTAGTACTCTTTCTCCAAACACGAACCCCTTTTTCTGTCTTGAGTAGCATTTAATTATTTCTTCAGTTATAATATCGACTTTCCTAAGTATAAAGTTATCTTTTCTTTTTACTAACTTGTATAATCCATTTATCAATTCATAGAATGGTGTTTCCTTGCACCATTCTATGTGATGTTCTTTAAACTTGTCTTCACTCAGTAACTTTACAAGTACACTTAAATTCGACTTGTATGTTTCTTTAAAAGTTCTTGTTTTCCCCCTTCTTCTACTTCATCTACTTCTTCATTATTCCTGTTTCTTCTTGGTGCCATTTTCTCCTGTTTTTACACAAGCACAAGAAAACAAATTAGTATTTCTGAAATTGAGTTAATTCCATGTTTTAGTAAGTGTACATTACCATTCCAAGAAAATGAATAAAATTGTTTGAAATTATGAGGAGTCTTCCTGTACTACTATAGAAAGAGTACTTTGGATTTTCATTCTACACATCAACAACCAGCCAAGAAAGAAAAAGGTCTCTATATCTCTCTCCATTTTTCTACATGTTGAGATCTAAGAATAGTAGTGTAATAATAGTAATCCAACAAGAATATATTGACTATACCCGGAAAATCTTTCTTAAGAAAGTGATATACATTATTCACGCTATTACGTCATATTTGATTTGTTTGTTGTAATTCATATTCCTATTAAACTATAAAACTTTTTGTAAGTTTATCAATAATTATTTCAGATTAATAAAATAGTGATTTTTTGATCAATTCTTTTTTTAAATAAAATAACGTTTTATTTCTTTTCGACCAGTGATGCATTCATTTTTTCTCACCAATTTAATAAAAAAAATTAATTTTTGAAACTCAGTGATGAATAAGTCTTTTTTTTACTCTTCTCACCTTTTTGTGGTCGCTCCATTAAATTCAAAACCAATTTCCTACCATGTCTAAATTGGAATCCGTGAAGGGATCCAACTACAAACGTTGGGAATTTTTTTTTCTATGTTTTCTAAAACCTAGATGTCGATTATGTTTTATTTACTGGTCCCCCCATAGTGGACTTTCCATCCACTGATGAGAAACTTTCTTGTTACCAGGATCTTAAGGCCAAGATTAAAAAACTATAATTAAGTGGCTAGATAATGGTCTTTCAACCAGTAGACTTGTTCCATGATTGACTTCTTATCCGAAGAGAAATTGGCTAAAACGATTTGGGAGACTCTACAAAATATTTTAGATGCAAACAATTCAGGGAAGAACAATGATGTGGTCAACAACATGAAAGGTGAAGAGGCAAACCTCCTAATGGAAAAGTGTAATTCTTATATAGCTAATGGTTCTAAAACTATTGTTGTTTAAGGTGACTATTATACAACCAAAAGGATTAAACAAAAGGGTCTAATCAAGAACAAGTGGGTCTTGGACACTGTAACGTCAAACCAAATTTGTTCAAATAAGAACATGTTAAAGGAGTTTGAGGAAACGTATGCTAAAGACTATGTATGCATGGTAAACTCATCCATGACCCGCGTCATTGGAAATGGAAAGGTTGTACTCAATCTAACCTTGGGTAAATATATATTTTTATTTGATGTTCTCTTTGTACACTCATCTTGTGGAAATGTGATCTATGATAGCCTCCTCAACTCGATAGTCCTTAGACTAATCTTCGATGGGGGAAAATTGGTTATACTTAAAAATGGTGAACCTATTGGGACACGATACCTGGATAGAGGGGCATATGTGTACTAAACATCATGAACTAATATGGATAAAAATGCACCTATTTATCTTTCAATGTTTAGTCCTTGTATGTGTGGCATGATAACCTAATAAACCTATGTGTTCCAGTTGTGTTCAATAATTCAGACTAATATATGTTCACAACTTTGATAAGTTTGTTAAATATCAAATATGTGTAAAAGTCCAAGTATGCGAAATGATCCTTTAAAGTCAATAACTACTTAAAAGACTGAAACATTAGACCTAGTGCACTTTAATCTAGTCAGGACTTTGAACCAACTTGGTTTCAAAATCATTAACCTAGGTCCTAAAGGTGCGATGAACATTGTTTTATAAGGTGGTTTAGTGAAACAAATAGAATAATTTACGAATTAAGTGCTTTGTATGCGTCTGAACAAAATAACATAGTTGCAATATGATGACTCCCTATTTTTTCTAAATATTATCTCTTAGGAGACATCATTTTAGGTGAATATTTGACTTATTTGATAGTCTTTCATGCTTATTTTGTCATATTGCACTTTCTTCCCTTGGAATTGACTATTTGCATTTTAATAACTTTTGTGCGTTAATTTGTTTGTTTTTAATATAAAGTTCTTAGGTTCATGGATTCTATGGAGAACCAATACAAGGAGGACAAGTGAGAATTAAAGTCTTAGATCAAGTGGAGGATCAAAGGAAAGAAAGAAATTTCCGAAGAATTGATTAAAGAAGTTGCAGATCTGAATGACTGTTACTAATTTATGTTTTTGGGCTACTTAGGAGCGGATTTAGTCTTTGGGCCGTGAAATAGGTTTTATTCCTTATTGAGTTAGGAAAATTTAGCAACTTGAATGAGTCCATTTGGAGTTGATATGCAAAAGTTAAAGCCGTTTTACTAAGGGTTGTACACCAGTTACAGGAATTAAAGAAGAAGATGATCTTGGGCTTTTTATAATTTGATCTAATGCTCTTAACCGAAAGCCTAATCCGAATTTACTAGTATAAATAGACCCTTTAGCCTCCTCTTTACACACACTTCAGATAATTACATCAGAAGCTTCATATTTTCAAGTCAGAGCAAGAAGGCAGAGGAGAAGCTAGAGATGGAGGAATTCTATTCTTTCAACAACAGCCAACCGAACTTTTAGGTTATCCTATTTCTTTTCTGTACTGGAAATTATGTATTTCTTTTATTTTATTTCAGCTTTTAATTCCGTTATGAACTAATTTCTTTAGTACTTGAGAATCTCTATACGGGATGAACCAAATTCTATTTAATTTATGTTATCTGAATTTGGGATTTAATTATTTAAATCAGATTAGGTATTTTGTGTTGACTATTATTTCATTTTAATCACTAATTTTGATGTCATGAATCAAACTTAACTCTTAGTAATTAGGCTATTCACTTGAGTGGCAAAGTGATCACCTTGACGGGGGGTTTAATTACAAACATAGATAATAGACGCGTAGTATTCGTTATTGACCCTGACGGGCTTAACTAACCATGTAGCCAATGAGATAAGAGACTTAACCATTCGAAAATAGATATAATCACCCTGACGGGGGCTAGCAGATATTAGAGTCCCGACTAACACATTAATACCAGTTTAGCCCTTAACAGAAGCATTAATTGGATAGGTTAGTTGAAACCCTTGCGAGGATCAAGTGCTCTTTCTCTTCTTAAGTTTAAATCTTATTTACTTTCTTTATCTTATTTTAGTAATTTATTATAATGCATCTTTTAATTTTAGAAAACCAAACAAAAATATTTTATTTTATTTTTCTGTTAAACAATTATTCTTACTACTTGATTAATACTTGAGTTGTACCTAATTCGTCCCTGAGAATGAAACTCGATTTATCGGATATTACTTGGACAACCATACACTTTCGGTATTGTGGTTCATTTTATTTCATTACTTAATTTTATAACACACCAGGACCCACCACAATAGTCCCTAAAGGAACAAAAGATGTCATGTTATCAATTTAGGTTTACCATCATCATGTGGGGGAAGTTGTATTATCTGTCAGGTTTTATACTAGGTATTGTACTCCTTGAAAACCTTAGACTAAACCCCATATGAGATTTGAAATGGATATACACTCAACATGTAACACTTAAATATGAGAGTATGGGGGGTGTATGGCCTTAGTAGGGTTTCCAAACTTCTATAAAGTTAACTTTGGTCCCCAATTCATCGACTTGTTCATAATATACTATGCTCAGGACATAGTAGCATATATATATATATATATATATATATATATATATATATATATATATATATATATATATATATATATATATATTCTTAAATGAAAAGCTTTTCTTGGGAAACTAGAGATACCAAGACTTTAGAATACCATATTTTCCTCGAAAAATTATGTGTGACTTATATACCTATTTGCATGCTATTATATCTGCTAATAACTTGTCTTCTAATACTTATCTACATGTAGAAATGGTAATATTTATTTAATGCCTATATCATTGAGTCCTTGTAATGTCCCAAAATATAAACACATAAGTATTAAGAGACGTATGTTTGAGTCCTTTATTTGACTCACTATATCACTACCACTTGTATAAGGTCCATAAGGAGATAATAACATGCTTTCTACTGCGATAAGTTCTAGTAGTGGCTAGTTTTAATTAGAGGTTGCTAATAGTAAAATTGTATTTAGTAGACCAAACCACGCGTAGAACTACCAAATTAATTAAGGTTTGTAAACCAATTAGTAGTAAGCAATTTTTGTCCTTTGAGACCTGGTAGGTCAATAGGAAAAGTCAAGGATAGATTCGTCATTTAGGGTTCCACCCAAAGGCTTAGATTATCTGGAACCCACTCACCGTTGACCAAGATTTCCACCATTAAATATTTATCATCTCAAACCATCATTCACGAACCAGTCATACCGTTGGTGGATGCCAAGACCGTGTTCTTTGAATATAGATCTAGATGAGGAGATCTATATGGTTTAACTTTGAGCATTTGTTATATAGGAAACTATAAGGAAAAGATTAATAAGTCACTATATGGTATGAACCAGACACATAAAGCAATAAGATAGGCAAAATAGATTTGGAAACTTAAACATGTTGACCATGCGACTTGCTAAGGATCATATGTACCCAGTCCTAAAAAAATCATAATTTTTTTTTAGGGGAATTTAGACATTGGGCAGGTAGCATTACAAAGAACAATATTGACCAAGGTTGTTTTCTATCTAAATGTTGATTTAGGACATCAACTCCTTTGGAAAAAGATGTGTAAAGATGTTAAACATCTTTTCTAACTCGACTCACCTAAACTAACGATGATTGATCTTAACTTAGGTCTCTTTTTTAGATTGTTAAACTGGTTACCGTAAAGCTTCACTTAGAGCATTATGACTACTCTATTTTTGTTTTAGAATAAATTTCTTGAAGCGTCAACACAAGGTAACTAAGCATACACTAGATCTTATCAAAATATTTCTCAAAGACTTTAATGGATCCCCATATCTATCTAGGATTTACCACAACTCAACACGTGATCCTTCAAGCAAGGGAACCGCCCTAGGAAAGCAAACACTTAGAATAATTGATAAATCCTTAATATTTAAGCATTTGAGATCTATAAAGTAAACACCGAGTCCTTTAAAATGGTGCTTATCAGATTGTACATAAACCAAACCATGATCACTCTAAAAGACTCATTTCAATGACAAGCCAATCCCATAGTGGAAGAATCGAGAGCTCAGTTTCTCATCCTTATAATTCTATCTCTAGTGGAGTAAAAATTCCTTTGGTCCAACCTCAATAACCTCAACAAGATTTTACATATCTTCGAAGCAAAATAACTTTTGCCATTTAACTTGCTCGTATTGATCACAGTTATCACAACACTGAAAATCTAATAACCCCTAATTTAGGTTTAGAGTGGTAATATTCATTCTACCCTCAGTATTGTTGTCAACAATTTGGGTAACACATTTATTGTTTGTTTGATATTTTTTTTAAATACATAAAATGCTTTTAAACCTATAAAAGTTTTATAAAATTTTAAAAACACTTTTAGAAAAAAAATGTCTTAAAAGGACATTTAAAGTAATTCTAGATCTAAAATTATTTTTTAATATATTGACAAATATTCTAATTTCTACTAAAAAGTTAAAAAAAATAAAATTATATACAACTTTAGGAACGATTTTTTCTTTTACAGGTCCAAAAGATAAAAAGAAAAACTCTAGTATAAAAATATAACACAGGCCAGCTAGAATCTTATAGCATTGTCTAAAAAAATTATAGCATTTCATAAACCCGTGGGGCCCACAATCCTCTTTGGCTTGTTGCTCTTTTATCAAAACGGTCCGAACATTCACACTAGAACACTCGAGAGAGGTCTTCATCGTCTTCAAAGAAAAAGAACTAAACGCAGCTCTTTTACCTCATCGTTCATCATCTCCACCTTAGCCTATATATCTTTTCAACCTTTTACAGGTAATTTTTACACTATACACACGTACGAGAATTTTCCTTTGTTAATTTTGTGATCATTTTTATCTTTTTAGTTTTATTTTCTGCTTGAGACATTTTAGCTCACATAAACCCTCAATTTTGAGTTACATTTTTGTTTGATGTTTTTTTTGATCAATCAACAACTTTTAATTAAAGCTCAACCAGCAATGTCTTTTCAACCAAGATCCATCAATCCGGATCATGAAACTTGTTTGAAGTTTTACCTTTGACATGTTTATTATTTATGTAAAAAAAACTAACAGTGTAATATTGTGCTTGAGGAATTTTATATTGTTTTTAAATAAAAATAGTAGTAGATGATCATATGGGGAAATCAAATGATAAGAAAACTGTTATCAAAGTTAAATGCTAGTGAAATTAACCCAAGAAAGAGTTGATTTTTGATTTTTGAATTTTTATTATTAATCATGTAATATTTGCAGTGAGCTTGCAAAAATGGAAAAAACTTTACCTGAAGATTTGACTGTCGAGATTCTAGTAAAATTGCCTGTAAAGTCATTGGTGCGTTTCCAGTGTGTTTCAAAAGCTTGGTCTCGTTTGATAAAAAGCCCTAATTTCATCACCTTGCACCTAAAACAAAACAAAGCTGAATGTGTTTTAATTAACCGGTTTGTTCACAAAGAAGAATTGTTGTCCTTTCATTCACCTGAATCACTTACTCGAATCTCCTCAAATTTCGAGATACCTTACACCTTCGTTCAAAGGTATGTAGATGTGTTGAATGGTAAAATCCCCGAGGTTTCATTGCCTTGTAATGGCTTGATCTGTTTCTCAGATAAACGAAACATTGTTTTAGCTAATCCATCCACTAGAGATTTTAAAGTGCTTCCTTGCCCATACTCTTTCAAATCCATAAGCAAAAGCAAGGTTTATGTAGAAGCATTTGGATTAGGCTTCGACTCTGTGAACAACGAGTATAAAGTTGTTACGTTTTTGGTAAATGAAAAAAATAGAGACATAACTGGGGTATACAATCTTAGTACTAATTCATGGAAAAAAATAAAGTTTGAGTTTCCACAAATGTATGCTCCAGGAGCACCTTTAAATGGAGTATTGCATTGGGTATCTAAGACATTTCACGGACATGAAGACTCCATAATTACGTTTAATTTGAACAAGGAAGTGTTTGGAGAGATGAATTTTCCGAATGAAACTTTTGGTAAGAGTTTATGGAAAAATATTAAAGTGGTGAAGGATTGTTTGAGTGTGTTTGATTATCGTTATAACAATGGTCTTCAACATATAATTGATATATGGGTGATGAAGGAATATGGTGTGGTGAAAAGTTGGAGTAGAAAAGTTAGAGTGGGCCCGTTTGAAAATATAATGGTGTATCGTCCTCATTTGTTGTGGAGAGATGAAACTGAAATTTTGTGTGTATCTGATATTGGAGATATTGCCTCTTTTTCCCTTGATTCACCTCATGAGTTTACAAGGTTTGGATTAAAAGGTGATTGTGGTATGCTTTACCAGGAGAGTTTAGTTTCTCTTAATTAGTTAGTTTAAGAAGAGTTACTATGTTATGTTATATATTAATTCTGTGTTTTTTATTAAACTCTCTGATATGTAATTGCGATCAACATTAGTAGTATGTCCAGTGTTTATGGTTGAATTTGTTAGTAAGATTTTCTTTCTTCTTTTTAATATTGTCAAATTTATGATGTTTCGAAACACTTGAAATCTGATGCCATGTTTTATAGTGTTAGGATCCTTGCCAACATAGAGCAGATTTATGGTTAATAGCTATAAATTAAACATCTCGAATCAGGGATCTTGATTTTTTTGGAATGAATTGTACTATATTGTTTTTTCCATGAATCAGTTAAAATATAGTATAAAACAAGAATTATCAGATACTCATTCTTTCAGACAAGTCAAAACTTATTTTACTTGTTATAAAGATGGTGGACAATTCCGATATTTTACTCGTAAATCTATTAAATTCGATATCAGTTTTTACCCAATAACCAATTGTCATAAATTCCAAATCCTTCTAAAAGCTAAACAACTTATTATAACAGATATATTTTGCTACTTTTTGAATAACATTGGGGAACATTTGCTATATCACATAATACATTCATGTAATTCACCCTACCTAATTTAAAGCTGAGTCAAAACTTGTTTTGTGATGTCACATTTGGGTATAGGTACACGAATGTGCTATTAGCCTATTAATGAATTTGCGTATAAAACAAGGGAGTCTTTTGAAATATAGCCTTAAATTGTATTATTTCTGTACATTTTTTGTTTTTTTTTTACTTCTTTTATATTGAGGAGAATCAAGAAGAGTGCAAATGTAATACCCGGGTTAAAATTTAAAAACAATTTTAATAATTAGTAGGTCTTGTTAATGAGATGTTAAAATTAAGGTAACTAAAAATATAAAAGAGAAAGGGATTTACAACAATTAAATAAAAATTGTGGATCTTTTAAATAATTTGAGGAAACTTGAAACCCTTACTTGTATATACTAGTATATAATGGAAAAAAATATCTCTAGCTTTGTCATACATATACACGTGTGTGAATATGTGGGTTTCATGTGTACAAAAGATAAAGATCAAAATAGAAGGAAAGAATATAAAATTAAAATAAAGATAGAAGCTGGACAAAAAAGAAATAGGAAGGAGAGAAAATAGAAATTAACCTCCAAACCCCAAAAGCCAAAACCGAGGAAAAAATAAAAATGAAGGAGAAAGCTTTGCGATATCAAAGCCCAAATACTATTTCTTCTTGGTTTTCTCGGAATCTTATTGTGAGTTAAGGTAAGCTAGAAATTCTTTGTTGTTGACATATTTATATGCATGTGTTATACAAATATATTTATAATAGTTGTCTTTTATGGTATTGTTCATATATACTTGTATGTGCTGTGAGTAGTTCTATACGGAAAGTGCCTGTGCTTGTGGGATGTGTTGTTCAGTTGGGGTTAATATATATGATAATCAGTAAGCTTCACAAAAGGATAAGCATGAGACTAAGAATTTGAATATGTAATGTCTTACCGGTTATTATATCGTGTGCTAGAAGAAAAGGAAAAAGTTAATATTAAAGTGTTTGTATAAGTTGGTATATGGAAGAGAATATGGCATGGATTATCACTGTATCTCCCATTGAGAGAGATTGTGAATTGTAAATAGAGATATTTAAGATATAATAAATACAATAAAATGAAATACATGTGTGAAAGCGTATCAGACGCTTTGGACAAAACGTTGCAATGTATTATTTCTAAACGTGTAGGTAAAAAGAAGGTGGTGAAAGAAAATAAATAAAGTTAATAGAATAAAGTAAAGACAAAGACTAATTGGGTACTTGTTTAGTCATTTAATTGTCATGTATGTATTAAACGAAATTAAGTGTGATGAGTTATATTCAAATTTTGATTATTATATTAGATTCATTAGTTGTTAAGAATTAATTGGAATGAACTATTTCTTTTAGGAATATTGGCGATTTAATTAAAAGCACGGTTGAGGTAAGTCGGACTCCTATCTATTATCGGTTTAGCTATTAATCTTGAGTTAAGATATATTTAGTTAAATATGAGATGTGGTGATGTCTGAGATAAAAGAGTAATTGTGGTATAGGACTTAGTTGGTGTGTATATTGATGAGACTGTCATGTCTATATTATTTTTTGTGATCCTTAGAGCTGCGACACCTAACCGACAGGTGAAATTGTCGGGATGTACCATAGGTGGATCGGTCCACTATGGGTACGGTGTATATGGTACCATAGGTGGATCGGTCCACTATGAGTATTTAGTATACCTTGACGTAGGTGGATCGGTCCATTACGTGTCTTAAGTATAGTATTGTATTGCAGCTCTAAGTTATTTGGGTATTTGGGTGCACGGGATTGTATTGAGATAGGGATTATTGGAAAGGGAATTGTTATATTGTTGTATGTTGATTCCATATATGATTTCATTTATATTGGTTTGTATAGATTCCTTGTCATGGGAGACGTTTTGACTTATTGAGCTTGTGTAGCTCATGTGTGCAGGGGGATGGGCTAGGAAAATTCCCGTGAAAGATAGTGCGTTAACCTCCGTTGTAATTATTGAATTCGGTTAGGTCGCCTTGCAGGCTTAGGTGGTTTGACTTAAGTGTGCGGCATGTCGCGTCTTGGATTTGGGTGGTGGAAATACGGGGCGTGACAGCAAACCCCAGGCCCCAGAAGAGAAGCTCCAGCATGGTTAATGGAAAATAAAAAGAAAATAAAAAGAGGAGAAGAAAGAAGAGAAACAAAAAAACTGGTCAGCCTTTATATATCTCCTGATCAGTGATAGATACCATAATTGCAAAAGAAACTGATGATGAATATGAAGATATTCAATTAAAAGAAGCGATTTAGATGATGGTATATAAAAAATGTTGACCATGACAATTTTGTCACAGAAGAGTCTTCAGAATAGTCGTTGTTATCGATATCTTTAGGTTCCATGAAACAAGTTTCTGAAGCTCAATTGAGTGATAAAGAGGTTAATAGTCCATTGAAGCCCTGTGAGAAAGATATTAAATTGGAAAAGTTGAACCATTTTTCATTCCGTTAAGGCGATACATTTTTCATTCCGTTAAAACAGAACATCAGTTTGGAGCAAAAAAACATTATACCTTTTATTGCGGAGCCTAATTTTAAACAGAGTAATAAAACAAGTTTGTAACTAAAAGGAAAACGAAGTTACAGAAAGATATCAAGTGTTCTTGAGATTTGATTGCGCCTTTGATGTTCGAGTGGGACCCAAAACCGAGATTGTAATTAAGTTACAAGTCAATACACTCCATTCCAAATCATATTAAAGAAAGTATTGGGGAGTGGTGTAGTTTAAAAAATAGATTTTATGTTGATTACTATGTATCATATACATATAAATTAGTGGTGTACAATCTATGTTTGTTGCAGATAAGTTTTTCAATGCAATATTGAGAAGTTTAAGATGGAAACTAAAAATTACTCATTATCCATTACAACTTTTGTTTTTCAGCTCTTTTCCTTAAAAAAGCTCATGTTGTTAAACATATATATTTTTCCTTTTTCTTTAGATTTGTGGTGTCCATTTCAACACATACCTTTTTCTAAATCGGCTTGAATACCATATAAGTTCATTTAACACATACCTGTTTCGGGATTTCAGGTGAGCTTGGGTTTTGCAGATTTAAATTCAAAGCTATCTCTATTTATTAAGCAACAATCTAAGTAATTAGTACTTAGTCTTTTTGTGTAGTGTTAGCGAGGATGGCACTATATAGCGGAGCATTCTCTGCTATTATTAGTATACTTTTTGGATTACTATTAAATAGTATTCCTTGTTACAGTGTTCAAACTGATATTAAAAGACCCAACCAACGTAGTATTCTCTTCATGGAACTTCGATAATAAAACCGAGGGGGCTATTTGCAAATATTTAGGAATTGAATGCTGGCATCCTGATGAAAGCAAGGTTTTAAATATCCAGCTTTCAGATCTTTCAAGAAACAAGCTTCATTGAAATCTATCATCTAATATCTCGTTAATAATTCCATTTTGTGGTGAATCTTGACCTCTCAGCCAATAAATTCACAGGAGAGATTCCGATTAATCTTTCAAATTGTACTTATCTTAACAACCTCAATCTTGAAAGCAATCAGTTCACAGGTCAAATACCTCCACAGTTAGGGCAGTTAAATAGAATCAAAACATTTAGTGTCGCGAATAATAAACTGCGAGGGCAAGTACCGATTTTCAATAATGCAGGACTATGTGGTGGACCATTAGAGCCTTGAGATTAGCCCCCGTTGGTGGAGTAATTGTTGCCGCTATAATTGTAGGTACTGTCTCCTTTTTCTATTATCGAAGAGTTTCCCGAAAAAGAAAGTTAGGTGATCCTGAAGGTAATAGATGGGCTAAAAATATTAAGGGTGCAAAACATATCGAGGTATTTTTTTTAATCCTTTTTTGTTTATAATTAATTAAATGCTAAACTAGTTTATTCTTTCAGCTTTCAATGTTTGATAAGTCTGTTTCCAAGATGAGATTAAGTGATCTCATGAAAGCTACAAATAATTTTAGCAACAATAATATCATTGGTTCAGGAAGAACCGGGACTATGTACTTGAAGATGGAAGGTCTTTAATGGTAAAGAGGTTACAAGACTCTCAACATTCCGAAAAGGAATCTGCATCCGAAATGGCGACTATTGGAAATGTAAAGCATCGAAACTTAGTTCCGATTTTAGGTTTTTGTGTCGCAAAAAAAGAACGCCTTTTAGTTTATAAATACATGCAAAACGGTACGCCTTTTTGTGTCGCTGAAGAAGGGACTGAAAGGACTAAAGTTATGGATTGGCTTCGAAGGCTTAAAATCGGTATTGGAGCGGCTAGAGGATTTGCGTGGCTTCATCATAATTGTAATCCGAGGATTATTCATCGAAATGTAAGTTCGAAATGTATTTTACTTGATGAAGATTTCGAACCTAAGATTTCCGATTTTGGACTTGCGAGACTTATGAATCCTATTGATACCCATTTGAGTACTTTCGTGAATGGAGAATTTGGAGACTTAGGTTATGTTGCTCCTGAGTACGCTCGTACACTCATGGCTACACCAAAAGGAGATGTTTTTAGTTTCGGTGTTGTACTTCTCGAATTAGCGACAGGTGAAAAACCTACTCATGCGTCTAAAGCTCCTGAATCGTTTAAAGGTAGTCTTGTGGAGTGGATTTCTCAGTTATCTAAAGATTCGAAACTTCATGATGCGATTGATGTAACTTTAGCTAAAAAGGGTTATGATGGTGAGATTTTCCAGTTCTTGAAAGTGGCGTGTAGTTGTGTACTTCCAGCTCCTAAAGAAAGACCAACTATGTTTGAAGTGTATCAGTTTCTTAGAGCTATTGGTGAGCGTCATAATTTTGTGACAGAAGATGACTTAATGATGATGTCAGAAAGTGGTGATGGAGATGTACTAGAAGAACTCATTGTTGCTCGAGATGTAGTAAAGGTTACTTGAAAGGTAAAGTAAGGGTATAGTGTTAAGTTGACTCTTAAATGATTGTAATTATATTATTATACATTATAATATGTTTTTGAAATAAGTATGGAATTTTAGTGTGCTCGCTATTGATTTCTACGGTTAATAGAGTATGTAGACCTGCTCGTTTCTTTAACTATTATAGTGAAATGCTTTTGTATTGTGGTGTAATGTCCCTTTTCTGAAATGTCCTTATTTTATTACTTTACATGTTTGTTTAGTTCATGAGAGTTGAAGGTTATTTTGTACAATAAAGAGACTTGTATGCCATTAATATAGAGAACTATAGGACAATTTATTCCAATTTAACCAATATCCCTGATTCTGAGATGTTTAATATTCAGCTCTCAAACCATTAATCTGCTAAATGTTAGCAAGGAAGCTAACACTAACCAACATGCCATTAGATTTAAATTTTAAAAAAATATCAAGAACCTGATAATTTTAAAAAGAAGAAATTAAACTTGTTCCTTCAAGTTGTAGCAGAGAGTAATAATAAACACAAAATTCATAATATAAAATAAGCTGAGCAGTTAACAAGTAGCTCTTCTTAAACTAACTAAGAGAAACTAAACTTTCCTGGTAAAGCATACCACAATCACCTTTAAATCCAAACATTGTAATCTCATGAGTCGAACCAAGGGCATAAGAGAAAATATCTTGCAGTTTCATCTCTCCACAACAAATGAGGACGATACACCATTATATCTTCATACGGGCCCACTCTAACTATTCTACTCCAACTTTTCACCACACCATATTCCTTCATCACCCATATATCAATAGCAAGTTCAATATCATTGCAAGAACGATAATCAAACACACTCAAACAATCCTTCACCACTTTAACACTTTTCCATAAACTCATACCAGAAGTTTCATTCACAAACTTCATCTCTCCAAACACTTCTTTGTTCAAATTAAACGTAATTATGGAGTCTTCATGTCCGTTCAAAGTCTTAGATAACCAATGCAATACTCCATTTAGAGGTGCTCCTGGAGCATACATTCGCGGAAACTCAAACTTTATTTTTTTCCATGAATTAGTTCTAAGATTGTATACCCCAGTTATGTCTGTTTCTTTTCCATATTCCATAAACGCAACAACTTTATACTCGTTTTTCCCACAGTCAAAGCCTAATCCAAATGCTTCTACATAAACCTCATGCTTTGAAGATGAAAAAAAGTTTGGCCTAGGAAGCACTTTAAAGTCTCTAACAGCTGGATTAGCTAAAACAATGTTTTGTTTATATGAGAAACAAATCAAGCCATTACAAGGCAATGAAACCTCGGGTTTTTTACCATACAACACATCTACACGGCTTTGAACAAAGGTGTAAGGTATCTCTACATCTGAGGAGATTCGAGCAAGTGATTCACATGAATGAAAGGACAACAATTTTTTTTGGTTAACAAGCTGGGTAATTAAAACACACTTAGCTTTGTTTTGTTTTAGGTGCAAGCTGATGAAATTAGGGCTTTTGATCAAACGAGACCAACCTTTAGAAACACACCGGAAACGCACCAATGACTTGACAGGCAATTTTACTAGAATCTCGACAATCAATTCTTGAGGTAAACTTTTCTCCATTTTTGAAGTTTTGTCCATTTTTGCAAGCTCACTGCAAAATTTACATGAATAACAATCAACAATCAACTCTTTCTTGGGTTAATTTCACTATCAGTTAACTTTGATAGCAGTTTTAACTTATCTTTTGATTTCTCGATATGATCATCTACTACTATTTTTATTTAAACACAATATAAAATTCCTCAAGCACAATATTACACTGTTAGTTTTTTTTACATAAATAATAAACATGTCAAAGGTAAAACTTCAAACAAGTTTCATGATCCGGACTGATGGATCTTGGTTGAAAAGACATTGCTGGTTGAACTTTAATAAAATGTTGTTGATTGATAAAAAAAAAAACTTCAAACAAAAATGTAACTCAAAATTGAGGGTTTATGTCTCAAGCAGAAAACAAAACTAAAAAGATAAAAATGATCACAAAATTAATAAAGGAAAATGCTCGTACGTGTGTATAGAGTAAAAATTACCTGTAAAAGTTGAAGAGATATATAGGCTAAGGTGGAGATGATGAACGATGAGGTAAAAGAGCTGCGTTTAGTTCTTTTTCTTTGAAGACGATGAAGACGATGAAGACCTCTCTCGAGTGTTCTAGTGTGAAAGTTCGGACCGTTTTGATAAAAGAGCAGCAAGCCAAAGAGAATTGTGGGCCCCACGGGTTTATGAAATGCTATAAGATTCTAGCTGGCCTGTGTTATATTTAACATTTATAATTTGACCAAAAAAAAAAAAAAACATTTATATTAGAGTTAAAATCATATATAATTTTATTTATTAAAACTTTTTAAGTAGAAATTATAATATTTGTTAAAAATATTATTTTTAGATCCAGAATTACTTTAAATGTTTTTTATGTAATTTTTTTAAATCTATATAACTTTTAAAAGTTTATGTATTGTAAAAAAAAAAAAATCTTAAACAAATAATAAATGTGTTGCTTTAAATTGTTGACAACAATATTGAAAGTCGAATGAATATTACCCTTCCCACCTAAACCAGGAGTTATTAGGTTTTTAGTTTTGTGATTATCAGGGGCGGAGCCAGGATTTGTTGTTAGGGGTCAAAGGACTTCGGGGGCAACGCCCTTGAAATTCATTTTTTAAACTTATTTGCATTATAGATTCATCTAGTATGCAAAAATCACAAAATAAATTTTTATCTTATACCAAATTACATTATAGGTCCCTATATTATACTAATATTACTTTTAATTAAGTAATAAAAAGAATAATGCAATAAATAACTTTATGCATATTAGATAAGGGTTATTTAATAGAAGATTATTATTAGATATTTTATTTAATTTTTATGTACCAAAAGAATGGACATATAAATCTAAACAAGTGGAGCATATAATAACAACTATTCTTTTACCAAAGAAGACATGTAAAATACGATCTAGTCTGGTTGCAATTTTTTCATGAAATTACAACTCTAAAAACAAGATTTTACAGGATAGTTTGACCATTGATTGATTTCCCTAAAGTTGGGGGTGGGTTGGTCTTCTACTAGTTTCATCTTATGAACAATACTCTCCTTGGGAAGCAAACTTGGAGACTTATCTATCGATAGATTAGATGCTTGATTTTTAGAGTTTTTAAGGCATTTATTTCTTTCACTCCTTCTAGGATGTCTCTAAGAAATAAGGGGTTTTGTGGGTTTAGACCAACCTCTAACTAACTGGGATATCATCTACATCAACTAGGACACAAATTGGCTACCAAATGTATGAAACTTGTCAAACCTGATTTCAGTGATTTGACCACGCTAAACTGTCTAATTATTCCTATATAATTTGGATGAAATTTTTAACTTATTGAGCATTTATTTAGGTCCAAATTTTAGAGCTTTTCTTTAGAATACCATATTACAACATTGATCAAGAGGACATACCATGTTGGATTTTTACCGAGTCTTAAAAATACTTGACTAAATCTGGACTATTTGATTAATAAGGAAAATGTAAGAATGGGTATTTATGTCTCATCTTCAGATCATGGGAATATTTCAACATATAACTTAGTTTGGCATAATACAACTTTCATTAATGAGTTTTATGATTATTTATACTTAATGAAATCCCAACCAGATCCAACATCTTTAAACAAAATGTGTGTCTGTTCTGATATGCCCCTTATGTATTAGATACCATGATACAATCACAACCTTCTTATCACATGCCTAATTAGCCAAAATACTGGAATATATATATTCTTCAAGTACACACTAATCCCATATCGTGTTTGCTTCTGCAAAGAGTACGATTCCCTTTTTTCAATAGAAAAACTGGTTTCTTATGATTACTAATTTATGTTTTAATTGTGGTTGGCCTAAAAAATATGTAGAAAAATTTAAACCATGTCATGCTGGAATATTGGGTTACATAGACGGCAGATACTATTTTAACAATATTACGTAGGATGAAGGTCGAGTTGATAAGATCATCAAGACATACATGAGTGAATTTTTCACTTATGGGAACACCCAAAATCATGTTTTACAAGATAAAACTTCTACAAATAATAAAGGCTACTAGGAATGTGGATTTCTTAACTAACCATTTTCATGTAGGATAATGATCCAACTGACATTTGATTAATCTTCTAAGACCTTTAAGGGAACATGAATACTCAAAACATCTAATTTAACCTAATGCAATCTTCCGTTGAAGGAGATACTTTAGCAATCACGAAAGGTATAAATTGTCCCTGAAAACAAACCTAAATATATTATTGAGTCATTAATTTTGTGATTTTTGGGTCGTCTTATGTGTGTTTTAGTAAATTTTATCACCTTTTATGATTTTTGGGTAGTTTAGAAAGTTTACATCATATTAGTGTGCTTTGACATAACTATGGTGTATATTCACGAATTTCGATGCAAAATGAGAGATCAAGGATGATTCTGTGAAGGTGAAAAGAGTAAAAGTGGAACAAGAAGATTTCCAAAGTAATCCCAAGCTTGAGTTAGAGCGAGGCCAAAACTCGATGAATACTTGGACAAAGAGAAAAAGACAAGGAGGTCCGTGTAATAGGGGATTCAGTGGTAAATTTGTATATCACAATGATGAAGACAGGTAACGAGTAGCCACGTAAGACAAGTCAAGAAGATGTCAACACCAACCAGAATTGCATATTGTGGTGGTAAGCCTTGTTCACCTCGATAGTATTGTTTATTTTTCTATGATAATATTCACTAAGTTTTAGAAGCATAATTGTATATTTCTCTGATCCTGGTGTACCCTCAACACCAATATTAGCCTAAAGAAAATAGGGTATGGTATACACTTTTTTGGATATAAGACCATAAAATCCTTACTTTATGTGAATAATATAGGGGATGGGTCGCCCAAATTCTTTTACATGAGCATTTTACTATGAGCATACATGCCAACTAACATTACAAGTCCATACTTATGTACTTACAACAAGTATCTAAATGTGGAATGAGTTTGTGGGTACATATCCACCCATTCTAAATACATTTTTTTATTTAACGTGCTAAATTAGTGTTGGGATGAATTGTGGGGACTAATTTCTGAAACCGGTGTTATAACAGGGTGATTTGTGGGCAAGCACTTGCCGTATTACAAACTCTCCCACATGTATATATTAAATACATTTGATATTATATTATAGTTATGCAATACAATATAATATAATATTTAATTTTAGAGAATTCTACATTTCTATTTAATTATAAACTCTATTAAAACTTTAAATATGTAGCCTATAGATGTAAAATTTAAGTAAAAGTAAATACTAAATTTTATGGCAAAACACAAAATTAAATGCAATTCACTTGTAACGATATAATAAGAAAACTTGTTTATGACTAACTATTTCATATATAAGATTTTTTATTATGGTTATGTCTAACTATTATTAATTTTGTTTTAGAATTCATTCGTACTTGAAATTTAGTTATGATTAGTTTTAGTGTTACTACAGATATAATGATATATTTTAACATAATTTTTAGAGAAAATGCCACTTAGGGTCTTGAACACACACCCCTCTTCTAAATCCAAACCCCTACTTTTTGATCTTCTTACTAAAGACCTCCCATAAGATTTAACACTAAAATCCAAAAACCCGATCACAATTATACCCCCTTTTGTTTTTATTTTCCCTATATATACTAAATATATCATTTCTGATTTATAAATCATTTCTAAACAAAACCCTAGAAAGCTTCTTTCTCCTCTCAACAGCCACCCCCACCACCGAAATGGCCACCTCACCACCACCCCCACCAAGCTCACCTATATTCTCCGGTGAATCAGAAGCCACGCGAATCTTCCATCGAAGAAGCCAAGCCTCTTTCTTCAGCCAAGCCTCCGTCTTCAGCCAAGCCTCTTCTTCTCCGGTTTACAGATTTTGCCTCGTTGCGTGTGGATCTGCAGCAGTTCCGGCGAATCTTCTTCTCTTCAAATCGGCGTCCACCTTCTCGAATCGGAGCTGCAGGCCTCTTCGTCTCTTCAAATCGACGCCCAACGACGAGATCTGTTCGTCACCACCACCGAGAATCATTCTAACTGCGAGTCTGCACCACACCAGCAAGCTCCATCCCTCTCTTTAAGCTCAATCCACAAAACGCGACAACACTTGCAGAACCAACTCGCAACAATGGCAGATCTTGACGGCGAGGCTGTGCGGGCGCAGTGGTGGTGGTCCTCTCGCCGGAACTGCTGGTTGTGCTCGCCGGAGTTTGCAGCCTGTTTTCGCCGGAGTTTGCAGCCTTGTTTTCTCGTGCAAGGCTTCTTCTTCACCGAGCTTCTCACGCGATCTAGTTCTTCTTCTTCTTCGGTGGGAGATTCACGTGGCTACAGCAGGAGCTCGAGTCTTCGCGTGGCTACAACAGGAGCTCGTTTTTTGAGAATGTAATAGAGGAGCTGTGGTGGTTTAGCTTGGAGCTGTGGCGTCGTTTCTCACTGCCATGGCTGCAAACGCAGCTGGAAGAAGCAGAGGTGCGGCGTGAGCTTGGTGGTGGTGTTGGTGGGAATTTCGGTGGTGTTGAGAGGAGAGAGAAGAGATGTTTCTATTTTCTAGGGTTTTGTTTTGTTTTATAATTCAGAAATGCTAAATTAGTATATATAGGAAAAAAACATAAAGGGGTATAATTGTAATAAGGATATCAGTTCTCATGTGTTAAATATTATTGGAGGTCTTTAGTAAGAAGAGAAGGAAACTGGGGTTGGGATTTAGAAGAGGGGTGTGTGTTCAAGACCCTAAGTGGCATTTTCTCTAGATTTTTAGGTCTTTTTTAGGTAAAGTTGTTCATCAATCTAGAGATTATGGTATGTTTGACACATTCCTTGTTTGGATAATGGAAATGCTGATTTTCTTTCTAAGTGTGTGAGGTTCTTGACCCTAGGAGTGTGGGAGATTTTTCCTTGTAATATTATTTCTTCTTTCCTCTAGCATAATTGGATCATACTAGTATCAGTTACCGTAAAGGATTTTGATCATTTTCTTGCAATTAGTAATATGTTATACTAGACGACAAAAAACCTGCATTTTGATTATTATTTACGAAAAAAAAATTAAAATTTATAAGTAGTTTCACAGCTACCAGTTTAATTTGTTAGGAGACTCAAACAAGAAGTTGTTGATTGCATATTCTATCAAAATATGATATCATCATAAGTTGTATCAAGATGTTTTAAACATTGTAACATTATCTATATTTATCCACTAATAAATATTTCATAACATTCCTTGTATAACCACTGGAACATATGTCTCAACCTTTTTAAAAAAACCCAATATGACAAAATTTGATGAAGAGAAAAGAATACACCATTTCTTGGAGAAAATAACTCATATTTTCCCTGCCTTGTTAAATCTTACCATGAGAACTCATTGGGAAAAATATGGTGAAATTAAAAGAGTACATAAGTCAGATATATATTTTTTCCTTGTTACAATATTATCCATATTCATTAATGTATTCTATGCTTGTGAACTTGTATTTTGAATGTCATTTCTGGTAAATATTTAATGCATGAATATACTAGATTTTTATTTCTGAGTATGTGTTGAAAGTAGAAAACACAATTTACTTGATCAGAGATAATGGTTATAGTATTCTTATAATAATGGAAGTTTAGATTGTCACATCAAAAACATACTAGGAAAAATATAATGGAATTAAACTTTGGTGAAGGAAAAAAGTACATTGCACAATTATCATATCCCCTCAACTTGATATGAATCATGAATACTAGTTTTTTGAGCATCATTTCCTATTTTTTTAGTTTGTTTTGGAAAGTCGTTTCTAGTATACTTTAGCGGTTGAATATGTTAAATTATGCTTGAACAAGTTTTCTGAAAGTAATTGACAACATTTCATTGAATATACTATAGAAACTTTCTGATGAAATTGTTTCATCATGTCACAAGCTGGAAACTATTGATTCATGTGATATACAATGAACATTCTTTAAATATCATAGTTAAATTATCCATATGAGAAAGTAATTTACATAATTTATGAGTATAAGAGATCCAAGCAGTTATATTATAGGTTGATCTTCTGAAAGAAAATAAAATCTCAACATTGTCTTAAAAGGCAACATCAACCGTTGGTTTCTTAAATCTCTAGTATAAAAGTATGTCAACATAAGTAAATACATTGCATTTTCATCATAGTAAAATATTTCATATTTTCATCCACATATGGGTCTAGTGAGTCTGTATTCCATTCTAATACATTCTGATGTCTCCTCATTTGTGATAGATTTATATTAGGATGAGACACATTTTTAGTGATTTATAAGTCATTATAGTCGATTTTCTTGAGAAATGCTACACTTTCCTATTTTGAGTCTTGATTTAGTAAGATAATATTTTTAGAGCATATTGGGTTTAATTATTTATTTAGTGTGAAGCTTTAAAGATAATTATGGAGATTAATTAGAATCCAAGTCAAAGACTACAAGATATGGAAAAAGATAGACATGGTAATTGGAGATAAGGAAATAAAAGCTAAAAACATGGAAAAGGAAAAGCTGCCTTAATCCTGAATTTCTGCACCTACGACCACAAATCAGCTTATATCTCAAAAACTCTGTGGAATTTGGAGAAACGGTCAAGGGAAAAGTTGAAGAGCTTTCCGAGACGATCAATTTGGTATATTCATACGCGTCAAACGGATGAATATTGAAGCTGTTAGAGCCAAAAGAAAATCTGACCTGATTTCATGTTTTTAGGGTTACGAATTTGAGTTGGGCTTGGAGTCCACTACTTACTTCTCCTTCAAGAAAACGAATTAGGGCTTCCAAGACACCTATAAATACACCCTTATACCATTGTAAACATGTCCTTGCTCAGTTGCAAAGTATAGGCTTAGTCTTTACTTATATTTTCTTAGTTTTAAACAATAGCTTAGTCCTTTACATTAATATTCATCCTTAGAATCAAGCTATTCATTCAAGAAGCAAGCTGACCTATAGAGGAAGACAAGAAGAAGAAGATTGGAGACTGACAAACTCCTCTTCTACATCTCACCTTCTCTATATTTAGAGTAATTAGCTATAGATCTATTCTCAACCATATTTCTAAGCTTTTATTCTGTAAGTTTACCTTTAATTGTTGGATTATTATTTTGTCTTTAAATACTATTTGTTATTTTAATTGATTGAGCTTGGCGTATATTGTTATTATGTGTTTTGACTTATTGTTACACCTTAGATTTGGCCAATCTTAGGATTATTCTTAGTTATTGACAACACCACATAATCGTCTAGTTTTGATCCCTTGCCTAACTAGATAGCCATTAAGGTTTGATTTATTCACCAATCATTACTTAGGAATCCCTAGTAGTGGAGAGGTTGCTCCTAAGCCTAGAGAAGGCTAGGTAGAATTTAGAATCCTGGTTAATATATAATGCTTAATCAGTGACAGGTTAGAATAACGATTTAGTAATAGACTCATATTAGTAATCCTAATCTATTTGACTTACATTCATATTTAGTTATTTGTTTTGTTTATTTGTTTTAATTATTTAATTGCGTAGATTGTTATTTCATCTTTTTACCTTGTTATTTAAAACATCTAAATTCATCTACGCTTGTTAAATATAAGTAGATCTAACGGATACAATCCCTGCGAACGAACTTAACTTATCATTAAAACTTGCATACGATCTGTGATACTTGCAGTGAGTTCCGTGGTTCTCAAGGGTGTGTGACTCTTTATTATTATCTTTATTTATCTATTATTTTATCACACCTTTGCCCCCACCAAGTTTTTGGCGCCGCTGCCGGGGATTTATCTTTAAGTTAAATCTATTTTGTGTTTATTTAGTGTAGAAGTTTTTATTTGTTTTCAGTTTTACGCTTTCTTTTTGTTTTAGTCTTTCTCAGGATTTTAGATGGATAATCAACGGTTAGAACTAGGTCTACCTAGTAAATTTCGAGTTTGACGCATTGGGATTCGCGTCCCAACTATCCAAGCCGTTAGATTCAAGCCTGATCCTGATTTAATTAATCAATTCGCGAGCTATGGGAAATTTATTGGTGATACAAATCAAGATCCGGTCAGATCTGTTATAAAATTCATGCAATTCTGTGATGCCTACATTAGTGAAGGTGTTACACAAGAACAGATGTATTATTTAATGTTTCAATTTTTCTTGACCGGGAAAGCAAGCGATTGGTTCGATGATCAACCTCCCGAGCTAATAACCGATTGGGACAAGCTTCAAGAAAGATTCCTTGATAAATTTTATCCTACAAGTATGCGAGTGAAGGAACTATTGGAGCCTACAAATTTCTTACAAGAAGCCGGAGAGAGTGTTGGCGAAGCATGGACGAGATTTCAAAAGATGTTGGCAAGATGTCCACTACATGGATACACGCCACAATTACAATTATCCATGTTCTATAATGGACTCGATAGAGAGTCAAGGCTGAGAGCAGATAATATGGGTCGTGGAAATTTTGTCTCTAGCGATCCAAAAGAAGCGAAAAGTGGTATGGAAACAATCATTGAGAACAACATGAGTTGGCCACAAGGAAAAACTCCTACCACGAACGAAGAAGAAGATGCGAGGATTTCAAGCTTGCAAGATCAAATACAACAACTCGCTATAACTGTTAAGGAAAGCATCCCAAAGCTACCTCAACAGTTATACCTACAAGAACAAGCCTATGAAAATCAAGCTAATCAACCACCGAGCTGCCATGTGCATAATGTTAGTCAAGCTCAATCACGTCCTCAAGAAGAAATCACTGAGTTAAAAGAGACTATTAGTCAATTCATCAACTTCTCGAAGGAAAATATGAGCAGACTTGAATCAGAGATTGATGCATCAGTAGTGCAAAGCCTGCAACAACAGAACCAAGATCTTAAACAACATAATCAACTTTTAGAGAAGAATGTGATGCGGCTCACTACAATCATAGAACAAATTCAAAGTCAACTCCTACAATTGACCCAAGATACAACTACTAACATGAAGAAGATCCAATACGTAGACGATAAGGTTAAGACTATTAGTCTTCAAGCTCAAAAGATAAACGGTGAGATAATCACCAAAGCAAGCAAGTCAAACGTAAGTCGGATGAACTTAGATGATATAATTGTTGAAGATTGGGTTGAAGAAGTTGAACATGATAAGATTAAGAATCCTAGAGTGGTTGATGAACTAAGAATTGAAGAGAGAAGTAGAGCAAGACAAACACCCATACATTGCCACTATCCCACGGAGCAACATCAGAAGTGTATAGAGGCGTTAAAACAAGTGAAAATTAACGTCCCTTTACTCGAAGCTATGGAATGAAGGAGAAACTATGATCGATTCTTTCTGGAGGCATTCTCCAATAAGAAAAGATTCACAAGAGCCAAGTCTGTAGCAATCAACGAAGGGGTATCAGCACGAGTTCAAAGAAGATTACCACCGAAGCGTAAAGATCCGGGAAGTTTCAATCTCCCAATCAAAATAGGTGGTATATTTCATGGAAAAGCCATGTGTGATTTAGGGGCAAGTGTGAATATCATTCCCAAAAGTGTATTCAAGAAGATTGGTATTAGTGAAGCGAAACCGACATCCGTAGTCTTACAACTTGCGGATCAATCTACAGTTAAGCCGTGGGGAGTAATAGAGGATGTACTCGTTCAAGTAGGTAACCTTGTTATTCCAACGGACTTTATTATTCTTGACTACAAAGCAGATAAGAACGTCCCATTCATTCTTGGGCGTCCATTCCTAGCCACCAGCGATACTATAGTGAATGTGAATGAAGGAACCGTGACTCTTAGTATTAAAAATGATTCTGAAACATTCTATGTTTCGGGAAAGAAGAGGAAAAAGAAGTCAAAAGAACTATATCCAATCAGAGCAGTAACCAAGAAGCCAAAACCTGAAAGTCTCCAAGAAACCATAGAGAAAAAGATTGAGTTTGGGGTAGGAGACGAGGTGGCAGGGAAACCTCCCAACCCCAAACAAAGCAGTTCTTGGAAGGGACCTTATGTTATCACGCAAATTATCTCAGAAGGAGTGGTCGAAATTAATTCTATCAAAGTTTGCAAGCTCGAGTTGGTAAGCGTTAATCATATCACTCACTGCTGGGGAGGCTATAAAAAGAAATAACCGAGGTAACTCGTCTAACTTTGAAAGACGTTAAACAAAAGTGCCTTTTGGGAGACATCCCATAATAATTTTTGTGTTTTTATGTTTTTAGTTTTAGTTTAGATTAGTTAATTTTAGTTGATATTGCATATTTGAGAAAGGTATTAGTGTTTTGATGATTAGGTATTGGAGAAATCGAGTAGGGAAGCGAGCAAAATTTTCCGGACAGAAACTTCGGCAAGTCATATCTTTGTGCTCGGATGTCGAAATCAGGTGATCTTTGAGCCTAAACTGCATAACTTTTCGAGATCTAGCTGATGGGGAGGTTTTTGCCAAGAGCGGTACACCGGACCTCAGCCGCGGTGCACCGCAGGGTAAAAACCCGTGCCACGGTAGCAGCCACGTGTTGTGTACAGAAAAGAAAAAAAATAGCTGATGGGTCCGGTATACCGGACCCTATACCGCGCCATGCACCGCACAAACACGTGCCACGGGGTCCTACCACGGGTATTTTGACGTAGGAATCGCGGTATACCCCGCGGTACACCCCATGGTCCGCAGGGGTAGTCCGCACGAGCCACCAAAGAGAGAAAAGAAAGGATTTCAAGGTTATATGAAGATCTAAGGCTCATTATTCCGAATTTTATAAACCTTAAACCTCTTTCTCTTCCCCAAAACTCTCCCAACTCCATTGAAGCTTATAAAAACCTTCACCTAACATCAAAACACTACCAAATCACCATTAATTCACATCCAAATCCTTCCCTACATCATTACAAAGAAGATTCAAGCACCCAAATCATATCAAAACACCTAGAAACCAAGAATCAAAACCATGAATTTCAAGATCTTCTTCTCAAATTCCTTACACCCACACCACTAAACCTTAATTCAATCATACCCACATGGAGAATTGTCATCTTAACACCTTTCCTAACCAAAATAAAGCTTGTTCCACCTATGATCATAAAGTACAAATTTCAAGAGTGTTCAAAGCTTTGAGTTGGGGGTCAAAAGAGATGATGAAGAGAATAGAGATATTGTCAAGTGTTAAGGGATATGAAGAATCAAAGCATTGGGTAAGCTCTAGAAGATTTCAATTGAGATGGGTACTGGTTTGGGAATAAATTACAAGGTAAATCGGATCAAGAGAATAGAGGAAAGCTAGCTGTGGTGAATACAAAGAACAAAAAGGTTTAAACTTTCATAAGGAAGACACCACAACCTCTACAATCGATAGTCCTTTAACCCAAGATGAATAAGAGCTTCTGGGACGCTAGAAGCTGTGTTCAAAACATATTCCTAGATGAACAACTGTCACATGAGAGATTATTCAAAGAGCAGTTGGAAGAAGATTAACAAGAGATTTCTAGAGTGTGATTGATTGGGATGGAGTATAAGAAGATGTAAGGGAAAGCGAAGTTGGTGATAATAGAAATTTACATACATGGAAAGCACTGCACCCTATTCCGGGTATTGATCAGGCGAGGTAAATAGCCTCGGAGAGTATGTTTTCTTTCTTCCTTACCTTTTCTATATGTGCAATATCTGTAAAATTTTAATTTTCTTTTATTTTATTTTTGAGTCTTTTCGAGCCGTGGGGACATGGCTCATTTTTGAGTTGGGGGTGTGGGGATTCGTTGTCTCTCATCTCCATTTTTCTGTTTTTAGGTAGAAATTAAATTTTTTATGAGAAGGTTTAGATGTATGTAGAGTGTGTTTAATAGCTTAAAATCATAAGCTCAGTGAGTTAATGATAGTAAGTAATATGTTTATGAGCTATGTTATTTGTATGCTTTGAAGTATTTGCAGGAAAACACACATTGATAGTAAAGAAAAGATTAGTTAGCAATGCGATAGAAAGTATGTTCGATCTCAGGGAACCTTGAGAAGTGTGTAGGCCGTGAGATCCAAGATAGTTGACAAACCCATTTGATGAACGTGCTAAAGGTAAGAAAATAACGAAATTACATAGTGTAGAAAGTGATTAAGGCAGTTCTTTCATATTTTAAGCCTTTGAAGCCTTTTTATACCTTCTCACCTTGTGATTTTTGAATTTATATGCTATATCCTTCACAACCCCTTCTAACCTTTCTAAAGCCTTTATTGAAACACATTATAAGCCATATCCCTTTAGATTATAGGACTTTTCCATATGACCCGCACTCGAATCGCGATGCATAGACAGTTGTTTTAGAGCTTGAGTTTGGGATGGTGGGTCCACCATTATGGAAATTGTTATTGGGATGGGATTTTGAGCTTATTAATTGTGCTCTGTTATTTATATTGATGATGATTCACAGATTTGTATTGTAACCCTTTGTCGGGGTAATAGTGAATGAAAAAGAAGCTACGAGCTAATTTTGCCAACAAGAGCATTAAAAATATATATATATATATATATATATATATGAGAAAAATAGCGTGGTATCTCATCATTAAAAGAGAATCATAGCTATAGAAAAGAAATTGATTTAAAAAGAAAATATATATATTCGGACCGGCAAAGTGGAATTTTTATGTGACATCTTATGCTTTAATTGGGTTATTGGGGATGCTAAATTGTGCACCAAAGAATTCATTGGGTTGAGTGAGAAACGTTTTATGAGAGTAACTCAAGCTCTAGGGCGATTCGTTGATGGCTAGTGAGGAGAGAGCCAAAAGCTCACTCTAAATTATCCAAATATACTTATCATACCGTCCCTAAGCCTACATTACAACCTTAAAGACCTTTTGATTCTTTGCTATGTAATCGAGAAGTGATTGAGCCAATAGAGAGTAGTTAAATGGATCTTTGGACACTAGTGAAGTTCGATGAACAATCTATAGCTTCCTTGGGGAACTGAGTAAAGTCCCAATCCTTCTTACATTGCAAAACTAATCTGATCTTGAATTCAAGCCGTGTTGACTGTGGATATGAGAAGTGTACAGGTATGTAGTTTTTAAATATTATTACATGAAATTTTCTGAGTAGTTGCTTTGAGTCTATTCTCCATATTCTTCTATCTTCTGTCTTCTGTGCTTAATTGACCTATGTGTGTATTTAGAGACTTCCCTTTGTTTTTATCTTTATTGTATCGGGACGATACAACTTTGAGTTGGGGGTCTTGATGTCTCCTCATTTGTGATAGACTTATATTAGGATGAGACATCATTTTTAGTGATTTAGAAGTCATTATAGTCGAATTTCTTGAGAAATGCTACACTTTCCTATTTTGAGTCTTGATTTAGTAAGATAATATTTTTAGAGCATATTGGGTTTAATTATTTATTTAGTGTGAAGCTTTAAAGATAATTATGGAGATTAATTAGAATCCAATTCAAAGACTACAAGATATGGAAAAAGATAGACATGGTAATTGGAGATAAGGAAATAAAAGCTAAAAACATGGAAAAGGAAAAGCTGCCTTAATCCTGAATTTCTGCACCTACGACCACAAATCAGCTTATATCTCAAAAACGCTGTGGAATTTGGAGAAACGGTCAAGAGCAAAGTTGAAGAGCTTCCGAGACGATCAATTTGGTATATTCATACGCGTCAAACGGATGAATATTGAAGCTGTTAGAGCCAAAAGAAAATCGGACCTGATTTCATGTTTTTAGGGTTACGAATTTGAGTTGGGCTTGGAGTCCACTACTTACTTCTCCTTCAAGAAAACGAATTAGGGCTTCCAAGACACCTATAAATACACCCTTATACCATTGTAAACATGTCCTTGCTCAGTTGCAAAGTATAGGCTTAGTCTTTACTTATATTTTCTTAGTTTTAAACAATAGCTTAGTCCTTTACATTAATATTCATCCTTAGAATCAAGCTATTCATTCAAGAAGCAAGCTGACCTATAGAGGAAGACAAGAAGAAGAAGACTGGAGACTGACAAACTCCTCTTCTACATCTCACCTTCTCTATATTTAGAGTAATTAGCTATAGATCTATTCTCAACCATATTTCTAAGCTTTTATTCTGTAAGTTTACCTTTAATTGTTGGATTATTATTTTGTCTTTAAATACTATATGTTATTTTAATTGATTGAGCTTGGCGTATATTGTTATTATGTGTTTTGACTTATTGTTACACCTTAGATTTGGCCAATCTTAGGATTATTCTTAGTTATTGACAACACCACATAATCGTCTAGTTTTGATCCCTTGCCTAACTAGATAGCCATTAAGGTTTGATTTAATCACCAATCATTACTTAGGAATCCCTAGTAGTGGAGAGGTTGCTCCTAAGCCTAGAGAAGGCTAGGTAGAATTTAGAATCCTGGTTAATATATAATGCTTAATCAGTGACAGGTTAGAATAACGATTTAGTAATAGACTCATATTAGTAATCCTAATCTATTTGACTTACATTCATATTTAGTTATTTGTTTTGTTTATTTGTTTTAATTATTTAATTGCGTAGATTGTTATTTCATCTTTTTACCTTGTTATTTAAAACATCTAAATTCATCTACGCTTGTTAAATATAAGTAGATCTAACGGATACAATCCCTGCGAACGAACTTAACTTATCATTAAAACTTGCATACGATCTGTGATACTTGCAGTGAGTTTCGTGGTTCTCAAGGGTGTGTGACTCTTTATTATTATCTTTATTTATCTATTATTTTATCACACCTTTGCCCCCACCACATTCCAATTGAATTTCTATTGGATTTTTCCAATTAACTAGCTAAACAATTCCATTACGATATGATACTTAATGACTGGAAAACTTTTCATCGTCTTCTCAAAAAAAAAAGGATTCCACGTTATTTTGTAATATTCATTATATAATATTATTAAAGATAATCTCATGAGATAAAATATATTTCCAAAGCATCCCCATACTTCATGCATTCTCATGCTTAAGCCGCTATTTATTATTCAAGTATTTAGATTTTTTTTGTGCATTTTATGTTCTTTAAAAAACCCTTATATTTTGGGAATTTTTTGTGAGTTATATTTTTTTAGGGGATTTTACTACTTCAAGAACTTGTTGTTCTTCAATAATTCTAACCCCATCCCAGCGGTTCTTTTAATCATGTCAAAAAAAATCTAGTACTTCAGTCACTCTTTGTGCTTTGTGAACCTATTGTGCTTCTGAAACTTATTGTGTTTCAGGAACCTATCATGCAATTTATGACTTAATTTTTTTATCATATTATATATTATTGAGTCATTAATTTTGTGATTTTTGGGTCGTCTTATGTGTGTTTTAGTAAATTTTATCACCTTTAATGATTTTTGTGTAGTTTAGAAAGTTTACATCATATTAGTGTGCTTTGACATAACTATGGTGTATATTCACGAATTTCGATGCAAAATGAGAGATCAAGGATGATTCCGTGAAGGTGAAAAGAGTAAAAGTGGAACAAGAAGATTCCCAAAGTAATCCCAAGCTTGAGTTAGAGCGAGGCCAAAGCTCGATGAATACTTGGACATAGAGAAAAAGACAAGGAGGTCCGTGCAATAGGGGATTTAGTGGTAAATTTGTATGTCACAATGATGAAGACAGGTAACGAGTAGCCTCGTAAGACAAGTCAAGAAGATGTCAACACCATCCAGAATTGCAGATTATGGTGGTAAGCCTTGTTCACCTCAATAGTATTGTTTATTTTTCTATGATAGCATTCACTAAGTTTATGAAGCATAATTGTATATTTCTCTGATCGTGGTGTACCCTCAACACCAATATTAGCCTAAATAAAATAGGGTATGGTATACACTTTTTTGGATATAAGACCATAAAATCCTTACTATGTGTGAATAATATAGGGGATGGATCGCCCAAATTCTTTTACATGAACATGTAACTATGAACATACCTGCTTACTAACATTACAAGTCCATAATTAAGTACTTACAACAAGTATCTAAATATGGAATGAGATTGTGGGTACATATCCACCCATTCTAAATACATTTTTTTATTTAACGTGCTAAATTAGTGTTGGGATGAATTATGGGGACTAATTTCTAAAACCGGTGTTATAACAGGGTGATTTGTGGGCAAGCACTTGCCGTATTACAAACACTCCCCGCATGTATATGTTAAATACATTTGATATTATATTATAGTTATACAATACAATATAATATAATATTTAGTTTTAAAGAATTCTACAATTCTATCTAATTATAAACTCTATTAAAACTTTAAATATGTAGCCTATAGATGTAAAACTTAAGTAAAAGTAAATACTAAATTTTATGGCAAAAAACAAAGTTACATATAATTTACTTGTAACAATATAATAAGAAAACTTGTTTATGACTAACTATTTCATATATAAGATTTTTTTATTATGGTTATGTCTAACTATTATTAATTTTGTTTTAGAATTCAACCGTACTTGAAATTTAGTTATAATTAGTTTTAGTGTTACTAATGATATAATGATATATTTTATCATAACTTTTAATGTAAAAATTATGAATTAAGTTCAATACCAAACATAAAAAAATCATGGGTATAACCTAACTTCCACAAGGATTTAAATAGTTGGGCACATCAGAACGTGGAAAAAGCAATGCAAGGGTGAGTAAGGTTGCAGGGTTTTTCTTTATTTTGTAGGGAAGGGTATTTGGAGGGGTTTTACAAATTTAGACAAAAAAATACAAGTTATTTATTTAGAGGGTCTTAAGCAAAAAATAAATGAAGCAAAATGGATTAGGTCTTGGAGTGGGTAGCATAGGAGCCTTGCTTGAAACCAACGTCTAAAATTCCCTCAAAGGTTTGAATAAGAACAAAACACTATATAATTTCAAAATTTAACAAAACTAAGGACAATCACTATCGGACTGTCACCGCTGGAGACACTGTTCCAGTTGCTCACCGAGCAACTTTTTGACACTAAGCACGATAAAGCCACCAGATTTTTGCCGTTCTTTTAGATAGATCAGTGTGTTGTATGCATAGCATAATAGGATCTAATTTTTCAATGTGACATTCTTTATGTTGTGCTCAGTTTGTTGTATTCGATGTAGTGCCCATTGTAGCGCTTAGTGTGTCGTACACAATGTGTTGTACACAGTGTGTCATACACTCAGTGTGCAGTTTATTTTACAAATTCATTTTTTAATACATAACACTCAAGTTAATTAATAAACTTAAACTATAAAATAATAACTATACATATATACATATAATTATTATTTCACATATGTTTAAATGTAATAAATATTAATTAATAAAATTAATTATAAAACTAACCAGCTAATGAAAAAAAGAGAAAGAAAAAACAATCTTTCAGCTTTGAAAAGTAAAATATAGGATGATTGCTGATGATGTCACCCGCGTGACATCAGAGATGACATTTTTAGTGATGTCATCACCTTCTTCTCTAAACTTGTTTTTTTGATTTTTGTAACTTTGATCTACACAAATTCACCGTGAATTTGCAAGATCCGCCATAGCCCAACCATCTGTCCTGACCTCCGAAGCTTTACCATAGCTGAACCACACTCCAAAACTTCAAAATCACTTAACCACTGGCTGAACCACATTCGAAGCTCCAAGCTCACAAAAGAACCATAGCTGAACCACCATAATGGAACTCACGAATAAGAAAACTTCTCAACAAAACTCTAAAAACACTATTAATGGTCGAAGCACAAACCAATCACCATCTCCATAGCCATAACTTGAACTCCCAAACCCAGATCAAACTCACAATCTCAACTCAAACTCAATAGCCATAATTAAAAGGATCTTTTAAAAACTTGACTAGATCTTGGACCATAATGGTATTTATCCTAACTATGTAACATTCTCAAAATGTTAAACCTGTATCTTGAATACGTCACAGGTGTGTTGATATCTCCTAATTGTTTTTTGAAAACCCGACTTAGGATACTTAGATTGTTTTACACTTTATATATACCAATTTGTAAAATTTATTGTGCAAGATGTGATTCAGAGCTCTTGTGAATTTTATATTGTTGGAGATACTTAGAGGGATTTCAAATGTAAGAATATAGCGACTACCTAAATTCGAACATAAAAAGAAAAATCATACCAAGAAGAAACAAGACCCACTTAGAATCTTGGTGTAAGTGTGTAAGGAGGAATCTTTTGTCCATGCTCAGGGCCTGGTGAGAGATTCTGAATTCTAGGTAGAGGAATTAAGGAAAACTATCATTTATTAAGATTATAAGATGATTTGAAGAAAACTTATAGTTCAAGATGGAAAATTAATTTTTGGGTCTTTGACCAATAGAGCCTAGTGCGAGACTTTTTTTCATTCAAAAGAAAGTGAAGAAAATTATATTCTTATTAAAGGCTCTTTAATTTTAGTCTCCCTAAAATTCCTTTGAACTATAAAGAAGGGTCAGAAGTGAAAGGCCATCTCTAAAATCATATACCAGTCTAAGCATGCCTCTCTCTTTGAGTTAGAAGTCCAATTTTTTTTAACATCCCTCATTGAGAAGGTAAATGAAAATAATAAAATTTGTATTCCATGAATGTGTTTGTGATTGATCTTCGAGACACAGTCCCATGTTTTCCTCCTCAGATTGTAAGCTTGATGTGTTTGTTCCATTAAAAAAAAATCAATCTAATCGTCTTTCAGACACAATCTTATGATTCCCTCCTCATATTACAAGCTTTATGTGTATATTACCATTCCAAGAAAATGAATAAAATTGTTTGAAATTATGAGGAAAAAGGTCTCTATATCTCTCTCCATTTTTCTACATGTTGAGATCTAAGAATAGTAGTGTAATAATAGTAATCCAACAAGAAGATATTGACTATACCCGGAAAATATTTCTTAAGAAAGTGATATACATTATTCACGCTATTACGTCATATTTGATTCGTTTGTTGTAATTCATATTCCTATTAAACTATAAAACTTTTTGTAAGTTTATCAATAATTAATTCAAATTAATAAAATAGTGATTTTTTGATCAATTCTTTTTTTAAATAAAATAACGTTTTATTTCTTTTCGACCAGTGATGCATTCATTTTTTTCTCACCAATTTAATAAAAAAAATTAATTTTTGAAACTCAGTGATGAATAAGGCTTTTTTTTTACTCTGTTCACCTTTTTGTGGTCGCTCCATTAAATTCAAAACCAATTTCCTGCCATGTCTAAATTGGAATCCTTGAAGGGATCCAACTACAAACGTTGGGAAATTTTTTTTCTATGTTTTCTAAAACCTAGATGTCGATTATGTTTTATTTACTGGTCCCCCCATAGTGGACTTTCCATCCACTGATGAGAAACTGTCTTGTTACCAGGATCTTAAGGCCAAGATTAAAAAACTATAATTAAGTGGCTAGATAATGGTCTTTCAACCAGTAGACTTGTTCCATGATTGACTTCTTATCCGAAGAGAAATTGGCTAAAACGATTCGGGAGACTCTACAAAATATTTTAGATGCAAACAATTCAGGGAAGAACAATGATGTGGTCAACAACATGAAAGGTGAAGAGGCAAACCTCCTAATGGAAAAGTGTAATTCTTATATAGCTAATGGTTCTAAAACTATTGTTGTTTAAGGTGACTATTATACAACCAAAAGGATTAAACAGAAGGGTCTAATCAAGAAAAAGTGGGTCTTGGACACTGTAACGTCAAACCAAATTTGTTCAAATAAGAACATGTTCAAGGAGTTTGAGGAAACGTATGCTAAAGACTATGTATGCATGGTAAACTCACCCATGACCCGCGTCATTGGAAATTGAAAGGTTGTACTCAATCTAACCTTGGGTAAATATATATTTTTATTTGATGTTCTCTTTGTCCACTCATCTTGTGGAAATGTGATCTATGATAGCCTCCTCAACTCGATAGGCCTTAGACTAATCTTCGATGGGGGAAAATTGGTTATACTTAAAAATGGTGAACCTATTGGGACACGATACCTGGATAGAGGGGCATATGTGTACTAAACATCATGAACTAATATGGATAAAAATGCACCTATTTATCTTTCAATGTTTAGTCCTTGTATGTGTGGCATGATAACCTAATAAACCTATGTGTTCCAGTTGTGTTCAATAATTCAGACTAATATATGTTCACAACATTGATAAGTTTGTTAAATATCAAATATGTGTAAGAGTCCAAGTATGCGAAATGATCCTTTAAAGTCAATAACTACTTAAAAGACTGAAACATTAGACCTAGTGCACTTTAATCTAGCCAGGACTTTGAACCAACTTGGTTTCAAAATCATTAACCTAGGTCCTAAAGGTGCGATGAACATTGTTTTATAAGGTGGTTTAGTGAAACAAATAGAATAATTTACGAATTAAGTGCTTTGTATGCGTCTGAACAAAATAACATAGTTGCAATATGATGTCTCCCTATTTTTTCTAAATATTATCTCTTAGGAGACATCATTTTAGGTGAATATTTTACTTATTTGATAGACTTTCATGCTTATTTTGTCATATTGCACTTTCTCCCCTTGGAATTGACTATTTGCATTTTAATAGCTTTTGTGCGTTAATTTGTTTGTTTTTAATATAAAGTTCTTAGGTTCATGGATTCTATGGAGAACCAATATAAGGAGGATAAGTGAGAATTAAAGTCTTAGATCAAGTGGAGGATCAAAGGAAAGAAAGAAATTTCCGAAGAATTGATTAAAGAAGTTGCGGATCTGAATGACTGTTACTAATTTCTGTTTTTGGGCTACTTAGGAGCGGATTTAGTCTTTGGGCCGTGAAATAGGTTTTATTCCTTATTGAGTTAGGAAAATTTAGCAACTTGCATGAGTCCATTTGGAGTTGATATGCAAAAGTTAAAGTCGTTTTACTAAGGGTTGTACACCAGTTACAGGAATTAAAGAAGAAGATAATCTTGGGCTTTTATAATTTGATCTAATGCTCTTAACCGAAAGCCTAATCCGAATTTACTAGTATAAATAGACCCTTTAGCCTCCTTTTTACACACACTTCAGAGAATTACATCAGAGGCTTCATATTTTCAAGTCAGAGCAAGAAGGCAGAGGAGAAGCTAGAGATAGAGGAATTCTATTCTTCCAACAACAACCAACCGAACTTTTAGGTTATCCTATTTCTTTTCTGTACTGGAAATTATGTATTCATTTTATTTTATTTCAGCTTTTAATTCCGTTATGAACTAATTTCTTTAGTACTTGAGAATCTCTATACGGGATGAACCAAATTCTATTTAATTTATGTTATCTGAATTTGAGATTTAATTATTTAAATCAGATTAGGTATTTTGTGTTGACTATTATTTCATTTTAATCACTAATTTTGATGTCATGAATCAAACTTAACTCTTAGTAATTAGGCTATTCACTTAAGTGGCAAAGTGATCACCTTGACGGGGGGTTTAATTACAAACATAGATAATAGACGCGTAGTATTCGTTATTGACCCTGACAGGCTTAACTAACCATGTAGCCAATGAGATAAGAGACTTAACCATTCGAAAATAGATATAATCACCCTGACGGGGGCTAGCAGATATTAGAGTCCCGACTAACACATTAATACCAGTTTAGCCCTTAACAGAAGCATTAATTGGATAGGTTAGTTGAAACCCTTGCGAGGATCAAGTGCTCTTTCTCTTCTTAAGTTTAAATCTTATTTACTTTCTTTATCTTATTTTAGTAATTTATTATATTGCATCTTTTAATTTTAGAAAACCAAACAAAAATATTTTATTTTATTTTTCTGTTAAACAATTATTCTTACTACTTGATTAATACTTGAGTTGTACCTAATCCGTCCCTGAGAATGAAACTCGATTTATCGGATATTACTTGGACAACCATAAACTTTCGGTATTGTGGTTCATTTTATTTCAGTACTTAATTTTATAACACACCAGGACCCACCACAATAGTCCCTAAAGGAACAAAAGATGTCATGTTATCAATTTAGGTTTACCATCATCATGTGGGGGAAGTTGTATTATCTGTCAGGTTTTATACTAGGTATTGTACTCCTTGAAAACCTTAGACTAAACCCCATATGAGATTTGAAATGGATATACACTCAACATGTAACACTTAAATATGAGAGTGTGGGGGGTGTATGGCCTTAGTAGGGTTTCCAAACTTCTATAAAGTTAACTTTGGTCCCCAATTCATCGACTTGTTCATAATATACTATGCTCAGGACATAGTAGCATATATATATATATATATATATATATATATATATATATATATATATATATATATATATATATATATATATATATATATTCTTAAATGAAAAGCTTTTCTTGGGAAACTAGAGATACCAAGACTTTAGAATACCATATTTTCCTCGAAAAATTATGTGTGACTTATATACCTATTTGCATGCTATTATATCTGCTAATAACTTGTCTTCTAATACTTATCTACATGTAGAAATGGTAATATTTATTTAATGCCTATATCTTTGAGTCCTAGTAATGTCCCAAAATATAAACGAAGAGACGTATGTTTGAGTCCTTTATTTGACTCACTATATCACTACCACTTGTATAAGGTCCATAAGGAGATAATAACATGCTTTCTACTGCGATAAGTTCTAGTAGTGGCTAGTTTTAATTAGAGGTTGCTAATAGTAAAATTGTATTTAGTAGACCAAACCACGCGTGGAACTACCAAATTAATTAAGGTTTGTTAACCAATTAGTAGTAAGCAATTTTTGTCCTTTGAGACCTGGTAGGTCAATAGGAAAAGTCAAGGATAGATTCGTCATTTAGGGTTCCACCCAAAGGCTTAGATTATCTGGAACCCACTCACCGTTGACCAATATTTCCACCATTAAATATTTATCATCTCAAACCATCATTCACGAACCAGTCATACATTTGGTGGATGCCAAGACCGTGTTCTTTGAATATAGATCTAGATGAGGAGATCTATATGGTTTAACTTGGAGCATTTGTTATATAGGAAACTATAAGGAAAAGATTAATAAGTCACTATATGGTATGAACCAAACACATAAAGCAACAAGATAGGCAAAATAGATTTGGAAACTTAAACATGTTGACCATGCGACTTGCTAAGGATCATATGTACCCAGTCCTAAAAAAATCATAATTTTTTTTAGGGGAATTTAGACATTGGGCAGGTAGCATTACAAAGAACAATATTGACCAAGATTGTTTTCTATCTAAATGTTGATTTAGGACATCAACTCCTTTGGAAAAAGATGTGTAAAGATGTTAAACATCTTTTCTAACTCGACTCACCTAAACTAACGATGATTGATCTTAACTTAGGTCTCTTTTTTAGATTGTTAAACTGGTTACCGTAAAGCTTCACTTAGAGCATTATGACTACTCTATTTTTGTTTTAGAATAAATTTCTTGAAGCGTCAACACAAGGTAACTAAGCATACACTAGATCTTATCAAAATGTTTCTCAAAGACTTTAATGGATCCCCATATCTATCTAGGATTTACCACAACTCAACACATGATCCTTCAAGCAAGAGAACCGCCCTAGGAAAGCAAACACTTAGAATAATTGATAAATCCTTAATATTTAAGCATTTGAGATCTATAAAGTAAACACCGAGTCCTTTAAAATAGTGCTTATCAGATTGTACATAAACCAAACCATAATCACTCTAAAAGACTCAATGACAAGCCAATCCCATAGTGGAAGAATCGAGAGCTCAGTTTCTCATCCTTATAATTCTATCTCCAGTGGAGTAAAAATTCCTTTGGTCCAACCTCAATAACCTCAACAAGATTTTACATATCTTCGAAGCAAAATAACTTTTGCCGTTTATCTTGCTCGTATTGATCACAGTTATCACAACACTGAAAATCTAATAACCCCTAATTTAGGTTTAGAGTGGTAATATTCATTCTACCCTCAGTATTGTTGTCAACAATTTGGGTAACACATTTATTGTTTGTTTGATATTTTTTTTAAATACATAAAATGCTTTTAAACCTATAAAAGTTTTATAAAATTTAAAAAACACTTTTAGAAAAAAAAATGTCTTAAAAGGACATTTAAAGTAATTCTAGATCTAAAATTCTTTTTTAATATATATTGACAAATATTCTAATTTCTACTAAAAAGTTAAAAAAAATAAAATTATATATAACTTTAGGAACGATTTTTTCTTTTACAGGTCCAAAAGATAAAAAGAAAAACTCTAATATAAAAATATAACACAGGCCAGCTAGAATCTTATAGCATTGTCTAAAAAAATTATAGCATTTCATAAACCAGTGGGGTCCACAATCCTCTTTGGCTTGTTGCTCTTTTATCAAAACGGTCCGAACATTCACACTAGAACACTCGAGAGAGGTCTTCATCGTCTTCAAAGAAAAAGAACTAAACGCAGCTCTTTTACCTCATCGTTCATCATCTCCACCCTAGCCTATATATCTTTTCAACCTTTAACAGGTAATTTTTACTCTATACACACGTACGAGAATTTTCCTTTGTTAATTTTGTGATCATTTTTATCTTCTTAGTTTTATTTTCTGCTTGAGACATTTTAGCTCACATAAACCCTCAATTTTGAGTTACATTTTTGTTTGAAGTTTTTTTTTTGATCAATCAACAACTTTTAATTAAAGCTCAACCAGCAATGTCTTTTCAACCAAGATCCATCAATCCGGATCATGAAACTTGTTTGAAGTTTTACCTTTGACATGTTTATTATTTATGTAAAAAAAACTAACAGTGTAATATTGTGCTTTAGGAATTTTATATTGTTTTTAAATAAAAATAGTAGTAGATGATCATATGGGGAAATCAAATGATAAGTTAAAACTGTTATCAAAGTTAAATGATAGTGAAATTAACCCAAGAAAGAGTTGATTTTTTATTTTTGAATTTTGATTATTATTCATGTAATATTTGCAGTGAGCTTGCAAAAATGGAAAAAACTTTACCTGAAGATTTGACTGTCGAGATTCTAGTAAAATTGCCTGTAAAGTCATTGGTGCGTTTCAAGTGTGTTTCGAAAGCTTGGTCTCGTTTGATAAAAAGCCCTAATTTCATCACCTTGCACCTAAAACAAAACAAAGCTGAATGTGTTTTAATTAACCGGTTTGTTCACAAAGAAGAATTGTTGTCCTTTCATTCACCTGAGACACTTACTCGAATCTCCTCAAATTTCGAGATACCTTACACCTTCGTTCAAAGGTATGTAGATGTGTTGAATGGTAAAATCCCCGAGGTTTCATTGCCTTGTAATGGCTTGATTTGTTTCTCAGATAAACGAAACATTGTTTTAGCTAATCCAGCCACTAGAGATTTTAAAGTGCTTCCTTGCCCATACTCTTTCAAATCCATAAGCAAAAGCAAGGTTTATGTAGAAGCATTTGGATTAGGCTTCGATTCTGGGAAAAACGAGTATAAAGTTGTTACGTTTTTGGTAAATGAAAAAAATAGAGACATAACTGGGGTGTACAATCTTAGTACTAATTCATGGAAAAAAATAAAGTTTGAGTTTCCACAAATGTATGCTCCAGGAGCACCTTTAAAGGGAGTATTGCATTGGGTATCTAAGACATTTCATGGACATGAAGACTCTATAATTACATTTGATTTGAACAAGGAAGTGTTTGGAGAGATGAATTTTCCGAATGAAACTTTTGGTAGGAGTTTATGGAAAAATATTAAAGTGGTGAAGGATTGTTTGAGTGTGTTTGATTATCGTTTTTACAGTGGTCTTCAACATTCAATTGATATATGGGTGATGAAGGAGTATGGGGTGGTGAAAAGTTGGAGTAGAAAAGTTAGAGTGGGCCCGTTTGAAAATATAATGGTGTATCGTCCTCATTTGTTGTGGAGGGATGAAACTGAAATTTTGTGTGTATCTGATATTGGAGATATTGCCTCTTTTTCCCTTGATTCACCTCATGAGTTTACAAGGTTTGGATTAAAAGGTGATTGTGGTATGCTTTACCAGGAGAGTTTAGTTTCTCTTAATTAGTTAGTTTAAGAAGAGTTACTATGTTATGTTATATATTAATTCTGTGTTTTTGATTAAACTCTCTGATATGTAATTGCGATCAACATTAGTAGTATGTCCAGTGTTTATGGTTGAATTTGTTTTGGTTAAAAGTTGTGTTAAATTAGTAAGATTTTCTTTCTTCTTTTTGATATTCTCAAATTTATGATGTTTCAAAACACTTGAAATCTGATGCCATGTTTTATAGTGTTAGGATCCTTGCCAACATAGAGCAGATTTATGGTTGAGAGCTATAAATTAAACATCTCGAATCAGGGATCTTGATTTTTTTGGAATGAATTGTACAGATTTATCCTTGCCAACTATTGTTTTTTCCATGAATTAGTAAAAATATAGTATAAAACAAGAATTATCAGATTCTTCAGTGTTCCTAACTCCACCTTTTCCTAACTGCTGCTGCTTTTCTTTTATCTGAACAAGAATTTGCAACCTCAAAAGAATTATCAGATACTCATTCTTTCAGACAAGTCAAAACTTATATTACTTGTTATAAAGATGGTGGACAATTCCGATATTTTACTCGTAAATCTATTAAATTCGATATCAGTTTTTACCCAATAACCAATTGTCATAAATTCCAAATCCTTCTAAAAGCTAAACAACTTATTATAACAGATATATTTTGCTACTTTTTGGAATAACATTGGGGAACATTTGCTATATCACATAATACATTCATGTAATTCACCCTACCTAATTTAAAGCTGAGTCAAAACTTGTTTTGTGATGTCACATTTGGGTATAGGTACACGAATGTGCTATTAGCCTATTAATGAATTTGCGTATAAAACAAGGGAGTCTTTTGAAATATAGCCTTAAATTGTATTATTTCTGTACATTTTTGTTGTTTTTTTTACTTCTTTTATATTGAGGAGAATCAAGAAGAGTGCAAATGTAATACCCGGGTTAAAATTTAAAAACAATTTTAATAATTAGTAGGTCTTGTTAATGAGATGTTAAAATTAAGGTAACTAAAAATATAAAAGAGAAAGGGATTTACAACAATTAAATAAAAATTGTGGGTCTTTTAAATAATTTGAGGAAACTTTAAACCCTTACTTGTATATACTTATTATATAATGGAAAAAAATATCTCTAGCTTTGTCATGCATATACACGTGTGTGAATATGAGGGTTTCATGTGTACAAAAGATAAAGATCAAAACAGAAGGAAAGAATATAAAATTAAAATAAAGATAGAAGCTGGACAAAAAAGAAATAGGAAGGAGAGAAAATAGAAATTAACCTCCAAACCCCAAAAGCCAAAACCGAGGAAAAAATAAAAATGAAGGAGAAAGCTTTGCGATATCAAAGCCCAAATACTATTTCTTCTTGGTTTTCTCGGAATCTTATTGTGAGTTAAGGTAAGCTAGAAATCCTTTGTTGTTGACATATTTATATGCATGTGTTATACAAATATATTTATAATAGTTGTCTTTTATGGTATTGTTCATATATACTTGTATGTGCTGTGAGTAGTTCTATACGGAAAGTGCCTGTGCTTGTGGATGTGTTGTTCAGTTGGGGTTAATATATATGATAATTAGTAAGCTTCACAAAAGGATAAGCATGAGACTAAGAATTTGAATATGTAATGTCTTACCGGTTATTATATCGTGTGCTAGAAGAAAAGGAAAAAGTTAATATTAAAGTGTTTGTATAAGTTGCTATATGGAAGAGAATATGGCATGGATTATCACTGTATCTCTCTATTGAGGGAGATTGTGAATTGTAAATAGAGATATTTAAGATATAATAAATACAATAAAATGAAATACATGTGTGAAAGTGTATCAGACGCTTTGGACAAAAGGTTGCAATGTGTTATTTCTAAACGTGTAGGTAAAAAGAAGGTGGTGAAAGAAAATAAATAAAGTTAATAGAATAAAGTAAAGACAAAGACTAATTGGGTACTTGTTTAGTCATTTAATTGTCATGTATGTATTAAACGAAATTAAGTGTGATGAGTTATATTCAAATTTTGATTATTATATTAGATTCATTAGTTGTTAAGAATTAATTGGAATGAACTATTTCTTTTAGGAATATTGGCGATTTAATTAAAAGCACGGTTGAGGTAAGTCGGACTCCTATCTTTTATCGGTTTAGCTATTAATCTTGAGTTAAGATATATTTAGTTAAATATGAGATGTGGTGATGTCTGAGATAAAAGAGTAATTGTGGTATAGGACTTAGTTGGTGTATATATTGATGAGACTGTCATGTCTATATTATTTTTTGTGATCCTTAGAGCTGCTTAGAGCTGCGACACCTAACCGACAGGTGAAATTGTCGGGATGTACCATAGGTGGATCAGTCCACTATGGGTACGGTGTATATGGTACCATAGGTAGATCGGTCCACTATGGGTACGGAGTATATGGTATCATAGGTGGATCGGTCCACTATGGGTACGGGGTATACTATACCATAGGTGGATCGGTCCACTATGAGTATTTAGTATACGTTGACGTAGGTGGATCGGTCCATTACGTGTATTAAGTATAGTATTGTATTGCAGCTCTAAGTTATTTGGGTATTTGGGTGCAAAGGATTGTATTGAGATAGGGATTATTGAAAAGGGAATTGTTATATTGTTGTATGTTGATTCCATATATGATTTCACTTATATTGGTTTGTATAGATTCCCTGTCATGGGAGACGTTTCGACTTACTGAGCTTGTGTAGCTCATGCGTTTAATTTGTTGTGCAGGGGGATGGGCTAGGAAAATTCCCATGAGAGATAGTGCGTTATCCTCCGTTGTAATTATTGAATTCGGTTAGGTCGCCTTGCAGGCTTAGGTGGTTTGACTTAAGTCTGCGGCATGTCGCGCCTTGGGTTTGAGTGGTGGAAATACGGGACGTGACAGCAAACCCCAGGCCCCAGAAGAGAAGCTCCAGCATGGTTAATGGAAAATAAAAAGAAAATAACAAGAGGAGAAGAAAGAAGAGAAACAAAAAAACTGGTCAGCCTTTATATATCTCCTGATCAGTGATAGATATCATAATTGCAAAAAAAAACTGATGATGAATATGAAGATATTCAATTAAAAGAAGCGATTTAGATGATGGTATATAAAAAATGTTGACCATGACAATTTTGTCACAGAAGAGTCTTCAGAATAGTCGTTGTTATCGATATCTTTAGGTTCCATGAAACAAGTTTCTGAAGCTCAATTGAGTGATAAAGAGGTTAATAGTCCATTGAAGCCCTGTGAGAAAGATATTAAATTGGAAAAGTTGAACCATTTTTCATTCCGTTAAGGCGATACATTTTTCATTCCGTTAAAACAGAACATCAGTTTGGAGCAAAAAAACATTATACCTTTTATTGCGGAGCCTCATTTTAAACAAATAGTAATAAAACAAGTTTGTAACTAAAAGGAAAACGAAGTTACAGAATGATATCAAGTGTTCTTGAGATTTGATTGCGCCTTTGATGTTAGAGTGGGACCCAAAACCGAGATTGTAATTAAGTTACAAGTCAATACACTCCATTCCAAATCATATTAAAGAAAGTATTAGGGAGTGGTGTAGTTTAAAAAATAGATTTTATGTTGATTACTATATATCATATTCATATACATTAGTGGCGTACAATCTATGTTTGTTGCAGATAAGTTTTTCAATGCAATATTGAGAAGTTTAAGATGGAAACTAAAAATTACTCATTATCCATTACAACTTTTGTTTTTCAGCTCTTTTCCTTAAAAAAGCTCATGTTGTTAAACATATATATTTTTCCTTTTTCTTTAGATTTGTGGTGGCCATTTCAACACATACCTTTTTCTAAATCGGCTTGAATACCATATAAGTTCATTTAACACATACCTGTTTCGGGATTTCAGGTGAGCTTGGGTTTTGCAGATTTAAATTCAAAGCTATCTCTATTTATTAAGCAACAATCTAAGAAATTATTTAGTCTTTTTGTGTAGTGTTAGCGAGGATGGCACTATATAGCGGAGCATTCTCTGCTACTATTAGTACACTTTTTGGATTACTATTAAATAGTATTCCTTGTTACAGTGTTCAAACTGATATTAAAAAACCCAGGCAATGTAGTATTCTCTTCATGGAACTTCGATAATAAAACCGAGGGGGCTATTTGAAAATATTTAGGAATTGAATGCTGGTATCCTGATGAAAGCGAGGTTTTAAATATCCAGCTTTCAGATATGGGACTTGAAGGTGAATTTTCTGAGGGTTTAAAAAAAATTGCACCTCTATGACAGGGTTAGATCTTTCAAGAAACAAGCTTCATTGAAATCTATCATCTAATATCTCGTTAATAATTCCATTTGTGGTGAATCTTGACCTCTCAGCCAATCAATTCACAGGAGAGATTCCGATTAATCTTTCAAATTGTACTTATCTTACAACCTCAATCTTGAAAGCAATCAATTCACCGGTCAAATGCCTCCACAGTTAGGGCAGTTAAATAGAATCAAAACATTTAGTGTTGCGAATTATAAACTGCAAGGGCAAGTTTCTTTTTTCAATAATGCTAGTATTCCACCAGAGAACTATAGAAATAATGCAAAGAAAAAAGGTGCTATACCCTTGATTTTAGCCGCCGTTGGTGGAGTAATTGTTGCCGCTATAGTTGTAGGTACTGTCTCCTTTTTCAATTATCGAAGAGTTTCCCGAAAAAGAAAGTTAGGTGATCCTGAAGGTAATAGATGGGCTAAAAATATTAAGGGTGCCAAACATATCCAGGTATTTTTTTTTCTTTTCCTTTTTTGTTTTATAATTTAATAAATGCTAAACTAGTTTATTCTTTCAGCTTTCGATGTTTGAAAAGTCTGTTTCCAAAATGAGATTAAGTGATCTAATGAAGGCTACAAATAATTTTAGCAACAATAATATTATTGGTTCAGGGAGAACGGGGACTATGTACAAGGCAGTACTTGAAGATGGAAGGTCTTTAATGGTAAAGAGGTTACAAGACTCTCAACATTCCGAAAAGGAATTTGCATCCGAAATGGCGATTATTGGAAATGTAAAGCATCGAAACTTAGTTCCAATTTTAGGTTTTTGCGTCGCAAAAAAAGAACGCCTTTTGGTGTACAAGTACATGGAAAACGGTACTTTAAATGATAAGTTACACCCTGTCGCTGAAGAAGAGACTGAAAGGACTGAAGTTATGGATTGGCTTCGAAGGCTTAAAATTGGTATTGGAGCGGCTAGAGGATTTGCGTGGCTTCATCATAATTGTAATCCGAGGATTATTCATCGAAATGTAAGTTCGAAATGTATTTTACTTGATGGAGATTTCGAACCTAAGATTTCCGATTTTGGACTTGCGAGACTTATGAATCCTATTGATACTCATTTAAGTACTTTTGTAAACGGAGAATTTGGAGATTTGGGTTATGTTGCTCCGGAGTATGCTCGTACACTCATGGCTACACCAAAAGGAGATGTTTTTAGTTTCGGTGTTGTACTTCTAGAATTAGCGACAGGTGAAAAACCTACTCATGCGTCTAAAGCTCCTGAATCGTTTAAAGGTAGTCTTGTGGAGTGGATTTCTCAGTTATCTAAAGATTCGAAACTTCAAGATGCGATTGATGTAAATTTAGCTAAAAAGGGTTATGATGGTGAGATTTTTCAGTTCTTGAAAGTGGCGTGTAGTTGTGTACTTCCAGCTCCTAAAGAAAGACCAACTATGTTTGAAGTGTATCAGTTTCTTAGAGCTATTGGTGAGCGTCATAATTTTGTGACAGAAGATGACTTAATGATGATGTCAGAAAGTGGTGATGGAGATGTACTAGAAGAACTCATTGTTGCTCGAGATGTAGTTAAGGTTACTTGAAAGGTAAAATATGGGTATAGTTTAAGTTGACTCTTAAATGATTGTAATTATATTATTATTATACATTATAATGTGTTTTTGAAATAAGTATGGAATTTTAGTGTGCTCGCTATTGATTTCTACTGTTAATAGAGTTATGTAGACCTGCTCGTTTCTTTAACTATTATAGTGAAATGCTTTTGTATTGTTGTGTAAGGTCCCTTTTCTGAAATGTCCTTATTTTATTACTTTACATGTTTGCTTAAGGGTGAATACCCAATAAACACCTGCCACCTTAGTCACTTGCCCATAAAAGACACTTAAGATAAATATACCTTAATTTTATTACTTTACATGTTTGTTTAAGGGTGAATGTCCATTAAGCACCTGCCACCTTAGCCACTTGCCCATAAAATACAATTAAGGTAAATATACCTTAATGCTCTTACTGCTGTCTGCTGCTGCTGCCAAGGGCGAGTAATGGAATTTTTCCCAGCACTCGTGCAAGTACACTTTTGTACTGTGCTGTTGCTGCCAAGGAAAAGAGATAGAGATGAAAGAGAAAGAGAGAGAGACAGAGGAGATATATATGTATACGAACTATCGACTAATAAACGGACGGAGGCTGGGATGAGGGGTAAAATAGGAAAGAAAAAAAAGTGTCGTTTATGGGCAAGAAAAAAGCGGCGGGGTGAGGAGGCATTAATTCTAATTTGAGGTGTTTCTTGGGCAATAATCCTTTGTTTAATTTACGAGAGTTGAAGGTTATTTTGTATAATAAAGAGACTTGTATGCCATTAATTCATAAAATTAATATCCCTGATTCTGAGATGTTTAATATTCAGCTCTCAAACCATTAATCTGCTAGCAAGGAAGCTAACACTAACAAACAATGCCATTAGATTTAAAATTTTAGAACAATATCAAGAACCTGATTATTTTTAAAAAGAAGAAATTAAACTTGTTGCTTCAAGTTGTAGCAGAGAGTAATAATAAACACAAAATTCATAATATAAAATAAGCTGAGCAGTTAACAAGTAGCTCTTCTTAAACTAACTAAGAGAAACTAAACTTTCCTGGTAAAGCATACCACAATCACCTTTAAATCCAAACATTGTAATCTCATGAGTCGAACCAAGGGCATAAGAGAAAATATCTCCATAGAAAGATTCACACAAAATTGCATCTCTCCACAACAAATGAGGACGATACACCATTATATCTTCAAACGGGCCCACTCTATCTATTCTACTCCAACTTTTCACCACACCATATTCCTTCATAACCCATATATCAATAGCAAGTTCAATATCATTGCAAGAACGATAATCAAACACACTCAAACAATCCTTCACCACTTTAACACTTTTCCATAAACTCATACCAGAAGTTTCATTCACAAACTTCATCTCTCCAAACACTTCTTTGTTCAAATTAAACGTAATTATGGAGTCTTCATGTCCGTTCAATGTCTTAGATACCCAATGAAATACTCCATTTAAAGGTGCTCCGGGAGCATACATTTGCGGAAACTCAAACTTTATTTTTTTCCATGAATTAGTATTAAGATTGTATACCCCAGTTATGTCTATTTTTCTGTCATATTCCATGAACGCAACAACTTTATATTCGTTTTTCCCACAGTCAAAGCCTAATCCAAATGCTTCTACATAAACCTCATGATCATGCTTTGAAGATGCAAAAAAGTTTGGGCTAGGAAGCACTTTAAAGTCTCTCGTAGCTGGATTAGCTAAAACAAAGTTTTGTTTATATGAGAAACAAATCAAGCCATTACAAGGCAATGAAACCTCGGGTTTTTTACCATACAACACATCTCCACGGCTTTGAACAAAGGTGTAAGGTATCTTTACATCTGAGGAGATTCGAGCAAGTGATTCACATGAATGAAAGGACAACAATTTTTTTTGGTTAACAAGCTGGGTAATTAAAACACACTTAGCTTTGTTTTGTTTTAGGTGCAAGGTGATGAAATTAGGGCCTTTTATCAAACGCGACCAAGCTTTAGAAACACACCGAAAACGCACCAATGACTTGACAGGCAATTTTACTAGAATCTCGACAATCAAATCTTCAGGTAAAGTTTTCTCCATTTTTGAAGTTTTCTCCATTTTTGCAAGCTCACTGCAAAATTTACATGAATAACAATCAACAATCAACTCTTTCTTGGGTTAATTTCACTATCAGTTAACTTCGATATCAGTTGTAACTTATCTTTTGATTTCCCGATATGATCATCTACTACTATTTTTATTTAAACACAATATAAAATTTCTCAAGCACAATATTACACTGTTAATTTTTTTACATAAATAATAAACATGTCAAAGGTAAAACTTCAAACAAGTTTCATGATCCGGATTGATGGATCTTGGTTGAAAAGACATTGCTGGTTGAGCTTTAATAAAAAGTTGTTGATTGATCAAAAAAAAAAACTTCAAACAAAAATGTAACTCAAAATTGAGGGTTTATGTGAGCTAAAATGTCTCAAGCAGAAAATAAAACTAAAAAGATAAAAATGATCACAAAATTAACAAAGGAAAATTCTCGTACGTGTGTATAGAGTAAAAATTACCTGTAAAAGTTGAAGAGATATATAGGCTAAGGTGGAGATGATGAACGATGAGGTAAAAGAGCTGCGTTTAGTTCTTTTTCTTTGAAGACGATGAAGACGATGAAGACCTCTGTTCTAGTGTGAAAGTTCGGACCGTTTTGATAAAAGAGCAACAAGCCAAAGAGGATTGTGGGCCCCACTGGTTTATGAAATGCTATAAGATTCTAGCTGGCCTGTGTTATATTTAACATTTATATTAAAGTTAAAATCATATATAATTTTACTTATTAAAACTTTTTAAGTAGAATTCAGAATATGTGTCAAAAATATTAAAAAATTATTTTTAGATCCAGAATTACTTTAAGAGATTATTACCCAAAGGGTTTTGAAAAGACCACCTCGTGACCTAAGGAGACCGGCTCTATGACCTCTTCTTACTAAAAGGCACAAACTAAATTTAACACTAAAGCCTAAATTCCCAAGTACTTTCCTACCCTTTTTTATTCTCTATATATACTAAATATTATTATAATATCTTTTAAATCCTAAATTACATTTTCAGAAATATTTCTCTCTCTCTCTCTCTCTTTCTCTCTCTCTCTCTCTCTCTCTCTCTCTCTCTCTCTCTCTCTTTCTACCTCTCTCCTCACCTCTTACAATCAACGCCTCTCTTCTCCACTCCATAATATTCCTTTTTTCCATTGCTTCACTTGAAGCACGCAGCCACCAAGCAACCGAAGAAGAGAGCGCGGAGAAGAAGACCGTTGGCATGAACTTCGATGAATACCGCAGTGAAGGTGGAGATGTGACCGATCCGAAATAGAGTTTCGATCTAGGGTTCCACCATGGAAGGAAGAAATTGATCTGCTGCACAATAATCTCTAAGATCGGATTTGAAAGCCATGGATAAACGAAGTTGTTTTTGTGCTTATATTTGTGAAGAAGAAGTTTGGATCTCCAGTAGCAAGTCGATTCGAGATGCTCAGCAAGTTTATGTAGCAGATTTGTTCTTGCTTCGTGTTTATGTTTATTTTTTTGGTCTTTTGCGCTCAGAACTTTTGCGCTCAGAACTTTTGCACACAGAACTTTTTGCGCTCAACATTGTTGGCGATTAAAAATCTGGCGTTAATGGAACTTTTGCACTCAGACTCAGAACTATTGCACTCAGACTCAGAACTTTTGCGCTCAACACTGTTGGCGATTAAAAATCTGGCGTTAACAGAACTTTTGCACTCAGACTCAGAACTTTTGCACTCAGACTCAGAACTTTTGCACTCATACTCAGAACTTTTGCGCTCAGACTCAGAACTTTTGCACTCAGACTCAGAACTTTTGCGCTCAACACTGTTGGCGATTAAAAATCTGGCGTTAATGGAACTTTTGCACTCAGACTCAGAACTTTTGCACTCAGACTCAGAACTTTTGCACTCATACTCAGAACTTTTGCACTCAGACTCAGAACTTTTGCACTCAGACTCAGAACTTTTGCGCTCAACACTGTTGGCGATTAAAAATATGGCGTTAATGGAACTTTTGCACTCAGACTCAGAACTTTTGCACTCAGACTCAGAACTTTTGCACTCAGACTCAGAACTTTTGCACTCATACTCAGAACTTTTGCACTCAGACTCAGAACTTTTTTCCAGACTTAGAACTATTTTCCAGACTCAGAACTATTTTCCAGACTCAGAACTTTTTTCCTCGCTCAGAACTTTTTCCGGCGGTGGCCGGAGGCGGCCGGCGGTGATCGGTGGTTGTGGTCGGAGCTGGAAAATATTTGATAATTAATGAAAGAGGAGAGAGAAAGAATGATAAAGGAGGAGAGAGATTAATGGTAATGGAGAAGAGAGAGTAATGGTAGTGGAGGAGAGAGAAATAATCTATTTTTTTGTCTTATATGCACTAGAAAGGTAGTTATGACATTGGATATTTTATTGGCCTTTAACAAGGAGAGAGGAATTGACTAGCTCCTAAGTGGCACATTGATTTTTCTCAAGTCTCCTTGGGTAATTGACCCTTACTTTAAATGTTCTTTTATGTAATTCTTTTTTTAAAATCTATAAAACTTTTAAAAGTTTATGTATTGTAAAAAAAAATCTTAAACAAATAATAAATGTGTTGCTTTAAATTGTTGACAACAATATTGAAAGTCGAATGAATATTACCCTTCCCACCTAAACCAGGGGTTATTAGGTTTTTAGTATTGTGATTACCAGGGGCGGAGCCAGGATTTGTTGTTAGGGGTCAAAGGAGTTCGGGGGCAACACCCTTGAAATTCATTGTTTAAACTTATTTGCATTATAGATTCATCTATTATGCAAAAATTACAAAATAAATTCTTATCTTATACCAAATTACATTATAGGTCCCTATATTATACCAATATTACTCTTAATTAAGTAATAGAAAGAATAATGCAATAAATAACTTTATGCATATTAGATAAGGGTTATTTAATAGAAGACTATTATTAGATATTTAATTTAATTTTTATGTACCAAAAGAATGGACATATAAATCTAGACAAGTGGAGCATATAATAACAACTATTCTTTTACCAAAGAAGACATGTAAAATACGATCTAGTCTGGTTGCAATTTTTTCATGAAATTACAACTCTAAAAACAAGATTTTACAGGATAGTTTGACCATTGATTGATTTCCCTAAAGTTGGGGGTGGGTTGGTCTTCTACTAGTTTCATCTTATGAACAATGCTCTCCTTGGGAACCAAACTTAGAGACTTATCTATCGATAGATTAGATGCTTGATTTTTAGAGTTTTTAAGGCATTTATTTCTCTCACTCCTTCTAGGATGTCTCTAAGATAGAAGGGGTTTTGTGGGTTTAGACCAACCTCTAACTAACTGGGATATCATCTACATCAACTAGGACACAAATTGGCTACCAAAGTATGAAACTTGTCAAACCTGATTTCAGTGATTTGACCATGCTAAACTGTCTAATTATTCCTATATAATTTGGATGAAATTTTTAACTTATTGAGCATTTATTTAGGTCCAAATTTTAGAACTTTTCTTTAGAATACCATATTACAACATTGATCAAGAGGACATACCATGTTGGATTTTTACCGAGTCTTAAAAAACTTGACTAAATCTGGACTATTTGATTAACAAGAAAAATGTAAGAATGGGTATTTATGTCTCATCTTCAGATCATGGGAATATATCAACATATAACTTAGTTTGGCATAATACAACTTTCATTAATGAGTTTTATGATTATTTATACTTAATGAAATTCCAACCAGATCCAACATCTTTAAACAAAATGTGTGTCTGTTCTGATATGCCCCTTATGTATTAGATACCATGATACAATCACAACCTTCTTATCACATGCCTAATTAGCCAAAATACTGGAATATATATATATTCTTCAAATACACACTAAACCATATCGTGTTTGCTTATAGAAAAACTGGTTTCTTATGATTACTAATTTATGTTTTAATTGTGGTTGGCCCAAAAAATATGTAGAAACTCTTAAACCATGTCATGCTGGAATATTGGGTTACAAATACGGCAGATACTATTCTAACAATATTACGTAGGATGAAGGTCGAGTTGATAAGATCATCAAGACATACATGAGTGAATTTTTCACTTATGGGAACACCCAAAATCATGTTTTACAAGATAAAACTTCTACAAATAATAAAGGCTACTAGGAATGTGGATTTCTTAACTAACCATTTTCATCTAGGATAATGATCCAACTGACATTTGATTAAACCTCTAAGACCTTTAAGGGAACATGAATACTCAAAACATCTAATTTAACCTAATGCAATCTTCCCTTGAAGGAGATACTTTAGCAATCACGAAAGGTATAAATTGTCCCTGAAAACAAACCTAAATATAATTTGGCTGTGTACGATATTCTTGAAGTTGTTCAAGGAATTAGCAATCAGTCTTGAGCAAGATAGATTATTAGGTCTCTTTTAGGTAAAGTTGTACATCAATATAGGGATTATGGTATATTTGCCACATTCCTTGTTAGGATAATGGAAATGCTGATTTTCTTTCTAAGTGTGTGAGGTGCTTGACCCTAGGAGTGTGGGAGATTTTTCCTTGTAATATTATTCCTTCGTTCCTCTAGCATAATTGGATCATACTAGTATCAGTTACCGTAAAGGATTTTGATCATTTTCTTGCGATTATTAATATGTTATACTAGACGACAAAAAACCTGCATTTTGATTATTATTTACAAAAAAAATTAAAATTTATAAGTAGTTTCACAGCTACCAGTTTAATTTGTTGGGAGACTCAAACAAGAAGTTGTTGATTGCCTATTTTATCAAATTATGATATCATCATAAGTTGTATCAAGGTGTTTTATACATTGTAACATTATCTATGATTATCCACTAATAAATATTTCATAATATTCCTTGTATAATCACTGGAACATATGTCTCAACCTTTTTAAAAAAACCCAATAAGACAAATTTTGATGAAGAGAAAAGAATACACCATTTCTTGGAGAAAATAACTTATATTTTCCCTGCCTTGTTAAATCTTACCATGAGAACTCATTGGGAAAAAACATGGTGAAATTAAAAGAGTACATAAGTCAGATATATATTTTTTCCTTGTATTTTGAATGTCATTTCTGGTAAATATTTAATGCATGAATATACTAGATTTTTATATCTGAGTATGTGTTGAAAGTAGAAAACACAATTTACTTAATCAGAGAAAATGGTTATAGTATTCTTATAATAATGGAGGTTTAGATTGTCACATAAAAAACATGCTAGGGAAAATAGAGTAAATGATACTTTTGCCCCCTGGGTTTATACGCGATTGACAGGTTGTACCCTAAGTCTTAAAATGCGCCTTGTTGCTCCATAAGAGTTACTTTTGTGACCCGTTACCCCCTGGGCGTATTTTCCGTCCATTTTCTCCGTTAAATCCGAAGTGGCAATTCCATGTCATATATTTTTTTTTTTAATCTTAATACTAATTAACTATTTAATTAACTTAAAACAAGGGTAAAAAAGATATTTTATAATAGTTTTAATATTTATTAATAAAAACAATAACCCCCCCCCCCCCTCCCCCAACCCACCCCCTCCCCACCCCACCCCCCACCGAGACACCCCTACCCCTTCTTCTTCCCCATTCTTCTTCTTCTTCCCGTTCGTCTGGTTCTTTAAAAAAAAAATCAAGCAAACACAGTGAGCACCATTGGAGGAAAGCTTGAAGATCTTCCACTTGCTTTACAAACCACAAATTGTATCTTCCTTTGTTACGAACTTACGTTTCAAAGTAATCTCGGAGTCACTGAATCCACCATATCCTTAAGTGCCTTCTCCGATTCTTCCTTTACAAACTTTTTGTCACGAGAAGTTGCATCTCTGATATCAATGGATGAATCATTTTTAGCAATCGAACCGATAGCTTCATTTCTTAAAAAAATTTAATAACAAATCTGCAATCCAAAAGACGTTGTTGTATAGATCCAGGATTGGTTGATTAAGGGAGGAGAGATGGGGGTGTAGGAGAGGGTGAAGTTGGGGAGATGGAGATGGATGGGTTTGGGGAGGGGCTGGAGAACCCATCGGAGTCGAAGATGCTGCAGAAATAAATTGCAGTCCAGGTCCCTGGCGAGCTGCATACATTACAGCTCCTGGAACACGATGTACACTACTGCTGGTGCAAACCCCACGACTCTCCTGCTGCAGCTCCGATCGAAGCAACACAGCAGCACCACCCGCCTGCTGTTGCGAGCTCGCCAACTTTAAGGATGAAATTTTGAGTTTCAAGAAAGTTGCTTCCATTCTTGTTGAATATAAAAAGTGTTAAGTTAAGGTAAGAAAGATTAACTTGATAGAAAAGAGAAGCATAATACAAGTGTTAAGTTTGAATGTTTTTTTTTTAGAAGAACCAGGTCGGGAGGAAGAAGAAGAATGGGGAAGAAGAAGAAGGGGGTGGGGGGATGGTTTTATTATTTTTATTTAATAAAATAAAAACTATTTATAAAATTTATTTTTTGCCCTTGGTTTAAGTTAATTAAATAATTAATTAAGATTAGGATTAAAAAAAAAAAATGACATGGAATTGCCACGTCGGATTTAACGGAGCAAATGGACGGAAATAGGGGCCAGGGGGTAGCGGGTCACAAAAGTAACTCTTAGGGGGCAACGAGGCGCATTTTAAGACTTAGGGGGCAACCTGTCAATCGCGTATAAACCCAGGGGGAAAAAAGTGCTATTTACTCGGAAAAATATAATGGAATTAAACATTGGTGAAGGAAAAAAAGTACATTTCACAATTATCATATCCCCTCAACTTGATATGAATCATGAATACTAGTTTTTTGAGCATCATTTCCCATTTTTTTAGTTTGTTTTGGAAAGTCGTTTCTAGTATACTTTAGCGGTTGAATATGTTAAATTATGCTTGAACAAGTTTGCTGAAAGTAATTGACAACATTTCATTGGATATACTATAGAAACTTTCTGATGGAATATGTTTCATCATGTCACAAGCTGGCAACTACTGATTCATGTGATATACAATGAATTCTCCTTAAATATCATAGTTAAATTATCCATATGAGAAAGTAATTTACATAATTTATGAGGATAATAGATCCAAACAGTTAGATTATAGGTTGATCTTATGAAAGAAAATAAAATCTCAACATTGTCGAAAAGGCAACATCAAACGTTGGTTTCTTAAATCTCTAGTATAAAAGTATGTCATCATAAGTAAATACACTGCATTTTCATCATAGTAAAATATTTCATATTTTCATCCACATATGGGTCTAGTGAGTCTGTATTCAATTCTAATACATTTCAATTGAATTTCTATTGGATTTTTCCAATTAACTAGCTAAACAATTGCATTATGATATGATACTTAATGACTTGAAAACTTTTCATCGTCTTCTCAAGAAAAAAAAGGATTCCACGTTATTTTGTAATATTCATTATATAATATTATTAAAGATAACCTCATGGGATAAAATATATTTCCAAAGCATCCCCATACTTCATGCAATCTCATGCTTAAGCCGTTATTTATTATTCAAGTATTTAGATTTTTTTTGTGCATTTTATGTTCTTTAAAAACCCCTTATATCTTGGGAATTTTTTGTGAGTTATGTTTTTTAGGGGATTTTCATACTTCAAGAACTTGTTGTTCTTCAATAATTCTAACCCTAGCCTAGCGGTTCTTTTAATCATGTCAAAAAATCTAGTACTTCAGTCACTCTTTGTGCTTTGTGAACTATTGTGCTTCTGAAACTTATTGTGTTTCAGGAACCTATCATGCAATTTATGACTTAATATTTTTATCATATTATATATTATTGAGTCATTAATTTTATGATTTTTGGGTCGTCTTATGTGTGTTTTAGTAAATTGTATCGCCTTTTATGATTTTTGGGTAGTTTAGAAAATTTACATCATATTAGTGTGCTTTGACATATCTATGGTGTAGATTCACGAATTTCGATGCAAAATGAGAGATCAAGGATGATTCCGTGAAGGTGAAAAGAGTAAAAGTGGAACAAGAAGATTCCCAAAGTAATCCAAAGCTTGAGTTAGAGCGAGGCCAAAGCTCGATGAATACTTGGACATAGAGAAAAAGACAAGGAGGTCCGTGCAATAGGGGATTTAGTGGTAAATTTGTATGTCACAATGATGAAGACAGGTAACGAGTAGCCACGTAAGACAAGTCAAGAAGATGTCAACACTATTCAGAATTGCAGATTGTGGTGGTAAGCCTTGTTCACCTCAATAGTATTGTTTATTTTTCTATCATAATATTCACTAAGTTTATGAAGCATAATTGTATATTTCTGTGATCTTGGTGTACCCTCAACACCAATATTAGCCTAAAGAAAATAGGGTATGGTATACACTTTTTTGGATATAAGACCATAAAATCCTTACTCTATGTGAATAATATAGGGGATGGGTCGCCCAAATTCTTTTACATGAACATGTAACTATGAGCATACCTGCTAACTAACATTACAAGTCCATACTTAAGTACTTACAACAAGTATCTAAATGCGGAATGAGTTTGTGGGTACATATCCACCCATTCTAAATACATTTTTTTATTTAACGTGCTAAATTAGTGTTGGGATGAATTATGGGGACTAATTTCTAAAACCGGTGTTATAACAGGGTGATTTGTGGGCAAGCAATTGCCGTATTACAAACACTCCCCGCATGTATATATCAAATACATTTGATATTATATTATAGTTATACAATACAATCTAATATAATATTTAGTTTTAAAGAATTCTACAATTCTATTTATTTATAAACTCTATTAAAACTTTAAATATGTAGCCTATAGATGTAAAACTTTGGTAAGTAAATACTAAATTTTATGGCAAAAAACAAAGTTAAATACAATTTACTTGTAACAATATAATAAGAAAACTTGTTTATGACTAACTATTTCATATATAAGATTTTTTTATTATGGTTATGTCTAACTATTATTGATATTGTTTTAGAATTCAACCGTACTTGAAATTTAGTTATGATTAGTTGTAGTGTTACTACTGATATAATGATATATTTTATCATAATTTTTAATGTAAAAATTATGAATTAAGTTCAATACCAAACATAAAAAAAATCGGGGGTATAACCTAACTTCCACAAGGATTTAAATAGTTGGGCACATCAGAACGTGGAAAAAGCGATGTAAGGGTGAGTAAGGTTGCAGGGTTTTTCTTTATTTGGTAGGGAAGGGTATTTGGAGGGGTTTTACAAATTTAGACAAAAAAATACAAGTTATTTATTTATAGGGTCTTAAGCAAAAAATAAATGAAGCAAAATGGATTAGGTCTTGGAGTGGGTAGCATAGGAGCCTTGCTTGAAAACAACGTCTAAAATTCCCTCAAAGGTTTGAATAAGAACAAAACACTATATAATTTCAAAATTTAACAAAACTAAGGACAATCACTATCGGACTGTCACCGCTGGAGACACTGTTCAAGTTGCTCACCAAGCAACTTTTTGACACTAAGCACGATAAAGCCACCAGATTTTTGCCGTTATCATAGAGAGATCAGTGTGTTGTATGCATAGCGTAATAGGATCTAATTTGTCAATGTGACATTATTTATGTTGTGCTCAGTTTGTTGTATTCGATGTAGTGCCCATTGTAGCGCTTAGTGTGTCGTACACAATGTGCTGTACCCCGTGTGTCATATACTCAGTGTGTAGTTTATTTTACAAATTCATTTTTAATACATAACACTCAAGTTAATTAATAAACTTAAACTATAAAATAATAACTATACATACATATATATAATTATTATTTCACATATGTTTAAATGTAATAAATATTAATTAATAAAATTAATTAAATAACTAACCAGATAATGAAAAAAAAGAGAGAAAGAAAAAACAATCTTTCAGCTTTGAAAATTAAAATATAGGATGATTGCTGATGATGTCACCCGCGTGACATAAGAGATGACGTTTTTAGTGATGTCATGACCTTCTTCTCTAAACTTGTTTTTGATTTTTGTAACTTGGATCTACATAAATTCACCATGAATTTGCAAGATCCGCCATAGCCCAACCATCTGTCCTGACCTCCGAAGCTTTACCATAGCTGAACCACCCTCCAAAACTTCAAAATCACTTAACCACTGGCTGAACCACATTCGAATCTCCAAGCTCACAAAAGAACCATAGCTGAACCACCATAATGAAACTCACGAATAAGATAACTTCTCAACGAAACTCTAAAACCACTATTAATGGTCGAAGCACAAACCGATCACCATCTCCATAGCCATAACTTGAACTCCCAAACCCATATCAAACTCACAATCTCAGCTCGAACTCAATAGCCATAATTTAAAGGATTTTTTAAAAACTTGACTAGATCTTGGACCATAATGGTATTTATCCTAACGATGTAACATTCTCAAAATGTTAAACCTGTATCTTGAATACGTCACAGGTGTGTTGATATGTCCTAATTGTTTTGTGAAAACCCGACTTAGGATACTTAGATTGCTTTACACTTTATATATACCAATTTGTAAAATTTATTGTGCAAGATGTGATTCAGAGCTCTTGTGAATTTCATATTGTTGGAGATACTTAGAGGGATTTCGGATGTAAGAATATAGCGACTACCTAAATTCGAACATAAAAGAAAAATCATACCAAGAAGAAACAAGACCCAATTAGAATCTTGGTGTAAGCGTGTAAGGAGGAACCTTTTGTCCATGCTCAGGGCCTGGTGAGAGATTCTGAATTCTAGGTAGAGGAATTAAGGAAAACTATCATTTATTAAGATTATAAGCTGATTTGAAGAAAACTTATAGTTCAGGATGGAAAATTAATTTTTGGGTCTTTGACCAATAGACCTTGTGCGAGACTTTTTTTCATTCAAAAGAAAGTGAAGAAAATTATATTCTTATTAAAGGCTCTTTAATTTTAGTCTCCCTACAAATCCTCTGAACTATAAAGAAGGGTCAGAAGTGAAAGGCCATCTCTTAAATCATATACCAGTCTAAGCATGTCTCTCTCTTTGAGTTAGAAGTCCAATTTTTTTTAACATCCCTCATTGAGAAGGTAAATGGAAATAAAAAAAAATTATATTCCATGAATGTGTTTGTGATTGATCTTCGAGACACAGTCCCATGTTTTCCTCCTCAGATTGTAAGCTTGATGTGTTTGTTCCATTAAAAAAAAATCAATCTAATCGTCTTTCAGACACAATCTTATGATTCCCTCCCCAGATTACAAGCTTGATGTGTATATTACCATTCCAAGAAAATGAATAAAATTATTTGAAATTATGAAGAGTCTTCCCGTACTACTATAGAAAGATTACTTTGGATTTTCATTCTACACATCAACAACCAGCCAAGAAAGAAAAAGGTCTCTATATCTCTCTCCATTTTTCTACATGTTGAGATCTAAGAATAGTAGTGTAATAATAGCAATCCAACAAGAAGATATTGACTATACCCGAAAAATCTTTCTTAAGAAAGTGATATACATTATTCACGCTATTACGTCATATTTGATTTGTTTGTTGTAATTCATATTCCTATTAAACTATAAAACTTTTGGTAAGTTTATCAATAATTATTTCAAATTAATAAAATAGTGATTTTTTGATCAATTCTTTTTTTAAATAAAATAACGTTTTATTTCTTTTCGACCAGTGATGCATTCATTTTTTTCTTACCAATTTAATAAAAAAATTAATTTTTGAAACCCAGTGATGAATAAGGCTCTTTTTTACTTTTCCCACCTTTTTGTGGTCGCTCCATTAAATTCAACACCAATTTCCTGCCATGTCTAAATTGGAATCCTTGAAGGGATCCAACTACAAACGTTGGGAATTTGTTTTCTATGTTTTCTAAAACCTATATGTCGATTATGTTTTATTTACTGGTCCCCCCATAGTGGACTTTCCATCCACTGATGAGAAACAGTCTTGTTACCAGGATCTTAAGGCCAAGATTAAAAAACTATAATTAAGTGGCTAGAGAATGGTCTTTCAACCAGTAGACCTGTTCCATGGTTGACTTCTTCTCCGAAGAGAAATTGGCTAAAACGATTTGGGACACTCTACAAAATATTTTAGATGCAAACGATTCAGGGAAGAACAATGATGTGGTCAACAACATGAAACCTGAAGAGGAAAACCTCCTAGAGGAAAAGTGTAATTCTTACATAGCTAATGGTTCTAAAACTATTGTTGTTTAAGGTGACTATTATACATCTAAAAGGATTAAACAAAAGGGTCTAATCAAGAACAAGTGGGTCCTGGACACTGTAACGTCAAACCAAATATGTTCAAATAAGAACATGTTCAAGGAGTTTGAGGAAACGTATGCTAAATACTATGTATGCATGGGAAACTCATCCACGACCCACGTCATTGGAAATGGAAAGGTTGTCCTCAAACTAACCTTGGGTAAATCTATATTTTTATTTGATGTTCTCTTTGTCCACTCATCCTGTGGAAATGTGATCTATGAAAGCCTCCTCAACTCGGTAGGCCTTAGACTAATCTTCGATGGGGGAAAATTGGTTATACATAAAAATGGAGAACCTATTGGGACACGATACGTGGATGGAGGGGCATATCTGTACTAAACATCATGAAATAATATGGATAAAAATGCACCTATTAATCTTTCAATGTTTAGTCCTTGTATGTGTGGCATGATAACCTAATAAACCTATGTGTTCTAGTTGTGTTCAATTATTCAGACTAATATATGTTCACAACATTGATAAGTTTGTTAAATATCAAATATGTGTAAAAGTCCAAATATGCGAAATGATCCTTTAAAGTCAATAACTACTTAAAAGACTGAAACATTAGACCTAGTGCACTTTAATCTAGCTAGGGCTTTGAACCAACTTGGTTGCAAAATCATTAAAATAGGTCCTAAAGGTGTGATGGACATTTTTTTAAAAGGTGGTTTAGTGAAACAAATAGAATAATCTATGAATTGAGTGCTTTGTATGCGTCCCAACAAAATAACATAGTTGCAATATGATGTCTCCCTATTTTTTCTAAATATTATCTCTTAGGAGACATCATATTAGGTGAATATTGACTTATTTGATAGAATTTCATGCTTATTTTGTCATATTGCACTTTCTCCCCTTGGAATTAGACTATTTGCATTTTAAGAGCTTTTGTGCGTTAATTTGTTTGTTTTTAGTATAAAGTTCTTAGGTTCATGGATTCTATGGAGAACCAATACAAGGAGGAGAAGTGATAATTAAAGTCTTAGATCAAGTGGAGGAGCCAAAGGAAAGAAAAGAATTTCCGAAGAATTGACTAAAGAAGTTGCAGATCTGAATGGCTGTTACTAATTGCTGTTTTTGGGCTACATAGGAGCGGATTTAGTCTTTGGGCTGTGAAATAGGTTTTATTCCTTATTGAGTTAGGAAGATTTAGCAACTTTAATGAGTCCATTTGGAGTTGATATGCAAAAGTTAAAGCCGTTTTACTAAGGGTTGTACACCAGTTATAGGAATTAAAGAAGAAGATGATCTTGGGCTTTTTATAATTTGATCTAATCTTCTTAACCTAAAGCCTAATCCGAATTTACTAGCATAAATAGACCCTTTAGCCTCCTTTATACACACACTTCAGAGAATTACATCAGAGACTTCATATTTTCAAGTTAGAGCAAGAAGGCAGAGGAGAAGCTAGAGTTGGAGGAATTCTATTCTTCCAACAATAGCCAACCCAACTTTTAGGTTACCCTGTTTCTTTTCTGTATTGAGAATTATATCTTCCTTTTATTTTATTTCAGTTTTTAATTCCGTTATGAACTAATTTCTTCAGTACTTGAGAATCGCTATATGGGTTGAACCCAATTCTATTTAATTTATGTTATCTGAACTTGGGATTTAATTATTTAAATTAGATTAGGTATTTTGTGTTGACTATTATTCGTTTGAATCACTAATTTTGAAGTCATGGATCAAACTTAGCTCTTAGTAATTAGGCTATTCACTTAAGTGGCAAAGTGATCACCTTGACGGGGGGTTTAATTACAGACATAGATAATAGACGCATAGTATTCGTTATTGACCCTGACGGGCTTAACTAACCATGCAACCAATGAGGTAAGAGACTTAACCATTCGAAAGTAGATATAATCACCCTGACGGGGTTTATAGTACCGTATGATAACTCCTAAGTCCACCCTGACGGGGGTTAGCAGATATTAGAGTCCCGACTAACACATTAATACCAGTTTAGCCCTTAACAGAAGCATTAATTAGATAGGTTATGTGAAACCCTTGCGATGATCAAGTACTCTTTCTCTTCTTAACTTTAAATCTTATTTACTTTCTTTATCTTATTTCAGTAATTTATTTTATTCCATCTTTTAATTTTAGAAAACCAAACAAAAATATTTTATTTTATTTTACTGTTAAACAATTATTCTTACTACTTGATTAATACTTGAGTTGTACCTAATCCGTTCCTGAGAATGGAACCCGATTTATCGGATATTACTTGGAAAACCGTACACTTGCGGTATTGTGGGTCCTTTTATTTCAGTACTTAATTTTATAACACACTATGACCCACCACAATAGTCCCTAAAGGAACAAAAGATATCAGGTTATCAATTTAGGTTTACCATCATCATGTGGGGGAAGTTGTATTATCTGTCAGGTTTTATACTAGGTATTGTACTCCTTGAAAACCTTAGACTAAACCCCATATGAGATTTGAAATGGATATACACTCAACATGTAACACTTAAATATGAGAGGGGGGGGGGGTGTATGGCCTTATTAGGGTTTCCAAACTTCTATAAAGTTAACTTTGGTCCCCAATTCATCGACTTGTTCATAATATTTTATGCTCAGGACAGAGTAGCATATATATTCTTAAATGAGAAGCTTTTCTTGGGAAACTAGAGATACCAAGACTTTAGAATACCATATTTTCCTTGAAAAATTATGTGTGACTTATATACCTATTTGCAGCTATTATATCAGCTAATACTTATCTACATGTAAAAATGGTAATATTTCTTTAATGCCTCTATCTTTGAGTCCTAGTAATGTCCCAAAATATAAACACAGGAGTAATAAGAGACGTTTGTTTGAGTCCTTTATTTGACTCACTATATCACTACCACTTGTATAAGGTCCATAAGGAGATAATAACATGCTTTCTACTGCGATAAGTTCTAGTACTGGCTAGTTTTAAATAGAGGTTGCTAATAATAAAATTGTATTTAGTAGACCAAACCATGCGTGGAACTACCAAATTAATTAAGTTTTGTAAACCAATTAGTAGTAAGCAATTTTCGTCCTTTGAGACCTGGTAGGTTCAATAGGAAAAGTCAAGGATAGATTCGTCATTTAGGGTTCCATCCAAAGTCTAAGATTATCTGGAACCCACTCACCATTGACCAAGATTTCCACCATTAAATTTGTATCATCTCAAACCATCATTCACGAACCAGTCATATATTTGGTGGATGCCAAGACCGTGTTCTTTGAATATAGATCTAGATGAGGAGATCTATATGGTTTAACTTGGAGCATTTGTTATATAGGAAACTATAAGTAAAAGATTAATAAGTCACTATATGGTATGAACCAAACACATAAAACAACAAGATAGGCAAAATAGATTTGGAAACTTTAACATGTTGTCCATGCGACTTGCCAAGGATCATATGAACCCAGTCCTAAAAAAATTCACAATCTTTTTAGGGGAATTTAGACATTGGGCAGGTAGCATTTAAAAGAACAATATTGACCAAGATTGTTTTCTATCTAAATATTGATTTAGGACATCAACTCCTTTGGAAAAAGATGTGTAAAGATGTTAAATACTCATGACATCTTTTCTAACTCAACTCACCTAAACTAACGATGATTGATCTTAACTTATATTATCAATTAGTCCCCCTTTTTTAGATTGTTAAACTGGTTACCGTAAAGCTTCACTTAGAGCATTATGACTACTCTATTTTTGTTTTAGAATAAATTTCTTGAAGCGTCAACACAAGGTAACTAAGCATACACTAGATCTTATCAAAATATTTCTCAAAGACTTTAATGGATCCCCATATCTATCTAGGATTTACCACAACTCAACACGTGATCCTTCAAGCAAGGGAACCGCCCTAGGAAAGCAAACACTTAGAATAATTGATAAATCCTTAATATTTAAGCATTTGAGATCCATAAAGTAAACACCGAGTCCTTTAAAATGGTGCTTATTAGATTGTACATAAACCAAACCATGATCACTCTAAAAGACTCATTTCAATGACAAGCCAATCCCATAGTGGAAGAATCGAGAGCTCAGTTTCTCATCCTTATAATTCTATCTCCAGTGGAGTAAAAATTCCTTTCGTCCAACCTCAATAACCTCAACAAGATTTTACATATCTTCGAAGCAAAATAACTTTTGCCATTTATCTTGCTCGTATTGATCACAGTTATCACAACACTGAAAATCTAATAACCCCTAATTTAGGTTTAGAGTGGTAATATTCATTCTACCCTCAGTATTGTTGTCAACAATTTGGGTAACACATTTATTGTTTGTTTGATATTTTTTTAAATACATAAAATGCTTTTAAACCTATAAAAGTTTTATAAAATTTAAAAAACACTTTTAGAAATAAAAATGTCTTAAATCTAAAATTATTTTTTAATATATATTGACAAATATTCTAATTTCTACTAAAAAGTTAAAAAAATAAAATTATATATAACTTTAGGAATGATTTTTTCTTTTACAGGTCCAAAAGATAAAAAGAAAAACTCTAATATAAAAATATAACACAGGCCAGCTAGAATCTTATAGCATTGTCTAAAAAAATTATAGCATTTCATAAACCCGTGGGGCCCACAATCCTCTTTGGCTTGTTGCTCTTTTATCAAAACGGTCCGAACATTCACACTAGAACACTCGAGAGAGGTCTTCATCGTCTTCAAAGAAAAAGAACTAAACGCAGCTCTTTTACCTCATCGTTCATCATCTCCACCTTAGCCTATATATCTTTTCAACCTTTTACAGGTAATTTTTACTCTATACACACGTACGAGAATTTTCCTTTGTTAATTTTGTGATCATTTTTATCTTTTTAGTTATATTTTCTGCTTGAGACATTTTAGCTCACATAAACCCTCAATTTTGAGTTACATTTTTGTTTGAAGTTTTTTTTTTTAATCAATCAACAACTTTTAATTAAAGCTCAACCAGCAATGTCTTTTCAACCAAGATCCATCAATCCGGATCATGAAACTTGTTTGAAGTTTTACCTTTGACATGTTTATTATTTATGTAAAAAAACTAACAGTGTAATATTGTGCTTGAGGAATTTTATATTGTGTTTAAATAAAAATAGTAGTAGATGATCATATCGGGAAATCATAAGATAAGTTAAAACTGTTTACAAAGTTAAATGATAGTGAAATTAACCCAAGAAAGAGTTGATTTTTGATTTTTGAATTTTTATTATTAATCATGTAATATTTGCAGTGAGCTTGCAAAAATGGACAAAACTTTACCTGAAGATTTGACGGTCGAGATTCTAGCGAAGTTGCCTGTAAAGTCATTGGTGCGTTTCCAGTGTGTTTCGAAAGCTTGGTCTCGTTTGATAAAAAGCCCTAATTTCATCACCTTGCACCTAAAACAAAACAAAGCTGAGTGTGTTTTAATTAACCGGTTTGTTCACAAAGAAGAATTGTTGTCCTTTCATTCACCTGATACACTTACTCGAATCTCCTCAAATTTCGAGATACCTTACACCTTCGTTCAAAGGTATGTAGATGTGTTGAATGGTAAAATCCCCGAGGTTTCATTGCCTTGTAATGGCTTGATTTGTTTCTCAGATAAACGAAACATTGTTTTAGCTAATCCAGCCACTAGAGATTTTAAAGTGCTTCCTTGCCCATACTCTTTCAAATCCATAAGCAAAAGCAAGGTTTATGTAGAAGCATTTGGATTAGGCTTCGATTCTGGGAAAAACGAGTATAAAGTTGTTACGTTTTTGGTAAATGAAAAAAATAGAGACATAACTGGGGTGTACAATCTTAGTACTAATTCATGGAAAAAAATAAAGTTTGAGTTTCCACAAATGTATGCTCCAGGAGCACCTTTAAATGGAGTATTGCATTGGGTATCTAAGACATTTCACGGACATGAAGACTCTATAATTACATTTGATTTGAACAAGGAAGTGTTTGGAGAGATGAATTTTCCGAATGAAACTTTTGGTAAGAGTTTATGGAAAAATATTAAAGTGGTGAAGGATTGTTTGAGTGTGTTTGATTATCGTTATAACAATGGTCTTCAACATATAATTGATATATGGGTGATGAAGGAATATGGTGTGGTGAAAAGTTGGAGTAGAATAGTTAGATTGGGCCCACTTGAAGATATAATGGGGTATCGTCCTCATTTGTTGTGGAGAGATGAAACTGCAATTTTGTGTGTATCTAGTATTGGAGAAATTGTCTCTTTTGCCCTTGATTCACCTCATGAGATTACAAGGTTTGGATTAAAAGGTGATTGTGGTATGCTTTACCAGGAGAGTTTAGTTTCTCTTAATTAGTTAGTTTAAGAAGAGTTACTATGTTATGTTATATATTAATTCCGTGTTTTTGATTAACTCTCTGATATGTAATTGCGATCAACATTAGTAGTATGTCCAGTGTTTCTGGTTGAATTTGTTTTGGTTTAAAGTTGTGTTAAATTAGTAAGATTTTCTTTCTTCTTTTTGATATTTTCAAATTTGTTTCTGATGCCATGTTTTATAGTGTTAGGATCCTTTCCAACATAGAGCAGATTTATGGTTGAGAGCTATAAATTAAACATCTCGAATCAGGGATCTTGATTTTTTTGGAATGAATTGTACTATATTTTTTTCCATGAATCAGTTAAAATATATAGCATAAAACAAGAATTATCAGATTTCTCAGTGTTTTTAACTCCACCTTTTATCTGAACAAGAATTTGCAACCTCAAAAAGTAGATACTCATTCTTTCAGACAAGTCAAAACTTATTTTACTTGTTGTAAAGATGGTGGACAAGTCCGATATTTTACTCGTAAGTCTATTAAATTCGATATCAGTTTTCACCCAATAACCAATTGTCATATATTCCAAATCCTTCTAAAAGCCAAACAACTTATTATAACAGATATGTTTGCTACTTTTTGGAATAACATTGGGGAACATTTGCTAAATCACATAATACATTCATGTAATTCACCCTACCTAATTTAAAGCTGAGTCAAAACTTGTTTTGTGATGTCACATTTGGGTATAGGTACACGAATGTGCTATTAGCCTATTAGTGATCTTGATTATAAAACAAGGGAGTCTTTTGAAATATAGCCTTAAATTGTATTATTTCTGTACATTTTTGTTGTTTTTTTACTTCTTTTATATTGATGAGAATCAAGAAGAGTGCAAACCCCAGGCCCCAGAAGAAAGCTCCAGCATGGTTAGTGGAAAATAAGAAGAAAAAAAAAAGGAGAAGAAAGAAGAGAAACAAAAAAACTGGTCAGCCTTTATATATCTCCTGATCAGTGATAGATACCATAATTGCAAAAAAAACTGATGGTGAATATGAAGATATTCAATTAAAAGAAGCGATTTAGATGATGGTAAATAAAAAATGTTGACCATGACAATTTTGTCACAGAAGAGTGTTCAGAATAGTCGTTGTTATTTAGGTTCCATGAAACAAGTTTCTGAAGCTCAATTGAGTGATAAAGAGGTTAATAGTCCATTGAAGCCCTGTGAGAAAGAAATTAAATTGGAAAAGCTGAACCATTTTTCATTCCGTTAAGGCGATACATTTTACATTCCGTTAAAACAGAACATCAGTTTGGAGCAAAAAAACATTATACCTTTTATTGCAGAGCCTAATTTTAAACAGATAGTAATAAAACAAGTTTGTAACCAATGTAACTAAAAGGAAAACGAAGTTACAGAAAGATATCAAGTGTTCTTGAGATTTGATTGCGCCTTTGATGTTAGAGTGGGACCCAAAACCGAGATTGTAATTAAGTTACAAGTCAATACACTCCATCCCAAATCATATTAAAGAAAGTATTGGGGAGTGGTGTAGTTTAAAAAATAGATTTTATGTTAACTACTATATATCATATACATATACATTAGTGGTGTACAATCTATGTTTGTTGCAGATAAGTTTTTCAATGCAATATTGAGAAGTTTAAGATGGAAACTAAAAATTACTCATTATCCATTACAACTTTTGTTTTTCAGCTCTTTTCCTTAAAAAAACTCATGTTGTTAAACATATATATTTTTCCTTTTTCTTTAGATTTGTGGTGGCCATTTCAACACATACCTTTTTCTAAATCGGCTTGAATACCATATAAGTTCATTTGACACATACCTGTTTCGGGATTTCAGGTGAGCTTGGGTTTTGCAGATTTAAATTCAAAGCTATCTCTATTTATTAAGCAACAATCTAAGTAATTACTTAGTCTTTTTGTGTAGTGTTAGCGAGGATGGCACTATATAGCGGAGCATTCTCTGCTATTATTAGTACACTTTTTGGATTACTATTAAATAGTATTCCTTGTTACAGTGTTCAAACTGATATTAAAAGACCCAACCAACGTAGTATTCTCTTCATGGAACTTCGATAATAAAACCGAGGGGGGTATTTGAAAATATTTAGGAATTGAATGCTGGTATCCTGATGAAAGCAAGGTTTTAAATATCCAGCTTTCAGATGTGGGACTTGAAGGTGAATTTGTTTAAAAAAAAATTGAACAATTGTACTTATCTTAACAACCTCAATCTTGAAAGCAATCAGTTCACAGGTCAAATACCTCCACAGTTAGGGCAAGTACCGATTTTCAGTAATGCTAGTATTCCAGCGGAGAACTATAGAAATAATGCAGGACTATGTGGTGGACCATTAGCGACTTGCGAGGGTTCAAAGAAAAAAGGTGCTATACCCTTGATTTTAGCCGCCGTTGGTGGAGTAATTGTTGCCGCTATAGTTGTAGGTACTGTCTCCTTTTTCTATTATCGAAGAGTTTCCCGAAAAAGAAAGTTAGGTGATCCTGAAGGTAATAGATGGGCTAAAAATATTAAGGGTGCTAAACATATCCAGGTATTTTTTTTCTTTTCCTTTTTTGTTTTATAATTTAATAAATGCTAAACTAGTTTATTCTTTCAGCTTTCGATGTTTGAAAAATCTGTTTCCAAAATGAGATTAAGTGATCTAATGAAGGCTACAAATAATTTTAGCAACAATAATATTATTGGTTCAGGAAGAACCGGGACTATGTACAAGGCAGTACTTGAAGATGGAAGGTCTTTAATGGTAAAGAGGTTACAAGACTCTCAACATTCCGAAAAGGAATTTGCATCTGAAATGGCGACTATAGGAAGTGTTAAACACCGAAACTTAGTTCCAATTTTAGGTTTTTGCGTCGCAAAAAAAGAACGCCTTTTGGTGTACAAGTACATGGAAAACGGTACTTTAAATGATAAGTTACACCCTGTCGCTGAAGAAGGGACTGAAAGGACTGAAGTTATGGATTGGCTTCGAAGGCTTAAAATTGGTATTGGAGCGGCTCGAGGATTTGCGTGGCTTCATCATAATTGTAATCCAAGGATTATTCATCGAAACGTAAGTTCGAAATGTATTTTACTTGATGGAGATTTCGAACCTAAGATTTCCGATTTTGGACTTGCGAGACTTATGAATCCTATTGATACTCATTTAAGTACTTTTGTAAACGGAGAATTTGGAGATTTGGGTTATGTTGCTCCGGAGTATGCTCGTACACTTATGGCTACACCGAAAGGAGATGTTTTTAGTTTCGGTGTTGTACTTCTCGAATTAGCGACAGGTGAAAAACCTACTCATGCGTCTAAAGCTCCTGAATCGTTTAAAGGTAGTCTTGTTGAGTGGATTTCTCAGTTATCTAAAGATTTGAAACTTCATGATGCGATTGATGTAACTTTAGCTAAAAAAGGTTATGATAGTGAGATTTTCCAGTTCTTGAAAGTGGCGTGTAGCTGTGTACTTCCAGCTCCTAAAGAAAGACCAACTATGTTTGAAGTGTATCAGTTTCTTAGAGCTATTGGTGAGCGTCATAATTTTGTGACAGAAGATGACTTGATGATGATGTCAGAAAGTGGTGATGGAGATGTACTAGAAGAACTCATTGTTGCTCGAGATGTAGTAAAGGTTACTTGAAAGGTAAAGTAAGGGTAAAGTGTTAAGTTGACTCTTAAATGATTGTAATTATATTATTATTATACATTATAATATGTTTTTGAAATAAGTATGGAATTTTAGTGTGCTCGCTATTGATTTCTACTGTTAATAGAGTTATGTAGACCTGCTCGTTTCTTTAACTATTATAGTGACATGCTTTTGTATTGTTGTGTAAGGTCCCTTTTCTGAAATGTCCTTATTTTATTACTTTGCATGTTTGTTTAAGAGTGAATGCCCAATAAGCACATGTCACCTTAGCCACTTGTTCATAAAAGACACTTAAGGTAAATATACCTTAATGCCCTTACTGCTGTCTGCTGCTGCTGGGGCGAGTAATGGAATGTTTCCCAGCACTTGTGCAAGTACACTTTTGTACTGTCTGCTGCTGCCAAGGAAAAAAGATAGAGATGAAAGAGAAAGAGAGAGAGAGACAGAGGATATATATATATATAACTAACTCAATGTATACGAACTATCGACTAATAAACGGACGGCGGCTGGGGTGAGGGGGTAAAATAGAAAAGAAAAAAAAAAGTGTCTTTTATGGGTAAGAAAAAAGCGGCGGGGTGAGGGGACATTAATTCTAATTTGAGGTGTTTCTTGGGCAATAATCCTTTGTTTAACTTACGAGAGTTAGAAGGTTATTTTGTATAATAAAGAGACTTGTATGCCATTAATTCATAAAATTAATATCCCTGATTCTGAGATGTTTAATATTCAGCTCTCAAACCATTAATCTGCTAGCAAGGAAGCTAATACTAACAAACAATGCCATTAGATTTAAAATTTTAAAACAATATCAAGAACCTGATAATTTTTAAAAAGAAGAAATTAAACTTGTTGCTTCAAGTTGTAGCAGAGAGTAATAATAAACACAAAATTCATAATATAAAATAAGCTGAGCAATTAACAAGTAGCTCTTCTTAAACTAACTAAGAGAAACTAAACTTTCCTGGTAAAGCATACCAAAATCACCTTTAAATCCAAACATTGTAATCTCATGAGTCGAACCAAGGGCATAAGAGACAATATCTCCATAGTAAGATTCACACAAAATTGCAGTTTCATCTCTCCACAACAAATGAGGACGATACACCATTATATCTTCAAACGGGCCCACTCTAACTATTCTACTCCAACTTTTCACCACACCATATTCCTTCATCACCCATATATCAATAGCAAGTTCAATATCATTGCAAGAACGATAATCAAACACACTCAAACAATCCTTCACCACTTTAACACTTTTCCATAAACTCATACCAGAAGTTTCATTCACAAACTTCATCTCTCCAAACACTTCTTTGTTCAAATTAAACGTAATTATGGAGTCTTCATGTCCGTTCAAAGTCTTAGATACCCAATGCAATACTCCATTTAAAGGTGCTCCGGGAGCATACATTTGCGGAAACTCAAACTTTATTTTTTTCCATGAATTAGTATTAAGATTGTATACCCCAGTTATGTCTATTTTTCTGTCATATTCCATAAATGCAACAACTTTATATTCGTTTTTCCCACAGTCAAAGCCTAATCCAAATGCTTCTACATAAACCTCATGATCATGCTTTGAAGATGCAAAAAAGTTTGGGCTAGGAAGCACTTTAAAGTCTCTCGTAGCTGGATTAGCTAAAACAAAGTTTTGTTTATATGAGAAACAAATCAAGCCATTACAAGGCAATGAAACCTCGGGTTTTTTACCATACAACACATCTCCACGGCTTTGAACAAAGGTGTAAGGTATCTCTACATCTGAGGAGATTCGAGCAAGTGATTCACATGAATGAAAGGACAACAATTTTTTTTGGTTAACAAGCTGGGTAATTAAAACACACTTAGCTTTGTTTTGTTTTAGGTGCAAGGTGATGAAATTAGGGCTTTTGATCAAACGAGACCAAGCTTTAGAAACGCACCGGAAACGCACCAATGACTTGACAGGCAATTTTACTAGAATCTCGACAATCAATTCTTGAGGTAAAGTTTTCTCCATTTTTGAAGTTTTGTCCATTTTTGCAAGCTCACTGCAAAATTTACATGAATAACAATCAACAATCAACTCTTTCTTGGGTTAATTTCACTATCAGTTAACTTCGATAGCAGTTTTAACTTATCTTTTGATTTCCGGATATGATCATCTACTACTATTTTTATTTAAACACAATATAAAATTCCTCAAGCACAATATTACACTGTTAGTTTTTTTACATAAATAATAAACATGTCAAAGGTAAAACTTCAAACAAGTTTCATGATCCGGATTGATGGATCTTGGTTGAAAAGACATTGCTGGTTGAGCTTTAATAAAAAGTTGTTGATTGATGAAAAAAAAAAACTTCAAACAAAAATGTAACTCAAAATTGAGGGTTTATGTGAGCTAAAATGTCTCAAGCAGAAAATAAAACTAAAAAGATAAAAATGATCACAAAATTAACAAAGGAAAATTCTCGTACGTGTGTATAGAGTAAAAATTACCTGTAAAAGTTGAAGAGATATATAGGCTAAGGTGGAGATGATGAACGATGAGGTAAAAGAGCTGCGTTTAGTTCTTTTTCTTTGAAGACGATGAAGACCTCTGTTCTAGTGTGAAAGTTCGGACCGTTTTGATAAAAGAGCAACAAGCCAAACAAGCCAAAGAGGATTGTAGAAAACACAATTTACTTAATCAGAGAAAATGGTTATAGTATTCTTATAATAATGGAGGTTTAGATTGTCACATCAAAAACATGCTAGGAAAAATAGAGTAAATGATACTTTTGCCCCCTTGGTTTATACGCGATTGACAGGTTGTCCCCTAAGTCTTAAAATGCGCCTTGTTGCTCCCTAAGAGTTACTTTTGTGACCCGTTACCCCCTGGGCGTATTTTCCGTTCATTTTCTCCGTTAAATCCGACGTGGCATTTCCATGTCATATTTTTTCTTTTCTTTTTTAATCCTAATACTAATTAACTATTTAATTAACTTATAACAAAGGTAAAAAAAGATATTTTATAATAGTTTTAATATTTATTAATAAAAACAATAAACCCCCCCTCCCCCACCCCCCCCACCCCACCCCCCACCGAGACACCCCTACCCCTTCTTCTTCCCCATTCTTCTTCCCCATTCTTCTTCTTCTTCTTCTTCTTCCCGTTCGTCTGGTTCTTTAAAAAAAAATCAAGCAAACGCAGTGAGCACCATTGGAGGAAAGCTTGAAGATCTTCCACTTGCTTTACAAACCACAAATTGTATCTTCCTTTGTTACGCACTTACGTTTCAAAGTAATCTCGGAGTCACTGAATCCACCATATCCTTAAGTGCCTTCTCTGATTCTTCCTTTACAAACTTTTTCTCACGAGAAGTTGCATCTCTGATATCAATGGATGAATCATTTTTAGCAATCGAACCGATAGCTTCATTTCTTAAAAAAATTTAATAACAAATCTGCAATCCAAAAGACATTGTTGTATAGATCCGGGATTGGTTGATTAAGGGAGGAGAGATGGGGGTTTAGGAGAGGGTGAAGTTGGGGAGATGGAGATGGATGGGGTTGGGGAGGGGCTGGAGAACCCATCGGAGTCGAAGATGCTGCAAAAATAAATTGCAGTCCAAGTCCCTGGCGAGCTGCATACATTACAGCTCCTGGAACCCGATGTACACTACTGCTGGTGCAAACGCCACGACTCTCCTGCTGCAGCTCCGATCGAATCAACACAGCAGCACCACCTGCCTGCAGTTCGCGAGCTCCCCAACTTTAAGGATGAAATTTTGAGTTTCAAGAAAGTTGCCTCCATTCTTGTTGAATTTAAAAAGTGTTAAGTTAAGGTAAGAAAGATTAACTTGATAGAAAAGAGAAGCATAATACAAGTGTTAAGTTTGAATGTTTTTTTTAGAAGAACCAGGTCGGGAGGAAGAAGAAGAATGGGGAAGAAGAAGAAGGGGGTGGGGTGGGGTGGGGTGGGGGGTGGGTGGTGGGGGGATGGTTTTATTATTTTTATTTAATAATATAAAAACTATTTATAAAATTTCTTTTTTGCCCTTGGTTTAAGTTAATTAAATAATTAATTAAGATTAGGATTAAAAAAAAGAAAAAATATGACATGGAATTGCCACATCGGATTTAACGGAGCAAATGGACGGAAATAGGGGCCAGGAGGTAACGGGTCACAAAAGTAACTCTTAGGGGGCAACGAGGCGCATTTTAAGACTTAGGGGGCAACCTGTCAATCGCGTATAAACCCAGGGAGAAAAAGTGTTATTTACTCGGAAAAATATAATGGAATTAAACATTGGTGAAGGAAAAAAGTACATTTCACAATTATCATATCCCCTCAACTTGATATGAATCATGAATACTAGTTTTTTAGCATCATTTCCCATTTTTTTAGTTTGTTTTGGAAAGTCGTTTCTAGTATACTTTAGTGGTTGAATATGTTAAATTATGCTTGAACAAGTTTGCTGAAAGTAATTGACAACATTTCATTGAATATACTATAGAAACTTTCTGATGAAATATGTTTCATCATGTCACAAGCTGGCAACTATTGATTCATGTGATATACAATGAATTCTCCTTAAATATCATAGTTAAATTATCCATATGAGAAAGTAATTTACATAATTTATGAGGATAATAGATCCAAACAGTTAGATTATAGGTTGATCTTATGAAAGAAAATAAAATCTCAACATTGTCGTAAAAGGCAACATAAAACGTTGGTTTCTTAAATCTCTAGTATAAAAGTATGTCATCATAAGTAAATACACTGCATTTTCATCATAGTAAAACATTTCATATTTTCATCCACATATGGGTCTAGTGAGTCTGTATTCAATTCTAATACATTTCAATTGAATTTCAATTGAATTTCTATTGGATTTTTCCAATTAACTAGCTAAACAATTGCATTATGATATGATACTTAATGACTTGAAAACTTTTCATCGTCTTCTCAAGAAAAAAAAGGATTCCACGTTATTTTGTAATATTCATTATATAATATTATTAAAGATAACCTCATGGGATAAAATATATTTCCAAAGCATCCCCATACTTCATGCAATCTCATGCTTAAGCCGTTATTTATTATTCAAGTATTTAGATTTTTTTTTGTGCATTTTATGTTCTTTAAAAACCCCTTATATCTTGGGAATTTTTTGTGAGTTATGTTTTTAAGGGGATTTTCATACTTCAAGAACTTGTTGTTCTTCAATAATTCTAACCCCAGCCCAGCGGTTCTTTTAATCATGTCAAAAAATCTAGTACTTCAGTCACTCTTTGTGCTTTGTGAACCTATTGTGCTTCTGAAACTTATTGTGTTTTAGGAACCTATCATGCAATTTATGACTTAATATTTTTATCATATTATATATTATTGAGTCATTAATTTTGTGATTTTTGGGTCGTCTTATGTGTGTTTTAGTAAATTGTATCGCCTTTTATGATTTTTGGGTAGTTTAGAAAGTTTACATCATATTAGTCTGCTTTGACATATCTATGGTGTAGATTCACGAATTTCGATGCAAAATGAGAGATCAAGGATGATTCCGTGAAGGTGAAAAGAGTAAAAGTGGAACAAGAAGATTCCCAAAGTAATCCCAAGCTTGAGTTAGAGCTAGGCCAAAGCTCGATGAATACTTGGACATAGAGAAAAAGACAAGGAGGTCCGTGCAATAGGGGATTTAGTGGTAAATTTGTATGTCACAATAATGAAGACAGGTAACGAGTAGCCACGTAAGACAAGTCAAGAAGATGTCAACACCATCCAGAATTGCAGATTGTGGTGGTAAGCCTTGTTCACCTCAATAGTATTGTTTATTTTTCTATGATAATATTCACTAAGTTTATGAAGCATAATTGTATATTTCTGTGATCTTGGTGTACCCTCAACACCAATATTAGCCTAAAGAAAATAGGGTTTGGTATACACTTTTTTGGATATAAGACCATAAAATCCTTACTCTATGTGAATAATATAGGGGATGGGTCGTCCAAATTCTTTTACATGAACATGTAACTATGAGCATACCTGCTAACTAACATTACAAGTCCATACTTAAGTACTTACAACAAGTATCTAAATGTGGAATGAGTTTGTGGGTACATATCCACTCATTCTAAATACATTTTTTTTATTTAACGTGCTAAATTAGTGTTGGGATGAATTATGGGGACTAATTTCTAAAACCGGTGTTATAACAGGGTGATTTGTGGGCAAGCAATTGCCGTATTACAAACACTCCCCGCATGTATATAATAAATACATTTGATATTATATTATAGTTATACAATACAATATAATATAATATTTAGTTTTAAAGAATTCTACAATTCTATTTAATTATAAACTCTATTAAAACTTTAAATATGTAGCCTATAGATGTAAAACTTTGGTAAGTAAATACTAAATTTTATGGCAAAAAACAAAGTTAAATACAATTTACTTGTAACAATATAATAAGAAAACTTGTTTATGACTAACTATTTCATATATAAGATTTTTTTATTATGGTTATGTCTAACTATTATTAATATTGTTTTAGAATTCAACCGTACTTGAAATTTAGTTATGATTAGTTGTAGTGTTACTACTGATATAATGATATATTTTATCATAATTTTTAATGTAAAAATTATGAATTAAGTTCAATACCAAACATAAAAAAAATCGGGGGTATAACCTAACTTCCACAAGGATTTAAATAGTTGGGCACATCAGAACGTGGAAAAAGCGATGTAAGGGTGAGTAAGGTTGCAGGGTTTTTCTTTATTTTGTAGGGAAGGGTATTTGGAGGGGTTTTACAAATTTAGTCAAAAAAATACAAGTTATTTATTTAGAGGGTCTTCAGCAAAAAATAAATGAAGCAAAATGGATTAGGTCTTGGAGTGGGTAGCATAGGAGCCTTGCTTGAAAACAACGTCTAAAATTCCCTCAAAGGTTTGAATAAGAACAAAACACTATATAATTTCAAAATTTAACAAAACTAAGGACAATCACTATCGGACTATCACCGCTGGAGACACTGTTCAAGTTGCTCACCGAGCAACTTTTTGACACTATGCACGATAAAGCCACCAGATTTTTGCCGTTATCGTAGAGAGATCAGTGTGTTGTATGCATAGCGTAATAAGATCTAATTTGTCAATGTGACATTATTTATGTTGTGCTCAGTTTGTTGTATTCGATGTAGTGCCCATTGTAGCGCTTAGTGTGTCGTACACAATGTGTTGTACCCCGTGTGTCATATACTCAGTGTGCAGTTTATTTTACAAATTCATTTTTTAATACATAACACTCAAGTTAATTAATAAACTTAAACTACAAAATAATAACTATACATACATACATATAATTATTATTTCACATATGTTTAAATGTAATAAATATTAATTAATAAAATTAATTAAAAAACTAACCAGATAATGAAAAAAAAGAGAAAGAAAAAACAATCTTTCAGCTTTGAAAATTAAAATATAGGATGATTGCTGATGATGTCACCCGCGTGACATAAGAGATGACGTTTTTAGTGATGTCATGACCTTCTTCTCTAAACTTGTTTTTTGATTTTTGTAACTTGGATCTACACAAATTCACCGTGAATTTGCAAGATCCGCCATAGCCCAACCATCTGTCCTGACCTCCGAAGCTTTACCATAGCTGAACCATCCTCCAAAACTTCAAAATCACTTAACCACTGGCTGAACCACATTCGAAGCTCCAAGCTCACAAAAGAACCATAGCTGAACCACCATAAATTATATTCTTATTAAAAGAAAGTGAAAAAAATTATATTCTTATTAAAGGCTCTTTAATTTTAGTCTCCCTACAAATCCTCTAAACTATAAAGAAGGGTCAGAAGTAAAAGGCCATCTCTAAAATCATATACCAGTCTAAGCATGTCTCTCTCTTTGAGTTAGAAGTCCAATTTTTTTTAACATCCCTCATTGAGAAGGTAAATGGAAATAAAAAAAATTATATTCCATGAATGTGTTTGTGATTGATCTTCGAGACACAGTCCCATGTTTTCCTCCTCAGATTGTAAGCTTGATGTGTTTATTCCATTAAAAAAAATCAATCTAATCGTCTTTCAGACACAATCTTATGATTCCCTCCCCAGATTACAAGCTTGATGTGTATATTACCATTCCATGAAAATGAATAAAATTATATGAAATTATGAAGAGTCTTCCCGTACTACTATAGAAAGATTACTTTGGATTTTCATTCTACACATCAACAACCAGCCAAGAAAGAAAAAGGTCTCTATACCTCTCTCCATTTTTCTACATGTTGAGAACTAAGAATAGTAGTGTAATAATAGTAATCCAACAAGAAGATATTGACTATACCCGGAAAATCTTTCTTAAGAAAGTGATATACATTATTCACGCTATTACGTCATATTTGATTTGTTTGTTGTAATTCATATTCCTATTAAACTATAAAACTTTTTGTAAGTTTATCAATAATTATTTCAAATTAATAAAATAGTGATTTTTTGATCAATTATTTTTTTAAATAAAATAACGTTTTATTTCTTTTCGACCAGTGATGCATTCATTTTTTTCTTACCAATTTAATAAAAAAATTAATTTTTGAAACTCAGTGATGAATAAGGCTCTTTCTTTTACTCTTCCCACCTTTTTGTGGTCGCTCTATTAAATTCAAAACCAATTTCCTGCCATGTCTAAATTGGAATCCTTGAAGGGATCCAACTACAAACGTTGGGAATTTTTTTTCTATGTTTTCTAAAACCTATATGTCGATTATGTTTTATTTACTGGTCCCCCCATAGTGGACTTTCCATCTACTGATGAGAAACTGTCTTGTTACCAGGATCTTAAGGCCAAGATTAAAAAACTATAATTAAGTGGCTAGATAATGGTCTTTCAACCAGTAGACCTGTTCCATGGTTGACTTCTTCTCCGAAGAGAAATTGGCTAAAACGATTTGGGACACTCTACAAAATATTTTAGATGCAAACGATTCAGGGAAGAACAATGATGTGGTCAACAACATGAAACGTGAAGAGGAAAACCTCCTAGAGGAAACGTGTAATTCTTACATAGCTAATGGTTCTAAAACTATTGTTGTTTAAGGTGACTATTATACATCTAAAAGGATTAAACAAAAGGGTCTAATCAAGAACAAGTGGGTCCTGGACACTGTAACGTCAAACCAAATATTTTCAAATAAGAACATGTTCAAGGAGTTTGAGGAAACGTATGATAAATACTATGTATTCATGGGAAACTCATCCACGACCCGCGTCATTGGAAATGGAAAGGTTGTCCTCAAACTAACCTTGGGTAAATCTATATTTATATTTGATGTTCTCTTTGTCCACTCATCCTGTGGAAATGTGATCTATGAAAGCCTCCTCAACTCGGTAGGCCTTAGACTAATCTTTGATGGGGGAAAATTGGTTATACATAAAAATGGCGAACCTATTGGGACACGATATGTGGATGGAGGGGCATATATGTACTAAACATCATGAAATAATATGGATAAAAATGCACCTATTTATCTTTCAGTGTTTAGTCCTTGTATGTGTGGCATGATAACCTAATAAACCTATGTGTTCTAGTTGTGTTCAATTATTCAGACTAATATATGTTCACAATATTGATAAGTTTGTTAAATATCAAATATGTGTAAAAGTCCAAATATGCGAAATGATCCTTTAAAGTCAATAACTACTTAAAAGACTGAAACATTAGACCTAGTGCACTTTAATCTAGCTAGGGCTTTGAACCAACTTGGTTGCAAAATCATTAACATAGGTCCTAAAGGTGCGATGAACATTTTTTTAAAAGGTGGTTTAGTGAAACAAATAGAATAATCTATGAATTGAGTGCTTTGTATGCGTCCCAACAAAATAACATAGTTGCAATATGATGTCTTCCTATTTTTTCTAAATATTATCTCTTAGGAGACATCATATTAGGTGAATATTGACTTATTTGATAGAATTTCATGCTTATTTTGTCATATTGCACTTTCTCCCCTTGGAATTTGACTATTTGCATTTTAAGAGCTTTTGTGCGTTAATTTGTTTGTTTTTAGTATAAAGTTCTTAGGTTCATGGATTCTATGGAGAACCAATACAAGGAGGAGAAGTGAGAATTAAAGTCTTAGATCAAGTGGAGGAGCCAAAGGTAAGTAAAGAATTTCCGAAGAATTGACTAAAGAAGTTGCAGATTTGAATGGCTGTTACTAATTGCTGTTTTTGGGCTACATAGGAGCGGATTTAGTCTTTGGGATGTGAAATAGGTTTTATTCCTTATTGAGTTAGGAATATTTATCAACTTTAATGAGTCCATTTGGAGTTGATATTCAAAAGTTAAAGCCGTTTTACTAAGGGTTGTACACCAGTTACAGGAATTAAAGAAGAAGATGATCTTAGGCTTTTTATAATTTGATCTAATTCTCTTAACCTAAAGCCTAATCTGAATTTACTAGCATAAATAGACCCTTTAGCCTCCTTTATACACACACTTCAGAGAATTACATCAGAGGCTTCATATTTTCAAGTTAGAGCAAGAAGGCAGAGGAGAAGCTAGAGTTGGAGTAATTCTATTCTTCCAACAATAGCCAACCCAACTTTTAGGTTATCCTGTTTCTTCTCTGTATTGAGAATTATATCTTCCTTTTATTTTATTTCAGTTTTAATTCCGTTATGAACTAATTTCTTCAGTACTTGAGAATAGCTATATGGGTTGAACCCAATTCTATTTAATCCAATGAGGTAAGAGACTTAACCATTCGAAAGTAGATATAATCACCCTGACGGGGTTTATAGTACCGTAGGATAGCTCCTAAGTCCACCCTGACGGGGGTTAGCAGATATTAGAGTCCCGACTAACACATTAATACCAGTTTAGCCCTTAACAGAAGCATTAATTAGATAGGTTAGGTGAAACCCTTGCGATGATCAAGTACTCTTTCTCTTCTTAAGTTTAAATCTTATTTACTTTCTTTATCTTATTTCAATAATTTATTTTATTCCATCTTTTAATTTTAGAAAACCAAACAAAAATATTTTATTTTATTTTTTTGTTAAACAATTATTCTTATTACTTGATTAATACTTGAGTTGTACCTAATCCGTCCCTGAGAATGGAACCCGATTTATCAGATATTACTACACTTGCGGTATTGTGGGTCCTTTTATTTCAGTACTTAAACCCACCACAATAGTCCCTAAAGGAACAAAAGATGTCAGGTTATCAATTTAGGTTTACCATCATCATGTATGGGAAGTTGTATTATCTGTCAGGTTTTATACTAGGTATTCATAAACCAGTGGGGCCCACAATCCTCTTTGGCTTGTTGCTCTTTTATCAAAACGGTCCGAACTTTCACACTAGAACAGAGGTCTTCATCGTCTTCATCGTCTTCAAAGAAAAAGAACTAAACGCAGTTATATTACCTCATCGTTCATCATCTCCACCTTATCCTCCATATCTCTTCATAATTTTACAGGTAATTTTCACTCTATACACACGTACGAGCATTTTCCCTTGTTAATTTTGTGATAAATTTATTATCTTTTTAGTTTTGTTTTCTGCTTGAGAAATTTTAGCTCACATAAACCCTCAATTTTGAGTTACATTTTAAAGTTTCACAACATTTTGTTTGAAGTTTTACATTTGATATATTTTTAATTATGTAAACAAACTAACAGTGTAATATTGTGCTTGAGGAATTTTATAAAAATAGTAGTAGATGATCATATGGGGAAATCAAATGATAAGAAAACTGTTATCAAAGTTAAATGCTAGTGAAATTAACCCAAGAAAGAGTTGATTTTTGATTTTTGAATTTTTATTATTATTCATGTAATATTTGCAGTGAGCTTGCAAAAATGGAAAAAACTTTACCTGAAGATTTGACTGTCGAGATTCTAGTGAAGTTGCCTGTAAAGTCATTGGTGCGTTTCAAGTGTGTTTCGAAAGCTTGGTCTCGTTTGATAAAAAGCCCTAATTTCATCAGCTTGCACCTAAAACAAAACAAAGCTGAATGTGTTTTAATTAACCGGTTTGTTCACAAAGAAGAATTGTTGTCCTTTCATTCACCTGATACACTTACTCGAATCTCCTCAAATTTCGAGATACCTTACACCTTCGTTCAAAGGTATGTAGATGTGTTGAATGGTAAAATCCCCGAGGTTTCATTGCCTTGTAATGGCTTGATTTGTTTCTCAGATAAACGAAACATTGTTTTAGCTAATCCAGCTACTAGAGATTTTAGAGTGCTTCCTTGCCCATACTCTTTCAAATCCATAAGCAAAAGCAAGGTTTATGTAGAAGCATTTGGATTAGGCTTCGATTCTGGGAAAAACGAGTATAAAGTTGTTACGTTTTTGGTAAATGAAAAAAATAGAGTTTGAGTTTCCACAAATGTATGCTCCAGGAGCACCTTTAAATGGAGTATTGCATTGGGTATCTAAGACATTTCACGGACATGAAGACTCTATAATTACATTTGATTTGAACAAGGAAGTGTTTGGAGAGATGAAGTTTCCGAATGAAACTTTTGGTAAGAGTTTATGGAAAAATATTAAAGTGGTGAAGGATTGTTTGAGTGTGTTTGATTATCGTTATAACAATGGTATTCAACAATTTATTGATATATGGGTGATGAAGGAATATAGTGTGGTGAAAAGTTGGAGTAGAAAAGTTAGAGTGGGCCCGTTTGAAAATATAATGGTGTATCGTCCTCATTTGTTGTGGAGGGATGAAACTGAAATTTTGTGTGTATCTGATATTGGAGATATTGCCTCTTTTTCCCTTGATTCACCTCATGAGTTTACAAGGTTTGGATTAAAAGGTGATTGTGGTATGCTTTACCAGGAGAGTTTAGTTTCTCTTAATTAGTTAGTTTAAGAAGAGTTACTATGTTATGTTATATATTAATTCTGTGTTTTTGATTAAACTCTCTGATATGTAATTGCGATCAACATTAGTAGTATGTCCAGTGTTTATGGTTGAATTTGTTTTGGTTAAAAGTTGTGTTAAATTAGTAAGATTTTCTTTCTTCTTTTTGATATTCTCAAATTTATGATGTTTCGAAACACTTGAAATCTGATGCCATGTTTTATAGTGTTAGGATCCTTGCCAACATAGAGCAGATTTATGGTTGAGAGCTATAAATTAAACATCTCGAATCAGGGATCTTGATTTTTTTGGAATGAATTGTACAGATTTATCCTTGCCAACTATTATTTTTTCCATGAATTAGTAAAAATATAGTATAAAACAAGAATTATCAGATTCTTCAGTGTTCCTAACTCCACCTTTTCCTAACTGCTGCTGCTTTTCTTTTATCTGAACAAGAATTTGCAACCTCAAAAGAATTATCAGATACTCATTCTTTCAGACAAGTCAAAACTTATTTTACTTGTTATAAAGATGGTGCACAATTCCGATATTTTACTCGTAAATCTATTAAATTCGATATCAGTTTTTACCCAATAACCAATTGTCATAAATTCCAAATCCTTCTAAAAGCTAAACAACTATAACAGATATATTTTGCTACTTTTTGTAATAACATTGGGGAACATTTTTTTTTTTTTTTTTTTGTCAACCACATTGGGGAACATTTGCTATATCACATAATACATTCATGTAATTCACCCTACCTAATTTAAAGCTGAGTCAAAACTTGTTTTGTGATGTCACATTTGGGTATAGGTACACGAATGTGCTATTAGCCTATTAATGAATTTGCGTATAAAACAAGGGAGTCTTTTGAAATATAGCCTTAAATTGTATTATTTCTGTACATTTTTGTTGTTTTTTTACTTCTTTTATATTGAGGAGAGTGCAAATGTAATACCCGGGTTAAAATATAAAAACAATTTTAATAATTAGTAGGTCTTGTTAATGAGATGTTAAAATTAAGGTAACTAAAAATATAAAAGAGAAAGGGATTTACAACAATTAAATAAAAATTGTGGGTCTTTTAAATAATTTGAGGAAACTTGAAACCCTTACTTGTATATACTTAGTATATAATGGAAAAAAATATCTCTAGCTTTGTCATGCATATACACGTGTGTGAATATGAGGGTTTCATGTGTACAAAAGATAAAGATCAAAATAGAAGGAAAGAATATAAAATTAAAATAAAGATAGAAGCTGGACAAAAAAGAAATAGGAAGGAGAGAAAATAGAAATTAACCTCCAAACCCCAAAAGCCAAAACCGAGGAAAAAATAAAAATGAAGGAGAAAGCTTTGCGATATCAAAGCCCAAATACTATTTCTTCTTGGTTTTCTCGGAATCTTATTGTGAGTTAAGGTAAGCTAGAAATCCTTTGTTGTTGACATATTTATATGCATGTGTTATACAAATATATTTATAATAGTTGTCTTTTATGGTATTGTTCATATATACTTGTATGTGCTGTGAGTAGTTCTATACGGAAAGTGCCTGTGCTTGTGGGATGTGTTGTTCAGTTGGGGTTAATATATATGATAATTAGTAAGCTTCACAAAAGGATAAGCATGAGACTAAGAATTTGAATATGTAATGTCTTACCGGTTATTATATCGTGTGCTAGAAGAAAAGGAAAAAGTTAATATTAAAGTGTTTGTATAAGTTGGTATATGGAAGAGAATATGGCATGGATTATCACTGTATCTCCCATTGAGAGATTGTGAATTGTAAATAGAGATATTTAAGATATAATAAATACAATAAAATGAAATACATGTGTGAAAGTGTATCAGACGCTTTGGACAAAAGGTTGCAATGTGTTATTTCTAAACGTGTAGGTAAAAAGAAGGTGGTGAAAGAAAATAAATAAAGTTAATAGAATAAAGTAAAGACAAAGACTAATTGGGTACTTGTTTAGTCATTTAATTGTCATGTATGTATTAAACGAAATTAAGTGTGATGAGTTATATTCAAATTTTGATTATTATATTAGATTCGTTAGTTGTTAAGAATTAATTGGAATGAACTATTTCTTTTAGGAATATTGGCGATTTAATTAAAAGCACGGTTGAGGTAAGTCGGACTCCTATCTTTTATCGGTTTAGCTATTAATCTTGAGTTAAGATATATTTAGTTAAATATGAGATGTGGGGATGTCTGAGATAAAAGAGTAATTGTGGTATAGGACTTAGTTGGTGTATATATTGATGAGACTGTCATGTCTATATTATTTTTTGTGATCCTTAGAGCTGCTTAGAGCTGCGACACCTAACCGACAGGTGAAATTGTCGGAATGTACCATAGGTGGATCGGTCCACTATGGGTACGGTGTATATGGTACCATAGGTAGATCGGTCCACTATGGGTACGGAGTATATGGTACCATAGGTGGATCGGTCCACTATGGGTACGGGGTATACTATACCATAAGTGGATCGGTCCACTATGAGTATTTAGTATACGTTGACGTAGGTGGATCGGTCCATTACGTGTATTAAGTATAGTATTGTATTGCAGCTCTAAGTTATTTGGGTATTTGGGTGCACGGGATTGTATTGAGATATGGATTATTGAAAAGGGAATTGTTATATTGTTGTATGTTGATTACATATATGATTTCACTTATATTGGTTTGTTGGGCAGGGGATGGGCTAGGAAAATTCCCGTGAGAGATAGTGCGTTAACCTCCGTTGTAATTATTGAATTCGGTTAAGTCGCCTTACAGGCTTAGGTGGTTTGACTTAAGTCTGCGCCATGTCGCGCCTTGGGTTTGGGTGGTGGAAATACGGGACGTGACAGCAAACCCCAGGCCCCAGAAGAGAAGCTCCAGCATGGTTAATGGAAAATAAAAAGAAAATAACAAGAGGAGAAAAAAGAAGAGAAACAAAAAAACTGGTCAGCCTTTATATATCTCCTGATCAGTGATAGATACCATAATTGCAAAAAAAAAAACTGATGATGAATATGAAGATATTCAATTAAAAGAAGCGATTTAGATGATGGTATATAAAAAATGTTGACCATGACAATTTTGTCACAGAAGAGTCTTCAGAATAGTCGTTGTTATCGATATCTTTAGGTTCCATGAAACAAGTTTCTGAAGCTCAATTGAGTGATAAAGAGGTTAATAGTCCATTGAAGCCCTGTGAGAAAGATATTAAATTGGAAAAGTTGAACCATTTTTCATTCCGTTAAGGCGATACATTTTTCATTCCATTAAAACAGAACATCAGTTTGGAGCAAAAAAACATTATACCTTTTATTGCGGAGCCTAATTTTAAACAGATAGTAATAAAACAAGTTTGTAAATAAAAGGAAAACGAAGTTACAGAAAGATATCAAGTGTTCTTGAGATTTGATTGCGCCGTTGATGTTAGAGTGGGACCCAAAACCGATATTGTAATTAAGTTACAAGTCAATACACTCCATTCCAAATCATATTAAAGAAAGTATTGGGGAGTGGTGTAGTTTAAAAAATAGATTTTATGTTGATTACTATGTATCATATACATATAAATTAGTGGTGTACAATCTATGTTTGTTGCAGATAAGTTTTTCAATGCAATATTGAGAAGTTTAAGATGGAAACTAAAAATTACTCATTATCCATTACAACTTTTGTTTTTCAGCTCTTTTCCTTAAAAAAGCTCATGTTGTTAAACATATATATTTTTCTTTTTTCTTTAGATTTGTGGTGGCCATTTCAACACATACCTTTTTCTAAATCGGTTTGAATACCATATAAGTTCATTTAACACATACCTGTTTCGGGATTTCAGGTGAGCTTGGGTTTTGCAGATTTAAATTCAAAGCTATCTCTATTTATTAAGCAACAATCTAAGTAATTACTTAGTCTTTTTGTGTAGTGTTAGCGAGGATGGCACTATATAGCGGAGCATTCTCTGCTATTATTAGTACACTTTTTGGATTACTATAAAATAGTATTCCTTGTTACAGTGTTCAAACTGATATTAAAAGACTCAACCAACGTAGTATTCTCTTCATGGAACTTTGATAATAAAACCGAGGGGGGTATTTGAAAATATTTAGGAATTGAATGCTGGTATCCTGATGAAAGCAAGGTTTTAAATATCCAGCTTTCAGATATGGGACTTGAAGGTGAATTTGTTTAAAAAAAACTGCACCATTGTACTTATCTTAACAACCTCAATCTTGAAAGCAATCAGTTCACAGGTCAAATACCTCCACAGTTAGGGCAAGTACCGATTTTCAGTAATGCTAGTATTCCAGCGGAGAACTATAGAAATAATGCAGGACTATGTGGTGGACCATTAGCGACTTGCGAGGGTTCAAAGAAAAAAGGTGCTATACCCTTGATTTTAGCCGCTGTTGGTGGAGTAATTGTTGCCGCTATAGTTGTAGGTACTGTCTCCTTTTTCTATTATCGAAGAGTTTCCCAAAAAAGAAAGTTAGGTGATCCTGAAGGTAATAGATGGGCTAAAAATATTAAGGGTGCCAAACATATCCAGGTATTTTTTTCTTTTTTTAATCTTTTTTGTTCTATAATTAATTAAAAGCTAAACTAGTTTACTGTTTCAGCTTTCGATGTTTGAAAAGTCTGTTTCCAAAATGAGATTAAGTGATCTCATGAAAGCTACAAATAATTTTAGCAACAATAATATTATTGGGTCAGGAAGAACCGGGACTATGTACAAGGCAGTACTTGAAGATGGAAGGTCTTTAATGGTAAAGAGGTTACAAGACTCTCAACATTCCGAAAAGGAATTTGCATCTGAAATGGCGACTATAGGAAATGTTAAGCACCGAAACTTAGTTCCAATTTTAGGTTTTTGCGTCGCAAAAAAAGAACGCCTTTTGGTGTACAAGTACATGGAAAACGGTACTTTAAATGATAAGTTACACCCTGTCGCTGAAGAAGGGACTGAAAGGATTGAAGTTATGGATTGGCTTCGAAGGCTTAAAATCGGTATTGGAGCGGCTAGAGGATTTGCGTGGCTTCACCATAATTGTAATCCGAGGATTATTCATCGAAATGTAAGTTCGAAATGTATTTTACTTGATGGAGATTTCGAACCTAAGATTTCCGATTTTGGACTAGCGAGACTTATGAATCCTATTGATACTCATTTAAGTACTTTTGTAAACGGAGAATTTGGAGATTTGGGTTATGTTGCTCCGGAGTATGCTCGTACACTCATGGCTACACCAAAAGGAGATGTTTTTAGTTTCGGTGTTGTACTTCTCGAATTAGCGACAGGTGAAAAACCTACTCATGCGTCTAAAGCTCCTGAATCGTTTAAAGGTAGTCTTGTGGAGTGGATTTCTCAGTTATCTAAAGATTCGAAACTTCATGATGCGATTGATGTAACTTTAGCTAAAAAGGGTTATGATGGTGAGATTTTTCAGTTCTTGAAAGTGGCGTGTAGTTGTGTACTTCCAGCTCCTAAAGAAAGACCAACTATGTTTGAAGTGTATCAGTTTCTTAGAGCTATTGGTGAGCGTCATAATTTTGTGACAGAAGATGACTTAATGATGATGTCAGAAAGTGGTGATGGAGATGTACTAGAAGAACTCATTGTTGCTCGAGATGTAGTTAAGGTTACTTGAAAGGTAAAGTAAGGGTATAGTTTAAGTTGACTCTTAAATGATTGTAATTATATTATTATTATACATTATAATGTGTTTTTGAAATAAGTATGGAATTTTAGTGTGCTCGCTATTGATTTCTACTGTTAATAGAGATATGTAGACCTGCTCGTTTCTTTAACTATTATAGTGAAATGCTTTTGTATTGTTGTGTTTTTGTATTGTTGTGTAAGGTCCCTTTTCTGAAATGTCCTTATTTTATTACTTTACATGTTTGTTTAAGGGTGAATGCCTAATAAGCACCTGCCACGTAGCCTCTTGCCCATAAAAGACACTTAAAGTAAATATACCTTAATGACCTTACTGCTATCTGTTGTTGCTGCCAAGGGCGAGTAATGGAATGTTTTTCAGCACTCGTGCAAGTACACTTTTGTACTGTACTGTTGCTGCCAAGGAAAAAAGATAGAGATGAAAGAGAAAGAGAGAGAGACAGATGAGATATATATATATATAACTAACTCAATGTATACGAACTATCGACTAATAAACGGACGGAGGCTGGGGTGAGGGGTAAAATAGGAAAGAAAAAAAAAGTGTCGTTTATGGGCAAGAAAAAAGCGGCGGGATGAGGAGGCATTAATTCTAATTTGAGGTGTTTCTTGGGCAATAATCCTTTGTTTAATTTACGAGAGTTGAAGGTTATTTTGTATAATAAAGAGACTTGTATGCCATTAATTCATAAAATTAATATCCCTGATTCTGAGATGTTTAATATTCAGCTCTCAAACCATTAATCTGCTAGCAAGGAAGCTAACACTAACAAACAATGCTATTAGATTTAAAATTTTAAAACAATATCAAGAACCTGATAATTTTTAAAAAGAAGAAATTAAACTTGTTGCTTCAAGTTGTAGCAGAGAGTAATAATAAACACAAAATTCATAATATAAAATAAGCTGAGCAATTAACAAGTAGCTCTTCTTAAACTAACTAAGAGAAACTAAACTTTCCTGGTAAAGCATACCACAATCACCTTTAAATCCAAACATTGTAATCTCATGAGTCGAACCAAGGGCATAAGAGAAAATATCTCCATAGTAAGATTCACACAAAATTGCAGTTTCATCTCTCCACAACAAATGAGGACGATACACCATTATATCTTCAAACGGGCCCACTCTAACTATTCTACTCCAACTTTTCACCACACCATATTCCTTCATCACCCATATATCAATAGCAAGTTCAATATCATTGCAAGAACGATAATCAAACACACTCAAACAATCCTTCACCACTTTAACACTTTTCCATAAACTCATACCAGAAGTTTCATTCACAAACTTCATCTCTCCAAACACTTCTTTGTTCAAATTAAACGTAATTATGGAGTCTTCATGTCCGTTCAATGTCTTAGATACCCAATGCAATACTCCATTTAAAGGTGCTCCGGGAGCATACATTTGCGGAAACTCAAACTTTATTTTTTTCCATGAATTAGTACTAAGATTGTATACCCCAGTTATGTCTGTTTCTTTTCCATATTCCATAAACGCAACAACTTTATACTCGTTTTTCCCATAGTCAAAGCCTAATCCAAATGCTTCTACATAAACCTCATGATCATGCTTTGAAGATGCAAAAAAGTTTGGGCTAGGAAGCACTTTAAAGTCTCTAACAGCTGGATTAGCTAAAACAATGTTTTGTTTATATGAGAAACAAATCAAGCCATTACAAGGCAATGAAACCTCGGGTTTTTTACCATACAACACATCTACACGGCTTTGAACAAAGGTGTAAGGTATCTCTACATCTGAGGAGATTCGAGCAAGCGATTCACATGAATGAAAGGACAACAATTTTTTTTGGTTAACAAGCTGGGTAATTAAAACACACTTAGCTTTGTTTTGTTTTAGGTGCAAGGTGATGAAGTTAGGGCTTTTGATCAAACGAGACCAAGCTTTAGAAACACACCGGAAACGTACCAATGACTTGACAGGCAATTTTACTAGAATCTCGACAATCAATTCTTGAGGTAAAGTTTTCTCCATTTTTGAAGTTTTGTCCATTTTTGCAAGCTCACTGCAAAATTTACATGAATAACAATCAACAATCAACTCTTTCTTGGGTTAATTTAACTTCGATAGCAGTTTTAACTTATCTTTTGATTTCCGGATATGATCATCTACTACTATTTTTATTTAAACACAATATAAAATTCCTCAAGCACAATATTACACTGTTAGTTTTTTTTACATAAATAATAAACATGTCAAAGGTAAAACTTCAAACAAGTTTCATGATCCGGATTGATGGATCTTGGTTGAAAAGACATTGCTGGTTGAGCTTTAATAAAAAGTTGTTGATTGATCAAAAAAAAAAAACTTCAAACAAAAATGTAACTCAAAATTGAGGGTTTATGTGAGCTAAAATGTCTCAAGCAGAAAATAAAACTAAAAAGATAAAAATGATCACAAAATTAACAAAGGAAAATTCTCGTACGTGTGTATAGAGTAAAAATTACCTGTAAAAGGTTGAAGAGATATATAGGCTAAGGTGGAGATGATGAACGATGAGGTAAAAGAGCTGCGTTTAGTTCTTTTTCTTTGAAGACGATGAAACCTCTCTCGAGTGTTCTAGTGTGAAAGTTCGGACCGTTTTGATAAAAGAGCAACAAGCCAAAGAGGATTGTGGGCCCCACTGGTTTATGAAATGCTATAAGATTCTAGCTGGCCTGTAACATTTATATTAAAGTTAAAATCATATAATTTTACTTATTAAAACTTTTTAAGTAGAAATCAGAATATGTGTCAAAAATATTAAAAAATTATTTTTAGATCCAAAATTACTTTAAGAGATTATTACCCAAAGGGTTTAAAAAGACCACCTCGTGACCTAAGGAGACCGGCTCTATAGCCTCTTCTTACTAAAGGCCACAAACTAAATTTAACACTATAGGCTAATTTCCCAATTACTTTCCTACCCTTTTTTATTCTCTATATATACTAAATATTATCATAATATCTTTTAAATCCTAAATTACATTTTCAGAAATATTTCTCTCTCTCTCTTTCTACCTCTCTCCTCACCTCTTACAATCAACGCCTCTCTTCTCCACTCCATAATATTCCTTTTTTCCATTGCTTCACTTGAAGCACGCAGCCACCAAGCAACCGAAGAAGAGAGCGCGGAGAAGAAGACCGTTGGCATGAACTTCGATGAATACCGCAGTGAAGGTGGAGATTTGACCGATCCGAAATAGAGTTTCGATCTAGGGTTCTGCCATGGAAGGAAGAAATTGATCTGCTGCACAATAATCTCTAAGATCGGATTTGAAAGCCATGGATAAACGAAGTTGTTTTTGTGCTTATATTTGTGAAGAAGAAGCTTGGATCTCCGGTAGCAAGTCGATTCGAGATGCTCAGCAAGTTTATGTAGCAGATTTGTTCTTGCTTCGTGTTTATGTTTATTTTTTTGGTCTTTTGCGCTCAGAACTTTTGCACACAAAACTTTTTGCGCTCAACACTGTTGGCGATTAAAAATCTGGCGTTAATGGAACTTTTGCACTCAGACTCAGAACTTTTGCGCTCAACACTGTTGGCGATTAAAATCTGGCGTTAATGGAACTTTTGCACTCAGACTCAGAAATTTTGCACTCAGACTCAGAACTTTTGCACCCAGACTCAGAACTTTTGCACTCATACTCAGAACTTTTGCACTCAGACTCGGAACTTTTGCACTCAGACTCAGAACTTTTGCGCTCAACACTGTTGGCGATTAAAAATCTGGCGTTAATGGAACTTTTGCACTCAGACTCAGAACTTTTGCACTCAGACTCAGAACTTTTGCACTGATACTCAGAACTTTTGCACTCAGACTCAGAACTTTTGCACTCAAACTCAGAACTTTTGCGCTCAACACTGTTGGCGATTAAAAATCTGGCGTTAATGGAACTTTTGCACTCAGACACAGAACTTTTGCACTCAGACTCAGAACTTTTGCACTCAGACTCAGAACTTTTGCACTCATACTCAGAACTTTTGCACTCAGACTCAGAACTTTTGCACTCAGACTCAGAACTTTTTTCCAGACTCAGAACTATTTTCCAGACTCAGAACTTTTTTCCACGCTCAAAACTTTTTCCGGCGGTGGCCGGAGGCGGCCGGCGGTGATCGGTGGTTGTGGTCGGAGCTGGAAAATATTTGATAATTAATGAAAGAGGAGAGAGAAAAAATGATAAAGGAGGAGAGAGATTAATGGTAATGGAGAAGAGAGAGTAATGGTAGTGGAGGAGAGAGAAATAATCTATTTTTTTGTCTTATATGCACTAGAAGGGTAGTTATGACATTGGACATTTTATTGGCCTTTAAGAAAGAGAGAGGAATTGACTAGCTCCTAAGTGGCACATTGATTTTTCTCAAGTCTCCTTGGGTAATTGACCCTTACTTTAAATGTTCTTTTATGTAATTTTTTTTGAAAAATCTATAAAACTTTTAAAAGTTTATGCATTGTAAAAAAAATCTTAAACAAATAATAAATGTGTTGCTTTAAATTGTTGACAACAATATTGAAAGTCGAATGAATATTACCCTTCCCACCTAAACCAGGGGTTATTAGTATTGTGATTACCAGGGGCGGATCCAGGATTTGTTGTTAGGGGTCAAAGGAGTTCGGGGGCAACACCCTTGAAATTCATTTTTTAAACTTATTTGCATTATAGATTCATCTATTATGCAAAAATTACAAAATAAATTCTTATCTTATACCAAATTACATTATAGGTCCCTATATTATACCAATATTACTCTTAATTAAGTAATAGAAAGAATAATGCAATAAATAACTTTATGCATATTAGATAAGGGTTATTTAATAGAAGACTATTATTAGATATTTAATTTAATTTTTATGTACCAAAAGAATGGACATATAAATCTAGACAAGTGGAGCATATAATAACAACTATTCTTTTACCAAAGAAGACATGTAAAATACGATCTAGTCTGGTTGCAATTTTTTCATGAAATTACAACTCTAAAAACAAGATTTTACAGGATAGTTTGACCATTGATTGATTTCCCTAAAGTTGGGGGTGGGTTGGTCTTCTACTAGTTTCATCTTATGAACAATGCTCTCATTGGGAACCAAACTTAGAGACTTATCTATCGATAGATTAGATGCTTGATTTTTAGAGTTTCTAAGGCATTTATTTCCCTCACTCCTTCTAGGATGTCTCTAAGATAGAAGGGGTTTTGTGGGTTTAGACCAACCTCTAACTAACTGGGATATCATCTACATCAACTAGGACACAAATTGGCTACCAAAGTATGAAACTTGTCAAACCTGATTTCAGTGATTTGACCACGCTAAACTGTCTAATTATTCCTATATAATTTGGATGAAATTTTTAACTTATTGAGCATTTATTTAGGTCCAAATTTTAGAACTTTTCTTTAGAATACCATATTACAACATTGATCAAGAGGACATACCATGTTGGATTTTTACCGAGTCTTAAAAAACTTGACTAAATCTGGACTATTTGATTAACAAGGAAAATGTAAGAATGGGTATTTATGTCTCATCTTCAGATCATGGGAATATTTCAACATATAACTTAGTTTGGCATAATACAACTTTCATTAATGAGTTTTATTATTATTTATACTTAATGAAATTCCAACCGGATCCAACATCTTTAAACAAAATGTGTGTCTGTTCAGATATGCCCCTTATGTATTAGATACCATGATACAATCACAACCTTCTTATCACATGCCTAATTAGCCAAAATACTGGAATATATATATATATATATTCTTCAAATACACACTAAACCCATATCGTGTTTGCTTATAGAAAAACTGGTTTCTTATGATTACTAATTTATGTTTTAATTGTGGTTGGCCCAAAAAATATGTAGAAACTCTTAAACCATGTCATGCTGGAATATTGGGTTACAAATACGGCAGATACTATTCTAACAATATTACGTAGGATGAAGGTCGAGTTGATAATATCATCAAGACATACATGAGTGATTTTTTCACTTATGGGAACACCCAAAATCATGTTTTACAAGATAAAACTTCTACAAATAATAAAGGCTACTAGGAATGTGGATTTCTTAACTAACCATTTTCATCTAGGATAATTAGGGCTATAAACGAGCCGAGTCGAGCCGAATAGTAGATGTACAGACTTGTTTATTTATTTATAAATTTAAACGAGCCGAGCTCGAGCTCGAGCCGAGCTTTGAAGTTAGTGTTCGAGCTCGGCTCTTGAGAGTATAACAGAGCTCGAGCTCGAGCTCGAAAGCTCGTTTAAAAGTGTTTTGAGCTCGAGCTCGAGCTCAAAAGCTTGTTTAAATCTATTTCGAGCTCGATCTCGAGCTTAAAAGCTTGTTTAAATCTATTTCGAGTTAGAAATCCCTTCTTTTATCTTAGGCTTTTATGGATTAATTATAAGATAGATTGTTGCAAATCTTTTAATTATATAAATTTTTAATTTGAACGTAATTGACTATTGTAAACTATCACTAAATACAATCACGTATTCTTTCTTTGGATTGTTAAATTTTAAATGATTTTTTATAATTAAGTAGGTAGAGGGGGAGAGTGACATGTAAGTGTTGGGATAAGATAAGTTTTTTTAATATAGTAATTGGTTTTAAATTTTTGAATTGTCAAATATCAATATGTAATAGATATTTATAATTTATTTATATTTTTCACGAGCTTTTCAGAAAAGCTCGCGAACAGGCTTGGCTCGGCTCGTTTAATAAACGAGCTCGGTTTTAGGCTCGAGCTCGGCTCGTTTAGTTTAACGAACGATCTCGAGTCAAGCTTTTTCCGAGCCGAGCTCGAGCTGCTCGCGAGCGGCTTGGTTCATTTACAGCCCTAAGGATAATGATCCAACTGACATTTGATTAAACCTCTAAGACCTTTAAGGGAACATGAATACTCAAAACATCTAATTTAACCTAATGCAATCTTCCCTTGAAGGAGATACTTTAGCAATCACGAAAGGTATAAATTGTCCCTGAAAACAAACCTAAATATAAGTTGGCTGTGTACGATATTCTTGAAGTTGTTCAAGGAATTAGCAATCAGTCTTGAGCAAGATAGATTGTTAGGTCTCTTTTAGGTAAAGTTGTTCATCAATATAGGGATTATGGTATGTTTGCCACATTCCTTGTTCGGATAATGGAAATGCTGATTTTCTTTCTAAGTGTGTGAGGTGCTTGACCCTAGGAGTGTGGGAGATTTTTCCTTGTAATATTATTCCTTCGTTCCTCTAGCATAATTGGATCATACTAGTATCAGTTACCGTAAAGGATGTTGATCATTTTCTTGCGATTATTAATATGTTATACTAGACGACAAAAAACCTGCATTTTGATTATTATTTACAAAAAAAATTAAAATTTATAAGTAGTTTCATAGCTACCAGTTTAATTTGTTGGGAGACTCAAACAAGAAGTTGTTGATTGCCTATTTTATCAAATTATGATATCATCATAAGTTGTATCAAGGTGTTTTATACATTGTAACATTATCTATGATTATCCACTAATAAATATTTCATAATATTCCTTGTATAATCACTGGAACATATGTCTCAACCTTTTTAAAAAAACCCAATAAGACAAATTTTGATGAAGAGAAAAGAATACAACCATTTCTTGGAGAAAATAACTCATATTTTCCCTGCCTTGTTAAATCTTACCATGAGAACTCATTGGGGAAAAACATGGTGAAATTAAAAGAGTACATAAGTCAGATATATATTTTTTCCTTGTTACAGTATTATCCATATTCATTAATGCATTTTATGCTTGTGAGCTTGTATTTTGAATGTCATTTCTGGTAAATATTTAATGCATGAATATACTAGATTTTTATTTCCGAGTATGTGTTGAAAGTAGAAAACACAATTTACTTAATCAGAGAAAATGGTTATAGTATTCTTATAATAATGGTGGTTTAGATTGTCACATCAAAAACATGCTAGGGAAAATAGAGTAAATAATACTTTTGCCCCCTGGGTTTATACGCGATTGACAGGTTGTCCCCTAAGTCTTAAAATGCGCCTTGTTGCTCCCTAAGAGTTACTTTTGTGACCCGTTACCCCCCCTGGGCGTATTTTCCATCCGTTTTCTCCGTTAAATCCGACGTTGCAATTCCATGTCATATTTTTTTTTTAATCCTAATACTAATTAACTATTTAATTAACTTAAAACAAGGGTAAAAAAGATATTTTATAATAGTTTTAATATTTATTAATAAAAACAATAAACCCCCCCCCTCCCCCAACCCACCCCCACCCCACCCCCCACCGAGACACCCCTACCCCTTCTTCTTCCCCATTCTTCTTCTTCTTCCCGTTCGTTTGTTTCTAAAAAAAAAAAATCAAGCAAACACAGTGAGCACCATTGGAGGAAAGCTTGAAGATCTTCCACTTGCTTTACAAACCTTGTATCTTCCTTTGTTACGCACTTACGTTTCAAAGTAATCTCGGAGTCACTGAATCCACCATATCCTTAAGTGCCTTCTCTGATTCTTCCTTTACAAATTTTTTTTCACGAGAAGTTGCATCACTGATATCAATGGATGAATCATTTTTAGCAATCAAACCGATAGCTTCATTTCTTAAAAAAATTTAATAACAAATCTGCAATCCAAAAGACATTGTTGTATAGATCCGGGATTGGTTGATTAAGGGATGAGAGATGGGGGTGTAGGAGAGGGTGAAGTTGGGGAGATGGAGATGGATGGGGTTGGGGAGGGGCTGGAGAACCCATCGGAGTCGAAGATGCTGCAGAAATAAATTGCAGTCCAGGTCCCTGGCGAGCTGCATACATTACAGCTCCTGGAACCCGATGTACACTACTGCTGGTGCAAACCCCACGACTCTCCTGCTGCAGCTCCGATCGAATCAACACAGCAGCACCACCCGCCTGCTGTTCGCGAGCTCCCCAACTTTAAGGATGAAATTTTGAGTTTCAAGAAAGTTGATTCCATTCTTGTTGAATATAAAAAGTGTTAAGTTAAGGTAAGAAAGATTAACTTGATAGAAAAGAGAAGCATAATACAAGTGTTAAGTTTGAATGTTTATTTTTTAGAAGAACCAGGTCGGGAGGAAGAAGAAGAATGGGGATGAAGAAGAAAGGGGTGGGGTGGGGTGGGATGGGGGGCGTGGGGGGTGGGGTGGGGGGTGGGGGATGGGGGGATGGTTTTATTATTTTTATTTAATAAAATAAAAACTATTTATAAAATTTCTTTTTTGCCCTTGGTTTAAGTTAATTAAATAATTAATTAAGATTAGGATTTAAAAAAAAGAAAAAATATGACATGGAATTGCCACGTCGGATTTAACGGAGCAAATGGACGGAAATAGGGGCCAGGGGGTAACGGGTCACAAAAGTAACTCTTAGGGGGCAACGAGGCGCATTTTAAGACTTAGGGGGCAACCTGTCAATCGCGTATAAACCCAAGGGGAAAAAGTGCTATTTACTCGGAAAAATATAATGGAATTAAACATTGGTGAAGGAAAAAAGTACATTTCACAATTATCATATCCCCTCAACTTGATATGAATCATGAATACTAGTTTTTTGAGCATCATTTCCCATTTTTTTAGTTTGTTTTGGAAAGTCGTTTCTAGTATACTTTAGCGGTTGAATATGTTAAATTATGCTTGAACAAGTTTGCTGAAAGTAATTGACAACATTTCATTGAATATACTATAGAAACTTTCTGATAAAATATGTTTCATCATGTCACAAGCTGCCAACTACTGATTCATGTGATATACAATGAATTCTCCTTAAATATCATAGTTAAATTAACCATATGAGAAAGTAATTTACATAATTTATGAGGATAATAGATCCAAACAATTTGATTATAGGTTGATCTTATGAAAGAAAATAAAATCTCAACATTGTCGTAAAAGGCAACATCAAACGTTGGTTTCTTAAATCTCTAGTATAAAAGTATGTCATCATAAGTAAATACACTGCATTTTCATCATAGTAAAATATTTCATATTTGGTCATATCTTTATCAATACTTATCCGTTTGAGAAGTTCCAATATATGAAACTGCTTGTCTTGGAAAGCTCTTTCTATTGGTGCAGACCATTCGTCCAGAATCCTAGCCAATCTTTTATTATGATTTAATCTCTAAAACGTGGCTAGATTTTTAGATTTCAAAAGGCAGCTTTATCTTTTCCTCATTTGAATAAATCTTTCCTAAATCTTCTTATTCCCATGTTTTCATCTTTATCTTGACTTGGTCTCTAAGTAATTACCATTTATCTCTTAAAGCTTCACATTAAATAAATAATTAAACCGCATATGCTTAAAAAGAATAAATCAATAAATCAAGAAATCGAAATAGGAAAGTGCGCTCTAAAAATAGAAAGTCGACTCAAAATCATTCCTAACACTCTAAAATACACTAAGACTTTATTCTCACTTCTTCTCCTTGGATTGGTCTTTCATGAGATTCAAGAACCGATTAACTTTGCATTAAAAATAGTCAAATTTACGCACAAAACCTCAGATTCTGCAAATAGTTAATTTCTAAGGGGAGGAAGTGCAATATGATCAATTAAGCCTAAAAGTCTATCAAATAAGTCATTTATTCACCTAAAAGGATGTCTCCAATGGGCTAATAATTAGAACAAATAGGGAGACATCAACTAGCTAAACAATTGCATTATGATATGATACTTAATGACTTGAAAACATTTCATCGTCTTCTCAAAAAAAAAGGATTCCACGTTATTTTGTAATATTCATTATATAATATTATTAAAGATAACCTCATGGGATAAAATATATTTCCAAAGCATCCCCATACTTCATGCAATCTCATGCTTAAGCCGTTATTTATTATTCAAGTATTTAGATTTTTTTGTGCATTTTATGTTCTTTAAAAACCCCTTATATCTTGGGAATTTTTTGTGAGTTATGTTTTTTAGGGGATTTTCATACTTCAAGAACTTGTTGTTCTTCAATAATTCTAACCCCAGCCTAGCGGTTCTTTTAATCATGTCAAAAAATCTAGTACTTCAGTCACTCTTTGTGCTTTTTGAACCTATTGTGCTTCTGAAACTTATTGTGTTTCAGGAACCTATCATGCAATTTATGACTTAATATTTTTATCATATTATATATTATTGAGTCATTAATTTTGTGATTTTTGGGTCGTCTTATATGTGTTTTAGTAAATTGTATCGCCTTTTATGATTTTTGGGTAGTTTAGAAAATTTACATCATATTAGTGTGCTTTGACATATCTATGGTGTAGATTCACGAATTTTGATGCAAAATGAGAGATCAAGGATGATTCCGTGAAGGTGAAAAGAGTAAAAGTGGAACATGAAGATTCCAAAAGTAATCCCAAGCTTGAGTTAGAGCGAGGCCAAAGCTTGATGAATACTTGGACATAGAGAAAAAGAACAAGGAGGTCCGTGCAATAGGGGATTTAGTGGTAAATTTGTATGTCACAATGATAAAGACAGGTAACGAGTAGCCACGTAAGACAAGTCAAGAAGATGTCAACACCATCCAGAATTGCAGATTGTGGTGGTAAGCCTTGTTCACCTCAATAGTATTGTTTATTTTTCTATGATAATATTCACTAAGTTTATGAAGCATAATTGTATATTTCTGTGATCTTGGTGTACCCTCAACACCAATATTAGCCTAAAGGAAATAGGGTATGGTATACACTTTTTTGGATATAAGACCATAAAATCCTTACTCTATGTGAATAATATAGGGGATGGGTCGCCCAAATTCTTTTACATGAACATGTAACTATGAGCATACCTGCTAACTAACATTACAAGTCCATACTTAAGTACTTACAACAAGTATCTAAATGCGGAATGAGTTTGTGGGTAAATATCCACCCATTCTAAATACATTTTTTTTATTTAACGTGCTAAATTAGTGTTGGGATGAATTATGGGGACTAATTTCTAAAACCGGTGTTATAACAGGGTGATTTGTGGGCAAGCAATTGCCGTATTACAAACACTCCCCGCATGTATATATTAAATACATTTGATATTATATTATAGTTATACAATACAATATAATATAATATTTAGTTTTAAAGAATTCTACAATTCTATTTAATTATAAACTCTATTAAAACTTTAAATATGTAGCCTATAGATGTAAAACTTTGGTAAGTAAATACTAAATTTTATGGCAAAAAAACAAAGTTAAATACAATTTACTTGTAACAATATAATAAGAAAACATGTTTATGACTAACTATTTCATATATAAGATTTTTTTATTATGGTTATGTCTAACTATTATTAATATTGTTTTAGAATTCAACCGTACTTGAAATTTAGTTATGATTAGTTGTAGTGTTACTACTGATATAATGATATATTTTATCATAATTTTTAATGTAAAAATTATGAATTAAGCTCAATACCAAACATAAAAAAAAATCGGGGGTATAACCTAACTTCCACAAGGATTTAAATAGTTGGGCACATCAGAACTTGGAAAAAGCGATTTAAGGGTGAGTAAGGTTGCAGGGTTTTTCTTTATTTTGTAGGGAAGGGTATTTGGAGGGGTTTTACAAATTTAGACAAAAAAATACAAGTTATTTATTTAGAGGGTCTTAAGCAAAAAATAAATGAAGCAAAATGGATTAGGTCTTGGAGTGGGTAGCATAGGAGCCTTGCTTGAAAACAACGTCTAAAATTCCCTCAAAGGTTTGAATAAGAACAAAACACTATATAATTTCAAAATTTAACAAAACTAAGGACAATCACTATCGGACTGTCACCGCTGGAGACACTGTTCAAGTTGCTCACCAAGCAACTTTTTGACACTAAGCACGATAAAGCCACCAGATTTTTGCCGTTATCGTAGAGAGATCAGTGTGTTGTATGCATAGCGTAATAGGATCTAATTTGTCAATGTGACATTATTTATGTTGTGCTCAGTTTGTTGTATTCGATGTAATGCCCATTGTAGCGCTTAGTGTGTCGTACACAATGTGTTGTACCCCGTGTGTCATATACTCAGTGTGCAGATTATTTTACAAATTCATTTTTAATACATAACACTCAAGTTAATTAATAAACTTAAACTATAAAATAATAACTATACATACATATATATAATTATTATTTCACATATGTTTAAATGTAATAAATATTAATTAATAAAATTAATTAAAAACCTAACCAGATAATGAAAAAAAAAGAGAAAGAAAAAACAATCTTTCAGCTTTGAAAATTAAAATATAGGAGGATTGCTGATGATGTCACCTGCGTGACATAAGAGATGACGTTTTTAGTGATGTCATGACCTTCTTCTCTAAACTTGTTTTTTGATTTTTGTAACTTGGATCTACACAAATTCACCGTGAATTTTCAAGATCCGTCATAGCCCAACCATCTGTCCTGACCTCCGAAGCTTTACCATAGCTGAACCACCCTCCAAAACTTCAAAATCACTTAACCACTGGCTGAACCACATTCGAAGCTCCAAGCTCACAAAAGAACCATAGCTGAACCACCATAATGGAACTCATGAATAAGATAACTTCTCAACGAAACTCTAAAACCACTATTAATGGTCGAAGCACAAACCGATCACCGTCTCCATAGCCATAACTTGAACTCCCAAACCCATATCAAACTCATAATCTCAGCTCGAACTCAATAGCCATAATTTAAAGGATCTTTTAAAAACTTGACTAGATCTTGGACCATAATGGTATTTATCCTAACTATGTAACATTCTCAAAATGTTAAACCTGTATCTTGAATACGTCACACGTGTGTTGATATGTCCTAATTATTTTGTGAAAACCCGACTTAGGATACTTAGATTGTTTTACACTTTATATATACCAATTTGTAAAATTTATTGTGCAAGATGTGATTCAGAGCTCTTGTGAATTTCATATTGTTGGAGATACTTAGAGGGATTTCGGATGTAAGAATATAGCGACTACCTAAATTCGAACATAAAAGAAAAATCATACCAAGAAGAAACAAGACCCACTTAGAATCTTGGTGTAAGTGTGTAAGGAGGAACCTTTTGTCCATGCTCAGGGCCTGGTGAGAGATTCTGAATTCTAGGTAGAGGAATTAAGGAAAACTATCATTTATTAAGATTATAAGCTGATTTGAAGAAAACTTATAGTTCAAGATGGAAAATTAATTTTTGGGTCTTTGACCAATAGACCTTGTGCGAGACTTTTTTTCATTCAAAAGAAAGTGAAGAAAATTATATTCTTATTAAAGGCTCTTTAATTTTAGTCTCCCTACAAATCCTCTGAACTATAAAGAAGGGTCAGAAGTGAAAGGCCATCTCTAAAATCATATACCAGTCTAAGCATGTCTCTCTCTTTGAGTTAGAAGTCCAATTTTTTTTAACATCCCTCATTGAGAAGGTAAATGGAAATAAAAAAAATTATATTCCATGAATGTGTTTGTGATTGATCTTCGAGACACAGTCCCATGTTTTCCTCCTCAGATTGTAAGCTTGATGTGTTTGTTCCATTAAAAAAAATCAATCTAATCGTCTTTCAAACACAATCTTATGATTTCCTCCCCAGATTACAAGCTTGATGTGTATATTACCATTCCAAGAAAATGAATAAAATTATTTGAAATTATGAAGAGTCTTCCCGTACTACTATAGAAAGATTACTTTGGATTTTCATTCTACACATCAACAACCAGCCAAGAAAGAAAAAGGTCTCTATATCTAACTCCATTTTTCTACATGTTGAGATCTAAGAATAGTAGTGTAATAATAGTAATCCAACAAGAAGATATTGACTATACCCGAAAAATCTTTCTTAAGAAAGTGATATACATTATTCACGCTATTACGTCATATTTGATTTGTTTGTTGTAATTCATATTCCTATTAAACTATAAAACTTTTGGTAAGTTTATCAATAATTATTTCAAATTAATAAAATAGTGATTTTTTGATCAATTCTTTTTTTAAATAAAATAACGTTTTATTTCTTTTCGACCAGTGATGCATTCATTTTTTTCTTACCAATTTAATAAAAAAATTAATTTTTGAAACTCAGTGATGAATAAGGCTCTTTTTTACTCTTCCCACCTTTTTGTGGTCGCTCCATTAAATTCAAAACAAATTTCCTGCCATGTCTAAATTGGAATCCTTGAAGGGATCCAACTACAAACGTTGGGAATTTTTTTCTATGTTTTCTAAAACCTATATGTCGATTATGTTTTATTTACTGGTCCCCCCATAGTGGACTTTCCATCCACTGATGAGAAACTGTCTTGTTACCAGGATCTTAAGGCCAAGATTAAAAAACTATAATTAAGTGGCTAGAGAATGGTCTTTCAACCAGTAGACCTGTTCCATGGTTGACTTCTTCTCCGAAGAAAAATTGACTAAAACGATTTGGGACACTCTACAAAATATTTTAGATGCAAACGATTCAGGGAAGAACAATGATGTGGTCAACAACATGAAACGTGAAGAGGAAAACCTCCTAGAGGAAAAGTGTAATTCTTACATAGCTAATGGTTCTAAAACTATTGTTGTTTAAGGTGACTATTATACATCTAAAAGGATTAAACAAAAAGGTCTAATCAAGAACAAGTGGGTCCTGGACACTGTAACGTCAAACCAAATATGTTCAAATAAGAACATGTTCAAGGAGTTTGAGGAAACGTATGCTAAATACTATGTATGCATGGGAAACTCATCCACGACCCGCGTCATTGGAAATGGAAAGGTTGTCCTCAAACTAACCTTGGGTAAATCTATATTTTTATTTGATGTTCTCTTTGTCCACTCATCCTGTGGAAATGTGATCTATGAAAGCCTCCTCAACTCGGTAGGCCTTAGACTAATCTTCGATGGGGGAAAATTGGTTATACATAAAAATGGCGAACCTATTGGGACACGATACGTGGATGGAGGGGCATATCTGTACTAAACATCATGAAATAATATGGATAAAAATGCACCTATTTATCTTTCAATGTTTAGTCCTTGTATGTGCGGCATGACAACCTAATAAACCTATGTGTTCTAGTTGTGTTCAATTATTCAGACTAATATATGTTCACAACATTGATAAGTTTGTTAAATATCAAATATGTGTAAAAGTCCAAATATGCGAAATGATCCTTTAAAGTCAATAACTACTTAAAAGACTGAAACATTAGACCTAGTGCACTTTAATCTAGCTAGGGCTTTGAACCAACTTGGTTGCAAAATCATTAACATAGGTCCTAAAGGTGTGATGAACATTTTTTTAAAAGGTGGTTTAGTGAAACAAATAGAATAATCTATGAATTGAGTGCTTTGTATGCGTCCCAACAAAATAACATAGTTGCAATATGATGTCTCCCTATTTTTTCTAAATATTATCTCTTAGAAGACATCATATTAGGTGAATATTGACTTATTTGATAGAATTTCATGCTTATTTTGTCATATTGCACTTTCTCCCCTTGGAATTAGACTATTTGCATTTTAAGAGCTTTTGTGCGTTAATTTGTTTGTTTTTAGTATAAAGTTCTTAGGTTCATGGATTCTATGGAGAACCAATACAAGGAGGAGAAGTGAGAATTAAAGTCTTAGATCAAGTGGAGGAGCCCAAGGAAAGAAAAGAATTTCCGAAGAATTGACTAAAGAAGTTGCAGATCTGAATGGCTGTTACTAATTGCTGTTTTTGGGCTACATAGGAGCGGATTTAGTCTTTGGGCTGTGAAATAGGTTTTATTCCTTATTGAGTTAGGAAGATTTAGCAACTTTAATGAGTCCATTTGGAGTTGATATGCAAAAGTTAAAGCCATTTTACTAAGGGTTGTACACCAGTTACAGGAATTAAAGAAGAAGATGATCTTGGGCTTTTTATAATTTGATCTAATCTTCTTAACCTAAAGCCTAATTCGAATTTACTAGCATAAATAGACCCTTTAGCCTCCTTTATACACACACTTCAGAGAATTACATCCAAGGCTTCATATTTTCAAGTTAGAGCAAGAAGGCAGAGGAGAAGCTAGAGTTGGAGGAATTCTATTCTTCGAACAATAGCCAACCCAACTTTTAGGTTATCCTGTTTCTTTTCTGTATTGAGAATTATATCTTCCTTTTATTTTATTTCAGTTTTTAATTCCGTTATGAACTAATTTCTTCAGTACTTGAGAATCGCTATATGGGTTGAACCCAATTCTATTTAATTTATGTTATCTGAACTTGGGATTTAATTATTTAAATTAGATTAGGTATTTTGTGTTGACTATTATTCGTTTGAATCACTAATTTTGAAGTCATGGATCAAACTTAGCTCTTAGTAATTAGGCTATTCACTTAAGTGGCAAAGTGATCACCTTGACGGGGGGTTTAATTACAGACATAGATAATAGACGCATAGTATTCGTTATTGACCCTGACGGGCTTAACTAACCATGCAGCCAATGAGGTAAGAGACTTAACCATTCGAAAGTAGATATAATCACCCTGACGGGGTTTATAGTGCCGTAGGATAGCTCCTAAGTCCACCCTGACGGAGGTTAGCAGATATTAGAGTCCCAACTAACACATTAATACCAGTTTATCCCTTAACAGAAGCATTAATTAGATAGGTTAGGTGAAACCCTTGCGATGATCAAGTACGCTTTCTCTTCTTAAGTTTAAATCTTATTTACTTTCTTTATCTTATTTCAGTAATTTATTTTATTCCATCTTTTAATTTTCGAAAACCAAACAAAAATATTTTATTTTATTTTTCTGTTAAACAATTATTTTTACTACTTGATTAATACTTGAGTTGTACCTAATCCGTCCCTGAGAATGGAACCCGATTTATCGGATATTACTTGGAAAACCGTACACTTGCGGTATTGTGGGTCCTTTTATTTCAGTACTTAATTTTATAACACACTATGACCCACCACAATAGTCCCTAAAGGAACAAAAGATGTCAGGTTATCAATTTAGGTTTACCATCATCATGTGGGGGAAGTTGTATTATCTGTCAGGTTTTATACTAGGTATTGTACTCCTTGAAAACCTTAGACTAAACCCCATATGAGATTTGAAATGGATATACACTCAACATGTAACACTTAAATATGAGAGGGGGGTGTATGGCCTTATTAGGGTTTCCAAACTTCTATAAAGTTAACTTTGGTCCCCAATTCATCGACTTGTTCATAATATTTTATGCTCAGGACAGAGTAGCATATATATTCTTAAATGAGAAGCTTTTCTTGGGAAACTAGAGATACCAAGACTTTAGAATACCATATTTTCCTTGAAAAATTATGTGTGACTAATATACCTATTTGCAGCTATTATATCTGCTAATACTTATCTACATGTAAAAATCGTAATATTTCTTTAATGCCTCTATCTTTGAGTCCTAGTAATGTCCCAAAATATAAACACATGAGTAATAAGAGACGTTTGTTTGAGTCCTTTATTTGACTCACTATATCACTACCACTTGTATAAGGTCCATAAGGAGATAATAACATGCTTTCTACTGCGATAAGTTCTAGTAGTGGCTAGTTTTAAATAGAGGTTGCTAATAATAAAATTGTATTTAGTAGACCAAACCATGCGTGGAACTACCAAATTAATTAAGTTTTGTAAACCAATTTGTAGTAAGCAATTTTCGTCCTTTGAGACCTGGTAGGTTCAATAGGAAAAGTCAAGGATAGATTCGTCATTTAGGGTTCCATCCAAAGTCTAAGATTATCTGGAACCCACTCACCATTGACCAAGATTTCCACCATTAAATTTGTATCATCTCAAACCATCATTCACGAACCAGTCATACATTTGGTGGATACCAAGACCGTGTTCTTTGAATATAGATCTAGATGAGGAGATCTATATGGTTTAACTTGGAGCATTTGTTATATAGGAAACTATAAGGAAAATATTAATAAGTCACTATATGGTATGAACCAGACACATAAAACAACAAGATAGGCAAAATAGATTTGGAAACTTTAACATGTTGTTCATGCGACTTGCTAAGGATCATATGAACCCAGTCCTAAAAAATAAAAAAATCCACAATTTCTTTAGGGGAATTTAGACATTTGGCAGGTAGCATTTAAAAGAACAATTTTGACCAAGATTGCTTTCTATCTAAATATTGATTTAGGACATCAACTCCTTTGGAAAAAGATGTGTAAAGATGTTAAATACTCATGACATCTTTTCTAACTCAACTCACCTAAACTAACGATGATTGATCTTAACTTATATTATCAATTAGGTCCCCTTTTTTAGTCTGTTAAACTGGTTACCGTAAAGCTTCACTTAGAACATTATGACTACTCTATTTTTGTTTTAGAATAAATTTCTTGAAGCGTCAACACAAGGTAACTAAGCATACACTAGATCTTATCAAAATATTTCTCAAAGACTTTAATGGATCCCCATATCTATCTAGGATTTACCACATCTCACCACGTGATCCTTCAAGCAAGAGAACCGCCCTAGGAAAGCAAACACTTAGAATAATTGATAAATCCTTAATATTTAAGCATTTGAGATCTATAAAGTAAACACATAGTTCTTTAAAATGGTGCTTATCAGAAAGTACGTAAACCAAACCATGATCACTTTAAAAGACTCATTTCAATGACAAGTCAATCCCGTAGTGGAAGAATCGAGAGCTCAGTTTCTCATCCTTATAATTTTATCTCCAGTGGAGTAAAAATTCCTTTGGTCCAACCTCGATAACCCCAACAAGATTTTACATATCTTCGAAGCAAAATAACTTTTGCCATTTAGCTTGCTCGTATTGATCACAATTATCACAACACTGAAAATCTAATAACCCCTAATTTAGGTTTAGAGTGGTAATATTAATTCTACCCGCAGTATTGTTGTCAACAATTTGGGTCAACACATTTATTGTTTGTTTGTGATTTTTCTTTTTAAATACATAAAAATGCTTTTAAACCTCTAAAAGTTTTATAAATTTCAAAAAACACTTTTAGAAAAAAAAAAAGTCTTAAAAGGACATTTAATATAATTCTGGATCTAAAATTATTTTTTAATATATTTTGACAAATATTCTAATTTCTACTAAAAAGTTAAAAAAATAAATAGGAACGATTTTTTCTTTTACAGGTCCAAAGAAAAAAGGAGTAATTAGAGATAAATGCCTAATGATGCCTTTAATTTTTTTAAACCTCTAATTTTCTTATTTAGAGATAAATGCCTAATAGAACAATTATTTATAGAAAACATCCCCTTTATATTTTTTATGCCTATACTATCCTTATTATTAAATATATTATTTTATTTTTAATACAATATTTATTTTTAAATCTTAAACAAATAATAGGGTATTTCCACCACCACCACCACCACCACCACCACCACAACCATCACCACCTCCACCATCACAACCACCACCACCACCACTACAGCCACCACAACCATCACCACCTCCACCACCACAACAACCACCACCACCACAACAACCACCACCACCACCAATACCTACTACTAATTTCATCACACACGCGCGTCCGTGAATTATTTTTAAAATCGCCATAACTAATTCAAAAAAAATCAGAAAAATCGAAAAAAAATCATATTTGGATAAATCAAATTAATATTTACGTCTATGATTTTTTTCGGGATTTTCTGAATTTTTTGGTTTTTTTGATTTTTTTTAATTTTTTAATTCGCAGAACATGGAATTCCATGTTGCCATGTTTAAAACATGGAATTCCACGTTTTAAACAGTGAGTTTCGTGTCTGCGGAAAACAAATTTCTTATATCAAAACATGGAATTCCATGTTCTGCAAATTCAAAAATTCAAAAAATTTCAAAAAATTCAAAAAATTCAAAAAATTCTGAAAAAAATCATAGACGTAAATATTAATTTGCTTTATTCAAATATATAAATTTTTTATTTTTTTGATTTTTTTTAGAATTAGTTACGACGATTTTAAAAAAAATTCACGGACGCGCGTGTGTTTATTAGTTTTTGTTTTGTTTTTTTTCTAATTTTTTTTTCTAATTGTTAATTAGAAGGGTAGTTTGGGATGGGGCTGTTTTCTATAAAAAATCTTATTATAGACACTTTTTTTTAAAATAAGTTTTTTAATAGGCATTAATCTCTAATTAGCTAAAAAAAAAAACTGTGATATAAATATAACGCATACCAACCAAAATCTTATGCTCTCATAAACCTGTAGGTCTCAAAACTTATTTGGGCAGGATCGGCACTACAGATACATGTGGACAACGTCGAGCTGGACGTGGGCCACTGGTTTTTAAAATTGGTTGAAATCTATACGATAGGAGGATGGCAAAAGGAAGTTGTAATTTCCTATATCTTGCTGATGCTGTGGAATCTCTGGAAGGCTAAAATGAAAAGTCGGCACAATAATTCAGACATCGATCCAGAGACAGTGATCCGCGTAACTAACTCTCAGGTACAGGAACACTTTGGTCCAAACTGGTTCAACAACGAACACCCAAATCTCGAGAATAGTACAACGCTTACTTCTGGGAGTACGAGTCTCGAATGTACCACAACGCTCACATTTACTTTTGATGCGTCTTTTACACAAGCACATCTCCCCACGGGGATTGGAATTATTCAGATAAATACAGTCGATGGATCACGAGTAAAGCATATGACAAGGCCAGCTGTAATACCAGCGTGGAAAGGGAAGCTCTGGCCATCATCAAGGCAGTAGAGATTGGACAACAATGGCCTCAACGAGAGAAAACTTTTCTCTCGGATAACCTTGACTTGGTTCAAGGTATACAGCAAGTGTCGGCAGCTAGATGGGATCTTAGACCATACATTAGGCATATTCACAAACTGGTCAGGGAATCGGGCTCAATTTTCTTCAAACACATTCCCCGCAGGTTTAATGAAGGTGCTGATCGTCTAGCAAAAGAAGCCAGACACAGGGCAACTGACGGATCTTTATCTGTAGACGCTTTCACTGACAGGTTCTTGAAGCTGGGCATTGGATAATTTTTGGTCCTTTGTTCTTTTGTAATATATGTACCCGTCAAAAAAAAAAAAAAAAATCAAATCTGTAGGCCCACAATCCTCTTTTATCAAAACGGTCCGAACATTCACACTCGAGAGAGGTCTTCATCGTCTTCAAAGAAAAAGAACTAAACGCAGCTCTCTTGCCTCATCCTACATCATCTTCACCTTATCCTCCATATCTCTTCATAATTTTACAGGTAATTTTCACTCTATACACACGTACGAGCATTTTCCCTTGTTAATTTTGTGATAAATTTTTTATCTTTTTAGTTTTGTTTTCTGCTTGAGAAATTTTAGCTCACATAAACCCTCAATTTTGAGTTACATTTTAAAGTTTCACAACATTTTGTTTGAAGTTTTACATTTGACATATTTTTAATTATGTAAACAAACTAACAGTGTAATATTGTGCTTGAGGAATTTTATATTGTTTTTAAATAAAAATAGTAGTAGATGATCATATGGGGAAATCAAATGATAAGAAAACTGTTATCAAAGTTAAATGCTAGTGAAATTAACCCAAGAAAGAGTTGATTTTTGATTTTTGAATTTTGATTATTATTCATGTAATATTTGCAGTGAGCTTGCAAAAATGGAAAAAACTTTACCTGAAGATTTGACTGTCGAGATTCTAGTAAAATTGCCTGTAAAGTCATTGGTGCGTTTCAAGTGTGTTTCGAAAGCTTGGTCTCGTTTGATAAAAAGCCCTAATTTCATCAGCTTGCACCTAAAACAAAACAAAGCTGAATGTGTTTTAATTAACCGGTTTGTTCACAAAGAAGAATTGTTGTCCTTTCATTCACCTGAGACACTTACTCGAATCTCCTCAAATTTCGAGATACCTTACACCTTCGTTCAAAGGTATGTAGATGTGTTGAATGGTAAAATCCCCGAGGTTTCATTGCCTTGTAATGGCTTAATTTGTTTCTCAGATAAACGAAACATTGTTTTAGCTAATCCAGCCACTAGAGATTTTAAAGTGCTTCCTTGCCCATACTCTTTCAAATCCATAAGCAAAAGCAAGGTTTATGTAGAAGCATTTGGATTAGGCTTCGATTCTGGGAAAAACGAGTATAAAGTTGTTACGTTTTTGGTAAATGAAAAATATAGAGACATAACTGGGGTATACAATCTTAGTATTAATTCATGGAAAAAAATAAAGTTTGAGTTTCCACAAATGTATGCTCCAGGAGCACCTTTAAATGGAGTATTGCATTGGGTATCTAAGACATTTCACGGACATGAAGACTCTATAATTACATTTGATTTGAACAAGGAAGTGTTTGGAGAGATGAATTTTCCGAATGAAACTTTTGGTAAGAGTTTATGGAAAAATATTAAAGTGGTGAAGGATTGTTTGAGTGTATTTGATTATCGTTTTTACAGTGGTCTTCAACATTCAATTGATATATGGGTGATGAAGGAATATGGTGTGGTGAAAAGTTGGAGTAGAAAAGTTAGAGTGGGCCCGTTTGAAAATATAATGGTGTATCGTCCTCATTTGTTGTGGAGGGATGAAACTGAAATTTTGTGTGTATCTGATATTGGAGATATTGCCTCTTTTTCCCTTGATTCACCTCATGAGTTTACAAGGTTTGGATTAAAAGGTGATTGTGGTATGCTTTACCAGGAGAGTTTAGTTTCTCTTAATTAGTTAGTTTAAGAAGAGTTACTATGTTATGTTATATATTAATTCCGTGTTTTTGATTAACTCTCTGATATGTAATTGCGATCAACATTAGTAGTATGTCCAGTGTTTATGGTTGAATTTGTTTTGGTTAAAAGTTGTGTTAAATTAGTAACATTATCTTTTTCTTTTTGATATTCTCAAATTTATGATGTTTCGAAACACTTGAAATCTGATGTCATATTTTATAGTGTTAGGATCCTTGCCAACATAGAGCAGATTTATGGTTGAGAGCTATAAATTAAACATCTCGAATCAGGGATCTTGATTTTTTTGGAATGAATTGTACTATATTTTTTTCCATGAATTAATTAAAATATATAGTATAAAACAAGAATACCATATAAGTTCATTTAAAACATACCTGTTTTGGGATTTCAGGTGAGCTTGGGTTTTGCAGATTTAAATTCTAAGCTATCTCTATTTATTAAGCAACAATCTAAGTAATTATTTAGTCTTTTTGCGTAGTGTTAGCGAGGATGGCACTATATAGCGGAGCAGTCTCTGCTATTATTAGTATACTATTTGGATTACTATTAAATAGTCTTCCTTGTTACAGTATTCAAACTGATATTGATTGTCTAATATCAATATCAAAATCATTAAAAGACCCAACCAACATAGTATTCTCTTCATGGAACTTCGATAATAAAAAACCGAGGGGGCTATTTGAAAATATTTAGGAATTGAATGCTGGCATCCTGATGAAAGCAAGGTTTTAAATATCCAGCTTTCAGATATGGGACTTGAAGGTGAATTTCCTGAGGGTTTAAAAAAAATTGCACATCTATGACAGGGTTAGATCTTTCAAGAAACAAGCTTCATGGAAATCTATCATCTAATATCTCGTTAATAATTCCATTTGTGGTGAATCTTGACCTCTCAGGCAATAAATTCACAGGAGAGATTCCGATTAATCTTTCAAATTGTACTTATCTTAACAACCTCAATCTTGAAAGCAATCAATTCACGGGTCAAATACCTCCACAGTTAGGGCAGTTAAATAGAATCAAAACATTTAGTGTGGCAAATACAACTAATGTTGATCGCAATTACATATCAGAGAGTTTAATAAAAAACACAGAATTAATATATAACATAACATAGTAACTCTTCTTAAACTAACTAAGAGAAACTAAACTGTCCTAACCCAACACAGGCTACTTTTATCAAAGGGAGAGCGAAACAAGATAACATTACAAGAGGTTTCTTTCTTTATGAACAGTAAACTGAAAAAGGAGACACATTTTGCGGTTATTAAGCTTGATATGGCCAAAGCTTATGACCAGGTTAGATGGGACTTTTTAAGAACACTTTTGGAAGGAACGGGTTTTGCCAAAAAATGGATCAATTGGATATGGAACTGTATCATGACAGTCTCATTCCAAATCAATATCAATGGAGAGAGACAACCGTTTTTCAAACCTGGACAGGGGCTTCGCCAAGGAAATCCACTTTCACCGTTATTGTTCTCTTTACTTACAGAATCTTTGATCATCATCATTTAACAGAAAGTTACGGATGGCGGGATACAAGGTATATGGATTACGCAAAACTGCTAGATTATTTCTCATCTTCTTTTCGCAGATGACTTGCTTTTCTTTCTCTCACTTGATGGACAAGATCTAGAAGAATTTCAGGAATGTATTGAGACTTATTGTAGTTGTTCAGGCCAGAGAGTCAACTTTAACAAGTCGGTTGTATGCTTTAGCAAACAAACGCCGAAGCCGATCAGGAAACAAGTGACTAAAACGCTTCTTATCTCAGAGGTTGAAGATTTGAGAAAATATCTTGGTATTCCATTATGTCACAAAAGATCGAAAGTGGACACTTTACAGTGGATTGTGGCTAAAGTTTTCGGTAAAGCGCGAGGATGGATCGCAAAACTCCTGTTTAAAGAAGGCAAATAAGTGATAATTAAAGCGGCCCTTCAGGAAATTCCTACCTATGCGATGTCTATTTTCTCTTTTCCGGTTGGTTTTTGTAAGAAGATAGCTTCTATAATTGCACGATTAAGGTGGAACTCTCTTCAGAATAGGAAAATCCACTGGCTGGAGTGGGAAAAGATGACAGCAGCCAAGATTATTTGAGGCTTGGTCTTTAGAGACTTGAAAAGGGCTAATACGACTTTACTGGCATGACAAGCATGGCGTCTACTCCAACACCCATAGACTTTAGCGGACATAGTTTTAAAAGGAATTTACTACCCGAATAAAGATTTCATAGAAGTTAAACCACGACAAAGTAGATCCTGGTCCTGGGTGAGCCTCCTTGAAGGTCGTGATTGTTCTGCAAGTTGGAGTCTTTTGATCTGGTTCTCTGAAGATCAATTAATATCAGATTGTTTTTAAAAAAAAAATATTTATAGGCACTATCATTTTTGGTATTTAAATTTTTGTTTTTCAGCTCTTTTCCTTTGAAAAGCTCATGTAGTTAAATATATATATATTTTTCCTTTTTTTTTTAGATTTGTGGTGGCCAAATTAACACATACCTTTTTCCTAATCAGCTTGAATACCATATAAGTTTATTTAACACATACATGTTTTTGGATTTCAGGTGAGCTTGGGTTTTGCAGATTAAATTTCAAAGTTATCTCTATGTATTAAGCGACAATCTAAGTAAATACTTAGTCTTTTTCCGTAGTGTTCACGAGGATGGCACTATATAGCGGAGCACTCTCTACTATTGTTAGTGTACTTTTTGGATTACTATTGAATAGTATTCCTTGTTACAGTGTTCAAACTGATATTGATTGTCTAAGATCAATATCAAATTCATTAAAAGACCCAGGCAACGTAGTATTCTCTTCATGGAACTTTAATAACAAAACCGAGGGGGCTATTTGCAAATATTTAGGAGTTGAATGTTGGCATCCTGATGAAAGCAAGGTTTTAATTATCCAGCTTTCAGATATTGGACTTGAAGGTGAATTTCCCGAGGGTTTAAAAAATTGCACATCTATGACAGGGTTAGATCTTTCAAGAAACAAGCTTCATGGAAATCTATCAGCTAATATCTCGTCAATAATTCCATTTGTAGTGAATCTTGACCTCTCAGGCAATAAATTCACAGGAGAGATTCCGATTAATCTTTCAAATTGTACTTATCTTAACAACCTCAATCTTGAAAGCAATCAGTTCACAGGTCAAATACCTCCACAGTTAGGGCAATTAAATAGAATCAAAACATTTAGTGTCGCGAATAATAAACTGCAAGGGCAAGTTCCGATTTTCAATAATGCTAGTATTCCAGCGGAGAACTATAGAAATAATGCAGGACTATGTGGTGGACCATTAGAGCCTTGCGAGGGTTCAAAGAAAAAAGGTGCTATACCCTTGATTTTAGCCGCTGTTGGTGGAGTAATTGTTGCCGCTATAGTTGTAGGTACTGTCTCCTTTTTCTATTATCGAAGAGTTTCCCGAAAAAGAAAGTTAGGTGATCCTGAAGGTAATAGATGGGCTAAAAATATTAAGGGTGCTAAACATATCCAGGTATTTTTTTTTCTTTTTTAATCTTTTTTTGTTATATATTTAATTAAATGCTAAACTAGTTTATCGTTTCAGCTTTCGATGTTTGAAAAGTCTGTTTCCAAAATGAGATTAAGTGATCTAATGAAGGCTACAAATAATTTTAGCAACAATAATATTATTGGGTCAGGAAGAACCGGGACTATGTACAAGGCAGTACTTGAAGATGGAAGGTCTTTAATGGTAAAGAGGTTACAAGACTCTCAACATTCCGAAAAGGAATTTGCATCCGAAATGGCGACTATAGGAAATGTAAAGCACCGAAACTTAGTTCCGATTTTAGGTTTTTGCGTCGCAAAAAAGGAACGCCTTTTAGTTTACAAGTACATGGAAAACGGTACGTTAAATGATAAGTTACACCCTGTCGCTGAAGAAGGGACTGAAAGGACTAAAGTTATGGATTGGCTTCGAAGGCTTAAAATCGGTATTGGAGCGGCTAGAGGATTTGCGTGGCTTCATCATAATTGTAATCCAAGGATTATTCATCGAAACGTAAGTTCGAAATGTATTTTACTTGATGGAGATTTCGAACCTAAGATTTCCGATTTTGGACTTGCGAGACTTATGAATCCTATTGATACTCATTTAAGTACTTTTGTAAACGGAGAATTTGGAGATTTGGGTTATGTTGCTCCTGAGTACGCTCGTACACTCATGGCTACACCGAAAGGAGATGTTTTTAGTTTCGGTGTTGTACTTCTCGAATTAGCGACAGGTGAAAAACCTACTCATGCAAGCTCCTGAATCGTTTAAAGGTAGTCTTGTGGAGTGGATTTCTCAGTTATCTAAAGATTCGAAACTTCATGATGCGATTGATGTAACTTTAGCTAAAAAAGGTTATGATGGTGAGATTTTCCAGTTCTTGAAAGTGGCGTGTAGTTGTGTACTTCCAGCTCCTAAAGAAAGATGTTGGCATATTGCCTCCCTAATTAGGTGTTTTAATGTGACAAATCCTCTTGTGTTTAGTGTGCTATTTTCTCTTGTTATTAACATTCTTTCTTGCACTCTTTTCTTCAAAAAGCTCCTTCATTATCATGTTGTTTAAACTTAATTATCTTAAGAATCTTATTCTCTTACAAATGCTATTAACCGTATCTTTATGTTTATTGAGAATTAGCCTTAGTGTTCAACTTCAAGGATTCTTAGAATAATGTTTACAACAACTTTCATGAAGAGGAATTATTGATCAAAGTCATTTCCTTCAAAGTTTACTAGGCGCGGTACACCGCTACGGTATACCGGACCAAGCGCGGACCAGGGCGCGGTATAGAGGACTAGCCCGACCAGTAAGCAAGAAAATTAAACACTGAAGCGCGGTACACCGCTGCGGTATACCGCAAAGAAGGGTTTTCTGCACAAAAGCCAAGTCATAAGAAATATATCCGTTGGGAGATTAATAGATCCGTTGGACTCAAACCTTATGACCGTTGGAAGCCATTTTCTGCTATAAATTGAAGCTCTTTGAAGGCTACAACGACACCAACTAATTACAAACATTAAAGGGCTTAATTGCTATCATTCAAGAAGGTGTCAAGAGCTATACATAGTCAAATTCAATCTTAGTGTGCTTATTAATCCTTTCAAGGAGTTAATCAATTAAGCCACAAGATTCTATCCACTCAAGAAGGAGTATACAAGCTTATAGTCATATCCACTCTTTAGGAGTTTTAGTTACAAGCTTTAATTAGCAAACCTTTAAACACTTTGTTGCTATCCTCTTAAGTCTAGGTCTTGTAATAGATAGATTAAGAGAGAATTCAAGTATAGGGAGTATACTTGGTGTCCTTGTGTTGTGATTACGCAAGTGGTGTGTCCTTCGTGTTATCGAAGAGTTTGTAAAGGTTATTGTGTTCTCGACCCGGTTAAGAGAGACACGGAAGCTTAGTGAAAAGCTTGAAATCCTAAGGAGGCTTCCTTAGGTAGTGGATGTAGGGAAACCGAACCACTATAAATCGTGTGTATCTTTCTATCCCTACTCTATTTACTTTCCGCACTCTATATGTTTGATTATATGCTAGCATGAATTGTTTATCTAGGTTATCTAACATATAGTCTTCTAGAGTAGTTTAAGATATTGGATTAGCTTTTCACTAGTTATACTTTTATATCAAACCTTACTCTTTTCTTTGCATGATCCTATAAGTGTTTGATTTATATTAGTTGACTTAGAAGTTTTCTCTTAAACTTATTATTGTCCAAAAGATTTTAATTAGGCATTATCTTATTAGTAATCCTATTCACCCCCCCTCTAGGACTTTCAATTGGTATCAGAGCCTAACTCTACGTGAATAGCTTAATCGTTAGTAGAGTAAACGACATGGAATTTAATCTTTTGGAGAGTTCGTTTTCTACTCGTCCTCCACTTTTTGTAGGAACTCACTATTTTGCTTGGAGAACAAAAATGGAGGAATTTATCAAAAACGAAGATCCCGATCAATGGAGAATTGTAAAAGAAGGTCCATTTATCCCTTATAAAGAAGAGTTAAATGAACAAGGAGTTCTCAAGCTAAATCAAGAAGAAAAAGATTTTGATGAACTCACCATTGAGGAAAAGGCTAAGCTCACTCAAAATGCAAAACCAATGTACACTCTCATTCGTGGAATTTCCGAAGAAATTTTCTCACAAATGTTAGATTGTAAAACCGCAAAAGAGCTTTGGAATCGTTTGGAGTTTATATATGGAATTGTCGAAAATAATGAAGAAGAAGAAGTCTCAATCCATAATGAATCTCACAACGATTTTAAACCTAATCATGAGGTAGCACTTTATCCTAACTCTTTATCTCTTCCTTATAATTATTGTGATATTAGGCAAATTTCATCCCTTCTCAAAATTCTTGATTCTCAAATCCATTTGAATAATCTTATGTTAAAAAAGGGTAATATTGAGCCAAAGAATTGTTTTAAATGTTTTATTACCTTGGATGATATTCTTGGCAATACTAAAAACCCATGTTTTGAAAACATTTTTATCTTTAATAAATGGAAACATCCTTTGAAGAAAAACATAGAAGGTTTTAAAAAATTGGATGAAGCTTTTTCCCTTGCTCTTGATGCTTTAAAAAATCATCCTTTCTCAAATATCACCCCTTTTGATCCAAATGATTTTTTCAAAGAAAAGTTGTATGTTAGTGAAAATTTGGATATTGGAAAAAATGGGGAAACTTCTTGTTCAAAACCTCTACATGGTTATTCTATTCAAAAAGGAAGTTATTGCAACTATTGTGGTAAACCCGGTCATCATGCTTCTACATGCCATTATCATGAACAACTTATTAGTGGATCTTTGATACCTTCATGGGAAAAACCAATATGGATCGTGACAAATGCTAACAACATTTCCGGATCCATTCCACCTCGGTTACCATAGTAATATGCAAAGAAGGTGTTGAGCGTCAAGAAAATGGAATTTTATGCAAAAGGACGTTCAAACCTCATAAAAGGAAAATACGGTGATATTCTTTCCTCTCTTGTGTTTTTTATTTATGTGTTTATTGTGTTTTATGTGTTTTATCAACTTGTGATGCTATCTTGTAGTTCTTGTCCTTTTTCATGCTTTAGTTTTGCTTTTTTTTCTTGCATAGGGTCTTTTTGCACTTTTAGAAAACTTAGGGTCTTTTGTGAAATTAACTGTTATATGAGTTTTTAGGTTCCCCTTGGCTCCTCTTTTCAAAACAAAGATGCTCAAAATTATTTTATATCATTCCGAGTCTTTTGGGGAAGTTTCGAGTGTGTTTCGGGAATTTTTTATTGTGCAAATCGAGGACTCGTGCGGTGCACCGGACGAATCCCGCGGTACACCGCACGTAAGGGTTTGACAGGTTTAAGAACCCGTTTTTTCTGCAATTCTTCTTCACTTCTTCATTTCATCTTCCTCCTTCTTCCTCCTTGGCGATTTCCGGCCAAAAACCCTCCGATTCCACCACCAAAAACACCCTCTTTCACCACCTAAATAACTCCTCTCTCTTCCTACTCCATTACCCACTTCAATTTCCACCATGGTTAGAACAAAATCAATTGCCAACAAGAAAAAGTCTTCCACCGGAGCCTCCTCAAGCCGCCACCGTGAACCATCTCCGGCGAAGTCACCATCACCACCACCACCACCACTCCGGCCATTCGATGTTCTACCGGGAAGAACGATTTGCCCCTCGGCTTTTCCCTCCGGTGATGATTCTCTATTTAAACTATTTTCAATTCAAAAATTTCATAAGATATTTGCTTTTTCGGGTAGTCATTTGGCAACCGGGTTAATCGAAGATTTTTATACGAATTTTGAATTTAATCATGCTAATACTTCGGTTAAATCAATTGTATCGGGTACCGTTATTCGTTTAAAATCAAATGCTTTGTGTTCTAAATTTGATGTACCCTCGGATGGTTTTAGCGGGTTTTGGTCAAGTGGTTGGGATAATTCAAATATAGATATTGTTGCTCAAAATGAAGTGAATGAGTTCGTTAATAGTAGAATGGTTGTTGCGGATAGAAATTGGAATATTCGTAATTTTGACCCGGAATTTATCGTGGCCCACAAGTTTCTTATCTCGGCCGTTATTCCAAAAGATAAGCATGATGCCAAGCTTATCCCATATGAAGCTTATCTTTTATTCTTGATCTTCTCCAAACAACCTATTAACATCATTGCTATTATGCTAAAATGGATGAATCACGCTCGTGCCTCTCGGGATAAAGTCCCTTACGGTATATTTCTATCCAAAATCTTTGAGATTAATGATATTTCTTTTGGAGGGACTAATGTGAAAGCAATGAATAAGTCTTGGAACTTCGATTATCTCACGATTCTTAGGATGAAATTTGTTATTTATAACAATACATATGTTTCGATCTCCTCTATTAATCGTATCTCGGATGATAATATTCGTAATCGCATTCTTGGAGCTAAAAGCGAAACCGATGGTCCGGAGCTTGAGACTCTTATTCTAGTAGATAACCCGGATCAACAAAACCCCATTCCCAATGAGCCCACTCCAAGCCAACCCACCTTTGTTAACCCTCCTAATCCATCCGGTTTCGAAAGTGCTATGTCCCGTTTTATGGATTATATAGGGAGTAAATTTGTGGCTTTGGAAGATAAAATAGAAAGAAAATTTGGAGTTTTGGAAGAAAAGATAGGAAATCTTGCGAATGAGCTCTCTTGTGTAAAAAGTGATGTTTCGTGTATTCGCAATGATATTGGAAATGGGAGTAGATCAAGGAGCCGCTCTCCTCGTGATTATCGTTAGTTCGTCTTGGTTTGGTACTTTGTGTTTGGTGGAGAAAATCCCTCTTGGTGGTTTTTGAGTCTTATATTGCTTAAGTGGTTTTTATTAGAACTTGTTTTATGGATGTTTATGCTTTTAAGTTTTTATGGGTCCGTGTTTTGGACATCTAGGATATTGCTACGTTGCTTTATTTGTTAGGATGCTAAATGCTTTATTTGGATAATTGGTACTTGCTTCTATCTTGATTGTTAGTTGCCTTTCTTTGTTGATTTGATCTTTATGTTGCTAACATGATCTTTGATGTTATAGGTACTTCTTGATATTGCTTCTTAGTCCCTATAGTTTGCTCTCTATAGCATTGTTCCTAACAAGTTTGAAATTTGCTTTGTGGTCCCAAATAGATTTTTTTCAAAATTGCGTTTAGACCCCAAAGTTTTGAAAAATACATCTTGACCCCTTGTTTTTCAAAAAAATACATTTTACCCCTAAACTTTCTTCAAAATGTTTTCAAGTGTTCTTTTTAGGGTAAAATTGTCAATCATACTTTTTCAAAATTAAAAAAAAAAAAAAAAAATCTATTCACTTGAGTTTTTAGCTCTTCTACTCTTAGTTGTTTTCACCCCGTCTTTTTGATGAAGACAAAGGGGGAGAAATATTATGTGCACTAAAACTTTCAAAACTTGCACGTTTTAAAAACTCACAAATGCATGCTTATTGTGAGGGGGAGCTTTATTTCATAAATGCTTAAACTTTTATATCTTTCCTAAGGTGTTTTAGTGAAGGATTTGTCATCATCAAAAAGGGGGAGATTGTTGGCATATTGCCTCCCTAATTAGGTGTTTTAATGTGACAAATCCTCTTGTGTTTAGTGTGCTATTTTCTCTTGTTATTAACATTCTTTCTTGCACTCTTTTCTTCAAAAAGCTCCTTCATTATCATGTTGTTTAAACTTAATTATCTTAAGAATCTTATTCTCTTACAAATGCTATTAACCGTATCTTTATGTTTATTGAGAATTAGCCTTAGTGTTCAACTTCAAGGATTCTTAGAATAATGTTTACAACAACTTTCATGAAGAGGAATTATTGATCAAAGTCATTTCCTTCAAAGTTTACTAGGCGCGGTACACCGCTACGGTATACCGGACCAAGCGCGGACCAGGGCGCGGTATAGAGGACTAGCCCGACCAGTAAGCAAGAAAATTAAACACTGAAGCGCGGTACACCGCTGCGGTATACCGCAAAGAAGGGTTTTCTGCACAAAAGCCAAGTCATAAGAAATATATCCGTTGGGAGATTAATAGATCCGTTGGACTCAAACCTTATGACCGTTGGAAGCCATTTTCTGCTATAAATTGAAGCTCTTTGAAGGCTACAACGACACCAACTAATTACAAACATTAAAGGGCTTAATTGCTATCATTCAAGAAGGTGTCAAGAGCTATACATAGTCAAATTCAATCTTAGTGTGCTTATTAATCCTTTCAAGGAGTTAATCAATTAAGCCACAAGATTCTATCCACTCAAGAAGGAGTATACAAGCTTATAGTCATATCCACTCTTTAGGAGTTTTAGTTACAAGCTTTAATTAGCAAACCTTTAAACACTTTGTTGCTATCCTCTTAAGTCTAGGTCTTGTAATAGATAGATTAAGAGAGAATTCAAGTATAGGGAGTATACTTGGTGTCCTTGTGTTGTGATTACGCAAGTGGTGTGTCCTTCGTGTTATCGAAGAGTTTGTAAAGGTTATTGTGTTCTCGACCCGGTTAAGAGAGACACGGAAGCTTAGTGAAAAGCTTGAAATCCTAAGGAGGCTTCCTTAGGTAGTGGATGTAGGGAAACCGAACCACTATAAATCGTGTGTATCTTTCTATCCCTACTCTATTTACTTTCCGCACTCTATATGTTTGATTATATGCTAGCATGAATTGTTTATCTAGGTTATCTAACATATAGTCTTCTAGAGTAGTTTAAGATATTGGATTAGCTTTTCACTAGTTATACTTTTATATCAAACCTTACTCTTTTCTTTGCATGATCCTATAAGTGTTTGATTTATATTAGTTGACTTAGAAGTTTTCTCTTAAACTTATTATTGTCCAAAAGATTTTAATTAGGCATTATCTTATTAGTAATCCTATTCACCCCCCCTCTAGGACTTTCAAAAGACCAACTATGTTTGAAGTGTATCAGTTTCTTAGAGCTATTGGTGAGCGTCATAATTTTGTGACAGAAGATGACTTAATGATGATGTCAGAAAGTGGTGATGGAGATGTACTAGAAGAACTCATTGTTGCTCGAGATGTAGTTAAGGTTACTTGAAAGGTAAAGTATGGGTATAGTGTTAAGTTGACTCTTAAATGATTGTAATTATATTATTATACATTATAATATGTTTTTTGAAATAAGTATGGAATTTTAGTGTGCTCGCTATTGATTTCTACTGTTAGAGTTATGTAGACCTGCTCGTTTCTTTAACTATTATAGTGACATGCTTTTGTATTGTTGTGTAATGTCCTTTTTCTGGAATGTCCTTATTTTATTACTTTACATGTTTGTTTAAGGGTGAATATCCAATAAGCACCTACCACCTTAGCCACTTGCCCATAAAAGACACTTAAGGTAAATATACCTTAATGCACTTACTGTTGTCTGCTGCCAAGGGCGAGTAATGAAATGTTTCCCAGCACTCGTGCAAGTACACTTTTGTACTGTCTGCTGCTGCTAAGGAAAAGAGATAGAGATGAAAGAGAAAGAGAGAGAGAGACAGTGGAGATATATATAACTAACTCAATGTATACGAACTATCGACTAATAAACGGACGGCGGCTGGGGTGGGGGGTTAAAATAGGAAAGAAAAAAAAAGTGTCTTTTATGGGCAAGAAAAAAGCGGCAGGATAAGGAGGCATTAATTCTAATTTGAAATGTTTCTTGGACAATAATCCTTTGTTTAATTTACGAGAGTTGAAGGTTATTTTGTATAATAAAAAGACTTGTATGCCATTAATTCATAAAATTAATATCCCTGATTCTGAGATGTTTAATATTCAGCTCTCAAACCATTAATCTGCTAAATGTTAGCAAGGAAGCTAACACTAACAAACAATGCCATCAGATTTAAAAAATTTAAACAATATCAAGAACCTGATTATTTTTAAAAAGAAGAAATTAAACTTGTTGCTTCAAGTTGTAGCAGAGAGTAATAATAAACACAAAATTCATAATATAAAATAAGCTGAGCAGTTAACAAGTAGCTCTTCTTAAACTAACTAAGAGAAACTAAACTTTCCTGGTAAAGCATACCAAAATCACCTTTAAATCCAAACATTGTAATCTCATGAGTCGAACCAAGGGCATAAGAGAAAATATCTCCATAGTAAGATTCACACAAAATTGCAGTTTCATCTCTCCACAACAAATGAGGACGATACACCATCATATCTTCAAACGGGCCCACTCTAACTTTTCTAATCCAACTTTTCACCACACCATATTCCTTCATGACCCATATATCAATAGCAAGTTCAATATCATTGCAAGAACGATAATCAAACACACTCAAACAATCCTTCACCACTTTAACACTTTTCCATAAACTCATACCAGAAGTTTCATTCACAAACTTCATCTCTCCAAACACTTCTTTGTTCAAATTAAACGTAATTATGGAGTCTTCATGTCCGTTCAATGTCTTAGATACCCAATGCAATACTCCATTTAAAGGTGCTCCGGGAGCATACATTTGCGGAAACTCAAACTTTATTTTTTTCCATGAATTAGTATTAAGATTGTATACCCCAGTTATGTCTATTTTTCTGTCATATTCCATAAACGCAACAACTTTATATTCGTTTTTCCCACAGTCAAAGCCTAATCCAAATGCTTCTACATAAACCTCATGATCATGCTTTGAAGATGCAAAAAAGTTTGGGCTAGGAAGCACTTTAAAGTCTTTAGTAGCTGGATTAGCTAAAACAAAGTTTTGTTTATATGAGAAACAAATCAAGCCATTACAAGGCAATGAAACCTCGGGTTTTTTACCATACAACACATCTCCACGGGTTTGAACAAAGGTGTAAGGTATCTCTACATCTGAGGAGATTCGAGCAAGTGATTCACATGAATGAAAGGACAACAATTTTTTTTGGTTAACAAGCTGGGTAATTAAAACACACTTAGCTTTGTTTTGTTTTAGGTGCAAGCTGATGAAGTTAGGGCTTTTTATCAAACGAGACCAAGCTTTAGAAACACACCGGAAACGCACCAATGACTTGACAGGCAATTTTACTAGAATCTCGACAATCAATTCTTGAGGTAAAGTTTTCTCCATTTTTGAAGTTTTGTCCATTTTTCCAAGCTCACTGCAAAATTTACATGAATAACAATCAACAATCAACTCTTTCTTGGGTTAATTTAACTTCGATAGCAGTTTTAACTTATCTTTTGATTTCCGGATATGATCATCTACTACTATTTTTATTTAAACACAATATAAAATTCCTCAAGCACAATATTACACTGTTAATTTTTTTACATAAATAATAAACATGTCAAAGGTAAAACTTCAAACAAGTTTCATGATCCGGATTGATGGATCTTGGTTGAAAAGACATTGCTGGTTGAGCTTTAATAAAAAGTTGTTGATTGATCAAAAAAAAAAACTTCAAACAAAAATGTAACTCAAAATTGAGGGTTTATGTGAGCTAAAATGTCTCAAGCAGAAAATAAAACTAAAAAGATAAAAATGATCACAAAATTAACAAAGGAAAATTCTCGTACGTGTGTATAGAGTAAAAATTACCTGTAAAAGTTGAAGAGATATATAGGCTAAGGTGGAGATGATGAACGATGAGGTAAAAGAGCTGCGTTTAGTTCTTTTTCTTTGAAGACGATGAAGACCTCTGTTCTAGTGTGAATGTTCGGACCGTTTTGATAAAAGAGCAACAAGCCAAAGAGGATTGTGGGCCCCACTGGTTTATGAAATGCTATAAGATTCTAGCTGGCCTGTGTTATATTTAACATTTATATTAAAGTTAAAATCATATATAATTTTATTTATTAAAACTTTTTAAGTAGAAATCAGAATATTTGTCAAAAATATTAAAAAATTATTTTTAGATCCAGAATTACTTTAAATGTTCTTTTATGTATTTTTTTTTAAATCTATAAAACTTTTAAAAGTTTATGTATTGTAAAAAAAAAATCTTAAACAAATAATAAATGTGTTGCTTTAAACTGTTGACAACAATATTGAAAGTCGAATGAATATTACCCTTCCCACCTAAACCAGGGGTTATTAGGTTTTTAGTTTTGTGATTACCAAGGGCGGAGCCAGGATTTGTTGTTAGGGGGTCAAAGGAGTTCAGGGGCAACGCTCTTGAAATTCATTTTCCAAACTTATTTGCATTATAGATTCATCTATTATGCGAAAATTACAAAATAAATTCTTATCTTATACCAAATTACATTATAGGTCCCTATATTATACCAATATTATTCTTAATTAAGTAATAGAATAATGCAATAAATAACTTTTGTGCATATTAGATAAGGGTTATTTAATAGAAGACTATTATTAGATATTTAATTTAATTTTTATGTACCAAAAGAATGGACATATAAATCTAGACAAGTGGAGCATATAATAACAACTATTCTTTTACCAAAGAAGACATGTAAAATACGATCTAGTCTGGTTGCAATTTTTTCATGAAATTACAACTCTAAAAACAAGATTTTACAGGATAGTTTGACCATTGATTGATTTCCCTAAAGTTGGGGGTGGGATGGTCTTCTACTAGTTTCATCTTATGAACAATGCTCTCCTTGGGAACCAAACTTGGAGACTTATCTATCGATAGATTAGATGCTTGATTTTTAGAGTTTTTAAGGCATTTATTTCCCTCACTCCTTCTAGGATGTCTCTAAGATAGAAGGGGTTTTGTGGGTTTAGACCAACCTCTAACTAACTGGGATATCATCTACATCAACTAGGACACAAATTGGCTACCAAAGTATGAAACTTGTCAAACCTGATTTCAGTGATTTGACCACGCTAAACTGTCTAATTATTCCTATATAATTTGGATGAAATTTTTAACTTATTGAGCATTTATTTAGGTCCAAATTTTAGAACTTTTCTTTAGAATACCATATTACAACATTGATCAAGAGGACATACCATGTTGGATTTTTACCGAGTCTTAAAAAACTTGACTAAATCTGGACTATTTGATTAACAAGGAAAATGTAAGAATGGGTATTTATGTCTCATCTTCAGATCATGGGAATATTTCAACATATAACTTAGTTTGGCATAATACAACTTTCATTAATGAGTTTTATGATTATTTATACTTAATGAAATTCCAACCAGATCCAACATCTTTAAACAAAATGTGTGTCTGTTCTGATATGCCCCTTATGTATTAGATACCATGATACAATCACAACCTTCTTATCACATGCCTAATTAGCCAAAATACTGGAATATATATATATATATATATTCTTCAAATACACACTAAACCCATATCGTGTTTGCTTATAGAAAAACTGGTTTCTTATGAAACCTAATTTATGTTTTAATTGTGGTTGGCCCAAAAAATATGTAGAATCTCTTAAACCATGCCATGCTGGAATATTGGGTTACAAATACGGTAGATACTATTCTAACAATATTACGTAGGATGAAGGTCGAGTTGATAAGATCATCAAGACATACATGAGTGAATTTTTCACTTATGGTGGAACACCCAAAATCATGTTTTACAAGATAAAACTTCTACAAATAATAAAGGCTACTAGGAATGTAGATTTCCTAACTAACCATTTTCATCTAGGATAATGATCCAACTGACATTTGATTAAACCTCTAAGACCTTTAAGGGAACATGAATACTCAAAACATCTAATTTAACCTAATGCAATCTTCCCTTGAAGGAGATACTTTAGCAATCACGAAAGGTATAAATTGTCCCTGAAAAACAAACCTAAATATAATTTGGCTGTGTACGATATTCTTGAAGTTGTTCAAGGAAATAGCAATCAGTCTTGAGCAAGATAGATTGTTAGGTCTCTTTTAGGTAAAGTTGTTCATCAATATAGGGATTATGGTATGTTTGCCACATTCCTTGTCAGGATAATGGAAATGCTGATTTTCTTTCTAAGTGTGTGAGGTGCTTGACCCTAGGAGTGTGGGAGATTTTTCCTTGTAATATTATTCCTTCTTTCCTCTAGCATAATTGGATCATACTAGTATCAGTTACCGTAAAGGATTTTGATCATTTTCTTGCGATTATTAATATGTTATACTAGACGACAAAAAACCTGCATTTTGATTATTATTTACAAAAAAAAATTAAAATTTATAAGTAGTTTCACAGCTACCAGTTTAATTTGTTGGGAGACTCAAACAAGAAGTTGTTGATTGCCTATTTTATCAAATTATGATTTCATCATAAGTTGTATCAAGGTGTTTTAAAAATTGTAACATTATCTATGATTATCCACTAATAAATATTTCATAACATTCCTTGTATAATCACTGGAACATATGTCTCAACCTTTTTAAAAGAACCCAATAAGACAAATTTTGATGAAGAGAAAAGAATACACCATTTCTTGGAGAAAATAACTCATATTTTCCCTGCCTTGTTAAATCTTACCATGAGAACTCATTGGGAAAAAACATGGTGAAATTAAAAGAGTACATAAGTCAGATATATATTTTTTCCTTGTTACAGTATTATCCATATTCATTAATGCATTTTATGCTTGTGAGTTTGTATTTTGAATGTCATTTCTGGTAAATATTTAATGCATGAATGTACTAGATTTTCATTTCTGAGTATGTGTTGAAAGTAGAAAACACAATTTACTTAATCAGAGAAAATGGTTATAGTATTCTTATAATAATAGAGGTTTAGATTGTCACATCAAAAACATGCTAGGAAAAATAGAGTAAATGATACTTTTGCCCCCTGGGTTTATACGCGATTGACAGGTTGTCCCCTAATTCTTAAAATGCGCCTTGTTGCTCCCTAAGAGTTACTTTTGTGACCCGTTACCCCCTAAGTCATATTTTTTTTTAAATCCTAATACTAATTAACTATTTAATTAACTTAAAACAAGGGTAAAAAAGATATTTTATAATAGTTTTAATATTTATTAATAAAAACAATAAACCCCCCCTCCCCCAACCCACCCCCACCCCACCCCACCCCCCACCGAGACACCCCTACCCCTTCTTCTTCCCCATTCTTCTTCTCCTTCCCGTTCGTCTGGTTCTTTAAAAAAAAATCAAGCAAACACAGTGAGCACCATTGGAGGAAAGCTTGAAGATCTTCAACTTGCTTTACAAACCACAAATTGTATCTTCCTTTGTTACGCACTTACGTTTCAAAGTAATCTCGGAGTCACTGAATCCACCATATCCTTAAGTGCCTTCTCTGATTCTTCCTTTACAAACTTTTTGTCACGAGAAGTTGCATCTCTGATATCAATGGTTGAATCATTTTTAGCAATCGAACCGATAGCTTCATTTCTTAAAAAAATTTAATAACAAATCTGCAATCCAAAATACATTGTTGTATAGATCCGGGATTGGTTGATTAAGGGAGGAGAGATGGGGGTGTAGGAGAGGGTGAAGTTGGGGAGATGGAGATGGATGGGGTTGGGGAGGGGCTGGAGAACCCATCAGAGTCGAAGATGCTGCAGAAATAAATTGCAGCCCAGGTCCCTGGCGAGCTGCATACATTACAGCTCCTGGAACCCGATGTGCACTACTGCTGGTGCAAACCCCACGACTCTCCTGCTGCAGCTCCGATCGAATAAACACAGCAGCACCACCCGCCTGCTGTTCGCGAGCTCCCCAACTTTAAGGATGAAATTTTGAGTTTCAAGAAAGTTGCTTCCATTCTTGTTGAATATAAAAAGTGTTAAGTTAAGGTAAGAAAGATTAACTTGATAGAATAGAGAAGCATAATACAAGTGTTAAGTTTGAAAGTTTTTTTTTTTAGAAGAACCAGGTCGGGAGGAAGAAGAAGAATGGGGAAGAAGAAGAATGGGGTGGGGTGGGGTGGGGTGGGGGGGTGGGGTGGGTGGTGGGGGGTGGGGGGTAAGGGATGGTTTTATTATTTTTATTTAATAATATAAAAGCTATTTATAAAATTTCTTTTTTGCCCTTGGTTTAAGTTAATTAAATAATTAATTAAGATTAGGATTAAAAAAAAGAAAAAATATGACATGGAATTGCCACGTCGGATTTAACGGAGCAAATGGCTGGAAATAGGGGCCAGGGGGTAACGTGTCACAAAAGTAACTCTTAGGGGGCAACGAGGCGCATTTTAAGACTTAGGGGGCAACCCGTCAATCGCGTATAAACCCAGGGGGAAAAAGTGCTGTTTACTCGGAAAAATATAATGGAATTAAACATTGGTGAAAGAAAAAAGTACATTTCACAATTATCATATCCCCTCAACTTGATATGAATCATGAATACTAGTTTTTTTAGCATCATTTCCCATTTTTTTAGTTTGTTTTGGAAAGTCGTTTCTAGTATACTTTAGCGGTTGAATATGTTAAATTATGCTTGAACAAGTTTGATGAAAGTAATTGACAACATTTCATTGAATATACTATAGAAACTTTCTGATGAAATATGTTTCATCATGTCACAAGCTGGCAACTACTGATTCATGTGATATACAATAAATTCTCCTTAAATATCATAGTTAAATTATCCATATGAGAAATAATTTACATAATTTATAAGGATAATAGATCCAAACAGTTAGATTATAGGTTGATCTTATGAAAGAAAATAAAATCTCAACATTGTCGTAAAATCTCTAGTATAAAAGTATGTCATCATAAGTAAATACACTGCATTTTCATCATAGTAAAATTTTCATATTTTCATCCACATATGGGTCTAGTGAGTCTGTATTCAATTCTAATACATTTCAATTGAATTTCTATTGGATTTTTCCAATTAACTAGCTAAACAATTGCATTATGATATAATACTTAAAGACTTGAAAACTTTTCATCGTCTTCTCAAGAAAAAAAAGGATTCCACGCTATTTTGTAATATTCATTATATAATATTATTAAAGATAACCTCAAGGGATAAAATATATTTCCAAAGCATCCCCATACTTCATGCAATCTCATGCTTAAGCCGTTATTTATTATTCAAGTATTTAGATTTTTTTTGTGCATTTTATGTTCTTTAAAAACCCCTTATATCTTGGGAATTTTTTGTGAGTTATGTTTTTTAGGGGATTTTCATGCTTCAAGAACTTGTTGTTCTTCAATAATTCTAACCCCAGCCTAGCGGTTCTTTTAATCATGTCAAAAAATCTAGTACTTCAGTCACTCTTTGTGCTTTCTGAACCTATTGTGCTTCTGAAACTTATTGTGTTTCAGGAACCTATCATGCAATTTATGACTTAATATTTTTATCATATTATATATTATTGAGTCATTAATTTTGTGATTTTTGGATCGTCTTATGTGTGTTTTAGTAAATTGTATCGCCTTTTATGATTTTTGGGTAGTTTAGAAAGTTTACATCATATTAGTGTGCTTTGACATATCTATGGTGTAGATTCACGAATTTCGATGCAAAAAGAGAGATCAAGGATGATTCCGTGAAGGTGAAAAGAGTAAAAGTGGAACAAGAAGATTCCCAAAGTAATCCCAAGCTTGAGTTAGAGCGAGGCCAAAGCTCGATGAATACTTGGACATAGAGAAAAAGACAAGGAGGTCCGTGCAATAGCGGATTTAGTGGTAAATTTGTATGTCACAATGATGAAGACAGGTAACGAGTAGCCACGTAAGACAAGTCAAGAAGATGTCAACACCATCCAGAATTGCAGATTGTGGTGGTAAGCCTTGTTCACCTCAATAGTATTGTTTATTTTTCTATGATAATATTCACTAAGTTTATGAAGCATAATTGTATATTTCTGTGATCTTGGTGTACCCTCAACACCAATATTAGCCTAAAGAAAATAGGTATGGTATACACTTTTTTGGATATAAGACCATAAAATCCTTACTCTATGTGAGTAATATAGGGGATGGGTCGCCCAAATTCTTTTACATGAACATGTAACTATGAGCATACCTGCTAACTAACATTACAAGTCCATACTTAAGTACTTACAACAAGTATCTAAATGCGGAATGAGTTTGTGGGTACATATCCACCCATTCTAAATACATTTTTTTTATTTAAGGTGCTAAATTAGTGTTGGGATGAATTATGGGGACTAATTTCTAAAACCGGTGTTATAACAGGGTGATTTGTGGGCAAGCAATTGCCGTATTACAAACACTCCCCGCATGTATATGTTAAATACATTTGATATTATATTATAGTTATACAATACAATATAATATAATATTTAGTTTTAAATAATTCTACAATTCTATTTAATTATAAACTCTATTAAAACTTTAAATATGTAGCCTATAGATGTAAAACTTTGGTCAGTAAATACTAAATTTTATGGCAAAAAACAAAGTTAAATACAATTTACTTGTAACAATATAATAAGAAAACTTGTTTATGACTAACTATTTCATATTTAAGATTTTTTTATCATGGTTATGTCTAACTATTATTAATATTGTTTTAGAATTCAACCGTACTTGAAATTTAGTTATGATTAGTTGTAGTGTTACTACTGATATAATGATATATTTTATCATAATTTTTAATGTAAAAATTATGAATTAAGTTCAATACCAAACATAAAAAAAATCGGGGGTATAACCTAACTTCCACAAGGATTTAAATAGTTGGGCACATCAGAACGTGGAAAAAGCGATGTAAGGGTGAGTAAGGTTGCAGGGTTTTTCTTTATTTTGTAGGGAAGGGTATTTGGAGGGGTTTTACAAATTTAGACAAAAAAATACAAGTTATTTATTTAGAGGGTCTTAAGCAAAAAATAAATGAAGCAAAATGGATTAGGTCTTGGAGTGGGTAGCATAGGAGCCTTGCTTGAAAACAACGTCTAAAATTCCCTCAAAGGTTTGAATAAGAACAAAACACTATATAATTTCAAAATTTAACAAAACTAAGGACAATCACTATCGGACTGTCACCGCTGGAGACACTGTTCAAGTTGCTCACCGAGCAACTTTTTGACACTAAGCACGATAAAGCCACCAGATTTTTGCCGTTATCGTAGAGAGATCAGTGTGTTGTATGCATAGAGTAATAGGATCTAATTTGTCAATGTGACATTATTTATGTTGTGCTCAGTTTGTTGTATTCGATGTAGTGCCCATTGTAGCGCTTAGTGTGTCGTACACAATGTGCTGTACCCCGTGTGTCATATACTCAGCGTGCAGTTTATTTTACAAATTCATTTTTAATACATAACACTCAAGTTAATTAATAAACTTAAACTATAAAATAATAACTATACATACATATATATAATTATTATTTCACATATGTTTAAATGTAATAAATATTAATTAAAAAACTAACCAGATAATGAAAAAAAAAAGAGAAAGAAAAAACAATCTTTCAGCTTTGAAAATTAAAATATAGGATGATTGCTGATGATGTCACCCGCGTGACATAAGAGATGACGTTTTTAGTGATGTCATGACCTTCTTCTCTAAACTTGTTTTTTGATTTTTGTGACTTGGATCTACACAAATTCACCGTGAATTTGCAAGATCCGCCATAGCCCAACCATCTGTCCTGACCTCCGAAGCTTTACCATAGCTGAACCACCCTCCAAAACTTCAAAATCACTTAACCACTGGCTGAAACACATTCGAAGCTCCAAGCTCACAAAAGAACCATAGCTGAACCACCATAATGGAACTCACGAATAAGATAACTTCTCAACGAAACTCTAAAACCACTATTAATGGTCGAAGCGCAAACCGATCACCATCTCCATAGCCATAACTTGAACTCCCAAACCCATATCAAACTCACAATCTCAGCTCGAACTCAATAGCCATAATTTAAAGGATCTTTTAAAAACTTGACTAGATCTTGGACCATAATGGTATTTATCCTAACTATGTAACATTCTCAAAATGTTAAACCTGTATCTTGAATACGTCACAGGTGTGTTGATATGTCCTAATTGTTTTGTGAAAACCCGACTTAGGATACTTAGATTGTTTTACACTTTATATATACCAATTTGTAAAATTTATTGTGCAAGATGTGATTCAGAGCTCTTGTGAATTTCATATTGTTGGAGATACTTAGAGGGATTTCGGATGTAAGAATATAGCGACTACCTAAATTCGAACATAAAAGAAAAATCATACCAAGAAGAAACAAGACCCACTTAGAATCTTGGTGTAAGTGTGTAAGGAGGAACCTTTTGTCCATGCTCAGGGCCTGGTGAGAGATTCTGAATTCTAGGTAGAGGAATTAAGGAAAACTATCATTTATTAAGATTATAAGCTAATTTGAAGAAAACTTATAGTTCAAGATGGAAAATTAATTTTTGGGTCTTTGACCAATAGACCTTGTGCGAGACTTTTTTTCATTCAAAAGAAAGTGAAGAAAATTATATTCTTATTAAAGGCTCTTTAATTTTAGTCTCCTTACAAATCCTCTGAACTATAAAGAAGGGTCAGAAGTGAATGGCCATCTCTAAAATCATATACCAGTCTAAGCATGTCTCTCTCTTTGAGTTAGAAGTCCAATTTTTTTAACATCCCTCATTGAGAAGGTAAATGGAAATAAAAAAAATTATATTCCATGAATGTGTTTGTGATTGATCTTCGAGACTGATAGTCCTAGAGGGGGGGTGAATAGGATTACTAATAAGATAATGCCTAATTAAAAATCTTTTGGATAATAATAAGTTTAAGAGAAAAACTTCTAAGTCAACTAATTAAATCAAACTCTTATAGGATCATGCAATGGTAAGTTAGAGGTTTGATATAAAAGTATAACTAGTAAATCGTTAGTCTAATATCTTAAACTACTCTAGAAGACTATATGTTAGATATCCTAGATAAACAATATCATAGAATTCATGCAAGCATATTATCAAACAAATAAAGTGCGGAATGTAAATAGAGTAGGGATAGAAAGATACACACGATTTATAGTGGTTCGGTTTCCCTACATCCACTACCTAAGGAAGCCTCCTTAGGATTTCAAGCTTTTCACTAAGCTCCCGTGTCTCTCTTAACCGGGTCGAGAACACAATAACCTTTACAAACTCTTCGATAACACGAAGGACAAACCACTTGTGTAATCACAACACAAGGATACCAAGTATACTCCCTATACTTGAATTCTCTCTTAATCTATCTATTACAAGACCTAGACTTAAGAGGATAGGAACAAAGTGTTTAAAGGTTTGCTAATAAAAGCTTGTAACTAAAACTCCTAAAAGAGTGGATATGACTATAAGCTTGTTTACTCCTCTTGAGTGGATAGAACCTTGTGGCTTAATTGATTAACTCCTTGAAAGGATTTATAAGCTCACTAAGATTGAATTTGACTATGTATAGCACTTGACACCTTCTTGAGTGATAGCAATTAAGCCCCTTAATGTTTGTAATTAGTTGGTGTAGTTGTAGCCTTCAAAGAGCTTCAATTTATAGTAGAAAATGGCTTCCAACGGTCATAAGACTTGAGTCCAACGGATCTATTAATCTCCCAACGGATATATTTCTTATGACTTGTCTTTTGTGCAGAAAACCCTTTCTTGCGGTGTACCGCAAGATTCGTGCGGTGTACCGCGCTTCAATGGTTTGATTTTCTAGCATACTGACGGGCTAGCCTCTGCACCGCGCCCTGGTCCGCAACCTTGGTCCGGTGTACCGCACCGGTGTACCGCGCCAAGTAACTTTGAAGGATAATGACTTGGATCAATAAATCTTCTTCACGAAAGTTGTTGGAAACATCATTCTAAGAATCTTTGAAGTTGAACACTAAAGCTAATTCTCAATATACATAAAGATAAGGTTAATAACATTTGTATGAGAATTAGTTTCTTGAGATAAAACAATAAAGTTGATCAACATGATAAAGAAAGAGCTTTTTGATGAATTAGAGTGCAAGAAAAAATGTCAAAAACAATAGAAATTAGCACACTAAACACAAGAGGATTTGTCACATTAAAACAACCTATTTAAGGGAGGCTATATGCCAACAATCTCCCCCTTTTTTATGATGACAAATCCTTCACTAAAACACCTTAGGAATGATATGAAAGTTTAAGCACTAATGAAATAAAGCTCCCCCTCACAATAAGCATAAGATTTGAGATGCATTTGTGAGTGTTTAAAACGTGCAAGTTTTGAAGGTTTTAGTGCACATAATATTTCTCCCCCTTTGTCTTCATCAAAAAGACGGGGTAAAAACAACTAAGAATAGAAGAGCAAAAAAACTCGAGTGAATAGATTTTTAAACAATGATTTAGAGAGTGTGCAAGAGTTTAGGATAAAAACGATTTTTAGAAAGAGATGCACAAAGATAGATATTTTTAAAGCAAGAGCTAAGGATAGAGATATTTACCAACTCCTTGATCGATAGATTTTCATTCCATATGCTTTCTAATGACACAAACGATTAGTTGCTATATATGAAATAAAAGATTAGTTTAAGCATTTGAGTTTTAAAAAATTTAAACAAAGTCTCCCCCTTACAAAATGCATAGAGTTTGTTTTAATTTTGTAAAAGTTTGATTGACAATTTTCCCTTAATACGAATACTTGAAATCATTTTGAAGAACTTTAGGGGTAAAAATGTAATTTTTTGAAAAGCAAGGGGTCAAGATGTATTTTTCAAAATTTTGGGGACTAAACATAATTTTGATAAATCTTTTGGGGACCGAAATGCAATTTTCAAACATTTTGAGAACAAAATTAGAAAGCACAAACTATAGGGACCAATGAGCAAATATCAAGGATTAGATGTAGTAGTTCCTATATCATCAAAGAAAATGTTAGCAACAAAACAATCCAAACCAAAGATTAAACGCATCTAACAAACAAGATAAAAACAAACTAAATTTAACCAATAATCCAAATAAAACACATAGCATCCTAACATAATATCCAAAAATTCAAAGTAGCAATATCCTAGATGTCCAAAACACGGACCCAAACATAATTAAAAAGCATAAAAACACCACAAAACAAGTTCTAAAATAACCACATAAGCACATAAACCCGTAAACCACCAAGAACGATAAGAAGAGGAATTTAAACATCAAACACCAAAGCAAGAAGTTTTAACGATTATCACGAGGAGAGCGGCTCCTAGACCTTCTTCCATTCCCAATATCATCACGAATACAAGAGACATCATTTTTCATACAAGAAAGCTCATTTGCAAGATGCCCTATTTTTTCTTCCAAAACCCCAAATTTCCTTTCTATTTTGTCTTCCAAAGCCACAAATTTACTACCTATATAATCCATGAAACGAGACAAAGCGCTTTCAAAACCGGATGGATTAGGAGGGTTTGCATTGGTGGGTTGGCTTGGAGTGGGCTCATTTGGAATAGGGTTTTGTTGGGCCGGGTTATCTAATAATTGAAGAGTGTCAAGCTCCGGACCATCGGTTCTACTTTTTGCTTCAAGGATGCGATTACGAATAGTAGCATCCGAGATACGATTAATAGTGGAAACCGAAACATAGGTGTTGTTATAAATAACAAATTTCATTCTTAGAATTGTGAGATAATCGAAACTCCATGACTTATTGATTGGTTTCACATTTGTCCCTCCAAAAGAAATATCATTAGCTTCAAAGATTTTGGAAAGAAAAATACCGTAAGGGACTTTATCCCGAGAGGCTCTAGCGTGATTCATCCATTTGAACATTATCGCAATAATGTTAATCGGTTGTTTGGTGAAGATCAAATATAAAAGATAAGCTTCATAAGGGATAAGTTTTGCATCATGCTTATCTTTCGGAATCACGGCCGAGATAAGAAACTTGTGAGCCACAATGAATTCCGGGTCAAAGTTACGAATATTCCAATTTCCATCGGAAACAACCATTCTTCCATTAACAAAATCATTAACCTCATTTTGAGCAATAATATCAATATTAGAGTTATCCCAACCACTAGACCAAAAGCCGCTAAAACTATCCGAAGGAATATCAAATTTAGTGCACAAAGTATTTGACTTTAATCGTAAAACGGTACCCGAAACAGTTGATTTAATCGAAGTAGTAGCATGATTATATTCAAAATTAGTATAAAATTCTTCGATTAACCCGATTGCCAAATAACTACCCGAAAAAGCAAAGATTTCATGACATTTTTGAAATGAAAGGAGATTAAAGAGAGAATTTTCACCGGAGGGAAAGGCCGAAGCACTAATTGTTCTACCCGGAAGAGCATCGAATGGCCGGAGTGGAGGTGGTGTTGGTGACCTCGCCGGAGATGGTGCACGGTGGCGGATGGAGGAGGCTCCGGTGGAGGCTTTCTTCTTGTTAGCTGCGGTCTTGGTTCGAACCATGGTGGAAAACGAGATGGGTAATGAAGGATAGAGAAGGAGGAGTGATTTAAAGGGTGAAGAAGGGTGTTTTGGTGGTGGAGACGGAGTGTGGGTGGCCGGAAATCGCCAAGGAGGAGGAGAGGAGAAGTTCTAATGAAGAAATGAAGAGAATAGAATGAAAAACGGCCTTCAAAAGCTGTCAAAACCCTTACCTGCGGTGTACCGCGGGAATCGTCCGGTGCACCGCAAGAGTGTTCGGTTTGGACACAAAAAATGAGATTTTTGATTCTTTTAAAAACACCCGAAACACATTCGAAACTTCCCCAAATGATTCGGAATGGTATAAAATAATTTTGAGCATCTTTGTTTTGAAAAGAAAAGCCAAGGAGAACCTAAAAACTCATACAACAGTTAATTTCACAAAAGTCCCTAAGTTTTCTAAAAGTGCAAAAAGACCCAATGCAAGAATAAAGCAACACTTAAGCATGTAAAAAGTCAAGAACCTCAAGATAGTAGCACAAGTTGATAAAACACATAAAACACAATATAAAAACAGAAACATAAACACAAGAGTGGAAAGAATTTCACCGTATTTTCCTTTTATGAGGTTTGAACGTCCTTTTGCATAAAATTCCATTTTCTTGACGCTCAACACCTTCAATACATATTACTATGGTAACCGAGGTGGAATGGATCCGGAAATGTTGTTAGCATTTGTCACGATCCATATTGGTTTTTCCCATGAAGGTATCAAAGATCCACTATTAAGTTGTTCATGGTAATGGCACGTAGAAGCATGATGACCGGGTTTACCACAATAGTTGCAAGAACTTCTTTTACGAATAGAGTTACCATGTAAAGGTTTTGAACAAGAAGTTTCCACATTCTTTCCAATATCCAAATTATCACTTAAATATAATTTTTCTTTGAAAAAGCCATTTGGATCAAAAGGAGTGATATTTGAAAGAGGATGATTTTTTAAAGTATCAAGAGCAAGGGAAAAAACTTCATCCAATTTTCTAAAACCTTCTATATTTTTCTTCATAGGATGTTTCCATTTATTTAAAGAAAAAATGTTTTCAAAACAAGGGTTTTTAGTATTGCCAAGAATATCATCCAAGGTAATACAACATTTAAAACAATTCTTTAGCTCAATTTTACCCTTTTTTAACATAAGATTATTCAAATGGATTTGAGAATCAAGAATTTTGAGAAGGGATGAAATTTGCCTAATATCACAATAATTATAAGGAAGAGATAAAGAGTTAGGATAAAGTGCTACCTCATGATTTGGTTTAAAATCGTTATGAGATTCATCATGGATTGAGACTTCTTCTTCGTCATTTTGGACAATTCCATATAAAAACTCCAAACGATTCCAAAGCTCTTTTGCGGATTTACAATCTAACATTTGTGAGAAAATTTCTTCGGAAATTCCACGAATGAGAGTGTACATTGGTTTTGCATTTTGAGTGAGTTTAGCCTTTTCCTCAATGGTAAGTTCATCAAAATCTTTTTCTTCTTGATTTAGCTTAAGAACTCCCGCTTCATTTAACTCCTCTTTATAAGGAACAAATGGACCTTCCTTTACGATTCTCCATTGATCGGGATCTTCGGCTTTGATAAATTCCTCCATTTTTGTTCTCCAAGCAAAATAGTAAGTTCCTACAAAAAGCGGAGGTCGAGTAGAAGACGAACTTTCCAAAAGATTAAATTCCATATCGTTTACTCTACTAACGATTAAGCTATTCACGTAGAGTTAGGCTCTGATACCAATTGATAGTCCTAGAGGGGGGGTGAATAGGATTACTAATAAGATAATGCCTAATTAAAAATCTTTTGGATAATAATAAGTTTAAGAGAAAAACTTCTAAGTCAACTAATTAAATCAAACTCTTATAGGATCATGCAATGGTAAGTTAGAGGTTTGATATAAAAGTATAACTAGTAAATCGTTAGTCTAATATCTTAAACTACTCTAGAAGACTATATGTTAGATATCCTAGATAAACAATATCATAGAATTCATGCAAGCATATTATCAAACAAATAAAGTGCGGAATGTAAATAGAGTAGGGATAGAAAGATACACACGATTTATAGTGGTTCGGTTTCCCTACATCCACTACCTAAGGAAGCCTCCTTAGGATTTCAAGCTTTTCACTAAGCTCCCGTGTCTCTCTTAACCGGGTCGAGAACACAATAACCTTTACAAACTCTTCGATAACACGAAGGACAAACCACTTGTGTAATCACAACACAAGGATACCAAGTATACTCCCTATACTTGAATTCTCTCTTAATCTATCTATTACAAGACCTAGACTTAAGAGGATAGCAACAAAGTGTTTAAAGGTTTGCTAATAAAAGCTTGTAACTAAAACTCCTAAAAGAGTGGATATGACTATAAGCTTGTTTACTCCTCTTGAGTGGATAGAACCTTGTGGCTTAATTGATTAACTCCTTGAAAGGATTTATAAGCTCACTAAGATTGAATTTGACTATGTATAGCACTTGACACCTTCTTGAATGATAGCAATTAAGCCCCTTAATGTTTGTAATTAGTTAGTGTAGTTGTAGCCTTCAAAGAGCTTCAATTTATAGTAGAAAATGGCTTCCAACGGTCATAAGACTTGAGTCCAACGGATCTATTAATCTCCCAACGGATATATTTCTTATGACTTGTCTTTTGTGCAGAAAACCCTTTCTTGCGGTGTACCGCGCTTCAATGGTTTGATTTTCTAGCATACTGACGGGCTAGCCTCTGCACCGCGCCCTGGTCCGCAACCTTGGTCCGGTGTACCGCACCGGTGTACCGCGCCAAGTAACTTTGAAGGATAATGACTTGGATCAATAAATCTTCTTCACGAAAGTTGTTGGAAACATCATTCTAAGAATCTTTGAAGTTGAACACTAAAGCTAATTCTCAATATACATAAAGATAAGGTTAATAACATTTGTATGAGAATTAGTTTCTTGAGATAAAACAATAAAGTTGATCAACATGATAAAGAAAGAGCTTTTTGATGAATTAGAGTGCAAGAAAGAATGTCAAAAACAATAGAAATTAGCACACTAAACACAAGAGGATTTGTCACATTAAAACAACCTATTTAAGGGAGGCTATATGCCAACAGAGACACAGTCCCATGTTTTCCTCCTCAGATTGTAAGCTTGATGTATTTGTTCCATTAAAAAAAATCAATCTAATCGTCTTTCAGACACAATCTTATGATTCCCTCCCCAGATTACAAGCTTGATGTGTATATTACCATTCCAAGAAAATGAATAAAATTATTTGAAATTATGAAGAGTCTTCCCGTACTACTATAGAAAGATTACTTTGGATTTTCATTCTACACATCAACAACCAGCCAAGAAAGAAAAAGGTCTCTATATCTCTCTCCATTTTTCTACATGTTGAGATCTAAGAATAGTAGTGTAATAATAGTAATCCAACAAGAAGATATTGACTATACCCGAAAAATCTTTCTTAAGAAAGTGATATACATTATTCACGCTATTACGTCATATTTGATTTGTTTGTTGTAATTCATATTCCTATTAAACTATAAAACTTTTGGTAAGTTTATCAATAATTATTTCAAATTAATAAAATAGTGATTTTTTGATCAATTCTTTTTTTAAATAAAATAACGTTTTATTTCTTTTCGACTAGTGATGCATTCATTTTTTTCTTACCAATTTAATAAAAAAATTAATTTTTGAAACTCAGTGATGAATAAGGCTCTTTTTTACTCTTCCCACCTTTTTTTGGTCGCTCCATTAAATTCAAAACCAATTTCCTGCCATGTCTAAATCGGAATCCTTGAAGGGATCCAACTACAAACGTTGGGAATTTTTTTTTCTATGTTTTCTAAAACCTATATGTCGATTATGTTTTATTTACTGGTCCCCCCATAGTGGACTTTCCATCCACTGATGAGAAACTGTCTTGTTACCAGGATCTTAAGGCCAAGATTAAAAAACTATAATTAAGTGACTAGAGAATGGTCTTTCAACCAGTAGACCTGTTCCATGGTTGACTTCTTCTCCGAAGAGAAATTGGCTAAAACGATTTGGGACACTCTACAAAATATTTTAGATGCAAACGATTCAGGGAAGAACAATGATGTGGTCAACAACATGAAACGTGAAGAGGAAAACCTCCTAGAGCAAAAGTGTAATTCTTACATAGCTAATGGTTCTAAAACTATTGTTGTTTAAGGTGACTATTATACATCTAAAAGGATTAAACAAAAGGGTCTAATCAAGAACAAGTGGGTCCTGGACACTGTAACGTCAAACCAAATATGTTCAAATAAGAACATGTTCAAGGAGTTTGAGGAAACGTATGCTAAATACTATGTATGCATGGGAAACTCATCCACGACCCGCGTCATTGGAAATGGAAAGGTTGTCCTCAAACTAACCTTGGGTAAATCTATATTTTTATTTGATGTTCTCTTTGTCCACTCATCCTGTGGAAATGTGATCTATGAAAGCCTCCTCAACTCGCTAGGCCTTAGACTAATCTTCGATGGGGGAAAATTGGTTATACATAAAAATGGCAAACCTATTGGGACACGATACGTGGATGGAGGGGCATATCTGTACTAAACATCATGAAATAATATGGATAAAAATGCACCTATTTATCTTTCAATGTTTAGTCCTTGTATGTGTGGCATGATAACCTAATAAACCTATGTGTTCTAGTTGTGTTCAATTATTCAGACTAATATATGTTCACAACATTGATAAGTTTGTTAAATATCAAATATGTGTAAAAGTCTAAATATGCGAAATGATCCTTTAAAGTCAATAACTACTTAAAAAACTGAAACATTAGACCTAGTGCACTTTAATCTAGCTAGGGATTTGAACCAACTTGGTTGCAAGATCATTAACATAGGTCCTAAAGGTGTGATGGACATTTTTTTAAAAGGTGGTTTAGTGAAACAAATAGAATAATCTATGAATTGAGTGCTTTGTATGCGTCCCAACAAAATAACATAGTTGCAATATGATGTCTCCCTATTTTTTCTAAATATTATCTCTTATGAGACATCATATTAGGTGAATATTGACTTATTTGATAGAATTTCATGCTTATTTTGTCATATTGCACTTTCTCAACCTTGGAATTAGACTATTTGCATTTTAAGAGCTTTTGTGCGTTAATTTGTTTGTTTTTAGTATAAAGTTCTTAGGTTCATGGATTCTATGGAGAACCAATACAAGGAGGAGAAGTGAGAATTAAAGTCTTAGATCAAGTGGAGGAGCCAAAGGAAAGAAAAGAATTTCCGAAGAATTGACTAAAGAAGTTGCAGATCTGAATGACTGTTACTAATTGCTGTTTTTGGGCTACATAGGAGCGGATTTAGTCTTTGGGCTGTGAAATAGGTTTTATTCCTTATTGAGTTAGGAAGATTTAGCAACTTTAATGAGTCCATTTGGAGTTGATATGCAAAAGTTAAAACCGTTTTACTAAGGGTTGTACACCAGTTACAGGAATTAAAGAAGAAGATGATCTTGGGCTTTTTATAATTTGATCTAATCTTCTTAACCTAAAGCCTAATCCGAATTTACTAGCATAAATAGACCCTTTAGCCTCCTTTATACACACACTTCAGAGAATTACATCAGAGGCTTCATATTTTCAAGTTAGAGCAAGAAGGCAGAGGAGAAGCTAGAGTTGGAGGAATTCTATTCTTCCAACAATAGCCAACCCAACTTTTAGGTTATCCTGTTTCTTTTCTGTATTGAGAATTATATCTTCCTTTTATTTTATTTCAGTTTTTAATTCCGTTATGAACTAATTTCTTCAGTACTTGAGAATCGCTATATGGGTTGAACCCAATTCTATTTAATTTATGTTATATGAACTTGGGATTTAATTATTTAAATTAGATTAGGTATTTTGTGTTGACTATTATTCGTTTGAATCACTAATTTTGAAGTCATGGATCAAACTTAGCTCTTAGTAATTAGGCTATTCACTTAAGTGGCAAAGTGATCACCTTGACGGGGGGTTTAATTACAGACATAGATAATAGACGCATAGTATTCGTTATTGACCCTGGCGGGCTTAACTAACCATGCAGCCAATGAGGTAAGAGACTTAACCATTTGAAAGTAGATATAATCACCCTGACGGGGTTTATAGTACCGTAGGATAGCTCCTAAGTCCACCCTGACGGGGGTTAGCAGATATTAGAGTCCCGACTAATATTACGAAAGAAAATGAATATCTTTTTAAATTGTGAGTAAATTAATCACCGGTTTAACAAAATAAATGGTTTCAAAAAACAAAAAAAAAATTTAATGTAAGCTAACTATTACAAGAAAATTGAATTACGATTACAATGAGAATTGAATAACTATTACACGGAAATTCAATGGAAAAGGTGGTGTCTTGAATGCGTGAAAGGTTGTGCGTGTGTGGGGCTTTGCTTTCCCTTCTTGGTTTACATAGTGGTTAGTCATTTTGATAGGAATACATGGGTAAGTATATTTATACAGTAAAATTATTTTACTCACCTCCTATGTGGGACAAAATCCTTCATAAAAAATGACTTTTCCACTTCCAAAGGAAATAAGAAGAGTCTTGGTTAATTCTCCATATTAATCCAAGTCTCTTCTGCTTCTCCTAAAGATCATGAATGGATATTATACTGTACTAAAAATATATCATTAATCCAACAATATATACATACAGTTAGTTGTATCTATTGAGTGACAAAATAAGAGTATTAATATAGAATAGCTGCTATATAAACACTCTCATATCTTGTATTCAACACACAGAAAATATATAAATTATTTCAATTCATTTTATCTTAACACTATGACAGGGTTAGATCTTTCAAGAAACAAGCTTCATTGAAATCTATCATCTAATATCTCGTTAATAATTCCATTTGTGGTGAATCTTGACCTCTCAGCCAATAAATTCACAGGAGAGATTCCGATTAATCTTTCAAATTGTACTTATCTTAACAACCTCAATCTTGAAAGCAATCAATTCACCTGTCAAATACCTCCACAGTTAGGGCATTTAAATAGAATCAAAACATTTAGTGTCGCGAATAATAAACTGCAAGGGCAAGTACCGATTTTCAATAATGCTAGTATTCCAGCGGAGAACTATAGAAATAATGCAGGACTATGTGGTGGACCATTAGAGCCTTGCGAGGGTTCAAAGAAAAAAGACGCTATAGCCTTGATTTTAGCTGCGGTTGGTGGAGTAATTGTTGCCGCTATAATTGTAGGTACTGTCTCCTTTTTCTATTATCGAAGAGTTTCCCGAAAAAGAAAGTTGGGTGATCCTGAAGGTAATAGATGGGCTAAAAGTATTAAGGGTGCAAAACATATCCAGGTATTCTTTTTAATCCTTTTTTGTTTACAATTAATTAAATGCTAAACTAGTTTATTCTTTCAGCTTTCAATGTTTGAAAAGTCTGTTTCCAAAATGAGATTAAGTGATCTCATGAAAGCTACAAATAATTTTAGCAACAATAATATCATTGGTTCAGGAAGAACCGGGACTATGTACAAGGCAGTACTTGAAGATGGAAGGTCTTCAATGGTAAAGAGGTTACAAGACTCTCAACATTCCGAAAAGGAATCTGCATCCGAAATGGCGACTATTGGAAATGCAAAGCATCGAAACTTAGTTCCGATTTTAGGTTTTTGTGTCGCAAAAAAAGAACGCCTTTTAGTTTATAAATACATGCAAAACGGTACGCCTTTTTGTGTCGCTGAAGAAGGGACTGAAAGGACTGAAGTAATGGATTGGCTTCGAAGGCTTAAAATCGGTATTGGAGCGGCTAGAGGATTTGCGTGGCTTCATCGTAACTGTAATCCAAGGATTATTCATCGAAACGTAAGTTCGAAATGTATTTACTTGATGGAGATTTCGAACCTAAGATTTCCGATTTTGGACTAGCGAGACTCATGAATCCTATTGATACTCATCAATCCGATTTGAGTACTTTCGTGGATGGAGAATTTGGAGACTTAGGTTATGTTGCTCCTGAGTACGCTCGTACACTCATGGCTACACCGAAAGGAGATGTTTTTAGTTTCGGTGTTGTACTTCTCGAATTAGCGACAGGTGAAAAACCTACTCATGCATCTAAAGCTCCTGAATCGTTTAAAGGTAGTCTTGTGGAATGGATTTCTCAGTTATCTAAAGATTCGAAACTTCAAGATGCAATTGATGTAACTTTAGCTAAAAAGGGTTATGATAGTGAGATTTTCCAGTTCTTGAAAGTGGCGTGTAGTTGTGTACTTCCAGCTCCTAAAGAAAGACCAACTATGTTTGAAGTGTATCAGTTTCTTAGAGCTATTGGTGAGCGTCATAATTTTGTGACAGAAGATGACTTGATGATGATGTCAGAAAGTGGTGATGGAGATGTACTAGAAGAACTCATTGTTGCTCGAGATGTAGTTAAGGTTACTTGAAAGGTAAAGTATGGGTATAGTGTTAAGTTGACTCTTAAATGATTGTAATTATATTATTATACATTATAATATGTTTTTGAAATAAGTATGGAATTTTAGTGTGCTCGCTATTGATTTCTACTGTTAATAGAGATATGTAGACCTGCTCGTTTCTTTAACTATTATAGTGAAATGCTTTTGTATTGTTGTGTAAGGTCCCTTTTCTGAAATGTCCTTATTTTATTACTTTACATGTTTGTTTAAGGATGAATGTCCAATAAGTACCTGCCACCTTAGCCACTTGCCCATAAAAGACACTTAAGGTAAATATACCTTAATGCTTTTACTGCTGTCTGCTGCTGCTGCCAAGGGCGAGTAATGGGAATGTTTCCCAGCACTCGTGCAAGTACACTTTTGTACTTGTGGGCTAATGTTGAGTAATGGGAATGTTTCCCAACACTCGTGCAAGTACACTTTTGTACTGTCTGCTGCTGCCAAGGAAAAGAGATAGAGACGAAAGAGAAAGACAGAAGAGATATATATATATAACTAACTCAATGTATACGAACTATCGACTAATAAACGGACGGCGGCTGGGGTGAGGGGGTAAAATAGGAAAGAAAAAAAAATGTCTTTTATGGACAAGAAGAAAGCGGCGGGGTGAGGGGGCATTAATTCTAATTTGAGGTGTTTCTTGGACAATAATCCTTTGTTTAATTTACGAGAGTTGAAGGTTATTTTGTATAATAAAAAGACTTGTATGCCATTAATTCATAAAATTAATATCCCTGATTCTGAGATGTTTAATATTCAGCTCTCAAACCATTAATCTGCTAAATGTTAGCAAGGAAGCTAACACTAACAAACAATGCCATCAGCTTTAAAATTTTAAAACAATATCAAGAACCTGATTATTTTTAAAAAGAAGAAATTAAACTTGTTGCTTCAAGTTGTAGCAGAGAGTAATAATAAACACAAAATTCATAATATAAAATAAGCTGAGCAGTTAACAAGTAGCTCTTCTTAAACTAACTAAGAGAAACTAAACTTTCCTGGTAAAGCATACCAAAATCACCTTTAAATCCAAACATTGTAATCTCATGAGTCGAACCAAGGGCATAAGAGAAAATATCTCCATAGTAAGATTCACACAAAATTGCAGTTTCATCTCTCCACAACAAATGAGGACGATACACCATCATATCTTCAAACGGGCCCACTCTAACTTGTCTACTCCAACTTTTCACCACACCATATTCCTTCATGACCCATATATCAATAGCAAGTTCAATATCATTGCAAGAACGATAATCAAACACACTCAAACAATCCTTCACCACTTTAACACTTTTCCATAAACTCATACCAGAAGTTTCATTCACAAACTTCATCTCTCCAAACACTTCTTTGTTCAAATTAAACGTAATTATGGAGTCTTCATGTCCGTTCAATGTCTTAGATACCCAATGCAATACTCCATTTAAAGGTGCTCCGGGAGCATACATTTGCGGAAACTCAAACTTTATTTTTTTCCATGAATTAGTATTAAGATTGTATACCCCAGTTATGTCTATTTTTCTGTCATATTCCATAAACGCAACAACTTTATATTCGTTTTTCCCACAGTCAAAGCCTAATCCAAATGCTTCTACATAAACCTCATGCTTTGAAGATGCAAAAAAGTTTGGCCTAGGAAGCACTTTAAAGTCTCTAACAGCTGGATTAGCTAAAACAATGTTTTGTTTATATGAGAAACAAATCAAGCCATTACAAGGCAATGAAACCTCGGGTTTTTTACCATACAACACATCTCCACGGGTTTGAACAAAGGTGTAAGGTATCTCTACATCTGAGGAGATTCGAGCAAGTGATTCACATGAATGAAAGGACAACAATTTTTTTTGGTTAACAAGCTGGGTAATTAAAACACACTTAGCTTTGTTTTGTTTTAGGTGCAAGCTGATGAAGTTAGGGCTTTTTATCAAACGAGACCAAGCTTTAGAAACACACCGGAAACGCACCAATGACTTGACAGGCAATTTTACTAGAATCTCGACAATCAATTCTTGAGGTAAAGTTTTCTCCATTTTTGAAGTTTTGTCCATTTTTCCAAGCTCACTGCAAAATTTACATGAATAACAATCAACAATCAACTCTTTCTTGGGTTAATTTAACTTCGATAGCAGTTTTAACTTATCTTTTGATTTCCGGATATGATCATCTACTACTATTTTTATTTAAACACAATATAAAATTCCTCAAGCACAATATTACACTGTTAATTTTTTTACATAAATAATAAACATGTCAAAGGTAAAACTTCAAACAAGTTTCATGATCCGGATTGATGGATCTTGGTTGAAAAGACATTGCTGGTTGAGCTTTAATAAAAAGTTGTTGATTGATCGAAAAAAAAAACTTCAAACAAAAATGTAACTCAAAATTGAGGGTTTATGTGAGCTAAAATGTCTCAAGCAGAAAATAAAACTAAAAAGATAAAAATGATCACAAAATTAACAAAGGAAAATTCTCGTACGTGTGTATAGAGTAAAAATTACCTGTAAAAGTTGAAGAGATATATAGGCTAAGGTGGAGATGATGAACGATGAGGTAAAAGAGCTGCGTTTAGTTCTTTTTCTTTGAAGACGATGAAGACGATGAAGACCTCTCTCGAGTGTTCTAGTGTGAAAGTTCGGACCGTTTTGATAAAAGAGCAACAAGCCAAAGAGGATTGTGGGCCCCACTGGTTTATGAAATGCTATAAGATTGTAGCTGGCCTGTGTTATATTTAACATTTATATTAAAGTTAAAATCATATATAATTTTACTTATTAAAACTTTTTAAGTAGAAATCAGAAGGGAAAATGACCCAAAAAATTAAAGTATTAATTTTTTATGCCCAATTAAATCAAGATAGAAAAATCTGTCCAATAACATCATCAATTTGTTTATTTAATAGATTATTTTACTAAACTAACCTTACTTACTTTTTATACTACAAATTACTTAATATATATACCTTAATTATTATAAAAGTTTATTTCATTTCATTCTTCTTTCTCTCTCTCTCTCGATCGATCGTGTATCTTCATATCATATCTTCATGGCCGATTACTTCTCTCTCTCCACGATTCCTCTCCCCATTTCTGATTGAACATTTTATGTGCAGCTTGATTTCTTCGTTCTCCTCAAGTGTTTAGAGTTCTCTTCACCAAAACAGTGTTATTCTTCTTGTTTCACTACTAGTAAGTAATTTATTAAAGCATTTTCAGTATTTTTTTAGTTTATTTTACAGTTTTTTTATGATTTTCATTGTTTTTGTGATGGAATTTAGACATCAGATGGGTTTTAAGAAGATGGGATTTAGATGTGTGATAGGATTTAGATGTGTGAAGGGAGTTAGGTTTGTTGATGGAATATCTGATGGGACTTAAGATAGTTATGGGATTAAATTAGTTGATGGGATTTTAGACTTTTGATGATGGGATTTATGCCGCTTTAAGGGATTTAGGGATTTAGATGTGTGATGGGAATTCGGTTTCTTGATGGGATTTTGGACATCTAATGGGCTTGAAACTGCTTTCAGTCTTTATTGATTTGCTAGTCTTTTTGATGAGAGTAGGGAATTAATGAGTTGGGTATACACTCTAGTGTCATGTGTTAGTGTATGATGCCTTGCTTTAGAAAAAGTAGCTGCTTCACTTGAACTTCCATGTAAATTTAACGTATTTGGATGTATCGGAATATACCCTTATTACAGCAAGTTAAAGCACGAGTCACAATGTCCATTTCACCCCTATAATTGATGAGATCATCTACAATGTCATTAAGTTTATAAGTGGTTGTATGTCATCACTTTCTGCAATGATCTAACTTGAACTATCCCATTATAACATTCTATCGAAAATGGACCTTGTTACCAACCAAAAAGAGATTGAGAAGTTAGTATATATATCTATAATATCTATAATATAGTCTTTTCCTCAAATATATAAGTTTTATTTTGCATATTCTAATAATTATATGTTTGTGTCCTCAGTTACCTAGATCCAGAGCCTCAGATGCTTCTTACAGAGTTACATCAGTGCATGGCTCCACGATTTGGAAAGCTTAATAAAGCTTTAATTGAATTGACAAGTTAGAGCTTTAGTAACCACTATTCTAATATCAAGCTTTCTTGTATATATTAGACTAGTTTGGTTTGGTTATCAAGTTAACAATACAACAGGGTGAGCTTTTTGCATATAGACTTGCATAAAGAGAGCATGTATTTTCTCTATTTCATGCATTATTGGTGTGTCTAATCTGTTTGCATTATTAAAGCTTTGATATCTTACACAACTTTACTATTTCTTGTAGTATACAGTACATTTTGTCAAAGGTGGACCAATGCATTTAGTAAGGAGAAAATGCAGATGTGAAGATTAAGATTTTTTTGAATTGGAGGGGTTATTTGCATACTTCAGGGACCAATGGTGCAATCGTCGGGTGACGGGATTTGTCCCATTGACCCATTGACCCATTGATGGGATTCATCCCATTGACTGTAAACGCCCATTTGTTGTTTAATAAAGTATTCGAATATGCAAAATTCTAGTGAAAAATCAGTTGCTAATTCGAAGAACAATCTAGATCAGATGGCTAAGAATACTAACGATTTGAATGGGCTTAGTTTTGTGATAAATCAGCTACTACTGCAAATATTATTCCTGGTACAGAACGTTCGACGAAAGGGAAAGTTATTAAGAATAATTGTGATTACAAATCAATTTTGCTCAATAACCGTAATCCAAAGCTAGGTATGCAGCTGCTTCTAATTTGATTATAGGGGCCATGGGTATTAGTCCTAATAATTTAGGGGTCAAAGTATCAAATAAGATGGTTAAGGGAGCTGATCAGATGCGTGAGAAAGTTAACTCAACTAATCACGGAAGATATAGGGAGTTTAACTCCCTATTCAAAGCGTGATAGATTCGCTACTACTGATATAAACTTCAGGGCCATTCCAAAACTTTCAGAAATTTCAAGGACCATTTCGAAAACACCAGATAATTCAAGGGCAATTTTGTATTTACCAGATACTCAAGGGGCTGACTCGCAATTACCAACAGCTCCAGTGGTAAAGTTGTAAAATCTTCAGGGGTCTTTTCGAATCTTCTCAATTCTTCAAGGACCAATTTGAATATTTCTGAAACTTCAAGAACCATTTTGGCTTTAACTGAAATTACAGGGGATGGTTTGAATATTCCAGCAAATTTAGGGGCTGGTTCGCAATGTCCTAAATTACAGGGTCTGATTCTTATTTTCCTATAACTTAATGGCCTAATTCAAGAATGCCAGAAATTACAGGGTCTGGTTCGAATATTCCAGCTAATTCAGTGGCTTCTTCGCAATTACCAAAACATGCTGTGATTCTTTAAAAAAAAACCAGAATCTAAAGGGGTTGAACTTCAAACTTTTGGAAATAAGGGAACTGGTGATTTGCTTGTTACTAATACTGCAGCAACTGATTTATTTAACAACATTTCAAGGACTTGAAAGGCCAATAAAAATGCTACATCTCCTGTTTTGATCATTAATAAGCCTTATGCTGATGCAATTAAATCATTGATTTTTTACTTGTAATATCTAGATGAGGGTAGTACTAAACTTAGTTTATTTCTACTAGGGTAGCATCTTTTATTGTACCGGTTCAACCGGATTGTACAGTTTACAGTCGCTTTTGACTGTCTTTTTAATATTATTTTTCACTTCACCTAACTGGAAAAAAAAAATCAAGTCTGCTATCATGAAATCGAATTGTCTAGAGATAATTCTTGACAAAAAAGAGCCTTCTAAGGCTAGGTGGAATGTTAAATCTCAACTGACCAAAACTTGTACTATTATTGCTGGTAAACACAAGTTTAGTATAATCCAAAAACTTTTTCCAACATTCATAAGATCTTGCCTGGCTTTTACAAAATCTGGTAGCGGTTAAGATATAGGTTTTCTTTGCTTGTAATTATAACGTTTTCTATTTTATACACAAGTAAGAAATTACGACAAAAAAGCAATTAATAATATGGTTACACTTAACTCTAACTTTGAATCCTCGCGGTGACGGGATTTTTTCGCGGTGACGGGATTTTTCGCGTGACGGGATTTCGTCGCGGTGACGGGATTTTTTCGCGGTGACGGGATTTTTTCGCGGTGACGGGATTTTTTCGCGTGACGGGATTTTTCGCGTGACGGGATTTTTTCGCGGTGACGGGATTTTTTCGCGTGACGGGATTTTTTCGCGTGACGGGATTTTTTCGCGGTGACGGGATTTTTTCGCGTGACTGGATTTTTTCGCGGTGACGGGATTTTTTCGCGTGGAGGGATTTTTTCGCGGTGACGGGATTTTTTCGCGTGACGGGATTTTTTCGCGTGACGGGATTCTTCGCGTGACGGGATTTCGTCGCGGTGACGGGATTTTTTCGCGTGACCGGTGGTAGAGAAGGTTTGATTGATACAGCTGTGGAAACTTCTGAAACGGGATATATTCAAAGACGGCTTGTAAAATCTATGGAGGATATTATGGTTAAATACAATGGTACGGTGAGAAATTCGTTAAGCGATGTTATTCAGTTTCTTTACGAAGAGGATGGTATGGATGCTGTTTGGATTGAATCTCAACAACTTGAGTCTCTGAAACTGAAGAAAGATGATTTTAATCGGAAATATAAATATAAAATTGATGACCCGAAATGGAAACCTAATTATATGATACCTGAAGTTGTTGAGTATTTGAAAACTATTCAAGAGATTCGTAGTGTGTTTGATGCTGAAGTTCAGAAACTCGAAGCTGATAGGTTACAGCTTGGAACTGAAATTGCTAATACTAGTGAAAATTCATGGCCATTACCTGTTAATATTAAAAGACTTATATGGAATGCACAAAAAACGTTTAAGATTGATCTTCGTAGACCTTCTGATATGCATCCTATGGAGATAGTTGAAGCGGTTGATAAGTTACAGGAGAGGTTAAAAGTTGTTCATGGTGATGATTATCTTAGCATGGAAGCTTAGAAAAATGCTACTCTTTTCTTTAACATTTTGCCTTGAAATGCTTTTGCGAGTAAAAGGGTATTACAGGAATATAGGCTTACTCGTGAAGCGTTTGATTGGGTTGTTGGTGAGATTGAGGCTCGCTTTTTACAATCACTTGTAGCTCCGGGTGAAATGATTGGTTGTGTTGCTGCACAATCGATCGGTGAATTTATAGGACTAAATACTAATACTCTCTTTGTCAATTTAGTCCATTTTACTTTTCCATATAAAGTTCAACCCATTTACAAAATTTATTTCGAACCAAAAAAAAAACCATTTACAAAATTTTGCATGAAATGAGGGAGTTTCAAATGTCTTTATAACAAAATATCTCATTGTAAGAATCATAAGTCGTTACAATATGAATTTCAACATACAGCTAAGTCTTGAAATCGTATATAATTTGTTGCGAATAGTTAAAGGAAGAACAATACAAAGAAACAAACACGCATAATTATTTTATCCATTTATGAAGTTCCTGATGCTTGAGCCATTTCCTATTCAACTAGCTGGTGCTTCAACTGGATAGTATTTGTAATGAAGTTCGCTTACATAATCACCAAACAACTTTTTCATCCATTTGCTCTTACATGATACACTATATATAATCATAACAAAATCTCATTATCAGCAAATATATAAGGAGTAAGAAGTGGTGGTGGAGGAGGAGAAATATTACCGCTAGCTACACCACCACTAGCTCCATCTCTGAATGTCGCATGATAAATAGCTTGTCTACCCAATTCCGAAGCTTCTTCAACAGACGTATCATCCCGGTAACTATACAAATCACAAGAAAGATAAGTTAAAATTAATTAATATAGGGACCTATAGTGCAATTAACAGCATACCCATTATCAAGAACACCGTAAGCATATGGTGAACCAAACCCAACAAAAACACGTGTCCCTTTAAGCCTTCCTCCTTCACTGTCTACGTAATATAGACATGGGCCCTACACCAGAAAAGCAAAACAGGGTTAAAAAGGTAAGATTGTACTAACATTTATCTAAAATTACCTTTTCGTCCCAGCCAGCTATCATGGTACCAACTGATAAACCCATTCCACAGTAATGATACAAAATGTTTGCTAACAATTTCGAAGCTCCAGTAACCGAAATTCTCCTCTTATTTGCCAGCTCGTGTAATCGGCACTAAGAATATATATATATATATATATATATATATATATATCACTTTCTTAACACATCATATGTACAAGAATTTAATTCAGACCAAGCAAGAGTTACAAATACAAACCTTAATTCCTAAGTTTCTGTGCAAGAATTGACAATCAGCAACTACTAATACTTGTTCTTCATCAAACACTCCACTAGATGCATCAACCCTATGCCATAATAGATAAATATATATATATTCAGTAAAATAAAATTTGCTTTTTAAATCAAACATAAGGGTATGTTACACTATTATACATAACACAGGGACTAACAGTGCAATTTACCCTTTTGCAAACTCACCTCATACTAATAGAAGTAAGCAACATATTATTACTTAGAAATTTTACTAATTAAGCCTTAGTTTAATACATCCTTTAACGTATTTCTTGAATACTTCCAGATAATTCATCTATTAGCATATTGAAGCCTAATTAATCGTGAAATTTAATGTATTTGTGTAGAAAAATACCAATTTGGTTTCACATTGGTTCTTGTAAAACTGCCATTTCTCTTCCAATTTCTTAAACTCCTCTTGCAATTCGCGAACCCTATTCTCTGTCGCCTTTTCCTTCGCATCCGCTTCGTTTGCGAAATCCCATCCTCTTACATTGAGCCAACTAATTACTACACTTCACCGCCAATTTCTGATTTTCCTCCACAAAATTCTTCAAAGCTTGAGCATTCAAATTTGATTTCGACTGAAATCAAACAACAAAAATCAAAAATCAAAATCAATTCAATAAACCCCTAAATTAGAGAAATGAAATTAATCAATTGACAAACACACCCTAGAGCGTTCGAAGATTTGATCTTTTATTTTTAGCTTTGCTTGTAGAGAAAAGTACTGCTCGCTCAGAGGTAGGCATCTCAGTTTGAGTGTGTGTGGTTGTGCGTGGAAAATGTAGAGTTTAATTTTGATTAGTTATATTTTTTTAATTGTAGTGTGAGGGTATAAATGTAATGTAGTTTTAGTAAGTTAATATATGATTTTTTGGGTCAAATATATTATTATTATGATTTTTTGAGTCATTGACCCAAATCAGAATATGTGTCAAAAATATTAAAAAATTATTTTTAGATCCAGATATACTTTAAGAGATTATTACCCAAAGGGTCTTGAAAAGACCACCTCGTGACCTAAGGAGACCGGCTCTATAGCCTCTTTTTACTAAAGGCCACAAACTAAATTTAATACTATAGCCTAATTTCCCAATTACTTTCCTACCCTTTTTTATTCTCTATATATACTAAATATTATCATAATATCTTTTAAATCCTAAATTACATTTTCAGAAATATTTCTCTCTCTCTTTCTAACTCTCTCCTCACCTCTTACAATCAACGCCTCTCTTCTCCACTCCATAATATTCCTTTTTTCCATTGCTTCACTTGAAGCACGCAGCCACCAAGCAACCGAAGAAGAGAGCGCGGAGAAGAAGACCGTTGGCATGAACTTCGATGAATACCGCAGTGAAGGTGGAGATTTGACCGATCCGAAATAGAGTTTCGATCTAGGGTTCCGCCATGGAAGGAAGAAATTGATCTGCTGCACAATAATCTCTAAGATCGGATTTGAAAGCCATGGATAAACGAAGTTGTTTTTGTGCTTATATTTGTGAGAAGAAGCTTGGATCTCCGGTGGCAAGTCGATTCGAGATGCTCAGCAAGTTTATGTAGAAGATTTGTTCTTGCTTCGTGTTTATGTTTATTTTTTTGGTCTTTTGCGCTCAGAACTTTTGCACACAGAATTTTTTGCGCTCAACACTATTGGCGATTAAAAATCTGGCGTTAATGGAACTTTTGCTCTCAGACTCAGAACTTTTGCACTCAGACTCAGAACTTTTGCACTCAACACTGTTGGCGATTAAAAATCTGGCGTTAACGGAACTTTTGCACTCAGACTCAGAACTTTTGCACTCAGACTCAGAACTTTTGCACTCATACTCAGAACGTTTGCACTCAGACTCAGAACTTTTGCACTCAGACTCAGAACTTTTGCGCTCAGCACTGTTGGCGATTAAAAATCTGGCGTTAATGGAACTTTTGCACTCTGACTCAGAACTTTTGCACTCAGACTCAGAACTTTTGCACTCAGACTCAGAACTTTTGCACTCATACTCAGAACTTTTGCACTCAGACTCAGAACTTTTGCACTCAGACTCAGAACTTTTGCGCTCAACACTGTTGGCGATTAAAAATCTGGCGTTAATGGAACTTTTGCACTCAGACTCAGAACTTTTGCACTCAGACTCAGAACTTTTGCGCTCAACACTGTTGGCGATTAAAAATCTGACGTTAATGGAACTTTTGCACTCAGACTCAGAACTTTTGCACTCATACTCAGAACTTTTGCACTCAGACTCAGAACTTTTGCACTCAGGCTCAGAACTTTTTTCCAGACTCAGAACTATTTTCCAGACTCAGAACTTTTTTCCACGCTCAGAACTTTTTCCGGCGGTGATCGGTGGTTGTGGTCGGAGCTGGAAAATATTTGATAATTAATGAAAGAGGAGAGAGAAAAAATGATAAAGGAGGAGAGAGATTAATGGTAATGGAGAAGAGAGAGTAATGGTAGTGGAGGAGAGAGAAATAATCTATTTTTTTGTCTTATATGCACTAGAAGGGTAGTTATGTCATTGGACATTTTATTGGCCTTTAACAAGGAGAGAGGAATTGACTAGCTCCTAAGTGGCACATTGATTTTTCTCAAGTCTCCTTGGGTAATTGACCCTTACTTTAAATGTTCTTTTATGTAATTCTTTTTTTAAAATCTATAAAACTTTTAAAAGTTTATGTATTGTAAAAAAAATCTTAAACAAATAATAAATGTGTTGCTTTAAATTGTTGACAACAATATTGAAAGTCGAATGAATATTACCCTTCCCACCTAAACCAGGGGTTATTAGGTTTTTAGTATTGTGATTACCAGGGGCGGAGCCAGGATTTTTTGTTAGGGGTCAAAGGAGTTCGGGGGCAACACCCTTGAAATTCATTTTTTAAACTTATTTGCATTATAGATTCACCTATTATGCAAAAATTACAAAATAAATTCTTATCTTATACCAAATTACATTATAGGTCCCTATATTATACCAATATTACTCTTAATTAAGTAATAGAAAGAATAATGCAATAAATAACTTTATGCATATTAGATAAGGGTTATTTAATAGAAGACTATTATTAGATATTTAATTTAATTTTTATGTACCAAAAGAATGGACATATAAATCTAGACAAGTGGAGCATATAATAACAACTATTCTTTTACCAAAGAAGACATGTAAAATACGATCTAGTCTGGTTGCAATTTTTTCATGAAATTACAACTCTAAAAACAAGATTTTACAGGATAGTTTGACCATTGATTGATTTCCCTAAAGTTGGGGGTGGGATGGTCTTCTACTAGTTTCATCTTATGAACAATGCTGTCCTTGGGAACCAAACTTAGAGACTTATCTATCGATAGATTAGATGCTTGATTTTTAGAGTTTTTAAGGAATTTATTTCCCTCACTCCTTCTAGGATGTCTCTAAGATAGAAGGGGTTTTGTGGGTTTAGACCAACCTCTAACTAACTGGGATATCATCTACATCAACTAGGACACAAATTGGCTACCAAAGTATGAAACTTGTCAAACCTGATTTCAGTGATTTGACCACGCTAAACTGTCTAATTATTCCTATATAATTTGGATGAAATTTTTAACTTATTGAGCATTTATTTAGGTCCAAATTTTAGAACTTGTCTTTAGAATACCATATTAGAACATTGATCAAGAGGACATACCATGTTCGATTTTTACCGAGTCTTAAAAAACTTGACTAAATCTGGACTATTTGATTAACAAGGAAAATGTAAGAATGGGTATTTATGTCTCATCTTCAGATCATGGGAATATTTCAACATATAACTTAGTTTGTCATAATACAACTTTCATTAATGAGTTTTATGATTATTTATACTTAATGAAATTCCAACCAGATCCAACATCTTTAAACAAAATGTGTGTCTGTTCTTATATGCCCCTTATGTATTAGATACCATGATACAATCACAACCTTCTTATCACATGCCTAATTAGCCAAAATACTGGAATATATATATATATTCTTCAAATACACACTAAACCATATCGTGTTTGCTTATAGAAAAACTGGTTTCTTATGATTACTAATTTATGTTTTAATTGTGGTTGGCCCAAAAAATATGTAGAAACTCTTAAACCATGTCATGCTGGAATATTGGGTTACAAATACGGCAGATACTATTCTAACAATATTACGTAGGATGAAGGTCGAGTTGATAAGATCATCAAGACATACATGAGTGAATTTTTCACTTATGGGAACACCCAAAATCATGTTTTACAAGATAAAACTTCTACAAATAATAAAGGCTACTAGGAATGTGGATTTCTTAACTAACCATTTTCATCTAGGATAATGATCCAACTGACATTTGATTAAACCTCTAAGACCTTTAAGGGAACATGAATACTCAAAACATCTAATTTAACCTAATGCAATCTTCCCTTGAAGGAGATACTTTAGCAATTACGAAAGGTATAAATTGTCCCTGAAAACAAACCTAAATATAATTTGGCTGTGTACGATATTCTTGAAGTTGTTCAAGGAATTAGCAACCAGTCTTGAGCAAGATAGATTGTTAGGTCTCTTTTAGGTAAAGTTGTTCATCAATATTGGGATCATGGTATGTTTGCCACATTCCTTGTTAGGATAATGGAAATGCTGATTTTCTTTCTAAGTGTGTGAGGTGCTTGACCCTAGGAGTGTGGGAGATTTTTCCTTGTAATATTATTCCTTCGTTCCTCTAGCATAATTGGATCATACTAGTATAAGTTACCGTAAAGGATTTTGATCATTTTCTTGCGATTATTAATATGTTATACTAGACGACAAAAAACCTGCATTTTGATTATTATTTACAAAAAAAAATAAAATTTATAAGTAGTTTCACAGCTACCAGTTTAATTTGTTGGGAGACTCAAACAAGAAGTTGTTGATTGCCTATTTTATCAAATTATGATATCATCATAAGTTGTATCAAGGTGTTTTATACATTGTAACATTATCTATGATTATCCACTAATAAATATTTCATAATATTCCTTGTATAATCACTGGAACATATGTCTCAACCTTTTTAAAAAAACCCAATAAGACAAATTTTGATGAAGAGAAAAGAATACACCATTTCTTGGAGAAAATAACTCATATTTTCCCTGCCTTGTTAAATCTTACCATGAGAACTCATTGGGAAAAAACATGGTGAAATTAAAAGAGTACATAAGTCAGATATATATTTTTTCCTTGTTACAGTATTATCCATATTCAATAATGCATTTTATGCTTGTGAGCTTGTATTTTGAATGTCATTTCTGGTAAATATTTAATGCATGAATATACTAGATTTTTATTTCTGAGTATGTGCTGAAAGTAGAAAACACAATTTACTTAATCAGAGAAAATGGTTATAGTATTCTTATAATAATGGAGGTTTAGATTGTCACATCAAAAACATGCTAGGGACAATAGAGTAAGTGATACTTTTGCCCCCTGGGTTTATACACGATTGACAGGTTGTCCCCTAAGTCTTAAAATGCGCCTTGTTGCTCCCTAAGAGTTACTTTTGTGACCCGTTACCCCCTGGGCGTATTTTCCGTCCATTTTCTCCGTTAAATCCGACGTGGCAATTCCATGTCATATATATTTTTTTTAATCCTAATACTAATTAACTATTTAATTAACTTAAAACAAGGGTAAAAAAGATATTTTATAATAGTTTTAATATTTATTAATAAAAACAATAAACCCCCCCCCCCCTCCCCCAACCCACCCCCAACCCCACCCCACCCCCCACCGAGACACCCCTACCCCTTCTTCTTCCCCATTCTTCTTCTTCTTCCCGTTCGTCTGGTTCTTTAAAAAAAAATCAAGCAAACACAGTGAGCACCATTGGAGGAAAGCTTGAAGATCTTCCACTTGCTTTACAAACCACAAATTGTATCTTCCTTTGTTACGCACTTACGTTACAAAGTAATCTCGGAGTCACTGAATCCACCATATCCTTAAGTGCCTTCTCTGATTCTTCCTTTACAAACTTTTTGTCACGAGAAGTTGCATCTCTGATATCAATGGATGAATCATTTTTAGCAATCGAACCGATAGCTTCATTTCTTAAAAAAATTTAATAACAAATCTGCAATCCAAAAGACGTTGTTGTATAGATCCGGGATTGGTTGATTAAGGGAGGAGAGATGGGGGTGTAGGAGAGGGTGAAGTTGGGGAGATGGAGATGGATGGGGTTGGGGAGGGGCTGGAGAACCCATCAGAGTCGAAGATGCTGCAGAAATAAATTGCAGTCCAGGTCCCTGGCGAGCTGCATACATTACAGCTCCTGGAACCCGATGTACACTACTGCTGGTGCAAACCCCACGACTCTCCTGCTGCAGCTCCGATCGAATCAACACAGCAGCACCACCCGCCTGCTGTTTGCGAGCTCCCCAACTTTAAGGATGAAATTTTGAGTTTCAAGAAAGTTGCTTCCATTCTTGTTGAATATAAAAAGTGTTAAGTTAAGGTAAGAAAGATTAACTTGATAGAAAAGAGAAGCATAATACAAGTGTTAAGTTTGAATGTTTTTTTTTTAGAAGAACCAGGTCGGGAGGAAGAAGAAGAATGGGGAAGAAGAAGAAGGGGGTGGGATGGGGTGGGGTGGGGGGTGGGGTGGGGGTGGGGGGTGGGGGGATGGTTTTATTATTTTTATTTAATAAAATAAAAACTATTTATAAAATTTCTTTTTTGCCCTTGGTTTAAGTTAATTAAATAATTAATTAAGATTAGGATTAAAAAAAAGAAAAAATATGACATGGAATTGCCACGTCGGATTTAACGGAGCAAATGGACGGAAATAGGGGCCAGGGGGTAACGGGTCACAAAAGTAACTCTTAGGGGGCAACGAGGCGCATTTTAAGACTTAGGGGGCAACCTGTCAATCGCGTATAAACCCAGGGGGAAAAAGTGCTATTTACTCGGAAAAATATAATGGAATTAAACATTGGTGAAGGAAAAAAGTACATTTCACAATTATCATATCCCCTCAACTTGATATGAATCATGAATACTAGTTTTTTGAGCATCATTTCCCATTTTTTTAGTTTGTTTTGGAAAGTCGTTTCTAGTATACTTTAGCGGTTGAATATGTTAAATTATGCTTGAACAAGTTTGCTGAAAGTAATTGACAACATTTCATTGAATATACTATAGAAACTTTCTGATGAAATATGTTTCATCATGTCACAAGCTGGCAACTCCTGATTCATGTGATATACAATGAATTCTCCTTAAATATCATAGTTAAATTATCCATATGAGAAAGTAATTTACATAATTTATGAGGATAATAGATCCAAACAGTTAGATTATAGGTTGATCATATGAAAGAAAATAAAATCTAAACATTGTCGTAAAAGGCAACATCAAACGTTGGTTTCTTAAATCTCTAGTATAAAAGTATGTCATCATAAGTAAATACACTGCATTTTCATCATAGTAAAATATTTCATATTTTCATCCACATATGGGTCTAGTGAGTCTATATTCAATTTTAATACATTTCAATTGAATTTCTATTGGATTTTTCCAATTAACTAGCTAAACAATTGCATTATGATATGATACTTAATGACTTGAAAACTTTTCATCGTCTTCTCAAGAAAAAAAAGGATTCCACGTTATTTTGTAATATTCATTATATAATAATATTAAAGATAACCTCATGGGATAAAATATATTTCCAAAGCATCCCCATACTTCATGCAATCTCATGCTTAAGCCGTTATTTATTATTCAAGTATTTAGATTTTTTTTGTGCATTTTATGTTCTTTAAAAACCCCTTATATCTTGGGAATTTTTTGTGAGTTATGTTTTTTAGGGGATTTTCATACTTCAAGAACTTGTTGTTCTTCAATAATTCTAACCCCAGCCTAGCGGTTCTTTTAATCATGTCAAAAAATCTAGTACTTCAGTCACTCTTTGTGCTTTGTGAAACTATTGTGCTTCTGAAACTTATTGTGTTTCAGGAACCTATCATGCAATTTATGACTTAATATTTTTATCATATTATATATTATTGAGTCATTAATTTTGTGATTTTTGGGTCGTCTTATGTGTGTTTTAGTAAATTGTATCGCCTTTTATGATTTTTGGGTAGTTTAGAAAATTTACATCATATTAGTGTGCTTGGTGTAGATTCACGAATTTCGATGCAAAATGAGAGATCAAGGATGATTTCGTGAAGGTGAAAAGAGTAAAAGTGGAACAAGAAGATTCCCAAAGTAATCCCAAGCTTGAATTAGAGCGAGGCCAAAGCTCGATGAATACTTGGACATAGAGAAAAAGACAAGGAGGTCCGTGCAATAGGGGATTTAGTGGTAAATTTGTATGTCACAATGATGAAGACAGGTAACGAGTAGCCACGTAAGACAAGTCAAGAAGATGTCAACACCATCCAGAATTGCAGATTGTGGTGGTAAGCCTTGTTCACCTCAATAGTATTGTTTATTTTTCTATGATAATATTCACTAAGTTTATGAAGCATAATTGTATATTTCTGTGATCTTGGTGTACCCTCAACACCAATATTAGCCTAAAGAAAATAGGGTATGGTATACACTTTTTTGGATATAAGACCATAAAATCCTTACTCTATGTGAATAATATAGGGGATGGGTCGCCCAAATTCTTTTACATGAACATGTAACTATGAGCATACCTGCTAACTAACATTACAAGTCCATACTTAAGTAGTTACAACAAGTATCTAAATGCGGAATGAGTTTGTGGGTACATATCCACCCATTCTAAATACATTTTTTTTATTTAACGTGCTAAATTAGTGTTGGGATGAATTATGGGGACTAATTTCTAAAACCGGTGTTATAACAGGGTGATTTGTGGGCAAGCAATTGCCGTATTACAAACACTCCCCGCATGTATATATTAAATACATTTGATATTATATTATAGTTATACAATACAATATAATATAATATTTAGTTTTAAAGAATTCTACAATTCTATTTAATTATAAACTCTATTAAAACTTTAAATATGTAGCCTATAGATGTAAAACTTTGGTAAGTAAATACTAAATTTTATGGCAAAAAACAAAGTTAAATACAATTTACTTGTAACAATATTATAAGAAAACTTGTTTATGACTAACTATTTCATATATAAGATTTTTTTATTATGGTTATGTCTAACTATTATTAATATTGTTTTAGAATTCAACCGTACTTGAAATTTAGTTATGATTAGTTGTAGTGTTACTACTGATATAATGATATATTTTATCATAATTTTTAATGTAAAAATTATGAATTAAGTTCAATACCAAACATAAAAAAAATCGGGGGTATAACCTAACTTCCACAAGAATTTAAATAGTTGGGCACATCAGAACGTGGAAAAAGCGATGTAAGGGTGAGTAAGGTTGCAGGGTTTTTCTTTATTTTGTAGGGAAGGGTATTTGGAGGGGTTTTACAAATTTAGACAAAAAAATACAAGTTATTTATTTAGAGGGTCTTAAGCAAAAAATAAATGAAGCAAAATGGTTTAGGTCTTGGAGTGGGTAGCATAGGAGCCTTGCTTGAAAACAACGTCTAAAATTCCCTCAAAGGTTTGAATAAGAACAAAACACTATATAATTTCAAAATTTAACAAAACTAAGGACAATCACTATCGGTCTCTCACCGCTGGAGACACTGTTCAAGTTGCTCACCAAGCAACTTTTTGACACTAAGCACGATAAAGCCACCAGATTTTTGCCGTTATCGTAGAGAGATCAATGTGTTGTATGCATAGCGTAATAGGATCTAATTTGTCAATGTGACATTATTTATGTTGTGCTCAGTTTGTTGTATTCGATGTAGTGCCCATTGTAGCGCTTAGTGTGTCGTACACAATGTGATGTACCCCGTGTGTCATATACTCAGTGTGCAGTTTATTTTACAAATTCATTTTTAATACATAACACTCAAGTTAATTAATAAACTTAAACTATAAAATAATAACTATACATACATATATATAATTATTATTTCACATATGTTTAAATGTAATAAATATTAATTAATAAAATTAATTAAAAAACTAACCAGATAATGAAAAAAAAAAAAGAAAGAAAAAACAATCTTTCAGCTTTGAAAATTAAAATATAGGATGATTGCTGATGATGTCACCCGCGTGACATAAGAGATGACGTTTTTAGTGATGTCATGACCTTCTTCTCTAAACTTGTTTTTTGATTTTTGTAACTTGGATCTACACAAATTCACCGTGAATTTGTAAGATCCGCCATAGCCCAACCATCTGTCCTGACCTCCGAAGCTTTACCATAGCTGAACCACTCTCCAAAACTTCAAAATCACTTAACCACTGGCTGAACCACATTCGAAGCTCCAAGCTCACAAAAGAACCATAGCTGAACCACCATAATGGAACTCACGAATAAGATAACTTCTCAACGAAACTCTAAAACCACTATTAATGGTCGAAGCACAAACCGATCACCATCTCCATAGCCATAACTTGAACTCCCAAACCCATATCAAACTCACAATCTCAGCTCGAACTCAATAGCCATAATTTAAAGGATCTTTTAAAAACTTGACTAGATCTTGGACCATAATGGTATTTATCCTAACTATGTAACATTCTCAAAATGTTAAACCTGTATCTTGAATACGTCACAGGTGTGTTGATATGTCCTAATTGTTTTGTGAAAACCCGACTTAGGATACTTAGATTGTTTTACACTTTATATATACCAATTTGTAAAATTTATTGTGCAAGATGTGATTCAGAGCTCTTGTGAATTTCATATTGTTGAAGATACTTAGAGGGATTTCGGATGTAAGAATATAGCGACTACCTAAATTCGAACATAAAAGAAAAATCATACCAAGAAGAAACAAGACCCACTTAGAATCTTGGTGTAAGTGTGTAAGGAGGAACCTTTTGTCCATGCTCAGGGCCTGGTGAGAGATTCTGAATTCTAGGTAGAGGAATTAAGGAAAACTATCATTTATTAAGATTATAAGCTGATTATAATGAATTAATTTTTGGGTCTTTGACCAATAGACCTTGTGCGAGACTTTTTTTCATTCAAAAGAAAGTGAAGAAAATTATATTCTTATTAAAGGCTCTTTAATTTTAGTCTCCCTGCAAATCCTCTAAACTATAAAGAAGGGTCAGAAGTGAAAGGCCATCTCTAAAATCATATACCAGTCTAAGCATGTCTCTCTCTTTGAGTTAGAAGTCCAATTTTTTTAACATCCCTCATTGAGAAGGTAAATGGAAATAAAAAAAAATTATATTCCATGAATGTGTTTGTGATTGATCTTCGAGACACAGTCCCATGTTTTCCTCCTCAGATTGTAAGCTTGATGTGTTTGTTCCATTAAAAAAAAAATCAATCTAATCGTTTTTCAGACACAATCTTATGATTCCCTCCCCAGATTACAAGCTTGATGTGTATATTACCATTCCAAGAAAATGAATAAAATTATTTGAAATTATGAAGAGTCTTCCCGTACTACTATAGAAAGATTACTTTGGATTTTCATTCTACACATCAACAACCAGCCAAGAAAGAAAAAGGTCTCTATATCTCTCTCCATTTTTCTACATGTTGAGATCTAAGAATAGTAGTGTAATAATAGTAATCCAACAAGAAGATATTGACTATACCCGAAAAGGCTTTCTTAAGAAAGTGATATACATTATTCACGCTATTACGTCATATTTGATTTGTTTGTTGTAATTCATATTCCTATTAAACTATAAAACTTTTGGTAAGTTTATCAATAATTATTTCAAATTAATAAAATAGTGATTTTTTGATCAATTCTTTTTTTAAATAAAATAACGTTTTATTTCTTTTCGACCAGTGATGCATTCATTTTTTCTTACCAATTTAATAAAAAAATTAATTTTTGAAACCCAGTGATGAATAAGGCTCTTTTTTACTCTTCCCACCTTTTTGTGGTCGCTCCATTAAATTCAAAACCAATTTCCTGCCATGTCTAAATTGGAATCCTTGAAGGGGTCCAACTACAAACGTTGGGAATTTTTTTTTCTATGTTTTTTAAAACCTATATGTCGATTATGTTTTATTTACTGATCCCCCATAGTGGACTTTCCATCCACTGATGAGAAAATGTCTTGTTACCAGGATCTTAAGGCCAAGATTAAAAAACTATAATTAAGTGGCTAGAGAATGGTCTTTCAACCAGTAGACCTGTTCCATGGTTGACTTCTTCTCCGAAGAGAAATTGGCTAAAACGATTTGGGACACTCTACAAAATATTTTAGATGCAAACGATTCAGGGAAGAACAATGATGTGGTCAACAACATGAAACGTGAAGAGGAAAACCTCCTAGAGGAAAAGTGTAATTCTTACATATCTAATGGTTCTAAAACTATTGTTGTTTAAGGTGACTATTATACATCTAAAAGGATTAAACAAAAGGGTCTAATCAAGAACAAGTGGGTCCTGGACACTGTAACGTCAAACCAAATATGTTCAAATAAGAACATGTTTAAGGAGTTTGAGGAAACGTATGTTAAATACTATGTATGCATGGGAAACTCATCCACGACCCGCGTCATTGGAAATGGAAAGGTTGTCCTCAAACTAACCTTGGGTAAATCTATATTTTTATTTGATGTTCTCTTTGTCCACTCATCCTGTGGAAATGTGATCTATGAAAGCCTCCTCAACTCGGTAGGCCTTAGACTAATCTTCGATGGGGGAAAATTGGTTATACATAAAAATGGCGAACCTATTGGGACACGATACGTGGATGGAGGGGCATATCTGTACTAAACATCATGAAATAATATGGATAAAAATGCACCTATTTATCTTTCAATGTTTAGTCCTTGTATGTGTGGCATGATAACCTAATAAACCTATGTGTTCTAGTTGTGTTCAATTATTCAGACTAATATATGTTCACAACATTGATAAGTTTGTTAAATATCAAATATGTGTTAAAGTCCAAATATGTGAAATGATCCTTTAAAGTCAATAACTACTTAAAAGACTGAAACATTAGACCTAGTGCACTTTAATCTAGCTAGGGCTTTGAACCAACTTGGTTGCAAAATCATTAACATAGGTCCTAAAGGTGTGATGGACATTTTTTTAAAAGGTGGTTTAGTGAAACAAATAGAATAATCTATGAATTGAGTGCTTTGTATGCGTCCCAACAAAATAACATAGTTGCAATATGATGTCTCCCTATTTTTTCTAAATATTATCTCTTAGGAGACATCATATTAGGTGAATATTGACTTATTTGATAGAATTTCATGCTTATTTTTGTTGTGTTTTATTTGTATAAACCAGTAAAACAATATAGAAAGTAATGCATAAATAAAACAAAAGTAAATAAATAAATAACTTTACTTGTCGAGGCTCGGATTGGATCCGATGTCTTTAAGGTATTTAGGCCACGTACAGGTGTCTTACGTTTGTTGGCTTCAACCTCCAGGATACAACGACAAAACTATTCAAAAGAAACTGACACATGAATTCTTAAGAATTTCAACGAACTTAATAATGCTGCTTCTTTCTATCTCTCTCTTATAATTTTAATGCTTTTGAAAAATGAATGAGGAAAATGGTTTAGTTGGCCAACTATTTATAGAAAATGAAAAGGTGGCTTGCCAAAGGTTGTGATGTTTCATTTTGGAGTTACGTTGTATTAATTTAAGATACAACGTTTACTTAAAAGACCAAAAAACTTGGGCTGGTCCAGATTGTATGAACCTAAGGCCAAAAAGCCCAACAAAGATGATGGTCCAAGTTCATACCCCACCTAAGGCCCAAAAGCCCAACAAAGCTAATGGTCATGGACCTAAGGCCCAAAAGCCCAACAAAGCCCTTTTTTCTTTCTTTCTTTCTTTGCTTTATAAAGAAAAAGAAATAAAATAACATATATTATTTCTTTTTTTTCCTTTTAATTTCTCCAAATTACATGACTCAATTTCTCATTCAATTTCAAATGATTTTAACCAAGTGAATATATTACGTTAATCTTTACAACTGAATAAACGTATTAATATCCGAATCATTTCATTAAATTGAGTCACCGACTAACATCGTAAACATGGTCAACACTTGGGTAGAATCCCATTTGTCCAACAATCCCCACATGAATGAAAATTGACTAACCACCTTAAAATATTATGCAAAAGAATGCTAAACACTTGAGAGAGAGTGAGAGAGAAGCGTAGAAGAATACTACATCGAGAAAGGTAGCTTTTGGCCTTGAACCTTCTGTAGTAAGAGCTATCGGATTTACTTGCTAACTAGTGAACGTGATGTCTTGAACTATTCAGCTTTTGTGTAAACCAAGACAATAGAACTTACATAGTATACTTCCAAACATTATTTGGTTCTCACGGTTGTGTCCATTTACGGCCCTGGACAACTCCTGGTATTTCATGAATAACCGTCGGAGAATTTCGCCTTTAAAAAATTCTCGTAGGGCGGCCCTACCCATGTTATTCATATAGGTGGTCTCTTGTTGAGAGTATTCTGCATTACTCTATCTTATGTTATCTAAGATACAAGAACCATTAAAAGTTTAACTTATCCTTCACTTTTACAAGTAGCACTGTTTAATTTTGTCTTAGGAATGGTTTGGGGAGGTCTCCCCACAGTGCGTCGCACCAAGTTGCAGTTTCATGATTCAGTTTTCCCTTTGAACCTAGATTGTGGGATCTCCACTCTGCTAGGTAGGGTTCCCATCATGGCAACTAAGCTTTCGTAGGCTTAAGACCCATTCCCCTTGACAACACTCGCACTTGCTCTCTTTGTAGACCTTTGGTCAGTGGATCCGCTATATTATCCTTTGATCGAACATAATCAATTGTGATGATTCCGTTTGAGAGCAACTGTCTAACGGTATTGTGTCTACAACGTATGTGTCTAGACTTACCGTTATACATTTCGTTTAGTGCCCTACCAATGGCACTTTGACTATCGCAATGTATGCAGATTGTTGACACAGGCTTTGGCCAATTAGGAATATCCTCTAAGAAATTCTGAAGCCACTCGGCTTCTTCAGCAGCTTTGTCTAAAGCTATAAACTCAGATTCCATAGTGGATCTGGCTATGCACGTTTGCTTAGTGGATTTCCAAGACATAGCTGCTCCTCCTAACATGTAGACAAATCCACTTGTGGATTTTGAGTTAGTGGAGTCTGATATCCAGTTTGCATCACTGTATCCTTCTAGTACAGTTGGATATCCTGTGTACAACATCCCTTCATTCATAGTGTATCTAAGATACCTTAGAACTCTTACAATAGCAATCCAGTGGCTCTTCCACGAATTATGTGTAAACCTACTTAGCTTGCTTACTGCATGTGCTATATCTGGCCTAGTGTAGTTCGTTAAGTACATGAGACTCCCAATAATCCGAGAGTACTCCAACTGGTTGATCATATCACCAGTGTTCTTAGCAAGATGTAAATTTACATCAACAGGTGTCTTTGGAGATATTTGTGTCGCCATTACTAAATTTGTTTAATACTTTCTCAATATAGTGTGACTGAGATAGTATAATACCTTCAGATGTTCGGAGAATCTTGATACCCAAAATAACATCCGCAAGGCCTAGATCTTTCATGTCAACTTACTTTAAAGCATCCTTTCGGTGAATTTAATCACATCATTATTACTTCCAATGATTAACATATCATCCACATATAAACAGACAATGACATATCCTATCTCATTTCGTTTTTCTTAAACGCATTTGTCACATTCATTGATCTTGAAATCATAAATCTATCAAATTTGTCATGCCATTGCTTCGGTGCCTGTTTTAAACCATATAAAGATTTAACAAGCTTACATACTTGCTTCTCCTTACCTAGAACTACGTAACCCTCAGGTTGTTCCATATATATCTCTTCATTTAGTTCTCCATTTAGGAAGACTGTTTTTACATCCATTTGATGTATTTAGAGCTTGTATACTGAAGCTATAGCGATTAACATTTGAACGGATGATATTCTCGTGACTGAGGAATAAGTATAAAAATAGTTAAGTCCTTCTTTTTGACTATAAACTTTTACAACAAGGCGAGCCTTGTATTTTTCAATAGACCCATCGCTCTTTAGTTTCTTCTTGAATATCCATTTGCATCCAAGTGGTTTATTCCCAGGAGGGAGATCCACTAGTTCCCATATATGGTTTTGCATAATGGAATCTATCTCGCTATTTACCGCTTCTTTCCAGTATGGGGCGTCAGGGTTTGACATAGCCTCCTTGAATGTTCGCGGTTCGTCATCTAGCATGTAAGATAGAAAGTCAGGACCAAAAGACGTAGAGGTTATAATCCGCTTACTTCTTCTTGGTTCTCCTTCATTTGGCAATGATTCTTGATCTTGCTTTTCAGTTGGCAATGATTCTTGATCTTGCTCTTCTTCAATTGCATCACGTGTTCTTTTTAAGGAACCAGATTCTGGTGTGGTCTTGTACGGAAAGGTTGTTTCAAAGAAATGTGCATTTCTTGATTCAATCACCGTATTGACGTTAATGTCAACATGACAAGATTATTGTACCAGGAATCTATATGCAGCATTGTTGTGAGCATATACAATAAAGAGGCAATCGATGGTCTTTGGTTCTATTTTGACCATTTTAGGAGCAGGAATTGATACCTTTGCCAAGCATCCCCACACTTTTAAGTATTTGAAGGAAGGTGGTTTTCCTTTCCATAATTCGTAAGGAATTTTATCTACCTTCTTGTGTGGTACCTTATTGAGGATGTGATTTGCGGTGAGCAAAGCCTCTCCCCACAACTTCTGTGGTAACCCTGAGTTAATCAGCAAGGCATTCATCATTTCCTTCAACGTGCAGTTCTTACGTTCAGCAATCCCGTTTTGTTGAGGTGAGCAGGGGGTCGTGGTTTGATGGATGATTCCATGTTTAGCGCAAAACTCCTCAAAGAGAGACACTCATTTTTCTCCCCTATCTGTTCTAAGATTCTTAATCTTTTTATTTAGTTGATTCTCAACTTCAGTTTTGTATTGCATAAATGCTTCTAAGGCCTCATCCTCACTTCGAAGCAAGTATATTTAACAATACCTTGTGCAATCGTCAATGAAATTTATGACACAATTTTTACCACTTTTAGGTTGCACAATTTCAAGTCACATATGTCACTGTGAATTAACTCTAAAGGTACCAAAGTCCTTTCTATGAGGTTTTCGTTAATTTTGACTCAACAAATACTTCACATTCCTTTTGAGAATTGAAGTTCACATTAGATAGTAACCCGACGTTTACTAACTTATTTAATTAACCAAAATTAACATCTTTTAGTATATCGTGCCATGAATAAGGTGAATCAAGGATATATTACTTTCTCGGTTACATTTTGTAGGTACTATGGTCATTACATTCATCTTAAATAAACCATCACATAGGTACCCTTTTCCCACAAATATCCCACCTTTAGTGAGAATAGATTTATCAAACTTAAATACTATTTTGAAGCCATTCTTACGCAATAACGAATCTGAAACTAGATTCCTTCTAATGTCAGGCACATGGAGAACATTATGGAGACTCAACTCTTTTTCAGAATTCATTATTAAAATAACGATTCTAGATCCAACTACTTTTGATGTAGAGAAATTTCCCATACATAAAGTCTCTCCAGTAGTTGCAACTTTGTATGTCTTGAACATACGTGTCAGGTGGCCCCAGTATCCACCCACCAATGTTTGGTATTGCCAACCAAATTTACTTTAGAAACTACTGTAGTAAAATCAATCTTATTTGATCTTAGTCATGGTTGCTTGGCCTTATTTTCCTTTCATGGAATTGCCTTTACCCTTTGTGATTTCGGCCGTCTATTTCTTTACACAGATAGTCATTTCCATTAACCTTTTAGACTCCTTAACGGGTCTATAAGAGTCGGGATCACGTCCCACAAATGTATTTTCCATAAGTGAAATTGCTTATGGTATGTTGTTACCGATCCATCATTTCTGGACATGTTGTTTATCTTGGTAGACATCATTTAAATTACCAAGGATTACACAATATTATAGATAATTCAAACAAACGAATTATTCAACCTTTCTCACTAAAAGACAACACAAAAACTTGATTCTTTCTTACGACAAAATGATTAAATTAATTTTAATTTCCCAAGTTTTAATATTCTTGTTAGTCCCCCAAGTTTTTATATTCTTGTTGTAGAGGATCGAAGAAATTAAAGAGATAATCAATTCACGTAAAAGAAGAATCTCAATCAATTAAGAATTCTTTTAGCGGAAAATTTTCAAACCACAAGGTTTGACAAGTATGCAGATACTAGCAAGATTGATATTAGTTGTTAAAACACACACTAATATTACAACGTAATATGACGTTAGTAAGCGAGTATTTTTTTTTTCTAGTATGTATACACAAGCCTAGAAATCAGAATAAGAGAAAAGAAATAGAATGTAATATTTATGTTATGTATACACAGACCCAAAATAAATTTCCAAAAGTAAAGTTTATAAAAACATAAAAAGAAAATGTTTTCTGGTTTATACCACGTGAATCATAAATACCTTAAATTGTTGTGTTTTATTTGTATAAACTAGTAAAACAATATAGAAAGTAATGCATAAATAAAACAAAAGTAAATAAATAAATAACTTTACTTGTCGAGGCTCGGATTGGATCCGATGTCTTTAAGGTATTTAGGCCACGTACAGGTGTCTTACGTTTGTTGGCTTCAACCTCCAGGATACAACGACAAAACTATTCAAAAGAAACTGACACACGAATTCTTAAGAATTTCAACGAACTTAATAATGCTGCTTCTTTCTATCTCTCTCTTATAATTTTAATGCTTTTGAAAAATGAATGAAGAAAATGGTTTAGTTGGCCAACTATTTATAGAAAATGAAAAGGTGGCTTGCCAAAGGTTGTGATGTTTCATTTTGGAGTTACGTTGTATTAATTTAAGATACAACGTTTACTTAAAAGACCAAAAAACTTGGGCTGGTCCAGATTGTATGAACCTAAGGCCCAAAAGCCCAACAAAGATGATGGTCCAAGTTCATACCCCACCTAAGGCCCAAAAGCCCAACAAAGCTAATGGTCATGGACCTAAGGCCCAAAAGCCCAACAAAGCCCTTTTTTCTTTCTTTCTTTCTTTGCTTTATAAAGAAAAAGAAATAAAATAACATATATTATTTCTTTTTTTTCCTTTTAATTTCTCCAAATTACATGACTCAATTTCTCATTCAATTTCAAATGATTTTAACCAAGTGAATATATTACGTTAATCTTTACAACTGAATAAACGTATTAATATCCGAATCATTTCATTAAATTGAGTCACCGACTAACATCGTAAACATGGTCAACACTTGGGTAGAATCCCATTTGTCCAACAATTTTGTCATATTGCACTTTCTCCCCTTGGAATTAGACTATTTGCATTTTAAGAGCTTTTGTGCGTTAATTTGTTTGTTTTTAGTATAAAGTTCTTAGGTTCATGGATTCTATGGAGAACCAGTACAAGGTGGAGAAGTGAGAATTAAAGTCTTAGATCAAGTGGAGGAGCCAAAGGAAAGAAAAGAATTTCCGAAGAATTGACTAAAGAAGTTGCAGATCTGAATGGCTGTTACTAATTGCTGTTTTTGGGATACATAGGAGCGGATTTAGTCTTTGGGCTGTGAAATAGGTTTTATTCCTTATTGAGTTAGGAAGATTTAGCAACTTTAATGAGTCCATTTGGAGTTGATATGCAAAAGTTAAAGCCGTTTTACTAAGGGTTGTACACCAGTTACAGGAATTAAAGAAGAAGATGATCTTGGACTTTTTATAATTTGATCTAATCTTCTTAACCTAAAGCCTAATCCGAATTTACTAGAATAAATAGACCCTTTAGCCTCCTTTATACACACACTTCAGAGAATTACATCAGAGGCTTCATATTTTCAAGTTAGAGCAAGAAGGCAGATTAGAAGCTAGAGTTGGAGGAATTCTATTCTTCCAACAATAGCCAACTCAACTTTTAGGTTATCCTGTTTCTTTTCTGTATTGAGAATTATATCTTCCCTTTATTTTATTTCAGTTTTTAATTCCGTTATGAACTAATTTCTTCAGTACATGAAAATCGCTATATGGGTTAAACCCAATTCTATTTAATTTATGTTATCTGAACTTGGGATTTAATTATTTAAATTAGATTAGGTATTTTGTGTTGACTATTATTCGTTTGAATCACTAATTTTGAAGTCATGGATCAAACTTAGCTCTTAGTAATTAGGCTATTCACTTAAGTGGCAAAGTGATCACCTTGACGGGGGGTTTAATTACAGACATAGATAATAGACGCAGAGTATTCGTTATTGACCCTGACGGGCTTAACTAACCATGCAGCCAATGAGGTAAGAGACTTAACCATTCGAAAGTAGATATAATCACCCTGACGGGGTTTATGATATTCTATATGCGTCCTAGAAGGGGGGGTTGAATAGGACAATGGAAATTAATCGGCTAATTTTATTTCAAGTAAATAAAATTAAAAGCTAATTTGAATCCTATTGTTTTAGCAAACTAAATAGTTAAGAACTAGATAATCCTAAAAGACAATATTATCAAACTATTCATGTAAGCATTTTATCAAGCATATAGAGTGCGGAACTGTAAAGAGTGAAGGGATAGAAAACGATACACAACGATGTATAGTGGTTCGGTTTCCCTACATCCACTACCTAAGGAAGCCTCCTTAGGATTTGCAAGATTCTCAACTAATCTTCGTAACTCTTAAACCGGGTGAGATTACAAACCCTTTACAACCACTTCAAAACCTTGAAGGAAATACACTTGTGTTATCACCAACACAAGGAACCAAGCATAAAACCTATGCTCACACTACTCTCTTAATCTATTACAAGAACTAAGAGGAAAGGAAAAGTGTTTAGGGGTATTTATAAAAGCTTTGTAACTAAACTCCTAAATGAGTGGATTTAAACTATGTAGCTTGAGAATGAATATGACTTGAATGCTCCTTTGAAACCTTCTTGAATGATAATATTAATTGCTCTTAAGATTGGTAGATGGAAGGCTTGAGTTGTGACTTGAATGAACTTCAATATATAGCTGAAAATATCTTCCAACTGTCAAAAGGCTTCTATCTAACGGATCTATTTTTACTCCAACGGATATAAGCTTTGTCCTCTAGTAATAGTGCAGAAACCCTCTCTTGCGGTGTACCGCGGGTATGGTCCGGTGCACCGCGAAATCGCTCGTCTTAACTTCAAGCTTACTGGTCGGACTAGCCTGTGCACCGTGTCCCTGGTCCGTGCTTCAGTCCGGTGTACCGCGCCTCAGTCCGGTGTACCGCACATTTTCTTAGCTTACTGGTCGGACTAGCCTGTGCACCGCGCCTCTGGTCCGTGATACTGCGGTGTACCGCATGTCTCGTCCGGTGTACCGCGACACTGTTCTTTTGAAGCTCAAGCTTAAGATCAAGGAATTAAACACAACTAATCTAATGAGGGGTTTTGGAAAACCTTTAAAAGTGATACCAAATGAATTTTAGTTTAAATGATGATTTGTCGAATATTAAAACGGGAATAAAAACAAGGTGAGGCTAACAATCTCCCCCTTTTTGATGTTTGACAAATAATAAACTTTTGAAGATGCCTTAGATAAAGTTTTAATCAAAAACTCCCCCTCAACCTAATCACTAGAGTTTTTATAAAAACTCCCCCTCACAAAATGCATTTGAAAAAGTTTAACTAAAATTACAAAATGCATTTGAAAAAGTTTAACTAAAATTTCTCCCCCTTTGTCAACAACAAAAAGAACTAATGATACGATTTTTGAAAATTTTAAGGGGTCAAAATACATTTTGAGTAAAAACAAGGGCTAAAGAAGTAAATTGGATAACAATTAGAAGCTTCAAGGACCCTATAACATCAAGAAAATATTAGCAACAAGATAATATACACAAAAAGCACTAAACAATAAAGGCATGAAAGGATGGTTAGAGAATTTGCATGCCAATCTCACAACGAATTTTCTCAAAAAGATCTTGGGGTAGAGGTTTAGTAAAGATATCGGCTAGTTGATTTTCCGAAGTGACAAATTCAAGTACAATATCCCCTTTTTGAGTGTGATCACGGATAAAGTGATGACGGATTTCTATGTGTTTCGTTCTAGAGTGTTGGATAGGATTTTTGGTAAGGTTGATAGCACTAGTGTTATCACAACGAATAGGAACACAATCATACTCTAGGCCAAAATCTAGTAAGGTTTGTTTTATCCAAAGAATTTGAGTCACACAATTTCCGGCCGCAACATATTCGGCTTCGGCCGTGGATAAAGCAACACTATTTTGTTTTCTACTAGACCAAGAAACAAGGGATTGACCTAAGAATTGGCAACTTCCACTAGTACTCTTCCTATCAAGTCTACAACCGGCATAATCGGCATCCGAATAACCTATTAGTTCAAAAGAGGTAAACTTTGGGTACCAAAGTCCTAGACTTAGGGTTCCTTTCAAATACCTAAAAATACGCTTAACGGCACTAAGATGGGATTCTTTAGGAGAGGATTGGAATCTAGCACAAAGACACACGGGGAACATAATATCGGGTCTAGAAGCGGTTAAATAAAGTAAGCTACCAATCGTACCTTGATATGCTTTCTCATCAACATCCTTACCATCTTCATCTTTGTCTAATTTTGTGGATGTGCTCATTGGAGTTCCAATTTCCTTTGCATCTTCAAGTCCAAATTTTTTGATCAATTCTTTTGTGTATTTGGCTTGATTGACAAAGATGCCATCCTTCATTTGCTTGATTTGAAGTCCAAGAAAGTAATTCAATTCTCCCATCATGCTCATCTCAAATTCCCTATGCATGCTTTTAGAAAAATTCTCACAAAGATTTTCATTAGTAGCACCAAATATTATATCATCCACATAAATTTGAACAAGAACGATATCTTTTGAAGACCTTTTTATAAATAAAGTGGAGTCAATATTTCCTCTTTTAAAACCATCATCTAACAAAAATTTGCTTAAACGTTCATACCAAGCACGAGGTGCTTGTTTTAAACCATATAAAGCCTTTGAAAGTTTAAAAACATGATTTGGAAATTTTGGATCCTCAAAACCCGGTGGTTGTTTAACAAAGACTTCCTCATCTATAAAACCATTTAAAAAAGCACTTTTGACATCCATTTGGTAAAGTTTAAAATTCATATAACAAGCAAAAGAAAGTAGCATACGAATAGATTCAAGTCTAGCTACCGGAGCAAAAGTTTCATCGAAATCAATACCTTCTTCTTGATTGTATCCTTGAGCAACTAACCTTGCTTTATTTCTAGTGATAATACCGGTGTCATCTAGCTTGTTGCGAAATACCCACTTAGTGCCAATAATAGTAGGGCCAATTGGTTTCTCAATTAATGTCCAAACTTTACTACGCTCAAATTGATTTAATTCCTCATGCATAGCGTTTATCCAATGATCATCTAGCAAGGCTTCTTTAATATTCTTGGGCTCAATTTGAGATAAGAATGCTTGATGAGCACATAGAGCAATAATACGAGAACGAGTGGTAACACCTTCTTTTGGATCACCTAGAATTAATTCACTTGGGTGATCTTTGATATTTTTCCAACACTTTGGTAAATCCGTACTAGCTTCATTTGAGAGTTGACCATTTTCCTTAGGAGGTTCATCATGAGAATTTAATTCTTGAGTAGGAGATTCTAAGGGTTGATCTTGTGGAGTATCTTCATGTAAATCAACATCTACTACTTTCTTGATACAAAAAGGATTAGTCTCATCAAAGTCAACATGCATAGATTCCTCAATGGTACGAGTACGTTTATTGAAAATGCGATAGGCTTTTCCCTTAGTGGAATAACCAAGAAAAATACCTTCATCCGATTTAGCATCAAATTTTCCCAAATAGTCCCTAGTGTTTAAGATAAAACATTTGCACCAAAAAACACGAAAATAAGCAATAGTTGGTGGTCTACCATTCCAAAGCTCATAAGGGGTCTAATTAGAACTCTATTTAACACATAACAAGCCGTATGAACGGCTTCACCCCAAAAGTATGTAGGCAAGCTATGTTCTTTTAGCATTGTTCTAGCCATTTCTTGTAGAGTTCGGTTTTTCCTTTCCACTACCCCATTTTGTTGGGAGTTCTAAGAGCCGAAAAATTATGCTCAATCCCAAATTCATCACAAAAATGCACAAAAGGAGAATTCACATATTCACTACCATTATCACTACGAATGCATGTAATAGAGTAGCCTTTCTCATTTTGCACCTTTCTACAAAGTTTTGCAAATTCATTGAAGGCATGACTTTTTAAAGCAAGGAACATCACCCATGTATATCTAGTGTAATCATCAACAACAACAAAGACATATCTAGATCCTCCTAGACTAGTGACATCAACGGGACCAAAAAGATCCATATGCAATAATTGAAGTGGCCTAACGGTGATGACCTTATTTATGGATTTAAAAGATGAACGATGTTGTTTACCAAGTTGAAATGCATCACATAATTTATCTTTATCAAACTTATAAATAGGCAAACCAACAACAAGATTTTTTCTAGACAATTTTGAAATCAAATCCATGCTAGCATGTCCTAAACGTCTATGCCAAAGCCAACTATCATTTACCGCGGATAAGCATTTAATACGTTGACACATAATACTCTCAAGATTAACTACAAAAACATTATCCGATCTTTTTGCAATAAACATAGTATCTAACTCATCATTTTTGAAAACAATGCATCTAGATGCTTCAAACTTAACACTATAACCAACATCACAAAGTTGACTTATACTAAGCAAGTTAAAAGATAGACCCTCAACAAGTAAAACATTAGAGATAAGTAAAGAATTCATATTACCGATGTTACCTTTACCCAAAACGCGTTTTTTAGTATTGTCGGCAAAAGTAACTCTATCACCTTTTGTTTTATATAAACGTGTAAATAATGATGGGTTCCCGGTCATATGTATTGAGCATCCACTATCAAGGAGCCATATATTTTGCTTCTTGATGCTCAATCCCTACACACAAAAATAATTTAGGCTTTAGGTACCCAATTTGGTTTGGGTCCATGAGGGTTAGTGGATTTTCTTTTTATAGCCCATATAGGCCTTTTCCAAAGTGGCACAAGAGATCCCAAATCCAATAATTTACGATAATAATAATGAGATGCATCATGACCAAGTTTTTCGCAATAGGTGCAAGTGATAGAAGATTTTGAAAAAGATGGAATTGCATTTGAAATTTTTGATTTTACAAAAACATTTTTCAAGGGTTTTTGTTTAGTGAATGGATCATATCCAACACCACTTTTTTCAAAAGCCATTTTTTGAGAACCTAAAATCAAATCCAAGTTTTCTTGCCCACTTGTAAATTTTAAAATAATAGCATTTTGATCAACAATCTTTTTCTCCAACAAAGATTTTTCTTCCAAAAGATTTTTCTCAATAAGATGAAGTTTCTCATTTTCATCTATACATTCATCACAAAGATTTTGACAATCTTCCAAAGCTTTCAAAACCTCTTTAGTTCTATTTTTCTCAAATTCTAAATCTTTTGTTAAAACTTTGTTTGTTTCAATAGAGTTTAAAAAATCATTGTAGAGAGAATCAAATGCCTCATGAATATCTTGTTCACTAGCATCATCATTTGATAAAGAGAGTTTAGATTTAGGAGTTACCTCATCATGATTTGCCATAAAGGCAAAGTGAGTTGAACCGGTATCATCATCCGAAGAAGCATCTTCATCATTTTCAAGTTCTCCCATAAAAGCAACAAGATTAACATTTTCATTATCACTTTCTTCTTCATCCGAATTTTGAGTATCCCAAGTGATATTAGCATGCATTGCTCTCTTAGGTTTCTCCTTTTGAAGAAGAGGACAATAAGTTTTGATGTGACCAACTTTCTTGCAATGATAGCAAGTGGGTTCATCTTGTTTGATAGCTCTAACATTCTTCTTATAGGGTGAGGAAGAGCTTCCTTTCTTGGCAAAGCGTTTGTATCTCATGAATTTTTTCATATCTCTTGCCAACATAGCTACTCCTTCATTTTCACTAGTTTCTTCTTCATGTGAGTTTTCTTCTTCTTCACTTTCCTTCCTTTCTTTTCGTTCTTTCAACTTGGTACTCAAGGCATGGAAAGCAATGGATTTCTTAATCTTATTCTCCTCATCATCTCTTATCTTTTCTTCTTCAAGCACAAGCTCTTCCGTCATGAGGTTGCAAATGAGTTCATGAACCGTCATTTTTGAAAGATCTTTACTGTCTCTTATAGAGTTGATCTTTGATTTGTATTTCTTTGGAAGAGCAAATACGATTTTTCGGCATTGTTCTTTGTTGGTGTACTCTTGACCAAGAGTCTTCAAGGTGTTGACAATGTTAGAAAATCTTTGATGCATAGCATTTAAGGCTTCATCGGGCTCCATACGAAATAGCTCATACTTGGTGATAAAAAGACCAATCTTAGTTTCTTTGATATCTTCCGTTCCTTGATATGATAGCTCCAAGAGTTGCCACATTTCATGAGCCGAATTGCATTCACTAACTCTAGCATATTCCGTGACACTTAACCCATTTATGAGTATGTTCATAGCTTTGTTGTTTTTGGTGAGTTTAGCTATGTCTTGATCATTGTAATCATCTTCATCTTTCACCTCCGTTTTACTACCATTAACATAAGGAATGTAAGGACCCTTCTTGATAGCAAGCCACAAAAAGTAATCAATTCCTTTGACATGAATCTCCATTTTCTTTTTCCATCCAAAGTAATCTTTTCCTACAAAAAGCGGAGGTCTAGTAGAACATGAACCTTCCGGTTGATTAGAATCCATATCGTATTAACTCTAGAAACGATTAAGTACAATAGAGTGGGGCTCTGATACCAATTGATATTCTATATGCGTCCTAGAAGGCGGGGTTGAATAGGACAATGGAATATCAATCGGCTAATTTTATTTCAAGTAAATAAAATTAAAAGCTAATTTGAATCCTATTGTTTTAGCAAACTAAATAGTGAAGAACTAGATAATCCTAAAAGACAATATTATCAAACTATTCATGTAAGCATTTTATCAAGCATATAGAGTGCGGAAATGTAAAGAGTGAAGGGATAGAAAACGATACACAACGATGTATAGTGGTTCGGTTTCCCTACATCCACTACCTAAGGAAGCCTCCTTAGGATTTGCAAGATTCTCAACTAATCTTCGTAACTCTTAAACCGGGTGAGATTACAACCCCTTTACAACCACTTCAAAACCTTGAAGGAAATACACTTGTGTTATCACTAACACAAGGAACCAAGCATAAAACCTATGCTCACACTACTCTCTTAATCTATTACAAGAACTAAGAGGAAAGGAAAAGTGTTTAGGGGTGCTTATAAAATCTTTGTAACTAAACTCCTAAATGAGTGGATTTAAACTATGTAGCTTGAGAATGAATATGACTTGAATGCTCCTTTGAAACCTTCTTGAATGATAATATTAATTGCTCTTAAGATTGGTAGATGGAAGGCTTGAGTTGTGTCTTGAATGAGCTTCAATATATAGCTGAAAATATCTTCCAACGGTCAAAAGGCTTTTATCTAACGGATCTATTTTTACTCCAACGGATATAAGCTTTGTCCTCTAGTAATAGTGCAGAAACCCTCTCTTGCGGTGTACCGCGGGTATGGTCTGGTGCACCGCGAAATCGCTCATCTTAACTTCAAGCTTACTGGTCGGACTAGCCTGTGCACCGTGTCCATGGTCCGTGCTTCAGTCCGGTGTACCGCGCCTCAGTCCGGTGTACCGCACATTTTCTTAGCTTACTGGTCAGACTAGCCTGTGCACCGCGCCTCTGGTCCGTGATACTGCGGTGAACCGCATGTCTCGTCCGGTGTACCGCGACACTGTTCTTTTGAAGCTCAAGCTTAAGATCAAGGAATTAAACACAACTAATCTAACGAGGGGTTTTGGAAAACCTTTAAAAGTGATACCAAATGAATTTTAGTTTAAATGATGATTTGTCAAATATTAAAACGGGAATAAAAACAAGGTGAGGCTAACAGTTTATAGTACCGTAGGATAGCTCCTAAGTCCACCCTAACGGGGGTTAGCAGATATTAGAGTCCCGACTAACACATTAATACCAGTTTAGCCCTTAACAGAAGCATTAATTAGATAGGTTAGGTGAAACCCTTGCGATGATCAAGTACTCTTTCTCTTCTTAAGTTTAAATCTTATTTACTTTCTTTATCTTATTTCAGTAATTTATTTTATTCCATCTTTTAATCTTAGAAAACCAAACAAAAATATTTTATTTTATTTTTCTGTTAAACAATTATTCTTACTACTTGATTAATACTTGAGTTGTACCTAATCCGTCCCTGAGAATGGAACCCGATTTATCGGATATTACTTGGAAAACCGTACACTTGCGGTATTGTGGGTCCTTTTATTTCAGTACTTAATTTTATATCACACTATGACCCACCACAATAGTCCCTAAAGGAACAAAAGATGTCAGGTTATCAATTTAGGTTTACCATCATCATGTGGGGGAAGTTGTGTTATCTGTCAGATTTTATACTAGGTATTGTACTCCTTGAAAACCTTATACTAAACCCCATATGAGATTTGAAATGGATATACACTCAACATGTAACACTTAAATATGAGAGGGGGGTGTATGGCCTTATTAGGGTTTCCAAACTTCTATATAGTTAACTTTGGTCCCCAATTCATCGACTTGTTCATAATATTTTATGCTCAGGACAGAGTAGCATATATATTCTTTAATGAGAAGCTTTTCTTGGGAAACTAGAGATACCAAGACTTTAGAATACCATAGTTTCCTTGAAAAATAATGTGTGACTAATATACCTATTTGCAGCTATTATATCTGCTACTACTTATCTACATGTAAAAATGGTAATATTTCTCTAATGCCTCTATCTTTGAGTCCTAGTAATGTCCCAAAATATAAACACATGAGTAATAAGAGACGTTTGTTTGAGTCCTTTATTTGACTCACTATATCACTACCACTTGTATAAGGTCCATAAGGAGATAATAACATGCTTTCTACTGCGATAAGTTCTAGTAGTGGCTAGTTTTAAATAGAGGTTGCTAATAATAAAATTGTATTTAGTAGACCAAACCATGCGTGGAACTACCAAATTAATTAAGTTTTGTAAACCAATTAGTAGTAAGCAATTTTCGTCCTTTGAGACCTGGTAGGTTCAATAGGAAAAGTCAAGGATAGATTCGTCATTTAGGGTTCCATCCAAAGTCTAAGATTATTTGGAACCCATTCACCATTGACCAAGATTTCCACCATTAAATTTGTATCATCTCAAACCATCATTCACGAACAAGTCATACATTTGGTGGATGCCAAGACCGTGTTCTTTGAATATAGATCTAGATGAGGAGATCTATATGGTTTAACTTGGAGCATTTGTTATATAGGAAACTATAAGGAAAATATTAATAAGTCACTATATGGTATGAACCAGACACATAAAACAACAAGATAGGCAAAATAGATTTGGAAACTTTAACATGTTGTCCATGCGACTTGCTAAGGATCATATGAACCCAGTCCTAAAAAAATTCACAATTTTTTTAGGGAATTTAGACATTGGGCAGGTAGCATTTAAAAGAACAATATTGACCAAGATTGTTTTCTATCTAAATATTGATTTAGGACATAAACTCCTTTGGAAAAAGATGTGTAAAGATGTTAAATACTCATGACATCTTTTCTAACTCAATTCACCTAAACTAACGATGATTGATCTTAACTTATATTATCAATTAGGTCCCCTTTTTTAGACTGTTAAACTGGTTACCGTAAAGCTTCACTTAGAGCATTATGACTACTCTATTTTTGTTTTAGAATAAATTTCTTGAAGCGTCAACACAAGGTAACTAAGCATACACTAGATCTTATCAAAATATTTCTCAAAGATGGATCCCCATATCTATCTAGGATTTACCACAACTCACCACGTGATCCTTCAAGCAAGAGAACCGCCCTAGGAAAGCAAACACTTAGAATAATTGATAAATCCTTAATATTTAAGCATTTGAGATCTATAAAGTAAACACAGAGTTCTTTAAAATGGTGCTTATCAGAAAGTACATAAACCAAACCACGATCACTTTAAAAGACTCATTTCAATGACAAGCCAATCCCGTAGTGGAGGAATCGAGAGCTCAGTTTCTCATCCTTATAATTTTATCTCCAGTGGAGTAAAAATTCCTTTGGTCCAACCTTGATAACCCCAACAAGATTTTACATATCTTCGAAGCAAAATAACTTTTGCCATTTAGCTTGCTCGTATTGATCACAGTTATCACAACACTGAAAATCTAATAACCCCTAATTTAGGTTTAGAGTGGTAATATTAATTCTACCCTCAGTATTGTTGTCAACAATTTGGGTCAACACATTTATTGTTTGTTTGTGATTTTTCTTTTTAAATACATAAAAATGCTTTTAAACCTCTAAAAGTTTTATAAATTTCAAAAAACACTTTTAGAAAAAAATGAAAAACTGTGATATAAATATAACGCAGACCAACCAAAATCTTATACTCTCATAAACCTGTAGGTCCACAATTCTATTTGGTTAACTGCGCTTTAATCAAATCTGTAGGGCCCACAATCCTCTTTGGCCTTGCTACTCTTTTATCAAAACGGTCCGAACATTCACACTAGAACAGAGGTCTTCATCGTCTTCATCGTCTTCAAAGAAAAAGAACTAAACGCAGTTATATTACCTCATCGTTCATCATCTCCACCTTATCCTCCATATCTCTTCATAATTTTACAGGTAATTTTCACTCTATACACACGTACGAGCATTTTCCCTTGTTAATTTTGTGATAAATTTATTATCTTTTTAGTTTTGTTTTCTGCTTGAGAAATTTTAGCTCACATAAACCCTCAATTTTGAGTTACATTTTAAAGTTTCACAACATTTTGTTTGAAGTTTTACATTTGATATATTTTTAATTATGTAAACAAACTAACAGTGTAATATTGTGCTTGAGGAATTTTATAAAAATAGTAGTAGATGATCATATGGGGAAATCAAATGATAAGAAAACTGTTATCAAAGTTAAATGCTAGTGAAATTAACCCAAGAAAGAGTTGATTTTTGATTTTTGAATTTTTATTATTATTCATGTAATATTTGCAGTGAGCTTGCAAAAATGGAAAAAACTTTACCTGAAGATTTGACTGTCGAGATTCTAGTGAAGTTGCCTGTAAAGTCATTGGTGCGTTTCAAGTGTGTTTCGAAAGCTTGGTCTCGTTTGATAAAAAGCCCTAATTTCATCAGCTTGCACCTAAAACAAAACAAAGCTGAATGTGTTTTAATTAACCGGTTTGTTCACAAAGAAGAATTGTTGTCCTTTCATTCACCTGAATCACTTACTCGAATCTCCTCAAATTTCGAGATACCTTACACCTTCGTTCAAAGGTATGTAGATGTGTTGAATGGTAAAATCCCCGAGGTTTCATTGCCTTGTAATGGCTTGATTTGTTTCTCAGATAAACGAAACATTGTTTTAGCTAATCCAGCCACTAGAGATTTTAAAGTGCTTCCTTGCCCATACTCTTTCAAATCCATAAGCAAAAGCAAGGTTTATGTAGAAGCATTTGGATTAGGCTTCGATTCTGGGAAAAACGAGTATAAAGTTGTTACGTTTTTGGTAAATGAAAAAAATAGAGACATAACTGGGGTATACAATCTTAGTACTAATTCATGGAAAAAAATAAAGTTTGAGTTTCCACAAATGTATGCTCCAGGAGCACCTTTAAATGGAGTATTGCATTGGGTATCTAAGACTTTGAACGGACATGAAGACTCCATAATTACATTTGATTTGAACAAGGAAGTGTTTGGAGAGATGAATTTTCCGAATGAAACTTTTGGTAAGAGTTTATGGAAAAATATTAAAGTGGTGAAGGATTGTTTGAGTGTGTTTGATTATCGTTATAACAATGGTATTCAACAATTTATTGATATATGGGTGATGAAGGAATATGGGGTGGTGAAAAGTTGGAGTAGAAAAGTTAGAGTGGGCCCGTTTGAAAATATAATGGTGTATCGTCCTCATTTGTTGTGGAGAGATGAAACTGAAATTTTGTGTGTATCTGATATTGGAGATATTGCCTCTTTTTCCCTTGATTCACCTCATGAGTTTACAAGGTTTGGATTAAAAGGTGATTGTGGTATGCTTTACCAGGAGAGTTTAGTTTCTCTTAATTAGTTAGTTTAAGAAGAGTTACTATGTTATGTTATATATTAATTTCGTGTTTTTGATTAACTCTCTGATAATGTAATTGCGATCAACATTAGTAGTAGCTATATGCAGTGTTTATGGTTGAATTTGTTTTGGTTAAAAGTTGTGTCAAATTAGTAAGATTATCTTTCTTCTTTTTGATATTCTCAAATTTATGATGTTTCGAAACACTTGAAATCTGATGTCATATTTTATAGTGTTAGGATCCTTGCCAACATAGAGCAGATTTATGGTTGAGAGCTATAAATTAAACATCTCGAATCAGGGATCTTGATTTTTTTGGAATGAATTGTACTATATTTTTTTCCATGAATTAATTAAAATATATAGTATAAAACAAGAATTATCAGATTCCTCAGTGTTTCTAACTCCACCTTTTATCTGAACAAGAATTTGCAACCTCAAAAAGTAGATACTCATTCTTTCAGACAAGTCAAAACCTTCTTTTAAACATATCAAACAAAACTCTAAATGAAAAAAATACATATATACAAGCATCACCCTCTAATTTGGGAAATAGGGGAGACCAGCCAAAGGTGACCCGCAATACATACTCTACTTAGTTTTTATATCTCTACCGATCAGTGATAGATACCATAATTGCAAAGAAACTGATGGTGAGTATGAAGATATTCAATTAAAAGAAGTGATAGATACCATAATACAAAAAATGTTGACCATGGCAGTTTTGTCACAGAAGAGTCTTCAGAATTGTTGTTGTTATCGATATCTTTAGGTTACATGAAACAAGTTTCTGAAGCTCAATTGAGTGATAAAGAGGTTAATAGTCCATTGAAGCCCTGTGAGAAAGATATTAAATTGGAAAAGTTGAACCATTTTTCATTCCGTTAAGGCGATACATTTTTCATTCCGTTAAAACAGAACATCAGTTTGGAGCAAAAAACATTATACTTTATTGCGGAGCCTAATTTTAAACAGATAGTAATAAAACAAGTTTGTAACTAAAAGGAAAACGAAGTTACAGAAAGATATCAAGTGTTCTTGAGATTTGATTGCGCCTTTGATGTTAGAGTGGGACCCAAAACCGAGATTGTAATTAAGTTACAAGTCAATACACTCCATTCCAAATCATATTAAAGAAAGTATTGGGGAGTGGTGTAGTTTTAAAAATAGATTTTATGTTGATTACTATATATCATATACATATACATTAGTGGTGTACAATCTATGTTTGTTGCAGATAAGTTTTTCAATGCAATATTGAGAAGTTTAAGATGGAAACTAAAAATTACTCATTATCCATTACAACTTTTGTTTTTCAGCTCTTTTCCTTAAAAAAGCTCATGTTGTTAAACATATATATTTTTCCTTTTTCTTTAGATTTGTGGTGTCCATTTCAACACATACCTTTTTCTAAATCGGCTTGAATACCATATAAGTTCATTTAACACATACCTGTTTCGGGATTTCAGGTGAGCTTGGGTTTTGCAGATTTAAATTCAAAGCTATCTCTATTTATTAAGCAACAATCTAAGTAATTACTTAGTCTTTTTGTGTAGTGTTAGCGAGGATGGCACTATATAACGGAGCATTCTCTGCTATTATTAGTACACTTTTTGGATTACTATTAAATAGTATTCCTTGTTACAGTGTTCAAACTGATATTAAAAGACCCAACCAACGTAGTATTCTCTTCATGGAACTTCGATAATAAAACCGAGGGGGGTATTTGAAAATATTTAGGAATTGAATGCTGGTATCCTGATGAAAGCAAGGTTTTAAATATCCAGCTTTCAGATGTGGGACTTGAAGGTGAATTTGTTTAAAAAAAATTGCACCATTGTACTTATCTTAACAACCTCAATCTTGAAAGCAATCAGTTCACAGGTCAAATACCTCCACAGTTAGGGCAAGTACCGATTTTCAGTAATGCTAGTATTCCAGCGGAGAACTATAGAAATAATGCAGGACTATGTGGTGGACCATTAGCGAATTGCGAGGGTTCAAAGAAAAAAGGTGCTATACCCTTGATTTTAGCCGCCGTTGGTGGAGTAATTGTTGCCGCTATAGTTGTAGGTACTGTCTCCTTTTTCTATTATCGAAGAGTTTCCCGAAAAAGAAAGTTAGGTGATCCTGAAGGTAATAGATGGGCTAAAAATATTAAGGGTGCCAAACATATCCAGGTATTTTTTTTTCTTTTCCTTTTTTGTTTTATAATTAATTAAATGCTAAACTAGTTTATTCTTTCAGCTTTCGATGTTTGAAAAGTCTGTTTCCAAAATGAGATTAAGTGATCTCATGAAGGCTACAAATAATTTTAGCGACAATAATATCATTGGGTCAGGAAGAACCGGAACTATGTACAAGGCAATAGTTGAAGATGGAAGGTCTTTAATGGTAAAGAGGTTACAAGACTCTCAACATTCCGAAAAGGAATTTGCATCTGAAATGGCGACTATAGGAAATGTTAAGCACCGAAACTTAATTCCAATTTTAGGTTTTTGCGTCGCAAAAAAAGAACGCCTTTTGGTGTACAAGTACATGGAAAACGGTACTTTAAATGATAAGTTACACCCTGTCGCTGAAGAAGGGACTGAAAGGACTGAAGTTATGGATTGGCTTCGAAGGCTTAAAATCGGTATTGGAGCGGCTCGAGGATTTGCGTGGCTTCATCATAATTGTAATCCGAGGATTATTCATCGAAACGTAAGTTCAAAATGTATTTTACTTGATGGAGATTTCGAACCTAAGATTTCCGATTTTGGACTTGCGAGACTTATGAATCCTATTGCTACTCATTTAAGTACTTTTGTAAATGGAGAATTTGGAGATTTGGGTTATGTTGCTCCGGAGTATGCTCATACACTCATGGCTACACCGAAAGGAGATGTTTTTAGTTTCGGTGTTGTACTTCTCGAATTAGCGACAGGTGAAAAACCTACTCATGCGTCTAAAGCTCCTGAATCGTTTAAAGGTAGTCTTGTGGAGTGGATTTCTCAGTTATCTAAAGATTCGAAACTTCATGATGCGATTGATGTAACTTTAGCTAAAAAAGGGTATGATAGTGAGATTTTTCAGTTCTTAAAAGTGGCGTGTAGTTGTGTACTTCCAGCTCCTAAAGAAAGACCAACTATGTTTGAAGTGTATCAGTTTCTTAGAGCTATTGGTGAGCGTCATAATTTTTTGACAGAAGATGAATTGATGATGATGTCAGAAAGTGGCGATGGAGATGTACTAGAAGAACTCATTGTTGCTCGAGATGTAGTAAAGGTTACTTGAAAGGTAAAGTATGGGTATAGTGTTAAGTTGACTCTTAAATGATTGTAATTATATTATTATACATTATAATATGTTTTTGAAATAAGTATGGAATTTTAGTGTGCTCGCTATTGTTATGTAGACCTGCTCGTTTCTTTAACTATTATAGTGAAATGCTTTTGTATTGTTGTGTAAGGTCCCTTTTCTGAAATGTCCTTATTTTATTACTTTACATGTTTGTTTAAGGGTGAATGCCCAATAAGCACCTGCTAACTTAGCCACTTGCCCATAAAAACACTTAAGGTAAATATACCTTAATGCCCTTACTGCTGTCTGCTGCTGTCTGCTGCTGCCAAGGACGAGTAATGGAATGTTTCCCAGCACTCGTGCAAGTACACTTTTGTAATGTCTGTTGCTGCCAAGGAAAAGAGATAGAGATGAAAGAGAAAGAGAGAGAGAGACAGAGGAGATATATATATATAACTAACTCGATGTATACGAACTATCGACTAATAAAGAGATTATTACCCAAAGGGTCTTGAAAACACCACCTCGTGACCTAACAAGACCGGCTCTTTATCCTCTTCTTACTAAAGGCCACAAACAAAAATTAACACTGTAAGTCAAATTTCCAATTACATTTATACCCTTTTTTATTTTTCTTTTCCTATATATACTAATTTTCCTGCTTTTTTAAAACCCTAAAATTTTATTCTCTCTTCTCTCATTTGTTTCTCCCGTAATCCACCTTTCTCTTTCTTCTTCTTTCAATTTCTTCCATTTTTCATAAAAACTGCATATATCTTGGCCATGGATCTGAAGAAAAAAGCTCGGAAAGCTCATGAATAGGCTTAGTTGTTGACCTCGGCCATGGAAGATCCGGGCATGGAAGCTTCGCCGGATCGGAAAAGAAAGCTCGAAATCGGATCGGAGCTCGGCCACCGATCTGCTTCTTCAATTTTATTGGCCTCCATTATCCATTTTGCTGCTCCGATCTGCTTCTGCTCCGAGAAGAAGACAGTTGGTCGTGGCCATCCATTTTCCTGCGAAACAGTTTATTGTTCTTCTCCGGCCGTGGGTGATATTTGGAGCTCCGATTTGGAAGCCAAGTTTTGTCACCATCTGTTCGATATATAAACATTGCTGGAGACATGTTGCTGATTCTTGTCACCATCTGTGGTAATAGATCTCACAGGTCTCTTTTGGAAGAGACTAGATTCAATGCTTTGATTTTATTTTTTTTGGACACGATCCAATGCTTTGATAATTGATTAGTGGGGTTGCTTTTTGTGGCTACGCAAAAGTTTAAATATTTCTGTTGCTTTTAACTATTTTTATTTCTTTTCTTATTGATATATTATTACAATGAGATTTGAATGAAAATGATTTATTCCTTGTTTTCTTGTAATGGGACTAAATTGTTAATTAGAATAGGAAGTGAATTTTATATTATCTAATTTAATTTAAACTTGTAAGTGATATGGATTTAGTCATAAACTATGGAAAGAGGGTAAAATCCCAAAAACTCATTGATTTTTTTTATACTCATTAATTTTATTGAGCACGCTCAACAAGTTATTGAGCACGCTCAGCAAGTTACTGAGCACGAGCATCCTAGGCTCAGTACTTTTTCCATGCTCAATCCCCCAGACTCAGTACTTTTCCCATACTCAGCACCCTAGGCTCAGAACTATATTCTACGCTCAGAACTTTATTCTATGCTCAGAACTTTATTTTATGCTCAGAACTTTACTTTACGCTCAGAACTTTACTTTACGCTCAGAACTTTATTCCATGCTCAGAACTTTTTCCGGCAGTGGCCGGAGGTGGCCGGCGGTGATCGGTGGTTGTGGTCGGAGCTGGAAATTATTTGATAAAGGAGGAGAGAGATTAATGGTAATGGAGGAGAGAGAGTAATGGTAGTGGAGGAGAGAGAAATAATCTATTTTTTTGTCTTATATGCACTAGAAGGGTAGTTATGACATTGGACATTTTATTGGCCTCTAAGAAGGAGAGAGGAATTGACTAGCTCCTAAGTGGCACATTGATTTTTCTCAAGTCTCCTTGGGTAATTGACCCACTAATAAACGGACGGCGGCTGGGGTGAGGGGGTAAAATAGGAAAGAAAAAAAAAGTGTCTTTTATGGGCAAGAAAAAAGCGGCGGGGTGAAAGGGCATTAATTCTAATTTGAGGTGTTTCTTGGGCAATAATCTTTTGTTTAATTCACGAGAGTTGAAGGTTATTTTGTATAATAAAGAGACTTGTATGCCATTAATTCATAAAATTAATATCCCTGATTCTGAGATGTTTAATATTCAGCTCTCAAACCATTAATCTGCTAGCAAGGAAGCTAACACTAACAAACAATGCCATTAGATTTAAAACTTTAAAACAATATCAAGAACCTGATAATTTTTAAAAAGAAGAAATTAAACTTGTTGCTTCAAGTTGTAGCAGAGAGTAATAATAAACACAAAATTCATAATATAAAATAAGCTGAGCAGTTAACAAGTAGCTCTTCTTAAACTAACTAAGAGAAACTAAACTTTCCTGGTAAAGCATACCACAATCACCTTTAAATCCAAACATTGTAATCTCATGAGTCGAACCAAGGGCATAAGAGAAAATATCTCCATAGTAAGATTCACACAAAATTGCAGTTTCATCTCTCCACAACAAATGAGGACGATACACCATTATATCTTCAAACGGGCCCACTCTAACTATTCTACTCCAACTTTTCACCACCCCATATTCCTTCATCACCCATATATCAATAGCAAGTTCAATATCATTGCAAGAACGATAATCAAACACACTCAAACAATCCTTCACCACTTTAACACTTTTCCATAAACTCATACCAGAAGTTTCATTCACAAACTTCATCTCTCCAAACACTTCTTTGTTCAAATTAAACGTAATTATGGAGTCTTCATGTCCGTTCAAAGTCTTAGATACCCAATGCAATACTCCATTTAAAGGTGCTCCGGGAGCATACATTTGCGGAAACTCAAACTTTATTTTTTTCCATGAATTAGTACTTAGATTGTATACCCCAGTTATGTCTATTTTTCTGTCATATTCCATAAACGCAACAACTTTATATTCGTTTTTCCCACAGTCAAAGCCTAATCCAAATGCTTCTACATAAACCTCATGCTTTGAAGATGCAAAAAAGTTTGGCCTAGGAAGCACTTTAAAGTCTCTAACAGCTGGATTAGCTAAAACAATGTTTTGTTTATATGAGAAACAAATCAAGCCATTACAAGGCAATGAAACCTCGGGTTTTTTACCATACAACACATCTCCACGGCTTTGAACAAAGGTGTAAGGTATCTCTACATCTGAGGAGATTCGAGCAAGTGATTCACATGAATGAAAGGACAACAATTTTTTTTGGTTAACAAGCTGGGTAATTAAAACACACTTAGCTTTGTTTTGTTTTAGGTGCAAGGCGATGAAATTAGGGCTTTTGATCAAACGAGACCAAGCTTTAGACACACACCGGAAACGCACCAATGACTTGACAGGCAATTTTACTAGAATCTCGACAATCAATTCTTGAGGTAAAGTTTTCTCCATTTTTGAAGTTTGGTCCATTTTTGCAAGCTCACTGCAAAATTTACATGAATAACAATCAACAATCAACTCTTTCTTGGGTTAATTTCACTATCAGTTAACTTTGATAGCAGTTTTAACTTATCTTTTGATTTCCCGATATGATCATCTACTACTATTTTTATTTAAACACAATATAAAATTCCTCAAGCACAATATTACACTGTTAGTTTTTTTACATAAATAATAAACATGTCAAAGGTAAAACTTCAAACAAGTTTCATGATCCGGATTGATGGATCTTGGTTGAAAAGACATTGCTGGTTGAGCTTTAATAAAAAGTTGTTGATTGATCAAAAAAAAAACTTCAAACAAAAATGTAACTCAAAATTGAGGGTTTATGTGAGCTAAAATGTCTCAAGCAGAAAATAAAACTAAAAAGATAAAAATGATCACAAAATTAACAAAGGAAAATTCTCGTACGTGTGTATAGAGTAAAAATTACCTGTAAAAGGTTGAAGAGATATATAGGCTAAGGTGGAGATGATGAACGATGAGGTAAAAGAGCTGCGTTTAGTTCTTTTTCTTTGAAGACGATGAATACCTCTGTTCTAGTGTGAATGTTCGGACCGTTTTGATAAAAGAGCAACAAGCCAAAGAGGATTGTGGGCCCACGGGTTTATGAAATGCTATAAGATTCTAGCTGGCCTGTGTTATATTCTATGCTGTAGATCTCGGTTCCGCGGCCTATGTGGTCGACTGGGGCCTAGCGCCTAGGAGGGACTACGCGGGGCTTAGGCGGGATTAAGCGGTTTTGAATCCCGATATGTAGTTTTAATATTTAGTAATACATGTGTATAAATAATAATCATTTTATATATTTAAGTCATAAAATTTATCTAACACCACTATATTAAATACAAAAATACAAAAATTAGAGTTATCATATCAATTCAAGAATTTCTGAGAGTAAAAAAATATTAAAAGAGGGACTAGGCGGCCATTTTTTGCCATTAATCGGTGCCTAGGCGGGTTAGGCGCCTGTTCCACGGGGACTAAGGCGCTAGGCTAAAACGCCTAGCATTTTTACTAGGCGTAAGCGGCTGAGGGGGGAGTTGACACCTAGGCGGCGATATATACAGCATAGGTTATATTTAACATTTATATTAAAGTTAAAATCATATATAATTTTACTTATTAAAACTTTTTAAGTAGAAATCAGAATATGTGTCAAAAATATTAAAAAATTATTTTTAGATCCAGAATTACTTTAAGAGATTATTACCCAAAGAGTTTTGAAAAGACCACCTCGTGACCTAAGGAGACCGGCTCTATAGCCTCTTTTTACTAAAGGCCACAAACTAAATTTAACACTATAGCCTAATTTCCCAATTACTTTCCTACCCTTTTTTATTCTCTATATATACTAAATATTATCATAATATCTTTTAAATCCTAAATTACATTTTCAGAAATATTTCTCTCTCTCTTTCTACCTCTCTCCTCACCTCTTACAATCAACGCCTCTCTTCTCCACTCCATAATATTCCTTTTTTCCATTGCTTCACTTGAAGCACGCAGCCACCAAGCAACCGAAGAAGAGAGCGCGGAGAAGAAGACCGTTGGCATGAACTTCGATGAATACCGCAGCGAAGGTGGAGATTTGACCGATCCGAAATAGAGTTTCGATCTAGGGTTCCGCCATGGAAGGAAGAAATTGATCTGCTGCACAATAATCTCTAAGATCGAATTTGAAAGCCATGGATAAACGAAGTTGTTTTTGTGCTTATATTTGTGAAGAAGAAGCTTGGATCTCCAGTCGATTCGAGATGCTCAGCAAGTTTATGTAGCAGATTTGTTCTTGCTTCGTGTTTATGTTTATTTTTTTGGTCTTTTGCGCTCAGAACTTTTGCGCTCAGAACTTTTGCACACGGAACTTTTTGCGCTCAACACTGTTGGCGATTAAAAATCTGGCGTTAATGGAACTTTTGCACTCAGACTCAGAACTTTTGCACTCAGACTCAAAACTTTTGCACTCAGACTCAGAACTTTTGCGCTCAACACTGTTGGCGATTAAAAATCTGGCGTTAACGGAACTTTTGCACTCAGACTCAAAACTTTTGCACTCAGACTCAGAACTTTTGCACTCATACTCAGAACTTTTGCACTCAGACTCAGAACTTTTGCACTCAGGCTCAGAACTTTTGCGCTCAACACTGTTGGCGATTAAAAATCTGGCGTTAATGGAACTTTTGCACTCAGACTCAGAACTTTTGCACTCAGACTCAGAACTTTTGCGCTCAACACTGTTGGCGATTAAAAATCTGGCGTTAACGGAACTTTTGCACTCAGACTCAGAACTTTTGCACTCAGACTCAGAACTTTTGCACTCAGACTCAGAACTTTTGCACTCAGACTTAGAACTTTTGCACTCATACTCAGAACTTTTGCACTCAGACTCAGAACTTTTTTCCAGACTTAGAACTATTTTCCAGACTCAGAACTTTTTTCCTCGCTCAGAACTTTTTCCGGCGGTGGCCGGAGGCGGCCGGCGGTGATCGGTGGTTGTGGTCGGAGCTGGAAAATATTTGATAATTAATGAAAGAGGAGAGAGAAAAAATGATAAAGGAGGAGAGAGATTAATGGTAATGGAGAAGAGAGAGTAATGGTAGTGGATGAGAGAGAAATAATCTATTTTTTTGTCTTATATGCACTAGAAAGGTAGTTATGACATTGGACATTTTATTGGCCTTTAACAAGGAGAGAGGAATTGACTAGATCCTAAGTGGCACATTGATTTTTTTCAAGTCTCCTTCGGTAATTGACCCTTACTTTAAATGTTCTTTTATGTAATTCTTTTTTTAAAATCTATAAATCTTTTAAAAGTTTATGTATTGTAAAAAAAATCTTAAACAAATAATAAATGTGTTGCTTTAAATTGTTGACAACAATATTGAAAGTCGAATGAATATTACCCTTCCCACCTAAACCAGGGGTTATTAGGTTTTTAGTATTGTGATTACCAGGGGCGGAGCCAGGATTTGTTGTTAGGGGTCAAAGGAGTTCGGGGGCAACACCCTTGAAATTCATTTTTTAAACTTATTTGCATTATAGATTTTCATCTATTATGCAAAAATTACAAAATAAATTCTTATCTTATACCAAATTACATTATAGGTCCCTATATTATACCAATATTACTCTTAATTAAGTAATAGAAAGAATAATGCAATAAATAACTTTATGCATATTATATAAGGGTTATTTAATAGAAGACTATTATTGGATATTTAATTTAATTTTTATGTACCAAAAGAATGGACATATAAATCTAGACAAGTGGAGCATATAATAACAACTATTCTTTTACCAAAGAAGACATGTAAAATACGATCTAGTCTGGTTGCAATTTTTTCATGAAATTACAACTCTAAAAACAAGATTTTACAGGATAGTTTGACCATTGATTGATTTCCCAAAAGTTGGGGGTGGGTTGGTCTTCTACTAGTTTCATCTTATGAACAATTCTCTCCTTGGGAACCAAACTTAGAGACTTATCTATCGATAGATTAGATGCTTGATTTTTAGAGTTTTTAAGGCATTTATTTCCCTAACTCCTTCTAGGATGTCTCTAAGATAGAAGGGGTTTTGTGGGTTTAGACCAACCTCTAACTAACTGGGATATCATCTACATCAACTAGGACACAAATTGGCTACCAAAGTATGAAACTTGTCAAACCTGATTTCAGTGATTTGACCACGCTAAACTGTCTAATTATTCCTATATAATTTGGATGAAATTTTTAACTTATTGAGCATTTATTTAGGTCCAAATTTTAGAACTTTTCTTTAGAATACCATATTACAACATTGATCAAGAGGACATACCATGTTGGATTTTTAACGAGTCTTAAAAAACTTGACTAAATCTGGACTATTTGATTAACAAGGAAAATGTAAGAATGGGTATTTATGTCTCATCTTCAGATCATGGGAATATATCAACATATAACTTAGTTTGGCATAATACAACTTTCTTTAATGAGTTTTATGATTATTTATACTTAATGAAATTCCAACCAGATCCAACATCTGTAAACAAAATGTGTGTCTGTTCTGATATGCCCCTTATGTATTAGATACCATGATACAATCACAACCTTCTTATCACATGCCTAATTAGCCAAAATACTGGAATATATATATATATTCTTCAAATACACACTAAACCACATCGTGTTTGCTTATAGAAAAACTGGTTTCTTATGATTACTAATTTATGTTTTAATTGTGGTTGGCCCAAAAAATATGTAGAAACTCTTAAACCATGTCATGCTGGAATATTGGGTTACAAATACGGCAGATACTATTCTAACAATATTACGTAGGATGAAGGTCGAGTTGATAAGATCATCAAGACATACATGAGTGAATTTTTCACTTATGGGAACACCCAAAATCATGTTTTACAAGATAAAACTTCTACAAATAATAAAGGCTACTAGGAATGTGGATTTCTTAACTAACCATTTTCATCTAGGATAATGATCCAACTGACATTTGATTAAACCTCTAAGACCTTTAAGGGAACATGAATACTCAAAACATCTAATTTAACCTAATGCAATCTTCCCTTGAAGGAGATACTTTAGCAATCACGAAAGGTATAAATTGTCCCTGAAAACAAACCTAAATATAATTTGGCTGTGTACGATATTCTTGAAGTTGTTCAAGGAATTAGCAATCAGTCTTGAGCAAGATAGATTGTTAGGTCTCTTTTAGGTAAAGTTGTACATCAATATAGGGATTATGGTATGTTTGCCACATTCCTTGTTAGGATAATGGAAATGCTGATTTTCTTTCTAAGTGTGTGAGGTGCTTGACCCTAGGAGTGTGGGAGATTTTTCCTTGTAATATTATTCCTTCGTTCCTCTAGCATAATTGGATCATACTAGTATCAGTTACCGTAAAGGATTTTGATCATTTTCTTGCGATTATTAATATGTTATACTAGACGATAAAAAACCTGCATTTTGATTATTATTTACAAAAAAAATTAAAATTTATAAGTAGTTTCACAGCTACCAGTTTAATTTGTTGGGAGACTCAAACAAGAAGTTGTTGATTGCCTATTTTATCAAATTATGATATCATCATAAGTTGTATCAAGGTGTTTTATACATTATAACATTATCTATGATTATCCACTAATAAATATTTCATAATATTCCTTGTATAATCACGGGAACATATGTCTCAACCTTTTTAAAAAAACCCAATAAGACAAATTTTGATGAAGAGAAAAGAATACACCATTTCTTGGAGAAAATAACTTATATTTTCCCTGCCTTGTTAAGTCTTACCATGAGAACTCATTGGGAAAAAACATGGTGAAATTAAAAGAGTACATAAGTCAGATATATATTTTTTCCTTGTTACATTATTATCCATATTCATTAATGCATTTTATGCTTGTGAGCTTGTATTTTGAATGTCATTTCTGGTAAATATTTAATACATGAATATACTAGATTTTTATATCTGAGTATGTGTTGAAAGTAAAAAACACAATTTACTTAATCAGAGACAATGGTTATAGTATTCTTATAATAATGGAGGTTTAGATTGTCACATCAAAAACATGTTAGGGAAAATAGAGTAAATGATACTTTTGCCCCCTGGGTTTATATGTGATTGACAGGTTGTCCCCTAAGTCTTAAAATGCGCCTTGTTGCTCCCTAAGAGTTACTTTTGTGACCCGTTACCCCCTGGGCGTATTTTCCGTCCATTTTCTCCGTTAAATCCGACGTGGCAATTCCATGTCATATTTTTTTTTTAATCTTAATACTAATTAACTATTTAATTAACTTAAAACAAGGGTAAAAAAGATATTTTATAATAGTTTTAATATTTATTAATAAAAACAATAAACCCCCCCCCCCCTCCCCCAACCCACCCCCTCCCCACCCCACCCCCCACCGAGACACCCCTACCCCTTCTTCTTCCCCATTCTTCTTCTTCTTCCCGTTCGTCTGGTTCTTTAAAAAAAATCAAGCAAACACAGTGAGCACCATTGGAGGAAAGCTTGAAGATCTTCCACTTGCTTTACAAACCACAAATTGTATCTTCCTTTGTTACGCACTTACGTTTCAAAGTAATCTCGGAGTCACTGAATCCACCATATCCTTAAGTGCCTTCTCTGATTCTTCCTTTACAAACTTTTTGTCACGAGAAGTTGCATCTCTGATATCAATGGATGAATCATTTTTAGCAATTGAACCGATAGCTTCATTTCTTAAAAAAATTTAATAACAAATCTGCAATCCAAAAGACGTTGTTGTATAGATCCAGGATTGGTTGATTAAGGGAGGAGAGATGGGGGTGTAGGAGAGGGTGAAGTTGGGGAGATGGAGATGGATGGGTTTGGGGAGGGCCTGGAGAACCCATCGGAGTCGAAGATGCTGCAGAAATAAATTGCAGTCCAGGTCCCTGGCGAGCTGCATACATTACAGCTCCTGGAACCCGATGTACACTACTGCTGGTGCAAACCCCACGACTCTCCTGCTGCAGCTCCGATCGAAGCAACACAGCAGCACCACCCGCCTGCTGTTCGCGAGCTCCCCAACTTTAAGGATGAAATTTTGAGTTTCAAGAAAGTTGCTTCCATTCTTGTTGAATATAAAAAGTGTTAAGTTAAGGTAAGAAAGATTAACTTGATAGAAAAGAGAAGCATAATACAAGTGTTAAGTTTGAATGTTTTTTTTTTTAGAAGAACCAGGTCGGGAGGAAGAAGAAGAATGGGGAAGAAGAAGAAGAGGGTGGGGTGGGTGGGGGTGGGGGTGGGGGGATGGTTTTATTATTTTTATTTAATAAAATAAAAACTATTTATAAAATTTCTTTTTTGCCCTTGGTTTAAGTTAATTAAATAATTAATTAAGATTAGGATTAAAAAAAAAAAATATGACATGGAATTGCCACGTCGGATTTAACGGAGCAAATGGACGGAAATAGGGGCCAGGGGGTAGCGGGTCACAAAAGTAACTTTTAGGGGGCAACGAGGCGCATTTTAAGACTTAGGGGGCAACCTGTCAATCGCGTATAAACCCAGGGGGAAAAAGTGCTATTTACTCAGAAAAATATAATGGAATTAAACATTGGTGAAGGAAAAAAGTACATTTCACAATTATCATATCCCCTCAACTTGATATGAATCATGAATACTAGTTTTTTGAGCATCATTTCCCATTTTTTTAGTTTGTTTTGGAAAGTCGTTTCTAGTATACTTTAGTGGTTGAATATGTTAAATTATGCTTGAACAAGTTTGCTGAAAGTAATTGACAACATTTCATTGAATATACTATAGAAACTTTCTGATGAAATATGTTTCATCATGTCACAAGCTGGCAACTACTGATTCATGTGATATACAATGAATTCTCCTTAAATATCATAGTTAAATTATCCATATGAGAAAGTAATTTACATAATTTATGAGGATAATAGATCCAAACAGTTAGATTATAGGTTGATCTTATGAAAGAAAATAAAATCTCAACATTGTCGAAAAGGCAACATCAAACGTTGGTTTCTTAAATCTCTAGTATAAAAGTATGTCATCATAAGTAAATACACTGCATTTTCATCATAGTAAAATATTTCATATTTTCATCCACATATGGGTCTAGTGAGTCTGTATTCAATTCTAATACATTTCAATTGAATTTCTATTGGATTTTTCCAATTAACTAGCTAAACAATTGCATTATGATATGATACTTAATGACTTGAAAACTTTTCATCGTCTTCTCAAGAAAAAAAAGGATTCCACGTTATTTTGTAATATTCATTATATAATATTATTAAAGATAACCTCATGGGATAAAATATATTTCCAAAGCATCCCCATACTTCATGCAATCTCATGCTTAACCCGTTATTTATTATTCAAGTATTTAGATTTTTTTTGTGCATTTTATGTTCTTTAAAAACCCCTTATATCTTGGGAATTTTTTGTGAGTTATGTTTTTTAGGAGATTTTCATACTTCAAGAACTTGTTGTTCTTCAATAATTCTAACCCCAGCCTAGCGGTTCTTTTAATCATGTCAAAAAATCTAGTACTTCAGTCACTCTTTGTGCTTTGTGAACCTATTGTGCTTCTGAAACTTATTGTGTTTCAGGAACCTATCATGCAATTTATGACTTAATATTTTTATCATATTATATATTATTGAGTCATTAATTTTATGATTTTTGGGTCGTCTTATGTATGTTTTGGTAAATTGTATCGCCTTTTATGATTTTTGGGTAGTTTAGAAAATTTACATCATATTAGTGTGCTTTGACATATCTATGGTGTAGATTCACGAATTTCGATGCAAAAAGAGAGATCAAGGATGATTCCGTGAAGGTGAAAAGAGTAAAAGTGGAACAAGAAGATTCCCAAAGTAATCCCAAGCTTGAGTTAGAGCGAGGCCAAAGCTCGATGAATACTTGGACATAGAGAAAAAGACAAGGAGGTCCGTGCAATAGGGGATTTAGTGGTAAATTTGTATGTCACAATGATGAAGACAGGTAACGAGTAGCCACGTAAGACAAGTCAAGAAGATGTCAACACCATCCAGAATTGCAGATTGTGGTGGTAAGCCTTGTTCACCTCAATAGTATTGTTTATTTTTCTATGATAATATTCACTAAGTTTATGAAGCATAATTGTATATTTCTGTGATCTTGGTGTACCCTCAACACCAATATTAGCCTAAAGAAAATAGGGTATGGTATACACTTTTTTGGATATAAGACCATAAAATCCTTACTCTATGTGAATAATATAGGGGATGGGTCGCCCAAATTCTTTTACATGAACATGTAACTATGAGCATACCTGCTAACTAACATTACAAGTCCATACTTAAGTACTTACAACAAGTATCTAAATGCGGAATGAGTTTGTGGGTACATATCCACCCATTCTAAATACATTTTTTTATTTAACGTTCTAAATTAGTGTTGGGATGAATTATGGGGACTAATTTCTAAAACCGGTGTTATAACAGGGTGATTTGTGGGCAAGCAATTGCCGTATTACAAACACTCCCCGCATGTATATATCGAATACATTTGATATTATATTATAGTTATACAATACAATATAATATAATATTTAGTTTTAAAGACTTCTACAATTCTATTTATTTATAAACTCTATTAAAACTTTAAATATGTAGCCTATAGATGTAAAACTTTGGTAAGTAAATACTAAATTTTATGGCAAAAAACAAAGTTAAATACAATTTACTTGTAACAATATAATAAGAAAACTTTTTTATGACTAACTATTTCATATATAAGATTTTTTTATTATGGTTATGTCTAACTATTATTAATATTGTTTTAGAATTCAACCGTACTTGAAATTTAGTTATGATTAGTTGTAGTGTTACTACTGATATAATGATATATTTTATCATAATTTTTAATGTAAAAATTATGAATTAAATTCAATACCAAACATAAAAAAAATCGGGGGTATAACCTAACTTCCACAAGGATTTAAATAGTTGGGCACATCAGAACGTGGAAAAAGCGATGTAAGGGTGAGTAAGGTTGCAGGGTTTTTCTTTATTTTGTAGGGAAGGGTATTTGGAGGGGTTTTACAAATTTAGACAAAAAAAATACAAGTTATTTATTTATAGGGTCTTAAGCAAAAAATGAATGAAGCAAAATGGATCAGGTCTTGGAGTGGGTAGCATAGGAGCCTTGCTTGAAAACAACGTCTAAAATTCCCTCAAAGGTTTGAATAAGAACAAAACACTATATAATTTCAAAATTTAACAAAACTAAGGACAATCACTATCGGACTGTCACCGCTGGAGACACTGTTCAAGTTGCTCACCAAGCAACTTTTTGACACTAAGCACGATAAAGCCACCAGATTTTTGCCGTTATCGTAGAGAGATCAGTGTGTTGTATGCATAGCGTAATAGGATCTAATTTGTCAATGTGACATTATTTATGTTGTGCTCAGTTTGTTGTATTCGATGTAGTGCCCATTGTAGCGCTTAGTGTGGCGTACACAATGTGCTGTACCCCGTGTGTCATATACTCAGTGTGCAGTTTATTTTACAAATTCATTTTTAATACATAACACTCATGTTAATTAATAAACTTAAACTATAAAATAATAACTATACATACATATATATAATTATTATTTCACATATGTTTAAATGTAATAAATATTAATTAATAAAATTAATTAAATAACTAACCAGATAATGAAAAAAAAGAGAGAAAGAAAAAACAATCTTTCAGCTTTGAAAATTAAAAAATATAGGATGATTGCTGATGATGTCACCCGCGTGACATAAGAGATGACGTTTTTAGTGATGTCATGACCTTCTTCTCTAAACTTGTTTTTTGATTTTTGTAACTTGGATCTACACAAATTCACCGTGAATTTGCAAGATCCGCCATAGCCCAACCATCTGTCCTGACCTCCGAAGCTTTACCATAGCTGAACCACCCTCCAAAACTTCAAAATCACTTAACCACTGGCTGAACCACATTCGAAGCTCCAAGCTCACAAAAGAACCATAGCTGAACCACCATAATGAAACTCACGAATAAGATAACTTCTCAACGAAACTCTAAAACCACTATTAATGGTCGAAGCACAAACCGATCACCATCTCCATAGCCATAACTTGAACTCCCAAACCCATATCAAACTCACAATCTCAGCTCGAACTCAATAGCCATAATTTAAAGGATCTTTTAAAAACTTGACTAGATCTTGGACCATAATGGTATTTATCCTAACTATGTAACATTCTCAAAATGTTAAACCTGTATCTTGAATACGTCACAGGTGTGTTGATATGTCCTAATTGTTTTGTGAAAACCCGACTTAGGATACTTAGATTGCTTTACACTTTATATATACCAATTTGTAAAATTTATTGTGCAAGATGTGATTCAGAGCTCTTGTGAATTTCATATTGTTGGAGATACTTAGAGGGATTTCGGATGTAAGAATATAGCGACTACCTAAATTCGAACATAAAAGAAAAATCATACCAAGAAGAAACAAGACCCACTTAGAATCTTGGTGTAAGTGTGTAAGGAGGAACCTTTTGTCCATGCTCAGGGCCTGGTGAGAGATTCTGAATTCTAGGTAGAGGAATTAAGGAAAACTATCATTTATTAAGATTATAAGCTGATTTGAAGAAAACTTATAGTTCCAGATGGAAAATTAATTTTTGGGTCTTTGACCAATAGACCTTGTGCGAGACTTTTTTTCATTCAAAATAAAGTGAAGAAAATTATATTCTTATTAAAGGATCTTTAATTTTAGTCTCCCTACAAATCCTCTAAACTATAAAGAAGGGTCAGAAGTGAAAGGCCATCTCTTAAATCATATACCAGTCTAAGCATGTCTCTCTCTTTGAGTTAGAAGTCCAATTTTTTTTAACATCCCTCATTGAGAAGGTAAATGGAAATAAAAAAAAATTATATTCCATGAATGTGTTTGTGATTGATCTTCGAGACACAGTCCCATGTTTTCCTCCTCAGATTGTAAGCTTGATGTGTTTGTTCCATTAAAAAAAAATCAATCTAATCGTCTTTCAGACACAATCTTATGATTCCCTCCCCAGATTACAAGCTTGATGTGTATATTACCATTCCAAGAAAATGAATAAAATTATTTGAAATTATGAAGAGTCTTCCCGTACTACTATAGAAAGATTACTTTGGATTTTCATTCTACACATCAACAACCAGCGAAGAAAGAAAAAGGTCTCTATATCTCTCTCCATTTTTCTACATGTTGAGATCTAAGAATAGTAGTGTAATAATAGTAATCCAACAAGAAGATATTGACTATACCCGAAAAATCTTTCTTAAGAAAGTGATATACATTATTCACGCTATTACGTCATATTTGATTTGTTTGTTGTAATTCATATTCCTATTAAACTATAAAACTTTTGGTAAGTTTATCAATAATTATTTCAAATTAATAAAATAGTGATTTTTTGATCAATTCTTTTTTTAAATAAAATAACGTTTTATTTCTTTTCGACCAGTGATGCATTCATTTTTTTCTCACCAATTTAATAAAAAAAAAATTAATTTTTGAAACTCAGTGATGAATAAGGCTTTTTTTACTCTTCTCACCTTTTTGTGGTCGCTCCATTAAATTCAAAACCAATTTCCTGCCATGTCTAAATTGGAATCCTTGAAGGGATCCAACTACAAACGTTGGGAATTTTTTTTTCTATGTTTTCTAAAACCTAGATGTTGATTATGTTTTATTTACTGGTCCCCCCATAGTGGACTTTCCATCCACTGATGAGAAACTGTCTTGTTACCAGGATCTTAAGGCCAAGATTAAAAAACTATAATTAAGTGGCTAGATAATGGTCTTTCAACCAGTAGACTTGTTCCATGATTGACTTCTTATCCGAAGAGAAATTGTCTAAAACGATTTGGGAGACTCTACAAAATATTTTAGATACAAACAATTCAGGGAAGAACAATGATGTGGTCAACAACATGAAAGGTGAAGAGGCAAACCTCCTAATGGAAAAGTGTAATTCTTATATAGCTAATGGTTCTAAAACTATTGTTGTTTAAGGTGACTATTATACAGCCAAAAGGATTAAACAAAAGGGTCTAATCAAGAACAAGTGAGTCTTGGACACTGTAACGTCAAACCAAATTTGTTCAAATAAGAACATGTTCAAGGAGTTTGAGGAAACGTATGCTAAAGACTATGTATGCATGGTAAACTCATCCATGACCCGCGTCATTGGAAATGGAAAGGTTGTACTCAATCTAACCTTGGGTAAATATATATTTTTATTTGATGTTCTCTTTGTCCACTCATCTTGTAGAAATGTGATCTATGATAGCCTCCTCAACTCGATAGGCCTTAGACTAATCTTCGATGGGGGAAAATTGGTTATACTTAAAAATGGTGAACCTATTGGGACACGATACCTGGATAGAGGGGCATATGTGTACTAAACATCATGAACTAATATGGATAAAAATGCACCTATTTATCTTTCAATGTTTAGTCCTTGTATGTGTTTTATGATAACCTAATAAACCTATGTGTTCCAGTTGTGTTCAATAATTCAGACTAATATATGTTCACAACATTGATAAGTTTGTTAAATATCAAATATGTGTAAAAGTCCAAGTATGCGAAATGATCCTTTAAAGTCAATAACTACTTAAAAGACTGAAACATTAGACCTAGTGCACTTTAATCTAGCCAGGACTTTGAACCAACTTGGTTTCAAAATCATTAACCTAGGTCCTAAAGGTGCGATGAACATTGTTTTATAAGGTGGTTTAGTGAAACAAATAGAATAGTTTACGAATTAAGTGCTTTGTATGCGTCTGAACAAAATAACATAGTTGCAATATGATGTCTCCCTATTTTTTCTAAATATTATCTCTTAGGAGACATCATTTTAGGTGAATATTTGACTTATTTGATAGTCTTTCATGCTTATTTTGTCATATTGCACTTTCTCCCCTTGGAATTGACTATTTGCATTTTAAGAGCTTTTGTGCGTTAATTTGTTTGTTTTTAATATAAAGTTCTTAGGTTCATGGATTCTATGGAGAACCAATACAAGGAGGATAAGTGAGAATTAAAGTCTTAGATCAAGTGGAGGATCAAAGGAAAGAAAGAAATTTCCGAAGAATTGATTAAAGAAGTTGCAGATTTAGTCTGAATGATTAAAGTATTGATTAAAGTCTGAATGACTGTTACTAATTTCTGTTTTTGGGCTACTTAGGAGCGGATTTAGTCTTTGGGCCGTGAAATAGGTTTTATTCCTTATTGAGTTAGGAAAATTTAGCAACTTGAATGAGTCCATTTGGAGTTGATATGCAAAAGTTAAAGCCGTTTTACTAAGGGTTGTACACCAGTTACATGAATTAAAGAAGAAGATGATCTTGGGCTTTTTATAATTTGATCTAATGCTCTTAACCGAAAGCCTAATCCGAATTTACTAGTATAAATAGACCCTTTAGCCTCCTTTTTACACACACTTCAGAGAATTACATCAGAAGCTTCATATTTTCAAGTCAGAGCAAGAAGGCAGAGGAGAAGCTAGAGATGGAGGAATTCTATTCTTCCAACAACAGCCAACCGAACTTTTAGGTTATCCTATTTCTTTTCTGTACTGGAAATTATGTATTCCTTTTATTTTATTTCAGCTTTTAATTCCGTTATGAACTAATTTCTTTAGTACTTGAGAATCTCTATACGGGATGAACCAAATTCTATTTAATTTATGTTATCTGAATTTGGGATTTAATTATTTAAATCAGATTAGGTATTTTGTGTTGACTATTATTTCATTTTAATCACTAATTTTGATGTCATGAATCAAACTTAACTCTTAGTAATTAGGCTATTCACTTAAGTGGCAAAGTGATCACCTTGACAGGGGGGTTTAATTACAAACATAGATAATAGACGCGTAGTATTCGTTATTGACACTGACGGGCTTAACTAACCATGTAGCAAATGAGATAAGAGACTTAACCATTCGAAAATAGATATAATCACCCTGACGGGGGCTAGCAGATATTAGAGTCCCGACTAACACATTAATACCAGTTTAGCCCTTAACAGAAGCATTAATTGGATAGGTTAGTTGAAACCCTTGCGAGGATCAAGTGCTCTTTCTCTTCTTAAGTTTAAATCTTATTTACTTTCTTTATCTTATTTTAGTAATTTATTATATTGCATCTTTTAATTTTAGAAAACCAAACAAAAATATTTTATTTTATTTTTCTGTTAAACAATTATTCTTACTACTTGATTAATACTTGAGTTGTACCTAATCCGTCCCTGAGAATGAAACTCGATTTATCGGATATTACTTGGACAACCATACACTTTCGGTATTGTGGTTCATTTTATTTCAGTACTTAATTTTATAACACACCAGGACCCACCACAATAGTCCCTAAAGGAACAAAAAATCTCATGTTATCAATTTAGGTTTACCATCATCATGTGGGGGAAGTTGTATTATCTGTCAGGTTTTATAATAGGTATTGTACTCCTTGAAAACCTTAGACTAAACCCCATATGAGATTTGAAATGGATATACACTCAACATGTAACACTTAAATATGAGAGTGTGGGGGGTGTATGGCCTTAGTAGGGTTTCCAAACTTCTATAAAGTTAACTTTGGTCCCCAATTCATCGACTTGTTCATAATATACTATGCTCAGGACATAGTAGCATATATATATATATATATATATATATATATATATATACAGGGGCGGAGCCAGGAATTTTTAGTAGGGGGGGGCCAAGGGGGTTCGGGGGCAACGCCCCGAAATTTTTTTTTGAACTTATTTGCATCGTAGTTCCATATATTATGAAAAAATTGTAAAATAAACCTTTATATTAGATAAAACTGCACTATAAGTCCTAATACTATTGTTTGTAACTGATTATTCTTTATTTAATACAAAATAACATATATTTTATTGAAAAAAATAAAATAATTATAAGTTTAATAAATTAAATTTTTAAAATTAGAGAATTAAATAAAGATTCTGAAAATTTAGGGGATCAAATGAATGTTTTGTAAATTTAAAGGGAGCCAAATGAATGTTTTGAAAATTTAGGGGGGGCCAAATAAATATTTTTAAAAAATTTAGAGGTAAAATAGCACATTATTAATTTTTTTTTTTTTTAACAAAGGAATTTTTTTTTTAAATAATCAGGGGGGGCCATGGCCCCCCCTACCCTTCACGTGCCTCCGCCCCTGTATATATATATATATATATATATTCTTAAATGAAAAGCTTTTCTTGGGAAACTAGAGATACCAAGACTTTAGAATACCATATTTTCCTCGAAAAATTATGTGTGACTTATATACCTATTTGCATGCTATTATATCTGCTAATAACTTGTCTTCTAATACTTATCTACATGTAGAAATGGTAATATTTATTTAATGCCTATATCTTTGAGTCCTAGTAATGTCCCAAAATATAAACACGTAAGTAATAAGAGACGTATGTTTGAGTCCTTTATTTGACTCACTATATCACTACCACTTGTATAAGGTCCATAAGGAGATAATAACATGCTTTCTACTGCGATAAGTTCTAGTAGTGGCTAGTTTTAATTAGAGGTTGCTAATAGTAAAATTGTATTTAGTAGACCAAACCACGCGTGGAACTACCAAATTAATTAAGGTTTGTAAACCAATTAGTAGTAAGCAATTTTTGTCCTTTGAGACCTGGTAGGTCAATAGGAAAGTCAAGGATAGATTCGTCATTTAGGGTTCCACCCAAAGGCTTAGATTATCTGGAACCCACTCACCGTTGACCAAGATTTCCACCATTAAATATTTATCATCTCAAACCATCATTCACGAACCAGTCATACATTTGGTGGATGCCAAGACCGTGTTCTTTGAATATAGATCTAGATGAGGAGATCTATATGGTTTAACTTGGAGCATTTGTTATATAGGAAACTATAAGGAAAAGATTAATAAGTCACTATATGGTATGAACCAGACACATAAAGCAACAAGATAGGCAAAATAGATTTGGAAACTTAAACATGTTGACCATGCGACTTGCTAAGGATCATACGTACCCAGTCCTAAAAAAAATCATAATTTTTTTAGGGGAATTTAGACATTGGGCAGGTAGCATTACAACGAACAATATTGACCAAGATTGTTTTCTATCTAAATGTTGATTTAGGACATCAACTCCTTTGGAAAAAGATGTGTAAAGATGTTAAACATCTTTTCTAACTCGACTCACCTAAACTAACGATGATTGATCTTAACTTAGGTCTCTTTTTTAGATTGTTAAACTGGTTACCGTAAAGTTTCACTTAGAGCATTATGACTACTCTATTTTTGTTTTAGAATAAATTTCTTGAAGCGTCAACACAAGGTAACTAAGTAGGGGTGGAAATCGGAAGGAACGGATCGGAAATAGGGTCTTTCGGAAAAATTCCTATTTTTTTCGGAATAGATTTTTATCATTCCAATTGCTATCCAATTTTTCGGAGCTGGAAAAAACAGTTCCTAATTCGAAAATTCGAAATTTACCGGAAATTCGGAATTTTCGGCACGGAAATTCAGAATTTTCGGCACGGAAATTTTGGAACTTTTCGTTCGGAAATTTCGGAATTTTGGGTTCGGAATTTCGGAACTTTGGGTTCGAAATTGCGGAACTAACGGTTGAAAATCGGAACATTGTAATATTCACCCACTGTATTTTTAATTATAAAAAAATAAAAACAATTCAAATTGATATTTATTGCAAAACATTTTAAAAACTATTGTGCAAAGAATTACCAAATTGTTCATTCCAACATTTTTTTTTCAAATGTTTCATTCCAACAGTCACGGAAAATTTTGGACCCACAAAACTTACCCACCATTCCTTTCCCATATACTTTTTTTTTGTCTATACCTTCCCATATACTTAATCATTCTAGTAAAAGGCTTACAACAATCATAAAAAAATGGCCATTATTGGATTTGTATAAAAATATAATAAACATCACGGCTGTAATTATACTTGAATCAATATATGAATATTTCATTCTAATTCAACGTTACTTTTTATTTTCTTTTTATGTTATGAATTTTCAACATTTCCGGTTGTATAATTTTTTCTTTTATCTTAATATTGATTATTTATTTAATATACGGAATGTAAAATCGGAAATATAATTCGGAAATAAAATCGGATCGGAAAACCCGGAAATTTCGGAAATTTATATATAGTTCCAATTCCGATCCAATTTTTTCGGAAAAATCAGAATTCGGAATTTCGGAATTTCGGAACGTTAAAAATCTGTTCCAAAATCGGAATTTTCGGATCGGAAAAGTCAGAAATCGGAAATTTCGGATCCGATTTCCACCCCTATAACTAAGCATACACTAGATCTTATCAAAATATTTCTCACAGACTTTAATGGATCCCCATATCTATCTAGGATTTACCACAACTCAACACGTGATCCTTCAAGCAAGGGAACCGCCCTAGGAAAGCAAACACTTAGAATAATTGATAAATCCTTAATATTTAAGCATTTGAGATCTATAAAGTAAACACCGAGTCCTTTAAAATGGTGCTTATCAGATTGTACATAAACCAAACCATGATCACTCTAAAAGACTCATTTCAATGACAAGCCAATCCCATAGTGGAAGAATAGAGAGCTCAGTTTCTCATCCTTATAATTTTATCTCCAGTGGAGTAAAAATTCCTTTGGTCCAACCTCAATAACCTCAACAAGATTTTACATATCTTCGAAGCAAAATAACTTTTGCCATTTATCTTGCTCGTATTGATCACAGTTATCACAACACTGAAAATCTAATAACCCCTAATTTAGGTTTACAGTGGTAATATTCATTCTACCCTCAGTATTGTTTTCAACAATTTGGGTAACACATTTATTGTTTGTTTGATATTTTTTTTAAATACATAAAATGCTTTTAAACCTATAAAAGTTTTATAAAATTTAAAACACTTTTAGAAAAAAAAAATGTCTTAAAAGTGTTATAAACTAGAATAATATAAGTTAAACTAGAGGGATAAATATGGAGAGAGTAAGAAGATTATAAACTAAAGAAGAAGAAGAAGATGAAGAGAGAATTATATTATTCTTGTATTCAAAAATCATGAACTATATTACAATGAAAATGTATTCTATTTATAGGGAAAGGAATGACCCTTCACTTGCCTTTGTAAAACCTTTGGCCTTTGGACATCCACCTTATTAAACAATTTATTCATAACACTCCCCCTTGGATGTCCATCCATTAGAAAATATGCCTCATTAAAACCTTGCCAAGAAAACCCTGTGGGATAAAAACTTGGTCGAAGGGAAAAGAGTACATATAGATGGAACTAATCATATTGAAACGCTGCCTCGTTAAAACCTTTCCAAGAAAACCTATTAGGACAAAACTTGGACGAAGGGAAAAGAGTACAGTCTTGTTTACGCTCCCCCTGATGTTGGCAAGAGATCTCTGAGTTGTCGTATTTCAATATTGTGGACCTACTTCTTGAATATTGTGATTGACAATGATTTCATCAAGAAAATCTACAAAAGTCGTACGTGATTGTATCTGTCGAGTGTCGATATCCACATTCTTCTGTAGCTCGTGTGTGTAGGAGACTTTGGTGAAATATGTTCTGTTTTGTCACATTTGATGTAGTCATAATAATTATGTGTGGTACAAGCAATAATATCCTCATAAAATACCATCACTATATTCTTGTTGGAGATAGACCACACTTTCTTTTGGTATGTTGAATCATCCACTTAATAAATATTTCATACCACTCCCCCTTGGATATTCACTGAAAGATATGCCTCATTAAAACCTTATCAAGAAAACCCATTGGGACAAAACTTGATGAAGGAAAAAGAGTACACGAATCCTTGGGGGTTATGACACGTATACAGTTTGTCTTGTTAAAACCTTACCAGGAAAACCCAATGGGAAAAACCGTGGTGAAGGAAAAAAATAAACAATTTCAATATATTCTCCCCCTCATTACGACATTACATATTTCCTAATACATTTGTACCTTGATGTCGTCATTAATAAAACTTTAATTAGTAAATCTTCTGGATTTTTACTTGAGGGTATTTAGTGATAGTAATATCATTTTCTTGATCAATAAAAGAGTTTATACTTCCTATGACAATGAATATTTGCATGCCTCGTTAAAACCTTACTAGGAAAAACCCAGTGGGAAAAAAACCTTAGTGAAGGAAAAAGAGTACAATACGCAAATATCACATTCTTTTCATTATGAGAACAATTACAGAGTATCCTTTCATAATTCATACACTTTTCTCTTTAGATTTAAATAAATTACGTTTCTTCAAGAACTTTTATACTCTAGGAACTTTTAAATTTCAGGAACTTCTCAATATTCGATCATTTCATATTTAAATGCTCTAAGTACTTCAAGTACCTATCGTGCTTCAGGCACTTGTTGTGCTTTCAAACACCTTTCTTGTTTGGGCACATGTCATGCTTCTAGCACCTATTTTGTTTATCAAAAACTTTAATATTCATCTAATAATCACTACACTGTATCGATAACATAAGAATGAGGACGTCTCCTCATAGTTAAATCTAGGTTTCTGCAGGAACCTTCGTGATACAAGTAGTGTTTTAGATTTCAAAATTCACTATTACACTTTCTATTGTAGTCGACATATATTACCACTTTTTGGTTTAGGATCCTTATTATTTATTTTAAGCGCTATATTAAATGAAAATATATTAATCCCATAAACTATTCTAACAGATTCTACATAACTTTTCTCGTATTTAGGTACCTAGGTTCTTCAATGGCCATTACTTCCTTTAAGATCAATTCATGTGCCAACATTAGTTGACTTAATAATTCCTGTCGTGTCGCGTGGAGTGCACATAATATTTACCATTTTATCATTTACTCATGAGATTTTCTTCTTTGGGGCATGGTATACTTTAAATCGACAGGCTTACCACACTTCATGTGTTGGTTATATGCATTACAGGTTTAACACGCTTCATGCGTTGGTTTGATACATTCGCTGGAATATTTTTTTTTTATGTGTCTATATGAGACAGTAATCTATGTTGGAGCGTTTACAACATATTCTGGGATTTTGAATATATTCTACTTGCGAATGTATTAGGTATATTATTTGCAATACTTTTCAAATAGAGTTCCTTTTAACTTCAAGTTCCTATTCTTTAGTTGTGGATATAAATGATATAATAAATTGTATTCTACCATACATCATGCAACTTCAAGTTGCCTCGTCTATATGTTACGCAACTTCAGGTTGACTTGTCTCTCCCCCTAATAAGGGGGTAGTCACTTGGTAAAATGAATCTTCTGGTTCTTTTAAGTAGATACCAAGTAAGTAATCTATTATTCGACATATCATTACTGCACTAGGTTACCAAGTCAGTCTTGTAATAATACAAAGTTCTTTGGATTATGACATCTTTTCTTTTGCATAATGAGCGTTTCAACTGCTTGAATCTGTATATATATAACCCCAAAGAAATAACATATTTTATTTTCATACACACTTCTGGTGAGACTTTTAGTAAATAATGCAAAAGATATACATTGTTACGGACACTTGTGGCTTATACAAAATACTAATTTTGGATATTATCCTTTAAATTTAGTAATTTCTTCGGGATTTACTTTTAACATAATTTTCCAATTTTGTACCACAAGGTAACATAACTTTTGAGCATCCAAAAAACCTTTAATTAGATCAACAAAATGTCTTAGTATTCCATGAGTACGCAAACACTATATAATTCCACTTTATCGATAATATTCATGCTTACCATTTCATGATGGCTTATCGACCTTTTACTTTCAGGTTCCTTATTTATTCCACTTCTGGTGGTAAGAAATTTTTTTTCTTACCTTAACCTCGTCAAGAGCTTGGGTCACCAAGATGTCTATTCCAGACACATTGAAAAACATTGCATTTTCTTCCAGAAACGCACTTCCATTCACTTCAATGAATGGTTTTTAGTTAGAAAAAAACAGTATTTAAATCACTCAATTATTTCCATTACCGGGTCAATGTAATATAAGCTGAAAATGATGAATTTGCTTCAGAGAATGTGATCATATTATCTTCTAGGAATAATTTCTAGTCAAGGAATACAACACTAACACACTTGTTTTGTCATCCATACGTCTATTTATTTTGATTATGAAAACGGTTACATTCACTTCAAGGAATACAACTCCATTCACTTCGAGGAATGAAATGTTATAGTTTACAAGAGAATGTAATGTTAAACCTTAATATTGGGATAAAACTCTACTTACGATATTACTACTTCAAGAGTATTTTCATGACATGAAATGTGTAAAAGGTCTTAACATATCCTTTTTCAAAATACTTTTAACTACAATAATATCTATTTCAATAGAATAATTATGTAACCTTGAAGTTTGGAAGTATAGAAAAGATATTCCATTTTTCCTTTGTATTCTCATGATTTAATTAGCCTCCTCTTTTTTCTCTTTGCTTTGATTCTATTTTTTTTCCCACGGTAAATCTTGTTCATCACCTCATTAGTAAAAACAATCATATATGTCTACATAAAAATCATATATACTTTACAAAAACATACCAACAAAGCAAACCCTGAAACATTATCATGATTTTCAACTCAGGTGGAGTTATGATCACCACCACGCTGATTCCAATACACATTAGAAGACCTAGCATTTTCTTCAGGAAATACAGCTTTATTAATTATAATGAACAATTTTAGCCAGAGAAAACAATATTTAATTGTATTTAACCCTACCAGTTATGTTTTCATATCCATTTTCAAAGAGATTGAAAAATTCAACAATCGTTACAAGGAATGCAATTCCATCCACTACATGGAATTGTTTTGAGCCAGAGAATGTGATTTTGTTCAATCAAATTTTGTCACCACAATGTTTATTTTGATATGCATTTGAAAGTTATTGCATTCGTTTAGGGAATGTAATTTTAATCACTACAAGAAATAGTATTATGTAAATGGAACACGAATTATGATTATATCAATAATTCATTACTTTGCTTCTTACGAGACAAACAATCTCATAATATTTTGTAAAACCTTTATTCGCGCTATAGCTACTTCAGGAGTATAAGCGTGATTTGATACAAGCAAACGTATATTTGTTTCACTCGATAATATTACATTTGCCCGTTTAAAATCCTCACTTAATTTAGTAGTACCTGAAATTGTACTAACATTTGTTTTTGTCCAATTTACTAACAAATTATTAAACTGTCTAAATGGTAACACTATAAACCTTCATAAGGGAGGTTGCAGGTTCAAAACCTTTATCATACAATTCTTAAATATCCATACGAGTTTTTTTTTATCATATACAATCGTTTTACAATCGTTTTCCTTAAACCCATTAATTTGAATTAAGACTTCAAGTCTTTGCAATTCTTTTAGATTTCGAACCGCTGAAATTTAATCCTACAAACATTTAAAAATTGTTGTATGCTTCGTGCCTATATAGTTCCTCTTATACTTCCGGTTTATATTCAATAAAGTTCTCTTCATGAGATGAATGATCATTTTTTTTTTCTTTAGAAGTTAAATTGCATTCCTCAATTCTTTTGTGCAAATTATAACAAAATTGATTAGGTTTCAAACCTTTAAAATTTGATCTAGGCTTCAAGCCTTTCAATAAATTTTTCTTTTATGCTTCATGCATATAAATTGTATTCAAGGCTTCAAGCCTATGAGATTTATTTTATTTTTCTGGCATATAAAATTTGTGATAGGTTTCCGGCATATAAAATTTGTTATATACTTTTGGCATATAAATAGAGTTCTAGGTTTCGGGCCTATAATTTTTGGTATATGCTTCCGATAATATAAATTTCTATTCAGGCTTCGGGCCTATAAATTGTAGAATGTGAATAATATATAACAAAATGTAGAATTGTAGAGTATTTTGTTCAAAAATTTCTGTTATAAGACAAAATAAATCTATAGCCTAGTGGTTATACCCAAATACTCTACTATCTAGAAGTCTCAAGTTCAAAACCCCCATAACTCTCAAAGTTATACCAATTCTATTTTCTTTTTTAATTTTGAGATGATAAATAAATCTACATATAGCATCATCTATATTAATCGAAATTGAGACTTTTAGTCTACACCATTAATTTTTATGGTTTCGGGGTTTTGAATTTTATTAAGGGTTCGAGCCCTTTAAAATTAATAATTAGCCTTATGCTTTCTGAAAAATACATATAGGCTTCAGGCCTTTAAATTTCAGTATATGCTTCTAGCATATAGAATTTTGTTTTAGGCTCCGTACCTATAAATTCCGGCCTTTATAGCGTTAGTTTTCAGATTTTTTTTTATGCTTCGGGCATATAATTTATTTCCTAGGCTTCAGGCATATAATATAAAATTTAGGCTTCAGGCCTATACGATTATTTTTCCATGCTTCGGGCATTGTAGACTTCAATTCTAGAAATACATCTCATTTTATTTTCAAGCCATTCAAAAATTATATTTACATATAGGCTTCAGGCCTCTATTTTTTCTAAAGTGATAACCCAATTATCTGCTTGAATAGTATAATCGTATTGTATAGGATGCAATGGAAGTCCATGTAATATTTATCGGTTGCAATGGAAAGTCCTTATAATACACTCTCTTATTTTCTATGTGAAAAGAAATATATATAGTATATATATAGTATATATAAAATAGAACAATATAAAGCATACCTGGAAATATTCTTTCTTGATTCGATCGGTAGAGACTCGTGCTGATAACGTGTTATAAACTAGAATAATATAAGTTAAACTAGAGGGATAAATATGGAGAGAGTAATAAGATTATAAACTAAAGAAGAAGAAGAAGATGAAGAGAGAATTATATTATTCTTGTATTCAAAAATCATGAACTATATTACAATGAAAATGTATTCTATTTATAGGGAAAGGAATGACCCTTCATTTGCCTTTGGAAAACCTTTGGCCTTTGGACATCCACCTTATTAAACAATTTATTCATAACAAAAAGGACATTTAAAGTAATTTTAGATCTAAAATTATTTTTTAATATATGTTGACAAATATTCTAATTTCTACTAAAAAGTTAAAAAAATAAAATTATATATAACTTTAGGAACGATTTTTTCTTTTACATGTCCAAAAGATAAAAAGAAAAACTCTAATATAAAAATATAACACAGGCCAGCTAGAATCTTATAGCATTGTCTAAAAAAAATTATAGCATTTCATAAACCCGTGGGGCCCACAATCCTCTTTGGCTTGTTGCTCTTTTATCAAAACGGTCCGAACATTCACACTAGAACAGAGGTCTTCATCGTCTTCAAAGAAAAAGAACTAAACGCAGCTCTTTTACCTCATCGTTCATCATCTCCACCTTAGCCTATATATCTTTTCAACCTTTTACAGGTAATTTTTACTCTATACACACGTACGAGAATTTTCCTTTGTTAATTTTGTGATCATTTTTATCTTTTTAGTTTTATTTTCTGCTTGAGACATTTTAGCTCACATAAACCCTCAATTTTGAGTTACATTTTTGTTTGAAGTTTTTTTTGATCAATCAACAACTTTTAATTAAAGCTCAACCAGCAATGTCTTTTCAACCAAGATCCATCAATCCGGATCATGAAACTTGTTTGAAGTTTTACCTTTGACATGTTTATTATTTATGTAAAAAAAACTAACAGTGTATACAATCTTAGTACTAATTCATGGAAAAAAATAAAGTTTGAGTTTCCACAAATGTATGCTCCAGGAGCACCTTTAAATGGAGTATTGCATTGGGTATCTAAGACATTTCACGGACATGAAGACTCTATAATTACATTTGATTTGAACAAGGAAGTGTTTGGAGAGATGAATTTTCCGAATGAAACTTTTGGTAAGAGTTTATGGAAAAATGTTAAAGTGGTGAAGGATTGTTTGAGTGTGTTTGATTATCGTTATAACAATGGTCTTCAACATATAATTGATATATGGGTGATGAAGGAATATGGTGTGGTGAAAAGTTGGAGTAGAAAAGTTAGAGTGGGCCCGTTTGAAAATATAATGGTGTATCGTCCTCATTTGTTGTGGAGAGATGAAACTGAAATTTTGTGTGTATCTGATATTGGAGATATTGCCTCTTTTTCCCTTGATTCACCTCATGAGATTACAAGGTTTGGATTAAAAGGTGATTGTGGTATGCTTTACCAGGAGAGTTTAGTTTCTCTTAATTAGTTAGTTTAAGAAGAGTTACTATGTTATGTTATATATTAATTCTGTGTTTTTGATTAAACTCTCTGATATGTAATTGCGATCAACATTAGTAGTATGTCCAGTGTTTATGGTAGAATTTGTTTTGGTTAAAAGTTGTGTTAAATTAGTAAGATTTTCTTTCTTCTTTTTGATATTCTCAAATTTATGATGTTTCGAAACACTTGAAATCTGATGCCATGTTTTATAGTGTTAGGATCCTTGCCAACATAGAGCAGATTTATGGTTGAGAGCTATAAATTAAACATCTCGAATCAGGGATCTTGATTTTTTTGGAATGAATTGTACTTTATTGTTTTTTCCATGAATTAGTAAAAATATAGTATAAAACAAGAATTATCAGATTCCTCACTGTTCCTAACTCTACCTTTTCCTAACAGCTGCTGCTTTTCTTTTATCTGCACAAGAATTTGCAACCTCAAAAAATAGTTACTCATACAAGTCAAAACTTATTTTACTTGTTATAAAGATGGTGGACAATTCTGATATTTTACTCGTAAATCTATTAAATTCGATATCAGTTTTCACCTAATAACCAATTGTCATATATTCCAAATCCTTCTAAAAGCTAAACAACTTATTATAACAGATATATTTTGCTACTTTTTGGAATAACATTGGGGAACATTTGCTATATCACATAATACATTCATGTAATTCACCCTACCTAATTTAAAGCTGAGTCAAAACTTGTTTTGTGATGTCACATTTGGGTATAGGTACATGAATGTGCTATTATCCTATTAGTGAACTTGCGTATAGAACAAGGGAGTCTTTTGAAATATAGCCTTAAATTGTATTCTTTCTGTAATTTTTTTGTTCTTGTTTACTTCTTTTATATTGATGAGAATCAAGAAGAGTGCAAACCCCAGGCCCCAGAAGAGAAGCTCCAGCATGGTTAGTGGAAAATAAAAAGAAAATAAAAAGAGGAGAAGAAAGAAGAGAAACAAAAAAACTGGTCAGCCTTTATATATCTCCTGATCAGTGATCGATACCATAATTGCAAAAAAAAACTGATGGTGAATATGAAGATATTCAATTAAAAGAAGCGATTTAGATGATGGTATACAAAAAATGTTGACCATGACGATTTTGTCACAGAAGAGTGTTCAGAATAGTCGTTGTTATTTAGGTTCCATGAAACAAGTTTCTGAAGCTCAATTGAGTGATAAAGAGGTTAATAGTCCATTGAAGCCCTGTGAGAAAGATATTAAATTAAAAAAGTTGAACCATTTTTCATTCCGTTAAGGCGATACATTTTTCATTCCGTTAAAACAGAACATCAGTTTGGAGCAAATGAACATTATACCTTCTATTGCAGAGCCTAATTTTAAACAGATAGTAATAAAACAAGTTTGTAACTAAAAGGAAAACGAAGTTACAGAAAGATATCAAGTGTTCTTGAGATTTGATTGCGCCTTTGATGTTAGAGTGGGACCCAAAACCGAGATTGTAATTAAGTTACAAGTCAATACACTCCATTCCAAATCATATTAAAGAAAGTATTGGGGAGTGGTGTAGTTTAAAAAATAGATTTTATGTTGATTACTATATATCATATACATATACATTAGTGGTGTACAATCTATGTTTGTTGCAGATAAGTTTTTCAATGCAATATTGAGAAGTTTAAGATGGAAACTAAAAATTATTCATTATCCATTACAACTTTTGTTTTTCAGCTCTTTTCCTTAAAAAAGCTCATGTTGTTAAACATATATATTTTTCCTTTTTCTTTCGATTTGTGGTGGCCATTTCAACACATACCTTTTTTTAAATCGGCTTGAATACCATATAAGTTCATTTAACACATACCTGTTTCGGGATTTCAGGTGAGCTTGGGTTTTGCAGATTTAAATTCAAAGCTATCTCTATTTATTAAGCAACAATCTAAGTAATTACTTAGTCTTTTTGCGTAGTGTTAGCGAGGATGGCACTATATAACGGAGCATTCTCTGCTATTATTAGTACACTTTTTGGATTACTATTAAATAGTATTCCTTGTTACAGTGTTCAAACTGATATTAAAAAACCCAGGCAATGTAGTATTCTCTTCATGGAACTTCGATAATAAAACCGAGGGGGCTATTTGAAAATATTTAGGAATTGAATGCTGGTATCCTGATGAAAGCGAGGTTTTAAATATCCAGCTTTCTGATATGGGACTTGAAGGTGAATTTCCTGAGGGTTTAAAAAAAATTGCACCTCTATGACAGGGTTAGATCTTTCAAGAAACAAGCTTCATTGAAATCTATCATCTAATATCTCGTTAATAATTCCATTTGTGGTGAATCTTGATCTCTCAGCCAATCAATTCACAGGAGAGATTCCGATTAATCTTTCAAACTGTACTTATCTTAACAACCTCAATCTTGAAAGCAATCAGTTCACAGGTCAAATACCTCCACAATTAGGGCAGTTAAATAGAATCAAAACATTTAGTGTCGCGAATAATAAACTGCAAGGGCAAGTACCGATTTTCAATAATGCTAGTATTCCGGCGGAAAACTATAGAAATAATGCAGGACTATGTGGTGGACCATTAGCGACTTGCGAGGGTTCAAAGAAAAAAGGTGCTATACCCTTGATTTTAGCCGCTGTTGGTGGAGTAATTGTTGCCGCTATAGTTGTAGGTACTGTCTCCTTTTTCTATTATCGAAGAGTTTCCCGAAAAAGAAAGTTAGGTGATCCTTAAGGTGTTAGATGGGCTAAAAATTTTAAGGGTGCCAAACATATCCAGGTATTTTTTTCTTTTCCTTTATTGTTTTATAATTAATTAAATGCTAAACTAGTTTATTCTTTCAGCTTTCAATGTTTGAAAAGTCTGTTTCCAAAATGAGATCTCATGAAAGCTACAAATAATTTTACCAACAATAATATAATTGGGTCAGAACTGGAACTATGTATAAAACAGTTCTTGAAGATGGAAGGTCTTTAATGGTAAAGAGGTTACAAGACTCAACATTCCGAAAAGGAATTTGCATCCGAATTGGCGACTATAGGAAATATAAAGCATCGAAACTTAGTTCCGATTTTAGGTTTTTGTGTCGCAAAAAAAGAACGCCTTTTAGTTTACAAGTACATTCAAAACGGTACGCCTTTTTGTGTCCGCTGAAGAAGGGACTGAAAGGACTGAAGTTATGGATTGGCTTCGAAGGCTTAAAATTGGTATTGGAGCGGCTAGAGGATTTGCATGGTTTCATCATAATTGTAATCCGAGGATTGTTCATCGAAACGTAAGTTCGAAATGTATTTACTTGATGGAGATTTCGAACCTAAGACTTCCGGTTTTGGACTAGCGAGACTCATGAATCCTATTGATACCCATTTGAGTACTTTCGTGATGGAGAATTTGGAGACTTAGGTTATGTTGCTCCTGAGTACGCTCGTACACTCATGGCTACACCTAAAGGAGATGTTTTTAGTTTCGGTGTTGTACTTCTCGAATTAGCGACAGGTGAAAAACCTACTCATGCGTCTAAAGCTCCTGAATCGTTTAAAGGTAGTCTTGTTGAGTGGATTTCTCATTTATCTAAAGATTCGAAACTTCAAGATGCAATTGATGTAACTTTAGCTAAAAAGGGTTATGATGGTGAGATATACCAGTTCTTGAAAGTGGCGTGTAGTTGTGTACTTCCAGCTCCTAAAGAAAGACCAACTATGTTTGAAGTGTATCAGTTTCTTAGAGCTATTGGTGAGCGTCATAATTTTGTGACAGAAGATGACTTAATGATGATGTCAGAAAGTGGTGATGGAGATGTACTAGAAGAACTCATTGTTGCTCGAGATGTAGTAAAGGTTACTTGAAAGGTAAAGTAAGGGTATAGTGTTAAGTTTTTTTTTTTTTTTTTTTGTCATTACATGAAAGAAAAAAACTAATGGGTTACAAATCTATCCATCCAATTAAAAAAGTCAATCATACTCATAGGCTAGCTTGACGAAATGTCAACTCCCTTCCTTGCAAGCTTAGCGGCTTTGTCCGCAAGACAGACAAAGTCCCTTCTATAATGTATAATTTTCCAAGAAGAAAAACGCTTTAACCAATTGAGGGCTTCGCTAACCATTGGTCTATTTCTCCAATTAGCAGCTCCTCCGTTGTAGATTCCTTGAATAACCTCAAGGTTATCGGAGTAAAAGAAACAACTCCGGTTCTTGAGATCCGCCGAGGACCTCATGGCCTGAAGAATGGCCCATGCTTCTCCTTTCAGTACTTGAGTTAACTCTCGCTCTTTTAATCACTTTGTGCTTTACTATTCCTTCTTTCGTAGTTCCAATCGCAGCCATCCCAGCCGGTTCCCAATTATTAACGAAAGATGCATCGTTCAACCATAGAATATCCGCCTCTTCAATACCAACTGGAACATCTGTGTCCTCCTTATGTTCATTATGTTTATGAGTTTGATCCTTACTTTTCGTATTTCCCTTACCAAATAGGTGTTTCACCATCATTTTCGTGTTACAGTTAATTTGGTAAATGTTCCATGGTTTTTTATCATGAAGACCCTTCATTCTACCTTTCTATAAATTCCAAATCGTGATTAACACCGTGGCCGTGACTAATCTTTTGTCCCACCTGTTCCCAGAATAGTTATTGATTATGCACTTAATCCACTCGCTCACCGAGCCCTCCCAATTCTCATCAATTTTAATCTGCAGCTGTGAGTTGGCCCAAACTCCCACACTAAAAGGGCATTTGATAAACATATGCGTACACGATTCTTCTTATCTTTCGCACCATTCACACATATCGTCCTCTTTATATTTTCGCCTTTTTAAATTACTTTTAGATGGAATGGCATTATTATGGATCTTCCAGATGAAGTTCCTAACCTTGAGAGGTACGTTAGAGTCCCAAACAATCTTCCATAATTCCTTGTCATTACTTTCGCCGGCCGCCGAAGATTCACCTTCCTTGTCCAGCTCTTTTTGAACCAATTTATGGTACCCTGATTTGGTCACGTATTCGCCACTCCTTGTTTCTGGCCAGATTAACCTGTCCTCTTTTTCGAGTTGAAGGATTGGAATTTTCCTTATATCCATCACGTCCCTGGCTGTGCAAAAGTCTTTGAGAATATCATAGTTCCAATTTGTGAGATTATTGTTAAAACACTCCGCCAGCTTTTTTAAATTCACTGGTTTTTCGAGCTTATAGCCCTTCTTTATCCAACTATCATTCCATATATTAATCGTAAAACCATTACCTACTTGCCATATGCACTCTTCTCTAAGAAAGCAAAGTCCTTTGTAGATACTTGCCCAGCTCCAGGATCTTTTATTCTTTAACTTTGTGTCCCACATATTACTATTTGGATAATAAATTCCTTTCAACACTTTTGCTACTAGGGAGTCCGGGTTGTGTAACAGTCTCCAGGCCTGTTTTCCAAGTAGAGCTATATTCATTTTTCTAAACTCCCGAAAGCCGATTCCACCCATTTCCTTTGCCTTTGCCATTTTACCCCAGTTAACCCAATGAATTCTCTTTTTATCGCCCGAATCCCACCAGAAGTTAGACACAATAGAACTGAGTTTTTTGCAAAATGTAGTAGGGAATTCAAAAATGGACATGGCATAGTTCGGAATAGATTGTAGCGCAGCTTTAATTAGTACCTCTTTCCCACCGTCTGAAAGCAATTTCGCTGACCAATTCTCAGCTTTTCCAAGGAATCTATCCATTATGTACTTAAGATTTTCAGTTTTTGATCTTTTTAACGACATTGGGATACCCAAATATTTGCCCATGGAACTGGTTAATTCAAGGCCTAGATTATTAGCAATATTAATTGCTTTATCCTCGGCCAAGCCTTTGCTAAACATGATATTTGATTTATTAAAGTTCACTTTCTGACCTGAAGCCATGCAATATTTGGCGATTACCCCCTTGAAAGCCTCGATTTCCTTGTCATTAATTTCTAGAAAAAAGAGCGAGTCGTCCGCAAATAAAAGATGCGTAAGTCTCGGTGCTGACCTTGCTAGAGAGATACCTTTAATATTTCCTTCCCGACATTCATAGTTAATGAGGCCAATTAGCCCTTCCGTAAGCATTGAGAATAAGAGAGGGGACAACGGATCTCCTTGCCTTAGACCTTGTGATGGTTTAAATTTCTTCAGCCTATCTCCATTAAGTTTGATTTGGTAACTTACCGACGAGATGCAATTGAACACCAAATTTCGCCACTTTTCACAAAAGCCTAAATTCTCTAATATCTTCATTAAGATCTCCCAATTTACCTGGTCATAAGCTTTGTCCATATCTATTTTTGCTGCCCCATAATGTTTGTTTGATCGTCGTTTTGTCTTGAGGAAAAACCCCACCTCTTGAGCAATTAGTATGTTGTCTTGAATGCTTCTTCCCTTGATAAAGGCTGATTGAGTCGGTGATATCAATTCATTCATGATCGGTTGAAGTCTCATTGCCATTATCTTTGCGATAATTTTATAACAAAAATTAATGCACGATATTGGTCTAAAATCTTTAATTGATTCTTGTCGGTCTCCTTTCGGTATAAATGATATAATCGTATCATTAATGGCTTCCAAAGGTGTATTGTATTCGAAAAAATTGTAGACCAGCTTATATATATCGTCTTTTAAAATGTCCCAAAATTCTTGATAGAAGTTACCCGGAAGTCCATCCGGTCCCGGTGCTTTAAAAACCTGACATAGCAAAGACAGCTTGTCTAACTTCCTCTATATCCGGGGTACGTACTAAGGAGTCATTAGTGTGTTCGTCCACTTTACAAGGAGTATGTCTAGCCACTTCTTCAATATTAAAGACTTCACTTTGGTTAAAAAGATCTTGAAAATATTCCTGAATAATATTACCAATTTCTTTAATGTTATCACACCATTCGCCATTATTGTTCATTAGGCATGATATTCGATTTAAATTTCTTCGAACGGTCGTTTTCGCAAAAAAATATTTCGTGTTTCTGTCACCTTTATTAATATATAAGTCGCGGGCTTTCTCAGCCCAGAACGCTTCCTCTTGTTCCCATAAATGATCTTTAATGCCCGCTTCCAAGATAAAATTTTCCTCCGTAGGCTCACCATCTTGAATTTCCTCCAAAATCTTTTGGAATTTCTCAATCATTTTTCTGCTATTACCAAAAACCGATTTGCTCCAACCTTCCAAAGCTCTACTCGTCTTTTCTTTTTTCTTGGAGAATTCTTTAACACTGTCAATAGTTCCGGATTCATTCCAAGCTTCACTCACAATCTCTCTACATTGTGGGTTTTCTAACCATCTTGATTGAAGCATAAAATTCCTCTTTGGCCTAGGAACCCATTCATCTCTCTGAATAATAAGAGGCGAATGGTCCGACCCAATTGCTGGTTGAACTTTGATAATGGTTTGGGGAAATAAACTATACCATGAGTCCGTAGCTAACGCCCTATCCAGTCTTTCCTTAATATTATCCGAACCTTTCCGCTTGTTAGTCCATGTGAAAAATCATCCTTTAGAGGGAATATCGATCAACGAATTCTTATTGATAAATTCATTAAATTTCATAACACGTTCGAGGTTAGGAGTTAGGGTACCTTTTTTCTCGGAGTTCTTAGCAATGTCATTGAAGTCACCCACTATAAGAATTGGATCTTTAATCTTTTGTTTCCATTTGGAGATATTGTCAAATATCAAACCTCATCCTTTCTGATCATTAGGAGCATGGATAGTTATTAAGTACAACAGGTTAGTTTTGGGTTCCGATATGAAGCAAATAACATAATACGAACACGAAAAGCAAATACTAATATTAAGGTGATTTTCCCAAGCTAATATAATCCCCCCGGACCTAGCTGCTCTTCCCCCAGGGTTGACTATATATTTATTATCAAAAGAGCTAAGATAGCAAATCGATCGGATGTTACAAGCTTTCACCCTCGATTCCAACAAACACACAAAAGATAATCTAAACTTATCAATAAGGGCGCGCATCATTTTCTTAGTCGAAGTCGCCCTTGCCCCTCGACAGTTCCATATTAGCATATTATCCATTAAAGTCGGCCGCTTTCACACCGGGCTGGCCGCTACCCTTCAGATTTTTTGTTAGGACGTTTTCCTCTACAGGCTCACCTTGAGTACTCACGCCCCCCACCGTATCGGAATCAGAAAGTTGAATTTTAATTTCACCATAGCTAACAAGTAATTCATCCAAAAAATACATAGCTTTCACACTTCTTTTATCTAATTTGTTCACATCTTCAAGACAAAACTTCTTCACGTTATTTTTATGTTCTCCCCCATTTGGTGCAAATTTACTCTTCAACTCCTCTGGCCAAGTAAACCTTTCAACATAATTGTTTACCTTCATCTTTGGAGTACTTCTATAGTTCTTTTGAGTAAATTCCTCATCTTAACGAATGTAGTGTTTAACATGGATAGATTGCGAGTCAGAGGAGATATCATCAGGCTCGAAATCTTTATTAAAGTTAGCTCTAGTAAAGTCCAAATAAACACAAAATACAGAGATCGTTGGCCTCCCCTGCTCCTTGGAGAAAACAGTAATCAAGAACTGAAGCCCAAGTGAGAGGTGAAGCCAATCGGCGGATATCAATATAAATTCACCACGAAATTGATCCACATTCCAAGTAAAAACTTTTACCATGATTTTTGATAAGAAATGCTGGACATTAACAAAGTCCTCGATGATCCAAATAAAGGATCTCAAATGCAGAAGTGCTTTGTATATAATTGAGTTATATAGACATGAATTTTGTATAACATCATCATCATAATTTAATTTCATTGATGATACACACATGCAATTAGTCGTATAGAAAACACATAAAGAAGACAGCATCCAGAAACAGACCTTTACCAGAGAAAAGTGGAAGATTATAATATGTTATTATAATGTAGTGTTAAGTTGACTCTTAAGTGATTGTAATTATATTGTTATACATTATAATATGTTTTTGACTATTATAGTGAAATGCTTTTGTATTGTTGTGTAAGGTCTCTTTCTAAAATGTACTTATTTTATTACTTTACATGTTTGTTTAATTCATGAGAGTTGAAGGTTATTTTGTACAATAAAGAGATTTGTATGCCATTAATATAGAGAACTATAGGACAATTTATTCCAAGTTAACCAATATCCCTGATTCTGAGATGTTTAATATTCAGCTCTCAAACCATTAATCTGCTCAATGTTAGCAAGGAATCTAATACTAACAAACATGCCATTAGATTTTAAAAAAATTACAAATATCAAGAACCTGATAATTTTGAAAAGAAGAAATTAAACTTGCTGCTTCACGTTGTAGCAGAGAGTAATAATAAACACAGGAATTCATAATATAACATAAGCTGGAGCAGGTAACAAGTAGCTCTTCTTAAACTAACTAATTAAGAGAAACTAAACTCTCCTGGTAAAACATACAAAAATCACCATTTAATCCAAACTCTGTAATCTCATGAGTTGAATCAAGGGCATAAGAGACAATATCTCCACGACCAAATTCACACAAAATTGCAGTTTCATCTCTCCACAGCAAACGAGAACGATACACAAATATTTCTTCAGGCGGGCACAATCTAACTATTCTACTCCAACTTTTCACAACCCCATATTCCTTCATCACCCATATATCAATAACAACTTTAAGATCATCGTGATAACGATGATCAAACACACTCAAACAATCCTTCATCACTTTAACACTTTTCCATAAACTCATACCAGAAGTTTCATTCACAAACTTCATCTTTCCAAACACTTCTTTGTTCAAATTAAACGTAATTATGGAGTCTTCATGTCCGTTCAAAGTCTTAGTTACCCAATGCAATACTCCATTTAACGCTGCTCCTGGCGCATACATTAGCGGATACTCAAACTTTATTTTTTTCCATGAATTAGTATTAAGATTATACACCCCAGTTATGTCTTTTTTCTTTCCATATTCCATAAATGCAACAACTTTATACTCGTTGTTCACAGAGTCGAAGCCTAATCCAAATGCTTCTACATTAACCTCGTGCTTTGAAGATGCAAAAAAGTTTGGCCTAGGAAGCTCTTTAAAGTCTCTTGTAGCTGGATTAGCTAAAACAATGTTTTGTTTATAGGAGAAACAAATCAAGCCATTACAAGGCAATGAAACCTCGGGTATTTTATCCAACATGGCATCTCCACGGCTTTGAACGAAGGTGTAAGGTATCTCCACATCTGAGGAGATTCGAGTAAGTGATTCAGGTGAATGAAAGGACAACAATTGCTTTTGGTTAACAAAATGGGTAATTAAAATACATTCAGCTTTGTTTTGTTTTAGGTGCAAGGTGATGAAGTTAGGGCTTTTTATCAAACGAGACCAAGCTTTAGAAACACACCGGAAACGCACCAATGACTTGACAGGCAATTTTACTAGAATCTCGACAATCAAATCTTCAGGTAATGTTTTCTCCATTTTTGAAGTTTTCTCCATTTTTTCAAGCTCACTGCAAAATTTACATGAATAACAATCAACAAATCAACTCTTTCTTGGATTAATTTCACTATCATTTAACTTTGATAAGAGTTTTAACTTATATTTTGATTTCCTCATATGATCATCTACTACTATTTTTAATTAAAACCATTATAAACTTTCTCATGCACAATATTACACTTAGCTTTTTCACATAAATAATAAACATGTCAAAGATAAATTTTCAAGCAAAATATTGTGAAACTTTAAAATGTACCTCCAAATTGAGGGTTTATGTGAACTAAAGTGTCTCAAGGAGAAAACAAAAATAAAAAAATAAAAATAATCACAAAATTAACAAGAGAAAATGCTCATACGTGTGTATAGAGTGACAATTACCTGTAAAAGTTTGAAGAGATATGGAGGATAAGGTGGAGTTGATGAACGATGAGGTAAAAGAGCAGCGTTTAGTTCTTTTTCTTTGAAGACGATGAAGACCTCTGTTCGAGTGTGAATGTTCGGACCGTTTTGATAAACGAGCAGCAAGGCCAAAGAGGATTGTGGGGCCTACAGGTTTATGTAATACTATAAGATCCTAGCTGGCAAAATTTAAAATCATATATTATAATTTATTGTCAAAAAATATTTTTAGATCTAGAATCTACTTTAAATGTTCTTTTAAGACTATTTTATTAATATTTATGAAACTTTTAAAGGTTTAAAAGCACTTTATATATTAAAAAAAAATAAAAATCTTAAACAAATACTAAATGTATTGCTCTAAATTGTTGACACAATATTGGAGTCGAATGAATATTACTTCTTCATACCTACATTAGGGACAGATCTAGGATTTGTTGTTAAAGGGGCCAAGGGGGTTCGAGGGTAGCGGCCCTGTTTTTTATTTTTATTTGACTTATTTTCACTATAGGTTCATATATTATGCAGAAATTGCAAAATAAATTCTTATTTTATAAAAAATTGCACTATAGGTTCTTATATTATGTAAAAATTACACCATAAGCCTTTATATAAATTTTTTAAAATTATATATCCAATAATATACAAAATAAAATTTATTTTACTATTAAAAAATAAAATAATTATATATGTAAAATAATTATAAGTCTAATAAATAAAAATAAAATTTGGTGGGTCAAAATGAATATTTTAAAAGTTCGGGGAGGAAAGGGAAGGGGGGAATATGTGATCACCTTTGGACGGTCACCGGCGGAGACAGTGTTCAAGTTGCTCACCGAGCAATTTTTTACACTAAGCACGATAAAGACACCAGATTGTCGCTGTTATTGAGAGAGATCAATGTGTTGTATGCATAGTGTAATGGGAGATGATTGCTCAATGTGACATTCTTTATGTACTGCCCAGTTTGTTGTATTCGATGTAGTGCCCATTGTAGCGCTTAGTGCGTCGTACTTAATGTGTCGTACTCAGTGTGTCCATACACTTAGTGTGCAATTTTATTTAACAAATTCATTTTTTAATACACAACCCTCAAGTTAATTAATAAACTTAAACTATATTATAATAAATATACATACATATATATAATGATTTTTTCACATATGTTTAAATGTAATAAATATTAATTAATAAAATTAATTAAAAAACTAACCCGCCAATGAAAAAAAAAAAAAAAAAAAAAAAATCTTTCAGCTTTGAAAATTAAAATATAGGATGATTGCTGATGATGTCACCCGCGTGACATCAAAGATGACGTTTTTAGTGATGTCATCACCTTCTTCTCTAAACTTGTTTTTTGATTTTTGTAACTTAGATCTACACAAATTCACCGTGAATTTGCAAGATCCGTCATAGCCTAACCATCTGTCCTGACCTTCGAAACTTTACCATAGCTGAACCACCCTCCAAAACTTCGAGCTCACTTAACCACTAGTTGAACCACATTCGAAGCTCGAAGCTCACAAAAAAACCATAGCTGAACCACCATAATGGAGCTCACGAATAAGAAAACTTCACAACGAAGCTCTAAAAGCACTATTAATGGTTGAAGCACAAACCGATCACCATCTCAATAGCCATAACTTGAACTCCCAAACCAAATCAAACTCACGAACTCAACTCGAACTCAGTTACACCCCACGAACTCATCACACGAAGCTTCACCATAGCTCGGATCTTCCATTTCTAATTCGAGCTCCATTTCTTTTTCTTTTTGTTTTGAATTTCGAGATCTGAGAGCTTATTTATGGTTTTTTTGTGAGTTTAAAATCATGATTTTGTGTGAGTGTAGAAAAAGTTTAAGGGTAAAGGTGGGGGTTGGGAAAATGGGTAATGTTAGACAATTAATTTATCTAGACCCCTTGAAATAATTGTTTTAAAGTGGAACCTTTTGATTTACTAGTTTGAGAAAGGTGAGACCTTTAGGATAATAATCTTAATATATATTTGACATTCTAACAAACAAAATCAACATTTGTGCTTATTGAATTCAAAATGAACTATATTTTAAACTGTAATATGTGCTTGACATAAGATACATTATCTTTTTCTCCTTTTATTAACTAATATAATCCATATTAGTAACAATGTTTCATATAAACCATGACTGATTGTTTAGATTAAAAAAAATAACATACATGTCAACATCAACATATAACTAAATACAATAAATCAAATATAACAATTAACAAATAAAAAAATTGTTTAGAATTAATATTTAAAATGCAATCCTTTAATTTTATAACGATATAAATAGAGATAAAGATTGGTATGATGATGGTGATAACAATGACAATAACATTATGGTTGGCCTCATAATTATTATTTTTATATTCAACAATATGGTTATATTCATAATTATCATTATTATAGTTATCATCATTGAAAATAACAAAGATGAAAATGATGAAAATGAAAATAGAAATTATGATAATTTTCTAGATCTGATCTTCATCCTTATTTTTATCTTCATCATTTTTTTTAGATTCATAATAATCATTATCACCATGTTCTTTTTCATGGTCTTCGTTCGATATTATTGTGCGATAATTATTTAATGTTTAAAGAATCAAGATCCAAGATGTTTATATAGACTTATGAATGCAAATTAAATTTATGATATATGACATTATCATTGATTGTGGGATAATGTGGAATTAATGTATTGTCGATAGTCATTACATTATATAAAAGGAATATAATAATTTTAGTATTACTTTATCAACGATTACAATGAATTGTAATAATTGTCTCTGAAAAATACCAATTATGGTCAAAGATTGGTCTTTTTGACAAGCTCAACATATATCTTTTAATTTTGGATATTTCGTATATTGGTTTAAATCCGTAACAATAAGTATCCAATCACTACATATGTCATTCGAATTAAAAGTTGTATAGCGACTGGGTGTTTATTATCATAAAATTAAAAAAATAATGGAAGAAAATATTCAAATTTAAAGATAAGGGAAGATCTTTTAAAAACTTGACTAGATCTTGGACCATAATGGTATTTATCCTAACTATATAACATTCTCAATATGTTAAACCTGTATCTTGAATACGTCATAGGTGTGTTGATATGTCCTAATTGTTTTGTTAAAACCCGACTTAGGATACTTTGATTGTTTTACACTTTATATATGCCAATTTGTAAATTTTATTGTGCAAGATGTGATTTGGAGCTCTTGTATAGGAATTTCATATTGTTGGAGATACTTAGAGGAATTTCGAAAGTAAGAATATAGTGACTACCTAAATTCGAACATAAAAGAAAAATACCAAGAAGAAACAAGACCCACTTAGAATCTTGGTGTAAGTGTGTAAGGAGGAATCTTTTGTCCATGCTCAGGCCTGGTGAGAGATTCAGAATTCTAGGTAGAGGAATTATTGCAAAACTATCATTTATTAACATTATACGCTGATTTGAAGAAAACTTATAGTTCAAGATGGAAAATTCATTTTTGGGTCTTCGACCCATAGAGCCTTGTGCGAGACTTTTTTCCATTCGAAAGAAAGTGAAGAAATTATATTCTTATTAGAGGCCCTTTAATTTTTAGTCTCCCTAAAATTCTTCCGAACTATTAAGAAGGGAAATGTAAATAATATAATTTATATTCCATGATCGTGTTTGTGATTGATCTTCGAGACAGAATCTCATGTTTCCCTCCTCAGATTGTAAGTTTGATGTGTTTGTTACCATTCAAAAAAAATTAATCTAATCGTCTGTCAGACATAATCTTATAATTCACTCACCGGATTACCAGCTTGATGTGTATACTACCATTCTAAGAAAATTAATGAAACCGTTTAAAGTTATGAGGAGTCTTCCCGTACTATCAAAGATGGAGTACTTTGGCTTTTCATTCTACACATCAACAACCAGCCAAGAAAGAAAAAGCTCTCTATATATCTCTCCATTTATCTACAAGTTGAGCTCTAAAAATATTACTGTAATTATAGTAATCCAACGAGAAGATATTGACTATACCCGGAAAATCTTTTTTAAGAAAGTGATATACATTATTCACGATATTACGTCATATCTGGTTTGTTCGTTGTAATACATATTCCTATTTTATAAAACTTTTTGTAAGTTTATCAATAATTATTTTAAATTAATAAAATAATGTTTTTGTTCGATTCTTTTTTTTAATAAAATAACATTTTATTTCTTTTCGACCAGTGATTCATTCATTTTTTTCTCAACAATTTATGAAAAAAATTAACTTTTAAAACTCAGTGATGAATAAGGCTCTCTTTTACTCTTCCCAGCTTTTTGCGGTTACTACTTTAAATTAAAAACCACTTCCTGCCATGTCTAAGTTGGAATCCTTGAAAGGATCCAACTACAAACGTTGGGAAATTCTTTTGTTTTCTAAAACAACTAGATGTCAATTATGTTTTATAAACGGGTCCCCCCATAGTGGAATTTCCATCCACTAATGAGAAACTGTCTTGTTACCAAGATCTTAAGGTCAAGTTTAAAAAATATAATTAAGTGGCTAGAGGGTGGTCTTTCAACTAGAAGACATGTACCATTATTGACTTTTTCTCCGAAGAGAAATTGGATAAAACGATTTGGGAGACTCTACAAAATAATTTAGATGCAAACGATTCAGGGAAGAAAAACGATGTGGTCAACACCGGCGTCAACCACATCAATGGTGAAGACGCAAACCTCCTAAAGGAAAAGTGTAATCTTACATAGCTAATGGTTCTAAAACTATTGTTTTTTAAGACGACTATTATACAACTAAAAACAAGATTAAACAAAAGGGTCTAATCGAGAACAAGTGGGTCTTGGACACTGTAACGTCAAACTACACTGTACAGATAAGAACATGTTCAAGGAGTTTGAGAAAACGGATGTTAGAGACTATGCATGCATGGGGAACTCATCCACGACCCGCGTAATTGGAAATGGAAAGGTTGTCCTCAAACTAACCTTGGGTAAATCTATATTTTTATTTAATGTTCTCTTTGTCCCCTCATCCTGTGGAAATGTGATCTATGGAAGCCTCCTCAACTCGATAAGCCTTAGACTAATCTTCAATGTGGGAAAATTGGTTATACTTAAAAATGGCAAACCTATTGGGACACGATACATGGATGGAGGGGCATATGTGTACTAAACATCATGAACTAATATGGATAAAAATGCACCTATTTATCTTACAGTGTTTAGTCCTTGTATGTGTGGCTTGATAACCTAATAAACCTATGAGTTCCAGTTGTGTTCAATTATTCAGAAGAATATATGTTCACAACATTGATAAGTTTGTTAGATATCAAATATGTGTAAAAGTCCAAATATGCGAAATGATCCTTTAAAGTCAATAACTACTTAAAAAACTGAAACATTAGACCTAATGCACTTTAATCTAGCCAGGGCTTGGAACCAAAATGGTTGCAAAATCATTAACTTAGGTCCTAAAGGTGCGATATACATTGTTTTAAAAGGTAGTTTAGTGATACAAATAGAATAATCTATGAATTAAGTGCTTTGTATGCATCCCAACAAAATAACATAGTTGCAATAGTCCCTAAAGGAATCAAAAGATGTCATGTTATCAATTCAGGTTTACCATCATCATGTGGGGAAAGTTGTATTGTCTGTCAGGTTTAATACTAGGTATTGTACTCCTTGAAAACCCTAGACTAAACCCAATATGAGATTTGAAATGGATATACATTCAACATGTAACACTTAAATATGAGAGGGGGGTGTATGGCCTTAGTAGGGTTTCCAAGCTTCTATAAAGTCAACTTTGGTCCCCAATTCATCGACTTGTTCATAATATTTTATGCTCAAGACATAGTAGCATATATATTCTGTAATGAGAAGCTTTTCTTGGGAATCTAGAGATACCAAGACTTTATATTAACATATTTTCCTTGAAAAATTATGGGTGACTTAAACACCTATTTGCATGCTATTATATCTGCTAATACCTTATATTCTAATACTTATCTAGCATGTAAAAATGGTAATATTTCTTTAATGTCTCTAGCTTTGAGTCCTAGTAATGTCCCAAATATAAACATATGAGTAATAAGAGGCGTATGTTTAAGTCCTGCATTTGTCTCATCTATATCAGTACCACTTGTATAAGGTCCATAAAGAGATAATAACATGCTTTCTACTGCGATAAGGTCTAGTAGTGGCTAGTTTTAAATAGAGATTGCTAATAGTAAAATTGTATTTAGTATACCAAACCATGCGTGGAACTAACACATTAATTAAGGTTTGTAAACAAATTAGTAGTAAGCAATTTTTGTCCTTTGAGACCTGGTAGGTTCGATAGGAAAATTCAAGGGTAGATCTGTCATTTGAGGTTCCACCCAAAGGCTTAGATAATCTTGAACCTACTCACCATTGACGAAGATATCCACCATTAAAAATTTTAGTATCTCAAACCATCATTCATGAACCACTCATACATTTGGTGGATGTCAAGACCGTGTTCTTTAAATAAAAATCTAGATGAGGAGATCTATATGGTTTAACTTGGAGCATTTGCTATATAGGAAACTATGAGGAAAAGATTAATAAGTCACTATATGGTATAAACCAGAAACATAAAACAACAAAATAGGAAAAATAGATTTGGAAACTTTAACATGTTGTGAGACTTGCTAAGGATCATATGAACCCAGTCCTGAAAAATACACACAGTTTTTTCAGGGGAATTTAGACATTAGGCAGTTAGGATTACAAAGAACAATACTGACCAAGATTTTTGTCTATCTAATTTTTTATTTAGGACATAAACTCCTTTGGAAAAAGATGTGTAAAGATGTTAGATACTCATTGCACCTTTTCTAACTCAACCCACCTAAACTAACGAGGATTCATCTTAGCTTATACTACCAATTAGGTCCCTTTTTTAGATTGTTAAATTGGTTAATGTAAAGCTTCACTTAGAGCATTATGACTACTCTATTTATGTTTTAGAATAAATTCCTTGAAGCGCCAACACAAGGTAACTAAGCATACACTAGATCTTATCAAAATATTTCTCAAAGACTTTATTGGATACCCATATCTATCTAGGATTTACCACAACTCACCACGTGATCCTTCAAGCAAGAGAACCGCCCTAGGAAAGAAAACACTTAATTAAATGGATAAATCCTTAATATTTAAGCATTTAAGACCTATAAAGTAAACACTTAGTCCTTTAAACTAGTGTCAGTCAGAAAGAAAGTACATAAACCAAACTATGATCAGTTTAAAAGACTCATTTCAATGACAAAATTATCCAATCCCATAGTAGGAGAATCGAGAGCTCAGTTTCTCATTCTTATATTTCTATCTCCAGTGGAGTAAAAGTTCCTTTGGTCCAACCTCGATAACTCCAACAATATTTTACATATATTCAAGCCAAAATAACTTTTTCCATTTATCTTGCTCATATTGATCTCACGTATCACAACACTGAAAATCTAATAACCCCTAATTTAGGTTTGGAAAAGTAATTATCATCCGACCCTCAATATTGTTGTCAACAATTTGGGTCAACACATTGATTGTTTGTTTTGGATTTTTTTAAATACATAAAATGCTTTTAAACCTCTAAAAGTTTTATAAATATTAAAAAAAAACTTTTAGAACAAAAAGTCTTAAAAAACTAGTGGAATTTTTTTCCGCACAATACATCTTTCTAAGGTGCAATTTTTATGAATTTGGGCAATTTCCCAGGGTTTTTCATATTTTGGGTTTTCTCTTCATATATATCTGATTTTCTCTTATATTTTATCCTAATTTTGTATCATAGATTCAATATTAGTCCTATTTTTACAAATTATTAGGTTAGGCATGGGATTATCCACAGATGGGTGTAAGCTGGGAGAAGACGGAGCGGGGGTAGGTAAACGGCGTAGGCAAAATTGGCGAATCCAACATATTGACGGATTTCAATATATTTTGGGAGGTGATAAGATGGGTATTAGCAATTATTGGACTGAGACAGAATAGGTAAATGACCTAACTAGCTTTTCTATTTGGACTTTTATAGTTAATGGCGAATACTCGAACTATTGGATATATTGGACGGGGGGAGGTTTAGTGGTGTACACGAGTATGAATATTAGGAGGGAGGGGGTTTTGACAATCGGACCTGTGAGATTAGAAATCAGACGAATAGGAAAGGGGGGACGGAGATTTTCCATTCAATGGGAGTTTTGGAGGAACACTTAGGGTTCAAGTTTCGATTAAGATTTACACGGGAAGAAGTAAGCTAGATTGGTGGTCCAGTTGACGGAGGGGCTCACTACAAGGGTTATCGGAGTGCAATTGGGGTGGGAGTTTTTAGAAGTGTACATGGGAGATTTTGGAAGGTGGGAAGGAGTTTGTTAATGATTCTGGAGGGCAAAGCTTATCCTGATTGGGAAGAGCTTATTGTTTCAAAGAGGAGGGAGGTGTGGATGGTACTCAATATCCATGTATACAAGGAGGAGGATGGGTGTAAAAAGTGTATACTTAGTTTGATAAAGTGTAGTACAGGTAGTACTCAGAAGGATTTCAATCCTCAACTTTTACAGGACACATGGTTCAATGAGGTAACACAACTTCATACTTACTTGGAGGATTATTTTATTATCTGTCAAGCATGCAGGTACATTGAATGTTACAAGGACAAGAATCAACTTTAGAGGAGTCGTTTGGAATGCTCTAGGTACTTCGTAGGGGATAGTGGATTACACGTGGCAAGTAGATTCAGAAGTTTACTCAGGTGGTATTATATTTGGTTAGACACATGAGAACTCGGGTTAAGTTCATTCTCGGTTGTACTTATCCTCTTTCCGAGATATACCTCTTAATCCTAACCATTTCGACTTCTCATTTTACTCTCCTCTCTCATACTCTCAATAAGCATCTCTTTATTTTTCCTGCGTCTATTCTCTCTTGTCTTTCCATCTCTTCACACAAATACGGTGATTTTGTCGGCATAATGGCTACTCTCTCGTGTCATGCGCTCCCCATCTTTCAACTCAGTGAAAATGAAGATGCGGATTTTGGGGTTATTAGCTTGGATATCCAGGTTAAGAGTGTTGAACACTTGGAAAAAAAGGGGTCACTTAAATTCAGAGTTTTGAGTGATGGAAAAAATTAATCTCAGCGGCTTTAAGAGGTGGGTGTTCGATCGGTGGATGGTAAAAGGTAACGTGAACATTACCGAGGTTGATCTGAATACTTTTCAATTACACATAGATAGGAAACAGGTATTTGATAGGCTTTGGGGCCTTAGGCCTGGGAATATTATGGGATATCATGCAGTGTTCACTAAAGGGATGGGGATTTCGATGGTACCTTTGTTGAACAAACTATTCAGCAGCTTGGGTTCAGGTGGATGGGCTTGCGTTTATTCAGAACACAATCAAAACCATAAGGATTATTATTCGTTGCTTTACAGATCTTGAAGATATTGACTTCCTAGATTCTAATATGGAGGTAGTGAGGTATCTTAGGTTTTGAGTTAAATTTCGTGTTCTGGACCCTTTGCTATCAGGGGTGTACTTAAGGCAGGAAGATGGGGTAGGCTGGATTTACCTTAAATACGAGAATGTGGGAGTGTTTTGTTTTGCATAGGGAAATTAGGGCACATGCGCAACTAGGGGTGAAATCGAATCCGAAATTTCCGATTTTTGACTTTTCTGATCCGAAAATTCTGATTTAGGAACAACTATTTAAGATTCTAAAATTCCGAAAATCCGATTTCCGATTTTTCCAAAATATCGGATCGGAATTGGAACTACATATAAATTTCCGAGTTTTCCGATCCGGATTTTGCTCCGATTTTTATTTTGGAATGTAATAATATTTTATTAATAATATAGAATATGAAGAATAAGCTAAAAGAAAAATAGCGCAACAGGAAACGTTGAAAATTTTTAGATGAAAAATAAAAAAGAAAAACTAAACGTTGAATAACAGTGAAACATGATAAAAACTAAAACCTATCTCTTCACACTTGCATTGGAAAAAAGAAAAAGAAATCTTTCCACACTCATCAGGGTCTCACCGTCTCATCTTCTCACTAAGCCGATCTCTTACACAAGAAAACCGCAGCCACTCTTCGACTATTCACCACCACCATTAGGCAGGCTACGTCATCAACAATTGAGAACTAATATCATCACTTTTACAATGGTGATAATTATTGTGATAACTACCTTCCTTAGTTTTGCAATTTCCGAAACAAAAGTTCTGAAATTCGTACGTCGAACTCAAGTTTGATAACTATCAAGTAGCTCAAAAGAAACTCTTTATTTAGGCAATTTCATTTAGTGATTGGTCTTTACGCCTTTTTGTTTGTCTCGTCTCAAATCGAATTTGATTCCTTAACGGGCGAGCTGCTCTTCACGAACGGCGCTGGACTGGCGGCGCTGGTCTCAGATCTAGCGGAGCTGCTCTTCACGAATGGCGAGTCTTTTTGTCGTGGCTTTCTTCACTGTACAAATGGCAGAGCTCGCCGGAGTAACAATGGCAGCGGTTCGTCATTGATAGACATAGAGAGAGGAGAGAATTTTGTGAGTTTTGTGAGAGAGAATTATAATAAAAATCTGATATGAATTATTATATATAGGGTGGAAAAACAAACAGGGGTAATATTGTAAATAGAACTTTTGCCTATAGTGTTAAAATCTATTGGAGGTCTTTAGTGAGAAGAGCAAAAAGATAGGGTTAGATTAAGAATATAGGGTGAATGTTCAAGATCTCTTGTATCATAAAGTAATTTTGGATCTAAATTTATTTTTGGGTGATTTCCTAATAGAGTCTACAAGCAATCAGTGATTGCCCACCAGGTCCAGCTCACCACAAATGACAGACTTTCCCCTGGTTACCCATTAATTGGAAATTTGTTACCAAAAAAACGCTAAAATCATGCAATCAGTTGAAAATTAAAACAAATAAATTTGTTAAAAAAAATGCTAAAATCATGCAATCAGTTGAAAATGAAAACAAATAAATTTGTTACAAAAAAAGAAGCTAAAATCAGAAAAATTCGAATGCAGCAACTGAAGAAAATATTGAAACTTTTGTTCAAATGGACGATGGTGGGTTGTCCACTAAACTCGATGGTATATGAATTTTTTCATAAATGTTCTGTGTTGGGCAGTAGATTTAGGGGTGGGTAATGTTTGTTTCTTGAATGGGTTGTCAGTTAAAGATGGTGGTACATGGAATGCTACCAAGTTTGTTTTTTAGATGGTGGGTAATGAATATTATTTTTGATGGTGTGCATGAGCATATTGATGGGGTACGTTTTTGTAACAGATAGAAGTGGTGGGTTACATGTATTAAGACTTAGATACCAGTGCGTTATTAGTTTTGTTTTGATGGGTTCTCTGTAAAAAACGATGGTGTAGTAAATGTGCAGTGTCTTCAACCCCACCAACAACACTTCTCCACCACCCAAAAACCGCCACCACCACATCGCACGACCACCTCGCACCACGACCTAGTGTGCTCATATTTCTGCGATGCTTCCCACCTTCTGACTTTCATGCGTTTACGAATCTGATGAGAAAGTGTTTCAACTAAAGCCATTCTACCAAATAAAGAAACTAACTAACCAATGAAATGGGTTCAGAGATGGAGGCTGTTGCTGAGAATGAAGGAGGGTGGTGGTGATGTTGGGGCGATGTTGATATTAGCGTGGTGGTGATCGGCGCTGTTGAAGAAGACGAAGACCGATGGCGTAGGGGTTCAATTTGATAGAGAAGACTGAAGGTCGGGTGCTGCTTGTTGTGTCGCTGTGTATCTGCTCGGAGGTGTTGGTGGGTCGGATGTCAGGCGCTGATGGTCGGAGTTTGGATCAAGAGGGGCGACGTGAATGGAGTTTGGTGGTGAATTGATGAATGTGATTACATACGTATAATTGGAACAAAAAAAAGATTACAAACGTATAACAAGTTTACTAAAATGAGTGCATGATTATAGGGATTTAATGTATCTACTAATATAATAGAATTATTCTTAACCTAGGATCAAGGAAAGATTATATTATTATTATTTAATTGAAGGGTAATGATGGTATATAGTAAATAACGTTGGACTTGTTAGGGTGTAAATCATGGGTTGGATTTGATAGGGTAGGTAGCTAGACTTTAGGACTATATAAGTTAATATCTCTTTATTTTTTAGTATATTTTGACAAATATTCTAATTTCTACTATAAAGTTTTAAAGAAATATTATATGTGACTTTAGGAACGATTTTTTCACATGTCCAACAGAACAAAAAAAACCAATATAAGTACTAAATATAAGACAGGCCTACCAAAATTTTATAATCTCATAAACCCGTAGGCCCACAATCCTCTTTGGCTAGGTGCTCTTTTATCAAACCAGTCCAAACATGAACATTCGAGAGAGGTCTTCATCGTCTTCAAATAAAAAGAACTAAACGCAGCTCTTTTACCTCATCGTTCATCAACTCCACCTTATCCTCCATATCTCTTCAAACTTTTACTGGTAATTTTTACTCTATACACACGTACGAGCATTTTCCTTTGTTAATTTTGTGTTCATTTTTATCTTTTTAGTTTTGTTTTCTGCTTGAGACATAAACCCTCAATTTTGAGTTACATTTTGAAGTTTCACAACATTTTGTTTGAAGTTTTACCTTTGACATGTTTATTATTTATGTAAAAAGACTAACAGTGTAATATTGTGCTTGAGGAATTTTATATTGTTTTTTAATAAAAATATTAGATAAGTTAAAACTGTTAGCAAAGCTATATGATAGTGAAATTAACCCAAGAAAGAGTTGATTCTTGATTTTTTATTTATTATTCATGTAATATTTGCAGTGAGCTTGCTAAAATGGACAAAACTTTACCCGAAGATCTGACGGTCGAGATTCTAGTAAAATTACCTGTCAAGTCATTGGTGCGTTTCAGATCTGTTTCTAAAGCTTGGTCTCGTTTGATAAAAAGCCCTAATTTCATCACTTTGCACCTAAAACAAAACAAATCTGAGTGTGTTTTAATTACCCGATTTGTTAACAAAAAAAAATTGTTGTCCTTTCATTCATTGCATACACTTACTCGAATCTCCTCAAATGTGGACATACCTTACACCTTCTTTCAAAGCCCTCTAGATGCCATGTGTGGTAAAACCCCTGAGGTTTCATTGCCTTGTAATGGATTGATTTGTTTCTCAGATAAACGCAACATTGTTTTAGCTAATCCATCTACTAGAGACTTTAAAGTGCTTCCTAGGCCACACTTTTTTGCATCTTCAAAGCATGAGGTTTATGTAGAAGCATTTGGATTAGCCTTCGACTCTGGGAAAAACGAGTATAAAGTTGTTGCGTTTATGGAATATGAGAAAAAAAAGGACATAACTGGGGTGTATAATCTTAGTACTAATTCATGGAAAAAAATCAAGTTTGAGTATCCGCTAATGTATGTTCCAGGAGCAACTTTAAATGGAGTATTGCATTGGGTAACTAAGACTTTGGACGGATATAAAGACTCTATAATTACATTTGATTTGAACAAGGAAGTGATTGGAAAAATGAAGTTTCCGAATGAAACTTTTGGTAGGAGTTTATGGAAAAATATTAAAGCTGTGAAGGATTGTTTGAATGTGTTTGATTATCGTTATCATAATGGTATTCAACAATTTATTGATATATGGGTGATGAAGGAATATGGGGTGGTGAAAAGTTGGAGTAGAATAGTTAGATTGGGCCCACTTGAAGAAATAGTGGTGTATCGTCCTCATTTGTTGTGGAGAGATGACACTGCAATATTGTGTGAATCTGCTGATGGAGATATTGTCTCTTATGCCCTTGGTTTAACTCATGAGATTACAAGGTTTGGATTAAAAGGTGATTGTGGTATGCTTTACCAGGAGAGTTTAGTTTCTCTTAGTTAGTTGAAGAAGAGTTACTATGTTATGTTATATATTAATTCCGTGTTTTTGATTAAACTCTCTGATATGTAATTGCGATCAACAATAGTAGTAGCTATGTCCAGTATTTTATGGTTGAATTTCTTTTGGTTAAAAAAGTTGTGTTAAATTAGTAAGAATGATGTTTCGAAACATTTGAAATCTGATGCCAAGTTTTATATAGTTGAGAGCTATAAATTAAACATCTCGGATCAGGGATATTAGTTGTTATAGAATGTCCTTCTAAAAGCCAAACACCTTATTATAACAGATATATTCGCTTTGCAATAACATTGGGGTACATTTGCTATATCACATAATACGTTCATGCAATTCACACTCCCTAATTTTAAAGCTGAGCTAAAACCTGTTTTGTGATGTCACATTTGGGTATGTGTATATGGATGGCTCTTAGCCTATTAGTGAACTTGCGTATAAAACAAGGGGGCCTTTTGCAATATAGCCTTAGATTGTATTCTTTCGGTACATTTTTGTTGTTTTTTTTACTTCTTTTATATTGATGAGAATCAAGAAGAGTGCAAACCCCAGGCCCCAAGATGAATCAGATTTGTTTTCATATTCTATCACATGAGGCTCAGCCTGATGGTGAATATGAAGATATCTAATTAAACGAAGCAATTTAGATGATGGTAATACAAAAAGACAGTATTTGAAGCTCAAATGAGTGATAAAGAGGTTAATAGTCCATTGAAGCTCTGTGAGAAAGATATCAAAACGGAGAAGTTGAACCATTTTCATTCTTTATTGATCCAGTTCAAAATCTTCCTCAATTGAGATCAGTTAAGGCGATATAAAATGAAGGAAAACAGAATATCAAATGGGACCCCCATTGATTTAGGAGAACTAGAATGCCTCAAGTGTCTCCTCTCAACACTTCCTGTAACCAAAGTAGGACTTCTATCTGGGTCTGACCCACCCATACACAGACCTGGGTTAAGCTTAACTGAAGGAACCTTTGACAACTTGATGAACAAAAAGACGAACCAAGATATGAGATTCTCCCACCACAATGGAAATCTGGTTTACAAAACGGTCTCTCCTCCATAGAGTTATCTTCTGGAATATCACTTGCCCGGTACAAAACGAGAGTGATAAGCTTTTTCTAGCTATCTCTTTAGCTAGTGGCCATGTGTCCGCTAGCTTACACGCAATTGAACACAGGGGTCCATGACTTACACACGTGGTACTTGAACAAAGATATAATACACACCTTGTGCAAAATTCATGGAAACAACATGTATAAGAATTTAAAAATTTATAATAGTCATATGATTTACATTCTGCAGCAATTGTGCATTTTATATCCAAGAAAACGACACATGGATCTACACTTGTAGGAACTGAATCATCGTTGCTTCTCCATTCACCACATTCTCTATGAACGATATAAAAAATTCAACTGTGCGTAATTTATTTACAAGCATACCCGTTTGTGTTTTTGCAGTTAAATTCGCACCTCTGGCTATCTAAAGCTGAAATTTTTCGAAAACCACGGATAGTTCAGGAAACGATAAAGAGACAAAGATTGAGTTAATTTGCACTACAGGTTCTTATACATGCTGCATAAATCACAGCTGGTCCCATCTTCGAGTGTAACCTCGGACACGGAACCTCCTAAATCAAGTAATATTTGGTATTTTTCTGCGTGTCATCATTATTTTACACTTGCAGCTATTGTCATTGACATTGGTTTGACAAAATTCAAGTTTTAGAGTAACAATACCTTTTTTTTTTCTTTTTTAAGATAATGGTTCAACAAAAGCATTTTAGAAGAAAATAGTTTTTTTACAGAATATATTTTACTCTAAATATATTAAATTTGATTTCGGTTTTACCTAATAACCAACTGTCATATTTTTCCTTTCAAATCTTTCTAAAAACCAAACACCTTATTATAACAGATATATTTGCTTTGAAATAACATGGGTACGTTCACTATTTCACATAATATATTTTTTTTTCCAAACACTTATATTAACCAACCAAAAGAACGTATAAAATATTTGTTAGCCTATCCCAACGGGGATAAATCAAGGCCTAACAAATTTACCAAAATAATAGGGAAGGGGCTTGCGCAAAAGTCATAAGACTCACTAAATGGTAAATTTTTGCAAGCCCAATCCGCTATCAAGTTTCCATCTCTTCTAGTATAAGAAAAGAATGGATTACAACTTTCAAAAACAAAGTAAATACTTCTAATTACATTCGCAATACAAGGAGAATTAAAAGCAAAATTGCTAACTAATGGTTCCATAAGAAAAAGGCAATCATTCTCCACTATGCAGTGGATTTCTTGAGTTCCCTCGTCCATAGACAAATTTTAAGAATACCCAATCCTTCAGCCTCTAGAACATTGTCAGCTTTAATTCTCCAAGTTTCACATTTTAGTACTCTTCCTTTATAGTCCCTGGCAACACAAGCAATAATGGACCTGTTTTTAGTATAAGAAGCATCACAGATTATTTTAATAGAATTTAGTGGAGGTGGTTTCCATTTACTAACACTTTTATGATCTTGTACTAGTGTAACCGAGGTTGAACTACTCTCTAAAGTGGGGTAGTTTTTTCCCTTCAGTTTATTATTCACATCATTAGGATTTATACATTTTTCCTTTCTAACACTGTTCTTACATTTCACATTTGACTTTATAACCTTCATATTTTTTGTAGCATCATTATTCCACATACAAGCAAAATATTCATTCCAGCTGTCCTCAGCTTTTTTCACTGTATCAATAGGGTCTATTTTGGTATTGTTGAAAATATGTGAATTTATATCTTTCCATATATGCCAAGCTAATATACAAATTTTCTTAAAGGAGTAGCCAAATTTATTACTTGATTTTCCCAATCCATTAATTGAGTCAGCCATCCATACATCCAATTTCTTAGAGTGTTTGCCGACTCTTAACGAAAATGGGGAGGTTAACCAAGTGACGCGTGCCCAATCACAATCAAATAACATATGTTCCACATATTCTATTTCTTTATTACATATAAGGCACATATTAGATTTCTTATATTTTTTCATATATAGATTTTCAGAGGTTGGAAGCAAGTTTTTTATAGCTTTCCATATAATCTTTCTTAACTTTAGGAGGGGTTTTCATATTCCAAACTGATTTCCAAACAATAGGGTCAGTGACATGAGAAGAGGAAGGTTTAACCTTTTTTTTACTATCTTCAAGTTTAATTTTCTTTGTTTTCATAAAGTGATAGCCTTAAAGTTCATTAGGGCTAAGGGTCCAAGTAAGGTTATCCTGGACTTGAATAAGATGAATGAAAGTTTTAACAATATTTTCATAATCTTTATTTTGAAAATTATCTTTAACCTTCTCCAAATTCCATCTCCTTTCACCTAAATGGAATAAATCTGAAACTTTATTTATATTTATATTCCTTGGTTTAATTATTTCCATTTCATGTGAAAACCAGTGATCTTTTTGGGGATTAATATCCTCCCCATTACCAATTTTCCATTTTAAATGATTTTTAATAGCATCTCTTCCTGTTACTAGGCTTTTCCATCCCCAAGAGGGTTTATTACCCAAATTAGCATGTAGGAATGTACTATTAGGAAAATATTTTTCTTTTAGTATTTTGTATAATAAAGATTCTTTATTATTAAGTAAATTACAGGCTTGTTTCGCAAGTAGTGCCACATTCATAATATTGAGGTCATGAAAACCTAAACCCCCTGTATATTTACTATGGGTTACATTTAACCAATTGGTCCAGTGTATACCTTTTTTAGATTTAGTACCCCACCAAAATTTCGCAATTTTTATAGAGATAGTTTCATATATTTTCTTAGGTAATAAAAAAGAGGACATGAAGTAATTTGGGATACTTTGTAGGACTGATTTAATTAAAATTTCCTTACCAGCATCCGAGAGGTAGAGGTTTTTCCAATTAAGGGTTTTTTTAATAGCTTTCTCAACAAGGAAGTTTAATTCTTTTACTTTAGATATACCCCACTCAGTGGGTAGACCCAAGTATGAGCCCAATTTTTTTGTAATGTTCATATTCACTCTAGAGGCAAATATATATTGAATATGATGGGGGTGTTTGCACTAAATTTAACCCCACATTTATTCAAATTCAAAGTGAGCCATGTAGAATAACCAAACTTATTAATAATGTCATTAAAGCTATTAGTATCTTTATAATTCGCTTTTAAACAAAACACACTATCATCATCGAATATGAGATGGGTCAGGGAGGGGTCATTTCTTGATAATTTAATACCTTCAAGCAATCCATTATCCACTTTAAATGATAAGATCATTCAAAGTTTGTGTAATAAGGCAAAAAATAAGTGGTGATAGGGGTCCCCCTGTCTAAGACCCCTTTAGGGTTTATTAAGCTTGTTGGGTTGTCCATTGATTAGAATGGAGTAAGAAACTGTGGTGATACAATTCATTATTTTTTCACTCCATTTAGGATCAAACCCCAATTTATTCATAAGTTGTAATAAGAAGTCCCATTCGACAAACTCATACGCTTTCTGTATATCGGCTTTAATAACCATACTACAGTTTTTAGAAGTTCTTTTTTCTTTAAATAAGTACAAACCTCATGTGTAATATAAGTATTTTCTTGGATACTTCTGCCAGGGATAATAGCAGTTTGAGTATCATTTACAATATAACTCATGAAGGGTTGAAGCCTATTGACCAGAAGCCTCGCAATGATTTTATAAATAAAATTTGAAACACTGATGGGTCTGTAATGTTTTACAGTGCTAGGCTTCTCTATTTTTGGGATAAGGGAAATATAAGTATGATTTAAATCTTCAAGACTTCCATTATTGTACAAAAAATTGTTAATGATTTTAATAACATCGAGTTTGATAATATTCCAGTAATTCTTATAAAAGAAAACAGGGTAGCCATCTGGGCCTGGGGCCTTGAAAGCCCCTAGCTCAGAGACTGCCTGCTCAATTTCTTTAATAAGAATTGGTTTTAGAAGGGCATCATTTATAATTTTAGTAACTTTAGGTTGAATGATATTTAAGATAGAGGTAAAATCTCAAGGTCCCACTGTATTAAAAATATTATTAAAGTAATCAAGGATGTTTTGGTTCACATCAGTTTGATTATTCAACCAAATACCCTGGTCATTCATAATAGAAGAAATTTTGTTATAATATCTTCTTTCTTTAGTGGCAGCATGAAAAAAGTCTGTATTTTTATCCCCTTTTATTAGCCAATTAATTCTAGACCTAGCAGTCTAGAAATCCTCTTCTATTTTCCAAATAGTTTCAATTTCTTTTATTAGGATCGGAAGACCCGTTATCTTTGAAGAGGTTGACGTAGTAATCTTGAATAGTCCTATTAATATCCGTCGGACCATCAACCCATACACCATCATTGTTTTTAATCATACAAATCCAATTATCCTTTCGTCTTTTCATGGTCTTTGCGAAAAAGTATCTTGTGTTTTTATCCCCACTTTTTAAATTTAAATCTCTAGCTCGATCCTCCCAATAAACTTCTTCAACTTTCCATAAACTCTCAATTTCATTCCTTATCATCTTCTCCTTGAAAATATTATCTTCCGATGTATTCTCTTTATTAATATACACTAGTTCATCCTGCAGTTCCTCAATTCTTTTTCTATTATTAATGAAATTTTCTTTACTCCATCCTTTAAGGGCAAGACACGTTGCATCTCTTTTATCGCAAAATCTAATAATACTATTACCATATTTATTTGATTTCCAGCTTTGTCTAATAACTTCTTTACAGTGTTCATGTTCAAGCCACCTTGACTCAAATATAAAATATCTTATAAGCGGGGAATGATCTGAACCAATCGCCGGAGGAACATAAACGATAGCGTCAGGAAATGATGCGCACCAATCCATTGACGCCAAAGCCCTATTAAGTCTCTCTTTAACATTATCCTCCATTTTTCTCTGATTACACCATGTATAATGGTATCCCTTACTAGGCAAATCAATAAGATGATTTTGGTTAATAAATTTATTAAACTTTAAATTTCGATCTAGATTTGCATCTAGATTTGCATCTTTTTTCCCTTGTTATTCAGAGAACTTAGCAACGTCATTAAAATCTCCAATAATCATGTGTGGCTTCTCAAAATTCTTAATCTCCTTTGAAAGTGATAACCATAATTTCTCTTTATCTTCTTTCTTGTTAGGGGCGTAAACACATACAATAAACCACAAAAATCCACTAGATTCATTAATTTCAATGATTACAAAGCTTAAACATGAAAACTTAACAAGAACAGAAAGCTCATCCTTCCACAAAAGTAGAATCCCCCCGGACCTAAACGCTCTTCCCCAGGGTCAACTACATGAAAATTATTAAAAGATCTAAAGTGTGAACAAGACCTAACATCTTTCCGCCTAAGTCTAGTTTAAAACAAACACACAAAAGAAGGCTTATTTTTAGAAACTAGGGCTTTAAAAGAACATTTCGTCAAGGGGCCCCTAGCCCCTTGACAGTTCCAAAAGATCATACTATCCATCCCTCACGGTAGCAGAGTAATTCCATAAAGTAGCAATTAAAATATTAAAAGAACAGTAGGATTTACAGAATTTTTCCTAGGCCATCGATCTTTTAATGGAGATTTTTCCTTGAAGTCAAAATTCGTCACCGGAAAGAGGAATGATCAATAAACAAACTTGATTGTTGTGTACAATTCAGTAGAGTTATGAATTAAGATTACCAGACCAAGAAAGATCGCACAATCGAAAAAGGAATTAAGATGAAGAATATGAATTTTGACAGTTTGTTGAAAGCTTTTTTTTTATAGGCCATCGATCTGGTAATTTTTGTTAAACAAAAGGTGTGTTTGTGTATGTTTTCAACGATTTTATATCTCACAAAGATCAATACAATTGATTCTCAAAATCAAGGACGAGAAACAAACTACTAATTATACACTGATCGGATCTAATCCGAAGTTTACAGACCAAAAGAAGAACTTTTCGTATGAAAAAAAAGACACCCTTACAGATTCAATTCAGAATGGAGCAAATTGAAATCAACCGAATCAAGCTAACCCCAATATTAATAAAGAAAATTCATACAAAACCCACCACTTAATTTAGGATAAAATACTAAAGTACAGAGTTAATTCAAGAAAGTGATGATACCTTTGAATGACCACGCCGATATACAAACTGATGAAATATCCCAAATAGATAATAACGAATAGAGAATCTACAAAAACACCCAATAACGAAAATCAACATGGCTATGAAGATAGCCTAAGCTAGTCTCCATTCTTCGAACCACCACATAGGAACAGAACCACTTAAATAGAAACCTACAGCAATAATGAAAAAGAAGAGCAGGAAAAGAAAGTGGAAGCAAAGGAAAATATGTACAAGAAGTTAAGAGAATAAGTTAGCTAAAAGGAGGTTAGACATGCAAGGCAGATTGAAGAAGAAAAGTTTCGAAAATCAAACGAAGAAGAAGTGGTTGACCATTACAATCGCATGTTGACTTCAAAGAAGTTCTTCACAAAGAATCAGCTATATGCATCATTTTAACATTCATAATAATCATTATCACCACGTTCTTTTTCATGGTCTTCGTTTGATATTATTGTGCGATAATTATTTAATGTTTAAAGAATGAAGATCCAAGATGTTTATATAGGCTTATGAATGCAAAGTAAATTTATGATACACGACTTTATCATTAATTTGGGTATAATGTGAAATTAATATATTGTCGATAGTTATTATATTATATAAAAGGAGTATAATAATAGTAGTATAATAATAGTAATCTAACGAGAAGATATTGACTATACCCGGAAAATCTCTCTTAAGAAAGTGATATACATTACTCACGCTATTACATTATATCTGGTTTGTTCGTTGTAATTTATATTCCTATTAAACTATAATTTTTTTTTTGTAAAAGTTTATCAATAAATATTTTAAATTAATAAAATAGCATTTTTTGTTCAATTTTTATTTAATAAAATAGAGTTTTATTTCTTTTAGAATAGTGATTTATTCATTATTCCCAACAATTTAAGAAAAAATTTAATTTTGAAACTCAGTGATGAATAAGGCTCTTTTTTATTCTTCCAATCCTTTTGTGGTTGCTACTTTAAATGCAAAATCACTTCCTATCATGTCTAAGTTGGAATCCTTGAATGGATCCAACTATAAACGTTGGAAAAATAATTTTCTGTGTTTTTTAAAACAACTAGATGTCGATTATGTTATATTTACTAGTCCTCCCATCGTGGACTTTCCCTTCACTAATGAGACACTGCCAAGTTACCAGGATCTTAAGGCCAAGTTTAAAAAAATATAATTTAACTAGAAGACATGTTCCATGATTGACTTCTTCTCCGAAGAGGAATTGGCTAAAACGATTTGGGAGACTCTACAAAATATTTCTGATGTAAACGATTCAGGGAAGAACAACGATGTGGTCAACACTAGAGTCAACCACATGAAAGGTGAAGAGGCAAACCTCCTATAGGAAAAGTGTAATTGTTAGGTAGCTAATGGTTCGAAAACTATTATTGTTTAAGGTGACTATTATACAACCAAAAGCAGGATTAAACAAAAGGGTCTACTTAAGAACAAGTGGGTCCTACACTGTAACGTCAAACCACATATGTTCAGATAAGAATATGTTCAAGGAGTTTGAGGAAACGGCTGTTGGAGACTATGTATGCATGGGGAACTCATCCACGACCCGCGTCATTGGAAATGGAAAGGTTGTGCTCAAACTAACCCCAGATAAATCTTTATTTTTATATGATGCTCTCTTTGTCCCCTCATCCTGTGAAAATGCGATCTATGAAAGCCTCCTCAACTCGATAGGCCTTAGACTAATCTCGACGGGGGAAAATTGGTTATACTTAAAAATGGTGAACTAATGTCTCCCTTTTTGTTCTAATTTTATGCCATAGGAGACATATTTTTAGGTGAATAATTGACTTATATGATAGACTTTTAGGATTAATTCGTTATATTTTAATTTCTCACCTTGGAATCTATTATATTTCATTTTTAAAGTTTTTGCACATTAAATGGTTTGTTTTTAGTGCAAAGTTTGTAGGTCCATGGATTCTAGGGAGCACCAATACAAGGAGAGGAATCGAGAATTAAAGTCTTAGATCGAGTAGAGAATTCAAAGGTGAGAAGAGATATCCCGAAGAGTTGACCAGGAAAGCTGCAAATCTGGAAGGCTGATAGTAATTTCTGTTTTTGAGCGACTTGAACATGGATTTAACATTTGGGTCGTGAAATAGAGATTATTCCTTATTGAGTTAGGAAGATTTAGCAATTGGAATGGGTCAATTTGGAGTTGATTCGAGGAAGTTACAACTGTTTTACTACGGGCAGTACATTAAATACGGGATTTAAAATAAAAGATTGGATTTGGACTTTTTAATATTTTATTTATTTCACTTAAGTAATAGCACAAGTATGATTTTCTCACTATAAATAAGCTTTTGGACTTCTATTTTATTACGCAATTCATATTTCATAAGTCATAGAACGCTAGAGAGGAGTCGAAGCAAGGAGAAGGAGAAAGTCAAGAGCTAGAGAAAGTCGTTTTCTTCAAATCACAGCCAAACCCAATCCTTAATTAGGTTCTTTTATCTTTGATTTCTGTAATCAAACATGAATTCCTTTTATTTTATTTCTTTAGTTTTTATTTCTGTTATGAGCTAAATACTCTAAGTACTTGAGAATCGCCGGTGGGTCATTGTGTGTTATAAAATAATGTGTAAAAGATTAGGACTCACAAACCGCAAGTGTACGGTTGTCCAAGTAATAAACCGATAAATCAGATTCGTTTGCAGGGACGGATTAGGTACGACTCAGGTGTGGATCAAATAGTGAAATAATTGCAAGTACAGAGAGTAAATAATATGAAAGTTTGTTTTGGGTTTTTGTTTAAGAACTAAAATGCAAAGGTAAATTAAATACTAAATAAATTAAGCTGAAATGAAAATAATGCAAATAGAATAGTTGGACGCAAGAAGAAAAGTAGTACTTGAGTCTCGCTAGGGTTTCACCTAAACCTTCTGACTTTTCCTAGCTTCTGAATTAGTAATTAAGCTATTCATTATAGTGGCGTAATGATCACCTTGACGCGGGGGGGGGGGGGGGTTTAATTACGAACCTAGGTAATAGTCGCAGATATAAGTCATTGACCCTGACGGGCTTGACTAATCTTGTAGCCAATTGGGTAGAATACTTGAACATTCAAAGGTAGCTTATAATCACCCTGACGGGGTTTGTAATACCCTAGGATAGCTCCTAAGTCCACTCTGACGTGGGTTAGGCGAACCTCGAATCCCGACTAATACCAAATCCCGATTCAACCCTTAAACAAAAGTATTGATCAAATAAGTTTAGGTGAAACCCTTGCGAGACTCAAGTACCACTCTCATTCTTGTGTCTACTCATATTTTATTTACTTGCGTCACATTTATTTGCATTAGTTAAATTAATATTTTATATTATTTGCACTTTAGTCCTTAAACAAAAACCCAACAAATATTTATCCATTTACTTTTCGTGTCATATAAAAATTATTCTCACTTATTGCATAACATTTTAAGTCATATCCATTCCATCCCTGAGATCGAAATCCCGTTTATCGGATATTACTTGGACGAACCGTACACTTTCGATACACGTCCTTCTTTTTTTAGTGGTGTTATTCTATAACACACCAGGAGACACCATGAACCTATTGGGGCACGATACCTAGATGGAGGGGGGGTCTGTGTACTAAACATCATGAACTAATATGGATAAAAATGCACCTATTTATAGAATTTTAGTCCTTGTATGTGTGGCATGATAACCTAATAAACCTATGAATTCCAGTTGTGTTCAATTATTCAGACTAATATATTTCACCACATTGATAGGTTTGTTAAATATCAAACATGTGTAAAAGTCCAAATATGCAAAGTGATCCTTTAAAGTCATTAACTACTTAAATGACTGCAACATTAGACCTAGTGCACTCTAATCTAGCCAGGGCTTGGAACCAACTTGGTTGGAAACTCAATTAACTTAGGTCCTAAAGGTGCGGTGAACATTGTTTTAAAAGGTGGTTTACTGAAACAAATAGAATAATCTATGAATTAAGTGCTTTGTATGCGTCCCAACAAAATAACATAGTTGCAATAATCCCTAAAGGAATCAAAAGATGTCATGTTAACAATTTAGGTTTACCATCATCATGTGTGGAAAGTTGTATTGTCTGTCAAGTTTTATACTAGGTATTGTACTCCTTGAAAACCTTAGAATAAACCCCATATGATATTTGAAATGGAGATACATTCAACATGTAAAACTTAAATATGGGAAGGGGGTGTATGGCCTTAGTAGGGTTTTCCAAACTTATATAAAGTCAACTTTGGTCCCCAATTCATCGACTTGTTCATAATATTTTATGCTCAGGACAAGTAGCAAATATATATATTCTTGAGTGAGAAGCTTTTCTTGGGAATCTAGAGATACCAAGACTTTAGAATAACATATTTTCCTTGAAAAAATATGTGTGACTTCAATACCTATTTGCATGCTATTATATTTCCTAATACCTTATCTTCTAATACTTATTTGCATGTCAAAATGGTAATATTTCTTTAACGCCTCTAGCTTTGAGTTCTAGTAATGTCCCAAAATATAAATATATGAGTAATAAAAGACATATGTCTGAGTCCTGTATTTGGCTTATCTATATCTTTACCACTTGTATAAGGTCCATAAGGAGATAATAACATGCTTTCTACTACGATAAGATCTAGTAGTGGCTAGTTTTAAAAAGAGGTTGTTTATAGTGAAATTGTATTTAGTAGATCAAACCATGTGTGGAACTAACAAATTAATTAAGGTTTGTAAACCAATTAGTAGTAAGTAATTTTTGTCTTTTGAGACCTGGTAGGTTCAATAGGAAAAGTTATGGGTAGATTCATCATTCGAGGTTTTACCCAAAGGCTTAGATTACTCTGGAACCCACTAACTATTGACCAAGATTTCCACCATTAAATTTTTTATTATCTTAAACCATCATTCATGAACCAGTCATACATTTGGTGGATGTCAAGACCGTGTTATTTGAATAAGATCTAGATGAGATGATCTATATGATTTAACTTGGATCATTTGTTGTATAGGGAACTATGAGGAAAAGATTAATAAGTCACTATATGGTATGAACTAGACACATAAAACAACAAGATAGGAAAAATATATTTGAAAACTTTAACATGTTATCCATGAGACTTGCTAAGGATCATATGAACCCAATCCTGGAAAAAAAATTCACAGTTTTTTCAAGGGAATTTAGACATTGGTCAAGTAGCATTACAAAGAACAATACTGACCTAGATTGTTTTTTTTCTAGTTGTTGATTTAGGACATCAACTCCTTTGGAAAAAGATGTGTAAAGATGTTAGATACTCATGACACCTTTTTTGACTCAACTCACCTAAACTAAAGAGGATTGATCTTGACTTATATTATCAATTAAGTCCCTTTTTTAGATTATTAAACTGGTTGTAAAGCTTCACTTTAAGCATTAGACTACTCTATTTTTGTTCAAGAATAAATATCTTGAAGCGTCAACACAAGGTAATTAAGCATACACTTGATCTTATCAAAAATTTTCTCAAAGACTTTAATGGATCCCTATATCTATCTAAGATTTACCACAGTTCACCACGTGATCCTTCAAGCAAGAGACCCGCCTTAGGAAACCAAACACTTAGAATAATGGACAAATCCTTAACATTTAAGTATTTGAGACCTATAAAATAAAAACCGAGTCCTTTAAACTAGTGCCGATCAGAAAATACATAAAGCACGCCATGATCAGTCTAAAAGACTCATTTCAATGACAAAATAGCCAATCCTATAGTGGGAGAATCGTGAGCTCAGTTTCTCATCCTTATATTTCTATCTCCAGTGGAGTAAAAGTTCCTTTGGTCCAAGCTCGATAACCCCAACAAGATTTTACATATCTTCGAGCCAAAATTTCTTTTGCCATTTATCTTGCTCGTATTGATCTCATTGATCACAACACTAAAAAATCTAATAATCCCTGATTTAGGTGTGGAGCGGTAATATTCATTCTACCCTCAATATTGTTGTCAACAATTTGGGGTAACACATTCAGTTTTTGTTTGGGATTTCTTTTTTTGAAATACATAAAGTGCTTTTAAACCTTTAAAAGTTTTATAAATTTTCAAAAACAGTTTTAGAAAAAAAGTCTTAAAAGATCATTTAAAGTAATTCTAGATCTAAAATTATTTTTTAATATTTTTTGACAAATATTCTTATTTCTACTTTTTTTTTTTGTCAAAGAAAGAAAAACTTCCAAAGATTATGAACGTTTATACAACGATTTTAAAAAGATATAAAAGTCATTGAGCGACCCATTCCTCCATTTTGAGGTATCGATATTGCGTCTGGCACTTTTAGCTGCAAGGTCTGTGACGTTATTAAACTTCCTGTTGACGAAGTCTACCTTCCAATCAGGGAACTTCGAAAGCCAGCTCTTCATCTCGGCAATAAATGGAACAATTTGCCATCGAAGACCTGTGTTTTTTGTTATACCTTGAATAAGTTCAAGGTTATCAGAATAGAACGAGGCACTGCGTATTTTACAACTAGCAGCCTTTCTCATCGCCAGTAAGACTGCCCAACATTCTCCCTCAATGGGGCTTCTGACAAGACACCTGGATATACCCTTGTGTGTCACTTTCCCTTCCTTGTTAATCGCGATAGTTGCAATACCTGCAAGTTCATACTCCTTTTTGTAGGACGCATCACACATAAATACATATTCTGAATCATCTGTAAGTATTGGGTTGTTCTCAATCATGTCTTCATTATGATTCTTCCCCTGTCCCTTGATTTTCGTATTCTTACTTTTGAAGAGTTCATCCATTACAGAGTTGACTTTGTATAAAACATCTTTAATTGCCCAGGGGGATTTGTCATGGAAACATTTCATTTTAGCTTTCCATATGTTCCATAAGGTAAGTAAAAAATAGGCCGTGAACTCATTTTGGTCCCATCCACTCTTAACATATTTTTTCCGCATTTCAATTAACCATTCTCCCAATTCATATTTTTTATCCTTATCAATGACCATTTGAAGTTTCGAATTAGCCCATACCGCCATGCTAAGAGGGCATTTGATGAAAAGATGTTCGATGTCCTCTTTATCCAATTCACACCATTCACAAGTGTCCTCTTTTAAGATTTTTTTTCTTTTTAAGGTTCCACTTAGTGGGTATAGCTCCGTTGCATACTCTCCAACCAAAAGATCTGACTTTGTTCATGACATTCGACTTCCAAATAATATTCCAGAGGTTACTATTCTCATGTTTACCTTGGTGAGATGATTGCGCCTCATTCTGAATCTCCATATCCACCAATTTATGATATCCAGACTTGGTATTATAAATTCCGTCCTTGGTTAATGGCCATATTAACTTATCTTCTTCCTTGTTAACAATCACTGGGATCTTACAAATATCATTAATTAGGGTTGGAGGGAAAGTTTGTCTGAGAAGCTCAATGTTCCAATTTGACATGTCATCATTAAGTAGTTGTGTGACAACTTCCAATTTGCAACCAGCAGGTCTTTCAAGGGAAATATTGTTGTTGATCCATTTTTGGTCCCATATATTGATGTTAAGCCCGTTACCAATTCTCCAAATCGAGTGTTGTTTAATAAATTGAATACCCTTATAAATGCTAGCCCAACTCCATGATCTTCTCCTTGCTAACTTAGTATTGATGATGCTGTCAAAAGGAGAGTATATTCCTTTTAAAACCTTGGCAACCAAAGAATTGGGATTATTAATAATTCTCCACGCTTGTTTAGCTAATAAGGCAAGATTCATTTTTTGAAAGTCTCGGAAACCAATTCCTCCAATATTTTTGGATCTTGCCACTTTCTTCCATTTAACCCAATGAATTCTTTTCTTAGTGTTCGAATCCCACCAAAAGTTAGCCACAATTCCTGATAATTTCTTGCACAGAGTCTTGGGAAACTCAAAGATGGACATAGCGTAATTGGGTATCGATTGAAGCACTGCCTTGATAAGGACCTCTTTTCCACCATCAGATAAAATATTAGCGAAAAAATTCGATGATTTATTAAGTAACTTATCTTTGATATAATTAAGATTTTCGGACTTTGCTCTTGTAAGAGAGAAAGGAATTCCCAAATATTTACCGAAAGATGAGGTTCTTGTGACATTAAGTTTACTAGCGACTTCCTCGCAAATCTTCTCTGGGGTACCTTTGCTGAAGAGAATAGATGACTTTTGAAAATTAATTCGTTGCCCAGATGCTTGACAGAAAAGAGATATAGTGTTTTTGAAAGTCTCAATTTCCTTATCATCAATATTAATAAAGAAAAGAGCATCATCGGCAAATAAAAGATGAGTAAGCATCGGGCAATTTCTAGTAATTTTAATACCTTTGATGTTCCCTTCCCGGCATGGGTAATTAATCAGCCCAATAAGACTCTCCGTAAGAATTGAAAAAAGAAGAGGGGATAAGGGGTCCCCTTGTCTGATTCCTCTGGATGGTGTAAAGCTATGTAATCTTTGACCATTAATTTTAATTTGAAGCGACACTGACGATATACAATTGTGAATCCATTCAGTCCATTTATCGCAGAAGCCAATTGCTTTTAATGTTTGAATAAGAAAACTCCAATTGACTTGGTCATATGCCTTGGCCATATCAATTTTAACCGCCGCATAATGTTTATTAGATTTCCTTTTGTTTTTAAGAAAGAAAGAGATTTCCTGCGCGATAAGAATATTATCTTGTATGCTTCTTCCTTTAATGAATGCCGATTGAGTAGGTGAAATCAAATCATCCATAATGGGTTGCAATCTATTGGCCAGAATTTTTGAGATAATTTTATAGCTGAAATTAAGACATGCTATTGGCCTATAATCCGCCACTGATTCTTGATAATCACCCTTAGGTATAAGTGTGATCAAAGTATCATTAAGGCCTTTGAGTGAAGTATTGTATTTAAAGAAGTTATTAACTAAAGTGAAGACATCATCTTTCAGAGTTTCCCAATTTTCTTGATAAAAATTACCTGGTAAACCATCCGGACCTGGGGCTTTAGACCCCGACATATCAAAAACCGCTTTTTTAATCTCATCGATATTTGGTATCTTAGTAATTTCCTCATTTATTTTGTTAGAAATCTTGTTAGGAATGTATTGAGCTATGTCTGGGCCTTGCGTTGGTGAATCATCAGAGAAGAGCTTAATGTAATAATCCCGGATAATATTTTTAATTTCTCTTTCATTATCAATCCATATACCATCCTTATTTTTAATGGTGTTAATTCTATTAATTTTCCTTCTAAAAAGGGTTTTTGCGTGAAAATACCTTGTATTCTTGTCTCCTTTTTTGATCCATTGATCCCTGGCCTTATCCGCCCAATAAAGTTCCTCTTGTCTCCATGCATCTTCCAACTTATTATAGATATCTTTTTCTTTGGTCCAATTTTCTTCTGAGGCACATTCGTCTTGGAGAATAGATAATTCTTTTTGATATTTCTCTATAAGTTTTCGATTATTACAAAAGGTTTTTTTACTCCAACCCGTAAGAGCAAGGCAAAGGGTATCTCTTTTCATGCAAAAATCTTTAATAGAAAGGGCATTCCCTTGCTCGATCCAAACCTTTCTAATGAAATCTTTACACTCATCATTTTCTAACCATCTGGATTCAAACATAAAATATTTTTCAAACCTCGATTTAGGAGTATCAATAGATAATATCAGAGGAGAATGGTCCGAGCCAATAGCTGGAGGCACTTGAATTGCCGCATTAGGAAATTTTTCATGCCAAGATAAAGACGCAAGTCCTCTATCAAGTCTTTCTTTAACGTTTTCTTCTCCCTTTCTTTTATTAGACCAAGTGTAAAAACACCCTTTACTAGGTAATTCTAATAATCCATTTTGATTAATGAAGTTATTAAAGTTTATAATTCTATCAAACTTAGTACCTCTTTTACCAATTTTTTCCGAAGTTCTAGCGATGTCATTAAAATCCCCGATGAATAAGGTAGGAGTGTCCACTTTCGAGTGCCAATTAGATAGTGAAGTCCATAAATTATTCCTTTCTTTTTCACACGTAGGAGCATACACACACACCAAATACCAAATTTCTTTATTAGATTCCATAATCTCCGCAATTACAAAAGACGGGCCTGAATTTAAAACCCTAAGACAAACGGAGTCTTTCCACATTAGTAGAATCCCCCCAGACATATAAGATCTTCCCCTGGGTTCGACTACGTGTGAATTTTCAAAATACTTAAAATGGTTACAAGACGAGAGCTTACTAGACCTTATTTTAGCTTCTAAGAGACAAGCAATAGAGAAATGATATTTCGACAAAAGGGACTTGAACATATTTTTCGTCGAGGGTGCCCTCGCTCCTCGACAGTTCCACACAAGCACGCTATCCATCAAACTCGGCCCTATTGAGGGATAGGCCAAAGTCCCTTGTAGTAGTAGGAGGCCGGCTTTCCATCACGAGAGGACCCCGTGTACTTGCCACCTCTTCAAAGTTTGAATCTTCATCCGAGTCTTCACCAAAATGTCCCTCGCATCCATCTCCTTTGCAATAGTATATCTTCTCCTTATCATTTTTCGAGTCCATTTTGTTCCCCTCATATTGATTAGAATTCTTGATTTGATTTTTCACTTCATTGAAGCTCATATAAAGTTCATCCACAAAGACTTGCATATCACAAATCCTTCTCTCCATTAAGTTAAAGTCACCTTCATTAAATTTTTGGGCCTTATTATTTAAGCCCAATTGAATAGGAGCTGGGGCTTCTTTCCTCTTGAGAAAATTGGGCCAAGTGAATTTTTCTTTAGGACTGAATACACGACATCTAGGTTTTGTTAACCATCTCTTTGGGCTCTCCTCCTCTTCTCTAGGAAACTGACTTATATGCACAGACTGGGAGTTATAAGACTCTTCATCAGGTTCGAAGGATTCACCTTCGAAGTCATCATAAACCAAGACCTTCTTACCCTTATCCACCTCTCTTTCATTCTGTATCATACCTCCATGGGGCGCAGCAGCAAACGGGACCTCATGAACCGTGGGGTTGATGTTAACAGCTGGAAGAACACCAAGAGAATTCGAGACGAGATGAAAATGGGATTGACTTGATCCCCACTCTCTTTCTTACTAGCTTCATCCTGTGTGAATTTGCGATACATTTCATCGATGTCGATCTCTCTCGCATTAAGAACTTCATTAATAGCTTGGTTGCTTACAATAATGCTCATCCCCACATCACCCAATTCTTCTCTAAAAATCTTGAAAATAGAAGGGTAGTTTTTCTCTGATAATTCAACAGGACCATCAAGCGAGGAAACCTTGTTATATATTTCTTCAAGAAGTTCAGAATTCTCTCTTTTCCTCTTGGAGGAGTCATTGTCATTCTTTTTACTATCATTGTTTTCATCACGCGTAGGAGGTTGATTTGGGATATTAATGCTCCCAAATTGCAAGTTTCTTGAAAGAGCATTGTTACCATTATTAAAACCACCCTCGTCGTCTTCATCATCACCATCTTGGCGTCTAAAAGGGTAAAACCTGATTATTTCATCGAAGTTGCCCCATTGATCTCTTCTTCTTATCACGTGAAATACTGAGTCTTCGTTCCTCATCACCATATCCTTTGACCAGTTGAAGAATCTAGCTGAGTCATCATTCCATCGTGGTCTAACCATGGCAGTTGAGCAGCTCATTTTGTTATGTCCTAATCTGCCACAGTTAAAGCAGAAAAGGCCAATGCTTTCGTATATAAAGCCCACCCAAGCGAGGCCATCCAGTTGATTGAGATAGACTCCAGTCTTGATTGGCTCGTTGACATCAAAATCAGCACGGAAGCGAATGAACCTTAAGTCATCAGAGTCAGCAATGGGGTAATCCACTTCAACTACTTCACCTATGTAGCTGCCAAAAGCTTCAATGGCATTGAGGTTATTTTGTATACCAGCAAGCCCGTAGATACGCACCCAGACTGAGGATGTATCGAGATCAGCTTCTTCAAGTTTGGTGTTGTTGTCCACTTTAGTAATGAGGACATGCATGCCATGAATGAGACCTGGTCTATTAAAGAACAATCTTTCAGCTTCTTCTTCCTTATCCAGTGTGATTTTAAATACATTAGTTTGGAGTTCTTCGAAAAGAATTCTGCATTTGATCCCCCATGAATCTAAAACCACCTTGCGAAAAGTTGTGAAACCGATAGCTCTGTCTGAGACAATTTTTGCAAAGAAGTTAAATTCTGAGTTAATGGGTTTGGCAGAAGCGGTTTTAGTGGCGAGTGAAAGGGACTCAAGTTTTAAGAGATTTTCATTTTTGGTTCTGGCGAGTGGAAGAAAGTGATTAGCTTTTGAGGTCATGTTGTGTTTGAATGAGAAAATAATTTTCAGATGGGTATGTTTGTACTGGCTGTGTGGATCATCAAACGTTGTTACCAGGTATTTAAATAGTTCAGAAATGAACCAAGAGAGCTTCAAGAGACAACAGTTCATTGCCGCCCTATCCCATAAATCTTTGCAAGCCAAGTGTCCAACGCGTGCAATATAAGAGCAGATGAAGGGACTAATACAATAGATGGTATTTTCAATATATAGATAATAAGAGGCGTGATACGTAAAGATATCCCAAAACTTAGGTATCTCGAATATCATCGCAAATATAGGCTTGTAGATGATAATATAATAATTCAAGATGCTGAGGTGTGAAACTTTAAGCCAATGATGCGTAAGCCAAATGGAGATGAAAAAATAAGATATAATCTCAGCCGTAATATTGAAAGTTTCGAAGCAAAAGTGCAAACCGGGTTGTATACGCAAAAGGTATCTATCTGCAGAACTCTTGGATTTAGTTAAATAAAATATCCATACAATAAGCCAATTCTCACGCCTCGTGGTTCTATTGGTGAGAAGTATAAAGTAATACAGATTATATCTACTGAATAAGTAGAGGTCTATAATATCTTGAAAGAGGGTATAGACATAGTTGCAGATCAACGTTAAGCTTTGATTTTTAGATTTCCTTCCTCTGATAAAAATCTGTACAATATAATAAAATAGCATAAATAGGGAAGATAAGAGAGGAAACGTACTTGTGCAATTGCCTTGTGCGTTTATTAGAAAGATTTGCAGCAGGATAATGCAGATAAACCAATTAATATACATATATAAATTCGTTGCTCCAAGATTATAAAATTGTTTAATAGTATAGCTAGAATCCAATAAGCTTATCATTAGATCATGTATATAACTTCCAGTAGTGATATTAAGCAAGAGTATAGCATTAGATTTATTCATCCAAGAAAGGATTTGGTTGTAGTAGAGAAATAACTTAATAACATCATCAGCTCTGTATCTATAGTTGAAAAAGCCTTTATATATTCCTTGCATGTATAGGTCAGATCTTTGATTCAGTAAATTACTCATAGAATTGTATCTATTAGTGTTAAAATAGGTTATACTATCATAGTAGACCAGGTGCAAGTGGTATAAACTCAAATTAACTTGATAAATATTAGGGTAAGAAACATAACTTATAGTTTCTGTCTTGAAGCATCCCTTCGAATTGTTCCAAATGAAATTGACATTCCATGGGATTAAATTAGTAATTGAGTACACTATTTGATAGAGGTCATCTTGATAAAAGGCCAAATCACAATGCTTAACAGGGTAAAAAGAAACTTTCTTATCCATAATCAAATAAAACCAAAAACGAGTAAACAAGGCTTGCATGTGCTTACAGTAGATGTAATAGTTAATAGAGTAAGGATTAAAACCAGTAATTATCCATAACCCAGCCGAAGCCATCCCGTAGTTGAGCTGCATGTGAAAGAAATGGCCGAACCAGCTCTTTAAGGCCATTAAAAGGTTTTCAACATTATTAATTGGGGGACCTCTATCAAATTCAAGGAGGAGGAGAGTCATCATCGTAATAACCAGCATAATGAAGAGGTAAAAGGTCATTAATTCAAGTAGAAAATAAGGTTATTGAAACATAATAGAGGAAGAAGAAAGTAGGGTTGACTTTTATGAAGACTCAATTTTGCAGAGTATTTCTAGAGAGAGAAAATAATAAAAGGAAGAAGAAGGTAGAATGCTTATTATTTCTACTAGACAGTTATAAAAAATAAGATTATATATGATTTTTGCTTTAAAATTACATATGACTTAGTCATTGTATCTTTTACATGTCAAAAAAAAAAAAAAAATTATAAATAACACAGGCCGTGAAAGCTCTCATAAACCCGTAGGCCCACAATCCTCTTTGGCTATCAAAACCGGTCCAAACATTAACATTCGAGAGAGGTCTTCATCGTCTTCAAAGAAAAAGAACTAAACGCAGTCTTTTACCTCACCGTTCATCATCTCCACCTTATCCTCCATATCTCTTTATAATTTTACAGGTAATTTTCACTCTATACACACACGTACGAGCATTTTCCCTTGTTAATTTTGTGATAATTTTTTTTATCTTTTTAGTTTTGTTTTCTGCTTGAGACATTTTAGCTCACATAAACCCTCAATTTTATGTTACATTTTAAAGTTTCACAACATTTTGTTTGAAGTTTTACATTTGACATGTTTATTAATTATGTAAAAAAACTAACAGTGTAATATTGTGCTTGAGGAATTTTATATTGTTTTTAAATAAAAATAGTAGTAAATGATCATATGGGGAAATCAAAAGATAAGTTAAAACTGTTAGCGAAGCTAAATGATAGTGAAATTAACCCAAGAAAGAGTTGATTGTTGATTTTTGATTATCATTCATGTAATATTTGCAGTGAGCTTGCAAAAATGGACAGAACTTTACCTGAAGATTTGATTGTCGAGATTCTAGTAAAATTGCCTGTCAAGTCATTGGTGCGTTTCCGGTGTGTTTCTAAAGCTTGGTCTCGTTTGATCAAAAGCCCTAATTTCATCACCTTGCACCTAAAACAAAACAAAGCTGAATGTGTTTTAATTACCCGGTTTGTTCATTCACCTGAATCACTAACTCGAATCTCCTTAGATAAGGAGATACCTTACAGCTTTGTTCAAAGGCCTGTAGATGTGTTGTATGGTATAACCCCCGAGGTTTCATTGCCTTGTAATGGCTTGATTTGTTTCTCAGATAAACGAAACATTGTTTTAGCTAATCCAGCTACTAGAGACTTTAAACTGCTTCCTAGTCCAGACTTTTTTGCATCTTCAAAGCCCGGAAGCAAAAGCAAGGTTTATGTAGAAGCATTTGGTTTAGGCTTCGACTCTGGGAAAAACGAGTATAAAGTTGTTACGTTTATGGTATATAAAAAAAATAGAGACATAACTGGGGTGTACAATCTTAGTACTAATTCATGGAAAAAAATAAAGTTTGAGTTTCCGCAAATGTATGCTCCGGGAGCACCTTTAAATGGAGTATTGCATTGGGTAACTAGGACTTTGGACGGACATAAAGACTCCATAATTACATTTGATTTGAACAAGGAAGTGTTTGGAGAGATGAATTTTCCGGATGAAACTTTTGGTACGGGTTTTTGGAAAAATATTAAAGTGGTGAGGGATTGTTTGAGTGTGTTTGATTATCGTTATTACAATGGTTTTAAACAGTTAATTGATATATGGGTGATGAAGGAATATGGTGTGGTGAAAAGTTGGAGTAGAAAACTTAGATTGGACCCGCTTGAAGATATAACGCTGTATCGTCCTCATTTGTTGTGGAGAGATGAAACTGCAATTTTGTGTGAATCTAGTAATGTAGATATTGTCTCTTTTGCCCTTGATTTAACTCATGAGATTACAAGGTTTGGATTAAAAGGTGATTTTTGTATGTTATACCAGGAGAGTTTAGTTTCTCTTAGTTAGTTTAAGAAGAGGTACTATGTTATGTTTATATTAATTTCATGTTTTTGATTAGACTCTCTGATATGTAATAGCAATCAAGTGCAGTGTTTATGGTTGAATTTGTTTTGGATAAACTTGTGTTAAATTAGTAAGATTATCTTTCTTCTTTCAAACATATCAAACAAAAACTCTAAATCGGAAAACAGAGACCATCCAAAGGTGTGACCCGCAATACATACTCTATTCTTATGTAAAATTGTAAACTTCTTTTTATCAAACTTCACCATTAACATGCTCACTGTTTCATTCAACATGTCCAAACAATTACCTATCACAATCGTAAAATCACTCAACATGCTTAGAGATATATACATAAAAAAAGTGGACAATTCCAATATTTTTATCGTAAATGAATTAAATTCGATTTCCATTTTCGCCCAATAACCAATTGTCATATATACCGAATCATTCTAAAAGCCAAACACCTTATTATAACCAATTGTCATATATTCTGTGACCATGACAATTTTGTCACAGAAGAGTCTTCAGAATTGTTGTTGTTATCGATATCTTTAGATTCCATGAACAAGTTTCTGAAGCGCAAATGAGTAATTAAGAGGTTAATAGTCCATTGAAGCCCTGTGAGAAGGATATCAAAACGGAAAAGTTGAACCATTTTTCATTCTGTTAAGGCGATACAGAATGAAGGAATACAGAATATCAGTTTGGAGCAAAAAAACATTATACCCTTTATTGCAGAGCCTAATTTTAAACAGATAGTAATGAAACAAGTTTGTAAGCAATGTAACTAAAAGGAAAACGAAGTTACAGTTAATACTGGTCTCTCGAGCCTGGAAAGACACCTGATATAAAGATGAAGAGTTCAGGCTCTGTTTATAATTTATTTGAAAGAAAGGCTGGTTTTAGGAGATAATCATCAAGCATTACAAAAGTGCATAGACAAGGTAAGTGTTTTTGAGATTTGATTGTGCCTTTGATCTTAGAGTGGGACCCGAAACCGAGATTCTAATTAAGTTACAAGTTAATACACTCCATTCCAAATCATATTAAAGAAAGTACTGGCGAGTGGTGCAGTTTAAATGAATAGATTTTATATTGATTACTTTGTACTATATATCATACATATACAGTAGTGGTGTACAATCTGTGTTTTTTTTGGCATTTCAAACTTCATCAAAGTAAGTTTCTTCTGATTATAAGGGAAATTGAACTTAAATGGATATTTACCTGCACCCATGTACTCCACCTTAAGTGATATTAAATTATTGAGAAACCCCAAGCATCAAGAATCGGTTGCATTTCGTATCTTCATCCCATGAATCTAGAACTCTACATCTTAGTTTCAGAATGCCTGATAACCTTCTCAACATATCTCCATATTGTCTCGATAAGCAAGAATGTGTTCTGAAAAGGTTTATAGATTTTCTAGAATGGAAGAGGAGTTCTCAAGTCTGTTAGTCTCCAAATCAAAAGAAGAAAAAGTATGTATATGAATATGTCTCAACTTTATCATGTCACATATACAATCTGCTACTTTTACAACTTCATCATTCGAATTGTTTGAAATGAAAAGTTTCAAGGTTCCAAATATTGGATATGGATGGTGTAATAAATTTCACTGAGCTTCTGACGGCCAAGTACCTTAGCAGAACAAGAACGCCAACCTCTAAAAAAGAGTCTCCTATAATGAGACGTTCAATATTCAATATCCTATGAAACTTAAACTTGTTATAAATAAACCAAATTTCACATGAATGGTCCCTCGAGATATCCTCAACATTTATAGATGTACAAAACAGTGATTGTAGAAATGGCCCATAGGACATCCCTAATTTATCCCATTTTGAATTAATCCGGAAATGACGCTGGTAATATATTGTAGGTGAAGAAGAATACAAGAATTCGGTCTGCAAGAATTTATCTTCTATAACTTTGCTTTTGAGGAAGTCACGTACCGCAAGATTATAAACACAAGTGGGTGCCTTGCCAAAACCAATTCCGTTTAAGCTCGGCTAAACACTACTAGAAACAGCGTATTTAGGGACGAAAAATTACCGACGACCCGCGTTTTGTCGGTAAGTTTACAAACTAACCGACGACATTCGTTTACCGACGACAAACTCGTTGTCGGAAACTGGTGACGACAAGAATTTGTCTATAATGTTCAGCATTTCGTCGGCAATATATTTTTTTTATTTGGCTTCCGAAATGTCGTCGCTATATTTGCGACAACGTCCTTCGTCGCTATGTTGTCCATATTACCGACGAAGCTTTTGAAGTTACCGACGAAATACGGGTCATCGCTAACTGAAAAACCTATTTAACGAAGACAGCAGGTTTTTTAACTCACAAAATACCCAAAACCCCCAAAAAAATTTCTCCGATTTTTCTCTAAAAAACACAAATAATTTTTTTTATTTCTAATTGATTCTCCAATTCATCTTGCACCATTCCTGGGTTCATAATCAAAGTGGGGCATTATCAATATCCAATTCCATCACACAATTTAAGGTAATTTCATGATTTTTTTTTTGCTTTCTAATTGTGTTTTATTCTTGCTATATGATTTGAATAGGTGAATTAATACATTTTCAAGGTGGGTCATGATCATCAATGTTCATCTTATCCATCCAATTCAAGGTATTTTCAATAAATTTCATGCTTTTAAATATTTTTATTTATTGAATTATACTAGTTGCTATAAAATATGATTAGGTTTACATGTTTATTATTATGTTGTAAATTATGCATGTGTTGTTTTACTTATATTTTGTACTCATATATTTTTATTTGTTTAATTAATTATATGAAATTTTGTATATATTTATTGTGTTTTAATTTTATTCATTCAATGATTTGTAATATTTATTCATTCAATGGTTTGTAATATTTATTCATTCAATGAGTTTGTAATTTTTAGTCATTCATTGGGTTGTAATTTTTTATTATGTTATTTATTTTGTTGTAATTTTTATTCATTTTATTCATTGGGTTGTAATAATTATATATTTTATTTTTATACGAATGTAATTGTCTAGTTATATAAAATTGTAGCTAAGAGATGGCTTCGGGTATCGATAAGAGTTGGATCATTACGAAAAATTATTACATGCCTGAATATGTTTTTGGGGTTTTCCGTTTTATCAAATTTGCTAAGAAAAGTAAAGGTTATACTGGTTACTTGTCTTGTCCGTGTACGAAGTTTAATAATTACCGTCGACTATCCACCGAACAGGTTAAGGCCCACCTTCTAAAAGACGGGTTTAAGCATACCAGAAAGAGTACCGATATAGATGTGTTACGTCATCCAGTGACGGTGATAGCTGGAAACGATTTGCAGAGATACATCCAGAGTTTGCCAGTGAACCTCAGAATGTGTTTTTGGGTTTGGGTATCGATGGTTTTTGTCCGTTCTCTATGCAGAACAACTCGTATAGCATGTGGCCTGTCATATTGACCGTCTATAACTTTCCACCGTGGGTATGCATGAAGAAAACCACATTCCAGCTTTGTTTGTTGATTCCTGGCCCCGTTCACCCGGTAAGGACATGTATGTCTTTCTTCGACATGTTATAGATGAGTTGGACAAGTTGTGGGATAAAGGGATCCTTACGTATGATGCCCACAAGAAGGAAGAGTTTATGATGAAGGTTTGTTTGTTATAGACGACTAATGATTACCCCGCTAGGTCATACACTTCAGGATGGTCCGGTCAAGGTTACTTAGCTTGTCCAGAATGCATGGATTCTACTCCGTCATTGAGGGTGAAGAAAGGGTTTTTTTTACTTTGACCATAGACGTTGGTTACCTGCCACACATCGTTTTTAAAAAGACAAGGTTTCGTACCCGCTTCCGATTATAGGGGCTCACCGAAGAAATATACTCCTGCCGATATTCAAACACAGTTAGATGGGCTTCCCATTGTGTTTCCCGGTAAACATAAGGATTTTTGGGGCAAGATCGTGAAGCGAACTGTTCCACGACGATTCAATTGGAAGAAAAAGAGTATTTTTTATCGTTTAACTTATTGGTCCGAAAATTTGTTGAAACATAACATTGACGTTATGCATTACGAGAAAAATGTGTGTGATAGTTTGCTCGGTACAGTTATATGTCTTGATGGGAAAGTTAACAAAGATAAAGTGAAAAGCGAGAATAGATCTTAAGGATATGTACATCAGGAAAGATTTGTGGTTGACATCGAGAGAAGGTAAACCGATACTGAAACGAGCAAAGTATACTTTGTCAACGGAAAAGAGGAAAATATTTCTTGACTGGTTGAACTGAAGTTTCCCAATGATTTCGCATCTAGTTTGAGAAATAATGTTCAGAGTGATACGGAAAAGATTATCGGAATGAAATCTCACGACTATCACGTGATGATGCAGTATCTTTTCGTGGCTAGTTACCCAGGGCTTATTGAAGACAAAGTGATTAGTGATGCGATTATTGGGTTAGCTAACGTGTTTAGAGTCGATTGTAATAAAAATCTCAGCAGGATAGAGTTAGAATCAGGTAAGGCGAAAGTGGTTCAAGTTATGTGTAGAATATAAAATGATTTTGCCTCCCACGTTTTTTGATATAATGATCCATTTAGTGATACACTTATACGATGAAACATTGTTAGGGGACCCGGTCCAAATGCGGTGGATGTACCCATTTGAAAGGTATTTGAAAAAGTTGAAAGAGTATATTCGAAACCCGGCTAGACTAGAGGGTTCAATAGCCGAGGGTTACGTGGCGGAAGAGGCGTTGAATTTCATATCAAGGTATCTTAGTGAAGAAAAAACAAAGTTCAACGATCCAGGTAGATACAACAAACCACCGTCAGTGCCAAAAGAGCTATCCGTTTTCAAGTCCCAGTGTACTCCAGTTGGCAAGAAAGAATCTGATTCTTTACCACCTAAGGAGAAGGAGCACATCGGTTGGTATATTTTGAACAATTGTGACGAACTCGAAACGTACAGGAAGTAAGTATTGTTTACTTATTTATATTTATATTTATATTTATATTGATATTTATATTGATATTGATCTTTATATTTATATTTATATTAATTTACTAATATTAATTTATTTATATTCATTTACCGTTTTAGTGAACACAAATCCACACTTTCTGGAACGAGTAGCGAAAAAGAGAATATGCACCGTCAAATTTTTAAGGAATGGTTTTTGGAAAAGGTATGTAACTTTAGGCATTGGTTTAAATATTATCTATTTTTTTTCAAAGTATTAAGTATTATTTTTGTATGACAGATTCATGGAATGGAATCCCGTGGCGATGCATTAGCTACCCTTGAGATGGTGTCCTTGGCAAACATGTCTTATTGTGCGGTGCATAAATACGATTCATGTATTGTCCACGATGTCAAGTGGGTAACTAAGTCTAAAGGTGAAAAAAGAGCGACGCAGGATTACGGGGTTTGTACCATATACGATGAAAGACCTTATTACGGTGAATTATTGAAAATCTTGGAGGTTATGTACACGGAGGGTGCTCGGTTGTGTTATTTGTTTGTAAGTGGTACAAGATGGCTGATGCAAGGACAGAACATGGGGTAACTTTTATCAACACATCAAACTTTGAGCGGGACAACGAACCATACATTTTAGCATCGCAGACCAAGAAAGTGTTTTACATTGACGAGATTGATGCAAAGAAATCAATGAAAGGTTGGAAAGCCGTTTGGGAAATAAAAGATCGTCACAGATGGAGTCCCGAGTTATGGGGTTCGGAATCACTACCTACTGACAGCGAGAGCATCAGGATACCGTTGGTTAACACTGACAGAGTTTCCGATCCGGTGAACTTGGCAATTACCGAGGAGATCGAGATTGACCCGTCTCATTTTCGTATTGATTTGGCTTTTGAAATGGTTATTGATGAGAACGAGGAAATTGATGATGACACGTGGGAAGAATATGGAGATGAAGAACCTCTCCAGCTTGATAGCGATGATGAACCTACATATAACAGTGGATATGAAACTGACTAGGGGAAAATTTTATTTGCTTTTTTTGTCTTTAAATTATTTGAGATTCTTTTGGATTTGAATTTGAATTTATTTTGATTGACCACATTTGACTCTAATAGTTGACTGAACACACCAAACAACCACATTTGACTCTAATCGTTGACTGAACACACCAAACAACCACATTTGACTCTAATAGTTGACTAAACACACCAAACAAACACATCTGACTCTAATAGTTGACTGAACATACCAAATAATCATATTTGACTATAATAGTTGACTGAATACACCGAACACCCAAATTTGACTCTAATAGTTGACTGAACAAACCAAACAACCACATTTGACTCTAATAGTTGACTGAACACACCAACAACCACATTTGACCTTAAGAGTTGACTAAATACACCGAACACCCACATTTGACTCTAATAGTTGACTGAACACACCAAACAACCACGTTAGACTCTAATAGTTGACTGAACACACCAAACAACTACATTTGACTATAATTGTGGACTGAATACACCGAACACCCAAATTTGACTCTAATAGTTGACTGAACACACCAAACAACCACATTTGACTCTAATAGTTGACTAAACACACCAAACAACCACATTTGACTCTAATAGTTAACTGAATACACCAAACACACACATTTGACTCTAATAGTTGACTAAACACACCAAACAACCATATTTGACTATAATAGTTGACTGAATACACCGAACACCCAAATTTGACTCTAATAGTTGACTGAATACACCAAACAACCACATTTGACTCTAATAGTTGACTGAACACACCAAACAACCACATTTGACTCTAATAGTTTACTGAATACACCAAACACCCACATTTGACTCTAATAGTTGACTGAACACACCAAACAACCACATTTGACTCTAATAGTAGACTGAATACACCAAACACCCATATTTGACTCTAATAGTTGACTGAATACACCGAACAACCACATTTGACTCTAATAGTTGATTGAATACACCGAACAACCACATTTGACTGTAATTGTTGTCTGAATACACCAAACAACCACATTTGACTCTAATAGTTGACTGAACACACAAAACAACCACATTTGACTGAACACACCAAACAACCACATTTGACTCTAATAGTTGACTGAACACACCAAACAAACACATTTGACTCTAATACTTGACTGAATACACCAAACAAACACATTTGACTCTAATAGTTGACTGAACATACCAAACAACCACATTTGACTCTAATAGTTGACTGAACACACCAAACACCCACATTTGAATCTAATAGTTGACTGAACACACCGAACAACCACATTTGACTCTAATAGGTGACTAAACACACAAAACAACCACATTTGACTCTAATAGTTGACTGAACACACCAAACAACCACATTTGACTCTAATAGTTGTCTAATACACCGAACAACCACATTTGACTCTAATAGTTGACTGAACACACCAAACAACAACATTTGACTCTAATAGTTGACTGAACACACCAAACAACCACATTTGACTCTAATAGTTGACTGAACACACCAAACAACCACATTTGACTCTAATAGTTGACTGAACACACCAAACAACCACATTTGACTATAATAGTTGACTGAATACACCAAACACCCACATTTGACTCTAATAGTTGACTTAACACACTAAACAACCACATTTGACTCTAATAGTTGACTGAATACACCGAACAACCACATTTGACTCTAATAGTTGACTGAATACACAAAATACCCACATTTGACTCTAATAGTTGAATACACCAAACACCCTCATTTGTCTCTAATTGTTGACCGAATACACCGAACATCCATAAAAATAAAGAAAGAAAAAAGAAAGAAAGAAAAAACAAGATAGTAAAAACAAGAAGAAAAAAAATACCGACGACATTCATAAGGAATTTCGTCGGTAAAATTGCACCAACAATTGATTGGTCAATCTGGGCGGTCAAGTTTCCCGCTCTTGAAATATACCGACGACCCGTGTCGTCGCTAAATGATGAACACAAGGGTCGTGCGTACCGAGTGGGACGTGGGTCCCTTTTTACCTACGATGTGTGCTGATTACCAAAGACTAGTGTGTCGTCGTTAAACAAAAATTCTATAAAGCCCTAACCGAGCTCATTTCTGTTATAACCTACACCAAAATTTCACCAAAAAAATCCCAAAATCCATCCTCTCCAAGCAATTCCGAGGCAATCCAGGCACCAATCCAACATCAAGGTTAGTTGTTCCAATCCAAAAATATCTTTTAATTACAACTTTTTAATTTTAATTTTTTGATTTCTAATATTTTTTTTGTTTGTTTGTGTTTTTTGATTCCTTCTTCTTGGCATGGATTCATGGATGAAATCTTCACCATTTCCACGTAACAGGTAACAATTTTCTGATTGAAATTGTAATTTTTTTTATTTTGGATTGAAAAATTTCATGATTGTATTAGCATTTTAATGTAATCCGAATTTTGATGATGATATTTTAGCTTGATGAGTATTTTTTTGGAATTAAAAACAACACAAATTAATGATTTTAATAAAAATTATAGCAAAAAAATTGTAGTGTTGATAATTTTTAGATTTTTATGTATTTGTGAATAGATATTATTTGACTAGTTATGGATTGTTTAGGGTAAATTTTGTGATTTTAAAAAGTATAAGGACTTAGTTGCAATTTAGGGTTAAAACATGTTAAAAAATTATTGAATTATTTAGGGTAAATTTTGTAATTTTTAAAAGTATAAGGACTTAGTTGCAATTTAGGGTTAAAACATGTTTAAAAAATTATTAGAATTGTTTAGGGTAAATTTTGTAATTTTTAAAGTATAAGGACTTAGTTGCAATTTAGGGTTAAAACTTGTTAAAAAAATTATTAGAATTGTTTAGGGTAAATTTTGTAATTTTTAAAAGTATAAGGACTTAGTTGCAATTTAGGGTTAAAACATGTTTAAAAAATTATTAGATTTGTTTAGGGTAAATTTTGTAATTTTTAAAAGTATAAGGACTTAGTTGCAATTTAGGGTTAAAACATGTTAAAAAAATTATTAGAATTGTTTAGGGTAAATTTTGTAATTTTTAAAAGTATAATGACTTATTTGTAAAATTTAAAAAATAAAAAGGACTAAATTGTAATATTTGGAAAAGTATAAAGACTAAATTGTAATATTTATCAAATTATAAGGATTAAATTATAATATTTAAAAAAATTAAAAAGGACTAAATAGTAATATTTAGAAAATCATAAGGACTAAATTATAATATTTTTAAAATTATTAAACTATAATATTAGATAAAAATATTAAATATAAGGACCTAATTGCAAATTTTAAAAAAGTATTGGGAAAAGAAAATATAAGGAACTAATTGCAAATTTAAAAATATAAGGACCTATTTTAAGATTTTTTGATATATAGGGACCTATTTGCAATTTATATGAAATTATATGAATATAAATAGTATAAGGACCTATTTGTAATAGTTATTTTATTTGTGCTAAATTATTATTTTTTGTTACAGATTATATCCGGTAAATTTATCATTTTGATCAAATATTTATTTTATTTGTACTAATTAATTACTTATATATTTGATTGTAATAATAATTTATTTATTTATTTATTCAATTTGTAATAATTTATTTATTTATTTATTCAATTTGTAATAATTTAGTATTTAATTCGTAAAGAATGTAATATTTATTTTTATTTATTTCTTTTAAATAATAGATGGCAGATGTAATGGCTTGTGGACATGACGAGGATGGGAGCGGCAACGATCATCCGAGGGATCCTAATCGTCAATTAGCTGATTGTGCTCAACCATCAGGTAATAAAAAATAACCGAACAATTTCAATTAATATAAATAAATAATTAAGAAATTAATATAAATAAAAAATTAATAAATATTATTCAATGCAATAGGATCTCGAAAAAGACTAAGACGCCCCCGAGGTGTCACGTCTATAAAAACAGCACAAGAGACGTTAGAAAGAGTTGGCTGGCCCATACCAGTTGACTTTTCTATTATTGATGGTACTTGGAATTTCGTGGGTGAATACGACAAACACGTTCCCCAGGTAGTGGGGTCCGCAGTTCGAGTAGCCGTGCCTCCTTGCTACAAATCATCGTCAGATGTCCCCGACCATTCTAAAGGGACTATTCTACGACGAGTGCAAGAGTCTTTTGACCTCGAGGAGTGGAGGCGACGAGCAGATTGGGGAGAAATCACAAAGAGATTGAACACGATGACACTTACGTGCTACAGGCGATGGAAGTTGGATCTAAAAATTGACTACTACAACACGAATACTACACCCCAGATGTTCTTCCAGAGTTTTGGGAAAGAGCGAAGAAGATGTGGATTGACGAGAATGTAAAGGTACAAAAGTTTAATTTTTTCTTAGCTAAAATAATATTTTATAAGTCTTTATTTATTAATTTTATAACTCTTTATTTATTAATTGTAACCGAGTCAGACGGAGATTAATAAAAAAATCGAGAGTTGCAGACAGTTTTGAGCAAGACGGGTTCCAGGAACTTTTCCCAGACTCGGGAGGTTATCATAGAGGTATAATTTCTAATAATAAAAATATAATTTAGTATTTTATTAATTTGATTTTTAATTAATTATTATTTGTTATTGTATACAGTCTAGGAGAAGCTGAAGACCGTGACGAAGGAGCCGTTGACTTTCTTTGACGATGAAACCCAGGAGGAGATTGAGCTTCCTCCTCTAAGCGGCTATTTTGATCACCTTTCTTACGATCCGATTACAGATACCTGGCGTGACCAATGTTTAGAACGAGCTAGCGTAAGTTTTTTAAATTGCTTTAAATTAAATATTTTATCTTTAACTTTACTTTTTTATTAATCTAATTTATTTTTAAATTAAAATCTAATTACAGGGTGTTTTTCGGGAGAAGATGAAAAAGAAGGTTGTGGAGGCCGGATCCGAGGTTGCCTGATGTTTCTGTCCAGGAACAAATGGATGCCATATCATGGAGGTCATCGCCCCACCCAAGACAAAATATTGGGTGCCAACCATTGGTCCGGTTCGAAAAAGAGCCCGGACTCCTACACAGCCGGATAGGCAGAACGAGGAGCTACTCAAGGCGATGCTGGAAGGTATGAACGAGCTTCGCGTGGCTCAAGGACATGACCCTATACCAGATCCAGCCTCCACATCGCCCGGGCCCAAAACTTCTTCGAGTCAGCCGAGTCACCAGCCGAGCATGGTGGACACGCTCCTCGAAGCGTTAAACGGCATGAGACTCGCCCAAGGTCTTCCCCCGATCACCGTCCCCGAGCCCCCCCGAAGTGAAGAGAGAGGAGATGAAGAGAGAGAAGATGAAGACCATTTGGATGATCCTTGATTATGTTTGTTTTTTTGTGTTGGTGTGTGATTTGACTTTACGTTGGTTTCTGTTGACTTTTATTATTCAGTTTGGATGTTAACTTTTAGTTTGACTCGATTTTAATTTTAATTAAGGTATTTTCTATTAATTTTTGGATTATTATTTATTTATGAATTTAATTTGCATTATATTTATATAAAAAAATTGAATCAATACAATATTTTTTTACAAAAAATGTACAAAAATACAATTAAAAGTTATATTAAAAAAAGGTTAGCGACAAACGAACTCTTCGCTAATATATATAAAATAAATAAATTAATCATTTATGCTGGATAAAAAAAAGAAAAATTATAGAGTTACCGACGAAAAAGTCGTCGCTAAGTTTCAAAAGTAAAGTAATAAAAAAAGAAAAATGTAAATTAATAATCTACAAATAAAAAAAATAAAAATTCATTACTTAATCACCGACGATATATGTCGTCGCTAAAGTATAAACTTAGCGACGACACGTGTTGTCGTTAAGCTTCTGAGCAATTAGGGACGAAAGCAACAATTTTCGTCGGTAAGTGGCCTTTTTCCGACGGCGTTCTAGGGACGTAAGATTACCGACGAAATTTCGTCGGTAATCCCGAATACCGGCGAATTACGGGTTTTTACCGACGAATTCTCTTGTCGGTAAACAGGCAGAATGTTGTAGTGAAATAATCTTTTCCCATCTTCTCTAAACTCTGGGATGCCGTATTTTTTACAAATCTCTCCGCTATCCATAATCTTATCAATTGTGACATAGAAACATTGACTTTCAAAAATACTCTCATGCATGAAAAACATGATCTTAAATGATTCGGTAAATACATGCAAGTCAAATCCAGTATGTAGTTTACCTTTAAACCCCTATGCCAAATACGTGCGGCGCGACCCTAAAGTTTGTGCTACTTCTTCCCACTGATTCACTGTTTTTGAATGGTAAGAAGAAGAGGAACTACAAAAGTCTTAGATTAGGTTTACATCTATTTTCATTTCGACTACCAACATTTTGTCAGGGCAGCTTACTGTTTGAAAGAATGACTCCCAGATTTGATTATTTTGTGGAGATCGGGGTTCCCTTATGCTCTTAGATTTAGCTGGAAAAGCAAACTCCTCCTCAGCAGTAATTAATACGATTCTACTTCCATTGTGAGAATCTGGGAACCATCTTTGCATTATAACACACGTATGTACAAAATGATAAGTATCAATCACAATAAGTAATCTCTGTCACTCTGCGACAATCAAACAGTAGTTTAGTTCTTCATTGTTCTTGGAACATATTTCATCTGAAAGATTAACCCATCAACATAAAAGGTTCAATAATGCCCTTGTTATGTCATTACGTGAACAAAAATTTGTAGGTAACAATAGGAACGCCACTCCAAGTTGATGACAGAAGGAGAATCGTATAATTCTTTAGCGAATGCACTCGTACCACTTCCTCCCAGACAAAAAAAAAGAACAATAAACAAAAACAAAGGTGATATTCTTGAGTTGCTCATCTCCTCCAAGAAGCATATCTTTTATCATTGTTTTCTTCCCTCTGAGATCCTCCTCCACATCTTCCATTGTCCTTTTTTCTTGCTCTATTTTGAGAAAATATAGAAAGATATCATTAAGCCAGCAGGTGCGCCGGTAAGGAACACCGCCAACAAGAACTGAATCAAGGGAATACTCTACATTATATTCCAATTTAGTAATTGTTTCAATGGTATCCTTTAAAAACAATGGCGGTTGGCTAGAGATTTCTATGAGGTCAGAATACCAGAAACAAAGCTCACTTTGCATCCTCTGAATGAAATAGTTGAAAGGGAGAGTTGAACTAGCTGTGTCTTTCACCAACTCCTCAAGATTTTCCAAAATATGGTCAATGATGAAGAATGCTCTCGTTTTTGGATACACGATTATTTGCGTCTCCACTCTGAAACGTTGGAAAGTAGGTGTATCCTTGAGCTGACCAAAAAATTTGCATAGCTGCGAACAAAGTTGAATGACCATGTGTTTATTCATTTTATTGAGATCAAATAAAGAGAAAAAGGATCCGACATTTCTGACAACAGATCTAGCTACTTGTAAATCACCATCTTCAACCAACTCTTGAGGATGATTTATGATGATTTCTTTGATAATTAACCAGACTTGATAAGAAATTCAAGGAGAGCATGAAAAGAAGAAAGAAAAAATCAATTTTAGTAATTTCCAAATCTCTCTGATAAAAAATATTGTCGTGTGCCAATAAAGGATGAACAATGGGAGGATACGTAAGGAATTTTTTGAAAGCCTCAATATCAATAATACTCTGCATAATTCTCTGAGATTTTTTGTTGAGAATTGTAGTGTGAAGAAGTAAATTAAAATAAAAGAGGCGAATATCCAAACAAGATTGAAGCAAAAGGAAAAAGAAAATGAGTGGCTATCAGGAGTACCTTATATATACCATATACTCCCTATGGTTTTACAAAGGGTAAAAAAAAACTTAGTGGTTTTAAAGGAACAAACACCTCCTATGATTTACTAACTTGTAACAATTTATCTTTTCTATTAAATATTACACAATTAATTTTTGCAACTAGGGGTAATTTGCTGCAACTCAGTCATGAGTTATACTGTAATATTTACTAGAGGGGATGAGCTGTCACGAGTTAGAAAACCATAAGGATTTTTTTGACTCTTTATCAAACCATAGGGGGATATTTGGTATTTTACTCAATTTTTTTTATCTATCTTCTATGTTAAGTCAAGTACATGCATTTTTAATAGTTTTTGCAAAATTCATACACAAGATGTAGGTGCGCATGCATAGTATTGTGACAAATGGTACCCAAGATGACACGTGGCAGCTTCCTATAAGATCTTACGTATATTGTTATTTTAATAGGAAAGTGCATACCATTATATTCCGTTGAACTCATCATTACACATCATTCGGTGAATAGTGTACACATAAAGTAACTTTATGTGTATTGTCTTATCGTGAATATAGAGCAATTAGATTTTTTGGATTATAAAAATGTATTTGAGAATTGTTCCGAATTATTTGGGGTTGATAAAATTATTGTTGTGCATGGCGGCCACGTGTAAGTTTTCCTTAGAATATTTCAAACATAGAAAATGGTACAAGTCTAAGGTTTTTCCACATGTCATCACGAGGTTTATTTGGACTATTATATTAATGTCAAATCCAAGCTTGTTTTCATATTTGTGAGAGTTTTATTGAAGAGTAAATTTTTGTAATGAAACTGTTCATAGTACCACAAAAATTGTTTTTGACTATAAGTTTGTCTTATATGATGATTACATTTATATACCATATGTAAAGCCATGGGAATTTCAAATTAATATGGTATAGTAATTCGTTTATGTTTTGTTCTAAATGGCTACCATAATATTGGTATTTGTTATGTATGGGCACTAAACCTCTTGTTTAACCATGGTTAAGTTGTTTTTCTTTAAACATGTAATTTAGACTCGTAAGGTTGATATTTTAACATGTAAAAACAAATATTTGTTAATTATTTTACCATTTAGATTAATTAATGATGATAAGATAGATATGGTTGATGGTTGAAGTGCTAGTTAGTGTTTATTGAGTTGGGTTGATGTTATATCACCTACCAAGTTAATCCGAGTCTATAAAATGAGGGTGGAGAGATTCATTTGAATGAGTATCCAAATTCGTTACTTATATTCAAAACTTGTTGGGTTAATATAGTTGGAGATCGTCAACCAGGTGTTGTTCGAGCAAACAAAATGGAATCAAATGGTAAGTTACTTATTAATCTCACTTTTCATGTTGTTAGCATATCGTTGCATGTCGTTAATCTTTAAGTTATCGTATGATTTTACGTTTGAATGTCCTAATTTTTAAGTTATCATATTGATTTATGTTTGCATGTCGCTAATCTTAATTATCGCATTGGATTTTTCATAATTACTAATTTTAGGTTAATCTGTTAGATTTATAAATAAATTAAATTACTACATCTTATAAAAATTCAATTACGTGTTTAATAAATATATCAAATTTGATTAACAAGAAAAATTAATTAGTGAGCATAATGTATGTAAAATAAATTAAGTTATATAATTTATAAACTTAAATATATGTTAACATATTATAGAAAGTAAGTGATATATATATATATATATATATATATATATATATATATATATATATATACATATATATATATACACACACACACATATATATATATATAAAAAGTAAACAAAATTAGTGAATTGTAATAATGAAGACTAAACTTAATTATTACCAAAATCTTATATGTATAGGGTTTTCGGGAGTAGATGTCAATTTAGATAAGGAGGTTTATTTTGGTGGGGATGAGTCGGTTAGATCCCTTACTCGGAAAAATGTCATGGATTTGCATTTTTCGACCGAGGACGAAGCTTATGTATTCTACATGTATGCTAATGTTACCGTATTTGGTGTTAGGAAGGATCGGGTGAACAAGTCAACTCGGAGTGATGGTATAGTTATTTGTCTGTTATTCGTGTGTTGTTGTGCCGGTCTTCGAGAAAAGAAATACTTAGAAATGAAAGTCAGGGTTAGAAATCACAAGTCAGAGACAAGATGCAACTGTAGGGTCAGGCTTCGTATCAAGTATGATCATTTATTTGAACGTTACGTGGTAACCGACTTTCATCCGAAGCACAACTACGCGTTAACCCTTGAGTCCGCGAGACATTACCTACCATCCACATGAATATAGACGAAGGTCACCTCAACCAAGTCATGTCCCTTCATGTCACCGGGGTAAGTACAAGTAAGATAATTGACATTTTTGTAAAAGAGGTAGGAGGGTATAAAGATATCGGTTTTATGAGGAAGAATTTGTACAATGTACTGCGTACGATAAGGTCGGATGAAATCAACAAGGGCGATGTGAATGTGGCTTTGGCTTACTTTGAGGGAAGGTGCGAGAGTGATCCTTTGTTCATGTTTAAGTATGCAATGGATGAAAAAATCTTCTAGATAAGTTATTTTTTTATAAAACGGGAGATCCAGGAGAGAGTTTGCAGTGTTCGGCGTTGTAGTCGTATTCGACGCCACTTACAAGACAAATTCTTATTGTTTCCCACTTGTCGTACATGCCGGGGTGGACAACAACCGTAAGACTTGTATATTCGGTATCACATTGGTGAAAAATGATACTACAGAGGCATATTTATGGGTCCTCGAAACATTAACGACAACCATGAACAAAAAAAAGATAAAATTTGTCGTAGCCGATGCTGATAGATCAATGGCTTCTGCGATTAAGATTGTGTACCCTATGGCAGGGCACAAGTTGTGAGTGCGGCATCTTAATCGAAATACAATTACCAACTTAAATATCGTAGGTTCAGTTCCATTTTTAAAACCCTGATATCTTTTACTTACACTGTCGAGATATTTGATAAAGCTTGGTGGAAGATGGTCAACGACAATGGTCTACAGATGACAGGTGAATCATGGAAACGTATGAGAAAATGGAAATATGGTCGGAGTCCTATCTACTGGGGAAGGATTGGTAAGAGAATGAACGCTAAGTTGGATCGGTTCTTCAATAAGCGTGTGAAGTTTATTGAACTAGTCAAAGAATTCTTGTTCAGTATGGTAAGATTAATGGATAACACCAACCATGAGGAGTATGTCACAAACCTAGCCCTGTACCGACGACTTTGTCAGAGGATATCGAGATACACGCTAGTAAGCAATTTACCACGGATCTTTCTTAAGGTAAGAAAAGAGTTAGCTAATGAAGACAACCTATCTCATACCTGTTAATAGATATATTCCATTCTCATACTTATATTTTTGCCTCACACAAACCAACATGTTTTACGTGCAAGGTTTCGTTTATGAGGGATGGTTCTAGGGTACATTTTGAGTGTTCTTTCCTCCGACAGGAATCACACGGAATAACTTGTAGGAATATATTCTACATGATGAAAGTTGAGGGGTTAAAGAGACCACATTCGATACTGACGGACCCCTCATAGCAGTTTAACTCTATAGGAGAAGTGTTTATTGAAATTTAGATCTACCGAAAAAGAGACCACTAGGATGGGGTACTTGAACACCAAGTGGAAAGATATGCGATTCCATGCAGCCCGGAGCGAGAGGAGATACAAAGAAACCCTCAAAGGTATAACGAAGATAGTGGCCCGAACAAGAAACTACCCAAACGATGATGGTCATATGTTAAATGTCCCTCCGCTAGTGAGATAGAGGATCCAGAAAGTGCCAACAAAAGGGGACAACTACCAAAGCACCCCGTCGATGTAGCCTATGTAGGTCAATTGGACATTAAAAGAATTTTTTTCCTAAACCAATGTCTCATATACGTGTGGTACCGCACGAGACAAATCCAACACCACCTAAATTATCGTTATTTAAAGTTCTCGTATTGTAATATTATCTAACAAATATAATATTAATTAATTGTTTTGTTTTAGAAAAAATCTTTTATGTCATATCTTATAACTCATCTTTACCAACCATACGTACTTCTTTAAATACACTACACTACACCAATAACATGTAAAAGTAACATTTATTACTATATCTTGATAATTATATATTATCACTCATAATCATGATCAATGGATAAATCCTTATATAAATACGATGTCTTCCCATTTGTGATGATATAATCTAGGTTGGAGACATCATTTTAGGTGTATTTAGGAAGTTTATACTCGATTTTTAGTCATATTATTATATTTTCATATTTCTTGTCTTGATTGGATGATTTATTATTTTTAGAGCATATTTGGTTTAAGTTGTTTGTTAATTGTGAAGTTTTAAAGATATATGGTAATTAATAAGATTCCAAATCAATTTTAAAGAGATAAAAGAAAGAAGATAAGGATGAAAATTGGAGATAAAGAAAGTAAAAGATAAAATAGGAGAAGAAAAGTTGTCAAGTAAATCTGAATTTCAGCAGTCACGTCCACTAAAGTGAAGATAACTTAAGATAGGCTAGGAATTTGGATGAATGGTCTAAACAAAAAGGGTATAGATTTCCGATACGGTCGTTTTGATATAAAGTGACTGAAAATCGGAGCAATATTGAAGAAGTTACGGCCAAAACAAGACATCTGCAGTTCTTCCCTTCTCCTATATTTTAGGAAACGAATTTGACTTGGAAAAGAAGTCCAATTGCTTGCCCTCTACTCCAATAAATCCGAATTAATGCTTCCTATACTCCTATAAATATACCCTTTAAATATTGCAAACATGTCCTTGCTCAGTTCTAAACTTTAGTCCAATCCTTAGTCATTCAAGAAGCAAGCATTCACTCCACCATCAAATCAAGCAACAAGGTAGCATTTTCTTGCCCTATCTTTTTTTTTTTGGACGTGTGAACATTATTCACCTAACATGAATCATGTAGCATTATATTTTACCGTGATGATGAGCACTAATTACATGTAAGTGATGCATGTACTTCATTTTCATTAAGGTGGTGGCCGCGTATGAAAGATAGTTAGCCTGCTTGCATGGATTTGTTTTTAAATATCTACATCATTATTTTTCTTATCTTTGGTCACATTATTTTTAGGAAATGTCAGATTAAAATACTATCTAAAATGAATTAGTATGATTAGGAATGAATCACAATGGATCAATGGTAAAATTGTGATGGAATTCTGTAGGTTATACATGTGTTTGGATTTGTGATCTACAATTCTACGAGCTAGATAATTATGGAAAACTTGAAAAACTTTACCATAATTGTCCTAGGAACGGTTTCGCTCGGTAGGCCCACCCATACTCTACTAGGTAGGGGAACTTGGTGTCGGATGCTAGTGTGGTTAGCAATTATCATGGCCATGGTAGATTCAAGAAGCCAATTGTTTTGGCTCTAACCGACCACGACATATTTGTTAGTAATAATCGTTATCATGTTTGATTATTTTAGAGGGTATTTTCATGTCACCCAACAAGTGTGTCTGCGCATTTCAAGTTCAAATATACATATTTAACCCACACCTGACAAAGAAAACAAGTTAAGGAAAAAATCTTACCGTAAAAAAGTTTCCATATACCAAGAGACGCACCGATGATTGCGCTAAACCTTTCATCGAGGCAGAGCTGCTCAGTTCATAAATCGATCACCTGAATTGAAAAAACCAACACAATCAGTTACTCACAAGTCTATAAGAACACCACTAAGAAAGTGTACACACATATGTTGAATCAAATACTTTTGGCTCCAAAAGCTCTCACATTTGTTTATGGGCCAGGTTATAATGCTCGAACAATATTATCAGTTGCCTGCAATAAAACAAAAAATACATCAACATAAATAATAATCATTGCATAAAAAAATAAATCCAATAAGTAACTACTCCCGGGCGACTGCATATCCATAAAAAACTCATACAACAATTGTCATTTGCTATTAGCCTCATCCCAGGCCTGGTCAAATAACTTTTGGTTCCACGTCTAAATCCACGTGTATGAGCAGGATTGGCCATCAAACTCGATATGTCAGCTACTTCGGGGCATGGTGGAGAAGGAATGTGGGCCTTGGTGTCGCGTAAGGTGTGATAAAATAATGAATACAATAAGTGCAAATAAACACCCTAGGCTGAGCACGGTTTCGCAAGTATTACAGGCGTATGCAAGTTTTAATGATAAATAAGATTCGTTCCTCAGAGACTACGAAGGTTAGAGAGAACTTATGCAAATTATCAAGTGCAAATCTGAAAGCTAGAATAATAATACGCAAGAAAGAAATGACAAATAGATTTTTATTTGGTTTTTGAATTAGAAAACTAAACTAATTAATTAAAGATAGAAAATTAAATGCAAGAGAAGAAGATAGTATGAGAATTTAGCTTGAGTAATTAGCAAGTAATCCCCACTAGTTTTGCCGTTCTAAACATGTAAGGGTGAATCATGTAGTATTTCAATAATCGATTTCAAGTGTGATAGGTAGTTTAAATTAGGGTTTACCTGTGTCAATAAAGACCTAAGCAAACTTTTCCTACAATTGATTAAATGGCAATACACAAAACCTTAATGACTATCTAGATCGGCTGGGTTGTCGGACCATCCTTACACTAGACGTTATGTGTTGTTTGCATAGTTAAAATATGCCTTATAAAATGACTATCTAACTACTATGAAGGTAATTCTATACGGTTGCAACCCGCAAAATAACAGATTATAAATCGAACACATAAACAGAGAAATAAAACATGGATTCAATTTAAAACATATATTTCCCAAATTAGATAGATGTCAACCAAAACTAGGGTTCATACATATATGCTAAAACTCAAGCTAAATTTATTTAATTCATACTATAGAAAGAAAAAGAAGAAATTACAGAATTGAAGGTTGAAAGAGACATAGTTGATGCAAAACTCCTTTCAAACTTCTCTTCTTGTGTTGTAGCTTCTTCCTAGCCTAAGGACTGGCCAAGGATGATTTTCTAATGATAAGAGGTTGTATTTATAGGGTATAGGAAGACCTAATTCGTTTCTTGGAGTATAAGGTAGGTTTTGGACTCCAAGCCCAACTCAAATTCGTAATCCTAGAATCTAGTAAAGGTAAGATTTTGATGTTTTTTTGTTTTGGCCGTAAATGATTTAATACTTATCTGTTTGACGCATTTGAATAGTCGAAACTGATCGTCTCGTAAAGCTCTTTAACTTTGATGTAGACCATTCTTCCAAATCCCTGGCTAATCATAAGATATAAGCCCATTTGTGATCGTAGCTGCTGGAATTCAGATTTGTTTGACAACTTTATCTTTGTATTTTTCATAATTCTTGCCTTTATCTCCAATTTCCATATTTATCCTCTTTCCTTTATCTCTTAGAATTAACTTGGCCTCTAATTAATCGCCATATATCTTTAAAGCTACACACTAAATAAACAATTAAACCCAATATGCTCTAAAAATAATAAATAATTAAATAAAGACACCAAATAGGAAAGTGTTCTAAATCATGAGAAAATCGACCTATACTCTAATAAACACACCTTAAATGATGTCAACAACTAATATTAAATCATCACAAATGGGGATAAATCAGGCCTCTACTTCCGTGTATGGATCTCGTCGCATGCTCGTCCGCACTGCTGATTCCACCTTCGAGTTACTTGGACAAGGTGTGTGGATTTGATGGCCAATGTCCACCAGTTAAATGCTCTGATCATGTTAGAAATTGCACCAAGAACCTCCCTCATCATACCCTTCAACTCCTCAAACCCCTTTCTACAAATCCCATCACTCCGGACCACTGACTTGGGCATCGTAGCTTCACAAGCCCATCCACCTTCAAACTCCTCCTCCTTAGCATCCAGCTTTCCTTCACCACAAATCTACACTTAACAAAATTTATCCTTCTAAACTTTCCTATGCTTTCACTTTCCTCTGTGTGCTTTTAGTGTCCCAATTCTTACAAAATGAAAGCTCCTCGGGTATCGCGATATACTTTGATTGTCTTTGAATGTGCTTGAGGAACAAACACCTGCCCAACAAATAAAGAAACCCAAAAACAACTAAGAACCAACGTTTATACAGATAAACGTATTAGATATAATTATTAAAAAAATTAATAAATAAAGGTGGTAAGCCTTGTTCACCTCGATAATATTCTTTATTTTTTCTATGATAATATTTACTAAGTTTAAGAAGCATAATTGTATATTTCATTGATACCGGTGTACTTGCAACAAACAATGTTAACCTAAAGAACAAAGGGTATGGTTTACACTATTTTGGATAATGGGCCATAAAATACTTACCTTATGTGAATAATGTAGGGGATGGGTCGCCCAAAATTTCGTACATGAGTACGTAACCATGAGCATACGTGCTAACTAAAATTACAAGTCCATTCTTAAGTACTTACAATAAGTATCTAAATGTGAAATGAGTGTTTGCATACATTTCCACCTCACTCTAAATACAGAAGGATTTAAGGTGCTAATTTACTGGGATGAATTGTGGGGAGTAATTTCCAGAACCCGTGTTATAAAGGGTGATTTGTTGGGGCAAGCATGTACCTTTTCTCAAACACTCCCCGCATATATATATATATATATATATATATATATATATATATATATATATTATAGTTATACAATATAGTATAATAAATATTTAAAGAATTCTAAAATTCTAATTAATTATAAACTCTAATTAAAACTGTTAATATGTAGCCTAAAGATTTAAAACTTTAGTAAAAATGAATACTAAATTTTATGGAAAAAAACAAATTTAAATATATTTTACTTGTAAGATATAATAAGAAAGCTTGTTTATGACCAACTATTTCTTATATGAGACACTTTATTCTGGGTATGTCAAGAATTTTATTTTTACAAATAGAACCTGTCTAGCTAATATTAATTTTATTTTTAGAATTAAGTAGTGCTAGAAAATTTAATTATGATTAGTTTTAGTATTACTACTGATATAATGATTTATTTTAACATAATTTTATATTCTAATATTATGAATTAAGTTCAATACCAAACATAAAAAAATTGTGAATAATCTAATTCACACATGGATTTAAGGAGTTGGGCATAGCGGAATGTGGAAAAAGCGATGTAGGGGTCGGTTAGGTTGCAAGGTTTCTTAATTTTGTAGGGAAGGGTATGTGGAGGGGTTTTAAAAATTTAGATAAGTAAAATGATTCATTTACTAAGAGGGTCTTAAGCAAAAAATATATAAAGCAAAATGGATAAGGTCTTGGAGTGGGTAGCATACGAACCTTGCTTAAGAACCAACGTCTAAAAATCCCTAAAATAATTGAATAAGGACAATACACTATATAATTTCAAAATTTAGAAATAATAAACAAAATTGAGGACAATCACCATCAGACTGTCGTCGCCGAGACACTATTCAAGTTTCTCAACGCATAACTTTTTGACTCTAAGCACGGTGGAGCCTCTAGTTTGTCAGTGTTATTGTAGATAGATTGTTGTGTTGTATGCATAGTGTAATGCGTGCTGAATTCACAATGTCAAATTCTTTGTGTATTGCTTAGTGTTTCGTACTCAGTGTGCAATTTTATTTTACAAATTCATTTAATTTTTATTAATACATAACACTCAAATTAATTAATAAACTTAAAATATACAAGAATAATTATATATATTTATAATATTTATACATATGTTTAAATTCAATTAATACTAATTAATAAACAAAATTAAAAAATTAACCAATGAAATAAATAAAAAAGAAAGAAAAAACCAATCTTTCAGCTCCGGAAATTGAAATAAAGGACGACTGCAGATGATATCACCCGCTTGACATCATAGATGACGTTATTAGTGACGTCATCATCTTTTTCTCTAAACTCGTTTTCTATTTTTGTAACTAAGATCTACACAAATCCAACTTAGATTTGCAAGATCCTCCATATCCCAACCATCTCTCTTGGTATCTCAAGCTTTACCATAGCTGAACCACCCTCTGAAACTCTGAACTCACTGAACCACTGTTTGAACCACCTTTGAATCTCCAAGCTCATAAAACCACCATAGCTGAACCACCATAGTGGAGCTTACAGCTAAAAAAGTTCACAAAAAAGCTCTAGAAACACTATTAATGGCCATAGCACAAACTGAGAACCATCTCCATATCCATAACTTGAACTTATGAACCCAGATCGAGCTCACTAACTAAACTCAAACTCAATCACACCTCACGAAGCTCCACCATAACTCGGATCTTCCATGTCTAATTCGAGCTCTATTTTTTTCTTTTTATTTTGAATATTCAGATCTGAGAGCTTGTTTATGATTGTTTTGTGTGAGTTTTTATGAGTGTAAAAAAAGTTTAAGGGTAAAGGGACGTGGATTGGGAAAATAGGTCGTGTGAGACAATTCATTTTTCTAGATCCCTTAGGATAATTGTTTAATTGTGGACCTGTTTAATTTAGTGGTACGATGAAGGTGTCACCTTTAGGATAATAAGTTTAATAAATATTGGATAACCTAACAAAAAAAATCAATAACTATCCTTACTGAATTTAATATGAAGTATTTGTTAATCTGTAAAAAAACAAGCTTGATCTATGAATACATCATCTTTTTTCTCTTTTCATAAACTAATATAATACATATCAAAGACAATCCTTTGATTTTACAACGATATTAAAAAATAAAAAGGTTGAGATGATGATGGTGATGACAACGAGAATAATATTATGGTTAGACTCATATTTATCATTATCGTTATATGCAACAATGTTATTATATTCAACAATATGGTTATATTCATAATTATCATCATTATGTTTATAATCATTGAAAATAAAAATGACGATGAAGATGAAGATAGGGATAATGACAATTTTCTATATTTGATCTTCCTTATTTTCATCTTCGTCATCATTTTTATATTCATAATTATCATTATCACCATGTTTTTTTCATGGTGTTTATTGGATATTGTTGTGCGACAATTATATTATGTTTAAAGAATGAAGATCCAAGGTCTTTATATAGGCATATGAATGCAAAGTAAATTTATGATACACGACTTTATCATTGACTGTGACATAATGTGAAATTAATATATTGTCGATATTTATTACATTAAATAAAAGGAATATAATAAAGTTAGTATTACTTTATCAAAGATTACAATGAATTGTAATAATTGTCTCATAAAAATACCAATTATGGTCAAAGATATGTCTTTTTTACAAGTTGAAGATATATCTTTCGATTTTGGAGATTTCTTATATTAGTTTTAATTTATGACAAAAAGTATCCAATTGCTATAGGTGTCATTTAACGTAAAAGTTGTGTATAGTGATTGGGTATTTATTGTCACAAAATTAAAAAAATGGAAGAAATTATTCAAATTAAAATATAAGGGAGGATATTTAAAAAAATTGACCAGATCTTGGACCATAATGGTATTTATCCAAACTATATAACACTCTCAAAGTGTTAAACCGTGCGTTGAGGTGTCCTAATTGTTTCGTGAATACCCGACTTAGGATACTATTAAATTGTTTTACACTTTATATATGCTAATTTGTACGTCTCATTGTGCAAGAGGTAATTTGGATCTCTTTTAGAGGAATTTCATATTGTTGGAGATACGTAGTGGAATTTCAAAATAAGAGAAATATACTAGTTTTTATAACTATACTAAATTTTTATTTGTGAGTATGTGTTGTAAGTAGAAAACATCAATTACTTGTTTAGAGAAAATGGTTATAGTATTCTTATTATAATGGAGGTTCGGATTGTCACAAAAAATCTTACTAGAGAAAAATCTAGTGGAATTAACATTTGGTGAAGGAAGAAAGTACATTGCACAAAGATCACATCCTCTCAATTTGACATAGATTATGATAACCAATTTTTTGAGCATCATTTCCCATTCTTTTAGTATGTAACTGGAAAGTCGTATGTAGGATAAATTTAGAGGATGAATATGTTGAATTGTGCTTGAAAATATTTGCTGAAAGTAAATGACAACATTTCATTGAATATACTATAGAAAGATCCAGATGAAATATTTTTCATCATGTCTCAAACTGGCAGTCGTTGATTTATGTAATATACAATGAATTCTCCTTGAATATTATAACTAAATTCTCCATGTGAGAAAGTAATTTACATAATTTAGGAGTATGTGAGATCCAAATAGTTATATAATAGGTTGATCTTATGAAATAAAATAAAATCTCAACATGGTCTAAAAAGGCAACATTAACTGTCGATTTCTTAAATATCTAGAATAAAAGTATGTCATCATAAGTAAATACATGTCACATCAACGACATTTCATTTCCATCATAAAATAATATTGCATGTTTTCATCTACACATGGGTCTCGGAATTTTTGTTGTATTTGTTTGATTAACTAGCCAAATTGCATTATGATGCGATACTTCATGTCTGAGAAACTTTTCATCGTCTTCCCAAGATAAAAAGGAGTCCACATTCTTCTGTAATATTCCATTACATAATATTATTAAAGATACCAGCATGGGATAAAATATTTTTCCAAAGCATCCCCACGCTTCATGCATTCTCGTGCTTAAGTCACTATTAATTATTAAAAAAACTCTTATATTTTGGATTTTTTTGTGAGTCACTCTTATTTTGTTTTCTATGGGATTTTAATACTTCAAGAATTTCTTCATACTAGTACTTTCGTCATTCTTTGTGCTTTGTGAACCTATTGTGTTTCTGGAACTTATCATGCATCTTACGATTGAATAACTTTTATTAATTTTTTTACTACTGAGTCATTAATTTTAGGACTTTTGGGTCGTCTTATGCGTCACTTAGTAAATATTATCACATTTTATAATTTTTGGGTAGTTTAGAAAGTTTCCGTCATTTAGTGTGCTTTGACATATTTATGGTGTAGATTTATTAATTTCGATGCAGAATCTGACTAGAGATCAAGGATGATACCATAAAGGTGAAAATAGTGAAGATAAAATCAAGATGATTCCCAAAGTAACCCAAAGCTTGAGTCAAAGTGAGGCCAAAGCTCGATAAATACTTGGACCCAGAGAAAAACAGAAGGAGGTCCGTGCAACAAGGGACTCAGTGGTAAAGTTGTATGTCACAATGATGAAGACAGGTAACGAGTGGCCACGTAAGACAAGTCAATATGAAGTCAAAACCATCCAATATTGCAGTTTTTTGTGGAATGACTTGTTCAGCTCGATAATATTCTTTATTATTTCTATGATAATATTCACTAAGTTTGAGAAGCATTATTGTATATATCCCTGATACCGGTGTACCTGCAACAAACAATATTAACCTAAAGAAAAGAGGGTATGGTATACACTATTTTGGATATTGGGCCATAAAATCTTTTCCTTATGTGAATAATATAGGGGATGGGTCGCCCAAAATTTTGTACATGAGCATGTAACGATGAGCATACCTACTAACAATTCAAGTTCATCCTTAAGTACTTACAATAAGTATCTAAATGTGGAATGAGTTTTTGCGTACATATCCACCACACTCTATATACGAGATGATTTAACGTGCTAATTAGGTGTTGGAATGGATTGTAGGGACTAATTTCCATAACCCATGTTATAATGGGTGATTTGTGGGGGGCGAGCATTTACCGCTTCACAAACAGTCCCCACATATATATTAAATACATTTGGTATAATATTATAGTTATAAAATATATATATATATATATTTAAAGAATTCCAAAAGTATAATTAATTATAAACTCTAATTTAAACTGTTAATATGTAGCCTATATATAAACTTTTAGTTAAAGTAAATACTAAATTTTATGGAAAAAAAATTAAATATATTTTAGTTGTAAGATATAATAAGAAAGCTTGTTTATGACTATCTATTTCTTATATGAGACGCTTTATTATGGTTATGTCATTAATTTTAATTTTACAAATATAACTTGTCTAACTAATATTAATTTTATTTTTAGATTCCAGTCGTGCTTGAAACTAAATTATGATTAGTTTTAGTATTACTACTGCTATAATGATGTATTTTAACACAATTTTCTATTCTAATATTATGAATTAAGTTCAATACCAAACATAAACAAATCATGAATAAACTAATTCCCATAAGGATTTTAGGAGTTTGGCATAGCAGAACGTGGAAAAAGTGATGTAAGGGTAGGTTAGGTAGTAGGGTTTCTTAATTTTGTATGGAAGGGTATGTGGAGGGGTTTTAAAAATTTATATAAATAAATGACTATTTACTAAGAGGGTCTTAAGCAAAAGTTATATAAAGCAAAAAGGATTAGGTCTTGGAGTGGCTAGCATAGGAGCCTTGCTTATGAACCAACGTCTGAAATTCGCTCAAATGATTGAATATGGATAAAACACTATATAATTTTAAGATTTAGAAATAAAAAACAAAACTAAGAACAATCACCTTCAGACTGTCGGTCGTCGATACACTGTTCAAGTTGCTCAACGAAAAACTTTTTGACACTAAGCACGGTGGAACCAACAGATTGTCGGCGTTATTGTAGAGTGATTAGTGTGTTGTATGCATAGTGTAATGCAAGCTAATTTCACAATGTGACATTCTTTTTGTAGTGCTTCGTGTTTCGTACCCAGAGTGTATACGCTCATTATGTAGTTTTATTTTAAAAATTCATTTTATTTTTATTAATACATACCACTCAAATTAATTAATAAACTTAAAATATACATGAATAATTATATATATATTTAGGAAAATTCTTCCATCCAATATTGGATGATCCTACACCAATAATATTAATACACATAGCTCATGTTTTAAACTTACAAGAGTAACTAACTTATTAATCTAATGACATGTGTTTTGTTATGATTATTAATGGTCATGATATGAATATTGGACCATCCAATATTGGATGGAAGTCTTACCCATATATTTATAATAATTATACATTTGTTTAAATTCAATAAATACTAATTAATAAATACAATTAATAATCTAACCAATCAAATAAATAAAAAAGAAAGAAGAAAATGATCTTTCAGCTCCGAAAATTGAAATAAAGGACGACTGCAGATGATGTCACCCGCTTGACATTATAGATGACATTATTAGTGATGTCATCATCTTCTTCTCTAAACTCTTTTTCTATTTATGTAACTTAGATCTACACAAATCCAACTTGTATTTTCAAGATCCTCCATAGCCCAACCATCTCTCTTGGCCTCTCAAACTTTACCATAGCTGAAAAACCCTCTGAAACTCTGAACGCACTGAACCACTGGCCCACCTTTGAAGCTCCAAGCTCAGAAAACCACCATAGCTGAACACCCATAGTGGAGCTCATAGTTGAGAAACTTCACAAAAAAGCTCTAAAATTTTTGTTAAGGGTCAGAGCACAAACCGAGCACCATCTCCATATCCATAAATCGAACTTATGAACCCAGATCGAACTCTTGAACTCAACTAAAACTCAATCACACCTCACGAACTCATCTCACGAAGCTCCACCATAGCTCGGATCTTTCATGTCTAATTCGAGCGCCATTTTTTTCTTTTTATTTTGAATATCCAAATGCGAGAGCTTGTTTAAAATTGTTTCGTGTGAGTTTAAAATCGTGATTTTTTATGAGTGTAGAATTTTTTTAAGGGTTAAGGGATGGGGATTGGGAAAATGGGTTATGTGAGACAGTACATTTATCTAGATCCTTTGGGATAATTGTTGTAATGTGGAACCTTGTAATTCAGTGGTACGAGGAAGGTGACCCCTTTATGATAATAAGTATAATAAATATTGGATATCCTAACAAATAAAATAAAAAACTATTCTTATAGAATTTAATATGAAGTATATGTTTATCTGTAAATATAGGGTAAAGCCCTCCTGATGCCCTCTAACTTTGTCCAAAGTGCAGCATCCGCCCCCGATCTTTGGTTTTACCCTTTCGCGCCCTTGATCTATGTACTTTTTGTCACCGTTAGTTCTTTTTCCATTTTTCTGTCAGTTGACCGTTAGTCAACGCCACATGGCGCCATGTCAGCTCCACGTCAGCGCTACCTCATCACCGTCTCTACCTGTTAATTAAAAAAAAGCTTTGAAGGTTTGAATCCTTCAAACATCAACAATGGAGGATTCATGAAAACAAAAAAACCAATTGATAAAACCCAAACCACCTACCCCATTATCCCATATCAAACCTAGCCTCATTTCTCTTCTCTGCAGCAATTGAGCTAATATAGAAGTATTTTTGCTTGGCTCATGGAATAATGGCTAAGAGTTATGGGCTTAAAACCAGCTTTTTCCATTAGAATCTTCCAATGTTCTTTATCTTCCATTCGCTCTCTTCTAGTTCCTGGTTCATCGGAACATACAGTTCTGGCTATTCTCCAGCCAAGTAAGAGTTTTTCAACTTTAAGCCTCTCTGGTGAGTCTCGGGTCATAAAGACCCCACTGCCGCTATCAATATTATCTTCGATACACCAAGCTTTAAGAAATCCGAGATTCCAAAATGCCCTTCAATTCTGAATAGTAATTTGTGCTCTGGAAGTAAAAACGCCAGTCAGAATACGAGGGAAACAAGCGTCGTGGAGGAGAAAATTTAAATTTTGGGTCCGATATCCAATGAGGAATTGAAATATATAACCGATATTAAAAGTGATGGTGTAAATTTCAGTGGGGTGTCGAGTTCTTGTGGAAGTGAGTGGTGGTTTGTGGGTTGTGGTGAGGTGGCCGGACTTTCCACTTGTAAAGGGAGGAGTTTAAAGGTTGGAGAAGAAGTGAATTTCACTCCCAAGTCTTATCTAATCTAATCACGTGAAGCAACTAAGGTTTTACCATTCCGTTGTATAAGTTTCTGACAAAATCCATCGGTGGTTATGGAATCCAGAAAATGTTCCGGCAAGTCAATCTTCTCTCAAACTTGTACTCTTTTGAGTCAATTCAACTTTTGGTGTTTAATGATTTCCCAGCTGATAAGGTTATGGAAATCTTGACCATGGCTAACAATGGTGGTTCACAATATCTGAAGACCTTTTTTACAACCTCTGTGGCTTCGAAACCAGCTGAATCTTCTACTAATACAGTTGTTGGATCAAACATTGTACCTAGTTTTGTTCCCTTTGATGCTTATATGCCCAGGAAAGCTTCATTAGCAAGATTCTCCGAGAAGAGAAAAGATAGGTGAAGAAGATGGAGGGATTATTCCATTGATACAGTTACAATTTTGTAACTGGGATTCCATTTTCGTTGCTTACATTTTATCCGTTTTAAAACTTTAGTAAAAGTTGTATGATTTGGGTAATATTTGCATAGTTGCAGGTTTGAATTTTTAACGAATTTTTTGGTTTTTTGTTTTCCCCATTGATGAAGGTATGAAGGATTCAAACCTTCAAATGATTTTTTTATATAGTTAGGGACGATGATGACAAAGACGGATGGTGCTAAGGTGGCGCTGAGGTGGCGGTGACATGGCGCCAAGTGGAGTTGACTAATGGTCAATTGACAGAAAAATGGAAAAAGGGCTAACGGTGACAAAAAGTAGTTAGATGGTGGGCGTCAAAGGGTAAAAATGAAGATTAGGGGCAGATCGTGCACTTTGGGGCAAAGTTAAAGGGTTTCTAGAGGGCTTTACCCATAAATATATGTGCTGGAGCTACGAATACATTATCTATTTTCTCTTATCATAAACTAATATAATTCATATAAGTAATAATGTTTCATAAAAACCATGGACTACTTTACGATTACATTATCTATTTTCTCTTATCATAAACTAATATAATTCATATAAGTAATAATGTTTTATAAAAACCATGGACTACTTGCTACTCTACTAGTTTTAAAAAATGGCATACCTCAACATATAAGTAAATAAACAATAAATCAAATATAACAATTAAAAAATAATTTTTTTTTTAAAAATTAATATTTTAAAGACATATCTTTGATTTTATAACGATATTAAAAAGATAAAGGTTGGGATGATGATGGTGATGACAATGACAACAACATTATGGTTAGACTCATAATTATCATTATTGTTATATGCAACAATATTATTATATTCAACAATATGGTTATATTAGTAATTATCATCATTATATTTATAATCACCGAAAATAAAAAGGCATGATGATGAAGATAGGGATAATGATAATTATCTAGATTTGATCTTCATCTTTATTTTCATCTTCATCAGCATTTTTATATTCATAATTATCATTATCACCATGTTCTTTTTCATGGTCTTCGTTCGATATTATCGTGCGACAATTATTTTATGTTTAAAGAATGAAGATCCAAGGTCTTTATATAGGCATATTAATGCAAAGTAAATTTATGTTACATGATTATATCATTGACTGTGACATAATGTAAAATTCATATATTGTCGATAGTTATTACATTACATAAAATGAATATAATAAAGTTAGTATTACTTTATCATCGATTACAATGAATTTTAATAATTGTCTCATAAAAATACCAATTATGGTCAAAGATATGTCTTTTTGACAAGTTCAAGATATATCTTCGAATTTTGGATAATTTCCTGTATTAGTTTAAATTTGTGACAAAAAGTATCCAATTTCTACATGTGTCATATAAAGTAAAAGTTGTGTATAGTGATTGGGTATTTATTTTCATAAAATTAAAATAATGGAAGAAATTATTTAAATTGAAAGATAAGGAAGGATATTTTAAAATATTTACTAGATCTTTGACTATAATGGTATTTATCCAAACTATGTAACACTTTTATAGTGTTAAACCTATAACTCGAAGACGTCACTGGTGCGTTGAGGTATCCTAATTGTCTCTTGAATACCTGACTTAGGAAACTATCAAATTGTTTTACACTTTATATAAGCTAATTTGTACTATCATTGTGCAAGAGGTAATTTGGATCTCTTTTAGAGGAATTTCATATTTTTGGAGATACATAGTGTAATTTCAAAATTAGGGCAATATACTAGTTTTTATAACTATACTAGATTTTTATTTGTGAGTATGTGTTGTAAGTAGAAAACACCATTTACTTGTTCAGAGAAAATGGTTATAGTATTCTTATAATAATGGAGGTTCGGATTGTCACATAAAAAACTTACTAGGAAAAATCTAATGGAATTAACATTTGGTGAAGGAAAAAAGTACATTGCACAAATATCATGTCCTCTCAATTCGACGCAGATTATGATAACCAATTTTGTTAAGGGTCAGAGCACAAACCGAGCACTATCTCCATGTCCACAATTTTGAGAAACTGTTCATTGTATTTGACTATGAGTTTGTCTTATATGATGATTACATTTATATACAATATGTTGAGCCGTGGGAATTTCAAATTAATAGGGTATAGTGTAATTCGTTTATGTTTTTTTCTAAATGGCTACCATATTATTGGTATTTGTTATGTCTGGGCACTAAACCTCTTGTTTAACCATGGTTAAGTTGTTTTTTCTTTATACATGTAATTTAGACTCGTAAGGTTGATATTTTAACATGTAATAACAAATATTTGTTAATTATTTTACCATTTAGATTCATTAATGATGATAAGATAGATATGGTTGATGGTTGAAGTGCTAGTTAGTGTTTATTGAGTTGAATTAATGTTATATCACCTACCAAGTTAATCCGAGTCTAAAAAATGAGGGTGGAGAGATTCATTTGAATGAGTATCCAAATTCGTTACTTATATTCAAAAGTTGTTGGGTTAATATAGTTGGAGATCGTCAACCAAGTGTTGTTCGAGCAAACAAAATGGACTCAAATGGTAAGTTACTTATTAATCTCGCTTTTCATGTTGTTAGCATATCGTTGCATGTCGTTAATATTTAAGTTATCGTATGATTTTATGTTTGAATGTCCTAATTTTTAAGTTATCATATTGATTTATGTTTGCATGTCGCTAATCTTAATTATCGCATTGAATTTTTCATAATTACTATTTTTAGGTTAATCTCTTAGATTTATAAAGAAATTAAATTACTACATCTTATAAAAATTCAATTACGTGTTTAATAAATATTTCAAATTTGATTAACAAGAAAAATCATTTAGTGAGCATAATGTATGTAAAATAAATTAAGTTATATAATTTATAAACTCAAATATATGTTAACATATTATAGAAAGTAAGTGATATATATATATATATATAATGATAAAAAAAGTAAACAAAATTAGTGAATTGTAATAATGAAGACTAAACTTAATTATTACCAAAATCTTATATGTACAGGTCTTCGGGAGTAGATGTCAATTTAGATAAGTAGGTTTATTTCGGTAGGGATGAGTCGGTTAGATCCCTTACTCGGAAAAATGTCATGGATTTGTGTTTTTCGACCGAGGACGAAGCTTATGTATTCTACAACATGTATGCCAATGATACCGTATTTGGTGTTAGGAAGGATCAGGTGGACAAGTCAACCCGGAGTGATGGTATAATTATTTGTCGGTTATTCGTGTGTTGTTGTGCCGGTCTTCGAGAAAAGAAATACTTAGAAATGAAAGACTGGGTTAGAGATCACAAGGCAGAGACAAGATGCAACTATAGGGTCAGGCTTCGTATCAAGTATGATCAATTTGAACGTTACGTGGTGACCGAGTTTTATCCGAAGCACAACCACGCGTTAACCCTTGAGTCTGCGAGACATTAACTACCATCCCATTGGAATATAGACGAAGGTCACCTCGACCAAGTCATGTCCCTTCATGTCACCGGGGTAAGTACAAGTAAGACAATTGACATTTTTGTAAAAGAGGTAGGAGGGTATAAAAATATCGGTTTTATGAGGAAGGATATGTACAATGTACTGGGTACGATAAGATCGGATGAAATCAGCAAGGGCGATGTGAATGTGGCTTTGGCTTACTTTGAGGGAAGGTGCGAGAGTGATCCTTTGTTCATGTTTAAGTATGCAATGGATGAAAAAATCGTCTAGATAAGTTATTTTTTTGTGAAACGGGAGATCTAGGAGAGAGTTTGCAGTGTTCGGTGTTGTAGTCGTATTCGACGCCACTTACAAGACAAATGCTTATTGTTTCCCACTTGTCGTACTTTCCGGGGTGGACAACAACTGCAAGACTTGTATATTCGGTGTCGCATTGGTGAAAAATGAGACTACAGAGGCATATTTATGGGTCCTCGAAACATTAACGACAACCATGAACAAAAAAAAGATAAAATTTGTCGTAGCCGATGGTGATAGATCAATGGCTTCTGCGATTAAGATTGTGTACCCTATGGCAGGGCACAAGTTGTAAGTGCGGCATCTTAATCGAAATACAGTTACCAGCTTAAATATTGTAGGGTTCAGTTCCATTTTTAAAACCCTGATATCTTTTACTTACACTGTTGAGATATTTGATAAAGCTTGGTGGAAGATGGTCAACGAAAATGGTCTACAGATGACAAGTGAATCATGGAAACGTATGAGAAAATGGAAATATGGTCGGAGTCCTATCTACTAGGGAAAAAATGGTGAGAGAATGAACGCTAACTTGAATCGGTTCTTTAATAAGCGTGTTAAGTTTATTGAACTAGTCAAAGAATTCTTGTTTAGTACGGTAAGAGTAATGGATAACACCAACCATGAGGAGTATGTCACAAACCTAGCCCTGTACCGACGACTTTGTCAAAGGATATCGAGATACACGCTAGTAAGCAATTTACCACAGATCTTTTTTAAGGTAAGAAAAGAGTTAGCTAATCAAGACACCCTATATCAACCAGTTAATAAATATATTCCATTCTTACACTTATATTGTTGCCTCACACAAACCAACGGGTTTTACGTGCAAGGTTTCGTTTACGAGGGATGGTTCTAGGGTACATTTTGAGTGTGCTTTCCTTCTACAGGAATTACACGGAATACCATGTACGAATATATTCTACATGATGAAAGTTGAGGGGTTAGAGAGTTCACATTCGATATCGATGGACCCCTCATAGCAGTTTAACTCTATGGGAGAAGTGTTTATTGAAATTTAGCTTTACCGAAAAAAAAACCCACTAGGATGGGGTACTTGAACACCAAGTGGAAAGATATGCGATTCCATGTAGCTTTGAGCGAGAGGAGATACAACGAAACCCTCGAAGGTATAACGAAGATAGTGGCCCGAACAAGCAACTACCCAAACGATTATGGTCTTATGTTAGATATCCCTCCGCTAGTGATATAGAGGACCCAGAAAGTGCCAACCAAAGGGGAAAACTACCAAAGCACCCCGTCGATGTAGCCTATGTAGGTCAATTGTACATCAAAAGAAAAACTGTCTTAAACCAACATCTCGTGTACGTGTGGTATCGCACGAGACAAATCCAACGCCACCTGAATTATCGTTATTTAAAGTTCTCGTATTGTAATATTATTTAACGAATATAATATTAATTAATTGTTTTGTTTTAAATTTTTTTTATGTTATATCTTATAACTCATCTTTACCAACCATACGTACTTCTTTAAATACACTACACTACACCAATAACATGTAAAAGTAACATTTATTACTATATCTTGATAATTATATACTATCACTCATAATCATGATCAATGGATAAAGCCTTCTATAAATACGATGTCTTTCCATTTGTGATGAATTAATCTAGGTTGGAGACATCATTTTAGGTGTATATAGGAAGTTTATACTCGATTTTTAGTCATATTATTATATTTTCCTATTTCTTGTCTTGATTTGATGATTTATTATTTTTAGAGCATATTTGGTTTAAGTTGTTTGTTAATTGTGAAGTTTTAAAGATATATGGTAATTAATAAGATTCCAAATCAATTTTAAAGAGATAAAGGAAAGAAGATAAGGATGAAAATTGGAGATAAAGAAAGTAAAAGATAAAATAGGAAAAGAAAAGTTTCCAAGTAAATCTGAATTTCAGCAGTCACGTCCACTAAAGTGAAGATAACTCAAGATAGGCTAGGAATTTGGAAGAATAGTCTGAAGAAAAAGTCTATAGATTTCCGATACGGTCGTTTTGATATAAAGTGAGTGAAAATCGAAGCAATATTGAAGAAGCTACGTCCAAAACAAGACAACGACAGTTCTTCCCTTCTCTTATATTTTAGGAAACGAATTTGACTTGGAAAAGATTTCCAATTGCTTGCCCTCTACTCCAAGAAATCCGAATTAGTGCTTCCTATACTCCTATAAATATACCCTTTAACTATTGCAAACATGTCTTTGCTCAGTTCTAAACATTAGTCCAATTCTTAGTCATTCAAGAAGCAAGCATTCACTCCACCATCAAATCACGCAACAAGGTAGCATTTTCTTGCCCTATCTTTTTTTTTGGACTTGTGAACATTATTCACCTAACATGCATCATGTAGAATTATATTTTACCGTGATGGTGAGCATTAATTACATGTAAGTGATGCATGTACTTCATTTTCATAAAGGTGGTGGCCGCGAGTGAAAGAAAGTTAGCCTACTTGCATGGATTTGTTTTTAAATATCTACTGTATTATTTTTCTTTATCTTTGGTCACATTATTTTTAGGAAATGTCGGATAACAAAACTAGCTCAAAGGAATTAGTATGCTTAGGAATGAATCACAATGGATCAATGGTAAAATTGCGATGGAATTCTGTAGGTTATACATGTGTTTGGATTTGTGATCTACAGTTCTACGAGCTAGATAATTATGGGAAACTTGAAAAACTTTACCATAATTGTCCTAGGAACGGTTTCGTTCGGTAGGCCCACCTATACTCTACTGGGTAGGGGAACTTGGTGTCGGAGGCTAGTGTGGTTAGCAATTATTATGGCCATGGTAGGTTCAAGAAGCCGATTGTTTTGGCTCTAACCGACCACGACGTGTTTGTTAGTAATAATCGTTATCATATTTGATTATTTAAAGGGTATTTTCATGTCACCAAACAAGTGTGTCTGCGCAATTCAAGTTGAAATATACATATTTTAACCCACACCTGACAAAGAAAACAAGTTAAGGAACAAATATTACCGCAAAAAAGTTGCCATATACCAAGAGACACACCGATGATTGCTAAATCTTTCATCGAGGCAGAGCTGCTCAGTTCATAAATCGATCACCTGAAACGAAAAAAACAACACAATCAGTTACTCACAAGTATAAAAGAACACCACTAAGAAAGTGTACACACATATGTTGAATCAAATACTTTTGGCTCTAAAAGCTCGCACATTTGTTTATGGGCTAGGTTATAATGCTCGAACAATATTACCAGTTGCCTGCAATAAAACAAAAAATACATTAACATAAAAAATAATCATTGCATAAAAAATATAAATCCAATATCTAAATACTCCCAGGGCGACTGCATATCCATAAAAAACTCATACAACAATTGTCATACGCTATTAGCCTCATCCCAGGCCTAGTCTAATAACTTTTGGTTCCACGTCTAAATCCACGTGGATGAGCAAGATTGGCCATCAAACTCGATATGTAAACTACTTTGGGGCATGGTAGAGAAGGAATGTGGGCCTTGGTGTCGCGTAAGGTGTGATAAAATAATGAATAAAATAAGTGCAAATAAACACCCTAGGTTGAGCACGGTTCTGCAAGTATTACATGACCTATGCAAGTTTTAATGATAAATATTTTTGTTCCTCAGAGACTACGAAGGTTAGAGAGAACTTATGCAAATTATCAAGTGCAAATCTGAAAGCTTAAATAATAATACGCAAGAAAGAAAGGATAAATAGATTTTTATTTGGTTTTTGAATAAGAAAACTAAACTAATAAATTAAAGACAGAAAATTAAATGCAAGAGAAGAAGATATTATGAGAATTTAGCTTGAGTAATTAGCAAGTAATCCCCACTAGTTTTGCCGTTCTAAACATGTAAGGGTGAATCATGTAGTATTTCAATAATCGGTTTCAATTGTGCCAGGTAGTTTAAATTAGGGTTTACGTGTGTCAATAAGGACCTGAGCAAACTTTTCCTACAATTGATTAAATGGCAATACACCAAACCTTAATGACTATCTAGATCGACTGGGTTGTCGGGCCATCCTTACACTAGACGTTATGTGTTGTTTCCATAGTTAAAATATGCCTTAGACAATGACTATCTAACTACTATGAAGGTAATTATATACGGTCGCAATCCGCAAAGTAAAAAGATTATAAATCAAACACATAAACAGAGAAATAAAACATGGATTCAATTTAAAACATATAATTCCCAAATTAAATAGATGTCAACAAAAACTAGGGTTCATACATATATGCTAAAACTCAAGCTAAATTTATTTAAATCATACTATAGAAAGAAAAAGAAGAAATTACAGAATTGAAGGTTGAAAGAGACATAATTGATGCACAACTCCTTCCAGACTTCTCTTCTTGTGTTGTAGCTTCTTCCTAGCCTAAGGACTGGCCAATGATGATTTTCTAATGATAAGAGGTTGTATTTATAGGGTATAAGAAGACCTAATTCGTTTCTTGGAGTATAAGGTAGGTTTTAGACTCCAAGCCCAACTCAAATTCGTAACCCTAGAATCTAGAAAAGGTAAGATTTTGATGTTGTTTTGTTTTGGACGTAACTGATTTAATACTTATCCGTTTGACGCGTTTAAATAGTCGAAAATGATCGTATCGGAAAGATATTTAACTTTTATGTAGACCATTCTTCCAAATTCCTAGCTAATCTTGAGATATAAGCCAATTTGTGATTGTAGCTGCTGGAATTCAGATTTGTTTGACAACATTATCTTTTCCTTTTTCATAATTCTTGCCTTTATCTCCAATTTCCATGTTTATCCTCTTTTCTTTATCTCTTAGAATTAACTTGGTCTCTAATTAATTACCATATATCTTTAAAGCTACACACTAAATAAACAATTAAACCCAATATGCTCTAAAATAATAAATAATTAAATAAAGACACCAAATAGGAGAGTGTTCTAAATCATGAGAAAATCGACTTATACTCTAATAAATAAACCTAAAATGAGGTCTCCAACTAATATTAAATCATCACAGATGGAAGAAATCAGGCCTTTACTTCAGTGTATGGATCTCGTCGCATGCTCGTCCGCGCTGCCGATTCCAACTTCGAGTTACTTGGACGAGGTGTGTGGATTTGATGGCCAATGTCCACCAGTTAAACGCTCTGATCCTGTTAGAAATCGCACCAAGAACCTCCCTCATCATACCCTTCAACTCCTCAAACCCCTTTCTACAAAGTCCATCACTCCAGACCCCTGACTTGGGCATCGTAGCTTCACAATCCCATCCACCTTCAAACTCCTCCTCCTTAGCATCCAGCTCTCCTTCACCACAAATCTACACTTAACAAAATTTACCCTTCTAACCTCTCCTATGCTTTCACTTTCCTCCGTGTGCTTTTAGTGTCCCAATTCTTACAAAATGAAAGCTCCTCGGGTATCGCGATATACTTTGATTGTCTTTGAATGTGTTGGAGGAACAACCACCTGCCCAACAAATAAAAAAACCCAAAAACAACTAAGAACCAACGTTTATACGGATAAACGTATTAGATAGAATTATTAAAAAAATCAATAAATAAAGGTGGTAAGCCTTGTTCACCTCGATAATATTCTTTATTTTTTCTATGATAATATTTACTAAGTTTAAGAAGCATAATTGTATATTTCCTTGATACCGGTGTACCTGCAACAAACAATGTTAACCTAAAGAACAAAGGGTATGGTTTACACTATTTTGGATAATGGGCCATAGATTACTTACCCTATGTGAATAATATAGGGGATGGGTCGCCCAAAATTTTGTACACGAGTACGTAACCATGAGCATACGTGCTAACTAAAATTACAAGTCCATTCTTAAGTACTTACAATAAGTATCTAAATGTGAAATGAGTGTTTGCATACATTTCCACCTCACTCTAAATACAGAAGGATTTAAGGTGCTAATTAAGTATTGGGATGAATTGTGGGGAGTGATTTCCAGAACCCGTGTTATAAAGGGTGATTTGTTAGGGGCAAGCATGTACCTTTTCTCAAACACTCCCCGCATATATATATATATATATATATATATATATATATATATATATATATATATATATATATATATATATATATATATATATATTAAATGCACATGGTATTATATTATAGTTATACAATATAGTATAATAAATATTTAAAGAATTCTAAAATTCTAATTAATTATAAACTCTAATTAAAACTGTTAATATGTAGCCTATAGATTTAAAACTTTAGTAAAAGTGAATACTAAATTTTATGGAAAAAAAAATTTAAATATAATTTACTTGTAAGATATAATAAGAAATCTTGTTTATGACTAACTATTTCTTATATGAGACACTTTATTCTGGGTATGTCAAGAATTTTATTTTTACAAATAGAACCTGTCTAGCTAATATTAATTTTATTTTTAGAATTAAGTAGTGCTTGAAATTTAATTATGATTAGTTTTAGTATTACTATTGATATAATGATGTATTTTAACATAATTATCTATTCTAATATTATGAATTAAGTTCAATACCAAACATAAAAAAATTGTGAATAATCTAATTCCCACATGGATTTAAGGAGTTGGGCATAGCGGAATGTGGAAAAAGAGATGTAGGGGTCGGTTAGGTTGCAAGGTTTCTTAATTTTGTAGGGAAGGGTATGTGGAGGGGTTTTAAAAATTTAGATAAGTAAAATGATTCATTTACTAAGAGGGTCTTAAGCAAAAAAATATATAAAGCAAAATGGATTAGGTCTTGGAGTGGGTAGCATACGAACCTTGCTTAAGAACCAACGTCTAAAAATCCCTAAAATGATTGAATAAGGACAATACACTATATAATTTCAAAATTTAGAAATAATAAACAAAACTGAGGACAATCACCATCAGACTGTTGTCGCCGAGACACTATTCAAGTTTCTCAACGCATAACTTTTTGACTCTAAGCACGGTGGAGCCTCCATATTGTCATTGTTATTATAGATAGATTGTTGTGTCGTATGCATAGTGTAATGCGAGCTAATTTTACAATGTGAAATTCTTTGTGTAGTGCTTAGTGTTTCGTACTCAGTGTGTTATACTCTCATTGTGCAATTTTATTTTACAAATTCATATAATTTTTATTAATACATAACACTCAAATTAATTAATAAACTTAAAATATACAAGAATAATTATATATATTTATAATATTTATACATATGTTTGAATTTAATTAATACTAATTAATAAAAAAAATTAAAAAATTAACCAATCAAACAAATAAAAAAGAAAGAAAAAACCAATCTTTCAGCTCCGAAAATTGAAATAAAGGACGACTGCAGATGATATCACCCGCTTTACATCATAGATGACGTTATTAGTGATGTCATCATCTTTTTCTCTAAATTTGTTTTCTATTTTTGTAACTGAGATCTACACAAATCCAACTTGGATTTGCAAGATCCTCCACATCCCAACCATCTCTCTTGGTCTCTCAAGCTTTACCATAGCTGAACCACCCTATGAAACTCTGAACTCACTGAACCACCTTTGAAGCTCCAAGCTCGGAAAACCACCATATCTGAACCACCATAGTGGAGCTCACATCTAAAAAAGTTCACAAAAAAGCTCTAGAAACACTATTAATGGCCATAGCACAAACTAAGAACCATCTCCATATCCATAACTCGAACTCATGAACCCAGATCGAACACACTAACTAAACTCAAACTCAATCACACCTCACGAACTCAGCTAACGAAGCTCCACCATAACTCAGATCTTCCATGTCTAATTCGAGCTCCATTTTTTTCTTTTTATTTTGAATATCCTGATCTGAGAGCTTGTTTATGATTCTTTTGTGTGAGTTTTTATGAGTGTAGAAAAAGTTTAAGGGTAAAGGGACGGGGATTGGGAAAATAGGTCGTGTGAGACAATTCATTTATTTAGATCCCTTAGGATAATTGTTAAATTGTGGACGTGTTTAATTTAGTGGTACGATGAAGGTGACACCTTTAGGATAATAAGTTTAATAAATATTGGGTATCCTAACAAACAAAATCAATAACTATTCTTACTGAATTTAATATGATGTGTTTGTTAATCTGTAAAAAAATATGCTTGATCTATGAATACATCATATTTTTTCTCTTTTCATAAACTAATATAATCCATATCAAAGACAATCCTTTGATTTTACAACGATATTAAAAAATAAAAAGGTTGGGATGATGATGGTGATGACAATGAGAACAACATTATGGTTAGACTAATAATTATCATTATCGTTATATGCAACAATGTTATTATATTCAGCAATATGGTTATACTCATAATTATCATCATTATATTTATAATCATTGAAAATAAAACTGACGATGAAGATGAAGATAGGGATAATGATAATTTTCTAGATTTGATCTTCCTTATTTTCATCTTCATCATCATTTTTATATTCATAATTATCATTATCACCATGTTTTTTTCATGGTGTTTATTGGATATTATTGTGCGACAATTATATTATGTTTAAAGAATGAAGATCCAAGGTCTTTATATAGGCATATGAATGCAAAGTAAATTTATGATACACGACTTTATCATTGATTGTGACATAATGTGAAATTAATATATTGTCGATATTTATTCCATTAAATAAAAGGAATATAATAAAGTTAGTATTACTTTATCAAAGATTACAATGAATTGTAATAATTGTCTCATAAAAATACCAATTATGGTTAAAGATATGTCTTTTTGACAAGTTCAAGATATATCTTTCGATTTTGGAGATTTCTTATATTAGTTTTAATTTATGACAAAAAGTATCCAATTCTATAGGTGTCATTTAATGTAAAAGTTGTGTATAGTGATTGGGTATTTATTGTCACAAAATTAAAATAATGGAAGAAATTATTTAAATTAAAATATAAGGGAGGATATTTAAAACATTTGACCAGATCTTGGACCATAATGGTATTTATCCAAACTATATAACACTCTGAAAGTGTTAAACCGTGCGTTGAGGTGTCCTAATTGTTTCCTGAATACCTGACTTAGGAAACTATCAAATTGTTTTACACTTCATATATGCTAATTTGTACTATCATTGTGCAAGAGGTAATTTGGATCTCTTTTAGAGGAATTTCATATTGTTGTAGATACATAGTGGAATTTCAAAATTAGGGAAAATATACTAGTGTTTATAACTATACTAGATTTTTATTTGTGAGTATGTGTTGTAAGTAGAAAACACCATTTACTTGTTTAGATAAAATGGTTATAGTATTCTTATAATAGTGGAGGTTCAGATTGTCACAAAAAAAATCTTACTAGAGAAAAATCTAGTGGAATTAACATTTGGTGAAGGAAAAAAAACTACATTGCACAAATATCATATCCTCTCAATTTGACATAGATTATGATAACCAATTTTTTAAGCATCATTTCCCATTCTTTTAGTCTGTAATTATGTGATATACAGTGAATTCTCTTTGAATATTATAAATGAATTGTCCTTGTGAGAAAGTAATTTACATAATTTAGAGTATGTGAGCTCCAAATAGTTATATTATAGGCTGATCTTATGAAATAGAATAAAATCTCCACATGGTCTAAAAAGGAAACATCAACCATCGATTTCATAAATCTCTAGAATAAAAGTATTTCATCATACGTAAATACATGTCACGTCAACGACATTTCATTTTTATCATAAAATAATATTGCATGTTTTCATCTATACATGTGTCCCGTGAGTCTGTACATAATTTTAATACATTTCAATTGAATTTTTATTGTATTTTTTGATTAACTAGCCAAACAATTGCATTATGATGAGATACTTCATGTCTGAGAAACTTTTCATCATCCTCTCAAGATAAAAAGGAATTTGCATTTTTATGTAATATTCCATTACATAATATTATTAAAGTAAACCTCATGGGATAAAATATTTTTACAAAGCATCCCCGCGCTTCATGCATTCTCATGCTTAAGTCACTATTAATTATTAAAAAACTCTTATATTTTGGAATTTTTTGTGAGTCACTCTTCTTTTGTTTTCTATGGGATTTTCATACTTCAAGAACTTCTTGATACTAGTACTTTCGTCATTCTTTGTGCTTCATGAACCTATTGTGTTTCAGGAACTTATCATGCATCTTATGACTCAATAACTTTTGTTAAATTATATACTATTGAGTCATAAATTTTAGGACTTTTGGGTCGTCTTATGCGTCACGTAGTAAATTTTATCACCTTTTATAATTTTTGGGTAGTTTAGAAAGTTACGTCATATTAGTGTGCTTTGACATATTTATGGTGTAGATTCATTAATTTTGATGCAAAATGTGACTAGACAACAAGGATGATACCGTAAAGGTGACAATAGTGAAGATAAAAGCAAGATTATTCCCAAAGTAACCCAAAGCTTGAGTCAAAGTGAGGCCAAAGCTCGATAAATACTTGGACCAAGAGAAAAATACAAGGAGGTCCGTGCAACAGGGGATTCAGTGGTAAAGTTGTATGTCACAATGTTGAAAACAAGTAATGAGTGGCCACGTAAGACAAGTCAATATGAAGTCAACACCATCCAATATTGCAGTTTGTTGTGGAATGACTTGTTCACCTCGATAATATATTTATTATTTCTATGATAATATTCACTAAGATTAAGAAGCATTATTGTATACATTCCTGATACAGGTGTACCTGCACCAAACAATATTAACCTAAAGAAAAGAGGGTATGGTATACACTCTTTTGGATATTGGGCCATAAAATCCTTACCCTATGTGAATAATATAGGGGATGGGTCGCCCAAAAATTTTGTACATAAGCGTGTAACCATGAGCATACCTGCTAACATTACAAGTCCATCCTCAAGTACTTACAATAAGTATCTAAATGTGGAATGAGTTTTTACGTACATATCCACCCCACTCTAAATACGAGAGGATATAAGATGCTAATTAAGTGCTAGAATGGATTGTGGGGACTAATTTCCAAACCCGTGTTATTACGGGTGATTTGTGGGGGCAAGCTTTTACCGGTTCACAAACACTCCCCACATATATATTAAATAATTTTGGTATAATATTATAGTTATAATATATATATATATATATATATATATATATATATATATATATATGTATATATATATATATATAAGTCTAATTAATTATAAACTCTAATTAAAATTGTTAATATGTAGGTTATAGATATAAAACTTTAGTAAAAGCAAAAACTAAATTTTATGGAAAAAAATTTAAATATAATTTACTTGTAAGATATAATAAGAAAGCTTGTTTATGACTATCTATTTCTTATATGAGACACTTTATTCTGGTTATGTCAATAATTTTATTTTTACAAATAAAACTTCTCTAACTAATATTAATTTTATCTTTAGATTTTAGTCGTGCTTAAAATTTAAGTATGATTATTTTTAGTATTACTACTAATATAATGATGTATTTTAGCATAATTTTTTATTCTAATATTAATTTCAATACCAAACATAAAAAAATCATGAATAAACTAATTTGCACAAAGATTTAAGGAGTTTGGTATAGCTGAACGTGGAAAATGTGATGTAGGGGTAGGTGAGGTAGTAGGGTTTCTGAATTTTGTATGGAAGGGTATGTGGAGGGGTTTTAAAAATTTATATAAAGAAATGATTCTTTACTAAGAGGGTCTTTAGAAAAAGATATATAAAGCAAAACAGATTAGGTCTTGGAGTGGGTAGCATAGGAGTCTTGCTTAAGAACCAACATATGAAATTCCTTCAAATGATTGAATAAGGATAAAACACTATATAATTTCAAAATTTAGATATAAAAAACAAAACTAAGAACAATCACCATCATAAAGCACGGTGGAGCCACCAAATTGTCGGCGTTATTGTAGAGAGATCGGTGTGTTGTATGCATAGTGTGATGCAAGCTAATTTTACGATGTGACATTTTTTGTGTAGTGCTTAGTGTTTCATACCCAGAGTGTAATAGGCTCATTATGAGTTTCATTTTACAAATTCATTTTATTTTTATTAATACATACCACTCAAATTAATTAATAAACTTAAAATATACAAGAATAATTATTATACATATGTTTAAATTTAATAAATACTAATTAATAAGTACAATTAAAAATCTAACAATTAAAAAAAAAAAAAGAAAAAAAAAAGATCTTTCAGCTCCGAAAATTGAAATAAAGGACGACTACAGATGATGTCACCTGCTTGACATCACAGATGATGTTATTAGTGATGTCATCATCTTCTTCCCTAAACTATTTATATGTTTTTGTAACTTAGATCTACACAAATCCAACTTGGATTTGCAAGATCCTCCATAGTCCAACTATCTCTCTTGGCCTCTCAAGCTTTACCATAGCTGAACCACCCTCTGAAACTCTGTACTCACTGAACCACTGGGCCACCTTTGAAGCTCCAAGCTCAGAAAATTACCATAGTTGAACCACCATAGTGGAGCTCACAGCTAAGAAACTTCACAAAAAATCTCTAAAAACACTATTAATGGTCAGAGCACAAACTGAGCACCATCTACATATCCATAACTCGAATTCATGAACCTAGATCGAACTCAAAAACTAAACTCAAACTCAGTCACACCTCACGAAGTCAGCTCACGAAGCTCCACCATAGCTAGGATCTTCCATGTCTAATTCGAAAGCCACTTTTTCCTCTTTATTTGGAATATCCAGATCTGAGAGCTTGTTTAACATTGTTGTGTGTGAGTTTAAAATTGTGATTTTTATGAGTGTAGAAAAAGTTTAAGGGTATAGGGATTGGGATTGGGAAAATGGGTCGTGTTAGATAATTCATTTATCTAGATCCCTTGTGATAATTGTTGTAATGTGGAACCTTTTAATCTAGTAGTACGAGGAAGGTGACACCTTTATGATAATGAGTATGACAAATATTTGATATCCTAACAAATAAAATCAACAACTATTCTTATTGTATTTAATATGAAGTATTTGTTTATCCGTAAATATATGTGCTTGATCTACGAATCCATTATCTATTTTCTCTTTTCATAAACTAATATAATCCATATCAGTATTACTGTTTCATAAAAACCATGGAGTACTTGTTAATCTACTAGTTTTAAAAAATGGCATACTTCAACAAATAACTAAATAAACAATAAATTAAATATATATCAATTAACAAATAAAAAAATTATTTAGAATCGATATTTAAAAGACAAAATTTTGATTTTATAATGATATTAAAAAGATAAAGGTTGGGATGATGATGGTGATGACAATGACAACAACATTATGGTTAGACTCATAATTATCATTATTGTTATATGCACCAATATTTTTATATTCAACAATATGATTATATTAGTAATTATCATCATTATATTTATAATCATTGAAAATAAAAAAACTGATGAAGATGAAGATAGGGATAATGATAATTATCTAGATTTGATCTTCATCCTTATTTTCATCTTCATCAGCATTTTTATATTCATAATTATCATTATCACCATGTTCTTTTTCATGGTCATCGTTCGATATTATCGTGCGACAATTATTTTATGTTTAAAGAATGAAGATCCAAGGTCTTTATATAGGCATATGAATGCAAAGTAAATTTAGTATACATGACTTTATCATTGACTGTGACATAATGTAAAATTCATGTATATTGTCGATAGTTATTACATTTCATAAAATGAATATAATAAAGTTAGTATTACTTTATCAACGATTACAATGAATTGTAATAATTGTCTCATAAAAATACCAATTATGGTCAAAGATATGTCTTTTTGAAAAGTTCAAGATATACCTTTGAATTTTGGATAATTTCTTGTATTAGTTTAAATTTGTGACAAAAAGTATCCAATTTCTACATGTGTCATATAAAGTAATAGTTGTGTATAGTGATTGGGTATTTATTTTCATAAAATTAAAATAATGAAAAAAATTATTTAAATTGAAAGATAAGGGAGGATATTTTTAAAATTTTGACTAGATCTTTGACCATAATGGTATTTATCCAAACTATGTAACACTTTTAAAGTATTAAACCTATAATTCGAAGACGTCAATGGTGCGTTGAGATGTCCTAATTGTCTCCTGAATACCTGACTTAGGAAACTATCAAATTGTTTTACACTTTATATATGCTAATTTGTACTATCATTGTGCAAGAGGTAATTTGGATCTCTTTTAGAGAAATTTCATTTTTTGGAGATACATAGTGGAATTTCAAATTAGGGAAATATACTAGTTTTTATAACTATACTAGATTTTTATTTGTGAGTATGTGTTGTAAGTAGAAAACACCATTTACTTGTTAAGAGAAAATAATTATAGTATTCTTATAATGATGGAGGTTCGGATTGTCACATAAAAAACTTACTAGGAAAAATCTAGTGGAATTAACATTTGGTGAAGGAAAAAGGTACATTGCACAAATATCATATCCTCTCAATTTGACATAGATTATGATAACCAATTTTTTTAGCATCATCTCCCTTCTTTTAGTCTGTAATTATGTGATATACAATGAATTCTCTTTGAATATTATAACTGAATTGTCCTTGTGAGAAAGTAATTTACATAATTTAGAGTATGTGAGATCCAAATAGTTATATTATAGGTTGATCTTATGAAATAAAATAGAAACTCAACATGGTCTAAAAAGGAAACATCAACCATCGATTTCATAAATCTCTACAATAAAAGTATTTCATCATAAGTAAATACATGTCACGTCAACGACATTTCATTTTCATCATAAAATAACATTGCATGTTTTCATCTACACATGTGTCCCGTGAGTTTGTACATAATTTTAATACATTTCAATTGAATTTTTATTGTATTTTTTTGATTAACTAGCTAAACAATTGCATTATGATGCGATACGTCATGCCTGAGAAACTTTTCATCATCTTCTCAAGATAAAAAGGAATCCGCATTCTTCTGTAATATTCCATTACATAATATTATTAAAGTAAACCTCATGGGATAAAATATTTTTCCAAAGCATCCCCACGCTTCATGCATTCTTATGCTTAAGTCACTACTAATTATTAAAAAACACTTATATTTTGGAATTTTTTGTGAGTCACTCTTCTTTAGTTTTTTATGGGATTTTCATACTTCAAGAACTTCTTGATACTAGTACTTTCGTCATTCTTTGTGCTTCGTGAACCTATTGTGTTTCAGGAACTTATCACCCATCTTATGACTCAATAACTTTTATTAAATTATATACTATTGAGTCATAAATTTTAGGCCTTTTGTTCGTCTTATGCATCACTTAGTAAATTTTATCACCTTTTATAATTTTATGGGTAGTTTAGAGAGTTTACGTCATATTAGTATGCTTTGACATATTTATGGTGTAGATTCATTAATTTTGATGCAAAATGTGACTAGACAACAAGGATGATACCGTAAAGGTGACAATAGTGAAGATAAAATCAAGATTATTCCCAAAGTAACCCAAAGCTTGAGTCAAAGTGAGGCCAAAGCTCGATAAATACTTGGACCAAGAGAAAAATACAAGGAGGTCCGTGCAACAGGGGATTTAGTGGTAAAGTTGTATGTCACAATGTTGAAAACAAGTAATGAGTGGCCACGTAAGACAAGTCAATATGAAGTCAACACCATCCAATATTGCAGTTTGTTGTGGAATGACTTGTTCACCTCGATAATATATTTATTATTTCTATGATAATATTCACTAAGATTAAGAAGCATTATTGTATACATTCCTGATACAGGTGTACCTGCACCAAACAATATTAACCTAAAGAAAAGAGGGTATGGTATACACTCTTTTGGATATTGGGCCATAAAATCCTTACCCTATGTGAATAATATAGGGGATGGGTCGCCCAAAAATTTTGTACATGAGCGTGTAACCATGAGCATACCTGCTAACATTACAAGTCCATCCTTAAGTACTTACAATAAGTATCTAAATGTGGAATGAGTTTTTACGTACATATCCACCCCACTCTAAATACGAGAGGATATAAGGTGCTATTTAAGTGCTAGAATGGATTGTGGGGACTAATTTCCAAACCCGTGTTATTACGGGTGATTTGTGGGGGCAAGCTTTTACCGGTTCACAAACACTCCCCACATATATATTAAATAATTTTGGTATAATATTATAGTTATAATATATATATATATATATAAGTCTAATTAATTATAAACTCTAATTAAAATTGTTAATATGTAGGTTATAGATATAAAACTTTAGTAAAAGCAAAAACTAAATTTTATGGAAAAAAATTTAAATATAATTTACTTGTAAGATATAATAAGAAAGCTTGTTTATGACTATCTATTTCTTATATGAGACACTTTATTCTGGTTATGTCAATAATTTTATTTTTACAAATAAAACTTCTCTAACTAATATTAATTTTATCTTTAGATTTTAGTCGTGCTTAAAATTTAAGTATGATTATTTTTAGTATTACTACTGATATAATGATGTATTTTAGCATAATTTTTTATTCTAATATTAATTTCAATACCAAACATAAAAAAATCATGAATAAACTAATTTGCACAAAGATTTAAGGAGTTTGGTATAGCTGAACGTGGAAAATGTGATGTAGGGGTAGGTGAGGTAGTAGTGTTTCTGAATTTTGTATGGAAGGGTATGTGGAGGGGTTTTAAAAATTTATATAAAGAAATGATTCTTTACTAAGAGGGTCTTTAGAAAAAGATATATAAAGCAAAACAGATTAGGTCTTGGAGTGGGTAGCATAGGAGTCTTGCTTAAGAACCAACATATGAAATTCCTTCAAATGATTGAATAAGGATAAAACACTATATAATTTCAAAATTTAGATATAAAAAACAAAACTAAGAACAATCACCATCATAAAGCACGGTGGAGCCACCAAATTGTCGGCGTTATTGTAGAGAGATCGGTGTGTTGTATGCATAGTGTGATGCAAGCTAATTTTACGATGTGACATTTTTTGTGTAGTGCTTAGTGTTTCATACCCAGAGTGTAATAGGCTCATTATGAGTTTCATTTTACAAATTCATTTTATTTTTATTAATACATACCACTCAAATTAATTAATAAACTTAAAATATACAAGAATAATTATTATACATATGTTTAAATTTAATAAATACTAATTAATAAGTACAATTAAAAATCTAACAATTAAAGAAAAAAAAAAGAAAAAAAAAAGATCTTTCAGCTCCGAAAATTGAAATAAAGGACGACTACAGATGATGTCACCTGCTTGACATCACAGATGATGTTATTAGTGATGTCATCATCTTCTTCCCTAAACTATTTATATGTTTTCAAACTTAGATCTACACAAATCCAACTTGGATTTGCAAGATCCTCCATAGTCCAACTATCTCTCTTGGCCTCTCAAGCTTTACCATAGCTGAACCACCCTCTGAAACTCTGTACTCACTGAACCACTGGGCCACCTTTGAAGCTCCAAGCTCAGAAAATTACCATAGTTGAACCACCATAGTGGAGCTCACAGCTAAGAAACTTCACAAAAAATCTCTAAAAACACTATTAATGGTCAGAGCACAAACTGAGCACCATCTACATATCCATAACTCGAATTCATGAACCTAGATCGAACTCAAAAACTAAACTCAAACTCAGTCACACCTCACGAAGTCAGCTCACGAAGCTCCACCATAGCTAGGATCTTCCATGTCTAATTCGAAAGCCACTTTTTCCTCTTTATTTGGAATATCCAGATCTGAGAGCTTGTTTAACATTGTTGTGTGTGAGTTTAAAATTGTGATTTTTATGAGTGTAGAAAAATTTTAAGGGTATAGGGATTGGGATTGGGAAAATGGGTCGTGTTAGATAATTCATTTATCTAGATCCCTTGTGATAATTGTTGTAATGTGGAACCTTTTAATCTAGTAGTACGAGGAAGGTGACACCTTTATGATAATGAGTATGACAAATATTTGATATCCTAACAAATAAAATCAACAACTATTCTTATTGTATTTAATATGAAGTATTTGTTTATCCGTAAATATATGTGCTTGATCTACGAATCCATTATCTATTTTCTCTTTTCATAAACTAATATAATCCATATCAGTAATACTGTTTCATAAAAACCATGGAGTACTTGTTAATCTACTAGTTTTAAAAAATGGCATACTTCAACAAATAACTAAATAAACAATAAATTAAATATATATCAATTAACAAATAAAAAAATTATTTAGAATTGATATTTAAAAGACAAAATTTTGATTTTATAATGATATTAAAAAGATAAAGGTTGGGATGATGATGGTGATGACAATGACAACAACATTATGGTTAGACTCATAATTATCATTATTGTTATATGCAACAATATTTTTATATTCAACAATATGATTATATTAGTAATTATCATCATTATATTTATAATCATTGAAAATAAAAAAACTGATGAAGATGAAGATAGGGATAATGATAATTATCTAGATTTGATCTTCATCTTTATTTTCATCTTCATCAGCATTTTTATATTCATAATTATCATTATCACCATGTTCTTTTTCATGGTCATCGTTCGATATTATCGTGCGACAATTATTTTATGTTTAAAGAATGAAGATCCAAGGTCTTTATATAGGCATATGAATGCAAAGTAAATTTATGATACATGACTTTATCATTGCCTGTGACATAATGTAAAATTCATGTATATTGTCGATAGTTATTACATTTCATAAAATGAATATAATAAAGTTAGTATTACTTTATCAACGATTACAATGAATTGTAATAATTGTCTCATAAAAATACCAATTATGGTCAAAGATATGTCTTTTTGAAAAGTTCAAGATATATCTTTGAATTTTGGATAATTTCTTGTATTAGTTTAAATTTGTGACAAAAAGTATCCAATTTCCACATGTGTCATATAAAGTAATAGGTGTATAGTGATTGGGTATTTATTTTCATAAAATTAAAATAATGAAAAAAATTATTTAAATTGAAAGATAAGGGAGGATATTTTTAAAATTTTGACTAGATCTTTGACCATAATGGTATTTATCCAAACTATGTAACACTTTTAAAGTGTTAAACCTATAATTCGAAGACGTCAATGGTGCGTTGAGATGTCCTAATTGTCTCCTGAATACCTGCCTTAGGAAACTATCAAATTGTTTTATACTTTATATATGCTAATTTGTAATCATTGTGCAAGAGGTAATTTGGATCTCTTTTAGAGAAATTTCATTTTTTGGAGATACATAGTGGAATTTCAAATTAGGGAAATATACTAGTTTTTATAACTATACTAGATTTTTATTTGTGAGTATGTGTTGTAAGTAGAAAACACCATTTACTTGTTAAGAGAAAATAATTATAGTATTCTTATAATAATGGAGGTTCGGATTGTCACATAAAAAACTTACTAGGAAAAATCTAGTGGAATTAACATTTGGTGAAGGAAAAAGGTACATTGCACAAATATCATATCCTCTCAATTTGACATAGATTATGATAACCAATTTTTTTAGCATCATCTCCCTTCTTTTAGTCTGTAATTATGTGATATACAATGAATTCTCTTTGAATATTATAACTGAATTGTCCTTGTGAGAAAGTAATTTACATAATTTAGAGTATGTGAGATCCAAATAGTTATATTATAGGTTGATCTTATGAAATAAAATAGAAACTCAACATGGTCTAAAAAGGAAACATCAACCATCGATTTCATAAATCTCTACAATAAAAGTATTTCATCATAAGTAAATACATGTCACGTCAACGACATTTCATTTTCATCATAAAATAACATTGCATGTTTTCATCTACACATGTGTCCCGTGAGTTTGTACATAATTTTAATACATTTCAATTGAATTTTTATTGTATTTTTTTGATTAACTAGCCAAACAATTGCATTATGATGCGATACGTCATGTCTGAGAAACTTTTCATCATCTTCTCAAGATAAAAAGGAATCCGCATTCTTCTGTAATATTCCATTACATAATATTATTAAAGAAAACCTCATGGGATAAAATATTTTTCCAAAGCATCCCCACGCTTCATGCATTCTTATGCTTAAGTCACTACTAATTATTAAAAAACACTTATATTTTGGAATTTTTTGTGAGTCACTCTTCTTTAGTTTTTTATGGGATTTTCATACTTCAAGAACTTCTTGATACTAGTACTTTCGTCATTCTTTGTGCTTCGTGAACCTATTGTGTTTCAGGAACTTATCACCCATCTTATGGCTCAATAACTTTTATTAAATTATATACTATTGAGTCATAAATTTTAGGCCTTTTGGGTCGTGTTATGCATCACTTAGTAAATTTTATCACCTTTTATAATTTTATGGGTAGTTTAGAGAGTTTACGTCATATTAGTGTGCTTTGACATATTTATGGTGTAGATTCATTAATTTTGATGCAAAATGTGACTAGAGATCAAGGATGATACCGTAAAGGTGAGAATAGTGAAGATAAAAGCAAGATGATTCCCAAAGTAACCCAAATCTTGAGTCAAAGTGAGGCCAAAGCTCGATAACTACTTGGACCAAGAGAAAAAGACAAGGAGGTCTGCGCAACAGGGGATTTAGTGGTAAAGTTGTATGTCACAACGTTGGCAACAAGTAATGAGTGGCCACGTAAGACAAGTAAATATGAAGTCAACACCATCCAATATTGCAGATTGTTGTGGAATGACTTGTTCACCTCGATAATATTATTTATTATTTCTATGATAATATTCACTAAGATTAAGAAGCATTATTGTATACATCCCTGATACCAGTGTACCTGCACCAAACAATTTTAACCTAATGAAAAGAGGTTATGGTATACACTCTTTTGGATATTGGGCCATAAAATCCTTACCCTATGTGAATAATATAGGGGATGGGTCGCCCAAAATTTTGTACATGAGCGTGTAACCATGAGCATACCTGCTAACATTACAAGTCCATCCTTAAGTACTTACAAAAAGTATCTAAATGTGGAATGAGTTTTTGCGTACATATCCACTCCACTCTAAATACAAGAGGATTTAAGGTGCTAATTAAGTGCTAGAATGGATTGCGGGGACTAATTTCCAGATGCCGTGTTATAACGGGTGATTTGTGGGGGCAAGCATTTACCGGTTCACAAACACTCCCCACATATATATTAAATACTTTTGTTATAACGTTATAGTTATAATATATATATATATATATATATATATATATATATATATATATATATATATATATATATATATATATATATATAAAGCCTAATTAATTGTAAACTCTAATTAAAACTATTAATATGTAGTCTATAGAAATAAAACTTTAGTAAAAGTAAATACTAAATTTTATGGAAAAAAGTTTAAATACAATTTACTTGTAAGATATAATAAGAAATATTGTTTATGACTACCTATTTCTTATATGAGACTGTCGTCGTCGATACATTGTTCAGGTTGCTCAACGGAAAACTTTTTGACACTAAGCACGGTGGAACCAACAGATTGTCGGCGTTATTGTAGAGAGATCGGTGTGTTGTATGCATAGTGTAATGCGAGCTAATTTCACAATGTGACATTCTTTGTGTAGTGCTTAGTGTTTCGTACCCAGAGTGTATACGCTCATTATGCAGTTTTATTTTAAAAATTCATTTTATTTTTATTAATACATACCACTCAAATTTATTAATAAACTTAAAATATACAAGAATAATTATATATATTTATAATAATTATACATTTTTTTTAAATTCAATAAATACTAATTAATATATACAATAAAAAAATCAAACCAATCAAAGAAATAAAAAAGAAAGAAAAAAAATAATCTTTCAACTCCGAAAATTGAAATAAAGGACGACCGCAGATATGATGTCACCCGCTTGACATCATAGATGACGTTATTAGTGATGTCATCATCTTCTTCTCTAAACTCTTTTTCTATTTATGTAACTTAGATCTACACAAATTCAACTTGGATTTTCAAGATCCTCCATAGCCCAACCATCTCTCTTGGCCTCTCAAGTTTTACCATAGCCGAACCACCCTCTGAACAGCACTGAACCACTGGCCCACCTTTGAAAATCCAAGCTCAGAAAACCAGCATAGCTGAACACCCATAGTGGAGCTCACAGCTGAGAAACTTCACAAAAAAGCTTTAAAAATTCTGTTAAGGGTCAGAGCACAAACCGAGCAACATCTCCATATCCATAACTCGAACTCATGAACCCAGATCGAACTCTTGAACTCAACTCAAACTCAATCACACCTTACGAATTCATCTCACGAAGCTCCACCATAGCTCGGATCTTCCATGTCTAATTCGAGCGCCATTTTTTTCTTTTTATTTTGAATATCCAGATCTGAGAGCTTGTTTAAAATTGTTTCGTGTGAGTTTAAAATCATGATTTTTTTAAGTGTAGAAAATTTTTAAGGGTTAAGGGATGGGGATTGGGAAAATGGGTCATGTGAGACAATTCAATTATCTAGATCCCTTGGGATAATTGTTGTAATGTGGAACCTTTTAATTTAGTGGTACGAAAAAGGTGACACCTTTATGATAATAAGTATAATAAATATTGGATATCCTAACAAATAAAATCAACAACTATTCTTATAGAATTTAATTTGAAGTATTTGTTTATCTGTAAATATATGTGCTGGAGCTACGAATACATTATCTATTTTCTCTTATCATAAACTAATATAATTCATATAAGTAATAATGTTTTAAAAAAAATATGGACTACTTGCTAATCTACTAGTTTTAAAAAATGGCATACCTCAACATATAACTAAATAAACAATAAAAAAATAAAAAAAAATTATTTTGAATTAATATTTTTAAGACAGATCTTTGAATTTATGAATATATTAAAAAGATAAAAGTTGGGATGGTGATGTTCAACAATATTGTTATATTAGTAATTATCATCATTATATTTATAATCATTGAAAATAAAAAGGCTGATGAAGATGAAGACATGGATAATGATAATTATCTATATTTGATCTTCATCCTTATTTTCATCTTCATCAGCATTTTTATATTCATAATTATTATTATCATCATGTTCTTTTTCATGGTCTTCGTTCGATATTATCGTGCGAAAAATATTTTATGTTTAAAGAATGAAGATCCAAGGTCTTTATATAGGCATATGAATGCAAAGTAAATTTATGATACATGACTTTATCATTGACCGTGAAATAATGTAAAATTCATATATTGTCAATAGTTATTAAATTACATAAAATGAATATAATAAAGTTAGTATTACTTTATCAACAATTACAATGAATTGTAATAATTGTCTCATAAAAATACCAATTATGGTCAAAGATATGTCTTTTTGACTAGTTCAAGATATATCTTTGAATTTTGGATAATTTCTTGTATTAGTTTATATTCGTGACAAAAAGTATCCAATTTCAACATGTGTCATATAAAGTAAAAGTTGTGTATAGTGATTGGGTATTTACTTTCATAAAATTAAAATATTGGAAGAAATTATTTAAATTGAAAGATAAGGGAGGATAATTTAAAATTTTGACTAGATCTTTAACCATAATGGTATTTATCCAAACTATGTAACACTTTTAAAGTGTTAAACCTATAATAACTCGAAGAAGTCACTAGTGCATTGAGGTGTCCTAATTGTTTCCTGAATACCTGACTTAGGAAACTATCAAATTGGTTTACACTTTATATATGCTAATTTGTACTATCATTGTGCAAGAGGTACTTTAGATCTCTTTTAGAGGAATTTCATATTTTTGGAGATACATAGTGGAATTTCAAAATTAGGGAAATATACTACTTTTTATAACTATACTAGATTTTTATTTGTGAGTATGTGTTGTAAGTAGAAAACACCATTTACTTGTTCAGAGAAAATGGTTATAGTATTCTTATAATAATGGAGGTTCGGATTGTCACATAAAAAACTTAATAGGAAAAATCTACTGGAATTAACATTTGGTGAAGGAAAAAAGTACATTGCACAAATATCATATCCTCTCAATTTGACATAGATTATGATAACCAATTTTTTTCGCATCATTTCAATTCTTTTAGTCTGTAATTATGTGATATACAATGAATTCTCTTTGAATATTATAACTGAATTGTCCTTGTGAGAAACTAATTTACTTCTTATGCTTAAGTCACTACTAATTATTAAAAAACTCTTATATTTTGGAATTTTTTGTGAGTCACTCTTCTTTTGTTTTCTATGGGATTTTCATACTTCAAGAACTTCTTGATCCTAGTACTTTCGTCATTCTTTGTGCTTCGTGAACATATTGTGTTTCAGGAACTTATCATGCATCTTATGACTCAATAACTTTGATTAAATTATATACTATTGAGTCATTAATTTTAGGAATTTTGGGTCGTCTTATGCGTCACTTAGTAAATTTTATCACCTTTTAAAATTTTATGGGTAGATTAGAAATTTTATGTAATATTAGTGTGCTTTGACATAGTTATGGTGTAGATTCAATAATTTCCATGCAAAATGTGACTGGAGATCAAGGATGATACCGTAAAGGTGAAGATAGTGAAGATAAAAGCAAGATGATTCCCAAAATAACCCAAATCTTGAGTCAAAGTGAGGCAAAATCTCGATAAATACTTGGACCAAGAGAAAAAGACAAGGAGGTCCGTGCAATAGGGGATCCAGTTGTAAAGTTGTATGTCACAATGATGAAGACAGGTAACGAGTGGCCACGTAAGACAAGTCAATATGAAGTCAAAACCATCCAATATTGCAGTTTGTTGTGGAATGACTTGTTCACCTCGATAATATTATTTATTATTTCTATGATAATATTCACTAAGATTAAGAGCATTATTGTATGCATCCCTGATACCGGTGTACCTGCACCAAAGAATATTAACCTAAAGAAAAGAGGGTATGGTATACACTCTTTTGGATATTGGGCCATAAAATCCTACCCTATCTGAATAATATAGGGGATGGGTCGCCCAAAATTTTGTACATGAGCGTGTAACCATGAGCATACCTGCTAACATTACAAGTCCATCCTCAAGTACTTACAATCAGTATCTAAATGTGGAATGAGTTTTTACGTACATATCCACCCCACTCTAAATACGAGAGGATATAAGGTGCTAATTAAGTGCTAGAATGGATTGTGGGGACTAATTTCCAAACCCGTGTTATTACGGGTGATTTGTGGGGGCAAGCTTTTACCGGTTCACAAACACTCCCCACATATATATTAAATAATTTTGGTATAATATTATAGTTATAATATATATATATATATAAGTCTAATTAATTATAAACTCTAATTAAAATTGTTAATATGTAGGTTATAGATATAAAACTTTAGTAAAAGCAAAAACTAAATTTTATGGAAAAAAATTTAAATATAATTTACTTGTAAGATATAATAAGAAAGCTTGTTTATGACTATCTATTTCTTATATGAGACACTTTATTCTGGTTATGTCAATAATTTTATTTTTACAAATAAAACTTCTCTAACTAATATTAATTTTATCTTTAGATTTTAGTCGTGCTTAAAATTTAAGTATGATTATTTTTAGTATTACTACTGATATAATGATGTATTTTAGCATAATTTTTTATTCTAATATTAATTTCAATACCAAACATAAAAAAATCATGAATAAACTAATTTGCACAAAGATTTAAGGAGTTTGGTATAGCTGAACGTGGAAAATGTGATGTAGGGGTAGGTGAGGTAGTAGGGTTTCTGAATTTTGTATGGAAGGGTATGTGGAGGGGTTTTAAAAATTTATATAAAGAAATGATTCTTTACTAAGAGGGTCTTTAGAAAAAGATATATAAAGCAAAACAGATTAGGTCTTGGAGTGGGTAGCATAGGAGTCTTGCTTAAGAACCAACATATGAAATTCCTTCAAATGATTGAATAAGGATAAAACACTATATAATTTCAAAATTTAGATATAAAAAACAAAACTAAGAACAATCACCATCATAAAGCACGGTGGAGCCACCAAATTGTCGGCGTTATTGTAGAGAGATCGGTGTGTTGTATGCATAGTGTGATGCAAGCTAATTTTACGATGTGACATTTTTTGTGTAGTGCTTAGTGTTTCATACCCAGAGTGTAATAGGCTCATTATGAGTTTCATTTTACAAATTCATTTTATTTTTATTAATACATACCACTCAAATTAATTAATAAACTTAAAATATACAAGAATAATTATTATACATATGTTTAAATTTAATAAATACTAATTAATCAGTACAATTAAAAATCTAACAATTAAAGAAATAAAAAAGAAAAAAAAAAGATCTTTCAGCTCCGAAAATTGAAATAAAGGACGACTACAGATGATGTCACCTGCTTGACATCACAGATGATGTTATTAGTGATGTCATCATCTTCTTCCCTAAACTATTTATATGTTTTTGTAACTTAGATCTACACAAATCCAACTTGGATTTGCAAGATCCTCCATAGTCCAACTATCTCTCTTGGCCTCTCAAGCTTTACCATAGCTGAACCACCCTCTGAAACTCTGTACTCACTGAACCACTGGGCCACCTTTGAAGCTCCAAGCTCAGAAAATTACCATAGTTGAACCACCATAGTGGAGCTCACAGCTAAGAAACTTCACAAAAAATCTCTAAAAACTCTATTAATGGTCAGAGCACAAACTGAGCACCATCTACATATCCATAACTCGAATTCATGAACCTAGATCGAACTCAAAAACTAAACTCAAACTCAGTCACACCTCACGAAGTCAGCTCACGAAGCTCCACCATAGCTAGGATCTTCCATGTCTAATTCGAAAGCCACTTTTTCCTCTTTATTTGGAATATCCAGATCCGAGAGCTTGTTTAACATTGTTGTGTGTGAGTTTAAAATTGTGATTTTATGAGTGTAGAAAAAGTTTAAGGGTATAGGGATTGGGATTGGGAAAATGGGTCGTGTTAGATAATTCATTTATCTAGATCCCTTGTGATAATTGTTGTAATGTGGAACCTTTTAATCTAGTAGTACGAGGCAGGTGACACCTTTATGATAATGAGTATGACAAATATTTGATATCCTAACAAATAAAATCAACAACTATTCTTATTGTATTTAATATGAAGTATTTGTTTATCCGTAAATATATGTGCTTGATCTACGAATCCATTATCTATTTTCTCTTTTCATAAACTAATATAATCCATATCAGTAATACTGTTTCGTAAAAACCATGGAGTACTTGTTAATCTACTAGTTTTAAAAAATGGCATACTTCAACAAATAACTAAATAAACAATAAATTAAATATATATCAATTAACAAATAAAAAAATTATTTAGAATTGATATTTAAAAGACAAAATTTTGATTTTATAATGATATTAAAAAGATAAAGCTTGGGATGATGATGGTGATGACAATGACAACAACATTATGGTTATACTCATAATTATCATTATTGTTATATGCAACAATATTATTATATTCAACAATATGATTATATTAGTAATTATCATCATTATATTTATAATCATTGAAAATAAAAAAACTGATGAAGATGAAGATAGGGATAATGATAATTATCTAGATTTGATCTTCATCCTTATTTTCATCTTCATCAGCATTTTTATATTCATAATTATCATTATCACCATGTTCTTTTTCATGGTCATCGTTCGATATTATCGTGCGACAATTATTTTATGTTTAAAGAATGAAGATCCAAGGTCTTTATATAGGCATATGAATGCAAAGTAAATTTATGATACATGACTTTATCATTGACTGTGACATAATGTAAAATTCATGTATATTGTCGATAGTTATTACATTTCATAAAATGAATATAATAAAGTTAGTATTACTTTATCAACGATTACAATGAATTGTAATAATTGTCTCATAAAAATACCAATTATGGTCAAAGATATGTCTTTTTGAAAAGTTCAAGATATATCTTTGAATTTTGGATAATTTCTTGTATTAGTTTAAATTTGTGACAAAAAGTATCCAATTTCTACATGTGTCATATAAAGTAATAGTTGTGTATAGTGATTGGGTATTTATTTTCATAAAATTAAAATAATGAAAAAAATTATTTAAATTGAAAGATAAGGGAGGATATTTTTAAAATTTTGACTAGATCTTTGACCATAATGGTATTTATCCAAACTATGTAACACTTTTAAAGTGTTAAACCTATAATTCGAAGACGTCAATGGTGCGTTGAGATGTCCTAATTGTCTCCTGAATACCTGACTTAGGAAACTATCAAATTGTTTTACACTTTATATATGCTAATTTGTACTATCATTGTGCAAGAGGTAATTTGGATCTCTTTTAGAGAAATTTCATTTTTTGGAGATACATAGTGGAATTTCAAATTAGGGAAATATACTAGTTTTTATAACTATACTAGATTTTTATTTGTGAGTATGTGTTGTAAGTAGAAAACACCATTTACTTGTTAAGAGAAAATAATTATAGTATTCTTATAATAATGGAGGTTCGGATTGTCACATAAAAAACTTACTAGGAAAAATCTAGTGGAATTAACATTTGGTGAAGGAAAAAGGTACATTGCACAAATATCATATCCTCTCAATTTGACATAGATTATGATAACCAATTTTTTTAGCATCATCTCCCTTCTTTTAGTCTGTAATTATGTGATATACAATGAATTCTCTTTGAATATTATAACTGAATTGTCCTTGTGAGAAAGTAATTTACATAATTTAGAGTATGTGAGATCCAAATAGTTATATTATAGGTTGATCTTATGATATAAAATAGAAACTCAACATGGTCTAAAAAGGAAACATCAACCATCGATTTCATAAATCTCTACAATAAAAGTATTTCATCATAAGTAAATACATGTCACGTCAACGACATTTCATTTTCATCATAAAATAATATTGCATGTTTTCATCTACACATGTGTCCCGTGAGTTTGTACATAATTTTAATACATTTCAATTGAATTTTTATTGTATTTTTTTGATTAACTAGCTAAACAATTGCATTATGATGCGATACGTCATGTCTGAGAAACTTTTCATCATCTTCTCAAGATAAAAAGGAATCCGCATTCTTCTGTAATATTCCATTACATAATATTATTAAAGTAAACCTCATGGGATAAAATATTTTTCCAAAGCATCCCCACGCTTCATGCATTCTTATGCTTAAGTCACTACTAATTATTAAAAAACACTTATATTTTGGAATTTTTTGTGAGTCACTCTTCTTTAGTTTTTTATGGGATTTTCATACTTCAAGAACTTCTTGATACTAGTACTTTCGTCTTTCTTTGTGCTTCGTGAACCTATTGTGTTTCAGGAACTTATCACCCATCTTATGACTCAATAACTTTTATTAAATTATATACTATTGAGTCATAAATTTTAGGCCTTTTGGGTCGTCTTATGCATCACTTAGTAAATTTTATCACCTTTTATAATTTTATGGGTAGTTTAGAGAGTTTACGTCATATTAGTGTGCTTTGACATATTTATGGTGTAGATTCATTAATTTTGATGCAAAATGTGACTAGACAACAAGGATGATACCGTAAAGGTGACAATAGTGAAGATAAAAGCAAGATTATTCCCAAAGTAACCCAAAGCTTGAGTCAAAGTGAGGCCAAAGCTCGATAAATACTTGGACTAAGAGAAAAATACAAGGAGGTCCGTGCAACAGGGGATTCAGTGGTAAAGTTGTATGTCACAATGTTGAAAACAAGTAATGAGTGGCCACGTAAGACAAGTCAATATGAAGTCAACACCATCCAATATTGCAGTTTGTTGTGGAATGACTTGTTCACCTCGATAATATATTTATTAATTCTATGATAATATTCACTAAGATTAAGAAGCATTATTGTATACATTCCTGATACAGGTGTACCTGCACCAAACAATATTAACCTAAAGAAAAGAGGGTATGGTATACACTCTTTTGGATATTGGGCCATAAAATCCTTACCCTATGTGAATAATATAGGGGATGGGTCGCCCAAAAATTTTGTACATGAGCGTGTAACCATGAGCATACCTGCTAACATTACAAGTCCATCCTCAAGTACTTACAATAAGTATCTAAATGTGGAATGAGTTTTTATGTACATATCCACCCCACTCTAAATACGAGAGGATATAAGGTGCTAATTAAGTGCTAGAATGGATTGTGGGGACTAATTTCCAAACCCGTGTTATTACGGGTGATTTGTGGGGGCAAGCTTTTACCGGTTCACAAACACTCCCCACATATATATTAAATAATTTTGGTATAATATTATAGTTATAATATATATATATATATATATATATATATATATATATATATATATATATATAAGTCTAATTAATTATAAACTCTAATTAAAATTGTTAATATGTAGGTTATAGATATAAAACTTTAGTAAAAGCAAAAACTAAATTTTATGGAAAAAAATTTAAATATAATTTACTTGTAAGATATAATAAGAAAGCTTGTTTATGACTATCTATTTCTTATATGAGACACTTTATTCTGGTTATGTCAATAATTTTATTTTTACAAATAAAACTTCTCTAACTAATATTAATTTTATCTTTAGATTTTAGTCGTGCTTAAAATTTAAGTATGATTATTTTTAGTATTACTACTGATATAATGATGTATTTTAGCATAATTTTTTATTCTAATATTAATTTAAATACCAAACATAAAAAAATCATGAATAAACTAATTTGCACAAAGATTTAAGGAGTTTGGTATAGCTGAACGTGGAAAATGTGATGTAGGGGTAGGTGAGGTAGTAGGGTTTCTGAATTTTGTATGGAAGGGTATGTGGAGGGGTTTTAAAAATTTATATAAAGAAATGATTCTTTACTAAGAGGGTCTTTAGAAAAAGATATATAAAGCAAAACAGATTAGGTCTTGGAGTGGGTAGCATAGGAGTCTTGCTTAAGAACCAACATATGAAATTCCTTCAAATGATTGAATAAGGATAAAACACTATATAATTTCAAAATTTAGATATAAAAAACAAAACTAAGAACAATCACCATCATAAAGCACGGTGGAGCCACCAAATTGTCGGCGTTATTGTAGAGAGATCGGTGTGTTGTATGCATAGTGTGATGCAAGCTAATTTTACGATGTGACATTTTTTGTGTAGTGCTTAGTGTTTCATACCCAGAGTGTAATAGGCTCATTATGAGTTTCATTTTACAAATTCATTTTATTTTTATTAATACATACCACTCAGATTAATTAATAAACTTAAAATATACAAGAATAATTATTATACATATGTTTAAATTTAATAAATACTAATTAATAAGTACAATTAAAAATCTAACAATTAAATAAATAAAAAAGAAAAAAAAAAGATCTTTCAGCTCCGAAAATTGAAATAAAGGACGACTACAGATGATGTCACCTGCTTGACATCACAGATGATGTTATTAGTGATGTCATCATCTTCTTCCCTAAACTATTTATATGTTTTTGTAACTTAGATCTACACAAATCCAACTTGGATTTGCAAGATCCTCCATAGTCCAACTATCTCTCTTGGCCTCTCAAGCTTTAACATAGCTGAACCACCCTCTGAAACTCTGTACTCACTGAACCACTGGGCCACCGTTGAAGCTCCAAGCTCAGAAAATTACCATAGTTGAACCACCATAGTGGAGCTCACAGCTAAGAAACTTCACAAAAAATCTCTAAAAACACTATTAATGGTCAGAGCACAAACTGAGCACCATCTACATATCCATAACTCGAATTCATGAACCTAGATCGAACTCAAAAACTAAACTCAAACTCAGTCACACCTCACGAAGTCAGCTCACGAAGCTCCACCATAGCTAGGATCTTCCATGTCTAATTCGAAAGCCACTTTTTCCTCTTTATTTGGAATATCCAGATCTGAGAGCTTGTTTAACATTGTTGTGTGTGAGTTTAAAATTGTGATTTTTATGAGTGTAGAAAAAGTTTAAGGGTATAGGGATTGGGATTGGGAAAATGGGTCGTGTTAGATAATTCATTTATCTAGATCCCTTGTGATAATTGTTGTAATGTGGAACCTTTTAATCTAGTAGTACGAGGCAGGTGACACCTTTATGATAATGAGTATGACAAATATTTGATATCCTAACAAATAAAATCAACAACTATTCTTATTGTATTTAATATGAAGTATTTGTTTATCCGTAAATATATGTGCTTGATCTACGAATCCATTATCTATTTTCTCTTTTCATAAACTAATATAATCCATATCAGTAATACTGTTTCGTAAAAACCATGGAGTACTTGTTAATCTACTAGTTTTAAAAAATGGCATACTTCAACAAATAACTAAATAAACAATAAATTAAATATATATCAATTAACAAATAAAAAAATTATTTAGAATTGATATTTAAAAGACAAAATTTTGATTTTATAATGATATTAAAAAGATAAAGGTTGGGATGATGATGGTGATGACAATGACAACAACATTATGGTTAGACTCATAATTATCATTATTGTTATATGCAACAATATTATTATATTCAACAATATGATTATATTAGTAATTATCATCATTATATTTATAATCATTGAAAATAAAAAAACTGATGAAGATGAAGATAGTTATCTAGATTTGATCTTCATCCTTATTTTCATCTTCATCAGCATTTTTATATTCATAATTATCATTATCACCATGTTCTTTTTCATGGTCATCGTTCGATATTATCGTGCGACAATTATTTTATGTTTAAAGAATGAAGATCCAAGGTCTTTATATAGGCATATGAATGCAAAGTAAATTTATGATACATGACTTTATCATTGACTGTGACATAATGTAAAATTCATGTATATTGTCAATAGTTATTACATTTCATAAAATGAATATAATAAAGTTAGTATTACTTTATCAACGATTACAATGAATTGTAATAATTGTCTCATAAAAATACCAATTATGGTCAAAGATATGTCTTTTTGAAAAGTTCAAGATATATCTTTGAATTTTGGATAATTTCTTGTATTAGTTTAAATTTGTGACAAAAAGTATCCAATTTCTACATGTGTCATATAAAGTAATAGTTGTGTATAGTGATTGGGTATTTATTTTCATAAAATTAAAATAATGAAAAAAATTATTTAAATTGAAAGATAAGGGAGGATATTTTTAAAATTTTGACTAGATCTTTGACCATAATGGTATTTATCCAAACTATGTAACACTTTTAAAGTGTTAAACCTATAATTCGAAGACGTCAATGGTGCGTTGAGATGTCCCTAATTGTCTCCTGAATACCCGACTTAGGAAACTATCAAATTGTTTTACACTTTATATATGCTAATTTGTACTATCATTGTGCAAGAGGTAATATGGATCTCTTTTAGAGAAATTTCATTTTTTGGAGATACATAGTGGAATTTCAAATTAGGGAAATATACTAGTTTTTATAACTATACTAGATTTTTATTTGTGAGTATGTGTTGTAAGTAGAAAATACCATTTACTTGTTAAGAGAAAATAATTATAGTATTCTTATAATAATGGAGGTTCGGATTGTCACATAAAAAACTTACTAGGAAAAATCTAGTGGAATTAACATTTGGTGAAGGAAAAAAGTACATTGCACAAATATCATATCCTCTCAATTTGACATAGATTATGATAACCAATTTTTTTAGCATCATCTCCCTTCTTTTAGTCTGTAATTATGTGATATACAATGAATTCTCTTTGAATATTATAACTGAATTGTCCTTGTGAGAAAGTAATTTACATAATTTAGAGTATGTGAGATCCAAATAGTTATATTATAGGTTGATCTTATGAAATAAAATAGAAACTCAACATGGTCTAAAAAGGAAACATCAACCATCGATTTCATAAATCTCTACAATAAAAGTATTTCATCCTAAGTAAATACATGTCACGTCAACGACATTTCATTTTCATCATAAAATAATATTGCATGTTTTCATCTACACATGTGTCCCGTGAGTTTGTACATAATTTTAATACATTTCAATTGAATTTTTATTGTATTTTTTTGATTAACTAGCTAAACAATTGCATTATGATGCGATACGTCATGTCTGAGAAACTTTTCATCATCTTCTCAAGATAAAAAGGAATCCGCATTCTTCTGTAATATTCCATTACATAATATTATTAAAGTAAACCTCATGGGATAAAATATTTTTCCAAAGCATCCCCACGCTTCATGCATTCTTATGCTTAAGTCACTACTAATTATTAAAAAACACTTATATTTTGGAATTTTTTGTGAGTCACTCTTCTTTAGTTTTTTATGGGATTTTCATACTTCAAGAACTTCTTGATACTAGTACTTTCGTCTTTCTTTGTGCTTCGTGAACCTATTGTGTTTCAGGAACTTATCACCCATCTTATGACTCAATAACTTTTATTAAATTATATACTATTGAGTCATAAATTTTAGGCCTTTTGGGTCGTCTTATGCATCACTTAGTAAATTTTATCACCTTTTATAATTTTATGGGTAGTTTAGAGAGTTTACGTCATATTAGTGTGCTTTGACATATTTATGGTGTAGATTCATTAATTTTGATGCAAATGTGACTAGACAACAAGGATGATACCGTAAAGGTGACAATAGTGAAGATAAAAGCAAGATTATTCCCAAAGTAACCCAAAGCTTGAGTCAAAGTGAGGCCAAAGCTCGATAAATACTTGGACCAAGAGAAAAATACAAGGAGGTCCGTGCAACAGGGGATTCAGTGGTAAAGTTGTATGTCACAATGTTGAAAACAAGTAATGAGTCGCCACGTAAGACAATCAATATGAAGTCAACAACATCCAATATTGCAGTTTGTTGTGGAATGACTTGTTCACCTCGATAATATATTTATTATTTCTATGATAATATTCACTAAGATTAAGAAGCATTATTGTATACATTCCTGATACAGGTGTACCTGCACCAAACAATATTAACCTAAAGAAAAGAGGGTATGGTATACACTCTTTTGGATATTGGGCCATAAAATCCTTACCCTATGTGAATAATATAGGGGATGGGTCGCCCAAAAATTTTGTACATGAGCGTGTAACCATGAGCATACCTGCTAACATTACAAGTCCATCCTTAAGTACTTACAATAAGTATCTAAATGTGGAATGAGTTTTTACGTACATATCCACCCCACTCTAAATACGAGAGGATATAAGGTGCTAATTAAGTGCTAGAATGGATTGTGGGGACTAATTTCCAAACCCGTGTTATTACGGGTGATTTGTGGGGGCAAGCTTTTACCGGTTCACAAACACTCCCCACATATATATTAAATAATTTTGGTATAATATTATAGTTATAATATATATATATATAAGTCTAATTAATTATAAACTCTAATTAAAATTGTTAATATGTAGGTTATAGATATAAAACTTTAGTAAAAGCAAAAACTAAATTTTATGGAAAAAAATTTAAATATAATTTACTTGTAAGATATAATAAGAAAGCTTGTTTATGACTATCTATTTCTTATATGAGACACTTTATTCTGGTTATGTCAATAATTTTATTTTTACAAATAAAACTTCTCTAACTAATATTAATTTTATCTTTAGATTTTAGTCGTGCTTAAAATTTAAGTATGATTATTTTTAGTATTACTACTGATATAAAGATGTATTTTAGCATAATTTTTTATTCTAATATTAATTTCAATACCAAACATAAAAAAATCATGAATAAACTAATTTACACAAAGATTTAAGGAGTTTGGTATAGCTGAACGTGGAAAATGTGATGTAGGGGTAGGTGAGGTAGTAGGGTTTCTGAATTTTGTATGGAAGGGTATGTGGAGGGGTTTTAAAAATTTATATAAAGAAATGATTCTTTACTAAGACGGTCTTTAGAAAAAGATATATAAAGCAAAACAGATTAGGTCTTGGAGTGGGTAGCATAGGAGTCTTGCTTAAGAACCAACATATGAAATTCCTTCAAATGATTGAATAAGGATAAAACACTATATAATTTCAAAATTTAGATATAAAAAACAAAACTAAGAACAATCACCATCATAAAGCACGGTGGAGCCACCAAATTGTCGGCGTTATTGTAGAGAGATCGGTGTGTTGTATGCATAGTGTGATGCAAGCTAATTTTACGATGTGACATTTTTTGTGTAGTGCTTAGTGTTTCATACCCAGAGTGTAATAGGCTCATTATGAGTTTCATTTTACAAATTCATTTTATTTTTATTAATACATACCACTCAAATTAATTAATAAACTTAAAATATACAAGAATAATTATTATACATATGTTTAAATTTAATAAATACTAATTAATCAGTACAATTAAAAATCTAACAATTAAAGAAATAAAAAAGAAAAAAAAAAGATCTTTCAGCTCCGAAAATTGAAATAAAGGACGACTACAGATGATGTCACCTGCTTGACATCACAGATGATGTTATTAGTGATGTCATCATCTTCTTCCCTAAACTATTTATATGTTTTTGTAACTTAGATCTACACAAATCCAACTTGGATTTGCAAGATCCTCCATAGTCCAACTATCTCTCTTGGCCTCTCAAGCTTTACCATAGCTGAACCACCCTCTGAAACTCTGTACTCACTGAACCACTGGGCCACCTTTGAAGCTCCAAGCTCAGAAAATTACCATAGTTGAACCACCATAGTGGAGCTCACAGCTAAGAAACTTCACAAAAAATCTCTAAAAACACTATTAATGGTCAGAGCACAAACTGAGCACCATCTACATATCCATAACTCGAATTCATGAACCTAGATCGAACTCAAAAACTAAACTCAAACTCAGTCACACCTCACGAAGTCAGCTCACGAAGCTCCACCATAGCTAGGATCTTCCATGTCTAATTCGAAAGCCACTTTTTCCTCTTTATTTGGAATATCCAGATCTGAGAGCTTGTTTAACATTGTTGTGTGTGAGTTTAAAATTGTGATTTTTATGAGTGTAGAAAAAGTTTAAGGGTATAGGGATTGGGATTGGGAAAATGGGTCGTGTTAGATAATTCATTTATCTAGATCCCTTGTGATAATTGTTGTAATGTGGAACCTTTTAATCTAGTAGTATGAGGAAGGTGACACCTTTATGATAATGAGTATGACAAATATTTGATATCCTAACAAATAAAATCAACAACTATTCTTATTGTATTTAATATGAAGTATTTGTTTATCCGTAAATATATGTGCTTGATCTACGAATCCATTATCTATTTTCTCTTTTCATAAACTAATATAATCCATATCAGTAATACTGTTTCGTAAAAACCATGGAGTACTTGTTAATCTACTAGTTTTAAAAAATGGCATACTTCAACAAATAACTAAATAAACAATAAATTAAATATATATCAATTAACAAATAAAAAAATTATTTAGAATTGATATTTAAAAGACAAAATTTTGATTTTATAATGATATTAAAAAGATAAAGGTTGGGATGATGATGGTGATGACAATGACAACAACATTATGGTTAGACTCATAATTATCATTATTGTTATATGCAACAATATTTTTATATTCAACAATATGATTATATTAGTAATTATCATCATTATATTTATAATCATTGAAAATAAAAAAACTGATGAAGATGAAGATAGGGATAATGATAATTATATAGATTTGATCTTCATCCTTATTTTCATCTTCATCAGCATTTTTATATTCATAATTATCATTATCACCATGTTCTTTTTCATGGTCATCGTTCGATATTATCGTGCGACAATTATTTTATGTTTAAAGAATGAAGATCCAAGGTCTTTATATAGGCATATGAATGCAAAGTAAATTTATGATACATGACTTTATCATTGACCGTGACATAATGTAAAATTCATGTATATTGTCGATAGTTATTACATTTCATAAAATGAATATAATAAAGTTAGTATTACTTTATCAACGATTACAATGAATTTTAATAATTGTCTCATAAAAATACCAATTATGGTCAAAGATATGTCTTTTTGAAAAGTTCAAGATATATCTTTGAATTTTGGATAATTTCTTGTATTAGTTTAAATTTGTGACAAAAAGTATCCAATTTCTACATGTGTCATATAAAGTAATAGTTGTGTATAGTGATTGGGTATTTATTTTCATAAAATTAAAATAATGAAAAAAATTATTTAAATTGAAAGATAAGGGAGGATATTTTTAAAATTTTGACTAGATCTTTGACCATAATGGTATTTATCCAAACTATGTAACACTTTTAAAGTGTTAAACCTATAATTCGAAGACGTCAATGGTGCGTTGAGATGTCCCTAATTGTCTCCTGAATACCCGACTTAGGAAACTATCAAATTGTTTTACACTTTATATATGCTAATTTGTACTATCATTGTGCAAGAGGTAATATGGATCTCTTTTAGAGAAATTTCATTTTTTGGAGATACATAGTGGAATTTCAAATTAGGGAAATATACTAGTTTTTATAACTATACTAGATTTTTATTTGTGAGTATGTGTTGTAAGTAGAAAACACCATTTACTTGTTAAGAGAAAATAATTATAGTATTCTTATAATAATGGAGGTTCGGATTGTCACATAAAAAACTTACTAGAAAAAATCTAGTGGAATTAACATTTGGTGAAGGAAAAAGGTACATTGCACAAATATCATATCCTCTCAATTTGACATAGATTATGATAACCAATTTTTTTAGCATCATCTCCCTTCTTTTAGTCTGTAATTATGTGATATACAATGAATTCTCTTTGAATATTATAACTGAATTGTCCTTGTGAGAAAGTAATTTACATAATTTAGAGTATGTGAGATCCAAATAGTTATATTATAGGTTGATCTTATGAAATAAAATAGAAACTCAACATGGTCTAAAAAGGAAACATCAACCATCGATTTCATAAATCTCTACAATAAAAGTATTTCATCATAAGTAAATACATGTCACGTCAACGACATTTCATTTTCATCATAAAATAATATTGCATGTTTTCATCTACACATGTGTCCCGTGAGTTTGTACATAATTTTAATACATTTCAATTGAATTTTTATTGTATTTTTTTGATTAACTAGCCAAACAATTGCATTATGATGCGATACGTCATGTCTGAGAAACTTTTCATCATCTTCTCAAGATAAAAAGGAATCCGCATTCTTCTGTAATATTCCATTACATAATATTATTAAAGAAAACCTCATGGGATAAAATATTTTTCCAAAGCATCCCCACGCTTCATGCATTCTTATGCTTAAGTCACTACTAATTATTAAAAAACACTTATATTTTGGAATTTTTTGTGAGTCACTCTTCTTTAGTTTTTTATGGGATTTTCATACTTCAAGAACTTCTTGATACTAGTACTTTCGTCATTCTTTGTGCTTCGTGAACCTATTGTGTTTCAGGAACTTATCACCCATCTTATGACTCAATAACTTTTATTAAATTATATACTATTGAGTCATAAATTTTAGGCCTTTTGGGTCGTCTTATGCATCACTTAGTAAATTTTATCACCTTTTATAATTTTATAGGTAGTTTAGAGAGTTTACGTCATATTAGTGTGCTTTGACATATTTATGGTGTAGATTCATTAATTTTGATGCAAAATGTGACTAGAGATCAAGGATGATACCGTAAAGGTGAGAATAGTGAAGATAAAAGCAAGATGATTCCCAAAGTAACCCAAATCTTGAGTCAAAGTGAGGCCAAAAGCTCGATAACTACTTGGACCAAGAGAAAAAGACAAGGAGGTCTGCGCAACAGGGGATTTAGTGGTAAAGTTGTATGTCACAACGTTGGCAACAAGTAATGAGTGGCCACGTAAGACAAGTAAATATGAAGTCAACACCATCCAATATTGCAGATTGTTGTGGAATGACTTGTTCACCTCGATAATATTATTTATTATTTCTATGATAATATTCACTAAGATTAAGAAGCATTATTGTATACATCCCTGATACCAGTGTACCTGCACCAAACAATTTTAACCTAATGAAAAGAGGGTATGGTATACACTCTTTTGGATATTGGGCCATAAAATCCTTACCCTATGTGAATAATATAGGGGATGGGTCGCCCAAAATTTTGTACATGAGCGTGTAACCATGAGCATACCTGCTAACATTACAAGTCCATCCTTAAGTACTTACAAAAAGTATCTAAATGTGGAATGAGTTTTTGCGTACATATCCACTCCACTCTAAATACAAGAGGATTTAAGGTGCTAATTAAGTGCTAGAATGGATTGCGGGGACTAATTTCCAGATGCCGTGTTATAACGGGTGATTTGTGGGGGCAAGCATTTACCGGTTCACAAACACTCCCCACATATATATTAAATACTTTTGGTATAACGTTATAGTTATAATATATATATATATATATATATAAAGCCTAATTAATTGTAAACTCTAATTAAAACTATTAATATGTAGTCTATAGAAATAAAACTTTAGTAAAAGTAAATACTAAATTTTATGGAAAAAAGTTTAAATACAATTTACTTGTAAGATATAATAAGAAATATTGTTTATGACTACCTATTTCTTATATGAGACTGTCGTCGTCGATACATTGTTCAAGTTGCTCAACGGAAAACTTTTTGACACTAAGCACGGTGGAACCAACAGATTGTCGGCGTTATTGTAGAGAGATCGGTGTGTTGTATGCATAGTGTAATGCGAGCTAATTTCACAATGTGACATTCTTTGTGTAGTGCTTAGTGTTTCGTACCCAGAGTGTATACGCTCATTATGCAGTTTTATTTTAAAAATTCATTTTATTTTTATTAATACATACCACTCAAATTAATTAATAAACTTAAAATATACAAGAATAATTATATATATTTATAATAATTATACATTTTTTTTAAATTCAATAAATACTAATTAATATATACAATAAAAAAATCAAACCAATCAAAGAAATAAAAAAGAAAGAAAAAAAATAATCTTTCAACTCCGAAAATTGAAATAAAGGACGACCGCAGATATGATGTCACCCGCTTGACATCATAGATGACGTTATTAGTGATGTCATCATCTTCTTCTCTAAACTCTTTTTCTATTTATGTAACTTAGATCTACACAAATCCAACTTGGATTTTCAAGATCCTCCATAGCCCAACCATCTCTCTTGGCCTCTCAAGTTTTACCATAGCCGAACCACCCTCTGAACAGCACTGAACCACTGGCCCACCTTTGAAAATCCAAGCTCAGAAAACCAGCATAGCTGAACACCCATAGTGGAGCTCACAGCTGAGAAACTTCACAAAAAAGATTTAAAAATTCTGTTAAGGGTCAGAGCACAAACCGAGCACCATCTCCATATCCATAACTCGAACTCATGAACCCAGATCGAACTCTTGAACTCAACTCAAACTCAATCACACCTTACGAATTCATCTCACGAAGCTCCACCATAGCTCGGATCTTCCATGTCTAATTCGAGCGCCATTTTTTTCTTTTTATTTTGAATATCCAGATCTGAGAGCTTGTTTAAAATTGTTTCGTGTGAGTTTAAAATCATGATTTTTTTAAGTGTAGAAAATTTTTAAGGGTTAAGGGATGGGGATTGGGAAAATGGGTCATGTGAGACAATTCAATTATCTAGATCCCTTGGGATAATTGTTGTAATGTGGAACCTTTTAATTTAGTGGTACGAAAAAGGTGACACCTTTATGATAATAAGTATAATAAATATTGGATATCCTAACAAATAAAATCAACAACTATTCTTATAGAATTTAATTTGAAGTATTTGTTTATCTGTAAATATATGTGCTGGAGCTACGAATACATTATCTATTTTCTCTTATCATAAACTAATATAATTCATATAAGTAATAATGTTTTAAAAAAAATATGGACTACTTGCTAATCTACTAGTTTTAAAAAATGGCATACCTCAACATATAACTAAATAAACAATAAATCAAATATAACAATAAAAAAATAAAAAAAAATTATTTTGAATTAATATTTTTAAGACAGATCTTTGATTTTATGAATACATTAAAAAGATAAAAGTTGGGATGGTGATGTTCAACAATATTGTTATATTAGTAATTATCATCATTATATTTATAATCATTGAAAATAAAAAGGCTGATGAAGATGAAGACATGGATAATGATAATTATCTATATTTGATCTTCATCCTTATTTTCATCTTCATCAGCATTTTTATATTGATAATTATTATTATCATCATGTTCTTTTTCATGGTCTTCGTTCGATATTATCGTGCGAAAAATATTTTATGTTTAAAGAATGAAGATCCAAGGTCTTTATATAGGCATATGAATGCAAAGTAAATTTATGATACATGACTTTATCAATGACCGTGAAATAATGTAAAATTCATATATTGTCAATAGTTATTAAATTACATAAAATGAATATAATAAAGTTAGTATTACTTTATCAACAATTACAATGAATTGTAATAATTGTCTCATAAAAATACCAATTATGGTCAAAGATATGTCTTTTTGACTAGTTCAAGATATATCTTTGAATTTTGGATAATTTCTTGTATTAGTTTATATTCGTGACAAAAAGTATCCAATTTCAACATGTGTCATATAAAGTAAAAGTTGTGTATAGTGATTGGGTATTTACTTTCATAAAATTAAAATATTGGAAGAAATTATTTAAATTGAAAGATAAGGGAGGATAATTTAAAATTTTGACTAGATCTTTAACCATAATGGTATTTATCCAAACTATGTAACACTTTTAAAGTGTTAAACCTATAACTCGAAGAAGTCACTAGTGCGTTGAGGTGTCCTAATTGTTTCCTGAATACCTGACTTAGGAAACTATCAAATTGGTTTACACTTTATATATGCTAATTTGTACTATCATTGTGCAAGAGGTACTTTGGATCTCTTTTAGAGGAATTTCATATTTTTGGAGATACATAGTGGAATTTCAAAATTAGGGAAATATACTACTTTTTATAACTATACTAGATTTTTATTTGTGAGTATGTGTTGTAAGTAGAAAACACCATTTACTTGTTCAGAGAAAATGGTTATAGTATTCTTATAATAATGGAGGTTCGGATTGTCACATAAAAAACTTAATAGGAAAAATCTACTGGAATTAACATTTGGTGAAGGAAAAAAGTACATTGCACAAATATCATATCCTCTCAATTTGACATAGATTATGATAACCAATTTTTTTCGCATCATTTCAATTCTTTTAGTCTGTAATTATGTGATATACAATGAATTCTCTTTGAATATTATAACTGAATTGTCCTTGTGAGAAACTAATTTACTTCTTATGCTTAAGTCACTACTAATTATTAAAAAACTCTTATATTTTGGAATTTTTTGTGAGTCACTCTTCTTTTGTTTTCTATGGGATTTTCATACTTCAAGAACTTCTTGATACTAGTACTTTCGTCATTCTTTGTGCTTCGTGAACATATTGTGTTTCAGGAACTTATCATGCATCTTATGACTCAATAACTTTGATTAAATTATATACTATTGAGTCATTAATTTTAGGAATTTTGGGTCGTCTTATGCGTCACTTAGTAAATTTTATCACCTTTTAAAATTTTATGGGTAGATTAGAAATTTTATGTAATATTAGTGTGCTTTGACATAGTTATGGTGTAGATTCAATAATTTCCATGCAAAATGTGACTAGAGATCAAGGATGATACCGTAAAGGTGAAGATAGTGAAGATAAAAGCAAGATGATTCCCAAAATAACCCAAATCTTGAGTCAAAGTGAGGCAAAATCTCGATAAATACTTGGACCAAGAGAAAAAGACAAGGAGGTCCGTGCAACAGGGGATCCAGTTGTAAAGTTGTATGTCACAATGATGAAGACAGGTAACGAGTGGCCACGTAAGACAAGTCAATATGAAGTCAAAACCATCCAATATTGCAGTTTGTTGTGGAATGACTTGTTCACCTCGATAATATTATTTATTATTTCTATGATAATATTCACTAAGATTAAGAGCATTATTGTATGCATCCCTGATACCGGTGTACCTGCACCAAAGAATATTAACCTAAAGAAAAGAGGGTATGGTATACACTCTTTTGGATATTGGGCCATAAAATCCTACCCTATCTGAATAATATAGGGGATGGGTCGCCCAAAATTTTGTACATGAGCGTGTAACCATGAGCATACCTGCTAACATTACAAGTCCATCCTCAAGTACTTACAATAAGTATCTAAATGTGGAATGAGTTTTTACGTACATATCCACCCCACTCTAAATACGAGAGGATATAAGGTGCTAATTAAGTGCTAGAATGGATTGTGGGGACTAATTTCCAAACCCGTGTTATTACGGGTGATTTGTGGGGGCTAGCTTTTACCGGTTCACAAACACTCCCCACATATATATTAAATAATTTTGGTATAATATTATAGTTATAATATATATATATATATATATAAGTCTAATTAATTATAAACTCTAATTAAAATTGTTAATATGTAGGTTATAGATATAAAACTTTAGTAAAAGCAAAAACTAAATTTTATGGAAAAAAATTTAAATATAATTTACTTGTAAGATATAATAAGAAAGCTTGTTTATGACTATCTATTTCTTATATGAGACACTTTATTCTGGTTATGTCAATAATTTTATTTTTACAAATAAAACTTCTATAACTAATATTAATTTTATCTTTAGATTTTAGTCGTGCTTAAAATTTAAGTATGATTATTTTTAGTATTACTACTGATATAATGATGTATTTTAGCATAATTTTTTATTCTAATATTAATTTCAATACCAAACATAAAAAAATCATGAATAAACTAATTTGCACAAAGATTTAAGGAGTTTGGTATAGCTGAACGTGGAAAATGTGATGTAGGGGTAGGTGAGGTAGTAGGGTTTCTGAATTTTGTATGGAAGGGTATGTGGAGGGGTTTTAAAAATTTATATAAAGAAATGATTCTTTACTAAGAGGGTCTTTAGAAAAAGATATATAAAGCAAAACAGATTAGGTCTTGGAGTGGGTAGCATAGGAGTCTTGCTTAAGAACCAACATATGAAATTCCTTCAAATGATTGAATAAGGATAAAACACTATATAATTTCAAAATTTAGATATAAAAAACAAAACTAAGAACAATCACCATCATAAAGCACGGTGGAGCCACCAAATTGTCGGCGTTATTGTAGAGAGATCGGTGTGTTGTATGCATAGTGTGATGCAAGCTAATTTTACGATGTGACATTTTTTGTGTAGTGCTTAGTGTTTCATACCCAGAGTGTAATAGGCTCATTATGAGTTTCATTTTACAAATTCATTTTATTTTTATTAATACATACCACTCAAATTAATTAATAAACTTAAAATATACAAGAATAATTATTATACATATGTTTAAATTTAATAAATACTAATTAATCAGTACAATTAAAAATCTAACAATTAAAGAAAAAAAAAAGAAAAAAAAAAGATCTTTCAGCTCCGAAAATTGAAATAAAGGACGACTACAGATGATGTCACCTGCTTGACATCACAGATGATGTTATTAGTGATGTCATCATCTTCTTCCCTAAACTATTTATATGTTTTTGTAACTTAGATCTACACAAATCCAACTTGGATTTGCAAGATCCTCCATAGTCCAACTATCTCTCTTGGCCTCTCAAGCTTTACCATACACTACTGGAAATGCGGTGTTTACCCACGACAAATTAGCGACGACTCTTATTTCGTCGTTAAACAACCGAAATTAGCGACGACTGAAAAATAGCGACAACGTTTTACTCTGTCGCTAATTAACGACGACGAATTTGTCGTTATATTGTAGTTATTCGTCGCTAATTGTTTTTTATTTGTTATTGAATTTTTTTTCATTGTCGATCTATCGTCGCTATTTTAGCGACTATGTGTGTCGTCGCTATTTTGACGATTAACGACGACTTAATTAGTTTACCCACGACCCGTATTGTCGTCGCTAAACACCGATCCTATTTAATGCGCAGCAGGTTTTTTTCACCCACATAACACACAAAACACCCATAATAATCCTCCGATTTTCTCCCAAAAAATCAACAAAATTCCATTTTTTTTTTGCAATTCCTTCTCCACTTCATCTTGCATCATTCTTGGTTCAATAATCAAAGTGGGGCTCCATTAATATCATCTTTCATCAAAGAATTTAAGGTATAATTGCATGAAATTCAATTGTATTTTTTTTTTTTTTGAATGCTAATTGTGTTTCATTCTTCCTATATGCTTTGATTAGGTGAATTAATACAACTCTCTTGGTAGGGAATTAACATCACTCTTCAATTTATCCATCCAATTCAAGGTATTTCCATTAAATTTCATGTTTTTTAAGCTTTGTATTTAATTGATTATATTAGCAATGATTAGGTTAATGAATTAAATATTTGTTGGTTGATTATGCATGTGTTGTGTGAATTTGTATTTTGTGCTCATATATTTTTACTTGTTTATTTAATTATTTGTTTTTTTTTTATATGTTCATTCATTAATTTAATGGTTTGTAATATTTATTCATTTAATGGTTTGTAATTTTTATTCATTCAATGGTTTGTAATATTTATTCGTTCAATGAGTTTCCAATTTTTTTTATTTTGTTTATTGTGTTGTAATTTTTATTCATTTTATTCATTAGGTTGTAATAATTATGTATTTTTTTTTTTTTATTAATGTAGTCGCATAGTTTACTCAAATTGTTGTTAAGTGATGGCATCGAGTTCGGGCACGAGTATCGATAAGAGTTGGATCGAATCGACGAATGTGTTAGATGCTGAATATATTTTTGGGGTTTATAAATTTATCGATTTTGCTAAGAAAAGTAGAGGTTATACCGGTTACTTGTCTTGTCCGTGTAAGAAGTGTAATAATTTTTGCCGATTAAAAACCAATGATGTTATGGCCCACCTTCTAAGAGAGGGGTTTAACCATGATTATAAGGTTTGGACAAAACACGGTGAGGAAGAGATACAAACACATACACCCCCTGCAAGTAAAGATCCAGTTATAGTAAATGAAATCCAGCATGTTTATGACGATGTGAGACAGAGTTACGATGTTGGTGGACATCCGGGAGACACCGAGATGAGAGATGTACATATTCCAAGTCGAAGCAGTTTTGACACGTTGTTCGAAGAACTGGAGACAGAATTATTTCCTGGTTGTGAATCGATGGGTTCGTTGAATTTTATTGCCAAGCTAATGCACGTAAAAGTAAAGAACAAATGGACTAACACCTCATTCACCGAGCTACTGGAGCTGTTGGGTCGTATTTTGCCTAAACCTCACAATTTGCCTGAATCTTATGAAGCATGCAACAAGAAGTTGAAAAGTTTGGGTATGGGGTATGTTACCATCGACGTTTGTTTGAACGATTGTGTTATTTATTACAAAGAAAACAAAGACCTTGACAAGTGTCCAGTTTGTAACGAATCTAGATGGGACCCAAAGAAGGGTATCAAAGTACCGCATAAGAAGCTTCGATATTTTCCGATTGCTCCTAGATTACAGCGACTATTCGCTTCAAAGCACACCGCTGAAGACATGATTTGGCACCATACCGGTAACAGTGCAGATCCGGATGTGTTGCGTCATCCGGTTGATGGTGATAGTTGGAAGAGATTTGCAGCGCTACACCCTGAGTTTGCTAGTGAACCTCGTAACGTATATCTGGGTCTTGGAATCGATGGGTTTTGTCCTTTCTCTATGCAGAACAACTCGTATAGCATGTGGCCAGTCATATTAACCGTATATAACTTGCCCCCGTGGGTATGCATGAAGGAGACCACTTTCCAGCTTTGTTTGTTGATTCCGGGACCCCGTTCACCCGGTAAGGACATGGATGTCTTTCTTCGTCCTGTTATAGATGAGTTGGAAGAGTTGTGGGATAATGGGATCGTTACGTATGATGCCCACAAGAAAGAAGAGTTTACGATGAAGGTTTGTTTGTTGTCTACCACTAATGATTTCCCCGCTAGGTCATACACTTCGGGATGGTCGGGTCAAGGTTACAAAACTTGTCCCGAATGCATGGATCATACTCCGTCATTGAGTGTGAACAAAGGGATTGTTTACTTTGACCATAGACGTTGGTTACCTGCCGGACATCCATTTAGAAGCGAACGTGTTTTGTACAAGGAACCCGATGATAGGCGCCCACCGAAGAAATATAGTCCTGCAAGTATTCAGACACAGTTAGATGGGCTTCCAATTGTGTTTCCCGGTAAACACAAGGATTTTGGGGGAAAGATCGTGAAGCAAGATGTTAACCGGCGATTCAATTGGAAGAAAAAGAGTATTTTTTATCGTTTACCTTATTGGTCTGAAAACCTGTTGAAACATAACATTGACGTTATGCATTGCGAGAAAAACGTGTGCGATGCTCTCCTCGGTACAGTTATAGGTCTTGATGGGAAAGTTAACAAAGATAACGTGAAAGCGAGACTCGATCTTGAGAAATTGGAGATTAGAAAAGAATTGTGGTTGACTGAGAGAAATGGTAAAAAAATATTGAAACGGGGAAAGTACACTCTAACACCGGAAAAGCGGACTATTTTTCTTGACTGGCTGAAGGCACAGAAGTTTCCCGACGGTTTTGCATCTAGTATGAGAAACAATGTTCAAAGTGATACGGGTAAGATTATCGGCATGAAATCTCACGACTGTCACGTGATGATGCAATATCTTTTCGTGGCTAGTCTCCCCGGGCTTATTGAAGACAAAGCGATTAGTGATGTGTTTATTGGGTTAGCGAACGTGTTTAGAGTGGTTTGCAATAAAAATCTAAGCAGGAAACAGTTAGTATCGGGAAAGAAGAAGGTGGTTGAACTTATGTGTAGGCTAGAAATGATTTTACCTCCCGCGTTTTTTGATATAATGATCCACTTGGTGATACACTTATACGATGAAGCATTGCTTGGTGGCCCGGTCCAAATGCGGTGGATGTACCCATTTGAAAGGTATTTGAAAAAGTTGAAAGAGTATATCCGAAATCCGGCTAGACCAGAGGGTTCAATAGCCGAGGGGTACATTGCGGAAGAGACGTTGAATTTCATATCAAGATATCTTAGTGAAGAAAAAACAAGGTTCAACGATCCAGGCAGATACAACGAAGCACCGCTGGTCCCAAAAGAGCTATCCGTTTTCAATTCCCAATGCACTCCAGTTGGAAAGATAGAGTATGTTTCTTTACCGTATAAGGAGAAGGAGCACATAAGTTGGTATATTTTGCATAACTGCGACGAACTCGAAACATACATGACGTAAGTAAATATTATTATCTTATATAAATATATATTATATAAATATATTTTTATATAAATATATAAATATATTATATATTTATATATATTATATATTTATATATATTATATATTTATATATATATTTATATATATTATATATTTATATATATTATATATTTATATATATTATATATTTATATATATATTATATATTTATATATATTATATATTTATAGTATATATTATATATATTATATATTTATAGTATATATTATATATTTATAGTATATATTATATATTTATATATATTATATATATAATATATTTATAGTATATATTATATATTATATATTTATATATATTATATATTTATATATATTATATATTTATATATATTATATATATAATATATTTATAGTATATATTATATATTATATATTTATATATATTATATATTTATATATATTATATATTTATATATATTATATATTTATATATATTATATATATAATATATTTATAGTATATATTATATATTATATATTTATATATTTATATACATTTATATATATTATATATTTATATTAGTTTATTTATACTCATTTACAATTATAGTGAACACAAATCAACACTTACGGGAACGAGTGGTGAAATAGATATTACGCATCGTCGAACATTTAAGGAATGGTTTTTGGAAAAGGTATGTAATTTTAGGCATTGGTTTATAACTTATATATTTATTATCAAAGTACTAACTATTATTGTTGTATATTAGATTCATGGAATGCATTCACGTGGAGATCCATTAGCTACCCCCGAGATGGTGTCCTTGGCAAACATGTCTTATGGTTCGGTGCATAAATATGATTCATGTGTTGTGAACGGTGTCAAGTGGTTAACTAAGTCCAAAGGAGAGAAAAGAGTGACGCAGGATTACGGAGTGTGTACCATTTACAATGAAGAACCCTATTATGGGGAATTAATCAAAATCTTGGAGGTTATGTACACTGGAGGGTGCTCGGTTGTGTTATTTGTCTGTAAGTGGTATAAAAAGTCTGGATCGAGGCAAGAACATGGGGTAACATTTATCAACACAACAAAGTTTGAGTGGGCTGACGAACCATACATTTTAGCATCGCAGGCCAAGAAAGTGTTTTACATCGACGAGATTAGTTCAAAGAAATCAATGAAAGGGTGGAAAGCCGTTTGGGAAATAAACGATCGTCACGGATGGAGTCCTGAGTTATGGGGTTCGGGAATCACTCCCTACTGGAAATGAGAGCATCAGCATACCATTGGATAGCACGGGGAACGAGAACATCAGCATGCCACTGGCATCCACCGAGGAGATCGAGATTGATCCTGCTCATTTTTTTATTGATTTGTCTTTTGATACGGTTATTGATGAGAATGAGGAAATTCATGATGACACCTTGGATGAATACGGTGATGAAGAAGAACCTATAGAGGTTGATAGCGATGATGAACCCATAGTTATTAGTGGATATGATAGTGATTAGGTTTTATTTTGGTTTATTTGTATTAACACATTTTGGTGGTTTTTAAACACTCAACTTTGACTCTAAACACTTAACTTTGACTCTAAACACTTAACTTTGACTCTAAACACTTAACTTTGACTCTAAACACTCAACTTTGACCATGAACACTTAACTTTGACCATGAACACTTAACTTTGACTCTAAACACTCAACTTTGACCATGAACACTTAACTTTGACTCTAAACACTTAACTTTGACTCTAAACACTCAACTTTGACTCTAAACACTTAACTTTGACTCTAAACACTCAACTTTGACCATGAACACTTAACTTTGACTCTAAACACTCAACTTTGACCATGAACACTTAACTTTGACTCTAAACACTTAACTTTGACTCTAAACACTCAACTTTGACTCTAAACACTTAACTTTGACTCTAAACACTCAACTTTGACCATAAACACTTAACTTTGACTCTAAACACTCAACTTTGACCATGAACACTTAACTTTGACTCTAAACACTTAACTTTGACTCTAAACACTCAACTTTGACTCTAAACACTTAACTTTGACTCTAAACACTCAACTTTGACCATGAACACTTAACTTTGACTCTAAACACTCAACTTTGACCATGAACACTTAACTTTGACTCTAAACACTTAACTTTGACTCTAAACACTCAACTTTGACTCTAAACACTTAACTTTGACTCTAAACACTCAACTTTGACCATGAACACTTAACTTTGACTCTAAACACTCAACTTTGACCATGAACACTTAACTTTGACTCTAAACACTTAACTTTGACTCTAAACACTCAACTTTGACTCTAAACACTTAACTTTGACTCTAAACACTCAACTTTGACCATGAACACTTAACTTTGACCATGAACACTTGACTAAACACCCCGAACAACCAAGTTTGACCAATAACACTTGACTAAACACCCCGAACAACCAATTAAGAATGTGAAAAGGAACCAAAAACAACTCAAAAAAAAAATACAAGAAAGGGTAAGCATATTAAACCCCCAAATATTAAAAAAAAAATTGAAAATTTAAAAAAAAAAAAAAAAAAAAATAGCGACGACATTCAAGTGGATTAGCGACGACATTTAACCTTTGAATGTCGTTGCTAATTATTCGCGACGACATTCAACGGGTTTGTCGTCGCTAATAAATAATTAAAAATTCTATTGGTCATCAAGGGCGGTCAACTTTCCCGCCCACTAAAATTAGCGACGACTATCCAAAATTTCGCGACGACGTGTCGTCGCTAAGCTAAGACACGCAAGGGGCGTGTGTACGTGGGGCGCCACGTGTATCAAATTCGCGACAACATTCCACGATTAGCGACGACCCGTGTCGTCGCTAATCAATTTTTCTATAAAACCCTACACCGAGGCTCATTTCTGCCAAACACAAACACCCAAAACACTCCCAAAAGCTCCATATCCGCCATAGCCAAGCTATTCCGAGGTGAAACAACACCTAATCCAACGTCCAGGTAATGATTCTAGTCCAAATACACCTTCTAATCTCACCTTTTTTGATTTTATTTTTTTAATTTCTAATATTTTCTCTTGTGTTTTTTTTGTATGATTCCTTCTTCTTGGCATGGATTCATGGACGAAATCTACACCATTTCTACGTAACAGGTTCCAATTTCCGGATCAAACTTGCAATTTTTTTATTTTTAATTTTTTTTTTCTTGTAAAAATTCATGAATGTTTTTAGTTGTTTGATGAAATCCGAGAATTATGTGTATGTTTCTGGGTTGTTTGGTAATTTTTTGGTGTTAAATAACAACATGTAATTGGAATTTGATAAAAATTAGGGTTTTGGTATGATATTTGTAACTTTAATGGAATAGTTGGTATGTTATTGATCTTTGATTGTGTTTTAAGATATAGGGACCTATCTGCAATATGTTTGATTTGTATGTTTAAGGTCTAAAATGCAGTTTTGTATGATTAAGGACTAAAATGCAATGTTATAAAAAAAGAGGACTAAAATGCAATTTTATTAAAAATGGACTTATTTTAAAAAAATTGGACTAAAATGCGAATTTTAAAAAAATTTGGACTTATTTGCAAATTTTAAAAAATTTGGACTTATATGCAATTTTTAAAAAAATAGGACTTATTTGCAAATTTTAAAAAATTTGGACTTATATGCAATTTTTAAAAAAATAGGACTTATTTGCAAATTTTAAAAGAAAATGGGACTAAAATGCAATTTTTAAAAAAATAGGACATATTTGCAAATTTTAAAAGAAAATGGGACTAAAATGCAATTTTTAAAAAAATAGGAATTATTTGCAAATTTTAAAAGAAAATGGGACTAAAACGCAATTTTTAAAAAAATAGGACTTATTTGCAAATTTTAAAAAAATTTGGACTTAAATGTAAATTTTAAAAAATAGGACTTATTTGCAAATTTTAAAAAAATTTAGGACTTAAATGCAATTTTATGAAATTTTATAGATGGCTGCTGTCATGGGAAGGAGTCACGATGGAGATGGGATGGGTAACGATCCCCCGAGGGGTCCACCACGTTCGAATGCTGACTGTAACCAACCATCGGGTAATAAAAAATTCAATTAATGTTTATTTATTAATTAAAAAAATATGTAGTTACTAAATATTTTTCACTAAAACAGGTGAGCGTAAAAAAAGGAGACCGAAAGCTGCCACCTCTATCCGGACAGCTCAGGAGACCCTGAAGAGAGTCGGCTGGCCCATTCCAGTTGACTTTTCTGTCATAGACGGCACCTGGAACTTCGTCGGCCCATATAGCAAACACGTGGGTCAGGTGGCTGGTAATGCTGTTCGAGATGCTGTTCCCCCGTGCTACAAAGAATGGAAAGAGGTCCCCGACCATAACAAAGGGGTAGTTTTGCAGCGACTTCATCAATTTTTTGATTTAGAGGAGTGGAGGAGGCGAAGCGATTGGGACGAGATCACTAAGAGATTGACTGCGATGACATCCGGAGCCTACAGGCGATACAAGTCGGATTTGAAGAACGACTACTACTACACGGATGAAATTCCACCAGATGTTGACCCGGTGATTTGGGAGGCGACGAAGAAGATGTGGGATGACTTGGCGAAACAGGTAGAAAAAAATAATTTATTAATTATTTTATACATTTTTTTTAATTAATTTTATAACTACTTCTTTTTTATCTGTAACAGAGTCAGGCTGATATAAACAAGAAGAATCGAGAGCAGCAGTCAGTTCCGAGCAAGGCGGGGTCAAGGAACTGGTCACAGACCCGGGAGGTGATTATTGAGGTATAAGTTTTAAAAATTAAAATATAATTTAGTATTTAATTTAATTTAATTGTTAACTTATTAAAATTTGTTATTGTATACTGTCCAGGGGAAGCTGAAGACGGTGACGAAAGAGCCGTTAACATTTACAGATGACGAGACCCAGGAGGAGATGGATCTTCCTCCTTTATGCGGCTATTTCGACCACCTTTCATATGATGCGGCTACGGATAGCTGGCGTGATCAGCGTTTGGAGAGAGCCAGTGTAAGTCTTTTTAAAAAAAAAATTGATTTAATTTTTTTTTATTTTAAATTTTTTTTTTACTTAATCTAATTTATTTTTAAATTGAAATCTAATTGCAGGGTGTTCTTCGGGAGAAGATGAAGAAGAAGGTTGTGCAAGCCGGAACGGAGGGTACTGAAGTTAGCATCCAGGAGCAGATGGATGCCATGCTCGAGACGATCATGGAGGTCCTACACCCACCCAAGACTAAACACTGGGTGCCTACCATTGGTCCGGTCCGGAAACGAGCCAGGACTCCTACACAGCCGGACAGGGAGAACGATGAGCTGCTTAAGGCGGTTCTGGATGGGATGAACGAGCTTCGCGCGGCTCAAAATCTTCCACTGATACCGGATCCATCCTCCGCATCACCCGGGCCCACATCTTCTTCTAGTCGGCCGAGTCAACCCCCGAGCATGGCAGAGACTCTTTTCGAGGCATTAAACGGGATGAGAATCGCTAATGGAATGCAGCCGATCAGCAAACCCGGGCCCACTAGACGAGATGAAGAGAGAGAAGATGAGGAGAGAAGAGGAGATGGAGAAGATCCGAATTTGAATGATGATTAAGTTATTTTTTTTTTTAATTTGGTTGGTTTGTATGTTTAAGACTTTATTTATTTCCGTATGTTTGACTTTGACTTTGACTTTGACTCGTTTGATGTTGACTTTATTTATTTCACGTTTACTATTTGAATGGAATTATCGTATTTTATATGTTTTATTGGATTTTTATTTATTTATAATTTTGTATTATATTTAAAATCAAAATAATAATAAAAACTAAAATTTAAATAATAAAGAAAAATAAAAAAGTAAAAAAAAATAAAAAAATAAAAAAAAACAAAAATAAAAAATAAAAAAATAAAAAACGAATAGCGACGACCCTTGTCGTCGCTAAACCATTAAATAAAATAAATACATAATGATTTTCGATAAAATGTAAAAAAAAAAAAAAAATAATAACAATTATTAGCGACGACATGCCCGTCGCCAACGTTTGTCGCTATTTAATTTAAAAAAAAAGAAAATTAAATTCGATTAAAAATTAAATGAAAACTAATTATTGAATTAGCGACGACATGTCGTCGCTAACATGTCGTAGCGAATTCAATAAATCCGCGACGCCAATCCTCGTGGGTAAATTTCAAAGGAACTAGTCACGAAAACACTATTTGGCGTCGCTAATCACGAATTAGCGACGCCTGGATAGAGACGACAAGTTAGCGACGACATGTCGTCGCTAATCTTGTTTAGCGACGAATTTTGATGGTTTCGCGACGACGCGTGTCGTCGCGAAACGCCGCATTTCCAGTAGTGATAGCTGAACCACCCTCTGAAACTCTGTACTCACTGAACCACTGGGCCACCTTTGAAGCTCCAAGCTCAGAAAATTACCATAGTTGAACCACCATAGTGGAGCTCACAGCTAAGAAACTTCACAAAAAATCTCTAAAAACACTATTAATGGTCAGAGCACAAACTGAGCACCATCTACATATCCATAACTCGAATTCATGAACCTAGATCGAACTCAAAAACTAAACTCAAACTCAGTCACACCTCACGAAGTCAGCTCACGAAGCTCCACCATAGCTAGGATCTTCCATGTCTAATTCGAAAGCCACTTTTTCCTCTTTATTTGGAATATCCAGATCCGAGAGCTTGTTTAACATTGTTGTGTGTGAGTTTAAAATTGTGATTTTTATGAGTGTAGAAAAAGTTTAAGGGTATAGGGATTGGGATTGGGAAAATGGGTCGTGTTAGATAATTCATTTATCTAGATCCCTTGTGATAATTGTTGTAATGTGGAACCTTTTAATCTAGTAGTACGAGGCAGGTGACACCTTTATGATAATGAGTATGACAAATATTTGATATCCTAACAAATAAAATCAACAACTATTCTTATTGTATTTAATATGAAGTATTTGTTTATCCGTAAATATATGTGCTTGATCTACGAATCCATTATCTATTTTCTCTTTTCATAAACTAATATAATCCATATCAGTAATACTGTTTCGTAAAAACCATGGAGTACTTGTTAATCTACTAGTTTTAAAAAATGGCATACTTCAACAAATAACTAAATAAACAATAAATTAAATATATATCAATTAACAAATAAAAAAATTATTTAGAATTGATATTTAAAAGACAAAATTTTGATTTTATAATGATATTAAAAAGATAAAGCTTGGGATGATGATGGTGATGACAATGACAACAACATTATGGTTATACTCATAATTATCATTATTGTTATATGCAACAATATTATTATATTCAACAATATGATTATATTAGTAATTATCATCATTATATTTATAATCATTGAAAATAAAAAAACTGATGAAGATGAAGATAGGGATAATGATAATTATCTAGATTTGATCTTCATCCTTATTTTCATCTTCATCAGCATTTTTATATTCATAATTATCATTATCACCATGTTCTTTTTCATGGTCATCGTTCGATATTATCGTGCGACAATTATTTTATGTTTAAAGAATGAAGATCCAAGGTCTTTATATAGGCATATGAATGCAAAGTAAATTTATGATACATGACTTTATCATTGACTGTGACATAATGTAAAATTCATGTATATTGTCGATAGTTATTACATTTCATAAAATGAATATAATAAAGTTAGTATTACTTTATCAACGATTACAATGAATTGTAATAATTGTCTCATAAAAATACCAATTATGGTCAAAGATATGTCTTTTTGAAAAGTTCAAGATATATCTTTGAATTTTGGATAATTTCTTGTATTAGTTTAAATTTGTGACAAAAAGTATCCAATTTCTACATGTGTCATATAAAGTAATAGTTGTGTATAGTGATTGGGTATTTATTTTCATAAAATTAAAATAATGAAAAAAATTATTTAAATTGAAAGATAAGGGAGGATATTTTTAAAATTTTGACTAGATCTTTGACCATAATGGTATTTATCCAAACTATGTAACACTTTTAAAGTGTTAAACCTATAATTCGAAGACGTCAATGGTGCGTTGAGATGTCCTAATTGTCTCCTGAATACCTGACTTAGGAAACTATCAAATTGTTTTACACTTTATATATGCTAATTTGTACTATCATTGTGCAAGAGGTAATTTGGATCTCTTTTAGAGAAATTTCATTTTTTGGAGATACATAGTGGAATTTCAAATTAGGGAAATATACTAGTTTTTATAACTATACTAGATTTTTATTTGTGAGTATGTGTTGTAAGTAGAAAACACCATTTACTTGTTAAGAGAAAATAATTATAGTATTCTTATAATAATGGAGGTTCGGATTGTCACATAAAAAACTTACTAGAAAAAATCTAGTGGAATTAACATTTGGTGAAGGAAAAAGGTACATTGCACAAATATCATATCCTCTCAATTTGACATAGATTATGATAACCAATTTTTTTAGCATCATCTCCCTTCTTTTAGTCTGTAATTATGTGATATACAATGAATTCTCTTTGAATATTATAACTGAATTGTCCTTGTGAGAAAGTAATTTACATAATTTAGAGTATGTGAGATCCAAATAGTTATATTATAGGTTGATCTTATGAAATAAAATAGAAACTCAACATGGTCTAAAAAGGAAACATCAACCATCGATTTCATAAATCTCTACAATAAAAGTATTTCATCATAAGTAAATACATGTCACGTCAACGACATTTCATTTTCATCATAAAATAATATTGCATGTTTTCATCTACACATGTGTCCCGTGAGTTTGTACATAATTTTAATACATTTCAATTGAATTTTTATTGTATTTTTTTGATTAACTAGCTAAACAATTGCATTATGATGCGATACGTCATGTCTGAGAAACTTTTCATCATCTTCTCAAGATAAAAAGGAATCCGCATTCTTCTGTAATATTCCATTACATAATATTATTAAAGAAAACCTCATGGGATAAAATATTTTTCCAAAGCATCCCCACGCTTCATGCATTCTTATGCTTAAGTCACTACTAATTATTAAAAAACACTTATATTTTGGAATTTTTTGTGAGTCACTCTTCTTTAGTTTTTTATGGGATTTTCATACTTCAAGAACTTCTTGATACTAGTACTTTCGTCATTCTTTGTGCTTCGTGAACCTATTGTGTTCAGGAACTTATCACCCATCTTATGACTCAATAACTTTTATTAAATTATATACTATTGAGTCATAAATTTTAGGCCTTTTGGGTCGTCTTATGCATCACTTAGTAAATTTTATCACCTTTTATAATTTTATAGGTAGTTTAGAGAGTTTACGTCATATTAGTGTGCTTTGACATATTTATGGTGTAGATTCATTAATTTCGATGCAAAATGTGACTAGAGATCAAGGATGATACCGTAAAGGTGAGAATAGTGAAGATAAAAGCAAGATGATTCCCAAAGTAACCCAAATCTTGAGTCAAAGTGAGGCCAAAGCTCGATAACTACTTGGACCAAGAGAAAAAGACAAGGAGGTCTGCGCAACAGGGGATTCAGTGGTAAAGTTGTATGTCACAACGTTGGCAACAAGTAATGAGTGGCCACGTAAGACAAGTAAATATGAAGTCAACACCATCCAATATTGCAGATTGTTGTGGAATGACTTGTTCACCTCGATAATATTATTTATTATTTCTATGATAATATTCACTAAGATTAAGAAGCATTATTGTATACATCCCTGATACCAGTGTACCTACACCAAACAATTTTAACCTAATGAAAAGAGGGTATGGTATACACTCTTTTGGATATTGGGCCATAAAATCCTTACCCTATGTGAATAATATAGGGGATGGGTCGCCCAAAATTTTGTACATGAGCGTGTAACCATGAGCATACCTGCTAACATTACAAGTCCATCCTTAAGTACTTACAAAAAGTATCTAAATGTGGAATGAGTTTTTGCGTACATATCCACTCCACTCTAAATACAAGAGGATTTAAGGTGCTAATTAAGTGCTAGAATGGATTGCGGGGACTAATTTCCAGATGCCGTGTTATAACGGGTGTTTGTGGGGGCAAGCATTTACCGGTTCACAAACACTCCCCACATATATATTAAATACTTTCGGTATAACGTTATAGTTATAATATATATATATATATATATATATATATATATATATATATATATATATATATATATATATATATATAAAGCCTAATTAATTGTAAACTCTAATTAAAACTATTAATATGTAGTCTATAGAAATAAAACTTTAGTAAAAGTAAATACTAAATTTTATGGAAAAAAGTTTAAATACAATTTACTTGTAAGATATAATAAGAAATATTGTTTATGACTACCTATTTCTTATATGAGACCCTTTATTCTGGTTATGTCAATAATTTTATTTTTACAAATAAAACTTGTCTAACTAATATTAATTTTGTCTTTAGATTTCAGTCGTGCTTGAAATTTAATTATGATTAGTTTTAGTATTACTATTGATATAATGATGTATTTTAACACAATTTTCTATTCTAATATTATGAATTAAGTTCAATACCAAACATAAACAAATGGTGAATAAACTAATTCCCATAAGGATTTAAGGAGTTTGGCATAACAGAACGTGGAAAAAACTATGTAGGGGTAGGTTAGGTAGTAAGGTTTCTTATTTTTGAATGGAAGAGTATATGGAGGGGTATTAAAAATTTATATAAATAAATGATTCTTTAATAAGAGGGTCTTAAGCAAAAGATATATAAAGAAAAATGGATTAGGTCTTGTAGTGGGTAGCATAGGAGCCTTGCTTATGAACCAACGTCTGAAATTCCCTCAAATGATTGAATATGGATAAAACACTATGTAATTTTAAAATTTAGAAATAAAAAACAAAACTAGGAACAATCACCTTCAGACTGTCGTCGTCGATACATTGTTCAAGTTGCTCAACGGAAAACTTTTTGACACTAAGCACGGTGGAACCAACAGATTGTCGGCGTTATTGTAGAGAGATCGGTGTGTTGTATGCATAGTGTAATGCGAGCTAATTTCACAATGTGACATTCTTTGTGTAGTGCTTAGTGTTTCGTACCCAGAGTGTATACGCTCATTATGCAGTTTTATTTTAAAAATTCATTTTATTTTTATTAATACATACCACTCAAATTAATTAATAAACTTAAAATATACAAGAATAATTATATATATTTATAATAATTATACATTTTGTTTAAATTCAATAAATACTAATTAATATATACAATAAAAAAATCAAACCAATCAAAGAAATAAAAAAGAAAGAAAAAAAATAATCTTTCAACTCCGAAAATTGAAATAAAGGACGACCGCAGATATGATGTCACCCGCTTGACATCATAGATGACGTTATTAGTGATGTCATCATCTTCTTCTCTAAACTCTTTTTCTATTTATGTAACTTAGATCTACACAAATCCAACTTGGATTTTCAAGATCCTCCATAGCCCAACCATCTCTCTTGGCCTCTCAAGTTTTACCATAGCCGAACCACCCTCTGAACAGCACTGAACCACTGGCCCACCTTTGAAAATCCAAGCTCAGAAAACCAGCATAGCTGAACACCCATAGTGGAGCTCACAGCTGAGAAACTTCACAAAAAAGCTTTAAAAATTCTGTTAAGGGTCAGAGCACAAACCGAGCACCATCTCCATATCCATAACTCGAACTCATGAACCCAGATCGAACTCTTGAACTCAACTCAAACTCAATCACACCTTACGAATTCATCTCACGAAGCTCCACCATAGCTCGGATCTTCCATGTCTAATTCGAGCGCCATTTTTTTCTTTTTATTTTGAATATCCAGATCTGAGAGCTTGTTTAAAATTGTTTCGTGTGAGTTTAAAATCATGATTTTTTTAAGTGTAGAAAATTTTTAAGGGTTAAGGGATGGGGATTGGGAAAATGGGTCATGTGAGACAATTCAATTATCCAGATCCCTTGGGATAATTGTTGTAATGTGGAACCTTTTAATTTAGTGGTACGAAAAAGGTGACACCTTTATGATAATAAGTATAATAAATATTGGATATCCTAACAAATAAAATCAACAACTATTCTTATAGAATTTAATTTGAAGTATTTGTTTATCTGTAAATATATGTGCTGGAGCTACGAATACATTATCTATTTTCTCTTATCATAAACTAATATAATTCATATAAGTAATAATGTTTTAAAAAAAATATGGACTACTTGCTAATCTACTAGTTTTAAAAAATGGCATACCTCAACATATAACTAAATAAACAATAAATCAAATATAACAATAAAAAAATAAAAAAAATTATTTTGAATTAATATTTTTAAGACAGATCTTTGATTTTATGAAGATATTAAAAAGATAAAAGTTGGGATGGTGATGTTCAACAATATTGTTATATTAGTAATTATCATCATTATATTTATAATCATTGAAAATAAAAAGGCTGATGAAGATGAAGACATGGATAATGATAATTATCTATATTTGATCTTCATCCTTATTTTCATCTTCATCAGCATTTTTATATTCATAATTATTATTATCATCATGTTCTTTTTCATGGTCTTCGTTCGATATTATCGTGCGAAAAATATTTTATGTTTAAAGAATGAAGATCCAAGGTCTTTATATAGGCATATGAATGCAAAGTCAATTTATGATACATGACTTTATCATTGACCGTGAAATAATGTAAAATTCATATATTGTCAATAGTTATTAAATTACATAAAATGAATATAATAAAGTTAGTATTACTTTATCAACAATTACAATGAATTGTAATAATTGTCTCATAAAAATACCAATTATGGTCAAAGATATGTCTTTTTGACTAGTTCAAGATATATCTTTGAATTTTGGATAATTTCTTGTATTAGTTTATATTCGTGACAAAAAGTATCCAATTTCAACATGTGTCATATAAAGTAAAAGTTGTGTATAGTGATTGGGTATTTACTTTCATAAAATTAAAATATTGGAAGAAATTATTTAAATTGAAAGATAAGGGAGGATAATTTAAAATTTTGACTAGATCTTTAACCATAATGGTATTTATCCAAACTATGTAACACTTTTAAAGTGTTAAACCTATAACTCGAAGAAGTCACTAGTGCGTTGAGGTGTCCTAATTGTTTCCTGAATACCTGACTTAGGAAACTATCAAATTGGTTTACACTTTATATATGCTAATTTGTACTATCATTGTGCAAGAGGTACTTTGGATCCCTTTTAGAGGAATTTCATATTTTTGGAGATACATAGTGGAATTTCAAAATTAGGGAAATATACTACTTTTTATAACTATACTAGATTTTCATTTGTGAGTATGTGTTGTAAGTAGAAAACACCATTTACTTGTTCAGAGAAAATGGTTATAGTATTCTTATAATAATGGAGGTTCGGATTGTCACATAAAAAACTTAATAGGAAAAATCTACTGGAATTAACATTTGGTGAAGGAAAAAAGTACATTGCACAAATATCATATCCTCTCAATTTGACATAGATTATGATAACCAATTTTTTTCGCATCATTTCAATTCTTTTAGTCTGTAATTATGTGATATACAATGAATTCTCTTTGAATATTATAACTGAATTGTCCTTGTGAGAAACTAATTTACTTCTTATGCTTAAGTCACTACTAATTATTAAAAAACTCTTATATTTTGGAATTTTTTGTGAGTCACTCTTCTTTTGTTTTCTATGGGATTTTCATACTTCAAGAACTTCTTGATACTAGTACTTTCGTCATTCTTTGTGCTTCGTGAACATATTGTGTTTCAGGAACTTATCATGCATCTTATGACTCAATAACTTTGATTAAATTATATACTATTGAGTCATTAATTTTAGGAATTTTGGGTCGTCTTATGCGTCACTTAGTAAATTTTATCACCTTTTAAAATTTTATGGGTAGATTAGAAATTTTATGTAATATTAGTGTGCTTTGACATAGTTATGGTGTAGATTCAATAATTTCCATGCAAAATGTGACTAGAGATCAAGGATGATACCGTAAAGGTGAAGATAGTGAAGATAAAAGCAAGATGATTCCCAAAATAACCCAAATCTTGAGTCAAAGTGAGGCAAAATCTCGATAAATACTTGGACCAAGAGAAAAAGACAAGGAGGCCCGTGCAACAGGGGATCCAGTTGTAAAGTTGTATGTCACAATGATGAAGACAGGTAACGAGTGGCCACGTAAGACAAGTCAATATGAAGTCAAAACCATCCAATATTGCAGTTTGTTGTGGAATGACTTGTTCACCTCGATAATATTATTTATTATTTCTATGATAATATTCACTAAGATTAAGAGCATTATTGTATGCATCCCTGATACCGGTGTACCTGCACCAAAGAATATTAACCTAAAGAAAAGAGGGTATGGTATACACTCTTTTGGATATTGGGCCATAAAATCCTACCCTATCTGAATAATATAGGGGATGGGTCGCCCAAAATTTTGTACATGAGCGTGTAACCATGAGCATACCTGCTAACATTACAAGTCCATCCTTAAGTACTTACAATAAGTATCTAAATGTGGAATTAGTTTTTGCGTACATATCCACACCACTCTAAATACGAGAGGATTTTAGGTGCTAATTAAGTGCTAGAATGGATTGCGGGGACTAATTTCCAGATGTCGTGTTATAACGGGTGATTTGTGGGTGCAAGCATTTACCGGTTCACAAACACTCTCCACATATATATTAAATACTTTTGGTATAATATTATAGTTATAAAATATAATATATATATATATATATATATATATATATATATATATATATATATATATATATATATATATATATATATATAAAGTCTAATTAAAATTGTTAATATGTAGCCTATAGATATTAAACTTTAGTAAAAATAAATATTAAATTTTATGGAAAAAGTTTAAATATAATTTACTTGTAAGATATAATAAGAAATCTTGGTTATGACTACCTATTTCTTATATGAGACCCTTTATTCTGGTTATGTCAATAATTTTATTTTTACAAATAAAACTTGTCTAATTAATATTAATTTTATCTTTAGATTTTAGTCGTGCTTGAAATTTAGTTATGATTAGTTTTAGTAATAATACTGATATAATGATGTATTTTAACACAGTTTTCTATTCTAATATTATGAATTAAGTTCAATACCAAACATAAACAAATCGTGAATAAACTAATTCCCATAAGGATTTAAGGAGTTTGGCATAACCGAACGTGGAAAAAGTGATGTAGGGGTAGGTTAGGTATTAGGGTTTCCTAATTTTGTGTGGAAGGGTATGTGGAGGCGTATTAAAAATTTATACAAATAAATGATTCTTTACTAAGATGGTCTTAAGCAAAAGATAGATATAGCAAAATGGATTAGGTCTTGGAGTGGCTAGCATAGGAGCCTTGCTTATGAACCAACGTTTGAAATTCCCTCAAATGACTGAATATGGATAAAACACTATATAATTTTAAAATATAGAAATAAAAAACAAAACTAAGATCAATCACCGTCAGACTGTCGTCGTCGATACACTATTCAAGTTGCTCAATGGAAAACTTTTTGACACTAAGCACGGTGGACCCAACAGACTGTCGGCGTTATTGTAAAGAGATCGGTTTGTTGTATGCATAGTGTAATGTGAGCTAATATCACAATGTGACATTCTTTGTGTAGCTTAGTGTTTCGTACCCAGAGTGTATACGCTCCTTATGCAGTTTTTTTTTTAATTCATTTTATTTTTATTAATAAATACCACTCAAATTAATTAATAAACTTAAAATATACAAGAATAATTATATTTATATATTTATAATAATTATACATTTTTTAAAATTTAATAAATACTAATTAATAAATACAATTAAAAATCTAACCAATCAAAGAAATTAAAAAGAAAGAAAAAAACGATCTTTCAGCTCCGAAAATTGAAATAAAGAACGACCGCAGATGATGTCACCCAGTTGACATAATAGATGACGTTATTAGTGATGTCATCATCTTCTTCTCTAAACTCTTTTTCTGTTTATGTAACTTAGATCTACACAAATCAAACTTAGATTTTCAAGATCCTCCATAGGCCAACCATCTTTCTTAGCCTCTAAAGCTTTACCATAGCTGAACCACCCTCTAAATCTCTAAATGCACTGAACCACAGGCCCACCTTTGAAGCTCCAAGCTCAGAAAACCACCATAGCTGAACACCCATAGTGGAGCTCACAGCTGAGAAACTTCAAAAAAAAACTCTAAAAATTCTGTTAAGGGTCAGAGCACAAACCGAGCACCATCTCCATATCCATAACTCGAACTCATGAACCCAGATCGAACTCTTGAACTCAACTCAAACTCAATCACACCTCACAAACTCATATTACAAAGATCCACCATAGCTCGGATCTTCCATGTCTAATTTGAGCACCATTTTTTTCTTTTTATTTTGAATATCCAGATCTGAGAGCTTGTTTAAAATTGTATCGTGTGAGTTTAAAATCGTGATTTTTTATGTGTAGAAAGTTTTTAAGGGTTAAGGTATGGGGATTGGGAAAATGGGTCATGTGAGACAATTCATTTATCTAGATCCCTTGGGATAATTGTTGTACTGTGGAACCTTTTAATTTAGTGGTACGAGGAAAGTGACACCTTTATGATAATAAGTATAATAAATATTGTATATCCTAACAAATAAAATCAACAACTATTCTATAGAATTTAGTATGAAGTATTTGTTTATCATTAAATATATGTGCTGGAGCTACGAATACATTATCTATTTTCTCTTATTATAAACTAATATAATTCATATAAGTACTAATGTTTAAAAACCATGGACTACTTGCTAATCTACTAGTGTTAAAAAATGGCATACCTCAACATATAAGTAAATAAACAATAAATCAAATATAACAATTAAAAAATAAAAAAAAATTATTTAAAATTAATATTTTAAAGACAGATCTTTGATTTTATAATGATATTAAAAGATAAAGGTTGGGATGATGATGGTGATGACAATGACAACAACATTATGGTTAGACTCATAATTATCATTATTGTTATATGCAACAATATTATTATATTCAACAATATGGTTATATTAGTAATTATCATCATTATATTTATAATCACTGAAAATAAAAAGGCTGAAGAAGATGAAGATAGGGATAATGATAATTATTTAGATTTGATCTTCATCCTTATTTTCATCTTCATCAGCATTTTTATATTCATAATTATCATTATCACCATGTTCTTTTTCATGGTCTTCGTTCGATATTGTCGTGCGACAATTATTTTATGTTTAAAGAATGAAGATCGAAGGTCTTTATATAGGCATATGAATACAAAGTAAATTTATGATACATGACTTTATCATTGACTGTGACATAATGTAAAATTCATATATTGTCGATAGTTATTACATTACATTAAAAGAATATAATAAAGTTAGTATTACTTTATCAACGATTACAATGAATTGTAATAATTGTCTCATAAAATACCAATTATGGTCAAAGATATGTCTTTGTTCTAGATATATCTTTGAATTTTGGATAATTTATTGTATTAGTTTAAATTTGTGACAAAAAATATCCAATTTCTACATGTGTCATATAAAGTAAAAGTTGTGTATAGTGATTGGGTATTTTATTTTCATAAAATTAAAATAATGGAAGAAATTATTTAAATTTAAAGATAAGGGAGGATATTTTAAAATTTTGACTAGATCTTTGACCATAATGGTATTTATCCAAAGTATGTTACACTTTTAAAGTGTTAAACCTATAAATCGAAGACGTCAATGATGCATTGAGGTGTCCTAATTGTTTCCTAAATACCTGCCTTAGGAAACTATCAAATTTTTTTACACTTTATATATGCTAATTTGTACTATCATTGTGCAAGGGGTGATTTGGATCTCTTTTAGAGGAATTTCATATTTTTGGAAATACATAATGGAATTTCAAAATTAGGGAAATATACTAGTTTTTATAACTATACTCGATTTTTATTTGTGAGTATGTGGTGTAAGTAGAAAACACCAATTACTTATTTTGAGAAAATGTTTATAGTATTCTTATAATAATGGAGGTGTGGATTGTCACATAAAAAAACTTATTAGGAAAGATCTAGTGGAATTAACATTTGGTGAAGGAAAAAATTACATTGCAAAAATATCATATCCTCTCAATTTGACATAGATTATGATAACCAATTTGTTGAGCATCATTTCCCTTCTTTTAGTTTGTAATTATGTGATATACAAGGAATTTTATTTGAATATTATAACTGAATTGTTCTTGTGAGAAAGTAATTTACATAATTTAGAGTATGTGAGATCCAAATAGTTATATCATAGATTGATCTTATGAAATAAAATAAAATCTCAACATGGTATAAAAAGGAAACATCAACCGTCGATTTCATAAATCTCTAGAATAAAAGTATTTCATCATAAGTAAATACAAGTCACGTCAACGACATTTCATTTTCATCATAAAATAATATTGCATGTTTTCATCTACACATGTGTCCCGTGAGTTTGTACATAATTTTAATACATTTCAATTGAATTTTTTTGATTAACTAGTCAAACAATTGCATTATGATGAGATACTTCATGTCTGAGAAACTTTTCATCATCTTCTCAAGATAAAAAGGAATCCGCATTCTTCTATAATATTACATTACATAATATTATTAAAGAAAACCTCATGGGATAAAATATGTTTCCAAATCAATTCCACGCTTCATGCATTCTCATGCTTAAGTCACTATTAATTATTAAAAAACTCTTATGTTTTGGAATTTTTTGTGAGTCGCTCTTCTTTTGTTTTCTATCGGATTTTCATACTTCAATAACTTCTTATAACTAGTACTTTCGTCATTCTTTGTGCTTCGTGACCCTATTGTGTTTCAGGAACTTATCATGCATCTTATGATTCAATAACTTTTATTAAATTATATACTATATAGAGTCATTAATTTTAGGACTTTTGGGTCATCTTATGCGTCACTTAGTAAATTTTATCAACTTTTATAATTTTTGGGTAGTTTAGAAAGTTTACGTCATATTAGTGTGTCTTGACATATTTATAATGTAGATTCATTAATTTCGATGCAAAATGTGACTAGAGATCAAGGATGATACCGTAAAGGTGAAAATAGTGAAGATAAAAGCAAGATGAATCCCAAAGTAACCCAAAGATTAAGTCAAAGTGAGACCAAAGATCGATAAATACTTGGACCAAGAGAAAAAGACAAGGAGGTCCGTGCAACAGGGGATTCAATGGTAAAGTTTTATTGTACAACGTTGAAAACAAGTAATGAGTGGCCACATAAGACAAGTCAATATGAAGTCAACACCATCCAATATTGCAGTTTGTTGTGAAATGACTTGTTCACCTCGATAATATTATTTATTATTTCTATGATAATATTCACTAAGATTAAGAAGCATTATTGTATACATCCCTGATACCGGTGTACCTGCACCAAACAATATTAAGCTAAAGAAAAGAGAGTATGGTATACATTCTTGTGGATATTCGGCCATAAAATCCTTACCCTATGTGAATAATATAGGGGATGGGTCGCCCAAAATTTTGTACATGAGCGTGTAACAATGAGCTAACATTACAAGTCCATCCTTAAGTACTTACAATAAGTATCTAAATGTGGAATGAGTTTTTACGTACATATCCACCCCACTCTAAATACGAGAGGATATAAGGTGCTAATTAAGTGCTGGAATGGATTGCGTGGACTAATTTCCAGAACCCGTGTTATAACGGTGATTTGTGGGGGCAAGCATTTACCGGTTAACAAACACTCCCCACATATATATTAAATTTTTTTTGGTATAATATTATAGTTATAATATATATATATATATATATATATATATATATATATATATATATATATATATATATAAGTCTAATTAATTATAAACTCTAATTAAAACTGTTAATATGTAGCCTATAGATATAAAACTTTAGTAAAAGTAAATACTAAATTTTATGGAAAAAAAATTAAATATAATTTACTTGTAAGATATAATAAAAATGATGGTTTATGACTATCTATTTCTTATATGAGACACTTTATTCTGGTTATGTGAATAATTTTATTTTTACAAATAAAACTTCTCTAACTAATTTTAATTTTATCTTTAGATTTTAGTGGTGCTTAAAATTTAATTATGATTAGTTTTAGTATTACTACTGATATAATGATGTATTTTAGCATAATTTTTTATTCTAATATTAAGTTCAATACCAAACATAAAATAATCGTGAATAAACTAATTTCACAAGGATTTAAGGAGTTTGGTATAGCAGAACGTGGAAAAAGTGATGTAAGGGTAGGTTAGGTAGTAGGGTTTCTGAATTTTGTATGGAAGGGTATGTGGAGGGGTTTTAAAAATTTATATAAAGAAATGATTCTTTACTAAGAGGGTCTTTAGCAAAAGATATATAAAGCGAAATGGATTAGGTCTTGGAGTGGGTAGCATAGGAGTCTTGCTTAAGAACCAACGTATGAAATTCCTTCAAATGATTGAATAAGGATAAAACACTATATAATTTCAAATTTTAGAAATAAAAAATAAAACTAAGAACAATTACCATCAGAAAGCATGGTGGAGCCACCAAATTGTCGGCGTTATTGTAGAGAGATTGGTGTGTTGTATGCATAGTGTGATGCAAGCTAATATCACAATGTGACATTTTTTGTGTAGTGCTTAGTGTTTTATACCCAGAGTGTTATAAGCTCATTATGCAGTTTTATTTTACAAATTCATTTTATTTTTATTAATACATACCACTCAAATTAATTAATAAACTTAAATTATACAAGAAAAATTATACATATTTATAATAATTATACATATGTTTGAATTTAATAAATACTAATTAATAAGTACAATTAAAAATATAACCAATTAAAGAGATAAAAAGAAAGAAAAAAGCTCCGAAAACTGAAATAAAAGACTACTACAGATGATGTCACCTGCTTGACATCATAGATGATGTTATTAGTAATGTCATCATCTTCTTCCCTAAACTATTTTTCTATTTTTGTAACTTAGATCTACACAAATCCAACTTGGATTTGTAAGATCCTCCATAGCCCAACCATCTCTCTTGGCCTCTCAAGCTTTACCATAGCTGAACCACCCTTTGAAACTCTGAACTCACTGAACCACTGGGCCACCTTTGAAGCTCCAAGCTCAGAAAATCACCATAGCTGAACCACCATAGTGGAGCTCACAGCTAAGAAACTTCACAAAAAATCTCTAAAAACACTATTAATGGTTAGAGCACAAACTGAGCACCATCTACATATCCATAACTCGAATTCATGAACCTAGATCGAACTCAAGAACTCAACTCAAACTCAGTCACACCTCACGAACTCAGCTCACGAAGCTCCACCATAGCTAGGATCTTCCATGTCTAATTCGAAAGCCACTTTTTTTTCTTTATTTGGAATATCCAGATCTGAGAGCTTGTTTAACATTGTTGTGTGTGAGTTTAAAATCGTGATTTTTATGAGTGTAGAAAAAGTTTAAGGGTATAGGGATTGGGATTGGGAAAATGGGTCGTGTTAGATAATTCATTTATCTAGATCCCTTGTGATAATTGTTGTAATGTGGAACCTTTTAATTTAGTAGTACGAGGAAGGTGACACCTTTATGATAATGAGTATGACAAATATTTGATATCCTAACAAATAAAATCAACAACTATTCTTATTGTATTTAATATGAAGTATTTGTTTATCCGTAAATATATGTGCTTGATCTACGAATCCATTATCTATTTTCTCTTTTCATAAACTAATATAATCCATATCAGTAATACTGTTTCGTAAAAACCATGGACGACTTTTTAATCTACTTGTTTTAAAAAATGGCATACTTCAACATATAACTAAATAAATAATAAATTAAATATAACAATTAACAAATAATTTTTTTTGTTTAGAATTAATATTTCAATGACAGTCCTTTGATTTTATAACGATATTTAAAAGAAAAAGATTGGGATGATGATGGTGATGAAAATGACAACAACATTATGGTTAGACTCATAATTATCGTTATTTTTATATGCAACAATATTATTATATTCAACAGTATGGTAATATTAGTAATTATCATCATTCTGTTTATAATCTTTGAAAATAAAAAAGCTGATGAAAACGAAGATAGGGATAATGATAATTATCTAGATTTGATCTTCATCCTTATTTTTGTCTTCATCGTCATCTTTATATTCATAATTATCATTTTCACCATATTCTTTATCATGGTCTTCGTTCGATATTATTGTGCGATAATTATTTTATGTTTAAAGAATGAAGATCCAAGTTCTTTATATAGGCATATAAATGCAAAGTTAATTTATGATAGACGACTTTATCATTGATTATGACATAATGTGAAATTCATATATTGTCGATAGTTATTACATTACATCAAAAGAATATAATAAAGTTAGTATTACTTTATCAACGATTACAATGAATTATAATAATTGTCTTATAAAAATACCAATTATGGTAAAAGATATGTCTTTTTAACAAGTTCAAGATATAACTTTTAATTTTGGATATTTCTTACATTAGTTTAAATTTGTGACAAAAAGTATCCAATTGCTACACGTGTCATATAAAGTAAAATTGGTGTATAGTGATTGGGTATTTATTTTCACAAAATTAAAATAATGGAAGAAATTATTTAAATTGAAAGATAAGGGAGGATATTTTAAAATTTTGACTCGATCTTGGACCATAATGGTATTTATCCAAACTATGTAACACTCTCAAAGTGTTAAACCTATATCTCGAAGACGTCACTGGTGCATTGACGTGTCCTAATTGTTTCGTGAATACACGGCTTAGGATACTATTAAATTGTTTTACACTTTATATATGCTAATTTGTATGTATCATTGTACAAGAGGTAATTTTGATCTCTTTTATAGGAATTTCATATTGTTGGAGATACATACACTACTACAGATCGGGGATTTACCCACGACAGTTTACCGACGACACGCAGTATCGTGGGTAAACTTTTGTTATTTACCGACGACACTAATTTACCCACGTGAAACAGTCGCCAGTAATTTACCGACGACGTGTCTCGTGGGTAAAGGGTCAAAACGCCGTCGTTAAAAAAAATTTAATTTTTTTGTTTGGATTTGTCGTCGGTAATTTACCGACAACAACGTAGTCGTCGGTAATCGTATAATTTACCGACGGAATTTTTGTTTACCGACGGATTTACGTGTCGTCTGTAAAAAAACGTGTATATAATTCTGGACAGACTGTATGTTATCTCCTTAAACCCTAAAAACCCCATTTTTCCTCCCAATTTCTCCCAAAAACATTAATCAATCTCATTCAAATTTTTTGCAATACCTTCTCCCATTCATCTTTAACCATTTGCAAGCTTATAATCAAGGTGTGGCATCCTCAATACACAATTTCATCCACAAATATTAGGTAAATTCTTGAATTTTTTTTTATGATCATATTTGGTGTAATTCTTGCAATATTATGGGTTTAGGTTTAGTAATACATTATCAAGGTTGGGACTTCATCATCAATCTCCAATTTCTTCCACCAATGCAAAGTATTTCCTTAAAATTTCAAACTTTTTAATTTTTTTTATGCATGGATTTTGATTTGTGTATAAGTTGCTATAGGTTATGATTGTGTATATTTTTTGATTGTCTTGTTATATATTGTGTATAAATCATGCATACATTCATTTATTTCATATATTATGTTTCATATATTTTTGTATTTGTGTATTTAATTATATGAAATTGTTTATATACTTATTGTGTTGTAATTTTATTTATTTATTTATTGTGATGTAATTTTATTTATTTATTTATTTATTGTGATGTAATTTTATTTAGTTATTGGTTTGTAATTATATTCAAGCCATTGGTTTGTAATTTGTATTATTTTTATTCATTGTGTTGTAATTTTTATTCATTTTATTAATTGTGTTGTAATAATTATTTATTTTATTTTCATATGAATGTAGTTGTCCAGTTATCTAATATTGTCGTAAAGAGATGGCTTTGGATAAGAGTTGGATGGATGCTACGGATTTATTCGCTCCAAACTATCTTATTGGGGTTCTGGATTTTATCGCATATGCAAAACAACATTCAAAATATAAATATCTTATTTATTGCCCGTGTAACTATTGTAAAAATAATCGTCGATTACCCTCTCGGACGGTTACGGGCCACCTTTATAAGGAAGGGATTATGAAGTCGTATCGGGTTTGGATAAAACACGGTGAGCAGCCGGTCGTTCCCGAAGAAAACCCTATTCAGAATATATTTAATGAAATTGTTGGGTCTATGACAATGTGAGACACAGTTACGATGTTGGCGGACATTAGGGTGACACCGAGACGAGAGACGCAGAAATTCTAAGTAGTTTCGAAAAACTGTTTAACGAATTGGAGACATAATTATATCCGGGTTGTAAAGCGATGAGTTCATTAAACTTCATTTCCAAGCTTATGCACGTAAAGGTAAAGAGCAAGTGGACTAACACGTCATTCACCGAGCTATTGGAGTTGGTTGGTCGTATTTTGCCCAAACCTCACACTTTGCCCGATTCTTATGATGCATGCAACAAGAAGTTGAAAAGTTTGGGTATGGGGTATATTACTATCGATGTTTATATGAACCATTGTGCCATATTTTATAAAGAGAATAAAGACCTCGATAAGTGTCCAGTTTGTAGTGAGTCTAGATGGGACCCAAAGAAGGGTATCAAAGTACCGCATAAGAAGCTCCGTTACTTTCCGATTGCTCCCATATTACAGCGACTATACGCTTCAAAGCACACCGCTGAAGACATGATTTGGCACCATACCGGTAAGAGTGACGATCCGGATGTGTTGCGTCATCCGGTTGATGGTGATAGTTGGAAGAGATTTGCAGTGCTACACCCTTAGTTTGCTAGCGAACCTCATAATGTATTTTTGGGTCTCGGTATTGACGGGTTTGACCCTAAATGTTGACTAAACACCTCAAACACTAACATTTGACCCTAACTGTTGACTAAACACCCCCGAACACTAACATTTGACCCTAACTGTTGACTAAACACCCCGAACACTCAAGTTTGACACTAACTGTTGACTAAACACCCCCAAACACTCAAGTTTGACTCTAACTGTTGACTAAACACCCCAAACACTCAAGTTTGACCCTGAATGTTGACTAAACACCTCAAACACTAACATTTGACTCTAACTGTTGACTAAACACCTCAAACACTAACATTTGATTCTAACTGTTGACTAAACACCCCCGAACACTCAAGTTTGACTCTAACTGTTGACTAAACACCCCCAAACACTCAATTTTGACCCTAAATGTTGACTAAACACCTCAAACACTAACATTTGACCCTAACGGATGACTAAACACCCCGAACACTAACATTTGACCCTAACTGTTGACTAAACACCCGGAACACTCAAGTTTGACCCTAACTATTGACTAAACACCCCAAACACTCAAGTTTGACTCTAACTGTTGACTAAACACCCCAAACACTCAGGTTTGACCCTAAATGTTGACTAAACACCTCAAACACTAACATTTGACTCTAATTGTTGACTAAACACCTCAAACACTCAAGTTTGACTCTAACTGTTGACTAAACACCTCAAACACTAACATTTGACTCTAACTGTTGACTAAACACCTCAAACACTAACATTCGACCCTAACTGTTGACTAAACACCCCCGAACACTAACATTTGACCCTAACTGTTGACTAAACACCCCGAACACTAACATTTGACTCTAACTGTTGACTAAACACCCCACACACTCATGTTTGACCCTAACTGTTAACTAAACACCCCAAACTCTCAAGTTTGACCCTGAATGTTGACTAAACACCTCAAACACTAACATTTGACTCTAACTGTTGACTAAACACCTCAAACACTAACATTTGATTCTAACTGTTGACTAAACACCCCCGAACACTCAAGTTTGACTCTAACTGTTGACTAAACACCCCCAAACACTCAATTTTGACCCTAAATGTTGACTAAACACCTCAAACACTAACATTTGACCCTAACGGTTGACTAAACACCCCGAACACTAACAGTTGACCCTAACTGTTGACTAAACACCCCGAACACTCAAGTTTGACACTAACTATTGACTAAACACCCCAAACACTCAAGTTTGACTCTAACTGTTGACTAAACACCCCCAAACACTCAGGTTTGACCCTAAATGTTGACTAAACACCTCAAACACTAACATTTGACTCTAATTGTTGACTAAACACCTCAAACACTCAAGTTTGACTCTAATTGTTGACTAAACACCTCAAACACTAACATTTGACTCTAACTGTTGACTAAACACCTCAAACACTAACATTCGACCCTAACTGTTGACTAAACACCCCCGAACACTAACATTTGACCCTAACTGTTGACTAAACACCCCGAACACTAACATTTGACTCTAACTGTTGACTAAACACCCCACACACTCATGTTTGACCCTAACTGTTAACTAAACACCCCAAACTCTCAAGTTTGACCCTAACTATTGACTAAACACCCCAAACACTCAACTTTGACTCTAACTGTTGACTAAACACCCCAAACACTCAAGTTTGACCCTAAATGTTGACTAAACACCTCAAACACTAACATTTGACTCTAATTGTTGACTAAACACCTCAAACACTAACATTTGACTCTAATTGTTGACTAAACACCCTGAAAACTCAAGTTTGACTCTAACTGTTGACTAAACACCCCCAAACACTCAATTTTGACCCTAAATGTTGACTAAACACCTCAAACACTAACATTTGACCCTAACTGTTGACTAAACACCCCGAACACTAACATTTGACCCTAACTATTGACTAAACACCCCGAACACTAGTTTTTGTGTGTATATCTCAATCTAAAAAAGAATAAAAAAAGAAAAGAAATGAAAAAACAAAAATAAACTTTACCGACGACATTTATGGTTTACCGACGACATTCTTGAAATGAATGTCGTCGTTAAATATTTACCGACAACATTCATTTCAAGACTGTCGTCGGTAAACGTTTAACGACGACATTCATTTCCGAAAGTCGTCGGTAAACGAAAATCCAAAATTCATTGGTCAAAATGGGCGGTCCATTTTCTCGCCCAAGGGGTTTACCGACGACTTGCGAAAAGTAGTCGTCGGTAAACCAGGACACGCAACAGTCATGCGTACGACTGTTTGACGCGTGTCACGTTTAACGACGAGTTTGACCTGTTTACCGACGACACGCGTGTCGTCGATAAACAATTTATCTATTGAACCCTACCGAGCTCATTTCTGAAACACAAAAACATCAAAACTCTCTCAAAAAGTTCGATTCCGAGGTAGAAGGAGCTGTTCTGAGCCATTCCAACACCCATACAACATCAAATGTAAGTGATTTCATGCCAAAACTCTATTGTTTCTTCATTTTTTTTTTCCTTTTTTCTAAATTAATTCCTAACTTTTTTTTGTTTTTGTTTTTCCTCTCTTCTTGCTTGGCATGGATTGCTGGATATGTTCAACACAATCTCCATGTAACATGTACACAAAATCTGAATCAAAACCCTTTTTTTTTTAATTTATGAATTGATTTTTTTTATTTTGTATTGGATTATTTGTTAATTTCGAAATATTGTGATAGTTTAGGTATTGTTAAAATGTATTTTGTTGTTCAATATAACATGTAACATGAATTTTTGTTAATTTTTAGCAAAATTAGGGTTTGGATAGGGTTTTTGGATTTTTGGATTTTTGATATTGTGAAATGTAAGGATTTATGTGCAAATAAATATGGTTATTTTTGTATATAAGAAAACTTTGTGGACTAAAATGCAGTTTTATAAACTTTATAATTTGTGTATGTTAAGAATTTTGATATTTGTGAAATTTAGGGTTTTTTTGTAAATATGAAAACTTTAGGGACTAAAATGCAATTTAAAAAACTTTACAATTTTTTATGACTATAGGGTATTTTTTGTAAATATATAAACTATAAGGACTAAATTGCAAATTAAAAAACTTTTAAAAAATATTATGGACTTTAGGGTATTTTTGTAATTTTTGAAAATACGAGGACTAAAACACAATTTATAATATATAGACTTTTAAAATTATTATTATTTTTATTTTTGTAAATATATAAATTATAAGGACTAAATTACAATTTTAAAAATCTTTTTAAAAAAAAATTATTTTTTAATTTATATGGGTATTTTTGTAATTTTTAATAAAAATGGGACTAAAATGCAATTTATAGTATATAGTCTTAAAAAACTAATTTATTAATTTTATTTAAATTATAGATGGCCGATGTGATGCCGAATTACCATAGGGGTGACGGTAACTGTGAAGATCCGAACCGGAATCAACCCCCAAATTTTAATGACTGTAACCAGCCGCCCGGTAATATAAATTAATTTATAAAATTCAATTAATATAAATTAGTAATTTATTTAATACAATTTCATTAAACAGTTAGGAGAAAGAGGAGACCCAGAAATGTTTCGACCCTGAAAACCGCCAATGATGCTAAAGAGAAATTAGGTGGGCCCCTACCAGTCGACTTCTGCATCTTGGATGACACGTGGAACCCATACGGTGAATATGGGAAGCACGTGGCCCAAGTGGTGGGGCTCGCGGTCCGAGAAACAGTCCCTCCCTACTATAGATCATGGAGTGATGTACCGAGGGGACTAAAAGTCACGATTCTCGGAAAACTAGACGAGTTTTTCGACCTAGAGGAGTGGAGGGCCCGCGAAGATTGGAACTTTATCAGCGGGAAGCTCATGTTGTCTCAAGCCGCAACCTACAGGCGGTGGAAGCATGACCTGAAGGCCGATTACTTGGATTCGGACGAGTGTCCTCCAGATGTGCTTCCCGAGGATTGGAAGCTGACCCTTGAAATGATGAATGACCCGAACAAGAAGGTAAAATTATAATTTAATTATTTTATTATTAAATTAGTGTTTAATTTTTTTTTTAACTTGAATTGTAATAGGCTCAGGCGGCGATTAATAAAAAGAATAGGCAGAACCAGAAGAAGCCGAACAAGTTAGGTTCTAGGAACCAAACCCAGACCGACACGAGATTATCGAGGTATAATTTCTTAAAGTAAAAATAAAATTTATTAGTTATTTAATTTAATTTTTTAATAATTATAATTTTTTATGTATATTTTATAGGGTAAGCTGAAGGTTAATACGAAGGAGCCCCTGAGCTTTATTGACGAGCAGACCCAAGAGGAGGTCCCACTTCCACCAATGGGCGGATATTTCGAGTACTTGGGCTATGACGGGGCGAAGGGCAGCTGGGTTGACGATAGATGGGAGCAGGCTAGTGTAAGTGTTCTATTTTCCTTTTTATTGTTTAAAATTAATTATTTAACTTTAAATTTATTTCTTTGTTAGTTTTATTAATTATTTATTTGAAATTTTATTACAAGGGAGTTTATAGGGAGAAGCTTGAAGATCGGGTTATCGAGTCGGGGTCGCAATCGGCTGAAGATGTTCCAGTGGAGGAGCAGATAGGAGCGTTGAAGGAGACGGTACAGGAGGTGATGAAACCGGCTAAGAGTAGAAACTGGATCCTGTCAATCGGAGCTGTCTTCAAGAAAAAAAAGGACCTGAAACCGTCTGTTTCGGACAAGACCGCGAAGAAAAACGCGGTAAAAATCCAGCAGATATTCGACGGTATGAACGAGCTCCGCGCACTTCAAGGATTACCTCCTATGCCGGATGAAGATACTCCACCGAGCTCCTCTAGGTCCGATGATTTTTTCACGAAAATGCTCAAAGGCCTCAACGAATCTCGTGCCAAAAATGGTCTCCCTCTGGTCTCCGATGAAGATGAAGATAGTGAAGCTAGTGAAGCTAGTGAAGGCGGTGAAGATAATGAAAATGAAGAAGATTTATCCGGCCCTTGATTGATTATTTATATTTATGACTTTTACTTTATTTACGTTTACATTTATGACTTTTTTATGGTTTTATGTAATATTTTGACTTTATTCCCGAGAGTTTGACTTTATTCCCAGGTTTGACTACCCGGGTTTATTTATATTTTATGAATATAATTCATGATTTCTAGTTATATTCTCATGTATTAGTAAATTAAATTATAAAAAATCAAAAAACCAAACTAAATAAAAATTAAATTTAAATAAAAAACAAAAAAAATTAAAAAAAACAAAAAAAATTAAAATTTAAAAAAAAAATAATACAATACCTACGACATTCTTCACATGAATGTCGTCGGTAAACATGCAGAAAAATAATAAAAAAATAATGTTTACCGACGACATTCATGTGAAGAATGTCGTCCGTATTGTATTTAAATACAAAAAAAGGCGTTTAATTAATACGATACCGACGGTAACTCGGTAAATATTACCGGCGACAAGACTAGACGTCGTCGGTAAGCCACGATTTGCCGACAGGTTGTCCTCGTCGGTAAAAAAAGTTGGTTTATCGACGAGAGCCCAGAATCGCCGTCGGCAAGAGCGAATTTACCGACCAATATCTAGGGACGACAGTTTACCGACGACAGGTGTCGTCGGTAAATCAGCGACCTATTGTAGTGATAGTGGAATTTCAAAATTAGGGAAATATACTAGATTTTTATTTGTGAGTATGTGTTGAAAGTAGAAAACACCATTTACTTGTTCAGAGAAAATGGTTATAGTATTCTTATAATAATGGAGGTTTGAATTATCACATATCCTCTCAGCTTGATATGAATTATGATAACCAATTATTTAAACATCATTTTCCATTCTTTTAGTCTGTAACTGGAAAGTCGTATGTAGTATTACTTTAGCAGATGAATATCTTGAATTGTGCTTTAAAATATTTGCTGAAAGTAAATAACAATATTTCATTGAATATACTATAGAAAGATTCTGATGAAATATTTTTCACCATGTCTCAAACTGGCAGCCGTTAATTCATTGATATACAATGAATTCTCTTTGAATATTATAGTTGAATTGTCCTTGTGAGAAAGTAATTTACATAATTTAGGAGTATGTGAGATCCAAATAGTTATATTATAGGTTGATCTTATGAAATAAAATAAAATCTCAACATGGTCTGAAAAGGCAATATCAACCGTCGATTTCTTAAATCTCTAGAACAAAATGTCATCATAAGTAAATACATGTCACGTCAACGACATTTCATTTAATCATAAAATAATATGCCATGTTTTCATCTACACATGGGTCCAGTGAGTCTGTACATAATTCTAATACATTTCGATTGAATTTTTATTGTATTTGTTCAATTAACTAGCCAAACAATTGCATTATGATGTGATACTTCATGTCTGAGAAACTTTTCACCGTCTTCTTAAGATAGAAAGGAATCCAGATTCTTCTGTAATATTCCATTACATAATACTATTAAAGATAACGTTATGGGATAAAATATTATTTTAAAGCATTCACACGCTTCATGCATTCTCATGCTTAATTCACTATTTATTATTTAAGAACTCTTATATTTTGGTATTTTTTGTGAGTCATTCTTCTTTATTTTTCTATGGGATTTTCATACTTCAAGAACTTTTTGATATTAGTACTTTCATCATTCTTCGTTCTTCGTGAACCTATTATGTTTCAGGAACTTATCATGCATCTTATGACTCAATCTCTTTTATTATATTATATACTATTGAGTCGTCTTATGCGTCATTTTGTTAAAAAATTCACCTTTTATAATTTTTGGGTAGTTTTGAAAGTTTACGTCATATTAGTGTGCTTTGACATATTTATGGTGTAGTATCATGAATTTCGATGCAAATTGTGACTAGAGATCAAGGATGATACCGTGAAGGTGAAAATAGTGAAGATAAAAGCAAGATAATTCCCACAGTAACCCAAAGGTTGAGTCAAAGTGAGTCCAAGGCTCGATAAATACTTGGACCAAGAGAAAAAGACAAGGAGGTCCCCGCAACAGGGGATTAAGTGGTAAAGTTGTATGTCACAACAATGAGTACTTGTAATGAGTGGCCACATAAGACAACTCAATAAGAAGTTAGCACCATCCAATATTGTAGTTTGTTGTGGAATGCCTTTTTCACCTCGATAATATTCACTAAGTTTAAGAAGCATAATTGCATATAACCCTGATATCGTTGTACCTGCAACAAAAAATAATAACCTAAATAAAAGAGAGTATGGTATACACTCTTTTGGATATTGGGCCATAAAATCCTTACCCTATGTGAATAATATAGGGGATAGGTCGCCCAAAATTTAGTACATGGTTGTGTAACCATGAGCATAGTTGCTAATATTTCCCTATTTGTGATGAATTAATATAGGTTGGAGACATTATTTAGATGTATTTAATAATGTAAATGTCGATTTTTACTTATATTTTTATATTTTCTTATTTCTTGTCTTGATGTGATGATTTATTATTTTTAGAGCATATTTGGTTTAATTGTTTGTTAATTGTGAAGCTTTAAATATATATGGTAATTAATTAGATGTCAAATCAATTCTAAGAGATAAGGGAATGAGATAATGATGGAAATTGGAGATAAAGGAAGTAAAAGATAATCTAGGAATAGAAAAGTTGCCAAGTACATCTGAATTTCAATAGCTACGTCCAATAAAGTGATCCTAACTCAAACACGGCTGGGAATTTAGAAGAACGATATGAAGAGAAAGTGTAGATCTTTTCAACACCGTCGTTTTGATATAAATAGTGTGAAATTTGGAGTTAAAACGAAAGGGTTACGTCCAAAACAAAACAGCCGCATATTTTTATTTTTTCAATATTTTAGGTAACAAATTTGATTTGGAAAAGAGTCATGTTACTTTCCCTCTACTCCAATAATCCGACCTATGCTTAGGAATACCCTATAAATATGCCCTTTATTCAGTAGAAACACATCCTTGACCAATCCTTAAGCCAAGAGGAAGCTTACAACACGAGAAGAGAAGTCTGGAAGGAGCTGAGCTTAAATTATGTCTACACAAGCCTTCAAATTTGTAATTGTTTTCTTTTATTTCTCTAGTATAAACTAATTCTATTTTAGCTTGATATTTAGCATATGTTTATGAACCCTAGACTTGTTTTACATCTATTTTAATTTAGGATTATAATATTTAAATGAATTAGTGTTTTATTCTCTATTTTACGTACTTTGATTTATTGTCTGTTTTCCTTGCGGTTGCAAATGTATAGGATTATCTTAATAGTAGTTAGATGGTCACCCGTAAGGTTTATCCAATTATTGAAACACCACATAAATGTCTAGTGTGCGGTAGTGATCCTGACGGACTTACCTAACTAGATAGTCATTAAGGTTTGATTTAACCACCGATCATTATTGCATGCCAGTCTCATCTAAGAACCTAGTGGCGTAAGAGCAACTTAGTTAAGTCCCTTGGTAATTGTGAGGTCTCCACCTAAGTACACCCAGAAGGGGGTTAGGAGGAATTTAGAATCCTGGTTATTGCAATTCTACATAATTCTCTCTTACATGATTAGAATAAACAAGTCTAGTGGGGATTATTTGCTATATCTCAAGCTAAACTCTCATACTATCATCCTTCTCTTATTTACTTTCCTGTCCTTATTTTCTTTAGTTAGATTTCCTTATAAAAAATCAAACAAAAATTATTGTCTTTTAGTTCTTGCGTAATATTATTCTAGCTTTCGTATTTGCACTTGATATTTTCATAACTTCTCTCTAACTTTCGTAGTCTCTGAGGAACGAATCTTATTTATAATTAAAACTTGCATACAATCTGTGATACTTGAAGTGAGTAACGTGTTTAGGCTAGGGTGTTTATTTTCATTTATTTTATCATGCCCTAGTCGACACCAAGTTTTTGGCGCCGCTGCCGGGGACTACATCGTTAGTCCTTGTGCATTTATTTAGTGCTTTTATTTTAGTTAGTTCTATTTTACGCTTTTGTTTTTAGTTTTGTCTTACATATTTTACAGATGGGAAGCCCGAGGAAACTTGATCTTCCAATCTCATTCAGAGTGCAACCCATAGGAATCCGCACTCCTGAAATCCAAGCCACTCAATTCCGACCTAATCCAGGCATGATAGCGTACTTTGCGAGTCATGGAGAGTTTAGCGGTGCTGCACATGAAGATCCGGTGTGTTATGTCCAGAAATTTATGCAGATCTGTGACGCTTATATCATCAAAGATGTTACACATGAACAAATGTACTACGTTATGTTCCAATCCTTCTTGACTGGTAGTGCAAGCGATTGGTATGATTCCAAACTCCCTGATTTGATTCCAGATTGGGATAAACTCCAAGCAAAATTCCAAGACCGATTCTATCCGGTTAGTAGATGTTTAAAAGATATGTTGGAGTTTGACCAATTTATGCAAAAAGAAGGGGAAAGTGTTGGTGAAGCATGGTTACGTTTTAAAGAGAAGAAAGTGAGGTGTCCATTCCATGTCTCCTCGCCCAAATATCATTTAATCATGTTCTATAAGCAGATTTGTTTAGAGATGGAAGTTTCATGTTATTAGATCATGCAGAAGCTAATACTATTATGGAAAGAGATCTTGATACCGAGAGAAGTTGGCCGATTGAATTAGAAAAACGAAAAGATACCTTAGAATCTCTAAGGATCAAAGAACTAAACCAACAACTCAAGGACATACAAGAGTAAGCACGATCAATAGCTCAGGTAAATCTAGTACGCAATTTACCTTCATGTCCTGGTTGTGGAACAAGAAATCATTCGTGGGAGAGTTGTATGAATAATCTAGCTTCGATTTCCTTAGTATTTCATCAAAGAAACCGTTATTCTAACGGTTATTATCAGCCTCAAGAAAATTACGCCAATTATCACTCTCCACAGAATCAGATTTGGGTAAAAAACCCAAGTTACTTATTAAACTCGGCCTCAATATTATTATCAAACACAACCGATCTATCAAGAAGCGCCAAATTATGAAGAATTTTATTAAGAACCACCTCAATGTTCAACGCAACAAGCTACACAAGAACAACCTTCGAGTTTGGATCCGAGTATAATGGAACTTATGGGATTATTTGAAGAAAACGTGAAGATAAGCCATCAAAGATTCCTAACCCAGTCAAAGGAAATTAAAAATCTCGAGCATACCCTCTCACATATGGCGAGTTCACTTCAGAATAGGCCAAAAGGGCAACTCCCAAGTGATACTATTGCTCCCAAAGATGATGCTTGTTATGCAGTTGAATTATGAAGTGGAAAGAAATTGCCTCCGTGATGTCCCCCTATTTGTCATGAATTAATCCTAGTTGGAGACATCATTTTAGGTGTATATATTAAAGTGTAGGTCGATTTTATCATCATTTAGTACACTTTCCTATTATGTGTCTTGAATTAATTATTTATTATTTTTAGAGCATATTCGGTTTAATTATTTATTTAGTGTGAAGCTTTAAAGATATATGGTAATTAATTAGAGTCCAAGTCAATTCTAAGAGCTAAAGGAAAGAGAATAAACATTGAAATTGAAGATAAGGAAACAAAAGCTAAAATATGGAAAAGGAAAAGCTGCCATAAATCTGCATTTCACCACCCACGACCACAAATCAGCTTATATCTCAAAATCAGTGAGAAATTTGAAAGAACGGTCAAGAGAAAAGTTAAATATTTTTCCGAGACGATGAATTTCAACTCATACGCGTCAAACGAATAAGTATTGAAGTTGTTAGGACCAAAACGAAAACGGGGCTGATTCCATATTTTAGGGTTACGAATTTGAGTTGGGCTATGAGTTCAATACTTACCTTCTCCTTCAAGAAAACAAATTAGGTCTTCCTATACACTATAAATACAGCCTCGTATCATTATAAAATCATCATTGGCTAAACCTTAAGCCAGGAAGAAGCTACAACACAAGAAGAGAAGTCTGGAAGGAGCTGTGCATCAATCATGTCTTCTTCAACCTTCAATTCTGTAATTCTTTAATTTTATTTATTAGTATGAATTAAATAAATTAGCTTGAGATTTAGCATATATGTATGAACCCTAGTTTTTCTATCTAATTTGGGATACTACGGTATTTAATTGGAATTCACGTTTTATGTTCTTTTTATGTGTTTTGATTTATTGTCTGTTTTTCTTGCGGACGCAAACGTATAGGATTACCTTAATAGTAGTTAGATGATCACCTTAACTGGGTGTCCAATTATTGAAACACCACATAACGTCTAGAATAAGGTTTAGACCTGACAAATCAACCTAATTAGATAATCATTAGGGTATGCTTTCACCACTATCACCATGTTTGGAATTGAATTGCTTAGGTCCTTAGTAGCATTTGATAACCCTAAGTTTAGGCTGCATCATGGTGTGTCTGTAGCCCCCTTAGTCGCTCTCAAGGTCAAAGGTATGGGAATTTAGAATCCTGATTATTGCATATTACTTAATTCACCCTTAAACGATAGAATAACCAAAACTTATGGGGATTACTTGCTAATATCTCGAGCTAAACTATCATACTATCTTCTTTAATTTTATTTTATTTCCTATCTTTAATTTATTAGTTTTAATTTTCTCTTTATAAAAACCAAATAAAAATCTCTTTAGTCTTTATTTTCTTGCGTATTATTATTCTAGCTTTTATATCTGCACTAAATAAATTGCATAACTTTCGTAGTCTCTGAGGAACGAATTCTATTTATCATTAAAACTTGCATACGTCATGTAATACTTGCAGAACCGTGCTCAGCCTAGGGTGTTTATTTGCACTTATTTTATTCATTATTTTATCACACCTTAGGCGACACCAAGTTTTTGGAGCCGGTGCCGGGGACTACATCGTTAGTCCTTGTGCTATTATCTAGTGCTTATATTTTAGTTAATTCTATTTTACGCTTTTCCTTTTAGTTTTTGTTTTACAGATCTTTAGGCGAGAGAAAATTTGTTAGGTAAGGAAAGTTTCGTATTACTAGATCCGGCAAAAGCTAATACAAGTATGAAGAATATACTTGACATCAAGATAGACTAGCAACTTGATGAATTACGCGAACTAGCGGGAGTAATAGCTCAGGGAAATCTAGTACATACTTTACCTTCATGTCCTAGTTGTGGAGCAAGAGATCACTCGTGGGAGAATTGCATGAATAATCTAGCTTCTATTTCCTTCATACCTTATCAAAGAAACCATTATTATAATGGTTATTATCAACCTCAAGGAAATAATGCTAATTATCAGCCCCCACAGAATCATAATTGGGTCGGAAATCAACAGACATATTATCAACCGTGACCACAATCTTATTATCCTCCACAACCTATCTATCAAGAAGCGCCGATTTATAATTAAGCTTATCAAGAACCACCTATTTATTCAATGCAACCAACCATACAAGAGCAACCTTCGAGTTTGAATTCAAGCATGGCTAGGATGATGAACTTAGTTGAAGAAAATGTGAAGATTAGCCAGCAAAGATTCCAAAACCAATCCAAGGTGCTTAAGAATCTTGAGCATACCATGTCACAAATGGTGAGTAAACTTCAAAACATGCCAAAAGGGAAGCTCCCAAGTGGTACTATTGCTCCAGAAGAAGATGTTTGTCATGCAGTTGAATTAAGAAGTGGAAAACAATTACCTCCACCTAGAGTAGAACCAGAACCAACCTCGATTCCTGAGAAAGTGGTTGAAGAAACAATTGAAGACAAGGTAGAAGAGGTAATTGAACAAACGAGTGTCCCATAGAAGACACATGAAAAGAAAGAGAGCACGGTGGTAACCAATACACGTCCCCCTCCACCATTCCCATCACGTGTCAAAACCAAGAATAACAAAAAAGATTTCCAGAAGTTCCTTGACATGGTGAACAAGATAAATAATTAACATACTGTTTGTAGAAGCTCTCAAAAGAATGCCAAAATATCTGAAATTCATGAAGGACATTCTTTCTAACAAACAAAGATTCGAAACTGAGGATATGAGTGGATCACCAGAGGAGTGTGCTACTATCGAGTTACCACCAGACGAACCTACACCCACGAACTCTTGGATGTCACCATCCATGATTATGAAGAATAGAGCTGAGAAGTTCGTGGGAATTAGAGGAAAAGGGTTCAAATTTCGTCATTCTTAATCGAGGTAACACGTCTAACTTTGAAAGACGTAAAATAAAAGTGTTGTACGGGAGACAACCCGTAGTTTCTTTTACGTTTTTATGTTTCTAATTCATGCTTAGTTTAGTTAATTCTAGTTGATATTGCATATTTGAGAAAGGTATTAGTGTTTTTGATGTTCAGGTATTAAAGAAATCGAGTTTGGGAGGAAAAACAGAATTTTTTGGGAGTATTCTGGCCTGCCACCGGTATACCGGGCCCTACCGGCGGTATACCGCAGGTCAGAAACTCTAAGACCACGGGTAAGGCCACGTGTTCAAGGCAGAAAGTTGAATTTCGAAGGAGGCCAGCTACTCCGAAAATCATCAACTAACAGCTATAAAATCATCAAACCAAGCCCTCTTTCATCACAAAAACACATAATCAACTCATATCCTCTCCAAAACATCATCAAATTCCTACTTTTCTCCAAAAAGTTCTTCTTCCTGGCCTTCAAATTAAACCCAATTCCTCTACAATTCTTCTCAATTAGCCTCTACCCATCTCATATTCCACCATAGTCTTCAAGTTTTAAACCTCAAAACATCAAAGTTCTAATCTTTTCTGTAGCTTTATCACTATTTGAAGTTTTGAGGTTGGGGTGAAAAGAGATGACTAACAGAACCGATTCCATGTGTAATTATCGAAGAAACATACCAAGAAACAGGAACATTGTTGGTGCTAGCCCTGAACAAGCAATTGAGATTCCGGATTCGCGTTCCAAAAGAAAGACTGAACAAACCCCAGCTGCTCCAAAAAGGAAAGAAAATCCAAGCAAGGTTAATCCGAAGAAGAGTAGATTAATTGATGAAACAGAGAGTGAGGAAGAAAGTGAAGATGAGATTGAGGAAGAAAAAGAACAAGAAATTCCTAAAGAACCCGTTCAACAGAAACCTCCGCATAGAAAGGTATGGGCTCAAAAGCCAAAGAGAGTTTTTGTTTCTTGGAATGATCAGGTTCGTGATAGAATTGATTATTTGAAGTTTGGTGAGGAGATGGATCTTCCTAAGGGTATTATGACTAGTGATTATGCTATTACGTGTGACAAGATTGGTTGGAAAGAATTGAGAGAAAGGAAGCTTAAGTATATTCCTACCTTGGTGCGAGATTTTTATGAAGGTATAGCCTATTCAAAAGAAGCAGTCGTGGTTCGCAAAAAGGTAGTTCCTTTCTCCATTGAGCTTATTCAAAAATCATTGAAATTACCCAACTTTACTGAATTATGCCCTTTCCAAGAATCCCTTAATATCCTTCTTTCGATTATGAATCCCTTTGGGGAAAACTACTTGTTAATGGGGCTCGCCCAATTCCCGATGGAGAGAGGTATCCTAGACAAATGTATAGCAGTAATTTGTTACCCTGTGCTAAGGTGCGGTCCCGTTTCGCAATTCCAACCTTCTTCGGAATAAAACACATCTCGGAAGTGAAAAAGGAGCATCTTATATTTATCAAGTGTATTATTGAGGAGAAACCAATGGATGTTGCTCGTGTAATTTATGACATCATCATGGAGTTCGCAAGAGTTCCGACTACTCAACAAAATCTCAAGTTCCCTTGTACCATCACCACTTTGTGTCTAGACGCAAAAGTCCCGCGTAGGAACGCAGAGATTGACCGTGTGGCAGTTGGAGAGAAAATGGATTTAACTTCAATCTAGAATGCTCATAATGAAGCAACACGAGATGTGAGAACTCCTAGATCTTCTCCAAAGAAGAAGATGCATACCGATATCGAGTTGGAAGCGAAAGTCAAGATGTTGGAAGAGAACCAAGTGAAGATGATTGCTACTCTAGGGAACGTTACAAAAGAGTTGGACCTTATCCGAAACATGCTAATGGGGGTGAGCACCATTCAACACGCCACCTATGGTCTACGTACGAAGGATAAAGTCCATGGACGCAACACCGATGACCAGCCACGCGCTGGCTAAGATACGTTATCTATCCCTTTCGTGTTTTAGTGTAGTTTAGTTTATTTTATTGCGTTGAGTCTTTTTCGAGTCGTGGGGACACGGCTCATTTTTTAGTTCGGGGTGGGTTTCGTTGCCTCATCCCAGTTTTTATGTGTTATGTGTTTTTATTTTCTTTCAATAAAATAATTTCGGAGTTGCGTTTGACTGTAGAAGATTTTAAATGTCCCTTTAAGCATACTTTTAATAAATCTATGATAGTAAATAGTGGACTTTAGGGAATAGTATAAAACGCACTTAGAATTGCATGCAAACATAGGTAATTGATAGGAAAAATTAATGAACAATGCAAATGCAAATGAAGTAAGTTTGTACTTAAGAAATATGTTTGGTGTGTAGAACGTGAAATACTAATTAGTAGAGAACCCAATTAGATATTAACTAAAGACGAGCTATGTACTTAGGAAAATGATAGGGGCGGTTCTTTGTTAACAATTTGTAGTCTTTTAGCTTGTTATCCCTTATATGAATATTATCCGTCTTAGTCCAATTTTGAGCCTTAAGACTTTTCTTTTGTCGCCACGATATAATCCCATTATCTCTTAGATTATTAGGCATGACCAAATGACCTGCACTTGAATCACGATCCTGAGACATGTCTCGAGCTTGAGTTTGGGGTGGAGGGTCCACATTTGGGAAATTACATTGGGAGGGGATTATATGTGTTTGTATTGAAGCACAAAAAAATACAAGATGATATTATTATTTGTAACCCTTTGCCGGGATTTGAAAAATAAAAAAATAAAATAAATAAAATAAAATTTATAAGAGACATGACCTTTCACATCAAAACGAGGGTCATGGGTATCTTGTACAAAAAAAGAAGAAAAGAAATGAAAAAGAAAATAAAAAGAAAGAATAAAATAAACCGGCAAAGTGGAATATTTTGAAAAATCATCTTAGTATATATTGGGTTGACATGGGGACGCAACATTATCGCGTCAAATGGGTTGAGTGAGAACATTATATGAGTGTAAACTCAAGCTCGTGGACAGTTGTTGATGGTAAGTGAGGAGAGAGCCAGAAGCTCACTTCAAATTTACCAAATATACATACTATACTGTCCCTAAGCCTACGCTAAAATCGTAAAGTTCTCGTGATTCCTAAGTGCATAGTGAATTTATGATTTTGTTAATAGGGGGTATACTAAGTGGGGTTTTCAAAGCGAATTAGGATTGAGGAACACCCTGTATCCATCATACAGAGATGAGTACAAGTGTAACCTTCTAGCATTGCTACTTTAATTTTATGATTGAGATTATTTGTGTTTGATTTTGCATGATAGGTGTATGTGTATACCAGTTCCTAGAGTTTTGCTATATGAGATTTATTTTAAGAATTGCTTTAGGTTTATTTGCTAGCTTCTACTTTCTCTTGCAATGACTTCTCACCCTTTTGTTTTAATTTTACTTTGTCGGGACGACAAAGGTTTGAGTTGGGGGTCTTGATGTCTCCCTAAATGTTCTAATTTTATACCCTTGGGAGACATCATTTTTTATGTTTATTCGACTGTTTTGATAGACTTTTGGACTAAATATGCAATAATCCGAATTTCTTCTTTTATTTCTAGCATTTTTAATCTATTAAACTTTTGCGCGTAATATTGTGTCTTTTAGTGAAAAGTTTGTAGGTTTTGAATACTAGCTAGGAGAGGAATTTGAGAATAAAGTCAAAGATCGTGATATGGAGTCAAAGCATGAAGACAAATCCCGAAAGATTTGATATTTTAAAGCTGCAAATCTGGAAAGTTGCCAAAGATTTCTGATTTCGAGCCACCTAAGAATAGATTTAGCCGCTGACTTGTGAAGAGAAAACGTGCCCCATTGAGTTACGGAACTTTAGCAACTGGAATGAGGTCAATCCAAGTTGAAACGAACCGGTTAGAGCTGTTTTAGTGGAGGTGGTGCAGCAGTTACGGGATTTTGGGCTGAGATAATGGACTTGGGCCTTTATTATTTCATTTAAACCTTAGTCTAAGGTCCAAGTCCGAATTCTGGAGTATAAATAAGGGGTTTGACTTCTATTTTTCACACAATTCACTTTTTACAAAAGAAAGCATCAGAGAGAAGTCAAGGCAAGGAAGCGGAGAAAGCTACAGAGCTGGAGATGGTCTATATCTCCAAATCACAGCTAATCTAATTCCGAAATTAAGTTTTTTCTTTTATTTCTTTCTGTAAAACAATATGAATACTTTTATTTCTTTTAATTTAGTTTTTCGCATTAGCATGAGCTAATTTCATTAAGTGCTTGAGAACGCATAAAGGGTTAATCCCAATTTGATTTCGGGTCATGTATTTGAATTTGGGATATTGTTATTTAAATCAAATTGGGTAAAGTTTAATTTTTGTTAATTTGTATTCTATTACTATTTATGAAGTCATGAATCATTAAATAGGACTTAGTATCTAGGCTATTCCAATTAGTGGCGATTGGATCACCTTGACGGGGGGTCTAGGTACAGAACTAGTTAATGAATGTAGGTTAGAAATTAGAGACTCTGTCGAGCTTAATTAAACCTATGGCCAATTGGGTAGAATAGACTTAATCACTTGAGAGTGGACTATAATCACCCTGACGGAGTTTGTAGCACTTGAGAGTAGCTCCTTAGTCCGCCCTGACGGGGGTAAGGAGAATTCCGAATCCCGACCATTAAATATTTACCAATTTGTCCCTTAAACAAAGCATGAAATGAATGATAATTGGGTAAAACCCTTGCGTCTCTCAAGTACTGCCTTCTCATCTTGCGTAAACACTTTATTTTCTTGCGTCTAGTTAATTACTTGCATTAATTTAGTATTTTAATTTATTGTTTTAGCATTAGAAAACCAAACAAACAATCCTAAAAATTATTTACTTGTTTTCACGTGCAATTAACTACTATTTGATAAGCATTAGAGTCATTCATTCTGTCCCTAAGAATGAATCTGTTTTATCACTTATATTACTTGGGACAACCGTACACTTGCGGTTGTGGTTCTCTTATCCTTATTGCATTTATTTTAGAACACACAAAGGACCACCAAGTTTTTGCGCCGTTGCCGGGGACGGTAGCGTGTGACCCCGGTGTTTATCCTTTAGTGTTAGTTACATTTTTATTTTTCAGTTTTACGCTTTGTTTGTTCATCCTTTTCAGGTTTTTAGGTTTGGTGTATGCGAAGGAGACTCTTTAAGGATCTTGAGACATTACCTCCGATCCTTGATAATGCTGAATCATTAGTCAGACTTGCTAACAAGAGAAAGAAAGAACAAGAAGCACAAGAATTAGAAAGACTAGCTAACGAAATGGAAAATCTTAATCTCCACAACAATAATGAACCAGGAGTTCAGCTAGACGCGAATGGTCAGCCAATAGTGCCACCAATTATTCCTAATCCTCCGGTTCAAATCCAAGTAGATGATCCATGGTTTCTTACCGGTCCAGCACAAGAACCATTCCTTGCTCCTCCTCTTGGGATTGGCCCAGCTAATATCGATGTTCCGAGATTCCGTCCAGATTCGGGTATGTTAGCATTGAAAAGAAAAATATATATGAGAAAAATTAGCATGATATCTCAATATCAAAAAGAGAGTCATAGCTATATATAAAAGAAAAAAGAGAATATGAAAAAATTGAAAAATATTTGGACCGAGAAAGTGGAATTTGTTATATCATCATAAAAATGTTTTGCTTGGGTTATTTAGGGATGCACATTAAAGCATCAAAAATTGGATTGAGTGAGAACATCTTCGAGTGAAAAACTAAAACTCTAAGGGTATTCGTTTATGGAATGTTACGAGAGAGCCAAAAGCTCACTTTTCATTACCCAAATATATCATACAGTCCCTAAGCCACGTTATAACCATAAAGACCTTAGGATTTCTAGTTACTTGGTGGAGAAACAATGGAGCTTTTAGGTTGTAGGTGAGTGGACCATTGGATGCTATATTAGGACATATGAATAACCTATAGCCATTAACAGGAACTGAGTTGAAAACCTCTCCTTCTGGCATTGCGAAGTTAATCTGGACCTGAATTTATGAAATATTGATTATGTGTATATTAAGCATACGTGTGCATTATTTATTTAGCATTACTACATAATACTTTTAGATAATATGCTCTAGGATCATTCATTGTGTTCTATTCTTCTTCTCCTCCTTCTTCTTTTTCTTTGTTTATTATTTGACTACCCTACTATTCTTTATCTTTATTGTATTGGGATGATACAACTTTGAGTTGGGGGGTCTTGATGTCTCCCTATCTGTGATGAATTAATCTAGGTTGGATACATCATTTTAGGTGTATTTAATAATTTAATTGTCGAATTTTATTCATATTTTTTATATTTTATTATTTCTTGTCTTGATTTGATGATTTATTATATTTAGAGCATATTTGGTTTAGATGTTTATTAATTGTGAAGTTTTAAGGATATATGGTAATTAATTAGATGTCAAATAAATTCTAAGAGATAAGGGAAAGAATATAATGATGAAAATTGTAGATAAAGGAAGTAAAAGATAAACTAGGAAAGGAAAAGTTGTCAAGTAATTCTTAATTTCAGCAGCTATGCCCAATAAAGTGATCATAACTCAGAAAGAGATAGGAATTTGGAAGAACAGAATGAAGAAAAAGTGTAGATCTTTTCGGCGCCGTCGTTTCGATATAACGTGGGTGAAAATCGGAGTTAAAAAGAATGAGTTACGCTCAAAACAAAACAGCCGCAGATTTTTACCTTTTCTATATTTTAGGAAACGAATTTGATTTGGAAAAGAGTCTTATTACTTGCCCTCTACTCCAAGAATCCGACCTAGGGTTAGGAAAACCCTATAACTACACCCTCTATTCAGTAGAAACACATACTTGGTCAATCCTAAAGCCAAGAGGAAGCTTACAACACGAGAAGAGAAGTCTGGAAGGAGCTGAGCATCAAATTATGTCTACACAAGCCTTCAAATTTATAATTCTTGTCTTTTCTTTCTCTAGTATGAACTAATTCTATTTTAGTTTGATATTTAGAATATCGGTATGAAACCTAGACTTGTTTTACATCTATTTTAATTTGGGATTATAATATTTAAATGAATTAGTGTTTTATTCTCTATTTTATGTGTTTTGATTTATTATCTGTTTTCCTTGCGGTTGCAAACTTATAGGATTACCTTAATAGTAGTTAGATGGTCACCCAAAAGAGGTGTCTAATTATTGAAACACCACATAAATGTCTAGTGTGTAGTAGTGATCCTGACGGGTTTGCCTAACTAGACAGCCATTAGGGTTTGATTTAACCACCGATCATTATTGCAGGCCAGTCTCATCTAACAACCTAGTGGCGTAGGAGCACCTTAGTTAATTCCCCTGATAATTGTGAGGTCGCCACCTAAGTCAACCCAGAAGGGGGTTAGGAGGAATTTAGAATCCTGATTATTGCAATTCTACATAATTCTCCCTTAAATGATTAGAATAAACAAGGCTAGTGAGGATTACTTGTTATATCTTGAGCTACTCATACTATCGTCCTTCTCTTATGTACTTTCCTGTCTTTATTTAATTTAGTCTATTTTATCAAAAACCAAACAAAAATTATTGTCTTTTATTTCTTGCGTAATATTATTCTAGCTTTCTTATTTATACTTTATATTTGCATAAATTTTCTCTAACTTTTGTAGTCTCTAAGGGACGAATCTTATTTATCATTAAAACTTGCATACGATCTGTGCTACTTGCAGTGAGTAATGTGTTCAGGCTAGGGTGTTTATTTGCACTTATTTTATCTATTATTTTATCATGCCCTAGTCGACACCACCTGCTAACTAACATTACAAGTCCATCCTTAAGTACTTACAATAAGTATCTAAATGTGGGATGAGATTTTCCATACATATCCACCCCAAACTAAATACGGTAGAATTTAAAGTGATAATTAAGTGTTGGGATGAATTGTGGGGACTATTACCAGACCCTGTGTTATAACGGGTAATTTATGGGGCAAGCATTTACCGCTTCATAAACACTCCTCTCATATATATTAAATACATCTAGTATTATATATAGTTATAAAATATAATATCATATAATATATATATATATATATTTAAATACATCTAGTATTATATATAGTTATAAAATATAATATCATATATTATATATATATATATGAAGAATTTTAAAATTCTGATTAATTATAAACTCTAATTAAAACTATTAATATGTAGCCATAGATATAACACTTTAGTAAAAGTAAATACTAAAGTATATGAAAATAAATAAATTTAAATATAATTTACTTATAAGATATAATAAGAAAGATTTTTTTTATGACTACATGAGACTTTATTTTGGTTATGTCAAGAATTTTATTTTTACAAATAGAACTTGTCTAGCTAATATTAATTTTATTTTTAGAATTCAGTCGTGCTTGAAATTTAATTATGATTAGTTTTAGTATTAATACTGATATAATGATGTATTTTAACATAATTTCGATTCTAATATTACGAATTAAGTTCAATACCAAACATAAAAAAATTGTGAATAAACTAATTCCCACATAGATTTAAGGGATTGGGCATAGTTGAACGTGGAAGAAGCGATGTAGGTATCGTTTAGGTTGCAGGGTTTCTTAATTTTGTATGAAAGGTCATGTGGAGGGGTTTTTAAATTTAGATAAAAACAAAATGATTCATTTACTAAGAGGGCCTTAAGCAAAAAATACATTAAGCAAAATAAATTAGCTCTTGGAGTGGGTAGCATAGGAGTCTTGCTTAATAACCAATGTCTAAAATTCCATCAAAGGTAAATATAAGGACAATACACTCTACAATTTCAAAATTTAGAAATCAAAAACAAAACTAAGGACAATTACCATCGGACTATCGTCGCCGAGACACTTTTCAAGTTTCCCAACGCATAACTTTTTGACACTAAGCACGGTGGAGCCACCAGATTGTTGGTTTTATTGTAGAGAGATTGTTGTGTTGTATGCATAGTGTAATGCGATCTAATTTCACAATGTGACATTCTTTGTGTAGTGCTTAGTGTTTCGTTCTCAGTATGTTATACTCTCAGTGTGAAAATTTATTTTACAAATTCATTTTATTTTTATTAATACATAACACTCATATTAATTAATAAACTTAAAATATACAAGAATAATTATATATATTTATAATAATTATACATATGTTTAAATTTAATATATACTAATAAATAAACACAATTAAAAAACTAACCAATCAAACAAATAAAAAAGAAAGAAAAAACGATCTTTCAGCTCTGAAAATTGAAATAAAGGACGACGGCAGATAATGTCGCCCGCTTGACATCATAGATGACGTTATTAGTTATGTCATCATCTTCTTCTCTAAACTCGTTTTCTATTTTTGTAACTTAGATCTACACAAATCTAATTTGGATTTGAAAGATCCTCCATAGCCCAACCATCTCTCTTGGTCTTTCAAGCTTTACCATAGCTGAACCACCCTCTGAAACTCTGAACTCACTGAACCACTGGTTGAACCACCTTTGAAGCTCCAAGCATAGTAAACCACCGTAGCCGAACCACCATAGTGGAGCTCACAACTAAAAAACTTCACAAAAAAACTTTAAAAACACTATTAATGGTCATAGCACAAACCGAGCACCATCTCCATATCCATAACTCGAACTCATGAACCCAGATCGAACTCACGAACTCAACTGAAACTCAATCACACCTCATGAACCCGGCTCACGAAGCTCCACCATAACTCAGATCTTCCATGTCTAATTCGAGCTCCATTTTTTTTTTTTGAATATTTAGATTTGAGAGCTTGTTTATGATTGTTTTGTGTGAGTTTAAAATCGTGAGCTTTTATGAGTGTAGAAAAAGTTTAAGGGTAAAGGGATGGGGATCGGAAAAATGGATCGTGTGAGACAATTCAATTATCTAGATCCCTTGAAATAATTGTTTTAATGTTGATCTTTTTAATTTAGTGGTACGATGAAGATGGCACCTTTAGGATAATAAGTTTAATAAATATTTGATATCTTAACAAACAAAATCAACAACTATTCTTATTTAATTTAATATGAAGTATTTTTTTATCTGTAAATATATGTGCTTGATCTACTAATACATTATCTTTTTTCTCTTTTCATAAACTAATATAATCCATATGAGTAATAATGTTTCGTAAAACCCATGGACTACTTGTTAATCTACTTGTTTTAAAAATGACATACCTCGACATATAACTATATAAACAATAAATCAAATATAACAATTAACAATAAAAAAAATTTGTTTAGAATTGATACCTTAAAGACATTCCTTTGATTTTATAACGATATTAAAATAAATAAAGATTGGGATGATAATGGTGATGACAATGACAACAACATTATGCTTAGACACATAATTATCATTATTATTATATGCAACAATAATATTATATTCAACAATATGGTTATATTCATAATTATCATCATTATGTTTATAATCATTGAAAATGAAAATGATGATGAAGACGAAGATAGGAATAATGATAATTTTCTAGATTTGTCCTTCATTCATATTTTCATCTTCATCATCATTTTTATATTCATAATTATCATTATCACCAGGTTTTTTCATGGTCTTTATTGGATATTATTGTGCAACAATTATATTATGTTAAAAGAACGAAGATCCAAGGTCTTTATATAGGCATATGAATGCAAAGAAAATTTATGATACACGACTTTATCATTGATTGTGACATAATGTGAAATTAATATATTGTCGATATTTATTACATTAAATAAAGTATTACTTTATCAACGATTACAATGAATTGTAATAATTGTCTCATAAAAATACCAATTATGGTCAAAGATATATCTTTTTGACAAGTTCAAGATATATCTTTTAATTTTAGAGATTTCTTATATTAGTTTAAATTTGTGACAAGAAGTATCCAATAGCTACAGGTATCATTTAAAATAAAAGTTGTGTATAGTGATTGGGTATTTATTGTGACAAAATTATAATAATGGAAGAAATTATTCAAATTAAAAGATAAGGGAGGATATTTTAAAAATTTGACTAGATCTTGGACCATAATGGTATTTATCCAAACTATGTAACACTCTCAAAGTGTTAAACATGTATCTCGAAGACGCCACTGGTGCGTTGAGGTGTCCTAAATTGTTCGTGATAACCCGACTTAGGATACTATTAAATTATTTTACACTTTATATATGCTAATTTGTACGTCTCATTGTGCAAGAGGTAATAGTATTCTTATAATAATGGAGGTTCGGATTGTCACATAAAAAACTTACTAGGAAAATCTAGTGGAATTAATATTTGGTGAAGGAAAAAAGTACATTGCACAAATATCATATCCTCTAAATTTGACATAGGTTATGATAACCAATTTTTTGAGCATCATTTCCCATTCTTTTAGTCTGTAACTGGAAAGTCGTATGTAGTATAATTTTAGCAGATAAATATGTTGAATTGTGCTTGAAAATTTTTGTTGAAAGTAAATGATAACATTTCATTGAATATACTATATAAAGATTCTGATGACATATTTTTCATCATGTCTCAAACTGGCAGTCGTTGATTTATGTGATAAACAATGAATTCTCTTTGAATATTATAACTAAATTATCCATGTGAGAAACTAATTTACATAATTTAGGAGTATGTGAGATCTAAATAGTTATATTATAGGTTGATCTTATGAAATAAAATAAAATCTCAACATGGTCTGAAAAGGCAACATCAACCGTCGCTTTCTTAAATCTCTAGAATAAAATTATATCATCATAAGTAAATACATGTCACGTCAACGACATTTCATTTTCATCATAAAATAATATTGCATGTTTTCATCTACACATGGGTCCAGTGAGTATGTACATAATTCTAATACATTTCGATTGAATTGTTATTGTATGTGTTCAATTAACTAGCCAAACAATTGCATTATGATGTGATACTTCATGTCTGAGATACTTGCCTTCTCAAGATAAAAAGGAATCCACATTCTATATTACTAAAGATAACGTCATGGGATATTATATTTTTCCAATGCATCCCCACGCTTCATGCATTCTCATGCTTAAGTCACTATTTATTATTAAAAAACTCTTATATTTTGTAATTTTTTGTGAGTTACTCTTATTTTGTTTTCTATGGGATTTTCATACTTCAAGAACTTCTTGACACTAGTACTTTCGTCATCTTTGTGCTTCGTGAACCTATTGTGTTTCAGGAACTTATCATGCATCTTATGACTCAAATTTTTTTATTAAATTATATACTATTGAGTCATTAATTTTAGGATTTTGGGTCGTCTTATGCGTCAATTAGTAAATTGTATCACCTTCTATAATTTTTGGGTAGTTTAGAAAGTTTACCTCATATTAGTGTGCTTTGACATATTTATGGTGTAGATTCATGAATTTCGATGCAAAATGTGACTAGAGATCAAGAATGATACCATAAAAGTGAAAATAATGAAGATTAAAGCAAGATGATTCCCAAAGTAACCCAAAGCTTGAGTCAAAGTGAGGCCAAATATCGATAAATACTTGGACCAAGAGAAAAAGACAAGGAGGTCTGTGCAACAGGGGATTCAGTGGTAAAGTTGTATGTCACAACAATGAAGACAGGTAACAAGTAGCCACGTAAGACAAGTCAATATGAAGTCAACACCATCCAATATTGCAGTTTGTTGTTGAATGACTTGTTCACCTCGATAATATTCTTTATTATTTCTGTGATAAATATTAACTAAGTTTAAGAAGCATTATTGTATATATTCCTAATGTCGGTGTACCTGCAACAAACAATCTTAACCTAAAGAAAAGAGGGTATGGTATACATTCTTTTGGATATTGGGCCATAAAATCCTTACCCTAAGTGAATAATATAGGGGATGGGTCGCCCAAAATCTATTATATGAGCGTGTAACCATGAGCATACCTCCTAACATTACAAGTCCATCCTGAAGTACTTACAATAAGTATCAAAATATGGAATGAGTTTTTGTGTACATATCCAGCCCACTCTAAATAAAGAATGATTTAAGGTCCTAATTAAGCGTTGGAATGGATTGTGGGGACTAATCTCCAAACCCCGTGTTATAACGGGTGATTTGTGAGGGTTTGCATTTACCGCTTCACAAACACTCGCTGCATATATATTAAGTACGTTTGGTATAATATTATAGTTATAAAATATAATATAATATATATTTTAAATAATTATAAAAGTCTATTTAATTATAAACTCTAATTTAAACTATTAATATGTAGCCTATAGATATAAAACTTTAGTAATAGTAAATACTAATGTTTATGAAAATAAATAAATTTAAATATAATTTACTTGTAAGATATAATAAGAAAGCTTGTTTATGACTAACTATTTCTTATATGAGACTTTATTTTGGTTATGTCAAGAATTTTATTTTTACAAATAGAACTTGTCTAGCTAATATTAATTTTATTTCTAGAATTCAGTCGTGCTTGAAATCTAATTATGATTAGTTTTAGTATTACTACTGATATAATGATGTATTTTAACATAAATTTAGATTCTAATATCATGAATGAAGTTCAATACCAAACATAAAAAAATCGTGAATAAACTAATTCCCACAAGGATTTAAGGGATTGGGCATGGCCAAACGTGGAAAAAGCTATGTAGGTGTCGGTTAGGTTGCAAGGTTTCTTAATTTTGTAGGAAAGGGTATGTGGAGGGGTTTTAAAAATTAGATAAATAAAATGATTCATTTACTAAGAGGGTATTAATCAAAAGAATATATAAAGCAAAATAGATTAGGTCTTGGAGTGCGAAGCATAGGAGCCTTGCTTAATATCCAACATCTAAAATTCCATCAAAGGATTGAATAAGGAAAATACTCTATATAATTTCAAAATTTAGAAATCAAAAATAAAATTAAGGACAATCACCAACAGACTATCATCGCCGAGACACTATTCAAGTTTCTCAACGCACAACTTTTTGACACTAAGCACGGTGGAGCCACCAGATTGTCTTCGTTATTGTAGAGAGATTGTTGTGTTGTATGCATAGTGTAATGCGAGCTAATTACACAATGTGACATTCTTTATGTAGTTCTTAGTGTTTCGTACTTAGTCTGTTATACGCTCAGTGTGTAATTTTATTTTACAAATTCACTTTATTTTTATTAATAAATAACACTCAAATTAATTAATAAACTTAAAATATACAAGAATAATAATATATATTTATAATAATTATACATATATTTAAATTTAATAAATACTAATAAATAATCACAATTAAAAAACTAACCAATCAAAGAAATAAAAAAGAAAGAAAAAAAAAACTTTCAGCTCCGAAAATTGAAATAAAGGACGACTGCAGATGATGTCACCCGCTTGACATCATAGATGACGTTATTAGTGATGTAATCATCTTCTTCTCTAAACTCGTTGTCTATTTTTGTAACTTAGATCTACACAAATCCAACTTGAATTTGCAAGATCCTTCATAGCCCAACCATCTCTCTTGGCCTCTCAAGCTTTACCATAGCGGAACCACTCTCTGAAACTCTGAACTTACTGAACCACTGGTTGAACCACCTTTGAAGCTCCAAGCTCAGAAAACCACATAGCTGAACCACCACAGTGAAGCTCACAACTAAGAAACTTCACAAAAAAGCTCTAAAAGCCCTAATAATGGTCAGAGCACTAACCGAGCACCATCTCCATATCCATAACTCGAACTCATGAACCCAGATCAAACTCACAAACTCAACTCAAATTCAATCATACCTCACAAACTCAGCTCACGAAGCTCCACCATAGCTCGGATCTTCCATCTCTAATTCGAAATCTATTTTTTTTCTTTTTATTTTGAATATCGAGATCTGAGATCCTGTTTATGATTGTTTTGTGTGAGTTTAAAATTTTGATTTTTTATGAGTGTAGAAAAAGTTTAAGTGTAAAGGGGTGGGGATTGGGAAAATGGACAATTCATTTATCTAGATACCTTGGGATACTTGTTGTAATGTGGTTCGAGGAAGGTGCCATCTTTAGGATAATAAGTTTAATATATATTGGATATTTTAACAAAGAAAATTAACAACTATTCTTATTGAGTTTAATATGAAGTATTTGTTTATTTGTAAATATATGTGTTTGATCTACGAATTCATTATCTATTTTCTCTTTTCATAAACTAATATAATCCAGGAAAAACTATAAAATTCAAGTGTGGCGGTGATATAATGTCACGCCCCGAAAAACACAACTACTCTGTCTAATTTAAAATATATAAAATTATGTTTTATTAAAATAAATAAATATTTATTACATTAATTGATTAAAATTAAATGGATATAAACTAATAACTAAAAGTCTCTATTCTTGCTCTGCAAACTTCTCCTAAGCTACTGACCACTACCCATATACTTAAGTTATCTCCTACCTGAAAGGGTAAGGGAAAGAGGGCTCAGTGAGAAAATAAGTAATGGTCATATACAGACTTTAACCTAGGGGTGATAATAATATTTAAGACGTCTTCGTTGAACTAATATAGGTCAAAATATAAACTAAACACTCAGAACTAAGTTCTTTTCTTCAAGTTCTTTTTTTCCTTTTTTTTTCTTTTTCATTAAGACGTCTTCGTCTTCAAGTTCTTTTCTTTTTTTTTCTTTTTTTTCTTTTTCTTTTTGTTACGTGGGTTCCAGTCTAACTTTTGGGCACCTAACTAATCCCACGGAGGATATGCTCTTCTCCCTAAGCATACCTCCAGGAAATTTATAACTGAGTTACCCATGTTTAGGGTTCGGCCAATTGAGCTAAACCAACTGGTTTATAATTTATCTAACTAAAGGGGATAGAACATAGGACCTCCCAAGTAGGGATGTCTTTCCTACACAACAGTTACCATCAAACCACTAAATATTTTTAATAATTCAAAATGTTTATTTGTAAGTTTTAGAACATGATAGAACCACTTGGGCTCGCGGTCATTGATTCCATTCGAACTTGTACCGCTTAGAAGGAGAATCAAGTCTCTAACCAGTAGATAAGCTTATCATTTATACTTTACAAAAATATATATACAGGAAATTAACTAATAAACTTAGTCATAAAAATGGTTTGTGAAGTTTTATAATGATATGATGCATACTCAGAATAGACTAGTATTTACACTCAACAATGTTAAGCAAAACGTGTCGATATGTAATAGTAACTTTGTTGAGTAATATACATGTACAAGTTTTTAAATATTAATACATATAAACGATAAAATTGATTAACTTAATAGGTAGATATTCCCTTAACATAAAATGCCACTTGACCGTATAGAAAAGTTTGGTCAAAAAATAGACGAATGGATCAATAATGTTAACTTTGTATTTTGTTAACCTCGTGGTCTATTTAACAAATATCATTTGGAATAATATACCGAATAGTAAAATGCAAAACTAATATGTATATTTCTTTTTCTTCTGCTTCTTTCTAATTTACTTAATTGTTTAAATCAAATTTCTATTTTAATTTATAAATTTTCAACTTAATATCGATTAAAGTAATTAAAATTTGTTATTCTTTGGGACCTAATAGATAAGTCACTTGAGAGTCAGGTAGTCTTGCATAAAAGAGTTTTATCTAGCATGATCCTTAAGAATGTATAAGTTGTATTAGGACACTACAAATTGTAAGTGGGAAGAGAGGTGTTAATTAAAAATTCAAAACTCTTAAGTTAGGAAGAATACAAAAAATACGATGATTATATGATATGCATAGAATACATTGTTAGATAAATATGAGTATTTGAGCATGTTTAGTATGTAGAAATAAAAAAATTGTTTAGCTTGGGGAATTACATGTATCTTTAGAAACTAACATGAAGTCATTAACTCTGAGTCATATATGTGGTAAAATAGTAGATACTTGAGTCCTTTAGTCTTGTTTGTATATTGAGTCAGAATACGGGTAATAAGTACGTAACGCTTAGTTAGACTTGCAACGAGATACTTTCTACCTAATATTCGTGTTTTACCTCATAAAGGATATTTTTATACAAAAGTCGGGCATAAGTCTAGTGTCATCCTAAAATATGCTAAATAATGAATATTTGTGTAATATATGTTGAATGTGTCTAATTATTAAGTCGTTGGTATCTTGGATAATTAGGGTACTGGTAACCTAATGTCCTTTGTGATACAATGTGCATGTACACCAAAACTCACATCTAGATAAGAGATCAAAAGAAAAAAAAATGTGAAAAATGAGCCAAAAATGAAAAAAAATAGTAACTCATATTTTGAAGGATGGCCTATATGAGAAATGGTGATTGTGGATGCACTTAATTCTAAGGTTGACAATGGTTCAGGCTTTAAGGAGTTATGTATTACTTTGAATCCCCTATTTAAGGTCCCGTCAAGACAAACAATATCTAGGGATATGATTAGACTACATGACGAGCCAAAAAAGCGCTAGAAAACTACTTAAAGGGTAAAAGAGTAAACTTAAGTACCAGCATATGGCCTAGTATACAAAACCTTACTTACATGTGTGGTAATGACCATATTATTGATGATGATAGGGTTTTTACAAAAATAATAATAAGTTTTGCCATGTTGAAAACCATAAGGGTGAAACAGTGTGTAAGAATTTAATTAGAAGATTGGGAAATCGGTTGTATTTTGATCCTCATAGTAGATAACGCTAGTTTTAATGGCTTAGCAATTAAATATATTGTTAAGGAGTCCAAAATAAATCCTACAACTACTTTATGTTAATTAAGTTCTTGTATGTTAGATGTTGAGCAAATATACTTAATTTTATTGTGAAAGAAGATTTGGTTGGGGTAAATGAGGAAATTAAAATATTTTGTGATTCGTTCGCTACGTTAGATATTTACCTAATCGTTATTTATCGTTTAAACGATATGTGAATATTTTTTACATTGTTTTGAAGAATATTGCTTATCTCAATGTTTAAATCATGTGGAATCCAACCTATCGAATGCTTAAAGGGTTGAGAAATACGAGTGGGGTTTTAATTATGCATACAATTCAGATAAGAACTTAAACGACTATATGCAAGAAGAGGGCACATACCTGCTAAATTCATCAAATCAAGAAAATTCCTAATGTTAGATTCAAGTTCTAAAACTTTTCTATGATGCCACTCTTTGGTTTTATGGTTCTCTATTTTTCACATCTAACATGTATATTGATGAGATTGTGATCTTGTATACTGGTTTTTGTTTGCTAGGAACAAGTGATGGTTCCGTGTTGGGGAACGCGTCAACGGCTATGAAGGGGGGTTACTTCGAGGATAATTATGTTACTTTTTATCGTCGTTGTTCTTTACTCGAGGTAAAAGATGTATTATATTAATTTGGTTAGCTCATATGTATGTCTCTTCTCCAACTATTGATGTGCAAACAAATATGACAACATATATATAATAATTATGATTCTATAGCCAACCTAGTTATTATCAAGTCTGAAACAGTAGGAGGTTCCGGGAAAAACTTGGGTACACCTAGACTATATGTGGGTCGGTAGTTTTGTAATAAAAAAATAATATAGTTATGTATTATAGTAGAGAAATAAAGATATGTCATGTTCCGTCAAATTTTTAATTTTTAATTTTGTCTTTTGCTTTTTGTTTTTCTTTTCTTAGTTTGTTCTTTATGTTTATTTTGTTTCAATTTTTTAGTCCATTCATTATACTATTTTTTTTAATGGTACACAAAAATAATTCCATCCAAAAAAAATGTAGAAAAATTAAAAAAAAATTGATAAAAATTTATTCTTTTTGATTTTTTTTTATCTAAGATATAAGAGTCACGGGGATTATTTTAAAATAATTTTTTAAAATTAGATTTTAATTTTTTTTAATATTATCCGAGCGCCACTTTGGACTCAGAGGTATTGATTCACTTTGAACCTGAACCGCTTAAAAGGAGAACCAAGACTCTGGTCAGTTGAGCTAACCCCAACTGGTTAAATTAGATTTTAAATTATATGGTTGGTATAATAGAAGATCATAATTTTTAAATATAGTCAAACTGAATAAGACGTTTTACTTTGTACTAGAGTTGTAAACAAACCGAGCCGAATACTAATTTTGCTTGTTTTATTTCTCGAGCCGAGTCAAATAATAGACGTGTAAGTTTGTTTATTTAACTTCTCGAACGAGTTAATATTAACGAGTATAAAGTTCTATTAACTTTTAAAAATATATTTAATATTAAACTTTAATAATATATTTACAAGTTAATATACGATTATATAACAATTCGAGAATATAAACGAACAATTAACGAAACAGTTCGAATGAACTCATTTTATAACTGAGTTTTAATTTAAGTTTAAAGTTGTTTATAAATAAACGTGTTTTTTATCGAGTCGAGCGTCAACTGCTCCCGTATGGCTTGATTCACTTTCTAGGAATTCAAGCCATACGAGAGTAGTTGACGCTCGACTCGAGAAAAAACACGCTTATTTATAAACAACTTTAAACTTAAATTAAAACTCAGTTATAAAACGAGTTCATTTGAACTGTTTCATTAATTGTTCGTTTATATTCTTGAATTGTTATATAATCGTATATTAAGTTGTAAATATATTGTTAAAGTTTTATATTTAATATATTTTTTAAAGTTTGATGTTAACGTTTCGTTAATATTAGCTCGTTCGAGAAGTTAAACAAACAAACTTACACATCTATTACTTGACTCGGCTCGAGAAACTAAACAAACAAAATTAGTATTCGGCTCGACTTGTTTACAACACTAGTACAAAGTAAAACATGTCATTCAGTTTGACCATATTTAAAAATTATGATATCCTTTCATACCAATCATATAATTTAAAATCTAATTTAACCAGTTAGGGTAAGGTCAACTAGTCAGAGTCTTGGTTCTCTTTTTAAGCGGACAGTTCGAATCGAGTCAATGACTCTAAATCTAAAGTGGCTCTCTGATGTATTAAAAAAATTTAAAATCTAATTTAAAATTTTGTTTTTAAACAATCTCCTTCACTCTTATATCTTTTATGAAAAAATTTAAAAATTTAATTATTTATCAATTTTTTCTTATTTTCCTATATTAATTTTAAACGAAATATTTTTCTATACCTATAAAAATAGTATAATGAATGGCCTAAAAAAGGTGAAGCCAAAAAAGAATATAGAACGAACTAAAAAAAAAGCAAGAAGCAAAATTAAAAAATTGGCTGACATCAGTGACATGGCTGCTTCTCTTTTGTATAGAACATTAATATTTTATTATAGAACTAAGGCCCAAAAATAGGTATGGTTTACACAAGTTTCTTCCGGAGGTTCCTTTTATTTTGCATCATATGATCATGCTACCCCTTTTGATCCCCTGGAGTACATGGGATTGCAATTCAAAATTTTACATAAGTACCTACGAGGACAATGAGGGTGGTAGTGAGGCGTTTGATTTTTTCAGGCAGTGGATGGTTAATTCTAGGAGGTTTTTGGTGTTGTCATTAATGGCTAAAGATATCTTTGCAGTTCTAGTTTAAACTTTTGACTCATAATATATATAGTACATGGTTAGAGTTCTTGATCCGTTTTAAAGTTCATTGAGCCCGAATATGATTGAAGCGCTTGTTGGCTCTCAAAACTGGTTATGGGACTCTATTCATATCTCCCTTAGCACTTCAATGGCTAATATTTAATAATTGGAGGGCGAGTTCGGTATGTGACATTATTATTACTTAGTCATATATTCAATTCTTTATCGTATAATTATTTACTAACTTAGTCCTTGTTCTTACTTCTTTCATAGGTACTTTTGACATAAACTCGACCCCAATCGTAGACTAGATGATAGAACTCCATTAATTGTATTACTTAACATAGTTATGGTCATATGTGGCTTGTTTCCAAAGTGTTTCTAGTTATTATTTATTATTGAATTGGCTACCCAGACTCCCAGGTGGAATCACCTACTTATTTGAGGTCTACGAAGTTATAATTGAGGCCTATGATGAGTGAACAAAAAAAATTACTTTGAAAGTTGATGACTTGAAAAATCAAAGGCCAATATTATAGAATTCCGATTGTTTTTGCATTCACTTGATAAATCAATATTGTCTCAATGCGAATATAGAGTTGATTGGGTTACAAGTGTCTAGAATAAATTTCTGAGCACATAAGATGATTCAGCAATCCTCGAGCCTTCAAATTCAAGCCTAGAGTTGTCTGGGATGAATTTGCGAGCATACAAGAAGATTCAACAGTCCCAATCCTTCAACTTTTATTTTACAAAAGTATCAATCTTTGTCGTATATAGGAACAGCCTTTTGAAGTTATCAATTTATACTTGTCTCGGGAATTTTTTGTTAGTTACTGTAATTTTATAAACTTTTTTTTTCATACATAAGAGGCTTTAAAAAGTCGGTAAAAACATAAAATTACAATACGAACAAAAGTTATTATTCAAAATCAAGTACAGCTCTAGCAGTTGCACACTCGCTTCTGTCTCTTGTAATAAGTGTCCAAAGATAATCAGGAGGTTCGTTAAAGTTCACTGGCTGACCATTCATGTACGCCCCTTCTTTCGCTAGTTTATCCGCACAAAGATTGGCTTCTCGGAAGATATGGTTCACTTGGAAACTAGGAAAATTGCTCAATAACACACAAAATTCCTTTATAATTGAAACATAGCGACTACCTAAGCTCCCACCGCCCTTCACTAGCGCATGGAGCTTCCTCGAGTCCATATCATAGTGAGTTGAGCTCCCACCGCCCTTCACTAGTGCATGGAGCTCCTCCGAATCTATTTCAATTATTATCTCTATATACCCTTTGTTAATAGCCCATCTAAGGCCAAAGTGTAGGGCAAACAATTCTGAATTAAGCGGGGAAATCGCGATACACAAACCCATGAAACCCGAGATATAGGAGCCATACCTATCTCTTACGATACCTCCTATACCTGCCATTCTTTTCTCGGCGATGAAACTCCCGTCAATGTTAAGCTTGATCCCATCACTAGGTTTAACCCATCTAACCATTATATTTCTATCTATCTTAACTATTCCCCCATCAAGCCTTTTTCCCCACGCTAATATAAAGTTGCTAGCGAGCGAAAGTATCTCCTTTTTAAGTTCTAATATATGCGGTGGCCCATCTTCCTCATTAAAAAATATACGATTCCTCTTGATCCATATTACCCAAATAGCGGCAATGAAAACGTACGGCCAATCAATCCCCTCTATTCGGGCTTTTGAATGAAGGTGTGACTCTAACCAATTCATTATAGCACTTGGAACAGCAGCTCTTAGCCCCTGATTTCCTCTCGGTACTACTGCAGAATTCTGAAGGGTTGCTGCAGAAATTTCCCGGACTCTGTCTTGTCCCCATTTAGTGTTCAGCGACATTAATGATTCTTTCTCTTGCGACTTCATGTCTCGCGTATCCAGGCTGGCCATGTCTCTCGCGGCAGCAGCAGGTAGGTCCTCCAAGAATGCAGCAGGCGAGCTTCCCTCCTCAGCATCAGCAGCTCGAGCACTCCATCCAGCAGTTGCACCTCCTGTCCAGCTCTCCAAGTCTGCAACGGCAGAAAATACTCTTCCGGCAGCTCCAGAAACGCTCCCAGCAGCATCAACTCCATTTCGCGCCATTCCAGGGACTCTTCTCCGACCTGTTTCAAAATCAAGTAAGTTCCAAACCAAGCTAGCTACTTTACATTTTCTAAAAACATGGTATAAGTCTTCCCTTTCGACACCGCACAGATTGCACTTTCTGGAATCAATCACATTTATCTTATACAAGTTTTCCGCTGTGGCTACCCGGTTCAAATCTATTCGCCATAAAAAAACACGAATCTTTTGGGAACATTTTAATTTCCAAATAATGTCCCAATTGAAAGGTATAGCTTCTTCATAATCTTCCATGCTCAAGAACGCATATTTCACCGAAAATAAACCTGATTTCTCTAGCTTCCAAATTATCCTTGAACCATCCTCGTCATTAACAATACTAATACCATCACGAATTGCACTAACACCTGCTAATATAGCTTTACAAGAATTGGATTCATTACCGGTTTGAACACGGTTCAAAATCCCATCTTTAAAGTATTTATTTCTAAAAATATCCATCCACACGAACGAGTGTTCATCTTGCAAAATTTTCCACCCTAACTTTTCTAATAGGGCCAAATTGTATTTTTCCGCACTTCTTATACACAATCCACCATTCTTCTTTGATTTGCATATTTGATCCCACGCTACCCAATGCAATTTTCTCTCCAAACCCGATGAACCCCAAATAAAATCCCTAACCACTCTATCAATCTCCTTGCACATATATTTCAGTAATTTCATAACTTGCATTTGGTAAACCGGCATTGCGTTTAAAACTGATTAAGCTAACGTGACACGACCGGCAAGTGAGAGGGTCTTAGTTTTCCACGTAGCAAGCTTGTTCCTCATTTTCTCCACTATACCCTTATAGAACCCTTTAGGCAATCTTCCTGAAAGGATAGGGACTCCAAGGTATGTTCCAAATGAATAACTATGACAAAAACCACTCGCCAAGGCTAGCTCATTATGTGTCTGTTCTAGTACATTCTTTGAGAAGTAAATCAACGATTTCTCTGCACTAATCGTCTGTCTAGCTTTATTACAGAACATGTCCATCGTCTCCGGTATTAATTGGACCTGCAAAAAAGATGCTTCACCAAATAAAATTAGATCATCTGCAAAGAAAAGATGAGATAACTTGGGGCCTTTGCGACCAATCCTGATCACCTTCCACTTCCCCGCAACAAAAAGTTCTTGTATTAGTAATGAAAGCCTTTCCATACACATGACAAAGATATATGGTGAAAGGGGGTCCCCTTGGTGTATACCCGGGTGAGGAGTAAACGGAGGCAGAGGCTTCCCATTCCAAAGAACCCTCATCTCATTCTCCTTCATACTTGACATTATGAGATCCGTCCAGTTAGGTGGAAAGCCAAAGTGACTAATCGTCTCTTCGATAAACTCCCACCGAATCTTATCGTAGGCTTTAGCAAGATCGATTTTGACGGCCATGATTCCGCTCCTTCCTTGCTGGTGACGCGTCTTATGATCCACTTCTCTTATGAGCACAATATTATCAATTGTCGACCGAACTGGCAAGAAACTACTTTGGCAAGGGCCAATAACGTTAGAAAAAATGGGCCTTAGTCTATTGACCATGGCCTTCATTATAAACTTAACCGGACAATTTATTAAACTAATCAGGACGGAGTAAACGTACCCGGTTAGGGTCTGACACTTTCGGAATAAGGTGTATAAGTGTACCGTTCAGACCAAAAGGTAGATGTCCCGAGTGGATTGCTTCTCGAACCATCTTGCAAATAGCGAGACCTACCGTGACCCAACACTTCTGATAAAAGGCAGCAGACATCCCATCAGGACCAGGGGCTTTGTTCGGATTGGATTGAAATACAACTGTTCTAATTTCTTCATCCGAAAATGGCTGACCAAGCGTACTAGTTATTTCTCGTCCAACTGAACTAATATGTGGTAGAGAGTAACCATCTGAGGGGTTGTTTGGTTTTTCATATAAAAGCTCAAAATACTCGCGAACCATACGTTTAAACCCTCTTCTTCCTCTACCCAAATGTCGTGATCATTAAGTAATCTCGTGATGTTAGCCTTTTTCTTCCGTATCGAAGCGGCAAGGTGGTAATATCTCGTGTTCCTGTCTCCCAATTCAATCCACTTCTCTTTCAAGTTTTGGAGTTTCATTGCCTCCTCTTGTTCAAGGACGCTTTTATATTCTTTCGTCAATTGTGCGCCCATTTGACGAAGAGAGGAGTTATAGGATATCTGTAACGATCTTTGAATACCTCTAATCCGTGCACAAATTTCCTTTTTTTTTACGATTCAAATCCACAAAACTTCCATTTTTCATTTATTTATCCGAATCTAAATTGTTGTTATTCCATCCCCAACCCCAATATTGTTGCCTTCCCATTCTTTACTAATAAAATCCTTAAAATCTTTGTGATGACACCACGCTGTTTCGAACCTAATCCGTCGAGTCTTCAGTTTTTTATTTTGGTTTGGACAGATTTGTATCAAAATTGGCATATGGTCGGAGTGGACCCTCGCTAGGTGAATGACTCGCGTCTTCCGGAAAAGGTCTTGCCACCCTGCGTTACCATAGGCTCTATCTAAACGTTCCATGATCCTTTGCCCCAAATTCCAAAAGTCACTCCAGGTGTAACGTGGTCCCTCGAATCCAAGATCAATCAAGCCACGTCTATGTCTCCATTCCTCAAATTTCTCCATCCTTCTCGAAACACCCGCAGTTCCCCCTTTTTTGTCTATTTCCATCCCTACTTGATTGAAGTCCCCAACTACTAGCCACGGTGAGCTTAACTTGTGAAAAGCGTGATGTAGAGCATCCCACAAAAACTCCCTCTGCTTATAATCCGGGTTCGCGTATATCGCAGAGAAAAACCACGATGCGCATCCAGTCTGGCTTACCTCTATATTTATTACTTGATGACCAGCAGATAATACCCTCACATTTATATCTGAGTTATTCCAAAGCTACCAAATACCACCTCTATAGCATTCTGAATCAACCCGGACAGAATTGTCTTTTTGCAGTGAATTGATAATATTATTAGCCGTAATACCGCTGACACGAGGCTCCACTATCACCGAGAGCCAAACATTATTATTAGCCATCATATCCAGAATAACACGACGAAACCTAGGTTTAGCCGCTCTGTAACATTTCCATATTAAGATATTAAAAGAGGTTTTTGAGTCCTCCCAACTCTTTCCTGGAAAATCAACACAATTCATTAGTAATAAAATTAATTTACGGGGATTACCTCACGGCGCTTCATGCGCGAGATGTCATGTCCACGTCTCTGTTCCCGTTATTGTTCTCCTGTTCGGCTTGTTGCGCTTCCTCTTCTGGTGAGTCAGTAACTAGGCTTTCGAGCCACGTTGCATCGTCGCCATCATCTCGTGATGTTGTGTCCCATAGAGGGTTAGGCGGCATGTTATTTAGCGGAATGGTCGTGCTGGTGTCACGCGGGGTTGCTGAACCAACCACGGTTTCTGCATCAAATTTATTGGACCGTGTACTGGAGTAGCAGGTCCTACATCACATGGGATTGGACCTGATTTGCTACCCTCGGCCCCCTTCTCCTTATCATTGCAGTCTCTTACATCCACCTCTATAAGCCCTTCTGTTTCCAACATCACAACACTATTTTTTCCATTTTTCAAACTTTCATTAATTGCACGATTGGCCCCTGCTGCTCCCCTTCCTACTGTCACGGCAGCAGGCCTTGCTCCTCTCGGTTTTTTTTTTTTCATTTTTCTTTTTCGAGGAGCTCACCCCGGCCTGGAATTTCACGGCCTCTGTCCCGCTCACTTCAACGACATCTTCCAATATCCTTCTTTGCTCGAAGTTTGGCGCCATAATTATTCCATGACCCATAGCACCCCCATCTTTCTTATTGTTTAAATTAGTCCACGAGACGCTTTTTACTTTACCATTATTTGTTTTAGTACCCGAACTTTGCCCTTTACTATACGTACTGAACTTGAGTCCCAAAGCCGCTCTGAACTTGAGTTTTTGCAGCGTTATTCGTAGAAGATTTACCACCCCTCCTATTGCCCCGACTAACCATCATCCACTCCCCATACTTTTCTTTAACCACCAGGGCCGCACTACTCACTTCTACTACCATTTCCTCTCCGTTATTCGTGTTCATACTATCAAAGATTACTGATGCAATATTTGAGGGACAGCTTTCCTTTCTATGTCCGAATTTTCCGCATTCAAAACAAATCAAGTGAAGTCCCTCGTATTCAACTTTGCATATATCCGCACCAATTCTTACCTCTGGTTCAAGTGGTTTCTTCAAATCAAGCTCAATTGCTAGCCTTGCGTAATTAGCTCTGAGCCTACCCATTGTCATGGGATCAATTTTAACCGTTCGACCCAGCTTGTTACCAATCTTTCTCAAGATCCGCGCCGTGTAATTTTGCATTCCTACATTTGTTATTCGGACCCACACCGTTGTTGTCGTTATCGAATTTGATATCGCATTAAAACTAGGTGTCCATTCCCTAAGAATTAGATAGTGATCCAATACCATCCAAGGACCCCGGATAACGCGAAATAAAAGTCTTCTCTCTTTTTGAATTTCACCATGTAGTATTCATGTCCAACGTCAACTAGTTCGAAATGACCTTCTGGTGTCCAAATCTGTCTTAGTTTTGGCGAAAGATAGGTGAAACCCACCTCTCTACCCAAAAGTCTAACTATTGTCGTATTTCTCCATAATCTAATACCCTCTTGAATCTTCCTCCTAGTCCTAATCACAGTTGGAATCGAATCACGAATTTCAGTCTCATCATCGTCCTCAATTAAATCCTCCAATTCGTAAAATTCATCCTCACCCATAATTCTATTAGTCTTAATTTCATCACTATCTTCTATTACCGGTATAACAAGATTATTGCTCGTAACAGTACCCTTCCACCCATTAATTTTAGGCTTAATAAAGTGTCCAGAATTATTACCTGAATTCCTATTGAAACCAATAGCAGGTGCAACAATTCTGTCCATAGCGGAATCAGTGGGCGCAATTACTACCGTCGCGTCGTTACTTGAGGCTGCCGTGATCGAGCGTTGTCTCTTCCCTACTATTCCTTATCGAATTACATTTGAAATCTCTGGGAATTCATCCATTGTTTGGTCTTGTGATTGCAGGCTGTTAGCGTTGTTTTGGCCCTGATTAGTCATCTTTTTAATTTTATAAACTTTTGGTTTGTTTAGTGTAATTTTCTAATTTAGTGTTTTCCGTTTGTAAAGTTTGAAAAAAAAATACAAGTTTGACTACTTTCTACAGTGATTAACCTGAGGTAAACCCAAGGATACCCCGAACTAACCCGAGGGTACAAATTTTTTACCCTTAACCTAGGTTTAGTATCCCCAATTTAGCAACCCGGGAGAGTTATTAATATATAATTATTTTTCCTACTTATGTTTGAAAGGTATGACGCCTTATATTTTATGAGTTAATTATAAATAAAATTAATACAAACCTATTTATTTATCTAAAAGATAAAGGATCAAAATATATTTCTAAAAGGATAGCTAGACAAAAATACCTCTATCAAATCTAACTCTTATATATAACCTAATACTCCCTCCGTCTCCAAAATTTTGTCACTATTACTAAAATAGTTGTTCACAAAAACTTGTCATTTAAAAAAATAAGACACTTTGTCCATTCTTTATATCACTCCTACTCTTAATTAAATATTATAATTTATATTTCCAATAAACATGCAAGATATCAAGATCCTTTATGGAGGACATTTTAGTAATCACATGAATACCATATGAATTTTATTTTATTTTTATTTTTATTTGATATGTAAGTGTTCATTTTATTGCTCAAGCAATCCAAACTTTACAAGCCTTAGTTAAGTTGTTATATGTACAACTTTCACGGCCAATTACAATCAAGAAAATCAAATAGAAAAAAACTAGGAAGTAAGTGGTAAAAAGAGTAAGGCTAAAACTTTCAGGCACTAATATGCAAAACTTTAAAAACACGATTTAACCCATAGGTAACAGGTTCAAGCCGAGCTTCTGACAAAACTTTTCGAACGAATTGTAGTCTAACTTGCGCGATTATCTTCATTATGTTTGATTGCACCTTGAAGACCCCATTATCTCAAAACTATCTTCTTTTTTAGAGTGGCCTTGAATGATTGTTTGAACCATAGCTTTGATTGCACATCTCTTAGAATATTATGAAGAATAACATCCTATTTTTTGAGGATGTTTTGGTGAATCATCTTGTTTCTAGCCTTCCAAGTGTGATAAAGAAAGCTATGAAAGCTGAGAATAAAAACAAGATCCTTGAGAATGTACTTTTTTACTTCTTTGAATGATACAGATGATTTTCAATAACCAAGTAGAGATTTGTCTTGACAACCATGGTATTTACAACATTTAAACCATATACTTAGAGAATAAGAGCAATTCAGGAAGAGATGATCACGAGATTCTAATTCCGAGTTACAGAGTACACAGTTATAATCAATGATCAGCCCCCATTGTTCTAATTGATCACGATTTGGAAGTCGATTAAGAAAGACTAACCAAGATAGGAAACGGTATTTGGGGATAGTTTGTTTATGCAAAACTGCAGAACTCCAACTTACTTTTTCACTCTCAATGTGCAGATCTTTAAGGAGATGAGATGTTGAGAATAAGTTTTACCTTGACATTTCAATGTGATTGAGTCGTCTATGGAGGATAGATAGATGTGTTTTAAATGAGGTTTTAGAGCAATCAAATCCATCTATTGTTTCCATAGTAGTTTGCAACAGTTTTGTGCTTGTATTTGTTGAAGATTTGAGGTTCAAGTTGAATGTTCAGTTCACTCACCTTAGCATTGTTGATCCATCCATCTTCAATTATAAGTGTTTTGTTTCCTTTACCTACTAAGTGGTGAGTGTACTTCTGAGCTAGGTTTATTATTTTGAGAAGCTTCCTCCACGTCCAAGGAACAATATGTGTAGGGTCAGTGTTCCATACACATTTTTTTTCTTAAACAATTTGCATTAACCCATTGAGCCTAGATGTCTGCGTTAGACTCATAAAACCTCCAAAATGCATTAAGTGTAGCAATTTCATTAATTTTCTTCAGATGAGACATACCAAGTCCACCTTCTTCTTGAATTTCACATAGTAATTTCCAAGAAACTTTTGTACCTCTATAGTCATGAGTGGATCCTTTGCATAGGAATCTTGAAAAAGTAATTTCAAGAGTTTTAATAACTTTCTTAGGAAGAATCATCACTGAGCACCAAAAACTAAGTTTACTTTGAAGAACTAACTTGATGAGATGTAATCTACCAGCAAATGAGAGAAATCTGTGATGTCTCCTGTTTTATTCTAATTATATGCCTTTAGGAGACATCATTTTAGGTGATTAAAAGACTTATTTGATAGACTTTTAAGCTTATTTAGTTATATTGTATTTTCTCCTCTTGGAATTGTATTATTTGCGTTTTAGAGCTTTCGTGCGTTAATTTGTTTGTTTTTAGTGCAAAGTTATTAGGTCCATGGATTCTATGGAGAACCAAGACAAGGAGGAGAATTGGGAATTAAAGTCTTAGATCGAGCGGAGAAGTCAAAGGCAAGAATAGATTATCTGAATAATTGACTAAAGGAGAGGTAAATCTGGAAAGCTGTTACAAATTGCTGTTTTTGAGCCACTTAGCCACTAATTCAGCCTTGGATCCCTAAAATAAGGAAGCTGCATTTTTTAGTTAGGAAGATTTTGGGACTAGAATCAGGTCATTTGGAGTTGAAAAGCAAAAGTTACGGTCGTTTTACTAACAAATGTACATGGGATTTCTAATTTGGACTTAGGCTTTTATTCATTTAACCTGTTTCCTTTAATTAAAAAGCCCTATCCAAATTCTCCATTATAAATAAGCCTTTAGACTTTAATTTTAGACACAATTCAGTATACGCTTCATTATTTTACGAGAGAGAGTCAGAGCAAAAAGGAGAGAAGAAAGCTAGAGTTGGAGAAAGTCATTTCTTCCATCAACAGCCAATTCCAATCCTTGATTAAGTTCTTCACTTTATTTTTGTAATTGACAATGAATGTTTTATATTTTATTTCAGTTATTTCTAGTTTTAATATGAGCTAATTTCATTTGTACTTGAGAATCGCAATAATGGGTTGAACCCTAACTTGTTTAATTAATGTTTTTGAATATTCAATTTTAAGATTTAATTTGAATTGGGTAATTCTGTATTGACTATTATCATAAATTTATTTACTATTTCAGAAGTCATGAATCAAAAATAGGATATAGTAATCAGGTTATTCACTTAAGTGGCAAAGTGATCACCTTGACGAGGGGTTTAATTACGGACCTTGGTAATAGACGTGAGGTATTCGTCATTGATCCTGATGGGCTTGACTAACCACGGCGCCAATTGGGTAAAAGACTTAAACATTCGAAGGTAGCTTATGGTCGCCCTGACGGGGTTTGTAATACCCTAGGAAAGCTCCTAAGTCCACCCTGACGGGGGTTAGGAGATATTAGAATCCCGACTAATACAAAATACCAATTCAGCCCTTAAACAAAAACGTTGATTGAATATATTTATGTGAAACCCTTGTGAGACTCAATTACCTCTCTCATATTTGTGTCCACACTTATTCGCTTCCAATATTTATTTTTTGTAAATCAATTTAGCATTTTATTTATTTGCGCGTTCAGTTTTAAACACAAAACCAAACAAACATTTTTATCTTTTAATTTTTTGTCATCTATTTGTCCCTGATATCGAAAACCTGTTATCGAATTATTACTTGGATGACTCGTACACTTGCGGTTAGTGTCCCTCCTTTTAGGGGTGTGATTTTAACACACACCAAGAGACACCAAGTTTTTGGCGCTGCTGTCGGGGATGGGTGTTATCCGTAAGTGATTTAATTGTTATCTTATTTTATTTTTCGGTTTTACGCTTTTTCTTTGTTTTGTTTCTTCTCAGGTTTTATACACGCTCTCGAATCCTGGGAGGTTAATCTGGGCTAAAAACAAGAGAGAAAGGGAAGCAAGAGAAAAAGAAGCGAGAGAAAGAGAAATGGAAGCCGTGAATCTTAATAATGTCCAAGATCCCGGAATAGAGTTGGATGAAAATGGCAACCCAAGAGTCCCACCAGTTGTGCAAGACCCACCAGGAGGAAATAAAAACGTTCGAATCCAAGTTCCTCCTGTATCTCAACCACTTAATAACAATGGTGCTAGAATTCAACAAGAAGACGCACCAAGGCTCGTCCAACCTAACGAATACAGACCATTTTATCTGACACCATTAGGACTACGTCCATGGTGGGTCCTATGGTGTTATAAAATAAAGTGCAAAAATAAAGGAACCACTTAACCGCAAGTGTACGGTTGTCCCAAGTAATATATGATAATCAAGTTCGTTCTCAGGGACGGATTAGGTTCAACCCAAATATTAATCAAGTAGTAAGAATAATTGCTGAACAGAAAATAAAAGATAATAATTTTTGTTTGGTTTTTATAAATTAAAAGATGCAAATAAAGTAAAAACTAAAATTAAATTAACAGAAAGGAAATAAAGTAAATAAACGACTAACTTCAGATAAGAGGGATACTTGAGTCTCGCAGAGGAATCCACCTAATCAATTTAACCTATGCTATATTTAAGGGTAGAATTGGAATTATAATATTAGTCAGGACTCTAATATCTCCTAGCCCCCTGTCGGGTGGACCTAGAAGCTGTCCTAAAGTATCATAAACGCCTGTATGGTCGAATATGCCTTTCCGGATGATATGATTTTACCTCTTTGGCTATGTAACTAGTTAAGCCTGTCGGTCAATAACGGACATTACACGGGTATTACCTAGATCTGTATTCAAACCCCCCTATCGGATGATCACTTCGCCACTAAAGTGAATAGTCCAAATACTAAAAGCTAATTCTAGTTGTTCCTAAAATAATTAGTAATGAAAACAAAGTAATATCCAATATATAAAACTAAATTCAGTTTAAATCTAAACAATCCTAAATTCAAAACATAGATTAATTAATTAAGGTTCATCACTTTTATGCGATTCTCAAGTATAAATAAATTTAGCTCATAATGAAATTAAAAACTAACATAAAAGAAAAGGAATTCATGTTCAATTACAAGAAAGAAATAAATAACCTAAAGGGTTGAATGACTACTGTTGGAAGAACAGGATTCCTCCAGCTTCTAGCTTCTTCTCTCCTTCGTGCTCTGACTTGAAAACCTTAAGCCTCTTGTTTTATTCTCTGAAGTGTGTGAAAGTAGGAGGTTAAGGGGTGTATTTATAGGTTTTGGAGGACCCTAGGTCGAATTTGCTTGGAGTGGAAGACAAGTTAAAGACTCTTAAATTCGTAGCCCTAAATTCTAGGAAAGGTAAGATTTTGCTGCTGATTTGATTTGGTCATATCTTTTTCAATACTTATCCGTTTGAGAAGTTCCAATATATGAAACTGCTTGTCTTGGAAAGAGCTTTCTATTGGTGCAGTCCACACGTCCAGATTCCTAGCCAATCGTGAGTTATCAATTAATCTTTAAAACGTGGCTAGAATTTCAGATTCACAAGACAGCTTTATCTTTTCCTTCTTTGAATATATCTTTCCTAAATCTTCTTATTTCCATGTAAATCTTCTTTCCTTTACTCCTTTATCTTGACTTGGTATCTAAGTAATTACCATTTATCTTTTAAAGCTTCGCAATAAATAAATAATTAAACCGCATATGCTTAAAAAGAATTAATCAATAAATCAAGAAAACGAACTAGGAAAGTGTACTCTAAAAATAGAAATTCGAGTAAAAATCCTTTCCTAACACTCTAAAATACACTAAGACTTTATTCTCACTTCTTCTCCTTGGATTGGTCTTTCATGAATTTCAATAACCAATTAACTTTGCATTAAAAACAATCAAATTTATGCACAAAAGCTCAGATTCTGCAAATAGTTAATTTCCAAGGGGAGAAAGTGCAATATGATCAAATACGCATAAAAGTCTATCAAATAAGTCATTTATTCACCTAAAAGGATGTCTCCAAAGGGCTAATAATTAGAACAAATAGTGAGACATCAAGAACCCAAACTCAAACCTTTGTCGTCCCGACAAAGTAAAATAAAAACAAATGATCTTTTAGGTGAATGCAGAAGGTAGAATCTAGAAAATAATCCCAAAGAAAAACTTAAAATAAATCTCATATAGTCTAATTTAGGAATTAATATACACCTACACTTTTTATGCAAAATCAAACACAAAATAATCTCAATCCAAAATTAATTTCACAATGCTAGAAGGTTACGCTTACTACTTATCTCAAGATGGTGGCTATAGGGTGTTCCTCGATCTTTACTTGCTTTGAACGCTCCACTTAGCATACTTCCTATTAACTCACTGTGTATCTAGGAATCACGAGGTCTTTACGGTTTTAGCGTAGGCTTAGGGACGGTATGGTATGTATATTTGGTAAATTTGAAGTGAGCTTTTGGCTCTCTCCTCACTGTGTACTTGAGAATCGCAATAATGGGTTGAACCCTAACTTGTTTAATTAATGTTTTGGAATATTCGATTTTAAGATTTAATTTGAATTGGCTAATTCTGTATTGACTATTATCATGAATTTATTTACTATTTCAGAAGTCATGAATCAAAAATAGGATATAGTAATCAGGTTATTCACTTAAGTGGCAAAGTGATCACCTTGACGAGGGGTTTAATTACGGACCTAGGTAATAGACGTGAGGTATTCGTCATTGATCCTGATGGGCTTGACTAACCACGGCGCCAATTGGGTAAAAGACTTAAACATTCGAAGGTAGCTTATGGTCGCCCTGACGGGGTTTGTAATACCCTAGGAAAGCTCCTAAGTCCACCCTGACGGGGGTTAGGAGATATTAGAATCCCGACTAATACAAAATACCAATTCATCCCTTAAACAAAAACGTTGATTGAATATATTTATGTGAAACCCTTGTGAGACTCAATTACCTCTCTCATATTTGTGTCCACACTTATTCGCTTCCAATATTTATTTTTTGTAAATCAATTTAGCATTTTATTTATTTGCGCGTTCAGTTTTAAACACAAAACCAAACAAACATTTTTATCTTTTAATTTTTTGTCATCTATTTGTCCCTGATATCGAAAACCTGTTATCGAATTATTACTTGGATGACTCGTACACTTGCGGTTAGTGTCCCTCCTTTTAGGGGTGTGATTTTAACACACACCAAGAGACACCAAGTTTTTGGAGCTGCTGCCGGGATGGGTGTTATCCGTAAGTGATTTAATTGTTATCTTATTTTATTTTTCGGTTTTACGCTTTTTCTTTGTTTTGTTTCTTCTCAGGTTTTATACACGCTCTCGAATCCTGAGAGGTTAATCTGGGCTAAAAACAAGAGAGAAAGGGAAGCAAGAGAAAAAGAAGCGAGAGAAAGAGAAATGGCAGTCGTGAATCTTAATAATGTCCAAGATCCCGGAATAGAGTTGGATGAAAATGGCAACCCAAGAGTGCCACCAGTTGTGCAAGACCCACCAGGAGGAAATAAAAACGTTCGCATCCAAGTTCGTCCTGTATCTCAACCACTTAATAACAATGGTGCTAGAATTCAACAAGAAGACGCACCAAGGCTCGTCCAACCTAACGAATACAGACCATTCTATCTGACACCATTAGGACTACGTCCATGGTGGGTCCTAGGGTGTTATAAAATTAAGTGCAAAAATAAAGGAACCATTTAACCGCAAGTGTACGGTTGTCCCAAGTAATATATGATAATCAAGTTCGTTCTCAGGGACGGATTAGGTTCAACCCAAATATTAATCAAGTAGTAAGAATAATTGCTGAACAGGAAATAAAAGATAATAATTTTTGTTTGGTTTTTATAAATTAAAAGATGCAAATAAAGTAAAAACTAAAATTAAATTAACAGAAAGGAAATAAAGTAAATAAACGACTAACTTCAGATAAGAGAGATACTTGAGTCACGCAGAGGAATCCACCTAATCAATTTAACCTATGCTATGTTTAAGGGTAGAATTGGAATTATAATATTAGTCGGGACTCTAATATCTCCTAGCCCCCTGTCGGGTGGACCTAGAAGCTATCCTAAAGTATCATAAACACATGTATGGTCGAATATGCCTCTTCGAATGATATGATTTTACCTCTTTGGCTATGTAACTAGTTAAGCCTGTCGGTCAATAACGGACATTACACGGGTATTACCTAGATCTGTATTCAAACCCCCCTGTCGGATGATCACTTCGCCACTAAAGTGAATAGCCCAAATACTAAAAGCTAATTCTAGTTGTTCCTAAAATAATTAGTAATGAAAACAAAGTAATATCCAATATATAAAACTAAATTCAGTTTAAATCTAAACAATCCCAAATTCAAAACATAGATTAATTAATTAAGGTTCATCACTTTTATGCGATTCTCAAGTATAAATAAATTTAGCTCATAATGAAATTAAAAACTAACATAAAAGAAAAGGAATTCATGTTCAATTACAAGAAAGAAATAAATAACCTAAAGGGTTGAATGACTACTGTTGGAAGAACAGGATTCCTCCAGCTTCTAGCTTCTTCTCTCCTTCGTGCTCTGACTTGAAAACCTTAAGCCTCTTGTTTTATTCTCTGAAGTGTGTGAAAGTAGGAGGTTAAGGGGTGTATTTATAGGTTTTGGAGGACCCTAGGTCGAATTTGCTTGGAGTGGAAGACAAGTTAAAGACTCTTAAATTCGTAGCCCTAAATTTTAGGAAAGGTAAGATTTTGCTGCTGATTTGATTTGGTCATATCTTTTTCAATACTTATCCGTTTGAGAAGTTCCAATATATGATACTGCTTGTCTTGGAAAGAGCTTTCTATTGGTGCAGACCACACGTCCAGATTCCTAGCCAATCGTGAGTTATAAATTAATCTTTAAAACGTGGCTGGAATTTCAGATTCACAAGGCAGCTTTATCTTTTCCTTCTTTGAATATATCTTTCCTAAATCTTCTTATTTCCATGTAAATCTTCTTTCCTCTACTCCTTTATCTTGACTTGGTATCTAAGTAATTACCATTTATCTTTTAAAGCTTCGCAATAAATAAATAATTAAACCGCATATGCTTAAAAAGAATAAATCAATAAATCAAGAAAACGAAATAGGAAAGTGTACTCTAAAAATAGAAATTCGAGTAAAAATCATTTCCTAACACTCTAAAATACACTAAGACTTTATTCTCACTTCTTCTCCTTGGATTGGTCTTTCATGAATTTCAATAACCAATTAACTTTGCATTAAAAACAATCAAATTTATGCACAAAAGCTCAGATTCTGCAAATAGTTAATTTCCAAGGGGAGAAAGTGCAATATGATCAAATACGCATAAAAGTCTATCAAATAAGTCATTTATTCACCTAAAAGGATGTCTCCAAAGGGCTAATAATTAGAACAAATAGTGAGACATCAAGACCCCAAACTCAAACCTTTGTCGTCCCGACAAAGTAAAGTAAAAACAAAGGATCTTTTAGGTGAATGCAGAAGGTAGAATCTAGAAAATAATCCCAAAGAAAAACTTAAAATAAATCTCATATAGTCTAATCTAGGAATTAATATACACCTACACTTTTTATGCAAAATCAAACACAAAATAATTTCAATCCAAAATTAATTTCACAATGCTAGAAGGTTACGCTTACTACTTATCTCAAGATGGTGGCTATAGGGTGTTCCTCGATCTTTACTTGCTTTGAACACTCCACTTAGCATACTTCCTATTAACTCACTGTGTATCTAGGAATCACGAGGTCTTTACGGTTTTAGCGTAGGCTTAGGGACGGTATAGTATGTATATTTGGTAAATTTGAAGTGAGATTTTGGCTCTCTCCTCACTTACCATCAACAAACTGTCCAAGAGCTTGAGTTTACACTCGAATAACGTTCTCACTCCACCCCATTGACGCGCTTAATTAGCGTCCCCAAATTAACCCAATAAGCACTTAAGATGATTCACAAAAAAAATTCCACTTTGCCGGTCCGAATATGTTTTCTTTTCAAATCATTTTTTCTTTTCTTTTGTATAGCCATGACTCTCTTTTTAATGTTGAGATATCATGCTATTTTTCATAGTTATGCCTATTCATAACTTGAGCTCGAAGCTTCTTTTCCATTCACTATTACCCCGGCAAAGGGTTACAATACAATACACCTGTGAATCATCATCATGTATAGCACCAAGTACAATTGATAAGCTCAAAAATCCCAACCCAATGTAAATTCCCATATAGTGGACCCACCACCCCAAACTCAAGCTCAAGACAGGAAGTCTCAGGATCGTGATTCAAGTGCGGGTCATATGGTCATGCCTAACAATCTAAAGGGATATTGGCTTATAATGTGGCGACAAAATAAAGGCTTAAAGGCTAAAAATTTGTCTAAGAAGGATAAAATTAATTCAGGGATAGACGGCCAAAAAGGATTCAAAGGGCTAACAAAGAACTGCCTCTATCATCTTCCTATTTACACAACTTGTCTCTAGTTCATACTTAAGTGGGTTCTCTACTCATTTAGATCTCATGTTCTACAAACCACCCATTATCCTTAAGCACAAGTTTACTTCTTTTGCATTGTTCATTAATTCTTCATATCAATTACTTCATATTTGCATGCAATCTAAGTACAGTTTACACTAACTCCTAAAGTCAACTATTTTCTATCATTATTTCATAAAAAGCATGCTTGATGGGGGCATTTAAAATTCTCTACAGTCAAGGCAACCCTAAGAATAATTTTATTGAAAGCATGTAAACCACAAAAACTTGGGATGAGGCAACGAACCCCACCCCAAACTCAAAAGTGAGTCGTGTCCCCACGACTCGAAAAAGACTCAATAAAGCAATAAAATTAAACTAAACTACCTAACTAGTGCCTACATTTAATTAAGAAGAAGAATTAGAACGGGGTACCTGGCCATAAAGATCCATCATGTCCTCCTCCGAAGAAGAAGAATTATTATCAATACCCATGTTAAAAGTTACCTTGTCCCTTGTTGAATTCATCTTGGAAATTTCCTCCCAAAGTGCTATGACTTGTTTTCTTAGATGATCGATTTGTTTTTTATGTTTGATAGCCCATGGGGGTGTGTAAGAATCATTCAGAGAAGAGGAAGAAGAACCTTGATCTTGGATTGGTGTCTTTTCTTTAGGCTTTGATTGTACCTTCATCCTAGCTGTGAATTTCTTGTGTAGTGGTGGTGCAGGTGCCTTTTCTTCATGTTTTTCAGTAGGCTCATCAAGATTGATGGCCTTTTCAATTGTGGAACCAGGAAAATTCTTGTTCTTCCCTAGGCTGTAACACTTCCTCTTGTAATCCATAGCATCTGTTCTGTTTGTCATGGTTGATTTGACCCCAAACTCAAGTTATACCAAGGATAGAATAAAGTTAACGAAACTTGGTATAGCTTGAGTTTCTTGCTTGGATTAGATGAAGAAAGTTAGTTTCTTGACAAATCTTGGAAGAACTCTTGAATGCTTGATGATCTTGGTTGTGTTTAATGGTGTTTTGTGATGAATTTGATGAAGAGGATGTGTTTATGGAGGATGGAGGAGAGAATTTGTGATGTTATTCTGTTTGTTGTGGAGGTTTAATCAAGCTTCAAAGTGTATTTATATGGTTGGGAGCTGGAAAGTTCGTGTGGGAGAGGCTAGGGTTAAGTTTGGTAAGGTAGGAATTTGATTAGGAAAGAAACTCTTCACAAACCGCCTCTGTGCGGTATACCGGGCATAACCTCCGGTATACCGGACCCATCAGTTCTTCATTTTTTTCGTCTCGGCAAAGATCCCGTGGTATATAACCCGTGGCACGGGTTTTTGCCACTGTTCAATTTCTCGTCTCCGTCAAAAAACCCGTGGTACGGGTTTTTCCACCTGCGGTATACCGGAGGTATGGCCTGGTATACCGGACCGCGCATCGACAACTTTTTCTCATCTCGGTATAAAACCCGCGTTAGTAACCCGTGGCACGGGTTTTCTTCCTGCGGTATACCGGGGTTCTGGGGTGGTATACCGGACCTCGCGCCGAATTTTTCCCATGTATTTCTTCTTTCGTTTCCTAGCACCCCAAACTCAATTCCTGCACCATTAACACACTACCTTTCTCATTTCTTTTAAAAATAGACACTAAAACTCGATACTAACTTATAATTATACACTAGGAATTTAAACACTTAAAGCAATAAACTAATATACAATGAATTGCCTTTTTTTTAACGTCGTTAAGCTCGACGGGTTACCTCACGAATCTATTCAGCTTCAAGGAGGTACATGACCTCCCCAGGATGTGGATCAATTCTGTGATTGGTATCCTCGCCTACATGGTAAAGTTTTAGACGATGCACATTCACCATGAAGGTGCGTTGCTCGTCTGGATTCTCGATCTCTATTGCTCCATGAGGCGTAACTTTGGTCACCACGAACGGACCAGCCACTTTGATCTCAACTTGCCTGGATAGTTGCTGAACTTGGAGTTATACTTGAGGACCATCTGTCCAACTTTGAATTTCTTCTCACGAATGCGATTGTCATGCCATCTTTTCGTTTTTTCTTTGTAAAGTTTAGCATTCTCATAGGCATGGAATCGAAACTCGTCAAGTTCATTCAACTTCATCATACGATTCTCCGCAGCTAAGGTTGGATCCATATTCATCTCCGCAATTGCCCAATAGGCACCCATTTCAAGCTCAAGAGGTAAGTGACAAGCCTTACCATACACAATACGATACAGAGATGCACCCACAGGCGTCTTGAACGCAGTACGATATGCCCACAATGCATCATCTAATTTCATTGACCAATCCTTGCGTGTGGAACCAACTGTCTTCTCAAGAATGGATTTGATCTCTCGATTAGAGACCTCAGCTTGACCATTGGCTTGTGGATGATACGCGGTAGATACACGATGTCCCACACCATACTTCTCTAGAACTTTCTTCAGATATTTGTTCACAAAGTGTGAACCTCCAACACTGATAATAACTCGAGGTGTACCATGTCTAGTGAAGATGTGTGACTTTAAGAATTTAATCACTACTCGCGAATCGTTAGTTGGTAGAGCTACAGCCTCTACCCATTTAGACACGTAATCAACAGCTAGTAGGATGTACAGATTTCCGTTAGATGGTACAAAAGGGCCCATGAAATCAATACCCCATACATCGAATATCTCAACTTCAAGAACATTATTATGCGGCATCTCATCTCTCTTAGATATATTACCAGTAAACTGGCATCTATGACTTTTCTTGACATACTCATGACAATCCTTATGTAAAGTAGGCCAATAAAAACCGGATTGTAGTACCTTTGCAGCTGTACGATCTCCTTTGAAGTGTCCTCCGTACGGTGAATCATGACAACCTGCAACAATGGACAAAATTTCCTTATCTGGTATGCATCTTCTTACCATCTGATCACTGCATGTTCTGTAGAGAAAGGGGTCCTCCCAAAAGAATTTTTTAGCTCGATGGGCTAGTCTCTTTTTCTCTTGTGAGGTAGCTCCTTGAGGAAAAGAACCACTGATGTCTCCCTAATTGTTCTTATTTTAGACCCTTAGGAGACATCATTTTTGGTGTTTATTTAATTAATTTGATAGACTTTTGTACTAAATATTCAATAATCCGGAATTACCTTTTTATTTCTAGCATTTTTACTTTATTAAACTTTTGCGCGTAATATTGGTATTTTTAGTGTAAAGTTTACAGGTTTTAGATGTTAGCTAGGAGAGGAATCTGAGGAGAAGGTCAAAGATCGTGAATTAGAGTCAAGACTTGAAGACAAATCCCGCAGATATTATTTTTAGAGCTGAAAATCCACTTTCCAGGCCATAGATTGCTGATTTCGAGGTGCTTAAGCGATGATTTAGCCGCTGACCTTTGAAGAGAAATCATTCCTTATCGAGTTACGGAACTTTAGCAACTGGAATGAGGTCAATCGGAGTTGTAACGCATCGGGAAAAGCTGTTTTAGTGAAGGCCTATCATCAGTTACGGGATTTTGGGCTTAGAAAGTGGGCTTGGACATTTAATTAGGCTTTTAATTTCTGGTCCAAGCCCTAGTCCGAATTTTTACTTATAAAAGGAGGTCTGGACTTCTATTTTTCACACAATTCACATTCCACAAGATTAAACACCAGAAAGAAGCAACAGAAGGAAGAAAGAAGAAGCTACAAGAGCTGGAGTGGGTCTATAGCTCCGTTCGTAGTCATTCCAATTCCGGAAATTAGGTTCTTTTCGTATTTTAATTTTGTAAACAATATGAATTTCAATTCTTTTAATTTAGTTTTTAATTTTAATATGAGCTAAATTTCCATTAGTGCTTGAGAACAAAACAATGGGTGAATCTTGATTTTATTATTATAACGAATGTTGAATTTGGTTTTTTTTTGAATTAAATTAAATTAGGGCTTTTACTCTTTTCGACAATTTGTGAATGTTTACTGATTTTAGAGTCGCGAACTAAAATTAGGTATTAGTATCTAAGCTATTCCATATATGTGGCGTATGGATCATCCTGACGGGGGGTTTAGGTACAGAAATAATTGTTCAATCTAGGATAAAAACTATTGATTCTGACGAACTTAGTTAATCCTAGGGCCAATGTGGTAATAAATCTTAATCATCCAACGGTGGATCATATTTACCCTGACGGGACTAGTGACACTTTAGGATCGCCTTATAGTCCACCCTGACGGGGGTATAAGGATATTAGAATCCCGACCATTGTAATTGACTGATTTAACCCTTAAACAACATAAGTTAGAAAGTAAAATTAGGAGGATCCTTGTGTTCTCAAGTACTACATCTCATATTGCGTTTTCATACATTTTACTTGCGTCTTATCTTTTACTTGCATTATTATTTTATCTTTCATTTAGTTATAATAAACAAAACCAAAACAAACAATTTATCCTCTTTCATTTTCATAAGTGCATCAATCGCTATTTGCATAAACATTGTGATCAACCATCCGTCCTTGGAACGAATCTGATTATCAGAATTACTACTTGGGACAACCGTACACTTGCGGTTGTGGTTCGATTAGCATTTACATTTATTTTTAGAACACACAAAGGACCACCAAGTTTTTGGCGCCGCTGCCGGGGACGGTAGCGTGTGACCACGGTGTTTATCCTTTAGTGATAAGTGCATTTATTTTATTTTATCAGTTTTACGCTTTTTGTTTGTTAGCTTTTTCAGGTTTTTAGGTTTGGTGTATGCGAAGAAGGCTATTCAAGGATCTAGAGCCAACACCTCCGATCCTTAGTAATCCAGAATCGTTGATCAGACTTGCGAACAGAAGAAGAAGAGAACGAGAAGCTTTAGAAGGAAGAAAGAAGAAGCTACAAGAGCTGGAGTGGGTCTATAGCTCCGTTCGTAGTCATTCCAATTCCGGAAATTAGGTTCTTTTCGTATTTTAATTTTGTAAACAATATGAATTTCAATTCTTTTAATTTAGTTTTTAATTTTAATATGAGCTAAATTTCCATTAGTGCTTGAGAACAAAACAATGGGTGAATCTTGATTTTATTATTATAACGAATGTTGAATTTGGTTTTTTTTTGAATTAAATTAAATTAGGGCTTTTACTCTTTTCGACAATTTGTGAATGTTTACTGATTTTAGAGTCGCGAACTAAAATTAGGTATTAGTATCTAAGCTATTCCATATATGTGGCGTATGGATCATCCTGACGGGGGGTTTAGGTACAGAAATAATTGTTCAATCTAGGATAAAAACTATTGATTCTGACGAACTTAGTTAATCCTAGGGCCAATGTGGTAATAAATCTTAATCATCCAACGGTGGATCATATTTACCCTGACGGGACTAGTGACACTTTAGGATCGCCTTATAGTCCACCCTGACGGGGGTATAAGGATATTAGAATCCCGACCATTGTAATTGACTGATTTAACCCTTAAACAACATAAGTTAGAAAGTAAAATTAGGAGGATCCTTGCGTTCTCAAGTACTACATCTCATATTGCGTTTTCATACATTTTACTTGCGTCTTATCTTTTACTTGCATTATTATTTTATCTTTCATTTAGTTATAATAAAAAAAACCAAAACAAACAATTTATCCTCTTTCATTTTCATAAGTGCATCAATCGCTATTTGCATAAACATTGTGATCAACCATCCGTCCTTGGAACGAATCTGATTATCAGAATTACTACTTGGGACAACCGTACACTTGCGGTTGTGGTTCGATTAGCATTTACATTTATTTTTAGAACACACAAAGGACCACCAACCACTCACAATAAGATTTGCTATATCCGCATACCAAGGAGTTTCTAATGAATAAATTTAAAACAAACTCTCGTCAGGAAACTCTTCTCTTACCAACTCAGGTCCTCCATTAGACTCAGAGCCTTCAAGACGCGACAAATGATCAGCAACCTGATTATCACAACCCTTTCTATCCTGAATCTATAAATCGAACTCTTGTAACAGTAAAACCCATCTCGGCTTCGCATCTTTCTTCTCCATAAGGTATTTAATCGCAGAATGGTCGGTAAACACAACAACTTTCGCCCCAAGGAGGTAGGAACGAAATTTTTCAAATGCATACACAACAGCTAGTAATTCCTTCTCAGTTACGGTATAATTAATTTTAGCACTTGTGAAGGTTTTACTAGCGTAGTAGATGGAGTGAAATACCTTTTCTTTTCTTTGACCCAGAACAGCACCCATCGCAAGATCACTAGCATCACACATAATCTCAAACGGAATCTTCCAATCAGGGGGTAATACAATAGGTGCAGAAATAAGCTTCTCTTTAATCTCTTTGAATGCCTTTATGCAAACTTCATCAAAAAGGACTTTGGTGTCCTTCTTAAGTAAGTTGCACAACGGCTTAGAGATTTTGGAGAAGTCCTTGATAAAACGTCGGTAAAAACCAGCATGACCCAAAAAGCTTCTTACCCCTTTCACAGAAATAGGAGGGGGAAGAGTCTTGATTACCGCAATCTTTGCACGATCAACTTCCAAACCAGCACTTGAAACCTTGTGACCCAACACTATACCCTCTCGAACCATAAAGTGACATTTCTCCCAGTTCAAAACCAAATCCGTCTCCTTGCATCTAATCAATACCTTCTCCAAGTTCCGTAAACACTCCTCAAAGTTATCATCAAACACAGAAAAGTCATCCATAAATACCTCAAGGAAGTCATCAATCATATCCCAGAAGATTGCCATCATACATCTTTGAAAAGTAGCCGGTGCATTACATAATCTGAATGGCATCCTTCGGAAGGCAAAGGTACCAAAAGGACATGTAAAGGTTGTCTTGTATTGGTCTTTTGGATCTACATAAATCTAATTGTATCCTGAATATCCATCCAAAAAGCAATAATATTCTCTACCAGGTAGCTTGTCTAACATCTGATCAATAAACGGAAGAGGGAAGTGATCTTTTCTGGTGGCCTTGTTCAACGTTCGATAGTCCATACACACTCTCCAACCAACAATGGTTCTTGAGGGAATGGCTTCATTTTGCTTGTTCAGGATGGTAGTGATTCCACCCTTTTTTGGTACGCATTGAACTGGACTTACCCAATCGCTGCTAGCTATGGGAGAGATGATTCCTGCGTCTAGCAACTTGATAACTTCTTTCTTCACTACTTCCTTCATAGCTGGCATCAATCTTCATTGTCCTTCAACTGAGTGCGCGTTCTCATCATCTAGAATGATTTTGTGTTGGCAATAGGAAGGACTAATACCTTTGATGTCAGCAATAGTCTAACCAATTGCCTCTTTGTTAGCTCTCAGTATGCGCAACAGTTTGTCTTCTTGAGGACCTGTTAAAGTAGCTGAAACAATAACAGGTAGAGTGTTGTTAGTACCTAAATACGCATACCTCAAGTGTGACGGAAGCGGTTTTTCTTCTAGTTGTGGGAGAGACTCGATAGATGGTTTCTTTTTAGGTGCTATCTCCCCAGGCTCTCGGAATGGCTCATAGGCGAGATGCCTATGTTTCATGTTTCCGGAATTCAAAGCAGCTACGGTTTCGGTTAGTTCTTCCATCAATTCCGGTAAGTCAATTGTTAGGGCTGCTTGCAAGATATTGTTAAAATTCATACAATCAAACGTTTCTTGCGTAGTCAAATCGAGTACATCCATTCGAAAACACTCTTCAGGTATATCTGGAAACTTCATGGCCCTAAACACGTTGAACTTTACCGTCTCGTCTTGGATTCGCATGGTTAATTCGCCGTTTTCTACATCAATAACAGTACGCCCTGTGGCTAGGAATGGTCGACCCAAGATGAGGGGACATTCCTATCCGCGTCGTATTCAAGTATAACAAAATCAACTGGAAAAATTAGAGTACCTTCCTTGACGAGGACATCTTCTATTCGTCCCTCTAGATGAGCGAGGGATCTATCAGCCATTTTTAGGATCATGGAAGTTGGTCTAGCGTTTCCTATCTTCAGTTTTTCAAAAATTGACTTGCGCATCAAATTGATACTCGCGCCCAAGTCACACAAAGCTTTCCCTTGCCACTCATTACCAATAGAAATAGGAATCGTGAAACTCCCAGGATCAAGTAGTTTAGGTGGCAACTTACTTTGGCATATAGCACTGCATTCTTCTGGCAATCCTATCATCTCATTCTCACGGTATGGTCTCTTGTTGGTAATGGCTCTTTTCAAATATTTAACGTACTTCGGAACATCGCGTATAGCATCTAAGAACAGAACGTTAATATTGAGACCACGTACCATATTCAAGAACTTCTGATATTCTGTCATGTCTCCTTTCTTTTGAACTCTGGAGGGAAAAGGTGGAGGAGGATGGGTTTCTGTAACATCTTTGGATTTTGGGTTTTCCGGAATCTTCTCCACTTCAATTATTTCAGGTTCATCTTCTTTCTCTTCCACATCTTTTACTGGTTTCTCTTTCACATTTGTTTCTTTTTCTTTCATCACGGGGAAAGGAGGTGGAGCGAGCTTCTTACCACTTCGAAGTGTTACTGCATTACAATCTTCTCTTTGCTTAGGTTCTTCAGTGTTAATCTGTAATTGTCCTTGCTGACGTTGATTTAATTGCTTATTTATCTGAGCCATCTGAGTTTCCATCAATTTAAGTGTTGCGGTGGTATATTATTGAATGTTGTTTAGTGTTGTCAAGGTTTGCTGAACATCTAATACACCTTCTTGAGTTTGAGCAGGTAGAGCTTTTTGGTTCATGGTTTCGGCATAAGCATCTTGAGGAGGTTGTCTCTGAGATTGATTTCCGTATGCTTGTCCACCTTGGTAATTGTTCTGAGGTCTTGGTTGAAAGTTGTTTCCTTGGGGACGTGGTTGATATGCATAGGTTGTATTAGCAGCCCCATTTGGATTCGAATATTGGAAACCCTGATGGTTTCTGTTTGGTTGATAACCTTGACCACTTGAGTTATAATTTCCTCGGTTGGACACGAACATTACGGATTTTGGATTATTTTGACAGGTCTCCCAATCATGATCTTGTGTACCGCAGTTAGAACATCCATAAACTTCTTGTGTAACATTAACATCTGCCCTTCTACCAGTAACACTTTTTGTAACAGCTAGAGTAAGCTGTTTCAGTTGTTGTTCGAGTTTGTTTCCTATGGCGATGAATTTTTCTTCAATTAGTGCAATATTTCCACCTCGGACAGGTGTTCTTACGGTATTCCAACCTAGTTCATTCGTTACAATTCTATTCAAAATAATCTTAGCATGGACTGGTTGTACCCGTAAAAATGCACCACCACAGAGCAAGTCTAGATCCTTTCTTGAAGAGCCATCAAGTCCTCGGTAAAATATCTTCATCTGTTGAACTTCTGTGAGGCCATGATCAGGGACTCTTCTTAAGCAAATCTGAAATCTCTTCCAACTTCTACCCAAAGTCTCGTCTTCCTCTTGTTTGAATGACGTTATTACAACTTGCGTATCTAATCTCATGTTCGTTGGGTAGTATCTATCAAAGAACGCGGTTTGTAATGTGTCCCATGTTGTAATTGTTCCGGGTTCTTGAGAATCATGCCACTCACTTGCTCCATCAATAACGAAGTATCTAAAATTAGCAAAATACATTTGCTCTTTAGTTACTCCTTGCGTAATATAAGAATCGCAAATTTGCATGGACTTCTATACAGCACGGATTGGATCTTTGCTAGGTGCTCCTCGGAAATTTTCATAACTTTGAAACTGAGATAGCATACCAGGATGGGGTCTATATCTCTCGACATTAATATTTGTAGGGCCAATTCCGAGGGCAGGAGCTCGAAATTGAGCTTCTTCAAGGCCATTGATGAACCACGGATCATTGTTTCGAGGAGGATTGAGTTGATTTCCAGCCATTTTTTCTCTTGCTAATTGCTCCTCTAACTCTTTTGCTTTAGCTTCTCTCTTTCTTTTGTTTGCTTCTCGAACTAGGTTTTCGGGATTTGCAAGAATCACTATATCTTCACGCATAAACCAAAACCTGTAAACCTGAGAAAGAAAGACAACCCAAAGCGTAAAACTGAAAAATAAAACTAAAACTAAACTAACAATTAAACTACTAAAAGATTAACACCGGGGTCACACGCTTCCGTCCCCGGCAGCGGCGCCAAAAACTTGGTGAGTCCTAGAGTGTTATAAAATTAAGTGCAAAAATAAAGGAACCACTTAACCGCAAGTGTACGGTTGTCCCAAGTAATATATGATAATCAAGTTCGCTCTCAGGGACGGATTAGGTTCAACCCAAATATTAATCAAGTAGTAAGAATAATTGCTGAACAGAAAATAAAAGATAATAATTTTTGTTTGGTTTTTATAAATTAAAAGATGCAAATAAAGTAAAAACTAAAATTAAATTAATAGAAAGGAAATAAAGTAAATAAACGACTAACTTCAGATAAGAGAGATACTTGAGTGTCGCACAGGAATCCACCTAATCAATTTAACCTATGTTATGTTTAAGGGTAGAATTGGAATTATAATATTAGTCGGGACTCTAATATCTCCTAGCCCCCTGTCGGGTGGACCTAGAAGCTATCCTAAAGTATCATAAACACCTGTATGGTCGAATATGCCTCTTCGGATGATAAGATTTTACCTCTTTGGCTATGTAACTAGTTAAGCCTGTCGGTCAATAACGGACATTACACGGGTATTACCTAGATCTGTATTCAAACCCCCCTGTCGGATGATCACTTCGCCACTAAAGTGAATAGTCCAAATACTAACAGCTAATTCTAGTTGTTCCTAAAAGAATTAGTAATGAAAACAAAGTAATATCCAATATATAAAACTAAATTCAGTTTAAATCTAAACAATCCCAAATTCAAAACATAGATTAATTAATTAAGGTTCATCCCTTTTATGCGATTCTCAAGTATAAATAAATTTATCTCATAATGAAATTAAAAACTAACATAAAAGAAAAGGAATTCATGTTCAATTACAAGAAATAAATAAATAACCTAAAGGGTTGAATGACTATTGTTGGAAGAACAGGATTCCTCCAGCTTCTAGCTTCTTCTCTCCTTCGTGCTCTGACTTGAAAACCTTAAGCCTCTTGTTTTATTCTCTGAAGTGTGTGAAAGTAGGAGGTTAAGGGGTGTATTTATAGGTGTTGGAGGACCCTAGGTCGAATTTGCTCGGAGTGGAAGACAAGTTAAAGACTCTTAAATTCGTAGCCTTAAATTCTAGGAAAGGTAAGATTTTGTTGCTGATTTGATTTGGTCATATCTTTTTCAATACTTATCCGTTTGAGAAGTTCCAATATATGAAAATGCTTGTCTTGGAAAGAGCTTTCTATTGGTGCAGTCCACACGTCCAGATTCCTAGCCAATCGTGAGTTATGAATTAATCTTTAAAACATGGCTGGAATTTCAGATTCACAAGGTAGCTTTATCTTTTCCTTCTTTGAATATATCTTTCCTAAATCTTCTTATTTCCATGTAAATCTTCTTTCCTTTACTCCTTATCTTGACTTGGTCTCTAAGTAATTACCATTTATCTTTTAAAGCTTCACAATAAATAAATAATTAAACCGCATATGCTTAAAAAGAATAAATCAATAAATCAAGAAAACGAAATAGGGAAGTGTACTCTAAAAATAGAAATTCGAGCAAAAATCATTTCCTAACACTCTAAAATACACTAAGACTTCATTCTCACTTCTTCTCCTTGGATTGGTCTTTCATGAATTTCAATAACCAATTAACTTTGCATTAAAAACAATCAAATTTATGCACAAAAGCTCAGATTCTGCAAATAGTTAATTTCCAAGGGGAGAAAGTGCAATATGATCAAATACGCATAAAAGTATATCAAATAAGTCATTTATTAACCTAAAAGGATGTCTCCAAAGGGCTAATAATTAGAACAAATAGGGAGACATCAGTCCACCCGCAATTCAAGGAATCGGATTCAGACCATACATGGGTATGATCAATCAGTTTATCAGGTTTGGATAGTACAGTGGAGCGGTAAGTGAAGATCCTATTTGAGCCATGTACAAATTTATGCAAATCTGTGATGCATATGTCACTCCTAAAGTAACCAAAGAACAAATGTACTTTTCGACGTTCTCATTTTTCCTCGCCGGAGGAGCTAGTGAATGGTATGATCAGCAACAACACGATGAAATCTTAACTTGGGATCAACTCCAGATTGCGTTCTTTGATGAGTATTATCCTTAAAGTGTCATACTTAGTGGCCAACTTGATTTAGCAGGTTTCTGTTAAGAACATGGAGACGTTGTAGGAGCTGCGTGGACTCGTTTCCAATCATTGTTACAAAAATGCCCATTACATGGGTACTCAGATGAATTACAGCTTGGAATATTTTATCGTAGATTAGATGAAGCCTCCAACGAGAAAGTAGATACTATGTGTCAGGGTGGTTTCATGATGGTCCCTGTAAATCAAACTTTGGGTATTATGGATAGAATCATGAAGAATGAGATGAGTTGGCAGCCATCAAGATCACCTGTTCGAATTTCAGAAAAAGGTACTTTCAATATAGATGCAGAAATAGCTTTGAACACTAAGATTTCCGCAATTGAGAATAAGGTAAAGCAGTTATCTGTGTCTAACAAACAAGCTATTGTTAATGTTGTAAAAGAACCAGAGATATGTCCTAGTTGTGGGGAAGTTGATCATATGTGTTAATAACCCATAATCTGTGTGTTTTGTCAATAATTGAGGTAATAATTATTCAAATGGTCAAGGGTATGGTAATCAGTATAAGAATCATCCAGGCTTTCAATATTCGAATCCACAAGGGGCTGCCAATCCAAGCACTTATCAATCGAAGCCCTAAGGAAATAATCATCAATTCAAGCCGCAAAATCAATACCAAGGAGGTCAATCAAGAGTCGAGCATGAAGCTTATTCGGATACGTTAGCTCATAAAGCACTTCCTTCTCGCCCACAAGAAGGTGCGCTCACCACAGCTGATTTAGCCCTCACCTTGACGCAATACATAGCAGTTTCCAGAAGTAAGACAGCCCAGATTGAAGATCAACTATCCAAATTCATCGCCTCTTCAGCAAGTAAGGAGAATAAAATTTAAGAAAAGCTAAACTCACATTCCGCGGCGTTGAAAATTTTGGAGAATCAAATATCAGATATCGCTAGTAGTCTCAGTGTTCTAGGTCAAGGACAACTCCCTAGTGATACATAAATTCCTAGACATAGGGAGGATTGTAATGCGTATAGACTGAGAAGCGGTAAGCAATCACAACCACCACCTTTCCCGGTTATGAAAGAAAAAGAAACAACAGTGAAGGAGAAAATTGTGAAGGATGTGGTTGAGAAAGAAAGTGAACCAAAAGTAGAGGAGGTGGAAGTTGAGAAAATACTGGAAAAGACAAAGAAGAAAGATATTGTAGTGGAAGAGAATCATCCTCCTCCGCCTTTCCCCTTAAGAGTTCAGAAGAAATGAGATATGGCAGACGATCAGAAATTCGTAAATATGGTAAGTAAGCTTAATATCAATGTACCATTCCTAGATATTATCAGAGATGTGCCAAAATATGTAAAAATTTTGAAAAGAGCCAGCTCCAACAAACGCCCATATCTGGAGAATGAAATAATAGGGTTACCTGAAGAGTGTAGTGCGATTTGCCAAAGTAAATTACCACCTAAATTACTTGATCCTGATAGTTTTACAATCCTTATTTCTATTGGTGATGAGTGGAAAGGAAAATCTTTGTTTGGGTGCGAGTATTATTCTCATGCCTAAGTCGATTTTTGAAAAGTTAAAGATATGAAACACAAGACCTACTTCTATGGTCTTGCAAATGGCTGACAGGTCCCTCACACATCCGGAGGGACGAATAGAAGATGTCCTTGTCAAGGCGGGTACTTTAACTTTTCACGTTGATTTGTTATACTTGAATATGACGCGGATAGGAATGTCCCCATTATTTTTGGAAGACCATTCCTAGCCACGGGGCATACTCTTATTGATGTAGAAAACGGAGAATTAACCATGCATATTCAAGACAAGGAGGTAAAGTTCAACGTGTTTAGGGCAATTAAGTTTCCAGATTTCTATGAGGAATATTCCCGAGTGGATGTAATTGATCACGCCACGCAGGAGGTATTTGATGATATCTTGCAGGCTGCCCTAACACTTGACTTATCGGAGATGATGGGAAGAGCTTGCTGAAATAGTAGCAGCTCTAAATTCTGAAAACGCAAAGCCTAGGTGTCTAGCCTATGAACCCTTGATAAATAGGGGGAGATTGAGCCTCAAAAGACACCAACCATTGAGTCTCCTCTAAAACTTGAAGAGAAGCCACTTCCGTCACATTTGAGGTATGCGTATTTAGGTACTAATGATACTTTACCTGTTATTTTTTCAGCTAAATTAACAGGTATGCAAGAAGAGAAACTGTTGCGTGTACTTCGTGCTCATAAAGAGGCAATTGGTTGGACCATTAATGATATCAAAGGAATTAGTCCAACCATTTTCCAACATAAAATCATCTTAGAGGATAAAAGTGCACACTCAGTTGAAGGTCAAAGGAGATTGATGCCAATTATGAAGGAGGTGGTTAAGAAGGAAGTAACAAAAATGCTAGATGCCGGAATCATCTTTCCCATAGCTAGTAGTGAGTGGGTGAGTCTAGTTCAATGCGTAGAAAAGGGAGAATTAACCATGCATATTCAAGACAAGGAGGTAAAGTTCAACGTGTTTAGGGCAATTAAGTTTCCAGATTTCTATGAGGAATGTTCCCGAGTGGATGTAATTGATCACGCCACGCAGGAGGTATTTGATGATATAAATTTTGATGATATCTTGCAGGCTGCCCTAACACTTGACTTATCAGAGATGATGGGAAGAGCTTGCTGAAATAGTAGCAGCTCTAAATTCTGAAAACGCAAAGCCTAGGTGTCTAGCCTATGAACCCTTGATAAATAGGGGGAGATTGAGCCTCAAAAGAAACCAACCATTGAGTCTCCTCTGAAACTTGAAGAGAAGCCACTTCCGTCACATTTGAGGTATGCGTATTTAGGTACTAATGATACTTTACCTGTTATTTTTTCAGCTAAATTAACAGGTATGCAAGAAGAGAAACTGTTGCGTGTACTTCGTGCTCATAAAGAGGCAATTGGTTGGACCATTAATGATATCAAAGGAATTAGTCCAACCATTTTCCAACATAAAATCATCTTAGAGGATAAAAGTGCACGCTCAGTTGAAGGTCAAATGAGATTGATGCCAATTATGAAGGAGATGGTTAAGAAGGAAGTAACAAAACTGCTAGATGCCGGAATCATCTTTCCCAGAGCTAGTAGTGAGTGGGTGAGTCTAGTTCAATGCGTACCAAAGAAGGGTGGTATCACTACTATCTTGAATGATTAGAATGAAGCCATACCCTCGAGAACCGTAGTTGGTTGAACAGTGTGTATGGACTATCGTAAGTTGAACAAGGCATTTTCCACTCCCTTTCATAGATCAGATGTTGGACAAATTAGCAGGTAGAGAATATTATTGTTTTCTGGATGGATACTCAGGTTGCATTGAGATATGTGTAGATCCGAATGACCAACACAAAATTACATTTACATGTCCTTTTGGAACCTTCGCATTTTGAAGGATGATATTTGAATTATATAACGCACCTGCTACATTCCAACATCGCATGATGAAAATATATGGAGATATGATAGATCGATACCTTGAGGTATTTATGGATTACTTCTCTATTTTTGGTGATAACTTTGATAATTGTTTTCAGAATTTAGAGAATGTATTAATTAGAAGCAAGGAAACTGACTTAGTGTTAAATTGGGAGAAGTGTCATTTCATGGTTCGTGAAGGAATAGTTCTGGGACACAAAGTTTCGAGTTTGGGTTAGAAGTTGATCGTGCAAAGATTGAGGTAATCAAAGACTCTTCCCCCTCCTATATCTGTAAAAGGGGTGGAAGTTTCTTGGGACATGTGGGATCATATCTCCGTTTCATTAAAGACTTCTCCAAGATCGCTAAGCCATTGTGTAACTTACTCGAGAAGGACGCAAAATTCCTTTTTGATGAAGCTTGCATGGCGGCATTCAAGGAGCTCAAGGAGAAGCTCATATCTGCCCCTATTGTATTACCTCTGGTGGGGCCTAGGGTGTGATAAAATAAGATATAATTAACGTGCAAAATAACACCCTAATGCTACACGGTTCTGCAAGTATACAGATCGTATGCAAGTTTTAGTTAAAAGATTAAGATTCGTTCCGCAGAGACTACGAAGGTTAGGAGAATCTTATGCAAATACCAAGTGCAGATAAGTTAAAGCTAGAACAACTAAACGCAAATAAAAGTAAAGACAAATAAAGATGGATTTGATTTTCTAATTAAACTAAATTAAAACTAAGAATTAAAAGACAGAAAATAAATATGAAGAGAAGTGATATGAGAATATAGCTCGAGTTATTAGCATGTAATCCCCACTAGTTTTGTCGTTCTAAACATGTAAGGGTGAATTATGTAGTATTTCCCTAATCGGTCCCAATTCGCTATCGGTAGTTTCAAATAGGATTTACCTGTGTCAATAAGGCTTCCTAAGCAAACTTTTCCTGTAATTGGTAAATAGTCACAAGAACTAAACCATAGTGATTATCTAGCTAGGTTGGGTTGTTAGATCAGACCTAATACTAGACGTTATGTGCTAAACATGTAATTAAACACCGTTGTCAATGGTGACCTAACTACTAGATGGTAATTCTATATGGCGGCCGTCCACAAGAACACAGAATATAAATCCAAACACATAATTAGAGAATAAAAACTATAATTCTATTTAAAACATTAAATTCCCAAATTAGATAGATGTCAATCAAAATTAGGGTTCATACATATATGCTAAAACTCAAGCTAAAGAAATTTAGTTCATGCAAGAAAAGACAGAAATTACAAAATTAAAGGTAGAAGAAGACATTGTTGATGAAAAGCTCCTTCCAGACTTCTCTCTTGTGTTGTAAGCTTCCTCTTGGTTTAAGGTTTTACCAAGGATTATTTAAGAGTGTTAAGAGGCTGTATTTATAGTGTATAGGTTGACCTAATTCGTTTCTTGGAGATAAGGCCAAGTAATAGACTCCAAGCCCAACTCAAATTCGTAAGGAAATAAAGATAAACATTGCTGGACCGTTTTGGGCATATCTTCTTCGTTATTGGTCGGTTTGAGCTCCATAAGATACCGAAAGAATCGTAACAGAATTATCCATGTCCCTATGAAAGTAATCTTCCAAAATCGGCTTCCTTGTAGGAGTAATTACCACTTCTTTAGGCGTGTGCTGCAGAAATTCAGATTAGGCAGCTTTTCCTTTTTCATGTTTTTAGCCTTTGTTTCCTTTATCTCCAATTACCATGTAAATCTCTTTCCATAAGTTGTTGTCTTTGACTTGGACTCTAATTAATCTCCATAATTATCTTTAAAGCTTCACACTAAATAAACAATTAAACCCAATATGCTCTAAAAATATTATGTTACTAAATCAAGACCCAAAATAGGAAAGTGCACTAAACTAAGCTAAAATCAACCTATAAACTAATAAATAAGCCTAAAATGATGTCTCAGAAGTATATTTTATTATCACAAATGAGGAGACATCAACCTCCTAATTGGAATATGCTGTTTGAGGTTATGTGTGATGCTAGTGACCTTGCTATAGGTGCCGTTTTGGGTAAAGAAAATATAAGGCATTTCACTCCATTTACTACGCTAGTAAGACCTTTACAAGTGCTCAAATTAATTATACTGTGACGAAAAAGGAAATACTAGCAATTGTGTATGCATTTGACAAGTTTCCTTCCTATCTTCTTGGAGTGAAAATTGTTGTGTACACCAATCATTCCGCGATCAAATACCTTATGGAAAAGAAAGATGCAAAGCCGCATTTTATTATATGGGAATTATTGTTACAAGAGTTTGACTTGGAGATTCTAGATAGAAAGGGTTGTGATAATCAAGTTGTAGATCATTTGTCGCGTCTTGAAGGTTCTGAGTTTAATAGTGGACCAGATTTGGTCAAGGAGGAGTTTCCTAATGAAAGAAAATTCTCAATATATACAAATGGTACTCCTTGATATGTGGATATAGAAAAACTCATTGTGAGTGGTTCTTTCCAGAAAGGAGCTTCTTCACAAGAGAGGAAGAGATTAATTCACTGTGCAAAGCACTTATTTTGGGAGGATCCTTTCCTCTACAAAACATGTAGTGATCAGATGGTGAGAAGATGCATAGCTGAAAGTGATATTCAAACAGTAATGGCTAGTTGTCATGATTCACCATATGGAGGACATTTCAAAGGTGATCGTACAGCTACAAAGGTACTTCAGTCCGGATTTTAATGTCCTACCTTACATAAAGATTGTCATGAATATGTTAAGAAATGTCATAGATGGCAATTTACTAGTAACATATCCAAGAGAGATGAAATGCCACGTAATAATGGTCTTGAAGTTGAAATATTCGATGTATGGGGTATTGATTTCATGGGTCCCTTTGTACCATCCAATGGAAATCAATACATCCTGCTAGATGTTGATTACGTGTGTAAATGGGTAGAGGCTGTAGCTCTACCAATGAATAATTAGCGAGTAGTGATAAAGTTCTCGAAGTCACACATCTTTACTAGACATGGAACACCTAAGTGAATAAATACTTAAAGGTTGTACTAGAGAAGTATGGGGTGAGACATCGTGTATCTACTGCGTATCATCCACAAGCAAATGGTCAAGTTGAGGTCTCTAAGCGAGAGATCAAATCTGTTTTGGAGAAAACTGTTGGACCCGTAAAGATTGGTCGGTGAAATTAGATGACGCGTTGTGGGCAAATCATACTGCGTTCAAGACACCTATGGTGCATCTTCATATCGCATAGTTTATGGTAAGGCTTGTCACTTACCTCTTGAACTTGAATTAGGTGCTTATTGGGTGATAGCGGAGTTTAACTTGGATCCTACTTTAGCCGGTGAAAATCGTATGATGAAACTAAATGAACTTGATGAGTTTCGATTTCATGCTTATTAGAATGCTAAACTTTATAAGGAGAAGACAAAGAGATGGCATGATAATCGTATTCGTGAAATCAAATTTTAAATTGGACAAAGGGTCCTCAAGTATAACTCCAAGTTCAGTAATTATCTGGGTAAGTTAAGATCAAAGTGGTCTGGTCCTTATATTGTAGCTAAGGTCATGCCTCATGGAGCTATAGAGATTGAGAATCCAACTAACACCGTGCCGTCATGGTGAATGGGCCTCAGTTGAAGATCTATCATGGAGGCAAGGATACTAATCACATGGAATATTCACATTCTAGGGAGGTCATGTACCTCCTTGAAGTTGAATTATTGCAAGAGGTAACCCGTCGATCTTAACAACGTTAAACAAAAGCCCTTTCACTTGTATATTAGTTAATTTCTTTCGGGTCTTTTAAATTCTTAGTGTAAATTAGAGTAGTTCACATGTATTAGTGTATAATTTTAAGGAAATGAGAAAGGTGGAGTGTTTTTTATGATTTCACGTACTTAATCCTTGAGTTTGGGGTAACAGGTGTAAGACGTAGTGTGTTGAGTCTATTTGGTCTAAACTTGATCACTCGCACCGGTTAGCCGGTCATCTGACCAGTATTGCCGTCCAACAAGGATCATCACAGCGCCAACTCACTTTTGGTTCACCAAGTAAACGCAACTTCATATTGCGTCATCGAAAAAAGTGTGTCACGTGCTGGCTAGCCGGTCAACTCGATTTGTTACAGCGCCAACTCACTGAATGATGACCACTTACACGCAGCTACGCATTGAGTCATCGAGAAAATAACATTCGCGACCGGCTAGCTGGTCCCCCTGACTGGTATGCTGGTCAACGCTCTAGAATGAGGCACAATACACGCAAATTCAAAGTGCGTCCATGAGATATACGAGAAATTGGGCCGGTAAGCCGGACATCTCACCGGTATTGCCGGTGCGCCTGCCGACTTGAAACCCTAATCCTTATATTACCAAATTCTCTTTTTTTAACACAGCCTCTTACACAAGACGCCATTATTGACTAACCAAAACTCATTAAATACCTACAAATCACCATGAAAACACCCAAACATCACAAATCCTTCCCTCTAATCCATTCCTAATACATAAACAACATCAAATTCTTCCAAAACACCAAGAAATCTTAACTTAAATCCTAAATACTTCTTCATTAAAGATTTAATATTACTCATTAAACCTTTCTAAATCCATCATATAATCATTAACCATCTCATATAACACCATAAATCTTCTTTCTTAATCCTCAAAACATCAAAGTTCAAAACTTTTCTCTAGTTTTAAAATTTTTGAAGTTTTGAGTTTGGGGTCCATTGAGATGACGAACAAAACTGGTTCCTTGTGCTACAATCGAAGACCATGAAGTAACCCTAACACTAACACTCTTGGTGCTACTCCAGACAAAGCTATTGAGATTCCGGATTCGATTTCTAAGCCTAAGAGTGGAGAAGTTGAGAATACTAGGAAGAGGAAAGAGAACCCAAGTAAGGATACTCCTAAAAAGCCTATCTTGGAAGAAAAAGAAGTTGAAGAATCAGAGGTAAGTGAACCATTTGTTGAACAACGTTCTGTAAGAAGAAAAACAATGGCTATAAAACCTTAACCTAAGAAACCATTCGTAAGTTGGAAAGATCAAGTTCGTGAGCGGTTTACTAGTATATCTTTTGGTGTTGAAAAAGGATTTCCGATGAATTTAATGGACGGTGAATTCAAAGATTACGCGGTTGCATGTGATGAGTTTGGATAGAAAGAGTTGAGAAAAAGAAAATTGAGTTATATTTCGGCCTTGGTTCGAGAATTCTATGAAGAGTTGGTCTTTGCGGAAGGTAATGCTATTGAATTCCGTAGATAGATTGTCCCTTTATCAGTTGAGTGAATTCGTGAAGTGTTCAAATTACCAAACTTGAATGGTCCATGCAAATACCTTGAAAAGCTCAATGATCCAGCATTCGAATAGGAGTCACTTTATAAACATGTTCTGATTCATGGGATACAGCCCATCCCCAAGGGTGCTAGATATGAAGGTAATGTATTTAGTAGTAATTTATTAACACGTGCTAAAGTATGGTCCCGTTTTATTATTCCTACTTTCTTTGGTAAGAATCACAAATCTGAGTTAACACGTGAGCAAAATGTATTATTGAGAATAAAGAGATTGATGTAGCTCGTTTCATTTATAACTCCATCATGGTTTACACCAAATCTCCTATTGACGCACGGAACCTCTGGTTCCCATGCCTATCACCAAAATCTGTATGCACGCAAATATACCAATTCGGAACAGTGAGGATGAACCGGTAGAAAAAGGTGAAAACATTAGATCAATTTCAATTGATAATATTCACAATGAGGCCAAGAAAAATGGTATGGAGTTGGACAAACAATTTGGAGAAGAAACCAAAGCTAGACCTCCTAAACGCAAGACTATGTAATTGAAAGAATGAAAGCATAAGAGGAGAAGCATGAGGAGGTGTTGAAAGCTTTAGGAAAAGTTACAAGAGAGTTGGTGTTTATGAAGAACATACTTGATAGGGTGAGCGATTCGCAACATGTCACCTACACAATGCTTAAGAAAGTAACCCAACCTTGACGCAACAATGAAAACCAGCCTAGTGTTGGTTAAGATACGTTTTCCTATCCTTCTCTCATTTAGTAGTGTATAATAGTTTATTTGCTTTATCGATTCTTTTCGAGTCGTGGGGACACGACTCATTTTTGAATTTGGGGTGGGCTTCGTTGCCTCATCCCAAATTTTATGTGTAAATTGTTTTACTACTTTCAATAAAATTAATTTTAGGGTTGCGTTTGACTGTAGAGTGTTTTAAATTCCCCCATCAAGCATACTTTTTATAAATTTAAGATAGAAAATAGTAGACCTTAGAAGTTAGTATAAAACGCACTTTAATTGCATGCAAACATTTGATAATTATTAGGAAAAACTAATAAACAGCGCAAAAGAAGTAAACTTGTGCTTAAGGAATATGTGTGATTTGAAGAACGTGATGTCTAAATGAGTAGAGAACCCACTTAGGTATGACTAGAGGCAAGCTTTGTAACTAGGAAAATTATAGAGGCGGTTCTTTGATAGCCATTTGAGACTTTTTAGCCTTCTGTCCCTTAATTAAATATTATCCTTCTTAGCCCCATTTTTAGCCTTTACGTCTTTCTTTTGTTGCCACGATATAAGCACATATCCCCCTAGTTTGTTAGGCATTTCCATATGGTGTCGCCTAAGGTGTGATAAAAATATGATAAATAAATACAAATAATGATGCACTAACACCCTAGACTAAACACGTTACTCACTGCAGGTATTACATATCGTATGCAAGTTTTACTAGTAAGTAAAATTCGTTCCTCAGAGACTTATTGTGTTATGCTTATGGGCAAATAAATTCGAGTAGTAATTAATAATTAAAGGACATGAAAAGCCAATAAATATGATGATTGAGGATATTAATGATTAACTAAATAAAATTAAAGACAATAAAATAAATATGAAAGAAATAAGATGAATATAGCTCAGGGTTTGCTTGTATGCACTAATCCTTCTATGTCTTCTACTAGTTAATAAGGGTGATAATAGCTCTTAGATAAGTAGTCAAGATTCTAAATTCCTCCCTACCCCCATCCGGGTGGACTAGGGTGACGAACTCACAATCACGAGGGGACTTAACTAAGGTGCTCCTACGGCACTAGGTTTTTAGATGAGACTGGCCTTCTAATGATGATCGATGATTAAATCAAACCCTAATGGCAATCCAGTTAGGAAAGCCCGTCAGGATCACTACCTCACACTAGACGCTTATGTGGTGTTTCAATAATTAGACATTCCTTTCGGGTGACCATCTAACTACTATTAGCACAACCCTAAATTGATCAGGCTTAAGACAGAAAATAAATCAAAGCACATAAAACATATATATGGTTAAGCAGCTAGAATCAATTTAAAATAGTTTTTGATGTCTCCTCATTCGTGATAATAAAATCTATTTCCGAGACCTCATTTTAGCTGTATTTATTAGAGTATAGGTCGATTTTCTCATGAATTAGTACACTTTCCTATTTTGTGTCTTGAATTATTTATTATTTTTAGAGCATATTGGGTTTAATTATTTATTTAGTGTGAAGCTTTAGATATATGGTAATTAATTAGAGTCCAAGTTGGTTCCAAGAGCTAAAGGAAAGAGGATAAACATGGAAATTGAAGATAAGGAAGTAAAAGCTAAAATTATGAAAAAGGAAAAGCTGCCTTAAATCTGAATTCCAACACCTACGACCACAAATCAGATTATATCTCAAAATCGGTGAGAAATTTGGAGAAACGGTCAAGAGCAAAGTTAAATATCTTTCCGACGTCAATCGGATGAGTATTGAAGCTGCTAGGACCAAAACAAAAATGGGGCTGATTCCATGTTTTTGGGCTACGAATTTGAGTTGGGCTAGGAGTACAATATTTACCTTTTCCTTCAAGAAAATGAATTAGGTCAACCTATACACTATAAATACAGCCTCTTAAAATTAGAAAATCATCCTTGGCCAAACCTTAGGTTAGGAAGAAGCTACAACACAAGAATAGAAGTCTGGAAGGAGTTGTGCATCAATCATGTCTTCTTCAACCTTTAATTCTGTAATTCTTTTTTTTCCTTAGTATGACCTAAATTATATTTAGCTTGAGTTTTAGCATATATGTATGAACCCTAGGTTTGATTGACATTTATCTAATTTGGGAATTCTATGTTTTAAATTGAATTATTGTTTTTATTCTTTGTTTATGTGTCTGAATTATATTCTGTGTTCTTGTGGACTGCAGCCATATAGAATTACCATCATAGTAATTAGGTAACCATGGAAGACGGTATATCTAATTATAGGATTAGCACATAACGTCTAGAATAAGGTTTGACCTAACAATTCAGCCTAACTAGATAGTCATTATGGTTTAGTGTATTGCTATTTAATCAATTGCAGGAAAAGATTTTTAGGTTCTTATTGACACAGGTAAACCCTAAAATTATCTACCTTGCGCAATTGAAACTGACTATTGAAATACTACATGATTCACCCTTACATGTTTCAAACGAAAAAAACTAGTGGGGATTACTTGCTAATTACTCAGGCTAAACTTTCATACTATCTTCTTTTCTTTTATTTATTTTCTGTCTTTAATTTATTAGTTTAGTTTTATTATTTAAAAATCAAATAAAAATCTATTTATCTCTTCTTTCTACTTGCATATTATTATCTCTAGCTCGCATATCTGCACTTGAATATTTGCATAAGTTCTTCTTAGCCTTCGTAGTCCCTGAGGAACGAATTCTACTTATTCATTAAAACTTTCATACGATCTGTATACTTGCATAACCGTGCTCAGCTTAGGGTGTTTATGTGCACTTATTTTATACATCTTTTTATCACACCTTAGGCTACACCAAGTTTTTGGCGCCATTGCCGGGGACTACATCGTTAGTCCTTGTGCAATTATCTAGTGCTTATATTTTAGTTAGTTCTATTTTACGCTTTTTCTTTAGTTTTTGTTTTTACAGATTTTAGGCGAAAGCAGATTTGTTAAGGAAGGAAAGTTTCATATTACTAGACCCTGCAGAAGCTAATAAAATTATGGAGAAGATAGACCAGCAACTCGCTGAATTACGCGAACTAGCGCGAGAAATAGCTCAGGGAAATCTAGTACATACCTCACCTTTATGTCCTAGTTGTGGAGCAAGAGATCACGCGTGGGAGAATTGCATGAATAATCCAGCTTCGATTTCCTTTATACCTTATCAAAGAAACCATTATTATGATGGTTATTATCAATCTCAAAGAAATTACGCTAATTATCAGCCCCCACAGAATTATAATTGGGTCGGAAATCTACAAACATATTATCAACCGCGAGCACAATCTTATTTTTCTCCACAACCTATCTATCAAGAAGCGCCAAATTATAATGAAGCTTATCAATAACCACTTTCTTATTCAATGCAGCAAACCATACAAGAGCAACCTTCGAGTTTGAATTCAAGCATGGCTAAGATAAGGAACTTAATGGAAGAAAATGAGCAAAGAAGCCAAAACTCATCCAAGATGCTTAAGAATCTTGAGCAAACCATGTCACAAATGGTGAATAAACTTCAAATCCTTGCAAAAAGGCAACTCCCAAGTGATACTAGTGCTCCAGAAGACAGTGTTTGTCATGCAATTGAATTAAGAAGTAGAAAACAATTACCTTCACCTAGAATAGAACCAGAACCAACCTCTATTCCTGAAAAAAGTGGTTGAAGAAACAATTGAAAACAAGGTGGAAGAGGTAATTGAACAAACAAGTGTCTTAGAGAAGACACCAGAAAAGAAAGAGAGCCCAGTGGTAACCAACACATGTCTTCCTCCACCATTCCCGTCACGTGTCAGAAATCAGAACAATGAAAAAGAATTCAAGAAGTTCCTTGACATGGTGAACAAGATAAAGATCAGCATCCCGTTTGTAGAAGCTCTCACAAGAATGTCAAAATATGGTTAGTTCATGAAGGACATTCTTTCTAACAAATGAAGATTAGAAACTGAAAAGATGAATGGATTGCCAGAGGAGTGTAATGCCACAAATAAAATCGAGTTACCACCAGATGAACCCCTTCCCACGAAATCTTGGATGGCACCATCCATGCTTATGAAGAATCGAGCTGAAAAGTTCATGGGAATTAGAGGAAAGGGGTGGAAATTTCGCAAACCATAACCGAGGTAACACGTCTAACTTTAAAAGACGTTAAACAAAAGTGCTAAACGGGAGACAACCCGTAGTTTCTTTTATGTTTTCATGTTTTTTATGTTTTTAGTTTATGTTTCGTTTAGTTATTTTTAGTTGATATTGCATATTTGAGGGAGGTATTAGTGTTTTTGATGTTTAGGTGCTAAAGAAATCGAGTTCGGGAGGAGAAAACAAAAGTTTACAGAAAATTCAAACTAGTTCTCCGGTACACCGGAGAGCAGAATACCAGTGCCCACGGGGTAAGACTGGGGTTTTTGACCGAGAGGAAAAAAATCAGAGCTTCAGCTCCGGTACACCGGGCCAGACCTCCGGTATACCGCAAGATTAGAAACCCGTGGCCACGGGTTGAGACGCGTTTTTTGCCGTAACTCCAAAATTTCAAGAGCTTCAGCTGCGGTACACCGGGCCATAGCTCCGGTATACCGTACAGCGCCGCTGGAGAGAGAAAAAAATCGTGTTGTTTAGGTTATAAGGGTGAGGAGGTTACTCTATTACGAATTTTTCAATCCTTAAGCTTCTCCTTCTTCCCCAAACCTCTCCCAACTCCATTAAAGCTTCATCAAAACTTCCCTAAACATCAAAACACTACCCAATCACCATAAAAACACATCAAATCTTTTCTCCACATCATTACAAGGAAGATTCAAACATCCATATCATACCAAAACACATTGAATCCAAGAATCAAAAGCTTAAATTTCAGAAATTCATCTAACAATTTCTTAAATCCATACCAATCCATGAAGAATCCATCTGACCCATATAGAGGATCATCATCAAAACACCTTTCCTAACCCAAATAAAGCGTGTACAACCAATAATCAAGAGTGGTTAAAGCTTTGAGTTGGGGGTCAATTGAGATGATTAAGAGAACATAAACATTATCTACTGTAAGGGAGATGAAGAAAACAAGGTATTGGGTTCTATTGAGAAGAAATCAAGTGAGAAAAGTTCTAGTTCCAATACAAAGGGTAAAAACAGGTCAACAGAAGAGAGGTCAGCTAGCTGTGTTTGGTTCAATGAGCAAAAGGTTCCAAATTTAGTGAAGAAGACAACACAACCTCTCCCATTCGAAGACCCTACACCTGAAGAAAAAGAGAAAGCTTCAATGGCCATGATAGCTTCTCCAAAGTAACAATTAAAGGAACTACCTTTTGCTTATGAGAAAGTAGTTGAAGAAGAAGTTGGTAAAGGAGAATACAAGAAGATTCATGGAGATTTGGAAAGATTGGGATGGTCTACGTTCATGGTAAGGCATTCTAAAAACGCTATCTTTGTGAATTGTGTTTTGAGGAGAAGAAGAGGATGTGGCACAGTTGATCTATGGGGAGGTGATATGATTTTCGGTCTCTCCCATGTCGTTATTTAATGCAATATCCTACTATGATCACGTGTCTTGATCGGAAATCGAATAAGAAGTTGGGTGAAGAGGAAACACGTGAGTTTAAGAGTAACAATATTGACAATGCTTGGATCATCAAAGTTTTGAGAGTAATTACGCAACTTTCAAAAGAAGAAAATGAGTACATCATAACACTCCGTGAGCAATTAAAGAAATTATATGTTTGTTGTTTGTGGTGTGGCATATATGTTTGATTTGCTAATAAGTTTTACCCGTTTTGAATAAATCACACATTAGATATGAGGGTCAATTATATTTTACCCATTCTATAGTATTTTGTTGTTTTTAAATTCATATGTTTATTAATAGTTTGTGTTTTTATGTTTTTCAGTGGTGGGAAGGATTGCACGTCATTGGTGTATTTCATGTATCGGGAGAAGAGTGCTTTGCAGACTTGTATTTTCGATTACCAATTGTGTCTCCAATTCTTGATCTGGTTTAGATCATTGTGTACTAAAATATTTCTCCTTTTTTGGCAGTTTATGTGGTGTTTATTATTTATTTGAATCAATCTTCTTGTAATATGTTTTTTACACAGATTTATTGTGTTGGTTTTCACCCATCACAACTCAAAGTTGTACTTGTGGTTTGTGTGCTACTACATTATTATTTAAGTTGTAGATCTGGTATTATCCCATGGGTTTACCCGTTACACTACTAATGGGTTTTTACCTATTTTAAATATATGTGTTTTTTCTCTGAATTCACTCATGACAATACTAAAGTGCTGTGAAACTAATGTTGGAATGGGTTATTTTCTGATGTTTAGATGTTATGATTTATGACCAATTATAATTTATGAATTATGGTATTTTATATTTGTCTTATACATGTTGGGTGGTGATGTGTTTTTACCCCTTTGGATTTAAACACACATAAGATATGTTGCTTATTGATAAATTATTTTTTATGTTTTTGCAGTAGTTTGGTGTATATTATTTTCTACTCCTTACTCTGCCTACGTATACTTAGGTTTTTTTTCTACCGCTGAAGTGACATCTAATGGATTTACCCATTACAACACTAATGGGTAGGTTTTTACCCATTTATAATTTTTGTGCTTTTTCCTTGTACGTATTTTTTTGTATTCAATTTAACAATTCAAACAAAGCAACATACTTCATCAAAACAACCTTCCAAACAAATCTATCAAAATCAAACATAACAACATAGCAAACCTAAGTTATCTAACAAAACAACATAGCAAGCCTAAGTTATCTAACAAAACAACATAACAAAACCAAATTATCCAACAAAATCTATTATAGTTTATAACAAATGGTTGGCATATAATTATGTTTTTAGGTTTTTTTAGCGTGACAAATAATTATTTGTTAAGTTCTAACTAAGTGTCTATCCTATCTTCCATATCATACATTACTCTCCATCAAAACACTTATTAAAACTTGCTTCTAATTCTTCACCTTTGACTCTCTAAAGTTTTAACTTTATCCTACACTTCTAGAGATCATAACTCTTTGTGTATCGCATACTATGTCTCTAGCTTAACTACAAAATTTCATCAGAGGTTTTTGTTTTACCGCCGAAGTGACATCTAATGAATTTACCCATTACAATACTAATGGGTAGGTTTTTAACCATTATAATATTGTTGTACTTTTTTCTTGTATGTATTTATTCGTATTCTGTTTAACAACCCCAAGTTAAACAAAAACAACATAATTCATCAAAACAACCTGCCAAACAAATCTATTAAAGTCAAACAGACCAACATAACAAATCTAGAACATTTAACAAAACTACATAACAAAACCAAATCATCCAACAAATTTTTTTTTAAAGTTTATAACAAATGATTGGCATATAATCCCTTTTTTTGGTTATTTTAATGTGACAAATAATTAGTTTGTTAAGATCTAACTAAGTGTGTATGCTATCTCCCATATCATACATTACTCTCCATCGAAACACTTATTAAAACTTGCTTCTAATCTTTTACCTTTGACTCCATAAAACTTTAACTTTATCCTACACTTCTAGAAGTCATAACTCTTTGTGTTTGCATACTAGGTCTCTACCTTAACTACAAAATTTCTCAAAAACACCTTCTAAACCTTTTCTATGTTCTAATCATTTTATTTTGAGCATCACAACTTAAACTTATTTTAACATCTTTTAGACTATGTGTGCACAAATAAATCTAGTTACATCCTTACATACTTTTGATTTAGCTTATGAGTTGTACTACACTTGTCATCCCTAACAACTCACGATTTATGCATAATTGAACAAAATTGTTTATGATTAACGGTTTGTTTCCACGTTCTTAAATAATTGTTCATTTGGCATTCAGATAGATTAAGAAATATAATAATTAAAGAGATTATTACCCAAAAGGTCTTGAAAACACCACATCGTGACCTAACAAGACCGGCTCTATAAGCTCTTCTTACTAAAGGCCACAAACTAAATTTAACACTATAGTCCAAAATTCCAATTACCTTCTTACCCCTTTTTGTATTTTATTTTCCTATATATACAAATTTTTATCCAAATAAAATTAAAAACCTAAACACACTCTCTTCTCTTTTTTTTTCTCTCTCGTAATAATGAACAAGGGTTCTCTCTCCAAATATCTTAATCTAATCCAGAAACTGCCGCCTCCGAGCTCCCCTACACCTCCGATTTGGTGAGCCGAAATATGGTGGTGTTCGGATCCGAGAAGGTGAATAACACCTGTTTCCATGAAGCTTCTCCTTTCGAAGCTTGTTTCTGAACTCGCCGGAGTAGTACAAAAGTTGTTCGAGAAGGTGAAGAGAACCTGATGAAGCTTCTCCATTCGTAGCCCGTTCTTGAACTCGCCGGAGTGCTGGAAGGAGCCTCGATGTTGCAGCATAGATCTCACCGGAAATGAAGCACAGATCTCGCCGGAATGCTAGTAGAAGCCTCGATATTGCAGCATAGATCTCATCGGAAATGAAGCACAAACCTCACATTGATATTGTAGGCCTTGGAAGAAATTGTCCTAAATCGACAGATCTGTGAAGCGCATCACTGCCTGAGATGGCAAGTCTTCTTTCACTGCCTGCTAAAAATTCAAATCGGACCCTTTTGCATAGGAACTGAAGCTTCTTCTATTTTGTCTTTTTTGAAGCTGGTAGAGTTAAAAAGTAGTGACATTGAAGATATAAAAGATTGATGTTACAGGTGAACGAATTGATCAACACTGGATTGGAAATTTTAATTAGCAATTTCGTTTCTCACGTGATGCAAATGGACAACACATCTATTTTAATTTTTTGGACGCTGACAACACATTGAATGATTGACTTCTTGCAAGGTGTAACTGCATGGAAAACTTCTCTTTTCTTTTTTCTTTAATTCTAAGCAAAATAGAATTATGTAATGTGTAAAATAGAATTCTTTTTTCTTTTTGTGTAATTAGTTGGTTGAATTATATTTTTATATTAATTACATTATTTAGTTTTCATCTTAAAATTGATCAATATGTGTAATCAAGAAATTATTTTCATGATGTCATACTCAGAACTTTTACACTCAGACTCAGAACTTTTGCACTCAGACTCAGAACTTTTGCACTTAGACTCAGAACTTTTGCGCTCAACACTGTTGGCGATTAAAAATCTGGCGTTAATGGAACTTTTGCACTCAAACTCAGAACTTTTGCACTTAGACTCAGAACTTTTGCACTCAGACTCAGAACTTTTGCACCCAAACTCAGAACTTTTGCACCCAAACTCAGAACTTTTGCACTTAGACTCAGAACTTTTATCCAAACTCAGAACTATTTTCCAGACTCAGAACTATTTTCCAGACTCAGAACTTTTTCCGGCGGTGGCCGGAGGTGGCCGGCGGTGATCGGTGGTTGTGGTCGGAGCTGGAAAATATTTGATAATTAATGAAAGAGGAGAGAGAAAAAATGATAAAGGAGGAGAGAGATTAATGGTAATGGAGGAGAGAGAGTAATGGTAGTGGAGGAGAGAGAAATAATCTATTTTTTTGTCTTATATGTACTAGAAGGGTAGTTATGACATTGGACATTTTATTGGCCTCTAAGAAGGAGAGAGGAATTGACTAGCTCCTAAGTGGCACACTGATTTTTCTCAAGACCCCTTGGGTAATTCACCCATAATTAAATCTCTATTATTAAAATATTTTTCATATAGTATTTTTCTATTTAGTTAAATTAATATAGTGTTTTGAAATTTAAATATTTCTTAAAATTATTGTAATAGAAGTAATAATGTAAAAAATCAAAACAAAATATTTTCGATTGGACAATAATTTTGAATTAAGACATTTCAGTAGGGGAGAGCATGGGTCGGTTTTACCCGGTTTTGAGGTTAAGGTAAACCAAGGGTAATATATTTCGGTTTAAAGAATTGTTAAGGTAACCCAAGGGTAGGGTAAAAAAAAGTTTACCCTCGGGTTAATTCGGTTTACCTTTCGGTTACCTTCAGTTTACCCCGGTTAATCAATATTAGTCAAATTTTTTTTAACATATGAAAAAATTAAATAAAGAACAAAATTTGAAAAAACTTATATTATTATATTTCTAAAGATCAAAGTTACAATTTTGATATTACAAATCAAGAATTCGTAAATCGAATACTTCAAAATAAGTTATGCATGATTAAAATATCCGAGAAGCCAAATGAAATGAATTCTCTAATATGCATGTTTTGTATTTTTTTTATTACACGGTTTTTCGGTTTGGGTAACCCCAACCCAATAGTTTGGGTAATATATAGGTAAATTATATGGACCCGAAAAATTATAAAGTAACCCGATGGGTAAGGATGGCCCAGGTAAAATTAACGTATATTTCGGGTCGGTTTAGTTAAAATTAACACGGTTTTTCGGTTTGGTTAAAATTTTGCTCTCTCCTACATTTCAGTAAGTAACAAAAAAGTCAAATCTTTCGATCCAGCAAAAACCCATTTTCTATGATCATCACGACTCTTAACTTAAAATCCCCAGATCAAGAAATCACTCCAATCTTGTTTCATGGATTCCCTTAATACCTCTCCCAGTTCCAATACAATATCAATTGTGGCAACACTCACTTCCCCATTTGAAGCATCACCAAGGCCAATTGATTCCAAATCCTCAACAAGAAAACCCCTCAGTTTATGGCCTGGGATGTACCATTCACCTGTAACAAACGCTTTATGGGAAACAAGGACACAAATCTTTGAAAAGCTTCTTGACCCACCACTTGATGCGCCTCCACAAAGTGAATTACTCACTAAAACTCCAGCTCAGAGCAGAACTACCATACTTTACAACTTTTCTACTGATTATATTTTAAGAGAGCAGTATAGGGATCCTTGGAATGAGGTCAGAATCGCCAAATTACTTCAAGATCTTGATGCTCTTGCTGGTACCATTTCAGTAAAGGTACAATTTTTTCCGCTTCTTCTATTCATTAAAGTTGTGATCTTTTTCCTCAATTAATAGTAAGCTTCTAAGTGTAAACTCAATACCATTTAGATCTAGGTTGGGTTTTATTCATGAAACATTTTTACTTAATGGCTTTTTCTATTTTTCGTAATTTTAGCATTGTGCAGATATTGATAGCACTACAAGACCACTATATTTAGTAACAGCTTCTGTAGATAAAATGGTTCTGAAAAAACCCATCAGTGTTGACATTGATCTGAAAATAGTAGCTGCAGTTATCTGGGTTGGCCACTCTTCTATCGAGGTTCAACTGGACGTTACTGAAAATGGTATTAAACAACCTTAAAAATCTCAACGTATAATTACTTTTAAATAATTCACCATCTCTTTGTTTATTTATCTACAGGTAGTGTAGATTCTCCTGAATCTGTAGCTTTAGTTGCTAATTTTATATTTGTAGCTCGTGATTACAAGACTGGAAAAGCTGCACCAGTAAATCGTTTATATCCAGAAACAGAAAAGGAAAAGTTACTCTTTGAAGCTGCAGAAGCAAGAAATAACTTAAGAAAAAGTAAAAGAGGAGAAAGTAAAAAAGGGATTGAAAATGGTGAAGTGAATAGACTTGAAGCTTTATTAGCAGAAGGAAGAATCTTTTGTGATATGCCTGCTTTAGCAGATAGAGATAGTATTTTATTACGAGATACACGTCTTGAAAACTCGTTAATTTGTCAGCCACAACAAAGGAATATTCATGGTCGTATATTTGGAGGGTTTTTATTACAAGTAGCTTTTGAATTAGCTGTCTCAACAGCTTATGCTTTTGCTGGTGTAATGCCAAGTTTTCTTGAGATCGATCAAGTTGATTTTCTCAGACCAGTATAACACTTGAACTCAACTTTGCTTTTCTTTAGTCATTTAAAATGGAATTTTAAAATAAATAAATAAAATTGTGTTACAGGTGGATGTTGGAGATTTCTTGCGATTCAAATCGTGTGTGTTGTATACGGAATGTGAAAATACGGATCGACCACTTATTAACGTTGAAGTTATTGCACATGTAACAAGGCCTGAGCTGAGATCTAGTGAGGTAAAATAAGATGTGACAAAGATGAAATAAAAGAAAAAATTATAATATTTTGTGTGTGTATTGTGGTGTAGGTATCGAACAGATTTTACTTTACATTTACTGTTAGGCCAGAAGCGAAGAATATGAGTAATGGATTTAGGATCCGGAAGGTTGTTCCTGGAACTGAGGAGGAAGCAAGAAGAATCTTGGAGCGTATTGAAGCTGATTCTGTGCAGACAAATTTCTAATTTATCGGTTGATTAACTTCATTAGCTAATTAAAAAGATTTCATGAAATTAGCTATTGAAATGTATTGTTATTATTGGTACTTATTTATGTAGACATTATTATGGCCAACTTATATAATTTATGTAACTGGATTGAATGTTATATAATTTAGTGTATGATAGTAGACAAAAATGTATGACATTATAGTCAGCCGTCATAGTGGAAGAGTAAACCAGGTGGATAATGTAAAGTGAGCCAAGAAAGTAGTCTTGGGGTCCTAGAGAACGACGTGATTGGCCACAATAGGCGCTCATAAGCCAACAATTTTAAGAGAATCATTTAAAGCTGTAAGAGATTGGTCACAAAATAATAACGCAAGATAACTAAAGGTATAGCTACTATTTGACAAAAAAAAAGATATAGGTAAAGGAACTACGTTTGAAAAGATTGATTAATTAATGGGAAAAGGGAAAAAAAGGCAAAAATGAGGGATGAAAGAGATGAGAGAAAATTGAGATGCGTGGACTTGAGGAGTTTGAAGCATTAACATGTGCAACAAAAGATGGTGGCTTACATGCGGCTATGGTGGCATGTAGCTCTCTCCATGACAGGTATCGGCTACTCAACTTGCAGTTTGATGGTTAGTCTAGTGGTACACGACATACCTTTTTATCTACATCTATTGGAATAGAATGATTTAAAAGAATGATCTACAAATTATTCATTGTGGTTCTATCGATCTTATTGTGGTTCTCTTTGCATTTGAAAATAATTGTAGAATAGTCTACTTCTAAACTATGTTTTTTGAGAATTTTTTTTTAATACATGGGTATCTGGGTCAGTTTTCGCGCACCACGACTGATTTTATGGGAAATATACACACACCTGTCATGCATATTTCCTGATAAATCAGAACTAGGTTACCCATATTTATAAGAAGGATTCGAATCATGTACCTCTTGGTCTTAGGTTCCGTAATAGCTAATTTTTCCGAACTTCTATTTATTATTTATATAGTGTATATACTAAATAAGATTTTTTTATCAAACTCAATAAATTAAGTTTGAATTCATTTCGAGTTTTGCTATATATATAGAGAGAAACTAATTGTTGTGCTGATTGGTTAGCGAAGTTTGGAGTGGCCTCGAATGTTGACCCGATTTCTTACAGAGATCCTCCGAAAGGGCTGTGGAAGCATCTTACTAGAGATAGGAGTGGGTGGTCTAAATCGAGAACTATTGTGAGCCCTCCTAAGAGAGCTTAGTGAGTTAGTTTTTCCTGGCTTGCTGGTCTTAGTCTAAACCTCAGATGTAACAAAAAATATCAAGTTTGAAAAATAACACATAATAATAAGATAATTAAATTTAAATTTAAAATAAATAAAATCCCAAAATCCAAACCTTCTAAAAAAATCAACACCAAACAGAATAAAAATTATCAAAAATTAATTATATTATCTAATTATATATTAAATTTGTTATATTATTTTATATATTAAAAAAACTGCTTAAATTGATAATATTTTAAATGGGTCTTTTTTTCAAAAATAGTATTTTTTTTTTTTTGGACACCGAAGACGTTTCTACACATATAAATCTATCCAATTCCCAATTTCGAGAACCTTGTCGTCATAGTTTCCATTAACTCATGTCCCGTGTTTGCCCTGTGTTTGGCATCTTTAGCTAATTTATCGGCTCGACCATTGAATCGTCTCGGTATATGTTTGAAATAAACCGGCCCTACTTCCTCGGCCAGTCGCTTGATTTGCTTCAAAAATAGTATTAGATTCTCGAAGTATCATGACCTGCTATAACCGTAGACAATGAGGTATTGGTGGTTGAAATTAAGGGGATAGTGGGACATGATTCTTCATTAATCGTAAGGTACAATATAAATTTGTCATGACTGTTTTAGAACAATATTATAAATGACAAATAGAAACTTTTTATATTTATTGATGGCGTATTTGTCGCTAGTCAATTAGCGTTTTCTAATGACATATGACAAAACTACCCTTTGATATATTACATACAACCCTAACTAATTAATTTATCTAGTTTCTATAACGGTTCCTCGGTCCCCCACACCCACCCTTTTTTTTGGGGGGAGCAATAATATTTTTCTCTAATGATTAGGTTGTTAACTCGCCTGCTTTGTAGATCAAGCTTCATAAAAAGACGACGTCTTTCTAATTAACGATCTTCTTCTTCTTGTGTTGTCTTCAAACTAAAATTTCATGGATCGTCCTCTACTTTTTTTTGGTTTTGATCGCTTTCTCACGAGCCCCATTGCTCTACGAAGTGTTGGTCGTGGATGTAATTTCCTATCAACGAAGGTCTCAAATTTGGTGGTATGTCCACCCAACACATGGTTATCACCCAAATTCTCATGCTTATAATAAAGATATGTATTCATTAAATGTCAAATCGCCCAATCTTTGGTACAACATAAGAGTACAATTCCTACCTTATCGATTGAAGTATGAATCTCCACAAGGCATGATGATCAATTTTTTATCAAAACTTCCTCTTATCAATTTTCATAAGAACCCGAGCGAAAAACTGTTGTTCCTTCGAACTCGTAAGTGGGGTTGTGGCAAGTGGTTTACCAAACCCTCAAGCAACCTTATCAATTCCATCATGTGTTCATAATTCCATTAGAAAATTATTGATTTGAATCCATGAATTTACTTTTGTAATCTTATAATTTTGAACGCAAAGTTTATGAGCATTTTCTCGATCATGGGTTGCATGTCAAATATGAAGTAGACACCTCTATTCAACACTAAATTTTAATCTCTTTATTAGAAAATATGAAAATCAATCAATCGCCCAAATGAAAACGTGGGTTGGACTTCGCTTGCCATGTTCATGTCAAATGGTTAATAAGTATCTTGTCAGAGAATTTTAAGGTGAAATAACCAATAAGGGCATAACCATAAGCTCGCTTGTTGTGATCTTCTTCATTAGCAAATATGAAAATCAATCAATCATCCAAATGAAAACGTGTGTTGCACTTTGCTTTCCATGTTCATGTCAAATGATTGATAGGTATATTCATGATGAATTGATTGATAAGGGCATAACCATAAACTTGTTTCATTAACGTAACATCTCCCTTTGTGAACCTAATCAACACACCATATTGATTGGAAAATGTTTTAACTTCATATCTAAATTGTCCTTCTATTATCAATGAGTTTATTCAGAAGTTATCGATGAATGTACTTCTGAATATCTTTATCATCAATAAAACTCGCCAATGTCATACAACGATGTACCATGGTATCCATGGTACCACGTGTTTGTAATATAATAAATAGGGTGAATGAGACATAGGGTCTTGGAGAAAGATTTTATTCTCTATAAGGAGGGGAATAAATCTTAATTCTTCAAAGAGACCTCAAGGTTGACCAAATATTAAATTACCCTTACAAACACTAAAAGACAAAATGAGTGATGTCACTGTTCATCTCTATCCACTACCCACCTACCACCATCCACCGACCTCCGACCACCGACCTCCGACCTCCGATTACCGACCACCGACCTCCGATCTCCGACCACCAGAAAAAACATAGAGTATCGACAAAAATTTATGAGTACTCGTAAAAACTGACGAGTACTCATAAAAATTGCTGAGTACTCATAAAAATTGCTGAGTACTCTATAAAAATTGTTGAGTACTTTTTACCAAAATACCGAGTACTCTATATAAATCGATGAGTACTCTATATAAAATTAGTGAGTACTCTAAACAATACAGTGAGTATTTATATAATCAATGAGTATTATAAATTCAATGAGTATTTTATTACATTTTACACTAATTACAAAAGAAAAAATAAAATAAACCAATTCCAACAAAAAAGAAAAAAAACTACCTAAAACTAGTTTGACTAGTCAACCAGATCTCTAAACAAAAAAAAAAGGTCAGCTGAATGTGTAAACATAGTGTTGACCAGATCTTAAAAAACAAAAAAAAGGCAGAAAACTTTTGCGTTGAAAAAACGTGACGGAAAAGTGCTTTCGAACGTAGTTTCGCCTGACTGGTGAGAAGATAGTCGCGGCTTCGAACGTTGCCGGAGCTTCTCCTCTTCTCCATGGCGCTGCAAAACGGAGTGAAGTTTCTATGGAAGGTGGCGAAGAGATTCTCAACACTACTTCGCCGGATCTGGAAGCTCGAACGGCTGGAGAAGTCAACCACCACTCCGGTGAGAAGAAACCGCGCTGGAAAGACGACGGGAGCCATGGTGCCGCTACTCTCGAAGCCGACGAAGAACCACGAACGGCAGCGAAGCTTCCTCGAGTTCAAAGGACTGGTGGTGGTGCTCAGTTTGGGAGGAGGGAGAAGGAAGTCGAAACACGAACGGAGAAGGAAGAAGAAGAACGCGTTGATGTCACTGTTTGCCGGATTTGTGAGCAGCCATGATTAGGAGCTTTTGTGCCGGCGATTTCATGGGAGTTCGGAGCTTTTGTGCCAGTGATTTCATGGTTCTCGTGAAAAAAACGACAATGAAAAGAGAGAAAGAAATATGGGAGTGGGAAGAAAGAGAAACAGAAAATATAAATGATCTTAGGGTTTAGAAATAATAGTGTTAGTATATATAGTAAATGAAAAACAAAAAAGAGATATAATTATAATTGGTTTTTTAGATTTTAGTGTTAAATCTTATTGGAGATCATTAATAAGAAGAGAAAGAAATAGGAATTGGGATTGAGAAAAAGGGATGTCTTTAAGACTATGTCTTATTATCTCTAATAAATATTATAAAAAATAATTAAGTGATTGTAATAAAAAAATTCCCCCTTGAAATTTCTTGCATTTGACACACAACTATCATCTTCGTTAACTTAACTGTTAAGCAATTCTTTTTGATACTATCACTTTAGATTGCCTGATTTTCCTAACTTTAGAGATTTATAATATTTTTCAAACACGTGGGGTGTAGGTTACACCTCTCTTTTTCACTTTTGATAATATAATATCCATAGTATCAACATGTTCAAAGAAAAAAACAGATGAAGACAAATGAAATTTATGAGGATAAATAATACGTAGATGGTGTAGTGCACATGCATTCGAGACAAACATCACATGATTACCTCATTATCAATATCTTGTCTAACATCCATAATTCATAAAAATTCAAAATAGTAAAAGAAACGTAACGTTCAGTAACCACTACATACATTGTACAAACATCAAACATGTAGTATATAATTGCTCTCATATGCTCCTCTACTAAAGAATATAACAAGATTAAATCAAAATAACATGAACCAGATTCACCACTTTGGTCACATGTCAAGGAGTTGATTCAATTAGTTCAGAACACTTTTCAGAGATTATAAGCTTTTGAATGAAACTTCACTCAGAATCATATTACTTTCTAAATAAAATAGAAAAAAGGAAAACCACTGTAAAGTTATGAACTAATCATTATAATATTAGTATATACTGAGCAGAGTTTTGATAGATTCAATATATTTTACAAATGTTGATTACACAACTCTTTTATTATTATAACAGAGAACTTCTTCTCTATATATACCTACTGAAAAAAATATTTTATATTTATTCTACACTGACTGACCTAATATAAATACAAAAACAATGTAAAATTACATATACCTACGCAATTCGGTTCGGGCCGGGCTGGGTGATATTTTACATCCACTATGAGCAAAAAATGCGAAAAGATGTTTAGGGAGATGAATTATTCTCTTCATTTCCTGGAAATCCACTAGAAACTCCTGATTGTAGCATTGGATTAACCGGAATTGGAAACTTATGAGCAGAACTAACTATGGTTCGTTCATTAATCATACCAACTTCTTTACATACTCGATCAAGTACAGTTAAAAAATCTCGTACCACCATGAATATTCTAAAAGGGTGAGCTTCTTCTCTAGCTGAATTTCCATGGAAATATTCAGTTATCTCCTTTACTAAAGTAAGAGCCACACTTTCTTGAGCTTGGATTCTTATCATTTCCTCTTCAGCGATTTTTAAAAATAAATTCATCGATTCAGAAAATTTATCAGAACCCGATGATTCTTCGTTTAATTTTACTATCTCGGAAATCTTTTCGAGTCCTTTAGTAAGTTTTAATGCGTCACTATTAAGTACATCTGAATCCATTGTAGCGGCTTTTTTAACATTGGTGAGCTCTGAACTAAGACCGGAAACAACTTGAAGACCGAGTTTTCGGCATTTGATGTCATCGCTGATGTCAGAAAGACGAGCACCTTCACTTCTTGTGATCTCTTGTACAACAAAATGTAGAAGAGTTGTTTTTCCATCTGCGCCCTTTACATCAACGAGTTTTAAAAGTGTATCAAGCTTAAATGCATGTGCATCTCCACGATTTGTTCCTACATTCATTCGATTCCCAGTCTTTAATACAGCTTCTAGAAGCTTCAAGAACATTCTTCCGTTTCTTAATTCTTCACACGCTGACTGCAAATTTATCAATTTCACTGTCAGCTTTTTCATTTTCTTAATCAATAAAATGATTTAATAATTTTACCTCGAGAGTTTCGAATGATTTTTTGAGATATTCAACTTCGGAATCAAAATTAGCTATATAAAGCAATGCATCGACTCTTTTAAATGCAAAAGGTATATCGAGAACAGCTTTTAGAAACCTTTCAGCGTGTCCGAGTTTGATAGGAGAATCATCTTTGTGTGCTTTTAATTTGCGTTCTTCTTCTTTAGTAGGAGCCATTTTTAATAAATTCTCTAGAAGATCAGTTCCAAGAGTATCTGTATTTCCTGTGTAGAGATGAAAAATTATATTATTGCTTTGTGCTATTTATAAGTAATTGAGCATTTATAGAAAAGTTTATTTATATTTACCTTCTGAGAGGGCTTCACAAACTTCATCTACAGTGACATGAAGGGCTTTAAGTAAAATTGCAATATTTTGTGACTTCTTTGGATCAAGTACCCTGTTTTCTCCTGTTGGTGAAGGAAGAATTTGACGGCGAGTAGTTTCCTTTGGAGTTGGATTTGGTGTATTAAAGATGAACAATGATTCGATCATTTCCTCGTTTAACCTGGGTTGAATTTTAATATAGTTAGACAAAGATTATATGGACATTATTAACAAGAAAATAGTATTGTACCTGAATGAGCTGGATCTAAGTTGATCCCACACCATTTCACGATCAGAACTTGCTCTAACTTTATCCCAATGCAAAGGCTTCAATTTAGGTTTCGGAGTTTCCTCGTTCTTCTCATTAGATTCATTTTTGTCACTAGTTTCATTATGTGAAGGCAATTGCATAGGTGAAATTAATGTTGGACTCTCGATTACCATAGGCCTTAAAGGCGCCACCAAAATTGGCGGCTTAGGAAGCGGCTCCCGAGGTGGAGGAGTTGGAGTTCTTGGACTTTCCCAGTATTTACTCGGTGGAGGTGGTGGTGGTGGTGGTGGGGGAATAAATATAGGCGGTGGAACCAAATGTAGCCTCTCTGGACTGCTAATTTTCGGTGTTTTTTCATCATTAGAAATCTGCGTATCAGGATCAGGATCATGAACATGCATATTCTGCTTCACTGGACTAGAGATTCTCTCTGGATACTCCGTATTCTCGGGACTAGCAATTTTCACTGGGCTTCTAATTATGTCAGAGGAATCCTTATTTTCTTCTGAAGCACTTAAATAATATGGATTGAAAATAAGCATACTCTGCGGGACTGGACTGCTAATACTGACCGGAGACTCTAGATTCCGATTTGAACCGTGTGAAATTCGAGGTGATGAGTCTACGCTCCGGGAATATCTTGAACTAGTAGGTGATGGTGACAAGGAATCCTTGTGTGGGCTTGTGAAAGCCGATCTGGCATGTGGTGGTGGAGGTGGGGCAGGCGCTACTGGTGGAACCACCTCGAGTTGTATAACATCTAATTCAGGTGACTTGGGCCGTGAATTTTTTGGGCTAACACTAAATCGGGGAGAAATGCTTAAAGAAACAGACCTAGCCGGAGAGCCCGAGCCCGAACTTGAAGATGAATATAAGGAAGATGATGAGGTGGTGCCGTTGAAATTGGCTACTTCTACAGCTGCAAAAGCCCTTCTCGAAGCTGATCCACCACCAATTGAGCTTTCTCTACCACCTATAGACCCTCTCGGGGAGTAAAATTCTTCACTCTCTTCATCTCTACCCGGGCCCACTTCAACATTGGGGTTATTTCGCCTCCCGTTTAACGGAGGCAATGGTCTAAGCTCCGGCGAATCCATTTTTGGAGTATTTAAAGAAGCATTATTGCTAACACTACGCGCAATATGCTGAGAAGGGTGTGTATCTAAACCGACATGAGAACTTACTAATGTTCCAAGGTATAAGAACTCAGCACTAGTTTGCGAAGGCCTACTAAGTTTCGGAATAGCTCCATTAATACCATTATTATTGTGTGCGGTATTGCTTGTCGATGGATTGTTTGATAAATTATATCGAGTGCTCGTATCGGATCTACTTGTTTTTGTGTCACTAAAAGCAGTGTTTCTGCGTTTCTTAATGTGTAAGAAAACGGCAATACAGACGACGATGATGGCAGCTACAACAGCTGCTACAGCGACGATGATGAGTTTTGAAGAAGCGGAATTGGATTTGGAAGACTTAGGGAGGTCTAGAGAGGATACGTTAACAGGGGTGGCAATGGAGGAAGGTGAAGGTGGTGATGGTGGGGAAGGGTAAGTTGGGAAGAAAGGAGCATCGGGAGGGGTAGGAGAGGAAAATGGGTATTTAGGGACAGTAGGAGAAGGTGGGGATTGGGTAGGTGGTGGAGTTGGGGGTGATGAGTCAACTGGGAATAAAGGTTGGTGGAGAATGCGGCGGTTGTGGGCTGTGGAGGATAGAGGGAGGGGTGTACATGATAACAGCAGAAGGAGGAGGAGGGTGGTGGTGGTGGTGGTGGTAGAGGGCATTTTGGTGGTGGTAGAAAAATGGAAAGGAGTGAATTTTAGGAGTAAATGTAGGAAGGTATGGTGGTTATGGACGGTGGGTGTAGGGACTGTTTACTCACTCGAGAGAGAAAGTGTAAAGAGAAATGAGAGAGATCTACATATGAGAGAGATGGCTTGTGGGGACAGTTACTACACTTGAGAGAGAAAGAAAGAGTAATGAGGTAATGAGTGTGAAAAGGTAAAAAAAAGTAAAAAACAGTGAACGTTGGGATACTGCTGTCGAATTTAGCAAGTGGAGAACGAACCAATTGTGCTTCTTCCAGCTAAGATTCTGCTGGTGAAACTGAGGTCATACTTGACTGCTCATTGAAAAAAAAAAACAGATTTTGTTTTTCACCATTACTTGAATAAAATAAATAATTTAAAAACAACACATAAGCTCATAAAAGCGTCTTCTAGAACAAAAAAGAAAAAGTTCATATGTACTGCTTTTAAAATAATTTTTGCTCAATAAAATTTCCTTAAAAATATTTATTTTATTTGTGGTAATAGTAAAAACAAATTCGAAAAAATATAAACAAAATTTATTTTATTAATATTATTAAGGTTTTAAACTTACGTTTGACTAATCTTTCGAAAAGTCTCCGCTTTCTCATAAATTGATCCAGGTTATTATAGGATGTGCATCGCTTGCTTAGATTACGGACATCTTCATTGTTGCGAAAGGGGGAGGGGTATTTCTATTGAAATTCAGACCCACACACTGATACATGTAGCTAACTATTTATGTTGATTATCTCACTAATTAAGATGCACCCCAAGAAACTTGAACTCCATGGAAATAATCGTGGAGTCTCAGTTTTTATCATTTGACCAATGTCTCATTGACTAAATAACTAGATTAATGGCAAAAAAACTTTCTCTAGCCATTCATCTTTTATTTAAACTATTCCAAAAAAATCTTTTAGCTTTTTATCCATTTTTTCTCCTTTTCTTTCTTTTTTTGCTCTTCCTTTTTTTGGATTGGTGTTAGTTTCCAATACTTGGTATCAAGCATCAAATTCTCTTCCCTTTTTCTTCTTTTCACACCTCACATCCGCCCTTTTCCTTTTCTCTTTTATCTCTTCCGCTTCTCTTTTTCACCTTATTCCTTCTACGCCATTTTTCTCCCCTTGTTCTTTCTTTATGACAAAAATGATGAACTTTGCTAGAATAAATTAGTCTGCTAATGTTCAAAATACAGAATTGAAAAAGAAGTATCGTGATATAACAAAATTTGTTGTCACCTGAAGATCTATTTCTAAGTGTTTATACTCTAATTGGTACTTGATCTAGAAGTAGTGAAGACTACGAGTATGAATCGAGCAAATAAGGTACTGAAAACATAAAGTTTGGTGAGATTTCTACATATCTGCTTGCTGAAACTCCAACTCCCAAATCTTTTGAGAGTGAATCGGAAAAAGTAAAATCGAACTCGTGGTCAAAGTTATTTGAAAAATATAAAATCAGACTCGTGGTCAAAGTTATTTGAAAAATGGGTTAAGGAAACTTTAAATATCGACTTTCATGAGCCGATTTGTCACAATGGAAAGAAGATCATAAAACCACCTGCTCATGTTCTTGGAGAAGGCGCTAAAATTTGTTAAATTTGTCTAATAGGGTAGTTTTTAGACTTGTCGCCTCCGTTCTATACTATCAAAAACTTTGTTAAATTTCAATGGGGTAGACTTGGAAAAGTCGAGGTTGAATCGAGTAACAATAAGATGTTTATTTTCAAGCTTGAAAACGATCAATTCTACAACAAAGCGCTTAAGCAGATGTGGCATGTCAATGACAAGACTCTGCTTCTTAGACCATGGAAGGCAGGTATGCAATTTGAAAAGATTGATACATCTAAGATTCCTATTTGGATAAGACTTGTTAATATACCGATGTCACTTGTTAGTATACCGATGTCACTATGGGTTAAAAATGGGTTAAGTTACATTGTTAGTGGGGTTGGAGTTCCTTTACAGATGGACTCCATCACAGAGTCTAAATCTCGCTTGGGTTATGCTCGAGTATGCGTTGAAGTTAATACTAAAGAAGAGCTGACTGATATGGTGTATGTTGGTGTTGGGATGAACGAACTGCAAGAGGTGAGTGTAGAGTATGATTGGAAACCAATCATTTGTGCTAAGTGCAGCAAATTTGGGCATATATCTGCCAAATGGAAAAATATAACTCAAGTATGGAGGCCAAAATTTGCTAATGAAATAAAAAAGGACGAGAATGGGAAAAATAAGACTGTAGATGACAGTTGGCAAGTAGTTCAAGGTAAATCTAATTCTGAGTCTACCAAGAATAATGATAAGCAAAATAGCCTTGTTTTATTGGTAACTCAATTGATAGCTTGAAAAAGAACAAGAATGACCTGGAACAAGATGTGTTGAAGTTCATAAAAGATGATTGTGATCAGAAGATCACTAGACCACCTATTATAACTTTATGATTTTATACTATTGAAACATAAGGGGTTTCAATAAGCCTCTTAGGCAGATGGATGATTTGGATTTTATCTTAAATAATAAAGTTAAGCTACTTGGAATTTTGGAGACAAAGGTGAAGTATGAAAACTGTGTTAAGGTTGTTAGTAGTCCTTTTTCAAATTGGCAAATCCCAAATAATTGCATTAACGATCCTACATGTGTTATTTGGATTCTTTGGGATGATAGAAGTGTCAAGGTTAATTTAATTGATAGTACTTTTCAAGCCATGCTCATTGAAGTTAAGATCGTTTCTATGAATACTAGCTTCTTTGCGTGTTATGTCTATGCCAGTAATGATGAGGATGATAGGGACATCTTGTTGAATGATATAAGCAGGTGGAGTAATTTATACAAAAATTATAGGTTTATTTTTGTAAGAGACTACAATGAAATACTTAAAGTTCAAGATAGGCTATATTGTGATTCTTTAGCTAACAGATCCATTAGATCTTGCAAGTGTATTGATGCTTCCAATCTTTATGAACATCATTATACAGGAAAATTCTATCCAGTGGTGAATCTAGAAACAATAATGAGGGTGGGCTGAATAATAAGGGGGTTTGGGGGCAACGGCCCTGAATTTCTTTTTAGGTTTCTGATATAAGTCACATGAAACAAATAACCTACTGTCTGTCGTCTGCTAATGTCAAACAAAAAAGAAAATTAACTAAAGCCTAACAAATGAACTAAAACCACAAAATGAAAATTGAAAAAATTAAATTATTATCCTACTATTAATGTCTTTTATTTATTCTTTATTAATATAACAAATTAAATTAATCAATTAAGGAATCATTTTAATGATATAAATAAATATATATTTACTAATTAATATTTACTATATTTTTAAAATAATTATACATAATACATGATAAGAAAATTTTAACAATATATTGAAAATTTAAGCAAAAAATGTAAAACATACCTGATGAGGGATGATAAAATGTGAATACTGATTGTAATTTTGATTTGTGTAAAAATTGTAATAAGTGTAAAATTAATTATGAAGGTTGAAATATATAAGTAAAGTTAAATCGGCTAAAAACCTATAATAATTAAATAGACTAAATTAATTTTTTTTTTTTGAATTTGAGGATGGGCTTAAGGTACATCCGCCAATGATTCTATCCATGGACTAATAAAAACATTACAGGAGATCTCAGAGCTAGCAAGATAGATAGGGTTTTTATAAATAGTAAATGGATGGATTTGGTACAATCTAATGTTTTTGCCTATATCAACTTCTGATCATTATGTCATCAAAGGTTGTTTTGATAATGTGGAAAAACACTGATGCATCTTCTTTCAGTTTCTTCAATATTTGGTCCCAACATGAAGATTATTTAAATGTTGTGAAGGATGTCTGGAGCATTAAAGTTAATGGAAATTAAATGTTTCAGTTATACATGAAGCAAAAAGAAGTTAAAAGAGCTTTTAAACTCTTGTTAAACAAATACTTTAGAAGAAGCTCTTTTCAGATAACTTAGATCAACAAGAAATTAGAAAATATTCAACTTTAAATTATGAATGGATCATTTGATAGTGCTACTCTAAATAAGGAGAACTTAATCATCAAATATTTAGAGGAGACTACAAAGATTGAACAAGATATCCTCAAACAAAAATCCAAAGCAATCTTTATAAATGATAATGATTGTAAATCTTTATACTTTTACAAGATGATTAGAGGTCAGATCTCAAAGAATTATATTTCCAGTATTAACCAATATGATGGTTACAAATCAAAATTTTAATCAAAGAAGAATTTGTTTCTTATTATAAGACCTTACTTGGGTCTGAAGAGATGGATCAAGAGACTTGCTGTAATATGCTCATTGCTCCCATTACAAATGCAGAAATTAAATCTGCACTATTTTCTATCAATGAGAAAATATGCCCATGACCTGATGGCTTCAATTCTTGTTTTTATAAGAGTACCTAAAGTATCATTGAAGAGGACTTCTGTAAGGCTATTAGGAAAAGTTCAACCAACTAACAATTATTCAGCCAAGTGAATGCTACAAATATAGTATTAATACCTAAAGAGAAGAATGCCTCCAGTGTGAAGAAGTTTAGGCCCTTCTCTTGTGTGAACACAACATACAAAACATTGTCCAGGCTTGCCCAATAGGTTAAAGAAGATTGCTATTTCAATCATCTCTATAAACCAAGTTGTATATGTTGGAGGCAGATTTATCACTGACAACATTTTGGTAAAATTCCTTTTAAACACTATTCATGCCTTGGGTTTACCTACATTGTTTATCAAGTGGTTGAGCATGTGTGTATGCACTCTTTCATATTCAGTGTGCATACATGGGAGAACTTATGGTTATTTCGAGGGTAAGGGAGGTCTCAGGCAGGGAGATCCTCTCTCCCTATATTTAATTTCAATATGTATGGAAGTGTTCACTTTCCGTTTTTATCGTGTTGCTATGAGAAGATACTTTCAGTTTCATCCTAAGTGTAAAGATCTCTCACTAAATAACATTGTGTTTGCAGATGACTTGCTCATCTTCTTGAAGGCTGACAAGATTCTGCACTTACAGTTATAGATAGACTTGATTTGTTCCCAAGAGTGTCTGGACTCAAGATAAACTATCATAAATCTGAGTTGTACTTTGGTGGAACTACTACTCAACTTTAATATGATATATCTAGTATATTGAACATCAAAGTAGGTCATATGCCTGTGAGGTATCTAGGGGTGCCCTTGAACTCCAAGAAATTAAGTGTAACTGAGGGGAGTTTACTAGTGGAGAAAATCTGCCATAGTATCAATTATTGGAGCTCAAAATTGTTGTCTTATGCTGGGAGGGATGAACTGATTAAGGTTGTGCTTATTAGTAAGATCATCTTCTGGTGTAGAGTATTTCTCCTTCCAATACAGGTGATTTATAAACTTAATCAGAGGATGTCAAGTTTTTTATAGAAAACACCTTATAAGGGGCCCAAGGTGCTAAGATCTCTTGGGAAATGTGTGTACAACTAAAGAGAGTGGTGGGCTCAATATTCCCAACATTGAAGAAATAAATAAACTTTGCATGTTGTTTACTTTTTGGAGAATGTACTCCAGAGATAACAACCTATGAGTCATTGGGTTCATCAACATATTGTTAAGGACAAATGTATATGGAGCCTTGATGGTAAACAAAGATATACTTGGGTTTGGAAACAAATCCTCAAAATTAGAGATTTGGAATATGGATTTATTCATCATGAAGTAAAGAATGGTAAACACACATACATAGGGATAAGTGGATACATGATAGAAGTGCAATCGACATTCTTAACATTCAAGTATATGGGTCCAATTCTTGCAGCAATAGAATTGTCTCGAGTTGTTATGGCAGAAATAGGTGGAGATTGCCCCTGTTGTTGGAGGACTCATATCTATTTTGAAAAAGGTTGTTCTAACAGAGGGTAATGACAAAATCATTTGGAAAATGAACATCGCAGACAAATTTTCTTTTAAAAAGACTCTTCTTAGCAATTCTGCAGAAAATGAAGTCGTGAGCTGATATAAGTTTGTATGGGATAAGTTTTATATACCCATATGCACTTTTAATTCATGGCTTGCATGTCAGAATCGCCTTGCTACCAAAAATAGAATGATCGAATGGGGGCTTAATATCAATCCTTTGTGCGAATTTTATAGAAGGTGTAGTGAGGACATTGATCATGTGTTGGAGAATTGCTCGTTCTCAAACTAGATTTTGAAGAAATTGTACCCAAAGTCCAGACGATTTGAATGATCTTTCAAGGATCATCTGCGATGGAAACAATGGTGGAGAAAAATGTTTCATCTAAGCTTATGTTTTACAACTTATATCTATTACATGTGGATAAAATGAATTGTATATTTCATGGTAGCTCCTTGTGTAATGAGGATCATAGTCACAACAAGACTATCTTTCTTATCTCCATCAAAGTTGTTTTAAGAAAACTAAAGACAAAGGCAAGCGGCGCTTTATTAGCAAAAATATGTAATAGCTAGTTTGTTTTATTATGGTTTAACCTCTATAGGCTTTTGATAGCATAGTGTGTTCCCCAAAGTTTCCTTTATTTCCTGTTTTGGAATGAAATTTGTAAGGATATTGGTTTGTTGCCCTATTACTGACAATTTTGATCTGCCGAGAAAAAAACCAGGTTATTGTAAAGTAGAGAAGGTGCATTTTGGATAAGAACATAAAATATGGTTAGTCGAACCCTTTATTTAGTAATGATTAAAATTTGTTAATTAAATCTGGGTAATTATTTAATAGTTAGAGTATTCAACTGTGGTCAAATGATCACATGATCCTATCTTACCTAAGTTAAATGTGTATTTAATGTAAAATAATTTAAATTAAGTTTTGATTTTTAAAACATAAAGATAAGTATATTTTGATTTTAAATATCAAATTAAAAAAAATCAAAAATTGATTATCATCATGCATATTATTTTTTAGAGATATTAGTCAATTAAGTCCAACAATCCAATAACCCACCCCCAAAGAGTCCAGCCTATTATTTCACCCTAGGAAGGTCCAGCGTTTTAATAGATATACCATCCTTACCCCTGTAGTAAATGATCTTATCAGATTATTCCATAATTATCTCAATCCATATATATCATTTTGTAACAACTTCGTCTTTTATATCATATCTAATTAATCCCACAATAAAAAAAGAAATCCATTCATATAAAACATAAAAGAAAAAGAAAAATTAATCGTCGAAGAACAATGAAACCGCTCTTCACACTCATCTTCCCACCGAGCCGCTCTCCTGCACAAAAAAACCGCCGCCACTGGGGGACATTCTCCACCATCATCAACCCGGCTTGGGTCCTATTCTGGGTTCCTCTTCTACCATGAAACAAAAAGTATCTCCGGTAATATCCTTTCTTTTGTCTGGTCTTTCTTCTCTAGGGGTCGTCTCAGTTGGTGTTGATTAATAATCGATTTTGTTAGTTGCGGTCAATTGATAAAAGAAAAAGCAAGTTCGGGTTGGGAGATATTATTCTATGACAAGCAGTGAGGTGCTTCTGCTTCAGGGTAGGGAGATATGTGGCAACACCATTTTGTCAAAAAAAGGAAATCCCAAGTTCAACTTTCAAATTGAGTACCAAATTAAGCTAGCATCCCAACTTGTGGTATATTATTATAATTATTATTTTTGGTGTGTATAGCATTCGTTTCATATATCCATTCACTTTCGTTATTCGATTTTCTAGATATAGAAATATAACATAACCGAAAAAAGAGCTCATCTTGCGTTAAAACAAGTTAACATTGGTGTTATTACCTCCCATGAAGTAACTAATGCTAATGTCTTGATAACCACAGTTTTAAACTGTATTGTGTGGTATGTCTGTATATAAATTACATGCTAAGTATAATTTAACTCTTATCACTTAGTAACAAACAATTTACAAAATTATTGGTGTTTGAACTCTTGTAAGTCTATTTGAAGTTAGAGGTTCTCCTGATGGGTTATGTGTGAAATATTAGTGGTGTGTTAGTTAATATCGGTGGTATGTAATTACTGGTGTTGGACATAATTCATACTCTGGTATTGATGGGTTTCTTTTTAACTTTTGATGATGTAACAGGAAAAAACAAAGGGGTATACACACTGAACATGAAATATTCAATATTCTATTTCTGAGGGGTTATGTGTGGAATATTAATGGTGTGCTAGTTAATATTAGTGGTTTGTAATTACTGGTGCAATTTTATTTGTAATTACTACGCAAGATATATAATCATTGATTTCTATTCGTTTTATTCGTTTTGTTTTGTACTTGAATTTAATGTTTTCGGAAATTTTTTCCTTTTTGTTTTGATATTAATTGATTGGTTGCATATAATTATGAAAATGGTTTTGGTAAGTCAAAAGATATTAATGGAGCAGAAAGGCAATCGCGACTTTTTGGATGGGGTGGACCTGATGGGAAACTGACAATAGGTCGTGGACTCTCTCAGTCAATCATCCTACTTTTTAATGGGGTTTGGAGAAATTTTTTCTACAAAAATATTAGTGTTGATAAATGTTCTCAGTAAAAACCTTTTTTTAGGATTAATGATTATAAAACATCTCATGTATCGAGCTTATATAAAAAGGTTAAGCCAAATTGGTACTATTTTGCATCATTCGTTGGACAAAAACACCCATGTACTTTCATTTTAAAAATTAGGGATAAAGAATCAGTATATTCCGTATCAGACACTTGTTTTGAATCTGTCCGTAAAAGTCACTGTATATTTAGTTTTTTCTAGTTATTCATTACTCTGAATAAAGAATGGTTTGGAAACGCAACTTAACATACCCTGATAATTGCAAACATAATTCAATTAATCGTGAAAAACAATAGTTAAACAACACTGCTTGAATTTAAAAAGAAAATCGGTTGAATCAATTACGAAAAACAACAGTTTTAAAACTAAATGAAATTGGTGATTGTCTTCTTGAGAACAAAGTAATGAAAGATCATCCTATAGTAATGGAAGAGTATGCGTTATAGAATTTTTCCGTAAATCAATTTTTTGACTTATGTGAATTTTCTCGTAACTTAATAATTAGTTTTCCCTTATGAGTTATGAGAATTTTCCCATATCTCAACTTTTTGAGATATGGGAATATTTCTGTAACTCAACAATTGGTTTTCCTTTTCGAGTTACAGATGTTTTCGTGACTTAACTTTTTGAGTTATGAGATTTTCTCTGTAACTAAACTTTTTGAGTTATGAAAATATTATTATAACTCACCTTTTTTCAGTTAGAAATAACTATTAGTTTTCCCTTAAAATTTATAGGAAAATTTCAATAACATAACTTTTTGACTTGAGAATTATCACATAACTCAACAATTGATTTTTCCTTATGAGTTATGAGATTTTTCCATAACTATACCTTTTTGTGTTATAAGAATATTCTGTAACTCAATAGTTGGTTTTCTCTTAAGAGTTATAGGAATTTTTCAATAACTCAACTTTTTGAGTTATGGGAAATTTTACGTAACTCAACAGTAGATTTTCCCTTATGAATTATGAGATTTTTCCCATAACTCAACTTAGACGTTATAGGAATTTTTTTGTGATTTAAACTGTTTCTTTATCTTCATATTTTGATGTATATTATGTTTTGTCTCCCTGCTTTAATTTTTTATCAGTGTTTCCTATTAATTTATTGTGATTACTTTTGATTTTTAGTTGAAAAATAGATGGATCTTGTTATATTATTAGTGTGTATCAACGTGTGTTTTAGAAATTGGTTAGAAGTAAAGGTATATTAGTCTTTTGCGGATCAAATAATAGCCATGTCTTTTATGGGTTAGTGCAAACAAAGTTTCTCAACATTTATTTTACCTTTCTATCCTTAAGTCATTTTGGCTCAGACCTTGATGCATCTACTCAGGCATTACTCAATAGAGGTAGCCTTTTACCCCTAGCCCTAAGTCATCCCTGTGCTTGTTACCTATCCGCTTCCTCCGCAACTAAGTTAACAGGAACAAAGTGAACTCCCATATTTCTGGACTCGAGCGAGCTGGCTAAGCCGCAGATGTACTCTTTGATAGAAGAGGGTCTGGGACTTCTAACTTCCTTCTAAACAGCCTGCCCGCTTCCATAGAACAATATCGTGGCAACGTAGGGCAGTCGTTTCGGCATTCATTGAGAATGTGGACCCTGAGCACTTTGAGTCTGTTCTTTTGGAGAAAGGAATACTAGATTTGTAGTTTTATCTTTAGTGCGTATATATATATTAAAGTACATATCTAATTGTGTATATCCTTCGCGTAAGGGTACAAAGTTAAATGGGAATTTTAAACCTAAATATTTTATGGGCATAAAATAAAAAGAGTATGTATATAGATATTAGATATAAAAATAGACTATATTTGATAATTATTCTGTTTTACAAATGTAACAGACATTCTTGTATAAAGACAAAAATAACAAAATATATCTACAAATAAAATTAAAACATTACTAATTCATAAAAAAATCAAAAAATATGATTGTCGTAGATTTCAGATCCTAACATTCATATTTGTTAGTTATATGGGATTTTCTGAATCATTTTGAAAATAAAATACAATTTCAAAATCGTGATGAATTCATAAATAATAAATTTTGTTGATTTGAGCTTTTGAGATCAATATATATCAATGGCGAAAATATTATAGCTTTATCGTCCTCCTTCATCAACACCATTCACCCATCAACAACATTCACCCATCAACAACATTCACCAACAAAAGGGAATTCGATATTCATGCATCCGCTTTCCTTCTATTGGGTCTCCAACCCTTTCCTTTTGATTGCCCAAATGTTCAGCCTCACCCCTTTCTTCTCCAGCATCTTCACCTTTTCTTTGATCCAGTTTCATCTTCAATTTGTACATGAACAAGAATCCTTGCAAGTCTTCAATTATGTCTTATTAGCAGCCAGAAGAATGTGTGAGCTACTTCTATACAAGGCATCCATAACTGCTAATAAGTAGTAGTGACAAGAATCTACAAAATACAGAGCACTCACAGATGTTCATATGACAAGGTTTCTTCGTTATTAACATTTCTCATTAAGTAATTCTTTTCCTTTTTTTTGGACGAGTAATTCTTTAACTTTTTTGGTTACTGATATATTAGAACACAAAAAAAAGGTTACTTATATAAACCAAGTGATTAATAAACCGACTACCGTGTCAGAGAAACTTAATCACCAATCCTTAGTTTGGAAGTCAAATGTACCAAAGAAGATTAAACTTTTCATGTGGAGAGTATTAAACAATGCATTGCCAACGAGAACTAATCTCGGAAATGTGTAGATTCAAAAATATGTTTTTGGTGTTGCGATCATGAGGAAACAGTTGAGCATCTTTTACTTCGATAAAAAATGTGTAAAGAAATATGGCGAGAACACCTCTACAAATAAGAATTGAGGACGAGATGGAATGTAACACTTGACAATGACTTATTAATATCTTGAAAAGTTTTACGGAAGGAGGATGAGACGAAAACAAAGCTAGAGATTTCATTATGATTAATATGTGGAATATTTGGAAAGCGAAAATGAAAGGCATCCACGAAGGGACAGAAGTCGACACAACAAACATTATATTTTCCTCATACAAACTTTTGTCAGAACTTCATGGTATAAAATGGGAAAATATTAACAGAAGATCTACCTTTAAGGGAGAGCCGGATATTGAGGCCACAGAACAATCAGACGAAGACACGGGAGAATCACATTTAGTTGTGATGCCTCTTTCAGTAATAGGTTCGAGCCTACAGGACTAGGAATTGTTTGTTGCCCTAAAGATTTGGGAGAGAGGTTAATCAAAACCTTCATCAGGGATTGCGATTCAACGGCCGAAGGAGAAGCAATTGCAGTTCTTAAAGAGGTTGAGATGTGCAAAGGGTTCCCGGTAAGACGGAAAACTATTAAAACTGATAACCTTGGGATTATCCAAGGTATAAAGCAAGTGTCAGTAGCTAGTTTTGGTCAATCCAACCCATCCTTAGGAGAATTATTTGCGATTCTATTGAGAACAGGCCTATTTTCTTTCTTTTCATCAAAAGGAATCTCAATAAATTGGCGGATAAAGTTTCGAAGAAAGCTAGGCACAGGGCAACAGAGGAAAGATTGAAGACAATTAATATTTTTGAACTAGCTCTTGATTTTTCTAATGTTGGTATCGGCTGATTCTGGAGTTTGTTTTGGTGTCTCGGCACCTTCCCTTGTTAAGACATTCTTAAAAGAAAATGAGCAAATACAAAAATAGATTAGAATTTATAATTTATGGGTTAAAATTAATTTTAAGATACGTCTTTACAAAATATTACGTTTAGATTATTTTAATAATCATGAGATATTTAACAGATTTTAAAGTTATTTTAAATATTTCAAATAGTATTTTTTTTTATATGGAGATGTCCGGGACAGTTTACGCACACCACAACAAATCCAACAAAGACATATATGTATTCATATTTTTAGATAAATTAAAATTAGATTATTCATATTTAAGTAAAAATACTTGAATCATGTACCTTTTAAATAAATAAAAAAGCAAAAATTGTGTTAAAGATATAATTTATTTGAAATATTTAAATAAATCTTAAAATTTATAAAATATCTAATAGAATTAATGAAATAACTTAAATATTTTTTTAAATATAATCTAAAAATAATTTTGTCCCATAAATAATACTCATAGAAAATCATTAACCTTTTTTTAGGATTAATGCCAAAAAAACCTCTCACGCTAGACTTAATCTCCCTCATCACAGCCGTCATTTATTTTCTATAAACGGCACCTTATATTTTGTTCTTTCCTTTTTTGCCCTTTTTATTACCGCCGCTGTCGGTCTTCTTTATATCTTTCAAACAGTTTTCATGTTTTTTACCATTTCATACCACGGTAACCGTAAACATCAATATAAAATGAAAAGTAAAATTATAATATAACTTATTAAAAATTAATCATGATATTTTTTGAATATATGTATCTAATTAATTATAATAAGTTACAGTATAGCTCCCTGTTAAATTTTGACATAGCCTTTTTTTTGGCTTTATTTTGCATTTTTTATATATATTTTAGTTCTTTTTTAGTGTTTGTGAATAATAAACAATAAGTATATATCATAAAATATATATTTATGATATATACTACATGTTTGTGGATTATGAAACAAAAATACAGCAAAAAAAGAGCAGTTTGAGTTCTTGAAAATTTTCCATAACTCAGATTCTAAGTTCTAAATATTTTCTCATAACTCAATATGTTTTTTTTTTGCTTTATTTTTGCATTCTTTATATATTTTATTTTCTTTTAGTGTTTGTGAGTAACAAACAATAATTATATATCATAAAATATGATATATACCATGTGTTTGTGAAATACAGAACAAACATGCAACAAAAAAATAGTAGTTTGAGTTTTGGAGGAATTTCCAGAACTCAAATTTTGATGTATACGGTTTTTTTTTTGTTTTTACCATTGATTTGAAGAATAGTTTGAAATCTGGGAAAATTTTCCAAAACTCAGATTTTGAGGTCTGAGAATTTTTTCAAAACTCAAATTATTTTTCTTTTTTATTGTTTTTCTGTTCTGTAATTCTAACTACTTCTATTACTAATAAAATGTCATTCTACTAATCAAATCGTAAATCTCTTATTTCTAAAATTATGAAAAACAGAGTTTTACACTTACACAACTATTAAATGCTACTTAAAAGTTATTGACATGATGTTTAAACATTATACTGATGGTAGGATGTAGTTAGTATAGTTTGTTGACTACAATTAATTGTTTAAGGTTGTTAGTAGATATATCAAATAATTTAGAAGTAAGTAAACTATTGAGAGATATTGAAAAGATCAACGACGACTGCTGTAGTCATGGGCGGATCTATGTAAGGCCCAGAGGGGGCTCAAGCCCCCCCGAACCCGTAAAATTTATCATACGTTAATGCAATTTTGTCACGAAAAATAATTAGCCACCTCTGGATATTTATATAATAAGTAAATGCAATAAAGAACATATAAGTGGTTGTGTCATAGTGGTTTAATATTTTTACATATTAGAACACGATATAGAGGTTGGGGGTTCGAATCATAGCATGAGCCAATTGTTGATTGATGCATCCCAAAATTACCCTTATAATTAACAATTAAAAAATAAGAAAAAAACTAATAATCACACGCGCGCGTCCGTGAAATTTTTTTAAAATCGTCATAACTAATTCAAAAAAAATAAAAAAAAATTATATTTGGATAAATCAAATTAATATTTACGTCTATGATTTTTTTCGGAATTTTCTGAATTTTTTGATTTTTTTTGATTTTTTTTTTCGCAGACACGAAATTACATGTTTTAAACATGGAATTTCATGTTATAAACATGGAATTCCATGTTTATTTTACGGTTTAAAACATGGAATTTCATGTTTAAAACATGGAATTCCATGTTTAAAACATGAAAATCCGTGTCTGCGAAAAAAAAATCAAAAAAAATCAAAAAAATTCATAGACGTAAATATTAATTTGCTTTATTCAAAAATACAATTTTTTTAATTTTCTGATTTTTTTTGAATTAGTTATGACGATTTTAAAAAAAAAAATTCACGGACGCGCGCGTGCGATGGAATTAGTAGTAGTAGGTGGTGGTGGTGGTGGTGGTGGTTGTGGTGGAGGTGGTGATGGTTGTGGTGGATGTAGTAGTGGTTACATACATGGTGGTTGTGGTGGTGGTTGTGGTGGTTGTGGAGGAGGAGGAGGAGGAAAAAGAAGTACCTTATTATTTGTTTAATATTTAAAAATTAATATTGTATTAAAATAAAATAATATATTTAATAATAAGGGTAGTAAAGGTATAGAAAATATAAAGGGGATGTTTTCTATAAATAATTACTTCATTAGGCATTTTTTTATAAATAAGATTATTGAAGGCAAAAAAAAACAATTAGAGAGTTTTATGAGGATGTTTTCAACAATAACCCCTCATAGCATTTACTTTATTTTTTTCCCAAATATACATATAATAGAAAATTATTTCCAAAATAAATATTGAATTTGATGATAGTATTACGTAGTAATTTATTATTTACATCAATTTAATGAATTTATAATGTTTAATTTTTATAAATGATTTATCTCTCACATTTATAAATTAGAATATTAAAATAACATATGATATATTAATATAATACTAATGATACTATATAAATTTAGTTTATATAATGGTGTTGGTTTACATATTTTTTGGGTAATTAGGAACAGATAAACTCATCAAATAAAGAGACGATGAGTGTAATGGTGTTAGATTCTTATATTTGCATTTTAACCTTTCTCATTATGTGTATTTTATTTTTACTTAAAAAAATTTCAGGATGGATTGATCCCCAAACTTCTATATATTTTAAGCCCCCCTCAATTTAGCTTCTGGATCCGTCCTTGCCTGTAGTAAAAAGAATAAAAAACCCGTATCTTTTAAAAGCTAGTACACAAAACTCTAAAGATTTATTAAGCATTCATCTTTTTTTTTATATATCAAGAATGATTTTAAACTCAAAAATCAAAATTATTTTAATCTTAATAAAATTCTGTCACACGGTACTAGGCAGGTTTGGACGCATTGGAAGGTTGAGAAGTAGAAATAGAATTGAATGAATTTCGTCTTATACAATTAATTCGAGTTTTGAATAACCTGCCAAAAATATTTAATACGAGAGATGTCAGACTTTGAGGCTGTAAATTTCTTAGTGGGATTTTATTCTTGGCCATTAAAGATTAGATAATGTTTGTAAAAAGGTAAAATGTATAAACTACTCCACTTAAACTCTTTTGGAAATAACATAAAGCCAGTAAAGTAAAAGAATTAGGGCCAGTCCAAAAAACTAAAATATGCTTAATTACCTAAAACAAGACTTATTTTTTAGGACCTTTTTGTAACTATACAAAATTTATTTTAATAAAATTGGAACCCTTTTTTATTAAAAGAAAAATAAATAGGGCCTAAGGCGGCCGCCTTGATGGCCTTACCCAAGGGCCGGCCCTGAAAAGAATAAAAATGAGACTCTTTTGGAAATAATACAAAATTAGTATAGATAAATATTAAGTAAATTAATTATTTAACCATTAATTAAATTAAAAGTGAAAGAGAGAATCATTATTGTCTAAAAAAGAAAAAAAGAAAAAAAGAATTATAAATCCAAAAATCGATTTTTAGAAAATGTCTTCACGAAATAAAAAAAATAACCAGAATTACGACTACCATAACATTTGCGACGTCGTCCATAGAAGATCACATCGAGACTCTTGTAACAGGCAACGTCATAATAGAGGGGGAAATTGTTTCGTAAGTCCTAGGGACTCTAATCAAGATTAGTATTAATTTTAGAAAAAGTAATGTTATGTGGTGTGATTCGATTGGAAATGAAATAAAATTAAATTAAGAAAATAAAAAAAATAATAATTTATTTTCAATCAACTTACGTAATATAAAGAAGTGGTATAATATGGTGGTATACATTACTTTTTTAAACTATTTCACGAACAATAAAAGTTGGAAAACTTTTTGAGACAAATAATCAAACACTAGATAGATATAAATTATGCAAAACAAAGTATAGACAATAATTAAAGAGTGTAAGGATAAAGATTACGCAAAGATGTGAAGTGTTTTGTACTCACTAGAACCAACATCCATTACCTAAGGTTACACCTTAGGATTTTCAACCTTTTTCAACTAAGTATTGATATTTCTTAAAGGTGAGATATAATTCAAATACAACGAATTTTTTTGCTAGCTAACTCACAACTCGAGCTCGAACACTACGAGTCAAATCCTCTTATGCAATCACCAATACAAGAAACCACTTCCAATGAAAGCATTTTCTTCTTCAAAGAGATAAATACCCTCTTCTCTTCGCACTTATAGTACCTAAGTCCTAATCTAGACTAAGAGTGATATTGATTTTATTTTATGTTCTACAAAGAAACTAGAATTCCCCTAATGAGTGAATATTATAATGAAGTATATCAAGCCTTAAATTGAGATATTAATTTGAAGAATTTAATATTTTAAAGCTCTTGAATTGATGTTTGAAGATGATGGTAGTGGAGGATGACCAAGAGTGTATTGAATGCTTCTTTACTATTTATATTTATATCCATTTACACGCCTAAAAAATTTGTTATAATTGGTTGGAACGACATCGGGATCTTGATATAATTAGAAAAGTACCTCTTTCGGATCTATTAGGCTGATAGATCGATTTGAGACCTGAACCAAAGTATTAGAGGAGTAAAAAAATCGACGAAAGAGAGGATATAATTGAACTAAGGACTAAATTTGTGATTCTCAGAGAGAATGACGTACCTTAAACTATCACCATTGAGAGGCTAGATCTTGACCTTGTCGAGGCTTTAGTTGTGTTGCCGAGACTTTTCTGAATCCAAACAATAGGCCAGGATCAAAGAGAGGTAGGCTTCCGATGGGACTCTGATGCTCAACATATCAACATTATCTCTATCACTGATTACTTGTTTCGAGGAGCTATGGAGATTTATGTCGATTGTATAATAACCACAACTATTTTAGAGAGAGGAAGAGCTATGGTCTACCTGATTCTACAACAGTATAAGGTATTCATAAATATCATGGGCACGTACAGAGCGCTAGCATGATGCACAATATTAGTCTAAGATGAGTGCGCATTTAGGTAGTTGTCATGATTGAGCTGTCAAGTAGAATTCTGTGTTGTACCCATTGATACCCTTGGGAGTGGCCTTGCGTGTCTCAACTGGCTCGAGGCATTTGTCCTAGGAAGATTTTTACACTCCTCTCCTTTCGGAAGATGTAACATACCCTCGCTTGATGTATATCCTCGGTATAGACCTTCCAAACCTTATCGAGATTGATCTTATACCGGTGTAATACTTTGCCTTATCAATACCCCTTTGAATTTGTGTGATCGATATACTTTACTTGGATACGATAAAAATAATTCATTACTCATGTAGTTTTATGTTGATACATGATATGGTCTATCTTTGACCCATTCGTTATGTTTTCCTTTGGCTTTTGATGTTCATGAGTGCCAAGACTACATCATTTTTCAAGAAAGTGACTGATTGCCGAGGCTAAATCGGTCTTACATACAACTTCCTTTGTTATGCAACCCTTAAGAGGGTTCCAATATCAATGGTTCGAAATCTTACCATTGCCATACATGCTAATTGAAGTGCTTGATTGCCAAGGTATCACCAAACTTACGAACTATATTTGGTCATCGTGGTAATGCCATATTTACGAAATATCTTCGATTGTCGAGGTTACGTCGAACTTATGAATAATATTTAATTTTAGAGGCTACACCGGACTTACGGAATGTCTTCGATCACAAAGGCTATGTCGGATTTACGAATAGTCTTTGATCGTCAAGGCTTTGTTGGACTTATGACGAAAGCTTGCAACGTTTCTCTAACCTTTGTATATTGTTTCATTTTAAATACGTGTTCGATAATTTCTTCTTTGCAAAGTTTTGTACTAAGGGTTTTAACCTACAATTGAAGTCATATACTAACCTATTTTACTCTTTAATTGGTAATCTCACAATCTAATCGGTGTCTCTAATAATGTCAACCATACTAGTTATTTTTAGGCTATACCTATAGTTCCTAGATATTTTCACTTAGATACTTCTCAGGTGATCAAGATTTAAACAACTAATGTTTACTCCTCTCTTATTTCAATCTTGTAATTCATTTAATTGAACTATTCTAAGATTTAATTGGTTAATAAGCCTTCTTATTTTAAGTGATCCTAGGATGTACTAAGGTCAAGTAGTGATCCTAATCCTAGGGGTTTCCTATATCTAATGCGATCGCGACCCTATGCATACATATAGCCCACATCACATACATACAAATATACACATTTAATAAATATAAACCTCGTAAGTAAGATGCTAAAATAGGTCATGGATGATGACATGTTGGCTTTGGTGTCTATTCAAAGGTTTTTTAAATTTTAGAAAAAATTAGGTCACGGTCCTCGAACTTCTCAAAATTTCCATTTTGTACCTATACTCCTTGAAATTGTATCCAAACCCCTTGGGATTAAGGTTTTACCTATTTGCTCCATTGTTATTGAAATTTGCAAAAAGACCCCAAAATTTTAAGAATCTATACTTAGACCCCACAAATTTGGAATTTGCAAACTATATCCTATTTTTTAATAACAAATCAACCCCATATATTTTCAAGAATTGTAATTTTTACCCCAAAATATTAGAAATCGCAAATTGTAAAATATTCTAGATTTACTATTATCAAAAAATTTATAGTCTTTTATTAATAATAAATAATTTTAAAAAATATCAAGACATTATCTAAACAAAATTAAACGTCTTAAAATTTTATGAACTTATTTAAAATCAATTTAATAAAAAAAATAAAACCAAGATCAAATTTGAGTTGACTCAAACTGTTATTGTCTTGACCCAAATCCACAAAATCAAAGAAGTTGACATCATCCAAAATTCCTTGAATCTTGCAAGATCACTTTTGATGGACCGTTGAGGTTTAACCACCTAAGGTTCGAACCCTGCCAGGGCTGAGCTAAGTCTGGCCTCATGTCAGTGCTGGGTCGAGCTCACCAAGGTCCCACCATGCTCTATTTTTTACGCGGTTTTATGTTTGGGTAAATTTGAGCAACAAAATTCTTAAACAACAATTAAAACTAAAATCCAAAAACATATTTTTACACTTTCCCTAAACAAGAAAAAGTTGTATATATTTTCTACCAGAAATTAAAACATGAAATATGACACATTTCTCCATATGAATAATTATTTAGTATAAAAAAAATTAAACATCACATATGACAAAAAAATTATCTAGCCATCATCCATGACTATGTTGCAAAACAAGGGTTTACAATACAATTTTTAAACATGAGAAAACTACAATTTTATCTTTTTTGCCACATAATATCTGAGTCATGACTTCTAAGTTTAGATTTAATAAGGCAAAGCTTCGATATCAGTTTTAGGGGTCGGGACGGGGCTCCTAGGTATTATAAATAAAACATTTCTACATATAAACTATAAAACCTTCCCGAAAAGACATTAGACCTATCATAGTTGTCTAAAGTCCAATATCAGAGCATGCATATAATTTTTAGAATTCTAATTTTAGTGGCAGTGGTATTTACTTCAAAAGATTACCAGTTGACAATCTTTTCACCAGACTGGCTGTAGGTAGAAACTAAACTATGATCAACTACCGAAACTCTAGGAACCTGCTACAAGCTTACCTCTGAAACTTCTTGATCTTCTAACTCTATTAGTTTTTAATAGAAAATCTGTCGAGAGTGGGCTCATTGGTTGTCTAGATTATAATTTCTAGAACTTTTAATCACAAAAAGAAAAAATTAGAGAATCAGAATGGGTGGGGGGGGGGGGGGGGGGGGCGTCTCTGTACATAGAGAAAGAGAATGGATTTTTACCTTGTGTTTTAGAATAATAAATTAAGTGGAAGAAAAAACCCTTTTGCTAGTCTTTAATCTAAAAAATCTAATCTTTTCATCCAATTAGAAAAGAGATTAAATCCTAGACATACTATCTTTTCTTTTGCTACAAGCTATTTATTTTAATCTATAGTAAATTTATTAAAATATAAGATAATAATTATTTATTGATCTTTATATTACTTTTATTTATTAAACTAATAATAAATATATAAAATAAGATAATAATAAAATATTATTTTCTTTTTAATTGTCAATCTTTTAAAGTAGGGGTTTTAACTAAAAAATGCCACAACCCAAATAACTTTTTTATTGGGTTGTACCTGATTATAATCGAATGATAACAACCCATATTATTCGAACAAGAATATAACTCGAGAAACGTTTTTATTTGCACGGTGTTAACTCGTATCATTTTACCCAAAAGAACGTGTAAAGGATTCAGTGAAATGGAATACATACCTTCGATGCACGATAGTTTACAGATTGGGCGAATTGTTTCTAGAGAATGTTTTTGGGCTACTTAGGCGCTGTTTGGGTTGTGAAAATATTTTCTGTTTTTGTTTTCAGAAAACGATTTTCGTTTTCTTTTTTCAATATTTTTAGAAATATGGAAAACGTCGATTTCACGTTTTCTACAATTAACGGGGGTTTCATTTAATTTTTCATTAAACTGTCTTCATTTTCTTTAGCCAAACACGTTTTATTAGCGTTTTGAAAAATATAGAGAATGAAAACAGAAAATACCCATTAATTTTTACGAACCAAACGGGCCCTTAGTTTGCTTCTTGTTACTTAACTTATACGTTGACTGGTGATATAATTGTACCCATTAATTCAGTGTAGTCATTATGGTAACAAATCAGTTGCGTTATATTAGGAAGTAATTGGTTCTCAATAAAAAAATTAAAAAAAATTGTCTGCGTGCATAAAAGAAGAATAAGACTATATTGGGTATATCATAAGTCTAAAATAAAAAATTTGGATCTTATTCATCCAAACTTTTAGGAGGGACTTCTTAAGACATGATTTGTTGGGTTATGAACCTAATTAGCAATTAGCTTTTTAAAATAAGAATTTTTTTGGTATCTATTAAAATAATAATTAAATCCCTTCTATTTTTGTTTCTATTGCAATCTACGTATGGAAACCCTACTAAAATTATAGCAACATAAATTAACTTAACTTGTAGAGAGGGACCAACATATATATTTATCCCTAGCTTTTCAATATACAAGAAGTATTTATTCAACCAAAATTTATGTAATTGTTCCACTATGGAAACACGACTGAAATCATATAGGTAAAAACTGTATATATTAAGTATTGTCCTCGGCCTACCAAGTTGGAATTGACTAGATTACCAATCTAGTATCTCACCAGTAGCTTGTTGAGTCTACATCATGTATAATTATTAGGATAGTACTCAGATTACCTTAATTGGCATTATCTCTTAGATTTCAAGCATCTGACTCGAAATCAACAATACCTAAATATGCAATACCACATATTGTCTGACCAGAATGAGGTTAATTAATACAACCTTTCTATAAAGTCGGTATACCCAACATATAATAGATGTAGAGTCATGATAGAGCCGCACTCATAGTATATCAAAGCATACTTACTTAAAACTATCATTGCATTCATATAGACTCAATATTAAGAGTATCTAGTCCTTTAGTAACTATTACTCACTTTTGGGAAAGTGATCCCATGTAATTCCCTTCTATACATATCAAGATGTACCAATGAGTCTGACCATGAAAATGACTACTCTGGTGACCAAAGGAATGCCAACTACAATTATGGTAAACCTCAACCATGAACTTCATGCAATCAAAGTGTCAAATAATAATTACTTGGTCAAGAAGTATTTATGATATGAGTATCTTGAGAAACCAACCTACGACATGTACGTTGCCATCTTGACAACATGTCGTGTCCTTACACGCAAAACATTAATTTACCTTATACTATAACATTATGACAACCTTGTTTGCGGTCTTAGTCGTAATAACTTCATTATCTACTTGTATTTGTACATGTAAGGGAAAATTATTGGCTCAGGCTCACAATCCAAACATTGTCACTTATTAACCATTCAAGTCAAGTAGTATCCTCATCTACGAGAGGGGTATGGGTATTTTGCCCTATCACCCACGATCTCGTCAGGGTTATCTTTCAACGTGGACCATTATTAGGATAGGTAAACCACTATCAAGTTATGTGGTCCATTAGAATATAAAGGGTAGTTTAAATATCGTGGAAATAGTGGAAGAAGGACGAGTAACCTTATGTTGTCATATGTCACCGGTATAAATACGTATGTCATAACCAAATATTGATCATGTAATCACAAGACTCATTAACACCAACTCACATCAAATAGAGATCACTTTACTTTTCTTTTCAACTATATATTAACAATATCATTTGGTTATTCTAACTAAATCAAACTTAAACACTTATATTCATCGTGTTCAATTCACCTAGATTGATTAATTCTATTTGGTAGAATTTGTTTTATCAACGATTCCTTCCTATCAGATAATATTTGTATGCCAAAGAATGAGGAGGACTCAAATTTTAAGACCTGAGTGCTTGGAATGATGCCCTCCTTATAAAAATACTAGCAAAAATTTATGATTGTAGAGAATTCTTATGGATTAAATGAGTGCATAATTAAATTTCAGGGGTAGAAAGTATATGGGATAGGCATGTGTGTACTAAGGGTTCTCAACTGTTCAAGTTTTTGAAACGTATTAAAACTCGTTTACGTAATGCACATGGTAGTAGAAAGTTAGCCAAAAAGCGCTTGAAAAATGGATTAACACATCATATTTTTGCGGTGTACCAGGCTCCAAGGAAAGTATATCATATAGTAATGCACGACAGGTCCCTGCAATGCAGGTATACAAGATTCCAATCATGGTATACATAAAATACTTTTATCCATCCAAATTTTTATAGAAATCTTCAGACCAAAGTCCTCCCGAGACCGTGGGCTAACATACATAAAATAGTTTTGTCCATCCAAATTTGCATAGGAATTTTTTAGATCAAAGTCCCCCCGAGACTGTGGGCTGACATATTATGGAGCCCTTTCATCCCCCTAAACATGTAACCATCACGTGGTTTGCTATTAGAAGAAAACTGGGCACCAAAGATCGGATAACTTACGTGGAGCTAGACCTAGTGTGTTTGTTATGCAAGGACGAATCTGAAACAGAGAAAACATTTATTCTTTTAGTGCAAGTTCACCGATGAGATTTGGGTTACTATATAGAGTTGTGTATGCATAGGGAGTGCTATGTCTACTATCTAAAGCACCCTAAAGTGGTTGAAGAAAGATAAGACGAGAATTGTATGGAAGATAAAGGTATGGAAGATCGCAATGTGTTCGATTTGGAAGGTTCGAAACAAGTTTAGCATGGAGTTTGTATTCCCTTACTTGAAGAGTAAAGAAAAAATATTAAGATTATTGTCTGTCGTTGTACTTTTACGATGTATCCTTATCCCACCTTTTCGGTAGATAGTGAATTTATTTTCTTTCCACCTAAATTCATTGTATATGTTAATGTGTGAGAAACTGATTTTAACTTTTATATTAACTTATTGTTAGTATTTAGTGAGAGTGTTTTGTCAAGTTACCTTACAATGTTGTACATTTGTAATTTAACTCTCGTTTTTTAATAAATTTATTTATTCAATAAAAAAAAGGTGACCAAAACATTTTTTATTAAACATGTGATATATATGTAAAATTTAATCTTGTAACACTAAACAATTATTAATCGTATCGGTTGACAAAAAAAAATTAATCGTATCAAGACATCTATTGTTGATATATAAAACACATTATTTTAGCGTTTATCGACATTGGATCCATGCCCGATCCTGGGCATAGCCTCAGGAAGCCACCGGTTTGGACTCTAATTTGGTATTTTAAGAATTTCTTTTTGAAAATTAAATATTTATATGTATGTAAGTATATAGTTAAATATAGTAATGTAAAGAAAATTATAAGTTAACTCATTAGTAAAATAAAGTATTTTTTTTATAAGAGGTATAAGGTAAAAGATTTAATTGAACAAATGACTCAATGAGAAGTCAAACAATTTTGTTTTAAAACAATTTTAATAAAAAATATATGAATAATCAACATTAATTAAAAATCGGATCAACCTATCCTTTAGAACTAACCATACTGACTATTACTCTTTTCGTTTATTTTTATTTGTCCAACTTTTTAAAATAGGATGTATAATATTGTTTGTTCTTTTTTCAATATCAATACATTTTTTCTCTATTTTTTTCATTATTACCTTTAATTAAATAATAGAGAAATTATTATAATGAATATACTCATATATACTAATTAAGGGCGTTTGTATAGAAAAAAGAATATTAAATGTTTTTTTTAATTTTTATGTACTAAAAAAATGAACAAACAAAAAAATAGATGGAAAGAGTACTAGTTTCATCTATTTGGGAGGGAGAAAGATTAGAATAGGTGGTGGTCAATTCGCGAAATGAGGTCCACCGACAGTTACGGACGATATTAAGGTCATGGAATGCGGATGTTTCCTAATTCATGCATATTTCATTCTTTATGAGTAGTATTCAACTACTCTAATTCAACTACTCTAATTAGGTTCCTCTTCCTTCATCCATGTCATTACGTAAATCTAAGCTAAATCAGTAAATAGTTGGTGACTAGTATTAAATTAATTGTGTTTCTTCACTGAACAGGCTACAACAGCTTAAAGTCTTGTGTTCTTTTTTCTTCTTTTAGAAAATAGGAGTACTTGGATTAGTTATAATGTTCAGAAATTAGTTAGTATTGGGTGATGATAAGTACGCAAGATTCAAGAGCATTTACTCTATGACTATGAGGATTATAAAAATTACCCCAATAGAGTTTCTGAGTGTAGAAATAGAGAAGAGAAGAGATAGAGAGAATAGAGAGAAGAGATATATTGTTATTGATTGAATGATCCGTTTACATCATGTTGGTCAAGTATATATACAAGTCTAAGATTCTATTGTGATGCTAACAACTTATTGTTACAGTTTGTTAGATTACAGCTGGCTTTTCTTGTCACTCAAGTCTCTTATCTTATCATCCCCCCTCAAGCTAAGCATGTTGAGCATGGGAAGCTTGTGAAGTAAAGCAGTGAAGACAGAGACTCCAAGACCTTTAGTCAAGATGTCAGCAATTTGATCCGAAGAGGAAACATGACGTAAGTGAAGAAGTTTAGACTTGACTTGTTCTCGAACGAAGTGAAAATCGACATCGATATGCCTTGTTCTTGTATGAAATACAGGGTTATTTGCTAAAGCCAATGCAGACAAGTTATCACACGCAAGAGTGGGAGTGTGAACATGTATGTGAAGGCTTTTGAGTAAGAAAGTAAACCACTTGATCTCAGCTGAAACGTGAGCTAAAGCTCTGTATTCGGCTTCAGTGGATGATCTTGAGACTGTGGTTTGGCGTTTTGACCCCCAAGACACAAGATTCTTACCCAAGAAAATGCAGTATCCAGTTGTGGAGCGCCTGTCTAAGGCATTACTCGCCCAATCTGAATCTGAAAAGGCATGAAGAGTTGAAGATGAAGGTTTGAAGTAGAGACTATAATGAAGAGTGCCTTTGACATATCTTAGTAGTTTCTTTAAAGCTTCATAGTCTCCATTAGTAGGTTTGTGCATAGATTGGCATATTTGATTTACTGAAAACGCAATATCCGGTCTTGTAATAGTAAGGTACTGTAAAGCACCAGTTAAGCTCCTAAATAGAGATGGATCTTCAAACAATTGTGTGTTATAATTTGTAGAGACCATATATTTGCTTAGTGTAGGAGTAGTGGATGCTTTACATTCACTCAAACCTGCTCTTTTGAGAATTGTTGAGGCATAATTAGCCTGAGAAACAACCAAACCATCATTATGAGAAGAAATCTCAAGTCCAAGAAAATAAGCTAGAATGCCTAAATCCTTCATTTGAAACCGACTTTTTAAGGCTTGAATGATTAATAGAATGGATTCACTGTGTGCTCCAGTTACTAAAATATCATCAACATATACTAAGATGATAGTTAGTGTAGAATTAGACCCTTTAACAAACATTGAAGTGTCTGCAGAACTTGAAGTAAAACCATGATCAATTAAGAATGAGTAAAGTAGAGAATACCAGGCTCTTGGTGCTTGTTTGAGACCATAGAGAGACCTATTTAATTTGCAAACATATGAAGGCTGTTCAGCACTGATAAACCCAGAGGGTTGTGCCATATATACTTCCTCATCAAGTTGACCATGAAGAAACGCATTTGAAACATCAAGTTGCCTGATTTCCCACTTATTTGAAACAGCTAGAGCAAGAATAATACGAATGGTTTGATGTTTGACCACCGGACTAAATGTTTCAGTATAGTCTAGACCATATTCCTGAAGAAATCCACGAGCAACAAGACGTGCTTTATATCAAGCAACTGATCCATTCGCATTTCTTTTTATTTTATATATCCATTTACATGTAATTGGTGTTCTACCAATTGGAGCTGGTACAAGCGTCCAAGTGTTCTGACTCATTAAAGCAGTATATTCTTCCTTCATGGCATCAAGCCAATGTTGAGACTGAGATGCTTCTTTGAAGGATACAGGTTCAATAAGAGGTGGAGTTTGAATAAGTGTTTGACATTTGTAAGATGGTTTAAGTGAACCTGTTTGTTTTCTTGTGAACATGTGATGTTTAGGCGGCTGAGGTGGAGGTGGAGGTGAAGGTGGAGGTGGATTTGAAGAGTATGAAGATGGTTGAGAAGGAACAGTAGATGAACTAGTTTCTTGGGAAGAGTTTTCAGTGGTTGAGGTGGAGGATGAACTATGATTATAAGTTGGTAGTGAATTAAATGGCTGAGTAAGTGAAGAGAGATTTATAGAGGGAAAAAGATCAACAAAATTTGATGAATTTGATGTTGTAGTAATAGAGGGTGTGTTAGGAGTAGAGGCAAAAGGAAAAATAGACTCATCAAATCTGACATGTCTTGAAATATATAGTTTTGAAGAAGAAAGAGATTGGCATTTATAGCCTTTAGAATAAGAACAGTAGCCTAAGAACACACACCTTTCAGAGGTTGGAGTAAATTTGTGTTGGTTATAAGGTTTGATCCAAGGGTAGCACAAACACCCAACCACTCTTAGATGATTATATGAAGGTTTAGTTTTGTACAGGAGTTCATATGAGCTCAGTTTATTAAGGGAAGGACTTGGGAGTATATTGATTAAATATACAGCTGCAGATAGTGCCTCACACCAATACTTCATAGGTAAAGAAGCATGAGTTAAAATGGAGAGTGTTGTCTCTATTAAATGTCTATGTTTGCGCTCAGAAACTCCATTTTGCTCAGGAGTGTGAGGGCAAGATGTTTGATGAACTATTCCCAAAGACTGAAGATAGAGTTTAAATGCATTGCTTGTATACTCTCCTCCATTATCTGATCTCAAGCATTTAATAGTGGTGTGAAACTGATTTTGTATAAGTGTAGAGAAGGACTTAAACACTTCATAAACTTCTGATTTATACCTTAATGGATAAACCCAGCTGAACCTGCTAAAATCGTCTACAAACAATACATAATATATAAAAGATGAGCAAGAAGCTGTATGTGATGGACCCCAAACATCACTGTGAATAATATCAAAAGGTTGTAGAGATTTAGAAGTGGACAGATTAAAAGGAAGTTTATGTGCCTTAGAAATAGCACAAGAGTTACATTTAATCCCAAAATGATCTAATCTAGTGTTTAAAATACAAGCTAAAGGAGCTAAAGCTTGTGAAGATGGGTGGCCTAATCTTAAGTGCCACAATTCAGCTGGAGATGAGACCATTTTTTAGGACAAACACCTCAGGGACTTATTGATGCAATTATGAACTTGTGAAGTAGATGCATGTTCACCAGATGATAAAGGATATAAACCATCTTTACATGGGCCCTGAAACAGCAGTTTGTGTGAGGTAACATCATGAATAGAAACTGAACTCGAGGAGAAAGTGATTACACAGTTATTATCAGCTGTAAACTTCGAGATAGATAATAGATTTGAAGATATAGAGGGCACATGAAGTATAGATTGTAAAGAGAAAGCTGAGTAAGGAGTGAGAAGCTTACTGTGACCAATGTTTGCAATTTCAAGAGCTTGGCCATTTCCTACTGAAACAGAACTTGATCCACTATATGATTGAGATTGCTGAAGTAGATTGGGATCATTAGTTACATGACTGTTTGCACCACTATCTAAATACCATGTTTCAGGATCATAACTTTGATTTGGAGTATATGAAGCAGAGTTATTAGTATATTGAGGATTATTAGTTGAATGAGCAGCTAAAACAACTCGGTTTTGTGCTCGTGGTGAAGGATAATTCACCATATCAGTTCTATACCAACAATCAAGTGCACTATGCCCAAATCTAGTGCAAATTTGACAGGTAGGAGCATTAGAATTCGTACCATAAGTTTGAGATGAGGGAGCTCCAAGTATAGATGAATTTTGATTGGAAAATTGTCTTCCTCTGCCTCGATTTGCATATCCTCTACCTCGATTTGAAGGACCACGACCTCTTCCAACATTTGCTGCAGAATTTGAAGTAGATGAGGTAAATAACGCAGTATGTTGATGAGAATTATCAACTGAATCAGCCATTTTCATATATAGTTCTTCGGATACGAGCAAGCTTCCAAGAGAATGAAAGCTAAGTGTTGAGGTTTGGGCATTAGTAATTCGTATACTGGATTTGAACTGATTATACTCAGCAGGTAAACCTTTGAGCGTATACATAATCACATCTTCAAGAGGTAACGAAGCAGCAGCTGTGTCTAAACCATCGCAAATGTCCTGTATGGTAGCTAAATATTCTGTCATTGTTTTCTCCCCTTTCTTAAGATTACAAAGCTTCATCTTCAGTTGATGAACATGAGTTCTGCATTGATTGACGAACAATTCTTCAAGTTTTACCCAAACATCATGAGCAGTTTGAGATCGAACAACTTGTGAGAAAACTGAAGGAATCATGGATGATAGAAGTGAAACCTTCAGTTGATGATCTTCAATCAACCACGTAGAGTGTGTAGAATCAGTAGATGAAGGTGGAGAAGTTGATTTCGTAACATGATTCAAATAACCATGAGCTTCTAACACAACTTCGAGTTGAGCTTTCCACAAAACATAATTTGTAGAATCGAGTTTGATTTGAACGAGAGAGGACCAGTTTTGACGAAGCAAGAGTAATCCAGCTGGTATTTCTGAGCTGGATGAGATATGAGGTGTTGATGATGATGAAGAGGCCATGAATTAGAACGAATGATAGAGAAAGAAACAAAAGAAAGTTTTGAGATGCGCGGAAACAAGATCGATTTTAGTTCGAAGAATAGCAAAGCTTCATGAATTGCGCCATTAATGGCGATGAAGAAGCTTGTTTCTTCAGTATAGCTCTGATACCATGTAGAAATAGAGAAGAGAAGAGATAGAGAGAATAGAGAGAAGAGATATATTGTTATTGATTGAATGATCCGTTTACATCATGTTGGTCAAGTATATATACAAGTCTAAGATTCTATTGTGATGCTAACAACTTATTGTTACAGTTTGTTAGATTACAGTTGGCTTTTCTTGTCACTCAAGTCTCTTATCTTATCACTGAGGACTAATTAATTTCTGGTTACAATATCGTTTACAATCGCTCTTAAATTCGGTCTTGCTGATAGATGAATTACAAGGTTAGATATATAATATATAAACTTACAAACTAAGGTCGGAAAAATTATTTCACTTGAAGTTTTACTTTAAACTAATAGATTGCAAGTGCATTAATAGGCTATATATAGTAATGTGGTTTTTTGTTTTCATGTCAGGTTGTCTGTCGACCAGTGAGAACTTGAAACCCATCCTGCCAATGTGTGGCACCGACAGACGGTAGGAAAGGAGTTCGGGAGTATTAATTAAATCTCAAATGCAAGAAGATGGTCAAAACGAGCAAATCTATGATTCTTTAATGCTTCCGAACAAAATAAAAATTTAAGACTTCAATATCCAATACTCCATTATTAATTAAATTAATGTTTTTGAATATGCTAGGGACTTGTACCTAGACTAGACGTTTCTAATGCGTTTTGCATTAGGTTAATAGCCAATTTATTCAAACTTTTAACTCCGTCCAAAAAAAAAAAAAAAAACTTTTTACCAAAATAGAGAACTGATTAGCAAAATAATGAATTAATTATACATGAAAAGAATATTGAATAATTATTAATTTTTTTTAGAATTATTAAATGCCTGTTTGGAAATGTTTTTCAGAAAAATGTTTGAAAGTAAAATTTTAAAAATGTTTTAGACTTTAAAAAGACTTTTAAAAGAATCATCAAATATGTATTTTTAAAATGTATTTCAAGTAGTTTTAGATTTCAAAAATTTTTTTAATAATTTTTTTTATATTTCAATTTAATTTTAAAAGCATTTTTTTAGTTTAAAAAAAAACACTTCCAAACGGGCCCTAAATCAAAGCGGATACATTTTACTTTTCATTCTAAAAGAGATGCAAAAACCGTCGACAAACGTTTTCCTTTTATAAATATTCTTCTTTTTCTTTCATGAGTAACTCGTGCCGACCCCAATCCTCCGTACAGGGCCACTAAATCACCGCGACCACCCTTTCCTCCTTTCGACGGGTTGTGGGGTCCACAGATGTCTCAACCCAACTCGTTTCCCTCAACGACCATCATCTCTCGATCCGAACAAAGCCGGGACTATATCTTTGAAACGCCACAAAACTGGTCCCCCACCGGACATCTAGAAAACAACAACATCCTCGAAAAATGTCCCCAGCCAATTCGACCAAACAAACTCTTTTCCTAGAAACAAGGATGATTTGTCGCCCATTGGTAAGGCAACGGTGGAAAGGTTGGCAACGTTGTTTAACATAAATCAAATAGGGATGTTACTTGCAATCAATGTTTATAACGAATTGGTTAAGAATTCTCTGCAAGAAAAGGTACATGAGAAAGCGGTAGAGGAAGGGGCTCATATGGCAAAAATATCAGATATTATTAAGGCTGTAACAGACTAACCGAGGTTCTCCTTTGTTAAGGTTATTAGTGGAATGGATTTAGGGTCCGAGTTTGGCTAAAAAACCGATCACAGAAAAACCAGAACAACAAGCATAAATCAACATACTTTAGTGAAGGGAATTAAAACCTTGGGTTTGTAGGCGACGTTGTTTATGATGAAAAAACATGTCCTCAATTAATACGTACGATTAGGAAAAAAAGTGTATGGTTATAAGGTATGGTTAATACTTTCATTATTCGATTACTTGGACATAGAAATATAGGTTATAAGTATTTGTTGATGATTTTGGACCATATCTAGAAGTCTAAGGTGCACACTGATCTAGTTGATGTGGGGTTTGGCTTTTTTATGGCAGGATGGGGGCTGATAAGCCAAAAATAAACCGTCGATACTAGCTCTGATACAAAGGGGTCTGAATAGCTGAGACCAAGGATATAAGGGTCACATTGAGGTTAAAATTATATCTATCGAGGATAGAAGAGTGTAAAACTCTATTCAGGATGGATATGCCGAGAGTTCCAAGTTATTTATAGTCGACATTTGTAGACAATGTCTTTGGATCCTCACAAGGATATATTGCAGTGAAGGCCCCACAATATCCGAACTGCATGCTTGTCTCTGCCTAATATTGTACACCACACTAGCTTTCTGCGTGCGCCTGTAACATCTATAAATACCCCATTATTAAGCTGAAATGGTGATGTCTTATTTTATATGATAGAATAATCGTATCACGAGACATAATTTTTGGGGTATTAGTACTTAGTTGAGGGGTTTTCCTATTATTTTGTGTTTCTCTTCCCATTTCGTCTTTCATGCTACTTTTAGAGATGTTGTGTGTTAAATGTGTGTCAAGTGTACAACTAATAGGTACTTGGATTCTAAGGTACCCCGAGACGATGATAAGAAGTCAAGAAAACAAGATTACCCCAAAGCCACGACGTTAGAGGACAAATCAACAACTTTGGGACATGTAGAGGGTTTAACGTCTAGACTTGAATATTGACTTACTAGAGTCACCACGAGCAATAGACTAGAATTCTAGATGAGCCTTTTGGTTTCGTGGTCTACAGATTTATCACCATATTCATCACATGTATCATCATGTAAGTCATTATCATATTCGACCAAGGGGTCGTGTCCCAATGATTTCAAATCAACCTCTATGCATTCTCCACTAGTTAAACATAATTGAGAGTCCGCTGTGTCTAAGATAGTCATATCAATTATAGAAATAGTTATCAAAACTCTGATAGTCAAAATAGATTTTGCATCTCATAATTCTGCACTCTACCCATGACGATCGTTTACATTCCCGACAACTTTTTACCCTTTTCGGGATTTCTTTGCATTTAGCGACAACAATATGTCCAATTGTATGCCTTTATTTTACGCACATTATTAGCGACGGCGATAGTATATTGTCGCTAATGTTATGAAGTTTTGTTGCTAAAGAGTTTATCAGCAACTATGATATTTCGTCGATATAATTGTCGTTGCTAAAGATGTACTAGAGACAAATTTTTCTTTACTAATAATCTTTACTATTAGATATGAAAGTTTTTCGTTGCTATATATTTTTTTTATTTTTTTTATACTCCAACAATGGCGAAGTACGTGAAGTATCACTAAATGAATTATTATTAACAACTATTATGTATCGTGACTAAGAAGTTTGTCGCTAAATATAGAAAACGTAGTAGTGCCTACCATGCACAAATGGGTATAGAACACCTTTATTTTTATTTTTTTTGGACAAGTATAGAACACCTTAAAGTGAGAATTCTATCTTCATAAATTGTATGTATAACCCTTATTAAATTATAACGGATTTAATAAACGAGCAAATGACAATGTATCACAATAACAAAGAGGAAAAGGCAAAATTGCCTTATGGCCTTTATGAAAGGTGGCCGACAAATTGTTTGAATTATAATAAGATTAGTGCATTTTAGAGTGTCATTACTAGTATCAAATCAACTGGATATAATATTGATAGTGTTAAAAGAATTGATAAATATTATATATAATGGAGTTCAAACTTATTGAAAAAAAATGTATAATTAGGGACTTTATAATAATTTTTACAATGATTATTAATATTTAATAGTAAAGAAAGCGTATTAAAAAGAAAATTGTAAAAAAAGGCACCTTACGTGTTACAAAAATAATTATGCTTTTCCTTTTTAAATATATATAAAAGCTATTGAGTTTGAAATTATTTTAATTCTAACTACTAGACTAACTATCGATCTTAATTATACCTTTTCATCATTTTTATGCTCTAAAATGAGTAGCTGGTGTATTAGTCATGTTTTGCACTATAGTAGGTGGCGTGATATATTTCGAACAAAAAAAAAAAAGTGGCGTGATATATGAATAATATTGATTTTTTTAATTTTTTCTGCTTTATTTTATATATTCATATCATACATATAAAAAAATAAAAATAAAATATTATATACTATTTAAAATCAATACCATTCAAGTATACTATCCATGATGTAGTGTGATTGGTTAGTTATAAATAGTTAATCTATTTATTTTCTTGATCTGATTAACGATTTATTGTCAACTTTTTTTTTCAAAATCTTACTCATACATTATATAAAAACCAGAAATCAGCCTATCCCGGAGGGTAAGTCATCGTTTTTCAAGAGTCTAGCTAATTGACATGGTAAAGGACAAGACAAATCCCCAAGTATGTTGCCCTCTGGCGTATACTTGGCCATCCAATCAGAAACTAAGTTCTTACTTCTCTTGATAAAGAAGAAATGAGGATTACAATTTTCAGAAATAAAATAAATACTCCTAATAATATTACAAATCAAGGGAGAATGTATGTGTAATTTATTAGTTAAGGGAAACATAAGGTTTTTGCAGTCCTTCTCTATAATGCATTGCTTCCCTTCATACGTCCTAGCAAGAAGACAAGCTTTGAGTACCCCCAATGTCAAGGTGGCTAACGGTCTGTTCCGGACCGGTTCCTAGCGAACCTGGGCCTTATCGGTCCGGCTTACCGGTTCCTCGTTACCGGTTCCGGTCTGGTCCGTTACTAAAAAGGAAGAAGGGGAGAACCAGACCATTTAGGGAACCGTCTAAACCGGATCATGTTCCGGTTCCGGTCCGGTCCAGTTCTTAGCGGTTCTATATTGTGTTTTTTATAATATTTTATTTGTTGTTTAGGTGGGTAGGGAATAGGGATTAAATGGTTTGATCTGATGTTGAAAATGTTAAGGGCCTTATTAGGGGTGTTGGGTTTATTTGCGTTGGGTTTAATGGGTTGGGCTATAAATAATTGGGCTAAAAACCTAAAATAATGAAATATAAAAAAATTAACGGACCGGGTCCGGTCCGGTCCCCTTTATTTTAAAAAAAATGAAGAACCAGTCTAGTAGCTTGTGGACCGGTCCGGTCCGGTTCCGTGCCTCCGTTTACTTTCACTCCGGTCCGGTTCTCGAGTTGACCGGTCTGGTTCGGTCCGTAGGACCGTTTGAACCGGACCGTTGGTCACCTTGACCCCAATACTTCAGCTTCAAGTGGACCTTCAGCTGCTACAACCCAAGATTTGCAATCCAAAACTGCTCATTTTTCATCTCTGGATATACAAGCAAATAGCACTTTTTTTATTAGCATATGATGTTGGCATATAGCCTCCCTTAATAGGTTGTTTTAATGTGACAAATCCTCTTGTGTTTAGTGTGCTAATTACTCTTGTTATATATATTCCTTCTTGCACTCTTTTTCATCAAAAAGCACTTCTTTATCTTTTAGATCAAAGCTTTATTGTTATATGTTATGAAACTAATTCTCATATAAATACTTTTAACCTTATCTTTGTGTACATTGAGAATTAGCTCTAGTGATCAACTTCAAAGGTTCTTAGAATGATGTTTCCAACAACTTTCGTGAAGAAGATTTATTGATCCAAGTCATTATCCTTCAAAGTTACTTGGCGCGGTACACCGGACGAATGGCGCGGTACACCGGACCAAGAATGCGGACCAGGGCGCGGTGCAGAGGCTAGCCCGTCAGTAAGTTAGAAAATCAAACCATTGAAGTGCGGTACACCGCAAGAAAGGTTTTTCTGCACAAAAGACAAGTCATAAGTAATATATCCGTTGGGAGATTAATAGATCCGTTGGACCCAAGTCTTATGACCGTTGGAAGCCATTTTCTACTATAAATTGAAGCTCTTTGAAGGCTACAACTACACCAACTAATTACTAACACTAAGGGGCTTAATTGCTATCATTCAAGAAGGTGTCAAGTGCTATACATAGTCAAAATCAATCTTAGTGAGCTTATAAATCCTTTCAAGGAGTTAATCAATTAAGCCACAAGGTTCTATCCACTCAAGAGGAGTAATCAAGCTTATAGTCATATCCACTCTTTTAGGAGTTTAGTTACAAGCTCTTATAAGCAACCCTTTAAACACTTTGTTGCTATCCTCTTAAATCTAGGTCTTGTAATAGATAGATTAAGAGAGAATTCAAGTATAGGGAGTATACTTGGTATCCTTGTGTTGTGATTACACAAGTGTTTTGTCCTTCGTGTTATCGAAGAGTTTGTAAAGGTTATTGTGTTCTCGACCCGGTTAAGAGAGACACGGAAGCTTAGTGAAAAGCTTGAAATCCTAAGGAGGCTTCCTTAGGTAGTGGATGTAGGGAAACCGAACCACTATAAATCGTGTGTATCTTTCTATCCCTACTCTATTTACTTTCCGCACTTTATATGTTTGATAATATGCTAGCATGAGTATTGTGATATTGTTTATCTAGGTTATCTAACATATAGTCTTCTAGATTAGTTTAAGATATTGGATTGACGATTTACTTGTTATACTTTTATATCAAACCTCTAACTTACCTTTGCATGATCCTATAAGAGTTTGATTTAATTAGTTGACTTAGAAGTTTTCTCTTAAACTTATAATTGTCCAAAAGATTTTTTAATTAGGCATTAATCTTATTAGTAATCCTATTCACCCCCCCTCTAGGACTTTCAATTGGTATCAGAGCCTAACTCTACGTGAATAGCTTAATCGTTAGTAGAGTAAACGATAATGGAATTTAATCTTTTGGAAAGTTCGTCTTCTACTCGACCTCCACTTTTTGTAGGAACTTACTATTTTGCTTGGAGAACAAAAATGGAGGAATTTATCAAAGCCGAAGATCCCGATCAATGGAGAATCGTTATGGAAGGTCCATTCGTTCCTTATAGAGAGGAGCTAAATGAAGCGGGAGTTCTTAAGCTAAATCAAGAAGAAAAAGATTTTGATGAACTCACCATTGAGGAAAAGGCTAAGCTCACTCAAAATGCAAAACCGATGTACACTCTCATTCGTGGAATTTCCGAAGAAATTTTCTCACAAATGTTAGATTGTAAATCCGCAAAAGAACTTTGGAATCGTTTGGAGTTTTTATATGGAATTGTCGGAAATGACGAAGAAGAAGAAGTCTTAATCCATGATGAATCTCATGACAATTCTAAACCAAATCATGAGGTAGCACTCTATCCTAACTCTTTATCTCTTCCTTATAATTATGGTGATATTAGGCAAATTTCATCCCTTCTCAAAATTCTTGATTCTCAAATCCATTTGAATAATCTTATGTTAAAAAAGAGTAAAGTTGAGCTAAAGAATTGTTTTAAATGTTGTATCACTTTGGATGATATTCTTGGCAATACTAAAAACCCTTGTTTTGAAAATATTTTTTCTTCAAATAAATGGCAACATCCTATGAAGAAAAATTTAGAAGGTTTTATAAAATTGGATGAAGCTTTTTCCCTCGCTCTTGAAACTTTAAAAAATCATCCTCTTTCAAATGTCACTCCTTTTGATCCAAATGGCTTTTTTTTAAAAAAATTATTTTTAAGTGATAATTTGGATATTGGAAAGAATGTGGGATCTTCATGTTCAAAACCCTCACATAGTAGCTCTACTCGAAAAAGAAGTTCTTGCAATTATTGTGCTAAACCCGGTCATCATGCTTCTACGTGTCATTACCATGAACAACTTGAAAGTGGATCTTTGATACCTTCATGGGAAAAACCAATATGGATCGTGACAAATGCTAACAACATTTCCGGATCCATTCCACCTCGGTTACCATAAGTAATATTTATTGAAGGTGTTGAGCGTCAAGAAAATGGAATTTTATGCAAAAGGACGTTCAAACCTCATAAAAGGAAAATACGGTGAATTCTTTCCTTTCTTCTTTTTATGTTTATGTTTTTTTTTGTGTTCTGTGTGTATTTTCAACTATGTGCTATTATCTTGTGTTTCTTGACCTTTTCATGCTTAAATGTTGCTTTGTTTTTACATTGGGTCTTTTTGTACTTTTATGAAACTTAGGGGTATTTGTGATATAAACTGCTTTATAAGTTTTCGGGGTTTTCCATGGTATTTCTTTTCAAAACAAAGATGCTCAAAATTATTTTATACCATTCCGAATCTTTTGGGGAAGTTTCGAATGTGTTTCGGGTGTTTTTAAAAGAATCAAAAAATTCATTTTTTGTGTCCAAACCGAACACTTTTGCGGTGCACCGGACCATTCCGCGGTACACCGCGTCTCAGGGTTTCAGCAGTTTTATTTTTTCTTTTATTTTTTCGCCCAGCTTTTTTTTAACAGCGCGGTACACCGCAAGATTCCCGCGGTACACCGCAGGTTAGGTTTTTTGACAGCTTCAGTAGGCCGTTTTCTCTTCTATTCTCTTCATTCCACCATTAAAACATTTCCTCTCCTCCTCCTTGGCGATTTCCGGCCACCGTTGCTCCGTCTCCACCACCAAAACACCCATCTTCACCCTTTAAATCACTTCTCTCTCTCTCTCTCTCTCTCTCTCCTTCATTACTCACTTCCCCTCTTCACCATGAGAGAAAAGAAAGCTGCTCCAAAGAAGAAAACCACCACCGGAGCCTCCTCCAGCCGCCGCCGTGCTCCTTCTCCGGCGAGGTCACCAACACCTCCTCCACTCCGGCCATTCGAGCCTCTCCCGGGTAGAACTTTTAGTGATTCGGCTTTTCCAACGGGTGAAAATTCTCTTCTTGATCTTTTTAAATTTCAAGGTTGTGATAATGTATTTGCATATTCGGGTACTCAATTAGCAAGTGGATTAATTGAAGAATTTTACAAAAACTTTGAATTTGATAGTGCAAATAACTTAGTAAAATCATCCGTTTCGGGTACCGCTTTAAGATTAAAATTGCATGTGTTATGTGCTCGTTATAGTATTCCGTTCGATGGTTTTAGTGGTTTTTGGTCAAGTGGTTGGGATGGCTCCACTCTTGATATAATCGGTCAAAATGAGGTTATAGATTTCGTTAATAGTAGGATGGTTATTCCCGATGGTAATTGGAATTTGCGTAGTTTTGATCCGGAATTTATTGTGGCTCATAAGTTTCTTATTTCGGCCATAATTCCGAAGGACAAACATGATCCAAAGTTAATCCCGTATGAAGCTTATCTACTATTCTTGATCTTTGCTAAGCGTCCGATTAATATTTTTGCTATTATGTTCAAATGGATGAACCATGCTCGAACCGCAAGAGATAAAGTCCCCTATGGTATATTTCTTACTAAAATCTTTGAGGGAAGTGAAATCTCATTAGGAGGAACAAATGTGAAATCTATTGATAAAGCGTGGTGTTTCGACTATAGCACAATCAAGAGGATGAAATTTGCTATCTATAACAACTCATATGTTTCGCTTTCGGTTATTAATCGTATTTCGGATATTGCTATTCGAAATCGTATCCTACAAGCTAAGGGAGGAACTTTTGGTCCGGAGATTAACACACTTGAGCTATTGGATATTCCGGGTCAACAAAATCCTATCCCAAATGAGCCTCCTCAAAACCCAACTCATGAGAATCCGCCTAATCCTTCTAGTTTCGAAGGTGCTTTATCTCGGTTTATGGATTACATTGGTAGAAAATTTGAGGTTTTAGAGGAAAAGATAGAAAGGAAATTTGGAGTGTTGGAGGAGAAAATAGGAAATCTTGCTAGTGAATTGTCGTGTGTTAAGAATGATGTCTCATGCATCAAAGATGATGTTTCACATCCTCGAAGCCGTTCTAGAAGCCGCTCTCCCCGGGAATTGCGTTAAATGGTTGTGGTCTTTGGTGTTTGGTGTTTGGTCTTTTAATCTTCTTTATCCTTCTAAGTGTTTTATGTGTTTCTTTTTAGTGTCTTGGACTAAGTTTGTGTTGCTTTAATTATTTATGGGTCCGTGTTTTGGACATCTAGGATATTATTGCTACATGTTTATTTGGATAATGGTTTAGGATGCTTTATGTTTAACTTGGTTTGATTTTGATATTTGATCTAGTATGCTATGGTGTTTAATTTGATATTTGTTTTAGTATGCTATGATTTTATTTTGGAAATTTAATGTTTAGTTGCTTCAAATTTATGCTTTGATATTACTAACATTTTCCTTGATGATATAGGTACTATTGCTCTCTTATCCTTGTTCTTATCCTTTATTGCATTTTAGTCCCTTTAGTTTGTTCAAATTTTGTATTTGTTCTTAAAATGGTTGAAAAATGCACTTAGGTTCCTAAAAGTTTTAAAAATTGACAAATGACTTTTTGGCCCTATATTTTTCAAAAATTATATTTTACCCCTAACTTTCTTAAAAATGATTTCAAAATATCTTTTTGGGGAAAAATTGTAGATCACACTTTTACAAAATTAAAACAATCTTTATGCATTTTGTAAGGGGGAGCTTTTATTAGAACTCTAATGCTTTGGCTAATCTTTTATCTCATACATTGCAACTAATCGTTTGTGTCATTAGAAAGCATATGAAATGAAAATCTATCGATCAAAGAGTTGGTAAAAAGTCTCTATCTCTTAGCTCTTCAATTATCTAACCTTGTGCATCTCTTTCTAAAAATGTTTTAATCTCCAAACTCTTGCACACTATTAGAAACGTTGTTTAAAATCTATTCACTTGAGTTTTAGCTCTTCCATTCGTAGTTGTTAACCCCGTCTTTTTGATGAAGACAAAGGGGGAGAAATATGTGCACTAAAACTTTCAAAACTTGCACGCCTTAAAAACTCACAAATGCATCTCAAATCTTATATGCTTATTGTGAGGGGGAGCTTAATTTCATTAGTGCTTAAACTTTCATATCATTCCTAAGGTGTTTTAGTAGGGGTGGAAATCGGATCCGAAATTTCCGATTTCCGACTTTTCCGATCCGAAAATTCCGATTTCGGAACAACTTATTACGGTTCCGAAATTCCGAAATTCCGATTTCCGATTTTTCCGAAAAAATAGGATCGGAATTGGAACTATATATAAATTTCCGAAATTTCCGAAATTTCCGGGTTTTCCGATCCGATTTTTTTTCCGAAATATATTTCCGACTTTTATTTCCAGTTTTTATTTTCGAATTGTATTTCCGATTTTACATTTCCTATATTAAATAAATAATAAATATTAATATAAGAAAAAAATATACAATCAGAAATGTTGAAAATTTTCATAACAAAAGAAGAAAAGAAAATCTAAACATTGAAAGAGTGAAACACAATGATACATTTTTTTATATTAGGAAAATAACGAAAAACAATAAACCTGATAAAACCTAAAGGATAAGGCTAACCCATTTCTTCACATTTTACATTACCTTCCCACGAAGCCTAATATCTATTTTTTATGTAATTTAAAAAGTAATTTTAAAAGTAATTCACAATCATTGTTTTTTACCTTTTGTTACTTATGTTACTTCTATTACAGTTTTTTTACCTTTTGTTACTTATGTTATTTCTGTTATTGTTCATGAAGTTTATAAGTTAAGCTTTTTAACTACTGTTACATGAAAAGTTTTATAAGTTTTGTTTTTAACTATCTTCATGTAAGTGATAAACTGTTGCACCGATTTTCAACCATTAGTCCTGCAATTTCCGAAACAAAAGTTCCGAAATTCCGAACCCAAAATTCCGAAATCTCCGAACAAAAATTTCCGAAATTTCCGTGCCGAAATTTCCGAATTTCCGGCAAATTCCGAAATTCCGAATTAGGAATTATTTTTCCCAGGTCCGAAAAATTGGATAGGAATTGGAACTGAAAAAATCTATTCCGAAAAAAATAGGAATTTTTCCGAAAGACCCTTTTTCCGATCCGTTCCTTCCGATTTCCACCCCTATGTTTTAGTGAAGGATTTGTCATCATCAAAAAGGGGGAGATTGTTGGCATATAGCCTCCCTTAATAGGTTGTTTTAATGTGACAAATCCTCTTGTATTTAGTGTGCTAATTACTCTTGTTATATATATTCCTTCTTGCACTCTTTTTCATCAAAAAGCACTTCTTTATCTTTTAGATCAAAGCTTTATTGTTATATGTTATGAAACTAATTCTCATATAAATACTTTTAACCTTATCTTTGTGTACATTGAGAATTAGCTCTAGTGATCAACTTCAAAGGTTCTTAGAATGATGTTTCCAACAACTTTCGTGAAGAAGATTTATTGATCCAAGTCATTATCCTTCAAAGTTACTTGGCGCGGTACACCGGACGAATGGCGCGGTACACCGGACCAAGAATGCGGACCAGGGCGCGGTGCAGAGGCTAGCCCGTCAGTAAGTTAGAAAATCAAACCATTGAAGTGCGGTACACCGCATGAAATCTTGCGGTACACCGCAAGAAAGGTTTTTCTGCACAAAAGACAAGTCATAAGTAATATATCCGTTGGGAGATTAATAGATCCGTTGGACCCAAGTCTTATGACCGTTGGAAGCCATTTTCTACTATAAATTGAAGCTCTTTGAAGGCTACAACTACACCAACTAATTACTAACACTAAGGGGCTTAATTGCTATCATTCAAGAAGGTGTCAAGTGCTATACATAGTCAAAATCAATCTTAGTGAGCTTATAAATCCTTTCAAGGAGTTAATCAATTAAGCCACAAGGTTCTATCCACTCAAGAGGAGTAATCAAGCTTATAGTCATATCCACTCTTTTAGGAGTTTAGTTACAAGCTCTTATAAGCAACCCTTTAAACACTTTGTTGCTATCCTCTTAAATCTAGGTCTTGTAATAGATAGATTAAGAGAGAATTCAAGTATAGGGAGTATACTTGGTATCCTTGTGTTGTGATTACACAAGTGTTTTGTCCTTCGTGTTATCGAAGAGTTTGTAAAGGTTATTGTGTTCTCGACCCGGTTAAGAGAGACACGGAAGCTTAATGAAAAGCTTGAAATCCTAAGGAGGCTTCCTTAGGTAGTGGATGTAGGGAAACCGAACCACTATAAATCGTGTGTATCTTTCTATCCCTACTCTATTTACTTTCCGCACTTTATATGTTTGATAATATGCTAGCATGAGTATTGTGATATTGTTTATCTAGGTTATCTAACATATAGTCTTCTAGATTAGTTTAAGATATTGGATTGACGATTTACTTGTTATACTTTTATATCAAACCTCTAACTTACCTTTGCATGATCCTATAAGAGTTTGATTTAATTAGTTGACTTAGAAGTTTTCTCTTAAACTTATAATTGTCCAAAAGATTTTTTAATTAGGCATTAATCTTATTAGTAATCCTATTCACCCCCCCTCTAGGACTTTCATATGAAGCATCACAATTAATCTTAATAAGGTTAGAAGGAGGGGGAATCCATTTGTCCTTATTATCTATCACATGTTCAGATGAAGTATTAGATCTATTAGAATTAACAATGGGCTTAATGGGCATTAAAACTTCTGATCCAGTGTTCAAACTACTAACTGATAAAGGGATATATATATATATATATCAGTATTTATATTTTCCTTCATCTCAAGAGAGTTAACCTTAGGAAAGTTGGTGTTTTTATTCCTCCCATATACTACGAGCTTTTCTAGCTGTATAAGTACGTGAAAGAGGAGTATTTCTAAAGATATATTCATTTCTATCTTTCCAGATATGCCAACAGATGGATGCAATTTGCTCCATAAGCATATTTGTTTTACTATCCTTTTTATCCATTTTACTTATAATATTCGCCATCCAAATATCCGTTCTGGATGAAAATTGGTTGCAAGTATATAAGTTTAATGGAGAATGAAACCATACCGCTCTAGAACAGGGGAAATTAAAGATGAGGTGTTCCAAATTTTCAACATCAGAGTGACAGATTGTACACATATTGGCATCAGTCAGTTTTCTATTATAAATGTTCTCTTGAGTAGGAAGAATATCTTTAAGGGCTTTCCACATAAAATTCCTTATCTTAGGAATAGATTTCATATTCCATACCAGTTTCCAAATATCTGCATCTATGTTATGAGAAGAGCTGGGCTTATTATTATTGTTTTCTTGAGTTAAAATTTCATGTTCAATTTTTAATACATGATTAACAGCCTTAACAGTATAATTACCATCAGTGCTAAGTGTCCAAGTAATAGTATCCTCTGTAGGATAAAGATGTATGAAAGTATTGAAAACCTTATTAGTAGTATCACTTGAGAAATTCTCATTTATCAGAGGAATATTCCATTGCTGATGACAACATTTTTTTCCACAAAGCCTCTTATGAGGATATAAATAGTTTCAATGATATTATGAATAAATATGCTTACTCAACAAGTTTGACTCTAAATCTTAAAATGTGGGGTTAAATATAGTGCTAATACACCACAATATATTCAATGTATAGCTAGAAAAAATGGATATTGAATATTACCAACAATCTTGGAACTTATTTGGGTATCCCAAATGAATGGGGAAGATCCAAAGTTAGAGATCTCAATAATTTAATTGATAAAGCTCTAAAAAATTGATAACTGGTAAAGAAATACTTATTAAATCTGTTATCCAAAGTTTACCAAATTATTATATGTTTTTCTTTCTTCTCCTAAAATGAATTTGTGGCATTATTACTAGTCATATAGCTTGGTTTTGGTGGGGAAGTAAAGGAAAAAATAAAATTCAGTGGTTTAGCTGGCCATCCCTTACTCAAAGTAAAAATAAAGGAGGTTTAGGATTTAGGGATCTACACCTCATGCATATTGCCTTACTTGGAAAGCAGTCCTGAAATTTATTTAATAATAAGAATACCTTATTATATAAAACCCTCAAAGGGAAATACTTCCCTGATTGTAGCTTTTCTGAGGCAAAATTGGGTTCAAAGCCCTCCTGGGGTTGGAGAAGTATACTCACAGGAAAAGATCTAATTTTTGCCAACACATTAAATGGAAATATGGAAATGGTAAGTCCATCATTGAAACTATTTATTTCCTCATAAGCCTAGGGCAGTGTCTACTAATTTTAATACCTTCCAGTAGCCCATGATTAATTTTATCATTTATCAAGGCTGAGAGTGTTTGAGTGACTATACAGAAGAGTAGGGGGTTAGGGGATCACCCTGTCTCAACCCCCTTTTGGGATTGTTCAAAGGGTAAGACTGCCCATTAATTAACACGGAGTATGTTATAGAGGAGACACAATTCATGATTTTTTTTGCACTAGATGGGACTGAATCCCACTGTTTGCATTAAGCTTTCAAGAAAATCCTATTGTACAAACTCATAGGCTTTTTGTATATCAGCCTTTACAATCATATCATATTGTTGAGACTTTCTTTTTTGTTTTAAATAAGTGACCATTTCATGATCCACCATAGAGTTTTGCTAGATAAATCTCCCAGGGATAAAAGTAGACTGATTCTCATCTATGATAATATTTAATAGAGTTTGAAGTCTATTAACAAGGACCCGATAAATGATTTTATAGATGAATTTTGAGACACTAATTGGTCTATGATGTTTTATAGTTGTAGGGTGATCCATTTTTGGGATGAGGGAGATTAGGGTGTTATTTATCTCAGCTAAACTCGTATTGTTGTACCAAAAATCATTTATGATTTTAATAACCACCAGTTTTATAATATGCTAGTATTTCTTTTAGAAAAAACATGGGTAGCCATCAGGTCCAGGGGATTTATTAGCCCCTAGTTCCAAGACAGCCTTTTCAATTTTAGGTATTTATATGGGTTTTAGTAGAGAGTTATTCATATTCTCATTAATACAAGGTTTGATAATATCAAGAATGGATTTATAATCTCTAGGGACCATATCTTTAAAGATATTGTTAAAATAAGAAAGAATTTTATCAGTATTATCTTCCTTTTTATCAAGACACTGACCATCTTCATTCATAATCCTATTTATTTTGTTAAAACACCTTCTTTCTTTAGTAGTTGCAAAGAAAAAGTTGTATTCTTGTCACCCCTTTTGAGTCATTTGTTTCTAGATCTGGAGACGCAAAAGTCCTTTTCTCTAGTCCAAATAGTTTCAATCTCTTTGGTAATAGCTTAGTATCTGTCTCTACTATAATCAGAAGCCTTCTTACTGTTAGTAATGGCCTCCAATTCCATTAGTAGAGAATCAATCCTTTTAAATTTTCTCTTACACCAAACTGTAAGAATGCATTTGCACATATTCAAGTGTGACACCAATTTATATCCTCTATTAGGAGAGCATTTTTTCCTACTAAGCCAAACATTTTTTATAATATTGAGGCATTCAATCTCTTCAGTCCAGTGTTGCTCAAAATAGAATTTCCTAGGGGATTTAGTAACATCATCATCCAAGTGCAAAATTTGTGGACTATGATCATAACCAAGGGCAAGCAGAAGAGTAATCCACGCATTAGGGAACATATGATGCCTAGTATCATTACAAAGAACTCTATCAATGAGGGCTTTAATAAGTTTTGCACCGTCTTTTCTATTATACCAAGAGTAACAACAACCCTTATTAATAATTTGGTGGAGTTTATGGTATTTAATAAAACCATTAAACTGGCCCAATAGGATTGGTCACCCCCAAATTTTTCTTGCAAATATATAATATGATTATAAGAAGAACCATAAACATAGGTAGTTTGAACTTTTTTACCTTTCGAGTTAGTAATATCACAATGTATGTAATTTATATCTTCAGCAATGACTTTAATATGGTAATCTTTTACAGAGAAAAAGGCCAAACCCCCACCTTTACCAACGGGCTCGACAGTAGTATTACATTTCATTTTAATAGTATTAGAAAGTTTAATAAGAGTCGGGAGAGTACTTTTAGTTTCAGAGAGAAATAATACCTTTGGTCGATATTTGGAGACAATATCAACTAGGGTCTGGACTGTCAGGGGTGTGCCAATTCCCTGGCAGTTCCATATTGCTTGTATCATTGAGGAGCTTGGGGTTGAATACGATTAACCCCGCAAACCTGAAGCTCATCAATAGCATTTTCCTACTCAAATCCTACTACTACGATTTCCTCAATTAACTCTTCTTCCATAGCTGAGTTTTTAATTAGATTCTCAGCATCCCTCATTTTATTTCTGAAACTCCATAATTTCTCATTTCTTTTCGATTCACCCAAAGATTTAGGTGGGTTTGGTTTAGTACTTTTCTTAATAGAGATTCTCGTATTAGGATTAACATCATCTTCTTTTTGAATCGCTTCCGATATAGGGTTAATGGGGGTTTGAGGTTGGAGGTCAGAAGAGGTGTTGTGGTAGTGGTTAGGATAGGGAGACTTTGGGTTAATGCGAGTCGGGGTAAGAGGTGGGGTGGTTGAGATGTTTGTTGGGGGTGCGGGAGAAGAGGGGGAAATGTTGAACGGAGAAGGAGCGATTTGGGGTTTAAGTATTGAGTATGAAGAGGATGAGGTGTTGAAGTTAGGCGAAAGAATAAGGTTTGGGCTTGGTAATAAAACCCGATCAGAGTTGGGCTGAATTGGAGATGGAATGGATCCAAATAAATTTTCGATGGCCCGTTCAATAATGGGCTTGGTGGGTACCATATTCACTTCCAAATCAACAAGTGAATTTTCTTTTTCTTTATAAATTTCCATTTCAGAACTTTTGTATTTATCCTTAACATTCTCTTTCTTCCTTGTACTGATTTTTAACCTATTATCCTCCTTATCTCAATTACTTGTGAATTCAAAAATTCTTTTTTTTAGCTCGTTGTGAATTAAAATTCTTGTCTCTTTTTTTGCGTGTGTTGTTTTTTGTACACCCGTACTAGTACCTTCTCGTACGAGTTGAGTGGAACCTAACTCGCTACTGATTTTACCGAGTTCGAAGGACCAACTCGATTTGAAGTTTTTCTTGCTGCCATTGAAGATTCGTACTGAAGAGATTTCATTCTTAGATTTAAAAAATGGCGATGATTGAGAAGGACCCCGTGTTGATATCTTTATCCAATTGCCCAATTTTGGCTTAATTTGAGGGTTTTTACAAGATAGCTGATCATGTTCAAATTAGCCATAGTTGTAGCAAACTTGGTCTAAATTTTCATAGCGGAATTTGATCCAGGTACGGGTGTGCTCATCCTCGCAAAAATTAATTCCCGAGATGATGGGTTGATCAAGATTCCAGTTGACATGAACTCGGGTAATTGATTTCTCGTCAATTTCCTCTGATTCTGGAAGTTCAACTTGATGAACTTCACCAAAACATCCTGCTAATTTACTAATACAAAAGTGAGAAGATTATTAGGAACATAGAGAGTTGTAGCCAAAGCGTAGTGTAGTTGACTCCATTGTTGATAGCAGTGTTAAAAGGGTTGATAGCAAAGTGTTTTCCCAAAATTGTCCAAGGCCGTTGACCCCAGACTTTTTCTTGTCCTCTTCGTTCTTGAATTTGAGGATGAAATCATTAGGTTTGAGTTTTTCAATTTCAGTCGAATCTTTAAGCCTGCAAATTTGTTGATGTGGTTTTTGATGAAAGTGTGGTTAATAGTTTAATGGTGTAATAGTTTCCCAATTAATTTGTGGGATCCTATGGTTTTGTACCTTGAATTGTTAACAGGAGAGATGATGATCATCTTGTTTTGCTAGAGGGTGAGGAGTAGAAATTCATGGTTATAGTGGGAGAAAGGAAAAGGAAAGCTGAAACTAGAAAGAAAATGAGGATTGAAAGGAGGGTGAGTGTGATTAAGAGCTGAAATATTAGTAGGGAAGCTCACAATCACTGAAAGAGTGTTTATATGGTGGTGGTAATGATTGTAATTTGTTAATATTTATTGCCAACCAATTCACACTACGTCATGAATGGTATGATTTTAGGGGGTATATTCCATTACTCAAAATAAAAATAGTATAAAATGAAAACATATATAATATTATTTTCAATTTTTTTAAATCAATAACCTTCTTAAAAATCATAGTCCCAATTTGTTTTATATCAACTCAGCTTCTTATTAGCTAATCTCACTAAAACAATATTATTTCAATAATATTGATTTTTAAAATTTTACAATTATCACTTTAGATAGGTTTTATAGTAATTAACTATTGAAGTTTAATTACACATAATAGTACACTTTATTTTAAAATACTTTTGAGAATAATAAAATCAGGTATATATTCAATTCTAGAAATTTATTATCATTGAATGATTAAATAAATATTTTAATTATTAAAATAATTTTCAGATGATTAAAATAAATAAAAATATACAAATTAATATAATATTTGTTTTTTTATATAGGTAATCTAAACAAACTTGTACGAACACGATTAATCTTATAACTAACACGTCTTCCATGTATATTTGCTTTTATTGCAAAAACATCCAAGATATATATTGGTCTACGAACTTCTCCGAGAAGTGTCTACCACAAATGACCACTATTTTAAGCCTCAATTTGTCCCAAAAAGAAAAAAAGAAACTCATTGCCATAGACAAATTATATTTTAAGAAACCATTATTGGGAGATTATATTGATCATCAACCATTTGCCAATTTAAAAACGAATACATGGGTCCATCAGTCAATGCCATACGTGAACCCATGCAGGAGAGACAATATTAATATTAGCTAGGGACCAAATCTTGCTAGTGGTATAAGCTTTTGCTCAAGGTTTTTATTTTAAAAGTTTATAAAGTTCATAAACATGTTTTCTGTTTTCTTTAAATAGTATAAGAATTGAATTATATCATTTCTCACTGAGGAGTGTTGGGTTCTTAATATTTAATAGCCTAGGCTTTCGCTTTTACTTTATAAAAGAGTAAATGGGTTGTAAAAATTGAGATGGTGTCGGATAAAAATCTCACTTTGATTGTACAGAGATTTAGCCATATTATATTTATATTTCACTATTAAAAAAACCGAGAAATTTAGTAGACAACTTTAAAATACTAAGGTTGAATACCTAAGCAGTGGATGTAAGCTTTAACGAGTACAGACCACTTCAAATACGTGTATATTTTCTCTCCCTATTTCTTCACTTTGTGTATCGTATTTATTATGTATGCTTATTTAACAAACATAAATTGTCTATAGTGTCTATCTTAGTAGTGTTTAATAAATCGCCTAAGTGAAGTTTTTCCAATTAATAATTGTCGAGAAAAGTTTTTAATTGAGCGTAATTAGATTAGTTCTCACTTCATCCCACTCTAGAGATGGATCGAGACTTTCGGTGTCACTAGAGCACAACATCTTCTGAGAGTCCATTCAGATCATGCCCCCATTCTTATTCACCTAGATAAGAAGGTGCCTCCAGTTTCTGATTCGAGGCGGTTCCGTTTTGAGACAGCTTGGAGCCTCCACGAGGGTTTTAAGGACTTAGTGTTGAAGAATTGGGACCCATCAGGGGAATCATTGGGCGTGAATATTACTAAGGTTAAGGCAACAATTCAGACTTGGAAACTCGAGTGTTTCGGAAATATTTTTCGGCGGAATAAGCGTTTACTATCGAGAATTGCCGGAATTCAGAAAGCGCTACAGAATAAATATAATTCTTCGTTGGTAGAATTGGAAAAAAGGCTTCGGGGTGAATTTGAGAGTGTACTTGAACAGGAGGAGGCGATGTGGTTTCAAAGGGCACACACGGAACGGGTTAATTCGGGCGAGAGAAACACGACTTATTATCACAGGGTAGCACAAGTGAGGTCCAATCGAGGAGGTGAGTTACGTATTAAGGATGGGAACTAGAATTGGATTGATGACATTGGAAATGAGAGTATGTGGGTCCGGGAATTCTTTAGAGACTTGTACAGCCTAGGAGGAAGCGAACATCATCAATTTGAATTACCTAGGTTACCGCCTTTTATGGAAAGTGATATTGCAGTTCTTAATGGGATGGTTTCGGAGGAGGAGATTCGGGTTGCGGTATTCCAAATGGATCCTAATAAGGCCCCTGGCCGGATGGGTTAACTGCGACTTTCTACCAACGCTGCTGGGACATTGTGGGTCCTTCAGTTACTAGTATGATTAGAGGTGCGAGTCAAGTGGGTCGTTTTCCGAAGGAAGTGTTGGGGACCTTGGTTCATCTTATTCCGAAAATTGGTAATCCGGAATATATAACCCAGTTTAGGCCTATCAATTTGATTAACGTCTGTTATAAGATCTGTATGAAAGTTTTAGTGAACCGTTTGAGGCCCATCCTGGCAAGTAACATCGGCCATTTCCAAAGTAGTTTCGTACCCCAAAGGTCTACTATTGATAATATTGTCTTGGTGAGTGAGATGGATCATCTTTTCCGACCTTCGAAGGGTAAATGAAGCTTCATGGCTATTAAAGTTGATTTGGAGAAAGCGTATGATAAAGTAAGGTGGGATTTCATCAAGTATTCATTAGGTATTCCGGAGATGTGGGTTTCCCTTATCCTCCAAGGGATGAGGGATAATGAGCTAAGTATACTTTGGAGAGGCAATCCCTACCTCCTTTTAAACCGGAGAGGGGTATTAGGAAAGGGGACCCCATATCACCCTACATTTTCGTTATATGTATGGAGCAGTTGTCGAGACTTATTCAGAGGCGTGTGGAGGCGGGAGAGTGGCAACCGATTAGATTATCTCAAAGGGGGGTTTCCTATCTCTCATATTTTTTTCGCTGATGATCTTATATTATTTTCGGAAGCTTCTGTTCATAATTTTGATATTTTGCAGGATATACTAGATACTTTCGGTAGAGACGCGGGTCAAACAATTAGCAAGACGAAGTCAATGGTATATTTCTCCAAGAATGTGGAAGAGGATGTAGCCCTTAGTATCGTAGCGCGAAGCGGTTACATGAGAAGTGAAGGTCTGGGTAAATATCTTGGGGTACCCATTCATTCGGCTAGGAGACCTCGGGACTTCTATGGTGAGTTTATCACGGGTCTTCGTGGTAAACTTGCTAAATAGAAAGGTAACACTTTATCACTTGCTGGTCGCATTACTCTTGCTCAATCCGTTTTGAGTGCGGCTCCGATGTACCTCATGCAAGTGGAAAAATTACGTGGGTACGTGTGTCAAGAAATTGATAGAATTAGAAGAGAATTTATATGGGGTACAACGGAAAAACAAAGGCGTATTAATTGGATAGCATGGAAAGACATTTGCAAGCCAAAGGACGTGGGTGGACTTGGGTTTCAATTCGCGGAAGATATGAATAGAGGGTTATTGGGTAAACTAGGATGGAATCTTATTCAAGATAATAGTACAATCTGGACTATTGTAATGAAACAAAAATATTTCCATTCAGATCAACTTCACTATGTTTCTAAGGCTTCGGATTCGAGAATGAGTAGAGCCATCGTGGAAGGTATTGTCGTAGTTAGACGGGGATCCCGATGACTCGTTTCTAATGGGTCGGAGGTGAATTTTTGGCAAGATATTTGGTTGGGTGATCGTCCCCTCATGGAAGTTGTTATAGGGACCGTGGAGAATAGTGAAGTTGGTCGGAAAGTTAGAGAGTATACATTGGAGGACGGTTCTTGGAACTGGGATAGGTTTCACCATCTATTGCCAGATTCTACGCTTTTAGAGATCACTGGTGTGAGGATTGAGCGTGGTATGGAGAAAACAGATCATTTAATTTGGGTAAGGGAGGTTCATGGAAATTACACTACAAAGTCGGCTTTTTGGGAGCCAGAAGATAGGGATTTTAACACGGGCGCTAGATGGGATAAAGTTTGGAAATTGAGATGCCCTCAACAAATTAGAATGCTTCTTTGGAGGGCGTTACAAGATAGATTAGCGACGTGTGGGAATTTGAGAAAAAGAGAATTTGTGGATTCGGGAATGTGTCCGTGTTGCGGGTCTGTTGAGGAAAATACGTTGCACATATTTCGGAATTGTAGTAAGGTTCGAGTTATTTGGGAGTTAGTCAAAAGGGAGATTCAAGTGTTTGATTCGAATGAAGTCAGAGGGCCTGTGTAGGGATGAGAAGCCGAGTTTGGTTCCAGGAGTGTTACAGGGACCCCAAGTGTAATTCTGGATACTTCAGGGACCTATGGGGAAGGGGGCGGTACATGCATTTTTTTAATTTGAATGCAGGTGCCTTTTGCTCTTCTTCAGCAACTTCTGAGCTGCTCCAGGGACAACAACTCTAGAGCTCTCAGTGGCGGCAGGAGCTAATGTCTCCCTCGTGCAACATAACAAGTCAGCGCCAACAGATTCTGGTGAAATACTTCGATCAGCAGCAGGTCATCAGGAAGACTCGTCAGCGCCAACAGGTTCTGGTGAAATACTCCGATCAGCAGAGGTCATCAGGAAGACTCATTTGGAACCTCAGACAGCGGGGTGAACCAATTGGATATTGAGTGGTGGAATAAGAAAATTGTAAGTAAGAGTGTGTACGCGGGTATTATGTGGAATGTATTCTTTGGCTCCATGATAGATATATTGGAAGGCTCGTAATGAGGTTGTATCCAAGAGTGGGGATTTCCCAGCTCCAAAGGCGATGATTCGCAAACCGCAATTTCTCGCGGCGAGTTACTCGAGAGTTTAGGGTAACGGTACAGGATCATCGAGTGGAGGTAATCATATAGTCCAATTCGTAGGATGGAACAAACCTATGCGGGCATTTAAACTCAATACAGACGGGAGTTTCAATAAGTGGAGGAAGTGTGGTGGTTGCGGAGGTGTGATCCGTGATGAAGAGGGCAATTGGGTGTGCGGGTATTCAATGAGAATCGATTGTGAAATGATAACCGGCATAGAGATTATTGCACTAAACCAAGGACTTTGTTTGGTGGAAGAGCTAGGCTTGACGGAAGTAGAGATAGAGATTGATTCAAGAAAGGCGCTAGAGTTATTGGAGAAGGATGAGTATGGTATTGGGCCTTTGGCTAGCTGGGTTCATAGGATTAAATAGAGTCTCAGGCGGAATGACTCGTTCAAGTTGAAAAGTATTTTCAGAGAAGGCAAAGAGTGCGCGGATTGGCTGGCTAAGTTTGGTCCCAAGGTGCTTTCTTTCACAAACATAATAATCCTCCTGATGGTATCTGGGGTGTCCTTACTAGAGATCGGATGGGGTGGAAGGTCCCACGTTTAGTTCATAGTTCAGGCTTAATTAATGATGTCTTAGACTAGTGCTTTTGGTGTTGTTCTATTTGTAATTCATGATCCGTTAGGATCTCCACTGTAATGAAAAAAAAAGAATTTAACAAGTGGTAGCAGATTCTAACTCTATATTAATTTCTTAATATTTTATAAAAATCTTTTCTATTAGATCTTTACTATTTTTAGGTACAAACTATTGCTTCTGAAAAATAAATGGAGAAATATCTACAATACGTAGATGATGAGATATGAATAATCACATTAAAGGTTCTCTCGTACAGTACAAGAAATAAGCAAAGTCTTGTAAAGAGGTCTTTATAAAATATAAGGTAAAATTCACACAAAATTTGAAAGTGATGAAAATATTATTGTGGGGGATATCTGAGTTGGAATTCAACTTTTTTGATGATTTCTCATCGGCTCATTCTATTTGGTAATGCTGGGGGGCTCTCATATGTAATCATCACTATTGACATTGAGAAAAGCAAACATGATCATAATCTTAATATTGTTGCCCTAATGGACAATGATGAGCTAATTTCGAATTCTAGCGTTTCCTCGTTATTTTTTACAATTGTGATGACCTTGATAATATTTTGTTAAAATATCTTTTAATTTTTTTAATCCTTTTTACGAATCAAATGAGCTTTTGCTAAAATATTTGAAAAATATACATAAGAGATGCAAAGATTTGTATCCTAACTTGAATGCATTTTAGAAACATATGAAAAGTTCATTTGTGAAAACATCTTTTTTCTTGATATAAACGAAAAAACAATTGCATGGATTTTTTTGTTGAAAGAAAGGTTGAGTACCTAAAAGCAATTGAGTTAAATCTTCCAGATGTCAACATAATTTAGTCTTATTTATGGATTTCCAAACTCATTGTCTTGATAAACTCAAATTTAGTTTTTATATACATGATCAAACAAAAATGTGTAAAATATATGTTTTTAAAAATCCATCTCATTATCATAGTGCATTCTATTTTGATAAATTGTTATACACCTATTGTGAGAGACATGATCATTATGCGTCTCATTGCTTTTATCGAAAACAATTGCAGTTAGGCTCCTATTTTTTTTTGTTACACATTAGGTCAAAAGACCCTGAAGAGAAAAATCTTCTACAAAAGATTATTAATTATCTAAAGTTGTTCTAGGGGCCGCCCACCCATACTGATCCCGAACAAGAAAGCACCAAAGACACTCTAGAGGGTCTATATACTCTATCAGCTCCTCAGAACTCCGTAAACCCTTCTTCGCCATCCAATCCGCACTATTGTTTGCTTCTCGGTAATTCCAAACGAACTCTAAATCCACATTGCTACTCAACATGTCCTTGCACTCCTTAATTGTATTGCTCTAAACTACCCTTGAGTTCGCACCGCCCTTCACTAGCGCGTGCAACTCACGCGAGTCAGTCTCGATAAGAAGCTGGTTAGGCTCCTATTACCTCCATGGAAAATATTAAAATGGGTTATAAAAGGTACTAATAATCCAAAGGACCCAAACCTATAATGGGTATGTACAAATCTCTCTTTGTGATTATAAGAAAATGAGTATGAAAGGATAAATGGTTGGTTTCTTGATAATGAATGCTCTTGTCACATGCAGAATGAAATTTGGGTGAATTTTTTGTCTCTTAGTTATATGTTGGTGTCGCCTAGGGTGTTATAAAAATAAGATAAATAAACGCTGAAAACAATGCACTAAAGCACCCTAGACAAGCACGGTACTGCAAGTATTACAGGACGTGTGCAAGTTTTAATGATAAGTAGAATTCTTTCTCAGGGACTTAGTGTGTTATACGAATGGGTAAATAACAACAAGTAAGAAGTAATTAATTAAAAGACAGGAAATAAATACGAGTGATTGAGAAATTAATGATTAACTAAGGAAAAATAAAAGATAGTAAGTAAAAGATAAGAAATATGAGATGATAAGTATAGCTTAGGTTTTGCTAGTATGCACTAATCCTTCTAATTATTTCTATCAAATCTAGTTAATAAGGGAGATAATTAGCCCTTAGATACTTAGTCAGGATTCTAAATTCCCATACCTTAGACCTGGAGAGCGACTAAGGGGGCTACGGACACATCATGAGGCAGCCTAAACCTAGGGTTATAAAGCGCTACCAAGGCCCTAAGCAATTCAATTCCAAACATGTTTTTTTTCCAAATGCTTTATATTAATAAAGGCGAGAAAACGAGCTACAACAAAAAGAAAAGATACAACAAAAGCACATCACCCAACACCACTAAGCGCGATGTCTTGGTGAAGAAGGAGAGTTAACTGGGAGGGGGCGCTAAGCACCAATTGCCAAACAACGTGCCTAAAAGCGTGTGTTTGGCAACCCAGTCGGCTACACAATTCCCTTGTCTAGAAATAAGGGAAAACCTCGGTTTACAAATCTCCCAGGAGCCATACAAAGATTTAAAAATATTACAACAACTCAAAATATTACACGGGGTTCCATTTTATAAAGGCAGAAGTAATTTTTCACAATCATTCTCTCTATAAAGAAGAAAGAGAACATACTCTCGAGGCTATTGCCTCGCATTATCGACATCCAAGATAGGATTTGCTTGATCTTTCCTTAATTGCTCTAGGAATGTCACGATGTGCACTTGATTGGCTTTGATTTGTGCCACATCTTCGGCTAAGGAAGTTTGAGCTTCTTCGAAATTGTTTAAACGCTCCTCCATCTTCTCTTGCCAACTTTGCTCCTTTTCTTCTTTCGAGACTTGCGTCAAACCCGCTCTTCTCAAGACTTTCCCGATCCAAGCATTATCAATAGCACTCTTCTTAAATTCAAGTTTCTCTTCTTCACCCAATATAACATTCACTTTTCGCACAAGACACGTGATCATAGTAGGATATTTAACGTTATAAACTGATTTAGGAGAGACCGGAAATCGCATCACCTCCTCAAAGATCAATTGTGCCACATCCACTTCTTCTCCTCTCAAAATACAATCCAAAAGTAGAGCGTTCTTCTTAGTCACATCCGAAGTTCTTGTGTTTCCATAGACATTAGGGATAAGGAAATTGTGCCAAACTCTAGCATCCAGTTGAAGATATTTGTAAGGCCAAGGTGCCTTCAATTCTCCCTTATGTGATTGCACTTTTTCCTTGTCTAAAACATGCTCAAAAAGTAAACCCCAATCACATATTCTTTGTTTAGCCACCGCTTCACTATACTTGCATGGTCCAAACAATTTCTTAAACTAGAAGTGGGTTCTAATCTCTTTAACTGTGAAAGGAACTAACTTTCCTCTAATCGGACCACAACCTTCACTATCTCGGCTATAGAGGCCTAAATAGAAATCTAAAACTAACCCATTACATAAATCAGAATGTCTTACCAAGAATGTAGACCAACCCAATCTTTCACCAAGCTCCAAGAATCTCTTATTCTCCTGTACCAACTTCTTCATCGAATACTTTCTCATAAGCAAAAGGTAGTTCCTTTAAGTGTTTCTCTGCAGAAGCTATCAAGGCCTTTGAAGCTTTCTCTTTATCTTCGGGTGTAGGACCTTTGAATGGAAGAGGTTGTGTTTTCTTCTTGGAATAAAGTGAAACCTTTTTTCCCATAGAATTGAACATAGCCGGCTTACCTCCCTTTTCATTATCGATTTTACCCTTGGCTTTGGAACTAGAACCTTTGTTACTTGATTTCTTCTCAATTGAACCCAATACCTTGCTTTTCTTCATCTCCCTCTTGTTAGACAATATTTCTGTTCTTTGAGTCATCTCAATTAACCCCCAACTCAAAGCTTTAGCAACTCTTGAAATTTTAAACTCTTGATTATAGGTTGAACAAGCTTGATTTGGTTTAGGGAAGGTGAATTGATGATGAATTTCTATGTGGGTAAGATGAATTCTTGATGAATCTGTATGGATCTAAGAAATTGTAGGATGAATTTTGAAAATTTAAGCTTTTGATTCTTCACTTCAATGTGTTTGGTGAGAATTGGGTGATTTTATCTCCTTTGTAATGATGTGGAGAGAAGATTTGATGTGTTTTTATGATGATTGGGTAGTGTTTTGGTGTTTGGGGAAGGTTTGAATGAGCTTCAGTGGAGTTGGGAGAGGTTTGGAGAAGAAAGAGAGGCTTAATGATTAAAAATTTTGGAATATACCAACCTCTTTGTCTTTTATAACCTAAAAACGAAGCTTTCTTCTCTCTCCAGTGGCGTCGGGCGGCATACCGGCCATAAGGCCCGGCATGCCGGTGCTGGAGCTCTTGGAATCCGAGTTACGTCTAAATACCCGAGGCGAGAACACGTGGGCACGGGTTTTTGTCTGGTCGGCATACCGGCGATATCGCCCGACATGCTGGTGCTGCTGATGCTCAAAATTCTACCTTTTTGTCTTGTACACGTGACGACACTTGTGGGCACGGGTTTTTGACCCGGGCGGCATACCGGAGATTCTGACCGGCATGCCGGTGCTGGCATCTCTTGAATACTGACCTTCTGTCTTGAACACGTGACCTTACCCGTGGGCTCGGGTTTTCTGCCCGCCGGCTTACCGGTGTTAATGGCCGGCATGCCGGTGGTGGCATCTGAATATTCCAAAAATTTCGTTTTTCCTCCCAAAACTCGATTTCTTTAACACCTAAACATCAAAAACACTAATACCTTTCTCAAATATGCAATATCAACTAAAAACAACTAAACTAAACTCAAACTAAAAACTTAAAAAGCATAAAAACATAAAAAATTGCGGGTTGTCTCCCGTACAACACTTTTATTTAACTTCTTTTAAAGTTAGACGCGTTACCTCTATCAAGATTTGCGAATATAGTCTCCCCAACAACGAGTTAGGCTATGAACGTCAACTAATATGTGCTTGATCCCCTTTTTGGGTCGGAATTCTGTCACCTTAGCTGAAACAACCTTAGTGATGATGAATGGTCCCATCCACGAGTCTTTGTAACTTCGTGGCCTAATATAATCGGCATAACAATACATATTTTTTTTTCTTCTGTGGTCAAAGGAAAGTAAAGAAAAGTTAGACACGAACCTATTTAATCATTAAAGAAAAAAAAAATCTAATATGATATAAAAAAATCTTCGATCAATTAGCAGTGATATCTTTTGTTCAGTACTTAATATATTATTTTAATATAACTCATTATCTTGATGAAAAATTTTTACATCGAAAATATAAATAGAAGAGAAAAAATCAAAGCAAAAGTAATATTACACCTTCACTAGTCACTATGGTGAAGAAGAAGAAGAAACGTTCACTGCTGTGAACTTTGAAAAAAAAAAAGTTAAAAAGAAAAAAGAAATAGCCATATGCCATCAACGTAATTGGCCGTGAAAAAAGAAAAAAAAATCAAAAGGTAAATGTCTTTCTTTTATTAATTGAGTTTTTTCTTTATATTTAGAATACAATATTTATTATATTTATTTATTGATATGAATAAAATAATAAATTTTATAATTTCTTTTACATAATTTTTCTTAGTCGAATTTTTTTCTTACATAATTAAAAGTATATATATCGAATAAATAGGACATATATAAATTTTATATTTATATCTTTTGATATAACATAACTATACAAAAGAGAAATAAAATAACATATACAGAAGATCTATATATATTATTTGGATATATCCTCTGATATAACATACCTATGAAAAAAATAAGATGTATACACAAGTTATATTTATATTTTATGCATATCCGCAGATAGCATAACCGATAACGAAAAAATATTAGACATAACTTTATATAACTTATGCGAATGCATAGATATCAATCGAAGATCGTATTTCGGTTAACAAATAAAACGAAATATAGGGTAATTTAAGATATATTTTATGTAGATATATCACATAACCTATCAATTAATTCGATTTTCATTCGCATAACCTAAAAAATAAAATATATTTCTCTGTTTCTAAAGCAATTGTCAATACCAGATCTGGTACATCCAACCTAATAGAAGGATTTGGAAAAACTTGTATTGTGCTTCCAAAAATTTACATTTATCCAAAATTCAAATGATATTCTATGAGAAAACGTATGATGATGTGAATTATATATGAAATTCCTAATAAATCAAAATTACATTGATTAGAGACATTGAATTCAATAAGAGATATATTGACTCTATTGAAATAAATCTACAAAATTTGAAAAGTAAATTATTTTATGATGCTATCACTCATATTTGGAAAATATCACTATATTTTGCAAACATTATCATATATATATTTGGAAATGTAAATTCTACTAGAATATTCACGAGTGATAATATTAAAGATCGAGATTATCAAATGAATATTAGCAAATTGGCTATGCATAAATAAAGATTTTTATCTCAAATAATTTTGATATTGAATCGTCTAATTTTCAAAGACAAAATCAAAGGATAAATACAAGTCTAGCACATTTATTTTCTGAATCGTTTATGAAGAATTGCTATAACGTTGCTCATTATTATACTCCCTATTGGTAAAAGACCAAAAATTATATCAATCAAGATAATTTGATTGTGCAATTTCTATTACAACTGCTCCACCACCGTGCACAAAGATGGATTTTGAGAACATGTTATATATATATATATATATATATATATATATATATATATATATATATATATATATGATATTCTCAAGAATAGGGAAAGAAAAAAAACAACTGGAATATAAGAATACATCATTATATTGATCCTCGTATACTCATTCAAATAATTGAAAATATTGTAAAGGTGTATTGACTAAGTCACAAAAACCAGTTATCAATGCTCCTGATTAAACTTATGTCTCAAAAGAGCTATCAAATAAAATTAGATTATTGTTCGCTAAAAGCGCAATCTATGTGGTTCCAAAGATAGCATAAAGGAGCAGCAACATGACCAAGTTGTTAATTATGAGACTTTTGACATCTTATAAATGTCACATTAGTGTGTATAACTGAGAATTAAAATACTCCTATTGAGTATCAGGTACCTGATTATATATTGAGATATCAAGCAGTTATTTTACTACTTTCATATTATTGGAACTTAACTAAAAATTGATCATGATCGAATATTTATATATACGCGTAATAACTATTAATATATGAATGAAATCAAGGATTATTTTAATTAAAATGTCTAAATAAACTGACTGACCATCAGTAGAAAGACATAAATAAAGCAAATATTTTTTAATTTCACTTGTATAACGTGAAATTTTTACAATTTTGAAACGGATGAGCTACAAGGGGGAGACACTATATAAGATAGTATGTTGTAGCACACGTAATATATTTATTAAAGAGACATAGTCTCCGGTGGTGGATGCACTTTTATTTGCTATTATTTATTATGAAAGACTTCATATAAGTCCTATGTCGAGCACTTTAAATCATTATATATGAATAATGCGTCGATCCAATTTATGTCGTATAATTTATCACTCCTATTAAATGACTCAAGTTATACACCATTGTGTTATACTTACATCAGGGGGAGACATTTACGTAATGCACTCTTTTTCCCTTAGCATAGGCTTTTTCCCACTGGGTTTTCCTTACAAGGTTTTATTTAATTAGGCAATTTATATAAGCGTATAGAAGAATACTATACTCTTTTTCCTTTACTAAGATTTTGTCCCACTGGGTTTTTCTTAGAAAGGTTTTAATGAGGTATCTTCTCAAAATTAAATATTTAAGGGGAATGCAATCTTTCAACAAGTAAACAAAGTCCAACAATATGCTACTTGTATCACTCAAGACAAAGGAGGCTACATCAAGAATTTCATCAAATTCGCTCAAGTGACAATTTGGACGATTTATATACAAAGGCATTACCTACATCTACATTCAAGAAATTAATACATAAGATTGGCATGCAACAATTTCAAGATCTTTCTTAAGAGGCTGACAAGAGGGGGAGACAAATATGCACTACACTCTTTTCCTTCATCACGGTTTTGTCCTAATAGGTTTTCCTGATAAAGGTTTTTAATGAGGTAGTTTTAGTTAGCGTATAAAGAAATGTACTCTTTTTCCTTCACTAGTTTTTTTTCTAATAGGTTTTTCTAGGAAGGTTTTAACGAGGCATATTCTTAAGGACTGAATATCCAAGGGTGAATGTTATAAACCCATTTAAATGGATATTCATTCCAGCCCATGGGCTAGTAGTTAAGCCCATGAGCACTAGGGTTTAGGGTTACCTATTACCTATAAATAGGAGCTCACACTATGTAATTCGTACACTCTGATAATAAATAGAACACTTCTCTTTCTAATCTATTGTTCATAACACTTTTTCCTGTTTTACCTTCTTTTAAAATGTCTTATCAACTAAATATTTAATTATTTTTTTTTTTATAATTAAAGATATATTAATTATTTTAAACTAAATTTTATCTATTATTTAGGTTACTTAATACATATGAAAAACGGTAAAGAATAGGATATCAATAGTTGGTCTAGTGGTTAGGCTACTCTGCAAAGACCAAGAGGTCCTGAGATCGAATCTCATTGGAGTCAAAATGACTCCGAGTCCAAAGTGACTTTCTCATGTACTAAAAAAAAAAACGGTAAAGCATAAATTATTATAGAATAGAAGTAGTATAAAAATAAAAAGAGTTTTTTTTAAGTTTAGCATTCTTTTTATAATTAATTGGCAATTTGGCATAGAAAAGAAAATAATTTCAAATTTAGCACAAGGGTCGTATCCTGAATACCGCCTTTAGGCAAAAATTTATTTTTGTTAAGGGCGGTGGTTGAATAACCGCCCTTACAATTTTGCCTAAGGACGATGTTCAGGATACAGCCGTTGTGCTAAATTTGAAATTATTATTTTTTCTATGCCAAATTGCTAATTATTTATTAAAATAGTGTTAAGATTAAAAAAAACTCAAATAAAAAGGATGAAGTGTCGCGTTGTACTCCCCCATCAATCATCTTTTGGGTAACCTTTAATGACCTTTATTACTTTCCACGTGTACAATTAAATATAGTGTTTCATCACCTATAAAAATTTCAATTATAATAGGAACTTCATTTCAAAGTGGAAATTATTGTTCATTAACCATCATATTATCAATCACTAGTCCTCTCCAAACTTTTACACAATCACTAGTCCTCTCCAAACTTTTACACTAGAGGCGAGCTGTGTCCACTAGATTGTAAGTCATTTGGCACTAGATTTAATCATTTATTTGACTAATAAAAATATTAAATTATTTCTGGGGTCAGAAAATCAGAAACTATTTTGCCGACAAATCTTACTCGAATTATATACATAGAAAAAAAAGAAAATGGTGAAATATGATGTCATTTTTTTTAAGCAGTTGTCTTTTTTAATTATGTTTTTTAAAATACATATAAGAGTTATTTTAGACAAGGAATTATTTTGATTCTAATAAAATTCAATCTTATGATCTTTTTGATCTCTGTGGAATAGTCTAACCACTAGACTAACTATTTATTTTTCTATTTAATAATATTATTATATAGATGTTATATAGTTTATTTTTTCACCTGGAAGGACATAATCAATAATATTAAAACAAAAGATCAAAAATAAAAACACAAGGTCTACTAAATAAGATATAAACGAGTTATCAATTACATTCTCGTTATTGATGCATTATTTTGATTTAGGATTTAATGTCGAGATGAGGACAGAGCTAGTAACGGGAATATTTTGAGAATATGTACCCCTCACTATGCAGCAAGGTGACGGGGCGAATTTCTAACAGGGTAGGACATGACGATTTAACTATTTATCCGACCCATTATGCGTGCAATTATGATAGGGATGAGTATATATGACTTTGTAAAAAGATTAGCACTTGCTTTTATAAATAAAGGTAGTTTGGTCCCTATTGAGTATGAAGCACTATGTGGTGTATCTCCCTATTCCACTTTTAATTAGTGAAATCTTCAACGTTCGACAGTGGGCATTACAAATATCATAGGATGCCCGTAGGAAACAGGCATTAACGAAAACAAACAAGAAAAGTATAAGCAAACGCAAATGCAAAAGCTAAAGGGGAGGTCTCAACATCAAATCTCTTTTTTATTTTGTTTCTTGGGGCAAAATCAAATCTCTTATCCTTTTAACTCTAATTATTCTCTGCATGGCCAAAGGGTTCTTTTTCTCCCTTTATTCTTTCTTTTTCTTTCTTTTTGAGGAGATATGGGGTTGTGTTCAGTTATGGGGATAACCTCTTTTTACTTACGGGTATCATTACTCTAACGTTCAGAATTTGAGGTTTAAAAGGGGTTTAACACTTTACAGTGTAGCCAAAGAAATAATATATAATAGTTTTCACCTAGCTCTCCCTTGGTCATCAGACTCTTGAGTAGAGCCTGTTACAAAATCGAATATTCATCCAACATAACAACTTTTTTTCTTTTTCTTTTGTGGTACGTGGGTGTGGTCCGTACCAAAAAAAAAAAAAAAGACATTTTTTAATTGAGTTAGACACTCTCACTTGTTTTCGACTAGTGCTGAAATAGTCTTTCCAAACACTTAACTAACAGCATGGCGGAGCCAGGATCATTTAGTATGGGTCAAGGGGATTCGGGAGCTAACGCTCTTGAAAAAAAAAATTAGACTTATTTACATTATAGGTCCATATATTATAAAAAAATTGTAAAATAAAGCTTTATATTATATTAAACAACATTATAAGTCTTAATATAATTTTTTTAATTAATTATTTTTTATTTAATACAAAATAACATATAACTTATTAAAAAAATAATATAATTATAAGTCTAATAAGATAAATTTTAAAAATCGTAAGATTAAATAAAGATTCTGAAAATTTAGGAGATCCAAATAAATGGTTTAAAACTTTTGGAAGGGCCAAATAAATATTTTTTTAAAATTTAAAAGTTAAAATAATATATAACTATTTTTTTTCTTTATAAAGATTTTTTAAAAAAAAAAAAATAACCAAGGGCCCCCCTACTCTTCACGCTCCGCCACTGACTAACAGGTTACCTGAAAATATGGAACCATTAAAATAGCCTAACGAATCCAGTCGATCCAAACATAACCTATCTTGAATTTAATCTGTTAATATTGATAATTTTTAATTGAATAAAACCACTAACTCTTAAACAACCTTTACAAAAGAGTTCAAACTTATCGAGTGGAGTTTAATACAAGTTTGAGCTGCTCGTTTGATAAACAAGTCTTAAACTTTGAGTTTGGCTTGTTAAGACTTGTTTAACTAACGAGCCGAATTCAAACAAACTCAAACCTAAGTCCTTAATGAGAGTATCAGCCTTATAAAACCTCTTAGATACTAATCTTGCTCCCTATATTTGGGCAGTCATATCTCTGAGACGAAAGTAGAAAAGTAGTTAAGAGTGAAGCTAAAACAGGGAACCTAATCACATGTACCTCAACCTAGTTGTTTAACATTGTCAATGGAATCCAATGTACTTCAACCGAACATTCTTAAACAAGAGAAGTACCTATTTAAGGAGATAAGATATTGGTCTCAACCACATGTGAACAACTGGATTTGCATTAGAAACACTGAATGTAAAATGCCTTCAATTTCACATGTTATTTGTCTTGACTTGTTTAAATATATTTGGCTCTTTTTTCAGTACCATACTGACACAAGATTATTCTATAGTTATGACATAAAATATCATGTGTAGACCGACCAAAGGAAGCTCATCCTTTCCATTAATCAGAACCAAGAAAAACTGTACACTTCTTATATTTTATTTACACATTAAAAATTATATAATCTCATACAATTATTGTCCTTAGTACATCACATAAATAGATTATGAGCATATATCACAATCTTCTACTATAAATCAGATCTTTCATGATATGATACATATGAACACACGCTCATTGGGTATGAAAGATAATTAAGATTATCTAATTAGTAAAGGAGTAATTGTGAGACTCCGAGTTAAAATGCTTAAGAAATCATTCCCAATAACAAGTTTAATGAGTTAAGAGATCAAAGATTCGAAACAAGAAGTTAATTACAGCAATTTGTTACTAAATTTTACTTTGAGTAGGTAAAATCACCCTCTTGTCAATCTTTTCCTAGTCCAGATTTTTGTATCTGCATAAAGAGATACATTGACACATTACGTAAATATATTACTTTTACCGAACTACAATCATAATCTTTATTTCTCAGCTTTGATAAATGTCAGTTATTGGTCAAAATTCTGAACTATTTAAGATCCAGAGATATGATTTATCATAGACCAATAAATTATTTGACTTTAGCTGGACTATTTTATTGAGTCTGTTTGGAGTGAAATTTTAGGATTTTTTGGAGTATAGAGCTCTTCATTATATGAAATGAAATTATATAGATACAATTGAAAAAGTTAAAGTTTAAAACGAACAATTAAGAAGAAACTTAAAGGCAAAAATCAAAATTCATGTTTCATATGTGATAACAGAAACTAAACATCTGTACCTCAATAAATTTGAAATCTCTAGTTTAAACCAATCCAAATATTCAATTGCCACATCTATCTGAGGCAAAAAAAATAACAAATATCACAAGTAAACTTCACCCTGCTGCCTTAATTGCACTCAGGTCCTCAATCTTTGAGCTCTTATGCTGCATATATTAGAATTCACAACTAGGTAAACAAGTTTTTCATGTATATAGTGGATCATTTTCCTCTATAATACCTTGCTTTTCTTGTGTTTGTGCATATCATTAAGATCTTCATCTCCATCAGGCTTCTTTTTCTGAAACCATAATAATAAATATTCAATAACACTTAAAACAAGATGCAGTAAAAAATATTTTTTTTTAACCTTGTCACGGTGTTTCTTTGATGACTCAGCACCATTATCTTTCTTTTTCTCCTTATCTTTACTTCGATCTTTGTGACGATGTTTATGCTTCTTATCCTTATCTTTATGCTTTTTATGCTTCTTATCTTTGTCACTTTTCGATTTCCCAGGTAAAGTAGGAGTACCTTTCTCAGACTATACAATAAAAACTTGTCTTAAAAAAATGTTGAGATAGTAAATAAGTTAATAAGATTATCTTACGGGAGGTAAATGAATAGGAGTGGTGTCTCTTAATTGAAAGGCTTGTTGAAGAAGATCCAAGTCAAATAGTTGAATACGTGGATTTGTGTCATTTCTAGATAATGATGATGTGTCATGCATTAACTGATTTAACTGCATACCTTCACCTTTTCTAATCTCTGTATCTCCAACTACATTGTGAAGGTAATGTGAATCTGAAATTGATAAAGGAAGTGATCTTTTGCAGAAGAATTCTTGATGAGCTAATAATTTGTATTGACTTATTAGATCTGCACCACCTGTTAGTTCCTTTGACCCTAATTTGACCCAAGGTTATAGAGATAGTAACATACATCACAAGAGATAAGCTCAATGTCTTACTATAAGAAGGTAATAATTGCTATAAATTTGAAAACTTTTACCTCTTCCAAACTTTTTATCAGGATCCATCAATCAAGCATCTAATAGAAAATCTGTGTTGATCTCTCAAATCCAAAAATATGGTAAACCTGTAAGTCAGACAATGTGAAATTGTAATTGATAATCAAGTATCAGAGAAGAATTCACATTGACTATCTTATAATTGGAGGGTTGAAGATGAAAATTGGAAGAATAAAAGAGATTAAACAAGTTCACACTATCGATACACTCGCCAATTCAATTGGGATATATATATATTAGCAATTCATTCAGCAGTTTACTATCAACTTCGCATCTTTGACTTTGCAAAAAATTACACTAAGACTGAAAATCACACAGGCTAACCATACAGATAGTAATAGTTGAAATTTTGATAAAACAGTTAAGTATAACAATGCTTAAGATAATTAATAGAACCCAAACCGCTATAAATATATTCAAATTTCAACAAGATCTAGGTGAGTAATAAAAGCTCCAATCTTGCTAAGTGATCATGAAACAAATAGAAAGAAGAAAATCAATCAACTTACAAATATCAGTGTGTTCAATTTTAATTAAAATTCGAATTGGAGGATTATGTACAATTCTGGCCGCAAATGTCGGAATTGGGGCTCCAATTGATCACAATTTACAGCAGTGTCAAGTACTCAAATTAACGCGAGGCGAGAAAATGATACGTGAGAATGTGAGAGCGTATGTATGTACGGTAATTATATAATATGTTTGGTTTTGAAGTTTTAAGTTGGAAACGGGCCGGGCCGAGATTATAAACCCTAATTTCCTAATTTGGGAAGACGAGTAAAAAGAAACACGGACTCTATTTTGGATGCTCGCGTTCTGGCTCGTGCGGTTATGATGGAGTAGTAATTATATTACTTTCCTTCTTGTTAGACGATCATCTGTTTTGGGATTAGTTGACTTTTTTTTTGGGTTGACTTTTTTTTTTTCAAGACCTAAAACGTTAATTTTTTATTTTTTTTATTTATGTCATTAGATTAATTAGTTAGTTAAGTTTGAAACATAAGGTTATGTATTAATATAAGAGATTATTACCTAAAGGGTCTTGAAAACACCACCTCGTGACCTAACAAGACCCCACTAATTTTATCTTCTTACTAAAGGTCACAACCAAAAATTAACACTATATCCCAAAAATCCAATTACCTTCTTACCCTCTTTTGTTTTTTATTTACCTATATATACTATTTTTTGTCAAATAAAAATCAAAACACAATACACGATCAATCTCTCCTCTCTCCTCTCTCATCTCTCATCTCTTTCTCTCTCTTTGCAGCTCAACCCTCGCCGGAAAATGCTAAACCGAACTCTTATTGCCGCCGTTTTGGTGTTGCAGCGGAGAAGAATAGCTTCTCTCTCTCGAGATTATTCCTCTCTATCCCTCTCACTCTCTCGTAAGTTAATTTATTTCTTCCTTGTTTGCTTGTTTTAGCTGGGTTTTTATGATTTTGCTTTGATTTTGTGTTTAAGTTTGCTGAAATTACTTATTTTCTTTGTTGTTGCGTGTTTGAGTAGTTGTTTATCGTTATTCATCGTTTGTGTTCATCGAGTTTTTGTGTTCATCGTGAGTATTCACTGTTACGTGACTTCATATGCTTTGTACATCAGTAATCTTCAATTTATGGCACACGCTCAGAAGATTTTGCTCGTTTATCATTATAATACCTGTTTTACGTACTTGTATGCATCCATGCTCAGTAATTATATGTTTTCGTTTAATACTCAGTACTTTTTCTGTTGTGTTGTTACGCTCAGCACTAGTTATGCATATGCTCAAAACTTTCTGTTGTGTTATGCCTATGCTCAGTACTATCTTATGCCTATGCTCAGTACTTTTTTCTGTGTTTATGCATATGCTCGACACTAGTTATGCCTGTGATCAGTACTATCTTATGCCTATGCTCAGTTTTTTTGGTTTTTTCTCATGCTCAGTACTTTTTCTGTTGTGTTGTGCATATGCTCAGTACTTTCTGTTTTGCGCTCAGAACTTTTGCGCTCAGAACTTTTGCGCTCAGAAGTTTCTAGAAGGCTGCGCTCAGAAGTTTCCACATCGTTAAGCTAGATTAGATTACTTTTTTTTCTAGAAATGTAATAGATTTGTGTTAGATTAGATTACTTTTTTTCCAGAAATGTCGTGAAATGTCGGATTTGTGTTTTGCTCAGAATATTTGTTAAATGCTCAGAAGTTTTATGAAATGCTCAGAAATTTTGTGGTGATGTTGATTTTTTGTGTTGAATCAAAAAATTATTTAAACTCAATAACTTTTGTATAAATGCTCAGCAGTTTACTGATTATACGAGAAATGCTCAGGAAGTTTACTGATTATACGAGAAACACTCAGCAAGTTATTGAGCATGCCCAATACCCCATGCTCAGAACTATTTTCTACGCTCAGAACTATTTTCCACGCTCAGAACTATTTTTTCAGACTCAGAACTTTTTTCCATGCTCAGAACTATTTTTTCAGACTCAGAACTATTTTCCAGACTCAGAACTTTTTTCCATGCTCAGAACTATTTTTTCAGACTCAGAACTATTTTCCAGACTCAGAATTTTTTTCCACGCTCAGAACTTTTTCCGGCGGTGGCCAGCGGTGGTCGGCGGTGATCGGTGGTTGTGGCAGGAACTGGAAATTATCTGATAATTAATGAAGAAGGAGAGAGAAAAACGATAAAGGAGGAGAGAGATTAATGGTAATGGAGGAGAGAGTGTAATGGTAGTGGAAGAGAGAGAAATCTATTTTTTTTTGTCTTATATACACTATAAGGGTAGTTATGACATTGAACATCTTATTGGCCTCTAAGTAGGGGAGAGGAATCACTTGGTTCTTATATGGCACATTAATTCTTTTCAAGTCTCTTTAGGTAATTGACCCAATATAATTGGTGTATGATTATCCAATATTGGATGGAAGAATTTTCCTTAATTTTATACACAAACTAAGAAATTTCATTTATTATTAACGTGATTACTAAAATGCCCTTCATAAAATGTCTTGATATCTTAAATATATATTGGAAACATATATTATAATATTAAATTAAGGGTAAAAGTGGTATAAAGAAAAAAAAGTCCTGATTTCCTAAAATGACAATCTATTTGGAACAGAGGGAGTATTATATAAATATAAGGAAAAGATAAAAGTTAGAGTAAGCACGGGTCGGTTTTAACCGGTTTTGAGGTTAGGGTAAATCAATGGTAATATAGTTCGGTTTAAGGAATTATTTGGGTAACCCAACGGTTGGATAACAAAAATTTACCCTCCTCTAGTTATTAAAGTTGATCGATTCAAGCCCAATTCGGGTATGTTGATCAGTTCATGAGTTATGGAAGATGAAAGATTAAATGGAACTTGCTAATTTCCACCAAGAGCGTAGAGAAGGTGTAGGATAGAAATGAAGGAGATTCCAACAGAGGTTGGGTAGATGTCACTTCATAGGTATTACCCTTGGTCTTCAGTTAGCGATGTTTTAGAAAAGAATCGACGAGAGTTTATGATTTAGGGTAGATAATTTTGGAGGTGGTGGTTTTGTGTCCATGGATCTGAATTAATCATATGGAGAAGATTGTAGAAACTAAAAGAAGTTGGTCGCCTTCCCGGGCTCCAATTCCTAATGCAACACGAGGTAATATATGTTTAGATAGTGATACTGCTACGAATGCAAACTTTTCTTCGTTAGAGAATCAGATAAAGCAGTTGGCACTAGTTGTTAAAAAATGTCTTAAAGAGAGACAATACGAGGTAAAGATAGTTCAAGAAGCACAGGGTTGTCCGCATTATGGATTTATGGTCATATTTATGAAGAGTGCCAAGGTATGCCATAGTTTGCGTTTTTTGTGTTGAATCACGTAAATCACCAATCGGGTAGTCGTGGGTATCAACATGGGAATCGCAATCATCGTGCCTTCAGTGGTCAAATTCAAATGGGGTCGTGAATCAAGGTAATGTTTATCAAGGTAATTCGTATCAACCACGACCTCAAAATAACAATTTTCAGCCAAGATCCCAAAATCTGTATCAAGGGGTACAAGGTTATGTCAATCGGGCTCTACCTCCACACCCCGTGTACGATGCTTATGTTGATAGTCTTGCTAAAAAAGTACTCCCTTCTCCTCCACAAGAACGCTCCACTAGTGAGTTTCAACAAACTTTGAAATCATTTATAGCGATGATGCAAGAGAACATGATATCAAACAACGAAAGGTTCAACAAGCATTCCTCTTTGTTGATGATATTGGATAATCAAGACTCCCAAACTGCCAACCATCATCAAAACCGTCATAAAAATCCACCGATACAAATTGGCCAAGGTACAAATACTGAAGTGAAGGCCATCCAAACAGTGATAACAATATTGGGTTTGTGTTGCGTAAGGCTATAAGTCTTCAAGTTGAGAAGATTGTGAAATTTCCACTGGTTACGCCGAGTGTAATGGAGATTCCAAAGAAGATGGAACCAACCAAGCAAAACTTAGATGCGCTGACCGTTGAAGATTGGGTTGAAGAAGATGAGGTAGAGAAATCGAGAGAGGTAGTTGATGCACCAAGGATGTAAGAGAAATCGAAGGCGGATTCGCCACCACCACACATCTATTTATCACCACCGTATTTGTTACAAATCACATCCAAATGGTGCTACCGAGAACAGAAGTTTGTAGAAACGTCGAGCCAGGTGAAAATCAACGTCCCAATACTTGAAATTGTCAAGAAGGAGAGGACCCATAAACGATTCTTCAAGGAAAAACTCTTTAAGAAGAATAAAATTACTGAGTACGAGACTCTGGCTCTAACTAAAGGGTATTAGTATGTGTTCGGCAAAATCTACCACCGAAGCTTCAAGATCCCAGAAGTTTTAGCCTCACAATCAAAATAGGTGCTACCTTTATAGGAAATGTGGTGTGTGACTTGGGTTCGAGTGTCAATCTCATGCCCGAGAGTGTGTTTGAGAAGTTTGGAATTGGAGATGCCAAGCCAACATCCGTCATCTTTCAATTGGCGGATAGATCAACAACAAATACATGGGGAATCATCGAGGGCATGCTCATCCACATTGGTAATCTTGCTATTTCCACTGAATTTGTTATCTTGATTATGATGGAGATAAGAATGTCTTGTTCATACTTGGGACTCTATTTCTAGCCACACGCCGCACCATAATTGATGTAAACGAGGGAATCGTTACCCTCCGTATTGAAGATGAATCCTAAAAATTCTATGTTTTGAAAAATAAGTACAAGAAGGTGTCATGAAAGGTCCCAACACTCTGAGTTGTGACCAAAGAATTAAAAGTTGAGAGTCCCCAAGAAACTGTGAAGAATAAAGATAAAGATGAGTTTGGGGTGGGAGACAAAGTAGTGTTGAAATCTCTTGAACCCAAAAACAGACCACCCAAATACAAGGATTCTTGGATGAGATCGTTTATTGTCGTTCAAGTCGTTTTGGCAAAGACGATTAAGGTATGACGAAGAAAGGTTGCCAGTTTCGATTGGTAGAATAATTAACGAGGTAATAACGTCAAACTTTGAAGGGCGTAAAATAGAAATGCTAATGGGAGACAACCCACTATTTTTATAAATTTTTATGCATTTTATTTTTGTTGTAGTAGTGTGAAATAGTAAATTTTTAAGTGTTTAAGTTTATATTATGTTTTATGAGAAAGTTAGTAGTTGTTATTTATGTGTAGTTAATTGAATACTTGAGTTTGGGGTAAAAATAGGAGACTATGGTGACAATGGGGTATTTTAATTGAATTAATGAGGTGCTGGTCAAAAGAATTTGCGGTACACCATAGCCTCCCGCAATGCAGTGCACAAATCATATACAATCACCACAGTGCGTGATTATTGGAGAATACAGTATCAAGACCGAGAGCAAACATTGGGTGTGGTATATTGTGCCAACCGATGTGGTATACCGCATGACCATATTGACGACTACCACATCGAGAGACGCGATATACTATGCCACGATATATGAATAGCAGGGCCGCTATATACAGATGAGTAGACTATGAAGCTGGTGGATAACCTTTTTCTGGAACCTGTGGCAACAAGTATCATAAAGATACAAGATCTACAACGACAAAAAAAGGACAAGTTCATTACGCGGCACCGACATACGAAGATAGTACATATACAACAAAATCAGGTTACTTTATTCTGACAAAAAATGAACTTGGTGCTGTTAAGGAAATCTCTAAACCAAAGATCTGAAAACTAGTGTGACAATTGCATATGTCAAATATGGTTCATATTTTTTTTGTAAATGTTGCCAAAATTCTATCCTGACGACAATTAATCTAAGTAAACAAAAATGCAAAACTAGAACAAATGTTATTGATGTCTTGAAACGGCACAAATAGCTGAACACCTTGTGGTATCCAACCCAGCGAGCACTTTTATCTAGGCTGAATCAACACTAAAAGTTTATGTAGACAACTCAATGGAAGACTCCATAAGCAATTGGATGTTGCAGATTGTTCAAACTTTTAAAGTAGGTGGGCAAGACAAAAAAATCGTTAAAGCGTATATTTTGTTAATGATCTAGAATATTTAGAAAGAAAATTTGAAAACCTTAATATGTGCATCAACACATTTATATAATGTACTCCACATTTATATAATCTACTTTTGTCAACAATAATATGATGACATACTCCCAACTGGGATAGGGTCACCTTATTTAGACAAAACTGAATGATAGATACTTTTTCGCACCCAACTGGGATAGGGTCACCTCTCAATTGACTCGTCCCCCAATGACCCCTTGTTTCACCCACCTCCGCATGTACAATTCTTTAGCGTCTCAAGTCATAACTCTCACCTACCTACGCATATACAATTCTTTACAACAATTACACATTTCGACCAATTAACCATCAACAAGTAAACCGAAGGTCACCAGAAAATTTAATGGCTTCGTTCTCAAGCATAGCAATAATTCCAGCAATTTGTTTGACTTTATTAACAGGATGGTTTTGCTTCATCCAATTCAACCATGGAACTACAAATGGGGTTGTGGTTGCAAGTCAAAAACAGTTTGATTATCTCTTGCTTGCTCTACAATGGCCTGCAACTTATTGTCGTCTCGACCACGAGTGTTGCCCCAGTAATGCCTGCTGTAGAGGGTATTTTTCTTTTTTCTCTTATTTCCTCTTCATTTATTGCTTTAAAACTGTACATTGTAAGTAGAACTTTACATTGTCTATTTACCTAGAACTTCATCGAACAATTGTAAGTAGCTTATCCATTAACCCGGTAATTGTTGTTCGGCCACATATTTGAGTCACACTGGTTATAAGTTGACTTTATACTTTACTGCAAGAATATATTTAAGTTTCGATGTAATTATAAACATACATAAAATTTAACTAACTTTGATTGACTTTATTCAGCTCTAATTCACCAACTGGATTCACAATTCGTAAGTACACTCTGCATTTTGCAACACCAATGTTTAAAGTTTCTTTATCTGATTTCTGCTAAAAAAGATCTTCCATTTCGCAGATGGACTGTGGGTTGACTATAACGATGGAAGTTGGCCTTCTTGTTGCAATGGTCCTGAGTTTGATGTAAAAGAGGTACTTACAAGAAAAGTACTATAGCGGCTAAACTTGAATATTATTGAAGTTTTCATTACACAGTATTTGCAAATGCTTAATTATTCAATTTTATTTGCAGATCTCCACATTGCACGATGGCCTAAATAAGTACTGGCCGACCCTAACTTGTAGCCCGTCATCAACCTGCAATGGGAAAGAAGGATTATTTTTGGCTCATGAGGTTGTAATTTAAACCCCAATTTACTAGCATTATTTGTAGTATAGCATTACATTAAACTGACTATTTCTCCTTATCTCAACTTTCATGATTCACTTGGGAGATGAGAATTTACAGTGGGGTAATAATCTTTAATGCCCTTTATCTTAAAGACAAAGCTAAGATATTTGCTTATTTTGCTATTACTTGTGGCAGAAAAACACGGGACTTGTGCATATCCATTTGTAGAAGATGAATATGACTATTTCTTGAAAAGTATCAACCTCTATCTCAAATATAACGTCACAGTAAGTTCAGCCAAAGGTTTTACGCTTTTGTTTACATTGAACAATGAAGTTAAATTTGACAAATTAAATGTCAAATACCAGGAAATTTGGAGTGAAGCTCAATATATAGCATCGAATTCTGAGAAATACCCTGTCGAAGGGATGATCTCAGCTGTTCAAAATGCTTTCCAAGCAACCCCACAAATAATATGCACAGGCAGTGCTCTACAGGAAATTCGCTTGTGCTTCTACAAGGATTTCACGGTTAAACTTCCTTTTTCTCTTTACACAGTGATTCAGTGATCATTGTTCTCCAAGATCCAATTTTTTCATTGTTTTTTTCTTCACAATGTTAAATCTTTTCTTGTATTTTGTAATATTTTGCAGCCTCGGGATTGTGACGCTACATCTAGCTTAAAGGGTCGACTTTACTCAAACTCGTGTCCGGATTATATTAGCCTACCAGTATATACTTCAACGGGTACATATGCATAGGATAGAAATCGATTATAATTTCCGGAGCACTTCTTCCTAGACTTCAAATACCTAACTCTTGTTTCTTGTTAATGCAGAGCTCGAGAAAAATGGAACTGCATTGTCGTGGATTACTGGAAAATCATCTATATGATCAAAATAGTGGCAGATGAGCTTAATGAGTAGTGCTAGATCTATGTGTATGATATTGGCGTGGCAGCAATATCATAAAAAATAGCTACCCAAATTGTATTTTCTGTCACACAATTTGAGGATTACTTTGATTTGAAAATTTACCTATAAAGTCCACAATCCACTAAATCCAATCAAAAGAATATAATCCAAACAAATATTCATAGTACCCTTTTCAAATAAATGATTTCATAAAACATTATTTACTTTTGATAATGGGGAAATAATTATTTAAAGCCTCCACAACCTTAGATTACCACATTAAAGCCCAACCCCAAACCATTAGTTACAACCCAACTAATACCCAACTATTATATAGCAAAAGACCCAAAAACCCCTACTAATTCTAATCCATACAGTGAAGATACACAACCCAAAAACAAAAGACCCATATAGGGTTTCGATAAAAAACGCTCGATGCCCTCCTTCCCCTTCCCTGTGCTGCAGAACTGACGAAGCCATAAGAAGAAGCAGAAGAAACATCCCTGTGCTGCAGAACTGACGAAGCCTCTTTCATCTCCGTTTCTGCACCAGATCCACGAAGCCTCCTTCATCTCCGCTTCTGCAGCCCACCACCAGCGATAAGAACCTCCATTCCCGCCACCAACAGGATCGACGAGAAGACGAAGACGCAGTCAAATGAAGCTTCGCTGCAGATCTTAACACCACCACCACAAAGAGCCACGCTCATCTCTGCTCCGTTCAGATCCAGGCCAGCAGATCCGTTCGCAAAACACCAACTATGTTTGCAACTCAATGGTTCGTACCTGGTAGTCTAATGACGAGGGTACAGACGCAGTCAAACTGCTCCGTTCAGATCCAGGCCAGCAGATCCATTCGCAAAACACCACCTCCGTTCGCAACTCAATGGTTCGTACCTGGTAGTCTAATGACGAGGGTACAGACGCATCAAACGAAGGCGCTGCAGAAGAAGAAGTCAAACGTAGGCGCTGCAAACATTCTCGCGCCTCCAGATCTGTTCGTGAAGATGGCCCAGCTCCAGATCTGTTCGTGGTCCACTGTCTTCGATCTGAACGAACTGAACGAAGACGTTTAGGGTCCAGCAAAGGTTAGGGTGTAGCCCATTTGGTAATTGTCTCATTTTTTTGTTGCTGTTTGCGTTGTGTTAGGGTCCAGCATAGGTTATACATCCACATTGGGCCAGCCACATTGGGCCAGACATCTCAGGCCACATTAAGTCGCGTTTTTTTTAAATGTGTTTTGTCCAGCCATCTGACTCCTTTATTGAATCTTATAACCCTTCTTTTTTTGTTTCGTTTTCTTTGTGTCAATTTTATGTCCTACAGGGAATCTGTTTTATTTATTAGGGGCAGTCACTTGGGTCTAGACATTATTAGGGCCAGACACTTGGGTCTAGGCATTAGGGATCAATATCATTTTTGGATTAGTTTTTACAAATTAAATGCTAATCTAGTTTGTTAATTTTGCAGGTGTAAATTAAACAGTAATAAAACACTAATTAAACACTATTATGAAACTTTTAAAAGATTGAAAAATTCATGTATGAAAAAAAATTCAAAACCAAGGACAAAAATGGACTTGTGTACATACCATTGGGTACACGAACTTGCTTGGAAAATATTGGACATGCTTAGACAACCCCGGGACATTGGACATATACAAAAACCGAGAATTTGGGTACAACCCCTAGACTAACTGTTACTTGTATAAAAATTCATTTTATCTACCTTACAAATGTTAAAAAACATATAGGTCTGTACCGATTAAAATTGTACGTACGTACACTTGTGTATGGACCGATAAAAATATATCTGGTATGTTACAATAAAAAAACTCAGAAAAAAATTAATAAAAAAATAAGACACATGAATTTAAAAAAAATGAAAAGGGTAGAAAGGTAAAAGAAGCTAACCAAAAAATGGACTTAGGCTTTAAAAAGAAGTATTTTTTAGTTAGGCTTTAAAAATTCTCTTTTGTGGTGGTTGGCTCTATTTTGAAGTTTCCTCTTTGATAATTAAAAAACTATATAATTACAATATTTTTTATTACAAAATTCTAAATTCAAAATATTTCTATAACTACAATATTTTTTATTTTAAAACTAATATATTCCATAATGTTTTATTTTATAACATGAAATCAAATCACTTCCTTAAACTGTCAAACTTGAATGTACATAAAAATCAATTAGAAATAAGGGATTAAAAATATAAATAAAGTATAATGAGTAGACAATATAAAAATAGTCGAACAACATTGCAAAAACCGTGGATTGATAGTGCAAAAACAATGGGTTGACAGTGCAAAAACAATGGGTTGACACCACAAAATCGTAGATACAGTGCGAAAACAGTGCAAGATAAATATAGTGGGTTGACAATACAAAAACAATGGGATGATAGTACAAAATATTGGGTTGACATTATCCTACAAATTTTCAAATAAACACATTTTCGAATTAGCTCTACCATAAAACCATTCAAAATAAAATTATATTTTATAAGATAAAGAAAAAACATTGTGCAACTGGAAATATTGAAATATTTCAGAAAAAAAAGTAAACGTTGAAAACAATTAAACATAAAACATAAAAATTAATTTTTCAGATCTTTTACCGTAATTTGGGTTCTTCGATTGTTGATAGCATAGCGAAACCGGGTTGATAATGGTTGAGTGACGGCGGTTTTCTTGTGCAGGAGAGGTTTGGTGTCCAAGCCGGTTTGATGATGGTGGAAATTGGTTCCTCAATGGTGGCAGCCTTTTTGTGCAAAAGAACCGCTTGGTGGCCAAGTCAGGCTGTTGATGATGGAGATTGGTTCTCCAGTGACAACGTTGGGCAAAAGAGCGGATGGTGTAAAGAGATGATTTTTTTCAGGCAAATGTGAAGAGATGAGTTTTTTTTTTTTTTTTTGAGTACATGAGAGAGCCACTTTGGACTCAGAGTAAATGACTCCAATGAGATTCGATCTCCAGACCTCTTGGTCTCTGCGGAGTAACCTAACCACTAGGCTAACTATAAATCTCAAGAGATGAGTTTTAGATCTTATAGTTTTTTGTTATTTTATTTTATTTTCAAACCTGTTTCAGTTTGCATTGTCTTTCAAAGTTTAATTTTTTTTCTTTGTTGTTTTATGTGTCATTGTTTTTTAACGTTGACTTACTATTTTCTTTATTAAATAAATTATACTTTAAAATTAATTTTAAAAAGGAACAATTTAACCAGTTAGGATTAGCTCATTGGTCGAAACCTTGGTTATCCAATTTAGTGGTGCAGGGTCGAATCGAGTTAATGACTCCGAGTCCAAAGTGACTCTCCTATGTAACAAAATAAAGGAATAATTATTTAGCAATAAATAATTTTCTAATTGATTGTTCAATTATTACTGTTTATATCAAAATGATATAAAAAATAATTTTTAATTAAAAATATAGGACGATCTTGAAATACTTTAAATATATTGGACCTTTCAGGGGAGAAATAAATACTGAACTTGTTAAGGGTTAGGTTTTGGACATTTGATATTTATAAACTAATGGCTCATATATATATATATATATATATATATATATATATATATATATATATATATATATATATGAGCCATTAGTTTATAAAAATCAAATGTCCATATTGGATCGTTTATAAATTCTCTACGGTAGGTGGCTGGTTAGGGTTTGGTACTTTTCTTCTATTTCCTTTCTAATTCTTTGATTCACGCCTCTATTTGATTAATTCATACACATAGCGGGTAGGATTCACTACCATGGGTATGTCTACGGATGGAATCATTTACTCATCGAACATCAGGTTGATGGGTAAAGCTAGGGTTTCGGCTAGTAGCATCACATATAGGATGGAAGGTTTAATCAGGCATAGAGATAAGGGGCTCGGTTTATTAGTGGCTAAATTTACACGGTGCAACGAAGGAGAACGATCTTCTCCGGTGTACAAGGGCAGAGGTCAAACTCATGACTACAGTCAGAATAAGATTCATATCGAGAAGAGGGTGTTGCCCCGATTTGTTGATTGGATACTTTCCGGTTTACAAACACGGCGACAATTGATTAAAAACAACAACGAACAGAAACAATTACACTTCAGGAAATTTAATGGACGAGTAAACAACGGCGTGACTTATGGGAAGGTCAAATTCTGTCAATTCCTATTTGGTCCAAGGGCGGACCGATGGAAGAAGAACATACAGAGGCTATTGGGTAGAGGATTTAGTATTAACGTGATAAGAAGTATCCAGATGAACTCGGATTGGGGAGTCTGTCTGTGGCAAGGAATGGTCATGGACAGACTACAAGGGATGAATGGGTTAATTTATGATGATGAACCACTATGTACCAAAGGAAGACATGGTTATGAAGACATGAACTTGGAAAAAACTGGTAGCAAGTTACTTAAAATTGACCATTGTTACAGGGGGTTTCAAACTCATTTTTGCAGAGAAGGGAGTGGACATGGGTCCACTAATTGTAGTAGTACGGTCTTCACTTTGGAGGCTAGATATTGTCACGTTGATGATAAGCTACTTAATTTTAATTATCACGAGGAGATGAATACAAAATCTTTGCAATTGACAGAACGTTTGAATGGGAGGGAGTTGGGATTTTACATTATAGTTGTGGAAAATCATTTCACGCTACCGGTTATGTAAAAGGTCAAAGTAAATTAAATATTACAAGGTTAATTAGTGGGGTGAGTTGAAAAAAGGGTAGTACACCTGAGTGGGACATTACCTTTAGTTGTTTCAGTGACCTACTTTTATTAAGCAAGAGGACCGTTAACAAAACGGCGGAGATACGCAGGCGGTGGATAACACTTATGGAGATTGATGTCCATCTGTCTAGTGCGATAGTGAATACTCATACAAAAGGGCGTTTATGGATTTGGAATAATTATAGAATAGGTAGTAATGATGAGAAGGAGATAAGAGATGTTGAGGATGGAAACTTAATGGAAATTATTATACAATGTAGCAACGCATATGGAGATCGACGACCATTTGTGGATTCTCTTAACAAATCAAAGGAGAGCAGGACTTATGGAGATTGGTGGACTATATTGGATTAACTTATCAACTCAAAGGTGCGGAGTTGGATACAATTTTAAATCCCAGGTAACCTTTTCTGTATTGTACATTTTTAATCTACATCTTTGGCTTGTTTGGATTAATGAGGTGGCTAGCGACTATCGTAGAATTATGGGTAAGATTGGAAGACAAATGATAAGACAAGTTAGAGGTAGCAGCCACGCGGTTTTGGCCGCGGTGGGAAAATGACTAAACTATTTTGAAACTGTCAGGGGATTAGGGACCCTCTGACAGTCCAAGTTTTGAAGACCTTCGTGGAGGAGCATAGACCCACCTTGTCCTGTTTTTGCGAGACCATGCTCACAGAGAAGGATGCTCCCCTAGTGGTTCGTGGACTTAAATTTGATCATTTCTATGTTGTGAACCCTTCGGGGTCTAAGGATCACTCGGGGGGTTTCCTTCTTGTGTGGAATTCTCCTCTTGAACTTTGTATTTTGTACTCTTATCCCATCTTGGCTTATTACTTGGTGTTTGTTCATTCCCCTAACTCGTATTGTGATAGGTAACAGATGTACACTGATATTAGTGCTTGGAAGGCCAACAATGATGACCCATTTTATATATTAGGTGGCCTTAATGATATCTCAAACTCTCGTGAACGGTTGAGTAACTCATCTCTCAACTTTCAACATATTCTTAACTTTAACAACTTTATCTCTAACAATTTGCTAACAGAAATTCATACATGTGGAAGTTTTTATACTTGGTCCAACCGTAGGAAAGATCACACAATTGTTAAATCCAAATTTGACAAAGCTTTTGCTACTACTGATTGGTTGGATAAATATCCTAATGAGGCTATGTTTATTCCACCTACCATGGGTTCAGACCATTCGCCAATTATCCTTTTTCCGGAGGGGAGGGGGAAACGCTATATGAGACACTTCAAGTTTGAAACGAACTAGATGCAGCATGAAGACTGTAAAGGAATTATTAATGATGCATGGGGTTTGCCTAACTTGCCAGTATCGGTGCAAACTGTTTTACATAAGAGGAATATTACTACTAAAGCTCTTACTACCTGGAGTAGAGATATGTTTCCAAATAACAAAAAAGTGATCAAAGATTTGGAGAAGGAACTTATAATGGTCACGAATCGTCCTTTGACGGAGGATACACAACGGGAGGAGGAATACATTAGAGACCAAAATAAATTTTATTGGAAAAGGGAAGAACTTTATTGGGCATATAGGGCACGTCAACAATGGATACATTTCGGCGACAAGAATACTATATATTTCTTTGCTCTTACAGCTCAACGGAGGAATACAAATAAAATCTCAGCTATGCAAACACAAAACGGCGATGGGACGCAAAACAATAGTGAAATCAAGGCCCAATTTAACAACTTCTATGATAATCTTTTGCAGGAGTGACATGGAATTGATTTGGAGGAAGCACTTAGGTGTATTACAACAAAGGTGTCTGACGAGATGAATGCCAAACTAACAAAGGCCCCGGATAGGAAGGAGGTGAAAGAAGCAGATTTTGATTCGAATCCAGGAGAAGCGCCGGGACCTGATGGACTCAATGGTAAGTTTTTTCAAGATTACTGGGACATTATTTGGGAAGACGTATTTGTAATGGTGGAATATTTCTTTATTAATAACACGTCCTTGGAAACACTAAATGAATCTCTGATTACACTTATACCTAAAGGGGACGTACATGTGGGGGGTAGGAGACTATAGACCTATCTCTTGTATCAATTTTATATACAAAATTATTTCAAAGATTATGGGTAACAAATTACAGGAAATTATGAACGAGATTACCTCCCCAACACAAGCTGCTTTTATCAAAGGGAGAGCAATACAAGATAACACTATTATAGCACAAAAGGTTTCTTTCTTTATGAAACGGAAATTGAAAAAGAAGGCGCATTTCGCGGCTATTAAACAGGATATGGCCAAAGCTTATGACCAGGTCAGATGGGACCTTTTAAGAACACTGTTGGAACGAATGGGTTTTGCCAAAAAATGGATCAATTGGATATGGAACTGTATCACGACTGTCACATTCCAAATCAATATTAATGGAGAGAGACAGCCGTCTTTCAAACCTCGATAGGGGCTTCGGCAAGGAGATCCACTTTCACCATTGTTATTCTCCTTACTTACAGAATCTTTGATCACTCTGATTGAACACAAGGTTACGGATGGTACGATACAAGGTATATGGATTACGCGCAATTGCCCGATTATTTCTCACCTTCTTTTTGCAGACGACTCGCTTTTCTTTCTCTCACTTGATGGACAGGATCTTCAGGAATTTCAGGAATGTATTGACACTTATTGCAGTTGTTCAGGACAGCGGGTCAACTTTAACAAATCGGCTATTTGCTTTAGCAAACAAACACCGGAGTCGGTCAGGAAACAAGTGACGGAAACGCTTCACATCTCAGAGGTTGAGGATTTAGGTAAGTAGGAATCCCTTTATGTCACAAAAGATCGAAAGCTGGTACTTTACAGTGGATTGAAGACAACGTTTTCGTTAAAGCTCAATGATGGATCACAAAACTCCTATCGGAAGGGGGCAAAGGGGTTCTAATTAAAGCGGTCCTTCGGGCCATTCCTACCTACGCAATGTCAATTTTCTCTTTCCCGATTGGTTTTTGCAAGAAGCTTACCTCAATAATTGCACGGTTCTGGTGGAACTCTCTGGAAAAAAGGAAAATTCACTGGCTGGAGTGGGAAAAGATGACAGCAGCCAAGACTATTTGGGGCATGGGCTTTAAGGACTTGAAAAGGGCTAATACGACTCTATTGGCATGACAAGCGTGGCGGCTACTCCAACACCCGGAGACTTTAGCGGCCAGATTTTTAAAAGGAATTTACTACCTAAATAAAGATTTATTTGAAGTTAAGCTGCGACAGAGTAGATCCTGGTCCTGGGCGAGTATCCTTGAAGGACGTGATTTGCTGGTCGAGCAGGGTTCGATACAGATTGGTAACGGGGAATCTACGCGGATTTGGGATCACAGATGGCTACAATCAGGACTGATTAAATACAAACCCACCGATGTAACGATTGAAACAGTAGATCAGCTTATGAAGCAACACACAGACGAATGGGATTGGGAAGTGTTTGATGCAAACATTCTGAGGCCAGTCAAAGGGGAGATCAGCAAGATTCCAATTTTAACCAGAGAGGAACAAGATACCTTTACATGGCCACATACCCATGTAGGTGAGTATACTACTAAGTCCGGGTACAACGTTCTTACACGAGAAGTTCAGTTAATAGAACAACAGTCTTTGGTACAAGCACAGATACGGAATCCAGTTCTATGGTAAAAAAAATTGGAAATCAAATGTTCCTAGCAAGGTGCGGAATTTTGCATGGCGAGCATGCAGGAACATTTTACCTACACGTACTAACTTATACGATAAACATTGTTGTGACAACAATTGGTGTAACTGGTGTGAGGAACAATCGGAAACGACTATTCACTTATTATTAACATGTTCTTTTTGTAAGCAGGCATGGGCGGGCTCGTCTCCTCAAATTCGTATTCCAGAGACGGAACCAACCAATCTTGGGGACTGGATCTTATTAGTTTCTAAGATGGCCGATAACTCGATATGGGATACCAGAGTGGTGACGGCGTATATTTTACTGATGATTTGGCAGATCTGGAAACATAAAATGAAAAGTATACATGAACATGGGTCACTGGATGTTAACACAATTATTCTAACTACTAATGTTGCTATGAAGGATTTATTTGGGCAGGATTATATGGATCACTGGCTGGAGGAGACATTGGCCAACAAACAGATACACACGTTACTAGAAACTTTCATACTCCTCCGGTGACTCAGGTTTTATACACATGTGACGCATCTTTTAAGCAAAAGTCCGAGCAGAGTGGGATTGGAATTGTCAGGAGGGACTTTGCATCCAATACGAGACAAGTTTTTTCAAAGAACGTGTGGACGGATTCAGTGGCCGAAGGAGAGGCAATCGCGGTTCTGGAAGCCGCTAGCATGGCCAGACATGACACAACTAAGATAACGACTATCTGCTCAGACAACCTTGATTTGATTCAAGGTATTAAATCGCTGCCAGCAGCGTGGTGGAAGGTCAAACCATCCGTCAAAAGGATTTGCACTTTCGCGGAAGAACATGGTAACATGTTCTTTGTGCATATCCTGAGATGCCTCAATGGCTTGGCAGACAGAGCTGCATGTGATGCTAGACAGCGGAATATATGGCGAGATCAATTTATGCAGATTGCTGCACGGTTCGAGAGATTGGGCATTGGTTGAGTTGGCCGTTGACGTTGCGTTTGTCCGGATGTCCAAATATATATATATATGTGTGTGTGTGTATGTATATATAATATAAACAAATATCATTTACCAACCGCACTGGTGGTCGGTAGATAACGTGACCTTTAGCGACAAATTTTAGTCTATACTAATTCAAGAAATTTTTATCGACCACTTGGTGGTCGATAAAGATCACTAACTGGACGCTAATTCAAAAAACTTTTATTGATAATCAAGTGTTCGACGAATGTTAAGCCTTTAAAAGCTACAAGATGGTCGTTAAAGGTGGTGCCGATAGCAGTGGCGGAGCTACGTGAAGCGTAGGGGGGGCCATGGCTCCCCGGTTATGTGAAAAAATTCCCTTTATTAATAAAGAAAAAAGAAGTTATATGTTATTTAACCCCCTAAATTTTAAGAAAAACTTCATCCCTTCTCCTCCCCCCTTCCCCCCTTACCAAAAATTCCTCCGCAGTGGTGATACGTCGTCGTAAAAAGATTTCTCTAACGACCAAATATCAGCGACCAATGTATGCCGATCACTAATTGTCACTAAAAGTATAAACTTGTTTTTTACGGTCAATTCACAGGTCTCTAGCGATGGTTTGATGGTCGCTAAAGACTTTACGTGGAGAGTGATGGTTCGAAAAATCATTAGGAAAATATAGTAGAGATCAAAAAAAGAGGCACAAGAAACCCTTATTTCTTAATTTTTTTGGATAACTTTTCTTTATAACCTTAGTTGTTTTTGAATGAGACATTACAGACTGGTTCCATTGGGATGTGCAGGAATTTTTCATCCTGAAAGTGATTATAATATTAATACCTATATTTATCAGATATGTGAAGTATTCTTTATACAACGATTTAATAGATGGTTTGTTTCATTGACTAGGAAAGTTAAATCAAGCAATTGTCCAAATTTTCGGTATCCTGGTATCATACTCAAGTATATTGATGGCGACATACTTTTGGAATCTGGAGACTTGGTTTCGGTGAAATGTACGATGCAGGACTTTGTCATCTTATAGAGCCATAGAGGGTGACTCTACATTTCTACTCAAACACAAGGGTATTATATATATGTCTGTTGACAGTAGGATCTCATAGAGAGCAAGACAAATGAGCAATTTTTCAAGGATTAATGGATATGTTAAAAAAAGTTACTTCTTTAGGGAAAGAACAATCTACGAAAGCCTATGACATGTAAGTTTTGCATTCTTTATCTAGTATCTATCCAATTATCGCTCTTTCTTTGTCCATTCTATAATCTACAGCAGAGTAACTTCTTTCTTTTGGTCTACAGTAGAGTAACTCATGATTAACAAAAGAGATTAAACTGGTTTGACTAACGATTAACTGTTGTTCCTCTGCATATTCATAATTCTTTTTCTATACATGTGATAAGAATATTTCAAGAAATTAATTTGAAGTATTAGGCGATTCCTTTAGCAAAAAGAAAAAAAAAAGGCGTCTCCTTTGGGAACAAAGTTACCTAAGATTCAACTATTTTCTTTTGACTGAAATACACAAGTAGTCTGTAGTTTCACGAAGTTAATTTTTTTGGTTCGCTAAGTTGATAAGCCTAGGGATGGCCATGGATTGGTTTTTTGCAAAAATATCAAAAACCATACCATAGCCGTTTATTTTATTAAAAACCATTTTCAAACGGTTTTAACCATCAGTTACACATTTCAAAACCATAACCGCATTATTCGGTTTTGGATTTTTAACGGTCTTGCGGTTTTTTAACCATAATCAAATGATTGATAATTTAATAAATATATTAATTTTCATAAAATCAAACCACATATATAAGAAAAATCTCCGAGATATATAAAATAGATATTGTGTTGGTTTATTATTAAATTACATATTTATTATTTAGGAGGTTAAATCTAGTTATTGGATTTTGGTTTTAAAATTTTAATATATCTAATTTTAACTAGATTATTATAAAATGTGAAAATATATATGATAATAATCGGTTTTCGGTTATTCGGTTTTATTTTTATCTAAAACCATAATCTAACGGTTTTAACCATCGGTTACACTTTTCAAAACCATAACCTAATGGTTTTAACCATGGTTATATAATTCGGTTTTTTATCGGTTCGTTTATCATCGGTTTCGATTTTAACCGCAACGATTGTCATCCCTAGATAAGCCTGACAATAAGTGAGCAAATGAAAACTAAAAAATCAAAGCGAACCAGAAAACTAAACCAAAAAATTAAAAATTAAAAATCAAATAGCTCGACTTTCAATTTTTTAAAATCCAATTTTTTTAGTTTGGTTCGACTAACTATGCAAAAACCGAACCAAAATCGAAACGACGAATAAAAAATAAAGACTATGGAATTTTTTTATGAGAATTATGTGATAGAAACTTTGTTGAGAATTTAACATCTATATGAAAAGTTTGTTCTACTATTCAAGCGGTGTTATTAGTGAGAATTTTTTTATATCACTTATAATTATATTATTAAGTATCAATTATTTGATTGATTTTATTAATCACAATTGTATGAATTCAAAAGTAATAATTTAATTTTATGAATTTATTTAGTATTATAATTAAGATAATCGTGGTTAGATTATAGATTTTTTGTAATTGATATATTAATAACATATAGTGGGCATGCAATAGTAGTCCAATTATATTAGAATATTAACCGTTGTTGGAGAATGTATGTCAAGAAATGGGCTGACAAAAATTATTTGACAAGCATCCAAATTTGAAGCGAACTAAAAACTAAAACGAAACGAATCAACGTGGAACGAAAAATCGAATGTGGAACCAAATGCGAACCGTCCGATTTGGTTTTTAAATTATAAAAAACTGAATCATTCGATTTCGTTCCTGTTTTGACCAAAAATCGAAAGAAACCGACCCATACTCACACATAGGCCTAACATAAAGGTTTCGGTCTATTGTATGGAAAGCAAAAAGTAAATCTATCTTTAGTAGCAAAGAGACGCAGTGAAAATTTAGACTTGTTTAGATCATTAAATTAGTTTTGAAGACTTTTGAGAATTCTTAGATAGGTTTTTCCTAACTTTCGCATACTTTATCGGAATGAGACACTTAATATATATTTTTGTGTGTTGGGCCTTCCGAGACTAATGGATGACGTTGTCATCCTAAAATATCTGTTTTACATTTTGAGATTTCCTTAAATGACTTTTAGGACGTTTTCAACATTCTATTTTAAGGTTTTACTATCTAGATTATTTAAAAACCTTATTTCACCATTTGAAAATAATTTGTTGAATTATTAAAAAACGCATTGAGCTTTGCTCCGCATATTGTTTCTATATCACAAAATTTCTTTGGTTGTATACTCCGCATGAACCAATATTTTATGATTTAAAGTATAAGTATGCATGGGCCCAAAATTCGTAAATTCTCGTAAAGTTTAGTTTGAACTCATTTAATAACCGGATTCTATTTTTAAAACCAGATCTTGTAAATTTTTGGTTGGTTTTTGTAGACGGGTTTTTGCCTGGCTCTCGATGGTCTTGAATTGGGCTCGGGTTAAGACGTGTCTACATTAATTTAATATTTTTTCTAAATGGAGAAGTTCGAAAATTACCAATACAACTTATATTTTTTTAATTTTGTTTTCTATGTGTGTGCATGTTGTATTGTTTTTTTTCTTCCAGAATGTTATAGTGTTTTTTCAATTCCTATTTTTTAGCATAATATATTTTATTTTATTGTCGGACGGGAAAAACAACAATCTACTTATCCTATCATACTATCAGCCAATTCAGTTCTAGCGAAACCAACCTATACCTCCTCCAAATTACTCACATTTGGTGTTGCCTTGTGTCTTGCATTTTTTCCAGCTTGTCGGTCCTTTCCATTAGATGTCTTTTGATGTGATTAAATTTACTTCCCTGACCTTCTCAACTAGGTGAAGGACCTTCTTTACCATGGGTTTGATTTTTCAACCAGTTGCGGACACTTGCTTTATACCCTGAATAAGCTCAAGGTTGTCTGAAAAGATGGATTTTGTTTTGGGTTTATACTTCTTACAGATTTACAATGCTTCAATGACATCTTGTGCTTCTCCTTCAATGATTGTGTCGCATAAATCCGTCTTTTGATGTTCCACTCTTGCGGCATTACTTGTATGAAACTCCACAATACCAATACATGTACAATTATAAGAATTTTCAAACGATGCATCACAAGTTAACGCGAAATCAGTTTGAAAATTGATTTTTTTTCTTCATAATCATATTATGTTGGTAAACTTGTATTTGAATTAGTATTCTAAGCATACCAGCTATCTCTAAACAATTATTTTGTACCCTTATTAGTACTTAAAATGACCTCATTAGTGTTTATTCCCATTTTGTAAAGCAAGACTCTTCATTTTTTTCTTCAAATATTTAGATCATCATAAGTATATACATCGTAACCATTCTATTATCCCAACCTCCATCCATATAGGTTTTTATTCTTTTTATCATCCATTTTTCAATATCATTTTGTTCTTTATATCTAATTCTAATATGCATAACTAATCCTGCCCAAATCATTCTATTTATTCCGCATTTTTATAGAAGATGTTCTACTGTTTCATCATATGCATGCCACCACTCACTTTTAGACAATACGTCCCTATCGGTACCGCGTTATTACTTACTTTCCAATTGAAGATTCGTGCTTTAGACGGTATACTCGCACTCCAAATCATCTTCCACAGATTATTCTTTGTATCTGGCACTGAATTAGACTTTTGTGGTTCTCCACATGTTTTCGAAAGAATAAAATTGTTCATTTTAGACATCTGGCCAGTTTATTTTCTTTCAAAAATAATATTTGGTTTGGTGTTTACCAAGTGGGAAGAATTCTTTTTAATGAAAAAGGAAAGTTTTTACTTTACTAAATATTTAAGAACATATTTAATATACAATAAGAGAAATAATATATTTATACATTTTCTACAAAAAATTCAATATTTCAATTTAAAGTGGATATATAAAATTTGACAAATTTGTCCACTATTAAATCATAAATAATAAAAAAAATATAGAGATATATATTAGGCGACCGAATCTAGATTAAGAATTTTTTTTTAACATTAAGGCTCGGTATAGATCCAAACACGCGGGTTTTGATTAAATTAAAACTTGGTATAGATCCAAAATCCACGGATACGGGCTTATGGAGCAGGCTTTCACGGATCGGGCGAGCCAAGCAGGTCGTGCAGGTCAATCGCTAGCTCTAATTTAAAGCTTGATTTAGGGGGTTCTATTTCCATTACTTCAAGATAAAATGTGAATTTGTCCAGATTTTATTTTTTGAAAAATGTTGGTATAAAATTAAATTCACCCTTATCTATATGTTAGTCTCTCAAGCCTAAATATTAGTTCTTCTCAAATTAAATATAAGATTTTTAATCCTCCTCGAACATTATTAATTTAGTAAATACCTCTCGTGTCTCCTGTAATATTACTGTTTTGACTTGTTTCCCATGATTTCTTAGAGATGTATGGTTGTCTCTCTAAACTTTAATCCCAACTGTTTTACCCCTTTTCACCGATTTTCAATAATTTTTGTCTTTAAACTTGACATAATTATATTATTTAAGAGTATACAAACATAAGAAAAGTATGTATTGGGAGGGGGGGTAACCAGACACATGTTATCACACACGTCCAATACTTAACGGTAAAAACTAACAAAAACCGTTGTAATGGATAACAAGGCAGGATTTGAAATTTCAGGAGGCAAATATACATGTTTAAAGAATCGGGAGATAACATATTACAATGTTATATGTTTAAGGAAGAGGGAAGCAACAAGTTAAAATGATAATAGTACACTCGATATTGGAAGTATTAATTTACTCTTATTAATTTTTAGACTTTAGCTACCGAGAATCAAATCCTAATTTTGTCTCTTATTATAAGGGAAAATGCACAAAATACTTGAGAGGTGACCGTAAAATAAAAAGTATCCGAAAAACGCATCACCTGTTTTTTGGAAAGTGTCCAAAGGGGCCAAATCCCTAGTTCAAGATTATCTGAGTAAATTTTATTACTCAACCCATGATGATTACTACCTAGCCTAGTAGCATGTAAAATGGGAAGAGCTTCTCCTTAATCTGCTGATGAGTAAAAACTTCTATGTGGTGGCTCATACAAAATTACCAATAGCATTTAGTTTCTCGACAATTCCTATGCACGTGTTCTCTACTTGTCAAACAAAAGAGGTTACACAAAAATATGATATATCCTTTTTTAGATTATTGGTAATGGCTTATTTCTATTCCTCATTAAGTTGTTGGTGTAGCTTTTGTTAAGTGATCTAATCTTTGCCGAAAAGTTCAGTCATAAGACATCTGATTAATTAAGTAATTCATGTAACATAAATTACCTTTCTTTGTGTGATATTCCTATTTTTTATTTCCAGATGTTACACAAAGTGATAAGTATATGAAGTAAATTTTTGTCTATCCACCCACCCTATCCATCGATTCACTGATCCTTATTTGTAGTGATGATGATGCCCAAACCTGTATGCTTTATGTAGATTTTAGAAGCATGTGATCGACTATTTTGTCCCATTTTTCGCATCCGTACACTTTCCTAACCTTTTTTGGAACATTGGTATTCCAAATTTTCTTTCAAATCTTTGGTCATGTTGTTATCTCTCTTTTGACATTCATGGTGAGCTTCTGACTTTAGCGCTACCATTGTGTGATATCCTGACTTCGTAGTATATATGTCATCCTTCGTTAATGGCCAGATGAACTGATCCTCAGTCGTTGTTTGAATAAGTCACATGTTACTGATACTCTGCCTTACAGGTGTTAGGATTATTTTATCGGTCACCGCATGGCCGGTCCTGGGAGGAAGACACCTCCTTGGGCCTCCTCCCAATTCTTATAATTTTTGGACCCCTTAATTTTTTAGGGGGCCTAACTTACAGTTTCCAAGCCTGGCGCGAAGCGATATATATAAGCATAATTTTTTTATACTTAAAGTGACCCAGTTTTGACCCAACCAAACACAAAACAATGTTAGACCACTTTTTCTTTTTGTTTTTTAAGAAAAATCTCCTATTTTTTTTATATATTTGTCCAAAATATCATAGTTTTCACAAGGTATATTTTTTTTAAAATTATTTTTTAATTAATGATGGTATTATTATATTAAATTTTATATCTATTGAATTATATCTTTCAATTATTTATTATATTTTTTAAATAATTAGATTTATGATTGAAAAAATTGATAAACATTCAGATTTCTTTTATGTAAATTGTAAAAAAAATTGAGGGCCTCAATTTTTAAAGTTTCCCTTAGGCCCCGAAAATATCAGAATCGGCCCTGGGTCACCTTCTCATTCCATTCGTGCTTTCGTTCGTATAGAATTTCACAAACCATCTTCAACTAGCAATCTTATGGTGGATTTATTGTGAAAAGTGTGTTGATCCACTTGTGATCCAAGACGTTTGTTGTTTCTCCATATATATATATATATATATATATATATATATATATATATATATATTCCAATAAAAATGTGTGATTTCAAAGATAAATCAAACAACTTTGAGAAAATAGAGTTTTAAAAAGCAATCTCGGTATCTTAATTAAAAACCAGAAAGAAAATATACCAATCATTTCAAACATTAAAGCATTCTTACTATTTATAAGTCTTTTCTCTTAAATTAATGGTTATCACTTAACGTGCAGCGCGAAGAAAACAACTGATAAAATATCATCTCAAGTAAATTCTTTTGGTATGTACTCTACTACTATTACGTAATTCGCGACACAGACTACGCAAATAATGACCTTGATTTTATATATTTTCATAAATTACATTTACACCATTAAATAACATAAATTATGAAAAAAAAATATGCATGAAAAGTGGTTCAACTAGTTAAATGGTATGCACTCTACTATCATAATTTATCTTTTGACACAAATCACGCAAACATGACCTCGATGTAAATATTTTTTATAAGTTTCATTTTCACTGAAAATTAAAAAAATCATGCAAACAATATGCAGTTACAGTTGAAGGTATTTTTGATGTTTCCAATATCACTGCATCACCAAGTGAATTAGTTACCAAGGGTATGTACTTTACACACATCACTTATCTCTTGATGTATACTATGGAGACAATCATCATCTCAATCTAATATGTTCTCGTAACTTATATAACATAATCAGTACATACGCAGTTGCAGATGTTGTTGATTTCGTGAATGATGGTGGATTACCGATTCAATCAATTGTTGACATATGTATGTACTCTACGACCTTTTTAATCTTTTGTGATAATTATGAATGTAATGACTTTGCTCTAATTTGTATATATAAGTTGCATTGTCATTGTAAATAATACAAATTATGTAAATAATTCGCAGTTGTAGGTGGTATCAGTAAAGTGTCATCTCAAAAAAAACCAAGCAGTATGTACTATACAACTACTACTTATCTTTTTACATATATTATGCAAATAATGAATTCGGTTTGAATATGTTCATAAGTTTCCTTTCCACCATACATAACACGAGTTATGCAAATGAAACTGAAATTTCTAACGTTTCTTTAAATTAGTAATAGTATGTAATCTACCATCATTACTTACATCTGATATAAATTATATAAACAATGACCTCGAAGTAATAGGCTAAATAAGTTTCATTATTATAGCTAATATTATAAATTTTATCCAAGTACATATGAAAGGTACGTACTCTATACCCATTACTTATATCTTGACACTACTATGGAAATAATCATAATTTAGATCTAATTTATTTTTGTAAGTTGTTGTTACAACGTACATAACATAAATAATATGCATATGTTGTTGCAGGTTTAGTTGATAGTGTGAATAAGGATGGATCACCGATTCCATCAAATGTTAAAATTAGTATGTACTCTACAACCATTATGTATCTCTCAAAGAAAATTATGCAATTAATGACCTCAATATAATATGTTCACATAAGTTGCATTGTCATTGTAAAAAATATAAATTAAAAAAAAAATTATACACTATATCAATTAAGCATCGTCTAAACATAAACCAATTCGTACGTACTATACAACCATTACTTATCTTCTAACATATTATATACAAAAAATGATCTCGGTATAATATAATTTCCTAAGTTTTATTACCACCATATAACTCGATTTATGCAAACAATATGCATATGCAATTAAACTTTCTACCATTGAAACATCAGTTATATGAATTATTAAATATATGTAATTTACCACCATTACTTATATTTAACATAAATAATGTAAACAATAACCTCAATCTAATACGCATTCATAAGTTGTATCATCATCACTAATATGCAAATTTTGTTTGGGTGCGTTATCATCACATTATAGGGTTAGGGTGTGTTGCTTTTTATTCGTATTCATTCTGGTCTGCAATTTTATTTAAAAAAATTAGTTACAAGAATGATGGTATAGTAATTTTAATTAATTCAGTTAAAATTTAACGCTGAGTTAGATCGAGTTATCAGATTGATAACTCGGGGACGAGTTATTCTGAAATCTTAAAAACACTACATAATATTGTGACTTTTAGGCAAATCACATGGAAAATGGTGTTTTATTCTATTTTAAACATACAATTCCAATATCTAGATGGTATAAAGAGACCAAAGACAACGTCAACAAAAGTATAAATCACAAAAATGACATATATATTGCTCCTACAAGCCAATGGTCTAAAAAATATTTTGAATTTATTATCATTTCTCACCATCCATTGGATCTGACTTAGAAAAGTAGCCATAATATAATGACAAGAAACAAAAAAATCAAAAAGACATACAAAAAGAGAAGATGACCACACTAGCTAGCGGTATAATTGTTTAATAGTTTTATATTCAGCTTGCATCATTAGATTAATTATTTGTGATACTAACATATATGTTTAACTTCAGATATGGTCGAAGACAAAATTCATAAGGAGAAAGCTACTTGCAGAGAATGTTTTAAAGATATCATCTATGAAGAGAATGATGCAATTAAGGTAAAGTGTAAGTGTCAAGTAACACTAATCCATGAATCTTGTGACATTGAGTGGTCTAAGGTGAAAGGAAACAACAAATGTGTTCAGTGCAAAAAGAAGTTTAGAAAAACACCAGTGAATTTGCTTTCAGTGGGTGATTATGTTCAACTAGCTACAAAATAATAGCTCAAAAAATGTAATTGATCAAAATACTTCATGTTTCCTAATAAATCTCTGTCTTGCTTGTTTGTTTGATTACTCTTTTGTTTTCACGTTGGTTGGATTGTAATAAGCATTCACTGTATACAATACATTATGCATGAGGTTCCGTTTACCAAAAGGATGCATGGAAAAAGTGATTTTTTTAATCCAAATAAGATTTTATTTATGATGAATCAATTACAATAAAAGGTGAGCTTGTTACTGATTGACCTATAGATGGACATGCATCTATTTTTCATTTTCTTTTTGCCTCCCTAACAGTTACATTCTAAGGTGTTCCATGGAGGTCTCCTCGCAATGTTGTTGAGCTCTACAACTTTGGTGATACTCGGGAGGTGACCAGGAGGGTTGATCCCGCCAGGCAATGGTTGGTGTAAAGCCTGCAACAAGTGTTCTAGCATCTGGGGATCGGTTAAGACTTCCATCTGAGGCATCTCGATGTTGACGACTGGTTTGGGCGGTCTCGCTAAGTCTTTAATGGCTGGAACAATGGCTTATTTCGACCTTAGTGGGGGTACGTTTCCTACCTCAGTGGGTATGGTGTTTCCTCCGGTGAGTGATAGAGTAATTGGGAGTTGAGTTTCCCCTTATCTTCTAAGGAATCTATATTGCAAGACTCGTCGTAGTGGGAGGTGATACCTCATCCTTGTCGATTCATGTCTTGCGTTCATGTCTTGTCGTTGACTCCATTTTCGTGGTATCCCAATGGGCAAAAGGCCTTTCGCTTCCCACAGACGATACCAAATTGATAGGACAAATTTTACCAGTTAGATTTTCGTTGAAGTAAATAGGTTTTATTGTGAGTTTAGAAGTTTTTAGATGAAGAAAAATATTGTAAGAGTTGGTTTGATAAAAGAGATAGACATGCTAAGTTATAGAAAAAATAAACTCTAATAATGATATAGCTTGAATTTTTACGGGTGATTAAATAGTTCACATAAGATTACAAATGATCTATTTATAATACTCATTCAATATCTCTCCCAGCATCCCCACTATTATGAACTAACCCACCTACTTTGTTTGGGGCCATTACTAACACAATAGGCATTGTGCTTCCTTCATGACCTATGTCTAATACATAGCAATGTGGGTTCATGGGTTGCTTTAGTTCGCGGTCTTGAGACGGTGTCTCAAGTATTAACGAGCTCTCTGCATCATATTCCTTAATAATAGGGACGGGTTGACCTTCGGAGTTTGAAATAATCACAACTCTTTCGTTACTTGTCCAAATCCAGTGATCTTTATATCAAAACGACCGCAATTCAAAGACCTTTTTGGATCTTAAATGGATCCTTTGAATTCCTTGTGTATTTTGTGAAACATCAAGAATACTAAATGTTTTTACAGGTGGACAACAACTTTTGGCAGATTTTGCACTTTCCTAAAATCATTTTTTCCTTTTAACTCTTGATTTAGCCTTGGATCTTCTTTTTTAACTCCTTAACATTGATTTGGTATCTAATATCTTCATTATACCTAATTTCTTCACATTTAACACACAGATTACACTAAAAATGCTCTAAAAGTAATAAAACTCCAAATCAGTGCAAGAATTAAGAAACTAACGATTAATAGTGAAAAATTCATCAACTAAGAACATAATACACCTAAAATGATGTCTCTAAAATATATTAATTCATCACAAATATGAAAACATCACTTAGTCACCTAGGGAAACTAATGATACATCGAATAATAGAGAATTCACTTAAACTATACTAAAAGAACCCGAAGATTTTTTTACCAAGTGTATACCAATATATTGAATGTTCACTAGTAAAAGTTCTTGTGAGGCTATCTCAACAAGAAATTAGGATTTATTTTATTTTTATTCTCTTTCTATTATTCGATATCTTGAACACCTGAGAGGTGATATTTTTAAAACACGTCTTGTAGAGAGTTATTTTAATGAGATAATTTACCCTTATTAGGGAGAGACGTCGCAACCTAAAGTATTGCGTGGCATATCATAAAATTCAAGTTATTTTCTCATTTCTATCCTCGAACTATAGAATCAGAACTTGAAATTCAATAGAGGATTCATTTGCAAACTGTTGCAAATAATATACCAAATGTATTCTCGGGCACATGGAATATTGTAAAATCCCATAAATCTACTGCTAACACTCCAATATAGATTATTGTCCGAAATGACATATTATAAATATTTCAACTAATGGATTCAACAACACATGAAGCATGGTACCTAGAATATATCTAACCAGCGCATGAAGTGTGGAGAATTTATAATACATTTAATCAACGCATGAAGTGTGGTAAACATGTAATGTATCTGAGAAATGCGTGAAGAATGGTAGACATGTAATGCAGTTAACCAACGCATGCAGCGTGGTAAACCTGTCAATTTAAAATATAACAGTCCCGAAGAAGGAAATCTCATGAGTAAATGATCAAATGGTAAATAATATGGAATGTGTACATCCACATAATACGGTGTGGATTATTGAGCCGGCTAATGCTAGCTCATGCATTACTCATAAAAGAAAGTAATGGTACCTGAAGAAACCGAGGGACCGTAGATGAATACAAGAAAATCCATGTAGGTTATTATCTACGAAAAATATATAAAATTGTGAAACAATTTATGGGATTGATGTATTTTCTTTTACTATGACTTGAAATGATTAAAGTGGTGAAAAATATCAACAAACAAATAAATTGTCATACGAGATTGTTAAATCAATAACTCGACTTGTATCAAAAAAGTTCCTGCAAAAACCTAGTATTAATTATGGAGAGACGTCTTCATTCTCATGTTGTAGATACAATGATGCTAGGGTTTTATGTTTTGAAAACTCTTAAAAATTTTACTACGTCAAGGAAATCACCAAGATAAATTCATGATACTTGAATTGAAATTAATTTCTTGGTGAACACAAGTGTCTGAAACAGAATATGTGCCGGAAAGAGTTAGAGCGTCTGGAAATATTAAATTCACAAATAACGAGAAATGCATAGAGCATAAAAAGTTCCTGAAGAACATATAGTGCATGAAGTACAAGAGAAAGTATTTTATATTTATAACATGAAACAATTAGCATGGATTACTTTCTCACAAGTATAATTTTATCTTATGATGCTATTGTTTCATCTTGGAGATTCAAGAAGGAGATTTTAAGAAATAGAGAATGATTGATGACCTCCTCACAAATCATGCATAGATATCTATCATTCATAAGATCAAACGACAATAGAAGATCAGTTGAAGTATATTTCACCAAAGGATTGTACAATAAATTCAATGATGTATTCAACAAATTCATCTAGGCAATATCCAGCAGATCCATCAGCTAAAGTTATATTATGTACTTATTGTGGGCTCAAAAATATATTATGTTACTCAAAATAATTGTTGTAATAATGTGTGTTATGATGAGGGGGAGACGATATTTGTGCATTGTACTCTTTTTCCTTCACTAGGTTTTTTTCCACAGGGTTTTTCCTAGTAAGGTTTTAACGAGACAAGCCAAATATCTACTATCATAAAGAGAACAATATACTCCTACCTATGACAGTCAATTTTTTATTGACATTGAACGCATATGATTAAGTGTGAATCCAACAGATTTCTTCATTAAGAACAATGTTCGAGCTACAAGCCCACAAGTAAAGAAGGCATTCTTATAAATATTTGACTTTAAAATGATAGGGAGAATATATTGATATTTTGTACTCTTTTTTCTTTCATTGTGATTTTTCCCAAGAGGCTTTCCTGGAAAGGTTTTAACGAGGCAGCGCGAATATGTGCTACACCCTCTAAGAAATTATGTACTCTTTTTCCTTCATCAAGTTGTGTCCCAATGGGTTTTCTTGACAAGGTTTTAATGAGGCATATCATTTAGTGAATATCCAAAGGGGAGTGTTATGAATTATTTATTTTTGGTGGATATTTCCCAATAAAGTCATAGCGTGTAGAAACAACTTGCAGCAACTTATGATGAAGCAGGCAGCTGATACATGCAGTTATCTAGCAACTTGAGTACGTATCAGCTTAAGCTAGTAGTTGGACAGCTACTTATGGTTTTTATATATAGTACAATATTCATATCATATTGTAACCAATTTGAATTTCATAGAATAATAACATAGGCTTATATTTCTCTGAATTTCGAGTTATCGCCGTTAATTTAACAACAGATGATATATATTTTTTGTTTTAATTTTGATAACGACCAATAAAAATTGATGTTTACTTTGACATAAGTAGATTCAAGAATATCCTTTGATACTAGTAGTAACTAACAATTAAAAAAGAAACGTACCTCACCAACCCCCCACATATTCATTAGTCATTAACTAAATATCAACTAGTCAATTAATAACATATTACCATTAACATGTAACCCAAAGAAAGATCCAGAAAAGCTCATGGATTCAATCCCCACCACAACAATAATCCTTGCAATTTGTTTGACTTTGCTTGCAAGATTGTATGCTTCATCCAATTTCACAATGGAATCTCTATTAATGGGGGGATTGTGAAAGTACCTTAACTTGATATTTGAAATCATTAACAAAACTAAGTGGATACCTAGTTTTCGCAAAGAGGTTTTGACAAAAATCAATGAGGAAAAAGACAATAAACTTAGCATGTAAGAAAAATCAACTAGTTATGGGACATACATAAAATCAAACATAGTGCATGCAAGAAAGTAAAGAGATAAGGGAGAGAAGGCAAAAACGCGATTTAGAGTGGTTCACCTCTCTTGGCCTACATCTAACACCTTGGCTTTATGCATCCTTACAATTTCAAATTCTCTATTAGAAACTCCTTGTGTCTCTTAAAGGCGAGAGTACAAAACTATACAACATTTTTAAAACCACCTTCAAAATAAAACACTAGTGTTACCACCAACACTAGGAAACCAAGTAGGCAATTGCATACATGATTTTCCACTTCACAAACCCGTGAAACCTTTCTACTTGTTTACCACCCCACAAGGACTAGTAGACAATCTATACTCATGATTTACCACTTCACACTTTGTTCAACCTTCAAACTTTGTGTCTAGACCACACAGACTCTAGCCTACTCTTGTCTAGATTATGGAAGAACACATTTTTCACTATATCAAGGGCAAAACTAAGATTCTACGATTACCCTTAATCTACCTAACCTAGCCTTTGTACTCTTAACGAGTAGATACAAAACTGTTTGAAACGCTAAAAAAAAGAAATATAGATATATGGACTATGGATTGCTTTGGAACTTCTCCTCTAAATACGTGACTTTGAAGGGTTGGGGAGAGCCACTTTTATACTCTTTAAAATCTCCTATTTATAGGAAAAAACTCTTCAACGGGTCTTGTCCACATGTCCCTTTCCAATTGGTTGCTTTTTGAACATCCGGACATATATTCTTTTGGTCAGATGCCCGGTGACGTGGCTCAAACGGCTCCTTTACAAATATTAGGCTTAAACCTAGTGAAAAACCTGCAATGTAATCGACACTAAAACCTAGCAAGAACTTCAACGACGGTGACATGTTTATCAAGATAGCAAAGGAAAAGGACAGAATCACCGACAACCACCACCACATGTGTCCTACGGCCATTGGGGTGTCAATGGAGTGTATGTTTGCATGTACCCACCCCGTTCACTCTAAAAGAGGATGTTTTTGAGGTACTAAATGGTGTTGGGCGGGTTGTGGGGATTGGATCGTAAAACCCACGCAGGGTGGGTGGGTTGTGGGGATAAAAACTTCTTACCCCGCAAACACACACCCCCCCCCCCCTCGGCGCATGTATTTAATATATAATTAATATAATATTTTAGTTATAATATATAAAGTTCTAAAACTTTACGTATTATAAAATCTAACTAAAATTTAAAAGTTAAACCTTGAATATGTAGTACAAATATAAGTCTTAAACAAAGTAAATGGTAATTTATTATGCCTACAATCAATAAAATATTTGATATTCTCTACTCTATGATTTTTTTAATACAATAGAGGTCCTAAGACCTCTTTGTAAAAGAACTATTACATTCCCATGACCTTAATTAGATCACCCGTGTACACCCTTCTCGGAGTCTTGTATCCGAATTTTTTTTTTTTTTATCACTTTCCACGTCATATCTGGAGGATCTTCAAGGATTGTATACGCTCTCTCTTGTCTCGATCCTAATCTTGCTATCAAATCCGCACTCATGATTGCTTCACAAAATATGCGTGTCAATTTGAATCCCTTGTTCCTACTCAAGATCCCACAAATTCCCAGTATCCATTCCATTGTCGGACCTCTCTCACCATGTGTTTGATTAACCACTCTTATTGCCTCCTCCGAATCTACCTCTACCATTGACTCTTTAATGTTCAATCCAACGGCCATTTTCAACCCTTCGTACAACGCGGTTAATTAATCTATCACTACCAACGAGCATTTTAAGTTCATCTGGAAACCCCTCACCCAATTGCCATCATTGTCTCTTATCACACCTCCGGCACCACCCTTGCCTGTAATCTCATCAAAACTCCCATCATTGTTAAGCTTTAATCCCCTATTCGGTTTACACCACCCAATCCAAACCACGTGATTTCTAATCCTCCCAGAACTAACATTACAAGACCGCCATGCTTTCATGTAGTCCATGGCTTCATTCTTAGCCTTTTTGATTAATACTTCCCCATAAACTCTTCTCCCTTAAATACCACGACATTCCTTTCAAGCCAAATCACATTAATCAAAGACGCAAAAAAGACTTCCCAATTTAACCCAGCAGAAAAACCTATGGTTCCAATATTCTTCCTCCACCAGCGCTTGTCCTCGGGCGCATCTCTGTCCTCTTCTTCCTCCACCAAGACTCTATGATTTTTTTAGTATTAATTTAGAGTTTAGATAGAAAACATTACATTATTTAATAAAAAAATTATTATAATTATGAATTCATGATCTTTATTGTATATCGACTTTTAAATAAAATAAAATATCTAAGTGATTAAATATAGCATAATTATGCTATCTTTATGATTTTGTTGTTCTTTTGAAATATGTGTGTAAATCATCACCAAACAATTATTTTCATATTGTTATTTAAATGTCGCAAAAGTGTTTAAATTTGTTTTTGTATCATGTTTCTTAGATTGTATTCGTGTTATGCTTATCATAAACTCATAGGACAATGCTTGGTTCGGGTAATAGTTGTATTATGTTTTGGATCTATTTATAGTATAACTTTGTTTTGGTTCGGCTCATAACGTACAGGTATAACTCAATCCCCAAAGAGGATTTAAAGAACGAGGTGAGGGCTGGGTGGGTTGTAGGATTTCATTTTCTTTTGCGGGATGGGCTACGAGTATAGGTAAATCCACCCTAAACCCTCCCATTGACATTCTTAACTACCACAACTATCACTACGCCAAAATAACTATCCCACTACAACCACCAAAAATCCATCACAAACTAAATTCACCGACCACAAACTCTTTAAAAACCCCAAACAACCACCCCATACCATACCATCATAATTCAAAGTATGGAACTTATTCTTTTAAGAAATAATATTTTAGCGAATCGGACTACATTTAAAAGTTTTGCATATTTAAATCGGTAAAAGGAATACTTGTATTATCTCATTGACTTATTGAAAAATCCAATTAGAACAAGGGATAATTCCATTTTTAAGCCTAAAGTTGCATTAGTCTTCTAATTATAGGTCACCTAATAATTTTATTCTAACTATAGGCCTAAAAATAGTTAGTCTTCTAATTTTAGGCCTCTAAACTTACTTAGTACAAAAAATACCTCATATAAACTATATACTACTTAATCAACACATAAATAACCTCATAACTATATTTTAAAATCAAAACAAAAAAACTCACTCATCTCTCTCTCTCTCTCTCTCTCTCTCTCTCTCTCTCTCTCTCTCTCTCTCTCTCTCTCTCTCTCTCTCTCTCTCTCTCTCTCTCTCTCTCTCTCTCTCTCTCTCCCCTATATAAACACACACTAGGTTAAATTCTTCAATTTAGCTCGAATTTCATATAGTTTTCGAATCCAAATCAACAATATAAGCTTCTAATCTAAGAATATCAACGAATTTACGATAAAAAACAAGGTAATCATCACAAATCTTAAAAAAATCAAATTCGTTTTTTTATTTATTTTCTATGATTTTCTGTGATTTTTTTTACAATTCTATTTTTCCAGTTGTTTTTATTTCATGTTTATCTATACTCGCTTGTAATCTTATATATCAATTCACGTTATTCAATTTTTTTTGTACTGTAATTTACTGTTTTTGGTAATGCAGATGATTTTTTCATGTTATGAGTTTAATATTGATCATAAACTACTGTTGATTCGTTTCACTTTAATGGAGTTTTGTTCATTGAATTTTTGTTAGTTTTGTTAAGTAATCATGTGTATATGTGATTTACATTAATGAAAGTTGAAATAACTTACATGTGATGTTCATACATGTTTATATATTACATTTAGAGTTGATATATGCAATTTTGCTGGTTAAATTACAGTTGTTAACATTCAAACGTTTTTTCTGTATTTTTTTTGTTACAACATTCTGCAAGTACATTTTTGTAGTTCTGGAAATACAAAAATGTAGTTCTGGAAGTACAAAAATGTAGTTCTAGAAGTACAAAAATGTAGTTCTGCAACTATAAAAATGTAGCTATAGGGTTAATATTGTCTTAAGGCCTAAAAGTGAAATAACTATTTAATTTAAAATAGATATTATTGTTTAGGTCTAAAAACAGAATTATCCCTTAGAACAACTCCATAAACAAATATGATGTTAATATTTCTAAGTGGACCTTGTTTGAGTTTCAAAATTCTTCTACATGACATGTTTTTAAAATTCTACAAAATAAAAATAGGGGATTAACTTAATATTATGAAAAAAAAATTACAATAGTGATATTGGTTTTGTTTTTATTTGTTTGATAACGAACAAAAAAAACTATTAGAACCAGTTGGGATTAGCTCACTAGTCTTGGTCATCCAATCTAGTGGCACAGGTTCGAATAGAGTCGATGATTCTGAATCCAAAATGGCTATCTTATGTTAAATTAAAAAAAAACACACAAGCACTGTTTAATTCAAAATAAATAGTATCAAGAATATCCCTTGATACTAGGAGTACCTAACATTGGATAAAAGAAACGTACACCAACCCCACATGCTCATTAATCAACCAGTAACACATTAAAACTAACACGTAACTCAAAGCAAGACCCAGAAAAGCTCATGGCTTCAATCTCATCCACAGCAATAATCCCAGCAATCTGTTTGACTTTGCTTGCAGGATGGTTATGCTTCATTCAATTCAACAATGGAACAACTACTACTAATGGGGTTTTGAAAGTAACTCAACTTGATACAAAAACAATTGCTAATCAAAGAGAGTTTGATTACTTCTTGCTCGCTCTTCAATGGCCCGCTACTTACTGTCATAACACCAAAAAATGTTGTTCCAACAATGGCTGCTGTAGAGGGTACCTTTTTTTTATTTTGATCCATTTCTATTAATTTATTTATTTTTCCAGTCATTATACGATTGATAAATGATAATATTATAGACGTGAATTTGAAGCTGATTGATATTTCAAATTTGAAAAAAAATAAACATAATATAATCATATATTTCCCAGAAACTAAGTTTGACTTTATTGACTTTATTCAGCGCAAATTCACCAACCGGATTTACAATTCGTAAGTATATTCTGCAACCTTAGGATTTGAATATTTACATATTTTATTGAGTAAAACTGAATCTGTTAAAAAAAATAATAACCCGTTTTGCAGATGGACTCTGGACTGATTACAATGATGGATCATGGCCTTCATGTTGCAATGGTCCTGCATTTGACGCAAAAGAGGTACTTGTACTATGTTGTGTAGTCAAGTCAAGTGTACATTGAACACCATTTGCATATGTTTAAGACCTTCAATACTTTCTTATTTCTCGTTTTTTTTTTTTACATTTTCTCTAATTTAATTCAACTGTTATGTTTTTCCAATTTTATTTGCAGATTTCAACATTGTTAGATGGCCTAAATAAGTACTGGCCATCCTTAAGTTGTAGCAAGTCATCAACATGCCATGGTAAAAAGGGTATATTTTGGGCTCATGAGGTCTGTAATTAAAATTCAAGTCACTAAATTTTATCATAACCTTACATGAAACTAACTATTTCTCCTTATGCTTATTTCATACTTAACTTGGGAGACAACATTTAACAGTGGGGTATTCATCTTTTTCTAGTCTTGATTTTTCTATTGTATTTTCTAAAGAGAGATGTCTATATGTTATTTAATTGTTACTTTGTTACAGAAAAACACGGAACTTGTTCTTATCCAGTTGTAGAAGGTGAATATAACTATTTCTTGACGACTATTAACCTCTACTTAACATATAATGTCACGGTAAGTTCATCATATGTTTAAACAAACCTTGATTTCATTTATTTCTTTGCTTTATATATAATGTGCAATATCAGGCAATTTTGACCGAAGCTGGATATGTAGCATCAAATTCTGAGAAATACCCTCTAGGAGGGATTATCTCAGCTGTACAAAATTCCTTCAAAGCAACACCAGAAATAATATGCTCAAACGGTGCTCTAGAGGAACTTCGCATATGCTTTTACAAAGATTTCACGGTTACACATCCTTTTTCTCTTTGACAATTTTTTTTTCTAAATTACCATTTTTTAAAATGTATAATGTACAATGTTCCAGCCTCGGGATTGTGATGCTACGTCTAAATTAAAGGGTCAACTTTACTCAAGCTCGTGTCCGAAATATGTCAGCCTACCACAATTTGCTTCCATGGGTATGTCACTTGAGTATCTTATTCATATATGCATAATATAGAAGTTGATCAGAGCAGTTCTTTGCTTTAAACAACTTTTTTGGTATTTATGCAGGGCTTCAGAATAATGGAACTACAAGATCGTGGATTACTGGAAAATCATCTATGTGATCAAAATGATTAAAGCTATGTGCAAAATACTGCAAGGATGTTACAAATATTTGCCTCTTAATTTGTATCTTGTTTTATTGGTTTGCATATTATGTAACTGTCTCAGATGGAATTATTACTTAATAAATGGTGTCTGAGATTTAGATTTCAGCACTGGCTGAAAGGTCTTGGAGTAACTGTTGCTTGTAACATTCTTAAAGAAGATTTGTATACTAGAAAAGTTTCAGTTTGTTTGTTCAATCTTTAGTGTACTTACATTAGAATAGTTGGTTTGCATTTTTTCTAGTGGCTCACGAGCAACCGTGAGTTCATAAGTCTTGGGCTCTATATTTTCAACTATAAAGTCCAACTCGCAATTTTTAAGATAATTAGATCCCGTGGGCACTTTCTACAACAGAATATCTATACTTTGGGCTTTTTTTCTGCCATATTAAGTTAACTACTTAAATTTTACGATGCTCAAATTATGATAATAAGACAGCTTGTAATTTTACGATACAAGTTAATACTTTCTTAACTGGGAAGAGTCCTGATATTTCTTCAGAGAAAGCAAGAGGTACATAGTTCGAATCCCCTCCCCCTCCCTGAACATGGGTAAGCTAGTTATGATTAAGTGAGAATACGCATGAGGAGGCGTGTATATTTTCTATGGAAATAGTCATGGTACGCGAAAACTGGCCCAGACACCCATATATTAAAAAAAAAAAAAAAAAAGTAGCTTGTAATTTGATATGCAAAAAATATATATATAATATAAACATATTATAAAGAGGCAATTGGTGTGTAATTTGTGATTGATAGTTAGGGATGGCAATGGTTACGGTTAAAAACCGAAACCGATGATAACCGAACCGATTGAAAACCGAATTATATAACCGTGGTTAAAGCCATTAGGTTATGGTTTTGAAAAGTGTAACCGATGGTTAAAACCGATAGGTTATGGTTTTTGTTAAAAATAAAACCGAAAAACCGAAAACCATTTATTATCATATATATTTTAAAATTTTATAATAATTTAGATTAAATTAGATATATTGAAATTCTAAAATAAAAAACAAAATAGTAGATTTAACCAATTAAATAATAAATATATAATTTAATTAAATACCAACACAATTTTGTATAAACCTTGGAGTTTTCTTTTATATGTGGTTTTATTTTATGAGATTTAATATATTTATTAAATTATCATTTGAATATGGTTAAAAACTGCAAAACCGTTTGAGAAACCGAAACCGAATAATACGGTTATGGTTTTGAAAAGTGTAACCGATGGTTAAAACCGTTAGGATATGGTTTTTAATTATAAAAACGGTTATGGTTTTTGGAATTTTCGTAAAAAACCGATCCGTTGCCATCCCTATTGATAGTTGATATACGGGTAAGATAAAAACTCGGTGACCAAAAGGTCTTGGATTGAATCTTACCCGAGTCTTAAATGGCTTAGATATATTTAGAAAAAAAAAGTATTGGATATTTTCATTTTTGAATTTCAAAAGGAAAACTTAATCCTAAATATATTTTTGAGCAATGAATAGAAAATGAAAACACATGTAATAACGAAAGTTTAGGTGGTCATTTATTCGAAAATGGCTTTTGTGGCAGTAGAAAGTTCGGAGTTATATTTGGAACCTGGCTTGCTCTTTTGTCCTTTTTAAGTGCTCGGCTTGCAAAAAGTTTTTATGGGTTTTAAGGTTCTATATTTAAATATAGAGAGTTCATATCCCAATTTTTAAGCTGCGCTTGCAGATGAATATGAGTTGGGTAAATTATTCATATGTGGATTATATCAACAATGCCAAAGGGATCTCAGTCAAGATTACTTTTTATGCTATAATATTTACTGAAAACATTTGGCTTACTAATGTGAAGACATTGCCGTAGAATGAAATTAATGTTAAGTTACCATCTCTTATGTTACCCCAACCTTGGCATAAAAATATGGAATCATGTTGAGCAAATCAAATAGATAATAACAATTTCATAGGAAGGGGGAAAAAACTGTGACAATCGAGGTTTTACAAATCATTAATAGGCTCAGCATTCATTTGCACCAAAGCACAATTCCACATTAAAAAACAAACAAAAAAGTTGTAATGGGAGAAAACTAGAATGTGAAGGAGAAGTAGAGCTTTGCTTCACCCACTGTTATTACACAAAACACTTTTTTGAGTTAAAATTCACAAAAACTTCCTATGCGGCCTTCCTGCATCTTCATCTTGCATATGCTGTCACCAAATATTACCATATATCAATCAAACACAGCACTTGCGTGAAAGACCAACTTACAAAAAATTGCTCTAGAAAGAGAATTCTAAATATAAAGACAGTATGTATTCCTACATCGAGCAAATTCTTAAGTATGCATTTAGTTAAGAGAAACATATCATTCTAAAACAGTTCCACAACAAATATTCAATACATACCACTCATAAACAGTGAGGAATTAAACTCTATCAAGTAGCACAAAATGCTCAACCAGAAATTATCAGATTCTAAGATATCGATTTATAACATTAGTTTTATCAATTGTTATAAACTGCGTATAATTAACAAAAAAAAATAACAAATTTCAAATCACAATTATATAAACAGACAATTGAACAATTGACAATCTATGAATTAGGTCAAACGATTCAATAACAGAATTTGACAATCTATGTGCAAATGGATTGATAACAACAGATCATCTGATGAATATAATGCAGAAAAATAAGACAGAAAATTAGAAGAAAACAGAAAAGAGAAGACTGTGAATAAACGATGACGTGAAAAGAGACGTACGAATTCGCGGACGATGCCTTTGTAGACGATGACAGGTAGTACGATGCCGAAGATGCCAACGAGAGCGAGGTTACGGCGGCTCCACCTGAAGTTTTGCTCAAGAGTCTCTCTTGTAGATCCCCACTCTTCTATCCATTTGTTCTTATTTGCTTCCATACCTCCTCCCATTTTTGCTTCCTCTCTACCTTTCTCAACTTTCTCTCTCTAAAAATTTAGACACACAGCTAATCGGCTTACTGCACTCCTAGTTTATGTTTAAGATTACCGAGAGGCCCAATTGTTTACTCGGTGTACTGTATGTCATTTGATTTAGTTGGGCCATCATTTATTTTAGTCTACTCTTTAAATGTATCACTTTCTGTCTTTCAATTTTGTTTTAGTCTACCTTACTAAATTTCTAAATAAGCCGCTCACTAACTTTTGAGGTGCGGCACAATTATTTCTATTTCACATTAAAAACTTGTTATCTATTCAGCATTTAAAGGGAAGGTCCATGATTCGAATCTTCTCTTTAACCGATGTAAAGTGAAAAGTACAAGAGCTTGAACCCCTCTCTAAACATGAATAATCTAGTTCTGATTTACCATGAGAATATACATGGGAGACATGTATATCTCCATGGTATTAGTCGGGTGCGCGCAAGCTAGCCCAGACCACCCATGTTACCAAAAGAAAAAAACTTCCATAATCTGTATATACAAAGTCGGATCTTTCTTATATATGAAAAATCTCAAAATGAATTTCGAATTTTGCTAGAAGATTAAAATTTTGATTCTTACGAGAAGAATAAAATTTCAATTCCTATGAAAGGAATAAGATTTTGAATCCTACGAGAGGATTATCCTTCGAGAGAATTAAAATTTCTAGTCTTACGAAAGATTAAGAAAAAAGAGTTTTTTTTTGTTCGGAAACGCTTGAAACGATAATGAAAGAGCGTCGTGAATGGTGGCTCTAATACCTAGTGAGATATTTATATAAGTGGAAGAAAGAACATAAGAGAATATAAAAATATATTAATAACAAGGAAACCATAAAGGCTAGAGAGAAAGAAAATATATTAGATATATAAATACGAAATTAATAAGATCAAATATATAAGTTTAACTATTTGATGAACAAGGAAGGTAACGTTAGACTAATTAAGAAATAAATACGATATATAAATAAACTAATCTAATAAGATATAATAATAGGTTGGTTCATATGATCAAAGATGTGATGATCAGGGTTTATATTCGATAATAAAATGGTGGGTGCAAATAGACCTATCAAAACGTAAAACTTAAGCGTCACAGTTCCTTACTCCCATGTGATACTAACACGGGTATTTTATCCTTGCACCACATCTGGACGAGATATTACTTTACCTCAATCACCCCTCACTGCAAAATTGCACCAAGTTTGGGTGATAAGGTTGACAATGATAACCTCGTCTAAACCTTTAAGAATAGACGCAAGCCGGCCGATGTAGAATTATTCACGAAAGAAGCATTGAAATTGAATGCAAGAAACACACGCAACAAGCGAGGCTTTCCAAGACAGAGGAAAGAGTCGAGAAAATCCCCTCCTAAAAATGACCTAGTGAAATGGTCGACTTTGACATCATCTTCAACATCATTCACAGCAATAATTTTCAACCTAATCATCCAAATACTCCAAACATGAAATAAAGCCAAAGAATACGATAAAATGTTTTGGCCTATAGATTTTGTCCACCAATTGTATAACTTCCCAAAACAATCACAGAAGCTTTAATCCTTTGAGCCTGAGGGTCAATACAAAGTCAGAGTAGAGCTGACTCAAGTATAGTCTAAGATTTTCTTTTAAAAATATGTGCTCAATAATATCATTCTCAAACCTTAAAGAGGTTTAATCTATCTTTATCATTCAAATGAAAATGATGTTGCTATGGTGAGTAAATCTTATGTGTCCACAGAGTAAGAAAACACAATATTCAAAACCCCAAATTGCTTAACTTATTAGTTTCAACATCTAAAGAAAGTAGCAACAAATTAATTTATGGGAAGTAGCAATTATAAAAAAGAACCTCAATTTGCTTGCAGAAACAGAAGCTGAAAATCGCTCATAGTTCATTAAATACAGAATGAAGGTGAGATATACACTTGAGCTGCCAAAATCATACTAAGCTACAAGGCTCCTAAACAAGAAAACAGAAACAAACAAACAAACAAACACCATTAATTTGCTCTAAGCTAGTTGCTCAACTAACGCAAACTTGCTCAAGAATTTTCTCTCATTACAATCCAACATTTCTCTCAAGCTACAAGTTATATTGTTTCGTTTCAAAAGCCTTTGCCTTGACTCCACAATCTTCTTCAAACCATACTTAAAAAAATCAGGAAAATCCGCAACTTCTTCAATTCTTCTACCCATTACATTCACTAAAAACTTTATCCTCGGTTCTAACGAATTATTAATACTCTTTATCAAAATAGGTGGATAACCCGTCACTATAGCTGCCACCTGTCCAGATTGAAACCCACACGATTTTAAATAATTAACATTCGGCCCCAATATTTTACCAACATCCCGACACAATATTTGAGGAAAATTCATCGCCACTTTCTGAAGATCCTCTTCAGTTAAACCTGACGATTTTAAAAACTCACAAGTAGGACGTAACCTTTTATCAACACTATACCCTAGAATGTACGGGTATTTCACAAAAACTTTACCAATTGACCCTTCTCTAGTGAGTCCTATGTTCGCAAGAAAATCCACTATTTGTGAAAGCTTTGATTCAATGCTATAAGTGATGATTCTTGGATTTAGTAGCATAATTTTTCCGACTTGTTTTTCAGGGACACCAAGAGCTTCGAAAAAAGCGAGGAGAGGACAAAGCTTTTCTTCAACACTGTGTGAAAGTATGTTAGGGAACTTTGTTATAGTTGAAGCAACTTCACGAGGTTTTGTTCCTAGTGTAGCTAAACATTGAACCATGGGGACTAGTTTCTCGTGAAGGCCAAGAGCTAGAATTTTGGGACATTTTGCTACAACTGAAGGGAGTTTTCTCTCTTGGATACCTATGCTTTTTAAGTAATCCCAGTTTTCTGAAGCTTTTTCTCTTTGTACACCTTCAAGACGCTTGCATTTCTTGAACATTTCACGAATACTTGTATCATCAAATCCTCTGTCCTTGAAGAACCACATTACGCCACTTCCATTGCTATCTATAGTTTCCATACTTCCCTGAAAACAATTTGGTGAAAAAATTAGGAAAATCAGCAATTGGGTGTGTGAAAATGTCGTTCATATAAATTTTAGCTAAATTAACATACTGAAGTTTGATACTTTTACAATTAAAACGAATACATTACATAATGTCATGGAAAATTAGTTCAATCGCATGATATTGAAGGCAACATTGATTACTACAGTTCAATAATTTGATGTTTAGCAATTAGATAAGACAGATAAAAAAGATTAAAAACACAGAGAGAGGGAAGGCTATAATTAGAAATGTGAACAACTAAAGAAATACTTAAACATGATAAAATGTGGAGAAGATAAGGAGGAAACCTGTGAAGATTTGATGGTTTAAGGTGGTGTGTTTCCACTTTCTTTCAACTGCTCAAAAATGAAATCAGCTCGCTCGCTATGGTTTCAATATTACTCATTATCGTTATCCTTACTGATTGGGCTTTAAATGGTCTGATATCCATTGCCTATATGTTTTGGGCCTTTCTACAATTTTAATAAGATTTCGACCTAACGGCCTTTAGTCAAGGATGATTGATTCATGGATCTTACAAACTAGTTTCGTGGCTTATAAATATTTAGGGACTATTAAGAGGTTTCTGAACTCTTACTGAAACAAAAAATAATCAACCTTCTACTTTTTTTTATTTCTATTCATTTCATGTACAGTATAAGTTTCTTTTCCTTTTATCAAGTTGTTTTTTTGAAATTTCATTTTTCAGTATTTCAAGTTCTATTTTTATAACAACTTCAAACCATTTTCATATCATTTCGAGGTCTATTTTCACAATAATTTTTTTAGTTTCCAGCAGAATAGATCTAACATTGGTTCGGAGTCATGAAAAAGAACATATCTACTAAAATGATGGAGGAACATATATGCGAATAGATCAGTCACTACTCAGTTATTTTGGGTTAATATTCCGTGATTTTAAAAAATACTCATAGAATTCACCAACAAAATCACTGAGTACTCAGCAACAATAGGTTAGTACTAGTCAGTGTGTGTGCTTAATAAAATCACTAAATAGTCAACAAAGTCATAATACTCAACCAAAACACTGAGTGCTTAGTAAATTATTACTGGGTGTTACACAAAATCACTAAGTATTACGCAAATCACTAAGTATTGACATAAAATCACGGAGTATTACACAAAAATCACTGAGTATTACGCAAAATCACTAAGTATTACGCAAAATCACTAAGTATCAACATAAAATCACTTAGTATTACACAAAATCACTAAGTATTGACATAAAATCACTGAATATTATGCAAAATCACAGAGTATTGACATAAAATCACTTAGTATTACACAAAATCATTGAGTATTATGCAAAATCACAGAGTATTTACATAAACACTAAGTATCAACGCAAAACTGGCTTCACTGCTACTCGAAGCTTTGAAGCGAGTCACTGCTCGAGAAATCTGCATCTAACTAGAATGAAGATTTAATGGCTTCATGGATTCACTGCCCCGATGCTACAAAACCTTCACTGCTACTACAAAACCTTCACTGGGACGAAAGTTTAGTGACCTCACTGCTACATGAGAGAAGTTGTTAATGGACGAGTAAAAACACTTCCATTAACGACTACAAAACCTTCACTGGGACGAAGGTTTAGTGACCTCACTGCTACATGAGAGAAGTTGTTAATGGACGAGCAAAAACACTTCCATTAACAAAGAGATGGAGAGATGGGGTTTAGAAAGGCTGGTGGATTGGGGTGTGCCATTGACGGGGAGACAGAGAGAGTGGAAATTAATTGTTGGTTGTGGTGCAAAGAGGAGGGGGAGGAGACAGTGGATTAGGGTTTTTTGACTTGGGGGATAAAATCACTTAGTTAGTTGTGTTGTTTTGTATGTTGTATTCTTATTGTTGGCCAATGTAATTAGTCAAAAGAAGCCCAGAATGCCTAGGATTAAAAACAGAGGATCTCTTTTTATCTTTTTTTATTTTGGTAAAATAAAACTGAAGATCTCAGGTGATGAAAGAAAAAACCCAACACTGGATTCAAAACATGCAATTTGTGTCTTGCAAATGAAGCGATTAATAACCAACAACACTGAAGTAAATAACAGAATATTACTCCAAAAACACAGATCAAATAAGTTACTATGATTCATTCTTCGCAAAATTGAGATAAAAATCCAAAAAGTAACAAAACACTAAAAGAAAAAAGTAATAATCAATTTCAAAATTCTGACAATATAGTTTACTCGTCATCCTCGTCATCTTCATCCATACCAGCAGCAGAAGCATTCAAAGCATTCAACCTCTCAATCAAACTTGCCTTCCTCTCCTCATAAGTCAACTTCTTAAGGTTAAACCTATACATTACATTCCCAACAAAAAGTCAAACCTCAATAATCACAACAAACAATTAAGTGGGACCCAAACTAATAATTAATTAATTACCTCTTGCGTTCCTTTGGTGCAGGTTTGACAGTCTTCTTATGGTTAGGTTCAGCACGAATAGCAGCATGAACTTTCTTGTACAAAGCTTCAAGACTATCTGGTTCAAGTCCTTTCTTGATGTATTCACTGAAGTGAAGATTGTATTTCTCTGGCTCCTCATCATTCATTGTCTGTTTTTTCAATGATATACATTAATTCTTTTTCTTTTTTTTCTTTCTTTAGAATATTAAAAGCTTACCCTCATGTACTCTGCAACATGTCCTCCATAGATGTATTTGCGATGAACATCAGCATCTAGTTGCTTATTGTCCTTTCCATATCCAGCAAACCTCTTTTCACTGTGAGGAATATCAAGTCCTCCATCAAGTGCTCCCTGATAATTCAATATAAATTAATCCATTCAATTATAAACTTTAAACAATAATAAAATAATAATAATACCTTAAGTGCACCAAAAACACGGTTTCCAGTGGTGGTTCTAAGAAGACCAACATCTAAAAGAGCACGGAATGGTCTTCTCGATTCAGCTGGTTCAACAGAGTAATCCTCTCCAGTAGCCTATTTATTTAATTACATTTTAAGGTTAAAATCACATGTAAGAAAAGAAAACTATTTATTATATTTATTTTTTAACATACCTCGACATTTCCTTCATACTCTTCGTCCATTTCGAGCTTCTTGAGGACACGACGAGCTAAGAGAAGCCCAGTGCAATAAGCTGAGATGAAAAAATGTTATTAATAAGTAGGGAAAAGTAAAAAGAAGGAATAATATGAGTAAATAAAATACCTGCAGAGTAATTGGTGGGGCCAACTTCGAGACCGTACTGAGGTAGCTCATGGGAATAGGCGGCAGCCATGACATGGTCTCCGGTGATGCTAGCGGAGATGATTTGTGCTGTTATGTCCTTGTTGGTCTAAAAATGGTGTCAAGGATTTATACAATAAAAGCCAAAGATATTTATTATTACTATATGAAAAGGAAAAGAAAGCAGAAAAAGGATACAAATCGGACAACAAAACGGAACTTTGGAGTGTTATATTTGTTCTTGTCCTGGTTGATGAGACGATTCCTTGCACGGTAATCGGTCTTTCCCTCTGCACAATATATGGAAGTCACATCAATATTTACAATACACAAACTATAAAAAATATAATTAAAATAAAAAAAGCTTTTTTTTACCTCTCCTTCTCTTGTATTTGACCTGGTACCTCTTGAAGTAAGCCTTCGACTTCTGGGATTTGACGAAGACCTGTAAAAAAGCAAAATTTGCAAATTAGTGCCTCCCCCTAAAGAGTGAACATCACAAATTATGGGAAGGGATGAGTATATTAATTTCTCACTCAAACTAACAGTTTACAAATTAATTAAATCATAGAAATGGCAACTGAGTTTCAACGATTTTTTGTACAGCTAAATCCATTTGTTAAATACATACAAATCAAGTCGATATAAATATATATAAACTATAAAATATCAGCTCAAAATCAGATTTAGAAACAGCTCAAACATATATATGATCTTCATATAGAATAAGTCAAGCATAACCAACAAACAAATATAAATTATTATTGAAACGCGATATAATTAAGGAGGAAAATGAAGAAAAACAAACGAGAAAACAATTGATTGGATTGTAATAAACAGCAGTGGGATAAGTGAATGCTTTCAACAATTATTAGAGCGTGAAGTATAATGCAGATAGGAAAGATATGCATACCATTGTTGCTGGTGCTGCCGGCTCTGCCGCTTCGGGGTAAGGGGAGGAGAGTTTGTAGTGAGAGGCGAAGAAAGAGTGAAATGAGAGGGTATCAAATATTATCAGTAAACCCTAGGGCAAATGGGCTAAGGTGCGCTTCTGGGCTTAAGCCCTAGTGCTTTTTTTGGTCGAAGCCCACTAGTGTTTTGTTTTTTTGGTCAAACAAACAACAGTATTGTTTTCTTTTTTTTTTTTGGTCAATATAATAAAAACAAAAACAATAAACCCGCTGCTGGGACTTGAACCCAGGGTGCTAATATAGAGGCACCGAGACTAATGCATTTTTGCAAATGCGCAGTCACCAACGTGCTACAGCGGGTTATATGTTTTATTACAAATAGAGAAGATTTTGAATGTTAATCACCTCTTTTTCTTCTCTCTTGTTTTTCTCTCTAGAAATGAAGAATAAAGCTCCGGCGTGATTTGCATCCTTATTTCACCCCTTATTTTTTATAATGTCCTAGTTACTCTGACTCCATGTTTATTGTCTATTAGTTGTTTAAGGCTCCTTTACTTTTTTTGTCATTCCTAATTTTATCAATTTTCTAGAACATCCTTTATTACCTAGTATATTATTACTTCTTCTCGTGTAACTACTTCTTTGCCAGCAGCTACTCTCATTTCCCTTATTAGATAACCTATCTCTTTTCTTTGCACTTTTCTATATATAAGGCAGAAATTGCAATATAGGTCCTTATTGTTTGAGTCTATTGCATTATAGAAACTTGTTTCACTAAAAAACTGCAAATATATATATCATTATATACATCTTTATGAACTAAATTGCACTATACACACTTATATACTGTTCAATGCTTATAAGTCAGCTAATATAAGAGCTGAATAAGTTATAAAAGCACTTAAATACATGAATATTTCTTATTTCGGAGATGATGATGAAGATCTTCATAAATTTATAGAAAGTGAAAAAAAATAGCTCATAAAAAACCAAACGAGTCATAGAATTCTGGTTTACAAGCATTCGAAGTAAAACAAACTAACAATCATAATGAGTAACGAGTAAAATAAATGTTAGAACTCAAATTATAATAGTAATGGAAAACTCATTTCAACCCGTTGGGTTACTTTAATTGGCCATAATTTTGCTATTTCTTCAGTCTTTAAAGGAGGTAAAGCAAGAGGTACATGGTTAGAATTCCCTCCATAAACATAGGTAACATGTATATATCTTATGGGTTAATTATGGTACGCAAAAGTTGGCTCAGACACCTATATGTTATAATTTAGCGACAGGTAGAGCGGGGATAGGAGGACTTCTAAGGGATGAAGAAGGTACATTTGTGGCAGTTTTTTCTGGGCCGTGTATCATGGAATCGCCGAGTTATTCGGAAGTGTTAGCCTTGCATTATGGTTTGCGTTGGGTATTAAATCGAGGCATCAAAGAGTTATATGTCGAAACTGACTCGAGAGAACTTCACGCGCTAGTGAAGGGCGATGGTAGTTCTAAGAGTTGGATTTGTCATATTGGACGGGACTGTAGAGCTATTTTGAGTAACAATCCAGGCTTCGAGTTGGAATGTATTTACTGGAAAGCAAACAAATGCGTGGATCTTTTGGCTAAAAGAGGTGTGTTACTAGCTGGAGAGCCGCAGGCATTGGTGGACCCTCCAGATTATCTTTGGCAAAGTATTACTAGTGATAGGAGTGGTTGTATGGTTCCTATACTAGTATTAGACCCTCTGTGAGGGATTAGTTAATTATTTTGTCAACTTTTGCCTCTTATGTATGAAAAAAAAAAAATCGTTTCGTAACCCAATTTTAATATTGTATAATTAATAAAAATATCTTTTCAAAGTAGGTTTCTCCCATGAAAAAGAGGTGTCCAAATTCTTGACAAAAAAACAAACCGACCAAAAGAAAGTTGTCCGGTTTCGCCTCTAAATAAATGCATTGATTCTAAAAACAATACAATATAATAAAACACTTTTTTTTTTAATAGATATATATTTTAAGGTTAAAATTTTGGTTGCGAAATACACGTGATATAAACTCTTTTTAGTGCTTTTCACAGTCAATCACAATTTGGAAAAAAAAAAAGGATTTGGATCCTCTCCTAACTAGCTTCTATACTAACTATCCTAACAATCAATTATATCACTGCTATTAAGATTATAAACAATAAGATTTTGAAAATATATTATAAATGGTTGGTAAATCAATTAAAAAATTATAATAGGAGTTTTATAATAGATGCAAATTTTGTAGTATTTTAGGAATTAGAAAATTAATTATAGATAAATATAATAAAATATAATTTTCTTAATTATGATTGGTTGTTAGGATAGTTAGTATAGAAACTAGTTAGGAGAGGATCCAAATCCCAAAAAAAACAGTCAATCACAACGATTTTATTTAGTTTCTTTTTAAGTTTTTTTATTTCCTTATACGGTTTTTTTCATCTTTGGATATTGACGGTCAAGGCATTAAATCCTCTGCAACTACAGCCACCATCGAATTAGATGGGTACAAATGACGGGAAAGGCCATCCGTCAATTGGAGTTGGTAAAACTTTCTTCATTTCTGTCCCAAATACGCCCAAGCACTCAATTAACATTCCTAAGTATAAATCACACAGTGTGAGGAATATTATCCAGAAAGCGTATCAAATTCTATTCTAATGGCAAGGACAAATTGTCCGGCAAATTGGTGGAGGACTTTGTGGTAACTCAGAGCAGAGGGGACGCGGGTATTAGGCCTCCCACACGTGCTCTAGTCTATGTTGACAGGGACGAGCTCTCCTGGTCGAGGATCAATGATCAAAGAAAAATGATGCAATCATGCCTTTGCTACTTGGAGGCAAAGAGGTGGTAGTATCTAAGCCTCTGGAATTGACTGGTAGGGAGAGTGAGCAGATTGTTGAGAGGGTGATCACGAATCTGATGTTTTCTAGAAAAACCGGCAAAGGTTAATGAGCGAGAAGGTGTATTATCAACTATGGGCGGGGAGACGGAGGCATCGACTATGTTGGGCGATCAGTTAGCATACGGGAGCGCAACCAAATCGATACAAGAAAGTCAAGGTAAGTTCTCAAACGTGGTTGATATTTTAACTAAAGAGTGTGAAAGTGTTGTAGGTAGCACCGATGCAGTTATTTCAAGCGAGAATCGTGCTACGGATAGGGTGGAATCTGCCGCGACTGAGGATGGTGGGAAGAATCAACGAACATATATAGAGGCCACATCAGGAGAAAATAATATGAAGGGTGAGGTTAATTTGGGACCTTATGATGGAACATGATATAGAGAAGTTTAAAGCTATGACTAATACGGTTAAGGAAACGGTGGGTCGAGGAGTATTTGCTATGGTAGATGATGCTCTGGTGGATAACGATACGTACCCGCAACTTATTAGGACGAATCGAACAAAAGCGACAAGGGTGTCAGGTTTGGCAATGATCTTTAATTATTCGTTTATTAGGTTATAATGTTGATTATAAATACCTTCTTAATAAGTTTAATCAAATATGGTCGCCTAAAGCGCACATTGAATTAGATGATATTTGGTTCAGATATTTCATCGTGCGTTTTATGAGTGGAGAGGATTACGACAAAGCCTTTAGGGGACATTGGATGGTTTTGGATTGATATTTGATTATTAGACCGTGGGATCCCTGTTTTATGCCATAAGAAGCCCCGATGTTTAGAACAACGGTATGTGTACGCCTCCCTTGGTTACCACTGGTTAATTATACTGAGGAAATCCTGAGGACTATCGGTAATATTATTGGACAAATGGTCAGGATCACTTGCAAAAAGTCGAGTATGAAGGGGTTTACCTAATTTGTTTTGAATACGGAATATCTGTCAATCAAGGAAATAAGTGTCCTAGTGTTGGGACGCAATTGAATCAAGTAGAGTCACAAGATAGAATAATTGCCATAGAAGAGTCCTCGTGTCAAACAAAGTCAAATTCATCGGGGGTGTTTGGGGAATGGACGACAGTTGACAGGAGCTGTGGTAGACCTAAGGGAGACAGGGTGAATAATGTGGGGAGTTAGGATTTGAACCCAAGAGGGGAATTACTGGAGAGGAGGTTGAAACCTTTCATCCCTATAGAAGATTTTGGGGTGACCGGAGACATGGCGGTGGTAAGTGAGGGTACTAAGGTCGAAGATATAACTGGGGTCAATAATATTAATAACAGGGACCAGTGATGGTGAGGTGCCGAGTATTGGTGAGACGGTGATATTTCAATTTTGGCTAGAGGAGAACTAGAATTGCTGCTAATCTAAGTGGCTCAGCCCATTATGTGCTTGCTGATGTCTCCTCATTTGTGATAATAAAATATACTTCTGAGACATCATTTTAGGCTTATTTATTAGTTTATAGGTTGAATTTAGCTTAGTTTAGTGCACTTTCCTATTTTGAGTCTTGATTTAGTAACATAATATTTTTAGAGCATATTGGGTTTAATTGTTTATTTAGTGCGAAGCTTTAAAGATAATTATGGAGATTAATTAGAGTCCAAGTCAAAGACTACAACTTATGGAAAGAGATTTGCATGGAAATTGGAGATAAAGGTAACAAAGGCTAAAAACATGGAAAAGGAAAAGCTGCCTAACTCTGAATTTCTGCAGCAACGCCTAAAGAAGTGGTGATAACTCCTACAATGAAGCCGATTTTGGAAGATTCCTTTCATAGGGACGTAGATAATTCGCTGAGGATTCTTTTGGTATATTATGGAGCAAAAACCGACCAATAACGAAGAAGATATACTCAAAACAGTTCAGCAGTAATTATCTTTATTTCCATACGAATTTGAGTTGGGCTTGGAGTCCATTACTTAGCCTCTCCTTCAAGAAACGATTTAGGTCAACCTATACACTATAAATACAACCTCTTAACACTCTTAAATCATCCTTGGTGAAACCTTAAACCAAGAGGAAGCTTACAACACAAGAGAGAAGTCTGGAAGGAGTTGTTTTTCACTATGTCTTCTTCTGCCTTTAAATTTGTAATTTCTTTTTTTTCTTTCATGAACTAAATTTCTTTAGCTTGAGTTTTAGCATATATGTATGAACCCTAGTTTTGATTGACATCTATCTAATTTGGGAACTTAATGTTTTAAATTGAATTATAGTTTTTATTCTCTGTTTATGTGTTTGGATTTATATTCTGTGTTCTTGTGGATGGCCACCATATAGAATTACCATCTAGTAGTTAGGTCACCATTGACAACGGTGTTTAATTACATGTTTAGCACATAACGTCTAGTGTTCGGTTTAGATCTGACAAATCAACCTAACTAGATAATCACTATGGTTTAGTTCTTGTGACTATTTACCAATTACAGGAAAAGTTTTCTTAGGAAGCCTTATTAACACAGGTAAATCCTATTTTAAACTACCGATAGCGAATTGGAACCGATTATTGAAATACTACATAATTCACCCTTACATGTTTAGAACGGCAAAACTAGTGGGGATTACATGCTAGTGACTCAAGCTATATTCTCATATTACTTCTCTTCCTTACTTAATTTTCTGTCTTTAAATTCTTAGTTTTAATTAGTTTAATTAGAAAATCAAACAAAAATCTATTTGTCTTTACTTTTATTTGCGTTTATTTGTTCTAGCTTTAATTATTTACACTTGATATTTGCATAAGATTCCTCTAACCTTCGTAGTCTCTGCGGAACGAATCTTAATCATTTAACTAAAACTTGCATACGATCTGTATACTTGCAGAACCGTGTCAGTCTAGGGTGTTTATCTGCACTTTATTTATATCTTATTTTATCACACTCTAGGCCCCACCACTTGCTAACCCAAAGAGAATCTAATCAATTACCAGAATCGATCGAAAATTCCTTTTTCGAAACTTCATTCTTCTAAATTAGGATGTAATTAGGTCTTGGGGTTTGCAAACGACTTGGGCTTTGTGAAGGTGATATAGAGTTGACTAAGGTACGGAGGTGGTGGTGGTGTTGGACGATTCAGGTGATAGTGGGCAGTTTGTAGAGGTCGCGACTCGTGAGAAAATGAGGTTAAGAGAGAGAAAAATGAATTTTGTTATTATATTGTATAATAGTTATTCTATTCGGTTTTTAGGAGTATATATAATAGGGGCATTTTTGGAAGAATTCAATTTTTTAAGTAACGAAACGATCTCAATCGTTGCGCATGACATGTTTTTAGTTTAAAATCTATCTCGACCCCTCTTTATACCCTCTTAGAGATATATAACTAGTAATGATTAGTAGTAATATAGGTATATGTGACTTGTATTAATGATTAGATGGCTTCCTATATTTATAACTTATCAATAGTTTTATTTTAAACTTTGGTTTTAAATATATGTATCATATATCACCTTGTCAAATACATATATAATATCAAATTTTGAATAAAGATAAATTTAAAACCGCCTAGAAATAAATTACCTAAAATCTAATTAATAGGCTTCCTAGTCAATTAATCTCTCAAAGGTAGTGATTTTTTGACATTTCTCTAAAGGCTAATACAATTTTTTGAGCAAGTAGCCCGTTTTCTATTAATATAAAAAAGGCCAAGTACATGATAATGATACAATATAATTAACCAGGAAACCTATTAATCGGATTCTAGGTAATTTATCTCTAGGCGGTTTTAAATTTATCTTTATTCAAATTTTTGATATTGTATTTGTATGTGATAAGGTGATATATGAAACATATATTTAAGACCAAATTTCGAAAAAAAATTATTGATAAGTTAAAATAATTGGATGCCATCTAATCATTAATACGAGTCACGTATGCCGAAACATCAAATTGTATAAAATAAGTCTTATCTCATGTTGCGATTCTCAAGCACTAATTGTTTAGCTCATAGTCAAATTAAAAACAACAAAGAAATTAAAAGCATACATATTTCCTAAAACATAAATAAGATAAAGAACTTAATTAAAGGAATAGGTTGAGATGTTGTTGAAAAAAAAAAAATCCTCCAGCTCTTCCTATACCTTCTGCCGTTTTGCTGTCTTCTGAACCTTTGAAAATATGAAGCGTCCTAAAAAATGAGGTCTAAATAGTTTTTTATACTAAGTAAAATCGGATTGGGACTTTATCTTAGTTAATTACATGATTAAAGGCCCAAATCCAATTAGTAATTCCCGCATATGCTGTACACACTCTAAGACAACAGGCGTAACTTTCACATCGTAAGTCCAAATCACCTGATTCCACTTCTCAATTTGAGCTAACTCAGAGGCGCGCCTTTTTCATTTGAATCACCAAGCCTAGATAAGCACCATATAGGCTCTAAATCAGCTGGAAGTGGCGACTTTCCAGTTTCTTATCCTCCTCTTCATCCATTTGAGCGATAATTTTTTTCTATTTTGACTCATCCTTTTGATTTAAGACTTTAAACTCCACTTCTCTTCCTCATCTTGGTGCTTCCTAGCATCCATGTACCTAAGAACTTCATACTAAAACACGCCTCCAAGGCCTATAAATGGAAGCTTCTATCAGTCTATATATTCAAAGAGAGTAAATTAACGCACAAAAGCTCTAAAATACAATTATCATAATTCCGAGGGGAGAAACTTTCAGAATAAGGTGGATGAGCGTACCATTTAATTTTTCCGGAATAGGCCTCGTGTCCAAAGCTTTTTGAAACATATCCTCAATTGAGGGACCACTGTATTCCAACAATTCTGATTGATAGCGGCAAACATACCATCCGGACCAGGAACTTTCATTGGATTTGATTTAAAGACAACATCTCTAATTTCTTCCACGGTAAAAAGCGCACAAAGATCTTGAGCTACATATTCTGCTACAAAACCCACATGAGGTAACGAAAAAATCCCAATTCGGTCCCAGGCTCTTTATATAACTATTTGAAATAGTCGCGAAAAAATATTTTCAACTCTTCTTTACTTTCAACCCATATATTATTTTCATTCAATAGTATAACACACTTAACCTTCTTCTTACGTATTATTCTAGAGAGGTGACATAATCGAGTATTTTGCTCCCCGTTCTTAACCCAGTTTTCCCTTAATTTTTGAAAACACATGATCTCTTCCTGTTTCAACGCACTCTCATACTCCCCTGTTAATCTGTTACGCAATTGCCGGAGAGAATAATTATACGATACCAATAGGGATCTTTGAATACCTCCAAGTTTTTCGGAAATAGAGCGTTTTCTACGATTTATATCACTGAAGCTTTCGACCTTCCACTCATTAATATACTTTTTTATTCCTTCGATACTCTGATCAACATCTTTACTTACACCCTCCCACTTGGCATTAATAAAATCTTTAAAAACATCTTGGAGACACCAAGCAACTTCGAATTGGAACGACGTGAGTGAGTTTTTGCCACCTGAAGTGGACAGCTTTGTATCAGGACAGGCATGTGGTCTAGATGTATCAGAGCGAGGTGCAAGACTCTATCCCTTAGAAATAATGCTATCCACTCTGAGTTACCATAAGATCTATCCAATTGTTCCATAATCTGTTGACTTGTGTTCCAAGAGTCACACCATGTAAAACACGACCCTTCGAACCCAAAATCAATCAACCCGCAAGTTTCCCTCCACTCCTCAAATTTGTCCATATGCCTGGTAACCCATTCAACCCCACATTTTTTATCTTCCTCCTTCCCTGTCTGATTAAAATCACCTGTTATTAGCCACAAAGTAGTTAAGTTATGAAAAGCGTGATGGAGTGCGCTCCATAACTCTTCAATCTCCTTGTGATGGGTTCGTCCGTAAATTGCCGAAAAAATCCACGGGTTACACCCATTTTGGCTAACTTCTACATTAATTACTTGTCGGCCAGCTGAACACAAACCGATACATCTGAGTTATCTCAAATAAGCCATATACCTCCTTTATTGCATTCTGAATCGACTCAAATCAAATTATCTTTCTGTAAAGAATTAATAACCCTATCCGCGTTGATTCCACTCACTCTTGGTTCGACAATAACCGTAAGCCAAACTCTACTATTAATCATCATATCTCTAATTACACGACGAAACCTTTGATATCCCGCTCCATAACAATTCCAAAATAAGATATTAAGAGGTTGTTTTGAGCTTCCCCACTTATTATCTGAAACATCTTGTATACACATCATTAAAAAATAAAAAATAATAGATTAGGGGGATACCCGAATGCGCGCTAATATGAAGACATAGACATTTCCACATCACCATCTGCTCGCTCCTTGCCGTCATTTAAATTATTTTCTAAGGGAGATTCTGGAGCTTGGGATTCGGTCATATAATGGTCCTCCTTCCGGTCCATTTGCGCCCCTGTATTTGGTCCTCGGTCTCGATCCAGGAAGTCAGCCATCCTCTCGGCATAAGTAGGTGACTTACTCAAACATTGTTGCTATGTTCCCATATTCTACTTTTGTACTATGTCCTCAATGGTGCTTATAACTTCATCACTGGTAACTATTTGCTCACTCCCTTTTCTATTACCCAAGAGCACACCTAATTCTTGACTATCAATCATTTTAATTCCACCTTGTCCACTGCCGTCCATCATTTGAACATTTTTGTTCCCTTTTTCCCAACTTTATTTGACCTGCTTGCATGGTTCTTTTTTTCCATTGTTCTCACATGTTGCTCCTCAGATGTTCCCGCTACAAATTCTCGTATATCCAGTATGGATTAAAGGGATCTATGTTGTTCAAAGTTAGGAACAACAACAACTTTGTGACCCCCATCGTCATGTTGTTTATTACGCGTCTCATTTATGTTAGCTAGAGTTATTCCTTTATTTTGTCTTCCATTACTTCCTGAAGCCTGACCTTTATTTGACATATTTTTCTCTGTTCTTCCTATCGAGATATTCTCCGACTCTTCAACTCTTAGCCTCAAAGCGCGAACTGAGGCCTTTAGCATTATTACCTTTTCGTGCGTTTTGTCCAATGGTTCCTCTCTCTTTTCCATACCCATGGTTGTTTCTACAGACTGTCATCCACTCCCCATATATCTCACTTGACGCATCTTTTTTGTTTCCCTGTAAATTAACAGGTGTCTGAATTATATTCTCCCCCCATTAAATCCATGGTGTTTGGGCACATTTGGTAGGAAACCTTCTTTTTTGTGACTGAATTTGCCACACCCAAAACAAATTAGGTGCAACCCTTCATATTCAACCTTGCCTACATCCGGACCAATACAAACTTTGGGTTCTAGAGGCTTACATAAGTCTATATCCACGGCTAGTCTCGCGTAATTACCTCGAAGTCTGCCTTTGGTTAGCAGGTCAATCCTAACGACCTTTCCAATCTTTCTCAGAATTTGCGCTGTGTAGTTATGAATTCCAACATTCGATATTCTAACCCAGGCGACCGTGATCAAGTTTGTGATGACATTAAAATTTGGTGTGCACTGTGCATTCTCGCATAATGAGATAGTGATCTAAAACCATCCATGGGCCACCAGATATAGTAAAATTGAAGTCTCCTCTTTCCTCAAACTTTACCATATAGTATCCGTGCCCAACATCAACCAATTCCAAATTTCCCACCGGATTCCATATTTGGCGAAGTTTGGTTGATAAGTACGTGAATCCAACTTCTCTACCCAACAATCTCAAAACCACAATATTCCTTCATAATCGTATTCCTTCATGAATTTCTTCAATGGTACGAACCACCATCAGAATTGTTTCGTTCTCGTCCAACTTATCAGCCTCAACCAAGTTTATTAGTTCAAAGTTGTCCTCCTTCCTAAGAGCTATGGTCTTTTTTGTCTCTTCTTTGTCAATGATCACCGGTATAACTGAATTGCTTCCGGTTAGAGAATCAGCCTCCAAACTTAAGACCTGGGTTATTTCCTCTTTATACTGGAATTGCACTAGAAGTGGTTCTTGGCACAGGCACATTGTTCTAAGGCTTGAGTTGCTGGGCTACGTTATTGTCGTTCTAAACCATTTTTGTAGCAGTCCTGGGACGCTTCGCTTGTCGCAATAGACCAGAAGAGTCCAAGAGCGCAAGTAAGTCTTCACGCGCTTTTTCAGCCATGTGGACGTCCAGATCGTTAGGTGGTACCGTGGCAGCAATTAGCAGCATTGTGCCGTCCTTTTCAGGCGGTTCATGGCCACCGGGGGTCACAGTTGGCGGTGCAGCCATCGCCGAACGTGTTGAGCAAGATTTTTCTTTGTTTTACTTTTTAGGGCTTCCGCAGATGGTGGAGGTTTTTTTAATTAAATATTACTTCTTTATATATCTTCTATTTTTAATATATCCCACTAATTATTTTACCTAAAAAATCAAAATTTTAAAAATATTTTTCTATTCTTCACCTTCCATATATTGTGACATAAAAAATTATAACCACTAAAATTCAACAAAATATTATTCTCTATATATCTTTTCATATGTCGACACATAAAAATTAATCAATATAACCAGTTGGGATTAGCTCACTGGCCAGAGCCTTGGTCAATCAATCTAGTGGTGCAGGTTCGAATCGAGACAATGACGCTGAGTCCAAAGTGGTTCTCTTATGTAACAAAAAAAAATTAATCAATATAGTCAAACTTTTCTAAATTGTTTGAACTCTCAACATAAAAGACAATCATGATCATATTTGATTCATTAATTCATCCATTCACATTAATTGCATTAACTATTATTTACTAATAACTTTTTAATTTTTTTATTTATAAAATAAAATATTCATATATATATATATATATATATATATATATATATATATATATATATATATATATTCACTAATATTTTTACCTATAATATAAAATTTTCAATATTATAAAATATTTTTTATATTTTTTTCCTTTCATATACTGTGACATAACAAACAACATTAACTAAAATTCAATAAAATATTATTTCTCTATATATTATTCAGCTGTTACATATTCACTAATCTTTTGTCTAATTTTTTTAAAAATACTAAATATTATTTCTTTATATTTCTTTATTTTTATATTATGACATAAAAAATAATATTACTCTAAAATTCAACAAAATATTATTTCTCTATATATATTTCTTTTCATATATTATGATATAAAAAATAATCTATATAATAGAACAATTTTTTAAATGGTCCAGATCTTCTACATAAAAAACGGTCAAGATTGTCTGTAACCCCTTAATTCACTCATTCGCATTAAATTTTTTTTACTAATAAAAAAACTTAATTGTCCCTTATCCCACTCCATAGTCATTTAAAGGTTATGTGTTTAATCCACGCTAACCGCAATCCTTTAATTTTTTGTCGTCCCAACGGTTTGGATATCTAATTTTCACCAGGATGACCTGGGTTCGATCGCCGTCAATGGAATAAAAGTTTTTTTAAGTGCTCACTCAGGGGATCCAGGTTCGATTCTCGTTAATGAAACAAACTTTTTTCTTTTTCCATTAATCATGAAACTTAAACCATAAACCTTGAATCCTGAACTACGAACCATGAAGTTTGAACCTTATACGTTAAACCATGAACTATTTTGTTTTAAAAATATACAAGCAAGCTAAATACAAAAATGTATTCTAAACATAAAAGAATGTGTACAAGAAATTAAAAAATCATGAACCATAAATTAAAAATTGTTTGGATACGTGTTAATATATTAAAATTAACCTTAGCCTTGACATTAACCTTAACCTTAATCTAAACCTTAACTTATCCTTAACCTCAACCTTAGCCTTAGCCTTAACCTTATCCATAACCTTAACCATAATCTTAACCCTGACCTTAACCTTGACCTTAACCTTGACCTTAACCTTAGCCTTAAACTTAAACTTAACCTTAACCTTAACCTTAACCATAAACTTAAACTTAACCTTGAACCATAAACCTTAAACCTTTAACCTTAATACTAAACCGTAGAATTTACATTAAACCTTGAACTTCAAACTCGATCCTTAACTTTCATCTTAAGATTAACCTTAAATTTAACCTTAACCCTAACCCTAACCTTATCCTTAATCTTAAGATTTAAACCAAAAACTCTGATCTTAACCATATGAAGATTCATTGTTAATATTTTACCTCAAACCTTAAATATTTTTACCTTAACATTAACCTTGGTCGTGACCCTAACATTATCCTTAACCTCACCTTGAACCTTAAGGTTTTAAACCTTGATTCTAACCTTAACCAGATGAAAATTCATCTAAAGCAACCGAAGTCATAGTGTGCTTGGACGAAAGTAGGTAAATCACTTTGTTGTTTGCTTACTGATAGCTGCAGCTGTAATATTTTTTTTAGGAGAAGGGGTGTCTCCTCATAAAAGAGGCTGCAGTAACCAGGCACAAGCGACTGGTTACCAAAAGGAAGGATGCTAGTCCCCGAAAATGCCCCGAACAAAAATCTCTATTTTGCTTGTTAAAGGGCTGAAGAGCTGCTACGGTGGGGACATTGCTCTATTCCTTTAGGGTATAGCGATGATATTCGACCTCAAACCTTAAATCTTATTAAACCTGTGACCTTAAACGTAAATTCTTAAAACTTAACCCCAACCTCAGCCTTGACCTAAACTTTTACCTTAACCCTTAGACTTAACCTTATACTTAACCAAAATTTTAACCTAAACCTTAACATTAACCCTTAACCTTAACCTTAATCTTAACCTTAACCTTGAACTTGAACTTGACCTTAACCTTAACCTTAACCTAAACCTTAACCTTGAACTTGACCTTAACCTTAACCTTAACCTTGAACTGAGTATCAAAAAAATTATTGAGTACGAGATTTCATTGAGCATACTAAGCAAAACTCCGAGTATTACTTAAAATCACTGAGTATTTAAAAAACTAAAAAGAATAAGTGCATAAATTTTATTTCAATTAAAATTAAATTATAATCGTTAATACAAATAAAAAAAACTATTCTACCTAAAATTAATTTAAAAATATGCAAAACAAAATTAAAAGAACTAAATACTCATCTTACTAGGTATGTGTAAACAAATTAAAATTTACATATATCATCTTTCAAGCAAAATGTAGCACATAAGAACATTTTTAACTATTAGCAAAATTATTGAATCATCAAAAAATGGTACAATGAAGTAGTTTGTGTATCATTTTGACGAAAACAGACAATGGAACAAAACTTCACCTAGCTCGAGATCTATTTCCATGGCTCTATTATTTTATTTATCTTTTTTAACTTACCGAAGCTTTAATGGCTCTTCACTAAGTCTTCACCTGAAAATCCACGGACACAGATCCATAGAAGCTTGAGATATATTGCCATGACTTGTTCATAAATCGTAGCATCTTGAAGCATCTCGATAGACACAAATTTTTTGTATCAATAACAACCCTGGAACCAGGCTTCACATGCGAATCATTTTCTTCACAAGGAGATTTGTCATGGAACCAAACGTTCGAACCAAATTTGCTAATCAATTCTTCACCTACAAACTGCCATGACTGCGAACATGGATCTTCACATGCAAAAATGGATGTCCACTTGAAAAAATGGATCTTCACCACCGAGTTGCCACCGTTCTGCCACCACATGGGGGATTCTGGTGATGGAGTGGTTGGGAGGAGGAAAGTGTTTTGAGAGGTGATTTAGGGTTTATAGGTAGGAAATGTGATTTACGTGGGTATATGTAGATAAAAATAGGGGTATATGAGGGATACAAATATTGGTTCTTTTAATTTTGATTTAATTTTAAGAGTTTAAACTTGTTTGGGGAAAACATATTTTTATCGGGGTGCATTCTCCGTATATTACCGCAAATAATTCTTGCATTAATGATAAAAGTTGAGACTTTATAATAGTCACAGGTTTAAGTATTTTGGAGCATATTTCACTTGATGGAATAATCAACCTTTTCTTTTATTAAGTTAATTAATATATTAAAATGCGAAAATCATAATATGCACAACATTTTCGTATTTAACCAGCAAAAATCAATCAACCTAAATGCTAACAACAATCTAACAAAAAGATTGAGCTACTTTCTCCCATTTAATCCTATACAATAAGTCTATGTGGGAAGAAAATAAAGTCCATTATCTCTAGAAAAAAGCGAGATGGGGATACAATGAAAAAGATAACGATAAACATGAATATCAATATTTTTATCTACGCCCTCTAGGTTGAGAAGGACACCCTCCACACCTTTTATACTAAATTTGTTCCGAGCTTTCCAATCATATACATGGTTGTTGCAATAACCATCTCCATACCTTGGACTTCCAAATTACTTTCGACTTATCTTTTTTCTACCACTTGAGCACGCTTTGTAAGTAGACATAACTCTCCCTATGCTTAGCCAACTCTGTATAGTCGCCCATATCTCATAGGTGAAAGTGCATTCGAATGAGAGATGTTTCGCCGACTCTATCCCTTCCTTGCAAAGCATAAACACCATATATAGTTCCATGTAGGTGATTTAATCTTTTGTGTTGGTTTTCCCCTTTAGCGCAAGCCATAAGATGATTGTGTGTTTGGGTGTAATGCAAGAGTTCTAAAGCAACGTGGCCCAAGGCCTTTCAATACTATTTCTTCTTAGAAAAATATACCTACTTTTGAATTTCTGCAGGTCTGAAACTAGGTTCCTTTTTGCAAGTCAGAAATATGATTAATCTCAGTTGCTAAAAAACAGGTCTCTATTTTGTGAAATCGGGTCCCGTTTTCAGGCAACCGATCTGTACACCATTTTTTGAGCATTTTTTCCGCTCGCTCCCTAGTACCATACACATTAAGAACCCAAATTCTTATACGATATATTGCGTTGAACAACTGTGAATCCCCATGTGTTACGTATTCCTAAGAAATCGCTAAACATCCATTTGATCTATAACGATTCCTTATGCATATATATTCTCCATAAAATTTCCGTAAGGAGAGAATCCTTCCATGCCATAAGATATTTTCGACTTAACCCCCTTGTTTCTAGGTATACATCTATCATCTCACGCAACCTTGGCCGTTTTAGAGTTCCAAAGAAAAATGTGATAAGGAATAGTCAACCTAAAACATTGAGTAATAAACGATCGTGTGAGGATTTCTCGATAAATACACTGCTTAGTTTAGTTATATAAGTTTGGAACTTTTGAAAAATAAATAAAAAAGAATTAGTATCCCATATTTTTCATTCCTCGGTTTTTTTTTTTTGTTCAAAGAGATATATATATATTAAAATAAATACCTACCGGACGGAAAAACCAAATCCGAGGCATTTAATAACATACACACATATAAAAGTAAAAACAATACAGAAAGTAAAAACCAAAATACAACACATCCTTGATGCACATCGCTCCACTATAAAAACCACCCGAAAGCTACCAAAATCCTTTCCCACGAGCCAAAGCAAACTGAATCCGACAAACGAACCCAAACCATAGAACCATGCCCGGATGGCAGCCACCATCGAGCTGGGGATGGAAAAATCTTCCAGAACAAAGTCACGAGCTAGTCCAAACCTCCAAACGAAATCACCACAGTAAAAGGTGAGAGAAAAGGCCGAGGAAAGGCGTAACTCTCTAGATGAAATAAGGATAGCAAACGCGGATAGCATCTCAAATGATATGTAAAGGTAACACCAAAAAAGGACAAACAAGCGAAAACTTAGCCCATTCAGCAATCCCAACCAAACACTCTTGGTCAAGCAAATCATACATGACAGAAACAAATAAAAGGAAATTCGCGCGAACGGCAAACACCCAAATCTCATTTTGTTTGAATCAAATGGAACGATATAGCAGGCCAAAAATGAGGAACCACCATCGACTAGTGGGGGAAAGACGCATAAGCCAAGAAGCACCCAAAACCCAAAACCAACACAAAACCTCATTACATATAACTGGGGAAGAGTCCGAAATTGAAGTTCCCAACAATTCAAGAGAACCTTACCAAGGCGGAACAGAGAACCTGTGCAGAAAAAGCTTGGCAGAAACCCATAAAGAAGTGTAAGGAATCTGCAATAAACGAAGACACAACCACCAAGCCAACAAACGAAGCTACAAAAACACCCAAACTCGACCCCTAAGCCCAATCTACCGCGCAGAGAGCCCGCACCAAAACAAACGGATAAAAAAGCCAACACGTTCTCAACTCCATAAAACCAGATCAAGCCCAAAATGGACCAAAAGGAGAAACAGGCCCAATAGGAGAGAAAGGTCACAGCGCCTTCTTCCCTAACACAAACAAAGCGAAAGAAGCAGTGACACTTACTCAGTAAAGGTTCGGGACATGGTTGGCCGCCATGGATAGCAGCGTTGGTTTGTTGGGCCTCCATATGGGCTCTGCCTTCAAAAGGAGCACAACCAGTAACAGATTTGATAGGAATAAAACCGTTGTGGGCCCACAAGGCCGGTCTCAGCAAGGGCCTGCCGAACCCGGAAGGAGACAGAACCAGGAATCCTCCGCCGCCAACGAGTGGGGAAGCTTTACACGGTATACACTGGGGAGAAGATTCAGAAATGAAATTGCAGTAACGAAAGAAAAAAGAAAGGGAAAAGGAAACGAAAAGATAAAAGAGCAGTAAAGGGAGGGCCGCCATCACCAGCGGAGGCCACCAGCGACGGCGGCCAAGATTAGGTCAGGAAAGGTTTTTTAAAAAGTGAGGGAAGGGTTTCGGTTGGGAGTGGGGTGTTTTTTAACTAGAAGCCCACCCAATAGCCCGAAACTTTTGACCAAAAAAAGAAAACCCCGAAATTACAGTTGAAACGTGCTGCGCACTACTTTAGCCAATATTGGGCAAAGTAAAAACAACAATTCTTTTATATACGAAACAAATGAAAATAAAAACACTGAATACTACATCAGTCGACCTTTTAAAAGTCCTTTCCTTTTTCCCAAAAGGAAAAGTCTCTCTTTGCTTCTTCTTCTCATAAGTTCTCAAAGACGGCTACTGCAATTTCCTCTCTATCTCTCTCTCTCTCTCTCTTTACAATCCAATCATCAATTCAAAGACAATAACTGTAAGGTACCGGACAACCAATGGATTGATCTGAAATTCCAGAAATGCCCACGGCTGATGTCTCTTACAGGTTAATTTCCACCTATTTTTTTATTTGTCGTTTTCTACTCTTGCAAATTTCTTTCCTTTCCTTCAATCATCATCTTAATTTCATCCACTTATTTGAAATTTCATTGTTTCATTTAATTGCGATGGGCATCTAATCAAATATCTGAATTATCTGAGTATATATACATACATCTTTTCCTGTATCTAATACTTGTTACGCTTGTATAATTTTTCTGTTAGACCGATCAATCACATACATATTCATATGTTTCTAAATACTTCATAGAGTCAACGTGTTTTCATTGTAATCTTGCAGCTGCGGGTCGTGTGGATACCCTTTAAACTTGACATCTTCCAATCGTGTGACATCTGGAATCGGCTCTGAATATAGCAAGTCCATTAAAAAAGGATTCATTTCTTTCCATTCAATTGATCTAAGTCGATTCACTCAAGTTGATAAAGTAAAGTGCATTCTTATTTCTTTAGGTAGTAGTGGTGTAAAAACAAAGCTTCTTTGCCGTAAGTGTGGAGTTCTTGTAGGTTACGGATATGGAGAATCACCTGTTCTTTGTGGATTCAACTCTCCAAACACCTCATCCAACTCATCTTACAAGAAAATCATGATAAAAATCCGAGCTTTACAACCTTCTGAACAATCTGAATCTATTACAAATGGAGAATAACTTCATTATGCAACTTCCCGATGATTGCTTATACTTTATCTTTCAACAACTTAAATCTTATCAAGACCGTGAATCTTTCGGTTTAACTTGCAAAAGATGGCTCCACATACAAAATTCAACTCGTTTATCATTACAATTCGAATGTTCATTCACACAACTTAGCATCTCCTCATTATCTCGAACCTCCACAAATATTAGTTCCTTCCATCTTTCTCAGCTTCTAAATCGTTTCAAACACCTCCAATCTTTATCTCTTTCCGGTTGTATCGACCTTCCAGATTCCGCTCTAGTACAATTACAAAACTACGGGCCCACATTACAAAGTCTTTACCTAGATTGCTGTTTCGGAATCACAGATAACGGATTAACCTTCATTGCCTCGGGGTGTCATTCTTTAACAATTATAAGTCTTTACCGATGCAATATTACAGATAACGGGTTACATAGTTTATCAAATTCTTGTTTAGCTTTACGCGATATAGATCTTTCGTATTGTTCACTTATATCCGACCAAGGAATCAAATCCCTTACACAAAATTGTCGTCAAATCCGAGCCGTTAGAATATCATACTGTCGAAGCATATCCGGGAGCGGTTTTCGAGATTGTTCTCCAACTTTAACATACTTAGAAGCCGATTCATGTAAGATTGAACCGGAAGGCACGTTAAGTATTATTAGCGGAGGTGGACTTGAATATTTAAGTGTTTCGAATCTAAGTTGGAGTATTCATGGGAATGGATTAACAAATTTAGTTACGAAGAATCTACGAGTGTTGAATTTTCGGTGTTGTAGAACAATTGGTGATGAAACGATTATTGCGATAGCGAAAGGGTGTCCTTTGTTAAAAGAATGGAATATGGCTTTATGTCATGAGGTTAGAATAGAAGGATGGAAATCGATTGGTTTGTTTTGTGTTAATCTTGAGCGTATACATGTTAATCGGTGCCGTAATTTATGTGATCGAGGGTTACAATTTGTGAGAGATGGGTGTAAAAAGCTTGAGGTTTTGTATATAAGTGGGTGTCGTCAAATTAGTTCTATTTCTATGGAAATGTTTAAGATTTTGAGAGGTGATGTGGAGATTATACAAGAAGAAGTTATGTGTATTGCCCCTGATTGGGCTTTTAAGTTATAGTTTGTCAAAATTGGTGATTTTTAAACACCGAGATATGTTTGTTTATGATGAAACTCGAACATGTGTATTATTTTGTGAACTTTATTTATATAAATAACATTATTCTTGCTTTGCCTTAACTCTTTGAAGTTCTCCGTATTGTGTAAAATTAATACATCAACAATATAATGATTCTACCATAAAAATGCTTTATTGTAGCTTCAATTGATCAAAATCAAAGTGTTTCAGTACAAAGAGGAAGAATAGGGGGATTAGATTTCTAGTTTCTAAATGTTTTCTGGGTGTTTTTTTTTACAAATACATTTCATGTTTACTCCTTGGGTATTTCAGATTGTTATAAATTCTCATAAGTGGTAGCTAAGCTAAATCATTTACTTGCATTATCTCCTCCCCATACATTGTCCCAAGCAGCACTTGGAGCAGCACCCTTGGGCCCCACAACTTGTGCAGAAGCCTTGGGACCCTCAACAGAGGTTTGACCATCGGGTCCCACGTTTTGGGTCTTTCTTCTTCTTCCCAATAATCTCAGCACAAATCCTGCTATCTCAATGTATAATAGCCCCGATCGATCAAATATCTGCATATAACCAACCAAATATTGATTTATTCCACCATATCTATTACAAAAACTATTATAAATAAATATATATACCTGAAGAAGGCCAGTCATAAACATATGAAATGCCTGGGTATTCTGGTCAATTAACATGGCAATTCGCCCAAAGAATGTTACAACACCTTCCATCTGCCACGTTTACAAAAAGTCAACTCATTGTACATCTAAACTAACAAGAAAGCAAGACTTGGTCAAAGTTGGTCAAACTTACCACACGCATTAAGGAAATCCAAAAGCCAGGTGGAGAAGCTCCATCACCAAAAGGGTTTTTAGGATCCGGTTCACCACTTGGAGCTCCATATAAACCCCCACCAAATCCTCCTCTATTACTATACATGTTGTTTCCATAGAGTCGATTATTATAACCTCCTCCATATCCACCACCTCCATATCCACCATAACCTGTCCCATAATTTGAACGAAAACCTGAAAACAAACAAACACAAAACACAACATTAATTATACTTTCTCATCTTCATTCATTAAAATATACAAAGAACACACCTCCTCCATATGTGGTGGTTTGATGGTCCCAAGGTCTAGTAGGGACAGTTCTAGTAGCTACTGTGTTTCTGATTGGTGGTGGAACAGGTTCAGCAGGTTTTGCTGTTCCGGAAGCTTCTACAACCTCACTTGTCTTACCAGGAGCTGCTGGTTTGAAAGGTGAGGGGCCCGAGGTGGACCCCGCTTGTTCCCATGGTTTTGGTGGTGGATTATTGCCTGTGCTGAGAAATCATCTAATTAAACACACACCTAAAACATGAATTATACTAACAAGGGTATATTTGCTATTTTTTGAAATGCAGTGGTATATTCAATCCAAGCATTAACAGGGAACCCTAAAAGTACTAGAGAAAATATGAAAGTTTGCTTCATTAACCGATCACAGATAGAATATGTATAAACTATAACATGCTATAATACATTTGTGATTGTAGCTGTCTATTATGATGTCTAGATTACATTATGTATTGTACATTACGGATGATAATCTTGTTTCGACCAAGAAAAAACATGAACTATTGCATCAAACAAAGAGTGAAGAATATGAACGATAATCAATTAAGATAACGAATTAAAAGCGACGATAAGAAGCCCTAATTGAATACCAAAGCAATAATAATCAATTATGAATTACGTATATTTAAATGCAAATTAACATTAGAAAATTGAATTTAATAATGGGTGAGGATTATTACCCGCCATCGATCAAACAGAGAGAAATTTACAGTATTCAATTTGATGTGGAATCAAAAGCTAAGACGCTTATTAGTTATTTCCTTCTACGGCCTCGAAAACTTTTTTTGTCAGGAATAAACAGAGAATTACTGGCACACTTATATATGACAATGGCCAGCTTAGAACAAAAAAAAAAAAAAAAAAACAATGGCCAGCGTAGCGACATTTGGTATAGGCCCAAAACGTATACTTACAACTAAATAGTTACAACCCGGTGACCCAAAAGAGCAAAACGGATCTGGCCCATGACGAGACCACACATTTTTTTGTTTGCATACATCTGAGGCTTTTAAACAAAGCCGAAGTTGATAAAATTCAACTAATCCCTCATAGAGGGTCTAGAACTAGTCTAGGAAACATACAACCACTCCTATCACTAGTAATGTTTTGCCATAAATAATCTGGAGGATCCACAAATATTAATGGTTCTCCACGCAATTCCGCTCCTTTTTTAGCCAGAAGGTCCGCACATTTATTCGCCTCCCTATAAATATGATCTATCACGAAGCCCGGGTGATTCCTTAACATTGTTGCACAGTCACGTTCGATATGACAATTCCAATTCTTAGAACTACCACCGCCCTTCACTAGCGCGGGAAGTTCTCTCGAATCAGTTTCGACACACAATTCCGTGATACCTCGATTAATTGCCCATCGCAAGCCATAGTGTAGAGGTAGAGTTTCAGAAAATCCGGGAGATTCAATGATACAAGGTCCCGAAAAACCAGCAATGAAAGTACCTTCCTCATCTCTTAGGAGTCCACCTATTCCAGCTGTCCTCCTTAATGCATCAAAACACCCATCGGCATTTTGTTTCAATTTATTCTTGGGTTTTACCCACTTTACTAGCTCGCTCCTTGCGGTCTTTGTTATCCCACCGTCAAGTTCTTTTCCCCATGCAGATACAAACCCACAGGGCAAATTTAAAGTGTCTTGTTTTAGACTCGCTATTCTCGAAATTGCACCCAAATTCTCAAATATCGCTTCGTTTCTCCTAGTCCAAATAATATTTATAGCTGCAATAAATATTAATTTCCACTCTAACCCGCCATACATGTGTTTCGAGCCTAGATTAGCTTCAACCCAGCGCCTAATATTCATGTCAGAAGCTGCGTCATTTTGCTGTAGAAAGTTCGCTGAAGACAGGTTCATATTAACTGCTTTTCGATGGGCTGTAATTAGTTTATTAAGCTCTGTCGCCCTTCTCCTATCTGTTGCTGACCTGCGCATCAAGTCAGCCTCAAATCCGAGACTTTCCCCAACAGCTGGCGCCAATTCTGCAGCGTAAGTTTCATTAATGTTCAATTTAGCTGCAGCCGCAGCAGGTTCTTTATATGAGCGCAGCAGGCCCAATTCCGACCACAATTTTTCTGCTGTTTTGCATCTCAGGAAGATATGTTGCAGGTTCTCAATACCTGATCCACACATTTTATAACTCGGGTCTTCAATCACCTTCCTCCGGTGTAGATTCGCAGCAGTAGGAAGTCGATCAAGAACCAATCGCCACATTAAAATACGTAACTTTTGGGAGCACATCGCTTTCCAAATTCTATCCCATTTAAACGTTTGATCAGGTGCTTCGTTCCCCAGACTCGCAATAGCAGATCTAACAGTAAAGGAACCAAAAATCTCATGCCTCCATTTATAGCTCAAACCATCCGTTCCAGTTACCTCGATTACTCCATCTCGAAGTACATTAACACCAGCTATAATAGCTCTACAAATACTTGAATCACCAGCCTTTGCTTCTTTTTGGAATAATCCATTTTTAAAGTATTTTTTCTTCAGAATATCCACCCACGCAACCTTCTGATTCGCTATAATTTTCCACCCAAGCTTCGCCAGTAGAGCTAGATTAAAATTCTTCGCTCCTCGAATTCCTAAACCTCCATTTACTTTCGACTTGCACAATTGATCCCACGAGACCACGCATTTTACATCTACACCAGAGATGGCAACAGATTGAATATTCTCGAAAAATTACATAACCACGTTCACATCCATTAGAAAAAACGATAACCAAATGGGTGAATTATACTTAGGGTCATGGAGACCATCTTTCTTCTCTATAGAGTATGGTCCAGGAATTCCTTCTTATTAGAGACCTCTGTTTTAACAATTGTCTTTTCTACCCTTACTAACACTAAAAGACAAAATAAATGTGATGTCACTGTTCCTCTCTCTCTCCACTACCCACCTATCTCCGACCACCGACCACCGACCACCGACCTCCGACCACCGACCACCGACCTCCGACCACCGACCTCCGACCACTGACCACCAAACTCCGACCACCGACCACCGGAAAAACATAGAGTCTCGGAAAAATTTGATGAGTATCGGAAAAATTTGATGAGTATCGGAATAAATAATGGAGTTCTCAATAATTTTTGATGAGTACTCTATACATTTTGATGAGTACTCCGATAATTTTGATGAGTATTTTTTAAATTTGATGAGTACTACGTAAATTCGATGAGTACTCTATAAAAAGTATTAAAAAAACAAAGAGTAGATAGCAAAATAATAATTTATTAACTTTTTATACAAAATCAAATCAGTCACAAATAAATAAAGTACCTACATAATCTAACTAAATAGTTGTCCAGATCTGGTCAACAGTCAACTCAACTACCTACTACACGTTTACACATTAAAAAAATAAAAAATAAAATAAAAACCATCACCGGAACTCGACGAAACCAGCACCAATGGAAAAGGAAATCAAAACCATTGCCATGGCAGTGGTCGTCGCTGCTTCTTCTCTAACAAGCAACATTAATCCGCCGGAAATCAGAGCGAAAATCTGCTAGAAAATACACATGGAGATGCGAGCTCGCCTGAGCTCCATTCGTGAAGCATAGGCGGCAAAAAATCCGGCATAGGTGCTACCATAGTGAAGCAGCTCGCCGGAGAAGGAAGCAAGCCATGGTCCGCCGTTCGAAGCTCACTTGGAGGAGCTCTATCTAGATCTATTCCGGCTAGATCATGCTTCTGTGTCGAACAAGGAGGCGACCTCATTCGTGTGCAGAAAATGGTCGGACCTTAGTTCTGTGGCCATGACAGTCTTCGCCGGAAGCTCCACCGAAGTATATCCGAATCTCCTTCTCTGCAAATCCGGAACCAAGCTTTACCTTTCTCTTCCATTACTGCATTTCTATTTATTTTGCTGTTCTAGTTCGTGAGATGTGAAGCCTTCACCATGGTCGTGTATCGCCGGAGCTCAAAAACAAGATCTCAAAACCATAGTCATGTTTCGCCGGAGCTCAAAAACCAGGTTTCTGGTGGTGCTCGGTCTTCGTAGCAACGGCGGCGGTCGGAGGTCCATGGCAGCAAAAGAGGGAGAAGAAGAAGTGTAGCAGTTTCCGTGGCTGCTTGTTGGAGAAGAAGAAGCTGGAGAATGGTGGTGGTGGTGCTCGACTGTTTTGAAGAGAGAGAACAAATAGGAGAGAGTTTAGAGTGACAAAAAATGTTACGGGAATGAAATGGTTTTTTGGGTTTAGACAAATAAAATAATTAGTATATATAGGAATAAAAAAACAAAAGAGGGTATAATTGTAAATGGGATTTTTGTCTATAGTGTTAAATCTTATTGGAGGTCTTTAGTAAGAAGAGCAAGAAAGAGAGGTTTGGATTTAGAAGAGGGGTGTGTGTTCAAGACCCTAAGTGACATTTTCTCTAACCAAATTCTCTACCATAAGTGGCATACTTATAGGGTAACTGGTGAAGAGACGTGATGAATATCCTCTAGATAGATGTAATTACAACTCGAGATATTAGACACTAATTCAATCAACGAGTAGCATAGGCTCCCACGAGGTACGATCACACATCACATCAAACCTTAAAAACCCCATGACCAATATTTTATGGTTTAAATGAGTACTTGATAGGAGAAAATGCCACCAACCTCGAGAAGTCGAGGTTGTGACCAAAAGAGCATCTATTGACATGAAGAACACTGAAACCACCTCTTCAAGACGCACCCAGGTAGAATTTTATTTACTTGAGGATGACATAGAAACTGACCATCTCTACTTACTTAATAGTTACCCGCCATTAGCCAGAATTGTATCGATAATGAATTCATGTTATCAACAATAACTGTATTTTTATCGATTATTTAATGATCGTGTTACCGTGGACAAGACTAGTGGGTATAACTACCACAAAAAACTCTATAAATAGGACTAGAAATATGTATAGAAACAACCAATGTAGTCAAGTCTATTTAACGCCATAAACACTTGTAATAAAGATTAAGCTATTCTTTTGCACTCTTAGTTTTGGAGTTTACAGTAACCCTATTACGTTATCATGGTCTTTAATTGCGAGTATGGTTTTTTCTATACACTTAAGATAAATGGTGTTTCAAAGTATGTACATTATGAGTTTAATATTTTCTTAGCAACAAGAATATACTATCGTAGAAATTATATTCGCACCCATCTACAACCTTGGTTTGATGATATAATAAGTGACGCTCCCAACAAATTGTGCAAGACAATCAATATTCCGAGGGCAATCAAGACATATAAGTGATATCGTGGGCAACCTCTTGCTTCATACAAGCCCATCCATGAGTATCAATTGAGAAACTTTAAACAACGTCCTAAATATAATGACTAAAACCTTTTTTGCAATTTAAATAATTGAGGATAAGTTTCACAAGTTTCAGTAGGTCAACACAAATAGCATATGAAAGCAATTTTAAAATTGTAAAACACACAATCGTGAAGCGGAAAATTATAATTAATCAAAAAACAGATACAAACTTCATTGTTACATGACCATCTTGGGTAGGGTCCGAGCTAGGAATATCTGCTAAGTAGAGACAAGGGGGTTCGAGGGCAACGTTCCCGTTTTTTTCTCTACCGTACTTGCACTATAAGTCTATATATTATGCAAAATTGCAAAATAGATCTTTATATTATGCAAAATTGCACTATAGATCCTGTATTATGTTACATTGCAATATAAATCTTGATTTTTATATTTTTAATTCATTATCATATAAGTTTGTTTTTTTTTAACCAAATAACATATACAGATAAATAAAATAATTTAAATCCTAATAAAATAAATTTTAAAAGTTAAGGAGGGTCAAATGAAGACCCCTTAACACCAAGCTCGCTCCGCCCCTAATCTCGGCCACTTCATAAAAACTAACCTCTTATTGTAAATTCACCAATATTGAACCTTAGAGGGTGTTTGTTTACAATTAATGAAATATTAATCTGATTCATTAAAACACTTGATCAATAAAACTAGGGGTTATTAGAGAAAGCATCCTCATAGAGCTCTCTAATAATTTTTTCAAGCCTTCAATAATTTATTTAATAAAAAAATGCCTAATAGAACAATTATTTATAAAAAACACCCCCTTTATATTATTTATACATTTACTACCATTATTATTAAGTATATTATTTTATTTTAAATACAATATTTATTTTTAAATATTAACCAAATAATAGGGTACTTCTCCCACCACCACCACCACCACCTTTTATTTAACCACCACTATAGCCACCACAACCATCACCACCTCCACCACCACAACCACCACCACCACCTACTACTAATACTACTAATTCCATCACACGCGCGCGTCCGTGAATTTTTTTTTTAAATCATCATATATAATTTCAAAAAAAAATCAAAAAAGTAAAAAAATTGCATTTTTGGATAAAGCAAAATAATATTTACGTCTATGATTTTTTTGATTTTTTTTTTCCGCAGACACGAAATTCTATGTTTAAAACAATGAATTTCGTGTATGCGGAAAACAAATTCAGTATTTCAAAACATGGAATTTCATGTTTAAAACATAGAATTTCATGTTTAAAACATGGAATTTCATGTTTAAAAAATATGTTTCCGTATCTGCGAATCAAAAAATTCAAAAAAAAATTTAAAAAATAAATGGAAAAAACCTCCTCCTAATAAATTTAAAATTAATTGTGATGCAGCTTTCTCTGATAAGGGAGCTGCAATAGCTTGTTTAGTTAGAAACTTTAATGGGGAATTTATAGCAGGTGATAGTTGGAAAATTGCGGCAGATTCGGTGTTAGAGTCAGTGGCCACGGGAATCTTGAAAGCTACGGAGATGGCTTCAAATTATCCTTTTGGAAGCGTGATTATAGAGAATGACTCAACAACTATCATGAAGTCTCTTTCGTCAGGATTACCGGTGTTGAGTCATTCTATTAAAAACTTAGTTTGTAATATTTATTATTTTGCGGAATTATCATCTCCTTCTTTTTTCTTTGTAACTAGAAGTAGAAATGGGACAGGTGACTGGATTGCCAAACAGGAGCTTCTTATCACTCTGTTTGGTAATTGAGGTGTTTGTATCCCTCCCCAGTTAGCCCCTTTGATTTGTAATAAAGCCGAGCCCTCCGGGGTGGGCTAAACCTTGTAACCTTTTCTACTATCTATATTATTTTGCTTTCGAACAAAAAAATAAAAAATTAAACAAACTTAACTTATGATTTTTTAAACCAAACTATACCATTATTAAATAAAACAAACTTAACTAATTATTTGTAAATCAAACTCAACCATTTCTAAACAAAACAAAACTCAACCAAACTAATTTACAACCAAACTCAACCATTTTTAAATGAAAATAAACTCAACCAACCAATATTCAACCAAACTCAACCATTTCTAAATGAAAATAAACTCAACCAATTATTTTCAAACAAACTATACCATTTTTGGATAAAACTAAACTCAACTAGTGATTTTTTTATAATCAAACTACCTAATATAACTGTTTTCAAACAAAACCCAACTCTTTTGAAACAAAACCAACTATTTTCAAACAAAACTTAACTATATCTAAGATATGAGATATTAGACAAAAAATATACCTCGTGTATTTAGAAATTGTGTCTTCATCAAGATCTGGTGGGAGAGGTTCTGGTGCCAGAGCTGCTGGTGATCAACAGGCTGCCCTTATGCAAGTGGAAATTGATGCGCTGGTTGCTCGACAAGCAATTCTAAGGGAAAATGCCGTCTATAACGATGTAGAAGGTATTAACCTCAACTAACAACTCAATAATAATTAAAAACTAATCATTCAAAACATAACTTATCAATAAACAGTTGAGGACGCCGAGACGTATCTAGATGGAACTAGATCGGAGATGGGTAGTCAAACTCAAACCCAGGGAAACCCAACCTCGGAGGACACATCCACCAGTATGGAAGAATCCGAGACACCGGAGGAAGAACAACCACCAACAAAACTTACACGAGCAACGAGATCAGCGGTGTGGGATGTGTTTGTTAAGGGCCAACCAAAATCGGGATATGCGGAATGTAAGTTATGCAAACTCTCTTACGTAATACCTGTTAATAGATCTACAGGCAAATTTTCTAGACATATTAAATCGGCCCATTCGGAAGTGAACAAACTAAAACAATCCACAATAAACACCAAACCGGTAGACACTTTATCCCTAACATCAACCTGGCCCGTAAAGAAATGGTTATCTACATTTGTAGTGCAGCCCAATCGTTTAGCCACGCCTCGAGTCCTCACCTAGCTAGGTTCATACAAAACTCCCAGAACCCTCTTTACGAAGCTATTCCCAGAGCTACCCTAATGGCCTGTTTGAAACAACTATACAAAGAGCGAAGGTTTAGCGTTGTGGACGAGTTTAAAAATCTAACCACCAGGTGTTCCTTGACCGCCGACATGTGGGAAGCGAAAAATGGCTTGAAGATACTTGGAATGACATGTCACTGGATTGACACAAATTGGTTACTACATAAACGAATTATATGTTTATGTGTAGTCACTGAACGTCCTACTGGCACCAACTTAAACGAATTAATAACTAAGTACGCGACAGCCTTTGGGATTTCTAATCGAGTCCAAACGTGTACGTTTGACAACGGCGCTAACATGGTTGCCGATATACCTGAACTAATTCAATTCTTCACCGATGGGTCAAGGTTTTACAAGGAACTGTTTCACATCCGGTGTAACTGTCATATCATTAATTTAATTGTTACCGAAGGTATAGGGGGTATTGGTGTACATTATGACATGATCAGCGGTGAAAAGGTTTTCGGACCCAACATAGTTATGAAGGTCAAGAAAGCGTGCAAGAGTATTAGAAACAGTCCCCATTTAATGAGGTCCTTTATAAATAAATGTAAGGCGGCAAGGTTACCGATTAAGAGATTAAAATTAGTTTGTCCTACAAGATGGAATTCGACACACTCGATGTTAGAACGTGCTATGGAGTACAAGGAAATTGTTACGAGCCTCAACAACGAGAACTTGGCCGATAATTTTATTGAAATGCAAGATCGGGACATTAGTAGCAAGCTAAACGAATTTCTTCAGCTATTTTCCTACACAACCACGGTATTATCTGCAACATACTCTCCGACAAGTCATCGGGTGTTAGAAATGGTGTACGAGATGACTTTACATATGAAGGATTTTGTGTCAACTACTGGACTCATAGATATAATTAAACCGATGACGGACAAGTTCTTGAAATACTACGACCCTTTTCCATACGTTTTTGCGATATGTTGTGTCCTCGATCCACGATACAAGATGTCGTATACTCAGGAGTTTATCAAACAAATTTATACAACGCTTGGTTACCAAAATCCTCTGGTAGATACCTACATGAGAAACGGAGAAGCGATCATGGTTAACTTGTACAAGACTTATCACGAGAACTTTGATAAAGAAAGTAGACCACCCCGTCCCCCACAGCCTGTAAAGGTGGGTGTCATGAGATCCAGAGCCGGAAGGTTGATAGGCAACAAACGCAGCGACACCAACCTCAAACCAATACACGATTAATGATTTAACCTATTATCTAAAGTCTGCATATGAGCCGTACGTGGAAGACTTCGATATTATCGAGTACTAGAAAAAATATGTTAGCGGACCTGTTTTGCAGATCATGGCACGTGACCTACTGACTATACCAGCTTCCTCAGTTCCATCAGAGACCGCTTTCAGCGAAGGTAAGAAACAACTTTCAAATTAGCGCCAGAGTATGATCGGGGATACATTGGAGAAGGTGGTGGAGCTTGCAGACTGGTGGAAGGCAGACACCCGTACACAGAACGAATTAGATGATATGTCTGAGGACGAGGATTTAACGATCAACCTGACTAGCTCAAGTGACGGTTCGGGTCCTTCTGGGTCTCACCAGGACGATGAAGACGCGCCGTGGTGAGTTCTCTCTCTTTTATTTAATTTTTTTTGGATTATTTATCGAAAAACTTACTAACAGTTTTACCAAGGGGGGTTAAAGAACTACGTGGTGGCTTGATCCTTTTCTGAGTATGCATTTCACGCTACTTACAGATTAGGTACGTAGGCAGCCTAAATTCTATGGGCACAACCACCCCCCCCCCCCCTCCTTTTTTCCTCACAGGTCAATCTACTTTGGTGTTGTTGTAATGTAACTTATGTACTCTATCAATTATAATTTTAACAATTACATTTATTATACCTTCTAGTTTCATTTATTATTACATTTCTTTCGTCTAAAATGTATTTGTATGCCTTAATCAATAAATGATACATATTTTATATTTAAGTGTTTAAAAAAACAAAAAAACCAACAAATTAACTGTTAAAAAAAGTAATTTATTCAATTTAGTAATATTACAACTTTAACTAGAACAAAAAATTATTACAACTTTAATTAAAAAATATTACAACTTTATTTAAGTACAATGTCAATAACTTACAACTCTAATTTTTTAAAAAAAAATTAAAAACCGATAAACCGATAGTGGGACCGGTCCGGGACCGAAACCGGAACCGATAAACCGGTCCCTGTTATCGGTCGGTTTCTTGTAATTTAGGACCGAAGAACCGGTCCGTAACGGGACTGATAGTGGGGGTCCGTTAGACCGGTCCGTCCGATAGGGATGGTACACGATAAAAACCGGTCCGAAACCGGACCGGTACGCGCGTTAACCAGGCTGGATACAAACTCTTTGTATATCAAAGATAAAGGAAAATGGCCGTGGAGATCCTAATGATCCTCATGTAAGATTAAAGTGTAATTGTGTTGGTTTTATCGCAGCTTTTAAACAGAAGGTTTGCCAGATCATCCCTTAATTGTTGCAAATACTTGCATTTATTGGTGTGGTAAACTCAAATTTTTCTATATCTGTATTTAAATGGTTAAATATAATATGGCTAAACTAATAAAAAGTGGTGTTTAAATTAGAAACCCAGCAAAGGCTGATGTAAAGCTAGCACAGGCTAAATATTTGCTATCATCGTTTAGGTCTTAACAAACTTTACTCTGAAGCGATACCCCTTTTAACTCACTCACAAATACGTCACTATGTTTGGTGTACTGGTGTATGATATAAAAGTGAGTTAAGAAATGTCGAGTTGTTCTTTTCTCGACTACAGTATATGTTAGAGAAGAAAGGAATTGTGTCAACTGGCTAGAATCTTGCTATTTCTTCAGCACTTAAAGGGCAGGTCTAAGGTTCGAACCCCTCCCTGAACATGGGTCACCTAGTTCTTATTTACTATGAGAATATATATGGAGAGGCATGTATATCTCCGTGGGATTAGTCGGGTGCAAGCTAGCCCGGAACCCATGTAACCAAAAAAAAAAAAAAAAAGAAAGGAATTGTGGATCTTTAATTTAATTTAATAAGTTTATACATCTTTTGAACCTTTCCCTAGCCCTAGCATAGTTCATTTATGATTTCACAAGTAGCTGCATCCACTGAGAAACCATGTTGTTTCATTTCATTGATTAATTCAATTGCCTCTTCATTCTTATCTTTCTTCAGATACCCCTGTATTATAACATTGTAGGTCCTCACATTATTTGGCAAGAACCCACGTTTCTTCATATATGAAGGAATATCTTCATAAAGTTGGAAAGCCTTATCAAACCACCCTTTCTTCACCAAACCATTAATTAGCGTGTTATATATTTGAACATCAGGCTTGTATCCTCTAGATAGCATAGTACTCGGGACCCCCATAGCTTCCTCCATTTCACCTTGCAAACAATATGCATCGAGCAATGCATTATAAGTAACAAAGTCTGGTTTTACGCCTGTTTTAATCATCATCTCTATAAATCTATTTACATCTTCAACTAATCCATGTTTACCATATGAATCCACCAATTTGTTGAATGTGTGTACATCTGGAATGACTTTATAACCCAACATTTCAATCAACAACACCTCAGCCTTTTCCTTCCAACCATAGTTACAGAATCCATGGATCAACGAAGAATAAGTGACAACATCTGGGGTTATGCCCTTATCTTTCATCTCAGAAAATAATTTAAATGCATCATCTACCATGCCATCCTTGCATAGACTATCAACCATGGTGGTATAAGAATGAATGTCAGGTTTAATAATACCCTTTTCAAATACACGTAGCCATTCAAGAGCCTTGACCGTATGTCCACTTTTGCAAAGACCATTTATGATAATACCAAAAGTAACTTCACTTGGCTCACAATGTTTTTCACTTGTTAACTTTACGAATAATCTGACCGCTTCATCTCCTCTATCTTCACTAAAGAGGCCCTTTATCAGGGTGGTATAGGTAACCACATCAATAACATGACCATCTTTGAAGAGACAGCCTAATATCGCAAAACCCATATTGCTTTTTTTTAAAGAGCAGCAACAATTTATAGCTATATTCATGGTGTAAATATTTACCGGAGCCCCAAAAACACGCATTTCTCTGAATAGAGAAAGAGCATAGGAGTAATCTTTCCTTTTTACGGCAGTACTCAATAGCTTAGTGTAGTCTACAACAGAAAGTCGCTTTCGGATCATTTGTGTCACAGTAAAACGAGCATCTTCGGCACTACCGATATCATAAAAAGATGAATTTGAAGAATAAAAGAAGAGGGGAAATGGGTTACCGATTTTGTTCAAGGAAGAAAGAGAAGATCTAAAGTATAACAAAGAAGAACAAATTGAAGAGCCGTTCAGCTTCATGACGCTATGCCTTCGAGATAATGACGTGAGCAGAAATTGATTTTTGGTGAGATTGTAGTAAAAAGATTTTGATTATAGGGAAATAGGGTAGCTTTGATGATTGGGGACGAGGGTACTTTTGATGTTTTGTTACGAATTCCGATCAGATCCAATAACCTTCGTAAGGTGTGGAGAAAAGAAGTTAGGTTAGAGATGAACCCAGGATTATACAATAAGGGTTGTGAGATGTTGTTTTGGGGAAATTCTTGATGGTGTTTTGGTAATTAAAACAAACTACATTTTTATTTTGTTATCTATACTTGGGCTGAAAATGAACAAAGCCCGCTTCCAAGCAATTTGACCTCCTTTAGGAAAAAAAACTCGTTCGTCTAACAAAAAATTTGTTATAACTCGTTCGTTAGATTAACTCGTTAATATTTATGACATGTAAATAAATGTTTTCGTTATTAATAAATATATTATTAAACCTATGAAAAAAATTATTCGTTAATAACTCGACATCGACTCGAAAAAAGTTCGTTGATATGTTAACAAAAAGTTTAAAAAATTCTGCCCGACTCGTTAAAATTTGAACTCGACTCGTAAATCTTATCTAGCAAGTTTGCACATTTAGTATTTATTAGAGAGAGAAGAAAGAGATTTTATTATTGATTTCAAGTGTGTTCACAATTGTAATTGAGCTGCTATATATAATGACTTTAGCTTAGTGAACAAGTAACACACTACACATATAACACACACTCAGCTATATCTCTAAAACGTGTTTGTTGTCCTTTTGTGTAACTTTTTGGATATTGTTGTGTGGGTTGTTGTAGGATGTGGTGATGGTCCATTGTTGTCTATGTAGTCTATCTTATTATCCCTCTCAAGTTGAGCACGTTGAAAAGTGGAACCTTGGATAGTATAGAAGCAAATGGAGCAGCTGCAAGACCTTTTGTGAAAATGTCTGTAAGTTGTAATTGAGAAGAAACATGATAAACATGAAGAAGTTTAGACTTCACTAGCTCTTTAATGAAGTGAAAGTCAACATCAATATGGCGAGTCCTTTTGTGAAACATCGGATTAGATGCAATATCAATAACAGATAAGTTGTCACACGCAATAGATGGAGTGTGTGAAGGAAGACTTAAGCTCTTAGGTAAAAAGGAAACCCACTTGAGTTCAGCAGCAACATGAGCCATATCACGAAATTCAGCTTCTGTAGAAGAACGAGAAACCGTAGATTGCTTTTTCGACCCCCAAGATACAAGGTTAGAGCCTAGAAAATGCAATAACCCGCTACCGATCGCCGATCTATAGAGCAACTGGCCCAGTCAGAGTCTGAAAAAACTTTGAGAGTAGGATTAGAAGGTGTAAAATGTAATCCATAATGGATTGTTCCTTTTATATAACGTAGTAATTTTTTAAGAGACTCATAATCTGCATTAGTTGGATGATGCATTGCTTGACAAATTTGATTAACACCAGACGCAATATCAGGTCTAGAGATGATGAGATATTGCAAAGCACCAGTTAAACTACGAAATAAGAAAGGATATTCAAAGGTTAATAAACCATAAGATGAAGATTAATTCATACCATAAGTATTTGCAGTGGAAGGAGCACCACCAAGAATCGAGTTGGTTGAGGACGATGTACGACCACCACGACATCTATATGGTTGACCACGACCACGATTTGAAGAATTACTCAAGGAAGAAAATAGATCAGTATAAGAGGATGACGAAATCTCACACGATTCAGTCATCTTCATATGAAACTTTTCAGATACAAGTAAACTACCTAACGAGTGAAAGCTGAGGGTAGATATTTAAGGTTGATTATACTTATTAGGAAGACCTTTAAGTTTATACATAATTATGTCTTCAAGTGGAAGAGCTGAAGCAGTCGTTTCAAGACCATCACAAATTTCCTGAATCTCAACAAGGTAGGTGTTCATAGATCTATTACCTTTACAAATGTTGCAGAGACGCATCTTGAGTCCATGAACATGGGTACAAAATTGATTGACAAAGATATCTTCAAGCTTTTGCCAAACTTCATGCACACGATTGAGACGAACAATTTGTGTAATAATTGAGGTATCCATAGAGGAGTGAAGAGAAACCTTAAATTGACGATCCTCAATCAACCACATGGAGTAACTCGTAGCAGTTGACGCCAATATTTTTTTTATCATCAAATCAATTTTATATCATTAAAACCTCAACTACATATGTCTTTACAACTATGGTCCTTTAAGCGTTAAGCCCAAGCATGGGTATAATACCTTAATGGCCCATTCTACCTTACTACATTAAAAACTTTAAACCGATTACAAAGACAATTCGGCCCATTAACAATTAAGCCATATTACAAGACTTTATAAGATAATAATACAAATACTAGCCCAAATCTAGTCTACCAATCATTTCTACCATTCCTGACTTTTTAAATTTCTTACCATTCAAATTCATCCAAGTCACATTACAAACTTTCTTTATAACCTGCTCTTCATTAAGTTCAGCACCAACATATTCTCTATTGTTTCTTTCCCACCATATAACATATATATATATATTTAGTAATCATCACACTAGCCAATAATTTCATTTCGTTACAAGATAAAGCATTAATAACATCAATTAAGCTTTTAAAATCACATGTTAGACTGTTAATTCTACATTTACTCAATATACTTCTCAGAATTCTTTTCAAAAAGGAGCAAGTAAAGAAGATATGTGCACTATCTTCAATTGTAGCTTTACGAAAACCGCACAAAGGATTGATCATAATGCCCCATTCAAGCATTCGACTTTTTGTACTTAATCTGTCTTGTATAGTTGTCCAAGATATAAAGGCGCACCTGGGTATATTTGATTTAGCCCAAATGACCTCACTCCAATCTGCATCTTCTGTCTCAGAAGTAATGTGAATTAAGGTTTTCTTAAAGGAAAAACCTCTTTTATTACACTCACTCCACGCCTTTATATCCTCTCCTTATTTTAATTTGAAATTGCTAATTTTAGATAGGATTTTTGCAATACAAGGTGGTAATCTCCACCTTTTCCTTCCATAACAAGATTCTACCGTTTTGTTACTATTAATATTATCTTTACTAAGCTCAATCCCAAGAATTTCTTGAGTGTTCATACCCTCAATCCATTTATCCCACAATATGTAGGTGTTCCTACCATTACCAACCTTATGATGAATAAAAGTATACGCCAATTTTCTTATCTTCATCAACTTTTTCCACATCCACGTATGATTTTGTTTCTCTTCTAAGCTCCAAATACACTTATTTTTAATAATATTAATCTTCACCCACATGCTCCATAAATATTGTTTTTGGGAGTACATTCTCCAAAAGGTGAATAAGACATACCAAGTTCAAATCCTCAATATTTGGAATACCAAGCCCACCTTTTTGCCTGCTCCTACACACTTTTTCCCATGCTATTTTTGCTCCCTGTGCTCCCTCTGTATTTCCTTTCCATAGAAAGCTACTCATCATTTAATTTAACTTGTATATGACCTGTTTTGGCAAAAGAAATACTCGACACCAATATAATATTTTACTAATTAGTATGCACTTAATCAACTCTACTCTTCCAGCATAAGATAATAATTTAGAAGACCATTGATTAATGCTACTATATATTTTCTCCACGAGCTTATTTCCTTCTTCAACGCTTAAACTTTTCAAATGTAATGGGGCCCCCAAATACCTAATAGATAGATTCTCCATCTTTATATTCAATAAGCTTGAAATTTCCTCTTTAGTATCCATATCTATACCACCAAAATAAAGTTCACTTTTCTGGTAATTTATATTTACACCAGAAATTCTAGTAAAGATTAAGCCCCTCTTTAACTAAAGTAGCAGATTGAATATTTGCTTTGAAGAAGATCAACAAATAATTAGCAAATATAATATGGTTCAACTTTATATCTTTGCACTTCTGGTGATAACTGAAACTATTCTTCATAACTAAATGGTTGAACAGCCCTGTAAACACTTCCATAAAAATAGCAAATAAAAAAGGAGAGAGAGGATCTCCTTGTCTTAACCCTCTCTTTCCTTTAAAAAAACCACATGCTTCTCCATTTATGCACACAGAATATGTGGGTGAACACACACACATCTTAATCCAACTAATGAACTGAGTTGGAAAACCAAAGGCTATCATAGTGTTAATTAAAAAATTCCAATTCACACTGTCATAAGCCTTATGCAAATCCAGATTTAAAGTGCACTTAGGTTCATAATTCTTCTTCTCATAGCCTAACACTATGTCCTAAGCTACTAATATGTTATCACTGATGAATCTACCCCCCTACATATGCAGCTTGGTTTAAAGAATTAATAGAACTCATCACCTTTTTAAATCTTGTACATATAATCCTTGAAATTGTCTTATAGGTAGTGTTGGTGCTGGATATAGGACTAAACTTCCTAACATTTGAAGGTTTTTTCTCTTTTAGGATCAATACTATATTAGTAGCATTGACTTGTTTAAGTAGGCTTCCAGTACTGAAACATTGTTGAACTGCTCTAGTGAAGTCGTCCCCAATTATGCTCCGGGAAGCTTTGTAGAATGCAGAATTGAGCCCATCAGGGCGTGGGCTTTTATTCTCATTAATAGAGAATATAGCATCTTTAACTTCTTTATCAGTTATAGGTGCAATCAACTCCTTCTTCTGATCATCAGTTACTTGAACTCCAATTAACTTCTTTATTACATTACTGGAACAAATCTCTTCATTTGCATCCTCTTCTCCAAGTAAATGTTGATAGAAATTAATGAATTCCTTCTTTATAAGATTGGGATCTGTAATAGCCTCACCTGCATCATTAAATAAGATAGAAATTTTATTCTTAGATATTCTTCCTTTAATAATCTTGTGATAATAGGCAGAATTACAATCCATTTCATTGTTAAACTGCACTTTAGATTTTTTTTAAAGAATTTTATGCTGTATCATTATGGCCTCCTCAAGTTATTTTCCCAGTATCTTTTCCTCATTTAGGTTACAAATATCAGTATCTCCTTTCCTATCTGAACCACATTTAGCTGAGCTCTAACTGACTCTATAACATTTGAATTTTTTTAAAGAACATATTATTAAATTTCTTCAAAGCTAATTTCATGTTCTTCTGCTTCATACACAATTTGTACATATAATTTCCTTCAATATCAATGTTCCAAGCTTGCTTCACTATATCCAGAAATTTATCATAACATTGAAAAATTTAAACTGGCTAGGAACATAACCCTTTTTTCCTCCCAAACTCAACATTAAATCACAATGATCAGAAGTTGATGGTGGATGAATCATTACACTAGATGCCATAGTATCCAACCACTTTATATTAATGAATACTTTATCTATTTTACTAGCTCTAATTTGCCCAATACTGTTTCTATTAGTCCAAGTATAGTACTGAACCCCATAGCTATGTTCAAGGAGACTTGCATCATCTATACACTCTATTAATTCCTTAGCACCTTTGTCAAGACTTGTGCAATTTAATCTATCTTGGACTCTCAAGATTTCATTGAAATCTCCCATTATACAGAGTTTAACAGAATCATACTTTATACTCCACTCAACCATGTCCTTCCACAATAGCTTCCTTTCACCATCATTACTACTTGCATAAACCATTTCAATATGAAATATACTATTATTCTCATAAAATTTTAACTCCACCAGAATGGCTTGTGATGATTGATAAATAAGCTTAATATATGCATATCTCTTATGTCATAATATCCAAACCCTTCCACTGTCATCATTATTATAGTTGTGAAGCATCTCTAAATGAGAGAAATGCTCACTTATTATAGTAGGGTAATTGCTAACCTTCACTTTTGTTTCCAGTATTCCAATTACCTTAACATTATTACTAGCTATGAAATATTTAACATCTAAATTCCTCAAAGGCTTATTGAAACCCCTCACATTCCATACTGCTATATTCATATATTGGGTTGTCTCGTAATTTCTTCTCTTCCATTATGATTGATAAAAACTCAAACATCTTGATCAATCACACTTTCCTCAACACCTTGTAGTTTATCATATTTATTATTTGTTGATATAGAACTAGATTTTCCCCTATTATTTCCACTTCTCTTGTTGTTTCTAATAATACTCCATTCTTCCATAGCTTCCTTCCCTTTATCAGATTTCTTGTTATTAGGTTCTATTGTTTTCTTTGGTAACCATACTTTCTGAACATTAGTACACTTACTTTCAACATGCCCAAATCTGTTACATTTCAAACATATTATTAGCCTTCATTCACATTCAACCTTAACCGCCTATAATTCATCTAATCCAATGTCTACTAATAGCTCTTCAGGTAATTCTTCTTTTGTGTCAATTTCGACACAAACTCTGGCGTATCCTAACCTGGTTTTCGATTCAGTGATGGAGACTATCTGTAGAGGAACTCCAACACCACTTGCTACATATCCAAGCCCCCTTTGCGTCCACAAATTCATCGGAATGTTTAACAATTTGACCCATATCAGAATTTTAGATACATCTATTTTGTCAAATTGCATACCCGGTTTCCAAGGCCTAAGAACTAATGGCTTACCGTTTATATGCCAGATTTGTTCTAGAGCTTTGTTGTAATATTGCTGATTCTTGAACTTGAATACAAAACTTCCTTTTTCACTTGATTTGATCTCAACTTTCCCCAATTTACTCCACTGAAACTTGACGAAATTGGCAATCACAAAGAATGGTGGAGGTGTATCTATAAATTGACCAATTAGGCTATTTGCCTGGTGATCTAAACCTTTATCTAAGACATCTTGAGGCGATTTAATTATCTTTCTACCCTCCGTTTGCAGAGGAGAGTGATGTTCAAGTTTCATTGACTTACTTGCGCATCTACCAAATAGATTTGACCATGGCACACCTTTAGATTCATTATTTGACTCGGCTATGACTCGATCTGGACTTAATATTGTTTCTGCTACCTTTGTCAACGAATCAACCTTCTCTTGATTTGTCACGCTCTCATTTACTTCACCCTTGTAAGACTCCAGAGTGTTAAGCAAATCCATATTAGGTGATAGCATTTCTCTCGTAATATCACGATATTTCGTTTTAGCTCTTGAAGTTTCTGGGTTTCTTCCAGATCCATTTGTAGCTTTGTTCACTTTCACTGAATTTATCATTTTGGTCATAGTTAGAGAGAACAACTAGAAGGTAAAAAGAAAAAAAGAAAAACGTAATGTAAATGTGGCGGTGAGTGGTGGATGATGTGTAGAATGGGATGAGAGAGAATGAGTGGAGGTTCAAAAAGCTATGAAATATTGTTAGATCCCATAAAATTCAAGGAATAACAACAAATCAGGAAAAGAAAAAGGCTAAAAATGGAAAAAAGAGGTATAAAATGGTTTGAGGCTAAAAAAGGAAAGATGGAATAAAAATTAATGGGATTAATGTGTAGAGAGGATTTTTTTAAAGTTGACTCTCATTTGACTGGCTTTCATGACAAACACACACACACACACACACACACACACAATTCTCATGAAGTTGAGTATTAAGAAATTCTAACCTTTTCATAAGAGTATTAATTCTAGCTCTACTGTTAATTCTTTTCTTTTTTTCCAAAAGAGTAATAGCAACAGAGCTAGAGTTCAATTTTTTCCAAATATAAGATTATGAATGGTTTGTGTAATATCAGCCTCATCATTCCAATCTTTACGAAAGTAAAATCTTGAAGGTTTTTTGGTGACCTTTTGATCAAAATTTAAAATAAGTGGACTATGATCAGAGCCTAAAGCTGGAAGAAGAGTAATCCAAGCATTAGGAAATAGATTATCCCAATTTTGATTTGTAAGACATCTATCGAAAAAGTAAAAGCAGCCTTTATAAGATATATCATGAAGATAATTTAAATTCATAAAGTCATTCAGCTTAGAAATTCATCATTGGTAACCTGATTTCCTCCCAACTTTTCATTTAGGATTTGATCATATTATAATCACCAATAACATTCCAAGGTGTGTTTTTATCAAGATTTGCTCCAATATTATTAATTTCCATAAGAATTTCATCTTTTAAATTTTATTTAGGGTGAATATAGACATAAGTTGTATAAGAGGTATTACGATCCTCATCAGTTATACAACAATGTATATAGTATTGGGTTTTCTTTCAACAGATATATTATAAGTAGGGTCACATGAGAGTAGTAAGCCTCCAGCTTTACCAATTGGTTCCACGGTGGCTAGTATACTCATATGAAGGGATTGTGCAAGTGCATCAATAACAGAGATTTTATTTATAGTTTTGGCTAGAAATATTACCTTAGGATGATGAAGCCTAACAACATCCTTTAATGTCAGAACTGTCAAGGGGGTACCAATCCCTTGGCAGTTCCAACTCAGGTGTGTCATATGATTTCGTGGGTTTGTTGAAGGTCAAACCCGAAAGCCTTATCAGTTTTATCAAAAGTCGAAGCTTCTTTAGCATCTTCTATTGGATGAGTTGTTGTTGTTTCTCCTATGAATTCATCAGTTGTTGGGATTTTTGTAGTAATTGCTGATTTAGGCGCTTTTAAGAGACCCCATCGAATAGCCCAAAGTTTATCATTTTTCCGAGCAAGTTTAGAGGTGGAAGGAGTGCTAGTGTTGGTAAATTGCTTATTGAATTGAGATTTATAATCAATAAGCCTATGATTTTGTGTTTCAGTGAGATTGTATGAAGATGTGGGTTTAAGTGAGGATGTTGATTTTTCAGAACTGGGAATAGTTTTTGTAGGAGAAGTAAAAGAGGAAGAGGGTATATTGAAGTCGGTGGTGTGGGTGTTTTCAGAATTTTGGAAAATAATAGGGGGTTGATTTTGGTTAATAGGCGAGTAATGTTTTTTTGTTATTCGGTGGGCTTTTCAAGAGATACAAATATAATAGAATTTGGGCTAGAGATAGTAGTTGGGCTGTTTTTGGATTTTTTTGGTGTAGAGAAAATACTATTTTGTCCTTCTTCTAAAATATCAGCCCATTCTTTGTTTGGGCCTACACGGTTTAAAGGGTTCGGTGGGATATGCTTTGACTTCATAAGCCTAAAACAGGTATCTTTCAGAGAGGAAGAGTTTTTGTCATAAATGACATTCCTCTTTTGTGAAGAATCTCTTTCAAGCTTTAATGGTTGATCAGCTATTCTCTGAGCCTCGAAAACAGGTAAGAAGGTGATTTTTGAATTTGAAAACCCTACCGAGTTGGGTTGTGGTTTTCCGAGTTGAGTCAAATCGTAGGGTTTTGGTGTAGATTTCTTAGTGTAAGATTTCTTTGATCCTTTGATTTCAGCCCCTTTAGGTTCAAATCTATTAATGGATTTAGTGAGTTTTTGTCTCAATTTCTGCTTATTTTTACGATTTCCTTCTTCATGGTCTAGCAGACCACAAGTGAAACAGAGATCACAAAGCTTTTCGAATTTTAAATGGCCCTTAACCGAATGACCTTCACCGAGATATATAGCATAGTTACTGTTAATTGGCTTAAAGATATTCCAGTTAATTCGAGCTCTAACCGCAACAAACTCTTTGTATGTCTCTATAGGTGGCAGAATTACACTTTCAACTTTACCAAGCTGATTTGCAATTTTCCGAGCATTATCTTCGTTAATTAGGAGAGGATGAATCTGAACAATGAAGGATGTTGTATTGAGTTTCTCTTCAGTAAGCCCTTTTGTTGAATCCCATTTCTGGAGGAGAACATGCTTTCCAATGACATTCCATGGTCTATTTTGCCAAACAAGTTATAATCTCCAGCCTTTTCAAAGGTAATTATACAGACATTAAAGCCTCTATTTTCAGTGTGATATTTACCAGAAGTTCCCCATGAATTGTTGATGTTTTTCCACAGATAGTTGAAACTAACAGCTTCATTGCTGATAATTTTTGCGTAGAGCTTTGGACCTTCAAACTATGCATAGACAGAGTTTGGGTCAGCAGTAAGAGTAAAAGCTTCGTCTTTGTTGTTTGAGTAGGTTCTTGTGTAAAATTTCATTGGGAAGTAAAGAGTATAGTGAGACGGTAGGTAGAGTGAATAAAAATAGTGCAATAAATGTAAAAGGTAGGTAGGATGGGAGTTTTAGAAGATAAATGTAAGAGAGATTTGAATGAAAAAGGAAATATCAAGATGGATGAAGCGAAGTTTTACAATTTGGATGAAGATTAAGGCAAAGTACATAAATTTTGGCAGAGGGGAGGTGGTTGGAAAGGGAGGAGGTGGTGGTGAAGGGATTGAAAATGTTCAACTCAGCTATTCTTGGGGAATGTGCCTAAGAGGTTTTCCATTCATATAAACAACTAGGTTAGATCCTTTTATTCGATACCCATTCTTTGGAAATACACCGTATTACCAACAGACTAATGTTATAACTTGGTTTTATAGAGTAATGATATATACCACCTAAATACCATTCAGTGACTGGTGTCGCCTAGGGTGTGATAAAAATAAGATTAAATTAAGTCAAGAAGCTACGCACTCTCACCCTAGACAGGCACAGTACTGCAAGTATTACAGGACGTATGCAAGTTTTAATGATAAATAGAGTTCGTTCTCAGGGACTTAAGTGTGTTAATCGCGTGAGTAAGAATAACGAGTAAGAAGTAAATAATTAAAGACAGAAAAGTAAAGGGAACAGATTCGAAATTAAGAATTTAAAACTAAGAAAATAAAAGACAATAAAGTAAAAGATAAGAAATATAAGATGAGAAGTATAGCTCAAGTTTTGCTAGTATGCACTAATCCTTCTAATCCTATCTATAAATCTAGTTAATAAGGGAGAATATTAGCTCTTGGTATACTTAGTCAGGATTCTAAATTCCCCTATCTTAGACCTTGAGAGCGACTAAGGGGGCTACGGCACAACCAAGACGAGGACTCACATAGGGTTATCAAACGCCACTAAGACCCTAAGCAAATACTGCAATCCTGGTGATATGGTGATTAAAACAAACCCTAATGACTATCTAGTTAGAATCATGTTTTGTCAGAACTAATATCGACACTAGACATTATGTGGTGGTTCAATAGTTAAACACCCTGTCAAGGAGACCATCTAACTACTATTAAAACAATCCTAAAGTGATCAGTTCTAGGAAAGACAATAAATCAAAACACATAAACAAATATTAAGTAAGAAGCTAATATCAGATTAAAACATATAATTCCCAAAGAAACTTAGATAGAAGAATTAGAATTCATAGATTATACATTATGCAAAACCCAAGCTATGGGAGTTTAGTTCATACCTGATGGAAATAAACTAAAAGAAATTACAAAAGACATCATCTTGCTCTCTACAATAAACTGGAAGAATAAAACCTTAAGAACTAATTACTATGAGGCAAGGATGATTTACAAGTGATATAAGGGTGTATTTATAGGTGTTTAGAAGACCTAATTCGTTTTCTTGAGGAAGAGTTAAGGTATTGGACTTCTAGCCCAACTCAAATTCGTATGGAAATAAAGATAAACACTGCTGGACCGTTTTGAGCATATCTTCTTCGTTATTGGTCGGTTTGAGCTCCATAAGATACCAAAAGAATCGCAACAGAATTATCTTGACCCTAAAGAAGGAAAATACCAAAATCGGCCTATTTCTTAGGTAAAAACGCATATCTTTGGACGTGTATGCAGAATTCCAGATTTAGGCAGTTTTTCCTTTTCCATCTTTTTAGCTTTTGTTTCCTTATCTCCAATTACCATGCAAATCTCTTTCCATAAGTTGTTGTCTTTGACTTGGACTCTAATTAAGCTCCATAATTATCTTTAAAGCTACACACTAAACAAACAATTAAACCCAATATGCTCTTAAAATATTATTTCTACAAATCAAGACTCAAAATAAGAAAGTGCACTAAAACTCAAGAAAATCGACATTATTGACTTCTAAAACACTAAAAATGATTTCTCATCCTAACATTAATATATCACAAATGAGGAGACATCAAGACCCCCAACTCAAAGTTGTATAGTTCCGATACAATAAAGATAAAACAAAGGGAAGTCTATAAATACACACTTATAAAATTTTCAACACAAGGGAAAAAGTATAGCAGAATATGTAAAATAAACCTAAAGCACATAACTCAGAAAATTTCATACAATAATATTCATAAACTACATACCTGTACACTTCTCATATCCACAGTCAACACGGCTTGAATTCAAGATCAGATTAGTTTCGCAATGTAAGAAGGATTGGGACTTTACTCAGTTCCCCAAGAGAGCTATAGATTGTTCATCAAACCTCACTAGTATTCAAAGCTCCCCTTAACTACTCTCTAATGGCTCAATCACTTCTCAATTACATAGCAAAGAATCAAAAGGTCTTTAAGGTTGTAATGTAGGCTTAGGGACGGGTATGATAGTATATTTGGATAATTTGGAGTGAGCTTTTGGCTCTCTCCTCACTAGCCATCAACGAATCGCCCTAGAGCTTGAGTTACTCTCATAAAACGTTTCTCACTCAACCCAATGAATTCCTTGATGCATAATTTAGCATCCCCAATAACCCAATTTAAAGCTTAAGATGTTCACATAAAAATCCACTTTGCCGGTCCCAATATATATATATTTTCTTTTCTTTTCAATTCAATTTCTCTAGCTATGACTCTATTTTAATGTTGAGATATAATGCTAATTTCTTATATATATATATTTTCTCTTTAATGCCCTTGTTGGCAAAATTAGCTTGTAGCTTCTTTTTCATTCACTATTACCCTAGCAAAGGGTTACAATACAAATCTGTGAAATCTCATCAATATAGAGCACAAAGCACAATTAATAAGCTCAAAAATCCCAATCCAATAGCAATTCCCATAATGGTGGACCCACCACCCCAAACTCAAGCTCTAAAACAACTGTCTATGCATCGCGATTCGATTGCGGGTCATATGGAAAAGTCCTAAAATCTAAAGGGATATGGCTTATAACGTGGTTCAATAAAAGCTTTAGAAAGGCTAGAAGGGGCTGAGAAGGATATAGCATATAAATTCAAAAATCACAAGGTGAGAAGGTATAAAAAGGCTTCAAGGGCTTCAAAATATGAAAGAACCGCCCTAATCACTTTCTACACTATGTAATTTAGTTATTTTCTTACCTTTAGCACTTTCATCAAATGGTTTTTCAACTAGCTTGGATCCACGGCCTACACACTTCTCAAGGTTCCCTGAGATCGAACATACTTTCTATCGCATTGCTCACTAATCTTTTCTTTACTATCAACGTGTGTTTTCCTGCAAATACTCAAAGCATACAAATACATAGCGCATAAACATATTACTTACTATCATCAATCTACTGAGCTTATGCTTTCAAGCTATTAAACACACTCTACATCTAATTCCCATGTATCAAAAATTTTAATTTCACCCAAAAAAAAACAGAAAAAATGGAAATGAGAGACAACGAATCCCCACACCCCCAACTAAAAAATGAGCCGTGTCCCCACGACTCGAAAAAGACTCGAAAAAACAGAAATTAAAATTAGCAGATAAACATATTTACAGAAATGGTAAGGAATAAAGAGAACATACTCTCGAGGCTTATTGCCTCGCATCATTGATATCCAAGGTTGGATTTGCTGGACCTCTCGTTAATTTCTCAAGGAGTTTCATGATGTGCACTTGATTAGCGTTGATTTGTGCCACATCATTGACTAAGGAAGTTTGAGCTGCTTCAAATTTCGTTAAACACTCCTCCATCTTCTCTTGCCAATTATGCTCCTTTTCTTCTTTCGAGACTTGCGTAGAACCCGCTCTTCGAAAGATATCCTTGATCCAATATAACTTCCTCTAAATTCGAGTTTCTCTTCTTCACTCAATGTAACATTCGCTTCTCGCACAAGACACGTGATCATAGTAGGAAATTTAACATTATAAACTGATTTAGGAGAGACCGAAAATCGTATCACCTCCTCATAGATCAACTGTGCCACATCAACTTCTTCTCCTCTCAAAATACAGTCCAAAAGTAGAGCATACTTCATAGTCACATCCAAAGTTCGTGTGTTTCCAAAGATATTAGGGACAAGGAAATTGTGCCAAATTCGCGCATCTCCTTGAAGATATTTGTAAGGCCAAGGTGCCTTCAATTCTCCCTTATGTGATTGCACTTTCTCTTTGTCTAATACATGCTCAAAAAGTAATTCCTCATCAAAGATTTTTCGTTTAGCATCCGCTTCTTAAAATTTGCAATAACCTTTCAATTTCTTAAACTTGAAGTGGTTTCTAATCTCCTCAACTGTGAATGGAACTAGCTTTCCTCTAATCGGAACACAACCTTTACTATCTCGGCTAAAGAGGCCTAAATAGAATTCCAAAACTAACTCATGACATAATTCAGAACGTCTTACCATGAACGTAGACCAACCCAATTTTTCACCAAGCTCTAAGAATCTTGCATATTCTCCTGTACCAACTTCTTCCTTGAATACTTTCTCATAAGCAAAAGGTAGTTCTTTCAATTGTTTCTCTGCAGAAGCTTTTAAGATTTTTAAAGCTTGCTCTTTCTCCTCCTTGGGAGTAGGACCTTGTTGAGGTTGTGTTTTCTCCTTTGCATAAAAGTAAAGCTTTTTACCATTACGATCAAACAAAGATATTCCACTCTTCTCAACTTTATCTTTACCCTTTGATTTGGAACTAGCACCTTTGTCAATTGATTTTTTCATGTTTAAATCCAATCCCTTATTGCCTTCACCTCCCTCTTGTTAGCTAAAATTGTTGTTCTATTAGTCATCTTCAATTAACCCCCAACTCAAAGCTTTAGCAACCCTTGAAATTTGAATTTGTGAATTAATGGTTGAACAAGCTTGATTTGGCTTAGGATAGGTGAATTGATGATGAATCTCTATGTGGGTGAGGTGGATTTGTAATGGGTTGTCTTGGATTTAAGAAATTGTAGGATGAATTTTGAAAATTTGGCTCTTTGATTCTTCAGTTTTGATGGATTTGGTGAAGATTGGGTGTTTGATTCTCTCTTGTTATGATGTGGTTTGATGTGTTTTTCTTGATGATTGGGTAGTGTTTTGGTGATTGGTGAAGGTTTTGATGAGCTTCAATGGAGTTGGGAGAGTTTTGGAGAAGAGATAGAGGTCTACGGTTTAATAAATTCGGAATAATGAGCATTAGATCTTCTTATAACCTTGAAACCCTTTCTTTTCTCTCTCTGGCGGCTCGTGCGGACCATGGGGTGTACCGCGGGGTACACCGCGACATCTGATGGTCGAAAATTTTTGCTTTCTGGATGACACCCGTGGTAGGACCCCGTGGCACGTGTTTCTGAGCTGCGGACCATGGTGCGGTACACCGGAGGGTACCCCGCGCCTTCTGTAGCTTTCTACGTCAAAATACCCGTGGACCTACCCCGTGGCACGCGTTTTTGGCCTGCGGACCATGGCGCGGTATAGTGGGTAATCCGCGGGTCAATTTTTTCTTGGTTCTGGACACGACCCGTGTCTCCACCCGTGGTACGGGTTTCTGACCTATGGTGCATACCTGCGGACTGGGGGTAGTCCGCGCAGGGTATTCCTTCGCTCCGAAAAATTTTCCTCGCGTCCCTAACTCGATTTTTCCAATTCCTACACACCAAAAACACTAATACCTCTCTCAAATATGCATTATCAACTAAAAACAACTAAATTAAACTTAAACTAAAAAGCATAAAAGACATGAAAACATAAAAAACTACGGGTTGTCTCCCGTACAACACTTTTGTTTAACGTCTTTCAAAGTTAGACGTGTTACCTCTGTCAAGATTTTCAAATATAGCCTCCCCAACAACGAGTAAGGCTATGAACGTCCACTAATCTGCGCTTGACCCCAGTTTTGGGGCGAATTTCTATCACCTTGGCTGAAACAACCTTAGTGACAATGAATGGTCCCATCCACGAGTCTTTGAAACTTCGTGGCCTGTTCTCGCGTTTGTGGGCTTTCCATAGGACTTCATGGCCAACCCCAAACTCAATGTTTGGCTCAGTATCCACAGGCTTTAAGTGGATCTCTTCAGGAGGGACTTTGTGATGTGAAAGGCTGTGGATGACAGGAACGGTGGCATCTAACTTTCTTGGTTTCTTACCCAAGACATAGAAGGTCTCGGATACATTCTTTGCATGAAGGGTGATGGTCCCTTCTTGGAAGTTGATCACACTTTGACTTGTGGCCATGAAAGGCCGTCCAAGTATGATTGGAACCTGCTTATCTGCATCAAACTCAAGAATAACAAAATCAGTAGGGATGGCGATATTACCTGCACGGACTAAGACGTCCTCCACTGTTCCCCATGTCCTTTTAACTGAGTTGTCAGCAAACTGCAACTTCACCGGAGTTTTCTCTGATTTCTGAAGTCCAAGTCTCTCAAACACGGACTTAGGCATAAGATTCACACCAGAACCCACATCGTACATCGCTTTCACTTTGAGCATACCATGTAATTGAATAGGAAGGTTGAAACTTCCCGGATCTTTAAGCTTGGTAGGTAGCTCTCTTTCACTTCTTCTCGAAACCCTCAGGTTTTCTCTTGGGATCTCTACACTCGCCTTCTTCTCAGGAATAATTTGCATATAAACTTGCTGCGGTGTAAGTCCTCTCTTTGCAATCTCAAGCATTTGGGCGTTGATATTTTCAGGTTGATACGCCTCTACAAATGTCTTGAGAGCAGTGTCATCCTTAGGATTTGTATCAGGAATAGTTGATGACACTGTTTGAACAATAGGTGGTGATTCCACCTTCTCTTCTTCTTTTTCTTCATGCACAGCAGGTGCAACTTCATCTTCAACTTTTGACTCCTTCTTTGAGTCTTCCTCCTCTTTCTCTTTAGCTAGCTCAGCTGCATACTCCACAACCGATCGAATTTCCTCTTGCATCTTCCTCAGTAGCTCTATAAATTCAGCCTTCTCTTGATCGTCCTCCACATAAACTTCAGAACAGTCAGATTCCACGGGGCTAGACTTGGTTGGTTCTTCTTCAGTACTCGGAACTTCCACGGCACTAATGGCAGCATGTGGTACTTCCTCTTTCGCTTCTTCAATTTCAAGGCAAATAGCCTTGCAAGCTTCGAACCCAACATTGTTTTCACCTCCTTCGATTGCCTTTACTTCCTGTTGTTCTACAAAACTTGTTAAAACTTTGTTCATCTGTTCTACTTGAGTCCTATTATCTGAAGTACGGCATCGTGTCCTCTGATCTTCTCTTCCTGAGCGTTCATATTCGTGGTCAAATGGTCTAGAGCTTGTTGATCCAAAGATCCTTCTTGAGGGTACTGAGGTAAAGCTTTTTGATCTAATGAATCGGTATAGGCATCTTGAACAGGTTGTTGTGGGGGAGCAGGTCTATTCTGATTTTGATACTGACCTCGCTGTTGGAAAGAGTTGTTCTGGGGGCGCTGTTGATAATGACCAGGATTTGTGGCCCCTTGTGGATTTGAATACTGCATACCCGGATGGTTTCGGTTACCCCATTGATAACCTCCGCGATTGGATATAAAGTAAACAGATTGCGGATTTGATTCGCACTCTTCCCATGTATGATCGTTAACACCACATTGTTGACAACCCTGTGCTTCTTGTACTACTTTTGTAGCTGCTAAATTTTTCTCCATTGCTATCTTCAGCTCTTTGATTTGATTTTCTAAAGCGGATATTTGAGCTGAGTTTGCAGTTTCTGCATCTAAACGAAGCGTTCCTCGGGTCTTTGCTACAGAAGCTCGCATTGAAGGCCAACTTCTTTCTTGTTCCATAATATTTTCTAACACCTCGGAGGCTTCATTGTGATTCATGGACACAAAATTACCCTTTCCTATGTTATCCACCTTCTCTCTACCTTTATCATTAAGACCTTCATAGAATATAGCAAGTTGTAGAGCAGGTGTATAACCATGGAGCGGACATCTAGCTAATTTTTGTTGAAACCTTGTCCATGCTTCTCCCACTGTTTCTCCATCTTCTTGAGAAAATCTTGCAAGCTCGGCTTGATCTTTAAGTCTCATGCTCTTCGGATAAAATCGGTTAAAGAACGCGGCTTGAAGTTCTCTCCAAGAGTGAATGGTTCCATGTGGTTGTCTCTCTAGCCAATCGCTAGCTCTTCCAGTCAAGAAAAACGAAAACATATGACAATACAGTTGCTCGCGTGTAATGCCAAGAGTAATGTAGGCATCACAAATCTGCATGAACTTCTGAATCGCTTTTACCGGATCTTGTATTGCTGTACCAGTATAGAGTCCGAAACTTTGAAATTGACTGAGCATACCCGGATCGGGTCTAAATTTGATATTCGGAATCTCAGGAGGGCGGTAACCAATTGGTTGAACATGGAATGGTACATTAAGGCCAGGTAGGTCTTGTTCAACTCGGTTCTGATTATTAAGGTTATTCTGCCCATTACCTCCTCCTGCTGGTAATTGTTGTCCTTCTTGTCCACCGAGTGGTGGATCTTGTTGACCAAGGGGAGGATCTTGTTGCAATCCTCCAATTGGTGGATCTAGTTGGGCTGCCATAACTCTTCTCAAGGCTCTTTCCTCACGAACTCGTTTGTTGTAAGGTCTGAAGCTCCTCTCAGGCTCCGATAAAGGAGGCCAAGAATTAAACACTGTGAAACCTGAAAAAGACTAAAGCAAACCACAAGCGTAAATCTGGAAAAATAAAAACTAAAACTGAAAAGGAAAAACTAATTAAACACTACTACTCGAAATAGATAACCCACACACTAACGAGACACAAGTCCCCGGCAGCGGCGCCAAAAACTTGGTGTCGCCTAGGGTGTGATAAAAATAAGATTAAATTAAGTCAAGAAGCTACGCACTCTCACCCTAGACAGGCACAGTACTGCAAGTATTACAGGACGTATGCAAGTTTTAATGATAAATAGAGTTCGTTCTCAGGGACTTAAGTGTGTTAATCTCGTGAGTAAGAATAACGAGTAAGAAGTAAATAATTAAAGACAGAAAAGTAAAGGGAACAGATTCGAAATTAAGAATTTAAAACTAAGAAAATAAAAGACAATAAAGTAAAAGATAAGAAATATGAGATGAGAAGTATAGCTCAAGTTTTGCTAGTATGCACTAATCCTTCTAATCCTATCTATAAATTTAGTTAATAAGGGAGAATATTAGCTCTTGGTATACTTATTCAGGATTCTAAATTCCCCTATCTTAGACCTTGAGAGCGACTAAGGGGGCTACGGCACAACCAAGACGAGGACTCAAATAGGGTTATCAAACGCCACTAAGGCCCTAAGCAATAACTGCAATCCCGGTGATATGGTGATTAAAATAAACCCTAATGACTATCTAGTTAGAATCATGTTTTGTCAGAACTAATATCGACACTAGACATTATGTGGTGGTTCAATAGTTAAACACCCTGTTAAGGAGACCATCTAACTACTATTAAAACAATCCTAAAGTGATCAGTTCTAGGAAAGACAATAAATCAAAACACATAAACAAATATTAAGTAATAAGCTAATATCAGATTAAAACATATAATTCCCAAAGAAACTTAGATAGAAGAATTAGAATTCATAGATTATACATTATGCAAAACCCAATCTATGAGGAGTTTAGTTCATACCTGATGGAAATAAACTAAAAGAAATTACAAAAGACATCATCTTGCTCTCTACAATAAACTGGAAGAATAAAACCTTAAGAACTAATTACTATGAGGCAAGGATGATTTACAAGTGATATAAGGGTGTATTTATAGGTGTTTAGAAGACCTAATTCGTTTTCTTGAGGAAGAGTTAAGGTATTGGACTTCTAGCCCAACTCAAATTCGTATGGAAATAAAGATAAACACTGCTGGACCGTTTTGAGCATATCTTCTTCGTTATTGGTCGGTTTGAGCTCCATAAGATACCAAAAGAATCGCAACAGAATTATCTTGACCCAAGAGAAGAAAATTACCAAAATCGGCCTATTTCTTAGGTCAAAACGCATATCTTTGGACGTGTATGCAGAATCCCAGATTTAGGCAGCTTTTCCTTTTCCATCTTTTTAGCTTTTGTTTCCTTATCTCCAATTACCATGCAAATCTCTTTCCATAAGTTGTTGTCTTTGACTTGGACTCTAATTAAGCTCCATAATTATCTTTAAAGCTACACACTAAATAAACAATTAAACCCAATATGCTCTAAAAATATTATTTCTACAAATCAAGACTCAATACAGATTAAATTGGGTATAATAAACGCAATAAAAAATGAGAGTCTTTGTACGCGCCCCACGCGCTAAAGACTAGTTTTGTTCGTTTTGGTGTCATTCCGTTTTCACGCGTCTTTCTTTTTTCTTTTTCACTTTTCGTTCGAATCTCTAACCAAAAAACCAACGAATTCCATATCTTTTGGGATTTTCTTCTTCGATCGGTTGTTAATTCCATAATTTCTGGGATCTAACAATTTGATCATAAACCCTTCAAGCCTATATTCATCTGAGATTTGAATTCTAAACATAACCAAGCCTTCCGTTTCTTCTTTTCATCTAGACCTAAGTCGCTAGCCATGGCACCAAGGAAGAGAACTGTCAAAGTTGATATCACGAGGCAGATATTTGAGGATGCTCAGATAACTACTGAAGTGCAATCGAGTAAGGGGCCGAGAGCGGTACAGAACAATACACAAGGGATGAAGTCGGTGACGGGCAAATTGATGGTGGGAAATACGGCGACGGGTAAATTCACGATGGGAAATACGGTGACGGGCAAATCGGTGACGGGTAAGAATGAATCTAATGGTATGGGGAAGGTTTCAACAAAGGAGACGGGAAGAATTGCTGTTACTCCGATCAAATTAAGTGTGAGTAGCCCAAGCACGCCGAATAACATAGCGATGAGTGAGGAATTAGTAAAGGATCAGAACCACACACCTGCTACTGATACGGATAAAATTGAAATTCAATGTGAGGTAAGTGCTGCTAAACCATGGGTAAACTTGTTTGATGGTAAAGCTGAAACGAAATTTGACTTGGACTTTCATGAGCCTATCATTCATGAAGGTAAAATGATTATTAAACCCCCACAACAAGTATTTGAGAATGGAGGTAAGGTGTGGGAGAATTGTCTTATAGGACAGTTTATTGGTCAGGCTCCCCAATTTTATGCAATTACGAATTTTGTGCGCTATCAGTGGAGAGATTTTGGGAGGGTGGATGTGAAATCTAAGGGGAGTATGTATGTTTTCACGTTTGAGAACTTGGAAAAGAAAGGAAAAGCAATGGAGCAGCTATGGCACATTAGTGGTAGACCTCTGTTCCTAAGAGAATGGGAAGCTGATATGAGATTTGGTAAAATTGAGTTGGAAAGAGTTCCTCTATGGGTGAGATTGAGGGATGTACCAATGAACCTATGGACTAAGGATGGACTAAGCTATATTGCTAGTGGTGTAGGGATCCCTATTAAGATGGACTCAATCACTGAATCAAGAACTAGGCTGGGTTATGCAAGAGTGTGTGTAGAGGTTAACTTGGAAAAGGAGCTTCAGAGGAAGGTATATGTAGACACAGGTTTGAGTGAATTACATGAAGTAGAGGTGCTTTATGAGTGGACACCTAGGAAATGCGAGAGGTGTCAAAGCTATGAGCATGATTCTTGTAGGCCTGAGAAGAAAGTGTGGGTGCCTAAACAGAATAATGAGAGGGTGGAGGTGAATAATTTGGATAAAGGGAACGCTATAGTAAGAGAGGATGAAGTACAGACTGGTACTGAGAAAGGAGTTCACCAAAATGAGCAGTGGAAGTTAGTTCCAGGCAGGAGTAGAGGTGAGGGTAGTCAAGTTGCTTCTCCTAAAACAAATAATTCATTCAGTATACTAAGGAGCCCCCTATCTGCTTTAGATGAGGATATTGGAAAGCTTATAGAGAGTGCACAGGGCAAGGAAGTGCACAAGCAGAAACCCCCTGACCCATGATCATTGGATCATGGAATATTAGGGGTTTGAATATGACCCTAAGGCAACTGGATGTCTTAAATTACATATTCACTAATAAGGCTCAGATCATGTGTTTACTTGAGACTAAGGTCACTTATGAGAACATGTTACAAATAAAGAAGGAAAGGTTTCAGCAGTATAACATTTTACATAATTACTCTAAAGATCCCAGGGGTAGAATTTGGGTTCTTTGGAAGGACAATGATTTCAAAGTGGATATAATTGAAGAATCTTACCAAGCTGTGCTACTGAAGATTGTAGAGAATTGCACTAACATTACTATTTACCTTAGTGTGGTTTATGCGAGTAATGATGAGAAAGAGAGGAGAGTGTTATGGATTAACTTGGTTAGGTGGAGTCAGTTATACAAGGAGGAGAGCTTTGGATGTGTTGGTGACTTTAATGAGATTATGAGGATAGAGGATAGGTTGAATTGTGAAGAGATTAACCAATATACACAGGAATTCTTAGATTGTGTTGAGGAGGCTGAAATGTTTGAGCACAAGTCATGTGGCAATTACTACACCTGGACCAATAGAAGTCAAGTGAAGTTGAGAGCCAGTAGGATAGATAGGCTATTGATAAACATTAAATGGATGGATTCAGTTTACTCAAGTGTGCTTTATTTGGCTCCTTCAACATCTGACCATTGTGTGGTACAGGTGGAAATTGGTAGAGCACAAAAGAGAGGGCCTACTCCTTTTAGGTTCTTTAATATTTGGTGTAGTCATGAGAAGTTTTTGGAGGTAGTGGAGAAAGCATGGAATACAGGGGTGGAAGGATCTGAGATGTTTAAGTTGTGTACTAAACAAAGAATTGTAAAAAAAGCACTAAAAGCTTTTAATGTAATGTATTTCAAAAAAGATCCATTATATATCACTAATCTCAGGCTTCATTTGCAAAAGTTGCAGGACTCAATTATGCTAGGCAAGTTTGATGCAGCTACTATGGCAGAGGAGAAGATAATATTAAGCAAATTGGAAGAAGCTGTTATGCAAGAACACGAGATATTAAAGCAAAAAGCTAGGGCTACCTGGACTAAGGAGAGTGATGCAAGTACAGCTTACTATTTCAAACTTATCAAAGGGAGGCAGGCTAAAAATAGGGTTACTAACTTGATCAACGACAATGGGGTTGTAATCACTGAACCTGAAGAGATTAAGAAAGAATTCATTAATTTCTATAAAGAACTGATTGGTACTGAGGACAAACTGGAGGAGTATTGTAGTGTTGATAGTATCAAAAAGCTTTTAAAAGTGTATCTTACTGAAGAACAAAAAAAGAGACTTAGTAGACCTGTTACTCCTGAGGAGGTTAAGAAGGCTTTATTTTCAATCAGTGAAGACAAGTGCCCTGGGCCTGATGGGCTTACCTCTAAATTTTATAAGGTATGTTGGAATATAGTAGGTGATGAGTTTTGTAGAGCAGTAATTGAGATTTTTGAGAGCAGGAAGATGTTGAGGGAGGTTAATACAACCAATATTACATTGATTCCTAAAGTAGCTGTGCCTTCTAATGTGAGAATGTTTAGGCCTATTTCTTGTGTAAACACATCATATAAGACCTTGTCTAGGATTATAACTGATAGACTAGGGGAGGTCATGGATTCTATAATTTCTAATAGCCAGGCAGCTTTTGTGAAGGGTAGATACATTGGTGATAACATAATAGTGGCTCAGGATGTAATACATGAATATGATAGGTATAATGTTGCTCCCAGCTGTACCATAAATGTGGATGTGCAAAAAGCTTATGACAGCCTGAATTGGAAGTTTATATTCAAGACCTTAGCTGCTTTTGGTTTCCCAAGTATCTTTATTGATTGGGTTGAGATGTGTGTTACTACACCTAGCTACTCTATTGGTGTTAATGGTGAAATGGTGGGGTTCTTTCAAGGTAAAAGAGGTTTAAGACAAGGGGACCCAATGTCCCCTTATCTTTTTGTCTTAAGTATGGAGGTTTTAACTGCTATTTTTCGAGTGTGTGGCCAAAATGACAGGTTTTCTTTTCATCCAAGGTGTGAGCATCTTAGACTTAACCATGTGATGTTTGCAGATGACCTGCTTATTTTTATGAAGGCTAATGTGGAGTCAGCTGGGGTGATTAAGGAGGGCTTGGATGTTTTTTCTAGAATGTCTGGGTTGAGGATAAATAGTAGCAAGAGTGAGGTGTACTTTGGTGGAGTAACAAAGGAGGTGATTCAGGAAATTGTGCAGATCCTGGGGATAAGGGAAGGCAAGCTACCAGTTAGATATTTGGGGGTGCCTTTGAGTACAAAGAAACTAAGCATAGGGGAGGCTAATAAGCTAGTGGAGAGAATTTGTGAGAACATTAATAATTGGAGCAACAAAATGCTTACCTATGCTGGAAGGTTGGAGCTTATAAAGGTGGTTTTAGTGAGCAAAGTGCTCTATTGGTGTAGAGTGTTCTTACTCCCAAAACAGGTAATATATAAGATTAACCAAAAATTTGCTAGCTTTTTGTGGAAGGGCAATTTGGAAGGGTCTAGAGGGGCAAAAGTTGCATGGAATAAAATCTGTAACCCCACAGCTGAGGGAGGCCTGAATGTACCTAGTTTGGAGGTGCTGAATAAGGTGTGTTTATTGAGTTTGTTTTGGAGAATTTATAGAGAGGATGGAAACCTATTGAGCTGCTGGGCCCACAGGAATGTATTGAGGGGTCAGTGCATATGGGGGATAGGTGAAAAGCAAGAAATGTCATGGATTTGGAAGAAGGTTCTTAAGCTTAGAAGTTTAGCTTACGAGTTTATTACTCATGAAGTAAGGAGTGGAGAAAAATCGTATCTGTACTGGGATAGGTGGATTGGAGGCAAAAATGTGAATGAGGTGTTGAAGAGGGAAGTTGAGATATGCAGCCTTTGGGTGAATAAGACAGTAAATAGCTGTTATATAAGAGGAAGATGGCATTTTCCTGCTGAGTTGAGAGGGTTGGGGGATGTAGTTCCCATGCTCAGTAATGGTGAAGATATTATTAGGTGGAATGCTAGCTGTAGGGGCAAATTTTCGTTTAGGAAGACCTTGCAAAGCATTAGAGAAACAGGTCTGATCTTGGAATGGACAAGAATTGTTTGGTATAAGACAAATGTACCTAAATGTAAATTTATTACCTGGTTGGCTTGCCTTGATAGATTGCCTACTAAGTATAGAATGAGTGAGTGGGGTTTGGAGTTAGATAGTAAGTGTAGTACTTGTCTCAGTGTTGTGGAAGATAGGGACCATGTTTTTGTGAATTGCCCTTTTGCGAGAAGAATTTTGGTTCAATGTATAAGCAAGTGTGAAGTGAGGTGGCCTGATTGCAAAACTTGGGATCAGGTAATGGACTTGGTAATTGCAAATGCTCAAACAAAGTTTTTGAATTTTATATTTGGAGGGTGGTTTACTGCCTATGTGTATTTCATATGGTTAAACAGGAATGCAAAACTGCACAATGGGAAGGTAAAGAGTGAAGAGGAGCTAATGCATAATATTCATAACTTATTATATATCAAGTCTTGTGATTGCAAAAGATATAGTGAAAACAGTAAGAGTAGAGCTCTTGTAACAAATTGGGAGTTATGTAATGTGTTTAAATAGGTTAGAACAATGTGATAGGAGGTTTTCAATTCTGTAGATTGATACAATGTAATTTGACAATGGTTTGTTTTTTAATAAAATGGCTTGTTTAGCGAAAAAAAAAAAAAAAAAAAGACTCAAAATAGGAAAGTGCACTAAAACTCAAGAAAATCGACATTATTGACTTCTAAAACACTAAAAATGATGTCTCATCCTAACATTAATCTATCACAAATGAGGAGACATCAGTGACATGATGTAAATTAGTTGGTTATAAATTTTTAATCTAATAAGCGGAAAATTAATAAAAATGCTCTCTCCTCTCCCCATTTCCAAACCTTCCATAACCACCACTGCCATCACCGCCAACATCTCCACCACCATCTAAATAACCTCTCAGTGATTGTGAGCTTCCCTACTAACATTACATCTCTAAATTACACTCCCCCTCTTTTCAACCTCCAGCTTCCCTTTTGTTTTCTTTCCTTTTCCTTTTCCTCCCACCGTAACCATGAATTTCTACTCTTCAAACCACCCTTTATCTAAACAAGGTGATCTCATAATCTCTCCTGTTAACAACTCAAGATACAACACTATAGGCTCCCACAAATTGATTGGGAAACTACTACACCATGAAATTATTTATCACACTTTCATCAAATACCACATCAGCAAGTTTTGGGGGCTTAAAGAATAAGCTAAGATTGAAAAACTCAAAACTAATGAGTTAATCCTCAAATTCAAGAATGAAGAGGACAAGAACAAAGTTTGGGGTCAACGACCATGGACAATTTTGGGAAAACACTTTGTTGTCAATTCTTTTAACACTGCTATAAAAATGGAGTCACTTACACTACTCTATGGCTCCAACTTACTAATGTTCCTACTAATCTTCTCACTTATGAATGTATTGGAAAATTAGCTGGGTATTTCAGGTGAAGTTCATCAAGTTGAACTTCCAGAAACAGAGGAAATTGATGAAAATCGGTTACCCGAGTTCGTGTTAACTGGAACCTTGATCAACCCATCATCTCGGGAATTAATTTATGTGAATATGAACATAATCGCACCTGAATCAAATTTCTCTATGAGAATTTAGGCCATGTTTGCTACAACTGTGGTCAATTTGAGCATGATGAACTTTCCTGTGATAACCCTCAAATTAAGCCAAAATTGGGCAACTGGATAAAGCTCATATGTAAGAATCTTTAATGGTAGCAAGAAAGACTTCAAACTGAGTTGGTCCTCCAAACTCGTTAAAATCAGCAGTGAGTTAGGCTCCACTCAACTTCTACAAAAAGTTACTAGTACGGGTGAACCAAAAATGACACACTCGAAGATAGAGACAAGAATTTTTGAATTTACAGGTAATGGTGATAAGGAGTCTAATAGGTTAAAAACCAGTACAAGTAAGAAAGAGAATGTTAAAGATAAAAACAAAAATTCGGATATGGAGATTTATAAAGAAAAAGAAAACTCATTAGCTGACTTGGCAGCTAATATGGTTATTAAAATGAATACCCCACCAGCCCAACCCATTATTGAACAGGTCTCTGAAATTTTATTTGGGTCTATCCCATCTCCAATTCAGCCCACCTCTGGTCGCGTCTTATTACCAAGCCCAAACCTTATTCTCCCACCTAACTTCAACACTTTGTCTTCCTCACACTCAATCCCTAAGCCCCAAATCTCTCCTTATTTGTTCAACATCCCTCCTCTACTCCCTCACCCTCAACTAACATCTCAACCACACCACCTCCCACTCATAGTCACAATAACCTCAATTATCCCTCCCCTAACCTCTCACACAACACCTCTTTTGTCCTCCAATCCCAAACCCCCCATTAACCCTATCTCAGAGGTGATTCAAATAGATGATGATGTTATTCCTAATTCCAGAATCTCTATTAAGAAGATTACTAAACCAAAACTGAGACAACCAAAATCTTTGGGTGAATCGAAAAGAAATGAGAAAATATGGAGTTTCAAAAATAAAATTAGGGATGCTGAGAATCAAGGTGAAAAAGCACCTCCGGAAGATGCTTTGATTAAGGAAATTGTTTCAGTAGGAATTGAGCAAGAAAATATTATTGATGAGCTTCAGGTTTGCGGGGTTGACCGTATTCAACCCCAAGGTTCTCAATGATACAAACAATCTGTAATTTTGTCAGGGAATTAGCACACCCTTGACGGTCCAGACCCTAGTAGATATTGTCTCCAAATATCGACCACATGTATTATTTATGTCTAAAACTAAGAATACTCTTCCTTCTCTTATTAAACTTGCTAATACTATTAAAATGGAAATTATTACTATCGTCGAGCCCATAGGTAAAAGTGGGGGTTTGGCCCTTTTCTCTGTAAAAGGTTACCTTATTAAAGCCATTGCTAAAGATATTAACTACATCCATTGTGATATTACTAATTCGAAAGGTAAAAAATTTCAAACTACCTATGTTTATGGGTTGAGTGAGAACGATATTCGAGTGTAAACTCAAGCTCTTGGACAATGTGTTGATGGTAAGTGGGGAGAGAGACAAAAGCTCACTTCAAATTTACCAAATATACATTCCATACCGTCCCTATGCCCACGCTATAACCATAAAGTCCTCGTGATTCCTAGATACATAGTGGATTTATAATCCAGCTAATATGGAGTATACTAAGTGGAGCGTTCAAAGCGAGTGAGGACCGATGAACACCCTATAACCATCATCTTGAGATAAGTATAAGTGTAACCTTCTAGCAATGTGGAATTTATTTTTAAGATTGATATTATTTGTGTTTGATTTTTGCATGATAAGTGTATGTGTATATTAATTTCTAATTTTTCCTATATGAAATTTTTTTTAAGTTTTGCTTTGGGTGTATTACTAGATTCTGCATTTTTGCGTTCACGTAAGACCTTTGTTTTTATTTTACTTTGTCGGGACGACAAAGGTCTGAGTTTAGGGTCTTGATGTATCCCTTGTTATTCTAATTTTATGCCCTTAGGAGACATCTTTTTAGGTGAGTAATTGACTAATATGATATACTTTTAGGATTATTTCGTTATATTTTAATTTCTCTCCTTGGAATTTGATATATATTATTTAAAGCTTTTGCACGTTAAATGGTTTTTTTAGGTGCAAAGTTTGTAGGTCCATGAATTAGATGGAGCAACAAGACAAGGTGAGGAATCGAGAATTAAAGTCTTAGATCGTGTGTAGAAGTCAAAGGAGAGAAAAGATGATTCTAAGAATTAACAGAAGAGAGTGAATTTTGAAAGGCTGTTACAAATCAATGTTTTTGAGCCACTAAGCCACTGATTCAGCCTTAGAGTCGTGAAATAGGGAAGTTGCATCTTTGAGTCGGGAAGATTTTGCAAGTTGATTGGAGTGATTTTGAGTCCGGACTCAAAAGTTACAGCTGTCTTAGTAGCTGCACACCAGTTACGGGATTTCTAATTTGGATTGAGCTTTTATTTCATTTAACCTATTCCTTAAAGTGAAAAAGCCAATCCGAATTCATCACTATATAAAGGCATTTAGACTTCATTTTTTTAGACAACTCATATTATACAAGTAAAAAACGCCAGCGAAAAAGTCAGAAGCAAAGAGGAGAGAAGAAGCTGAAGCTGGAGAAGCAATTCTTCCAACAACAATCAATTCAACCCTTTAATTAGGTTCTTTATTTCATTTATGTAATTGACTATGGGTTCGTTTAATTTTATTTCTTTAGTTTTTATTTCCATTATGAGCTAAATACTTTAAGTACTTGAGAATCGCTTTAATGGGTTGAGCCCCAATTTATTTGATTAATGTTATCGAATTTGGGATTGAATGATTTAATATGAATTGGGTAATTTAGTATTGACTATTATCATGAATTTAATAACTGTCATTGAAGTCATGAATCAAAAATAGGAATTAGTAATTAAGCTATTCATTATAGTGGCGTAATGATCACCTTAACAGGGGGTTTAATTACAGACATAGGTAATAGACGCGAGGTATAAGTCATTGACCCTGACGGACTTGATTAACCTTGTAGCCAATTGGGCAAAAGACTTGAACATTCGAAGGTAGCTTATAATCACCCTGACAGGGTTTTTAATACCCTAGGATAGCTCCTAAGTCCACCCTGACGAGGGTTAGGAGAAACTCGAATGCCGACTAATACCAAATCCCGATTCAACCCATAAACGAAAGCATTGATTAAATAGATTTAGGTGGAACCGTTGCGAGACTCAAGTACCATTCTCATTTTTGCGTCTACTCATATTTACTTTACTTGCGTCTTATTTTTTTGCAATAGCTAAATTAATATTTTACTTTATTTGCATCTTAGTTCTTAACAACAAAAACCAAAACAACTTTATGTCTTCTACTTTTCCGTACTTGCAATTATTCTACTAATTGATTCACACTTGAGTTGTACCTATTCCGTCCCTGAGAACAAATCTGATTTATCGGTTTATTACTTGGACAACCGTACACTTGCGGTCTGTGAGTCTTCAACTTTATCGCATTATTTTATAACACACAAGGACCCACCAACTACACTTTCTACGCTTCATGTTAAGTACATTCTTACCACCACTGAGGTTACTATTTTTATACTCCCAAACTTTTTAAATAATATCATAGCATTCCTTTTCTTCAGTCCAATTATTTTCAAAGTAAAATACTCTTTTTATATTCTTTTTATTATCTTTCATATGTAAAATTTGGGGTGAGTGATCAGATCCTACTGCAGGTAAAAGGGCCACCCAGGCATTGGGGTATTTCTCATTCCATTTTTATTACAAAATGCTCTATCAATTAGAGATTTAATCATTTTATCATCACTTCTTTTGTTAGTCCATTAGTACTTGACCCCTTCCATCTCAATTTCATCTAGTTTATTGTGTTTTATAAATCCATTGAATTGTTTCATAGGCTTTTTACATTTATCATTTCCTCCTTTCTTATCCAACAAAGATCTGATCTTATTAAATCTCTAATAAGATTCCAGACCTCATGATTTTTGGGTTCACGACAACTAAGAGTCTCAAGGCAGACCTCTTTATTTTTATCTACTGGGGCTCCATACACGAAGGTAGTATAGAATTTTTCATTTTCATAATTAATCTCATAATGTATATGATTAACAGATTTATTAATTTTTTTAATGTCAATACCATCTTTTATAAAAAGGGCAAGCCCACCACCAATTCCTACAGGTTCAACCGTATCTACAAGGGTCATATGAATAATCTTTTCTAAATTTTAAACAATTTTATAAGGGTTTTTAGTTTCTGAAAGGAATAATACATGAGTCTGGTATTTAGAAACAATACCAGATAGGGTCTGGACTGTCAAGGCTGTGCTAAAACCCTGTCAGCAGGTTTTTGTATCATTGTTCACTTTGGGGTTGATTTGGGTCAACCCCGCAAACCACTTCAGTACTCTCATTCATTTGAAGCTCAGCTTCTGTACCAACAACTTGAAACTCCTCTATTTGCTTATTAGTTCGTGATGCCCATATATTTTTTTGCCTTTTAGTATTTATCTGAGCTGAGTTTTCTTTCTTAGCTTTCTTGCGTTTAGATTTGACCGATTGTCTCTCTACGATATCTTTCTTACCCGTCTCCTTATTACCTTTAATCGATCTTTTCCCAAGCTGCTTCATAAGTTGCTTCATCATTTTGGAACAATCTTTGAGTATCAAATTCATTTCCATTCTTATTTGAGTGTATTGGAGTTTGATAATCTTCAAGATTTATTATGTTTAGTAGAGTAGACTCAGAGGGATATGAGATAGATCTTGTGTTGTTAGGTTTTGGGGTTTTTTCAGATTTGGTTATGGGTTGAGTGGAGACGATGATGTTAGGTTCGAGGAATTGGGGTTTTTTGAGTAATGGGAGAGGATAAGTCTGTTGTAAGGATAAGCTGTTCGAGTTGTTGTGTTGAAATGTTTTGATAATACGCTATCTGACTTGGACTTTCTTTATTATTTTGATAAAATAAAACATTAAGGCTTTTCTTAATTAGGCTTGGACTTTTAAAAGATCCAAATAGGATTTTGTTCTTTTGGGTCGTTGGTGTCGCCTAGGGTGTGACAAAATTAATACAAATAAAGGTCAAGAAAACTACGCACTCTCACCCTAGACAGACACAGTACTGCAAGTATTACAGGACGTATGCAAGTTTTAGTTAGTAAGTTGAGTTCGTTCTCAGGGACTTAAGTGTGTTAATCACGTGCGTAGAAATAACGAGTAAAAGTAAATAATTAAAGACAATAAATTAAAGAGAGAGAAATTCGAAATTACTACTTAAAACTAAGAAAATAAAGACAATAAAATAAATTACGAAGAATATGAGATGAGAAGTATAGCTTAGGTTTTGCTAGTATGCACTAATCCTTCTAATTCTTTCTATTAGATCTAGTTCATAAGGGAGAATATTAGCTCTTGTATACTTAGTCAGGATTCTAAATTCCCATACCTTAGACCTGGAGAGCGACTAAGGGGGCTACGGCACAACCAAGAAGTTGTTTCAAATAGGGTTATCAAACGCTACTAAGGCCTTAAGCAAACAATTCATTCATTGGTGATATGGTGATTAAATTATACCCTAATGACTATCTAGTTAGAATCAGTTTTGTCAGGACTAATATCGGACACTAGACGTTATGTGTTGTTTCAATAATTAGACACTCATCTAAGGTGATCATCTAACTACTATTAAGGTAATCCTATACTTGTGCTCTAGCAAGGGAAACAGACATTAAATCAAAACACATAAACAAATATAAGAGTAAGCAGCTAATATCAATTTAAAACATGTAATTCCCAAAGAAACTTAGGTAGAAGAATTAGAATTCATAGATTATACATGATGCGAAACCCAAGCTATGTGGAGTTTAGTTCATACCTGATGGAAATAAACTAAAATAAATTACAAAAACATCATCTTGCTATCTACAATAAACTGGAAGAATAAAACCTTAAGAACTAATTACTATGAGGCAAGGATTGCTAGGGTACTTTTACAAGTGATATAAGGGTGTATTTATAGGTGTTTAGAAGACCTAATTCATTTTCTTGAGGGAGAAGTAAGGTAGTGGACTCCAAGCCCAACTCAAATTCGTATGGAAATAAATATAAATTCTGCTGAACTGTTTTGAGCATATCTTCTTCGTTATTGGTCGGTTCACCACTTCTTTAGGCGTTGCTGCAGAAATTCAGATTTAGGCAGCTTTTCCTTTTCCATATTTTTAGCTTTTGTTTCCTTATCTCCAATTACCATGCTAATCTCTTTCCATATGTTGTAGTCTTTGACTTGGACTCTAATTAATCTCCATAATTATCTTTAAAGCTACATACTAAATAAACAATTAAACCCAATATGCTCTAAAAATATTATTTTACTAAATCAAGACTCAAAATAGGAAAGTGCACTATTTCTCAAGAAAATCGACTATTATGACTTCTAAATCACTAAAAATGATGTCTCGTCCTAATATAAATCTATCACAAATGAGGAGACATCAAGACCCCCAACTCAAAGTTGTATCGTCCCGATACAATAAAGATAAAAACAAAGGGAAGTCTATAAATACACACTTATAAAATTTTCAATACAATGGGAAAAAACATAGCAGAATATATAGAATAATCCTAAAGCACATAACTCAGAAAATTTCATGCAATAATATTCATAAACTACATACTTCTATCCACAGTCAACACGACTTTAATTCAAGATCAGATTAGTTTCGCAATGTAAGAAGGATTGGGACTTTACTCAGTTCCCCAAGGAAGCTATAGATTGTTCATCTACTCTCACTAGTATTCAAGGATCCACTCAACTAATCTCTAATGGCTCAATCACTTCTCAGTTACATAGTAAAGAATCAAAAGGTCTTTTAGGTTGTAATTTAGGCTTAGGGACGGTATGATAGTATATTTGGATAATTTGGAGTGAGTTTTTGGCTCTCTCCTCACTAGCCATCAACGAATCGCCCTAGAGCTTGAGTTACACTCATAAAACGTTTCTCACTCAACCCAATGAATTCCTTGATGCACAATTTAGCATCCCCAATGACCCAATTAAAGCATAAGATGTTCACATAAAAATTCCACTTTGGCGGTCCGAATATATATATTTTTTCTCTTTTCAAATCAATTATTAAGCTATGAATCTCTTTTAATGTTGAGATATCACACTATTTTCTCATATATATATTTTTTCTTTTAACGCCCTTGTTGGCAAATTTAGCTCGTAGCTTCTTTTTCATTCACTATTACCCCGGCAAAGGGTTACAATAAAAATCTGTGAATCATCATCAATATAAAGCACAAAGCACAATTAATAAGCTCAACAATCCCAACCCAATAACAATTCCCATAATGGTGGACCCACCACCCCAAACTCAAGCTCTAAAACAACTGTCTATGCATCGCGATTCGAGTGCGGGTCATATGGAAAAGTCCTATAATCTAAAGGGATATGGCCTATAACGTGTTTCAATAAAAAGCTTTAGAAAGGCTAGAAGGGGCTGAGAAGGATATAGAATATAAAATCAAAAATCACAAGGTGAGAAGGTATAATTAGGCTTCAAAGGCTTCAATATGAAAGAACCGCCTTAATCACTTTCCACACTATGTAATTTCGTTATTTTCTTACCTTTAGCACTTTCATCAAATGGGTTTCCAACTAGCTTGGATCTCACGGCCTACACACTTCTCAAGGTTCCCTGAGATCGAACATACTTTCTATCGCATTGCTCACTAATCTTTTCTTTACTATCAACGTGTGTTTTCCTGCAAATACTCAAAGCATACAAATAAAATAGCTCATAAACATATTACTTACTATCATCAATTCACTAAGCTTATGCTTTCAAGCTATTAAACACACTCTACATCTAATTCCCATGTATCAAAAATTTTAATTTCTACCTAAAAACAGAAAAATGGAGATGAGAGACAACGAATCCCCACACCCCCAACTCAAAAATGAGTCGTGTCCCCACGACTCGAAAAAGACTCGAAACAGAAATTAAAATTAGCAGATAAACATATTTACAGAAATGGTAAGGAAGAAAGAGAACATACTCTCGAGGCTTATTGCCTCGCATCATTGATATCCGAGGTGGGATTTGCTGGACCTTTTGTTAATTGCTCAAGGAGTTTCATGATGTGCACTTGATTAGCATTGATTTGTGCCACATCATTGACTAAAGAAGTTTGAGTTGCTTCGAATTTCGTTAAACGCTCCTCCATCTTCTCTTGCCAACTTTGCTCCTTTTCTTCTTTCGAGACTTGCGTAGAACCCGCTCTTCGAAAGATATCCTTGATCCAAGCATTATCAATATAACTCATCTTAAACTCGAGTTTATCTTCTTCACCCAATATAACATTCGCTTTTTGCACAAGACACGTGATCATAGTAGGGAATTTAACATTATAAACTGATTTAGGAGAGACCGAAAATCGTATCACCTCCTCATAGATCAACTGTGCCACATCTACTTCTTCTCCTCTCAAAATACAGTCCAAAAGTAGAGCGTTCTTCATAGTCACATCCAAAGTTCGTGTGTTTCCAAAGACATTAGGAATAAGGAAATTGTGCCAAATTCTCGCATCCGATTGAAGATATTTGTAAGGCCAAGGTGCCTTCAATTCTCCCTTATGTGATTGCACTTTCTCCTTGTCTAATACATGCTCAAAAAGTAATTCCTCATCAAAGATTTTTCGTTTAGCAACCGCTTCTTCAAACTTGCAATAACCTTTCAATTTCTTAAACTTGAAATGGTTTCTAATCTCATCAACTGTGAAAGGAACTAGCTTTCCTCTAATCGGAACACAACCTTTACTATATCGGCTAAAGAGGCCTAAATAGAATTCCAAAACTAACTCATGACATAATTCAGAACGTCTTACCGTGAACGTAGACCAACCCAATTTTTCACCAAGCTCTAAGAATCTCGCATATTCTCTTGTACCAACTTCTTCCTTGAACACTTTCTCATAAGCAAAAGGTAGTTCTTTTAATTGTTTCTCTGCAGAAGCTTTCAGGGCCCTTGAAGCTTCGTCTTTCTCCTTGGGTGTAGGACCTTGTGGAAGTTGTGTTTTCTCCTTTGCATAAAAGTAAAGCTTTTTGCAATTACGATCACACAAAGTTATACCTCCATCTTCAACATCGTCTTTACCCTTTGATTTAGAACTAGAACCTTTGTTATTTGATTAGTTCTTGACTGAATCCAATACCTTGCTTTTCTTCACCTCCCTATTGTTAGCTAATATTGTTGTTCTATTAGTCATCCTCAATTGACCCCCAACTCAAAGCTTTAGCAACCCTTGAAATTTTAACTTGTGAATTTTTGGTTGAACAAGCTTGATTTGGCTTAGGATAGGTGAATTGATGATGAATCTCTATGTGGGTAAGGTGGATTTTTGATGGGTTGTCTTGGATTTAAGAAATTGTAGGATGAATTGTGAAAATTTAAGCTCTTGATTCTTCAATTGAATGGATTTGGTGAGGATTGGTGCTTGAATCTCTCTTGTAATGATGTGGATAGAAGGTTTGATGTGTTTTTCTTGCTGATTGGGTAGTGTTTTGATGATTGGTGAAGTTTTTTATGAGATTTAATGGAGTTGGGAGAGTTTTGGAGAAGAGAAAGAGGCTTGAGGTTTAAGAAATTCGGAATAATAAGTTTTATACCTCTTTTATAAGCTCCAATTCGCAACTTTCTCTCTCCAGCGGCGCGGCGCGGTGCATGGGTGCGGTATAGGGGTACACCGCATGGGTGTACCGCAACTTCTGTAGCTCGAAAATTTTTTGCTTCGGCAAAATACTTGTGGTAGCACCCCATGGCACGGGTTTTGGGCTTGCGGTATAGGGTCCGGTGTACCGGACCCATCAGCTTGATTTTTTTCTTGTCTCGGCCTAAAACACGTGGCTGCTACCCGTGGTACAGGTTTTCTTCACCTGCGGTATACCGCGGCTGAGGTCCGGTATACCGCACCCCTGCTTCAGTTTTTCCGAAAAATTTTGTTCGCCTTCCCTAACTCGATTTCTCCAATACCTAAGCATCAAAAACACTAATACCTTTCTCAAATATGCATTATCAGCTAAAAACAACTAAACTAAACAAAAACTAAAAACTTAAATGACATAAAAAATTGCGGGGTGTCTCCCGTACGACACTTTTATTTAACGTCTTTCAAAGTTAGACGCGTTACCTCTATCAAGATTTGCGAATATAGCCTCCCCAACAACGAGTTAGGCTATGAACGTCAACTAATCTACGCTTGATCCCAGTTTTGGGTCGAATTTCTATCACCTTGGCTGAAACAACCTTAGTGACAATGAATGGTCCCATCCACGAGTCTTTGAAACTACGTGGCCTATTCTCGCGTTTGTGAGCTTTCCATAGGACTTCATGGCCAACCCCAAACTCAATGTTTGGCTCAGTATCCACAGGCTTTAAGTGGATCTTCTCTGGAGGGACTTTGTGATGTGAAAGGCTATGGATGACAGGAACGGTGGGATCTAACTTCCTTGGTTTCTTACCCAAGACATAGAAGGTCTCGGATACATTCTTTGCATGAAGGGTGATGGTCCCTTCTTGGAAGTTGATGACACTTTGACCTGTGGCCATGAAAGGCCGTCCAAGTATGATTGGAACCTGCTTATCTGCATCAAACTCAAGAATAACAAAGTCAGTAGGGATGGCGATACTACCTACACGGACTAAGACGTCCTCCACTGTTCCCCATGTCCTTTTAAATGAGTTGTCAGCGAACTGCAACTTCACTGGAGTTTTCTCTGATTTCTGAAGTCCAAGTCTTTCGTACACGGCCTTAGGCATAAGATTCACACCAGAACCCACATCATACATAGCTTTCACTTTGAGCATACCATTTATTTGAATAGGAAGGTTAAAACTTCCTGGATCATTAATCTTTGTTGGTAGCTCTCGTTCACTTCTTCTTGAGACTCTCAGGTTCTCTTTCGGGATCCCTACACTCGCTTCTTTCTCAGGAATAACTTGCGTAAAAACTTGTTGCGGTGTAAGTCCTTTCTTTGCAATATCAAGCATTTGGGCGTTGATATTTTCAGGTTTATACGCCTCTACAAATGTCTTGAGTACCGTGTCATCCTTAGGATTTGTATCAGGAATAGTTGATGACACTGGTTGAACAATAGGTGGTGATTCCACCTTTTCTTCTTCTATCTCTTCTTGCACAGTAGGTGCAACTTCATCTTCGATTTTTGATTCCTCCTCTGAGGCTTCTTTCTCTTTCTCTCTAGCCAGATCAGCTTGATAGTCCATAACCGATCGTATTTCCTCTTGCATCTTCTTCAGAAGTTGTATAAACACGGCTTTTTCTTGATCGTCCTCCACATAAACCTCAGAACGATCAGATTCCACGGGGCTAGACTTGGTTGGTTCTTCTTCGGTACTCGGAACTTCCACGGCACTAACGGCAGCATGCGGTACTTCCTCTCCTTTTTCTTCAATTTCAAGGCAAATAGCCTTACAAGCTTCGAACCCAACATTGTTTTCACCTCCTTCGATAGCCTTCCCTTCTTTCTGTTCCATTAAATTCGTTAGAACCTTGTTTAACTGTTCTACTTGACTACCTAAAATCTGAAGTGCGGCATCTTGACCTCGGACTTTCTCTTCCTGAGCGTTCATATTCGTGGTCAAACGGTTCAAGACTTGTATTATCTATTGATTATCCATAGATCCTTCTTGAGGATACTGAGGTAAAGCTTTCTGATCTAAAGTATCGGTATAGGCATCTTGAACAGGTTGTTGAGGTGGAGCAGGTCTATTTTGATTTTGATTTTGATACTGACCTCTCGGTTGGAAAGAGTTGTTCTGGGGGCGTGGTTGATAATGACCAGGATTAGCGGCCCCTTGTGGATTTGAATACTGCATACCTGGATGGTTTCGGTTACCCCATTGATAACCTCCTCGGTTGGATATGAAGTACACAGATTGTGGATTTGATTTGCACTCTTCCCATGTATGATTGTTAACCCCACATTGTTGACAACCTTGTGCTTCTTGTACTACGTTCGCTGCGGCTAAATTCTTTTGCATCTCTAACTTCAGCTCTTTGATTTGATTCTCTAATGCGGATATTTGAGACGAGTTCGCAGTTTCTGCATCTAAACGAAGCGTTCCTCGGGTCTTTTCTACAGAAGCTCGCGTTGAAGGCCAACTTCTTTCTTGTTCCATAATATTTTCTAAAACCTCAGAAGCTTCATTATGATTCATGGACACGAAATTACCCTTTCCAATGTTATCCACCTTCTCTCTACCTTTATCATTAAGACCTTCATAGAATATAACAAGTTGTAGAGCAGGGGTATAACCATGGAGCGGACATCTAGCTAATTTATGTTGAAACCCTGTCCATGATTCTCCTACTGTTTCTCCATCTTCTTGACAAAATCTTGCAAGCTCGGTTTGATCTTTGAGTCTCATGCTCTTCGGATAAAAACGGTTAAAGAACGCGGCTTGAAGTTCTGCCCAAGAATTAATTGTTCCATGTGGTTGTCTTTCTAGCCAATCGCTAGCTCTACCGGTCAAGAAGAACGAAAACATATGACAATACAGTTGCTCGCGTGTAATGCCAGGAGTAAAATAGGCATCACAAATCTGCATGAACTTCTGAATCGATCTTACGGGATCTTGAATTGTTGTACCACTGTAGAGTCCAAAACTTTGAAATTGACTAAGCATACCCGGATCGGGCCTAAATTTGATATTCTGGATCTATGGAGGACGGTAACTGATTGGTTGAACATGAAACAGTACATGAAGACCAGGGAGGTCTTGTTGTACTTGATTCTGTTGATTAACATTATTCTGCCCATTACCTCCTCCTAACGGATGTTGTTGTTATCCTTGTATACCAGGTGGATCATGTTGTTGTATCTCAGGTGGATCTTGCTGTGGTCCACCGGGTGGAACTAATTGGGGTCCTACCGGTGGGACTCCAAGTGGTGGATTTAGTTGGGCTGTCATTGCTCTTCTTAAGGCTCTTTCCTCATGAACTCGTTTGTTGTAAGGTCTAAAGCTTCTCTCAGGCTCCGATAAAGGAGGCCAAGAATTAAACACTGTGAAACCTGAAAAAGACAAAAGCAAACCACAAGCGTAAATCCGGAAAAATAAAAACTAAAAACTGAAAAATAAAAACTAATTAAAAACTACAACTCGAAATAGATAACCCACACGCTAACGAGACACAAGTCCCCGGCAGCGGCGCCAAAAACTTGGTGTCGCCTAGGGTGTGATAAAATTAATACAAATAAAGGTCAAGAAAACTACGCACTCTCACCCTAGACAGGCACAGTACTGCAAGTATTACATGACGTATGCAAGTTTTAGTTAGTAAGTTGAGTTCGTTCTCAGGGACTTAAGTGTGTTAATCACGTGTGTAGAAATAACGAGTAAAAGTAAATAATTAAAGACAATAAATTAAAGAGAGAGAAATTCGAAATTACTACTTAAAACTAAGAAAATAAAGACAATAAAATAAATTACGAAGAATATGAGATGAGAAGTATAGCTTAGGTTTTGCTAGTATGCACTAATCCTTCTAATTCTTTCTATTAGATCTAGTTCATAAGGGAGAATATTAGCTCTTGTATACTTATTCAGGATTCTAAATTTCCATACCTTAGACCTGGAGATCGACTAAGGGGGCTACGGCACAACCAAGAAACTGTTTCAAATAGGGTTATCAAACGCTACTAAGGCCCTAAGCAAACAATTCATTCATTGGTGATATGGTGATTAAATTATACCCTAATGACTATCTAGTTAGAATCAGTTTTGTCAGGACTAATATCAGACACTAGACGTTATGTGTTGTTTCAATAATTAGACACTCATCTAAGGTGATCATCTAACTACTATTAAGGTAATCCTATACTCGTGCTCTAGCAAGGGAAACAGTCATTAAATCAAAAAACATAAACAAATATAAGAGTAAGCAGCTAATATCAATTTAAAACATGTAATTCCCAAAGAAACTTAGGTAGAAGAATTAGAATTCATAGATTATACATGATGCAAAACCCAAGCTATGGGGAGTTTAGTTCATACCTGATGGAAATAAACTAAAAGAAATTACAAAAGACATCATCTTGCTCGCTACAATAAACTGGAAGAATATAACCTTAAGAACTAATTACTATGAGGCAAGGATTGCTAGGGTACTTTTACAAGTGATATAAGGGTGTATTTATAGGTATTTAGAAGACCTAATTCGTTTTCTTGAGGGAGAGGTAAGGTAGTGGACTCCAAGCCCAACTCAAATTCGTATGGAAATAAAGATAAATTCTGCTGAACTGTTTTGAGCATATCTTCTTCCTTATTGGTCGGTTTTTGCTCTATAATATACAAAAAGAATCCTCAGCGAATTATCTACGTCCCTATAAAAGGATTTTACCAAAATCGGCTTCCTTGTTGGAGTTATCGCCACTTCTTTAGGCGTTGCTGCAAAAATTCAGATTTAGGCAGCTTTTCCTTTTCCATATTTTTAGCTTTTGTTTCCTTATCTCCAATTACCATGCTAATCTCTTTCCATATGTTGTAGTCTTTGACTTGGACTCTAATTAATCTCCATAATTATCTTTAAAGCTACATACTAAATAAACAATTAAACCCAATATGCTCTAAAAATATTATTTTACTAAATCAAGACTCAAAATAGGAAAATGCACTATTTCTCAAGAAAATCGACTATTATGACTTCTAAATCACTAAAAATGACGTCTCATCCTAATATAAATCTATCACAAATGAGGAGACATCAGTCGGACTTTTTTTAAAACTTTTCTGCCATTTCTTGGGCAACTTTGGTAAGACGTATTTCTTTTTCCATAAAGAGTCGGTCCTTTAAGGCCTTCCTTCTCATCTCAGAAGTAGACAAAATTCATACACCTCCACCTTCATCGTCCTTATCATAAGAGTTGTTTTTGTTTTTTGCTCTCTCACTGCTCTTTCCATTACCACTACCTTGCTTAGTACCAAATTCAAACACGCCGTTAGTACCTTTAACACCGTTACTACGATTGTTATCTCCATCACTGAGTTGAGGCGGAACCGATTCCATCACTCGGTAACTCTGTTCCGTTCCCAAATACTTTTTATCTTTGTTAATTGTTACTTTCTTGCTGGGGCCTGGGATCTGCAATTTCTTTAAATATGTATGATTGTGGTGGACCTCGTGTAGAGATTTTGATCCACCCTCCTAATCGAGGTATAACTTTAACATTTGTGCATCCTTTCTCTTCATGACCAAAGATCCCACATCCGTAGCAAACTTGTCCTATGTTTTCATAGCAAAATTTGATCCAAGTTGCTTTGTTTTCATTCTCTTAGAAATTAATTCCAAGAATTAAGGGCCTTTTGAGGTCCTAATCGAGTTGGACCCGTGTAATTGATTTTTCATCAATTTCAAGCGATTCAGGTAAGACTATATAGAGTACTTTTCTGAAATAGATAAGCAGTTAACTAAGACAGTTGACAGTAAGAAGGTTTACTAGTATACCTGATAATTGAATCCATAAAGTGGTATTGTTCACTTCCCTCTTATTCGTAGCATTATATTGATTAATAGTGAGGTGTTTTCTTTAGACAATCCAAGGTCTTTGCTCCCACACCTTATATTTATCCTCCTCATTGTCGAATTTGATAGCAAAAGTGTTGCTTTCAATCTTTTCTACTTCAACTTGCTTCGTAGTGACCAATACTTGTTAATACGATTTTTGATAAATGTATAATTGCTCTTTTCTTTGATCATCAACCTAACTAGTATCTTTTGTTCATTTAAGACTCTGTAGTTGGTATCTTTATCAGGTGTTATTGCTAACTCTTTGTTTTTTGCTAGTGGGTGGGAAGATGCAAAGAAATCCATAGGATTTTCTGCAGGAAGAAGGCAAACAAGAGGGAAAGGGCTCGACAGGATGAAGGGGAAAACAAAAGAAGGAAGGAGGGCTGGTATTTGAGTAGAGGGTTAGGTGTAAAGTGTTTAGAGAAGATTTGTAATGAAAAAACAGTTATGGAATGACTCGAATAGCCTAAAATATTGAGATTTTAGGTTGTTTGGTGGTTTAGAGATTTTCAGGTGGTGGGGGGGGGGGGGGGGGGTTTGTGTTGCAGAGAGAGGGAGGGAGAGAATTTCATTTTTTTAACTATGGATTCCACGATAAGATAGATATTCATATACGTAAACAACCTTGAGTATAGATAATCCATATATTTCTAAAGTAAGACACGCCTACAACTAACTAAAATAAAATAATAGTAGGTTGACCAAGGACATAAACTACTATCCCATAGTTCACACGATTTTTTTGCTATAATAACGTTTTTGGCTTCTCCAAAGCAAAGGGAGGATCAAGTATATCAATATATCTCTACTTGAGATGCATACAACACTCTCAACACTTGAAACCAAAAAGTTTCAATTTTTAAAAGGTCAATAATAAATATTCAAACATTCATTATAAATAAAAACAATGAGAGTCCAACGATCTAAACTCCAACTATTTACTATCTAAACTCCAACTATTTACTATCTAAACTCCAACAATCTACATGCCAATGATCTGAATTTCAACTATCCTCAACCATCTGAAGTAAATATCTTCTTCTCATAAGTCTTTCTTTACTATTTTCTACCAAAGACAAAAGAAGCTTCCATATATCGTTTAATCCATTTTTTTCACTTGTCATATCTAAAGTTATCATACCAATGATCTCCTAACACATAAAAAAAGCATAAGAACTCAAAATCATTTCTAAGTCTTTCGGAAAAACATAAGAACTCGTAATTATTTTCAAATCTTTCGAATAGCATAGCAGATCTTTGTACAACATTTTAGTGGTATAAAGCGTTCTCAACTAGGGATGGCAGTGGTTACGATTTTAATCCGAAACCGACGGAGTACCGAACCGAATAAAAACCGATTATGTAACCGTGGTTAAATCCGTTAGGGTTTGGTTTTAAAAAGTGAAACCGATGGTTAAAACCGTTAGGTTATGGTTTTAGATTAAAAAAACCCGAAAAACCGAAAATCCGTTTTATATATATATATATATATATATATATATATATATATATATATATATATATATATATATATATATATATATATGATTTTATTTTACCTATTAAAGGCTAAAATCCATGTATTTTTATATTTTGAAGTCCATCTTTCTTATATTTTTTTTTTTGATTTTTAATTACCAAAAGACCAAAAGTCTCAACCCAACTATAGATAAGGATGGAAATGGTTATGGTTTAAAATCAAAATCGATGAAAATTGAACTGATTAAAATTCGATTATGCAACCATAATTAAAACCGTTAGGTTATGGTTCTGAAAAATGTAACCGATGGTTAAATCCTTTAGGTTAAAATTTTAGATAAAAATAAAACCGAATAACCGAAAACTCGTTTATTATCATCTACTTTTGTATATTTTATAGTAATATAGATAAAAAAGTATTTTCATATCTCAAAACTAAAATTTAAGTATTAGAATTAACAAAAACGTTATCTAATTAAAGATCGATGTAATATTTTTTTATATATTGGAGATTTTTCATGTATTTGTGATCTTGTTTCAATATTTTCAATATATTTAGAGAGTTATAGTTTGGCATGTCACAAGCGCGGGGCATGGTTAGGAATCCTAATGCGAGAAGGACGCCTCGCGAGCCGGGTTATGGTTAAAATCCGAAATACCATTTAAAAAACCGAATCCGAATTATTCGGATATGGTTTTGAAAAGTAAGTCCGATGGTTAAATCCGATAGGGTTTGGTTTTTGATAAATTAAATGGATATGGACATAGTTTTGAATTTTTTTGCAATAATCCGATCCGTTGCCATCCCTATTTTCAACACTTGAAATGAAGATGAAGAAGTTCTAAATTTCATACTACATAAACAAACAGAGTTCAACGATCTGATATATGTGAAATTTAACAATAATCTGGACTCCAACGATTTTAATTCTAATTATCTGTATTTTGTAGAATATCTAAAATCCAACCATCTGTATTCTATAAAAATTCTCCAACAATTTAAAGTGGATATCTTTTTCATATAAGATTTTTGGTATTATTTCCTACCGACAATAAAAGAAGTCTCCATATGTTTTTTGCTTGTTATAGGTGGAAAGAAGTTCTAATAAGTTTGACGTCTTTATGTTACCCTGTTTTATGCCCACTCAATTGTCCTAACCATCGAATTTACCATCCAATTGTGATTTCTTCTTTTATTTTCGTTAGTATTGGTTTGATTCATACCTGGAAGTCAAATTCTTCTAAATAGTGATTAATATTCATTTGATCTATATCTTGTATTACTTCAAATTTATCTGAATAACATACATCTGTTCATCATATTTTGTTAATATTGGTATATCTCCAAATGAGATAGTTGGGTACCTTAAATTATTTTAAATATATTGAGTAGCATACAATTTGTCTACATATACGATTAAAATTAGTCTGAAATCTATATTACCTTCAATTATTTCAAACTTTTTTGAGAAACACTATTTCTTTTACGATTTTATTGAAATAAATTACCCTAAAATAATAAAATCTTGTAAAAGATTCTCCTTATATACGTCAAGTTGCTTACAATATTTCCAGCACAAACTATGCTTCAACACGCCTCTATTCTATAGATATTTTCATTTACAATTCCCCCAAAAGCCCAAAAGCTTTACCTTTCCAATTTCTTAATTATTTACGCAAATTATCCACCCGACCTTTTAAAGTCTTGTATAATTTGAAAAAAAACCTGCCCTTTCTTTGCTCGTTGATTTATTTTGGTGAATCTTGATTTGATGGCGGCGAGTGCTCACCCTTCAGGTGGCGGTGGAAATAGCAATAATAACAACAGTAATAATCGTAATCCTAATAGTAATGGTAATAATGGTAACAGTAATGGGCATAATGGTAACAACAATAGTGTGAATGGCGGGAACAGTAACGGCATCTCAGTTCCAGATAATTCGGTGGTAGGGCCTACACAGGCGGCGCTCCGGCACAATCCAGGACTCTCCGTCGAATGGACAGCTGATGAGCAGTCACTCTTGGAGGATTTACTCGCCGAGTGAGTGTTTTATTCAGTTAATTTAAATGAATCTGTATTGATTTTTAAAGTTGTGTTTATGTATATAATGTATTCGTAATTTTGTTAATCTTTGGTTAATTAGAGTTCTAGTTGTGAGAATTGATGAGATTTGAGTTTTTAATTGGACTTAATTACTGTGCTTTTTATATTATAGATATAAATTGGATATGCAGAATTCTCTTTTTTATTACTTATTTTGTTTTAAGAGACCATATCGTGTTATAGGGGTTAATGGATCTTTAGATCTATCAATCCAGCTCTAAATACTTGTGATGATATATATGGAGTTCAAAATTAAATATAAAATGGTGATGAACTGTTTGCAGATATGCCTCAGAAACCAACATGGTTCGATATGCTAAAATCGCGATTAGGTTGCAAGATAAGACAGTTCGTGATGTGGCATTACGCTGTAGATGGATGAGTGTAAGTTTTTTAATCCATACCATTAATAATTACCTACTTTCCATGAACATGAACATTGTGTATATGTAATTTGATTTGATTTAAAAGAGTTAGAAATTAAATATAGGGGAATAACAAAAGAAGATATTAGGAAATGGTAGAAATTTATTGCTTTTAAATGCAGGGAATCGCACCTAGTTGGTTGTTTCTTTTGGAGATTAGAGGCTGAGCATGCTTTGATTCATTCATTCATTGCATTTCAAGTTCAGACAGATATGGAATTCTTGTATTTCAGTTTTTGTTTGTTTGTTTGTTTGTGTGTTTGTAATAAGCTGGGTATATATGTTATAAGTATGCTTCAGATTTAGTGAATAAATAGCTTTGTTAGGTGGTGTTAAATAGTAAAAATATCTACAAGTTTTATGTACTTTAGTCTTCTACAATTTTAATAAAGAGATAATGTTTAATTATTTTCCTTATTTTTTATGTTCCTTTATCTTCTTTACTCAACACTCACTAAGTGGCTGAAATATTGTGGATCTTACATTTACACATATAAGTGTAAAAGACTTGATTAATCTGGTTTTTTTTTTTTTTTTTTGCAGAAAAAAGAAATTGGAAAAAGGAGAAAAGAAGATCACAATTCTTCACGTAAAAGTAAAGACAAGAAGGTAATTTCAATCTTTTAATGTTTGTTAAAAACAATATTTTAGAAATTCGAATCATTACTTGTAATTTTGTTTCAGGAAAAAGTTACTGATTCATTTCCAAAATCTAATCAAATTATCAATCGATCCAACGGTCCACCTTACGCACAACCTATGATGTCCATGGATAATGATGATGGAGTCTCTTTTCAAGGTTAATTTCATTTTTTAAATAAAAAATTAAATTTTATTGCAAAATTTGTAAAAACGTAATAAATATTTATGGGTTTGGTATTATGTGTAGCTATTGGTGGTGCAACAGGTCAGCTTCTTGAACAAAGTGCTCATGCCTTGGATCAAATATCTGCTAACTTTGCTTCTTATAAGGTAAATTTTATCTTTCTTAATAATTGATAAATAATTTTAATAAACGCTGACAAATTTCTTATGTAGATGCATGAGAATATTCCTCTGCTATGCCAAGCTAGGAACAGTATCCTCTCAATTTTAAATGAGTAAGTCGAGAGAATGAATATATAACACATAAACATTGTGTGTGTATTGTTTATAATGTTTCATGTTTTTGTTTTTTGTTTCAGTTTTAATGATATGCCAGAAATAATGAGGCAAATGCCACCTTTGCCTGTGAAGCTGAATGAAGAACTAGCAAATACTATCCTTCCTAGGACAAGTTTACCAAATAGACCTTGAAGTTTAGGTTTCAATAAGGCTGGGTTTTCTATATAAAACTTTTTTAGTTGAAAATAAATGGTCTAAACAAGACCCATTAGTTTGTTAGTTGCAAAGTTTTCTTATTGTTTTTTTTTGTTGTTGTGGTATTTGCTTGAAATTTTTAGGGAATAATTTATGAGCTTTGTGAATAGAGTGAAATGTGTAAAAGATGGATTCATGTTTCTGTAAATAACTTAAAAGTATGTGAAATTAGATCAAGGATTTTATCTTTTAAGTAACAAGAGAAACCATACCCTTACCCATGTTTAGGGAGGGATTTAATCAATATACCTCTCATTAGAAGTACAAGGCCCTGACTATTTGAGCTACCCAAGCTGGATTTAATTAATATATTTATTTATCTATAAATACAATAGATTATATAACACCTTTAATAGATACAACAATCATTAAATTCTTTATTTTTGTTTGTTTCTTGTTTTTGTTATAATGAAGTATACCGTTGAAGTTGTGCACTATTGTTTGAATAATTTTATCACGTAGAAAACTCATGAAAAAGAAAATCTCTCGTCTATAGAAACACCTTGGTGATTGATTATTAGAGTCTATTTTATATTCAGAAACATTAGGTACTTTTAATTGTATCTCTCTGATTTAAAAATGATAAGGGTTCATGGACGGAGAATCTGAAAAGTCTGTAAAACTTATTCATGAAAACTATTTGCTAACAAACCTGTAGCAGGTTTGGAAGAGGTACCTAACCTTTCTCTCTATAAAATTTCTAATGAGAAGAATGAGATGCTTACATGAATCCAAAATTTAGAGAAAGTAAAAACTGTGGTGTTTAGCATGTCAGGCATAAAGGTTTCAGGGCGGACATTTCTATAAAGAGTTTTGGTATTTTCTTAATGAAAACTTCTCAAATTGGTCTTTGAATATTTTGGAATTAATATATCTCTTCGAAACATTAATGATACTCTTATTACTCTTATCCTAAGGGTGAGATTTAAGAAGGTGTGAAAGATTTAAGACCAATTCCATGTGTTAACCTTTTTACAAAATTATCACAAAAACGCTTGCGCTTAGATTGTATCCCGTAATGGATGACATTGTTTTCCCTGCCCAATTTGTTTTTATCAAAGGAAGATGTATTTAGGACGATATTCTTTTATTGTAGAAGAAGTCGCAAATTTTCTAAAACAAACAAGGAAATAGAAAAAAATTATGCTACAGTCAAACTTGCTATAGAAAAGGCTTACGATCAATTTAAATGGGAATTTGTACGGACAATCTTCCCTAAACTCGAAATCTACAAAAAATTGACTGATTGGATCCACAATTGCATTTCTTTGGTATTCTTTCAAATCAAGTTCAACGGAGAAAGACTTAAAAAAATCCAACCTGGACAAGGTATCCGACATTTCTTTTGTCACAAGGTATTTCTAGACATGTCATAAGTCTAAACTATTATTTAAGGGCAAAGTCAATATTTTACACTAGTCTGGATTCTAACATCTTCCTAAATCTCGTTAGGGTAGATAGGATGCTATTCTACGGTACTATTGACCTCGTCAGAGTGACATTACAATACTTTCAAACAATTGACGGCATAAACCCTAATGACTGCATGACTAATTAAGACCACCAGGTTCACTAACGCACACCACACGTCTATGTTCTGGGTCCGTATTTAAGCCCCCATTCTGAATGATCGTCTTGCAAAGAATAGCTTAAAGTACTAAGTCCTATTATTAAATGACCTGTAAAGCAACAGTAAATAATTATAAGAACATAGTAATGGAAAGTAATTTAACTTTATTTAAATTAACATAATCCCAAATTCAAATAATTGTAAATTAGAAAGTAGGGTTCATCACTTTAATAGCGATTCTCAAGTAATTGGACTTTAGCTCATAATTAAACTAAGAAAATTAAAAACTAAAAATAAATTCATAATGCTAAGAAAAGTAACAATTCAGTTTAGTGCTAAATTGTTGAAGAATGATGGAAAACCTTGTTCTTCTTTTCTACTCCTTGCTTCCAATCGTTCTAGCTTTTCTCTTCTCTTAAAATAATGTTGTGAACTGAATTAATGAGGTAAAAATAGTGTACATAGTTTTAGAAAACAGATTAGGCCCATATGGGTTTACTTAAGTGGAGAAAAGGCTCAAATCTGTTTTACTTAATATTGGACATCACTACATCGCTTTAGTATTTCGACCATAACTTTTGTATCGTAAGTCCAACTTCACTTTTTCAACTTCTCAAATTTCACTTATTTCAAAGCCCACAACTTTCATTTGAACCACTATGGTTAAATCCTCGCCAATATGCCTCGAAAATTGAAATCGGTGATGACTTGATTTCTTCTAAAACTATTAAAGTTATTTCTTTTGCTCTTTGAACGCTTCTTATTGGGTTTGGACATGAATCCTCACTTCTCCTCTTCATCTGAGTGCCTCCTAGCATCTGTAAACCTAAAATCTTCACACTAAACAGAAAAAATTAACGCATAAAAGCTCTAAAAGTAATAATAATTCCAAAGCGAAGGTAGAAAGTGCATTATATCAAAATATGATGATTATTCTATTAACTTAGTCCGATTTAACCCTAAAATAATGTCTCATGGGATGATTATTCTATCACAAAACAAAAGACATCAAGACCCCCAACTCAAAGTTTTGTCGTCCTGACAATGTAAGAACAAAATTAGAGGTCTAAGTAACGAAACAAATGCATAATTCAAAAAATGGTTTCAAAGCAAAACTCAAAATAAATCTCATATAGTATAAATTAAAACTAATGCACAAATACGCCTATCATACAATTAATCAAACACATAGATAATTTCAGTTCTGAATTAACTTCACAATGCGAGAACGTTACCCTCAATTTTAGCTCGATATGGTGGCTATAGGGTGCTCCTCGATCTTAACTTGGTTGGACGCTCCACTTGACTTAATCCCTATTAGCTTAATTGTTATTCCACTACGTCGCTAAGAATCACGAGGTCTTTATGGTTATAGCGTAGGCTTAGGGACGGTTTGATATGTATATTTGGAAAATATGAAATGGTCTTTTGGCTCTCTTCTCACTAACCTTCAACACATTGCTTTAGAGCTTGAGTTTACACTCGAATAGATTCTCAGTGAGCAAATATAATCTCCCAAAAACAGATAAAAAATCCTCTGAATGACAATTCCAATGCTTCAGTTATCATAAACAAAACAAATGAAAAGGCATTTTTGTTTCCAATAAGCTTAAAAATTAATAGAATATATCCATGACATAAAAAACTCAATTGAAAATTGCAGATTTCGTCGTAAAGAAGATGTAAAACTCCAAGACTAAAAGATGCGTGTGCAAAAATCAAAAGAGTGATGATACAAATCAACAAGGTAGCCATGTAGTAGAACAAATTCCGATAAGGTCTAAACTCTGAGATAAGACAAATAAATTGACATTTGCTTTGAGTAAAAATAAAGCGACACAAAACTCAGCATAAGTAAGCATAACCGCATTTCAGATATATGATCTACCTTAAAATACTCTCCGATGAGAAATAATAATAAATAAGTACAAGGTAAGCTGAAGAGGGAGACCAACCAAGCACGAATGAGATGCAAAGTCCAAGAATTAAGATACTCCAAATAGGGTAACTGGTAGCGACGTCAATAGCTTGAATCTGACCAATGGAAGTGGTAGCGTGATAGAAAACATCCTGCATGTGAATAAAGAACTCATATAAAGGCATAAAAGTATGTATGACGTTTGTAAGGAGTTCCAAAGTGGAGGGAACAAGCTTGAAACTATACAGCATGTGTTTGGAGATCATCAAAAAACAAGTAAAATAAAGAAAATAAAAGACGAGACCAGATTTGAAGCTAAGGAACTTCATCGTTAGACCAAATTTTCTCTTCGGCCGTTCCCATCTCTTTTTACTAATATTGTACTACCTCTATGATGGGTAATTGATCGGAGCATATATTTTTTATACCAACCAAAGAAACAAAAGAGTATAATTATTTTAGTTTTTTAAAATAATAAAATAATAATATTTTTGATCGATCACATGAAAAATAACAAGATATAATGATTTCTAATTCCTTCAATATTAAAAAAAATCTATCAAAATCTATATATGATATAAAAAAATCTATCAAACTCTATAGAAGAATTAAAAAGAATTCATCAGATTTTAAATAAGGGTTAATATCCAATAAACCCCGCAGCCTTATCCATTATTCGGTTAAAGATATTGTCTTTTTTACCCTCCTAAAATATCTTGAGTTTGTTTCTAAAATTCAAAATTTGAGTTTTGGAAAGCTTTCTATCACTCAAAAATTGAGTTAAGCTTTCATAACTCAAACTATTTTTTTAATGGAAAAAAAGAAAATAATAAAATGTATAGTGCTTTTAATGAGCAAAAAATAACGGCTATGGTGAGAGAGAATTAATTCTAACTTGAGAGAATTTTAAGCATTAATCTTTAAAATAATCCATTCTAAAAAAATCGATTACTGGACGATAATTTGGGCCAATTATTTTATTTTGTTTCTGTTTATTAATGAAAAATTTAAAACACAAAACTGGACGATATTATATGGCTTTCCAGTCCAATTTTTTTTTTGGACATAAAAAGGTGCCTAAACACCAAGCGAAACAGGAGAAGAAACAACAAAACAAAGAAAAACAAGAAGAAGAAAAATGATTGGAATATCCCTAGTGTTATCCAATTCCTGATCTACAAAAAATTTCAGCAAACTGAAACAAAGAGCTTGCTATTTCAAACGCCTTGGTAGCCCCGTGCCTAGCCTCTTTTGCAAGCTTATCCGCCTGATTGTTGAACTCCTTTCTAATGAAATGAAAGGAAATTGGACCAAACTCAGTAGTTTTTTATTTGATCTTATCAATAATCAACCGGATTTTCCAATTCGCGACTGATACCTGTTTAATACCTTGAGTTATCTCAAGGTTATCTGAAAGGATAAGCTTGCGATCCTCTGGATATTCTTCACATTTTTGTACCGCTTTAAGGACTGCAAAAGCTTCCCCTTCGAGAGCTGATTCACATATTAAGTCTATTTTGAATCGAGTTATGCTTTGTAACCTCTTGTGCTGCTGAATAATCCCTATTCCAGTTGGTTCATATTTATATTTAAATGAAGAATCACATTTCAGAATAATGTCTCTTCATCATAATTAGGTCCATTATTTTCTTGTGGTATTACATTAGTGGCCATCTTTGCTGAATTATTAATTTTTTTCCAGTCTATTCCATGAATCTCCTTTATAAGCTTATTTGTGTTAAAAATAATAATTTCTCCCTCTATTTGGTTATCTTCATGAAGCGCCTTCATCTTTGCTTTCCAAATGTTCCAAATGTTGATCATTAAATAATATCTAATAATATTTTCATCCCATCCTCCTTTCGTATATATTCATATAATCTTAATTATCCACTCCATAAGTGTTACCCTCTCTGTTTCGTCAATTCTAATCTGTAACGAGGTACCTGCCCAACTTTCTTTACACATTTTGCATTGTAGTAACAAGTGTTCCACCGTATCTTCATCATATCCACACCATATACATATCTTATCATCTGCACATTGTCTTTTATAGAGGTTGTTTCTTGTATGTATTGCATTATTACAAGCTTTCCAAGTGAATAATTTTTTTTTTTGGAATGTTAGATTTCCATATAATTCTCCATATCTCAGAGTCAAATTTAGCCGATTCCTCAATTTTTTGCGGTTTATTGAGTACCTGTTCTTCAACAATTTTCATGTATCCAGTCTTCGTATTATATTTTCCATCCTTCGCATATGGCCAAATAAATCTATCCTCATTATTAGCATCAATAACATGAATTCTAGTGATTGACGGAACAATAGGTCTCGGAAAGATATTATTAATAATTTCAAGATTCTAAATATTCGACTTAGGATATAATAATTGACTAACCTTATTTAGGTTGTACTCCTTTGTTTTCTCCAGTTTCCATTTTGTAATCATTCCATATGTCGATGTTTTTCCCATTGGTGGGGCCTAGGTGTGATAAAATAAGATATAAATAAAGTGCAAATAACACCCTAAAGCTACACGGTTCTGCAAGTATACAGATCGTATGCAAGTTTAGATTAAGATTCGTTCCGCAGAGACTACGAAGGTTAGAGGAATCTTATGCAAATATCAAGTGCAACAAATTAAAGCTAGAACAACTAAACGCAATAAAAATAAAGATAAATAGATTTTTGTTGGTTTTCTAATTAACTAAATTAAAACTAAGAATTAAAAGACAGAAAATAAATATGAAAGAGAAGTGATTTGAGAATATGGCTAAGTTATTAGCATGTAATCCCCACTAGTTTTGCCGTTCTAAACATGTAAGGGTGAATTATGTAGTATTTCCCTAATCGTTCCCAATTCGCTATCGGTAGTTTCAAATAGGATTTACCTGTGTCAATAAGGCTTCCTAAGCAAACTTTTCCTGTAATTGGTAAATAGTCACAAGAACTAAACCATAGTGATTATCTAGTTAGGTTGGGTTGTCAGATCAGACCTAATACTAGACGTTATGTGCTAAACATGCAATTAAACACCGTTGTCAATGGTGACCTAATTACTAGATGGTAATTCTAATGGCTGCAGTCCACAAGAACGCCGAATATAAATCCAAACACATAAACAGAGAATAAAAACTATAATTCTATTTAAAACATGAAATTCCCAAATTAGATAGATGTCAATCAAAACTAGGGTTCATACATATATGCTAAAACTCAAGCTAAATAAATTTAGTTCATGAAAGAAAAGAAAGATATTACAAATTTAAAGGTAGAAGAAGACATTGTTGATGAACAGCTCCTTCCAGACTTCTCTCTTGTGTTGTAAGCTTCCTCTTGGTTTAAGGTTTCACCAAGGATGATTTAAGAGTGTTAAGAGGCTGTATTTATAGTGTATAGGTTGATCTAATTCGTTTCTTGGAGATAACTCTAAGTAATGGACTCCTAGCCCAACTCAAATTCGTAAGGAAATAAAGATAAACACAGCTGGACTATTTTGAGCATATCTTCTTCGTTATTGGTTGGTTTTTGCTCCATAATATACCAAATGAATCGCAACAGAATTATCTTTGTCCCTATGAAAGGAATCTTCCAAAATCGGCTTCCTTGTAGGAGTAATCAGCACTTCTTTAGGCGTGTGCTGCAGAAATTCAGATTAGGCAGCTTTTCCTTTTAAATGTTTTTAGCCTTTGTTTCCTTTATCTCCAATTTCCATGTAAATCTCTTTCCATATGTTGTACTCTTTGACTTGGACTCTAATTAATCTCCATAGTTATCTTTAAAGCTTCACACTAAATAAACAATTAAACCCAATATGCTCTAAAAATATTATGCTACTAAATCAAGACCCAAAATAGGAAAGTGCACTAAACTAAGCTAAAATCAACCTATAAACTAATAAATAAGCCTAAAATGATGTCTCAGAAGTATATTTTATTATCACAAATGAGGAGACATCACCCATTCCCAGTTTGATGTATACAATATTTCTTAATGAAATCTCTGCCATTTATGATACTTGCCCAACTCCAAGTTCGGCTTTGCCTTAGTTTGATATTCATGAATTTGTTGTTGTAGTAATAAACTCCTTTTAATAATCTCGCTACCAATGTTTTCGAATTCTCCATTATTCGCCATGCTTGTGTTGCTAACAATGATGTGTTCATTTTCTTAGAATCTTAAAATCCTAGGCCTCCAATGATTTTTCCCATGGCTAACTTTTCCCATGCCATCAAGTGTATTCTATTTCTTTCTCCTGAGTTCCACCAGAAGTTAGAGATTACAGAAATTAGTTTATTACAAAAATAAATAGGGAAATAAAAAATTGACATATAATAATTAGGGATGGCTTGAAGTATAGCCTTAATAAGGACTTCTTTCCCTCCTTCTGAGAGAAGCCTAGCTTTCCATTCCTCCGTATTTTTGAATAATTTCTCTGCTATCATTGTGAGTGATTCCACCTTGGATCTCTTATGACATAATGGGATTCCAACATAGTTACCTAAATCATTTGTTTCCTTTATGTTAAGTTCATTTGTTACGTTTTCTCTTATTTCTTGTGAAGTTTCTTTGCTAAATAGAATTGCTGATTTGTTCAGATTAATCCTTTTTCCTGACCCTTTACAATAAATATTAAGACATTACTTAAACATTTGTATATTTGTTTCTTCAATAGTAATAAAGAAAAGTGAGTCGTCCGCAAATAAAAGATGAGATTTATCGGGGCAATTCCTATTGATCTGGACTCCCTTAATAAGCCCATTCAGCGTATTAGATTCCATTATACTAATAAGAGATTAAGTCATAATAGTAAAAAGAAAATGTGATAAGGGGTCACCTTGCCTGAGACCACGACCAGGAGCGAATTTCTCAAGTCTTTCTCCATTAAGATTGATATTAAAAGAAACAGACATTGTACAATTTCTAATCCAAGAGATCCACTTATCACAAAAACCTAATTTGTTTAGAACCAAAAGTAAAAAGTCCCAATTTACCTGGTCATAAACTTTAGCCATATCTATCTTAATAGCTGCCATATTCTTCTTATTATTCCTTCTCCTACTCATAAAGAAAGATATTTCTTGCGCTATTATTATATTATCTTGTATAGCCCTACCTTTAATGAAAGTCGATTGTGTTTGAGACAATATTTTATCCATGATCCCCTGTAATCGATTAGCCAGTAGTTTTAAATGAAATTTACATAAGATATAGGACGGTAGTCTCCTAAATTTTCTTGAACGTCTCCTTTAGGAATAAGCGTGATGAGAGTACCGTTTATGTCCTCCAAACTCCTATCATTTGTAAAGAAATCTTTAACTACTTCAACTATATCATATTTAATAATATCCCAGTGTTCTTTATAGAATTTCCCATTCAAGCCGTCAGGACCAGGGGCCTTTGAAGATGATAATTCCCTAACTGCTCTTTCTACTTCTTCCATATTGGGATCTTTTGTCAGTTCATAATTCATTTGTTGGCTAATTTTTGGTTTTATGTATCTTGTTGCATTTTCCATATTTTCCATTTCTATGTACTGTTCTAAGAAAAGATTTGTGTAGTAATTTTTGAAGCAACTTTTAATTTCAGATGAACCTTCTTGCCATTCTCCTTATTCATTTTTTATTTTCGTGATTCTATTAAATTTCCTTCTCTGGATTGTAGATAAGTGGAATTTTTTTGTGTTTTTATCTCCATAAACAAGCAAGTTTTGTCTCGATCTATCTCCCCAATATTTTTCTTCGCAGGCATATTCGTATTTTATTTTTCTTTGAATTTCTTTTTCTTCTTCGATTGATTCTTCGTTAGGAGTGCTTTTGTTGATATTTTTTAGTCTATAATGTAAGATTTTGATTTGTTTCTCATGATTCTTGAAGGTTTCCTTACTCCATTGACTTAACTCTTTGATTGTATTATCTCTTTTATTAGTATAGTTAGTAATAGGTGGATTAATCTTAGGTATATTCCAACCTCTTTCTACAGTAATACGACAATTCTCATTGTCCAACCAAAACGATTCGAATTTAAAATGTTTAGTATGGGGGTTCATAATAATATCATAGTTTAGAATAAGGGGAGAGTGATCCGAACCGATTGTCGGGGGCACATACACCTGTGCTCTAGGAAAAAGCTTGATCCATTCGTATGTTGCCATAACTCCATCGATTCTTGTTTTGACGTGTTTATCTCCTGCCATCCTGTTTGACCAAGTAAAGAAACACCCGTTAGTTTTTATTTCTAAAAGCGAATTGCTATATGTGAAATTTTTGAATTCATTGATATGGTTAAGGTCTGCAGGGTTATTGCTATATTTCTCTTTAGTACTAAGGATATCATTAAGTCTCCTATAATAGTCCAAGGTTCATCAATATCCTTGCTCCAATTTGAAATATCATACCAAAGTTTTTTCCTATCTTTGAAGTCATTCGGGACATGGATACAAACAACATAATAACTACACGAAATTTCCTTAATTTTAAAGATAACAAACGAAGAACAACCAAACATAACATTAAGATCAACACCCGACTGCCACAAAATCATAAATCCACCAGAATGAAAAGTTGTTCCAGTGTGATCCACAAAGAACTTGTTACCAAACCCCAGTCGTCTGACTATATCAAATGAATCCGCTTCTCGTAACATAGTTTCACAAAATATTGCAATTGATGGACGAAAACGAGCCACCAGAGATCTGAGATGTGAAGCTGTCAAAGGGGCTCGGATCCCTTGACAATTCCAAAAGAGAGTACTCATGGATCATCCGCGGCTTTCTGATAGGAGTAGTCGCCTCCCTTTTGGATGATTTTGGGGTTGCATTCGTCTTTTTTTCTTGCATATAAATTGTACTCTATACCCATTATATTACTCCCTCCATTCCTTTTTAATTGACGTTTTAGAGGAATGCACATATATTAAGGACTCTAAAACTAGGAGAAAGTTAATACAAAATGGCCAATATAACCTTATTTATGGCTAGTAATAATTATTTGGTTGTTGAGAGATTTAAGGAGTAAAGAAATGGTATAAAAGGAAAAAAAAGTATTTAATTTGCATTGGGAAGAGTAGTATAACATATATTATGAAATATAATTTTTTAGGTAAAGAGTCAAATAAAAAGAAATGGAGGAAGTAATAATTTTTCTTTTTTTCCCCTCTGATTTGACTACTACTAGATTATCTCGTTTCCCAAAAGTTCCAGCATAACTGAACACTAAATGATCTTCCCATTTCATTGAACCACACAATTCTATCTACTCTAATTATTAGTAATTACTTTTTCCAAATGCGGGTTGAAAGATTCTTAATTTTCCCTCCCCACCTTTGACCCAATTGTTATTTACTCCAATTCTTTTAACAAACCACGTGCATCCTCCATTCAAACGTTCTACATACGCTTTACCATTCAACCAAATAATCCATCTACCCATCTTCCCCCAATACAGTAAAAAACCCCAATAAAACCGAGATTTCATTTCCATAGCCACACCAGCATCATTCGATTCTCCCCTGCCGTTCTGTACCCTCTCCATTACCCAGCCTTTGCCCAACCCAGAATCGTCTTCCCTAGTGCTATCATTATCTCCTAGAAACACCATTAATTTCATTATTAATTGAGATGGAAAGAAACCTTTACTTGACCTATTTCCCACCACCTCCGATCTTTCTTTTTTCCAGCCTCACCAAAAACAAATCATTATCGCAACCCCATCTAAAATACTCATATCCCGCCTGTAGTAGCCAGCCCATTTCTCATACCGCTTAAAGTATAGATTAATCGGTAATAGAGACGTTGATCTAACGAACGGATCCCATCGGATGATGGATTCATCTTTTAGTATGTGAATTAGTATTCTGTTATAGGTGTAGATGGATTAGAAGATTAATAAGAAACCAATTAGGTTTTAGGGTAATAGAAAAGAAAATCAACTAAGCCTCTGCAAGAAATCAACACAGCCTCTGCAAACGAAACCCAAATGGATGTGATAAAGACACAGCAAGTATCGTCACGGCCAATTGACAAGGTAATAGTACACCCTTTAGTGTTCCCACTATTTTATGTATCATCCGTTAATTTTTTATTTAATTTAGGTATCATTTGAAAGATTTTATTTGTTTCTAAAATCCATAACTTCCCAGATTATTTTAATTCTACATAGAACTTAGGGTAAAATACCAAATTACCCCCTATGGTTTAAATACCCTCCTGTGGTTTGACAAAGAATTAAACCACCTTAATACCAAATTACCCCCTTTGGTTTAAATACCCTCCTGTGGTTTAATTCTACATTTTATATTGCACGCACCTTATTATTCTTTTTTTATTTTTTATTATTTTATCATGTCAATTTCATCCTTATCTATTTCATCCTACTCTTTTGTTTTAAATCATTTTTTCACGTTTCAGTACATCCTCCCATTGAAGACTTTTTTCAAATAAGCTTTTAGGTAAACAAATTTCAGGTTTTGATCAAGAAGGTTAGAAAGCTTGCCTCAATCTTTATTCATTTCAATATTATGTTTCTTCAGCTATAATTTTCGAAATGATATTACTTCGAGCTGAGGCTCAAAGACATATAAAGACATAGAGACATGAATTTTCTTTTAACTAATGACACGAATAGAATTATAAATATTTGGAAGTACAAGATTTTCAGTAAAATTGTAAGAACAAAGTATTTCAAAGTGAAACAAAATCGATCAATTATTAAATTTATTGTTTCAACTAGCTATGATTACTTTTTGTAAGTGATACCGACAAATAATATAACGATACTATCATACATGTAACCTGCAAATTATTTCAAATGAAGCTACTTTCATTACATTGTGAGCATATTCATACACAAGGTTAGAAAGCTAATAGAAAAAATCGAACAATTCAGTTTAAAGAATTAAAGATTATACTCAATATAAAAATACAACTAACCTACACTTTGTTTTATCAAAGTAGTAAACCTGCATTTCTATTTTTTTTTTTTTTGGTCGAAGCGAATAAACTTGCACCTTTTATTTAGTTGATCAGATGAGGGACGTTAAGTTCTTCTCTTAAAAGATAGTTGATTTTGATGTGGAACTGAGGTAGGGTATTTTACATTTATTGTAAACTACGAGGACTTAATAGCAATAAAGTATAATCCTTTTTAATTTGCAGGTAGTTCTAGTAGCAGACTTACTACCTATGGAGTTACCTAATAGTTTAGCTGAGGCTGCGAAGGTATATGTTACATTTAAATAGTGTAATCTATATGGACCTATAGTAGGGACCTATGGTGCAATTTTTGTCTCATGTAGGGACCTATTGTGCAATTTTTGCATTAGTCTAGTGCATGTTCATATCCCTCATATGTCTATTGAATATCTAACTGTAAAATTGGATGCCTTGATCCACAAACAGTATCTTTATACCTCTTTATTTTACAATTAAGAAATGCTGAATAATTGAATAGTTGGCAAATACTTTTAGGGTTAGTGCTTGGCCCATTGTTGATCGTGCTGAATTATTGAATTATTGAACCAGATGTATTTGGCCAAGAAGTATTGGCCATACACAACTAAACAGAATTGAAGTATAGGATAAATTTTGTTATCAAAATCTCATAACCTTTATAAATGGAAAAAAAAACATTCGCTGATTAAAATGTTGACCAGTTTCCATTATTACTTGGATTGCTGGTTATTACCGTGACATTGGTTTCTTCACCTATTAACACAACATACTGTTTCTCTAGGATGATTTTTTTATATTTTTCTTGTAGACTCCCGCCTTTATTTTTATGTTAAACCTAACAAAGAAAAAAACAAATTAACAAAATATTTAACTCATTGTTTTTCCACATGCGAAAGACAAACATATCTGCTTAGGCTATTATTCGGTGCATTTTTAATAGCCTCGGTAATGGTAGTAAAGTTTCCTGTTCCATCTTTGGCTACATGTGCATGTATTTCTTCTTCCAATTGGCAATGGCAATGGCAATGATCAGAATGAGCTAAGAAAATCACAGCTAAAACTAGCAAAACTATATTCTGCAAAAAACAAATCAACTAGCCTTGTTTGATAAATCAACTAGCCTTGTTTGATGTGTTTTTTGCAGAATATAATTTTGCACATTCTAGCTATGATTCTCTACGCTCTTACTAATCATCGTCATTGCCAATCGGAAGAAATACATGCATATGTATCAAAAAGACGGATCAAGAAAATTTACTACCATCATTGAGGCTGTTAGAAATGTACCAAATATAGCCTAAACATGTATATGTGTCAATCACATGTGGAGAAACATTGAGCTAAATAATTTACTAATCTGTTTTTGTTAGGTTTAATATTAAAATAAATGCTGAAGTGTGTGAGGAAAATGTAAAAACCGGCACAAAGAAACAATATGTTGCGTTAATAGGTGACGGAACAAATGCCAACGTGATAACTAGCAATCAAAATAATAATGGAAACTGGTCAATAATTCAATTGGTGGTAAGGATATTTTTAATTTATGAAGGTTATGAGAATTTAGAAACAAAATTAACTCTGTACTCAGTCAAGGAACTCCACGATCTTCTTCTTTTTCAATACATTAGAGACTTATATTAATTTGGATAAGATCTAATTACAAATTAGTTTATGAACTTGCTTTTTTATTAGGTTATTGATATGGCAAAAGTGAAGTTTTAGAAGGTGTCAACTTGGTACACAAATGAAGCTACTTAATGCAAATAGTTTTTGGTATATTGGTAAAACTTATACTATTATTATTTATAAAAGAATAATAAATTTACGTGACCCTGCTAAAGAGTTGAGATGAGAATTGAGAAATAGTCCCTGCATTTATTCTTAGAAAAGATTAAACCATTGAGTGTGACTAAGAGTATATCTACACTTTTTTCTTTTTGTGATATTTTACGTGATGATGTACATATATCATACATCATCATAAGCTGATTCTGTAATTATATCAATTTGTAAACAATGAATATGTAACGGTTGTTTTGTAAGTTTGTTTTGTAAATTTCATTTGCTACAGTTAATGATCAGAAAGTTTCATTTACATGTTATGTAATATGGTCTACAAATAAATGCTTTGCTAACATTATTCTTTTTGCTTACATTAATTTTTTGATATGTTTTTTTTTTTTTTGACACGTTGCTTACATTAATTTGTGTTGCAAATGATTTGAGGAAATACAATCATACATTCAATACTGAAAGTATATTGTTTTTTCTGAATCAAGAATTGTCTTTTGTGGATAACTATATTAACAAGGATTTATGGGAATATTATCAGATCCAAAGGTTCAAATAGTATTTGTCTATTGGAACAAAAAAAGTCTATTGATGTTGGTTCGTTTTTCATGTGCTTAGTCTATTTCTATTTCTTTTAAATTTCATGTTAGCTGCATGGTAAAAAATAAAATCAAGCTTAAATGTGCCCTTGGTCCCTGTCTTTTGCAACTATTGGTTGCTAGTAGTAGATATAAAGTATTTTTTTTCAATATTTTTCATTCACTTGCAGAGGCAATTCAGGTGCTTGATTCTCCAAATGGTGAGGAAAAACGAAAGTTGAGGTGGAAGGTGAAACTCATTTACATGAGAGAATCACAACAAAACATGACCTTAATTTTATTTTATTCATAGTTGTTTTTAACCACTCCTTAGATTTTAGGCAAAGACAAGATTCTTAACAAGTAATGTACTGAAAAGTATATTTACTGATTTTTATTAAAATGTGATAGTTTTTTTATTGTTCCAAAGAAATGTAAGAGTTGAGACTGAAAGTTTTCCAGAGAAGGCTGTCGTTTGTTTGTTCACATTTTTATCTATTTTAATTTTTTGATTATATTTATCAAAGAGAAGTTTAGGCCGATTCCCAGGATAACCATTTTCATATTAAATAGCTTGAAGGCCTAAATAGATAGGAACTAATCATGTGATATACTACAATATTGATATCTAACTATGACATTATTGACAAAAATATATCAATGATACATTAAATGGTGAGATTCCTCCCTATTTCATGCTTTGACCATTATAGCCATTGATTTGTTGTTGGGATGCTTCATGCTTTTAAAGTGGACATCTCAAGTTAATACATTCTTTTTGTTACGTGTCTAAGCTAACACTTCGACTATTTCTACGGAGACTATACACGCCGTCCCATGTATACCACAGGCAAGTCAGAAATAGGTTACCCAGTTCAAGGGGGGGATTCGAACCTTATACATCCAAGAAGAAGATACAAGGCTCTGGCCAGTTGACCTAATGCTGAAAAAGTGGTTGCTGAATAAGTGTAACACATCTTTAGAAAATTAAACGACACAATTCAAATGATAAATAAGTGTTAACGTTGTGTAGGCATTCCTTCTTCCTCCAATCTCTCTTACTCCTAGGTTGCTAAATTCTATTTGCAAAGTAAGTAGTTTGAAATTTATTAGAAATAATGTGGTTAGATTTTTGTTTTAACTTGAAATAGAGGAGAAGTTTCTCATGATATGGGGTTTGGAGGTTCATAAAGACTCAAATTGACGAGAAATGAAATTGTGTAGCTATGAATAATTTTAGAGAGGTAAAAGGATGTGTTGATTTATCATATCAATAAGAGGAAAATACAAATTGAGGCATGAAAACCTCAAACTTTATATTTTAAATCCAAGTTATAAAAAGTTATTTTTTAAAGCCACTTTCTAATTTCTGGTTGGGGGTTTTGACCTTTTTACCCTTGTTCGTGAAGGGTACGGACCCATCACCGTATTTTATAGTCACTTTCTTTTCATCGATGGGTATGTCCACCCGATGAACACGATTCACACTTATTCGTAAATCACCCGTGCTGGTACAACCCCGTGACGGTTTATATATCTTTTTAGATTGGTTATTACATTTTTCTTAAGGCATTAGTTTTTGGGCTGTACCCTTAAGGAACAAAAAACCAACTGACTCTTTAACACTTGGTATGAGGCGGTATAACAGGTATAGAAAAACAAAACACCATCTTCATAACATGGCAAATTAATCCAACAAATGTAAAAAATCTGGAACAACAAAAAGAATGCTTCATATGAACAGAAACTTCACACTGTTATGGGGCTGGACCATTCAGAAATAATATGAAGTCTCAACGGATCCAAACAACAAAATCAGAAATTGAAAACAGTTTCTCAATTTTTTCAACAACATCAAGCGCAAAAACAAAAAACAAAAACGAAATTGAATTCATCCTCACGAGTCTGTAACCCCGACTTTTGCCTTGATGGGGCTGTCCCCATAGTGTTTCTGGACTTCAAGTGGCCGTACCCATGGTGTGCTTTACTTGGTGGTGGTGCAAAGCTGGCCCAACAACGTTTTTCGTTTGAAGCAGCGCAGTTTTGTTGAATATGGGGCTGGGCCTATTACTCGTATTGCTCTTGATGGTCTGTTCCCACGATAGACTTTTGCTTGGATTGGGCCCATAATGGGGTTCGTTGTTTATATTGGGGGAAGATGGTGATGAAGCCATTGTAAGCAGCGAAGAGGATAGAAGGCGGTGGGGTTTCAGGAGGTTGGCGGTGGTGCGAATCTTGTTGGTGGTGGTGCGGAGGTGCGCATCTTGTTGGTGGTGGTGCACATCTCGATCTGACGCGAACCCACCGGAGTTCGTGTGTAGGGAGGAAGTTAAGGGTGATGGTGATGGTGGGGATGTGGGTGGTCTGCGGCTTATTGGTTGTGGTGGTGGGTTATCTATGGGAAGTAGGTGAAAGTCCTAGAGGGGGGGTGAATAGGATTACTAATAAGATTAATGCCTAATTAAAAATCTTTTGGACAATAATAAGTATTTAAAGAGAAACTTCTAAGTCAACTAATATATCAAACTCGTAAGGGATCATACAATGGATAAGCTAGAGGTTCGATATATAAGTGATACAAGTAAAACGAGTTTCTAATCTCTTACTACTCTAGATGACAATAGGTTTGATTAATTAGGTAAAGATTATTACGATATTTATACTAGCATGTAATCAAACATATAAAGTACGGAAAGTAAATAGAGTAGGGATCGAAAGTACACAACGATGTATAGTGGTTCGGTTATCCCTACATCCACTACCTAAGGAAGCCTCCTTAGGATTTCAAGCTTTTCACTAAACTCCCGTGTCTCTCTTAACCGGGTCGAGAACACAATAACCCTTACAACCTCTTCGATACCACGAAGGACAAACTCTTGTGCTATCGCAACACAAGGACACCGAGTATACTCCCGATACTCTAATTCTCTCTTAATCTATCTATTACAAGAACTAGACTTAAGAGGATAAATGTAAGTGTTTAAAGGGTGAAACAACTTTGCTAATAAACTCCTAAAGAGATGATATAACTCTAAGCTTAAAACTTCTCTTGAGTTGATTGAACTTTGAAGCTCCTTTGATTTACTCCTTGAATGAGTAGATATGACAAGTTGATTGATCAAGCTTGGATTGATTCTATGTTAGCTTGAGACCTCTAATTGATGTGTAAGAATGATTAGAATTGGACTGGTAAGAGGTGGTTTCTTGAATGTGATAAAGCTCCCTTTTATAGGCATTTCTGACCTCTGGGCGGTATACCGGTGAAATGGACGGTATACCGGTCATGCTTGTCTTCTAGTCAACGGGAAAATCCACGTGGCTTGTGACCGTTGGGCAACGGCTCTTTCCCGGCGGTATACCGGTCCTTTGGGCGGTATGCCGGCCCACCAACTCAATTTCCTTGAAGAATCAAGTTAAACACAAGGAGAAATAGTGTTAAGTTAGGACAAGTATAAAGCACTATTTCGGGGGTAATTAAAACACGATTTGGCAAATATTAAAACAAGATTAAAAGGACGTTAGGCCAACAATCTCCCCCTTTTTGATGTTTGACAAATCGAAAACACAAGTTTGCCAATAAAGAGTTTTTAACAATGAAATCCTTCAAACGAGTTATCGATCGGAAAATGGAGTAACCCCCCTTACTCTAAGCATAAGGTATTTTAATAAATATGTTTCGTAAATCAATTCATTTAAAAACTCCCCTTTACACAAGGCATAATAACAATGCAAATTTGTGTTCAAAGATACTTTAAGGTTTATAAAACATTTAAGTTTGTATCTTTGATCTTTCTCCCCCTTTGTCAACAACAAAAAGAATTAGTGAATATTAGAATAAAAAAGTCTTTTAGGGGTGAAAGCGTAATTTTCTAAAATTTGAGGGACTTAGTTGTAAAAGTTTATATTTTGAGAGACATAAGTACCATTTTTCAAAGGAAATTTGACCATCATTTAAAAAAAAAAGCAATTTGAGGTCAAATTAAATATCGAGGAACCATTAAGCCATTTTTCAAAAAATGTAGGGGATATAAAAGGCAATTTTTAAAACAATTAGAAACTTGAAAGCACCTACATCACCAAGAAAATGTTAGCAATATAAATATCACAATACAATAAGAGATAATATGGAGGAGCATTTATCCAACAAGGAGGATTAATTTAGCAAGATTTCCTATAAAAAGTAAGCAAGATTAGTGACGAGTAATAAGTAGCATAACTTATGGGAATAGCAAATGAAAGTTACTATACCACAAGATATAATTAACACATTTTTAAACAAAGATCCGCCTTCAACCTAAGCATTTGAGTTTTAAAGATAATTACAATGAAAAACTCCTCCTTTCAAAATGCATAGGGTTTTTGTTCCTATTTTGAAAAAGTTTAACTAAGATTTTCTCCCCCTTTGTTAATAACAAAAAGAACCTAAGACAAGGTTTAAAAATACAAGGGGTAAATACTAATTTTGAAAAATAAAGGAGCTAAGATGTGATTTTCCCAAACTATAGGGTTTAAAAACCAATATTAGAATTATAGGGACCTAAATGCAATAGTTTAAATAGTAGGGACCTAAATGCAATTTTTTGAAATATTTTAGGGTCTTAAAAATAAATTTTTCAATACTCTAGGGACCTAAGTGCAATTTGTATAAAAGAAAAGGATGAAGGTGCAATTTGTAACAATTTGAAGAATAATAGCACCTATATCATCAAGGCAAATGTTAGCAACAATATCGCAATAGATAATATCCGAAATACATAATTTAAACAACTAAAAAATAAAAACATCCAAATATTCATAACAAGATTAAAGACATCCAAAACAACTAATTATCCAAATATCCAAACAACTAATAAAAGATACCCAAATATTCCAATATCCAACAATTACACAACCTAAAGGATAACAAACAATTGTTCAAATTTAAAACCAAACAAGATAAAAACATAATCAACTAGAAACCAAAAAGGATAATATGAAAATTAAAAACACCCAATAAAAGTAATTAACGATTACCCGAGGAGAGCGGCTTCTAGAACGGCGGCGGGCATGTGACACATCATCCTTAATGCATGAAACATCCCGAGCAAGATTCTCCAATTTTCCTTCAAACACCTCAAATTTTCTTTCCACAAAATTGATAAAACGGTGAAGTGTAGCTTCAATCCGAGAGATATTAGAAGAATCCTCATTTATGGGTTGGTTATGAGTAGGCTCAATACGGATATGAGAGGCCGGGATAGGTGGACCCGTGACACACGAAGAAGATAAAAGGATATTAGAGATAGTCTCCCGATCCCCAAAGTTATTGACATGATTTTCCGGAATATATTCATCATTATTAATCACAAACTTCATTTTTCTAACGGCTTTGTAATTGATGACCCAATTTGAGTTGAAGCCTTTTAAAAGAGAATTTTCGAGTTTAAAACCAAGGTGATTGAAAATAGCGGAAAGAGCTAAACCATATGGAACACTAGTGGTGTTAAGAAAAGCATGGTTCATCATTTTGATCATGATAACGGGAAAATTGATTGGCTCATTGTGATAAATACGATAGAGAATGTAAGCTTCATAAGGGGATATAGTAGCATCGTGTTTATTTTTGCAAAATAAACCATTTAGAACAATTTTGTAAGCTATTTGAAAATCGGGTGTGAAATCATATGACCTCCAATGTTTAGAATCCGGATTAATTGAGGCCGGATTAACTAAATGGGATTCCATAAAGGCTTCAACAAGAGGGATAGTAGTTTCATCAAGAACACCCCAATTAATATTCCAAAAAGAGCTAAAACCCGAAGTTTTGAGATTAAAAACGGTGCTAAGAAGGGTTTCATCAATTTTTACAATTTTCCCATTGATTTTTGAAGAAATGAGGTTCCTATCACAATTATATTGGAAGTTTTTGTAGAATTCTTGACAAAAACTAGTAGCAATATTTGATTCAATTGAAAGAAAAGGAACAAACCCTTGTGAATCAAGATGAGTAAAGAAGCTATTACCGGATGGGAAAGCGGAGGATTCAACCTTTCTACCCGGTTGAATATCGAAGGGCTTTGAAGGTGGAGGAGGATTTGAGGAGCTTCCGGTCTTCTTTCTTGTAGAGGATGAAGAAGCTTCTTTTCTTGGTCCCATAGCAAGAGATGGTGAAGATGATTGAAGGATATGGGTTTTTGAAGAAGATTAATGGATGAAGAAGATGAAAGGAGCCGATTTGCAGAGAGAATCATGAAGGAGAAGTAGTTAGGGTTTTAAGAATGAAGAAAAAAGGGTATTAGAAGCTGTTTAAAACGATTTCGTAGCTGCAGAAAAAACCCGACCGGTATGCCGCTTAAATGCCCGGTATGCCGGTCCAGTAAAAACAGTAATCTGTTCAAGCCCGCCGGTATGCCGGCGGAAAGCCCGGTATGCCGCTCAACTCTCGAAATCTGGGATAAAAAAGTTCTCGAAATTAGCCCGAAACCTCCCCAATAGTTAGATAATGTAAAAATATAAGTGGGGAAACTTTTATTATTGAAAACAAGCAAGTAGAAAGGGCTAGAACATTAAAAACATATAATTTCCTAAGAATCCTATACTTTCTAAAAAGTACAAAAAGACCCAAAGAAAAAAACTAAGCAAAGTCAAGCATGATAAAAGGGTAAAGCTTAAAAGATAATAGCACATATAAAAAGAAACAAATACACACGTAATAAAGCACAAATAAAAACGAGATAAAGAAAGAAATCACCAGATTTTTCTTTTACGAGATTTGAGCGTCCTTTTGTATATCCCTTTATTTTCTTGACGCTCAACACCTACAATAAATATTACTATGGTATCCGAGGTGGAGTGGATCCGGAAATATGATTAGTACTTTTTACGATCCATGTCGGTTTTTCCCACGAGGGTATTAAGGACCCGTATTCAAGTTGTTTGTGGTAATGACATGTAGAAACATGATGACCGGGTTTACCACAATAATTACAAGTATTTCTTTTTCGAATAGAAATATCATGAGAAGGTTTTGAACATGAATATTTCTCATTATTTTGTAAAATCAAATTTTCACTCAAAAATAGTTTTTCTTTAAAAAGATCATTTTCATCAAATGGAGTGACATTTAAATAGGGATGATTTTCTAAAGTTTTAAGAGCAAGGGAAAATGCTTCATCCACTTTTTCAAAACCTTCTATATTTTTCTTCATAGGATGTTGACTTTTATTTGAAAAGAAAATATTTTCAAAACAAGGGTTTTTAGTATTTCCTAGGATATCATCTAAAGTGATACAACAATTAAAACAATTCTTTTGTTCAACTTTAGCCTTTTTCAACATAAGATTATTCAAATGGATTTGAGAATCAAGAATTTTTAGAAGGGATGAAATATGCCTAATATCATCATAATTATATGGAGGTGACAAAGAGTTAGGATAGATTGCTACCTCATGGTTTGGTTTAGGATTGTCATGAGATTCATCATGGATTAAGCTTTCTTTTTCTTCGTCATTCTCGACAATTCCATATAGAAACTCCAAACGATCCCAAAGCTCTTTTGCAGAATTACAATCTAGCATTTGTGAGAAAATCTCTTCGGATATTCCACAAATTAGAGTGTACATCGGTTTTGCATTTTGAGTGAGCTTAGCATTATCCTCATCGGCGAGTTCATCATAATCTTTTTCTTCTTGATTTATCTTGAGAACTCCCGCTTCATTTAACTCCTCTTTGTATGGAATGAATGGACCTTCCATAACGATTCTCCATTGATCGGGATCTTCGGCTTTGATAAATTCCTCCATTTTTTTTCTCGAAGTAAGATAGTAAGTTCCTACAAAAAGTGGAGGTCGGGTAGAATACGACTCTTCCAAAAGATTAAATTCCATATCGTTTACTCTACTAACGATTAAGCTATTCACGTAGAGTTAGGCTCTGATACCAATTGAAAGTCCTAGAGGGGGGGGGGGTGAATAGGATTACTAATAAGATTAATGCCTAATTAAAAATCTTTTGGACAATAATAAGTATTTAAAGAGAAACTTCTAAGTCAACTAATATATCAAACTCTTAAGGGATCATACAATGGATAAGCTAGAGGTTCGATATATAAGTGATACAAGTAAAACGAGTTTCTAATCTCTTACTACTCTAGATGACAATAGGTTTGATTAACTAGGTAAAGATTATTACGATATTTATACTAGCATGTAATCAAACATATAAAGTGCGGAAAGTAAATAGAGTAGGGATAGAAAGTACACAACGATGTATAGTGGTTCGGTTATCCCTACATCCACTACCTAAGGAAGCCTCCTTAGGATTTCAAGTTTTTCACTAAGCTCCCGTGTCTCTCTTAACCGGGCCGAGAACACAATAACCCTTACAATCTCTTCGATACCACGAAGGACAAACTCTTGTGCTATCGCAACACAAGGACACCGAGTATACTCCCGATACTCTAATTCTCTCTTAATCTATCTATTACAAGAACTAGACTTAAGAGGATAAATGTAAGTGTTTAAAGGGTGAAACAACTTTGCTAATAAACTCCTAAAGAGATGATATAACTCTAAGCTTAAAACTTCTCTTGAGTTGATTGAACTTTGAAGCTCCTTTGATTTACTCCTTGAATGAGTAGATATGACAAGTTGATTGATCAAGCTTGGATTGATTCTATGTTAGCTTGAGACCTCTAATTGATGTGTAAGAATGATTAGAATTGGATTGGTAAGAGGTGGTTTCTTGAATGTGATAAAGCTCCCTTTTATAGGCATTTCTGACCTCTGGGCGGTATACCGGTGAAATGGGCGGTATACCGGTCATGCTTGTCTTCTAGTCAACGGGAAAATCCACGTGGCTTGTGACCGTTGGGCAACGGCTCTTTCCCGGCGGTATACCGGTCATTTGGGCGGTATGCCGGCCCACCAACTCAATTTCCTTGAAGAATCAAGTTAAACACAAGGAGAAATAGTGTTAAGTTAGGACAAGTATAAAGCACTATTTCGGGGGTAATTAAAACACGATTTGGCAAATATTAAAACAAGATTAAAAGGACGTTAGGCCAACAGCAGGTGAGAGTGGTGGTGAATATATCGGTGGTAAGGTGAGGGACGATTGTGATGATGGGCTTCCAAACGGCGGTCTTCTTCTCCAGGAGAGCTTCGACGACGGTCTTCCTCTCCAGGCTAGCTTCGACGGCGGTCTTCTTCTCCAAGAGAGCTTCGACGGGAGCATGCCAGTGGTGGGTAAGGAAGCTCAGATAGAAAGAGAAAGGGTGAGGGAGAGGGGAAGCAGAGAGAGGAGTGGGTAATGGGGGATGGGGTTTGGTGTTGTTCTGCAGAAAGAGAGAGAGAGAGAGAGAGAGAGAGAGAGAGAGAGAGAGAGAGAGAGAGAGAGAGAGAGAGAGAGAGAGAGAGAAAAAAAAGGTTAGGGTGAGGGGAAGCAGAGAGAGGAGTGGGTAATAGGGGTTGGGGTTTCTAATACAATAGGAACGTTGTTTTGGTTTTTGGGTTTCACCTGTAGTTACCAGGGAAGGGAGGGGTTTTTAGACTTTAGAGGCTGGGTTTTAAAAAAGAAACACAAACCTCTATACGCCTTATAAGATAATTACCCCTATCAATAATATATTACATAACAATTTTTTTCAAATAGTCGGAATCATGTACATAAAAGATGGTTCATATCGTTCCAATATCCTTAAATCACTCCTTACATGTAATTATATTAGATAAAAAATAATACACGTATTTGATTAAAGATTAAATTTCTTCTTATCTCCATACACATCCGCTCATTTACCAAATCGTCCGTCGTCAGTGCATTTTCATACATAGTCGCTGCCAATACTGTTATGCCATAAATCTTCTATCCCCAAAAATCTCTAAGCCCTCACCCATAGGCACTCCAAAAATACATTGCCACTACCATCACGTCGGCTTGAAGGAGATTTGTCACCACAACCACAAAACTATTACATCATCTACTAAACATAATCTAATTTTTATGATTCGTACTAACCATCATTTTGGAGCCTTTCTCTGGTATGACGTTGATTACAATATCATGGTTAATTATATAATCACATTCTTTGGTTGTATGAATCACTCAATGAAATCTCAAGATATTGTTCTTTATTTTCACATCCTTTTGAGTAATAAAAGAGATTTTGCAAAATGCAAGATTTGAAACAAATCATATAAATTAGATTTGTTGATCGCATCCATGATATACAATTTTTTACATTCTCGCAATTCTTTGTAGTTATTATTTGTAAAATGTAAGTTCCTTGACATTGTCAGATTAACTGTTGATGCGCAGAAGGCTAAACAACATTGTATTAGGATAGTATCATTAGAACGTATGCAAGTTTTAATGATAAATAAGACCCGTTCCTCAAAGACTACGAAGGTTAGGAAGAACTTATGCAGATTTTCAAGTGCAAATATAAAAGCTAGAAGAAATAGTACGCAAGAATAACAAAAGGCAAATAGATTTTTATTTGGTTTTTTAATAGGAAAATTAAACTAATAAATTAAAGACAGAGAAGTAAATAAACGAAGAACATATAGTATGAGAGTCTAGCTCGAGAAACTAGCAAATAATCCCCACTAGCCTTGTTTATTCTAAACATGTAAGGGTGAATTATGTAGAATTGCAATAATCAGGATTCTAAATTCCTACCTATACCCAGAGAGCGAATAGGTAGGCTACGACACAACCACGAGGTAACCTTAAATAGGGTTATTCTACGTCACTAGGTTCCTAAGCAGATATTTCCTTCAGGTGGTGATATGGTGATTAAAACAAACCCTAATGACTATTTAGTTAGGCTAGTGTTGTCAAGACCAATTCCTTATTCTAGACGTTATGTGGTGTTTCAATAGTTAAACACCCCTTCTGGGCAACCATCTAACTACTATTAAGGTAATCCTATACGCGGGCCCTCGTAAGGAAAACAATCAATACATCAAGGCACATAAACAGAGAATAAAACATGAATTCAAATTAAATACGATGGTATCCCAAATTAGATAGATTTAAAACAAGAACTAGGGTTCATACATATATGCTAAATCTCAAGCTAAATTTATTTAGTTCATACTAAAGAAAGAAAAAAAAAAGAATTACAAAATTCAAAGGTTGAAGAAGACATGATATGGTGTTCAGCTCCTTCCAGACTTCTCTTCTTGTGTTGTAAGCTTCCTCTTGGCTTAAGGTTTGCCAAGGATGTGTTTCTTATAATAAAATGGTATATTTATAGGGTATAGGAAGACCTAATTCGTTTTCTTGGAGTGGAAGACAAGTAACTTGGACTCCTAGCCCAACTCAAGTTCGTAACCCTAAAATATAGAAAATGTAATAATCTGCTGCTGTTTTGTTTTGTCTGTAACTTCTTTGTTTCAACTCCACTTGACGCGTTCCATGTGTCGAAATTGATGGTCTCGGGAAACTCTATAACTTTAATTCAGACCATTCTTCCAAATTCCTAGCCAATCTTGAGTTATTATCACTTTTATGTTCATAACTCCTTGAATTCGGATTTATTTGACAATTTTATCTTTCCATACTTATCATTTCCTTCTTTCCTTTTGAATTGATTTGGCATCTAATTAATTCATATCTATATCTTTAAAACTTCACACAAAATAAACAAATTAAACCCAATATGCTCTAAAAATATTAAATAATTAAATCAAGATAAGAAATAGGAAAATGTACTAATACATAGGAAAATCGACCTATATTCTGATAAATACACCTAAAATGATGTCTCCAACTAACATTAAATCATCACAAATAGGGAGATATCATGCTACATCCATGATTGTATAACTGATCTGAGCATATATTTTTTATATCAACCAAAGAAACAAAAGAATATAATTATGAATTTAGTTTGTAAAAATAATAAAATAATAAAAAAAATTATTGACCTAATGAAAAATAACAAGATATAATTATTTCTAATTCATTCAAAATTAAAAATAATCTGTCAAAATCTATATAGGGTTTAAAAAATTCATTAAACCTTATGCAAAAAATAAAAATAATCCATTAGATTTAAAACAATCTATGAGATTTTCAAAATTTATAGAATTTTCAAAATCTAAAAATAATCCATAAACTCTCAATTTTTTTTTTGGTCGAAATCAAACTTGATAAATTAAAGATAGCAATATTACAACAAAAAGACTCAGCCAATACCTAGCTGGTCAAAGTCATTGTCCAATAATCTAGCTAATTGGGAAAGGGGAAAAGCATCCTAAAGACTAAACAAAGCTCCCATAAGCTTCTGTTTAGCCACCCAATCCGCTACCAAATTTCTAAATCTCCTAACATACGAGATCCTACAAGAATTTACGAAAGATAATATTTTTCACAAGCACTTTAGTTACACTAGCTTTTTTACAATTAGTATTAACTTCATTTATAATACAAAAATTATCATTCGCAATTTCAATACTTCCAGTTGGGTACTTAGATGCCATCTCACAAGCTGCTAATATTCCCCTCCCTCCAGCCTCTACAATTGAGTTAACTGTAATCTTCTTTGCCAAGCCTTCAATGATTTTTCCTGTTGAATCCCTTAGACACACGCAAAAGCAGCTAAGTTAGAATTTAAATTAATTGAAGCATCACAATTAATTTTATAGCACCCCTCATTAGGAGGTTTCCATTTAAGTAAATTGCCATTTTGATTTTCAGTCTCTACATTCAATTCAGAATGTATTAAGTTCATTTCTTCCATTCCATTGGAATTGTTTATATTACTATTATTTCTAGCCTCATAATGTTAAACTCATTATTGGCTTTAATTGCATTTTGCAAAACTGATAAAGGGTCAGGGACAACACCTTTGAAAATAATCTCATTTCTTGCCTTCCAAATAAACGAAGCAATCATAAAACTCAGCTCAGTAATATCATGATTATAATCTTTAATCTCAGTGTTAGCTATCCTCATAATTTGTATCCACTTCTGGATATTAAAGAAAGTTCTGAGAGAGAATTAAAGTTAAATGGACTTGCCATCCACATAACTCTTGCCCAAGAGCAATGGAAGAAAAGATGTTCCACAGTTTCAGTTTCTACACCACAAATATCACATAAAGGATTTTCAATGACTTTTCTTTGAAATTTATTTTCATTAGTTGTTAATCCCTTATTACAGCACTTCCATATGAAGTTCTTTAACTCGTGGCATAAACTCTCAATTGAATACTTATACGATTTATTTTGTGTTTGTTCTTTAATCGAAAATTTAAAAACCAACTCAAAGCCGATATTAAATGGGCTTTCCAGTCAGTTGACCCATCCATGTCACATTAGTATTTAATTTAAGACTACTTTAGCCCAATAATAATTATAAAAACCAATTCAGATTTCAACATTAACATCTAAAAAGAGAAAATCAATTAAGCCGCCAGAAAGATAAAAGAGTAAGGGTTAGCAAGATCAGCCCACCCGAAGGGCTTATATATACATTATGGATTGGGGCCTTTACAAATAAACATTATAAACTCATTACCCCTTCTCAGTATCCTAGTCCCGGCTCTGCGTGCACCATTACCTCCAACGCCACTATTGCCTTCCAATATCACGATTCATATCATAGAAACCAGCACATCTCCCAATATCGACCCATATCATCGCTCCGATGATATAAGCCAACGTTCTTATACTATTCTCTCCGCACCATCGACACCCTCAAGCGCCCCCAACCATATCATCAGAATGTTGCTGTCTCCTTCTGAAGACCCTATATTGGTGGAGTGGGATATGGAGTACGCACATCTCCAGGAGCAAGGAGATGCTTCGAAAATCAAACTAAAAATTTCTCAGTGCTTGAAAAATCTTAATTTTAATGGACCGATCACTTTTCATGGATATGGAGATTTAAAGAATGTTGATGTAATCAGTACATTGGTTGACTCAGGAATTACGCTAGTAACCAAAGGTACTTTTTTTATTTTCAATAATCGTCTTTCTTGTTTTTGGTTATTCTTGTTAAAATTTGTGCGGTTATTACGTTTTCTTCTTAATAAACACTTTTTTTCTCTTTTATTAATCTTTCATAATTGGGTTCAGTTTTGCCAATATTGTGTTTCTGAATTCTTATTTTTCTTTGGGATGGTAGTTGTAATTTCAACTAAACCTTTTGTTTCTCTTTTATTAATCTTGGGTTCAGTTCAGTTTTGCCGTTATTGCGTTTCTGAATTCTGAATTCTTATTTCTTTTTTTGTGAAGTAGGTGTAATTTCATCTAAAACCCTTTTTTTTTTCTTTCTTATTAATCTTCTTGGTTTCAGTTTTGCCGTGGTTACTTTCTGAATTCTGAATTCTTTTTTTTCTTTGTGATGTAGTTGTAATTTTATCTCAAACTCTTTTTTTCTACATCTTGTCTAGTCAAGGAACATGGAATCCATAGAATAGAACTATCAGATGTTACCTTGACCTGTTGTGCTGTTGTCAAGTGTACTGGGCATTACTTACTTTTTTATGTTCTTTGGTCTGAACTAGTTTTTTCTCTCTTGTCTAGGTGATAACTCAGTACAAATGTTGCTTACCACTCACATGAATGAGTGGGCCCACAATAATCCTCCTCCCGCTGTCATTCTACTAATATCTGGAGATAAGATTTACAATATTCCATTGCAGCGCTTGGGGTTACGAGGTTACACATTGCTGCTCGCGCATCCACAAGCCGCAAGCTTTAAACTGATTCAAGGGTGTGACATTGTTTGGCAATGGAATGAAATGTGTAACGGAAATGCGCCATACTTTGTAAGAGATGAATCTAGGTATGAATTTGGTAACGTGGGACCCGCTGTCCCTGTGATACCAAAAACGCCGGATTGTGCGTATTGTTCACCTGCTTCCATAACTAGCCCTTATGAAGCTTCCAGAAAATCTAGAGCCAAACCGATCAATAGAACGGAACTTGTAACTAAAGCTTTAGACTATCTAGTTGTGCACAAATTTTTTCCAAATCACACGAATATGGTTGATTCACTAATTAGAAGTAGCTATGGTCAAGTAGATGTAGATGGAGCTGAAAATATCATAGATTGGGCGCTTGAGAATGAATTAATAACCGTAGTTTATTGTGGAGAGCAGGTCACCCGGGCATTTTGCGGTGCACGTATACTAGGCTAGTGGGAATTCAAATGCTGGGTCAGAATATCACTGAATTCAAATGCTGGAGAATACTTCGATATTCTAAATACTGCTATTGGAATACTTGTTTATAGATATCTGAGAGTAAATTTCATAATTTTGTAACTTTTTAGCAGCTTCAACCGTGTAATAACAATTTCAGTCTTTGCATGGTCAAAATATTAGACTATTTGCTCTAACCTTCATTTTTCAAGTTTATATGTAAGTACATTTCTATGTAAACCAGAGGGAGGGGCCTTTTTTAATTTTCCAAACCTTTTTAATAATGGCCACACGTTCTGATTTTTCTAACCAACTATTTTTAAAGTAAAAACGTCTGTTTCTAATCTGATTATCATCCAATATAAGTACTTGAGGGGAGGGGAGTGGTCTGACCCTTTTAATATGATTATCATCCAATATAAGTACTTGAGGGGTAAGTACTTGAGGAAAGTGGTCTGAAGTAAAAATGCAATCCAGGCTGTAGGATATAAATCACTTCAATTTTTATTGCAAAAAGCCTTATCAATGAATGACTTAATCATTTTTTTTTTATTAGTCCACGAGAATTTGCAACCTCCAGTAATAATTTCATCAAGTTTATGATGTTTTAGAAAACCATTAAACATATTCATGTATTTGTTAATATTATTATTACCTTCTTTTTTATCTGAAGTATATCTAATATTTTTAAAGTCACCAGTAAGCATCCAATGGATGTTATTTATAGGTTTGCATTTAGTATAAAGATTTAAACATTCTACTTTATTTTTATATAAACAGGTAAACAATAGTGGTTTGAGATTCCACCCCTTCATTTTTAATCTTGCAGTGCATATGATTAATCGATTTACTAGTAACTGTAACATCAAAATTATTTTTAGTAAAAATAGCTAGCCCCCTACTAAGACCTATTGGTTCAACAGTCTCAAGGAGGGACATGTTAATAATTTTTTCAAGTTTTTTAACAGTAAAATATGAATTCTTAGTTTTTGAGAGAAAAAGAACCAAAGCCTGATATTTGGCTACCATATCAGCTAGGGTCTGGACTGTCAAGGTGTTGCCAATACCCTGACAGTTCCAAGAGAGGTGTATCATTGAGATGAATGGGGTTGATCTAGGTCAACCCCGCAAACCATATTAGCACTTGACTGTTCCATCTTTTTCCCCGAGTTACTAGCTTCATCAATTCCTATCTCTCTTTCTTTAGTATCCTCCTAAGTTTGATTTTCATTACCCATAAATTCAATCCCTTTTGTATCCTCTTCTAGCAGCCCAAAGGGTTTTTTGTCGCTTATCGTTTGATTGAGTAGTAATATTCTTCATACCTTTTATACTTTTAGCTTTGATTGAAGATCTGCTGATGGATTCTCCAAAGAACTTCTTATTCGTATTATATATTTGAGAGCCCTCTATGTTCACAATGTCCCTAAATAAGGCTGTAGCTGAATATGAGACTGGAAAGTTATGAGATAAAGTCGGTTTGGGTGTGGTGAAGCCATCAGAAGTTGGGGAGTTTTGATGTGGTGTAGCGGTGTTGATGGAGGTTGAGTTAGGGGTGGGGGTTTAGGAGGATCAATCGAGATTGGGAATTTAGGGTTGTTTAGTTGGGTGAGTGACTTGGGTTAATGATGTTTGGGTTGGTTGTTGGGCTGAGAGAGTTTTTTGGGTTGGATTTGAGAGAGTTAGGAAGAATGATATTTGGGCTTTTAATTATTTGTGTTGGGCTGACATATGTGCCAAACAGTAGTTCGTTTCTTGGGTTGTAGGGTTATTAAATTTTTTGACAAATGAGTCTGCCAACGTGGCTAAGTTCTTTTCTTTTTCTAAATAAAATTTGGAACTTATCTTCTTCTCTTTCATTTTCGTAACAGACAAATCAAAACCCTCACCATTACCGTCCTTTCTCTTCTCACTCCTCCATTCCACTAACTGTCCTTTTACTTTGTCGTTTAAAGAATTCGTACCAAATTTGAAAATGTTCCCAATACCTGTCTCTCTGTTATCGTTAGTAGACACGTTGCCGAGTTCATTGATGTGTTCAGAATCGGCTTGAAGTTCCGAGTAACTCCGAGTTAGATTCATAGTTGGTAAATTTCTTGCTGAAATCTTGTAATTAGTAACTTTCCTTTTGTTGATGTTCATAGCTTGTGAGGTTATTGGTGTTGGGCCCCTTGTAGACGTTTTAATCCAAGCTCCCAATTTAGGCGTGACCTTAGGGTTTTGACACTTGTAGTTTTTGTTGCTTTTTTCATGACCAGATAAACCACAACCATAGCAAACTTGACCAATATTTTCATATGTGAATTTAATCCAAGAAGATTTGGTTTCGGTTTCCCAGTAATTGATACTTGGAAAAAGTGGGATAGATAAATTCCAATCAATTTGAACTTCGGTAACCGATTTTTCATCAATATTGAGATCTTCTGGTAATCAGATTGAGTGTACTCTTCCAAAATAACTCATCATCTTTTCTATGCAGTGTTTAGTAAGTAATTTTGCTAGGATTCCCATAAGTTGAATCCAGACAATAGTTTGATTTACTTCATTCTTCTCAAAGTTGTTATATTCTTTTACTGTTAAGTGTTTACCTTGTATGATCCAGGGTCTTTGAATCCATACTTTTCGTATATCTTCCTCGTTTTTAAACTTGATGATGAATGTATTAGTAGCGCATCCTCAGCTTCAACTTGATCAATAAGTGACCAATATTTATTGATGTGGTTCTTAATAAAGATGTGTTTTACCTTGTCTATTGTTAATATTTTGGCAATGAGTTTAAACTCTTTAGTATCATTGTACACTGAGTTGTTAGCAGGTGTGATAATCAGTGCTTCATTTTTTGCTAGGGGATGAGAAGATTATAAAAATCCATGGCAAGATGATGATGAGGGTTGGAGAAGAGGCAAAGAGAAAGCGAGGCTAAGGGAGAGTTGAGTAACAATTGGTGAGAAATAGTGTAGATGATGAAGTTTATGAGGGAAACACTAAATCAAAGGAGGAATCATCCAAAATTTAGAGATTTTGAGTGATGGATAGAATAGGAATATTTATGAGGGATGTTTTTTTTAGGAGAGATAGAGAGAATTTCATAATAACAAGGGATCCTTTCTAACGGTGTAATATTCTCATACCAAACATAGGACATATTAAATATCGTAATTGCGAAAATTATTCAAAATTCAGAAAGTGTAAAAGATCGAGTAATTAATTACCATATCTTGAGTAACTTTTCAAGAAACCCCAATTATTACTTCATCGACATAACCACAAGCAAGTACACTAAGAGTGCGTTCATGTAGATTCATAAGCGGAAACTCAGCTCCTCGAAGCTCACTGCACAAAACAAGGGGGTTAGAATATTATGAAATTTATAAACCTTCAGGGGGAGGGGGGGTAAAATGCAATATATTTCCATTATCTAACATTATTATCGGCATATACACCAACAAGAAGAAAATCACCAAGTTGACGAGCATATATAAGAATCTCAACATGTTCAGCATAAAATAGATCAAACGCTCCATTAATATACATCACACGAACATTCGGAGCAGGTGCCTAAAAACTCAAACATTATTAAACTTTACAAAAACAAAAAAAAACATAAATTGCAACAAAATAAACACACCTTCTTGTTCGAAAACTGTACTATACGTCTAGAAGTAGGTAGAAAATGCAAAATTTGACCACTTTGATCACTTTTCTTCTTACCTTCTTATTTAAAAGCTGAAAGTATTCTTCCTATACAACAAATACACAAACATAGTACGAAATCAAACACATGGTACGTACAATGTCTTGTAAAAGAAAGAGATGAAGAAGATTATAGTATAGTACCTACAATGTCTGTACTAGACACACCTTCAGTACGTTTAATTTGTTTATACCTTCCAGCGTTTTTAGCAAGGGCATAAGCGTCAGTTCCATCAGGTAACAAAAAAGGTTCATCACCATGAATAATATAATCAATTTGAGTAATAATATATATACCACCCAAATACTACCCAATGATGTGTCATGAATTGGTTGGTTACAATAACGTATTTATTTTCTTGATTTGATTAAAGATTTGTAACCAACCGATTCACGCCACGTCGTTGGGTGGTATTTGGGTGGTATGAATTTGGGTGGTATATATCATTACTCAATCAATTTTATACTCATTAAAAAGCCTACTCATAATCTCTTCAGTAATAGCAGAAGGAGCATTAGAAATCACTTCATCAACCAATTTTAAACCACTAACAAGTGCTAATCTTTCGTCCATTGATAAAACTGGAGGACCTTTATTAGCAATAATCTCTTCATCACTTACAACTCCGACTACTAATTCATCTCCCAAAGTTTTAGCTTGTCTTAACGCATTTGCATGACCGTAATGCATTAGATTGAAACAACCATCCATGTAAACACGAACATGTTTTTTTAGTATTTTTTATGGAAAATTGTCGGGGAATAAATAAGGGATTATTAAAACTCCGATTCCTCCAAAATAGCTTGTGGATTCTTGGAATATAGATGATATAATAAATAAAAAAGAATTACACAACTTAACAAAATATGAAAGTGCAGGGACTAGATTAGCAATAAAGTAGTTAGGCAGTTAAGAAACAGCTGTATAACAAGATAGCAGCTAAAATAAATGTATATATACATTGTACTCGTTACTTTATAGCTTAATTAAAAAACATCTACTCTTCTTCTTCTTCTTCTTCTTCTTCTTCTTCTTCTTCTTCTTCTTCTTCTTCTTCTTCTTCTTCTTCTTCTTCTTCTTCTTCTTCTTCTTCTTCTTTACTTCACTATCGCCATTAATGGCTGCTTGACTGTACAATTTATCATGGTATCAGAGCTCCACGGTAGCCGTGGTCACAGATTCGAATCTCTCCACCGCCACCCACTTTATTCTGCACGTGCAAGCTTAGCTTTTCTCCTAAGTCTTCTATGGGCTCTCTTCTCCTAAGCCTTCTATGGGCTCTCTAAACTCTACTAAGCTTGCAAGTGAGGGGGCGTGTTGGAGATATAAAATCTCATTAATATAATGCCTTCTCCTAACAGTTCAGACTGTTAGTTGAGTTGGCAATTTTAACATGGATAGACCTAATAAAGCAGTTGTGAGAAAATAACATCCCTATGATTAACCGTGGTCAATGTTCTAACTATTGTGGGTTAGTTAAACCTTCAATTTTCGCCAAAGTACCTGACCAACCAGAAGAGATAATGAATTGTGCTAAGCAACAAGGCTCTATGAATGCTAATGGGTCCCACCAAGTCCAAGCAGCTTCTTCTATGTTGAATGTATCACAACCACATACGCTACAAGTGAAGCATGGAGAGATTAGTTTTGTCATTTGTTATATTTATTTATTATTTATATGTTTATGCAAATTTTAGCAAGCCATTTTAAAAAAATTTGTTTGAATGGATCAAATCCAGCAATTGCCTCCCATAAAGTTATATTATTACCTCATTTCTCCCCAAAGTTTCAGATTTTTTCACTTAGCCCCCCTAAAGTTATATTATTACCATATTTCTCCCCAAAGTTTCATAATGTTTCACTTGTCCCCCGACTTTTAAATTTTTTCTTATTAAGCTTTATTTATATGCATATCTTGTTTTTCTACGGTATATAGGTTATTTTGTATAACATAAGGACTTACAGTGTAATTATATTGAAAAAATTAGTAACTTTTTTCCATAATATAGGGTCCTAAAGTGCATTTACTCAAAATTGACATAAAAATTATGTTATCACCTTATGGCCCCCAAATTTTCAGAATCTCACTTCCCCCAACTCTTAAAAGTTATCTTATTATGTTTTGATTTATTTAATTTATATGAATATGTTGTTTTATCTACAAAAAAGTAATGGTTATTTTGTATAATGTAGAATATATAGTGTAATCGATTCAAAAAAATTTATATTAATTATATAGGGACCTATAGTGCAATTATTGCATAATATAGGGACCTACAGTGCAATTAACATAAATTGGTATTTAGGAAAATGTTGAGAATGATATGCCTAATCTGAACCTTTCCTTGGCAAATCAGTCTACAGGTTCTTAAAACTCTAATTTACTGCTTCATTTTTACTCATGAGCTCGAAAATACCTTTTTTTATTAATTTTCTTTTAGTTTTTAAACTGTAGCATTTCTAATTATTGAAGGGTAATATCGTTATTTAGAAAAAATTCACGTAGGGTTTTCTATTCTAGTATTTATATCTATATTCTTAGCCTCCAAATAAAGAGATAATAAGATCCTAAGAAATGGGAGGTTTAAAAATTGGTCAGATATTTTTTGTTTTCTGATGAAATTTTTCTGCAATAATGCTTAATGATAAATTTGTGCCTCAATTACCAAATTTTTGTCTTGACTCCCTTGCGGATTCTTCGTCAAGATGGAGATATTTTTTTGAGGTGGAGATATTTGCAGCTTCTTGGCCTTTACTTACCGAATTTGTGTCAAGGTGGAGATTTTTACATATATGACCCAAGATCTTCTTTGTAAGGTCTGGCCCATTTTAACCCTAGTATCTCCCTTTACCTATAAATACATTGTATTATTTAGGTTATTAGTTAACCTGTTCAATTGGCAGCAGCCATTGGAGTCTCCTTTGTAATCAATCCTTTATAATAATATCTTCTTATTTCCCCTGTCTGGGTTTTCCACGTGTATCGGCGTTCTTTTCGTTTCTTGTTTCTTATATTATATTTTATTCCGCGATCCTTATTATAATACAACCAATTCACGCCACGTCATGGTGGTAATTGGATGGTATGATTTTGAACGGTATATATCACTACTCTTTTTAAAAAACAAGCTAGCACGTATTAGTATTATACACAAAAAAATAAAAACTTTTTTTTGTTCAAATGCATAATATAGATAGATAAAAATGAAAACAGTTACAAAGTTTAGTATATCCATACAAGCTACAGGTTCGAACTCATAACGTAAATTAGTGGAGGTTATGGGTGAGGGTGGAGGCATGAGCGGTGGAAGTTATGGGCGAGGGTGATGGTAATGGTGGTGGTCGGTGGAGAATGTTTGAGGAGGTGGTGATAGTCGGTGACAAATGCATAAGGTGGTGGTAATCAGTGGCAGTGGTCGGATTTTAGAACTAAAAGAAAAGAAAATAAATAAATTATATATAATGAATATTATATAATTAAAAAAATTAAAATAACATTAAAAGTAATAGTAGAAGGTAATATACCAAAATTTTCTATTAGGAAGCAGTTTTAATTTGCTTGTTTTTTTTTGGAATAGAATTTGCGAAATTGTAGTTTAACCGGATTTATTCTAAATTAACTATGTGATTAATAATTTATATTAATTTAGTTAAATGGATATTGACAATATTTTAATAATATAAATTTAATTCTTAAAATAAAGAAAAGTACAAATTTTAAATCCTCACATGCATCAATTTTTTCCAACTATGCATCAATTGGCATTTGCGGGCCATTTTGGTCTTTGGGCCTTTGAACAAAACAACCAGCCCATATCTTCTGTACTTGATCACTTGGAGGCTGATGCAAAGATCCGTAACTATAAAACTAAGCAAAACACGCAATGTATCAAACACAAGTAATCACATATTTCCGATAAAAAAAAAAATCAAGCACAAGTAAGGCACGCACTAAAACAAGTTTTATGCAACGATCCTGTAACAGTCTTCAACTATAGACTACTGTAAGCCCTTTCCTTCAAACTCTTTATATGTACGTATATATGTATATGTGAATGTAGAACTGTTATATTTGTATATATTGATCTTGTCATTATTTTTCTTGAGTGATATTGATCATCTCTTTGTTGATGATAAATAAATTGTTTCAAAAACTAAGTAGATTAATGACCTTCTTATTAAAAAGTATCGTGCGAAATTCATATTTTATTAATTTGTAGATAAACTAATATATCACTAAGTTGATAATTTAGAAATGATCTTTCTGTATGTATTTGTTTGCGAAAAACATTGCAAATATTGTTCTAAAAAGGATAATGGGATACTATATATCCTAATTTTCTTGAATCTTTATTTGGTCAGCCATCTTATCTTGGCGCATATTGTGTTGTTTTGACGATAAATTAAGTATAGGTTATTTTTGCATAACATAGGGACATAAAGTGCAATTACACTAAACTTGTTTTCAGGTAGAGATCACTTTTAAGAAGATGGAATCAAACAGCAAACTTAGCATGAAAATACTAATTGACAGAAAAGGGAAACGAGTTCTTTTTGCCGAAGCAGAGAAAGACGTTGTGGATTTTATGTGTACCTTCTCTTCCTCTATGCATCTTGATTCATTGAAGGGATGCATGGGTAAACTTTATGGAAGCGTTGAGAATTTGAATAAGAATGGTTATGCATCTTCATCATCAACCACAAGACCATTATATCGGTGCCCAAATGCAGAGATTTTAGATAGATCTAGAAATCATGTGTATTATCCTAATTCTTGCAAGCTGTACGTGTCTGATAATCCTGAAGCGATGTGCCCTAGGCACAGGATTAGGCTAACCCAAGAGTTGTCTTATGTTAATGGTAATGGTGGAAATAATGGTGAAAATGGTGGAAAGGTGAAAGGAGGTGTAACATACATGATCATGGATGATTTGAAGGTAAAAGTAAAACCAGAATCATCCTTCCAAATCACTGCGCTGCTAAGAAAGCTTCACGTTAGGGACTTGGGAACCTTGGAGGTCAAAGATGTTAATATGACGGACATTGAGGTATTTGCATTTACTCAGTATATTAGTTTCATCAATTTTTACAGTTTTATGTAATTTATTTTTACCTATTTATCTCTTCTATATATGTATAGGTGTTGAAGATAATGGAAGCGTCACTGGAATCAGACACCATTCTTACTGACGTGTTTCTCGAGAGGGCATGATTTCAGAACTAATCTTTCTTATATTCTGTGATGCTTTACTTTTTTTTAGTTTCCTTTTCTTTTTCTTTATAATTTCTTCATTGTGTGTAGCCTGTGGGATCACATTTTCTCCACTGCAAATTTAGTTTCTTGTTCTTCATCATGCAACTTTGAAGGCTTGTAATGTTTGTAATTGATTTTCCCTGAAACCTAATGCTTGGAAAATTGACATTTGTTAAGAAACGGTTTACTATTTATATTCTTAGAATTTAATGTTTGTAATTTTGGTGATATATGTAACCTTTGTTTTAGAAAAACAAATAGTATATTGATCGTTTATATTTTACATCGAATATCGTGCATGGTGTGAATTAGTTGATAAAAAATTATTAAATAAATTAGGAAAATAAATAAATTATTTGAAAAAAATAGATAAAAGATTTCTTACCAATCAATTAAAAGTAAGAGTGCTATATTAGTTTTAACGGTTTTTTAAATAGAAGTATGATAGCTAAATATACCATTTTTACTTAAAATTAGTGTTTCGTTTGTATTAATTTATTTCAAAACCACTTGAAGTGAGTCTAATTTCTTAAAAACACTTTTAAACTTTAAAAATTCCTTTTGACATATGTGATTCTTAAAAAATTATTATTGCAAATATCAAAGTATATATTAATATTTATAACTAAAAGTTACCATTTATATTAAAAAGTGATTTTTTAATTAGGGATTTTTAATTATAACGTTTTCAACTACATTTCACCTTTTTACTTAACTATTTAATTAAAACCCAACTAAAACAAATAAAAACTCAAAAATCTCCTTTTTATTACTAGTAAAAACAACAACAACAAAAAAAGCACAAAAAAACTATTAAAATTTTATATCAGACTAAGGTGTCGTTTGTTTTTTTAAGTAATAAGTGCTGAATGCTGAATGAGCAGATGAATAGAACTTATTCTGTTAAGAGGCAGTGTCTGAATGATTCAGATTTAGTTTGAAATCTTAATGAAACAGACCGATTAAGAGGCATTCAGATCTGAATTGGTCAGGAAAAACAAACAGTCTGATTGATCCAATGTCTTAATGAATCAGATTAAGATCTCATTAAGTGCAAACAAACACCCCCTAACAACAAACGCTTCCTTCTTTCTTCTTACCCTTCTCTCGTATCTAATCTTCCCAACAACAAACGCTCTCTTGCACAAGAAACGCTGCGGCAACAAGGTCTTATCTTTCTCGCCAACAAGGTCTCACCTTCCCACCAACAAGGTCTCACCTTTCTCGTTGGCACCATCTCGTCACACAAGAAAACCGATACCATCTTGGATCGTTCTCCACCATCATCAAACCGGAGATGGCCATCTCCGGCACTCTGCTGCACAAAAATCTGCCGCCATCTTGGGCCATTCTCCACCATCCCCACCTCTGTTGCATAAGGAAACCGTTCAGCAACGAAGCTGCTCCACCAACGAATCCACTCCACCAACGATGAAACCGATCCTGCACAAGAAATCCGCCATCTGGACCCAAGCCATAGCCACCGCTCTCCGCCGCTTGGACCCAAGCCTGCACAAGGAAATCACTTTTCTTTGCCTTTTTGTTACAATTTGTGAACAAATTTCTTTTTATTATTTTTTTCATTTAGATGTTTGTTCTTTTGCAGGAGATTATGAAGATATCGAATCTTCTTTTACAAAGCTTCCTTTGTTCCAATGCCGAGTGTGAAGAGATCGGTTTTTGTTCTTTGAATTTTTTATTAATTATGTTCCATTGCCGAGTGTGAAGAGATTGGTTTTTGTTTTATGATTTTTTTAATATCTGTTCAAAAGAGTTTTTTTCTTTTTCTTTTAGTTCCAATGTCAAGTGTAACGAGATTTTTCTTTATTTTTTGTTTCAGAGAGTGTGAATAGATTTCTGGTTGTTTTTGTTTCGATCTAAATCTTGATCTGTTTGGTACATACCAATTGGGTTTTGTCATCAAAAGGTTTATCTTTTTTTTTGTTCCAATGCGAGTGTTTCAAGTTTCGTTATTTTTTAATTGTTTTTGCAGAAAAAAATATGTTTGGCACGTATCAATAGTTGGATCTTGGTACGGTAGCTTCGATTGGGTTATCTAAATAAATACGGATATTAACTTTGGACATGGACAAAAACCATTTAAGTTTACGGAAATGTTATTAGGGACCTATCGTGCAATTATAGAGAAAAGTGATTGTATAATAATCGTTATACGAACATGATAGAAATGTAATTGTTACGTACCAAACATGAAATATTGGTACGTACAAACAACAAAATATTGGTACGTACCAACGATAAAATTGTATAGGGATATAAAGGTAAAAAAGCTACCAGAAAAACAAAATTAGGCCTTTTATAAGATTTTTTTAGGTTGGACTTTATAAGTAACATTTGAAATTTTGGGCTCTTATGTAATTTCCTCTTTTAACTATCATAAATTTATTGTGTTCAGCATTACTAGTTCTCTCGATTTGTTTTTGTTATGTAATTTTATTTTACTTTCATATTTTATATATGTTGAATAATATTTAAACTAATAGATTTTTCAACTTAAAATGTTTGTTCGGCTATCTTTTTATAAAATAATCAATTATCTAAATTTTATAAATATAACAAAATTAAAGTTTAAATAATACAAAAACAATATTTTGCAATCTTTCAAGTGGGGAATGTTACGGGATACAACCTACACCAAATAAAATTAGTTCAACTATCGGCTTTTAAAACCCCAAATGTATGAAAAAAAAAAATTTAACTATATGTATTTCTAGCTCCATATCAGTTATATTGGCAATCAAAATAACCTTATTAATTAAATTTTGAGTCTATAAAAATGCTAACTCTGGCCAGTGTTTGGAGGGTCCCAGAAAACTTGGACGGTCAAAGATATTGAATTTGGAATTGATTTGGTACACTCCTCGGAAGATCCTTCATTTCCTTTTATTTCTTTTATTCCCTTTCTCTTTTTCTCTTTTTTTCTATCCACCGACTTTGTATCTAGCATCTTTAGTCAATTTGTATAATAGAGTAGATATTATTGTTTTATAGAGTATCAAATAGTTATCTTTTGCAAATTTTACAAAATTATACAATAAGCAATTTTAATAGGTATTGTAAAATAGATCTTATCTACTTTAAATTTATATTATTATTTATATTTTGATTATAGCAATTATAATTGGAGGATACGGGAGAAGAGCTGCCACTTTATTTTAAAAAGTAGGCTAGCAGCCATTAGTATATAAACAAAAATTAGAAAAGATTAAAGCTTTTAAACGCCTGCAACCTTTCTCTCTTTCCTTCTCTTCTCTCTTCCTTTCTCTTTCTTCTTCCGCCTTCGACCCGACCACCACACAGATGAGTGGACGGTGAAAGGCTCCAATGCCACCAAAGACAGTAATTACAGTGAAACTGTCGAGTGTTACAGTCGTGCCCTAGAAATTAGAAATCAGGTGAGTTTCCTAATTTTAATTTTTATATAATTTTGATTACATTTTGCTTTGATGACGAGATTAGTATGCATTTTTGTACTGTGATAGCACTAGCTTTGCTGGTTTTGGGTCTCAAATAGAAAGAATTATAATCTCCATTACCCATTTATAAAAGTGTTAATTGCAACATTGTTCCATGGCCAATTATACCTCGTGTTGTAAAGGGTGGAATATATTCACGTTTATATGGGTTTTAGCTGTTTGTAGTCACATTGGTTTGATCGAAGAAGGTTTGAATATATTCAAAACTATGGAAAACAAGTATACAAAGTTTTATGCACAGGAGTGAACTTATACTTATTAACTCTAGGTGTTGATCAGTCATGAAGAAAGATTACTATTAGATGCTTAGCATATTCTGCTCGTGAACACATATTCAGTTATGCAACACTCCCAAATGTGTTTGATATGAACATGTGATTAAAGGGAAAAAGATGCTTAGGCATCCTTTCAAGTTTGAGTTCAAGTCATTATTTATATTGTACGCTTTAAATAATACTCATTTCTTTGGGGATTCGAAGAAAATGCTATATTATTCCTGGTTGTGATGGAAATCCATGTTGTTGCGGGACAAAATACTGATGTTAAGGAATTAGTTGCAACAAACACTATGCTAAAGTTGATCGACTAAACAGGCATACTAGGAGCATCATCTCTAAAGAGCCTCATAACAAACTTGGTCAAAAAACCCACGTCTTGATGCGCCCGTAAACCCTTTCTCAATGAATGGAGAGAAAGTTCGCAAATCACCTTCATTTGTACCGGAACTTCGTGAACTAAATGTTGGCAAAGCCAATTATTAAATCTTTGGGTATTCGTGCCAGTATTTACGAACTCTAGGTTAAAAAGAAAGTGTGAACCTTTCGATTGATAAGGAAAGGAGGATGATTCTCGGACGAGTATAGGGAACAACACAGGAACCAGGTTTTAACGAGTGTAAAAAGGGTATAAACTTTTTGTAACTAAAATTTAACTTAATATACAAGGTCTACTACGAATTCCATTGTATTGCTTACAAATTGTTTAGGTGCTTTGTGATATTGATGTAGTTTTCTTATTTGTTGCATATGATGGAGTTTGTAAGGTTCCAGTGATAAATTTTGTCAACTCAATTCTAAGTTGAAAATTATGCAATCCCCTCTCTCTCTCTCTCTCTCTCTCTCTCTCTCTCTCTCTCTCTCTCTCTCTCTCTCTCTCTCTCTCTCTCTCTCTCTCTCTCTCTCTCTCTCTCTCTCTCTCTCTCTCTCTCTCTCTCTCTCTCTCTCTCTCTCTCTCTCTCTCTCTCTCATATCTTGTATCCTATGTTTGACTTTAGATTATATCACAAATGGTTTACTGCAAATTATTATTGGATTGTTTTTGCAAGTTGATTATAGGTGAAGGTTTTTAGCAGGTGCAAGATATTTCCACTTCGTGTTAATGAAAATTTTGAAACTTTGTAGCTTGTAACAGGAGTGTGAAAGAATAGATTGAAATATCGTGAAAGTTTTTATTATGAGCGCTAAACATGTTTTATAAACATGAAAACGGGATGGCAGAAATTTCTACAATAAATACATATTTCTATATTTCATTTTTCTAAGTAATATTTCTTTTCTTAATCCAAATATGTTATCTTAAAAAAAGTAAAACGGAAAATATATTCTGATTCAAACAAAACCCAAGGATCATGACAATGACAATAACACATGTGACATTAAAATTAACGATGAACGCTTTCTAATCACAACTTTGGGTAATTTTATTGAGAATGATAAAGGACATTAGAGTCATTACCATATACATAACAAAGGTTTACTACAACTTCAAGTTATTTGAAGGAGTTGACATGTTTAGTAGGAATTATTAGGCAAACTCTCTCTCAACAGCAAAAAACATGATCCAATCTGATTGATAAAGAATCTGGTACAGTATAAATTAAGATCCAACATAACAAGTTATTCGATCATCTTCAACATGAGCAGACCCGAAAAGTTGAATTTGAAAATGACTTCAAGCTCATTATCTGATTAATCTACAGCCATGAATGGATCTAGATCATCTACAATTGGTTCCAAATGTTAATGGATCTTCATCTTCAGGTGCAAAGTATGTTGGAAATGGAAGTAATGATCGGCTTCTTGTACACATCTTTTAAGAAGTCAAAGTTTCTAGTAGCATCTGGAACCTGTAATACACCCAACCCCATCAACATCATCTCCATCCTTAGTGTAAAATGGCCACAACTGTATAGGAGAACGTCGAAAAGTATGTGGTATACAAGTTTAATGTAGCTTGCAAGTATAAACTGATTTCGATAAAAAAAATTGAATTAAAAAGTGATATAGGAAAGCTTATTTGTCTAAAGTGTGCCAACAATAACAAAAAAAGGAAAAAAAAAACACAGTTTCTAAAGACTACAGTATAATGATCAATAAGTGTGAAGCAACCTTCTGTTAATTAAATAATTTAACACACTATTTCTTTTCTTTTCAGTCATTGAGCATTTAGTCTATAAGTATATGATGCTTTTCTCGCCATTTCTAGAAAAAGAAAAAGAAACCGGTGTCTTTGTCTTTACGAAAAGAGTATATATCTCTTTTTTACCTATGTATGTAAATCACACAAAGTAAAAGATAAGTAATCAAATCAAATTAAACCAGAAAAGAAAGTTCAAAATAGTAATCCATTGATTCTCAAAAATCTCCAAAGTCAAATTATATCTACCTATATAATCCATTGATTGACTTCCATTGAAATCTCCAGCAATTGCGCCAAATGAATATTTACTGCAAAACATTAAAATAGAAAAACTGCAGCAGATTACTATAACTTATGGAGGAAAGATCTTAAGATTACAACTTTATATCGTAGTTTGAAATAATATCTACTCAACTTCAATTTAATATCATGTACAGAAATGACATTGACATTTCTAATCACATAGTGCTAATATTTTAGCAAACAGTAATGATGAGATTGACATAAACACAACGACGCTAATATATCGAGATTCTTAGTTTATATATATCTACCCAACAAGTTAATATTTATTGCAAATCAATTCAAAAAATGCAGTATAAGACCAAATTGCTCACTCCAATAGTAAAAGGCTATTGTCAATAAAAATGCAGTAAAAGACTGAAAACATTAAGTAACTTTGTGAATATATGCACTAATAACTTGTCATCATATCATCTAAAAAAATCCTAATTCAGATACCCTATTCTCGTTGCATCTTATTAACACAACAAGAATTGTGTATATGAAAAATTCCACAATAAAAAAATCTAAATAATTATCTAATTGTAATTTTTGTTAAGGGAGAAAAAAGAAAGAGGAGAGGAAGAACGTACCGTGGCTGTGGTATTGGGTTGCTCGGAGTTAGGTATGTGATGTCGCATAGAGTAGTTCGAACGAATCGGAAATGTTGCAGACGGTGTTGATGGGTTGTTGTGGACCGTGACTCAAGCCCGGAAGAGAATCGCTGATGTATCTGTAGAGGCGCGGTGGTGATGATTGGGCTCGAACGAGGGGTGGTGTTGATATGCTGAACGGAGGAGGTGGTGGTTGGTTCAGAGGTGAAAAGGGAAGAGAAGAAAATAAAGAAAGGAAAAGGAATGTGCGTTTGATTTTTTTAAAATTTTTGTTTATATATTAATGGCTGCTAGCCTACTTTTTAAAATAAGCTGGCAGCTCTCCTCCCTTATTCTCATTATAATTGTAACTCTAATAATTAATTTTAATTATTTGTAATATTTTATTTTAATTTAAAATTTATCTAATCTACTATTTTTTTAATTTTGATCTAATAAACCATATATCTTATCCTAGTTTTCAAATATTTTTCTAAGAATTAGAATATTTAACAACCATTGGATACGATCTTATATTTTCAATATAGGCCGTTCAATTTTTTATCTTTATTTAAAATCCTTTATCCAAATATTAACCGTTAGATATGATTTTATGTATTCCATCTCGTCCGTTCAATTTTAATCTATATCAAAAGTCCTTTATCCTAATAACCACCGTTAGATGCGATCTCTTATCTTCAATCACATTAGTTCAGTTATTATCTATGTAGAATTATTGTTCTATAAATATAGTTGTATATGCTTTCACATTCACCACCACTTATACACTTTCAATATCCCTCACACACATCTTTAAGCATTGTTAGGATTTTAATCAATAGTTTAGATTAATTATTATTATAAATCTGATCATGCTCTTTTGGAAAAGTGGAAAAGAAATATATTAAAGTATCAAATACATCTATCCTTTTCTATTCTTTTGGAGAAGTGGAATAGTCACTTTTTTGCATGATTTGTCCCACATAGGAGGAGAGATGAAAAAAATATTAGTATAAATATGCTTACCCATCCATTATATCCAAAAGGCCTAAAGGCTATGAAGGCGAAAGAGGAATAGGCAAAGCCCCACACGCGCGCACCACCACCACCACCCACCGGCCCGGCCCGGCCCGGCGTGGTCGTGGGCCGTGAGGGAGTTGGGGAGTCAAAAAATGAAAAATGAAACACCTTTTCTGAAAGGATTCAAGGAGAAATAAGTTGGTTCTTATAGTGGTCGGTTGGAGTTCAAATCCTATCATCCGAAAGACATAACGTTCACGCATTCAAGACGCCATAAAGCCAGAATATTCTTCTCCAGCAGTTACAGGTCTGAAATTGAAAAGGTGTAACATCTGTAACCTCCAAAAACGTGAGCCTTAATGGAGAAATTGAAGACCCATTTATGATGACGCTTCCGATAGGCCCTTACTCTCCCATTTCCCTATAAACAGAGACTCTCCATCACTTGCCAAAGGTACGAATACACCAGAAAAGAATAACACTTTGCCTCTCTAGAAACGCTCTTTGTTTTTTCCGTTAGAGATACCGGTACACCAGAATATCTTTTTAACAACAGTAGGTGTACTTTGTTATTGCTTTTCTTTCCGTGTAAGTGTATTTGTTTCCTGTAAGCGTATTTGATTTTTTTGTAATCGTATTTGATTTTGCCGTAATAGTTAGTTTACGCTAAAATGATTTTTATTTCTTTTACTTTTGGATTTGTCAAAACGGGTGATTATTTTAATCATAATTTAAAAAGATATTCATTTTCTTTACTTACCAGTTGTTTTCTGAAATGGCTCTTCCTGCTTCGGCTAGTTGGTTCTCCTTTGAACGCAAAGCCATTTCTCGACGTGAATAAGTTGGAACACCTTAATGGTTCTAACTACAAGTGTTGGGCACAAAAGGTCATGATTTGTCTTGAACAGTATGAACTCGACTTTGCTATAGTCGAGGACCCTCCACTTATGGAAATTGGAGCTCATACTGAACAAGAGCGAGCTAGACATCTTACTCTCGAATCCAGGTTCAAAAGGGCTAATACTATGGCTTGGGGCTGGATGTTGAACAATGTTACTAACCCCATCTTTGATCTCCTTACCAAAGAGAAATCGGCAAAGGTCATATGGGAAACTCTCGAAAAGAAATATGGGGCTGATGATTCTGGTAAGAAAAAGTTCGTCACTGGGAATTGGTACGATTTTAGACTTATGGATCAGAAACCCATGACTGAACAACTTCATGTGTACGAGAACCTATGCGCGGAGGTAGTCGTAGAAGGCACGAAGATGTGCGAAGTTTTTCAAGCCAACATTTTGCTTGAGAAATTTCCCCCATCTTGGAGTGAATATTGTAACCACCTCAAACACAAAAAGAAGGAAATGACCCTCCAAGAAATCATCAGCCACATGCAAGTCGAAGAAGCCAATAGACTCAAGGATAAGTCTCTTTCTTTCCCTCCTCATTCCTCGAAGGCTAACCTTGTCGAAAGTTTTGGGTATGGTAACAAGGACAGGTTCGAAGGTAATGGAAAACAGCAAGGCGCTAACAATTCCAAATCTGGGGGGAACAAGAACCGCAACAAAGCCGACAAACAAAACAGAAGGTTTAAAACCTCTAGTAAGATTCAGAAACCCAAGGGTGCTTGTTATTGTTGTGGTAAAGGACATAGAGCTTTTGAATGTACTCTTAGATTTATTCCTGATCCAAAACCTGCTGCAAACCCAACTGAAACCGAAGAGATAATCGTCGCGGTAATGGTTGAGGTCTGTTTGGTGGAAAACAAAAGCGAGTGGATCCTTGACACTGGGGCCTCACGACACTTCTATGCAAACAAAGCCTTGTTCAAAAAGTACGAGGAAGCAACCAATGGTGAATGCGTGTACCTGGGAGACTCATCTACTGCTACAGTCCTCGGAAAAGGACAGGTTACTCTCAAACTCACTTCTGGTAAGATCCTTGAGTTAAACGTTGTTCTCTTCGTCCCCTCGCTCCGTAGGAACTTGGTTTCCGGAGCTTGGTGGGTCCTAGGGTGTTATAAAATTAAGTACGAAAATAAAGGAACCACAATACCGCAAGTGCACGGTTATCTAAGTAATATCCGATAAATCGGTTTTCGTTCTCAGAGACAGATTAGGTTCAACTCTAGTATTAATCAGATAATAGAAATAATTGCTTGACAGAAAAGTAAATTAATATGATTTTTGTTTGGTTTTCTTAAGAACTAAATATGCAATAAAATAAAGACTAAAAACAAATAACTGAAAAGAATTAATAAAGTAAAAGGACCAACTTCAGAGATGAGATATACTTGAGGCTCGAAAGGAATCCACCTAATTAACGTAATCTATGCAATGTTTAAGGGTACAATTGGTATTATAATATTAGTCGGGACTCTAATGTCTCCTAGCCCCCGACAGGGTGGACCTAGAAGCTATCCTAAAGTACTATAAACCCCTATATGGGCGAATATGCCTATTCAGATGATATGTATTTACCTCTTTGGCTATGTAATTAGTTAAGCCTGTCGGTTAATAACGAATATTACACGGGTATTACCTAAGCTGTATTCAAACCCCCCCGTCGGATGTTCACTTCGCCACTAAAGTGAATAGCCCAAATACTAAAAGCTATTTCTAGCTGTACCGAAAAGAAATAGTGATTAAGAACAAAATAATATCCAATATATAAGACTCAATTCAATTTAAATCATAAAAATTCCAAATTCAAAACATAGAATAAATTAACTAGGGTTCATCCCTTAATTGCAATTCTCAAGTATATGAAAGTTTAGCTCATAATATAATTAAATACTGAAATTAAATATAAAGAAGTCATAATTCAATTACGGAAAAGAAATTGATAACCTAAAGGTTGGGTTGGCTGTTGTTGGAAGAACGAAATTCCTCCAGCTCTAGCTTTTCCTCTGCCTTCTTGCTCTGACTTGAAAAATATGAAGCCACTGATGTAATTCTCTGAATTGTGTGTAAAAAGGAGGCTAAATGGTCTATTTATACTTGTAAAAACGGATTAGGGCTTTAGTTAAGAGGATTAGGTCAAATTATAAAAAGCCCAAGCCCATATTTTCTTTTAATGCCCGTAACTGGTGTGCATCCTTTAGTAAAACGGCTGTAACTTTTGCATCTCAACTCCAAATGGGCTGATTAAACTTGGAGAATTTTCCTAACTTAATAGGCTATCAAACCATGTTTCTGCAACTTCTCTAATTAAGTTCTTGGAAATTCTTTTCTTTCCTTTAGCTCCTCCACTCGATCTAAGACTTTAATTCTCACTTCTCCTCCTTGTAGTGGTTTCTTCATGAATTCATAAACCTACTAACTTTGCACTAAAACAAACAAATTAACGCACAAAAGCTCTAAAAATGCAAATAGTCTAATTCCAAGGGGAGAAAGTGCAATATGACGAAATAAGCATAAAAGTCTATCAAATAAGTCAAATATTCACCTAAAATGATGTCTACTAAGGGATAATATTTAGAACAAATAGGGAGACATCAGAGCTCTTCTTAACAAAGTGGGACTCAAACTAGTTTTCGGGGGGGGGGAATAATTATTACTAAAAATGATGAGTTTGTGGGAAAAGGGTATTTACATAATGGTTTATTTGTTTTAAATACGGTAACCTGTGACTAGTACCAATATAATGAGTTTGTGTGGAAGGGGCTTTTATTTTCTAAATAAGGGTTTGTGTGATTGAACCTTGTAACCTCTAATAAGGACATTTCTAATTCTGCTTATATGTTTGAATGTTTAGATGTGTGGAATGGTAGATTAGACTATCTTTCTTCTCTATTCTATTAAAAGGCTAAAATCCCTTGGACTAATAAGGTCGATGACTTTATATATTGGTGGGGCCTAGGGTGTGATAAAATAAGATATAATTAACGTGCAAATAACACCCTAAACTACACGGTTCTGCAAGTATACAGATCGTATGCAAGTTTTAGTTAATGATTAAGATTCGTTTGGCAGAGACTACAGAGGTTAGGAGAATCTTATGCAAATACCAAGTGCAAATAAATTAACGATAGATCAACTAAACGCAAATAAAAGTAAAGAAAAATAAAGATGGATTGATAAACTAATTAACTAAATTAAAACTAAGAATTAAAAGACAGAAATTAAATACGAAAGAGAAGTGATATGAGAATATAGCTCGAGTTATTAGCATGTAATCCCCACTAGTTTTGCCGTTCTAAACATGTAAGGGTGAATTATGTAGTATTTCCCTAATCGGTCCCAATTCGCTATCGGTAGTTTAAAATAGGATTTACCTGTGTCAATAAGGCTTCCTAAGCAAACTTTTCCTGTGATTGGTAAATAGTCACAAGAACTAAACCATAGTGATTATCTAGCTAGGTTGGGTTGTCAGATCAGACCTAATACTAGACGTTATGTGATAAACATGCAATTAAACACCGTTGTCAATGGTGACCTAATTACTAGATGGTAATTCTAATGGCTGCAGTCCACAAGAACACAGACTATAAATCCAAACACATAAACAGAGAATAAAAACTATAATTCTATTTAAAACATTAAATTCCCAAATTAGATAGATGTCAATCAAAACTAGGGTTCATACATTAATGCTAAAACTCAAGCTAAAGAAATTTAGTTCATGACAGAAAAGAAAGAAATTACAAATTTAGAGGTAAAGGAAGACATAATGATGAACAGCTCCTTCCAGACTTCTCTCTTGTATTGTAAGCTTCCTCTTGGTTTAAGGTTTCACCAAGGATTATTTAAGAGTGTTAAGAGGCTGTATTTATAGTGTATAGGTTGACCTAAATCGTTTCTTTAGAGATAAGTTAAGTACTAGACTCCTAGCCCAACTCAAATTCGTAAGGAAATAAAGATAAACACTGCTGGACCGTTTTGAGCGTATCTTCTTCGTTATTGGTCGGATTGAGCTCCATAAGATACCAAAAGAATCGCAACAGAATTATCTTGACCCTAAAGAAGGAAATTACCAAAATCAGCCTATTTCTTAGGTAAAAACGCACATCTTTAGACGTGTATGCAGAATCCCAGATTTAGGCAGCTTTTCTTTTTCCATCTTTTTAGCTTTTGTTTCCTTATCTCCAATTTCCATGCAAATCTCTTTCCATAAGTTGTTGTCTTTGACTTGGACTCTAATTAATCTCCATAATTATCTTTAAAGCTTCACACTAAATAAACAATTAAACCCAATATACTCTAAAAATATTATGTTTCTAAATCAAGACCCAAAATAGGAAAGTGCACTAAACTAAGCTAAAATCAACCTATAAACTAATAAATAAGCCTAAAATGATGTCTCAGAAGTATATTTTATTATCACAAATGAGGAGACATCATATATTATATGATATGTATAGAGTCCAAACTCGTGGAAATACGACCCTTTAATATGAAAACCTCGAGCACTCTAAACTACCAGAATTAGTACATTCAGACCTAAATATTTTTATAAATTTCACTAGTAGAGAAGAAAACCCATACTATTTAACCTTAATAGGTGTCTAAGTCAGGTTTATGAGAGTATATATCCTAATACTAAATGTGAAACGGAATATTTGTTTATAAATATAAGTCTGAAGTTGAAACCCAACTACTTTGTTGAATCAAAAGTCTTAGGGCACGAATGTTGTTATAAATTCCTTATAATAGCTCTGTGATATTAACGGAATTATCGACGAAGTTAGTGCCTTACACACCCCTACAAAATGACATAGCCAAAGGTTATGATAATCGGTTCTGGCCCACTAACTCAAATGTGGGGGTGATTAGCAAAGGTTACCCGAGTTCTAAGTACGATCACTGTTGGACCAAATACAATAGACTCAATAGTCATGGGATATGACACGAATGTATAAACTGTCTTAATGAATTCATAGCCACTCGTGGTGGTCCTATTGTGAAGGACTTGATGAATTCACGTATAAGGCATATCATTCTAGGAAGAACACGAGGATGAGTGTTCAACTCATAATGAATTCATAGCCAATATATGGTGGTACTTTAGAGAAGGACTTGATGAATTCATAGTCAAAAGTGAGACTCAACATTCATGATAAGAGTGTTAAGGATACGTCCTTACACAACTATCAAAATGTATAAATCCACCAAGTTCATAGCCCGCAAGGGGTGGTCCTTAGAGAAGGACTTGATGAACTAACTTTAGGGTGATGTTTGAGGGAACTATAACTTTCAGTAGGGTAGAGTATTTGTTGTGAGGGTCCCGATCGAAAACCATTAAAGTTCAAGAGTAAGTTCACTTAAACGGAATTTGGGGTTGCCTCACTTCACTATGTGACAATTCAAATCGAAAGATATTGTCACATAAGTACAATTCACCCAAATGCTGGTAGTTATGGAAACTTGTTCACCTACTCTCCTAAAGACCCTGAGTGGGGGATTGTTAGGATTTTAATCAATAGTTTAGATTAATTATTATTATAAATCCGATCATGCTCTTTTGGAGAAGTTGAAAAGATTTATATTAAAGTATCAAACACATCTATCCTTTCCTATTCTTTTGGAGAAGTGGAAAAGTCACTTTTTTGTGCATGATATGTCCCACATAGGATGAGATGAAAAAAATATTAGTATAAATATGCTTACCCATCTATTATATCCAAAAGGCCTAAAGGCTATGAAGGCCAAAGAGGAATAGGCAAAGCCCCACACGTGCGCACCACCACCACCACCCACCCGCCCTGCCTGGCCCGGCGTGGGCGTGGGCTCGTGGGGGAGTTGGGGAGTCAAAAAATGAAACACCTTTTTTGAAATGATTTAAGGAGAAATAAGCTTGTTCTTATAGTGGTCGGTTGGAGTTCAAATCCTATCATCAGGAAGACATAACGTTCATGCATTCAAGATGCCATAAAGCCAGAATATTCTTCACCAGCAGTTACAAGTCTGAAATTGAAAAGGTGTAACATCTGTAACCTCCAAAAACGTCAGCCTTAATGGAGCAATTGAAGACCCATTTATGATGACGTTTCTGATAGGCCCTTACTCTCCCATTTCCCTATAAATAGAGACTCTTTAACACTTGCCAAAGGTACGAATACACCAGAAAAGAATAACAATCTGCCTCTCTAAGAACGCTCTTTATTTTTCCGTTAGAGATACCGGTACGCAGGAATATCTTTTTAACAAAAGTAGGTGTACTTTGTTATTGCTTTTCTTTCTGTGTAAGTGTATTTGTTTCCTGTAATCGTATTTGATTTTGTTGTAATCGTGTTTGATTTTGCTGTAATGGTTAGTTTACGCTAAAACGATTTTTATTACTTTTACTTTTGGATAACCATGTGTGTTTTGTCAAAACCGGTGATTATTTTAATCACAAGCATTTGGGTTTCATTATGAGTTAGTTTCTCAGATATAATTCTTCGTTTACTCTTTCTAGTTCAGATGATGAATCTGAAGACGTTGAATGTTTTGCAGTAGCTGAACGTCAAAGATTACTACAACAAACCCATTAAACCCATTAAACACTCAATTAAAAAAAACCAAACCACCGACCCATTATCTCATATCAACCCAATTGAGCCTCATTTCTTCTGCTTTGCTCAAACATATAAAAAATAAAAACTACATAAACCGCTGCCGCTGATCAAGATGATGAGTTCAACTCATAAAGATGAATTTATGGGTTTGATCTTCCCCCACTGATCTTTCACCCAAATAAAAAAAATTGTATTTGCAACAAGATCGGTAGCTGATTCTTTCATCCAAATCAGAAAATATATATATATGTAACAAAAATATCAGCCACAGATCTTTCTATTATTCATCAACTTAAGAGGTTTGTATTCATTTTTTCAGTAAGTAAAAAACAAGAAGTATTTTTTTCTTACCTTTCAAATTTTGTGATTTAGATGATTTGGTTGTAATAATTTTTATTTACCATTCAGATGTATATATAGACATAATAGAAATTTAATTTTGATGGGAGATTGATGTGTGGAAATAGAGCCGTTACAGATTTGGTTTGATTTTCTGTAAAATAAACTTGTACTGACTTTTTTATTTTTTTCAGGAATTAAAAATGTTTACAGAATGAATAGTAATTCTCTATCTTTAGCAAATGACTGTAGTAATGTAAAGGGGATTCTATTTTACACTATCCATTTGGAAACTTGGTGGGAGATGTAATTTCTATTTTACAGTAGTTTATGTTCTCTATTTTGCAGAGTAAAAAATTGAGGAATGCTGGAGATGCTCTTACTTTCTTTTTAGATCTTCTTTTCTTCAGAAGACCTTTTCTTTTCCACCGACATTCTTCTTTACTCTTATCTCATATAATTTCTCTGCTAATCAGCCAAGTCGATTTGCTCCTGTATTTTAATACTTTTGTTGTTCGCTTTTTGTTTTATCCAAGAATCGCGGCTGATTCTTGTGCTTTCTGTAAGCTTGGAACGCGCGTAAGAGGTATCCTTAATTGATGCATAAGCATTATTTTTGAAATTAAAAAGCTTTGATATCCCCATTGAATCATCGTCAACGTCAATAGCTTGGCAATTCCCGCTCGGAGTTAAGGTTGTAACTATTGAAGGTAAATACTTTCTAATGGTCTGATATTGTAAGGTTAAAGGAGTTTGACATTTTTTGATTTCTTCAATGTTGTTGGTGATGGTGGTGGGTAGATTGCTAATAGTGGATGATGTTTTAGTGTCTTTTGGGGGTGTTGGGGTAAAGGGAGTCGATGGAAAAGGTTGAATCGGAGATGGGGTTATGTTGTTAAATTTTTCTTTTTTTTACTAAGCAAGCCAGCCTTTTTTTTTTTAATTTCATTTCAACAATCCTGTTACAACCCATCTAATACAGCCCAGAGACAAACCTTATTTTAGAAACAAATACACCTGGCCCAAAATACCGGCCCAGTAACCTATCGACCATTTAGACTTACTAATTTAGAACAGCCCATAACACCTATCGACATCATACTAACAGATCAACACTAATCTATTACATTTAATTTCCCAAAATGAACCCTAAAAAATCGTATCTTTACCTCCTCTGCTCTCAGGCGAATCTCACTATCTTTCTTCATTTCTTGGGTTAAATTCTTGAACTTTATCAAGTTCTCAATCATCAACAAGGTAATTTTATTATAGATTTCTTCCTCACTACTGTATTGATTTTTAAAGATTCTATCATTTCTTTCTATCATTTCTTTCTATCATTTCTTTCTATCCAGATAGCATAAATAGCAATTGCAGTGATAGCTTGACTTACCTCATATTCCAGTTTCTTCGATTGGTTATTTTGCAGCCAATTCATTAGATCGTTCCATTTCACTGGTAATTTCCTCCCTATCACGTTCATACATTTTATCCATATTCTTTTCGTATAAGAACATTCCCAATACAGGTGATCTGTATCTTCCATTACAAGGTTACAGTACTCACACATCGGATTTAGTATACTTCCCCAATTCACAAGTCTTTGTTTCGTAGGTGATGTCTCCTAATTTGTGATAGATTAATGTTAGGATGAGACATTATTTTAAGTGATTTAGAAGTCAATAATGTCGATTTTCTTGAGTTTTAGTGCACTTTCCTATTTTGAGTCTTGATTTGTAGAATTATTGTTTTTAGAGCATATTGGGTTTAATTGTTTATTTAGTGTGTAGCTTTAAAGATAATTATGGAGCTTAATTAGAGTCCAAGTCAAAGACAACAACTTATGGAAAGAGATTTGCATGGTAATTGGAGATAAGGAAACAAAAGCTAAAAAGATGGAAAAGGAAAAGCTGCCTAAATCTGGGATTCTGCATACACGTCCAAAGATATGCGTTTTTACCTAAGAAATAGGCCGATTTTGGTGATTTCCTTCTAAAGGGTCAAGATAATTCTGTTGCGATTCTTTTGGTATCTTATGGAGCTCAAACCGACCAATAACGAAGAAGATATGCTCAAAATGGTGCAGCAGTGTTTATCTTTATTTCTATACGAATTTGAGTTGGGCTAGAAGTCCATTACCTTAACTCTTCCTCAAGAAAACGAATTAGGTCTTCTAAACACCTATAAATACACCCTTATATCACTTGTAAATCATCCTTGCCTCATAGTAATTAGTTCTTAAGGTTTTATTCTTCCAGTTTATTGTAGAGAGCAAGATGATGTCTTTTGTAATTTCTTTTAGTTTATTTTCTTCAGGTATGAACTAAACTCCCCATAGCTTGGGTTTTGCATAATGTATAATCTATGAATTCTAATTCTTCTATCTAAGTTTCTTTGGGAATTATATGTTTTAATATGATATTAGCTACTTACTTTATATTTGTTTATGTGTTTTGATTTAATGTCTTTCCTAGAACTGATCACTTTAGGATTGTTTTAAGAGTAGTTAGATGGTCTCCTTGACAGGGTGTTTAACTATTGAACCACCACATAATGTCTAGTGTCGATAGCAGTTCTGACAAAACATACTTCTAACTAGATAGTCATTAGGGTTTGTTTTAACCACCGTATCACCAAGATTGCAGTATTTGCTTAGGGCCTTAGTGGCGTTTGATAACCCTATTTGAAATCACTTATTGGTTGTGACGTAGCCCCCTTAGTCGCTCTCAAGGTCTAAGATTGGGGAATTTAGAATCCTGACTAAGTATACCAAGAGCTAATATTCTCCCTTATTAACTAGATTTATAGATAGAATTAGAAGGATTAGTGCATACTAGCAAAACCTAAGCTATATTTCTCATCTCATATTCTTATCTTTTATTTTACTAGTCTTTATTTTCTTAGTTTTAATTCTTAATCTCGAAAATTACTTGCTTTAATTTACTGTTCTCTAATTATTCACTTTTACTCGATATTCTTACTCACGCAATTAACACACTTAAGTCCCTGAGAACGAACTCTATTTATCATTAAAACTTGCATACGTCCTGTAATACTTGCAGTACCGTGCCTGTCTAGGGTGAGAGTGCGTAGTTTCTTGGCTTAATTTTATCTTATTTTTATCACACCCTAGGCGACACCAGTAGGCAATCTGTTAATGTGAGTAAGCCAGAGACCGAATTTCTATTTAGGTAGAATCTTTGCTTTCCAAATACTTCTACACCAGCTAACTTGATTACTCTTCTGTCTCAGGCCTTCATATACCTGTGCGGTGCTGATACAGAATTTTCTTTCTTTGTCAGAAGGCATTTTATTTTGTCTCTATCACCAGATACTTTAACATCCTTAGTCAACTGATTCATAAAGCTCCAAGTACCCTTGAATATAAATTTTGATACTTCACTGTTTATGTAGTATCCTGAGGCTAGATTACTGCCCCTTAACTTGGTACCCTTAACTTGGTAGAGATTCTGGTGATTTGGTAACCAATAGTCACACCACAACGATATATCCTTTCCATTACCAATATAATATTTAACCATCCCTTTAGCCCCATGAGCAGTCTTGAGGAATGTCAATTTGCCAAAAAGAATTATCCTTTAGCAGGTTTTTATGTACCCACTGAGACCATAGTGTATTTCTTGGTAAGTAGCATTCCCACTGAGGTTCAGGTTATTGTTAATTGGTGTGGTTAAGTTCTTGGGTTGCGGATTGATATTGAGAAGGCTGGGTAATGTGTTTGGTTGAATTTTGTTGTTGGCTGGGGATGATGTTCTGTGTTAGTTAAACGGGGTAACTGATAAGATGTTGTTTTAGGAGTGGTGGTGGTTGTAGTAGTCAGTGATTGAAGAATTGTTAAGTAAGAAGGTTGTTGGAAAGTTTTACGTAATGGAGAAGATGATTCCCCGTTGATTACTTTTCCAAGTCAGCATCCTAGCGTTGAAGATGATTGAGTCCACATCATCAAAGAGCTTGTCCAAGTCAGCATTTGTATTAACCTCTTTACCTTTATTATATTATCTTCAGTTATCACCCGGTTAATACACTGCGTATTATCTTTCTCTCTCATAGCCTTGAAAGTAAAGACGTTTTAAGTTGAGTCTGTTATGTTGATTTGACACCCTCTTTCCGCTTGTTGATTGGCTCGAGGAAGAACAGTAGCCTTTCTCTTCTCAATCACGCTACGTGCAGTATCAACAATGGCAGAACCAACTAATCTTGTAGAAACTTTGATCCAACTTCCAATTTTGGGTATAAAGCCATAAAAGATGGGCATATTTAGCTTCCAATCGATCTTAACTCGTGTAAATGACTTATCATCAACTACTTTTCCCAGAGGTAGAATGATTTCGTGAACAAATCCGATTTGCTGGAGCATTTCTCGGATGCTTTTAGGGTTTAACACTTTAGGAGTAAGCCCATAACGTTGTACCCACAGGGTTGTATGGTCGACCCTTTTTTTGATTGTTAAAGTCGTTAAGAGACAAGTGTTTCCCCATAAGAGTCCAGGGTCCCATTTCCCAAACTAAACTTTTTTTTTGGGGTCAAGCCCAGCCAATTTTATATCATTAAGCCGAAAACCAATCGTTACAAGAGCCCATTATTAATAAGGCCCAAAAACATTACATATCTCCTATTAGTCCAATGGACCACTACATTCCAAAAAGATAGACAAAAGTACTTCTAAAAATCTATCAGACCAAAACATCTAACTATTACAATTTACTTTTCTCTTTCCTCGGTCGGCTTATCGTCTCCACTCCACCGCCGTTTCAGCAATCTTCTCCGCTCCAAAGGATTTCGTTTCACCAAGTTCTCAACAAGGTAATCAACAATCTTTTCATATAACTCCTCTTCACTCACATATATTTATTAAAGTTTCTGCTAATCATTCAGGTATTCTCATTTTCTAGGGTTTTCGATTTATTTACAGTAAACCAATCTTAATCTTAGATTTTAAACGGCATCTACTCCAAATCCGAGCAGTGAAACAACATTTCCAGAAAAGGTGGCTCCTATCCTCACTCGCCATACCACAGAACTCGCATATAGAACTAGAATATAGAACTAGAGATAAGTCCCCAATTCATTAATCTTTGTTTTGTGGGTAATTTGTCTAAGTGAGCAAGCCAATATATGAATTTATATTTCGGTAGCCTCTTTTTTTTTTCAGATGATATTGGACCAATTGTTAGTAGTCCCTTTCATCCTGATATGATTATAAACCTAAGATGTAATAAATTTACCTTTTTTCGTACAGGTACACTTTATTTCATCCTCAGCATCCGAGATTTTGATATCTTTAACAATGTCCTTCATAAAGCTCAACATTGGAGGCCACTTCCACCTTTCATTACAATAGAATTGAGCTAGCTTACTATTTACATAATACCCTGAGGCAAATGTACATAATACCCACACTTTTTCTTTTATCTTGTACGTTAGCAAATTTGAGTAAGAACTTGTTTTTTCCTTTACGTTTGAATCTTACCGGTAAGATTCCAATGTTTCTGAATGAAGTTTCGATAATATTGTCATGGTGTAGCAGTTTTGCCATTAGCTTTGGCTCTTTTGCTTTCTGATAATGGAACTCACTATCTTCAGATAGTGTAATAGCCCCTTCCTTTGCATCAGGATGAGACACAGCATAGGCATTCAAGTATTGTCACGGCCAATTGACAAGGTAATAGTACACCCTTTAGTGTTGCTTAGCATTTCTCTGATATTCTGCCTTTTTCCCACTATTTTGTGTATATTTTTTATTTAGTTAGTTAATAAATAAACTAGGATGTGGATTTTAGGTCTAATATGCACTCTTAGCTAGTAAATTTGTTGTTATACTTAAACGTACTATGAAAAGCCTTCAATTGTTGGGTTTTACTAGGGTTCTTTCTAGAATAAGGTTTAAGCACTTGTATCCAAGCTAATAAAGATTTATGGTCATGACACTCGGAATCTGATTGAATTCCAGATCTCGTGTGATTGTGCATTTCTGGATCACAATTCTGGATATTTTATCACTAATTTCTTGTTTAGATCGTGTCGTCAAAACTGTGGAAAACCACGGGACCGCTTCCTAATATGAAATCTACTGTTGTAAACCGAATATCTAATGTAAAACTGGATGCACAAACAGAGTATCTTTATACCTGTTTATTTTACAATTTAAATATGTTGAATAGTTGGCAGATACTTTTAGGGACGATCCTGCTGAATTATTAAACCAAATGAATTTGGCCATGAAGTGTTGGTCTTGCACATCTAATCACAATTAGAGTATAAGGTTAGTTTTGTTTGTAAATTCGCATAAACTTCATAAATGAAAAAAAATTCTTACCAACTGCTTCCAAATTTAATATTGACCCGTTTCCATTATTACTTCGGTTGCTAGTTATTACCATGGCATTGGTTACTTCACCTATTAATGCAACATATGGTTTCTCTGGCTGATATTTTATATTCTCCTCATATATTCCAGTTTTTATTTTAATATTAAACCTAACAAAGTAAAAAACAGATTAATAAATTATTTAACTCAATGGTTTTCCACATGTGAAAGAAACATACCTACTTAGGCTATTATTTGGTACACTTGCTAATTGTCTAGGTAATGGTAGTAAAGTTTCTTGTTCCATCTTTGGCTATATATGCATGTAGTTCTTCTGATGGGCAATAATTAGTAAGATCGAAGAAAATCACAGCTAGAACTAGCAAAATTATATTCTACAAAAAACAAATCAAACAAGGCTAGAGAATATTCATGCAATACATACTAACATAAAAGAAATTCCAAGGTAATGGTATATATTATAAATATTTTGTGATTGTAAATTTATTATATTGAATATGCAAGTTTATTCGTTAATAACCTATATAAATCATATGTACCTGAAATTTCATGGTTAATTGAACTAATCGAAATAATGTGACACGATTTGGTTTAAAGAATATTCAAAAGACTACTAGTTGTATTACAAATAATCAATGTCTTTTGCATATTCTTTAAAGCCAACCGTGTCACATTATATCGATTAGTTCAATTAACCATGAAATCTCAGGTACATATGATTATTATATAAGTTATTATTGCATGTTCAATATAATAAATTTGTAATCACAGAATATGTATAACGAATACCGTTACCTTGGAATTTTTTTATGTTAATATGTATTGCATGAATGTTTTCTAGCTTTGTTTGATGAGTTTTTTGCGGAATATAATTTTGCACATTCTAGCTGCTGATCGTAAGAATTACATGCATATGTAGCAAAAGACAATCAAGAAACTACACTACCATCACTGAGGCAGTTAGAAATGTACCAAATAATAGCCTAAACATGTATATTTGTCAATAGCACGGGGAAAATCATTGAGTTTAAATATTTTATTAAGTTTCTTTGTTTGGTTTAATATTGAAATAAATGCTGAAGTGTACGAGGAAAATGTAAAACCGGCCCAAAGAAACAATATGTTGCGATAATTGGTGAAGGAACCAATGTCACGGTAATAATCAACAATCCAATCCAAGTAATAATGGGAAGTGGTCAATAATTCAATCAGCCGCCGTTGGTAAGAATGTTTTAAATGTGTATAGCCAATACTTCTTGGCCATAACGTTTGGTTCAATAATTCATCAGGATCAACAATGGGTCAAGCACTAGCTCTGAAAGTATCTGCCAAATATTCATTCAGTATTTTAAATAGACAGGTATAAAGATACTCTATTTGTGGATCAGGGCATCCAATTTTACAGAGACGGTTAGATATTCTGTTCAGAACAGTAGATTTTATATTCGGAAGCGCCCTTGTGGTTTTGCAAAACTATTTTAAGTAGGGTTTAGATTTCATACTCTAATCGGAAATACCAACTGGAGTAAGAACCACCTGATAATGGAAAACTACTAGTAAAGATAAGATTTGCAATAGTGTAAGTTCGCAATTAGTTGGTATGAAGAAAACATTGGTGTTGTACAAAGGAAGAGCTCTTAGAGGAGGAAAATCCAATTAGGTCATGCATGAATATGAATATCGTATTCATCCAAAATCATTTTACAGAATAGTCAAGGAACTCCACGATCTTCTTCTTTTTCAATACATTAGAGACTTATATTAATTTGGATAAGATCTAATTACAAATCACTTATGTACCAAGCTTGCGAAAATGAACTTGCTTTTTTATTGGGTTATTGATATGGGAAAAGTGAAGTTTTAGAAGTTGTCAACTTGTTACACAAATGAGGCTACTTAATGCAAATAATTTTCGGTATATTGATAAAATTTATACTAATATTATTTATAAAAGAATAATAAATTTACGTGACCCTACTAAAGAGTTGTGATGAGAATTGAGGAGTTCCTGCAATTTTTCTTTAGCAAAGATTAAACCACTGAGTGTAACTGAAAGTATATCTACACTTTTTCCTTTTTGTGATATTTTACGTAATGTACACATATATATATATCATCATCAGCTGAAACTATTAATAAATGCAAAATGATCAATTTATAAATAACAAAATATATAACTGTTGTTTTGTAAATTTCACTTGCTTTAGTTAAAGGTCAGAGAGTTTCATTTACATGTTATGTAATAAGGTTTACAATTAAATGCTAATTTTGCTTTTTGCTTAAATGAATTTGTGATGCAGATTATTTGAGGAGATACAATCATACATTCAATACTGAAAGTATATTGTTTTTTCTGCATCAAGAATCATCTTTTGAGTTAACTATAATAACTAAGATTTATGGGAACAGTATCAGATCCAAAGGTTCAAATAGTGTTGTCTATTGATGTTGGTTTGTCTTTTATGCAGTTAGTGTATTTCTTTTAGGTTTCATGTTAGCTGCAAGGTAAAAAAAAACAAGCTTACATGTGCCCCTGGTCCTTGTCTTATGCAACTATTGGTTGCTGGAAGATATAAAGAATTTTTTTTGTTTATATTTTCATTTACATAATTTAATTTTACTTACAGAGGCGGCTAGGCAACTCAGGTGCTTGATTGGTATTGTTTCTTAACAAGTTCTGTACTGAAAAGTATATGGTTACTGAGTTGTTATTGAACTGTAATAGTTGAGGCTGATAGTTTGATGAAACTGTTTCTAGACAATGGCTATTGTTTGTTCACATTTTTTATCTATTTTAATTTCTTTATTATATTTTTATCAGAGAGAAGTTTAGGCCGATCCTCAAGATAACCGATTAAAAGGCATTCAGATCTGAAATGGTCAGGAAAAACAAACAGTCTGATTGATCCACTGTCTTAATGAATCAGATTAAGATCTCATTAAGTGCAAACAAACACCCCCTAACAACAAACGCTTCCTTCTTTCTTCTTCCCCTTCTCTCGTATCTAATCTTCCCACCAACAAACGCTCTCTTGCACAAGAAACGCTGCGGCAACAAGGTCTTATCTTTCTCGCCAACAAGGTCTCACCTTTCTTGTTGGCACCATCTCGTCACACAGGAAAACCGATACCATCTTGGATCATTCTCCACCATCATCAAACCGGAGATGGCCATCTCTGGCACTCTGCTGCACAAAAATCCCCCGCCATCTTGGGCCATTCTCCACCATCCCCACCTCTGTTGCATAAGGAAATCGTTCAGCAACGAAGCTGCTCCACCAACGAATCCACTCCACCAACGCCTAAGATGAAACCGATCCTGCACAAGAAATCCGCCATCTGGACCCAAGCCATAGCCGCCGCTCTCCGCCGCTTGGACCCAAGCCTGCACAAGGAAATCACTTTTCTTTGCCTTTTTGTTACAATTTGTGAACAAATTTCTTTTTATTATTTTTTTCATTTAGATGTTTGTTCTTTTGCAGGAGATTATGAAGATATCGAATCTTCTTTTACAAAGCTTCCTTTGTTCCAATGCCGAGTGTGAAGAGATCGGTTTTTGTTCTTTGAATTTTTTATTAATTATGTTCATTGCCGAGTGTGAAGAGATTGGTTTTTGTTTTATGATTTTTTTGATTTCTGTTCAGAAGAGTTTTTTTCTTTTTCTTTTAGTTCCAATGTCAAGTGTAACGAGATTTTTCTTTATTTTTTGTTTCAGAGAGTGTGAATAGATTTCTGGTTGTTTTTGTTTCGATCTAAATCTTGATCTGTTTGGTACATACCAATTGGGTTTTGTCATCAAAAGGTTTATCTTTTCTTTTTGTTCCAATGCGAGTGTTTCAAGTTTCGTTATTTTTTAATTGTTTTTGCAGAAAAAAATATGTTTGGCACGTATCAATAGTTGGATCTTGGTACGGTAGTTTCGATTGGGTTATCTAAATAAATACGGATATTAACTTTGGACATGGACAAAAACCATTTAAGTTTACGGAAATGTTATTAGGGACCTATCGTGCAATTATAGAGAAAAGTGATTGTATAATAATCGTTATACGAACATGATAGAAATGTAATTGTTACGTACCAAACATGAAATATTGGTACGTACAAACAACAAAATATTGGTACGTACCAACGATAAAATTGTATAGGGATATATAGGTAAAAAAGCTACCAGAAAAACAAAATTAGGCCTTTTATAAGATTTTTTTAGGTTGGACTTTATAAGTAACATTTGAAATTTTGGGCTCTTATGTAATTTCCTCTTTTAACTATCATAAATTTATTGTGTTCAGCATTACTAGTTCTCTCGATTTGTTTTTGTTATGTAATTTTATTTTACTTTCATATTTTATATATGCTGAATAATATTTAAACTAATAGATTTTTCAACTTAAAATGTTTGTTCGGCTATCTTTTTATAAAATAATCAATTATCTAAATTTTATAAATATAACAAAATTAAAGTTTAAATAATACAAAAACAATATTTTGCAATCTTTCAAGTGGGGAATGTTACGGGATACAACCTACACCAAATAAAATTAGTTCAACTATCGGTTTTTAAAACCCAAATGTATGAAAAAAATAAGATTTAACTATATGTATTTCTAGCTCCATATCAGTTATATTGGCAATCAAAATAACCTTATTAATTAAATTTTGAGTCTATAAAAATGCTAACTCTGGCCAGTGTTTGAAGGGTCCCATAAAACTTGGACAGTCAAAGATACTGAATTTGGAATTGATTTGGTACACTCCTCGGAAGATCCTTCATTTCCTTTTATTTCTTTTATTCCCTTTCTCTTTTTCTCTTTTTTTTCTATCCACCGACTTTTTTTTTTTTTTGGACATAGGAAGGTGCCGAAGCACCAAAGTAAAAGAACCTAAATCATCCTATTCCTAATTTTCCAAATCTAGATGAGAGATCGAAAACACTAAGCGTGTTTCGACCCAAAACCGTCGCCCCGTGCCTAGCTTCCTTAGCAAGCTTGTCCGCCCTACCGTTGAGCTTCCTACAAATGTGGTGGAACGTGATCTGCCCAAACTCTTCAGCGTTGCGGATAATCCTGCGCAGGATAGGTTGGATATTCCAACGAGCTGCTGACACCTGCTTTATACCTTGAACGACCTCAAGGTTATCTGAAAAAATTGCTATCTTCTTCCTTGGATGTGTTGCTCCTATTTGGGTAGCTTTGAGAACCGCGTTGGCTTCTCCTTCCAAGGCCGAGTTGCAATCTTTGTTGTAGCTATATTCAAAAGTTGTGTTATTATTGTTGTCTTTCCCTACGATTGCCATTCCTGTCGGTTCCCATTTGTTATGAAAAGAGGCGTCACAGAAGATTGATAGATCTTTTCTTTGTTCCTCCCCTTCTCGCCCTGCATTTACTTCCTCCTCTCTTTTGAAACCCTTGTATTTTCCTGTTGTCCAGTTTATTCCGTGAATTTCATTCATTAGTTTTTTTGAAGTAATATTAATTCCCGTCCCACAAACTGACGTCCCTTCGTGCACGGCCTTCATCTTCGCTTTCCAGATGTTCCAAAGGTTGATCATAATAAAATCTCGTACTATATTCTCTTCCCATCCCCCCTTTGAGAAAGCTTGGATTACTTTTAAGAACCAATCTTCGATTTTATCTTTTCCATCATTTCCTATTTTAATTTGTAGGATTGATCCGGCCCAGATATCTTTACACATGTTGCAATGTAGAAGTAGATGCTCGATATCCTCCTTACTGTTATTGCACCATAGGCAGTTTGTTGCATCCGCACATTTCTTTTTATATAGATTGTCTCTAGTTGGTACTGCGTTGTTTACTAATCTCCACATAAAAAGCTTAATCTTTTTTGGTATATTGGAGTTCCAGATCGTCTTCCATATTGGTAGGTTCTGTATGGCTTTAGTTTCTACAGTTGTTGCTTTGTTTGTTATCTGTTCTTCTGTAATAACCTTGTACCCCGTCTTTGTATCAAAATTGCCATCTTTGGAGAAAGGCCATATCAGCTTGTCCTTATTATCTATTTCTTTAATTTTTGTTCTTTTAATGAGATGTATAATAGGCTCCGGGAATAAATCATCCAATTTCTCGTAGTCCCATTCATCTTTATTTCTTTTCATTAACTCATTGACTTTTCTGATGGTGGTTCCTTCTGGTTTTTCTAGCTTCCATTCAGTATCTATCCATTTTTCATTCCAGATTTCCGTATCTTTACCATCCCCTATCATTTTTATTCCGTGTTTTTTAATAAAGTCTCTTCCCTCTATAATGCTTGCCCAACTCCATGTCCTGCTTTGTCTGAGTTTACACGTCATTAAGCTAGATTTATTAAAATAAATACCTTTCAATAGTTTTGTAGCTAAGTTTCCGGGGCTCTTCATAAGTCTCCATGCCTGGGCTGCTAAAAGTACTGTATTCATTTTCTTGAAATCTTTGAAACCTAGTCCTCCTATTAATTTGCTTACTGTGATTTTTTCCCACGCGACCCAATGTATCCTGTTTCTTTCACCTGAGCTCCACCAAAAATTAGAAATTGCAGAGATAAGTTTGTTACAAAAAGTGATAGGAAAGGAGAAAATAGACATGTAGTAGTTTGGTATGGCTTGAAGGATTGCTTTGATAAGTACTTCTTTGCCGCCTTCTGAGAGAAGTTTTGCTTTCCATCCTTCCGTGTTTTTGAAAACCCTTTTTGCTATCCAATCTAATGATTCTACCTTAGATCGCTTGTGGCATAATGGTATACCTAGATAATACCCTAGATCTTCTGTCTCTTCAATGTCCATTACTGCAGTTACCTCGTTCTTGATATCTTCTGGTGTTTCTTTACTGAAAAGAATGGCTGATTTTTGTAAATTAATTTGCTGTCCTGATCCCTTGCAGTATATATCTAAACATTCCTTAAAGTGTTCCATATTCATGTTTTCCAGCTCAAGAAAGAAAAGAGAATCGTCTGCGAATAAGAGGTGAGATATCGTCGGACAGTTTCTGTTAATTCTGACACCTTTGATCAAATTTTCTTCAATATAATGGTCTATAATGCTAATTAGGGATTCCGTCATAATAGAGGAAAGAAACGGGGATAGTGGGTCACCCTGTCTGAGACCCCTACCTGGTTTAAACTTCTCTAGTCTATCTCCATTCATATTAATATTAAAGGAGACTGAAGTAATGCAGTTTCTCATCCAACTAATCCATGTATCACTGAAGCCTAATTTGTTCAAAACCTTGAAAAGAAAATCCCATCTTACCTGATCGTATGCTTTAGCCATATCAATTTTTATAGCTGCCATGTGTTTTTTGTTCTTCCGTTTCCTGCTCATAAAAAAAGAAATTTCCTGCGCAATGATAATGTTATCCTGAATTGCCCTTCCTTTAATGAAGGCCGATTGTGAAGGTGAAATTATTGTATTCATAATTTCCCTCAAACGGTTAGATAGAATTTTAGTAATAATTTTATAAATGAAATTAACACATGATATAGGTCTAAAATCTCCAAGGTTCTCCTGTATTGTTCCTTTTGGAATTAACGTAATAAGCGTGTCATTGATCGTTTCCAGAGAACAGTTGTTTTCAAAAAAATCATAAATAATATCTATGACGTCATCTTTAATAATATCCCAGAATTCCTTATAAAACTTACCATTAAGTCCGTCAGGTCCTGGTGCTTTTGAGGCTGAAAGTTCAGTTACTGCTCTCTCAATTTCCTCCATGTCAGGTTTCTTTGTTAGTTCTTCATTCATATTTTCCGTAACTCTCGGCTTGATGTACTCTATTGCTTTCTGCATATTTTCCTCAATCCCTGTTTTTTCTTTAAAGAGCTCTTTATAAAAGTTCTGAAAACAATTTCTAATTCCTTCTGAGTTATCAATCCAATTATCATCGTTATCTTTAATTCTCGTAATCCGGTTCAATTTTCTTCGCTTAATAGTGGCAAGGTGGAAGAATTTCGTATTTTTATCACCAAAGACTAACCAGTTAAGCCTAGCCCTATCGCACCAATATTTTTCTTCCTTGTCATATTCAATTTTGATTCGTTCTTTAATGTCATTTTCTTCCTTAGTAGTATCTCTACCGTTATTAGCTTTATTGATTTGAATAAGTCTATTTTGAAGTATTTTTATTGTTTTTTCGTGGTTCTTGAAATTTTTGGTGCTCCATTTAGTAAGTTCTTCCTTTGTATATTCTCTTCGTTTAATAAATTTTGGTAAGGGGTTTAAGTCATGGGGGGTATTCCAGCTATTGTCAATTACGTTTCTACACTCATTATGATCTAGCCACCTAGTCTCGAATTTAAAGTATTTAATCCCAATATTCATATTTAAATCAAAATGGAGTATAAGGGGGGAATGATCCGACCCTATTGCAGGAGGGATGAAAATATGAGATCTCGGGAACTTCTCCATCCATTCATAGTTTGCCAAGCCTCGATCAATTCTTGTTTTCACGTTTTTTTCACCTTCCATCCTGTTAGACCAAGTAAAAAAACACCCGTTAGAATTAATTTTTGCTAACGAGTTAATATGTGTAAAATCAATAAACGCATTAATATGGTTAATATTCGCAAGATTCTTGCTTTGTTTTTCATTAGTATTTAGAATTTCGTTAAAGTCTCCCATTATCATCCAAGGCTCGTTAATTCCTTCACTCCATTTAGTTATATCATTCCAAGTTTCCATTCTTTGATTGAAGTCATTAGGGGCATGAACAAATACCATATAATACGAGAAAGACAGTTCATTAATGAAAGCAACGACAAAGGAATTACAACTAAAGACAATGGAGAGGTGCACATGAGAGTGCCACAAAACCAGGAAACCTCCGGAGTGGAAAGAAACTCCAGTGGGATCCACAAAAAAAGAATTATCAAAACCAAACCGAGCAACCACTTCACGAGAGTCCACCTCTCGCAACATAGTTTCACAGAAAGCCACCACACCAGGACGAAATTGAGCTATCATCGAGCTGATTCTTGATAATGTTAAGGGCGCTCGAATTCCCTGAACATTCCAAAATATTGTAGTCATTTGAACTTCACGGCTTTTATGGAGTTGCCGCCTCCATTGTTTTCCTCGAAGTGTTCTTCCTCATCTTTTTCTGCGTCGTTTTTGAAACTCCCTTCTTTTTCTTCTTCTAGTTCAAACTTTGAGTAATTATCATCCACAACCCTTGACATGTTATCAACATTATAGTTTTCCTCTTCAGCATTTCGTTTATATTTAATACAGATATGGCCATCCATCATAGAGTTTCGGCTTCTTTTATTTAGACTCTTGTCCGTATTGTTATTTCTCTTAATCCAATTAATGAATGCTTTGAAATCCTCAATATGCCTAGATAAAACCTCCTTAAAAGGATGTAATTTGACTACTTCAGTATTGTTGCTATTTAGTCCAGCATTTATTATTAAAATATTAGTCTCGAAATATTCCTTAGCATTCTTGACTCCTTTCCAATTAATTAGTTTTACAGCAATTTTGTCCTTCACACTAATAGGATTATAAATATGTGCACTAACGTTATTGACTTTACTGCATTTATCCAATCGAAATAGAAGACAATTTCTTCCCTCACTATCGCAATAAGGGTCTGACTCACGGCCACAAAATAACATGAAACAGTTCCTATGCCAACCATAAATAGAATATCTTTTCTGATTTCTCCCAGTAAAATAAAAAATCGCAATATTTCTAGAAATTATCAAAAAGTTGCTGTAAATTATCATAAAGTTGCTGCACATCCAATTCAAGGATCTGTTATTTCCAAGATTTAACTTACCTGCAGAAGTAGCCATCTGTTCAAGGAAGAAACTAATGTGTCTAAGATACATACTCGGATCTAAAAAGAGGCTTCGATTGACTTTTCCAAAGGCAACTTTTGTTATAAATTTTTTGATCGATCCATCCTCTTCTCTTTTGGGTGTCGCAAAAATTTTGATTAGAAAGATTTTTTTGGGTTTGTGAGAAATAGATCTGTAGATTTTAGGGTTATAACTTCTAAAACCCAGGTAAGATCCATCAGAAGATGAACTCATTTCCACCGTAATAGATCGATGGCGGTGGGAGGATTCTTCTGTGAGCGAAATAGATCGATGGCGGTGGGAAGATTTTTCTGCGAGTGTATTAGATCGATGGCGGTGGTGAAGACAGAGGGTCTTCACCTTCAGAGAAGAAGAAAAAAAAAATTGGGAAATTTTTCCTTCAAGATTAAGAGAGAAGCGAGAGTGTTTCAAGGTAAGAGAGAGAAGCTAAAGATTTTCCCTTTTTTATCCACCGACTTTCTATCTAGCATCTTTAGTCAATTTGTATAATAGAGTAGATATTATTGTTTTATAGAGTATCAAATAGTTATCTTTTGCAAATTTTACAAAATTATACAATAAGCAATTTTAATAGGTATTGTAAAATAGATCTTATCTACTTTAAATTTATATTATTATTTATATTTTGATTATAGCAATTATAATTGGAGGATACGGGAGGAGAGCTGCCAGTTTATTTTAGAAAGTAGGCTAGCAGCCATTAGTATATAAACAAAAATTAAAAAAGATTAAAGCTTTTAAACGCCTGCAACCTTTCTCTCTTTCCTTCTCTTCTCTCTTCCTTTCTCTTTCTTCTTCCGCCTTCGACCCGACCACCACACAGATGAGTGGACGGTGAAAGGCTGTAATGCCACCAAAGACAGTAATTACGGTGAAACTGTCGAGTGTTACAGTCGTGCCCTAGAAATTAGAAATCAGGTGAGTTTCCTAATTTTAATTTTTTATATAATTTTGATTACATTTTGCTTTGATGACGAGATTAGTATGCATTTTTGTACTGTGATAGCACTAGCTTTGCTGGTTTTGGGTCTCAAATAGAAAGAATTATAATCTCCATTACCCATTTATAAAAGTGTTAATTGCAACATTGTTCCATGGCCAATTATACCTCGTGTTGTAAAGGGTGGAATATATTCACGTTCATATTGGTTTTACCTGTTTGTAGTCACATTGGTTTGATCGAAGAAGGGTTGAATATATTCAAAACTATGGAAAACAAGTATACAAAGTTTTATGCACAGGAGTGAACTTATAATTATTAACTCTAGGTGTTGATCAGTCATGAAGAAAGATTACTATTAGATGCTTAGCATATTCTGCTCGTGAACACATATTCAGTTATGCAACAATCCCAAATGTGTTTGATATGAACATGTGATTAAAGGGAAAAAGATGCTTAGACATCCTTTCAAGTTTGAGTTCAAGTCATTATTTATATTGTACGCTTTAAATAATACTCATTTCTTTGGGGATTCGAAGAAAATGCTATATTATTCCTGGTTGTGATGGAAATCCATGTTGTTGCGGGACAAAATACTGATGTTAAGGAACTAGTTGCAACAAACACTATGCTAAAGTTGATCGACTAAACGGGCATACTAGGAGCATCATCTCTAAAGAGCCTCATAACAAACTTGGTCGAAAAACCCACGTCTTGATGTGCCCGTAAACCCTTTCTCAATGAATGGAGAGAAAGTTCGCAAATCACCTTCATTTGTACCGGAACTTCGTGAACTAAATGTTGGCAAAGCCAATTATTAAATCTTTGGGTATTCGTGCCAGTATTTACGAACACTAGGTTAAAAAGAAAGTGTGAACCTTTCGATTGATAAGGAAAGGAGGATGATTCTCGGACGAGTATAGGGAACAACACAGGAACCAGGTTTTAACGAGTGTAAAAAGGGTATAAACTTTTTGTAACTAAAATTTAACTTAATATACAAGGTCTACTACGAATTCCATTGTATTGCTTACAAATTGTTTAGGTGCTTTGTGATATTGATGTAGTTTTCTTATTTGTTGCATATGATGGAGTTTGTAAGGCTCCGGTGATAAATTTTGTCAACTCAATTCTAAGTTGAAAATTATGCAATCCTCTCTCTCTCTCTCTCTCTCTCTCTCTCTCTCTCTCTCTCTCTCTCTCTCTCTCTCTTTCATATCTTGTATCCTATGTTTGACTTTAGATTATATCACAAATGGTTTACTGCAAATTATTATTGGATTGTTTTTGCAAGTTGATTATAGGTGAAGGTTTTTAGCAGGTGCAAGATATTTCCACTTCGTGTTAATGAAAATTGTGAAACTTTGTAGCTTGTAACAGGAGTGTGAAAGAATAGATTAAAATATCGTGAAAGTTTTTATTATGAGTGCTAAACATGTTTTATAAACATGAAAACGGGATGGCAGAAATTTCTACAATAAATACATATTTCTATATTTCATTTTTCTAAGTAATATTTCTTTTCTTAATCCAAATATGTTATCTAAAAAAAAGTAAAACGGAAAATATATTCTGATTCAAACAAAACCCAAGGATCATGACAATGACAATAACACATGTGACATTAAAATTAACGATGAACGCTTTCTAATCACAACTTTGGGTAATTTTATTGAGAATGATAAAGGACATTAGAGTCATTACCATATACATAACAAAGGTTTACTACAACTTCAAGTTATTTGAAGGAGTTGACATGTTTAGTAGGAATTATTAGGCAAACTCTCTCTCAACAGCAAAAAACATGATCCAATCTGATTGATAAAGAATCTGGTACAGTATAAATTAAGATCCAACATAACAAGTTATTCGATCATCTTCAACATGAGCAGACCCGAAAAGTTGAATTTGAAAATGACTTCAAGCTCATTATCTGATTAATCTACAGCCATGAATGGATCTAGATCATCTACAATTGGTTCCAAATGTTAATGGATCTTCATCTTCAGGTGCAAAGTATGTTGGAAATGGAAGTAATGATCGGTTTCTTGTACACATCTTTTAAGAAGTCAAAGTTTCCTGTAGCATCTGGAACCTGTAATACACCCAACCCCATCAACATCATCTCCATCCTTAGTGTAAAATGGCCACAACTGTGTAGGAGAACGTCGAAAAGTATGTGGTATACAAGTTTAATGTAGCTTGCAAGTATAAACTGATTTCGATAAAAAAAATTGAATTAAAAAGTGATCTAGGAAAGCTTATTTGTCTAAAGTGTGCCAACAATAACAAGAAAAGGAAAAAAACACAGTTTCTAAAGACTGCAGTATAATGATCAATAAGTGTGAAGCAACCTTCTGTTAATTAAATAATTTAACACACTATTTCTTTTCTTTTCAGTCATTGAGCATTTAGTCTATAAGTATATGATGCTTTTCTCGCCATTTCTAGAAGAAGAAAAAGAAACCGGTGTCTTTGTCTTTACGAAAAGAGTATATATCTCTTTTTTACCTATGTATGTAAATCACACAAAGTAAAAGATAAGTAATCAAATCAAATTAAACCAGAAAAGAAAGTTCAAAATAGTAATCCATTGATTCTCAAAAATCTCCAAAGTCAAATTATATCTACCTATATAATCCATTGATTGTCTTCCATTGAAATCTCCAGCAATTGCGCCAAATGAATATTTACTGCAAAACATTAAAATAGAAAAACTACAGCAGATTACTATAACTTATGGAGGGAAGATCTTAAGATTACAACTTTATATCGTAGTTTGAAATAATATCTACTCAACTTCAATTTAATATCATGTACAGAAATGACATTGACATTTCTAATCACATAGTGCTAATATTTTAGCAAACAGTAATGATGAGATTGACATAAACACAACGACGCTAATATATCGAGATTCTTAGTTTATATATATCTACCCAACAAGTTAATATTTATTGCAAATCAATTCAAAAAATGCAGTATAAGACCAAATTGCTCACTCCAATAGTAAAAGGCTATTGTCAATAAAAATGCAGTAAAAGACTGAAAACATTAAGTAACTTTGTGAATATATGCACTAATAACTTTTCATCATATCATCTAAAAAAAATCCTAATTCAGATACCCTATTCTCGTTGCATCTTATTAACACAACAAGAATTGTGTATATGAAAAATTCCACAATAAAAAAATCTAAATAATTATCTAATTGTAATTTTTGTTAAGGGAGAAAAAAGAAAGAGGAGAGGAAGAACGTACCGTGGCTGTGGTATTGGGTTGCTCGGAGTTAGGTATGTGATGTCGCATAGAGTAGTTCGAACGAATCGGAAATGTTGCAGACGGTGTTGATGGGTTGTTGTGGACCGTGACTCAAGCCCGGAAGAGAATCGTTGATGTATCTGTAGAGGCGCGGTGGTGATGATTGGGCTCGAACGAGGGGTGGTGTTGATATGCTGAACGGAGGGGGTTGGTGGTTGGTTCGGAGGTGAAAAGGGAAGAGAAGAAAATAAAGAAAGGAAGAGGAATGTGCGTTTGATTTTTTTTAAATTTTTGTTTATATATTAATGACTGCTAGCCTGCTTTTTAAAATAAGCTGACAGCTCTCCTCCCTTATTCTCATTATAATTGTAACTCTAATAATTAATTTTAAATATTTGTAATATTTTATTTTAATTTAAAATTTATCTAATCTACTATTTTTTTAATTTTCTTTTTAATCTAATAAACCATATATCTTATCTTAGTTTTCAAATATTTTTTTAAGAATTAGAATATTTAACAACCATTGGATACGATCTTATATTTTCAATATAGGCCGTTCAATTTTTATCTTTATTTAAAATCCTTTATCCAAATATTAACCGTTAGATATGATTTTATGTATTCCATCTCGTCCGTTCAATTTTAATCTATATCAAAAGTCCTTTATCCTAATAACCACCGTTAGATGCGATCTCTTATCTTCAATCACATTAGTTCAACTATTATCTATGTAGAATTATTGTTCTATAAATATAGTTGTATATGCTTTCACATTCACCACCACTTATACACTTTCAATATCCTTCACACACATCTTTACGCATTGTTAGGATTTTAATCAATAGTTTAGATTAATTATTATTATAAATCTGATCATGCTCTTTTGGAAAAGTGGAAAAGAAATATATTAAAGTATCAAATACATCTATCCTTTTCTATTCTTTTGGAGAAGTGGAATAGTCACTTTTTTGCATGATTTGTCCCACATAGGAGGAGAGATGAAAAAAATATTAGTATAAATATGCTTACCCATCTATTATATCCAAAAGGCCTAAAGGCTATGAAGGCCAAAGAGGAATAGGCAAAGCCCCACACGCGCGCACTACCACCACCACCCACCGGCCCGGCCCGGCCCGGCCCGGCCCGGCGTGGTCGTGGGCCGTGGGGGAGTTGGGGAGTCAAAAAATGAAAAATGAAACACCTTTTCTGAAATGATTCAAGGAGAAATGAGTTGGTTCTTATAGTGGTCGGTTGGAGTTCAAATCCTATAATCAGAAAGACATAACGTTCACGCATTCAAGACGCCATAAAGCCAGAATAGTCTTCTCCAGCAGTTACAGGTCTGAAATTGAAAAGGTGTAACATCTGTAACCTCAAAAAACGTGAGCCTTAATGGAGAAATTGAAGACCCATTTATGATGACGCTTCCGATAGGCCCTTACTCTCCCATTTCCCTATAAACAGAGACTCTCCATCACTTGCCAAAGGTACGAATACACCAGAAAAGAATAACACTTTGCCTCTCTAGAAACGCTCTTTGTTTTTTCCGTAAGAGATACCGGTACACCAGAATATCTTTTTAACAACAGTAGGTGTACTTTGTTATTGCTTTTCTTTCCGTGTAAGTGTATTTGTTTCCTGTAAGCGTATTTGATTTTTTGTAATCGTATTTGATTTTGCCGTAATAGTTAGTTTACGCTAAAATGATTTTTATTTCTTTTACTTTTGGATTTGTCAAAACGGGTGATTATTTTAATCACAATTTAAAAAGATATTCATTTTCTTTACTTACCAGTTGTTTTCTGAAATGGCTCTTCCTGCTTCGGCTAGTTGGTTCTCCTTTGAACGCAAAGCCATTTCTCGACGTGAATAAGTTGGAACACCTTAATGGTTCTAACTACAAGTGTTGGGCACAAAAGGTCATGATTTGTCTTGAACAGTATGAACTCGACTTTGCTATAGTCGAGGATCCTCCACTTATGGATATTGGAGCTCATACTGAACAAGAGCTAGCTAGACATCTTACTCTCGAATCCAGGTTCAAAAGGGCTAATACTATGGCTTGGGGCTGGATGTTGAACAATGTTACTAACCCCATCTTTGATCTCCTTACCAAAGAGAAATCGGCAAAGGTCATATGGGAAACTCTCGAAAAGAAATATGGGGCTGATGATTCTGGTAAGAAAAAGTTCGTCACTGGGAATTGGTACGATTTTAGACTTATGGATCAGAAACCCATGACTGAACAACTTCATGTGTACGAGAACCTATGCGCGGAGGTAGTTGTAGAAGGCACGAAGATGTGCGAAGTTTTTCAAGCCAACATTTTGCTTGAGAAATTTCCCCCATGTTGGAGTGAATATTGTAACCACCTCAAACACAAAAAGAAGGAAATGACCCTCCAAGAAATCATCAGCCACATGCAAGTCGAAGAAGCCAATCGACTTAAGGATAAGTCTCTTTCTTTCCCTCCTCATTCCTCGAAGGCTAACCTTGTCGAAAGTTTTGGGTATGGTAACAAGGACAGGTTCGAAGGTAATGGAAAACAGCAAGGCGCTAACAATTCCAAATCTAGGGGGAATAAGAACCGCAACAAAGCCGACAAACAAAACGGAAGGTTTAAAACCTCTAGTAAGATTCAGAAACCCAAGGGTGCTTGTTATTGTTGTGGTAAAGGACATAGAGCTTTTGAATGTACTCTTAGATTTATTCCTGATCCAAAACCTGCTGCAAACCCAACTGAAACCGAAGAGATAATCGTCGCGGTAATGGTTAAGGTTTGTTTGGTGGAAAACAAAAGCGAGTGGATCCTTGACACTGGGGCCTCACGACACTTCTGTGCAAACAAAGCCTTGTTCAAAAAGTCCGAGGAAGCAACCAATGGTGAATGCGTGTACCTGGGAGACTCATCCACTGCTACAGTCCTCGGAAAAGGACAGGTTACTCTCAAACTCACTTCTGGTAAGATCCTTGAGTTAAACGTTGTTCTCTTCGTCCCCTCGCTCCGTAGGAACTTGGTTTTCGGAGCTTGGTGGGTCCTAGGGTGTTATAAAATTAAGTACGAAAATAAAGGAACCACAATACCGCAAGTGCACGGTTATCTAAGTAATATCCGATAAATCGGTTTTCGTTCTCAGGGAAAGATTAGGTTCAACTCTAGTATTAATCAGATAGTAGAAATAATTGCTTGACAGAAAAGTAAATTAATATGATTTTAGTTTGGTTTTCTTAAGAACTAAATATGCAATAAAATAAAGACTAAAAACAAATAACTGAAAAGAATTAATAAAGTAAAAGGACCAACTTCAGAGATGAGATATACTTGAGGCTCGCAAGGAATCCACCTAATTAACGTAATCTATGCAATGTTTAAGGGTAGAATTGGTATTATAATATTAGTCGGGACTCTAATGTCTCCTAGCCCCCTACAGGGTGGACCTAGAAGCTATCCTAAAGTACTATAAACCCCTATATGGGCGAATATGCCTATTCAGATGATATGTATTTACCTCTTTGGCTATGTAATTAGTTAAGCCTGTCGGTTAATAACGAATATTACACGGGTATTACCTAAGCTGTATTCAAACCCCCCCCCCCCCCCCCCCCCCCCGTCGGATGTTCACTTCGCCACTAAAGTGAATAGCCCAAATACTAAAAGCTATTTCTAGCTGTACCGAAAATAAATAGTGATTAAGAACAAAATAATATCCAATATATAAGACTCAAATCAATTTAAATCATAAAAATTCCAAATTCAAAACATAGAATAAATTAACTAGGGTTCATCCCTTAATTGCAATTCTCAAGTATATGAAAGTTTAGCTCATAATATAATTAAATACTGAAATTAAATATAAAGAAGTCATAATTCAATTACGGAAAAGAAATTGATAACCTAAAGGTTGGGTTGGCTGTTGTTGGAAGAACGAAATTCCTCCAGCTCTAGCTTTTGCTCTGCCTTCTTGCTCTGACTTGAAAAATATGAAGCCACTGATGTAATTCTCTGAATTGTGTGTAAAAAGGAGGCTAAATGGTCTATTTATACTTGTAAAAACGGATTAGGGCTTAGGTTAAGAGGATTAGGTCAAATTATAAAAAGCCCAAGCCCATATTTTCTTTTAATGCCCGTAACTGGTGTGCATCCTTTAGTAAAACGGCTGTAACTTTTGCATCTCAACTCCAAATGGGCTGATTCAACTTGGAGAATTTTCCTAACTTAATAGGCTATTAAACCATGTTTCTGCAACTTCTCTAATTAAGTTCTTGGAAATTCTTTTCTTTCCTTTAGCTCCTCCACTCGATCTAAGACTTTAATTCTCACTTCTCCTCCTTGTAGTGGTTTCTTCATGAATTCATAAACCTACTAACTTTGCACTAAAACAAACAAATTAACGCACAAAAGCTCTAAAAATGCAAATAGTCTAATTCCAAGGGGAGAAAGTGCAATATGACGAAATAAGCATAAAAGTCTATCAAATAAGTCAAATATTCACCTAAAATGATGTCTACTAAGGGATAATATTTAGAACAAATAGGGAGACATCAGAGCTCTTCTTAACAAAGTAGGACTCAAACTAGTTTTCGGGGGGGGGGGGATAATTATTACTAAAAATGATGAGTTTGTGGGAAAAAGGGTATTTACATAATGGTTTATTTGTTTTAAATACGGTAACCCGTGACTAGTACCAATATAATGAGTTTGTGTGGAAGGGGCTTTTATTTTCTAAATAAGGGTTTGTGTGATTGAACCTTGTAACCTCTAATAAGGACATTTCTAATTCTGCTTATATGTTTGAATGTTTAGATGTATGGAATGGTAGATTAGACTATCTTTCTTCTCTATTCTATTAAAAGGCTAAAATCCCTTGGACTAATAAGGTCGATGACTTTATATATTGGTGGGGCCTAGGGTGTGATAAAATAAGATATAATTAACGTGCAAATAACACCCTAAACTACATGGTTCTGCAAGTATACAGATCGTATGCAAGTTTTAGTTAATGATTAAGATTCATTTGGCAGAGCTACGGAGGTTAGGAGAATCTTATGCAAATACCAAGTGCAAATAAATTAACGATAGATCAACTAAACGCAAATAAAAGTAAAGAAAAATAAAGATGGATTGATAAACTAATTAACTAAATTAAAACTAAGAATTAAAAGACAGAAATTAAATACGAAAGAGAAGTGATATGAGAATATAGCTCGAGTTATTAGCATGTAATCCCCACTAGTTTTGCCGTTCTAAACATGTAAGGGTGAATTATGTAGTATTTCCCTAATCGGTCCCAATTCGCTATCGGTAGTTTAAAATAGGATTTACCTGTGTCAATAAAGCTTCCTAAGCAAACTTTTCCTGTAATTGGTAAATAGTCACAAGAACTAAACCATAGTGATTATCTAGCTAGGTTGGGTTGTCAGATCAGACCTAATACTAGACGTAATGTGCTAAACATGCAATTAAACACCGTTGTCAATGGTGACCTAATTACTAGATGGTAATTCTAATGGCTGCGGTCTACAAGAACACAGACTATAAATCCAAACACATAAACAGAGAAGAAAAACTATAATTCTATTTAAAACATTAAATTCCCAAATTAGATAGATGTCAATCAAAACTAGGGTTCATACATTAATGCTAAAACTCAAGCTAAAGAAATTTAGTTCATGACAGAAAAGAAAGAAATTACAAATTTAGAGGTAGAAGAAGACATAATGATGAACAGCTCCTTCCAGACTTCTCTCTTGTATTGTAAGCTTCCTCTTGGTTTAAGGTTTCACCAAGGATTATTTAAGAGTGTTAAGAGGCTGTATTTATAGTGTATAGGTTGACCTAAATCGTTTCTTTAGAGATAAGTTAAGTACTAGACTCCTAGCCCAACTCAAATTCGTAAGGAAATAAAGATAAACACTGCTGGACCGTTTTGAGCGTATCTTCTTCGTTATTGGTCGGATTGAGCTCCATAAGATACCAAAAGAATCGAAACAGAATTATCTTGACCCTAAAGAAGGAAATTACCAAAATCAGCCTAATTCTTAGGTAAAAACGAACATCTTTAGACGTGTATGCAGAATCCCAGATTTAGGCAACTTTTCTTTTTCCATCTTTTTAGCTTTTGTTTCCTTATCTCCAATTTCCATGCAAATCTATTTCCATAAGTTGTTGTCTTTGACTTGGACTCTAATTAATCTCCATAATTATCTTTAAAGCTTCACACTAAATAAACTATTAAACCCAATATGCTCTAAAAATATTATGTTTATAAATCAAGACCCAAAATAGGAAAGTGCACTAAACTAAGCTAAAATCAACCTATAAACTAATAAATAAGCCTAAAATGATGTCTCAGAAGTATATTTTATTATCACAAATGAGGAGACATCATATATTATATGATATGTATAGAGCCCAAACTCGTGGAAATACGACCCTTTAATATGAAAACCTCGAGCACTCTAAACTACCAGAATTAGTATATTCAGACCTAAATATTTTTATAAATTTCACTAGTAGAGGAGAAAAACCATACTATTTAACCTTAATAGGTGTCTAAGTCAGGTTTATGAGAGTATATATCCTAATACTAAATGTGAAACGGAATATTTGTTTATAAATATAAGTCTGAAGTTGAAACCCAACTACTTTGTTGAATCAAAAGTCTTAGGGCACGAATGTTGTTATAAATTGCTTATAATAGCTCTGTGATATTAACGGAATTATCGATGAAGTTAGTGCCTTACACACCCCTACGAAATGACATAGCCAAAGGTTATGATAATCGGTTCTGGCCCACTAACTCAAATGTGGGGGTGATTAGCAAAGGTTACCCGAGTTCTAAGTACGGTCACTGTTGGACCAAATACAATAGACTCAATAGTCATGGGATATGACACGAATGTATAAACTGTCTTAATGAATTCATAGCCACTCGTGGTGGTCCTATTGTGAAGGACTTGATGAATTCACGTATAAGGCATATCATTCTAGGAAGAACACGAGGATGAGTGTTCAACTCATAATGAATTCATAGCCAATATATGGTGGTACTTTAGAGAAGGACTTGATGAATTCATAGTCAAAAGTGAAACTCAACATTCATGATAAGAGTGTTAAGGATACGTCCTTACAACTATCAAAATGTATAAATCCACCAAGTTCATAGCCCGCAAGGGGTGGTCCTTAGAGAAGGACTTGATGAACTAACTTTAGGGTGATGTTCGAGGGAACTATAACTTTCAGTAGGGTAGAGTATTTGTTGTGAGGGTCCCGATCGAAAACCATTAAAGTTCAAGAGTAAGTTCACTTAAACGGAATTTGGGGTTGCCTCACTTCACTATGTGACAATTCAAATCGAAAGATATTGGCACATAAGTACAATTCACCCAAATGCTGGTAGTTATGGAAACTTGTTCACCTACTCTCCTAAAGACCCTGAGTGGGGGATTGTTAGGATTTTAATCAATAGTTTAGATTAATTATTATTATAAATCCGATCATGCTCTTTTGGAGAAGTTGAAAAGATTTATATTAAAGTATCAAACACATCTATCCTTTCCTATTCTTTTGGAGAAGTGGAAAAGTCACTTTTTTGTGCATGATATGTCCCACATAGGATGAGATGAAAAAAATATTAGTATAAATATGCTTACCCATCTATTATATCCAAAAGGCCTAAAGGCTATGAAGGCCAAAGAGGAATAGGCAAAGCCCCACACGTGCGCACCACCACCACCACCCACCCGCCCTGCCTGGCCCGGCGTGGGTGTGGGCTCGTGGGGGAGTTGGGGAGTCAAAAAATGAAACACCTTTTCTGAAATGATTTAAGGAGAAATAAGCTGGTTCTTATAGTGGTCGGTTGGAGTTCAAATCCTATCATCAGGAAGACATAACGTTCACGCATTCAAGATGCCATAAAGCCAGAATATTCTTCACCAGCAGTTACAAGTCTGAAATTGAAAAGGTGTAACATCTGTAACCTCCAAAAACGTCAGCCTTAATGGAGCAATTGAAGACCCATTTATGATGACGTTTCTGATAGGCCCTTACTCTCCCATTTCCCTATAAATAGAGACTCTTTATCACTTGCCAAAGGTACGAATACACCAGAAAAGAATAACAATCTGCCTCTCTAAGAACGCTCTTTATTTTTCCGTTAGAGATACCGGTACGCAGGAATATCTTTTTAACAAAAGTAGGTGTACTTTGTTATTGCTTTTCTTTCTGTGTAAGTGTATTTGTTTCCTGTAATTGTATTTGATTTTGTTGTAATCGTGTTTGATTTTGCTGTAATAGTTAGTTTACGCTAAAACGATTTTTATTACTTTTACTTTTGGATAACCATGTGTGTTTTGTCAAAACCGGTGATTATTTTAATCACAAGCATTAGGGTTTCATTATGAGTTAATTTCTCGGATATAATTCTTCGTTTACTCTTTCTAGTTCAGATGATGAATCTGAAGACGTTGAATGTTTTGCAGTAGCTGAACGTCAAAGATTACTACAACAAACCCATTAAACCCATTAAACACTCAATTAAAAAAAACCAAACCACCGACCCATTATCTCATATCAACCCAATTGAGCCTCATTTCTTCTGCTTTGATCAAACAAATAAAAAATAAAAACTACATAAACCGCCGCCGCTGATCAAGATGATGAGTTCAACTCATAAAGATGAATTTATGGGTTTGATCTTCCCCCACTGATCTTTCACCCAAATAAAAAAAATTGTATTTGCAACAAGATCGGTAGCTGATTCTTTCATCCAAATCAGAAAAAATATATATGTAACAAAAATATCAGCCACAGATCTTTCTATTATTCATCAACTTAAGAGGTTTGTATTCATTTTTTCAGTAAGTAAAAACAAGAAGTATTTTTTTCTTACCTTTCAAATTTTGTGATTTAGATGATTTGGTTGTAATAATTTTTATTTACCATTCGGATGTATATATAGACATAATAGAAATTAAATTTTGATGGGAGATTGATGTGTGGAAATAGAGCCGTTACAGATTTGGTTTGATTTTCTGTAAAATAAACTTGTACTGACTTTTTTATTTTTTTCAGGAATTAAAAATGTTTACAGAATGAATAGTAATTCTCTATCTTTAGCAAATGACTGTAGTAATGTAAAGGGGATTCTATTTTACACTATCCATTTAGAAACTTGGTGGGAGATGTAATTTCTATTTTACAGTAGTTTATGTTCTCTATTTTGCAGAGTAAAAAATTGAGGAATGCTGGAGATGCTCTTACTTTCTTTTTAGATCTTCTTTTCTTCAGAAGACCTTTTCTTTTCCACCGACATTCTTCTTTACTCTTATCTCATATAATTTCTCTGCTAATCAGCCAAGTCGATTTGCTCCTGTATTTTAATAAGTCTGTTGTTCGCTTTTTGTTTTATCCAAGAATCGCGGCCGATTCTTGTGCTTTCTGTAAGCTTGGAACGCGCGTAAGAGGTATCCTTAATTGATGCATAAGCATTATTTTTTAAATTAAAAAGCTTTGATATCCCCATTGAATCATCGTCAACGTCAATAGCTTGGCAATTCCCGCTCGGAGTTAAGGTTGTAACTATTGAAGGTAAATACTTTCGAATGGTCTGATATTGTAAGGTTAAAGGAGTTTGACATTTTTTGATTTCTTCAATGTTGTTGGTGATGGTGGTGGGTAGATTGCTAATAGTGGATGATGTTTTAGTGTCTTTTGGGGGTGTTGGGGTAAAGGGAGTCGATGGAAAAGGTTGAATCGGAGATGGGGTTATGTTGTTAAATTTTTCTTTTTTTTACTAAGCAAGCCAGCCTTTTTTTTTTTAATTTCATTTCAACAATCCTGTTACAACCCATCTAATACAGCCCAGAGACAAACCTTTTTTAGAAACAAATACACCTGGCCTAAAATACCGGCCCAGTAACCTATCGACCATTTAGACTTACTAATTTAGAACAGCCCATAACACCTATCGACATCATACTAACAGATCAACACTAATCTATTACATTTAATTTCCCAAAATAAACCCTAAAAAATCGTATCTTTACCTCCTCTGCTCTCAGGCGAATCTCACTATCTTTCTTCATTTCTTGGGTTAAATTCTTGAACTTTATCAAGTTCTCAATCATCAACAAGGTAATTTTATTATAGATTTCTTCCTCACTACTGTATTGCTTTTTAAAGATTCTATCATTTCTTTCTATCCAGATAGCATAAATAGCAATTGCAGTGATAGCTTGACTTACCTCATATTCCAGTTTCTTCGATTGGTTATTTTGCAGCCAATTCATTAGATCGTTCCATTTCACTGGTAATTTCCTCCCTATCACGTTCATACATTTTATCCATATTCTTTTCGTATAAGAACATTCCCAATACAGGTGATCTCTATCTTCCATTACAAGGTTACAGTACTCATACATCGGATTTAGTATACTTCCCCAATTCACAAGTCTTTGTTTCGTAGGTGATGTCTCCTCATTTGTGATAGATTAATGTTAGGATGAGACATCATTTTAAGTGATTTAGAAGTCAATAATGTCGATTTTCTTGAGTTTTAGTGCACTTTCCTATTTTGAGTCTTGATTTGTAGAATTATTGTTTTTAAAGCATATTGGGTTTAATTGTTTATTTAGTGTGTAGCTTTAAAGATAATTATGGAGCTTAATTAGAGTCCAAGTCAAAGACAACAACTTATGGAAAGAGATTTGCATGGTAATTGGAGATAAGGAAACAAAAGCTAAAAAGATGGAAAAGGAAAAACTGCCTAAATCTGGGATTCTGCATACACGTCCAAAGATATGCGTTTTTACCTAAGAAATAGGCCGATTTTGGTGATTTCCTTCTACAGGGTCAAGATAATTCTGTTGCGATTCTTTTGGTATCTTATGGAGCTCAAACCGACCAATAACAAAGAAGATATGCTCAAAACGGTGCAGCAGTGTTTATCTTTATTTTCATACGAATTTGAGTTGGGCTAGAAGTCCATTACCTTAACTCTTCCTCAAGAAAACGAATTAGGTCTTCTAAACACTCATAAATACACCCTTATATCACTTGTAAATCATCCTTGCCTCATAGTAATTAGTTCTTAAGGTTTTATTCTTCCGGTTTATTGTAGAGAGCAAGATGATGTCTTTTGTAATTTCTTTTAGTTTATTTCCTTCAGGTATGAACTAAACTCCCCATAGCTTAGGTTTTGCATAATGTATAATCTATGAATTCTAATTCTTCTATCTAAGTTTCTTTGGGAATTATATGTTTTAATATGATATTAGCTACTTACTTTATATTTGTTTATGTGTTTTGATTTAATGTCTTTCCTAGAACTGATCACTTTAGGATTGTTTTAAGTGTAGTTAAATAGTCTCCTTGACAGGGTGTTTAACTATTGAACCACCACATAATGTCTAGTGTCGATAGCAGTTCTGACAAAACATACTTCTAACTAGATAGTCATTAGGGTTTGTTTTAACCACCGTATCACCAAGATTGCAGTATTTGCTTAGGGCCTTAGTGGCGTTTGATAACCCTATTTGAAATCACTTCTTGGTTGTGACGTAGCCCCCTTAGTCGCTCTCAAGGTCTAAGATTGGGGAATTTAGAATCCTGACTAAGTATACCAAGAGCTAATATTCTCCCTTATTAACTAGATTTATAGATAGAATTAGAAGGATTAGTGCATACTAGCAAAACCTAAGCTATATTTCTCATCTCATATTCTTATCTTTTATTTTACTGTCTTTTTTTCTTAGTTTTAATTCTTAATCTCGAAAATTACTTGCTTTGATTTACTGTTCTCTAATTATTTACTTTTACTCTATATTCTTACTCACGCAATTAACACACTTAAGTCCCTGAGAACGAACTCTATTTATCATTAAAACTTGCATACGTCCTGTAATACTTGCAATACTGTGCCTGTCTAAGGTGAGAGTGCGTAGTTTCTTGGCTTAATTTTATCTTATTTTTATCACACCCTAGGCGACACCAGTAGGCAATCTGTTAATGTGAGTAAGCCAGAGACCGAATTTCTATTTAGGTAGAATCTTTGCTTTCCAAATACTTCTACATTAGCTATCTTGATTACTCTTCTGTCTCAGGCCTTCATATACCTGTGCGGTGCTGATACAGAATTTTCTTTCTTTGTCAGAAGGCATTTTATTTTGTCTTTATCACCAGATACTTTAACCTCCTTAGTCAACTGATTCATAAAGCTCCAAGTACCCTTGAATATAAATTTTGATACTTCACTGTTTATGTAGTATCCTGAGGCTAGATTACTGCCCCTTAACTTGGTACCCTTAACTTGGTAGAGATGCTGGTGATTTGGTAACCAATAGTCACACCACAACGATATATCCTTTCCATAACCAATATAATATTTAACCATCCCTTTAGCCCCATGAGCAGTCTTGAGGAATGTCAATTTGCCAAAAAGAATTATCCTTTAGCAGGTTTTTATGTACCCACTGAGACCATAGTGTATTTCTTGGTAAGTAGCATCCCCACTGAGGTTCAGGTTATTGTTAATTGGTGTGGTTAAGTTCTTGGGTTGCGGATTGATATTGAGAAGGCTGGGTAATGTGTTTGGTTGAATTTTGTTGTTGGCTGGGGATGATGTTCTGTGTTAGTTAAACGGGGTAACTGATAAGAGTTTGTTTTAGGAGTGGTGGTGGTTGTAGTAGTCAGTGATTGAAGAATTGTTAAGTAAGAAGGTTGTTGGAAAGTTTTACGTAATGGAGAAGATGATTCCCCGTTGATTGACTTTTCCAAGTCAGCATCCTAGCGTTGAAGATGATTGAGTCCACATCAGCAAAGAGCTTGTCCAAGTCAGCATTTGTATTAACCTCTTTACCTTTATTATATTATCTTCAGTTATCACCCGGTTAATACACTGCGTATTATCTTTCTCTCTCATAGCCTTGAAAGTAAAGACGTTTTAAGTTGAGTCTGTTCTGTTGATTTGACACCCTCTTTCCGCTTGTTGATTGGCTCGAGGAAGAACAATAGCCTTTCTCTTCTCAATCACGCTACGTGCAGTATCAACAATGGCAGAACCAGCTAATCTTGTAGAAACTTTGATCCAATTTCCAATTTTGGGTATAAAGCCATAAAAATGGGCATATTTAGCTTCCAATCGATCTTAACTCTTGTAAATGACTTATCATCAACTACTTTTCCCGGAGGTAGAATGATTTCGTGAACAAATCCGATTTGCTGGAGCATTTCATCGGATGCTTTTAGGGTTTAACACTTTAGAAGTAAGCCCATAACGTTGTACCCACAGGGTTGTATGGTCGACCATTTTTTTGATTGTTAAAGTCGTTAAGAGACAAGTGTTTCCCCATAAGAGTCCAGGGTCTCATTTCCCAAACTAAACTTTTTTTTTTTGGTCAAGCCCAGCCAATTTTATATCATTAAGCCGAAAACCAATCGTTACAAGAGCCCATTATTAATAAGGCCCAAAAACATTACATATCTCCTATTAGTCCAATGGACCACTACATTCCAAAAAGATAGACAAAAGTACTTCTAAAAATCTATCAGACCAAAGCAAGTACATCTATCTATTAGTACAATTTACTATTCTCTTTCCTCGGTCGGCTTATCGTCTCCACTCCACCGCCGTTTCAGCAATCTTCTCCGCTCCAAAGGATTTCGTTTCACCAAGTTCTCAACAAGGTAATCAACAATCTTTTCATATAACTCCTCTTCACTCACATATATTTATTAAAGATTCTGCTAATCATTCAGGTATTCTCATTTTCTAGGGTTTTCGATTTATTTACAGTAAACCAATCTTAATCTTAGATTTTAAACGGCATCTACTCCAAATCCGAGCAGTGAAACAACATTTCCAGAAAAGGTGGCTCCTATCCTCACTCGCCATACCACAGAACTCGCATATAGAACTAGAATATAGAACTAGAGATAAGTCCCCAATTCATTAATCTTTGTTTTGTGGGTAATTTGTCTAAGTGAGCAAGCCAATATATGAATTTATATTTCGGTAGCCTCTTTTTTTTTCAGATGATATTGGACCAATTGTTAGTAGTCCCTTTCATCCTGATATGATTATAAACCTAAGATGTAATAAATTTACCTTTTTTCGTACAGGTACACTTTATTTCATCCTCAGCATCCGAGATTTTGATATCTTTAACAATGTCCTTCATAAAGCTCAACATTGGAGGCCACTTCCACCTTTCATTACAATAGAATTGAGCTAGCTTACTATTTACATAATACCCTGAGGCAAATGTACATAATACCCACACTTTTTCTTTTATCTTGTACGTTAGCAAATTTGAGTAAGAACTTGTTTTTTCCTTTACGTTTGAATCTTACCGGTAAGATTCCAATGTTTCTGAATGAAGTTTCGATAATATTGTCATGGTGTAGCAGTTTTGCCATTAGCTTTGGCTCTTTTGCTTTCTGATAATGGAACTCACTATCTTCAGATAGTGTAATAGCCCCTTCCTTTGCATCAGGATGAGACACAGCATAGGCATTCAAGTATTGTCACGGCCAATTGACAAGGTAATAGTACACCCTTTAGTGTTGCTTAGCATTTCTCTGATATTCTGCCTTTTTCCCACTATTTTGTGTATATTTTTTATTTAGTTAGTTAATAAATAAACTAGGATGTGGATTTTAGGTCTAATATGCACTCTTAGCTAGTAAATTTGTTGTTATACTTAAACGTACTATGAAAAGCCTTCAATTGTTGGGTTTTACTAGGGTTCTTTCTAGAATAAGGTTTAAGCACTTGTATCCAAGCTAATAAAGATTTATGGTCATGACACTCGGAATCTGATTGAATTCCAGATCTCGTGTGATTGTGCATTTCTGGATCACAATTCTGGATATTTTATCACTAATTTCTTGTTTAGATCGTGTCGTCAAAACTGTGGAAAACCACGGGACCGCTTCCTAATATGAAATCTACTGTTGTAAACCGAATATCTAATGTAAAACTGGATGCACAAACAGAGTATCTTTATACCTGTTTATTTTACAATTTAAATATGTTGAATAGTTGGCAGATACTTTTAGGGACGATCCTGCTGAATTATTAAACCAAATGAATTTGGCCATGAAGTGTTGGTCTTGCACATCTAATCACAATTAGAGTATAAGGTTAGTTTTGTTTGTAAATTCGCATAAACTTCATAAATGAAAAAAAATTCTTACCAACTGCTTCCAAATTTAATATTGACCCGTTTCCATTATTACTTCGGTTGCTAGTTATTACCATGGCATTGGTTACTTCACCTATTAATGCAACATATGGTTTCTCTGGCTGATATTTTATATTCTCCTCATATATTCCAGTTTTTATTTTAATATTAAACCTAACAAAGTAAAAAACAGATTAATAAATTATTTAACTCAATGGTTTTCCACATGTGAAAGAAACATACCTACTTAGGCTATTATTTGGTACACTTGCTAATTGTCTAGGTAATGGTAGTAAAGTTTCTTGTTCCATCTTTGGCTATATATGCATGTAGTTCTTCTGATGGGCAATAATTAGTAAGATCGAAGAAAATCACAGCTAGAACTAGCAAAATTATATTCTACAAAAAACAAATCAAACAAGGCTAGAGAATATTCATGCAATACATACTAACATAAAAGAAATTCCAAGGTAATGGTATATATTATAAATATTTTGTGATTGTAAATTTATTATATTGAATATGCAAGTTTATTCGTTAATAACCTATATAAATCATATGTACCTGAAATTTCATGGTTAATTGAACTAATCGAAATAATGTGACACGATTTGGTTTAAAGAATATGCAAAAGACTACTAGTTGTATTACAAATAATCAATGTCTTTTGCATATTCTTTAAAGCCAATCGTGTCACATTATATCGATTAGTTCAATTAACCATGAAATCTCAGGTACATATGATTATTATATAAGTTATTATTGCATGTTCAATATAATAAATTTGTAATCACAGAATATGTATAACGAATACCGTTACCTTGGAATTTTTTTTATGTTAATATGTATTGCATGAATGTTTTCTAGCTTTGTTTGATGAGTTTTTTGCGGAATATAATTTTGCACATTCTAGCTGCTGATCGTAAGAATTACATGCATATGTAGCAAAAGACAATCAAGAAACTACACTACCATCACTGAGGCAGTTAGAAATGTACCAAATAATAGCCTAAACATGTATATTTGTCAATCGCACGGGAAAATCATTGAGTTTAAATATTTTATTAAGTTTCTTTGTTTGGTTTAATATTGAAATAAATGCTGAAGTGTACGAGGAAAATGTAAAATCGGCCCAAAGAAACAATATGTTGCGATAATTGGTGAAGGAACCAATGTCACGGTAATAATCAGCAATCCAATCCAAGTAATAATGGGAAGTGGTCAATAATTCAATCAGCCGCCGTTGGTAAGAATGTTTTAAATGTGTATAGCCAATACTTCTTGGCCAAATACGTTTGGTTCAATAATTCATCAGGATCAACAATGGGTCAAGCACTAGCCCTGAAAGTATCTGCCAAATATTCATTCAGTATTTTAAATAGACAGGTATAAAGATACTCTATTTGTGGATCAGGGCATCCAATTTTACAGAGACGGTTAGATATTCTGTTCAGAACAGTAGATTTTATATTCGGAAGCGCCCTTGTGGTTTTGCAAAACTATTTTAAGTAGGGTTTAGATTTCATACTCTAATAGGAAATACCAACTGGAGTAAGAACCACCTGATAATGGAAAACTACTAGTAAAGATAAGATTTGCAATAGTGTAAGTTCTGAATTAGTTGGTATGAAGAAAACATTGGTGTTTTACAAAGGAAGAGCTCTTAGAGGAGGAAAATCCAATTAGGTCATGCATGAATATGAATCTTGTATTCATCCAAAATCATTTTACAGAATAGTCAAGGAACTCCACGATCTTCTTCTTTTTCAATACATTAGAGACTTATATTGATTTGGATAAGATCTAATTACAAATCACTTATGTACCAAGCTTGCGAAAATGAACTTGCTTTTTTATTGGGTTATTGATGTGGCAAAAGTGAAGTTTTAGAAGTTGTCAACTTGGTACACAAATGAGGCTACTTAATGCAAATAATTTTCGGTATATTGATGAAATTTATACTAATATTATTTATAAAAGAATAATAAATTTACGTGACCCTACTAAAGAGTTGTGATGAGAATTGAGGAGTTCCTGCAATTTTTCTTTAGCAAAGATTAAACCACTGAGTGTAACTGAAAGTATATCTACACTTTTTCCTTGTTGTGATATTTTACGTAATGTACACATATATATATATATATCATCATCAGCTGAAACTATTAATAAATGCAAAATGATCAATTTATAAATAACAAAATATATAACTGTTGTTTTGTAAATTTCAGTATATTGATAAAATTTATACTAATATTATTTAGAGTAAATAACACTTTTGCCCCCTGGGTTTATACGCGATTGACAGGTTGCCCCCTAACTCTTAAAATGCGCCTCGATGCCCCCTAAGATTTAGTTTTGTGACCCGTTACCCCCTACTGCGTGTTCCGTCCATTTTTTCCGTTAAAAGTGACGTGGCATTTCCATGTCACAATTTTTTTTTTTTTTTTTAATCCAGATGTCAATTAATTATTTAATTAATTTAAACCAAGGGCAAAATGGAAATTTCATTAATAGGTTTTATAATATTAAATATAATTAATAAAATAACACCCCCCACCCCACACCCACCGCACCCCCTACCCCCCCCCCCCCCCCCCCCTCCCCTTCTTCTTCTTCCCCTTCTTCTTCCCCGATGACCTGCAACTCCATTCTTAAAAAAAAAAAAAAAAAAAAAATACAGCAGCAACATAAGCTTCTCATTGAGCAGCTTCTCCAGATCAAATAGCTTATGAGAATGGTGAATCCAAGATGCTACTTAGACATCACCATTGATGGAGAGCTTGAAGAACGAATCGCTGAAAACATTCCATTACAATAAAATGCATAAATAATTGATCTCAGTGTTACACACACATACACATATGGGTTAGCTTCAAATTGAGTAGCTCCCTCCAGCCGTGAGTGAGACTTGCTGTAACACTGTGAAGAACAGTTTTACTCTCTAGGCTAGGATTACAGAAGAAACTGAGTACTGATGAAGTGCATAAGATGAATTGGAGTGAGCTAGAAGACGAAATAGAAAAATGGATCAAGGCAATTAATGTAACGATTCGGATCCTTTTCCCTAGTGAACGCAGACTCTGTGACCGAATCTTTCTAAACCTTGGCTCCACTACTGATCTCTCGTATATGGAGGTCTGTAGAGGTTCAACAATTCAGCTACTCAATTTTGCAGACGCGGTGGTTAATGGTAGCCGAGCACCTGAGAGGTTATTCAAAGTGCTTGATGTTTACGAAGCGGTAAGGGATTTAATGCCTGAATTTGAATTAGTATTTTCCGATCAGTATTGTTTGCCGTTAAAAAACGAAGCTATTAGTGTATGTAAAAGAATAGGTGAAGCTATTAGAGGAATATTTATGGAATTAGAGAGTAAAACTGTTCTTCACAGTGTTACAGCAAGTCTCACTCACGGCTGGAGGGAGCTACTCAATTTGAAGCTAACCCATATGTGTATGTGTGTGTAACACTGAGATCAATTATTTATGCATTTTATTGTAATGGAATGTTTTCAGCGATTCGTTCTTCAAGCTCTCCATCAATGGTGATGTCTAAGTAGCATCTTGGATTCACCATTCTCATAAGCTATTTGATCTGGAGAAGCTGCTCAATGAGAAGCTTATGTTGCTGCTGTATTTTTTTTTTTTTTTTTTTTTAAGAATGGAGTTGCAGGTCATCGGGGAAGAAGAAGGGGAAGAAGAAGAAGGGGAGGGGGGGGGGGGGGGTAGGGGGTGCGGTGGGGTGGGGTGGGGGGTGGCTATTTTATTATTTATATTTAATATTATAAAAACTATATATAAAATTTCTTTTTTACCCCTGTTTTAAATTAATTAAAAACGCAATTAACACCTGGATTAAAAAAAAAAAAAAATGTGACGTGGAAATGCCACGTCACTTTTAACGGTGAAAAATGGACGGAACACGCAGTAGGGGGTAACGGGTCACAAAACTAAATCTTAGGGGGCATCGAGGCGCATTTTAAGAGTTAGGGGGCAACCTGTCAATCGCGTATAAACCCAGGGGGCAAAAGTGTTATTTACTCTATTATTTATAAAAGAATAATAAATTTACGTGACCCTACTAAAGAGTTGTGATGAGAATTGAGGAGTTCCTGCAATTTTTCTTTAGCAAAGATTAAACCACTGAGTGTAACTGAAAGTATATCTACACTTTTTCCTTGTTGTGATATTTTACGTAATGTACACATATATATATATATATCATCATCAGCTGAAACTATTAATAAATGCAAAATGATCAATTTATAAATAACAAAATATATAACTGTTGTTTTGTAAATTTCACTTGCTTGAGTTAAGGGTCAGAGAGTTTCATTTACATGTTATGTAATATGGTTTACAATTAAATGCTAATTTTGCTTTTTGCTTAAATGAATTTGTGATGCAGATTATTTGAGGAGATACAATCATACATTCAATACTGAAAGTATATTGTTTTTTCTGCATCAAGAATCATCTTTTGAGTTAACTATAATAACTAAGATTTATGGGAACAGTATCAGATCCAAAGGTTCAAATAGTGTTGTCTATTGATGTTGGTTTGTCTTTTATGCAGTTAGTGTATTTCTTTTAGGTTTCATGTTAGCTGCAAGGTAAAAAAAAACAAGCTTACATGTGCCCCTGGTCCTTGTCTTATGCAACTATTGGTTGCTGGAAGATATAAAGAATTTTTTTTGTTTATATTTTCATTTACATAATTTAATTTTACTTACAGAGGCGGCGAGGCAACTCAGGTGCTTGATTGGTATTGTTTCTTAACAAGTTCTGTACTGAAAAGTATATGGTTACTGAGTTGTTATTGAACTGTAATAGTTGAGGCTGATAGTTTGATGAAACTGTTTCTACACAATGGCTATTGTTTGTTCACATTTTTTTATCTATTTTAATTTCTTTATTATATTTTTATCAGAGAGAAGTTTAGGCCGATCCTCAAGATAACCCACTTCCATGTTAAAAAGCTTGAAGGTGACTTAAACAGATAAAGAACTAATCATGTGATATACTATAGTGTGATATGTAACCATGACATTATTATTAATGATACATTTTCCCCCATTTTATGCTTTGACCATTATAGCCATCGATTTGTTGTTGGGATGCATTCTTTTGTAAAGTGGACATGTCAAGTGTATTACATTTTTTATTATTACGTGGGTGTTCTTTTTTTTTTTTTGTTCGAAGATGTTAATATTATATTATAATAGAAAATTACAAAGGTTGACTAACCAACCTGAAACAATACTGAAACAATACAAACAGGAGAAAAGTAAACTAAAACAATACAGAAGAAAAGATAACACACTAAAGCCAAGTAGGAGTGCTCCAATATCTCGAACATTGTACGATTCCCAAAACTTATTCCGATCATCCAAAGAGAAACAACGATTGATCAACGAATCAAACACCAAGCAATCGACAAATCGGCGAAAAAGCCGCAAAGCAGGTAGGCCGCCAATCAGGCTAGCATCCGTACTCAGGAGATTGCACCACCAACAAGGGTGGTATATGCACCACACTAAAGGGTGAAAAGGGTGGAGATGGAAAGGGAGAACCAAAACAAAAACGAAACCAAAGGAGCACAACCTAAACTCATCCAGGAAAATCATACTATCGCAACCTAGGATTAAACAATAAAATACCAAACAAGGTTTTCCTCGAATGAACGGCAAACACCCAAGACTTTCCTTGACGGATTCTAATGAATTGAAATGCCAGGATGATAGTGAACCACCACCAATACCCAGTAAGATTAACCTGCACAAATTACAAAAGTGTTGTACAAAAGTAATAAAATCACACCAAACGAACGAAAAATCCACTCGAACAAGCTGTTTCGACCCAATATAAAGCGGCCACCACAATACAACAAAAGTAGGCCCATGATAAAACCAACCCATGACCCAAAATGGGCTGGGCTCACCAAGAAACATCTCACTGCCGTATACCAGCACACACGAAACCCTAAAATCAAGTTTAACTAAAAACAGAGAGATAGTACGGCCGCCGCCCAGGCCAAAAACCAAAGGGTTGAAACAGAGGAAACCGGTGGGTTTAGAAGGGGCATATGGGCCGGATCTGGAAGATCCTCCTGAGAGACAAGAGATAAACTTGAAGGTATGTGTTTTGAATTGGTGGGAGAACAAAAAATAGTCACAGCTGTTGGGAGAAAATATCACGTCGGCGTTTAAAAAAGAAACAAAAAGGGGCGGCGGATAAGGAACCAAGGAAAGAAAGAAAAAGGGAAGGGAGGGGACGGCCGCCATCACCAGCAAAGAAACCGGCGACAGCGGCCAAGAAGAAAATAGGAAAAAAACTGCGGCGGCAATAAAAGAAAGAGAGGAGCGTTTAGGTCTTTTTTAGAGAGGAGCCTAAAAAAAGGTGGAATTTTGATTTGTTATAACTATTACGTGGGTGTTCAAGCCAGCACAGCACCTCAACTATTTTCACAGAAGATATATACCTTTGAATGTGGGTGTTAGGGTGATTATAAGCTACTTTTGAATATTCAAGTGTATTACCCAATTGGCTATAAGAGTACTTAAGTCCGTCAGGATCAATGATTTATACCTTACGTTTTCTTTTATCAGCAAATCAAACCTTAACCTTATATATTAAGCTCTAACCTTAAGTTTTTACACCTTTGGTCTAATATCAAATGGGCCTAAACTTTAGCTACTCTTTATAGGACATATTACAAGACCACTTTAACTACATAGACATAGGCTAACTATTACATATCTTCTCCACTAATTTTCTAGTAATATTACATTTGAAATTTGAAATTTTTAGTTTAACAGCTACAAAAGAAATAATACAATTATAAACTCTATCTTCATTAAGCTCCTTTTCTCCATAATCCCTACGATTTCTTCCGCTCCAAATGAAGTACATATATGTAGTAATGCACGCACTTAGAACAATCTGACTCTCATAATTAGCACATGTATTCTGACATTCCATCAACTCTGTTATCAAGTTTACCGATTTACTAATACTGCTGCAATTAGCTAGTATGCGCTGCAGAATAGCTTTAGAGAACCTGCAATTATAAAGAGTATAAAGAGGTGTTCAACATATTCATCTTCTACTTTGCAAAGAGGACAAGTATTAGTCACATTTAAGCCCTACTTTCTCATTCTGACCTTAGCAGGGAGCCTATTTAATACCTCCAACCAAGCAGTAAAGGAGCATCTAGGAATACATGATTTTACCCATATTACTTCACTCCATGTTACTTTGTTCTTTTTTCCAGAAATCCTCTTTAAAGTTTTCTTATACGAAAACTTGTTTTTCTCACTTTCTGTCCATGCTACAGCATCATTTTTGTCTACTAGTTCAATATCTTTTATATGAGAGAGAACTTTCCCAATACATGGTAAAATTCTCCACCTCCCCCTACCAAAACACTCTTTAACCTTTTTGTTATAGCTGAGATTATATTTCTAGCCGAATCTATAATATTTCCTGAACACTTCTTTTATTCACCCACATATCCCACAAAATATAGATTAGTTCACCATTTCCCACCTTATGGTATATCAACACATAAGCTACAATTCTGATTTTGAGCAATTGTTTCCATAACCATGAGTGGTGGTGCTTTATATCCAAACTCCATATACAGTTATGTTGAAGTATATTAATATTAACCCATATGCTACATAGGTTCTTACCTTGTGAACAGAATCTCCAGAAAGTAAATAAAAGGCATGTTTTGTTCATATAGACAATGCTAGGAATGTTTAAACCACCTTCCCCTTTGCTACAACACACACTAGCCCATGAAACTCTAGCCCCCAACTGCATCATCCATTGTACCTTTCCATAAAAAGCCTGACATTCTCTGATTCAATTTATAAATCACTTGTTTTGGTAGTAAATAAATTCTACACCAAAACATTATTTTACTCTTCAGCACAACCCTGATTAGCTCAACTCTACCAGCATAGGATAAGAATTTTTAACTCCACTGTTTTATGCTATCACAAATTTTCTCAACTAGTACATTACCATCTTTAACACTCAATTTCCTTGAGTTTAAAGGAATACCCAAATACCTAACAGATAGGTTTCCTATTTTAATATCCAATATATTAGAAATTTCGGTTTTAACCTCATCTTTAACACCACCAAAGTATAGTTCACTTTTATGAAAGTTAATATGCAACCCAGAGCACCTCGTAAATAAGTCCAAGGCCTCTTTAATGACTGCACCTGACTTAATATCTCCTTTCATAAAAATAAGTAAATCATCTGCAAAAATAAGGTGATTAAGGTTTACCTCTTTCCACCACAGATGAAAGCTAAACTCCTTCTTTTGTGATACAATATGAAATAAGCATGAGAAAACTTCTATACAAATGGCAAACAAATAGGGGAAGAGAGGGTCCCCCTGCCTTATGCCTCTCTTCCTTTTAAAATAGCCACAAGCCTCCCCATTCACACATATAGAGTAAGAGGGAGAGAAAATGCACATTTTAATCCAATCAATAAACCTTTTAGGAAAATTCAAGGCATAAAGAGTAGATAGCAGAAACCGCCAGTTGACACTGTCATAGGCCTTTTGCATATCTAAATTAATTGTACAGGATGAGTTAGATGATAATTTCTCATACCCCAATACCACCTCTTAAGCAACCAAAATATTATCCCCAATACACTTACCTCCCACATAAGCTGCTTGATTCCGTGAGATAATAGAATTCATAACTTTTTTAAGCATGCTCATAAATATTCTAGAAATAGTTTTATATATTATATTGACACAGGATATAGGTCTGAATTTTTTCACATTAGAGGGATTTTTTTTCCTTAGGAATTAATATAATATGATGAGGTTTCTTCTTGGTGATGAGGTTTCTTCTTATAACGGAGTGCTCGGATACTGTTCTCTAAAGTTTGTCTGTGTTCCAGTGTCCTTGCACGACTTGGTGTATGAACCCTTAGTGGTCCATTAGGATTTCTTACGTTCCTATGGAACACTCGGTAATCTCTCAATAGGCGGAACCTCGATTCCCGTGATCCCCTTGGATCGTGTTTCCATCATTTTCTACATATATAATATAAGAGCGATAAAAAATACACCAAAATTGATTAGGAAACAAGGAAAAACAGATTTACAGTATAATTTCAGGACCTCTGTTCATTAACAACAACTTAAGGCAGCGAATCTGGTAAGGCTACTAGTCACTGGAACTAACTGTCCGGTACAACAGTGCAAACTTGATGTATTCACATACAAATACATCTAATAAAAGTAGTCAAATGTGAGTACATCTAATTAAAAATAATTCCATATGCATCTCTAATACACTAAGTTACGTGAACAAAAACAAAATAGTAATAATTGGCCAATAAAGAAATTCACAAAGGCAGTTCATCTACCTCTCTTATCACACAAAAAAATTGTAGACGAAAAAAATTATTTCGACCAAAAAAAAACTTTTCTTTACTTAAAAATTATTAAACCAATTAAAACTTTCATGTTCTGATACCAATTGAAATAATTTGATTGGAAAAATAAATGATACAAGAGGATTTAATTCGTGTTTACCTCTTGAAGAGCAGCGGAAATTAATATGATTGGATTGCTTCGATCACGGATCCTCTTACAGTGAAGAAGAACCTTTGTTCACAACCTAAGAGCCTCAGATATTTGCTTTGTGGTTTTTTTTTTGTGTAGAACAGAGAGGAAGAATAATAGAGCGTATAATGAAATTAGACTGATAGAGTTCTATATGACTTCTATTTCTTTATTAGAGAGTCGGTTATTATCTAATAAGATAGATCAATGATATTTGTCACCTCTTTTTAGTTCACCCTTGTGTCACCTTATGTACCATTAAATTAAAGAGAGAGAAAAAAATAATTAGGAAAGATAAACACTTTGATTGGTGTTTAAAACCTCCCTGTAGGAGGTGATATAAGAGTGAACCAAAAAAAGATGATAAAAATCATTACTCAATAAAATAATGGGTGAGGTATTGATATATTATAAGGGGGAATTAATGTTTAAAGCCTCCAAAGCCCCAAACTTATATCTTAAGGCCTACTAGTTGGCCACCTGGTTAAGTAGTAACTAGTATAGGTGGAAAGACAAAAAAGCCCCCTTATACATTACACTAATACATCACACACTGAAGAAACCAAAACCAAAAAAAAAAAGCCTATTAAGGTTTTGAATCCAAAAAATCTTTCTCCTCTCGGTAGCTTTCCTCTCTATACCCTGTACACCCACCTTCCTCCACCCACCGCCCCTACGCCTCCCTCTTCCCTCCTTCACCCACCACCATCGAAGACCACCTTCCCACCGATGCCCTCCTTCCCCTTCCCTCTGCACCCCACCTTACCACAGTAGAACAGATCTCAACACCACCACTCACCAGAAAACCGCAGCAGAAAACCCAACGCCATTGCTGCTCCAGAAAACGCGATGCCATATCACTTCCATTGATGCACCAGAAGCTTCTCCCCCAACAGCTCGTGAACCAAGCCATCACCATCACCGTTGTGAACCAAGCCACCACCATCGATGCTGACGAACACAAGCTTCAACACAAGCTTCACTCCGCTCGCTGCCACCATCCTCTGCCCAGATCTCACCGTTGCTGCACAGATCCGGTGGTCCTGTTCGTCGTGTTCGTGTAGCCTCTGCGCACAAGAAAGACCTCCGCCACTCAAGCATCTCCGATCTCCAAGAAAACCGCCGCCATCACCACGAACTGCGCCACCACACCACCATCACACCACCACACCACCATCACCACGTTGCGCCACCACACCACCATCAACAGTCCATTCTCGCCGCTGCAACAGTCCACAGAGCCACCTTAACCTCGTTCCTCTTCCCACCACTGAGCCACCTTCACCCTCCCTCCCTGTGAACCGATCTCGTCACCACCTTCTATGTCGCCGTTGTCGAGACATTCTCGATCCAGTATCAAAGTTAATTTTTTTTTGAAACGAATATGTTCTGATAGTCCAGCCCCTTTTGGGCTTTGTGTCCAGCCCCTTTTGGGCTTTGTGTCTTATTGGTCTGTCTTTCTAAAACCGTGTCGTATTGGTCTGTCTTTTTTTTTTTTTTTTTTTTGGCCTTGAGTGTCCAGACATAATGGGCTCAAGGGCCTTCTTTATTTGGTCAAGATAACTAGGGTTCACCTTGTTGGGTCAGGACACAATGTGTCTAGACCGGCATGGTCCAGACATGGTCATCAAATTATCTAATTTCATTTCCTTTTCTTATTTTTTTCAGGTAACGTGTAAATAAAAAAGAGGATTTGGGTACATCCATAGGGGCAATGACTTGGATTATTTTTTATTTCGTTAGACATGTATTTTTAGTAAAAAAAGCTTGGGTACAGCCCTATGGGTACAGACTTGAACTAATTTTGACTTGGACAACTCCGTAGCATGGAATGAATTTGGACAAATACGGACTCGTGGACAGAGACCGGGGTACACGAATTTGGTTGGACATGCATGTACTTGGACAAAATCGAAACATTGGACGTATAGAAAACATTCATTTTATCCACTTAAAAGGAACTTATGTCTGTACCGATATAAAATATAGTACGTACCTTTGTAAATGTACCGAAAAGAATATCTGGTAAGTTAAAGAAAAAATAAGAAAACAGAATTTAAAATAATTGAAAAGGGTAAAAAGGTAAGACAGTTAACTACAAAATAGAGTTAGGCTTTAAAAAGAACAAATTTCTAACTAGGATTTAAAAACACCTTTAGTTGCCATTTAGGCTCTAAATTGTAGAATCCTCATATTATAAACCCATGTAATATAACAACTCTCAACTCTATTTTTTGAATTCCAAATTCAAAATTAAAATATATAACCGATTATTGGCGGACAAAATAATAAATAAATAAATAAATGTAATATATATTTATTTTATTTATTTATTTCACTTATTAATATAGTACTAACATTGTCAAACCACGTCCATTGAAATACAACATCATTCAACCCACCATCTTTTGCTCCTATAGCAAAGAATATACCAGATAGATAGATAAAGAGATGAAGGAATCATTCATATTAATCATTTCGTTGTTTCTCATCTACGGTGCCACATTAATCTTACAAGTAAATTCACAAGATACATATTCATCATTATCATGCACCTCTAAACTAAACCTCAAAGCTGCTGATCAACTTCCTTTTGATACAGCTTCTTTAAATTGCAATCCTGTATGGGCTTCTCATGGTTTCCTCCTCAGAGTAAGCATTTACAATCCCCGTCATATATAGTACACTTCATTTTATATTAATGTTCCTACATATGGGGTATATTGAGTTAAACAATCTAGCTAGTGGTTCCGAAATCGTTGACTTTCATTTGTATTTTGTTTCAGTATATAAAAGATGCAGAACCAAAAGTATGGAACTTTGTGTTGTCAGCACCAAATCCAAACAGTTACATAGCAATTGGATTTTCACCAAATGGCAGAATGATTGGGTCAAACGCGATAGCAGGATGGGTAGGTGCTGATGGTGTTCCTATTATGAAGAAATATTTTCTTGGTGGACAAACTTCAGCTGATGTGGTGCTTGAAGGTGATGGAGATGGAAAACTAAAGCTTAGAAAAACAAAGATAGTAGTTGAAGATTCACAAATACACATGTTTTTCCAATTAATCAACACTGAGATTCCAGTTTCAACGCTCATTTATGCACTTGGACTAAATGGATTTCGACCTTCCACTACAAATTATCGCTTGGCTTTGCACAGGGATATGGTTACCACTTCCTTCGATTACGCCACAGGTGCGTACATCTTTACAAACAAGACTTAAGTGGGCAAATCCAATATTCATTCATAAAAGATTTTTCCCACAGTGCTTAATCTTTTAGCCAGGAGTTACAGTGAGATGTAATTTTTTTTACTAAAAATTGCCCTTATTTAAAATAACAGCCCTGGGGGAAAACTTTTATTTTTATGAATATTAGCCCACCTTGAACAGGTAAATAGCCTCACCCCATCCCAGAAAAAAAAGAAAAAACTCTCAGCAAATAAATTAATTAACTATTACTAGTATATAATGAGTTGTCGAATCTGGAAAACGTGATTTGTAGTGGAATTAGCTGTTCCTTAATTATCCAATACATCAAGTATGCTGGTGGGTCCATGACAGCCGTACATATGAAGTGAAGGGAAAGAGACCATGTGTGTCGTGTGACATGTAACTTATAAATTTGTTAAAAAATTAATCAATTTTTCTAAGAATTTTAACTTTGTAAATTTACTTATCCGTTTTTAACATTATTGAGAGAAATTTTGAACGCATTTTGTTATTTGGTGTCAATTCTGTTAAACATATATGAGGATAAGCCCTTACAACGTTCATTGGTCACAGGTCAAGCTCAAACCAAAAAAGATCCAAATGCGAGTCTAAGAAGAAGCCATGGAATCTTAAACATATTAAGTTGGGGAATTTTAATGCCCATTGGAGCCATGGTTGCTCGATATTTGAGGAAATATGATCCGCTATGGTTTTATTTACACACTATGATCCAATCAATAGGATTTATATTTGGAGTATCAGGTGTTATATGTGGGTTTGTATTAAACAATCGTCTCGATAACAATGTAGATCGACACAAAAGAATTGGCATCACTATTCTTACATTTGGTTGTCTACAGGTTTGGCCTCGACTATTTTACTAGATTATAGGTGGAAACATTAATAACCCTCAAGAAGATAAATAAATTAATTGAACGTTGTAATTAATAAGTTTTTTTAATTAGGTTATTGCAATATTGGCTCGGCCAAGTAAGGAGTCCAAGATCAGAAAATTCTGGAACTGGTACCATCACATTGTGGGAAGAGTTATGATATTCATGGCAGTGATCAACATCTTCTATGGAATTCGTTTAGCTGATGCAGGCAAAGGATGGAATGGTGGCTACACCACCATTCTTATCATACTTTTTATCATCGCTATTCTCTTAGAGCTGAGGATGTGGATGACAAGATAATCTCTACTTTTCTATTATTTCATTCTTAATTTGAGGCCCGTTATGCTATTTGTGGGATGCTAGGGATGAGGGGTTTTTCTTCCCAAGAAAATTTCTTATAATACACGAGAGGCTTGTAATGACTTTTCAAAAGATTAAGATTAATTATTGATGGAAAAAATATTTAGACATCAATTATTATTTCAAATAATAAAGTAATTACAAATTTACTACAGTATTCAACATATACTTATCCAACTACATTTATGAATCTGTTATTGGAAAATCCAATGAAACGACTAACTTCCTCCGTTTTAAAGTGTTATGAAAAATACAGACAACTTTTCCAATAATCAAGTAGATGGAATATTTCTCATGTTTTTCGTGGTATAAATCAATTTTTTTTCTCCTTGGAATATTTCTCATCTTTCTCGTTGTAACTCTCCTAAAGAAAATGTTGAACACTTACTCTTTCAATATAACACGTATAAAGACATATGGGCTGGCTCCCTATCAAATGAAAATCCAGGATAAATTTCAACGGAATGGTGTTGTTGAGAGAAAACATCAACATATACTCAACTGCAAAGGCATTGATGTTTCAATCTAAACTTCCTCTCAAATTCTGGTCTGAAGCTATCTTAACCTCAACACACATTATAAATCGATTACCAACTCCTTTACTTGATAATAAATCTCCTTACCAAAGACTATACAACAGAAATCCTACACTCCAACATCTCTGAGTCTTTGACTCCTTACGTTTTGCCTCAACTCTCCAACAAGGTAGACCAAAATTTAACCCTAGAGCTATCAAATGTGTTTTTCTCAGTTATCCTTTAGCTACAAAAGGATACAAACTTTTAGACATTTCTTCAGACAAAGTCTTTATATCTAGAAATGTTAGATTTCATGAAACTATCTTTCCATTTTCTGAAACTCCATCACAAGACAATATACATACATTTGTATTCCCTCTATCCACAACTCAGTACATTTATCATAATAAAAACACCACACCTCCTTCAAACTCAGCTGAACAGCATCCTCTTATAGAAAATCAACCATATACTAAACCTTCAAGAACAAGATAAACTCTTGCATATCTAAAAGAATAGATATGCCACTCTACTTCTCTATGCTATTCTCAATCTACTCAAAGTCAAGAAAGTCCTACAAATCAAGGTATTCTCTATCATATACAAGATTATATCTGCAATAAACATCTCTCAGCAGGTTATAAACATTTCATTGCTTCTATAAGCACTCAAGTAGAACCAAGAAGTTATAAAGAAGCTTCAAGTTCTATAGAATGGATAAAAGCTATACAAATTGAACTTACACCTCTAGAAAGAACCAATACATGGAAGATTGTTCAACAAGAAGTTTCTATGAAGCCTATTGGAAGTAAAAGGGTTTTTAAACTAAAATATTAAGCAGATGGGAGTCTTGAAAGGTATAAAGCTCGACTAGTTGCAAAGGGATACGGAGTCTTGAAAGGTATAAAGCTTGGCTAGTTGCAAAGGGATACAACCAGCAAGAAGGGTTAGATTTCTTTGATACTTTCTCTCATGTGGCTAAAATTACCTCTATAAGATTGATGATTGTTGTAGCTGCGATAAACCAATGGCATTTGCATCAATTATATGTTAACAATGCTTTTCTTCATGGTGACTTGAATGAGGAAGTATATATGAAAATTCCTCATGGACTTACAGCTCCACCAAATTCGGTTTGCAAATTAACTAAAAGTCTTTATGGTTTAAATCAAGCTTCTAGGCAATGGTTTTCCAAACTTTCTTCTGCCTTATTGAGTTATGTATTCATTTTTTAAGACAATGACTACAGTTTATTCACTAAAAGATCATCTTCAACCTTCATTGCTATCTTAGTTTATGTTGATGATATTGTTTTAGCTAGTGATTCTATGTTAGAAATCGAGAGCTTAAAGGTTTTTCTTCACTCTGAATTTACAATAAAAGATTTAGGAGAGCTAAAAACTTTTCTAGGCATTGAAGTTGCAAGAAATAGCAAAGGCATCTCTTTATGTCAAAGAAAGTTTGCTTTAGACATATTGGATGAATATGGTGTTTTGGGAGCTAAACCGGTTTCATTACCTATGGAATCTACTATGAAACTTAGAGAAGAAGAAACTGATTTACTTGACAATCCATCTCCTTACAGGAGATTAATAGGAAGGTTTCTATATCTAACTATTACAAGGCCTGATTTTAGCTATTCTATCAGCTGCTTAAGTCAATTTCTTTCAAAACCCTCTAAAAATTATTGGAATTCAGCTCAAAGAGTCCTTAAATACATAAAAGTGACTCCAGGACAAGGTTTTTTATACTCTGCAGCCTCAGAAGTCAAGTTAAAAGCTTTATCTGATAGTGATTGGGCAAGGTGTTTGGATTCTCGAAGAAGCATAATAGGTTTTTGTGTATTCCGGTGATTCTCTTATTTCTTGGAAGAGTAAAAAACAACCTACTATAAGCAAATCCTCCGCTGAAGCTGAATTTCGCGCATTAGCTGCAACAACTTGTGAGATTCAATGGCTATTGTATGCCTTAAATGACTATGGTTGTGAACATACATCTCCTGTTGATGTCTATTCTGATAGCAAGTCAGCAATAGCCATGTCCACAAATCATATACATCATGAACGCACTAAACATGTTGCTATAGACTGTAAGATAACTCATGAAAAATTACAGGCTGGAATAATAAAGCTATTTTTTATTTCCTCTTCATTACAATTAGCTGATATGTTTACTAAGTCTCTTGGCTCGCTCTTGTTTCATCATAACCTTACCAAGCTTAACATTATCAATAAACATGTTCCGCTTGTGGGGGGGATCTTGGAACTCAGCTCAAATACTAGAAAAGAAGAAACTGCAGCAAATAGAAGAACAAGGACCAAATTGGAAATAACTTTCACAAAGCTGTTAGTTAGTTACATTACAGTTGTTAGCTAGCTGTCTTTAGAATAGAGTAGATATGCATATATACTTGTGTAACATCGATACATTACATTCAATAAAATTCTCTCTATCTTTCATTTCTATTCTCACTCTCTGCTTCGACTTCTTCTTCTCCATTATTTTCTGCAACTTTTTCTTTGTTCTTTAATGGATTTCGAGTTATACACTTTTACACCTTATATCTCAACATGTTACACTAATGGCATATGACTGACTTCCAGGTATATTAAATTTCTACAACTTCAATTTGATTGTCTTCCATATCAATATTAAAGTTTTAACTATAATATTAGATAAATTTTTACACATACTCTAACATAGCTAAGTCTTATATGTTTTGTTGTTATCGTATCCATTTAAATAGTTTTATCTAAGGCATTTGTTACCACACTTAAACTAGACCAAAGTTAACTTGTTTTTAGCTTTATCTACACTGGAACTTTGTCTACTTTATATTTTTCAAGATGAATATTTGATTGAGTAGTGCTATATATCACCCCTTTTTGCTTCACCCTTACATCACCTCCTATGTGTCACCTGATGTGGAATTAAATAAAAGAGAGAGAAAAATCATAATTAGGAGAGAGAAACAATTTGATTAGTGCTTAAAACCTCCACATAAGAGGTGATACAAGGGTGAAGCATAAAGGGGTGATATATATCATTACTCTATTTGATTTCTATTTTTTAAAATATAAGTGACCTGTTATTGACATGCCAAAACTAACCAAGTAACTTATATAGCATGCATCTTTTGATTCAAGTTTAAGTTTAGATATGCTGAATTGTAACATCCTTCTTCTTTTCTTGGATAATTGGAAGTAAAGTCAATAGGCAAAAGAAAGAAGTCTAAAAAGGAGACTCGTTAAGAAAACTCAATAACAAATTCTAGAGTTTTTCCATGATCTAGCTTAGCTATGTTTCTCCATTGACGAAAACAATAAAGCTAAAAAATGATAGACTTTTAGACTTTCTAAACCAATCAGATCATATCGATATAAGATGGTGATTCGCTAATTACATGACACAAAATTAAAAAAACTTATGATAAATGTGTGTAGATTGATGAGCAAAACAAGCTTATTTAATCACCACCAAGTTATAGTCCTAATGGATTTAATCTTCAGCTTCATCTCCTTCCTTAATAGGCGACAACGGTTCTTCATTTCCTTCATTAACCGGAGACAATGGAGGGCCAGCTTCAGCCGTATTCTGATCTCCGGCAGGTGCATTGGGTCCGTCAATGTCCATTGGCATTGGATCATCATGCACTTCTTTGCATGAACTTTCCTGCAACTCTGATGATGATGATGACTCAGAAGGTTGAGGAGGCTTCATTTGCATCGATCCTTTAGCTGCAGCTTTTCTAAGTTCATTACTTGGTGATGTGGGAAAGAGGCCCGAAAGTAAAGGCCCAAGTGGTGATCCTTCATTATTAGAACCTACTGGATGGCCCGTTAATGGATCCACGAGCCCAGACCCGATTGGTGGCTCAATCAGCAATTCCTCAGCCTTCGTCTGCATTGTTTCAAATTATAATCAAGAAACGAGATAAACAAATATTAAGAATAATAATAAGAACAAAAATTTCACAATTGGTCCTTTTATCGAATACAAAATCGATCTAAATGCTGCTCGTGGAATTCACAATCTAACAAAATCCAAAGAATTTGTAGAAACGTAAAGTAAAAATTCAAGAATATGAAAAGGAGAGTATATAATAATTACTCTATCGGTCCCTATTTGCCAAATAATGTTTAATATATCATAAAGTAGCAAATATATTCATGTGGGGAGGGATATAATATACTTGCAGCATTCACGTATAACACATTAAAACATGGGCATATTTGCTAATATTTTACCGAAGGACCAAGTGTGCAATTAACAGTGAAGCAATTTAAAGAATTTACAAGTACAGAAAGAACATTTAAAAAAGATATGAATGAAAAGAGAGAATCAAGAATCAACCTTGCTAAGATGACGCTTCGGGGAGTTGGGACTACCAATACTACCATCATCGTTTTGAGGGTAACGACGCTTGGGTGATGACGATGACGATGATGATGATGTTGTTGGGTTTGATGGAGCTTTATCTTTATCTGATGATGGTGCTTTATCTTTATCTTCTGAAGCCATTGATCGAATTCTCAAGATTCTCAGAGGAAAACTAGAAAGAGTTTGAGGGTATATAATTCAATTGAAGCAATTTTTGTGAAAGAAAATAAAAGAATTGCGAACTTGAATCTTTAATGTTTCAGCATGTAACTTGTAAGTGTTGATGCGGATATATATACTTATATATAAAGTGTATCGATCAGTTAAAAATGACGTGAAGTGAAGAAGCGGTGCAAAAAAGTAGATAACACTAGTCAACTTTTGGATTATGGTAGTGGTTGGTTAAAACAGTTAGCAGATTGCAGTTTGGTCCCTTAATTCCTATATCTCAAATTCTCAATGCAATGCATGGTCTCCCGTTATAAAATTAGATTTTCTGGGGACCTTTTATAGCCTTTTTTTTCTTTTTACTTGAACTTTACCTTTTGTTACATATATATACGTAAAACTTGTATATGAGACTACTATATATAGATATATAAATTATTATCTATATTATATTAGAGGACAACTCTTATATATCGAGTGATGTCGTTCTAATTACTCAAATGATTTTTTTTTTGACGACGAAGAAAATTATACCTTAATATACAATTAACCGATTCCTAATCGAGAGAATTGCATCATCAACGATTCCGGTGTCACGGTGTCATTCCTTGCCCTGTGTCTGGCTTTTTTCGCTAGGGCGTCAGCTCGACCATTGAGATGTCTCGGGATGTGCTTAAAAACCACTTACCTAACTTCTGTGGCCAGTCTGTTAATATGCCTAACCCATGGTCGAAGCCTCCAGCCTGCAGCCGACACTTGCTGAATACCTTGAACTAATTCAGGGTTGTCTGAGAAGATAGTAACCCCCTCACTGTTAACTTGTTTTGCTTGTTGCAACGCAAATACTACCACCTATGCCTCCCCTTCCGTGCTTGAGTTACACATGGTAACAGCCGAGTGTTCCGTCCCCTGACCTGTATCTTTAACAATCTGCACTATTCCAAGCCCAGTAGGTGTGGGTGGATGTTCAAACGATGTATCACAAGCATATGCTATCTTTGTCTGGAACGTAAGGTCAACTGGTGTCGGAGTATCCGCCTCCCTTGTAGAACATAGTATTGGATGATTCTTCGCCTAGTCACTGCCGAATCGTTCCCCCATACCTTTATTTGTAGATCTGATAATGTCATCTGTATTTACTTCGTGATTACCATGTCTGCTCTTTATTTTCGACTTCCAAATATTCCAAATGGTAAGTAGCACATATGATATAACAACCTCCTTCAGCCACCCTCCTTGTACAAATGTCTCTATTATTGCCAATACCCACTCTCCCAAGTCCTCGACCTCCTGTCCAATGTTAATCTGCAGTGCCAAACCCGCCCAAACCATCTTTGCTACACCACATGTCAATAGTAAGTGCTCCACTGTTTCCTGCCCAAACTTGCACCATTGACACTCTATTTCCACATCGCAGTGCCGCTTTACCAAAGTCCTTCTGGTCGGTATAGCATTATTACAAGCTTTCCAGTTGAAGATTCTGACTTTCGTAGGTAAGTTTGAATGCCATATAGTCAAATGATTCTAATTATCTTATTTGTACTATTTTAGTTACTATATATCCCATTTAATTCTATGATATTTTATTATCCATACCATATTTTAAGTTTATTCTGATCTAAATTTCTTTTTAATTTTTCATAATGTCTCAAGAACGAGCAATTACATATCTATATAATGAGTGGTGCCAAATTTATAATGAACGGGAGAGATCGTTCTAGCAAAATTTCTAATCTCTAGAGTTGTTTGGCTTATAGCTGTTCGATTATATTTTTCAATGATTCATAAATTATCAGTCAATAATAACATATATTTTCTATTAATTCTGAATTATGGATAATGAACTTAATTAAATAAGTGTCCGTCTGGAAGTGCTTTATTTTAAAAATATTTAAGAGTGCTTCTAGATCTTCAAAGGTGTTTTAGACACGGGAAATATTTTTATGAAAAACACCATATATGTGCTTATTAAAAAAACACCTAAAATGTTTTCAGATTCAAAATATATAATTAATATTTTTTACAAATATTCGAATTTTATTCTAACAATGTTTTTTTAACTCTAATATAAACACTTTCAAACGATTCCTTAGTTTGATTCTCTTGTGTTCTGATATTTTTTCGTTACTTTTAAAATTATTCGTAATATTTTTGAACTTGGGCTACCTTATCTATATAATATATAAAAATATATTTATAAAAAACTTTTTAAGAAAAATTTAGAACTTAATTTTATCTTTTGAATGGACGTTAGGACATCACTATTAGGGTATACCTCTTGATTAAGGGTGAGCAAATGAGAACCAGAAAACCAAACCGAATAAAGAAAACCAAAAACCGAATAACTAAATGGTTCAGTTTTCAAATTTCAAAATCCGAAGTTATATTCGTTTGGTTCGGTTTACTACGGAAAAACCGAACCAAAAAAACCGATAAAAACCAAACCAACGAATAGAAAAACAGGGAATGTGTAAAAATATTTATAAGAATTATATGGAAGAAAATTTAGTTGAGAATTTATCATCTACATGAACTTTTTTACTATTTGATGGTGTTATTTATGATAATTTTTTCATATCACTTAAAATTATATTTGTAATAGTTTTTATTTTATAAGTTTATATAGTATTGTAAATTAATATAATTGTTATTAGAATAGTAACATAATTATATTAAAATATCAATCGTTATTGGACAATGTATTTCAAAAAGAGTAATGATATTTGTCACATCTATTCTCTTCACCCTTTTGTCACCTCTTACATTACAGATTACATGACATGACATGTAAGAAATAAAATAATTAAGAAAGATAATTAAGGAAATAGTTAATTTAAGGAATAAAACTATTAATTAAGATAAGTAAATAGATTACTTACATGTCATGCCATATAATCTGCCATGTAGGAGGTGACAAAAGGGTGAAGTAAATAAGGGCGATAAATATCATTACTCTTTCAAAAAATGGTATGACAGTTTATTGGTCAAACATCCAAATTTGTAGCGAACCAACAACCAAACTAAAACGAACTAATCCGGAAACAAAAACTGAATGTAAAACCAAATGCGAACCATGCGGTTTGGTTTTTAAATTATAGAAAACCGAAATATTCGGTTCGGTTTCGGTTTTAGCCAATAACAAAAACAAACTGAACCATGCTCACCCCTACTCTTGATCTATATGGGTACAAATCTAAAGGCTAGCATTCACCCTGAACAACCTTAATACGGTGCGAGCGCTTGAAGCATGCTACATTAAGATTGATGCAATTGATTTTCTAGTTGTTCCCATAGATGATGTTAAGGTGTTAAGGTTTCAGGTAAAGTTCTATGAAAAAAACCTATACCCCAAGGTACGTATCTTCTATAGGAAGAAAGAGCTGGTTGGGTGAACTTCCAGTATGAGAACACGGGCACATTGTGATTTAACTGCGGCCATATTGGTCATCAATACGGTGAATGTGATGAAAAGTACTAGTACAATCGAAGACATAAATGTGAGAAGGAAGATCACATGGAGCATTGATAACATCGCTAAATTCTCGCCTTTCAACCCTATCTACTGTCATCAACTACAAACTAATGGTAAATTTATTTTTATTGTTCATAATGATGATAGTAACAGGGGCACCACTGGAAGGTTGGAAGAAAGCAGAAGGAATGGAGGATCCATCATAATTCGTGGAAATCAGGATATTGATCTAGGTGGGTATGATTATACTAGGAACAACAGACTTCGTCAGATGGTTGACAATAGGGATCAGATATTTGAGGGAGGTGAAGATCAAAACAATGATGGAGAATGGTCCAGCAAAATTGATGAATTGTGCAAGGAATTTCGGAGTACATCACTAGATTAGAGGTTTTTAGGAATATTACAAAACCTTATACTGGTGAAGAAAGTGATCATGTTAGAGGCAAGTATTACGGAAGGGATAATGCAAAAGAAAATTACAAAAATAAATGCAAAGGTGTGATGACACAGGAGGATGAAATCTTGTCCAGTTGTGATGGTCTCTCTAATAAGAAGAAGGACATTAAAAGAAGAATAGATTTTAAGGTAAAAATGTGTGGAGGAATCAATTCAAAGGGAAATATTTGGAAATCAGTAATTTTAAAAAGCTGCACGTAACCAGTGATAAAGAAGACTCAAATTCAGAAATCATACTAGCAAATTCTTTTAACACTTTGAATGAAGTTGACAATAAAAATCAACAAATGAGTGATGGAGATGTGGAAGATTTAGCAAAGATGGTGGATGACTATGATTCCTAGTAGGAACCAGAAGAGGAAAAAGAAGTGTTTGAGATAAATGAAGAAAATGAGATTGGAGAAAAGAGAAGAGAGGGATGGACTGTGATGAGTTTTTTTGTATTCAGAGATGCAGAGGAGGATAAAGAAGAACCCAGGAAAATCCAACAAGAAAGCAGCGTCTCCCCTGAAGCGGACGCCAAGAAGAAATGAGTACGATGTAAACTTGTCAAGGAATACGAGCTCCCTTGACAATCTCCAATATTAACCTGTTTTGCAAGGTTTAAGCCAGGTGTGGTGGTGTTTTGCAAAACAATGTTGAGAGAGGTCGATCTCTTGACACTATTTGTGGTTTTGATTTTAAAACAGTTTTGTTGTTGATCCTACCAGTTGTACTAATCACTGCGGGGGATTTCTTATTTTGTGGCATCCTTTTGTGTTGTTAGATGTCATTTTTTGTTGCTCGTTCTTTGTGATCTTTCGTATTGATGAATCGTCATTTTCGTATTATATGGTTTGTATACTTGCACCTAATGTTTTTGATGACATGATTAAAGTATGATATCACATTACAAATTGGAGAAAAGATATAAATGACTCATGGATTATTATAGGGGATTTCAACGAAGTTCTAAATATTAACGAAAAATGTAGTTCTATTCCTACATATAATAAACACATCAACGAATTTAAAAACTTTACTAACACTAATTCTCTAATTGAAATATAATCTACTGTATGTTTCTTCACATGGTCCAATAAAGATCTGGTAAGGAGTTAGTAAGAATAAAACTAGATAAGGCATTAGCGAATTATGATTTGATGACTCACTTTACCCGTGCTCAAGTTTTTGTTCCTCTGGCAACCGGTTCCGATCATTCTTCCTTAATTTTACATTTTGATCATCTTATGAAACGTAGTATTAAACAATTTAAATTTGAATATTTTTTGCTTTATAATTCTGATTGAAGGCCTACTGTTGATAAAGTATAGAGCGGTACTGAGAATAACTTACCAATGCCAAATTACTTAACCAAGAGAAATAACACTATAAAAGAGATAAAGAAATGAAGCATATAAGTCTTCAAAAATCATGAAAATCAAATAAAAACATGGCAGGATAGACTTACAGAAATAAATAACTCTCTTACTCTGACTTTACAACAAGAAGAAAAAGAGATTAAAGCACAAATCGAGTTTGAATATGAGTGTGAAGAAAAATACTAGGCTAATAGAGCACGCCAAAATTAGTTAGCATACGGTGATAAAAATACGAAATTCTTTAATCTTTCAACTATTCAAAGAAGAAACTATAATAGAATAATTGTAATCAAAGATGAACACAGACAGTGGGAAGAGGATATGGTAGAGTCAAAGAATGTTTTCAAAATTTCTATAAATCCCTTTTTATTGAGTAGATAGCTAACGAGGAGCAAATGGATAAAGCTTCACAATTTATCAAACCTAAAGTATCTAAAGATTTGAACGAATTTTTGACACACCCTCCTACAATGGAGGAAGTGGAGAAAGAAATAAGAGTTTTATCTTCATCAAAAGTTTCAAGACATGACAGTCTCAATGGTAAGTTTTATAAAAAATTTGGGATATTATTAAAACAGATATTTTTCTTATGATAAAAGATTTTTTTCCTTAATAACATATCCCTTGAAAATCTAAACAACAATTGAATCACTCTTATTCCAAATGGAGATATACAATAAATGCTCGAAGATTATAGACTTATTCCATGCGTAAATTTTAGACATAAAATTATCGCAAAAATATTATCAAATAGATCGCAGGGCTTTATGAACGAAATATTCTCTTACACTCAGTCAACATTTATTAAAGAATAGGTCATGAAAATCAAATGTCTTAAAATAAAAGTTCATAGCATGGTTTTACCCTGTATTAATTTATGGGTAAATTAATTAAAAAGGCCTATAACAACATCCAACTTATAATAAAAGGCCTAAAGTAATGTGTAGTTAGATATGGTTCAACCGAATATTGTAATTACTAATTTGCCACTAAAAGTAATTCTCTCTCCTCCATCAAATGTCTATTCATCGTCTGACGCACACAAACCCATTCCCTATTTTCAAAATTCAAAAACATCTGTCTCGCCTTATTGGTATCGATGTAATTGCTTTTCAGTCCTTATTCACTACGTCGCCAACTGTTCATCTTCATCATTCTCCCTTGCTCTTCCATTTGCATCCACCGCTAAAACCTAAAAACAACCCAGTCAAAGTTCCATCTCTCCTTATAGCAATAGTTGTAATTGCTTTTACTCTGCATAATAACACAGCCGCCGCACTGCACTAACAACGGCCGCCGCCCTTACCAAGCCACTGCCCTGTACATACGCCGCCGCCGATCTCGTGTACAGACCGTCTATCTTCTGCACATACGAAGCCGATCTCCTGCACAACCCATCTTCGACCTACCCAAGCTGATGTGTTTCATAGGTGGGTTTGCAAACTATAGGGTTTTTTTAACCCATATATTAGTGTATAATTTTTTTCCCCATTGAGCTCTATCTCCTCTACACTGGTAAACGCTTTGCTTAAAACTGGTGCCTTATGGTAAGTCACAATAATCTACCTTAATCCCATTAATCTGTTAAACATTGTGTTTCTAAATTGATAATGGTTTGGGTTAAGTAGCTTGCCATTTTTATCTACAGTCAAGAATATAAAGTTGTTCTCTAATGTAGATCGATGGTGGAAGCCTTGTGGAAGTCTTGCAAATTCTGAAGTGGTACAATTTATTCAAAATATTTATCAATTTTATAAGCAGGTAAAAAAATATTTTTATTTGATTTCTCGACTAATATCTATAACCTCAATTGGAAATTTCATCTCCAACTTCAGGTTGATGAATCTGCAGTCCAGAATGTGAAGTTGTTCTCCAATAAATTATAACAAACATTTTTGCCACAAGGTTCAGAGGTAACAAACATTATAATAGCATATACATACATATATGCACTATATTGCATTACAATCTGTGATTGCAAAATAGCACCTGGTTTAGATGAATGACTTTAAATCAAATAGGATTTGATATTAGCATTAATAGTGATATTAGTAAATTTAATTTTCTCTACAGGAGTTGTTTCTTCAAATATCAAGGTTGTTAAGGATGGAGAAAGACATGAGATGTGATTAGCCCTTGAAGCGAGTCAGTTGATTGCACGAGATCCATCTCAAAAGGTTTAAAAAATATTCAATTAGTTATTTATAATTTGAGTTCGGTTTTTACTGCTTGTATCCATTTTCTTTTAGGGGTTGCATATGTAGCCGGGACTACTCTTGTTTTAATGAAAGAAATAGGTGTTCATTTTGAGAATATTATCAGCTTGAGGGTATGCAAACCATACTAAAATTCATTTTTTGTTCTATTGTGGATTAATTGTTAATTACTGATTTTTTGGAATATGTATTTGGAGGGGAATTTACCGGAATGTCCTTCCGTGTTCCGACTGTTGATGTTTCAGTGATGGATCTTGCTGTAAGGCTTGAGAAAGATGTTTCCGATGATGCGATTAAAGCTCCTATCAAGTATGTATTAGTATTTTTTTTATAGTGAAGATTTAATTTTATTAATTTTTTGTATTCAGGGAGAAATCAGAGGGGATGATGATGGGTAGATTGTGGTATACAAAAGATGATGTGGTGTCTACAGATTTTGTTGGTGATAATAGGTCGAGTAATCCTAAAGCGGGAATTGCGTTGAATAAGAATTTTGTGAAGCTTGTTTCGTGGTATTATATTGAATGGGGTTATAGCTCTTGTGTGATTGACTTGATTGATCATATAGTTTATGTTTTGGCTTAGAGTGTTTTGTCAAGACTAATGGGTTTTCATGTTTTATGTTAAGTTTGTATTTAAATAAAAGGAGCTAAAACTGTACCCTTACACAGGCAAATTAAATGTATTTGGATCTTGTTACATTATGATGATTGATTTAGTTCATCTATTTCTTCTTTGTTATGTTTTTTTGCGTGGATTTGATAATGCTAAGGGTATATATATACCAATTACAGATGGGTGGATATGAAGGGTATATACCCAAATTAAAACACAACCAATTTTAAAACTAGGAGCAATACACAATTATAAACTATACCCATTAAGATACATACAAGGTATTGAATTGAAATGCATAAGAGAGAATACGGCAGAGGGTGTTATAAGCTTTATGCATTATGTTTGAAATGGGTATATATCCAAAATGAAAAAATGTTGCAAAAGAAGAACCTACATATAGAGTTGAACAAATTCTAGCATAGTCTTTGTATATTATGGGTATATACACATTGATTTCAGTTCATACCTGTTACTAGAATGATTTTCACATATAAAAAAACCTTTGTAGTCCTGTGTTATCAACTACCCCCTATTGCAAAACCTTATATAAAAGTCACTTTAGTTTAGACGAAGATGTTGATGGACAAATGGTACCCAAACGCAGTCGACTTGTAACTCGGAGTATATTGTAGACAAAGAAGACTTTCCTTTACGCACATAATGTGTGTAAAACCGAAATTAGTTGATGACCATCCATAGTAACTAACCTATCCTTATACCAAACTTTCTAAACCTTATATAAAGTCACCTTCGAAGAGATGATGATGTTGATGGACATATACCCAATCATAGTGACGGATTGAATACTCAAAAACATCTAGCATGGATGTATACACGTTTTTATGTTATTCGATCGACCACCAACAATCTCAAATTTGTGTATACCCGAAAAGAAAACGAACTATTGTATAACCTTATATAAAATTCACTTTAGCATATAAGAAGATGTTGATGGACATATGCCCAATCGTAGAGAATGGTACCCAAACGCAGTTGACTTGTAATTCGGAGTATATTGTAGACAAAGAAGGCGTTCCTTCACGCACACAATTTGCGTATACCAAAATTAGTTGATGACCATCCATAGTAACTAACCTATCCTTATCCCAAACTTGCTAAACCTTATATAAAGTCACCTTCGAGGAGAGGATGATGTTGATGGACATATGCCCAATCATAGTGAATTACAATTACAAATTTATGTATACCCGAAAAGAAATACAACTAATGCAAATCCGTATATAAAGTCACATTCGCGGATAGAAAGATGTCGACGAACATATACCCAATCATAGAGAATGGAACCCAAACGTAGTCGACTCGTAACTCGGAGTATATTGTAGACAAAGAAGGCGTTCCTTCACGCACACAATATGCGTATACCAACATTAGTTGATGACCATCCATAGTAACTAACCTATCCATATCACAAACTTGTTAAACCTTATTTAAAGTCACCTTCGAGGAGAGGATGATGTTGATGGACATATGCCCAATCATAGTGAAGGTTTGAATACTCAAAAACATCTAGCATGGGTGTATACCCGTGTTTATGTTATTCGGTCGACCACCAACAATTATTAATTTGTGTATATCCGAAAAGAAATACAACCATTGAAAAAACTAATATAAAGTCACCTTCGTGTAGAGGAAGATGTCAACGGAAATATACCCAATCATGGAGAATGGAACCCAAACGCAGTCGACTTGTAACTCAGAGTATATTGTAGACAAATAGGGTGTGCCTTTACGCACACAATGTGTGTATACCGAAATTAGTTGATGAAAATTCACTTTAGCTTAGATGAAAATGTTGATGGACATATGCCCAATCATAGAGAATGGTACCCAAAAGCAGACGACTTCTAACTCGGAGTATATTTGGAGACAAGGAAGGAGTTCCTTTACGCACACAATGTGCGTACACCAAAATTAGTTGATGACTATCCATAGTAACTAACCTATCCTTATCCCAAACTTGCTAAACCTTATATAAAGTCACAAGAGATAGTTATAAGATATACCTATTTGGGTATATACCTATTGGGGTACATACAATATAATATATCAGTATGAATTTTAATAGTGGGTATATACCAATTATTTTTGTATATACCAATTGTGAAACATATGGTTGAGATACACCACTGATGGATAACTACTAGATACAGTACTTGGTGTTTCCCCATTTGGGTATATACCAGAGTTAGTGATAAATAGTGGTTATAAGATATCAATAAGAAATGTAATAGTGGGTATATACCAATTATGTTTGTATATACCGATTGTGAAACATATGCGCGAGATAAACTACTAATGGATAAAAACTGGATGCGGTACTTTGTTTTTAACAATTTGGGTATATACCAGATGTGGTTAAAAAGAGACGGTTATAAGATACACCCAGTTGGGTATATACCCTTTGGTGTATGTACAATATACTATAACAGTACGAACTGTAGTAGTAGGTATATTTCTATTATATCTGCATATACTTATTGTGAAACACATGATTGAGATGCACTACATAGGGCAACTACTAGATGTGATACTTGGTATATACTCATTTGATATATACCAGAGGTTGTTATAAGAGGTGCTTATTTTACAAGAGATGGTTATAAGATATACATATTTGGGTGTATATCTATTGGGTACGTACAATATGATATATCAATACAAAATGTAATAGTGGGTATATACCAATTATGTTCGTATATACCGATTGTGAAGTATATGGTCGAGATACACTACTAATGGATAATTACTAGATATGGTACTTGGTGTTTACCCATTTGGGCATATACCAGAAGTGGTTATATATGGTGATTATAAGATACACCCATTTGGGTATATACCCTTTGATGTACGTACAATGTACTATAACAGTACGAACTGTAGTAGTAGGTAATCCTATTATATTTGTATATAGTTATTGTGAAACACATGATTGAGATGCACTAAATAGGGTAACTACTAGATGTGATACTTGGTATTTACACATTTGATATATGCCAAAGGTGGTTATAAGATATACCTATTTGGTTGTATACCCATTGGGGGGTATGTACGATATAATATATCTATACGAACTGTAATAGTGGGTATATACCAATTATGTTCGTATATACCGATTGTGAAGTATATGGTCGAGATACACTACTAATGGATAACTACTAGATGCAGTACATGGTTTTTAACAATTTGAGTATATACCAGAGGTGGTTATAAAATACACCCATTGGGGTACGTACAGTATACTATAACAGTACGACCTGTAGTAGTAGGTATATTCCTATTATATCTGTATATATACTTATTGTGAAACAAATGATTGAGATGCCCTACTAATGGGTAACTCCTAGATGTGATACTTGGTATTTACTCATTTGATATATACCAGAGGTGGTTATAAGAGGTGGTTATAGAAATAACTATTTTGGTGTATACCCATTGGGATACGTATAATATAATATATCAATACAAACTGTAATAGTGGGTATATACCAAAACGTAGTTGATGGGGCGGTATACCCAGAAGGAAGTTGATGGGCGTATACCCAACCCTACATAATGTCAAAGACGGAAATATGATGTTGATGGGCACACTATGTTAGCCTCACCTTGTTTTTATTCCCGTTTTAATATTCGACAAATCATCCTTTAAACTAAAATTCATTTTTATACAACTTTAGATGTTTTCCAAAACCCCTCATTAGATTAGTTGTGCTCACTTCATTTGACTTAGCTTAAATATTCAAAAGAACAGTGCCGCGGTGCACCGGAGGAATCACGCGGTACACCGCAGCTCACGGACCAGTCACACGGTACACTACATGGTCCGACCAGTAAGCTCATAAAATCTGCACGGTACACCGGACCACTGTCACGGTACACCGGACCACTACACGGTACAGGCATGCGGTACACTACATGGTCCGACCAGTAAGCTCAAAAGTCAGTCGAACAGTCACGCGGTGCACCGGACCCTACCCGCGGTACACCGCACGACAGGGTTTCAGCTCTATTACTAGAGGACAAAGCTTATATCCGTTGGGAGATTAATAGATCCGTTAGAGAGAAGCTTTATGACCGTTGGACCATCTTTTCAGCTATAAAATGGAGTTCATTCAAGACACAACTCAAGCCTTCCATCTACCAATCTTAAGAGCAATTAATTCTATCATTCAAGGAGGTTTCAAAGGAGCATTCAAGTCATATTTATTGTGAAGCTAATTAGTTCTATCTACTCATTTAGGAGTTTAGTTACAAAGCTTTAACAAGCACCCCTAAACACTTTTCCCTTTCCTCTTAGTTCTTGTAATAGATTAAGAGAGTAGTGTGAGCATAGGTTTATGCTTGGTTCCTTGTGTTGGTGATAACACAAGTGTATTTCCTTCAAAGGGTTTTTGAAGTGGTTGTAAGGGTTTGTATCTCACCCGGTTAAGAGTTACGAAGATTAGTTGAGAATCTTGCAAATCCTAAGGAGGCTTCCTTAGGTAGTGGATGTAGGGAAACCGAACCACTATACATCGTTGTGTATCGTATTCTATCTCTACACTCTTTATATTTCCGCACTCTATATGCTTGATAAAATGCCTAGTTGAATAGTTTGATAATATTGCCTATTAGGATTATCTAGTTTTTTAACTATTTAGTTTGCTAATACAATAGGATTCAAATTAGCTTTTAATTTTATTTACTTGAAATAAAATTAGCCGATTAATTTCTATTGTCCTATTCAACCCCCCTTCTAGGACGCATATAGTATATCAATTGGTATCAGAGCCTAGCTCTATTGTACTTAATCGTTTCTAGAGTTAATACGATATGGATTCTAATCAACCGGAAGGTTCATGTTCTACTAGACCTCCACTTTTTGTAGGAAAAGACTACTTTGGTTGGAAAAAGAAGATGGAGATTCATGTGAAAGGAATCGATTACTTTTTATGGATGGCTATCAAAAAGGGTCCTTACATTCCGTACGTTGCCGGAAGTACAACGGTGTTAAAAGATGAAGATGATTACACGGATCAAGACATAGCTAAACTTACCAAAAACAACAAAGCTATGAACATCCTCATCAATGGATTAAGTGTCACGGAATATGCTAGAGTGAGTGAATGCAATTCCGCTCATGAAATGTGGCAACTCTTGGAGCTATCTTATCAAGGAACGGAGGATATAAAAGAAACCAAAATTGGTCTCTTTATCACAAAGTATGAGCTCTTTCGTATGGAGCCCGATGAAGCCTTGAATGCTATGCATCAAAGATTTTCTAACATTGTTAACACTTTGAAGACTCTTGGTCAAGAGTACACCAACAAGGAACAATGCCGAAAAATCTTATTTGCTCTTCCAAGGAAATACAAGACAAAAATCAATTCTATAAGAGACACTAAAGATCTTTCAAAGATGACGGTTCATGAACTCATTTGCAACCTCATGACGGAAGAACTTGTGCTTGAAGAAGAAAAGATAAGAGATGATGAGGAGAAGAAAATTAAGAAATCTATTGCTTTCCATGCCATGAGTTCTAAGTTGAAAGAACGAAAAGAAAGGAAAGAAAGTGAAGAAGAAAACTCTCATGAAGAAGAAACTAGTGAAGATGAAGGAGTAGCTATGCTAGCAAGAGACATGAAAAAATTCATGAGATATAAACGCTTTGCCAAAAAAGGAAGCTCTTCCACACCCTACAAGAAGAATGATAGAGCTATCAAACAAGATGAACCCACTTGCTATCATTGCAAGAAGGTTGGTCATATCAAAACCTATTGTCCTCTTCTTCAAAAGGAGAAACCGAAAAGAGCTATGCATGCTAATATCACTTGGGATACTCAAAATTCGGATGAAGAAGAAAGTGATAATGAAAATGTCAATCTTGTTGCCTTCATGGGAAAAGTTGAGAATGATGAAGATGCTTCTTCGGATGATGATATCGGTACTACTCACTTTGCCTTTATGGCAAATCATGATGAGGTAACTCCTAAATCCAAACTCTCTTTAACTAATGATGATGCTAGTGAACAAGATATTCATGAGGCATTTGATTCTCTTTATAATGATTTTTTAAATTCTATTGAAACAAACAAAGTTTTAACAAAAGATTTAGAATTTGAGAAAAATAGAACTAAAGAGGTTTTAAAAGCTTTGGAAGATTGTCAAAATCTTTGTGATGAATGTATAGATGATAATGAGAAACTTCATCTTATTGAGAAAAATCTTTTGGAAGAAAAAGCTTTGTTAGAGAAAAAGATTGTTGATCAAAATGCCATTATTTTAAAATTTACTAGTGGGCAAGAAAACTTGGATTTGATTTTAGGTTCTCAAAGAATGGCTAATGAAAAAAGTGGTGTTGGATATGATCCATTCACTCACCAAAAACCTTTGAAAAATGTCTTTGTAAAATCAAAAATTTCAAATGCAATTCCATCCTCTTCAAAATCTTCTATCTCTTGCACCTATTGTGAAAAACTTGGTCATGATGCATCTCATTGTTACTATCGTAAATTGTTAGATTTGGGATCTCTTGTGCCAATTTGGAAAAGACCTAAATGGGTCTTAAAAAGGAAATCCACTAACCCTCATGGACCCAATCCTAATTGGGTACCTAAAGCTTAAATTATCGTTTGTTTGTAGGGGTTGAGCATCAAGAAGCAAAACATATGGCTACTTGATAGTGGATGCTCAAGACACATGACCGGAAATCCATCATTATTTACAAATTTATATAAAACTAAAGGTGATAAAGTTACTTTTGCCGACAACACTAAGAAACGCGTTTTGGGTAAAGGTAACATTGGTAATTTGGACTCTTTACTTATCTCTAATGTGTTACTTGTTGAGGGTCTCTCTTTTAACTTGCTTAGTATTAGTCAACTTTGTGATGTTGGTTTTAGTGTTAAATTTGAAGCATCTAGATGTGTTGTTTTCAAAAATGATGAGTTAGATACTATGTTTATTGCAAAAAGATCGGATAATGTTTTTGTTGTTGATCTTGAGAGTCTTATGTGCAAAAATATTAAATGCTTATCCGTGGTTAATGATAGTTGGCTTTGGCATAGACGTTTAGGACATGCTAGCATGGATTTAATTTCAAAATTATCTAGAAAAAATCTTGTTGTTGGTTTGCCTATTTACAAATTTGATAAAGATAAACTTTGTGATGCATGTCAACTTGGTAAACAACATCGTTCATCTTTTAAATCCATTAATAAGGTCATCACCATTAGGCCACTTCAATTATTGCACATGGACCTTTTTGGTCCCGTTGATGTCACTAGTTTAGGAGGGTCTAGATATGTCTTTGTTGTTGTTGATGATTACACTAGATTCACATGGGTGATGTTCCTTGCTTTAAAAAGTGATGCCTTCAATGAATTTGCAAAACTTTGTAGAAAGGTGCAAAATGAGAAAGGCTACTCTATTACTTGCATTCGTAGTGATAATGGTAGTGAATATGTGAATTCTCCTTTTGTGCATTTTTGTGATGAATTTGGGATTGAGCATAATTTTTCGGCCCCTAGAACTCCCCAACAAAATGGGGTAGTGGAAAGGAAAAACCGAACTCTACAAGAAATGGCTAGAACAATGCTAAAGGAACATAGCTTGCCTACATACTTTTGGGGTGAAGCCGTTCATACGGCTTGTTATGTGTTAAATAGAGTTCTTATTAGACCCCTTATTAACAAAACTCCTTATGAGCTTTGGAATGGTAGACCACCAACCATTGCTTATTTTCGAGTTTTTGGGTGCAAATGTTTTATCTTAAACACTAGGGATTATTTGGGAAAGTTTGATGCTAAATCGGATGAAGGTATTTTTCTTGGTTATTCCACTAAGGGAAAAGCCTATCGCATTTTCAACAAACGTACTCGTACTATTGAGGAATCTATGCATGTTGACTTTGATGAGACCAATCCTTTTAATATCAAGAAAGTGGTAGATGTTGAATTACATGAGGATACTCCACAAGATAAATCCTTAGAATCTCCTACTCAAGAGGTGAAATCTCATGATGAATCTCCTAAGGAAAATGATCAAATGCTAAATGACGCTAGTACGGATTTACCAAAGTGTTGGAAACATATCAAAGATCACCCAAGTGAACTAATTCTAGGTGATCCAAAAGAAGGTGTTATCACTCGCTCTCGTATTATTGCTCTATGTGCTCATCAAGCGTTCTTATCTCAAATTGAGCCCAAGAATATTAAAGAAGCTTTATTAGATGATCATTGGATTAACGCTATGCATGAGGAATTAAATCAATTTGAGCGTAGTAAAGTTTGGACATTAATGGAGAAACCAATTGGCCCTACTATCATTGGCACTAAGTGGATATTTCGCAACAAGCTAGATGACACCGGTATAATTACTAGAAATAAAGCAAGGTTAGTTGCTCAAGGGTACAATCAAGAAGAAGGTATTGATTTCGATGAAACTTTTGCTCCCGTAGCTAGACTTGAATCTATTCGTATGCTTCTTGCTTTTGCTTGTTATATGAATTTTAAACTTTATCAAATGGATGTCAAAAGTGCTTTTTTAAATGGTTTTATAGACGAGGAAGTTTTTGTTAAACAACCTCCGGGTTTTGAGGATCCAAAATTTCCAAACCATGTTTTTAAACTTTCAAAAGCTTTATATGGTTTAAAACAAGCACCTCGTGCTTGGTATGAACGATTAAGCAAATTTTTATTAGATGATGGTTTTAAAAGAGGAAAAATTGACTCCACTTTGTTTATCAAAAGGTCTTCAAAAGATATCCTTCTTGTTCAAATTTATGTGGATGATATTATATTTGGTGCTACTAATGAAAATCTTTGTGAGAATTTTTCTAAAAGCATGCATAAGGAATTTGAGATGAGCATGATGGGAGAATTAAATTACTTTCTTGGACTTCAAATCAAGCAAATGAAAGATGGTATCTTTGTCAATCAAGCCAAATACACAAAAGAGTTGATCAAAAAATTTGGACTTGAAGATGCAAAGGAAATTGGAACTCCAATGAGCACATCCACAAAATTAGACAAAGATGAAGATGGTAAGAATGTTGATGAGAAACTATATCGAGGTATGATTGGTAGCTTACTTTATTTAACCGCCTCTAGACCCGATATTATGTTCCCGGTTTGCCTTTGTGCAAGATTTCAATCTTCTCCTAAGGAAACCCATCTTAGTGCCGTTAAGCGTATTTTTAGGTATTTGAAAGGAACCCTTAGTCTAGGACTTTGGTACCCTAGATTTACCTCCTTTGAGCTAATAGGTTATTCGGATGCCGATTATGCCGGTTGTAGACTTGATAGGAAAAGTACTAGTGGAAGTTGCCAATTCTTAGGTCAATCCCTTGTTTCATGGTCTAGTAGAAAACAAAATAGTGTTGCTTTATCCACGGCCGAAGCCGAATATGTTGCGGCCGGAAATTGTGTGACTCAAGTTCTTTGGATGAAACAAACATTACTAGATTTTGGCCTAGAGTATGATCGTGTTCCCATTCGTTGTGATAACACTAGTGCTATTAATCTTACCAAAAATCCTATTCAACACTCTAGAACAAAACACATAGAAATCCGTCATCATTTTATCCGTGATCACACTCAAAAAGGGGACATTGTTCTTGAATTTGTCACTTCCGAAAATCAACTAGCCGATATCTTTACGAAACCTTTACCCCAAGATCTTTTTGAGAAAATTCGTTGTGAGATTGGCATGCAAATTCTCTAACCCTTCTCTTGTTATGTTTTGTTTAGAGCTTTTTGTGTATATAATCTTGTTGCTAATCTTTTCTTGATGTTATAGGTTCTTTGAAGCTTCTAATTGTTATCCATTTATGTCCTTAGTCCTTGTTTTTTACTCAAAATGTGTTTTGACCCCTTAAAAATTTTCGAAAAATTGTTGCTTGTGTTCTTTTTGTTGTTGACAAAGGGGGAGAAATTTTAGTTGAACTTTTTAAAATGCATTTTGTGAGGGGGAGTTTCTATAAAAACTCTAGTGATTAGTTTGAGGGGGAGTTTTTGTTAAAAACTTAATCTTAGGCATCTTCAAAAGTTTATGATTTGTCAAACATCAAAAAGGGGGAGATTGTTAGCCTCACCTTGTTTTTATTCCCGTTTTAATATTCGACAAATCATCCTTTAAACTAAAATTCATTTTTATACAACTTTAGATGTTTTCCAAAACCCCTCATTAGATTAGTTGTGCTCACTTCATTTGACTTAGCTTAAATATTCAAAAGAACAGTGCCGCGGTGCACCGGAGGAATCACGCGGTACACCGCAGCTCACGGACCAGTCACACGGTACACTACATGGTCCGACCAGTAAGCTCATAAAATCTGCACGGTACACCGGACCACTGTCACGGTACACCGGACCACTACACGGTACAGGCATGCGGTACACTACATGGTCCGACCAGTAAGCTCAAAAGTCAGTCGAACAGTCACGCGGTGCACCGGACCCTACCCGCGGTACACCGCACGACAGGGTTTCAGCTCTATTACTAGAGGACAAAGCTTATATCCGTTGGGAGATTAATAGATCCGTTAGAGAGAAGCTTTATGACCGTTGGACCATCTTTTCAGCTATAAAATGGAGTTCATTCAAGACACAACTCAAGCCTTCCATCTACCAATCTTAAGAGCAATTAATTCTATCATTCAAGGAGGTTTCAAAGGAGCATTCAAGTCATATTTATTGTGAAGCTAATTAGTTCTATCTACTCATTTAGGAGTTTAGTTACAAAGCTTTAACAAGCACCCCTAAACACTTTTCCCTTTCCTCTTAGTTCTTGTAATAGATTAAGAGAGTAGTGTGAGCATAGGTTTATGCTTGGTTCCTTGTGTTGGTGATAACACAAGTGTATTTCCTTCAAAGGGTTTTTGAAGTGGTTGTAAGGGTTTGTATCTCACCCGGTTAAGAGTTACGAAGATTAGTTGAGAATCTTGCAAATCCTAAGGAGGCTTCCTTAGGTAGTGGATGTAGGGAAACCGAACCACTATACATCGTTGTGTATCGTATTCTATCTCTACACTCTTTATATTTCCGCACTCTATATGCTTGATAAAATGCCTAGTTGAATAGTTTGATAATATTGCCTATTAGGATTATCTAGTTTTTTAACTATTTAGTTTGCTAATACAATAGGATTCAAATTAGCTTTTAATTTTATTTACTTGAAATAAAATTAGCCGATTAATTTCTATTGTCCTATTCAACCCCCCTTCTAGGACGCATATAGTATATCACACTAGGAAATAACTTGGTTAATATTTGTGACAAAAAAAGGTGTGCACACACTCCCTATGCTTGAATAGTAATTTCTAGGGGGTGTATACGAAAAAGTAGTTGATGGGCGTATGCCCAACCATACATAATGTCACTTGCAGGAAAGATGATCTTGATAGGCATATACCCAACCATTTTGAATTGGTGTATACCCAAACGTAGTTGATGGGCGTATGCCCAACCATACGTAAGGTCACTTGCGGTAAAGTTGATCTGGATGGGCGCATGCCCAACCATTACCAATGATGTATACCCAAAAGGAAGTTGTTGGGTATATACCAACACTACATAATGTCAAAAAAAATCGATCTTGATGGGCGCTCTAGAAATAACTTGGTCGTTATAGTTGACACACCAGGTGTGCATCCACTAAAAATGCTAAACTAGTAGTTTTGAATGGGTGTACACTAAAACGTAGTCAATGGTCGTATGCCAAACAATACATAAGGTCATTTGCGGGAAATATGATCTTGATGGGTGTATGCCCAACCATTTAAAATGGGTGAATACCCAAAGGTAGTCGATAGGCATATGCCCAACCATACCGAAGGTCACTTCCAGTGAAAGATGATCTTAATGGGCGTATGCCTATCAACTACGTTTGGGTATATACCTATTCAAAATGGTTAAGAGATATAGATATATAAACTATAGTATATACTCGTCAAGAGATATGTGTATATTATCAAATTCATCCAACTATATTTACAAAAAAAATATTTGTAACAATCAAGTACTCAATTTTCAATACACATATCCAATCCCCTAAATTAACAAAATCTTCCTCGATAAAAAATCTGTCTTTTCGTCATCTGATGCATAACCTCTCTTTTCCCCCGCCATGACCTGAAAAATCAAATACGAGATACCAACAAAATAAATAACTCGTCTTAATTTAAACAATTGCCTATAAAACGATTGATAATTCCAACCTTTGGATGAGTTTTTGGTATCTTTAACGATTGCTTAAAAAAACCCAGAGCATATTATGAACTTCTTCTGATTCAATCTGAAGAAGCTCTAAGTGCAGCTAGTGCTGCTTCTCTAGTTAATCACTTACCTAAACAAAAACAACAGTTGTAGTGAGAACATCACTAATTTCAAGTGAGAACATCACTTACCTGGCCTTTTACCCTCATGCCATCTTCTGAGCTTGGGCTTATGCTAATGGCCCAACTAATGAGACTGCAAGTTTTGTCAATTTAAGATTCAGCTAGTCATTATTAAAAAATAAAAAGTAATTACTAACCTGTAATTGATAATTTGCAAATATTGATAATTTCATCTCTTGATTATAAAGACTTTAATGAAGATCATTCAGTAGACTTTTCTGAAGATCATTCAGTAATGTATCAACTACAGAAGCAATAACCTTGAAAAACAATAACAAGTTATATAATAAAGTACAAGCAAAAAGTTTATATAACAGAACATGTATAAGCAAGAAGTATATATAACAGATGATGTGTAAGAACCTGTTATCCTCATAAGTCCGACGAAATGTTCCTAATACAATTGAAGAAACTCCTTTTAGATAAATTTTTATTGTATGAGAAGTTTGGGATAAAGGGGGTTTAATATTAAATTTGCAAAAATAAAGGACTCACGTGCAATTTCAGTGGCGATATATTGCTATTCGCTTCATCATCATCTACAGCCATCTCCACCCAGAAACCAACATAAAGATTCAATTTTTACACTATAAAAATGGATTATGTAAATAAGTATATAACAATTTCGTAATACCAATAAAACTCAGATTTGATTACTAAAGAAATAGATTGAAATTAAAATAATTACCAATAAACACCACCAATTTCCGATTACGTGACCAGTTACGAGTTAGGTTTTTTGAGTTGGATTTTCCCTATGGATTGTTCCTTTAATACTTGTTGAGTGTCTCTGAAAACTTTCACCCATGACCCTGAATTAGGTCTCTTTTCGGAATTTGGTTTTGAACCCGTTGAGCAAACAACTGGTGGATGCATTTTTTATTCTAACGAAAGGCCAGTGACGAGTTGATTAGAGAGAAGGTAAGGAAAATAGCATAAAGAGCTTTAACACATAAAAATAAATAGAATCCCCTAATTTGATTTGGAGAGGTTGGTGTCTGTGGTGGGTTGTTCTTTTTTTATTAATCTGTGGTGGATTAATACGGGAGAGAAGATGGAATAGTGGGTTAATTCAAAATTTGAATCTTCCTATATGAGAGAGAAAAAGGTGTAAGAGGAGCAGGTAGTAAACTATACGTAATAGGAAAGAGAAATTTTTAAAAGTAAAATCTGATGGATGAGAAATAGGTAACTAAGGCTTTCAGAAGAACTTATAAGCCTTATAAAGAACTTTTTTCTAACCAGACCTATTAGAGTACATGAGTTGTTAGTTGGGTCTAATATTGTAATTTTCTCTTAATTTATATTTAAGCAAAGTCTTATTCTTTTATACATGTTTCCCTAATTTCTACCACAATTTTCCTCACTTTTGACCATATTTTTTATTTTTTTCCATACATTTTCCTATAATAACTTAATTAGGCTCACAAAGGAGCGCTCAGTTTTGGCTATACTATCATTTATAATTTTCAAATTACCAAAATTAAAGAAAGGAGTAGTCATTTATATGTTATATTTATAATATTCATGATTTAGTTTACATTTTTAATAGATCATTTCAAAATAACATATTAAATTAATTATTTTCTCCTTCAATTTGGTCAAAATTAATTAAAAATAGAGATAAAATTGGGACTTTACTCTTTATATTTTTGGCAAATCGTAATTTAATGAAAAAACATCTAAACGAAAAAACAACATTTCATAAATCTTTTGGAGTATATTGATTAAAATAATTGAAAAAATAGAGCACGTAGACACGACATAAGGAGAGAGAAGAAATAGGGACAACACCCTGACAACGACGACGACGAACGAACGAACCTATAGATAGATACATATAGTTTGACATGCACACATAAAGTTAGCCCTTTTCAATAATTCATCTGTATATAAATTTATAATTTCAAATTATCCAGATCCAATCCGACTAAATGGACGACCTAAATGTGCTCGCCAGAGATCTCGGTTACCGTCCTCAAGGAAAATCCGCTCCGATGCGATCTGATTCAGCAACAGATAGCCGCCCCTCCGCCGTCCAATCATCGTCGACTCCTTTGTTCAATGACGTATATGGTGGGTCCCCTACATTCATGAACAAAAGCAAAAATAATCATAAGAATATAAGCAATCAAACGTCTTCATCTATGAATGATTTTAACATTAACAGTAAGAATAGCAAAAATTCGTCCGGGCCGGTATATGATGATGATATATTTGAAGGATTGCCAGGGTTGAAGAGCAAATCAGTATCTTCATCAACGACAAAGGGAATGAGATTTGAGGGAAATGTATCTTCATCAATGGCATCTCCTACAAAGCATAACCAGAGAATAAATGATCATTTTGATGATCTATTGGGGGATTTAGGAAGTAAAGCGGAAGCAAAGGGAGGGAAGAATATGAATACGAATAGCTCGAGTGCGCGTGGGTTTGATGATTTATTGGGTGGTTTTGGTAGTAGAAGTCCAGCTAGTAGCAGGTAATAAAGTTTATCTTAATTTATTACTCCACTTTTGTTCACTTTGTAGCTCCATTTTTTAATTACATTATTGTTCTCTGACTTGTGTACTGCACATATATTGATTTTCTATATATTGATTTTCTATAAAAAGTGTATACTACCTGCAAAAAAAAATCTCATCTTGGATATGAAACATTACATATTATAAGATATTTTCATAATCTTTCCCTTAATATAGAATTCTAAAGTATATCCATGGTAATACTATATACTATTGTATGTGAATTGCTTTATCCAGATACCATATACTAGTTACATGGATAGAATCACTTAGCTTAAGGTGAAAAATCTCAGTAATTTTTAGAGGAAATAAAAATTCTAAGTTTACTCTAATGTTTGGTTTTGATAGGACAAATCCAGATTCACATAGTCCATTAAAGCCAGATCCTTTTGTGGTTCTAGATTCTACTTCAAAAGATCCACTAGATGAATTAAGTCATATTGGTAAATCCGAAAGCTCAAAAGTGAATGATAATCTAGATCCCATTCATGTTTTTGGCAAATCCACAAGCCCTTCAAGTATGGGACAAGGAACAAAAACTAGTTCTAATAAAGAACATAGTGAGAATTTCGAGGAATCGCCTACTTCACCTGGGTATTTAAATAAAAAATTCGAGGAAAAAATATCTCCAAAATCACGAGTAGGAGAAATATGGTTATCCGTGTCAGAGATTCCGCTTTTTACAACACCTACTAAAGCACCACCACCTTCACGCCCTCCTCCACCAATTCCCCGGAAAACACCAAAATCCCATGGTGGTGGTTTCTTCTCGGAAAGATTTAGAAGAAAAGATTCCCCAAGTTCAAGTCCTAAAACTGTAAAAACTCCAAAAGCTTCACATTTTAATGAAAATATTGTTAACCAAAATACGAGTAAACAAATGGATGATATGAAAGAAGCGATGAATAGAGCTGAAAGCAAGTTTAAACATGCTAAAGAAGTACGAGACATAGAGAAGGAAAAGGAAGAAGAAGAGAAGGAAAAGAGAAGAGTTGAAAGAGAACGCGAAAGAGCTAAACAAGCTGTGGAACGGGCCACAAGGGAAGCCCGTGAAAGAGCTGCTGAAAAAGCCCAAGCTGAGAGAGCCGCAGTTCATCAAGCCCAAGCTGAAGCCCGACGTAGAGCAGAACGGGCCGCTGCAAATAAAGCTGCTGCAGAAGCTCGCGAAAGAGCTGCTACAGAAGCCCGAAATAAAGCGAGAATGAATCAACAAAAAACTGATAATGATCTTGAATCTTTTTTCACTTCACGACCTAGTAGTGTACCTAAAACACGACCCACTAATTCTTCCGTAAGTTTTATACTTTTACTAACCAATTTTCGCAATCTTTTTTATTAATTTTTTATTTCTAGGATCATTTATTTACTTCACAATCCCAGAGTCAAGGACGATCTGACTCAGCAAAAAGGGCGGGTTCTAGTAATGTAAACTCACCTAACATGAAGAAAATGCCGTCAACTTCTAATATAGTTGATGATTTATCTTCAATTTTCGGAGGTATTTATATAAAGTTAGTATTTTTTTAACCACGTGCTGATTATTTTGTTTACATGAAGGTCCTTCATCTTCTGGAGACTTTCAAGAGGTTGAAGGTGAAACTGAAGAAAGAAGAAGGGCAAGATTGGAACGTCATCAACGTACTCAGGAGCGAGCTGTATGTTTTTTCTTTTAATTTCGAGTAATAAATTATTTAATTTTTAAATTTTATTATTGTTTTTTCTGTTCAGGCTAAAGCATTGGCTGAGAAATATCAACGAGACCTTCAAGCTCAAAGAGATCAAGAAGAAAGAAGTGTAAGTTTATCAAGTGTGAAAATCATACATTTGATGTGTTTTTTTTTTTCTTTTTATGTCAACTATACATTTGATGTGTGAATATATATAAATTGTGATTTTTTTTTTATAATTTCAGAGAATTGGTGAGTCAATAGATATGGATATAAAGCGTTGGGCTGCAGGAAAAGAAGGAAATTTGCGTGCATTACTTTCAACATTACAATATGTATGTATAAAATAATAATCCATCCTTTCTGTACAAATATTATAATTTTTTTTTTTTAAAAACATAATTTAATGATTTTTGGCAGGTGCTTTGGCCAGAGTGTGGTTGGCAAGCTGTATCTTTAACTGATTTGATAACGGGTGCTTCAGTTAAAAAAATGTACAGGAAAGCAACTCTTTGTATTCATCCTGATAAAGTGCAACAAAAAGGTGCAACTCTTCAACAGAAATATGTTGCTGAGAAGGTTTTCGACTTGCTCAAGGTATATTTCTTTAGCATATGATTTAATTTGTTGGTTGTGTTACGATTTTCATTCTTTTTCAACAATTTGTGTAATAGGAAGCATGGAATAAATTTAATTCAGAAGAGCTTTTCTAAGATGTGATCATTATTTTGTCTCAATATATGGAGATGCTACACTTTGTTACTAATGTAAATGGATATCAAATGTCGGGGTTCTTGTCTACAATCTATATATAGCACATTGAAGTTGAGCCATCTTTGTAAATGCATCATATGGTTTTGTTTTGCTAATTACTTTTTTTTTGTTGGCTTAACAAGCAAGTGATATATTACTATTCAATTTATTATAGAAGTACCATCCTATAAAACAACTAAGAAAAACCAGTCTGCTAAACGCCTAACAAACAAGGTCAAACAGGCAGTATTTTAGTATGGGAGGAATTATAGCACAATATCAAACAAGCAGGATTTAATATGGAAGGAACTAAAACACCAGCACTGTGGACTAATATACCCAGGCAACCTCTTTACTTGCATAATATACATAGGCTTAGCACTTCACACCAACTGTGCTAAAGAGAGAGCTTCCTTTCCATTTTGATAACGAACCCTTCAGACTCGTGATTATCTCCCCATAAAAACCACACGGCCTCCTTCACGGCATGATAGGGACCCCCAAATATTTTCCTAACTCTGAACTTCTGGAAAAGAAGACGTTGTTAATCAAAGAAAAATTGAGGTATTTAGAAATCAATTTGATGTACAGGTTCTAGGTTTTTTTATTCTTGGTTAGGGGTTATTGATTTCTTGGTATATTACTTTCTAGATAAAGGATTGTTTCTCAGATGATGAAACCTGTAAACTATTAACATGCAATTCGTCCGGACCAACATTATCATGAAGCAAAAAGCTTCACAGTGTTGTTAGTCATGGCTAAAAGGAGAAAAAAGTCCAAATTATGCACTGATCTTTAAACCGCAAATGTGAATTGAAATGAGATCCTAATAGGGAACTAATCAAACTTAACCAACAATTCTGGATTATTGAACTGGTTTTGAGATAAATGAAACAAAAAACAAAATCCCAGTTTCTATAGACAATTTAAACACAATTTCATTATTCTCCTCTAATTGTTGCAATCAAACCAACGCCTCGTAAATTAGGTAACCAAAACTTGTCTAAAAGATCAACAACACCAAAACTCACCCAATAATTTACAAGGAATCGAACCCCTGACCCATAAGTACGTCCTAGAACCCAAATAGCATACTAGTGATTTGGAGTATAACAAAGATTGTCAGATTTAGAAATGTATAGGATAAGTCAGAGAGAAGAGACTACTATGTAGTTTCTCGGATCATCGTTGTAAACAATCATTTCTTTTTATTTTCTGTCTCGCGGTGTTGATGGATTTTCTTAGTTTTTTCTTCAGCGTGTGAGACGCGTTTTAAGGGGTGAAATTTTTTTCTCCCAAACAAGACACCTTTATAATAAGAAAGAAATTTATATCTCAATTGCCAGTATTAAATTTTTTTATATTCGAAACACTAAAAGTCAAAATATTTATAACTTTACGATTTTCCGGACCATGCAACTTGGTCGGACTTGTTGGTATAATTTAGGTAATGTGTACTTGTATAATTAGTTCTATTTTTGAATTCTAAATTCAAACTATAAAAAGAATTTTTTTTGTTACATAGGAATGGGGTGAAATTTTATTCTCCCAAACAAGACACCTTTATAATAAGAAAGAAATTTATATCTCAATTGTCAGTATTAAATTTTTTTATATTCGAAACACTAAAAGTCAAAATATTTATAACTTTACGATTTCCCGGACCATGCAACTTGGTCGGACTTGTTGGTATAATTTAGGTAATGTGTACTTGTATAATTAGTTCTATTTTTGAATTCTAAATTCAAACTATAAAAAGATTTTTTTTTTGTTACATAGGAAAGCCACTTTGGACTCGGAGTCATTGATTCGGTTCGAACCTACACCACTAGATTGATGACCAAGACCCTGGCCAGTTAGCTAATCCCAGCTGGTTAACTATAAAAAGAATTAGATATACGAAATGCTTTTTTTCATTGCATTAATTTGCACGGATGGGTTGAGTAAATTTACTTTTTTTTCTTTTGACGTTGGTTTGACTAAATTTAATTTTTTTTCTTTTGACGTTGGTTTGACTAACTTAATTTTTTTTCTTTTCACGTTGGTTTGACTAAATTTACTTTTCTCTCTGTTCCCACGAATTAGAAAAGGTGATACTATCTTTACACAAATAACCTGCATTTCGTAAAATAAAAAAAAAGCTAAAAATTATAATATACGAAATGCTTATTATTTTATTAAATGTAGTAATGAAATTTTCTATTAAAAAGTATCCTGGTATTGCACTATATATACATGTCCAAAAGTCCTATTTCTCATTATTTCTCACTATGGCTCCCTTGTTGCTCAATACCTTTACCCTTGTTCTCACTATTTTGCTAACTAGTGTGAATGGAGATGATGCTTTCAACCAAAATTATTTTAATCATTGGGGACAAAATCATTTTGCTTTGGTTGACCAAGGCTCTGAAGTGCAACTTCGCCTTGATAAGGCTTCAGGTTATTGTTAATTATGATTCTTTTTACTTAATATCTGAATCATTTGTTAAAAGATAAACAAAATGTCCTTCTAACGTGTACATATTTTTACATATATTACTTGAGTGATCGCCGATTAGATTAAGTAACTAAAATTATCTTTCCATTGTATAATTAACTAATGTCATTGTATGTACATATTCATAACCAAAAACAATAATTTGAAGTGACAAATACACATAGGTCTCGGTCTCTATTTGACTCATTATATATAGATTCACTCTTGAAGTGAGGTTGCATGTTGTAGAAATTTTTCTCAAAACATAGAGATTGAATATTTTCAATTTATTATTAATTGATTTTACACATGCAGGAGGAGCTGGTTTCAGGTCCAAATACATGTATGGATCTGGACACTTTCATATAAGGATCAAGCTCCCGCCTCAGAAATCAAACGGAACAAATATAAATTTTTATGTACTAATTTATCATTTTTTGCTTTTATCATATTATTCAATCTATATTTATATCCAAAGAATAATAAAGATCATATCTTTGTTACTGCAGTTGAACAGTGCAAAATATGGTGATGACGGTCGTAGGCATGATGAGATTGATATTGAACTTCTCGGAACAGGACCAACAACAATTTTGCAAACAAATGTATTTAGTATGGATCTTGGACATAGAGAACAACAATTTCATCTTTGGTTTGATCCTTCTGAAGATTTTCACAGTTATGAAATTCGTTGGAACTCACGTTGGATAATGTAAGAATAGTTTTTGCCTTCCTTTTTGTTTCTTATTATTTATTATTCTCATAAATTGAATTTATTGTTTGACTTTTTATTGCTATAGATTTTACGTAGACAAAATCGCAATAAGAGTATTCAAGAATAATAAAGCAATAGGAGTAAAATTTCCCAATAAACCAATGAGAATAGAGTCATCCATATGGAATGCCGATTGGGCTGGACAAATTGATTGGTCAAAAGAACCATTTATAGCTAGCTATCGAGACTTTTCGATATCAGGTTGCCGCTGTCTTACTCAAAAAAATTGTTCATCTTCCAACTTCTGGTGGAATGTGGGACCTGACTGGGATCTAAACCCCTTTGAGAAGCGTAGATTAACTAAATATAAGAAGAAATATATGATATATGACTATTGTGCCAAATACTCAGATATAAATCCTGAATGTAAGATTAATCCATAAAAATAAAGCATCCATGTTTATTCTACTCCTCAAATACTTTTACATTTATGAGTATAATGATATATTCATCGTAATAGAAAACGTCTTTATTTTACCTTTTTCATTTTTAATGTTTTATTTTTAAATGGTCAACTTTGTTACTAGTACTTTACTACTTTGTTAACTAGAAAAAGTCAACTTATTTGGTACTGAAGATGTATATCTAAGGGTTGTTATAAGAAATTTAAACTAGGATAAACGGTATAGTTGTAGAGAGAGATTACTTTTTTTTGGACATATACAGAAATAAAATTAAACCTTACTCTATATAGCACCTTTCTCAATCAAATTTCGTTATGAGTACTTCGCACATGATCACTAGATCCAACTTAATCAATAGTCGGGTCTCTTCATTCAACGATCTTGACCCTGGAGATGCATTGATACTACTCCTTGAAACCTCTATCAAGAAATCCGCAAACTTTGTGGATATCACATCACCAATTAACCCGAAACTTCAGTCATTTTTTACCATGGATAACCGCACACTATTCTATGAATCACCATAGCGGATATTTTTTGGACTGCCATTGGCGAACTTTCAAGGTAGCAAGAAGATTGGCGGCGATGAACTTGCTTTTTTTTAGCTTTCTTGATCCACTATGTTTTGGAAGGGTTATGAGTGAACTTGAAGCCTATTATGGAGAGTATGGATCCCAATCTAGATGAATTTGGAGGAGATGTGAGCTCATTTTCTGCCCAAGGAACAAATTACATGCACAACAAGTGGTTGAGAAAAGTCTCAAACAAAATTCAATGGATGTTCCTCAAGTATTTTTCTTTAATTTAAATGATAGCAATTCCATTGCAATTTCTAAAAAAGCCCTTACAAGTCAACGAATGTGATCGTTTTAGGACGTGAGAGGATCATCCATAAACCCGTGAACATGGTCGTGGATTTGGTCACGGGTATAGCTCGTAGGTGGAAAAAAAATAAAAATAGTATGCACCTCAATAATAGAAAAGCCTTGGAGGAGATGTAACTTGATTACACCAGTAGAAGGTGAAAAATTACAATTACTATAGAGCGGTGTATTGGCACTAGAGCAAGCTTTTGGTTTCTCTTTTGTGGGGTACATTGTACAGAAAAGGGTTCCGGGTATGGTGGATATACGAAAAATAGTCAAAGGTTGGATTATGGAGTTTAGAATGTGAAAACACCCTGGCGGCTGACTTGTCTTTAAATACGAGAAAGATGAAGATATGAAACAAATACTCTCGAAAGCCACATACCTCCATATAGGAGAATGATTTTGTTATCCTAGATATTTTAGTTTTTTACTTCGGTAATTACTAGATAACAAAAATCCCAACTTGCTTTGTAATTAGAAATCTACCTGAATAAGCATGTACAAATCTGAGTATCTGAAAATTGTGTCCCAAGTTGGAAAGTTGATTAAAACGGATGGAATAACTATGTTTAGCGAATATATTTGTTATGATTGTATCATTATCGAGTTGGATATAAGAAAGAAAAACATGGTGGAACCCTTTTCACCAAAGGGTAGGGAAATATTATCTTAAAGTGTAATTTGACAATAAACCCCTTTTTAAGTGTAAAGCAATAGGTCACTTTGAAGCCAATCAGTTATGCTTTGATAATTATACAGACAAAAGGAGAGTGAAAGCTCGAGAGAAATACGAGTTATGAATAGGGTGGAAAATATTAAAGGAAAGGGGCAAAAACATGAATATAGGGGAGCTGGAAATTCATCACAGCTCGGTCAACCAACAAATGGCAGATGATATAAGTTGTATCGAAATGGAAGCACAGACCAAGGTTACATAGAAAATTATACATGGCCTATGGGACATGTGTCTAAAAATGAAAGTCGAATCTAACATACACAAGATCTAAAAGTTTGGTCAAATGAGAGTCAAAGTTCTCCCAACTACTTTTTTTTTTCTATTAAGTTTAGTTTTTCTATTCTATTTTTTCTCTTTCCTCTTTCACTCAATTCTTATTTTATTCTTTCCTTTTTTTCCTTCTTTCCCTTTTAATTTGTTGTTTATCTATGAATATTATGGGATCCACAACCCTTTTTCAAAAAATAATTATATATACCATCCAAAATTACTACCCAAATACCACCCAAACATGGTCTGAATTAGTTGGTTACGAATTTTTAATTAGATCAAGAAAATAAATAGATTAAATATTTATAACCAATCAATTCATGCCATGTCATTAGGTGGTATATATCATTACTCTCTTCAAAATTTTCGTGCATTGTTTCCCTCACCATTCTTTATCTTCCTTCCCTTTTCTTCTCTTTCTTTCTACACCAAGCTTTTTCTTCTTCTTCTTCTCTCTCTCTCTCTCTCTCCCTCTCTCTCTCTCTCTCTCTCTCTCTCTCTCTCTCTCTCTCTCTCTCTCTCTCTCTCTCTCTCTCTCTCTCTCTCTCTCTCTCTCTCTCTCTCCTTTTAATAACATTAGAATAAACAATTTAGTTAAATAATCCCAAGTTTTCAAATATTCGCCCTTTGACATCACGTGTTGTGATAAAGAGAAATATAAATAGTTTTATTGAGCGCAATCTTTAATAAACATATCAAGATTGATTTCGTGAGAAATCAACGATTTTACACAGAACGTCGAATCCACATCTATTTGGAAGGATAATTAGATTCCCCTCTTTGAGAAACTTGAGGGATTTCTTGTTTGTTTCTCCCTAGATACATTTGTTATGATGTTTGGTCTGTCAACTCCATCTTATTTTTGCTCCAAATATCTTTACCTAAAAGATCTTAATGGGGTACGTGATTCTCGAAATTCCCATAAATGATGCCAAGTGATATATTCAAAAACTACTAAGACCAATCCTACAATCTAACTGTGTCTATATAACCTTGATTAGCAAAAAGATTTACTTGAATCCGATTTGTTGATTCGAGGACATATAGATATCAAAAGGGAAGATAAATGAATGAAAAAATAGTAATTTTATTAAGGATAAGTTTGAGATATTTATAGGCACACCCAACACCCACCTTATGGGTTTTCATCGTCTTCCGATCTTGGGTATATTGCCCGAAAGTCAGTTTTTCATCATAACTATTGACCGGCGCTTCAGACGTAGCGTTTTGATTACACTCACCTTCTTGTTAATATATTGAATGGTGTATGCTTTGATTTTTCTATGTTCGTTGTAGACGTGTCTGGGGTGCTCTTAATATCTTGGGATATTTTGGGACCTACAAGTAAAACTTTCATATAAAAAAATTAGTGGTTTTAATCTTCTGGAATCAATATCTATCAATGGTGAAAATTTGAGATTATTGCCAGATATTTGATTTTTAAAATCAGAAGTGAGCGTTGAATCGTAATAGCGAGCATGCTTGCTAATAACATTGATTTGCTCAACGATGAACTCTCCTAAAGATATTAGTTAGCACGCTCAACAAGAACGGTGAAAATGCTCATTGATATCATTGACCATGTTGACCGATATCAGTGAGCAAAAATAAGAAGGAAAATTTAAAAAAAAATTAAAAATATATGTAATCTGAATGGATTTAATCCAAAAAAAATGAAAAACCAAAATTTGGTCGTCTTATTCAACACGCAGCTGGACCGCACATACAAAATCTTCTTTTCCGGCAAACACAATCATGCCTCATCTTTTTTGAACACACTGGTGAATTTGTAAATTTTCATCACCATATCATACCAACATAATCATTCCAATAGCTCCCAATCTAAAACTTCAGAAATTCAAGCAATAATGTAGAACAATGTCTCATCACTACCACTATCACCACCATACATCATCATCGATGTTTATAGGTCACACTCATTATCACCACCGCCAGTCTTCATCTATGTGCTCACCAAGTAACACAACATCTGATACCCATGCTACATTATCGCCGTTTATTGTCCTTGTAGTTTCATGACAACAAATCGTTGTGATTGTAGCTTAAGCATTGTCGTTGTACACACGATCATTGTCTTTCTCAAGTTGCACCACCATATATTGTGTATATACATGTTTGTGTGTTATTACTTTGATTTTGTTTTAGAATTTTTAATTTGATTTAACTTTTTTTTTCTTCAAATTTTTGTATAATTATATGTAAAGTATTTCAAATATTAAATAAGGGTACAATTGTAATGATTTTATGTAATTATTTAAGTTGACAAAATATTAACTTAGATGGGGCCTAAAACCTTTATGGTCAAATCTCTCTAATTTTAATTTCAATATACTTTTTATTTAAATATTATTCTTTCACCTAAACCCTTAAACAAAACCCATAATTATTAGTCATTCTATAGCCATTATATTTGTAAATTATCTTTCTTTCACTATCTAATTCATCTCTCTCTCTCTCTTGAATTTTTCTTCCTCCAACCTTTACCGGCAGTGTCCTCCTCCAAACAAGAGCAGCGGAGTGGAGTTTATAGAGCTTTCATCTTAATTTAATTTTAGCATCTTTTTACTTCATCAGCTTCTCTTTTCGTGTCCTTAGAAGTTGGACATTTGATCAATTGAGAACCCTCATCTCATCGGTTTCAGGTATTCTCAACTTATATAGTCTCCTTAATTACTCCATTAGGTGTACCCACAGTAGATCAAATTTCCTCATTTCCTCATTTCCTCAAAATTCAAAATATCTGAAACGGTTTTGTTATTTGCTCAATATATACAAACAAAGTATCCCAAATATCGAATTTATAACTGGAAAGAATCCCCATTTCTGCTTGTCAAACACAATAGATAGTACTACTTGTATTGATTATGTATACGACTTCTTTTTTTACTTGTGAAATTTGTGTATTCATCTAATATAATAGGAGTATTTGTTTTGTATTATCATTGGATAATTTCATTTTAATTGATTAATTTAAAACAAAATTAATCTTTTCAGTAGTAGCAGCAATGGAACTAGAGAAAATCCCAGCTGCTTGTGCAATGGAATGGAGTATCCACCTTGAAAAGTCCCTCCGCTCTAAAATACCTGGTAAGCAAAAAAAAAAAAAAAAAATTAATTGATTGTTCATTATTTTATAACCCATGGTTTTATTTTTCCTCAGGTAAATCTATAGAAGCCATCTTACAAATAGGTCCAAAACTTGAGCAATGGAACAATGAATCAAATCTTACAATGACCGAATATAAAATATTTAACTTAATCTCTCACGAAGATAAGTTATTCTTAAATGCAATCTTTCTTCGCTTAGCAGATACATTTATATCAGGAGATAAACCAATTAAAATTTGCATCGTAAAAATCTTCTTATCATTACGAAAAAGAAGTAAAAAAGTTGGAGACAAGGGTATTTTATGTAAGGACAAATTAGTAAATTACGAAGAGCTTCTAAAGAGAGTGAAAATAGTGTTTGATAATGGAGATATTGAGGAAAAAGCTTTAGCTTTAGGTTTATATGGTTGCTGGGCTAATATAGCTAAAGATAGTGCTTATATTCGGTATCTTCTTCTTTCAAGTTTGGTCTCTAGTAATATTCTTGAGGTAATTATAATTTTATGATTTTAATTTTCTCCAATTAAATATTTAGATTTGAACTCTTGTACAGGTAAAAGCATCTTTATTTGCTTGTGGGTGCTTTAGTGAAATAGCAGAAGATTTTGCTTTTGTTTTCTTGGAGATATTATTAAATGTTTTAATCTCGTGTGAATCAAGCTCAGTAAAATTAGTAGCAGGAAAAGCTTTTGGTAAATTACGAAACACATTTTCACTTGCAGATAAAGCTTATAAGGTTCACTCTAATCTTTGCCACCTCATCATATTTAATAACTAAATATCCCTATCTGATTAATAATCATTTCAGACAGGTTTAAAACTGACTTTAGAGTCATTAGATGAGGATTTTGCTTCAGTAATGTTAATTTCCCTTTCAAAAATTGCTTCAAAGTGGTCACTTTTAATTCCTGGACAGGTAATTATTCTGCTAAAATTTATAAGATATAATCTTTTTTAATTTTCCGGTTTTGTTAATTATAAGCGTTTATTTATTGTTTTGATCTTGTAGTTTAGTTTATAAGTCATAAGTGTTTTGTGATAACTATTTTCTCCGATTTAAAAAGTAAACTCTGTATTTTGCTTTGAAATTTCAAGGAAAGTGAAACAAGGAGTCAAATTATTCACATAAAATATTGGTATAACTAGAATATCTTACTTATCTTCACTAAAGATTAACAGATTTTTTACATCTAAACTTTATGTCATTTATTATTTTGCAGATGGATATTATTTTATTATTTTTGAGTAAAAAGACATCTCCAAAGTTGCAATTAGTATCATTAAAATGCTTACATATTATATTAGCTAGAGGAGTATGTCTTTTACCTTTAAGTAAAGAAGCTGTACAAAATTTACTCAACGTAATAAATGAATCTGAATCCTCATTGATTTTACGGTGTGGAGCTCTAAAAATCTTGAACAAGGTAAATTATTACCTTAGCTTGTATAATTTAATTTAAAAGATTTATAGTTGCTGAAATTTTAAAATTTGCAGATTTTCAAGGGTTATATACCTGAAATGGAGGTGTCTCATGTTATTTCCGAGTTGTTTAGGGGTGTAAAAGATATTATACAAAGTTCAGTCATGTCTCAAAGGCTTTTCGCTTTTCGGGTTTTATTTAGTATCTCGAAAAATCTTTCGAAAGTATTAAATGGGGAATTAAATGGAATTAATTTCACCCGTTTAATTTTATTTGTTACGGATCACATATCATTGCTTTTCAAGTCAAAGAATGTTCATTATATCAATACAGAGGTGAAACTTGAGTTTAAAAGTTTGATTAGTCTTTTAATTAACTTGGTGAAAGAAAATTCAGATCTTACTAATCTAATGCTGGAAAAGATTCTATTATTCACTGAAAATTTGGTGAAAATACTTGAAAGAAATGAACATAAACTTGAGATCTCTATTTTATCAGATATTATGATTTGCCTCTCAAAACTAGTGATTACTTGTTTAGAAGACTTATCAGATGAAGTTTCATTTAAAGCACTTACTGTATTGAAGCTTCTAGTAAAAGTTATATGTGAGTGTAGCTTTTTTAACGTGTATACACACACTATTTACTTACTTTTACTACACTCATTTATGAATATCAATGAAAGACATGATTTTGAGCATGAAATTGTGGCTATTGAGTATACAAAGAAAGTTTTGGGTAAAAAGTTAAATTGGTTTTCTTATAAAATCGGAAAATACGCAGCTTGTGAAGGGTTATGGTCTGTAGCTTATATTATATTTGAGGAACTAATCCCTATGGTTAAATCTGAGTGCTTTAATCTCTGGTTAAAAACCTTGGTTAAGATTTCTAATTCGGAAAAGCAAATTCAATTATTGGGTCGTTTAAATGATATAAATTTCGTTAAAACTCTTCATGAAGCTCGTAACTTTTATCTCATCTCTAAACAAACACTTACAGCTCGTAACTTTTATTTTCAGACATGGTTTTTAACTCTCAGATCAAAGGTTTTAGAAACTGTCGCTAATTTAATTGATCTTATACAAGTTGAGAAAAGTAAAAAACTATGTTCTTTAGTTCATCCTTTTACTCAAGTTTCAAATAAGTTCAAGAACTTAGCTTTAGAATTTGATTTAATGGGTATATCTTTCATAGAAATGGACTTAAAAAGTAGAAAAATTATATCGGTTTTTGCGTTAAGTTGTTCATTATTAGCTTTTAGTGTCGGATTTTCCTATTTCATACCTAATTTAAACGTGACAGAAAGTACCGAAACTTGTAATTTACTGATACAAGATTTAATTAAACGGTTATGTTATTTAGACGATGAAACTTGCATAGATTTAAGGAAGCTTTTAATGGATTTTAAACGAGGTGAAAGATTTTATTCTTCGAAACAAATTTCGAAAACAAAAGGTATACATAAACTCTGCAAATATGTTGTAATAGAGATTCTTAGCTTGCGAAATAAGGGTGGTGAGGATAAATTTCGAATTTACAAGGATGGTTTAGAAATTTTACTTAATATTATTTCGATATGGATGAAAATACCTTTTCAGATTCCTAATTACTTCTTTCGATTCAGGTAATAACAACTTTTAATTCTTTAATGAAGCTTAAAATTGAATTTAAATTGAGAATTATTTGCAGGCCATTTATGTCATGTGAGATTTATGTAATGAATGAAGAAGGTTTAAATATGAATGGAATATCTGTTATCTCAGGGTTTAATCTACCATTGAATATTTGTCTACAGTTAAGAAATATTCCAACTGATTTAACTGTTGAGATGGTTAAATTTTACTGTATACTTAGTTGTGAAAGATTGTGTAATGATGAAGATTTAAGAGGTGAAGAGATGGTTGATTTGCATGTGAAGTTAAAAGAGCACGTGACTGGGTTAAATAAAGTTAGTAGTAAAAGGAATAAGTTTTTGAGTTTTGAAGCTAATAAAAGTGGTCAAGGATTTTCAACTTGTTTACTTGATATATCGAGTTATGGTGTGGGTTTTTATAGAATTAAGTGGCTTAGCTGTTTTATAGATAGTAAGGGTTTGTATTGGAACCTTGTTCCTATAAATAGTGGTCCAGTCTTTAGTGTAGAACAATCTAATAATTGATGTTTAACAATTTTTTAGCACGATTGAAAAGGTTGGGCAATAGATTAGAACGAGGGATCAATTATTAGTGCAATTACTGGACTAGTTTATGAGTGGAGAAATGGTGATAGTTTTAGTTTGAAACTGTATTAGACAAATGATGTTCTTATTCGCATTTTACAAGTTAGAATAATTATTATTAATTTATAAATTGTTACGGGTAGTTTGTTTAATTTAATTTTATTTTTTTAAAGGTTAACAAGTACTAGACACTTATTAGAACTGATGTTTTTTTACGACTGAGATCTTAATAAAAACCGGTAAGTAGTTTACTAAACTTCGTCTGAGGTGTAGCTTAACCATTTTTATCCCACATTAATAATGTGATTGGTATCAAGGAATGATTGGAGGGACATCTCGATCTAATGCGATAATTGAGGGTATTGAATGGCCCTACTATTTCACTGCGGCTATCTCAATACTTTGGAATAAAAGAAATCAAATGGTTTTCAAGGAATTGTCAAGTCCGCCTTATGAACTTGAACTTAGAAAAGAAGTACTTTCACTAGCAAGCTCTTTTATTCTAGCTTGGGGAAAATCATACGATGGTGGTTCAGTCAAATTAGGCAAGAATATAATGGTCAAATGGACTAAACCAAGAGAGGGGATTAAATTGAATGTGGATGGAAGCTATTGTGCATCAAAGAAAATTGCAGGTATTGGGGGAATCTTGAGAGATTGAGAGATAATAATGGCTCATGTATTTCAGGGTTTATTGGCCCGTGTTTAGCAATATCTCCTTTTGTGTCGGAATTGCTAGCTCTTCATTTTGGGTTAAAGTGGGCTATTAATAGTGGATATAATGCTTTGTGTATTGAAACGGTTTCGGAGGGACTCTATGCGCTAGTGAAGGGCGGTGGGAGTTCTAATGCTACTAGTTATAACTCGAGGTAGTTTCACGCGCTAGTGAAGGGCGGTGGGAGCTCAAGTAGTCATCCCGTTTCAATAGCTCGTGATTGTCAATCAATTTTGTCCGAATTTCGAGGTAACACATATCTATCGTGAAGCGAACTTTTGTGCGGACAAATTGGCAAATGAGGGAGCTTTATTTCGAGAACAACCATTTGTCTTTGATGATCCACCGGATTATTTATGGAAGTTTATCACGAGTGATAGGAGCGAACGTGCAACCGTTAGAGTTTTACTAGAACCGCAATAAGAACTGTTGTTCTTTCGTGTAATTTCTTTTTCTTAACGGCTTTTTAAGCCTCTCATGTGTGAAAAAAAAGAAGTTAAAGATGAAAAAGTTACGAATTGATTTTGTCAAAATAAATATATATTTATCTTATCTTTAAGGATAAGAATATAGAATAAAAGGATAGAAATAAATCGGATAAAGTAAATTAAGGATTTTTTTATACCAACCGTATATTTTTAAATTTTTTTAGCTATATATTATATAATTTTCATTATGTCCCAGAAAAGAAAACATAAGTATAAAAGTATATGATATGAGATATTATCTAATTTTGATATTTTAAATTATATTAAATTATATATTGAAAGTTTCATAGAAAAATATTAGAATTATTAATTGACTTATAATTATTTATATTAGATTATAAAGTAATGGTATTTTATCTTTGTCGAATTATAGACGAGTAATGGTTTGTTACAGGAGGTTTCCTTGACCTTATGCATGTTAACAACACTACATACCACACTCTAAAAGAAGCAATAAGTAGCTTGTTATCAAGAAATTGTTTTCTTATTCAAGATATCCGTAGATAGCGACATGATGGTTTTAGCAATATGCTAGGTGGGGAATAGGTTACAAGCTTTGTTTCTTAAAAAACGTCCATTAGCATATTACGTCCATTGTATGGCTTGTAGATTGCAAGTAGCATTGGTAGCGGCTTCAAGAGAAGTACCTGATGTTTGTCAATTCCGTATAAACTTGAATCTTATCATCAATACTGTTAGTGGTTCTTGCAAGCACAATGATGACTTACTAGAAGCTTAAGCCAATGATTTTTCTTGTTTGATTACAAACAATGAGCTTGAAATCGGAAGAAGGTTCAATCATATAGGTGCATTGCAGCGAGCGGGTGATACTCGATGGTGGCTCTTTGAAATTTGCTTGTAGCTTGGAGAGAATGTTTGGGCCTTCTAAAAAAGTTTTGTGAAATCTTGTCGAACAATCCACTACTAGTGATATACGTTGGGATGCAAATGCCGCATATAGGATACTTATGTCATTTGTATTTGTGCTTATATTACACGGTGTGAAGAAAATCATGGGGTTTACTGATATACGATGTCAATCGTCGAAAAAAGAAACACAAGACATGTCAAATGCTATCACATGTGTGTCAATAACAAAGTGTCAATAACAAAGGGGATTATTCAGAAATTACGAGATAATGGTTGTGATTCTCTTACTGGAAATGTGATGTCATTTTATGAAAAATATGGAGTTAAAATTTCAAATATGAGTAAGCAATATTCAAAGGGGATATGTAAACCACGTAATCAAACAATCCATCACAATTGAGCATCATTATCGGTTTGATATCTTTACGGCTGTTGTAAACTCCAATATGAGTGAACTAGATAGAAGATGCAGTTCCACATTTATGGAACTTTTCAGTATTCTCTTGTGTTTAGACCCGAGAAATGGCTTCGTGTCCTTTGATGAGATATTGTCTCTTGCTGATAAATTTTATCCAAAAGATTTTACACCTCATGAAAGATTTGGGTTGGAAAACGAGTTGGCATACTTTAAGAAATTGGTGTCTAGTCACGATGGTTAAGAGGGTTTGGCTACAATTACAGAACTTTGTTGTGCAAGGGTTGTTACTAAGACTTCGAAATGTATCTTATGATTCATATGATAATTTCTAGAATGAGTAATGCTGGGTATCACCCAAAAAGTGATACCCAAATATCACCTTTCTAGGTGGTCCAATTAAACTGTTTCTCTTTCTTGATTACTTTTTTTCTCTCTCTTATATGAAAATTGAACCACCTAGGAAGATGATATTTGGGTGATCACTTTTTGGGTGATACCCAACATTACTCTTCTAGAATATGGTGTCTCCTTAAATGAGAACTTATTTTTATGAGTAGCAGATTTCAAATGATTCAGACCTTGAAGTGTTTTAGGGCAGGGATGGAGCCACAACCAAGGTAAGAGGGTTCATGGATCCCTGAATTTTAATTTTTTTTATAACCTTCAAAAAATTTAACAAAATATATATTTATAACATAATTGGCTTCCGACTTTTACAAAACATTGTCACTTTTCCATAAAATATCTCACCTTCCTAATTTCCTTCTATAAAATATCTGTTAAATATCACATTTGCTTAACCACAGGCTAATAAGCCCTATAAAATCAATCATTTATCCACTAATAATATAGTGTTTTGTAAAATGTAGAGACTTTTAAATCATTTTAAAAAAAATATAAGGATGTTTAGAGCAATTAACCAAAAAAAAAATTTGGAGGCATTGCCTCCAACCCTTTTGGCCGTCTTTGAACAAATATCCTAGCTCCACCCCTATTTATTTAAGGGAAGTGCCATCTCCCTCACAAAGCAGCTACCGTTTTGTTGTTCCAAATATCACTAACTTGCATCTCCATTTCTGATCTTATGTGATATAAGTTAATAGGCTAGATCTCTAGATTTAAGGATATTTTTTCCAAGTCCAAGTAATGTCCTGTCTAATTTTTAACCCCCAAAAACATTTACCTTGAATAATGTTGATGTGGGCCCACCTACTCAAGCAAGTTATTAACCTTCTTATATATTCTCCAGAAGTCACCAAGCATACATGTTTTGTTCAGATCCTCAAGGTTTGGAATATTAAGACCCCCTCATGTTTTGTTCGGAGTTTTTTTTAATTTATTTATAGATTAAATTTCAAGAAAAAGAAAACATAAGTATTAGTGATGATATTGGGGTAGGGATACGCTAATATTAGATGTTCTATGGGTAATGATATGAAGCGAAAAATAAATGTTTAAATAAAAAAGAGAGGTGTTTCATAGTGAAGAAATGTTCAAATACATCTTGTTGAAATGTTTCTTTTAAATATAATTTTACTACTTGGTTTATACCGGAGAAGAAATAAGGGTGTTTCACGGTCAACCCAGAGAAAAAAGAGAAATGTTATAAATGAGAGAGATGTTTTATGCAATGATAGTTTTGTGAAGAAGTCTTGAAGAGTAATGAGATAATTGTAAATAGCTTTTAAAATAAACTAAGTTTTTGTAAGAACAAAAAACTAACTACTCCTACCTATTTACATTGACATTGGAGTTTTTGGGCTTAAAAAAAATATATATACCTCAAAAGAAAAAGAAGTCCGTCGTCGGTGCGTGCCCTTTTCTCCCAAACAATCAAAACACTAACCCTATTACTATTAATAATTTTTTTTATAAAATTGGGAGTAAATGACACTTTTGCCCCCTGTGTTTATACCCGATTGACAGGTTGCCCCCTAACTCTTAAAATGCGCCTAGATGCCCCCTAAGATTTGTTTTTGTGACCCGTTACCCCCTACTGCGTGTTCCGTCCATTTATCACCGTTAAAAGTGACGTGGCAATTCCACGTCACAATTTTTTTTTTTTTTTTAAATCCAGGTGTTAATTGCGTTTTTAATTAACTTAACCCTTATTTTATCAAGGGCAAGATGGGGAATTCACCAATGGCTATCCTATATATACCCCAAAAACACTTTAACAACTTAAATTAAACAAAAACGAAAATCAAAAGGAAGAAAACCAAGGAGCGCGGGTTTTGTGAAGAACTCGACGAACACCAAATCCAAACCCAGGAAAGCAAAATTCTTGTGCTTTGAAGAAGATCAATGGCGCAGGCAAATCAATGGAGTAAGTGGGTTTATTTATTAACCCTAAATCCTTGCTCATTGGCTAAGATCCTTTAACCCGAAAATATAGGGTTTTGTACTAAATTTATTACATACATAGATATCACGCGTGGATTGAGGGATTTTCTTAGTAATAATAGCAGATTTTACGGGATTCGGTTACCATACCCGTAGTTTGACTATTGTTTTTCCATTTTGTGATTCTTAATGTATTTGGTAACTAATCTATTCAATTAAAATTTGCTTGTTTAACAGATAAATTCGCACTACGGATTCACTTCGGTGGGTTCTTTAATGAAGATAAGAGTTCCTATCATGAAGTGAGCATAGAGTATGTTGACGGTTGTCATTATGACAAGTTTAGTATACCAGTTCTTAGAAAAATTCTTTCGAAATTGGGTGTAATTTGTTACTCTGATGTTTATTATTTGAAAGTGGGTTCAAATCTACCTGATGGGTTAGTGTGTTTAGATAGCGAGGACAAAGGCATGGAGATGTGTAGAATCGCAGACAACAACGTAACTGTGGACCTTTACGTTGTGAATAATCCCATAGGCCCTGATGACCAAGTTCTTCAATCTCCCATCTTCATGCCTTTGTTACTAAAGTGGAAAAAGGATGAAGAAACAGTTAACCAGCGAGAAGAAGTCAACGTTAATGAAGTAGAAGTAGATGAACAAGAATTAGTTCAAAACTGTAATGAAGTGAAAAGCTTAGAGGAAAACAAGCTTGTAGAAGAAGGTTTAAAGGTAGAAAGTCATTTGACAGTTTACCCCTTTCAGTTCTTTAACTTATATTTCATTCTTTGTTTCAGGTTGTTTCTGAAGAAGGAGCTCAGACCTGTGATAAAAATGAAGGTGAAAAGGAGGAAGGAGTTAATGGTGAAGAAGTATCTCGGACTGCTGATGAAGTCCATAATAAAGTGGATGATAATGATAGTAATGTTGAAGAAGAACACCAGAATTGCAAAGAAGGGTCAAAGGTTGTGTGACAGTTTACCCCTTACTATTTCGTATGCTTGACAAATTACCCCCTAAATATTTCATTCTTTGTTTCAGGTTGTTTCTGAAGAAGGAGCTCAGACCTGTGATAACAATGAAGGTGAAAAGGAGGAAGGAGTTTCTGGTGAAGAAGTATCTCAGACTGCTGATGAAGTCCATAATAAAGTGGATGATAATGATGTTGAAGAAGAACACCAGAATTGCAAAGAAGGGACAAAGGTTGTGTGACAGTTTACCCCTTACTATTTCGTATGCTTGACAAATTACCCCCTAAATATTTCATTCTTTGTTTCAGGTTGTTTTTGAAGAACAAAGCACACAAATTAATGAGAAGGAAGGGGATGACAGTTTGGAAGAACAACTCTCTGATATAGGAGAGAAGGAGAAGTCTGTTAATGATATGTTGGATAAAGTGTTGAAAGCTTTGAACACTGAAGATAATGTGACTACGAGGAGTTCCAAACATAAATCTCCATTGAGGCCTTTCCGGCTTATAGATGAAGACCTAACAGATGACTCGGATAATGTCATTAACAAAGCTGATGGTGAAGAAGATGTGGATGAGGAGTTCAGTGATAACGAGTTACTTGCTAATGTCATAAAGAAGAAGAAGTTGGTTATACAACAACAGAAGAAACAAACCAGTTCACAAGTAAAGAAAACAGAAACAGTAGGTAACAAGAAAAGGACTAGGGCTAGTATAAAAAGAACAAGAGTAGATGGAGTGGGCCCTAGTGGTACCAAACGAGAGAGTTACAATAAAGGTTCTAGGAAAGATAGTTCTCAAACGAAAAAGAAGTTGTCTGAACCTGATGAAGATGTGGATGAAGAATCCACAACTGATGACGATTATATAATAGATAGCGACATCGATTTGAGTGAGGGTGATGACGACCAGGATTATAATACATTCATTGACTCGGATGTGGAAGTGGATAGAATGAATGTGGAAAATGATGATGGAGATGTTTCTGAAGGCGATAGTGATGATGTTGGTGGTGGGACAGATTCGGATGAATATATACATGATTCCGAAGATCTGAGTACAGCTAGTTCTTCTTCTGGTACAGATGAAGATGGAAAAAATAAAAAGTTGCGCAAGAAAAAGATGAAATACCCCCTATTCAAGGCGAGTATAGATATGAAGAAGCCTAGATTTGTTTTAGGATTGACGTTTGCGAATGCCTCTGATCTTAGACAAGCAGTAAGAACACATGCCATAAGAAAGGTGGTCAACATTAAGAAGATTTCATTAAGGAACATCCCAGGGGTAAGTATATAATCATTTGACTAACTACCCCTTAGACTTTTATTTCAGTGACTAAATGCCCCCTGGATCTACAAAATTGTGCAAAAAAGACCTTCTGCAGATACCTTTATTGAATGCTTTTATTTGTTTACCATGTAGGTGAGGTTCAAACATGATAAACCACCAGCAGAATCAGGTTCAAAAAGGAGTTTACCTGAGGTTAGCCATGTGTTGATTTTTTTTTACACCATTACATACTACAGAATGCTTAACTTCTTCTTTATCATTCTACCAGGAAGGAGACACAAGAATACCAGAGAAAAAGCGGCGCGTAATCCAGCATACACAGGGGGTGGTAATGCGAGAGGGTGATCCAAAGTATGTAACTGTTGCTGAAGCACTACGTTTGAGGAAGGCAGGCACCAGTTCTTCAGTAAAAACTAGGAAAGAAGCTAAAGATTGAAGAATTCTGCAGATTTGAGTGTTTTATATTTCTGTGTTTTGTGACTTTTATTTTGTGTAAAAGTAGATCTTCACGCAGCAAGGATGTGGTTTTTAAGGGTTTCTAGTATGAGGTGTAGGTGGTATTTAAATACTGTTTTTTTGTTGGTAAGGCCTTTATTGCAGGTCTGTGGTGTTTTGTATGCTAGTGCACTAGTGGATGCTTTGAATATTTTTTTTGCTATGGTCTATGTAATGCCAGCACTTTATTGTTATCTTTATCTACTTTTTTTAGATTTCATTAGATTCTATTGTCCATTAAGTGTTTCTTTAACATACTATATTCATTGCACAGCAAAACACAACTTAAACAAACCGCAATAACTTCATAATCCATTTCAACTAAAACCAAAAACTTTTGTTAAACAGTCAATTACAAACAAAGCTGAAAACTAACACATTACACCAGATAAAGCAAACTGATAAAACAAACACAAAACATCAACAGCTGCAAACTTCAACAAACTGATCAATCAAACACAAAACACCATCAGTTGCAACCACCTGCTCCATCACTCTGTCTACACCAAAATACACCTCCAACAACATTCTAATTCTTTGACACACTAATACAAGACAAAATGGAGAGGAAGAGGAATATAATCATGAAGCAGGTCCATTTCAGAAACTTGTTTTCCCGAGATATAGTGTCCATCGATATGTTAAGACGTTGCACCTCATTCTCCAAGACAGTTACTTTCACACGCTCAAATTTCAAATCTTTTGAGGCAACTTGTTCTTTTTCTTGCAATTCAACCAACTGTGTGTTCAGTTCATTCACTTTCTCATGTTCAAGCTTCCAATCTGCAAAAGCTTTTTTCTCTAACAGCATCATATCTCCGTAATCAGAGACCAACAAGTTCATCTTCGTCTCCATTGCATCTTTCTCAAGACAGTGATTGGAATCTTTAAATAGAAGCCCTCGAATTATCGAACAAGTAGCCTCCGGCAATGGCTCATCCAACCACATGAAGAACTTGCAATCCATTGAACACCCCCAATACATGCACCTGTAAAACCTCCTGCAAGGATTCGTATCTGTCCAAGAGGTGTGAAGCCTTGCTAATTTCTTGCATCTGCAATAGGGGACTTGAGAAGTGTAGTGCGAAGAAGAACCAGCGCTATCGGCTTTAAGGGGCGACATCGGCATCAAGGTTGAAGGGATTGGGAGGATTCGACGCGAATTACTGTAGAAAGCTAGGGTTTTGGTGTTCTTCGAGTTCTTCCCCAAACCGAACGCGTTTTCTTCCTTTTGATTTTCGTTTTTGTTTAATTTAAGTTGTTAAAGTGTTTTTGGGGTATATATAGGATAGCCATTGGTGAATTCCCCATCTTGCCCTTGATAAAATAAGGGTTAAGTTAATTAAAAACGCAATTAACACCTGGATTTAAAAAAAAAAAAAAAATTGTGACGTGGAATTGCCACGTCACTTTTAACGGTGATAAATGGACGGAACACGCAGTAGGGGGTAACGGGTCACAAAAACAAATCCTAGGGGGTATCTAGGCGCATTTTAAGAGTTAGGGGGCAACCTGTCAATCGGGTATAAACACAGGGGGCAAAAGTGTTATTTACTCTAAAATTGGAGATGAATCGTTCGAAATCCAATGGAATCCCAGAAAAAAGCATAATCTGTGCGTTGCAATATATAGGGTGGGAGGGTGATCAATGGGTGGATTACTATGTTTCAGATGAGAAGAAATTCAGTAAAATTGGGAAAATATACAAGAAAGAAAAGTGGGAGGAAATGTTGCTGGATAATAATAAGGTTGACATTGCATCCGAATTGGAATTGGAATTGAAAGAAGGTGTTAAGCCAATTTCGAAGATTAAGATGTGGGACATCTTAGATGGGAGTTATATAGTTTTTAAATCTTGTTTATATCGTATAGGTGGATATAAAATGAATGAGTTTCAGGAGGGTAAAGCGAGCAAGAGAGTGAGTAAGCTTGATTTAAAGAATATAGATTTAGGTTGGGTTGCAGTTGCGGAGATGAATAACGGAAGAGATAATCCACATCCTGTGATTTTAGACGATAAGTTGTATGTTGTGGGTGGATTGACTAGGAATCCTGAAGAAGAGACACCTGTTTTAATGGAGGTTCTTAAGAGTGATGGATCTGCATGGCAATACATTCGCAATCCTGATACAAAAGCTCCTGATTATGTCCCATGGACGAAAAATCAATATTTGAGAAAAGTTTATGGTAAAGTTTTAGTCGGGGCAGTCGAAAGAAAAACCAGAGCCGATTATATCTTTGTTGGTATTCATACAGAATCTAATAAGTTCAAACTATACACCTATAGAGCTGGAGCAAAAAACAATTGGAAGCCTTATACAAAAATTAGTTGTGATCATCTCATAGAAAAGGGTTTTAATTTTACGCGTATGAAACCTACAGTGGTGTGGGGCAAAGTGATGCTCTTCTTAGGAGAAATCAATACATTGTATGTAATGGATTTGAAAAAGGGCAACTTACATACAATTGATTTAGTTCAAAGTTACGTGTTAGATGATTATCTGCATACACCCAGCTTTTTGGTGATGGTAGAGCAAGGCAAGTTCTGTGTATATTGGCAAGGATATTCTACACAATCAGCATCATTTTCTGTCCTTGAGGGTTGTATCTTCACTCTTAACAGAGACACTAACACAAACGCCTTTAGTGTCATAAAAGAATCAAGTTTCTTTTCTCTCCTTCCGTCCCTTGATGACTATAGACTCCAAGCTGTGTGCCTTGTGTATGTTATATCTATCCAATCCCTATCCTTTACTTCACTTTATTCATACCTAATCTTCTCTTCTATTTTCTTTTGTAGGGACTACATTCCAGATATGACTATGAATGAGAATATGAATATGAATATAGATATGGATATGGATATGATTTAAGTTATGCTCAATTATCTCCAACTTCGGGTGTAATCAATCGTGTTTAAGTCTATTTTTATCATCTATTGTCAACAGTGTTTACTTTTAAGTTGAATGCATAATTAGTTGCTTTATTTGTTGTATTGTGCAATTAGGGGTGTGGGAAACTTTGGTTAGAGCTGCGATATTGTTTTACCATCTATATTCGTCCATTTAAACTTTTTCCCTTAGGCTTCATCTCAGTATTAGGAATGTGCAAAAAGATATTATAAAGGATCATAATGCAACTAAAATTTAGTTATTAATACTTAACACTTTCAAGAACAACTTAATTTGAAATCTGAGAACATTTAATATTGATAAATGAATAAAAATGAGTTAAATTTTTTTCCTCTCACATAAAATTACCTCTAATTTCCAATGTTGTCATAAATGGTCAAATATAATCTCAAGCAGTGGCAGAGTCATGTTACAGTATTATACCAACAAAGGGTCATGGTTGCTCCTATGTTTTGAACTCTATACTTTTTGTATACCATCACTCAATGGTCCCCAAAATTTTCGAATCTCCAATTGGTTCGTATAGGGCAGATAATGTTGCGATTTCCCGGAGAATGAAACAGATTAATATATCATAATCTGCTTCCTTAGTGAAGAAAGTAAATAATAAGTTCAAAAAAGTAATGAAAAAATCAAACTACACTAAGTCATAATTAATGCTCCCCTTCTCTGGTGAGGGATAGATTACAGATTTGGGGACCAAGCTAGGGTGGTACACCATTTTCCTTTCTGTGGTGGGTTTATCTTCTCTTTGTCTGGTTTACTACTGTTATTATATGATTGATATTTCATTTGAAACACATGGTTACTTCATGCATTTATGGAAATTACAATATTACATGCATATGTACAAAAGCATTTACTAAAAATATCGTGACAGTTGCACCTGTGTCATACTACAAAAGAGCACTAGACCAATTAACACGGTATGTGAACATTTATTTTATTTTCATTTCCAAAGTTGAACCTATCAATTGAGCCATTGATTCCCATATGCTATTTGTTTTAATGAACTTGAACTTTAATGGATTTGAATTCACGCACGCACGATAATAATCAATGCTGGCCAAGCAAATGCAACTACAGTAAGACTGTTAGATAGATTTATTAATCTCTATATGCTTTTGTTGTAAAATAGCACTAAGAAATAGTTTTCGTTGAGGCAAAACAAGTTTCCAAACCCAGAAAACAAGATCAAAAGAAAATAGCAGCGAAAAAGAAAGAACACAAGATTTATCGTGGTTCAGCACAAATATGTCTACATCCACGTTGAAGCCCTTCTTCAGAAAATACTTCACACATTAAAGAACACGGTTACAGCCTCAGTACAAATCTTACAGCACAAATCCAGAGTAGAACACAACTAAGGCTTCAATCAGAAACCCTAATCTAACAATCGAGAAATGCTACTCAATCAATCAAGCCAGATGCTTGATTTCTACTATTCTAATTGTTGATCTTTATAGTATAGATTCAACAATATTACAAAACCCTAAGTTTTAGTTGCTGAGAGAGATGAGAGAAAGAGAGGCGTCGAAACAAAGTGAAGAGAGGAGAGAGAAGACCCACTCGTGAATGAGGGGTATTTATATGAGACAATGAGAGAATCTTGATCTGGACCATCCAACATAACAAGAGATCAAGGGTGAAACATGAGCCACGCATACAACCCTCCATCAGCTTAAGTAATAGTCCACATAAGCCTCCACATTAGCATAATTGAATTTACTTTATATTTGACTAAAAATATATAACAATCTCCACCGTAAAGTCAATATTCTGCAACTTCTTCATCATCGGCTGTCTTCCAAGTGTTCAGTGTGCAAAGCATCTTCTGGTTGCTTCAAAACCTGCAATAATTTACTAAAACCACGAGTTAGTAAATAACTTAATATAATTAAAGATTATAAAGCTCATTCAATGTTCAACAAACTCAAGCAATGCTTAAATTTGCTAACAGTTACTACTTTTGTTCCCATATCAGCTGGATTGTCCTCAGTACCAACTTTCACGAGTTTTATTCTTTCAGATGTTAACCAAGTTCTGATAAAATAAAACTTCACATCAACATGTTTGGTCCTTTCATGGTACACAGGATTCTTACTCAAATGTATAGCACTTTAACTGTCACTAAAAATTGTAGCAGTTGACTTAGTCAACTGTAATTCATTAGTTAACCCTTGTAACCAAATAGCCTCCTTGAAACAGTCACAAATAGCTACATATTCAGACTCAGTTGTAGATAGTGCAACTAAAGGTTGCAACTGAGACTTCCAAGTTATACAATTTTTCCCAAGTAAGAAACAATAAGAAGTAGTAGATTTTCTACTATCCCTATCACCAGCAAAATCAGCATCCACAAAACCACATAGTTCAAATGGAACATTAAACTGTCCATAGCTCAATCCCACATTTCACGTACTACTGATATATGAAACCACCCATTTTAAAGTAGTACAATGTTCAGGACCTGGATTTGACATGAACCTACTGAGTAATGATATAGCATAGGATAGATCAGGCCTTGTACTGATCATAGCATACATTATAGAGCCAATCACATTTGAGTAAGGTACATAGCTCATCTTGACTTTCTCAGAATCATTCTTGGGACACTGACTTTTACTTAAGATAAAGTGGCCTGCCAAAGGCATTTCAACCTTTTTACAGTTCAAGTTACCAAACTTCTCAACAAGCTTTTCCAAATAAGGTTTTTGATGCAATCTCAGACTACACTTTGGTCTATTCCTTTCAATAATCATTCCAAGAATTTTCTTAGCTTTTCCCAAATCCTTCATATCAAACTCAGAACTCAGATTAGTTTTCAATTTATTTATACTCTGCAATGAATTACTAATCAGTAACATGTCATCCACATATAATAACAAGAATATCATACTATCAGATAATATTTTAAAATATAAACAACTGTCATATTCACTTCTTTTAAAACCTAAACTCAGGACAAAAGTCAAATCTTTTGTACTACTGCCTAGGAGATTGCTTAAGGCCATATAAAGATTTTTTAAGCAAGCAAACATATGCAGGATGTTTAGGGTCAATAAATCCTTCAGGTTGTTTCATATACAATTTTTCATCAAGTTCACCATGCAAAAAGCAGTTTTCACATCAAGTTGTTCTAACTCTAAGTCATAACAAGCCACATAAGCTAACATAGTCCTAATTGTTTTTAAGTTTTACAACTAGAGCAAAGATTTCATGAAAATCTATCCCTTCCCTTTGTGTATAACCTTTGGCAACTAATCTAGCCTTATATCTAGGTGGTTCAGTCTCAGAAACTCCTTCTTTCAACTTATATAACCATCTACATTCAATTACTTTCTGGTCAGGGGGTTTTTTAACTAAAATCCAAGTATTATTGACAAGTAAAGAATTCATTTCCTCTTTCATAGCATTTAACCACTTACACTTATCCTTAGATTTCAATACATCAAGATAAGTCTCAGGTTCAGTATTTATTACCTCAGCAGCTGCAATTAATGCAGTGTATACCAATTCTGCATAAGAGTACCTTGTAGAAGTTTTTGGGTCCCTCTTTTCTCTATCTCTAGTTAATTGATAATTGGCAAGGCTTTCTTGAAGGGACTCCTGAGGTGTCTCAATCTCTGAGTGTGGCTCAGAGTTACCTGGCTGCTCAGATGGTTGAGTATCCTCAGCTTCTTCTTCAGTGATTGGATCAGATGAAGGCTCATCATTTCCAGTTTGAAGTGGCTCCACCTCAATCTTAGTACCAGCAGAAGATTCTTCAGGTTCACTTTGATCATCACCTGAAATCACAACACTTTTCTTGCAAGGAAAGTTAGTTTCATAAAAATTAACATCTCTACTTATCAATATTTTAATACCATTTGCATTTTTATCCCATAACCTATAACCTTTAGTACCATGCATAGATTGATAACCAAGGAATACACATTTTATGGATCTAGGGTCTAATTTACCCTCTCTATTATGAGCATAAGCAGCACAACCAAAAATTCTTAGTTCAGAAAGGTCAGGTTTCTTATTGTTCCATAACTCCATAGGGCATTTCATATCTAATGATCTATTGGGACTTCTATTTATCAAATAGGTTGCAGTATACAGTGCCTCACCCCAAAAATATTTAGACAAGCCAGAAGTAAACAATAAACATCTAATTTTTTCAAGTAAAGTTCTATTCATGCGCTCAGCTACCCCATTTTGTTGTGGGGTTTTCCTAACAGTTCTATGCCTCATAATACCTCGCAATTTACACAAATTATCCATTTCATCATTGCAAAATTCTAATCCATTATCAGTTTTAATGGTTTTTCCAGTTTGATTTTCATTTAAAACAATCCAATCTTTTATTACACTAAAAGTATCACTTTTGTTCTTTAAAAGAAAGGTCCAGACTCTCCTAGAGTAATCATCAACTAAGGACAGAGAATATCTTTTCCCACCATGTGTTTCATGCTTCTCAGGGCCCCACAAATCAGCATGTATATATTCAAGAATACAAGTAGACAAGTGCACACCAGTTTTAAATTTCATTCTATGTTGTTTAGCTAAAACACAAGGTTCACAGAATTTTAAAGGAGTAATAGAATCCTTACCAAACATTCCTTCTTTACTCAACATATTTAGTCCTAATTGACTAATGTGTCCTAACCTGAGGTGCCATTTTAGTGTATATGCACTTTCAACATTGTTAGAATCAGATAATACACATATACCATCAAGAACATATAAACCAGAAACTTTCTTTCCACACAGGACAAGTTTATCATTCTTATGGACATTTAACACACCATTGCATACATTATATACACAACCAAGATCATCTAACATTCCTAAGGATATTAAGTTCCTTTTTAGGTCAGGTATCCATCTCACATTAGTGAGGGTTACCACATTACCATTGTTAAGCCTCAAATCAATGCTACCTATACCAGCCACTTGACAAGTATTATTATTGTTGGAGTATAAATCTCATATAACCTGTCCTCCGCCTTCTTCTAACGGTTCGGACTTTTGGTTGAGTTGGCAAGTTAACATGGTATCAGAGCTCCAGGTACTTGAGGTCCTGAGTTCGAGTCTCTCCAGCATGCACATCTCCTCTAAGCCTGCACGTGAGGGGGCGTGTTGGAGTATAAATCTCATATAACCTGTCCTCCGCCTTCTTCTAACGGTTCAGACTTTTGGTTGAGTTGGCAAGTTAACAATTATTACCCATATAGACAGTTTCAGAAGTGGTAAATTTCAAATTATAGAACCATTCTTTATTTGGGCTCATATGAAAAGTACATCTAGAGTCTAATATCCAACTAGTCTTACAAGTAATATCAGATACATTTAACACTTCACAAGTATCATCATGTTTAGGGGGCATACAGGCAAGATTAGTCTCAAGTGTAGCATTGTTCTTATTCTTAAGGGCATAACAATTCTTTTTAATATGACCAGGCTTACCACAATGATAACACTTTCTAGTTTCAGATTTGTTCTTATTACCTTTGTTCTTTTTCTTGAACTTATTAGGTTTATTTTGCTCAGGGGGGTCAGCTTTATATTTCACAAACAAGTTGTTACCAACTCGTTTTAAGTTTTTCAATTCAAGTTCCCTAGTTTTCAAAGAAGCAACAATTTGATCAAATGTAGGCATCACAGAAGAATATTGGAAAGCATCTTTAACTACTTGATATGAATCAGGTATAGAATTTAATAGGATCATGCTTTTACTAGTCTCATCTAGGGCCATTTCAGAACCTTTTAACACAAGATTAAGTTTCAAGAATCCATCAACATTTTCATCAATTGTTTTAGCAGAATCCATTTTGTAAGAAAATAGATTTCCCTTAAGAAAAGCAAGATTAGGGGCAGATTGAACAGAATATAAAGTTTCGAGTTTACCCCACAGTTCAAGAGCAGTCTCAGCACCATCTACCTTTTGAATTACATTGTCAGAGAGGTTTAAGAAGAGAAGATTATAGGCCTCTTCTTTGATTTCATTTACTCGCTTTCGAGCATCCTCTGACCAAAGATCCATATTAGGTTCAAGAGCTGCTAACACCTTATTATGCGATAATAAGACTCGCATTTTCTTTTTCCATACTCCAAAATCACCTTTACCATCGAACACAGAAACTTCTAGCCTTGTAGTTTCCATTTCTTAATACCTATATATCAGAAAAGATACACAACACGAGGTAATCAAAATATTAGGGTTAGATTTTTAAAATCACAAACCCTAGAAAAATCTATTCTAGGATTCGGTTTGATTAAGCCCAAAAATATGTAAGATCCGTGAATAAACAATAAAAGAAAACAAACTTTTATTGTTGAAAGAGATTTTAGAAGATTTTTATAAAGCCAACAAACTATTCACAGATCTGTAGAAACAAAACCGACAAATCTTTTCGAAAACGATTTCCACAAAGAATCGATAAAGCTCTGATACCACTGTTGTAAAATAGCACTAAGAAATAGTTTTCGTTTGAGGCAAAACAAGTTTCCAAACCCAGAAAACAAGATCAAAAGAAAATAGCAGCGAAAAAGAAAGAACACAAGATTTATCGTGGTTCAGCACAAATATGCCTACATCCACGTTGAAGCCCTTCTTCAGAAGATACTTCACACACTAAAGAACACGGTTACAGCCTCAGTACAAATCTTACAGCACAAATCCAGAATAGAACACAACTAAGGCTTCAATCAGAAACCCTAATCTAACAATCGAGAAATGCTACTCAATCAATCAAGCCAGATGCTTGATTTATACTATTCTAATTGTTGATCTTTATAGTATAGATTCAACAATATTACAAAACCCTAAGTTTTAGTTGCTGAGAGAGATGAGAGAAAGAGAGGCGTCGAAACGAAGTGAAGAGAGGAGAGAGAAGACCCACTCGTGAATGAGGGGTATTTATATGAGACAATGAGAGAGTCTTGATCTGGAACATCCAACATAACAAGAGATCAAGGGTGAATAATGAGCCACGCATACAACCCTCCATCAGCTTAAGTAATAGTCCACATAACCTCCACATCAGCATAATTGACTTTACTTTATATTTGACTGAAAATATATAACAGCTTTGATTTCTATACCCACCTAGATTAACTTTTTTTTTTTTTTTTTTTTTTTTTTTTTTTTTTTTTTTTTTTTTTTTTGATGTATGGGTGTCCGGGCCAGCTTACGCGCACCACGACTAATCCCATAGGAAATATACACGCCTCCTCATGCATACTCCCACTTAATCAGAACTAGGTTACCCATGTTCAGGGAGGAGACTCGAACCATGCACCCCTTGCTTACCCCCTTTAAGGGCTCAAGAAATAACACGGCTGAGGGGATTCGAACCCTGTACCTCCTAGTTGAGAGACAGGGTCCTGGCCACTGAGCTAGTCCCAGTGGTTTCCCACCTAGATTAACTTGTTGTTGCATGTGGCAGGTTCAACTCCTTCTAAATTTAGATAGTTCAGAAACATAATATTTTTATTACTACTGTGTTGTCGAATGATGTTCAATTGACCTTAATTACTTGTCTAAAGAAGGTTATAATAATGTTCGAAAAATATTTTGTGTCTGAAGATGTTAAATGTAACGGAAGTTGTACAATGGTCAAGCAAGCATTGGTCATTAACGAAAGTTCGGAGTTTGAAGTTTCTGGCTGTATATTAAGTGTAACGGAAATTGTAAAATGGTGAAGCAAGAATATGTCACTACTTTAAAGTGGAATAGGATTGTAGTGGTGAGATACTTTAATTGTAACGAAAATGGAAATTGTTGGGTTAATTGCACTATTCTGAGATCACAATAATCCTATATTGTTCAATTAAAACATAATATAATATAGGACCCTATTCATTTGGGAGTATACCCACTTAGATACATGGATTATGGATATATCATGTATGAGGAAACTACAAATTAGAGTCCAATTTGTAATTACCTTAGGTTTTAAAACCTAATTAAAGTCTAATTTCAATCTTTAGTTTAAATTTTCCCAACTTTACCCTTTTCATTTTTTTCAGAAATTTGTTTTTTTATTTCTTTTATTCTATTCTTTATTATTACGATGGATCCGTACCGATCGGTACGGACCTATGTTCGGTTTTTAGTTCTTTAATTTGAGTGAAGTAATTTTTATTTTAATTGCATTATAAGTCCTTATATCTTTTCGGTATTGTCCATGTCAAGGTATTAAGTTTTTTGTGACTCGGTGCCTAGGGTAAAATGTCACAAAAAACTTAGTACAGGGGGTAAAATGTCACGACAATTTGCGCACTTGACCAACTAACAGCGAAAACTAACGGTTTCCGTTAACAAGGGGTATCGAGTCACAAAAACATAGTTTAAGAACTATCCAGTCGCAAAAATTTCTTTGGGGGGCAAGCTTTCACAATGTGTAAAGTTTAGGGTATAAACGATGTATTTACTCTAATTAGAAATAAAATTATTTCCAATCATATCACACCACATAAGCAAGTGGTATTAGTGTGGCATGAAAAAGATGGTATATAGCGAGTAATGATATATACCACCCAAAATCATACCATCCAAGTATACCACTCATGACGTGGTATGAATTGGTTGGTTAAAAGTCTTTAATCAATTTATTTTATTGATTTGATTAAAGATTTATCACCAACCAATTAACGTCACGTCATACATGGTAATTGAATAGTATGAATTCGGGTGGTATATATCATTACATATATATATATATAGCATTACTTTTTTCTATGTTTACTAATGGAGTCATGATTACTCCACCTTTTTCTATATAATTCTAATACATTCCTTATATAGTGCGATATAATTAGAAATGAAATAAAGTTAGATGAAAAAGTAAAATTAAATAATTTATTCATAATATATCACCATATAAATAGTTAGTATTAGCTATGTGGTATGTAAAAAGATGGTATACAATATTATTCTTACTAATATATCCTATATAAAATGTTTTAAAATCTTGACCTTATAAGAAACTGAAATTGTAATACTTAAATAAAAATAAATATGATATAAAAAATAAAAAAAATATTTAGTATTTTAATAGATAATTTTTTATGAATAACTATTTTAAAAATAATGAAAATCTTTTGTGGACTATAAATAAGAGATGATGGTGAGGTGTAAAATGAGTAGATGAAAAGAAGAATTGGTCTGTCGTCCGTCCGTCACCTTTTCTCTCAAAACAATCAAAAAACACTTACCTTAGAATAGAAATTTTATAAAATTGGAGATGAATCGTTCAAAATCCAGTAAAATCCCAGAAAAAAGCATAATCTGTGCGTTGCAATATTCAGAGTCTGAGAGTAAAGAATGGGTGGATTACTATGTTACAGATGAGAAGAAATTCATTGAAATTGGGAAAAGATACAAGGAAGAGAAGTGGGAGGAAGAGACGAGGGGGAATGATGTTGTCATTGGGTCCGAATTGGAATTGGAATTGAAAGAAGCTGTTAAGCCAATTTCGAAGATTAAGAAGCCAGACATGTTAGATGGGAGTTATATAGTTTTCAAATCTTGTTTATATCACATAGGTGGAAGTAAAAGGGATGAGGGTGAAGCGAGCAAGAGAGTGTGTAAGCTTGATTTAAAGAATATGGATTTAGGTTGGGTAGCAGTTGCGGAGATGAATAACGGAAGATATAATCCATATCCTGTGATTTTAGACGATAAGTTGTATGTTGTGGGTGGATTGACAGAAGAAGAAGAAGAGACTCCTGTTTTGATGGAAGTTCTTAAGAGTGATGGATCTGAATGGGAAAATATTCCCAACCCTGATCTTACGGTTCCTCCTCCTCCTCCAGAAGCTGATTATGTTGTCCCACAGAATAAAAATGAATATCTTAGATACGTTTTTAGTGAAGTTATAGTCGGGGCAGTCCAAGGAAAAACTGGAGAAGGTTTTATCATTGTTGCTTTTCATACGGAACTTAATAAGTTCGAACTATACACCTATGAAGCCGGAGCAAATAACAATTGGAAGCCTTATACAAAAATTAGTTCGAAGGATTTAAAGGAAATTGGTTTAAATTGCACGCATATTCAACCTACAGTGGTGTGGGGCGACGTGATGCTCTTCTTAGGAGAACTCCATATATTGTATGTAATGGATTTGGAAACGGGCAAGTTAGGTACAATTAATTTAGTTCAAAAGTCCGTGATAGATGGAAATATGTTAGGACCCAGCTTTTTGGTGATGATAGAGCCAGGCAAGTTCTGTGTATTTTGGGTAGGATATTCTCCACGATCAGCATCATTTTCTGTCCTTAAGGGTTGTGTCTTCACTCTTATAAGAACCAAACGTAACACCTTTAGTGTCACACAAAGATCACCTTTCTTTTCTCTCCTTCCGGATCTTACTATTTGTACACTCCAAGCTCTATGCCTTGTGTATGTTATCTCTATCCAATTCCTATCTACTTCACTTTGTTGCATACCTAATCTTCTCTTTTATTTTCTTTTGTAGGGACTACATTCCAGATATGACTATGAATGAGAATATGAATATGAATATAGATATGGATATGGATATGATTTAAGTTATGCTCAATAATCTCCAACTTCCTGTGTAATCGTGTTTAAGTCTATGTTTATCATCTACTGTCAACATTGTTTGCTTTTAAGTTGAATGCATAATTAGTTACTTTATTTGTATTGTGCAATTAGAGATGTGTGAAACTTTGGTTAGAGTTGAAATATTGTTTTACCATCTTTATTTGTCCATTTAAACTTTTTCCCTTGATATTACAAGCATATTGTAAAAAGAGCTTCGCCTTCATCTCAGCATCAGGAATGTGAAAAAAGATATATATATATATAAAGGACCATTATGTAATAAAAATACTTATGCTTTCAAGAACAACTTGTTTTGAAATCGGACAACATTTAATCTTGGAATATAGCAAGCAAAATAGAAAAGCAAGAAATAGATACAATAGTCGATAGTGTAGGGACCAAATTGCAAATAGTTAGTTAGGTTAGCTAGCAAGTTAGTTAGTAAGCTAGTTAGTTAAAACAAGAAGTCAAAGATGCTCTTGACTAAAACTATGTACATATATGTACAGACTGTACAATGATTAACACAGCTAATACAATTTCTTTTCATTCCTCTTCTTCCTCTTCTTTCGTCTCTCCTTTCTCTCTCTGCAACTCAAGCTCTCAACAATGGCTATTGCTCTCACTTTCTTCAATTTAACATGGTATCAGATGTAAAACTTCCGCAAATTCTTCTTCTACTCCATTAATCTACTATACTTTCTCACCTTCTTCTTCGATACACTATCTCAGCTATGGCACACTCGACCTCCATCACAGAAGACTTCTCCAGCCCTTACTACCTCCATCCAAGCGAAAACACTGGAGTTTCACTTGTCTCTGAAGCTTTAACTGGTGATAATTACTTAGCTTGGTCTAGGGCAATCGAAATATCCTTAGCTGTCAAAAATAAACTCGGTGTTATTAATGGTGACATCGCTCAACCATCACTTACAGATCTCAATCTCTTCACTGCGTGGAACAGAGCAAACAATCTAGTCTTGTCATGACTTGTCAACTCCATTTCGAAAGAAATCCGAAGTAGTTTGCTCTATGTCAATTCAGCTCATGATCTATACAATGAGACTAAGACTCGTTTCTGCGAAACCAATGGTACGCGTATTTTTCAACTCGAGAAATCTTTGAGTTCAATTGCACAAAATACGAGTTCAATCTCTGAATATTTCGGTAAATTCAAAGGCATTTGGGATGAATACTCTCACTCTCGTCCTATGCCGACTTGTTCTTGTGGTTTTATGAATCAATGTTCTTGTAAAATTTTCGATTCTCTGATTGAACGTCAACAAGCTGATTTTGTTATGATATTTCTTATTGGATTAAATGATTCATACTCAGTTCGTAGTCAAATCCTTCTTATGGATCCAATACCTAATATCAGCTCTGTTTTTGCAATGTTGATTCAAGAAGAATCTCAACAATCTATATCACATTCTATTGAGATTTCAGCAGCGCGGGCTTTTTATATCAAAAATCAATCACGACCTAACTATTTCTCTGAGAAAAAGAGAGTGTTGTGCACTCATTGTGGTTATACAGGTCATTAATGTTTTCAACTTCATGGTTATCCTCCCGGTTGGACTGGTCATAAGGGAAAGAGGTTTAATTCCACTCAAGCTAAAGCACACAATGTTTCTTCAGCTGAAGATCATAGTCATGATACAAAATCTACTCATCAACATGATTTTACACCTGCAGAAGTGGAGAAACTCATGGCTTTAGTTCATAACTCTTCTCCTTAACCTACAGCTGTTCATCATGTTTCAACTCGAGAAGGTAACATCCTGAATTCCACATGGATTCTTGATACAGGTGCTACTGATCATTCAATGTACTCTATTTCTCTTTACACAAACAACATCAGAAGTGATAACACACTTATCACATTACCTAATGGTGAAACGGTCAAATCTACTCATAAAGGAGATATAAGATTAAATCAACATATTTTGTTACAAGATGTTCTTTGTGTTCCTCATTTCAAGTATAATCTTTTGTCTATTTCTAAACTAACTAACAATTCATCCATATCCGTGGTGTTTCTTCCCTCTCATTGTGAATTACAGGCTCTCCACACCAAGAAGATGATTGAGACTGCATTTGATAGACAAGGTTTGTACTATTTCACACCTTCAACATCTTAGCCTACTTCTTTAGCAGCTTCTTCCAATACTTTTGACTTGTGGCGCTGATGTCTCCCTATATTTGATGATAAAATGTATTTCCGAGACATCATTTTAGTTGTATTTATTAGAGTATAGGTTGATTTTCACATGATTTAGTACACTTTCCTATTTTGTGTCTTGAATTAATTATTTGTTATTTTTAGAGCATATTGGGTTTAATTATTTATTTAGTGTGAAGCTTTAGAGATATATGGTAATTAATTAGAGTCCAAGTCCAAGTCTAAGAGTTAAAGGAAAGAGGATAAACATGGAAATTGAAGATAAGGAAGTAAAAGCTAAAAATATGGAAAAGGAAAAGCTGTCATAAATCTGAATTCCAGCACCTACGACCACAAATCAGCTTATATCTCAAAATCGGTGTCGAATCTGGAGAAATGGTCAAGAGCAAGGTTGGAGATCTTTCCAAGACGATGAATTTCGACTACTCATACGCGTCAAACGGATGATTATTGAAGCTGCTAGGACCAAAACAAAAACAAGACTGATTCCATGTTTTTGGGCTACGAATTTGAGTTGGGCTAGGAGTCCAATATTTACCTTTTCCTTCAAGAAAACGATTAGGTCTTCCTATACACTATAAATACAACCTCTTAACATTAGGAAATCATCCTTGACCAAACCTTAAGGTCAGGAAGAAGCTACAACACAAGAAGAGAAGTCTGGAAGGAGCTGTGCATCAATTATGTCTCCTTCAACCTTTAATTATGTAATTCTTTTTTTTTCTTTTTTTTTCTTAGTATGAACTAAATTCTATTTAGCTTGTGTTTTAGCATATATGTATGAACCCTAGTTTTGATTGACATCTATCTAATTTGGGAACTCTATGTTTTAAATTGAATTATTGTTTTTATTCTCTGTTTATGTGTTTGGATTTATATTCTGTGTTCTTGTGGACTGCAGCCATATAGAATTATCATCATAGTATTTAGGTCACCATTGACAACGGTGTTTAATTATATGTTTAGCACATAACGTCTAGTGTACGGTTAGATCTGACAAATCAACCTAACTAGATAATCATCATGGTTTAGTGTATTGCTATTTTACCAATTGCAGGAACAGTTTGCTTAGGACTCCTTATTGACACAGGTAAACCCTATTTAAAACTACCTAGCGCAATTGGAACCAATTATTGAAATACTACATAATTCACCCTTACATGTTTAGAACGACAAAACTAGTGGGGATTACATGCTATTTACTCAAGCTAAACTTTCATACTATCTTCTTTTCTTTTCTCTTATTTATTTTCTGTCTTTTAATTTATTAGTTTAGTTTTCTCTTTATAAAAACCAAATAAATATCTATCTCTTCTTTCTACTTGCGTATTATCTATTCTAACTTTTATATCTGCAATTGAATATTTGCATAAGTTCTTCTTAACCTTTGTAGTCTATGAGGAACGAATTCTACTTTTCATTAAAACTTGCATACGATCTGTATACTTGCAGAACCATGCTCAGCCTAGGGTGTTTATTTGCACTTATTTTATACATCTTTTTATCACACCTTAGGCGACACCAGGCACTCAAGACCCGGTCATCCTTCTAATGCTAAGCTTCAAGCTCTAAAAACTATTGATTCTTCTATTTCTTTTCTTCCATGTAATATTTGTGAAACTTGTCATTTTGCAAAACAAAAACGTTTAGTTTTTCCTTTATCTTCATCTATTAGTTCATCTTGTTTTGAGCTCATACATTGTGACATTTGGGGCCCCTTTAGAGAATTTTGTTATTCTGGTCACAGATACTTTCTCACTATAGTAGATGATTTTTCTAGATGCACTTGGATCTACTTGATGACTACCAAATCTGAAGTGCATCATCATCTTGTTTCTTTATACAACATGATTCTAACTCATTTTAACACTAAAATACAAACAGTTAGATCAGATAATGGCCAAGAGTTTTTAATGCCTTCATTCTACTCCTCTCTTGGCATAATTCACCAACTTAGTTGTGTGGAAACTCCACAACAAAATGGTTTAGTTGAAAGAAAACACCAACATCTTTTGTCCACAGCTAGAGCACTCATGTTTCAGTCCAAAATGCCTTTACAGTTTTGGTCTGAGGCTATTCTCATAGTTGTACACTTAATAAATAGACTCCCCACTCCTCTTCTTAAAAATCTTTCTCCATATCAAATTTTTTATAACAAACCCCCAAAACTAAACCATCTTAGAGTTTTTTAATCACTTTGTTTTGCTTCTACACTCACAAATAATAGATCAAAGTTTGATCACAGAGCTATCAAGTGTGTTTTTCTAAGCTATCCACATGGAACAAAAGGTTATAAACTCTTAAACCTCTCCTCAAACAAAATTGTCATTTCAAGAAATGTGGTGTTTCATGAGAATATGTTTCCTTTTGCACAATTTAACACCTCAGAAATGCCTCCCTCTTTCATGTTTTCTCCTTCATCTCAACCATATTCAGATTCTCATTATCCTCAGTCTATATCCACCTCTACCCAGCCTTCTTCCACCACTACACAACCTATAAACAACTCTAATCAACCTACATCCACACAACCTCCTCCAAGAATTTCTAGACAAAGACAAACTCCCTCATACCTCAAAGACTACATTACCTCACTCTCTCTATGCAAATCTCAGTCACTTCAAGGAAAGGAGAACTCTCTCACAAAAGGTACACTTTATCCAATTGATGATTTCTCAAGTTCTAACCGATTATCTTCTAGTTACAAGTCTTTTATAGCTGCTATAAGTGTCATGACTGAACCTAAGTCTTTTAAACAAGCTTCTTCATCTTCTGAATGGATGAGTGCTATACATCAAGAGTTAAAGGCTCTACAAGACAATAATACTTGGTCAATAGTACCTCTATCTGCTGGTATGTCTCCTATTGGTTGTAAGTGGGTTTGTAAGTTGAAATATAAAGCAGATGGTACACTTGAAAGGCACAAAGCAAGGCTTGTAGCTAAAGGATACAACCAACAAGAAGGCCTTGATTTCTTTGATACTTTTTCTCTAGTTGCTAAAGTTGTTTCTATTAGGCTCTTAATTGCTCTATCTTCTATCAAAGGTTGGCACTTACATCAATTAGATGTCAATAATGCATTTTTACATGGTGATTTATATGAAGATGTATATATTTCAGTTCCACCTGGTTTAAATGTACCTCCTAACTCGTTTTGTAAGTTGAACAAAAGCCTATATGGTCTGAAACAAGCTTCAAGGCAGTGGTTTGATAAGCTTTCAACTGCACTTGTTTCTTATGGTTTTCAGCATTCAAATAGTGATTACAGTCTATTCACTAAAACTACTACTTCCACTTTTATTGCACTTCTTGTCTATGTGGATGACATCATTATAGCTAGTGACTCAATGGAAAAAGTAAACAAGCTTAAACTATATCTACATTCTAAATTTACTATCAAAGACTTGGGACTTTTGAAATTTTTTCTAGGCATTGAAGTAGCTAGATCATCCAAGGGTATTTCATTGTGTCAAAGAAAGTTTGCTCTTGACATATTATTTTCATATCACCTATTTATGTGGTACATAATAGGTGGTATGAATTGATATGAAAAAAATATGTTATATAGCATTACTTTTTTCAATGTTTACTAATAGAGTAATGTTATATACCATTTTTTTTGTTACAGAAGAGGCCTTTATAGAGGCCAGGAAGAAAGCTTCCTACTAATTATTATTTATTAGCACTCTAGGTACAGCCCAACCATACCGATCTTTAACTAACAACCACCAGAGACCTTTCGGAGGGTCCTTAAGTATCTCAGGTTCTCCTACACTGTTTGCTCCAAACTTTGCCATCCAATCCGTGCAACTGTTAGCTTCTCGATAGTTCCATGTGAATTCGAAGTGCCCATTAGCAGTTAAAATGTCACGACACGCCAAAATAATACCATTAGAGACAATCCTTGAATTCACACCGTCCTTCACTAGCGCGTGCAATTCACACGAATCTACCTCTATGATAATGTGTGAATATCCACGGCGCACCACCATTTTTAACCCGAAATGTAATGCGATTAGTTCCGCTTCGAATGTCGTGTGTTCTACACAACACCCCGCAAAACCCTCTAAATAATCTCCCTCATGATCTCGGAAAAGTCCTCCTATACCCGCCACATTTGTGTCCTTATTAAACGATCCATCGATGTTAAGTTTGATATGACTCTTGTCCTGTTTAAACCACTTAATCAAGACACTCCGAGCCGGTGTAATTAACCCACCATCCTGTTCCGTCCCCCAAGCTCTTAAATAATCCCTCGCCACGCTTGACACCATTATTCTTAAGTCATTAACATATTTTTCCCTTTCCGAATGGTCGAACACTCTCTTGTTTCTATCCGACCATATACACCCTATATGTGCCGCAGCCATGCTCCTAACTTCAATCCCATTTACTGTATCTTTGGATGATATAACTTTCTTCCACCAATCCAGGCTACTCAATTCAGTGTGCTGCTGCATATCTTCATTGCTGGAATTAAATAATTGCACCCCAGGTCCCTGTCTAGCGAGAGTAGCTCCTGGACGCTGCAGATCTTCATTGCTGGAATTAAATAATTGCACCCCAGGTCCCTATCTAGCGAGAGCAGCTCCTGGACGCTGCAGTCTGTTGCCAGCCACGCGCGGACCACGATCTTGCTGTAGAACTGAGCGAGACCCTCCTGTCCCACCAATACCTTGCTGAAACCGAGACACCCCAGCTCCATTACTACGCAACACTCCATTCCAGACCCCGAACAACCCCCTCCTTCCATCAGCAGTAGTGCACATTCAGACTGATTCTTTATACCCCTCACATCTCCGAAATAAATGATCCGACGTCTCATTCTCCACCCCACACCTCAGACACCTAGGATCATCAATCACTCCTCGAACGACAAGATTCTCCTTCATTGGTAGGCGATTCCAAATTGCACGCCAAAGCAAGAATTTAACTTTTCGAGGGCAATTGAGCGACCAAACCAATTTTCCAATTAAACACCACATCCTCTACCGCCGCAACCAAACTAGAATACGCCGTTCTTACCGAAAAGGGCCCTGAATGCTCAAACCTCCATTTGTATTCTCTCTCATTTGCACTACCCGATTCAATAACACCCTCTCTTAAAACCTCACGCCCATATATGATATTTTTACACATCCGGGAGTCAGACCCACACCATTTTTTTCATATCACTTTAATAAACTTCCCTTTTGTGACGTAATATATTTGGATATGAAATAAAGTTAGATCGGAAAAATAAAATACTCAATATATTATCAATCATATAGTACATGAGTGTTATGAAAAAGGATGGTATATAATATTATTTTTACTAAAATATCCTTCATAAAAAAAATTAAAATCTTAAATACTTATAAAAAACTAAAATTTTACTATTTATATAAGGTAGATGTGGTATAAAAAAATATTTTAAATAGATAATCTTTTATGAATAATTATTTTAGAAAATATAACAATCTTTGGTAACAAATATTAGATCATCTAATTTTAGAATGGAGGTGTTACCCATAAATAAGAGATGATGGTGAGGTGTAAAAAAATAGATAAAAAGAAGAATTGGTCTGTCGTTACGTCCGTCACCTTTTCTCCAAAACATCCAAACAATAACCCTCGAATAACAGTTTTATAAAATTAAAGATGAGTCGTTCGATATCCAATGAAACCCCAGAAAAAAGCATAATCTGTGCGTTGCAATATTCAGAGAACAAGGGTAAAGATTGGGTGGATTACTATGTTACAGATGAGAAGAAATTCAGTGAACTTGGGGAAAGATACATTAAAGAGAAGTGGGGAGAAGAGAAGTGGGGGGAAGAGGTTGAAATTGTGTCCGAAATGGAATTTGAAGAAGCTTTTAAGACAATTTCGAAGATTAAGATGTGGGACATCTTAGATGGGAGTTATGTAGTTTTTAACTCTTGTTTATATCGCATAGGTGGAAGTAAAAGGGGTGAGGGTAAAGCGAGCAAGAGAGTGAGTAAGCTTGATTTAAAGAATATGGATTCAGGTTGGGTAACCGTTGCAGAGATGAATAACAAAAGATATAATCCATATCCTGTGATTTTAGACGGTAAGTTGTATGTTGTGGGTGGAGTGACTAGTAATCCTGCAGAAGAATTAGATGTAAAAGTAGTAGATGATGAAGAAGATGATGATGAAGAAGAAGAAGAAGAAGATGCTCCTGTTTTGATGGAGGTTCTTAAGACTCCTGTTTTGATGGAGGTTCTTAAGAGTGATGAATCTGGATGGGTAAATATTCCCAATCCTGATCTTACGGTTCCTCCTCCTGCTCCTCCAGATGCTGATTATTTTGTTGCACAGGATAAAAATGAATATCTTAGATATGTTTTTGGTGAAGTTTTAGTCGGAGCAGTTGAAAGAAAAACTGAAGCCGGTTTTATCATTGTTGCTTTTCATACGGTACTTAATGAGTTCGAACTATACACCTATGAAGCCGAAGCAAAAAACAATTGGAAGCCTTATACAAAACTTAGTTCTAAGGATATCAAGAAAAACAATTTAAATCTCACGTGTATGCAACCTACAGTGATGTGGGACCACGTGATGCTCTTCTTAGGACAACCCCATATATTGTATGTAATGGACGTGAAAACGGGCAAGTTACATACAATTAATTTAGTTTATAGGGGCGTGATAAATGGACTTATGTTAGCACCCACCTTTTTGGTGATGATAGAGCCAGGCAAGTTCTGTGTATTTTGGGTAGGATATTCTCCAGTATCAGCACCATATTCTGTCCTTAAGGGTTGTAGCTTCACTCTTAGAAGAAGCAAAAATAACACCTTTAGTGTCACAAATAAATCAGATTTCTTTTCTCTCATTCCAAATACCTTTGGACTCCAAGCTCTGTTCCTTGTGTATGTTATCTCTATTAAATTATCATCCTTTACTTCACTTTATTGCATACCTAATCTTCTCTTCTCTTTTCTTTTGTAGGGACTACATTCCAGATATGAATATGAATATGAATATGGATATGGATATGATTTAAGTTATGCTCAATTATCTCCAATTAACTTCCTGTGTGATCGTGTTTAACTCTATTTTTATCATCTACTCTCAACATTGTTTGCTTTTAAGTTGAATGCATAAATTAGTTCCTTTATTTGTATTGTGCAATTAGGGGTGTGGGAAACTTTGGTTAGAGGTGAAACTTTGTTTTACCATCTCTACTTGTCCATTTAAACTTTTCACCTTGATATTACAAGCATATTGTAAAATCAGCGTCGGCTTCGTCTCAGCATCAGGAATGTGCAAAAAGATATATAATTGACCGTAATGCAACAAAAAATTAGTTATTGATGCTTACACTTTCACAACAACTTGCTTTTAAATCTGAGAACATTTAATATCGATAAATGAATAAAGTAAGTGAAAAATTTCTTCCTCTCACATAAAATCAACTCTACTTTTCAATGTTGTCAAAATTAACCAAATATAATCACAATAGTCGCGGAGTCATGTTACGCAATAAAGAGTCACGGTCGCTCCTATGTTTTTAACTTTTTAAAACTCTATAATTTTTGTATTACCCACACTTAATGGTCCTCAAATTTTTGGAACTTGATCCTCTATAGAATACGTCTTGGAGCATGAATTCGCTTCTAGAAGTCAACAAAATGCAGAAAATGGAGAACAATAAAGAAGAAGGACTATTATGCAATTAAATAAGAAGCTAGATCAAGAATCTGTTAGTTAGTTAGTTTGTTAGAATTCCAGCTGTAATCTAGCTGTGTTTAGATGCTTTAGATAAAGAATAAACGTGTATATATATATATGTACAATCACATTACTTTACAACTTAATAAAGCCAGCTTCTATTTTCTCTCTACACCTCTCTTCCTTCTTCTTCATCTTCTCTTAGCTTGCCTCTCGCCATTAATGGCTGCTCTTCTCTCACTTGTGTAATTCAACATGGTATCAGAGCAAAACAACTCATTTCCGCACTAATCACATTCTCCTTATCTCTATTTTCTAAATCCTACACACTACATCACAAACAATGTCTTCTACTACACCTATTTCTGAAGATTTCTCAAGTCCTTATTACTTACATCCTAGTGAAAGCACGGGCATCTCTCTCGTTTCTGAGATACTTACAGGCGACAACTATTTAGCTTGGGCTCGCGCCATTGAGATAGCTCTCTCTGTGAAGAATAAACTTGGATTCGTCAATGGCGATATAACTCAGCCTTCATTAACCGACCTCACTCTGTTTTCTGCTTGGACTCGTGCCAACAATTTGGTACTTTCTTGGATCCTTAACTCTATTTCTAAAGAAATTAGGAGTAGCTTGCTATATGTTAACTCTGCACATGAGTTATATAATGAAATCAAAACACGTTTTTGTAAGTCTAATGGTACACGTGTTTATCAACTCGAAAAGTCACTAAGTTCGATCACTCAATCTTCTTCTTCCATTTCTGAGTATTTTGCAAAATTCAAAGCACTTTGGGATGAATATGTTCATTTTCGCCCAAATCCTATATGTTCGTGTGGCTTTATGAATCAATGTACTTGTAAACTCCTTGATACTCTTGTTGAAAGACAACAAACTGACTTCATTATCAAGTTCTTAATTGGATTAAATGAATCCTACTCAGCTGCTAGAAGTCAGATTCTCTTGATGGATCCGCTTCCTAAGATCAACTCAGTTTTTGCTATGTTAGTTCAAGAGGAAAGCCAAAGGGAATTAACAAATTTTTCTGAACCTACTCAGGCGTTTTATGCAAGAAATGTGCAGAAATCTACTACTTATGGAGACAAGAAGAAAGTATTATGCACTCATTGTGGTTACACAGGGCATACTATTGATAAATGCTTTCAGTTACATGGATATCCAATTGGATGGACTGGTCCAAGAGGTAAAATATCCTATAACACTTTCTCATCTAACTCGAAAGCAAATTGCATTACAGCTCCTCAAGATACAACTCAAGATTCTAAAAGTCTCAGTTCTTATGAGTTTACTCCTGAGCAAGTTAGCAAACTCATTGCTCTAGCTCATAATTCTGCTTCTACTCCTCCTGCAGTTCACCAAGTCTCAACTCAAGAAGGTAATCCTCTTCACTCTTCTTGGATTTTAGACACTGGTGCAACTGATCACTTAATTTTTTCCCCCTCATTTTACATGGGTTCTTATTATCCTACAAATATATCTGTGTCTTTACCTAATGGAGATATAGTACAGGCAGATTATACAGGACATATATATATAAATGAGTATATAACCTTGAAAAATGTTCTATGTGTATCATTATTCAAGCAAAATTTACTATCCATTTCAAAGTTAACTAAGGAGTCTCAGGTCTTGGTGTCTTTTTTTCCTACACATTGCTCATTACAGGAATCAAAGTTCAAGAAGATGATTGGGACTGCATATGAACTCAATGGACTATATTACCTTCATACTCCTTCTCAATCATCTTGCTTTCACCCAGTTACAACTCAAAAGTTAGATATTTGGCACTCAAGACTTGGTCATGCCTCAAAAGCTAAACTTCAAGCACTAAAGACAGTTGATTCTTCTATTACTTTCCTATCTTCTAATGTTTGTGAAACTTGTTCTTTTGCAAAACAAAAAAGACTTGTATTTCCTACTTCAACTTCTAGTTCTTCTTCTTGCTTTGAACTCATACATTGTGACATATGGGGTCCCCTTAAACATATATCTTACACAGGACATAGATATTTTCTCACAATTGTTGATGATTTTTCTAGATGTACTTGGATTTATATGATGACAAATAAGTCTGAAGTTGGTTCTCATTTGCTTTGTTTCTATAATCTTGTTTACACTCAATTTAATGTCAAGATAAAGAAGATTAGAAGTGATAATGGTGTAGAATTCAATCTTAATTCATTCTATTCCACATATGGAATTATACATCAAACCTCCTGTGTAGAAACTCCTGAGCAAAACGGTTTGGTGGAGAGAAAACATCAACACTTACTCGCAACTGCTAGAGCCTTGATGTTTCAATCTAAGCTTCCTATTCAATTTTGGTCTGAAGCTATACTCACCTCCACACATATTATTAACAGATTACCCACCCCTCTCCTAAATAACAAATCACCCTATCAAGTCCTCTACAACAAACCACCTACACTTAACCATCTGAGAGTCTTTGGGTGCTTGTGTTTTGCCTCAACCTTAAAACAAGGAAGAACCAAATTTGACTCCCGGGCTACAAAATGCATATTCTTAAGCTACCCTCTACACACAAAAGGCTACAAATTATTAAACATTGAGACAAACACAACATTTATATCCAGAAATGTTGTTTTTCATGAATCTATATTTCCTTTTTCTAACACCTCTCCATCACATAATCTTCATACATTCCTTTTTCCACCTTCAAACCAAACTTATACTGAATTTGCCTCAAAAACCTCAACAACCCCTATACAAACATCTAATACCTCCCACAATTCTCCTCATACCTCTCCCTCTTCAGATAATCTTCCTCTTACTCAAAATACTACTCCACCTCCATTAACCAAACCTACAAGAACTAGAAATGCTCCTGCTTACCTCAAAGATTATATATGCCCCACCAAAGCCTTGCATACCTCTCTTAACTCAAAAACACACCAGACACTACCTTCTCCTCTATACCCTATACAAGATTTTCTATCTACCTCTCGTTTATCTCAGACATACACTCACTATATAGCCTCTATCAGCTCTCAAACTGAACCTACATCATATAAACAAGCATCTACCTCTCCTGAATGGATGAATGCCATACAAAAGGAGCTCACTGCTCTTGAAGATAATCATACATGGTCTATTGTTCCCCAAACTATTGACATAAAGCCCATTGGGAGTAAATGGGTTTTTAAGCTTAAATATAAAGCTGATGGTACACTTGAGAGACATAAAGCAAGGCTTGTTGCTAAAGGCTATAATCAACAAGAAGGTTTGGATTTTTTTGATACTTTTTCACCTGTTGCAAAAGTGACCTCTATTAGACTAATGCTCGCTCTTGCATCTTCAAATCAATGGCATTTACATCAACTTGATGTGAACAATGCTTTCCTACATGGTGAATTAAATGAAGTAGTATACATGAAGGTGCCTCATGGGCTTAAAGCTCCCCCAAACTCAGTTTGTAGACTAAACAAAAGTCTATATGGTCTAAAGCAAGCCTCTAGACAATGGTTTGCTAAGCTCTCTACTGCTCTTATATCCTATGGCTTTACACACTCCAATAGTGATTACAGCCTATTTACTAAAGGTACTTCTTCAACCTTCATTGCACTATTGGTTTATGTAGATGACATAATCATCACTAGTGGTTCCTTAACTGAAATCAACAAGATCAAATCCTTTCTCCATTGTGAATTCACTATTAAAGACCTAGGAGAATTGAAATTTTTTCTTGGGATTGAAGTTGCAAGAAGTTCTAAAGGAATATCTTTATGCCAGAGAAAATTTGCTTTAGATATACTTACTGAGTGTGGAGTTCTTGGTTCAAAACCCGTTGCTTTTCCAATGGAGTCTACATTGAAACTCAAACAAGATGACACTGAACTATTAGAAGATGCTTCTTCTTACAGGAGACTAATTGGAAGATTGTTATATCTCACAATAACAAGACCTGACTTAAACTACTCTATCACTTGCTTAAGCCAATTCCTTTCCAAACCATCCACCAATCATTGGAATGCTGCACAACGTGTTCTACGTTATCTTAAACTCACAGTTGGACAAGGTATATTTTATTCATCTGCCTCACCAATCAAATTAAAAGCATATTGCGATAGTGATTGGGCTGGTTGTTTGGATTCTCGTCGAAGTATCACCGGCTATTGTATATTCTTGGGTGATTCTTTGATCTCTTGGAAGAGTAAAAAGCAATCTACAATAAGTAGATCATCAGCTGAAGCTGAGTACCGAGCACTAGCCACAACAACTTGTGAAATTCAATGGTTGTTATACGCTTTACATGACTATGGAGTTTCACATTCGTTTTCAGCTCTTGTGTACTCGGATAGTAAGTCTGCTATAGCCATGTCTACTAATCCAATTCAACATGAAAGGACTAAACACGTTGACATAGATTGCAAAATTACACGCGAAAAAATTCAAGAGGGAATAATCAAACTTTTTTACATTCCTTCTAACTTGCAATTAGCAGATGTATTCACTAAACCATTAGGTTCTCTCACTTTTCATAATAATATTAGCAAGCTGAATCTTACTAATATCCATCTTCCGCTTGTGGGGGGATCTTGGAGCATGAATTCGCTTCTAGAAGTCAACAAAATGCAGAAAATGGAGAATAATAAAGAAGAAGGACTATTATGCAATTAAATAAGAAGCTAGATCAAGAATCTGTTAGTTAGTTAGTTTGTTAGAATTCCAGCTGTAATCTAGCTGTGTTTAGATGCTTTAGATAAAGAATAAACGTGTATATATATATGTACAATCACATTACTTTACAACTTAATAAAGCCAGCTTCTATTTTCTCTCTACACCTCTCTTCCTTCTTCTTCATCTTCTCTTAGCTTGCCTCTCGCCATTAATGGCTGCTCTTCTCTCACTTGTGTAATTCAACAATACGTAAACGAGATAAGTCAAGTTGAGCAGACTATGAACTTTGCTCACAAGTTGAGATTGAATAGTTTACAAGTTGTATTGGATGGAGGATAAGAGATAAACTATGAAATTGATTTTGACGAGGATAAAAATCTAACAAATACAATGTTCTTAGTATTGATTTCATACACAAGAGGCTTAAAATCTCATTTGAACAAAATTTCACTACCATAGATCCTCAAAAGGAATTCAATACAACTCTAAATGTCGCGCATTTGCGCACTCTAAATGTCCTTAGTATTTAAGTACTGAAAAAGAGGAGAAAGATAAAATATTAAATTATAATTTAAAATTATCAACGAGCAATTCACGTACAAGTTTAAATAAACCAATGAGTTCGCACGAGTTTTTTCCATGAGTTAAGCTCGAGCTGCTTACGAACGACTTGATTCATTTGCAAAGCTTTAATTCTCTGGTAAGTGTTCTTTTCACAAATGAAAAGTCATAAACTCAAAACAATTTAATATGCACCTTATAGTGCAATTTTCATCCCATGGAATAGGTACTGTATTTCCATCCCGAAGCCAAGTGCTAATTTCATATCTTTCTGTTGAAATTTTAGAGGAAATACATGTATATAGTTGTAATTTATCATCTCGGGACCTTCATCTTGAACATTAAATTAGCAATCGCACCAAGGTCATGTACGCTATGCTGTAGATATCGCCGCCTAGGCGCGTCTAGGCGCCGCCTAGGCTTCAACTCCCCCCTCAGCCGCTTACGCCTAGTAAAATTGCAAGGCGTTTTTGCCTAGTGCCTTAGTCGCCGTAGAAGAGGCGCCTAGCCCGCCTAGGCACCGATTAATGGAAAAAAATGGCCGCTTAGTCCCTTTTTAAATTTTTTTAACTCTCGAAACTTCTTGAATTGATATGATAACTCTAATTTTTGTATTTTCATATTTAATATAATGGGGTTAGGTGAATTTTATGACTTAAATAGATAAAATGATTATAATTATTACACATGTAGAACTAAATATATAAAACCACATAGCGGGATTCAAAACCGCGTAATCCCGCCTAGGCCCCGTGTAGTCCCTCCTAGGCGCTAGGCCCCAGTCGACCGCCTAGACCGCGGAACCGAGATCTACAACATAGCATGTACGTACCAGATATTAGCCGCAAAAAAACTATTATTTGATGTAATGAATTTCCAATCCCCCCTAAAACATCAAGAAGTATATGACGATCCAACCCACTCTTATAAGCCAGTACAAGTCCCCCATTAATTGCATTCATCATATTGCATGTAAATAATAAAATAACGGTATCGCCCTCAAGTATTTCGTGACTTTATATTGAAATTCTTACATGCCCATTTATCATCTCCCAAGGTGTGATAAAATTACATAATAATCCACACCTCGAAAGAGCGTACTACCCGCAACTGTATGGATCGTTGACAAGTAATAAGTAGTAAGTATAAAGAGCTACATGGAGTATGATTGCTACTCTTAATCATGTTCACGTAATGTGTACTAGAATGAGTTGTGAAACTGAAAGGTAGAAGATGAATATTTGTTTTGCTTTTACATTGAGAGGACTAAAAGTGCAATTAAGATAAATTAAACTAAAGTTACTAATTAAACTAGGGACTGTGAATGTAATAACTAAGAATGGGATGAGAATAACTAGAGAACTCGCAACTAATCCCCACTATTATTGATTTTACGTTTTATTGATTAAGTGTGAATCAATAAAATATGTGACAGGGGGGATTCTAAGTTCTTCATAACTCTCATAAAATTATCTTAGGAAAGTACCTCAACACTACTAGAGGTCTCTCCCAAGAGAACTCTACGTTGGTGTCGGTTAGGGCGTGATAAAATAACGGTAAATAAAGATGCAACTAACACCACAACCGAAGCACGTTACTCACTGCAAGTATCACAGATTATACGCAATTTTTAATGATAAGTAGAATTCGTTCCTCAAAGACTACAAAAGTTAGGAAGAATTTATGAAAATATTAAGTGCAATTAGGAAAGCTGGAAGAATAATACGCTGAAAATAAAAGACTAATGATATATTTGTTTGGTTTTTTAAAGACTCTAATCAATTAACTAAATAAAATAAAGACATAAAATTAAATAAAGAGAAGAAGATAGTATGAGAGTTTAGCCTATGTTGTGATGTAATAACACTACACCGCCTATAATATGGATCATATGATAAATGTGATGGAATAACACTACACCGCCTATAACCTATGTTGTAGAAATCTCCATTTAGGCGTCAACTCTCCCCTCAACCACCTACACCTGATAAAAATATTAGACGTTTTGCCTAGTGTCTTAGTCATCGTGAAAGAGGTGCATTGCTTGTCTAGGCGCCAATTAATGGAAAAATATGGCCGCCTAGACCCTCCTTTTATTTTTCTTACTCTTGAGAATTCTTGAATTGATATTATAACTCTAATTTTAGTATTTTTATATATACAATAGTGTTGTTCAAGAAATTTTATGATTTAAATAGTTGGCATTATTATAATTCCTACAATATATATTATTACAAATATAAGATTACATAGTAGGACTTAAAATTGCCTAATCTCGTCTACCTATGCGTTAGGCCGTGTGTAATCCTACCTAGACGTTAGACCCTAATCGACCTTTTAGACCTGAAATCGAATTCGCATGTAACTGAATCCATCACATATGAATTACAATGATTTCCATCTCAAGCTTGCTAGAGAGGACTAAAATTATCATTTTTCAATCAAAGAAATATTTTGAAAATAAAAAAGGAATAAAAATAACAAGAGGAATGAAATTTTTCATAAAGGAAGTAACCCGGAACAAGAGTGACGGGTGTAAAGTGAGAGGTACAAGGCTCGAACCCCTCCCTGGACATGGGTAACCTAGTTCTGATGTACCATAAGAATATATATGGGGAGGCATGTATATCTCTGTGGGATTAGTCGGGTGCGCGTAAGCTAGCCCGGAACCCATGTTAAAAAAAAAAAAAAAAAAGTAACCAAGCGTATTTGAACCAAAAAAGAAAACAAAAAGGAACCGTGCAGCCACGCTTTTCCTGAGCGCGTGGACGAAATATCTTATGCGTTGCGAAATATCTACACGTAAATGACTCAAAACCCTGGCATTTTCACTTTCTCCGGCAGCATTGACGGCAGCGAAGAAAAAAACGCTATTGCTGATCACATCAACCTAGACGGCCTTTAATTTTCCTCCCTTCTTCTCCTCAGCTGAGCATATTCTCCTCAAAATACATCCCTATATATAGACAGCTGCGGCGTTTGACGGCGGAGGGCGGCGTAAGAGGCGGAGGAGGTGGTTTCTGAATTGAAAAAGTAAAGATGCTTGAAAACCCTACCATCGATTCATCAGCCTCCGCCAACATTTCCACCGTCAAACGATATGCCCCACCAAATCAACGGTACATCTATTATCCCTCATTTACCTACCTACATAAATTCATATATATGTTTATGGTAAATTGGTAAAAAAATCATATCTTGATCTAATAATCATTCATTTTATTTTCCTTTCAGGAATCGATCTCTTGGTAGACGCAAATCTGGAGGAGGTAAGCTCTTAATCAACAACTCTTTGTGTAGTACCTACCTGAATAATTAAATAATTTTGTATTTCTTTACATTTTTTATCTTGGATATTGCTAAATTCTCAGCTTGGAGATCTTTTTCATTGTACGATAGTAAATCTCAGCTTTAATATTACTAAATTCTCTGTTATAGTCATAATAGTCTGTTATAGTCTCTATGTAAAGGGATCTACATACCTTTCCTTAACATATTGCTTTTATAGATCGATATATAAATGATGGAGAGAAGAATCAAAATATGGGTGGCCGGAATATTCCTATGGGAGATCATGGGGATACAAGTGGCAGTAATTTTCGTTCCCGTTTAATTTCTATGCATGGCTGCTCTGGTAATGAAGCTTTTCGTCTTCATAATGACCGTAAGTTTCTATTAAATTTCGTTAAAAAAATTACCTATTATTTTGAAGCCATACTGAGTTTTACATTAATAAAACAGGTTGGGCAGCTGCTATAAATGCCCATAATAACTTACCAGAAGATGCACCACGTAAGTGATATAATTTATAACAAAACTTTCAAACACTTTCATGTGCTAATTTTTTTTTTTTTTTGTTTAATCTGGTTTCAGAAAGGCCAGTTTTGTACTCTGGAAGAAGTGCATCACCTTGGGGACAAGTTATGCTTCCACATATGGTAATATAAAGATATAATTGTTGTTGATTTTTTGTCACTCTTTGTATCTTTCTCAAGCAGATTTATTTAATATTTTTTTGTTTTCAGTTAATGCAACAAAATACAGGGGCTCAGGATTTCTTGGGTGAGCTTCAGCAAGCAATGCACAATGCTAATCACAGATTCGATCCTTAACCAATCAACTTCACAAACACTTGCATAACTTTTCCTTTAATGAAGTTCAGAATTGTATTATTAGAGCATAATTGTTGTCTGTATTTCTTGAATCTTCTGTGTGCTACTTATTTAGGTTAATATGTAATTTATTTATCGGAATAAGAATGTAGTTTTTACAGTTTATCCGAAGCAAGAATACTTTCTGGGATTTACTTCATAATATCTTAGTTTTTACAGTTCTTGCTATTTTAAGATTTCGTTTATGAGTTAATACAAATGCTATATAATAGGAGTACTTGACAAAATATGTAATGTTTGAGATTCATGTGTAGTAGTATATAATTATCAACTAAAACAAAAGTTTTATATATTTATACAAGATTATTAGTCTTTCCACACTGGGATAATTCCTTGAGCAGCTAAACGCTTTTCAACCCAAAAAACAACATGCTTAGCTGTCACTTTTTTCTCATCAATCAAGAAAGGCTCCACAGTGCTCACTTCAGCACCATATGAAGAAAGTGAAAATCCTTTTGCACCTATTCATACCCAACATTTTTAACATAAGCTTAACAATTATTATATTAAACATTTATTCTCACGATATACCTGTAATAACACCATCTGGGAAGAATGCCCAAAACGTATATGGAGTTCCTTTCTTCAGAAAAGAACCCTCCAGCTGTCATAATTATTTCCAATTCATAAGGTTGTTAGAAGGTTAAGATTTAATTGTAATGGTGATGAAATGATGGTCTAACCGTGTTATTTTGAAAAGATAGTTCGAGTTGAGATAAGTGTTGATCAGCTTCTAAAATCTGTTTAAGTGAAGGAATAACATCCTCATTCATCATCTCTGGTAGAGCCTTAACTGGAGCTTTTGCTGCGGGTTTTGGTTTAGGCTTTACAGGAGCTGAAACTTCCTCTGTTTTTAACTCTTTTTCTCCCTTTGTTTCAGCAGCAACTGAGAAAATACCGTAATATTTAGATTTTATTATTTTAACATTCTAAAAATGGAGAATATACTGAGAGAGTGTAGAATTTACTTGCAGCAGATGATTCTTGTAGAGCAGAACAAGCTATGTTTCGGCGGAAGATGACTGATTTATTCACCATCTACAGATAACAAAATAATGTTCTAAAAAAGTAAACAAAATAAATAGATGGGGATAAGATGTTTTGAAGTAGTACCAATGGAAGGATGGAAGTGGATTTAGCTTTATGACCCAAGTTTGAAGTAGGGAAGCTTGAAAATGAAATTGATCTTCCATTAGTTGCCATTTTTCTCGAGCAACAGAATTGTTAGTGAGAGTAATGAAACATGAGCAGACAAAGAAGGAAGTTTTGCCATCCACAAACTAATGCGAAGAATAAATACCACTTATTTTCCATCTCACTTGTTTCCAAATGACATGAACTAATTAGTGAGTCTCAAGCCCAATTTTTTTATTTTTCCTTGACATTAGATTAGTTTCCTGGGGTTAGGTGCCTAATTCTAGAAAAAAAAGTAAATCTTGGATTGGGGATTTTTTTTTCCAAATCATTCTCATTAAAACCTAAATAAAGTTATTACAAAGTTAACCAATTCCCGTAGGAATGGTTTCAGTTTTGATTATTTCTGCTAGCCTACTCGGGTACGTGTCTAGACACTAGCCTTGCATGTTGCCACTTGCTTATACTTAGCTACCCCGTCGGCTAACCTATTCCTACTACGATTAACCCATCGAAATATAGGTTTACAATCCTCGGAAACAAGATAAAACTCTTAATAATATTACAAATTAATGGAGAATTAAAATGGCGCCTAAACTCTAAAGGTTGCATAACTTGGAGACAATCATTCTCTATAATCACGCTTTGAGGAGTAAATTCTCGAGCGAGAAGACAAGCCTTGAGAATCCCCATTGCTTCTGCTTCTTTAGAGCTATCCACCTTAACCATCCATGCTTTGCAAAATAGCACTTTACCTGAATAGTCCCTAGCAACACAAGATATAGCACTATTATTATCTTTAGTAGCTACATCACAATTAATTTTTATACTATTCATAGGTGGAGGAATCCATTTCACTACCTTAACTTTATTTTCTAACTCTCTTCTTACCTCAGTTTCATGAGAAAGATTTATATCAGTAAGATTTATATTATCCTTCAGTATCTTATTTACATCATTAGGATAATTTGTATTTTGATATTCTTCCCACTCTTTTTTAGCGCTAGTTAAGCATCTCAAAGGGTCTAGCTTTTTGTTTTTATATTTGTATGCACACCTGTCTTTCCAGATATGCCATAATATGGTGCAAAGTTGCTCCATCATAAAATTAATACCTACTTTTGCCTCCTTCCTTTTATTTGCTAAGCTTTCCATCCATAAATCTATCTTAGAAGTAGATTGGTTGCAAGTTAGCAAATTAAAAGGGGAAGCAAACCAAATGGCTCGAGTCCAATCACAATTTAATAACATGTGTTCTACACTTTCAGGTTCTTTATTACATATATCACAAACTGGATTTGTAGTGATCTTTCTTTTATATACATTTTCATTGGTAGGTAAAAGATTTTTCACTACTTTCCATATAAATTTTTTAATTTTTGGTGCCACTTTTAAACCCCATATCAATTTCCAAACTGATGCATCAATTGTATGAGAAGAAGTAGCATTCTTTTTGCAACTTTTTTCTCCTCGTTTTCTTTATTATTTTTCAGTATATAATAGCATTTTTTTAACCGAGAAGTTGCCCTCTTTATCATGTACCCAATAGGGTACATCCTTACCTCCTGATATTGGGATAAGTGTATTAAATTTAGAAGTTGAAACCTCATCTGAATAAGCATTTTTAACAATATCTGTATTCCATTTCCTTTCATTATTAACTATTAGATCATTAACTTTTTCTAAATCATTTCTATTAGGTTTAATTATCTCATCATAACCACTTATCCATTTATCAGTATGGATATTAATAGTATATCCATTCCCAATTTTTCACTTTATATCATTTTTAATAGCATCTCTCCCACAAATTATACTTTTTCCATCCACATGAGGGTTTACTGCCTAATTTAGCTTCCATAAAGGAGTTAATGGGGAAATATTTACCTTTAAGTAATTTATATAATAAAGTGTTATTATTATTACATAAATTCCAAGCCTGTTTACTAAGAAGTGAAATATTCACAAGGTTTAGGTCTCGGAATCCTAGACCTCCCTCTCCTTTGCTTTTTGTAATAGAATTCCAGCTACCCCAATGACATTTGTTTTTCCCATTGCTACCCCACCAGATATTTACAATTTGTGATGAAATTAAATCGCAAATTCTCTTAGGGATAAGATAGGAAGACATGAAGTAATTTGGTAAGCTTTGTAAGACAGCCTTAATAAGTATCTCTTTCCCTGCTAAAGAGAGGTAGAGATTCTTCCAGTTTTCTATTCTTTTTAAGGTTTTTTCAACTTGCATGTTAAGGTCTTTAACTTTAGATTTACCCCATTCCGTAGGTAAACCCAAATAATTTCCTAAATTATTTGTAATTGGCATATTTAGTTTACTAGCAAGATTTTTTTGAATATAATCAGGGGTGTTAGGACTAAATTTTACCCCACATTTATTCAAATTTAGTTTCATTCCAGTGGTATAGCTATATTTATTAATAACATCATTAAAACCCTCAATTTCTTCCATATTGGCTTTCATAAAAAAATATACTATCATCTGCGAAGAGTAGATGAGTTACAGTGGGGGCCAATCTCGCAATTTTTATACCATTTAATATATTTTCTTCTTTCTTTTTAGCTATAAGTATGGATAGCATTTGTGTAACTATAAAAATGAGGAAAGGTGACAGGGGGTCCCCTTGTCGTAATCCTCTTTGAGGGTTATCAATTTTTATAGGTGTACTATTTAGTAAGTAGGAGTAAGATACAGATGTGACACATCGCATTATTTTACTAATCCATTTTTCACTAAAACCCATTTTTTCCATTATAGTTTTCAAAAAATCTCATTCAACATTTTCATACGCTTTTTGAATATCAGCCTTAATAGTAAGACAATGCGTTTTTGTTTTTCTTTGTTCTTTAATATAGGTGATTACTTCATGAGCAACCATTGTATTATCTTGTATATGCCTTCCAGATATGAATGCCGATTGGTTTTCATCAATAATCACATCCATTACCGGTTGCATTCTATTTACAAGAATTTTGGCAATTATTTTATAAATAAAATTAGAGCAGCTAATGGGGCGATAGTGTTAATAGTTATAGGTATTGGTATTTTAGGTATAAGCGAGATGTAGGTGTGGTGAATTTCATCCAAACTTCCACCATTATACCAAAAATCATTAATAAGTTTAATCACATCTCCTTTTATAAATTCCCAATTTTTTTTGTAAAAGACACCTGAATATCCATCGGGTCCCGGGGCTTTATTAAGCCCTAGACCATCAATGGCAGTTGTAATTTCCTCTATCAAAAGAGGGGCATCTAATATATTATTCATATTTTTATTGATCCTTATGTTAATAAGCTCTGAAATAGAGGTATAGTCTCTATTTCCAACAGTTTTGAAGATATTATTGAAATATGTACTAATTTCTTCTTGTATTTCAGTATAATTATCCACCCAAGTTCCATTATCTTTAGTAATGTTTTTTATTTTATTTATTTTTCTTCTTTCTTTAGTAGCTGCATGGAAGAAGGGGGTATTTTTATCCCCTTTTTTAAGCCAAAAGACCCTTGATCTGTAAGCCCAAAAATCCTCCTCCTTACTCCATAATTTTTCAATTTCTCTGATTATAGTATGATACTCATCCCAATTATTTGTATTAGGGTCATTATAGATTCTTTCTAATTTATTCATGTTCTTATCAATTATTTTCCTATTATTATTAAATTTCTTTTTACTCCAATGTGTAAGAAGTCTACCACATTTTTTCAGTCTGTTATTAAGCACATTTCTGAATGTACCATAAATGTAATTTTTAGTACTCCATACTTTTTTAATAATATCAAGGCATTCAGTTTCTTCAGACCATCGGTTTTCAAAATAGAACATCCTGTCTTTATTAACATAAGTATCTTTCATAATTAGAACTTGAGGGGAATGGTCAGATCCTACAACTGGTAAGAAGGCAACCCAAGCTGTAGGAAATAGAGTTCCCCATTGTTCATTGCAAAAACCTCTATCTATAAGAGTTTTAATCATCTCCCCATTACTCCTCTTGTTAGACCAAGAGTATTTACAACCTTTTTGAATAATTTCCTCCAGTTTATTATGCTTGATAAAACCATTAAATTGTTTCATACTTTTATTAAACTTAGATTCATCCCCTTTCTTATCAGATAAATTTCTAATGTTATTAAAATCCCCAATTAGATTCCAAGGTTCATTTTTACTAGGTTTACAGCTATTGTAGAGGTCTAAACAAGCTTCTTTATGCTGATCAGTTGGGGCACCATAAACAAAAGTTGTGTAGTACTCCTTATTATCTTCTTTAATTTTACAGTGCATATGGTTGTTAGTTTTAGTAATTATATTAATATCTACTTCACTTTTAGCAAAAACCGCCAGCCCCCCACTAAGTCCAATGGGTTCAACTGTGTCAATTAGTTTCATATTTAATATCTTCTCTAATTTTTTAACAGTACTGTAAGAATTCTTAGTTTCAGATAAGAATAGTACCTGATTCTGGTATTTTCTCACTATACCAGAAAGGGTCTGGACTGTCAAGGATGTGCGAATTCCTTGGCAGTTCCAGGCTGTTTGTGTCATTGATCATGATGGGGTTGATGTGGGTCAATTCCGCAAACCACTTCAGTTACTTCGTTTTCGAGCTGCTCCTCCTCTCCATCTCTATCTGATTGGTTACCCAGCTCCTCGACTCCCATTAAATCGACTATGACTTCTTCTTCTTCTTTATTCTTCTTATTAACCTCTTCTTTCTTAACTTGTTCAGCTCTTTCTTCTCTTTTCTCCATCCTAAAATTCCACAGAGTTTTCTGTCTTTTCAGATTGACATGAGTGTTTATATAGTTCTTCATTTTACCCGTTCTTAATTTGACTGATTGTCTTCCCGATGATTCTTCATAAACCCGTTTAGCCGCATTTTTCTTGATAAGCTGTTTCTCAGTGCTACAGTTTTGAAATAGATTGAGGGTAATAGGAGTAAAGTTTTGTAGATTAATAGGTTGGGAAATGGAATGATTGTTTGTAGTTAAAAGAGAAGGGTTGTTGGTTTGGTAGCCATTGAGAGCTGGGGTTGAAGGCGAGTTAGGGTTCTTGGAGGATTGGGAATTTTCAGAGTTGTTGATTTTGATTTGATAAGCCGAAGAGTGTTTACTAATTTGGGTTGATTGATTTGGGCTCAAGTTGGAAATTTTCTGAGAGATTAAAATATTTGGGCTTTTTATAATGTTGGTTGGGCTTTCATATGACCCAAATTGTATACTTTTTTTATTAGATGTATGGGTGTCCGGGTCAGCTTACGCGCACCACGACCCCAAATTGTATACTTGGTTCATGGGCTGGTGGGGTTTTTAATTTACTTAACATTTGACTTGCCAGCTTGGCAAGTCTATCCTCTTTCTCACTGCAAAATGCCAAATTCTTTCCTTTCTCTTTCTTACCGCTACCACTAACACTACTACCACTCGAACCATCGTCCTTGTTCTTCTCCGCACCATTACCATAGTCTTGTCTCTTGTGGGTACCTTCTTTCGTCCAGAATTCAAAAATAACGTCGTTATGTTTGACGTCCTTGTTAACTCTGTTACTGGGTTCACCCACTTCCATCGAGTCCGAGTCGACTCCATTGTTGATTTGAGGTAACGATTCTTGACATTTTTGTTCTTGATCTTGAGAATTCTCCTTGGTTTTGTTACTTGCTTTTCACTTCTTTCACTAGTTTGAGCATATATTTTTGGGTAGGACCCCGACTTGAGATTTTAATCCAAGCCCCAATTTTAGGGAAAACTTTAGGGTTTTTGCAGTTTAATTCCTCATGCCCAAAAATTCCGCAGCCATAGCATACTTGACCTATGTTTTCGTATTTGAATTTAATCCAAGATGATTTGAACTCATTTTTCCAATAGTGAATACCCGCAATAAGAGGGTTTTTGATGTTCCAATCAACTCTGATTCTTGTGATTGAGTTTTCATCAATCTCAAGAGAAGCCGGGAGCTCAATTTCATGTAATTGACCAAAATAGCTGAACATGTTATCAATACATTTTGTTGTTAATAGGTTAGCAGGTATACCAGTAAGTTGCATCCAAAGAGTGGTATTGTTAACTTCTTTTTTATCTCCATTTTCATATTCATTGATAGCTAAATGCTTTCCTTGGACAGTCCAGGGCCTCTGGTTCCAGACTTTCTCCTTATCTCCTGAAGCTCCAAATTTGATGATAAAGGTATTATCACCACACCTTTCTACCTCAGCCTGTTTCTTAAGCTCCCAATATTTGTTAATGTGGTTTTTGATAAAGATATGGTTAAATTTATCTTTGTGTAACAGTTTGACTAGAAGTTTGTGTTCATAAGCCACTCTGTATTTTGAAGATTCATCAGGTGTTATAACAAGCTGATTGTTTTTAGCAAGAGGATGAGAGGATGCATAGAAGTTCATGGTGAATGCTATGCGAGAACTTAAAAGAGGTGGAGAAGAAAGCAAAAACAAAGGAAGATTTGAAGGGAAAGGAAGATGGGAATTCTAGTTTAGTGATGATTTAGTAGGAATCAAACTAGAATGAAGGGAAATCACTCAGTTTTTAGGGTTTTGAGTAATGGTTGAGATGTGTTTAGAGAGGGAGGGTGATTTTTTTAGAGAGCATTTTTTTGACTGCATAAGGTTAAGTTCAAACTTCTAGTATTTTTTTTTGGACATGTAAAAGAACAAACCATACAAAACGGAAAGCAGTAAATTAACCTATTCCTAATTTCGAGAAATTATTCTCCAGAGATTCTCTAGTATTATTCTAATAACTGGATTATTGGGTATTTGGGTACCCAATTATTTTGTGTAATCTTAAATTATATGTGGTTATACTAGATGCCTAATTCATTAATGAATAATTAAATCTTGATAGTAAAAAATTATGAATCAATTTTGAGGGAAAAAACTACTTCAAATCTAATAATTCTTCATAAAATTATTATTAATTATAATTTAAATATAAATACTTTAGATTATATAATAAATTATTATATAAATATATAAACAAAAACTTTTTGAAAAAATTTCAAAAAAATTAAGGAATTAGGTGTAAAATATTTTTGAAATAAAATTAGAATATAATTTTTAAAATTGAAAAGTTGGAATTGTGAAGTTGTTAGAACAAAACTAATTTGGAGATTGACTTGAAAAATTAGAGAATTGGGAGATGTTAATTGTATTCTATGTGAATACCAAGTTTAAGCCAAAGGTGTCTCCACTCAAAACTAAGAAATACTGAAGGTTAAAAAGGTTGAAGATGCTAAAAATATGAGTGAATTCCATTTTTGGGTCATTACCTATTTGTCGCTAAAATCAAATCACCTCTAATGACCGTTATTTGTCACTAGTATTTTCTCGTTAAAGGTGCACATTCGCGATGAACGTGGTTGCCCAAAGAACAGTCTATTAGCAATCACTGTGATAGTCGATAAAGATAACCCTATATCGAACAACTATTTAGACTGATTTGTTTTGTTGTGAAGTATTGATGGTGCGCATGTGTAACACTAGCGTTATAAATATGGGTGTGTATATTAAGAGTGTGGTAGTGTAATGGTTTTTCTGACTTCTCGTTTGGTTGGACGATTTAAGTAACTAAACTCACATCAGGCTACGTATACACTCTCTCTATATTTTAACTAGTTTTTGCCTCATCCGTAAAAAGTTAAGGCTGCGTATACGGTATCTTTAAAACAATCTACATGTTTATATACTTATTTACTTTGCTAAACAGATCCAACGATGCATAAATCTTGGCAAATTATTTTACTAAGACCATATGCTTGTGATATCATCCTTATATTGGTTTATAATGTTACTCAATCAAGATAAGTTCATAGAACGATGACCAAGTTATTTTGTCATTTTCTTTGGAGGGGTTTTCACATAAATTTTTGTGTCATTTTATTTATATGTTCTTGCCCATTCATATCACACAAGTGGGGGAAAACGAGATCATTTATATATGATGTGTTTATTAGTGACCTTTCCCAACATATCTAACAAAACTTTCTAATACAATTCAAAAAAATTTAGACATGAAATACTGTTATAATAGGATCGAATGAATAAAATACACAAGTAGGTAATTGACACAAGATGTACGTAGAAATCCAAGATGAGAATAACCACGACAAGAGAATGGAGTTTTACTATAATGAAAGAGAGATTACAAGGAGAGTGTATTCTAAAAGGGGTAAATAATAATACACAGCATAAGTGTATTTATAGGTAAGACAGGAAACTGGGGTTATTAACTTAATGGGTCAGATCTTACAAATATGAATTGGATCATAAGTTTATCAATCTCCACCTGACATAAATTCGATAACCGAGGACCAAAAATCCTAAAAATATCGCCACCTTGAAAAAAATATCTCCATCTTGACGAAACATCCACTAAGGAGTCAAGAAAATATATCATCGATCTTCAAATATATCTTCTTTTTCAATAAAACCCCGAAGGTCTTAATTCAAATGGTAAATGCCAACTAAGTCCAATCAATACTCAAATGTAGATATCATAATCGACTGCGAAAACTAACCTTCAAGAAGGTACCCCTTGTTTTCATACATTTTTTTTAATATGTTTCCGTTCCCGATGAGTGTTTCTAAAGACTCATAAAAAATCATGGACTATTATGTCCTGAATAGTAATTCGACAATAATAGTAAACCGGTGATTTATCCCTTGAAGAATGATTTTGAGTCTGAGTATATAAAGATCTCTTCATCCTCGTAGCCTAAAGGTGAAGTTTTTTCCTTTGTTAAAATTATGTTTTCTATGTAGCTCATCCGTTAAATGTATTTTCATGCAGATATGACAGTTGTGTCAGATGATTTTGATGTCATCCTTGACTATTTTATACTAAAGTAAAGAAAATCACATTTTTTGTGAGCTCCAAAAACTGAAATTTTTATAACAAATTTGATGAAAATCATACGTTATATCCATAAAAATTTAGTTGATAAATTTAAAAGATATTAAGAAAAGCTACCATCTCTCTTCGTGAGCCAAGACACATATATCTTTCCATCCTTCTTGATGCGCCCAATGAATCCATCTTCATAATGTCAAGTGCATCACAAGTTTCCCTCATCCCTTCATAGTATTTTTTGCTAACCATGATCGACGATTTGTTGAAATTGATTCAGTGCCCGAAACTTGACAATACAATGCTTAAGTTTTCTTAAGAGTATCAATTTCAAGGTTGTTGATGTTTATGAAGAAAAGCGCATCATCTGCAAAAGAAGGTGGGTGAGTTTAGGATAAATTATTGTGATGTTAAGTTATTGGTGTTACCTTAACTGCATTGAAAGGAGATAGATAAAAGATTTTTAGACATGAGATATTGTTATAATATATGTAGTAATTATACAAATTTTAAGTCATAAAATTCACCCGATATGTTCTTCCATATGCAATACAACTAAACCAAGCCTTTGTTCCCGTCATCTGCACACCTAACCATCATCCATGTAACATCTACCAAGTTGGCTTCTCATCTCTTCCAAATTTCAAAAACATAGCGGGAATATTTGACTTAGAGTCTATAGACTTTAGTTGAAATTGGATTACTATTATTATAATGGTTATTTACTTTAATTATGAAGATAAAGGAAGATAAAAAATAATAAAGTTAAAATATTTAAGTTTAGAGTCAATAGACTTTAGTTGAAATTAGATTACCATAATTATATGTTTAACATATTGCAAAAAAAGAAAATCAAGAAAATAATATAGTAATTAAAAAATTAAACAATACCATGGAATTTCATGCACTAACACTATATGGTGTGGGAAGAAGGGTATTACAGACTTTTCATACAATATCATAAGTATAATTAGAATTTAATCAAGGGTTTACGGGCGGACCAAAATATAAAATTTAGGGATATAATAGTATTTTTATACCATAAGGGTCTTAATATTTTTCTTTCCAAAACTACAAGGATTTCAGATGCAATTAACTTTAGAAATAAAAAAAATGTTGTAATTAACTCATTTAAGCCACTTATTTAATAACCGATAAAAAACCCCACTTACATAATTAGATAACTAATTCTCTGTTTTTAGATGAACATATACATTATTTAAACGATATAACTACTAGAAAAAAACCACAAAATCAAGCATTTTATATTTGCCTAAAGAAAAGAATAAAAAAGAAGAACACTCAAGAAGTCATTGAAGACGATTAAGGAATTTCAGTGAGTTTGTGAGTGACCCTTTACTGCATTCTTTATTAGCCGTGAGTTCTTATACTTGTCAATTATAATTATGTATGATCTTTAATTTTAAAGCGTATGAATAAGAATGATATGTGTTTATTTTAGTATTATCATGGAATCACAACATAATACCTATAATGAGGATTATTTGGTTGATTTAACAAAGGAATATATATCCAAGGTGTTTTTTTTATCAAAAGATGATGCATACAATTTTACATTTCCCTTGGACGTAGGAAAGGTTTTGGAATAAGAAGAGAAACAAAAACAATGAATGAAGCGGGTAAACAAATTATTAGGTTATTTGTTTGCGATTGTTAAGGATTTAGAAATAAGAAATATTTGAAAATGGGAGAGTGCAAGTATGAACATTTATGTCTCCTCATTTTTCATGAATTAATATTAGTTGGAGACATCATTTTTAGTGTTTTAGGAAGTCTTTGAGTCGGTTTTCTCATGATATATTGCACTTTCCTATTTCTTGTCTTGATTTGATGAATTATTATTTTTAGAGCATATTGCGTTTAATTATTTATTTAGTGTGAAGCTTTAAAGATATATATAGATTAATTAGATGTCAAGTTAATTCTAAGAGATAAAGGAAAGAAGATATACATGGAAATTGGAGATAAGGAAACAAAAGCTAAGATATGGAAAGATAAAGTAGCCAAATAAATCTGAATTCCAGCACCTACGACCACAAATGGGATTATATCTCAAAATCGGTGAGGCATTTGGAAGAATGATCAAGAGATAAGTTAAAGAGCTTTCCGAGACGATCAGTTTCGACTATTGGAACGTGTCAAACAGATAAGTACTGAAAGAGTTACGGCCAAAACAAATCAGCAACAAAATATTACCTTTTCTAGATTTTAGGGTTACGAATTTGAGTTGGGCTAGGAGTCCATTACTTGTCTTCCACTCTAAGAAAACGTGTTAGGGCTTCCAAGACACCTATAGATACACCCTTAAACCATTGTAAACATGTCCTTGCTCAGTGCCAAGTATAGGCTTAGTCCTTACTTGTATTTTCTCAGTTTTAAATAATAGCTTAGTCTTTATATTTAATATTCATCCTTAGAATCAAGCTATTCATCCAAGGAGCAAGCTGACCTATAGAGGAAGACAAGAAGCACGAAGTTGGAGAGTGACAAACTCCTCTTCTACATCTCACCTTCTCTATATTTAGGGTAATTAGCTATACATTTGTGGCTTCACCATATTTCTAAACTTTTATTCTGTAAGTTTTAATCTTAATTGTTGGGTTATTATTTTGTCTCAATTTCCATAATACTATTTGTTATTTTAATTGATTTGAGCTTGGAGTATATTGTTATTATGTGTTTTGACTTATTGTTACAACCCTACATTTGGCCAATCTTAGGACTATTCTTAGTTATTGACAACATCACATAACCGTCTAGTAGTGACCCTACCTAGATAGACATAAAGGTTTGATTTAATCACCAATCATTACTCAAGGTTTCTTTACCCAAGTTCCTTGGTAGTGGAGAGGTTGCTCCTAAACCTGACAGAGGTTAGGTAGAATTTAGAATCCTGGTTAATATATAATGCCCAATGCGTGACAGGTTAGAATACAACTTAGTAAAATAGACGCATATTAGTAACCCTAATTTATTTGACTTACATTCATATTTATTTATTTGCATTAATATTTATTTCCGTTAGATAATTATTCATCTTATCCTCTTTTTATATAAACATCTAACTTATTTAATACAAGTAGATCTAACGGATTAAATCCCTGCGAACTAACTTTTTTTATCATTAAAACTTGCAAACGATCTGTGATACTTGCAGTGAGTTCCGTGGTAGACAAGGTTGTGTGTCCTTTATTATTATCTTTATTAGTCTATTATTTTATCACACCTTTGGCCCCACCAAGCATAGACCCTTAACTAGATGTGGTTTTTCAGCTCGACTTTGTATAAGGTTGGATGAGGATAGATTACGCTATCATGTGACACATTTTTACGGGATACACATTCATGAAATTTTACCACCTTATGGAAAATATACATGACATGCTATGCACAGTGCCAGCATTACTAAAAAAATTCATGGATAATTTTATACACGAGGCTGGAGGTTATGTAATGCTGGTATCAAAAGGAAAGACTTCTATAATATAATGGGTCGTGATCATCGAGATCAAGTGATTGATGGAGATGCCAATGTTGCCTTGTCATATCTTGATGCTAAGTCAGATGGTGATCCATTGTACTTTTTAAGTACTCATCTGATAAGGAGGAAAGATTAGATAAGTTGTTTTGGAATGATAAGAGATCAAGGGATGATTTTGGAATCTTCGATGATATTCTAATATTTGATGCGACATATAAAACAAATAATTTTGAGTTACCTTTTTTTATATTGGTCAGAACAAATAATCATCACAACACTTGCATATTTGGTGTGGCACTGGTATAGTATGGGACTACTGAGTCATAGATATGGTTGTTGAGGATACGTTCGGAAGAACTTTCCTCTAAGAGGCCTTCATCTGTAGTAACTGATGGTGATAAGTCAATGCATGTTGCAGTTGATGAAGTGCAACCCGACGCTTGACACAGACTATATAGGTAGCATCTTGAAAGGAATACAATGTCTAATGTCATTGTACGCAACTTCAATGAAATTGTTGGTCGATTAATGTCTCTTAAATGTAGTTTGAATATTTATGAATCAGAATGGAAGATAATATTGGTCGACCGTAAACTTTAAAATCACAAGTGGGTTGAAGATGTATATGAAATGAGGCATTTATGGTCAGAAATATATCTTCGTGGATATTTCTTTGGCGGTGTGAAGAGTACCCAATGATGTGAAGATATGAACGCTTTCTTAAATAGATTTATCAGACCCAATAGAAATCCTTTTTTATACTATCGTCGGGGTTTGGAGCCCTTAGAATTAGCGTTATTAGTCAGGAAGTAAAAACATATTATACGAGGTCGATGCTCACAACCCCATTGCGGAATATTGAGAGCCACCTTGCAAAAGTTTACACAAGAAACATGTTTTTTTAAGTTCAGAAACAAATTTATTTACAAGCTACTAAACGATCAAATCGTTACAGATTATAACGGTTCTCGTACCTATGTCATTACAGATTCAATAAACAATGAGTACATGAATTATGTGTCGTATAGAAATGATAATGATTATGTGAGTATTTCATGTGACTGCAAAAAGTTTGAGTAAACTGGTATACTATGTAAACATATTGTTTTTGTGTTTAAGTGTGAGGGTCTTAATGCGATTCCAATTTCTTGCATCAACTGGAGATGGACGAGAGAAATAAAAAAAAGACTTTTCCGACAAAAATTTATCTTCTACAACCACATATGAGATAGAGATTGCACGACATGGTTACTTACATTCACAATGTAACGAATTGGCATATAATTCCAAACAGACTAATATCAGGTATAAGGAGATAAGTCACGATATTTGTAGATTGATCCCTCGTGCAAAGGACCTATGCTAGATGCAAGAGAGTCTTTTTGGGGTAAGGGTTGAAAATAAACGATCAGCCAAATTTTATGTAATGGATCCCAAGTCTGCCAAGCCTAAAGGAAAGCCTAAAGGGACAAAAGATAAAAATATAAGCAATAATCACGCGTTCCGTACAAATGCAGTAAATGCAGGTTAGTGTTTTCTTGATTAATTTATTCATTTAAATGTTACTTATATATTTTCAAAAATTTATTCAGTTGTAGCCTTAGGAGACATCGATCCAATAAATGCTTTAAGCCATCACATGGAGGGTCATCCGAAGGACCGGTAGCAGATGAATTCCCATGGTTGAGTCTATTTTGATCTTTTGGAAGTGAGACAGTGGGTTGTTGAAGGAGTTGTTTGGTAGAATGGTGTACAATGTATGCATTATCAGCTATATATAACCTGTTAAATCTATAAAATTAACTTATATTTGCAGGTTTGACACAGAAGATATATATCTGCTATTTTTGGAAATGTGAATCGTGATATCTGCTGTAATAAATTCTGTATTGAATTGTTGTAACAAATTGGAATATCTGTAATAGCTTTTAAATTTATATTTTTTGTATTTTATTGTCCTTTAGTTGCGTTTACAAATAATTTTTTTATTATTCAGATTTTCATGTTAAGTGCGTTTATTTTTAACCGCCACCTTCAGTATTTGTGGCGTATTTGATCTATAACCCCACCTTCAGTATTTGTGGCAGTATTTTGCAACTGCCACCAGAACAATAGGTGGCTCTGAACTTGATGGTGGTCTTTGTGGTGGTTGGGCAAGTGCCACAAATGTTTACGTGGCGGTTATAACCGCCACTAAAGACCAAAATAACCGCCACATTTTCTTTTTTTTTTGTAGTGTTCTCATTTTTATATTCCATGTTTAAGGTTTGATTATCTTAGATTAACCAAGGAATATTATCTTGAAACTTTACTTTGTAATGATGTTAGACATTGCTGGAGTAGGCTACTACTCTATCTATCCCTATTTATAAAAGTTTATTTTGCCTAAAAAAACAAGGAATATTTACAATCACTCACTACAATACAGCTCAGGAATATTCTGATTGCTAAATACACCACCATTTAAACTTACATATGCCAGATACAAGTTTAAACCTATGGGCTTGGCTCCCTGGGCACAACGCGTGCTAATTGTACTGGGGGTGTAGCCCCACCCTCTGAATTTTCTTGAGCAGAGGTACCAAGAGTAGTAGAAGCCTTCTGTATCTTCCTTCTCTTCACACTCTGGGCCCACCCGACAAGCCCAACTTGAATATGCTCCTCAAAGATCGAACTCTTAAAATTCGTTCCCATCTTTTTTTCCAAACAAAAAATAAGTTCAGCTATTTAGCATTGAGATTAACCGAGTAAACTAGAAAGACTATCAGTTTTTAATTACCTGAGTGACGAGAGCATATAATGGTAACGTGCTATAACTGCATAGGAGCTGAATAATTACTCTGAAATCATGAAAAACAGTTATTATAGTAGTTAAATCGTGTATAAGAAAGGATAGGTGAGGCACGAAACAAGGCTTACCCTATTACAAGCCTCGGGGCAACAAATTCGACATTTCCCATGATGCAAGAGTGAAAACCATATTGAACCTATCAATAGTTTGACAAAATTAATAAGCAATAAACCGGTAACTCATTAACAAGTAGTATTACTAGCATCAAACATACCACAATCCAAAAGAAAAATGCAATCTCAAAAGCATTTTGGAAGAGAATAATATGTATTAATAATAGAACAATGCGAGGGCGATGAAACCAAAAGTGATCATCGGAAGGTTGTACTGTCAATTCACCCTCTACAGCCATATGTTTCTCTGCCACCTCATGAGCTAGCTGAGAGATCACATGCTCTAGCTTAGTACCCACAGCAAGTAGAAGAATAAAAGGAATGAAAGCTATCCAGAAATATGTGTGCCACCCCTTTAGATTTAGCAACAATGAGACTACTACATATATCCACAAATACCAACTGTAACCATAAATTAGCATCATCATTAAAAAAAAATCCAATTTAAAGTAGAGACAAAGCTAGAAAAGGAAGTATGACTTGCCTTATCCCAACAACTTTTTTAAAGTCATCTTCGAAAGCACGAGTCATGTATCTGTGGAAGTTAAACTTTGTGTTTCCCGCAATATGATTCTGAAGTATCAAACATAGTTCAATTAGTTAAATAGATATTTAACGACTAAAACACTGACATATATCAAACACTTACCATGATGAAACCATAACGAAGCGCCATATAATCTGCTTTTGTTACAGACCCATAGAATTGCTTAAAAAAGGAATGCTGAAATCATATATTATAATGAAATTCAAGTTATTATTATGTCCAAGGAAAACATTAATAGTTAAGAAATGACTTACCAGCCAACCCTTTATGGCCGAACCTTTACCAAAACCGCGAAAACGGTTTCTAATGAAACTATGTTGATGTACATGAGTGACCTTACGTTCAAGATCTGCCACATCAGTATCCATAATTAAAGCTTTAAATCATTTAGAAAATAGAGGTGATTACTAACATATTATGTCCATCTAGTACCTTCCACAGTATTAAGATTTTCTTGTAAAATAGAATCTTCCCACCACTTCCATTGACGAATCTACACCCGAAAGATAATTAGACAAGCCCGGCCCGTAAAGTAAAAGAAAAAAGGAGTAGGAGTCTGCTCACCTTTGCACCTCCAACTACAATAGTGAGAACAGTAAAGGTGACATGTACAATGGCCAACACAAATATAAAGATATGTAGATGATGCATTGCCTCCAAAGATAGCAAAGGAACTTCATGCTGCAACAATTAAAAGTAACATATAGTGTGCATGTATGATAAAAGACATATTTTTGTATTCAATTACTTTTCTAATACAATATTGAGAATCCGAGAGGTCTGAAAGCAAATGTCGGTGATGAGCTTCTGTTTCTGGACTAGCGTATGAATGTTCTCCATGACCAGAAGAGGGTCCGTGCTCATGTTTAGGCCAGTCACATGGGAGCAAATGTTGTGTTACATTCTTGTGAACGCAGAGCTTCACAAGTGTACCTTGAAACACGGTTAAAATCAGTGATATAAACCCCAACAACATCAACTCTGCATCATATGATACTTATGGTTAAAAATGCAAAATACAAAAAATCGAATCACAGTATTAAAACAGTAAAACCCGAGCCTATTTACAAAATAACTACATTAATAGACGTGGTTATGACATCCAGGTCTAAATCTTAATATTTTTTTCAGTTTGGGTAATTTATATCTTTACACTAAAAATATACATATTCTTAACTAAACATGAAGTAAATACACAAAAAAAAAAATTGAAAGAAATAAACTGTAAGTGTATATCAAATAGTAAATAAGTTGATATGCAATTATAGGAGTTTGAAATTTACTAGAGAGCGGATCATTGTTACCTTCTTTAACTTTCTCTAAAGCTTTAACAAGAGGCTTCTGATTCTTTTTCTTCAGATACTGATCAGGAAAAGGAATTTTTTTACCATACAATAGTTATTTTTTGCAGGATTAAGTTTAAAAAGTTGAGAAAATAGATAATTGAGATATTAAATATTCGAATATATATATGTAGGACCTTTCCGGTATAATGAATAAGGCGTTCAACGGAGAGTGAGATGGAAACGATAATGGTGCACACGACGGCAACCACCCATGTTGGTGTATACTCCAACGAATCCGCGACTTCTCCTTCTCCACCATCATCCATTCAATGATAACAAAAGAAAAATTGAATTGGAAAATTACAAGCGAGAAGAATATGGAATTTGTTGAAGAAAGTAATACATTATAATGTGTGACTGAATCGAGGAATCTAGTATCTGATTATGTTTTACGAGACGACGATGAAGATTCAGGTTTTGTTTATATTTATGATATGATCTACGTGTTTAGAAAGTAGACATGATGATTATGATGTTTCGTAAGCTTCCGTGACGGGTGAGGATCCTCAAAGAGTGAGGATCTCAACTAGTCTCTACAAGTATTAGGTGGCACAATTATAGCCACAAACTCTATATTTTTTTTTTTTATTAATCTCACTTACGTGTATTTCATTAAAAGCAAGCTTTTATTTTTATTTTATTTCTTACAATTTATTTCATTTTCCTTTTTTTTTCTATTGTTCAAAAAAAATAACTTATCTTATTTTAATCATATTGATCAATACAAATTTCATAAAAACAATTCAAAATTATCATAATAGAAGTAACTTTTTTTACAAATAAATTTAAATCCAAAAACATTTATTATGTCTTACAAGGTGTTTTAAGATTTACACGGTTGATCAAAATCTAGCAATCGAGTAAAATCAAATGATAAGCTTTTTTAATTAAAAATTAATATTATTAACAATGCAATATTAGATGTAACTCATTTTCAGATAATTGGTTAATAGTTCTTATCACCTATTTGACTAAAATTCTAATAGGTCTTAGTAACCGCTCAAATATCACTGATTGGCTTGGTTTAGAATATTAACAACCACTAGACAATATGTTAGGTTTTTATAATGACAAAAAAAAACTATAATGATTGAGAATTATTCTAAGAATGGGTAGGATAGAAGAATAGTCACTGCTGCAATTCTAGCGACAATTTGGAATATATGGAAAACTAGAAAGAAGGGTTTCTTTGAGAAAAAATCGTGGAATATTATTGAAGTTAATGAAAAAAACGAAGGAACTATTAAAATATCTTTTTTCAGAAAGTGGAGAGATTAAAGGACAAGAAGAAAGATCACAGAAAGTTGATGAAAAAAAGTTAACCCGTTCATCGAAGATGATGCGGATATGGTTTGGATGAATGATGATTCATTCTCTAAAAGTTGGGAACCTACTGGTATTGTGTCAATAGGTGTCAATAAAAAAGGTAAGGTAATACATAAAACCATCAAACGTGCAAGAGTCAATTCAGCCCTTGAAGGGGAAAGTTGGGCCGTCCTTCAGGCTATGAGGTCTGCTGCAGACCTTCATTTATGGAGTAGTTCTTTCTACTCCGACAACCTTGAAATCGTACAAGGTATCTCTAATGGCGGGTATACTAGTTGGAGAATCCGTCCAATGATTAATGAAGCACTCAACTGGATGAAAAGATTTCCGAATTGGAAAATCTTCCATACTAAGAGGGAGTTTAATCAGATTGCAGATATGGTCGCCAAGCTTAGTCGACGTGGAATCGATGTGTCGAGTTGTCCGACAGTTTCGATCGTTGACTTTTATAATAGTTTGTCTAAATTAGAATGTACTAGGTAGCTTTTGTACAATTCTTTTCTTCGTAAAAAATGTGAAAAAGACCACGTATTCAGATAGTAATAGAAACTCGCATTTACTAAGATTTGGACCCAACAATTACCCGTGATTTGGAGTCTCACTTTCTTTAATTGTTTTGACTTTCTGGTGTGATTGTTAGATTTTCTTAAGCCATAGCATTGCCTTGTTGGACCCGTTTTTATAAGCCAACCCCTCTTTTTTCAGCCAAACTTAAACAACCCATCGACCCAAAAAAAAAATACGGATTAAAAGAAATGACTTGTATCAAGGAGATCTTAGCAAGAATCATTGGAAGATTTTGGTGTATATAAGTTAGGGTTTGTTTAGAATTAAAAACTATAATGCTCTCAAATGAATAAAGATAACCATGTGAGGAGTGCATAATGAACAACTTTCGACTGAACTATTACCGTCATTGCCATCAGCTCGCCACCGTTATCGTTGTCTAGTTACTGAGACACGGTTCACAATACACAAGCTATATTTTTTCATCTCATATGTTCACATTTATCACCCTAACCCTTCTTCTTCCTACTTTTTCCAATCCTTCCTTCAATGGGCAAGAGAAAGAGAGAGATTTCCTTATTCCTTATTCCTCTTTAAGCAAAAAAGCCAACCCTTTCTTCAAAACCTTTTTTTTCAAAAAACTCGCATCCAAGAATCCCTCTCCCTAAAAAATGTCATCTTCTAGAGCTTTTACGGGGACTGATGTCACAAGATCCTCTAGAAAGAAATATATCTCCTTTGTGACTGTCATGAAGATTTTGTTGAAATGGTTAGAAGAGAAGGACATTCAAAGAAAGCTACTCAACTAACTACAAAAAAGAAGAAGATTATTCTCGGAAGAGCCATTGAAAAAATAGCCTTTGGTGGAAACATTATCGTGTCCAACTCGGAAACATTAAATCTTTACTCTCTCATATCATATCAAAATCTTGTTAAATTCCTCTCCGTGGAAGGTAATCTTTACTCTCCCGAAACTCTTGAATTTTATCAAAATTACAAATAGGATTTTGGAACTCGTACTCTCACTTCATTTAAATCTGACATTTTTATTTCTATTAGCACTATTACCCTCTCAAATCTCTTTGGACTTGTTTAATAATGGCTATGAAAAGATTATGATTAATGGTTAGTTCAATAAAAATGAAACTCTATTTAAGAATGAAATGAACCTTGTTATTTTGTTTATGAAGTCCAAAGTAATTAATTATTGATATTGTCGAAAAGAGTCTTGCAAAATTTGAAGAAAAGATTGATTAACTTCAACACAATATTTTATGAATTCCCAGGAGATCTCTAGACCATTGAATATCAAGAAGTCGATCACATGAGGCATCATTGCTTAAATTTTCAATATAAGGGGCTAAGGGTGTGCTTATAGTACTTTCTTTTTTATGTCGTCTCTTTTAATAACTCATGGGATTTATTGGTTATTTTGATATTACTATATATTGCTATGAACTAGCCTTGTGTTAGCTGTCTTAGTTGAAGAAAATATTTAGTAGGTTGGTTTTATATATAAATCTCTTGGTAAACCCTTATATCCCTATTTCTCTTACGCGTGCATCTTTTTTAGTTTGTGGCATATATAGTTGAATTGACTAATATTCTCACTTGAGTTGCCCCACCTTGATAAAGTTATGTATAGTTGATAGATAAGCATCCTAAGTTTTTGTCAAAGACAAAGATGGAGAAATATGTGCACTACACCCTTCAAAATTGTACTCCTTCAAAACTCGCATATACATTTCTTATGAAAATACACTTTAGCATTTGGACTTTGTTGTGAGGGGAGGTTAAACTCCATATGTACCCTATCTTTTCACATCTTATATGCACATTGTAAGGGGGTCTTAAATCTTATAGCTTTTCATGTACTCATATCATTCTTACGGTGTTTTAAGTTTTTTTTATATGACAAATATCTAGTTATAACTTTATCAAAAATAACTTTGATAAAATCCCTTTCTTTCTCTTTCTCATGACTTGTATACTTGCATTTCTTATATTATGTGAATTTTTTATTCCTATGTAATAACTTATGCTTTAACTTCATGTATACCCTTCCTAAGTTCACATACACATTATATGCTTTAGATTGCATCTATAATGAGTTGAAAACATCTTTAAAATCACAAACTCTATAAAGGGTATCATTTGGTGCATAAGATGAACTGAGATATTTTTATACTTGCCACTAGTTCATCTTTGATGTCTCCCCATTTTTGATGATTTAATCTATCTTGGAGACATCATTTTAGGTGTATTTATTAGGATATATGTCGATTTTCTCAATGGTGTATTTGACTAATGAAGCTTATTGTTCTCCTCATTTGGAGATGTTTCTATGGAACATCCTGACCAGGTTCAGGGACAACATGATCCCGACCAGGTTCACGGACAACATGATCCCGACCAGGTTCACGGACAACATGATTTAACTGTACCATTAGACAAATATGCTTGACTCTTCTTCAAGCCAAAAAATTCATAATGGTCGTTCTGCATCACCATTGAGGAGCATTTTACACAACTGAGAAATATCACTTGTTATAAAGGACACACTCGCCTTGTAAAATTCAAATCCTTGTCCGAAATATTTGGTTGAACACTTGATATTTTTGGAGTAACGGTTAAATACATCAATTAGCATTTGTGTTTATAAACATTTATTTCGTAACAATCAGGTAGGTGTCACTAAAGTCCCTTTATTTTTTCTCCCGCCACTGGAAATGCAATACTACAGATATGCTAGGCCCATATAACGCTGCTACACTTAAATGTATTAGTTTTAGCCATAATAGGGCAATATGTATGGCCCAATAAATGTCATTGGTCTCTGTAATGTTTGGCTACATCATATGACACATGTCACACCTCTTAGTGGGCTTTACCCCCATATAAGTGGAAACCCAAAACACAACGACGAACCACCCACCTGATCGATCTAAACGAGTGGAGGAAAACCCACGCTGACGTGGCTCCCACCCATCTATCTATCATCCACCATATTCACAATAAACAAATCAAATAAGATAATCTTTATTAAAGTTGGTACCAGAAAGCAACATAAAAATATGCTTCATATATTATATAAACAAATAATTTGAATTCAGTAATTTAATTTAAGATATTTACATTAATTATTATAGGAGTCTGTTTCGATTCTAGCAATATTATTTTCATACTAAACTTAGCGATCACATATTATCAGAGGTGAAACTCACCAGTTCCACTAATAAGTCCATACTAGCATAAAATAGTACGCATTATTGAGACTTCCAGAGTTGGTATTTCGAAGAAAGAAGGACAAGAAGAAAATGGAAGAAATAGGGTTCTTGGGGTTGGGAATAATGGGGAAGGCAATGTCTTTGAACTTGCTTCGCCATGGATTTAAGGTCACTGTTTGGAATCGCACTCTTTCTAAGGTAAACCTACCTCGCTTTATCACTCTCATATTATCATTGTTATATGGATCTAACAATTATTCTAATTATTCTCGTATCCAAAATATTATGTTTAAGTATTATCACTGCATAATATATATCTCCATTTACCTATGACAATGTTATTGTAGCTACATAAATGGATAGAAAATATAATGGAAAAAGAATGAAAGAGCTTAAAATTGAAAATCTATACTAATATCGTCCTTTATAAGTTTGCAACCCATTATAATTGATGCAGTGTGACGAGTTAGTGGAACACGGAGCATCCATTGGAGAAACTCCTGCAGCTGTAGTGAAGAAATGCAAGTACACCATTGCAATGTTATCTGATCCTGCTGCAGCTCTTTCAGTTAGTCAACAAATATAAACCTACTTTTTCCATTCCAATAGCTTTTAAATTTACTTTTGATCATGCTTTTGTTTACTTTTTAGGTGGTTTTCGATAAAGATGGTGTACTTGGAGAAATAGGGAATGGAAAAGGATATATTGACATGTCAACTGTTGATGCTGATACATCTTTAAAGATCAATGAGGTATTCCATTGAAACCTTAAACATATCTCATATTCATATGTATTGGTCTCATTAATGTACTTCAAAGTCAAACCTTTAATTTCAGGCAATTACTTCAAAGGGTGGCTCGTTTCTCGAAGCTCCAGTTTCAGGCAGTAAAAAGCCTGCTGAAGATGGTCAACTAGTTATCCTTTCTGCTGGGGATAAGGTAAATAGTATATACTCTAATACCTAAGGGTACTATAGACATTTAAACAACTCAAACGTTTCTGAATGTAAAGGCATTGTACGAAGCAGCAATTCCTGCTTTTGATGTGATGGGGAAAAAGTCTTTCTACTTAGGAGCAGTTGGAAATGGAGCGAAAATGAAGCTTGTGGTGAACATGATAATGGGAAGGTAAGAAATTCTATTTTTTAAAGTCACGAGACACATGAGGGTAATACGGTCATTTATTTGTTGACGTGTAGTATGATGAATGCATTTTCTGAGGGACTTGTATTGGCTGATAAGAGTGGGTTGGATCCTCATACGCTTCTCGATGTTTTAGTAAGTATCTGAAAGTAATTATTAATTTTTTTTCTTGTGGCTAATATTTGGTACAATGTGTAGGATCTTGGTGCAATAGCTAATCCAATGTTTAAGATGAAAGGTCCAGGGATGATAAAGAATAATTACGCTCCTGCATTTCCTTTGAAACATCAACAGAAAGATATGAGGTTAGCACTTGCCCTAGGGGATGAAAATGCAGTACCAATGCCAGTAGCTGCTGCTTCTAATGAGGTATAAATGAGGGGTGTAATCGTAAATTCACCATTGGATTGGGTATTTGATTATTATTGTACTTAAATAAGGGGTGTTTGGTCATTGTGCAGGCATTTAAGAAAGCGAGGAGTTTGGGATTGGGAGATTTGGACTTCTCGGCTGTTTACGAGACAATCAAAGATGCTGAAAAGTCATCGTGATTTATATTTTACATTAATACCCATTGGAACTATGATTTGTTACTAAATTAAATTCATGCAAGGGTGTGATGATTTTGTGCTTGAATCTCATAATCTTATCCTATCCAAAGGAGGGAGATTCTTCAATATATGAAAAAACTTGCCTTGTAAAAGATATTGTATTGACTGAAACCTCTTTACACGAGCCAAGAATTTTTATTTGGGAAATGGGTTGAATTTGAGGTAATTGTACAATAAGTCCCCCTATATTATGCAAAAATTGCATTATAGGTCCATATTGATTTTTATTTTTATTTTTGTGTTTATGAATTTTCATTTGTAAAAGTGTAATAATGCTAAAACAAATCAACAATGAGCACTGAGAAACATTGCAAAAGAGTGTCAAACTGCGATTTTTATCACTTTATCAATTTTTTTGTGTCTCGCCTCTTTGAATTCGCATCACAATAAAGATATCAACATCTTAACATGATTGCAAAAAATAAATTATAAGTAATAAATTATATGATTTTTTTTGTTCTAAAGTAATAAATTATATGATGATACAACTGAAAACCCCCCACTTTACATAATCTTACATTTTTGTTATAACGTACATAGTAAAGTGGTTCCCAAACATCATAACTGTATTAAGTTATGTCCCAACATTTTCTAAGAAGATTCACTTTCTAGACTTGCTTTTAAATATGTGTTCCTTGTAGTATTTAAGTTCTGCTATACTTTCCTTAATATCATCCAATGCTCTATGCTTGTTTTCCTTTTTCGGAGCCTTCTTATTTTCTACCACCACAATTATTAAATACACAAATCAGTTAACTAAAAAAATTACTAAACAATTTAATTTAATTTCGAGGGTAAAAAAGTCACCTCTTGGGTACCAACGAATACATAACGCCTTAACACTACTAACATCAACAACCACATGAGAGAAAAGGCTAGCTAACTCAGGCATATATTTCTGCCACAACACAAAACACTATATTATGTTCATCTTTTTAAAAAATAAAAAATTATATTATATGATATTAGAGTTTGAGAAATCATTTTATCACATACCTTGAGAAACATAAAATCCACATACACAGAATTTCCTGCAAGATGAGGCATATGTTGTGTTGATGCAACATATTTCTTCATAAAATCTATAACCTGCATATTCACCATACAATTTAAAATTTTAAAAAACATAAGCAGATATAATAGGGCTATAAAATATACCTGTTTTTCAGCATCTCGTTCAGTAATTGTGCTATTGAGTACCCTCTCAGTCAAACCTATATAATATCAGTCTTAATTACATAGCAAAAGCATAATATAATACGTAATTTAAAATTTTAACGAAAGAATGCTAAATTTATTACCACTTTCTCCATGATGTTCTTGACACCACTCTCCCATATTATCCATGCACTCTTTTGTTTGTTTAATTACCAAATCAGGACCCTAGATTACATATGAAAAACTCATATTCAAATATATACACATGAATCTGATTCATATGACCCATTTTTGCAATTAAGCTTAAACAGAGGGCAAGAAGTACCTCAATTGATCTTGTCAGATTTCCGTCAGTAATAATACAAGCAATCTCCAATATTCTATCGGTTTCAATATTCAAGCCTACATAGCCAGAAAAGATTAAGAATCTTACGCGATAAAATAAATAAATGATGTAGCAATTAAGTTACTATATGAACGATAATTTGTGCTTTTTGATACTATAGCATCAAAGAATTCTATTCAAGTTTATAACTAGTTTAATTAAAATCCCCAAAATATAGATACAGGACACTTTTTCTTTAGTTAGATGATACAAGACACTTCACTAAAGCTGCAATACTATGATTGCGAGCATACAATGAGAAATGCAAACATGCATAAATACGTAGATACATACATATATGATGAATCTTATATCAATATATGAATCTACTCTGTAACTATAAAAAGTAATACTTCAAATGAAAAGAAAATAAACGAAATTACTAACCAGTCATTTCCAGGTCAATCCACACAAGTGGCATATTGTATTCCTTTTTCGAAGAGCCATTCTCAACGGTTATTTCTTGCGTTTTAATGTCTGCTGAGCTGTCACCATTACCTACATTATGACTCATTTAGGTGGAGATCGATATTATTGTTCCAAAAACATAAATAGATTAAATGTAAAAAGATTTAGGGATAATTATAACATTATATCATTTTCTTTGTTCGGATATGTAACAAATTAATTCAGAGTTTTACCATCATTGGCAGGAGGATTAATTTTTACGTGTTCCTCAATATCTGCAACATCCACTTCCAGTAAAGAGAATGTGTTTGAGAGTTGATCCATTTCAAATAATCCTTTAACCAGCTCCTGCTAAACTGAACCATAAGGGGGTGAGTTAACAATCAAGCCTACATTAGATATTAAAGTAGGACGATTGAGTAATACACATTTCCACGAACGCCAATTCTGATAAACCCTTAAAAATTATAATAAGCCCTAACCAACTTTGTTTGAAGTTCGATTAACCATAGCTTAAATTTTAAATTAGAAAATACAAAATCAACTCTAGTAGAGATTTAATAGTAATAACAATAAAATTTATCGATAAAATTAAAAAATATGGTTAAGTGATTGTGTATAAATAAAGTGATGAATATAGGAGTAGAGAAGTGGAGAGAGATAGAAGCTTACAATGAGGAGCCGGGAAGAAGCAGAACGCCGTCAAGGATTTGTTTTATTCGGTGGTGACGTAATTTGTATGAGGCGGAACAGGTTTAGTGGAAGCAAGGTTTAGCGCGTTAGTGCGCCTGCATCGCTTTTCTTTTGGGTTGACGTCTGTCTCACTTCCGTCTCATTCGTCTGATCATGTCTTAAGACCCGTATAAGATTTTTCTTTTATCAACTAAAATTGCTTTTAAGTGAGCCGGGCTAACGTGCCGTTCCGGTCCACCGATCCGGTTCCATGTGAAGAATGGTGAAGTGCGAACCGGTTGGACCAGCCGGTCCGGTTCTAGCTATTTTTTGCCGTTAAGTGTTTTTTGTATGGAGTTAAAATTTGTGGCAATAGAATAAATCTAAAATCATATGTTTTTTCAGTAAATTCAATTGTTTGCAAAATTGATAAATAAATTACAAAGTATAATAAAATATCTTATTACAAACATAATTTAGCTAATGAATACAATATTACAATCTCATTTCACCAAAAGAACAAAATATCAATTGTAAGACTGCTTCGGAATTGGGATTAATCTGTAGGAGTAGGGGAGGGAGGGCTGGTGATTGTGTCTATGGAATTTAGGCTGCCTACGTACCTTTTCTATATGTAGCGTGAAATGCATACCCAGAAAAGTATCAAGCCACCACATAGTTCTTTAAACCCCCTTCGTAAAACTATTTGTAAGTTTTTCAAAAAATAACTTGAAAGATATAATGTATAAGAAAGTGCTCACCACCCCCTAAATAATTTCACAAATCAGAATATTTGCCCCAAATTCTTTTTTCAAAAACTTCAAGTACAACGCCTTGCCAATTAAATGTTACTTTGCAAATAATAAAAACTTACAATTTAAAATATTACTGCAATGTCATCAAAAAACTGCCCAAGAGCACTTTGGACCAAAAAAAACATCTCATAAAAGTTTAGGAACCATTTCGTAAAATTTCAGAATTATAATCATCATTTCACAAACTTAAAGAAGATGTTTCAAACTCATTTAGGTCCACTTGATCCATCTTATAAAACTTTAGGCCAATTTTGTAAAGAAGGTTCTCTTCTATAAAGTTATTTCATCTTTTTTTTTTATTAAATCGGGTTTTTTTCACTTTCTAAATCTTTCAGCTCATTTTCAAAAACTTTCGTTTAAATCTGTCAGTTCCAAAAATCTTATAAAATCGTTTTGTCAATTCAATAAACCCATCATCTACTTGATCTAAACAACTCATGTTCTCCAAAAACATTACCAAAGAATAAATTGTATGCGAAATTGATACTGTGTTGGTTGCCCTTCCAACTCCAACTTATAAAAATATCTGACTTTATCATATTTCCACGAATGTCCGTGCACCACATTACCATATATTATCATCCACAACATCCTAACATACACAACATTTACGAAATAGTCAATATGCACCCTAATAAGTACAAAAACTTCCTAACACAGCAAAACCACACCACAATCAACTAGTTTCATGTATTTGAAATCAAACCCCCTGCAAATTCCACTTTCTTTTGATAATCTTACTACCCATACTATTTTTTAAATACTTCTTAGTACACATACATGTTCTCACATCCTCCTTAATATGATCTAATATATCATTTTGAGAAGTTTATGATTTCAAAAATCCTTATAGAACTAGCATCCACCACATTGTACAAGAAGATGGGTAAACTTACAATATATATTGTTACTTTAAGAGAATTTCATTTTTATTTCGTAACAGTCCACCTCAAACTTTCCTCCCAAGGAATTCATCTACTTAAGAGTCCATTAAACTTTTAATATTTTTCTCCAAAAACCTTGAGAAAAAAACGCATCAAGTAGATGGTATCTATATTCAATACTAAATTCACACATTACATATATTCCATCAACCTGCAAACCTGTCGGTCCTGTGAGTATGATAAATAATTACCTAAAATTAAAACGGACTTTAACCACCCGCAAGTGTACGGGGTTCATTGACAAGTAATAGAAAATGGTAAGAAAAGGGTTTTCGTATTCAGATATTAGCAAAGTTAAAAGCGATTATGTTTAAGGGAATCGTGGTTTGGTTGCAAATACATATAAATAGAAGATAAATGTTTGTTTGGTTTTCTGAAGATTAAACTAATTGCAATAATAAATAGACAAATTAAATAACTAAGAAAGAAAGATTAATTCACTAGAAATAAATAAAAATTAACTACGAAGAGGTGTGTAATATGAGAGAGTAGTGCTTGACCCTTGCTGGTAAACATTACCAAAGAATAAATTCTACTTTGTTGGTCCTTTTCATATTCAATCTTTTTCATATTTTTTTTCTTTCTTTTATAAGTTGGCCATAACTCTCTTTTTGATGTGAGATATCATATGCCGCTTTTTCTTTTCTATATTTTTTCTTTTACCCTGGCAAAGGGTTACAGAAAAGATCATCATCAGTAGTAGCACAATTACAATGTATAAATTCCCAATTCCAGTGTTTCCCAATGATAATTCTCACCACTCCAAACTTAATCTTTAAAGACGACCTTTCTCCGGGTTGCGATTTGAGTGCGGGTCATATGGATAAGTCCTATAAACTAATGGGTATGGCTTGTAAAGTGGCTATTACAAGGCTTTAGAAAGGCTATGAGAGGGCTGAGATGGATAATACTATTCAATTAAATGGGTTAGAAGGCTAAAGGCTTCAAGTGGCTTATGAAAGAATTGCCTTATTCAATTTTCTAACTTACTAGATCTCGTCACTTTTCACTTTTCATTTCTAGTTCATAGATTAAGCTGGATTATCAACTAATTTCGAACCTCACATTCTACACACCTCTCAAGGCAGCCTAAGATTCAAATTTTCTTCTTACGCATTGCTCATTAATCTTCTATATCCTTTACTTACTGTTTTAGTTCATACTAAAGAGTGTTGTGACATTGTTTAAGGACATACTACCTAATATTAGTGATCTAACTAAAAACATGATTAATAGGGACACTCACCATATTCTATTCCAATTCCTAACCTAAAAAGTTTAAATTTTATGCAAAAACAAAAAGAAGACGGGGACAACGAATCCCTACCCCTAACTCAAAAATTGAGTCATGTCCCACGACTCAAAAAAGACTCAATAAAGAAAATGAAATTTAAACTACAACTACTTAACGCATGAGAAATTAAGGAGAGAGATTAGAAGACGTTATCCAACCAAAGACTATGTTTTGCCATTCATAATCAGAAGGGGAATTGTCTTGTATTTCCAACATAGCCATGATTCTATCAATACGTTGGCTAACTTTAGTTCTTGCATGATGGTGCAATGATTTTTCTTCTTCTAGCTTGGTGATTCTCTTCATCAACATCATTTTCTATTCAGGAGGTTTAGGTTCATACTTAATTGATCTTTCTGGTGTTCTTGAAGATGAACCTTAATCCTTGGTTGTAGGATCTTTTTCTTTCAGTTTGGCCAGAATTCTCTTTCTCATGTTATATTTACGTAGTGGTTGTGTGGGAACCTCGAGCTTTGGCTTCCTTGCAACCGAATCATAGATGATGATGGCTTTCTATTTTGTTGCTCCAGGCAAATTCTTATTATTCCCTGTGGGTTGACTCTTACTCTTGCCCATAGCATCCGCTCTTCCTGACATCTTTACTAACCCACAACTCAAGATGCACCAAGTATAAATTAAGTTTTATGAATGGTTGGTGTGTCTTGAAGTTGTTGTTTGGATGGTGAATTTATGAATAATCAAGGAAGGAAATAAGTTTGCTTGTGATGGAAGAAATTTTGAAACTTGATAATCTTTTTTGTTTTGTGGTGTTATGGAATGGATTTGACAAAGATTGTGTATTTATGGAAGATGTGGGAGATATTTGTTACTGTGTTTGAAGGTTTTCAAGCCTCTTATGGTGTTTTTAAGGAGTTTGGACTGATATATTTATTTTGGTGAAGTTGAAAGAAGGTAGGATTAGGTTTTTTGGAGTTTAGAGACCCTACGGAGTCTCAAATAAGCCTCTTAACCGCCACCACACCGGTATTCCAATTAGATGGTCGGGTTGCCGGTTCTTCATCACATGGTTCCCAGTCCGGTTCTTCATGCAACCAAGGGTCCATATAAGGTTGCATTCTAAGGACCATAATTTAATAAATGATTATATATTAATTTGCACAACTTATAGGTCTTTAAAAACCAATATTCTTTGTACTAACACATTTAGGGTAAGTGCTATAATACTTTTATTTAAAACTAAAAGGTCACTATTATTATTCTATAAATTTGATAACCCTTAGGACATCAAATTTGATCAACTTCCAATATCTTACATAGAATAATCCAAATATACCATCTGGACTTGGAGCCTTATAAGGATTAGCGCTCCAAACTGCAAACTTAATCTCATCCATAGTGATGGGTTCAACAAGATTTTTGTTTATTTCAAAGTTGACAAATGATTTAATACAACTTAGTATAGAAGAATAATATCTTGGTCCCACAGACTGGAACACATTAGAGAATTAATCCACTATCTCATCAACAATTTCATCATCATTTTCCACCCAAGTACTATCCCTCTTCTTTAGTCTAACAATCTTGTTTCTATATCTTAGCTTTTGTGATAGTTAGAAAATACCTAGAATTCTTATCACCCAATTTTAACCATAAATTTCTAGACCTCAAAGCACAATATCTCTCCTCTTTGACCAAAAAATCCTCAAGAGAATTGGTCAAACAGTTATACTTCACAATATTTTGTTCAGAGAAAAGGACATTAGAGAGTAACTTTAATTCAGTTGTAGCATTTTTAATCAATATTCTATAGTAAAGGGTCCTCATCCTAGCCTATCTAGTAAGACTAAAGGTGAGTCCCTTAATATTTTTATGGAGTCCGTTAATCCCTTTACCCACAAATTTTTATAGTTTTTCCATCTTTTCTCAATTATCTCCGTGCAAGAGTTCATAGTGAGCCAATTTTTGTCCAATATAATTATACTATTGGATTTTTTAGCTAAATTATTTAAGTGAAGCATAATAGGTGAGTGATCAGAATCTATAGTTGGATGTGATGCTACCCAACTATCAAAAGATAGTGATAATGAAACACTGTTGAATAAAGCTCTATCCAACATTTCCTTAACCAAAGCAACCCCCCCCCCCCCCCCCACCACCACCACTCTCTTGTTGCTCCAGGTATATCTCACCATTTTTTGTGGGAGTTCAAATAAATCCATCTGATTTATAAAATCATTAATCATTTTCATGTTCTTCTTTATAGGTTTATCACCCCCCAACTTTTCAGAAGAAAAGCGAATTAAGTTAAAAATCTCTTATTATATATCAAGGTAATTGATTCAAAAAGTTTGACTTCTCAGGAGAGTCAGGATGGCCATAAACAATAGAAATCATACTCTCCACATACCATGTATACCATTTTTTCAATAAATAAGATTTTTGGAGCAATGAAATTGCTCTATATTACAACTTTTATTGGCTAAGACAACCAAACCCCTAGACTTGCCTATTGGGTCAATATAGACAGTAATATTCATATATAATTTAGTACTTAGCTTCAAAATAGGAAATAATAGTATAATACCTCGGTACGGGTTAATATAATCAATTAAAGCGAGCTCTGTTAAGGGCATACCAGCCCCTTGACAGTTCCAAGAGTAAACCTTTGAGGAGCTTGGGGTTGTTGTGGGACAACCCTGCAAACCTCTCCAACCTTCATCGAACCATCCTCTTCCCAATGACCCATTTCCTCCTCAATGTCGTTATAATCTTCTTTATCCTCCACTGTCTCTTCAACCTTTTCACCTTCCCCGTGTAGCATACTAACGTCTTCATATTTGGAGATGGGAGTTGCTGAAGAACCAGAAGAGACATTCGAGTCACCTAACCGAAGACCCAACCAAACTTGCCTCGTACGTAATTTCTACTTCTCAAGAGAGACGAATTGAAGAAGAGGACTTGAGTTTTCGATAATGGAGCGGGCGATAGAGACATTATTAGAGAAGGTATTTTAGGGTTATGTTGAAACTGTATATTGAGTTTTGACGGAGGGATATTAAGAAAAGCCAGCTCATCTTTAAAAAATGACCCCCAACTTATTTAAAAGCGAGGCCTCTTCGAGGCCCAATGGTCTAATTGACTAAGTCATATGTACCTTTTTGCAACAAGAGTCATCTGACCTCTTTTGACCATCCTTTTATATCCTTCATTACCGGAAGAAGAAATACTTTTTTTCTGAACATCAATCTTTGCAGCCTCACCAAACCTATTTACATGTCTAATCTTCCCTTTCAACTTTTTCTAAGGCTTATAGGTTGTCCAGAGCCTATTTGAAAAAATTTGAATTCCCACCTTGAAGATAAAGCCTCCAACACTACCATTGCCGGTAGCCGAAGAATCAGGAGCCTGTATCCAGTTATCCAATTTAACAGTCAATTTTGTTGGGTTATAACATTCCGGTTCAAACCACACCCATAACGAAAATAATACAACTTCTCATTCTTATAAGAGATCCAACACGGTTGTTGATGTTTTTGGAAAAACTGAAACCCAGAATGAAGAGGTTTATTGATTGGCCAGGTGATTCTAACACAAACCGTTGAGCACTCTTGAAACTTCTCTAGGTCTGGTAGTAAGATTGCCTCTACTTTACCCAGTTTTTCCGAATTTTTTCTAAACTTGCTCTCTTTTAAGAAAATAGTTAGTATACCATCCATTCGAACCCATGGCTGGTTCTTAAGGACTTCATCCCGTTACTGTCCTTTATAATATAGATAAGGCTGTAAATAAACCGATTCGAGTCTAATACTGATAAAATAGACTACATAGACAGCAATGGACCATCACCACAACCTACAACAACCTAGACAACAACATCCAAAATGATTACACAAAGGACAACAAACAATTTTAGAGATATAGCTGAGTGTGTGTTATATATGTAGTGTGTGTTACTTGTTTACTAAGCTAAAGTCATTATATATAGAAGCTTAAATACAATTGTAAACACACTTGAAATCAATAATAATTTCTCTTTCTTCTCTCTCTAATATGGTATCAGAGCCTAAAGAGAATAAAAGCTTTTTCAGCCATTGATGACCATATAAGCATTCAGATTCTCTTCTCAATCTCCCGTACTGTTTTTTTTCACTTATGGCGTCATCTTCTTCAGCTACGCCTCGTGTTTCTTCAACTCCTCATATCAAATCCAGCTCAGAAGTTCCAGTTGGCTTACTGCTACTTTGTCAAAATTGCGCGTTTCTTGTCCAAATTAAGCTCGACTCTACGAATTACGTATTATGGAGAGCTCAAATGGAAGTTGTACTTGAAGCTCATGGACATTTAGATCACATTTTTTAATGGAGCTACTCCTCCTCCGGCGTCAACTGCTACGAGTTACTCCATGTGGTTGATTGAGGATCATCAATTGAAGGTTTCTCTTCACTCTTCTATGATTACCTCAATTATTACACAAATTGTTCGTCTCAATCGTGTGCATGAAGTTTGGCAAAAGCTTGAAGATCTCTTTGTCAATAAATGTCGTACCCATGTTCATGGACTCAAGATGCGTCTCTGCAACATTTGTAAAGGTGATAGATCTATGAACACCTAACTTGTTGAGATTCAAGAAATATGTGATGGTCTTGAAACGGCTGCTTCAGCTCTTCCACTTGAAGACATAATTATGTATAAACTTAAAGGTCTTCCTAATAAGTATAATCAACCTTAAATATCTACCCCCAGCTTTCACTCGTTAGGTAGTTTACTTGTATCTGAAAAGTTTCATATGAAGATGACTGAATCGTGTGAAATTTCGTCATCCTCTTATACTGATCTATGTTCTTCCTCAAGTAATTCTTCAAATCGAGGTTGTGGTCAACCATATAGATGTCGTGGTAGTCGTACATCGTCCTCAACCAAATCGATTCTTGGTGCTGCTCCTTCCTCTGGAAATACTTATGGTATAAATTCATCTTAATCTCATGGTTTATTAACCTTTGAATATCCTTTCTTATTTCGTAGTTTAACTGGTGCTTTGAAATATCTCATCATCTCTAGACATGATATTGCGTTTGGTGTTAATCAAATTTGTCAAGCAATGCATCATCCAACTAATGCAGATTATGAGTCTCTTAAAAAAAACTACGTTATATAAAAGGAACAATCCATTACGGATTACATTTTACACCTTCGAATCCTACTCTCAAAGTTTTTTCAGACTCTCACTGGTCCAGTTGCTCTATAGATCGACAATCGGTAACGCGTTATTGCATTTTCTAGGCTCTAACCTTGTATCTTGGGGGTCGAAGAAGCAATCTACGGTTTCTCGTTCTTCTACATAACCTGAAATTCGTGATATGACTCATGTTGTTGCTGAACTCAAGTGGGTTTCCTTCTTACCTAAGAGCTTAAGTCTTCCTTCACACACTCCTTCTATTGCATGTGACAACTTATCTGCTATTGATCTTGCATCTAATCGGATGTTTCACACAAGGACTCGCCATATTGATGTTGACTTTTACTTCATTAGAGAGCTAGTGAGGTCTAAACTTCTTCATGTTTATCATGTTTCTTCTCAATTACAGCTTACAGACATTTTCACAAAAGGTCTTGCAGCTGCTCCATTTGCTTCTATACTATCCAAGGTTCCACTTTTCAACGTGCTCAACTTGAGAGGGATGATAAGATAGACTACATAGACAACAATGGACCATCACCACAGCCTACAACAACCCACACAACAACATCCAAAAAGTTACACAAAAGGACAACAAACACATTTAGAGATATAGCTGAGTGTGTGTGTTATATGTGTAGTGTATGTTACTTGTTCACTAAGCTAAAGTCATTATATATAGCAGCTCAATTACAATTGTGAACACACTTGAAATCAATAATAAAATCTCTTTCTTCTCTCTCTAATAAATACTAGATGTGCAAACTTGCTAGATAAAATTTACGAGTCGAGTTCAAATTTTAATGAGTCGAGCAGAATTTTTTAAACTTGTTTGTTAACATATCAAACGAACTTTTTTCGAGTCGATGTTGAGTTATTAACGAATAATTTTTTTCATAGGTTTAATAATATATTTATTAATAACGAAAACATTTATTTACATGTCATAAATATTAACGAGTTAATCTAACGAACGAGTTCGAACAAATTTTTTGTTAGACGAACGAGTTTTTTTCCTAAAGGAGGTCAAATTGCTTGCAAGCGGCTTTGTTCATTTTCTTTTTTTTTTTGTTCAAAGCAAATATATATATAAAGATAATAGGTTACAAAAGTCATCCTACCCCTATAGGGTCCTTGTCAACACTAAGGATAATTGCTAATTGGGGAGGGATGGAAACATCCCAATTGTCAAACAAATTGCTTAGAAGCTCTTGTTTGGCAACCCAGTCAGCAACAACATTTCTACTCCTAGGAATAAGAGTAAAAGAAGGGTGCGATAGTTCCGCCAAAAAATAAATATTACAAATAATGTTTTCAATTGAATGACTCGGAATAAAGTTTCTTGAAGAAAGGGGCTTCATGATCTTCGCCGCGTCATTTTCTATAATCACGCTTCCAAAAGGATAGTCTAAAGCCAAATCGGTTGCTTTAAGGATCCCAGTGGCCTCTGCTTCTAGTACTGACTCTGTCTCGATTTTCCAACTTTTACCTGTTACAAGTTCACCATTAGAGTCTCTAACTAAACCTGCAATAGCTGATCCTTTATCCGAGAAAGCAGCATCACAGTTTATTTTAAATTTATTAGGAGGTGGTTTCTTCCATTTATCTTTAAATTTATTATTAGTATTGGTATTATTACTAATAATTTGGTTTGTGATTTGGTTGGTGTTATCAAGCCCATTAATCTTATCCATGAAATTAGTATCATTAGGGTTTGATATTTTATAATATTCTTTCCATGCTTCTATATAATTTTTAATAGTGATTAGAGGGTATTATTGTTATAGATAAATTTGTTTCTATCTTTCCAAATTTGCCAAGTAATTGTGCAAATAAGTTCTAAAATTCTATCTTTTTTGTCAAAAGTAAAGGTTATTTGTTGTATATAATTTAAAAGCCATTGATCTATTCTATTTGTGCTATCATTATCAGTTTTGTTATTCAATGGATTAGTAAACCATACACTTTTGGCCCAAGGGCATCTAAACAGCATATGTTCAACTGTTTCAATATTATTGTTACATAGTTTACATATGTTTGTAACACTACATTTTTTGTTAAAAAAATTTTCTTCAGTGGGTAGTAGGTTTCTTATTGCTCTCCACATGAAATTCCTAATTTTGGTTGGGGTTTCCATTTTCCAAATTAGGTCCCAAAGATCTTTACCTCTAATGATAGAGATTGTTGGTATATTTTGATTTTTAATAATATCTTTTTGGATTTCCTCATTTTTAAGTAAATGATATGCTTCTTTAACTGTATAATTCCCATTTTTGCAAAAATCAATGCAAAAGAGATCCTCACAATTCATATTAGGTATAAACATTCTTTCAATTTTATCACTAATTTCTCTATCATAAATTTGCCTTATAAGATTAACATTCCAAGTTTTATCCCTTGTTATGAGTTGATTAACTCTTATTATAGAGGGGTCATTAGGTTTAATAATATTGTTTGAAAGTCCTAGAGGGGGGGGTGAATAGGATTACTAATAAGATAATGCCTAATTAAAAATCTTTTGGACAATAATAAGTTTAAGAGAAAACTTCTAGGTCAACTAATAAAATCAAACTCTTATGGGATCATGCAATGGAAGGAGTAAGGTTTGATATAAAAGTATAACTAGTAAAAAGCTAATCCAATATCTTAAACTACTCTAGAAGACTATATGTTAGATATCCTAAATAAACAAAAACATAGAATTCATGCAAGCATATAATCAAACATATAGAGTGCGGAAAGTAAATAGAGTAGGGATAGAAAGATACACACGATTTATAGTGGTTCGGTTTCCCTACATCCACTACCTAAGGAAGCCTCCTTAGGATTTCAAGCTTTTCACTAAGCTCCCGTGTCTCTCTTAACCGGGTCGAGAACACAATAACCTTTACAAACTCTTCGATAACACGAAGGACACACCACTTGCGTAATCACAACACAAGGACACCAAGTATACTCCCTATACTTGAATTCTCTCTTAATCTATCTATTACAAGACCTAGACTTAAGAGGATAGCAACAAAGTGTTTAAAGGTTTGCTAATTAAAGCTTATATCTAAAACTCCTAAAAGAGTGGATATGACTATAAGCTTGTATACTCCTTCTTGAGTGGATAGAACCTTGTGGCTTAATTGATTAACTCCTTGAAAGGATTTATAAGCTCACTAAGATTGAATTTGACTATGTATAGCTCTTGACACCTTCTTGAATGATAGCAATTAAGCCCCTTAATGTTTGTAATTAGTTGGTGTAGTTGTAGCCTTCAAAGAGCTTCAATTTATAGTAGAAAATGGCTTCCAACGGTCATAAGGCTTGAGTCCAACGGATCTATTAATCTCCCAACGGATATATTTCTTATGACTTGTCTTTTGTGCAGAAAACCCTTCCTTGCGGTGTACCGCAGGATTCGTGCGGTGTACCGCACTTCAATGGTTTGTTTTTCTAGCATACTGACGGGCTAGTCACTATACCGCGCCCTGGTCCGCAAGCTTAGTCCGGTATACCGCAGCGGTGTACCGCGCCAAGTAATCTTTGAAGGATAATGACTTGGATCAATAAATCTTCTTCACGAAAGTTGTTGTAAACATTTTTCTAAGAATCTTTGAAGTTGAACACTAAGGCTAAATCTCAATAATCATAAAGATAAGGTTAATAGTATTTGTATGAGAATAAGATTCTTAAGATAAAACAATCTAGTTGAACAACAAGATAAAGAAGGAGCTTTTTGATGAAATAGAGTGCAAGATAGAATATAAATAACAATAGAAATTAGCACACTAAACACAAGAGGATTTGTCACATTAAAACAACCTAATAAGGGAGGCAATATGCCAACAATCTCCCCCTTTTTGATGATGACAAATCCTACACTAAAACACCTTAGGAATGAAATGAAAGTTTAAGCACAAGTGAAATAAAGCTCCCCCTCACAATAAGCATAAGATTTGAGATGCATTTGTGAGTTTTTAAAACGTGCAAGTTTTGAAAGTTTTAGTGCACATAATATTTCTCCCCCTTTGTCTTCATCAAAAAGATGGGGTAAAAACAACTAAAAAATAGAAGAGCAAAAAACTCGAGTGAATAGATTTTAAACAAAGATTGCAAGAGTTTAGATATTTGTAAAGCAAGAGCAAAGGATAGAGATTTTTACCAACTCCTTGATAGATTTTGATTTCATATGCTTTCTAATGACACAAACGATTAGTTGCAAAGATATGAAATAAATGATTAGTCTAAGCATATGAGTCTTAAAAAAATGATTTAGCAAAGACTCCCCCTTACAAAATGCATATAGTTTGTTTTAATTTGTAAGCGTTTGATTGACAATTTTCCCTAATAAGAACACTTTGAGAATATTTTGAAGAGATTTAGGGGTAAAACTGTAATTTTGTTGAAAGGCAAGAGGTCAAGATGTATTTTTCAAAAAATTGGGGACTAAGCGCAATTTTGAAAAATTTATTTTGGGACCGAAATGCAAATTTCAAACTATTTAGGAACAAAGCTAAAAGGAGCAAACTATAGGGACTAAGGAGCAATATCAAGAAGTACCTATAACATCAAAGAACATGTTAGCAACATAAAAATCAAATCAAAGAAGATAAGCAACTAACAATAAAAACACAACTAGTTAACCAATAATCCAAATAAAACATTTAGCATCCTAACATAAAAAACCAAATAAACCAAAGTAGCAATATCCTAGATGTCCAAAACACGGACCCACAAAAAACTTAAAAAGCATAAACACATCATAAAAACAAGTTCTAAAATACCCACATAAGCATATAAAGACCCATAAACCACCAAGAATGATAAAAACATGATTTTAAACACCAAACACCAAGCACCAAACACCAAACCAAGATGAATTAACGATTATCACGAGGAGAGCGGCTCCTAGATCTTCTTCCATTTCCAATATCATCGCGAATACACGAAACATCACTTTTCATACACGAAAGCTCATTCGCAAGATGCCCTATCTTTTCTTCCAAAACTCCAAATTTCCTTTCTATTTTATCTTCCAAAGCCACAAATTTACTTCCTATATAATCCATGAAACGTGACATAGCGCTTTCAAAACCGGATGGATTAGGAGGGTTTACATTGGTGGGTTGGCTTGGAGTGGGCTCATTAGGAATGGGGTTTTGTTGGGCCGGGTTATCTAATAAATGAAGAGTGTCAAGCTCCGGACCATCGGTTTCGCTTTTAGCTTCAAGAATGCGATTACGAATAGTAACATCCGAGATACGATTAATAGTGGAGACCGAAACATATGTGTTGTTATAAATAACAAATTTCATCCTAAGAATCGTGAGATAATCGAAATTCCATGACTTATTGATTGGTTTCACATTAGTCCCTCCAAAAGAAATATCATTAGCTTCAAAGATTTTGGATAGAAAAATACCGTAAGGGACTTTATCCCGAGAGGTACGAGCGTGATTCATCCATTTGAACATTATCGCAATAATGTTTATCGGTTGTTTGGAGAAGATCAAATATAAAAGATAAGCTTCATACGGGATAAGTTTTGCATCATGCTTATCTTTCGGAATTACGGCCGAGATAAGAAACTTGTGGGCCACGATAAATTCCGGATCAAAGTTACGAATGTTCCAATTTCCATCGGGAACAACCATTCTACTAGTAACGAACTCATTAACCTCATTTTGAGCAACTATATCAATATTCGAGTTATCCCAACCACTAGACCAAAATCCGCTAAAACCATCCGAAGGTATATCAAATTTTGAGCACAAAGTATTCGATTTTAAACGTAAAACGGTACCCGAAACGATTGATTTAACCGAAGTAGTAGCATGATTAAATTCAAAATTAGTAAAAAACTCTTCAATTAACCCGATTGCCAAATGACTACCCGAAAAAGCAAAGATTTTATGAAATTGTTGAATTGAAAAAAGTCTAAAGAGAGAATTTTCACCGGAGGGAAAAGCCGAAGGGCAAATCGTTCTACCCGGAAGAGCATCGAATGGCCGGAGTGGTGGTGGTGGTGGTGATGGTGACTTCGCCGGAGATGGTTCACGGTGGCGGCTGGAGGAGGCTCCGGTGGAGGCTTTCTTCTTGTTAGCAATGGATTTAGTTCTAACCATGGTGAATGATAAGATGGGTAATGAAGTAGGAAGAAGGAGGAGTGATTTTAGTGGTGAAAGAGGGTGTTTTTGGTGGTGGAACCGGAGTGTGGGTGGCCGGAAATCGCCAAGGAGGAGGAGAGGAGAAGATGTAATGAAGAAATGAGGAGAAAAGACTGAAAAACGGGTTCTTAATCTGTCAAAACCCTTACGTGCGGTGTACCGCGGGAATCGTCCGGTGCACCGCACGAGTGTTCGGTTTGGTCAACAAAAATGGAATTTTTGATTCTTTTAAAAACACCCGAAACACAATCGAAACTTCCCCAAATGACTCGGAATGATATAAAATAATTTTGAGCATCTTTGTTTTGAAAAGAAAAGCCAAGGAGAACCTAAAAACTCATATAACAGTTAATATCACAAAAGTCCCTTAGTTTTCTAAAAGTGCAAAAAGACCCAATGCAAGAATAAAGCAACACTAAGCATGTAAAAGGCCAAGAACAACAAGATAGTATCACAAGTTGATAAAACACATAAAACACAATATAAAAACATAAACAAAAACACAAGAGAGGAAAGAATTTCACCGTATTTTCCTTTTATGAGGTTTGAACGTCTTTTTGCATAAGATTCCATTTTCTTGACGCTCAACACCTTTAATGCATATTACTATGGTAACCGAGGTGGAATGGATCCGGAAATGTTGTTAGCATTTGTCACGATCCATATTGGTTTTTCCCATGAAGGTATCAAAGATCCACTAATAAGTTGTTCATGGTAATGGCACGTAGAAGCATGATGACCGGGTTTACCACAATAGTTGCAATAACTTCTTTTTTGAATAGAGTAACCATGTAAAGTTTTTGAACAAGAAGTTTCCACATTCTTTCCAACATCCAAATTTTCACTAACATATAATTTTTCTTTGAAAAAGTCATTTGGATCAAAAGGAGTGACATTTGAGAAAGGATGATTTTTTAAAGTATCAAGAGCGAGGGAAAACGCTTCATCCAATTTTTTAAAACCTTCTATGCTTTTCTTCAAAGGATGTTTCCATTTATTTAAAATAAAAATGTTTTCAAAACACGGGTTTTTAGTATTGCCAAGAATATCATCCAAAGTGATACAACATTTAAAACAATTCTTTAGCACAATATTACCCTTTTTTAACATAAGATTATTCAAATGGATTTGAGAATCAAGAATTTTGAGAAGGGATGAAATTTGCCTAATATCACAATAATTGTAAGGAAGAGATAAAGAGTTAGGATAAAGTGCTACCTCATGATTAGGTTTAAAATCGTTGTGAGATTCATCATGGATAGAGACTTCTTCTTCTTCGTCATTTTCGACAATTCCATATAAAGACTCCAAACGATCCCAAAGCTCTTTTGCGGATTTACAATCTAACATTTGTGAGAAAATTTCTTCGGAAATTCCACGAATGAGAGTGTACATTGGTTTTGCATTTTGAGTGAGCTTAGCCTTTTCCTCTATGGTGAGTTCATCAAAATCTTTTTCTTCTTGATTTAGCGTAAGAGCTCCCTTTTCATTTAACTCTTCTTTATGAGGGACAAATGGACCTTCCTTTACGATTCTCCATTGATCGGGATCTTCGGTTTTTATAAATTCCTCCATTTTTGTTCTCCAAGCAAAATAGTAAGTTCCTACAAAAAGTGGAGGTCGAGAAGAACACGAACTTTCCAAAAGATTAAATTCCATATCGTTTACTCTACTAACGATTAAGCTATTCACGTAGAGTTAGGCTCTGATACCAATTGAAAGTCCTAGAGGGGGGGTGAATAGGATTACTAATAAGATAATGCCTAATTAAAAATCTTTTGGACAATAATAAGTTTAAGAGAAAACTTCTAGGTCAACTAATAAAATCAAACTCTTATGGGATCATGCAATGGAAGGAGTAAGGTTTGATATAAAAGTATAACTAGTAAAAAGCTAATCCAATATCTTAAACTACTCTAGAAGACTATATGTTAGATATCCTAAATAAACAAAAACATAGAATTCATGCAAGCATATAATCAAACATATAGAGTGCGGAAAGTAAATAGAGTAGGGATAGAAAGATACACACGATTTATAGTGGTTCGGTTTCCCTACATCCACTACCTAAGGAAGCCTCCTTAGGATTTCAAGCTTTTCACTAAGCTCCCGTGTCTCTCTTAACCGGGTCGAGAACACAATAACCTTTACAAACTCTTCGATAACACGAAGGACACACCACTTGCGTAATCACAACACAAGGACACCAAGTATACTCCCTATACTTGAATTCTCTCTTAATCTATCTATTACAAGACCTAGACTTAAGAGGATAGCAACAAAGTGTTTAAAGGTTTGCTAATTAAAGCTTATATCTAAAACTCCTAAAAGAGTGGATATGACTATAAGCTTGTATACTCCTTCTTGAGTGGATAGAACCTTGTGGCTTAATTGATTAACTCCTTGAAAGGATTTATAAGCTCACTAAGATTGAATTTGACTATGTATAGCTCTTGACACCTTCTTGAATGATAGCAATTAAGCCCCTTAATGTTTGTAATTAGTTGGTGTAGTTGTAGCCTTCAAAGAGCTTCAATTTATAGTAGAAAATGGCTTCCAACGGTCATAAGGCTTGAGTCCAACGGATCTATTAATCTCCCAACGGATATATTTCTTATGACTTGTCTTTTGTGCAGAAAACCCTTCCTTGCGGTGTACCGCAGGATTCGTGCGGTGTACCGCACTTCAATGGTTTGTTTTTCTAGCATACTGACGGGCTAGTCATTATACCGCGCCCTGGTCCGCAAGCTTAGTCCGGTATACCGCAGCGGTGTACCGCGCCAAGTAATCTTTGAAGGATAATGACTTGGATCAATAAATCTTCTTCACGAAAGTTGTTGTAAACATTTTTCTAAGAATCTTTGAAGTTGAACACTAAGGCTAAATCTCAATAATCATAAAGATAAGGTTAATAGTATTTGTATGAGAATAAGATTCTTAAGATAAAACAATCAAGTTGAACAACAAGATAAAGAAGGAGCTTTTTGATGAAATAGAGTGCAAGATAGAATATAAATAACAATAGAAATTAGCACACTAAACACAAGAGGATTTGTCACATTAAAACAACCTAATAAGGGAGGCAATATGCCAACATTGTTGTTATTATTAATCCACCTATGTTCATGTAAATTAATATTGGCACCATTTCCAATCTTCCATTTTATATTTTTATCAAAGGTTGCTCTACCTATTAGGATGCTTCTCTAACCCCAGGAGGGAGAGCTGCCTAGTTTGGCTTCAAAGAATTCACACTTGTAGAAATATTTTCTTTTTAATAGCTTATATAGTAAGGATTCTTTTTTATTAGCAATATTCCAAGCTTGTTTGCCAAGTAATGCTTTGTTCATTAGGTGAAGGTCCCTAAAGCCAAGGCCACCTTCAAATTTGGATATGGTTAAGAGATCCTATTTAGCCCAATGTATTCTTTTTTTTCCTTTGTCACCCCACCAAAATTGTGCAATGATAGAGTGTATTTGATTAATAAATATTTTTAGGAAAGATAAAATTAGACATCATATAATTTGGTAGGCTTTGGATGATGGCTTTAATGAGAACTTCTTTTCCTCCTTCTGAAAGGAATAAGGTTTTCCAATTTTCCAATCTTTGTAGAACCCTATCAATTAAAAATTGAAGGTCTTTTGATTTTGATTTACTCCATTCTGTTGGCATGCCTAGGTAATTTCCAAGGTTATTTGTTTTTTTCATATTCAATCTAGCTGCCATTACATTTTGGAGAAATGTTGGTGTATTAGGGCTAAAAATTACCCCACATTTATTGAGATTTAGACAGAGGCCAGTTCCATTCTTATAAATGTTCATAATATCCATAAAAGATTGTATCTCAAAATTATCAGCTTTAAGAAAAAATAGGCTGTCATCAGCAAAAAAGAGATGAGTGATTTCCGGACAGTTGTTTCCTATTTTAATACCTTGTATTAATTCTTTTTCTCTTTTATCCCTAACCAGGTCATTTAGGGTTTGAGAGATTAGACAAAAAATCAAGGGTGAAAGGGGGTCACCTTGTCTAATACCTCTAGTAGGATTTTTAAGTTGGTGGCTTTCACCATTAATAATAATTGAGTATGTTACAGAAGATATGCAAAGCATTAATTTTCTTATACAATCTTTATTGAAGCCCATTTTAATCAAGAGATCTTGTAAAAAGTCCCATTCTATGAACTCATAGGCTTTTTGAATATCAGCTTTAATAGCAACCATATATTTTTTGGTTGTTTTTCTTCTTTTGATATGTGTTATTAGTTCATGAGCAATCATAGTATTTTCTTGAATTACTCTATTTGGCATAAAAGCACTTTGGTTTTCCCCTACCAGTGAATTCATATAGGGTTGTAGTCTATTGACCAAAATTCTAGCTATGATTTTATAAATAAAATTAGAGCAGCTGATAGGTCTACAGTGTTTTATATTAGTAGGTTTACTAATTTTTGGTATGAGGGTGATTGTAGTTTGATTAATATCAGCTAAATCCCCTTTATTGTTCCAGAAGTTATTAATAACTCTCATAAGATCAAGTTTAATTATTTCCCAGTAATGTCTAAAGAAATTTCCATTATAACCATCTGGTCCTGGGGCCTTGTTAGGTCCAAGTTCCCATGTGGCCTTTTTAACTTCCTCCTCATTGATGGGTTTATTTAGATATTAGCAGATACGATATCAATCTTAGATGATATAATATCAATAGTGCTTTTGTAATCCCTTTTACCCACAGAAGTGAATATATTAATAAAGTAATTCAAGATTTCATTGTTGATATCAATTTTTTTATCTAACTAAGTACCTTCATCATTGGTGATGTTGGTAATGTTATTTCTTTTTCTTCTTTCTTTAGTACAAGCATGATAGTACTTTGTATTTTTTCCCCCTTTATTAAGCCAGAGATTTCTAGATCTGGTTTTCCAAAAAATTTCTTCTCTTTTCCAAGTATCTTCCAGTTCCTTTATGGTGGTATTATATTCATCCCAATTGAAATTAGGGTTATTTGAATTAGAAATGATTTCTAATTTTTTTATCAGTTTATCAATTTGGATCTTGTTATTTCCAATTTTTTTCTATTCCAATCTCTGAGTGCAAAGCTACACTTTTTTAATTTATAATTGATAACCTTATTAGGGTTACCCCTAAGGTTATTGTAGTCCTTCCAGACTTTTTTGATAATATTTAGACAATTAGTATATGTAGTCCAAATGTTTTCAAAGTAAAACCTTCTTTTTTTAAAATTGTTAATTTTATCATGATGTAATACTAAGGGACAGTGGTCAGACCCAATAGCAGGAATAATAGCAGTCCAAGCATTAGGAAAAAAATTATCCCAAAGGGAATTATGTAAGGTCCTATCAAGGATAGCCTTAATAAGTTTTTTATTAGCTCTTTTATTGGTCCAGGTAAATTTACAGCCATAAGAGGGTGTTTCTTCCAGTCCATGTATATTAATAAAATTGTTGAAATTTTGTATAGATTTTTTATGGCAAATATTACCACCTAATTTCTCATTAAGAAACCTAATACAATTAAAATCCCCTAAAATAGACCAAGCAAAATTATGGGGGTTGAGTGCATTTAAAAAATTTAGTAATATTTCTTTATCACTTTCATAAGGGCTAAGATAAACATAAGTGTAAAAAATGGGGTCATTTTTATCATTTATGATTTTAGTGTGTATGAAATACTCGTTACTCTTTAACACTTTTATTTTTAATTCTTTCTTCACAAAAAGGGCTAAACCCCCTTTGATTCCGATCGGTTCCACAGTGTGGATCAACATCATATCCAGTAAATTAACAAGATTATTTAACGTATTGAAACCATTCTTAGTTTCAGATAGAAAAAGTACCTCTGGGCGATGCTTAGCACAGAGGTCACGGGCTGCCTGGACTGTCAAAGGATTGTCGATGCCTTGACAGTTCCAGGCTATGTGAATCATTGAAGTGGATGGGGTTGATTAGGAGCAACCCCGGAAAACCTTTTTTTCATTTTGGAAAAATCCTTAATGTACTCATTAGCCACTAACTTATGAGCTTTACACAAATATTCATAATCAAACTTAATAGCTAAGAAAATAAAAACATTACTAGAATGTTTTCCATCTAACAAGGCTATTTTTGTGATAAAAAAATTCATCACTTTAAACATAAAATACACCAAAAAAGGAGGTACGAAAGCTACCTGTCGTAGTGGATTCTGGCCCATCAGAATTTCTGGGCTTGACACTGCATTGCTTTGTTCATTTTCAGCCCAAGTATAGATAACAAAATAAAAATGTAGTTTGTTTTAATTATCAAAACACCATCTAGAATTTCCCCAAAACAACATCTCACAACCCTTATGGTATAATCCCGTTGGGCTCATCTCAAACCTAACTTCTTTTCTCCACACCTTACGAAGGTGATTGGATCTGATCGGAATTCGTAACAAAACATCAAAAGTACCCTCGTCCCCAAATCATCAAAGCTACCCTATTTCCCTAAAATCAAAGTCTTTTTACTACAATCTCACCCAAAATCATTTCCTGCTCACGTCATTATCTCGAATGCGTAACGTCATGAAGCTGAGCGGCTCTTCAATTTGTTCTTCTTTGTTATACTTTAGATCTTCTCTTTCTTCCTTGAACAAAATCGGTAACCCATTTCCCCTCTTCTTTTATTCTTCAAATTCATCTTTTTATGATATCGGTAGTGCCGAAGATGCTCGTTTTACTGTGACACAAATGATCCGAAAGCGACTTTCTGTTGTAGACTACACTAAGCTATTGAGTACTACCGTAAAAATGAAAGATTACTCCTATGCTCTTTTTCTATTCAGAGAAATGCGTGTTTTTGGGGCTCCGGTAAATGTTTACACCATGAATATAGCTATAAATTGTTGCTGCTATTTAAAAAAAAGCAATATGGGTTTTGCGATATTAGGCTGTCTCTTCAAAGATGGTCATGTTATTGATGTGGTTACCTATACCACCCTGATAAAGGGCCTCTTTAGTGAAAATAGAGGAGATGAGGCTGTCAGATTATTCCTAAAGTTAACAAGTGAAAAACATTGTGAGCCAAGTGAAGTTACTTTTGGTATTATCATAAATGGTCTTTGCAAATGTGGACATACGGTCAAGGCTCTTGAATGGCTACGTGTATTTGAAAAGGGTATTATTCAACCTGACATTCATGCTTATACCACCATGGTTGATAGTCTATGCAAGGATGGCATGGTAGATGATGCCATTAAATTATTTTCTGAGATGAAAGATAAGGGCATAATCCCAGATGTAGTCACTTATACTTCGTTGATCCATGGATTCTGTAACTTTGGTAGGAAGGAAAAGGCTGAGGTGTTGTTGATTGAAATGTTGGGTTATAAAGTCATTCCAAATGTAGGTACATTCAACAAATTGGTGGATTCATATGGTAAAGAAGGATTAGTTGAAGATGTAAATAGATTTATAGAGATGATGATTGAAGTAGGCCTAGAACCAAATTTTGTTACTTATACTGCATTGCTCGGTGCATATTGTTTGCAAGGTAAAATGGAGGAAGCTATGGGGGTCTTGAGTACTATGCTATCTAGAGGAATCAAGCCTGATTATCAAACATATAAAATGCTAATTAATGGTTTAGTGAAGAAAGGATGGTTTGATAAGGCTTTTCAACTTTATGAAGATATTCCTTCATATCTGAAGAAACGTGGGTTCTTGCCAAATAATGTGACGACCTACAATGTTATAATACAGGGGTATCTGAAGAAAGATAAGAATGAAGAGGCAATTGAATTAATGAAAGAAATGAAACAACATGGTTTCTCAGTGAATGCAGCTATTTGTGAAATCATATATGAACGAGGTTCTCAACATCCTAAGCTCTTTAATATAATTTAGTATTAAATGATGATTTGTCTCTTTTATCAACAAACTATGCTAGGCAAGGTTCAAAAAGATGTATAAACTTATTAAATTAAAGATCCACAATTCCTTTCTTTGAATACTCACTTTTTTATATCGTATTGGTACCTATGATTTTTCAATTTTAAGTAAAAACTATCTCCCTTCAATTTTTGAATTTTAATTTGTGTATAATTTTGCTTTGTTGGTAGTAGTAGTATCTGAGCATTGCATTGGGCTGCCGTAAAAAAGTAAATTGATAATATCTTTTCAACACTCAGATATTTCAAAATATAAAGCTTCCTAAAACAATCACTTATATTGGTATCTATTTGGTAAGATTTCCATAGTATCAAATGCTTCTCTTACTTTGTTTGCATTTAAAGATGTCTATAATTTTGTGAAGATATGGGTAATAAAGCAATACGGCATGGTGGGATCTTGGACAAACATACTTGGTTAATATTTATATATAACAAGATAACACTTAAAAAATCTTGACTAAGACAAAGACACTAGGAGTTGTCCCATTAAGACTATAGTTTATGATAAAATCTAAAATCACCACACAAGTAAAGACGGAAACATGTTAAAACACTTGATCAAAGGTATATGCGTATGAAAGTTCAAAATTGTAGCACATATGAAAACTTAAAAAATACTCAATGTGTTCAACAACTAAAAAAATACTTATTTCAAAAACTAAAAGATTATCAATAGTTTTCAAATATTGTGATCAAAGTACAGCAGTGCAAGTGGAACGATTGTGGTAACAAAGTTGTTTGCAACGACCGCAAATCCTTCTTTTTCGAGAATATTCTACTCCAGCAAGATGACGATTCTTTTTCGGCCTCCCAGGTGTTCGTTTGGTTGAAGGAGGAAATACAGTAAACTGATTGTCATGATCACTATCATCCTGAAAAGTTGAGAGAGCTGGGATACTATGAGAGTAAGTCTCCCTGAATGAGGATTGGTGGTAGTATTTATCGACATACCAAATCTTGTACATTTTCGAGCAGATTCTATTGCTGCGACAACATGAACACAAGGAAACCCAACGATTTGCCAGCTGCAACAAGAACAGGTACGAGAGGATATATCAACAGTCATGATCGGATCAGAATGAACCTGGAAAATAGTTTCACTAGATGGTTTCACAACCCAAGGGCGACAAAATTTGAATTTGTCCCAGTATCTAACATCTGAATCAACTGACAATGTAGTGGTGCACAACTTCGACAACTTGTGACGTTTGACCATTTGCACCATGATCAAGTTTCGAATACTATCAATCAGTTTAGTAACAGGTAACTCACGACGATATTTTATTTGTGCATTAAATGCCTCAGCTGCATTTGATGTCATTTCACCATATCGCTTGCCCTTGAAAAATGCATCACTAAAATGCTCCCTTGGCAAGCTTTTCAAAAAATCAACCGCTTTGTCTGATTCCGCTTTACAATATGTTCGGACACATTTATAGTACTCTGATTCGTTAACAGCATGTGCAATATCATCCAGGTAAGACATCATAGTTTTAGTAAAGCCAGTAGAACCTTTGTATTTAGTCTTTAAATTCTTCTTCAGGTGTACCATGCAAAACGCATTCGGTGAAGATGGAAAGGCAGTGCGTAAAGCCAACACTATAGCCGGATGACGATCAGACACAAAGGTAATCTTTCGGTATGAAATAAGTGGAGCAAGGAAACTCCAAAACCTAGTCCAAGACTCACCGTCCTCTACCCGACCAATCGAAAAAGCAACTGGAAATAAGCCTGGAAAGACAGAAAATCAGATGGGACAAATATACATATGGGACAAGAATCCCATACTCAGAGATGGGATTTGAAACAAAAAAAACAAACATAACATACCACTGTTTGCATCCTTTGCAGTAGCAATAAGTAGTACACCCTTGTATTTGTTCTTCAAAAATGTTGCATCAATGAAGAGCAATGGACAATAAGCTCGAAAACCTGCAATACAAGCACCAAATGCAATGTGACAATTCTCAAAAGCTTGGGTTTCAGGATGAACATTTAAATACAACTCCGTAGATGGATCGACTGCTTTTAACTTCTTAAAATAAGGATAAATTTGATTGTAAGATAGACCGGCATCTCCAAAAACGGAATTCCTTGCTTTGTTAACGGCACTGTATGCACGTTTATATGATATTTCATAACCATAGCTATGTTTTAAATGTAAAACAATATCATTTGGTCTCGTAGAAGGATTACTCTTTACTTGATCCATTATTATGCCCTTAAGGACTTCAGAACTTAGATGATCACAAGTCATGGATTTCTCGGGTACACCACACGTGTGTTCTCCTCGAAACGAACGAACATAAAGCTTTAACTTTGAAACATCAGAAGTAGCATAAATATGCCAACTACAGCCTGTAGCTTTCTTGTCCTTGCAATATACACTTGCTCTAGTTGCACAATTTTGATTAAAAGTAAAATCGTATCCCGTTTCGCATGAATACTTAGCAATAGTGGACCTTAACTCCGCAATACCGCCATGATATATTTCACCAACAGGTTTCAATAGCTTATCCCAATTGGCACTAAAAAGTTTCTTCTCAGTAAGAACATGACGCTCTTTATCTATACTCCGAGATTCAGTAATTTGATCACTACTTAACAAACATAAACCAGCCGATACTAGTGAAGATGAAGATTCTAGAGAACTTGAAGAAGCAGATGTTTGTGAAGATGTAGAAGAAGGACCAGTTGCAACACTAATCTCAATAAGAAGGTTACTCAAAGTAGTTGACAAATTATGATGATATAACCATACAATAGTAGCAAAATCTGCTTCACCAAGCATTAAACACGACTTTTGATTGCCAAAAGTGTATTTGTATTCTAACAAGCAAACACTCAAATCTTTCCACCTGCATATAAAATAATCCTTGATCGACTGGAATGAATCAAAAAAGTCAAAGGGATACAGAGCAAGTTGATCACCATATTTAAATTCAACAATAGCATTTGATGCCATAATACAAAACCTGGAAACAATAACACACAAAAACATGAATAAAGCAATAATCCTATCTATGAATAAACCGAAACACAAATTCGTCCCATCTATAAACTGAAGAAAATATTAAAGGATTGAAGCTAAGTAACACTAAACCTAGAGAAGGAACTCGCATATCAATCTAGAAACTGAGGTAAGAATAAAAAAATTAAAAAAAAAATTGCAGCGCAGATCATGAATAAACAATCATGATCAAAAAATTGCAGCGCAGGTAAGAATCAAACATGAAACAATCATGATAAAAAAATTGCAGCGCAGGTAAGAATCAAACATGAATAAAGCAAAAAACACATAAAATGTCCAATCAAACAGCTAAATATATTAAAACATGCAAAAACTATCAACAACTAACACAGGTTCCTAACAATTCGTAAAATTTATGAACTGGCGAATGAAATTACAGACCAAAAAAAAGAAAATTGAAGAAGAAATCTCCTCTGCGACGAAGACAACGAACACGTATATTAAGGGAGTGATTCTCGATCGTATTAATGGAAGATCTTCATGGTAAGGAAATGAGTTTAGAATTAATGAAGGAAAATGGTATTTATGGCCGGCGGCTGAGAGAAATTAAAAAAAATGCTGACTTTGACAACTAAATGAAGACTTTAACTAGAAGGGTACCAATGTAATTGTACAACAAAAATATGATTTAAATGGGAAACAACCTAATTTATTTGGGAAGAATCAATCACCTGTCAACGTTTGGGCATAGACAATGTGATCTATGATTTAATTGGGCATTTTCCCTTATTTATTTACATGTCATAAATATTAACAAGTTAATCTAACGGACGAGTTCGAACAATTTTTTTTTTCGTTTATATAGACGAACGAGTTTTTTTACCTAAACGAGGTCAAATTGCTCGCAAACGGCTTTATTCATTTACGTCCCAAATATTGATAACAAATAAAAATGTAGTTGTTTTTAATTACCAAAACACCATCAAGAATTTCCCCAAAACAACATCTCACAACCCTTACGGTATAATCCCGTTGGGCTCATCTCAAACCTGCCTTCTTGTCTCCTCCACACTCTACGGTATAAGGTAGTTGGATCTGATCAGAGCATTTGAAGTTACCCTCGTCCCCAATCGTCAAAGCTAACCTATTTCCCTATAATCAAAATCTTTTTACTACAATCTCACCAAAAATCAATTTCTGCTCACGTCATTATCTCGAAAGTAGCGTCATGAAGCTGAGCGGCTCTTCAATTTGTTCTTCTTTGTTCTACTTTAGATCTTCGCTTTCTTCCTTGAACAAAATCGGTAACCCATTTCCCCTTTTCTTTTATTCTTCAAATTCATCTTTTGATGTTATCAGTAGTGCCGAAGATGCTCGTTTTACTGTGACACAAATGATCCGAAAGCGACCCATGCTTTCTGTTGTAGACTACAATAAGCTATTGAGTACTTCCGTGATTATGAATGATTACTCCTATGCTCTTTCTCTATTCAGAGAAATGCGTGGTTTTGGGGCTCCGGTAAATATTTACACCATGAATATAGCTATAAATTGTTGCTGCTCTTTAAAAAAAAGTAATATGGGTTTTGCGATATTAGGCTGCCTCTTCAAAAGCGGTCATGTTCCTAATGTGGTTACCTATAACACCCTGATAAAGGGCCTCTTTGGTGAAGATAGAGGAGATGAAGCTGTCAGATTATTTCTAAAGTTAACAAGTGAAAAACTTTGCGAGCCAAGTGAAGTTACTTTTGGTATTATCATAAATGGTCTTTGCAAAAGTGGACATACGGTCAAGGCTCTTGAATGGCTACGTGTATTTGAAAAGGGTATTATTAAACCTGACATTCATTCTTATACCACCATGGTTGATAGTTTATGCAAGGATGGCAGGGTAGATGATGCCATTGAATTATTTTCTGAGATGAAAGATAAGGGCATAACCCCAGATGTTGTCACTTATTCTTCATTGATCCATGGATTCTGTAACTTTGGTAGGAAGGAAAAGGCTGAGGTGTTGTTGATTGAGATGTTGAGTTATGAAGTCATTCCAGATATACGTACATTCAACAAATTGGTGGATTCATATGGTAAAGAAGGATTAGTGGAAGATGTAAATAGATTTATAGAGATGATGATTGAAGTAGGAGAAAAACCAAATTTTGTTACTTATAAAGCATTGCTCGGTGCATATTGTTTGCAAGGTGAAATGGAGGAAGCTATGGGGGTCTTGAGTACTATGCTATCTAGAGGTTGTGATCCTGATATTCAAACATATAAAATGCTAATTAATGGTTTAGTAAAGAAAGGGTGGTTTGATAAGGCTTTTCAACTTTATCAAGATATTCCTTCATATATGAAGAGTTAACCAATAAATGTGAGTATTTGTAACAATTAGGGATGATCGGGCAAACCCTCAAATTTAAAAGCTGCAATAACACCAACACAATCACGCTTCAACTTTACATGAGGATAATCAGGATCTCCAAATCCACCTTTCTTTACCTCTTATATACAAAGAGTTTGTTTGAATACTCACTTTTTTATATCGTATTGGTACCTATGATTTTTCAATTTTAAGTAAAAACTATCTCCCTTCAATTTTTGAATTTTAATTTGTGTAGTATAATTTTGCTTTGTTGGTAGTAGTAGTATCTGAGCATTGCATTGGGCTGCCGTAAAAAAGTACTCCTAAATTGATAATATCTTTTCTTTTAGTATGAACACTGAGATATTTCAAAATATAAAGCTTCCTAAAACAATCACTTATATTGGTATCTATTTGGTAAGATTTCCATAGTATCAAATGATTCTCTTACTTTGTTTGCATTTAAAGATGTCTATAATTTTGTGAAGATATGGGTAATAAAGCAATACGGCATGGTGGGATCTTGGGCAGAAATTTGTTGATTTATGAGTAGTCATCCACTCTATTCATTAATCTTGTAGAAAAATATAGCCATACTTATTGAAACAAAAAGAATTTTTATTTTATGTTTTCGATACTCATGAAATGACTAAATGACTGATACAGGAATATTTAGTTGTGATCATAGGCTACCTAAAGTGATGGGTTGCAAGGAGAAATTAGTTTCTATAAAATAACAAAAATGGTCATGTAACAATGAAATATTTAGATGTCATTTGATTAATTACAATATCCTTATTCACATTGTATATTTTACAACTCTTATAATTGCTTCGATCTGTTATTTGTCTTGACCTACTGATACACATCAATTATCTAAATTACTAAAGAAGTTCCAGTTAGGGATGGCAACGGATCGGTTTTGTGCAAAAATTCCAAAAACCATAACCATAACCGTTTTTATAATTAAAAACCATATCCTAACGGTTTTAACCATCGGTTATACTTTCCAAAACCATAACCGTATTATTCGGTTTCGGTTTTTCAAACGGTTTTGCGGTTTTTAACCATATTCAAATGATAATTTAATAAATATATTAAATTTCATAAAATAAAACCACACATATAAAAGAAAACTCAAAGGTTTATATAATATTGTGTTGGTATTTGATAAGATTGTATATTTATTATTTAATTGATTAAATCTAGTATTTTGTTTTTTATTTTAGAATTTCAATATATCTAATTTATTCTAAATTATTATAAAATTTGAAAATATATATGATAATAAACGGTTTCCGGTTTTTCGGTTTTATTTTTATCAAAAACCATAACCTATCGGTTTTAACCATCGGTTACACTTTTCAAAACCATAACCTAATGGTTTTAACCACGGTTATGTAATTCGGTTTTTAATCGGTTCGGTTATCATCGGTTTCGGTTAAAAACCGAAACCATTGCCATCCCTAGTTCCAGTCTTTATACTTAGGAGGTTGTTTAAAGTTGTATGAAGCAAAATGTGACCTATGATATCACTTATATGTCTTAATTGTCCCCATAATATTCATTGTCTTGTACAATTTGTTGGAAGTGTCACCAATTATACCATAAAATCGAGGTTGTAGATGGGTGTGAATATAATATCTACGATAGCGTGTTCTTAATTGCATATGTTTAATACGTTAAATAGCCTAGATTACATTGGTTGTTTCTCTATACATTTTCTTCCTTTTTATAGAGTTTCTTGTGACAATTATACCCACTAATATTGTCCACAATGACACGATCTTTAGAAATTGGTTGACTAGGCAGTTATTTTCAATACCACGTGCTCATCCTTAATACGAATCTGGTTCTGGTAACTGCAAAGTAAGTAGAGCTGGTAAGTTTCTATGTCGTACTTAAGTAAACAAAGTTGTGCCCGAGTGCGTCTTGAGGAGGTCGATTTGGTGTTCTTCCTATCAAAATATTCTCTTTTTGTACTAACCTTGCCCTACAAGTTTGGTGATTTTTCTTATCAAGTACCCTTTAAACCATAAACCACTGGTCATGGGTTCTGTAGGGTTTACACTGATGGGTGATCTTAACTCGTGGGAGCCTATGCTACTAGTTATTCGGATTAACGCCTGATACCTCGAGTTAACTTTCTTTTCCTCTTCTTTATCTTTCCCAAACTTTTGAGAGAACCTTATGTGTTGAATTCTCTAAACTTCTGCTTTTTAGAGGCAATTCTTCATTCATTTTCATTACTTTAGTGTCATGTCTTCTTCGGCGGCTTTTGCTACCTCCTTTTGTGGCCTCTTCATGCATGAGCCCGTAGTTCAGGTGGGTAAGCCTAACGTAGGCGAACCTTCTAATATACCCGATGAATCCTTGGCAATAGAAAATCCTAGTATCCATTACATATAGTATTCTGTTGTACCCAGACATGGGAGTTGACCCCTTGTTGCAGGAGGTTGAGGTCTTCTTTTCAGGAGATAATACTCCTAGCCTATCTAAGCGCAAAATTAGGGTAAACCCAATCCACATATTAGTTTCATGGCACATAAAATAAAACGCTCTTTAACACCGCAGATGGCTACTCTCTTTCTATCCTCTGGGGATGGTCCTCCAGGAGTAGAGTTTAGGGTTCCTAAGGCGGCCATCTCTTCTTTTGCTCTTCTTTCTCCCTCTCTCGTTTTTTTTGAGCTCGAAGCAATCATTATGGGTTCGAGAGCATGCACCAAACGTAAGGATGCCGCTGACTTCGAGAGTCTAACCATGTTATATATTTTACTCAATAACCTTGTTGGAGGTTGATAGAGGATGACTGGTGACTTCAGGAGTCAAACCAGTTTATATGTTTGACTCGATAATCTTGTTGAAGGTTTAACCAAGATGCCTAGTGACTTATGGAGTCTAAATAGTTTGTATGGTCTACTCGATAACCTAAATGGAGGTTTAATCGAGGATGCTTGGTGAATGCTGGAGTCCAACCGGTTATATATTTGACTCGATAAACTTTTAGAAGTTCAGTCGAGGATGTTATAATCACATAGGAACCATTAGGCACTCAAAGCTAAATTTTTTTAAACATGATTGAATTTTGGGACGGTTGTAAGAATGAACAATCATATATTGACGTAGTTCACAATGAATGCAAAGTTTAACATTCTAATGTAAAAAATTCTCAAACTAATACAAGTATTTCCCTTAACTTACCGACAATCTCCTTAGAGAACTCCTTAGCGCGGGAAAATAGAATATTGGCACTTATTTGGGTATATTTCTTAGAAATATATTGTGAATTCATCTTACAAATGAGTTGGTGTGTACATTGTTCCATGCATTATGCATTATGACCATCTTGGATTTTGAGCTTTGTGTTATGGATTATATGCTACCAAGATTCCGCTGCATGGTTTATGATAAATGCGGCGATGCTTGCGGGTTATTCTCCGCCATCCAATATCGTTGGTCTACTTATTGGTTGTTGTTGGTATTAGAGGAACATTAGTATTCTCTATCTGTTTGAAAGTGCTTTATTTGTATCTGTTGTGTACTTCAATCACCCCTTTGTTACAGAGATGCTTCATGGGTATTACCATAGAAAAAAATTGTATCTGTACCGACAATGACACTAGTTGCGGGTGTTCCTTTCGTTCCACTGACAAGTTTATTTGTCTGGATTCTACAAAAAGGGTGGTGATATACCTTCATTTGGCTTTTCACCCTACACTTGATTAATCTGGTTGATTTTTTCAATGATCATACGTGGTATCTCACTGGGTGAAAAGCTAAGTCGTTTCCCACAGGTGATGCCAATATGATAGAACAAATTCTACCAGAAAATAAAATAACTAAGTAAATTGATTGAATTCTATAGAAATTGATTGTATTTGATTGAAGAGAATGCAAAAAAATAGATTATATTTATTGCAAAATGATTGACATAAAAGCCTCGTGCTTACATAAATTGAGATCTTTTCCCTTTACTTCTATTAATAGATCTATCAGGTAGTTATTCCTAACTAGCTTACATACAACTAGTGTCTTGACATTTGTATCCAAAGCAGATTGAACAGATCCACAAACCCAAGGGCACCGTTGATGACACCACCTTCCACGTTAAACTGCTCTTTGAATAAGGTCTAATGGTTGTATTGACATAATCGTTCCTTAGAGGTTGTTATGAAGAGCTTCTACTTTGGTTCTCTATTTGACTCATTCGATTTGGTGGAGTGAACATGTTACATCTTTGATCAAACAAGATTGAGGATAATTTTTCCTTATCAGGAATGATATGCATACATAAACCAAGACACAATTAGCCTCAAGTAGACTATACTAAGTATGAGAAGATTAGGAATACTAGGATATAACAATCAAATCCTTTTAAGAGAAGAAACATAAACATATAAGGAGACAAGTATATATAGAATGATCTTTACCAAGCGAAACACGACTTTTTAACAAGAAAAACCCTTTCACCTTATCGAGATATTTATTAAAAAATGAATACAAAGTAACGAGTTTTTTCTACGTTTTTGTCGCGAAAAAATGATTTTTTTTTTCAAATGCATAATAATAGATAGATAGTAGAAAAAGGTTACAAGAGTTAGCCCACCCCGGAGGGCTCGGCTTCAATACACATTAAAGTAGCTAACTGGGAAGGGATACAAGCACCCCAATTATCAAACAGAGTACTAAGAAGCTCCTATTTGGCAATCCAGTCAGCAATCCTATTTCTACTTCTAGATATAAAGGAAAAAGAAGGAGAAGATAATTCAGCAAAATAATAGATGTTACAAACTAAGTTTTTAATAGAATGACTCAACACAGGTGTTCCTGAAGATAGTGGCTTCATAATAGTGGCTGAATCATTCTCTATTATCACGTTCCAAAAGGATAATTTGAAGCCATCTCCGTAGCTTTCAAGATCCCCGTGGCCTCTGCCTCTAACACCGAATCAGTTGCAATCTTCCAACTATTACCTGCTACAAATTCCCCATTAGAGTTTCTAACTAAACAAGCTATTGCAGCTCCTTTCTCGGAGAAAGCTGCATCACAATTAATTTTAAATTTGTTAGGTGGTGGTTTTTTCCACTTATCTTTAAATTTTTGGTTTTGTAATATATCATTGTTTAATGTTTATTCCAATAATATTAGAGTCATTAACTTCACCTAATTTATCTAAAAAGTTAGATTCATTAGGGTTTGATATTTTATAATATTCTTTCCAATTTTCTGTGACTTTTCTAATTGTATTCAAAGGTTTACATTTTTTTCCATTATAGATAAAATTATTCCTATCTTTCCATATATGCCACATAATAGTGCATATATGTTCCAAAATCCTATCATGGTTATCAAATTTTTTTATAATGCTTTGTATATGATTTATAATCCAAAGTTCTATATTTATAGTAGTATCATTGTCGGTTTTTAAATTCAAAGGACTAATAAACCATACACTTTTTGCCCAAGGACATCTGAAGAGCATATGTTCCACTGTTTCAATATTATTATCACAAATTTTACAAATGTTATCTTTTGCACATTTTCTTTTAAAAAGGTTTTCTCCTGTAGATAGAAGGTTTCTTATAGCTCTCCACATGAAATTTCTTATTTTTGTTTGAGTTTCCATTTTCCATATAAGCTTCCAAATTCTTTTATCCCTAATAGTAGATGATGTAGGGTTATTTATATTATTATTATCTTGAATAATATTTTCCTCATTTTTTAGTTTATGATAAGTATCCTTAACTGTATAGGTGCCATTTTTACAGTAGTCTATGCTTATTTGATCTTCACATAGTACCTTAGGTATTATCATTTTCTCTACTTTTTCCTTGATTTCCTTGGGATATAATTGATTTAAAAGTTCAATATCCCAAGCTTTATTATCTTTAATTAGTTGATATACCCAAATTAGGTTAGAATTTATTGGTTTGATTGGTTGCTTTATGTCACAGATCCAATTATGTTCATAAATATTAATACTTCTTCCATTACCAAGTTTCCATTTTATATTATTCTTGAAAGTATCTCTGCCTATGAGTATGCTTCTCCATCCCCAAGATGGTGAGCTTCCAATTTTAGCTTCAAGGAAACTACAATTTTTAAAATATTTTCCTTTAAGGAGTTTGTATAGTATAGAGTCTTTTTTATTTAATAGGTTCCAAGCTTGTTTACCCAATAGAGCTTTATTCATAAGGTGAAGGTTTCTAAATCCTAAACCACCTTCAAATTTTGAACTTGTAAGTATATCCCAGTTGGCCCAGTGTATTCTTTTTCTTCCTTTATCACCCCACCAAAATTGAGCAATTATAGAGTGGATTTTACTTATAATATTCTTTGGGAAGATAAAATTTGACATAAAATAGTTAGGTAGGCTTTGAATTATTGCCTTAAGTAGTATTTCCTTCCCTCCTTTTGATAGAAAGATGGTTTTCCAATTTTCAAATCTATTTAGGATTTTATCTATTAAAAATTGGAGATCTTTTGATTTTGACCTAGTCCATTCAGTTGGCATTCCTAAGTAGTTACCTAGGTTGTTGGTTTTCTTCATATTTAACCTTTGAGTTAGTATAGTTTGTATAAGACTAGGTGTATTAGGACTAAAAATTACCCCACATTTATTGAGGTTAAGGCATAATCCCGTTGCATTTTTATATTTATTCATGACATCATTAAAAGCTTGTATTTCTACATTATCAGCATTAAGGAAGAAAAGACTATCATCAGCAAATAAGAGATGTGAGATATTAGGGCAATTGTTTCCAATTTTAATTCCTTTGAGTAAGTCATACTCTTTTTTTTCTCTTATGAGATCATTTAAAGTTTGTGAAATTAGGCAGAAAATTAGGGGTGATAGAGGATCCCCTTGTCTAATTCCCCTAGTAGGTTTCTTTAATTGGTGTGTTTCACCATTAATTAGGATTGAATAGGTTACTGAGGTGATGCATTCCATGATTTTCCTAATCCAATCTTTGTTAAAACCCATTTTTGTTAAAAGGTCTTGTAGGAAATCCCACTCTATATATTCATATGCTTTTTTAATATCTGCTTTAACTGCTACCATATATTTTTTTGTTTTTTTCCTTCTTTTTATATGGGTTATTAATTCATGTGCAATCATTGTATTTTCCTGAATCATTCTATTTGGAATGAATGCATTTTGGTTTTCCCCAACAAGGGAATTCATGAAAGGTTGTAGTCTATTAACCATAATCCTAGCTATGATTTTATAAATAAAATTAGAGCAGCTGATTGGTCTATAGTGTTTAATATTAGTAGGTTTATTGATTGTTGGGATTAGTGTTATAAGAGTTTGATTTAAATCAGACAGCTTTCCCTTATTATTCCAAAAATTATTTATGACTCTCATAATGTCAAGTTTAATAATTTCCCAGTATGTTCTAAAAAATATTCCATTGTAACCATCAGGACCAGGTGCCTTATTAGGTCCTAATTCCTAGGTTGCTTTTTTAACTTCTTCTTCATTAATGTGCATATTTAAAATATCTGCTAATTTTTTATCTATTTTACTAGTTATGAGATTAATGGTACTAGTGTAATCTCTTTTACCAGAAGTTGTGAATATATCATTAAAATAATTGATTATTTCTTGATTTATTTCATTTTTATTATCAATCCATTCCCCATTATCATTGGTAATGTTCAGAATTTTATTTTTGCTTCTTCTCTCTTTAGTGCAAGCATGATAATATTTAGTGTTTTTTTCTCCTTTAGTAAGCCAGATATTTCTTGATCTATCTTTCCAGAAAATTTCTTCTCTTTTTCCAAGTTTCCTCTAATTTCTTGGTTATAAGATTATATTCATCCCAATTACCATTTGGGTTATTATTATTAGAGATTATTTCTAATCTTTTTATAAGTTTTTCTATTTGGATTTTATTATTTCTAAATTTCTTTTTATTCCAGTCTCTTAATGCTTGACTACATTTTTTAAGTTTATGGTTGATTATAGCATTGGGGTTACCCCTAATAGAGCTTAAATCATACCAAACTTTTTTAATTATGTTTAAACAATCAGTTTCTGTAGTCCAAAAGCTTTCAAAGTAGAATCTTCTTTTATTTTTGTTTTCAATTTTATCATGATGTAAGACTATAGGGCAGTGGTCTGACCCAATAGCTGGTAATATTGCAACCCAGGCATTAGGGAAGATATTTCCCCATTGAGAGTTATGTATAGCTCTATCTAAGATAGCTTTAATAAGTTTATTGTTTGCTCTTTTATTAGTCCATGTAAATCTACAACCATAAGAGGTTGTTTCCTCTAAATTATGGAGGTTAATAAAATTATTGAAGTTTATTGTGGATTTTTTATGACAAATATTTCCTCCTAGTTTGTCTTCAAGATATCTTATACAATTAAAATCACCTAAAATAGTCCAAGGATTGTTTTGGGGCTTTAAATCATTTAGGAAATTAAAAGAAATTTCTTTTTCTAAATCATATGGGTTTAAGTAAACAAAAGTATAAAATATAGGGGTAGATTTGTTTACTTCAATTTTTAAATGAATAAAGTACGGGGAAGTTTTTAACACTTTACAAACCAAACCCTTCTTCCCCAAAAGAGCGAGACCCCCACCTCCCGTCTCCGATGGTTCCACAGTTACAATCAATTCCATATTTAAATTACTAGCAAAATTATGAAGCTTATTAAAAACATTCTTGGTTTCGGATAGAAACATTACCTCCGGCCGATGTTTAGCGCAGAGATCACGAGCAGCCTGGACTGTCAAGGGATTGCCAATTCCTTGACAGTTCCAGGCTATATGAATCATTGATTGCAATGGAGTTGATCAGGCTCAACTCCAGAAAGCTCCTCGTCGTTGTACACCTCATCACCCATCGACATATCTGCATTTTCCGATGGTTCAAGGCTGTTCAAAATTTCTGAATCATCATCATCAGCAATCGATTGTTCTTCTTGTTGTGGTTCGTTGCTTTTGATATTCTGGTACTGTTCAATCATCTTCTTTCCCGAATTTGATGTTTCTTTGATTTTTTGTTTTTCTTTTTTATTTAAAGCCTTCTCTTCCGATTTCTTTCCTTTAATTCTCGCGCTTCTACGTTTCTCCCATATTGATTTCACTCTCATTTTTTCGGATAGGATTAATTGGTCTTCAGCTCTAATTCTTTTGATATTAGATTTTTCGAATTTCCAACTATCTTGCTCAGTACGCTCTTTTATCCGATTTTCCATTCGAATTTTTGCTTTGTCACTCATGATTTTAGTTTGAAACATATCACAGTGTTGATTGGATTCTTGATTATTGAAAGGAACGATGGTAGTGTCAGTAGTTCCTATATTAATTTGTTCTTGTATATTCTCTTGCAGGGTTGTTAGTGCTGATTGGATTGGTTCAATGTTTGGATCAGTTTCATGTTGAGGATTGGTGGAAATTGTTGGGGTATTCTGAAAAAGGATCTTGGTAGTTGTTGGTGTAAAAGGAGATGAGGGAAAGGGAGTAACATGTTTTGGATTTTCAGTGCTAAGTGAGTTAGTGTTTTGGGTAGAGGAGATAGGGAGGTTTTTTGATGTGCTTGGAGTTGAAGGTTGTTTTGATTTAGTGGATGTTACTTTGGTGTTGTAAGGTGTAACTGAGATTCTAGTAGGTGTTGCTTTTGTGTTGGTGGATGATTTGAAAGTAGGGGTAGATTTCAAATGTAGTGTAGGTTGGAGTGGTTTTTTCGGGTGATTGGATAATTTGTGGTGCAGGACTTTTAAGTATATCTGAATAGGTAACTGTAGGTTTGGTTTGTGAGTGATTAGATGTTAGGTTAGTTGAGAAGGTTGGTGGGGTAAGGTTAGAAGTTGGCTTTTCCTGTGGTTCAGAGATTTCATATATTGAAGTTGACATTTCCATTGGGATTGCCACCTCTTGGTTGGGATTTAATTGTATCTGACTAGTAGGTAAACTAGATGAAGATTCTGGTTTCTATTCATTTGGTGCTTTAACCAATGGTTTTTTGGATGTACTAGGTGCATTAAATGTAAAATTAGCTTTGTCAGGAAAGATGCTATTACCTCTAGCAATGTCAGGTGTTTGGTGAACTGAGTTGGACAGGTTTGACTGGTGCCTGACCTCGTACTGCGCAGCTGGAATAGGTGGGCCCCTTCTTCTTCTTCCAAAGATTCGATTGTGAGGTCCATCCATGGAGGTTGAAACTTGTCTTGTTGAGATCTTGATCCATCCACCAAGTCTTGGAATAGCTTTAACAGGTACATTACATGCTCTTTCTTCATGATCAAAATGACCACAATCAAAGCATACTTGTCCCAGATTTTCATATTTGATTTTTATCCATTTTGAAATATTAGCAGCTTCAAACAAATTGAAACCAGAGAAAATAGGAGTTTCAATATTCCAATCTATTTGTATTCTTGTGTAAGAGTGCTCATTGAGTCTTCTTTCTTCAGGTAGTTGAATTTCATGGATTTTTCCAAGTTGTTTGAACATCTCAGTAACACTTCTGAGATTTAGCACTGGAGGAGGAAGACCATAAACTCTTAACCAAATGGTGGTGTAAGTTACTCTTCTTGAGGTAGGAGTAAACTCATTTAGGGCTAGATGTTTCCCTAAAAGAGTCCATGGTCTTTTGTTCCAAAGTTGGAGCTTATCATCTTCATTATCAAATTTCAACACACATTCATTATGTGCTATCTTTTCAGAGAGTACTTTACCTTTCAAACCCCACTGTTTTTGTATGAAGTTCCTCATGAAACCAAAGTTAATAGCTTCCTTATCAAGGATCTTAGCTATCAACTTTGGCTCTTCAGTTTCTTGATAGTAGTCAGTAGTTTCTTTTGAGATGGATATTCTATCTTTTGCATTAGGATTGCTAAAAGCATAGATATTCATATTTTCAGGTAAGACAAGAACAAAGAAAAGGAAAGAAAGGAAATTTTGAAGGTGCTACTGGAGGTTTTTGAAGAGAAAAACGGTTTTGAAAGGGAGGAAAACAAGATACAGAGAAGCTTAAGGAGGATCTAAAGCAAAGATAAAGGGAAACCTTAAGCAGATTTGTGTAAAGGATTTTTAGTTTTTTTTAAAAGATATGAGTTTGAGTTTTAGTTGAGAGAAAATAGTAGAGAGAAAACATTTTGTGTAGAGAGTTGTCCTTCATGCATGGTTTATTGGCCCACAAAACTTGCTTGTTAGAATCAGATGAGTTTGCGAAAAAATGATTAACCAAACAAGTATATAGATGATCAAACTAAAGTGTAAGGATAACGACCACAAGATGCAATAAGCAAGCATTTGGACATTCAAAAAGAGTAGAAATAGTAAAATCAACATCATTCGAATAAAATAAAAATCAAGAGTAATTAAATTAGTGTTATTACAACCCAAAAACATACCAAATGAAACAACCAAGTCATAAGCCTAAACAAAGGCAATAAAAGCAACTTTGAATAAGTTTAATAAATCTAAGATAAAACATTTTTAAAGCTCCCAACATGTTTTTCATTGACACTCCCATTATCCCAATTTCCCAAACACGTCTCAAGCAATATTATATCGGGGAGAACGACTCCCTAATCTTCTAACATCCATTGAATACATAGGATTACATGAATTATCTTAACAAAGTTGCTCATACTTCTGTTCTATCTACACAGATACTTCCGTCGCAACACTTAAAATTGAGTCTTGAACTCCTTTTAGAATGGACATATGTTTACCCTAGTGATATAATTTGTAGGAGGGACATAGGAACGATTTCCACCATGGGTACGACAAGGAGGTGGAGATGGAGGATTAGTCTTGGTATTGGAAGATGAAGGCCCCTCCTGAAGAATTGCTTTTGATCTCATTTTAAATTTCTTTATAAAGGTGTTAAAAGAATTGGATTCAATAAAATCATCATTCAATTCCAAAATATTCATATATTTTAAACCGTCAAGGTAATTTTTTCACCAAAATCTAAAAGTATGAGGATCGACAAAAAAAGGAACATTTAGACATTTAAATATATGTCCTTGGCGAGACCATGTGGAATGGTGACAGTCTTATGGGATTTATAGTGCATGTGTTGAAAAATGATGGAGAAAATCCTTATGGGGTTTTTCATATAAATATGGAATGACAAGGTAGTTTTATATGGAAAATAATTCCATCGTGTTTATATTTGCACAAAATACCCGTGTTAACAACTTTATGAGCTATACAAATGTCGAAAGGAAAATTATTAACACTCCATGGTTGATGGTGAGGAACAACACTTTTGGGCTCCATGACATTAGTTTTTTTTAGAAAGATGAATTAGTTCACCATTTTTTTCCACCCATTTACCACAAACCTATCAGATTCACTATATACTGGAAACAAAAGTAGTAAAAGTTCGGGTAGAACACCAATAACTAGGATTTTTGTCAAACTATATGAATGTTACATTCGAAGAGAGGAGTTCCTCAATTTTTTGTGTATAAAGGACATATTAGAGGTTGTTTCGATTGTTGGATCTATTCAATGTAATTTTTCCACTTATTGTCTCTCAATCACTTTTCCAGGAAGCACCTCCGTGCTCTTCTTTCGTGGCGTCTTCTGCGATGGTTCCTCTTTTATGTCGTGGGATCGATCAAAATCGTATCATATAGATTCTATTTTAAAATAGGAGGAAAATCCATAAGTATTTGTTTTCCTCTTGCCGAGCTTCAAGAAGAAGCCTTGGTTGATTTGTTTCTTGTCATTTTGAAGGTTGAGAAATGATTTTCTAAAATTAGGGGTTAGGGTTTTAAAGAGTAAGAGTGAGTTTTTGAGTTTTCTACAAAAAATATGAAGTGAATTAATGGGTACAACATTTTTGAAAGTTTAATAAAGAGGGTATTGAAATTGTCTTTGATCGGTTTCAAGACTGTTGAAATTTTCACAATCCAACAAGATGGTTTTGACTGAATCGGGTATACGGTTCATGTTCAGAAAAAATTGATTTTTGAGATAGAGCCCTTGACAATTTAAAACCCTTAAAACCAACCCAAAAATTTTCAAGTAGAATTTAAGAAAATAAAACATCTGAGGGGATTATACGAAGCAAGGATGACTATTAATTAAGTAATTGCAATCATGCAAAACATATAGACGAGATTTTTGAACACGAATAAACACGACAATACCTCAATATGTCTAAACACCTTCAATATTACCATTTTCATTCTTGTGTGATTTTTGTGGATGTGCTTCAAATATATATTCATCATCTTAAATATACTTTCACGTTGATAACTCGACTTTCACATCAATCCTTAGTAGAATTTTCTCACAAGAAATTTTGTTAATACAGTCGAATACTATATCATCATGGGAAAGAATAGATATCACATATGAAGACCAATTCTCAAGCACGTGGTATAAGAAGCATTGAATGATTTTCTAATAAGGATTTTCATATAATTTTAAAATCATTTAGAGAAGAATTTTAATAAAAAGAAAATCATAAGGATGATGACGAGATATGAAGATACAAAATGATATATGAGATGAAATATTTTACTACCAAAAAATATCAAACACAAAAGCTAGGATGAAATAATAATGCAGTTTTAATGAAGAATTCTAGTTGATAAAAAGAACGCATGATAGAAATATTTAAGCATAGAGATTTATGCAACTAACACACAAAGTTTTACAACAAATATGGAAGGCTCGTGAAATATGGAAGGCTTTGATCACACTCTGTGAAGAGTCCAAAGTTAAGCCAAATCCATCTTCTCCCATTTCTAAATGATGAGGCAAAAAAGAAAAGGAGGTGGTTCAAGCTCTAGAAAATCCATCTCTTCTCCGGTTGGAAAGAAACGATAAAGATGGATCAAGGTTTTGAGCATCAATACTGACTTGGAATATTGATTAGAGAATGCTCTAAATAAATATGTGGGGTAATAACTTTATCTATCCCCTCTTGAAAGTAGTAGACTTTGGGAATTACTAGTGTAGCTCAAGCATACTTCTCACATACTCACGCTCGCAATTTATTAAGTCATTTTTTATAGGGTGAATTATATATAGGGTCTTAGAAACACTATTTCTTCTCTATAGAGTTGTGTCTTGAATGTTGTTATTCTTAGGGACCTCATTTTTTACAATAATCTTTCCTACCCTTACTATCACTAAAAGACAAAAAGTGTGATGTCACTGTTTCTCTCTCCTTTACCTACCACTACCCACCTACCTCGGACCTCCAACCACCTACCACCGACCTCCGACCACCGACATCCGACCACCGACCTCCGCCACCGACCTCCGACCTCCGACCTCCGACCACCAGTCACCGGTCACCGGAAAAAACATAGAGTACTCCGAGAAAAACATAGAGTACTCCGAGAATTAAACGAATTTAACAAATACTGTAACAAATTAAATGAATACTCTATAAAAAAGTCGGAGTACTCTATGAAATAGTCGGAGTACTCTATGAAATAGTCGGAGTACTCTAAAAAAATTGGTGAGTATTTTAAGCAATTAAAGAGTAATTTAAAAAAACAATGAGTCTACAATAAAAAATAGTGAGTATTATTCAATTATTCAAAAAATTGTATTGTTACACAATCAAGAAAAAAAATTCTATCTGGTTTGACCAGATCTAGATCTGGTCAACCCACTGAAAAAAAAAAGCTCAAAGCTTCTTCCCAAACCGGCGCCACCACCACCATAACAAGACCACCACCATAACACAACCACCACCACTGAAATGGCTACACAAACAAATGGCTACACAAACGACACCATAATCGAACCATCGGAGCTCCAACGAAGCAGCGAAGAGGGAAGCTGCACACTCCGGCGCTGGTGTGGTTCACGTCGACGAAGAAGAAGGAGGCTGAAGAAGCTGCACACTCCGGCGAAAACAAGCTGTAAACTCCGACGAAAACACTGTTGGATATGCTCGTCCTGTCCCGGTGGTCACGAGCTCGCGAAAGGGAGTTTTCCAAGGCTGCTTCCATCTCCGGCGGTCACGAGCTCACGGATCTATAACGAGCTTTCCATTGCTTGTGAAGACACCACCGCGTGAACACTGCACCACTCGAACCAGCAAACTCCGGCCACCATTTGAGCTTCGAACACCACCGCGTGAACACTGCACCACTCGAACCAGCAAACTCCGGCCATGGCTTGTCTTCATCGGCGAGACCTCTTGTTGCAGCACTACCATTGATAAGCCACCTCGGCTCCCATTGCAACAGATCTGTTCGCAGGGAAATCTCCGGCGAACCACCGAACTAAAGCCACGCGAAGAAGAACAACAGCAGGTCTAGAGCTCGCATCGAAGAAGAAGAAGAATAGCAGCAGGTTTTTTTGGTGGTTGTGATTCAGAGGGAGGCAGTGGTGTTATGGTGGTGGTGGTGGTGGTGGCGGCGGTTTGGGGAGTGCTAACTCACGTTTGGAGGGGGAAATGGAGAGAAGAGGGAGGTGAGAGAAAATAGATCTGAAATAATAATTGTAGGGGTTCTAAATTAGTATATATAGAAAAAAACAAAAGAGGGGTAGTCTAGTAATTGGAGTTTTGGGGTTCATGTGTTAAAAAGTTGCTGAGGTCTTTAGTAAGAAGAGGCTCTAGGTAGGGGTGCTAACTCGAAGAGGGGGGTGTGGTCAAGACCCTAAGTGTCATTTTCTCTTTTTTATATAATTTATTCCTTATTGTACTTTAATTTCTGTTCTTTCATCTTAAAATCGAAAAACCAAACAATAACCTACTACTTCATATTCTTATTTAATTCAAGCAACTTAACTAATGCATTAACGAGAACACAAGATTTATAACCTTAGTAGTCCCTGAGCAAACGAATATCCAAACTTACTATATTACTTGTTAGCGCCCCGTGCACTTTCCAGAAGTCTATCATCTCTTTCTTGGTTTTGATTTATATCACACAATTGGGGACGACAAATTTTTTGGATTGTTTTAATTTAAATGAATTGAGTTATTTTTGTTGTCTATATATCTTATGCGTTGATGACATGTGTATCTTGATCACATACTAAGGAGTTAGAATAATCAAATTAGCATCTGATAGGGGGGTTGTCATGGACATAGTATATAGGCGATTGGTATCTGTTAGTGAACCGACAGGTCTTGACTAGCTAGGTAGGAAATAGGGTTAGATTTGTTTTTTCCGAAATTTAGTATGAGAGATTTCTAATTCGACCCTTACGGGAGTTAGAGAGACTATTGAATCCCGATTAACAAGAAATCCTCAATTCACACTCATGCATATATAGAACATCGAAATAATTGACTTTGGGAACTACTAGCTTATCTCAAGCATACTTCTCACATACTCATGCTCGCAATTTATTAAGTCAAATTCTTTTTAGCATTTATTCTTTCTTTACTTTAATTTCTGTTATTTTATCTTAATATCAAAAAACCTAAAAAAAAACCTTCTACTTTATATTGTGATTCAATTCAGGCAATTAAACTAATGCACTAACGTGAACACAATATTCATAACCTTGGTAGTCCCTGAGGAAACGAATATTCTTGACTTACTTAATTACTTGTCAGCGACCCGTGCACTTGCGGGAAGTCTACAATCTCCTTCTTGGTGTTGATTTATATCACACAATTAGGGACAACAATTTTTTGGGATTATTTTAATTTAAATGAATTGGGTTATTTTTGTTGGTTGTATATCATATGTGTTGATGACACTTGTCTCTTGATCACATACTAAGGAGTTAGAGTAATCAAAATAGCGTGTGGAAGGAGGGTTTGGTTATGGACATAGTATATAGGTTCTTGGTGTCCGTTAGTGAGCTGACATGTAGCCTAGTAGTCAATAGGGTTAGGTTTTTTTTCTGAATTTTAGTACAAAAGATTTCTATCGACCCTTACAGGAGTTAAAGAGACTATTGAATCCTAATTAACAAGAAATCATCAATTCACCCTCACGTCAGAAACATTAAAGTAGTTGACGTTAGGAATTACTAGAGTAGCTCAAGCATACTTATCACATACTCACGTTCATAATTTATTAAGTCAATTTTTTTAGTATTTATTCTTATTGTACTTTAGTTTATGTTCTTTCATCTTATTTTTGAAAAACCAAACGTAAACCGCCTACTTTATGTTGTTATCTATTTCAAGCAACTAAACTAATACGCTAACGTGAACACGAGATTTATAACCTTGGTAGTCCCTGAGGAAACAAATATCCTGAACTTACTTAATTGCTTGTCAGGGACCCGTGCACTTGCGGGAAGTATACTATCTCCTTCTTGGTGTTGATTTATATCACAAAATGGGGATGACATGTTTTTGGGATTTTTTTTAATTTAAATGAATTGAGGTTTTTTTGGTTGGCTATATATCTTATGCATTGATGACACTTCTATCTTGATCACATGCTAAGGAGTTAGAGTAATCAAATTAGCGTCCGGAAGGTGGGGTTTGGTTATGGAAATAGTATATAGGCGTTTTGTCTCCGTTAGTGAGACGACATGTCATGACTAGCCAGGTAGTCAATAAGTTAGGTTTGTTTCTTCCGAAGTTTAGTACAAGATATATCTATGTCGACCCTTACAGGAGTTAGAGAGACTATTTGGTTGGGGAAAAAGTGTGATAAATAAAGAATAAATAAGATTTTAAAGCAGACACACCTAAGAAAACTACGAAAATCTCCCCAAAAGTGAACTGATCATTTGCAAGTAATAAATAAGTAAAAAAACTTTCGATCTAAGGGACTACAAAAGTATGTTTATGAATAAAATCAATATCTCGTGATTTGGATAGAGTTGATAAAATAACATGCAAAGACACTAAAATATTTATTTGGTTATTAAGACTGTAAGAAATTAATAAACTATGACTTAAATTAGAGACAAGAAAATACGAAAGAGAAGAATTATGAGAGTTTAGCTCGAGTACTAGCAAGTAATTCCCACTAGCCTTATTCTACGGTTATTATCTAAGGGAGAATTGTGTGATATATATGCAGTAGACGAGATTCTAAATTCCTCCTAACTCCCTTCAAGGTAGACTAAGTAAGCAACCTCAACACTACCAGGAGACTTGGGTAAGGGGACCTTGCGCAATGACCGGTGATTAAATTAAACCCTATTGACTATATAGTCAGGCAAGCCCGTTAGGGTCACTTTCTCACACTAGACGACTATGTGTTGTTTTGTATTATTGAATCCCCTGCCAGGGTGACAATCCAACTACTAATGCGGTAACCCTATACTCTGCGAAAAGCAAGGGGTACAAACATTAAATTAAACGCAAATTGTAGAGCTATCATGAACAATTCATTTATATGTGAATCCCAAATTCAAATAAAAAAAAAAGTGTAGGGTTTATACCCATATGTTATTCTCAAGCTAAACATAATTATTTCATACTAAGAAAAGAAAAATAAGAAAATACAAATATCATATTCATGTTCAAAAGACAAAACAAAATTAGAACACCATACTAATTGCTGATAAATAATAAAGGGAAGGGTTCGAATGGCATGAACAACTTCCAAACCCCTTCTTCTATTCTTCTCATTTTCTCCTGGGGATTTCTGTGTGCTGTATTGATTAAGGACTGAGCAAGTATGATTTGACTAAGGTAGGAGATGATATATATATAATCTAGGACAAAATTAGGGTCTAGGGAAAAGTATTAGACTCCTAGTCCAACTCAACATTGTTTCCTAAATTATTGGGTTAGTTAGCCCATTGCGGTTGAAACTTTCATTACTTCTTTGTTAAAGCTCTGAATCACTTGAAATTGGTAGCCACGCGACCAAAATTAGAATACTTTTATGAATATAAAAGGGCTCTTTCAAATTACCTGTCAATACTAAAACATTAGAAATAGTATACGTTTCCAAATTTGGCTAGCGCAACCTTTACTTTCCAAATCTATTCAAAATTTCCTTTCTCGCCATGACTAAGGGGTTTTCTTGATTTCTTCAATTCTTATCATCATCCAAAGGTGTCTTGGATTCCAAGTATCTAACACACAAATAACACACAAAATCTCTAAAAATAGCAAAACACCTAAAACTAGACAAGAAAGTATAAAACATGAATTAATGGGTAAAAATCCCAAAACTAAGCACTAAATACCCCTAAAATGATGTACCATGACTAGATTATTCTATCACATAAATGGAGACATCAAGACACCCAACTCAAAGTTGTGTCGCCCCAACACAATAAAGATAAGAATAGTAAGGTAGTCACTAATAAATATAGAAGAAGAGGTAGAAAACAAAGAATGACCCTAGTGAAAATATCTTAGAATGTCTCATGTAGTAATGTTAAATAACTATTGCAAAAATAAACCTAATATACAAACAATCGACATATCATAAATTCAAGTCTAGATTAATTTTGCAATGTCAGAAGGAACAGTTTTCACTTAGTTTGATATGGCGGCTATAGGGTGTTCATAGGTCCTAATGTTGTATCCAATGGTCCACCTAACTACTCTATAGTTATTTAATCGTTCCTTAACCAAGTAGTAGAAATCCAAAGGTCTTCACGGTTGTAATGTAGACTTACGGACAGTGTGCTATGTATATTTGGATAATGACAAGTGAGATTTTGTCTCTCTACTCATACTCCATTAACGAATCGCCCCTGGAGCTTGAGTTTCACTCGAAGATGTTCTCACTCAACCCAGTTTCGATGCTTTTTTGTTCGCATCCCTAAATAAACCAATAAAGCTTTTTCACGGTGATTACATACCAATTCTACTTAGTCGGTCCTTTTCATTTTCTTTCTTTCTTTTGGAAGTTGGCTATGGCTCTCTTTTTTATGTGAGATATCATGCCACTTTTCTTTTCTTTTCAATTTTTTTTGTTTTACCCCGACAAAGGGTTACAAAAAAGATCAACATCAGTAATAGCACAATTACAATGTATAAATTCCCAATTCTAGTGTTTCCCAATGATAATTCCCACCACCCCAAACTTAAGCTCTAAAGACGACTTGTCTCCGGGTTGCGATTTGAGTGCGGGTCATATGGATAAGTCCTATAAATTAATGGGTATAGCTTGTAATGTGAATAATATAAGGCTTTAAAAAGGCTAATAGAGGGCTGAGACGGATAATAATATTCAATTAAATGGGTGAGAATGCTAAATGCTTCAAGTGGCTTATGAAAGAATTTCCTTATTCGTTTTTCTAACTTTACTAGATCTCATCACTTTTCACTTTTAGTTCATAGATTAAGCGGGTTTATCAACTAAAATTAGACCTCACGTTCTACACACCTCCCAAGGCTCCCTAAGATTCAATTTTTCTTCTTACGCATTGCTCATTAATCTTCCCTATCCTTTACTTACGGTTTCAATGCATACAAGCGTGGTGTGACATTATTTAAGAACATACTACCTAATATCATTGACCTAACTAAAAACATACTCAATAGGGACACTTACCATATTCTATGCCAATTCCTAACCTACAAAATTTAAATTTTATGCAAAGATTTTTTTTTTAAATAGGGACAACGAATTCCCATCCTCAACTCAAAACTGAGTCGTGTCCGTACGACTAAAAAAAGACTCAATAAAGCAAATGAAATTTAAACTACAACTACTTAACACATGAGAAATTAAGGAGAGAGATTAGAAGACGTTATATGGCCAAAGACTATGTTTTTCCATTCGTAATTAGAAGGAGAATCGTCTTGTATTTCCAACATAACTATGAATCTATCAATATTATTGGCTAACTTCAGTTGTTGTATGATGGTGCAATGATTTCTTTCTTCTAGCCTATTGATTCTCTTCATCAACATCATTGTCCATTCAGGAGGTTTAGGTTCATACTTAATTGAACTTTCTGGTGTTCATGAAGATGAACCATGATCTTTGGTTGTTGGGTCTTTTTCTTTCGGTTTGGCCAGAATTCTCTTTCTCGTGTTATATTTACGTAGTGGTTGTGTGGGTACCTCGAGCTTTGGCTTCTTTGCAACCGACTCATCAATGATGATGGCTTTCTATTTTGTTGCTCCAGGAAAATTCTTATTCTTCCATGTGGGTTGACTCACCCTCTTGTAATCCATAACATCCGCTCTTCTTGACATCTCTATTAACCCACAACTCAAGATGCACCAAGTATAAATTAAGTTTTATGAATGGTTGGTGTGTCTTGAAGTTGTTGTTTTGATGGTGGATTTATGAATAATAAAGGAAGGATATAAGTTTTCTTGTGATGGAAGAAATCTTGAAACTTGATAATATTTTGTGTTTTGTGGTGTTATGGAATGTATTTGATGAAGATTGTGTGTTTATGGAAGATGCGGGAGAGATTTGTTGGTGTGTTTGAAGGTTTTCAAGCTTCCATGGTGTTTTAAGGAGTATGGACTGATATATTTGTTTTGGTGAAGTTAGAATAAGGTAGGATTAGGTTTTGTGGTGTTTAGAGACCCTAAGGACTCTCAAATAAGCCTCTTAACCGCCACCACACCGGTATGCCAGTTAGATGGCCAGGTTGCCAGTTCTTCGTCATGTGGTTCCCAAACCAATTCTTCATCCACCCAAGTGTCCATATAAAGTTCCATTCTAAGGACCATAATTTAACAAATGATTTTATATATAAAAATTTACACAACTTATAGGTCTGTAAAAACCAATATTTTCTATACTAACACATTTATATGTTTATTCCCCCCCCCCCCCAATTTTTTAGAAGAAAAGTGAATTAACTTAAAAATCTTTTATCATACACAAAGGTGATTGATTCAAAAAATTAGTCGGGATGGCCATAAACAATAGAAATCATACTCTCCACATACCATGTATATCAATTTTACAATAATAAATATTTTTGGAGCAATGAATTTGCTCTATATTACAACTTTTCTTGGCTAAGACAGCCAAACCCCCAGACTTGCCTATTGGGTCAAAATAGACAATAATATTCATATATATAATTTAGTATTTAGCTTCAAAATTAAAAATAATAGAACAATACCTTGGTACGGTTTTATTTAATAGAATCAATCAAAGCGAGCTCTGTCAAGGGTGTACCAGCCCCTTTACAGCTCCAAGAGTAAACCATTGAGGAGCTTGTGGTTGTTGTGGGACAACCCCTCAAACCTCTCCAGCCTTCATCGAACAATCCTCTTCCCAATGACCCATTTCCTCCTAAATATCGTTATAATCCTCTTCATCCTCCACCGTCTCTTCAACCTTCTCACCTTCCCCATCTAGCATAATAGCGTCTTCATATTTGGAGATGGGAGTTGCTGAAGAACCAGAAGAGGCATTCGAGACACCTAACTGAATATCCAATCGAACTTGCCTCGTAGGTAATTTCTACTTCTCAAGAGAGCCGAATTGAAGAAGAGGACTTGAGATTTCAATAATGGAGCGGGCGATAAAGACATTATTAGAGAAAGGATTTTTACGGTTATGTTAAAACTGTATATTGAGCTTTGACGGAGGGCTATTAAGAAAAGCAAGCTCATCTTTGAAAAATGACCCCCAACTTTTGTTTTATTTAAAAGTGAGGCCTCCTTTAGGCCCAATTGTCTAATTGACTGAGTCATATGTAATTTTTTGCAACAAGAGTCATTTGACCTCTTTTGACCATCTTCCTCTCCTTCATAATCTGAAGAAGAAATACTTTTTTCTGAAACATCAATCTTGTCAGCCTCACCAAACCCATTTACATGTCTAATCTTACCTTTCAACTTTTTCTTAGGTTGTCTAGGTTGTCCAAAGCCTATTTGAAACTTTTGAATTCCCACCTTGAAGATAAAGCCACCAACACTACCATTGCCAATAGCCAAAGAATCAGGAGTCGATATCCACTTATCCAATTTAACAGTCAATTTTGTTGGGTTATCACTTCCGGTTCCTCATGAGATACCAGACCACACTCATAACGGAAATCTCATACTTATAAGAGATCAACACGGTTGTCGATATTTTTGAAAAAATTAAAACCCATATTGAAGAGGTTTATTGATTGGCCAGGTGATTATAACACGAACTGTTGAACACTCTTGAAACTTCTTTGGGTCTTGTAGCAAGATTTCCTCTACTTTACCCATTTTTTCTGCAATTTTTCTAACTTTGCTCTCTCTAAAGAAAATAACGGGTATACAATCCATTCGAACCCAGGACGGGTTTTTAATGACTTCATCCCGTTGATGTTCTTTAGAATATAGATAGGGTTGTAAATGAAACGATTCGAGTCTAGTACTAGATGTGCAAGCTTGTTAGATAAAATTTACGTGTCGAGACGAGTTCAAATTTTAACGAGTCGAGCCGAATTTTTTTTTTGGACATTTGGAGGTGCCTAGGCACCGGAAATAAAGACAATTATCCTATCCCTAATCTACTTAATTTAGATGACAAGTCAAAAAAACTAAGCGAATTTCGACGAACGAGCGTTGCCCCGTGTCTAGCTTCCTTTGCAAGCTTATCCGCCTTACTGTTGAGCTTCCTATTAATGTGCTGGAACGTGATTTGCCCGAGCTCCTCAGAAGTGTGGATAATCTTGCGCAGGATGGGTTGGATATTCCAACGCGCTGCTGACACCTGCTTCGTACCTTGAATAACATCAAGGTTATCAGAATATATAACTATTTTCTTTCTTGGACAATTTGCCCCTATTTGTGCCGCTTTGAGAACCGCATTAGCTTCCCCTTCCAAGGCTGAGTTGCAGTCGATGTTGTAGCTTTGTTCGAAAGACGTACTACTGTTGTTATTTACTCCTATGATTGCTACCCCGGTTGGCTCCCATTTGTTGTTAAACGAGGCATCACAAAAGAATGTCAAATCTTGACTTTGCTCCTCCCTACTTTTATCAATGCTTTCTTCTTCTGCTTTCTTAAAACCAATGTAGTTTTCCGCTGTCCAATTTATTCCATGGATTTCTTGCATTAATTTTTTTGAAGCGATGTTTATTCCTGTTCCACATACTGAAACCCCCTCGTGTATTGCTTTCATCTTTGCTTTCCAAATGTTCCAAAGATTAATCATAATGAAGTCTCGTACTATATTTTCTTCCCATCCTCCCTTTGTAAAAGTTTCGATGATTTTTAAAAACCAATTCTCTATTGTCCCCTCCCAATTGTCTTGAATTCTTATCTGTAGGATCGATCTGGCCCAGATATCTTTGCACATATTGCAATAGAGAAGTAGGTGTTCAACATCTTCATAGTTGTGGTTGCACCATAAACAGTTTGTCGCATCCGCACATTTTCTCTTATATCGGTTGTCTCTGGTCGGTATCGCATTGTTGACTATTCTCCACATAAATAGTTTGATTTTTTTGGGATGTTGGAGCTCCAAATAGTCTTCCAGATTGGTGAGTCTTGCATTGCCTTGGTTCTCATTGTTGTTGCCTTGTTCATGATTTGCCCTTAAGTTATAACCTTGTATCCCGTTTTTGTATTGAAAGCACCGTCTTTTGAGAACGGCCATATTAGTTTATCCTTGTTATCTATTTCTTTGATCTTCGTCTTTTTTATAAGATGTATGATAGGCTCGGGGAATAGGTCATCCAATTTCTCTGAATCCCATTCATCTTTGTCTTCCTTCATTAGTTCATTAACTTTTGTAATAGTAGTGCCTTGAGGTTTTTCTAGTTTCCAATCAGTATCTATCCACTTATCCTCCCATATATTCGTATCTTTACCATCTCCTATCATCTTTATTCCATGTTTTTTTATAAAATCTCTACCTTCTATAATACTTGCCCAACTCCATGTTCTACTTTGTCTGAGTTTGCAATTCATTAGATTAGACTTATTGAAATAAATACCTTTGAGTAATCTTTCCGCTAGATTATTGGGGTTATTCATTAATCTCCATGCTTGAGCTGCTAGTAATACCGTATTCATCTTTTTAAAATCTTTGAAACCTAGCCCTCCTATTAATTTACTCACTGCGATTTTTTCCCAGGCGACCCAATGTATCCTGTTTCTTTCACCTGAACTCCACCAAAAGTTAGATATAGCTGATATAAGTTTATTACAAAAGCTAATTGGAAAAGAGAAAATAGACATGTAGTAATTCGGAATTGCTTGGAGAATGGATTTTATAAGTACTTATTTGCCCCCTTCTGAGAGTAATTTTGCTTTCCATCCTTCTGTGTTTTTGAAAACTCTTTTTGCTATCCAATCCAGGGATTCCACCTTTGATCTTTTATGGCATAATGGAATCCCTAGGTAGTATCCTAAACCTTCCGTCTCTGTGATATTCATTATTGTAGTTATCTCTTCTTTTATCTACCCTAGTGTTTCTTTACTGAAGAGGATGGCTGATTTGTGCAAGTTGATTTGTTGTCCTGATCCCGCACAATAGATATCCAAACATTCTTTAAAACGTTCAATATTCATATCATCTAGTTCTAGAAAGAACAAAGAGTCATCTGCGAATAAAAGGTGAGAAATCGTCGGGCAGTTTCTATTTATTTTTATGCCTTTGATCACCTTTTCGTTAATATAATGGTTGATAATACTAATGAGAGATTCTGTCATAATAGAAAAAAGAAAAGGAGATAGGGGGTCCCCTACCTGGTTTAAAATTCTCTAGTCTTTCTCCATTCAAGTTAATGTTAAACGAAACAGACGTGATACAGTTTTCCATCCATTTAATCCAAGTTTCACAAAAACCTAATTTATTTAACACTTTAAAAAGGAAATCCCATCTTACCTGATCATACGCTTTTGCCATATCAATTTTTATTGCTGCCATATGCTTTTTGTTCTTCTATTTTCTACTCATAAAAAAAGATATTTCCTGCGCTATAACAATATTATCCTGAATAGCCCTACCTTTAATGAACGCCGATTGCGTAGGTGATATAATAGTGTTCATAATATCTCTTAATAGGTTAGAAAGAATCTTAGTAATAATTTTATAGATAAAATTGACACAAGAAATCAGCCTTAAGTCTCCTAAGTTCTCTTGAGTAATACCTTTTGGAATCAGGGTGATAAGCGTGTCATTAATCATCTCAACTGAACAATTGTTCTCAAAGAAACCTTCAATAATACGTATAACATCAACCTTAATTATTTCCCAAAATTATTTATAAAACTTACCATTGAGTCCATCTGGTCCCGGTGCTTTTGAGGCCGACAATTCCCTAACTGCTCTTTCTATCTCTTCCGTTGTTGGTTTTTTTGTTAATTCCACATTCATGTCATTCGTGACTCGAGGTTTTATAAATTCAATTGCCTTCTGCATATCATCTTCTATATCGATATTATCTTTAAATAAATCTTTATAAAAGCTTTGGAAACAGTTTTTAATGTTTTCTGAGTCATCTGTCCATTCACCGTTCATGTCTTTTATTCTGGTTATTCGATTTTGTTTCCTACGCTTAATAGTGGCTAAATAGAAGAATTTGGTGTTTTTATCCCCGTATGTGAGCCAGTTTTGTCTTGCTCTATCACACCAATATTTTTCTTCTTTCGCGTATTCTATCTTAATTCGTTCTTTAATATCATTTTCTTCTTTCGAAGTATCTCTACCATCATTTGTTTTATTAATTTTTATCAGTTTTTCTTGTAGGTCCTTAATAGTCTTTTCATGATTCCTAAAGTTTTTTGAACTCCACTTGGTTAATTCTTTTTTAGTATACTCCCTTTTTTTATAAAGTTTGGTATGGGAATTGTGTCATAAGGAATTTTCCAATACTTATCAATTATATCTTTGCAATTATTATTATCTAACCACCTACTCTCAAACTTAAAGTATTTCTTCCCTATTTTCATATTCATATCATAATGTAAAAGTAGGGGGCAGTGATCCGACCCTATTGCTGGAGGTATGTAAATGTGTGCTCTCGGGAACTTCTCCATCCATTCGTAGTTTGCCATTCCTCGATCTATCCTTGTTTTGACATTCTTTTCCCCTTCCATCCTGTTAGACCAAGTAAAGTAACACCCGTTAGAATTTATTTCTGCTAAAGAATTCTTATGAGTAAAATCAACGAAAGAATTAATATGGGTTATGTTTGCTTGATTTCTACTTTGTTTCTCCGTTATATTGAGTATCTCATTAAAATCACCTAAAATCATCCAAGGTTCCTCAATATTTTCACTCCATTTAGTTATTTCATCCCAAATCTCAATTCTTTGATTAAAGTCATTAGGGGCATGTAAGAAAATCATATAGTACGAAAAGTCAATTTCATCAATTAAAGCGATAATAAAAAATTTGCAACTAAAAACGACACAAAGATGCACATTAGAGTGCCACAAGAGTAAGAACCCCCCGGAGTGGAAAGAGGTTCTAGAGGGTTCGACAAAAAAGGAATTACTAAAGCCAAATCGTGCCACAACATCTTGAGAGTCCATCTCTCTCATCATCGTTTCGCAAAACGCAACCACGAAATTGAGCTATCATCGAGCTGATTCTTGATAATGTTAAGGGCGCTCGTATTCCCTGAACATTCCAAAATAATGTAGTCATTTGAACTTCGCGGCTTTTTTGGAGTTGCCGCCTCCACTTTCCTCCTCCTTTTCCTCTTTAGGTTCGAAATTTGGATCATATTTATGTTTCATCTTAGCTGAGCTCTTCTTGTTTCCGCTCTTGCTCCAATCATTAACTTCATCTCTCGTTGCCATTATTTTTGACTGTCTGTTACAAAAAAACTCAGGAAAGAAAGAATTACTGTAACACAAATGGGAAAAGATGAGGTCAGAAACTGTAGTAAACCAGTTAAAGTGGGGAATATGGCTAAGGGGAAAATTGAAAAAAATGTCAACTGGTGTAGTCGGGGAAAGGTAGCGAGTTTTACCTGTCTTTAAAAGAAGGAGTATCATAACAAAACAACAGGTTACTTCAGTAGGAAAGAAAAAACTTGAAAGATTCTTCATTTCTTGTTTACCCTTTTCGCGAACATAATAGGATTTGTATATTAGATTCCCTTTTTTGAAAACATCAGAGCATTTGTAATTGTTATTAATAGCTGTAATAAGTAATGCTTTTGCCCTAAATTGCTGAGACTTGTAATAAGGTTTACTGTAAAACAGACCAGGAAAGAGACTAGTATTCGAAATGTTAGAAAATGTAATTTGCCTGCATACTTTTAATTTTGATGAGGTAACACAGTCCACAAAGGAGAGATATTTGTAATAGAAGGTATAACAGCAGGAAATAGGATAGAAGGATGTATTACCCGATTGTATGTTTATATAATCCGTACTTACAGACTGTTTTGGCTTTTTAAGTGCGAGTGCCATCAAATAGTATGGAGTTTGTGAGTTTTGGCCACTGCACCGCTTCATACCGCTGCACTTCTTTCCTTCTTCTTCATTGTTACTTGCTGTAATTGTTGTTGTTGGATAATTAATTTTGTCATAGCCCCGTTTAATTATGTCGTTAGGGCACGCTCGCCCTTCAGTTTCTTGCTTAACCTTCCACGTTTCCACTGCTGCTATATATGATCTCCTCCTTCCTTCCTTACCTATCAACGACAAAAGACCAATACAAAGCCTCATAGTAATAAAACTAACCCCAAGACCGAAGAGATTAAGGATCGGTCTAAAAATCCCATCTGGGAAAATTAAACCAGGCTTCGGATCGAGGATGGGCTCGTCTTCCTTAGCATCTATTCTTCCACCTAATCCCTCGTCTACTAACCGCCATTTGAAAGGTCTCAACATTGGTGTAGCAATAGGTTTTCTTTTCCAAACGTCAAACCCTTCTTTATTAATATCCTTTTCTTTCTTTCTTTCCTAAGTTGACTCATTTGACCCAGGTGTCATTCTCCACTTAAAAGACTTGTTTTCTGATTTCTTTAGTCGAGCCGAATTTTTAAAACTTGTTTGTTAACATATTAAACGAGCTTTTTCGAGTCGAGGTCGAGTTATTAAAGAATAATTTGTTTTTTTATAGGTTTAATAATATATTTTATTAATAATTAAAACATGAATTCAGATTCATAAATAATAAAGAGTTAACGAAGAAGTTAACAAAAGAGTTCGAACAAACTTTTTTGGTCGTTTGTATAAACAAGCTAGTTTTTTTTATGAGTCGAGCTCAAATTGCTCAAACACCATCAAGAATTTCCCCAAAACAACATCTCACAACCCTTATGGTATAATCCCGTTGGGCTCATCTCAAACCTAACTTCTTTTCTCCACACCTTACGAAGGTTATTGGATCTGATCGGAATTCGTAACATAACATTCAAAAGTACCCTCGTCCCCAAATCATCAAAGCTACCCTATTTCCCTTAAATCAAAGTCTTTTTACTACAATCTCACCCAAAATCATTTCCTGCTCACGTCATTATCTCGAATGCGTAACGTCATGAAGCTGAGCGGCTCTTCAATTTGTTCTTCTTTGTTATACTTTAGATCTTCGCTTTCTTCCTTGAACAAAATCGGTAACCCATTTCCCCTTTTCTTTTATTCTTCAAATTCATCTTTTGATGTTATCAGTAGTGCCGAAGATGCTCGTTTTACTGTGACACAAATGATCCGAAAGCGACTTTCTGTTGTAGACTACACTAAGCTATTAAGTAGTGCTGTGAAAATGAAAAATTACCGTTATGCTCTTTCTCTATTCAGAGAAATGCGTGTTTTTGGGGCTCCGGTAGATATTTACACCATGAATATAGCTATAAATTGTTGCTGCTCTTTAGAAAAAAGCAATATGGGTTTTGCGGTATTAGGCTGTCTCTTTAAAAGCGGTCGTGTTCCTGATGTGGTTACTTATAACACCCTGATAAAGGGCCTCTTTGGTGAAGATAAAGGAGATGAGGCTGTCAGATTATTCCTAAAGTTAACAAGTGAAAAACATTGTGAGCCAAGTGAAGTTACTTTTGGTATTATCATAAATGGTCTTTGCAAATGTGGACATACGGTCAAGGCTCTTGAATGGCTACGTGTATTTGAAAAGGGTATTATTAAACCTGAAATTCATGCTTATACCACCATTGTTGATAGTCTATGCAAGGATGGCATGGTAGATGACGCCATTAAATTATTTTCTGAGATGAAAGATAAGGGCATAACCCCAAATGTATTCACTTATACTTCGTTGATCCATGGATTCTGTAACTTTGGTAGGAAGGAAAAGGCTGAGGTGTTGTTGATTGAGATGTTGGGTTATAAAGTCATTCCAGATGTACACATATTCAACAAATTGGTGGATTCATATGGTAAAGAAGGATTAGTTGAAGATGTAAATAGATTTATAGAGATGATGATTAAAATAGGCGTAAAACCAAACTTAGTTACTTATAATGCATTGCTCCATGCATATTGTTTGCAGGGTGAAATGGAGGAAGCTATGAGTGTCCCGAGTACTATGCTATCTAGAGGATACAAGCCTGATGTTCAAACATATAACATGCTAATTAATGGTTTGGTGAAGAAAGGGTGGTTCGATAAGGCTTTTCAACTTTATGAAGATATTCCTTCATATATGAAGAAACGTGGGTTCTTGCCAAATAGTGTGACGGCCTACAATGTTATAATACAGGGGTATCTGAAGAAAGATAAGAATGAAGAGGCAATTGAATTAATCAATGAAATGAAACAACATGGTTTCTCATTGGAGGCAGCTACTTGTGAAATCATATATGAACGAGGTTCTCAACATCCTAAGCTCTTTAATATGATTTAGTATTAAGTGATGATTTGTCTCTTTTATCACAGTAATATAACAAACTATGCTAGGTAAGGTTCAAAAAGATGTATAAACTTATTAAATTAAAGATCCACAATTCCTTTCTTTCTCTAGCATATACTGTAGTCAAGAAAAGAACAACTCAACATTTATTAACTCACTTTTATATATAGTAAACCAGACATAGCTACAAAGTAAGATGGTACACCACCAAATTTATCTGATACAACCGTCTTAAATTCAGCTAAACGATGATAGCAAATATTTAGCCTGTGCTAGCTTTACATCAGCCCTTGCTGGGTTTCTATAATAGTAATTTAAACACCACTTTTTATAAATTTAGCCATTTAAATAGGAGTAGAAAACTTAGAGTTAACCAATAAATTTGAAGGGATGATCGGGCAAACCCTCAAATTTAAAAGCTGCAATAACACCAACACAATCACGCTTCAATTTTACATGAGGATAATCAGGATCTCCAAATCCACCTTTCTTTACCTCTTATATACAAAGAGTTTGTTTGAATACTCACTTTTTTATATCGTATTGGTACCTATGATTTTTCAATTTTAAGTAAAAACTATCTCCCTTCAATTTTTGAATTTTAATTTGTGTATAATTTTGCTTTGTTGGTAGTAGTAGTATCTGAGCATTGCATTGGGCTGCTGTAAAAAAGTAAATTGATAATATCTTTTCTTTTAGTATGAACACTCAGATATTTCAAAATATAAAGCTTCCTAAAACAATCACTTATATTGGTATCCATAGTATCAAATGATTCTCTTACCTTGTTTGCATTTAAAGATGTCTATAATTTTGTGAAGATATGGGTAATAAAGCAATACGGCATGGTGGGATCTTGGACAAAACTTTGTTGATTTATGAGTAGTCATCCACTCTATTCGTGAATCTTGTAGAAAAATATAGTCATACTTACTGAAACAAAAAGAATTTTTATTGTATGTTCTCGATACTCATAAAATGACTGATACAGGAATACATAGGCTACCTAAAGTGATGGGTTACAAAGAGAAGTTACTTTCTATAAAATAACAAAAATAGTCATGTAAAATGAAGTATTTAGATCTCTTTTGATTTTTACAATATTCTATTTTTTTGGACGTAAATTACAATATTTTTTGAGCCAATTAGAGATTAATGCCTATTAAAAAACTTATTTAGAAAAAGGTGCCATAATAAGATTTTTTTATAGAAAAATGCCCCATCCCAAACTACCCTTATAATTAACAATTAAAAAAAAACAAAACAAAAACTAATAAACACACGCGCGCGTCCGTGAATTTTTTTTTAAATCGTCATAACTAATTCTAAAAAAATCAAAAAATCAAAAAAAAAAATTATATATTTGGATAAAGCAAATTAATATTTACGTCTATGATTTTTTTTTAGAATTTTTAGAATTTTTTTGAATTTTTTAATTCGCAAAACATGGAATTCCATGTTTTGATATAAGAAATTTGTTTCCTGTAGACACGAAATTCACTGTTTAAAACATGGAATTCCATGTTGTGCGAATTAAAAAAATTTAAAAAAAATCAAAAAAACCAAAAATTTCAGAAAATTCTGAAAAAAATCATAGACGTAAATATTAATTTGATTTATCCAAATATGATTTTTTTCGATTTTTCTGATTTTTTTTAATTAGTTATGGCGATTTTAAAAAAAATTCACGGACGCGCGCGTGTGATGAAATTAGTAGTAGGTGGTGGTGGTGGAGGTGGTGATGGTTGTGGTGGTTGTAGTGGTGGTGGTGGTTGTGATGGTGGAGGTGGTGATGGTGGTGGTGGTGGTGGTGGTGGTGGTGGAAATACTCTATTATTTGTTTAAGATTTAAAAATAAATATTGTATTAAAATAAAATAATATATTTAATAATAAGGATAGTGTAGGTATAAAAAATACAAAGGGGATGTTTTCTATAAATAATTGTTCTATTAGGCATTTATCTCTAAATAAGAAAATTAGAGGCTTAAAAAAATTAAAGGCATCATTAAGGAGGCATTTATCTCTAATTACCCCATATTTTTATTCACATCTTATATTTTACAACTTTCATAAAACGCATTTACTTTCTAAGTCATATAACACTTTGGATTTATATTATAAGACCACATTCCAACTAATAGTTAGAATGAACCTAATACGGATGAAAAACCCAAATAACCCTCCCCTTTTCTATGATTCACTGATAAAATCCCAAAACCTACCTCCAAAACCCATTATACCCTCGCAACCCAAACCCAATTCTCTCTCCCTTCTCTGTTTCTATCTTACAAACCATCCCCACCACCATCGCCCATCCCACCCTACCTCCTTAACCCCCGCGCCACCACCATCACCTCAACACCATCCCCACCCAGAATCACAATTCCCTACCAAATCCACCATCCTCATCACTGTCACCACCTACCATCTACGTCAACAACAGACCAACCCGTGGCCCCTCAACCCCTGCACCACCACCATCAACAACATCACACTCTTCCGTGATGGGCTCACCGTGGTCCATAATCGCCGCCTTCAAAGCCCATATGCCTTCTCTCTCTCATATTCACCTACAACCAAAGCCCTTAACACCAACCCCACCCCCACCCCCTACCCCCTTCGCCACCCTACGATAAACTGACGGATATATCTACCATTGAAGACCGCACCCCATCGTGGCCATCTTCACCAACAAATTTGAAGCCGCTCTCTGCACCACCACAACGAAGGTCTGACATCGCCGCTTCCAACACCATCTGAAAACCCTACCCCACCATGTGTCCAGCCCAAGAGAAACAACATCGTGGGTACAACCTCCATCTTCATCAGTAGGCTCGTGAGGCTTCACCATCCACACCATGGGGCGAGCCTAATCAATTTCACCATCCACACCATGGGGCCAGCACATTCAATTTAACCATCCACACCATGGGGCCAGCCCATTCAGTTTCACCACTGTGGGTACATCCTTTGAAGATTAACTCTGGATTTTTTTTTTCATTTTGGCTAGTGTTTTTTTTACAATCAGTGAGTTTGAGGATGATCTTGTACTTCAGATATTGTTCTACTTCGATCATTTTTGGATTTGATGTTCTATTCAGACATTTTTTTGATGTTTTTGTTCATATGAATATGGTTTTGCATTCTTTATGTTGTTCTACTTCGATCATTTTTGGAATTGATGTTTAATTCAGAGATTTTTTGATGTTTCCGTTCATATGAATATGGTTGTGTATTCTTTTTGTTGTTCCAGATTTTTGTTGTTTGTTAAGTTTTGCAATTCTTTTCATTTGTTGTTGGATATCATTCCCTTGTGTGGGGCAGGTTGATTGGAATGGAACATGGGTACAACCTTTTGTTGTGATAAATCGACGCGGGTCTATACCCATTACGGGTATAATATCTGAAAATGGCTGGGTCCGTGCCCATCGATAAAAAAAGATTGAAGTAAAATAGGGATGGGTACGTACCTGATGTCTCCTCATTTGTGATAATAAAATCTATTTCCGAGACATCATTTTAGGCGTATTTATTAGTTTATAGGTCGATTTGAGCTTAATTTAGTGCACTTTCCTATTTTGAGTCTTGATTTAGTAACATAATATTTTTAGAGCATATTGGGTTTAATTGTTTATTTAGTGTGAAGCTTTAAAGATAATTATGGAGATTGATTAAAGTCCAAGTCAAAGACTACAAGATATGGAAAGAGATTTGCATGGTAATTGTAGATAAAGGAAACAAAAGCTAAAATCATGGAAAAGGAAAAGGTGCCTAAATCTGAATATCTGCAGCAACGCCTAAAGAAGTGGTGATAACTCCAAAACCATGCCGATTTTGGAAGATTCCTTTCGTAGCGACGTAGATAATTCTGTGACGATTCTTTTGGTATATTGTGGAGCAAAAACCGACCAATAATAAAGAAGATATGTTCAAAACAGTTCAGCAGTAATTATCTTTATTTCCATACGAATTTGAGTTGGGCTTGGAGTCCATTACTTAAGCTCTCCTTCAAGAAACGAATTAGGTCAACCTATACACTATAAATACAGCCTCTTAACACTCTTAAATCATCCTTGGTGAAACCTTAAACCAAGAGAAAGCTTACAACACAAGAAAAGAAGTCTGGAAGGAGTTGTTCATCACAATGTCTTCTTCTACCTTTGAATTTGTAATTTTTTCTTTTCTTGCATGAACTAAATTTATTTAGCTTGAGTTTTTGCATATATGTATGAACCCTAGTTTTGATTGACATCTATCTAATTTGGTTTTTTATATTTTAAATTGAATTATAGTTTTTATTCTCTGTTTATGTGTTTGGATTTATATTCTGTGTTCTTGTGGATCACGACCATATAGAATTACCATCTAGTAGTTAGGTCACCATTGACAATGGTGTTTAATTACATGTTTAGCACATAACGTCTAGTATTCGGTTTAGATCTGACAAATCAACCTAACTAGATAATCACTATGGTTTAGTACATGTTACTATTTACCAATTACAGGAACAGTTTGCTTAGGAAGCCTTATTGACACAGGTAAATCCTATTTAAAACTACCTAGCATAATTGGAACCGATTATTGAAATACTACATAATTCACCCTTACATGTTTAGAACGGCAAAACTAGTGGGGATTACATGCTATTGACTCAAGCTATATTCTCATACTACTTCTCTTTCGTATTTAATTTTCTGTCTTTAAATTCTTAGTTTTAATTAGTTTAATTAGAAAACCAAATAAATATCTATTTGTCTTTACTTTTATTGCGTTTTATTTTTTCTAGCTTTAATTATTTGCACTTGATTATTGCATAAGATTCTCCTAACCTTCGTAGTCTCTACAGAACGAATCTTACTTATTTTCTAAAACTTGCATACGATCTGTATACTTGCAGAACCGTGCTCAGTCTAGGGTGATTATTTGCTCTTTATTTATATCTTATTTTATCACACCCTAGGCCCCACCAGTATTCATGACGAACAAGGGTAAAAAAGTCAAAAATCCAACCAGAAAATTGGAAAAGTGCCTTACAAAATAACTTTTGTAACTTGGACTTAAAATATAAAGTTTGTGGATTTCATGCCTTAATTTGTATTTTCCTCATAATTGCTTCCATGTGTTATTTGTCTTGACCTACGACTTGTGATATCTATCATCAATTATCTAAATTACAAAAAAAAAGTTCTAGTCTTTATATTTAGGAGGTCTAAATTTAGCGGTTTGGATTTTTGGAGTACGGATTCCGCGTGGTTGCACTCTACATGTGATGGTTAAATCAAGTCTCCTTGGATTCTCCATCTGTAAAAGTCTATAAAACAAAAACTAAAAGACAAAAGCGTAAAATAGAACTAACTGAAATAAGACCACAAGATAATATGCACAAGGACTAACGATGTAGTCCTCGGTTGCGGCGCCAAAAACTTGGTGTCGCCTAAGGTGTGATAAAATAAGAAGATAAATAAACGCAAATAAACACCCTAGGCTAGCACGGTTCTGCAAGTATACAGGACGTATGCAAGTTTTAAATGATAAATAAGATTCGTTCCTCAGAGACTACGAAGGTTAGGAAGAACTTATGCAATAATCAAGTGCAAATATTAAAAGCTAGAACAAATAATACGCAGAGAAATAAAAGACAAATAGATTTTTATTGGTTTTTGATTAAGAAAATTAAACTAATAAAATAAAGACAAAAAATTAAATGCAAGAGAAGAAGATAGTATGAGAGTTTAGCTTGAGTATTTAGCATGTAATCCGTACTAGTTTTGCCGTTCTAAACATGTAAGGGTGAATCATGTAGTATTTCAATAATCGGTTTCAATTGCGCTAGGTAGTTTAAAATAACCTGTGTCAATAAGGAGTCCTAAACAAATTTTTCCTGCACTTGATTAAATGGCAATACACCAAACCATGATGACTATCTAGTTAGGTTAATTTGTCAGGTCTAAACCTTATTCTAGACGTTATGTGCTAATCCTATAGTTAAATATACCGTTTTCAATGATTATCTAACTACTATGAAGGTAATTCTTTATGGTCGCGATCCACAAAGAACACATAATATAATTTCCAACACATAAACAGAGAAATAAAACATAAATTCAATTTAAAACATATAATTCCCAAATTAGATAGATGTCAACCAAAACTAGGGTTCATACATTGTTGGCATATAGCCTCCCTTATTAGGTTGTTTTAATGTGACAAATCCTCTTGTGTTTAGTGTGCTAATTTCTATTGTTATTGACATTCTTTCTTGCACTCTATTTTCATCAAAAAGCTCTTTCTTTATCTTGTTGTTCATATCTATTGTTTTATCTTAAGAAACTAATTCTCACACAAAAGCTATTAACCTTATATTTATGTATATTGAGAATTAGCTTTAGTGTTCAACTTCAAAGATTCTTAAAATGATGATTACAACAACTTTCGTGAAGAAGATTTATTGATCCAAGTCATTATCCTTCAAAGATTACTTGGCGCGGTACACCGGACCAAGGTTGCGGACCAGGGTTGCGGTTCATTGATTAGTCCAAACAGTAAGCTCAAAGTTAAGTCGAGTAGCTCTGCGGTGCACCGGACCATATCCGCGGTACACCGCACAAAAGGGTTTTATGCACAAAAGACAAGCCATAAGGAATATATCCGTTGGGAGATTAATAGATCCGTTGGACCCAAGTCTTATGACCGTTGGAAGCCATTTTCTTCTATAAATTGAAGCTCTTTGAAGGCTACAACTACACCAACTAATTACAAACATTAAGGGGCTTAATTGCTATCATTCAAGAAGGTGTCAAGTGCTATACATAGTCAAATTCAATCTTAGTGAGCTTATAAATCCTTTCAAGGAGTTAATCAATTAAGCCACAAGGTTCTATCCACTCAAGAAGGAGTATACAAGCTTATAGTCACATCCACTCTATTAGGAGTTTTAGTTACAAGCTTTAATTAGCAAACCTTTAAACACTTTGTTGCTATCCTCTTAAGTCTAGGTCTTGTAATAGATAGATTAAGAGAGAATTCAAGTATAGGGAGTATACTTGGTGTCCTTGTGTTGTGATTACGCAAGTGGTTTGTCCTTCGTGTTATCGAAGAGTTTGTAAAGGTTATTGTGTTCTCGACCCGGTTAAGAGAGACACGGGAGCTTAGTGAAAAGCTTGAAATCCTAAGGAGGCTTCCTTAGGTAGTGGATGTAGGGAAACCGAACCACTATAAATCGTGTGTATCTTTCTATCCCTACTCTATTTACTTTCCGCACTTTATATGTTTGATAATATGCTAGTATGAATATTGTGATATTGATTATCTAGTTTATCTAACATATTGCCATCTAGAGTAGTTAGAGATTAGAAACTCGTTTTACTTGTATCAATTATATATCGAACCTCTTAGCTTATCCATTGCATGATCCCTTAAGAGTTTGATATATTAGTTGACTTAGAAGTTTCTTCCTTAAACTTATAATTGTCCAAAAGATTTTTAATTAGGCATTAATCTTATTAGTAATCCTATTCACCCCCCCTCTAGGACTTCAATTGGTATCAGAGCCTAACTCTACGTGAATAGCTTAATCGTTAGTAGAGTAAACGATATGGAATTTAATCTTTTGGAAAGTTCGTCTTCTACTCGACCTCCACTTTTTGTAGGAACTTACTATTTTGCTTGGAGAACAAAAATGGAGGAATTTATAAAAACCGAAGATCCCGATCAATGGAGAATCGTAAAGGAAGGTCCATTTGTCCCTTATAAAGAAGAGTTAAATGAAGAGGGAGTTCTTAAGCTAAATCAAGAAGAAAAAGATTTTGATGAACTCACCATTGAAGAAAAAGCTAAGCTCACTCAAAATGCAAAACCAATGTACACTCTCATTCGTGGAATTTCCGAAGAAATTTTCTCACAAATGTTAGATTGTAAATCCGCAAAAGAACTTTGGAATCGTTTGGAGTTTTTATATGGAATTGTCGAAAATGACGAAGAAAAAGAAGTCCCAATCCATGATGAATCTCATAACGATTTTAAACCAAATCATGAGGTAGCTCTTTATCCCAACTCTTTATCTCTTCCTTATAATTATAGTGATATTAGGCAAATTTCATCCCTTCTCAAAATTCTTGATTCTCAAATCCACTTGAACAATCTTATGTTAAAAAAGAGTAAAATTGAGCTAAAGAATTGTTTTAAATGTTGTATCACTTTGGATGATATTCTTGGCAATACTAAAAACCCGTGTTTTGAAAACATTTTTATTTTAAATAAATGGAAACATCCTTTGAAGAAAAGCATAGAAGGTTTTAAAAAATTGGATGAAGCGTTTTTCCTCGCTCTTGATACTTTAAAAAATCATCCTTTCTCAAATGTCACTCCTTTTGATCCAAATGACTTTTTCAAAGAAAAATTGTATGTTAGTGAAAATTTGGATATTGGAAAGAATGTGGAAACTTCTTGTTCAAAACCTCTACATGGTTACTCTATTCAAAAAGGAAGTTCTTGCAACTATTGTGGTAAACCCGGTCATCATGCTTCTACGTGCCATTACCATGAACAACTTATTAGTGGATCTTTGATACCTTCATGGGAAAAACCAATATGGATCGTGACAAATGCTAACAACATTTCCGGATCCATTCCACCTCGGTTACCATAGTATTATGTAGTGAAGGTGTTGAGCGTCAAGGAAATGGAATTCTATGCAAAAGGACGTTCAAACCTCATAAAAGGAAAATACGGTGAAATTCTTCCTCTCTTGTTTTTATTTTTATGTTTTATCTCTTGTTTTATGTGTTTTATCAACTTGTGCTTTTATCTTGAAGTTCTTGACCTTTTACTTGCTTAAGTGTTGCTTTATTCTTGCATTGGGTCTTTTTGCACTTTTAGAAAACTTAGGGATTTTTGTGAAATTAACTGTTATATGAGTTTTTAGGTTCTCCTTGGCTTGTCTTTTTAAAACAAAGATGCTCAAAATTATTTTATATCATTCCGAGTCATTTGGGGTAGTTTCGATTGTGTTTCGGGTGTTTTTAAAAGAATCAAAAATTTCATTTTTGTTGACCAAACCGAACACTCGTGCGGTGCACCGGACGATTCCCGCGGTACACCGCACGTAAGGGTTTTAACAGGTTTTGAAGGCCGTTTTTCATTCTAGTCTCTTCATTCCTTCTTTAAAACTTCTCCTCTCCTCCTCCTTGGCGATTTCCGGCCACCCACACTCCGTTTCCACCACCAAAACACCCTCCTTCACCACTTAATCACTCCTCCTTCTCCTTCCTTTATTACCCATCTTGTCTTTCACCATGGTTAGAACTAAGTCTATTGCTAACAAGAAGAAAGCCACCACCGGAGCCTCCTCCAGCCGCCACCGTGAACCATCTCCGGCGAGGTCACCAACACCACCTCCACTCCGGCCTTTCGATGCTCTTCCGGGTAGAACGATTTGCCCTTCGGCTTTTCCCTCCGGTGAAAATTCTCTCTTTAGACTCCTTTCATTTCAAAAATGTCATAAAATCTTTGCTTTTTCGGGTAGTCATTTGGCAATCGGGTTAATCGAAGAATTTTATAATAATTTTGAATATAATCATGCTACTACTTCGATTAAATCAACCGTTTCGGGTACTGTTTTACGTTTAAAGTCAAATACTTTGTGCTCAAAATTTGATATTCCTTCGGATGGTTTTAGCGGATTTTGGTCTAGTGGTTGGGATAACTCGAATATTGATATAGTTGCTCAAAATGAGGTGAATGATTTTGTTAATAGTAGAATGGTTGTACCCGATGGAAGTTGGAATATTCGTAACTTTGATCCGGAATTTATAGTGGCTCACAAGTTTCTTATCTCGGCCATAATTCCGAAAGATAAGCATGATGCAAAACTTATCCCTTATGAAGCTTATCTTTTATATTTGATCTTCACCAAACAACCGATAAACATTATTGCGATAATGTTCAAATGGATGAATCACGCTCGAGCCTCTCGGGATAAAGTCCCTTACGGTATTTTTCTTTCCAAAATCTTTGAAGCTAATGATATTTCTTTTGGAGGGACTAATGTGAAACCAATCAATAAGTCATGGAGTTTCGATTATCACACTATTCTAAGAATGAAATTTGTTATTTATAACAACACCTATGTTTCGGCTTCCACTATTAATCGTATCTCGGATACCACTATTCGTAATCGCATCCTTGAAGCAAAAAGTAGCACCGATGGTCCGGAGCTTGATACTCTTCATTTATTAGTTAACCCAGCCCAACAAAATCCTATTCCTAATGAGCCCACTCCAAGCCAACCCACCAATGTAAACCCTCCTAATCCATCCGGTTTTGAAAGCGCTATGTCTCGTTTCATGGATTATATAGGAAGTAAATTTGTGGCTTTGGAAGATAAAATAGAAAGGAAATTTGGGGTTTTGGAAGAAAAAATAGGGCATCTTGCGAATGAGCTATCGTGTATGAAAAATGATGTCTCGTGTATTCGTGATGATATTGGGAATGGAAGAAGGTCTAGGAGCCGCTCTCCTCGTGATAATCGTTAAAAAATTCTTACTTTGGTGTTTGGTGTTTAAATTTCTCTTCTTATCGTTCTTGGTGGTTTACGGGTCTATTTGCTTATGTGGTTATTTTAGAACTTGTTTTTTATGATGTTTTTATGCTTTTTAATTATGTTTGGGTCCGTGTTTTGGACATCTAGGATATTGCTTCTTTGAATTATTTGAATATTGTGTTTGGATGCTTTGTGTTTTATTTGGATTATTGGTTAAATTTAGTTCGTATTTATCTTGATTGTTAGTTGCGGTTAATCCTTGGATTGTTTTGTTGCTAACATTGTCTTTGATGGTATAGGAACTACTTCTAATCCTTGATATTTGCTCATTGGTCCCTATAGTTTGTGCTTTCTTTCTTTATTCTCAAAATGTTTGAAAAATTGCATTTCGGTCCCCAAAAGATCTTTCAAAATTACATTTAGTCCCCAAAATCTTGAAAAATACATCTTGACCCCTTGCTTTTCAAAAATTACATTTTTATCCCTAAAAATTCTTCAAAATAACTTCAAGTATTCTTATTAGGGAAAATTGTCAATCAAACTTTTTACAAAATTGAAACAAACTCTATGCACTTTGTAAGGGGGAGACTTTGTTTAAATTTTTAAACTCAAATGCTTAAAACATTTTTTATTTTCATATATTGCAACTAATCGTTTGTGTCATTAGAAAGCATATGAAATGAAAATCTTTCGATCAAGGAGTTGGTAAAAATCTCTATCCTTAAGCTCTTACTTTACATATATCTATCGTTGTGCATCTCGTTTTTATCCAAAACTCTTGCATTCATTGTTTTAAATCTATTCACTCGAGTTTTTTGCTCTTCTATTCTTAGTTGTTGTTACCCCGTCTTTTTGATGAAGACAAAGGGGGAGAAATATTATGTGCACTAAAACTTTCAAAACTTGCACGTTTTAAAAACTCACAAATGCATCTCAAATCATATGCTTATTGTGAGGGGGAGCTTTATTTCATTAGTACTTAAACTTTCATATCATTCCTTAGGTGTTTTAGTGAAGGATTTGTCATCATCAAAAAGGGGGAGATTGTTGGCATATAGCCTCCCTTATTAGGTTGTTTTAATGTGACAAATCCTCTTGTGTTTAGTGTGCTAATTTCTATTGTTATTGACATTCTTTCTTGCACTCTATTTTCATCAAAAAGCTCTTTCTTTATCTTGTTGTTCATATCTATTGTTTTATCTTAAGAAACTAATTCTCACACAAAAGCTATTAACCTTATCTTTATGTATATTGAGAATTAGCTTTAGTGTTCAACTTCAAATATTCTTAAAATGATGATTACAACAACTTTCGTGAAGAAGATTTATTGATCCAAGTCATTATCCTTCAAAGATTACTTGGCGCGGTACACCGGTGCGGTACACCGGACCAAGGTTGCGGACCAGGGTTGCGGTTCATTGATTAGTCCGAACAGTAAGCTCAAAGTTAAGTCGAGTAGCTCTGCGGTGCACCGGACCATATCCGCGGTACACCGCACAAAAGGGTTTTATGCACAAAAGACAAGCCATAAGGAATATATCCGTTGGGAGATTAATAGATCCGTTGGACCCAAGTCTTATGACCGTTGGAAGCCATTTTCTTCTATAAATTGAAGCTCTTTGAAGGCTACAACTACACCAACTAATTACAAACATTAAGGGGCTTAATTGCTATCATTCAAGAAGGTGTCAAGTGCTATACATAGTCAAATTCAATCTTAGTGAGCTTATAAATCCTTTCAAGGAGTTAATCAATTAAGCCACAAGGTTCTATCCACTCAAGAAGGAGTATACAAGCTTATAGTCACATCCACTCTATTAGGAGTTTTAGTTACAAGCTTTAATTAGCAAACCTTTAAACACTTTGTTGCTATCCTCTTAAGTCTAGGTCTTGTAATAGATAGATTAAGAGAGAATTCAAGTATAGGGAGTATACTTGGTGTCCTTGTGTTGTGATTACGCAAGTGGTTTGTCCTTCGTGTTATCGAAGAGTTTGTAAAGGTTATTGTGTTCTCGACCCGGTTAAGAGAGACACGGGAGCTTAGTGAAAAGCTTGAAATCCTAAGGAGGCTTCCTTAGGTAGTGGATGTAGGGAAACCGAACCACTATAAATCGTGTGTATCTTTCTATCCCTACTCTATTTACTTTCCGCACTTTATATGTTTGATAATATGCTAGTATGAATATTGTGATATTGATTATCTAGTTTATCTAACATATTGCCATCTAGAGTAGTTAGAGATTAGAAACTCGTTTTACTTGTATCAATTATATATCGAACCTCTTAGCTTATCCATTGCATGATCCCTTAAGAGTTTGATATATTAGTTGACTTAGAAGTTTCTTCCTTAAACTTATAATTGTCCAAAAGATTTTTAATTAGGCATTAATCTTATTAGTAATCCTATTCACCCCCCCTCTAGGACTTTCAATTGGTATCAGAGCCTAACTCTACGTGAATAGCTTAATCGTTAGTAGAGTAAACGATATGGAATTTAATCTTTTGGAAAGTTCGTCTTCTACTCGACCTCCACTTTTTGTAGGAACTTACTATTTTGCTTGGAGAACAAAAATGGAGGAATTTATAAAAACCGAAGATCCCGATCAATGGAGAATCGTAAAGGAAGGTCCATTTGTCCCTTATAAAGAAGAGTTAAATGAAGAGGGAGTTCTTAAGCTAAATCAAGAAGAAAAAGATTTTGATGAACTCACCATTGAAGAAAAAGCTAAGCTCACTCAAAATGCAAAACCAATGTACACTCTCATTCGTGGAATTTCCGAAGAAATTTTCTCACAAATGTTAGATTGTAAATCCGCAAAAGAACTTTGGAATCGTTTGGAGTTTTTATATGGAATTGTCGAAAATGACGAAGAAAAAGAAGTCCCAATCCATGATGAATCTCATAACGATTTTAAACCAAATCATGAGGTAGCTCTTTATCCCAACTCTTTATCTCTTCCTTATAATTATAGTGATATTAGGCAAATTTCATCCCTTCTCAAAATTCTTGATTCTCAAATCCACTTGAACAATCTTATGTTAAAAAAGAGTAAAATTGAGCTAAAGAATTGTTTTAAATGTTGTATCACTTTGGATGATATTCTTGGCAATACTAAAAACCCGTGTTTTGAAAACATTTTTATTTTAAATAAATGGAAACATCCTTTGAAGAAAAGCATAGAAGGTTTTAAAAAATTGGATGAAGCGTTTTTCCTCGCTCTTGATACTTTAAAAAATCATCCTTTCTCAAATGTCACTCCTTTTGATCCAAATGACTTTTTCAAAGAAAAATTGTATGTTAGTGAAAATTTGGATATTGGAAAGAATGTGGAAACTTCTTGTTCAAAACCTCTACATGGTTACTCTATTCAAAAAGGAAGTTCTTGCAACTATTGTGGTAAACCCGGTCATCATGCTTCTACGTGCCATTACCATGAACAACTTATTAGTGGATCTTTGATACCTTCATGGGAAAAACCAATATGGATCGTGACAAATGCTAACAACATTTCCGGATCCATTCCACCTCGGTTACCATAGTATTATGTAGTGAAGGTGTTGAGCGTCAAGGAAATGGAATTCTATGCAAAAGGACGTTCAAACCTCATAAAAGGAAAATACGGTGAAATTCTTCCTCTCTTGTTTTTATTTTTATGTTTTATCTCTTGTTTTATGTGTTTTATCAACTTGTGCTTTTATCTTGAAGTTCTTGACCTTTTACTTGCTTAAGTGTTGCTTTATTCTTGCATTGGGTCTTTTTGCACTTTTAGAAAACTTAGGGATTTTTGTGAAATTAACTGTTATATGAGTTTTTAGGTTCTCCTTGGCTTGTCTTTTTAAAACAAAGATGCTCAAAATTATTTTATATCATTCCGAGTCATTTGGGGTAGTTTCGATTGTGTTTCGGGTGTTTTTAAAAGAATCAAAAATTTCATTTTTGTTGACCAAACCGAACACTCGTGCGGTGCACCGGACGATTCCCGCGGTACACCGCACGTAAGGGTTTTAACAGGTTTTGAAGGCCGTTTTTCATTCTAGTCTCTTCATTCCTTCTTTAAAACTTCTCCTCTCCTCCTCCTTGGCGATTTCCGGCCACCCACACTCCGTTTCCACCACCAAAACACCCTCCTTCACCACTTAATCACTCCTCCTTCTCCTTCCTTTATTACCCATCTTGTCTTTCACCATGGTTAGAACTAAGTCTATTGCTAACAAGAAGAAAGCCACCACCGGAGCCTCCTCCAGCCGCCACCGTGAACCATCTCCGGCGAGGTCACCAACACCACCTCCACTCCGGCCTTTCGATGCTCTTCCGGGTAGAACGATTTGCCCTTCGGCTTTTCCCTCCGGTGAAAATTCTCTCTTTAGACTCCTTTCATTTCAAAAATGTCATAAAATCTTTGCTTTTTCGGGTAGTCATTTGGCAATCGGGTTAATCGAAGAATTTTATAATAATTTTGAATATAATCATGCTACTACTTCGATTAAATCAACCGTTTCGGGTACTGTTTTACGTTTAAAGTCAAATACTTTGTGCTCAAAATTTGATATTCCTTCGGATGGTTTTAGCGGATTTTGGTCTAGTGGTTGGGATAACTCGAATATTGATATAGTTGCTCAAAATGAGGTGAATGATTTTGTTAATAGTAGAATGGTTGTACCCGATGGAAGTTGGAATATTCGTAACTTTGATCCGGAATTTATAGTGGCTCACAAGTTTCTTATCTCGGCCATAATTCCGAAAGATAAGCATGATGCAAAACTTATCCCTTATGAAGCTTATCTTTTATATTTGATCTTCACCAAACAACCGATAAACATTATTGCGATAATGTTCAAATGGATGAATCACGCTCGAGCCTCTCGGGATAAAGTCCCTTACGGTATTTTTCTTTCCAAAATCTTTGAAGCTAATGATATTTCTTTTGGAGGGACTAATGTGAAACCAATCAATAAGTCATGGAGTTTCGATTATCACACTATTCTAAGAATGAAATTTGTTATTTATAACAACACCTATGTTTCGGCTTCCACTATTAATCGTATCTCGGATACCACTATTCGTAATCGCATCCTTGAAGCAAAAAGTAGCACCGATGGTCCGGAGCTTGATACTCTTCATTTATTAGTTAACCCAGCCCAACAAAATCCTATTCCTAATGAGCCCACTCCAAGCCAACCCACCAATGTAAACCCTCCTAATCCATCCGGTTTTGAAAGCGCTATGTCTCGTTTCATGGATTATATAGGAAGTAAATTTGTGGCTTTGGAAGATAAAATAGAAAGGAAATTTGGGGTTTTGGAAGAAAAAATAGGGCATCTTGCGAATGAGCTATCGTGTATGAAAAATGATGTCTCGTGTATTCGTGATGATATTGGGAATGGAAGAAGGTCTAGGAGCCGCTCTCCTCGTGATAATCGTTAAAAAATTCTTACTTTGGTGTTTGGTGTTTAAATTTCTCTTCTTATCGTTCTTGGTGGTTTACGGGTCTATTTGCTTATGTGGTTATTTTAGAACTTGTTTTTTATGATGTTTTTATGCTTTTTAATTATGTTTGGGTCCGTGTTTTGGACATCTAGGATATTGCTTCTTTGAATTATTTGAATATTGTGTTTGGATGCTTTGTGTTTTATTTGGATTATTGGTTAAATTTAGTTCGTATTTATCTTGATTGTTAGTTGCGGTTAATCCTTGGATTGTTTTGTTGCTAACATTGTCTTTGATGGTATAGGAACTACTTCTAATCCTTGATATTTGCTCATTGGTCCCTATAGTTTGTGCTTTCTTTCTTTATTCTCAAAATGTTTGAAAAATTGCATTTCGGTCCCGAAAAGATCTTTCAAAATTACATTTAGTCCCCAAAATCTTGAAAAATACATCTTGACCCCTTGCTTTTCAAAAATTACATTTTTATCCCTAAAAATTCTTCAAAATAACTTCAAGTATTCTTATTAGGGAAAATTGTCAATCAAACTTTTTACAAAATTGAAACAAACTCTATGCACTTTGTAAGGGGGAGACTTTGTTTAAATTTTTAAACTCAAATGCTTAAAACATTTTTTATTTTCATATATTGCAACTAATCGTTTGTGTCATTAGAAAGCATATGAAATGAAAATCTTTCGATCAAGGAGTTGGTAAAAATCTCTATCCTTAAGCTCTTACTTTACATATATCTATCGTTGTGCATCTCGTTTTTATCCAAAACTCTTGCATTCATTGTTTTAAATCTATTCACTCGAGTTTTTTGCTCTTCTATTCTTAGTTGTTGTTACCCCGTCTTTTTGATGAAGACAAAGGGGGAGAAATATTATGTGCACTAAAACTTTCAAAACTTGCACGTTTTAAAAACTCACAAATGCATCTCAAATCATATGCTTATTGTGAGGGGGAGCTTTATTTCATTAGTACTTAAACTTTCATATCATTCCTTAGGTGTTTTAGTGAAGGATTTGTCATCATCAAAAAGGGGGAGATTGTTGGCATATAGCCTCCCTTATTAGGTTGTTTTAATGTGACAAATCCTCTTGTGTTTAGTGTGCTAATTTCTATTGTTATTGACATTCTTTCTTGCACTCTATTTTCATCAAAAAGCTCTTTCTTTATCTTGTTGTTCATATCTATTGTTTTATCTTAAGAAACTAATTCTCACACAAAAGCTATTAACCTTATCTTTATGTATATTGAGAATTAGCTTTAGTGTTCAACTTCAAAGATTCTTAAAATGATGATTACAACAACTTTCGTGAAGAAGATTTATTGATCCAAGTCATTATCCTTCAAAGATTACTTGGCGCGGTACACCGGTGCGGTACACCGGACCAAGGTTGCGGACCAGGGTTGCGGTTCATTGATTAGTCCGAACAGTAAGCTCAAAGTTAAGTCGAGTAGCTCTGCGGTGCACCGGACCATATCCGCGGTACACCGCACAAAAGGGTTTTATGCACAAAAGACAAGCCATAAGGAATATATCCGTTGGGAGATTAATAGATCCGTTGGACCCAAGTCTTATGACCGTTGGAAGCCATTTTCTTCTATAAATTGAAGCTCTTTGAAGGCTACAACTACACCAACTAATTACAAACATTAAGGGGCTTAATTGCTATCATTCAAGAAGGTGTCAAGTGCTATACATAGTCAAATTCAATCTTAGTGAGCTTATAAATCCTTTCAAGGAGTTAATCAATTAAGCCACAAGGTTCTATCCACTCAAGAAGGAGTATACAAGCTTATAGTCACATCCACTCTATTAGGAGTTTTAGTTACAAGCTTTAATTAGCAAACCTTTAAACACTTTGTTGCTATCCTCTTAAGTCTAGGTCTTGTAATAGATAGATTAAGAGAGAATTCAAGTATAGGGAGTATACTTGGTGTCCTTGTGTTGTGATTACGCAAGTGGTTTGTCCTTCGTGTTATCGAAGAGTTTGTAAAGGTTATTGTGTTCTCGACCCGGTTAAGAGAGACACGGGAGCTTAGTGAAAAGCTTGAAATCCTAAGGAGGCTTCCTTAGGTAGTGGATGTAGGGAAACCGAACCACTATAAATCGTGTGTATCTTTCTATCCCTACTCTATTTACTTTCCGCACTTTATATGTTTGATAATATGCTAGTATGAATATTGTGATATTGATTATCTAGTTTATCTAACATATTGCCATCTAGAGTAGTTAGAGATTAGAAACTCGTTTTACTTGTATCAATTATATATCGAACCTCTTAGCTTATCCATTGCATGATCCCTTAAGAGTTTGATATATTAGTTGACTTAGAAGTTTCTTCCTTAAACTTATAATTGTCCAAAAGATTTTTAATTAGGCATTAATCTTATTAGTAATCCTATTCACCCCCCCTCTAGGACTTTCATACATATTTGCTAAAACTCAAGCTAAATATAATTTAGTTCATACTAATGGAAGAAAAGAAAGAAATTACAAATTTAAAGGTTGAAGAAGACATCATTGATGAACAACTTCTTCCAGACTTCTTTTCTTGTGATGTAAGCTTCCTCTTGGCTTAAGGTTTGGCCAAGGATGATTTTCTTGTGATAAGAGGTTGCACTTATAGAATATAGGAAGACCTAATTAGTTTCTTGGAGTATAAGGTAGGTTTTGGACTCCAAGCCCAACTCAAATTCGTAACCCTAGAATCTAAAAAAGGTAAAATTTTGATGCTGTTTTGTTTTGGTCGTAACTTATTCAATACTTATCCGTTTGATGCATATGAGTAGTCTAAATTCATCTCCTCGGAAAGCTCTTTAACTTTGATGTAGACCATTCTTCCAAATTACTAGCCAATCTTGAGATATAAGCCTATTTGTGGTCGTAGCTGCTGGAATTCAGATTTATTTGGAAACTTTATCTTTTCATTTTTCATAATTCTTGTCTTTATCTCCAATTTCCATATTTATCCTCTTTCCTTTAGCTATTAGAATTAACTTGGACTCTAATTAATTACCATATATCTTTAAAGCTACACACTAAATAAACAATTAAACCTAATATTCTCTAAAAATAATAAATAATTAATTCAAGACACAAAATAGAAAAGTGTACTAAATCATGAGAAAATCAACCTATTGGTGGTCCTTTGTGTGTTCTAAAATAAATGCAAATGTAATCGAACCACAACCGCAAGTGTACGGTTGTCCCAAGTAGTAATAAGTGATCTAGGATCGTTCGCAGGGACGGTTTGGTTAACTACAATGCTTATCGAATAATGAATGGTTGCACTTATGAAAGCAAATAAAGATATAATGATTGATTTGGTTTTTGTATTAAATCTAATTAATGAAAGACTAAATATAAAATGCAAGTAAATAGTAAAACGCAAGTAAATAAGTGGAAAACGCAATTATGCAAAGGTAGCACTTGAGAACGCAAGGGATCCTCCCAATCCTATATCATAACCTATTCTGTTTAAGGGTTAAATCGGTCAATTACAATGGTCGGGATTCTAAATTCCTTATACCCCCGTCAGGGTGGACTATAAGGCTATCCTAGAGTGTCACTAGTCCCGTCAGGGTAAATATGATCCACTTTTAGATTTTTAAGTTAATTACCACATTGGCCCTAAAATTAGCTAAGTTCGTCAAAATCAATAGCTTCTATTTTAGATTAAATAAATATTTCGGTACCTAAACCCTCCGTCAGGATGATCCAATCGCCACTAATTGGAATAGCCTAGATACTAACACATGTTCTTAGTTAGCTACTCCAAAAACAATAAATAATCTCAATTTATTGAAAAGAGTAAAAGACTCAATTTAATTTAATTTAACAGAAACCCAAATTCAGGACATGAAATTCAATAGAATTGGGATTTACCCATAAAGCATTCTCAAGCACTAAAATGTATTTAGCTCATACTAATTAAAAGGAAAACTAAATAAAAAGAAATTGAATTCATATTGTTTTACAGAAATAAAATACAGAGAAACCTAATTTCAGGATTGGTTTGGTTGTGAATTGGAGATATAGACCGTCTCCAGCTCCAAGCTTCTTCTTTTCCTTGTTTCTGCTTCTTCTCTGGACACTCTCTTCAAAGGATGGATTGAATTGAAGAATAAAATGAGAGGTCAGAAATAATGAGGTCAAAAGCTCCTTTTTATAATGGTAAAAACGGATTAGGGTTTTACTTAAGGTTTAAATGAATATTAGAAAAGCCCAACTCCACTCTTGGCCCAAAATCCCGTAACTGCTGCACCACTTTCACTAAAACGGCTTTTCCCGCTTCGTTATAACTCTGATTGACCTGAAATCAGTTGCTAAATTTCCGTAACTCGATAAGGAATGTTTTCTCTTCAAAGGTCAGCGGCTAAATCATTTCTTAAGTGCCTTGAAATCAGCAATCTTTGGCCTGTTTTCCAGATTTGCAGCTCTAAAATCAAATTCTTTCGGGATTTATCTTCAAGTCTTGACTCCATATCACGATCTTTGACTTTTTTCTCGGATTCCTCTCCTAGCTAATATTCAAAACCTACAAACTTTTCACTAAAATACACAAGATTACGCGCAAAAGTTTAATAAATAAAAAATACTAGAAATAAAAGAGGAAAATCGGATTATTGCATATTTAGTCCAAAAGTCTATCAAAATAGTCGAATAAACATCAAGAATGATGTCTCCCAAGGGCATAAAATTAGAACATTTAGGGAGACATCAAGACCCCCAACTCAAACCTTTGTCGTCCCGACAAAGCAAAACTAAAAACAAGGGGAATGAAGTAGATGCAAGAGAAAATAGAAGCTAGCAAATAAACCCAAAAGCAATTCTAAAGATAAATCTCATATAGAAAACATTAAGAACTAACATACAAATATACTAATCATGCAACATCAAACATAAATAACTTCAGTCATAAAATTAACTTTGCAATGCTAGAAGGTTACACTTGTACTTATCTCATTATGATGGCTATAGTTTGTTCCTCGATCCTTACTCGCTTTGAACGCTCCACTTAGTATACAACCTATTAACTTACCATGCACCTAGGAATCACGAGGACTTTACGGCTTTAGCGTAGGCTTAGGGATGGTGTGGTATGTATATTTGGTAAATTTGAAGTGAGCTTTTGGCTCTCTCCTCACTTACCATCAACAACTGTCCACGAGCTTGAGTTTACACTCATATAATGTTCTCACTCAACCCATTTGACGCGCTAATGTTGCGTCCCCAATGTCAACCCAATATAAACTAAGATGATTTTTCAGAATATTCCACTTTGCCGGTTTATTTTATTCTTTCTTTCTTTTTATTTTCTTTTTCATTTCTTTTTTTTTTTTTGTACAAGATACCCATGACCATCATTTTGATGTGAAAGGTCATGTCTCTTATAATTTTTTTTTTTTTTTTTCAAATCGCGGCAAAGGGTTACAAATAATAATAATATCATCTTTTATTTTTGTGCCTTAATATAAACACATAAATCCCACCCAATGAAATTTCCCAAATGTGGACCCTCCACCCCAAATTCAAGCTCGAGACAGGTCTCAGGAATGTGATTCAAGTGCGGGTCATTTGGTCATGCCTAATAATCTAAGGGATAATGGGCTTATATCGTGGCTACAACAGAAAGGCTTAAGTCTCAAAATTGGGCTAAGACGGATAAAATTAATATAAGGGATAGCAAGCTAAAAGGCTTCAAATGGCTAACAAAGAACTGCCCCTATCATTTTTCTAACTACATGGTTCGTCTCTAGTTCATATCTAAGTGGGTTCTCTACTAATTTAGATCTCACGTTCTACAAACCAAACATTTTCCTTAAGTACAAGCTTACTTCTTTTGCATTGTTCATTAATTTTTCCTATTCATTATCTATGTTTGCATGCAATTAAAGCGCGTTTTATGTTATTCCCTAAAGTCCACTATTTACTATCATAGATTCATCAAAAGTATGCTTAAAAGGGACATTTAAAATCTTCTACAGTCAAACGCAACTCCTAATTAATTTATTGAAAGCAATTAAAAACAAATAAACACATAAAAACTGGGATGAGGCAACGAACCCCACCCCAAACTCAAAAATGAGTCGTGTCCCCACGACTCGAAAAGACTCAACGCAATTAAAATAATCTACACTAAATGAGAAAGGAAAGAAAACGTATCTTAACCAGCGCGAGGCTGGTTGTCATTGTTGTGTCCAGGTTGAGGTTTTGAATTCTTCTTCATCAATGGTAAAGATCATATAGTGTTCTTCATTACCTTTAACTTTCCATCAAATTTGCCACGTTTTCATCTATTCCTTGCCCTCTAAATCATCATCTCTGCTACGAAACTCTTTCCTCAACATCCAACTGTCTATCTTCATCATGTTCTTCGTACCTTTTCCAAACTCAAAATCTTTGATGACCCCAAACTCAATTTTTCACCTACTTAAAGATTACTTGCAAAATATATAATATTAATAGGCTCAAACAATTCACAATTCCTCCACTAAATAACTAAAATAAATCTTAATTCCCAACAAGCAATAGAAAGAAAAGAAGAGTTCTAGCTATTTTACCGGATTGGCCATGGAATTTATGATGATTTGATACCTTGCACTTGCAATCTCCAACCTTCAAATTACCAAAGCTTTTGATGAAATTTGTGTCTCTTGATATTGTTGAAAGTGGCACAGTAGTGGGATTGGTGATTTATTTGAGATGGGTATTTAATATCTATGGTGTTGGAGAGGTTTAAAGGATATAATTTTAAGCTTTGGTGAAGAAATTTTTGGGTTAAAACTTGAATTTCTTGGTGTTTTTGGAAAGATTTGTGATTGATTATGTGTTTGGATGATGTTTAGAGGTAAGGATTGGTGATATATTGGTGTTTTGATGATGGAATTTGAGTGTTTTTGGAGCTTTGGTTCGTCATCAATGGTGTTTCATGTGTTGGAGGCCAAAGGAGAGGGAAAAATAAGGTTTCTTAAGCTTTAGGTCTATTTTCGCCGAGACCACGACCAGCATGCCGGTCAGATGACCGGCTAGCCGGTCGCGAACGACGACCTCCCCAACAGCTAGGTCTCGAAAAGTTATGCAGTTTAGGCTCAAAGATCACCTGATTCGGACACCCGAGCGCAAAGATATCGCTTGCCGAACTTTTCTCTGATTTTTTTTACCTCTAACGCAAGCCTCTTGCGTCGTTGCTGACGCAATGATCAGAATGTTCAGCTTCCTTGGCCGGCTAGCCGGTCATCTGACCGGCATGCCGGTCGCGTGTCGCTGGCGTGAATCGAGACGCAGTCATGCTGCGTCATTGCTGACGCAGTGGTCAGAAACTTTTAGCTGCTTATCTGAACTTTTCGACTTCACCATTGGATAGAGATCGAAAAGTTATGCGGTTTAGGCTCAAGAAAAAGTTAATTCCGACCTCCGAGCATCAAGTTATGATCTTCCGAAGTTGCTGATAACCTAACTACCCCAAACTCATGACCTTTACTCCTGTAATCATCAAAAAAACACCAACCTTTCTCATTTCTTACAAATAAACACTAAATCAATAAACATTACTTTAATTTACACTAAGAATTTAAAAGACATGAAAGCAATTTAAAACATGGGTTGTCTCCCAAGAAGCACTTTTGTTTATTACGTCTTTAAGTTCGACGTGTTACCTTCCATGAAGATGGTATTGAGGCCTTTGCGGTGTTCCTCAGCTTAAACTCGCCTCTTCCTTGATGTAAAATCTTTAGAAACTTCCCCCTTAGAATATTATTAAACCGATCTCTAAAAGGGGGTGGGTAAGTACTTCGTTTCGCCTTTTTATTTTCACGACGAAACTCATTTTCCACCACATTAGAGTATATAACCGTTCTCAACGGTATAAGATCATTTTTATTCCTTGTTTCAATCTCGGATTCATCTTTAAAATGTGGTGGGTAGGTGCTCCTCCTTGCCGTTTTGCTCTCGCGGTGTGGCACCTTGCTTGTATAACACATATTGATCATTTGTGGTAGTGGAGGTGATTCTGATTTTTGATCTCTAATAATGATTCGTGGTGGAGATGGTGATTGGTGAACTTTTTGTGGCGGATATTCAATTTATAATCTTTAACCTTTAATTCTTCAATTGATTCTCCAACCATTTCACATTCGTCTTCACTTTCAACCCAATCTTCCACTATTACTTCATAATATTCTTTCTTTGGATTTTCTATAACCTCGATTTCCACCTCTTTTTGTTTGCGTTTTATATCTTGATCATGTGTATACACCTTAGGAATAGCAATCTCTGTGTTAACTTCTAGGATTTGCGTTGCTACTCCTTCTTCCACCATGCTAACAAGATCCTCAACCACATGGTGGTCTTCATTTATAATTGGCACGATGGTCATATCACTATCAATAGTACCTTCTTTCAACACCTCCTCCTCAACTGTTTTTCCAATTTGAGTACTCATTTCATCTAGCTGATTTTTCATTCTTTCTATTGACTTCAGTCTCTGTTCATACAAGCGCTCGAGTTCTTTAAGTGATCTATTTAATTCGGAAAGTTGTGTTGAAGGTGGAGGTTGTTGATGTCTTCAATCCATTGGTTGCTCCATCCTTGCTCTTGCTGATAGTTATGAGATGGATAATGTTGATTATTCTCAACCCAATGGTGGTTCCATACTTGTTCTTGTTGATAGTGATATGGTGTTTGTTGTTGATTATTACCGATCCATTCATTATTCCATCCTTGTTCTTGCGGGTTTTGATAAGGTTGTTGGTAAGAATTAATACCCCATTGTTGGTGTCCCGAAGAGTCTTCCCAATAGTCAAATGGGCCAGGATCTGGGTAATGTTCTCTATACATCTTTAATTACCTAAATAAAATAACCTGAAAAGAAAACAAAACAAAAACAAAGCGTAAAACTGAAATTAAAAATGCAACTAATCACTAAAGGATAAACACCGTGGTCACACGCTACCGTCCCCGGCAGCGGCGCCAAAAACTTGGTGGTCCTTTGTGTGTTCTAAAATAAATGCAAATGTAATCGAACCACAACCGCAAGTGTACGGTTGTCCCAAGTAGTAATAAGTGATCTAGGATCGTTCGCAGGGACTGTTTGGTTAACTACAATGCTTATCGAATAATGAATGGTTGCACTTATGAAAGCAGATAAAGATATAATGATTGATTTGGTTTTTGTATTAATTCTAATTAATGAAAGACTAAATATAAAATGCAAGTAAATAGTAAAAACGCAAGTAAATAAGTGGAAAACGCAATTATGAAAAGGTAGCATTTGAGAACGCAAGGGATCCTCCCAATCCTATTTCATAACCTATTCTGTTTAAGGGTTAAATCGGTCAATTACAATGGTCGGGATTCTAAATTCCTTATACCCCCGACGGGGGTGGACTATAAGGCTATCCTAGAGTGTCACTAGTCCCGTCAGGGTAAATATGATCCACTTTTATATTTTTAAGTTAATTACCACATTGGCCCTAAAATTAGCTAAGTTCGTCAGAATCAATAGCTTCTATTTTAGATTAAATAAATATTTCAGTACCTAAACCCTCCGTCAGGATGATCCAATCGCCACTAATTGGAATAGCCTAGATACTAACACCTGTTCTTAGTTAGCTACTCCAAAAACAGTAAATAATCTCAATTTATTGAAAAGAGTAAAAGACTCAATTTAATTTAATTTAACAGAAACCCAAATTCTAGACATGAAATTCAATAGAATTGGGATTTACCCATAAAGCATTCTCAAGCACTAAAATGTATTTAGCTCATACTAATTAAAAGGAAAACTAAATAAAAAGAAATTGAATTCATATTGTTTTACAGAAATAAAATACAGAGAAACCTAATTTCGGAATTGGTTTGGTTGTGAATTGGAGATATAGACCGTCTCCAGCTCCAAGCTTCTTCTTTTCCTTGTTTCTGCTTCTTCTCTGGACACTCTCTTCAAAGGATGGATTGAATTGAAGAATAAAATGAGAGGTCAGAATTAATGAGGTCAAAAGCTCCTTTTTATAATGGTAAAAACGGATTAGGGTTTTACTTAAGGTTTAAATGAATATTAGAAAAGCCCAACTCCACTCTTGGCCCAAAATCCCGTAACTGCTGCACCACTTTCACTAAAACGGCTTTTCCCGCTTCGTTATAACTCCGATTGACCTGAAACCAGTTGCTAAATTTCTGTAACTTGATAAGGAATGTTTTCTCTTCAAAGGTCAGCGGCTAAATCATTTCTTAAGTGCCTTGAAATCAGCAATCTTTGGCCTGTTTTCCAGATTTGCAGCTCTAAAATCAAATTCTTTCGGGATTTATCTTCAAGTCTTGACTCCATATCACGATCTTTGACTTTCTTCTCGGATTCCTCTCCTAGATAATATTCAAAACCTACAAACTTTTCACTAAAATACACAAGATTACGCGCAAAAGTTAAATAAATCAAAAATACTAGAAATAAAAGAGGAAAATCGGATTATTGCATATTTAGTCCAAAAGTCTATCAAAATAGTCGAATAAACATCAAGAATGATGTCTCCCAAGGGCATAAAATTAGAACATTTAGGGAGACATCACCTATACTCTAATAAATACACCTAAAATGATGTTTCCAAGATAGATTAAATCATCACAAATGAGGAGACATCACTATTATCTTAATTTTATTTACTATTTTTGAAGTCATGAATCAAAAGTAGGCTACAGTAATTAGGCTATTCACTTTAGTAGCGAAGTGATCACCTTGACGAGGGGTTTAATTACAGACCTAGGTAATAGCCATGTGATATTCGTCAATGATCCTAACAGGCTTGTTTAACCACGAAGCCAATGAGGTAAAAGATTTAACCATTCAAAAGTAGATATAATTGCCCTGACGGGGTTTATAGTACCGTAGCAGAGCTCCTAAGTCCACCCTGACGGGGGTTAGGAGATATTAGAGTCCCGACTAATACAATAATACCAGTTTAGCCCTTAAACATAAGAATTGATTATAGAGATTTAGGTGAAACCCTTGCGAGACTCAAGTACCTCTCTCATTCTTGCGTCCAAACTTATTTATTTGCATTATTTCTTTTCAGTTAATCATTTAAGCATTTTATTTTATTGCGTCTTTAGTCTTAATCAAAACCAAACAAAAATCTTATCATTTTATTTTTCTGTTTTATAGTTACTTCTACTAGTTTATTAATACCAGTGTTATAATTATCCGTCCTTACGAACAAAACCCGACTATCGGAGTATTACTTGAACAACCGTGCACTTGCGGTCTGTGGATCCTTTACTTTTATTGCATTATTTTACTACACCCCAGGACCCACCAGGGTGGAGGCGACATGGATTATGAAATCCCTTCATATGCAATATTCCATTAGGGTCAATGCGATAGGTTTCTCAGGGGTATTTGATATTGGGGAATAGATTAGATGTTTTGGTCCAAATTTTATCAACCGCTAAGCAAGTCATTAACATTTAAATTCTAAAGACTCATGTGTACCTTGGATTGTGTTTGCAGTATACGCGAGTCCAAAGGCATGGATACGTGATTATCTATGAGAGGCTCTTGAGAGGTCCTCGCGGAATATTGAGGATCCCATGTTGGTGGTGGAAAATTTCAACTAAACCCGAGGACAAGACTGGGGTTATGAAAGGCATCACATCACTCATGACAGGCTTTGAGAGTTGGAAGACTGGATGTGAGTTAGTCGACCTGGGTTTCAAAGGACCGAGATTTACTTGAAGCGATTCGTGGAAATTAGGAATGAGAATTACAAAGCAGGTGGATTGAGCTTATGGAAATTATCTTTGGTGGGAATGCTTTGAGTTTTTGGGAGCTCAACACTTACCATGCATTCACTCTGATCATGTACCGATTCTTATAGCGGTGGACTCCCCCCCCCCCAACCGAGGAGTTAATAATTGTTGATTGGAATTTGAGAGCATGTGATGTCTACATGATGGATTTAGAGATATTGTCTCACAAAAATGGAGGAAAGAAGGTTGTAGTCTAGCTGAATATTTAGAGTGTTAATAGCATGAACTGGAAGAGTGGAAGCACAATACCTTTGTAAATATATTTCATAAGAAGAAGTGGTTATTAACCCAGATCACTGGGATTCAGAAGCCGCTCCAGCAGTCATATAATGGATCTTTATTATAGTTGGATATGAGACTTAGTAAGGAGTATGCAATTTTTCTTGAACATGAAAAAATGCATTGGTTTCAGCGGCAAGAACATACTGGATTTATTTGGGTGAACGTAATATCAAGTTTTATCATCTTTCGATGTTGGTTCAACAAGGGAATAAGGTCTATTTTAAGATTAAATACAGTAGCTAGGAAGTGTTCACAAACTATTAGCGGAAAGGACTTGGGTAGAGAGTTCTTCAAGTCGCTCTTTTCGTTAGATAGAAGCTTGAGTGGCCATTTTTCTCAACCACGTCTACAATATCTTGGGTAGGATTCAGTTAGAATCTTGAGCGATCTAGTATTTGATGAGGAGGTTCGAGTAGCACTATTTCAAATGCAACCTTATAAGGAATAATTGTTTAGCTTAGAGTAGTCAATCGGGTAAGTTCTTTAATAGTAAAAATTGCATTGAGCTAATTGGTTGGTGTAAACCGAACCAAGGACGTAAGCTGGTAACAGATGAGAGTTACATAAGTAGACACCTATAAAAGGAGCAGACGGTGTCTTCCGTGATATAAAGGGTACTTGGGCCAGTGGTTTTGCCATGAGAGTGAGTTGCACCTCGCCGGTGTTTACGGATTTAGTCACCCTTCATGAAGGTTCGAGAATGACATGGGAGGTTTGAGTCACTGTTTTGTGGATGGAAGTTGACTCGCAGGAGGTGATCTCCGAGGTTGAGCCAGGAAAGGGACCGACTACATTCTGGGTTGAAGGCATTTGGGTTAGTTTGGTTAGGAATAAGCCCTATGTGGTTAAAAGTATTTTTAGAGAAACTGGCATATGTGCGAATTGGTTGGCTCGGATGGACGTATATCATGGTCCCTTTTAATCTTACTTTATTAATCCTCTAGACGACATATGAAAACTATAGTCCAAAACTAGATGATGAATTGATTTCAATTAGTCTTAATTCTACGGTCTTATAACCTTCATTTTATTAAAAAAATATTATAAACAAAAATTATTTACTAAAACACCACTTATTAAGGAATGGAGGTAGGTGTAGTTTGATTTTTTAAGTGATAAATACTAAATGCTAGATAACAATATAACTTATTCTGTTAAAATAGGGTCTGAATGAATCGGACTTAGGAGGTGTTTGTTTGCACTAAATGAGATCTTACTCTGGTTCATTAAGACACTAGATCAATAAGATTGTTTGTTTTTTCTGACCAATTCAGATTTGAGTACCTCTTAACAAGTCTATTTCATTAGGATTTTAAACTAAGGGGGTGTTTGTTTGCACTTAATGAGATCTTAATCTGGTTCATTAAGACACTGGATCATTAAGACTGTTTGTTTTTCCTCTCCAATTCAGATCTGAATGGCTCTTAACGGGTCTGTTTCATTTAGATATCAAACTAAGTCTGAATCATTCAGACACTACCTCTTAACAGAATAAATCATATTCAGCTGTTCATTCAGCATTCAGCACTTATTACTCAAAAAAATAAACGACACCTAAGTTTGTTTGCACTTAATAAACTCTTAATCTGGTTCATTAAGACACTAGATCAATAAGACCCTTTGTTTTTCCTGACTGAATACCTCTTAAATGGTCTATTTCATTAGGATTTCAAACTAAGTTTGTTTGCACATAATGAACTCTTAAATCTGGTTAATTAAGACATTGGATCAATAACACTATATGTTTTTCCTGACCAGTTCAGTACTTATCACTTAAAAACAAGCACTCCCTAAGTTCGAAAAAACAAACCATCTAAGTAGACCACATTAAAATTTCATTAATTGTAAACAAACACCCCTAATTATCTCTATTAGGGCTGCACAAACGGATCCGTAAACCCACAAACCCGCAAAAACCAACCCGACCCGACCCTAAAAAACCTATACCCGCCGACCCAATAGGGTTGGAATAATTATTTTTATTCTGGGTCGCCCAAAACCGCTGGTACCCAACCCGATCCGAATATATGATATTTAATTTTTTTATACTACATATATATATTATATAATATGTATTAAAAGAAAACCAATAACCGTTTGGAAATTCGAAGGGGCAAAAGCTAAGCATGTAAGTAACCTACACGCTACACACCTCGCTCTCTCATTCTCACTCTATCCTATCACTCTGTCTCGTCTTCTCTCACGAAACCCTCTTTCTCTCCATAACCCTAAATCATAGCCCGCTTTTCTTTGACTCTTCTTCTCCATTTCCATCAAATCCCGCTGGTTAAAAGAGGGTTTTAGTACACCGCATTAAACACTCCACCTAAATACATAAGTCGCATTAATTGCTTGAATGATGTCCTACATTTTCTACCCCGGTTGTTTAATCTGACCATGGTTAAGGTGAATGAGATTTTATATGCTTGGTTACTAGAGGATTAGATGAAGCCTATAAAAGCCTTAAAGGCACGGTTTTGGATATCTCAAATCAAAAGCCCTTTTGTTCAGGTATTATGCGCTTAACCCTAATTTGTGTGTATATTTAATCTGATAGGTTGTTAATTAATTGCTTGAGTAGTATTGTTGGATTTGAAATGATAAACCCTAATTCATTTTATTTGCGTTTGATTTTGAGAAATTCAAAAGGAAAGAATCTTATTTGAAAAGGAGTTGAGTTTTAAAACCTGTATAAGTGGATTTAAATTGTTTCTGGGTTGTTCAATACTTTGGTATACTTATAGCTTCTGATTTGTCAAATTCAAACGCAAATTTTGACTTTCAAACTTTATTTTTGTTTGTACATTTATAAGTTATTGTGTTATGTGTATTGGAGAATGAATAATGATTTATAATGTCTTTCTATTTGCTAATGTCATGTACTCGCAAGTATGAGTTGAAAGTGGGTTGCCTTTTGGTTGCTTACTGCTTTGTTTGTTTTTCCAATGTCAGATAAGGTAATAATCCTATACCACTTCACTCTCTGGTTTTTTTTGTGCATTATAAGTTTTTAAAACATCCAAAAGGTTTTTCTATTGATTAGCTAATGTAGATTGTAGAATATAGTTATATAGATATGGATTAATTGTTCTTCAATGAAGACTTTAATGAAATCAAGGGGGATTTCACTAAAGTCTACATTAAAGAACACTTAATCAATATATATATGACTTTAATTATGTATGGCTAGGGTAAATAAGTGTATTGTATTCATAGTTTTACTTTGATTTGTGAAGTGATATAACACTTGAACAATCTTATTACTGATTTCCTATGTTATTCAGATTCTAACTTAATCTTTTTTCTTCATTTCTTGTCTTTAACAGGTTATTTTGGTTTGGATGAGTTGAGTGAGACCACCACTGAGTCCACTTTAACACATTTGTAACCAATAACCTATGGTATAAATCAATGGCTCTTTTAAATAATTACAAGTAACTTCATTTTTCAACTAGATTTGATTTCCATCTCCCTAATTCATGTGTCTACGATTACAAAAATATTTTTATGAGGCTATGAGGAATACAAGGTTGAGTTGGCAACATTTTAGTTGGGATTTAGTAACTTGAAAGTTTTAAAAGTTGTCCCTTTGTCCCTAAGCGGTCCCTAAATAAGGCAATGATGAAATTATAATGTGAGACAAAAGTGTAACCTTTCCCTTGTCCATTTTATTGGAAAAATGCAGGTCAGGTGAATGGATTCACAGAATTTTTGGAAGGAATGAACAAATGCAACCAATTTTGTACAACAATGTCTTTTTTTACACAACAGAGGTTGCATTTTGTGTATTCGGAATGAAAAGTTGTACATTTTGGTGATTTTAAGTTGGTAGTTTTATGTATTTGTAAGGAAATGTTGTGTATTTTGGGTAAACTAAGAAAAACTCATGGTTGTAAAATTGTAATATTATTTCTGCAACTTGCTATTTTTACAAACTTACTATATGTAATAAGTTTCTATTTTGGTAAATTTTCTATTTCAAGAATTATGTAATGAATGTAGATTTTTTAATTACTTTTTAAGTGTGTTTGACTAAGCGTTGACCCAACCCGAAATCGATCCAAATCCGACCCTACACGTCCCAACCCAACCCGTGCAGATTTAATAAAAAAAAATAGGGTTTAGGTTTTAATTTTTTTAAACCGAAAATTTGAATTAGGTATAGGGTTGGGCACCTCGGGTCACTTAACCGACCCGTGTGCAGCCCTAATCTCTATAGCTCTCGAACTTTTTACTCGCCCTTTATAATATACGAGTAGAAAACTAATAAAAATGGAGGAAAATACAAAATACACCCCAACTTTTGAAAACTTCCAATTTTAAATCCTAGTTCAAAAAAATTCTTTTTTTAAGTCCTAAGCTAACTTTGCTGGTTTGGAACTTTCCAATTTTACCCTCCTTCGTTATGGGTACATACCCAAGCCGTGTTTTATCAAACTCTAACCTATAACATGATAGGTACAGACCCAATACACTTTTTTGCAATGAGTTTTTAGTCTTTTTTACTAAGTTTTTTATGTTTTTATAGTGATATGGGGCTAGACCCATATCCATCGGATTCTTTTGGGGCTGTACCCAACACGTTGTTTGTAATGTGTTTTTAGTCCGTCTTTCTTTTATTAAGTTATTAAATGTCTTTTATAGGTATATGGACTATACCCAACAAGAAGTAATGAAACACACAATATATGGGCTGTACCCATCACCACAAAAATCACAACTTGGGGCTGGCCCAGTAACAAAGAAAAAGAAATCCAAACACATTTATAATAATGGGTCTGGCCCAAGAATGAATTAAATTAAAAAATACACACATATACCCATATACGGGCTGGCCCGTGATACACATAACAGAAAATGGGGCTGGCCCATTTACGCCTAAACAAAAAAAAAAACTAAAAACCGAGGAGGTACAGCAGCAGGCTCGGTGGAAGGGGGGTTTCATCTGCACGGCGGAGCTGGTGTCGCGCAGCAGAGGAGGAGAGGGAGGCGGCGAGATCTGATTCGCATCTTCTTGGACTCGATCTCGGAGGCCACGAACTCGATCTCGGCGGCAAAGGTGTGGTGGAGCAGCGAGATCGTTGTGGCGACATTTGTTTGCTGCGGTGGTGTGCTCCTGCTGTGTGGCTTCGGCAGGTGGTGGCTATCTTGCTGCAGCAGTGGTGGTGGCAAGGAGAGCGGCTACGGTGGTGCGAGGAGAGTGGCTGTGGTGGTGCGAGGAGAGAGGCTGTGGTGGTGAGTGGCTGTGCGAGGAGAGTGGCAGGGGTGGCGAGGGCTTGGTGGTGGTGCAGTGGTGGGTTCGATGGGGGTGGCGTGGGTTTCTTCAGAGGCGTAGGGGTGGTGGTGGTTTTCTGCTTCGAAGGTGGAGGTGGAGGTGGGTGGAGGGGTTTTGGTGGTGATGAAGGTGGTGGTGCAATGATGAAGGTGGAGGGGGTGGAGGGGATGGTGGGGGCTCGATGGGGGTGGTGGGTCGCCGGGAATGTTGAGAGAGAGAGGGAGAGAGAGAGAGAGAGAGAGAGAGAGAGAGAGAGAGAGAGAGAGAGAGAGAGAGAGATTAGAGAGAGAGAGAGTGTGAAACAGAAATGGGATAGGGGTGGGGGTTCCGGAGCTTCTAATGGGATTTGTGGGTAGTTTTTTTGGTTTTCACTGTGAGGAATGGGTTGGGGGGCATTTTAGTACTATACTACTCCTAGTTAGACTAGTTAGGGAGTTAGTTGGGGGTGAGATTTAAAATAGGAAGTAGTATGGCCTTTGGGCCTTAAAAACTGAATAGCCCATAAAAATGTCTTTGTTTTTTAAATTACCAAAACAACAGCTCACAGCCTACCTTTGGGTTCATCTCAAACCTGCCTTCTTGTCTCCTCCACACTCTACGGTATAAGGTGGTTGGATCTGATCAGAGCATTCAAAAGTACCCTCGTCCCCAAATCATCAAAGCTAACCTATTTCCCTATAATCAAAATCTTTTTAACTGCAATCTCACCAAAAATCATTTTCTGCTCACGTCATTATCTCGAAGGCATAGCGTCATGAAGCTGAGCGGCTCTTCAATTTGTTCTTCTTTGTTCTACTTAAGATCTTCTGTTTCTTCCTTGAACAAAATCGGTAACCCATTTCCCCTCTTCTTTTATTCTTCAATTCCATCTTTTGATGTTATCGATAATGCCAAAGTTGCTCATTTTATTGTGAAAGAAATGATTCGAACGCAACCCAAGCTTTCTGTTGTAGACTACACTAAGCTATTGAGTACTGCCGTGAATATGAAAGATTACTCCTATGCTCTTTCTCTATTCAGAGAAATGCGTGTTTTTGGGGCTCCAGTAGATAATTACACCATGAGTATAGCTATAAATTGCTGTTGCTCTTTAAAAAAAAGCAATATGGGTTTTGCGATATTAGGCTGTCTGATCAAAAGCGGTCATGTTCCTGATGTGGTTACCTATACCACCCTGATAAAGGGCCTCTTTGATGAAGATAAAGGAGATGAGGCTGTCAGCTTATACCTAAAGTTAACAAGTGAAAAACATTGCGAGCCATGTGATGAAGTTACTTTTAGTATTATCATAAATGGTCTTTGCAAATGTGGACATACGGTCAAGGCTCTTGAATGGCTACGTGTATTTGAAAAGGGTATTATTAAACCTGGCATTTATTCTTATAACACCATTGTTGATAGTCTATGCAAGGATGGCATGGTAGATGATGCATTTAAATTATTTTCCGAGATGAAAGATAAGGGCATAACCCCAGATGTTGTCACTTATTCTTCGTTGATCCATGGATTCTGTAACTATGGTTGGAAGGAAAAGGCTGAGGTGTTGTTGATTGAAATGTTGGGTTATAAAGTCATTCCAAATGTACGTACATTCAACAAATTGGTGGATTCATATGGTAAACAAGGATTAGTTGAAGATGTAAATAGATTTATAGAGATGATGATTGAAATAGGCGTTAAACCAAATTATGTTACTTATAATGCATTGCTCGGTGCATATTGTTTGCAAGGTAAAATGGAGGAAGCTATGGGTGTCTCGAGTACTATGATATCTAGAGGTTGTGATCCTGATATTAAAACATATAACACTTTAATCAATGCTTTGGTGAAGAAAGAGTGGTTTGATAAGGCTTTTCAACTTTATCAAGATGTTCCATCATATATGAAGAAACGTGGTTTCTTGCCAAATAGTGTGACAGCCTACAATGTTATAATACAGGGGTTTCTGAAGAAAGATAAAAATGAAGAGGCAATTGAATTAATCAATGAAATGAAACAACATGGTTTCTCATTGGATGCAACTACTTGTGACATCATATATGAACGAGGTTCTCAACATCCTAAGCTCCTTAGCATGATTTAGTATTCGATGATGATTTGTCTCTTCTATCACAGTAATATAACAAACTACGTTAAGGAAGGTTCAAAAGATGTATAAACTTATTAAATTAAATTAGAGTAAATGACACTTTTGCCCCCTGGGTTTATACGCGATTGACAGGTTGCCCCCTAACTCTTAAAATGCGCCTCGATGCCCCCTAAGATTTAATTTTGTGACTCGTTACCCCCTACTGCGTGTTCCGTCCATTTTCTCCGTTAAAAGTGACGTGGCATTTCCACGTCACATTTTTTTTTTTTTTTAATCCAGCTGTTAATTGCGTTTTTAATTAACTTAACCCTTATTTTTAACAAGTGCAAGATGGGGAATTCACTAATGGCTATCCTATATATACCCCAAAAACAACAAAGCAAATTAACTTAACAAAAACGAAAATCAAAAGGAGAAAACCAAAGAGCGCGGGTCTTGTGAAGAACTCGACGAACACCAAATCCAAACCCAGAAACGCAAAGTTCATGTGCTTTGAAGAAGATCAATGGCGCAGGCAAATCAATGGAGTAAGTGGTTTATTTATTAACCCTAAATCCTTGCTCGTTGGCTAAGATTCTTTAACCCGTAAATATAGGGTTTTGTACTAAATTTATTACATACATATATATCACGCGTGGATTGAGGGATTTTCTTAGTAATAATATCAGATTTTAGGGGATTCGGTTACCATACCCGTAGTGTGATTATTGTTTTTCCATTTTGTGATTCCTAATGTATTTGGTAACTAATCTATTCAATTCAATTTTGCTTGTTTAACAGATAAATTCGCACTAAGGATTCACTTCGGTGGGTTCTTTAATGAAGATAAGAGTTGCTATCATGAAGTGAGCATAGAGTACGTTGATGGTTGTCATTATGACAAGTTTAGTATACCAGTTCTTAGGAAAATTCTTTCGAAATTGGGTGTAATTTGTTACTCTGATGTTTATTATTTGAAAGTGGGTTCAAATCTACCTGATGGTTTAGTATGTTTAGATAGCGAGGACAAAGGCATGGAGATGTGTAGAATCGCAGACAACAACGTAACTGTGGACCTTTACGTTGTGAATAATCCCATAGGCCCTGATGACCAAGTTCTTCAATCTCCCATCTTCATGCCTTTGTTACTAAAGTGGAAAAAGGATGAAGAAACAGTTAACCAGCGAGAAGAAGTTAATGTTAATGAAGTAGACGTAGATGAACAAGAATTAGTTCAAAACTGTAATGAAGTGAAAAGCTTAGAGGAAAACAAGCTTGTAGAAGAAGGTTTAAAGGTAGAAACTCATTTGACAGTTTACCCCTTTCAGTTCTTTAACTTTATATTTGCTTAGAGGGTTGCAGAAGGGGATTTTTAGAGGGTTGTAGAAAGGTTGTTGGGGTTGATGGATGTCACTTGAAAGGTCCACATCCTGGTGTAATTTTGACAGCCGTTGGTATTGATGGGAACAATTGTATATTCCCAATTTTGTATTGTGTAGCTGAGAAAGAAGATAGCAATTCTTGGAGATGGTTTTTTAACTTGTTGATACAAGATCTTGGTATTAGTAATCAAGAAGAATGGACTTTCATATCAGATAGACAAAAGGTTGGTTATCCTTCACTGGCTTAATTAAATTGTTTGATTTAGATCACTGACTTTATTTCTAATTGTATGTGTGTATAGGGTTTGCTTCAAGTGATGAGTGACATGCTTCCAGATATTGAACATAGACATTGTGTAAGGCATCTCTACAATAATTTCAAAATCAAACATCCTGGAATGGCCTTAAAAGACAAAGTTTGGGAAGCTGCTAGGGCCCCCACACAATACATATTTAATGAAGTCATGGCTGAGATTAAAAACATGAATGAGGACGCATTCAATTGGCTATCTAATTTAGATCCCAAGACATGGACAAGGTCTCACTTTAGCACTGTTACAAAATGTGATCTTCTACTTAACAACATCTGTGAAAGCTATAACAATGCCATAAAAAAAGTCAGGTATTATGACTACTTACCCCCTATAAAGTGCTACTTTATGTCTACTTACCCCCTATAAAGTTATGATTCATGTCTACTTACCCCTTATAAAAATGCTTAAATGACTACTTACCCCCTAATTAGTTTTAGTTAATGACGACTTCCCCCTACTTAGTTTTAGATAATTACTACTTCCTCCCCCCTACACAACTAACATTAAATGTTTTTTTGGTCAGGGACAAGTCTATCATCCTCATACTAGAGGAACTTAGGATGTATAGTTTGAAAAGGCTTCAATCTAAAAGATCATGGATGACAAAATACGAAGGAGATCTATGTCCTAAGGTTAGGAAGTTGGTGAATAAAGGTAAAACAAACAGTGGAAAGTGGCATGCAGTGTTTTGCGGTGAAATGAAATTTGAAGTAAGGAACCTTGGAACAGATTCGTATGCGGTAGATTTAGATACAAATAGTTGTCCCTGCAGGAGGTGGGAGCTATCTGGGATACCTTGCTTTCATGCGATAGCGAGTATTCAATACATAGGTAAAGACCCAGAAAACTATGTCCACGAATGCTACTCAAAGGTGACGTATATGAAGGCTTATACACCAATGATATACCCTATAAATGGACCAAAGATGTGGCCTAGTACAAGGCCTGTAAGTGTAGAACCTCCAGTAGCTTTTAAGTTGGTTGGCAGACCTAAAAGGGCAAGAACTAAGGAGGCAGATGAGGACCAAGTTAAAAAGTGGAGGAAAGAAAGAACTTCTGAAGGTGTTCAAAAGATGTTAGTAAAAGGTACTTCACATAAATGTGCAATTTGCAAGGGAGAAGGCCATAACAAAAGGTCATGTAAGGCAAATGTAAGTACCACAGAACAGGAAACAGCAGGATTAGAGGATATTCAAGTTGATAATGAAGTTATGGAAGATGGTGTAGCTGAGGGTAGCGGTGTTGGTGATAATGAAGTTATGGAAGATGGTGTAGCTGAGGGTAGGGGTGTTGGTGATAATGAAGTTATGGAAGATGGTGTAGCTGAGGATAGGGGTGTTGGTGTTAATGCATCTGTGGATGAGACCCCAGATGAGATGATTAACAAAATGTTTGATGAGTTAGAAGTGCAACCATCTGCTCCTTCTAACCCCCAATCTACTCCAACTGAGCCTGAAAATTTTACTGTGACAAAAAAAGATACAGTTGGTAAGAAAGACAAACTAGAAAAAGCCAATTGCTAAGACAACCAAAGGTTCAAAACCAAAGATGCGCTTACCAGGACAAACATCACAGGATTCAGGTGTTAACTCACCCCCTAGATCCAGACCAAGGATGCGCTTACCAGGACAAACATCACAGGAGTCAGGTGTTAATTCATCACACAGATCCAGACCAAAGATGCGCTTTCCAGTACACAGATCAGATGAGCCCGTAGTTAATAGTCCACCTAAGTCCAGACCAAAGATGCGCATACCAGACCAAGCAGTGGAAAAACCAATACGCCAAAGCAGTAGAATTAAGGATCAAGGAATGAAGACAATTTCAGGAGGTTCAAGCACAATGCCTATATCTTTAGAGGAGGATGAACCAGGGACACAAAAGGTAAATACTTCTGTTGCTCCTATATCACCATTACAGGTCATTATTATTAAAATAGAAACTTTTTTTTGCATTAGTTTATGTTTATAAGTTTGTATTATGTGAATAATGATTACAGGTTGATGAATCTGGGAAACAAAAACAGCAGACTACTACTAATCCTCCTAAATTAATTTTGAAGGTTAGTACTAATACCCCCTTCAAAGTATTGGTTTATGACTACTTACCCCCTATAACTTATTATGTTTTGTCAACTTACCCCCTATAAATGTTTATTTTGTGACTACTTACCCCCTATAACTTATTTTGTTTACGCAGAAGGTAAAGATGGAAAAGTTGACAGAACTATTGGACAAAGCAAAGAATAAAAATGCTGGGGATGCACAAAGAAACGAAAATGAGAAAACAAGTGAGCAGATTAGCATAGACAAACTAGAGGAGAAAGCCCCCCCTAAGCAAAAAAAGAAGATTGCGTTAAGGAACATCCCAGGGGTAAGTATATAAAGTTTTGACTAACTACCCCTTAGACTTTTATTTCAGTGACTAAATGCCCCCTGGATCTACAAAATTTTGCTAAAAATACCTTCTGCGTATACCTTTATTGAATGCGTTTATTTGTTTACCATTTAGGTGAGGTTCAAACATGATAAACCACCATCAGAATCAGGTTCAAAAAGGAGTTTACCTGAGGTTAGCCATGTGTTGATTTTTTAACACCATTACATACTACAGAATGCTTAACTTCTTCTTTATCATTCTACCAGGAAGGAGACAAAAGACAACAAGAGAAAAAGCGGCGCGTAATCCAGCATAAACAAGGCGTCGTAATGAGGGAGGGTGATCCAAAGTATGTAACTGTTGCAGAAGCTCTTCGACTGAGGAAAGCAGCCACCAGTTCTTCAGTAAAAACTAGGAAAGAAGCTAAAGATTGAAGAATTCTGCAGAGTTGAGTGTTTTATGTTTCTGTGTTTTGTGACAACTGTTTTGTGTAAAAGTAGATGTTCACACAGCAAGGTTGTGGTTGTTAAGGGTTTCTAGTATGTGGTGTAGGTGGTATTTAAATACTGTTTTTTTGTTGGTAAGGCCTTTATTGCCGGTTTGTGGTGTTTTGTATGCTAGTGCACAAGTGGATGCTTTGAATATTTTTTTGCTATGGTCTATGTAATGCCAGCACTTTATTGTTATCTTTATCTACCTTTTTTAGATTGCATTAGATTCTATTGTCCATTAATTGTTTCTTTCTATACTATATTCATTGCACAGTAAAACACAACTTAAACAAACCGCAATAACTTCATAATCCAATTCAACTAAAACCAAACTTTAGTTAAACACAGTCAATTACAAACAAAGCTTAAAACTAACACATTACACCAAATTTAGAACTTCAACAAACTGATAAAACAAACACAAAACACCAACAACTGCAAACTTCAACAACCTGATCAATCAAACACAAAACACCATCAATTGCAACCACCTGCTACATCTCTCAGGCTACACCAAAATACACCTCCAACAACATTCTAATTCTTTGATAAACTGATACAAGACAAAATGGAGAGGAAGAGGAATATGATCATGAAGCAGGTCCATTTCAGAAACTTGTTTTCCCGAGTTACAGTGTCCATCGATATGTTAAGACGTTGCACCTCATTCTCCAAGACAGTTACTTTCACACGCTCAAAATTCAAATCTTTTGAGGCAACTTGTTCTTTTTCTTGCAATTCAACCAACTGTGTGTTCAGTTCATTGACTTTCGCGTGTTCGAGCTTCCAATCTGCAAAAGCTTTTTTCTCTAACAGCATCATATCTCCGTAATCAGAGACCAACAAGTTCATCTTCGTCTCCATTTTATCTTTCTCAAGACAGTGATTGGAATCTTTAAAAAGAAGCCCTCGAATTATCGAACTAGTAGCCTCCGGCAATGGCTCATCCAACCACATGAAGAACTTGCAATCCATTGAACACCCCCAATACATGCACCTGTAAAATCTCCTGCAAGGATTCGTATCTGTCCAAGAGGTATGAAGCCTTGCTAATTTCTTGCATCTGCAATACGGGACTTGATAAGTGTAGTGCGAAGAAGAACCAGCGCTATCGGCTTGAAGGGGCGACATCGGCATCAACGTTGAAGGTATAGAAAGGTTTCGACGCGAATTACTGTAGAAGGCTAGGGTTTTGGTGTTCTTCGAGTTCTTCCCCAAACCGAACCCTCTTTCTCCTTTTGATTTTCGTTTTTCTTAAGTTAAGTTGTTAAAGTGTTTTTGGGGTATATATAGGATAGCCATTAGTGAATTCGCCATCTTGCCCTTGTTAAAAATAAGGGTTAAGTTAATTAAAAACGCAATTAACAGCTGGATTAAAAAAAAATGTGACGTGGAAATGCCACGTCACTTTTAACGGAGAGAAATGGACGGAACACGCAGTAGGGGGTAACGGGTCACAAAAGTAAATCTTAGGGGGCATCGAGGCGCATTTTAAGAGTTAGGGGGCAACCTGTCAATCGCGTATAAACCCAGGGGGCAAAAGTGTTATTTACTCATTAAATTAAATATGTTGTCAAAAGATGATTTGGCGCTCAAGCAACACATTGCTTGAATACCTTGCAAAGTTTTCCACAATTTTCATTTCTTTCTCTAGCATATACTGTAGTCAAGAACAACTCAACATTTCTTACTCATTGACATTATAAAGTATTTGTGAATGAGTAAAAGTCTATAGCTGCAAACTAAGATGGTTAAATTCAGTTAAACGATAGCAAATATTTAGCCTGTGCTACCTTTACATCAGCCCATGCTGGGTTTCTATAATAGTAATTTAAACACTGACTTATATTAATTTAGCCATATTATATTTAACCATTTATATACAGATATAGAAACCTTAAGAGTTTACCAATACTTACATGTGAGTATCTGCAACAATTAAAGGGATGATCGGACAACCCTTAAATTTAAAAGCTGTGATAACACCAACACAATCACGATTCAATCTTACACTAGGATCATTAGGAGTTCCAAGGCCACCTTTCTTTACATTTTATATACAAATAGTTTGTATGAATACTCAATTTTTTATATGGTATTGATGGTGCATATGAATTTTTCAGTTTTAATTGAAAAACTATCTGCCTTCAATTATTGAATTTTAATTCTGTGCATATTGCACTTCTAGGTAAGCAGGTCTGGAATTTGATCAATAATAACAATACATTACTCTATAAATTACTAAAAGGCAAATATTTCCCAATTACTTCATTCATGGAAGCAAAATTAGGGAGTAAACCATCCTGGGGATGGAAGAATTTAATTTGTGGGAGAAATGCTATAAAAGAAGATATAAAATGGAAGATAGGTAATGGATATACTATAAATTTACATACTGATAAATGGATAAATGGGTTTAATGAGATTATTAAACCTAATTGAAATGATTTACAAAAAGTAAATGATCTAATGGTTAATAATGATAGGAAGTGGAATATTGATATTATACTAAATGCTTACCCTAATGAGGTAGCAACATCTATTTTTGATACATTATTCCTCTGTCTGGAGGAAAGGATATTCCTTTTTGGATACATGATAAGGAAGGTAATTTCTCGGTTAAAAAATGTTACTATATAATGAAAAATAAAAAAGAATGTGAAGAGAAGAATAGCTGTTCCAATAAGGCTACCTCCTCACATCAGGTTGACAACTCGGTATGGAAAATGATTTGGGGTTTAAAGGTAGCACCAAAAATTAAAAATTTCATATGGAAAGTAGTGAAACATCTATTGCCTACAAATGATAATGTGTATAAAAGAAAAATCACTTCTAGCCCAATTTGTGATATTTGTAACAAAGAAACTGAAACTGTTGAGCATATGGTATTAAATTGTGAATGGACTAGAGCCATTTGGTTTGCTTCCCCTTTTAACTTGATTACTTGCAACCAATCTACCTCCAAGATAGATGTTTGGATGGCAAGTTTGAAAGAGAATAGGAAGGAGGTAGGAATAGATACTAATTTTATGATGGAACAAATATGTACCATTCTATGGCACATTTGGAAAGGTAGATGCGCATATAAATACAAGGGTAAAAAGCTTGACCCTTTAAGAAGCTCAGACAATGCTAAAAAAGAGTGGGAAGAGTATCAAAATACAATTTATCCTAATGATGTTAACTATAAACTAAAGGATAATAAAAATAAAAATGCTATGCCTAAGAAAAATAGAAGTGAAACTCATGAAACCGAGGTGAGTATAGAGGTAGAAAATAATGAACAAACACTTAAATGGATTCCTCCTCCCATAAATTTTATAACAATTAATTGTGATGCATCTACTAAAGATAATAATGGCGCTATATCTTGTGTTGCTAGGGATTTTTCAGGTAAAGTGCTATTTTGCAAAGCTTGGAAAATTAAGGTGGAAAGCGCTAAAGAGGCAGAAGCTATGGGGGTGCTAAAAGCTTGTCTTCTCGCTCGAGAGTTCCCTCCTCAAAGCGTGATTATAGAGAATGATTGCCTCCAAGTTATGCAACCTTTAGAGCTTAGGAACCATTTTAATTCTCCATTAATTTGTAATATTATTAAAAGTTTTTATTTTGTGTCCGAGGATTGTAAACCTATTTTTCGATGGATTAATCATAGTAGGAATAGACTAGCCGATGGGGTAGCTAAATATAAGCTAAGTGGCAAAATGCAAAGCTCGTGTTTAGACACGTACCCATCTAGGTTAGATGAAATAATCAAAACTGAAACCTTTTCTACGGGAATTGGTTAACTTTGTAATAATTTTAGATGTTTAATGAGAAGGATTTGGAAGAAAAAAAATCTCAAACCTGCCTTCTTGTCTCCACACTCTACGGTATAAGGTGGTTGGATCTGATCAGAGCATTTGAAGTTACCCTTAGGGGTGAGCACGGGCCGGGTTTACCCCGGGCTGGGGTCTAGGGTAAGGGTAGGGTAAGAAAGCCGGGTCCATGATTTGTGAAGGGTAAGGGTAGGGTTAAATTTTACCCTACCCTCGGGTTACCCAAACACGGGTTACCCTCGGGTTTACCCAAGGGTAATTAAACCTGTAAATATGAAATGCAATTATAATATAAAGCTAAAAAATTAATTTAAATTGCAAATTTCTCCCATATAATTGAGTTAAGTCACAAAATACCCTCTGATTCATAAAATCTTACAACTTAACTATTACAAATTGCAATTTAACCCCTTGAATTACTCAAATTCACAAAAGAAAAGGTACAACTTAATGAAATTCTTCCAAAATATTACAACACAATCAAATTCATTACAAATATTACAACACATTCAATCAAAATCAACATTCAAAAGCTTCAACTTCAAATTCATCACAATCACTTCCTGGAGCATTCAAATTCCATTTTCCTGTTTCTAAAAAGCATTCTGAAATATATCAGTAAGTTAAACATAATAAATTTAACCCTTAAGCCTCAGAACAGTGTCATCACAGGCTTGTAATAGCAGATAGCTTATAATTAAGTAGATCATCATAGGCCTCGTGTTATAAACACTTTCATCGGCCTCAGATATAGTTGGAAAATAGCACGGGATTCCCGGAAAACCAACTACACCTCATCACCTGATTGTGTTTTAAACAAGTAGGCAACTCACTACAATAGGCGGCTACCATTACAAGTTTATATAAAACACAATGATAACAAGGTAAGGGTTTAGCTTACCCAAAATAATTTGTTACTTAGGCTATTTTATCCAACATTTCCAGGTGGTGTAATGTCAAATGCACCTAAAATACACAAGTAAATACACAAGTCAGAATGTTAGTAAATACACAAGTAAATACACAAGTAAATATTACCAAATTCAGCCTCAAGTTCTTCTACTCTATCCATGGCGGCTTCTACTGATAAAGACTCGCGCAACCAGTTTTGTGTACATATTAGTGCCTCCACAGTGTTTGGGTGTAAAGAGCTCCTGAAACTATCAAGAACTCTTCCACCAGTACTAAACGAGGACTCAGATGCGACAGTTGAAATAGGAACAGATAAAATGTTACGGGCCATTAAAGATAAAACAGGAAAACGTTGAGAATTTCCCCTCCACCAGACCAGGGCATCAAAATGCTCATCATCATCGCCTTCAATAGCTTCCGAAAGGTATTTGTCAAGCTCAGTATTCCCACTTTTAGTTTGTGTTGAATCATGAAATAATTTGAATTGATCTCTAAAGAATTTTCGGGAATCGCTAGTTGCGGAAGATGATGATTCTGATGCAGCAGCTGGTTCAGTGCGCACAACTATTGGATTTGCTATAGCAAAATAACTTTCAAACACTGATTTTAATCCATTACTGATTTCCTCAATTAAGGGGCTGACTTGAATAGTACCATGCATAAATTCTAACCAATATCTAACATAAGCAAACTTCTTTCTCGGGTCAAGTATAGCCGCCATGTAGAGTAAGATATTCATCTGAGCATTTACACCCCAATACTTATCAAATTTTTCCTTCATTTTCGAAGCCATTAAATCTAAAATAGTGTTATCTCCCGGGCCAAGATTATACATTCCTCGATACAAAATAAGGATCTCATCGAAGTATAAATTTGAAGTTATATACTTTGTACCAGAGAAGCGTAAAGTAGCGTCATAAAATAGTTTAAGATATGATACCAAAAAACGAGCATTATCCCAATCAATATCAGTAGGTAATCCATGGCCTAAACCCTCTATATACTCTGTGAACATTTTATTTTCTTTGAACATTTCATTGAAGGCTTTCTCATATTTTTCGGCTCCATCTAACATAAGATAAGTTGAGTTCCACCTAGTATCAACATCAAGACAAACAATACTCGTAGCAGTGATGTTAGCTAGAGAAACATAACGTTTGAAGCATAAAAACCGGCTAGGAGATGATCTAACATAACGTACTACATCTCGAATTCGTACAATGGCATTTCGAATAGTTTTCAAACCAGATTTGACTATAAGGTTTAGAATATGGCAACAACATCTAATGTGTAAGTATTTGTTTTGGCATATAATTGGTGGTTTGGGAAGCAATGATTTATTGATTATATAATCAACGGCTACATTATTAGAACTCGCATTATCAGCAGTAATTGTTAGAATTTTATCAATCCCCCAATCTTGTAAAACTGATTGAATTTTTAAACCCACAGTTTCCCTCTTATGATCCTCAATCATAGAAAAACTAATTATACGTTTTCTTATCGTCAATAAAATGTGCAGTAACAACCATATAGTTTAAATTCTGAATTGAAGTCCAAGTATCAGTGGTAAGATTAATTCTTTTTCCCCTCAACCGAGTTTTCAAAAGTGTTTTTTGTTGAGTAAAAATTTTTGCAATGTCTCGTGCAACAGTCCATCTAGATGGGATTTTAAAAAGTGGTTGCATACGATAACAGAAATTTTTAAAACCGACACCTTCAACAACACGAAATGACATTTCATCTAATATTACCATCTCAGCGAGGGCATTTCTAGCATTTTCTTGCGTAAAAACATAAGATTCCATAACCCCCTCCCCTTTGGGTGAAAAACCTAAAGTAGACTGCCCAGTTTCAACAACATTAAAAGGATATTTTGGACAACGATTAGCACGTAAAGGGTTCATGTGTTTGTTTAGGTTATTAGTCCCATGATTATCAGAACTAGCAGCATATCTTTTATCACAATAATTACAAACACCATACCTAAGGCCATTTACCCAAATTTTATGAAAATGATCCCAACAATTAGCCGAGGTCACATTTTTTCTTTTTTTGGTAGGGGGAACAATGGTATTTTCCTGAGAAAGAGGTGGGGGTTGAGTACCTTCAGTGGGTTGATTAACATCATCCACATCAATGGCAATGTCAAGAACAGGTTCTATTTCAACCATCTGCGATAAAAAGTTAGAAATTAATTACATCAGAAGGCAATAAAAAGAAAGAACTTAGTTAAATCAAAGAGAAATTAGTGTTTACCTAACTCAGAAACTTAAGAAGGCTTTAGAAAATAAAATGCGTATAGCATGTGAACAAAAACAAAACCAAAAAATTAATTAACATCACAAGAACACTAATAGAAAATACAAACACCATAAAATTAATTAAACTATTACCTTAAATTGATTCGTATCTGTGACAAAAAAAATTGAAACAAATTAAAATCGGGTAAAACAATTAACAGAAAATGAAATAGAAATAAATTGAGAAGAGGGTTTAGAAATACCTTTGAATGGTGTGGCTTTTCTCGATCTGAAAAAGACCCAGTATATAGCCAAAAACCCATGGCTAATCGAATGAGAATAAGGCAACACGTTATTGAATCAATCAACAACGGCTACATCAGACCTCAAAGAGGGTTTTTTCAGGCCACATTAAATGCAAGCTCTCGAATCCAACAACCAAACGCGGCTTCATTAAATGTTGACCCAGAAATCGGCAGAGAAGAGAAGAAGAATAATAATATAGTACAAGATATAGGCATCTAGCATACAGAAATCGGCAGAGAAGATAGAGATTTGATGGCTTAGGGTTCGCCTCTTTCGTGTTTCAGAAGAGAGAAGGTGAAAAGCAAGGAACCAAACTGAGAAAGGAAAGAAATGAAAGATCGGATAAGATTTTACACATTATGTATATTTTTTTTATTTTTTTATTGATGAACAGTGTCGGGTTGGTCGGGTCCAACCCGAGTGTTAAGAAGCCAAAGAGAGGCCCGTGGTAATTTGGACGGGTCCAGCTTCTCAAATGTTAGGCCCAAGTTAACATTGGGCCAATGTTAAAAATACCCAAAATCTCTTTTTTTTTTAATCCCCTTTTTTACCCATATTACCCAAACCCATTTTCTTGCTCAGCCCTAGTTACCCTCGTTCCCAATCGTCAAAGCTAACCTATTTCCCTATAATCAAAATCTTTTTCACTGCAATCTCACCAAAAATCATTTTCTGCTCACGTCATTATCTCGAAGGCATAGCGTCATGAAGCTGAGCGGCTCTTCAATTTGTTCTTCTTTGTTCTACTTAAGATCTTCTGTTTCTTCCTTGAACAAAATCGGTAACCCATTTCCCCTCTTCTTTTATTCTTCAATTCCATCTTTTGATGTTATCGATAATGCCAAAGTTGCTCATTTTATTGTGAAAGAAATGATTCGAACGCAACCCAAGCTTTCTGCTATAAACTACAATTATATATTGAATACTGCTGTGAATATGAAAGATTACCCCTATGCTCTTTCTCTATTCAGAGAAATGCGTGTTTTTGGGGCTCCAGTAGATAATTACACCATGAGTATAGCTATAAATTGCTGTTGCTCTTTAAAAAAAAGCAATATGGGTTTTGCGATATTAGGCTGTGTGATCAAAAGCGGTCATGTTCCTAATGTGGTTACCTATACCACCCTGATAAAGGGCCTCTTTGATGAAGATAAAGGAGATGAGGCTGTCAGCTTATTCCTAAAGTTAACAAGTGAAAAACATTGCGAGCCATGTGATGAAGTTACTTTTAGTATTATCATAAATGGTCTTTGCAAACATGGACATACGGTCAAGGCTCTTGAATGGCTACGTGTATTTGAAAAGGGGATTATTAAACCTGGCATTTATTCTTATAACACCATTGTTGATAGTCTATGCAAGGATGGCATGGTAGATGATGCCATTAAATTATTTTCTGAAATGAAAGATAAGGGCATAATCCCAGATGTAGTCACTTATACTTCGTTGATCCATGGATTCTGTAACTTTAATAGGAAGGAAAAGGCTGAGGTGTTGTTGATTGAAATGTTGGGTTATAAAGTCATTCCAAATGTAGGTACATTCAACAAATTGGTGGATTCATATGGTAAAGAAGGATTAGTTGAAGATGTAAATAGATTTATAGAGATGATGATTGAAGTAGGCCTAGAACCAAATTTTGTTACTTATACTGCATTGCTCGGTGCATATTGTTTGCACGGTAAAATGGAGGAAGCTATGGGGGTCTTGAGTACTATGCTATCTAGAGGAATCAAGCCTGATTATCAAACATATAAAATGCTAATTAATGGTTTAGTGAAGAAAGGATGGTTTGATAAGGCTTTTCAACTTTATGAAGATATTCCTTCATATCTGAAGAAACGTGGGTTCTTGCCAAATAATGTGACGACCTACAATGTTATAATACAGGGGTATCTGAAGAAAGATAAGAATGAAGAGGCAATTGAATTAATGAAAGAAATGAAACAACATGGTTTCTCAGTGAATGCAGCTATTTGTGAAATCATATATGAACGAGGTTCTCAACATCCTAAGCTCTTTAATATAATTTAGTATTAAATGATGATTTGTCTCTTTTATCAACAAACTATGCTAGGCAAGGTTCAAAAAGATGTATAAACTTATTAAATTAAAGATCCACAATTCCTTTCTTTGAATACTCACTTTTTTATATCGTATTGGTACCTATGATTTTTCAATTTTAAGTAAAAACTATCTCCCTTCAATTTTTGAATTTTAATTTGTGTATAATTTTGCTTTGTTGGTAGTAGTAGTATCTGAGCATTGCATTGGGCTGCCGTAAAAAAGTAAATTGATAATATCTTTTCTTTTAGTATGAACACTCAGATATTTCAAAATATAAAGCTTCCTAAAACAATCACTTATATTGGTAATTTGGTAAGATTTCCATAGTATCAAATGATTCTCTTACTTTGTTTGCATTTAAAGATGTCTATAATTTTGTGAAGATATGGGTAATAAAGCAATACGGCATGGTGTGATCTTGGACAAACATACTTGGTTAATATTTATATATAACAAGATAACACTTAAAAAATCTTGACTAAGACAAAGACACTAGGAATTGTCCCATTAAGACTATAGTTTATGATAAAATCTAAAATCACCACACAAGTAAAGACGGAAACATGTTAAAACACTTGATCAAAGGTATATGCGTATGAAAGTTCAAAATTGTAGCACATATGAAAACTTAAAAAATACTCAATGTGTTCAACAACTAAAAAAAATGCTTATTTCAAAAACTAAAAGATTATCAATAGTTTTCAAATATTGTGATCAAAGTACAGCAGTGCAAGTGGAACGATTGTGGTAACAAAGTTGTTTGCAACGACCGCAAATCCTTCTTTTCCGAGAATATTCTACTCCAGCAAGATGACGATTCTTTTTCGGCCTCCCAGGTGTTCGTTTGGTTGAAGGAAGAAATACAGTAAACTGATTGTCATGATCACTATCATCCTGAAAAGTTGAGAGAGCTGGGATACTATGAGAGTAAGTCTCCCTGAATGAGGATTGGTGGTAGTATTTATCGACATACCAAATCTTGTACATTTTCGAGCAGATTCTATTGCTGCGACAACATGAACACAAGGAAACCCAACGATTTGCCAGCTGCAACAAGAACAGGTACGAGAGGATATATCAACAGTCATGATCGGATCAGAATGAACCTGGAAAATAGTTTCACTAGATGGTTTCACAACCCAAGGGCGACAAAATTTGAATTTGTCCCAGTATCTAACATCTGAATCAACTGACAATGTAGTGGTGCACAACTTCGACAACTTGTGACGTTTGACCATTTGCACCATGATCAAGTTTCGAATACTATCAATCAGTTTAGTAACTAGTAACTCACGACGCTCTTTCATTTATGCATTAAAAGCCTCAGCTGCATTTGATGTCATTTCACCATATCGCTTGCCCTTGAAAAATGCATCACTAAAATGCTCCCTTGGCAAGCTTTTCAAAAAATCAACCGCTTTGTCTGATTCCGCTTTACAATAGGCTCGGACACATTTATAGTACTCTGATTCGTTAACAGCATGTGCAATATCATCCAGGTAAGACATCATAGTTTTAGTAAAGCCAGTAGAACCTTTGTATTTAGTCTTTAAATTCTTCTTCAGGTGTACCATGCAAAACGCATTCGGTGAAGATGGAAAGGCAGTGCGTAAAGCCAACACTATAGCCGGATGACGATCAGACACAAAGGTAATCTTTCGGTATGAAATAAGTGGAGCAAGGAAACTCCAAAACCTAGTCCAAGACTCACCGTCCTCTACCCGACCAATCGAAAAAGCAACTGGAAATAAGCCTGGAAAGACAGAAAATCAGATGGGACAAATATACATATGGGACAAGAATCCCATACTCAGAGATGGGATTTGAAACAAAAAAAAACAAACATAACATACCACTGTTTGCATCCTTTGCAGTAGAAATAAGTAGTACACCCTTGTATTTGTTCTTCAAAAATGTTGCATCAATGAAGAGCAATGGACGATAAGCTCGAAAACCCGCAATACAAGCACCAAATGCAATGTGACAATTCTCAAAAGCTTGGGTTTCAGGATGAACATTTAAATACAACTCCGTAGATGGATCGACTGCTTTTAACTTCTTAAAATAAGGATAAATTTGATTGTAAGATAGACCAGCATCTCCAAAAACGGAATTCCTTGCTTTGTTAACGGCACTGTATGCACGTTTATATGATATTTCATAACCATAGCTATGTTTTAAATGTAAAACAATATCATTTGGTCTCGTAGAAGGATTACTCTTTACTTGATCCATTATTATGCCCTTAAGGACTTCAGAACTTAGATGATCACAAGTCATGGATTTCTCGGGTACACCACACGTGTGTTCTCCTCGAAACGAACGAACATAAAGCTTTAACTTTGAAACATCAGAAGTAGCGTAAATATGCCAACTACAGCCTGTAGCTTTCTTGTTCTTGCAATATACACTTGCTCTAGTTGCACAATTTTGATTAAAAGTAAAATCATATCCCGTTTCGCATGAATACTTAGCAATAGTGGACCTTAACTCCGCAATACCGCCATGATATATTTCACCAACAGGTTTCAATAGCTTATCCCAATTGGCACTAAGAAGTTTCTTCTCAGTAAGAACATGACGCTCTTTATCTATACTCCGAGATTCAGTAATTTGATCACTACTTAACAAACATAAACCAACCGATACTAGTGAAGATGAAGATTCTAGAGAACTTGAAGAAGCAGATGTTTGTGAAGATGTAGAAGAAGGACCAGTTGCAACACTAATCTCAATAAGAAGGTTACTCAAAGTAGTTGACAAATTATGATGATATAACCATACAATAGTAGCAAAATCTGCTTCACCAAGCATTAAACACGACTTTTGATTGCCAAAAGTGTATCTGTATTCTAACAAGCAAACACTCAAATCTTTCCACCGGCATATAAAATAATCCTTGATCGAGTGGAATGAATCAAAAAAGTCAAAGGGATACAGAGCAAGTTGATCACCATATTTAAATTCAACAATAGCATTTGATGCCATAATACAAAACCTGGAAACAATAACACACAAAAACATGAATAAAGCAATAATCCTATCTATGAATAAACCGAAACACAAATTCGTCCCATCTATAAACTGAAGAAAATATTAAAGGATTGAAGCTAAGTAACACTAAACCTAGAGAAGGAACTCGCATATCAATCTAGAAACTGAGGTAAGAATAAAAAAAATTAAAAAAAAATTGCAGCGCAGATCATGAATAAACAATCATGATCAAAAAATTGCAGCGCAGGTAAGAATCAAACATGAAACAATCATGATAAATAAATTGCAGCGCAGGTAAGAATCAAACATGAATAAAGCAAAAAACACATAAAATGTCCAATCAAACAGCTAAATATATTAAAATATGCAAAAACTATCAACAACTAACACAGGACCCTAACAATTCGTAAAATTTATGAACTGAAGAAACATTGAAGAACAGAAAAACTGAAGATAGAGAAGAACAAACCTGGAGAATTGAATATAGCGAATGAAATTACAGACCAAAAAAAGAAAAATTGAAGAAGAAATCTCCTCTGCGACGAAGACGACGAAGACGTATATTAATGGAGTGAATCTCGATCGTATTAATGGAAGATCTTCATGGTATGGAAATGAGTTTAGAATTAATGAAGGAAAATGGTATTTATGGCCGGCGGCTGAGAGAAATAAAAAAAATGCTGACTTTGACAACTAAATGAAAACTTTGACTAGAAGGGTACCAATGTAATTGTACAATAGAAATTTGATTTAAATGAGAAACAACCTAATTTATTTGGGAAGAATCAATCACTTGTCAACATTTGGGCATAGACAATGTGATCCATGATTTAATTGGGAATTTTCTCTTATTTATTTACATGTCATAAATATTAACAAGTTAATCTAACGAACGAGTTCGAACAATTTTTTTTTTCGTTTATATAGACGAACGAGTTTTTTTACCTAAACGAGGTCAAATTGCTCGCAAACGGCTTTATTCATTTACATCCCAAATAGTGATAACAAATATTAATGTAGTTGTTTTTAATTACCAAAACACCATCAAGAATTTCCCCAAAACAACATCTCACAACCCTTACGGTATAATCCCGTTGGGCTCATCTCAAACCTAACTTCTTGTCTCCACACTCTACGGTATAAGGTAGTTGGACCTGATCAGAGCATTTGAAGTTACCCTCGTCCCCAATAGTCAAAGCTAACCTATTTCCCTATAATCAAAATCTTTTTCACTGCTCACGTCATTATCTCGAAAGTAGCGTCATGAAGCTGAGCGGCTCTTCAATTTGTTCTTCTTTGTTCTACTTTAGATCTTCGCTTTCTTCCTTGAACAAAATCGGTAACCCATTTCCCCTTTTCTTTTATTCTTCAAATTCATCTTTTGATGTTATCAGTAGTGCCGAAGATGCTCGTTTTACTGTGACACAAATGATCCGAAAGCGACCCAAGCTTTCTGTTGTAGACTACAATAAGCTATTGAGTACTGCCGTGATTATGAATGATTACTCCTATGCTCTTTCTCTATTCAGAGAAATGCGTGGTTTTGGGGCTCCGGTAAATATTTACACCATGAATATAGCTATAAATTGTTGCTGCTCTTTAGAAAAAAGCAATATGGGTTTTGCGATATTAGGCTGCCTCTTCAAAAGCGGTCATGTTCCTGGTGTGGTTACCTATACCACCCTGATAAAGGGCCTCTTTGGTGAAGATAGAGGAGATGAAGCTGTCAGATTATTTCTAAAGTTAACAAGTGAAAAACTTTGCGAGCCAAGTGAAGTTACTTTTGGTATTATCATAAATGGTCTTTGCAAAAGTGGACATACGGTCAAGGCTCTTGAATGGCTACGTGTATTTGAAAAGGGGATTATTAAACCTGGCATTTATTCTTATAACGCCATTGTTGATAGTCTATGCAAGGATGGCATGGTAGATGATGCATTTAAATTATTTTCCGAGATGAAAGATAAGGGCATAACCCCAGATGTTGTCACTTATTCTTCGTTGATCCATGGATTCTGTAACTATGGTTGGAAGGAAAAGGCTGAGGTGTTGTTGATTGAGATGTTGAGTTATGAAGTCATTCCAGATATACGTACATTCAACAAATTGGTGGATTCATATGGTAAAGAAGGATTAGTGGAAGATGTAAATAGATTTATAAAGATGATGATTGAAGTAGGAGAAAAACCAAATTTTGTTACTTATAAAGCATTGCTCGGTGCATATTGTTTGCAAGGTGAAATGGAGGAAGCTATGGGGGTCTTGAGTACTATGCTATCTAGAGGTTGTGATCCTGATATTCAAACATATAAAATGCTAATTAATGGTTTAGTAAAGAAAGGGTGGTTTGATAAGGCTTTTCAACTTTATCAAGATATTCCTTCATATATGAAGAGTTAACCAATAAATGTGAGTATTTGTAACAATTAGGGATGATCGGGCAAACCCTCAAATTTAAAAGCTGCAATAACACCAACACAATCACGCTTCAACTTTACATGAGGATAATCAGGATCTCCAAATCCACCTTTCTTTACCTCTTATATACAAAGAGTTTGTTTGAATACTCACTTTTTTATATCGTATTGGTACCTATGATTTTTCAATTTTAAGTAAAAACTATCTCCCTTCAATTTTTGAATTTTAATTTGTGTAGTATAATTTTGCTTTGTTGGTAGTAGTAGTATCTGAGCATTGCATTGGGCTGCCGTAAAAAAGTAAATTGATAATATCTTTTCTTTTAGTATGATCACTCAGATATTTCAAAATATAAAGCTTCCTAAAACAATCACTTATATTGGTATTCTATTTGGTAAGATTTCCATAGTATCAAATGATTCTCTTACTTTGTTTGCATTTAAAGATGTCTATAATTTTGTGAAGATATAAGTAATAAAGCAATACGGCATGGTGGGATCTTGGACAAAACTTTGTTGATTTATGAGTAGTCATCCACTCTATTCGTGAAACTTGTAGAAAAATATAGTCATACTTACTGAAACAAAAAGAATTTTTATCGTATGTTCTCGATACTCATAAAATGACTGATACAGGAATACATAGGCTACCTAAAGTGATGGGTTACAAAGAGAAGTTACTTTCTATAAAATAACAAAAATAGTCATGTAAAATGAAGTATTTAGATCTCTTTTGATTTTTACAATATTCTATTTTTTTGTACGCAAATTACAATATTTTTATTCACATCTTATATTTTACAACTTTCATAAAAGGCATTTACTTTCTAAGTCATATAACACTTTGGATTTATATTATAAGACCACATTCTAACTAATAGTTAGAATGAACCTAATACGGGTGAAAACCCCAAATAACCCTCCCTTTCTCTATGATTCACTGATAAAATCCCAAAACCTACCCTTAAACCCATTATACACTCGCAACCCAAACTCAATTCTCTCTCCCTTCTCTGTTTCTATCTTACAAACCATCCCCACCACCATCGCCCATCCCACCCTACCTCCTTAACCCCCGCGCCACCACCATCACCTCAACACCATCCCCACCCAGAATCACCATCCTCAACACCATTCCCTACCAAATCCACCATCCTCATCACTGTCACCACCTACCATCTACGTCAACAACAGACCAACCCGTGGCCCTTCAACCCCTGCACCACCACCATCAACAACATCGCACTCTCCTGTGATGGGCTCACCGTGGTCCATAACCGCCGCCCTCAAAGTCCATATGCCTTCTCTCCCTCATATCCACCTGCAACCGAAGCCCTTAACACCAACCCCACCCCCACCCCCCACCCCCTTCGCCACCATACGATCTACTGAACGGATATATCTACCATTGAAGACCGCACCCCATCGTGGCCATCTTCACCAACAAACTCAAAGCCGCTCTCTGCACCACCACAATGAAGGTCTGACATCGTCGCTTCCAACACCATCTGAAAACCCTACCCCACCATGTGTCCAGCCCAAGAGAAACAACATCGTGGGTACAACCTCCATCTTCATCAGCAGGCTCGTGAGGCTTCACCATCCACACCATGGGGCGAGCCCAATCAATTTCACCATCCACACCATGGGGCCAGCACATTCAATTTCACCATCCACACCATGGGGCCAGTCCATTCAGTTTCACCACTGTGGGTACAGCCTTTGAAGATTAACTCTGGATTTTTTTTTTACATTTTGGCTAGTGTTTTTTATTTGTTACAGTCAGTGAGTTTGAGGATGATGTTGTACTTCGATCATTTTTGGATTTGATGTTCTATTCAGACATTTTTTAGATGTTTTTGTTCATATGAATATGGTTGTGCATTCTTTATGTTGTTCTACTTCGATCATTTTTGGAATTGATGTTCTGTTTAGAGATTTTTTGATGTTTACGTTCATATGAATATGGTTGTGTATTCTTTTTGTTGTTCCAGATTTTTGTTGTTTGTTCGAGTAAGTTTTGCAATTCTTTTCATTTGTTGTTGGATATCATTCCCTTGTGTGGGGCAGGTTGATTGGAATGGAACATGGGTACATGATGTCTCCCTATTTGTTCTAATTATTAGCCGTCTGGAGACATCATTTTAGGTGAATTATTGACTTATTAGCTAGACTTTTATGCATAATTTATCATATTACACTTTTCCCCCTTGGAATTTAATTATTTGCATTTTCTGAGCTTTTGTGCGTAAATTTGACTATTTTTTATGCAAAGTTGGTGTGGCCTAAGGTGTGATAAAAAGATGATATAATTTAGATGCAAATAAACACCCTAAGCTAACACAGTACTGCAAGTATTACAGGACGTATGCAAGTTTTAATGATAAGAAGATTCGTTCCTCAGGGACTGACGAAAGTTAGAGAGAACTTATGCAAATTATCAAGTGCAGATATTAAAGATAGATAATAATACGCAAGTAGAAAGAAGAGAAAGATAGATATTTATTTGGTTTTTAATAAGAAAACTAAACTACTAAATTAAAGACAGAAAATAAATAACAGAAAAGGAAAGAAGATAGTATGAAAGATATAGCTTAGGTTTTACTAGTATGCACTAATCCTTCTAATTCTATCTATGAATCTAGTTTTTAAAGGAGAATATTAGCTCTCGGTATACTTAGTCAGGATTCTAAATTCCCATACCTTAGACCTTGAGAGCAACTAAGGGGGCAACTACACAACCAAGAAGTGATTTCAAATAGGGTTATCAAACGCCACTAAGGCCCTAAGCAAATACTGCAATCTTGGTGATATGGTGGTTAAAACAAACCTTATGACTATCTAGTTGGAATCATGTTTTGTCAGAACTAATATCGACACTAGACGTTATGTGGTGGTTCAATAGTTAAACACCCTGCCAAGGAGACCATCTAACTACTATTAAGGTGATCCTATACTCGTGCACTAGCAAGGAAAACAATCATTAAATCAAAATACATAATCAAATATAAAGGTAAGTAGCTAATATCAGATTAAAACATATAATTCCCAAAGAAACTTAGGTAGAAGAATTAGAATTCATAGTTGATACATTATGCAAAACCTAAGCTAATAGAATTAGTTCATACAAAGAAAAGAAGAGAAAAGAATTACAAAATAAGAGGTTGAAGGAGACATAGTTGTTGCACAGCTCCTTCCAGACTTCTTCTCTTGTGTTGCAGCTTCCTCTTGGCCTTAAGGTCTGGCCAAGGATCATTTTAGAGTGTTAAGAGGCTGTATTTATAGGGTATAGGAAGACCTAATTCGTTTTCTTGAAGGAGAAGGAAAGTAATGGACTCCTAGTCCAACTCAAATTCGTAAGAAAATAAATATAAACACTGCTGGACCGTTTTGAGCATATCTTCTTCGTTATTGGTCGGATTGAGCTTCATAAGATACCAAAAGAATCGCAACAGAATTATCTTGACCCTTTAGAAGGAAAGCATCAGATTCGGCCTATTTCTTACGTAAAAACGCCTATCTTTGGACGTGTATGCAGAATCCCAGATTTAGGCAGCTTTTCCTTTTCCATCTTTTTAGCTTTTGTTTCCTTATCTCCAATTTCCATGCAAATCTCTTTCCATAAGTTGTTGTCTTTGACTTGGACTCTAATTAATCTCCATAATTATCTTTAAAGCTTCACACTAAATAAATAATTAAACCCAATATGCTCTAAAAATAATAATTCTACAAATCAAGACCCAAAATAGGAAAGTGCACTAAACTAAGCTAAGATCGACCTATTAACTAATAAATAAGCCTAAAATGATGTCTCTGAAGCATATTATATTATCACAAATGAGGAGACATCAAGACCCCCAACTCAAAGTTGTATCGTCCCGATACAATAAAAGTAAAGAACAGTACGGTAGTCAAGAAGAAGAAGTAGGAGGAGAATAAGAACATAACACAATGAATGATCCTAGAGCATAGTACCTAAAAAGTCTCATATAGTAATGCTCAAGAAATAATGCACAAAGATGATTATTATACATGTAATCAACAATCCATAAATTCAAGTCCAGATTAATTTTGCAATGCCAGAAGGAGAGGATGATAACTTAGTTCAGGTTAATGGCTATAGGTTGTTCATAGGTCCCAAATACAACATCCAATGGTCCACTTACCTACTACCTAATAGCTCAATTGTTTCTCCATCTAGTAGTTAGAAATCCTAAGGTCTTGGTTATAACTTGGCTTAAGGACGGGTGTGGTATATTTGGATAATGAAAAGTGAGCTTTTGGCTCTCTCCTCACTAGCCATCGACGAATCTCCCTAGAGCTTGAGTTTTCACTCAAAGATCTTCTCACTCAACCCAATTTATTGATGTTTTTTAATGTGCATCCCCATTAATCCCAATTAAAACCTTTGATGATATAAAATCTACTTTGCCGGTCCGAATATATATTTTCTTTTCAACTCAATTTTTTTTTTCTTTTTTTGTATAGCTATGACTCTCTTTTTGATGTTCGAGATATCACACTATTTTTTTTCATATATATATTCTTTTTATGCCCTTGTTGGCAAAATTAGCTCGTAGCTTCTTTTTCATTCACTATTACCCCGGCAAAGGGTTACAATAATAACAATTTTATCATCAATAAAATCACAAAGATAATTCCCAAATCCCCAAAGTTCACTAATGATGAAACCCTCCACCCCAAACTCAAGCTCTAAAACGAGTTTGTCTCAGGTTTTGCGATTCGAGTGCGGGTCATATAGATAAGTCCTAAAAACTAGGGTATGGATTATAATGTGTTTCAAATAAAAGGCTTTAGAAAGGCTCATAGGGGCTAAGACGGATAAATAACAATTAATATCAAACAAACGGGTGAGAAAGTCTAAAGGCTTCAAGTGTTTTATCATGAAAGAACTGCCTTAGTCATTTTTCTAACTACCGGATTTCGTTACGTTTTCATTATTAGTTCATAGACAAGTGGGTTTTCAACTAATTTTAAACCTCACGTTCTACACACCAAATAACTATTCCTAAGTTTCAACATGTTTCTTAGCATTGCTCATTAACTTTTCTATCTTTTATTTCCTGTTTTCATACATGCATCTAAACAATTTTATGACATCTTTCAAAAACATACTACCTACTATCATTAACTTAATTAAATCATGTTCAAATAGGTACATTCAACATATTCTATGCCTAATTCAACCCAAAATTTTTTAAATTTTATGCAAAAAAACAAAAGGAAGATGAGGACAACGAATCCCCACCCCCAACTCAAAAATGAGCCGTGTCCCCACGACTCGAAAAAGACTCAAGAAAAATAAAATTTAAAATTAGCATACATATTGCACATAAAGAAATGGTAGGGAAGAAAGAAAACATACTCTTCGAGGCTTTACCTCGCCTTGTCGATACTCGGATTAAATTCTTATGTATCTTCTTCACCCAACTTCTTATTCGCTTTTCGATCAAGACACGTGATCATAATAGGATATTGCATTGTATAACGTCATGGGAGAGATCGAAAATTCGTATCACCTCCCCTTATAGATCAACTGTGCCACATCTTCCTCTTCTCCTCACAAAATACAATTCACAAACAAACCAAGCATTCCCAATCTCCATGAACCTTCATGTATTATCCTTAACTTCTTCTTAAAATACTTTCTTATAAGACAAAGGTAGTTTCTTTAATTGTTACTTCGGAGAAGCTATCATGGCCATTGAAGCTTGCTCTTTTTCTTTGGGTATAAGGTATTTGATCTATAGAGGTTGTGTTGTCTTCTTCACTAAAGTTGGAATCTTTTTGTTCATTGAATCAACACAGCATGCTATCCTCTCTTTTCATAACCTATTTTACCCTTTGAATTGGAACTAGGACTTTTCTCACTTGATTTCTTCTCAATTAAATCCAATACCTTGATTTCTTCATCTCCCATACAGTAGATAATGTCCATGTTCTCTTAATCATCTCAATCTACCCCCAACTCAAAGCTTTAACCACTCTTGAAATTTGAAACTCTTGATTATTGGTTGTACAAGCTTTATTTGGGTTAGGAAAAGTGATTGGATGATGATTTTCTATGTGGGTAAGATGGATTCTTCATGGATTGGTTTGGATTTAAGAAATTGTAGGATGAATTTTTGAAATTTAAGCTTTTGATTCTTGGATTCAAGGTGTTTTGGGATGATATAGGTGGTTGAATCTTCTTTGTAATGATGTGGAGAATGAATTGGATGTGTTTTCATGGTGATTGGGTAGTGTTTTGATGATTGGTGAAGGTTTTTATGAGCTTCAATGGAGTTGGGAGAGGTTTGGAGAAGACAAAGAGGTTTAAGGTTTAGTAAATTCGGAATTAAAAGCTTAATACCTCCTTTATAAGCTTAAAAACCTGTTTTTTCTTTCTCTGGCGGCGCGCTGCGGTATACCGCGCATATCGTCCGGTATACCGCGCCTATCAGCGTTTAAATTTTTTCTCTTCTGCTCAATACACGTGGTACGCCCCCGTGGAACGGGTTTTGGGCTCGCGGACCAGGGCACGGACTAGGGGGTAGTCCGAGGGTACCCCGCGCCCACTGATGCTCCTTCGTCAAAATACCCGTGGTAGCAACCCCGTGGCACGTGTTTTGGCTCTGCGGTATAGGACACGGTGTAGGGTCCGGTATACCGGACCCATCAGCTATTTTTTTTCTTTTCTGTATAAAACACGTGGTTGCCACCGTGGCACGGGTTTTCTCTCCTGCGGTATACCGCGGCTGAGGTCCGGTATACCGCGCCTGTGGTCAGATTTTCCGAAAATTTTTGCTTGCCTTCCCTAGCTAGATTTCTCCAATACCTAATCATCAAAAACACTAATACCTTCCTCAAATATGAAATATCAACTAAAATTAACTAAACTAAACATAAAATTAAAAACTGGAAACATAAAAACATAAAAACATAAAAGAAATTACGGGTTTTCTCCCGTTTAGCACTTTTGTTTAACGTCTTTCAAAGTTAGACGTGTTACCTCGATCAAGGATGACGAAATTTCCACCCTTTGCCTTTAATTCCCACGAACTTTTCAGCTCGATTCTTAATAATCATGGATGGTGCCATCCAAGATTTCGTGGGAATAGGTGGTAACTCGATTTCATTTGTAGCACTACACTCCTCTGGCAATCCATTCATCTCTTTAGCTTCGAATCTTCGTTTGTTAGAAAGAGTGTCCTTCATGAATTGACCGTATTTTGACATTCTTGTGAGAGCTTCTACAAACGGGGTGCTGATCTTTAACTTGTTCATCGTGTCAACGTACTTCTTGAATTCCAGGTAATTGTCCTTTCTGACACGTGACGGGAATGGTGGAGGAGGACATGTGTTGGTTACCACTGGGCTCTCTTTCTTTTCTGGTGTCTTCTCTTGGACACTTTTTTGTTCAACTACCTCTGCGACCTCTGGAATAGGGACTGGTTCTGGTTCTGGTCTTGGTGGAGGTAGTTGTTTTCCACTTCCTAATTCAACTACATGACAAACTTTGTTTTCTGGAGCAGTAGTATCACTTCGGAGTTGCCTTTTTGCAAAGGTTTGGAGTTTATTCATCTTTTGTGACACTGTCTGCACCAACTCCATAAGCTCATTATGCGAGTCTTGGGATTCTTGCTGGCTAATCTCTATATCTTCAATTAGGTTCATTAATTTAGCCATGGTTGAATTCGAACTCGACGGTTGTTCTTGTACGGTTTGCTGCATTGAATAAGGAGGTGGTTCTTGATAAGCTTCATTATAAATCGGCGCTTCTTGATAGATATGTTGTGGAGGATGGTAAGATTGTGGTCGTGGTTGATAATAATCATCATAATAATGGTTATTATCATAATAATTCTGTTGATCTCCGACCCAATTGTAACTCTGTGGGGTTTGATAGTCAGCGTAATTCCCTTGAGATTGATAATAACCATCATAATAATGGTCTCTTTGATAAGGCATGAAGGAAATTGAGGCTGGATTGTTCATGCAACGTCCCCACGAGTGATCTCTTGCTCCACAACTAGGAAATGAAGGTGATGTATGTACTAGATTCCTCCGAGCTATTTCTCGCGCTTGTTCTCGTAATTCCTCAAGTTGTTGGCTTAACTCCTTGAGTTTTAGAGCTTCCATCATGAATTAGCGTCTTCAGGATCTAATAACACGAAACCTTTATCTCCTAATAAATCTGCTTTCGCCTAAAAAAATCTGTAAAACAAAAACTAAAAAGAAAAGCGTAAAATAGAACTAACTAATATAAAAGCATAAGATAATTGCAAAAGGACTAACGATGTAATCCCCGGCAGCGGCGCCCAAAACTTGGTGTGGCCTAAGGTGTGATAAAAAGATGATATAATTTAGATGCAAATAAACACCCTAAGCTAACACAGTACTGCAAGTATTACATGACGTATGCAAGTTTTAATGATAAGAAGATTCGTTCCTCAGGGACTGACGGAAGTTAGAGAGAACTTATGCAAATTATCAAGTGCAGATATTAAAGATAGATAACAATACGCAAGTAGAAAGAAGAGAAAGATAGATATTTATTTGATTTTTAATAAGAAAACTAAACTACTAAATTAAAGACGGAAAATAAATAACAGAAAAGGAAAGAAGATAGTATGAAAGATATAGCTTAGGTTTTACTAGTATGCACTAATCCTTCTAATTCTATCTATGAATCTAGTTAATAAGGGAGAATATTAGCTCTCGGTATACTTAGTCAGGATTCTAAATTCCCATACCTTAGACCTTGAGAGCGACTAAGGGGGCAACGGCACAACCAAGAAGTGATTTCAAATAGGGTTATCAAACGCCACTAAGGCCCTAAGCAAATACTGCAATCTTGGTGATATGGTGGTTAAAACAAACCTTATGACTATCTAGTTAGAATCATGTTTTGTCAGAACTAATATCGACACTAGACGTTATGTGGTGGTTCAATAGTTAAACACCCTGTCAAGGAGACCATCTAACTACTAATAAGGTAATCCTATACTCGTGCACTAGCAAGGAAAACAATCATTAAATCAAAACACATAATCAAATATAAAGGTAAGTAGCTAATATCATATTAAAACATATAATTCCCAAAGAAACTTAGATAGAAGAATTAGAATTCATAGTTTATACATTATGCAAAACCTAAGCTAATAGAATTAGTTCATACAAAGAAAAGAAGAGAAAAGAATTACAAAATAAGAGGTTGAAGGAGACATAGATGTTGCACAGCTCCTTCCAGACTTCTTCTCTTGTGTTGCAGCTTCCTCTTGGCCTTAAGGTCTGGCCAAGGATCATTTTAGAGTGTTAAGAGGCTGTATTTATAGGGTATAGGAAGACCTAATTCATTTTCTTGAAGGAGAAAGAAAGTAATGGACTCCTAGTCCAACTCAAATTCGTAAGGAAATAAAGATAAACACTGCTCGACCGTTTTGAGCATATCTTCTTCGTTATTGGTCGGATTGAGCTACATAAGATACCAAAAGAATCGCAACAGAATTATCTTGCCCCTTTAGAAGTAAATCATCAGATTCGGCCTATTTCTTAGGTAAAAACTCCTATCTTTGGACGTGTATGCAGAATCCCAGATTTAGGCAGCTTTTCCTTTTCCATCTTTTTAGCTTTTGTTTCCTTATCTCCAATTTCCATGCAAATATCTTTCCATAAGTTGTTGTCTTTGACTTGGACTCTAATTAATCTCCATAATTATCTTTCAAGCTTCACACTAAATAAATAATTAAACCCAATATGCTCTAAAAATAATAATTCTACAAATCAAGACCCAAAACAGGAAAGTACACTAAACTAAGCTAAGATCGACCTATAAACTAATAAATAAGCCTAAAATGATGTCTCTGAAGCATATTATATTATCACAAATGAGGAGACATCAAAAGTTAAATAGGTTCTTGAATTTCATGAAAGACCAATCCAAGGTGGAGAAGTGAGAATAAAGTCTTAGTGTATTTTAGAGTGTTAAGAAATGTTTTTACTCGAGTTTCTATTTTTAGAGCGCACTTTCCTATTTCTATTTCTTGAATTATTGATTTATTCTTTTTAAGCATATGCGGTTTAATTATTTATTTAATGTGAAGCTTTAAAAGATAAAATGTAATTTCTTAGAGACCAAGTCGAGTTAGAAAAGGAAAAGAAAAGATATTTACATGGAAATAAGAAGATTTAGGAAGGATATATACAAAGAAGGAAAAGATAAAGCTGCCTTATGAATCTGAAATTCCAGCCACGTTTTAAAGATAATTCCATAACTAAAGATTGGCTAGGATTCTGGACAAATGGTCTGCACCAATAGAAATCTCTTTCCAAGACAAGCAGTTTCATATATTGGAATTTCTCAAACGGATAAGTATTGAAAAAGATATGACCAAATCAAATCAGCAGCAAAATCTTACCTTTCCTAGATTTTAGGGTGACGAATTAAAGAGTCCTTGACTTGTCTTCCACTCCAAGTAAATTCGACCTAGGGGTTTCTAACACCTATAAATACACCCCTTAACCTCCTCTTTTACACACACTTCATATAATTATCAAAGAGGCTTAAGGATACAAGTTAGAGCAAGCAGGAAGGAAGAAAGCTGAGAGCTAATCTTCGATTCAAAGCCAACCCCAACCTCTTGAATGACTACGCGTATTTGAAAAGGGTATTATTAAACCTACCCCAACCTCTTGAATGGCTACGTGTATTTGAAAAGGGTATTATTAAACCTGACATTCATTCTTATACCACCATTGTTGATAGTCTATGCAAGGATGGCATGGTAGATGATGCCTTTAAATTATTTTCTGAGATGAAAGATAAGGGCATAACCCCAAATGTAGTCACTTATACTTCGTTGATCCATGGATTCTGTAACTTTGGTAGGAAGGAAAAGGCTGAGATGTTGTTGATTGAGATGTTGGATTATAAAGTCATTCCAGATGTACACACATTCAACAAATTGGTGGATTCATATGGTAAACAAGGATTAGTTGAAGATGTAAATAGATTTATAGAGATGATGATTAAAACAGGCGTTAAACCAAATTTTGTTACTTATAATGCATTGCTCAGTGCATATTGTTTGCAAGGTAAAATGGAGGAAGCTATGGGTGTCTCGAGTACTATGCTATCTAGAGGTTGTGATCCTGATATTAAAACATATAACACTTTAATCAATGCTTTGGTGAAGAAAGAGTGGTTTGATAAGGCTTTCCAACTTTATCAGGATATTCCTTCATATATAAAGAGTTAAACAATAAATGTGAGTATTTGTAACAATTAGGGATGATCGGGCAAACCCTCAAATTTAAAAGCTGCAATAACACCAACACAATCACGCTTCAATTTTACATGAGGATAATCAGGATCTCCAAATCCACCTTTCTTTACCTCTTATATACAAAGAGTTTGTTTGAATACTCACTTTTTTATATCGTATTGGTACCTATGATTTTTCAATTTTAAGTAAAAACTATCTCCCTTCAATTTTTGAATTTTAATTTGTGTATAATTTTGCTTTGTTGGTAGTAGTAGTATTTGAGCATTGCATTGGGCTGCCGTAAAAAAGTAAATTGATAATATCTTTTCTTTTAGTATGAACACTGAGATATTTCAAAACATAAAGCTTCCTAAAACAATCACTTATATTGGTATCTATTTGGTAAGATTTCCATAGTATCAAATGATTCTCTTACTTTTTTTTTTTTTTGGTTACATGGGTTCCGGGCTAGCTTATGCTAGCCCGACTAATCCCACGGAGATATACATGCCTCCCCATATATATTCTTATGGTAAATCAGAACTAGGTGACACTGATTCTCTTACTTTACTTTGTTTGCATTTAAAGATGTCTATAATTTTGTGAAGATATGGGTAATAAAGCAATACGGCATGGTGGAATCTTGGGCAGAAATTTGTTGATTTATGAGTAGTCATCCACTCTATTCATGAATCTTGTAGAAAAATATAGCCATACTTATTGAAACAAAAAGAGTTTTTATCGTATGTTCTCAATACTCATAAAATGACTGATACAGGAATACATAGGCTACCTAAAGTGACGGGTTACAAAGAGAAGTTACTTTCTATAAAATAACAAAAATAGTCATGTAAAATAAAGTATTTAGATCTCTTTTGATTTTTACAATATTCTATTTTTTTTGGACGCAAATTACAATATTCTTATTCACATCTTATATTTTACAACTTTTATAAAAGGCATTTACTTTCTAAGCCATATAACACTTTGGATTTATATTATAAGACCACATTCCAACTAATTGTTAGAATGAACCGTATTGAAAAACCCAAATAACCCTCCCCTTCTTTATGATTCACTGATAAAATCCCAAAATCTACCCCTAAAACCCATTATACACTCGCAACCCAAATCCAATTCTCTCTCCTTTCTCTGTTTCTATTTTACAAACCATCCCCACCACCATCGCCCATCCCACCCTACCTCCTTAATCCCCGCGCCAGCACCATCACCTCAACACCATCCCCACCTAGAATCACCATCCTCAACACCATTCCCTACCAAACCCACCATCCTCATCACTGTCACCACCTACCATCTACGTCAACAACAGACCAACCCGTGGCCCCTCAACCCCTGCACCACCACCATCAACAACATCACACTCTTCTGTGATGGGCTCACTGTGGTCCATAATTGTTGCCCTCAAAGCCAATATGCCTTCTCTCTCTCATATCCACCTGCAACCGAAGCCCTTAACACCAACCCCACCCCCACCCCCTTCGCCACCCTACGATCTACTGAACGGATATATCTACCATTGAAGACCGCACCCCATCGTGGCCATCTTCGCCAATAAATTTGAAGCCGCTCTCTGCACCACCACAATGAAGGTCTGACATCGCCGCTTCCAACAACATCTAAAAACCCTACCCCACCTTGTGTCCTGCCCAAGAGAAACAACATCGTGGGTACAACCTCCATCTTCATCAGCAGGCTCGTGAGGCTTCACCATCCACACCATGGGGCGAGCCCAATCAATTTCACCATCCACACCATGGGGCCAGCACATTCAATTTCACCATCCACACCATGGGCCCAGCCCATTCAGTTTCACCACTGTGGGTACAGCCTTTGAAGATTAACTCTGGATTTTTTTTTCATTTTGGCTAGTGATTTTTTTTACAGTCAGTGAGTTTAAGGATGATGTTGTACTTCAGATATTGTTCTACTTCGATCATTTTTGGATTTGATGTTCTATTCAGACATTTTTTTGATGTTTTTGTTCATATGAATATGGTTGTGCATTCTTTATGTTGTTCTACTGGTGGTCCTTTGTGTGTTCTAAAATAAATGCAAAAGTAATTGAACCACAACCGCAAGTGTACGGTTGTCCCAAGTAGTAATAAGTGATTCTAGGATCGTTCGCAGGGACGGTTTGGTTAACTACAATGCTTATCGAATAATGAATGGTTGCACTTAGGAAAGCAAATAAAGATATAATGATTGATTGGTTGTTTTTATTATTTCTAAGTAATGAAAGACTAAATGGAAAATGCAATTAAATACTAAAACGCAAGTAAATAAGTGTGAAATGCAAATATGAGAAAGTAGCACTTGAGAACGCAAGGGATCCTCCTAATCCTATTTCATAACCTATGCTGTTTAAGGGTTAAATTGGTCAATTACAATGGTCGGGATTCTAAATTCCTTATACCCCCGTCAGGGTGGACTATAAGGCTATCCTAGAGTGTCACTAGTCCCGTCAGGGTAAATATGATCCACTTTTAGATGATTAAGTTAATTACCACATTGGCCCTAAAATTAGCTAAGTTCGTCAGAATAAATAGCTTCTATTTTAGATTGAATAAATATTTCCGTACCTAAACCCTCCGTCAGGATGATCCACACGCCACATATGTGGAATAGCCTAGATACTAACACCTGTTCTTAGTTAGCTACTCCAAAAACAGTAAATAATCTCAATTTATTGAAAAGAATAAAAGACCTAATCTAATTTAATTTAACAGAAACCCAAATTCAGACATAGAAATTCAATAGAATTGGGATTTACCCATAAAGCATTCTCAAGCACTATAATGGAATTAGCTCATACTAATTAAAAAGAAAACTAAATTAAAAGAAATGGAATTCATAATGTATTACAGAATTAAAAATAAAGAAAACCTAATTTCCGGAATTGGATTTGGCTGAGAATGGAGATATAGACCCTCTCCAGCTCTACAACTTCTTCTTTCTTCCTTCTGTTGCTTCTCTCTGATGTTTTAATTTGTAAAAAGTGAATTGTGTTGAAAATAGAAGTCAAGAGCTCCTTTTATAAGTGGAAAAACGGATTAGGGCTTGGACTTAAGAATAAAGCACTAATTAAATGTCCAAGCCCAATTTCTAAGCCCAAAATCCCGTAACTGCTGCACCACCTTCACTAAAACGGCTCTAGCCGCTTCGTTATAACTTTGATTGACCTGAAATCACATGCTAAAGTTCCGTAACTCGATAAGGAATATATTATCTTCAAAGGTCAGCGGCTAAATCATCTCTTAAGTGCCTCGAAATCAGCAAATTTTGGCCTGTTTTCCAGATTTGCAGCTCTAAAATCAAATTCTTTCAGGATTTATCTTCAAGTCTTGACTCCATATCACGATCTTTGACTTTCTTCTCGGATTCCTTTCCTAGCTAATATTCAAAACCTACAAACTTTTCACTAAAATACACAAGATTACGCGCAAAAGTTTAATAAATCAAAAATACTAGAAATAAAATAGGAATTCCGGATTATTGCATTTTTAACTCAAAAGTCTATCAAAAATTTCAATTAAGCATAAAAAATGATGTCTCCCAAGGGTCGAAAATAAGAACAATTAGGGAGACATCAAGACCCCCAACTCAAACCTTTGTCGTCCCGACAAAGTAAAAACAAAACAAAGGGGTAGAAGTAAACGTAAGAACAAGTGGAAGCTAGCAAATACACCTAAAGCAAGTCTTAAGATAAATCTCATATAGCAAACTCTAGAAACTAATATACACATACATCTATAATGCAAAATCAAACACAAATAATATCAATCATAAAATTAAAGCCGCGATGCTTGAAGATTACACTTGTACTCATCTCTGTATGATGGCTATAGGGTGGTCATTAATCCTAAATCGCTTTGAACGCTCCACCTAGTATATTCCCTATCAACAGTATCATAAATTCACTATGTACTTAAGAATCACGAGGTCTTTATGGTTTTAATAATGGCTTAGGGACGGTGTGTATGTATATTTGTTAAATTTGAAGTGAGCTTTTGGCTCTCTCCTCACTTACCATCAACAAATGTCCTCGAGCTTGAGTTTACGCTAAAAAATGTTCTCACTCACCCATTTACGCAACAATTTAGCGTCCCATGTCTACCCACTATAAATAAGCTGATTTTTTTCAGAAAAAAATTCCACTTTGCCGGATGTTTTATTCTTTCATATTTTTTTCTTTTTCTTTTCTTTTCTCTTTTTTTTTTCTTTTTTTTTTGTACAAATGCAAACTGGGTTCCCGGTTTTGGCGAAACCGGGTTACCGGTTTCTACTGTATGATTTTCGAATTCTTTTTCATTTTTTCTCATTCCCGGCAAAGGGTTACAAGTATATATCATCTGCAATTGTGCTACAATACAAAGCACATCAATCCCAACCCATTAAATTCCCCATAAGTGGACCCACCACCCCAAACTCAAGCTCGACACATGTCTCAGGATTGTGATTCAAGTGCGGGTCATATGGTCATGCCTAATAATCTAAGGGATAATGGCTTATATCGTGGCTACAAAGAAAAGGCTAAAGGCTCAAAGTGGGCTAAGACGGATAATAATTAATACAAGGGATAGAAGGCTAAAAAGGTCACAAATGGCTAACGAAGAACTGCCCCTATCATTTTCCTAAGTACATAGCTTGTTTTTAGTTCATATCTAGGTGGGTTCTCTACTAATTATGATTTCACGTTCTACACACCAAACATATTCCTTAAGTACAAGCTTACTTCATTTGCATTGTTCATTAATTTTTCCTATCAATTACCTATGTTTGCATGCAATTCTAAATGCGTTTTATATCAATCCCTAAAGTCCACTATTTACTATCATCGATTCATCAAAAGTATGCTTAAAGGGATATTTAAAATTTTCTACAGTCAAACGCAACTCCGAAAATTCTTTTATTGAAAGCAAATAAAACAAATAACACATAAAAACTGGGATGAGGCAATGAACCCCACCCCAAACTCAAAAATGATCGTGTCCCCACGACTCGAAAAGACTCAATAAAGCATTTAAACTAATCTATACTAAAAGGAAGAATTAGAAAACGTATCTTAACCAGCGCGTGGCTGGTTACCGGTGTTGCGTTCTGGACCTTTATCTCGCGTAACAGCATCATAAATCGCGTTTTGAAGTGTGTTTACGCCTAAGATCAAAGTTCGAAGTAGGTCCAATTCTTTTGTAACGTTTCCTAAGGTAGCAATCATCTTCTCTTGATTCTCCTCCAACACCCTAATCTTCGATTCCAACTCAGGAACAGACTTCGCTTTCTTTGATGGAGGAGCTCTAGGAGTCTTCGTAGCTCGTGTTACTTCATCATGGATATTCTGAATCGTACTCAATGCTATGCTCACACCAACTGAAACACCGTCAATATCTGCGTTCCTACACTGAATCTTTGCGTCTAAACACAACTTAGTAATTGTATAAGGGAACTTGAGATTTTGTTGTTTCATTGGAGATTTTGCAAACTCCATGATTGTATCATAAATAATTTTAGCAACGTCTATTGGTTTCTCCTCCAAAACACACTTAATAACAATGATATGCTCTTTCTTCAACTCGGATGTGTGTTTAATTCCAAAGAAAGTAGGTATTTTGAAACGAGACCAAACCTTCGCATGAGGTGTCAAACTACTGCTATAAAACTGTCCAGGATACCTTTCTCCTTCAGGAATTGGGCTAGCCCCATTAACAAGCACGGTCCCCCAAAGGGATTCAAAATCGAAAGAAGGGTCATCAAGAGTTTCTTGGAAAGGACATATTCCAGAAAAGTTGGGTAATTTCAAAGATTTCCGAATAAGTTCAATAGAGAAAGGAAATACCTTTTTGCGAATTTCAATTGCCTCACGGGAAATAGCTAAACCTTCATAAAATTCTCGCACAAAAGTAGGAATAAACTCAAGCTTCGTTTCTCTCAATTCTCTCCAACCAAACTTGTCACAAGCCACAGCATATTCTTTGTGAGCACTACTCATAATACCATTAGGAAAATTTGTCTCCTCACCAAACTTCAAAAATTCAATTCTTTCACGAACCTGAGTATTCCAAGAAGTATAAACCCTCTTAGGCTTGTGGGCCCACATCTTCATACGCGGGGGTTTCTGTTGAATTGGTACTTCCGGAACTTCTTGTTCAGTTTCATCCTCAATTTTCTTCTCAATCTCATCTTCATGTTTTTCCTCACTTACTGGCTCATCAATTAATCTTCTCTTTTAGCCAGTGATTTCTGTTCCCTTGGGAGCAAGCTTAACTTCATCAATTTTTCGTTTAGGATGCGAATCAGGAAACTCAATAGCTTGTTCTTGGGAACCACCAATTGTGGTTTTCTTTCTAGGAGCAGTTCTTCGGAAATCACCGGTTCTATTAGTCATCTCTTTCCACCCCAAACTCAAAACTTCAAATAGTGAGAAACTAGAGAAAAGTTTAGAAATTTGATGTTTTGAGGCTTAGGAATTGAAGAACTAGGTGGAATATGAGATGGGTATTGTTCAATTTGGATGGGAGAAGAAAGAATTGGGTTTAATTTAAGGATTGGGTGAAGAAAAATCTTGGGAAAAACTAAGGATTTGATGTTACTTTGGAGAGGAGGTGAGTTGATTTTGTGTTTTTGTGGTGAAAGAGGGTAGATTAAGATGGTATTTATAGGTTTCTATGATGATTTTCGGAGGTGGGGAGGCTATTGGTGCGTTTTAGGTAAAAACTTGAAGAAGAGGCTAAGAAAACTAGGTTAAAAAACACAAAATCGCCATCACAGTACCAAAACCGGGTTCCCGGTTTCGAAAATCTGGGTACCCGGTTTCGCAAATCCTGGTACCCGGTTTCGCGTCGCTGTGTCGGCGCAAAAACAAATACTGATTTTTTTTTCACCTCAAAACGCAACCAAAGGCTGGACCCCAAGACGCTGGGTCAGAGCTTCACCCTTCGAAACAGGGTTCCCGGTTTTGAGAAATGCGGGTTCCCGGTTTGTAACGCTGATTGGGTGGACACGCAGGATGGTGACGCAGCGCAAGGCGGGACCCAAGACGCTGGGTCAGAAAAGTCTAAAGTGCAGCACCAAAACCGGGTTCCCGGTTTTGTGGAATCCGGGTACCCGGTTTCCGTCGAGATCGCGAATCAACACGCAATAATACGCTCCCTTCCAAGACGCTGGGTCAGAGAAGTTGAAAATTACAGCTTCAAAACCGGGTACCCGCATTTGTGCAAACCGGGGCCCTGGTTTCTGTCGATGGCGCGAGTCAACACGCGCCTTGTTGCGTTTTGGGGGTTGGCTACAGCGTCAGAACCGGGTTCCCGGTTCTTGCGAATCCGGGTACCCGGTTTCCCCTGGACACCAACCTCTTTTTCTTCTAGTTTTAGTCCTTTCGACCCCAAACTCTTGACCTTTTTACCCCTAAAATCATCAGAAACAACTACCCTTCCTCATTTCTTAATAATAAACACTAAAATTATGAAAAACAAACTATTTTACATTGCGAAATATAAAAACTTAAACTAATATACAAGTAATTGGCTTTTGTTTAACGTCGTTAAGCTCGACGGGTTACCTCACGCTTCTAAGGAGTCTCGAGGAGATACATGACCTCCCCGGGATGTGGATCTTCCAAGTGGTTGGTGTCTTCACCTCCATGGTATATCTTTAATCGATGACCGTTTACCATGAAGGTACGGTTTCTAGCGGATGTTCTATTTCTATCGCCCCATGAGGTGTAACTTTGGTCACAATGTATGGACCTAACCACTTAGACCTTAACTTACCCGGATAATTGCTGAACTTTGAATTATACTTCAATACTCTTTGCCCCACTTCAAAGTTCTTTGCACGAATCCGATTGTCATGCCATTTCTTCGTGTTTTCTTTGTAAAGTTTAGCATTTTCATAGGCATTCAATCGGAATTCGTCAAGTTCGTTAAGCTTCATCATACGATTCTTTCCGGCTAAGATAGGATCTAAGTTCAACTGCGCAATCGCCCAATAGGCACCCATTTCAAGTTCAAGAGGTAAGTGACAAGCCTTACCATACACCATACGATAGGGAGATGCACTAACTGGAGTCTTAAACGCAGTACGATAGGCCCACAACGCATCATCTAACTTCATTGACCAATCTTTGCTTGTAGGACCAACAGTTTTCTCTAGGATTGACTTGACTTCACGATTCGATACTTCAGCTTGACCATTAGATTGTGGATGATATGCAGTAGATACACGGTGTCTTACTCCATACTTCTCTAGAACAATATTCAAATACTTATTTACGAAATGATATCCTCCATCGCTAATAATCACTCTAGGTGTACCATGTCTAGTGAAAATATGTGATTTCAAGAACTTAATCACCACTCGTGAATCATTGGTAGGTAAATCCACCGCTTCTACCCACTTAGACACGTAATCAACAGCTAATAAGATGTAGAGGTTACCATTTGAAGGAACGAAAGGACCCATAAAGTCTATACCCCAAACATCGAATATTTCAACTTCTAACACATTATTACGTGGCATCTCATCCCTCTTGGATATGTTTCCGGTAAACTGGCATCTCGTACATCTCTTAACATATTTATGACAATCTTTAACAAGAGAAGGCCAGTAAAAACCTGATTGGAATACCTTAGCAGCAGTTCTATCTCCCTTGAAATGTCCTCCATAGAGTGAATCATGGCATCCAGCTATAATGGATTCAGTTTCCTCCCTTGCTACACATCTTCGTATCATTTGATCAGCACAAACTTTGTAGAGGAAAGGATCCTCCCAAAAGAACTGTCTAGCACGATGAGCTAACCTCTTTCTTTCTTGATGAGTAAACCCTTCAGGAAAAACACCACTCACCACTAAATTCGCAATATCTGCATACCAAGGAGCTTCATAATCACGAACAACGAATAAACTCTCATCAGGAAACTCTTCTCTAACTGCTTCAGTACCACCATTCATCTCTGAACCTTCAAGACGCGATAGATGATCTGCAACTTGATTCTCACAACCCTTTCTATCTTTGATCTCTAAATCAAACTCTTGAAGCAATAAAACCCATCTGATTAAACTCGGTTTAGCATCCTTCTTTTCCATAAGATATCTAATCACGGAATGATCTGTATAAACAATAACTTTCGCTCCAAGCAGATAAGAGTGAAATTTATCAAATGAATATACAACTGCTAGCAACTCTTTTTCTGTAACTGTATAATTAACTTGAGCACCATTAAAAGTTTTACTAGCATAGTAAATCGAATGAAAAACTTTCTCTTTTCTCTGTCCCAATACAGCTCCCATACACAAATCACTCGCATCACACATAACCTCGAACGGTAAACTCCAATCTGGAGGTAATACTATAGGAGCAGAAATAAGCTTTTCCTTGATTGCTTGAAAGGCCGCTAAACAAGCTTCATCAAAAAGGAATTTGGAATCCTTTTCGAGTAAGTTGCATAACGGTTTAGCAATCTTAGAAAAATCTTTAATAAAACGCCTATAAAAGCCAGCATGGCCAAGAAAACTCCTTACCCCTTTAACAGAAACAGGAGGGGGAAGAGTTTTAATTAACTCTATCTTCGCTCTATCAACCTCTAATCCAGCACTCGAAACTTTGTTGACCCAGAATAATACCTTCACGAACCATGAAATGACACTTCTCCCAGTTCAAGACTAAATCTGTTTCCTTGCATCTGATTAACACTTTCTCCAAGTTATCTAAACATCTATCGAAATCATCACCAAACACGGAAAAATCGTCCATAAAAACTTCAAGAAAATTATCGATCATATCCCAGAAGATGGCCATCATACATCTTTGAAAGGTAGCAGGAGCATTACACAACCCAAATGGCATTCTGCGATATGCAAAAGTACCAAAGGGGAATGTAAATGTTGTTTTATGTTGATCTTCTGGAGCCACGTAAATCTGATTATACCCAGAGTAACCATCCAAGAAACAGTAGTATTCTCTTCCGGCTAATTTATCTAACATTTGATCAATGAAGGGTAAAGGGAAGTGATCTTTTCTGGTGGCTTTGTTCAGCTTTCTGTAATCCATGCAAACTCTCCAACCAACTACCGTCTTGAAGGAATCGATTCATTTTTATCATTAAGAATTGTTGTCATTCCTCCTTTCTTCGGTACACACTGAACTGGGCTCACCCATTCACACTCGAGATGGGATAAATAATCCCGCATCTAAAAGCTTGATAACTTCCTTTTTCACTACATCCTTCATAACGGGCATTAATCTCCTTTGACCTTCAACTGAGCGTGCGTTGTCATCTTCAAGTATGATTTTGTGTTGACAATAGGAGGGACTAATGCCTTTGATCTAAGCAATTGTCCAACCTATTGCCTCTTTGTTGGCTCTCAACACACGTTACAGTTTATCTTCTTGAGGACCTGTTAAATTAGCTGAAACAATAACAGGTAGAGTTTCATTAGTACCTAAATACGCATACCTCACGTGTGCTGGTAATGGCTTTTCTTCCAATTCCGGAGGAGATTCAATTGAAGGCTTCTTTTTAGGAATAATCTCCCCCGGGTCTCTCACATGTTCATAGGCAAGACGCCTATACTTTGGATTTTCAGAATTGAGAGCTGCCACTGTTTCGGCAAGCTCTTCCATCATCTCAGGTATGACTAATGTTAAAGCGGCCTGCAAAATATCATCGTAATTAAAACAATCAAATACCTCTTGCGATGCCTGCTCAACTACATCCATTCGGAAGCAATCTTCTTGAGAATCTGGAAATTTCATAGCTCAGAACACATTAAATTTGACCTCCTCGTCTTGTATCCTCATCGTTAATTCACCATTTTCTACATCAATCAATGTACGCCCCGTGGCTAGAAATGGTCTTCCCAAAATAATGGGGACAATTTTATCCGCGTCGTATTCAAGTATAACAAAATCAACGGGAAATATAAGCGTACCTGCCTTAACAAGGACATCTTCAATTCGGCCTTCTGGATGTGCAAGAGACCTGTCCGCCATTTGCAAGACCATAGAAGTAGGTCTTTCTTCTCCAATTTTTAGCTTATCAAAGATCGACTTGGGCATCAAATTGATGCTCGCACCCAAATCGCATAGTGCTTTTCCCTTCCATTCTTCTCCAATCGATATCGGAATTGTGAAACTCCCGGGATCAACTAACTTTGGAGGCAATTTACTTTAACAAATAGCACTGCATTCTTCAGGAAGACCAATCATCTCATTATCACAGTATGGCCTTTTATTAGTGAGGGCTCTCTTCAAAAACTTCGTATACTTAGGAATATCTCGAATAGCCTCTAGTAACGGAATATTAATACTAAGGCCCCTCACTCTATTAAAGAACTTTTGAAACTCGGCCAAATCACCCTTTTTATGAACTCGAGATGGAAACGGTGGTGGAGGGCGATTACTCATAATATCATCTTTCTTCTTTGGAATTTCACTTGGCCTCTCTATTTCTTCAATCTCAACATCTTTCTCTTTCTCACCCACATCCTTTTCTTTTCTCGGAACTTCTTTCTCTTTCATAACAGGAAAAGGAGGTGGAGGAAGGTTCTTACCACTTCTTAGTGTAACAGCTTTGCAATCTTCATATTGTCTCGGATTTTCTGTGTCACTAGGGAGTTGCCCTTGTGGACGCTGATTAAGCTGTTTTGCGAATTGATCCATTTGATTCTGTAATAGCTTCATATTTGCGTCAGACGCTTGTTGACGTTCCATAGCTTGCGTCTGAAGAGCAATTAAGCTTTCTACGATTTTCTTAAGGGTAACTACACCTTCTTGTGGATGGGCAGGTAAGGCTTTTTGGTTCATGGTTTCGTTATAATTGTCTTGAGGAGCTTGTCTTTGTGCATAATTTCCCTGATTCTGTCCTCCTTGATAATTATTGTGTGGTCTTGGATTGAAATTGTTACCTTGGGGACGCGGCTGATACGCATATGTAGGATTGGCTGCCCCACTAGGATTTGAATATTGAAACCCAGGATGGTTTCTGTTAGGCTGATATCCATTACCACTCGAATTAAAGTTACCTCTGTTGGAGACAAACATCACGGATTCTTGATTATTATGACAATTCTCCCAACTATTATTATTCACACCACAATACTCACATCCGTACACCTCTTGTGCAACTTTTACCTCACCTCTCTTGTTTAAAAAATCTTCTTTCACGGCTAAAGTGAGTTGTCTCAATTGTTGTTCTAGTCTGGTTTGAATCTTGGTCTCTAAGGAGTTGAACTTTTCTTCAATATTGACATTATTAACTCCTCCTCTAACTTGTGTTCTTGCGGTGCTCCACCCAACTTCATTATCAACTGTTCTATCTGAAATAATTCTTGCATACGCAAGTTGAACTCGCAAAAACGCATCACCACACAACAAATCTAAATCTTTCCTAGAGCCACCCTCAAGACCATTATAAAAAATCTTCATCTGTTGTTGTTCAGTAAGGTCATGATTCGGGACTCTTCGTAAACATTTCTGAAATCTTGACCAACTTTTACCCAACGCTTCATCATACTCTTGTTTGAAATGTGTCAACTCTAGTTCAGCATCTAACCTCATATTAGACGGATAAAATCTGTTGAAAAACACAATTTCTAATTGTTCCTAGTTTGTTATCTTCGTAGGATCTTGTGTATCGTGCCAGTCACTCGCTCCATCTATAACGAAAAATCGAAACACAGAAAAGTACATTTGTTCTTTTGAAACTCCTTGTGTGATGTAAGAATCACATATCTGCTTGAATTTCTGTACTGCTCGAAGAGGATCTTCTCCAGCTTTACCACGAAAATTTCCAAAATTTTGGAATTGAGCTAACATACCCGAATCTGGACGAAATCTCGGAACATTTATATTTGGAGCACCTACCCCTAAAGCAGGAGCACGGAATGGAACTTCTTATGGACCATTAACAAACCATGGATCTTGGTTAATCGCCATTTGAACTTGGGCTGGATTAGGAATGCCAGGTGGAACTAGAGGATTAAGAACTTGTGGCGCTATGGGTTGGCCATTCGCATCTAGCTGAGCTTGTCCGTTATTGTTTTGTTGATTCTGAATATTAATGTTCTCCATTCTGTTAATTAATTCTTCTACCTCTCTAGCTTCTTGTTCTTTCCTTCTCTTGTTAGCAAGTCTGATTAATGATTCTGGATTATTAAGGATCGGAGGTGATGGCTCTAGATCCTTAAAGAGTCTCCTTCGCATACACCAAACCTAAAAACCTGAAAAGATAAACAAACAAAAAGTGTAAAACTGAAATAAAAATAAATGCAACTATCACTAAAGGATAAACACCGTGGTCACACGCTACCGTCCCCGGCAGCAGCGCCAAAAACTTGGCGGTCCTTTGTGTGTTCTAAAATAAATGCAAAAGTAATTGAACCACAAACCGCAAGTGTACGGTTGTCCCAAGTAGTAATAAGTTATTCTAGGATCGTTCGCAGGGACGGTTTGGTTAACTACAGTGCTTATCGAATAATGAATGGTTGCACTTAGGAAAGCAAATAAAGATATAATGATTGATTGGTTGTTTTTATTATTTCTAAGTAATGAAAGACTAAATGGAAAATGCAATTAAAAACTAAAACGCAAGTAAATAAGTGTGAAACACAAATATGAGAAAGTAGCACTTGAGAACGCAAGGGATCCTCCTAATCCTATTTCATAACCTATGCTGTTTAAGGGTTGAATTGGTCAATTACAATGGTCGGAATTCTAAAATCCTTATACCCCCGTCAGGGTGGACTATAAGGCTATCCTAAAGTGTCACTAGTCCCGTCAGGGTAAATATGATCCACTTTTAGATGATTAAGTTAATTACCACATTGGCCCTAAAATTAGCTAAGTCGTCAGAATCAATAACTTCTATTTTAGATTGAATAAATATTTCCGTACCTAAACCCTCCGTCAGGATGATCCACACGCCACAAATGTGGAATAGCCTAGATACTAACACCTGTTCTTAGTTAGCTACTATAAAAACAGTAAATAATCTCAATTTATTGAAAAGAATAAAAGACCCAATCTAATTCAATTTAACAGAAACCCAAATTCAGACATAGAAATTCAATAGAATTTGGATTTACCCATAAAGCATTCTCAAGCACTATAATGGAATTAGCTCATACTAATTAAAAAGAAAACGAAATTAAAAGAAATGGAATTCATAATGTATTACAGAATTAAAAATAAAGAAAACCTAATTTCCGGAATTGGATTTGGCTGAGAATGGAGATATAGACCCTCTCCAGCTCTACAGCTTCTTCTTTCTTCCTTCTGTTGCTTCTCTCTGATGTTTTAATTTGTAAAAAGTGAATTGTGTTGAAAATAGAAGTCAAGAGCTCCTTTTATAAGTGAAAAAACGGATTAGGGCTTGGACTTAAGAATAAAGCACTAATTAAATGTCCAAGCCCAATTTCTAAGCCCAAAATCCCGTAACTGCTGCACCACCTTCACTAAAACGGATCTAGCCGCTTCGTTATAACTTCGATTGACCTGAAATCACATGCTAAAGTTCCGTAACTCGATAAGGAATATATAATCTTTAAAGGTCAGCGGCTAAATCATCTCTTAAGTGCCTCGAAATCAGCAAATTTTGGCCTGTTTTCCAGATTTGCAGCTCTAAAATCAAATTCTTTCGGGATTTATCTTCAAGTCTTGACTCCATATCACGATATTTGACTTTCTTCTCAGATTCCTTTCCTAGCTAATATTCAAAACCTACAAACATTTCACTAAAATACACAAGATTACGCGCAAAAGTTTAATAAATCAAAAATACTAGAAATAAAATAGGAATTCCGAATTATTACATTTTTAACTCAAAAGTCTATCAAAAAATTCAATTAAACATAAAAAATGATGTCTCCCAAGGGTCGAAAATAAGAAAAATTAGGGAGACATCATCTACTTCGATCATTTTTGGAATTGATGTTCTATTCAGAGATTTTTTGATGTTTCCGTTCATATGAATATGGTAGTGTATTCTTTTTGTTGTTTCAGATTTTTGTTGTTTGTTCGAGTAAGTTTTGAAATTCTTTTCATTTGTTGTTGGATATCATTCCCTTGTGTGGGGCAGGTTGATTGGAATGGAACATGGGTACAACCTGTTGTTGCGATAAATCGACGCGGGTCTATACCCATTACGGGTATAATATCTGAAAATGGCTTGGTCCGTGCCCATCGATAAAAAAAGATTGAAGTGAAATAGGGATGGGTCCGTACGCATGACGAACAAGGGTAAAAAAATCAAAAATCCAACCAGAAAATTGGAAAAGTGCCTTACAAAATAACTTTTTGTAACTTGGACTTAAAATATAAAGTTTGTGGATTTCATGCCTTAATTTGTATTTTCCTCATAATTGCTTCCATGTGTTATTTGTCTTGACCTACGACTTGTGAAATCTATCATCAATTATCTAAATTACAAAAAAAGTTCTAGTCTTTATATTTAGGAGGTCTAAATTTAGCGGCTTAGATTCCTGGCGTGCGGATTCCGCGTGGTTGCACTCTAAATGTGATGGTTAAATCAAGTCTCCTTGGATTCTCCATCTGTAAAAATCTATAAAACAAAAACCAAAAGACAAAAGCGTAAAATAGAACTAACTGAAATAAGAGCACAAGATATATGCACAAGGACTAACGATGTAGTCCTCGGCAGCGGCGCCAAAAACTTGGTGTCGCCTAAGGTGTGATAAAATAAGAAGATAAATAAACGCAAATAAACACCCTAGGCTAGCACGGTTCTGCAATTATACAGGACGTATGCAAGTTTTAAATGATAAATTAGATTCGTTCCTCAGAGACTGCGAAGGTTAGGAAGAACTTATGCAATAATCAAGTGCAAATATTAAAAGCTAGAACAAATAATACGCAGAGAAATAAAAGACAAATAGATTTTTATTGGGTTTTTTATTACGAAAATTAAACTAATAAAATAAAGACAAAAAATTAAATGCAAGAGAAGAAGATAGTATGAGAGTTTAGCTTGAGTAGTTAGCATGTAAGGGTGAATCATGTAGTATTTCAATAATCGGTTTCAATTGCGCTAGGTAGTTTAAAATTACCTGTGTCAATAAGGAGTCCTAAACAAACTTTTCCTGCAATTGATTAATTGGCAATACACCAAACCATGACGACTATCTAGTTAGGTTGATTTGTCAGGTCTAAACCTTATTCTAGACGTTATGTACTAATCCTATAATTAAATATACCGTTTTCAATGATTATCTAACTACTATGAAGGTAATTTTATATGGTCGCGATCCACAAAGAGCACATAATATAATTCCAACACATAAACAGAGAAATAAAACATAAATTCAATTTTAAACATATAATTCCTAAATTAGATAGATGTCAACCAAAACTAGGGTTCATACATATATGCTAAAACTCAAGCTAAATATAATTTAGTTCATACTAATGGAAGAAAAGAAAGAAATTACAAATTTAAAGGTTGAAGAAGACATCATTGATGAACAACTCCTTCCAGACTTCTTTTCTTGTGATCTAAGCTTCCTCTTGGCTTAAGGTTTGGCCAAGGATGATTTTCTTGTGATAAGAGGTTGAATTTATAGGGTATAGGAAGACCTAATTCGTTTCTTGGAGTATAAGGTAGGTTTTGGACTCCAAGCCCAACTCAAATTCGTAACCCTAGAATCTAGAAAAGGTAAGATTTTGATGCTGTTTTGTTTTGGCTGTAACTTATTCAATACTTATCTGTTTGATGCGTATGAGTATTCTAAATTCATCTCCTAGGAGAGCTCTTTAACTTTGATGTAGACCATTCTTCCAAATTACTAGCCAATCTTGAGATATAAGCCCATTTGTGGTCGTAGCTGCTGGAATTCAAATTTATTTGAAAACTTTATCTTTTCCTTTTCCATAATTCTTGTCTTTATCTCCAATTTCCATATTTATCCTCTTTCCTTTAGCTCTTAGAATTAACTTGGACTCTAATTAATTACCATATATCTTTAAAGCTACACAATAAATAAACAATTAAACCTAATATGCTCTAAAAATAATAAATAATTAATTCAAGACACAAAATAGAAAAGTGTACTAAATCATGAGAAAATCAACCTATACTCTAATAAATACACCTAAAATGATGTCTCCAAGATAGATTAAATCATCACAAATGAGGAGACATCACTATTATCTTAATTTTATTTACTATTTTTGAAGTCATGAATCAAAAGTAGGTTGCAGTAATTAGGCTATTCACTTTAGTGGCGAAGTGATCACCTTGACGGGGGGGTTTAATGACAGACCTAGGTAATAGCCATGTGATATTCGTCAATGATCCTAACGGGCTTGTTTAACCACGAAGCCAATGAGTTAAAAGACTTAACCATTCAAAAGTAGATATAATTGCCCTGACGGGGTTTATAGTACCGTAGCAGAGCTCCTAAGTCCACCCTGACGGGGGTTAGGAGATATTAGAGTCCCGACTAATACAATAATACCAGTTTAGCCCTTAAACATAAGCATTTATTATAGAGATTTAGGTGAAACCCTTGCGAGACTTAAGTACCTCTCTCATTCTTGCGTCCAAACTTATTTATTTGCATTATTTCTTTTCAGTTAATCATTTAAGCATTTTATTTTATTGCGTCTTTAGTCTTAATCAAAACCAAACAAAAATCTTATCATTTTATTTTTCTGTTTTATAGTTACTTCTACTAGTTTATTAATACCAGTGTTATAATTATCCGTCCTTGCGAACAAAACCCGACTATCGGATTATTACTTGAACAACCGTGCACTTGCGGTCTGTGGATCCTCTACTTTTATTGCATTATTTTATTACACCCCAGGACCCACCAGGGTGGAGGCGACATGGATTATGAAATCCCTTCATATGAAATATTCCATTAGGGTCAATGCGATAGGTTTCTTAGGGGTATTTGATATTGGGGAATAGATTAGATGTTTTGGTCCAAATTCTATCAACCGCTAAGCAAGTCATTAACATTTAAATTCTAAAGAGTCATGTGTACCTTGGATTGTGTTTGCAGTATACGCGAGTCCAAAGGCATGGATACGTGATTATCTATGAGAGGCTCTTGAGAGGTCCTCGAGGAATATTGAGGATCCCATGTTGGTGGTGGAAAATTTCAACTAAACCCGAGGACAAGACTGGGGTTATGAAAGGCATCACATCACTCATGACAGACTTTGAGAGTTGGAAGACTGGATGTGAGTTAGTCGACCTGGGTTTCAAAGGACCGAGATTTACTTGAAGCGATTCGTGGAAATTAGGCATGAGAATTACAAAGCAGGTGGATTGAGCTTATGGAAATTATCTTTGGTGGGAATGCTTTGATTTTTTGGGAGTTCAACACTTACCATGCATTCACTCTGATCATGTACTGATTCTTATAGCGGTGGACTTCCCCCCCAACCGAGGAGTTAATAATTGCTGATTGAAATTTGAGAGCATGCGATGTCTACATGATGGATTTAGAGATATTGTCTCACAAAAATGGAGGAAAGAAGGTTGTAGTCTAGCTGAATATTTAGAGTGTTAATGGCATGAACTGGAAGAGTGGAAACACAATACCTTTGTAAATATATTTCATAAGAAGAAGTGGCTATAAACCCAACTCACTGGGATTCAGAAGCCGCTCCAGCAGACATATAGTGGATCTTTATTATAGTTGAATATGAGACTTAGTAAGGAGTATGAAAGTTTTCTTGAACATGAAAAAATGCATTGGTTTCAGCGGCAAGAACATACTGGATTTATTTGGGTGAACGTAATATCAAGTTTTACCATCTTTCGATGTTGGTTCAACAAGGGAATAAGGTCTATTTTAAGATTAAATACAGTAGCCAGGAAGTGTTCACAAACTATTAGCGGAAAGGACTTGGGTAGAGAGTTCTTCAAGTCGCTCTTTTCGTTAGATAGAAGCTTGAGTGACCATTTTTCTCGACCACGTCTACAATATCTTGGGTAGGATTCAGTTAGAATCTTGAGCGATCTAGTATTGGATGAGGAGGTTCGAGTAGCACTATTTCAAATGCAACCTTATAAGGAACAATTGTTTAGCTTAGAGTAGTCAATCGGGTAAGTTCTTTAATAGTAAAAATTGCATTGAGCTAATTGGTTAGTGTAAACCGGACCAAGGACGTAAGCTAGTAACAGATGAGAGTTACATAAGTAGACACCTATAAAAGGAGCAGACGGTGTCTTCCGTGATATAAAGGGTAATTGGTCCCGTGGTTTTGCCATGAGAGTGAGTTGCACCTCGCCGGTGTTTACGGAGTTAGTCACCCTTCATGAGGTTCGAGAATGACATAGGAGGTTTGAGTCACTGTTTTGTGGGTGGAAGTTGACTCGCAGGAGGTGATCTCCGAGGTTGAGCCGCGAAAGGGACCGACAACATTCTGGGTTGAAGGCATTTGGGCTAGTTTGGTTAGGAATAAGCCCTATGTGGTTAAAAGTATTTTTAGAGAAACTGGCATATGTGCGAATTGGTTGGCTCGGATGGGTGTATATCATGGTCCCTTTTAATCTTACTTTATTAATCCTCTAGACGACATATGAAAACTACAATCCAAAACTAGATGATGAATTGATTTCAATTAGTCTTAATTCTACGGTCTTATAACCTTCATTGTATTAAAAAAAATATGAAACAAAAATTATTTACTAAAACACCACTTATTAAGGAACGGAGGTAGGTGTAGTTTGATTTTTTTAAGTGATAAATACTAAATGCTAGATAACAATATAACTTATTCTGTTAAAATAGATCTGAATGAATCGGACTTAGGAGGTGTTTGTTTCCACTAAATGAGATCTTACTCTGGTTCATTAAGACACTAGATCAATAAGATTGTTTGTTTTTTCTGACCAATTCAGATTTGAATACATCTTAACAAGTCTATTTCATTAGGATTTTAAACTAAGTTTGTTTGCACTTAATAAACTCATAATCTGGTTCATTAAGACACTAGATCAATAAGACCCTTTGTTTTTTCCTGACCAATTCAGATCTGAATACCTCTTAACTGGTCTGTCTCATTAGGATTTCAAACTAAGTTTGTTTGCACATAATGAACTCTTAAATATGGTTAATTAAGACATTGGATCAATAACACTATATGTTTTTCCTGACCAGTTCAGTACTTATCACTTAAAAACAAGCACTCCTTAAGTTCGAAAAAATAACCCATCTAAGTAGACCACATTAAAATTTCATTAATTGTAAACAAACACCCCTAATAATTTCTATTAGGGTTGCACAAACAGATCCTAAAACCCACAAACCCGCAAAAACCGACCTCCCCGACCCCATAAAACCTATACCCGCCGACCCAATAGGGTTGGAATAATTATTTTTAATTCTGGGTCGCCCAAAACCGCTGGTACCCAACCCGATCCGAATATATGATATTTAATTTTTTATACTACATATATATTATATAATATGTATTAAAAGAAAACCAAAAACCGTTTGGAAATTTGAAGGGGCAAAAGCTAAGCATGTAAGTAACCTACACGCTACACACCTCGCTCTCTCATTCTCACTCTATCCTATCACTCTGTCTCGTCTTCTCTCACGAAACCCTCTTTCTCACCATAACCCTAAATCGTAGCCCGCTTTTCTCTAGCTCTTCTTCTCCATTTCCGTCAAATCCCACTGGTTAAAAGAGGGTTTTAGTATACCGCATTAAACACTCCACCTAAATACATAAGTCGCATTAATTGCTTGAATGATGTCCTACATTTGCTACCCTGGTTGTTTAATCTGACCATGGTTAAGGTGAATGAGATTTTATATGCTTGGTTACTAGAGGATTAGATAAAGCCTATAAAAGCCTTAAAGGCACGGTTTTGGATATCTCAAATCAAAAGCCCTTTTGTTCAGGTATTATGCGCTTAACCCTAATTTGTGTGTATATTTAATCTGATAGGTTTTTAATTAATTGCTTGAGTAGTATTGTTGGATTTGAAATGATAAACCCTAATTCATTTTATTTGCGTTTGATTTTGAGAAATTCAAAAGGAAAGAATATTATTTGAAAAGGAGTTGAGTTTTAAAACCCGTATAAGTGGATTTAAATTGTTCTGAGTTGTTTAATAAATTGGTATACTTATAGCTTCTGATTTGTCAAATTCAAACGCAAATTTTGACTTTCAAACTTTTGTTTTGTTTGTACATTTATAAGTTATTGTGTTATGTGTATTGGAGAATGAATAATGATTTATAATGTCTTTCTATTTGCTAATTGCATGTACTCGCAAATATGAGTTGAAAGTGGGTTGGCTTTTGGTTGCTTACTGCTTTGTTTGTTTTTCCAATGTCAGATAAGGCAATAATCCTATACCACTTCACTCTCTGGTTTTTTTGTGCATTATAAGTTTTAAAAACATCCAAAATGTTTTTCTATTGATTAGCTAATGTAGATTGTAGAATACATTTATATAGATATGGATTAATTGTTCTTCAATGAAGACTTTAATGAAATCAAGGGGTATTTCACTAAAGTCTACATTAAAGAACACTTAATCAATATATATATGACTTTAATTATGTATGGCTAGGGTAAATAAGTGTATTGTATTCATAGTTTTACTTTGATTTGTGAAGTGATATAACACTTGAACAATCTTATTACTGATTTCCTATGTTATTCAGATTCTGACTTAATGTTTTTTCTTCAATTCTTGTCTTTAACAGGTTATTTTGGTTTGGATGAGTTGAGTGAGACCACCCCTGAGTCCACATTAACACATTTGTAACCAATAACTTATGGTATAAATCAATGACTCTTTTAAATAATTACAAGTAACTTCATTTTTCAACTAGATTTGATTTCCATCTCCCTAATTCCTGTGTCTACGATTACAAATATATTATTATGAGGCTATGAGGAATACAAGGTTGAGTTGGCAACATTTTAGTAACTTGTAAGTTTTAAAAGTTGTCCCTTTGTCCCTAAGCGGTCCCTAAATAAGGCAATGATGAAATTATAATGTGAGGCAAAAGTGTAACCTTTCCCTTGTCCATTTTATTGGAAAAATGCAGGTCAGGTGAATGGATTAACAGAATTTTTGGAAGGAATGAACAAATGCAACCAATTTTGTACAACAATGTTTTTTTTACACAACAGAGGTTGCATTTTGTGTATTTGGAATGAAAAGTTGTACATTTTGGTGATTTTAAGTTGGTAGCTTTATGTATTTGTAAGGAAATGTTGTGTATTTTGAGTAAACTAAGAAAAACTCATGGTAGACACTTGATATTTTTTGTCAGGAGGCGGGCCAAACCTTAAGTGCGGAAAAATCCTTAATTTATTTCTCCAAAAATGTACCTGTGGAGTTACAAGCTGAACTAGCGGGTATAAGTGGGTTTTGCCTCAGTGACACTTTTGGAAAGTATTTAGGAGTACCTATTCAATCGGGGCGTTTACCTAAAGGTTTTTATAAGCGAATCATGGAGAAAATGAGGGGTAAGTTAGCGGGATGGATGGCGAAAAGCTTGTCTCTGGCTGGGCGTATTACCCTTGCCCAATCAGTTTTAAGTGCTATCCCAACCTACCAGATGCAAGTTATGAAGCTACCAGTGTATGTGTGTGAAGAAATTGACCGGATAGTTCGGAATTTTATTTGGGGATCGTCGGATGAAAAGAGGAAAGTACATTGGGTCGCTTGGGACCAACTTTGCAAATCAAAATCAAATGGTGGTTTAGGATTCCGAGGAGCGAAGAATTTTAATTTAGCATTATTGGCGAAATTAGGGTGGAAAATTCTCAAGAATCACAAAGTCGCGTGGATAGAAATCATGAAGAGTAAATACTTCAGGGAAGGAATTTTTCAGAAAGTTAAAAAAGCTACTGACTCGAATATTTGTGGAGCTGTGTTAGCTGGAATTGATGTCCTTAGATATGGTGTAGTTGAGGTGGAAGGTGGGGGAGAATTGAGTTATAAATGGAAATATGAAACTTCCGGGAATTTTTCTGTTAAATCGGCATTTGCGAAAATTGCAGAGGAAGTCCCTGGTTTGCCTTTCCATTGGGATCGTATATGGAAAGCTAAATGTTCTCAGAGATTGCGTGTTCTATTGTGGAGAATGGCTCGAGATAGACTACCTACTGCGGTCAACTTGTTTCGTCGGAATATTATTGAAAGTAGTGAGTGTATGATATGTGGAGCTGCAGCCGAGGATTTACCTCATGTGTTCCTGGAATGTAAGATTGCAAAAGGTGTCTGGTCTGAGTTGGGTTTATGGCGAAATAACTCTTTTTATATTAATAGATCAGTGGTGCAGCCATTGGTTTTAACTCTTTCAGAAGTGAATATTGAAGGCCAGGGAAGGAGTGGAGTAGGTCCACGTCAGCAAGTAAATGATGGGGCAGGCGATAGCTGCAATCTTTTGGCCAATGAATTAATTAATTCATACCGTGTAGCTATGAACACAAGGGTAGCTCCAGGCTTTGAAAATCAACAGCAAGTGGGCGCACCTATTGACATAATAATGAAACAATGGATAGAAATTAATTTAGGCTCAAAGGACATGTATGGCAGCTTGGAATGGCCACTGATATTTATTGCAGCTATTAATACTATCTGGACTAGACGTAACGAAGCGGTCTTTGAGAACCCAGGTACAACTCCTAACTTAGTTGGTTTAAAGCAGGAAATACTAAGGGTGGCGAGCGGTTTTGTATCCGCGTGGGGGAAGGAATGTGACGGAGGCATTATCAAAGGGGCGAGGAGTGAACTTATTAAGTGGGTGAAACCAGTAAATAAACTAAAACTGAATGTGGATGGTAGCTATGATCCTGTGAGAAAAACAGCGGGTATTGGAGGACTCTTGCGTGACGAGGAGGGTACGTTTATTGCCGGTTTTGTCGGGCCATGTATTATTGAATCCCCGGCTTTCTCAGAAACTTTAGCGCTACATTATGGATTGAAATGGGCATTGAGTCGAGGCATCACTGAATTATATGTCGAAACTGACTCAAGAGAACTTCACGCGCTAGTGAAGGGCGGTGGTGGTTCTATGAGTTGGAATTGCCATATAGGACGTGAATGTAGAAAGATTTTAATTGATCACCCAGGCTTTGAGGTACAATGTATTTATCGGGAAGCAAACTCATGTGCAGACAAGTTGGCGAAAAGCGGAGCAGAAATGAACGGGGAGCCTCGTCTTTTGATAGACCCTCCAGATTATTTATGGCGTTATATTACTAGTGATAGGAGTGGTTGTAAGGTGCCTAGACTAGTTATAGACCCTCGGTGAGGGATTAGTTGATTTTATTAGTCAACTTCGGCTTTGCTTAAAGCCTCAGATGTATGCAAAAAAAAAAGAAAAACTCATGGTTGTAAAATTGTAATATTATTTCTGCAACTTGCTATTTTTACAAACTTACTATATGTAATAAGTTTCTATTTTGGTAAATTTTCTATTTCAAGAATTATGTAATGAATGTAGATTTTTTAATTACTTTTTAAGTGTGTTTGACTAAGCGTTGACCAAACCCGAAATCGATCCAAATCCGACCCTACACGTCCTAACCCAACCCGTGCAGATTTAATAAAAAAAAAATAGGGTTTAGGTTTTAATTTTTTAAAACCGAAAATTCGAATTAGGTATAGGGTTGGGCACCTCGGGTCACTTAACGGACCCGTGTGCAGCCCTAAATTCTCTATAGCTCTCGAACTTTTTACTTGACCTTTATAATATACGAGTAGAAAACTAATAAAAATGTCTTTGTTTTTTAAATTACCAAAACAACAGCTCACAACCTACCTTTGGGTTCATCTCAAACCTGCCTTCTTGTCTCCTCCACACTCTACGGTATAAGGTGGTTGGATCTGATCAGAGCATTTGAAGTTACCCTCGTCCCCAATCGTCAAAGCTAACCTATTTCCCTATAATCAAAATCTTTTTACTACAATCTCACCAAAAATCAATTTCTGCTCACGTCATTATCTCGAAGGCATAGCGTCATGAAGCTGAGCGGCTCTTCAATTTGTTCTTCTTTGTGCTACTACAGATCTTCTCTTTCTTCCTTGAACAAAATCGGTAACCCATTTCCCCTTTTCTTTTATTCTTCAAATTCATCTTTTGATGTTACCGGTAGTGCCGAAGATGCTCGTTTTACTGTGACACAAATGATCCGAAAGCGACTTTCTATTGTAGACTACACTAAGCTATTAAGTAGTGCTGTGAAAATGAAAAATTACCGTTATGCTCTTTCTCTATTCAGAGAAATGCGTGTTTTTGGGGCTCCGGTAGATATTTACACCATGAATATAGCTATAAATTGTTGCTGCTCTTTAGAAAAAAGCAATATGGGTTTTGCGGTATTAGGCTGTCTCTTTAAAAGCGGTCATGTTCCTGATGTGGTTACTTATAACACCCTGATAAAGGGCCTCTTTGGTGAAGATAAAGGAGATGAGGCTGTCAGATTATTCCTAAAGTTAACAAGTGAAAAACATTGTGAGCCAAGTGAAGTTACTTTTGGTATTATCATAAATGGTCTTTGCAAAAGTGGACATACGGTCAAGGCTCTTGAATGGCTACGTGTATTTGAAAAGGGTATTATTAAACCTGAAATTCATGCTTATACCACCATTGTTGATAGTCTATGCAAGGATGGCATGGTAGATGACGCCATTAAATTATTTTCTGAGATGAAAGATAAGGGCATAACCCCAAATGTATTCACTTATACTTCGTTGATCCATGGATTCTGTAACTTTGGTAGGAAGGAAAAGGCTGAGGTGTTGTTGATTGAGATGTTGGGTTATAAAGTCATTCCAGATGTACACATATTCAACAAATTGGTGGATTCATATGGTAAAGAAGGATTAGTTGAAGATGTAAATAGATTTATAGAGATGATGATTAAAATAGGCGTAAAACCAAACTTAGTTACTTATAATGCATTGCTCCATGCATATTGTTTGCAGGGTGAAATGGAGGAAGCTATGGGTGTCCCGAGTACAATGCTATCTAGAGGATACAAGCCTGATGTTCAAACATATAACATGCTAATTAATGGTTTAGTGAAGAAAGGGTGGTTTGATAAGGCTTTTCAACTTTATCAAGATATTCCTTCATATATGAAGAAACGTGGGTTCTTGCCAAATAATGTGACGGCCTACAATGTTATAATACAGGGGTTTCTGAAGAAAGATAAGAATGAAGAGGCAATTGAATTAATCAAGGAAACGAAACAACATGGTTTCTCAGTGAATGCAGCTACTTGTGAAATCATATATGAACGAGGTTCTCAACATCCTAAGCTCTTTAATATGATTTAGTATTAAATGATGATTTGTCTCTTTTATCACAGTAATATAACAAACTATGCTAGGCAAGGTTCAAAAAGATGTATAAACTTATTAAATTAAAGATCCACAATTCTTTTCTTTCTCTAGCATATACTGTAGTCAAGAAAAGAACAACTCAACATTTATTAACTCACCTTTATATATAGTAAACTAGACATAGTGACGTATTTGTGAGTGAATTGAAGTCTATAGCTACAAAGTAAGATGGTACACCACCAAATTTAACCGTCTTAAATTCAGCTAAACGATGATAGCAAATATTTAGCCTGTGCTAGCTTTACATCAGCCCTTGCTGGGTTTCTATAATAGTAATTTAAACACCACTTTTTATAAATTTAGCCATTTAAATAGGAGTAGGAAACTTAGAGTTAACCAATAAATTTGAAGGGATGATCGGGCAAACCCTCAAATTTAAAAGCTGCAATAAAACCAACACAATCACGCTTTAATTTTACATGAGGATAATCAGGATCTCCAGCTCCACCTTTCTTTACCTCTTATATACAAAGAGTTTATATGAATACTCACTTTTTTATATCGTATTGGTACCTATGATTTTTCAATTTTAAGTAAAAACTATCTCCCTTCAATTTTTGAATTTAGTATAATTTTGCTTTGTTGGTAGTAGTAGTATCTGAGCATTGCATTGGGCTGCCGCAAAAAAGTAAATTGATAATATCTTTTCTTTTAGTATGAACACTCAGATATTTCAAAATATAAAGCTTCCTAAAACAATCACTTATATTGGTATCTATTTGGTAAGATTTCCATAGTATCAAATGATTCTCTTACCTTGTTTGCATTTAAAGATGTCTATAATTTTGTGAAGATATAAGTAATAAAGCAATACGGCATGGTGGGATCTTGGACAAAACTTTGTTGATTTATGAGTAGTCATCCACTCTATTCATGAATCTTGTAGAAAAATATAGCCATACTTATTGAAACAAAAAAATTGTTACCGTATGTTCACGATACTCATAAAATGACTGATACAGGAATACATAGGCTACCTAAAGTGATGGGTTACAAAGACAAGTTACTTTCTATAAAATAACAAAAATAGTCATGTAAAATGAAGTATCTAGATCTCTTTTGATTTTTACAATATTCTATTTTTTTTGGACGCAAATTACAATATTCTTATTCACATCTTATAGAGTAAATAGTACTTTTGCCCCCTGCGTTTGTACCCGATTGACAGGTTGCCCTCTAACCTTTAAAATGCGACTTGTTGCCCCCTAAGTTTTAATTTTGTGACCCGTTACCCCCTGACTGCGTGTTCTGTCTATTTTGGCCGTTAAAAGTGACGTGACATTTCCATGTCACCTTTTTTTTTTTTTTTTAATCTAGGTGTTAATTAATCAATTAATTAACTTAATCCCACTTTTTTTCAAGGGCAAAATGGGTACTTCAATTCAAGCCTACCCTATATATACCACAAAAACAAAACAAAATTAATTAATCAAAAACCCAAAATCAGAAGAAGAAGACGGGTTCGGTTTGGGGAAGAACACGAAGAACCCTAGTTTTCTACCCAAATCTGCGACGAAGCCTCCCAATTCCTTCAAGCTCGATGCCAATGTCGCCCCTTCAAGCCGATAGCGTTGGTTCTTCTTCGCACTATAGTTCTCAAGTCCCCTATTGCAAATGCAAGAAATTAGCAAGGCTTCACACCTCTTGGACAGATGCGAATCCTTGCAGGAGGTTTTACAGGTGCATGTATTGGGGGTGTTCAATGGATTGCAAGTTCTTCATGTGGTTGGATGAGCCATTGCCGGAGGGTACTAGTTCGATAATTCGAGGTCTTCTTTTTAAAGATGTCAATCACTGTCTTGAGAAAGATGAAATGGAGACGAAGATGAACTTGTTGGTCTCTGATTTCGGAGATATGATGCCGTTAGAGAAAAAAGCTTTTGCAGATTGGAAGCTCGAATGTGCAAAAGTCAATGAACTGAACACACAGTTGAACTTGATGGCTAATGATTTGGTTGAATTGCAAGAAAAAGAACATGTTGCCTCCAATGATTTGAAATTTGAGCGTGTGAAAGTGAAGGTGTTGGAGGACGAGGTGCAACGTCTTAACACAGTGATGACCACAGTAACTCGGGAAAACAAGATGCTGAAATGGAGTGTCTTTATGACTTTATTCTTCTTTGTCTCCATTTTGTCTGGTTTTAAGCTTTCTGTGTATTAGAATGCAGTTGAAGTTGTATTTTGGTGTGGCTTGTTAGATGTATCAGGTTGTTGAAGTTGTATTTTGTTTTGATGTAGTGGCTGGTTGTTAAAGTTTTAATTTGGTGTACTGTGTTAATTTAAAATCAGTCTTTGTACTGTTTAAATTGAATTGAATTCGAGAATGTAGTTGTTTTTGCTGTTTGTTTAATATGTGTTTTATTGTGCAATGAATAAAGTATAAGTAGAAATACAAAATGGACAACAGAATCTAGTGCAATCTCAATAAAGTAGATAAAGATAACATAAAGTGCTGGCATTACATAGACCAGAGCAAAAAATAAATATTCAAATCATCAAGTTGTGCACTAACATACAAAATACCACACCCTGCAATAAAGGCCAACCAACATAGATAAACCTACTTAAATACCACCTCCACCACATAATATAAGTCTTTACTACTCACAAGCTTGCTAGTTCTAGATCTAGCTTACACAAAACAAAGACATAAAACACAGAATCAAAAAACCACAAATCTGCAGAATTCTTCATTCTTTATCTTCTTTCCCAGGTTTTGCTGAAGAACTGCTACCTGCTTTCCTCAAACGAAGTGCTTCTGCAACTGTGACGTATTTTGGATCTCCCTCTCTCATTAGCACCCCCTGTTTATGCTGGATTAAGCGCCTCCTTTTCTCAGGTTGGCGTTTGTTCCCTCCCTGGTAGTAAGATAAAGAGGAAGTTACACAATCTGCAGTATGTAGTGTTTTTAAAAAGTAACAACTAACTAACCTCAGGTAAACTCCTTTTTGAACCTGGTTGTTTCTTTTGTGTAACCCTCACCTAAATGGTAAACAACAAATAAAAAACATTCTGTTATAGTTAATGCGCAGATGGCCACTTTGTCTCAATTTTGTAGTTTCAGGGGGCGTTAAGTCACTAAAATAAATTCCTAAGGGGTACATAGTCAAAAAGAAATGCGTTGTGGCTCTTGCAGCTTCCCAAACTTTGTCTTTTAAAGCCAAACCAGGATGTTTGATCTTGAAATTATTGTAGAGATGCCTTACACAATGCCTATGTTCTATATCAGGAAGCATGTCACTCATGACCTGGAGCAAACCCTAAATACATAAACAAACAACAAAAAGTTAGAGATTTTTACATAAAATAATAACTAAATATACAGGTATCCCAATCAAAGAAAACAAACCTTCTGTCTATTTGATATGAAAGTCCATTCCTGTTGATTACTTATACCAAGATCTTGTATCAGTAAGTTAAAAAACCATCTCCAAGAGTTACTATCTTCTTTCTCTGCTATACAATAAACAATTGGGAATATACAGTTGTTCCCATCAATTCCAACTGCTGTCAAGATTACACCTGGATGTGGACCTTTTAAGTGACACCCATCTATCCCAACAACCTTCCTACAACCCTCTAAAAACCCTCTCCTACAACCATCTAACCCAACATAAATTCTCTGAAACCTTTCTACTCCAGCAGCATCATCAATAGTGGTTTCAATTGCGACAGTACTTCCAGGGTTACTTCTCCTTAATTCTGCTGCATAATCGTAAAGTTTTGTGTATTGTTCCTTGTATTCAGCCTCTATCATCTTTTTTGCAGACTTATATGCCCTATAGCATGTTCTGGTGCTAACATTAACTGAATATTCTCGATGAACTAACTGTTGAAAGTCGCTTACATTACTGTACAGGTTCAGTCTTATCATGTCCTTAAAAGTAGTTGCCATGTACTTCGCCGTCACATGTTTATGGTTGAGGTTCTTACCACAACTATGTTTATTGCATAGACTCATTACCACTAACCCGCCAATATTTTCTTTATGTGATGCATAAAGAAACCAACCACATCCTGCTCCTTTACACACAACCCTAATTCGATTCCAATCGTTCTTCACAAACTTAATCTCGACCACCTTTTTAATAGCATGTGCTCTTACTGCTTGTCTTACTTCAGTGGCATTCTTAAATGTTAAGCCCAAGACAAATCTAGGCTTTTGCATATCAATACTAGCCTTAAATAAGGGGTACTTCATCTTTTTCTTGCTCTTTTTTTTTCCTTCTTCAACGGTACCAGATGAATCACTAGCTGTACTAAAATCTGAAGAATTATGTACATACTCATCAGAGTCAGTCCCACCATCATTACTTTCACCATCAGAATCATCCACATCATCATTTTCGACATTCACTCTATCCACTTCCACTTCCTTGTCAATAAATGTGTTATAATCATGGTCATCTTCACCCTCACTCAAATCGATGTCACTATCAATTATATAGTCATCATCAGTTGTTGTTTCTTCATCCACTACTTCTTCTCGCTCAACCACATTCTTTTTCCTTTGAGAACTACTAGTCCTACCAACTCTTTTATAACTCTCTGGCTTGGTACCACTAGGACCTACACCATCTCCTTTTGTTCTTTTTACACTAGTTCTAGTCCTTTTCTGCGAGTGTGGCACATCCTGTTGGTTCTTTTTAACTACTCCTTTGGTTGTCTTCGGCTGTGAATTTGTATCTTTCTTCTGATGTGGTATACCCAACTTCTTCTTCTTTAAGAAATTAGCAAGTATTTCATTATCACTGAATTCATCAGCCTCCTCATCCTCACCATCACGTATAATAAAATCACTGTCTGAGTCCTCAATGTCACTGATGTCACCATCTACATCTTCTTCACCATCAGCTTTCTTAAAAACATTATCCGAGTCATCTGTTATGTCTTCGTCTATAAGCCTGAAAGGCCTCAATGGAGATTTATGTTTGGAACTCCTCGTAGTCACATTATCTTAAGTGTTCAAAGCTTTCAACACTTTATCCAACATATCATTAACAGACTTCTCCTTCTCTCCAATATCAGAGAGTTGTTCTTCCATAGCGTTATTAACTTCTTCCTCATTCAAAGGTGTGGTTTGCTCTTCGCGAACAACCTGAAACATAACATAAAATATTAAGGGGTGATTTGTCAATCATATGAAAAAGTAAGGGGTAAACTGTCAAACAAATGAGGACCTTCGTCGTGTCTTGTTTGCCAATGTCTTCCTCCACTTTGTTCTCCAACTGCGTTTTATTATTACCATCTTCCACGTTCCTATCATGCCCTTTCTCACAAGTCTCACTTACTTCTTCAACATCCTGTACTTTCTCGTTTATACCTACAGTTACTTTTGCAACTGGCGTGCTTTGCTCCTCGAAAACAACCTGACACATTACATGAAATATTGAGGGGGTGATTTGTCACAAGCTTCAAACATTTAGGGGTAAACTGTCAAATGACTTTGTACCTTTGTCGTTTCTTCGTCACAAATGTCCTCTTCCACGTTTTTATCCTCTTGCATTTCATCATTTCTATCGTCCACGTTCATGGGCCCTTCATCACGAGTTTGGCCTACTTCTTCACCACCACGTACATCATCTTTTCCACCTTCGTTTAGGTTTTCAACAGTTGGGCTTTGGTCTTCGCAAACAATCTGAAATGTTAAAGGAATTATACAGTTACAGAATTGTAAATCTAGAGGGGTGATTTGTCAATCATATTAAATGATGAGGGCTAGTCTGTTAAATGAGTGTCTACCTTTACACTTTCTTCTTCAACTGTAGTTTTTTCTTGTTCATTAACAACCAATGTGTTCTGATCATCAAGGGTCTCATTTCTTTGTTCATCATCACCTACCTCTGTGTTTTGATCAACATCTTGTTCATTAACAACCACTGTGTTCTGATCATCAATGGTCTCGTTTATTTGTTCATAATCACCAACCTCTGTGTTTTGATCAACAGGGTTCTCTTCCTTCGAACACTCATCTTCTCGTTTCTGAACTATTTCTTCATCCTTGTTCCACGTTAATAACAAAGGCATGAATATAGGAGTTTGAATCTCTTTGTCATCATCTCCTACGGGACTACTAACAACAAACAAGTCAACAATTACGTTCTCCTCACCAATGCTACACATCTCCAAACCTTTATCCTCACTATCCAAACAAACTATACCATCAGGTAGTTTTTCCCCCAATTTCAGATAGTAAAACTCCGAGTTACCTTTTATACCCAGTTTCGACATATTTTTTTTAAGAATAGGTATACTAAACTTGTCATAGTGACACCCATCTACGTATTCAATGCTTACTTCATGGTAACAACTCTTGTCTTCATTAAATAACCCACCGAAGTGAATCTTCAGTGTAAATTTCTCTGTTACACAATCAAATTTAACTAGATTAGTTACCAATTTGAAAAGGTATTATCACACTATGACTATGGTAACCAAATCCCGTAAAATCTGCTACCATTACGCGTGATAAATATATATGTAATGGATTTAATACAAAACCCTACATTTTCGGGTTAAATAATCATAACCCAAGAGCAACGATTTAGGGGTAATAATCAAACACACTTACTCCATTGACTTAAAGGCGCCATTGATTATCTTCAAATCACAAGAACTTTGCTTTTCTGGGTTTGGTGGTGTTCTTCGTGTTCTTCGCAAGAACCCGCGCTCCTTCGTCTTCTTCTTCTGATTTTGGGTTTTTGATTAATTAATTTTGTTTTGTTTTTGTGGTATATATAGGGTAGGCTTGAATTGAAGTACCCATTATGCCCTTGAAAAAAAGTGGGATTAAGTTAATTAATTGATTAATTAACACCTGGATTAAAAAAAAAAGGTGACATGGAAATGCCACGTCACTTTGAACGGCGAAAATGGACAGAACACACAGTCAGGGGGTAACGGGTCACGAAATTAAAACTTAGGGGGCAACGAGTCGCATTTTAAAGGTTAGGGGGCAACCTGTCAATCGGGTATAAACGCAGGGGGCAAAAGTGTTATTTACTCCATCTTATATTTTACAACTTTCATAAAAGGCATTTACTTTCTAAGCCATATAACAGTTTGGATTTATATTATAAGACCACATTCCAACTAATAGTTAGAATGAACCTAATACGGGTGAAAAACCCAAATAACCCTCCCTTTCTCTATGATTCACTGATAAAATCCCAAAACCTATCCCCAAAACCCATTATACACTCGCAACCCAAACCCAATTCTCTCTCCTTTCTCTGTTTCTATCTTACAAACCATCCCCACCACCATCGCCCATCCCACCCTACCTCCTTAACCCCCGCGCCACCACCATCACCTCAACACCATCCCCACCCAGAATCACCATCCTCGACACCATTCCCTACCAAATCCACCATCCTCATCACTGTCACCACCTACCATCTACGTCAACAACAGACCAACCCGAGGCCCCTCAACCCCTGCACCACCACCATCAACAACATCACACTCTTCCGTGATGGGCTCACTGTGGTCCATAATCGCCACCTTCAAAGCCCATATGCCTTCTCTCTCTCATATCCACCTGCAACCAAAGCCCTTAACACCAACCCCACCCCCCTACCCCCTTCGCCACCCTACAATCTACTGACGAATATATCTACCATTGAAGACCGCACCCCATCGTGGCCATCTTCACCAACAAATTTGAAGCCGCTCTCTGCACCACCACAACGAAGGTCTGAAATCGCCGCTTCCAACACCATCTGAAAACCCTACCCCACCATGTGTCCAGCCCAAGAGAAACAACATCGTGGGTACAACCCCCATCTTCATCAACAGGCTCGTGAGGCTTCACCATCCACACCATGGGGCGAGCCCAATCAATTTCACCATCCACACCATGGGGACAGCACATTCAATTTCACCATCCACACCATGGGGCCAGCCCATTCAGTTTCACCACTGTGGGTACAACCTTTGAAGATTAACTCTGGATTTTTTTTCATTTTGGCTAGTGTTTTTTTTTTATACAGTCAGTGAGTTTGAGGATGATGTTGTACTTCAGATATTGTTCTACTTCGATCATTTTTGGATTTGATGTTCTATTCAGACATTTTTTTGATGTTTTTGTTCATATGAATATGGTTGTGCATTCTTTATGTTGTTCTACTTCAATCATTTTTGGAATTGATGTTCTATTCAGAGATTTTTTGATGTTTCCGTTCATATGAATATGGTTGTGTATTCTTTTTGTTGTTCCAGATTTTTGTTGTTTGTTCGAGTAAGTTTTGCAATTCTTTTCATTTGTTGTTGGATATCATTCCCTTGTGTGGGGCAGGTTGATTGGAATGGAACAGGGGTACAACCTTTTGTTGTGATAAATCGACGCGGGTCTATACCCATTACTAGTATAAAATCTGAAAATGGCTAGGTCCGTGCCCATCGATAAAAAAAGATTGAAGTAAAATAGGGATGGGTACGTACCTGATGTCTCCTCATTTGTGATAATAAAATCTATTTTCGAGACATCATTTTAGGCGTATTCATTAGTTTATAAGTCGATTTGAGCTTAATTTAGTGCACTTTCCTATTTTGAGTCTTGATTTAGTAACATAATATTTTTAGAGCATATTGGGTTTAATTGTTTATTTAGTGTGAAGCTTTAAAGATAATTATGGAGATTAATTAGAGTCCAAGTCAAAGACTACAAGATATGGAAATAAATTTGCATGGTAATTGGAGATAAAGGAAACAAAAGCTAAAATCATGGAAAAGGAAAAACTGCCTAAATCTGAATTTCTGCAGCAACGCCTAAAGAAGTGGTGATAACTCCAAAACCAAGCCGATTTTGGAAGATTCCTTTCATAGGGATATAGATAATTCTGTGACGATTCTTTTGGTATATTGTGGAGCAAAAACTGACCAATAACGAAGAAGATATGCTCAAAACAGTTCAGCAGTAATTATCTTTATTTCCATACGAATTTGAGTTGGGCTTAGAGTCCATTACTTAACCTCTCCTTCAAGAAACGAATTAGGTCAACCTATACACTATAAATACAGCCTCTTAACACTCTTAATAATCCTTGGTGAAACCTTAAACCAAGAGGAAGCTTACAACACAAGAAAAGAAGTCTAGAAGAAGCTGTTCATCACAATGTCTTCTTCTACCTTTGAATTTGTAATTTCTTTCTTTTCTTGCATGAACTAAATTTCTTTAGCTTGAGTTTTAGCATATATGTATGAACCCTAGTTTTGATTGACATCTATCTAATTTGGGAATTTTATATTTTAAATTGAATTATATTTTTTATTCTCTATTTATGTGTTTGGATTTATATTATGTGTTCTTGTGGATCGCGACCATATAGAATTACCATTTAGTAGTTAGGTCACCATTGACAACGGTGTTTAATTACATGTTTAGCACATAACGTCTAGTATTCGGTTTAGATCTGACAAATCAACGTAACTAGATAATCACTATGGTTTAGTACATGTTACTATTTACGAATTACAGGAACAGTTTGCTTAGGAAGCCTTATTGACACAGGTAAATCCTATTTAAAACTACCTAGCGTAATTGGAACCAATTATTGAAATACTACATAATTCACCCTTACATGTTTAGAACGACAAAACTAGTGGGGATTACACGTTATTGACTCAAGCTATATTCTCATACTACTTCTCTTTCGTATTTAATTGTCTGTCTTTAAATTCTTAGTTTTAATTAGTTTAATTAGAAAACCAAATAAATATCTATTTATCTTTACTTTTATTGCGTTTTATTTGTTCTAGCTTTATTTATTTGCACTTGATTATTGCAAAAGATTCCCCTAACCTTCGTAGTCTCTGCGGAACGAATCTTACTTATTTTCTAAAACTTGCATACGATCTGTATACTTGCAGAACCGTGCTCAGTCTAGGGTGATTATTTGCTCTTTATTTATATCTTATTTTATCACACCCTAGGCCCCACCAAGTTTTTGGCGCCGGCCGGGGACTACATCGTTAGTCCTTGTGCATATATCTTGTGCTTTTATTTCAGTTAGTTCTATTTTACGCTTTTTGTCTTTTAGTTTTTGTTTTATAGATAGTTACAGATGGAGAACCCAAGGAGACTTGAGCTACCCATCGAATTCAGAGTGCAACCAAGAGGAGTTCGCGCTCCAGAAATCCAAGCCGCTAAATTTAAGCCTGATCCAGGGATGTTAACTCAGTTTGCAACTCATGGATTATTCAGTGGTGCTGCACATCAAGATCCGATTCGATATATTCAGAAATTCATGCAAATCTGTGATGCTTATATCGTAAGAGGAGTTACTAGGGAAGAAGTTTACTACGTGATGTTCCAGTTCTTCTTGACCGGAGGTGCAAGCGATTGGTATGATACCCAATACCCTCATGTTATTCCATATTGGGACAAGCTTCAAGCAATATTCCTAGACCGCTTTTATCCGGTTAGTAGACGTTTAAAAGATATGTTGGAGCTTGAACAATTTATACAGAAACACGGAGAGAGTTTGGGTGAAGCATGGTTACGATTTACAGAAAAGAAGGCGAGATGTCCATATCATAAATCCTCGCCGGAATATTATTTAACCTTGTTTTACGGAGGCCTTAATGTCAAATCAAGAGAGAAAGCAGATTCGTTAGGAAACGCAGGTTTTGTGTTACTAGACCCTGAAGAAGCTGAGTTGGGGATGGAAAGAATTCTTGAGAACGAGAAAAGTTGGCTCAAGAAACCAGAAAAAGAAGACACTTCAGAATCTCTGAAGCTTAAAGAATTGGCTCAACAACTCAAAGAACTACAAGAACAAGCCCGAACAATTGCTCAGTTGAATGTAGTACGTGTAATTCCTTGGTGTCGCCTAAGGTGTGATAAAATAAGAAGATAAATAAACGCAAATAAACACCCTAGGCTAGCACAGTTCTGCAAGTATACAGGACGTATGCAAGTTTTAAATGATAAATAAGATTCGTTCCTCAGAGACTACGAAGGTTAGGAAGAACTTATGCAATAATCAAGTGCAAATATTAAAAGCTAGAACAAATAATACGCAGAGAAATAAAAGACAAATAGATTTTTATTGGGTTTTTGATTAAGAAAATTAAACTAATAAAATAAAGACAAAAAATTAAATGCAAGAGAAAAAGATAGTATGAGAGTTTAGCTTGAGTAGGTAGCATGTAATTCCTACTAGTTTTGCCGTTCTAAACATGTAAGGGTGAATCATGTAGTATTTCAATAATCGGTTTAAATTGCGCTAGGTAGTTTAAAATAACCTGTGTCAATAAGGAGTCCTAAACATATTTTTCCTACAATTGATTAAATGGCAATACACCAAACCATGATGACTATCTAGTTAGGTTGATTTGTCAGGTCTAAACCTTATTCTAGACGTTATGTGCTAATCCTATAGTTAAATATACCGTTTTCAATGATTATCTAACTACTATGAAGGTAATTCTTTATGGTCGCGATCCACAAAGAACACATAATATAATTTCCAACACATAAACATGGAGTACTCAAGGGAGGAGAACAAGAAGATCAAGGAACTTGGTGGTCCTTTGTGTGTTCTAAATAAATGCAAATAATAATCGAACCACAACCGCAAGTGTACGGTTGTCCCAAGTAGTAATTCTGATAATCAGATTCGTTCCAAGGACGGATGGTTGATCACAATGTCTATGCAAATAGTGATTGATGCACTTATGAAAATAAAAGAGGATAATTTGTTTGTTTTGGTTTTGTGATTTATTACTAAATAAATGAAAGACAAAATAATAATGCAAGTAAAAAGCTAAAACGCAAGTATGAGCAAGTAGTACTTGAGAGACACAAGGGTTTTCCTAACTATCATTCATTTCATACATTGTTTAAGGGACAAATTTGTAAATTGGTATTGGTCGGGATTCTATAATCTCCTTACCCCCGTCAGGGTGGACTAAGGAGCAACTTTCAAGTGCTACAAACCCCGTCAGGGTGATTATAGTCCACTCTCAAGTGATTAAGTCTAAATTACCCAATAGGCCATAGGTTTAATTAAGCTCGTCAGAGTCAATAATTTCTAACCTACATTCATTAACTAGTTCGGTACCTAAACCCCCCGTCAAGGTGATCCAATCGCCACTAATTGGAATAGCCTAGATACTAAATCCTATCATTGGTTAATTACGTCAATAATAGTAATTAAAATGCAAATTAAAGAAAAATACAATTTACCCAATTTGATTTAAATAATAAATATCCCAAATTCAAATGTATAGAATGAAATCAAATTGGGATTAACCCATTATGCGTTCTCAAGCACTATGAATTGTTTAGCTCATATTAAAAAGAAAAACTAAATTAAAATAAATGGAATTCATAATTGATTACAAATAAAAGATAAAAGAAACCTAATTTCCGGAATTGGAATGACTGAGAACGGAGCTATAGACCCACTCCAGCTCTAGCAGCTTCTTCTTCCTTCCTTCTGTTGCTTCTCTCTGGTGTTTTTAATTGTAAAGAATGAATTGTATGTAAAATAGAAGTCCAGACCTCCTTTTATAATAAGAAAAACGGATTAGGGCTTGGACCAGAAAATAAAAACCTAATTAAATGTCCAAGCCCACTTTCTAAGCCCAAAATCCCGTAATTGATGACAGGCCTTTACTAAAACTGCTTTTCCCGATGCGTTACAACTCCGATTGACCTCATTCCAGTTGCTAAAGTTCCGTACTTCGATAAGGAATAATTTCTCTTCAAAGGTCAGCGGCTAAATCAGCTCTTAAGCACCTCGAAAACAGCAATCAATGGCCTGGAAAATGGATTTTCAGCTCTAAAAATAAAATCTTCGGGATTTCTCTTCAAGTCTTGACTCTATCTTTTGATCTTTGACTTTATCTTCGGATTCCTTTCCTAGCTAACATCTAAAAACCTGTAAACTTTACACTAAAAAATACCAATATTACGCGCAAAAGTTTAATAATTCAAAAATGCTAGAAATAAAAAGGTAATTCTGAAATATTGCATATTTAACCCAAAAGTCTATCAAATTAATTAAATAAACACAAAAAATGATGTCTCCTAAGGGTCTAAAATAAGAACAATTAGGGAGACATCAGATAGCTTGGAGCTTGGACCTAGTATAAGTCTTTAGCAATTGTTGTATAGGGTTTAATTTCCTAGCAATAGTTGTACAGGGTGCTTTTACTTTGATTTATTTTTCTAGCAATGGTTGTATAGGTTGTCTTGCAAGTTGATAGGTTTACTTTCTAGTAAATGTTGTATAGGGTTTGTTTTCCTAGCCATGCTTGTTTTTGAGTCAAAAACAAGTAGGGGTTTGATTTGTACTTGTCGTTTTGTGGATATAAAATGGTAGGTTTGATAAAAAAAAAAACAGAGAAATAAAACATAAATTCAATTTAAAACATATAATTCCCAAATTAGATAGATGTCAACCAAAACTAGGGTTCATACATATTTGCTAAAACTCAAGCTAAATATAATTTAGTTCATACTAATGGAAGAAAAGAAAGAAATTACAAATTTAAAGGTTGAAGAAGACATCATTGATGAACAACTCCTTCCAGACTTCTTTTCTTGTGATGTAAGCTTCCTCTTGGCTTAAGGTTTGGCCAAGGAATCTCAATAGCTTGTTCTTGAATAGCACCAAAAGCGTTCCTGTTTCTTGGAGAATTCCTTTGATAAGTACACATGAAAACGGTTCTGATAAGCATCTCTTTCCACCCCAAACTCAAAACTTCAATTAGTGAGAAGCTAAGGCTTAGAACTTTGATGTTTTGAGGCTTAAGACTTGAAAATTATGGTGGAATATGAGATGGGTAAAGGCTAATTGATGTGGGAGAAGAGGGAATTGGATTTAATTTGAAGCTTGGATAAAGAACAATTGGAGAAAAGTGGGAATTTTATCGTATTTTGGATAGGAGATGAGTTGATTGTATGCTTTTGTGGTGAAAGAGAGTAAGATTTGAGGATTGTGTGGTTGTAGCTGATGATGTTCATGAAATTCTGGGTTTTGGGAGTGTTTGTGGAGGCTGGGTTAAGGACGGAGGTAAAAATATAGGGCTAAAAAGCTGAAAAACGGACCTGGCACAGATGCAAACCGGGTTCCCGGTTTCGAAAATCCGGGTTCCCGGTTTCGCGTCGCTGTGACGGCGCGAAAAAATAAAAATACTCTTTTTTTTTTTTTTTTTTTTTTTTTTTTTTTTTTTTTTTTTTTTTTTTGTCCCAAGACGCGCCAAACCGCTGGACTCCAAGACGCAGGGTCAGAAATTCTGCTCGCCGAAACCGGGTACCCGGTTTTGCCAAATGCGGGTACCCGGAATTTGTCGATGGCGCGAGTCAAAACGCGCCAAAACGCCACCTCTGAAAACGCTGGACCAGACTTGAGGAGAATTACAGCTCCGAAACCGGGTACCCGGTTTCGCCAAATGCGGGTACCCGGATTTGTGTCGATGCGCGAATCAAAACGCACGAAAAACGCAATCACCAAAACGCTGGGTCAGAGGACTTCGAGGTTACAGCACCACAATCCGGGCGCCCGGTTTCGAAAATCCGGGTACCCGGTTTAGGCGCTGTAACATGCGCCTAGACACCAACGTTGCGTGTGAAAAGGATGGTACCAGCTCCAAAACCGGGTTCCCGGTTTTGTGAAACCGGGTACCCGGTTTCTCCTGGACATCCAACCTCTTTTTCTTCTATTTTCGCCAATTCGACCCCAAACTCAAGTCCTTTTTACCCCTGAAATCATCAAAAACAACTACCCTTCCTCATTTCTTAATAATAAACACTAAAATTACGAAAATCAAACTAATCTAAAATGCAAAAATTTAAAAACTCAGCTAATATACAAGTAATTGGCTTTTGTTTAACGTCGTTAAGCTCGACGGGTTACCTCAATCATTAGTCATTGACATAACCTCCCCAGCAGTGAGTGAGGTTGTCAATATTTGCAAGTCGAAATTTGCATCCCTTCGCTTTTATGCCCACTAGTTTGTCTGAGATAATCTGTGCGACCATGAATGGTCCTATCCAAGAACTTTTTGATTCACGTACCTTTGGGCGGGGGTTCGGTTTCTTCATAGCTACTTCTTCACCTACTTTGAACCCCTTTTTCTTTCTCTCTTTCTTAGGTTCCTTCGGAACCTTCGTGGCACGTGCTTTCTCTTTCTTCTTCGCATGATTGAGTTGTGGATCCTTGGGGTATGGAGGAGCTTTAATTGGTGGTTTCTTTCGTAGCTCTTTCTCCTCCACCCCTAAAGTTTCCACAACACTAATTGGCTTTGTTCTTACCGGTTCCATTACATCTACACGAAAACATTCATCCTTGGAATCCGGAAACTTCATAGGCCTGAACACGTTGAATTTCACCTCTTCGTCTTGGATCCTCATAATCATTTCTCCATTTTCTACATCAATAAGGGTACGCCCCGTGGCTAGGAATGGTCTTCCCAAAATAATGGGGACATTCCTATCCGCGTCGTAATCAAGAATAACGAAATCAGCGGGAAAAATTAACGTACCTGCCTTAACGAGGACATCTTCGATTCGGCCTTCCGGATGTGCAAGAGATCGATCCGCCATTTGCAAAACCATAGAAGTGGGTCTTGCTTCAATATTAAGCTTATCAAAGACTGATTTGGGCATCAAATTGATGCTTGCACCCAAATCACATAGCGCTTTTCCTTTCCACTCATTACCAATAGATATCGGAATTGTAAAGCTCCCAGGATCAACTAACTTTGGAGGTAATTTACCTTGACAAATAGCACTACATTCCTCAGGAAGACCAATCATCTCATTATCACAATATGGCCGTTTGTTGGTGAGGGCTTTCTTCAGAAACTTAGCATACTTGGGTACATCTCGAATAGCTTCTAACAACGGAATATTTATGCTAAGACCTCTTATTTTGTTAAAGAATTTTTGATACTCACCCATATCACCTTTCTTTTGAACTCTCGATGGAAATGGTGGAGGTGGACGATTGATTATAGTCTCATCTTTCTTTTTCGGAACCTCAACAGGCTTCTCCACTTCTTCTACTTCAACTTCTTTATCTTTATTCACCACCTCTTTTTCTTTTCTAACTTCTTTTTCTTTCATAACCGGAAAAGGAGGTGGAGGAAGGTTCTTACCACTTCTAAGATTAATAACTTTACAATCTTCGATTTGTAACGGATTCTCAGTATCACTAGGAAGTTGTCCTTGCTGACGTTGATTGAGCTGTTTATTGATTTGACTCAGCTGATTTTGGAACATCTTCATATTTGCTTCAAGTGCATTTTGTCTTTCTATAGCTGCGTTCTGACGTTCTATCGCTGCATCCTGACGTTCCATCGCTGCGTTCTGACGTTCCATTGCTTGTGCTTGTAGAGCGATTAAACTTTCAACTGTTTTCTGAAGGGTATTTGCTCCTTCTTGTGGATGGGCAGGTAAAGCTTTCTGGTTCAAATTCTCATCATAAGTATTCTGAGGAGCTTGTCTCTGTGCATAATTTTGATTCTGTCCTCCTTGATAGTTATTGTGTGGTCTAGGATTATAGTTGTCACCTTGGGGACGCGGCTGATACGCATGTGTAGGATTGGCTGCCCCATTAGGATTCGAATATTGAAACCCAGGATGGTTTCTGTTAGGCTGATACCCATTACCACTCGCATTAAAATTACCTCTGTTAGACATGAACATCACTGATTCTTGATTACTCGGACAATTCTCCTCATCATGATCATCAACTCTACAAATCGAACACATATAAACCTCTTGTGCAGCATGCACAGCTACTCTCTTACCCGAAAATCCTTCTTTTACAGCTAAAGTAAGCTGCTTCAATTGTTGCTCCAAAGTGTTTTGAATTTTTGTCTCAAAGGTAGCAAGTTTCTCTTCTATGTTAACATTATTAACACCCTTAACAGGTGTTCTCTCTGATTTCCACCCAACCTCATTCTTGACTGTTCGTTCTAAAATAATTTTGGCATGAGCGGGTTGAACTTGAAGGAAACCTGCACCACATAACGTATCTAACTTTTCTCTCGAAGCTCCATCAAGGCCTCTATAAAAAATCTTTAACTGTTGAAATTCTGAAAAACCATGATTTGGAACTCTACGCAAACACATCTGAAATCTAGTCCAACTCTTACCCACAGTCTCATCATATTCTTGACGAAAATTAGTCAACTCCAATTCAGCATCTAACCTCATATTACTCGGATAATATCTGTCGAAAAACGCGGCTTCCAATTGATCCCAATTGGTTATCTTCGTCGGATCTTGTGTATCATGCCATTCACTTGCTCCATCAATAACAAAAAATTTAAACACAGCGTAGTACATCTGTTCTTTTGAAACTCCTTGTGTGATGTAAGAATCACATATCTGTTTGAATTTTTGTATCGCTCTAAGAGGATCTTCCGATGGTCTTCCGCGAAAATTTCCAAAGTTTTGGAACTGAGCTAGCATACCCGAATCTGGACGGAATCTCGGAACATTAATATCTGGAGCACCTACTCCTATAGCTGGAGCGCGGAATGGAACTTCTGGAGGGCCATTAGTGAACCAAGGATCTTGATTCATCACGATTTGAGCTTGTCCGTTATTGTTCTGAATATTAACGTTCTCCATTTGGTGAATTAATTCTTCTACTTCTGAGGATTCTTGTTCTTTCCTTCTCTTGTTAGCAAGTCTGATTAATGATTCTGGATTATTAAGGATCGGAGGTGTTGGCTCTAGATCCTTAAAGAGTCTCCTTCGCATACACCAAACCTAAAAACCTGAGAAAACTAAACAAGCAAAAAGCGTAAAACTGATAAAAACAAAAATAAAAATAAATGCAACTATCACTAAAGGATAAACACCGTGGTCACACGCTACCGTCCCCGGCAGCGGCGCCAAAAACTTGGTGGTCCTTTGTGTGTTCTAAATAAATGCAAATAATAATCGAACCACAACCGCAAGTGTACGGTTGTCCCAAGTAGTAATTCTGATAATCAGATTCGTTCCAAGGACGGATGGTTGATCACAATGTCTATGCAAATAGTGATTGATGCACTTATGAAAATAAAAGAGGATAATTTGTTTGTTTTGGTTTTGTGATTTATTACTAAATAAATGAAAGACAAAATAATAATGCAAGTAAAAAGCTAAAACGCAAGTATGAGCAAGTAGTACTTGAGAGACACAAGGGTTTTCCTAACTATCATTCATTTCATACATTGTTTAAGGGACAAATTTGTAAATTGGTATTGGTCGGGATTCTATAATCTCCTTACCCCCGTCAGGGTGGACTAAGGAGCAACTTTCAAGTGCTACAAACCCCGTCAGGGTGATTATAGTCCACTCTCAAGTGATTAAGTCTAAATTACCCAATAGGCCATAGGTTTAATTAAGCTCGTCAGAGTCAATAATTTCTAACCTACATTCATTAACTAGTTCGGTACCTAAACCCCCCGTCAAGGTGATCCAATCGCCACTAATTGGAATAGCCTAGATACTAAATCCTATCATTGGTTAATTACGTCAATAATAGTAATTAAAATGCAAATTAAAGAAAAATACAATTTACCCAATTTGATTTAAATAATAAATATCCCAAATTCAAATGTATAGAATGAAATCAAATTGGGATTAACCCATTATGCGTTCTCAAGCACTATGAATTGTTTAGCTCATATTAAAAAGAAAAACTAAATTAAAATAAATGGAATTCATAATTGATTACAAATAAAAGATAAAAGAAACCTAATTTCCGGAATTGGAATGACTGAGAACGGAGCTATAGACCCACTCCAGCTCTAGCAGCTTCTTCTTCCTTCCTTCTGTTGCTTCTCTCTGGTGTTTTTAATTGTAAAGAATGAATTGTATGTAAAATAGAAGTCCAGACCTCCTTTTATAATAAGAAAAACGGATTAGGGCTTGGACCAGAAAATAAAAACCTAATTAAATGTCCAAGCCCACTTTCTAAGCCCAAAATCCCGTAATTGATGACAGGCCTTTACTAAAACTGCTTTTCCCGATGCGTTACAACTCCGATTGACCTCATTCCAGTTGCTAAAGTTCCGTACTTCGATAAGGAATAATTTCTCTTCAAAGGTCAGCGGCTAAATCAGCTCTTAAGCACCTCGAAAACAGCAATCAATGGCCTGGAAAATGGATTTTCAGCTCTAAAAATAAAATCTTCGGGATTTCTCTTCAAGTCTTGACTCTATCTTTTGATCTTTGACTTTATCTTCGGATTCCTTTCCTAGCTAACATCTAAAAACCTGTAAACTTTACACTAAAAAATACCAATATTACGCGCAAAAGTTTAATAATTCAAAAATGCTAGAAATAAAAAGGTAATTCCGAAATATTGCATATTTAACCCAAAAGTCTATCAAATTAATTAAATAAACACAAAAAATGATGTCTCCTAAGGGTCTAAAATAAGAACAATTAGGGAGACATCAGATAGCTTGGAGCTTGGACCTAGTATAAGTCTTTAGCAATTGTTGTATAGGGTTTAATTTCCTAGCAATAGTTGTACAGGGTGCTTTTACTTTGATTTATTTTTCTAGCAATGGTTGTATAGGTTGTCTTGCAAGTTGATAGGTTTACTTTCTAGTAAATGTTGTATAGGGTTTGTTTTCCTAGCCATGCTTGTTTTTGAGTCAAAAACAAGTAGGGGTTTGATTTGTACTTGTCGTTTTGTGGATATAAAATGGTAGGTTTGATAAAAAAAAAAACAGAGAAATAAAACATAAATTCAATTTAAAACATATAATTCCCAAATTAGATAGATGTCAACCAAAACTAGGGTTCATACATATTTGCTAAAACTCAAGCTAAATATAATTTAGTTCATACTAATGGAAGAAAAGAAAGAAATTACAAATTTAAAGGTTGAAGAAGACATCATTGATGAACAACTCCTTCCAGACTTCTTTTCTTGTGATGTAAGCTTCCTCTTGGCTTAAGGTTTGGCCAAGGATGATTTTCTTGTGATAAGAGGTTGCATTTATAGAATATAGGAAGACCTAATTAATTTCTTGGAGTATAAGGTAGGTTTTGGACTCCAAGCCCAACTCAAATTCATAACCCTAGAATCTAGAAAAGGTAAGATTTTGATGCTGTTTTGTTTTGGCTGTAACTTATTCAATACTTATCCGTTTGATGCATATGAGTAGTCTAAATTCATCTCCTCGGAAAGTTCTTTAACTTTGATGTAGACCATTTTTCCAAATTACTAGCCAATCTTGAGATATAAGCCCATTTGTGGTCGTAGCTGCTGGAATTCAGATTTATTTGGCAACTTTATCTTTTCATTTTCCATAATTCTTGTCTTTATCTCCAATTTCCATATTTATCCTCTTTTCTTTAGCTCTTAGAATTAACTTGGACTCTAATTAATTACCATATATCTTTAAAGCTACACACTAAATAAACAATTAAACCCAATATGCTCTAAAAATAATAAATAATTAATTCAAGACACAAAATAGAAAAATGTACTAAATCATGAGAAAATCAACCTATACTCTAATAAATACACCTAAAATGATGTCTCCAAGATAGATTAAATCATCACAAATGAGGAGACATCACTATTATCTTAATTTTATTTACTATTTTTGAAGTCATGAATCAAAAGTAGGTTACAGTAATTAGGCTATTCACTTTAGTAGCGAAGTGATCACCTTGACGAGGGGTTTAATTACAGACCTAGGTAATAGCCATGTGATATTCGTCAATGATCCTAACGGGCTTGTTTAACCACGAAGCCAATGAGGTAAAAGATTTAACCATTCAAAAGTAGATATAATTGCCCTGACGGGGTTTATAGTACCGTAGCAGAGCTCCTAAGTCCACCCTGACGGGGGTTAGGAGTTATTAGAGTCCCGACTAATACAATAATACCAGTTTAGCCCTTAAACATAAGCATTGATTATAGAGATTTAGGCGAAAGCCTTGCGAGACTCAAGTACCTCTCTCATTCTTGCGTCCAAACTTATTTATTTGCATTATTTATTTTCAGTTAATCATTTAAGCATTTTATTTTATTGCGTCTTTAGTCTTAATCAAAACCAAACAAAAATCTTATCATTTTATTTTTCTGTTTTATAGTTACTTCTACTAGTTTATTAATACCAGTGTTATAATTATCCGTCCTTGCAAACAAAACCCGACTATCGGAGTATTACTTGAAGAACCGTGCACTTGCGGTCTGTGGATCCTTTACTTTTATTGCATTATTTTATTACACCCCAGGACCCACCAGGGTGGAGGCGGCATGGATTATGAAATCCTTTCATATGCAATATTCCATTAGGGTCAATGCGATAGGTTTCTCAGGGGTATTTGATATTGGGGAATAGATTAGATGTTTTTGGTCCAAATTTTATCAACCGCTAAGCAAGTCATTAACATTTAAATTCTAAAGACTCATGTGTACCTTGGATTGTGTTTGCAGTATACGCGAGTCCAAAGGCATGGATACGTGATAATCTATGAGAGGCTCTTGAGAGGTCCTCGCGGAATATTGAGGATCCCATGTTGGTGGTGGAAAATTTCAACTAAACCCGAGGACAAGACTGGGGTTATGAAAGGCATCACATCACTCATGACAGGCTTTGAGAGTTGGAAGACTGGATGTGAGTTAGTCGACCTGGGTTTCAAAGGACCGAGATTTACTTGAAGCGATTCGTGGAAATTAGGCATGAGAATTACAAAGCAGGTGGATTGAGCTTATGGAAATTATCTTTGGTGGGAATGCTTTGATTTTTTGGGAGTTCAACACTTACCATGCATTCACCCTGATCATGTACCGATTCTTATAGATGTGGACTCCCCCCCCCCCCCCCAACCGAGGAGTTAATAATTTTTGATTGGAATTTGAGAGCATGTGATGTCTACATGATGGATTTAGAGATATTGTCTCACAAAAATGGAGGAAAGAAGGTTGTAGTCTACTTGAATATTTAGAGTGTTAATAGCATGAACTGGAAGAGTGGACGCACAATACCTTTGTAAATATATTTCATAAGAAGAAGTGGTTATTAACCCAGATCACTGGGATTCAGAAGCCGCTCCAGCAGTCATATAATGGATCTTTATTATAGTTGGATATGAGACTTAGTAAGGAGTATGCAAGTTTTCTTGAACATGAAAAAATGCATTGGTTTCAGCGGCAAGAACATACTGGATTTATTTGGGTGAACGTAATATCAAGTTTTATCATCTTTCGATGTTTGTTCAACAAGGGAATAAGGTCTATTTGAAGATTAAATACAGTAGCCAGGAAGTGTTCACAAACTATTAGCGGAAAGGACTTGGGTAGAGAGTTCTTCAAGTCGCTCTTTTCGTTAGATAGAAGCTTGAGTGGCTATTTTTCTCTACCACGTCTACAATATCTTGGGTAGGATTCAATTAGAATCTTGAGCGATCTAGTATTTGATGAGGAGGTTCGAGTAGCACTATTTCAAATGCAACCTTATAAGGAACAATTGTTTAGCTTAGAGTAGTCAGTCGGGTAAGTTCTTTAATAGTAAAAATTGCATTGAGCTAATTGGTTGGTGTAAACCGAACCAAGGACGTAAGCTGGTAACAGATGAGAGTTACATAAGTAGACACCTATAAAAGGAGCAGACGGTGTCTTCCGTGATATAAAGGGTAATTGGGCCCGTGGTTTTGCCATGAGAGTGAGTTGCACCTCGCCGGTGTTTACGGATTTAGTCACCCTTCACGAAGGTTCGAGAATGACATAGGAGGTTTGAGTCACTGTTTTGTGGGTGGAAGTTGACTCGCAGGAGGTGATCTCCGAGGTTGAGCCGGGAAAGGGACTGACTACATTCTGGGTTTAAGGCATTTGGGCTAGTTTGGTTAGGAATAAGCCCTATGTGGTTAAAAGTATTTTTAGAGAAACTGGCATATGTGCGAATTGGTTGGCTCGGATGGACGTATATCATGGTCCCTTTTAATCTTACTTTATTAATCCTCTAGACGACATATGAAAACTACAGTCCAAAACTAGATGATGAATTGATTTCAATTAGTCTTAATTCTACGGTCTTATAACCTTCATTGTATTAAAAAAAATATTATAAACAAAAATTATTTACTAAAACACCACTTATTAAGGAATGGAGGTAGGTGTAGTTTGATTTTTTTAAGTGATAAATACTAAATGCTAGATAACAATATAACTTATTATGTTAAAATAGGGTCTGAATGAATCGGACTTAGGAGGTGTTTGTTTGCACTAAATAAGATCTTACTCTGGTTCATTAAGACACTAGATCAATAAGATTGTTTGTTTTTTCTGACTAATTCAGATTTGAATACCTCTTAACAAGTCTATTTCATTAGGATTTTAAACTAAAGTTTGTTTGCACTTAATAAACTCTTAATCTGGTTCATTAAGACACTAGATCAATAAGACCCTTTGTTTTTCTTGACCAATTCAGATCTGAATACCTCTTAAATGGTCTGTTTCATTAGGATTTCAAACTAAGTTTGTTTGCACATAATGAACTCTTAAATCTGGTTAATTAAGACATTGGATCAATAACACTATATGTTTTTCCTGACCAGTTCAGTACTTATCACTTAAAAACAAGCACTCCCTAAGTTCAAAAAAACAAACCATCTAAGTAGACCACATTAAAATTTCATTAATTGTAAACAAACACCCCTAATTATTTCTATTAGGGCTGCAAAAACGGATCCGAAAACCCACAAACCCGCAAAAACCAACCCCACCGACCCTAAAAAACCTATACCCGCCGACCCAATAGGGTTGGAATAATTATTTTTAATTCTGGGTCGCTCAAAACCGCTGGTACCCAACCCGATCCGAATATATGATATTTAATTTTTTTATACTACATATATATATATATTATATAATATGTATTAAAAGAAAACCAAAAACCGTTTGGAAATTCGAAGGGGCAAAAGCTAAGCATGTAAGTAACCTGCACGCTACACACCTCGCTCTCTCATTCTCACTCTGTCTCGTCTTCTCTCACGAAACCCTCTTTCTCACCATAACCCTAAATCATAGCCTGCTTTTCTCTGACTCTTCTTCTCCATTTCCATCAAATCCCGCTGGTTAAAAGAGGGTTTTAGTACACCGCATTAAACACTCCACCTAAATACATAAGTCGCATTAATTGCTTGAATGATGTCCTACATTTTATACCCCGGTTGTTTAATCTGACCATGGTTAAGGTGAATGAGATTTTATATGCTTGGTTACTAGAGGATTAGATGAAGCCTATAAAAGCCTTAAAGGCACGGTTTTGGATATCTCAAATCAAAAGCCCTTTTGTTCAGGTATTATGCGCTTAACCCTAATTTGTGTGTATATTTAATCTGATAGGTTGTTGATTAATTGCTTGAGTAGTACTGTTGGATTTGAAATGATAAACCCTAATTCATTTTATTTGCGTTTGATTTTGAGAAATTCAAAAGGAAAGAATCTTATTTCAAAAGGAGTTGAGTTTTAAAACCCGTATAAGTGGATTTAAATTGTTTCTGGGTTGTTCAATACTTTGGTATACTTATAGCTTCTGATTTGTCAAATTCAAACGCAAATTTTGACTTTCAAACTTTGTTTTTGTTTGTACATTTATAAGTTATTGTGTTATGTGTATTGGAGAATGAATAATGATTTATAATGTCTTTCTATTTGCTAATTGCATGTACTCGCAAGTATGAGTTGAAAGTGGGTTGGCTTTTGGTTGCTTACTGCTTTGTTTGTTTTTCCAATGTCAGATAAGGTAATAATCCTATACCACTTCACTCTCTGGTTTTTTTTGTGCATTATAAGTTTTTAAAACATCCAAAAAGTTTTTCTATTGATTAGCTAATGTTGATTGTAGAATACAGTTATATATATATGGATTAATTGTTCTTCAATGAAGACTTTAATGAAATCAAGGGGGATTTCACTAAAGTCTACATTAAAGAACACTTAATCAATATATATATGACTTTAATTATGTATGGCTAGGGTAAATAAGTGTATTGTATTCATAGTTTTACTTTGATTTGTGAAGTGATATAACACTTGAACAATCTTATTACTGATTTCCTATGTTATTCAGATTATGACTTAATGTTTTTTCTTCATTTCTTGTCTTTAACATGTTATTTTGGTTTGGATGAGTTGAGTGAGACCACCGCTGAGTCCACTTTAACACAATTGTAACCAATAACCTATGGTATAAATCAATGACTCTTTTAAATAATTACAATTAACTTCATTTTTCAACTAGATTTGATTTTCATCTCCCTAATTCCTGTGTCTACGATTACAAATATATTTTTATGAGGCTATGAGGAATACAAGGTTGAGTTGGCAACATTTTAGTTGGGATTTTAGTAACTTGTAAGATTTAAAAGTTGTCCCTTTGTCCCTAAGCGGTCCCTAAATAAGGCAATGATGAAATTATAATGTGTGGCAAAAGTGTAACCTTTCCCTTGTCCATTTTATTGGAAAAATGCAGGTCAGGTGAATGGATTAACAGAATTTTTGGAAGGAATGAACAAATGCAACCAATTTTGTACAACAATGTCTTTTTTTACACAACAGAGGTTGCATTTTGTGTATTTGGAATAAAAAGTTGTACATGTTGGTAATTTTATGTATTTGTAAGGAAATGTTGTGTATTTTGGGTAAACTAAGAAAAACTCATGGTTGTAAAATTGTAATATTATTCCTGCAACTTGCTATTTTTACAAACTTACTATATGTAATAAGTTTCTATTTTGGTAAATTTTCTATTACAAGAATTATGTAATTAATGTAGATTTTTTAATTACTTTTTAAGTGTGTTTGACTAAGCGTTGACCAAACCCGAAATCGATCCAAATCCGACCCGTGTGCAGCCTAATCTCTATAGCTCTCGAACTTTTTACTTTTTTTTTAGTCAAATTAACTTATATTAAAAGGGATCAAAAGGCATAGAGTAGTCAACCTACTCCAGCAGAGTCAAAAACCATAGCATCATTACAGATAATAGAAGCAAAAACATTCGGTAAAACACAAAACCAATTAACTGATAATAAATTCCTAGAATAAGCCTTCACAATCCAATCAGCTGCTTTGTTAGCACTTCTTCGTATCCCACGAATCAAAATCTGGGGGTGGGCTTTAGTCATGCTTCTAATATCTTCAAGGATAGGCCTAACCTTCCAATGGCAGGACGCGCTTGAAGAATGCACGGCTTGAAGAACTGCTTCTGCATCAGATTCAATACTGGTGCATGAAGGAACTTGTTCAATAGCAAATAGAAGAGAACTTCGTAGCGCCATTGCTTCAGCTTCAAAACTAGAGCAGGCTGTAGAAGACATGGCAAAGCCAGTTACTACATCACCTGCACTATTACGAGCAACTGCGGCTGAGAATGCTTTTCCAGGAATAAACGAGGCATCCACATTGATTTTTATTTCATTAGAGGGAGGATTGATCCAAAACAGGGATAAGGACTTCCATGTTGGCAGATGTGGCTGATGAGGGATTTGATTACTATCCTGTTCTTCTTCATTAGCACAAAAGATATCCCTGCAATTTAAGTTCATAAGAGTTAATCCTGTATCAAAATTAATAGGGACATCTTCAATAACTTTCTTATTTCGCATTATCCATATGGTCCAAAGGCAGGCTATAATGGTGAGAAGGATATTAGATTTTTCTTTTTTATTCTGGCCTTGCTCAATTAAATTACCAACCCAACAATTAAGACCAGCCATAGAGGATGGATCGACACTACAATGTAGAGGAGATAAACACCACATTCTCCTAACCTAATCACATCTTAAAAACAGATGTTCTATGTTTTCTTCCTCCTTTAGACAGATTTTACACAAATCAGAACTAAAGCAATTTCTAACAAATCTGTTTCTTTCAGTTGAGAGTGCATTAAGAATAACCCTCCAAAAGAAGAATTTAAATTTGGAGGGAGCTTTAGAAGTCCAACTGAGTGAAAGAAGGTCATGGTTGGGGAATAAGGAAGGAGTTGGATGAGTAGGGGGAGGGATATAATTCTCTATCTCGTGTGAATAACCAGATTTACTGGTATATATACCATGGTTAGTATAGGGCCAGATATAATTTATAGGCCCATCAGTCCATGGTATATTGAGCTCAGTAATCTTCTTAGTTATTTCGGGGGGAAACAGGGAATTTAACATATCAACCTTCCAAGATTTTGTATTAGTGTTTATCAAATCAGCTACAAATTTGGGGAAAGTTGGCTCTTCACTATAGTGAGGAGGTTTAGGGAGATAAGAACCAGCCCAGTTGTCTTCCCAAATGGATGTGTAATGCCCATCTCCTATGGGTTTAATAATGTGATTTTTCAATACTTCTCGACCCTTAACCATGCTATTCCAGGTCCAAGATGCACACGAATCTTAGGGGAATTAAGGAAGTCTTTTTCATTGAAATAAAGGCCTTTAAGGACAAGGTATACTAGAGAATCAGGATTATTAAGGATGGACCATGCCTGTTTAGCTAATAAAGACAAATTAAAGACTTCCAGATTTTTAATACCGAGTCCACCATGGAATTTTGGTGAGGATATTTGGTGGTCCTTTGTGTGTTCTAAATAAATGCAAATAATAATCGAACCACAACCGCAAGTGTACGGTTGTCCCAAGTAGTAATTCTGATAATCAGATTCGTTCCAAGGACGGATGGTTGATCACAATGTCTATGCAAATAGTGATTGATGCACTTATGAAAATAAAAGAGGATAAATTGTTTGTTTTGGTTTTGTGATTTATTACTAAATAAATGAAAGACAAAATAATAATGCAAGTAAAAAGCTAAAACGCAAGTATGAGCAAGTAGTACTTGAGAGACACAAGGGTTTTCCTAACTATCATTCATTTCATACATTGTTTAAGGGACAAATTTGTAAATTGGTATTGGTCGGGATTCTATAATCTCCTTACCCCCGTCAGGGTGGACTAAGGAGCAACTATCAAATGCTACAAACCCCGTCAGGGCGATTATAGTCCACTCTCAAGTGTTAAAATGTTCATTACCCAATAGGCCATAGGTTTAATTAAGCTCGTCAGAGTCAATAATTTCTAACCTACATTCATTAACTAGTTCGGTACCTAAACCCCCCGTCAAGGTGATCCAATCGCCACTAATTGGAATAGCCTAGATACTAAATCCTATCATTGGTTAATTACGTCAATAATAGTAATTAAAATGCAAATTAAAGAAAAATACAATTTACCCAATTTGATTTAAATAATAAATATCCCAAATTCAAATGTATAGAATGAAATCAAATTGGGATTAACCCATTATGCGTTCTCAAGCACTATGAATTGTTTAGCTCATATTAAAAAGAAAAACTAAATTAAAATAAATGGAATTCATAATTGATTACAATTAAAAGATAAAAGAAACCTAATTTTCGGAATTGGAATGACTGAGAACGGAGCTATAGACCCACTCCAGCTCTAGCAGCTTCTTCTTCCTTCCTTCTGTTGCTTCTCTCTGGTGTTTTTAATTGTAAAGAATGAATTATCTGAAAAATAGAAGTCCAGACCTCCTTTTATAATAAGAAAAACGGATTAGGGCTTGGACCAGAAAATAAAAGCCTAATTAAATGTCCAAGCCCACTTTCTAAGCCCAAAATCCCGTAACTGATGACAGGCCTTCACTAAAACTGCTTTTCCCGATGCGTTACAACTCCGATTGACCTCATTCCAGTTGCTAAAGTTCCGTACTTCGATAAGGAATGTTTTCTCTTCAAAGGTCAGCGGCTCAATCAGCTCTTAAGTACCTCGAAAACAACAATCAAGGGCCTGGAAAAATGGATTTTCAGCTCTAAAAATAATATCTTCGGGATTTCTCTTCAAGTCTTGACTCTATCTTTTAATCTTTGACTTTATCTTCGGATTCCTTTCCTAGCTAACATCTAAAAACCTGTAAACTTTACACTAAAAATACCAATATTACGCGCAAAAGTTTAATAATTCAAAAATGCTAGAAATAAAAAGGGAAATCCGAAATATTGCATATTTAGTCCAAAAGTCTATCGAATTAATTAAAATAACACCAAAAATGATGTCTCCTAAGGGTCTAAAATAAGAACAATTAGGGAGACATCAAGACCCCCAACTCAAACCTTTGTCGTCCCGACAAAGTAAAACAAAACAAAGGGGTATAAGTACACGTATAAACACATAGAAGCTAGCAAATAAACCCTAAAGCAATTCTCAAAATAAATCTCATATAGAAAACTCTAGAAACTAACATCTACATACACTAATCATGCAACATCAAACATAAGTAATCTCAATCATAAAATTAAAGTCGCAATGCTTGAAGGTTACACTTGTACTCATCTCTGTATGATGGCTATAGGGTGGTCATTAATCCTACCTCGCTTTGAACGCTCCACCTAGGCTATTCCCTATCAACAGAATCATAAATTCACTATGCACTTAGGAATCACGAGGTCTTTACGGTTATAATATTGGCTTAAGGACGGGTATGGATGTATATTTGGTAAATTTGAAGTGAGCTTTTGGCTCTCTCCTCACTTACCATCAACATTGTCCTCGAGCTTGAGTTAACGCTCAAAAAGATGTTCTCACTCACCCATTACGCAACAATTTAGCGTCCCATGTCTACCCACTATAAACTAGATGATTTTCAGAAGAATTCCACTTTGCCGGATGTTTTATTCTTTCATATTTTTCTTTTTCTTTTCTATTCTCTTTTTCTTCTTTTTTTTTTTGTACAGAGGAAAACCGGGTACCCGGATTTTGGAAACCGGGCCCCCGGATCCTACTGTATTGATTTTCAAAAAATTTCATTTTTTTTTCTTTCTTTTTCATTTTCTTCATTCCCGGCAAAGGGTTACAAGTATATATCATCTGCAACTTGTGCTACAATACAAAGCACATCAATCCCAACCCATTAAAGTCCCCATATGTGGTCCCACCACCCCAAACTCAAGCTCGAGACATGTCTCAGGATTGTGATTCAAGTGCGGGTCATATGGTCATGCCTAACAATCTAAGGGATAATGGTTTATATCGTGGCTACAAAGAAAAGGCTAAAGGCTCAACGTGGGCTAAGACGGATAATAATTCATACAAGGGATAGAAGGTTAAAAAGGCACAATTGGCTAACAAAGAACTGCCCCTATCATTTTCCTAAGTACATAGCTTGTCTTTAGTTCATATCTAGGTGGGTTCTCTACTAATTAGGATTTCACGTTCTACACACCAAACATATTCCTTGAGTACAAGCTTACTTCATTTGCATTGTTCATTAATTTTTCCTATTAATTACCTATGTTCGCATGCAATTGTAAGTGCGTTTTATGTTAATCCCTAAAGTTCACTATTTACTATCATTGATTCATCAAAAGTATGCTTAAAGGGATATTTAAAAGTCTCTATAGTCAAACGCAACTCCGAAAATTCTTTTATTGAAAGCAAGTAAAACAAATAACACATAAAAACTGGGATGAGGCAACGAACCCCACCCCAAACTCAAAAATGAGTCGTGTCCCCACGACTCGAAAAGACTCAATAAAGCAAATAAACTAATATACACTAAATGAGAAGGATTAGAAAACGTATCTGAACCAGCTCGAGGCTGGTTTTCGGTGTTGCGTCCAGGAACTTTATCTCGCGTCTAGACATCATAAGTTGTTCTTTGAACAAATAAAGTTCAACTTGTTTGTAACGTTTCCCAAAATATCAATCATCGCATCCTGATTCTCTTTCAACACCTTGATTTTCGATTCCAACTCAGTATCGGATCATCTTCTTCCTCACTTTCAGGTTCCTCAATCACTTTCCTCTCCTTCGGATTAGCTTCAATCGTAACCTTGTGTTTGAATGCGAATTAGGAATCCCAAGAGCTTGTTCTTGAACGGCACCAAAAGTGTTATTTCTTGGATAATTCCTTCGATAAGCACACATGACAACGGTTTTGATAGGCATCTCTTTCCACCCCAAACTCAAAACTTCAAATAGTGAGAAGCTAAGGCTTAGAACTTTGATGTTTTGAGGCTTAAGACTTTAAGATTATGGTGGAATATGAGATGGGTAAAGGCTAATTGATGTGGGAGAAGAGGGAATTGGATTTAATTTGAAGCTTGGATAAAGAACAATTGGAGAAAAGTGGGAATTTTATCGTATTTTGGATAGGAGATGAGTTGATTGTATGCTTTTGTGGTGAAAGAGAGTAAGATTTGAGGATTGTGTGGTTGTAGCTGATGATGTTCATGAAATTCTGGGTTTTGGGAGTGTTTGTGGAGGCTGGGTTAAGGACGGAGGTAAAAATATAGGGCTAAAAAGCTGAAAAACGGACCTGGCACAGATGCAAACCGGGTTCCCGGTTTCGAAAATCCGGGTTCCCGGTTCCGCGTCGCTGTGACGGCGCGAAAAAAATAAAAATACTCTTTTTTTTTTTTTTTTTTTTTTTTTTTTTTTTTTTTTTTTTTTTTTTTTTTTTTTTTTTTTTACCTCGAGACGCGCCAAACCGCTGGACTCCAAGACGCAGGGTCAGAAATTCTGCTCGCCGAAACCGGGTACCCGGTTTTGCCAAATGCGGGTACCCGGATTTTGTCGATGGCGCGAGTCAAAACGCGCCAAAACGCCACCTCTGAAAACGCTGGGCCAGACTTGAGGAAAATTACAGCTCCGAAACCGGGTACCCGGTTTCGCCAAATGCGGGTACCCGGATTTGTGTCGATGCGCGAATCAAAACGCTCCAAAACGCAGGTCACCAACACGCAGGGTCAGACTCTTCAACTGTTACAGCACCAAAACCGGGTTCCCGGATTTCGCAAACCGGGTACCCGGTTTCGACGCTGTTGTCGAACCCCACACGCCACGTGCTGCGTTTGAAGAGGGTGGTACCAGCTCCAAAACCGGGTACCCGGATTCTCCTGGACATCCAACCTCTTTTTCTTCTGTTTTCGCCAATTCGACCCCAAACTCAAGTCCTTTTTACCCCTGAAATCATCAAAAACAACTACCCTTCCTCATTTCTTAATAATAAACACTAAAATTACGAAAATCAAACTAATCTAAAATGCAAAAATTTAAAAACTCAGCTATTATACAAGAAATTGGCTTTTGTTTAACGTCGTTAAGCTCGACGGGTTACCTCAATCATTAGTCATTGACATAACCTCCCCAGCAGTGAGTGAGGTTGTCAATATTTGCAAGTCGAAATTTGCATCCCTTCGCTTTTATGCCCACTAGTTTGTCTGAGATAATCTGTGCGACCATGAATGGTCCTATCCAAGAACTTTTTGATTCACGTACCTTTGGGCGGGGGTTCGGTTTCTTCATAGCTACTTCTTCACCTACTTTGAACCCCTTTTTCTTTCTCTCTTTCTTAGGTTCCTTCGGAACCTTCGTGGCACGTGCTTTCTCTTTCTTCTTCGCATGATTGAGTTGTGGATCCTTGGGGTATGGAGGAGCTTTAATTGGTGGTTTCTTTCGTAGCTCTTTCTCCTCCACCCCTAAAGTGTCCACAACACTAATTGGCTTTGTTCTTACCGGTTCCATTACTTCTACACGAAAACATTCATCCTTGGAATCCGGAAACTTCATAGGTCTGAACACGTTGAATTTCACCTCCTCGTCTTGGATCCTCATAATCATTTCTCCATTTTCTACATCAATAAGGGTACGCCCCGTGGCTAGGAATGGTCTTCCCAAAATAATGGGGACATTCCTATCCGCGTCGTAATCAAGAATAACGAAATCAGCGGGAAAAATTAACGTACCTGCCTTAACGAGGACATCTTCGATTCGGCCTTCCGGATGTGCAAGAGATCGATCCGCCATTTGCAAAACCATAGAAGTGGGCCTTGCTTCAATATTAAGCTTATCAAAGACTGATTTGGGCATCAAATTGATGCTTGCACCCAAATCACATAGCGCTTTTCCTTTCCACTCATTACCAATAGATATCGGAATTGTAAAGCTCCCAGGATCAACTAACTTTGGAGGTAATTTACCTTGACAAATAGCACTACATTCCTCAGGAAGACCAATCATCTCATTATCACAATATGGCCGTTTGTTAGTGAGGGCTTTCTTTAGAAACTTAGCATACTTGGGTACATCTCGAATAGCTTCTAACAACGGAATATTTATGCTAAGACCTCTTATTTTGTTAAAGAATTTTTGATACTCACCCATATCACCTTTCTTTTGAACTCTCGATGGAAATGGTGGGGGTGGACGATTGATTATAGTCTCATCTTTCTTTTTCGGAACCTCAACAGGCTTCTCCACTTCTTCTACTTCAACTTCTTTATCTTTATTCACCACCTCTTTTTCTTTTCTAACTTCTTTTTCTTTCATAACCGGAAAAGGAGGTGGAGGAAGGTTCTTACCACTTCTAAGATTAATAACTTTACAATCTTCGATTTGTAACGGATTCTCAGTATCACTAGGAAGTTGTCCTTGCTGACGTTGATTGAGCTGTTTATTGATTTGACTCAGCTGATTTTGGAACATCTTCATATTTGCTTCAAGTGCATTTTGTCTTTCTATAGCTGCGTTCTGACGTTCGATCGCTGCATCCTGACGCTCCATCGCTGCGTTCTGCCGTTCCATTGCTTGTGCTTGTAGAGCGATTAAACTTTCAACTGTTTTCTGAAGGGTATTTGCTCCTTCTTGTGGATGGGCAGGTAAAGCTTTCTGGTTCAAATTCTCATCATAAGTATTCTGAGGAGCTTGTCTCTGTACATAATTTTGATTCTGTCCTCCTTGATAGTTATTGTGTGGTCTAGGATTATAGTTGTCACCTTGGGGGCGCGGCTGATACGTATGTGTAGGATTGGCTGCCCCATTAGGATTCGAATATTGAAACCCAGGATGGTTTCTGTTAGGCTGATACCCATTACCACTCGAATTAAAATTACCTCTGCTGGACATGAACATCACTGATTCTTGATTACTCGGACAACTTTCCTCATCATGATCATCTACCTTACAAATTGAACACATATAAACCTCTTGTGCAGCATGCACAGCTACTTTCTTACCCGAAAATCCTTCTTTCACAGCTAGAGTAAGCTGCTTCAATTGTTGCTCTATGGTATTCTGGATCTTATTCTCAAACGTAGCAAATTTCTCTTCTATGTCAACATTATTTACTCCCTTGACTGGTGTTCTTACTGAGCTCCACCCAACTTCATTCTTGACTGTTCTCTCTAAAATGATCTTGGCATGAGCGGGTTGAACTTGAAGAAAACCTGCTCCACATAGCGTATCCAACTTCTCTCTCGAAATTCCATCAAGGCCTCTATAAAAGATCTTTAACTGTTGTTGTTCTGAAAAGCCATGATTAGGAACTTTACGCAAACACATCTGAAATCTTGTCCAACTCCTACCCACAGTTTCCTCATACTCTTGACGGAATTGTGTCAATTCTAGTTCAGCATCTAACCTCATGTTACTTGGGTAATACCTGTCAAAGAAAGCGATTTCTAATTGGTCCCAATTAGTAATCCTCGTAGGATCTTGCGTATCGTGCCATTCACTTGCTCCATCAATGACAAAGAATTTGAAAGCAGCAAAATACATCTGTTCTCTTGAAACCCCTTGTGTGATATAAGAATCACATATCTGCTTAAATTTTTGTACCGCTCTAAGAGGATCTTCCGATGGTCTTCCGCGAAAATTTCCAAAGTTTTGGAACTGAGCTAGCATACCCGAATCTGGACGGAATCTCGGAACATTAATATCTGGAGCACCTACTCCTATAGCTGGAGCGCGGAATGGAACTTCTGGAGGGCCATTAGTGAACCACGGATCATGATTCATCACTATCTGGACTGGAGGATTAGGATTTAGTGGTTGAACTTGAGGAATAACGCCTGGAGCTAAAGGTTGGCCATTTGCATCTAACTGGCCTTGTCCATTCTGTTGACCTTGAATAATGATATTCTCCATTCTGTTACTTAATTCTTCTACTTCTAAAGCTTCTCGTTCTCTTCTTCTTCTGTTCGCAAGTCTGATCAACGATTCTGGATTACTAAGGATCGGAGGTGTTGGCTCTAGATCCTTGAATAGCCTTCTTCGCATACACCAAACCTAAAAAACCTGAAAAAGCTAACAAACAAAAAGCGTAAAACTGATAAAATAAAATAAATGCACTTATCACTAAAGGATAAACACCGTGGTCACACGCTACCGTCCCCGGCAGCGGCGCCAAAAACTTGGTGGTCCTTTGTGTGTTCTAAATAAATGCAAATAATAATCGAACCACAACCGCAAGTGTACGGTTGTCCCAAGTAGTAATTCTGATAATCAGATTCGTTCCAAGGACGGATGGTTGATCACAATGTCTATGCAAATAGTGATTGATGCACTTATGAAAATAAAAGAGGATAAATTGTTTGTTTTGGTTTTGTGATTTATTACTAAATAAATGAAAGACAAAATAATAATGCAAGTAAAAAGCTAAAACGCAAGTATGAGCAAGTAGTACTTGAGAGACACAAGGGTTTTCCTAACTATCATTCATTTCATACATTGTTTAAGGGACAAATTTGTAAATTGGTATTGGTCGGGATTCTATAATCTCCTTACCCCCGTCAGGGTGGACTAAGGAGCAACTATCAAATGCTACAAACCCCGTCAGGGCGATTATAGTCCACTCTCAAGTGTTAAAATGTTCATTACCCAATAGGCCATAGGTTTAATTAAGCTCGTCAGAGTCAATAATTTCTAACCTACATTCATTAACTAGTTCGGTACCTAAACCCCCCGTCAAGGTGATCCAATCGCCACTAATTGGAATAGCCTAGATACTAAATCCTATCATTGGTTAATTACGTCAATAATAGTAATTAAAATGCAAATTAAAGAAAAATACAATTTACCCAATTTGATTTAAATAATAAATATCCCAAATTCAAATGTATAGAATGAAATCAAATTGGGATTAACCCATTATGCGTTCTCAAGCACTATGAATTGTTTAGCTCATATTAAAAAGAAAAACTAAATTAAAATAAATGGAATTCATAATTGATTACAATTAAAAGATAAAAGAAACCTAATTTTCGGAATTGGAATGACTGAGAACGGAGCTATAGACCCACTCCAGCTCTAGCAGCTTCTTCTTCCTTCCTTCTGTTGCTTCTCTCTGGTGTTTTTAATTGTAAAGAATGAATTATCTGAAAAATAGAAGTCCAGACCTCCTTTTATAATAAGAAAAACGGATTAGGGCTTGGACCAGAAAATAAAAGCCTAATTAAATGTCCAAGCCCACTTTCTAAGCCCAAAATCCCGTAACTGATGACAGGCCTTCACTAAAACTGCTTTTCCCGATGCGTTACAACTCCGATTGACCTCATTCCAGTTGCTAAAGTTCCGTACTTCGATAAGGAATGTTTTCTCTTCAAAGGTCAGCGGCTCAATCAGCTCTTAAGTACCTCGAAAACAACAATCAAGGGCCTGGAAAAATGGATTTTCAGCTCTAAAAATAATATCTTCGGGATTTCTCTTCAAGTCTTGACTCTATCTTTTAATCTTTGACTTTATCTTCGGATTCCTTTCCTAGCTAACATCTAAAAACCTGTAAACTTTACACTAAAAATACCAATATTACGCGCAAAAGTTTAATAATTCAAAAATGCTAGAAATAAAAAGGGAAATCCGAAATATTGCATATTTAGTCCAAAAGTCTATCGAATTAATTAAAATAACACCAAAAATGATGTCTCCTAAGGGTCTAAAATAAGAACAATTAGGGAGACATCAATATTCTGTTCCAACTTAACCAGTGGATGCCTAAGTGTTCCTCTCTACCCCAAAGAAAGTTGCTAGTAAGCGAATTAATTTTTTTAATAACTCCTTTAGGAATAGCTAGGATGGACATGAAATAAGTAGGGAAAGCGTGAATAATCGAGGATATCAAGGTTGATCTTCCTGCCAGGGATAGGAGAGATTGTTTCCATCCACTAAGTTTATCAGCAATTTTAGATACAAGAGTATCCATTGCCTTAGTTTTCGAATTACCCCACTCAGTTGGGATACCTAAATAGAGACCTAAGTCGTTAGTAATAGGCATGCGAAATGCATCTTCAAGTTGGATTTTCATATGTGGGGTAGTATTAGGACTTAGAAGGATTGAGGACTTATTACGATTTATTTCCAAACCTGAGGCAAAACAGAATCTATATAGAGTCTCACGAAAAGCGTGGATTTCAGTGGCAGAGTTTTGAAGAAAGAAAATTGAATCATCTGCAAAAAGCAGATGATGAATTTTGGGGCTTACTCTGCTCAATTTAACACCTTTAATTAATCCATTTTGGACATCTTTTTCAATCAGGGATGAGAGTAGATTAGAGACTATAGTAAACAAATAAGGGGATAATGGATCACCCTGGCGCAATCCACGAGAAGGTTTGAAAGAACTAGAAGGGTGACCATTCAAAATAATATTAAAACTAACAGAAGTTACACAATTTTTAATGAAGGACACCCAATTCGCAGAAAAGCCCATTTTAGCCAATAAGGAGAAAAGAAAGTTCCAGCTTACTCTATCTAAGCCTTGTGGATATCAGCTTTTATGATAGAAAAGCTATTTCTGGAATTAGCTCTAAGATGTTTTAGCTTGTGAATGACTTCGTGTACAATTATAATGTTATCTTGGATCAACCTTCCTTTAATGAAGGCAGATTGGCATGGGGAGATAATCCTAGGGATAATAGCACTAAGTCTCAGAACCATTACTTTAGACAGAATTTTATAAAGGAAGTTTGTGCAGGATATTGGTCTAAACTGGTTTATCTTCTGGGAATTTTTACATTTTGGGATAAGGATAATATTAGTTTCATTTATTTTATCCAAAGGGATAGAACCAGCGAGGATCCCATTACAGATAGCTAAGATATCTGATTTGATTAAATCCCAATGTTGGTGGAAAAAGGCTCCAGGGAGCCCATCAGGTCCTGGAGATTTCGAGGGATGTAACTGCCAAGCAGCTAATTTCAATTCATCCAAGGTAATTGGCCTCATAAGAGAAATATTCTCTTCTTCAGTTATGAGGGGTTGAATATGACTCAAAATGGGGTCAATAGCCCTAAGCCCAGGATCTTGATAAAGATCATTGAAAAACTCAGTAACATGATCTTTTAACTCAGAAAAACCAACTGTCCATGAATTGTCTTCTTTGCGAAGACTGATAATACGGTTAGAAGCTCTCCTAATTTTTGTAGAAAGATGGAAAAATTTGGAGTTTTTATCCCCCAATTTCAGCCATCTAATACGCGATCTCGTGGCCCAGAATTTCTCCTCTAAGGACCAATATTTCTCAATTTCAGAAGAAATTGAAGAGAAAAGATCAGACAAGGATTCATTGGGTTTAAGAGGGGGAGGATTAGAGGACATAAGCTTTTCAAGTTTATTGGTTAAAAGATTAATCATAGTAGCATTGTTCCTCAAATTTATTTATTTCCATCTTAGAATGGTTTTTTTTACATCTAATCAAACGTTTAGCCAATTTAATATGGGGAGCACCACTAAAATTAACTGAATTAGATAGGCAAGTATTAATAGCAATTCTACAAGTTGGGATTTTTAGCCAATTAGGATCAATTTTTAAATTCTTTCTTATATTTGAAGCAGGGGGATCATATAGATGAAGGATCATAGGGGAATGATCCGAGCCTATAGGGGGAGCATTGTGGATCCAGGCTTCAGGGAATGTATTAATCCAAGTAGGGGAACCTAAACCTCTATCCAATTTTTGAATTATAAGATCTTCATTATCTCTATTATTTATCCAGGTGAAAGAACAGCCTTTAACAGGGATTTCAGATAGCTTATTCAGGGAAATATAGTCATTGAAGGTGCGCATTTCAGATAAAGTTTTAGGATTACCCCCAATTTTTTCCTGTTGGTGTCTAATATCATTAAAATCTCCTATAAATAAGTTAGGGGACTCAGGGTTCGCATTTGTTTTTGAATTAATAAAGGCCCATAACTTATCTTTGTTTGCCTTATCAGGGATTGTATAGATAAAATTTAAAGACCAAATAATGCCTCCAGGGCTCAAAAAAGAAGCAGAAATATGATTATCATCAGAAGAGGTTACCTCGCAATCAACGTTGTCCATGCCAAACAAGGCTAGTCCTCCAGAAAGTCCAACAGGATCAACACTCCATAAAAGTTTTATTTTTAGCTTCTTCGCAAGTAGTAGCAGCTTTTTTCTTTTAGTCTTAGTCTCCGAAAGACCAAGAACCTGGGGTTTTTCCCTAGAGATAAGCTCCCTAAGGTTTTGGACCGTCAAGGGGGACCCCGTCCCTTGACAGTTCCAAAATACCCCTATCATTTATCTTGTGGGGGTTGCGGTTCGCAACCACCCACGTCCACGGGAGCTATCATTTGAAGAGGAGGGATATTCGCAGCAATCTCTAAGAGGGGAACTTCAACCAGCGTATCTTTATCCTCACTATAACCTACCATTTCTTCATGATTAATCTTTCTCTTCTTCGCGCTTTGACTCATCTTCGAATTAGAAGGACCAACCATACCAACAGCTATGTCCACCAACTTTGGTTCACTTCCAGGTTTAACCATCTCTTCTTTCGCATGAGGGTTAGGGGTTTGCATAGTAGGAGTAGGGATAGTTGATTGAGCAGTAGCTGTAGGCGAGATAGCCATTGGGGATTTAGGTTCATTTGGGTTCTCATTAATCGGAGGTGGGATACCAGAAGGTAGAGTAGGAGAGATAGATGGGGATTTTTTATTATCATTTGAGATGTTCTGATTAGGGGTATGAAAGATAGTAGGGCTATTTGGGATTTCCCCCTCGCTCAAATTTGGGCTCTTAGGATTTGGGTTAACCCATTGGAAGCTGGTCTTACCTTTAGTTGGGTTTTCTTTTGACCAAGTGCGAATGGACCATCTCTTGCCAAACGAAGGATTTGGGCCGGTATTTTCTTGAATCTTATTGGGCCATGGAGTCCATTCTTCATCTGCATTATAGTTTTTGCGCTTGGAGCCTGATGCTTTATAACCTTTTGGCCCAATATTACCCTTCGTGGGCCTCTGATTGCCTTTAGTGGACCCACGAGTAGAGATGGGTCTTGCTGACTCAGCCTTATCTTCTAACTTAGCAGTAGGGGTAATATCGGTATTTTCCAAAATAAGGGGGTTAGGCACCATAACGATACCTTGTTCAGGTACAGAGGGACAGTCCTTATTTTGGCCCGTAATAGCTTTTCCCTTTCCAGTACCAAAGGACCCTGCGTCTTTTTTGTCTCTTCTGTCACTTGGACCAATGTTCGTACGAGGTTGACTCGTGTATTCCGCCGACCAGCTCTGCCTTGAATCGCCACTATCAGTGAACAATTTAGATGGATCATCAAGATCATCCATGATTTGGACCTTAGCACCTCGCCCTTTAACTGGATCTACTGAAAGCCAATCTCCGAATCTGAGTCTGACCATGCCTCTCACACGCTTAGTTTCTTCCTTGAATAAACCACAATCACTAGTGACATGATTGAGCATACCACAGTAGTGGCAGAACTTACTGAGCTTTTCATATCTCATACGAATCGTAACTTCTGGTAGGGATGGTCTTTCGAGCTTAAAAATGGATAATAAGGTATTTTTCACTTTCCATAGGACTCGAATCCTCAACTGTTTTTTAGTTTCTATGGAGTCTTCTATATCGTAAGCAAGAAGGGTACAGTCGAGATTTTTGCTTATATTAACAGCGTTATCCGGTGTAACAAAAGCCGGAGGGAGATCAAGCAGCTGGATCCAGAGGGTAGCCATTGAAAAATCAGCTTCTGCTAGCGACATCTCAGGATGCCATGCATGGAGGATTAGCATATGACCATTCACTGACCAAGGGCGGAAATGCCAAGTATTGAGCATATCCTCCTTAGTTTCGAATGCCAAAAAGAAGGTATTAAACTCTGCTGGGAGCACATGCATCGGTTTTCTGAGCCCCCCAGGAGCGATTAGCAGCTATTTCCACCGTGTAGGGATTGATTTCTTGGGGTGTGAGGATCTTAGCTAATAGCATGTTTCGATGATTATATACTTCGTGATCTTGAAATTTTGGGGTAAGTTTCATGGTTTTCACAGGAAAATCCGCCATTGTTGCAGAGAGAGAGATGGGGTAGCTGAAAGGTTAGAAGCGAGAAGAGAAGATGAAGAAAAGAGAGAGTAGAGAGTAAAGTAAATAAGGGAGAGTAAACTTAGGTTTCCAAGAAGATGAGTAGCTTTGTATCTTATCGAGAACACTTGAGAGGATGTATAGAACGAAACAAAGTTACAATATAGGGATTAAAGCTAGATGATAAAGGTTCGGCTAAAAAGGGAAGAAAACACAAACGCTAAGAAATTAAATAAAAGGGAGTTCCAAAAACAAGTAATGATTGTAGAGGATAAAGATTAAAGCGTGCCATAGGGATTCACTTAGTTAGGATACCAATGTTGCATGTATTGGGAAAGAAACAAGGGACTCCATTAGAGCAATAGTGATTTCTAGAGAGAGAAACTTCTAGAGAGAAGGGAGAGCAATTTAGTAGGGGTGACTAATAGAGAGTTTAGAGAGGGTGAGAAAAAGGGCCTTTCTTTTATTTCTTTGCTTAAGAATTGTTGTAAAACAAGAAGAAAAGTATAGAGATAATGGAAGAGTTTTATTCATCTTATACAATCAAAGGTGTGTTAGGAACAATGATCAACTAGCCTTTATATAGGGAATACAAGTTCCTTGGACTAGCCTACTAACTACACAATTATATAGGATTAAATAGGAGAGTTACAAAGAGTAAATTAGAGAAGTTACAAAGTCTCTCCACTACTCTAGAATAATACACACTAATATAATATTTCATAACACTCCCCCTTGTGTATTATTCATATACGCATATGATGTTGCCTCGTTAAAAACCTCGCTAGTAAAACCCAATGGGAAAAAAACTAGTCAAGGGAAAAAGAGTGCAACGCGTATTCATCTTCCCATATATGTGGACAAAGTATCTTGATCATTAGCATTATCGACTTGTCGCATGAACTGGAAATATCTTTGCATAAAATTATATAGTGCAACCAATAAATTATATTGCCATGATATTCCTCTTGGATTTTGCATCTTGGGCTTTTCTTGTGAACTTAAATTGACCAAGTCGAGTTGAATATCCACCAAATTTTTATTGATATGCCTCGTTAAAACCTTACTAGGAAACCCCTGTGGGACAAAAACCGAGTGAAGGAAAAAGAGTACATGATCGTTATCAATACGCTTTTAATTTTCCTCGTAAAAAACTTTGTCAGGATAACCCTGTGGGAAAAAACCTTTACGAAGAAATAAAGAGTGAATTACGTGTTGGTCTCCCTCTCATGTAAAACGTATATGTGATGATCTTCAATTTCGAATATAATCTCGATATTCAATATCTTACACATTTTTATAATAGTAACTTTAATTTTAAATTAAACAATATATGAAGTCATATCGTCATATAACACTAGAATGATCCACAATCATGTGCAATTTAGAGTAATAAGTATTCATGCATGTAATTATAAATAAACACATATTCTACTTATGAAATATAAAACAAATACATGGCAGATTACATGACAATATATAAGACAATTAAATATTGTTAAAGACAACAAAAGTAATACAAATATCATTCTAATATATCCCGGGATTTATGTATACGCGTTTTTAGTCTTTTAAAGACTTTCATGTAATTTTCTCGTATCACATGATACATATTGGTAAATTTATTTTATCATAAGACGTACATGAAGTCCTATATAAAACTTTCAGGCAAATATTTTCCACCAAAAATTTACTCCATACATTCACCTTGAATGTGTGAGTATGATTATGCCTGGCTGTGTCTTATTATATTTGGCCAATTAATATTTCTAGTCGACATTATACAATGGACTTCGATTCAAGATCCTCGTTTTCATTTAGTATCTTTTACATGATCAGTTACACATATTATTTGACCATGATCAAGTTGTTTTTCGATTCCATATATTTCTGTAGTAATATAATTGAATGAGATTCTTTTATCTCAGTTTCTCAATACTAAGAAAATATTCAGGTACCCGGTCTCATTTTAGAGTACTATTCTTTAGTTATGTTTTCTACATTATTGTAGGATAATTTTAGAAGTGCCAACTTACTCATGCTGCTCAATTTTTATGGTATTTTGGAACCGACTGGTCGACCACGCTTTACGCATTGCAATGTATTTTTTTCAAAGGAAATTAATTTGAGCAGGATCATTTCAAGCTGAATACGTGACTTAGTCACTTATGAATGCATCTTATTTTTACAATGAGCTCATAACTTATTTTCGAGGATGAAGATGCATCTTATAAAAGAATTTTCAGCTCCCCTCTTATCATGAGAATCTTATTTTATGCATAGTATTTCAGTATACATATTTTTCCAGTGGAAAACTCAAGATACATATCAATCATTGTAGATTGAAAATAAATTCTCATATTTGTTCATGATCTCATCTTTGTGCATAATGGTGGAACATTTATATTTTATGTTGCACAAGTAACAAAATATCGATGGATACTTTTGGTCTTTGACCAATGAGGGTATTCATGATTTTTAGTTGGACTTTTTTTCAATATGACTGTATATATGTATAAAGTTGTATGTCGATAAGTCATATTAGGCGAATTCACAACCAATTGTTTAGCAATTTTCTATTTCAAGAAAATATATATTCTGCTAGATCATATATTTCTCTCCCTGAATTTGACTATATATTGACTTCAAATAGTACAAATAAATTGGAGATAGCCTGGCAATATTTATTTTAAGATTTAAACAATATTGATAAATATTATATTAGTGGTTGTGGTTATAATCATGATTATATTCATGATAATAAATTTATATTGATAAACATGACGAAAAAGCCTAACCTATAAAAAGATTAGGGTCATCAAACTTATATCACTTCATGTGATGGTTTTGACCGATTAGTCATGTTGATGAGTTTTTATTAAAGAATAATATCAACTTTTTTGTGCATCTCGAGCATATGAAACATCTCAATTCAAGATATTTTGTCATTCTAATCGAGTTGGACTTGCTCATATATTATCCTTTGAGAAGATACGATAAAGATTTAATATCCTTCATAGAAGTATAAGTTTATCCTCTCGTAATTGATTTAAAATTGGATTTATCCAATTGACATTCATCATAAAATAATTATGTCACATAATTTTGTCGAGGAAATTTTTTTCACTTATGACATGATGATTTTTGTTTTGTTCAAATACAAAAATGACATGATGATCGATTGGTCTAAAACAACATATTCAAGTATCCTCCTTGCATGAGGGAAGTTCACGATTTTTTTTATGATAACGTGTTCTTTTCAGGAATACGTAATTATTTCTCCAAAGTCAGTGACTAATATAATGTATAATTTTTCATTATATCAAATGAATTTCTGATTCATGATAAATATACAAATCATGGGAATAGACTTTAACCCTCGTTGGAGATAATATTGAAGAAATGTAATTTTTTTCTATACAATCGTTCTTAGATGCGTTACTTTCTTCCCAAATAATTATTTTCACTATCATATGTGACATTCATATATGGCTTTCAAGATCATGCCAAACAAACATTTTAACATTCAATATTTCAAAGAATTGATAATAGAATTTTTTTTTTCATGTCATCAAGATGTATTTGAGAATTTAAGAGAATTCATCTCAATACTTATTTGCATGATTCAGTAAATTATTTTTTCATGAAATATTGAGACTTTAAGTCTATAATTAACGAGATTATGATAAATAAATTTCATAATCTTTCATAGATGCTTTTGCAATTTCAATCCACAATTTATTTATTGTGGTGTATTTGGATTACATGTCCAATTTTATTCATATAAGCCTTATTTTCTCACTTGATTTCAAATTCAAGATATATGGCAAAAATACTGCTCAATATATGAACGAAAATTTATTTCGTTAGACTCATTTTCATGAATCATACTTTTGTAACAAGTAGGCCTGAATAATTTTTTTTTTTTTTATAAACAACTCAAAAGTTGTAAGTTCTTTCATAAACAAGACGAGTTTCATATTGCTTTTAAGCAATCATAATTTATATATTGAAGCAAACATTCAGTTGCTTATTCTCGTCATTTTTTTAAAAAATGATTGTGATTGCTTTTCTTGAAGCAAATTTGCACAATTTCAAGTTGAATCTTCTCTTTCAAAATTCTAGATTTGAAGAGGTAAATGAATGTTGATGAATCTTTACCCTTTTGGAATGGAATTTAAAGGAAGATAAAATAGTCAATTATATTATAATATAATATGACACAATAAAAGATCCATAAAAAAAATATATCTTACCTCAAGAATTACTTACCTCTATATAACAATATAATAAAAATTATGAAGAGTTTCAAATCATATTAGCTCGTTTGGTAAAGTCGTGCTGATAACGTGTTGAAACAATATGTAAAATAAAGTAGTTGATGAGAGGATATATGGAAATAAGAAGAGTAAAACAAGAAGAAAAATATAGAGATAATGGAAGAGTTTTATTCATCTTATACAATCAAAGGTGTGTTAGGAACAATGATCAACTAGCCTTTATATAGGGAATACAAATCCCTTGGACTAGCCTACTAACTACACAATTATATAGGATTAAATAGGAGAGTTACAAAGAATAAATTAGAGAAGTTACAAAGTCTCTCCACTACTCTAGAATAATACACACTAATATAATATTTCATAACAAGAATGAACTTTTTACTTGACCTTTATAATATACGAGTAGAAAACTAATAAAAATGTCTTTGTTTTTTAAATTACCAAAACAACAGCTCACAACCTACTTTGGGTTCATCTCAAACCTGCCTTCTTGTCTCCTCCACACTCTACGGTATAAGGTGGTTGGATCTGATCAGAGCATTTGAAGTTACCCTCGTCCCCAATCGTCAAAGCTAACCTATTTCCCTATAATCAAAATCTTTTTCACTGCTCACGTCATTATCTCGAAAGCATTACGTCATGAAGCTGAGCGGCTCTTCAATTTGTTCTTCTTTGTGCTACTACAGATCTTCTCTTTCTTCCTTGAACAAAATAGGTAACCCATTTCCCCTCTTCTTTTATTCTTCAAATTCATCTTTTGATGTTATCGGTAGTGCCGAAGATGCTCGTTTTACTGTGAGACAAATGATCCGAGCGCGACCCAAGCTTTCTGTTGTAGACTACACTAAGCTATTGAGTACTGCCGTGAATATGAAAGATTACTCCTATGCTCTTTCTCTATTCAGAGAAATGCGTGTTTTTGGGGCTCCGGTAGATATTTACACCATGAATATAGCTATAAATTGTTGCTGCTCTTTAGAAAAAAGCAATATGGGTTTTGCGGTATTAGGCTGTCTCTTTAAAAGCGGTCGTGTTCCTGATGTGGTTACTTATAACACCCTGATAAAGGGCCTCTTTGGTGAAGATAGAGGAGATGAGGCTGTCAGCTTATTCCTAAAGTTAACAAGTGAAAAACTTTGCGAGCCATGTGATGAATTTACTTTTAGTATTATCATAAATGGTCTTTGCAAACATGGACATACGGTCAAGGCTCTTGAATGGCTACGTGTATTTGAAAAGGGTATTATTAAACCTGAAATCCATTCTTATAACACCATTGTTGATAGTCTATGCAAGGATAGCATGTTAGATGATGCCATTAAATTATTTTCTGAGATGAAAGATAAGGGCATAACCCCAGATGTTGTCACTTATACTTCGTTGATCCATGGATTCTGTAACTTTGGTAGGAAGGAAAAGGCTGAGGTGTTGTTGATTGAGATGTTGGGTTATAAAGTCATTCCAGATGTACACATATTCAACAAATTGGTGGATTCATATGGTAAACATGGATTAGTTGAAGATGTAAATAGATTTATAGAGATGATGATTAAAACAGGCGTAAAACCAAACTTAGTTACTTATAATGCATTGCTCGGTGCATATTGTTTGCAAGGTGAAATGGAGGAAGCTATGGGGGTTTTGAGTACTATGATATCTAGAGGTTGTGATCCTGATATTAAAACATATAACACTTTACTCAATGCTTTGGTGAAGAAAGGGTGGTTTGATAAGGCTTTTCAACTTTATCAAGATATTCCTTTATATATGAAGAAACGTGGGTTCTTGCCAAATAATGTGACGACCTACAATGTTATAATACAAGGGTTTCTGAAGAAAGATAAGAATGAAGAGGCAATTCAATTAATCAATGAAATGAAACAACATGGTTTCTCAGTGAATGCAGCTATTTGTGAAATCATATATGAACGAGGTTCTCAACATCCTAAGCTCCTTAATATGATTTAGTATTAAATGATGATTTGTCTCTTTTATCACAGTAATATAACAAACTACGTTTAAGGAAGGTTCAAAAGATGTATAAACTTATTAAATTAAATTAAACATGGTTGTCAAAAGATGATTTGGTGCTCAAGCAACACATTGCTTGATTACCTTGCAAAGTTTTCCACAATTTTCATTTCTTTCTGTAGCATATACTGTAGTCAAGAACAACTCAACATTTCTTACTCATTGACATTATAAAGTATTTGTGAATGAGTAAAAGTCTATAGCTGCAAAGTAAGATGGTTAAATTCAGGTAAACGATGATAGCAAATATTTAGCCTGTCCTACCTTTACATCAGCCCTTGCTGGGTTTCTATAATAGTAATTTAAACACTGACTTATATTAATTTAGCCATATTATATTCAACCATTTATATACAGATATAGAAACCTTAAGAGTTTACCAATACATGTGAGTATCTGCAACAATTAAGTGATGATCGGGCAAACCCTTAAATTTAAAAGTTGAGATAACACCAACACAATCACGCTTCAATCTTACACGAGGATCATTAGGATTTTCAAGGCCACCTTTCTTTACATTTTATATACAAATAGTTTTTATGAATACTCAATTTTTTATATCGTATTGATGGTGTATATGAATTTTTCAATTTTAATTGTCTGCTTTCAATTATTGAATTTAATTCTGTGCATAATTTTGCTTCGTTGGTGGAGAGAGTATCCGCAAATGGAGCATTGGATTGGGCTGTAAAAAAGTAAAGTGATAATATCTTTTCTTTTAGCACTGGAAAATTTCAAGACAAAGCTTCCTAAAACAATCACATATATTGGTATCAATTTGGCAAGATTTCCATAGTCTTAAATGATTCTCTTGCATTGGTTGCCATTAAAGATATCTATAATTTTGGACAAAAATTTGTGAAAGATATGGGTAATAAAGCAATACAGCATTGGTGGGATCTTGGACAAATATTTGTTGATTTATGAGTAATAATCCACTTTATTCTTGTTTCTTGTAAAAAATGAAACCATACTTATTGAAATAAAAAATTTGTAACTGTGTGTCCATGATACTCATGAAATCACTGATAGTGATAACTATGTCATAGGCTATCTATAGTGATATAGTGATGGTTTACAAGGAGATGTTAGGCTAAGTCCAACAGCTCCCTATTTTTTTAGCTACAATTGGGGGTCAAACACCTACTTTCTCTCAAATATCAACTTTCAAAACAGTTTTGCTCCAACAGCTTCCCTATTTTCAGGATCCCTATTCAATTTATTTCAATAACATTTCTATTTTAAATAATCTATTAATATTTTAAAATTTTATTTTATTATTTTATTTATATATCTAATCTTTAACTCGTTAAAGAAATATTCAATTTTATTTTAAAATTTATTATTAATTATTATTATAGATATATTCACAAAAAACTTATTTAAAGTTAATTTTTATTATTATATAAAAATTTAACAAAAAAATATCTAGAAAAATAATTAGTAGTATAAAATTAAGAAAACAAGTAATATAAAAAGAAAAAAAATATGACCGAATTTATATTTTTTTAAAAATAAAAGTAAATTATAAATAAAAAACAAATAAAAATAATTGAAAAACAATAAGAATTGTATTGTAGATTGAATTAAAAAAAAAGAAAAAAGAAAAAAAAATGTGGCTAAGTAAAATATGTTAGCTACATGTGGGGATAAAAGCTTGTAAATAGGGATGAACACAATTGGGTTCTTGATTGTAGGGAAGCTATTGGAGACATAAAATTAGATAGTCAATCCCCAATTGTAGCTTTTTGCTACAACTGGGGTCCTATTGGACTTAGCCTTAGTTTCTATAAAGTAAGAAAGATAGTCACGTAACAATAAAGTATACACATGTCTTTTGATGAATTACAATAATTGCTTCCATCTGTTATTTGACTTGACCTACTGAAAGTTGTAAATTTATCAATAATTATCTAAATTGCAAAAGAACTTCCGGTCTTTATATTTGTGGAAGTTGTTTAAAGTTGTCAAATTATATTTGTGGAAGTTGTTTAAAGTTGTCAAATTGAGACGGGGCAATTTGTAAGTAAAGCCCCACGACTTTGCTGTTTATAAAATAAGGTCTCTCAAGTGGAAAGACTATATACCCCTTTCTCCTTTGATATTACAGTGAAAATAAAAAAATCAAAAACAAATACCCTAATAGGTTACGGAACCCAAAACCATTTCACCTCTCTATACACTCACTCTCTACCTCTCTCCTCTCACCCTCTCTCTCTATACCCACCGATGCCTTCCTTCCACCCCCACCCCTCCCGTCGATGCCCTCCTTCTCCACCACTACCAACACAGCAGATCTAAGACCACCACCTCCATGAACAGCAACGCCATGACCATCCTCCCCATGCTCCTTGCCGCGCTGCTGCAACAGCGAACGCCATCGAAGACCACCATGAAGACCGCCATTCCAACTGCGCTGCTGCAACAGTGTAACGCGATCGAAGACCACCTCCGTGAAGCCTTCCATTAAGACCGCCATCGAAGACCACTGCTGCAACAGCGAAAACCGACAGCCATCGAAGACCATTGCTGCACCAGAACTTCGACCTTCACCATATCAGATCTGATTCACTCGCTCAAAAACAACACCTCTGGACCAGCGCCGCCCCACCATAGTCTATATCCTCCCTCACTCCACCTTCGTTCTCCATATCCACCACCACCAGCGCAACCTCAGATCCGCCCTTGTTGGATCGAAGGTGGCTGGACCAAGGTGGCTGGACCAACATCAACGCTCCAATTAATACGCTGTCCAGATCTCCTCCTCCAGTGCTCTGAATTCGCCACCTCAACGCCGCGACATCGTGTACCATTCTCCAGTCCAGTTTGTGGTTGGGTCAGATTTGGTTTTTTTTGTTAACCGTGGTTGGGTCAGTTACAGACCTGGCGAAGAAGACAACCGTTGTTGGTCCAGGCCTTTTTGGGCCGAGCAGCAACATTTTTTTTTTTGAACTTAGTTTGTCAATGTTAGGTCCAACCCTATAGGTCCAGCCCATTGAGACGTTTGGATAGGGCTTCAATGTAGCAAAAGGTGAACCATGATCTCACTTATATGTATTGATTGTCCCATAATATTGATTGTCTTGTACAATTTTTTCGGAGTTCGGAGTGTCCCCAACTATACCATAAAATTGAGGTTGTAGATGGGTATGAATATAATATCTACGATGGTGTGTTCTTAATTGCATGTTTGATGTGTTAAAGAGTCTAGATTACATTGGTTGTTTATCTACATGTTATACTCCATTTTATAGAGTTTCTTGTCGCAATTATGCCCACTAGTATTGTCCACAATGACACGATCTTTAGACAATAGTTAACTAGGAAGTTATTCTTGATACCACGTGTTCATCCTTGAGTCGGATCTCGTTCAGATAACTGCTAAGTAAGTAGAGCTGGTTAGTTTCTATGTCGTCCTAAAGTAAACAAAGTTCTGCCAGAGCGCGTCTTGAGGAGGTGGATTCGACGTTCTTCATGTCAAAATAATCTTGTTTTGTCTTAACCTCGCCTATTCAAGGTTAATGATATTCCTTATCAAGCACCCCTTTAAACCATAAAACACTGGTCATTGGTTTTGTAAGGTTTACTCTGAAGTGTAATCTTAACTCGTAGGAGCCTATGCTACTAGTTCATTGAATACACGCCTGATACCTCGAGTTGTAAGTACATCTATCTAGAGGAACTTTCTTTTCCTCTTCTTTAGCTTTCCCAAACTTTTGAGAGAACCTTAACTGTTAAATTCTCCAAAATCTTGTTTTTCAAAGGTAATCCTGCATTCCATTTTATTACTTTAGCTTTATGTTTTCTTCTTCAAAGGCTTTTGCTGCCCTCTCTTGTGGCATTTCCATGCATGAGCCCGTATTTCAGGTGGGTGACCCCAACGTAGGCGAACCTTCTTAATACCCATTGAATCCTTAACTTTAGAAACCTCTAGTATCCATTGTCTATATAGTAAGCTTTTGTACCCAGATATAGGAGATAACCCCTTGTTGAAGGAGGTTGAGGTTTCTTTTTCTAGGGGAAATACACATCGTCTGTCTAAGCGCAAAACTAGGGTAAACCCAACCCGCATATTAGTTTCTGGGTGCATCAAATAATATTCTCTTTAACACGCAGATGGTAAATCTCTTCTTGTCTTCCTTGATGGTCCACCGAAAGTAGAGATTAGGGTTCCTAAGGCGTCAGCGGCTGACAGTTTTGAGGTGAGTTAGACTTGTACCTACATTTATTTGTTATGGGGATGAGGTAATCCTTTGAACCTTTTAAAGACCTGCTATTTCAGACCCGACCAGTTGTCTCCCAATGCTTGGGGAAAGATCATTGCCTTTTACATTATTTATCAAAAGAATATTAAACATAGTCCCGCAGATTAACTTTTTTAGATTTATTTAAGATAGGAAAGAACCCAACCGTCACAGTGGACGACCCCTCGAGTCTTTCAAGAAAAATCCAAATTCAATCAACTGGCCAGAGCCTTGATATTTCTTCACCACCTAAAGGGGTAAATCAAGAGGTACAGGGTTCGAATCCCCTCCCTGAACATGGGTAACCTATATGCATGAGGAGGCGTGTATATTTCCTATGGGAATAGTCGTGGTGTGTGAAAGCTGTCCCAGACACCCATATATCAAAAAAAATTCCAAATTCAAGAAGGATGGTACACGGTTTATCCCAGTAAAAAGAATCACACAAATATATCCATGTTTAACACCTTTTCTAGTAGTCACTCGGGCTGGCATGAGATATTTGTCTTTGTTTGACAACTTTCAACATGTTTTATACCATCTTCATGGAATGTATGTTTTTCCTAATATGATTCTATTCCCAATCCGAGTCGATGAAGAGGATTATCGTTGCAAAATTTAAAACATTAAAGATAGTGTCCCAATGTTTGGGGTGTTTTCAAATTAGGTCATTAAAGAATCGAAAATAGATGCTCATTACAAGATTTATTTAGAAAGGGTCAATTACTCCTCGTGTCCTCGAAGGATAATTGCCTTGGACTCCCAAAGGGTCCTTACAAAGAAAAACACGTCTTTTATTTTTTTGTAGCTCATTTTTCTTATCCATGCTAATTTTATTTGGCAAACGGACATTAATAGGTTTCTAAACAAGGGGCTCATATGTACTGATGAGATGACGTGGGTCGACTCCAAAGTCAAGGTCAAGGATGAAGTAGTTGTCTCTTCCAGCAAACTACATGACCCGGTTGATGGTGATATCGAGGTTGTTTAATCGACCGACTCTGAGGGTCGTGCTTGAATCCATTATGACACGATGTCCTAGGATCCTATCAATTTCTAGTGATGAAGATGATACCATACAACTTAATCCGATAAAAGGAAAATTGTCTCTTGAGGATTCTCTCCCCCCCCCCACTCTCTTGGTGGAAGTGTGGACCTGGAACTTGCCAACAAGCGTCATTTCTCCTCTAATGATGTGTATTTGGTGATCTTCCCTTCCCGGTTATTAATATTAAATAGACTATGGTATGTATATTGGTACCTCTGGTCATTCACAAAAATTGTGAAATGCTCCTCTAGTTGAAAAAAATCAGTGTGTGCATTACATTCGTTGCTAAAGAAATGGACGGACGAAATGTTTCAGTAGTTAGTAGTATAGTACATGGGGTATTTGTGGTATTTAAGGTTTTTGTTCAGGGGAGGTTTTAGATTTTCCAAAAAGGTTTAGGAGATATCAATCTTTTGCTCATTTAATTTGTCTACAAATTTGTGTATAATTTCTTAAATATTGAATTTTAAGTGAACATATAAAATTACTCGTTCATACATATAATCCTTGAATAAATTTTAAAAAATATTTATAAACACTAATAACTGCACATCTCTTATAAAAAATTCAATATAAAGAAACTCAAATTTAATAAAATATCATTTGAAGTTCCCGAATTTCTGTTCTAGGGTAATCTCGAATCTCGTTGGTTTCTCCAGAGCGTGCATGTGTGAGTCACCTTTCTACTCGGAAATTTTGGCGCTAGATAATGGATTGAGATGGGCGGTCAATCGAGTCATAAAAGATCAATGAGGCTGATTCGAGAGAACTTCATACGCTAGTGAAGGGAGGTGGTAGTTCTAAGAGTTGGACTTGTCACATTGGACCGGATTGCACTAAAATCCTACAAGAACATCCAAAATTTAAGGTGAGTCACTTCTATCGCGAAGCGAATATGTGTGCATATACACTGGCAAAGGAAGGAGCGGATTTTCTTGAGAATCCATGTGAGTATGATGACCCTCCAGAGTACTCGTGGAGTTTTCTAACACGAGATAGGAGCGGGTGTGCATTTATTAGAATTTCATTAGACTCCACATGAGAAAGTTACTTAGTGTTTAGATAACGGCGTTTCACGCCTCTGATCTATGAAGAAAACATCATTTTGATTTTGCAAAACAAAAACAAGTTAATCTAATAGTTAGTAAAAAGTCCACCACACTGTATATCAAATGAAAATTTAACCCTAGATCTACTTAAAATATTCAAATATATTTTTATGACAACTAATCAGTATAGGACAACCAATTGATTAAAATTCATATCAACCCAACCATACAAATATAAAGTTGATAATGTATTAAATAAATTTCACTCAATTAAGCCAAATTAGATGCATATGTTTAAAATGTATATTGTATGAAAAATCTACTTGAATGTAATAATAGTATAATAATTATGCTACCCTAATCAAAGGAAATCTAAAATAAATACATTAAGCGCATAGAAGACCATAAGAAAATTTTAGTTTACTCAAATTTAAAATCATCCAATCCAATATAACAATAATCTAAACAAAAAGTACAAGTATTAAGTAAAATATAAAAAAAAAAAAATTTGGGATAGGTTGAAGGTAAGAATATTCCAATGCTAAAAATCTAACTAATAAGTAAATAGACTAAATGAAATTTCGTTTTTCCTATAAAAGATGTTAATGATTTTACTCTTTATAACCAAGACGATATCCGAAGAAATAAAATCACAACAAACTAAAGAAAAAAAATGATACTTATATCCTCATTCTACTATTTTAATGAGCTAAAGTTTTGCGAAAAGGATCTGAAAATCTTAATGCAAACGAATGCCAACAAAAAAATTGTGTAGGCAAAATGTTTTGAGTTGTGCACAAAATTGAAGACATTGTTGCAGGATAGGTTACTTAATTGTTATTCAACTATTCGACTGAAGATAGAGCCCATGAAGATGGTGCCTCAGAGAATTAGATGCTATAAAATTTGAAAACTAACTAACTGTTGAATCTCACTTTATGGTGTGACTCCTTGCGGTGAAAAAATGCGTCTGGAGTTAGGTAAATTGCACACATATATGATAATACAGGAATGTAAAGATAAATATATTACCTAAAAATAATAGTTTATGTGAGATATCACACTATGATTGATGCAAAACCAGAAACCAAAGAAATAAAAGCATTGGAGTCTGAGCAGAATATTACACTCAGATTAACTAGTAATGAAACAAAAAAATGATTGAAAATTTATAACTTTACTTGGTTGGATTTGCTCACTGAACTTCAACCATGGGCCAAAATAAAAAACAACAACATAATGGTGTATTAGTAAGAAAAAAAAGCATGGGGAACATGGGTTAGTGATGCGATAGTGGGAGTTAGAGGGTTGGTGTAAGATTTTCTTACATTTGAACATGTGGCATGATTAGGATCGTCGAGTATGTCATATATTTTTGCTATAAGACAATTTTGACACTCTTTGACTTTTTGATTACCCCTAATAATATATATTGAACATATGTGGCATGATCTAAAGTGTCGAGTGTGCTATATAATTTTGATTTAAGATAATTTTGACCGCTCTTTGATTTTTCTCTCTTAGTACCTCCATTCCATATTAATTGACTCTTTAGAGTTTTTCACACATATTAAAGAACCTAAAAAGTAGGTGAAATTTTGTTTAAATTAACTAACATGTCCCTAATTATAAGAGAGAGAAAATTAAATATTTAATTGGTAAGACATTTGAAAAGGAGGGTAGAATAGGAAAAAAGTCATTTATTTTGCTTTGGAACTTTAAATATGACATACATTATAGAATATATATTGTTGGCTAAAAAGACAATTATTAAGGAAGGGAGGTAGTATAATATAGATTGAACATGTGGCATGATCAGAAATGTCAGGTACTATATATTAGTAAAAAGTAGCTTACAAATGAATAATATGACCATATTTATTAATTTTATTAGAATACTAATATTGATTTCATATTTAATAAGAAAGAAAACATAAGGTAAAATAAGAAAAAACTACAATAAATATTACATTAAAAATATAAAACATATATTATGAACTCGACTAGAAATGGAGGTAAAGTCTTTGGCCGTAGGTATCATAGGTTCAATTTTAAGTTGTGATAGCCTATGGAATAGATTAGAGACAACTCTGAAGGTATTTTTCGCTGATAAAAAAGACACCTCAAACTATAAGGAATTTTATCTTGACGAATCTCAGTCGTTGTCCAAGACATCTCCGGAACCAATGGAGGGTGTGCATGCTAATTAGGGTCATACTGATTTAAGGAATGTCCTAAAAGGCCTCCCAAAGGGAAGTTTGGAGCACGATACAACTATGTAATGGCCTATTGTGAACCTATCGACTAATTTTCTTTTTTCTCTTGGAATTTAAGTTTGTTATCTTTTTATATCTTATCTTTTATGTCTTGTACAAATATTAATCGTATATGGGGCTGGTCCGAGGCCAATCTCCCTTTCAATATTTCGTTTTGGAATTGTAGATGTGCTAATAGTGCATGTTTTAGACGAGCGTTCGATGAGATAAATGTGATACATGAGTCCACCAAAGCAGATGTATTTAAGACCAAAGAAGATGTAGTTAAGACCAAAGCGGAAGGGGTGGAAGTGACTCAAATTATTAAATCCCTCCATATGCAATATTCCATCAAGGTCAATGAAATAGGTTTCTCGGGGGTTATTTGGATATTGGGGAATACACTGGATATTTCGGTCCAAATTTTATCGACCGGTAAGCAAGTCATTAACATTTGAATTCTAAATCTTATGTGTATCTTGGATTGTGATTGCAGTATACGCGAGTCCAAAGGCATGGATACATGATTTTCTATGAGAGGCTTTATAGAGGTCCTCATAGAATGTTGAGGATCCCAGGTTGGTGGTGAGCAACTTTAATCAAGTAGGTGTGCCCGAGGACAAGACTAGGGTTGTGCAAGCATCACATCACTCATGACAGGCTTCAGGAGTTGGAAGACTATATGTGAGTTAGTCGACCTGGGTTTCAAAGGACTGAGATTCACTTGAAGCGATTCGTGGATCAGGCATGAGAATTATGAAGCGAATGGATAGAGCTTATGGAAATGATATTTGGTGGGAATGCTTCTCTTTTTTGAGAGTTTAGAACTTACCATGCATTCACTCTGATCATGTACCTAATCTTATAGCGGTAGACTCTCGCCCCAACCAAAGAGTTGATTAATGTAGATTAAAATTTGAGAGCATGTGATGCCTACCTGAGGGATTTAAAAATGTCATCTCACAAAAATGAGGAATTGTTAACGACAATGAACTAGAGCATTGGAAGAATAATACATTTGGAAATATATTTTGTAAGAAGAAGTGGTTATTAACCTGAATCACCGGGATTCCGAATCCACTCCAGCAGTCATATAATGGGTCGTTATTACAGTTGGATAAGAGACTTAGTAAGGAGTATGAAAGTGTTCTTGAACATGAAGAGATGCATTGATTTTAGCTGGCAGGAATATATTGGATTTATTTTGGTGAACGTAATACCAGGTTTTTATCATCTTTTGATATTGGTTAACAGGGGAATAACGTTTGTTTTAAGATTAAATACAGTAACCAGGAAATGTTCACAAACAAGTTAGCAGAAAGGACTTGGGATTAGAGAATTCTTTAAGTCGCTTTTTTTGTTAGATGGCAGCTTGAGTGGCCATTTTTCTCTCCCACATCGACAATATATTGGGAAGGATCCAGTTAGGATCTTGAGTAAGCCAGTTTCGGATGAGGAGGTTCGAGTAAAACTATTTCAGATGCAACCTCATAAGGCCTCTATGTAGATAGCATGACAGATGGATTCTATTGGAAGTGTTGGGACATAGTGGGTCCATATGTTTGCAATATGATCAGGCGTGTCTTAGATATGGGTGTATTTTCGAGGGAAGTTTTGTGGACCCTCGTTCATCTTATGCCAAAACGAGTGATCCGTAATATATAACACATTTTAGGCTGATAGATTTGATTAATGTAAATTATAAGCTCTTCAAAATGCATGAGTTGATTATCTCCGACCTATGTTAGCTAATCTCATTGGACTGTATCAGATTAGTTTCTTGTTCCATAGATTGACCATTGATAATGAAGTATGGGTCGATGAGATAGACTATGTGATGAGGCATACTAAGGGGAAGAAGAGTTACATGGCAGTCAAGGTGGACTTGGCTAAGGCTTATGACAAGATAATATTGGACTTCATTCAAAATTATTTGGAGTCATTGGGGGGTTCTAGAGTGTTGGGTCTTGGTGAAAATATCTTGGGTGTACGAGAATGAGTTTAGCGTCCTTTAGCACAAAAGAACACCTAAGCCCTTCTTACCTTAGAAGGGTATCTATTGAGGGGAACCAAAGTCACTATACTTGTTTGTGCAGTGTACATAGAAACTATCATTACTTATTTACCATTCTGTAGAAAATGGATCATGGAAGCCACTTCGATTATATTCATGGGGGATCCCAATATCTCGTATATTTTTCACGGATGATTTAATTCTTTTTTCAGAAGCCTCTAATAAAATCTTGATCTTTTGCAGAAATCACTCATTGTACTCTACCAAGGTCCAAGACAATCAATTAGTAAGGAGAATTCCCTCATTTATTTCTCAAGGAACGTGGAGGAGGAGCCAGCGGTGAGCATCACAAGGCGAAGTGGGTTTTCTAGAAGTAGTAGTTTAGGGAGATACCTTGGAGTCCATATACTCTCGGGCAACTGACCTTGTGGTTTCTATGACAACATGATTAATGGGCTTCTTGTCAAACTTGGGGGTTAGAAGGGGAGGACATTATCACTAATTATTTGTATCACACTTGCTTAGTCGGTGTGAAATGAGATGCCCTTATACATTATGTAGGAAAAATTACCAGTTTTTGTATGAAAGAAATTGATCACATTGTTAGGGACTTCATTTAGGGGTCATTAGGAGATCAGAGGAGGATTAGTTGGCTCGCATGTGAGAAGATTTGTTTGCCAGAGAAACTAGAGGTTTTGGGTTTCTGTAATGTGGAATATATGAACCATGCCCTCCTCGGGTTGAAATTGTTGAATGATGAATCAACCCTTTGGTCGGTAGCTTTTTGCTAGAAGTATTTCAAAAAGAGTCCATTACATTATGTTCCAAAAGTGACTGATTCTCTAGTATGTAGATCCATCGTGAAAAGTATTGTAGTGGTTATATATGGATCCCGATAAGTGCTTCATAATGGCAAAATCATAACATTTTGGTTGGAAATTTGTATAGGGGATGCTCCCCAAGTTATATATGTCTTGTATGCAATTAGTAACGGTATCCGGGGGATAAGATTAAGGATTACGTGAGATAGGAGGGATCATGGGATTGGAATCGTTTTCAACACATGTTAACCCCTTCTAAGCTGATCGAGATTGCAGAGATAAGGGTGTCAAGTGAAAATGGGAATAAAGATATATTATTTTGGCAACATGAGATTAATAGAGTTTTTTCAGTTAAGTTTACTATCAAGTCTCTTAGTTTAGACATGGAAGATATGGGATTTGATTGGGAAGGACTTGGAAGGTAAGGTGTACCAAAAGAACTAGAGTTCTCTTATGTGGAATGGTTCAAGATCGATTGGAAACTAAAGATAACTTGCACAAAAGGGGTATGGATGTATCGATTTTGTGCCCATAGTGCAGGTCATGTGAAAAAATGATATCTTCCTTTTTAGAGAGGGTAGCATGGTCGTTAATATGTGGAAGTAGGTCAAGAAAGATATAGAGGCATCTCAGCAAAAGCAAAATTACTATTTGGAAATGATAGAAATTGGATGAGTAATTTTTGAATGGTATATGATTGGGTGAGGTTCAGTCTCAGACTGGAGACCAACATAATTTGTCTATGCTTGCTACAGTTAGCCCGGGAGGGTCATTAGTACAACATGCGATATAAAGGTTTGAAAGTAACTCCTATGCAGGGACCTCCTGTGCAAACTTGGGACAAGGACCTGCAATTTTAGAAGTGTTGTTCTCAGGTGTTCGCTGGACTTCCATCGTTCCTGCCAGAAGTCAGCTCTAGATGCACCTGTCTCACAACAACAGCAACCGCACGAAGGGACAACTTCCCATAATAATTTGCAATCCACTACTGCTATTTTTGGAAGCTCCGAGCAGCCGACTAGGCATAATTTATTTGGGGGTAGTAGCTAGATCACGAGGCAGCCGCTGGAGCCAACAATATTGAACCTCGAATACTCATGAATGGTGTAACACACAACTTCCAGCCTCCAGGTACTTGGATATTTGTCGTGGTCACTTGGAATGTCTTTTTTGGCGCCTTGGTTGGGGTGACACAGAATGTTAGAAACAACGTGGTCTTCAATAATGAATCATTTCCAACGAATAAGGTTCTAATCAGAAAAGCTAAACACCTAGATCCAGACTATATTCAAGCTTGGAATAGTCATCCGGGTAAGTTCTTTGATAGGAAAAATTACATTGAGCTAATTGGTTGGTGTAAACCGAACCAAGGACTTAAGCTAGAAATAGATGAGAGTTACATAAGTAGAGACCGTATAAAAGGAGCAGGCGGTGTCTTTCGTGATATAGAGGATAACTGGGCCTGGGTTTCGCCATAAGAGTGAGCTGGACCTCGCCGGTGTCTGCAGAATTAGTCACCCTTGATGAAGGATTGAATACGACAGAGGAGATCAGAGTCACTATTTTGTGTGTGGAAGTTGATTCGCAGGAGATGTTGGAGGTGATCTCCTAGGTTGAGCCGGGAAAGGGGCCGACTACATTCTAGGTTTGAGGAATTCGGGCTAGTTGGTTTAGGAATACGCCATATGTGGTTAATAGTATATTTATAGAGGCTAATATATGTACGGGTTGGTTGGCTCGGATGGGCGTATATCAGGGTCCCTTTTATTCTTGCTTTTCTAATCCTCTGGACGAAGAGAGCAAGACTTAATAGTAATCTGGAAGGTGAGATGTGGGCGATCTTGTTGGCTATGAGATCGTCCGCAAATCTTGGAATTAAGAGTAGTTCTTTCTACTCAGATAACCTTGAGGTAATTCAAGGTATTAATAGACGGAGAGGAATCGACTGGAGGATCCGCCCCATGATTTCCGAAGCATGGAGGTGGATAGGGAGATTCCCGGAATGGAAGGCTATCCATGTTGCAAGGAAATATAATGGTGTAGCGGATATTCTAGCTAAAAGTATTAGACTTAATCTAGACTATCTAATTGCCCTACTAGGTCTTTAGTTTAATTTTATGCTTGTATTAGTAACGTGTATTCGGGCTGTAACAGACATCAATGTTAGACTTTTATTTTGACAAAAAAAAAATTAATTGTAAATTAGTTTTAATTTTACGGTCCTATAACTCTATTGTATTAAAACAAAAAATATTATGAAACAAAAGTATTTCCTAAAACACTACTTATTAAGGAATGGAGGTATTATTGCTCTAAAACAACATGTCACAACTTCTTGTATGACCATTGGGTTGTTGGAACAAAAAAAAAGAGTATGACCATTGGCATGGGTTCATCTCAAACCTCCCCACACTTGGTATAAGGCTAAGTCCAACAACTCCCTACAATTTTAGCCAGAATGGGGAGTCAGACATCATTTTCTCTTAAATATCAACTTTCTATAACAACTTTGCTCCAACAGCTCCCATGTTTCAACTCCCAATTTTAAAATTTTATATTCAAACTTAATTTTTATTGTTGATACAAATTTATTTATTTATATATATTATAAAAGTAATTTTTATATAATAATTATAATTATATTTATAATTATTTTTTTACACATTTATAATTTATAGAAACATGTTATTTTATTTATTAAAAATATCATAATTTATAGACTAAAATATTTTGATATTTAAGATGATTTAAAAAATGATTGAAAAGAAAATAACTAAAGAAACTGGTTTTGTAAAATCTATTTTAATAGTTTTTTATTTATATATTTTACAAAATTAATTTTTTATATACTAATTATAATTATATTTATAATTATTTTTTCTACATATATTTATAATTTGTAGAAACATATAATTTTTTATTCTTTTTGAAAACATTAAAATTGATGATTTTTTTCTAATAAAAATAAAAAGTGATACTCAATATAGAAAGTATATTAAAAAATGGTTGGAAAATAAATAACTAAAACATATAGTTTTGAATAAAAACAAAGTTAACTTGCAAAATAACTAAAAATAATATATAATTAATTTTTTAATTTTAATGTAAAATTAAAAAGGAAAATAAATAAATACTAGAAGTATGCAAAATTAATTAAGAGAAAAAAATATTGTAGCTAAAGTTTTTATAGAACATTTATCATGCAACGAAAAAAAAGATCAGCATCCTTGCATTTGTATGCAACAAAAATAAAAATAAAAGTAAAAAAAAATGTGGCTAAAACTGTATGTATCAATAGATTTGCAAGAATAGAGTAATCAATTGGGGTTCAAATCTAGCTTTTCACATTCTATGAATCCTGTTGGAGATAAAAAAAGTGAGGAGTCAAACCCCAATTCTAGTTTTTAGCTAGAATGGGGTTCCTATTGGACTTATTCTATGACTAAGTCCACTTATTAAAGTAGCTAGAATTAAAAGTTAAATAGTGTTATAGACTGTAGAGAAAGAAATAAGAGTGCTCTGTTTATTATCAGAGTGTGTCTCGATTACATAGTGGGAGCTCCTATTTATAGGTGACAGGAGACCCTAAACCCTAGTGTTCATGGGCTTGACTGCTAGCCCATGGGTTGGGATGAATATCCACTAAGATGGGTTTATAACACTCCCCCTTGGATACTCAGTCCCTAAGAATATGCCTCGTTAAAACCTTTTTAGAAAAACCTAGTAGGGAAAAATCTAGTGAAGGAAAAAGAGTACATTTCTTTAAACGCTAACTAAACTACCTCATTAAAAACCTTTATCAAGAAAACCTATTAGGACAAAACCGTGATGAAGGAAAAGAGTGTAGTGTGTATTCGTCTCCCCTTGTTGTCAGCCTTTTAAGAAAGGTCTTGAATTCCTTGCATGCTAATCTTGTGTATAAATTTCTTGAAAGTAGATGTAGGTAATGCCTTTTTAAGTAAATCGTCCAAACTGTCACTTGAGCAAATTTGTTTTACATCTATTTCACTTTTCTTCAAGAGTTCATGCCTAAAGGATAATTTTGGAGAGATATGTCTGGTTTGATCATCTTTGATGTAGCCTCCTATGTCTTGAGTGATACAAGTAGCATATTGTTCAACTTTGTTTACTTGTTGAAAAATTGCATTCCCCTTTGATATTTAGTTTTGAGAATATACCTCATTAAAACCTTTCTAAGAAAAACCCAATGGGACAAAATCATAGTAAAGGAAAAAGAGTATAGTATTCTTCAACACGCTTATATAAATTGCCTCATTAAAAACCTTGCAAGGAAAACCCAGTGGGAAAAAATTTATGCTAAGGGAAAAAGAGTGCATTGCGTAAATGTCTCCCCTTGATGTAAGTATAACACAATGGTGTATAACTTGAGACATTTAATAGGAGTAATAAACAATACGACATAAATTGGATCGACACTTCATTTATATATAATGATTTAAAGTGCTCGACATACGACTTATATGAAGTCTTTCATAAGAAATAATGGCAAATAAAAGTACATCCACCACCGGAGACTATATCTCTTTAATAAATACATTATGTGTGCTACACCATACTATCTTATATAGTGACTCCCCCTTGTAGCACATTCGTTTTATAATTGTGAAAATTTCACGTCGTACAAGTGAAATTTAAAAAATATTTGCTTTGTTTATGTCTTTCTACTGATGGCCAGTCAGTTTATCAAGACATTTTAATTAAAATAATCATCGATTTCATCCATATATTAATAGTTATTATGCGTATATATAAATATTTGATCATGATCAATTTATAGTTAGGTTCCAATAATTTGAAGTAGTAAAATAACTGATTGAGATCTCAATATATAATCAGGTACCTGATACTCAGTAGGAGTATTTTAATTCTCAGTTATATACACTACTTTGACATTTATAAGATGCCAAAAGTCTCATAATTAACAACTTTGCTCATGATACTGCTCCTTTATGCTATCTTTGGAACCAAATAGATCTATTGCGCTTTAAGCGTACAATAATCTAATTTAATAAGATAGCTCTTTTGAGACATAAATTTAATTAGGAGCATTAAAAACTGGTTATTGTGACTTAGTCACGACACCTTTACAATATTTTTAATCATTTGAATGATTATACGAGGATCAATATAAATGGTGTATTCTTGATTCCAGTTATATGTTTTTTTTCTTCCCTTATTCTTGAGAATATCATATACAACATGTTCTCAAAATCCATCTTTGTGCTCGGTGGTGGAGTAGTTGTAATAGAGATTGCACAATCAAATTATCTTGATGGATATAATTTTTGGTTATTTACCAATAGGGAGTATAATAATAAAGAGCAACGTTATAGCAATTCGTCATAAATGACTAAAAAAATAAATATGCCAGACTTGTATTTATCCTTTGATTTTGTCTTGAAAAAATAGACGATTCAATATCTCTTATTGAACTTAATGTTTCTAAGAATTATAATTTTGATTTTCCAAAAATTTCATATATAATTCATATCATCATACATTCTCTCATAGAAAATTATTTAGAATTTGGATAAATGTAAATCTTAGAAGCATAATACAAACTTTTTAAATCCTTCTATTAGGTTGGATGTACCAGATATGCTATTAACATTTATTTTGGAAGCTTGAGATCAGATAATTTTTTTTCTTAGGTTATGCGAATGGAAAACAAATTAATTGATAGGTTATGCAATATATACGCACAACATATATATTTAATTGCCCTATCTTTCGTTTCATTTGTTTTTATCTATATGTTTTGCGTTCGCATAAGAGCAATTCAAAATAGATTTATTATTCACGTGTCTAACTTCCCTTTACTTTTCTTTGACCACAAAAGGAAAAAGAGACAATAATAAAAGGAAAAAGAAATATTGTTATGCCGAAAAGGTTTGATGAATTGTTTACCAATACATAGTCATTTAATTGTCCAAAGTGAACAATTGGTCAAATATTTTCTCGATCCACTATTGTTTCACAGTGAAGAAGTTCATTGAATGTATTAAAAATAATTCGTTTGACCTTTTTTTTTAATACTTCACAATGGTGAAGTTTGATATACAGAATACTGTTTTCATGAAAAAAAAAATCGATGAAAGGAAAAAAAATTAAGTAATAATATTTTTTTTCCATCACTGCAGTGTTTTGTAGGTGATAAAAAATATGGACCATGTGCTCGGTCAAAGTAAAAAGTATGGAGATTTTTTTTTTTAATATTACATCATCACTGCAGTGATACGTGAATAAACAAATTCTAGATATATACAATATGAGTATATTTTTTTTCTGCATAGGTTATTTTATATCAAATGATATAAATATAAAGTATATATATTGTGTATTCTATATATACTAATATCATTAAAATTGATATATTTTTCAGTAGGAAAAAAAGTTATCAAGGAAATAAAAAAATATTTCCCTTTTTTTTTTGGGTGAATTATCTATAGGGTCCTAGGAGCACTATTTTTTTCTCTATAGAGTAGTGTCTTGAAAGTTTTTATTCTTAGGGACCTCATTTTTTACAATAGTCTTTCCTACCCTTACTAACACTAAAAGACAAAAAGGTATGATGTCACTATTTCTCTCTCCTCTACCACTACCCACCTACCACCTACCCACCTACCACCCATCTCCGACCTCCGACCACCGACCACCACCACCACCACCGACCACCGATCTCCGACCACGGACCTCCGGCCACCAGTCACCGGCCACCGGAAAAAACATAGAGTACTCTGAGAAAAACATAGAGTACTCTGAGAAAAACATAGAGTATTCCGAGAATTAAAGGAATTAAACGAGTACTCTAGCTAATTAAATGAATACTCTATAAAAAAGTCGGAGTACTCTATGAAATAGTCGGAGTACTCTATACAAAAGTCGGAGTATTCTAAAAAAAATGGTGAGTATTTTTAGCAATTAAAGAGTAATTTAAGAAAACAATGAGTAAATAGTAAAAAGTGTGAGTATTATTCAACTATTCAAATAAATAGATTATTACACAATCAGAAAAAAAAAAAATCTATTTGGTTTGACCAGATCTAGATCTGGTCAACCATGTCAATCAAAAAAAAAAAAAAGGGCTCGTCTTCACGTCTTCACGTCTTCACGCCACTGCAACTACACAGCAAACACTACCGGAGCTCGCGCCACCACCACCGTGTCACGCCATACCTGCTCGCGCCACCACCACCATGTCACGGAATAACTGCTCGCGCCACCACCACTGTGTCACTATCATCACCATGGAACGAGCTTCAACAAAACGATGAAGACGAGCACAGCAGCACCACTGCAACTACACAGCAACCACGACCCTGGAACTCCGACCTGCAACTGCGGCGAGCACCCCGAACAGCACCACAGCAACACTCGAACAGCAGCTCGCCGGATTTGCCATTGTTGCGACGAGGCAGCAGCCACGAACACCACCTCCGGTGGTCACGAGCTCGCGAAAAGCTGCTTCTCCAGCAGCTCCAGTCTTCTCCAGCAGGTACGGTGGTCACGAGCTCGCGACAGCTGCTTCCCTCTCCGGTGGATACGAGCTCACGGTGGGTGGTGGTGGCTAAATAAGGTAGCTCGGTGGTGGTGTTTTATAGAGATGATAGATCTCGGTGGTGGGTGGTGGTGGCTATGTAAGGTGAGCTCGGTGGTGGTGTTTTATATAGATCTCGGTGGTGGGTGTGGTTTGGGAATTCACGTCGGAGGAGAAGAGTTGGGAGGTGAGAGGGAAAAAAAGGGAAGTGAGAGAAAATAGATCTGAAATAATAATTGTATGGGTTCTAAATTAGTATATATAGGGGGAGAAAACAAAAGAAGGGTAGTCTAGTAATTGGGGTTTTGGGGTTCATGTGTTAAAAAGTTGCTGAGGTCTTTAGTAAGAAGAGGCTCTAGGTGGGGGTGCTAACTCGAAGAAGGGGGTGTGGTCAAGACCCTAAGTGTCATTATCTCTTTTTTTTAACAGTTTCACTTTCTTCAAATTTAAGTAAGGGTGTGTTATCCCTTTGGGCCAAAGATATTCTATAAAAAAAATTGGAACCATACAGAGAAGATTAGCATGGCCGAGCACATGGGCGTTTATAAAAGAATGAACATCTATAGTTCATTACCCAAAAGGAATAATATTTTATTCATTTACAGTGATATAGTACTAATTCCATTTGTATTGCTTTTCTTTTCTTCTTCATAGTAATAAATGGATAACATTAGTAAAAAAGTTCACCAAATTAATTTCTTTTGAAAGCAGAGGCCATCGGTCTTTTTTTTTTCATTCAAATAGATAAAAAAAAATTAATTTCTTATGCTTTTATTTTTCGTTTCACAGTGGTGAAATATGAGCTCCACAATAGTAAAACTTATTGAATTTCATAAAGAAATTTATTTAACATTTTTTCTTTTTATGACACCTCATGATAGATGGTGAAATTCATGAATGAATTGTAAAAGAGTTTTTTTTTCTCTTTTGTTTCTTTTGTTTTGAATAGATCAAAGGATCTTAATTATAATCTTTTATAAGATGTAAAATAATATAATGTAATATACTATAAGATTTTAAAAAAATACCTGGATATTATATGGTAGAGACTATCGTGCTGATAACGTGTTATAAACTGTAGAGAAATAAATAAGAGTGTTATGTTTATTATCAGAGCGTGTCTCGATTACATAGTGGGAGCTCCTATTTATAGGTGATAGGAGACCCTAAATCCTAGTGTTCATGGGCTTGACTACTAGCCCATGGGCTGTAATGAATATCCACTAAGATGGGTTTATAACAAATAGTTTTTTTTTCAAATACTAACTTATGAAATAGTTGTATTTGAGTCCCCTTTCTCTCTTCGCTTCCCTCTTTCTTCTTTGTTAGGGTTTCTCTTTCAAATTAAGTTTCTAATATATATATTACAAATTCCTCTCCTATTATTGATAATTATCTTACTCATATGTTTCTCGATGAAGATTTGGATTGATATGTTGGATTTTGTTTATTGGATCTGGCGGCGGTTCAGGGCAGTCTGGACCCGGTGGGAAAGGAGACGGCAGCGGATGGTTTGGGTTCGGTGTAAGGGCATCTGGGAGGATGGATGGAGGACAACCGACGCCGCTGAGATTGGGAAAGAATTGGAGAACGGTGGAAGAAGAAGGAACAGCAGTTTGGAGACGAGAGTAGCAAACTGTTTGCAGATCGTTATGAGGACGGCGAAGGGGCCTGGCTCACCAAGGGCGTCTGGACTTTGTCATGTGGGCCTTTGTGATGCTGGTGGATCCTTTTTGCTTTGGGCTAGGAGAACATGTGATGCCATGGTCCAAGTAAGAATTGTGTTTTTCCGTTTCACAGTTTTGATTTGGTTATAGGAAAATTGCAGAAGGTTTATTTTAAAAGTTACCAATTTTGTAAAATCAAAAGTGTACTGATATGGATTAGTTCAATGTTATGGGGATGGTATGAAGAATGGAGTAGACTTAATTTAGGGATGTGTTTTGATAACAATATTGGACAACGTTTATTTCACAACAGAAGTGTCAAGGTCAATAGGAGAATTTTACAAAAGACTGATTTCAAGGCTCGGTATTGGTATCATAATAAGAGTTTATGGATGGATGGTAACAGTGGATTTTTATTATATGAATGTTGGATCCAGGTGAAATTGTACCCTCTGCCGAACAGCTCTTCCTTGGTAACCCATTTGTTGGGTATTTGGGGGGATTTGCGGTGTTTTACACTGCTGCAAGTCATGGTTGCGGAGTTAACCATGTCTCGGTACCTCCCGCAGTTTCAGGAGTCGTCTTTTTCCGTTGTTAGTGGTGTTTCATCTACAGAAGATCGGTTCGGCATGAGGGAATTAATAATTAAAGACAAATCAGTTAGGAAGATGTGTATGGTTTACAAATTAGGAGAGGAAGATGCGTTGGTTTTTAGTTTGTTGTATGTAGATACTGTGATGTAATTTCTTATTTCAATAAAATGCTATTTCGACCAAAAAAAAAAAAAACGACTTTCCAATTTTAACCTTCTATTTATATTTTAAATTTTTATTTTAACAAATTTTCTATTTTCATTAATTTATATATATATATATATATATATATATATATATATATATATATATATATATATATATATATATATATATATATATATATATATATATATATATATGTATAGGTTTATTTTTTAAATTTATATACAAATATTTGAAAATATTAAATATTAAATTTTTAAATATATAAAGTTACTTAAAAGAATTAAATATAGTTATTATTTATTATAAAATATATTTTTATAATAATTTGCCTATTATTTATTTTTATATAAAAATTATAAAAAATTTAGATTTTTAATTTTATCTCAAAATATAATTGAAATTATTAACATTTAAATAATAAAATAAATCAATAGTATAAATAGATTAATTATAACATCTTCTTAGAAATATGTGTTAATTTAATAAAATATATTATTGGAACAAAATTGTTTTGATTAATAAAAAGATAATATAAAATATTAAAAAATTAAATTAAAAATAAGATTAAGCTAAACACATGTAGTTTTTCAGTAATTAGGTTTTACATTTTGCCTTTAACTAAAATTTGAAAACTGTTAAAAGCAGATTTTTCAATATTCAATTTCTTTTTTGGATAATAAAAGGCGCCTAAGCGCCAACAAAACCAAAGAAAATTATCTAACTCCTAATTTCTTAAACCTAGTAGTAAGTTCAGAAAAACTACAAGAGGCTAGTCGGTCTTGAGGAATCTACAAATTAGAACCCAAATTCCAACAATTTTTTTTTAAAGCCTAGATAGAAAATAGTTCTAAATAAGGTCTAATTTCAATTTTTGGTTTGATTTTTTCTAATTTTTCCTTTCTCAATTTTTTTCTGCACAGTAATTTGTTTTTTTTTATTCTTTTCATTTAACGGATGGGTCTGTACCCATGGGTACAGACCTATGTTGTATTTTACGTTTTGCAAGGCAGATAAAATGATTTTTTATACAATTACAGTTAGTGTTTGTTCGTATAATAGTCCAAATACATTAGGGGATGTACCCAATTCTTGTCCAATGTTAAGTCAAGTGTTAGGGCAGCTTGCAAGATATCTCCGAAATTCATGTATTCCCATACTTCTTGTGTGGTTAGGTCAATTATGTCCAATCGGAAACAGTCCTCTCGAAGATCTGGAAACTTCATAGCCCTAAACACGTTGAACTTTACCTCCTCGTCTTGGATTCGCATTGTTAATTCTCCGTTTTGTACATCAATCACAGTACGCCCCGTGGCTAGGAATGGTTATCCCAAGATGATGGGGACATTCCTATCCGCTTCGTATTCAAGTATAACAAAATCAACAGGAAAAATTAAAGTACCTGCCTTGACGAGGACATCTTCTACACATCCCTCTGGATGTGCGATGGATATGTCATCCATTTGCAAGACCATGGATGTCGGCCTTGCTTCTCCTATCTTCAACATCTCGAAATGTGATTTGGGCATGAGATTGATACTCACTCCCAAATCACACAAAGCTTTTCCTTTCCATTCATTGCCAATGGAAATAGGAATCGTAAAACTCCCAGGATCAAGTAGTTTTGGTGGCAATTTTCTTTGGCATATGGCACTACATTCTTCAGGTAAACCTATCATCTCATTCTCAAGGTATGGTCTTTTGTTGGCGATGGCTCTTTTCAGGAATTTGACATATATTGGCACATATCTAATGGCATCTAAGAATGGAATGTTAATGTTAAGACCTCTTACCACGTTCAAGAACTTCTGATAGTCAGCCAAATCTCCTTTCTTCTGAACTCTCGAGGGAAAAGGTGTAGGAGGACGGGTTACTGTAGTATCTTGCTTCTTCGGCTTTTCCAGAATCTTCTCCACTTCCACTACTTCAGGGTCATCTTCTTTCTCCACCACATCTTTTACCGGTTTTTCTTTCACAATTGTTTCTTTTTCTTTCATCACGGGAAAAAGAGGTGGTGGGAGGTTCTTACCACTTCTAAGTGTCACTGAATTACAATCTTCTCTTTGCTTTGGTTCTTCAGTGTCACTTGGTAGTTGTCCTTGTTGACGTTGACTCAATTGCTTTGGCATCTGAGTTATCAGATTTTCTAACATTTTAATTGCTGCAGATGTAGATTGTTGCTCTATGCTAGCTTTTGTTTGAATGTTGATTAATGTCAACAAGGTTTGCTGAACATCTAACGCACCTTCTTGAGGTTGAGTAGGTAGAGCTTTCTGATTCATGGTCTCGGTGTAAGTGTCTTGAGGAGGTTGTTTCTGAGCTTGATTTCCGTAACCTTGTCCCACTTGGTAGTTGTTCTGTGGTCTTTGTTGGTAGTTATTACCTTGGGGACGCGGCTCATATGCATAAGTCAGATTAGCGGTCCCATTTGGATTTGAATATTGGAAACCTGGATGGTTTCTATTCGGTTGATTACCTTGACCACCTGAATTATAGTTCCCTCAGTTGGAAACAAACATTACGGCTTCTGGATTGTGTTGACAATGCTTCCAATCATGATCTTGTAAACCACAATTAGAACACACATGAACTTCTTGTGTAACATTAATATCTGCCTTTCTACCTGCAAAACCTTTTGTAACAGCTAGAGTAAGCTGTTTCAATTGTTGCTCAAATTTATTCTCCACGGCAGTGAATTTTTCCTCAATTAAAGCACTATTTTCTCTTCCACCTCGGATAGGTGTTCTCACAGTATTCCAACCCATCTCATTCGTCACCGTTCTATTCAAAATAATCATAGCATGGACTGGTTGTACCTGTAAAAATCCACCACCACAAAGCAGGTCTAAGTCTTTTCTTGAAGGTCCATCAAGGCCTCTGTAAAATATTTTCATCTGTTGCATTTCTGTAAGGCCGTGGTCAGGGAATCTTCTCTAACAAATCTGAAATCTTGTCCAGCTTCTACCCAAAGTCTCGTCTTGATCTTGTTTGAATAAGTTCAACTCAACTTGCGCGTCTAATCTCATATTTGTTGGGTAGTATCTATCGAAGAACGCAGTTTGTAATGCGTCCCAAGTAGTGATTGATCCAGGTTCTTGAGAATCATGCCATTCACTTGCTCTATCTATAACGAAATACATTTGATCTCTTGTCACTCCTTGCGTAATATAGGAATCACAAATTTGCATGAACTTCTGTACAACATGGATTGGATCTTCGCCAGGTGCTCCTCGCTAATTGCCATAACTCTGAAATTGAGATAACATACCAGGATCGGGTATGAATCTCGTGACATTAATATCTGCAGTGCCAATTCCGAGGGCAGGAGCTCGATATGGAGCTTGTTCAAGGCCATTGACGAACCATGGATCATTGTTCTGAGGAGGTTGAACTTGTGGAAGGTTTTGACCGTTCTGTTGATTCAATTGTTGATTTTCGATTCCTTCAATTTCCGCTTCTCTAGCCAACCTCTCTTCTAACTCTTTTGCTTTAGCTTCTCTCTTTCTTTTGTTTGCTTCTCGGACTAGGTTTTCAGGATTCTCAAGGATCATGAGATCTTCAAGCATATACCAAAACTTGTAAACCTGAGAAAGAAAGACAACATAACGCGTAAAACTGAAAAATAAAACTAAAACAATTAAACTACTAAATATTAACACCGGGGTCACACCCTACCGTCCCCGGCAGCGGCGCCAAAAACTTGGTGAGTCCTGGTGTGTTAGAAAATAATAAAGATAAAATAGAGGAACCACTAACTGCAAGTGTACAGTTGTCCCAAGTAATATATGATAAACAAGTTCGTTCTCAGGGACGGATTAGGCACAACTCAGGTATTGATCGAATAGTAAGAATAATTGCTTAACTAGAAAAATAAAATAAAGATTTTTGTTTTGTTTTTATAAAATTAAAGATGCAAGAAAATAAATTACGGAAATAAAAGAAAGAAAATAAAAGAGATTTAAACTTCTAAAGAGAAAGAGTACTTGATCCTCGCAAGGGTTTCACCTAACCTATCTAATTAATGCTTTTGTTTAAGGGCTAAACTGGTATAATTGTGCTAGTCGGGACTCTAATATCTCCTAACCCCAATCAGGGTGGACTTAGGAGCTATCCTACGGTATTACGAACCCCGTCAGGGTGATTATAAGCTACTTTCAGATGAATAATAATTTACCTCATTGGTTGCATGGTTAGTTAATCCCGTCAGGGTCAATAACGATACTATGCGTTTATTATCTAAGTCTGTAATTAACCCCCCCCCCCCCCCGGTCAAGGTGATCACTTCCCCACCAAAGTGAATAGCTTAATAACTATTAGCTAAGTTTGATTCATGACTTCAAAATTAGTGATTAAAGCAAAATAATAGTCAACACAAAATACCTAGTCTAATTTAAACAATTAAATCCCAAATTCAGAAAACATAGTTAAACAGAATTGGGTTCAACCCATATAGCGATTCTCAAGTACTAAAGAAATTAGTTCATAAAGGAATTAAAAACTGAAATTAAATAAAAGGAATTCATGTTCAAATACAAAAGATAAATTGATAACCTAAAGGGTAGGATGACTGTTGATGGAAGAACAGGATTCCTCCAGCATTAGTTTTACCTTGCCTTCTTGCTCTTAGTTGAAAACCTTAAGCCTCTTGTGTAATTCTCTGAAGTGTGTGAAAAAAGGCGGCTAAGGGGTGTATTTATAGGTGTTAGAAAGTCCTAATTCGTTTTTACTTGGAGTGGAAGACAAGGCAAGTACTCTTTAATTCACAACCCTAAAATCTAGGAAAGGTAAGATTCTGCTGCTGATTTGTTTTGGTCATATCTCCTTCAATACTTATCCGTTTGACGTGTTCCAATATTCGAAACCACTTGTCTTGGAAAGCTCTATTCACTGGTCTAGACCATTCTCCAAAATTCCTAACCAATCCTAAATTATGAGCTCGTCTTTGAACGTGGCTGGAGTTTCAGATTTATTTGGCAGCTTTATCTTTTCCTTCTTTGCATATATCTTTCATTAATCATCTTATTGCCATGTATATCTCTTTCATTTACTTCTTAGACTTGACTTGGTCTCTAATTAATTACCATATATCTTTTAATACTTCACAATAAATAAATAATTAAACCGCACATGCTTTAAAAATTAATAAATCAATAATTCAAGACTAGAAATAAGAAAGTACACTCTAAAATTAGAAACTCGAATAAAATACTTCCTAACACACTAAAAATACTCTAAGACTTTATTTATCACTTCTCCTCTTGTAGTGGTTTTTCATGAAATTCAAGAACCTACTAACTTTGCACTAAAAATTAATCAAATTAACGCACAAAAGCTCTAAAAATGCAAATAGTCTAAATCCAAGGGGAGAAAGTGTAATATGATGAAATAAGCATAAAAGTCTATCAAATAAGTCAAATATTCACCTACAAGGATGTCTCCTAAGGGCTAATAATTAGAACAAATAGGGAGACATCAGTACATAGGCAATTGCATTAGGAAAGTGATCAAGCCATTCCGTTGTTGCAAAGACTTTGTCAATTTTAGATTTCACTACGTTGTCCTCCGTCCTTCTGTTGGTCTAGGTAAAGTAACTACCGTATGTCTGAATTTCAGTTAGCATATTGTTAGCAATAAAGAAATTAAAGTTAAGGATATGTTGTTGGTTTGCTGGAGACTTGCTGAGCCTCTCGTTTCCAATTGAAATGTCGTTAAAATCACCCAAAATAACAATAGGATCATCATGTTGTATCCTCCATTCAGTAATGAGGTTATAGAAGGCTTGTCGTTCAGAATACAGGTTAGGATCATGCACAAAAACGTAATACAAAGTCATATTATTATCAGTGATAAAAACAAAAATAAAGTGTGGGCTATGGTCCAAGATAGTCATAGTAATACTAGAGTTCCAAACCAACAAAAATCCCCCCGAGTGATCTTGTCTACCATGGGGGTTTACCACAAAAAAGTTGTCAAATTTCAAACTACGCACCACCAACGGAGCATCCTTCTCTGACAACATCGTTTCACAAAAACAAGCAATAGTCGGTCGATGTTCATCCACCATGGCCTTCAGAATCTGGACTGTCAAGGGGCCCTAATCCCTTGACAGTTCCAGAATATTGTGTTCATTTCCCTACCGCGACCAAAACCGGGTGGCCGCTACCTCTAACTTGCCTTAACCAAAGTGTCTCGATATTACCAAAAATTCTATGGACTTCCACCGAAAAACCAACTAAAATTCAAAGAGCAGCTTTAAAATTCACAAAACATAATAAGTTACCTGTGATTTGTAGTTGTACATAGATACTTTTCCACTAGAGTAGTTTACCAGCCAAGGTCCACCAATATTCATAAGATCTGCTCTCTTTTGAGTTACCAAGTGAAACCATAACTGGCCATCGATCTCCATGTAGATGTAATCACGTATGCTCCTATGTGTTGCAAATTGGATCCACAATTGTCGATCAATCTCTCCATATTCCGCTCTCTTTTGAGTAACACAGTGAAACCATCTATGGCCATCGATATCCATACACGTTGTTATGTTGATGTAATCAGGAGTGCACATTTGAGTTGCAAAGTACATCCCCAACTGTCCATCAATATCCATTCGCTCTATACTTCTTGGAGTTACTAAGTGTATCCTAAAATGACCATCGATCTGTAAATATGCTACAGTGCTATTGCTCTTCCCTTGAATTTCTATCATCTTTCTCAAAGTCAAGCCACTTCTCTGATTGTATTTCATTATTGTTTTATCATATATCCATATTGTGACCCTACATAAGTATTGTCCTCTTTCCTTTCTGCACAGATTTATTAGATACAATTTGTACCAAACTATTTCCTCCTCGTACTTAATATAATCTGAATATCTAACATCATTATAAAAATTAAAAGTGCACTTCTTACTCAAAATTCCCACCACCAAAACTAGAAAATTCATCTCCCATCCATTCTTACCAAAATTAGGAGCTAAATCAGTGATCTCTATTTCTATACCAGCGTCTAACGAGCACAATCCCAATTCAGTGCTCCTCTTATGAGTACTCACTATCGCATTAATACAGTAGCCTCTTCTGAATTGCATCTGCTCCCTCCTTTGAATCATATAAACGTCCCATATATTAACATCCCATAAATCTAAAACCAAAGTATACGTATATATCCAATCCCATCTTTTAATCCAGGTCCAATTTAAAAGGTTAAGAGTCTCATAGGTCCAAAAACTAATTTGTATTGTTTTCCTGGCGTTGCTCCTAATCCAAACAGACACGTGTAAAGCCTCATTTGCCCACAAGGCCTACAAAGGGGGCATGTCCAAAAGACTAGCCCAAAGTTCACAATACATCTTCGTCCCCGTAATACCCAACAACTGCTCGGCCATCCCAATCACTGTGCCCGTCATCTTCCACCAATCCATGAATCCAGCCTCCCCACAACAACTCTTTTGACTCAGCGTGCAATAGCGTTTCTTCCGTGTAATTACTGTATTTCTTTGCCTCGCGACAAAACCATCTGGTCCATTGTAGCAAGCCCTTGCCTGGTGACTCTTCTCACTCCACAGACTGTACCCATTAATCTGTTCTCCATTGAAATTGATCTTGCTCCGACGCGACAGGAGGCCCCATAGAGACCCGCCGCTACTCATTTCTCTGCGTGTTCTCTGTCGTGGACCCGAACCCATAAACTCTGAGTTCTCATCTGTAGATAATCCCAGTGGAGTCGAGAAGGTATCAGTCCGGTATCTAGTGTTAATGGTGAAGTTCTTCAAGAATACCAGTTGATATTCAGTCATCCAACCCAGTAATTCAACCAAAATCTCCACGTATACCCCATCTAATAGGACTTTCCCCATTGATAATTCGTAATACTGTTCTTAATCGTTGAAAACACTGTTTTGCATCGACCCATATGCTTATCAGTGATTAAAACCTCGTACCAATTGAATATGTAATTGAAATCAACAAGAATCGATTTAAAACTGAACGAAGCCCTTCTCCTGCGCTCCAACACGTTTCGGTTACCATCCGAAGTAATACCCATATCTAGATCAGTAAACAAATCAAGGACGAGTAAGAATTGCTGCTGCTCAAGAATAGTATACCAAAGCCTCTCTAAGAATCGAAGAAAGAAAGATTAAAACGTATATTTAATTTAGCCCTAAAAATCGCACGTCCTTAGGGTGAACTGTGTGCCTTTTTCGTATTAGATTCAGTCGAGGTCGAGTTATTAACAAATAATTTGTTTTTTATAGGTTTAATAATATATTTATTACTACTAAAACATTAATTTACATATCATAAATATTAAAGAGTTAACGAACGAGTTCGAACAATTTTTTTTTATGGTTTGTATAAACAAACTTGTTTTTTTCTGTCAGAGCTCAAATTGGTCGAACACCATCAAGAATTTCCCCAAAACAACATCTCACAACCCTTACAGTATAATCCCGTTGGGCTCATCTCAAACCTAAATTCTTGTCTCCACACCTTACGGAGGTGATTGGATCTGATCGGAATTCGTAACAGAACATTCAAAAGTACCCTCGTCCCCAAATCATCAAAGCTAACCTATTTCCCTATAATCAAAATCTTTTTAACTGCAATCTCACCAAAAATCGTTTTCTGCTCACGTCATTATCTCGAAGGCATAGCGTCATGAAGCTGAGCGGCTCTTCAATTTGTTCTTCTTTGTTCTACTTAAGATCTTCTGTTTCTTCCTTGAACAAAATCGGTAACCCATTTCCCCTCTTCTTTTATTCTTCAATTCCATCTTTTGATGTTATCGATAATGCCAAAGATGCTCATTTTACTGTGAAAGAAATGATTCGAACGCAACCCAAGCTTTCTGCTATAGACTGCACTAAGCTATTAAGTAGTGCTGTGAAAATGAAAAGTTACTCCTATGCTCTTTCTCTATTCAGAGAAATGCGTGTTTTTGGTGCTCCGGTAAATTTTTACACCATGAATATAGCTATAAATTGTTGCTGCTCTTTGAAAAAAAACAATATGGGTTTTGCGATATTAGGCTGTCTCTTCAAAAGCGGTCATGTTCCTAATGTGGTTACCTATACCACCCTGATAAAGGGCCTCTTTAGTGAAGATAGAGGAGATGAGGCTGTCAGATTATTCCTAAAGTTAACAAGTGAAAAACTTTGCGAGCCATGTGATGAATTTACTTTTGGTGTTATCATAAATGGTCTTTGCAAAAGTGGACATACGGTCAAGGCTCTTGAATGGCTACGTGTATTTGAAAAGGGGACAATTAAACCTGACATTCAATCTTATAACACCATTGTTGATAGTCTATGCAAGGATAGCATGTTAGATGATGCCATTGAATTATTTTCTGAGATGAAAGATAAGGGCATAACCCCAGATGTTGTCACTTATTCTTCGTTGATTTATGGCTTCTGTAACTTTGGTAGGAAGGAAAAGGCTGAGGTGTTGTTGATTGAGATGTTGGGTTATAAAGTCATTCCAGAGGCACGTACATTCAACAAATTGGTGGATTCATATGGTAAAGAAGGATTAGTGGAAGATGTAAATAGATTTATAGAGATGATGATCAATATAGGAGTAAAACCAAATTATGTTACTTATAATACATTGCTCGGTGCATATTGTTTGCAAGGTGAAATGGAGGAAGCTATGGGTGTCTCGAGTACTATGATATCTAGAGGTTGTGATCCTGATATTAAAACATATAACATGCTAATTAATGGTTTGGTGAAGAAAGGGTGGTTTGATAAGGCTTTCCAACTTTATGAAGATATTCCTTCATATATGAAGAAACGTGGGTTCTTGCCAAATAATGTGACGACCTACAATGTTATAATACAGGGGTATCTGAAGAAAGATAAGAATGAAGAGGCAATTCAATGAAATGAAACAACATGGTTTCTCAGTGAATGCAGCTACTTGTGACATCATAAATGAACGAGGTTCTCAACATCCTAAGCTTCTTAGTATGATTTAGTATTAAATGATGATTTGTCTCTTTTATCACAGTAATATAACAAACTACGTTAAGGAAGGTTCAAAAGATGTATAAACTTATTAAATTAAATTAAATATGGTTGTCAAAAGATGATTTGGTGCTCAAGCAACACATTGCTTGAATACCTTGCAAAGTTTTCCACAATTTTCATTTCTTTCTCTAACATATACTGTAGTCAAGAACAACTCAACATTTCTTACTCATTGACATTATAAAGTATTTGTGAATGGGTAAAAGTCTATAGCTGCAAACTAAGATGGTTAAATTCAGTTAAACGATAGCAAATATTTAGCCTGTGCTACCTTTACATCAGCCCATGCTGGGTTTCTATAATAGTAATTTAAACACTGACTTATATTAATTTAGCCATATTATATTTAACCATTTATATACAGATATAGAAACCTTAAGAGTTTACCAATACTTACATGTGAGTATCTGCAACAATTAAAGGGATGATCGGACAAACCCTTAAATTTAAAAGCTGTGATAACACCAACACAATCACGATTCAATCTTACACTAGGATCATTAGGAGTTCCAAGGCCACCTTTCTTTACATTTTATATACAAATAGTTTGTATGAATACTCAATTTTTTATATGGTATTGATGGTGCATATGAATTTTTCAGTTTTAATTGAAAAACTATCTGCCTTCAATTATTGAATTTTAATTCTGTGCATAATTTTGCTTCGTCGGTGGAGAGAGTATCCGCAAATGGAGCATTGCATTGGACTGTAAAAAGTAAAGTGATAATATCTTTTCTTTTAGTGTGAGCACTGAAATATTTCAAGACAAAGCTTCCTAAAACAATCACTTATATTGGTATCAATTTGGCAAGATTTTCATAGTCTTAAATGATTCTCTTGCATTTGTTGCCATTAAAGATATCTATAATTTTGGACAAAAATTTGCGAAAGATATGGGTAATAAAGCAATACGACATTGGTGGGATCTTGGACGAATATTTGTTGATTTATGAGTAATAATCCACTTTATTCTTGTTTCTTGTGTAAAATATGAAGCCATACTTATTGAAATAAAAAATTTGTAATTGTGTGTCCTTGATACTCATGAAATGACTATTATAGGCTATGGTCATAGGCTATCTATAGTGGAAGGGGAAGCGTGGTCGGTCTATTTTGCTATGAGATCAATTGCGGAACTTGGAATTAAGAGTAGCTATTTCTACTCGGATAACCTTGAGATAGTTCAAGGTATTAATCGAGGTGTAAGGATCGACTGGAGGATTCGCCCCATGATTTCGGAAGCATGGAGGTGGATAGGACAATTCCCGGAGTGGAAAATCAATCACGTTAAAAGGAAGTTTAATGGAGTGGCTGACATTCTCGCTCAATGCGCCATGAATAATATGGATATATCTAATTGTCCTCGTAGGTCTTAAGGTATATTCGATGTGTATCAGATATCGATGATATTTTTCTTAATATTGACAAAAAAAGACTATCTATAGTGATGGTTTACAAGGAGAAGTTAGTTTCTATAAAGTAAGAAAGGTATATGTAACAATGAAGTATATACCTGTCTTTTGATGAATTACAATATTTGAGTTACACTATTCTATTTCGTGATTTGTGTTTTATAATTATTATAATTGCTTTCGTCTGTTATTTGTCTTGACCTACTGAAAGTTGTGAAATCTATCAATAATTATTTAAATTGCAAAAGAATTTTCGGCCTTTATATTTGTGGTATTTGTTTAAAGTTGTTAAATAGAGACTTTTGGATAGGGAAGCAAAAGGTGACCCATGATATCACTTATCTGTCTTGATTGCCCAAATAATATTAATTGTCGTGTACAGTTTACTCGGAGTGTCACATATTATACCATAAAATCGAGGTTGATGATGGGTGTGTAAGTGCATCTGTTTGAGGCGTTAAAGAGCCTAAATTACATTGGTTGTTTCTCTACATGTTTTATTCATTTTTATAGAGTTTCTGTGGCAGTTATACCTACTAGCCTTGTCCATAATGACACGATCTTTGGACAATAAGTAAGTAGAGATGGTTAGTTTCCATGTCGTTCTCAAGTAAACAAAATTCTGCTTGAGTGCGTCTTGAGAAGGTGGATTCGACGTTCTTCATGTCAAAATAATCTCTTTTGGTCCTAACCTCTCCTATTAAAGGTTGGTGATATTCCTTATCAAGTACCCCTTTAAACCATAAAACAATGGTCATGGGTTTTGTAGGGTTTACTCTGATATGTAATCTTAACTCGTAGGAGCCTATGTTACTAGTTGATTGAATACAAGCCTGATGCCTCGAGTTGTAATTACATCTATCTAGAGTTTCTTTTCCTCTTCTTTAGCTTTCCCAAACTTTTGAGAGAACCTTAAGTGTTAAGCTCTCCAGATTCCTGTTTTCCAGAGGTAATTCTACATTCCATTTTATTACTTTAGCGTTATGTCTTAATGGCGGTGGGAAATTAATCAAAAATTACAAAAATCACTCGCGACTAATTCATATCAATAACGACTACTTTAAGTAGTCGTTAATAGCAAAATTAACTAACGACTACTTTGTAGTCGAGAAATGTACAACGTAGTCGTTAAAGGAATTTAGTCGCTAGAGATGCTAATCTTTAGTGACTACTATGTGTAGTCGCGAAAAGTTTAGTCGCGAGAAGCTCGCGCGGGAGTAGTGCTTCTTATTAAAAGTATCGTGCGAAATTCATATTTTATTAATTTGTAGATAAACTGATATATCACTAAGTTGATAATTTAGAAATGATCTTTCTGTATGTATTTGTTTGCGAAAAACATTGCAGATATTGTTCTAAAAAGGATAATGGGATACTATATATCCTAATTTTCTTGAATCTTTATTTGGTCAGCCATCTTTTCTTGGCGCATATTTTTGTGTTGTTTTGACAATAAAGTATAGGTTAATTTTGCATAACATAGGGACAATTACATTAAACTTGTTTTCAGGTAGAGATCACTTTTAAGAAGATGGAATCAAACAGCAAACTTAGCATGAAAATACTAATTGACAGAAAAGGGAAACGAGTTCTTTTTGCCGAAGCAGACAAAGACGTTGTGGATTTTATGTGTACCTTCTCTTCCTCTATGCATCTTGATTTATTGGAGGGATGCATGGGTAAACTTTATGGAAGCGTTGAGAATTTGAATAAGAATGGTTATGCATCTTCATCATCAACACTACTAGAAATCGCCTGTTTACCGACGAGAGATCACCGACGAATCACGGGTCGTCGGCAATCGTTTAAGATTACCGACGACAATGTTGTCGCTAATAATTGTCGACAACACGTCGTCGTTAATAGTATCGACTTCGTCGTTAATCAGTTGTTTTGAATTTTTATTTTTTTAAACATAAATTTGTCGTCGCTAATGCTAACGACGACGTTTTTCGCCGGTAATTAGCGACGAATTTTTTAGAATTACCGGCGAATTTACCTGTCGTCGGTAATTTGTGCATGTATATTTTAGAGATAGCAGTTTTTTTACCTCATAAAACACCCACACACACCCTAAAACATCTCCGAATTTCTCCCAAAAAATCCCAGAATCCCCCCCCCCCCCTAATTGATTCTCCAATTTGTCTTGCACCATTCCCGGGTCCATAATCAAGGTGGGACATTATCAATATCCATTTTCATCACAAAATTTAAGGTAAATTCATGAAAATCCATGTTTTTAAAATTTAATTTTTTATTTTTGAATTGTGTTTAATTGTTGATATATGATGTGATTAGGTGAATTAGTACATTGTCTAGGTGGGTTGTGGTCATCAATCCTCTTCTTAACCATCCAATTCAAGGTATTTTCAAGAAATTTCATGCTTTTTCATTTTTTTTAATTGATATATGTTAGTTGCTATAATTAGACATGATTAGGTTGATGAATTACATGTGATTTGGTTTACTTTTTTATTATTATGTCTTGTAGTATGCATGTTTGGTTGTATTTAATTTTTTGTGTTCATATATTTTTATTTGTTTTATTAATTATATGAAATTTATTATCTATATATTGTGTTGTAATTTTATTTATTCAATGGTTTGTAATTTTATTCATTCAATGGTTTGTAATATTTATTCATTCAATGGTTTGTAATTTGTATTATGTCATTTATTGTGTTGTAATTTTTATTCTTCTTTTTAATTGGGTTGTAATAATTAAATATTTTATTTGTCTAGTTGTATAAAATTGTTGCCAAGAGATGAATCTGGATTTGGATAAGAGTTGGATCGATACAACTAATTATTATACGAAAGAATATGTATCTGGGGTTTTTCGTTTTATCGCATATGCAGAGAAAAATCAAGATTGTACCACTGGTTACATGTCTTGTCCGTGTACGAAGTGTAATAATTACTCTCGAAAACCCATCGACAAAGTTAGGGCCCATCTTCTAAAACACGGTTTCAACAAATCATATCTTGTTTGGACAAAACACGGCGAGAACGAGGTGGTAATTCCCGAGACAATTCAAGTACCAAACATAGATATCGAGATGCATCGTGTTTATGAGGATGTGAGACAAAGTTACTATGTTGGTGGTCATCCGGGAGATATTGAAATGAGAGACGCACATCTTCCTACTCAAAACAGTTTTGATTCATTGTTCGAAGAATTGGAGACAGAATTATATCTTGGTTGTACAGCGATGAGTTCCTTGAATTTCATTGCCAAGCTTATGCACGTAAAAGTAAAGAACAAGTGGAGTAACACATCATTTACCGAGTTGTTAGAGTTGGTTGGTCGTGTTTTACCGAAACCTCACAACTTGCCCGATTCTTATGAAGCATGCAACAAGAAACTTAAAAGTTTGGGTATGGGGTATGTTACTATCGATGTTTGTTTGAATGATTGTGCCATTTTTTACAAGGAGAATGAAAAACTCGACAACTGTCCAGTATGTGGTGAATCAAGATATGACCCGAAGAAGGGTAACAAAGTACCGCATAAGAAGTTTCGTTACTTTCCGATTGCTTCGAGATTGCAGCGACTATACGCTTCGAAACAAACCGCTGAAGAAATGATATGGCACCATACCGGAAAAAGTGCCGATCCAGATGTGTTGCGTCATCCGGTTGATGGTGATAGTTGGAAGAGATTTGCAGCGCTACATCCTGAGTTTGCCAGTGAACCTCGGAATGTATATTTGGGCCTGGGGCTCGATGGGTTTTGTCCGTTCTCCATGCAGAACAACTCCTACAGTATGTGGCCTGTCATATTGACCGTCTACAACTTGCCACTGTGGACATGCATGAAGGAGACCACATTTCAGCTTTGTTTGTTGATTCCGGGTCCCCGCTCACCCGGAAAAGACATGGATGTCTTTCTCCGCCCTGTTATAGACGAGTTGGACATGTTGTGGAAAACAGGTATCCATACGTATGACGCCAACACGAAGCTAATGTTTTTAATGAAGGTTTGTGTTTTGTCCACGACCAATGATTACCCCGCTCGGTCATACGCTTCAGGATGGTCGGGTCAAGGTTACATGGCTTGCCCAGAATGCATGGATTCCACTCCTTCGTTGAAGGTGAGGAAAGGGGTTGTTTAATTTGATCATAGACGTTGGTTACCTATCTAACATAATCTCATAGATGATACGGTTTCGTACCAGGAAATCGATAAACGGGCCCCACCGAGGAAACATAGTCCTGCTAGTATTCAGACACAGCTTGATGGGCTTCCGATTGTGTTTCCCGGTAAACACAAGGATTTTGGTGGCAAGGTGACGAAAAAAACAGGTCCTCGTGAGTCCAACTGGAAAAAAAAGAGTATTTTTTATCGTTTACCGTATTGGTCAGAAAATTTGTTAAAACATAACATCGATGTAATGCATTGCGAGAAGAATGTGTGCGACAGTTTGCTTGGTACGGTTATAGGAATTGATGGTAAAATAAACAAAGATAACGTGAAGGCGCGAGTGGATCTTAAGGATTTGGGAATTAGAAAGTAGTTGTGGCTCTCATCCGTAAAAGGTAAGACGATACTAAAGCGTGGAAAGTATACGTTATCAGCGGAGAAGAGGAAGATTTTTCTTGAGTGGTTACAAGCACAAAGGTTTCCAGATGGTTTCGCGTATAGTTTGAGGAATAATGTTCACATTGATACGGGAAATATTATTGGAATGAAATCGCATGATTGCCACGTTATGATGCAGTATCTCTTTGTTTGTTGTCTACCCGGTCTTTTAGAGGATAAGCCGATTAGCGAAGCGGTAATTGAGTTAGCGAACGTGTTTAGAGTTGTTTGTAGCAAGAATTTGAGTAGGAAAAAGTTGTTAACCGGTAAGGCAAAAGTGGCTGAAGTAATGTGCAAACTTGAAACGATCCTGCCTCCTACATTTTTTGACATAATGATCCACTTGGTGATACACTTGTACGATGAAGCATTGCTAGGGGGCCCGGTTCAAATGCGGTGGATGTACCCATTTGAAAGGTATTTGAAAAAGTTGAAAGAGTATATTCGAAACCCGCTAGACCAGAGGGTTCAATAGCCGAGGGTTACGTGGCGGAAGAGACGTTGAATTTCATATCCAGGTACCTTTAGTGAAGAAAAAACAAAGTTCAACGTTGTTATTTGTATTTATATATTTATATTTATATATTTTATATTTATATTTATATCCAGGTACCTTAGTGAAGAAAAAACAAAGTTCAACGATCCAGACAGATACAACGAACCACCGCCAGTGCATAGAGAGTTATCCGTTTTCAACTCCTAGTGTACTCCAGTTGGCAAGAAAGTATCTGGTGCTTTAGCGTATAAAGATAAGGAGCACGTTATTTTTTATATTTTGAATAACTGCGACGAAATCGAGACATTTAGGACGTAAGTAACGTTGCTATTTATATATTTATATATTTATATATTTATATATATATTTATATATTTATATTTATATATATATTTATATATTTATATTTATATATATATATATTTATATTTATATATTTATATATTTAATGATATATTTATATACCATTTCAATTATAGTGAACACAGATCGACACTTTCGGGAACGATTGACGAAATAAATTATATGCACCGTCAAATGTTTAAGGATTGGTTTTTGGATAAGGTATGTGACCTTGCAGGTTTAAATATATCTATTTATTTTCAATGTATCTCATGTTTTTTTATGACAGGTTCATGGAATGGAATCCCGTAGTGATGCGTTAGCTACCCCTGAGATGGTGTCATTGGCAAACATGCCTTATGGTGCGGTGCATATGTACGATTCATGTGTTTTGAACGATGTAAAGTGGATAACAAAGAGTAAAGGAGAAAAAAGAGTGACGCAAGATTACGATGTATGTGTCATTTACGATGGGTCACCATATTACGGTGAATTATTGAAAATATTGGAGCTAACGTACACTGGAGGGTGCTCGGTTGTTATATTTGTTTGCAAGTGGTACAAGGAGAGTGAATCAAGGACTAGACACGGGGTAACCTTTATCAACACAGCAAGCGTTGGTTGGCCAAACGAACCATACATTCTAGCATCGCAAGCGAAGAAAGTGTTTTATATTGACGAGATTCGTGCAAAGAAAACATCTAAAGAATGGAAGGCCGTTTGGGAAATAAACGATCGGCATGGATGGAGTCCCGAGTTATGGGGTTCGGAATCATTAGCTACCGATAGCGGGAGAATAACAATACCTTTGGTTAACCCTGGTACTGATTCCGGTCCGATGAACTTGGCAAGTACGGAGGAGGTCGAGATTGACCCATCTCATTTTCGTATTCAAATGCCTTTTGAAATGATTACTGATGAGAACGAGGAATTGGAGGATGACACGTGGGAAGAATATGGAGACGAAGAACCTACTGAGTTTGATAGTGATGGTGAGCCTATAGTTGACATTGGAGATGAAACTGACTAGTTGAAAAGTTTATCTGTTTTTTTATTTATTACACATATTTGTGGTGTTTTGTATTTGAATTTGAACTAACATTTGACTCGTATAGTTGACCAAACAGTCCAAACACTAACATTTGACTCGTATAGTTGACCAAACACACCAAACACTAACATTTGACTGGTATAGTTGACCAAACACACCAAGCACTACCATTTGACTGGTATAGTTGACCAAACACACCAAACACTAACATTTGACTCAAGTTTGACTCGTATAGTTGACCAAACACACCAAACACTAACATTTGACTGGTATAGTTGACCAAACACACCAAACACTAACATTTGACTCAAGTTTGACTCGTATAGTTGACCAAACACACCAAACACTAACATTTGACTGGTATAGTTGACCAAACACACCAAACACTAACATTTGACTCGTATAGTTGACCAAACACACCAAACACTAACATTTGACTGGTATAGTTGACCAAACACACCAAACACTAACATTTGACTCGTATAGTTGACCAAACACACCAAACACTAACATTTGACTGGTATAGTTGACCAAACACACCAAACACTAACATTTGACTCGTATAGTTGACCAAACAATCCAAACACTAACATTTGACTCGTATAGTTGACCAAACACACCAAACACTAACATTTGACTCGTATAGTTGACCAAACAGTCCAAACACTAACATTTGACTCGTATAGTTGACCAAACACACCAAACACTAACATTTGACTCAAGTTTGACTCGTATAGTTGACCAAACAGTCCAAACACTAACATTTGACTCGTATAGTTGACCAAACACACCAAACACTAACATTTGACTGGTATAGTTGACCAAACACACCAAACACTAACATTTGACTGGTATAGTTGACCAAACACACCAAACACTAACATTTGACTCGTATAGTTGACCAAACAGTCCAAACACTAACATTTTACTCGTATAGTTGACCAAACACACCAAACACTAACATTTGACTCGTATAGTTGACCAAACAGTCCAAACACTAACATTTGACAGGTATAGTTGACCAAACAGTCCAAACAATAACAAGGAATAAATGAATAAGATTGAAGAAATATTGTATGGAAAAAAAAGAAACAAATAAAAGGGGAAGCATAGAAAATTTATAAAAGAGAAAGAATAAAGTATTTTTTTTTAAAAAAAATTACCGACGATGCTCACGGGTTTAACGACGACATTCATCGTTTGAATGTCCTCGGTAAATTTTTAACGACGAAACGCATACCATTCGTCGTCGCTAATTGTTCCCAAAATTTTCATTGGTCAACATGGGCGGTCAAGTTTCCCGCCCATGAAAATTATCGACGAGGTTTTGGGATTAGCGATGCCAGTCTCGTCGTTAATTCGCTAGCGTCGTGCGTACGGAGTGGGCCACGTGTCCACGATTACCGACGAATTACTAGGGATTACCGACGACACGCCTTGTCGTCGGTAATTTCTTTTCCTATATGACCTGACCGAGCTCATTTCTTACTCAACCTCCACAAAAATTACTCCAAAAAAACGCCATTTCCTGCCATTCCAAGCTATTCCGAGGCAATCCAACAACAAATCCAACAACAAGGTAAGCTTAATCCTTCCATAAACACCATTCAATTTCTAGTTTTTAATTTTTAATTTCTATTTCTAATATCTTTTTTGTTTGTTTTGTTTTTTGTTTCCTTGTTTCTGGCATGGATTCATGGATGAAAACTACACATTATCCACGTAACAGGTAACAATTTTCGATTTTATTTTGCTTTTTTTTTTGGATTGATTTTTTTTGTGATTGTAATGATGTTTATAGCTTAATCCGAATTTTGATGATGTTATTTTAGGTTGTTTAGTATATTTTTGGAATTAAAAACACAACAAAATGATGAATTTATGATTTTTTTTAGAAAACTAGGGTTTTGATATGATTTTTGTGATTTTTGATATGTATGATATGATTTAGATATGATATTTAGAGATTACAATACTTGTTATGTGATCTAGGGACCTTTTTGCAATATAATAAAATTGTAGGAGTAATTGAAAAATGGACCAAAATGTAAATTTAAAAAATTTAGGGACCTTTTTGCAATATATTAAGTATTCTAGGAATAATTGGAAAAAGGACAAAGTTGCAAAATTAAAAAATGTAGGGACTAAGTTGCAATATATTAAAAATATAAAGATTTAATGAAAAAAGGAAAAAATGAAATATAGGGACCTTTTTGCAATATATGAAATATTTTAGGAATAATTGGAAAATGGACAAAAATGCAAAATTAAAAAATATAGGGACTAAGTTGTAATATATTAAAAATATAAGGACTTATATGTAATTAATTAAATATAGGGAGTAAGTTGTAATATATTAAAAATATAAGGACTTATATGTAATTAATTAAAATATAGGGACTAATAAGAGATATATTAAAAATATAAGGACTTATATGTAATTAATTAAAATATAGGGACTAATAAGAAATATATTAAAAATATAAGGACTTATATGTCATTAATTAAAATATAGGGACTAATAAGTAATTTCTAAAATTGTAGATGGCTGATGTGATGGGACGTGGTCACGATGGTGATGGATTCGGAAGCGATTCCCCCGAGGGGTCCTAATCGGGGACTCCAAGACTGCGACCAACCTTCAGGTAAAAATACTGATTTGATTATATAGATTTTTGAATAAAAAATTAATAAATTTTACTCAATGTAACAGGAAATCCGAAGAGAAGACTTCGGAAACCCCGAAGCACCACCTCTATACGAACCGCCCAAGAGACGCTAAAAAGAGTTGAGTGGCCCATACCGATCGAATTCTCCGTCATCGACAAGACGTGGAATATAGTGGGCCCACACTATAAACACGTGGGTCAGGTGATCGGGCACGCGGTTCGAGAGTTTGTACCCCCCATGTACAAACAATGGATAGAGGTGCCCGAAGGTCGGATAGGGGGTATTTACAGACGTCTTCAAGAATTTTTTGACCTGGATGGGTGGAGGAGAAGAGATGACTGGGAGGACATTTCGGATAAGCTGAACAGTATGTCCTCGGCCTGCTATCGGAGATGGAAATCCGACTTGAAATCGGACTACTACAACAACGGTCTCGATCCCCCGGATGTTAAACCCGAGTATTGGGCTATTGCCAAGAAGAATTGGGACGATGAGAATGCTAAGGTAACAAAAAAAATTATTTATTACATCTATTTTTCATTATAATATTAGATTTATAACTCTTTTGTTTATTATTTGTAGGCCCAGGCGGAGATTAATCGGAAAAACCGGGAGCAGCAGACTAGTTCGAGTAGGGCTGGGTCTCGGAACCTATCCCAGACTAGGGAGGTTATTATGGAGGTATAATTACATTTAATAAAAATATAATTTAGTATTTTAATAATTTATTTATTTTTAGTTATTTAATATTTGGTATTGAAAATTGTATAGGGGACGCTTAAGACCGTGACGAAGGAGCCGATGATTTTCACGGACGAAGAGACCCAAGAGGAGATGGAGCTTCCTCCATTGAACGGCTACTTCGATCATCTTGCATACGATTCGGCTAGTGACAGCTATCGGGACGAGCGATTAGAAAAAGCTAGTGTAAGTTTTTTTTTCATTACTTAAAATTTTTATTTTTAACTTTACTTTGATATTAATCTAATTTATTTTTAAATTAAATCTAATTACAGGCTGTTTTACGGGGGAAGATGCAGAAGAAGGTAGTGGAGGCTGCAGCCGAGGGCACCGAGATTACTACGGAGGAGCAGATGGATGCGATTTTAGAGACCATTATGGAGGTCATGGCCCCACCGAAGTCAAGACATTGGGTGCCTACCATCGGACCGGTCCGGAAGAGATCACGGAAACAAACAAAAGCCGATGCTGCGAGCGAAGATCTACTGAAGGCGATGTTCGCAGGCATGAACGAGCTTCGAGTGACTCAAGGTCTTGATCCTATACCAGATCCATCCTCCACATCGACCAGGCCCACTGCTTCTTCGAGCCAGTCGAGTCAGCCTCCGAGCTTAATGGACACGCTCTTCGATACGTTAAATGGTATGAGGATAGCTCAAGGACTAGCCCCGGTCGCCCATCCCCAGCCCCCCCACCCCCCCCCCCCCCCCCCCCGAGAAGGAGTCCCGAGGAACGAGGAGATGAAGAGAATAATGATGATGATGATGCTTAGTTTGAGTTGGTTTTTTTTAGTTGGTTTGTAATAATTTGACTTTTGATTGGGGTTTTTAAACTTTTGTTGGTTATGATTCGTTTTTTTTAGACTTTTGTTTGGTGTGTTTGAATTCTGTTGACTGCTTATGACTTTATGTAAGACTTTTTTTACGGTTTTAATTGTGATTCAATTTTTTCTATTAATTATTGAATTTTATTCGTATTATATTTGTAATAAAAACAAAACTCAAATCAAAACAAAACTAAAATAATTAAAACAAAATCAAAATAAATTGTATTTTAAAATTTTAAAAAAAAATTGAATTTTAAAATTTTTTGTAAAAAAAAAGAAAAGAATTGCCGACGACATTCTTCATTTGAATGTCGTCGTTAATTGTTAAAAAAATAATTATCTAATCCCGATTTAATGAAAAAAAAAACAAAAAAAAATAGCGACAACCTGTCGTCGGTAATAGTTGTCGGCAAATTGAATATAAAAAAAAGAATAAAGAAATTCAATTATCGGCCACGAAAAAAAAAGAAAAACTAATTACATTTTACCGGCGAGGCTTGCCGTCGGTAATCTTACCAATCAACGACGACGTCGATTCGTCGGTAAGATTACCGACGAATAGTGCTTCATTCGTCGGTAAGTCTTGATTTACCGACCAATTTCTAGGAACGACGTCTTAGCGACGACTCGTCGTCGCTGATCACGTTTAGCGACGAATTATCGGAGTTTACCGACGACACGTGTCGTCGGTAAACAATCGAATTCCAGTAGTGTCATATAACACTTTGGATTTATATTATTAGACCACATTCCAACTAATAGTTAGAATGAACCTAATATGGGTGAAAAACCCAAATAACCCTCCCCTTTTCTATGATTCACTGATAAACTCCCAAAACCTACCTCCAAAACCCATTATACACTCGCAACCCAAACCCAATTCTCTCTCCCTTCTCTGTTTCTATCTTACAAACCATCCCCGCCACCATCGCCCATCCCACCCTACCTCCTTAACCCCCGCGCCACCACCATCACCTCAACACCATCCCCACCCAGAATCACCATCCTCAACACCATTCCCTACCAAATCCACCATCCTCATCACTGTCACCACCTACCATCTACGTCAACAACAAACCAACCCGTGGCCCCTCAACCCCTGCACCACCACCATCAACAACATCACACTCTCCTGTGATGGGCTCACCGTGGTCCATAACCGCCGCCCTCAAAGTCCATATGCCTTCTCTCCCTCATATCCACATGCAACCGAAGCCCTTAACACCAACCCCACCCCCACCCCCACCCCCACCCCCTTCGCCACCCTACGATCTACTGAACGGATATATCTACCATTGAAGACTGCACCCCATCGTGGCCATCTTCACCAACAAACTCGAAGCCGCTCTCTGCACCACCACAATGAAGGTATGACATCGCCGCTTCCAACACCATCTGAAAACCCTACCCCACCATGTGTCCAGCCCAAGAGAAACAACATCGTGGGTACAACCTCCATCTTCATCAGCAGGCTCGTGAGGCTTCACCATCCACACCATGGGGCGAGCCCAATCAATTTCACCATCCACACAATGGGGCCAGCACATTCAATTTCACCATCCACACCATGGGGCCAGTCCATTCAGTTTCACCACTGTGGGTACAGCCTTTGAAGATTAACTCTGGATTTTTTTTTACATTTTGGCTAGTGTTTTTTTTTTTGTTAAAGTTGGTGAGTTTGAGGATGATGTTGTACTTCAGATATTGTTCTACTTCGATCATTTTTGGATTTGATGTTCTATTCAGACATTTTTTTGATGTTTTTGTTCATATGAATATGGTTGTGCATTCTTTATGTTGTTCTACTTCGATCATTTTTGGAATTGATGTTCTGTTCAGAGATTTTTTGATGTTTCCGTTCATATGAATATGGTTGTGTATTCTTTTTGTTGTTCCAGATTTTTGTTGTTTGTTCGAGTAAGTTTTGCAATTCTTTTCATTTGTTGTTGGATATCATTCCCTTGTGTGGGGCAGGTTGATTGGAATGGAACATGGGTACATGATGTCTCCCTATTTGTTCTAATTATTAGCCCTCTGGAGACATCATTTTAGGTGAATTATTGACTTATTAGCTAGACTTTTATGCATAATTTGTCATATTACACTTTTTCCCCTTGGAATTTAACTATTTGCATTTTCTGAGCTTTTGTGCGTAAATTTGACTATTTTTGATGCAAAGTTAAATAGGTTCTTGAATTTCATGAAAGACCAATCCAAGGTGGAGAAGTGAGAATAAAGTCTTAGTGTATTTTAGAATGTTAAGAAATGTTTTTACTCGAGTTTCTATTTTTAGAGTGCACTTTCCTATTTCTATTTCTTGAATTATTGATTTATTCTTTTTAAGCATATGCGGTTTAATTATTTATTTAATGTGAAGCTTTAAAAGATAAATGGTAATGTCTTAGAGACCAAGTCGAGTTAGAAAAGGAAAAGAAAATATATTTACATGAAAATAAGAAGATTCAGGAAGGATATATACAAAGAAGGAAAAGATAAAGCTGCCTTATGAATCTGAAATTCCAGCCACGTTTTAAAGATAATTCCATAACTAAAGATTGGCTAGGATTCTGGACGAATGGTCTGTACCAATAAAAATCCAAGACAAGTAGTTTCATATATTGGAACTTCTCAAACGGATAAGTATTGAAAAAGATATGACCAAATCAAATCAGCAGCAAAATCTTACCTTTCCTAGATTTTAGGGTGACGAATTAAAGAGTCCTTGACTTGTCTTCCACTCCAAGTAAATTCGACCTAGGGGTTTCTAACACCTATAAATACACCCCTTAACCTCCTCTTTTACACACACTTCATATAATTATCAAAGAGGCTTAAGGATACAAGTCAGAGCAAGCAGGAAGGAAGAAAGCTGAGAGCTGGAGACTGTCTATATCTCCGATTCAAAGCCAACCCCAACCTCTTAATTAGGTTTATTTATTTTCTTTCTGTAAAACATTATGTCTTTTAATTTATTTGTTTTAGTTTTATTTTCCGTTATGAGCTAAATTTCTTAAGTGCTTGAGAATCGCTGTAAGGGTTGAACCTTAATTTATTTAATTAATGCTTTCTGATTTGGGATTTTTATAATTTAATTCAAATTGAGTAATTTAGTATTGTTTGTTATCGTAAGTTAATTTCACTATATTTAATTTGGCCAATTAGACATAGGTTTGAGTAATTAGGCTATTCACTTTGGTGGGGAAGTGATCATCTTGACGGGGGGTTTAATTACTGACATAGGTAATAAACATAAGATAGAAATTATTGATCCTGACGGACTTAGTTAATCTTATAGCCAATTGGGTAGAGAACCTGACATTCGAAGGTGGATTATGATCGCCCTGGCGGGGTTTGTAACACCTGAGAATAGCTTCTAAGTCCACCCTGACGGAGGTTAGGAGAATCTAGAATCCAGACTATTACTAGTTACTAATTTGTCCCTTAGAAGAAGCATCAATTAAGTTTATTTTGGTGAAACCTAGCGTGACTCAAGTACTACTCTCTCATCTTTTAGTCTCTTCATATTTACTTTCTTGCATTAGTTTTAATTTTAGTTTAATATTTACTTTAATTGCACTTTAGTCCCTTAATCAAAAACAAAATAAAAATCTTTTTCTTTACTTTCAATTTTCATTCAAGCAACTATTTCCATTTATTGCATAACACTTTAATCATACCTAATCCGTCCCTGATTTCGAAATCCCGTTTACCGGATATTACTTGGACGACCCGTACACTTGCGGTACGTGTCTTGCCTTTTTAGGTGTGTTTATTTAGAACACACTAGGAGACACCAGTACAACCTATTTTTGTGATAAATCGACGCGGGTCTATACCCATTACGGGTATAATATCTGAAAATGGTTGGGTCCGTGCCCATCGATAAAAAAAGATTGAAGTAAAATAGGGATGGGTCCGTACCCATGACGAACAAGGGTAAAAAAGTCAAAAATCCAACCAGAAAATTGGAAAAGTGCCTTACAAAATACCTTTTTGTAACTTGGACTTAAAATATAAAATTTGTGGATTTCATGCCTTAATTTGTATTTTCCTCATAAGTGCTTCCATGTGTTATTTGTCTCTACCTACGACTTGTGAAATCTATCATCAATTATCTAAATTACAAAGAAAGTTCTAGTCTTTATATTTAGGAGGTCTAAAAATTAGCGGCTTGGATTTCTGGAGTGCGGATTCCGCGTGGTTGCACTCTAAATGTGATGGTTAAATCAAGTCTCCTTGGGTTCTCCATCTGTAAAAATCTATAAAACAAAATCTAAAAGACAAAAGCGTAAAATAAAACTAACTGAAATAAGAGCACAAGATATATGCACAAGGACTAACGATGTAGTCCTCGGCAGCGGCGCCAAAAACTTGGTGTCGCGTAAGGTGTGATAAAATAAGAAGATAAATAAACGCAAATAAACACCCTAGGCTAGCACGGTTCCGCAAGTATACAGGACGTATGCAAGTTTTAAATGATAAATAAGATTCGTTCCTCAGAGTCTACGAAGGTTAGGAAGAACTTATGCAATAATCGAGTGCAAATATTAAAAGTTAGAACAAATAATACACAGAGAAATAAAAGACAAATAGATTTTTATTGGGTTTTTTATTAAGAAAATTAAACTAATAAAATAAAGACAAAAATTAAATGCAAGAGAAGCAGATAGTATGAGAGTTTAGCTTGAGTAGTTAGCATGTAATCCCTACTAGTTTTGCCGTTCTAAACATGTAAGGGTGAATCATGTAATATTTCAATAATCGGTTTTAATTGCGCTAGGTAGTTTAAAATTACCTGTGTCAGTAAGGAGTCATAAACAAACTTTTCCTGCAATTGATTAAATGGCAATATACCAAACCATGATGACTATCTAGTTAGGTTGATTTGTCAGGTCTAAACCTCATTCTAGACGTTATGTGCTAATCCTATAGTTAAATATACTGTTGTCAATGATTATCTAACTACTATGAAGGTAATTCTATATGGTCGCGATCCACAAAGAACACATAATATAATTCCAACACATAAACAGAGAAATAAAACATAAATTCAATTTAAAACATATAATTCCCAAATTAGATAGATGTCAACCAAAAATAGGGTTCATACATATATGCTAGAACTCAAGCTAAATATAATTTAGTTCATAATAATGGATGTAAAGAAAGAAATTACAAATTTAAAGGTTGAAGAAGACATCATTGATGAACAACTCCTTCCATACTTCGTTTCTTGTGATGTAAGCTTACTCTTGGCTTAAGGTTTGGCCAAGGATGATTTTCTTGTGATAAGAGGTTGAATTTATAGGGTATAGGAAGACCTAATTCGTTTCTTGGAGTATAAGGTAGGTTTTGGACTCCAAGCCCAACTCAAATTTGTAACCCTAGAATCAAGAAAAGGTAAGATTTTGATGCTGTTTTATTTTGGCTGTAAATTATTCAATACTTATCCGTTTGATGCGTATGAGTAGTCTAAATTCATCTCCTTGGAAAGCTCTTTAACTTTTATGTAGACCATTCTTCCAAATTACTAGCCAATCTTGAGATATAAGCCCATTTGTGGTCGTAGCTGTTGGAATTCAGATTTATTTGACAACTTTATCTTTTCCTTTTCCATAATTCTTGTCTTTATCTCCAATTTCCATATTTATCCTCTTTCCTATAGCTCTTAGAATTAACTTGGACTCTAATTAATTACCATATATCTTTAAAGCTACACACTAAATAAACAATTAAACCCAATATGCTCTAAAAATAATAAATAATTAATTCAAGACACAAAATAGAAAAGTGTACTAAATCATGAGAAAATCAACCTATACTCTAATAAATACACCTAAAATGATGTCTACAAGATAGATTAAATCATCACAAATGAGGAGACATCACTATTATCTTAATTTTATTTACTATTTTTGAAGTCATGAATCAAAAGTAGGTTACAGTAATTAGGCTATTCACTTTAGTGGCGAAGTGATCACCTTGACGGGGGGTTTAATTACTGACCTAGGTAATAGCCATGTGATATTCGTCAATGATCCTAAAGGGCTTGTTTAACCACGAAGCCAATGAGGTAAAAGACTTAACCATTCAAAAGTAGATATAATTGCCCTGACGGGGTTTATAGTACGTAGCAGAGCTCCTAAGTCCACCCTGACGGGGGTTAGGAGATATTAGAGTCCCGACCAATACAATAATACTAGTTTAGCCCTTAAACATAAGCATTGATTATAGAGATTTAGGTGAAACCCTTGCGAGACTCAAGTACCCCTCTCATTCTTGCGTCCAAACTTATTTATTTGCATTATTTCTTTTCAGTTAATCATTTAAGCATTTTATTTTATTGCGTATTTAGTCTTAATCAAAACCAAACAAAAATCTTATCATTTTATTTTTCTGTTTTATAGTTACTTCTACTAGTTTATTAATACCAGTGTTATAATTATCTGTCCTTGCGAACAAAACCCGACTATCAGAGTATTACTTGAACAACCGTGCACTTGCGGTCTATGGATCCTCTACTTTTATTGCATTATTTTATTACACCCCAGGATCCACCAGGGTGGAGGCGACATGGATTATGAAATCCCTTCATATGCAATATTCCATCAGGGTCAATGCGATAGGTTTCTAAGGGGTATTTAATATTGGGGAATAGATTAGATGTTTTGGTCCAAATTTTCTCAACCGCTAAGCAAGTCATTAACATTTAAATTCTAAAGAATCATGTGTACCTTGGATTGTGTTTGCAGTATACGCGAGTCCAAAGGCATGGATACGTGATTATCTATGAGAGGCTCTTGAGAGGTCCTCGAGGAATATTGAGGATCCCATGTTGGTGGTGGAAAATTTCAACTAAACCCGAGGACAAGACTGGGATTATGAAAGGCATCACATCACTCATGACAGGCTTTCAGAGTTGGAAGACTGGATATGAGTTAGTCGACCTGGGTTTCAAAGGACCGAGATTTACTTGAAGCGATTCGTGGAAATTAGGCATGAGAATTACAAAGCACGTGGATTGAGCTTATGGAAATTATCTTTGGTGGGAATGCTTTGATTTTTTGGGAGTTCAACACTTACCATGCATTCACTCTGATCATGTACCGATTCTTATAGCGGTGTGAAAGTCCTAGAGGGGGGTGAATAGGATTACTAATAAGATTAATGCCTAATTAAAAATCTTTTGGACAATAATAAGTTTAAGAGAGAAACTACTAAGTTAACTAAACATATCAAACTCTTAAGGGATCATGCAATGGATAAACTAGAGGTTTGATATATAAGAGATATAAGTAAAACGAGTTTCTAATCTCTTACTACTCTAGATGACAATAGGTTTGATTAACTAGGTAAAGATTATTACGATATTTATACTAGCATATAATCAAACATATAAAGTGCGGAAAGTAAATAGAGTAGGGATTTAAAGTACACAACGATGTATAGTGGTTCGGTTATCCCTACATCCACTACCTAAGGAAGCCTCCTTAGGATTTCAAGCTTTTCACTAAGCTCCCGTGTCTCTCTTAACCGGATCGAGAACACAATAACCCTTACAACCTCTTCGATACCACGAAGGACAAACTCTTGTGCTATCGCAACACAAGGACACCGAGTATACTCCCGATACTCTAATTCTCTCTTAATCTATCTATTACAAGAACTAGACTTAAGAGGATAGATACAAAGTGTTTAAGTGGTGAAATAACTTTGCTAAATAATCTCCTAAAGAGTAGATATAACTATAAGCATGAAAACTCCTTTTGAGTAGATAATAACTTTGAAGCTTCTTGGTTTAAGCTCTTGATCACGCTTGGATGATTAAATTTGATAGCTTGAGACCTCTAATTTTGTAGGAGAATTATATGTATAATAGTTGAAGTGTAAGAGGTGAGTTTCTCCTTCAAATAGGCCATATTTATAGCACAAGAAAGTCCCCAACGGTTATAAAGTTGGTGGGATACTTTGTGCCAAACCGGGTTCCCGGTTTCCCAAATGCGGGTACCCGGTTTTAATTGCAACGGTTACATAACGGCTATAAGGAGCTTGATGTTGACTTGAGCTTCACCAAACCGGGTTCCCGGTTTCACCAAATGCGGGTACCCGGTTCGTACTGACATAGGAATTATGACATTTTGATTCGTTGCTCGGATGGAAAAGTTTTCTTCAGGAGAGTTGTAGGAAACATCATTTTAAGAAACTTTGTAGTTGATCATGAAAGCTAATTCTCAATGTATACATAAGATATGGTTAAATGTATTGGTATGAAAATTAGCTTCTTAGGATATGATAATAAAGCTTTGATCTAAATGATAAAGATTGTGCTTTTTGATGAATTAGAGTGCAAGATAAAGAATATAAATAAAGTATAATTAGCACACTAAACAATAGAGGATTTGTCACATTAAAACAACTTATCGATGGGGGCAATATGCCAACAATCTCCCCCTTTTTGATGATGACAAATCCTTCACTAAAACACCTTAGGAAAGATATGAAAGTTTAATTTCTAAAGGATTTATGCTCCCCCTATCAATGTGCATACAAGATGTTAAGGAATAAAGCACATATGGAGTCTAACTCCCCCTCACAACAAGCATTAAGTCAAAGTGTATTTTTATGAAAATGATATGCATTTGTGAGTTTTGTAAAGTGCAAATTTGGAAAGTTTTAGTGCACATATTTCTCCCCCTTTGTCTTCACCAAAAAGACGGGATAATAAATGTATAACCCATAACTAGAGAAGAAGAGCTAAAACTTAAGTGAATAGTTTTTAGAAAACAATATAAAGAGTTTATAAGTTTAGAGCAAAGAAAACATTTTAACTAATTGAAAGGCACAAAGATCAATTAGATGAAGCATGAAAGAAAAAATAAGGGATAGATATTTTACCAACTTCAAGAACGAAAGAGTTTATATCTTTTTAGCTTTCTTGCAAAAGCGTAAACAATATGGTGTTAAAAGGATACACTCCAAGCTTTTAACAACAAAAGAGATTAGTGCAAGTGATTATATAATCATAAGATATAGATAGTGAGACTAATGATCTTTTAAGAAAGAGTTAAACATTTTAGTTCTAAAGATAGTTGAAAAAGGAGATTTATTTGAAAGAGTTTAGGGGGCAAACCCACTTGAAAGAAGTTTAATTAAGATTATCTCATCCTTTGTTAATAAAAAGATCCTAAGACAAGGTTTTAAAAATACAAGGGGTAAATACCAATTTTGAAAAGTGAAGGGGCTAAGATGTATTTTTCCCAAACTATAGGGTCCAAAAAACCAATTTTAGAATTATAGGGACCTAAATGCAATAGTTCAAATTTTTAGGGACCTAAAAGTAAAAGCCAAATTTTAAAGAGATTTAAGAAAACTATTTGTAAATACAAGAATCAAGACTTTAGGGTCTTAAAAACAATTTTTTCAATACTCTAGGGACCTAAGTGCAATTTGTATGATTTAGAAGATCTAGATTGCAATATCACCTACAATACCAAGAGATAATTAGCAACACAAGATAATAATCAAACTAAGAAAAAACATGATTCCAACACAATTAATTTAATCCAAAACACAACCAATCAAAATCAAAACAAATTCATAAACATAAACCATAATGTCAAATCATTATAAACCGGAACATAGAGAGATCAAACTAACAAAATATGAAAGTGAACAAGTCCAAACAAAGCAAATTCAACAAACGAAACTAAAGACATGAAATAAAAACAAATACTAAAAGATAACGAAGTTAAATTTTTTCTTGAAAAAGCACCCCAAAAACTCCAAGCAAGATAATCAAGAATTCCAAGGAGAGCGACTCCTAGACCTTCTTCCACTTCCAACATCATCACGAAGACATGAAACTTCGTTCTTCAAACCCTCAATTCGATTATTCATGTTTTCAAACCATCCTTTAATTTCCGCAAAACCCTCTTTGAAAACAATTAGCAAGGTAGATTCAACTTTATCAAGATCATCTTTAGTAGCAAAATTTGAAGAAGAACCAATAGAAGATTTAGGACGGGAAGTACGATAAACGAACGAGGAGCAATAGGCATAACCTCACGGGAAGGAATGTTAAGAGACTCAATAGTGGGACCCGAGGAGGTGATATTTAGCCCAACATCTTTCATGATATTTTTTTGAAGATTTTCGGGAAGATGATCAAAGATATGTTTATCAATGTATTCTCCATTGTAAATGAAGATTTTCATAGTTTTCAAAAAAAAAATATCAAACCTCCAAGTTGGTTCAAAATCACGAGGGTCAAGAGAGGGAGATATTTTCTTAACATTGACCATGAGATAACTAAGAGCAATCCCGTATGGTAAAGTGGAGTTCGAATGAGCACGATAATCCATGTTACGAATGAAAATTTTACAAAAATTGATAGGCCTTTTTGAATAAAGAAGAAATAAAAGGATTGCTTCATAGGGAGCAATTGTTCCATCCTTTCTATCTATTCCTAAAAGACAAAACAAGATAATTTTGTGTGCCAAACGAATATCCGGAGAGAATAAACTCGATAACCAAGGTTGAGTATGGAATTGAATCATTTTCGATGACATAAAAGCTTCAACCTCGTTAATCAAAGGGATATCAATAATTTCTTTACTTCTATTCCAACCCGAGACAATAAAAATCTCATATCCACTATTTTGAAGTTTAAAATCTTTTTCAATAGTTTTAGGATTAATTGAAAGGTTTTTGTTTGACACAATTGTTTTTAAAGAGCAAGATTCACAATCTAGAGGATGGATGTTTTTGTAAAAATCACTAACTAAGGATTGATAAGAATTATTTTCTAAAGATAGGAAAAAATCTAATCCTTAATATTGAAATAAATGGAAAAGATTAGAATTTGAGTCATTTACCAAAGAGATAGAAGCACTTAGTGAAAGAGATGAAATTGATCTTTCCCAAAGAACCTTGATGTTTTTCCTCACCATTCTATGTTTTGTGGGTTCTTCTTCAATGTCTAAATCATCTATATCATCTTCATAAATTGAATCTATTTCAAGTTCTTCATCTTCTTCATCTATGATTCTTTTATTTTTGGAAGCCCTTGAAGCTCTTGAAGCTTTGGAAGAAGAATAAACCATGTGAGCTTTGTCTTTGGAAGCCATGACCAAAGAGAGGATAAAGGTTTAATGGAGGAGTAAGGGTTTTGGAAGATGGGTTTCGTTTTTGAGAGAGAGAGGAGAAGAAAACGTTTTGAAGAGTGAAAGAATAAAAGAGAAGAACAAGGGTTTTGACCGATCGGATTATACACTGCATCGAAACCGGGTTCCCGCATTCACCAAAGCCGGGTACCCGGTTTCCTTTCGTAGGCCTCGACAAAAGGGTTAAAAATGGGAAAAAAGCATTTTGCAAAATTACCCGAAACCAATTCGAAAGCTCCCCAATAGTTTAGAAATATTATAAAACTTCCAAAATAATTTTTGTTATGAAAAAATATGAAGAGGAAATCACGAAAATCATGAAAACAGATTATTGCACAAAGACCCCTATATTTTTTTAAAAGTACAAAAAGACCCAATGTAAAAACTAAGCAATTTTAAGCATGAAAAGGTCAAGACTTACAAGATATTAGCACATATAGGATAAAGCACATAAACACATAATAAAAACACAAACTAAAAAAGAAAAGAAGGAAAGAATTCACCGGATTTTTCTTTTACGAGATTTGAGCGTCTTTTTGTATATCATTTAAATTTCTTGACGCTCAACACCTACAATAAGATATTACTATGGTATCCAAGGTGAAATGGATCCGGAAATATGATTAGCATTTTTCACGATCCATATCGGTTTTTCCCACGAGGGTATCAAAGACCCGTATTCAAGTTGTTTGTGGTAATGACACGTAGAAACATGATGACCGGGTTTACCACAATAATTGCAAGAACTTCTTTTTCGAATAGAACTACCATGAGAAGGTTTTGAACACGATTTTTTCTCGTTCTTTTGAATATCCAAATTATCACTCAAATATAATTTTTCTTTAAAAAGATCATTTGAATAAAAAGGAGTGACATTCAAGTAGGGATGATTTTCTAACATTTTAAGAGCAAGGGAAAATGCTTCATCCACTTTTTCAAAACCTTCTATATTTTTCTTCATAAGATGTTGACTTTTATTTGAAGAGAAAATATTTTCAAAACAAGGGTTTTTAGTATTTCCTAAAATATCATCTAAAGTGATACAACAATTAAAACAATTCTTTTGTTCAACTTTAGCCTTTTTCAACATAAGATTATTCAAATGGATTTGAGAGTCAAGAATATTTAGAAGGGATGAAATATGCCTAATATCATCATAATTATATGGAGGTGACAAAGAGTTAGGATAGATTGCTACCTCATGGTTTGGTTTAGGATTGTCATGAGATTCATCATGAACTAATCTTTCCTTTTCTTCTTCATTCTCGATAATTCCATATAGAAACTCCAAACGATCCCAAAGCTCTTTTGCCGAATTACAATCTAACATTTTTGTGAAGATCTATTCGGATAGTCCACGTATTAGAGTGTACATCGGTTTTGCATTTTGAGTGAGTTTAGCATTATCCTCATCGGTGAGTTCATCATAATCTTTTTCTTCTTGATTTAACTTAAGAACTCCCGCTTCATTTAACTCCTCTTTATATGGAACGAATGGACCTTCCATAAATATTCTCCATTGATCGGGATCTTCGGCTTTGATAAATTTCTCCATTTTTGTTCTCACAGCAAAATAGTAAGTTCCTACAAAAAGTGGAGGTCGGGTAGAAGACGACTCTTCCAAAAGATTAAATTCCATATTGTTTACTCTACTAACGATTAAGCTATTCACGTAGAGTTAGGCTCTGATACCAATTGAAAGTCCTAGAGGGGGTGAATAGGATTACTAATAAGATTAATGCCTAATTAAAAATCTTTTGGACAATAATAAGTTTAAGAGAGAAACTACTAAGTTAACTAAACATATCAAACTCTTAAGGGATCATGCAATGGATAAACTAGAGGTTTGATATATAAGAGATATAAGTAAAACGAGTTTCTAATCTCTTACTACTCTAGATGACAATAGGTTTGATTAACTAGGTAAAGATTATTACGATATTTATACTAGCATATAATCAAACATATAAAGTGCGGAAAGTAAATAGAGTAGGGATAGATAGTACACAACGATGTATAGTGGTTCGGTTATCCCTACATCCACTACCTAAGGAAGCCTCCTTAGGATTTCAAGCTTTTCACTAAGCTCCTGTGTCTCTCTTAACCGGGCCGAGAACACAATAACCCTTACAACCTCTTCGATACCACGAAGGACAAACTCTTGTGCTATCGCAACACAAGGACGCCGAGTATACTCCCGATACTCTAATTCTCTCTTAATCTATCTATTACAAGAACTATACTTAAGAGGATAGATACAAAGTGTTTAAGTGGTGAAATAACTTTGCTAAATAATCTCCTAAAGAGTAGATATAACTATAAGCATGAAAACTCCTTTTGAGTAGATAATAACTTTGAAGCTTCTTGGTTTAAGCTCTTGATCAAGCTTGGATGATTAAATCTGATAGCTTGAGACCTCTAATTTTGTAGGAGAATGATATGTATAATAATTGAAGTGTAAGAGGTGAGTTTCTCCTTCAAAGAGGCCATATTTATAGCACAAGAAAGTCCCCAACGGTTATAAAGTTGGTGGGATACTTTGTGCCAAACCGGGTTCCTGGTTTCCCAAATGCGGGTACCCGATTTTAATTGCAACGGTTACATAACGGCAATAAGGAGCTTGATGTTGACTTGAGCTTCACCAAACCGGGTTCCCGGTTTCACCAAATGCGGGTACCCGGTTCTTACTGACATAGGAATTATGACATTTTGATTCGTTGCTCGGATGGAAAAGTTTTCTTCACGAGAGTTGTAGGAAACATCATTTTAAGAAACTTTGTAGTTGATCATGAAAGCTAATTCTCAATGTATACATAAGATATGGTTAAAAGTATTGGTATGAAAATTAGCTTCTTAGGATATGATAATAAAGCTTTGATCTAAATGATAAAGATTTTGCTTTTTGATGAATTAGAGTGCAAGATAAAAAATATAAATAAAGTATAATTAGCACACTAAACAATAGAGGATTGGTCACATTAAAACAACTTATCAATGGGGGCAATATGCCAACACGGTGGACTCCCCCCCCCCCCCAACCGAGGAGTTAATAATTGTTGATTGAAATTTGAGAGCATGTGATGTCTACATGATGGATTTAGAGATATTGTCTCACAAAAATGGAGGAAAGAAGTTTGTAGTCTAGCTGAATATTTAGAGTGTTAATGGCATGAACTGGAAGAGTAGAAGCACAATACCTTTGTAAATATATTTCATAAGAAGAAGTGGTTATTAACCCAGATCACTGGGATTCAGAAGCCGCTCCAGCAGTCATATAATGGATCTTTATTATAGTTGGATATGAGACTTAGTAAGGAGTATGAAAGTGTTCTTGAACATGAAGAAATGCATTGGTTTCAGCGGCAAGAACATACTGGATTTATTTGGGTGAACGTAATATCAAGTTTTATCATCTTTCGATGTTGGTTCAACAAGGGAATAAGGTCTATTTTAAGATTAAATACAGTAGCCAGGAAGTGTTCACAAACTATTAGCGGAAAGGACTTGGGTGGAGAGTTCTTCAAGTCGCTCTTTGTGTTAGATAGAAGCTTGAGTGGCCATTTTTCTCTACCACGTCTACAATATCTTGGGTAGGATTCAGTTAGAATCTTGAGCGAACTAGTATTGGATGAGGAGGTTCGAGTAGCACTATTTCAAATGCAACCTTATAAGGAACAATTGTTTAACTTAGAGTAGTCAATCGGGTAAGTTCTTTAATAGTAAAAATTGCATTGAGCTAATTGGTTGGTGTAAACCGAATCAAGGATGTAAGCTGGTAACAGATGAGAGTTACATAAGTAGACACCTATAAAAGGAGCAGACGGTGTCTTCCGTGATATAAAGGGTAATTGGGCCCGTGGTTTTGCCATGAGAGTGAGTTGCACCTCGCCGGTGTTTACGGATTTAGTCACCCTTCATGAAGGTTTGAGAATGACATAGGAGGTTTGAGTCACTGTTTTCTGGGTGGAAGTTGACTCGCAGGAGGTGATCTCCGAGGTTGAGCTAGGAAAGGGACCGACTACATTCTGGGTTGAAGGAATTTGGGCTAGTTTGGTTAGGAATAAGCCCTATGTGGTTAAAAGTATTTTTAGAGAAATTGGAATATGTGCGAATTGGTTGGCTCAGATGGGCGTATATCATGGTCCCTTTTAATCTTACTTTATTAATTCTCTAGACGACATATGAAAACTATAGTCTAAAACTAGATGATTAATTGATTTCAATTAGTCTTAATTCTACGGTCTTATAACCTTCATTGTATTAAAAAAATATTATGAAACAAAAATTATTTACTAAAACACCACTTATTAAGGAATGGAGGTAGGTGTAGTTTGATTTTTTTAAGTGATAAATACTAAATGCTAGACAACAATATAACTTATTCTGTTAAAATAGGGTCTGAATGAAACGGACTTAGGAGGTGTTTGTTTGCACTAAATGAGATCTTACTCTGGTTCATTTAGACACTAGATCAATAAGATTGTTTGTTTTTTCTGACCAATTCAGATTTGAATACCTCTTAACAAGTCTATTTCATTAGGATTTTAAACCAAGTTTGTTTGCACTTAATAAACTCTTAATCTGGTTCATTAAGACACTAGATCAATAAGACCCTTTATTTTCCTGACCAATTGAAATCTGAATACCTCTTAACTGGTCTGTTTCATTAGAATTTCAAACTAAGTTTGTTTGCACATAATGAACTCTTGAATCTGGTTAATTAAGACATCGGATCAATAACACTATATGTTTTTCCTGACCAGTTCAGTACTAATCCCTTAAAAACAAGCACTCCCTAAGTTCGTAAAAAACAAACCATCTAAGTAGACCACATTAAAATTTCATTAATTGTAAACAAACACCCCTAATGATTTCTATTAGGGCTGCACAAACGGATCCGAAAATCCACAAACCCGCAAAACCCGACCCCACCCGACCCTAAAAACCTATACCCGCCGACCCAATAGGGTTGGAATAATTATTTTTAATTCTGGGTCGCCCGAAACCGATGTTTCCCAACCCGATCCGAATATATGATATTTAATATTTTTTATACTACATATATATATATATATATATATATATATATATATATATATATATATATATATATTATATAATATGTATTAAAAGAAAACCAAAAACCGTTTGGAAATTCGAAGGGGCAAAAGCTAAGCATGTAAGTAACCTACACGCTACACACCTTGCTCTCTCATTCTCACCCTATCCTATCACTCTGTCTCGTCTTCTCTCACAAAACCCTCTTTCTCACCATAACCCTAAATCATAGCCCGCTTTTCTCTGGCTCTTCTTCTCCATTTCCGTCAAATCCCGCTGGTTAAAAGAGGGTTTTAGTACACCGCATTAAATACTCCACCTAAATACATAAGTCGCGCTAATTGCTTGAATGATGTCCTACATTTGCTACCCCGGTTGTTTAATCTGACCATGGTTAAGGTGAATGAGATTTTATATGCTTGGTTACTAGAGGATTAGATGAAGCCTATAAAAGCCTTAAAGGCACGGTTTTGGATATCTCAAATCAAAAGCCCTTTTGTTCAGGTATTATGCGCTTAACCCTAATTTGTGTGTATATTTAATCTGATAGGTTGTTAATTAATTGCTTGAGTAGTATTGTTGGATTTGAAATGATAAACCCTAATTCATTTTATTTGCGTTTGATTTTGAGAAATTCAAAAGGAAAGAATCTTATTTGAAAAGGAGTTGAGTTTTAAAACCCGTATAAGTGGATTTAAATTGTTTCTGGGTTGTTTAATACTTTGATATACGTATAGCTTCTGATTTGTCAAATTCAAATGCAAATTCTGACTTTCAAACTTTGGTTTTGTTTGTACATTTATAAGTTATTGTGTTATGTGTATTGGAGAATGAATAATGATTTATAATGTCTTTCTATTTGCTAATTGCATGTACTCGCAAATATGAGTTGAAAGTGGGTTGGCTTTTGGTTGCTTACTGCTTTGTTTGTTTTTCCAATGTCATATAAGGTAATAATCCTATACCACTTCACTCTCTGGTTTTTTTTTGTGCATTATAAGTTTTTAGAACATCCAAAAGGTTTTTCTATTGATTAGCTAATGTAGATTGTAGAATACAGTTATATAGATATGGATTAATTGTTCTTCAATGAAGACTTTAATGAAATCAAGGGGTATTTCACTAAATTCTACATTAAAGAACACTTAATCAATATATATATATATGACTTTAATTATGTATGGCTAGGGTAAATAAGTGTATTGTATTCATAGTTTTACTTTCATTTGTGAAGTGATATAACACTTGAACAATCTTATTACTGATTTCCTATGTTATTCAGATTCTAACTTAATGTTTTTTCTTAATTTCTTGTCTTTAACAGGTTATTTTGGTTTGGATGAGTTGAGTGAGACCACCCCTGGGTCCACTTTAACACATTTGTAACCAATAACCTATGGTATAAATCAATGACTCTTTTTAAACAATTACAAGTAACTTCATTTTTCAACTAGATTTAATTTCCATCTCCCTAATTCCTGTGTCTACGATTACAAATATATTTTTATGAGGCTATGAGGAATACAAGGTTGAGTTGGCAACATTTTAGTTGGGATTTTAGTAACTTGTAAGTTTTAAAAGTTGTCCCTTTGTCCCTAAGCGGTCCCTAAATAAGGCAGTGATGAAATTATAATGTGAGGCAAAAGTGTAACCTTTCCCTTGTCCAATTTATTGGATAAATGCAGGTCAGGTGAATGGATTAACAGAATTTTTGGAAGGAATGAAGAAATGCAACCAATTTTGTACAACAATGTCTTTTTTTACACAACAGAGGTTGCATTTTCTGTATTTGGAATGAAAAGTTGTACATTTTGGTGATTTTAAGTTGGTAGTTTTATGTATTTGTAAGGAAATGTTGTGTATTTTTGGTAAACTAAGAAAAACTCATGGTTGTAAAATTGTAATATTATTTCTGCAACTTGTTATTTTTACAAACTTACTATATGTAATAAGTTTCTATTTTGGTAAACTTTCTATTTCAAGAATTATTAAATGAATGTAGATTTTTTAATTACTTTTTAAGTGTGTTTGACTAAGCGTTGACTAAACCCGAAATCGACCCAAATCCGACCTTACCCGCCCTAACCCAACCCGTGCAGATTTAATAAAAAAATAGAGTTTGGGTTTTATTTTTTTAAAACCGAAAATTCGGATTAGGTATAGGGTTGGGCACCTCGGGTCAGTTAACCGATCCGTGTGCAGCCCTAATTTCTATAGCTCTCGAACTTTTTACTTGCCCTTTATAATATACGAGTAGAAAACTAATAAAAATGTCTTTGTTTTTTATATTACCAAAACAACAGCTCACATCCTACCTTTGGGTTCATCTCAAACCTGCCAAAAGAAGCAAAGAAGTTATGAAATTCTCTCTACCCTCTCTCCTCCCAAACAAACACATAATCTAAACACAACCAAAACCTTCACTCAAATCACTAAAAAGTTTGAGTGAAATTCCTACATTCTAGTTTAAATCCTACAAAATACTACAATAAACTAGAATTCCCTCCTCTTCTTGCAATCAAGTTTCTTCCCTTCATTCTTCTCCTTCTCACTTCCACTACCCTCGCATAACTGCTCATTATGAACTTTTATGATTCTTCCCATCCTCTTGCTAAGAACAATCAACTTGTTGTTACACCAGATGAATCTTCCAAATATAGAGTGGCCTTTGAACATAAGCTTCTAGCCAAATTGCTACACAAAGAAAAATTCAACCATATCTTTATCAAAAACCACATTAACAAATACTGGGAATTAAAAAAACAAGCTGAAGTCGAAAGGTGTGGAGATAATACCTTCATCATCAAGTTTGGAGCATCTGAAGACAAAGAAAAAGTATGGAATCAGAGACCCTGGACAGTTCAAGGCAAACATTTAGCTATAAATGAATATGAAAATGGAGCTAAGAAAGAAGTTAACAATACTACTCCATGGCTTCAACTCACAGGTATTCCGGCGAATCTACTAACTACAAAATGTATTGATAATATGTTCAGCTATTTTGGTCAAGTACACGAAATAGAACTCCCAATTTCACTTGAGATAGACGAGAACTCAGTTACAAGAATTAGAGTGGACTGGAATATCAAAAACTCTCTAATTGCGGGGATTAACTACTGGGAAAATGAGTTCAAATCATCATGGATCAAGTTTAAATACGAAAATATTGGTCAGGTTTGTTATGGGTGTCGAATTTTTGGGCATGAGGAATTAAATTGTAAGAACCCTAAAGTTTTCCCCAAAATAGGGGCTTGGATTAAAATCTCAAATCGGGGTCCTACCCAAAAATTTGTGCTCAAACTAGTTGTAGAGCAGAAAGAAAGCATCAAAAGCAAGGAAAATACCCAAGTTTATGAACAAAAAAGACAAGAATCATTACCTCAGTTCAACAATGGAGGCGACTCGGTCTCGATGGAAATGAGTGAACCCAGTAACGGAGCTAACAACGGCATCAAACATAACGTCGTTATCTTTGAATTTAGTACGAAAAAAGGTACTCACAAGAGACAAGGATATGGTAATGGTGCGGAAATGAAAAAGGACGATGGGTCGAGTGGTAGTGGTGTGGAGAAGAAAGAGAAAGGAAAGGGTTTGGCTTTGGCGGTTAGTAATGAGAAAGAAGACAGACTTGCCAAGCTGGCAAGTCATATGCTGAGTCAACTTAAAACCCCACCCGCCCACGAACCATCTATTCAGTTTGGGTCATACAAAAGCCCATTAAATATTATTAAAAGCCCAAATTTTTTAATCTCTCCAAAAATAATTAACAAAAGCCCAAGTCCAACAACCCAGAGTGTTAATCAATTATCGGTTTATCAAAACAAAATCAACATATCTGAAAACCCCCAATCTCTCTCGAACCCTAACTCTCCTTCAACACCCGCTTCCAATGGAAATCAAACAGTCAATGCTTCATCTTCATATCCTATCAATCAAAACACATCTGAACCTAATAAACTACAAAACCTTACTCCTATTTCCATTAACCTATTCCAAAATTGTAGCAACGAGAAACAATTGATTAAGAAAAGAGCGGCTAAAAGAGTTTATGAAGAATCAACTGGTAGACTATCAGTCAAACTTAGAGCGAGCAAATTGAGGAATTATCTAAGCACTCAAGTCAACCAGAAAAGGCAGAAAACCCTATGTAGCTTTCAATTGGAAAAAAGAGAAGAACAATGCGAACAAATTGAAAGAAGAAGTTAACAAGAAGAATGAAGAAATGGAGGTTATAGCTGATTTCTCGGGTGAAGAAGAGCTTGGGAATCAATCGGATGGAGAAAAGGATGAAGAGCAGCTCGAAAATGTATCAAATGAAGTGGTTTGCAGGGTTGACCCACATCAACCCCAAGAAGGTCAATGACACAAACAGCCTGGAACTGTCAAGGGATTGGCACATCCTTTACAGTCTAGACCCTTACTGGTATTGTGAGAAAATAACAGTCTCAGGTACTATTCTTATCTGAAACTAAGAATACTTTCTTTACGATTAAAAAATTAGAGAAATTAATAAATATGAAACTTATAGATACAGTGGAACCCATTGGACTTAGTGGGGGGCTGGCATTATTTGCAAAAAGTGATATTAATATCAATATTATTTCTAAAACTAACAATCATATGCATTGTAAAATTAAAGATGATAATGATAATGAATACTTCGCAACCTTTGTATATGGAGCCCCTACTGATCAATATAAAGAAGCTTGCTTAGACCTTCTTAGTAGCTGTAAGCCTAAAAATAATGAACCTTGGAACCTTATTGGTGATTTTAACAACATTAGAAACCTATCTGATAAAAAAAGAGGTGATATTAAATTTAATAAAAATATGAAACAATTCAATGGTTTTATAAAACACAATAGACTTGAGGAAATTGTTCAAAAAGGGTGCAAATATTCCTGGTCAAATAAGAGAAATGATGGTGAGATGATAAAAACACTGATTGATAGGGGTTTTTGTAATGAACAGTGGGGTAAGATCTATCCTACAGCTTGGATTGCACTTCTACCAGCTATAGGGTCAGATCACTTGCCCCAAGTCTTATTTATGAAAGATATTTATATTAATAAAGACAGGAGGTTCTATTTTGAAAATCAATGGTCAGAAGAGAATGAATGTTTGAAAATTATTAAAAAAGTATGGAGCACTAAAAATTACAATTTTGGCATGTTTAGGAATGTGCTTAACAATAGACTGAAAAAATGTAGTAGACTCCTTATTCAATGGAGTAAAAAGAAGTTCAAAAACAATAGGAAAGAAATTGATAAGAACATGGAAAAATTAGAAAATATATATAATGACCCTAGTACTAAGAATTGGGATGAATATCATAAAATTGTAAAAGAAATAGAAAAGCTGTGGTGTAAGGAGGAGGACTCTTGGGCCAATAGATCAAGGGTCTTATAGCTCAAAAAAGGAGAAAAAAATACCTCCTACTTTCATGCAGCTACAAAAGAAAGAAGAAAGATTAACAAAATAAAAAACATTACTAAAGAAGATGGAATATGGGTGGACAATTATATTGAGATACAAAATGAAATAAGTACTTATTTCAATAATATCTTCAAAACTATTGGAAATAGAGATTATACCTCTATTTCAAACCTTATTAAACAAAGAATTAACAAAAACATGAATGAATCTTTGGATAAACCCCTTTTGATTGAAGATATCACACATGCCATTGATGGTCTTGGGCTTAATAAAGCCCCAGGACCCGATGGTTACTCGGGTGTATTTTACAAAAAGTATTGGGAATTTATTAAAAGTGATGTGATTAAACTGGTTAATGAATTTTGGTATAATGGTGGCAGTTTGGAAGAAATTAATCACACGTATATTTCACTTATACCTAAAATACCTATACCTATCACTATAAAACACTTCCGCCCTATTAGTTGCTCGAACTTTATTTGCAAAATAATTGCCAAAATCCTTGTTAATAGAATGCAACCGGTAATGAATGCAATAATTGATGAAAATCAATCCGCATTCGTACCTGGAAGGCATATACAGGATAATACCATGGTGGCTCATGAAGTTATTACATATATTAAAGAACAAAAGAAAACTAAAACCCATTATCTTACCATTAAGGCCGATATACAAAAGGCATACGAAAATGTCGAGTGGGATTTTTTAAAAACCATAATGGAAAGAATGGGTTTTAGCGAGAAATGGATTAGTAAAATCATGAGATGTGTTACTTTAGTAACATACTCTTATTTATTAAACGGTTCACCTATCAAAATTGATAACCCCCAAAGAGGATTACGACAAGGAGACCCCTTATCGCCTTTCCTTTTTTGTATAGTTACTCAAATGTTATCTATACTTATTGCTAAAAAGAATGAAGAACATATATTAAATGGGATAAAAATTGCGAGATTGGCCCCTAGTGTAACTCATATGCTTTTCGCAAATGATAGTACATTTTTTATGAAAGCAAACATGGAAGAGATTGACGGATTTAATGATGTAATTAATAAGTATAGTTACTCTACTGGAATGAAACTAAACTTAAATAAATGTGGGGTAAAGTTCAGTCCCAACACACCAGATTATATTCAAAAAAATATGGCTAATAAACTTAATATGCCAATTACTAATAATTTGGGAAATTATTTAGGTTTACCCACGGAATGGGGGAAATCTAAAATAAATGATCTTAATATACTAGTAGAAAAGACTTTGAAAAGAATAGAAAATTGGAAAAATCTCTATTTATCTCTAGCTGGTAAAGAAATTCTAATAAAAGCCGTTTTACAAAGCTTACCCAACTATTTCTTGTCATCCTACCTTATTCCTAAGAGAATTTGCGATTTAATCTCTTCACAAATCGCAAATTTCTGGTGGGGTAGTAATGGGAAGAATAAATGCCACTGGGGTAGCTGGAATTCTATAACAAAAAGTAAAGGAGATGGGGGTCTTGGATTTCGAGACCTCAATCTCATGAATATTGCACTTCTAGGTAAGCAGGTCTGGAATTTGATCAATAATAACAATACATTACTCTATAAATTACTAAAAGGCAAATATTTCCCAATTACTTCATTCATGGAAGCAAAATTAGGGAGTAAACCATCCTGGGGATGGAAGAATTTAATTTGTGGGAGAAATGCTATAAAAGAAGATATAAAATGGAAGATAGGTAATGGATATACTATAAATTTACATACTGATAAATGGATAAATGGGTTTAATGAGATTATTAAACCTAATTGAAATGATTTACAAAAAGTAAATGATCTAATGGTTAATAATGATAGGAAGTGGAATATTGATATTATACTAAATGCTTACCCTAATGAGGTAGCAACATCTATTTTTGATACATTTATCCCTCTGTCTAGAGGAAAGGATATTCCTTTTTGGATACATGATAAGGAAGGTAATTTCTCGGTTAAAAAATGTTACTATATAATGAAAAATAAAAAAGAATGTGAAGAGAAGAATAGCTGTTCCAATAAGGCTACCTCCTCACATCAGGTTGACAACTCGGTATGGAAAATGATTTGGGGTTTAAAGGTAGCACCAAAAATTAAAAATTTCATATGGAAAGTAGTGAAACATCTATTGCCTACAAATGATAATGTGTATAAAAGAAAAATCACTTCTAGCCCAATTTGTGATATTTGTAACAAAGAAACTGAAACTGTTGAGCATATGGTATTAAATTGTGAATGGACTAGAGCCATTTGGTTTGCTTCCCCTTTTAAATTGATTACTTGCAACCAATCTACCTCCAAGATAGATGTTTGGATGGCAAGTTTGAAAGAGAATAGGAAGGAGGTAGGAATAGATACTAATTTTATGATGAAAAAATATGTACCATTCTATGGCACATTTGGAAAGGTAGATGCGCATATAAATACAAGGGTAAAAAGCTTGACCCTTTAAGAAGCTCAGACAATGCTAAAAAAGAGTGGGAAGAGTATCAAAATACAATTTATCCTAATGATGTTAACTATAAACTAAAGGATAATAAAAATAAAAATGCTATGCCTAAGAAAAATAGAAGTGAAACTCATGAAACCGAGGTGAGTATAGAGGTAGAAAATAATGAACAAACACTTAAATGGATTCCTCCTCCCATAAATTTTATAACAATTAATTGTGATGCATCTACTAAAGATAATAATGGCGCTATATCTTGTGTTGCTAGGGATTTTTCAGGTAAAGTGCTATTTTGCAAAGCTTGGAAAATTAAGGTGGAAAGCGCTAAAGAGGCAGAAGCTATGGGGGTGCTAAAAGCTTGTCTTCTCGCTCGAGAGTTCCCTCCTCAAAGCGTGATTATAGAGAATGATTGCCTCCAAGTTATGCAACCTTTAGAGCTTAGGAACCATTTTAATTCTCCATTAATTTGTAATATTATTAAAAGTATTTATTTTGTGTCCGAGGATTGTAAACCTATTTTTCGATGGATTAATCATAGTAGGAATAGACTAGCCGATGGGGTATCTAAATATAAGCTAAGTGGCAAAATGCAAAGCTCGTGTTTAGACACGTACCCATCTAGGTTAGATGAAATAATCAAAACTGAAACCGTTTCTACGGGAATTGGTTAACTTTGTAATAATTTTAGATGTTTAATGAGAAGGATTTGGAAGAAAAAAAATCTCAAACCTGCCTTCTTGTCTCCACACTCTACGGTATAAGGTGGTTGGATCTGATCAGAGCATTTGAAGTTACCCTTAGGGGTGAGCACGGGCCGGGTTTACCCCGGGTTGGGGTCTAGGGTAAGGGTAGGGTAAGAAAGCCGGGTCCATGATTTGTGAAGGGTAAGGGTAGGGTTAAATTTTACCCTACCCTCGGGTTACCCAAACACGGGTTACCCTCGGGTTTACCCGGGTTTACCCAAGGGTAATTAAACCTGTAAATATGAAATGCAATTATAATATAAAGCTAAAAAATTAATTTAAATTGCAAATTTCTCCCATATAATTGAGTTAAGTCACAAAATACCCTCTGATTCATAAAATCTTACAACTTAACTATTACAAATTGCAATTTAACCCCTTGAATTACTCAAATTCACAAAAGAAAAGGTACAACTTAATGAAATTCTTCCAAAATATTACAACACAATCAAATTCATTACAAATATTACAACACATTCAATCAAAATCAACATTCAAAAGCTTCAACTTCAAATTCATCACAATCACTTCCTGGAGCATTCAAATTCCATTTTCCTGTTTCTAAAAAGCATTCTGAAATATATCAGTAAGTTAAACATAATAAATTTAACCCTTAAGCCTCAGAACAGTGTCATCACAGGCTTGTAATAGCAGATAGCTTATAATTAAGTAGATCATCATAGGCCTCGTGTTATAAACACTTTCATCGGCCTCAGATATAGTTGGAAAATAGCACGGGATTCCCGGAAAACCAACTACACCTCATCACCTGATTGTGTTTTAAACAAGTAGGCACCTCACTACAATAGGCGGCTACCATTACAAGTTTATATAAAACACAATGATAACAAGGTAAGGGTTTAGCTTACCCAAAATAATTTGTTACTTAGGCTATTTTATCCAACATTTCCAGGTGGTGTAATGTCAAATGCACCTAAAATACACAAGTAAATACACAAGTCAGAATGTTAGTAAATACACAAGTAAATACACAAGTAAATATTACCAAATTCAGCCTCAAGTTCTTCTACTCTATCCATGGCGGCTTCTACTGATAAAGACTCGCGCAACCAGTTTTGTGTACATATTAGTGCCTCCACAGTGTTTGGGTGTAAAGAGCTCCTGAAACTATCAAGAACTCTTCCACCAGTACTAAACGAGGACTCAGATGCGACAGTTGAAATAGGAACAGATAAAATGTTACGGGCCATTAAAGATAAAACAGGAAAACGTTGAGAATTTCCCCTCCACCAGACCAGGGCATCAAAATGCTCATCATCATCGCCTTCAATAGCTTCCGAAAGGTATTTGTCAAGCTCAGTATTCCCACTTTTAGTTTGTGTTGAATCATGAAATAATTTGAATTGATCTCTAAAGAATTTTCGGGAATCGCTAGTTGCGGAAGATGATGATTCTGATGCAGCAGCTGGTTCAGTGCGCACAACTATTGGATTTGCTATAGCAAAATAACTTTCAAACACTGATTTTAATCCATTACTGATTTCCTCAATTAAGGGGCTGACTTGAATAGTACCATGCATAAATTCTAACCAATATCTAACATAAGCAAACTTCTTTCTCGGGTCAAGTATAGCCGCCATGTAGAGTAAGATATTCATCTGAGCATTTACACCCCAATACTTATCAAATTTTTCCTTCATTTTCGAAGCCATTAAATCTAAAATAGTGTTATCTCCCGGGCCAAGATTATACATTCCTCGATACAAAATAAGGATCTCATCGAAGTATAAATTTGAAGTTATATACTTTGTACCAGAGAAGCGTAAAGTAGCGTCATAAAATAGTTTAAGATATGATACCAAGAAACGAGCATTATCCCAATCAATATCAGTAGGTAATCCATGGCCTAAACCCTCTATATACTCTGTGAACATTTTATTTTCTTTGAACATTTCATTGAAGGCTTTCTCATATTTTTCGGCTCCATCTAACATAAGATAAGTTGAGTTCCACCTAGTATCAACATCAAGACAAACAATACTCGTAGCAGTGATGTTAGCTAGAGAAACATAACGTTTGAAGCATAAAAACCGGCTAGGAGATGATCTAACATAACGTACTACATCTCGAATTCGTACAATGGCATTTCGAATAGTTTTCAAACCAGATTTGACTATAAGGTTTAGAATATGGCAACAACATCTAATGTGTAAGTATTTGTTTTGGCATATAATTGGTGGTTTGGGAAGCAATGATTTATTGATTATATAATCAACGGCTACATTATTAGAACTCGCATTATCAGCAGTAATTGTTAGAATTTTATCAATCCCCCAATCTTGTAAAACTGATTGAATTTTTAAACCCACAGTTTCCCCCTTATGATCCTCAATCATAGAAAAACTAATTATACGTTTTCTTATCGTCAATAAAATGTGCAGTAACAACCATATAGTTTAAATTCTGAATTGAAGTCCAAGTATCAGTGGTAAGATTAATTCTTTTTCCCCTCAAACGAGTTTTCAAAAGTGTTTTTTGTTGAGTAAAATTTTTTGCAATGTCTCGTGCAACAGTCCATCTAGATGGGATTTTAAAAAGTGGTTGCATACGATAACAGAAATTTTTAAAACCGACACCTTCAACAACACGAAATGACATTTCATCTAATATTACCATCTCAGCGAGGGCATTTCTAGCATTTTCTTGCGTAAAAACATAAGATTCCATAACCCCCTCCCCTTTGGGTGAAAAACCTAAAGTAGACTGCCCAGTTTCAACAACATTAAAAGGATATTTTGGACAACGATTAGCACGTAAAGGGTTCATGTGTTTGTTTAGGTTATTAGTCCCATGATTATCAGAACTAGCAGCATATCTTTTATCACAATAATTACAAACACCATACCTAAGGCCATTTACCCAAATTTTATGAAAATGATCCCAACAATTAGCCGAGGTCACATTTTTTCTTTTTTTGGTAGGGGGAACAATGGTATTTTCCTGAGAAAGAGGTGGGGGTTGAGTACCTTCAGTGGGTTGATTAACATCATCCACATCAATGGCAATGTCAAGAGCAGGTTCTATTTCAACCATCTGCGATAAAAAGTTAGAAATTAATTACATCAGAAGGCAATAAAAAGAAAGAACTTAGTTAAATCAAAGAGAAATTAGTGTTTACCTAACTCAGAAACTTAAGAAGGCTTTAGAAAATAAAATGCGTATAGCATGTGAACAAAAACAAAACCAAAAAATTAATTAACATCACAAGAACACTAATAGAAAATACAAACACCATAAAATTAATTAAACTATTACCTTAAATTGATTCGTATCTGTGACAAAAAAAAATTGAAACAAATTAAAATCGGGTAAAACAATTAACAGAAAATGAAATAGAAATAAATTGAGAAGAGGGTTTAGAAATACCTTTGAATGGTGTGGCTTTTCTCGATCTGAAAAAACCCCAGTATATAGCCAAAAACCCATGGCTAATCGAATGAGAATAAGGCAACACGTTATTGAATCAATCAACAACGGCTACATCAGACCTCAAAGAGGGTTTTTTCAGGCCACATTAAATGCAAGCTCTCGAATCCAACAACCAAACGCGGCTTCATTAAATGTTGACCCAGAAATCGGCAGAGAAGAGAAGAAGAATAATAATATAGTACAAGATATAGGCATCTAGCATACAGAAATCGGCAGAGAAGATAGAGATTTGATGGCTTAGGGTTCGCCTCTTTCGTGTTTCAGAAGAGAGAAGGTGAAAAGCAAGGAACCAAACTGAGAAAGGAAAGAAATGAAAGATCGGATAAGATTTTACACATTATGTATATTTTTTTTATTTTTTTATTGATGAAGGGTTGGTCGGGTCCAACCCGAGTGTTAAGAAGCCAAAGAGAGGCCCGTAGTAATTTGGACAGGTCCAGCTTCTCAAATGTTAGGCCCAAGTTAACATTGGGCCAATGTTAAAAATACCCAAAATCCCTTTTTTTTTATCCTCCTTTTTTACCCAAATTACCCAAACCCATTTTCTTGCTCAGCCCTAGTTACCCTCGTTCCCAATCGTCAAAGCTAACCTATTTCCCTATAATCAAAATCTTTTTCACTGCAATCTCACCAAAAATCATTTTCTGCTCACGTCATTATCTCGAAGGCATAGCGTCATGAAGCTGAGCGGCTCTTCAATTTGTTCTTCTTTGGTCTACTTAAGATCTTCTGTTTCTTCCTTGAACAAAATCGGTAACCCATTTCCCCTCTTCTTTTATTCTTCAATTCCATCTTTTGATGTTATCGATAATGCCAAAGTTGCTCATTTTATTGTGAAAGAAATGATTCGAACGCAACCCAAGCTTTCTGCTATAAACTACAATTATATATTGAATACTGCTGTGAATATGAAAGATTACCCCTATGCTCTTTCTCTATTCAGAGAAATGCGTGTTTTTGGGGCTCCAGTAGATAATTACACCATGAGTATAGCTATAAATTGCTGTTGCTCTTTAAAAAAAAGCAATATGGGTTTTGCGATATTAGGCTGTGTGATCAAAAGCGGTCATGTTCCTAATGTGGTTACCTATACCACCCTGATAAAGGGCCTCTTTGATGAAGATAAAGGAGATGAGGCTGTCAGCTTATACCTAAAGTTAACAAGTGAAAAACATTGCGAGCCATGTGATGAAGTTACTTTTAGTATTATCATAAATGGTCTTTGCAAACATGGACATACGGTCAAGGCTCTTGAATGGCTACGTGTATTTGAAAAGGGGATTATTAAACCTGGCATTTATTCTTATAACACCATTGTTGATAGTCTATGCAAGGATGGCATGGTAGATGATGCCATTAAATTATTTTCTGAAATGAAAGATAAGGGCATAATCCCAGATGTAGTCACTTATACTTCGTTGATCCATGGATTCTGTAACTTTGGTAGGAAAGAAAAGGCTGAGGTGTTGTTGATTGAAATGTTGGGTTATAAAGTCATTCCAAATGTAGGTACATTCAACAAATTGGTGGATTCATATGGTAAAGAAGGATTAGTTGAAGATATAAATAGATTTATAGAGATGATGATTGAAGTAGGCCTAAAACCAAATTTTGTTACTTATAATGCATTGCTTGGTGCATATTGTTTGCAAGGTGAAATGGAGGAAGCTATGGGGGTTTTGAGTACTATGATATCTAGAGGTTGTGATCCTGATATTAAAACATATAACACTTTACTCAATGCTTTGGTGAAGAAAGGGTGGTTTGATAAGGCTTTTCAACTTTATGAAGATATTCCTTCATATCTGAAGAAACGTGGGTTCTTGCTAAATAATGTGACGGCCTACAATGTTAAGAAAGATAAGAATGAAGAGGCAATTGAATTAATCAATGAAACGAAACAACATGGTTTCTCATTGGATGCAACTACTTGTGACATCATATATGAACGAGGTTCTCAACATCCTAAGCTCCTTAGCATGATTTAGTATTCGATGATGATTTGTCTCTTCTATCACAGTAATATAACAAACTACGTTAAGGAAGGTTCAAAAGATGTATTGACTTATTAAATTTAATTAAATATGGTTGTCAAAAGATGATTTGGTGCTCAAGCAACACATTGCTTGAATACCTTGCAAAGTTTTCCACAATTTTCATTTCTTTCTCTAGCATATACTGTAGTCAAGAACAACTCAACATTTCTTACTCATTGACATTATAAAGTATTTGTGAATGGGTAAAAGTCTATAGCTGCAAAGTAAGATGGTTAAATTCAGTTAAACGATAGCAAATATTTAGCCTGTGCTACCTTTACATCAGCCCATGCTGGGTTTCTATAATAGTAATTTAAACACTGACTTATATTAATTTAGCCATATTATATTTAACCATTTATATACAGATATAGAAACCTTAAGAGTTTACCAATACTTACATGTGAGTATCTGCAACAATTAAAGGGATGATCGGACAAACCCTTAAATTTAAAAGCTGTGATAACACCAACACAATCACGCTTCAATCTTACACGAGGATCATTAGGATTTTCAAGGCCACCTTTCTTTACATTTTATATACAAATAGTTTTTATGAATACTCAATTTTTTATATCGTATTGATGGTGTATATGAATTTTTCAATTTTAATTGTCTGCTTTCAATTATTGAATTTAATTCTGTGCATAATTTTGCTTCGTTGGTGGAGAGAGTATCCGCAAATGGAGCATTGGATTGGGCTGTAAAAAAGTAAAGTGATAATATCTTTTCTTTTAGTGTGAGCACTGGAAAATTTCAAGACAAAGCTTCCTAAAACAATCACATATATTGGTATCAATTTGGCAAGATTTCCATAGTCTTAAATGATTCTCTTGCATTGGTTGCCATTAAAGATATCTATAATTTTGGACAAAATTTTGTGAAAGATATGGGTAATAAAGCAATACAGCATTGGTGGGATCTTGGACAAATATTTGTTGATTTATGAGTAATAATCCACTTTATTCTTGTTTCTTGTAAAAAATGAAACCATACTTATTGAAATAAAAAATTTGTAACTGTGTGTCCATGATACTCATGAAATCACTGATACAGGCTATGTCATAGGCTATCTATAGTGATATAGTGATGGTTTACAAGGAGACGTTAGTTTCTATAAAGTAAGAAAGATAGTCACGTAACAATAAAGTATACACATGTCTTTTGATGAATTACAATAATTGCTTCCATCTGTTATTTGACTTGACCTACTGAAAGTTGTAAATTTATCAATAATTATCTAAATTGCAAAAGAACTTCCGGTCTTTATATTTGTGGAAGTTGTTTAAAGTTGTCAAATTGAGACGTTTGGATAGGGCTTCAATGTAGCAAAAGGTGAACCATGATCTCACTTATATGTATTGATTGTCCCATAATATTGATTGTCTTGTACAATTTTTTCGGAGTTCGGAGTGTCCCCAACTATACCATAAAATTGAGGTTGTAGATGGGTATGAATATAATATCTACGATGGTGTGTTCTTAATTGCATGTTTGATGTGTTAAAGAGTCTAGATTACATTGGTTGTTTATCTACATGTTATACTCCATTTTATAGAGTTTCTTGTCGCAATTATGCCCACTAGTATTGTCCACAATGACACGATCTTTAGACAATAGTTAACTAGGAAGTTATTCTTGATACCACGTGTTCATCCTTGAGTCGGATCTCGTTCAGATAACTGCTAAGTAAGTAGAGCTGGTTAGTTTCTATGTCGTCCTAAAGTAAACAAAGTTCTGCCAGAGCGCGTCTTGAGGAGGTGGATTCGACGTTCTTCATGTCAAAATAATCTTGTTTTGTCTTAACCTCGCCTATTCAAGGTTAATGATATTCCTTATCAAGCACCCCTTTAAACCATAAAACACTGGTCATTGGTTTTGTAAGGTTTACTCTGAAGTGTAATCTTAACTCGTAGGAGCCTATGCTACTAGTTCATTGAATACACGCCTGATTCCTCGAGTTGTAAGTACATCTATCTAGAGGAACTTTCTTTTCCTCTTCTTTAGCTTTCCCAAACTTTTGAGAGAACCTTAACTGTTAAATTCTCCAAAATCTTGTTTTTCAAAGGTAATCCTGCATTCCATTTTATTACTTTAGCTTTATGTTTTCTTCTTCAAAGGCTTTTGCTGCCCTCTCTTGTGGCATTTCCATGCATGAGCCCGTATTTCAGGTGGGTGACCCCAACGTAGGCGAACCTTCTTAATACCCATTGAATCCTTAACTTTAGAAACCTCTAGTATCCATTGTCTATATAGTAAGCTTTTGTACCCAGATATAGGAGATAACCCCTTGTTGAAGGAGGTTGAGGTTTCTTTTTCTAGGGGAAATACACATCGTCTGTCTAAGCGCAAAACTAGGGTAAACCCAACCCGCATATTAGTTTCTGGGTGCATCAAATAATATTCTCTTTAACACGCAGATGGTAAATCTCTTCTTGTCTTCCTTGATGGTCCACCGAAAGTAGAGATTAGGGTTCCTAAGGCGTCAGCGGCTGACAGTTTTGAGGTGAGTTAGACTTGTACCTACATTTATTTGTTATGGGGATGAGGTAATCCTTTGAACCTTTTAAAGACCTACTATTTCAGACCCGACCAGTTGTCTCCCAATGCTTGGGGAAAGATCATTGCCTTTTACATTATTTATCAAAAGAATATTAAACATAGTCCCGCAGATTAACTTTTTTAGATTTATTTAAGATAGGAAAGAACCCAACCGTCACAGTGGACGACCCCTCGAGTCTTTCAAGAAAAATCCAAATTCAATCAACTGGCCAGAGCCTTGATATTTCTTCACCACCTAAAGGGGTAAATCAAGAGGTACAGGGTTCGAATCCCCTCCCTGAACATGGGTAACCTATATGCATGAGGAGGCGTGTATATTTCCTATGGGAATAGTCGTGGTGTGTGAAAGCTGTCCCAGACACCCATATATCAAAAAAATTCCAAATTCAAGAAGGATGGTACACGGTTTATCCCAGTAAAAAGAATCACACAAATATATCCATGTTTAACACCTTTTCTAGTAGTCACTCGGGCTGGCATGAGATATTTGTCTTTGTTTGACAACTTTCAACATGTTTTATACCATCTTCATGGAATGTATGTTTTTCCTAATATGATTCTATTCCCAATCCGAGTCGATGAAGAGGATTATCGTTGCAAAATTTAAAACATTAAAGATAGTGTCCCAATGTTTGGGGTGTTTTCAAATTAGGTCATTAAAGAATCGAAAATAGATGCTCATTACAAGATTTATTTAGAAAGGGTCAATTACTCCTCGTGTCCTCGAAGGATAATTGCCTTGGACTCCCAAAGGGTCCTTACAAAGAAAAACACGTCTTTTATTTTTTTTGTAGCTCATTTTTCTTATCCATGCTAATTTTATTTGGCAAACGGACATTAATAGGTTTCTAAACAAGGGGCTCATATGTACTGATGAGATGACGTGGGTCGACTCCAAAGTCAAGGTCAAGGATGAAGTACTTGTCTCTTCCAGCAAACTACATGACCCGGTTGATGGTGATATCGAGGTTGTTTAATCGACCGACTCTGAGGGTCGTGCTTGAATCCATTATGACACGATGTCCTAGGATCCTATCAATTTCTAGTGATGAAGATGATACCATACAACTTAATCCGATAAAAGGAAAATTGTCTCTTGAGGATTCTCTCCCCCCCCCCCCCCCACTCTCTTGGTGGAAGTGTGGACCTGGAACTTGCCAACAAGCGTCATTTCTCCTCTAATGATGTGTATTTGGTGATCTTCCCTTCCCGGTTATTAATATTAAATAGACTATGGTATGTATATTGGTACCTCTGGTCATTCACAAAAATTGTGAAATGCTCCTCTAGTTGAAAAAAATCAGTGTGTGCATTACATTCGTTGCTAAAGAAATGGACGGACGAAATGTTTCAGTAGTTAGTAGTATAGTACATGGGGTATTTGTGGTATTTAAGGTTTTTGTTCAGGGGAGGTTTTAGATTTTCCAAAAAGGTTTAGGAGATATCAATCTTTTGCTCATTTAATTTGTCTACAAATTTGTGTATAATTTCTTAAATATTGAATTTTAAGTGAACATATAAAATTACTCGTTCATACATATAATCCTTGAATAAATTTTAAAAAATATTTATAAACACTAATAACTGCACATCTCTTATAAAAAATTCAATATAAAGAAACTCAAATTTAATAAAATATCATTTGAAGTTCCCGAATTTCTGTTCTAGGGTAATCTCGAATCTCGTTGGTTTCTCCAGAGCGTGCATGTGTGAGTCACCTTTCTACTCGGAAATTTTGGCGCTAGATAATGGATTGAGATGGGCGGTCAATCGAGTCATAAAAGATCAATGAGGCTGATTCGAGAGAACTTCGTACGCTAGTGAAGGGAGGTGGTAGTTCTAAGAGTTGGACTTGTCACATTGGACCGGATTGCACTAAAATCCTACAAGAACATCCAAAATTTAAGGTGAGTCACTTCTATCGCGAAGCGAATATGTGTGCATATACACTGGCAAAGGAAGGAGCGGATTTTCTTGAGAATCCATGTGAGTATGATGACCCTCCAGAGTACTCGTGGAGTTTTCTAACACGAGATAGGAGCGGGTGTGCATTTATTAGAATTTTATTAGACTCCACATGAGAAAGTTACTTAGTGTTTAGATAACGGCGTTTCACGCCTCTGATCTATGAAGAAAACATCATTTTGATTTTGCAAAACAAAAACAAGTTAATCTAATAGTTAGTAAAAAGTCCACCACACTGTATATCAAATGAAAATTTAACCCTAGATCTACTTAAAATATTCAAATATATTTTTATGACAACTAATCAGTATAGGACAACCAATTGATTAAAATTCATATCAACCCAACCTCACAAATATAAAGTTGATAATGTATTAAAGAAATTTCACTCAATTAAGCCAAATTAGATGCATATGTTTAAAATGTATATTGTATGAAAAATCTACTTGAATGTAATAATAGTATAATAATTATGCTACCCTAATCAAAGGAAATCTAAAATAAATACATTAAGCGCATAGAAGACCATAAGAAAATTTTAGTTTACTCAAATTTAAAATCATCCAATCCAATATAACAATAATCTAAACAAAAAGTACAAGTATTAAGTAAAATATAAAAAAAAAAAATTTGGGATAGGTTGAAGGTAAGAATATTCCAATGCTAAAAATCTAACTAATAAGTAAATAGACTAAATGAAATTTCGTTTTTCCTATAAAAGATGTTAATGATTTTACTCTTTATAACCAAGACGATATCCGAAGAAATAAAATCACAACAAACTAAAGAAAAAAAATGATACTTATATCCTCATTCTACTATTTTAATGAGCTAAAGTTTTGCGAAAAGGATCTGAAAATCTTAATGCAAACGAATGCCAACAAAAAAATTGTGTAGGCAAAATGTTTTGAGTTGTGCACAAAATTGAAGACATTGTTGCAGGATAGGTTACTTAATTGTTATTCAACTATTCGACTGAAGATAGAGCCCATGAAGATGGTGCCTCAGAGAATTAGATGCTATAAAATTTGAAAACTAACTAACTGTTGAATCTCACTTTATGGTGTGACTCCTTGCGGTGAAAAAATGCGTCTGGAGTTAGGTAAATTGCACACATATATGATAATACAGGAATGTAAAGATAAATATATTACCTAAAAATAATAGTTTATGTGAGATATCACACTATGATTGATGCAAAACCAGAAACCAAAGAAATAAAAGCATTGGAGTCTGAGCAGAATATTACACTCAGATTAACTAGTAATGAAACAAAAAAATGATTGAAAATTTATAACTTTACTTGGTTGGATTTGCTCATTGAACTTCAACCATGGGCCAAAATAAAAAACAACAACATAATGGTGTATTAGTAAGAAAAAAAAGCATGGGGAACATGGGTTAGTGATGCGATAGTGGGAGTTAGAGGGTTGGTGTAAGATTTTCTTACATTTGAACATGTGGCATGATTAGGATCGTCGAGTATGTCATATATTTTTGCTATAAGACAATTTTGACACTCTTTGACTTTTTGATTACCCCTAATAATATATATTGAACATATGTGGCATGATCTAAAGTGTCGAGTGTGCTATATAATTTTGATTTAAGATAATTTTGACCGCTCTTTGATTTTTCTCTCTTAGTACCTCCATTCCATATTAATTGACTCTTTAGAGTTTTTCACACATATTAAAGAACCTAAAAAGTAGGTGAAATTTTGTTTAAATTAACTAACATGTCCCTAATTATAAGAGAGAGAAAATTAAATATTTAATTGGTAAGACATTTTAAAAGGAGGGTAGAATAGGAAAAAAGTCATTTATTTTGCTTTGGAACTTTAAATATGACATACATTATAGAATATATATTGTTGGCTAAAAAGACAATTATTAAGGAAGGGAGGTAGTATAATATAGATTGAACATGTGGCATGATCAGAAATGTCAGGTACTATATATTAGTAAAAAGTAGCTTACAAATGAATAATATGACCATATTTATTAATTTTATTAGAATACTAATATTGATTTCATATTTAATAAGAAAGAAAACATAAGGTAAAATAAGAAAAAACTACAATAAATATTACATTAAAAATATAAAACATATATTATGAACTCGACTAGAAATGGAGGTAAAGTCTTTGGCCGTAGGTATCATAGGTTCAATTTTAAGTTGTGATAGCCTATGGAATAGATTAGAGACAACTCTGAAGGTATTTTTCGCTGATAAAAAAGACACCTCAAACTATAAGGAATTTTATCTTGACGAATCTCAGTCGTTGTCCAAGACATCTCCGGAACCAATGGAGGGTGTGCAGGCTAATTAGGGTCATACTGATTTAAGGAATGTCCTAAAAGGCCTCCCAAAGGGAAGTTTGGAGCACGATACAACTATGTAATGGCCTATTGTGAACCTATCGACTAATTTTCTTTTTTCTCTTGGAATTTAAGTTTGTTATCTTTTTATATCTTATCTTTTATGTCTTGTACAAATATTAATCGTATATGGGGCTGGTCCGAGGCCAATCTCCCTTTCAATATTTCGTTTTGGAATTGTAGATGTGCTAATAGTGCATGTTTTAGACGAGCGTTCGATGAGATAAATGTGATACATGAGTCCACCAAAGCAGATGTATTTAAGACCAAAGAAGATGTAGTTAAGACCAAAGCGGAAGGGGTGGAAGTGACTCAAATTATTAAATCCCTCCATATGCAATATTCCATCAAGGTCAATGAAATAGGTTTCTCGGGGGTTATTTGGATATTGGGGAATACACTGGATATTTCGGTCCAAATTTTATCGACTGGTAAGCAAGTCATTAACATTTGAATTCTAAATCTTATGTGTATCTTGGATTGTGATTGCAGTATACGCGAGTCCAAAGGCATGGATACATGATTTTCTATGAGAGGCTTTATAGAGGTCCTCATAGAATGTTGAGGATCCCAGGTTGGTGGTGAGCAACTTTAATCAAGTAGGTGTGCCCGAGGACAAGACTAGGGTTGTGCAAGCATCACATCACTCATGACAGGCTTCAGGAGTTGGAAGACTATATGTGAGTTAGTCGACCTGGGTTTCAAAGGACTGAGATTCACTTGAAGCGATTCGTGGATCAGGCATGAGAATTATGAAGCGAATGGATAGAGCTTATGGAAATGATATTTGGTGGGAATGCTTCTCTTTTTTGAGAGTTTAGAACTTACCATGCATTCACTCTGATCATGTACCGAATCTTATAGCGGTAGACTCTCGCCCAAACCAAAGAGTTGATTAATGTAGATTAAAATTTGAGAGCATGTGATGCCTACCTGAGGGATTTAAAAATGTCATCTCACAAAAATGAGGAATTGTTAACGACAATGAACTAGAGCATTGGAAGAATAATACATTTGGAAATATATTTTGTAAGAAGAAGTGGTTATTAACCTGAATCACCGGGATTCCGAATCCACTCCAGCAGTCATATAATGGGTCGTTATTACAGTTGGATAAGAGACTTAGTAAGGAGTATGAAAGTGTTCTTGAACATGAAGAGATGCATTGATTTTAGCTGGCAGGAATATATTGGATTTATTTTGGTGAACGTAATACCAGGTTTTTATCATCTTTTGATATTGGTTAACAGGGGAATAACGTTTGTTTTAAGATTAAATACAGTAACCAGGAAATGTTCACAAACAAGTTAGCAGAAAGGACTTGGGATTAGAGAATTCTTTAAGTCGCTTTTTGTGTTAGATGGCAGCTTGAGTGGCCATTTTTCTCTCCCACATCGACAATATATTGGGAAGGATCCAGTTAGGATCTTGAGTAAGCCAGTTTCGGATGAGGAGGTTCGAGTAAAACTATTTCAGATGCAACCTCATAAGGCCTCTATGTAGATAGCATGACAGATGGATTCTATTGGAAGTGTTGGGACATAGTGGGTCCATATGTTTGCAATATGATCAGGCGTGTCTTAGATATGGGTGTATTTTCGAGGGAAGTTTTGTGGACCCTCGTTCATCTTATGCCAAAACGAGTGATCCGTAATATATAACACATTTTAGGCTGATAGATTTGATTAATGTAAATTATAAGCTCTTCAAAATGCATGAGTTGATTATCTCCGACCTATGTTAGCTAATCTCATTGGACTGTATCAGATTAGTTTCTTGTTCCATAGATTGACCATTGATAATGAAGTATGGGTCGATGAGATAGACTATGTGATGAGGCATACTAAGGGGAAGAAGAGTTACATGGCAGTCAAGGTGGACTTGGCTAAGGCTTATGACAAGATAATATTGGACTTCATTCAAAATTATTTGGAGTCATTGGGGGGGTTCTAGAGTGTTGGGTCTTGGTGAAAATATCTTGGGTGTACGAGAATGAGTTTAGCGTCCTTTAGCACAAAAGAACACCTAAGCCCTTCTTACCTTAGAAGGGTATCTATTGAGGGGAACCAAAGTCACTATACTTGTTTGTGCAGTGTACATAGAAACTATCATTACTTATTTACCATTCTGTAGAAAATGGATCATGGAAGCCACTTCGATTATATTCATGGGGGATCCCAATATCTCGTATATTTTTCACGGATGATTTAATTCTTTTTTCAGAAGCCTCTAATAAAATCTTGATCTTTTGCAGAAATCACTCATTGTACTCTACCAAGGTCCAAGACAATCAATTAGTAAGGAGAATTCCCTCATTTATTTCTCAAGGAACGTGGAGGAGGAGCCAGCGGTGAGCATCACAAGGCGAAGTGGGTTTTCTAGAAGTAGTAGTTTAGGGAGATACCTTGGAGTCCATATACTCTCGGGCAACTGACCTTGTGGTTTCTATGACAACATGATTAATGGGCTTCTTGTCAAACTTGGGGGTTAGAAGGGGAGGACATTATCACTAATTATTTGTATCACACTTGCTTAGTCGGTGTGAAATGAGATGCCCTTATACATTATGTAGGAAAAATTACCAGTTTTTGTATGAAAGAAATTGATCACATTGTTAGGGACTTCATTTAGGGGTCATTAGGAGATCAGAGGAGGATTAGTTGGCTCGCATGTGAGAAGATTTGTTTGCCAGAGAAACTAGAGGTTTTGGGTTTCTGTAATGTGGAATATATGAACCATGCCCTCCTCGGGTTGAAATTGTTGAATGATGAATCAACCCTTTGGTCGGTAGCTTTTTGCTAGAAGTATTTCAAAAAGAGTCCATTACATTATGTTCCAAAAGTGACTGATTCTCTAGTATGTAGATCCATCGTGAAAAGTATTGTAGTGGTTATATATGGATCCCGATAAGTGCTTCATAATGGCAAAATCATAACATTTTGGTTGGAAATTTGTATAGGGGATGCTCCCCAAGTTATATATGTCTTGTATGCAATTAGTAACGGTATCCGGGGGATAAGATTAAGGATTACGTGAGATAGGAGGGATCATGGGATTGGAATCGTTTTCAACACATGTTAACCCCTTCTAAGCTGATCGAGATTGCAGAGATAAGGGTGTCAAGTGAAAATGGGAATAAAGATATATTATTTTGGCAACATGAGATTAATAGAGTTTTTTCAGTTAAGTTTACTATCAAGTCTCTTAGTTTAGACATGGAAGATATGGGATTTGATTGGGAAGGACTTGGAAGGTAAGGTGTACCAAAAGAACTAGAGTTCTCTTATGTGGAATGGTTCAAGATCGATTGGAAACTAAAGATAACTTGTACAAAAGGGGTATGGATGTATCGATTTTGTGCCCATAGTGCAGGTCATGTGAAAAAAATGATATCTTCCTTTTTAGAGAGGGTAGCATGGTCGTTAATATGTGGAAGTAGGTCAAGAAAGATATAGAGGCATCTCAGCAAAAGCAAAATTACTATTTGGAAATGATAGAAATTGGATGAGTAATTTTTGAATGGTATATGATTGGGTGAGGTTCAGTCTCAGACTGGAGACCAACATAATTTGTCTATGCTTGCTACAGTTAGCCCGGGAGGGTCATTAGTACAACATGCGATATAAAGGTTTGAAAGTAACTCCTATGCAGGGACCTCCTGTGCAAACTTGGGACAAGGACCTGCAATTTTAGAAGTGTTGTTCTCAGGTGTTCGCAGGACTTCCATCGTTCCTGCCAGAAGTCAGCTCTAGATGCACCTGTCTCACAACAACAGCAACCGCACGAAGGGACAACTTCCCATAATAATTTGCAATCCACTACTGCTATTTTTGGAAGCTCCGAGCAGCCGACTAGGCATAATTTATTTGGGGGTAGTAGCTAGATCACGAGGTAGCCGCTGGAGCCAACAATATTGAACCTCGAATACTCATGAATGGTGTAACACACAACTTCCAGCCTCCAGGTACTTGGATATTTGTCGTGGTCACTTGGAATGTCTTTTTTGGCGCCTTGGTTGGGGTGACACAGAATGTTAGAAACAACGTGGTCTTCAATAATGAATCATTTCCAACGAATAAGGTTCTAATCAGAAAAGCTAAACACCTAGATCCAGACTATATTCAAGCTTGGAATAGTCATCCGGGTAAGTTCTTTGATAGGAAAAATTACATTGAGCTAATTGGTTGGTGTAAACCGAACCAAGGACTTAAGCTAGAAATAGATGAGAGTTACATAAGTAGAGACCGTATAAAAGGAGCAGGCGGTGTCTTTCGTGATATAGAGGATAACTGGGCCTGGGTTTCGCCATAAGAGTGAGCTGGACCTCGCCGGTGTCTGCAGAATTAGTCACCCTTGATGAAGGATTGAATACGACAGAGGAGATCAGAGTCACTATTTTGTGTGTGGAAGTTGATTCGCAGGAGATGTTGGAGGTGATCTCCTAGGTTGAGCTGGGAAAGGGGCCGACTACATTCTAGGTTTGAGGAATTCGGGCTAGTTGGTTTAGGAATACGCCATATGTGGTTAATAGTATATTTATAGAGGCTAATATATGTACGGGTTGGTTGGCTCGGATGGGCGTATATCAGGGTCCCTTTTATTCTTGCTTTTCTAATCCTCTGGACGAAGAGAGCAAGACTTAATAGTAATCTGGAAGGTGAGATGTGGGCGATCTTGTTGGCTATGAGATCGTCCGCAAATCTTGGAATTAAGAGTAGTTCTTTCTACTCAGATAACCTTGAGGTAATTCAAGGTATTAATAGACGGAGAGGAATCGACTGGAGGATCCGCCCCATGATTTCCGAAGCATGGAGGTGGATAGGGAGATTCCCGGAATGGAAGGTTATCCATGTTGCAAGGAAATATAATGGTGTAGCGGATATTCTAGCTAAAAGTATTAGACTTAATCTAGACTATCTAATTGCCCTACTAGGTCTTTAGTTTAATTTTATGCTTGTATTAGTAACTTGTATTCGGGCTGTAACAGACATCAATGTTAGACTTTTATTTTGACAAAAAAAAAATTAATTGTAAATTAGTTTTAATTTTACGGTCCTATAACTCTATTGTATTAAAACAAAAAATATTATGAAACAAAAGTATTTCCTAAAACACTACTTATTAAGGAATGGAGGTATTATTGCTCTAAAACAACATGTCACAACTTCTTGTATGACCATTGGGTTGTTGGAACAAAAAAAAAGAGTATGACCATTGGCATGGGTTCATCTCAAACCTCCCCACACTTGGTATAAGGCTAAGTCCAACAACTCCCTACAATTTTAGCCAGAATGGGGAGTCAGACATCATTTTCTCTTAAATATCAACTTTCTATAACAACTTTGCTCCAACAGCTCCCATGTTTCAACTCTCAATTTTAAAATTTTATATTCAAACTTAATTTTTATTGTTGATACAAATTTATTTATTTATATATATTATAAAAGTAATTTTTATATAATAATTATAATTATATTTATAATTATTTTTTTACACATTTATAATTTATAGAAACATGTTATTTTATTTATTAAAAATATCATAATTTATAGACTAAAATATTTTGATATTTAAGATGATTTAAAAAATGATTGAAAAGAAAATAACTAAAGAAACTGGTTTTGTAAAATCTATTTTAATAGTTTTTTATTTATATATTTTACAAAATTAATTTTTTATATACTAATTATAATTATATTTATAATTATTTTTTCTACATATATTTATAATTTGTAGAAACATATAATTTTTTATTCTTTTTGAAAACATTAAAATTGATGATTTTTTTCTAATAAAAATAAAAAGTGATACTCAATATAGAAAGTATATTAAAAAATGGTTGGAAAATAAATAACTAAAACATATAGTTTTGAATAAAAACAAAGTTAACTTGCAAAATAACTAAAAATAATATATAATTAATTTTTTAATTTTAATGTAAAATTAAAAAGGAAAATAAATAAATACTAGAAGTATGCAAAATTAATTAAGAGAAAAAAATATTGTAGCTAAAGTTTTTATAGAACATTTATCATGCAACGAAAAAAAAGATCAGCATCCTTGCATTTGTATGCAACAAAAATAAAAATAAAAGTAAAAAAAAATGTGGCTAAAACTGTATGTATCAATAGATTTGCAAGAATAGAGTAATCAATTGGGGTTCAAATCTAGCTTTTCACATTCTATGAATCCTGTTGGAGATAAAAAAGTGAGGAGTCAAACCCCAATTCTAGTTTTTAGCTAGAATGGGGTTCCTATTGGATTTATTCTATGACTAAGTCCACTTATTAAAGTAGCTAGAATTAAAAGTTAAATAGTGTTATAAACTGTAGAGAAAGAAATAAGAGTGCTCTGTTTATTATCAGAGTGTGTCTCGATTACATAGTGGGAGCTCCTATTTATAGGTGACAGGAGACCCTAAACCCTAGTGTTCATGGGCTTGACTGCTAGCCCATGGGTTGGGATGAATATCCACTAAGATGGGTTTATAACACTCCCCCTTGGATACTCAGTCCCTAAGAATATGCCTCGTTAAAACCTTTTTAGAAAAACCTAGTAGGGAAAAATCTAGTGAAGGAAAAAGAGTACATTTCTTTAAACGCTAACTAAACTACCTCATTAAAAACCTTTATCAAGAAAACCTATTAGGACAAAACCGTGATGAAGGAAAAGAGTGTAGTGTGTATTCGTCTCCCCTTGTTGTCAGCCTTTTAAGAAAGGTCTTGAATTCCTTGCATGCTAATCTTGTGTATAAATTTCTTGAAAGTAGATGTAGGTAATGCCTTTTTAAGTAAATCGTCCAAACTGTCACTTGAGCAAATTTGTTTTACATCTATTTCACTTTTCTTCAAGAGTTCATGCCTAAAGGATTATTTTGGAGAGATATGTCTGGTTTGATCATCTTTGATGTAGCCTCCTATGTCTTGAGTGATACAAGTAGCATATTGTTCAACTTTGTTTACTTGTTGAAAAATTGCATTCCCCTTTGATATTTAGTTTTGAGAATATACCTCATTAAAACCTTTCTAAGAAAAACCCAATGGGACAAAATCATAGTAAAGGAAAAAGAGTATAGTATTCTTCAACACGCTTATATAAATTGCCTCATTAAAAACCTTGCAAGGAAAACCCAGTGGGAAAAAATTTATGCTAAGGGAAAAAGAGTGCATTGCGTAAATGTCTCCCCCTGATGTAAGTATAACACAATGGTGTATAACTTGAGACATTTAATAGGAGTAATAAACAATACGACATAAATTGGATCGACACTTCATTTATATATAATGATTTAAAGTGCTCGACATACGACTTATATGAAGTCTTTCATAAGAAATAATGGAAAATGCATCCACCACCGGAGACTATATCTCTTTAATAAATACATTATGTGTGCTACACCATACTATCTTATATAGTGACTCCCCCTTGTAGCACATTCGTTTTATAATTGTGAAAATTTCACGTCGTACAAGTGAAATTTAAAAAATATTTGCTTTGTTTATGTCTTTCTACTGATGGCCAGTCAGTTTATCAAGACATTTTAATTAAAATAATCATCGATTTCATCCATATATTAATAGTTATTATGCGTATATATAAATATTTGATCATGATCAATTTATAGTTAGGTTCCAATAATTTGAAGTAGTAAAATAACTGATTGAGATCTCAATATATAATCAGGTACCTGATACTCAGTAGGAGTATTTTAATTCTCAGTTATATACACTACTTTGACATTTATAAGATGCCAAAAGTCTCATAATTAACAACTTTGCTCATGATACTGCTCCTTTATGCTATCTTTGGAACCAAATAGATCTATTGCGCTTTAAGCGTACAATAATCTAATTTAATAAGATAGCTCTTTTGAGACATAAATTTAATTAGGAGCATTAAAAACTGGTTATTGTGACTTAGTCACGACACCTTTACAATATTTTTAATCATTTGAATGATTATACGAGGATCAATATAAATGGTGTATTCTTGATTCCAGTTATATGTTTTTTTTCTTCCCTTATTCTTGAGAATATCATATACAACATGTTCTCAAAATCCATCTTTGTGCTCGGTGGTGGAGTAGTTGTAATAGAGATTGCACAATCAAATTATCTTGATGGATATAATTTTTGGTTATTTACCAATAGGGAGTATAATAATAAAGAGCAACGTTATAGCAATTCGTCATAAATGACTAAGAAAATAAATATGCCAGACTTGTATTTATCCTTTGATTTTGTCTTGAAAAAATAGACGATTCAATATCTCTTATTGAACTCAATGTTTCTAAGAATTATAATTTTGATTTTCCAAAAATTTCATATATAATTCATATCATCATACATTCTCTCATAGAAAATTATTTAGAATTTGGATAAATGTAAATCTTAGAAGCATAATACAAACTTTTTAAATCCTTCTATTAGGTTGGATGTACCAGATATGCTATTAACATTTATTTTGGAAGCTTGAGATCAGATAATTTTTTTTCTTAGGTTATGCGAATGGAAAACAAATTAATTGATAGGTTATGCAATATATACGCACAACATATATATTTAATTGCCCTATCTTTCGTTTCATTTGTTTTTATCTATATGTTTTGCGTTCGCATAAGAGCAATTCAAAATAGATTTATTATTCACGTGTCTAACTTCCCTTTACTTTTCTTTGACCACAAAAGGAAAAAGAGACAATAATAAAAGGAAAAAGAAATATTGTTATGCCGAAAAGGTTTGATGAATTGTTTACCAATACATAGTCATTTAATTGTCCAAAGTGAACAATTGGTCAAATATTTTCTCGATCCACTATTGTTTCACAGTGAAGAAGTTCATTGAATGTATTAAAAATAATTCGTTTGACCTTTTTTTTTAATACTTCACAATGGTGAAGTTTGATATACAGAATACTGTTTGCATGAAAAAAAAAATCGATGAAAGGAAAAAAAATTAAGTAATAATATTTTTTTTTCCATCACTGCAGTGTTTTGTAGGTGATAAAAAATATGGACCATGTGCTCGGTCAAAGTAAAAAGTATGGAGATTTTTTTTTTTTAATATTACATCATCACTGCAGTGATACGTGAATAAACAAATTCTAGATATATACAATATGAGTATATTTTTTTTCTGCATAGGTTATTTTATATCAAATGATATAAATATAAAGTATATATATTGTGTATTCTATATATACTAATATCATTAAAATTGATATATTTTTCAGTAGGAAAAAAAGTTATCAAGGAAATAAAAAAATATTTCCCTTTTTTTTTTGGGTGAATTATCTATAGGGTCCTAGGAGCACTATTTTTTCTCTATAGAGTAGTGTCTTGAAAGTTTTTATTCTTAGGGACCTCATTTTTTACAATAGTCTTTCCTACCCTTACTAACACTAAAAGACAAAAAGGTATGATGTCACTGTTTCTCTCTCCTCTACCACTACCCACCTACCACCTACCCACCTACCACCCATCTCCGACCTCCGACCACCGACCACCACCACCACCACCGACCACCGATCTCCGACCACGGACCTCCGGCCACCAGTCACCGGCCACCGGAAAAAACATAGAGTACTCTGAGAAAAACATAGAGTATTCCGAGAATTAAAGGAATTAAACGAGTACTCTAGCGAATTAAATGAATACTCTATAAAAAAGTCGGAGTACTCTATGAAATAGTCGGAGTACTCTATACAAAAGTCGGAGTATTCTAAAAAAAATGGTGAGTATTTTTAGCAATTAAAGAGTAATTTAAGAAAGAGATAATTACACTAGGGGTCTTGAAGACACACCCCTCTTCGAGTTAGCACCCCCACCTAGAGCCTCTTCTTACTAAAGACCTCTGGAACTTTTTAACACATGAACCCCAAAATCCCAATTACTAGACTACCCTTCTTTTGTTTTCTCTACACCTATATATACTAATTATCCCATTTCTATTTTCATTCACGTTGTAAATACAATTCCTCACCTCATTACTTCTCTCTCCTCTCAACCACCACCACACTACCTAAATGACCACCACCGCCGATCTACACCACCACCTCCCTCCTCCCTCCTCCCTCATAAAACTCAACCAAGCTCCACCACCAACAGCTGTTTTCCAGTAAACCCACCTATCTATCTAGAGCTCCGCCGCCTCTCTATCTTGGTGGTGCTGCCATGGACTTAGCCGAGCAGTGAGCAGTGAGCAGGTTCGAACAGATCTAGCCTTGTGCAGCCATGGCTTCGACTAGATTCGTTTCTGCAAATCGGTGGTGTTCTTGAAGCTTCGAACAGATCCATGGCGGAACCCTAGCACCACCGCCTCTGCATTTCGCGACCTCCATTTCGCGAGCTCGAAGACAACCATAACGCTCCATTTCGCGAGCTCGAAGACAACCATAACGCTCCATTTCGCGAGCTCTCTCCGGCGAGCCAACACAGCAGGATTCACGAACGAAGCCCCGTAGTGTTATTAGACCGTAAAATAGCTTTTCGAACCACCATATTATCAACGCGAAGAAGACAACATGTGTTAATTGGTGGTGGTGCTTGTTGGAGAAGAGGCAGCTGGAGGTGGTGGTGGTGGTGCGCCGAGATGGTTTCACGCGTGAAGCCTTATTCTTTTTTTTTTTTTTTTTTTTAGTTTGAAATGGTTGACCAGATCTAGATCTGGTCAAACCACTTAACGTTTTTAGTTTTTTTTATTTTTTAATTGTATATCCTTTTGTAATTGTTTAAAAAAGTGTAATAAATGTGAATAAAAGCTTTTTTTTACCATTTATGCCTTGTTTTTGTTTTTATAGAGTATTTATGTAATTTCTAAGAGTACTCTCCATATTTCATAGAGTACTCCATCTATTTTATAGAGTACTCCGACTTTTTTACAGAGTATTCGGTTAAATTGTTAGAGTATTCTTTTAATTCTCGGAGTACTCTCTCTTTTTTCATAGAGTATCGGGAAAAACTGAGAGTACTCTCTCTTTTTCATAGAGTACTCTCAGTTTTTTCCGATACTCTATGTTTTTTCCGGTGACTGGTGTCGGGAAAAACTGAGAGTACTCTTAGTTTTTTCAGATACTCTATGTTTTTTCCGGTGACTGGTGGCCTGAGGTGGTCGGTGGTCGGTGGTCGGTGGTCGGAGGTCGGTGGTAGATGGTCGGAGGTCGGAGATGGGTGGTAGGTGGGTAGTGATAGAGGAGAGAGAAACAGTGACATCATACTATTTTGTCTTTTAGTGTTAGTAAGGGTAGGAAAGACTATTGTCAAAAATGAGGTCCCTAAGAATAACAACTTTCAAGACACTACTCTATAGAGAAAAAATAGTGCTCCTAAGACCCTATAGATAATTCACCCTTTAAGAAAACAATGAGTAAATAGTAAAAAGTGTGAGTATTATTCAACTATTCAAATAAATAGATTATTACACAATCAGAAAAAAAAAATCTATTTGGTTTGACCAGATCTAGATCTGGTCAACCATGTCAATCAAAAAAAAAAAAAAGGGCTCGTCTTCACGTCTTCACGTCTTCACGCCACTGCAACTACACAGCAAACACTACCGGAGCTCGCGCCACCACCACCGTGTCACGCCATACCTGCTCGCGCCACCACCACCATGTCACGGAATACCTGCTCGCGCCACCACCACTGTGTCACTATCATCACCATGGAACGAGCTTCAACAAAACGATGAAGACGAGCACAGCAGCACCACTGCAACTACACAGCAACCACGACCCTGGAACTCCGACCTGCAACTGCGGCGAGCACCCCGAACAGCACCACAGCAACACTCGAACAGCAGCTCGCCGGATTTTCCATTGTTGCGACGAGGCAGCAGCCACGAACACCACCTCCGGTGGTCACGAGCTCGCGAAAAGCTGCTTCTCCAGCAGCTCCAGTCTTCTCCAGCAGGTACGGTGGTCACGAGCTCGCGACAGCTGCTTCCCTCTCCGGTGGATACGAGCTCACGGTGGGTGGTGGTGGCTAAATAAGGTAGCTCGGTGGTGGTGTTTTATAGAGATGATAGATCTCGGTGGTGGGTGGTGGTGGCTATGTAAGGTGAGCTCGGTGGTGGTGTTTTATATAGATCTCGGTGGTGGGTGTGGTTTGGGAATTCACGTCGGAGGAGAAGAGTTGGGAGGTGAGAGGGAAAAAAAGGGAAGTGAGAGAAAATAGATCTGAAATAATAATTGTATGGGTTCTAAATTAGTATATATAGGGGGAGAAAACAAAAGAAGGGTAGTCTAGTAATTGGGGTTTTGGGGTTCATGTGTTAAAAAGTTGCTGAGGTCTTTAGTAAGAAGAGGCTCTAGGTGGGGGTGCTAACTCGAAGAGGGGGGTGTGGTCAAGACTCTAAGTGTCATTATCTCTTTTTTTTAACAGTTTCACTTTCTTCAAATTTAAGTAAGGGTGTGTTATCCCTTTGGGCCAAAGATATTCTATAAAAAAAATTGGAACCATACAGAGAAGATTAGCATGGCCGAGCACATGGGCGTTTATAAAAGAATGAACATCTATAGTTCATTACCCAAAAGGAATAATATTTTATTCATTTACAGTGATATAGTACTAATTCCATTTGTATTGCTTTTCTTTTCTTCTTCATAGTAATAAATGGATAACATTAGTAAAAAAGTTCACCAAATTAATTTCTTTTGAAAGCAGAGGCCATCGGTCTTTTTTTTTTTTCATTCAAATAGATAAAAAAAATTAATTTCTTATGCTTTTATTTTTCGTTTCACAGTGGTGAAATATGAGCTCCACAATAGTAAAACTTATTGAATTTCATAAAGAAATTTATTTAACATTTTTTCTTTTTATGACACCTCATGATAGATGGTGAAACTCATGAATGAATTGTAAAAGAGTTTTTTTTTCTCTTTTGTTTCTTTTGTTTTGAATAGATCAAAGGATCTTAATTATAATCTTTTATAAGATGTAAAATAATATAATGTAATATACTATAAGATTTTAAAAAAATACCTGGATATTATATGGTAGAGACTATCGTGCTGATAACGTGTTATAAACTGTAGAGAAATAAATAAGAGTGTTATGTTTATTATCAGAGCGTGTCTCGATTACATAGTGGGAGCTCCTATTTATAGGTGATAGGAGACCCTAAATCCTAGTGTTCATGGGCTTGACTACTAGCCCATGGGCTGTAATGAATATCCACTAAGATGGGTTTATAACAAATAGTTTTTTTTTTCAAATACTAACTTATGAAATAGTTGTATTTGAGTCCCCTTTCTCTCTTCGCTTCCCTCTTTCTTCTTTGTTAGGGTTTCTCTTTCAAATTAAGTTTCTAATATATATATTACAAATTCCTCTCCTATTATTGATAATTATCTTACTCATATGTTTCTCGATGAAGATTTGGATTGATATGTTGGATTTTGTTTATTGGATCTGGCGGCGGTTCAGGGCAGACTGGACCCGGTGGGAAAGGAGACGGCAGCGGATGGTTTGGGTTCGGTGTAAGGGCATCTGGGAGGATGGATGGAGGACAACCGACGCCGCTGAGATTGGGAAAGAATTGGAGAACGGTGGAAGAAGAAGGAACAGCAGTTTGGAGACGAGAGTAGCAAACTGTTTGCAGATCGTTATGAGGACGGCGAAGGGGCCTGGCTCACCAAGGGCGTCTGGACTTTGTCATGTGGGCCTTTGTGATGCTGGTGGATCCTTTTTGCTTTGGGCTAGGAGAACATGTGATGCCATGGTCCAAGTAAGAATTGTGTTTTTCCGTTTCACAGTTTTTGATTTGGTTATAGGAAAATTGCAGAAGGTTTATTTTAAAAGTTACCAATTTTGTAAAATCAAAAGTGTACTGATATGGATTAGTTCAATGTTATGGGGATGGTATGAAGAATGGAGTAGACTTAATTTAGGGATGTGTTTTGATAACAATATTGGACAACGTTTATTTCACAACAGAAGTGTCAAGGTCAATAGGAGAATTTTACAAAAGACTGATTTCAAGGCTCGGTATTGGTATCATAATAAGAGTTTATGGATGGATGGTAACAGTGGATTTTTATTATATGAATGTTGGATCCAGGTGAAATTGTACCCTCTGCCGAACAGCTCTTCCTTGGTAACCCATTTGTTGGGTATTTGGGGGGATTTGCGGTGTTTTACACTGCTGCAAGTCATGGTTGCGGAGTTAACCATGTCTCGGTACCTCCCGCAGTTTCAGGAGTCGTCTTTTTCCGTTGTTAGTGGTGTTCATCTACAGAAGATCGGTTCGGCATGAGGGAATTAATAATTAAAGACAAATCAGTTAGGAAGATGTGTATGGTTTACAAATTAGGAGAGGAAGATGCGTTGGTTTTTAGTTTGTTGTATGTAGATACTGTGATGTAATTTCTTATTTCAATAAAATGCTATTTCGACCAAAAAAAAAAAAAACGACTTTCCAATTTTAACCTTCTATTTATATTTTAAATTTTTATTTTAACAAATTTTCTATTTTCATTAATTTATATATATATATATATATGTATAGGTTTATTTTTTAAATTTATATACAAATATTTGAAAATATTAAATATTAAATTTTTAAATAAATAAAGTTACTTAAAAGAATTAAATATAGTTATTATTTATTATAAAATATATTTTTATAATAATTTGCCTATTATTTATTTTTATATAAAAATTATAAAAAATTTAGATTTTTAATTTTATCTCAAAATATAATTGAAATTATTAACATTTAAATAATAAAATAAATCAATAGTATAAATAGATTAATTATAACATCTTCTTAGAAATATGTGTTAATTTAATAAAATATATTATTGGAACAAAATTGTTTTGATTAATAAAAAGATAATATAAAATATTAAAAAATTAAATTAAAAATAAGATTAAGCTAAACACATGTAGTTTTTCAGTAATTAGGTTTTACATTTTGCCTTTAACTAAAATTTGAAAATTGTTAAAAGCAGATTTTTCAATATTCAATTTCTTTTTTGGATAATAAAAGGCGCCTAAGCGCCAACAAAACCAAAGAAAATTATCTAACTCCTAATTTCTTAAACCTAGTAGTAAGTTCAGAAAAACTACAAGAGGCTAGTCGGTCTTGAGGAATCTACAAATTAGAACCCAAATTCCAACAATTTTTTTTTAAAGCCTAGATAGAAAATAGTTCTAAATAAGGTCTAATTTCAATTTTTGGTTTGATTTTTTCTAATTTTTCCTTTCTCAATTTTTTTCTGCACAGTAATTTGTTTTTTTTTATTCTTTTCATTTAACGGATGGGTCTGTACCCATGGGTACAGACCTATGTTGTATTTTACGTTTTGCAAGGAAGATAAAATGATTTTTTATACAATTACAGTTAGTGTTTGTTCGTATAATAGTCCAAATACATTAGGGGATGTACCCAATTCTTGTCCAATGTTAAGTCAAGTGTTAGGGCAGCTTGCAAGATATCTCCGAAATTCATGTATTCCCATACTTCTTGTGTGGTTAGGTCAATTATGTCCAATCGGAAACAGTCCTCTCGAAGATCTGGAAACTTCATAGCCCTAAACACGTTGAACTTTACCTCCTCGTCTTGGATTCGCATTGTTAATTCTCCGTTTTGTACATCAATCACAGTACGCCCCGTGGCTAGGAATGGTTATCCCAAGATGATGGGGACATTCCTATCCGCTTCGTATTCAAGTATAACAAAATCAACAGGAAAAATTAAAGTACCTGCCTTGACGAGGACATCTTCTACACATCCCTCTGGATGTGCGATGGATATGTCATCCATTTGCAAGACCATGGATGTCGGCCTTGCTTCTCCTATCTTCAACATCTCGAAATGTGATTTGGGCATGAGATTGATACTCACTCCCAAATCACACAAAGCTTTTCCTTTCCATTCATTGCCAATGGAAATAGGAATCGTAAAACTCCCAGGATCAAGTAGTTTTGGTGGCAATTTTCTTTGGCATATGGCACTACATTCTTCAGGTAAACCTATCATCTCATTCTCAAGGTATGGTCTTTTGTTGGCGATGGCTCTTTTCAGGAATTTAACATATATTGACACATATCTAATGGCATCTAAGAATGGAATGTTAATGTTAAGACCTCTTACCACGTTCAAGAACTTCTGATAGTCAGCCAAATCTCCTTTCTTCTGAACTCTCGAGGGAAAAGGTATAGGAGGACGGGTTACTGTAGTATCTTGCTTCTTCGGCTTTTCCAGAATCTTCTCCACTTCCACTACTTCAGGGTCATCTTCTTTCTCCACCACATCTTTTACCGGTTTTTCTTTCACAATTGTTTCTTTTTCTTTCATCACGGGAAAAAGAGGTGGTGGGAGGTTCTTACCACTTCTAAGTGTCACTGAATTACAATCTTCTCTTTGCTTTGGTTCTTCAGTGTCACTTGGTAGTTGTCCTTGTTGACGTTGACTCAATTGCTTTGGCATCTGAGTTATCAGATTTTCTAACATTTTAATTGCTGCAGATGTAGATTGTTGCTCTATGCTAGCTTTTGTTTGAATGTTGATTAATGTCAACAAGGTTTGCTGAACATCTAACGCACCTTCTTGAGGTTGAGCAGGTAGAGCTTTCTGATTCATGGTCTCGGTGTAAGTGTCTTGAGGAGGTTGTTTCTGAGCTTGATTTCCGTAACCTTGTCCCACTTGGTAGTTGTTCTGTGGTCTTTGTTGGTAGTTATTACCTTGGGGACGCGGCTCATATGCATAAGTCAGATTAGCGGTCCCATTTGGATTTGAATATTGGAAACCTGGATGGTTTCTATTCGGTTGATTACCTTGACCACCTGAATTATAGTTCCCTCAGTTGGAAACAAACATTACGGCTTCTGGATTGTGTTGACAATGCTTCCAATCATGATCTTGTAAACCACAATTAGAACACACATGAACTTCTTGTGTAACATTAATATCTGCCTTTCTACCTGCAAAACCTTTTGTAACAGCTAGAGTAAGCTGTTTCAATTGTTGCTCAAATTTATTCTCCACGGCAGTGAATTTTTCCTCAATTAAAGCACTATTTTCTCTTCCACCTCGGATAGGTGTTCTCACAGTATTCCAACCCATCTCATTCGTCACCGTTCTATTCAAAATAATCATAGCATGGACTGGTTGTACCTGTAAAAATCCACCACCACAAAGCAGGTCTAAGTCTTTTCTTGAAGGTCCATCAAGGCCTCTGTAAAATATTTTCATCTGTTGCATTTCTGTAAGGCCGTGGTCAGGGAATCTTCTCTAACAAATCTGAAATCTTGTCCAGCTTCTACCCAAAGTCTCGTCTTGATCTTGTTTGAATAAGTTCAACTCAACTTGCGCGTCTAATCTCATATTTGTTGGGTAGTATCTATCGAAGAACGCAGTTTGTAATGCGTCCCAAGTAGTGATTGATCCAGGTTCTTGAGAATCATGCCATTCACTTGCTCTATCTATAACGAAATACATTTGATCTCTTGTCACTCCTTGCGTAATATAGGAATCACAAATTTGCATGAACTTCTGTACAACATGGATTGGATCTTCGCCAGGTGCTCCTCGCTAATTGCCATAACTCTGAAATTGAGATAACATACCAGGATCGGGTATGAATCTCGTGACATTAATATCTGCAGTGCCAATTCCGAGGGCAGGAGCTCGATATGGAGCTTGTTCAAGGCCATTGACGAACCATGGATCATTGTTCTGAGGAGGTTGAACTTGTGGAAGGTTTTGACCGTTCTGTTGATTCAATTGTTGATTTTCGATTCCTTCAATTTCCGCTTCTCTAGCCAACCTCTCTTCTAACTCTTTTGCTTTAGCTTCTCTCTTTCTTTTGTTTGCTTCTCGGACTAGGTTTTCAGGATTCTCAAGGATCATGAGATCTTCAAGCATATACCAAAACTTGTAAACCTGAGAAAGAAAGACAACATAACGCGTAAAACTGAAAAATAAAACTAAAACAATTAAACTACTAAATAATAACACCGGGGTCACACCCTACCGTCCCCGGCAGCGGCGCCAAAAACTTGGTGAGTCCTGGTGTGTTAGAAAATAATAAAGATAAAATAGAGGAACCACTAACTGCAAGTGTACAGTTGTCCCAAGTAATATATGATAAACAAGGTCGTTCTCAGGGACGGATTAGGCACAACTCAGGTATTGATCGAATAGTAAGAATAATTGCTTAACTAGAAAAATAAAATAAAGATTTTTGTTTTGTTTTTATAAAATTAAAGATGCAAGAAAATAAATTACGGAAATAAAAGAAAGAAAATAAAAGAGATTTAAACTTCTAAAGAGAAAGAGTACTTGATCCTCGCAAGGGTTTCACCTAACCTATCTAATTAATGCTTTTGTTTAAGGGCTAATTGTGCTAGTCGGGACTCTAATATCTCCTAACCCCAATCAGGGTGGACTTAGGAGCTATCCTACGGTATTACGAACCCCGTCAGGGTGATTATAAGCTACTTTCAGATGAATAATAATTTACCTCATTGGTTGCATGGTTAGTTAAGCCCGTCAGGGTCAATAACGATACTATGCGTTTATTATCTAAGTCTGTAATTAACCCCCCCCCCCCCCCCTCGGTCAAGGTGATCACTTCCCCACCAAAGTGAATAGCTTAATAACTATTAGCTAAGTTTGATTCATGACTTCAAAATTAGTGATTAAAGCAAAATAATAGTCAACACAAAATACCTAGTCTAATTTAAACAATTAAATCCCAAATTCAGAAAACATAGTTAAACAGGAATTCATGTTCAAATACAAAAGATAAATTGATAACCTAAAGGGTAGGATGACTGTTGATGGAAGAATAGTAGCGATTCTCAAGTACTAAAGAAATTAGTTCATAAAGGAATTAAAAACTGAAATTAAATAAAAGGAATTCATGTTCAAATACAAAAGATAAATTGATAACCTAAAGGGTAGGATGACTGTTGATGGAAGAACATGATTCCTCCAGCATTAGTTTTACCTTGCCTTCTTGCTCTTAGTTGAAAACCTTAAGCCTCTTATGTAATTCTCTGAAGTGTGTGAAAAGAGGCGGCTAAGGGGTGTATTTATAGGTGTTAGAAAGTCCTAATTCGTTTTTACTTGGAGTGGAAGACAAGGCAAGTACTCTTTAATTCACAACCCTAAAATCTAGGAAAGGTAAGATTCTGCTGCTGATTTGTTTTGGTCATATCTCCTTCAATACTTATCCGTTTGACGTGTTCCAATATTCGAAACCACTTGTCTCGGAAAGCTCTATTCACTGGTCTAGACCATTCTCCAAAATTCCTAACCAATCCTAAATTATGAGCTCGTCTTTGAACGTGGCTGGAGTTTCAGATTTATTTGGCAGCTTTATCTTTTCCTTCTTTGCATATATCTTTCATTAATCATCTTATTGCCATGTATATCTCTTTCATTTACTTCTTAGACTTGACTTGGTCTCTAATTAATTACCATATATCTTTTAATACTTCACAATAAATAAATAATTAAACCGCACATGCTTTAAAAATTAATAAATCAATAATTCAAGACTAGAAATAAGAAAGTACACTCTAAAATTAGAAACTCGAATAAAATACTTCCTAACACACTAAAAATACTCTAAGACTTTATTTATCACTTCTCCTCCTTGTAGTGGTTTTTCATGAAATTCAAGAACCTACTAACTTTGCACTAAAAATTAATCAAATTAACGCACAAAAGCTCTAAAAATGCAAATAGTCTAAATCCAAGGGGAGAAAGTGTAATATGATGAAATAAGCATAAAAGTCTATCAAATAAGTCAAATATTCACCTACAAGGATGTCTCCTAAGGGCTAATAATTAGAACAAATAGGGAGACATCAGTACATAGGCAATTGCATTAGGAAAGTGATCAAGCCATTCCGTTGTTGCAAAGACTTTGTCAATTTTAGATTTCACTACGTTGTCCTCCGTCCTTCTGTTGGTCTAGGTAAAGTAACTACCGTATGTCTGAATTTCAGTTAGCATATTGTTAGCAATAAAGAAATTAAAGTTAAGGATATGTTGTTGGTTTGCTGGAGACTTGCTGAGCCTCTCGTTTCCAATTGAAATGTCGTTAAAATCACCCAAAATAACAATAGGATCATCATGTTGTATCCTCCATTCAGTAATGCGGTTATAGAAGGCTTGTCGTTCAGAATACAGGTTAGGATCATGCACAAAAACGTAATACAAAGTCATATTATTATCAGTGATAAAAACAAAAATAAAGTGTGGGCTATGGTCCAAGATAGTCATAGTAATACTAGAGTTCCAAACCAACAAAAATCCCCCCGAGTGATCTTGCCTACCATGGGGGTTTACCACAAAAAAGTTGTCAAATTTCAAACTACGCACCACCAACGGAGCATCCTTCTCTGACAACATCGTTTCACAAAAACAAGCAATAGTCGGTCGATGTTCATCCACCATGGCCTTCAGAATCTGGACTGTCAAGGGGCCCTAATCCCTTGACAGTTCCAGAATATTGTGTTCATTTCCCTACCGCGACCAAAACCGGGTGGCCGCTACCTCTAACTTGCCTTAACCAAAGTGTCTCGATACTACCAAAAATTCTATGGACTTCCACCGAAAAACCAACTAAAATTCAAAGTGCAGCTTTAAAATTCACAAAACATAATAAGTTACCTGTGATTTGTAGTTGTACATAGATACTTTTCCACTAGAGTAGTTTACCAGCCAAGGTCCACCAATATTCATAAGATCTGCTCTCTTTTGAGTTACCAAGTGAAACCATAACTGGCCATCGATCTCCATGTAGATGTAATCACGTGTGCTCCTATGTGTTGCAAATTGGATCCACAATTGTCGATCAATCTCTCCATATTCCGCTCTCTTTTGAGTAACACAGTGAAACCATCTATGGCCATCGATATCCATACACGTTGTTATGTTGATGTAATCAGGAGTGCACATTTGAGTTGCAAAGTACATCCCCAACTGTCCATCAATATCCATTCGCTCTATACTTCTTGGAGTTACTAAGTGTATCCTAAAATGACCATCGATCTGTAAATATGCTACAGTGCTATTGCTCTTCCCTTGAATTTCTATCATCTTTCTCAAAGTCAAGCCACTTCTCTGATTGTATTTCATTATTGTTTTATCATATATCCATATTGTGACCCTACATAAGTATTGTCCTCTTTCCTTTCTGCACAGATTTATTAGATACAATTTGTACCAAACTATTTCCTCCTCGTACTTAATATAATCTGAATATCTAACATCATTATAAAAATTAAAAGTGCACTTCTTACTCAAAATTCCCACCACCAAAACTAGAAAATTCATCTCCCATCCATTCTTACCAAAATTAGGAGCTAAATCAGTGATCTCTATTTCTATACCAGCGTCTAACGAGCACAATCCCAATTCAGTGCTCCTCTTATGAGTACTCACTATCGCATTAATACAGTAGCCTCTTCTGAATTGCATCTGCTCCCTCCTTTGAATCATATAAACGTCCCATATATTAACATCCCATAAATCTAAAACCAAAGTATACGTATATATCCAATCCCATCTTTTAATCCAGGTCCAATTTAAAAGGTTAAGAGTCTCATAGGTCCAAAAACTAATTTGTATTGTTTTCCTGGCGTTGCTCCTAATCCAAACAGACACGTGTAAAGCCTCATTTGCCCACAAGGCCTACAAAGGGGGCATGTCCAAAAGACTAGCCCAAAGTTCACAATACATCTTCGTCCCCGTAATACCCAACAACTGCTCGGCCATCCCAATCACTGTGCCCGTCATCTTCCACCAATCCATGAATCCAGCCTCCCCACAACAACTCTTTTGACTCAGCGTGCAATAGCGTTTCTTCCGTGTAATTACTGTATTTCTTTGCCTCGCGACAAAACCATCTGGTCCATTGTAGCAAGCCCTTGCCTGGTGACTCTTCTCACTCCACAGACTGTACCCATTAATCTGTTCTCCGTTGAAATTGATCTTGCTCCGACGCGACAGGAGGCCCCATAGAGACCCGCCGCTACTCATTTCTCTGCGTGTTCTCTGTCGTGGACCCGAACCCATAAACTCTGAGTTCTCATCTGTAGATAATCCCAGTGGAGTCGAGAAGGTATCAGTCCGGTATCTAGTGTTAATGGTGAAGTTCTTCAAGAATACCAGTTGATATTCAGTCATCCAACCCAGTAATTCAACCAAAATCTCCACGTATACCCCATCTAATAGGACTTTCCCCATTGATAATTCGTAATACTGTTCTTAATCGTTGAAAACACTGTTTTGCATCGACCCATATGCTTATCAGTGATTAAAACCTCGTACCAATTGAATATGTAATTGAAATCAACAAGAATCGATTTAAAACTGAACGAAGCCCTTCTCCTGCGCTCCAACACGTTTCGGTTACCATCCGAAGTAATACCCATATCTAGATCAGTAAACAAATCAAGGACGAGTAAGAATTGCTGCTGCTCAAGAATAGTATACCAAAGCCTCTCTAAGAATCGAAGAAAGAAAGATTAAAACGTATATTTAATTTAGCCCTAAAAATCGCACGTCCTTAGGGTGAACTGTGTGCCTTTTTCGTATTAGATTCAGTCGAGGTCGAGTTATTAACAAATAATTTGTTTTTTATAGGTTTAATAATATATTTATTACTACTAAAACATTAATTTACATATCATAAATATTAAAGAGTTAACGAACGAGTTCGAACAATTTTTTTTTATGGTTTGTATAAACAAACTTGTTTTTTTCTGTCAGAGCTCAAATTGGTCGAACACCATCAAGAATTTCCCCAAAACAACATCTCACAACCCTTACAGTATAATCCCGTTGGGCTCATCTCAAACCTAAATTCTTGTCTCCACACCTTACGGAGGTGATTGGATCTGATCGGAATTCGTAACAGAACATTCAAAAGTACCCTCGTCCCCAAATCATCAAAGCTAACCTATTTCCCTATAATCAAAATCTTTTTAACTGCAATCTCACCAAAAATCGTTTTCTGCTCACGTCATTATCTCGAAGGCATAGCGTCATGAAGCTGAGCGGCTCTTCAATTTGTTCTTCTTTGTTCTACTTAAGATCTTCTGTTTCTTCCTTGAACAAAATCGGTAACCCATTTCCCCTCTTCTTTTATTCTTCAATTCCATCTTTTGATGTTATCGATAATGCCAAAGATGCTCATTTTACTGTGAAAGAAATGATTCGAACGCAACCCAAGCTTTCTGCTATAGACTGCACTAAGCTATTAAGTAGTGCTGTGAAAATGAAAAGTTACTCCTATGCTCTTTCTCTATTCAGAGAAATGCGTGTTTTTGGTGCTCCGGTAAATTTTTACACCATGAATATAGCTATAAATTGTTGCTGCTCTTTGAAAAAAAACAATATGGGTTTTGCGATATTAGGCTGTCTCTTCAAAAGCGGTCATGTTCCTAATGTGGTTACCTATACCACCCTGATAAAGGGCCTCTTTAGTGAAGATAGAGGAGATGAGGCTGTCAGATTATTCCTAAAGTTAACAAGTGAAAAACTTTGCGAGCCATGTGATGAATTTACTTTTGGTGTTATCATAAATGGTCTTTGCAAAAGTGGACATACGGTCAAGGCTCTTGAATGGCTACGTGTATTTGAAAAGGGGACAATTAAACCTGACATTCAATCTTATAACACCATTGTTGATAGTCTATGCAAGGATAGCATGTTAGATGATGCCATTGAATTATTTTCTGAGATGAAAGATAAGGGCATAACCCCAGATGTTGTCACTTATTCTTCGTTGATTTATGGCTTCTGTAACTTTGGTAGGAAGGAAAAGGCTGAGGTGTTGTTGATTGAGATGTTGGGTTATAAAGTCATTCCAGAGGCACGTACATTCAACAAATTGGTGGATTCATATGGTAAAGAAGGATTAGTGGAAGATGTAAATAGATTTATAGAGATGATGATCAATATAGGAGTAAAACCAAATTATGTTACTTATAATACATTGCTCGGTGCATATTGTTTGCAAGGTGAAATGGAGGAAGCTATGGGTGTCTCGAGTACTATGATATCTAGAGGTTGTGATCCTGATATTAAAACATATAACATGCTAATTAATGGTTTGGTGAAGAAAGGGTGGTTTGATAAGGCTTTCCAACTTTATGAAGATATTCCTTCATATATGAAGAAACGTGGGTTCTTGCCAAATAATGTGACGACCTACAATGTTATAATACAGGGGTATCTGAAGAAAGATAAGAATGAAGAGGCAATTCAATGAAATGAAACAACATGGTTTCTCAGTGAATGCAGCTACTTGTGACATCATAAATGAACGAGGTTCTCAACATCCTAAGCTTCTTAGTATGATTTAGTATTAAATGATGATTTGTCTCTTTTATCACAGTAATATAACAAACTACGTTAAGGAAGGTTCAAAAGATGTATAAACTTATTAAATTAAATTAAATATGGTTGTCAAAAGATGATTTGGTGCTCAAGCAACACATTGCTTGAATACCTTGCAAAGTTTTCCACAATTTTCATTTCTTTCTCTAACATATACTGTAGTCAAGAACAACTCAACATTTCTTACTCATTGACATTATAAAGTATTTGTGAATGGGTAAAAGTCTATAGCTGCAAACTAAGATGGTTAAATTCAGTTAAACGATAGCAAATATTTAGCCTGTGCTACCTTTACATCAGCCCATGCTGGGTTTCTATAATAGTAATTTAAACACTGACTTATATTAATTTAGCCATATTATATTTAACCATTTATATACAGATATAGAAACCTTAAGAGTTTACCAATACTTACATGTGAGTATCTGCAACAATTAAAGGGATGATCGGACAAACCCTTAAATTTAAAAGCTGTGATAACACCAACACAATCACGATTCAATCTTACACTAGGATCATTAGGAGTTCCAAGGCCACCTTTCTTTACATTTTATATACAAATAGTTTGTATGAATACTCAATTTTTTATATGGTATTGATGGTGCATATGAATTTTTCAGTTTTAATTGAAAAACTATCTGCCTTCAATTATTGAATTTTAATTCTGTGCATAATTTTGCTTCGTCGGTGGAGAGAGTATCCGCAAATGGAGCATTGCATTGGACTGTAAAAAGTAAAGTGATAATATCTTTTCTTTTAGTGTGAGCACTGAAATATTTCAAGACAAAGCTTCCTAAAACAATCACTTATATTGGTATCAATTTGGCAAGATTTTCATAGTCTTAAATGATTCTCTTGCATTTGTTGCCATTAAAGATATCTATAATTTTGGACAAAAATTTGCGAAAGATATGGGTAATAAAGCAATACGACATTGGTGGGATCTTGGACGAATATTTGTTGATTTATGAGTAATAATCCACTTTATTCTTGTTTCTTGTGTAAAATATGAAGCCATACTTATTGAAATAAAAAATTTGTAATTGTGTGTCCTTGATACTCATGAAATGACTATTATAGGCTATGGTCATAGGCTATCTATAGTGGAAGGGGAAGCGTGGTCGGTCTATTTTGCTATGAGATCAATTGCGGAACTTGGAATTAAGAGTAGCTATTTCTACTCGGATAACCTTGAGATAGTTCAAGGTATTAATCGAGGTGTAAGGATCGACTGGAGGATTCGCCCCATGATTTCGGAAGCATGGAGGTGGATAGGACAATTCCCGGAGTGGAAAATCAATCACGTTAAAAGGAAGTTTAATGGAGTGGCTGACATTCTCGCTCAATGCGCCATGAATAATATGGATATATCTAATTGTCCTCGTAGGTCTTAAGGTATATTCGATGTGTATCAGATATCGATGATATTTTTCTTAATATTGACAAAAAAAGACTATCTATAGTGATGGTTTACAAGGAGAAGTTAGTTTCTATAAAGTAAGAAAGGTATATGTAACAATGAAGTATATACCTGTCTTTTGATGAATTACAATATTTGAGTTACACTATTCTATTTCGTGATTTGTGTTTTATAATTATTATAATTGCTTTCGTCTGTTATTTGTCTTGACCTACTGAAAGTTGTGAAATCTATCAATAATTATTTAAATTGCAAAAGAATTTTCGGCCTTTATATTTGTGGTATTTGTTTAAAGTTGTTAAATAGAGACTTTTGGATAGGGAAGCAAAAGGTGACCCATGATATCACTTATCTGTCTTGATTGCCCAAATAATATTAATTGTCGTGTACAGTTTACTCGGAGTGTCACATATTATACCATAAAATCGAGGTTGATGATGGGTGTGTAAGTGCATCTGTTTGAGGCGTTAAAGAGCCTAAATTACATTGGTTGTTTCTCTACATGTTTTATTCATTTTTATAGAGTTTCTGTGGCAGTTATACCTACTAGCCTTGTCCATAATGACACGATCTTTGGACAATAAGTAAGTAGAGATGGTTAGTTTCCATGTCGTTCTCAAGTAAACAAAATTCTGCTTGAGTGCGTCTTGAGAAGGTGGATTCGACGTTCTTCATGTCAAAATAATCTCTTTTGGTCCTAACCTCTCCTATTAAAGGTTGGTGATATTCCTTATCAAGTACCCCTTTAAACCATAAAACAATGGTCATGGGTTTTGTAGGGTTTACTCTGATATGTAATCTTAACTCGTAGGAGCCTATGTTACTAGTTGATTGAATACAAGCCTGATGCCTCGAGTTGTAATTACATCTATCTAGAGTTTCTTTTCCTCTTCTTTAGCTTTCCCAAACTTTTGAGAGAACCTTAAGTGTTAAGCTCTCCAGATTCCTGTTTTCCAGAGGTAATTCTACATTCCATTTTATTACTTTAGCGTTATGTCTTAATGGCGGTGGGAAATTAATCAAAAATTACAAAAATCACTCGCGACTAATTCATATCAATAACGACTACTTTAAGTAGTCGTTAATAGCAAAATTAACTAACGACTACTTTGTAGTCGAGAAATGTACAACGTAGTCGTTAAAGGAATTTAGTCGCTAGAGATGCTAATCTTTAGTGACTACTATGTGTAGTCGCGAAAAGTTTAGTCGCGAGAAGCTCGCGCGGGAGTAGTGCTTCTTATTAAAAGTATCGTGCGAAATTCATATTTTATTAATTTGTAGATAAACTGATATATCACTAAGTTGATAATTTAGAAATGATCTTTCTGTATGTATTTGTTTGCGAAAAACATTGCAGATATTGTTCTAAAAAGGATAATGGGATACTATATATCCTAATTTTCTTGAATCTTTATTTGGTCAGCCATCTTTTCTTGGCGCATATTTTTGTGTTGTTTTGACAATAAAGTATAGGTTAATTTTGCATAACATAGGGACAATTACATTAAACTTGTTTTCAGGTAGAGATCACTTTTAAGAAGATGGAATCAAACAGCAAACTTAGCATGAAAATACTAATTGACAGAAAAGGGAAACGAGTTCTTTTTGCCGAAGCAGACAAAGACGTTGTGGATTTTATGTGTACCTTCTCTTCCTCTATGCATCTTGATTTATTGGAGGGATGCATGGGTAAACTTTATGGAAGCGTTGAGAATTTGAATAAGAATGGTTATGCATCTTCATCATCAACACTACTAGAAATCGCCTGTTTACCGACGAGAGATCACCGACGAATCACGGGTCGTCGGCAATCGTTTAAGATTACCGACGACAATGTTGTCGCTAATAATTGTCGACAACACGTCGTCGTTAATAGTATCGACTTCGTCGTTAATCAGTTGTTTTGAATTTTTATTTTTTTAAACATAAATTTGTCGTCGCTAATGCTAACGACGACGTTTTTCGCCGGTAATTAGCGACGAATTTTTTAGAATTACCGGCGAATTTACCTGTCGTCGGTAATTTGTGCATGTATATTTTAGAGATAGCAGTTTTTTTACCTCATAAAACACCCACACACACCCTAAAACATCTCCGAATTTCTCCCAAAAAATCCCAGAATCCCCCCCCCCCCCTAATTGATTCTCCAATTTGTCTTGCACCATTCCCGGGTCCATAATCAAGGTGGGACATTATCAATATCCATTTTCATCACAAAATTTAAGGTAAATTCATGAAAATCCATGTTTTTAAAATTTAATTTTTTATTTTTGAATTGTGTTTAATTGTTGATATATGATGTGATTAGGTGAATTAGTACATTGTCTAGGTGGGTTGTGGTCATCAATCCTCTTCTTAACCATCCAATTCAAGGTATTTTCAAGAAATTTCATGCTTTTTCATTTTTTTTAATTGATATATGTTAGTTGCTATAATTAGACATGATTAGGTTGATGAATTACATGTGATTTGGTTTACTTTTTTATTATTATGTCTTGTAGTATGCATGTTTGGTTGTATTTAATTTTTTGTGTTCATATATTTTTATTTGTTTTATTAATTATATGAAATTTATTATCTATATATTGTGTTGTAATTTTATTTATTCAATGGTTTGTAATTTTATTCATTCAATGGTTTGTAATATTTATTCATTCAATGGTTTGTAATTTGTATTATGTCATTTATTGTGTTGTAATTTTTATTCTTCTTTTTAATTGGGTTGTAATAATTAAATATTTTATTTGTCTAGTTGTATAAAATTGTTGCCAAGAGATGAATCTGGATTTGGATAAGAGTTGGATCGATACAACTAATTATTATACGAAAGAATATGTATCTGGGGTTTTTCGTTTTATCGCATATGCAGAGAAAAATCAAGATTGTACCACTGGTTACATGTCTTGTCCGTGTACGAAGTGTAATAATTACTCTCGAAAACCCATCGACAAAGTTAGGGCCCATCTTCTAAAACACGGTTTCAACAAATCATATCTTGTTTGGACAAAACACGGCGAGAACGAGGTGGTAATTCCCGAGACAATTCAAGTACCAAACATAGATATCGAGATGCATCGTGTTTATGAGGATGTGAGACAAAGTTACTATGTTGGTGGTCATCCGGGAGATATTGAAATGAGAGACGCACATCTTCCTACTCAAAACAGTTTTGATTCATTGTTCGAAGAATTGGAGACAGAATTATATCTTGGTTGTACAGCGATGAGTTCCTTGAATTTCATTGCCAAGCTTATGCACGTAAAAGTAAAGAACAAGTGGAGTAACACATCATTTACCGAGTTGTTAGAGTTGGTTGGTCGTGTTTTACCGAAACCTCACAACTTGCCCGATTCTTATGAAGCATGCAACAAGAAACTTAAAAGTTTGGGTATGGGGTATGTTACTATCGATGTTTGTTTGAATGATTGTGCCATTTTTTACAAGGAGAATGAAAAACTCGACAACTGTCCAGTATGTGGTGAATCAAGATATGACCCGAAGAAGGGTAACAAAGTACCGCATAAGAAGTTTCGTTACTTTCCGATTGCTTCGAGATTGCAGCGACTATACGCTTCGAAACAAACCGCTGAAGAAATGATATGGCACCATACCGGAAAAAGTGCCGATCCAGATGTGTTGCGTCATCCGGTTGATGGTGATAGTTGGAAGAGATTTGCAGCGCTACATCCTGAGTTTGCCAGTGAACCTCGGAATGTATATTTGGGCCTGGGGCTCGATGGGTTTTGTCCGTTCTCCATGCAGAACAACTCCTACAGTATGTGGCCTGTCATATTGACCGTCTACAACTTGCCACTGTGGACATGCATGAAGGAGACCACATTTCAGCTTTGTTTGTTGATTCCGGGTCCCCGCTCACCCGGAAAAGACATGGATGTCTTTCTCCGCCCTGTTATAGACGAGTTGGACATGTTGTGGAAAACAGGTATCCATACGTATGACGCCAACACGAAGCTAATGTTTTTAATGAAGGTTTGTGTTTTGTCCACGACCAATGATTACCCCGCTCGGTCATACGCTTCAGGATGGTCGGGTCAAGGTTACATGGCTTGCCCAGAATGCATGGATTCCACTCCTTCGTTGAAGGTGAGGAAAGGGGTTGTTTAATTTGATCATAGACGTTGGTTACCTATCTAACATAATCTCATAGATGATACGGTTTCGTACCAGGAAATCGATAAACGGGCCCCACCGAGGAAACATAGTCCTGCTAGTATTCAGACACAGCTTGATGGGCTTCCGATTGTGTTTCCCGGTAAACACAAGGATTTTGGTGGCAAGGTGACGAAAAAAACAGGTCCTCGTGAGTCCAACTGGAAAAAAAAGAGTATTTTTTATCGTTTACCGTATTGGTCAGAAAATTTGTTAAAACATAACATCGATGTAATGCATTGCGAGAAGAATGTGTGCGACAGTTTGCTTGGTACGGTTATAGGAATTGATGGTAAAATAAACAAAGATAACGTGAAGGCGCGAGTGGATCTTAAGGATTTGGGAATTAGAAAGTAGTTGTGGCTCTCATCCGTAAAAGGTAAGACGATACTAAAGCGTGGAAAGTATACGTTATCAGCGGAGAAGAGGAAGATTTTTCTTGAGTGGTTACAAGCACAAAGGTTTCCAGATGGTTTCGCGTATAGTTTGAGGAATAATGTTCACATTGATACGGGAAATATTATTGGAATGAAATCGCATGATTGCCACGTTATGATGCAGTATCTCTTTGTTTGTTGTCTACCCGGTCTTTTAGAGGATAAGCCGATTAGCGAAGCGGTAATTGAGTTAGCGAACGTGTTTAGAGTTGTTTGTAGCAAGAATTTGAGTAGGAAAAAGTTGTTAACCGGTAAGGCAAAAGTGGCTGAAGTAATGTGCAAACTTGAAACGATCCTGCCTCCTACATTTTTTGACATAATGATCCACTTGGTGATACACTTGTACGATGAAGCATTGCTAGGGGGCCCGGTTCAAATGCGGTGGATGTACCCATTTGAAAGGTATTTGAAAAAGTTGAAAGAGTATATTCGAAACCCGCTAGACCAGAGGGTTCAATAGCCGAGGGTTACGTGGCGGAAGAGACGTTGAATTTCATATCCAGGTACCTTTAGTGAAGAAAAAACAAAGTTCAACGTTGTTATTTGTATTTATATATTTATATTTATATATTTTATATTTATATTTATATCCAGGTACCTTAGTGAAGAAAAAACAAAGTTCAACGATCCAGACAGATACAACGAACCACCGCCAGTGCATAGAGAGTTATCCGTTTTCAACTCCTAGTGTACTCCAGTTGGCAAGAAAGTATCTGGTGCTTTAGCGTATAAAGATAAGGAGCACGTTATTTTTTATATTTTGAATAACTGCGACGAAATCGAGACATTTAGGACGTAAGTAACGTTGCTATTTATATATTTATATATTTATATATTTATATATATATTTATATATTTATATTTATATATATATTTATATATTTATATTTATATATATATATATTTATATTTATATATTTATATATTTAATGATATATTTATATACCATTTCAATTATAGTGAACACAGATCGACACTTTCGGGAACGATTGACGAAATAAATTATATGCACCGTCAAATGTTTAAGGATTGGTTTTTGGATAAGGTATGTGACCTTGCAGGTTTAAATATATCTATTTATTTTCAATGTATCTCATGTTTTTTTATGACAGGTTCATGGAATGGAATCCCGTAGTGATGCGTTAGCTACCCCTGAGATGGTGTCATTGGCAAACATGCCTTATGGTGCGGTGCATATGTACGATTCATGTGTTTTGAACGATGTAAAGTGGATAACAAAGAGTAAAGGAGAAAAAAGAGTGACGCAAGATTACGATGTATGTGTCATTTACGATGGGTCACCATATTACGGTGAATTATTGAAAATATTGGAGCTAACGTACACTGGAGGGTGCTCGGTTGTTATATTTGTTTGCAAGTGGTACAAGGAGAGTGAATCAAGGACTAGACACGGGGTAACCTTTATCAACACAGCAAGCGTTGGTTGGCCAAACGAACCATACATTCTAGCATCGCAAGCGAAGAAAGTGTTTTATATTGACGAGATTCGTGCAAAGAAAACATCTAAAGAATGGAAGGCCGTTTGGGAAATAAACGATCGGCATGGATGGAGTCCCGAGTTATGGGGTTCGGAATCATTAGCTACCGATAGCGGGAGAATAACAATACCTTTGGTTAACCCTGGTACTGATTCCGGTCCGATGAACTTGGCAAGTACGGAGGAGGTCGAGATTGACCCATCTCATTTTCGTATTCAAATGCCTTTTGAAATGATTACTGATGAGAACGAGGAATTGGAGGATGACACGTGGGAAGAATATGGAGACGAAGAACCTACTGAGTTTGATAGTGATGGTGAGCCTATAGTTGACATTGGAGATGAAACTGACTAGTTGAAAAGTTTATCTGTTTTTTTATTTATTACACATATTTGTGGTGTTTTGTATTTGAATTTGAACTAACATTTGACTCGTATAGTTGACCAAACAGTCCAAACACTAACATTTGACTCGTATAGTTGACCAAACACACCAAACACTAACATTTGACTGGTATAGTTGACCAAACACACCAAGCACTACCATTTGACTGGTATAGTTGACCAAACACACCAAACACTAACATTTGACTCAAGTTTGACTCGTATAGTTGACCAAACACACCAAACACTAACATTTGACTGGTATAGTTGACCAAACACACCAAACACTAACATTTGACTCAAGTTTGACTCGTATAGTTGACCAAACACACCAAACACTAACATTTGACTGGTATAGTTGACCAAACACACCAAACACTAACATTTGACTCGTATAGTTGACCAAACACACCAAACACTAACATTTGACTGGTATAGTTGACCAAACACACCAAACACTAACATTTGACTCGTATAGTTGACCAAACACACCAAACACTAACATTTGACTGGTATAGTTGACCAAACACACCAAACACTAACATTTGACTCGTATAGTTGACCAAACAATCCAAACACTAACATTTGACTCGTATAGTTGACCAAACACACCAAACACTAACATTTGACTCGTATAGTTGACCAAACAGTCCAAACACTAACATTTGACTCGTATAGTTGACCAAACACACCAAACACTAACATTTGACTCAAGTTTGACTCGTATAGTTGACCAAACAGTCCAAACACTAACATTTGACTCGTATAGTTGACCAAACACACCAAACACTAACATTTGACTGGTATAGTTGACCAAACACACCAAACACTAACATTTGACTGGTATAGTTGACCAAACACACCAAACACTAACATTTGACTCGTATAGTTGACCAAACAGTCCAAACACTAACATTTTACTCGTATAGTTGACCAAACACACCAAACACTAACATTTGACTCGTATAGTTGACCAAACAGTCCAAACACTAACATTTGACAGGTATAGTTGACCAAACAGTCCAAACAATAACAAGGAATAAATGAATAAGATTGAAGAAATATTGTATGGAAAAAAAAGAAACAAATAAAAGGGGAAGCATAGAAAATTTATAAAAGAGAAAGAATAAAGTATTTTTTTTTAAAAAAAATTACCGACGATGCTCACGGGTTTAACGACGACATTCATCGTTTGAATGTCCTCGGTAAATTTTTAACGACGAAACGCATACCATTCGTCGTCGCTAATTGTTCCCAAAATTTTCATTGGTCAACATGGGCGGTCAAGTTTCCCGCCCATGAAAATTATCGACGAGGTTTTGGGATTAGCGATGCCAGTCTCGTCGTTAATTCGCTAGCGTCGTGCGTACGGAGTGGGCCACGTGTCCACGATTACCGACGAATTACTAGGGATTACCGACGACACGCCTTGTCGTCGGTAATTTCTTTTCCTATATGACCTGACCGAGCTCATTTCTTACTCAACCTCCACAAAAATTACTCCAAAAAAACGCCATTTCCTGCCATTCCAAGCTATTCCGAGGCAATCCAACAACAAATCCAACAACAAGGTAAGCTTAATCCTTCCATAAACACCATTCAATTTCTAGTTTTTAATTTTTAATTTCTATTTCTAATATCTTTTTTGTTTGTTTTGTTTTTTGTTTCCTTGTTTCTGGCATGGATTCATGGATGAAAACTACACATTATCCACGTAACAGGTAACAATTTTCGATTTTATTTTGCTTTTTTTTTTGGATTGATTTTTTTTGTGATTGTAATGATGTTTATAGCTTAATCCGAATTTTGATGATGTTATTTTAGGTTGTTTAGTATATTTTTGGAATTAAAAACACAACAAAATGATGAATTTATGATTTTTTTTAGAAAACTAGGGTTTTGATATGATTTTTGTGATTTTTGATATGTATGATATGATTTAGATATGATATTTAGAGATTACAATACTTGTTATGTGATCTAGGGACCTTTTTGCAATATAATAAAATTGTAGGAGTAATTGAAAAATGGACCAAAATGTAAATTTAAAAAATTTAGGGACCTTTTTGCAATATATTAAGTATTCTAGGAATAATTGGAAAAAGGACAAAGTTGCAAAATTAAAAAATGTAGGGACTAAGTTGCAATATATTAAAAATATAAAGATTTAATGAAAAAAGGAAAAAATGAAATATAGGGACCTTTTTGCAATATATGAAATATTTTAGGAATAATTGGAAAATGGACAAAAATGCAAAATTAAAAAATATAGGGACTAAGTTGTAATATATTAAAAATATAAGGACTTATATGTAATTAATTAAATATAGGGAGTAAGTTGTAATATATTAAAAATATAAGGACTTATATGTAATTAATTAAAATATAGGGACTAATAAGAGATATATTAAAAATATAAGGACTTATATGTAATTAATTAAAATATAGGGACTAATAAGAAATATATTAAAAATATAAGGACTTATATGTCATTAATTAAAATATAGGGACTAATAAGTAATTTCTAAAATTGTAGATGGCTGATGTGATGGGACGTGGTCACGATGGTGATGGATTCGGAAGCGATTCCCCCGAGGGGTCCTAATCGGGGACTCCAAGACTGCGACCAACCTTCAGGTAAAAATACTGATTTGATTATATAGATTTTTGAATAAAAAATTAATAAATTTTACTCAATGTAACAGGAAATCCGAAGAGAAGACTTCGGAAACCCCGAAGCACCACCTCTATACGAACCGCCCAAGAGACGCTAAAAAGAGTTGAGTGGCCCATACCGATCGAATTCTCCGTCATCGACAAGACGTGGAATATAGTGGGCCCACACTATAAACACGTGGGTCAGGTGATCGGGCACGCGGTTCGAGAGTTTGTACCCCCCATGTACAAACAATGGATAGAGGTGCCCGAAGGTCGGATAGGGGGTATTTACAGACGTCTTCAAGAATTTTTTGACCTGGATGGGTGGAGGAGAAGAGATGACTGGGAGGACATTTCGGATAAGCTGAACAGTATGTCCTCGGCCTGCTATCGGAGATGGAAATCCGACTTGAAATCGGACTACTACAACAACGGTCTCGATCCCCCGGATGTTAAACCCGAGTATTGGGCTATTGCCAAGAAGAATTGGGACGATGAGAATGCTAAGGTAACAAAAAAAATTATTTATTACATCTATTTTTCATTATAATATTAGATTTATAACTCTTTTGTTTATTATTTGTAGGCCCAGGCGGAGATTAATCGGAAAAACCGGGAGCAGCAGACTAGTTCGAGTAGGGCTGGGTCTCGGAACCTATCCCAGACTAGGGAGGTTATTATGGAGGTATAATTACATTTAATAAAAATATAATTTAGTATTTTAATAATTTATTTATTTTTAGTTATTTAATATTTGGTATTGAAAATTGTATAGGGGACGCTTAAGACCGTGACGAAGGAGCCGATGATTTTCACGGACGAAGAGACCCAAGAGGAGATGGAGCTTCCTCCATTGAACGGCTACTTCGATCATCTTGCATACGATTCGGCTAGTGACAGCTATCGGGACGAGCGATTAGAAAAAGCTAGTGTAAGTTTTTTTTTCATTACTTAAAATTTTTATTTTTAACTTTACTTTGATATTAATCTAATTTATTTTTAAATTAAATCTAATTACAGGCTGTTTTACGGGGGAAGATGCAGAAGAAGGTAGTGGAGGCTGCAGCCGAGGGCACCGAGATTACTACGGAGGAGCAGATGGATGCGATTTTAGAGACCATTATGGAGGTCATGGCCCCACCGAAGTCAAGACATTGGGTGCCTACCATCGGACCGGTCCGGAAGAGATCACGGAAACAAACAAAAGCCGATGCTGCGAGCGAAGATCTACTGAAGGCGATGTTCGCAGGCATGAACGAGCTTCGAGTGACTCAAGGTCTTGATCCTATACCAGATCCATCCTCCACATCGACCAGGCCCACTGCTTCTTCGAGCCAGTCGAGTCAGCCTCCGAGCTTAATGGACACGCTCTTCGATACGTTAAATGGTATGAGGATAGCTCAAGGACTAGCCCCGGTCGCCCATCCCCAGCCCCCCCACCCCCCCCCCCCCCCCCCCCGAGAAGGAGTCCCGAGGAACGAGGAGATGAAGAGAATAATGATGATGATGATGCTTAGTTTGAGTTGGTTTTTTTTAGTTGGTTTGTAATAATTTGACTTTTGATTGGGGTTTTTAAACTTTTGTTGGTTATGATTCGTTTTTTTTAGACTTTTGTTTGGTGTGTTTGAATTCTGTTGACTGCTTATGACTTTATGTAAGACTTTTTTTACGGTTTTAATTGTGATTCAATTTTTTCTATTAATTATTGAATTTTATTCGTATTATATTTGTAATAAAAACAAAACTCAAATCAAAACAAAACTAAAATAATTAAAACAAAATCAAAATAAATTGTATTTTAAAATTTTAAAAAAAAATTGAATTTTAAAATTTTTTGTAAAAAAAAAGAAAAGAATTGCCGACGACATTCTTCATTTGAATGTCGTCGTTAATTGTTAAAAAAATAATTATCTAATCCCGATTTAATGAAAAAAAAAACAAAAAAAAATAGCGACAACCTGTCGTCGGTAATAGTTGTCGGCAAATTGAATATAAAAAAAAGAATAAAGAAATTCAATTATCGGCCACGAAAAAAAAAGAAAAACTAATTACATTTTACCGGCGAGGCTTGCCGTCGGTAATCTTACCAATCAACGACGACGTCGATTCGTCGGTAAGATTACCGACGAATAGTGCTTCATTCGTCGGTAAGTCTTGATTTACCGACCAATTTCTAGGAACGACGTCTTAGCGACGACTCGTCGTCGCTGATCACGTTTAGCGACGAATTATCGGAGTTTACCGACGACACGTGTCGTCGGTAAACAATCGAATTCCAGTAGTGTCATATAACACTTTGGATTTATATTATTAGACCACATTCCAACTAATAGTTAGAATGAACCTAATATGGGTGAAAAACCCAAATAACCCTCCCCTTTTCTATGATTCACTGATAAACTCCCAAAACCTACCTCCAAAACCCATTATACACTCGCAACCCAAACCCAATTCTCTCTCCCTTCTCTGTTTCTATCTTACAAACCATCCCCGCCACCATCGCCCATCCCACCCTACCTCCTTAACCCCCGCGCCACCACCATCACCTCAACACCATCCCCACCCAGAATCACCATCCTCAACACCATTCCCTACCAAATCCACCATCCTCATCACTGTCACCACCTACCATCTACGTCAACAACAAACCAACCCGTGGCCCCTCAACCCCTGCACCACCACCATCAACAACATCACACTCTCCTGTGATGGGCTCACCGTGGTCCATAACCGCCGCCCTCAAAGTCCATATGCCTTCTCTCCCTCATATCCACATGCAACCGAAGCCCTTAACACCAACCCCACCCCCACCCCCACCCCCACCCCCTTCGCCACCCTACGATCTACTGAACGGATATATCTACCATTGAAGACTGCACCCCATCGTGGCCATCTTCACCAACAAACTCGAAGCCGCTCTCTGCACCACCACAATGAAGGTATGACATCGCCGCTTCCAACACCATCTGAAAACCCTACCCCACCATGTGTCCAGCCCAAGAGAAACAACATCGTGGGTACAACCTCCATCTTCATCAGCAGGCTCGTGAGGCTTCACCATCCACACCATGGGGCGAGCCCAATCAATTTCACCATCCACACAATGGGGCCAGCACATTCAATTTCACCATCCACACCATGGGGCCAGTCCATTCAGTTTCACCACTGTGGGTACAGCCTTTGAAGATTAACTCTGGATTTTTTTTTACATTTTGGCTAGTGTTTTTTTTTTTGTTAAAGTTGGTGAGTTTGAGGATGATGTTGTACTTCAGATATTGTTCTACTTCGATCATTTTTGGATTTGATGTTCTATTCAGACATTTTTTTGATGTTTTTGTTCATATGAATATGGTTGTGCATTCTTTATGTTGTTCTACTTCGATCATTTTTGGAATTGATGTTCTGTTCAGAGATTTTTTGATGTTTCCGTTCATATGAATATGGTTGTGTATTCTTTTTGTTGTTCCAGATTTTTGTTGTTTGTTCGAGTAAGTTTTGCAATTCTTTTCATTTGTTGTTGGATATCATTCCCTTGTGTGGGGCAGGTTGATTGGAATGGAACATGGGTACATGATGTCTCCCTATTTGTTCTAATTATTAGCCCTCTGGAGACATCATTTTAGGTGAATTATTGACTTATTAGCTAGACTTTTATGCATAATTTGTCATATTACACTTTTTCCCCTTGGAATTTAACTATTTGCATTTTCTGAGCTTTTGTGCGTAAATTTGACTATTTTTGATGCAAAGTTAAATAGGTTCTTGAATTTCATGAAAGACCAATCCAAGGTGGAGAAGTGAGAATAAAGTCTTAGTGTATTTTAGAATGTTAAGAAATGTTTTTACTCGAGTTTCTATTTTTAGAGTGCACTTTCCTATTTCTATTTCTTGAATTATTGATTTATTCTTTTTAAGCATATGCGGTTTAATTATTTATTTAATGTGAAGCTTTAAAAGATAAATGGTAATGTCTTAGAGACCAAGTCGAGTTAGAAAAGGAAAAGAAAATATATTTACATGAAAATAAGAAGATTCAGGAAGGATATATACAAAGAAGGAAAAGATAAAGCTGCCTTATGAATCTGAAATTCCAGCCACGTTTTAAAGATAATTCCATAACTAAAGATTGGCTAGGATTCTGGACGAATGGTCTGTACCAATAAAAATCCAAGACAAGTAGTTTCATATATTGGAACTTCTCAAACGGATAAGTATTGAAAAAGATATGACCAAATCAAATCAGCAGCAAAATCTTACCTTTCCTAGATTTTAGGGTGACGAATTAAAGAGTCCTTGACTTGTCTTCCACTCCAAGTAAATTCGACCTAGGGGTTTCTAACACCTATAAATACACCCCTTAACCTCCTCTTTTACACACACTTCATATAATTATCAAAGAGGCTTAAGGATACAAGTCAGAGCAAGCAGGAAGGAAGAAAGCTGAGAGCTGGAGACTGTCTATATCTCCGATTCAAAGCCAACCCCAACCTCTTAATTAGGTTTATTTATTTTCTTTCTGTAAAACATTATGTCTTTTAATTTATTTGTTTTAGTTTTATTTTCCGTTATGAGCTAAATTTCTTAAGTGCTTGAGAATCGCTGTAAGGGTTGAACCTTAATTTATTTAATTAATGCTTTCTGATTTGGGATTTTTATAATTTAATTCAAATTGAGTAATTTAGTATTGTTTGTTATCGTAAGTTAATTTCACTATATTTAATTTGGCCAATTAGACATAGGTTTGAGTAATTAGGCTATTCACTTTGGTGGGGAAGTGATCATCTTGACGGGGGGTTTAATTACTGACATAGGTAATAAACATAAGATAGAAATTATTGATCCTGACGGACTTAGTTAATCTTATAGCCAATTGGGTAGAGAACCTGACATTCGAAGGTGGATTATGATCGCCCTGGCGGGGTTTGTAACACCTGAGAATAGCTTCTAAGTCCACCCTGACGGAGGTTAGGAGAATCTAGAATCCAGACTATTACTAGTTACTAATTTGTCCCTTAGAAGAAGCATCAATTAAGTTTATTTTGGTGAAACCTAGCGTGACTCAAGTACTACTCTCTCATCTTTTAGTCTCTTCATATTTACTTTCTTGCATTAGTTTTAATTTTAGTTTAATATTTACTTTAATTGCACTTTAGTCCCTTAATCAAAAACAAAATAAAAATCTTTTTCTTTACTTTCAATTTTCATTCAAGCAACTATTTCCATTTATTGCATAACACTTTAATCATACCTAATCCGTCCCTGATTTCGAAATCCCGTTTACCGGATATTACTTGGACGACCCGTACACTTGCGGTACGTGTCTTGCCTTTTTAGGTGTGTTTATTTAGAACACACTAGGAGACACCAGTACAACCTATTTTTGTGATAAATCGACGCGGGTCTATACCCATTACGGGTATAATATCTGAAAATGGTTGGGTCCGTGCCCATCGATAAAAAAAGATTGAAGTAAAATAGGGATGGGTCCGTACCCATGACGAACAAGGGTAAAAAAGTCAAAAATCCAACCAGAAAATTGGAAAAGTGCCTTACAAAATACCTTTTTGTAACTTGGACTTAAAATATAAAATTTGTGGATTTCATGCCTTAATTTGTATTTTCCTCATAAGTGCTTCCATGTGTTATTTGTCTCTACCTACGACTTGTGAAATCTATCATCAATTATCTAAATTACAAAGAAAGTTCTAGTCTTTATATTTAGGAGGTCTAAAAATTAGCGGCTTGGATTTCTGGAGTGCGGATTCCGCGTGGTTGCACTCTAAATGTGATGGTTAAATCAAGTCTCCTTGGGTTCTCCATCTGTAAAAATCTATAAAACAAAATCTAAAAGACAAAAGCGTAAAATAAAACTAACTGAAATAAGAGCACAAGATATATGCACAAGGACTAACGATGTAGTCCTCGGCAGCGGCGCCAAAAACTTGGTGTCGCGTAAGGTGTGATAAAATAAGAAGATAAATAAACGCAAATAAACACCCTAGGCTAGCACGGTTCCGCAAGTATACAGGACGTATGCAAGTTTTAAATGATAAATAAGATTCGTTCCTCAGAGTCTACGAAGGTTAGGAAGAACTTATGCAATAATCGAGTGCAAATATTAAAAGTTAGAACAAATAATACACAGAGAAATAAAAGACAAATAGATTTTTATTGGGTTTTTTATTAAGAAAATTAAACTAATAAAATAAAGACAAAAATTAAATGCAAGAGAAGCAGATAGTATGAGAGTTTAGCTTGAGTAGTTAGCATGTAATCCCTACTAGTTTTGCCGTTCTAAACATGTAAGGGTGAATCATGTAATATTTCAATAATCGGTTTTAATTGCGCTAGGTAGTTTAAAATTACCTGTGTCAGTAAGGAGTCATAAACAAACTTTTCCTGCAATTGATTAAATGGCAATATACCAAACCATGATGACTATCTAGTTAGGTTGATTTGTCAGGTCTAAACCTCATTCTAGACGTTATGTGCTAATCCTATAGTTAAATATACTGTTGTCAATGATTATCTAACTACTATGAAGGTAATTCTATATGGTCGCGATCCACAAAGAACACATAATATAATTCCAACACATAAACAGAGAAATAAAACATAAATTCAATTTAAAACATATAATTCCCAAATTAGATAGATGTCAACCAAAAATAGGGTTCATACATATATGCTAGAACTCAAGCTAAATATAATTTAGTTCATAATAATGGATGTAAAGAAAGAAATTACAAATTTAAAGGTTGAAGAAGACATCATTGATGAACAACTCCTTCCATACTTCGTTTCTTGTGATGTAAGCTTACTCTTGGCTTAAGGTTTGGCCAAGGATGATTTTCTTGTGATAAGAGGTTGAATTTATAGGGTATAGGAAGACCTAATTCGTTTCTTGGAGTATAAGGTAGGTTTTGGACTCCAAGCCCAACTCAAATTTGTAACCCTAGAATCAAGAAAAGGTAAGATTTTGATGCTGTTTTATTTTGGCTGTAAATTATTCAATACTTATCCGTTTGATGCGTATGAGTAGTCTAAATTCATCTCCTTGGAAAGCTCTTTAACTTTTATGTAGACCATTCTTCCAAATTACTAGCCAATCTTGAGATATAAGCCCATTTGTGGTCGTAGCTGTTGGAATTCAGATTTATTTGACAACTTTATCTTTTCCTTTTCCATAATTCTTGTCTTTATCTCCAATTTCCATATTTATCCTCTTTCCTATAGCTCTTAGAATTAACTTGGACTCTAATTAATTACCATATATCTTTAAAGCTACACACTAAATAAACAATTAAACCCAATATGCTCTAAAAATAATAAATAATTAATTCAAGACACAAAATAGAAAAGTGTACTAAATCATGAGAAAATCAACCTATACTCTAATAAATACACCTAAAATGATGTCTACAAGATAGATTAAATCATCACAAATGAGGAGACATCACTATTATCTTAATTTTATTTACTATTTTTGAAGTCATGAATCAAAAGTAGGTTACAGTAATTAGGCTATTCACTTTAGTGGCGAAGTGATCACCTTGACGGGGGGTTTAATTACTGACCTAGGTAATAGCCATGTGATATTCGTCAATGATCCTAAAGGGCTTGTTTAACCACGAAGCCAATGAGGTAAAAGACTTAACCATTCAAAAGTAGATATAATTGCCCTGACGGGGTTTATAGTACGTAGCAGAGCTCCTAAGTCCACCCTGACGGGGGTTAGGAGATATTAGAGTCCCGACCAATACAATAATACTAGTTTAGCCCTTAAACATAAGCATTGATTATAGAGATTTAGGTGAAACCCTTGCGAGACTCAAGTACCCCTCTCATTCTTGCGTCCAAACTTATTTATTTGCATTATTTCTTTTCAGTTAATCATTTAAGCATTTTATTTTATTGCGTATTTAGTCTTAATCAAAACCAAACAAAAATCTTATCATTTTATTTTTCTGTTTTATAGTTACTTCTACTAGTTTATTAATACCAGTGTTATAATTATCTGTCCTTGCGAACAAAACCCGACTATCAGAGTATTACTTGAACAACCGTGCACTTGCGGTCTATGGATCCTCTACTTTTATTGCATTATTTTATTACACCCCAGGATCCACCAGGGTGGAGGCGACATGGATTATGAAATCCCTTCATATGCAATATTCCATCAGGGTCAATGCGATAGGTTTCTAAGGGGTATTTAATATTGGGGAATAGATTAGATGTTTTGGTCCAAATTTTCTCAACCGCTAAGCAAGTCATTAACATTTAAATTCTAAAGAATCATGTGTACCTTGGATTGTGTTTGCAGTATACGCGAGTCCAAAGGCATGGATACGTGATTATCTATGAGAGGCTCTTGAGAGGTCCTCGAGGAATATTGAGGATCCCATGTTGGTGGTGGAAAATTTCAACTAAACCCGAGGACAAGACTGGGATTATGAAAGGCATCACATCACTCATGACAGGCTTTCAGAGTTGGAAGACTGGATATGAGTTAGTCGACCTGGGTTTCAAAGGACCGAGATTTACTTGAAGCGATTCGTGGAAATTAGGCATGAGAATTACAAAGCACGTGGATTGAGCTTATGGAAATTATCTTTGGTGGGAATGCTTTGATTTTTTGGGAGTTCAACACTTACCATGCATTCACTCTGATCATGTACCGATTCTTATAGCGGTGTGAAAGTCCTAGAGGGGGGTGAATAGGATTACTAATAAGATTAATGCCTAATTAAAAATCTTTTGGACAATAATAAGTTTAAGAGAGAAACTACTAAGTTAACTAAACATATCAAACTCTTAAGGGATCATGCAATGGATAAACTAGAGGTTTGATATATAAGAGATATAAGTAAAACGAGTTTCTAATCTCTTACTACTCTAGATGACAATAGGTTTGATTAACTAGGTAAAGATTATTACGATATTTATACTAGCATATAATCAAACATATAAAGTGCGGAAAGTAAATAGAGTAGGGATTTAAAGTACACAACGATGTATAGTGGTTCGGTTATCCCTACATCCACTACCTAAGGAAGCCTCCTTAGGATTTCAAGCTTTTCACTAAGCTCCCGTGTCTCTCTTAACCGGATCGAGAACACAATAACCCTTACAACCTCTTCGATACCACGAAGGACAAACTCTTGTGCTATCGCAACACAAGGACACCGAGTATACTCCCGATACTCTAATTCTCTCTTAATCTATCTATTACAAGAACTAGACTTAAGAGGATAGATACAAAGTGTTTAAGTGGTGAAATAACTTTGCTAAATAATCTCCTAAAGAGTAGATATAACTATAAGCATGAAAACTCCTTTTGAGTAGATAATAACTTTGAAGCTTCTTGGTTTAAGCTCTTGATCACGCTTGGATGATTAAATTTGATAGCTTGAGACCTCTAATTTTGTAGGAGAATTATATGTATAATAGTTGAAGTGTAAGAGGTGAGTTTCTCCTTCAAATAGGCCATATTTATAGCACAAGAAAGTCCCCAACGGTTATAAAGTTGGTGGGATACTTTGTGCCAAACCGGGTTCCCGGTTTCCCAAATGCGGGTACCCGGTTTTAATTGCAACGGTTACATAACGGCTATAAGGAGCTTGATGTTGACTTGAGCTTCACCAAACCGGGTTCCCGGTTTCACCAAATGCGGGTACCCGGTTCGTACTGACATAGGAATTATGACATTTTGATTCGTTGCTCGGATGGAAAAGTTTTCTTCAGGAGAGTTGTAGGAAACATCATTTTAAGAAACTTTGTAGTTGATCATGAAAGCTAATTCTCAATGTATACATAAGATATGGTTAAATGTATTGGTATGAAAATTAGCTTCTTAGGATATGATAATAAAGCTTTGATCTAAATGATAAAGATTGTGCTTTTTGATGAATTAGAGTGCAAGATAAAGAATATAAATAAAGTATAATTAGCACACTAAACAATAGAGGATTTGTCACATTAAAACAACTTATCGATGGGGGCAATATGCCAACAATCTCCCCCTTTTTGATGATGACAAATCCTTCACTAAAACACCTTAGGAAAGATATGAAAGTTTAATTTCTAAAGGATTTATGCTCCCCCTATCAATGTGCATACAAGATGTTAAGGAATAAAGCACATATGGAGTCTAACTCCCCCTCACAACAAGCATTAAGTCAAAGTGTATTTTTATGAAAATGATATGCATTTGTGAGTTTTGTAAAGTGCAAATTTGGAAAGTTTTAGTGCACATATTTCTCCCCCTTTGTCTTCACCAAAAAGACGGGATAATAAATGTATAACCCATAACTAGAGAAGAAGAGCTAAAACTTAAGTGAATAGTTTTTAGAAAACAATATAAAGAGTTTATAAGTTTAGAGCAAAGAAAACATTTTAACTAATTGAAAGGCACAAAGATCAATTAGATGAAGCATGAAAGAAAAAATAAGGGATAGATATTTTACCAACTTCAAGAACGAAAGAGTTTATATCTTTTTAGCTTTCTTGCAAAAGCGTAAACAATATGGTGTTAAAAGGATACACTCCAAGCTTTTAACAACAAAAGAGATTAGTGCAAGTGATTATATAATCATAAGATATAGATAGTGAGACTAATGATCTTTTAAGAAAGAGTTAAACATTTTAGTTCTAAAGATAGTTGAAAAAGGAGATTTATTTGAAAGAGTTTAGGGGGCAAACCCACTTGAAAGAAGTTTAATTAAGATTATCTCATCCTTTGTTAATAAAAAGATCCTAAGACAAGGTTTTAAAAATACAAGGGGTAAATACCAATTTTGAAAAGTGAAGGGGCTAAGATGTATTTTTCCCAAACTATAGGGTCCAAAAAACCAATTTTAGAATTATAGGGACCTAAATGCAATAGTTCAAATTTTTAGGGACCTAAAAGTAAAAGCCAAATTTTAAAGAGATTTAAGAAAACTATTTGTAAATACAAGAATCAAGACTTTAGGGTCTTAAAAACAATTTTTTCAATACTCTAGGGACCTAAGTGCAATTTGTATGATTTAGAAGATCTAGATTGCAATATCACCTACAATACCAAGAGATAATTAGCAACACAAGATAATAATCAAACTAAGAAAAAACATGATTCCAACACAATTAATTTAATCCAAAACACAACCAATCAAAATCAAAACAAATTCATAAACATAAACCATAATGTCAAATCATTATAAACCGGAACATAGAGAGATCAAACTAACAAAATATGAAAGTGAACAAGTCCAAACAAAGCAAATTCAACAAACGAAACTAAAGACATGAAATAAAAACAAATACTAAAAGATAACGAAGTTAAATTTTTTCTTGAAAAAGCACCCCAAAAACTCCAAGCAAGATAATCAAGAATTCCAAGGAGAGCGACTCCTAGACCTTCTTCCACTTCCAACATCATCACGAAGACATGAAACTTCGTTCTTCAAACCCTCAATTCGATTATTCATGTTTTCAAACCATCCTTTAATTTCCGCAAAACCCTCTTTGAAAACAATTAGCAAGGTAGATTCAACTTTATCAAGATCATCTTTAGTAGCAAAATTTGAAGAAGAACCAATAGAAGATTTAGGACGGGAAGTACGATAAACGAACGAGGAGCAATAGGCATAACCTCACGGGAAGGAATGTTAAGAGACTCAATAGTGGGACCCGAGGAGGTGATATTTAGCCCAACATCTTTCATGATATTTTTTTGAAGATTTTCGGGAAGATGATCAAAGATATGTTTATCAATGTATTCTCCATTGTAAATGAAGATTTTCATAGTTTTCAAAAAAAAAATATCAAACCTCCAAGTTGGTTCAAAATCACGAGGGTCAAGAGAGGGAGATATTTTCTTAACATTGACCATGAGATAACTAAGAGCAATCCCGTATGGTAAAGTGGAGTTCGAATGAGCACGATAATCCATGTTACGAATGAAAATTTTACAAAAATTGATAGGCCTTTTTGAATAAAGAAGAAATAAAAGGATTGCTTCATAGGGAGCAATTGTTCCATCCTTTCTATCTATTCCTAAAAGACAAAACAAGATAATTTTGTGTGCCAAACGAATATCCGGAGAGAATAAACTCGATAACCAAGGTTGAGTATGGAATTGAATCATTTTCGATGACATAAAAGCTTCAACCTCGTTAATCAAAGGGATATCAATAATTTCTTTACTTCTATTCCAACCCGAGACAATAAAAATCTCATATCCACTATTTTGAAGTTTAAAATCTTTTTCAATAGTTTTAGGATTAATTGAAAGGTTTTTGTTTGACACAATTGTTTTTAAAGAGCAAGATTCACAATCTAGAGGATGGATGTTTTTGTAAAAATCACTAACTAAGGATTGATAAGAATTATTTTCTAAAGATAGGAAAAAATCTAATCCTTAATATTGAAATAAATGGAAAAGATTAGAATTTGAGTCATTTACCAAAGAGATAGAAGCACTTAGTGAAAGAGATGAAATTGATCTTTCCCAAAGAACCTTGATGTTTTTCCTCACCATTCTATGTTTTGTGGGTTCTTCTTCAATGTCTAAATCATCTATATCATCTTCATAAATTGAATCTATTTCAAGTTCTTCATCTTCTTCATCTATGATTCTTTTATTTTTGGAAGCCCTTGAAGCTCTTGAAGCTTTGGAAGAAGAATAAACCATGTGAGCTTTGTCTTTGGAAGCCATGACCAAAGAGAGGATAAAGGTTTAATGGAGGAGTAAGGGTTTTGGAAGATGGGTTTCGTTTTTGAGAGAGAGAGGAGAAGAAAACGTTTTGAAGAGTGAAAGAATAAAAGAGAAGAACAAGGGTTTTGACCGATCGGATTATACACTGCATCGAAACCGGGTTCCCGCATTCACCAAAGCCGGGTACCCGGTTTCCTTTCGTAGGCCTCGACAAAAGGGTTAAAAATGGGAAAAAAGCATTTTGCAAAATTACCCGAAACCAATTCGAAAGCTCCCCAATAGTTTAGAAATATTATAAAACTTCCAAAATAATTTTTGTTATGAAAAAATATGAAGAGGAAATCACGAAAATCATGAAAACAGATTATTGCACAAAGACCCCTATATTTTTTTAAAAGTACAAAAAGACCCAATGTAAAAACTAAGCAATTTTAAGCATGAAAAGGTCAAGACTTACAAGATATTAGCACATATAGGATAAAGCACATAAACACATAATAAAAACACAAACTAAAAAAGAAAAGAAGGAAAGAATTCACCGGATTTTTCTTTTACGAGATTTGAGCGTCTTTTTGTATATCATTTAAATTTCTTGACGCTCAACACCTACAATAAGATATTACTATGGTATCCAAGGTGAAATGGATCCGGAAATATGATTAGCATTTTTCACGATCCATATCGGTTTTTCCCACGAGGGTATCAAAGACCCGTATTCAAGTTGTTTGTGGTAATGACACGTAGAAACATGATGACCGGGTTTACCACAATAATTGCAAGAACTTCTTTTTCGAATAGAACTACCATGAGAAGGTTTTGAACACGATTTTTTCTCGTTCTTTTGAATATCCAAATTATCACTCAAATATAATTTTTCTTTAAAAAGATCATTTGAATAAAAAGGAGTGACATTCAAGTAGGGATGATTTTCTAACATTTTAAGAGCAAGGGAAAATGCTTCATCCACTTTTTCAAAACCTTCTATATTTTTCTTCATAAGATGTTGACTTTTATTTGAAGAGAAAATATTTTCAAAACAAGGGTTTTTAGTATTTCCTAAAATATCATCTAAAGTGATACAACAATTAAAACAATTCTTTTGTTCAACTTTAGCCTTTTTCAACATAAGATTATTCAAATGGATTTGAGAGTCAAGAATATTTAGAAGGGATGAAATATGCCTAATATCATCATAATTATATGGAGGTGACAAAGAGTTAGGATAGATTGCTACCTCATGGTTTGGTTTAGGATTGTCATGAGATTCATCATGAACTAATCTTTCCTTTTCTTCTTCATTCTCGATAATTCCATATAGAAACTCCAAACGATCCCAAAGCTCTTTTGCCGAATTACAATCTAACATTTTTGTGAAGATCTATTCGGATAGTCCACGTATTAGAGTGTACATCGGTTTTGCATTTTGAGTGAGTTTAGCATTATCCTCATCGGTGAGTTCATCATAATCTTTTTCTTCTTGATTTAACTTAAGAACTCCCGCTTCATTTAACTCCTCTTTATATGGAACGAATGGACCTTCCATAAATATTCTCCATTGATCGGGATCTTCGGCTTTGATAAATTTCTCCATTTTTGTTCTCACAGCAAAATAGTAAGTTCCTACAAAAAGTGGAGGTCGGGTAGAAGACGACTCTTCCAAAAGATTAAATTCCATATTGTTTACTCTACTAACGATTAAGCTATTCACGTAGAGTTAGGCTCTGATACCAATTGAAAGTCCTAGAGGGGGTGAATAGGATTACTAATAAGATTAATGCCTAATTAAAAATCTTTTGGACAATAATAAGTTTAAGAGAGAAACTACTAAGTTAACTAAACATATCAAACTCTTAAGGGATCATGCAATGGATAAACTAGAGGTTTGATATATAAGAGATATAAGTAAAACGAGTTTCTAATCTCTTACTACTCTAGATGACAATAGGTTTGATTAACTAGGTAAAGATTATTACGATATTTATACTAGCATATAATCAAACATATAAAGTGCGGAAAGTAAATAGAGTAGGGATAGATAGTACACAACGATGTATAGTGGTTCGGTTATCCCTACATCCACTACCTAAGGAAGCCTCCTTAGGATTTCAAGCTTTTCACTAAGCTCCTGTGTCTCTCTTAACCGGGCCGAGAACACAATAACCCTTACAACCTCTTCGATACCACGAAGGACAAACTCTTGTGCTATCGCAACACAAGGACGCCGAGTATACTCCCGATACTCTAATTCTCTCTTAATCTATCTATTACAAGAACTATACTTAAGAGGATAGATACAAAGTGTTTAAGTGGTGAAATAACTTTGCTAAATAATCTCCTAAAGAGTAGATATAACTATAAGCATGAAAACTCCTTTTGAGTAGATAATAACTTTGAAGCTTCTTGGTTTAAGCTCTTGATCAAGCTTGGATGATTAAATCTGATAGCTTGAGACCTCTAATTTTGTAGGAGAATGATATGTATAATAATTGAAGTGTAAGAGGTGAGTTTCTCCTTCAAAGAGGCCATATTTATAGCACAAGAAAGTCCCCAACGGTTATAAAGTTGGTGGGATACTTTGTGCCAAACCGGGTTCCTGGTTTCCCAAATGCGGGTACCCGATTTTAATTGCAACGGTTACATAACGGCAATAAGGAGCTTGATGTTGACTTGAGCTTCACCAAACCGGGTTCCCGGTTTCACCAAATGCGGGTACCCGGTTCTTACTGACATAGGAATTATGACATTTTGATTCGTTGCTCGGATGGAAAAGTTTTCTTCACGAGAGTTGTAGGAAACATCATTTTAAGAAACTTTGTAGTTGATCATGAAAGCTAATTCTCAATGTATACATAAGATATGGTTAAAAGTATTGGTATGAAAATTAGCTTCTTAGGATATGATAATAAAGCTTTGATCTAAATGATAAAGATTTTGCTTTTTGATGAATTAGAGTGCAAGATAAAAAATATAAATAAAGTATAATTAGCACACTAAACAATAGAGGATTGGTCACATTAAAACAACTTATCAATGGGGGCAATATGCCAACACGGTGGACTCCCCCCCCCCCCCAACCGAGGAGTTAATAATTGTTGATTGAAATTTGAGAGCATGTGATGTCTACATGATGGATTTAGAGATATTGTCTCACAAAAATGGAGGAAAGAAGTTTGTAGTCTAGCTGAATATTTAGAGTGTTAATGGCATGAACTGGAAGAGTAGAAGCACAATACCTTTGTAAATATATTTCATAAGAAGAAGTGGTTATTAACCCAGATCACTGGGATTCAGAAGCCGCTCCAGCAGTCATATAATGGATCTTTATTATAGTTGGATATGAGACTTAGTAAGGAGTATGAAAGTGTTCTTGAACATGAAGAAATGCATTGGTTTCAGCGGCAAGAACATACTGGATTTATTTGGGTGAACGTAATATCAAGTTTTATCATCTTTCGATGTTGGTTCAACAAGGGAATAAGGTCTATTTTAAGATTAAATACAGTAGCCAGGAAGTGTTCACAAACTATTAGCGGAAAGGACTTGGGTGGAGAGTTCTTCAAGTCGCTCTTTGTGTTAGATAGAAGCTTGAGTGGCCATTTTTCTCTACCACGTCTACAATATCTTGGGTAGGATTCAGTTAGAATCTTGAGCGAACTAGTATTGGATGAGGAGGTTCGAGTAGCACTATTTCAAATGCAACCTTATAAGGAACAATTGTTTAACTTAGAGTAGTCAATCGGGTAAGTTCTTTAATAGTAAAAATTGCATTGAGCTAATTGGTTGGTGTAAACCGAATCAAGGATGTAAGCTGGTAACAGATGAGAGTTACATAAGTAGACACCTATAAAAGGAGCAGACGGTGTCTTCCGTGATATAAAGGGTAATTGGGCCCGTGGTTTTGCCATGAGAGTGAGTTGCACCTCGCCGGTGTTTACGGATTTAGTCACCCTTCATGAAGGTTTGAGAATGACATAGGAGGTTTGAGTCACTGTTTTCTGGGTGGAAGTTGACTCGCAGGAGGTGATCTCCGAGGTTGAGCTAGGAAAGGGACCGACTACATTCTGGGTTGAAGGAATTTGGGCTAGTTTGGTTAGGAATAAGCCCTATGTGGTTAAAAGTATTTTTAGAGAAATTGGAATATGTGCGAATTGGTTGGCTCAGATGGGCGTATATCATGGTCCCTTTTAATCTTACTTTATTAATTCTCTAGACGACATATGAAAACTATAGTCTAAAACTAGATGATTAATTGATTTCAATTAGTCTTAATTCTACGGTCTTATAACCTTCATTGTATTAAAAAAATATTATGAAACAAAAATTATTTACTAAAACACCACTTATTAAGGAATGGAGGTAGGTGTAGTTTGATTTTTTTAAGTGATAAATACTAAATGCTAGACAACAATATAACTTATTCTGTTAAAATAGGGTCTGAATGAAACGGACTTAGGAGGTGTTTGTTTGCACTAAATGAGATCTTACTCTGGTTCATTTAGACACTAGATCAATAAGATTGTTTGTTTTTTCTGACCAATTCAGATTTGAATACCTCTTAACAAGTCTATTTCATTAGGATTTTAAACCAAGTTTGTTTGCACTTAATAAACTCTTAATCTGGTTCATTAAGACACTAGATCAATAAGACCCTTTATTTTCCTGACCAATTGAAATCTGAATACCTCTTAACTGGTCTGTTTCATTAGAATTTCAAACTAAGTTTGTTTGCACATAATGAACTCTTGAATCTGGTTAATTAAGACATCGGATCAATAACACTATATGTTTTTCCTGACCAGTTCAGTACTAATCCCTTAAAAACAAGCACTCCCTAAGTTCGTAAAAAACAAACCATCTAAGTAGACCACATTAAAATTTCATTAATTGTAAACAAACACCCCTAATGATTTCTATTAGGGCTGCACAAACGGATCCGAAAATCCACAAACCCGCAAAACCCGACCCCACCCGACCCTAAAAACCTATACCCGCCGACCCAATAGGGTTGGAATAATTATTTTTAATTCTGGGTCGCCCGAAACCGATGTTTCCCAACCCGATCCGAATATATGATATTTAATATTTTTTATACTACATATATATATATATATATATATATATATATATATATATATATATATATATATATTATATAATATGTATTAAAAGAAAACCAAAAACCGTTTGGAAATTCGAAGGGGCAAAAGCTAAGCATGTAAGTAACCTACACGCTACACACCTTGCTCTCTCATTCTCACCCTATCCTATCACTCTGTCTCGTCTTCTCTCACAAAACCCTCTTTCTCACCATAACCCTAAATCATAGCCCGCTTTTCTCTGGCTCTTCTTCTCCATTTCCGTCAAATCCCGCTGGTTAAAAGAGGGTTTTAGTACACCGCATTAAATACTCCACCTAAATACATAAGTCGCGCTAATTGCTTGAATGATGTCCTACATTTGCTACCCCGGTTGTTTAATCTGACCATGGTTAAGGTGAATGAGATTTTATATGCTTGGTTACTAGAGGATTAGATGAAGCCTATAAAAGCCTTAAAGGCACGGTTTTGGATATCTCAAATCAAAAGCCCTTTTGTTCAGGTATTATGCGCTTAACCCTAATTTGTGTGTATATTTAATCTGATAGGTTGTTAATTAATTGCTTGAGTAGTATTGTTGGATTTGAAATGATAAACCCTAATTCATTTTATTTGCGTTTGATTTTGAGAAATTCAAAAGGAAAGAATCTTATTTGAAAAGGAGTTGAGTTTTAAAACCCGTATAAGTGGATTTAAATTGTTTCTGGGTTGTTTAATACTTTGATATACGTATAGCTTCTGATTTGTCAAATTCAAATGCAAATTCTGACTTTCAAACTTTGGTTTTGTTTGTACATTTATAAGTTATTGTGTTATGTGTATTGGAGAATGAATAATGATTTATAATGTCTTTCTATTTGCTAATTGCATGTACTCGCAAATATGAGTTGAAAGTGGGTTGGCTTTTGGTTGCTTACTGCTTTGTTTGTTTTTCCAATGTCATATAAGGTAATAATCCTATACCACTTCACTCTCTGGTTTTTTTTTGTGCATTATAAGTTTTTAGAACATCCAAAAGGTTTTTCTATTGATTAGCTAATGTAGATTGTAGAATACAGTTATATAGATATGGATTAATTGTTCTTCAATGAAGACTTTAATGAAATCAAGGGGTATTTCACTAAATTCTACATTAAAGAACACTTAATCAATATATATATATATGACTTTAATTATGTATGGCTAGGGTAAATAAGTGTATTGTATTCATAGTTTTACTTTCATTTGTGAAGTGATATAACACTTGAACAATCTTATTACTGATTTCCTATGTTATTCAGATTCTAACTTAATGTTTTTTCTTAATTTCTTGTCTTTAACAGGTTATTTTGGTTTGGATGAGTTGAGTGAGACCACCCCTGGGTCCACTTTAACACATTTGTAACCAATAACCTATGGTATAAATCAATGACTCTTTTTAAACAATTACAAGTAACTTCATTTTTCAACTAGATTTAATTTCCATCTCCCTAATTCCTGTGTCTACGATTACAAATATATTTTTATGAGGCTATGAGGAATACAAGGTTGAGTTGGCAACATTTTAGTTGGGATTTTAGTAACTTGTAAGTTTTAAAAGTTGTCCCTTTGTCCCTAAGCGGTCCCTAAATAAGGCAGTGATGAAATTATAATGTGAGGCAAAAGTGTAACCTTTCCCTTGTCCAATTTATTGGATAAATGCAGGTCAGGTGAATGGATTAACAGAATTTTTGGAAGGAATGAAGAAATGCAACCAATTTTGTACAACAATGTCTTTTTTTACACAACAGAGGTTGCATTTTCTGTATTTGGAATGAAAAGTTGTACATTTTGGTGATTTTAAGTTGGTAGTTTTATGTATTTGTAAGGAAATGTTGTGTATTTTTGGTAAACTAAGAAAAACTCATGGTTGTAAAATTGTAATATTATTTCTGCAACTTGTTATTTTTACAAACTTACTATATGTAATAAGTTTCTATTTTGGTAAACTTTCTATTTCAAGAATTATTAAATGAATGTAGATTTTTTAATTACTTTTTAAGTGTGTTTGACTAAGCGTTGACTAAACCCGAAATCGACCCAAATCCGACCTTACCCGCCCTAACCCAACCCGTGCAGATTTAATAAAAAAATAGAGTTTGGGTTTTATTTTTTTAAAACCGAAAATTCGGATTAGGTATAGGGTTGGGCACCTCGGGTCAGTTAACCGATCCGTGTGCAGCCCTAATTTCTATAGCTCTCGAACTTTTTACTTGCCCTTTATAATATACGAGTAGAAAACTAATAAAAATGTCTTTGTTTTTTATATTACCAAAACAACAGCTCACATCCTACCTTTGGGTTCATCTCAAACCTGCCAAAAGAAGCAAAGAAGTTATGAAATTCTCTCTACCCTCTCTCCTCCCAAACAAACACATAATCTAAACACAACCAAAACCTTCACTCAAATCACTAAAAAGTTTGAGTGAAATTCCTACATTCTAGTTTAAATCCTACAAAATACTACAATAAACTAGAATTCCCTCCTCTTCTTGCAATCAAGTTTCTTCCCTTCATTCTTCTCCTTCTCACTTCCACTACCCTCGCATAACTGCTCATTATGAACTTTTATGATTCTTCCCATCCTCTTGCTAAGAACAATCAACTTGTTGTTACACCAGATGAATCTTCCAAATATAGAGTGGCCTTTGAACATAAGCTTCTAGCCAAATTGCTACACAAAGAAAAATTCAACCATATCTTTATCAAAAACCACATTAACAAATACTGGGAATTAAAAAAACAAGCTGAAGTCGAAAGGTGTGGAGATAATACCTTCATCATCAAGTTTGGAGCATCTGAAGACAAAGAAAAAGTATGGAATCAGAGACCCTGGACAGTTCAAGGCAAACATTTAGCTATAAATGAATATGAAAATGGAGCTAAGAAAGAAGTTAACAATACTACTCCATGGCTTCAACTCACAGGTATTCCGGCGAATCTACTAACTACAAAATGTATTGATAATATGTTCAGCTATTTTGGTCAAGTACACGAAATAGAACTCCCAATTTCACTTGAGATAGACGAGAACTCAGTTACAAGAATTAGAGTGGACTGGAATATCAAAAACTCTCTAATTGCGGGGATTAACTACTGGGAAAATGAGTTCAAATCATCATGGATCAAGTTTAAATACGAAAATATTGGTCAGGTTTGTTATGGGTGTCGAATTTTTGGGCATGAGGAATTAAATTGTAAGAACCCTAAAGTTTTCCCCAAAATAGGGGCTTGGATTAAAATCTCAAATCGGGGTCCTACCCAAAAATTTGTGCTCAAACTAGTTGTAGAGCAGAAAGAAAGCATCAAAAGCAAGGAAAATACCCAAGTTTATGAACAAAAAAGACAAGAATCATTACCTCAGTTCAACAATGGAGGCGACTCGGTCTCGATGGAAATGAGTGAACCCAGTAACGGAGCTAACAACGGCATCAAACATAACGTCGTTATCTTTGAATTTAGTACGAAAAAAGGTACTCACAAGAGACAAGGATATGGTAATGGTGCGGAAATGAAAAAGGACGATGGGTCGAGTGGTAGTGGTGTGGAGAAGAAAGAGAAAGGAAAGGGTTTGGCTTTGGCGGTTAGTAATGAGAAAGAAGACAGACTTGCCAAGCTGGCAAGTCATATGCTGAGTCAACTTAAAACCCCACCCGCCCACGAACCATCTATTCAGTTTGGGTCATACAAAAGCCCATTAAATATTATTAAAAGCCCAAATTTTTTAATCTCTCCAAAAATAATTAACAAAAGCCCAAGTCCAACAACCCAGAGTGTTAATCAATTATCGGTTTATCAAAACAAAATCAACATATCTGAAAACCCCCAATCTCTCTCGAACCCTAACTCTCCTTCAACACCCGCTTCCAATGGAAATCAAACAGTCAATGCTTCATCTTCATATCCTATCAATCAAAACACATCTGAACCTAATAAACTACAAAACCTTACTCCTATTTCCATTAACCTATTCCAAAATTGTAGCAACGAGAAACAATTGATTAAGAAAAGAGCGGCTAAAAGAGTTTATGAAGAATCAACTGGTAGACTATCAGTCAAACTTAGAGCGAGCAAATTGAGGAATTATCTAAGCACTCAAGTCAACCAGAAAAGGCAGAAAACCCTATGTAGCTTTCAATTGGAAAAAAGAGAAGAACAATGCGAACAAATTGAAAGAAGAAGTTAACAAGAAGAATGAAGAAATGGAGGTTATAGCTGATTTCTCGGGTGAAGAAGAGCTTGGGAATCAATCGGATGGAGAAAAGGATGAAGAGCAGCTCGAAAATGTATCAAATGAAGTGGTTTGCAGGGTTGACCCACATCAACCCCAAGAAGGTCAATGACACAAACAGCCTGGAACTGTCAAGGGATTGGCACATCCTTTACAGTCTAGACCCTTACTGGTATTGTGAGAAAATAACAGTCTCAGGTACTATTCTTATCTGAAACTAAGAATACTTTCTTTACGATTAAAAAATTAGAGAAATTAATAAATATGAAACTTATAGATACAGTGGAACCCATTGGACTTAGTGGGGGGCTGGCATTATTTGCAAAAAGTGATATTAATATCAATATTATTTCTAAAACTAACAATCATATGCATTGTAAAATTAAAGATGATAATGATAATGAATACTTCGCAACCTTTGTATATGGAGCCCCTACTGATCAATATAAAGAAGCTTGCTTAGACCTTCTTAGTAGCTGTAAGCCTAAAAATAATGAACCTTGGAACCTTATTGGTGATTTTAACAACATTAGAAACCTATCTGATAAAAAAAGAGGTGATATTAAATTTAATAAAAATATGAAACAATTCAATGGTTTTATAAAACACAATAGACTTGAGGAAATTGTTCAAAAAGGGTGCAAATATTCCTGGTCAAATAAGAGAAATGATGGTGAGATGATAAAAACACTGATTGATAGGGGTTTTTGTAATGAACAGTGGGGTAAGATCTATCCTACAGCTTGGATTGCACTTCTACCAGCTATAGGGTCAGATCACTTGCCCCAAGTCTTATTTATGAAAGATATTTATATTAATAAAGACAGGAGGTTCTATTTTGAAAATCAATGGTCAGAAGAGAATGAATGTTTGAAAATTATTAAAAAAGTATGGAGCACTAAAAATTACAATTTTGGCATGTTTAGGAATGTGCTTAACAATAGACTGAAAAAATGTAGTAGACTCCTTATTCAATGGAGTAAAAAGAAGTTCAAAAACAATAGGAAAGAAATTGATAAGAACATGGAAAAATTAGAAAATATATATAATGACCCTAGTACTAAGAATTGGGATGAATATCATAAAATTGTAAAAGAAATAGAAAAGCTGTGGTGTAAGGAGGAGGACTCTTGGGCCAATAGATCAAGGGTCTTATAGCTCAAAAAAGGAGAAAAAAATACCTCCTACTTTCATGCAGCTACAAAAGAAAGAAGAAAGATTAACAAAATAAAAAACATTACTAAAGAAGATGGAATATGGGTGGACAATTATATTGAGATACAAAATGAAATAAGTACTTATTTCAATAATATCTTCAAAACTATTGGAAATAGAGATTATACCTCTATTTCAAACCTTATTAAACAAAGAATTAACAAAAACATGAATGAATCTTTGGATAAACCCCTTTTGATTGAAGATATCACACATGCCATTGATGGTCTTGGGCTTAATAAAGCCCCAGGACCCGATGGTTACTCGGGTGTATTTTACAAAAAGTATTGGGAATTTATTAAAAGTGATGTGATTAAACTGGTTAATGAATTTTGGTATAATGGTGGCAGTTTGGAAGAAATTAATCACACGTATATTTCACTTATACCTAAAATACCTATACCTATCACTATAAAACACTTCCGCCCTATTAGTTGCTCGAACTTTATTTGCAAAATAATTGCCAAAATCCTTGTTAATAGAATGCAACCGGTAATGAATGCAATAATTGATGAAAATCAATCCGCATTCGTACCTGGAAGGCATATACAGGATAATACCATGGTGGCTCATGAAGTTATTACATATATTAAAGAACAAAAGAAAACTAAAACCCATTATCTTACCATTAAGGCCGATATACAAAAGGCATACGAAAATGTCGAGTGGGATTTTTTAAAAACCATAATGGAAAGAATGGGTTTTAGCGAGAAATGGATTAGTAAAATCATGAGATGTGTTACTTTAGTAACATACTCTTATTTATTAAACGGTTCACCTATCAAAATTGATAACCCCCAAAGAGGATTACGACAAGGAGACCCCTTATCGCCTTTCCTTTTTTGTATAGTTACTCAAATGTTATCTATACTTATTGCTAAAAAGAATGAAGAACATATATTAAATGGGATAAAAATTGCGAGATTGGCCCCTAGTGTAACTCATATGCTTTTCGCAAATGATAGTACATTTTTTATGAAAGCAAACATGGAAGAGATTGACGGATTTAATGATGTAATTAATAAGTATAGTTACTCTACTGGAATGAAACTAAACTTAAATAAATGTGGGGTAAAGTTCAGTCCCAACACACCAGATTATATTCAAAAAAATATGGCTAATAAACTTAATATGCCAATTACTAATAATTTGGGAAATTATTTAGGTTTACCCACGGAATGGGGGAAATCTAAAATAAATGATCTTAATATACTAGTAGAAAAGACTTTGAAAAGAATAGAAAATTGGAAAAATCTCTATTTATCTCTAGCTGGTAAAGAAATTCTAATAAAAGCCGTTTTACAAAGCTTACCCAACTATTTCTTGTCATCCTACCTTATTCCTAAGAGAATTTGCGATTTAATCTCTTCACAAATCGCAAATTTCTGGTGGGGTAGTAATGGGAAGAATAAATGCCACTGGGGTAGCTGGAATTCTATAACAAAAAGTAAAGGAGATGGGGGTCTTGGATTTCGAGACCTCAATCTCATGAATATTGCACTTCTAGGTAAGCAGGTCTGGAATTTGATCAATAATAACAATACATTACTCTATAAATTACTAAAAGGCAAATATTTCCCAATTACTTCATTCATGGAAGCAAAATTAGGGAGTAAACCATCCTGGGGATGGAAGAATTTAATTTGTGGGAGAAATGCTATAAAAGAAGATATAAAATGGAAGATAGGTAATGGATATACTATAAATTTACATACTGATAAATGGATAAATGGGTTTAATGAGATTATTAAACCTAATTGAAATGATTTACAAAAAGTAAATGATCTAATGGTTAATAATGATAGGAAGTGGAATATTGATATTATACTAAATGCTTACCCTAATGAGGTAGCAACATCTATTTTTGATACATTTATCCCTCTGTCTAGAGGAAAGGATATTCCTTTTTGGATACATGATAAGGAAGGTAATTTCTCGGTTAAAAAATGTTACTATATAATGAAAAATAAAAAAGAATGTGAAGAGAAGAATAGCTGTTCCAATAAGGCTACCTCCTCACATCAGGTTGACAACTCGGTATGGAAAATGATTTGGGGTTTAAAGGTAGCACCAAAAATTAAAAATTTCATATGGAAAGTAGTGAAACATCTATTGCCTACAAATGATAATGTGTATAAAAGAAAAATCACTTCTAGCCCAATTTGTGATATTTGTAACAAAGAAACTGAAACTGTTGAGCATATGGTATTAAATTGTGAATGGACTAGAGCCATTTGGTTTGCTTCCCCTTTTAAATTGATTACTTGCAACCAATCTACCTCCAAGATAGATGTTTGGATGGCAAGTTTGAAAGAGAATAGGAAGGAGGTAGGAATAGATACTAATTTTATGATGAAAAAATATGTACCATTCTATGGCACATTTGGAAAGGTAGATGCGCATATAAATACAAGGGTAAAAAGCTTGACCCTTTAAGAAGCTCAGACAATGCTAAAAAAGAGTGGGAAGAGTATCAAAATACAATTTATCCTAATGATGTTAACTATAAACTAAAGGATAATAAAAATAAAAATGCTATGCCTAAGAAAAATAGAAGTGAAACTCATGAAACCGAGGTGAGTATAGAGGTAGAAAATAATGAACAAACACTTAAATGGATTCCTCCTCCCATAAATTTTATAACAATTAATTGTGATGCATCTACTAAAGATAATAATGGCGCTATATCTTGTGTTGCTAGGGATTTTTCAGGTAAAGTGCTATTTTGCAAAGCTTGGAAAATTAAGGTGGAAAGCGCTAAAGAGGCAGAAGCTATGGGGGTGCTAAAAGCTTGTCTTCTCGCTCGAGAGTTCCCTCCTCAAAGCGTGATTATAGAGAATGATTGCCTCCAAGTTATGCAACCTTTAGAGCTTAGGAACCATTTTAATTCTCCATTAATTTGTAATATTATTAAAAGTATTTATTTTGTGTCCGAGGATTGTAAACCTATTTTTCGATGGATTAATCATAGTAGGAATAGACTAGCCGATGGGGTATCTAAATATAAGCTAAGTGGCAAAATGCAAAGCTCGTGTTTAGACACGTACCCATCTAGGTTAGATGAAATAATCAAAACTGAAACCGTTTCTACGGGAATTGGTTAACTTTGTAATAATTTTAGATGTTTAATGAGAAGGATTTGGAAGAAAAAAAATCTCAAACCTGCCTTCTTGTCTCCACACTCTACGGTATAAGGTGGTTGGATCTGATCAGAGCATTTGAAGTTACCCTTAGGGGTGAGCACGGGCCGGGTTTACCCCGGGTTGGGGTCTAGGGTAAGGGTAGGGTAAGAAAGCCGGGTCCATGATTTGTGAAGGGTAAGGGTAGGGTTAAATTTTACCCTACCCTCGGGTTACCCAAACACGGGTTACCCTCGGGTTTACCCGGGTTTACCCAAGGGTAATTAAACCTGTAAATATGAAATGCAATTATAATATAAAGCTAAAAAATTAATTTAAATTGCAAATTTCTCCCATATAATTGAGTTAAGTCACAAAATACCCTCTGATTCATAAAATCTTACAACTTAACTATTACAAATTGCAATTTAACCCCTTGAATTACTCAAATTCACAAAAGAAAAGGTACAACTTAATGAAATTCTTCCAAAATATTACAACACAATCAAATTCATTACAAATATTACAACACATTCAATCAAAATCAACATTCAAAAGCTTCAACTTCAAATTCATCACAATCACTTCCTGGAGCATTCAAATTCCATTTTCCTGTTTCTAAAAAGCATTCTGAAATATATCAGTAAGTTAAACATAATAAATTTAACCCTTAAGCCTCAGAACAGTGTCATCACAGGCTTGTAATAGCAGATAGCTTATAATTAAGTAGATCATCATAGGCCTCGTGTTATAAACACTTTCATCGGCCTCAGATATAGTTGGAAAATAGCACGGGATTCCCGGAAAACCAACTACACCTCATCACCTGATTGTGTTTTAAACAAGTAGGCACCTCACTACAATAGGCGGCTACCATTACAAGTTTATATAAAACACAATGATAACAAGGTAAGGGTTTAGCTTACCCAAAATAATTTGTTACTTAGGCTATTTTATCCAACATTTCCAGGTGGTGTAATGTCAAATGCACCTAAAATACACAAGTAAATACACAAGTCAGAATGTTAGTAAATACACAAGTAAATACACAAGTAAATATTACCAAATTCAGCCTCAAGTTCTTCTACTCTATCCATGGCGGCTTCTACTGATAAAGACTCGCGCAACCAGTTTTGTGTACATATTAGTGCCTCCACAGTGTTTGGGTGTAAAGAGCTCCTGAAACTATCAAGAACTCTTCCACCAGTACTAAACGAGGACTCAGATGCGACAGTTGAAATAGGAACAGATAAAATGTTACGGGCCATTAAAGATAAAACAGGAAAACGTTGAGAATTTCCCCTCCACCAGACCAGGGCATCAAAATGCTCATCATCATCGCCTTCAATAGCTTCCGAAAGGTATTTGTCAAGCTCAGTATTCCCACTTTTAGTTTGTGTTGAATCATGAAATAATTTGAATTGATCTCTAAAGAATTTTCGGGAATCGCTAGTTGCGGAAGATGATGATTCTGATGCAGCAGCTGGTTCAGTGCGCACAACTATTGGATTTGCTATAGCAAAATAACTTTCAAACACTGATTTTAATCCATTACTGATTTCCTCAATTAAGGGGCTGACTTGAATAGTACCATGCATAAATTCTAACCAATATCTAACATAAGCAAACTTCTTTCTCGGGTCAAGTATAGCCGCCATGTAGAGTAAGATATTCATCTGAGCATTTACACCCCAATACTTATCAAATTTTTCCTTCATTTTCGAAGCCATTAAATCTAAAATAGTGTTATCTCCCGGGCCAAGATTATACATTCCTCGATACAAAATAAGGATCTCATCGAAGTATAAATTTGAAGTTATATACTTTGTACCAGAGAAGCGTAAAGTAGCGTCATAAAATAGTTTAAGATATGATACCAAGAAACGAGCATTATCCCAATCAATATCAGTAGGTAATCCATGGCCTAAACCCTCTATATACTCTGTGAACATTTTATTTTCTTTGAACATTTCATTGAAGGCTTTCTCATATTTTTCGGCTCCATCTAACATAAGATAAGTTGAGTTCCACCTAGTATCAACATCAAGACAAACAATACTCGTAGCAGTGATGTTAGCTAGAGAAACATAACGTTTGAAGCATAAAAACCGGCTAGGAGATGATCTAACATAACGTACTACATCTCGAATTCGTACAATGGCATTTCGAATAGTTTTCAAACCAGATTTGACTATAAGGTTTAGAATATGGCAACAACATCTAATGTGTAAGTATTTGTTTTGGCATATAATTGGTGGTTTGGGAAGCAATGATTTATTGATTATATAATCAACGGCTACATTATTAGAACTCGCATTATCAGCAGTAATTGTTAGAATTTTATCAATCCCCCAATCTTGTAAAACTGATTGAATTTTTAAACCCACAGTTTCCCCCTTATGATCCTCAATCATAGAAAAACTAATTATACGTTTTCTTATCGTCAATAAAATGTGCAGTAACAACCATATAGTTTAAATTCTGAATTGAAGTCCAAGTATCAGTGGTAAGATTAATTCTTTTTCCCCTCAAACGAGTTTTCAAAAGTGTTTTTTGTTGAGTAAAATTTTTTGCAATGTCTCGTGCAACAGTCCATCTAGATGGGATTTTAAAAAGTGGTTGCATACGATAACAGAAATTTTTAAAACCGACACCTTCAACAACACGAAATGACATTTCATCTAATATTACCATCTCAGCGAGGGCATTTCTAGCATTTTCTTGCGTAAAAACATAAGATTCCATAACCCCCTCCCCTTTGGGTGAAAAACCTAAAGTAGACTGCCCAGTTTCAACAACATTAAAAGGATATTTTGGACAACGATTAGCACGTAAAGGGTTCATGTGTTTGTTTAGGTTATTAGTCCCATGATTATCAGAACTAGCAGCATATCTTTTATCACAATAATTACAAACACCATACCTAAGGCCATTTACCCAAATTTTATGAAAATGATCCCAACAATTAGCCGAGGTCACATTTTTTCTTTTTTTGGTAGGGGGAACAATGGTATTTTCCTGAGAAAGAGGTGGGGGTTGAGTACCTTCAGTGGGTTGATTAACATCATCCACATCAATGGCAATGTCAAGAGCAGGTTCTATTTCAACCATCTGCGATAAAAAGTTAGAAATTAATTACATCAGAAGGCAATAAAAAGAAAGAACTTAGTTAAATCAAAGAGAAATTAGTGTTTACCTAACTCAGAAACTTAAGAAGGCTTTAGAAAATAAAATGCGTATAGCATGTGAACAAAAACAAAACCAAAAAATTAATTAACATCACAAGAACACTAATAGAAAATACAAACACCATAAAATTAATTAAACTATTACCTTAAATTGATTCGTATCTGTGACAAAAAAAAATTGAAACAAATTAAAATCGGGTAAAACAATTAACAGAAAATGAAATAGAAATAAATTGAGAAGAGGGTTTAGAAATACCTTTGAATGGTGTGGCTTTTCTCGATCTGAAAAAACCCCAGTATATAGCCAAAAACCCATGGCTAATCGAATGAGAATAAGGCAACACGTTATTGAATCAATCAACAACGGCTACATCAGACCTCAAAGAGGGTTTTTTCAGGCCACATTAAATGCAAGCTCTCGAATCCAACAACCAAACGCGGCTTCATTAAATGTTGACCCAGAAATCGGCAGAGAAGAGAAGAAGAATAATAATATAGTACAAGATATAGGCATCTAGCATACAGAAATCGGCAGAGAAGATAGAGATTTGATGGCTTAGGGTTCGCCTCTTTCGTGTTTCAGAAGAGAGAAGGTGAAAAGCAAGGAACCAAACTGAGAAAGGAAAGAAATGAAAGATCGGATAAGATTTTACACATTATGTATATTTTTTTTATTTTTTTATTGATGAAGGGTTGGTCGGGTCCAACCCGAGTGTTAAGAAGCCAAAGAGAGGCCCGTAGTAATTTGGACAGGTCCAGCTTCTCAAATGTTAGGCCCAAGTTAACATTGGGCCAATGTTAAAAATACCCAAAATCCCTTTTTTTTTATCCTCCTTTTTTACCCAAATTACCCAAACCCATTTTCTTGCTCAGCCCTAGTTACCCTCGTTCCCAATCGTCAAAGCTAACCTATTTCCCTATAATCAAAATCTTTTTCACTGCAATCTCACCAAAAATCATTTTCTGCTCACGTCATTATCTCGAAGGCATAGCGTCATGAAGCTGAGCGGCTCTTCAATTTGTTCTTCTTTGGTCTACTTAAGATCTTCTGTTTCTTCCTTGAACAAAATCGGTAACCCATTTCCCCTCTTCTTTTATTCTTCAATTCCATCTTTTGATGTTATCGATAATGCCAAAGTTGCTCATTTTATTGTGAAAGAAATGATTCGAACGCAACCCAAGCTTTCTGCTATAAACTACAATTATATATTGAATACTGCTGTGAATATGAAAGATTACCCCTATGCTCTTTCTCTATTCAGAGAAATGCGTGTTTTTGGGGCTCCAGTAGATAATTACACCATGAGTATAGCTATAAATTGCTGTTGCTCTTTAAAAAAAAGCAATATGGGTTTTGCGATATTAGGCTGTGTGATCAAAAGCGGTCATGTTCCTAATGTGGTTACCTATACCACCCTGATAAAGGGCCTCTTTGATGAAGATAAAGGAGATGAGGCTGTCAGCTTATACCTAAAGTTAACAAGTGAAAAACATTGCGAGCCATGTGATGAAGTTACTTTTAGTATTATCATAAATGGTCTTTGCAAACATGGACATACGGTCAAGGCTCTTGAATGGCTACGTGTATTTGAAAAGGGGATTATTAAACCTGGCATTTATTCTTATAACACCATTGTTGATAGTCTATGCAAGGATGGCATGGTAGATGATGCCATTAAATTATTTTCTGAAATGAAAGATAAGGGCATAATCCCAGATGTAGTCACTTATACTTCGTTGATCCATGGATTCTGTAACTTTGGTAGGAAAGAAAAGGCTGAGGTGTTGTTGATTGAAATGTTGGGTTATAAAGTCATTCCAAATGTAGGTACATTCAACAAATTGGTGGATTCATATGGTAAAGAAGGATTAGTTGAAGATATAAATAGATTTATAGAGATGATGATTGAAGTAGGCCTAAAACCAAATTTTGTTACTTATAATGCATTGCTTGGTGCATATTGTTTGCAAGGTGAAATGGAGGAAGCTATGGGGGTTTTGAGTACTATGATATCTAGAGGTTGTGATCCTGATATTAAAACATATAACACTTTACTCAATGCTTTGGTGAAGAAAGGGTGGTTTGATAAGGCTTTTCAACTTTATGAAGATATTCCTTCATATCTGAAGAAACGTGGGTTCTTGCTAAATAATGTGACGGCCTACAATGTTAAGAAAGATAAGAATGAAGAGGCAATTGAATTAATCAATGAAACGAAACAACATGGTTTCTCATTGGATGCAACTACTTGTGACATCATATATGAACGAGGTTCTCAACATCCTAAGCTCCTTAGCATGATTTAGTATTCGATGATGATTTGTCTCTTCTATCACAGTAATATAACAAACTACGTTAAGGAAGGTTCAAAAGATGTATTGACTTATTAAATTTAATTAAATATGGTTGTCAAAAGATGATTTGGTGCTCAAGCAACACATTGCTTGAATACCTTGCAAAGTTTTCCACAATTTTCATTTCTTTCTCTAGCATATACTGTAGTCAAGAACAACTCAACATTTCTTACTCATTGACATTATAAAGTATTTGTGAATGGGTAAAAGTCTATAGCTGCAAAGTAAGATGGTTAAATTCAGTTAAACGATAGCAAATATTTAGCCTGTGCTACCTTTACATCAGCCCATGCTGGGTTTCTATAATAGTAATTTAAACACTGACTTATATTAATTTAGCCATATTATATTTAACCATTTATATACAGATATAGAAACCTTAAGAGTTTACCAATACTTACATGTGAGTATCTGCAACAATTAAAGGGATGATCGGACAAACCCTTAAATTTAAAAGCTGTGATAACACCAACACAATCACGCTTCAATCTTACACGAGGATCATTAGGATTTTCAAGGCCACCTTTCTTTACATTTTATATACAAATAGTTTTTATGAATACTCAATTTTTTATATCGTATTGATGGTGTATATGAATTTTTCAATTTTAATTGTCTGCTTTCAATTATTGAATTTAATTCTGTGCATAATTTTGCTTCGTTGGTGGAGAGAGTATCCGCAAATGGAGCATTGGATTGGGCTGTAAAAAAGTAAAGTGATAATATCTTTTCTTTTAGTGTGAGCACTGGAAAATTTCAAGACAAAGCTTCCTAAAACAATCACATATATTGGTATCAATTTGGCAAGATTTCCATAGTCTTAAATGATTCTCTTGCATTGGTTGCCATTAAAGATATCTATAATTTTGGACAAAATTTTGTGAAAGATATGGGTAATAAAGCAATACAGCATTGGTGGGATCTTGGACAAATATTTGTTGATTTATGAGTAATAATCCACTTTATTCTTGTTTCTTGTAAAAAATGAAACCATACTTATTGAAATAAAAAATTTGTAACTGTGTGTCCATGATACTCATGAAATCACTGATACAGGCTATGTCATAGGCTATCTATAGTGATATAGTGATGGTTTACAAGGAGACGTTAGTTTCTATAAAGTAAGAAAGATAGTCACGTAACAATAAAGTATACACATGTCTTTTGATGAATTACAATAATTGCTTCCATCTGTTATTTGACTTGACCTACTGAAAGTTGTAAATTTATCAATAATTATCTAAATTGCAAAAGAACTTCCGGTCTTTATATTTGTGGAAGTTGTTTAAAGTTGTCAAATTGAGACGTTTGGATAGGGCTTCAATGTAGCAAAAGGTGAACCATGATCTCACTTATATGTATTGATTGTCCCATAATATTGATTGTCTTGTACAATTTTTTCGGAGTTCGGAGTGTCCCCAACTATACCATAAAATTGAGGTTGTAGATGGGTATGAATATAATATCTACGATGGTGTGTTCTTAATTGCATGTTTGATGTGTTAAAGAGTCTAGATTACATTGGTTGTTTATCTACATGTTATACTCCATTTTATAGAGTTTCTTGTCGCAATTATGCCCACTAGTATTGTCCACAATGACACGATCTTTAGACAATAGTTAACTAGGAAGTTATTCTTGATACCACGTGTTCATCCTTGAGTCGGATCTCGTTCAGATAACTGCTAAGTAAGTAGAGCTGGTTAGTTTCTATGTCGTCCTAAAGTAAACAAAGTTCTGCCAGAGCGCGTCTTGAGGAGGTGGATTCGACGTTCTTCATGTCAAAATAATCTTGTTTTGTCTTAACCTCGCCTATTCAAGGTTAATGATATTCCTTATCAAGCACCCCTTTAAACCATAAAACACTGGTCATTGGTTTTGTAAGGTTTACTCTGAAGTGTAATCTTAACTCGTAGGAGCCTATGCTACTAGTTCATTGAATACACGCCTGATTCCTCGAGTTGTAAGTACATCTATCTAGAGGAACTTTCTTTTCCTCTTCTTTAGCTTTCCCAAACTTTTGAGAGAACCTTAACTGTTAAATTCTCCAAAATCTTGTTTTTCAAAGGTAATCCTGCATTCCATTTTATTACTTTAGCTTTATGTTTTCTTCTTCAAAGGCTTTTGCTGCCCTCTCTTGTGGCATTTCCATGCATGAGCCCGTATTTCAGGTGGGTGACCCCAACGTAGGCGAACCTTCTTAATACCCATTGAATCCTTAACTTTAGAAACCTCTAGTATCCATTGTCTATATAGTAAGCTTTTGTACCCAGATATAGGAGATAACCCCTTGTTGAAGGAGGTTGAGGTTTCTTTTTCTAGGGGAAATACACATCGTCTGTCTAAGCGCAAAACTAGGGTAAACCCAACCCGCATATTAGTTTCTGGGTGCATCAAATAATATTCTCTTTAACACGCAGATGGTAAATCTCTTCTTGTCTTCCTTGATGGTCCACCGAAAGTAGAGATTAGGGTTCCTAAGGCGTCAGCGGCTGACAGTTTTGAGGTGAGTTAGACTTGTACCTACATTTATTTGTTATGGGGATGAGGTAATCCTTTGAACCTTTTAAAGACCTACTATTTCAGACCCGACCAGTTGTCTCCCAATGCTTGGGGAAAGATCATTGCCTTTTACATTATTTATCAAAAGAATATTAAACATAGTCCCGCAGATTAACTTTTTTAGATTTATTTAAGATAGGAAAGAACCCAACCGTCACAGTGGACGACCCCTCGAGTCTTTCAAGAAAAATCCAAATTCAATCAACTGGCCAGAGCCTTGATATTTCTTCACCACCTAAAGGGGTAAATCAAGAGGTACAGGGTTCGAATCCCCTCCCTGAACATGGGTAACCTATATGCATGAGGAGGCGTGTATATTTCCTATGGGAATAGTCGTGGTGTGTGAAAGCTGTCCCAGACACCCATATATCAAAAAAATTCCAAATTCAAGAAGGATGGTACACGGTTTATCCCAGTAAAAAGAATCACACAAATATATCCATGTTTAACACCTTTTCTAGTAGTCACTCGGGCTGGCATGAGATATTTGTCTTTGTTTGACAACTTTCAACATGTTTTATACCATCTTCATGGAATGTATGTTTTTCCTAATATGATTCTATTCCCAATCCGAGTCGATGAAGAGGATTATCGTTGCAAAATTTAAAACATTAAAGATAGTGTCCCAATGTTTGGGGTGTTTTCAAATTAGGTCATTAAAGAATCGAAAATAGATGCTCATTACAAGATTTATTTAGAAAGGGTCAATTACTCCTCGTGTCCTCGAAGGATAATTGCCTTGGACTCCCAAAGGGTCCTTACAAAGAAAAACACGTCTTTTATTTTTTTTGTAGCTCATTTTTCTTATCCATGCTAATTTTATTTGGCAAACGGACATTAATAGGTTTCTAAACAAGGGGCTCATATGTACTGATGAGATGACGTGGGTCGACTCCAAAGTCAAGGTCAAGGATGAAGTACTTGTCTCTTCCAGCAAACTACATGACCCGGTTGATGGTGATATCGAGGTTGTTTAATCGACCGACTCTGAGGGTCGTGCTTGAATCCATTATGACACGATGTCCTAGGATCCTATCAATTTCTAGTGATGAAGATGATACCATACAACTTAATCCGATAAAAGGAAAATTGTCTCTTGAGGATTCTCTCCCCCCCCCCCCCCCACTCTCTTGGTGGAAGTGTGGACCTGGAACTTGCCAACAAGCGTCATTTCTCCTCTAATGATGTGTATTTGGTGATCTTCCCTTCCCGGTTATTAATATTAAATAGACTATGGTATGTATATTGGTACCTCTGGTCATTCACAAAAATTGTGAAATGCTCCTCTAGTTGAAAAAAATCAGTGTGTGCATTACATTCGTTGCTAAAGAAATGGACGGACGAAATGTTTCAGTAGTTAGTAGTATAGTACATGGGGTATTTGTGGTATTTAAGGTTTTTGTTCAGGGGAGGTTTTAGATTTTCCAAAAAGGTTTAGGAGATATCAATCTTTTGCTCATTTAATTTGTCTACAAATTTGTGTATAATTTCTTAAATATTGAATTTTAAGTGAACATATAAAATTACTCGTTCATACATATAATCCTTGAATAAATTTTAAAAAATATTTATAAACACTAATAACTGCACATCTCTTATAAAAAATTCAATATAAAGAAACTCAAATTTAATAAAATATCATTTGAAGTTCCCGAATTTCTGTTCTAGGGTAATCTCGAATCTCGTTGGTTTCTCCAGAGCGTGCATGTGTGAGTCACCTTTCTACTCGGAAATTTTGGCGCTAGATAATGGATTGAGATGGGCGGTCAATCGAGTCATAAAAGATCAATGAGGCTGATTCGAGAGAACTTCGTACGCTAGTGAAGGGAGGTGGTAGTTCTAAGAGTTGGACTTGTCACATTGGACCGGATTGCACTAAAATCCTACAAGAACATCCAAAATTTAAGGTGAGTCACTTCTATCGCGAAGCGAATATGTGTGCATATACACTGGCAAAGGAAGGAGCGGATTTTCTTGAGAATCCATGTGAGTATGATGACCCTCCAGAGTACTCGTGGAGTTTTCTAACACGAGATAGGAGCGGGTGTGCATTTATTAGAATTTTATTAGACTCCACATGAGAAAGTTACTTAGTGTTTAGATAACGGCGTTTCACGCCTCTGATCTATGAAGAAAACATCATTTTGATTTTGCAAAACAAAAACAAGTTAATCTAATAGTTAGTAAAAAGTCCACCACACTGTATATCAAATGAAAATTTAACCCTAGATCTACTTAAAATATTCAAATATATTTTTATGACAACTAATCAGTATAGGACAACCAATTGATTAAAATTCATATCAACCCAACCTCACAAATATAAAGTTGATAATGTATTAAAGAAATTTCACTCAATTAAGCCAAATTAGATGCATATGTTTAAAATGTATATTGTATGAAAAATCTACTTGAATGTAATAATAGTATAATAATTATGCTACCCTAATCAAAGGAAATCTAAAATAAATACATTAAGCGCATAGAAGACCATAAGAAAATTTTAGTTTACTCAAATTTAAAATCATCCAATCCAATATAACAATAATCTAAACAAAAAGTACAAGTATTAAGTAAAATATAAAAAAAAAAAATTTGGGATAGGTTGAAGGTAAGAATATTCCAATGCTAAAAATCTAACTAATAAGTAAATAGACTAAATGAAATTTCGTTTTTCCTATAAAAGATGTTAATGATTTTACTCTTTATAACCAAGACGATATCCGAAGAAATAAAATCACAACAAACTAAAGAAAAAAAATGATACTTATATCCTCATTCTACTATTTTAATGAGCTAAAGTTTTGCGAAAAGGATCTGAAAATCTTAATGCAAACGAATGCCAACAAAAAAATTGTGTAGGCAAAATGTTTTGAGTTGTGCACAAAATTGAAGACATTGTTGCAGGATAGGTTACTTAATTGTTATTCAACTATTCGACTGAAGATAGAGCCCATGAAGATGGTGCCTCAGAGAATTAGATGCTATAAAATTTGAAAACTAACTAACTGTTGAATCTCACTTTATGGTGTGACTCCTTGCGGTGAAAAAATGCGTCTGGAGTTAGGTAAATTGCACACATATATGATAATACAGGAATGTAAAGATAAATATATTACCTAAAAATAATAGTTTATGTGAGATATCACACTATGATTGATGCAAAACCAGAAACCAAAGAAATAAAAGCATTGGAGTCTGAGCAGAATATTACACTCAGATTAACTAGTAATGAAACAAAAAAATGATTGAAAATTTATAACTTTACTTGGTTGGATTTGCTCATTGAACTTCAACCATGGGCCAAAATAAAAAACAACAACATAATGGTGTATTAGTAAGAAAAAAAAGCATGGGGAACATGGGTTAGTGATGCGATAGTGGGAGTTAGAGGGTTGGTGTAAGATTTTCTTACATTTGAACATGTGGCATGATTAGGATCGTCGAGTATGTCATATATTTTTGCTATAAGACAATTTTGACACTCTTTGACTTTTTGATTACCCCTAATAATATATATTGAACATATGTGGCATGATCTAAAGTGTCGAGTGTGCTATATAATTTTGATTTAAGATAATTTTGACCGCTCTTTGATTTTTCTCTCTTAGTACCTCCATTCCATATTAATTGACTCTTTAGAGTTTTTCACACATATTAAAGAACCTAAAAAGTAGGTGAAATTTTGTTTAAATTAACTAACATGTCCCTAATTATAAGAGAGAGAAAATTAAATATTTAATTGGTAAGACATTTTAAAAGGAGGGTAGAATAGGAAAAAAGTCATTTATTTTGCTTTGGAACTTTAAATATGACATACATTATAGAATATATATTGTTGGCTAAAAAGACAATTATTAAGGAAGGGAGGTAGTATAATATAGATTGAACATGTGGCATGATCAGAAATGTCAGGTACTATATATTAGTAAAAAGTAGCTTACAAATGAATAATATGACCATATTTATTAATTTTATTAGAATACTAATATTGATTTCATATTTAATAAGAAAGAAAACATAAGGTAAAATAAGAAAAAACTACAATAAATATTACATTAAAAATATAAAACATATATTATGAACTCGACTAGAAATGGAGGTAAAGTCTTTGGCCGTAGGTATCATAGGTTCAATTTTAAGTTGTGATAGCCTATGGAATAGATTAGAGACAACTCTGAAGGTATTTTTCGCTGATAAAAAAGACACCTCAAACTATAAGGAATTTTATCTTGACGAATCTCAGTCGTTGTCCAAGACATCTCCGGAACCAATGGAGGGTGTGCAGGCTAATTAGGGTCATACTGATTTAAGGAATGTCCTAAAAGGCCTCCCAAAGGGAAGTTTGGAGCACGATACAACTATGTAATGGCCTATTGTGAACCTATCGACTAATTTTCTTTTTTCTCTTGGAATTTAAGTTTGTTATCTTTTTATATCTTATCTTTTATGTCTTGTACAAATATTAATCGTATATGGGGCTGGTCCGAGGCCAATCTCCCTTTCAATATTTCGTTTTGGAATTGTAGATGTGCTAATAGTGCATGTTTTAGACGAGCGTTCGATGAGATAAATGTGATACATGAGTCCACCAAAGCAGATGTATTTAAGACCAAAGAAGATGTAGTTAAGACCAAAGCGGAAGGGGTGGAAGTGACTCAAATTATTAAATCCCTCCATATGCAATATTCCATCAAGGTCAATGAAATAGGTTTCTCGGGGGTTATTTGGATATTGGGGAATACACTGGATATTTCGGTCCAAATTTTATCGACTGGTAAGCAAGTCATTAACATTTGAATTCTAAATCTTATGTGTATCTTGGATTGTGATTGCAGTATACGCGAGTCCAAAGGCATGGATACATGATTTTCTATGAGAGGCTTTATAGAGGTCCTCATAGAATGTTGAGGATCCCAGGTTGGTGGTGAGCAACTTTAATCAAGTAGGTGTGCCCGAGGACAAGACTAGGGTTGTGCAAGCATCACATCACTCATGACAGGCTTCAGGAGTTGGAAGACTATATGTGAGTTAGTCGACCTGGGTTTCAAAGGACTGAGATTCACTTGAAGCGATTCGTGGATCAGGCATGAGAATTATGAAGCGAATGGATAGAGCTTATGGAAATGATATTTGGTGGGAATGCTTCTCTTTTTTGAGAGTTTAGAACTTACCATGCATTCACTCTGATCATGTACCGAATCTTATAGCGGTAGACTCTCGCCCAAACCAAAGAGTTGATTAATGTAGATTAAAATTTGAGAGCATGTGATGCCTACCTGAGGGATTTAAAAATGTCATCTCACAAAAATGAGGAATTGTTAACGACAATGAACTAGAGCATTGGAAGAATAATACATTTGGAAATATATTTTGTAAGAAGAAGTGGTTATTAACCTGAATCACCGGGATTCCGAATCCACTCCAGCAGTCATATAATGGGTCGTTATTACAGTTGGATAAGAGACTTAGTAAGGAGTATGAAAGTGTTCTTGAACATGAAGAGATGCATTGATTTTAGCTGGCAGGAATATATTGGATTTATTTTGGTGAACGTAATACCAGGTTTTTATCATCTTTTGATATTGGTTAACAGGGGAATAACGTTTGTTTTAAGATTAAATACAGTAACCAGGAAATGTTCACAAACAAGTTAGCAGAAAGGACTTGGGATTAGAGAATTCTTTAAGTCGCTTTTTGTGTTAGATGGCAGCTTGAGTGGCCATTTTTCTCTCCCACATCGACAATATATTGGGAAGGATCCAGTTAGGATCTTGAGTAAGCCAGTTTCGGATGAGGAGGTTCGAGTAAAACTATTTCAGATGCAACCTCATAAGGCCTCTATGTAGATAGCATGACAGATGGATTCTATTGGAAGTGTTGGGACATAGTGGGTCCATATGTTTGCAATATGATCAGGCGTGTCTTAGATATGGGTGTATTTTCGAGGGAAGTTTTGTGGACCCTCGTTCATCTTATGCCAAAACGAGTGATCCGTAATATATAACACATTTTAGGCTGATAGATTTGATTAATGTAAATTATAAGCTCTTCAAAATGCATGAGTTGATTATCTCCGACCTATGTTAGCTAATCTCATTGGACTGTATCAGATTAGTTTCTTGTTCCATAGATTGACCATTGATAATGAAGTATGGGTCGATGAGATAGACTATGTGATGAGGCATACTAAGGGGAAGAAGAGTTACATGGCAGTCAAGGTGGACTTGGCTAAGGCTTATGACAAGATAATATTGGACTTCATTCAAAATTATTTGGAGTCATTGGGGGGGTTCTAGAGTGTTGGGTCTTGGTGAAAATATCTTGGGTGTACGAGAATGAGTTTAGCGTCCTTTAGCACAAAAGAACACCTAAGCCCTTCTTACCTTAGAAGGGTATCTATTGAGGGGAACCAAAGTCACTATACTTGTTTGTGCAGTGTACATAGAAACTATCATTACTTATTTACCATTCTGTAGAAAATGGATCATGGAAGCCACTTCGATTATATTCATGGGGGATCCCAATATCTCGTATATTTTTCACGGATGATTTAATTCTTTTTTCAGAAGCCTCTAATAAAATCTTGATCTTTTGCAGAAATCACTCATTGTACTCTACCAAGGTCCAAGACAATCAATTAGTAAGGAGAATTCCCTCATTTATTTCTCAAGGAACGTGGAGGAGGAGCCAGCGGTGAGCATCACAAGGCGAAGTGGGTTTTCTAGAAGTAGTAGTTTAGGGAGATACCTTGGAGTCCATATACTCTCGGGCAACTGACCTTGTGGTTTCTATGACAACATGATTAATGGGCTTCTTGTCAAACTTGGGGGTTAGAAGGGGAGGACATTATCACTAATTATTTGTATCACACTTGCTTAGTCGGTGTGAAATGAGATGCCCTTATACATTATGTAGGAAAAATTACCAGTTTTTGTATGAAAGAAATTGATCACATTGTTAGGGACTTCATTTAGGGGTCATTAGGAGATCAGAGGAGGATTAGTTGGCTCGCATGTGAGAAGATTTGTTTGCCAGAGAAACTAGAGGTTTTGGGTTTCTGTAATGTGGAATATATGAACCATGCCCTCCTCGGGTTGAAATTGTTGAATGATGAATCAACCCTTTGGTCGGTAGCTTTTTGCTAGAAGTATTTCAAAAAGAGTCCATTACATTATGTTCCAAAAGTGACTGATTCTCTAGTATGTAGATCCATCGTGAAAAGTATTGTAGTGGTTATATATGGATCCCGATAAGTGCTTCATAATGGCAAAATCATAACATTTTGGTTGGAAATTTGTATAGGGGATGCTCCCCAAGTTATATATGTCTTGTATGCAATTAGTAACGGTATCCGGGGGATAAGATTAAGGATTACGTGAGATAGGAGGGATCATGGGATTGGAATCGTTTTCAACACATGTTAACCCCTTCTAAGCTGATCGAGATTGCAGAGATAAGGGTGTCAAGTGAAAATGGGAATAAAGATATATTATTTTGGCAACATGAGATTAATAGAGTTTTTTCAGTTAAGTTTACTATCAAGTCTCTTAGTTTAGACATGGAAGATATGGGATTTGATTGGGAAGGACTTGGAAGGTAAGGTGTACCAAAAGAACTAGAGTTCTCTTATGTGGAATGGTTCAAGATCGATTGGAAACTAAAGATAACTTGTACAAAAGGGGTATGGATGTATCGATTTTGTGCCCATAGTGCAGGTCATGTGAAAAAAATGATATCTTCCTTTTTAGAGAGGGTAGCATGGTCGTTAATATGTGGAAGTAGGTCAAGAAAGATATAGAGGCATCTCAGCAAAAGCAAAATTACTATTTGGAAATGATAGAAATTGGATGAGTAATTTTTGAATGGTATATGATTGGGTGAGGTTCAGTCTCAGACTGGAGACCAACATAATTTGTCTATGCTTGCTACAGTTAGCCCGGGAGGGTCATTAGTACAACATGCGATATAAAGGTTTGAAAGTAACTCCTATGCAGGGACCTCCTGTGCAAACTTGGGACAAGGACCTGCAATTTTAGAAGTGTTGTTCTCAGGTGTTCGCAGGACTTCCATCGTTCCTGCCAGAAGTCAGCTCTAGATGCACCTGTCTCACAACAACAGCAACCGCACGAAGGGACAACTTCCCATAATAATTTGCAATCCACTACTGCTATTTTTGGAAGCTCCGAGCAGCCGACTAGGCATAATTTATTTGGGGGTAGTAGCTAGATCACGAGGTAGCCGCTGGAGCCAACAATATTGAACCTCGAATACTCATGAATGGTGTAACACACAACTTCCAGCCTCCAGGTACTTGGATATTTGTCGTGGTCACTTGGAATGTCTTTTTTGGCGCCTTGGTTGGGGTGACACAGAATGTTAGAAACAACGTGGTCTTCAATAATGAATCATTTCCAACGAATAAGGTTCTAATCAGAAAAGCTAAACACCTAGATCCAGACTATATTCAAGCTTGGAATAGTCATCCGGGTAAGTTCTTTGATAGGAAAAATTACATTGAGCTAATTGGTTGGTGTAAACCGAACCAAGGACTTAAGCTAGAAATAGATGAGAGTTACATAAGTAGAGACCGTATAAAAGGAGCAGGCGGTGTCTTTCGTGATATAGAGGATAACTGGGCCTGGGTTTCGCCATAAGAGTGAGCTGGACCTCGCCGGTGTCTGCAGAATTAGTCACCCTTGATGAAGGATTGAATACGACAGAGGAGATCAGAGTCACTATTTTGTGTGTGGAAGTTGATTCGCAGGAGATGTTGGAGGTGATCTCCTAGGTTGAGCTGGGAAAGGGGCCGACTACATTCTAGGTTTGAGGAATTCGGGCTAGTTGGTTTAGGAATACGCCATATGTGGTTAATAGTATATTTATAGAGGCTAATATATGTACGGGTTGGTTGGCTCGGATGGGCGTATATCAGGGTCCCTTTTATTCTTGCTTTTCTAATCCTCTGGACGAAGAGAGCAAGACTTAATAGTAATCTGGAAGGTGAGATGTGGGCGATCTTGTTGGCTATGAGATCGTCCGCAAATCTTGGAATTAAGAGTAGTTCTTTCTACTCAGATAACCTTGAGGTAATTCAAGGTATTAATAGACGGAGAGGAATCGACTGGAGGATCCGCCCCATGATTTCCGAAGCATGGAGGTGGATAGGGAGATTCCCGGAATGGAAGGTTATCCATGTTGCAAGGAAATATAATGGTGTAGCGGATATTCTAGCTAAAAGTATTAGACTTAATCTAGACTATCTAATTGCCCTACTAGGTCTTTAGTTTAATTTTATGCTTGTATTAGTAACTTGTATTCGGGCTGTAACAGACATCAATGTTAGACTTTTATTTTGACAAAAAAAAAATTAATTGTAAATTAGTTTTAATTTTACGGTCCTATAACTCTATTGTATTAAAACAAAAAATATTATGAAACAAAAGTATTTCCTAAAACACTACTTATTAAGGAATGGAGGTATTATTGCTCTAAAACAACATGTCACAACTTCTTGTATGACCATTGGGTTGTTGGAACAAAAAAAAAGAGTATGACCATTGGCATGGGTTCATCTCAAACCTCCCCACACTTGGTATAAGGCTAAGTCCAACAACTCCCTACAATTTTAGCCAGAATGGGGAGTCAGACATCATTTTCTCTTAAATATCAACTTTCTATAACAACTTTGCTCCAACAGCTCCCATGTTTCAACTCTCAATTTTAAAATTTTATATTCAAACTTAATTTTTATTGTTGATACAAATTTATTTATTTATATATATTATAAAAGTAATTTTTATATAATAATTATAATTATATTTATAATTATTTTTTTACACATTTATAATTTATAGAAACATGTTATTTTATTTATTAAAAATATCATAATTTATAGACTAAAATATTTTGATATTTAAGATGATTTAAAAAATGATTGAAAAGAAAATAACTAAAGAAACTGGTTTTGTAAAATCTATTTTAATAGTTTTTTATTTATATATTTTACAAAATTAATTTTTTATATACTAATTATAATTATATTTATAATTATTTTTTCTACATATATTTATAATTTGTAGAAACATATAATTTTTTATTCTTTTTGAAAACATTAAAATTGATGATTTTTTTCTAATAAAAATAAAAAGTGATACTCAATATAGAAAGTATATTAAAAAATGGTTGGAAAATAAATAACTAAAACATATAGTTTTGAATAAAAACAAAGTTAACTTGCAAAATAACTAAAAATAATATATAATTAATTTTTTAATTTTAATGTAAAATTAAAAAGGAAAATAAATAAATACTAGAAGTATGCAAAATTAATTAAGAGAAAAAAATATTGTAGCTAAAGTTTTTATAGAACATTTATCATGCAACGAAAAAAAAGATCAGCATCCTTGCATTTGTATGCAACAAAAATAAAAATAAAAGTAAAAAAAAATGTGGCTAAAACTGTATGTATCAATAGATTTGCAAGAATAGAGTAATCAATTGGGGTTCAAATCTAGCTTTTCACATTCTATGAATCCTGTTGGAGATAAAAAAGTGAGGAGTCAAACCCCAATTCTAGTTTTTAGCTAGAATGGGGTTCCTATTGGATTTATTCTATGACTAAGTCCACTTATTAAAGTAGCTAGAATTAAAAGTTAAATAGTGTTATAAACTGTAGAGAAAGAAATAAGAGTGCTCTGTTTATTATCAGAGTGTGTCTCGATTACATAGTGGGAGCTCCTATTTATAGGTGACAGGAGACCCTAAACCCTAGTGTTCATGGGCTTGACTGCTAGCCCATGGGTTGGGATGAATATCCACTAAGATGGGTTTATAACACTCCCCCTTGGATACTCAGTCCCTAAGAATATGCCTCGTTAAAACCTTTTTAGAAAAACCTAGTAGGGAAAAATCTAGTGAAGGAAAAAGAGTACATTTCTTTAAACGCTAACTAAACTACCTCATTAAAAACCTTTATCAAGAAAACCTATTAGGACAAAACCGTGATGAAGGAAAAGAGTGTAGTGTGTATTCGTCTCCCCTTGTTGTCAGCCTTTTAAGAAAGGTCTTGAATTCCTTGCATGCTAATCTTGTGTATAAATTTCTTGAAAGTAGATGTAGGTAATGCCTTTTTAAGTAAATCGTCCAAACTGTCACTTGAGCAAATTTGTTTTACATCTATTTCACTTTTCTTCAAGAGTTCATGCCTAAAGGATTATTTTGGAGAGATATGTCTGGTTTGATCATCTTTGATGTAGCCTCCTATGTCTTGAGTGATACAAGTAGCATATTGTTCAACTTTGTTTACTTGTTGAAAAATTGCATTCCCCTTTGATATTTAGTTTTGAGAATATACCTCATTAAAACCTTTCTAAGAAAAACCCAATGGGACAAAATCATAGTAAAGGAAAAAGAGTATAGTATTCTTCAACACGCTTATATAAATTGCCTCATTAAAAACCTTGCAAGGAAAACCCAGTGGGAAAAAATTTATGCTAAGGGAAAAAGAGTGCATTGCGTAAATGTCTCCCCCTGATGTAAGTATAACACAATGGTGTATAACTTGAGACATTTAATAGGAGTAATAAACAATACGACATAAATTGGATCGACACTTCATTTATATATAATGATTTAAAGTGCTCGACATACGACTTATATGAAGTCTTTCATAAGAAATAATGGAAAATGCATCCACCACCGGAGACTATATCTCTTTAATAAATACATTATGTGTGCTACACCATACTATCTTATATAGTGACTCCCCCTTGTAGCACATTCGTTTTATAATTGTGAAAATTTCACGTCGTACAAGTGAAATTTAAAAAATATTTGCTTTGTTTATGTCTTTCTACTGATGGCCAGTCAGTTTATCAAGACATTTTAATTAAAATAATCATCGATTTCATCCATATATTAATAGTTATTATGCGTATATATAAATATTTGATCATGATCAATTTATAGTTAGGTTCCAATAATTTGAAGTAGTAAAATAACTGATTGAGATCTCAATATATAATCAGGTACCTGATACTCAGTAGGAGTATTTTAATTCTCAGTTATATACACTACTTTGACATTTATAAGATGCCAAAAGTCTCATAATTAACAACTTTGCTCATGATACTGCTCCTTTATGCTATCTTTGGAACCAAATAGATCTATTGCGCTTTAAGCGTACAATAATCTAATTTAATAAGATAGCTCTTTTGAGACATAAATTTAATTAGGAGCATTAAAAACTGGTTATTGTGACTTAGTCACGACACCTTTACAATATTTTTAATCATTTGAATGATTATACGAGGATCAATATAAATGGTGTATTCTTGATTCCAGTTATATGTTTTTTTTCTTCCCTTATTCTTGAGAATATCATATACAACATGTTCTCAAAATCCATCTTTGTGCTCGGTGGTGGAGTAGTTGTAATAGAGATTGCACAATCAAATTATCTTGATGGATATAATTTTTGGTTATTTACCAATAGGGAGTATAATAATAAAGAGCAACGTTATAGCAATTCGTCATAAATGACTAAGAAAATAAATATGCCAGACTTGTATTTATCCTTTGATTTTGTCTTGAAAAAATAGACGATTCAATATCTCTTATTGAACTCAATGTTTCTAAGAATTATAATTTTGATTTTCCAAAAATTTCATATATAATTCATATCATCATACATTCTCTCATAGAAAATTATTTAGAATTTGGATAAATGTAAATCTTAGAAGCATAATACAAACTTTTTAAATCCTTCTATTAGGTTGGATGTACCAGATATGCTATTAACATTTATTTTGGAAGCTTGAGATCAGATAATTTTTTTTCTTAGGTTATGCGAATGGAAAACAAATTAATTGATAGGTTATGCAATATATACGCACAACATATATATTTAATTGCCCTATCTTTCGTTTCATTTGTTTTTATCTATATGTTTTGCGTTCGCATAAGAGCAATTCAAAATAGATTTATTATTCACGTGTCTAACTTCCCTTTACTTTTCTTTGACCACAAAAGGAAAAAGAGACAATAATAAAAGGAAAAAGAAATATTGTTATGCCGAAAAGGTTTGATGAATTGTTTACCAATACATAGTCATTTAATTGTCCAAAGTGAACAATTGGTCAAATATTTTCTCGATCCACTATTGTTTCACAGTGAAGAAGTTCATTGAATGTATTAAAAATAATTCGTTTGACCTTTTTTTTTAATACTTCACAATGGTGAAGTTTGATATACAGAATACTGTTTGCATGAAAAAAAAAATCGATGAAAGGAAAAAAAATTAAGTAATAATATTTTTTTTTCCATCACTGCAGTGTTTTGTAGGTGATAAAAAATATGGACCATGTGCTCGGTCAAAGTAAAAAGTATGGAGATTTTTTTTTTTTAATATTACATCATCACTGCAGTGATACGTGAATAAACAAATTCTAGATATATACAATATGAGTATATTTTTTTTCTGCATAGGTTATTTTATATCAAATGATATAAATATAAAGTATATATATTGTGTATTCTATATATACTAATATCATTAAAATTGATATATTTTTCAGTAGGAAAAAAAGTTATCAAGGAAATAAAAAAATATTTCCCTTTTTTTTTTGGGTGAATTATCTATAGGGTCCTAGGAGCACTATTTTTTCTCTATAGAGTAGTGTCTTGAAAGTTTTTATTCTTAGGGACCTCATTTTTTACAATAGTCTTTCCTACCCTTACTAACACTAAAAGACAAAAAGGTATGATGTCACTGTTTCTCTCTCCTCTACCACTACCCACCTACCACCTACCCACCTACCACCCATCTCCGACCTCCGACCACCGACCACCACCACCACCACCGACCACCGATCTCCGACCACGGACCTCCGGCCACCAGTCACCGGCCACCGGAAAAAACATAGAGTACTCTGAGAAAAACATAGAGTATTCCGAGAATTAAAGGAATTAAACGAGTACTCTAGCGAATTAAATGAATACTCTATAAAAAAGTCGGAGTACTCTATGAAATAGTCGGAGTACTCTATACAAAAGTCGGAGTATTCTAAAAAAAATGGTGAGTATTTTTAGCAATTAAAGAGTAATTTAAGAAAGAGATAATTACACTAGGGGTCTTGAAGACACACCCCTCTTCGAGTTAGCACCCCCACCTAGAGCCTCTTCTTACTAAAGACCTCTGGAACTTTTTAACACATGAACCCCAAAATCCCAATTACTAGACTACCCTTCTTTTGTTTTCTCTACACCTATATATACTAATTATCCCATTTCTATTTTCATTCACGTTGTAAATACAATTCCTCACCTCATTACTTCTCTCTCCTCTCAACCACCACCACACTACCTAAATGACCACCACCGCCGATCTACACCACCACCTCCCTCCTCCCTCCTCCCTCATAAAACTCAACCAAGCTCCACCACCAACAGCTGTTTTCCAGTAAACCCACCTATCTATCTAGAGCTCCGCCGCCTCTCTATCTTGGTGGTGCTGCCATGGACTTAGCCGAGCAGTGAGCAGTGAGCAGGTTCGAACAGATCTAGCCTTGTGCAGCCATGGCTTCGACTAGATTCGTTTCTGCAAATCGGTGGTGTTCTTGAAGCTTCGAACAGATCCATGGCGGAACCCTAGCACCACCGCCTCTGCATTTCGCGACCTCCATTTCGCGAGCTCGAAGACAACCATAACGCTCCATTTCGCGAGCTCGAAGACAACCATAACGCTCCATTTCGCGAGCTCTCTCCGGCGAGCCAACACAGCAGGATTCACGAACGAAGCCCCGTAGTGTTATTAGACCGTAAAATAGCTTTTCGAACCACCATATTATCAACGCGAAGAAGACAACATGTGTTAATTGGTGGTGGTGCTTGTTGGAGAAGAGGCAGCTGGAGGTGGTGGTGGTGGTGCGCCGAGATGGTTTCACGCGTGAAGCCTTATTCTTTTTTTTTTTTTTTTTTTTAGTTTGAAATGGTTGACCAGATCTAGATCTGGTCAAACCACTTAACGTTTTTAGTTTTTTTTATTTTTTAATTGTATATCCTTTTGTAATTGTTTAAAAAAGTGTAATAAATGTGAATAAAAGCTTTTTTTTACCATTTATGCCTTGTTTTTGTTTTTATAGAGTATTTATGTAATTTCTAAGAGTACTCTCCATATTTCATAGAGTACTCCATCTATTTTATAGAGTACTCCGACTTTTTTACAGAGTATTCGGTTAAATTGTTAGAGTATTCTTTTAATTCTCGGAGTACTCTCTCTTTTTTCATAGAGTATCGGGAAAAACTGAGAGTACTCTCTCTTTTTCATAGAGTACTCTCAGTTTTTTCCGATACTCTATGTTTTTTCCGGTGACTGGTGTCGGGAAAAACTGAGAGTACTCTTAGTTTTTTCAGATACTCTATGTTTTTTCCGGTGACTGGTGGCCTGAGGTGGTCGGTGGTCGGTGGTCGGTGGTCGGAGGTCGGTGGTAGATGGTCGGAGGTCGGAGATGGGTGGTAGGTGGGTAGTGATAGAGGAGAGAGAAACAGTGACATCATACTATTTTGTCTTTTAGTGTTAGTAAGGGTAGGAAAGACTATTGTCAAAAATGAGGTCCCTAAGAATAACAACTTTCAAGACACTACTCTATAGAGAAAAAATAGTGCTCCTAAGACCCTATAGATAATTCACCCTTTAAGAAAACAATGAGTAAATAGTAAAAAGTGTGAGTATTATTCAACTATTCAAATAAATAGATTATTACACAATCAGAAAAAAAAAATCTATTTGGTTTGACCAGATCTAGATCTGGTCAACCATGTCAATCAAAAAAAAAAAAAAGGGCTCGTCTTCACGTCTTCACGTCTTCACGCCACTGCAACTACACAGCAAACACTACCGGAGCTCGCGCCACCACCACCGTGTCACGCCATACCTGCTCGCGCCACCACCACCATGTCACGGAATACCTGCTCGCGCCACCACCACTGTGTCACTATCATCACCATGGAACGAGCTTCAACAAAACGATGAAGACGAGCACAGCAGCACCACTGCAACTACACAGCAACCACGACCCTGGAACTCCGACCTGCAACTGCGGCGAGCACCCCGAACAGCACCACAGCAACACTCGAACAGCAGCTCGCCGGATTTTCCATTGTTGCGACGAGGCAGCAGCCACGAACACCACCTCCGGTGGTCACGAGCTCGCGAAAAGCTGCTTCTCCAGCAGCTCCAGTCTTCTCCAGCAGGTACGGTGGTCACGAGCTCGCGACAGCTGCTTCCCTCTCCGGTGGATACGAGCTCACGGTGGGTGGTGGTGGCTAAATAAGGTAGCTCGGTGGTGGTGTTTTATAGAGATGATAGATCTCGGTGGTGGGTGGTGGTGGCTATGTAAGGTGAGCTCGGTGGTGGTGTTTTATATAGATCTCGGTGGTGGGTGTGGTTTGGGAATTCACGTCGGAGGAGAAGAGTTGGGAGGTGAGAGGGAAAAAAAGGGAAGTGAGAGAAAATAGATCTGAAATAATAATTGTATGGGTTCTAAATTAGTATATATAGGGGGAGAAAACAAAAGAAGGGTAGTCTAGTAATTGGGGTTTTGGGGTTCATGTGTTAAAAAGTTGCTGAGGTCTTTAGTAAGAAGAGGCTCTAGGTGGGGGTGCTAACTCGAAGAGGGGGGTGTGGTCAAGACTCTAAGTGTCATTATCTCTTTTTTTTAACAGTTTCACTTTCTTCAAATTTAAGTAAGGGTGTGTTATCCCTTTGGGCCAAAGATATTCTATAAAAAAAATTGGAACCATACAGAGAAGATTAGCATGGCCGAGCACATGGGCGTTTATAAAAGAATGAACATCTATAGTTCATTACCCAAAAGGAATAATATTTTATTCATTTACAGTGATATAGTACTAATTCCATTTGTATTGCTTTTCTTTTCTTCTTCATAGTAATAAATGGATAACATTAGTAAAAAAGTTCACCAAATTAATTTCTTTTGAAAGCAGAGGCCATCGGTCTTTTTTTTTTTTCATTCAAATAGATAAAAAAAATTAATTTCTTATGCTTTTATTTTTCGTTTCACAGTGGTGAAATATGAGCTCCACAATAGTAAAACTTATTGAATTTCATAAAGAAATTTATTTAACATTTTTTCTTTTTATGACACCTCATGATAGATGGTGAAACTCATGAATGAATTGTAAAAGAGTTTTTTTTTCTCTTTTGTTTCTTTTGTTTTGAATAGATCAAAGGATCTTAATTATAATCTTTTATAAGATGTAAAATAATATAATGTAATATACTATAAGATTTTAAAAAAATACCTGGATATTATATGGTAGAGACTATCGTGCTGATAACGTGTTATAAACTGTAGAGAAATAAATAAGAGTGTTATGTTTATTATCAGAGCGTGTCTCGATTACATAGTGGGAGCTCCTATTTATAGGTGATAGGAGACCCTAAATCCTAGTGTTCATGGGCTTGACTACTAGCCCATGGGCTGTAATGAATATCCACTAAGATGGGTTTATAACAAATAGTTTTTTTTTTCAAATACTAACTTATGAAATAGTTGTATTTGAGTCCCCTTTCTCTCTTCGCTTCCCTCTTTCTTCTTTGTTAGGGTTTCTCTTTCAAATTAAGTTTCTAATATATATATTACAAATTCCTCTCCTATTATTGATAATTATCTTACTCATATGTTTCTCGATGAAGATTTGGATTGATATGTTGGATTTTGTTTATTGGATCTGGCGGCGGTTCAGGGCAGACTGGACCCGGTGGGAAAGGAGACGGCAGCGGATGGTTTGGGTTCGGTGTAAGGGCATCTGGGAGGATGGATGGAGGACAACCGACGCCGCTGAGATTGGGAAAGAATTGGAGAACGGTGGAAGAAGAAGGAACAGCAGTTTGGAGACGAGAGTAGCAAACTGTTTGCAGATCGTTATGAGGACGGCGAAGGGGCCTGGCTCACCAAGGGCGTCTGGACTTTGTCATGTGGGCCTTTGTGATGCTGGTGGATCCTTTTTGCTTTGGGCTAGGAGAACATGTGATGCCATGGTCCAAGTAAGAATTGTGTTTTTCCGTTTCACAGTTTTTGATTTGGTTATAGGAAAATTGCAGAAGGTTTATTTTAAAAGTTACCAATTTTGTAAAATCAAAAGTGTACTGATATGGATTAGTTCAATGTTATGGGGATGGTATGAAGAATGGAGTAGACTTAATTTAGGGATGTGTTTTGATAACAATATTGGACAACGTTTATTTCACAACAGAAGTGTCAAGGTCAATAGGAGAATTTTACAAAAGACTGATTTCAAGGCTCGGTATTGGTATCATAATAAGAGTTTATGGATGGATGGTAACAGTGGATTTTTATTATATGAATGTTGGATCCAGGTGAAATTGTACCCTCTGCCGAACAGCTCTTCCTTGGTAACCCATTTGTTGGGTATTTGGGGGGATTTGCGGTGTTTTACACTGCTGCAAGTCATGGTTGCGGAGTTAACCATGTCTCGGTACCTCCCGCAGTTTCAGGAGTCGTCTTTTTCCGTTGTTAGTGGTGTTCATCTACAGAAGATCGGTTCGGCATGAGGGAATTAATAATTAAAGACAAATCAGTTAGGAAGATGTGTATGGTTTACAAATTAGGAGAGGAAGATGCGTTGGTTTTTAGTTTGTTGTATGTAGATACTGTGATGTAATTTCTTATTTCAATAAAATGCTATTTCGACCAAAAAAAAAAAAAACGACTTTCCAATTTTAACCTTCTATTTATATTTTAAATTTTTATTTTAACAAATTTTCTATTTTCATTAATTTATATATATATATATATATGTATAGGTTTATTTTTTAAATTTATATACAAATATTTGAAAATATTAAATATTAAATTTTTAAATAAATAAAGTTACTTAAAAGAATTAAATATAGTTATTATTTATTATAAAATATATTTTTATAATAATTTGCCTATTATTTATTTTTATATAAAAATTATAAAAAATTTAGATTTTTAATTTTATCTCAAAATATAATTGAAATTATTAACATTTAAATAATAAAATAAATCAATAGTATAAATAGATTAATTATAACATCTTCTTAGAAATATGTGTTAATTTAATAAAATATATTATTGGAACAAAATTGTTTTGATTAATAAAAAGATAATATAAAATATTAAAAAATTAAATTAAAAATAAGATTAAGCTAAACACATGTAGTTTTTCAGTAATTAGGTTTTACATTTTGCCTTTAACTAAAATTTGAAAATTGTTAAAAGCAGATTTTTCAATATTCAATTTCTTTTTTGGATAATAAAAGGCGCCTAAGCGCCAACAAAACCAAAGAAAATTATCTAACTCCTAATTTCTTAAACCTAGTAGTAAGTTCAGAAAAACTACAAGAGGCTAGTCGGTCTTGAGGAATCTACAAATTAGAACCCAAATTCCAACAATTTTTTTTTAAAGCCTAGATAGAAAATAGTTCTAAATAAGGTCTAATTTCAATTTTTGGTTTGATTTTTTCTAATTTTTCCTTTCTCAATTTTTTTCTGCACAGTAATTTGTTTTTTTTTATTCTTTTCATTTAACGGATGGGTCTGTACCCATGGGTACAGACCTATGTTGTATTTTACGTTTTGCAAGGAAGATAAAATGATTTTTTATACAATTACAGTTAGTGTTTGTTCGTATAATAGTCCAAATACATTAGGGGATGTACCCAATTCTTGTCCAATGTTAAGTCAAGTGTTAGGGCAGCTTGCAAGATATCTCCGAAATTCATGTATTCCCATACTTCTTGTGTGGTTAGGTCAATTATGTCCAATCGGAAACAGTCCTCTCGAAGATCTGGAAACTTCATAGCCCTAAACACGTTGAACTTTACCTCCTCGTCTTGGATTCGCATTGTTAATTCTCCGTTTTGTACATCAATCACAGTACGCCCCGTGGCTAGGAATGGTTATCCCAAGATGATGGGGACATTCCTATCCGCTTCGTATTCAAGTATAACAAAATCAACAGGAAAAATTAAAGTACCTGCCTTGACGAGGACATCTTCTACACATCCCTCTGGATGTGCGATGGATATGTCATCCATTTGCAAGACCATGGATGTCGGCCTTGCTTCTCCTATCTTCAACATCTCGAAATGTGATTTGGGCATGAGATTGATACTCACTCCCAAATCACACAAAGCTTTTCCTTTCCATTCATTGCCAATGGAAATAGGAATCGTAAAACTCCCAGGATCAAGTAGTTTTGGTGGCAATTTTCTTTGGCATATGGCACTACATTCTTCAGGTAAACCTATCATCTCATTCTCAAGGTATGGTCTTTTGTTGGCGATGGCTCTTTTCAGGAATTTAACATATATTGACACATATCTAATGGCATCTAAGAATGGAATGTTAATGTTAAGACCTCTTACCACGTTCAAGAACTTCTGATAGTCAGCCAAATCTCCTTTCTTCTGAACTCTCGAGGGAAAAGGTATAGGAGGACGGGTTACTGTAGTATCTTGCTTCTTCGGCTTTTCCAGAATCTTCTCCACTTCCACTACTTCAGGGTCATCTTCTTTCTCCACCACATCTTTTACCGGTTTTTCTTTCACAATTGTTTCTTTTTCTTTCATCACGGGAAAAAGAGGTGGTGGGAGGTTCTTACCACTTCTAAGTGTCACTGAATTACAATCTTCTCTTTGCTTTGGTTCTTCAGTGTCACTTGGTAGTTGTCCTTGTTGACGTTGACTCAATTGCTTTGGCATCTGAGTTATCAGATTTTCTAACATTTTAATTGCTGCAGATGTAGATTGTTGCTCTATGCTAGCTTTTGTTTGAATGTTGATTAATGTCAACAAGGTTTGCTGAACATCTAACGCACCTTCTTGAGGTTGAGCAGGTAGAGCTTTCTGATTCATGGTCTCGGTGTAAGTGTCTTGAGGAGGTTGTTTCTGAGCTTGATTTCCGTAACCTTGTCCCACTTGGTAGTTGTTCTGTGGTCTTTGTTGGTAGTTATTACCTTGGGGACGCGGCTCATATGCATAAGTCAGATTAGCGGTCCCATTTGGATTTGAATATTGGAAACCTGGATGGTTTCTATTCGGTTGATTACCTTGACCACCTGAATTATAGTTCCCTCAGTTGGAAACAAACATTACGGCTTCTGGATTGTGTTGACAATGCTTCCAATCATGATCTTGTAAACCACAATTAGAACACACATGAACTTCTTGTGTAACATTAATATCTGCCTTTCTACCTGCAAAACCTTTTGTAACAGCTAGAGTAAGCTGTTTCAATTGTTGCTCAAATTTATTCTCCACGGCAGTGAATTTTTCCTCAATTAAAGCACTATTTTCTCTTCCACCTCGGATAGGTGTTCTCACAGTATTCCAACCCATCTCATTCGTCACCGTTCTATTCAAAATAATCATAGCATGGACTGGTTGTACCTGTAAAAATCCACCACCACAAAGCAGGTCTAAGTCTTTTCTTGAAGGTCCATCAAGGCCTCTGTAAAATATTTTCATCTGTTGCATTTCTGTAAGGCCGTGGTCAGGGAATCTTCTCTAACAAATCTGAAATCTTGTCCAGCTTCTACCCAAAGTCTCGTCTTGATCTTGTTTGAATAAGTTCAACTCAACTTGCGCGTCTAATCTCATATTTGTTGGGTAGTATCTATCGAAGAACGCAGTTTGTAATGCGTCCCAAGTAGTGATTGATCCAGGTTCTTGAGAATCATGCCATTCACTTGCTCTATCTATAACGAAATACATTTGATCTCTTGTCACTCCTTGCGTAATATAGGAATCACAAATTTGCATGAACTTCTGTACAACATGGATTGGATCTTCGCCAGGTGCTCCTCGCTAATTGCCATAACTCTGAAATTGAGATAACATACCAGGATCGGGTATGAATCTCGTGACATTAATATCTGCAGTGCCAATTCCGAGGGCAGGAGCTCGATATGGAGCTTGTTCAAGGCCATTGACGAACCATGGATCATTGTTCTGAGGAGGTTGAACTTGTGGAAGGTTTTGACCGTTCTGTTGATTCAATTGTTGATTTTCGATTCCTTCAATTTCCGCTTCTCTAGCCAACCTCTCTTCTAACTCTTTTGCTTTAGCTTCTCTCTTTCTTTTGTTTGCTTCTCGGACTAGGTTTTCAGGATTCTCAAGGATCATGAGATCTTCAAGCATATACCAAAACTTGTAAACCTGAGAAAGAAAGACAACATAACGCGTAAAACTGAAAAATAAAACTAAAACAATTAAACTACTAAATAATAACACCGGGGTCACACCCTACCGTCCCCGGCAGCGGCGCCAAAAACTTGGTGAGTCCTGGTGTGTTAGAAAATAATAAAGATAAAATAGAGGAACCACTAACTGCAAGTGTACAGTTGTCCCAAGTAATATATGATAAACAAGGTCGTTCTCAGGGACGGATTAGGCACAACTCAGGTATTGATCGAATAGTAAGAATAATTGCTTAACTAGAAAAATAAAATAAAGATTTTTGTTTTGTTTTTATAAAATTAAAGATGCAAGAAAATAAATTACGGAAATAAAAGAAAGAAAATAAAAGAGATTTAAACTTCTAAAGAGAAAGAGTACTTGATCCTCGCAAGGGTTTCACCTAACCTATCTAATTAATGCTTTTGTTTAAGGGCTAATTGTGCTAGTCGGGACTCTAATATCTCCTAACCCCAATCAGGGTGGACTTAGGAGCTATCCTACGGTATTACGAACCCCGTCAGGGTGATTATAAGCTACTTTCAGATGAATAATAATTTACCTCATTGGTTGCATGGTTAGTTAAGCCCGTCAGGGTCAATAACGATACTATGCGTTTATTATCTAAGTCTGTAATTAACCCCCCCCCCCCCCCCCTCGGTCAAGGTGATCACTTCCCCACCAAAGTGAATAGCTTAATAACTATTAGCTAAGTTTGATTCATGACTTCAAAATTAGTGATTAAAGCAAAATAATAGTCAACACAAAATACCTAGTCTAATTTAAACAATTAAATCCCAAATTCAGAAAACATAGTTAAACAGGAATTCATGTTCAAATACAAAAGATAAATTGATAACCTAAAGGGTAGGATGACTGTTGATGGAAGAATAGTAGCGATTCTCAAGTACTAAAGAAATTAGTTCATAAAGGAATTAAAAACTGAAATTAAATAAAAGGAATTCATGTTCAAATACAAAAGATAAATTGATAACCTAAAGGGTAGGATGACTGTTGATGGAAGAACATGATTCCTCCAGCATTAGTTTTACCTTGCCTTCTTGCTCTTAGTTGAAAACCTTAAGCCTCTTATGTAATTCTCTGAAGTGTGTGAAAAGAGGCGGCTAAGGGGTGTATTTATAGGTGTTAGAAAGTCCTAATTCGTTTTTACTTGGAGTGGAAGACAAGGCAAGTACTCTTTAATTCACAACCCTAAAATCTAGGAAAGGTAAGATTCTGCTGCTGATTTGTTTTGGTCATATCTCCTTCAATACTTATCCGTTTGACGTGTTCCAATATTCGAAACCACTTGTCTCGGAAAGCTCTATTCACTGGTCTAGACCATTCTCCAAAATTCCTAACCAATCCTAAATTATGAGCTCGTCTTTGAACGTGGCTGGAGTTTCAGATTTATTTGGCAGCTTTATCTTTTCCTTCTTTGCATATATCTTTCATTAATCATCTTATTGCCATGTATATCTCTTTCATTTACTTCTTAGACTTGACTTGGTCTCTAATTAATTACCATATATCTTTTAATACTTCACAATAAATAAATAATTAAACCGCACATGCTTTAAAAATTAATAAATCAATAATTCAAGACTAGAAATAAGAAAGTACACTCTAAAATTAGAAACTCGAATAAAATACTTCCTAACACACTAAAAATACTCTAAGACTTTATTTATCACTTCTCCTCCTTGTAGTGGTTTTTCATGAAATTCAAGAACCTACTAACTTTGCACTAAAAATTAATCAAATTAACGCACAAAAGCTCTAAAAATGCAAATAGTCTAAATCCAAGGGGAGAAAGTGTAATATGATGAAATAAGCATAAAAGTCTATCAAATAAGTCAAATATTCACCTACAAGGATGTCTCCTAAGGGCTAATAATTAGAACAAATAGGGAGACATCAGTACATAGGCAATTGCATTAGGAAAGTGATCAAGCCATTCCGTTGTTGCAAAGACTTTGTCAATTTTAGATTTCACTACGTTGTCCTCCGTCCTTCTGTTGGTCTAGGTAAAGTAACTACCGTATGTCTGAATTTCAGTTAGCATATTGTTAGCAATAAAGAAATTAAAGTTAAGGATATGTTGTTGGTTTGCTGGAGACTTGCTGAGCCTCTCGTTTCCAATTGAAATGTCGTTAAAATCACCCAAAATAACAATAGGATCATCATGTTGTATCCTCCATTCAGTAATGCGGTTATAGAAGGCTTGTCGTTCAGAATACAGGTTAGGATCATGCACAAAAACGTAATACAAAGTCATATTATTATCAGTGATAAAAACAAAAATAAAGTGTGGGCTATGGTCCAAGATAGTCATAGTAATACTAGAGTTCCAAACCAACAAAAATCCCCCCGAGTGATCTTGCCTACCATGGGGGTTTACCACAAAAAAGTTGTCAAATTTCAAACTACGCACCACCAACGGAGCATCCTTCTCTGACAACATCGTTTCACAAAAACAAGCAATAGTCGGTCGATGTTCATCCACCATGGCCTTCAGAATCTGGACTGTCAAGGGGCCCTAATCCCTTGACAGTTCCAGAATATTGTGTTCATTTCCCTACCGCGACCAAAACCGGGTGGCCGCTACCTCTAACTTGCCTTAACCAAAGTGTCTCGATACTACCAAAAATTCTATGGACTTCCACCGAAAAACCAACTAAAATTCAAAGTGCAGCTTTAAAATTCACAAAACATAATAAGTTACCTGTGATTTGTAGTTGTACATAGATACTTTTCCACTAGAGTAGTTTACCAGCCAAGGTCCACCAATATTCATAAGATCTGCTCTCTTTTGAGTTACCAAGTGAAACCATAACTGGCCATCGATCTCCATGTAGATGTAATCACGTGTGCTCCTATGTGTTGCAAATTGGATCCACAATTGTCGATCAATCTCTCCATATTCCGCTCTCTTTTGAGTAACACAGTGAAACCATCTATGGCCATCGATATCCATACACGTTGTTATGTTGATGTAATCAGGAGTGCACATTTGAGTTGCAAAGTACATCCCCAACTGTCCATCAATATCCATTCGCTCTATACTTCTTGGAGTTACTAAGTGTATCCTAAAATGACCATCGATCTGTAAATATGCTACAGTGCTATTGCTCTTCCCTTGAATTTCTATCATCTTTCTCAAAGTCAAGCCACTTCTCTGATTGTATTTCATTATTGTTTTATCATATATCCATATTGTGACCCTACATAAGTATTGTCCTCTTTCCTTTCTGCACAGATTTATTAGATACAATTTGTACCAAACTATTTCCTCCTCGTACTTAATATAATCTGAATATCTAACATCATTATAAAAATTAAAAGTGCACTTCTTACTCAAAATTCCCACCACCAAAACTAGAAAATTCATCTCCCATCCATTCTTACCAAAATTAGGAGCTAAATCAGTGATCTCTATTTCTATACCAGCGTCTAACGAGCACAATCCCAATTCAGTGCTCCTCTTATGAGTACTCACTATCGCATTAATACAGTAGCCTCTTCTGAATTGCATCTGCTCCCTCCTTTGAATCATATAAACGTCCCATATATTAACATCCCATAAATCTAAAACCAAAGTATACGTATATATCCAATCCCATCTTTTAATCCAGGTCCAATTTAAAAGGTTAAGAGTCTCATAGGTCCAAAAACTAATTTGTATTGTTTTCCTGGCGTTGCTCCTAATCCAAACAGACACGTGTAAAGCCTCATTTGCCCACAAGGCCTACAAAGGGGGCATGTCCAAAAGACTAGCCCAAAGTTCACAATACATCTTCGTCCCCGTAATACCCAACAACTGCTCGGCCATCCCAATCACTGTGCCCGTCATCTTCCACCAATCCATGAATCTAGCCTCCCCACAACAACTCTTTTGACTCAGCGTGCAATAGCGTTTCTTCCGTGTAATTACTGTATTTCTTTGCCTCGCGACAAAACCATCTGGTCCATTGTAGCAAGCCCTTGCCTGGTGACTCTTCTCACTCCACAGACTGTACCCATTAATCTGTTCTCCGTTGAAATTGATCTTGCTCCGACGCGACAGGAGGCCCCATAGAGACCCGCCGCTACTCATTTCTCTGCGTGTTCTCTGTCGTGGACCCGAACCCATAAACTCTGAGTTCTCATCTGTAGATAATCCCAGTGGAGTCGAGAAGGTATCAGTCCGGTATCTAGTGTTAATGGTGAAGTTCTTCAAGAATACCAGTTGATATTCAGTCATCCAACCCAGTAATTCAACCAAAATCTCCACGTATACCCCATCTAATAGGACTTTCCCCATTGATAATTCGTAATACTGTTCTTAATCGTTGAAAACACTGTTTTGCATCGACCCATATGCTTATCAGTGATTAAAACCTCGTACCAATTGAATATGTAATTGAAATCAACAAGAATCGATTTAAAACTGAACGAAGCCCTTCTCCTGCGCTCCAACACGTTTCGGTTACCATCCGAAGTAATACCCATATCTAGATCAGTAAACAAATCAAGGACGAGTAAGAATTGCTGCTGCTCAAGAATAGTATACCAAAGCCTCTCTAAGAATCGAAGAAAGAAAGATTAAAACGTATATTTAATTTAGCCTTAAAAATCGCACGTCCTTAGGGTGAACTGTGTGCCTTTTCCGTATTAGATTCAGTCGAGGTCGAGTTATTAACAAATAATTTGTTTTTTATAGGTTTAATAATATATTTATTACTACTAAAACATTAATTTACATATCATAAATATTAAAGAGTTAACGAACGAGTTCGAACAAATTCTTTTTATCGTTTGTATAAACAAACTTGTTTTTTTCTGTCAGAGCTCAAATTGGTCGAACACCATCAAGAATTTCCCCAAAACAACATCTCACAACGTATGGTATAATCCCATTGGGTTCATCTCTAACCTAACTTCTTTTCTCCACACCTTACGGAGGTGATTGGATCTGATCGGAATTCGTAACAGAACATTCAAAAGTACCCTCGTCCCCAAATCATCAAAGCTAACCTATTTCCCTATAATCAAAATCTTTTTAACTGCAATCTCACCAAAAATCGTTTTCTGCTCACGTCATTATCTCGAAGGCATAGCGTCATGAAGCTGAGCGGCTCTTCAATTTGTTCTTCTTTGTTCTACTTAAGATCTTCTGTTTCTTCCTTGAACAAAATCGGTAACCCATTTCCCCTCTTCTTTTATTCTTCAATTCCATCTTTTGATGTTATCGATAATGCCAAAGATGCTCATTTTACTGTGAAAGAAATGATTCGAACGCAACCCAAGCTTTCTGCTATAGACTGCACTAAGCTATTAAGTAGTGCTGTGAAAATGAAAAGTTACTCCTATGCTCTTTCTCTATTCAGAGAAATGCGTGTTTTTGGTGCTCCGGTAAATTTTTACACCATGAATATAGCTATAAATTGTTGCTGCTCTTTGAAAAAAAACAATATGGGTTTTGCGATATTAGGCTGTCTCTTCAAAAGCGGTCATGTTCCTAATGTGGTTACCTATACCACCCTGATAAAGGGCCTCTTTAGTGAAGATAGAGGAGATGAGGCTGTCAGATTATTCCTAAAGTTAACAAGTGAAAAACTTTGCGAGCCATGTGATGAATTTACTTTTGGTGTTATCATAAATGGTCTTTGCAAAAGTGGACATACGGTCAAGGCTCTTGAATGGCTACGTGTATTTGAAAAGGGGACAATTAAACCTGACATTCAATCTTATAACACCATTGTTGATAGTCTATGCAAGGATAGCATGTTAGATGATGCCATTGAATTATTTTCTGAGATGAAAGATAAGGGCATAACCCCAGATGTTGTCACTTATTCTTCGTTGATTTATGGCTTCTGTAACTTTGGTAGGAAGGAAAAGGCTGAGGTGTTGTTGATTGAGATGTTGGGTTATAAAGTCATTCCAAAGGCACGTATATTCAACAAATTGGTGGATTCATATGGTAAAGAAGGATTAGTGGAAGATGTAAATAGATTTATAGAGATGATGATCAATATAGGAGTAAAACCAAATTATGTTACTTATAATACATTGCTCGGTGCATATTGTTTGCAAGGTGAAATGGAGGAAGCTATGGGTGTCCTGAGTACTATGATATCTAGAGGTTGTGATCCTGATATTAAAACATATAACACTTTACTCAATGCTTTGGTGAAGAAAGAGTGGTTTGATAAGGCTTTTCAACTTTATGAAGATATTCCTTCATATATGAAGAAACGTGGGTTCTTGCCAAATAATGTGAGGACCTACAATGTTATAATACAGGGGTTTCTGAAGAAAGATAAGAATGAAGAGGCAATTGAATTAATCAATGAAATGAAACAACATGGTTTCTCATTGGAGGCAGCTACTTGTGAAATCATATATGAACGAGGTTCTCAACATCCTAAGCTTCTTAGTATGATTTAGTATTAAATGATGATTTGTCTCTTTTATCACAGTAATATAACAAACTACGTTAAGGAAGGTTCAAAAGATGTATAAACTTATTAAATTAAATTAAATATGGTTGTCAAAAGATGATTTGGTGCTCAAGCAACACATTGCTTGAATACCTTGCAAAGTTTTCCACAATTTTCATTTCTTTCTCTAACATATACTGTAGTCAAGAACAACTCAACATTTCTTACTCATTGACATTATAAAGTATTTGTGAATGGGTAAAAGTCTATAGCTGCAAAGTAAGATGGTTAAATTCAGTTAAACGATGATAGCAAATATTTAGCCTGTGCTACCTTTACATCAGCCCATGCTGGGTTTCTATAATAGTAATTTAAACACTGACTTATATTAAATTAGCCATATTATATTTAACCATTTATATACAGATATAGAAACCTTAAGAGTTTACCAATACTTACATGTGAGTATCTGCAACAATTATAGGGATGATCGGACAACCCTTAAATTTAAAAGCTGTGATAACACCAACACAATCACGATTCAATCTTACACTAGGATCGTTAGGATTTTCAAGGCCACCTTTCTTTACATTTTTTATACAAATAGTTTATATGAATACTCAATTTTTTATATCGTATTGATGGTGCATATGAATTTTTCAGTTTTAATTGAAAAACTATATGCCTTCAATTATTGAATTTTAATTCTGTGCATAATTTTGCTTCGTTGGTGGAGAGAGTATCCGCGGTGGAGAGAGTATCCGCAAATGGAGCATTGCATTGGACTGTAAAAAGTAAAGTGATAATATCTTTTCTTTTAGTGTGAGCACTGAAATATTTCAAGACGAAGCTTCCTAAAACAATCACTTATATTGGTATCAATTTGGCAAGATTTTCATAGTCTTAAATGATTCTCTTGCATTGGTTGCCATTAAAGATATCTATAATTTTGGACAAAAATTTGCGAAAGATATGGGTAATAAAGCAATACGACATTGGTGGGATCTTGGACGAATATTTGTTGATTTATGAGTAATAATCCACTTTATTCTTGTTTCTTGTGTAAAATATGAAGCCATACTTATTGAAATCAAAAATTTGTAATTGTGTGTCCTTGATACTCATGAAATGACTATTATAGGCTATGGTCATAGGCTATCTATAATGGAAGGGGAAGCGTGGTCGGTCTATTTTGCTATGAGATCAATTGCGGAACTTGGAATTAAGAGTAGCTATTTCTACTCGGATAACCTTGAGATAGTTCAAGGTATTAATCGAGGTGTAAGGATCGACGGGAGGATTCGCCCCATGATTTCGGAAGCATGGAGGTGGATAGGACAATTCCCGGAGTGGAAAATCAATCACGTTAAAAGGAAGTTTAATGGTGTGGCTGATATTCTCGCTCAATGCGCCATGAATAATATGGATATATCTAATTGTCCTCGTAGGTCTTAGGGTATATTCGATGTGTATCAGATATCGATGATATTTTTCTTAATATTGACAAAAAAAGACTATCTATAGTGATGGTTTACAAGGAGAAGTTAGTTTCTATAAAGTAAGAAAGGTATATGTAACAATGAAGTATATACCTGTCTTTTGATGAATTACAATATTTGAGTTACAATATTCTATTTCGTGATTTTGTGTTTTATAATTATTATAATTGCTTTCGTCTGTTATTTGTCTTGACCTACTGAAAGTTGTGAAATCTATCAATAATTATTTAAATTGCAAAAGAATTTTCGGCCTTTTTATTTGTGGTATTTGTTTAAAGTTGTTAAATAGAGACTTTTGGATAGGGAAGCAAAAGGTGACCCATGATATCACTTATCTGTCTTGATTGCCCAAATAATATTAATTGTCGTGTACAATTTACTCGGAGTGTCACATATTATACCATAAAATCGAGGTTGATGATGGGTGTGTAAGTGCATCTGTTTGAGGCGTTAAAGAGCCTAAATTACATTGGTTGTTTCTCTACATGTTTTATTCATTTTTATAGAGTTTCTGTGGCAGTTGTACCTACTAGCCTTGTCCATAATGACACGATCTTTGGACAATAAGTAAGTAGAGATGGTTAGTTTCCATGTCGTTCTCAAGTAAACGAAATTCTGCTTGAGTGCGTCTTGAGAAGGCGGATTCGACGTTCTTCATGTCAAAATAATCTCTTTTGGTCCTAACCTCTCCTATTAAAGGTTGGTGATATTCCTTATCAAGTACCCCTTTAAACCATAAAACAATGGTCATGGGTTTTGTAGGGTTTACTCTGATATGTAATCTTAACTCGTAGAAGCCTATGTTACTAGTTGATTGAATACAAACCTGATGCCTCGAGTTGTAATTACATCTATCTAGAGTTTCTTTTCCTCTTCTTTAGCTTTCCCAAACTTTTGAGAGAACCTTAAGTGTTAAGCTCTCCAGATTCCTGTTTTCCAGAGGTAATTCTACATTCCATTTTATTACTTTAGCGTTATGTCTTCTTCTTCGGCAGCTTTTGTTGTCCCCTCTTGTGGCATTTTTATGCATGAGCCCGTAGTTCAGGTGGGTAATCCTAACGTAGGCGAACCTTCTATTATTCCATTGAATCCTTACCTTTAGAAACCCTTAGTATCCATTGTCTACAGTAAGATGTTGTACCCAGACATAGGAGATGACCTCTTGTTACATGGGATGTGTTCTAAATCTTAATATAATAAATTATATAGTTTAATACTTTTAAATTTATTTCACATAATAAGTTATGTCCTAGGAAGTGTTCGACTTGTACCTAAATATGATAAGTAGTGTTTGATGCTTAGTTGAGATGTTCGATACTTAGAATTCTTCTAAAAGCATATAATATATGATGCATGTTATTATACAACTAATCATGCAATTATACACTAAATATTTTATCACATAAACAAACATTAGAAAGGTGTAGCTTGCCATCAGTATGCCAATATACTTTGCATGGTTTCCACTTGGCATATCCCTTCATGCTTACATGAATCACACATATATTCCATAATATCTCACTCTCTTACTACACTTCACTACATACCTGGTACAAGTAACCTCAACATCATATACCATCCATTCCACCTCATTACCCCTTATCATACTTCCATCACTTCCTCTTACACACTCAACATTTCCATACTTTGAAATTTAATATTCTTCTTTTCAAAAGCCCTTCGTGTGTTTTTGTAGATTACTGTGTATATAGGTTATACTTCCCTTACTATATTTTGACTTTATTGTCATATATCTTTTGTCATTCATTTCATATTTCTTAAGTCTACATTTCAAAGCTTAAACCCTGTATGCTACTTTACTCACCATAAGAAACCCACCACTACTATCAACATACATGAACTGGAGCCTAAATCTTTCTTTCTTTGACTTATCACTAAATCTTAAGTATCCTTGAAAATTGACTTTAAACATGAAATAATCTATGTCAATATGAAATGCCTTATAGCTAGATCTAAGAAATATAGAGACTAATCGTACCTCGTTATTGAATATTGTCATATATGATCTTTCCATGAGATTATTCCTCGTCTATGTGTCCACCCACTTTGAACTAACATGTTATCTTCTATTTCCCTAAATTTAAGACACAAATTAGTTTGTAGATAACACTCATCTTGAAACTTTTTTGATCATCTTCTAATAATAGTCAATGCTACCCCATAGCTTTCGAAAATAGCATCCTATGTTGTCTAGCTAATAGCCTAACCCCCCCCCCCCCCCCCCCTCATCCACACACATACACACATACGCATCATCAACCATAGGAAGAACCACATATCCATAAACTATGGAGACCACCATGTTGTTTTTGTTAAATGAAAGTCTCTCACTCACAAGTGAAACCCTAGGATCCACCATGGTTCTAGAGACCGTCATATTTAATGAAATTGCAATAAGACAGTGGTGAGACTAGTTAACGATAAAGACACAATGAGGTTAGTGGACTGGAGCATGGGTAATGTGGTAAAGTCAAGAAAAACTATGATGTTTGTGGTTTAGCAAAAAAAAACTAATAAGTGTTACACTAATCTGATTCACCACTACAAATGGCACTGCGATGAGGATGAGTCACCTCCAGCTCTAGCCTCTTGGTAGTGAGGAAGAGAAGGAGATCACATAATTATGTTTGAGGATTTTGAAATTCTTAGACGCATTAGCCAAGGTGGAAAAATCTCGATACATAACCATAGTGGATGTGCGAATATAGGTAAACAAGTTGTGTATGATTATCAACCAACTATTTTGTTACAAGATGTGATTTCAGAATTGGCAAAACATGGTAAGTAGAAGGTTTCTAAGGAAGACAATGGTGCGAGAGGGAGAGAATGGTAGGGATAAGATAATTCCTTATGTTCGAAATGAGATGGCTCAAGAGTTTATTGTTAATGATGAGAAGGTAATGGGTACATTGGAGGAAGTGATTACAATATATAGTGGGAGGAACGATCAGTAATGTTCAATTATGGTAAGGCAAGAAGGTTTTTCTTATAATTAGGGGAGGTTGTTTGTATGATTTCTAAACTAGACAAAGGAAAGGAGATCTACAACGAAGACTTCACTATTGATCTAGTAGAGATATACCATGATGAAAATGGTAGGGATAAAAATCCATGTATAATTGCAACAAATTATAACGTGGGTTCGGAAATGGTTGCGAATACTAAGTAGAGACAAGAGTATCTTAGTCAATTTTGTTATGCTAATAAACTTGCAAGAATGGAAGGGGATATACAAGTTAATAGTTAAGCATGTGGAGAAGGGACCATGGAGAATGGATCACGTTAGGGAGGTATATGGTGATTAATTAAAGGATACGAAAAATAATACTCACCTGATGAGGAATTTAAGGATGTGTATTGCCAGGAGGATCAGATTCAGGATGGTGGGTTAGACGAGGATCTAGAAGAGGAATCTTGTGATGATGATCAAGTTGACGTGAGTAGTGTTGATTCAGAGGATGAGGATGAGGATGAATATCTTGTGGAGTATAATTGTATTAAAGGAAATTTTAGGCTTTGGAAAGACGAGCAACTGAAAGGACATGACCAACCTTCCAAAGTGACCGCTAAGGGGAATAAGTCTTTTAGTCTAATATTGTTATGGAACGAAGTGAACCCTAACCCAGAAGTTTTTCAAGTCCTTGATGGTTAAGTATAATGACAGTTATGGTGTGACTTTTTGAGACTATGTCAAGCTCTCCCGACTTGGATAGTGTTGTTCAACGTTTACTTTATGACTAAGTTTTGTTCAAGGCCATAAGGGCCCTACTTAGTAGTCTGGAGGAATTTTTCTTTTGTGGAAATCCAACTTTAATCTTAGTATATCTAATTATTATAATAATTATTTTATTACTATAATCACTGTGAATTGTTTTATCGGGCGTTTGTGGGCATGCCCCGATTAACTACAACGACCACATTAATGTTTGGAACAAGCTTTCTGTATGTAAGGATACCCATATAGACCCTTGGATTATTATAGGTGATTTTAATATCGTTATTAATGCCAATGAAATGTATAACAATAATTTGGTCAATAATAACCATTCTTTATGTTTTAAAAAATTTATCCTTCAAAATTGTTTTGTTGATCTTAAAGCTAATGGATATTTGTATATGTGGCCTAACTATCGGAAATCTGAGAGTCTTATCAAGGAATGGATTGGCCTGGAACTTGTTTGTTTAGATTTGATTGCTAGGTATTTGGGGGCAACTCTTATATTACCAACGATAATCGGATCATATCACTCTCTTCCAATATTACAATCAAACTAGACTGCAAAGCCAGCTAAGCAACGCTTCAAATCAAACGTTTTGGTTGGACGAACCAATATGTTACTGGGTTATAAAAATGGCATGGAAGAATCGATAGATGAGCAATCATTACAAAACTTTTTGTTAAAACTCCAAATTACCATATAGGTAGTAGATACATGGAGTAAGCAAACATTTCCAAATAATCAAAAGTGCATTGCTAGTTTAGAGAATGAGCTCGTGAATTTTCATAATAGACTAGTTACGAATATATCACACAAAATAGAGCGACAAATCAAGTAAAAGTTAGATATGTTTTGTAACAATGCAAAACAATATTGGGCATATAAGGCAAGACAATAATGGCTAGAAAAGGGGGGATAGGAATACAAATGGTTTCTATGCATCGTCCAAAGGCAGAACTTCAAAAAAATTGTCAGAGTTAAGGATTCAGGTAGTCGTTGGCACGAGAATGAAATATCAGTGAAGAATTTATCTATATCTTTCTATTCTGATTTGTTCAAGGATTCCAACATGGGGGATTTTGAAGAGGCAACCAAATTCATGAAAATGAAGGTCACACAAGAGTTGAACAACATACTAACTAAATAACCAACAATAAATAAAGTTTTTAGGAAGTGATTGATATGTCAGGATCGGAGGCGTCGGGTTGGATGGGTTAAATGGTAAATTTTACTAGAACTTCTTGGAGATTATCAAGTGGGATATTTTTCTCACGGCTTGAACTTTCTTCAAAAACAATTCTTCTTTGAAAAGATTAACTGAGACTTTGATAACTTAAATACCTATAGGCGAAGGTCATGAAGGAGTGGGTGATTATAAGCTCATTTCATGTGTTACCTTTGAGTACAAGATTATTTCTAAGATTTAATCTACACGGTTACATGGAAGCATGAAGACGATAACATCACCAAATTAATAGGCAATTATTAAAAGTAATTATATTCAATATAATATCATAATTGCTCAAGAGGTATTGTATCAAATGAAGAGTAAGCCATAGAATCTGAAGCATTTTTGCAGTCAACCGAGATATGAAAAAGGCTAATGATCAAGTACAATGGGATTTTTTACTATTGGTAGTCCAAAAGTTGGGTTTCAGCGATACATGATTTGGATGGATTTGAAATTGCATTTCTACAATCTTGTTTCACTAAAGCTCTAATGGGGAAAGATTTTCAAAATTCAAACTGAAGAGAGGATCATGTCAGGGTGATACTTTGTCACAATTAATATTCATGCTTTTACCAAAATATGTTATAATTTTAGTCGAGGAAATGGTTCAATGACAAGCTATCAAAGATGTGCAGATAACGAGGAATTTTCCACTATTGTCTCATCTTCTGTTCGCAGACGATTCATTGATTTTTCTATCATTACAAGGAAAAGGGTAAATGATTTTAAAGAAGATATTGACATTTATTACACGCTCTTGGGATAGATGGTCAACCTTTATAAATCAAAATTTTATTTTAATCGAGGGATACTATAGGACGTGATAGACCATGCATATTTGATGTTTCAAATACAGAGTACATACAATCTAGAGAAATTATTTGGAATACCATTTAGTATCAGAGATCGAAGGTTGAAACACTTATATGGATTGATGAAAAATTATTCTTGAAAGCACAGGGATTGAAGTCGCTAGTGTTATCGGAAGGAGAAAAAGAGGTACTTATTAAGGCTATTTTACTGGCTATTCCAAGCTATGTTATGTCAGTTTTTTCCAAAGGTCTTTTGTAGAAAATTGTCAAAAAGTATTGTTAATTTCTAGTGGAACACAAGAGAATGGAATAGGATACATTGAGTCGCGTGGGAAAAGTTATCGGTAAACATGCTCATGGAACTATTAGGATTTATGGATGTTAGAAGAATGAATATTACGCAATAGATTGAATAGCTCTGTACACCATCCGGATACGCTAGCAACCAGGGTATTAAAAGGGATCTACTTTCTAAAGACAAAATTTATGGATGTCAAGCTTTGACCAGAGAGATATTGGTCATGGGCTACATCATCTAAGGATGAGTCTTTTTACTTTGACACGGGAATATGCAAATAGGAAATGGAGATAACATGGATATCTAGAAACAGAGATGGATCGATTCACCATTTCAGTTGGAAATCCACAACATACACAAGTTCAACAATTAAGCGAGTTACTAAGTGACACAAGAGAAAATTGGAATATAGAGCTATATGATGAACTATTTCTGGAAATGGTCGTTAATTGTATCTATAACATAAAAAAATTCATAAACAACACAAATATATTTTTGTTTTTCCATATATGAAGGCATGCATGTATACTACAAAGTAAGATATTATGATTTGTGGAAATAGGATCCTTAACAACTTCAACACAATCAACAAAGCATAATAAGAATATAAACCAATCACTCTAGAAATTAATTTGTAATAAGAACGTGCCTAAGAAGGTATAGCTGGAAATGTTATAGAAACACCATCCATACGACGAGTAATTAAAAGAAACGCAAGTGCAAAAAACACAGTAATTGCTACTGGTGCACTAAGTCTAAGGAGTCATTTGAACATTTACTTATATTTTGTCTAATAGGTATTCAGGTATCAGTTGGATTTTGTTACAAGTACATGGTGATAAGAATATGGGGATTCTTTAGGGGGAGTGAGCTCTTAATTTAGTGTAGAATATGAGAACGGGAGGTGGGACAAGAGGATTGTTCAATCACATGTACTTTTGACATTATGGAATATCAGGAAGGCAAAGTAGAAGAATTTTCATGAATCAGACACGTTAAATATTCACATGATCATACAAGCTACAAAAAGTATAGAATACAAAACTTTTCGGGCTTAATGGGCTACACAGTCACGTAGACAGGTCAATAACAACACGAGACTTTCCACAATTACTAAGTAACCGTAGGAGGATGTGTCGTTTTTATGAGACATTTCATCTAAGCATAGTTGTGAACACGTGGGGTTAGGCATTGTAGAGATCCACAAGGAAGTGTCCCAATCCTTCATTCAAAAGCGGGTGATACGATGCAATTCAACAGTGGGGGGGCCTTCGTTGTATTACAACCAACAGAGTTATGTGGGTAGTTTGAGAGAAAGGGAAAATCCATCTTTTTGGACAAACTTGAAGTCATTAAAGGTTTTGATCAGGCGTCGAATTCCGGTTGGAAGATTCGACTCATTCTTCACAAGATTTGGGATTTGACAAAACGATACGTTCCAGAGTCGTTCTTCAAGAATTTCAATGTAAGGGAAAATGTCATTGCTAGATTCAGAGGGTGAGATATAGGGGCGAGATTATCTTGCCTCTGTTTAGGTTAAGACGATGCACCGGTTGTATTTTCAATTTTTAGTTTTTGTGCTTTCTTTTCATATATGCTATCTTCAAAAAAAATCTTACCAAAATCAAAAAAATAATATTCTCACAAAACCACAATGGTGGTTGGTAGGGTGTGATAATATAATGATAATAAAGATGTCAACTACCACCCTATTTAATCATGTTATTCACTGCAAGTATCACGGATTATATGCAAGTTTTAATGATAAGTAAAATTTGTTCTCAGGGACTTAATGTGTTATACGAATGGGTTAGAAGAAAGTGTAGTAAGAATTAGCTCGTGGAATTAAAAGACAATAAAATAAATATTAATAATTGGAGAGAATATGATTAAACTAAAGACTAATGCAAATAAATAAAGATGTAAGAATAAGATGAGAGATATAGCTCAGGTTTGCGTGTATGCATTTATCCTTCTATTTCTACTAGTTATAAGGATGATTAAATCTCTTAAAGTAAGTAGCCAGGATTCTATGTAAGAATAAGATGAGAGATATAGCTCAGGTTTGCGTGTATGCATTTATCCTTCTATTTCTACTAGTTATAAGGATGATTAAATCTCTTAAAGTAAGTAGCCAGGATTCTATATTCCTCCTGACCCCCTAGTGGATGGACTTAGGTGGCGACCTAACAATTACCAGGAGAGTTGGGTAAGCGGACCTTGTGCAATGATCGGTGGTTAATCTCAAACCCTAATGACTATCTAGTTAGGCAAGCCCGTTAGGATCACTACTGCACACTAGACGTTTATGTGGTATTTCAACAATTATACACCCCTTCCAGGTACCATCCAACTGCTATTAATGGGGTAGCCTATGCTTGTGCGCTAGCAAGTATTACAGTCAATACATCAAAGCACATAAAACAAATATAAAGTTCAAGAAGCTCAATCGATTTAAAAATGTTTTTTGCCAAACGACTTAGATAGAATAAAATAGATTCAAAGATTATACATATGAAAAACCCAAACTATGGGAAAATTAGTTCATGCTAACAAGAAAATAACTAAAATAAAGATACATATTGTCAACTTGCTTCTCTTGATGACTTCTAAGAGTAATATGATTAAGGACTAGGCAAGGACATGTTTACAATGATAAGAGTGTGTATTTATAGGTGTTTAGATGACCCTAGGTCGAAATATTGGAGTAGAAGACAAGTAATTAGAATCCTTTTCCAAGTCAAATTCGTTTCCTAAAATATAGGAGAGGATAAACACTACTCATTGTTTTGGTCATATCTTCTTAGTAACTGGGTCAAATTTCGCCCACTTTATATCAAAACGACCGCAGCGAAAAGATATATCTAACCCTTTAAAAGCTCGTCCAAAGTCGCAGCCAATTTGGAGTTATATTCGCTTTAGTGGACTGATGTCTCCTCATTTGTGATAGTAAAATACACTCTTGAGACATCATTTTAGGCTTATTTATTAGTTTATAGGTTGATTTTAGCTTAATTTAGTGCACTTTCCTATTTTGAGTCTTGATTTGTAGAATTATTATTTTTAGAGCATATTGGGTTTAATTGTTTATTTAGTGTGAAGCTTTAAAGATAATTATGGAGATTAATTAGAGTCCAAGTCAAAGACAACAACTTATGGAATGAGTTATGCATGGAAATTGGAGATAAGGAAAGAATTGCTAAAAAGATGGAAAAGGAAAAGCTGCCTAAATCTGGGATTCTGCAAAGATAGGCGTTTTTACCTAATAAAGAGGCCGAATTTGGTAAATTACTCCTAAAGGGCCTAGATAATTCTGTTGCGATTCTTTTGGTATCTTGTGGAGCAAAATCGGACCAATAATAAAGAAGTTATGACCAAAACAACGCAGCAGTGTTTATCTTTATTTCCATACGAATTTGAGTTGGGCTAGGAGTCCATTACTTAACTTATCTCTAAAGAAACGAATTAGGTCAACCTCTAACCTATAAATACAGCCTCTTAACACTCTTAAATCATCCTTGGTGAAACCTTAAGCCAAGAGGAAGCTTACAACACAAGAGAGAAGTCTGGAAGGAGCTGTCATCAACAATGTCTTCTTCTACCTTTAAATTTGTAATTTCTTTCTTTTCTTTCATGAACTAATTTTCCTTAGCTTAAGTTTTAGCATATATGTATGAACCCTAGTTTTGATTGACATCTATCTAATTTGGGAATTTAATGTTTTAAATAGAATTATAGTTTTTATTCTCTGTTTATGTGTTTGAATTTATATTCTGTGTTCTTGTGGACGGCCGCCATTAGAATTACCATCTAGTAATTAGGATACCATTGACAACGGTGTTTAATTGCATGTTTAGCACATAACGTTTAGTTTTAGGTTTGATCTGACAACCCAACCTAGCTAGATAATCACTATGGTTGAGTCTTGTGACTCTTTACCAATTACAGGAAAAGTTTGCTTAGGAAGCCTTATTGACACAGGTAAATCCTATTTTAAACTACCGATAGCATATTGGGACCGATTAGGGAAATACTACATAATTCACCCTTACATGTTTAGAACGGCAAAACTAGTGGGGATTACATGCTAATAACTTAAGCTATATTCTCATATTACTTCTCTTTCATATTTATTTTTCTGTCTTTTATATTCTTAGCTTTAGTTTATTAGAAAATCAAACAAAAATCTATTTGTCTTTACTTTTATTTGCGTTTAGTTGTTCTAGCTTTAATTATTTACACTTGCTATTTGCATAAGATTCTCCTAACCTCTGTAGTCTCTGCGGAACGAATCTTTATCTAAAACTTGCATACGATCTGTATACTTGCAGAACCGTGTAGTTTAGGGTGTTATTTGCACGTTAATTACATCTTATTTTATCACACCCTAGGCCCCACCAAGTTTTTGGCGCCGCTGCCGGGGACTACATCGTTAGTCCTTGTGCATATATCTTGTGCTTTTATTTTTAGTTAGTTCTATTTTACGCTTTTTGTTTTTAGTTTTTGTTTTTCAGATTTAGTTACAGATGGAGAACCCAAGGAGACTTGAGCTACCCATCGAATTTAGAGTGGAGCCACGAGGAATTCGCGCTCCAGAAATCCAAGCCGCTAAATTTAAACCTGATCCTGGGATGTTAACTCAGTTTGCATCTCATGGATTATTCAGCGGAGATGCACATCAAGATCCGATCCGATATATTCAGAAGTTCATGCAGATCTGTGATGCTTATATCATAAGAGGAGTTACTAGGAAGCAAGTATATTACTTGATGTTCCAGTTCTTCTTGACCGGATGTGCAAGCGATTGGTACGATACCCAACACCCTCATGTTATTCCAGATTGGGACAAGCTCCAAAAAAGATTCCTAGACCGTTTTTATCCGGTTAGTAGACGCTTAAAAGATATGTTGGAACTTGAACAATTTATACAGAAAGAGGAAGAGAGTTTGGGTGAAGCATGGTTACGATTTACAGAGAAGAAAGCGAGGTGTCCATATCATAGATCCTCGCCAGAATATTATTTAACCTTGTTTTATGGAGGCCTTAATGACAAATCAAGAGAGAAAGCAGATTCGGTAGGAAACGCAGGTTTTGTGTTGCTAGATCCTGTAGAAGCTGAGTTGGGGATGGAAAGAATTCTTGAGAACGAGAGAAGTTGGCCAAGGAAATCAGTAAAAGAGAACAATTTAGAATCTCTAAAGCTTAAGGAATTGGCGAAACAACTCGAAGAGCTGACAGAACAAGCCCGAACAATTGCTCAGGTGAATATGGTACGCACAATTCCTTCGTGTCTTGGTTGTGGATCAAGAAATCATGTGTGGGCAGGATGTATGAATAATCCAGCAGTAGCTTCCGTTCAATATCCTCAAGATAACTATTACTCTAATGGTTATAATTATCCTCAAGAAAGCTACACTAATTATCAACAACCTCCACAACAAAGGAGTGGGGACAGAAAACAAGAAACTCATCAGCAATCCCAACTTCAACCTTATAATCCTCCACAACCTATTCAGAAAAAGGCACCCATTGTTGAAAAAGCTTGTCAAGAACCGAAGAAAGATCCACCTAAACAATCAATGCAATTGGCAAAACAAGAACAAATCCAAGACTTGAATTCGAGTATGGCTAAATTAATACAAGCAGCTGAGAAAATAAGTCATAGCCAACAGAAAGTTCAAACCCAGGATAAGATTATCAAGCAACTAGAGCATACTATATCACATATGGCGAGTAAATTACAAACTAGGCCGAAAGGGCAACTCCCAAGTGATACTATTGCTCCTAGAGACGATTCTTGCCATGCAGTTGAGTTGCGAAGTGGAAAACAACTACCTCCACCGAGACCAGAACAAGAGCTTATCCCTATTCCAAAACAAAGGGGGGAAGAAATAATCGAAGATACAGTTAAGGAGGTAGTTAAACCAAAGAGTGTCCAAGCCGAGACACCTGAAAAGACAAGAAAACCAGTGGAACTTAATACACGCCCTCCACCACCTTATCCTTCACGTGTCAGGAAGAAGGACAATGACCTGGAATTCAAGAAGTTCATTGACATGTTGAAGAAATTGGAAGTTAATATACCCCTTGTTGAAGTTCTCAAAAGGATGCCCACTTGCATGAAATTCATGAAAGATATTTTATCCAACAAGCGAAGTATAGAGACTGGGGAAACAATTGGATTCCCTGTGGAGTGTAGAGTTATATGGCAAAACAAGTTACCACCAAAGCTGGAAGATCCCAAAGGTTTTAAAATTCCCATTATCCAGTTACCACCAGAAGAGCCCCTCCCCACGAAATCTTGGATGGAACCATCCATACTTATGAAGAATCGAGCTGAAAAGTTCGTGGGAATCAAAGGAAAGGGGTGGAAATTTCGTCATTATTAATCAAATTAATTTCAGTTGAACGAATTGGAGGAGCTTCGTTATCATGCCTATGAAAATTCACGTCTCTATAAGGAGAAAACAAAGCGATGGCATGATAAACGGCTCCGTCCAAAGAATTTCGAGATTGGACAGAAGGTTTTATTATACAACTCTCGATTTTCAAACTACCCAGGAAAGCTTAAATCCCGTTGGGAAGGACCTTACATTGTTACCAAAGTCACACCGCATGGAGCGATTGAGATTGAAAATCCAGCCGAGCAACGGACATTCATGGTGAATGGCCAGCGTTTGAAGAGATACTATGACAGTGAGGACTTTGAGCAAGGAGAGAAAATCTACCTTGTCGAATGCGATTAGCCTGAGGTACACGTCTAACTCAAAGACGTTAAACAAAAGTGCTCTTGGGAGACACCCCTTGTTTTAATTTCTTTTTAGATTAGTTGTTTTTGCTTTGTAGTGTTAAGTTAGTGTATATTTTTAATTGTTTTTTCAAGCTAATGGGAGAGAAAGGTAGTGTGTTATTGTGCAGGAAACGAGTTTGGGGTCAAAAGGAAAAATCTGGAGGAACTTCAAGTCTGGCGCGGACTACCCCGCGGACTACCCCATGGTCCGCTGGGATGCACCGCGCCCCAAAAACCCGTACCACGGGTTGGCTAGCTCGGGTTTTATCCAGAAGGTCGAAAAAATCACGGGGCTCGGCGCGGTACACCGGACCCTAGTCCGCACGGTAAAAACCCGTACCACGGGTTGGGTACCTCGGGTTTTTTGACGGACATGGCGCGGACTACCCCCTGCACCGCACCCCTGGTCCGCGACCCAAAAACCCGTACCACGGGGTGCTAGCTCGGGTATTATCCAGTGGGTCAAATTTTGGAGCAACAGAAGCTGCGGTACACCGCGGGATATGTCCGGTGCACCGCAAGAGGCGGTTTAAGAAGGAATTCTTTTCCTAATCAAACTATTACCTTATGAGATTAACCCTAGCCTTCCACCCACGAATTTTTCAGACCCAAACCCTATATAAACATCTTAAAGCTTGTGGAAACCTCTACAATTAACACAACAACTATCAAATCCTCTCCACCATCTTCCATAAACACAATCCTTCATCAAATTCATCACACTACACCATCAAAACACCATCATATTCAACAAGCTTTAAAGAGTTCTTCCAAGATCAATCCAATAACCTTTCTCTTCCATCAATTCCAAGCAACAACATCAAGCTAAACCAATTCTCCTTAAACTTTTAATCCATCCTTGGTATAACTTGAGTTGTGGGTGAATCAAGTATGACTAACAGATCTGAAGCTATGGAATACAAGAGAAAGTGTTCAATCCTTGGAAAGAATAAGAAATTGCCTGGAGCTACTATTGAAAAACCCATCAATCTTGATGAGGTTTCTGAAGAATCAAAAGAACAGGCACCTGAACAACCACTACCAAAGAAGAGACTAACTGCTAGAATGTCCACACCGTCAAGGAGGCCTTTAGACAAGATAAATATCCAAGACCAAGGTTCTTCTACCTCCTCTTCCAAAATTGCTTATGATCTTCCTCCTTGGGCTATTCAGTTACAGAACGAAGTTGAAAGATTACGTGAAGATAACAAAGACCTTTGGGTAGAGATTATGCAATTGGAAACAAGGGTAGATAATTCGACCTTGTACAAGGATATAGATGATTACACCGATCCCTCAGCTTCAGAAGATGAGGATGATATGATGGATCTCTATGGCCAGCCAGGTAAGTCATTCTAATTTTTCTCAATAGCTTGGATGCATTAGGTAGTTTAGTTAGTTTTATTTTAAATTTTATTCCATTCTTGAGTCTTTTTCGAGTCGTGGGGACACGGCTCACTTTTGAGTTGGGGGTGGGGATTCGTTGTCCTCATCTTCTTTTTGTTTTTGCATAAAATTTAAATTTTTTAGGTTGAATTAAGGCATAGAATATCTTGAATGTACCTATGTGAGCATAATTTTATTAGGTCAATGATAGTAAGTAGTATGCTTTTGAAAGATGCAACAAAATTGTTTAGCATGCATGCATGAAAACATGAAATAAAGGATAGAAAAGTTAATGAGCAATGCTAAGAAATCACGTTGAAACTTAGGAATAGTTATTTGGTGTGTAGAACGTGAGGTTTAACATTAGTTGAAAACCCACTTGTCTATGAACTATTAGTGAAAAAGTAACGAAATCCGGTAGTTAGAAAAAGGACTAAGGCAGTTCTTTCATGATAAAACACTTGAATCCTTTAGACTTTCTCACCCTTTTGTTTGATATTATTGTTATTTATCCGTCTTAGCCCCTCTGAGCCTTTCTAAAGCCTTTTATTTGAAACACATTATAATCATTACCCTAGTTTTTAGGACTTATCTATATAACCCGCACTCGAATCGCAAAACCTGAGACACTCGTTTTAGAGCTTGAGTTTGGGGTGGTGGGTTTCATTATTAGGGAACATTGGGATTTGGAAATTATCTTTGTGATTTTATTGATGATGAATTGTTATTATTGTAACCCTTTGCCGGGGTAATAGTGAATGAAAAAGAAGCTACGAGCTAATTTTGCCAACAAGGGCATAAAAAGAAAAAGAATATATATATGAAAAATAGCGTGATATCTCGAACATCAAAAAGAGAATCATAGCTATACAAAAGAAAAAATTGATTTGAAAAGAGAATATATATTCGGACCGGCAAAGTGGATTTTATATCATCAAAGGTTTTAATTGGGATTATTGGGGATGCACATTAAAAAGCATAAATAAATTGGGTTGAGTGAGAACATCTTCGAGTGAAAACTCAAGCTCTAGGGCGATTCGTTGATGGCTAGTGAGGAGAGAGCCAAAAGCTCATTTTTTATTATCCAAATATACCACACCCGTCCTTAAGCCAAGTTATAACCAAGACCTTAGGATTTTTGACTACTAGGTGGAGAAACAATTGAGCTATTAGGTAGTAGGTAAGTGGATCATTGGATGCTTTATTTGGGACCTATGAACAACCTATAGCCATTAACCTGAACTAAGTTATCATCCTCTCATTCTGGCATTGCGAAATTAATCTTAACTTGAACTTATGGATTGTTGATTGCATGTGTATTAGGCATATTTGAGTATTATTTCTTGAGCATTACTACATGAGACTTTTTGGATTTTATGCTCTAGGATCATTCATTATATTTTGTTCTTGTTCTCCTCCGACTTCTTCTTGTTTATTTTGACTACCCTACTGTTCTTTACTTTATTGTATCGGGACGATACAACTTTGAGTTGGGGGTCTTGATGTCTCCTCATTTGTGATAGTAAAATACACTCTTGAGACATCATTTTAGGCTTATTTATTAGTTTATAGGTTGATTTTAGCTTAATTTAGTGCACTTTCCTATTTTGAGTCTTGATTTGTAGAATTATTATTTTTAGAGCATATTGGGTTTAATTGTTTATTTAGTGTGAAGCTTTAAAGATAATTATGGAGATTAATTAGAGTCCAAGTCAAAGACAACAACTTATGGAAGGAGTTATGCATGGAAATTGGAGATAAGGAAAGAATTGCTAAAAAGATGGAAAAGGAAAAGCTGCCTAAATCTGGGATTCTGCAAAGATAGGCGTTTTTACCTAATAAAGAGGCCGAATTTGGTAAATTACTCCTAAAGGGCCTAGATAATTCTGTTGCGATTCTTTTGGTATCTTGTGGAGCAAAATCGGACCAATAATAAAGAAGTTATGACCAAAACAACGCAGCAGTGTTTATCTTTATTTCCATACGAATTTGAGTTGGGCTAGGAGTCCATTACTTAACTTATCTCTAAAGAAACGAATTAGGTCAACCTCTAACCTATAAATACAGCCTCTTAACACTCTTAAATCATCCTTGGTGAAACCTTAAGCCAAGAGGAAGCTTACAACACAAGAGAGAAGTCTGGAAGGAGCTGTCATCAACAATGTCTTCTTCTACCTTTAAATTTGTAATTTCTTTCTTTTCTTTCATGAACTAATTTTCCTTAGCTTAAGTTTTAGCATATATGTATGAACCCTAGTTTTGATTGACATCTATCTAATTTGGGAATTTAATGTTTTAAATAGAATTATAGTTTTTATTCTCTGTTTATGTGTTTGAATTTATATTCTGTGTTCTTGTGGACGGCCGCCATTAGAATTACCATCTAGTAATTAGGATACCATTGACAACGGTGTTTAATTGCATGTTTAGCACATAACGTTTAGTTTTAGGTTTGATCTGACAACCCAACCTAGCTAGATAATCACTATGGTTGAGTCTTGTGACTCTTTACCAATTACAGGAAAAGTTTGCTTAGGAAGCCTTATTGACACAGGTAAATCCTATTTTAAACTACCGATAGCATATTGGGACCGATTAGGGAAATACTACATAATTCACCCTTACATGTTTAGAACGGCAAAACTAGTGGGGATTACATGCTAATAACTTAAGCTATATTCTCATATTACTTCTCTTTCATATTTATTTTTCTGTCTTTTATATTCTTAGCTTTAGTTTATTAGAAAATCAAACAAAAATCTATTTGTCTTTACTTTTATTTGCGTTTAGTTGTTCTAGCTTTAATTATTTACACTTGCTATTTGCATAAGATTCTCCTAACCTCTGTAGTCTCTGCGGAACGAATCTTTATCTAAAACTTGCATACGATCTGTATACTTGCAGAACCGTGTAGTTTAGGGTGTTATTTGCACGTTAATTACATCTTATTTTATCACACCCTAGGCCCCACCAAGTGTTATAACAGCTGCAAAATTTGCAGATTTTCATTTCCTAATTCAACTTTGCTTTTGTTTATATCTTGATTTTTCCTGTATCTTCTTTCCTTAACTCCTTAGAATTGATTTGGCATCTAATTATATTACATAAACCTTATGAGCTTCACATTAACACACAGATTAAACCAAATATGCTCGAAAAGTAATAACTCATCAAATCATGACATGAATTAAGAAATTATCTAATAACAGGGATAAATTCCTTAACCATGAATTAAATACACATAAATGATTTCTCAAACCTACATTAATATATCACAAATATGGAGACATCAAGACCCTCAACTCAAGTTGTATCGTCCGGATACAATAAAGATAGAAACATAGGAAAGTCTCTAAATACACACCTAAGTCAATTAAGCACAATGGGAAAAAGATAGCAGAATATAGATAATAAACTCAGAGAAACTACTCAGAAAATTTCATGTAATAATATTTATAAACTAAATTACATGTACACTTGTCATACAAACGATCGACACGGTTCAAATTCAAGATCAGATTAGCTTTGCAATGCATGAAGGAGAGGTTCTTCACTTAGTTTATCATGGAGGCTATAGATAGTTCATCGAGACTAACTATCTAACTACTGTCTAATGGTTCAATTATTTCTATATCACATAGCAAAGAATCATAAGGTCTTTAAGATTGTAATGTAGGCTTAGAGATAGTATGATTGTATATTTGGATAATTTATAGTGAGCTTTTGGTTCTCTCCTCACTAGCCATCAACGAATCGCCCTAGAGCTTGAGTTACTCTCATAAGATGTTCTCATTCAACCCAATGATTTTGATGCACTAATTAGCATCTCGAATAACCCAACAATAAAGCTTTAAGACGATCACATAAGAATTCCACTTTGCCGGTTTAAATCATATATTTTTTTTCATATCAATTTTCTTATGTAATATAGATATGACTCTCTTTTTAATGTGAGATATCATGCTACTTTTTTCCTCATAAATTTCTTTTTCTTTTTAATTCTTTTTTTCATTTACTTTTACCCCGGCAAAGGGTTACAATATAAAACAGTGAATAATCATCAAAATATACAGCACAAATGCATAAGCTCAAAATTCCCAACCCAATAATATATCCCATAATGGTGGACCACCACCACCCCAAACTCAAGCTCTAATGTCTATGCATCACGATTCCAGTACGGGTCATATGGAAAAGTACTAAAATTTAAGGGATATGTCTTATGATGTGGCTGAATAAAAAAGTTTTAGAAATGCTAGAAGGGGCTGAGAAAGATATAAATAATTAAAATACCTGGATAGCAAGCTAAAAGGCAACTAGCGGCTTATCAAAGAACCACCTTAATCACTTTCTAAATTATGCAATTTCGTTACTTTCTCACCTTTAGCACGTTCATTAAATGGTTTTATCAACTAGCTCAGATCTCACGGCCTACACACCTCTCATGGTGCCCTAAGATCAAACATACTTCTACTGCATTGCTTACTAATCTTTTCTTTACTATTAACGTGTGTTTCATGTTCATACTCAAAGCATATAAAATAATAAGCTCGTAAACATATTGCTTACTATCATTAACTCACTAAGTTTATTCTATCAAGCTACTAAACACAATATACATCTAATTCCATGTATCAAAAAATTTAATTTCTTCCTAAAAACAGTAAAATCACATTAAAAATAGATATGAGAGACAACGAAACCCCACATCCCCAACTAAAAAATGAGGCATGTCCCCATGACTCGAAAAAGACTCAATAAAGAAATTCAAAACAATCAAATATTGCATATATAGAAATGGTAAGCTTGAAAGAGAACATAATCTCGTGGCTATTGCCTCGCATCAACAACATCCAAGATAGGATTTAGTGGATCTTTCGCTAAATCGCACTTTAATTTATTAAGGAGTGTCATTATGTGCACTTAAATAGCTTTGATTTGTGCCACGTCTTTGGCCAAGAAGGTTTGAGCTGCATCAAATTTATTTAATCGCTCCTCTACCATTTCTCGCCATATAAGATCCTCTTCTTTTGGTTCTTCTTGTGGAGGCTTCTTAATTCATGCTCTTCTTAAAATTGTCTTGATCTAAGTGTTGTTGATATTGTTACTCACTTTATACATCAACATCTCTTCTTTACCCCAAATCACATTCGCTTTTCCGTACTAGGCACGTGATCATAGTTGGATATTTCACATTAAATATCGAAAGTGGTGAGACCAAAAATTGCATCACCTCCTCAAAGATCAACTTTGCCACATCTACTTGTATCCCTCTTAAAACACAATTCAAAAAGATGGCGTTTCTCTTAGTTACATCCGAAGTTTGCATGTTTCCAAAGGCGTTTGGTGTGAGGAATTGTGCCAAATTCTTGTATCCAGTTGCCGGTTGGAGATATTTGTAAGGCCATGGTGCCTTTAGTTCTCCCTTATGTGATTGCACTTTTTCTTCATCTAATACATGCTCAAAAAGCCGATTCCAATAAAAGTCTTGATATTTTCCACCGCTTCTCTAAACTTACATGGTCCAACCAATTTATTGAACAGGAAGTGGTTTCTAATCTCTTCAACTGTAAAAGGAACTAACTTTCCTCTGACTGGGACACAACCTTCACTATCTCGGCTAAAGAGGCCTAAATAGAACTCGAAAACTAACTCCATACATACACTTGAATGTCTCATCGTAAATGTACTCCACCTTAATCTCTCTCCCATCTCTAGAAATCTCTTGTAATCACCTTCTCCAACTTCTTTTTCAAATATCCTCTCATAAGCAAAAGGCAATTCCGGTAGATGTGTCTTTGCGGAAGCTAACAAGGCCTTTGAAGCTTCATTCATCCCGGGCATAGGAATCTCGATTTGTAAAGGGTGTGGTGTCTTTTCCTTGAAAGTTGTAATTGTTTTGCTCTTTGAATTTACCATAACCGGCTTTTCGCTACAATCTTGATCTGTTTTACCCTTTTTCTTTGTACAAAATTGAACCTTTTTCAATCGTTTTCTTCTCAATAGTACCCAATACCTTACTTTGATTTTTCTTCATCTCCCTAACAGTAGATAATGTTTCTTTTCTTTTCGTCGTCTCAATTGACCTCCAACAAATCTTTGAACACTCTTGAAATTTTTACTCGTTGATTTTGGGTTGAACAAGTGTTATTTGGTTTAGGAACAGTGTAAGGATGATGATTCTCTATGTGGTAAGATGAACTTTTGCTTGATTTATATGGGTTTAAGAAATCGTTGGATAAGATTTGGAAATTTTGGCATTTTATTCTTGGATTCTATGTGTTTTGATTTGATTTAGGTGGTTCAATCTTCTTTATAATGATGTAGGGAAGGATTTGGATGTGAATTTATGGTTATTGGGAAGTGTTTCGATGTAAGGTGAAGGATTGTAGAAGCTTTAATGGAGTTGGGAATCTTTAGGAAAGAAAGAGAGGCTTAAAGTTTTGTTTTTCATAGATTAAAAACTTACCTCCCTTATATTCCTTATTCTGGCGGCGTCGTGCGGTGCACCGTGGGTGAGGTGTGGTGTACCGCAGGAATCTTCTGTTCAGCCCCGGTGCCACAGTCTTGAAGATACGGTTTAGGCATGGTGGTCTCGTAATGGACCCTGAATTCTTGTACCGTTGCCACAGGTTGGACTTTCTGAGGTGTTCCGCAGTACCCTTGCGGTGTACCGCAGGTACATTCTGTTTTGAACCGTGTCACGGTCTGGCGCGAGGGACAACACGGTCTGGTTCGTGAGCCTTGACGTTGGACCATAAATGCTGAACCGTTGTGACAGTTTTCTTCCCGCGGTGCACCGTGGCATCCGTGCAGTATACCACACGAATGCTCTATATGACACCCTTGCTTCGCATGTGTACCTGATTTCTTCTACTGTCGTGACTCTTTTTGGGGTTGCGGTGCACCACATTGATGGTGCGGTGTACCACATAGTACATCTGATTTTTGCCAATTTTTTCCGTTTCTTCTCCGGAACTCGATTTCTTAAGTACCTACACATCAAAAACACTAATACCTTCCTCCATACTGCAATATCTGCTAAAACCCACGAATCTAAACATAAACAAAAGACATAAAAACATAAAGAATTATGGGTTGTCTCCCGTACAACACTTTTCATGCAACGTCTTCCAAAGTTAGACGCGTTAACTATATCAGGATTTCCATATATAGCCTTCCCAGCAACGAGCAAGGCTATGAACGTCTACTAATCTCCGTTTGATACCCCTCTTGGGTCTGATCTCTGTCACTTTTGCCGAAACAACTTGTGTGACAATAAATGGTCCCATCCACGAATCTTTGTGATTGCGTGACCTATTCTCTGGTTTGCGGGCTTTCCATACAACTTCATGGCCGACCCCAAACTCACTCATTGGTCTAGTATCCATAGGATTTGCGTGGATTTCTTTTGGGACTCTGTACTTTTTAACAGTATGGAGGACAGGTACTGTGGGATCTAACTTCCTTGGTTTCATACCCCAGACATAGAATGTCTCAGATACGTTTTTTGCACGGAGGGTAACTATTCCCTCCTGGAAGTTGATGATGCTTTGACTGGTGGACAAGAACGGCCTTTCAAGTATGATTGGAACCTGCTTATTTGCATCATAATCAAGGATAACAAAGTCAATAGGGATGGTGATATTACTTGTTTAGACATGAACACCCTCCATTGTTCCCCATGTCTTCGTCACTGAGCTATCCGCAAATTGTAAGTTCACGGGAGCTTTTTCCACCTTCTTGATACAAAGCCTATCGAACACGGATTTAGGCATAAGATTCACACTCCAACCCACATCACACATGGAATTCACTTTGAGATTACCACTCATTTGAATATGAAGGTTAAAATTTCCTGGATCTTTGAGCTTGAGTCGCAACTCCTTTTCAATTCTTCTCGAATCTTTCTCCGTATAAGCCACAATCTCTTTACTTGCTTCTACACTCGCTTCTTTCTCTAGAAGAACTTGCGTGAATACATGTTGCGGTGTAAGCCCTTTCTTTGCAATCTCAAGCATCTGGGCGTTGACTTTATCTGTATTGTATGCCTTTACAAATGCCTTGAGTTCAATGTCAACCTTTGGATTTGTCTTAGGAATGGATGGTGACATTGCTTGAACAATTGGTGGCGAGCCCACCTTCTTTTCTCTTTTTCTTCTTGTACAGCAGGTGCAACTTCTTCTTTCTGCTCTTTTGAGGCTTCTTCCTCTTTCTCTAATGCTCTACTAGCTTGTAGTTCAATAACCGATCTAATCTCTTCTTGTATGTCCATGAGAAGATCTATGAAATTAGATTATTCGGAGGAGTCAGAGTCTTCGGGGCTAGACTTGGTTGATTCTTATTCCATTTCTGGAACTTCCACGATAATTTTTGCAGCAGTGGTAATTCCTCTTTCTTTTCTATTTCAAGGCAGATTGCCTTACACGCTTCAAACCCAATATTGTCATCACTGGTCCTTCAGTTCTCTTGCTTCTATCAAATTATTCATAGTTTTCTTTACATGGTCCATTTGTGTGCTAAATATTTGTATTGTGGCCTCTTGTTTTCTGAACTTCTCTTGATGTGTTCAAATGTTATTCGCAACTAGATCCATGAAATCATGAAATCTATTTTCTGACACTACTCCTTCTTCAGGATGTTGTGGTAAAGCATTCTGAGATAGATTATCGGTATACACATCATGGGTTGGTTGTCGTGGAGGAGATGGTCTATTATAATTCTGATTTCCTTGGTACGGACCTTGACCTCTCTGTTGGTAAGTGTTGTTCTGGGGACATGGTTGATAATTACCTTGATTTGCGGCCCCTTGAGGATTTGAATACTACATACCCGGATGATTTCTATTACCAAATTGTTAATTTCCTAGATTTGATCTGAAGTACACATATGCTAGATTTGCTTCACACTCTTCCCATGTATGATTTGTTACTTAACAACGTAGACAACCTTGTGCTTCTTGCACTACATTTGTTGCAGCTATATTCTGACGTTTTTGTTCCATCTCAAGCTTCATCTGCTTGACTTGATCTTCTAATGTTGTTAATTTAGCTGAATGAGCAGTTTCTTTAATTGATGGAAGCATGCCTTTGGTATTTGTGATAGGAGCTCGTGCAATTGGCCAAATCCTTTCTGTTTCTATAACACGTTCCATGCCCTCTGCAGCTTTTGTAGGATCCATGGATACAAATCCTTCTCTTCCAAGATTATCTGCCCTCAATCTACTTTCTGCATTAATACCTTGATAAAACATCGCTAACTGTAATGATGGGGTGTAACCGTGGAGTGGACATCTTGTTAACTTCTATTGAAACCTTGTCCAGACGTCTCCTACTTCTTCATCATTCTCTTGGAAAAAACTAGCAACCTCCATTTGATCTTTTAATTTTATACTCCTCGGATAAAAACGGTTAAAGCATGCAGCTTGTAGTTCATCCCTAGTGTTAATTGTGTTTGGTGGTTGTCTATCTAGCCAATCACCAGCACTTCCGGTCAAGAAGAACGAAAACATATGACAATACAGTTGCTCGCATGGAATGCCTGGAGTAATGTAGGCATCACAAATCTGCATAAACTTCTGAATTGCTCTTACCAAATCTTTAATCGGTACACCACTATAGTGTCCATATCTTGTAAATTGATTGAGCATACCTAGATTAGGCCTGAACTTTATATTTTGGATCACTGGAGGATGAAACCTAATGGTTGAACTCGAAAAGGTGCTCCCAAGCCTAGGAGATCTTTTTCATGGTTGATTGTTTCTGTGCTCTCCTCTTGGTGGTGCTACTACTTGAGGAATTGGTAATACCTGAAGAATAGGTATTCTTTGATTGTTGTTAAGATTAAGATTATTTTCCTCAGGTGGAATTAAATTCTCCTCTTCGTTATACATGGCTTCTCTTTTCTCCTTCTCTTATCTTAAACGTTTGTTGTAAGACCTGAAAACACTTACAGGATTCTCGAGCATACACTAGAACCTGAAAGATATAAAAACAAAAAGAAAGCGTAACTCTGAAAAAATAACTAAAAACTAGTGCACTAAAAGTAAACCCACACGCTAACGAGACACAAGTCCCCGGCAGCGGCACCAAAAACTTGATTGCTGGTAGGGTGTGATAAATTATGATAATAAATATGCGAACTATCACCCTAACCAATCACGTTACTCACTGCAAGTATAACAGATCATATGCAAGTTTTAATGATAAGTAAGATTCATTAAGGTGTTACACGAATGGATTGGCAGAAAGTGTAGTAAGAATTAGCTCATGGAATTAAAAGACAATAAAGTAAATATGAATAATTGAAGAGAATATAATTAAACTAAAGACTAATTCTAATAAATAAAGATCTAAGAATAAAATGAGAGATATAGCTCAGGTTTGCGTGTATGCACTTACCTTTCTATTTCATCTACTAGTTATAAGGGTGATTAAAGCTCTTAAAGTAAGTAGTCATGATTCTATATTCCTCCTAACACCCATCCGGGTGGACTTAGGTGGCGACCTAACAAGTACCAGGGGACTTGGGTAAGGGGACCCTGCACAATGGTCGATGGTTAATCTCAAACCCTAGTGACTATCTAGTTAAGTAAGCACGTCAGTATCAATACCGAACACTGGACGTTTATGTGGTGTTTCAACAATTAGACACCCATTCTGGGTGACCATCCAACTGCTATTAATGGGGTAGTCTATACTCGTGCACTAGCAAGAATTACAGTCAATACATCAAAGCACATAAACCAAATTTAAAGTTTAAGAAGCTCAATCTATTTAAAACGATTTTCCCCAAACAACTTAGATAGAAGAAATTAGAATTCAAAGGTTATACATATTCAAAACCCAAGGTATGGAAAAATTATTTCATGCTAACAAGTAGTACTAAAACAAAGATACATATTGTCAACTTGCTTCTCTTGATGAATTCTAAAAGTAATATGAATTAAGGACTAGGAAAGGACATGTTTAAAATGAAAAGAGGGTGTATTTATATGTGTTTAGCTGACCCTGGGTCGAAATCTTGGAGTAGAAGACAAGTAATTGGAATCCTTTTCCAAGTCAAATTCGTTTCCTAAAATATAGGAGAGGATAAACACTACTCATTATTTTGGTCATATCTTATTAGTTACTGGGCCAAACTTTGCCCACTTTATATCAAAATGACCGTTGCGAAAAAATATATGCAACCCTTTAGAATCTCATCCAAAAGCGCAACCAATTTGGAGTTATCTTCACTTTAGTGGACATAGCTGCAGATTTGGCAGATTTATTTGACAGCTTTTCCTTTCCTAATTCAACTTTTCTTTTGTTTATCTCTTGATTTTTCCTGTATCTTCTTTCCTTAACTTCTTAGAATTTATTTGGAATCTAATTATATTACATAAACCTTACGAGCTTCACATTAACACACAAATTAAACCAAATATGCTCAAAAAGTAATAAATCATCAAATCAAAATTGAATTAAGAAATTAGGGGAAATCCCTTAAAAATTAATTAAATACACCTAAAATGATGTCTCAAACCTAGATTAATATATCACAAATATGGAGACATCACACCGTCATAAATAAACTCCAAACAAATACAATGAATTGTTAAGATGCTTGCTAAATTGAGGCAAGACATGGGATAGAGGGTTGTGTGAGTCGTGGGTGATGGAAATAAGATGCTCGTTAATTCGTAATATATGCTTTAAGATTGTATATATTTACAAGAAAATAAATATATATGCATATTAACTAGTAAGAGTAGAAGTTTCGATTCAATAGTAGAACAGAATATATAATGAAATTCTGAAAAAAATTATGATACCATTTGATAGGGGCGAATACGGATGGAAAATACTGAGAATTGATTTAAAAGATCTTTACCCAACGGGTCTTGAAGACAACCCCCCTATGTCCTTTCCCGGCCCCATCTACCTTCTCTTCTCATTAAAGACCTCAACTAAGATTTTACACTATAGACATAAAACCCCGTTTACCAAATTACCCTCAAATATTTTCTAGTCACATATAAATACTATATATCTGTTGATTACAATATTCATATTCTCTCTCATTCATTTGACGTTTCAACTTTTTTTGAATTTTGAATTCGAATAACATAGTTTTCTCACCGATTACACTTTTCTTTTGTTTGTTCATCGCTCCTCACGAATTTTTGTTTGCTTCGTCACAATTATACTCTTGAAGTTATGTATCTTACACTATTTATTCCAAGGTTTGTTTATAAGTTTCATTCTTATGTTATTTACGTGATTTTTTATATGGGTGACCTTGATTTTATGATTTTATGCTATTTCTAACATAGTTTGATTGTATATGTATTATTTTCTGCTATTTTTCTTCATTACTCAATGATTAAGTTTATCACTCATATGCGTTTTTTGTTCGGGTTGTTCAAGTTCGGGTATATTTTAACATAATATGCTTATTAATGCTCCCATTTTGTTGTTTTTATGCTTCATTGGTTATTATATACTTGTTATCTGATGGTTTTTGTTCATTTTAGCCGTCTGCAATAATACTCTGTGTTTTATTAGGGTTTATCATCGCCGCATGCATGCATGCAAGTACAATACATATCAATACTCAGTGATTTATGAATTGACGGAGTACTCATAGTGTATATGATCTCTTATTCGTATATAATTAACATATGTGTTCATTTCAGCTAATTAGTATGCTTAGTTTATAGCAACTACGAATAGTCAGTGTTTCTGCTCAATAATACATTGAGTACTCAGCGTTTTTTGATGAAAAACCGATTTATATTATTTTTGTTCAAACCAAGCTTGTATTTATTGATTTAACAGATAAACCTTCGAGTACTCATTGTTTGTTAGATAAACCAATTGAGTACTCTAGAATTTATGTTCCTTTAATTTCCCCACCTTTACATGCTCAAAACACCATGGCTGCAATTAAAAAAATGTTAGTATTACATTACCTAGTTCATTATTTAATTAATTGTAAATATCTTACCAATAACGCAAAAGATCCCCCCTTTAACCTATGTTGTATCTGTGAGTTCGTGGATTAATTTCATCATATGTAATGAAGCATCTCTGATGCCTACATGTAATTCTTCAGGTTATCCAAGTCTTCTCATATACTGGTATGAACCTCCCTTGCTTGGTAGTGTTTTTTTATAAGCATAGTGTGGTTAGAGTGAATATAGACAATAACTTCGCGATATCTTCATGTGCATTCAAGGTTAGGTCAATATTTTCACAGTCCTTTACTATTTTTTTTTATTTTGGCAGCTATGTTTTAGAGTTTATAACACTTGCATCTCCGAATATTCTCAAATACCATGGCGATCTGTTATCTTTGTCCTTCGTAATTGTGTCGGCAAATCCTCGTATCCGCACTTTATTCCCAGTAGTATCTTAATTTCTTGTTCAGTTGTTATCAACTTTTTACCCCCTATCACGCAACATCTTGTATCGGACGAATAACAACCGACTATCTACTTTATAACTACATCCAACTTCTTCAGATGTTTATACTTTTTTCTCCAGTCAAAAAGCCTCTTCCATAATCGGTAAAATGGTGTCCCGTGGAACTTTGGCAAGTGATCTTCCCTTAATACATCTATCCTTATTATACCCATCAACCCATTAAGTGTTGAACGATATTGTATAGCTTTCTGCCCCATCTGCATTGAATTATACATTACAACTATGAGTTATATAATTACAACTTTGTGTATGAAGTCATTATTTATACTAAACACTTAGTACTATATCAATTCTCGGAATTTTATAAGTTGAATCATAGAGTACTCTGTGATTTTTGTTATTATTAGTTCAAACATGGTCGGTCATGGGAGGAGGTCAAGGAGGCCACCGCCTTGGGCCCCCTCCTAATCTTTATAATTTTTGTGCCCCTTAATTTTTTTTATATATAAGCATACTTTTTTTTATTTAAAATAACACAGTTTTGACTCAACCCAACACAAAACAATGGTATACAACCTTTTCTTTTTAAAATAAAATCTACTATTTTTTATATATCTGTCCAAAATATCACAGTTTTCACAAGGTATGTTTTTTTCTTTTTAAATTGTTTTTAAATTAATGATGGTATTATTTTATTTTATTTTATATCTATTAAATTATTTATTATATTTTGTAAATAATTAGATTTATGATTGAAAAAATTGGTAAACATTTAGTTTTCTTTTATGTAAATTGTAAATTTTTTTGAAGGGCCTAATTTTTAAAGTTCGCTTTAGGCCCCGAAAATGTCAAGACCGACCCTGAGTTCAAAGATATACAGAATACTCACAATTTTGATTCTAATAGTTCAAAGATATACATAGTACTTTCAAAAACAAAACAAAGACAATATAGAATACTCACAATTTTGATACTATTAGTTCAGAGACATACAAAGTACTCTGCATTTTTCGAAAGTTTAGATTCGAATCTCTGCAATAATAATAGTAAAACTTTGAGTACTCACAAGATCTGTGTACTCTTTGTTACATGCAACTTTTAAATCTCAGAGAATCCATAAAAATATTGAGTAATAGAATAAAGCCTAATTATAAACATTAAGATCTACTAAGTATTAAACAACAAATACTGAGATTTAATCAACAAATACAGAGTATAAAACACAAGCTAGTGATTATACAACTGAAACTAATAAGTATTACACATAAACCAAGGAGTATTAAACAACATCTGCAGAGTATTAACCAACAACCACATAATATTAACCAAAACTTTGTGTTTTACCATTTTCGTACTAAAAAAACTTTGAAACAAAAAAAGCAAACGGTGAGAATGATGCTAACCTCGCTTATTATGTTAAATATGTTGTTCGTTTCAACCTTCGTCGTCTTCGTGTGGTGATTTCAGTGAGTATTTGCGTCGCCCATGAAAGCTAGAGTAAGAGAACGAGAGATAAAGAAAGAATCTCAGAGTATCAAAGAGAAAGAAATGAAATAGAAAATATTGGTTGGATTTGAGGAATATTTATTTTTCTAGAATAAAAAAGACAATTGTTATTTTTAAGGTCCCTTAAAAAAACAAGATTTCTACTACTTTTATAGGACAAAAAATCAATATCCCATATATCATTCACTTTTGTTTTAATTTTCCTTTACCTCTTTACCTTGTATGGTTAGAGTGACCGATTACATTACATAGTTTTAGGACATCCACTGGATTAGAAAAATACAATGGATTTCCGAGTATAGACAATAGTTGGTGTGATGGGATTCATGTAGCGTGTGGTCCATGTGGATATGTTACATAGATAATAGTGAGTCATCGAGTATCTTTATGTGGTCCCGACAAAAGCCCATAGTCTTCGGTCTCATTATCCACCACCTTCAATTCTGTGGGTTTTTTTTTTGGTCAAATTATATTCAGCTCATAATTAATTCGATTGTAGTACTATAAATTCATAATAAATGCTTTTGTCAAACCAATATGACAAGCACTTAAGTGGCTTGGAAGGGAGACTCTGATAGCCATCAACGTTTTACCTACTTGGTCCACCTCTACATTTCTACAACCTTTTCTAATTGAAAATTATATTTCAGATAATTTTGAGGTTATTCAAGGTACTCAGCAGGTGTAAGCTATACGTTGGAATATCCAATCTATTCTTCGTAAAATTATCCACAAAGCTGGAGAGATTGGACAAGTTTCTTTTCGCCACATCAATCGGAAGCTCAACAGCAAAGCGGATAAGATTGCAAAGGATGTTAGACACGGGACAACCATTCAACGTCGATCGACTTTAAGTTTGTTCGACGTTTCTGCTAGGTTTAGTAAATTAGGAATTGGATGATTGGTGTTTTGTTTTGGTGCTTAGGCACCTTCCATTGTCCAAAAAAAAAAAAATTGAAAATTATATTCAGTACAAATTTATAATTTTCTATTTCAAACTAAAATTATATTATTAACAAAAAAAGAAATATTATATTTCTACTTAATTATGAACATAGCCACATGTCACTATTGCATAACAATATATTCATGTTTGTAAGCTAGGAATAAAAAAAATCCATCTAGTAATGATATGATATTTTCTTAATACATCTTTAGACTCTTCTAATGATTAGAGACTTTATCAATCTTATGAGAAAATTCTTTCACTAATCACATGCTATGTTTCGTTTAGAGTAAAGGTAGAGCTTTGAACAAAAAAAAGTAAAAGTAGAGAAAATATTTTGAATAGTTAGTTATACTTGATTAACTGTCTTTTATCGATAATGATATTTCTAATGGTGAATTCTATACCTTTATATAAAAATTATATGATGTATTTTTTTTAATTTTTTGTTAAATCTTGGACAAAATTTATGTAAGACTTTTGTGTTATTTTTAAATATGTTATTATTGTATGAATGACGATACATGAGATGTTCAAGACAAAGGATAGGATTACCTATATAGAGTTGGATCCATTTTGTGATTATGCAGGAAAAATTTCGAATCAAATAAGCATTTTTACTTTAAATGTGTTTTTGCTCGATGTATTTGGGATGAGATTAAAAAATGGTTCGGAATTGCTAAGGACATGAGCACCTTGTTGAATTCTTTGAAGTGACTTAAGAAGGTAAAGACACGTGAAAATTGGAGAAGAAACACTTGGAGAATAACTTTTAGAGCTACTATTTATTGTATTTGGAGGACGAGAAATAATTTTGTAATGAGAATTCAGCTATCTTCCAAGGAAGCGATTGTCAATGAGATCACGTGATGCTCTTTTTCTATACTTTTTTCTTTGTTCCTGTATCATGCCTTCTTGGATAATAGCGAGATCCTACTTTGTAACTCTATGAGGTAGATTAGTGCTTACCTTAGACCTTCAAACTTAGGTAAGTGATATATTGTAAAGGGTATAGTTTCTCCTTTTATTTTATTACAACTGTTTACCCAATCAAAACGTATCATTAATATATGATACATTTTGGTTGGGTAACCTAATTCTGATTTACCTAGGAATATACATGGAGATGCGTGTATATCCCAGTAAAATTAGTCGTGGTGCGTGCAAGTTTGCCCTGATCACCCACGTACCAAAAAGAAAAAGTATCAGCTTTAAAGATACAACTTAGAATTTTACATCAAAAAAATACAGAACGATAGTTTATTATGTACTATATCTAAAAAATAATAAATTTTATTCAGTTTGTCTTTACTTCTTTAAAAAATTTATGTACAAACGTGATGTGGGCTCAGTATTTACCGGTTACATGAGGTTAAAATTGCTCTCACCTTGTCCTTTTTATAGAAAAAAGTAAGGGTCAATTGCCCATGTGGTCTTGAAGACCATCTTAGTGCAACAAAAAAACTAGTCCATTCCTCTCTTCTCCAAAGAGGCCTCTAAGATGTCCATTGTCATTACTACTCTTATAACGCATATAAGACAAAAAAAAAAAATTCTTCTCTCTCCGCTATTACCATTAATCTTTCTCCTCCTTTATCATTTTCTCTCCCTCTCTCCGTCTTCATTAACTATCAAATAATTTCCAGCTCCGACCATAACTACCGACCACCGCCGGTAAAAGTTACTGAGCATGAAGTTCTGAGCATGGGGTACTAAGAATGAAGTTCTGAGCATGAGGTACTGAGCATGGAAAAAGTTCTGAGCATAAAGTACTGAGCATGGAAAATTTACTGAGTATCGAAAAAAGTGTTGAGTATCGAAAAAAGTTACTGAGTATTTGATTTTTTTGTTGAGTCGCTTTACTGAGCATGCTCGTTTGCTCGGTAACTTACTGAGCATGTTCATATGCTCCTGAGTCTGCGAAAAAATTCAATGAGTTTTTTGGGATTTTTACTTAGCGTTCAGAGATAAATCACTGAGTATAAAAACTCACAAATTCACAATATTTATGAGTCAAACTATTACATCTGGAAAAAAAATGCTAAAATTAAAATATATTAATATAAATTACATCTAATAAGAAAGGAAAGAAAAAGTCACCTAATTTGAAGCAATTGATTTGTAACTTTGTTCCATACAAAGTCGGTTACAATACTAAAAAAAGTCAAAGAAAATAAAAAGAATCAAAAGCTGTCAATTGCTATAAATTGCTATACTCAAATCTCCAATAGCTGCTGAAATTTCTCCACCCAAGTTAAACGTAGAGAGATTCTTTCATTCATCTATCATAAAAGGACACCATAATATCAGTATAATTACTTGAGAAATAAAAAAAAAAGGTATATGTAAGAGAAGAGTACTACATTATCTAAAGGTGGAAATAAAAACATACAGAGCAACAACAGACATGCTCATATTGCTACAAGCTATGTCTCTCCATGAACAATAATCATCAATAAATGGACAAAGCTCGACTGAAACCTGGTGGGGGCAAAGGTGTGATAAAATAATAGATAAATAAAGATAATACTAAAGAGCACACACCCTTGAGAACCACGGAACTCACTACAAGTATCACAGATCGTTTGCAAGTTTTAATGATAAGTCAAGTTCGTTCGCAGGGATTTAATCTGTTAGATCTACTTATGTTTAACAAGCGTAGATGAATTTAGATGTTTTAGAATAAAATACAAAAATATAAAATAATATGAATAACTATCTGATGAGAAATAATAAATAAGAATGCAGGTAAATAAATATGGATGTAAGTCTAATAGATTAGGGTCACTAATATGAGTCTATTTTACTAAGTTGTTATTCTAACCTGTCACAGATTAAGCATTATATATCAACCAGGATTCTAAATTCTACCTAGCCTCTATTAGGCTTAGGAGCAACCTCTCCACTACCAAGGATTCCTAAGTAATGATTGGTGATTAAATCAAACCTTTATGGCTATCTAGTTAGGCAAAGGATCAAAACTAGTCGATTATGTGGTGTTGTCAATAACTAAAAATAATCCAAAGATTGGCCAAATCTAAGGTTGTAACAATAAGTCAAAACACATAATAACAATATACGCCAAGCTCAATCAATTAAAATAACAAATAGTATTCTGGAATTAAAGACAAAATAATATCCCAGCAATTAAAAGTAAAACTAACAGAATAAAAGTTTAGAAATATGGTTGAGCATAATCTATAGCTAAATACCCTAAATATAGAGAAGGTAGATGTAGAAGAGGAGTTTGTCACTCTCCAACTTCTTCATCTTGTCTTCCTCTATAGGTCAGCTTGCTCCTTGGATGAATAATTAATTAAAGGACTAAGCTATTATTTAAAACTGAGAAAATACAAGTAAAGACTAAGCCTAAGCTTGAAACTGAGCAAGGACATGTTTACAATGGTTTAAGGGTGTATTTATAGGTGTTTAGGAAGACCTATTTAGTTTTCTTGAAGGAGAAGGAAAGTAATGGACTCCTAGCCCAACTCAAATTTGTAGGTAGATAAGGATAATTACCGCTGACTTGTTTTTACCATATCTTCTTCGTTACTTGACCGTTTTTGCTCCATAAGATATCAAAAGAATCCTCACGGAACTATATACGTTCCTATGAAAGGGATCTTCCAGAATCGGCTCGGTTTTGGAGTTATCACCACTTCTTTAGACGTAGCTGCAGAAATTCAGATTTAAGGCAGTTTTTCTTTTTCCATGATTTTAGCTTTTCTTTCCTTATCTCTAATTACCATGCTTATCTCTTTCTATATCTTGTAGTCTTTGACATGGACTCTAATTAATCTCCATAATTATCTTTAAAGTTTCACACTAAAATAAATAATTAAACCCAATATGCTCTAAAATAATAATTTACTAAATCAAGACTCAAAATAGGAAAGTGCACTATTTCTTAAGAAAATCTACTAGAAGACTTCCTAAATCACTAAAAATGATGTCTCATCCTAATATAAATCTATCACAAATGAGGAGACATCAAGACCCCCAACTCAAAGTTGTATCGTCCCGATACAATAAAGATAAAAACCAAGGGAAGTCTCTAAATACACACCTAGGTAAATTAAGCACAGAGGGAAGAAAAATAGCAGAATATGGAGAATAGACTTAAAGCAACTACTCAGAAAATTTCATGTAATAATATTTAAGAACTACATACCTGCACACTTTTCATATCTACCATCAACACGGATTGACTTCAAGATTAGATTAGCTTCGCAATGTAAGAAGGAGAGGAACTTTACTCAGTTCACCAAGGAGGCTATAGATTGTTCATCGAACTTCACTAGTATCCAAAGATCCACTTAATTACTCTCTATTGGCTCAATCACTTCTCGTTTACATAGTAAAGAATCAAAAGGTCTTTAAGGTTGTAATGTAGGCTTAGGGACGGTATGTAGTATATTTGGATAATTTAGAGTGAGCTTTTGGCTCTCTCCTCACTAGCCATCAACGAATCGCCCTAGAGCTTGAGTTACTCTCATAAAACGTTTCTCACTCAACCCAATGAATTCTTTGATGCACAGTTTAGCATCCCCAATAACCCAATTAAAGCATAGAGATGTTCACATAAAACTCCACTTTGCCGGTCCGAATATATATTCTTTTCAAATCATTATTCATTTTTTTCTTTTCTTTTGTATAGCTTGACTCTCTTTTTAATGTTCGAGATATCACGCTATTTTTTTCAATGTTATGCCTTTTCATAACTTTAGCTCGTAGCTTCTTTTTCATTCACATTTACCCCGGCAAAGGGTTACATTATAAACCTGTGAATCATCATCAATATAATAACAGAGCACAATTAATAAGCTCAAAAATCTCAACCCAATAATAACTCCCATAATGGTGGACCCTGATGTCTCCCTAATTGTTCTTATTTTCGACCCTTGGGAGACATCATTTTTTATGTTTATTTGAATATTTTAGTAGACTTTTGAGTTAAAAATACAATAATCCGGAATTTCCATTTTATTTTTAGTAATTTTGATTTATTAAACTTTTGCGCGTAATCTTGTGTGTTTTAGTGAAAAGTTTGTAGGTTTTAATTATTAGCTAGGAATGGAATCCGATAAGAGAGTCAAAGATCGTGATATGGAGTCAAGACTTGAAGATAAATCCCGAAAGAATTGTTTTTAGAGCTACAAATCTGTTTTCCAGGCCAAAGATTGCTGATTTCAAGGCGCTTAAGAGATGATTTAGCCGCTGACCTTTGAAGAGAAAACGTTCCTTATCGAGTTACGGAACTTTAGCAACTGGAATCAAGTCAATCGGAGTCATAACGAAGCGGGAAAAGCCGTTTTAGTGAAGGTGCATCAGCAGTTACGGGATTTTGGGCTTAGAAATTGGGCTTGGACATTTAATTAGTGTTTTATTCTTAGGTCCAAGCCCTAATCCGTTTTTCCACTTATAAAAGGAGCTCTTGACTTCTATTTTTCAGACAATTCACTTTTTACAAGATTAAACATCAGAGAGAAGCAACAGAAGGAAGAAAGAAGAAGCTGCAAGAGCTGGAGAGGGTCTATATCTACGTTCTCAGTCATTCCAATTCCGGAAATTAGGTTTCTTTTAATTTTAATTCTGTAATACATTATGAATTCCATTTCAATTAATTTAGTTTTCTTTTTAATTAGTATGAGCTAAACACATTTTAGTGCTTGAGAATGCTTTATGGGTGAATCCCAATCTTATTGAATTTCATATGTTGAATTTGGGTTTCTGTTAAATTAAATTAGATTGGGACTTTTACTCTTTTCTATAATTTAGGATTATTTACTGTTTTTAGAGTCATGAACTAAGAACAGGTATTAGTATCTAGCCTATTCCACATATGTGGCGTGTGGATCATCCTGACGGAGGGTTTAGGTACGGAACCAATTATTCAATCTAAAATAGAAGTTAGTGATTCTGACGAACTTAGCTAATTTTAGGGCCAATGAGGTAAAATTCTTAAACATCTAAAAGTGGATCATATTTACCCTGACGGGACTAGTGACACTCTAGGATAGCCTTATAGTCCACCCTGACGGGGGTATAAGGAATTTAGAATCCCGACCATTGTAATTGACCTATTTAACCCTTAAACAGCATAGGTTATGAAATAGGATTAGGAGGATCCCTTGCGTTCTCAAGTGATATCTTCTCATATTGCGTTTTACCTTTATTTACTTGCGTTTTACTATCTACTTGCATTTTACATTTAGTCTTTCATTAATTAGAATTAATACAAAAACCAAATCAATCATTATATCTTTAATTGCTTTCATAAGTGCAACCATTCATTATTTGATAAGCATTGTAGTTAACCAAACCGTCCCTGCGAACGATCCTAGAATCATTATTACTACTTGGGACAACCGTACACTTGCGGTTGTGGTTCAATTACTTTTGCATTTATTTTAGAACACACAAAGGACCACCAAGTTTTTGGCGCCGCTGCCGGGGACGGTAGCGTGTGACCACGGTGTTTATCCTTTAGTGATAGTTGCATTTATTTTTGTTTTTATCAGTATTACGCCTTTTGTTTGTTCATCTTTTTTCAGGTTTTTAGGTTTGGTATATGCGAAGAAGGCTTAGATTTGAACCACAAGTTCAAATCCTCGATAATCCAGATTCGTTGATCAGACTTGCTAACAAGAGAAGAAGAGAACAAGAAGCCTTAGAAGTAGAAGAATTAATTAACAGAATGGAGAACATTAATATTCAGAACGAACAAAATAACGGACAAGGTCAGCTAGATGCAAATGGCCAACCTTTAGCGCCAGGAGTTATTCCTCAAGTTCAGCCACCAAATCCTAATCCTCAAGTCCAAGCTCAGATAGTAATTAATCATGATCCATGGTTTGTTAACGGTCCATAAGAAGTTCCTTTCTATGCTCCAGCTATAGGGGTAGGTGCTCCAGATATAGATGTCCCGAGGTTTCGTCCAGATTCAGGTATGTTAGCTCAATTCCAAAACTTTGGAAATTTTCGTGGTAAAGCTGGAGAAGATCCTTTTAGAGCAGTACAGAAATTCAAGCAGATATGTGATTCTTACATCACACATGGAGTTTCAAAAGAACAGATGTACTTTGCTGTGTTTCGATTTTTCGTTATAGATGGAGCAAGTGAATGGCACGATACGCAAGACCCTACGAAGATAACAAACTGGGAACAATTAGAAACTGCGTTTTTCAACATGTATTATCCGTCTAATATGAGGTTAGATGCTGAGCTAGAGTTGACACATTTCAAGCAAGAGTATGATGAGACCTTGGGTAAAAGTTGGTCAAGATTTCAGAAATGTTTACGAAGAGTCCCGAATCATGACCTTACTGAACAACAACAGATGAAGATTTTTTATAATGGTCTTGAAGGTGGCTCTAGGAAAGATTTAGATTTGTTGTGTGGTGGTGCGTTTTTGCGAGTTCAACCTGCGTATGCAAAAATTATTTTGGATAGAACAGTTGATAATGAAGTTGGGTGGAATACCTTAAGAACACCAGTTAGAGGAGGAGTAAATAATGTCAACATCGAAGAAAAATTCAACTCCTTAGAGACCAAGATTCAGTCCACACTAGAACAACAATTGAGGCAACTTACTTTAGCCGTGAAAGAGGGTTTTTCGAACAAAAGAGGTGAGGTAAAGGTTGCACAAGAGGTGTATGGATGTGAATATTGCGGTGTTAATGATCATAGTTGGGAGAATTGTCAGAATAACCAAGAATCCGTGATGTTTGTCTCCAACAGAGGTAACTTTAATTCAAGTGGTGACGGATATCAGCCTAACAGAAACCATCCTGGGTTTCAATATTCAAATCCTAGTGGGGAAGCCAATCCTACATATGCGTATCAGCCGCGTCCCCAAGGTAACAATTTCAATCCAAGACCACACAACAATTATCAAGGAGGACAGAATCAGGGAAATTATGTTCAGAGACAAGCTCCTCAAAACACTTACGATGGAACCATGAACCAAAAAGCCTTACCTGCCCATCCACAAGAAGGTGTTGTTACCCTCCAGAAAACCGTAGAAAGTCTAATTGCTCTTCAGACGCAAGCTATGGAACGTCAACAAGCGTCTGAAGCAAATATGAAGTTAATGCAGAATCAAATGGAGCAATTTGCGAAACAGCTCAATCAGTGTCCACAAAGGCAACTCCCTAGTGACACAGAAAATCCAAGACAACATGAAGATTGTAAAGCTGTTACACTAAGAAGTGGTAAGAACCTTCCCCCACCTCCTTTTCCTGTTATGAAAGAGAAAGAAGTTCCAAGAAAAGAGAAGGAAGTGGGTGAGAAAGAGAAAGAGAAAGATGTTGAGGTTGAAGAAATAGAGAGGCCGATTGAGATTCCAAAGAAGAAAGACGATATTGTTAGTAATCGCCCTCCACCACCGTTTCCATCTCGAGTTCAGAAAAAGGATGACTTGGCCGAATTTCAGAAATTCTTAAACATAGTGAAGGGCCTTAGTATCAATATTCCGTTACTAGAGGCTATTCGAGATATTCCTAAGTATACGAAGTTTTGAAAAGGGCCCTCACTAATAAAATGCCTTATTGCGATAATGAGATGATTGACCTTCCTGAAGAGTGTAGTGCAATTTGTCAGAGTAAATTACCTCCAAAGTTAGTTGATCCGGGGAGTTTCACGATTCCGATATCGATTGGAGAAGAATGGAAAGCTAAAGCACTATGCGATTTGGGTGCGAGCATCAATTTGATGCCCAAGTTGATCTTTGATAAGCTAAAAATTGGAGAAGCAAGACCCACCTCTATGGTCTTGCAAATGGAAGACAGGTCTCTAGCACATCCTGAAGGCCGAATTGAAGATGTCCTCGTTAAGGCAGGTACACTTATATTTCCCGTTGATTTCGTTATACTTGAATACAACGCGGATAGAAATGTCCCCATCATTTTGGGTAGACCATTTCTAGCCACGGGGCGTACATTAATAGATGTAGAAAATGGCGAATTAACGATGAGAATTTAAGACGAGGAGGTCAAATTCAATGTATTTCGAGCTATGAAGTTCCCAGATTCTCAGGAAGATTGTTTCAGAATGGATGTAGTTGAGCAAGCATCACAAGAGGTATTTGATTGTTTTAATTATGATGACGTTTTGCAGGCTGCTTTAACATTAGATTTACCTGAGATGATGGAAGAGCTTGCCGAAACAGTGGCAGCTCTCAATTCTGAAAATCCAAAGTATAGGCGTCTTGCCTATGAACCTGTGAGAGAACCGGGGGAGATTATTCCTAAAAAGAAACGTTCAATTGAATCTCCTCCGGAATTGGAAGAAAAACCGTTACCAGCACACTTGAGGTATGCGTATTTAGGTTCTAATGAAACTTTACCTGTTATTGTTTCAGCAAATTTAACAGGTCCTCAAGAAGATAAACTGTTGCGTGTGTTAAGAGCCAACAAAGAGGCGATAGGTTGGACAATTGCTGATATCAAAGGCATTAGTCCCTCCTATTGTCAACACAAAATCATACTTGAAGATGATAACGCACGCTCAGTTGAAGGTCAAAGAAGATTAATGCCCGTAATGAAGGATGTAGTGAAGAAGGAGGTTATCAAGCTTTTAGATGTGGGGATTATTTATCCCATTTCGAGTAGTGAATGGGTGAGCCCAGTTCACTGTGTACCGAAGAAAGGAGGAATGACAACAGTTCTTAATGATAAAAATGAAGTGATTCCTTCAAGAACGGTAGTTGGTTGGAGAGTTTGCATGGATTACAGAAAGCTGAACAAAGCCACCAGAAAAGATCACTTTCCTTTACCCTTCATTGATCAAATGTTAGATAAATTAGCCGGAAGAGAATACTACTGTTTCTTGGATGGCTACTCCGGGTATAATCAGATTTACATGGCTCCAGAAGATCAACATAAAACTACGTTTACATGCCCCTTTGGTACTTTTGCATATCGCAGAATGCCATTTGGGTTGTGTAATGCTCCTGCTACCTTTCAAAGATGTATGATGGCCATCTTCTGGGATATGATTGATAATTTTCTTGAAGTTTTTATGGACGATTTCTCCGTGTTTGGTGATGATTTCGATAGATGTTTGGATAACTTGGAGAAAGTATTAATCAGATGCAAAGAAACAGATTTGGTCCTAAACTGGGAGAAGTGTCATTTCATGGTTCGCGAAGGTATCGTTCTGGGTCACAAAGTTTCGAGTGCTGGGTTAGAGGTTGATAGAGCAAAGATAGAGGTAATTAAAACTTTTCCCCCTCCTGTTTCTGTTAAAGGGGTGAGGAGTTTTCTTGGCCATGCTGGCTTTTATAGGCGTTTTATTAAAGATTTTTCTAAGATTGCTAAACCGTTATGCAACTTACTCGAAAAGGACTCCGAATTCCTTTTTGATGAAGCTTGTTTAGCGGCTTTCCAAGCAATTAAGGAAAAGCTTATTTCTGCTCCTATAGTGTTACCTCCAGATTGGAATTTACCGTTTGAGGTTATGTGTGATGCGGGTGATTTGTGTATGGGAGCTGTATTAGGACAGAGAAAAGAGAAAGTTTTTCATTTGATTTACTATGCTAGTAAAACTTTTAATGGTGCTCAAATTAATTACACAGTTACAGAAAAAGAGTTGCTAGCAGTTGTATATTCATTTGATAAATTTCGCTCTTATCTTCTTGGAGCGAAAGTTATTGTTTATACAGATCATTCAACGATTAGATATCTTATGGAAAAATAAGGATGTGAAACCAAGGTTAATCAGATGGGTTTTATTGCTTCAAGAGTTCGATTTAGAGATCAAAGACTGAAAAGGTTGTGAAAATCAGGTTGCTGATCATCTTTCGCGATTAGAGGGTTCATAATTGAATAATGGTACTGAAGCAGTTAGAGAAGAGTTTCCTGATAAGAATTTATTCGTGGTTCGTGATTATGAAACTCCGTGGTATGCAGATATTGCAAATTTAGTGGTGAGTGGTATTTTTCTTGAAGGGTCTACTTATCAAGAAAGAAAGAGGTTAGCTCATCGTGCTAGACAGTTCTTTTGGGAGGATCCCTTCCTCTACAAAGTTTGTGCTGACCAAATGATACGAAGATGCGTAGCAAGGGAGGAAACTGAAGCCATTATATCCGGATGCCATGATTCACTATATGGAGGACATTTCAAGGGAAATAGAACTGCTGCTAAGGTAATCCAATCAGGTTTCTACTGGCCTTCTCTTGTTAAAGATTGTCATGAATATGTTAAGAGATGTACGAGATGCCAGTTTACCGGAAACATATCCAAGAGGGATGAGATGCCACGTAACAATGTGTTAGAAGTTGAAATATTCGATGTTTGGGGTATAGACTTTATGGGTCCTTTCGTTCCTTCAAATGGTAACCTCTACATCTTATTAGCTGTTGATTATGTATCTAAGTGGGTAGAAGCGGTGGATTTACCTACCAATGATAAACGAGTGGTGATTAAGTTCTTGAAATCACATATTTTCAATAGACATGGCACACCTAGAGTGATTATTAGCGATGGAGGATCTCATTTCGTTAATAAATATTTGAAGACTGTTCTAGAGAAATATGGAGTAAGACACCGTGTATCTACTGCATATCATCCACAATCCAATGGCCAAGCTGAAGTTTCGAATCGTGAAGTCAAGTCAATCCTAGAGAAAACCGTTGGTCCTACAATAAAAGATTGGTCAATGAAGTTAGATGATGCGTTGTGGGCCTATCGTACTGCGTTTAAGACTCCAGTTGGTGCATCTCCCTATCGTATGGTGTATGGTAAGGCTTGTCACTTACCTCTAGAACTTGAAATGGGTGCCTATTGGGCGATTGCGCAGTTGAACTTAGATCATATCTTAGCCGGTAAGAATCGTATGATGAAGCTTAATGGACTTGACGAATTCCGATTGAATGCCTATGAAAATGCTAAACTTTACAAAGAAAACACGAAGAAATGGCATGACAATCGGATTCGTACAAAGAACTTTGAAGTGGGACAAAGAGTATTGAAGTATAATTCAAAGTTCAGCAATTATCCGGGTAAGTTAAGGTCTAAGTGGTCAGGTCCATACATTGTGACCAAAATTACACCTCATGGGGCGATAGAAATAGAACATCCGCTAGAGAACCGTACCTTTATGGTAAACGGTCACAGATTAAAGATATACCATGGAGGTGAAGATACCAACCGCTTGGAAGATCCACATCCCGGGGAGGTCATGTATCTCCTCGAAGCTCCTTAGAAGCGTGAGGTAACCCGTCGAGATTAACGACGTTAAACAAAAGCCAATTCTTTGTATATTAGTTGAGTTTTTAAATATTCGCAATGTAAAATAGTTTGATTTTCGTAATTCTAGTGTTTATTATTAATAAATGAGGAAGGGTAGTTGTTTTTTATGATTTCAGGGGTAAAAAGGTCACGAGTTTGGGGTCGATAAGGCGAAAATAGGAGAAAAATAGGTTGGATGTCCAGGGGAAACCGGGTACCCGGTTTTGCAAAAACCGGGAACCCAGTTTTGGAGCTGGTACCAACCTTATACATGCAACACTTGGCGCTTTGGGTTCACGACACAGCGTCAGAACCGGGTACCCGGATTTTCAAATCCGGGAACCCGGTTTTGGTGCTGTGACTTGTGAAGATCTCTGACCCAGCGTTTTGGTAGCTTGCGTTTTGCTGCGTTTTGATTCGCGCCATCGACACAAAACCGGGAACCCGCATTTGGCAAAACCGGGTACCCGGTTTCGGAGCTGTAACTTTTGGATTTTCTCTGACCCGGCGTCTTGGGAGGTTGCGTTTTGGTGCGTTTTGGCTCGCGCCATCGATGAAAAACCGGGAACCCGCATTCTGCAAAACAGGGTACCCGGTTTCGACGAGCAAAAGTTCTGACCCCGCGTCTTGGGGTCTAGCGTTTTGGTGCGTTTTGAGGTTTGAAAAAAAAATTCTTTTAAGTAATTGTCCGCGCCGTCACAGCGACGCGGAACCGGGTACCCGGATTTTCGAAACCGGGGGAAGCTGTGATGTCGGTTTTGAGTATTTTAACCTAGTTTTCCTAGCCTCTTCTGCAAGTTTTTACCTAAAACGCACCAATAGCTTTCCCACCTCCGAAAATCATCAACAAAACCTTTATATATCATCAAATCCCACCCTCTTTCACCACATAAACACAAAAACAACTCACCTCCTCTCCAAAATAACATCAAATCCTTAGTTTTTTCCAAGATTTTTCTTCACCCAATTCTTTCTTCTCCCATTAAAATTGAACAATACCCATCTCATATTCCACATAGTTCTTCAATTCCTAAGCCTCAAAACATCAAATTTCTAAACTTTTCTCTAAGTTTCTCACTATTTGAAGTTTTGAGTTTGGGGTGGAAAGAGATGACTAATAGAACTGGTGATTTCCGAAGAACTGCTCCTAGAAGAACAACCACCATTGGTGGTACCAAAGATCAAGCTATTGAGATTCCTGATTCGCGTCCTAAACGAAAAATTGATGAAGTTAAGCTTGATCCCAAGAGAAAAGAAATCACAGGTCAAAAGAGAAGATTAATTGATGAGCCAGAAAGTGAGAAGGAACAAGAAGAGGAAATTGAGAAGAACATTGAGGATGAAACTGAACAAGAGGTTCCGGAAGTTCCAGTTCAACAGAAACCTTCGCGTATGAAGATGTGGGCCCACAAGCCTAAGAGGGTTTACACTTGTTGGAATACTCAGGCTCGTGAAAGAATTGAATTTTTGAAGTTTGGTGAGGAGACAAATTTTCCTAAGGGTATTATGAGTAGTGAACACAAGGAATATGCTGTGACTTGTGCTAAGTTTGGTTGGAAAGAATTACAAGAAAGGAAGCTTGAGTTTTTTCCTACCTTGGTGCGAGAATTTTATGAAGGTTTAGCTACCTCCCGTGACGCAACTGATATCCGCAAAAAGGTAGTTCCTTTCTCTATTGAGCGTATTCGAAAATCCTTGAAATTACCCAACTTTTCTGGAACATGTCCTTTCCAAGAAACTCTTAATGACCCTTCTTTCAATTTTGAATCCCTTTGGGGGACCGTGCTTGTTAATGGGGCTTGCCCAATTCCTGAAGGAGAAAGATATCCTGGACAGTTTTACAGCAGTAGTCTGACACCTCGTGCGAAGGTTTGCTCTCGTTTCATAATACCCACTTTCTTTGGTATTAAGCACACTTCCGAGTTGAAGAAAGAGCATATATTTGTTATTAAGTGTGTTTTGGAGGAGAAACTGATAGTCCTAGAGGGGGGGTGAATAGGATTACTAATAAGATTAATGCCTAATTAAAAAATCTTTTGGACAATTATAAGTTTAAGAGAAAAACTTCTAAGTCAACTAATTAAACCAAACTCTTATAGGATCATGCAAAGGTAAGATAGAGTTTAGATATAAAAGTATAACAAGTAAATCGACAATCCAATATCTTAAAACTACTCTAGAAGACTATATGTTAGATATCCTAGATAAACACTATCATATAACTCAAGCTAGCATATTATCAAACATATAGAGTGCGGAAAGTAAATAGAGTAGGGATAGAAAGATACACACGATTTATAGTGGTTTGGTTCCCTACATCCACTACCTAAGGAAGCCTCCTTAGGATTTCAAGCTTTTCACTAAGCTTCCGTGTCTCTCTTAACCGGGTCGAGAACACAATAACCTTTACAAACTCTTCGATAACACGCAGGACAAACCACTTGTGTAATCACAACACAAGGACACCAAGTATACTCCCTATACTTGAATTCTCTCTTAATCTATCTATTACAAGACCTAGACTTAAGAGGATAGCAACAAAGTGTTTAAAGGTTTGCTAATAAAAGCTTGTAACTAAAACTCCTAAAAGAGTGGATATGACTATAAGCTTGTTTACTCCTCTTGAGTGGATAGAACCTTGTGGCTTAATTGATTAACTCCTTGAAAGGATTTATAAGCTCACTAAGATTGAATTTGACTATGTATAGCACTTGACACCTTCTTGAATGATAGCAATTAAGCCCCTTAATGTTTGTAATTAGTTGGTGTAGTTGTAGCCTTCAAAGAGCTTCAATTTATAGTAGAAAATGGCTTCCAACGGTCATAAGACTTGGTTCCAACGGATCTATTAATCTCCCAACGGATATATTTCTTATGACTTGTCTTTTGTGCAGAAAACCCTTTCTTGCGGTGTACCGCAAGATTCGTGCGGTGTACCGCGCTTCAATGGTTTGATTTTCTAGCATACTGACGGGCTAGCCTCTGCACCGCGCCCTGGTCCGCAAGCTTGGTCCGGTGTACCGCACCGGTGTACCGCGCCAAGTAACTTTGAAGGATAATGACTTGGATCAATAAATCTTCTTCACGAAAGTTGTTAGAAACATCATTCTAAGAATCTTTGAAGTTGATCACTAAAGCTAAATCTCAATATTCATAAAGATAAGGTTAATAGCATTTGTATGAGAATTAGTAGCTTAAGATAAAACAATAAAGATGATCAACATGATAAAGAAAGAGCTTTTTGATGAATTAGAGTGCAAGAAAGAAAGTCAAAAACAATAGAAATTAGCACACTAAAACACAAGAGGATTTGTCACATTAAAACAACCTATTAAGGGAGGCTATATGCCAACAGAAACCAATTGACGTTGCTAAAATTATTTATGACACAATCATGGAGTTCGCGAAATCCCCAATGAAACAGCAAAATCTCAAGTTCCCTTGCACTATTACGCAATTGTGTCTAGACGCAAAGATTCCGCGTAAGAACGCATATATTGACAGTGTTTCAGTTGGTGTGAGTATAGCATTGAGCACGATCAAGAATATCCATGAGGAAGCAACACGAGCTACCAAGAGTCCTAGAACTCCTCTATCAAAGAAAGCTAAAACTGTTCCTGAGTTGGAATCGAAGATTCAAGTGTTGGAAGAGAACCAAGAGAAGATGATTGCTACCTTTGGAAACGTTACAAAATAATTGGACCTGCTTCGAAATTTGATCCTAGGCGTAAACACACTCCAAAACGCTATTTATGATGCTGTACGCGAGATTAAGGTCCAGAACGCAACACCGGTAACCAGCCACGCGCTGGTTAAGATACGTTTTCTAAACCTTCCTCTTAGTGTAGATTAGTTTAAATGCTTTATTGAGTCTTTTTGATTCGTGGGGACACGACTCGTTTTTTAGTTTGGGGTGGGGTTCGTTGCCTCATCCCAGTTTTTATGTGTTATTTATTTTATTTGCTTTCAATAAAAGAATTTTCGGAGTTGCGTTTGACTGTAGAAATTTTTAAATATCCCTTTAAGCATACTTTTGATGAATCTATGATAGTAAATAGTGGACTTTAGGGATTGATATAAAACGCATTTAGAATTGCATGCAAACATAGGTAATTAATAGGAAGAATTAATGAACAATGCAAATGAAGTAAGCTTGTACTTAAGGAATATGTTTGGTGTGTAGAACGTGAAATCCTAATTAGTAGAGAACCCACCTAGATATGAACTAAAGACAAGCTATGTACTTAGGAAAATGATAGAGGCAGTTCTTTGTTAGCCATTTGTGCCTTTTTAGCCTTCTATCCCTTGTATTAATTATTATCCATCTTAGCCCACTTTGAGCCTTTAGCCTTTTCTTTGTAGCCACGATATAAGCCATTATCCCTTAGATTATTAGGCATGACCATATGACCCGCACTTGAATCACAATCCTGAGACATGTCTCGAGCTTGAGTTTGGGGTGATGGGACCACTTATGGGGAATTAAATGGGTAGGGATTGATGTGATTTGTAGTGTAGCACAATTGCAGATGATATATACTTGTAACCCTTTGCCGGGAATGAAGAAAAATGAAAAAGAAAGAAAAAAATGAAAAATTCGAAAAATCATACAGTAAGGACCGGGTACCCGGATTCACCAAAACCGGGAACCCGGTTTGCGTCTGTATAAAAAAAAGAGAAAAGGAAAGAAAAAGAAAAATACATATGAATAAACACCCGGCAAAGTGGAAATTTTCTGAAAAATCATCTTATCTATAGTGGGTAGACATGGGACGCTAAATTGTTGCGTATATGGGTGAGTGAGAACATCTTTTGAGCGATAACTCAAGCTCGAGGACATTGTTGATGGTAAGTGAGGAGAGAGCCAAAAGCTCACTTCAAATTTACCAAATATACATCCATACCCGTCCTTAAGCCAATATTATAACCATCAAGACCTCGTGATTCCTAAGTATATAGTGAATTTATGATTCTGTTGATAGGGAATATAATAGGTGGAGCGTTCAAAGCGATTTAGGATTAATGACCACCCTATAGCCATCATACAGATATGAGTACAAGTGTAATCTTCAAGCATTGCGACTTTAATTTTATGATTGAGATTATTCATGTTTGATGTTGCATTTTAAATGTATGTGTATATTAGTTTCTAAAGTTTGCTTATGAGATTTATCTTAAGACTTGCTTTAGGTGTATTTGCTAGCTTCTACTTGTCTATACGCTTACTTCTCTGTGAATGATAAATCCTTCAACTCCGGCTACAAGAGTCCTTAATAATATTTACTTCCCTAAAGACAATTTTATGAAAGTTAAATTACATCAGAGGAGAACTTAGAGTTGGGCTAGCATTATGGAGAGTATGGATTTTATAAAAATATATGGGATTCACCAAATTGGGGATGAGAAGCATATCAATACTTGGGATAACAAGTAAGTTAATAACATTTGGAAGCTTGCAAAACTAATTGATTGCAATGTGACCAAAATCAACCAACTTTGGAAACATAATTCTCATGATTGGGATTATGAGATACTTGATAATCTTCTTCCTTAGACTATTAATGATATTACCAGAAGTCACATTGCTAATATCGATGTGAATGATAAATTAATCTGGCCTTATTTAAAGAACGGATTGTACACTACGGAAACATGGTATAAAGTTTTTATGGATGAACAAGTTTTAAATCAACCTTAATCGGCCAGGAATGTAGAAAATATTAATACTACTTTATGGAAAATTGTTTGGAATTATAATATTCCAAACAAAATCAAAATTTTCATATGAAAAGCATGTAAAAACGCTTTACTGACAAATTAGAATCTTTACAAAAAGAAAATGTGTTGATTCTAACAAATGTTTATGGTGCCAGGATTGTATAGGTACAGTGGATCATCTTCTTATTTATTGCAATATTAGCCAAGCTTTTTTGGATAGGCTCATCTCTACAGATAAAAGTTGACACAAATTTTAAAAAAAAAATTGAGTGATTCGTTTCCACATATTGTTAACATATTTACTGAAGAAGGTTGGGATAAAAGGGTGGTTATCGAATACATTATGGTCAATATGTGAAACATATAGAAAGCAAAAATGGAAGCAAATCATGAGGTTAATAATATTGATGGTGATAAAATCCTTTTTTCTACTAACAAACTTATGAATGAGTTACATGATGTAGTATGGAGATCAACTAATTACACAGAAAATCATAATACACAAGAAATACTCAATCCAACAGAAGACATATCAAAGGCCGAGTCGTCTATCTCGTTCTATTGTGAGGCCTCTTTTATAAATCTTACGAAACTACAAGAATCAGAGTTATCTAATATCATAAATATAAGAAAGTGTAAAATTCAAATCAAAGGCATGGTATTATGCGACTCAATCTTGGAAGGTGAAGTTTTGGTAGTTTTAAAAGCAACAGAAAGATGTCGTGAATTTCCAGATGAAGACAAAACAATATTATCTGATAACTTTGATCTCATCCAAGGTATTAGGTAGGTATCAGCAGCGAGCCAAAAACCCGAACCGATTATCCGAGATATTTTTCAGATGATCGGTAAATTTGGGCATATCACCTTTTGTCACATTCCTAGAAGGATGAATGGCCAAACGGACCTGCTTGCTAAAAGTGCTAGGCACATAGCAACCCGGCAACCTCAAAATTGCAACGAAACACTCTTCATCGATACTTTTAATAGAATAGGAATTGGCTAATTTATTTCATATGGTTTTTTCTTTTTTCTCTCCCGTCCAAAAAAAGTGTATGTTTGCTTCAAAAATGGTACACAAAATATTATTTTTAGTATAACTAACGGCTTAAAAATAAATTTTGCTCTATTCTATTCTATTTATAAATACTACTCACTTAGCCACGTGTTGATGGAAGATTATTACTAGTCACCAGTAAATGTGACTTTAGGAAAAGCCAATAAAGATAGTAAAAAATGGCATAAATTTAGTTATATAGTAACGGATAAAGTAGCCACTTCACTTCTCGTGACACTTTGTTTTTTCACTCTTTACTTCATATACCCTTTACTCTCAGCTTCTCCAAGAACAAGTTCAGTCGTCACTCTTCAGGTAATTTCTTCAAATCAAAACCTTAGCTCTAATTCTTCATCAAATATCTTATTGTTTTCATCTTTCTTCCTTCTAATATGTAATTTATATCTAATAAACCATGTTTATTAAAAAGTAGAGTTATTAAGCTGCTGGATCTGTCCATAGTTATGAAATTAAATAGATACCTTTTGTTAATCTGTAAGCTATTAAATTAATTTAGCTTCTCTTTAGTTGTAGATCAAGAGATCCTTAAAATACTTTATTTGATGATCATACACCCTTTTATTTCATATTATTTCTGATTTTTTTTTTATGATTTCAACCCGTATTAAGAGTTTTTTATGATCTATTCTGCTCTGGTTCGTGCTCGATTTGTTGTAATAAAATTGACTTTTTATAAGAAAAATATGTAATCATAAGTTGTAAATAACAAAAGAAGAAAAATACATTTTTAAAAATTCTTTTTGTTTTCTGTAAAGGCAAAATGCAAGGAATTCGAACAATGTTTTCTCACGGTAGCGTACTAAAAAGTGCTGTTTTGGGACACATACGTTTGATCAATCCAGCAATTAAACCACGTTATCAATCAACAACCTCTGCTGCTCGTATTGAAGAACATGGTTTCGAGAGTACCACCATTTCTGATATCTTGAAAAGTAAGGGTAAAGGTGCAGATGGATCTTGGCTTTGGTGTACTACTGATGATTCTGTATACGATGCTGTTCGATCCGTAAGTATCTTCCATATATTTTATAATATGTTTTTACTCCTCTGAGAAAATATTATGAGAAAGAATTTTGTTAATCGTAGATGACTCAACACAATGTTGGAGCTCTTGTGGTGGTTAAACCTGGGGAGCAGCAATCAGTTGCCGGGATCATTACTGAAAGGGGTATAGCCGTATAGGGGTATATTTGTCATTTTTAAGGAGATAAAAATACTAATAATTTGCGATTTTGTAATTTTTCAGATTATCTTAGGAAAATTATAGTTCAGGGAAGGTCATCAAAGTCGACAAAAGTTGGTGATATTATGACTGAAGAGGTAAGTGTTTTGTTTGTTTGATTTGAGTAACTAATGATTACTAAATATGATGTAATTACAGAATAAACTTATTACTGTTACGCCCGAGACCAAAGTTTTGAAGGCAATGCAATTAATGACAGGTAAGTATTTTTATTAATTTTTTATAATTTGAAATTCTTGATGTTTGATTTAATTTAATTTGTTGACAGATAATCGGATCAGGCATATTCCAGTGATCAATGAGAGTGCAATGATAGGGATGGTTTCAATAGGAGATGTGGTTCGTGCTGTGGTGAGTGAGCATAGAGAAGAGTTGGAGCGCTTGAACGCGTTTATACAAGGAGGTTATTAGATATGATGATGACGAGAATGAGAATAAAAGAAAACTTAAGTGTGTTTTGTTGTGTTGTGTTTGAGTGTTGGACAAGTCACAAGTCTCTTGTAAATATGATGTTGCGTGCAAGTACTAGTATGAGATGAGATGTTACCTCAAAATGCAACTTCTGAATTTGAGAGACTAATAATAATGTAAACTTAACTCTCTTCATTACCATCTCAAACACTTTGTTATGGTCTTTGTTGTATGTCAAACTAGCACTTGGGGATAAGTTGGTATTTGGTTCTTAAATGACTAGAGAAGTTAGGTAGCTTTGATATATGAAAATGAAGGTTGATATTATCAAAGACTGAGCCTTACTAGGTAGTAGGTGTCTTTGTATCTAGACCAAATTTCCTTTTTGGGTCCCTAATTAATTAAATAATATTGTAGGTAACAGGGGCCACTATCAAATTAAAACTGAATTTAATTGCTGAAAATGACCACTTTTATTTACTAAAACTAGATTTTAATCTACACAAATTTCTAATCCTTCTACAATGACAAGTTTTTAGTGAGGATTTTTTGGTGTAATGGTATTAGAAATGCAATGTTAATCTTTACGGAATTTTGTTCCTATACTTGGTACAAGTTAAAAGGTGTGGGATTCTGATTATCAAAGAAAACAAAATCTTATGAATAACAAAATCTTATGAATAAGGTAAAATGTTATTTCATCTCATTAATTAATTTATTCATAATTTCAAAATTTTAGTAAATAAATATTTTTTTTCACTTTCATTGCTATAATTGCTATATGTCTTGGAAAAAAACAATAATAACGTCGTCAATTATTTTAATTTTGAAGTTATGAATTGAAGGGATATTTTTATTATTACTAATCTAATTTTCACGTATAATATAAATTTTTTTTTTTTTAAATATTTGTGTCAATGTTTCCTCTTTATATATATACACATATCAAAGAGGAAGATTTTCATTTACCTCTTGGCCTAAAATCTTTTTGTTGGATTTGTCTTTTTAATTATTTGTAAACTTTTTCGTGGGAAATAAATCCAAGATAACATGTTATTTTATCACTACTTTACGTTTGACATTATTATTAGTGATAAACTTCTTTCAAGATTTTTTTTTAAAAAAAATTCTAAAGTAAAAATATGTTATTAAAAACAATATAAAAATATTTTATTTAATATTTAATAAATTATCACATATTAGGTTGAAAAATTCAATGACAAAAAGGTTAGACCTTATTTAGTTATCCATACAATGTTACTTTATTTCCAACTATTTCAATACTTTTAACATATATAACTTTTTTGTACTCCCTTTCTCCTTATTTTTACCAAATTCTTCACCTCTATAATCCTCCATCATAGTTGCCACCTTTCTTCGTTGATCCACCATTATTTTGTTTCCTTTTTAGTCTTTTTCCTTTTTAGCTTTCTACTGTTTCCATTTTAGTCTTTCCTTATTAATCTTTTCATTTTAGATTTTTAGTCTTAACCAGTTTCCTTCTTGTTTTTAGTGCATTAATGACAGTTGAAGACGTTTAGTTCAGTTTTTCCGATCATTAATAATCTATCAGTGTCTTCTCTCAATTTCATTGACTCTCTCTCTCTCTCTCTCGTAAACTGACAACACGTTTCAAAATGTGTCGATCATTACCATAGCTTTGCACGTTATTCACTCTTTTTTGCTTTTTCTGAGTTATATTTGATGCCAAGTTCTTCAATTTCTGGTGTTTAATATCAACATCATATTTAGCATTAATCAGCCCATATTTTTGCGTAATTTTTTTTTTTGTCAATGCCTAAATTTCTAGAGCTCTTATTTTTAGTATTTCTCATTCATTTCTCAACCATTTTACTCTTTTTGCTTCTCATAATACCACCCAAACGAAGGAAGAAAAATATTGTCATTTAATTGGAAAAGTTTGGATAAGAGTGTATTTGGTGTTTCTCCTTTTATACCTCATGTAAGTAAGGGTTTTTCATTGGTAGAATAGGCATTTCATATTCAATCACATAAGAAATTGGGATTTATACTTTAGTTTTGTCCCAATTAAGGAGGATATGAATAACGGGTATAATAGCCCTGCAAAGTGTGATATTTTGGTTAATTTGGCCAATAAATTTGTAAGGTCAGGGGAGGGGGTAGGGGAGAGCATGGGTCGGTTTTACCCGGTTTTAAGGTTAGGGTAAACCAAGGGTAATATATTTCGGTTCAAGTAATTGCCAGGGTAACCCAAGGGTAGGGTAAAAAAAAGTTTACCCTCGGGTTAATTTGGTTTACCCTTCGGTTACCCTCGGTTTACCCTCGTTAGACAACATTAGTCAAACTCTTTTTTAACGCATGAAAAAATTAAATAAATGAGAAAATTTGAAAACACTTATATCATTATACTTCGAAAGATCAAAGATACAATCTTGACATTAGAAACAAAAAATCGTGAATCGAATACACTTCAAAATAAATTATGCATGTTTGGAATAGCCGAGAAGCCAAATGAAATGACTTATCAAATGTACATGTTTTGTATTTTTTTATTTACACGGTTTTTCGGTTTGGGTAACCCCAACCCAATAGCTTGGGTAATATATAGGTAAAATACATGGACCCGAAAAATCATAAGATAATCCGATAGGTTAGGTTGGCCAAGGTAAAGTTAACATATATTTTGGTTCGGTTTGGTTAAAACTAACACGGTTTTTCGGTTTTGTTAACATTTTGCTCACCCCTAGGAGGGGGTATGAATATGACATTAATCTAATCAATGTCTAATTAAATATTAATCACTCCTAAGCTAAGGAGATAAGGTTGAACAAAACATATAGGACAAAATCTAAGGATGTATGTTATATGATGTTCCTAAGAGTTTGTCTACAAGGAAGAAATGTACTAGGAGAGTTAAAAAGCTAGCTAAAGATGTTAAGGCTTAAGTTTAATTAGGAAATGGATGATCAAGCTAAAACTATGGAGTGAGGAGTACTAAGTGATCATCTATCTAATGGAGATAAGGATAAAGCCTAAATAGAATAATCAAGGTTCAAAAAAACTCTAAGAAATGATACTAGGAGTGCTCTTAGAAATTTGGTTGCCTAGAAGGTTTAGATACTTAAACTTGAGGTATGATATGAAAAGATGGATTAACCTAAAAGGTAAGTATCAGTAAGCATATACCAAGGGGTAGACAAAAATATCCTAAGAAAACTAAGTTAGTCTAGCTTAGTCAAAATTTTAAGGTGTGAATATACACTTAAGTGTGATAAGGATACTCTTAAACTTTCGATCAAACACTAAGTGATTTAAGAAAATGATAGAAACGTGTGAAAATCAACCTAAGATATATAAAGTGTGTAATAAGTAAAGAGATTAAAAGAAAGATATTATGCAAGCATCTATAGTTGGTTTTGTTTCCTTACATCCACTGCCTAAGGTAGCCATCTTAGGATTTTCAAGTTTCTCCACTACAGCGAGGTTTTTCCGGGCTACACTACAACCTAAAAGTTAGACTTTTCACGGGCTTAATCACAACCTCAATGATATATTTTGATGGGATCAATCACCGAACCTTAGCGTGATTTTTAACGGGCTCAATCACGGAATATAAAATGAGACTTTTGTCGGTTAAGTCATAACCTGTACTCGAAAGACTCAATCTAAGCCACTTGTGTAATAACATATACAAGTAAACCACTTTCGTTGGGAAGCCTTCTCCTCGAACTCAAATCCGATCTCGATCTGTTATACTTTTCTCTTGGATATTCAATCCTAATCTATAGTTAGAGCTAATCTATCTTGAATAATGAATGTTTTAGTACAAAGATAGTGGATGGATACTTCTAATGAGTTGATATAAAAATCGATACAACAAGTTTGATTTTATGATATAAAATGAAAATAATAACTTGTGAATGTTGTGGAATGACCGCTTGAATGATGTGAAAATTTGTGCGGAAAGAAGAGGTAAGTTGTGCCTTGAAGGAGACTCATATGTAGTTCAAGGAGAGCTTCCAACGGTAATATCTGAGCTCCCAACGGTCATAAACGACTCTATTTTTCTGCTACAAAAAGACAAAACAGGTTACTGTTTTCCCAAAAATGTTATGTGTCGTTTTGTATCGGGGTGTTGGTTTAAATGGTTGCAAAGTTGTTGAACCCCGTTGTTTCTCATGCATTCTACTATACTATAAATTTCTCAAAGGAAAAAGATTTAGACATGAAAGTTGTCGGAAATGATATTTTGAGAAAATTTGTAGTTCAACTGGAATTCCAATTCGCAATGTATAAAAAGTTATGGTAAGAAATGTGCAAGATATCATGTTTCAAAGTGTGCAAGTAAGTGTGTTTTTTCCGAACTTTACCCTATGTTCCATTGCTCGAATGAAAAGATTTCCCTCATGAGATTTCTTTAAATTTCAGTTGTGAAAAAGTTTGTAGATGACTTTGAGAGCTAATTCGAGAAACACGAGAAGATATGACAAGTAAGTTCCAGCAGCTCTCTTAAGATGATCACATTTTGCCCAAAAAGCATTATGTCGTATTGCACAGATCGGGTGACCGTTTTTGTCCCTAATGCCTATTTTCCACGTGACATCTTTAGTATAACAGATATTATTTCAAATGGTCTTGAAACGTGTTGTAGATAAAACGTTATATACTGCTTTTTTTTATAAAAAAACGTTATATTCCGTTTTAGTTTGGCATCCTGGTTTGAGAGATGTCAAGGTTGTTGACCATGTTTGCCTCTTTTTTCATTTAACTCGAATTTCTGAAGCATAAGAAACAACGCTGTCTTTTTCTTCACCAAAACACGGTATTACCATTTTCTAGCGAAAAATGGTTTCCTGTTTTGGATCTGGGTAACGGTTTAAGAGATGTAAAGGTTGTCGCTTATGATTGTCTTGACATTTCACCTATCTTTCATTTAATAGCTTGGATTGAAAATCTTTTTTCACAAGAATTGTAGGATATGAGATTCTATGAGAAAAATTAATACAACTCAAGAGTTAAATCACCACACACAAACACATATATCAAGACATGTGGGTAGAAAATATCAAATGAAAGATGTGAAAAAAGTGTAATTTACTAAACATACAAGATGATTTAGAGACATGTGATATATGTATGTTCCATCCAAAGAATAATAAGAGGTGGTAGAGATGAGCATGGTTCAGTTTATTTTGATTTTTGACCAATCTTAGAACCAAACCGAATGGGAAGGGTTGGGAGTTAGCTAAACTCTGATAGGATAAAAGGGATTTTCCCCTCAAGAAAGTAGTATAAAATGGCCTAACAGGGGATGAGTATGACCAAATCAAACACTGCATAAACCTTAAACCTTATCTTTACCACCTCCAACAATGATGTTTCATAGACCATCACCAGAACTTAGAAACCCTAATCTTTGAGATCATCAACCATTATTACAAGGTTCACTACAAACACCAATGAAAATAAACATAACAACTAAAAAAGTTTCAATAAATAAAAAGACAAAGTATCAGAAACATTAAAAGTCACAAGCAAATAACAAAACCAGTATTTTCACCAAACTAGGTTGATTAAAGGCACTACAATTACACAACATTCTATCTGGTAGTATTAGAATTTTTCTGTTTGGCCTTCTCAATAAGTGGTCTCAACTGTTTCTTCTCAGCAAGCATCTTCAAAAAATTAAACAAAAAAGGAATATAATTATGCTTCCTTCTTATATTCTCAGTTCTCCATTTCTTAAACTTCTCTTCCTCCATTAATATCTTCTCAGTTGCACCTTCAATCCCACCATTAATCTCCGAAAGTGATTTATTCAAAGCTTCAACTTTATTACCATCAACTACTCTTTCACTTTGTACAGCAGCTAATTGTTGTAAAATACGTTCTCTATTCCTTTGAAGCTCCTTTAACTCAACTGTATACATATCTTTCCGATTCTTAATCACAGCTAATAAATTAAACCTTATTTCATTCTGTGAGTATTTTTCAATACGTTCTTGAATAACAGGTTGAACCATTTGTAACCAATTCATATCCCCTGGCCCACCTGAGTATTGTCCAAGACTAATGGGTCCTTCTTTTAACCCATCTAGCTCGTATAATACACCATCTACAGGTAAATAGCTTATGAAATGATACACATCATCATCTTTTCCAGCAGCTTTTTGTTGCTCTTCTGGTATGAATGGTTCAGGTCTTGCGAAACTATTATGAGCGGCTCGGATTGCTTCACTGTTATTTATAGCTAAGCCTTTTAATTCAGGTGGGAAATTTTTAGTGAAGTCTTTTAAAGCTGTTAATTCAGGTCCAATTTCAACATCTAAACAGTTTAGAAGAATTGATAGAATTGCTTGAGTTGCACATGCATTGTTTATCACCTGTTAATATACAAAAACTAAATTTTTTTTGTTCACTTTATATGAAAGATTCAAAAACTGACCTGACTAGCAAAAAACAAGTTAGGGTTTGGATCTTTAATAACAACACGATCATCTTTTTCACCAGGGCGCCATTTGAAAAGGAATATTAATCCATGAACTGGCCTGTAAATTAGAAAAATCTGGATTTAAGACCACTAAAGCTAAAGTATAGGTAGCTAAATTAAATTTACCTAAGACTGTCAAGAGATTCAGTATCAAGTGAATACAACTCCTCGACCTGTTTGAGCAAATTTTAAGTATTAGTTGCATATGTTCTCTGTGATTTGATATAAAATATCACTTCAATAAAAGCCTCCTTAATTATAAATCATACCTGTACACCTTTTACACCCATTTGCTGTATAAGCTCAGTGAAAACTCCTGTGTAACCCCACAATTTTATTAGAAAATTACACGAATGAACAATCTATTGCGTCTAAAAAAACCCTAATTGTGCCACAAAGGGCTATTTTAGTTAATCAATCGGGTACCCTAAGCATTATAACAGAGTTATATACTTTCAGTGCATTAATTTAGAAGGGGAAGAAAACAAATATCAGAATATACCTGGGTCAGACTCAATTGTGCACCAAGACATGATGAATTATCCTTCAGCTGTAACAAGCAAAGCAAAAAGAAATTTTAGCTCAGATAAATTAATTAAAACAATTTCATATATAATTAGAAATCATAAATATTTCCTTTTCTAAAACGCACTCACTCTAAATCAAGCCAATAATTAAAAAAAGAAAAATCATAAATTAGGTTTTACTAGACTAAAATTATAAAATAGACTGAGGAGACAGGCCCAGCCGTATTACATCAAAAACAAAAAACAGAAAAAAAACGTAGAATATGTAGAAAAACCCGAAAAAATAGGAAATTGAAATAATCGAGCTAATATTCTAATATTAACAGGAAAGCAAAATAAATATTACCTTTAATTTTGTTATATGGAGAAAACTTGTTTGTTGTTGATGGTGTAGCAGTTTTGTTTGGCGTGATGGCAGTAGCGGCCGTGAGAGGTGTGGGAAGAAGATGAGTTTGAGCTTAGTTGTTTGTATAGGTCAGAGGGTTTTTCTTTTTGGGTAATTTTGGGTAGACCCTTTTAGTTTTGGCTAACGAGTCTTACCTCCATATAACTCTATTGAGATATAAGAAGTACACCCCTTATGTTCATGATTTTATTTGTTTTTACTTATATTTTGAGTCAAAAGATATTGAACTAACTAACATCCCTATAATAAAAAGATAATACTTTAATGTAAAGTGTTATATTTAAAAATTGATCTAATTTAAAAATTCTCTTAAAATTCTTCCCCAAATACCCTCATATACATCATTTATTCATATAACATTAAAAATATATCAATGAAATGCATACAAACACATACTAAAGTATTTTTATGGTTACATATGAAAACCTCCATGTCAAAGATTAAACTCGATTAATGTACTGAACTAAGCTCAAACTTCATGAAATTCAGATCGACGAGTATGACAGTGCTTCTATAGTTGATCGTGAATGTGTCTATGCTGAAATTTTAGATCGGCAAGCATGATGCAATATCAACCATGGTGGTTGATAAAGTGTGAAACGTCCGGCCAATACACGAATGGTTGAACTTTTATATTCTCTATGGTTTTTGTAGAGCTAGATCTATCTTTTGTCGAGTTTGATGATCTGAAATCAGACAAAAGTCAGGACCACAAGAAGGTGCGTCTCCCAATGGCACTACGACAGTCAAGTCACCGAGAAATGATGTCTCTCCTTTTGTGATATATTTAAAGACTTAAGAGACGTCATTTGGGTTGATTTTTTAGGTTTAGTTGTGGGATTTATCCCTTCATTTGGTGTTATTTGAGTTTTAGCAAATCTTGGACGATAAATATATTGTTGGAGCAATTTGAGATAATTTGTGTGACAAGTGTGAAGATCCTAGATACATGGATGATATTAGACCCTAAGATGAAGATGTGAAGTAAAAAAGTCACGAAGAAATCCAAGACAAAACGCAAAAGGAGCTAAGAAGACCATTTAAAAAACAACAAAAATTGTCGGAAGAATGTTTTCATCGAATTTTTGTAGGTCATGACTCATAATGTTCAAGGATTTGCGCGTGAATTTTAAATCTCAAAATATCCCTTCGAGTGGAGATCGCGGAGAAGAAATATTCGCAATTTGCAATCGAATTGAAGAAGTTATGGGTGTTTTATTGACAAGACCAGAAGTTGGTTATATTTATAAAGCTTGGTAGCAAGGCAACACCCTATTTGACAATCCTTACATAATTGGTAGTGTAATTATTCCTTTTTTCAACTTTTAAGAGAATTATGTCTCTTTTATATTTTTTTTTCTTTATTGTATTATGAACTAATTCAGTTAGTAGTTTGAGATATGGTGTCGCCTAGGGTGTGATAAAATATGATATAAATACAGTGCAAATAAACACCCTAGACTGAGCACGGTTCTGGAAGTATACAGATTGTATGCAAGTTTTAATGAATAAGTAGAATTCGTTCCTCAAGGACTACGAAGGTTAAGAAGAACTTATGCAAATATTCAAGTGCAAATAATTAAGCTAGAACAAATAATACGCAAGTAGAAAGAAGGGATAGATAAATATTTATTTGATTTTCAATAAAGGAAAATTAAACTAATAAACTAAAAGACAGAAAATAAATAAAAGAAAAGAAAAGAAGATAGTATGAAAGTTTAGCTTGAGTAAATAGCATGTAATCCCCACTAGTTTTGCCGTTCTAAACATGTAAGGGTAAATTATGTAGTATTTCAATAATCGGTTCCAATTGCGCTAGGTAGTTTTAAATAGGGTTTACATGTGTCAATAAGGAGTCCTAAGCAAACTGTTCCTGCAATTGGTAAAATAGCAATACACTAAACCATGGTGATTATCTAGTTAGGTTGATTTGTCAGATCTAAACCGTACACTAGACGTTATGTGCTAAACATGTAATTAAACACCGTTGTCAATGGTGACCTAACTACTAGGTGGTAATTTTATATGGCTGCAGTCCACAAGAACACAGAATATAAAGCCAAACACATAAACAGAGAATAAAAACAAAAATTCAATTTAAAACATAGAATTCCCAAATTAGATAGATGTCAATCAAACCTAGGGTTCATACATATATGCTAAAACTCAAGCTAAATAGAATTTAGTTCATACTAAGAAAAGAAAAGAAAATAATTACAGAATTAAAGGTTGAAGGAGACATAATTGATGCACAGCTCCTTCCAGACTTCTCTTCTTGTTGTAAGCTTCTTCCTAACCTTAAGGTATGGTCAAGGATGATTTTCTAATGTTAAGAGGTTGTATTTATAGGGTATAGGAAGACCTAATTCGTTTTCTTGAAGAAGAAGGTAAGTAATGGACTCCTAGCCCAACTCAAATTCGTATATAGATTAGGATAATTACTGCTGACTTGTTTTTACCATATCTTCTTCATTACTGGACCGTTTTTTACCTATAAGATGTTAAAAGAATCCTCACGGAACTATCTACGTCCCTATGAAAGGTATCTTCCAGAATCGGCTCGGTTTTGGAGTTATCACCACTTCTTTAGACGTAGCTGCAGAAATTCCGATTTATTTGACAGCTTTTCCTTTTCCTAATTGAACTCTGTTTCCTTCTATCTCCAATTTCCATGTTTATCCTCTTTCCTTTAGCTCTTAGACTTTGACTTGGACTCTAATTAATTACCATATATCTTTAAAGCTTCACACTAAATAAATAATTAAACCCAATATGCTCTAAAAATAATAAATAATCAATTCAAGGCCCAAAATAGGAAAGTGTACTAAATCAAGCTAAAATCGACCTATAAACTAATAAATATGCCTAAAATGATGTCCCGGAAATAGATTTTATTATCACAAATGAGGAGACATCAAGACCCCCAACTCAAAGTTGTATCGTCCCGATACAATAAAAGTAAAGAACAGTAGGGTAGTCAAATAAACAAGACGAAGAAGTCAGGGGAGAATAAGAACAGAACACAATGAATGATCCTAAAGCATAATATCTAAAAAGTCCCATGTAGTAATGCTCAAGAGATAATGCCCAAATATGCTTAATATACACATAATCAACAATCCACAAATTCAAGTCCAGATTAATTTCGCAATGCCAGAAGGAGAGGATGATAACTTAGTTCAGGTTACTGGCTATAGGTTATTCATAGGTCCTAATATAGTGTCCAATGTTCCAATTACCTACTACCTAATAGCTCAATTGTTTCTCCACCAAGTAGTTAGAAATCCTAAGGTCTTTCGTTATAACTTGGCTTAGGGACGGTGTGGTATATTTGGATAAATGAAAAGTGAGCTTTTGGCTCTCTCCTCACATTCCATCAACTAATCGCCATAGAGCTTGAGTCTTCACTATAAAATATTCTCACTCAACCCAATTTATTGATGCTTTTGATGTGCATCCCCAATAATCCCAATTAAAACCTTTTTTATGATGATATACAAAATCCACTTTGCCGGTCCGAATATATATTCTTTTCATATCAATTTTTTCTTTTGTATAGCTATGACTCTCTTTTTAATGTTCAAGATATCACACTATTTTTTCATATATATTCTATCTTTTTATGCCCTTGTTGGCAAATTTAGCTCGTAGCTTCTTTTTCATTCACTATTACCTCGGCAAAGGGTTACAATAATTACTTTTTCATCATCAATAAAATCACAATTACAATTTCCAAATCCCAATGTTCCCTAATGATGAAACCCACCACCCCAAACTCAAGCTCTAAAAATGACTTGTCTCAGGTTTTGCGATTCGAGTGCGGGTCATATAGATAAGTCCTACCAACTAAGGGTATGGATTATAACGTGTTTCAATAAAGGCTTTAGAAAGGCTCAGAGGGGCTAAGACGGATAAATAATAACAATAATCAAATAAAGGGTGAGAAGGTATAAAAGGCTTCAAGTGGTTTCAATATGAAAGAATTGCCTTATTCATTTTTCTAACTACCAGATTTTGTTACTTTTTCACTAATAGTTCATAGATAAGCGGGTTTTCAACTAATTTCAAACCTCACGTTCTACACACCAAATAACTCTCCCTAAGTTTCAACGTAACTTCTTAGCATTGCTCATTAACTTTTCTATCTTTTATTTCCTGTTTTCATACATGCATACTAAACAAATTTGTGACATATTTCAAAAACATACTACTTACTAACATTAACTTAATTAAAATCATGCTCAATAGGTACATTCAACATATTTTATGCCTATTTCAACCCAAATTTTTTTAAATTTTATGCAAAAAAACAGAAAAGGAAGATGAGGACAACGAATCCCGACCCCCAACTCAAAAATGAGCCGTGTCCCCACGACTCGAAAAAAACTCAAGAAAGAAATAAAATTTAAAATTAGCACACATATTGCAAAAAAAGAAATGGTAAGGAAGAAAGAAAACATACTCTTCGAGGCTATTACCTCGCCTTATCGACATCCAAGTTAGGATTTTGCTGGATTTTTCTTTAATTGCTCACGGAGTGTTTATGATGTACTCCTTTTCTTCTTTTGAAAGTTGCGTAATTACTCTCAAAACTTTAATGATCCAAGCATTGTCAATATTGTTACTCATCTTAAATTCACGCGTTTCTTCTTCACCCAAGTTCTTATTCGTTTTTCGATCAATACACGTGATCATTGTAGGATATTGCATTAAATAACGACATGGGAGAGACCGAAAATCGCATCACCTCCCCATAGATCAACTGTGCCACATCCTCTTCTTCGCCTCACAAAATACAATTCAACAAAAAGAACGTTTTTTAGAACGTCTTACCACGAACGTAGACCAACCCAATTCTTCCAAATCTCCATGAATCTTCTTGTATTCTCCGTTATCAACTTCTTCTTCAAATACTTTCTCATAAGCAAAAGGTAGTTCCTTTAATTGTTTCTTTGGAGAAGCTATCATGGCCATTGAAGCTTTCTCTTTTCCTATGGGTGCAGGGTCTTTGATCTGTAGAGGTTGTGTTGTATTCTTCACTAAAGTTGGAACCTTTTTGCCCATTGAATCAAACACAGCTAGCTGACCTCTCTTTTTGTGACCTATTTTACCCTTTGAATTGGAACTAGAACTTTCTTTACTTGATTTCTTCTCAATAAAATCCAATACCTTGCTTTTATTCATCTCCCTTACAGTAGATAATGTTTATGTTCTCTTAATCATCTCAATTGACCCCCAACTCAAAGCTTTAACCACTCTTGAAATTTGAAACTCTTGATTATTGGTTGAACAAGCTTAATTTGGGTTAGGAAAGGTGATTTGATGATGATTCTCTATATGGGTAAGATGGATTCTTCATGGATTGGTATGGATTAAGGAAATTACAGGATGAATTTCTGAAATTTAAGCTTTTGATTCTTGGATTCAATGTGTTTTGGTATGATATGGGTGGTTGAATCTTCTTTGTAATGATGTGGATAAAGGATTGGATGTGTTTTTATGTGATTGGGTAGTGTTTTGATGATTAGGGAAGGTTTGATGAAGCTTTAATGGAGTTGGGAGAGGTTTGGGGAAGAAAGAGAGGCTTAAGGATTGGAAAATTCATGTTATAACTCACCTCTTTCTTCTTTAAACTCATAAAAAAAAATTCTCCAGCGTTGCCGACCCGTATACCGATGAATCCACCGGGTTACCAGTGAGCTTGGAGTACCTCTCGGCATGAACCCCGTGTCAAAAACCCGTAGCCACGTGTTTTTTTTGTAGCCGCACCGGTATACCGGTCAAATGAGCGGCTTACCGGTGAAGTCCATAGGCTTACCGGTGAAATGAGCGGCTTACCGGTAGGAGGGTCAGATTTTCTCCGAATTTTTTTCTTTTTCTCCCTAACTCGATTTTCTTAGTACCTGAACATCAAAAACACTAATACCTTCCTCAAGAATGCAATATCAACTAAAAATAACTAAACTAAACATAAATTAAAAACATAAAAACATGAAAACATAAAAGAAACTACGTGTTGTCTCCCGTATAGCACTTTTGTTTAACGTCTTTTAAAGTTAGACGCGTTACCTTGATTACGAATGACGAAATTTCCACCCCTTGCCTCTAATTCCCACAAACTTTTCAGCTCGATTCTTCATGATCATGGATGGTTCCATCGAAGATTTCGTGGGAGGGGGTGAATCTAGTGGTAACTCTATTTCATTTGTAGCATTACACTCCTCTGGCAATCCATTCATCTTTTCGGTTTCTAAACTTCGTTTGTTAGACAGAATGTCCTTCATGAACTGACCATATTTTGACATTCTTGTGAGAGCTTCTACAAACGGGATGCTGATCTTAAACTCATTCACCATGTCAAGGAACTTCTTGAATTCTTTTTCATTGTTCTGATTTCTGACATGTGACGGGAATGGTGGAGAAGGACATGTGTTGGTTACCACTGGGCTCTCTTTCTTTTCTGGTGTCTTCTTTGGGACACTTATTTGTTCAACTACCTCTTCAACCTTGTTTTCAATTCTTTCTTCAACCACTTTTTCAGGAATAGAGGTTGGATCTGGTTCTACTCTAGGTGAAGGTAATTGATTTCCACTTCTTAATTCAACTGCATGACAAACACTGTCTTCTGGAACACAAGTATCACTTGGGAGTTGCCTTTTTGCAAAGATTTGAAGTTTATTCACCATTTGTGACATGGTATGCTCAATATTATTAAGCGCCTTGGATGAGTTTTGGCTTCTTTGCTCCCTTTCTTCTATTAAGTTCATTATCTTAGCCATGCTTGAATTCAAACTCGAAGGTTGCTCTTGTATGGTTTGCTGCATTGAATAAGAAAGTGGTTCTTGATAGGCTTCATTATAAATCAGCGCTTCTTGATAGATAGGTTGTGGAGGATAATAAGATTGTGGTCGTGGTTGATAATAAGTCTGTTGATTTCCGACCCAATTGTAATTCTGTGGGGGGTTGATAATCAGCGTAATTTCCTTGAGATTGATAATAACCATAATAATAATGGTTTCTTTGATAAGGTATAAAGGAATTTGAAGCTGGATTATTCATGCAATATTCCCACGAGTGATCTCTTGCTCCACAACTAGGACATGAAGGTGAGGTATGTACTAGATTTATCTGAGCTAGTTTTCGCGCTTGTTCTCGTAATTCCTCAAGTTGTTGGTTTAACTCTTTGAGCTTTAGAGATTCTAAAGTCTTTTTTTGTTTTTCTGATTTAATTGGCCAACTTCTCTTGGTTTCAAGAACGTACTCCATAATTAGCTTCTGTAGGATCTAATAATACGAAACTTCCCTTTCCTAAAAAAAATCTGCTCTTGCCTGGAAAAAAACCTGTAAAACAAAAACTAAAAAGACTAACGATGTAGTCCCCAGCAATGGCGCCAAAAACTTGGTGTCGCCTAGGGTGTGATAAAATATGATATAAATACAGTGCAAATAAACACCCTAGACTGAGCACGGCTCTGCAAGTATACAGATCGTATGCAAGTTTTAATGAATAAGTAGAATTCGTTCCTCAAGGACTACGAAGGTTAAGAAGAACTTATGCAAATATTCAAGTGCAAATAATTAAGCTAGAACAAATAATACGCAAGTAGAAAGAAGGGATAGATAGATATTTATTTGATTTTCAATAAAGGAAAATTAAACTAATAAACTAAAAGACTAGAAAATAAATAAAAGAAAAGAAAAGAAGATAGTATGAAAGTTTAGCTTGAGTAAATAGCATGTAATCCCCACTAGTTTTGCCGTTCTAAACATGTAAGGGTAAATTATGTAGTATTTCAATAATCGGTTCCAATTGCGCTAGGTAGTTTTAAATAGGGTTTACCTGTGTCAATAAGGAGTCCTAAGCAAATTGTTCCTGCAATTGGTAAAATAGAAATACACTAAACCATGGTGATTATCTAGTTAGGTTGATTTGTCAGATCTAAACCGTACACTAGACGTTATATGCTAAACATGTAATTAAACACCGTTGTCAATGGTGACCTAACTACTAGATGGTAATTCTATATGGCTACAGTCCACAAGAACACAGAATATAAAGCCAAACACGTCATTAAGCATAGTTTTTGCGAGTTAATGATAGATAAGTAGTTTCTGGGAACTGAGTCATAACGCATGTAATGTATCTTGCATAGAAACATTAATTAGATGATATAAAGGATTAGTACGCTATGCATGGAAGCAAGTTCGATCTTAGGGAGCCTTGAGCGGTGTGTGAAACGTGAAGTCTGAGCTACTTGAAACCCCACTTAACATATGAACTAAAAGTGACAACCTAATGAGGCCTAGTAGTTAGGAAAGTTATTAAAACAGTTATTTGATAAGCCACTTTAAGCCTTTAGCTTGCTGACCTAATTTGAATTGAATTATTTATCCATTTTAGCCCATTTCTTGCATGTAACCTTTTCTTTGTAACCACGCTATAAGCCTTACACCCTTAGATTATAGGATTTATCCATATGACCGATAATCAAATTGCAACGCCTTAAGACCCTAGTCCTTTGAGCTTGAGTATGGGGTGGGAATTCATATAGGAAACACATTGGGTGGGTAGACTAGTTGATACTGAGAAAAACAAAAGAAAGAAGAAAAATATGAAAAAATAAGTTAGCATGACATCTCACATCAAAAGGAGTGTCATGTTCAACTTACAAAAAAGCGATTAAATTTTAAAAGTGCAGTAAAAGAACCAGCAAAGGAAAATTTGATAATCATCGTGGAATGGTTAGGGACTATTAGGGATGCTTATCAAGTGCATCAAGCTGGGTTGAGTTTGTACATATTTGAGTGTCAACTCAAGTTCTAGGGTTTGACGACCAGTGAAGAGAGAGCCAAAAACTCGCTTCAAACTATCCAATTACTTATCATGCCAAACCTAAGCTTACGCTATAACTGAAAAGAGCTTAGAATTTCTAACTACATGGTTAAGTAACAATTGAGCAATTATGGACTAGCTAGGTGTACCACTGGATACTATGTTAGGACCAATGAACACACTATAACCGTCATGTCAAACTAAGTTAAAACCAATCCATCTTGCATTGCGAAGCTAATAGGATATTGGAATTATGATGTGTTGATTGTTGCATATTATGTATATCATTCATTGTTTTTCTGCTCTTCTATGATTAATTGCACTTAGACCTTTAGTTTATTTTGTCAGGATGACAAAACTTTGAGTTGGGAGTCTTGATGTCTCTTTTTATGTGCTAGATTAATCTACTCTGACACATATTTTTACCATCATCAACTCGGTCAGACTAAGCCATCAACAATCGAAGAACCCAAATTAATGTAAAAAATTAATTTTTACCATTGAAACTCTAAAAAATATTATAAGGTAAAAAACTAATTTTTAATCAATAATCGAAAAACCCACATTGAGGTAAAAAAATATTTTTTACCATTGAAGGGATGAGTTTTGGGTTTTATGTTTCATTGGTTTTCAACTCTTTTTTTTTTTCCAATGAATGCAAGTGTGAAAGAGATGAATTTTAATTTTAATGTTTCATTGTTTTTCAACGTCAATTTTTTGGTCCAATGAATGTGAAAGTGAAAGAGATGAGTTTTAGGTTTTATGTTTCATTGTTTTTCAACATTTACATTTTACTTATTTTTTTGTTTTGAAAATTTTCAAAGTTTTCGGTTGTATACTTTTTTATTATCACCTGTTTTGTATTATCACCTTATTGTTTTTGTACTATCAACCCAATACCCATTGCTTTTGCACTATCACCTGCTGTTTTTGCAATGTCAATCCTACGGTTTTTGTGTTGTCAACCCATTATATTTTATATATACTTTTAGCCCTTGATTTCTAATTGATTTTGTTGTTTTGTTTTTTATACACATGTATGTTTGACGATTTAAGAAAATGATTTAATTATTTTGTATAAAATAAAAGATATTATGGAATGTGTTAATTTTAGAATATGAAATATTACAATTATAAAAATATTTTGATTTTAGAATTTTGTAATTTAGAAATATTTTAATTATATAGTTTTTTAGTTATGGAGATAAATATTAAATGATTTATTTTAAAAAAAATATATTAAATATATATTTAGATTAGATTTTTTTAACCAAAATTAGTGAGTCATTTAATGTTTTGTAATATAACTTTGATCACACGTTTTACTTTGTTTAGGTAAGAAGGAAAAGAAAAAAAAGGCGAAGGTTTAATTGCATTAATCTTGACACTTAATACAGCAAAAAGAAAAAAGTTTTTGACCAAAAAAAAAATATACGTCAACACTAATTAAAGCAAGTATTTAACTTGTCCAAAAAGAAAAAAAGTATTTAGAGAAAAAACAAAAAAATAATAATATATGGCAACTGTAAAAATAAAGAGACTATTATAAGAAAGCAGATAGTTAGATAGTAAATATTACTATAACTAACAATTAAAACACCACCATCGAACACGGTCAACATAGCACTCATAAACCGTGTCTGATGCGTTCCCAGTAAAAACGCTCAGTAATATTAATAGGGACCGTTTTCACTCTTCCCTTTGTTACATACACCACCTAGTGTTTTCCCTTACTTTCTCTAACAATATCAAACAAACACATGCTATACAATACAATACAAAATATATGGATAATAGATTATTTACATACAAGGGTTATTGAGAAAAAAAATTAAAAAAAAAACACACACACAATGTGGAGAAGAAGTTCGTACAATCTGTTTAAACACACACTCTGCACCAAGACACCACCTCCTCCGCGTTTATATGGGACCCACAGGTTGCTTACGTCGACTTACTGTACGTCTTCCACCGTAGTTGGCGGTGTTTCCGGTGGTGATAGTGGTGGTGGTGGTAAGGATGATGATAAATTTAATGGGACTGCGATAACGTATGGTGAGGCTAAGAAGTTGATGAGATTAGTGAACGTGGAGTCGTTGAAACAGAAGCTTGAAATGGTGAACAAGGAAGTGATTAGTTATGGTGAGCTAATTGAAGTGTGTTCAAGCTTGGGTTTGGCTAAAACACCTGATGAAGGAGCTTCATTTGCTAAGACTCTTGATGAAGCCGGCGTCGTTTTACTATTTAGAGATAAAGTTTATCTTCATCCTGAGAAGGTACATTTTATATTTTAATTTAACCTAATATTTTCTTTTTTAATTAATACTAACCTAACTGAACGAAGCAAATATAGTGATTTCCTTAGTTCTGTTAGGATCTTAGATTATATAGCTATATAAATTATATTTTTGCTTTAATGTTCATATTATTTACTTTATTATTTATTAATTTTATTTTGAAATCTATGACCTGAGACCAGAGAAAACAGTTTTTAATTAATTTTATTTCTATTTCTAAATCGACCTATTCTTATGAAACTTGTGGTGTAAGTATTTGAATGTCACCCATTCTTGTATAATATTCTATTTAATTTTTTTATTTTTTTTTTGTGGTGGAGAAAAGGGGGATAGGTAAAAGATCGATTTAATGTGATTGAACAATTGATGAGTTTTATACATCTTTAAATAAACATGATTGTTTTGGTTTAGGTGGTTGATTTGGTTAGAAAAGCGGTCCCACTAGTACTTTTACCAGAAGATGACCCAACGAGTGGTGAATTAGAGGAGCTTCAGATAAAAATGGAAGAAATTGATGTATTAGCTCATAAACAAGTGAGAAGAATTCTATTTACAGGGCTAGGATTAGCCATGGTTCAAGTGGGTTTGTTTTTCCGTTTAACTTTTTGGGAATTTTCTTGGGATGTAATGGAACCAATTGCATTTTTCACTACCTCAACTGGTATAGTTTTGGGTTATGCTTATTTCTTGTTCACTTCTAGAGACCCAACTTATCAAGATCTTCTCAAGAGGTTGTTTCTTTCTCGACAAAGAAAACTCATCAAAAGACAGAATTTTGATATTAAGAGGTTTGTGGAGTTAAAGAAGAAACACAAACGATCATCTATGGGCTTTCCTGTTTCGATTACTAAGCGTGTAGGGATAGAAGTTGAACCACATGAAATCTTACATGGCCATTAACATGTTATGTTATATTCTCTGGCTTTTCCTTTTCTATTTTCACTATATATTTAGTCATTTTCTCACTGATTTTCTCTAAGGCGAGGCATATATAACAAGCTTCGTTACCTTGTTTCGTAGTATCTAACTAATGGTGCTGAAATATTAGCTCCCTTTTACTTATAAAAAAGTGAATGTTAATTGTGGAAGCTTTTTTGAGGAGGTATTTGATGCTAACTATATCGATATACAATTACACTTTTGAATTTCTTGTTCATGGTTTATGGCTTTATGCTTATGGAATTACTATCAGTTGTATTGTTTACTAATTTCAACTTGAATTTTTTACAAATATTGTATGATATAGAGTACCTTTGAATCTAATGAGATAGCTTTTGAGTTTTGAGTGTTATAAGTTACAATTATGTGGAATGACATTGGTTAGAGAAAGACACTTTTTGACAACATCAAATTAGAAAAAGACGAGTGGGTAGGTCAGGAAAAAAGGATAAAATGTTAAAGTTAGCATCCTAGAAAGTAATTTTAAGAAAAAGAAGAAAAAGGTTAAACGGTCACTGTATAAGAAAATTACCATGTTACCCTATCATCTGAATCCAGTTTTGATGTATAAAAATGTATGTATAAAAGTAGAATAAATGTTTAAAAAACATTGCACCGATTGGCTAGCACGCATGGGTACGAAGGGAAGAGCCCGGGCTTAGCTCATGATGTTTTATACGTTTGATATTCCACGATCCTTTTTGGTTCTCCTTTATAATAAGAAAAAATTAAAAACATCATTCTTTAAGTCAAATATTTTAAAAATACAATTTTAAGACAATTTTATTGATTTCATAAATAAATCATAGATTTTAAAAATAATTTGGACAATTAAAATAAGGGTGAATTACCCAAGGGGTCTTGGGGACCATCTTAGAGCCATATAGGAACCAAGTGGATTCTCTGTTCTACTTAGAGGCCTCAAAATTGACAAATACCTTTACTACCCTTATAGTGTATTAAGACAAAAAAATAGATTCTTCTCTCTCCTCCATTACCATTACTCTCTCTCCTCCATTACCATTAATCTCTCTCCTCTGTCATTAACTATTAATAATTCCAGCTCCGGCCACCGACCATCGCCGGCCACCGACCATCGCCGACCACCACCGACCACCGCCGGAAAAAGTACTGAGCATGGAAAAAGTACTGAGCATAAAGTACTGAGCATGGAAAAAGTACTGAGTATAAAATACTGAGCATGGAAAAGTACTGAGCATAAAGTACTGAGCGTGAAAAAAGTACTGAGTATTAGAAAAATTTGCTGATTATTCGAATTTTTTTATTGAGTAAATATACTGAGCATGCTCGTTTAATCAATAAAAGTGCTGAGCATGCTCGTTTAATCAATAAAAGTGCTGAGCATTTCTCGTATAATCAGTAAAAGTACTGAGCATTTAGACAAAATTAATTAAAAAATAAAATTATTAAATTATAATTTTAAAAAAAATACAAACAACAAATTAATTAAATATTTGGAAAAAGTCCATTCGAAGGAATATCTTGGAAAAATCCACTGCAATATCGAAATACAACTTGTTTTTGTTGACTTGATGATTACAAAAACTTGTTTTTCTCGAATCAGACAAAGATCTTCATTACTCCATTCCAGATCTTATGACAAGTGTATCAAGCTAAGTTCAAGAAATCTCTTGAAGATGTATCATATCACTTTACAGGGACTTTTGCAAGGTAGATATATATTTTCTTAATTTTGTTATAATATCATTGCAGAAGATCACATACCATTATTAATGACAAAATCTCTTTAGCTTATAACCGGAAATCACATAAACCCAACACTAATTCCAACTTTCCTTCTGTTAACCTGATTTCACCAAACTTCATAATTAGCACAGCTTTAACAGCTCTATACAAACCAGTAACCAAAAAACTTCTGCCACTAGAAATCTACATCACCTAAGATGTTAAAGCAATCTTGGAAAACAAATATTTCACCATTTGCCTCTTTCATACGTGTCAATGAAAAACGTTTTCTGAGTAAACAATTTCCAATCATCATTGAAAATTCACCGGCCTCTATATTAGTAATTATATCAATATATCATCAAGCATACGTGTAATAATGTTGATGCTTTCGCCGAAGCTTTTCGCAGCCATGGCAAGCCGCTTCACTGCACAAGAAAACGGCGTTTGTATCACCAGATCTCGCATCGGAAAAATGGATTGGAAAATGGATCGCTCAGAGGAGATGGAGAGGCGGCGGTCTTCTCGAACAGAGTCGCTCGCGCGGTCACTAGGGGCGGCAGTCTTCTCCGACGAATTGATAGTTGGTTTGCCATGGCTTATGATGCTCCATCGGAAGTTTTAAGAGAGACAAAAAGAGAGAGAAAGAGATGAGAGGAGAGAGAGCGTGTGTTTAGGTTTTAATTTCATCTGGATAAAAATCTATATATATAGGAAAATAAAATACAAAAGGGGGTAAAATGGTAATTGGGATTTTAGAATATAGTGTTAAAATTTGATTGTGGCCTTTAGTAAGAAGACTGAATTTATCCGGTCTTGTTAGGTCCCGGGGTGGTGTGGTCAAGACCCCTTGGGTAATTTTCTCTTAAAATAAACTTCTAGGTTGTAATGTGATCAAATAACAGTTAGTTATTTAAAATACCCAAATTATCCTAAAAGTTTAATAATATATCTTACAAAATTAGTAAAATAACCCAAAAAAATTGTAATTTTAAAACATTTAACCTAACAATTTTTTTCCCTTGATGTATGGGTGTCTGGGCTCGCTAACGCGCACCACGACTATTTCCATAGGAAATATACACGCCTCCTCATGCATACTCCCAAAGAACTAGGTTACCCATGTTCAGGGAGGAAACTCGAACCTTGCACCTCTTACTTACCCCCTTTAAAGGCTCAAAAAATAACAAGACTGAGGGGATTCGAACCCTATACCTCCTAGATGAGAGATAAGGTCCTGGTCATTGAGCTAGTCCCAATGGTTACCTAACAATATTTCTTAAAAATAGAATTTGCTCACAAAAGTAGTACCAAATGTTATTTATTGGTTTTCTTAAAGTTTAATTTTTTTTTCAAGATTAACAAATTTATTTTTAATACATCTAAGAGTCAAATGACACTATAAAATTCAATCTCAACTTTTTTTATTCAATAACGAGTACTAAAGAATATAGCAACACACACTTCTAACTCAAAATATCTTCTAATTCCTCGACATCTCAATACCCATGGGGCCAAGTTAGCAAAAAAGGCGAGACACAAGGGTACAACAACAAGGGTAGACATGAAAAGCATTTCATGAATGCTTTGATAAATTAGGAATCGGTTAATTTATATTAGAGTTGGATAGTTAGGAAGTTGCGTTTCGTTTTTCGTCCAAAAAGAAACTTCTAACTATGTACAAATAGAACAAATAATAAACATACATTTTTCACAAGTAAAATGGTATCCATCATCATTAATGAGTTTAAATATAGTATATTTCGAAATGTACACATTAGTAGATCGGGACATTACTTATAATCCAAAAAAGACCAGAGTAGAGTATACAAGATTTCCTCGTTTACCCTAAATTTTGAGAAAAATAGGGATGTCTACTCAATCAGTCAACAAGCTACTATTAATCGTGAGAACAAGGCCCTTATTCCACAACCTTCGAGTAAAGGTACAGTTGAAAAAGAGGGGACCTCTAGTTGTACATTAATGATAACGAAAGATGTATTTAATGTCGAAAATATCCACCCTCCAAGAAAAACATGGATAACCTATGTGAAGTTTAATTAGACAAGTAAGGAACCCATAAAACTATGCTTAACTTAGAAGACAAGTCTTAATTTAAATAGTCTTATGTCAAGATACCTTGGGGTGAGGAACACCAACATGATTCCACAATCATTTAAAATTGAAAGAGTTAAAGGTAGGAAGTAACCGAGAGATGTGGTCTTTTAGCTAAATATAAAATAGAGAACAAATCCTTTTAAAACCAACCAAAGACTCTAAATATTTGGATGTCCTATATGATGTTATTCTGCAAATAGTTCTCGCAACCCAAACTCCCCAAATTGGATCTTGGCCAGAAACCAATCTTGAAAGTACAACACATCTAAAGATTAATGTCTCATAACTTCCGTGCTATGTATTATCTTTTTTGGCCGATTTACACATATCATTCTAAACATCTTTGATCCAAAGTCTCGTCACAGAAAAACTCTAAATTCCATCTCAACTTGGTGATAACTCCTTTGGAATGATAAAATAAGTTGCCCAATAAGAAGTCATGTGAATAATGGACGATTTGATAAGTTGTAATCTTCCCGCAAAAGAAAGTCATCTTGTAAATAAATAATTAATTCTACTAATAAGTTTGTCGATTAACTCATTATACATAGCTTTGAGAGGTTTTATTAACACAAGTAGAATCCCAAGATACCATATATGAAATCTACCATCATTAAACCCCATTTCAATGCAGATCCTTTTCATATGCAAAGGAGATCACCCTTCATGAAAAAAATTGCTCTTGTACTTGTTACTACAAGGTCAAAGAAACACTTATAATAATACATAGAATCACACTTTGATTTACAAAAGATAAAGATGCCACCTGTAAAGCATTAGTGATTAAGTTTGAGCAACTTACATTTCAGGTGAAAATGAAAAGTATCTTGAACTCCAAGAGAGTTAAGAAGACAAGTAAGCACCTCAATTCCAATATCAAATAAATATGGATAAAGAGGCCTCCTTATCTATTACCATATACTCCCGGGAAATATTCTTCAAGACTCCCATTAATAGATATCAAAATCCGTAGAGTAACGATAAAAGCATTTAGACGATTAGTAATTGTCTCAAGAAAGCCCAAAATCATCATAGAATTGAGGAGAAATTCATATGAATAATGTTGAAGATTTTGCATATATTAATCATCATAACACAATATTGAGAGATTCTAGTTTGTGAGTATCCTTGGATGATGTCTTAGATACTGGGATTATTGTAACCAATACACCAATTTTTCATAAAGCCGGATTTGTTTCAAAAGGCAGTCCTAGAAAAGCATCCCTTAATAAGATGTGTCACAATTCTAGGGATGCACTTATAAATTGTATTGGAACACGAGATTGAACAACAATATTTTATCATAGAAGGATTATCGATATTTGTAATAAGGGCATTTTGTAGAATTTACCTACTTGAGAAGCGATTTCCAATAGAAGGCTGATAAGATCAAATCGGTAACATATATTCCCACAATATTCCATGTCACCTTTAGAAATATGATGTGATGTGTAACCTAAAATATTTAGTATTAGGTTCAAACCAGACTATTTTGACTAAGTGAATATATTTGATTTCAAAACCACCATTAATCAGGGAAAATTAAACTCGCAACAAAGCTAAATATGTATATAATAATTAATAAAATTACATGAGGTCTTAAATTTTTTTTGGTAAAAAAGAAAACAAAAACAAAGTTATATAATATTTCTATTATTACATAAGCAAGAAACAAAATTGGAGAACTCCACGATAAAGTTATACGAACATCCTGTAATATCGATATTCTTTCTCACACATTTTGCCAGTTTATCATCAGATATACCGTTGAATATTCTCTTAATACGACATGAGGTCTTAATTAAGTCTTAACTAAGGTATACTTTGGAAAGTTGTGGTCCAAAAGGATATTACAATATAGAAACGGGGTCAAAATCGAATTATCCATAAAAGCTTAAGGTGAGCCATAAGAAAGCGAACACAAACCAAAATTATCATCCATCCTATCTACAAACACAGACTGCAAAAATGGCTTGCGCCAACGCTTCGGCGTCAGCAACATGGAACATGTCGTCTCTTAAATCAGCACTTCCTTCAATTCACATGACTTCAACTCCTCCTTCGGTTCGTTTCTCACTTCCCTCTTCTTCTCCGGCTCGTCTCCGGTTATCGTCTAAACCCACACCGGTTCAACAATCATTTGTCGGTCTCGTTCCTTTACACCCCCTTCTTTCTCTTTCTTCTCAAGGTACATTTCCTATCCTACTGTTTCAATTTTGACAATTTTATGATAATTTCCATGTAATTGATGTCCAAGATAATATAATTAACCACAAATGTAGCTCAGATTGTAATTATTAGTTAGTAGTTGATGAACTTAATTGCCCTTATCGGAGTTGAGAACTCACCGGAATACAAAAGCAACTTGTGCCATTAAGACAATAATTAAATAAATAAAAATCAATTCTTCTGTATAAGCTACTCGATAATGCTGTAAATTGGGTGGGATTTGTAATAAAGTTAATTTTGTTACCTTGATTAAAATTTCTTGAACGAAAGAGGTGTACAAGTTATTAATAAACCAATTGAGCCGGGAGAGCTAATAGCTATGTTCGTTCAATTGAGCAATATATATTCCTTTATATTGTGTGTAATGTGCGTGTGTTTTATTTATTTATTTTGCAGAATCATCAACATTTGGTGGGTTATTTACAATAATCGACAATGGAGGAAGATTCTATGCAATGAGGCACGGGAGGAAAGTACATAAGCTAAATCGACCTCCTGATCAACGTAAAGCGCTATTAAGGGGACTCACAACTCAGCTACTTAAATACGGGCGTATAAAAACAACTAGAGCAAGAGCAAGTGCTATGAGAAAGTTTGTTGACAAAATGGTGACTTTAGCTAAAGATGGTTCACTTCATAAGAGAAGACAAGCCCTTGGTTTTATCTATGAGAAGCAAATTGTTCATGCTTTATTTGCTGAAGTTCCGGAGAGGTATGGGGAGAGGAATGGCGGATATACAAGGATTATAAGAACTTTACCAAGGAGAGGAGATAATGCACCTATGGCGTATATTGAACTTGTCTAGTTTAATTTATCTTCTTTGTTTAGAATTTTTGTGAAGGCATTGCACCCTTCGATTCCAAGACATTATTGAGTGATTGTAATAGCTTGTTTTGTATTTCGTCAGTTTCAAAATATTTATCAGTTTATCGGTGTTCCCAAATGTTGCAATAGTTTACCACTCCTACCTCTATGTTCTTGTAAAGGTTCTGGCCTGACTCGTGACTGGCACAGGGGAGAGGTGATGATAACACTTGACTTGCAATCAATTGTTTAAGTATTTTGACAAAAAAGAAAGAAAGATTGTATAAGTAGAATTGATGTTTCATTTGTGTTGCCTTGTTTAGGTAGTTTAAAAGATGTTATTTTAATCACGTGTGTGCGGAGGTACGGTTGTTGGGGTTATTTTACATATGAATGTTTCATGTTTTAGGATCGGTCCGAGAATTTGGAGTCTTTCAGGGGATTAGGGGTAATGCAAATCGATTTCCATGACCATGGTTTTTACAATGAAATTTACCAAACTGGAACCCAATAACGATTGGGGCCAGGAATGCTGCAATTTTTGAATTGTTTTTCAAAAAAACTTTGTTTGGCACGTACCAATATTTGAACCTTGGTACGGTAGCTTCGATTAAGAATCTAAATAAAGTACGGACATTCACCTTGTACATGAACAAAAACTATTTAACTTTACAAAAATACTAGAGATCTATCATGCAATTAAAATAAATTAGGGGCTTATCATGCAATTATAACAAAAAAATTGATGCATAATAAATCATAAAACGAACATGATAGATGTTGGTATATATCAAACAAAAAATATTGGTCTGTACCAAACGGAAAAATATTGGTACCTACCAACAACAAAACTGAATAGGGATATGAGGGTAAAAAAACTAAGTAAAAGATCAAAACTAGGCCTTTATAAGTATGTTTTTTAATTGGCCTTTCTCACTTAACTTTAGGTATTTGAGCTTTTATTAGTAATTTAAGGTTGTATTAGTATAAATTAAATACTTATACATATATAAAAAGAGAACTATTTACTTAAAGACAACTTTCAATTTTTTCGTTACAGAAGAGGTCTAACAAGACCGGGAAGTAAACTTCCGAGAACTACTAACTAGCTAAAATTATTCTCGGTACAACCAAGTCATACCAATCACGTGTCAATAATCTCCATAAACCATCAGACGGGTCTATATATGGAATTGTCCCTTCCGTACTCTTCAACTCAAATCTTGTCATCCAGTCTGCACATTTGTTAGTTTCACGATAATTCCATACTAGTTCGAAATGTTATGCGCCGCTAAAATATCTCGACAAGCTCTTATAATAGTACTTATGAAGCCTCTTGAATTCGCACAGCCTTCACTAGCGCGTGCAATTCACTCGAGTCGATCTCAATATTGAGGGATGTGTACCCTCTACACACCACCAAATCCAGGCCAAAATGTAGCGCGAGTAGTTCCGCTTTAAAAGGAGTATGTGCGACACAATTCCATGCAAAACCTCCCAAGTAGTCCCCACAACTTTTACAAAACAACCCACCCACTCAGGGTAGAGATCTATCTATATCAAAAGAACCATAGACATTCAACTTTACACCCACCTCCGGTTTAGTCTATTTCACAAGCGTACTCTTCGATGATACAATTAATCCACCATCCTTCTCAATACCCCATGCTCGCACGTAATCCCTAGCCGAGTTAAGTATTCTAGCTCGCAATTTGCTAGCTGTCTTCACCCTCGTCGAAGGTTAAAAAAGACACGTATCTCTGTCTAACTTTCCACACAAGTGCATCCACTAAGAAGCGTATCTCTATCACATTCACTTTATTTTTGTTTGACAGCAATTCGGACCAGCACCACATTCTATTTCCTCCTCCCTGTTGTTCCCTTCGATTTGCAGCTGATGTAGTTCCGGATCCTACATCCAGCTGTTGTAAAGAACTTTCCATCGCGCGACTCCCTTGCTACTGCATAATTCTCTCCTGTCCAGCCCTTCAGTCTGCTCCTGTCCACGCTGCTGCAGTTCCTGGAGTGGTGTCGCTGCTCAGTCGGAGAAGCTTCATGTCACAGCTGTAGTTTTTAGAGTGAGCCGCGACCAGCAGCTTCATTCACCAAGTCAGAAGCATCCTGCTGTAAATGTTGATGGTCCTAGAGGGGGGGTGAATAGGATTACTAATAAGATTAATGCCTAATTAAAAATCTTTTGGACAATAATAAGTTTAAGAGAAAAACTTCTAAGTCAACTAATATATCAAACACTCATGGGATCATGCAAAGGATAAGTTAGAGGTTCGATATATAAGTTAAACAAGTAAATCGATTATGTATTCTCTTACTAATTTAGAAGACCAAAGTTTGATTAGCTAGAAAAACATAATCACGATATTCATACTAGTAAGCATATAATCAAAACTAAATAGTCATGAATTAGATAATCCTAAAAGACAATATTATCAAACTATTCATATAAGCATTTTATCAAGTAAAACGAGTTTCTAATCTCTTACTACTCTAGATGACAATATGTTAGATAAACTAGATAATCAATATCACAATATTCATACTAGCATATTATCAAACATATAAAGTGCGGAAAGTAAATAGAGTAGGGATAGAAAGATACACACGATTTATAGTGGTTCGGTTTCCCTACATCCACTACCTAAGGAAGCCTCCTTAGGATTTCAAGCTTTTCACTAAGCTCCCGTGTCTCTCTTAACCGGGTCGAGAACACAATACCCTTACAACCTCTTCGATAACACGAAGGACAAACACTTGTGCTATCGCAACACAAGGACACCGAGTATACTCCCGATACTCAAACACTTGTGCTATCTCAACACAAGGACACCGAGTATACTATCGATACTCAAATTCTCTCTTAATCTATCTATTACAAGAACTAGACTTAAGAGGATAAATACAAAGTGTTTAAAGGGTGAAACAACTTTGCTAATGAACTCCTAAAGAGATGATATAACTATTAGCTTAATACTTCTCTTGAGTAGATATAACACTTAAGCATGAAAGACTCCTCTTGAGTAGATAGAATTTTGTGGCTTATTGGATTAACTCCTTAATTGAGTAGATAAGACTTTTTAAGCTCTTGACACCTTCTTGGATGATAACAATTAAGCCCCTTAGTGTATATGGGTTAAAGGTGTAGTTGTAGCCTTGAAAGACCTTCAATTTATAGCTGCAAAATGCTCCCAACGGTCATAAGACTTGTCTCCAAGGGATATATTAATATCCCCAACGGATCTATTCCTTTTGTCTTCATTTTGCTGCAGGAAACCCTAATCTGCGGTGCACCGCGGGGTTGGTGAGGTGCACCGCGCCAAGCTTGCTAAATTCACTTGCTCTCTGACGGGCTAGCCCCCTGGTCCGCACATCTGCGGTGTACCGTGCCCATAGTGCGGTGTACCGCACCAAAGGTCTAAAACACCTTTTAATGAGTATATCTTTCACTACGATGCTCAGATCAGAAAACCTTCTTCACGAGAATTGTTGGAAACATCATTCTAAGAAACTTTGTAGTTGATCACTAAAGCTAATTCTCAATGTACACAAAGATATAAATAAAAGTATTTGCATGAGAATTAGTTTCATAAGATATAACAATAAAGCTTTGATCTAAATGATAAAGATGTGCTTTTTGATGAATTAGAGTGCAAGATAGATAATGTATAACAAGAGTAATTAGCACACTAAACACAAGAGGATTTGTCACATTAAAACAACCTATTAAGGGAGGCTATATGCCAACAAATGTTCGCCACCCAAACTCAGCAGACCTGCAGCACACAAAAACACAGTTTAGTATATTTAATACATTTTAGAAATAAATGCCCACCTGTCTCCGCCTCGATGCCGCATCCTTGGCACACCAGATCGCGCAACACTAGATTTCCGTTAGTAGGAAGTCAGTCACAAACCGCCCGCCACAAAAACATTTTAACTTTTTGCGGGCACTTTAGTGACCATATTAACTCCCAATGAAAACTCGAATTATTTTCCATCGGAACTAACTTACTGTACGCCGATTTCACCGAAAATATTCTCGAGGCCGTCAAATTCCATTTCACCTCCCTCTTGCCTCCATTTCCCAAGATAGTAACACCTTCCTCTAACACATCACGACCTGTTAATATATTCTTGCACATCCTAGAGTCTGCAGGTTCTACCTCACATCCCATAAAAGCATTCCAAATATTTTTTATTCAATACCCTTACCCACAACGCAGGATCATTCCGTAAAATTTTCCAACTTAATTTTGCCAAGAGCGCCTTGTTGTAATTACGCACCCCCTAAGTCCCAACCCTCCATGATTTTTAGGCTGACATAATACCTCCCATGAGAGCCAATGTATTTTCCTCCCCTCGCTAGACGCACCCCAAATAAAATCCCTCATAATCCTATCAATTTCCTCTCATACATGTACCAGTAGTTTCATGGTTTGCATAATATACGTGGGAATCGCCGATAAGACTGATTGCACAAGTGTAACTCTGTCCGCCAAATACAAATTATGATTCTTCCAATTCGGAAGTTTTGCATTTTGAAGTCACCCGACGAAAGAAACCTTTTTGGAGGCGTTGAGATCTTATGGGTGTTCCCAAAAAGACCCCTAATGTATCACTCAACGTGAAGCCGCTCCTATCCGCAAGATCTTCCACTTTATCGTTCATAACATTCCCGAAGAAGTATATTAGCGATTTCTCCGCACTTACTGATTGTCCGGCCTCGTCACAAAAAACCCGTAAGACCTCTTTGATGAGATTCACTTGCTTTTCCCCCGCGCCCGCGAACAATAGCAAATCATCTGCAAAAATTATATATGTGATATTGGAAGACCCTGACGATGTAAGTGAATGGGTAACCATTCTCCCCCATCGCAAAGTACCTGAATAAGAACAAATAAACGCTCCATACATAACACAAAAATGTAAGGGGAAAGAGGATCTCCCTGCCGCTTGAGGTGTGAACTCCTTGAGTTGCTCCCCATTCTAGAGTACCCGCATCTTATTATTACTCATAGCCGCCAGAATAAACCTTACTCACGACTCCAGAAACCCAAAATAAGATAGAGTATCCTCATGAAACGCCAACTCAACTTATTGTACGCTTTCGCCAAATCAATCTTGATCGTCAAACATCCTTTTTTCGATGTTAATTTCTGCATCCGATGATCGATATCTTGAACTAATACCACGTGGTCGAGCGTCCCGGTAGAAATCTACTCTGGTTGGTCTAATATTTACCGCTAGTAACGGGCATACTCGATTAACCATAGCCTTCATGATGAACTTAACAGGTACATTAATGAGACTAATCGGTCGAAACTATCCTACCACTTCTGGATCTGGAACCTTGGGGATCAAATGAATCAACGTCCCATTAAGGTTAGGAGAGACCATCCCTAAATGAATCGAATTCCTTACCATTGTACACACATCTGCCCCAAATGTATCCCAGCATTTCTGATAGAAGGACGCCGAAATACCATCCAAACCTGGAGCTTTATATGGGTTAGATTGAAAGATAGCAATACATATCTCCTCATATGTGAACTCTTCTGCTAGGAGAAACCTCTCCTTATTACCGAGATTAGTTCCATGCGGCATCGCAAACGGACCCACAAACACATTCGACTCTGCATAAAGATCCATAAAAAGAACTCGTACCAGGGATCTTAATATCGCCCCATCTTCTAACCAATCGCCATTGTAGCTAAATGATAAAACCTTGTATTGCGATCAACCGAGCGAATCTAATTCTCTTTCGACTTTTGAAACCAAAACATCTCTTCTTCTTCCAAAACACTAAGATTCTTGTTTCTCAATCTCTGCCCAAGTCTGAAAAGCGAGGATTTTTACTTATACTGAACCGACATCTATATACCCTTAAGTTTGCTAATAGTACTCTTTTCCTCTTGTGTATATCACCAAAAACAGTTTATTTCCACACCATGAATTGTTCTTTCATATCTAATAAAGTATTCCCTATATCCGACGATGTAGGATTCCATTTTTCTTGTACAAATATCTTAAAATCCTTATGTAAACACCAATCGGATTCAAATCGGAACTTTCTATGTGGCCGAATTTGATCAGGTGATGTCATTTGGATCAAGATGGGTGTGTGATCGGAATATCTGTGATCCAAGTGCAACAATATCCTCATACAATACCATTGGTATATTCTTGTTGAAGATAAACCATAATTATTTTTGGTATATTGAATAATCCACTTAAATTAATATTTTATACCACTCCCCTTGGATATTCACTGAAGGATATGCCTCATTAAAACCTTATATATAAAACCCATTCATCAATCCTTGGGGGTTATGACACATATTCAATCTATCTCGTTAAAACCTTACCAGGAAAAACCCAATGGGAAAACCCATTGTGAAGGAAAAAAAATGCAGAATTTCAATATACCCTCTCCCTCTTTACGACATTACATATTTCCTAAGACATTAAATACTTGCGGACTAGTACCTTGATGTCGTCCTTAATGAAACTTTAATTAGTAAATATTCTGTATTTTTACTTGAGGGCATGGAGTGTTAGTAATATCATTTCTTGATCGAGAAAAAGAGTATATACTTCTTTGACAATGAATATTTGGTATGCCTCGTTAAAACCTTACTAGAAAAATTCCAGTGGGAAAAAACCCTAGTGAAGGATAAAGAGTACAATACAAAAATATCACATCTTTTTCATTATAACAACAGTTATGGTGTGGCCTAAGGTGTGATAAAAAGATGTATAAAATAAGTGCAAATAAACACCCTAAGCTAACACGGTACTGCAAGTATTACAGGACGTATGCAAGTTTTAATGATAAGAAGATTCGTTCCTCAGGGACTGACGAAAGTTAGAGAGAACTTATGCAAATTATCAAGTGCAGATATTAAAGATAGAAAAGATAATACCCAAATAGAAAGAAAAGATAGACAAATATTTATTTGGGTTTTAAATAATAAAACTAAACTAGTAAACTAAAGACAGAAAATTAAATAACAGAAAAGAAAAGAAGATAGTATGAAAGTTAGCTTGAGTAAATAGCATGCAATCCCCACTAGTTTTGCCGTTCTAAACATGTAAGAGTGAATTATGTAGTATTTCAATAATCGATTCCAATTCGCTATCGGTAGTTTCAAATAGGATTTACCTGTGTCAATAAGGCTTCCTAAGCAAACTTTTCCTATAATTGGTAAATAGTCACAAGAACTAAACCATAGTGATTATCTAGTTAGGTTGATTTGTCAGATCTAAACCGAATACTAGACGTTATGTGCTAAACATGTAATTAAACACCGCTGTCAATGGTGACCTAACAACTAGATGGTAATTCTATATGGCCTAGGTTCCACAAGAACACAGAATATAAATCCAAACACATAAACAATGAATAAAAACTATAATTCAATTTAAAACATAGAATTCCCAAATTAGATAGATGTTAATCAAAACTAGGGTTCATACATATATGCTAAAACTCAAGCTAAAAAGAATCAATTCATACTAAGAAGAGAAGAGAAAAGAATTACAAAATAAGAGGTTGAAGGAAACATATGGTGTTCTGCTCCTTCCAGACTTCTTCTCTTGTGTTGCAGCTTCCTCTTGGCCTTAAGGTCTGGCCAAGGATGATTTAAGAGTGTTAAGAGGCTGTATTTATAGTGTATAGGTTGACCTAATTCGTTTCTTGGAGGAAAGGCCAAGTAATAGACTCCAAGCCCAACTCAACTTCGTAAGGAAATAAAGATAAAAACTGCTGGACTGTTTTGGGCATATCTTCTTCGTTATTGGTCGGTTTGAGCTGCATAATATACCAAAAGAATCGTCACAGAATTATCTATGTCCCTATAAAAGGAATCTTCCAAAATCGGTTTCCTTGTAGGAGTAATTACCACTTCTTTAGGCGTGTGCTGCAGAATCTCAGATTTAGGCAGCTTTTCCTTTTCCTAATTGAACTCTGTTTCCTTCTATCTCCAATTACCATGCATATCTCTTTCCATATCTTTTAGTCTTTGACTTGGAGTCTAATTAATCTCCATAATTATCTTTAAAGCTTCACACTAAATAAACAATTAAACCCAATATGCTCTAAAAATATTATGTTACTAAATCAAGACTCAAAATAGGAAAGTGCACTAAATTAAGCTAAGATCGACCTATAAACTAATAAATACGCCTAAAATGATGTCTCGGAATTATATTATATTATCACAAATGAGTAGACATCAAGTTACTACGAGTATCCTTTCATAATTCAGACATTTTTTTTCTTGTGCTTTAAATAAACTATGTTCTTCGGGAATTTTTATACTCCCAAAACTTATCAATCTTCTAGAATTTCATATTTAGACGCTCTAAGTACTTCAGGCACCTATCGTGCTTCAGGATCCTATCGTGCTTCAGGCACTTGTTGTGTTTTCAAAAACCTTTCATGCTTGGGCACATGTCATGCTTCAGACACCTATGGTGCTTCTAGCACGTATTTTGTTCATCAATTTTTTTTAATATCAATCTAATAACCACTACACCGAATCAATAACATAACAATGAGGACGTCTCTCCATAATTAATTCTAGGTTTCTGCAGGATCCTCCGTGATACATGTAGGGTTTTAGATTTCAAAATTCTCTATTATCCTTTCTTTCATTGTCGACATATTTCACCACTTTGTTGTTTAAGATCCTTATTATTTATTTCAAGCGCTATATTAAATGAAAATATATTTAATAGACTAATAATCTACATAACTATTATCGTATTTAGGTACCTAGGTCTCTTCAACGGCCATTACTTCCTTTAAGAGCAATGCATGTGCCAACATTAGTTGACTTAATAATTCACGTCGTGTCACGTGGAGTGCTTATTCCACAATATTCACCATTTCATCTTTTACTCATAAGATTTTCTTCTTTGGGGCATGGTATACTTTAAACCGACAGACTTACCACGCTTCATGCATTGGTTTTATGCATTACAGATTTACCAAACTTCATGTGTTGGTTAGATGCATTACAGGTATACAACGCTTCATGCGTTGGTTTGATACATTTGCTAGAATATTTGTTATGTGTCTATATAGGATAATAACCTATGTTGGAACGTTTACAATATATTTTGGAATTTTCAAATATTCTACTTGCGAGTGTATTAGGTATATTATTTGCAATACTATGCAAATGGAATTCCTTTTAACTTCAAGTTCCTATTCTTTAGTTCGTGGATAGAAATGATATAATAAATTGTATTCCATGATACGTCACGCAACTTCAGGTTTCCTTGTCTAACATCACACAAATTCAAGTTTTATTTTCTCTCCCCCCAAAAAGGGGGTAGTCATTTGGTAAAATAATCTTCAGGTTCATTTAAGTAGAGACCAAGTGTCTAATATTTGACATATCATTATTTTCACTAGGTGGCCAAGTCGATCATTTAATAATACAAAGTTATTTGTACCGTGACATCTTTTCTTTTGCATAATGTGTGTATCATCTGCTTGAATTTATATACAACACAACCTCTAATAAATAGTAGAATTGTTTTTTCATACACACTTCTGGTGAGACGTTCTAGAAATAATTCAAAAGAAACATTGTTACAAACATTTGTGGTTTATACATGATATTCATTTCGGTGAATATTCTTTATACTTAGTAAATTCTTTCAGGATTTACTAAATATATAATGAGCTAATTATTTCAATTTTGTACCACAGGGTATCATAAATATTGGGCATCCAAAACTTTTAATTAGATATACTAGATGGTTTAGTGTAGATAGGTAAACTAGCAGTATATAGGTCTATTGTATTGATAACATTCATGGTTATCATTTCGTGATGACTTATTTTATGCAACAGGTTAATTCCTGGATATTCCTTATTATTCCACTTCTGGTGGTAAGAATTTTTTCTTAAGAGTATCTAGACTACTATGAAATCAAGAGTTGATACTTTCATGACCTTAACCTCGTCTGGAGTTCGGGTAACCAATATATCGATTCAAGACATATTGGAAGACGTTGCATTTCTTCCAGAAACTCACTCCCATTCACTTCAAGGAATGGTTTTTAGCTAAGAAAACAATATTTAAGTCACTCAATTATTTCCATTACCAGGTCAATTTTAATATAAGCTGGAAATGGTGCATTTGCTTCAGAGAATGTGATTCTATTCTCTACAAGGAATAATATCTAATCAGAGAATACAACATTAACCCACTTGTTTTGTCATCCATACGTCTATTTATTTAGAGTATGAAAACAGTTACATTCGCTTCAAGGAATGTAGCTCCATTCACTTCGAGGAATGAAAAGTTATAGTTTACAAGATAATGTAATGTTATAACTATAATAATGGGATAGAACTCTACTTACGATATTACTACTCCAGGAGTACTTTCATGACATGAAATGTGTAAAAGGTCTTAACATATTATTATTCAAAATACTTCTAACTACAATAATATCTACTTCATGTGAAAAATTATGTAACCTTGAAGTTTGGAATTATAGAAAAGGTATTCCATTTTTCTTTTGTATTCTCATGATTTGATTAGCCTCCTTCTTTTTCGCTTTGCTTTGCTTCCAATTTTTTTTATCACAATAAATCTTGTTCATCACCTCATTTTCCTTTTCTTAACAACAATTCTAGTAAAAACAATCATATATATTAATAAAAAATTTATATATACTTTACGAAAACTACCCGTAAAGCAAACTTTGCAACACTATCATGATTTTCAACCTCAGGTGGAGTTATGATCACCACCACGCGGATTCCAATACACATTAGTATCTAATCCTACCAGTTTTGTTTACATATCCATTTTCAAAGAGATTGAAAAATTCAACAACCGTTACAAGGAATGCAATTCCATCCACTACATGGAATGGTTTTGAGCCAGAGAATGTGATTTTATGCAATCAAATTTTGTCACCATAATGATTATTTTAATACACACTTGAAAAATATTGCATTCGTTTTAGGAATGTAATTCTAATCACTTCAAGGAATAGTATTATGTAAATGGAAAGCGAATTATGATTTTCATATCAACAATTCATTACTTTGCTTGCTTACGAAATAAACAATCTCATAGTATTTTATAAAACCTTTATTCACGATATAGTTACTTAAGGAGTATATGCGCGATATGATACAAAAAGATGAATAATTGTTCCACCCGATAATATTAGATTTGTCCGCTTAAAATCCTCATTTAATTTAGTAGTACCTGAACTTGTACTAAACTTTCTTTTTGTCCAATTTACTAACAAATAATTAGATTGTCCAAATGGTAAGACTATTAACATTTATAACGGAGGTTGCAGGTTCAAAACCTTTATCAAACTTTGCACAAATTATCCTAAAATACGGTACACTTCATAAAATTATTTAGCTTAATTTATTACACATGACACAATTCGATTTTAAATATCCATGAGATCAATATAAGTGTTTCTTTCTTTAATAAATAATAACTAAAAAATGTAAATATTTCATTAAATTTTATAATTTAATATAAGTTTTTAGGCAATTGTGACTTTGGAATAAATTTAACATTTACTTCGAAAAATAATTGAATTGTCGTGTTAAGAAACAATATAAAGATACTTCAATTACCTTATAAGTAAAAGTAATTCAAATAATAAAAATGTCAGATTTTGCTATCAAATTTTCATATACATTAACCAATTGTATCTAAAATTTAGTCACCTCATCACTGATTTTATTTCTTAAAAATATAATTTCATTATCTATCTATATAAATTTTAACTATTTTAATTTTTAATATAAAATAATCTTTACTAATATTAAAATTTCATTCAAGATCTTTAAATTTATATAATCAACCCTACATATATATATAAAAAACTTAAGTAAATTAAGTTAGCCATATATAAACTTAACATTGATATCATTTGGCAATGCCTTGAATCATTTTCACTATGCTCTCTTTGTAATTAATTGTGTTATATGTAATAAAATGTTTCAAACAAAAAAAAAATTATCATAAATTGTATTCAATTATTTGCACGTAACATTATTATGAAACTATACAAAATTTGTATAAACCTTAACCCTTAATTAAATCAAAACTTAAAAAGATAATTTTATAGCGTTTTTTAATTTTATGATTATTTGTGATTCAGCCAGTAATGTATACTTATATCATACCTTACTATTATTACTCGAAATTTAACCTTACAATAAATTAAAAAAAAAACTTCTTAAAATTCTAACAAAAAACTAGAAAAAGGTAATTACCATAAACACTCTCACATCTAATATAAAAAAGAGGAAAATACTAATTAGAGTCTATTTTGATCAAAAGAGAGTTTTGAAAGCTTAACTAAGAAATACTATTTTTTAAAGCCTTGGTCATATTTCTGGTTTGCTTTTTTTATTTTTCTACCTTTTTCATTTTTTTTAATTTGTTTTCCTTATTTTTTTATTAATTTTTTTCTGAGTTTTTTTACTTTAACTTACCAGATAGTTTTGTTCAGTAGGTTCACGAAGGTACGTATCAAGATTTTTTGTTGTGCAGACCTATATTTTTGTTGGTACAGACCTATGAGTTTTTAACTTTTTTCAGGTGTTTTTGTTCCAATTCTTATTTCTTGTATATGTTCAATGATTCGGTTTTGTCCAAGTTCGTGTACCAAACGGTGTGTACACAAGTAATTTTTTGTCCATATTTATGCCAATGTGTCCACCTAATACCTATTAACTTATTTTTTGTCCACTTATTTTTATACAAATTCCTCAAGCTTAGTGTGTAACTAGTGTTTAATTTTTACACTGCAAAAGTAACAAACTAGATTAGAGTTTAATTTTTTAAAACTAAAACAAAAAATCCTACCAATCTTTAATATTTAATGTCTACACCAGGCCATAGTAGACTGGACCTAGCTAAAAAAGAGACCATGATGGGCTGGACTCTCATGGGCTTGACACAGACACATTTTTTAAGAGTACAGTCCAATCTAAAAATGAACTAAGGGATCTAGACTAATTACATCCAAACAAAAGCTGGACCCAAGGGAATGGACTATTGACAAAAGGGCTGGACCAAATTTTTATACAGATTCAAAAATTCCATTTAAAAAAAAAAAAAAATAACACAGTTGAGCCCAAGCTGGACCACCGTGGCTGAGCCCAAACAGACTGGACCAGCGCTCCAGGGCTCTCACATGTACACACGTTTTAAAAAAAAAAACAGATTTGACCTCGGTTAGTGGACGCGGTTTTCTTGGGTCAGTGGACACAGTTTTCTTGGGTGATGCGCGGTTTTCAGTGCAGCAGGTTCGCAGCAGTGGTGATGGCGTGGTTTTCAGTGCAGCAGGCGAAGGTTAATGATGGTGGTGGGGTGCTGCGCCGGAGATCTGGTGCAAGGGTGGTGGTTGGATGGCGAGAGTGGTGGGAGAGGAGCAAGCGAAGGTTAATGATGGTGGGATGCTGCGAAGGAGTTCTGGTGCAGGGTGGTGGTTGGATGGCGAGAGTGGTGGGAGGCGCTATCAGTGGACGCGGTTTTCTTGGGTGATAGGGCGACAGAGGTGGTGGCGAGAGTGGTGGGAGAGAGTGGTGTGAGATATGGCGTCGCTGCTGGATCTGGATCTGCAGCAGAAGAAGGCGGCGGGTTTCTTGCTGGCGGCGGCGTGGTGGTTCACGGTGGTGCTGCGCGACAGACGAAGGTGCAGCGAGGAAGGTGCAGCAGCAGCAGCAGCTTCGTGGTGGTGGTGGCCTGGTTCACAGCAGCAGCTTCATGGTGGTGGTGGCCTGGTTCGCAGCAGCAGCTTCATGGTGGTGGTGGCTTGGTTCGCAGCAGCAGCAACAGGTGACGACACTGGTACGACGGTGGGGGAGGGCGGCAATGGTGGGTAGGTATTGCACAGTGAGAGAGGGAGGGTAGAGAGAGGGGGGAGGGTTTTCAAAAAAAAAACCCTAATAGGATTTCTGTTTTTGATTTTTGTTGATTCGGAATGGGTATAAGAGGAGTTGAGGGTTTTTGGGTCTTTTTATTAGGTATTAGTTGGGGCAGAACTACTAGTTAGTGGATATTGGGGTATGGGATTCAAATTGGTAGTTCAATGTTGTTTAGGCTCTAATATATAATTCCCCCCACACAAAAAAAAAATCGGATTAAAAAAAAAGCTTTACGACGACAAACCCTACGCGACAAAATACAGAAACCTTCAATCCAAATCAATGGTGGAACCGCCGCCGGAGATGGACTCACATCCCCCAGTGCCGGCACTGGTGGGGCAAACGCATGACGCCATGATAACAGACGAAGCTATCCCTCAAGATAAAGCTGCAGAAATCTTCCCCAGGCTAGCCGTAGCAATGGAAAAACATCGTTTACCTAAACGAGCAAGGTCCGTGAATACTCACACAAACGGCAGCAGTGAGACCGCTTCCCAAGCGGCGCAGCCTGAAACTAACCCTCCACTGAAAGCTGCGGGGTGGCACAATGCTTTAACTGGCTCAAATATTGTCATTCCAGCCATTATTGATTCAAATGAGGATAAAGGAAAGCTACCCTGCATAGAAGAAGAACGGGATTATTCCCTCTTAGTGGAAGATGATAAAATCATTGAAGGTATCGAATTTCCCCAGGTCTTAAGATCAAAAGAAGAGATACTAAAGGGCATTGAACTCTGGAAGAATACCGTTGTAATTCAAATTTTTGGCTATAAGGCCAGATATAATTACTTATCCAATAAGTTACGGCAAATATGGAGCCCTAAAAGAGTCTTTGAACTCGTCAGCGTTGGTCATGGATATTTTATGGTCAAGTTTTCAAACCGTAATGATCTTATTTTTGCGCTAGAAGGGGGTCCTTGGATGATTTATGACCAGTATCTAGTGGTGCGTGAGTGGACACCGGAATTTAGACCTCCAGAAGCTTCAATCACCACTACTACCGCTTGGGTGAGGATTTCGAACGTTGGTATGCAAAATTACACCATGCGCATACTTCGAATAATAGGGGATCTAATTGGGAAAACGGTAAGGATCGATCTGTTGACTAAAACTAGGAGAAGAGGGAATTACGTAAGGATTGCAGTTGAGCTGGATTTGAACAAGCCGTTAGTACCGAAGATACATATTGGGGGAGAGATGTGTAATATAGAATATGAAGGCCTTTATATGATATGCTTCCATTGTGGTAGATTCGGCCATCAGAAAGATAAGTGTCCACACAATAAGGAGCTTTCGGCTGAGAGCGTGGGTGGTCATTGTAAAGAGGTTGTGAGTGGTTCTGAAATGGGTAAAACTGAGGTGGTAAAGGAAGCACAACCCACGTTTGGGGAATGGATGACTGTTCAGAGATATGGTAATAAAAATGGAACGAGAATAAATAGATTCAATGGCCGAAGTAACGCAAAAGTAGACCAAAATTATAGCTTAGGTCAAGGTTCGAATCGTTATTTATAGAAGAGGAGGGGAGCGAAGAAAGGATTGGTCATAAAAGTATATTTGGGGCGCAAAACAATACGGGAAAGGGAAGCTTGAATGGGAAACAAAATCCCAAAGGAGATAGTAATTCAAAGAGAGGTAGTAGCAGTGGTAGCGGGCATAATATTATTGCGGATACGTCATTTGAAAAGAATAGGAAATTAATTGGTGATTGGAAAAATATTGGTGAAACTGGGAGTAATAAAGTAGTTCAGTTCAGTGCGGGTGTTAGAAATAACGTTGTTGCAAATAGGAAGTCATGGAAAAACGCTGATAACAAGTTCAGTAATGTTGGGCCTAATTTTGACTTAATAGAAACTAGTGGGGCTAAAATTACAGATGAAGGTAACAAGTGGGCTGAAGGGTCGATGTTAGTGGATGGGAATGATCACAACAGGTTTGAAAATATGGAGGGCTTAATTGAAGATAATGGGAAAATTCATGCTTTTAAAATTACCGAAAAATGAAGAAGTTGTGGCCAGGGACATGCAAGAGGGGTCTAACACTTCATCAGCTCCTACTGAGGTCGACCCAGGACCAGCTTTTCAAGGGGCAGACTTGGATTCGGAGTTACTAAGTCAGGTGCCATCTTCTCTGATTTCGGAGACCGAGTTGACAGCGCTAGCACAAACCAAGAACGTGGTGGATACTGACACGGATATGTTCGTGTACCGATCTCTGTGCGGTACCGTTATCTTTCCTATTTTGTTTTTAATGTGTACACCTGTTACTAACTGATGTCTCCTCATTTGTGATAGTAAAATATACTCATGAGACATCATTTTAGGCTTATTTATTAGTTTATAGGTTGATTTTAGCTTAATTTAGTGCACTTTCCTATTGTGAGTCTTGATTTGTAGAATTATTATTTTTAGAGCATATTGGGTTTAATTGTTTATTTAGTGTGAAGCTTTAAAGATAATTATGGAGATTAATTAGAGTCCAAGTCAAAGACTACAACTTATGGAAGGAGATTTGCATGGAAATTGGAGATAAGGAAACAAAGGCTAAAAAGATGGAAAAGGAAAAGCTGCCTAAATCTGGGATTCTGCACACACGTCTAAAGATTGGTGTTTTTACCTAAGAAATAGGCCGAATTTGGTAATTTCCTTCTTAAGGGCCTAGATAATTCTGTTGCGATTCTTTTGGTATCTTATGGAGCAAAATCCGACCAATAACGAAGGAGATACACTCAAAACAACGCAGCAGTGTTTATCTTACGAATTTGAGTTGGGCTAGGAGTCCATTACTTGAAGTTATCTCCAAGAAACGATTTAGGTCAACCTCTACACTATAAATACAGCCTCTTAACACTCTTAAATCATCCTTGGTGAAACCTTAAGCCAAGAGGAAGCTTAGAACACAAGAGAGAAGTCTGGAAGGAGTTGTCATCAACAATGTCTTCTTCTACCTTTAATTTTGTAATTTCTTTCTTTTCTTGCATGAACTAAATTTCTTTAGCTTAAGTTTTAGCATATATGTATGAACCCTAGTTTTGATTGACATCTATCTAATTTGGGAATTCAATGTTTTAAATAGAATTATAGTTTTTATTCTCTGTTTATGTGTTTGGATTTATATTCTGTGTTCTTTTGGACTGCAGCCATTAGAATTACCATCTAGTAATTAGGATACCATTGACAACGGTGTTTAATTGCATGTTTAGCACATAACGTTTAGTTTTAGGTTTGATCTGACAACCCAACCTAGCTAGATAATCACTATGGTTTAGTCTTTGTGACTATTTACCAATTACAGGAAAAGTTTGCTTAGGAAGCCTTATTGACACAGGTAAATCCTATTTGAAACTACCAATAGCATATTGGGACCGATTGGGGAAATACTACATAATTCACCCTTACATGTTTAGAACGGCAAAACTAGTGGGGATTACATGCTAATAACTTAAGCTATCTTCTCATATCACTTCTCTTTCATATTTATTTTCTGTCTTTTAATTCTTAGTTTGATTTAGTTAATTAGAAAACCAAACAAAAATCTATTTGTCTTTACTTTTATTTGCGTTTAGTTGCTCTAGCTTTAATTATTTGCACTAGGTATTTGCATAAGATTCTCCTAACCTCTGTAGTCTCTGCGGAACGAATCTTTATCTAAAACTTGCATACGATCTGTATACTTGCGAAACCGTGTAGTTCTAGGGTGTTTTTGCACTTATTTTATATCTTATTTTATCACACCCTAGGCCCCACCACTAACGCTCAGGGATGGAATGGTCTATCTCATCCACTGAATATTTTAGTATGGAACTGTCATGGAGCTTGTGCAGATAATTTCTGTAGAGTAGCTCGTGAGTTGATTCACATACACAGAGTAATTGTAGAACCCCGTGCGAGCGGAGATAAAGCTAGCGAGATAATTCGGAGTCTAGGGAAGTCTAATTCTAGGAGAGTGGAAGCTGAAACTTACCGTGGGGGTATTTGGCTTATTTGGGATGACAACGAGGTGAACATTAGAGTCCTGTCAGCCGGAAAACAAGTCATAAATATTGAGGTTTCGAAGCAGGGATGCGAATCATGGGTTTTTTCTGCAATTTACGCGCGCACTAAAGCTTCGGTAAGAGAGGAACTTTGGGTTGCTTTGAAAGATGCCTTCCAAGGCCTTGTCGATCCATGGTTAATTGCCAGAGATTTTAATCAAGTTGGTAAGGAGGAAGATAAGAGAGGGGGAGTTTAGGAGTCAATAGACGCATGGATAAATTTGAAGATTGGAGACATGACTGTGGGTTGATTGATATGGGGTTCAAGGGTCCACGTTTCACTTGGAGCGACTCATGGAACACGGGCCAAAGAATTATGCGACGTTTAGACAGATCATATGGTAACTCTAACTTTATATCTTTATTTCCACAGGCCAAAGTTACGCATCTTGATCGCACCCACTCTGATCATATGCCTATTGTTATTCGGCTAAGTGGAGACGTAATGACCCAAAGAAGAGTTAATCGCTTTAGATTCGAGTCAGCATGGTGCCTTCACAAAGATTTCTCTAGTTTTGTTCAATCTAAGTGGAGGGCGGAATGTAATGAGTTGGGTGAAAATATTAAGGGTATGCAGGATCACTTCAGAGTATGGAAAGATGAGGTATTCGGGGATATTAATCGGAAGAATAGGTTCCTTATGGCGAGACTAAGAGGTGTTCAGAAATCATTGGATAGAAAATATAATCCATCCATGGTCCAGCTAGGTAAGAAACTGAGAGACGAATATTTAGAAGTATTGGAAGAGGAGGAGGTTTTGTGGTTTCAGAGATCGAGAGAGCAGTGGGTCCGATCGGGAGAGCGCAATACTAAACTTTATCACCTCTCTACTATTCGGAAGACAAAGAACGCTAAGGTAACAAGGTTGAAAAATGATGAGGACAGTTGGGTCTCTTGTGACATGGGAATCAGGATTCTAGTTCGTGAATTTTTTGAAAAGTTGTATTCGTTAGAAGATGAAATTGTAGGTCCATTCTCATTACCTCAGTTAACACGCATTGAGGAAATTGAGGTGGATTTCCTTAATGAAGAGTTTTCGGATGAATAAATCAAGGCGGTGGTTTTTCAAGCGAATCCAGTCAAGGCACCTGGTCCCGATAGTATTTCTACATCCTTTTATCAAAAGAGCTGGCATGTGGGGGGGCCTTCCGTTTGTAAAATGGTGAGAAAATGCATCAATACGGGGGAGGTCGAACCAGTTCTAAATGGTACGTTGATTCACCTAATTCCTAAAACTAAAGACCCAGAGAAGGTGAGTCATTTCCGACCCATTCGTCTTATTAATGTTTCGTTAAAGTTTGTTATGTCCGCTATGGTAAATCGGTTACGTCCTCTACTAGCTGACCGTATTGGGCCTAATCAAACGAGTTTCCTACCAGGGAGATCTACTACGGATCATATTGTACTAGTACAGGAGATAGCCGCAATGATGCATAAGAAAGTGGGTAAAGTGTGTTACATGGCAGTTAAATTTTTTTGTCTTTACGTTATTAGTTTAATTTTCTCTTACAAAAACAAAATAAAAATCTACTTGTCTTTTCCTTATTTGCGTATTATTCTTCTAGCTTTATATTTGCACTTGATATTTGCATAAGTTCTCTCTAACTTTCGTAGTCTCTGAGGAACGAATTTACTTATCATTAAAACTTGCATACGTCCTGTAATACTTGCAGTACCGTGCTAGCCTACGGTGCTTATTTGCACTTATTTTATTTATTATTTTATCACACCTGAAGCGACACCAAAGTTGAACAAACAACTTTTAACATCTCTGATTTGGATCATTGAAAGCTCGTCTCGCCTCGTTTAAATTTGAGTTCAGTTTGACATGTTTAAATTTAAGCTCGGCTCGTCTCAAGAAGTTAAACGAATAAGCATGTACATCTAGTATTCGGCTCGGCTTGCCTCATTTACCTCCCTAGGTATTTAACATAATTTTCTTTTTCCGACAAAAAATATTTTTTTTCTTTTTCTTTTCTTTTATAGTGACGCTTAGGATTTGTTTGAATTGGGGGATTGGGAGGGATGAGACTGTATTAAAGGAGAATAACAATCCCATCCCTTGTTTGTATTTGAAAGAATTAGAGGGGAAAGTTTATTAAAGGATTCTTACGATCCTTTATGAACCTATATATTCAATCCTTTCAATTCGGTGAGATTGGGAGGGAAGGATTATTTTATTACGTTGTAATGTCTAAATTACTCTTATTATTTCTTTATAAAATATTTTAATAGGGTTATATGAGTCATTTGGTTATAAAAAGAATCTCTTCCTCCCATAATTCTTCTAATCCGAACACTGTATACATATAATCCTTTAATAAAATTCTTTTCTCTCTTTTTATTCAATCCAAACAAGAGTTCCTTTGTTATACAACCCTTTCCTATCCTTTACTAAAGAATCCCTCCTTAATCCAAACAGACCCTTAGTGCTCATATCATACCGTACTATCATTACTCAAAATTCTCTCACGTATTTCTACAAAAGAAAAAGGATTTCTCTCACGTATCAAACTTTTACTAAAAATATGTTGTCTATACAAAACCATAATTTGAAGTTTGAAGTTGTGGGTCAATTTCATAAATTCCAAAAAAGGATAAGGGTTTAGCTTGCAAAATGAGTGGGGGTAAGGGGGTGAAATAAAAGGGTACCCCCTTATATAAGGTTGGGTTCTCTCTTCCTAGTATTTTTCCACTTCGCGCAATCACCAATTAATTATCATCTCTGCTAATACCAAGAAACAACACAATTCTAAAATAAGAAAGAAGATACACAATGTTAGCAGCTTTGCATCTAAGCCCTTTGAGTAGTGGCATTTTAATAAACTATCCTCCCAACAACACCCACAAGCCATTGTTGAACCATGGAACACAATAACTACCATTAATGGCATCCTCAATTGACCCCAACAGACTAAAATATAACAGTAGAGCTTCGACAACTTCACAGCTTCTCCGTCCATTTTCTTCACGCCGCATAACAGCTCTATGGTTTGTGAGCAGCTCCATGGTTTGGAGAAGATAGATCGTGATCTGTTCGTGGAGAAGATGACTCAGAGATTTTTATTTTGTTTTTTCCTTACGCAATGAACGAGAAATCTACTCTTTTGATTTCTTTTTGATTTCTTTTTCATTTTTTAATTATGTAATTGAATGTATTTGTTAAATGTATATTTGAATTTTTGAATTCTTTATGTAATTTGTTTTGCCTGCTAATAGAATTGTTTTTAAAACTTTGTTGTGTGTTATTATAATTATTTTTAGAATACTCAGTATTTTTCACTGAGTACTCCGAGAAAAACTCTGAATACTCAGTGTTTTTCTCTGAGTACTCAGGGACTCTTTTTGATACTCAGTAATTTTATTTACGATACTCAAATAAATTTCCTTGTTACTCAATATTTTTTGGATACTTAGTGTTTTTTCGATATCCAATGTTATTTTTCCAGATACTTAGTAAAATCTCTTAATACATCACCGGGGAACGGTGCTGGCGGTGGTCGGTGGTGATAGTCGGAGTTGAACAATGCCGATGTTCAACAAGTTCTTTTGTATACTTTAGTAGCTTTTGTTTTATATGAGCATATTATAGTGAATGGTCATCTATAAAATTTTGTAGTGGATTTTTTAAAGAAAAATCTATTATTAAGTTACATATTTGGTATAAAGTTTGTTTCTAATGTTTATAGAGTGAAACCAAAGAGATATAAAAATGAAACGTGAAAAATTATATATCTAAATGGTTATATCGTACCCTACTATCATTACTCGAAATTCACACACGAATCAACCTTTTACTAGAAATATACTGTCTATACAAAACCATAGTTTGAACTTGTGGGTCAATTTCATAAATTCCAAACGAGGATAGGGGTTTAGCTTGCAAAATGAGTGGGGATAAGGGGGTGAAATAAAAAGATACCCCTTAGATAAGGTTGGGTTCTCTCTTTCTTGTATTTTTCCACTTCGCGCAATCACCAATTCATCATCATCTCTGCTAATACCAAGAAACAACACAACTCTAAAATCAAAAAGAAACTACACAATGTTAGCAGCTTTGCATCTAAGCCCTTCGAGTAGTGGCATTTTAATAAACGGTCCTTCCAACAACACCCACAAGCCATTGTTGCACCATGGAGCACAATCACTACCATTAATGGCATCCTCAACTGACCTCAACAAACTAAAATATAACAGCAGTTGGAGAACAAGAACATCTGTCAAAACTTCTGTTGCAGCTGTTAATTCATCTGATCCGATACAGAAGGTTTCATACTTAATCCCAATACTACATTACACTCATCTTTCTTTATTATTTATTTAATTTTATTAATGAACACAAATTCATATACATGTAGCTATTATAACTAATTATCATGGGCAAACACTTTGTTATGACCCAAGTCTCGTAACCTGAACAAAGCTTAGTCCGACCCATAAAGATTGTAGTAAACCTCTTAGGTATCTTTAACTTGGTAAATTAAAATTGCATAATTGAGGTATATTGTTAACAAAATCTAACTAATTCATTTGGCTTGATTAATTTTTACTCGCATTAGCAGCAAGGATCTGAGAAGAAAACGTATCATTTTATCGTTGCAAATGCAAAATTCATGCTAGACGATGAGGAACATTTTCAGGAGCAGCTTTTCGAGCGCTTACGCTATTTTGGTGAGCGAAATTTCGAGCAAGATTTCTGGCTTGTGATTGAACCCAAATTCTTAGACAAATTCCCGGATATAACAAAGAAACTAAGCAGACCTGCTGTAGCTCTTGTTTCAACAAATGCAGTATGGATCACGTAAGGACAAAACAGACTTTTGTCACATAATACTTTTGTATTTCAAAAAATTGAAATCTCTTTACCTAGTTTGTGTTTATGTACAGGTTTATGAAATTAAGATTGGACCGGGTTTTAAAAGATAGCTTTGAGACGGATAGTTTAGAAGAAGCTTTGGCATCAAATCCTGTTGATATAAAGTTCGAGAAGCCAAAGAATTGGGTTGCACCTTATCCAAAATATGAATCGGGTTGGTGGGAAACATTTTTACCCACTGAAGCTACTACTTCTGCACAAGTATAGCTAATAAATCTCTTTTGTATGATGCGAACATATGTTGTATTTAGTGTAAGTTTCATGAGTAAATGTAGTTGATTTTAAAGAGTTTGAGTTTTGCTATAATCTGTTACTATTAATAACAATAAGTTGTTTCAGTTAAAAATTAAACTAAAAGAATATGAATTAATATGAAGGAGAAAAGTCCTCAATGTTTACTACCACAAATTAAACTGCACATATCGTCACTGCTCCTTGGTATCTTTAGAAATAGAAATTCTGGGTAGTTTTTGAAGAAGCGATTCATCTAACTTGTTATATTGTTTCATGAGCTTATGTGATGCCTTCTTTGCATAAGAATCCACTTTATCTTCATGCTTCTCGTATATCATAGGTAGTGTTAGCATCACCACGAAAACTGTGTATGAATTATTAATTGTTAACCAATTTTACCTAAAAAAGAACATAAAGAAAGAAACTTACTAATGTATAATAGAGTCAAGAAATCACACCAACTCCCAATAACTGAGACGAGCCACAAGCTCAGAATTGCCTACAGTTAGAACATTTTTTAACTAGTTAGTTAGAAAAACCGATAAACTATCATATTATTGAGATAGATTTATAGGTATATACGTATAGAAAATTCTTGAGATCTCTTCCGGAAGCTATATGTCGGAACATATAAATAGCCTCGTGAAATTGAGTCCTCAATAAGAGAGCAATTGTTCTACAAAAGTCCTCTGGCAATGCAATTTCCGGGAGCTCCACAGGTGACCTGAAGAAAGAAACTCGTTAACAAATATATGCAGAAATTAAAAAAAAAAAAAAAAACTCACTTGTTAAAGAAGAAGGATAGATTGGATGATAGAAACAATGTTGCTAATGAGAGTATTAGAGAATGACAAACAAAAGTGAGCAAATGATAACCTATCCATTCAAATAGTAACCATATCACTGTTGAACCAGCAAGTAGGCACGATGTGATCTGTTTGTTCCTCCATAGCAGAACATCCGCAGCTGTTAAAGATCGTTAAAATAGGAAGAAACAAGTAGATGATAATGATGAGGATGCGATACATACATTTGCCACCTCCTAGAGCGGAGTGAACTGGTTTTTTATTATGGGCATGATCAACTGATTCTTGAATTTTATCCTTCGTACTTTCTGATCCACCTTCATCACCACTCACATTTGAATCAGACATACTATCTTAAACCTAAGAACAGCCCATCACAATAAGAATCATGCAACATTTTATCACTAACAAGGAATATCATCGAAAAATAAGGGCGGATCTAAGAATTAAGTCAGGTTTAAGCTAAAACTACATATGAATTTAAGAAAAAATACGTAAAGTTTTTACTCGAACCAGAGATCACCAATAGACAATTATATGCATGGTTGTGTTTAATGTGTGATCACAAGAAAAAATCAGAATAAAGTTTCTTACTGTTTAATAAGGGGGCAATGCTTGCAAAATGTATTATTTAGGATTGATGATGATGAACTGATGATCGTTGTAGTGGCGGTTTTAGTATTTCGTTGGTTGTCTAGAAGAAGAATAAAAGATGTGAGAATTGGTGCGTTGGGTGTATGCGTATTCGCTACCACGTAAGTGACACATTCAGATTGTCCTCAACTAACTTGGAGAATAATATGTCCCCCTAAAATCGGACCTAATTAGGAGTATTTTGTTATCAAGAATCAAATTTTTCCTCCCTTCGTTCCTTCGTTCTTCTAGTAAACTAATTGTATAAAGTTTTCGAACAAAAAGTGTATAAAGCTTTTTTTTTTTAATACATAGGAGAATTATTGGACTAGGGTAAGTCCTCGTAAAAACTATTAAGAGTGTTTGTTTGCACTTAATGAGATATTAATATGGTTCATTAAAACACTTGATTAATAAGACAGTTTGTTTTTCTGACCAATTCAGATCTAAATGCCTCTTAATTGGTCTGTTTCATTAAGATTTTAAACTGGGGTGTTTGTTTGCACTTAATGACATCTTAATCTGATTCATTAAGACACTAGATTATTAAGACTGTTCGTTTTTACGGACCAATTCAGATCTGAATGGCTCTTTAACATGTCTGTTTCATTAAGATTTAAAACTAATCATTCAGACACTGTCTCTTAACAGAAAAAGTTATATTCAGCTGTTCATTCAACATTCAGTACTTATTACTTATAAAAACAAATGACGGCTTACGTTGTGTTTGTTTTTTAAATGACAAAGTGTTGAATACTAAAATCAATCAAAACGTTAAGAGACAATGTCTTAATGCATAAAACTTTACCTGGAGTTTTAAGAAAACGGACCAATAAGATCTAATAAGATCTAGTCAGATTGGAATTATTAAAAAAATGACAGTTTTATTGGTCTAATCTCTTATTGAATTAGATTAAGGTGCCATTTGTTTTTTAAGTGATAAGTACTTAATACTGAATGAACAGATTAATAGAACTTATTCGGTAAAGAGGCATTGTTTGAATCATTCAGACTTAGTGTCAAATCTTAATGAAACAGACCAATTAAGAGTCATTCAGATCTGAATTGGCCAAAAAAAACAATCTGTCTTATAAATCTAGTGTCTTAAATGAACCAGATTAAGATATCATTAAGTGCAAACAAACACCCCCTAAGATCTCATTAAATACAAGCAAATAAGTCTTTAATAAAACAAACCAGATTAAAATTCTCCAGATCTGAATGGATAAAAAAAACAGTCTTATTGGCTTAATGTCTTTTTGAATCATATTAAAATCTCATTAAATGCAAACAAATAACGCATAACGTGATTTTAATAAATAGGTCAAACACTAGATAACTTGGGTAGTTGCCTAAGGACACGTGTTTGGAGGGTCCCTATTTCTTTTCCTTTTTAAAGCATATATGATGAAAATTCGGGTTGTATATAATGTTCAATCCATTAATATCCTTTTTCATGTATAAGCTTGTGGTTGATAGGGCTAAGAAGTGGCTCATCAAACTTTATGTTAAGATTGAACCACGTTACAATAGGACATGATTATTTTGATCTATAAGGAAATGCAATGCAAACCTAAACAAGTATACAAGTGCTTTAACACCTCATGAGTAAATCTCCTAATATCACCCGACACTCTATCTTGAAATGATTTTTTAAGGAACTCCCCAATTAGAACCTAGTGATAGAAGAAGGAATAAAAGGAAGTTCACAGTTACAATGTAAAATATAGATATAAATTGTCTGAGTCATCTTTAGAGAAACAATATATAGTCTAGAAATGGTCTGTTAACTGTCTTAACACTCAGATAAACGCCACGCATTTATGAAGCACTTACTCATTTGATTGGAGGTCAAAACAATCAACTTGTACACTAGACTAAGTAGTGGTTTTACCCAGATTGCAATATGGTGTCATTGATCATGTTCTGGGAGCGATTAAGGTCGTATAATTAGAAAATCTTGGTGGAGGTAGTTGAAACGTGGAATTGATTTCTTGTGAACCACACAACTATTCAGGGTTTTACCCGTTTTAATGTGTGGTTTAATCAAGATTATGATTATATATGATTGTAAATTAAGATATTTTAGGAAGAATTCTGATTCTTTTTTATTAGTTTTCTTATATGAATAGGTTTGTTGTTAAGAAGAATATATAACAATATTTAACTTTTGTGATATAAATGTGGGATTTTAGGATTTTTTGTATAAAATCTCAAAATATATTGCACTTATTTGCTAATTTTGCACAACAATGGAAATTAAAAACTAATGTCATGATCAAAGAGAAAACTAGTTCCAATAATATTGAAAGTAACTCAAAAAAGTTAAACAGTTATTGTTAATTTAACTTAACATCCTTCAATGAAGCATAAAGTAACTTAAAAAAGTTGAACTGTTACTGTTGAGTTATGGTAATATCCTCATAACTCAGAAAGTCGAGTTACATGAAAATTCCTATAACTCAAAAAAAGAAAAAAGAAACGATAAGTAAACGGTAAGGAAACAAATATTATGAGTTAACTCAATAAAGTTAAAATGTTGATATTAAGTAATAAAAAAATTCATATAACTCAAAAAAAAAAACAAATCAATAAATAAATTATGAGAAGGAATAAAATTAAAAATTGAAAATTTCTATAATTCTTTTTTAGTTTGAAAGCAAACACAACTGATGGATTTTACCGATCCTCCCGATTTCCTTTAGAATATCATAACAAGAGATAGAAGTGAATGTGCAACGCCTAGTGTTGTACTAGATCCTCAATAAGAACGTTTGTTTGGTTTGTAGTTTTTTTTCTTAACAACTCTAAAGCCTCTCATGTATTAAAAAAAAAAAAAAACCTTTTTGGAATCAAAAAATTAAATTATTAAGAAAATGTGAAAAGACGTCGTTAGCCTCAAAACTCAACTAAATTTTTAACTCGTCAACAAGATGTGAGCAGTAATGATAACTCTAATTTAATTGATCTTGCCGATCTGGCGAAGAATTCGCGTACCTTACTTGAAAGAATTTCAGTGAAAAGCATTTCTGGTGATCACAGATCTAGCTTAGCTTTCTATGTACTATCATCTTTGTCAAACTCAATTCAATGCATTAAATCATTGAGCAGCCAAAAGTAAATCACAAGAAAGTCAAACAATGCAAGCAGCTGCTGCTCTCCGCTGCTTCAGAGCTTCTCGCAATCTCTTATTCAACAAACCGATCGACACCTTTACCATAATTAACGATCGATTATCTTCTTGCGCAATTCATTCTCCAAATTTAGCAACTACCCGAAATTTTCTGAGCACTGGTTTACGAAATCCTCCAAATTTGATTATCAAAAAGCAGCTTTATGCTAATACCAATCCATGGAATACTGCAAGAATCACTCCATGTTTATTCAAACGCATCGATGGTTTCCTCTCGAGTTCCTCTTCCAAATCCCCTCAGATCCCCGTAATTCTCTCTCTATTGCGTGATTAGTTTGAATTATTGATGATTACGATTTGATGACGATTCAATGTGTATGTATGTGTTTGAATTGTTTGATTAATGTATCCTACTTTGATCAGGGTATGATGGCGAATGTGAATGGTTTCGAAATGTTTTCAACAGCTGCTGATGGTAATAATGATGATAAGGTTGAAAAGCCATCTGTGAAACACGAACAAAAAGGATCAACTGAGAGTATAGAAGATAGAGCTGAGAAAGTAGCTAACACGAAAATCATCGCAACTCTTGCAAAATACTTGTGGATGAAAGATAATCCTGAATTTCGGTCACGAGTTATAGCAGCATTGGGTTTATTAGTTGGCGCTAAGGTAAGCAAAGCAAAAACATGTTTAAATTCATCAAGGATATATGTGCATACAAACTTTATAGTATCTGGTGATTGATTGTTTAGGTATTAAATGTACAAGTACCATTCTTATTTAAACTAGCTGTTGACTGGTTGACCACAATAACGGGTAATACTGGTAATATTGCGGAATTTACTGCTGTAAATTCAACTTCCTTAGCACTATTTTGGAGTCCAGCTGCAGTTTTAATTGGTTATGGTATAGCAAGAACAGGCTCTTCTGCTTTCAACGGTACTTCACTATGAAGTAATTCTTTACTTCCAACATTACCTTTGACTTTTTTTATTTTATTTTTTGATTGACTTTCTGGTTTTTACTTGTCTTATTTTTATAATTGTCTTTTTCCAGAATTGCGAACTGCTATTTTCTCTAAGGTTGCCTTGAGAACAATCCGTGCAGTTTCTAGGAAGGTATGGAAATTATATACATATTTCTTAGTTTGTATAGTCTTTAAATTCTTGAGGCGTAGGAAGGGCGTTTTAGTAATTTATTCAATTCTCTACCAACAATTTACATCTTTTGCAGGTATTTTCGCATTTGCATGAGCTTGATCTGAGATATCACCTTAGGTATTTTATCTATCTTGAACATCTTCATAAGTGTTTCAATTTCTGTTAGTGTGACTAATTCTGGTATTATCGTAAATTTGCAGTCGAGAAACTGGTGGTTTGAATAGAATTATTGATCGCGGTAGTAGAGCTATAAATTTTATACTCTCAGCCATGGTTTTTAATGTTGTACCAACTGTACTAGAGGTATGATTTTCATCATTATTCTTAAAATCTCATGTACAATTATATATTACTCTAAACCCCTATATATTATTTCTCGTAGAATTTTTAATTTAACAGCTTTAACATAAAGACTTTCAGATTTGCATGGTCACAGGAATTCTCGCATACAAATTTGGAGCACCCTTTGCGTTAATCACTTCCTTATCAGTTTCTGCATATGTTATTTTCACTTTAATTGTAACCCAGGTAATAACCACATTTTAACCACAGTTAAAATTCTCATTCCATTAATTTCAGATGTCTTAGTCCATTATGTTTGTTTCAGTGGAGAACTAAGTTTAGACAGGCGATGAATAAAGCTGATAATGATGCGAGTACACGAGTAATTGACTCTCTTATAAACTATGAGGTGAGTCTCTAATTTTATATATATATATATTTTATCCTATACATGTTTATAATTAATTACTCGGTGTCACAGGGGCATTTTCCTTAATACTGAAAATCTTTTCGTACCCTTTTCAGACTGTGAAATACTTTAACAATGAGGAATTCGAAGCTGACAAATACGATAAATATTTGAAGAGTAAGATCTTTCTTTCTCTATAATAAATCACTTTTAATGATGCAATAGATTCATAATAATGACAAAATAAGCGATATTTTTCAGGATATGAAGATGCTGCCTTAACAACACAACATAGTCTTGCGTTTTTAAACTTTGGACAAAATTTTATATTTAGCATAGCTTTATCAGGAGCTATGGTGATGTCATCACATGGGATTATGAGTGGTGCAATGACAGTTGGTGATTTAGTAAGTATTTTTCTTTAAACTTGTGGGACCGTTTATATTTATTGTAATTAAAAAAACTTGTTTATAAAGGTTATGGTGAATGGGCTTTTGTTTCAACTTTCTTTGCCACTTAATTTCCTTGGTGGTGTTTATCGTGAAACTGTACAAAGTCTCGTTGATATGAAATCAATGTTTCAGTTACTTGAGGTATTTTATCACTTTCTATTTTTATAATGTCTGAATTTTTTTTAGCCCTAAGAGTTTATAATTTAAATTTCAGGAAAAAGCTGATATAAGAGACACAGATAATTCAAAGCCGCTGAAATTAAACGGTGGAAGTATTGAATTTGAAAATATTCACTTCAGGTGTGTTTTTTCTACTATATGTAACTCATTTAAATCATTATCTACTGTATTATTATTTATTATATCTAAATTTTATTGTAGCTATATCCCAGAAAGGAGGATTCTTGATGGGGTATCTTTTGTTGTCCCAGCTGGGAAGAGTGTAGCTATTGTCGGAACAAGTGGAAGTGGTAGGGCCCACATTTAAAAAAAAAAATCTGTCAATATATTCTGTTTGTCTTTATTTTAGCGTTTAATCTTCCCTTTCAGGAAAATCAACCATTCTTAGGCTACTCTTCAGATTTTTCGACACTCACTCCGGAACTGTAAGTGTTAATTCTTTATCATTTTCTATGTGTTCTTTTTAGTTACATAATTAAATAATATGTTTTTCATATAACAGATACGAATAGATGGTCAAGATATTCGAGAAGTAACCCTTGAGAGTCTTCGTAAATCAATAGGTGTTGTTCCACAAGATACTGTAAGAGCGTGTATATATATATATATATATATATATATATATTTATATATATAAAACAATTTTGATTTATTTTTTATCATTCTTGACACAAGATATTCATATTTTTTTTTTGACAGGTACTATTTAATGACACAATATTTCATAATATCCGATATGGTCGACTTTCCGCTACAGAAGAAGAAGTGTATGATGCTGCTAAAAGAGCAGCTATTCATGAATCTATCATGAATTTTCCGCAAAAATATTCTACAGTAGTTGGAGAACGAGGACTCAAGGTATATATATACACTATATAATATATATATATATATATATATATATATATATATATATATATATCTTTCTTGTAAAAGTAATCATTTTACTTTTTATTTCAGTTAAGCGGTGGAGAAAAGCAGAGGGTAGCATTAGCACGAGCATTTTTGAAAGCTCCTTCAATTTTGTAAGTCTTGTTTGATTATATTACTATATAATATTACAATACGAGTTTCATGAAATGTGATGTGTTCATTTTCCTATTAGGTTATGTGATGAAGCCACAAGTGCACTTGATAGCTCAACAGAAGCAGAAATATTGAACGCATTAAAATCACTTGCGAAAAACCGTTCGTCAATTTTTATTGCTCATAGACTTACAACTGCTATGCAATGTGACGAGGTATGTGTTGTTAATTCTTATATAGCCAATATTTATAGTTAATTTTCTAAACTTTGTTAATTTTTTGGTATTAGATTATAGTATTGGAGAATGGTAAAGTGGTGGAACAAGGACCTCATGAAGTTCTTTTGATGAAATCCGGGAGATATGCACAACTTTGGGCACAACAGAATACTACTATAGATGTGATTGATTCTGCTATTAAAAAGGAGGCATGAGTTACTGATTTTTCTGTGTTTGCTAATAAGAGTTCATTTTACTCAATTTAATGTAGTTTCTTTCTTTAGTTTAGAGAGTATAAGTTTTGTCATTTTGTTGTCTGAGTACTAGAAAGTTATAGAGGGGTTGTGCCTTATTCACGGTCAAGTAGATAATTCTGTTGCGAGTCAGAATTTAAAGCTCGTTTGTATTATTATTTGATGTTGTATAATGTTGTTGTAATCTAGCGATTGTTTTATAGGTAACTCAAAATACTCTACTAAAACACTTTTGTTATATTTATTAATCTTAACTAAATCTTGAATATATTTGAACTTGGATTTATTTCTTATAAGAAAGAGTCCAATTAATGTCGATACTCTGAGAACTATCTCAAAGTAAATCCTGATATACATTGTGGATTTCTGTTTTCCTTGATAGAGTACTTGCATATAAGGCTACTCGAAATCAAGGAGGATCCTTGCCTTTAGTAAGTGTTCGAAAGAGAAATCCAAGACCTAGGGGTTCAATAAACCAAAACAGACACGGAATTATCAGCCTCTAGAAAATAGAAATGGACGAGAAGAAGGTTAACATCTTGCACGATTGCTTAAATCGGAGCTCCTGACAATAGCCAAACCCCCAAGCTGGAGAGACTTTAGACTCGAAGTCATTGACTCGGTTTGAACCTGCACCACTAGATTGGATGACCAAGGCCCTAACCAGTGAGCTAATCCCAGCTGGTTATATCACCCCTTCTCTTTATTCATGCTATAATAAAACTTTGCACATGGTCATCAATAGGGGTGAACACGGGTAGCGTTCACTTTGGGATGGGGAATCACCAACCCGAGGATAATTATACCGAATTACTAAACTGAGAATACTAATCGTAAAGTAATTTAATAAGTGGTTAAATTCGGATTCACCTCGAGTTAGAGTTGGTTAATAGTGTCCAAAGTTGTTTAAATTTAAACTTTTTTAATGTAAAAATTAAAAATTAGTAAATTCTTAAAAATAAGAATCTAAAAAAAATCCAAAATTGTAAGAAATAACTTTAAAAAACAAAAAGTTACCTAAGTACTATTACAAATAGTGAGTAATTACTATACACTCTTATTTTCTCATCTAACTCAACCTAATTAACTATAAATTTTATAACAAACATATTCAAAATAATAATTTCAATAATATTTTACGAAAACATAAAAAGATGATTGTGAATAGAGACTAAGAATTGAGAAGTGTTTTCTGAAAAAACACTTTATATATGTAAAAAATGCCATATAATTCGACTTGGTCGTGTTAGAGCTGAATATTTTTTAACTTTTGAAATACGAGGCCCAAATGCTCTACATTTTCTTTAAAACATTGGGTATAGAAGGGCTTATACGGGTTGGGTTTCTTTTACCTTCGAGTTGGGCTCATTTTTGCTCAACCCTAGTTACTATGGAATCCCGCATTCATTTATGTGTTACCTTATGATAAAGATAAATGAATTGTTCTTTAAAAATGATAGGCCTTTTACGGGATAGTGGACAAGGCTGCAGGGGTATATTGAGCATTACCCCATATATTAAATCCACTCTAGTTACCTTGAATGACATCATTGATTATATGTGAACCACAAAAGAGAAATATGGGGGTAACCCCAAATATTTTATAGAAACAGAACTATTTAATATTCAGGCAAAATATACAGATCTGATTAGTCTCCGAACAAAAGGAACCCAATATACATGGTCCAATCACCGTCAATGAGGGGTCCTTGGTATCCAATGGATGGATCGGGCCTTATGTTACACTGGCTGACTCAATGAATTTCTGCCTCTTAGGTGCAAAATTTGACACCAATTGAATTAGAACACACCTCTTTCACCAAGAGGTCTTTTATAGAAGATATGGGTGTCAAGGTTCCATTTTAAATCATCATGGTCAGATTAAGAATGAGGAAGGATAGTCGGTGTAGAGAGACTCAACCAGCCTATAATCTTCCATTCCCGTAAATTGGCATATAAATCATAGGAGACAAAATACTTGTTAATGTCATCTCTTAAATTGGGATAAACTTGAGAGTCGGAATAAAAAATGTCACATTGACGCATTTTCCGAAGAGGTGGATGATATAATAACTCTCCCATATGACCCAGACTTCTCAAAGAAGTACACAACCACACTAACTAAGACCAATCACCACTGGTTATCAAAGTTGAATTACTGGGGGTGCGGGGATGGTTAGATAAAAGTGTAAATGGGTCAAGTAAGGATAAAATGCTTGAAGGATGAGTATGTCAATGTGAATAGGACCCCTGGAATCACTGGGGATTAGTTATGACCATGTCTTTCGGGGTAAAGTCGTATTGGATTCTTAGGTATATAGTTTATGGAAATACATCCACACACACACACACACACATATATATATATATATATATGTGTGTGTGTGTGTGTGTGTGTGTATGTGTGTGTATTTTGGAGCAATTGGAGATGATTTGTGTGTAACTTCTACGAACATGGATGATACAAAACCCCTAGATGAATCTAGGAAGTAAAAAATTCAAGGTAAAACCCAAGTCAAGATGCAAAAGAGCCAAAAGTTTCATGAAAATTGATGTCTCCCCATTTGTGATGATTTAATATTAGTTGGAGACATCATTTTTAGTGTTTTATAAGTCTAAATACTCGATTTTCCCATGATTTAGTGCACTTTCCTATTTCTTGTCTTGATTTAATGATTTATTATTTTTAGAGCATATTTGGTTTAATTGTGAAGCTTTAAAGATATACATGGTGATTAAGTAGATGCCAAATCAATTCTAAGAGATAAAGGAAAGAAGATACGCATGGAAATTGGAGATAAGGAAAGAAAAGATAAGATATGGAAAGATAAAGTTGTCAAATAAATCCAAATTCCAGCACCTACGACCATAGAAGTGATTATAACTCAAGATTGGCTAGAAATTTGGAAGAATGGTCTGAACAAAAGTTATAGAGCTTTCCGAGATGATCAGTTTCGAACACATGGAACGCATCAAACAGACAAGTATCGAAGGAGTTATGACCAAAACAAAACAAAACAGTGGCAGATTATTACCTATTCTATATTTTAGGGTTTCGAATTTGAGTTGGGCTTGGAGTCCAAGTTACTTGTCTTCCACTCCAAGAAAACGAATTAGGTCTTCTAAACACCTATAAATACACCCTTAAACCTTTGTAAAGTCAATCCTTGCCTCCCATAAGTTAGTCCTTAAGTTTTATATCATTAGAGTTATTGAAAAGAGCAAGATGACATCTTTGTACGATCTGTTAGTTTATTTCTTTCGAGTATGAACTAATTTTCCCATAGCTTGGGTTTTGCATTATGTATAATCTATGAATTCTATTTTCTTTTCTATCTAAGTTTATTTGGGAATTATATGTTTTTATCTGATTCTAGCTACTTAACCATATATTTGTTTTATGTGTTTTGATTTATTGTCTGTCTTAAACCTGATCAATTTAGGGTTGTGCTAATAGTAGTTAGATGGTCGCCCGGAAGGGGTGTCTAATTATTGAAACACCACACAAACGTCTAGAATAAGGAATTGGTCCTGACAACACCAGCCTAACTAGATAGTCATTAGGGTTTGTTTTTTATCACCATATCACCAATTGAAGGAAAGATCTGCTTAGGAACCTAGTGGCGTAGGATAACCCTATTTAAGGTCACCTCGTGGTTGTGTCGTAGCCTACCTATTCGCTTTCCGGGTATAGGTAGGAATTTAGAATCCTGGCTAAATATTTAAGAGTTATTATCTTCCTTATTAACTGGAATTGATAGAAAGAATTAGAAGGATTAGTGCATACTAGCAAAACCTAAGCTATACTCTCTCATCTCATATTTTCTCATATTTATTGTCTTTACTTTTACTTAGTTTAATTAATCATCTCTAAATCAATTGTATTTATTTTATTGTCTTTTTAATTATTAATTGTTACTCTGATTTATTTGCTCATTCGTATAGTACACTAAGTCCATGAGAATGAATTCTTCTTATCATTAAAACTTGCATACGTCATGTAATACTTGCGGTACCGTGCTTGTTTAGGGTGATTAGTGCATTGTTGTCCGGATTTATTTATTATATTTTTATCACACACTAGGCGACACCAAGTTTTTGGCGCCGCTGCTAGGGACGTATGTCTCGTTAGCGTGTGGCTTAATTATTTTAGTAGTAATTTTTAGTTAATTTTTATTTTTCAGTTGTTATTTTTATTTTTCTAGATTTACGCTTGTTGGTTTGCCTCAGTCTTTTTCAGGTTTTAGCGGTGCATCCTTGGCCTCCTCTCCCGGAGCCCGAAAGGAGCTTCAGAGCTTATAACAGACGCATCCGAGAAGAAAGAAACCAAAGAAGAGCTATGGCAGAATTTCAACAGCAAGAAGTGGAGCCACCACTTATCCCTAAAGTTCCACCACTTGGACCTGTAGGCCAAAAACAACTACCACCAGGAGATAACGGAAACAATAAAAATAATCAGAATAGATTTGAACAAGATCTCCCAGGCTTGGGAGCACAGTTTCATGTTCAACATTAGGTTATCGTCCTCCAGAGATCCAGAATATCAAGTTCAGACCCGATCTGGGCATGTTCAGTCAATTTCAGAATTTCAGACTCTATAGCTGTGCAGCAGTTCAAGATCTGGTAAGAGCGATTCAGAAGTTCATGCAGATTTGTGATGCCTATGTTACTCCAGACATTACACGCGAGCAACTGTATTGTCACATGTTTTCGTTCTTCCTGACCGGTAAAGCTGGTGATTGGCTAGATAGACAACCACTAGGTACAATTAATACATGGACAGAACTTCAAGCCACATTCTTTAACCGTTTTTATCCGAAGAGTATGAGACTCAAAGACCAAAGCGAGCTTGCAAAGTTTTGTCAAGAGAATGGAGAAGCAGTAGGAGAAGCAGTAGGAGACGCATGGACAAGGTTTCAACAGATTTTAGCTAGATGTTCACTCCATGGTTACACCCCGTCTTTACAATTAGCTATATTTTATCAAGGAATCAATAGAGAAAGTAGACTGAGGGTAGATAATCTTGGAAAGGGAAATTTTGTGTCCATGAATCCTGCAGAAGCTGCCGAAGGTATGGAAAACATTATTGAAACAGAAAGGAGTTGGACACTTTCGCGAGCTCCTGTTACAAATACCAGAGGTACGCTTTAATTAGATGTAGAAACTGCAAACTCAGCTCAATTATACGCATTATAAAATCAAATCAAAAAGATTAAGCTTGAGATGCAGAAGAATTTAGCTGCAACAAACATAGTGCAAAAAGCACAAGGTTGTCAACAGTGTGGGGTCACGAATCATACATGGGAAGAGTGCGAAAGAAATCCAGCATCTGTCTATTTCATATCCAACTGAGGAAATTATCAATTTGGTAACATGAATCATCTGGGTATGCAGTATTCAAATCCACAAGAGGCCGCTAATCCAGGTCATTATCAACCTCGTCCCCAGAATAACTCTTTCCAACCAAGAGGTTAAGCTCCATATCAGGTAAATCAGAATTATAATCGACCTTCTTCCCCACAACAACCTGTTAATGACGCATATATCGATACTTTAGCTCAAAAGTCTCTACCACAATATCCTCAAGAAGGAGTTGTGGGTGACCAACAATTGAAGAATTTTATGAATCTTATGACCACTAATATGCATTCACATAACGAGAAGTTAAGAGAACAAGAAGCTTCAATACAGATTTTAGGAACGCAAGTAGAACAAATGATGGAAGCAAAAGAATTGAAGGCTATCGAAGGAGGTGATGCCAATGTTGGGTTCGAAGCTTGTAATGATATTTACCTTGAAATTGAAGAGAATAAGGAAGTACCGCATGCTGCCGAAAATGCCGTGGAAGTTCCTAGTACCGAAGAAGATCAACCAAGTCTAGCCCTGTGGACTCTAACTGTTCTGAAGATGAGGATGAAGATTCAAAAAAATCCGAATTTATACAGCTTCTGAGAGATATGCAAGACGAGATTAGATTGGTATGGAATTACAAGCTGCTAGAGCTAAAGAGAAAGAGGAATAAGCCTCAAAAGAGAAAATAGAAGTTGCACCTGCTTTGCAAGAAAAGAAAGAAGAAGAGAAGGGAATCGCCACCATTTGTTCAACCAGTGTCACCAATTATTCTTGATACAAATACGAAGGGTGACATTGAACTCAAGACAGTTTTAGAGGCATATACTCCTGAAAACATCAACGCCCAAATGCTTGAGATTGCGAAGAAAGGGCTTACACCGCAACAAGTTTTCACGCAAGTTATTCCTTGGAAAGAAGCGAGTGTAGAAGCCAAGAAGGAGACTGTGAGAGTCTCAAAAAAAGTAGAGAAAGAGTTACCATTGAAGCTCAAAGATCCAAGAAGCTTTAATCTTCCTATACAAACAAATGGTATGCTCAAGCTGAAAGCTATGTGCGATGTGGGATCAGGTGTGAATCTTATGCCAAAGTCCGGGTTCGAGAGGCTTGGACTTCAAAAATTACAGAAGGATCCAGTGAAGTTGCAGTTTGCCGACAATTCAGTTACCAAGACATGGGAAACAGTGGAGGACGTACATGTCCGATTAGGTAATATCACCATCCCTATGACTTTGTTATACTTGATTTCGATGCAGATAAGCCGGTTCCAATCATACTTGGAAGGCCTTTCATGACCACAAGTCAAAGCATGATCAACTTCCAGGAAGGGACCATTACCCTTCATGCTAAAAACGTATCCGAGACATTCTATGTCTGGGGTAAGAAACCAAGGAAGTCTGATCCCACCGTTCCTATCATCCACAGCCTTTCATATCACAAAGTCCCTAAAGAGAAGATTCACGAAAAACCTGTGGATACTGAGCCAAAGATTGAGTTTGGGGTGGGTCATGAAGTTCTATGGAAAGCCCACAAACCAGAGAATAGGCCACGAGGTCATCAAGACTCGTGGATGGGACCATTTGTAGTCATTAAAGTTGTTTCAGCTAAGGTGATAGAGATCAGGCCCAAGAAGGGCATTAAGCGGATATTAGTAGACGTTCATAGCCTTGCTCGTTGCTGGGGAGGCTATATTTGCAAATCTTGATAGAGGTAACGCGTCTAACTTTAAAAGACGTTAAATAAAAGTGTTGTACGGGAGACAACCCGCAATTTTTTATGTTTTAAGTTTTCAATTCATGTTTAGTTTAGTTGTTTTTAGTTGATATTGCATATTTGAGAAAGGTATTAGTGTTTTTGATGTTCAGGTATTAAAGAAATCGAGTTAGGGAAGAAAGAGAAATTTTTGTGCACATTCTGACCTGCCCACCGGTAAGTCGGCGAGTCAAAAATGGGTGCCCACGGGTTCACGCGTCGGGTTTTTTGCCGAGAGGTGGACTTTCGAAAAATTACGCACCGGTATGCCGACCATACCAGCGGCATACCGGCCAGACAAAAACACATGCCCACGGGTCTATGAATCAGGTTTATTACCGAGGCGAGTCTTTTCGAAGAACAGCTCACGGGTATGCCGGTCACACCACCGGTAAGCCGGTCCGCACCGCTGGAGAGAGAAAATTTCGAGTTTTATAGGGTATAAAGAAGAGGAAGGCTAGTCTATTACGAATTTTAAAATCCTTAAGCCTCTCTTTCTTCTCCAAACCTCTCCCAAATCCATTAAAGCTTCATCAAACCTTCCCCAAACATCAAAACACTACCCAATCACCAAAAACACATCAAATTCATTCTCCATATCATTACAAAGAAGATTCAACCACCCAAATCTTACCAAAACACATTGAATCCAAGAATCAAAAGCTTAAATTTCAAAAATTCATCCTAAAATTTCCTAGATCCATACCAATCCATCAAGAATCCATCTTACCCATATAGAGATTCATCATCAAAACACCTTTCCTAACCCAAATAAAGCTTGTTCAACCAATAATCAAGAATTTCAAATTCAAGAGTGGTTAAAACTTTGAGTTGGAGGTTAATTGAGATGACTAAGAGAACATGGACATTATCTACTAAGAGGGAGATGAAAAAAAGCAAGGTATTGGGTTCTATTGAGAAGAAATCAAATAAGAAAAGCTTTAGTTCCAACACAGAGGATGAAATAGATCATGTAAAGAGAGATGAGCTAGCTGTGTTTAGTTCAATGAGCAAAAAGGTTCCACTTTTCATAAAGAATACAACACAACCTCTCCAATTCAAAGGTCCTACATCCGAAGAAAAAGAGAAAGCTTCAAAGGCCTTGATAGCTTCTGCAAAGAAACAATTGAAGGAACTACCTTTTGCTTATGAGAGAGTATTTAATGAAGAAGTTGGTAAGGGAGAGTACAAGAGATTCTTAGAGATGAGTGAAAGATTGGGTTGGTCTACGTTCATGGTAAGACGTTCTGATTTATGTCATGAGTTAGTTTCGACTTCTATTTAGGCCTCTTTAGCCGAGATAGTGAAGGTCGTGTTCCACTTATAGGAAAGTTAGTTCTTTTTACAGTTGAAGAGATTATAAACCCCTTCCAGTTTAAGAAATTGGTCGGACCATGCAAGTATATAGAAGCAGTGGATAGACAGAGAATCTTCGATTGGAATTTACTTTCTGAGCATGTTTTTTATAAGGAGAAAGTGCAATCACATAAGGGATAATTAAAGGCACCTTGTCCTTTTATGTCTCCTCATTTGTGATAATATAATATAATTCTGAGACATCATTTTAGGCTTATTTATTAGTTTATAGGTTGAATTGAGCTTAGTTTAGTGCACTTTCCTATTTTGGGTCTTGATTTAGTAACATAATATTTTTAGAGCATATTGGGTTTAATTGTTTATTTAGTGTGAAGCTTTAAAGATAATTATGGATATTAATTAGAGTCCAAGTCAAAGACTACCAGATATGGAAAGAGATATGCATGGTAATTGGAGATAGAAGGAAACAGAGTTCGATTAGGAAAAGGAAAAGCTGTCTAAATCTGAATTTCTGCAGTACACGCCTAAAGAAGTGGTTATTTACCTAGGAAATAGGCCGATTTTGGTAATTTCCTTTCATAGGGACAAATATAATTCTGTTACGATTCTTTTGGTATATTATGGAGCAAAAACCGACCAATGACGAAGAAGATATGCTCAATACGGTCCAGCAGTGTTTATCTTTATTTCCATACGAATTTGAGTTGGGCTAGGAGTCCATTACTTTCCTTCTCCTTCAAGAAAACGAATTAGGTCTTCCTATACCCTATAAATACAGCCTCTTAACACTCTAAAATCATCCTTGGCCAGACCTTAAGGCCACGGGGAAGCTGCAACACAAGAGAAGAAGTCTGGGAGGAGCAAAACACCATATGTCTTCTTCAACCTCTTATTTTGTAATTCTATTCTCTTCTCTTCTTTGTATGAACTAAATTTCTTTATCTTGAGTTTTAGCATATATGTATGAACCCTAGTTTTGATTGACATCTATCTAATTTGGGAATTTAATGTTTTAAATTGAATTATAGTTTTTATTCTCTGTTTATGTGTTTGGATTTATATTCTGTGTTCTTGTGGAAGTGCACCCATATAGAATTACCATCTAGTAATTAGGTCACCATTGACAACGGTGTTTAATTGCATGTTTAGCATATAACGTCTAGTATTAGGTCTGATCTGACAACCCAACCTAGCTAGATAATCACTATGGTTTAGTTTTTGTGACTATTTACCAATTACAGGAAAAGTTTGCTTAGGAAGCCTTATTGACACAGGTAAATCCTATTTGAAACTACCGATAGCGAATTGGGACCGATTAGGGAAGTACTACATAATTCACCCTTACATGTTTAGAACGGCAAAACTAGTGGGGATTGCATGCTATTTACTCAAGCCAACTTTCATACTATCTTCTTTTCTTTTCTGTTATTTAATTTTATGTATTTTGAATTATTAGTTTAGTTTTCTTTATTTAAAAACAAAATAAAAATATATTTTTCTTTCTTTCTCTTGCGTATTATCTTTTCTATCTTTCATATTTGCACTTGATAATTTGCAGAAGTTCTCTCTAACTTTCGTCAGTCCCTGAGGAACGAATCTTCTTATCATTAAAACTTGCATACGTCCTGTAATACTTGCAGTACCGTGTTAGCTTAGGGTGTCTATTTGCATCTAAATTATATCATCTTTTTATCACACCTTAGGCTGCACCAAGTTTTTGGCGCCGCTGCCGGGGACTACATCGTTAGTCCTTGTGCAATTATCTTGTGCTTTTATTTTAGTTAGTTCTATTTTACGCTTTTCTTTTTAGTTTTTGTTTTACAGAATTTTTTATAGGCGAAAGCAGATTTATTAGGAGATAAAGGTTTCATGTTATTAGATCCTGAAGAAGCTAATACCATTATGGAGAATTTTCTTGAAACCAAGAGAAGTTGGTCATTCGAATCAGAAAAACAAAAAGAGACTTTAGAATCTCTAAAGTTCAAAAAGTTAAACCAACAACTTGAGGAATTACGAGAACAATCGCGAAAACTAGCTCAGAGGAATCTAGTACATACCTCACCTTCATGTCCTAGTTGTGGAGCAAGAGATCACTCGTGGGAATATTGCATGAATAATCCAGCCTCAATTTCCTTCATGCCTTATCAAAGAGACCATTATTATGATGGATATTATCAATCTCAAGGAAATTACGCTGATTATCATCCCCCACAGAATTACAATTGGGTCGGAGATCAACAGACTTATTATCATAATAACCATTATCATGATGATTATTATCAACCACGACCACAATCTTACTATCCTCCACAACCTATCTATCAAGAAGCGCCGATTTATAATGAAGCTTATCAAGAACCACCTCCTTATTCAATGCAGCAAACCGTACAAGAACAACCTTCGAGTTCGAATTCAACCATGGCTAAGATAATGAACCTAATTGAAGATATGGAAATTAGCCAGCAAGAATTCCAAAACTCACAGAACGTACTTACGAAGATGGGGCAGACAGTGTCACAAATGGTGAATAAAGTTCAAATCCTTGCAGAAAGGCAACTCCGAAGTGAGACTAGTTCTCCAGAAAACAAAGTTTGTCATGCAGTTGAATTACGAAGTGGAAAACAACTACCTCCACCAGGACCAGAACCAGAACCAGTCCCTATTCCAGAAACGGGGGGAGAAGAAACAACAGAAGATAAGGTCGAAGAGGTAGTTGAACAAAAAAGTGTCCAAAAGAAGACACCAGAAAAGAAAGAGATCCCAGTGGTAACCAATACATGTCCTCCTCCACCATTCCCTTCACGTGTCAGAAAGGATAATGACCTGGAATTCAAGAAGTTCGTTGACATGGTGAACAAATTAGAGATTAAAATACCGTTTGTAGAAGCTCTCAAGAGAATGCCAACATATATAAAATTCATAAAGGGCATTCTTTCTAACAAACGAAGATTCAAAACTAAAGAGATGAATGGATTGCCAGAGGAGTGTAATGCTACAAATGAAATCGAGTTACCACCAGAAACACCTTCTCCCACGAAATCTTGGATGGCACCATCCATGATTATGAAGAATCGAGCTGAAAAGTTCGTGGGAATTAAAGGCAAAGGGTGGAAATTTCGTCATCCTTAATCAAGGTAACACGCCTAACTTTGAAAGACGTTAAATAAAAGTGTTGTACGGGAGACAACCCGTAATCTCTTTTATGTTTTTACATTTTTAGTTTTTAATTTATATTTAGCTTAGTCAATTTTAGTTGATATTTCATATTTGAGGAAGGTATTAGTGTTTTTGGTGCTTAGGTATTGGAGAAATCGAGTTAGGGAAGGCGAACAAAATTTTTCGGAAAAACTGAAGCAGGGGTGCGGTATACTGGACCTCAGCCGCGGTATACCGTAGGTGAGAAAACCCGTGCCACGGTAGCAGCCACGTGTTTTATGCAGAAAAGAAAAAAAATAAAGTTGATGGGTCTGGTATACCGGACCCTATACCGCGCCACGCACCGCACGAAGAAAACACGTGCCACAGGTAGCTACCACGTGTTTTATAACGAAGGGAGCATCAGAAGGTGCGGAGTACCCCTGCGGACTACCCCCTAGTCCGCGCTAGGGTCCGCGAGCCCAAAACCCGTGCCACGGGGTCGTACCACGTGTATTGTGCAGAGGCGAAAATTTTGAACGCTGATAGGTGCGGTATACCGGACGATATGCGCGGTATACCGCAGCGCGCCGCCAGAGAAAGAGAAAAACGGGTCTAAGGTTATAAAAGAGGCATGAAGCTTTTTAATTCCGAATTTCATAAACCTTAAGCCTACTTCTCTTCTCCAAAACTCTTCCAACTCCATTGAAGCTCATAAAAACCTTCACCAATCATCAAAACACTACCCAATCACCATAAAAACACATCCAATTCATTCTCCACCTCATTACAAAGAAGATTCAACTACCCAAATCATACCAAAACACCTTGAAACCAAGAATCAAAAGCTTAAATTTCAGAAATTCATCCTACAATTTCTTAAATCCATACCAATCCATGAAGAACCCATCTTACCCACATAGAGAATCATCATCAAATCACCTTTTTTAACCCAAATTAAGCTTGTACAACCAATAATCAAAAGTTCAAAGTTCAAGAGTGGTTAAAGCTTTGAGTTGGGGGTCAATTGAGATGATTAAGAGAACATGAACATTATCTACTGTATGGGAGATGAAGAAATCAAGGTATTGGATTTAATTGAGAAGAAATCAAGTGAGAAAAGTCCGGGTTCCAATTCAAATGGTAAAACAAGTCAAGAGAAGAGAGGTTAGCATGATGTGTTGATTCAAAGACAACACAACCTCTACAAATCATAGACCTTATACCCAAAGAAAAAGAGAAGGCTTCAAGGGCCCTGATAGCTTCTCCAAGGAAACAATTAAAGGAACTACCTTTTTCTTATAAGAAAGTATTTGAAGAAGAAGTTGAAGGAGAATACATGAAGATTCGTGGAGATTTAGAATGCTTGGGTTGTTTGTGAATTGTATTTTGTGAGAAGAGAAGAAGATGTGGCACAGTTGATCTATGAGGAGGTGATACGAATTTTCGATCTCTCCCATGTCGTTATATAATGCAATATCCTATTTTGATCACGTGTCCTGAACGAAAAGCGAATAAGAAGTTGGGTGAAGAAGATACATTAGATTTAATCCGAGTACCGATAAGGCGAGGTGATAGCCTCGAAGAGTATGTTTTCTTTCTTCCCTACCATTTCTTTATGTGCAATATGTATGCTAATTTTAAATTTTATTTTTCTTGAGTCTTTTTCGAGTCGTGGGGACACGGCTCATTTTTGAGTTGGGGGTGGGGATTCGTTGTCCTCATCTTCCTTTTTGTTTTTGCATAAAATTTAAATTTTTTTGGGTTGAATTAGGCATAGAATATCTTTGAATGTACCTATTTGAGCATGATTTTATTAAGTTAATGATAGTAGGTAGTATGTTTTTGAAAGATGTCACAAATATGTTTAGATGCATGAATGAAAACAGGAAATAAAAGATAGAAAAGTTAATGAGCAATGCTAAGAAATCACGTTGGAACTTAGGGATAGTTATTTGGTATGTAGAACATGAGGTTTAAAATTAGTTGAAACCCCGCTTATCTATGAACTATTAGTGAAAAAGTAACAAAATCCGGTAGTTAGAAAAAATGAATAAGGCAGCTCTTTCATGATTAAAACACTTGAAGCCTTTTATACTTTCTCACCCTTTTATTTGATTATTGTTATTATTTATCCGTCTTAGCCCCTCTGAGCCTTTCTAAAGACTTTTTATTGAAACACATTATAATCCATACCCTTAGTTTTAGGACTTGTCTATATGACCCGCACTCGAATCGCAAAACCTGAGACAACTCGTTTTAGATCTTGAGTTTGGGGTGGTGGGTTTCATCATTAGGAAATATTGGGTTTTGGAATTGTAATTGTGATTTTATTGATGATGAAATTGTTATTATTGTAACCCTTTGCCGGGGTAATAGTGAATGAAAAAGAAGCTACGAGCTAATTTTGCCAACAAGGGAATAAAAAGAATATATATATGAAAAAAAATAGTGTGATATCTCAACATCAAAAGAGAATCATAGCTATACAAAAGAAAAAAATTGATATGAAATGAATATATTCGGACCGGCAAAGTGGATTTTATATCATCAAAGGTTTTTAGTGGGATTCATTGGGGATGCACATCAAAAGCATCAATAAATTGGGTTGAGTGAGAAACATCTTCGAGTGAAAACTCAAGCTCTAGGGCGATTCGTTAATGGCTAGTGAGGAGAGAGCCAAAAGCTCACTTTTCATTACCTAAATATACCACACCCGTCCTTAAGCCAAGTTATAACCAAGACCTTAGGATTTCTAACTGCTAGATGAAGAAACAATTGAGCTATTAGGTAGTAGGTAAGTGGACCATTGGATGCTGTATTTGGTACCTATGAACAACCTATAGCCATTAACCTGAACTAAGTTATCATCCTCTCCTTCTGGCATTGCGAAATTAATCTTAACTTGAATTTATGGATAGTTGATTACATGTATATTAGGTATATTTGTGCATTATTTCTTGAGCATTATTACATGAGACTTTTTGGATTTTACGCACTAGAATCATTCATTATATTTTGTTCTTATTCTCCTCCGTCTTCTTCTTGATTATTTTGACTACCCTACTGTTCTTTACTTTTATAGTATCGGGACGATACAACTTTGAGTTGGGGGTCTTGATGTCTCCTCATTTGTGATAATATAATATAATTCTGAGACATCATTTTAGGCTTATTTATTAGTTTATAGGTCGAATTGAGCTTAGTTTAGTGCACTTTTCTATTTTGGGTCTTGATTTAGTAACATAATAGTTTTAGAGCATATTGGGTTTAATTGTTTATTTAGTGTGAAGCTTTAAAGATAATTATGGAGATTAATTAGAGTCCAAGTCAAATACTACAAGATATGGAAAGAGATATGCATGGTAATTGGAGATAGAAGGAAACAGAGTTCGATTAGGAAAAGGAAAAGCTGCCTAAATCTGAATTTCTGCAGTACACGTCTAAAGAAGTGGTTATTTACCTAAGAAATAGGCCGATTTTGGTAATTTCCTTTCATAGGGACAAAGATAATTCTGTTACGATTCTTTTGGTATATTATGGAGCAAAAACCGACCAATGACGAAGAAGATATGCTCAAAACGGTCCAGCAGTGTTTATCTTTATTTCCATACGAATTTGAGTTGGTCTAGGAGTCCATTACTTTCCTTCTCCTTCAAGAAAACGAATCAGGTCTTCCTATACCCTATAAATACAGCCTCTTAACACTCTAAAATCATCCTTGGCCAGACCTTAAGGCCAAGAGGAAGCTGCAACACCAGAGAAGAAGTCTGGGAGGAGCAAAACACCATATGTCTTCTTCAAACTCTTATTTTGTAATTCTTTTCTCTTCTCTTCTTTGTATGAACTAAATTTCTTTAGCTTGAGTTTTAGCATATATGTATGAACCCTAGTTTTGATTGACATCCATCTAATTTGGGAATTTAATGTTTTAAATTGAATTATAGTTTTTATTCTCTGTTTATGTGTTTGGATTTATATTCTGTGTTCTTGTGGAAGTGCACCCATATAGAATTACCGTCTAGTAATTAGGTCACCATTGACAACGGTGTTTAATTGCATGTTTAGCACATAATGTCTAGTATTAGGTCTGATCTGACAACCCAACCTAGCTAGATAATCACTATGGTTTAGTTTTTGTGACTATTTACCAATTACAGGAAAAGTTTGCTTAGGAAGCCTTATTGACACAGGTAAATCCTATTTGAAACTACCGATAGCGAATTGGGACCGATTAGGGAAGTACTACATAATTCACCCTTACATGTTTAGAACGACAAAACTAGTGGGGAATGCATGCTATTTACTCAAGCTAACTTTCATACTATCTTCTTTTCTTTTCTGTTATTTAATTTTCTGTCTTTTGAATTATTAGTTTAGTTTTCTTTATTTAAAAACAAAATAAAAATCTATTTTTCTTTCTTTCTCTTGCGTATTATCTTTTCTATCTTTCATATTTGCACTTGATAATTTGCATAAATTCTCTCTAACTTTCGTCAGTCCCTGAGGAACGAATCTTCTTATCATTAAAATTTGCATACGTCCTGTAATACTTGCAATACCGTGTTAGCTTAGGGTGTCTATTTGCATCTAAATTATATCATCTTTTTATCACACCTTAGGCTGCACCAGCGTTACAAATATCTTCAACCGGATGCTAGAATTTGGCACAATTTCCTTACCCCTAACGTCTTTGTAAACACAAGAATTATGGACGTAAGTAAAAAGAATGCTATCTTGTTGAATTGTATTTTGAGAGGAGAAGAAGTGGATGTGGCACAGTTGATCTTTGAGGAGGTGATGCGATTTTCGGTCTCTCCTATCCCGTTATTTAATATGAAATATCCTACTATGATCATGTGTCTTGTGCGGAAAACGAATATGATTTTGGGTGAAGAAGAGAAACTAGAGTTTAAAGCGAGTAACAATATTGACAATGCTTGGATCATGAAAGTATTTAGAGGAGAGAGATTTACACTAGTCTCAAAAGAAGAAAATGAGTATAATTGGAAAGAGAAGATGGAAGAGCGATTAAATAAAGTCGAAGCAGCTCAAATTTCCTTAGCCAATGATGTGGCACAAATCAAAGTCAATCAATTGCACATCATGAAACTCCTTGAGCAATTAAAGATAGATCCAGCAAATCCTATCTCGAGAGTATGTTCTCTTTCTTCCTTACCATTTCTGTAAATGTTTTATCTGCTAATTTTAAATTCTGTTTCAAGTCTTTTTCGAGTTGTGGGGACACGGCTCATTTTTGAGTTAGGGGTGTGGGGATTTGTTGTCTCTCATCTCCATTTTTCTGTTTTTAGGTAGAAATTAATTTTTTTTTATACATGGGAATCAGATGTAGAGTGTGTTTAATAGCTTGAAAGCATAAGCTTAGTAAGTTAATGATCGAAATTTATATGTTTATGAGCTATTTTATTTTGTATGCTTTGAGTATTTGCAGGAAAATACACATTTATGGTAAAGAAAAGATTAGTTGGCAATGCGATAGAAAGTATGTTCGATCTCAGGGAGCCATGACTGGTTTGTAGGCCGTGAGATCCAAGCTAGTTGATAACTCTATTTGATGAACGTGCTAAAGGTAAGAGAATAACGAAATTGCATAGTTTAGAAAGTGATTAAGGCGGTTCTTTCGTAAGCCGCTTGTTGCCTTTTAGCTTGCTGTCCAGATTAATATTTTATATCCTTCTCATCCCCTTCTAGCATTTATAAAGCCTTTTTATTAACCACATTATAAGTCATATTCCTTTAGATTATAGGACTTTTCCATATGACCCGCACTCGAATCGCGATGCATAGACAGTTGTTTTAGAGCTTGAGTTTGGGGTGGTGGGTCCACCATTATGAGCTTTTTAATTGTGTTTTTTTCTATATATTGATGATGATTCACAGCTTTATATTGTAACCCTTTGCCGGAGTAAGAGTGAATGAAAAAAGCTAAAAAACATGAAAAGAAAAAAAATCTATGAGAAAAATAGAGTGATATCTTAACATAAAAAGAGAGTCATAACTATACAAGAAAAAAATTGATTTGCAAAGAATATATATTTGGACCGGCGAAGTGGAATTTTTATGTGAACATCTTTATGCTTTATTGGGTTATTGGGGATGCTACTTTGTGCATCAAGAAAATCATTGGGTTGAGTGAGAAACGTTTTATGAGAGTAACTCATGCTTTAGGGCGATTCGTTGATGGCTAGTGAGGAGAGAGCCAAAAGCTCACTCTAAATTACCCAAATATACTTATCATACCGTCCCTAAGCCAACATTACAACCTTAAAGACCTTATGATTCTTTGCTATGTAATCTAGAAGTAATTGAGCCAATAGAGAGTAGTTAAGTGGATCTTTGGATACTAGTGAAGTTCGATGAACAATCTATAGCCTCCTTGGTAAACTCAGTAAAGATCCTCTCCTTCTTACATTGCGAAACTAATCTAATCTTGAATTCAAGCCGTGTTGACTGTGAATATGAGAAGTGCATGTATGTAGTTTGTAAATATTATTACATGAAATTTTCTAAGTAGTTGCTTTATGTCTATTCTATATATTTTGCTATCTTCTTTCCCACTGTGCTTAATTGACTTAGGTGTGTATTTAGAGACTTCCCTTTGTTTTTATCTTTATTGTATCGGGACGATAGAACTTTGAGTTGGGGGTCTTGACGTCTCCCCATTTTTTATGATTTAATATTAGTTGGAGACATCCTTTTTAGTGTTTTAGAAGTCTAAATGCTCGATTTTCCCATGATTTAGTGTACTTTCCTATTTCTTGTCTTGATTTAATGATTTATTATTTTTAGAGCATATTTGGTTTAGTATTTGTTAATTGTGAAGCTTTAAAGATATATATGGTGATTAATTCGATGCCAAATCAATTCTAAGAGATAAGGGAAAGAAGATATGCATGGAAATTGGAGATAAGGAAAGAAAAGATAAGATATGGAAAGATAAAGTTGCCAAATAAATCTGAATTCCAGCACCTACGACCATAGAAGTGATCATACCTCAAGATTGGCTAGAAATTTGGAAGAATTGTCTAAAGCAAAGTTATAGAGCTTTCGGAGACGATCGGTTTCGACATATGGAACGTGTCAAACGGACAAGTATCGAAGGAGTTATGACCAAAACAAAAAAGCGGCAGATTATTACCTTTTCTATATTTTAGGGTTACGAATTTGAGTTGGGCTTGGAGTCCAAGTTACTTGTCTTCCACTCCAAGAAAACGAATTAGGTCTTCTAAACGCCTATAAATACACCCTTAAACCTTTGTAAAGTCAATCCTTGTCTCCCATAAGTTAGTCCTTAAGTTTTATATCATTAGAGTCATTGAAGAAAGCAAGATGACATCTTTGTATCAATCTGTTAGTTTATTTCTTTCAGGTATGAACTAATTTTACCATAGCTTGGGTTTTGCATTATGTATAATCTATGAATTCTATTTTATTTTCTATCACACCTTAGACGACACCACCTAGTCGTAGAAATAACCACCGCCTGGATGCACCAACCACCAACATAGCTCACCGTTGTTGATGAACAAGACTGAATCACCACACAGCCGCCATAACTCGCCACCATTTTTGCAACCACGTATCAGCTTCGAAACCATTACTACCTTCAACTTTGAACCACCTTTGCAAAGCCAAGCACTAAGCTCCGATTTTTTCCGCACCACCACCATTTTTTAGAAGATTCTTGGAAATAGGGAGTAAGAGAGTTGTGTGTATGATTCTAGGATCCATGCATTAGAATAGGACATATATACTACCTCAATTCCACAATAATGGAATGTTTAGGCAAATAAAATTATTGCACAATATATGTCTTCTTAGAAATTTAATGTAAAATAATTAATTTTTTCCTTTCTACTCTTTTCTTAAAAAAATTCAATAACTAATTATTTATTTATTTTCTTTAATAAATAGGAACATGTTGGTGATTTTTAACTAAATCTTTTATAATTTTTAGGTCACTAAATATGTGTGAAATTTTGTAAAAATTAAATTATTATGTAATAGATGTTGTAGAGATATTCCCCTTTCTTAAATAATTGTCTATTTATAAAAACTTTAGTTCTAAAATAATTATTCATTTAATAATAAAAAAATTCTAATTTTTTATTATTGTTTGAGATGATTCCCAAATAATTACAATTCCACACATTTTATTCCTAAATAAAAAAGGAAGGAGGAAATTGCTTCCTGCTTAATCATTGATTAAGTAAATAATTCACGATTAATCACATTGCCATATTTATCTCCATTATTTCTCTTATATGATTATTTTAAAAAAAAAAATTTAAAATTCGAAATTTCGGTTTATGTGTTGCTATAACACACAAATATAGATTTATGTATTGCTGTAACACACAAAATCAGAAAATCGATCTAAAGGATTCTTTTCTTTAACAAAAGTATTTTTGTCTCTTCATTAATCGCATATATTCTATTTTTACTCGTTTTTAACTATTTTAACATATTATCTTTTTGTCCAACACTCTTTGTTATTTTTGTGTGTTTATGTTTTAGGGTTTTGTGTGTACATCACACAAAACTTGATTTTGTTTATTCCAATTTTGTGTATTCTGTAACACACAAATATCATAATTGTGTATTCTTAGAACGCACAAATATCAGATTTGTGTATGCATGGACCACACAAAACTCAAATTTGTGTATTTATGGAACACATAAAACTCGAATTTATGTATTCCTATAATACACAAAACCTGATTTTGTATGTACCAATTATGTGTATTCGTGGAACACACAAAACTCAGAATTGTGTATTCTTGGAAGGCATAAATCTCAGATTTGTGCATTCATTGAACACATAAAACTCAAATTTGTGTATTCATGGAGCACATAAAACTCGAATTTATATATTCTTGGAATACACAAAACTTGATTTTGTTTGTTCTAATTTTGTGTATTCCTGGAACACGCAAATCTTCGATTGTGTATTTTTGGAACGCACAAATCTCAGATTTGTGTATTCATGGAACACACAAAACTCAGAATCGTATATTCTTGGAACGCATAAATCTCAGATTAGTGCATTCATAGAGCACATAAAACTCAAATATGTGTATTCATGGAACACATAAAACTCGAATTTATGTTTTCCTGGAATACACAAAACTTGATTTTGTTTGTTCTAATTTTGTGTATTCCTGCAACACACAGATCTCAGAATTGCGTATTCATGGAACACATAAAAAAGAATAGGGGGAAAGAATTCCGAAAAGAAAAATTCCGGTGAATTTTTTTTTTGAAAAGGAAATCGGATTTTTTTTTTTAAATAATGTAAAAAAAACTTAAAATTAGTGTAATATATAATTAAAGTAATTAATAATAGGTGGAAAGATAGTTTAGTAATTGGGTAGTGTTTTATTCTTAATTAAAAATTATGTTGAAGTTGTAATTAATCGGGAATAATTACACTTTCCATGTAATTAACTAGGTGTTAACCAGGTGAACTAGCTCATCTGGCCAGGGCTCTGTCTCTCACCTTAGAGGTACAGTTATTAAAAGTTTGGAAAGTTCTCTCAAGTGAGAGGTACAAGAAAGTTATTAAAGTTTGGAAAGTTTCCAAGATTCGAAATCCTCCCAGAACATGGGCAACCTAGTTCTGAATTGTCTGGAGGTATGGTTGGGGAGATATGACTATGGTTGGGGAGGCAGTCATATCTCCCGTAAGACTAGTAGGGTGTAAGCCCGGAATCCACGTACGAAATAAAAAAAAAACTAGGCGTTGTCCTTTGTTGTTTTTAGTTTAATATATTTAATAAATAATTATACTTTTAAAAATATTTAAAAAATTAAATAATAGAGAAACGTAAAACAAAAAGAGGGGAGTTAATGTCAAAAAATGGTTGCGCCCAAAAAAAAAAAAGTCAAAAAATGGTTATAACGAGGGTGTGATATCATTGAAGCGCAAATATGAATGCCCTAAACAATGGAGGTGACCGAACACAAAAAAGAAAAAAACCATGGAGGTGAGAGATGATTTGGCCAGACAGAGAGACAGACGAGTGATTAAACAATACAATACACACAGACATGCCCATTACTCGATGTTGCAATAAAAACAAAGAATAAGTACCGAATTTAATATTTTTACTGTACTTTCATTCTCGTAACCACACAAATGGAACTGTATTCTTTAATACTTTTAACTCATAAAAAATCTTCAGGTGCGTACTTTACACACCAGCATAAGTGTCAAGTTAAATTTTTTAAGACTATTATAATTGTTAATCACTCTCAAAGTACTGAACACATAACGAGGTGAAGAAGCCGCTCGTCCATTAGTCCGATAGGCGGCAGACTCATGCGTGCAGTTGCTACTACTACTTTTAGCAGGGTTTTTTAAACTAGTACTACCTAGGAGCGAAGTATTATTACTACTATATTCACAATGATAGCTCATTTACTAGATCGAGGGTAGGTTTTTTTTTTTTTTATGAGTAAAAAAAAAAATACAGTTATAAGCCAATGCCAATTTCTCAAATTGGTCCTAACCTGGACCTGGTACATATCTTTTCCACTACTCCGCCTAACTCAGTGCGCAACGTTATCCGGTAAGTTGTTGTACTAATTGGGTAGATATTTGAATCTCATGTTCTCATGTTTTCACCAATCTTTCCAATATGTACGACGAATGATTTTATTGTCCACCGCACAACTGACAGCGACTTAATATCTTGGTTTTTCGTCCCTGAGAGTCGTGTCCCGTCTTTGCCACATCAAGAACCACCATATCTTCCGAATTAGCAACAAAGTTCACTCAACATGGTTTTGTGATAGTCCTCCGTCTCCCCATGGTCTTATCGAGCGTGAAATTCCAACTTGTGCCTGTTTAGACGGACAGACAAAAGAAATATCACACGATATTAAAACCTCGGCATCCTGCGCCTCATACTCATTCCCACTCCTTGATAACGTCATTAGTGCGAACGTCCTCTGGTCTAGAGGCATTGGTTATCCATTTATTTTCAAAAAGGTCTTATATTCCTGCCTTTGTGGCCCGAATCACGTCTTTCGGGTCTAGGTGACAGTTTTCATGAATCACTTTCATCTTATGTGTCTAGGTGTTCCCCATTAAAAGGATGTACCACAATTACTTTCAGATACCATTGTCACTGGTGAAATCTGTGCCACTTTAATTATCTAGCCTCCCAGGCTTGTTGGTATCTAGTCACCCTCTCTGATTTGAAGCACAAATCCTGCCCATATATGTCTGCACAATGAACACGAAAGTAAAAGGTGATTAACTGTTTCCACTCTTTTACCACACCAATAACACTAGTTATCGGTCGCACATTATCTCACTTTCAAGTTATTCCTAGTAGGAATAATATCCTTACACACTTTCCACGCAAAGATGCAAACTTTAGACGTGACGTTTGATTTCTATATTGTATTCCAAATATTTTTGTTGGTCATTTCCCCTTGTTGTGAGGTATTGCATACATAGACAGAAAGTTATTAATTAAAATTTGATAATTTGATTTGATAGTGTATTCCCCAGAATTGGTGTGTGACCAAGTAAAGGTGTCTTGCCCATGTCTCCTCAAAATCAACATACTTTCAATCACGATTTGTACCAGCTCCAAAAAATTAGCATCCAAAGTTCTAAGGTCCCAAGCATCTTCGTCCTGTTTCATAAATTCATCCACCGTACAAAAACTCGGGTCGAAAATCGGAAAATATATTAATGTCTTGTCTTTAAATCAAATACTCCCTCCATCCCACAAATAATAATAATATCGATTTAATTTTTCATACGTACTAGAAAATATAATTATTACCGTCACTATTACAAAAAAGAATTAGAAAAAATCTTAAAATTCTAAATAAACAATAACTCTGGGACACCATTTTTTATAAATAGACATGGTTTGAAATAAAGGAAGTACTATAAACCGTTAATTATTTATTTTCATTAAAACTTGGATCAATCTAAAAATTTAAAAGAATTTGCACTCGTGGATATTCATCATTACCTAATTTTGACAACTAATTGTCCGAATTTTCAAGAATAACAAATAAGCACCCAAGCATTTTTTGTCTTTCGTTAGTAATCGTTTTGACATTAAATGTGGAGCTTACGTGGCACTTCCACGCAGCGTCACATGACATTTAACGTTAAAACTAACAATGCGTATTAACGGAAGAAAAAAAATGTAAACTTGGATACTTATTTGTTATTTTTAAAATTTAGACACTTCTTTGTCAATTTTTTTAAACGATGAGTATCCACGGGATATTTTCCCGATTACTAAGTTTTTCTCAGATTTAATTAAAGTAAACAATTATTACAATAAGTTTGGTGCAAAACAGAAATCCTCCAAGAGTTCTCTTTTGGATAAATGACTTGTTGTAAAGGTCTCAACTCTCAGGGACGACGAAAATATAAAAGTTTGCATCTTGCATGAGACAAACCCCCTTTACGTGAGAGATATGTGGTGTTGATGGTTAAACATGGGTTGAGTAAAGCATTTCTAGCAAATTACGTCCTCCAAATTTTCTGAGGTCACGAGAGTAAAGACGAGTAAAGGGTGCCATACCATACCACTGTTTAAAAAAGAATAGTATACTTCAGGGAAGCTCAGGAACATCAATTATAATGCCAATAAAGAGTAAGTAACAAAAGAGCTACAAGTTCCAATACTGTATGCTATTGAAACCAGTGGGCATAAACTTGCAGGGTTTAATTGACCGAAGGGTTCAGAAAGTATTTAATTAATTAATTCTAGACAAAACCCATAGGGCACAGCACATCAACTATTTCTCTTACTATGCACTTTTATAATGCTGAATAGTACTGTATTAGCTTACAAATTTCAAACATATTGTGACTAGATGTGTTCATATAACGAAACCTAGTATTTAGAGTAACAATCAAACTAATTGGCTGGTTCATCAACATTCAAAATCCCAAAAAAAATAAAACATAAAACAAATGGTCAAACTCAAACTTATCACCATCATTATTTTTCAGAGGATAAACTCTAGCCGCTGGTTTTTTGGTGAAGATTGTAGCTCATATAGCTAGCATGCAAAAACAAGCAAACACGCTCTGACTTATGGCTTTTGAGTTCAGTAGTTAATTAGCTCGGACCTGTGTCTTTTGGGCTCAGTAGTTTAACTCGAACTAGGGGCTTTTGAGCTCACTAGTTCTCTTGTACGAGGAGGAAGTTCTCAATGGTCTGAAAGGGGTGCCTTATCAAACTTTTCTAGAAGAATTAGTAATTTAATACTATTTGAGTTTGGATAAAAGCATTTATATTGCCTTTCAAATACAAGGTAGCATTTATGTCACACGATCTTTATTCACCCTTATATTTCCTTTTATTTACTCTTACTTGGAACCCATGGGCCATATGTGTCACTAAAGAAAAGAGAGAACAATTATTTAGGAGTGAAAAAAATTATTGATATTTAAAACCTCAACATAAGAAAAGGTAATACCGAATCTTTACTCTCGAAGTATTAGGATGGCATGGAAAAGTCTTTGAACCTTAAGAATATTATCTCACCAAGTATAAAATCATGTAATGAAGTTTTAGGATGGCGTGGAAAAGTCTTTCAACTTGAAAAATTTATCTCGCCATATATACATACATAATAACATATAGACGTCAATTGTACGGGATATTTGCCCAAATATTCCATTCCACCTCATCATATATATGTTGATTGAGAATAATCAAGAACTACACGTAGCTTAAATATAAGTAGGGGTTAATTTATATTACTACAAATACAATGCTTGCGAATGAATCATATTCTTTTTAAGATAATGTTCAAATGAACAACTTAAGAGCTTGTTTGGGAATGATTATTTTAGAGTTAAAAGTGCATTAAAATAAACATTTGTAAAAAGTAAAAAATATTTTGACATCCAAAATCAATTTAAGTGATTATTTTAATAATGATTAGTGTTTTTCTAAAAAATAATTTTAAGAGTCTAAAATATTATTATGATTTAAAATTACTTTAAATGATTATTTTGAAAAACAATTCCAAACCGGCACTAAATGTCTTAAATTATTTTCTGGACAACATTAACCTCAAGAGCTGCTTGGTGTTCCTGAGTGAATTCCTTAAAGAGGAATACAAGTACCTTAAATAATTGTTCACTTATTAGTAATATTGTAATACTAAAATCATTATCCACCACTTATAATACCAATGCATTTTTCTCCAATTATCTTTATTAAAATATTAATATTAAATTTATAATAAACATGTATAATTTCAAAACAAGTGGAGTCCTAAAAATACACAAAAAAATTAGCAAAATAAAATCAACTGAACCATTAAAAAACATCATGGTACCTTTTAAAATTGATCGCATTTGATCTTCAATTGTCTATTTTTTGAATGTAACCCATGAGGGGTGAGTAAGTAGCTGATAGATCGAATTTAAGAACAAAAACTTTTGGAGGACAAGAATGAAAGGGAGCTCCCTTCAGTCCAAGTATGGAGAAGAGGAGGGTGAATTTATCTCCCGCATCATTCACACAATCAAAGTAGCACAAAATTACAAACACCTACATTGCTTGAATGAATGAGTCGGCAGTTAATTCGAACCCTTCGCCCACCCATGAGTGGACTGAAGGAAGCTCTCTTACACCAGGTGCATCAAACTAGGTTTAAGAAATTTGGATTATGTATATATACAATCCTGCACTTAATTTTAAGCATAGTATTAAACAATAAAATGATATACCAAAAGACTTTATCAATTGAAATTAAGCACCTTAAAACTTTATCAAGTAGTCTTACAAAAATAATTATTATGTTTTATACACAACTAACACTACACCAGATCTCTTCTGTAAAATTCTTAATCCTACAATGATTTAATAGATCCAGAAGAGATCTACTGATGTATGATGGAGAAAAAACGTTGAAAAAGGATAATGATAACTTGGAAATTAACTCTGAACTGAATCTAGCCATGCTTTGTGGTTTGGGGCACAAGATCGATACTCTAATTATGTCTACGTATCATCGTGAAAACATTTTCAAAAGATATGAAAAAAATGTATATTTCCCTGATTTAAGATCTAAAAACTTCAGGAATCACAGATCTAACTGGATTTACTAGGGGTTGCTTGCATGAACCTTAAACCTAATGACTAAAGAATCCAAAGAAAACAAAGTACCAGCTAAATATAGGTTAAACTCATCTAAAAAAAAAAGTGATTGACCAAATGGTAAAGAAGTCTGCCCTGTACTGATCAGGAGGTCGTGAAATCTAATCAAATCTTACCAAAGTAATAAAAAAAAAAGTGATTTAGAACAAATAAAAAAGTGATTCACCAGAAATATTAAAGAAAATTAACTTAATATATACGGTCTTTACTGCTTGAGGACGTTAGATCAACATATACTCGAAATAGTACTCTAGAGTAGTTTCCTTACCTTGTGTGCAATGACATTCAAGTAATCCAGTAGAGCAATTGAAACATCTCTCATATTAAAGTATCAAACCCTAGCTAGCTAGATGGGATTCTCTAGAAACGAAAAGTTGAAAATAAGAATAAATAAATTAAATAAGGGAATGATTGAAAAGTTGACTGTAGCTTATGGGTAAAAAAAATAAGGAATAGAGAAAAACACATGAAAAGCGAAAAAGAGGAAAGCACGAATCACGGAAGAAGAGTTAAAGAAGTTGGGTCACTGTCTTCATGAGAGTCAGAGAAAAAGGAAAGTGATATCATCATATCAAGATCTCTTCAAATCTTGTTAATCAGAGAGAGGGAAGAGAGAGATTTGTTCTATTTTACCCTCACCAGAGAAGATGATATAAGCTAACAGGGAATGTGTATTTATACACAAGATAAAGCTCTCCTCCACCCCACCCACCCACCCACTCCACCAACCAAACCCTAAAGTATTGTGCGATATACAGAAGCATTAAACATATGAAAAAAAACAGTAGTTAACTGTAGTCTATGTGCAGGGCATGAACATAAACATGTGGTGGGGTTTTCTTTGACCATTACCTTTTGAAGTTGAAGTTGAAGGACTTTTACCTTATTCATTTCTTTTTTTTCTTTCTTTTCCATTTGTTGTCAGTGCACGGAGACAATAAATTATTATTACTGTATGTATATATGGATCTCTGTAAAACCACACGCGTAAGAGATTAGCCACTAATACTGACGGGTTGATGAAGATTATGGTTTACGAATATTGACAAAACAATCCAATGCAATCTTCCTAATATTACTTTGAGTGTTTTTTTCTTTTTTTAACGCTCCAAAATTACCTAATCTTGTGGAGTCGTAATGCATTAGTTAGTGCCTGAACAAATTTTTTATAAAATAAACAATGGGCGAGGGTCCGCTATAGTATTACATCAATTAGGCCCCCAAAATTAATCTGGGCTCTCTTTTCTCTCGACAAGAAAAAATTATAAAATTCCTTATATCGTCATTAGGGCTGCAAATGAACCAAGCCGCTCGTGAGCCGCTCGATCTCGACTAGGAGAAACGCTCATTCGAGATCGGCGCGAATATAAACAAGCTCAAGCTCAAGCTTTTTTTAAGCTCGATAAATAAACGAGTCTGCTCGAACTCGGCTCGTGAGCTCGTTTAAAATTATGAATTATAAATTAATATATTATCTACTTATAAATATATTATTAAATATTCAATATCAAATTAAATATTTGAATTTCTTTAGACATTTATTTTTTCATTAATGTTATGTTTCATATTTTCATACCACACACTCCATCAGATACCGACCGTTCATGAAAGTCTCATTTCAACCATAATTGTTCATGAGCAACTCGTGCTCGACTCTAAAAATGATTGTTCAATAAGTTTAACAAACAATTTCTAACATTTTTTATTTGAATCATTGGAAGTTCGGGCTCGGCTCGTTTAAATTGAGCTCGGCTCGGCCCGACTCGTTTAAATTTGAGCTCGACTCGAGTAATTAAACAAACAAGCCTTTACATCTAGTATTCGGCTCGACTCGTTTACAACCCTAATCGTCATCTTAAATGAAGGCACAGAAGTTTATTGCTATCCCTTTGGCTTTCATACTAATTGGTTCTTTTGTAAAAATTAATTATATCACTATATCGTATTTAAAATTTTAATACAAGAGCATCAGGTGAAGGTCCACGAGAGCTTAGAGATCCTCCAGAATATTTATGGAGTAGCATCACGAGAGCCAGGAGTGGATGTGTTGTCCCTAGATTGGTTTTAGATCGCCCGAGAGGGTGAAATTAGTTTTTCTTTTAAACTAATTTTGGCTTTTTAAGCCTCCAATGTATGGAAAAGGAAAAAAATTTAATACAAAATAAAATTTTAATTATATTACTATATCGTGTTTAAAATTTTAATGCAAAATAAATAATCTTTTTCTTATTCTATTATTTTTTTAAAATTTGGTAACAACTAAGTATTTATTTTCTTTCTTATAAATAAGAAGATGTTAATTAGGGCTAAGCAAATACGAACCAAAAAACCAAAAATCAAACACCGGAAAACCAAATAATTCGGTTTTCAATTTTTAAAAACGGAATTTTTTGGTTCGGTTCGGTTTACTACGAAAAAACCGAACAAAACCCGAACCGAGAAAGGAAATAATAAGGAATATGAAAAAAAATTATAACAATTTTGTGGGAGAAACTTTGTGAGAATTTATCATCTACGTGAAATTTTTGTCTTACTATTCGGTTGTGTTATTGAAAGTCCTAGAGGGGGGGTGAATAGGATTACTAAAAAGATAATGCCTAATTAAAAATCTTTTGGACAATAATAAGTTTAAGAGAAAACTTCTAGGTCAACTAATTAAATCAAACTCTTATGGGATCATGCAATGGAGAGAGTAAGGTTTGATATAAAAGTATAACAAGTAAAAAACTAATCCAATATCTTTAAACTACTCTAGAAGACTATATGTTAGATATCCTAGATAAACAATATCATAGAATTCATGCAAGCATATAATCAAACATATAAAGTGCGGAAAGTAAATAGAGTAGGGATAGAAAGATACACACGATTTATAGTGGTTCGGTTTCCCTACATCCACTACCTAAGGAAGCCTCCTTAGGATTTCAAGCTTTTCACTAAGCTCCCGTGTCTCTCTTAACCGGGTCGAGAACACAAAACCTTTACAAACTCTTCGATAACACGAAGGACACACCACTTGCGTAATCACAACACAAGGACACCAAGTATACTCCCTATACTTGAATTCTCTCTTAATCTATCTATTACAAGACCTAGACTAAGAGGATAATAACAAAGTGTTTAAAGGTTTGCTAATTAAAGCTTGTATCTAAAACTCCTAATAGAGTGGATATGACTATAAGCTTGTATACTCCTTCTTGAGTGGATAGAACCTTGTGGCTTAATTGATTAACTCCTTGAAAGGATTTATAAGCTCACTAAGATTGAATTTGACTATGTATAGCTCTTGACACCTTCTTGAATGATAGCAATTAAGCCCCTTAATGTTTGTAATTAGTTGGTGTAGTTGTAGCCTTCAAAGAGCTTCAATTTATAGTAGAAAATGGCTTCCAACGGTCATAAGGTTTGAGTCCAACGGATCTATTAATCTCCCAACGGATATATTTCTTATGACTTGTCTTTTGTGCAGAAAACCCTATCTTGCGGTGTACCGCAGCGGTGTACCGCGCTTCAGTGGTTGATTTTCTGGCATACTGACGGGCTAGTCCTCTATACCGCGCCCTGGTCCGCGCCCTGGTCCGGTATACCGCACCGGTGTACCGCGCCAAGTATTCTTTGAAGAATAACAACTTGGATCAATAGCTCTTCTTCATGAAAGTTGTTGCAAACATCATTCTATGAATCTTTGAAGTTGAACACTAAAGCTAATTCTCAATATACATAAAGATAAGGTTAATAGCACTTGTATGAGAATTAGTTTCTTAAGATAAAACTATAAGGTTGATCAACAAGATAAAGAAAGAGCTTTTTGATGAAATAGAGTGCAAGAAAGAATGTCAATAATAATAGAAATTAGCACACTAATCACAAGAGGATTTGTCACATTAAAACACCTTAATTAGGGAGGCTATATGCCAACAATCTCCCCCTTTTTGATGATGACAAATCCTTCACTAAAACACCTTAGGAAAGATATAAAAGTTTAAGCACTTATGAAATAAAGCTCCCCCTCACAATAAGCATAAAATTTGAGATGCATTTGTGAGTTTTAAAAACGTGCAAGTTTTGAAAGTTTTAGTGCACATAATATTTCTCCCCCTTTGTCTTCATCAAAAAGACGGGGTAAGAACAACTAAGAGTAGAAGAGCAAAGACAACTCGAGTGAATAGATTTTAAACAATGATAGAGAGAGTGAGCTAAGGATAGAGATGTTTACCAACTTCTTGATAGATTTTGATTTCATATGCTTTCTAAAGACATAAACGATTAGTTGCAACATATGAAATAAATGATTAGTCTAAGCATTTGAGTCTATAAAAAATTATTTAGCAAAGACTCCCCCTTACAAAATGCATATAGTTTGTAATTGTTTTTAATTTTGTAATTGTTTGATAGACAATTTTCCCTAAAAAGAACATTTGAAATCATTTTTTAAAAAAAAAAGATATAGGGGTAAAACTGAATTTTTTTGAAAAACAAGGGGTCAAGGTGTATTTTTCAAAAGTTTGGGGGCCAAACGCAATTTTGAAAGATCTATTTGGGACCGCAATGCAATTTTCAAACTATTTAGGAACAAAGCTAGAGAGAACAAACTATAGGGACTAAGAAGCAATATCAAGAAGTACCTATAACATCAAAGAACATGTTAGCAACATAAAGATCAAATCAACAAAGATAAGCAACTAACAATCAAGATAAAAGCAAGTACCAATTATCCAAATAAAACATTTAGCATCCTAACATAGAAAACAAATAAACCAAAATAGCAATATCCTAGATGTCCAAAACACGGACCCACAAATACTAAAAAGCATAAACATCCATTAAACAAGTTCTAATAAAAACCACATAAGCATTTAAAGACCCATAAACCACCAAGAATGATAAAAACAATATTTTGAACACCAAACACCAAGCACCAAACCAAGATGAATTAACGATTATCACGAGGAGAGCGGCTCCTAGATCTTCTTCCATTTCCAATATCATCGCGAATGCACGAAACATCACTTTTCATACACGAGAGCTCATTCGCAAGATTACCTATCTTTTCTTCCAAAACTCCAAATTTTCTTTCTATTTTATCTTCCAAAGCCACAAATCTACTCCCTATATAATCCATGAAACGGGACATAGCACTTTCGAAACCGGATGGATTAGGAGGGTTAACAAAGGTGGGTTGGCTTGGAGTGGGCTCATTAGGAATGGGGTTTTGTTGATCCGGGTTATCTACTAAAATAAGAGTCTCAAGCTCCGGACCATCGGTTTCGCTTTTAGCTCCAAGAATGCGATTACGAATAGTAACATCCGAGATACGATTAATAGTGGAGACCGAAACATATGAGTTGTTATATATAACAAATTTCATCCTAAGAATCGTGAGATAATCGAAGTTCCATGACTTATTCATTGGTTTCACATTAGTTCCTCCAAAAGAAATACCATTAGCCTCAAAGATTTTGGATAGAAATATACCGTAAGGGACTTTATCCCGAGAGGCACGAGCGTGATTCATCCATTTTAGCATAATAGCAATGATGTTTATCGGTTGTTTGGAGAAGATCAAAAATAAAAGATAAGCTTCATACGGGATAAATTTGGCATCATGCTTATCTTTCGGAATAACGGCCGAGATAAGAAACTTGTGGGCCACGATAAATTCCGGGTCAAAGTTACGAATATTCCAATTTCCATCCGCAACAACCATTCTACTATTAACGAACTCATTAACTTCATTTTGAGCAACAATATCAATATTTGAATTATCCCAACCACTCGACCAAAACCCGCTAAAACCATCCGAAGGTACATTAAATTTAGAGCACAAAGCATTCGATTTTAAACGTATAACGGTACCCGAAACGGTTGATTTAACCGAAGTAGTAGCATGATTAAATTCAAAATTAGTATAAAAATCTTCAATTAACCCGATTGCTAAATGACTACCCGAAAAAGCAAAGATATGATGAAATTGTTGAATTGAAAATAGTTTAAAGAGAGAATCATCACCGGAGGGAAAAGCCGAGGGGCAAATCGTTCTTCCCGGTAGAGCATCGAATGGCCGGAGTGGTGGTGGTGGTGGTGATGGTGACTTCGCCGGAGATGGTTCACGGTGGCGGCTTGAGGAGGCTCCGGTGGAAGCTTTTTTCTTGTTAGCAATGGATTTGGTTCTAACCATGGTGGAAAATGAAGTGGGTAATGGAGTAGGAAGAAGGATGAGTGATTTAAGTGGTGAAAGAGGGTGTTTTCGGTGGTGGAATCGGAGTGTGGGTGGCCGGAATTCGCCAAGGAGGAGGAGAGAAGAAGATGAAATGAAGAAATGAAGAAGAAAATGCAGAAAAACGGGTCTTAAAACTGTCAAAACCCTTACGTGCGGTGTACCGCGGGAATGGTCCGGTGCACCGCACGAGTGTTCGGTTTGGTCAATGAAAATGCAATTTTTGATTCTTTTAAAACCACCCGAAACACAATCGAAACTTCCCCAAATGACTCGGAATGATATAAAATAATTTTGAGCATCTTTGTTTTGAAAAGAAAAGTCAAGGAGAACCTAAAAACTCATATAACAGTTAATTTCACAAAAGTCCCTAAGTTTTCTAAAAGAGCAAAAAGACCCAATGCAAGAATAAAACAAAACTAAAGCATGAAAAAGGTCAAGAACTACAAGATAGCATCACAAGTTGATAAAACACATAAAACACAATATAAAAACATAAATAAAAACACAAGAGAGGAAAGAATATCACCGTATTTTCCTTTTATGAGGTTTGAACGTCCTTTAGCATGAAATTCCATTTTCTTGACGCTCAACACCTTCAATGCAAATTACTATGGTACCCGAGGTGGAATGGATCCGGAAATGTTATTAGCATTTGTCACGATCCATATTGGTTTTTCCCATGAAGGTATCAAAGATCCACTAATAAGTTGTTCATGGTAATGGCACGTAGAAGCATGATGACCGGGTTTACCACAATAGTTGCAATAACTTCTTTTTTGAATAGAGTAACCATGTAAAGGTTTTGAACAAGAAGTTTCCACATTCTTTCCAACATCCAAATTATCACTAACATATAATTTTTCTTTGAAAAAGTCATTTGGATCAAAAGGAGTGACATTTGAGAAAGGATGATTTTTTAAAGTATCAAGAGCTAGGGAAAACGCTTCATCCAATTTTTTAAAACCTTCTATGCTTTTCTTCAAAGGATGTTTCCATTTATTAAAAATAAAAATGTTTTCAAAACAAGGGTTTTTAGTATTGCCAAGAATATCATCCAAGGTAATACAACAATTAAAACAATTCTTTAGCTCAATATTACCCTTTTTTAACATAAGATTATTCAAATGGATTTGAGAATCAAGAATTTTGAGAAGGGATGAAATTTGTCTAATATCACAATAATTATAAGGAAGAGATAAAGAGTTAGGATAAAGTGCTACCTCATGATTAGGTTTAAAATCGTTGTGAGACTCATCATTGATTAAGACTTCTTCTTCTTCGTCATTTTCGACAATTCCATATAAAAACTCCAAACGATTCCAAAGCTCTTTTGCGGTTTTACAATCTAACATTTGTGAGAAAATTTCTTCGGAAATTCCACGAATGAGAGTGTACATTGGTTTTGTATTTTGAGTGAGCTTAGCCTTTTCCTCAATGGTGAGTTCATCAAAATCTTTTTCTTCTTGATTTAGCTTGAGAACTCCTTCTTCATTTAACTCTTCTTTATAAGGGATAAATGGACCTTCTTTTACAATTCTCCATTGATCGGGATCTTCGTTTTTGATAAATTCCTCCATTTTTGTTCTCCAAGCAAAATAGTGAGTTCCTACAAAAAGTGGAGGACGAGTAGAATACGAACTCTCCAAAAGATTAAATTCCATGTCGTTTACTCTACTAACGATTAAGCTATTCACGTAGAGTTAGGCTCTGATACCAATTGAAAGTCCTAGAGGGGGGGTGAATAGGATTACTAAAAAGATAATGCCTAATTAAAAATCTTTTGGACAATAATAAGTTTAAGAGAAAACTTCTAGGTCAACTAATTAAATCAAACTCTTATGGGATCATGCAATGGAGAGAGTAAGGTTTGATATAAAAGTATAACAAGTAAAAAACTAATCCAATATCTTTAAACTACTCTAGAAGACTATATGTTAGATATCCTAGATAAACAATATCATAGAATTCATGCAAGCATATAATCAAACATATAAAGTGCGGAAAGTAAATAGAGTAGGGATAGAAAGATACACACGATTTATAGTGGTTCGGTTTCCCTACATCCACTACCTAAGGAAGCCTCCTTAGGATTTCAAGCTTTTCACTAAGCTCCCGTGTCTCTCTTAACCGGGTCGAGAACACAAAACCTTTACAAACTCTTCGATAACACGAAGGACACACCACTTGCGTAATCACAACACAAGGACACCAAGTATACTCCCTATACTTGAATTCTCTCTTAATCTATCTATTACAAGACCTAGACTAAGAGGATAATAACAAAGTGTTTAAAGGTTTGCTAATTAAAGCTTGTATCTAAAACTCCTAATAGAGTGGATATGACTATAAGCTTGTATACTCCTTCTTGAGTGGATAGAACCTTGTGGCTTAATTGATTAACTCCTTGAAAGGATTTATAAGCTCACTAAGATTGAATTTGACTATGTATAGCTCTTGACACCTTCTTGAATGATAGCAATTAAGCCCCTTAATGTTTGTAATTAGTTGGTGTAGTTGTAGCCTTCAAAGAGCTTCAATTTATAGTAGAAAATGGCTTCCAACGGTCATAAGGTTTGAGTCCAACGGATCTATTAATCTCCCAACGGATATATTTCTTATGACTTGTCTTTTGTGCAGAAAACCCTATCTTGCGGTGTACCGCAGCGGTGTACCGCGCTTCAGTGGTTGATTTTCTGGCATACTGACGGGCTAGTCCTCTATACCGCGCCCTGGTCCGCGCCCTGGTCCGGTATACCGCACCGGTGTACCGCGCCAAGTATTCTTTGAAGAATAACAACTTGGATCAATAGCTCTTCTTCATGAAAGTTGTTGCAAACATCATTCTATGAATCTTTGAAGTTGAACACTAAAGCTAATTCTCAATATACATAAAGATAAGGTTAATAGCACTTGTATGAGAATTAGTTTCTTAAGATAAAACTATAAGGTTGATCAACAAGATAAAGAAAGAGCTTTTTGATGAAATAGAGTGCAAGAAAGAATGTCAATAATAATAGAAATTAGCACACTAATCACAAGAGGATTTGTCACATTAAAACACCTTAATTAGGGAGGCTATATGCCAACAGTTATTAGTGAGAATTTTTTATATATTACTTAAGATTATATTAGTAAGTTATAATTACTCGATTGATTTTATTTATCATGATTGTATGAGTTTGGAGGTATTAGTTTTAATTATATAAAAATATTTAGTACTCTAAATTAAAATAATCGTCGTTAGATTATAAGTTTTTATTTAATTGATATATTAATACCCCGATTATGTAATTATAATTGTATTGGAATATTAGTCGCTATTGGACAATATATTTTAAGAAATAAGTTGACAAATATTATTGGCTAAGCGTTCGTATTCAAAGCAAACCATATTTCGAACCGAACAGTACCAATCCGGAACCAAAACCCGAATGTGTTACCAAATGCGAACCGTCCGGTTTGGTTTTTAAATTATAAAAAACCGAATCATTCGGTTCCGGTTTTGGCCAACAACCGAGACGAACCGAACCATGCTCACTCCTAATGTTAATCATATTTAATTAAATATTTTTCTTAGGTTTTCTAATGTGTGTGAAAAAATTTAAAGAATCAATTATTATAGAATGAAGGTAATAGTACGCATTACCAATAAATTTAGGCATGATATTTTGCGTTTCACTTATTTTTGTTTCTTTTTAGATCTAAATACATCCGACGTTGGTTTATTTTTTTACACCATTCGGTGTTCGTTCATGTCAAATCTATTATCTTATTTTTGTTTGAGTATCGGAATCAGGGGCGGAGCCAGGATTTTTTGTTAGGGGGGCTAAGGGGGTTCGGGGGCAACGGCCCCGAAAAAAATTATTTTAACGTATTTGCACGATAAGTATAATATTATACAAAAATTGCTAGATAGATCCTTATATAATGCTAAAGCGCACTATAAATCTCTATATTGTGTACAGATTGCAATGTAAGTCCAGATATTATTTTTTGAAACTAATCATCTGATAAAATTCCTTTTTTTTTATACAAAATAACATACATTTGTTGTAAAAAAACAAAAAATCCTATAAATAAAATAATTTGAAGTCTAATAAAATAAATTCTAAAATATAGGGGGCCAAATGAAATTTTTTAAAACATTTAAGAGTTAATTACAAAAAAAAATTTAAAATTAAGAACAAAAAAATTGAATATTTAATGGTATTTACGTTCCAATTTCGTCAATAAATTTTATTATTTGATAGAATTAATCTCTAAACTTTAAGTCAGGGAGGACTAATTTTATGCTATAATTCTTTTAGATATATTTTTATCTACTTAAAAAAAACAGGTTAAATTATAGTGGGCTGGATAAGCTGGGGTGGGCTGCACCACAGCCCACCCCCACATCCGCCCCTGATCGGAATTTATTATAGTTAGTGAATACGTCAATAATATCTCATTACTTTTGTCCTCTACCCCCTTTGTTAATGGGTATATTGGCTGAGTGGTACTAGTTCACGTTGTTGTAGGTCATGGATATTGTAGGTGGCGTCTATTGTTCGTAACTGAGATCTTTTGATCGGTGTCGAAATTGTTTATACAGAATACTTTCTTAATTGTGTTGACGGATGGGAGAAAATGCTTCTATTAATTGATTTTTTATTTGGCTATAAAAAATTAAGTTGGATTATTGTTTTTGCTTTAGTCTTTCGGTTAGTTACTTAGTTATGTAATTTTTTGTTCATTGGATGTTTTGACTTTTTTTGTTTGAATAAAATGATCAAATTCTCAACCAAACAAAAAAAATAGGCTTGAGAAAAAGGGGTCAACCTATATACTCAACCCAAGGGTAAAAATGCCCAAAAAGATAGGTATAAATATTACCTTTGGTTTCACATTTGTAAGATAACACCTAGTTATTTTAACGCTAGTTTGGACTTTTATAATAAAAAAACCAGCTTGAACCTGGTCCGAATCAACATTATACAATTAGAATTTTAACCCATCATATATCTTCCCACTCACCAAAACTCTTTATTTGCACACCCCTTTTCCACATACTGACCTCTCCATTCTCGTCTCATATACAAACCCTATCAAAAACCATATATCATGAACAAGGTCCTTTTTAGCTTAAATCAAACTTTATTTTTGATGATCTATCACCATTTATTGCTATTGTATTGCGATTATATACTATTACGTGGCTTTGCATTTAAGACCACCGTCTTTGGAGGGTTTGGTCGACTCGTATCATTCCAAGCCTATATATGTTCCCACTTCTTTATAAATGGCGTATCTTTTTGGACGGATCATTCAGATTGTAGAGGGATCGTGGTGAGAGCTTGGGGGAACCAGGATTGGAGCAACCTCTTTATAATTGTATTCTGAAGTAAAGTGATACGATTGTGGCACTAAAGAGATGAGGTAAACGAGGTTTCCCAAACAACAAGATTTGTATTAATTAATCAAAACAAAAGCTAACGTCTATTCTTAATGATCCATAGAATCCCAAGCTCAAGACCGAGAACGTAGAGTCAGAGAGCAGTTAGATGTTGTTTAGTCAAATAAAGAACAATCTTTGGTAGATCGAGCCAGACAACAATGGATTCATTGTGGGTATATTAAACACAATTTTTTCATGTGTCCACAATTCAACTATGTAATACTAATAAATTCATGATAAGTGGGGATAATTCGGGCATTTGGCATGAGAATTTGTCTGAACTGCGGGAACGTCTATCCTAGTTTTATTTGGACTTATCAAAAGACAAAACGGGGTTTGATGGGGAAGAGGCGTCAAGATTCCTTAAACAAAATTTACAAAACAAATAAATGGTGATTCGAAAAAGAAAGCAACAATGGAAGAAGTGCAACAAGTAGTTTTTGATATGTCGCCAACTATGGCGTCGGGTCCTGGTAGGCTAAACGGTAAGTTTTATCATAAGTTATGTGATATTATTAAATGGGACGTATTACTTATGGTTCAGAATTTCATTAATCATTATATATATATATATATATATATATATATATATATATATATATATATATATATATATATGGATCTTTTAACAAAACTTTAATTTTGCCCATTACTACGGATGAATTTCATGAGGGTGTAAACAGCTATCGACCTATCTCTTGCGATTATTTTGGCTATAAAATTATTTAAAAATCATAGAAAATAGATTACAGGGCTATATGGACGAGTTAGCTTCAGCTACACAAGCCGATTTATCAAAGGACGAGTCACTCATGATAATATTATTATCGTCCAAAGGTTTTATATCTTATGAAAAAGAAGCATAAAAGGCCGCAACATTTGGCGATTGTCAAATTAGACATGGCTAAGGCATATAACCAGGTTCGATGAGATTTTAAGATGTTTGGAATTTAATGACACTTGAATACGATGGATTCATAATTTCATATCGACAATTTCTTTTCAATTAATGCTTAATGGGAAAATCTTACCGATGGTTGTACCCAAGCGTGGGGTACGACAAGGTGACCTGTTTCCCCTTTTCTGTCCTCTCTTATGATAGAGACTATGATTGGTACCATCGAGGATTGGGTGTTTAGACATTTAATTAAAGAAATACAAATAACCTGTAATTGTCCGACCATCCAACCGACCTATCGGTCCCACTCTAAGGGTCGCGACGGTCAACAATACGATCTAAGTCAAAAGTCAGAAGCTCTGACCGACACGCCGACCTATACGAGAGACTAGACGGTCCCTAGACCGTATCATCATTCGCGACACAAGGGTCGCGACGGTATAAGACAGAATACTGACCGGCATACCGGTCCCACTACCGGCCTACCAGTCCATGAAGAAGGGTCGCGACGGTTTGGTTACGGTTTTAGAGAGATTTATTGAAGCATAGGAGTGGCATACCGGTCCCATGATCGGCTTACCGACCACCAACCGTATCGAGGTTTGCGCAACAAGGGTCGCGACGGTTCAAGGTCAGAAACATTGAAGATCCAGACCCGACATACTGGTCCCCAAGCCGGCTAGCCGATGCGCGCTGCGACAAAAATCCATGAAGAGGATGTTTGTTCAACTTTTACTTTGTATTCACAAATCTTAAGCCTCCTTCTTCCCCAAAAACACCCAAACTCCATGAAATACCATTAAAGCTATATCTAACCTTCACCTTAGTTCAAAACACCACTAAACCACCATAAATTCATATCCAAATCCTTCCCTAATTTTGTCTAAACGAGATTCAAAAACCCAAATCAATCCAAACAACCTAGAATCCAAGAATCAAAACCAATATTTCCAAACCCTTTTTGCAGAAATTCCTTAAACCTATATCAATCAAGCAAGATTTCATCATACCCACATAGAATTTCATTATCCTAAAACCTTTCCTAACCCAAAACCAAGGGGTAAAAATTTAAGAGTGTTCAGATATTTGAGTTAGAGGTCAATTGAGATGACGATAAGAATAGAGACATTATCTACTATTAGGGAGATGAAGAATCATAGCAAAGTATTTGGTGAGATTGAGAAGAAATCAATTGAGAAGAGTGCAAGTTTGGGAACATTGAAGAAGGAAAAAATGGGTCAAGTTAGTAGAGAGAAGCTAGCAGTGGTGAGGTCAAAGAGCCAATAGGTTACAACTTTCAAAGATAAGACACCACAACCTCTACCAATCGAGATTTCTTTACCTGAGATAAGCAAATATTCAAAGGCCTTGTTAACTATCACCAAAAAGAGTCTACCCACACTACCAATAGCTCATGAGAGAGTATTCGAAAAAGATGTTGAAGAAGGAGATTACAAGAGATTTCTAGAGCTGGGTGAGAGATTGGGATGGAGTACATTCATGAGAAGGCATTCAAGATTATGTATACACATTATTTTCTAGTTCTATTTAGGCCTTTATAGCCGAGATAGTAAAGGTCAAGTTCCAGTTAGAGGAAAGTTAGTTCATTTCACAGTTGAAGAGATTCAAAACCACTTCAAGTTTAAGAAATTGATTAGTCCATGCAAATATCAAGAAGTAGTGAAGAATTTCAATAGTTTTGATTGGGAGATACTTTATGAACATGTGCTGAGTCGTAATTTAGTGCAATTACACAAAGGAAAGATTGAGAGGCCTTGGCTTTACAAGCACCTTCAGCCCGAAGCAAAAGTTTGGCACCACTTTATCATTCCAAATGTTTGCGAAAACACTCGTACCTCGGAATAAATAAGAAATTTGCCTTATTCTTGAATTGTGTTATCGAGAAGAGGAAGTAGTTGTAGCGCAAGTAATTTTTTATGAGGTCATGCGAATAATGATCCAACTTTCAAAGGTTTTTAACATTAAATACCCATCGATGAATTTACTAGCTTACTAAGGAAAGAGAAGGTGGAGCTTGATGAGAATGAGTCATTCATGTATGAAATTACTTCCAACATTGATGATATATGGATCGAGAAGCTTTTGAAAGGAGCAGTTGCAAGGATACCTAAAAAGATAGAGGATCTTGCGTGGCAAGAAAGAGTAGATGAGAGATTAAATAAATTAGAAGCATCTTACACTTTCTTGGCTGATGATGTGGAACAAATAAAATCAAATCAAGTGCACATCATGACACTCCTGCAGTAATTGAGGCGCGATATAGCAAAAGATCTACCAAATCCTATATTGGATGTTGATGATACGAGGCAATAGCCTCGAGAGTATGTTCTCTGTCTTCCCTACCATTTTTTTATGTGCAATATTTGTTAGATTTTAATTTCTCTATTGAGTATTTTTCGAGTCATGGGGACACGACTCATTTTTTAGTTGAGGGTGTGTGGATTCGTTGTTCCTCATCTCCATTTATGTGATTTTTTGCTTTTTAGGAAGAAACTAAAATTTTGATAGATAGAATTAGATGTAGATTATGTTTAATGGCTTAAAAGCATAATTTTAGTGAGTTAATGATAGTAGGTAATAGGTTTATAAGCTGATTATTTTGTATGCTTAGAGTATGAACATGAAAACACACATTAATAGTAAAGAAAAGATTAGTAAGCAATGTGGTAAAAGTATGTTTGATCTTAGGGCGCCTTGAGAGGTTTGTAGGCCGTGAGATCCGAGCTAGTTGATAAAACCATTTAATGAACGTGCTAGAGGTGAGAAACTAACGAAATTACATAGTTTAGAAAGTGATTAAGGCAGTTCTTTGATAAGCCCTTACTGCCTCAGCTTGCTGTACATTTATTATATCCTTCTCAACCTCTTCTAGCCTTTCTGAAAGCCTTTTTATTAGCCGCATAATAAGACATACCCCTTAGATTTTAGGACTTTTTTTCATACGACCCGTACTCGAATCGTGATGCTTAGACAATCGTTTTAGAGCTTGAGTTTGGGGTGGTGGGTTCACCTTATGGGAAACATTATTGGGTTGGGTATTTTTGAGCTTACGTATTTGTGTTCTATATTTGATGATGATTCAATGTTTTATATTGTAACCCTTTAACGGGGTAAAAGTAACTGAGAAAAGAATTGAAAAGAAAAGAAATGTTGAAAAAAAAGTAGCGTGATATCTCACATAAAAAAAAGAGTCATAGCCATCTTAGAAAAGAAAAAAGTTGATATGAAAAGATCATATTATTTAGACCGGCAAAGTCATTTTTTTATGTGATCATCTTAAAGCTTTATTATTGGGTTATTGGGATGCTAATTAGTGCATCAAATCATTGGGTTGAGTAACTCAAGATCTAGGGAGATTCATTGATGGCTAGTGAGGAGAGAGCCAAAATCTCACTTTTCATTATCCAAATATACATATCATACCGTCCCTAAGGAAACATTACAACCTTAAAGACCTTATGATTCTTTATTATGTGATCTAGGAATAATTGAACCAACAGAGAGTAGTTAGATGGATCATTGGATACTAGTTACGCCCGATGAACAATCTATAGCCTCCATGTTAAACTAAGTGAAAAACCTCTCCTTTGTGCATTGCAATGCTAATCTGGTCTTGAATTTAAATCGTGTTGATTGTTTGTATAATAATTATATATGTAATTTAATTTATAGATATTATTACATGAAACTTTCTAAGTAGTTGCTTTGAGATTATTATTCATATGTTTCTATCTTCTTTCCATTTGTGCTTGATTGACCTTGATGTGTTTTTAGAGACTTCCCTATGTTCTTATTGTTTATTGTATCGGGACAATACAACTTTGAGTTGGGGGTCTTGATGTCTCCCTATTTGTAATATATTAATATAGGTCTGAGACATCATTTTAGGTTTATTTCGTTAATTGTTAATGGATTTTCTCCCGTAATTAAACAATTTCTTAATTCATGTCTTGATTTGGAGATTTATTACTTTCGTAGCGTTTTTGGTATAATTTGTGTGTTATTGTGAAACTCTTAAGTAAAAGAAAATAATTAGAGGCCAAATAAATGTAAGGCGTTAAGAAAAGAAGATCCAAGGTGAAGTCTAGAGTTTAAAGGGAAACAAAGTTGAAGAAGGAAAGGAAAAGTTGCCAAATAAATATGCCATGCTGAAAAGTCATACACTGTTTTGAAGACTGCAGAAAATTTACTACGAATCTGGAAGCGATATTTTATGAGAAGAGATATTTGAATTGCGGTTCTCCGCGACCCCACCAAAACTTTGTTTCTCACTCCGATCAATCATTACAGCCATCAGCAAATCCGAGCGACATCATCTCCAACAGAAGACCGTCGCGAATTTCCGACCTACGACTCCATTTCCATTCGTCAGCGCCGCCCTTCTTCACAGTGAGACATCAACTCCAACACCACAAGACATTAATTCTGTGACATCTACCAAACCTTCTTCCCGTTCAAGCCCAGCCCAAACATTGTTAGCAGCAGACACCAACCACCATTTTTTTATCTACCTCCAACATTCTCCATAGCCAATTCCCTCCGAACCCAATCCCGCGTGTTCTTCAATCAACAACAAAAGTCCATTCAAGGCCCACATTATTATTGGGTCATTAATTTATATATACTTTAAAATACCACTTTGTTACTGAGTGTTAGAAGATTTGTTAGAAGATGTATGAATATTATTGAGTGTTAGAAGATAGAGCACTACAATGATTGTATTAATTACATAAAATAATTACACCAATTTGTTAGAAGATTTTTGTTTTAATTTTGGATAGTTTTTGTTTTAATCTGGTGTATATATATGTTAGGATTTATAAAATACCATTTTTGTCCCTCTTAATTATTGGGTTTTATTTATTAAATCAGAAAAATGATTTTTTTTATTTAAAAAAAACAGGGCACATGACTTGCACGTGATCACTTGACGGAGATATTTAACGTTTTCGTTAAAAAGAGCTAACGAGTCACGAAAATGAGCTCAGGGGGCATCCAGTACCAAAAAAATATAGTGAGGGGGGGTGTAAATTGTCAATTCGGCCATAGTTGAGGGGGTAGTGGATGTATACACTCTATTATTACTGATAGTATTTGATAGAAAATAAATATATCATTACTCCTTCGTAAAAGAAATCTTTCATGATCTTCATCTCGACTCCTCGCCGCAGCCACGAACGCTGCACAGCCCGAGAACCAGCAGCTATGGGAGAATGGAGCTGGGCAACGCTTGGATGGAGGTCGGAACAGGGGTGAACAGCCCTATAACCAGCAGCTGATCCGGGAGAATAGGACTAGGCGACAGCAGCTGCATAGTGACTCTCCAGCGGCAGAAATACAGCAGCAGTTCCAGGAAAGAGAGCCTACCGAGTCCAGGCCTGGAAATGATGTCCATGAAGAGCAGTAAATAGAGGCGAATATTTTACAGAAGTGGTCTGAGTTGTTACCAAATAGAAGCATAGTAAATGGGCTGAGTTAAGGCTTATTGTGGCTGCACTTGTATGGAAAATATGGGTGAGTCGAAACGCTATGCTTTTTGATCAATCGACAAGGATTAAAACGAAGAGTGAATTGAAAGCTATTGTGTTAAATTCGGTTAATGATTATACGCGTGCGTGGGGCAACGAACAAGATGAGGGACTAGTTGTGTCATCAAAATGCATCCTTGTCAAGTGAAATAGACCGGAATATGGGGTTAAACTTAATGTTGACGAAGCCTTTGATTTGGAGAAGTCGTTAGGAGGTGTGGGTGGTCTGTTCCGTAACAGTCGTGGGGAATAGTTAGATGGGTTTGCAGAGACTTGTGTTGCGCGTAGTCCGTTTGAAGTGGAGGTTCTCGCATTACATTTTGGCTTGGAACAAGCGGTGAGGCGTGGGTATAAATCAGTAGTGATTGAGATAAATTCAAGTGAATTGTATGCGCTAGTAAAGGGCATTACGAATTCAAGAGCCTTCTCAGACGCTATTATACGACACTGTTGCGATATATTGACAAAGAATACACACTTTGAGTTGGTTTGGAACTATCAAGAAACGAATAGAAGTAAGGATTGGATGACTAAGTTTGGATCAAAGTGCACAGAAAGACCTTTACCATATCGTGATCCACCATATGGGTTATGGCGTCTTTTGACGAAAGATCGCTATAGATGGACAATACCTAGATTAGTTTTAGTTAATTAATAATTAATCAAATGTATACTTTCCGGTCATTATAGGCGTTTTGTGTAACGGAAAGAAATCTTTCTTAACAATTGCAACATACCATGTGTGTATGTCCTTTTAAAAGCGTACACCATCTCAACATTACACAGCAGCAACACAATGCATCTAAAAAAGTATTGAATCTAACTTATAAAAATCTACATCTAAAAAGCTTTGCGGCCGTTAAGGTTGATGTGTGTTGGTTTGTCTGCAAATCACTAGGCCACCGCCATTTCTTTCTTCCTAATAATTAATGAAGTGAACTACTTTATCCGTCTATTATCGAGGTTACACATAATCAGATGCCTATTAAGGTATTTAATAAATGTCCGAGTTATGAACTCAGTAAGAGAAATGATCCCTATTATTTTTGTAGTGGAGGACTTTGAATATTCCATGTTACCAATTATACAGAAGGTATGTTAGATTCAATGATTTTAGACCACAAGAGGGTGCATGGTTGTTAATTGAAATAAGTAGGCCATGCTATAAAGCATATTTTATGTAAATATATATTAATATATTATTAATTATTCTTTAGTTATCATATATCCTTTTTTTACTCTTATTTACCTATTATTTTGAGAGATACAACTAAACACATTAATAGGTGATAAATTAATTTTCTATCTTATGTCTTATTTTTTATTTTTTTATGGATCAACCCATTCACGAGATATCTTTTTAGGTGTTTATTGGGTCTAAGTAGGTATTTTTTTTTCTAATACTCGATATATCTCACACTTTTCTTTTAATTTTGAATACAACATTTATTGAGATTTTGTGCCTTAATTGTTAAGTGTGTAGTTTTTAGATACATGGTTAACACGAGAGGCCAAGATGACGAGGAGAAGTCAAAAAATCAAGTCTAGCCCCAAGCCACATCGCAAAAGGAAGATTCAAACGCCACTGATTTTTGGTTGCTTAACACCACAATTAGAACACCCAAAGGATTCTTGAACAAACTTTACTTCCTTCTTTTTATTTTGGAATCCTTCTTTTACGGCCATAGCCAATTGCTTCATTTAATTCTTTAATATGGAGAACTTTGCCTCATCGAGGTCTCGCTATCAACATGTAAAATACCTCTATGTGCTCGCGGAACGGGCCAAGTTCTTTCAATATCAATAATCTTTTGCATTGCTTGTGCGACTTGAGTAGGACTCATTGACACAAAACCACCACCACCGAGATTATATAATCGTAGCCTTGAACTTCCATTAAACCCTTTATAGAACATAGAGAGATGCATTAGAGGATTATACCCATGAAGAGGACACTTCGTCAACTGTTGCTGAATTTAGTCCATGTCTCTCCTAAGGTCTCATCATCGTTTTAAACGAAATTTACAAGTTCAACTTGGTCTTTCATCCTCATACTTTATGGATAAGAATGATAACAAAACCTTTCTTAAAGTGAATCCCAATCAGGGATCATCTCGAATGGTCGTCTATCTAGCCACTCACTCGTAGCTTCTGTCAAGAAAAACAGTATTACATTTGCTCCCTGTAACTCCTTGAGTGATGTACGCGTCACAAAACTGCATGAACTTTTGGATAGCACGTACCGAATCTTGGTGGGCCTCCACTATAATTCTCATAATTAAGGAATTGATTCAACATACCCATATCACGCTTAAAACGCGCGGCTTGAGTAGCTAAAGGTTGAATCCCCAAAGGTTGAACACGGAAAGTCACTCCCGGCTCAGGGATGCCTTGCATTTGATAACAAGCTCTGTTTGGTGGATTGAATCCATTCAAGTTCGCTCCTTGTTTAATATTATTTTGAACCCCCTCATATGGATTAGCTCCTAGAGGTTGGTTCACTTGATTCTCATTAGCCTCAAAACCATGCGGTGGGTTAAGATTAGCCATTAACACTTGTGCTTTCCTTTATCTTTCTCTCTTTATTTGTTCTCGAAGCAGCATCTAAGAAGGATCCGAGCGCATACACCAAAACCTGTAAATCTAAGAAGGGTCAAAAACACAAAAACAACGTAAAACAGAAAACAAACTAGACAACTCTAAACTAAAATAAAAACACAAAATTCTACACTATAATTCCCGGCAGCGGTGCCATTTACTTGTTGTGTCCCAATGTGTGATATAATAAATCTATACTAGGAAGGGGTGACACTCCGCAACGTATGGATCGGTGACAAGCAAAGTAGATAAGTTACAGGTTATCGTTCCAAGGATTACTAGTGAGACTACTGATGTTTAGATTAGTACAAATGTGTAAAGTTTGTGATGCGAATAAAGAAATATTAAATATTTCAAATAAAAAGTTGGGGTTTCAGTGTCTAACAACTAAGATAGTAAAACTAATATGATTAAACTAATGATGAAATTAAACAAGTAAATAAATAAAAGGGATGAACTAATATTAGAGAGAGTTGCTTGAGGGACTGCTAATAGTCATTTATGCCGCTTATTAACAATTCTATTGATAAGGGAAAGTTGGTGAGTAATTCACATTATACGGGATTCAAATGTATCTTAACCCCCGTTAGGGTAGACTTGGAGCGCAATCTTACACACCAATCGGCTATCAGATGAGTTAAATTCCAACCCTTAATGACTACCTAGCAGACAAGATCGTTAGCTCCAATGCCTCACACTAGGCGTTTATATGTTATTTACGTAATCAAACCACCCGACTTATGGGCAGCCGTTTACTACAGCCACCACTACTTGGCCAGAGCACATGTGGTATTAAATCAAACACACAAAACAATGGAAATAATAAATAAAACCAAACTCAATTAAATATAATCATATCCCAAATACAATAAATTCATTAAAAAGCTAAGCATAAAGTCTTACCATAGCATCCTCAAGCAATGAGGGTTTAGTTCATACTAAAAGATTAAAAAAAAAGTAAAACTAATGATAGAATCATGTTAAAAAACACATAAAGATAGATTACTCAATGAAGAAAATAATTGGTGAATGGTTGAGGTAGAATTGTTGGGTTCATTAACAAAACCTTTTCTTCTCCTCTTCTATTCTTCTCAAGCGTTTTTCCTATTCTGTAATGTGTTGATCGACTCCTAGCTTGATACCTTCTGAAATGGGGCTGCTAAAATGACTTATATATGAGCCAAAAACGTTTGGTCCTCCTTTAGGCTTGCTTAATTAGATTTAGAAGGGGCCCATCCGGTTTTATTAACCAGAATATAGGTTCAAACTACATTGGAAGCAAATGTAATATCTTCTTTATCTTAACTCTGAATTAACTTCCGTCACTTTTCAGACAACCCTTACTTGAATACACTTGTAAATAAAAAGGAATCACGTCCAAATATCTTACCAATATGTCTTAGTGACTGAAACACTAAGGCGTAAAGATTTCTCCATCAAACGCTCCAACTTCCTAAAGTGACTGTAAGCTCAAATTCTGCTTTGACTTTGGTTTTATCTTGACTTTTTATACTAAAATTTGAAGCTTGTATCAAGAATTTACCTAAAAGCTACACACTTAATACAAAATTAAGGCACAAAAGCTCTATATACAGTAATATGTCCAAAACTAGAAGTAAAAGTGCAATATAGAAAATATTAGGGGAAAATCCATCACTTACGCCCGATAAACTCCCAAAATAATGTCTCTTGAATGGATTAATCCATCACAAAAAGAGATACACCAATGATCCCGTCATGAACCATGAAGTGGAACTTCTTCCAACTAAGCACAAAATTAGTTTCTTTACAACGCAATATTAACTTTTCACGATTGTCAATCCACTCATCAAAATTTTCTCTAAACACCAAAAAATCATCCATGAATACTTATAAGAACTTATCAAACATGTCCCAAAATATATACATCATACACCGCTGGAACGTGGCTAGTGGATTACATAAACCAAGCTGCATCCTTCAAATATAAAGGTGCCAAACAGACAAGTGGAAGTGGTCTTGTATTGGTCAGTTGGATCCACACAAATATGATTATAGCCTAAATATCCGTCAAGAAACAATAGTACTTCTCCCTTTGAGCTTATCTAACATCTGGTCAACGAACGGAAGAGAAAACTGATATTTCTTCGTAGATTTGTTGAGCTTGTGGTAGTCCATGTATACTCTCCACCCTACAACTGTTCTTGATGGAATGGTTCCATTTTTGGCATTAAGGATGGTATTCATACCTCTTTTATTAGGAACACATTGCACCGGACTCACCCATTTTCTATTTGATATCGAGTAAATGATTCTCACATCTAATAACTTGATCGCCTCTTTCCTCACCACCTCCTTCATTGCAGGCATGAGTCTTCTTTGCCCCTCGGTAAATCTCAAACTCTCGTCTTGAAGAATGATTTTATGTTGGAAACTAGTAGGACTAATACCCTTGATTTCGAAAATAGTCCACCCAATTGCCTCTCTGTTGGCTCTAAGAACAAGTAGCAACTTATCTTCTTGAAGACCTGAAAGGTTAGCAACAAAAATAACATGTAAAGTATTGTTCACACCTAGATATGCAAATGAAATGGAAGGGTTTTTTACTCGATGACGGGAGGACATGCAATGAATGGTTTCTTGGTTGATTCAATATCACCCGCCTCTTGGATTTGTTCGTATCCTTTCACCTTGGTCTTCCACTTTCGAAACTAAGAGAAACCACAACATTGTCCAACTCATCATACAAATCTGGCGATTCAAGTGTAAAGGCCGTCTTCAAGATGTCATCGAAACTCGTTTCATTGTATACCTCTCACGTAATATGGTCCATGACATTTCCATGTAATCAATCATCCCGAGCATCGGGAAAATCTATAGCTTCAAACACATTGAATTTCACATGTTCATCTTGGATCCTCATCATCAATTAACCATTTTCAACATCAATTAGAGTACGCCCCGTGGCTAAGAATAGCTACCTAAGATAATAGGGACATTATTATCCACGCCATAGTTAAGAATAGTAAAATCACATGGAAATATAAAACTATCAGCTTTAACTAAAACATCTTCAATTTACCTTCATGTTGGGAAAGATTCGTTTGCAAGACCACGATAGTAGGTCCAGCCTTCCCAATGTTAAGCTTCTTGAACTTCGACTTTGGAATGTGATTGATACTTGCACCTAAGTCGCACAACGCTTTTTCGGTCTATCCTTCACTAAAGGTAATAAGAACTGTGAAACTATTGGGGCCCTTCAACTTCGGTAGAAATTTGCTTTGTTGTATAACACTACACTCCTTGGGAAACCAAACTAATTCCCCATCTCCATACCTACGTTTGTTAGAAAGAACATCCTTCATAATTTTTAAATACTTTGGAATTCTTTGGAGGGCTTCCACGAATGGTAAGTTAAGCCCTCTATAAGGATTGCCACTTTCCCTAAAATTCATTCTTTCATCTTCAAAAAAATCATTCTCTCACATGTTGGTATTTATTTTTCCAATCATATCATCTCGTACAACTCCCCGAGTTTGAGAAAAGTATGCATTCGTGATGTTATTTGTACCTGAGTCAATATAAGCTTCAATCTCTGATGCTTTTTCATCTTCTTCTGTTGGCTCATCCAAACCCTTGAGTGAATCCTATAAAAAGGAGTCTTGCATGGTTGAATATAAAGATCTTCACTCCAATTAGAGTACATTTTCAGACCATCCTTAGGGTATGGTATCACAAGATAGACATTACATCCACTTTGTAAATGTCTAGGAATGCCACATTTAAAACATAAAACTCTAATGTATTTAAATTTGAAAGTGATCCATGCAGCACCTTCCATTTGTTTAATATACGTTCCACACACAATTGGCATATCCATACAGAAGTCCACTCTGAATTTGAGAATCTCCACTTTTTCTTCTGAGGTAACACTTGGGAAATAAATTTCAATGAGGCAACTAACAGTTTTGTTGAGATTGCAATCATTTACATTGTGTTTGCCCCTTCTCTAACCCAACATGTGAAATAACTTAGGTCAAGATCTTTGAATGGGACTCTTTATTTTAAGTAGTAGGTGAATACCAAGAAATATTCCAAGTCTTTTATTCCAAGTATTTCGGAAATCATTTTCAAATTTAAAGCTTAACTTAAAAGAATTGAGGTATATTTTTTCAATAAAAACATCATGGATAAAACCACAGTTTTCCTCAGCATGCTTACCACACTAGTAGACATGTATTGTCTTGGAACAAGGACTTTATCCAAAACAATCCACTATTTATCAATGAATGAAATTCCTGCAACCTTTTTACTAATGTCAACAACCTCCAAAGTGTTCTTATGGACATGTATCTTAGATAATGGGAGGGAATGGAAGTGGTATGCAAACATATTTGGGGGGAGAGACAGGGGTTGATGTTCAAGGAAAGATAAGGGTTTAGAGAGAAGTTGGATTATGAAACAAGAGTTCATAAATAATGCATAATGAGTAAGGAGTTGATGTCTCTCTATTTGTGATGAATTAATATTAGTTGGAGACATCATTTTTAGTGATTTAGGAAGTCTTTGAGTCGATTTTCTTGAGAAATGCTACACTTTCCTATTTTGAGTCTTGATTTAGTGAATTATTGTTTTTAGAGCATATTGGGTTTAATTATTATTTAGTGTGAAGCTTTAAAGATAATATGGAAATAAAGTAGATTACAAGTCAAATCTAAAGATAAGGAAAGAAGATATTGAGGAAATCTGAGATAGAAGGAAACAGAGTTCAATTAGGAAAAGGAAAAGCTGTCAAATAAATCTGAATTTCTGCACCTACGTCTAAAGAAGTGGTGATAACTCCAATACCGAGCCGATTCTGGAAGATCCCTTTCACAGGGACGTATATAATTCCGTGAGGATTCTTTTGACATCTTATGGGTAAAAAACGGTCCAGTAACGAAGAAGATATGGTAAAAACAAGTCAACAGTAATTATCCTTATCTAACTACGAATTTGAGTTGGGCTAGGAGCCCATTACTTTCCTTCTCCTTCAAGAAAACGAATTAGGGTTCCTAAACACCTATAAATATACCCTTATACCATTGTAAACATGTCCTTGCTCAGTTTCAAGTTTAGGCTTAGTCCTAACTTATATTTTCTTAGTTTTAAATAATAGCTTAGTCCTTTATATTTAATATTCATCCTTAGAATCAAGCTATTCATCCAAGAAGCAAGCATACCTATAGAGGAAGACAAGAAGAAGAAGTTGGAAAGTGACAAACTCCTCTTCTACATCCACCTTCTCTATATTTAGGGTATTTAGCTATAGATTTATGCTCAACCATATTTCTAAGCTATTATTCTGTAAGTTTTACTTTTAATTGTTGGGTTGTTATTTTGTCTTTAAATTCAAAATACTATTTGTTATTTTAAATGATTGAGCTTGGCGTATATTGTTATTATGTGTTTTGACTTATTGTTTCAACCCTAGATTTGGCTAATCTTAGGATTATTCTTAGTTATTGACAACACCACATAATCGTCTAGTTTGGATCCTTTGCCTAACTAGATAGCCATAAAGGTTTGATTTAATCACCAATCATTACTTAGGAATCCTTGGTAGTGGAGAGGTTGCTCCTAAGCCTAATAGAGGCTAGGTAGAATTTAGATTCCTGGTTAATATATAATGCTTAATCTGTGACAGGTTAGAATAATAACTTAGTAAAATAGACTCATATTAGTGACCATAATCTATTAGACTTACATCCATATTTATTTATCTGCATTCTTATTTATTATTTCTCATCAGACAGTTATTTATATTATTTTATCTTTTTATATTTTATTCCAAAACATCTAAATTCATCTACGCTTGTTAAATATAAGTAGATCTAACGGATCAAATCCCTGCGAACGAACTTGACTTATCATTAAAACTTGCAAACGATCTGTGATACTTGCAGTGAGTTCCGTGGTTCTCAAGGGTGTGTGCTCTTTATTATTATCTTTATTTATCTATTATTTTATCACACCTTTGCCCCCACCAGGAGTAAAGGCATGTATAAATAGAGTAGGAACCCCTATAGGGATAGACACGTGTTATAATTCCCCACCATTAAAGAGTTATAATGTTTCGTTGGAAAAAAGGAAAGAATCTAGGGGATAGAAAAGACTCTCCATCTCCCTCGCTTGCCTCTGAAAAAGCACCTAGAGCCCCCCCCCCCCCCAACGCAAAGCTGAAATGAAGTTACCAAAATTTATTTAATCTTATAGGAATAATCTAATTCAGGCAAAAGAAAACTCATAGCCTTGTCTGTATAACCACATCTATATCACCCTTAGTCTTGCCAGCTGTTCTAAGAGGCTCAACTTTAAAAAAAAAAAAACAGATTATATCCCCCTCATCGTGTATAACATTTCCACCTACTCTGACCAAGATTTCCCTATGGACGATACTAGCAGAATTGTGACAGACAAAATTAGTGTAATTCTTAGAGAATTCAAGCTTCTTATCTACTAGCTATAGCTAAGTAATTATCCATATTATCTTCTCTCTTGCATATATTTTTCCTGGTGTCACTAGTTCTAGCATCTTCCCAAACCAAAGAAGAGGATTTTTCATCAGGCTAGTAAAAGTTGAGATTAAGGAATTCAAAACTATGAGAGCCTAGCTCAAGACCTCGACAAGTCTTCAAATCCTTCGTAGTATCTCTCAATAGATTTTTGTTGATTTGCTTAACTTCAGACATTAAGGATTCACCCTTTATATCATTTAACTCATACACAATCTAATCAACTTCTAAGTAAGCTTGAGTAAAATCTTTAACCTTATATCCCTTCAAAACTTCATATTGCCTCATTTACAGATAATTCTTATTGTCTCTCACTTTGAAGTTCTTGTCAATAATACAACCATAAGATTTATTGCAACCACTAGGTTTCTTCCTAACCTTCATCGACCCAAATATCTTGCAGTATAATATCCTGATCTTGATTATAATTGGTCTTAACTTTCTTTGCCTATTTTCTATCTAATTGATCATCATACCAAATCTAGTATTTTCAATTGACCAATGAAAAATTAGTTTTTTTTCTAATAAAATTGTAACTTAGTTTTTCTTCCAACCTACTTGATGTATCGTATTCTATGATAAAATAATTGTATCACGAGACATCATTTATAGGATGCATTTGAGGGATTATTCCGTATTATCTGATGTTTTACGAATTTTGGTCTAGTTTCAGCTATTTTGTTACTTTTAGAGATTTTGTGCATAGAATGTGTGTTAAGTTTTCACATCTCTGGTATATGGATGATACAAGACCTTGAGATGACGATAAGAAGTCATGGCTAACCCAAATTCACAACGTAAAAGGGCCAAAAAGTCACTTTGGAAGATCAATGGTGTTTACCGCTAAAACTTTTAAGTCAACATAAGAGAGTCACCACACAATTTTGGTTACGATCTTGATAAAAAAGAATTGGTTTCAAGATAGAAGTTAAAGTCAAAAGTGTGTGATAGGTGATGTTCACAATTGGAGTTAAGATGACAAAATTATGCTAATGTTTCAATCGTGGCTCGAACTAGACCAAGTTAATTGAAAATGTTTTGGGTCAATTTTGACCACCCAATTTTGGAGTTTCAGTTCTTATTGTAATATCTATTATAAACAACTCTTATATCTTGTTCCAGAATAGTAATTGAAGATGATATGGATTATAGAGAAGTGGTTTTAGAGATTGAGATTAAACCTAGTAAAATATCATTGATGTTGTGTCTAAGACTAGTAAAACTCACAAAGGTTAGGTTATGACTAAATATGTACAAGTCATGGTTTAGATTATAGTTTAGTCTAGTAAAAACCTTATTGTAAAGGTTGGTCTTTCACCTTCAAGAAATACCACATCTTAGTGGAATATTTTGAAAATACTACTGTGTAACCTTAAGCTTTGGACTAGGACTCGTGGATTTTGAACAATTTAAATTACGTGGGTAATCTTTATCCCTATCTCCTTGAATATTTTTTTTGTGTATTTTTTGTGCATGATTATTTATTAAATCAATACTATTTATGTTGGTTATTTTGTTTTTGCTTGATAAATTGTCTAGGAGAATTTCTTCCTACTAATTATCTTGTTAAAAGTTTTTAATTAAGCATAAATTGATTAATGTCTAATTCACCCCCTAACTTACACAAGCCCGTGAAACCTTCCAGTTGCGTATCACCTCACAAGAACAATTAAACAAGCTCCAGTCATGACTTACCACTTCACACTCTAATAAGCCTTCAAGCTTGATGTCTACACTACACAAGCTCTAACCCTTTTTTGTCTAGTATATGGAAGATCACATTTCTTTACTAGACCAAGAGAAAACCCCTAGGATTTATGATTATACCTAATCTACCTAGATTAGCTTCTAAACTTCTTAACCAGTTGATAAATTACAAGTGTTTGGGCTGAGATATACAAAGAAATATGTATAGATCTAGATATTGCTTTGGGTCTCTCTTAAAGGATAACTATGAGAAGATTTAAAAAAATTGTTGAAAAGAGAAATTTTTGGAAATTCTCAAGTCCACTATTGATTAGAAAACATCTTCCAAACTATTTGTCCATCTGTCGTCTCCTAGATGGCTATTTTTTTACTTTTTGGACATCTGGTATATTTTGGTCAAATAACCAATGACGTGGCTCAAACTACTCTTCGACAAAGTGTACACTAAAAAATATATTTGTGACCTTTCTATCCATTATCTCTTCATTCTAGGATTACCCCCATCTTCGTAAATGTATATCCGATTAGAGTCATGCCTTCATATCTAACGATAAAGCATATTAATATTTAGCGTCTTTGCTTTGATTGTCCAGTATCTGTCTTCCTTGGCTCTCATCTGGTCATTTTATCTTTGCTTTATTCAAGAGGTTTTCTCTTCCTTCTCTTCTTAGCCTTCATCTCGAATGGCTTTAGGCAGTTTGTCTATATTTTTTGTGGAGTTATGGTATTCGTCTTCTCAACTCTTTTCTCCAATAGCTTTAGGAAATCTGCCCTTTCTTCTCTTTTAGAGGTACATCCATCTTCTTCTCTGCATCTTCTTTAACCGATCATTTTACGCAGTATGTGCTTCTAGATATGTGGAGGTTTATGTTAGCCTCACCTTGTTTTATTCCCGTTTTAATATTCGACAAATCATCATTTAAACTAAAATTCATTTTGGTATCACTTTAAATATTTTCCAAAACCCCTCACTAGATTAGTTGTGTTCTTTCCTTAGACTTTAGCTTAAAATTCAAAAGAGCAGCTCCGCGGTACACCGGACAAATAATGCGGTACACCGCAGAACCACGGACCAGAAGTGCGGTGCATTGGATAGCCCGTCAGTAAGCTCTTAAATCTGCACGGTACACCGGACCAAAGCGCGGTACACCGGACCAAGGCACGGACCAGAGGCGCGGTGCACAGGATAGCCCGTCAGTAAGCATCAAGAATCTGTGCGGTGCACCGGACCATTCCCGCGGTACACCGCAAGTAAGGGTTTCCTGCATCATTACAAGAGGACAAAGCTTATATCCGTTGGAGTTAAAATAGATCCGTTAGAAAGAAGCCTTGTGACCGTTGTACCATATTTTCAGCTATAAAATGAAGCTCATTCAAGACACAACTCAAGCCTTCCATCTACCAATCTTAAGAGCAATTAATTCTATCATTCAAGGAGGTTTCAAAGAAGCATTCAAGTCATATTTATTGTGAAGCTACTTAGTTCTTATCTACTCATTGAGGAGTTTAGTTACAAAGCTTTTATAAGCACCCCCAAACACTTTTCACCTTTTTCCTCTTAGTTCTTGTAATAGATTAAGAGAGTAGTGTGAGCATAGGTTTATGCTTGGTTCCTTGTGTTGGTGATAACACAAGTGTATTTCCTTCAAAGGGTTTTTGAAGTGGTTGTAAGGGTTTGTATCTCACCCGGTTAAGAGTTACGAAGATTAGTTGAGAATCTTGCAAATCCTAAGGAGGCTTCCTTAGGTAGTGGATGTAGGAAAACCGAACCACTATACATCGTTGTGTATCGTATTCTATCTCTACACTCTTTACATTTCCGCACTCTATATGCTTGATAAAATGCCTACTTGAATAGTTTGATAATATTGTCTTTTAGGATTATCTAGTTTTATACTATTTAGTTTGCTAAAACAATAGGATTCAAATTAGCTTTTAATTTTATTTGCTTGAAATAAAATTAGCCGATTAATTTCTATTGTCCTATTCAACCCCCCTTCTAGGACGCATATAGTATATCAATTGGTATCAGAGCCTAGCTCTATTGTACTTAATCGTTTCTAGAGTTAATACGATATGGATTCTAATCAACCGGAAGGTTCATGTTCTACTAGACCTCCGCTTTTTGTAGGAAAAGACTACTTTGGGTGGAAAAAAAAATGGAGATTCACGTCAAAGGAATTGATTACTTTTTGTGGCTTGCTATCAAGAAGGGTCCTTATATTCCTTATGTTACGGGTAGTACTACGGAGGTGAAAAATGAAGATGGTTATAATGATCAAGACATAGCGAAACTCACCAAAAACAACAAAGCTATGAACATCCTCATTAATGGATTAAGTGTCACGGAATACGCTAGAGTTAGTGAATGCAATTCCGCTCATGAAATGTGGCAACTCTTGGAGCTATCATATCAAGGAACGGAAGATATCAAAGAAACTAAGATTGGTCTCTTTATCACTAAGTATGAGCTATTTCGTATGGAGCCCGATGAAGCCTTAAATGCCATGCATCAAAGATTTTCTAACATTGTCAACACCTTGAAGACTCTTGGTCAAGAGTACACCAACAAAGAACAATACCGAAAAATCTTATTTGCTCTTCCAAGGAAATACAAATCAAAAATCAACTCTATAAGAGACACTAAAGATCTTTCAAAAATGACGGTTCATGAACTCATTTGCAACCTCGTGACGGAAGAGCTTGTGCTTGAAGAAGAAAAGATAAGAGATGATGAGGAGAAGAAGATTAAGAAATCTATTGCCTTCCATGCCATGAGTTCCAAGTTGAAAGAACGAAAAGAAAGGAAGGAAAGTGAAGAAGATAACTCACATGAAGAAGAAACTAGTGAAGATGAAGGAGTGGCTATGTTAGCAAGAGATATGAAAAAATTCATGAGATACAAACGCTTTGCTAAGAAAGGAAGTTCTTCCTCACCATACAAGAAGAATGATAGAGCTATCAAACAAGATGAACCCACTTGCTATCATTGCAAGAAAGTTGGTCACATCAAAACCTATTGTCCTCTTCTTCAAAAGGAGAAACCTAAGAGAGCAATGCATGCTAATATCACTTGGGATACTCAAAATTCGGATGAAGAAGAAAGTGATAACGAAAACGTCAATCTTGTTGCTTTTATGGGAGTACTTGAAAATGATGAAGATGCATCTTCGGATGATAATACCGGCTCAACTCACTTTGCCTTTATGGCAAATCATGAAGAGGTAACTCCTAAATCTAAACTCTCTTTAACTAATGATGATGCTAGTGAACAAGATATCCATGAGGCATTTGATTCTCTTTACAATGATTTTTTAAATTCTATTGAAACAAATAAGGTTTTAACAAAAGATTTAGAATTTGAGAAAAATAGAACTAAAGAGGTTTTGAAAGCTTTGGAAGATTGTTAGAATCTTTGTGATGAATGTATAGATGATAATGAAAAACTTCATCTTATTGAGAAAAATCTTTTGGAAGAAAAAGCTTTGTTAGAGAAAAAGATTGTTGATCAAAATGCCATTATTTTAAAATTCATTAATGGGCAAGAAAACTTGGATTTGATTTTAGGTTCTCAAAGAATGGCTTGTGAAAAAAGTGGTGTTGGATATGATCCATTCACTCACCAAAAACCTTTGAAAAATGTTTTTGTAAAATCAAAAATTTCAAATGAAATTCCATCCTCTTCAAAATCTTCTATCACTTGCACTTATTGTGAAAAACTTGGTCATGATGCATCTCATTGTTACTATCGTAAATTATTGGATTTGGGATCTCTTGTGCCAATTTGGAAAAGGCCTATATGGGTCTTAAAAAGAAAATCCACTAACCCTCATGGACCCAAACCTAATTGGGTACCTAAAGCTTAATTTATTTTTGATTGTAGGGATTGAGCATCAAGAAGCAAAATATATGGCTCCTTGATAGTGGATGCTCAAGACACATGACCGGGAATCCTTCATTATTTACTCGTTTATATAAAACAAAAGGTGATAGAGTTAATTTTGCCGACAACACTAAGAAACGCGTTTTGGGTAAAGGTAACATTGGTAACATGAATTCTTTACTCATCTCTAATGTGTTACTTGTTGAGGGTCTCTCTTTTAACTTGCTTAGTATTAGTCAACTTTGTGATGTTGGTTTTAGTGTTAAATTTGAAGCATCTAGATGTGTTGTTTTTAAAAATGATGAGTTAGATACTATGTTTATTGCAAAAAGATCGGATAATGTTTTTGTTGTTGATCTTGAAAGTCTTATGTCTAAACATATTAAATGCTTATCCGTGGTAAATGATAGTTGGCTTTGGCATAGACGTTTAGGGCATGCTAGCATGGATTTGATTTCAAAATTATCTAGAAAAAATCTTGTTGTTGGTTTGCCTATTCATAAATTTGATAAAGATAAATTATGTGATGCATGTCAACTTGGTAAACAACATCGTTCATCTTTTAAATCCATAAATAAGGTCATCACCATTAGGCCACTTCAATTATTGCATATGGATCTTTTTGGTCCCGTTGATGTCACTAGTCTAGGGGGTTCTAGATATGTCTTTGTTGTTGTTGATGATTTCACTAGATATACATGGGTGATGTTCCTTGCTTTAAAAAGTGATGCCTTCAATGAATTTGCAAAACTTTGTAGAAAGGTGCAAAATGAGAAAGGCTACTCTATTACATGCATTCGTAGTGATAATGGTAGTGAATATGTGAATTCTCCTTTTGTGCATTTTTGTGATGAATTTGGGATTGAGCATAATTTTTCGGCCCCTAGAACTCCCCAACAAAATGGGGTAGTAGAAAGGAAAAACCGAACTCTACAAGAAATGGCTAGAACAATGCTAAAAGAACATAGCTTGCCTACATACTTTTGGGGTGAAGCCGTTCATACGGCTTGTTATGTGTTAAATAGAGTTCTTATTAGACCCATTATTAAGAAAACCCCTTATGAGCTTTGGAATGGTAGACCACCAACTATTGCTTATTTTCGTGTTTTTGGGTGCAAATGTTTTATCCTAAACACTAGGGACTATTTGGGAAAATTTGATGCTAAATCGGATGAAGGCATTTTTCTTGGTTATTCCACTAAAGGAAAAGCCTATCGCATTTTCAACAAACGTACTCGTACTATTGAGGAATCTATGCATGTTGACTTTGATGAGACTAATCCGTTTTGTATCAAGAAAGTGGTAGATGTTGATGAAGATACTCCACTAGATCAACCCTTAGAATCTCCTACTCAAGAATTAAAATCTCATGAAGAACCTCTTAAGGAAAATGATCAAGTATTAAATGAAGCTAGTACGGATTTACCAAAGTGTTGGAAACATATCAAAGATCACCCAAGTGAATTAATTCTAGGTGATCCAAAAGAAGGTGTTACCACTCGCTCCCGTATTATTGCTCTTTGTGCTCATCAAGCATTCTTATCTCAAATTGAGCCCAAGAATATTAAAGAAGCTTTGTTAGATGATCATTGGATTAACGCTATGCATGAGGAATTAAATTTATTTGAGCGTAGCAAAGTTTGGACATTAATGGAAAAACCAATTGGCCCCACTATTATTGGCACTAAGTGGATATTTCGCAACAAGCTAGATGACACCGGCATCATCACTAGAAATAAAGCAAGGTTAGTTGCTCAAGGGTACAATCAAGAAGAAGGTATTGATTTCGATGAAACTTTTGCTCCGGTAGCTAGACTTGAATCTATTCGTATGCTACTTGCTTTTGCTTGTTATATGAATTTTAAACTTTACCAAATGGATGTCAAAAGTGCTTTTTTAAATGGTTTTATAGACGAGGAAGTCTTTGTTAAACAACCACCGGGTTTTGAGGATCCAAAATTTCCAAACCATGTTTTTAAACTCTCAAAAGCTTTATATGGTTTAAAACAAGTACCTCGTGCTTGGTATGAACGATTAAGCAAATTTTTATTAGATGATGGTTTTAAAAGAGGAAATATTGACTCCACTTTATTTATAAAAAGGTCTTCAAAAGATATCCTTCTTGTTCAAATTTATGTGGATGATATTATATTTGGTGCTACTAATGAAAATCTTTGTGAGAATTTTTCTAAAAGCATGCATAAGGAATTTGAGATGAGCATGATGGGAGAATTGAATTACTTTCTTGGACTTCAAATCAAGCAAATGAAAGATGGCATCTTTGTCAATCAAGCCAAATATACAAAAGAATTGATTAAAAAATTTGGACTTGAAGATGCAAAGGAAATTGGAACTCCAATGAGCACATCCACAAAATTAGACAAAGATGAAGATGGTAAGGATGTTGATGAGAAACTATATCGAGGTATGATCGGTAGCTTACTTTATTTAACCGCTTCTAGACCCGATATTATGTTCCCCGTGTGTCTTTGTGCTAGATTTCAATCCTCTCCTAAAGAATCCCACCTTAGTGCCGTTAAGCGTATTTTTAGGTATTTGAAAGGAACCCTTAGTCTAGGACTTTGGTACCCTAGATTTACCTCTTTTGAGCTAATAGGTTATTCGGATGCCGATTATGCCGGTTGTAGACTTGATAGGAAGAGTACTAGTGGTAGTTGCCAATTCTTAGGTCAATCCCTTGTTTCTTGGTCTAGTAGAAAACAAAATAGTGTTGCTTTATCCATGGCCGAAGCCGAATATGTTGCGGCCGGAAATTGTGTGACTCAAATTCTTTGGATGAAACAAACCATACTAGATTTTGGCCTAGAGTATGATCGTGTTCCCATTCGTTGTGATAAGACTAGTGCTATCAATCTTACCAAAAATCCTATTCAACACTCTAGAACGAAACACATAGAAATCCGCCATCATTTTATCCGTGATCACACTCAAAAAGGGGATATTGTACTTGAATTTGTCACTTCGGAAAATCAACTAGCCGATATCTTTACTAAACCATTACCCCAAGATCTTTTTGAGAAAATTCGGTGTGAGATTGGCATGCAAATTCTCTAACCCTCTCTTCTTGCATTTTTTATTTTGTGCTTTTTGTGTATATTCTCTTGTTGCTAATATTTTCTTGATGTGATAGGATCCTTGAAGCTTCTACATTGTTATCCATTTGCTTCCTTAGTCCTTGTTTTACTCAAAATGTGTTTTTGACCCCTTAAATTATTTCAAAAATCATCTCACTTGTTCTTTTTGTTGTTGACAAAGGGGGAGAAATTTTAGTTAAACTTTTTCAAATGCATTTTGTGAGGGGGAGTTTTCATAAAAACTCTAGTGACTAGGTTGAGGGGGAGTTTTTGATCAAAACTTAATCTTAGGCATATTCAAAAGTTTATGATTTGTCAAACATCAAAAAGGGGGAGATTGTTAGCCTCACCTTGTTTTATTCCCGTTTTAATATTCGACAAATCATCATTTAAACTAAAATTCATTTTGGTATCACTTTAAATATTTTCCAAAACCCCTCACTAGATTAGTTGTGTTCTTTCCTTAGACTTTAGCTTAAAATTCAAAAGAGCAGCTCCGCGGTACACCGGACAAATCATTCGGTACACCGCAGAACCACGGACCAGAAGTGCGGTGCATTGGATAGCCCGTCAGTAAGCTCTTAAATCTGCACGGTACACCGGACCAAAGCGCGGTACACCGGACCAAGGCACGGACCAGAGGCGCGGTGCACAGGATAGCCCGTCAGTAAGCATCAAGAATCTGTGCGGTGCACCGGACCATTCCCGCGGTACACCGCAAGTAAGGGTTTCCTGCATCATTACAAGAGGACAAAGCTTATATCCGTTGGAGTTAAAATAGATCCGTTAGAAAGAAGCCTTGTGACCGTTGGACCATATTTTCAGCTATAAAATGAAGCTCATTCAAGACACAACTCAAGCCTTCCATCTACCAATCTTAAGAGCAATTAATTCTATCATTCAAGGAGGTTTCAAAGAAGCATTCAAGTCATATTTATTGTGAAGCTACTTAGTTCTTATCTACTCATTGAGGAGTTTAGTTACAAAGCTTTTATAAGCACCCCCAAACACTTTTCACCTTTTTCCTCTTAGTTCTTGTAATAGATTAAGAGAGTAGTGTGAGCATAGGTTTATGCTTGGTTCCTTGTGTTGGTGATAACACAAGTGTATTTCCTTCAAAGGGTTTTTGAAGTGGTTGTAAGAGTTTGTATCTCACCCGGTTAAGAGTTACGAAGATTAGTTGAGAATCTTGCAAATCCTAAGGAGGCTTCCTTAGGTAGTGGATGTAGGGAAACCGAACCACTATACATCGTTGTGTATCGTATTCTATCTCTACACTCTTTACATTTCCGCACTCTATATGCTTGATAAAATGCCTACTTGAATAGTTTGATAATATTGTCTTTTAGGATTATCTAGTTTTATACTATTTAGTTTGCTAAAACAATAGGATTCAAATTAGCTTTTAATTTTATTTGCTTGAAATAAAATTAGCCGATTAATTTCTATTGTCCTATTCAACCCCCCTTCTAGGACGCATATAGTATATCAGTTTATGACTCTGTTTTCCCAGTTCCTCCTCCTCTTCTTGTCCATCAACTTCTTTATTATCTGTATACTTCCTTGAACCCTCAAGTTAAATGCCAATGTCGACATTCTTGGTAAGATTAATCAAACTCAAGATGCATTATTTTGTCCTGATTCATCAATTAAAATATAGCTTTTAGGCTAACATTCAGAATTGTTGTTCAAGCAATACAAATTTGTTGTTCTGAATCACTAAATTTGTAGTTTCAAAAACAACTTTTTTATTTCAAAATAATAAATTTGTAAAGTTTGTCTACTACAATAATGATACATGTTATGTTTTTATTTTTGAGATAATTACTGATTAGGTCCATAATTTAACAATCATGTTTTAAGAAGTCTATCTTAAAGTCCAAAATATTATTTTAGACTTATGATATACCCCATATAACCTTAAAAAATAAAACAATAAAATTTAAGATAAAAAAGTATACAATCAAAAAACATTGAAAAACAGTGAAACATAAAACCTAAAAGTCATCTCTTCACATTCGCATTCGAACAAAAAAAACAAAAATGAAATCTCTTCCCACCAAGAAACTCTCCTGCACAATAAATCGCCACCACCCGTGGACCACTCTCCACCATCTTCAACCCGGCTTGGCTACGCTATCAACAACCGAATAACCCAAATTAAAGTAAAAAAATATCTTTACCATTAAAATTCTAAAAAATTGAAATAATTTTAACCTAATTTCATCACTTTTACATTTTCTCAAAATTATTTGATTTAAGTATAATTACAGTCGTGATGTTTATTATATTTTTATACAAATCCTACCATGGCCATTTTATGGCCTTTGAAGGTAAAATCATCACTTTTCAATTTTTCAAAATTATGTGATTTTACTATAATTACACTCGTGATGTTTTTTTATTTACAAATTCTATAATGGCCATTTTATGGCCGTTGGAATCCTTTTACCATATGAGAAGTGATGCGAGAATAGCATATATGGGGAAGGGATGTCATGTGAGTTTTGTGGGTTTTGTGGGTTCCATGATTTACCGTGAGTAATTTGGTTTTATACTGCAACTTTTGAATTGTTTTGCACTATATTTCATTTGTCGTAACCGCTGAAATTTGGTCATATACTGTACTTTTTTTGAATTATTTTATAGTAAATATTTATTTGACGCAATTGTTGCATTTTTGGAATTGTTATGCAGTAAATATTCATTGGACGCAATCGCTGCATTTTTTGAATTGTTTTGCAGTAAATATTCTTTTAACGCAACTGCTGAAGATGGTTACGCTGCCCAGTGAATTGTGTCACACAACCAAGTGAATTATGTCGCACCATTGAGTGAATTGTGTCGCATAACTCAATGTCGCACAACCCAATGAATTGTGTCGTACAACCTAGTGAATTGTGCCACACATCTCAGTAAATTGTGTCGTAGCCTAGTGAATTGTGTTGTAGTTGTATCCCTGTAAAGGGTATTATGAACCTGAATTTTTAGTGAAGTAGGCCGGAACTTACGAAGAAAATTTGTTGGGTTGTAGACCTTTTGGATTAATCACCTTTTATATTTTTGAATCATTTACCTTCATTATAACTCCGTGTTGGTAAAAATCTGGATGACAATCATCTTCATCATCATCATGCTCCTGTTCGTCATCTTTCCGTGTTGGTAAGAATTTGGATGACAATCATCTTCATCATCATCATGCTCCTTTTCGTCATCTTTATTCTCTTTGTCCTCTTCATCGTCTACACTCTTCTCCCACCCAATTTACTCTCTCTCTTTGACTCAGTTGTTTTCATACATTTTTTTACTTTAAATAAGGTATTTAGATTTAGTCAATATCACACTAGTTCCAATTTAACATAAATATGTATAATATAACAACAAAAAATTTGTTCTTCTGAAAACTCAATTTTTGATTAATTATTATATAATTTACCTGCTTGGACTTGATCTAGTTAATGACTTGTGTTCTGAATCCATCTTTTCTTTTTATTTCCTTCCATTTGAGGCATATTTGGAATGCCTCAAGAAACTTTGGTTTGATAATGTCTTTGTGTTCAATACAATTTTATTCCATAAAATAATTGTTTTGTACCATTATATTGAATGGAATACATACCACACATGCAGTAACATAACCAATGATATCACCGAGTTTGCTGTATGATTTTTCCGCACAAACCCCATCAAACATGATAATATAAGACTTAACCAATTATATTTATTCAAGTTCTCCAAGTCTTCAACATACTTTAGGTATTTTCTATACACAAAATTACACATGTTGCAGAAAAATGGTGTCACAAATGCCAACAACACCATCATCCTTGGGAAAACTTCTTTGACTTCCAATCCATCTTGCTCGAGTACCTTCAATATTGTTGTTGTAATCAACCTTATCAATATTTTTCTTCACTATTCCAAAAGGCTTCACCACCCAATCACTTTGACTCTCACATGAATCATATGTCAGGTTCAACAGATCACACTCATCTTTTAATCCAAATAGGATCGTTATATCCTTTTCTCATATCATCACTATCTTTTGACCTAGTCAAAAGTCTTTCCTTCTTAAGTTGTAACACGATATTATCTCTCGGGTAGCACATCCCCCACCTACTCTCGTCCCTTTTTCCTTCTTCATTCAATTAACTATTTAAGAGGAAAATTAATGGTGTGTGTACACACAATTTGATATGCTTTTTGAGTAATATATCGTCCATCAAAACCGTGTTAAAACCATACATTGTTGATTTGTAACCCCATTTTGTTGTACTAGTCCCCGCTTTATCCTAGACCATCCGACTTTATTTCCACTTTCTTTGGCTTTCTTACCGGTTTCAATTATGTCTTCGTTGTTATTTTAGGATGCCTTTATATAATTAAAACATGAAAACAATGTTAAGACAAACAGTCTTTATCATAATAATCCCACATTGTTGTTCCAAAACACCAGAAATGTTGTTTCAATGACAACAACCTAGCCCAAACCTAATCAACCTAAACTAATAATCACAAATTTTAAGTTTGTTGTTCTTGAACAATAATTTTTCTGTTATGAACACCATTTATTTGCTTTAGAACAACAAATCATAAATAGTCATGAAATAACACTTTTGGTGTTTCAGCATAACACAATTGTTTTTCTACACTAAGTTCTCGATCAAACAACTATTTAACCATTAAAATCATAGATTTTAACACACTTGAAGCATCTTTTAATATTAGGAACTCTAGAAAAATGTAATTAAACCCTAAAATTGAACAAAGTAATCATTATAAACCAATTTTAAGACATAAATCCTACTTTAATTACATATATCATCAAGCGATTAAAATGCATATCATTATTATTTATAATCACACATTAAACCCTATTTTTTGTTTTACACAAATCAACACAAAACTTGAATAAATCATGGTAAAAACCATATAAACTAACCTTAGATGTAGTTATATTTGATGTTTTTTGTTGATTTAGTCCTCATTATATAGTTGTAACTTTTTCCGTTATAGTTACAGTTTTGAATTGCAAATGAGATGATAGAGAAAGAATGCGAGAGAATATGGCACAATTTTTCCTTTTACCAGGCATAAAAAGGATACGCTTAGTTATTTTTATTTTAGTTATTTTCATTTTGATTTTTTGAGTAATATTATTTTAAGATAATTTAGTCTTTTGGACGAGAAATTAATTTTCTGGAAACAAATATGAATGATACTTGGCTATATTTGAAATAAATATAGATCATCATCATATGGTATAAATGGACCAATACCCAATATAATATATTGATTTAAAACAGTTATTTTAATACAAACATGCATAAAACTGGATTTAAAAATATAAATAAATTCTTATATTTATAAAAATCGAGATATAGCTAAAGAAATTAAAATTTAAAAATTAAAAATATGCCGTTATAGTTGGGTGGTACCTAAAACATAATTAGTTAGTGAATAAGTAATAGGAAGTTCTCACTTCTTGGTCTCTTCATTTGTATCCGGAAAAAAAAACTAAAATATGAACTACATAACCAATGATGCAATCCTCACAAAGTAGTTACAACATTTTTCTTACTTTTTTTGTTCGAAAAGAGAATAAGATGGACACGCTTATTTTTTTTTATATGAGTTGCTGTAGAATTTGCTTTGATATTATTTTATACTTAAGGCTGAATTTATAATCCATTTTGTTTTTTCTTTTGGTATGAAATTTTATTTTAGCATCATCTCTGCATTTGTTCGATTTGTCTTTATTTTTTAAAGTACTGCGGTTAATTTGGTTTAAAGGATTATAAAAGTAGGAAATTATCAAAATATAAATTATTAGAGTCTATTAAAATCTGTTGAAATCCATTTAAATACTAACTTAACAATCCGTCAAACTTTAAAATGAAAGGAAAAAAAGATCCTTTAAAATATGAATAGAATTAAAACAATCAATGGATTGTACGAAGTCAATGACTTTTTGGTTTGTGAAAACATTTTCTGTTTACATATTTTGTTTTTGTTTTCAAGATATATTTAAAATTTTCAAAAAATATGAAAAACGCCGATTTCACCTTCTCCAATATAACACTAAATTCATTAAATTTTCCAGAAAACTGTTATTTTCACAAACCAAACAGGAACTCCAATAAACTCTTTTAAATTCCAGATTGATAACCCCCCTTAATCTATTTTCTAAGGTCCGACTAATCGCAAAAAAAAGTCTATACACTACAAATGTCCTAGAACAAAATAAATAAAAATGGCCCGTATGGCATGTCGAAAAGACTGAAGTATGTAAACTGCAAGAAAGAGCGGTCCGTGCTGCTGGATAAGATAAAAAAACCCAATCTAAGCCCATAATAAAACAAGTAATGGCCCGGCCCATACTAAAATACAGAAAGACTGGTTCGTCGCTTAGCTATAAGAAAATACAGGTAATAACATTTACATTTTATTGGTGTATAATTAATCAATCTGAAAACCTAGACTACGAAGAAGAAGAAGAAAATGGGGAAACAACCGGTGAAATTGAAGGCAGTAATATACGCTTTATCTCCATTTCAGAACAAGATCATGCCTGGTCTCTGGAATGATTTAACCGGCAAAATCCACCACAAAGTCACTGAAAATTGGCACAGCGCCGCCCTCCTCCTCGTCCCTGTTCTCGGCACATACGGGTAATCTCCTCCTTACATCATATATGTATAGATCAGAGTATATAAATGGATCGAATTGTAAATAAACCGAATACCAAGGCATTTAACGGAATTATTTCGATGTTTTATATCAAATACAGCTGATGTTATTATTATTGGTAATATCATGTATCGAAAATGCAATTTTAGTAGATTAATTGATTTATACTTTATATTGTTTTAAATATAATTAAATTATAGATTTGAGAAAAGCTAGCTATGATTGTTTCTATAGGAGGTGAAATTATTTAAGTACAAAGAGTGATCATTTTTATGATTGAGCTTGATTAAAAAATTATGAGTTGAGTAGTGTTTGAAGGGCATTCCTTATTAATTAGATAAGGTAAATTGATTGTCATATTATTATGTTAGCTATAATATTTTTGAACCATCCTGATAATTTAGATGCTTACACTAAAATTAAACATATCTTTGAAAAACACATTAAATATGATGTGCTGATCATGTTTCCAGACAAGTGTATGATATAACTTGCAATTCCAAAAGATAAAAAAGGGTAAGCAATTAAAAAGAAGAGTGATAGAAGGTCTTATTTAGGAGGTATTGTTGTTGAGTAAGCATAGCCATTAAAACTTAAAAGAATGGTATAGTTTGGGAATTGTACTTTTTGTAATGGTCAACTTACTTGATTTGCCTTTCTTAATTGTACAGGTATGCTATGAAGTATGTGGAAGACGAAAAGCTACATCACAGATACTAAAGAATCATAGCATTTTCTGCATTTTCTGCATTTTCCAGCTTTACATGAAAATAAAGTGAACAATATTGTATTTTCTGCAGCTGCAGTTTGTTTTATTTTTGCATTTTGGCACTACCATATTTGTGCCATTTAGTTTTCTTTGTAATTTGATCAAAGATTTGATGTGAAACATAGACATCATTTGTTGTTTTAGCTCATCTTTGCTTTAGTACTTGCTGATATGGGTATTTATTGAATAATTGTTTTTTCTTATACAAGAAAAGAAAAGGCAATGGTGGTATCATTGACCTGTGAAACTTTATCGAATAGACTGGAAATTCCAATAGTTAACCAACATATTAATTGCAAATTACACTAATACTACTTATGTCATCTACTATAGCTACATATATACCATGGTCTATCCAGAATTAATTGTTCTAGCTTAAAAAAATAAAATGCATTATCCTTCTTTCACCACTTTTTATGTTGTTGGAATCATCAAGCAAAGAAGCTACAAAGATTTAATCACTGTTGTCATTATCTGCAACGAAGTTGTGTTTTCAGGAGGTGGTTGAAGTTGTGTGTGGCGTTGGATTTCAGTTTTTCCATGATGAAAAAAGACGTGTATATTTATTTGGACAACAAAACGGTCATAAGACCATTAAATTAACTGAAGTCCAAAAAAAAAAAAAAAAACCATTAAATCAACCAATTCTAACCTTGAGAACAATAAATCTACCTCCTGCTACACCACCATCAAAGATATGATGTAGTATTTCCTTTTATCTTAAGTCTAGATTTATTTGTTGGGATAAAATGTCAATTCATCGAAAAGTAGGTACGTAATGCAATATTTACATGAAATCAAAACACAAAAATCAAACTTATGAAACCTATCCCGATACCTTAACCCAAAAATCTTCCTATATAAAAAACCTCTAACCACTTAACCACACCACACAACCGACTCCCTCGTTAGAGAAAGAAAAAGAGACCAACAATCCTAGAGCCAACAGGAGGTAATGAGTCACGATTAACTTCGCAACTGTGACTTGTAGTAGTGTAAAATATCAATTGTTCAAAAAAAAAAAAAAAAGAGTAGTGTAAATGGTGTCGCCTAGGGTGTGATAAAAATAAGATCAATTTAAGTATTGAAAACTACGCACTCTCACCCTAGACAGGCACAGTATTGCAAGTATTACAGGACGTATGCAAGTTTTAATGATAAGTAGAGTTCGTTCTCAGGGACTTAAGTGTGTTAATCGCGTAGGAACAGATAACGAGTAAAAGTAAATAACTAGAAGACAGTAAATAAAACAAATAGGAATTCGAAATTATTAATTAAGCTAATTAAAACTAGGAAAATAAAGACAATAAAGTAAAAGATTAAGAATATGAGATGAGAAATATAGCTTAGGTTTTGCTAGTATGCACTAATCCTTCTAATTCTATCTATAAATCTAGTCAATAAGGGAGAATATTAGCTCTTGGTAATACTTAGTCAGGATTCTAAATTCCCCGAGCTTAGACCTTTAGAGCGACTAAGGGGGCTACGTCACAACCAAGAAGTGATTTCAAATAGGGTTATCAAACGCCACTAAGGCCCTAAGCAAATACTGCAATCTTGGTGATACGGTGGTTAAAACAAACCCTAATGACTATCTAGTTAGAAGTATGTTTTGTCAGAACTGCTATCGACACTAGACATTATGTGGTGGTTCAATAGTTAAACACCCTGTCAAGGAGACCATCTAACTACTCTTAAAACAATCCTAAAGTGATCAGTTCTAGGAAAAACATTAAATCAAAACACATAAGCAAATATAAAGTAAGCAGCTAATATCAGATTAAAACATATAATTCTCAAAGAAACTTAGATAGAAGAATTAGAATTCATAGATTATACATATGCAAAACCCAAGCTATGGGAGGTTTAGTTCATACCTGAAGGAAATAAACTAAAAGAAATTACAAAAGACATCATCTTGCTCTCTACAATAAACTGGAAGAATAAAACTTTAAGAACTAATTACTATGAGGCAAGGATGATTTACAAGTGATATAAGGGTGTATTTATAGGTGTTTAGAAGACCTAATTCGTTTTCTTGAGGAAGAGTTAAGGTAATGGACTCCTAGCCCAACTCAAATTCGTATGGAAATAAAGATAAACTCTGCTGCGTTGTTTTGAGTGTATCTTCTTCGTTATTGGTCGGATTTTGCTCCACAAGATACCAAAAGAATCGCAACAGAATTATCTAGACCCCTTAGAAGGAAATCACCAGATTCGGCCTATTTCTTAGGTAAAAACGTCTATCTTTGGCCATGTAGGCAGAATCCCAGATTTAGGCAGCTTTTCCTTTTCCATCTTTTTAGCTTTTCTTTCCTTATCTCCAATTTCCATGCAAATCTCTTTCCATAAGTTGTTGTCTTTGACTTGGACTCTAATTAAGCTTCATAATTATCTTTAAAGCTACACACTAAATAAACAATTAAACCCAATATGCTCTAAAAACAATAATTCTACAAATCAAGACACAAAATAGGAAAATGCACTAAAACTCAAGAAAATCGACATTATTGACTTCTAAATCACTTAAAATGATGTCTCATCCTAACATTAATCTATCACAAATGAGGAGACATCAAGACCCCCAACTCAAAGTTGTATCGCCCCGATACAATAAAGATAAAAACATAGGGAAGTCTAGAAATACACACTTATAAAATTCTCAACACAAGGGAAAAAACATAGCAGAATATATAGAATAAACCTAAAGCACATAACTCAGAAAATTTCATGCAATAATATTCATAAACTACAGACCTGTACACTTCTCATATCTACAGTCAACACGGCTTGAATTCAAGATCAGATTAGTTTCGCAATGTAAGAAGGATTGGGACTTTACTCAGTTCCCCAAGAGAGCTATAGATTGTTCATCAAACCTCACTAGTATCCAAGGATCCCCTTAACTAATCTCTAATGGCTCAATCACTTCTCAATTACATAGCGAAGAATCAAAAGGTCTTTAAGGTTGTAATGTAGGCTTAGGGACGGTATGATCATATATTTGGATAATTTGGAGTGAGCTTTTGGCTCTCTCCTCACTAGCCATCAACGAATCGCCCTAGAGCTTGAGTTACTCTCATAAAACGTTTCTCACTCAACCCAATGAATTCCTTGATGCACAATTTAGCATCCCCAATAACCCAATTAAAGCTTAAGATGTTCACATAAAAATCCACTTTGCCGGTCCGAATATATATATTTTCTTTTCTTTTCAAATCAATTTCTTAGATATGACTCTCTTTTTATGTTGAGATATCACGCTAATTTCTCATATATATATTTTTTCTTTTAATGCCCTTGTTGGCAACATTAGCTCGTAGCTTCTTTTTCATTCACTATTACCCCGGCAAAGGGTTATAATACAAATCTGTGAAACATCATCGATATAAAGCACAAAGCACAATTAATAAGCTCAAAAATCCCAACCCACTAACAATTCCCATAATGGTGGACCCACCACCTCAAACTCAAGCTCTAAAACAACTGTCTAAGCATCGCGATTCGAGTGCGAGTCATATGGAAAAGTCCTAAAATCTAACGGATATGGCTTATAACGTGTTTCAATAAAAAGGCTTTAGAAAGACTAGAAGGGGCTGAGAAGGATATAGCATATAAAATCAAAAATCACAAGGTGAGAAGGTATAAAAAGGCTTCAAGAGCTTCAAAATATGAAAGAACCGCCTTAATCACTTTCTACACTATGTAATTTAGAAAATTTCTTACCTTTAGCACTTTCATCAAATGGTTTTTCAACTAGCTTGGATCTCACGGCCTACACACTTTCAAGGTTCCCTGAGATCGAACATACTTTCTATCGCATTGCTCACTAATCTTTTCTTTACTATCAATGTGTGTTTTCCTGCAAATACTCAAAGCATACAAATACATAGCTCATAAACATATCACTTACTATCATTAATCTACTGAGCTTATGCTTTCAATCTATTAAACACACTCTACATCTAATTCCCATGTATCAAAAATTTTAATTTCACCCAAAAACAGAAAAAATGGAGATGAGAGACAACGAATCCCCACACCCCCAACTCAAAAATGAGTTGTGTCCCCACGACTCGAAAAAGAATCGAAAAACAGAAATTAAAATTAGCAGATAAAAGCATATTTACAGAAATGGTAAGGAAGAAAGAGAACATACTCTCGAGGCTATTGCCTCGCATCATTGATATCCAAGGTTGGAATTGCTGGACCTTTTGTTAATTGCTCAAGGAGTTTCATGATGTGCACTTGATTAGCGTTGATTTGTGCCACATCATTGACTAAGGAAGTTTGAGCTGCTTCAAATTTCGTTAAACGCTCCTCCATCTTTTCTTGCCAATTTTCCTCCTTTTCTTCCTTCGAGATTTGCGTATACCCCACTCTTCGAAGACTTTCTTTGATCCAAGCGTTATCAATATAACTCATTTTAAACTCGAGTTTCTCCTCTTCACCCAATACTACATTCGCTTTTCGCACAAGACACGTGATCATAGTTGGAAATTTAACATTATAAACTGATTTAGGAGAGACCGAAAATCGCATCACCTCCTCATAGATCAACTGTGCCACATCAACCTCTTCTCCTCTCAAAATACAGTCCAATAGTAGAGCGTTCTTCATAGTCACATCCAAAGTTCGTGTGTTTCCAAAGACATTAGGAATAAGGAAATTGTGCCAAATTCTCGCATCTGCTTGAAGATATTTGTAAGGCCAAGGTGCCTTCAATTCTCCCTTATGTGATTGCACTTTCTCTTTGTCTAATACATGCTCAAAAAGTAATTCCTCATCAAAGATCTTTCGCTTAGCAATTGCTTCTTCGAATTTGCAAAAACCTTTCAGTTTATTAAACTTGAAGTGGTTCCTAATCTCCTCAACTGTGAAAGGAACTAACTTTCCTCTAATCGGAACACCATTACTATCTCGGCTAAAGAGGCCTAAATAGAACTCCAAAACTAATTCAGGACATAATTCAGAACGTCTTACCATGAACGTAGACCAACCCAATTTCTCACCAAGATCTAAGAATCTCTTGTATTCTCCATCTCTAATTTCTTCCTTGAATACTTTCTCATAAGCAAAAGGTAGTTCTTTTAATTGTTTCTCTGCAGAAATCTTCAAGGCCCTTGAAGTATCCACTTTCTCTATAGGTATAAGATCTTGTTGAGGTTGTGTTCTCTCCTTTGCATAATAATAAAGCTTTTTACCATTACTATCATATGAAGGTTTCCCACTTTTCACTTTATATTTACCCTTTGATTTCGAACTAGCACCTTTGTCAATTGATTTCTTCTTGTTTAAATCCAATCCCTTGTTACTCTTCACCTCCCTCTTGTTAGCTAAGATTGTTGTTCTATTAGTCATCCTCAATTAACCCCCAACTCAAAGCTTTAGCAACCCTTGAAATTTAAAGTCTTGAATTAATGGTTGAACAAGCTTGATTTGGCTTAGGAAATATGAATTGATGATTAATCTCTATGTGGGTGAGGTGGATTTGTAATGGGTTGACTTGGATTTATGAAATTGTAGGATGAATTTTGAAAATTTGGCTCTTTGATTCTTCAAGTTGAATGGATTTGGTGTGGATTGGGTGTTTGATTCTCTCTTGTAGTGATGTGGAGAGAAGGTTTGATGTGTTTTTCTTGATGATTGGGTAGTGTTTTGGTGATTGGTGAATGTTTTGATGAGCTTCAATGGAGTTAGGAGAGTTTTGGAGAGAAGAAAGAGGGTTAAGGTTTAATAAATTCGGAATAATAAGATTTATACCTCCTTTATAACTCAATCCCGTAGGTTTCTCTCTATCTGGCGGCGCTACGGACTACCCCTGCGGACCATGGGGTGCACCGCAAGGTAGTCCGCGACATCTGATGCTCGAAAAGTTTTGCTCACTGGATTGGACCCGTGGTAGGACCCCGTGGCACGGGTTTTTGGGCTGCGGACTAGGGTCCGGTGTACCGGAGGGTACCCCGCGCCTTCTGTAGTTGACTCCGTCAAAATACCCGTGGCACGCGTTTTTGGGGCGCGGACCATGGTGCGGTGCAGGGGGGTAGTCCGCGGTGAATTTTTTTCTTGTTTCTGGATCAAACCCGCGGTGCAACCCGTGGTACGGGTTTTTGACCTCGCGGACCAGGGCACGGACCATGGGGTAGTCCGTGGGGGTAGTCCGCGGGGTGTATTCTTTTGCTCCAAAAAAATTTCCTCGCGTTCTCTAACTCGATTTCTCCGATTCCTACACACCAAAAACACTAATACCTTCCTCAAATATGCATTATCAACTAAAAACAACTAAAATAAACTTAAAAAACGTAAAAGACAGGTAAATATAAAAAAACTACGGGTTGTCTCCCGTACAACACTTTTGTTTTATGTCTTTCAAAGTTAGACGTGTTACCTCTGTCAAGATTTGCGAATATAGCCTCCCCAACAACGAGTAAGGATATGAACGTCAACTAATCTGCGCTTGACCCCAGTTTTGGGGCGAATTTCTATCACCTTGGCTGAAACAACCTTAGTGACAATGAATGGTCCCATCCACGAGTCTTTGAAACTTCGTGGCCTGTTCTCGCGTTTGTGGGCTTTCCATAGGACTTCATGGCCAACCCCAAACTCAATGTTTGGCTCAGTATCCACAGGTTTTAAGTGGATCTCCTCAGGAGGGACTTTGTAATGTGAAAGGCTGTGGATGATAGGCACGGTGGGATCCAACTTCCTCGGTTTCTTACCCAAGACATAGAAGGTCTCGGATACATTATTTGCATGAAGGGTGATGGTCCCATCTTGGAAGTTGATCACACTTTGACTTGTGGCCATGAAGGGCCGTCCAAGTATGATCGGAACCTGCTTATCTGCATCAAACTCAAGAATAACAAAGTCAGTAGGGATGGCGATATTACCTACACGGACTAAGACGTCCTCCACTATTCCCCATGTCCTATTTACTGAGTTGTCAGCAAACTGCAACTTAACTGGAGTCTTCTCTGATTTCTGAAGTCCAAGTCTTTCGAACACGGACTTAGGCATAAGATTCACACCAGAACCTACATCGTACATAGCTTTCACTTTGAGCATACCATGTAATTGAATAGGAAGGTTGAAACTTCCCGGATCTTTAAGCTTTAATGGTAGCTCTTTCTCACTTCTTCTCGAAACCCTCAGGTTCTCTCTCGGGATCTCTACACTCACTTCTTTCTCAGGAATAATTTGCGTGTAAACTTGTTGCGGTGTAAGTCCTCTCTTCGCAATCTCAAGCATTTGGGTGTTGATATTTTCAGGTTGGTACGCCTCTACAAATGTCTTGAGAACAGTGTCATCTTTAGGATTTGTATCAGGAATTGTTGATGACACTGGTTGAACAACAGGTGGTGATTCCACCTTCTCTTCTACTTTCTCTTCTAGCACAGCAGGTGCCACTTCATCTTTCGATTCTTCCTTTGAGGCTTCTTCCTCTTTCTCTTTAGCCAACTCAGCTGCATATTCCACTACCGATCGAATCTCCTCTTGCACCTTACTCAGTAACTCTATAAACTCGTCTTTCTCTTGATCGTCCTCCATATAAACTTCTAAACAGTCAGATTCCTCGGGGCTAGACTCGGCTGGTTCTTCTTCAATACTGGGAACTTCCACGGCACTAATGGTAGCATGTGGTGCTTCCTCTTTTGCTTTTTCGATCTCAAGGCATATAGCCTTGCAAGCTTCAAACTCATCCTTGTCTTCACCCCCTTCGATTGCCTTTACTTCTTTTTGTTATACAACACTTGTTAACACTTTGTTTAACTGTGTCACTTGAGTAGTTAGCATTTGAAGTATGGCATCGTGTCCTCTAACCTTCTCTTCTTGAGCGTTTATAGTTGTGTTCAAACGGTCTAGAGCTTGTACTATCTGTGTATTGTCCATAGATCCTTCTTGCGGATACTGAGGTAAAGCTTTCTGCTCTAATGAATCGGTATAGGCGTCTTGAGCAGGTTGTTGTGGAGGAGCAGGTCTATTTTGATATTGGTTTTGGTACTGACCTCTCTGTTGGTAAGAGTTGTTCTGGGGACGCTGTTGATATTGACCAGGATTAGCGGACCCTTGTGGATTTGAGTACTGCATACCCGGATGGTTGCGATTGCCCCATCGGTTGGATATAAAGTAAACAGATTGCGGATTTGATTCGCACTCTTCCCATACATGATCGTTAACTCCACATTGTTGACAACCTTGTGCTTCTTGTACTACCTTTGTGGCGGCTAAATTCTTCTCCATCGCGATTCTCAGCTCCTTGATTTGATTTTCTAATGAGGATATTTGAGCTGAGTCGCAGTTTCTGCATCTAAACGAAGCGTTCCTCGGGTCTTTGCTGCAGAAGCTCGCGTTGAAGGCCAACTTCTTTCTTGTTCCATAATATTCTCTAACACCTCAGCAGCTTCATTATGATTCATGGACAAAATTTCCCTTTCCGATGTTATCCACCTTCTCTCTACCTTTATCATTAAGACCTTCATAGAACATAGCAAGTTGTAGAGCAGGTGTATAACCATGGAGTGGACATCTAGTTAATTTTTGTTGAAACCTTGTCCATGCTTCTCCCACTGTTTCTCCATCCTCTTGGCAAAATCTTGCAAGCTCGGTTTGATCTTTAAGTCTCATGCTCTTCGGATAAAATCGGTTAAAGAATGCCGCTTGAAGTTCTCTCCAAGAGTGAATGGTTCCATGTGGTTGTCTCTCTAGCCAATCGCTAGCTCTTCCGGTCAAGAAAAACGAAAACATATGACAATACAGTTGCTCGCGTGTAATGCCAGGAGTAATGTAGGCATCACAAATCTGCATGAAATTCTGAATCGCTTTTACCGGATCTTGAATAGCTGTACCAGTATAGAGTCCGAAACTTTGAAATTGACTAAGCATACCCGGATCGGGTCTAAATTTGATATTCGGAATCTCAGGAGGGCGGTAACCAATTGGTTGAACATGGAATGGTATATTAAGGCCAGGCAGATCTTGTTCAACTCGGTTCTGTTGATTATTAAGATTATTCCCATTACCTCCTCCTGCTGGTAGCTGTACTCCTTCTAGTCCACCAAGTGGTGGATCTTGTTGTTGTCCACCTTGTTGGTTATTCTGCACTCCACCGAGTGGTGGTCCAAGTGGTGGATCTTGTTGAACTCCACCAAGTGGTGGTTCTTGTTGGGATGCCATAGCTCTTCTCAAGGCTCTATCCTCACGAACTCGTTTGTTGTAAGGTTTGAAGCTCCTCTCAGGCTCCGAGGAGGCCAAGAATTAAACACTGTGAAACATGAAAAAGACTAAAGCAAACCCAAGCGTAAATCTGGAAAAATAAAAACTAAACTAAGAACTGAAAAGTAAAACTAATTAAAAACTAAAACTCGAAATAGATAACCCACACGCTAACGAGACACAAGTCCCCGGCAGCGGCGCCAAAAACTTGGTGTCGCCTAGGGTGTGATAAAAATAAGATCAATTTAAGTATGGAAAACTACGCACTCTCACCCTAGACAGGCACAGTACTGCAAGTATTACAGGACGTATGCAAGTTTTAATGATAAGTAGAGTTCATTCTCAGGGACTTAAGTGTGTTAATCGCGTAGGAACAGATAACGAGTAAAAGTAAATAACTAGAAGACAGTAAATAAAACAAATAGGAATTCGAAATTATTAATTAAGCTAATTAAAACTAGGAAAATAAAGACAATAAAGTAAAAGATTAAGAATATGAGATGAGAAATATAGCTTAGGTTTTGCTAGTATGCACTAATCCTTCTAATTCTATCTATAAATCTAGTCAATAAGGGAGAATATTAGCTCTTGGTAATACTTAGTCAGGATTCTAAATTCCCCGAGCTTAGACCTTTAGAGCGACTAAGGGGGCTACGTCACAACCAAGAAGTGATTTCAAATAGGGTTATCAAACGCCACTAAGGCCCTAAGCAAATACTGCAATCTTGGTGATACGGTGGTTAAAACAAACCCTAATGACTATCTAGTTAGAAGTATGTTTTGTCAGAACTGCTATCGACACTAGACATTATGTGGTGGTTCAATAGTTAAACACCCTGTCAAGGAGACCATCTAACTACTCTTAAAACAATCCTAAAGTGATCAGTTCTAGGAAAGACATTAAATCAAAACACATAAGCAAATATAAAGTAAGCAGCTAATATCAGATTAAAACATATAATTCCCAAAGAAACTTAGATAGAAGAATTAGAATTCATAGATTATACATATGCAAAACCCAAGCTATGGGAGGTTTAGTTCATACCTGAAGGAAATAAACTAAAAGAAATTACAAAAGACATCATCTTGCTCTCTACAATAAACTGGAAGAATATAACTTTAAGAACTAATTACTATGAGGCAAGGATGATTTACAAGTGATATAAGGGTGTATTTATAGGTGTTTAGAAGACCTAATTCGTTTTCTTGAGGAAGAGTTAAGGTAATGGACTCCTAGCCCAACTCAAATTCGTATGGAAATAAAGATAAACACTGCTGCGTTGTTTTGAGTGTATCTTCTTCGTTATTGGTCGGATTTTGCTTCACAAGATACCAAAAGAATCGCAACAGAATTATCTAGACCCTTAAGAAGGAAATCATCAGATTCGGCCTATTTCTTAGGTAAAAACGCCTATCTTTGGCCATGTAGGCAGAATCCCAGATTTAGGCAGCTTTTCCTTTTCCATCTTTTTAGCTTTTCTTTCCTTATCTCCAATTTCCATGCAAATCTCTTTCCATAAGTTGTTGTCTTTGACTTGGACTCTAATTAAGCTCCATAATTATCTTTAAAGCTACACACTAAATAAACAATTAAACCCAATATGCTCTAAAAACAATAATTCTACAAATCAAGACACAAAATAGGAAAATGCACTAAAACTCAAGAAAATCGACATTATTGACTTCTAAATCACTTAAAATGATGTCTCATCCTAACATTAATCTATCACAAATGAGGAGACATCAGTAAAATATCACTATTTCTCCAAAATGTCCAATTTGTGGGTTACCCCGGAGCAGGTGAGGGTTGGTAAACTCCAACAAATTTAGAGCCAACAGAAGGTAATGAGTCACGATTAACTTCGCAACTGTGACTTGTAGTAGTTAAAATATCACTATTTCTCCTAAATGTCCAATTTGTGGGTTACCCCGGAGCAGGTGACGGTTGGTAAACTCAAACCTTCTGAAAAAGGAAAAGATCCCGATTCCATGCTTTATTCCACTGAGTGACAAAATCCTTGTCCATGCACATCACTTTTCTACCCTAACAACGATCCAAGACAACCAACTCTTCAACCTTAGCAAAAAGTCCAACCGCCATGTAATGCGAGTCTAAATAAAATAACACAATCATTTTCTCTTCGTAGCCCAACTCGCCTAATTAATCTTCTTCCTCAAATAACCCTTGAAAGGTCCATTACATCCATTATGTCCTAGCTTATCAATCCAAACAAATTTAAAAAGGCCAATATCCAATATCAGATTCATATCCTCACCCAACATCAACTTTGTCACCATGACCATGTCTATCTCATCGCTCACTTACCACTCCATCCGCATCGATCCTTTGCACATCTTTGACCATCTTACAATGTCTAGTACCCCTTCTCCCTTTCGCATCCAGAACGCCCAACCCCACCCTCGTATCCCTTCGACGCTGCTAACGTAACACCACAAAACGATGTCCTCTTGGTGCAGCATCGCCTCCTCCATGCAGCCTTCTAAGAAACGTGACATGTACTCTGAATCGCAACCTATGCGGGTTTCGCCTTCGTCTGATCCACCGTCCTCACCGAACCTCATCCCCAATAAACCCATCTGTCTCCCTTGGTTGTTGGCCTAACAACACCAGCTACCGCCTCCCCAACCCCGCCTTGTCGTCCCAACCACTCGACCCCCCTTTGCACCTCCATTGTATCCTCGAATGACAACAACACTCACATGCTCCCCAACCCATCAGGAAATAAAACACACCAGTCTTCTCTTGGTCTCACAATTAAATTCACACTAAGAAGGATATTGTCAAAGGGTAGTGTGATTGTGTGACAATAAGTCACCACAACCAAATAAGCAAGGATCAAAACACAAAACCCATGTAAAAAAGTTAGGAAAAGCATAGAGAATCCAAAACTATCCAGAAAACTCAAGAAACCCTAAAAACAAGTCTTTCTCTCTCTAGGCTAAAGAGAGAATGTCTGATTTTGTATTCATTTATGGCTTAGGGTATATTAAGATATATGAGAGATTCTTTAGTAAATGAAAGGAATGAATAGTATATTAAGAGAAATGAGAGTAGGGTATTCAACCTTGTTTGGATTGAGTAGAAAAAATAGAAAGTATTAGTAAATGATTGCTTATTTGTGTTCGGATTAGAAAAAATAATAGTAAGAAAGGGATTATTGTATAACTAATTTTATTTTTAACCCAAATAATATATATTATAAATAATAAGTTACGGTAATGAATACATTTTATCGTTAAAAAAAATTCCTTCATTCTACTAATTCCAAATTGAAAGAATTTGATATAAAGTATTATAGGTATTCTTATAATTTTTTGCTAACCTATCCCTTAACTTTTTATAATAAAAAACAAAACAAAACAAAATACTTATTATCTTTTATAACCTCTTCCCCTCCCTTCTAATCTCTCCATCCAAATAAAATCTTAAAGTTTAGGTTCGTTTCCTTGAACTCCGCCCTTCACCCCCTTTTCTTGTTTTTTGGTATTTCCCCTGTCCATTATAATATAATTTTTTATTTTTTCATAAAATAAAAATAAAATACATAAATTTGAACTACAACTCTATTTTTATACACGTTGGAAAGAAAGCAAAATGAACCAAAAAGTGACAAGTCTTGCCATGAATGACCTACATCAATTCTCTATTTTCTAAACTTCACCTCCTCGTCTTGAACACATATGATTAATTCTTCATTTTCTACACCAATAAGAGTACGCCCATGGCTATGAATGGTCTTCCCAAGATGATGTGAACATTCCTGTCCGCGTCGTAGTAAAAAATAATTAAATCACATGAAAAAATAAAATTACCTGCCTTAACGAGGACATCTTCCACCTTTCCTTTAGGATGGGATAAGGACTTATCAGCCATTTGCAAGACCACGGTGGTTGGACTTGCTCTCCCAATTTTTAACTTCTCGAACAATGACTTGGGTATTAGATTGATACTTGCGCCCAAATCACACGAAGCTTTCCCCTTCCATTCTTCACCAATGGAAATGGGGATATTGAAAGTCCCAGGATCTGTCAATTTCGGTGCGAACTTACTCTGACAAATAGCGCTGCACTCCTCTAGTAAATCTACCATCTCTTCCTCAATGTATTTCTGTTTGTTTGGAAGTACATCATTTGTAAATTTGAGATACTTTGGCATTATTTGAATAACTTCCACATATGGTAAATGAATGTTAAGCTTGAAAACCATGTCCACAAACTTCTTAAACTCTTTGTCATTATTATTGTTTTGAACTCTTGACGGGAATGGTGGAGGAGGGCGTTTCTCTTCCACTACTTCATCTTTTTCCTTTTTCTTTTCTGGTATTTTATTAACGTCGTCTTCCACTACAACCTGTTCCACTTCTTTTTCAACCATATCGTTTACCTTCTTTGGCTTGACAGTTGTATCTTTTTCCTTCATGATCAGAAAAGGAGGTGGTGGTAGTTGTTTCCCACTCCTTAGTACAACAACGTTATAGTTTTCTTTTTGTCTTGGATTCTCAATGTCATTTGGAAGTTGTCCTTGTGGACGTTGATTTAGCTGTTTTGCCAATTGGGATACCTGATTTTCGAGGATTGTGAACGCAGCTGATTGCTCGTTCATCCTTGCATTGTTTGCTTGTTGATTTTGTTGACTCTTTTGTGCCATGGACGCAAGTGTTTACCATGTATGATGTATGTCCCTCATTGCTCCTTCTTGAGGATGAGTAGGCAAGGCTTTTTGATTTAGATTCTCAGCATAAGAATCTTGCACGGGTTGTTTTGGTGCTTGATTTCCATAGTATTGTCCCCTTTGGTATCGATTTTGTGGTCATGGTTAGTAAATATTCCTTGGGGTCGCGGTTGATATGCATAACTTGGATTTGCGGCCCCATTCGGATTTTAGTATTGGAAACCTGGATGGTTTCGATTATGTTGACTATAGCCTTAACCATTCAAATTATAATTACCTCAGTTGGTCACAAACATCATAGACTCTGGATTGCTTCGACAACTTTCCCACCCATGATCATTCACTCCATAATTTGAACACCCATAAGTTTTTTATGCAACATTTACCATATGTCTTCTACCTTAGAACCCTTCCTTGATAGTTAATGTAAGCTGTTTCATTTGATGCTCACGTGTGTTTTTTAGTTCAGTTTTCATCAAAGAGAGTTTTGTGTCTATGGAAATATCATTATCTAACTGAAATGTACCTCTTTGGAAAATCGACTTGGTGTTCTCACAGTTTGCCATTTGATCATATTCTTCACAATTTTTCCCATAATAGCTAGTGCATGGGTTGGCATAACCATCAAGAATCCTCCTCCACACAAGAGATCCAAATCCTTCTTCGATCTTCCATCTAGGCTTCTATAGAACATGGAAATTTGATGATCTTGCGTGTAACCATGATTCGAAACTCGCCTTAAACACAATTGAAATTTTGTCCAACATGTCCCCACTAACTCATCTTATTCTTGACGAAATGATGTCAAGTCTAGTTATGCATTTAATCTCACATTTTATGTGTAGTATTGATCAAAGAACATTGTTTGCAATTGTAAACACGTAGTGATTTGGTTTCTTGGTTGTTGATCAAACTACTCACTTGCTGCTCCAGTGAGGAAAACAAAGACATAATGAGATACACCTGTTCTCTCGTCACACCTTGCGTGATGTAGGCATCACATATTTGCATGAACTTTTGCACGACTTCGACTGCATCTTCACCAGCCATTCCACGAAAATTACCAAAATATCTGAATTGATTCAACAATACCCGCATCGGGTTTGAATCTAGTAACTTGAATTACTAGTGGGACGACTATTAACGCCGGTAATCGAAACGACTATTATTCGGGAGCCTGCATGAACCATGGCTCTTGTCCCAGTTGGGTTTGAGCATTTGAAACTTGTTGAGGTAGACCCTTTGAAGATTTATGGGGTCCACTATAATAGGGTTGATCAGATTTTGAGCCATCTCAGCTTCTTGCTTGCTTCTTTCCCTTAATATTTTTCTATGATCTCGAAGTAATTTCTCGGGGTTCGAGATCATAGACCAAATCTAAAAAAACCTGAAAGAAACAAAAACACGAGGACAAGCATAAATCTAGAAAAATTTAACTCTAATATATGAAATAAACACTGATACTTAATGATGTAATCCCCAACAGCGGCGCCAAAAATTCGGTAAGTTGTAGAGTGTGATACAAATCGACACTAATATAAGAGGAATAACTCAACGCAAGTATACGGGTCATTCCAAGTAATAGATAAGTAAATTGGGAATTTGTCTCCATAGATATTACGAGGTTATGAATAAGTGTTTAAACGAAAAGTAGAACTAATTGCTAAAACAGTAAAAGTAGATATTTGTTTGGTTTTGAATGTTTAATGACTAAAACAAGAGATGATAAAGTAATTAACTAATTGAACTGAAAAGATGACTAACTTAAACTAGAAATTAACTAAAGGGAGTTACGTAAATGAGATGTATACTTGAGTCTCGTTAGGGAATCACCAAGGTTCATTAACCGAAAGCTATTGTTTAAGAGCAAAGTCGGTATTTTACACTAGTCTGGTTCTAACATCTTCCTAAATCCCGTCAGGATAGATCTGTTGCTATTATACGGTACTGATGACCTCGTTATAATGACATTACAATACTTTCAAATGACTGACTGTGTAAACTCTAATGACTACGTGGCTAGTCAAGACCGCCAGGTTCACTAACGCACACTACTAGTCTATGTCCTAGGTCCATATTCAAACCCTTCTCCTGGATTATCGTCTTGCAACGAATAACTTAAAGTACTAAGTCCTATTACTAAATGGCCAGTAGAGTAGTAGTGGATAAGCATAAAACATAGTCAATGGAAAAGTATCCGACTTCATTTAAATTTAAACAATCCCAAATTCAATAGTTTATAAATTAAAAACTAGCGTTCATCCCTATAATAACGATTGTCAAGTAATATAAATTTAGCTTATAATGAAACTAAGGAAATTAAAAACTGAAAAGGTATTTATAATGCTAATAAAAGAAAACTAATTAAAATTACGTTAATAGTTGTAATGATTCGGTGCTGAATTGTTGAAGAATGGTGGAAGACCTTCGTCTTCTTCTCTTATGCTCCTTGCTTCCAAGCATTCTAGCATTTCTCCTCTTTTAAAATAATGTTGTGTGTTGATTTATGAGGTGGAAAATAGCTTATATAGATTTAGAAAATGGATTAGGCCCATATGAGCTTATTTAAGTAAACAAAATGCCTAAATCCACTTTACTTAATACTGGACAGCACTACACCACTTTAGTATTTCAGCCATAACTTCTCATCTTAAGTCCAAATTCACTTTTTCAACTTCTCAAATTTGGCTGCCTTCAAGACCCACAACTTTTATTTGAACCACTAAGCTTGAATACTCACTAATAAGCCTCAAATACTGAAATAAGTGACGATTTGATATCTTCTAAACTGCTCCACATTTACCAAAGTGATTCCTTTTGCTCTTTTAAAGTTTCTTCTTGGGTTTGGACATGAATATTCACTCACTCTCTTCATCTTGGTGCCTCCTAACATTCATATACCTAAAATATTCACACTAAACAAAAAATTAACGCACAAAAGATCTAAAAGTAACAATAACTCCAAAAATGAAGGAAGAAAGTGTATTATATCAAATTACAATGATTAATCTAATAACTTAGTCTATTTTGACCCTAAAATTACGTCTCATGGGAAGGTTATTTTATCACTAAACATGAGACATCAAGGGTCTCTTGGTTTTATTTTTCCCTTTATTTCATATGCTTTGCGTTTTATTTTGAATCTATATGAATGTTATAGATAATTTGTGTGTACATATATAGATGCATATTTATTTCCTCGCGCAATGTGAAAATTCAGAAATGTATCATTGGATCACTCAGATATTTCTGAGATGCATAGGAAACCTGACTTTTGAAAACATTGAAAAGAAACTTTCGCGTTGCTAAAAGAATACATCCCGTAATTGTTTAACAACAATTACATAAGTTATATATATCCATCTTAATACCAATAAACAGTACTGATGAAATGATTAAAAAATGGAATTTGAAATTAAAAATATTAATAACACATTCGAATTCATATTAGATGAAGGTTAGTTAACCTTATCCTAACACCCTGTGTATTTTCTACCGTATCTCCCTTTCAAAGAGCTAAAGTTGATCTATAACCTCGATCTGTGTTTAGTGCAACATGATTTAAAAAACCAATGTTCATCAACAAAAAATTATTTTAATAAAAATCTCAAGGTCAATGATCTGTTTCAATCTCAACATAAGCCTAGAATAATATCTTTTCTCAGCACTTTTCTCACACTATAAAACACAGCAAAAACAAGGACTAATGCTGCAATTAACTCTCCAGCAGTTGTGCCAAATGGAAATTTACTGCAAAACAATTCAAAAAATGCAGTATAATGATCAATAATTGTAACTCTAAGCATTTTCTCAGCTGATTAAGTTTTCTCTTACTATGCCTTAAATATACATCATTACTTTGAGATAAAAAAATACATAAACAAAATTACGTCGCAGAAGAATACTTACCACATACATGCATTCGTTGATGAGAAAATTCTCAAGCTCATGCACATTTATAATATCCAACTCTTGTATCAGCAATTCATATGACAATACCTTTAGAGGGAACATAAATAATAAAAATTGTTATATCTCAAACATAGTGATTTCACACCATTAACTACTATAAATTGAATAAAACAATATAAACTTTGTACATTGTTTGTCTTAGCAAGAGTAAGCATAGTGAGTTGCTTCAACTTAATTGTGGAAGGCGATCAACAACACCTACTAAATACTCTTTCGAATCTCATGTTTGATTACTGCTAAGATATCAATAATTTCTAGCAGTTTAGGGTTATAAGATTTTCCAATGTAAGAATTTCTCTTGTAATCACTCCAAGTTCAATGGGCAAACAACCAAAGCAAAACCAAGTGCACTGAACTTTTTGTTCCTTCAAGCTACAAATAATTCCCCAATACAATAGAATAAGAGAGTTAAAAGAGTTTCTAAGTAGCTTATTAAATCATAGAAGCAATAAGTACAAGCATAAAGCAAAAAATAAATAAAATGAATAAGCATGAAAGGTCAGTAAAGACGCACTTATTCAAAAAATAATTCGAATTAAAGGAACTTAATTCATGAGGACGACTCTATTCAAGATGATTTAACATGAAACACTGAACTAAGAGCCAAATAATTACTCTATCGGCCATTTTATCGAACAACTTGAGCATAATTTGGTTTATACAATCAAAACACAAAAAATCAATATCATTATCAAGGGACACAAAAGTTAAGAGTAGTGAAAACATGAAAAACATCACCAGGCTAAGATCCTCAAGTTTAGAAAGGAGTTCACGCAGCTACATTTTGGAAACACAATAAACACTTTTACATTCAAAAGGACATCAAAAAGCATATCATTTGAGATCTTATGATCATATTTGTTAGGCTGTTTGATAGTTGTTGTTATTGGGTTGCAACAACGTAAGGGCAGTGGAGTGGTGAAGCAAAATATGGTGTTTTGCAGAGAAGCGGAGGGACGTGATTTGGAAATCACTGCTCGCCCGCCATCGTGGATTGAGACTGGAAAGAGTTTTTTTCTTTTCAAACATCAAAGTTATATATATATATATATATTTTGGTCGATCGTAAGTTCGTAACAAAGGAGAGCACTACACAAACTATCAACCAATCCCGAGTCGCATAAATAACGAACCCAGGGCAAGCTGCCCATGCTCCACTAAAGCCGATTGCTTAGCTTTGCGCGTAGCGTTGTCCGCCATTCCGTTGAGTCGACGCGGAAGATGTTTGAAAAACAGATCCTGGCGTTCTTCAGCGATCCTACGAGTCCGCTTGACATACGGTATGACTTTTTACCACGTAGCTGGCAACGACTTGATACCTTGAATAATATCAAGGTTGTCTGAACAGATTAAGGTTTTGAGGCCAGAGTGGGACATACTAAGCTGAGTAGCTTCAAGAAATGCAATTGCTCTGCCGTCCGCTGCCGAATCTGTCTAGATGGCTTTAGAAAAAGTCAACCTTTGACCTATTCAAGTATCTCTTTTGACTATACCAATCCCACTTGTCCCGGCTGTAATTTTGAAAGACGCGTCACAAGTAAAAATGTACTGGGTTCCACGGAGTTTGTCGGGATCCCACGAATTGGTCGCTGGCACCGGTGGAATAGGATCAGGCGGTTGTGGAGAATCCTACCAGCCTATACCATAGAGGTCTTCATACCCTCATTAATCGCAAGAATAACATATATAGGTTTAATTTGTAGGTTTCCGTGAACCGCTTTCATCTTAGATTTCCAGATGTTCCATAGAGTTATCTGAATGTAAGACATGAATTTATGTTGGTCCCAGATCATGTCTCCCATGTTATCACACAGGCTAGTAATCCAATCCCCAATGGAAAGGGAATCCGTCTCCGGAACGCGTATTTGTATAGTCGTCCCTGCCCAAACCTGTCTAGAGAAATTGCACGATAAAAGGAGATGAACTACCGTATCAATTGCATTATCACACCAAAGGTAGTTATTTCTTTCGCTAAAGTGACGTGCGAATAAGTTCTTCTTAGTGGGGAGAATGTTCTAGCACGCCTTCCACGTAATCAATCTAACTTTAGTTGCAACATTCGATTTCTAAACACGATTTCATAACTTTGGATTATTCAATTCAACTTGGTTGAGGTTTGAGCTGTCCCATCATTCCCCAGTTGGGTGAGAATTTTGTAACCTGATTTAGTGGTGTATTGACCTAATTTTGAATAAGTCCACGTAAAGGTATCTTGATCATCCACGTTTAGAAGAGGAATCTTGGCCACTTCCCCTTGGACCGGTAGAGGAAGCACTATGTCAATCGTCTCCCAATCCCAATCCCAACCGTCTTTTTGCTGCGTCATAAGCTGCTTAACTGTTTCCAGGAGGGTATCCAGTGATCGATCTTTAATCTTTCCTAATGGTATCCATTTATGTTTCCAAATATGTGTCGATTCCCGGTTTCCTATTTGAATAAAACCATGTTTTTTGAAAAGGTCCCTGCCCTCCATTTAACTGGCCTATGACCATGTACGACTCTGACGTAACTTCACATCTAAGAAATTACCATATGAATAGTAAATTCCTTTTAGAACCTAAGCTGCTAGAGATTCTGGGTTATACAAAATCCTCCAGGTCTGAGCAGCTAACATGGCCGAATTTGCCCTTTTGAGGTCCCGAAAATCCATCCCTCCAACTACTTTGGTCGCCGTCATATTATCCTATTCGAGCAGTGGATTTTTCGTTTAACTAAAGAGTTCCACCAAAATCTAGCAATAATCGATGTAAGTTTCCTGCAAAATCCAACATGGAACAAAAAAATAGACATAGCATAACAAGGAATCGCCTGTAAAACGGTTTTGATAAGGATATCTGTTCCCCCTTCCGATAGAAGTTTCGCAATCCACCCTTATGCTTTATTGAATACTTTATCCACAATCCAAGACAATGTCTCCATCCTAGAATGTTTGTGGCATAACGAAATCCCCATATATTTCCCTAAATACGTCGTTTCCTTTATTTGTAGCGTTGATGTGACCAACTGCCAGACGCTCTCCGTGGTTTGCTTGCTAAAACAAACCAAAGATTTTTGAAAGTTCACCTTCTGACATGAGCATCAACAGTATGTAGCAATACATTCTTGAAATTCTTCAAGGTCTTGTCCGTCCAGTGACAAAAAGAAAAGGGAGTCGTTTGCAAAAAGAAGGTGAGAGATGATAAGGGCAGTTACGAGTAATCTGTATACCTGTAATACACCCCTACGCCACTTTTGTCTCGAGCATGGAGATGAGAGATTCAGTAAGTAATGAGAAAAGCAGAGGTGAGAGAGGATCTCCTTGTCTAAGACCCTGCCATGGTTTGAAATGAGGTTGACGCTCCCCATTAACAGTAATTTGAAAAGTAACAGTAGAAATGCAGTTCCATATCCAATCTATCCATTTCTGGTCAAAACCAACTTTACCAATAAAAGTCTTAGAAAGTCACATCGTACCTGGTCACAAGTCTTTGTCATATCCAATTTAATATCCACGAAGCTTGCCTTATTATTCAGTTTACGTGTCATAAAAAAGACACCTCTTGAGCTATGATAATATTGTCATGTATGACCCTCCCTTTAATGAACATTGACTGTGTAGGGGATGTGATATCATTGATAATACCATGCATTCTGTTAGCCAGAAATTTCGCAATAATATTATAACCAAAGTTGACACATGAGATTGGTCGATAATCCCCCACCTTGTTTTGAATGTTCCCTTTAGGAATAAGCATGATCATAGTCTCATTCAACACGAAAAGGGAAGTACTGTTGTTAAAAAAACCCACTCACAAGTGAAACTAGGTCCAGGCCAATAATATCCCAGTATTCCTGAAAGAATTTCGTTAAAGCCATCAGGTCCTGGTGCTTTATGAGGACTCATGTCAAAAACTGCCCGTTTAATCTCGACCTCATCAGGTATGGCCGTAAGTTTCACATTCATCTCTGGGGTCACCTTTGAAGAGATATTCCGTAATGCCTCGCTCAACTCCATAGGTTCCTGTTCTTTAAGTATATTAGTGTAAAAATTATCAAATTGTAATTTAATTTCCTCATCTGACCGGATCCACTCCCCATCTTGATTCTGAATGCCCATGATCCTATTGAAGTTCCGGCGTTGAGACGTAAGCGCAAAGAAGTATTTAGTAATTTTGTCTCCGTATCGTATCCATTGATCTCTGGACCGATCAACCCAGTAAATTTCCCCCCTTTTCCAATACATTTCAAGTTGTTCTTTAATGAGACTCTCTTCCACTTGATTTTGTTCTGAAAATGGTGCATTCGCGATATCAATCAGTCGAAGTCCTAGTTCCTTAATTTTCCTCTTATTGTTACGGAAAGTGATTTTGTGCCAGTTGGTTAATGTGTGAATAGTTGCTGCTCTCTTATGTAGGACTACCTGGAGTGGGCGTCCTCAACTTGATCCTCCCAGGTGTTTGCAATAATGGTCCTACATTGGTCATGAGTATACCAGTTAGTTTCAAATTGAAAGTGTCTCTCACATGAAGTCTTCCTTTTCCATTTGGGGAAAGGACAATAGGCGAGTGGTCGGAACCCATGTCGGTGGGGGGGGGGGGGGGGGGGTAAGAATGCGTTAGCATTAGGAAAGTTGTCAATCCATTCCGTCGACGCAAAAAACTTTATCAATTTTTTATTAATATTATTTTCCGTTGATCTCCTGTTGGTCCAGGTAAAATAGCTTCTGTATGTATGTATTTCAATTAACATATTATTAGCAAGAAAGAGATCAAAGTTTAACATGTGCTGCTGATTGGGAGGGGACTTGCGAAGCCGCTGGCTCCCATTTGAGATATCATTAAAGTCACCCATAATTAGTATAGGATCTGCGTGAAATGATTTCCACTCATAAGTTGATTATGTAAGAGTTGACGTTCACTATAAGAGTTAGGCATGCACAAACACATAATTATACAAAAATACAATATCATTAATTAAAACTGTAATAGAAAATGGGCCATAGTTCAAATTAGTGAGAGTAATAGTAGAGTTCTAAACCAACAAACCCCCCCCCAGAATGATCCATACTACCCTGGGGGTTAACCACAAAATAGTTATCAAAGTTCAAGTTTCTAGCAAACAGTGGATCATCCACATCAGTCATCATTGTTTCACAAAAGTAAGCCATACTGGGTCTATGTTCAGCCACCATGACTTTTAAAACCTAGACTATCAAGGGGGCCCGAATCCCCTGACATATCCAGAAAATTGTAATCATTTCTGTTTCGCAGCCATCTCCGGGTGGCTGCTACGTCGTCTGCCCCTGCCTCATCTTCTAGCCCTGCCTCGAACCCTAGAACCAACCTTGCCTCTGATCCTAAAGTATTCCTTTTCAAAGTTAGCCTCATCATTAGGATCAGAAACACCTTTCTCATTACCCAACTGATCTGTAGCGTGTGGGCCAGTTGCTCTCTGATGTCTCCCTAATTGTTCTTATTTTAGACCCTTGGGAGACATCATTTTTTATGTTTAATTGAATATTTTGATAGACTTATGAGTTAAAAATGCAATAATCTGGATTTCCTATTTCATTTCTAGTATTTTTAATTTATTAAACTTTTGCGCGTAATCTTGTATATTTTAGTGAAAAGTTTGTAGGTTTTGAATATTAGTTAGGAGGGAAATCCGAGAAGAAATTCAAATATCGTGATATGGAGTCAAAGCGTGAAGATAAATCCCGAAAAGAATTATATTTGGAGCTGCAAATCTGGAAAACAGTCCAAAGATTTCAGATTTCTAGGCACTTACGAGTTGATTTAGCCGTTGACCTTTGAAGAGATTATGTTCCTTATCGAGTTACGGAAATTTAGCAAGTGATTTTAGGTCAATCGGAGTTATAACGAATCGGCTAGAGCTGTTTTGGTGGAGGTGGTGCAGCAGTTACGGGATTTTGGGCTTAGAAAATGGACTTGGGCTTTTAATTATTAACTTAAACTTAAGACCAAGGCCTAATCCGTTTTTCTTAATATAAAAGGAGTTTTTGACTTCTATTTTTCATACAACTCATTATTCATAAGGAAAAGCATCAGAGAGAAGTCAACGAAGGAAGAAGAAGAAAGCTATAGAGCTGGAGAGTGTCTATATCTCCATTCTCAGCCAAATCTAATTCCGAAAATTAGGTCTTTCTTATTTTTAATTCTGTAAAATACTATGAGTCCTATTTCTTTTAATTTAGTTTTAATTTCTATTAGCATGAGCTAATTTCTTTTGGTACTTGAGAATGCATAACGGGTGAATCTCTATTCTTTTGAATTTCATATGTTTGAATTTGGGTTTTAATTAAATAAATCGAATTGGATCTTTTACATTATTCTGTAATTGGTGATTATTTACTGTTTTTGGAGTCATGAACTAAGAACAGGTGTTAGTATCTAGGCTATTCCACATATGTGGTGTGTGGATCATCCCGACGGAGGGTTTAGGTATGGACTTAATTACTCAATATAAAATAGAAACTATTTGACTTTGACGAGCGTAGTTAATTTTAGGGCCAATGAGGTAACTTAGCTTAATCATTAGAAAGTGGATCATATTTACCCTGACGGGACTAGTGACACTCTAGAATAGTCTTGTAGTCCACCCTGACGGGGGTACAAGAATTATTGAATCCCGACCAATGTCAATTGACCAATTTGACCCTTAAACAACATATGTTATCAAATAGAATTAGGAGGATCCCTTGCGTTTCTCAAGTATTGCCTTCTCATATTTGCGTCTTACCTTCATTTACTTGTGTCTTGTTATTTGTTTGCATTTTTAGTTTAGTCTTTCATCACTTAGAATTAATACAAACCAACCAATCAATCATTATATCTTTTATCTGCTTTCATAAGTGCAACCAATCATTACTTGATAAGCATTGTAGTTAACCAACCGTCCCTGCGAACGAGTCTGTTATCACTATTATTACTTGGTAAAACCGTACACTTGCGGTTGTGGTTCAATTACTTATTGCATTTATTTTAGAACACACAAAGGACCACCAAGTTTTTGGCGCCGCTGCCGGGGATGGTAGCGTGTGACCACGGTGATTATCCTTTAGTGATAGTTGCATTTATTTTTATTTTTTATCAGTTTTACGCTTTTTGTTTGTCCATCTTTTTCAGGTTTTTAGGCATGGTGTATGCGAATGAGACTCTTTAAGGATCTAGAGCCATCACCTCCGATCCTTAATAATCCAGAATCATTAATCAGACTTGCTAACAATAGAAGAAGAGAAAAAGAAGCTAGAGAAGTAGAAGAATTAGCGAAGAGGATGAATAATATCAATATTAATAATCAAGGGAACCCAGGAGTTCAACTAGACGAAAATGGTCAACCAATAGCGCCTCCTGGAATTCCTAACCTCCCGATCCCACCTGTCATTCCTAATCCTCCAGTCCAAATTCAAATAGCCGATCCATGGTTTCTTACTGGTCCAGTAGAAGAACCATTCCTTGCCCCTCCTCTTGGGATTAGCCCAGCTAATATCGATGTTCCGAGATTCCGCCCTGATCCGGGTATGCTAGCTCAATTTCAGAATTTCGGAAACTTTCGTGGCAAGCCCGGAGAAGACCCACTTCGTGCGGTACAAAAATTTATGCAGATTTGCGATTCGTACATCACGCTAGGGGTAACAAGGGAGCAAATGTATTATGCTACATTCAGATTTTTCTTAATAGATGGAGCGAGTGAGTGGCATGATTCGCAAGAATCAGGGAAGATTACGAATTGGGAGCAGTTACAGGCTGCGTTTTTCGACAGGTATTATCCGTCCAACATGAGGTTAGATGCTCAACTTGAGTTAACACATTTCAAACAAGAATATGATGAAGCGTTGTGTAGAAGTTGGTCGAGATTTCAGAAATGTTTACGAAGAGTCCCTAATCATGACTTTTCAGAGCAACAACAAATGAAGATTTTCTATAATGGTCTTGAGGGGAGTTCGAGGAAAGATTTAGATTTGTTGTGTGGCGGTGCGTTTTTACGAGTTCAACCTGCGTATGTGAGAATTATTTTGGATAGAACAGTTGATAATGAAGTTGGGTGGAATACCGTAAGAACACCAGTTAAGGGAGGAGTTAATAATGTCAACATTGAAGAAAAGTTCATCTCCTTAGAGAACAAGATACAAACCACACTAGAACAACAGTTTAAACAACTTACTTTAGCCGTGAAAGAGGGTTTTTCGAATAAGAGAGCTGAGGTAAAGGTTGTGCAAGAAGTGTATGGATGTGAGTTTTGTGGTGTGAATGATCACGATTGGGAGAATTGTATGAATAATCAAGAGTCCGTGATGTTTGTCTCCAATAGAGGAAACTTTAATTCGAGTGGTAATGGATATCAGCCTAACAGAAACCCTCCTGGGTTTCAATACTCAAATCCTAGTGGGGCAGCCAATCCTACATACGCATATCAGCCGCGTCCCTAAGGTAACAACTTCAATCCAAGACCACATAATAAATATCAAGGAGGACAGAATCAAGGAAACTATGTTCAGAGACAAGCTCCTCAAGACAGTTATAACGAAACCATGAACCAAAAAGCCGTACCCGCTCAACCACAAGAAGGTGTGCTTAGCCTTCATAAAACCGTTGAAAACCTAATTGCTATCCAGACGCAAGCTATTCAAAATCAACAAGCGTATGACGCAAACATTAAACTATTAGAGAATCAGCTGGCTCAAATCACAAAACAACTTAATCAGCGTCCACAAGGGCAACTCCCTAGTGACACTGAAAATCTGAGACAACATGAAGATTGCAAAGCTGTTACTCTCAGAAGTGGTAAGAACCTCCATCCACCTCCTTTTCCAGTTATGAAAGAGAAAGAAGTTCCAATAAAAGAAAAGGATGTGATTGAGAAAGAGAAAGAATTACTAGCAGTTGTGTATTCATTCGATAAATTTCGCTCTTATCTTCTTGGAGCGAAAGTTATTGTTTATACAGATCATTCAGCGATTAGATTTCTTATGGAGAAGAAGGATGCTAAAACAAGGTTAATCAGATGGGTTTTATTGCTTCAAGAATTCGATTTAGAGATTAAAGATAGAAAGGGTTGAGAGAATCAGGTTGCAGATCATCTATCGCGTCTTGAAAGATCAGAAACGAATGGTGGAACTGAAGTAGTTAGAGAAGAGTTTCCTGACGAGAATTTATTTGCTGTTCATGATAATGAAGCTCCTTGGTATGCAGATATTGCGAATTTAGTTGTGAGTGGTTCTTATCCTGAAGGATCCACTTATCAAGAAAGAAAGAGGTTAGCTCATCGTGCTAGACAATTCTTTTGGGAGGATCCTTTCCTCTACAAAGTATGTGCTGAACAAATGATACGAAGATGTATAGCCAAGGAAGAAACAGAAGCAATTATAGTTGGATGTCACGATTCACTCAACGGAGGACACTTCAAGGGAGATAGAACTGCTGCTAAGGTATTCCAATCCGGTTTTTACTGGCCTACTCTTGTAAAAGATTGTCATGATTATGTGAAGAAATGTGCGAGATGCCAGTTTACCGGAAACATATCCAAGAGGGATAAGATGCCACGTAATAATGTGTTAGAAGTTGAAATATTCGATGTTTGGGGTATAGATTTTATGGGTCCGTTCGTTCCTTCAAATGGTAACCTCTACATCTTATTAGCTGTTGATTACGTGTCTAAATGGGTAGAAGCTGTGGCTTTACCAACCAATGATTCACGAGTGGTGATTAAGTTCTTGAAATCACATATTTTCACTAGACATGGTACACCTAGAGTGATTATTAGCGATGGAGGATCTCATTTCGTTAATAAGTATTTAAAGGCTGTTCTAGAGAAGTATGGAGTGAGACACCATGTATCTACTGCATATCATCCACAATCCAATGGTCAAGCTGAAGTATCGAATCGTGAAGTAAAATCAATCCTAGAGAAGACTGTTGGTCCTACAAGAAAAGATTGGTCAATGAAGTTAGATGACGCGTTGTGGGCCTACCGTACTATGTTTAAGACTCCAGTTGGTGTATCTCTGTATCGTATGGTGTATGGTAAGGCTTGTCACTTACCTCTTGAGCTTGAAATAGGTGCCTATTGGGCAATTGCGCAATTGAATTTAGATCCTACCTTAGCCGGAGAGAATCGTATGATGAAGCTTAACGAACTTGACGAATTCCGATTGAATGCTTATGAAAATGCTAAACTTTATAAAGAAAACACGAATAAATGGCATGACAATTGGATTCGTGTGAAGAACTTTGAAGTGGGACAAAAAGTATTGAAGTATAATTCAAATTTCAGCAATTATCCGGGTAAGTTAAGGTCTAAGTGGTCGGGTCCATACATTGTGACCAAAGTTACACCTCATGGGGCGATAGAAATAGAACATCCACTCGAGAACCGCAACTTCATGGTGAACGGTCATCGTTTAAAGATATACCATGGAGGTGAAGATACCAACCGCTTGGAAGATCCACATCCCGGGGAGGTCATGTATCTCCTCGAGACTCCTTAGAAGCGTGAGGTAACCCGTCGAGCTTAACGACGTTAAACAAAAGCCAATTCATTGTATATTAGTTTGAGTTTTAAATTTTCGTAATGTAAAATAGGTTGATTTTCATAAATTTAGTGTTTATTAGAAATGAGAAAGGGTAGTTGTTTTTGATGATTTCAGGGGTACAAAGGTCGTGAGTTTGGGGTCGAAAGGGTGAAAATAGAGAAAAAAATTGGTGGTGTTCCAGGGGCAAAACCGGGAACCCGGTTTCGAGAGCCAAAATTCCGAGGTTCTGACCCAGCGTTTTGGGTCCCACCAAATTGCTGCGTCACCGCCTGCGTCTTCATTCGCGCCATCGACGGAAACCGGGAACCCGGTTTCGCACAAACCGGGAACCCGGTTTTGGTGCTGTGATTTTCTGAAGTTTCTGACCCAGCGTCTTCGAGCCCGCCTTCTGCTGCGTCTTGGTCCGCGTCTTCGTTCGCGCCGTCGACACGACCCGGGGCCCATGTTTCATGCAAACCGGGTACCCGGTTTCGAAGGGTAATTCTCTGACCCAGCGTTTTGGGGTCCAGCCAAAATTTGCGTTTTGAGGTAAAATAATAATAATAATAATAATAATAATAATAATATGGTAATTGTTTTCGCGCCGACACAGCGACGCGAAACCGGGAACCCGGTTTTCAAAAACCAGGAACCCGGTTTCAACAGTGATGTGCGATTTTGCCTTTTTAACCTACTTTTTCTTAGCCTCTTCTGCAAGTTTTTACCTAAAATACTCCAATAGCCTTCCCACCTCCGAAAATCGTCATTAAAACCTATATATATATCATCAAATCCTACCCTCTTTCACCACAAAAACACAAGATCAACTCACCTCCTCTCCAAAATATCACCAAATCCTTAGTTTTTCACCAAGATTGTTCTTCACCCAATCCTTACATTAAACCCAATTCTTTCTTATTCCACACAAATTAACCATTACCCATCTCATATTACACCTTAATATTCAATTCCTAAGCCTCAAAACATCAAAGTTCTAAGCTTTTCTCTAGCTTCTCACTATTTGAAGTTTTGAGTTTGGGGTGGAAAGAGATGACTAACAGAACCGGTGATTTCCGAAGAACTTCTCCTAGAAAGAAGACAACCATCGGTGGTACTCAAGAACAAGCTATTGAGATTCCTGATTCGCGTCCTAAACGCAAGATTGAAGAGGTTAAGCTTGCTCCCAAGAGAAAAGAAATCACAGGTTAGAAGAGAAGAGTAATTGATGAACCAGAAAGTGAGGAAGAACATGAAGATGAGATTGAGAAAGAACTTGAGGATGAGAGCGAAGAAGAAGTTCCGGAAGTACCAGTTCAATTGAAACCCCCGCGAAGAAAGATGTGTGCTCACAAGCCAAAGAGGGTTTACACTTATTGGAATGATCAGGTTCGCGAAAGAATTGAATTTTTGAAGTTTGGTGAGGAGATGGATTTTCCTAAGGGTATTATGAGTAGTGCTCATAAAGATTATGCTGTTGCTTGTGACAAGTTTGGTTGGAAAGAATTGCGAGAAAGGAAGCTTGAGTTTATTCCTACTTTTGAGCGAGAATTTTATGAAGGTTTCGCCCTTTCCCGTGAGGCAATTGAAATTCGCAAAAAGGTAGTTCCTTTCTCTATTGAACTTATTCGGAAATCTTTGAAGTTACCCAACTTTACTGGGTTATGTACGTTCCAAGAATCTCTTAATGATCCATCCTTTGATTATGAATCCCTTTGGGGAACTGTGCTTATTAATGGGGCTAGCCTAATTCCAGAGGGAGAAAGGTATCCTGGACAGTTTTACAGCAGTAATTTGACACCTCGTGCGAAGGTTTGGTCTCGTTTCATAATCCCTACTTTCTTTGGAATTAAACACACATCCGAGTTGAAGAAGGAACATATAATTTTTACCAAGTGTGTTATTGAGGAGAAACCGATGAATGTAGCTAAAATTATTTATGACACCATCATGGAATTCGCGAAAGCTCTAATGAAACAACAAAATCTCAAGTTTCCTTGTACTATTACTACTTTGTGCCTAGACGCAAAAATCCCGCGTAGGAACGCAGATATTGATGGAGTTTCAGTTGGAGTGAGCATGGCATTAAGTACAATTCAGAATATCCATGATGAAGAAACACGAGCTACGAAGACTCCTAGAGCTCCTCCACCAAAGAAAGCAAAGAATGCTTCTGAGTTGGAATAAAAAATTAGGGTGTTGGAAGAGAATCAAGAGAAGATGATTGCTACCTTAGGAAACGTTACAAGAGAGCTGGACCTTATCCGAAATTTAGTACTTGGCATGACCACACTTCAAAACGCTATTTATGATGTTCTTACGCGAGATAAGGGTCCAGAACGCAACACCGGTAACCAGCCACGCGCTGGTTAAGATACGTTTTCTAATCCTTCCTTTTTAGTGTAGATTAGTTTAATTGCTTTGAGTCTTTTTCGAGTCGTGGGGACACAGCTCATTTTTGAGTTTGGGGTTGGATTCGTTGCCTCATCCCAATTTTTATGTGTTATTTGTTTTATTTGCTTTCAATAAAATAATATTCGGAGTTGCGTTTGACTGTAGAAGATTTTAAATATCCCTTTAAGCATACTTTTGATGAATCTATAATAGTAAATAGTGGACTTTAGGGATTGATATAAAACACATTTAGAATTGCATGCAAACATAGGTAATTGATAGGAAAAATTAATGAACAATGCAAATGAAGTAAGCTTGTACTTAAGGAATGTGTTTGGTGTGTAGAACGTGAAATACTAATTAGTAGAGAACCCACCTAGATATGAACTAAAGACGAGCTATGTACTTAGGAAAATGATAGGGGCAGTTCTTTGTTAGCCATTTGTGACCTTTTCAGCCTTTTATCCCTTATATTAATTTTATCCGTCTTAGCACACTTTGAGCCTTTAGGCTTTTCTTTTGTAGCCATGATATAAGCCATTATCCCTTAGATTATTAGGCATGACCATATGACCCGCACTTGAATCACGATCCTGAGACATGTCTCGAGCTTGAGTTTGGGGTGGTGGGTCCACTTATGGGGAATTTATTGGGTAGGGATTGATGTGATTTGTATTGTAGCACAATTGCAGATGATATATACTTGTAACCCTTTGCCGGGAATGAGAAAAAATGAAAAAGAAAGAAAAAATAAAAATTTCAAAAATCCATTACGATAGAAACCGGGAACCCGGTTTGCAACTGTACAAAAAAAAGAAGAGAAAAGAAAAAGAAAAAAAACGAATAAACATCCGGCAAAGTGAAATTTTATGAAAAATCATCTTATTTGTAATGGGTAGACATGTGACGCTAAATTGTTGCGTAAATGGGTGAGTGAGAACATTTTTTAGCGTAAACTCAAGCTCGAGGACATTTGTTGATGATAAGTGAGGAGAGAGCCAAAAGCTCACTTCAAATTTACCAAATATACATCCACACCGTCCTTAAGCCAATATTAAAACCATAAAGACCTCGTGATTCCTAAGTGCATAGTGAATTTATAATTCTGTTGATAGGGAATATACTAGGTGGAGCGTTCAAAGCGATTTAGGATTGAGGAACACCCTATAGCCATCATACAGAGATGAGTACGAGTGTAACCTTTAAGCATTGTGAATTTAATTTTACGATTGAGATTATTTGTGTTTGATTTTGCATTATAGATGTATGTGTATATTAATTTCTAGAGTTTGCTATATGAGATTTATCTTGAGAATTGCTTTAGGTGTATTTGCTAGATTTTATTTGTTCTTGCGTTTACTTCTACCCCTTTGTTTTGTTATACTTTGTCGGGACGACAAAGATTTGAGTTGGGGGTCTTGATATCTCCCTAATTGTTCTTATTTTAGACCCTTGGGAGACATCATTTTTGATGTTTAATTGAATATTTTGATAGACTTTTGAGTTAAAAATGCAATAATCCGGATTTCTTATTTCATTTCTAGTATTTTTAATTTATTAAACTTTTGCGCGTAATCTTGTATATTTTAGTGAAAAGTTTGTAGGTTTTGAATATTAGCTAGGAGGGAAATCCGAGAAGAAAGTCAAAGATCGTGATATGGAGTCAAAGAGTGAAGATAAATCCCGAAAAGAATTATATTTGGAGCTGCAAATCTGGAAAACAGGCCAAAGATTGCTGATTTCGAGGCACTTACGAGTTGATTTAGCCGCTGACCTTTGAAGAAATTATGTTCCTTATCGAGTTACAGAAATTTAGCAAGTGATTTCAGGTCAATCGGGTTATAACGAATCGGCTAGAGCTGTTTTAGTTGAGGCGGTGTTGCGGTTACGGGATTTTGGGCTTAGAAAATGGACTTGGGCTTTTAATTATTAACTTAAACTTAAGACCAAGGCCTAATCCGATTTTCTTAATATAAAAGGAGCTTTGACTTCTATTTTTCATACAACTCATTATTCAGAAGGAAAAGCATCAGAGAAAAGTCAACGAAGGAAGAAGAAGAAAGCTGTAGAGCTGGAGAGTGTCTATATCTCCATTCCCAGCCAAATCTAATTCCGAAAATTAGGTCTTTCTTATTTTTAATTCTATAAAACACTATGAGTCCTATTTCTTTTAATTTAGTTTTAAAATCTATTAGCATGAGCTAATTTCTTTTGGTACTTGAGAATGCATAACGGGTGAATCCCTATTCTGTTGAATTTCATATGTTTGAATTTGGGTTTTAATTAATTAAATCGAATTGGGTCTTTTACATTATTCTGTAATTGGTGATTATTTACTGTTTTTGGAGTCATGAACTAAGAAAAGGTGTTAGTATCTAGGCTATTCCACATATGTGGCGTGTGAATCATCCTGACGGAGGGTTTAGGTATGGACTTAGTTACTCAATATAAAATAGAAACTATTTGACTCTGACGAGCGTAGTTAACTTTAGGGCCAATGAGGTAACTTAGCTTAATCATTCGAAAGTGGATCATATTTACCCTGACGAGACTAGTGACACTCTAGAATAGTCTTGTAGTCCACCCTAACGGGGGTACAAGAATTATTGAATCCCGACCAATGTCAATTGACCAATTTGACCCTTAAACAACATATGTTATGAAATAGAATTAGGAGGATCCCTTGAATTTCTCAAGTACTGCCTTCTCACATTTGCGTCTTACAATTCATTTACTTGCGTCTTGTTATTTGTTTGCATTTTTACTTTAGTCTTTCATCACTTAGAATTAATACAAACCAATCAATCAATCATTATATCTTTTATCTGCTTTCATAAGTGCAACCAATCATTACTTGATAAGCATTGTAGTTAGCCAACCGTCCCTGCGAACGAATCTGTTATCACTATTATTACTTGGGATAACCGTACACTTGCGGTTGTGGTTCAATTACTTATTGCATTTATTTTAGAACGCACAAAGGACCACCACTCTCTAACCTGATTGTTATCGTCCTCTCTTTCAATCTCCGTCTCCCCATTTTTAACATCATAAAGCTTTGCAAAATCACTGTTTCAAAGATCCTCTTTGTTCCTTTCCTTCACACCCCTATCATTACCTTTATCTGTTCCTTTTGTATTTCAATCTTGAAGTGTAATCCTTTCTTCAAGAGTAAGCTTCCTAATCATATTACCTTCAGCACTGTACACATTAGACTGTCTCTTCTGTCTTTTGTTTGCAGTTGCTTGCCATTTCATATACCCGTGTTTCCTTACACTAGAAGTATCTTACCCTTTGAATCAGGCAGTGCTACTCCTATCTGATTCTGTGGTTTCATCTCGATTCTATGTAAGCTTTGGGGGTAGAAAGCGTTTTAAAGTCTTCAGTATTCTTCACAACCTCGTTCTCCTGTTGCTGATTATCTGTCTCATCATCGCTAACAAACACTGTTTTAACCGCTTGCTGAGTAAAGTTACAACACCTAACAGCCTCCAACATCACATCATCCAATTTAGTCCTTTGTCTACCACTCTTTTTGCCACCCAAATCATGGTCACCATTAGTGTCTGAACTATCATCTGTCTGGTCTCATCTAGTGCGAGCCCCTCTATCATTACCCCTTTTAGGTCGTAATTCTCTGTCCCTTCCTTCTGATTGATTAGGAGGGGACCTATCCTCCTGTCTGTCCTATGTAAATGGTCTACTGTAAGAGGTAAACACATCCCCAACATGCTTCCTAATCCCATAGAGAGGTTGCTCAAGTGTCTCCTTTATAACATTTTCCATGCTCCATGTAACAAGCCTCAGTTTCACATCAGAAAGACCTTCCCTATCAACTGTGTCATCACAGTTCTCTCAGTTGTGGCCTAGCTTACCACATGCAAAGCAAAATAATCCCATATTTTCATATTTAAAAGTCACCCACCCCACTACATCTTCCTGCAAAAGATGGATACCAGGAGGAATGGGGTCCAGAACACGGGAACAAGCACGAAATCTAAGAGTATGTACATTATTAGAGTCATCCTTAGAAAAATCGATTTCTTCTAAGTCCGTAAAAACTCTAGCAATATACCTAATAGTACTAATAGTATTTTGAATATGTGAAAGTCCACAAACTTGAATCTAAGCAGCTGATAATTAGAAATAGTAAAGGTTCCATTGAACACCCCGCTGCCTTTAGTAAACCCTGCATGGAAGCCAATCATATTCCCAGGCCTAAGGCCCCATATTCTATCCAAGTTCACGCTTATTGTCAATCTCAAGCTTGAAATAGTTAGGACTTGTTTCAGAGACAGTAACATTACCTCGTACTAGCCATCTGTAAAAAACCCAACGTCTAATGCCAGCTAAATTCACTCGCTCATCTCCCATGATACAGACCATCAACACTCTTCCTTGATCAAGGTGCTCGACCCTTCTTACTTTGATATCAAGTTTAATAACTCCCACTTCTTTTTCTTCAGAAGGATTTAGATGTGTGATAGGTAAAGCATGTCTTGAATGAGTAGCCATAAGATACCTGAATCTGCAATAAGACTTGTAGATGCATATGTAAATACTATATATTATATTGAACATGAAATGAAAAGAAACAAGAGCATTTTGAGAGAATAAAATATCAGGGAAAGTGGGGAGAAAGCGATGTGTGTGAAAAATGAGAATGAGAATCGAAATGACCTTATAAAGTGTGGATTTGTCTTGTTTCCAGTCCAAGCGGTGAGAAAAAATTGAATTAAAATCCAGGTGGTTCATTCCCAAGTGATTAGAGAAGATAAGAGTGTTGGGAAGCCCCACGTGGACCGCACTAAGTATATTGAAGAGTCTAAAGCACCTTGGTAATCTCTGTTTGTCCCTAGTAATACTGAATATACTTTGTTGAACCATGCATGCGTGGCAACTAATAAAATAACCCATATCGTAATCTAAACCGGTGAAGTCATCACTTTTCTTCGTGAATATAGAAGGAGAAGAACCCAAGGTCCACCCCAACTAATCGTAGCACTTATCCTTACCTATTCTTCTATCGTAACTCCTACCAATAATCCTGTCAGACTTCACAAGTCTAAACGGACCACCATTACCCAACTCCAAAAACCCCTCCTCATCTTATGCTGAAACCTTATCCATGCCGAAAGGAAAGAATAGGGTTTACAGTAAAGTCCAAGAAACCAGAAGGGCAACCCCACCGGAGCCCCAAACCTCGCACTAAACACATAACATTTACTCAAAACCATACAAGTAGAAGAATATAGAACCTGATAATTGAAGAACTGTGATGTAGAAGAGAAATCCGAGGAGTTGAGCGAGAGAGAGGATGCAGTGTGCAATTTTTTTATTTCAAAAGATTGGATTTGGACTTATCTTTATACCCCTTTTATATATGAGTCATTAATTAAAAACATCCCACTGAAAAACTTATTTGTTAAAATGATCCTCCAAAAAAATTATTTATTAAAAGCATCAATTGACAAAAGTACTCTTATATAATATTTTTAATTACTCTATTACTTAGCATTCAAATTTAACCATCCTATTACAACTTCCCACCACCACCACCATCCACCACACCCACAACCACCACCACTAGCCGACCATCCTATTTCTACCACCACCATCATTACCATCACCATCACCACCCCACCACAACCACCACCACTAAAACCTCAACCCCCACCACCACAACCACCACTACCAACACTACAATCTCAACCACCACCACCACCACCACCACCCCACAACCACCACCACCCCTAGAACAACAAACACAACCAAAACCACCACCACCACCACCTACTACTTATTCCATCAGACGCACGCATCTGGATTTTTTTTTTAAAATCGTCATAACTAATTCTAAAAAAATAAAAATAAAGCATTTTTGGATGAGACAAATTAATATTTACGTCTATGATTTTTTTTGAATTATCAGAATTTTTCGCAGACCTAAAATTCATTGTTTCGAAAATTGAATTTCATGTTTCCAAAAAAATTGAAAAAAAAAACAAAAAGAATTAAAAATACGACTAATGTTACTAGTGCGATGAAAAAGTGGAAACGACTACTCACTTACTACTTACATGTCCTCTTTGTAAACGGGTTTGGGCAGGATCGACTCTCTAGATAAGAATTGACAAAAACCTAGATGATGATTTGGGGGATTGAATAACCAAAATTTATGGAAGAATAGACAATTCAAGTTAGGAAAAGAGAAAAATGACAACGTACATTTTGCTTATGTTATGGAATATTTGGAAACTAAAAATGAACACATTTCACGAAACATACATTTTGAACCTGAGTGTATCTTTAAAGCAGTGCACGCGGGTTTGAAGGACCTATTTGGTAACGACTGGGACACCATACGACTTAACGGATACGACAAATCAGAGATAAGGCTGTGAATGGAGTGAAGGGGAAATTATAGGAACCCGCACCATCATCAAATGTGACGTCTCATTCATTAATAGGACAGAACCGAGTGGGGTAGTGATTATAAGAAGGGACACGAGATCAGGGAATATGTCCATTTTATCAAAATTCGTACTAGTTGAAACAACTGCTGAAGGAGAAGCAACGACAGTCCTAAAAGCATCCATGACATGTAAAAATGAGACGAGAGAGAAAAATATTATATGTTCAGATAAACTTGATATCAATCAAGGTATCAGGTCACTGTCAGCAGCGTGGTGGTGTGTCAGACCATTTGCGAAGTAGATTGGACAAATTGCCAAAATGCATGGGAGCATGCATTTCAAACAGATCTCGTGATGCTTTAATGGAATGGTTGATCGTATTGTGTGTTGTGCTAGACTGAGGGCCAGAGGTGTGGAGGGGCAAGATTTTATAGTGCCCCGATTTTCTAGATTAGGAATTGGTTAAAGATGTACTTTCCGTTGTGGCATGTAGTAAATAAAACATTTCTAAAAGATAGGGGATCAATTTTAATATTTTTTAAAAGTTATGGGTTAAATAATGATATAATATGATTTTAATTAATTAAAAATAATTTTGATAATAACTTAAGAAATGGACGAAATTCGTCTACAGGGGGTTAACTGACAATAGGGGGTAAAGGGGCACATTTTAGAAAGTAGGGATTAATCTATAAAACGAGGAATAATACATGGGGTCCTAGTGTAATTACTATTTTACATAATATATGGACCTATAGTGCAATTACTTTAGAAATATAACTTATTCTGCACAATTTAGGGAGCCAATATAGGGACCAACAATATATTTTTTGCAAAATATGGGGACTTGTAGTGCAATTAATTCAGAATTATAACTTATATTGCATAATTTAGGGAGTTATAGTGCATTTGTTTCAAAAGATAGGGACCTAATGTGCATTTGTTTTTCAAAATATAGGAACATAAATGCACTTTATGCAAAATATAGGGACTTAGAGACCTATATTGCAACTCACTCAAGAACTCTTTAGCAAAATCACAAAAAATTACTAGTGCATTATCGAGAGGAATATCAACTAAGGAAGTAGGGTATAAAAGTCTGCATGTTCAAAAGGAAAGGATGACAATGTCCCTGTACTGTGTGAAAGTTTCATTATAGGTTATAATATTAATTTTCTTACATTACTTACACTATAGGTCCCTATATTAAGCAAAGCTTGCACTATAGTTCCCTATATTATGCCAAAAAATGCACTACAAGTCCCTATATTATGTGAAAATTTCATTATAGATCCTAATATTATTTCATTTTACATTAATTACACTATATGTCCCCTATAATAAAGCAAGCTTATTAAACAATTTGTTTACCAAATAGATTTTGACCGGTAAAAAAAACAAAGTTTGAGTACTATTCAAATAACTGTAAATCTTTATATACCAAACCGGTAAATAACTTATAGTTGAGGGACCATATTGTGTAATTATTATAATTACTTGACAATATCCAACAGAAGGATTACTTACATTATAGGTACCTGTATTAAGAAAAAATTATAGTATATGTCCCTATATGATACACAAATTGCACTATATGGTCCCTATATTATGCAAAAAATGCACAATTGACCATGATATTAACTTTCTTTACATTAATTACATGATAAGTTCCTATAATAAATCAAATTTTGGAAGAGTTTGTTTATCAAATGACTTTTTACTGGTTAAAAACAATTATTTGGGTAACCGTGGTCTCCCAAGGTGTGATAAAAATAAGCTAGCAAATCAACATCTCAACAGATCACTCCCCGCAGGTGCACAAGTAGTTTGCAAGTAATAAGTCATTAATAATATCGTTCTCCACAGGGACTAAGAGGTCAACTTTAAACTTGTGTTTTAAGAAGCGTAAATGATATAGTTTCTACAACTAAAAGGCATAAATAAAATATAAATATATTGTTTGATTTTCTTTGAAAGACTAAGATGCAAGGGTTAAACTAACTACGATCTAAATTACTAAAGAAAATAAACTAAATAACGAAGAAAGATGAGTATGGGAGTATAACCCGAGTTTGCTAGTATTCCCCTATACTACTGAGCCGATGGTTCTAGTTATAAGGGTGTTGGGTCGTTGTGCTAATTGGGATTCTAACTTTCTTCTAACCCCGCTAGGGTAACATAGAAGGTTGTCTAAACATTACTAGAGTGCTCGGGGTGAGGTTGTTCTACGTAAAATCTCGGAGCTACAAGAACTTACCTATATGATTACCCAGCTAATCACACCCGTCGAGATCACTAACACACACCTAACGTAAATGAACTAGTTCTGTTCCTAAACCCCCTGCCAGGGTGAATTTATAAGACACTAATCTATATTTGATCAGGATATAGAAAGATAAATAATTTAATTCATAAACAACTTATAACAATTTCCCAATCTAATTTAAAATCGAATGGTCTCAAATAGCATAAAAATCATCAAAATAGTATTCAAGATTCATACATAATTGTAAACTCAAGCTAAATTAAATAAGTTCATACTAAAAAAATAGATAGTAAAAATATTAGAATAATGTTTAAGACAAGAAACTAATGTTAATTATTCTAATATTAAAGGTGGAATAGTGGTGCAGTAGGGCTCCGACTTCTAATCTTCTTCTCCTTTAAGCATTTTCTCTTCTTTCTGGCAATTTTTTGACTTCTAATAGACTAAGGAAAACTCCATTAGTTTCCACAAAGTTAGAATTGGAAGTTGAATATCTATATTATGTATTCCAACAGCCTCAATCAAATAAAGAATCCTAATTGTAATTCCCAATTTTTTGGTGATTCTTTAGCTACATGTGACTAACATTTTTGTTAGCTACATTTTTCGTCTTTTCTATTTTCAATTCATTTTTTGTTTTGCTGCCGCCGTGTATTTTAATATCAATTTTTTTTGTTCAATAGTATTTAAACTTCACTCCATATAATTTATTAAACAACCATTTTTAGGAAAAAAAAATAAGCATCCATTTTTTTGTGCACTTTAATATTTAACAATGAACAAAATGTTGAAACAATATGTAAAAGAAACTAGTTGATGAGAGACTATATGGAGATAAGAAGAGTATATTATTATATATGGATTTCCAATCTTACTTTGAGGGAATGGACAAGCCTTTATATAGAGACTTATGAGACTATCCAACTACCCTACTAATTACATAATAAGTAGGATGTTACAAGGGGAAATGTGAAGGTTACAAAGGCTCTCCACTACTCTAGAATAATACCCACATTATAATATTTCATAACATTCCTTCTTGGGTATTATTTTAAATACGCATATGATGTTGCCTCATTAAAAACCTCGCTAGTAAAACCCAATGGGAAAAAAACTAGTCAAGGGAAAAAGAGTGCAACGCGTATGAATCTCCCTCTGAATGTGTGGATAAAGTACCTTGATCACTAGTATTATCGACTTGTCTCATGAAATGGAAGTATCTTTGCATAAAATTATCAAGTGCAGCCATAAATTATATTGACATGATATTCATCTTGAACTTTACATCTTGGGCTTTTCTTGTGAACTTAAATTTGACCAAGTCGAGTTGAATATCCACCAAATTTTTTATTGATATGCCTCGTTAAAACCTTACTAGGAAAACCCTGTGGGACAAAAACCGAGTGAAGGAAAAAAAAGTACATAATTGTTATCAATATGCTTTTAATTTTCCTCCTTAAAAACTTTGTCAGGATAACCCTGTGGGAAAAAACCTTGACAAAGGAATTAAGAGTGCAATACGTGTTGTTATCCCCCTCATGTAAACGTATATGTGATGATCTTCATTTCGAATATAATCTCGATATTCAGTATCTTACACATTTTTATAATAGTAACTATAATTTCAAATTAACAATATATGAAGTCATATCGTCATATAACAGTGTAATGATCCACAAACACAATCATATGCAATTTAGAGTAAAAAAATTCATGCACGTAATCATAAATAAATACATATACTACTTATGAAATATAAAACAAATATATGGCAGATTACATGACACTGTATAAGACATTTAAAGATTGTTAAAGACAACAAAAGTAATACAAATATCATTCTAATATATCCCGGGATTTATGTATACGTGTTTTTAGTCTTTTAAAGACTTTCATGTAATTATCCGTATCACACCATACATATTGGTAAATTTATTTTATCATAAGACGCACATGAAGTCCTATATGAAACTTTCAGGCAAATATTTTTTAACCAAAAAAGTACTTCATATATTCACATTGACTGTGTGAGTATGATTATGCCTGACTGCGTCTTATTAAATTTGGCCAATTAATTTTTTAGATGACATCATAGAATGGATTTCGATTCAAGATCCTCGTATTCATTTAGTAACTTTTACATGATCATTTACACATATTATTCGATTATGATCAAGTTTTTTTTCGATTCCATATATTTTTGTAGTAATATAATTGAATAAGATTATTTTATCTCAATTTCTCAATACTGAGAAAATATTCAGGTACCTGGTACTCTTTTAGAGTACTATTCTTTAGTTATATTTTCTACATTATCTGATGATAATTTTAGAAGTTCCAACTTGCTCATACTGCTCAATTTTATGATATTTTGGAACCGACAGGTCGACCATGCTTTACGTGTTGCATTGTATCTTTTTCAAAGGAAATTAATTTGAGCATGATCCTTTCAAGCTGAATACGTGACTTAGTCACTTATGAATGCATCTTATTATTACACTGAGCTCATAACTTATTTGCGAGGATGAAGATACATCTTATAAAATATTTTTCAGCTCCCCCTCTTATCATGAGAATCTTACTTTATGCATAGTATTTCAGTATACATATTTTGCATGTGGCGAACCCAATATACATATCAATCATTGTAGATTGAAATAAATTCTCATATTTGTTCGTGATCTCATCTTTGTGCATAATGGTGAAACATTTATATTTTATGTTGCACAACTAACAATATATAGATGGATACTTTAGGTATTTGACCAATGAGGGTATTCATGATTTTTAGTTGGACTTTTTTTTCAATATGACCGTATATATGTATAAAGTTGTATGTCTATAAGTCATATTAGGCGAATTCACAACCAATTGTCTAACAATTTTCTATTTTAAGAAAATATATATTCTGCTAGATCATATATTTCTCCCCCTGAATTTGACTATATATTGACTTCAAATAGTACAAATAAATTGGAGATAGCCTGGTAATATTTATTTTAAGATTTAAACAATATTGATAAATATTGTATTAGTGGTTGTGGTTATAATCATGATAATGAATTTATATTAATAAACATGACGAAAAAGCCTAACATAGCAAAAAAATTAGGGTCATCAAACTTATATCACTTCATGTGATGGTTTTGACCGATTGGTCATGTTGATGAGTTTTTATTAAAGAATAATATCAATTTTTTTAGTGCATATCGAGCATATAAAACATCTCAATACAAGATTTTTTGTCACTCCATTTTTGAAATTTAATCGAGTTAGACCCGCTCATATATTATCTTTTGAGAAGATACGATAAAGATTTAATATCCTTCATAGAAGTATAAGTTTATCCTCTCGTAATTGATTTAATATTGGATTTATCCAAATGATATTCGTCATAAAATAATTATGTCAAATAGCATTTTACAATTATGACATGATGATCGACTGGTTTAAGGCACCATGTTCAAGTTACACAATTTGTAAGAGGGTGGTGGTTCAAATCCCACTTCTAACATTTAATTATCTTGTAATTAAAATGTCAATTTTGATCCTATAAGGATTCATTTCAGAATTTATCTTTCTTTTTGTTTTCATGATTCAATAATCATGTCAAATAATATTTCGCAATTTTAAGTTCACGTTTTTTTTTATGATAACGTGTTCTTTTCAGGAATACGTAATTATTTCTCCGACCCCGTATGATTTTCAAAGTCAGTGACTAATATATTGTATAATTGTTCATTATATCAAATGAATTTTTGATTCGTGATAACTATATAAATCATGGGATTAGGCTTTAAGCCTCGTTTGAGATAATGTTGAAGAAATATCATTTTTTTATACACAATCGTTCTTAGATGTGTTACTTTCTTCTCAAATGATTATTTTTCACTATCATTTATGACATTCATATGACTTTCAAGGTCATGTCAATATAAAAACGAAATTTATTTCGTAAAATTTATTCCCATGAATTCAGTATTTTCTTTACATGTATGGCAATTATATTGCTCAATATACCAACGAGATTTTATTTCGTTGGAGTTATTTTCATATATCATACTTTGTAGAAAGTGGGCTTGAATAATTTCACCCATGAATCATTATCAAGTTGGACATTTCATAATGGTTTCATCATTAGTTTCTCAATATTCAAATTTTTTCTTGATAAGTTCATTGAAATGTTTTTTTCTTTATAAACAACTCGAAAGTTATTTTTCCATAAACAAGACGAGTTTCACATTGCTTTTAAGCAATCATAATTTATAAATTGAAGCAAACATTCAGTTGCTTATTCTCGTCATTTTTTTCAATGATTGCAATTCTTTTCTTAAAGCAAACTTGTACAATTTCAAGTTGAATTTTCTCTTTCAAAATCATATATATGAAGAGTTATATGATTTTTTTTAGACATATGGGGGGTGTAGAAACACCCCAAATTGGAAACCTACTGTTATCTGATGTCTCCCTAATTTTTCTTATTTTCGACCCTTGGGAGACATCATTTTTGGTGTTTATTTACTTAAATTGATAGACTTTTGGACTTAATATGCAATAATCCGGAATTTCCTTTTTATTTCTAGCATTTTTAATTTATTAAACTTTTGCGCGTAATATTGGTATTTTTAGTGTAAAGTTTACAGGTTTTAGATGTTAGCTAGGAGAGGAATCCGAGGAGAAAGTCAAAGATCGTGAATTAAGAGTCAAGACTTGAAGATAAATCCCGAAGATATTATTTTTAGAGCTGAAAATCCATTTTCCAGGCCATAGATTGCTGATTTCGAGGTGCTTAAGCGATGATTTAGCTGTTGACCTTTGAAGAGAAATCATACCTTATCGAGTTACGGAACTTTAGCAACTGGAATGAGGTCAATCGGAGTTGTAACGCATCGGGAAAAGCTGTTTTAGTGAAGGCCTATCATCAGTTACGGGATTTTGGGCTTAGAAAGTGGGCTTGGACATTTAATTAGTCTTTTATTTTCTGGTCCAAGCCCTAGTCCGAATTTGCACTTATAAAAGGAGGTCTGGACTTCTATTTTTCATACAATTCACATTCTACAAGATAAAACACCAGAGAGAAGTCAACGGAAGGAAGAAGAAGAAGCTACAAGAACTGGAGAGGGTCTATATCTCCGTTCGTAGTCATTCCTATTCCGGAAATTAGGTTTTTCTTATCTTTAATTTTGTAATCAAATATGAATTCCTTTATTTTTAATTTAGTTTTTAATTTTAATATGAGCTAAGCTTTTCATAGTGCTTGAGAACAAACAATGGGTGAATCCCAATCTTATTAATTAACGAATGTTGAATTTGGGTTTTTATTGAATTAAACTAAATTAGGGCTTTTACTCTTTTCAATAAATTGAGATTATTTTACTGTTTTTAGAGTAGCTAACTAAGAACAGGTGTTAGTATCTAGGCTATTCCAATTAGTGGCGATTGGATCATCCTGACGGAGGGTTTAGGTACGGAAATATTTATTGAAACTAAAATAGAAGCTATTGATTCTGACGAACTTAGCTAATTCTAGGGCCAATGAGGTAATAAAACTTAAACATCCGAAGGTGGATCATATTTACCCTGACGGGACTAGTGACACTTTAGGATCGCCTTATAGTCCACCCTGACGGGGGTATAAGGATATTAGAATCCCGACCATTGTAATTGACTAATTTAGCCCTTAAACAACATAAGTTAGGAAATAGGATTGGGAGGATCCTTGCGTTCTCAGGTGCTACATCTCATATTGCGTTTTTATTCATTTTACTTGCGTCTTAGCCTTTACTTGCATTTTAATATTTGTCTTTCACTCATTAGTTTTAATAACAAAAACCAAACAAACATTTTATTATCTTTTACTTTCATAAGTGCATCAATCACTACTTGCTAAACATTGTGATCAACCATCCGTCCTTGGAACGAATCTGTATTATCATACATACTACTTGGGACAACCGTACACTTGCGGTTGTGGTTCGATTTACATTTGCATTTATTTTAGAACACACAAAGGACCACCAAGTTTTTGGCGCCGCTGCCGGGGACGGTAGCGTGTGACCACGGTGTTTATCCTTTAGTGATAGTTGCATTTATTTTAATTTTGTTTTTATCAGTTTTACGCTTTTTGCTTGTTTAGTTTTCTCAGGTTTTTAGGTTTGGTGTATGCGAAGGAGACTCTTTAAGGATCTAGAGCCAACACCTCCGATCCTTAATAATCCAGAATCATTAATCAGACTTGCTAACAAGAGAAGAAAAGAACAAGAATCCTTAGAAGTAGAAGAATTAATTCACCAAATGGAGAACGTTAATATTCAGAACAATAACGGACAAGCTCAAATCGTGATGAATCAAGATCCTTGGTTTACTAATGGCCCACCAGAAGTCCCATTCCGTGCTCCTGCTATAGGAGTAGGTGCTCCAGATATAAATGTTCCGAAGTTTCGTCCAGATCCGGGTATGATAGCTCAATTCCAAAACTTTGGAAATTTTCGTGGTAGAGTTGGAGAAGATCCTCTTAGAGCGATACAGAAATTCAAACAGATATGTGATTCTTACATCACACAAGGAGTTTCAAAAGAACAGATGTACTACGATGTGTTTAAATTTTTTGTTATTGATGGAGCAAGTGAATGGCACGATATGCAAGATCCGACGAAAATTACTAATTGGGATCAATTAGAGATTGCTTTCTTTGACAGGTATTACCCAAGTAACATGAGGTTAGATGCTGAATTAGAGTTGACACAGTTCCGTCAAGAATATGATGAAACTTTGGGTAGGAGTTGGACAAGATTTCAGATGTGCTTACGTAGAGTCCCCAATCATGGCTTTTCAGAACAACAACAATTAAAAATATTTTATAGAGGCCTTGATGGGACTTCAAGAGAGAAATTGGATATGCTATGTGGTGCAGGTTTTCTTCAAGTTCAACCCGCTCATGCAAAGATCATCTTAGAGAGAACAGTCAAGAATGAAGTTGGGTGGAGTTCAGTAAGAACACCAGTTAAAAGAGTGAATAATGTTGATATGGAAGAAAAGTTTGCTACGCTAGAGACAAAGCTTCAGACCACATTAGAACAACAATTGAGACAACTTACTCTAGCCGTGAAAGAAGGTTTCTCGAATAAAAGAGGTGAGGTAAAGGTTGCACAAGAGGTATATGGATGTGAGTATTGCGGTGTCAATGATCATAGTTGGGAAAATTGTCAAAATAATCAAGAATCCGTGATGTTTGTGTCCAATAGAGGTAACTTTAATTCAAGTGGTAATGGATATCAGCCTAACAGAAACCATCCGGGGTTTCAATACTCAAATCCTGATGGGGCAGCAAATCCTACTTATGCGTATCAGCCGCGTCCCCAAGGTAACAACTACAATCCAAGACCACACAACAATTACCAAGGAGGACAGAATCAAAATTATGTTCAGAGACAAGCTCCTCAAGACAATTATGATGACACAATGAATCAGAAGGCCTTACCTGCCCATCCGCAAGAAGGAGTTACTCTTCAGAAAACAGTTGAAAGCTTAATTGCTCTTCAAACACAAGCTATGGAACGTCAAAACGCAGTTGAAGCAAGTATGAAGTTGTTCCAGAATCAGCTAAGTCAAATTAACAAACAACTGAATCAACGTCCACAAGGGCAACTCCCTAGCGATACTGAGAATCCAATCCAAATCGAAGACTGTAAAGCTATTACTCTCAGAAGTGGTAAGAACCTTCCTCCACCTCCTTTCCCGGTTATGAAAGAAAAAGAAGTTAGAAAAGAAAAAGAGGTGGTGAATAAAGATAAAGAAGTTGAAGTAGAAGAAGTGGAGAGGTCTAGTGAAGTTCCGAAAAAGAAAGATGATACTGTAATAAACCGTCCTCCTCCACCATTTCCATCAAGAGTTCAAAAGAAGGGTGATATGGCTGAGTATCAAAAATTCTTTAACAAGGTAAGAGGTCTTAGCATAAATATTCCGTTGCTAGAAGCCATTCGAGATGTGCCCAAGTATGCTAAGTTTCTGAAAAGAGCCCTCACCAACAAAAGGCCGTATTGTGATAACGAGATGATTGGTCTCCCTGAGGAATGTAGTGCTATTTGTCAAGGCAAATTACCTCCAAAGTTAGTTGATCCTGGAAGCTTTACGATTCCGATATCTATTGGTAATGAGTGGAAAGGAAAAGCGCTATGCGATTTGGGTGCAAGCATAAATCTAATGCCCAAATCGATCTTTGATAAGCTTAATATCGAAGCAAGACCCACTTCTATGGTCTTGCAAATGGCGGATCGATCTCTTGCACATCCGGAAGGCCGAATTGAAGATGTCCTCGTTAAGGTAGGTACATTAATTTTTCCCGCTGATTTCGTTATACTTGATTACGACGCGGATAGGAATGTCCCCATCATTTTGGGAAGACCATTCCTAGCCACGGGGCGTACTTTGATTGATGTAGAAAATGGCGAAATGATTATGAGAATCCAAGACGAGGAGATGAAGTTTAATGTGTTTAGACCTATGAAGTTTCCGGATTCCAAGGAAGAATGTTTTCGTGTAGATGTAATGGAACCGGTGAGAAAAGAGCCAATCAATGTTGTGGACACTTTAGGGGTGGAGGAGAAAGAGCTACGAAAGAAACCACCAATTAAAGCTCCTCCATACCCTAAAAATCCACAACTCAATCATGCAAAGAAGAAAGAGAAAACACGTACCATGAAGGTTCCGAAGGAACCTAAGAAAGAAAGAAAGAAAAAGGGGTTCAAAGTAGGTGAAGAAGTAGCTATGAAGAAACCGAACCCCCATCCAAAGGTACGTGAATCCAAATGTTCTTGGATAGGACCATTCATGGTCGCGAAAGTTATCTCAGATAAACTAGTGGGAATAAAAGCAAAGGGATGCAAATTTCGAGTTGCGAATATTGACAACCTCACTCACTGCTGGGGAGGTTATGTCAATGACTAATGAATGAGGTAACACGTCGAGCTTAACGACGTTAAACAAAAGCCAATTCTTTGTATATTAGCTGAGTTTTTAAATTTTTGCAATTTAGATTAGTTTGATTTTCGTAATTTTAGTGTTTATTATTAAGAAATGAGGAAGGGTAGTTGTTTTTGATGATTTCAGGGATAAAAAGGTCATGAGTTTGGGGTCGAAAAGGCGAAAATAGGAGAAAAATTTGTGGTGTTCCAGGGGCCAAACCGGGTCCCCGCATTTGCAAATGCGGGTACCCGGTTTCGAAAGCTAAAAATTTCAATTTTCTGACCCGGCGTCTTGGGAGGTTGCGTTTTGGTGCGTCTTGGCTCGCGCCATCGACGAGAATGCGGGTACCCGCATTTGCAAATGCGGGCACCCGGTTTCGAAGGGCAATTCTCTGACCCCGCGTTTTGGCTGCGTTTTGAGGTAAAAAAAAAAAAAAAAAAAAATTATTGCGTCATTTCAGACGCCCAAAAAAAATTATAAAAAAAAATATAAAAAAAAAAAAAAAAAACTTTTTCGCGTCGACACAGCGACGCGAAACTGGGGCCCCGCATTTGCAAATGCGGGTACCCGGTTTCATCTGTGACAGGGCCGTTTTGAAGCTTTTTAGCCCTAGATTTTTACCTCTTTCTTCAACCCAGCCTCCAAAAACACTCCCAAAACCTAGAATTACCTGAACATCATCATCAACAACCACACAATCCTCAAATCTTGCTCTCTTTCACCACAACAACATGCAATCAACTCATCTCCCATCCGAAAAATATGATTAAAGTCCCACTTTTCTCCAATTGTTCTTCATCTAAGCTTCAAATTAAATCCAATTCCCTCTCCCCCCGCATCAATTAGCCTTTACCCATCTCATATTCCACCATAATCTTCAAGTCTTAAGCCTCAAAACATCAAAATTCTAAGCCTTAGCTTCTCACTATTTGAAGTTTTGAGTTTGGGGTGGAAAGAAATGCTTATCAGAACCGTTTTCATGTGTACTTATCGAAGGAATTCTCCAAGAAACAGAAACACTTTTGGTGCTACTCAAGAACAAGCTATTGAGATTCCTATTTCACGTTTCAAACACAAGACTGAAGAGGTTCAAATTAAGGCTAATCCTAAGAAGAGGGAAGTGATTGAGGAACCTGAAAGTGAGGAGGCAAATGATCCGATGATGGGTTGGAATCGAAAATCAAGGTGTTGGAAGAGAATCAGGATACGAGGTGCGCTATTTTGGGAAACGTTACAAACAAGTTGAACTTTACTTGTTCAAAGCACAACTTACGATGTCTAGACGCAAGATAAAGTTCATGGACGCAACACCGACAACCAGCCTCGCGCTGGTTAAGATACGTTTTCTATCCCTTCTCATTTAGTGTAGATTATTTTATTGCTTTGAGTCTTTTCGAGTCGTGGGGACACGACTCATTTTTGAGTTTGGGGTGGGGTTCGTTGCCTCATCCCAGTTTTTTATGTGTTATTTGTTTTATTTGCTTTCAATAAAATAATTTTCGGAGTTGCGTTTGACTGTAGAAGATTTTAAATATCCCTTTAAGCATACTCTTGATAAATCTATGATAGTAAATAGTGGACTTTAGGGATTGATATAAAACGCACTTACAATTGCATGCGAACATAGGTAATTGATAGGAAAAATTAATGAACAATGCAAATGAAGTAAGCTTGTACTCAAGGAATATGTTTGGTGTGTAGAACGTGAAATCCTAATTAGTAGAGAACCCACCTAGATATGAACTAAAGACAAGCTATGTACTTAGGAAAATGATAGGGGCAGTTCTTTGTTAGCCATTTGTGCCTTTTTAGCCTTCTATCCCTTGTATTAATTATTATCCGTCTTAGCCCACTTTGAGCCTTTAGCCTTTTCTTTGTAGCCACGATATAAGCCATTATCCCTTAGATTATTAGGCATGACCATATGACCCGCACTTGAATCACAATCCTGAGACATGTCTCGAGCTTGAGTTTGGGGTGGTGGGACCACATATGGGAAATTTAATGGGTAGGGATCGATGTGCTTTGTATTGTAGCACAATTGCAGATGATATATACTTGTAACCCTTTGCCGGGAATGAAGAAAAATGAAAAAGAAAGAAAAAATGAAAAATTTTGAAAAATCATACAGTAGGAACCGGGAACCCGGATTCGTCAAAACCGGGTACCCGGTTTGCTTCTGTACAAAAAAAAAAGAGAAAAAAAAAAAAGAAAAGAAAAAGAAAAATATGAATGAATAAAACATCCGGCAAAGTGGAATTTTCTGAAAATCATCTTATTTATAGTGGGTAGACATGGGACGCTAAATTAGTGCGTATATGGGTGAGTGAGAACATCTTTTTGAGCGTTAACTCAAGCTCGAGGACATTGTTGATGGTAAGTGAGGAGAGAGCCAAAAGCTCACTTCAAATTTACCAAATATACATCCACACCTGTCCTTAAGCCAATATTATAACCGTAAAGACCTCGTGATTCCTAAGTGCATAGTGAATTTATTATTCTGTTGATAGGGAATACACTAGGTGGAGCGTTCAAAGCGAGTTAGGATTAATGACCACCCTATAGCCATCATAAAGAGATGAGTACAAGTGTAACCTTCAAGCATTGCGACTTTAATTTTATGATTGAGATTATTTATGTTTGATGTTGCATGATTAGTGTATGTGTATATTAGTTTCTAGAGTTTGCTATATGAGATTTATTTTGAGAATTGCTTTAGGGTTATTTGCTAGCTTCTACTTGTTTATACGCTTACTTCTACCCCTTTGTTTTGTTTTACTTTGTCGGGACGACAAAGGTTTGAGTTGGGGGTCTTGATGTCTCCCTAATTGTTCTTATTTTCGACCCTTGGGAGACATCATTTTTGGTGTTTATTTACTTAAATTGATAGACTTTTGGACTTAATATGCAATAATCCGGAATTTCCTTTTTATTTCTAGCATTTTTAATTTATTAAACTTTTGCGCGTAATATTGGTATTTTTAGTGTAAAGTTTACAGGTTTTAGATGTTAGCTAGGAGAGGAATCCGAGGAGAAAGTCAAAGATCGTGAATTAAGAGTCAAGACTTGAAGATAAATCCCGAAGATATTATTTTTAGAGCTGAAAATCCATTTTCCAGGCCATAGATTGCTGATTTCGAGGTGCTTAAGCGATGATTTAGCTGTTGACCTTTGAAGAGAAATCATACCTTATCGAGTTACGGAACTTTAGCAACTGGAATGAGGTCAATCGGAGTTGTAACGCATCGGGAAAAGCTGTTTTAGTGAAGGCCTATCATCAGTTACGGGATTTTGGGCTTAGAAAGTGGGCTTGGACATTTAATTAGTCTTTTATTTTCTGGTCCAAGCCCTAGTCCGAATTTGCACTTATAAAAGGAGGTCTGGACTTCTATTTTTCATACAATTCACATTCTACAAGATAAAACACCAGAGAGAAGTCAACGGAAGGAAGAAGAAGAAGCTACAAGAACTGGAGAGGGTCTATATCTCCGTTCGTAGTCATTCCTATTCCGGAAATTAGGTTTTTCTTATCTTTAATTTTGTAATCAAATATGAATTCCTTTATTTTTAATTTAGTTTTTAATTTTAATATGAGCTAAGCTTTTCATAGTGCTTGAGAACAAACAATGGGTGAATCCCAATCTTATTAATTAACGAATGTTGAATTTGGGTTTTTATTGAATTAAACTAAATTAGGGCTTTTACTCTTTTCAATAAATTGAGATTATTTTACTGTTTTTAGAGTAGCTAACTAAGAACAGGTGTTAGTATCTAGGCTATTCCAATTAGTGGCGATTGGATCATCCTGACGGAGGGTTTAGGTACGGAAATATTTATTGAAACTAAAATAGAAGCTATTGATTCTGACGAACTTAGCTAATTCTAGGGCCAATGAGGTAATAAAACTTAAACATCCGAAGGTGGATCATATTTACCCTGACGGGACTAGTGACACTTTAGGATCGCCTTATAGTCCACCCTGACGGGGGTATAAGGATATTAGAATCCCGACCATTGTAATTGACTAATTTAGCCCTTAAACAACATAAGTTAGGAAATAGGATTAGGAGGATCCTTGCGTTCTCAGGTGCTACATCTCATATTGCGTTTTCATTCATTTTACTTGCGTCTTAGCCTTTACTTGCATTTTAATATTTGTCTTTCACTCATTAGTTTTAATAACAAAAACCAAACAAACATTTTATTATCTTTTACTTTCATAAGTGCATCAATCACTACTTGCTAAACATTGTGATCAACCATCCGTCCTTGGAACGAATCTGTATTATCATACATACTACTTGGGACAACCGTACACTTGCGGTTGTGGTTCGATTTACATTTGCATTTATTTTAGAACACACAAAGGACCACCATTATCCAATTCCTTATTTGCTAAATCTACTAGATAAGCCGAAAATACTAGGTGTGTTGCGACGAAGTTCCATTGCCCCGTGCTTACCTTCCTTTGCAAGTTTGTCCGCTTTACTGTTGAGCTTCCTATTGATGTGACGGAAAGTGATCTGCCCGAGCTCTACAACATTGTGGATAATCTTGTAGATGATGGGTTGGATATTCCAACGAGCTGCTGACACCTGCTTTGTACCTTAAATGACTTCAAGGTTATCATAAAAAATGGTAATTCTTTCCCTTGGAAGGATAGCACCAATTTGCGTGGCTTTGAGTACCGCATTTGCTTCCCTTCCAAAGCTGAATTACAATTTATGTTATAGCTGTGTTCGATAATTGTACTGTTGTTATTGTTAATGCCAATTATAGCTACACATGTGGGGCCCCATTTGTTACTGAACGAGGCATCACAAAACAACGATATCTCTTGATTTTCCTCCTCTCTATTTAAGTTTTCATCTTCCCTCTCTAATTTCTTAAAACCTCTGTAATTTTCCCGTGTCCAGTTTATTCCGTGAATATCTTGCATTAATTTATTTGAAGCTATATTTATTCCTGTACCGCATACTGTAGTGTCTTCATGAATAGCTTTCATTTTTGCTTTCCAAATATTCCAGAGATTTATCATTAAAAAATCTCTGATTAATCTTTACTCACTATTAAATATATTTTCAAATAGAGATGAAGTAGTCAATTATATTATAATATAACATAAAGAATTAGAAAAATATATATCTTACCTCAAGATTACTTACCTCTATATAACAAAAAAATGAAAATTATGAAGAGTCTCAAATCATATTAGCTCGGTTGGTAAAGTCGTGCTGATAACGTGTTGAAACAATATGTAAAAGAAACTAGTTGATGAGAGGCTATATGGAGATAAGAAGAGTATATTATTATATATAGATTTCCAATCTTACTTTGAGGGAATGGACAAGCCTTTATATAGAGACTTATGAGACTATCCAACTACCCTACTAATTACATAATAAGTAGGATGTTACAAGGGATAAATGTGAAGGTTACAAAGGCTCTCCACTACTCTAGAATAATACCCCCATTATAATATTTCATAACACAAAAATAATAATTTAACAAATCTTATTTAATAACTTTTAAGATTTTAAAAATTAAAGTATTAAATTTTAATTAATAAAGAATCAAATTATATTTTTTTTAAATTATAAATATTTTTGATAAAATATTTATAATTTGGATATTAAAAATAACTTCTAATATCTTTTCAATATATATAACTAACAAAATTTTATAAAAAAGTAATTTATTAAAACAAGAAAAGTTAATAAAATAAAGTTTGAATATTAAAATTGGGTAGTTGGAATTGAAAAGCTGTTGAAGCAAAACTGTTGTAGAAATTAATATTTGTGAAAAACTAGCTGTTTGACTCTCGATTCTAACTAAAAAACTGGAAGCTGTTGGACTTAGAGCCTGTTTGGAAGTGCTTATTTTTTAGTAAAAAAGCGTTTTTAGAATAAAAATTAAAATTTTAAAAAATTATTAAAAATAATTTTGAAATCTAAAATTATTTTAAGTGTTTTTTATAAGAAGCACCTATTTGGTGCTTCTCAGAAAAGTGTTTTTCAAAGTCAAAAAAACTCTTAAAATGATAAAAGCACTTTTAAGTGCTTCTACAAAAAAGCACTTCCAAACGGGCACTTAGCCTAATGAACTTTTTATAATAATTAAAAGAGTAATGTTGGGTATCACCCAAAAAGGGATCACCCAAATATCACCTTCCTAGGTGGTCCAATTAAACTGTTTCATATAAGAGAGAGAAAAAAAGTAATCAGGAAAGAGAAACAATTTAATTGGACCACCTAAGAAGGTGATATTTGGGTGATCACTTTTTGGGTGATACCCAGCATTACTCTAATTAAAAAAATATATAAAGGTATAATAACATATTAGGTGTTGTGGGCCCCTTTTAAATGGCTCAAGTCAACACAAACACGTTTTCAAAGAAAAGTGGATTGGTTCAACCCATGATAATTGCAACTTTAATAACTTCTTCATCTTAACTCCAAATCACAAACCGTCAACTCTCACACTCTCCTCACTCCAAGAAATATCTACAAACTAAATGTATATTCTAGAATCTTTATCATATGAACGTGGTCACTTCATCATGTCGATTTACAAAGTTAGCCTATAAATTTTCTCGTTTCCCAAAAGTTGATTTTTGGTCCTTTAATGCCTTGACTTGGGGTTGACCTTCCTTTATCGACTTCTTATCCTTTTCTTGAGATTTAATATCATCCAATTACCTAAGAGTTGTACACTTAACACATAAATTACGTACAAATAGCTCTAACAATAACAATTTTCCAAAACTAGAACAAGAAATGAGAAACTATCTAATATAGGAAATTATCCCTCAAATAAGTATAATATAACCTAAAAATATGTCTCACTAATAGATGAATCTATCACAATAAAGGAGGCATCAAGACCCAACTCACAATTTTGTTATCCCGACAAAATAAGAACTTAATTAGGGAAGTCTCAATCATTAAGTATGGGAGAGAAGATTGTAAAAAATGATCTTAAAGAAACTAACTAGAAAGTTTCATGTTATAATATACACAAACTAAATCACACATACACTTACCATACAAACAATCAATACAGTATAATAACAAGATTAGATTAGTTTCGCAATGCAAGAAGGATAGTTTTTTCGCTTAGTTTGATATGGTGGCTATAGTTTGTTCCTCGATGTTATTATAGTATCCAGTGGTTCACTAAACTACTCTATACCATCTCAATAATTTCTCACATAATTAATAATCATAAGATCTTTAAGGTTTTAATGTCATCTTAGGGATGGTATAATAATTATATTTGGATAATGTGAAGTGGATTTTGGCTCTCTCCTCACTAGCCATCAACGAATATCCCTAGAGCTTGAGTTTACACTCAGAGATGTGCTCCCTCAACTCACTTGATGTGTTTTACAAGCATTACCAATAACCCAATAACAATTTTCTTCGATGATATACATAATAAATTCGACTTTATCGGTTCTTTTTCATTAATTTTTCGTATTTTTTTTGTAAGATAGTCATGACACTCTTTTTTATTTGAGATGTGATGCTACTTATTTTATTGTTTTTCATTTATTTTTATTTTCTCAATTTTTCCAAATAGACTAGCAAAGGGTTACAATAAAAGGTGCATCATCAACATAACATAAACAAACACGCACAAATCCACCCAATGTGTTTCCCATAGTTGTACCTACCACACCAAACTCAAGCTCTAATGATGTTTGTCTTGGAGTTGCGATTCGAGTGTAGGTCATATGGAAAAGTCCTATAATCTTAGGGGTATGGATTATAATGTTCTACAAAGAAAAAGTAACATGCTAGAAGGGGCTAAGAATGATATAATAATAAATTTGGTTAGCAAGCTAAAAGGAAACAAGGGGCTTATAAAATAAAAGCCTTAATCATTTTACTTACTATGTGATTTTGTTATTTTCTTACCTCTACCACATTCATTAAACATGTCTTCAACTAGCTTGGATCTCACGCTCTACACACCACCCATTCCTTCTAAGTTCAAACTTACTTCTACCGCATGGCTTGCCAATCCTTTCTATATTTATGGTGTGTTTTCATGTACTTACTTTAAGCATGTTATGACCAGTTTACAAACACATTACTTAACTATCATTAACTTTCTAAATTTTGCTTTCGGTGGACATTTTAAACATTATACACCCAATTCCTTAATATATACATCAAATGTTTTTACTTTTCACATAAAATGGGAATGAGGGACAACGAATCACCACACCTCCAACTCAAAATGAGTCGTGTAACCATGACTCAAATAGTCTCGATAAAAAATAATAATTTAACAATGCACAATTAAGCACATAAGATACAAATAATGAGATAAAAGGTATAGAAGAATACGTACTCTCAAGGCTTACTGCCTTGGATGATCGTTACCCAAGGTAGGGTGTAGTGGATGCTTTACGGTATCGTAATAAATTTGCTCCAGGAGTGTGATAATGTGTGCTTGATTTTCTTTGATTTGCGCCACATTGTCTGCCAATAAAGTTTGAGTCGCTTCTACTCGGTCAAGTCTCCCACTCATCCTTTCTTGACACAAGAGATCCTCCTCTCTCGAACTCGATCCTTTCTCGGCTATGTGTGTTTAACCCATATCATGTGGTATTTTTCTCTTAGGATCCATATGACCATTCTCTACTAGAGAAGTCTCTACACTTAAAGAATTATTTTTTATTTATCCTCTAATTATTGTTTTGATCCACTCGTCATTGATATTGTTACTTGACTTGTACATAAGTACATTATTCCCATGACTCACGTTTTCTTTCCTAAGTAGGCTCATGATCATTGTTGGTTAATTTAGTTTAAACACTGACTGTGGTGAATTCGCGAAACGCATTGCCGAATCAAAGATCACCTGTGCTACATCTATCTCCTCCTCTCGTAAAACACAATTCAATAAAATCGCAAATTTCTTATGTTCATCCGCGGTTCGAATATTACCAAAGAATACAGATGCAAGGAAGTGGTTCCATACTCGTGCATCACGTTAGATGTACTTGTAAGGCCAATGTCCCTTCAACACTCTCTTGTTTTTTTGAGCTGATTCCTTACACAAGGAAGTGGTTCCATACTCGTACATCATTGGTCACTGCGGCATACCGCAACCTTGATCTTCATTATCCTGTGGCATGAGATATATCTTCTCACAATACGATAGTCTCTGATACGGTCATTGCAATGTACCGCATGGGATGCCGTGGTATACTGCGTCTACTTTTTGCTCTCCGCAAAACACCGTAATATTTATTTAATGGCGGTATGATTCGTGAGGTGCACGCTGTGGTGTACATTAAATTCTCTCGACTTGTACACCGTTAATTCGAATAAACACTCCATTATCATCATTGTATGGTCGCGGTGCACCGCATCTCGCAAGCGCAAAAAACATTTCTCCTCCATTTCACCCCAAACTCAGATTCTTGAATACGTACACATAAAAAACAAGTATTACCTTTATCATCAAGCATAATATACGCTAAACCAACTGAAAATTACTACTTTACACTACTTTAAAAGAATTGAATAAAAAGTTATAAAAATTGTGGGTTGTCTCCCACAAGCACTTTTATTTTACGTCGTTCAAAGTTTGATGTTTTTACCTCACTACTTTTTCGTTATATAGCCTCCTCAACAACGTGAGAGACTATTCACATCTACAAATCGAAATTTGCAACCTTTTTTGCTCGTACCTTAATCACTTTATCCAAAATGAATCGAGTGACAAAGAACGACCCCTATACAAGAATCCTTATACTTTCATGGTCTATTATCAGGTTAAGGAGCTTTCCACACTACCTTGTCTCTCGCCCCAAACTCATCTTCTTCTTCCTTTCTCACTGTTTCTTGGGGAATCTTAGCATTTGACTCTTTGGTCACAGTTCGGATTGTTAGGATCTCTCGTGACTCTTTCTTGTACTTATTTTTCGAAACATAGAATGTTCTGACTCATCTTCAATACGGAAGGTGACGACTCAGTCATTTACATCGATTGTGGTGTGGATTGTGGCCAAGAATAGAAGCCCAAGTATGAACTTGACGTTTTTATCTACATTATAATCAAGATAAACAAAATTAGTGGGATTAGCAAGAGGTACCTATATGGACGAGCGCGTCCTTGATTATTCCCCAAAGCTTTATTGTGGATCGATCCTCCAACTGCAAGATGACGGATGTTGTCTTGGCATATCCAATTCCCAACTTCTCGAACACACTCTTCGGCATGAGACTGACACTCGAACCCAAGTCACACCACCTTTCTATCAAATGTACCATCTCTTTTTATTGGGAGGTTGAAACCTCCAGGATTTTGGCGATTCGGTGGCAACTTCCACTAAACTCGCATCGATACTCCTTCAGGTAGAGCTAGAGTCTCGCACTTAGTAATTTTACTCTTCTTGGAGAGTGTCTCTTTATGAAATCATTGAAGTTTTGGCTCCTTCTCGATGGTTTTGAGTATTGGTATATTTATTTTCACTTGGCTCGATGTCTCTACAAACTTCTTGTACTCGCTATCAGCCTTTGAAAAAGGGATTCGTAATGGAAATGGCGGTGATAAATGGATGTGCGGTGGTGGAAATTCTACCCTTGGCTTCTCTTGCATCCACAGTGAATGAACACCCTTTATTGGTTCCTAAATCTCATCTTCAACCCAATCCTCAACAATCACCTCATCTATATCCAACTTGCTTGGTTCCATCTTCTTCAGAGTCTCCACTATAATAGGTGTGACTAGCGGCGGATCCCGATCTATTTAATTTGAACGATAATTGCCTTACATAACTCAAACCCAACATTGCTATCCATATTTTGATTGTCCTTAAACTCAGTATTCATACCTTGGACGGTTTTTCCATAGGTGGACCTTGTTGACGAGCTTGAAGATGGTTGACAAAGTAGGAGACTTGATTCTCCAATATTTCAACGGAGCGGAGTGTTCATTGATCCTCTCATTGTCTTCTCTCATATTATATTGTGTCATCTCTATGAATGATTTCAATATTTGTTGTAGCTCACTAATGGAGCCTTCATGTGGATGAGCAAGCAATATTTTCTGAGCAAGACTATTAGTATATGCATCATACATGTGCGACAATGGAGCTAGATTGCCATAGCCTTGTCTCCCTTGATACTGATTTTGGTACCTAGGCTTAATTTTCTTATTTTGAGGTCGTGGTTAATACAAATTACCTTGATAAGCATTACCTCGATTTATGGATCCATTTGGATTTGACAATTGAAGGCCCAGATGATTGTGATTCCTATGTTTATACTTATGACTACCCGAATAGTAGTTCCCATTATTCGACACAAAAAGCACGGACTTTGTATTACTTTGTCACTCTTCCCATTTATGATCATTCACTCCACAATGCCGACATCCATGTGCCTCTTGGACTATCTTTACCTCGGATTGTCTCTCTTGGAGACCATATTTAACAACCACTGCCAGCTGCTTCAACTGATTCTCCAAAGAGAGAAATTTGCATCCATAACGTACCTCGTATGCCATTAGGAATTGGAGATCACGATGGAGGCCAACTCCTCCCAGTTTCTACTATCTTCTTCATAGCAATCGATGCTTCATTTGGATCCATGGACACGAAACCACCACCTCCAAGATTATCTACCCTGAATAGAAACTCTCGCCGAGTCCTTTGTAAAATGATGCTAACTGAATCTCGGGGGTATAAACATGAAGTAGACAATTAGCTAATCTTTGTTGAAATCTTGTCCATGTCTCTCTTATGCTATTTCCATCATCTTGGCGGATATTAGAAATTTCCTTTATCATTCATTCTCATACTCTATGGATGGTACCAGTCAAGGAATTTTTCTTGAAGTTCATCCCATGACATAATTGATTCTAGTGGTTGACGATCCACTCAATCACTCACACCTCTGGTCAAGAAAACTGAAACATGAAATAATTCATTTCCTCGCGAGTGACACCTTGACTAATGTTGGCATCACAAATATGCATACACTTGTGAATGTATTGGATCATATTTTGATGTGTGGATCCATTAAAGTTATCATAACTCATGAATTGATTTAATATATAACCAGATTACGCTTGAAACAAATATCTTGAATAACTGGAGGGCGAACCCCTAATGGTTGAACTTGAAATTGGCCTCCTTGTCTAGGAGACCTTGCTTTCTACACAGATTGTTCGGATTATTTAGTGGAAATCTGACATTACCTCCTACTGGTGGTTGAACTCCTAGAGGAACTAGATATACATTACCATACTGGACGATTCCTATACAATTTGGTGTGATCATCATTCAAATTAATGTGGGACCTGTTGGAATTGTGGTTAACATCGGAAATGAAGAAAATGAGATAATTGCAAGGAAAACTTGTACGGCTAAATGCAAAACAACAATGGAAGGAGAAGTTGGGTTAGTTATGGAACAATAAGGATGTAGTAAACATTTCAATCAAAAGTTATGATTGCTAACTCGAATTTTCTTGAAGTGATTCAAGATGTTGCTAAACCGTCAAAGACTAAATGCGATATTGAACCATGTATTTATATTTCTAAAGAAATATTGGATGGAAATGATAGTATTTCTATCCAATATGTTCCTAGGACGAAAAACTGAGAGACGAATAAACTAGCTAGAGCTACGAGGCAGTGATTTGTCACTCTAGATGAAAGACTACTATCTAAAAATCAAAATATGAATATCTTTAGTACAACCATCGAGATAAAACAAATCGGTTAATCTAAGACAGGTAGATAGTTGATCTTTTGTGATTATTGCTTTGTTTCTTTCATTTTATTTTTGTTCAATTAAAAAAAGTAAACATTTGTATTTACTTGTTTACTTTAATTACAACCATATAATTTACTTATGATGTATCAGTTAAAGTTTTAAATACTAAATATTTAACAAATTAAATGAGATTAGATTCTTGATATACAACAGTTAATTGAAAATATTAAAGAATATAAAAAATTAAAATGTAGCATGCTTATTAATATGCACGACTCCATCCCTATTACTCCATCCTAACACGTATAAGAGTTAATGAAAAAAAAATCACTTTTACATTACTCGCTTAGGTCTCAATTTAAAAGAAATAAATGAATTCAGAGACATGTAAGAAATGGGCGATTTGTAGTTGTTTATACATAATTATGTTTTCCATTATAATCCTCTATGTATTATATTGTTATACTAAAAATCCGATCCGTAGATGGATATTTATCTCTATTTGTATTATCTTTTTGCTAGCATGTTTGTTGTACTTTTACTTTGTCTTCTGGTTTAGCACCACCAACCAGCACCACCAACCAGCACCACCAACCAACATAGCCAGAGTGATGCCCCTCAATGAGTAGTGGATTGCGACGATAAGTTATATACATATATTATATATAACTATGATTTGTGGTCTCGACAAAGAAATACATAAACAACCTCAAGATTAGTCTTTTTCATATATAATTTTTTTCGTGTTTGTCAATTCTTTGAAAAAGGAAAACATTAAGATTTTTTAGAATTGATATCAATTTGATTATTTGTCAATTTGACTTATTTATATCATTGTTACAATTAAAACAAAGTTTCTATCGATAAGCTAAATGAAACATTGATCACTCTCATCTCAAAAGGAAACACACATAAAGGCATAGGGGATTACCTGGTGTCTCTTGGTGTGTTATAAAATAACACCTCTAAAAAGGAAAGACACGTACCGCAAGTGTACGGGTCGTCCAAGTAATATCCGATAAACGGAATTTCGATCTTAGGGACGGAATAGACATTATAAAATGTTATGCAATAAGTGAGGATAATTGTTATACGATACGAAAAGTAAATGAATAAATATTTATTGGGTTTTTGTTTAAGGACTAAAGTGCAAATAAAGTAAAGTAATAAATTAACTAATGCAAATAAGTAAGACGCAATAAGTAAATATGAGTAGACGCAAGAATGAGAAGGGTACTTGAGTCTCGCAAGGGTTTCACTTAAATCCATTCAATCAATGCTTTCGTTTAAGGTTTGAATTGGGATTTGGTATTAGTCGGGATTCTAGTTTCTCCTAACCCCCGTCAGGGTGGACTTAGGAGCTATCCTAGGGTATGACAAACCCCGTCAGGGTGATTATAAGCTATCTTTGAATGTTCAAGTCTTTTACCCAATTGGCTACAAGGTTAGTCAAGCCCATCAGGATTAATGACTTATACCTCGCGTCTATTACCTAGGTCCGTAATCAAACCCCTCGTCAAGGTGATCATTACGTCACTATAATGAATAACTTAATTACTAATTACTATTTTTGATTCACGACTTCAAAGAGAGTAAATACATTCATGAATATAGTCAATACTAAATTACCCAATTCAAATTAAATCTTTCAATCCCAAATTCGAAAACATTAATGAAATAAATTAGGGCTCAACCCATTAAATCGATTCTCAAATACTTAAAGTATTTAGCTCATAATGGAATTAAAAACTAAAGAAAGAAAAGTAAAAGAACTCATAGTCAATTACATAAATGAAATAAAGAACCTAATTAAAGGGGTGAATTGACTGTTGGAAGAATTGCTTCTCCAGCTTCAACTTCTTCTCTCCTCTTTGCTTCTGACTTTTCTCTGGCGTTTTTGAGTTGTGTAATATGAGTTGTGTGTAAAATAAAAGTCTAAAGGCCTATTTATATGAAATAATTCGGACGTGGGCTATTACTTAAATGAAATAATGAAATATTAAAAAGCCCAAATCCAATCTTTTATTTTAAATCCCGTAACTGATGTACATCCCTTAGTAAAACGGCTTCAACTTCCTCAAATCAACTCCAAATTGACCCATTCAAGTTGCTAAATTTTCCTAACTCAATAAGGAATAATCTCGATTTCACGACCAGAGGCTGAATCCATGTTTAAGTCGCTCAAAATCAGCAATTACTATCAGCCTTCTAGATTTGCAGCTTTCCTAGTCAACTCTTCGGGATATCTTTTCTCGCCTTTGACTTCTCTACTCGATCTAACACTTTAATTCTTGATTCCTCTCCTTGTATTGGTGCTCCATAACATCCATGGACCTACAAACTTTGCACTAAAAAAAAACCATTTAACGTGCAAAAGCTTTAAAAATGAAATATAATAAATTCCAAGGAGAGAAATTAAAAATAACAAATTAATCCTAAAAGTCAATCATGTTAGTCAATTATTCACCTGCAAAGATGTCTCCTAGGGTCATAAAAATAGAACAAAAAGGGAGACATCAAGACCCCAAACCCAAACCTTTGTCGTCCCGACAAGGTAAAAGTAAAAACAATGGTCTAAGGTTAATGCAGAAATGCAGAATCTAGTAAATACACCCAAAACAAAACTTAAAACAAATCTCATATAGCAAAAATTAGGAATTAATATACACATACACTTATCATGCAAAAATCAACCACAAATAATATCAATCTTAAAATTAATTTCGCAATGCTAGAAGGTTACGCTTGTACTCATCTCAGTATGATGGCTATAGGGTGTTCATTGATCCTCACTCACTTTGAAGGCTACACTTAGCATACTCCCTATTAGCTGAATTATAAACTCACTATGCACCTAGGAATCTGATGTATCCCTATTTGTTCTAAATATTAGCCCTCTGGAGACATCATTTTAGGTAAATTATTGACTTATTAGCTAGACTTTTATGCTTATTTCGTCATACTACACTTTCTCCCCTTGGAATTAGACTATTTGCATTTTTAGAGCTTTTGTGCGTTAATTTGATTATTTTTAGTGCAAAGTTAGTAGTTTCTTAAATTTTAATGCAAGGAGGAGAAGTGAGAATTAAAGTCTTACAGTTTTAGTGTGTTAGGAAGTATTTCATTCGAGTTTCTAATTTCGAGTGCACTTTCCTATTTCTAGTCTTGGATTATTGATTTATTATTTTTAAAGCATATGCGGTTTAATTATTTATTTATTGTGAAACTTTAAAAAATATATGGTAATTAATTAGAGACCAAGTCAAGTCTAAGAAGTAAAGAAAAGATATTTACATGGAAATAAGAAGATTAAGGAATAATATATGCAAAGAAGGAAAAGATAAAGTTGCCAAATAAATTTAAAATTCCAGCCACGTTCTAAAGACGAGCTCATAACTTAAAATTGACTGGGAATTTGGGAGAATGGTCTGGACCAATGGAAAGAGATTTCCGAGAAAAGCGGTTTCGACTATTGGAACGCATCAAAAGGATAAGTATTGAAGTAGATATGACCAAAATAAATCAGCAGCATAATCTTACCGTTCCTAGATCTTAGGGTTGCGAATTAAAGAGTTCTTTACTTGTCTTCCACTCCAAGTAAAACGAATTAGGGCTTCCTAGAACCTATAAATACACCTCTTAGACCTCATTATTCAGTACCTCTCAATTATTCTTCAATTTATATCATCCTTAGAGAGAGCATCAAGAGGCGGAAGCAAGAGCAGAAGTTGGAGAATTATTTTCCTCCAACAACAGTTCAAAGAATAAAATAGGTTTCCATGTGAGATATGTGGTTAAATCACTATTATCTTCTACACAAGGGGGAATTATAAATTAGAGCCCCACAACATGTAACTTAACAAACTAAAGCCCAACCCTAAATCCCCCATTACTACCTAACTACTATAGGGAGAAAAACCCAAAACACCCCTCTTCACACATTGAATAACAAAATATGAAAACAAAAACACCATATATCTCATTCCACCGAACTCCATTCACCTTCCCTCTTCTCTCTTTGTACATTCTCTCTCACCTTCCCTCTCTCTCAGACTCGCCAGTACCTTCCCACCTTCCCACCAGTGCCGCCCTCTTCCCACCTTCCCACCATTGCGCCACCTTCCCACCATTGCCGCCCTCTTCCCTCTGTTTCCTGGCAGAGAAGACCACCACCACCATTGAAGCCTTCCCTCCGTTCATGCTCAGATCCACTGGAGAAGACCACCACCCCTCCCTCTTCCCCCTCCCGATGGATTCCGCTGTGACGAGCAAAACCACACCACCTCCGCTGTGACGAGCAAGAATAACACCACCGCCGTTGTGATGAGAAAGAACAACACCACCACCGACAGATTTATGCCACCATCACCATCAACACTCTAGATCTACACCTTCAGCACTCAAGAATAACACCACGTTCAGATCTTTTCGCCGAAACCCTGCACCATCAGCAAGCAGAGAACCGCCATTCACTTGCCGTCGCTACTCGTTGATCCACCAGAAAACCGCCTCCATCTTCTTCGATCTCATATTGTTCTCCATCTCCGGTCAGCGCCACCCTTCGTGGACCATCATTGCCTCACCATCGTCGACCATCCTCTGCCGCCCCACCACCATCTCCTCCACAGCAAGAAAACCGCCTCTACTAGCACCGCCATCATCTTTTCAGATTTCCTCCACTTCGAACCAGATCTGTTTAGATCTGTTAATGTTTTTTTTCTTTCGCCGCGTGTGCTTGTTGGGTCCATCTTGGTAATGGGCTTGTTAATTTTTGTTTAAGTTTTTGATTAGGAAAGAGGTTGGTCCATCCCTTTTTTTAATAAAAATGTTCCATTTTTTTTCAATGTCTCATTTGGGCTCCATTGTTTTTCAATGTCTCATTTTGGCCTAGCCCGTTTTTAACAAAAAAAGTTCCATGGGTCTAGCCCCTTTGGTTTAGCATTTTCTGTTGTTTTTTTAAAATAATAAACTTGTTTTCTTTTTATTGTTAGGGTCCAGCCCATTTTGGGTTAGTCATTGTTTTTCTTTTTTTGTTTTGTTTTCTTTTTTTGTCAATTCTATTTCCTTATAAAAAATGTTTAATTTATTAAACTAGTAACCTTTCTTTGTTGTTTTGTAGGTAATAAATGGGGTAGGTATAGCCACTTGGGTCCAGCCCTTTGGTATAGCCACGTGGGTCCAACCCCACTTGTGAATATATTTCTTGTTTCTTTGTGAAGAGATTATTATTTGTAAAAAATAATTGGACAAAAAATGAGTTAATAGGATTTAGGTACAACCCTTATGGTACAATACTGGACATGCACTTAGACAAAACCGGGGATTGGGTATAGCCCTTAAGGTATATGGACTTTACTGGACATGCACTTGGACAAAACCGGAACATTGGACATATACAAAAGACAAGAATTGGGTACAGCCCCTAGCCTATGTTGGACTATTATATGGACAAGCACTAAATGTAAATATATATATAAAATCATTTTATCCACCTTAAAAAACGTAAAACACAACATAGGTCCGTACCCATGGGTACAGACCACTCGCTAAATGAAAAGAACAAAAAGAACAAAAATGAATTACTGAAAAAAGATATGAAAAGGGCAAAGTTGGAAAAAATGCAACTAGAAATGAAAACTAGGCCTTATACAGGTTGGTGGGATTCGCGCTCTGATTTGTAGATTCCTCTCTACACAATGCAAATTGAACATATAGAGACTCCAAGTTCCACAAGAGAGTTGAAAATAAATGTCGAAGACAGTTAACCGACTTGGCCTAGTCTTTTGGATTTAACAACACACAGAATATATTACTTTCCCGTTTATTAATATTTTCAAACCAATTCTCAACTTCTTACTTTTAGTTTTGGAGAAATAGAAAAATTATACACTGATGTATTTCTCTATTCCTTCAATTAACCATCCCTGTTTAACTATTATTCCGTGTTATACATAAATGGTTGCTCATCGCAACTTGTATTATTAATATTTTTGTAGTATGTTGAGGTAATAAATTATATTGTTTTATCCATAGTCATTCACTGGGTCTCACTACATGAAATTGCAAGTGGCATGTGCACTCTCACTACGCTGACGCTCAAGTGTACTTAGGGAGGAAAGTGTAGTCGACTCATGTCGTAGCCAAGCCAGGTCAGGATCTGGTTTGGAGCTTGAATTTAAGAAGTTGAAGAGAATAAGTGGAATTGGGACTTAGTGGTAGAGTGTGTTAGGTGAGTCAAAATGGGTGAGCTCGACCTATACTACTAGAGGTGCATGTTGTGAGCCAGTTAGTTTTAGACTTGGAAACTTGTTACTTTTAAAACACGAGAATATTTGACATGTACTTGATATAGAATTAACAATTGTGTAGCATCTAGATCATTTTACCTCTTACCAGTTTTTTTTTTAAAGTATATGACATGTAAAAAGTTTATATAAGGTGTATTTCTATTATCGATTTGACATTAGAATATAAGAGATCTTCTTGTAATTCACTTAGGTTTTCCTTAATTTAAGCTCCATAGTTGGAGTCGGTAGACGTGACGAAGAAAATGTTTTCTTTATAATTATAAGTCACAGGTCACTGTCACTAACAAATATGAAAAAGACTATGATATCTTTCAAACTATAAGTTTGGATCAATCCACCATTGAAGAAGATATAAGTACTAAATATTGATTGTTTACAGGGATTTTTTTTTTGTAAATAAATTGCTCAATTATGTTTAGATACGGGGCATACCATAGTATATAGTATAAATATATACGAATATAAGAGTATTTCAAGGATTTAATTTGACTGCCATGAATAGGATTTTAGAGAAAATATGATAGTTTTTATAACTCTATGGTAGGTTAGATAATTTATATGTGAAACATTTTGTTTATCACGCCTAGGAAACCCGATTAGACCCATCACCTGGTGTACAAGATCCTCAAAGGTATTTATCATCCGAAGTGTGAGTCATGGGAAGCAAAAAGAAAAATTAAATTGGTGATCATGTGATTGGGAAAGTATTTTTCTATGGAAAGACTTCATTAAGAGCGTGACATCTTTCAGACTGGTAATTGTATGAATGTTAATATCTGAATCATCTTTGAGTTTCTGAATATTTACACTCGAAAAGCCTCTGCAATGTCATATTGAAATGGTTAATCATCTTTTTAACACATATGTAGATGGATCTGATAATGAATTTGTAGCTAGATATTCCCCTGGTCCAATTGTAAGTCTTATTGAAAAATTGGTTACTGAGCCCAGAGAAGGAAATGACAATTTAGTCAGGTCACACACAAATGATTGTAAGTTTTTGGCCAATAAGGTTATCATGTTTTGGAAAATTCAAGGAAGATGAGAGTTGCTTCTAATGTGGAAACTGCCATTGGTGGTTGCTAGAAAGGTATAGAAACTTATTTGAAAGGCGCGCATCCCCTAAAAAGTTTGTATCTTCGCATAGAAATGCTAGTGGATTTCGTTACCATCTAGAGCTAACTTATGCAAGAGAAAATACATTCCAGATGACAAGTACACTCCTTGTGATTAGGGAAAGGATGGTGTTAGGCATCTCTCTGGGTGAAATGCCTCCTCGGTTGTCAGGTCTGGGTACTGGGTTAATCCTAATTTGTATTACTTATAGAATTGGTAATAGTTTTGCTACATGGTTGAAGTTGATTAACCGATGTATCCATATTTATAATGAAATAATCTAGTTTAGAGGTTTAGGTGTATAAGCGCTTAGCTAAGGGATTTTTCCTTAGTTTCTCAATTTCTGCCTCGTTTTGGAGGTTTGTTACTTTTAGAGCATTTTTTGTGTAATTTGTGTGTTAAATGTGAAGCTCTTATGTACAATGATTATATTAGATGCCAAATCAATTGTAAGGACTTTATGGAAGAAGACCTAAGACAAAATCAAGAGTTAAAAGTAAAGAAACTGGTTTTAGAGAAGTGCAAAGGCTGCCAAAAGTTGTTGTCCAGCTGTGAAGACATATAGTATTTTTTATGCCGCATAAAATCGACAAAGATTTTGAAGGATCCCTTTATATCAAAAAATTCTTTGAATTTTGGTCGTGTGACAACTAAAATCAAGTGATTTGGAGCAATAACGAAGGATTCATGATTTTTACAAACTCTACGGGTCAACCAGTCTTATTATTAAGGTAAACGAGTTTGAGTTGGATTAGGACTCCAAAAACTAATCCATGACTTAGATATTTCGTACAACACCTATATAATATTAGAATGTGACCTTATAAACTTGTACTTACCTTCATAGCCATCATATTATTCATTAAAGCAAAAGCAAGTCGGACTAGAGAGGAAGCAACAAAGCTGGAGTTTCACAACATCAATTTTGTATCTCTCCTTCTCAACAATTAGGGTAAATAGCTATAGATATTTGGTTTAATCATATTTATAAACTTTTATTTATAATTAATTGGGTTAACATTATGTATAAACCCTAGAATACTATTTTGTTATTTTTATTGATTTGAGCTTGGATTTTATATTTGTATTATGCATGGTTTTAATTAAACTTGTTAGAGAATGTACACCTCTAGTTTGACCTTATATCCTATACTGTCACCTTGGCAAGGGGATTTAGGATCTGAATCATATCATAATCTTCTAGTGAGCGGTAGTGATCCTGACAGGTTCATCAAACTAAATAGTCAATAGGGTTAGATTTTCATCACCACTATCTGCACAAGGTACCCTTACCAAGTCCCGGGTAAGTGTTGAGGTTGCCTTCTAAGCTACCCTGACATGAATCAGGAGGATTATAGAATCACTACAACTTATATATTGCTCAATTCATCTTATAATTAGAACAACGACTTAGTAAGATGGGTGCATATTAGCAGCCATTAATTTTTATCTTAATTGCATTCATGCTAAACCTATATTCATCTTATTTATGTTTATAATATCAATATCAAAAATCATCTACGCTTATATTAAACACAAGTTTGAGCTAAGTACCTAAATCTTTGAGAACAGACTCTTACTAATTTACAATTACTTGCGAATAATCGATGCACTTGCGGAGAGTTTCTCGTGGACTTCTATAGGATGGGATAATTATCTTTAATTATTCGTTTATTTATCACACCTTTAGTCACACCATTAACCGTAATTTTTCATCTAGAGGATGGGATAAAGACATTTTCATATCATACATTCTTCACCTGTTTTGGCAGATTTGGAAAGCTAAGATAAAATCTATTCACGAGAACAAGCTTAGATTCTCGAGGTCATTTTTCCATTGGGTAAACTTGTCGATAATTGAATAATTTGGTGTTAACTAGTTCACAAGGGTTCAAATTACGAACATAGTAATCTCGTTATCCAAGAGAGGTGATTAAGATTCCCAGAAGCATATTTGGAAATTTGGACTTATGCCTCATTTCTTAATAATTTGGACCTTTCAGGTACTACCGCCATTAGATTTTGGAGAAAAATAAAACGACTGGATATGTTCAGAACATGTGTGTCTTTCTCGTGTCTTTACTATTTACTCTATTTTGGGTTTTGGGTATGGGAAATTTTACAAAGAAAAGAAAATATATATGGAAAATTAAAATTAGGAGATTTTTTTATGATCAAAATTAGAGTAATTAGTTTAATATTTGGGACAATGCCCTCTTAAATTATAATACTAATGTATCTTCCCATTTAGATCATACAACAATTTGAAAGAAAACATTACTATACTACCCTTACTTTTGACAACTAATTGCTGACTTAGACTAGAATTTTTCCCATTTAAATTAAATAATATTCAAAACTAAAAACAGTACACCTCCCACGTAAAAAGCAACTCACACACCAAATACACACACAACACACACAGCATACACGCAAAAAACACACACACTATACACAAAGCAAAAACCCTCGAAATTCTTCACTGAAGAACGCGTTTTAGCTTCGATTATTCGCTTCGACTGTTGAAATCAAACTGAAATTGCATAGCTTCGACTGATTATCTCGCTTCGACGCAATTTCGTTTCAGTTGATCCCATTTCATTAGCTTCTTCTTCTTTTTTCTACTGATTTAAGGTAATTTCTGATGTTTTTTTGTTTTTTTGTTTATTATTCATCTACGCGATTACAATAGTAGCTTTATGAAAACAATGCATGCTAATTATAACCGATTTCTAGGGTTTAAACTATTATATGCGTGATATGGAACAATCTGAAATGGGAGTTGATGAATTAGATGAAACGGGACTAATACTAGCTCGCTATTACTGTATTGAATGTTAGTTGTCCAATTTAGGTTTAATAAATTGATATAAAATTTGAATTCAATGTGATAATTAGTGGTAAATGTTATAAAATATCAAATGGGATGGTTTGCATCTGAAAATGGTATGTGTTTATTACAACACTCATTATTAATGTGTTACAGGAACAAAAATCCATAATGAAACTGTTTGTTACTAATTAGTTACTGAATTTGACTGTTTGCTACTTATCCCATTTGATTAAGTGTTAATTTGATAAATTAGCTGTAAATGGGACTGACTGCTAGCTTGTTATCAGTGTATTAAGTATTAGTTGTTCAATTTAGTGTGATTAATGAACTGAATTTTAATGTTGTAATGTGTGTTAAGCATCCCACTTACTGTAGTTAAGTGATATATTTGTGCACATAGGTGATGGGACAGAATCCCATCTAACATTGCTTGTGATTTGGTTAAGAATTTGGAAATCACATGTGAGATGGGACAAAGTCCCATCTCAACTTTGTTTGAATCTGTTTTTTCGATGTTGACTGTACTTACAGTTGTGATTCTTTGTACAGATATGACTACATACGAAGTTCGATCTTCAGTTGATGGGCTATTTACAGAACTGAAACAACCAAACATCACTAAGGCACACATACGTGCCTGCAAACCACTCCCGTTTTATCTTTTAATCAAAGAGATTTACAGGCAGACTAAAGAAAAAAAAGCATTACGAAAGGACAACACAGCTATCAACTATATTGTACAGACATATAACCCTACTACTAGAACATTTCAAATAGCAAAAAAAGGTATTAAGATTACCGAAACAGATGTCCGATTAATAATGGGCGTAGAAGGTGGACATAAGCCATTACCAACTTACAACCGAAAAGATGTTTTGTCTACTAGATGGTTTAGAAAACAATTTCCAAACCATACAGGTCAACTGAGTCCAGGTGCACTGAAAATTCGACTTAGAGAAATCGTAAATTCAGGGGATCTCAGTGACAAAGCATTGAAGAATTTTGCTCGTTTAATAAGTATTTTAGCCCTACATACCTGCTTCTACCCATATAGAGCAGGAAGAATAGATTGGACAGCCGTGGGAATATCAAGAAACCTCAAAAAGATGAGGAAATACAATTGGGCAGGTGATATGGCTGATAACCTCATGACATCAGTCAAGTTACGAAAAACTTCGGCTCTAAAAGGACCTGGATGCATGATTTTCGTAAGTTATTTACCTTTTTTAAGTAGTTTACTTTTAGACAAACATTTACTAACTTATAAATGTTATGTTCTTTAATGTAGCCATTCTTTTTTGAGCACGTAAATAGATGGGAACCGTCTGACAAATATGTGTATCCACGTTATTTCAAGTGGTTGAATGTTATACCTGCCAAAGATGGCGACAAGTTCAAGAAACAATATCTCGACACTGTTAAATCAAAAAATGTAAGTGTAAAGTTTAAGTTCAAAACAGTTTTATCGTTAAAATCATGCGTACTAAAACTTTATTGCTTTGCAGGTTAGAGAAGATGACCTAGTGCTTGAGCCATCAGAGGATCAAACTATTGAAATGGCATATGGAGATGAAGATAGTGATGAAGATAGTGAGAAAGAGGCTGATGTTGAAGGAGAGGAAGAATCACAAGATGATGAAGATCAAGAAGAGGAAGAACAAGACTATGAAGAAGATGAGGAAGAAGATAATGAAGAAGAAGAGTATGATGAAGAAGACAAAGTTGAGACATTGAATGAAGATGATGAAGAAGATATTCAGTATGATAATGATGATGATGAAGATGAAGACATGGGATCCGAAAAATCTGGGGGTGGAGATGAAGAAGAAGCTGCAAATACAACAGCTGACGATAATGTGATGTTTGATGAGAGTGTCCCGTATGAGGACAATTCAAGAACTGAAAAACCCGAGAAAGTACTTAATGAAGAACAAGAAAAAATTCAAGACCCTGAGACAGAACAAGAGAATCCGATTTCAGAGGCCGAGAAAGAGAATCCAATAGATAGACAAGAGAATCCGATTTCGGAGGCCGAGAAAGAGAATCAAATAGATGGACAAGAGAATCCGATTTCAGAGGGAGATAATCAAATAAATTGCCAACAGAATCCAATCCCCGAGAAAGATAATCAGGATGATGTCCCATATAACAATGAGACCGAGGCAGAAATCACTAATGATGTCCCACATAACGATGAACCAGGCTCGCAAAATGGGACAAGAAGCAGCTCGGATTTACACTTATTTAGCCTTGGATTATCACAAATGGATAGTGATGTTGAAACAGCTGTGAAGTATGGGTATAATGAAGGAGAAAGCAACAAAAAGGATGAAACTGAAACAGTTGGAAGGAAGGAAGAGACAAAAAATAATGAAACAAATAATGTAGACCCATTGAGTTCAATGGATGAAAAGATAACTTCAATGGAGGATAAGTTGTATACTGTGATTGAAGAGAAAGAGAAAATTAAAGCCGAGCTGAAGATAAAAGAAGAAACAATAAAATCCCTAGAGGGTCAGTTAAGAGAAGCAATGGATACTGAAAAGTTTGCAAGAGAGAATGCAGAAGATTATAGAAAAAAGTGGGAAAGTGTAAAAGAATTGTATGCTGAAGCTAATAATGAGAACAGATCACTAAAGCATGAAGTTGAAGAGCAAGAAATAGAGATGAGGGAACTAAGAGTGAAACTTGATAAAACAGAAAAGAAGCTATCACATATGGAGCCAGATGTGTACAGAGAACACTTAGAAGAACTTGAGGCAAAGCTGAAACAAGAAGAAGGTTATAGAAACGAATATAACAAAACAATGGTCATGTTGGGTGACGAAAATGAAAAATTATTTGAGCAAGTAAATAAACTACAGGCAGATTTGGATATGTTCTTACAAGAACCAGAAATAGCTGTACCACTTTCAGAAATTAGAACAAATGTTGAAGAAGAAGGTGAACCAGCAAATGTTGATCAACAACTCAACAAAAAGGGATTTAGAACAAAAATGATGGTTTCTAGGAAAAAGAAGAAAACACAAACAAACGAAGAAGACACTCAAGAAAAGGAGCCTGAGGTTGAAAAGAATGATGAACAAAAAGAACCCGAAGATGAAGAACCAATGCCTGAAACTGGTGAAAACAAAAGGAAAAAATCATCGGAGAAAAAAAGAAAGGCTGAGATTGAAAAAAATGGTAAAGAAAAAGAAGCCGAAGATGAAGAAACACCAATCGCTGAAACTGGTGAAAACAAAAAGAAAAAATCATCGGAGAAAAAAAGAAAGGCTGAGGTTGAAAAAAATGGTGAAGAAAAAGAAGCCGAAGATGAAGAAACACCAATCCCTGAACCTGCTGCTACAAAAAAAAGAAAAATATCATCCGATAAAAAAAGCAAGGCAGAAGAGAAGAAGAAAAAGAGAGCGCGAAAAGATCCCGTTACGCCTTCTACAATGGTGAAACGAGTAAAGGGTGATCGTAGAGAAGGGAGAGAAAAAGTGATGGGAAGCTCATTTGTAACAGAGGCAAAAAAGAAGAAGCTAGATAGTACCTCAGTTGGGACCTCGAAAGTTAAAAAAATGGGACCTTTAGCTTGTTCTCAAAGCACATTTGATTTGCTTCAGAAAATGGGAAACACAAAACCTGAGAATGTGAATATCTGGGAAGATGAAGATTTAAGCATCAAAGTTTCCGAAGCAATGCACCTTGCTCGAAAAGGAGAAGAAATATCTGAAAATGTATGGGATTTTTTAATATCTAATATTATATAAATAATAACTGTATATATTACTATTTACCTCTAATGGGATTTTGTATATTAGGTAATTGCTGGACTCTTGAGAATGATGCGGAAAAAGTATAACGAAGGTGAAGGTGTCGCTGTACACATTGACATTGGAAATGAGGTGAGAGTGATAATTTGCCAACACTAAGAAAAAACTAGTCTTGAATAATCAAATTTACAAAACATTGTTTAATTGTAGGTGTTTCGAAACGAAGAAGATGTTGATGGACAAGACAAATATATAATCGAGCAATTCAGGACTTTTATCGGAACACATAAATATGTATTAATCCCATACAAAGTAAAACATGGGAGTGTTAATTACTGGTCAATAATTAGTTACTCCAAGCAGGGAAATATGTTTTTTGTCCAAGACACAAACAATGGAATTGCTGCAAATAAAGCAAATATGGTGGCAGAAAGAATATTGAACAAACTTGTTGATGAAGTGCTAAAACCTGAACAACAGAAGAAGAAGAAGAAAGAACGTCCACTGGATATAAATGAGATTACATCATACGAACTTAGCGTATTCCAACCAAGGTCAACCATCAACGATTCCGGGATTTATTCCCTTATAATTGCTTCTGAAGTATACAAACACAAGTTAGTTTCCCCGAGTTACAAAAAAGGAGAGGCAGAAAAGTGGCGCGTGTGTCTTCTGAATTGGTTGATGAATGAAGATTGTGACGAGAATATTTGTGTATGCAAAAATTTGGATGAAGACTTGCATATCTATGACAATATGTAACAATTTAGTTTAAGAGATTATGTCCTATTAACTATTACTCTATATTTCTCTTTATTATGTTTGTGTGATAACTATTTTAAACTCTGAACTATGTGTGTTAGCTTTTTTAAACTCTGAACTATGTGTTTTTATATTAGTTTGTTTGTGTTTTATATACATGTGTTTTATAAGTAGGCATATTTCAGGGAATCGTCCCATAAAGATAGATGGGGATTGTCCCATAAAGATAGATGGGAAAAATGTCCCATATAGATAGATGGGATTTGTCCCATTAAGACAGAATAAATCCCAGAATGCAAAACACAAACAAATCTTACAAAAAAAATAAAAAAAGGGGACAATTTTTTTTAATGGTAGCATGCGGGGTTCGAACTCAGGATCTCAATAGTAAAGTGTTAGCGTTTTACCGCTAGGCTATGTTTATTCGTCAAACATACTTGGTTAATATTTATATATAAAAAGATAACACTAACAAAAAAATTGACTAAGACAAAGACACTAGGAGTTGTCCCATTAACACAATAGTTTATGATGAAATCTAAAATCACCACACAATTAAAGACAGAAACTCATCAAACACAAAAAAATCTTACAAAAAGAAAAAAAGGGACAATTTTTTTAATGGTAGCATGCGGGATTTGAACTCTAAATCTCAATAGTAAGGTGTTAGCGTATTACCGCTAGGCTATGTTTATTCGTCAAACATACTTGGTTAATATTTATATATAACAAGATAACACTAACAAAAATATTGACTAAGACAAAGACACTAGGAGTTGTCCCATTAACACAATAGTTTATGATGAAATCTAAAATCACCACACAATTAAAGACAGAAACTCATCAAACACAAAAAAATCTTACAAAAAAAAAAAAAAAGGGACAATTTTTTTAATGGTAGCATGCGGGATTCGAACTCTAGATCTCAATAGTAAAGTGTTAGCGTATTACCGCTAGGCTATGTTTATTCGTCAAACATACTTGGTTAATATTTATATATAACAAGATAACACTAACAAAAAACTTGACTAAGACAAAGACACTAGGAGTTGTCCCATTAATACTATATTTTATGATAAAATCTAAAATCACCACACAAGTAAAGATGGAAAACACGTTAAAACACTTGATCTATGCGTATGAAAGTTCAAAATTGTAGCACATATGAAAACTTAAAAGATACTCAATGTGTTCAACAACTAAAAAAATGCTTATTTCAAAAACTAAAAGATTATCAATAGTTTTCAAAGATTGTGATCAAATCACAGCAGTGCAAGTGGAACGATTGTGGTAACAAAGTTGCTTGCAACGACCGCAAATCCTTCTTTTCCGAGAATATTCTACTCCAGCAAGATGACGATTCTTTTTCGGCCTCCCAGGTGTTCGTTTGGTTGAAGGAGGAAATACAGTAAACTGACTGTCATAATCACTATCATCCTGAAAAGTTGAGAGAGCTGGGATACTATGAGAGTAAGTCTCCCTGAATGAGGATTGGTGGAAGTATTTATCGACATACGCAAATCTTGTACATTTTCGAGCAGATTCTATTGCTGCGACAGCATGAACACAAGGAAACCCAACGATTTGCCAGCTGCAACAAGAACAGGTACGAGAGGAAATATCAACAGTCATGATCGGATCAGAATGAACCTGGAAAACAGTTTCACTAGATGGTTTCACAACCCAAGGGCGACAAAATTTGAATTTGTCCCAGTATCTAACATCTGAATCAACTGACAATGTAGTGGTGCACAACTTCGACAACTTGTGACGTTTGACCATTTGCACCATGATCAAGTTTCGAATACTATCAATCAGTTCAGTAACAGGTAACTCACGACGCTCTTTTATTTGTGCATTAAAAGCCTCAGCTGCATTTGATGTCATTTCACCATATCGCTTGCCCTTGAAAAATGCATCACTAAAATGCTCCCTTGGCAAGCTTTTCAAAAAATCAACCGCTTTTTCTGATCCCACTTTACAATATGCTCGGACACATTTATCGTACTCTGATTCGTTAACAGCATGTGCAATATCATCCAGGTAAGACATCATAGTTTTTGTAAAGCCAGTAGAACCTTTGTATTTAGTCTTTAAATTCTTCTTCAGATGTACCATGCAAAACGCATTCGGTGAAGATGGAAAGGCAGTGCGTAAAGCCAACACTATAGCCGGATGACGATCAGATACAAAGGTAATCTTTCGGTCTGAAATAAGTGGAGCAAGGAAACTCAAAAACCTAGTCCAAGACTCACCATCCTCTGCCCGGCCAATCGAAAAAGCAACTGGAAACAAGCCTGGAAAGACAGAAAATCAGATGGGACAAAAAATATACATATGGGACAGAGTCCCATATTGACAGATGGGACAAGAATCCCATACTCAGAGATGGGATTAGAAAAAAAAAACAGAACATACCACTGTTTGCATCCTTTGCAGTAGCAATAAGTAGTACACCCTTGTATTTGTTCTTTAGAAATGTTGCATCAATGAAGAGCAATGGGCGACAAGCTCGGAAACCCGCAATACAAGCACCAAATGCAATGTGACAATTCTCAAAAGCTTGGGTTTCAGGATGAACATTTAAATACAACTCCGTAGATGGATCAACTGCTTTTAACTTCTTAAAATAAGGATAAATCTGATTGTAAGATAGACCGGCATCTCCAAAAACAGAATTCCTTGCTTTGTTAACGGCAGTATATGCACGTTTATATGATATTTCATAACCATAGCTATGTTTTAAATGTAAAACAATATCATTTGGTCTCGTAGAAGGATTACTCTTTACTTGATCCATTATTATGCCCTTAAGGACTTCAGAACTTAGATGATCACAAGTCATGGATTTCTCGGGTACACCACACGTGTGTTCTCCTCGAAACGAACGAACATAAAGCTTTAACTTTGAAACATCAGAAGTAGCGTAAATATACCAACGACATCCTGTAGCTTTCTTGTTCTTGCAATATACACTTGCTCTAGTAGCACAATTTTGATTAAAAGTAAAATCGTATCCCGTTTCGCATGAATACTTAGCAACAGTGGACCTTAACTCCGCAATACCACCATGATATATCTCACCAACAGGTTTCAATAGCTTGTCCCAATTGGCACTAAGAAGTTTCTTCTCAGTAAGAACATGACGCTCTTTATCTATACTCCGAGATTCAGTAATTTGATCACTACCTAACAAACATAAACCAGCCGATACTACTGAAGATACTAGAGAACTTGAAGAAGCAGATGTTTGTGAAGATGTAGAAGAAGGAACGGTTGCAACACTAACCTCAATAAGAAGGTTACTCAATGTAGTTGACACATTATGATGATATAACCATAAAATAGTAGCATAATCTGCTTCACCAAGCATTAAACACGACTTTTGATTGCCAAAAGTGTATCTGTATTCTAACAAGCAAACACTCAAATCTTTCCACCGGCCTATGACATAATCCTTGATCGACTGGAATGAATCGAAAAAGTCAAAGGGATACAGAGCAAGTTGATCACCATATTTAAATTCAACAATAGCATTTGATGCCATAATACAAAACCTGGAAACAATAACACACAGAAACATGAATAAAGCAATAATCCCATCTATTAATAAACTGAAACACAAATTCGTCCCACCTATAAACTGAAGAAAACATTAAAGATTGAAGCTAAGTAACACTAAACCTATAGAAGGAACTCGAATATCAACCTAGAAACTGAGGTAAGAATCAAAAAATTGCAGCGCATATCATGAATAAACAATCATGATAAAAAAAATGCAGCGCATATCATGAATAACACAATCATGATCAAAAAAATGCAGCGCAAGTAAGAATCAAACATGAATAAAGCAAAAAACACATAAAATGTCCAATCAAACAGCTAAATATATTAAAATATGCAAAAACTAACATCAACTAACACAGGACCCTAACAATTCGTAAAATTTATGAATTGAAGAAACATTGAAGAACAGAAAAACTGAAGATGGAGAAGAACGAACCTGGAGAATTGAAGATAGCGAATGAAATCACAGAATAAAAAACGAAAAATTGAAGAAGAAAACTCCTCCGCGACGAAGACGACGAACACAGTGAATCTCGATCGTATTACAGCGACTCTCGATCGTATTAATGGAATGAATGTTCTTCAATTGGAAATTAATGCAGTTAATAGTGATGAATTAATGAAGGAAGGTTTATTAATGTGGAAGATCTTTGTAAGGGAATGAATTAATGCTAAAATTAATGAAGGAAATGGGTATTTAAGCCAGCCGGCTGAGAGAAATTAAAAGAAAAAAAATGCTGACTTTGACAACTAAATAAAGACTTTGACTAGAAGGGTACCAATGTAATTGTATAACAGAAATTTGATTTAAATGGGAAACAACCTAATTTATTTGGGAAGAATCTATCACCTGTCAACATTTGGGCATAGACAATATGATCTATGATTTAATTGGGCATTTTCCCTTAATATTTTTTATAGTATGATGAAAGATAACGAAAACATATGAAACGGTAGGTCCGTCTTTTTGTCTTTTGGATTTTTTTTTTTTACATAGATGAACCATTTCCAATGTCCTGACTAATGAGCTAATTTAATGGATTTTTTTAAATTAGAAAATTAAAGAAAATAATATATATTTATTCTCCTATTTTAGTAGTAAATAATTATATTAAGAAATAAAAAAATCAAAGACCATTTTGAATTTCAAAAGAGGCGCTACTTTCGGTCTTTCTCAGCAATCTCTACTACCTGCTTCTTTCCATCCCTCTCCGTATTCCACCATTTGTCTACATAATAAGGTTTCTCTCTTGCTATTTATCATATTAATCGACTCAATTTTTATTTGAATTTGCTAATTTTAGAAACCCATTTCGCAAATTCACACTACACGGTAATCAATAATGCAATTCATTTTCCTCCATCTAACTTGAAGAATATTTGTTTTCTATTTGATTCGATAGTTTATATTAACTGTAGATGAGTTTTATTTCAGTGTTTGAGCTAACACCGTGCTCTTTCTGTTTAATTCAGGGTTTCTATTAGATAACAAATGGCACAAGAAAAGACCAATGATTATGAAGAAATTCGAAAGCAAAGGGTTCTACAAAACAAAAGAAAATTTGAGGTAAATCTTATTTATATCTTTAAGTCTGAGTATTTGTTAACCGCTTGTTTGTATTCAGTTAATTACTTTTGTTTAAAGTTGTAACCGATTCAGTAACTGCAATTAACTGCTTGTTTCTATCTCTTCTAATTCGTCTATGTTATTCAAGGATATGGGGATTTTGAATATTTCAAAAGGCCTAACTGAACTCACAAAATCAGACAAGAAACCAAAGGTGAAACCTTTATATTATCTATCTCAATTTTAATATCCCATTAACCTTGTCATATAATCTTATTACATTTAAATGTTTTATATATATAGGAGCGTGTTATCAGACCAAAACCTTACGTTACTGACATGGTTGAGCCAAGACGCTCATCACGTCCTCGAAATCCACCCCCTTCATACCAGGATGACGTAAGCATTTACACATCGTAAAAAACTATGTTGCGCAAATTATGAATTTTGATGTATTTGCAGATTGATTTTGAGCGTCCACGTATAAGGAAAAAATCCAGCTTTAGTTCTTCTTCTTGGGGAAAGTAAAGTTTTGACTTTATTATACTGCATTTTTACGATTACAAATTTACAAGAGATTTTTTAATTTTTTTTAACAGTTATCTTGCAAGACCACTTGAAGAGGTGAAATCTGCTTCATATGAGGTAAGAACAAAAGCCATTAAAAGTGCAGAGAAGCTTCAAAGCAATCTACAATCTGGAAAACCTTCTTTTATCAAATCAATGGTTCGATCACATGTTTATAGTTGTTTCTGGTTGGTAAGTTGAAATTATATTATAACTTCTTAAGTACGAAATTAAGTTTGATTTATTTTATAGGGGCTTCCTGGTTGGTTTTGTAATAAACATCTTCCGAAAAGTACTGTATCTATAGTATTAGAGAATGAAGAAGGAAGAGAATATGAGTCTGTTTTTATTGGTCATAGATCTGGATTAAGTGGTGGATGGAGAGCTTTTGCATTAGAACATAAACTTGATGATGGTGATGCTTTAGTGTTTGAGTTAATTGAGCCAAGAAGATTCAAGGTTAGTTAGTTTAAGTTTAATATAAGCTTTAATTACTTAGTAGTGTTTTGAATTAATGTTTTAATATTATCAGGTTTACACTATTCGAGCTTTTGATGAGGATACAAAAATGGATACTAAGAGAAATGAGTCTATTAGTGAAGATGAGGATATGAAAATTGATAAGAAGGTCAATGAGTCTGAATCTGTGGAGAAGACTACACGTGGTTCAGCTAGAAGACCATGGACACAAGGAAATGGAGCAGCTAATGATGTTGAAGAAACACCAATCAAGGGTAAAAAGGGTAAAAAGATTAATGAAAAGCCCGTAGTGGTAGTTTCGACCAGAATACAAAGGACACGAGGAAGGAAAGTAACTAGTAATGATGATGAAGAGACACCAAAGAAGGTGGAAAAGGTGGAAAAGGGTAAAAAGACAAATGAGAATCAGTCAAAAGAGTCAACAAAGCCTGTTCGGGCTTCGGCCCGAATATTGAGGACACGAGGAAAGTAGTTTAGAAGAGGTTTGAGAGAAGAAGTTATATTATTAAATCAACTTCCATATTTTCCATTGAATATGCTTGTTTTACTAGGTACAAGTTGATATTTTGGTGATGGGTTTGAGGTTTAACTTGTATTTGAAAGTATGTTTTTAGCCTAGACGAAAGTAGATTCTACTGCAGTATCATATTAAGACCGTGTGGATTATGCTTTTGGGGCTTTAACTTATCTTTGATTCATGTGTTGAAGTAGCAATATTTTATTATAATTTAACTATGTTCAGTTTTGTGTTAATGATCTTTTTTCTTGGGGAAGAGATTCATTGTTTTTTTTGCATGATCATAGTGAAAGTTTGATAAGGTATGGAAAAAAGAGTATTTGATAATTTGGTGCTAGTTGACTTGAGGTGTGCAAGAATAGTATGATATGCCTTGAAACAAAATTTATGTGTGAAAAATAGCATTCAGGAGTCTAACAATCATTGTGTAGGGTGTGCAGGAATTGGAAGGGTCACGATACTTAGGTTAAAAAATCATTTGGTTAAACAATGTAAGACCAAAATAAACAAAATACATTGTCAAAAACTCGCATACTAACACTATTTTTCATGATTCAATTCTTTTTTCAGAAATTTAAAATACGTAGTAACTAAATTCATATATAATTAATAAATCGAGTGGACTTGAAACTTATAATGTCAATGATGCTAAATTGGAATCTGTTATAAAATTTTGAGAAAATTTTCTTTATTCTTCCAAGTAGTTAACTTTTGAAATTAATTCAAACGGTCCTCTAATTTTATTTTTATCCAATTTTATTTTTATCCCCTTTTAATCCTATCTAGTTTTCCATCAATGAAATGTTATGTGGTTGTAAAATCCACGTGCCAAATTCCTGTGCATAGTATAAATAGGATATACTATACTATAAAAAAAACTACACTTCAAAAAAAAGTAACAACAATATCTCTTTCTCAACTTAATCGATGGCTTTTTATGGTGAATTGAAGTAAATATATCAAAGAGCATTAGTTTCAGGAAAAAAGTACTTTCGAAACTTGTAATCGAAGATCTTTGAAGCGTCGAGTATGGATTTATTTTGAAAGATTTTTCGTATTAGATGTGTTTCCTTTTTAAAATTAAGATTATAATGTATAGTATAAGCAATCTATTTGTACTCAAGGCATCTGTAAAATGGGTGTTTGTAATTAAATGAGTTTAGTCGTTTAAATTAGGGTTTATTAAATAGGCTTAGTTAATGAGTTTAGTAAATAGGTTTAGGGTTTGGGTTTATTAATTGGGTTTAGGGTTTAATTAAATATGTTTAAGTAGTAAATAAGATTGCTTTTAGTTATTTCACGAGTTTAACCTGTGTCATATAATTAAGGGTTTTTATTGTTTGTCTTTTATGACTTTAATTTGGGCAAGCTAAGTATATGTATGATTTTTTTTACTAAATTGATAATTGATTCCCTAACTTACGCATATTGTTTTGGTTTGTTTTAAAAAATAGAAGGAAATTCAATGCCTCAGGTTGGTAGGTTTATGACTCTTTTACGCACAATTTGATTATAAAACACGTAAACTAACACTTTATAATGTAATTCTTTTGCAGTGAACTTTGATTTACATATTTATTGTAGGGGAGCTTTTTATAGAAGAGAATTATGTGTGTGTGTGTGTGTGTATGGGGGGGGGGGAGATGTTTTCAATGATAATTTGTCATTATAATGAGATGTCTTTGCTTGAACTTAATGAATTTAAAAAAACTTGGGTTTACGAGCTACTTAGGATTTTTGCTATTTAAACGTTAGTAAAAATGTTGAGAGTGGTGTAACCTTTTTACAAACATATGCATATGTGTTGGAAATGAGTGTTATTACTAGTCCTGGAGTAACACTACACCTTTACTTGATTCTGAATGATGGAAATATGGATAAGTCTGAGGGTTAAAATGATGTTCATACTAATGATGAAGATGAATACGATGATAATGAAGATGAGTCTGATGAGAATTATGTTGGTGAGTCTAGTGATAACAGTGCGGGTTCATCATTGAAGTATATTGTTTATGGGTGGAGTATGATGGTGACATCTTATTTGATGATCACGTGAATAAAAGTGTACAAAGTGAATGATTAGGTATTAAGAAGGGTGGTATGTATTTAGGCGAGGAACTTCCAATTAGTGATGGGGAGTTTGAATATAATCCCATGAAGAATTGGAAAATTTAGATGGTTCTAATAAGGAAATGTGGATGTTTTTAAGAAGCATTAGAGGTTTATGCATGATCCTAAAGCTTATGATCCGAAGTTTGTAATTGGTATGATATTGAAAACAAGAAGGAGTTGAGGATAATAATTAAGTATCATGATTTCAATAATTGTACAAAATTGAAGACACAAAAGAATGATAAGACCAGAGTAAGGGTGAAAGGTGGGGAAGAAAACACGGAGATAGAAGAATAACAAAGAAAGTAATGACAGGATAATAAAATGGACACAATATTTGCGTGGTTCAGCAAATTGCCTACATCCACGGAGGTTCACACCGTTTCACTATAATATAAACCTTGAATAAGAAGAATGACCCTCTTCTATGTTCTATAAAAATCACTCTTATATTTTCTCATGTTGTATCACTCACACTCACTTTGTTGGTCTCACACCTCTCTGTAATTTTTAACACATAGTACATATATATAGGAGAGAAAACTTGGAGCCACTCACACCTCTCTTTAATTTCTAACACATGCTACATATATATAGGAGAGAAAATTTGGAGCCAAAGATAACTTGGTGTCCAAGACAACTTGGAGCCTAATAAAAGTTAAATTAGGTAACAAAGTTTCTTATAGCCAAATTAACTTGATCTCCGTCCAATAAGTCTTCATAAATATAACATTCTCCCACTTGGAGACTTATCCATTAACCAACTACGCTTGACCATCATATGAACACGGTATGAACCTCAATTAACCTTCCATACTTGAAGGCCAATTGAAACCAAACAATAGTTCAATTTTTCGATCGTAACTACCTTAGTGAACATGTCCGCTGGAATATCACTTGTATGGATCTTCTTCTATAGACTCAATATCCCATCTTCAAGAAGAGATCGAATATATGATAATTCAAACCGATATGCTTAGTCTTTTTGTGAAATATAGAATTCTTAGCAAGTTAAATTGCACTTTGACTATCACTGTACAACTTGTTATTTTCTTGATCCAGGTCTATTTCCTCCATTAAGCCTTTGAGCCAAATAATTTCCTTTGTAGCTTCTGTAGCTGCAATACACTCGGCCTCTGTGGTAGAAAGAGCAACTACCTTTTGCAACTGAGAAATCCAGATGTCTGCTGCACTACCAAGGGTAAACATATATCCCGTAGTGTTTCTTTTTCCATCTAAGTCCCTAGCCAAATCTGAATCAACATAATCGCAAAGAAAAACCTCTGGTCCTCCATAGCATAATACCCAATCTGATATAGTTTTCAAGTATCTGAATATCCATTTAACAGCTTGCTAATGAGCTCTTCCTAGATTACTCATAAATCTACTGACGACTCTCACTACGTTTGCGATATTTGGTCTCGTGCAAACAAAAGAATACATCAAACTTCCTATCGCTGAAGAATAAGGACTTTAGACATATACTCATTGTCTTCAACTGTTATAGGACATTCTTCCCTCGATAACTTGAAACAAGCTGCCAATGGAGTGCTAACAGGATTGGAATCTTCCAAATTGAATCTCTTCAAGATTTTGTCCACATAATCAACTTGAGATAGCCGAAGCTCTCTTTGTCTCTATTTCTAAAGATCTTCATCCCAAGTATTTGTTTAGCTGAATCTAAATCTTTCATTGAAAATTCCGTGGATAGATCCATCTTCAGTTTTTCATTTCTTCATATTGGATCCTGCAACAAGTTTGTCATCTATATACAAAAGTAGTATAATAAATGAATTATTAAACTTCTTGTAAAATCTAAAATGATCTAAGTCACATTTCATGTAGCCATACTGACTCATGAAATTTTCAAACTTCAAATACCACTGCCTAAGAGCTTGTTTTAGTCCATACAAGCTTTTCTTCAACTTGCACACCAACTTATCAATGCCCAATTGCATATATCCTTCTGGTTGATACATGTAAATATCTTCATCAAGATCTCCATGAAGAAAAGAAATTTTGACGTCTAGTTGTTCTAAATGTAAATCATTAGCAGCAACAATATTTAAAACAACTCTAATAGTAGTCATCTTCGGAACCGGAGCAAATATTTTATATAGTCAATACCTTCTTTTTGCTCAAAATCTTTCACTGCTAACCTGGCTTTATAACGTTGGGAACCATAATGTTCCTTTTTGAGTCTGTATACCCCTTTGTCGTGAAGTGGTTTATTTTCCTTTGGCAGTTCCACTAGATCCCAAGTTTGATTAGAATGTAAAGACCGTATTTTTCGTCAATTGCTTCCTTCCACTTGGTTTTGGCTTCAACTTACAAAGTTTCCTCAAACCATTCTGGTTCACCATTGCCAGTCATCAATAAATAATGAAGAGATGGGGAAAACGGTCTAGAGCCCTGCGAACTCTTGTAGACCTCCAAACCTTGGTAGGAGGTGTAGTGGTTCTGCCCCGATGTTTGTATCTTGAGTTTTTAGAAAATTCTTGTCAGGAATTTCATCCACCTCAATATACTATTTATCAGACTGTTGCACTAATTTACATTGGTCTATGTCCCTGTATAGATTATTCTCATTAAAAACAACATCCCTGCTTTTGATAGTTTTTCAAATATCTTTATCCCAAAGGCGGTACCCAAACTGATCAACACCATAACCAATGAAAGTGAATTTTATAGATTTAGAATCAAGTTTATTTCTATTCTGGGGATCAATATGAACGTAAAGGTACAACAAAAAACTTTCAAATGAGAAGAGTTTACCTCTTTTCTGGTCCAAGCTTCCTCATTAATTCCCCTTATCCAAAGGTAATGAAGGCCCTCTGTTTATCAAAGGTATCACGGTACTAACTGCATCTGCCCAATATTTTTTGACGATCCAGCATAGAGTCTCATATTTCCAACTATCTCCATAATTATCTTATTCCTGTGTTCGGCTACGCCATTTTGTTGGAGTATGGAACAGTTTTCTCCCTTCTAATAGCATTTTTTCAGCAGTAGTATTTAAACTCCTTGCTGCAGTATTCTCCTTCATTATTTGACCTCAAACATTTTAATTTCAACCTTGTCTCAATCTCAATAAGAGCTTTCCATATTTTGAATATTTCAAACACATTAGATTTATTTTTCATGAAATAAACCCATAACTTTCTTTTACAATCATCAATGAAAGTAAAAAAATAAATAGAGCCTCCAAGAGAAGGTACCTGAGTAGGACCACAAACATCAGTGTGCACCAATTCAAGTTTGTAAGACTTTGGCGTTCTTTCAACCTTTGTGAAACTAACTCGTTTCTTCTTCCCATATATAAAATCTTCAGAAAGATCAAATTCAACATATTTTAGGCATGGAAGCTTACATTTTGAGTGAAGTATTTTCATAACCATCTCGCCCATATGTTCAAGCCTGCAATGCCATATTTTGAATGCATACCATTGGATGTGACCTAAATTGATTGTTCTTACCGGATGTAAGATATAAGTTGACTTCTTTATTTCCCCAAGCTACTACTAGAGATACCTTAGTAATTCTCCATGAGTTCGTAGTAAATGATGTGGAATATCTATCATCCACTAGTTGTCCAACTAAAATCAGATTTCTTCTCAAATCTGGCACAAATCTGACATCATTTCATCAGAGTGTTGACCCATTCAACAATTTTATTAGTACGCCTCCTTTTCCGATAATGCTGCAACTCACATTATCACCTAAGTATACCTTTCCAAGGTCTCATTTTACAAAGGTTGAGAAAATCTCCTTTTGACCATTTGCATAAAACAAAGCACCTGAATCTATTATCCAAGACTCGCTATGTGTATCTAATGATAAAATTAATACATCCTGTAATGCTTCAGTAATATAGAAGGCATTAAGTTTCTCACCTTGATTGTTCCCTTTTTTATTTAGGGCAAAACAATTTCGCTTGTAATGTCCCATCTTACCACAATGCCAACAACCTTTGTCTTTTTTGTTACCCTTTGTATCTTGGCGATGTTTGGAATTTCTTCTACGATATTTTGATTTTCCTCGCACAAACGCTTGACCCTTGTTGTTATGTCCACCACATGATCAAGACCTTCCTCTACTATTAACATTAAAAACCGTTCCAGAATATTCAACAAAGTTTCTTATTTGCATTTCCTTATTGAGAACGACATCAATAACATATGTAGCTCGGAGTTCGATTAGACCTTTTGAATTACTTAAGGCCATAACCATACCGTTCCACGAGTCGGGCAAAAATACAAAATTAAAAGGGCCTTGACTTCATCTTCAAAATTAATACATGTGTAAGACAACTGACTAGGTATGGAATTTACCTCATTCAGATGTTCAGCAACATCTACGCCTTCACCCATCTTCATGTTGAACAAACGCTTCATTAAATAGACTTTCTTTGATGTTGATGGTTTCTCGTACATCCTCTTTAAATTTGTGATTACATCTTTTGTGGTCTTTTCATTTTTAATGTTGAAAGCAACTAATGGCATTAGAGATAAATATATTTTTCCTAATGCATTTCTATCCAGGATCTCTCAATCTGAGTCGCTCATCGTTGGTGGTTTTTTCTTCTTCTGCCAAGAGGTAGAAAAAGATATTTTTGATACAAATAGTCCTCTACTTGCATCTTCCATAAACCAAAATATAGGCCATTGTATTTCTCAATCTTGACCTTCCCTTCGTCTACCATTACTCCCACTTGAACTGAATCTCTGATACCAGTTGTTAGGAAGAAAAAACACAGAGATAGAAAAATAACAAAGAAAGTAATGACAGAATAAAAGAGACACACGATTTACATGGTTCATCAAATTTCCTACATCCATGGAGGTTTACACCGTATCACCATAATATAGAAAACCTTGAACAAGAAGAACAACCCTCTTCTTTGTTCTACAAGAATCACTCTTATTTTTTCTTACAAGTGTATCACTCACACTTCTCTATAATTCCTAACACATACTACATATATATAGGAGAAAAAACTTGGAGCCAAAGATAAATTGGTGTCAAAGACAACTTGGAGCCTAAAAAAAACTAAATTAGGTAACAAAGTTTCTTGATCCCCACCCAATAATTCTCCATAAATATAACATGAAATGTATTACTTCAAGTCATTGTAAATGGTTTGTAATAGTATCCAAGTTGAAGGACTAAGGTGCTTTTCAAATTCAGGCCTATAAGAGTACTCACACATGTAGAAAGGCTATGAATCACAAACAACTGACCTTCACTAACCATAACCAAATTTAATTAGAGACTTTGAGGGTAAACATGGAGATGACAATGTTTAACTTCATGATATTGGTGTACAGGGAATACAATGTCAACATTGCCAAAAAAAGTGTATAACACATTCACGAAGGTGGGGATTCCTATCAATAGAGAGTATGAATTTTAGTACAAAAAATGCATGATTACTATGTAGAATTGTTATTAACAAATCCAAGATCTACTATATTTCTTGAAATTAAAGAAGATGATGTAGGAGTGGAGAAATTCAAGAGGTTCTTATGTCGTTTTGAAGGTTTGAGGCAAGGTTATAAGGTAAGGTGTAGGAAAGTTTTGGGGCTTGATGGTTTACACCTAAAAGGAACACACCCTGGTGTAATTTTAACTGATGTGGGTTTTAATGCTAACAAGTGCATACACATGGTCATGGTTTATGTAGCTTATAGTGGAGGATCTAACAATATCTTATCAAGAGAATTGGATGCTAATCACTAATAAACAAAAGGTATTGCACTAACAATCTATTTTATGCAATTATTTGAATTGTAAACTTATTGGTCTTTTAATTGTGAAGGGTCTATGTCTAGCTATTGAAGAGTTATTGCCTAGGATAAAGCGTAGGCATTGTGTCAGACATTTCAACAACAACTTCAAGAAAATGTTTGGTGCAATGATTTTCAAGGATTTAATGTGGGAGGCTGCAAAATGGCCATACTTGGAGAATTTTAGTGCAACAATAACAAAGATACATGACTTAGATATTAGAGCATATGACTTACTATTAGAAACACTCCTCAATACTGGGCTAGAAGCGAATTTAGAACGCCCAAAATGTGATTTATTGATTAACAACTTGTCTGAGGTGTTCAACTCTAATATTTTACTGGAAATGGATAGTTCTATAATCGCGATGCTAGAAAAGATATGGACCTACTTGATGAGGAGGGTGAAATTTAGAAGGGAATGGATGCTTGATTGGGAAGATGACGTGTTTCCAAAAATAAGGAAATATCTTAACTTTGTGCATTGTAAATGTATCGTTTGGAACTGTGAAGGTGCTGGACAAAGAATGTATGAGGTGATTCATTTAATAAATTGTTAGAATGCTGCTGGTCTAGGTGCAAAACTTGTTTACAGAAGATGTGATCTTACTAGACTCCTTTGTGCACATGCAATCAGTGTGATGTCTTATGTAGGCTTGGAATTAGAGGAGTTTGTTGACCCTTGCTAGAGGAATTACATACATGAGCGAATATAATATTCTAATCTAACTTATACTTTGCTCTAGCATGTGGCCTAAAATAGTTAAACCAGACTTGCAGGCTATTATTGCTTAGAAAACAACTAGGTAGACCCAAAAAAAAAACAAGAAGAAGGAGCCTTGAGAAGATACAAGTGTCGCTTCTAATCAACATAGTGGTCAACCAAGAAGTCAACCACATGGTCAAGAAACTCTCTAGAAAATTAGTAAAAAGGGTTTTATCGTTAAGAGCCCTCTTTGCAAAAAATCTAGACACAACAAAAGAACTTGCAAAACTACTAGCGTAATGGAGCTAGATAATACAAATTCGGCAATACAACCAAGTTTAGAGGCTACACTGGATCAAAGTCAACCAAGTAAAGAACCCAATCTGGAGAAGATTCAACTCACTAGAGAGACGCATTTGCCTTGATTAGAAACCGGAGGCAAATACTTTCATTAGCCAACCATTTGTTAACATGGTGGATGATAGTTTGGATCAACATGAAAATAGTGATTTCAATGATTTACTTGCTAATTTAATGCAAGATCAGGAGCAACTACTTCAAGTTAAATGAGAAATATGTTTACTTTGTACTTGATTACTTAAAAATAATCACTAAACCGAGTTTCGTTTTACATAATATACATGATAATCTAATGGATGAAGAACCCACTCAAGTGGATTAGGTGCTATAAGCTAAACCTAAAAGTACTACAAGGAATCCAAGAGTGGGACTGAAGGTCATATATAGATGCAACATATGTTTGAAATTCGGTCATACATCCAACAATCATCCTACAAAGAAGTAACCAAATTTGAGACAATCAAATAGATTGGTAACTTTAAAGTTTATACTATTAAGGTATTAGAAACTCTTTGTAACAAATTTTAATTTGTACGCTTCAACATATGGATCTATCTCAAGCTATATATCAAAATTGTTGGGTAGTACATGTGGTCCATCTGAACGTGAATATGTTAATTTAGTTCCACCTTTCACTAGCACTTCTAGGCCTTCATTCTTACCTTATGGTAAGGGAACTTACATGAGAGATTTTATACCTAACACATGTTTAAAACAAGTCAAGGTGGGAAAAAAGAGATTTAAAAAGTGCACCATTTCAATGGAAAGGTAAAAATGCAGTTACCTTGAAGACAGTGCAAGAAATTTCAATATATATATATATATATATATATATATATATATATAAAGAATGCCACTGAAAAAAAAGAAAGCATACACTTAGTTCTTTATGTAATTTGTAAGAATGCCTTAAGTATTGTAATACTTTGATGTTTTTGTTGGATTGGCTACGACTTCTATTTAAGGTTTTGGATAGACTAAAGTGTGGAAGGGTTGTTTTGAATGTAATATTTTGGATAAAATATTTTCAGATTGGTTGGCGCTTTATGTTAAGGATGGTATTGTGTTTTGCATTTGTTATGGTTGGTGAAGTATGCCAAACTTTGGTCGGTGTGTATTAATGTTATGGTCTTTATTGAAATTTGCAGAGGAAATGCTCTTTAAATTTATTATTTGTCCACTTTTTTTTGACATGCATAGTGCACAATGTGTTGCATTAGGGAACACTTACCTTTAAATATTGTGAGAATAGTTATTTGCAATTTAGTCCTTATATAACCATGATTGTACAATTCAGTCTCTATTAACCATCAATTGTAATTTAGGACCTCACTAATGATATAATTGCATTTTATCCCTGTAATCAATCAATTGCAATTCGAGGCTCACCTGTGATATTATTGCATCTTAGTCCCTGTATATATAAAAGTTTGTAATCCAGGATCTTAGTACTAATATAATTGCATTTAAGCCCTTACGTAATCAAGAAATTGCAGTCCCCATCTATGATATGATTGCATCTCAGACCCTATATATACAATAAATTGCAATCCAAGACCCACAATTAATATAATTGCATTTCATCCCCTATGTAATCAAGCAATCACAATTCACGACCCCACCTATGATATAATTACATATTAGTCCCTATATATACAATAAATTGCAATGTAGGACCCACCTAATTATGTAATTGCATTTAAGCCCCAATTTAATCATGCAATTGCAATTCATCTCAATCCCTAAATATACAAGAAATTGAAAACCATGATCCCACTAAAGATATAATTGTATTTAAGCCCCTATGTAATTAAGCACTTCAATTTCAGTGATCCACCTATGATATAATTGTATTTAAGTCCCTATATAATTAGAAAATTACAATACATGATTTAACTAATGATATAATTGCATTTAAGCCCCTACGTAAAAATAAAATTGCACCAAATTCCCTTTAAGATTATATATTTCCATTTGTTAGGTAAAATTTCAATTCATCGCCTAAATTAAGTATAACTTGCTTCAAGGTCGTCTATTTTAATTGAATTGCATCATAAAGCCTATAATACATTCACCTTATATTGCATTTCAATCTATGTGTTAATGCTAAAATGACACGATAATACATTTCATTATTCCATTAATATTTTCATATCATAACAACTTATAGAACACATCAATCACATTAATCAAATTAATTAATACAACAATGGAAGCAAAATTTAAATCTGAGCACAAATCATCATTCTCCATATTTTACAACTTCCCCATTTCGTCTTCGTAGTCACTCATCCTCTTCAGCAACCCAGGAAGTTCTTCTATGGAGCTAGGACACACGAGATCCTCAATCATTCAAATAAACCGTATTTGTGATTTCTTTGATAGTAATAGCATCCAATAAACCTTTTGATGTCTCCCTAAATGTTCTAATTTTATGCCCTTGGGAGACATCATTTTTGGTGTTTATTTGATTAATTTGATAGACTTTTGGGCTAAATATGCAATAATCCGAATTTCCTCTTTTATTTCTAGTATTTTTGATTTATTAAACTTTTGCGCGTAATCTTGTGTATTTTAGTGAAAAGTTTGTAGGTTTTGAATATTAGCTAGGAGAGGAACACGAGAATAAAGTCAAAGATCGTGATATGGAGTCAAAGCTTGAAGATAAATTCCGAAAAGAATTATATTTAGAAGCTGCAAATCTGGAAAACAGGCCAAAGATTGCTGATTTTGAGGCACTTACGAGTTGATTTAGCCACTGACCTTTTAAGAGATTATGTTCCTTATCGAGTTACGGAAATTTAGCAAGTGATTTGAGGTCAATCGGAGTTATAACGAATCGGCTAGAGCTGTTTTAGTGGAGGTGGTGCAGCAGTTACGGGATTTGGGTTTAATTAGTGGACTTGGGCTTTTCTAATTTTCACTTAAACCTTAAGTAAAAGCCCTAATCCGGGTTTATCATTATAAATAGGCTTTTAGACCTCATTATTCAGCACCTCTCATTATATTCTTCAAATTAAAACATCATTAGAAGAGAGCGTCAAGAAGAAAAGAAGTTTGGAGCTGGAGACGGTCTATATCTCCACGTTGCAGCCAATTCATCTTCCTAATTAGGTTTCTATTTTCCTTTCTGTAAAACAATTATGAATTCCTTTTTATTTATTTTCTTAGTTTTTCCAATTATGAGCTAATTTTAATTAGTGCTTGAGATCGCATTATGGATTGATTTTGATTCTATTTCATTCTATGCTTTTGTATTTGGGATTTTTACAATTGAAATCAAATTGGGTATTAGGTATTTTTCATTAATTTGTTCTTAATAACTATAATTGACGTAATTAACCAATCATAGGTCTTAGTATCTAGGCTATTCCAATTAGTGGCGATTGGATCACCTTGACGGGGGGTTTAGGTACAGAAATAATTAATGAATGTAGGATAGAAATAATTTGACTCTGACGAGCGTAATTAATCCTATGGCCAATTGGGTAAAATAAACGTAATCACTTAAGAATGGACTATAATCACCCTGACGGGGTTTGTAGCATTTAAGAGTAGCTCCTTAGTCCACCCTGACGGGGGTAAGGATGATCTTAGAATCCCGACCATTACTTTTTACCAATTTGTCCCTTAAACGAATCATGGAATAAATAAGAGTTAGATGAAATCCTTGCGTATCTCAAGTGCTGCTTTCTCATACTTGCGTTTTACTTTTATTTACTTGCGTCTTAGCTTTTAATTGCAATTTCCATTTAGTCTTTCATTACTTAGAATAATAAAAACAAACAAACAATCATTATATCTTTACTTGCTTTCATAAGTGCAATCAATCATTAATAGATAAGCATTGTAGTCAACCATCCCGTCCTTGGAACGAATCTGTTTTATCAACTATATTACTTGGGACAACCGTACACTTGCGGTTGTGGTTCGATTATTTATTGCATTTATTTTAGAACACACAAAGGACCACCAAGTTTTTGGCGCCGCTGCCGGGAACGGTAGCGTGTGACCACGTTGTTTATCCTTTAGTGATTAGTTGCATTTTTATTTTCAGTTTTACGCTTGTGTTTGCTTTGTTTTTACAGGTGCTTTATTCAGGTAATGATCAAGAAATTTAATTAAAGATGTATAAAGAACATTACCCAAATCCTGGTCCATTTGACTATTGGGAAGACTCTTCGGGACAACAACAATGGGGTATTAATTCTTACCAAGAACCTTATCAATACCCGCAAGAGCAAGGATGGAACAATCAATGGATCGGGAATAACCAACAACAAACACCATATCACTATCAACACGAACATGAATGGAACAACCAGTGGGTTGAAAACATTCAACAACCTCCACCTTCACCACAAATTTCCCAGTTATATAGATCAGTTACAGAACTCATGAGCTTATATGAACAATCGCAGAAGTTGACAGATGAAAGAAATTCCCGCTTGCAAAGAATGCAAAAAGAGCTAGACGAAATGGAATCCATAATTAATTCTCAGCATTTTGCCAATAGTATCAAGTCTTATGAAGATGGAAGAGATCAACCGGAAGAAATAGTTGAGGAGGAGGTGCTGAAGGAAGATATTAGTTCTAGTGATATGAACACCATGCCGATTATAAATGAAGACCACCATGTGGTTGAGGATCTTGTTAGCATGGGGGAAGAGGGAGTAGCAACGCAAATCCTAGAAGCTAACACAGAGATTGCTATTCCCAAGGCGTATACACATGATCAAGATATAGAACGCAAACAAGAAGAGGTGGAGATCGAGGTTATAGAAAATCCAAAGAAAGAATATTATGAGGTAATAGTGGAAGATTGGGTTGAAAGTGAAGACGAATGTGAAATGGTTGGAGAATCAATCGAAGAATTAAAGGTTAAAGAAAAAATAGAAATTGAATATCCGCCACAAAAAGTTCACCAATCACCATCTCTACCACGAATCATTATTAGAGATGAAAAATCAGAATCACCTCCACTACCACAAATGATCAACATGTGTTATACAAGCAAGGCGCCACACCGCGAGAGCAAAAAGGCAAGAAGGAGCACCTACCCACCATATTTTAAAGACGAATCTGAGATTGAAACAAGGAATAAAAATAAGCTTATACCGTTGAGAACGGTTATCTACTCCAATGTGGTGGAAAATGAGTTTCGTCGTGAAAGTAAGAAGGCGAAACGAAGTACTTACCCACCCCCTTTCAGAGATCGATTGAATAGTATTATAAGGGGGAAGGTTCTAAAGCTTTTACATCAAGGAAGAGGCGGGTTTAAGCGGAGGAACACCGCAAGGGCCTCAATACCATCTTCATGGAAGGTAACGCGTCGAACTTAAAGACGTAATAAACAAAAGTGCTTCTTGGGAGACAACCCATGTTTTAAATTGCTTTCATGTCTTTTAAATTCTTAGAGTAAATTAGAGTAATGGTTCTTTATTTAGTGTTTATTTTTAAGAAATGAGAAAGGTTGGTGTTTTTGATGATTACAGGAGTAAAGGTCATGAGTTTGGGGTAGTTAGGTTATCAGCAACTTCGGAAGATCATAACTTGATGCTCGGAGGTCGGAATTAACTTTTTCTTGAGCCTAAACCGCATAACTTTTCGAGCTCTATCCAATGGTGAAGTCGAAAAGTTCAGATAAACAGCTAAAAGTTTCTGACCACTGCGTCACAGCATGACTGCGTCTTCATTCGCGCCAGCGACGTGCCGCCGGCATACCGGTCAGATGACCGGCTAGCCGGCCGATGACGATGATGTTTCTAGTTACTGCGTCAGCAACGACGCAAGAGGCTTGCGTCAGAGGTAGAAAAAAAAATCAGAGAAAAGTTCGGCAAGCGATATCTTTGCGCTCGGCTGTCCGAATCAGGTGATTTTTTAGCCTAAACTGCATAACTTTTCAAGACCTAGCTGTTGGGGAGGTCGTCGTTCCCGACCGGCTAGCCGGTCATCTGACCGGCATGCCAGTCGTGGTCTCGGCGAAAACAAACCTAAAGCTTAAAAAACCTTATTTTTTCCCTCTCCTTTGGCCTCCAACACATGAAACACCATTGATGACGAACCAAAGCTCCAAAAACACTCAAATTCCATCATCAAAACACCAATATATCACCAATCCTTACCTCTAAACATTATCCCAACACATAATCAATCACAAATCTTTCCAAAAACACCAAGAAATTCAAGTTTGAATCCAAAAATTTCTTCACCAAAGCTCAAATTATATCCTTTAAACCTTTCCAACACCATAGATATTAAATACCCATCTCAAATAAATCACCAATTCCACTACTGTGCCACTTTCAACAATATCAAGAGACACAAATTTCATCAAAAGCTTTGGTAATTTGAAGGTTGGAGATTGCAAGTGCAAGGTATCAAATCATCATAAATTCCATGGCCAATCCGGTAAAATAGCTAGAACTATTCTTTTATTTCTATTACCAGTTGGGAATTAACATTTATTTTAGTTATTTAGCGGAGGAATTGTGAATTGTTTGAGCCTATTAATATTATATATTTTGCAAGTAATCTTTAAGTAGGTGAAAAATTGAGTTTGGGGTCATCAAAGATGACCATGAAGGTTGGAAAAGGTACGAAGAACATGATGAAGATAAAAAGTTGGATTTTGAGGAAAGATTTTCGTAGAAGAGATGATGATTTAGAGGGTTAGGAAATGATGAAGACTTGGAAAATATGACAAAAGAGTTCGAGGTAATGAAGAACACTTTAATCAAGATGAACGCAACAAATACATGATCTTTTAAGCTTGATAAAGAAGTATTCAAAATTTCAACATGAGACTACACGTAATCGGCCTAGTGTCGATCCAGATATGTTTTCCAATCCTTTTCTCATTTAGTGTATATTATTTTAATTGCTTTATTGAGTCTTTTCGAGTCGTGGGGACACGACTCATTTTTGAGTTTGGGGTGGGGTTCGTTGCCTCATCCCTGTTTTTATGTATTTATTTGTTTTTAATTGCTTTCAATAAATTAAGTAGGAGTTGCGTTTGACTGTAGAAGATTTTAAATGTCCCTTTTAAGCATACTTTTGATGAATCTATGATAGTAAATAGTGGACCTTAGGGAATAACATAAAACGCACTTACAATTGCATGCGGACATAGATAATGAATAGGAAAAATTAATGAACAATGCAAAAGAAGTAAGCTTGTACTTAAGGAAAATGTTTGGTTTGTAGAACGTGAGATCTAAATTAGTAGAGAACCCACTTAGATATGAACTAGAGACGAACCATGTAGTTAGGAAAATGATAGGGGCAGTTCTTTGTTAGCCATTTGAAGCCTTTTAGCTTGCTATCCCTTATTATAATTTTATCCGTCTTAGCCCAATTTTGAGCCTTAAGCCTTTCTTTTGTAGCCACGATATAAGCCCATTATCCCTTAGATTATTAAGCATGACCAAATGACCCGCACTTGAATCACGATCCTGAGAACTGTCTCGAGCTTGAGTTTGGGGTGGAGGGTCCACATTTGGGAAGATACATTGGGAAGGGATTATATGTGTTTGTATTAAGGCACAAAAATAAAAGATGATATTATTATTTGTAACCCTTTGCTGGGATTTGAAAAAGAAAAAAAAAAGAGAAAAGAAAAAAAATTATAAGAGACATGACCTTTCAAATCAAAATGATGGTCATGGGTATCTTGTACAAAAAAAGAAGAAAAGAAATGAAAAAGAAAATAAAAAGAAAGAAAGAATAAAATAAACCGGAAAAGTGGAATATTTTGAAAAATCATCTTAGTTTATATTGGGTTGACATGGGGACGCAACATTATCGCGTCAAATGGGTTGAGTGAGAACATTATATGAGTGTAAACTCAAGCTCGTGGACAGTTGTTGATGGTAAGTGAGGAGAGAGCCAAAAGCTCACTTCAAATTTACCAAATATACATACCACACCGTCCCTAAGCCTACGCTAAAACCGTAAAGTCCTCGTGATTCCTAGGTGCATGGTAAGTTAATAGGTTGTATACTAAGTGGAGCGTTCAAAGCGAGTAAGGATCGAGGAACAAACTATAGCCATCATAATGAGATAAGTACAAGTGTAACCTTCTAGCATTGCAAAGTTAATTTTATGATTGAAGTTATTGGTGTTTGATGTTGCATGATTAGTGTATGTGTATGTTAGTTCTTAATGTTTGCTATATGAGATTTCTCTTTAGAATTGCTTTAGGGTGTATTTACTAGCTAGCTTCTATTTTCTCTTGCATCTACTTCATTCCCCTTGTTTTTAGTTTTGCTTTGTCGGGACTACAAAGGTTTGAGTTGGGGGTCTTGATGTCTCCCTAAATGTTCTAATTTTATGCCCTTGGGAGACATCATTTTCGGTGTTTATTTGATTAATTTGATAGACTTTTGGACTAAATATGCAATAATCCGAATTTCCTCTTTTATTTCTAGTATTTTTTATTTATTAAACTTTTGCGCGTAATCTTGTGTATTTTAGTGAAAAGTTTGTAGGTTTTGAATATTAGCTAGGAGAGGAACACGAGAATAAAGTCAAAGATCGTGATATGGAGTCAAAGCTTGAAGATAAATCCCGAAAAGAATTATATTTAGAAGCTGCAAATCTGGAAAACAGGCCAAAGATTGCTGATTTCGAGGCACTTACGAGTTGATTTAGCCGCTGACCTTTTAAAATATTATGTTCCTTATCGAGTTACGGAAATTTAGCAAGTGATTTGAGGTTAATCAGAGTTATAACGAATCGGCTAGAGCTGTTTTAGTGGAGGTGGTGCAGCAGTTACGGGATTTGGGTTTAATTAGTGGACTTGGGCTTTTCTAATTTTCACTTAAACCTTAAGTAAAAGCCCTAATCCGACTTTATCATTATAAATAGGCTTTTAGACCTCATTATTCAGCACCTCTCATTATATTCTTCAAATTAAAACATTATTAGAAGAGAGCGTCAAGAAGAAAAGAAGCTTGGATCTGGAGACTGTCTATATCTCCACGTTGCAGCCAATTCATCTTCCTAATTAGGTTTCTATCTTCCTTTCTGTAAAACAATTATGAATTCCTTTTTATTTATTTTCTTAGTTTTTCCAATTATGATCTAATTTTAATTAATGCTTGAGATCGCATTATGGATTGATTTTGATTCTATTTTATTCTATGCTTTTGTATTTGGGATTTTTACAATTGAAATCAAATTGGGTATTAGGTATTTTTCATTAATTTGTTCTTAATAACTATAATTGACGTAATTAACCAATCATAGGTCTTAGTATCTAGGCTATTCCAATTAGTGGCGATTGGATCACCTTGACGGGGGGTTTAGGTACAGAAATAATTAATGAATGTAGGATAGAAATAATTTGACTTTGACGAGCGTAATTAATCCTATGGCCAATTGGGTAAAATAAACTTAATCACTTAAGAATGGACTATAATCACCCTGACGGGGTTTGTAGCATTTAAGAGTAGCTCCTTAGTCCACCCTGACGGGGGTAAGGATGATCTTAGAATCCCGACCATTACTTTTTACCAATTTGTACCTTAAACGAATCATGGAATAAATAAGAGTTAGATGAAATCCTTGCGTATCTCAAGTGCTGCTTTCTCATACTTGCGTTTTACTTTTATTTACTTGCGTCTTAGCTTTTAATTGCAATTTCCATTTAGTCTTTCATTACTTAGAATAATAAAAACAAACAAACAATCATTATATCTTTACTTGCTTTCATAAGTGCAATCAATCATTAATAGATAAGAATTGTAGTCAACCATCCCGTCCTTGGAACGAATCTGTTTTATCAACTATATTACTTGGGACAACCGTACACTTGCGGTTATGGTTCGATTATTTATTGCATTTATTTTAGAACACACAAAGGACCACCACCTTTGTAGCTAGATTATCTTCTATTCTTGACATAATACTCCGATCAGGAAAACCTCAATAGGAATACGATTGCATATTGTCTGAATTGGGTTCTTTCTTAAATTTTTAACCTTCAACTTTTTTGATACTTTAATTACATTTTTTGGAAAGTTTTGAAGTTCTTGCATTTTGTAAAGGAGAAGTAAATTCAAACCTTAAAAAATGTATTTTGAAGGAAAATTAGAGTCTATATGTAAAGGAATATATATATATATATATATATATATGTGTGTGTGTGTGTGTGGGGGGGGGGTGTGTGTGTGTGTAATGACAAATCAAACGTAAAGAAAGAAACAGTAATAAATGCAACCTCAGCATACTAAATACCTATTATACCCTCTAATATGAAACTAATTACTAAAAAACACCTACAACGCCACCACTGACGAAACTTCACTAACAAAAAAATGGGGGATAAAAAACAAAGTTGGAGGACCATTTGGGTATCTTCAAAAGTTCGAGGACCGTTTGCAGAACTGTCTTATACTTGGAGGAACAAAAAGGTTTTATTTCTATAAGATTTTCGTTGTTATAAAATTTAAGAAAAGAATTCGAAAAATGGTAATTAATTTATAACAACATAAAAAAAGTGAATTTGCGCTCCTGAATCAATATCTACCATAATGAAAATGTAAGATCATTGCTAGATTTTGCAATTTTAAATCCATAACTAAGCACTCAAACATATAACCGACCCTTCAACAATATCGGTGATATGGACAAAATTATCCATCTTAGAGATATCTTGGAGCATGCTCGGTGATATCTTTAAGTCAGCTCGAATTAATTCGTCATATAGATATCTTTGAGGATGGAAAAAATCTGAACATGAAGAATAATACGATTAGGTTGGAAATAAGATACAATTGCTTCTTCGAATTCAACTCAAAACTCACCATATCACCATATCACCTATTACAAATGTATCCCAAGATCCAACTAAGGATACAAAAATAATATTATATAAAAAAGTGAATTGTTATTTTTTTTTTTTTTGGACATTGTAAGGGTGCTAACGCACCCAAAAAACACAAGACACGAAATTAGCCTATCCCTAATTTCCTAAAAGCAAGAGATAAATCGAAAATACTACACGTATTCCGAAAAGCAAAAGTTGCCGTGTGTCTAGCCTCCTTCGCCAATTTATCCGCATTCCTGTTGAGCTTCCTATTGATGTGTTTGAAGGAGATGCCTCCGAGCTCTTCAGACTTACGGGTAATTCTTTGTAGGATGGGTTGGATATTCCAACGAGCTGCTGACACTAGCTTGATACCTTGAATAATCTCAAGGTTGTCTGAGTGAATTGTTATTTAAAATCCAAAAATATATTTTCTCACTCTTAAAAAGTCCATATTTTTTGTCCCCAAAATATCCAGCTAGTAATTTTTTAGATTTATCTTTTAATGGGCGACTGTGTAAAATTGATGTGAAACTTATTAGACAACTCATTTGTTGGGTGAACTTTTTGGGTCAATATTTCTATATATAAAGCATCCTTCAAGATGACAAAGAAAAAAAGAATCAATAATTACAAATTAAACAATAATTAATAATGTTTAACCTAATTTTGATATTTGATTTTTTTTTTTACATCAACCATCATCTTATTCATCAAGAAACTTTAACCAAAAAAAAAAACCTATACTTATTTCATCAATATCTCCATATTCGTCGACACAAACCTTCACCATCATAAAAAATAACATTTGAGCTTTGAAACATAGAGTCAGCTTGATTACTGAATTGTCGAACATCTCCGAGATCTCCATTCTCTGACGATCATCTTGGCACAACTATAAAAGCGTATCGCCACCATCAAAGACATGGAAGATTTTACTACGGACTTTAAATGAAAGCGCAACACCGACATCAAAACCATGTAAGCTAAACACTTACGACACCACATAAAAAATTCTGAAATGTCCACCCACTGCCAAATATCTTGACGCTTGCTGGAATACAACCATCACAATTGATCATCTTCTTCAACGAGTTTGCACCACACCAACTTTTTGACGAGTTCAAATCAAGAATCTCGAAATCACAGTGTGTTTGTGTATATGTTTTTGTATTGATTATGATTAAACCTACAGAGTCTATATGATATATGATATATGATTTATGAGGGTATGAAGAATGTTGGTATGATTTAAATAAAAAAAATACCCTTTAGTAAAAAATTTGGCCTATATGAAGAACATTGAGAGAAACAAGAAGTCGAAGAGCCTTTCGATTATATTATGTATTTACAAAAAATGTTATAGACTACTTCGCAGAGACCAAGAGGACCTAGGATCGAATCTCATTGGAGTCAGAATGACTCCGAGTCCAAAGTGGCTCTCAGATATACAAAAAAAATGTTATGTACTTGTTTTCATTTTTTAACATGTATTAGTTTTGTATAAAAATTCAAGTTGAATAATATATCTACACCCATTGAAAAAATCATACATGTAAGACTTCCATCATATATCTATTAATGAATCTTAGCTATTAATATAATAAATGACAAGCGAAATTAGATTATATGAGTAGTTACTATAGTAAATATATATAAACCTAAACATAGAGTAAGACTTTAAAATTATATACTTGTCTTTGTATCTATTCACATTCGCTTTCCTTCCAATTTAACTTTAACCATTATCGTAAATTCCACATAATATGGATTGTGTAAATAAGTTATCACTGATTAATAAATCACTCTCAGGTGTTATACTATAATGAGGATCTCCTATTATCTATAAGAAAACGTCGAAATTACTCTTTATATTTCTGATCAATCCTTACAATTTATTTGACATTTTTCTCATCAATCTCTTTTCCAAAAGATTTTGTATCCTTTGCACTCCCTTACAAGTGTATTTCTAGAAATTATTATTATTGTTCATCCACACTTATTACACTTACTATATAGGAAGTGGTTCACTTTACTCAAATATAGACTGTTCTTTAGTTTTTTTTTGTTTTCTAGATCCATTTCCCACAATAACCATGTAACCTATTCATCTATTTGTTATGATTATTGGGTCTTTTGTTTCTAATGTATGACCTCATATTACCCTGCTCACCCTTAAACCCCACACACATCCCTCACCTTGTTCATTTTCATTTTGGATGGGTTCTTTTCTTATCCTTCCACTTTCTACTATCATGTTTTATAGAAAAATTTAGGTATTCAAGCATAGAAATCAACCTAAAATAGCATATACCACTATGTTTTCGTTGGAAGTACCATATTCGTATGATTCAAATATAGAAGAATTAGTGAGAGTGTCGGCATATGTTGAATCGTATAAACATGAGGTTTTATCAAATATTGCAGCGATAGACAAGGTAAAAAGTGATGCTCAAGTATTTTGCTTAGAATAAATACCTCTTTGTTAATATTTTATATTGTGGAGGATAATTTTCCACTAGGGATCTTCTCATTTTCCTCTCATTTGATGACACGTGTAGTAAAATATGGATGAACATTATGCCCCATCAAGAAAGGCATTTACAAACCACTTGTATTTAGGTCCAGGTTACAAGGATTCCACTACTCAATTGTTATAAATATCTAATTCCTGATTACCAACTACCTAGGAATAATTAAAGAATATGATTTTCCTTATTGGGGACTAAGACCCTTGTCTTATTTCTTAGTTTAAGAATTAAATTGCGTGTTGATTTACCTGTTATGATGTGTACTTTATAGAGATGAAGGACAATTACCCAAATGAGTTTATTTTAAGTATGAACAGTTGGGGAGTGGTTACATCAGATGTGGGAATTTAGGGCATGATTTGACTAATTACAACACCGGCATGGCCTCATTGTGTCCCTAGAGACCCTATTTTCTTACATGTCAAATATGGCACATGGTTATCAAGCAAAGCGCTTTCAAAGCCTATGTTTGGACTCAATGTATGGTAACGATGAAATGCTCGGGGAGTTCAATATCGGGAATGGTTCGAGTGGACCTACAAATGAGGTACATAACAGTTGGAAGAGATTCGTTCGACTGATGTCTCGTTCATTGTCATAGAATTTGGCATAAATGAGACATCGTTTAGAGAAAGTCTAGAGTATAGTGTTAAGATTTATCCCCTAATATTGTGTATTTTAAATTTTTTAGCCATATAGTGGGACTTATAAGTTTTTGGGACCGTTGTCCGGGAATATTTTATTAATTGTGTTTTTTAGTTTAATGTAACTATTTTTTAGGACCGTTGTCGGGGAATATTTTGTAAATTTTTGTTTTTTAGTTTAATGTTACTATTTGTTGCAATGACTCACCCTTTGCTTGTGAGTTTTTGTTATTTGTATATGTTTTAGTTCTGTGTTTGCACTCTCCTTCTATGTTGCACTTTCGACTACCAACCGCTCGAAAGAATTGAGTTAAAATTCTATGGAGGATATTATGCAATATCGTCCCATTCAACTGCGTCAATACTCTTCAAGTTATCACCAATTGGGTAGCAACTATGTGTAATACTCTTCAAGTTATCACTAATAGGGTGGTAACTACTACCAAACACCTTACCCTTACCCTTAAGAGAAAGGATGGTAGAATTAATGGGCCGCAAATATTCAACACCTCCAATAGTACATAAATCTTCCCAATCATTGGATAAAACATTTTCAAACTATATCAAAAACTCAAAATAATCAATTACAAGACTAGAGGCGCAGAAGTCCAATTTTGAGGCCACGGGGGAAATGATGCAAAGGCACATGACACAAATTTTAAACTTCATGAATACCCAAAAGCAATATCCTAGCACCACCAAGAATTATAATGAGTCCTATCATGAGTCGAATCTTTCGATGGATAATTTCCCCCCTCAATCTATACATGAAATATGCTCTCACTTCACGCTCTCAATTCATGTGAAGTCTGAGAATGATCTCAAGATCGTCGAGCATGCACAAAAGATGTTACCTGGAAAAGATCAAAGTAAGAACAAGTGTTAAAAATAACAACAAACAACTAAAAGACAATTAATTACTAGTCTCCAACAACATCGCCAAAACATGTTGTCCTTCGAGGTATGATACAAAATCAACTCTCGAAGGATGGAAAACTCCAAAGTGTATGATTCTTCTCAAGTAATAATGTGTGTGTGAGTGAGATCATTTCTACATGGATCATATTAGTTAATACAAAATTAATTCTTGAATTAGGTTTTCATCGGGAAAATAATGCGCAAAGGTATATATTTTTATTTGGTTTTTTTATTATAGTATTACTAAAACTATGAAATTGAACTAATGAGTAATGTAAAAGATGGTAAGGTTATTAATTTTGTTGATATTCATACTTATACTAAAGCATCTTCTTCAGTTATTGGCTCAAATGTAAGTTTCATTATATATTAAGCATGATTTGTGAATTATTAGCGGGATTTTTATTTTTTGCAGTGCCTTAAGGCACGGACAATACCTAGTATATTTATATTATAAAGTAAGGTTTTTTTATACGGCTCAGATCTTCTACATAAGTGGTGTCCATGATCATTTATGGTCCCACTTTGTATTAAGATCGTTAATTAATACCTATTACTTAATAAAAAATTACTATTTTCATCCCTAAATTAATTCCTAATACTAAATTAAAAATATTATCATTCCCACCAGAAAAAATCTATATTTTAAAATAAATCTGTATAACAAAGGAGAATAAAATAGTTTGATCTATTAACCCTCAGAACGTGCCCATCCTTTTCTCTCATTTGCACGTTAAATATAAAAATTAAAACTCATCTATTAACACTGCATTTGAACAAAAAATCTCTTCACACTCACCTTCCCACACCAAGCCGCTCTCCTACACAAGAAAACCACCGCCACTTGGGACGATTCTACACCACCATCAACCGGCTTGGCAAAGAACCCAAATTAAGGTAAAAAATTGTATTATTTGTAACCTAATCTAATTACTTTTACAAATTTTCAGAATTGTCTGATTTAAGTATAATTACAGCCGTGTTGTTTATCATATTTTTATACAAATCTTACAATGGCCATTGTTATAACACTTGAAAGCCTTTTACCATATTAGAAATGATACACGGAGAATAGCCTTATTCTGTTGGAATAGGCAACATGGTGTTATACTCCCTTTTTTGAATTGTTTTGTAGTAAATATCCATTTGACGCAACTGCTTGAGATGGAAGACATATTTCAGTGGAGAAGAGAACCCATCTCATCACTTTTACCAACTTTTTTTAGTTTAATTTTACAATCATCATTTGATTAATTGTGTGTATGTAGTGATGTAAACGAGCCGAGCCGAATACTAGATGTACAGGCTTGTTTGTTTAATTTCTCGAGCCAAGCCGAGCTCAAATTTAAACAAGCTGAGCCCGAGCTTCCAATGATCCAAATAAAAAATGTTAGAACTTGTTTATTTAACTTATTGACCAATCTTTTTTAGAGTCGAGCACGAGTTGCTCATGAACAATTTTTTTTATGGTTGAAATGGGACTTTTATGAACAGTTGGTATTTGATGGAGTGTGTGGTATGATAATATAAAACATAACATTAATAAAAAAAAATGTCTAAAGAAATTAAAAATATCCAATTTTATATTGAAGGTTTAATAATATATTTTAAGTAGATAATATATTAATTTATACTTCATAATTTTAAACGATCTCACGAGTCGATTTCGAGCGGGCACGTTTACTTATCGAGCTTAAAATGGAGCTTGTGCTTGTTTATATTTGATCTGATCTCGAACGAGGGTTTCTCCGAGCCGAGTTCGAGCTGCTCGCGAACGGCTTGGTTCATTTACAACCCTATGTGTATGTAACAGAAAGTAATGAGTGTCCAATATTGTTGTGGAAAATAACTTGAAGGTCTCACTAAGAATGTTGATTAGATGATAGATGTTGATACTACACATACCTTTCGTTATCCATATCAAGTTATACCAATTATTTAAATATCTTTCTTTACTTCAAGTTCCTAACACATTGATCATTGGTTAAACATTGTGAGATGAATCTTATGCAGTGTAATAAATCAAGGGTTTAGTCTATGTGTTGGAATAGTACCGGGGTGTATATAGCATGTATAAGCAAGGAAATTATTAGAGTCTGGAAATTTGGTAAGAAAGTGTATACATGACTTAGACTTAGATGGAAAGAAGTTATGTTGTTGTATTTAACATCCTAACAACCCTTGTTTAATGGTTATTGGTTTAGAACAGGTATATGTGCGCATGTGTGTGTGTGTATATATATATACATGATTTTGATTTTGTATAGATGAAATTTTATGATTGGGTTTTCAGTCTCTCGGTGTTATAGATAATGCAAGTGATGATAGTTATTCAATCAAGATATGGAAGTCTTTTCCCTCAATATATATAATTATTATCTGCATTTTCAGAATATAATTATCTTAGTATATATTTTTCCTCCTTTTGAAAAACATGCATTGTTTTGAGGCATCTTTCAGTATAAATATCTTAGTTGCTTAATGCTGTTTCTTTTAGATTAGTCGATACATATGGATATGGTGATCATAGTTCATACTTATGTTTTGCAGTCTGAAATAGATTCAAATTTAACAACTAGTGTCTGAGAATTTGTTCTTTATATATAAAGGATCGATTATATTAATTACTTGGATTTATTTTCTTATTTTATATAAAGGATATATTATAATAATGTTAAAATTATTAAGTAAATTTCTCTTGCATTTGAAAAAAGATCGTTGAAGAAAAAGTTGCAAGGTGGAGTTGCAGTGTTTTCAAGTTAATTGATGAGAAACGGTCAAAAGAAGCAAAAGTAATGGATCCATTTGTTTTATCTATTCGCTTATTTTTTGGCATAATGCCGGTGTTTATGAAAATAAATTTTGTGAAAAGGTTGAATTTGTGTTGAGATTTATTGTTTTATGTTATTTAATCCGTAACGATTGTTTCTGGCTGAAGTTTGATTCGATTCGATTCTGATATGTTTAGTATGTCAAATAAATAAAAAGATAAATTGCACAATTAGTCCCTGTGTTATGCAAAATATCCATATACCCTCAATTTTTGCTTATCCAAAAGTTGCGCTTATTTATTTCTGATGGGATTATCTGTGATGTTAGTGTACACACGTGACCTCTTTTTGTGACATGGGTATTTTTGCTATTTTGCTTAAACAAAACCAAATGGTGCAATTTACCCTGAATAAAATATTGAACTTGAATCCCCGTGACAAGTCTTTTGATTTTATGCAGGACATGACAGATATATGAGATTGATAGCGCACGCGGTAATTTGTTGATTAAATTTTTACCAATTAGTTTGGATAATCTTGATTGTTTAAATTTTTGTCCTTCAGAATTTTCAGAATCACCTGAGTACAATGAATATGGTGTCTATGATCCGAAACAGGTTCATTACTGTACACACGGCTTTATGATTTTGTGGAGTTTATTTTGCTTATATTTTTGGTTTTGGTTCTCTTTTTTTCTTTCACAGGTAAGTATAATATTCTTGGTGGGTTTGAAGTATAAAGAGAGAGAATAATGAAAAATTGAGGGTGTTTTGTTAATACAATCGCTCTTTTGTCTGTAACAGCTATTCTTATATGGTTCTTGTGTGTTATTTGGGATTTTGTACGTTACTTGGATAAAAACGTTTATCTTTAAATCGGATCGTTGTCTTCATTATATTGTATTTCTCAGTATTAGGTCAACCTGTTTGTTTATTATTTGTCAGTGATGTTACATTATTGGTAATAAGAACTATCTCTCGTGATTATTAGCTTTTGTAATAGAATCTTATTCTTACTCAAATAAAGCTACAAACAAGGATTTGCTAGACTCTATGAACGATCTACAGGGATGGATGAACCTCATGAACTATTTATAGGAATGCTGAGGATAATTTAGGTGAAAAAAAAGAGTAATTCAGAAAAGGAAATCGAGGCAATAAGTACCAAAACGAATGTGTTAATAGTATAACCGAAAAGAGGCTTAATAAAGAAAAGACACAAGGTGTTTGAATTCTTCAAATTGCTCCTGGCGAGCAAACTCCTCTTAAATAACTTTTATGCTTCATAATAAGGGTTATCAATCAATAACTAACTCTTTTTCTATGTTGTCTCACGCGATCACGATCAAAAATTTTAAGCTCAATACTCTGACTTCCACCAATATATCCTTCAACTAGAGAGAATTATAAATCGATCATTCAAGCAAAATCTAAAAGAGGAGCATTAGATGAAAATAAGCTTGGTAGTATTGCCACAACCTCTCTTCCGCAAAAGAAAAATGGTGTATTTTGATTTGGTCGTATTATTTTTATAATTGATTATGTTGTGAAAAATAGCCAAATATATCTTAAATCATACATATCTTAAATCATTGTGTATTTAAATATATCAAATATAACATGGACCAATGGTGTAAATATCTGTAAAGTTTTTCTTTGGTAAGTGCGTACTTAGACGGATGTTGATACCTTGATCTTAACCTTAACCTTAATCTTAACCTTAAACTAAACTTGAACCTAAACCCTTAATTTATAACTTTAACCCCTTAGCTATTAACCTTATCCTTACCCTCAGCCTTAACCTTAACCTTAACCTTAACCTAACCTTCTCCTTTAACCTTAAATGTTAAATTTTAAACCTTAGCTCTAAACTTAACTTTAAGTATAACTTTAAATTTGACATTGACCTTAACCTTAATCTTAACATTTAACCTTAACCTTAACATCTAACCTTAACATTAACTCTATCTTGAAGAGCAAAAAAAGAAAAACTTTAACCTTAATTTTAACCTTGACTTTCACCCTTGGAACCTGTGTTCGATTTTCGTTAACCGAACAATTTTTTTTTAATTGTCTTCAGACACAGGTTTTACCTAGTGTATATATCTATATAATATTGGAGAAGGGCCAACGACTCGAAATGTCTCCTATTTCCCTCTACATTTTTTAGCCTTTGGATCAAAATTTAATTCTTTCGAGCCATTAGATCAAATTTAATTAATGGCCAAGATTGTATAAATTAGATCAACAGTCTGAAATGTCTTGACTTTCGTCTATATTTTTCAGCCGTTAGATTATATGTGAGGCATTTTATTATAATTTATTTATTTTTAATACAATTAACTGACTTCTACAATATTTTTAAATACAAAATACAATATATTAATTTTTTTAATAATAAAATTCTAACATAAAGAATTAATAATAAGATTTTAGTTTTTATTTCAAAAAATATTTATTCATTTAGTGTTTAATATATTTTTTGAAAGTGTCTTTAGTCACATGTTTATACCTAGTGTATATATATATATGATTTATATATTCAAAAAATATATATTATCTTTTATGGATATCTTTGCACGACTTAGTAGGTGGTCCCGTGTTCAAGAACAGTATTCGGGTGACCAATTATACCATAGAACTTAAATTTGTGAAAACGAGAGTTGCATAATTTGGTTAACCCTCGAAAGCTCTAAACCACATATATATGAAACTCGATTTGAAGTTGAACGATTTGCATGGAGTATAACCACAAGCTACAAGTCTTCAAGACCCACATGCAAAAGAAAAGAAAAGGGGACCAAACATATTACAACTTGCAATTTCCAAGTTCACGCAATAGACTGAAACTTGTGACTATGCAGCTCACATGCAAAAATGCAAGAACTCTTATTTGACTTGCCAATATATTGTCCCCTATCCAATTCATAGGCATTCATTTCCGACTTTTATAATCCTTCCCTACGTTATATTTAATAAGGACCCCAACCATTCTTTAACCATGTATTTTGCAAATAATGTACATAGTAAGTTAGCAACACATCTAACAATGAATATTGAGAATTACTTTGGTGATTGGAAGTATATTATAAAGTCCTGAAAACAAAATCTTATCCGAGCTATTTGACTTTACAATAAAATGAAAAAGGAAAACAGGGAAATGAATATCACTACAACAAAATAGTAGCATTAGTGACGAATCTATTGCGGCAACAACTAAAATGGTCTCTAATGATATTTTTAAAAACCAAAATCGCCTCTAATTATATTTTTAGCGGCACTATTTGCTGCTAAAGATTAAGTTAATAGAGGCAAAAACAAATAATTTGCTACTAAAGTTATCTTTAGCGACGAACTTATAGAGACGACAAATAACGACTATTAGTGGCAAAATTAAGATTTTTAGTGTTAAATTTTTTGCCGCTAAAGATACTATTTCTTATAATGTATGTTGTCGTCAAACAAAGAGAAAAAAGAAAGAAAGATCTAAGCATGTTCTATGCAGTTAAGAACGAAAATAATGAAGGATATAGCCCGTTCCTGTCAACTCCGAATACAATTTCTATTGAGCGGAATTCTTAAAATATAATGAAGGTTAAATATAACGAGTGTAAAGTAAAGGTGCAAGGCTCGAACCTTTCTTTGAACATGGGTAACTTAGTTCTGATTTATTTGGGAATATACATGGAAAGACGTGTATAACCCTGTAGGATTAGTCATGGTGCGATCACCCATGTACCAAAAAAAGACTAAATTTTTTCTGGACACTAGGGATTACTTTTTTAGTTCGGTACACAATTAATAGTATTAAAATGTTCGTTTTATCAAATACCTTGAAAATGCAATTAGAGAATTTAATCAAAAGACACATTTGTCAAAACGTTGGCAATCACACGTTATTGAGTTTTTTTTATTTCTAACTTATTTAATATAAATAATTACATGAATAACATATTTAAGAAAATAATTACGAAACTAACATATAGGCGCTCTTCAGAGGAGCGTCTCCCTCAATTAATCAGCCCATTAAATTAATATAGGTCCATTAAAAACTTAATTATAAGGCGCTTCTCTAAGAAGCGCCTTTATCTTAAAAAAATACATTATTGGCCAACGATCTTTGTTGGCCATCGATACAAGTACTAGAGAAAATCAAAGACTATTTCACTTCTTCGAAATTCTGATTTAGAATTTAGAAGAAGCATAAATAAGTTAAATAATTTTTCTGGGATATATATGGTGAAATATAATCTTTAGTAGAAGTTGAGGTTGTTTCAGCATCTGGTACTAGAATTTATGTCTTCTCCAATACAATTCTTTTTCCAGCAACATTTGTAGGAGTATATAACAAATTGGAATAGGCTAGTATAAAAACATCATTTTCTGTGCAAATAAGCAATTCGATGGCATTCTGAACTTCTGTACCCTCAGAATCAAGATACCTTGCTTTTCCATTCACTGGCATTATTGCACCCTGTCATATTTCCAATAACATGAAGGTTAAGATCAAATCATCAAACTATTGTTCACGTTTTATCCAGAATATAAAAAATTACCTTGGTAAAAGTGTTAGGAAACATATCTCTCAATGTATTTACACTAATATTCCATCCAGATTGAATAAAATAAATGGTCGTATCATTCTCCAGTCAACAAAGATCGATGGCCAATTTTTTTTTTTTTAAAACAAAGACGCTTTTTTAAGAAGCGCTTTATAATTAAATTCTTAATGGACTCATTAACTTAATGGGCTAACTAAGTGAGTGAGCCGCTCTTCGGGAGAGCGCCTATATGTTACTTTCGTAATTATTTTTTTAAATGTGTTTTTTGTGCAATTATTTAATTTAAATATGTTAGAAATAAAAAAAACTCCACGTTATTAGGTGAGAAACAAGACCGCAAGCATATCATTATAACAACTCTACCCAATAGGGGCAACACCCATATATATTGGCATGTTTGACAAGCAAAACCAGCCAATTGGACATTGGTTTTCCTTTGATGTAATGTTTGAAGTTGTTGATTTCAATTCACTTTACTACTAAATAAGGAATTCTTCCAGAGAAATCGAAAGACTAAATAAGGAATGAATTGACAAAAGCCTACCACAGGCTTAGCCAGGTTGGTCGGCTTTTAGCATCTTTTTAGCTCTCAAGCAAATTAATAGTTAGGAAAAGAAAAACTTACGAGTGTTTCTCATGTAAAATATCGAGATAACTAACTAATTGATTGCATTTCGTTATTAATAAATGAGAACCTACCCTAGAAGTTAAATGAAAGTTGGCCAAACGTGTTGCTTTCGGTTTTACTTATATATTAAATATTAAATGTATGTACAGATCTCATTGGTAAAAACCGAGTTTTTTTTTATTTTTGACATATTTTAAAAAAATAATTGGAGAATAAACTTAAATGATAAAGTAATTGCAAAGGTAACGTATAGGCACTCCTCCGAGAAGCGCATTTTTCTACTCCCTCCGTCCACAAATGTTTGTCATACCTTTTTTTTCACATAGATTAAGAAAAGCAATTAATGCCTTCTATTTTTACTAAATTACCCTCAACTAACTATTTAATGATTAAGTAAAGCAATTAATGCCTTCTACTTTTTGAAAATTAAATAAGGGTAAACTTGGTAGAACATGTAAAAAAGTTTCTTGATATTTTAAAATGACAACCTTTTGTGGACATCCATTTTTAGAAATTGTGACAAACATTTGTGGACGGAGGGAGTATTTAACAAGCCTATTAACTTAATCCAGTCCATTAAATTTAATTTTGAGGCGCTAATTTAATAAGCGTCTTTATAAAAAATAAAAAAGGAATTCCACAAATCGATGGCCATCGATCTCTTATTAAGAAGCTACCTGCTTAAACTCATTTACAGACTAAAAGTTACTTGTCGATCAATTAGTTGGATTAGTCGATAAATTAAACAATGAAGAGAATGATAACACTCAAGAGCGAAGGGAAGGACGATTTCGAGGCGGTGGTGTTACAATCTCATACAATAATGCATCTTATTGAAGAGGATTATGCAAACACGTTATGTTGCCAAGCGTGAACACTAATGCCTAGACTAAGTCGAGATCTTCTTCTGGTATGTATATACGTATAATCCTAAAAAAAATCCAGTAACTAGATGTTCTGCTATTAAGTCTACCCTCTACAACAAACATTGCTTCTTGGTGAGCTCCCTTCTCTCCCTATGGTAGGTTAAAAATGTTCAATGATCTGCCCTTAGACTAAAATTGAAGGCTTAGTAGGGGATGAATCTGGAACTGAGCAATTTTTTTTTCAATTAAGTGTAAGGATTTTTTGGCATAGCTTGAGATGGATAATAAATCCAATCTTCATTTGACAATCTTTGGTCTGATATATCAGGCTATTAGGTAAGACTTTTTGTTTCAGGGTTGATATGGAATGAATCCCATAAGTAGCACTCTTCCAATTTGATAATAGGCATAGTCCCTCTGTTTTGGTATATGTTCATTGCGAGGTACATAAGTCCCACATCAAACTGTCATGTAAGTTTATCTCCTGTTTTTGTCTTTCCATTGAATTTATAAGCATGATCAGTATAGGCCACAACTGGATATGCCCAATAACTCATGCTCAATACACAACACACTAATTAAATCATGCTTTAGGAAAAATTAACATATAGATATGTGGTTGAAACATTTTAATATAGTAGTTAGTAGGTTATTGTTAATTTTTTTAGTGCTTGGGGAAATGATATGAGTGTAAAAATGTTTGATCTTGATATATTTAAATGATTTGATCTCCCTGGTGTTGAAGAGATTTTATGGTTAGTATTTATTAGGGGTGTAATTGTTTATTTTCGAAAATCAATAGTATATCTTGTTTTTTTTTTATTGAATGGGCAGGATATACAAGAAGCAATGTTTTTTTTGGATTGAATGGGCAGGATATACACTGAACAAATGGTGAAATGGAAGAAAGAGATAAAGGAAGTACGGTTACATTTAATGCATTAAATGAAGAGATGGCTTCATTTTTAGACAATGCAAGTATCTGCTTCAGAATAAAATACTCTATTTTTTGTTAAAACTTACTTTGCCTGTAATAAAATGATTTTTTTTTTGGAACCAAAGATTGGCGGGATAGTTTCAGTTAAGATTCTCGACAACTATATTTATTCAATTCTTGAAATTCTGAATTTATTCTCATTCTTTGTGTTTAGATATTCGATAGTTTGAGTTAATATTGATTCATTGTGTTGCTAGGTAATATTATTAAAAGAAGGTAACTTTTTTAGTCTGTAAATGATTTTAAGCAGGTAGCTTCTTAATAAGAGATCGATGGCCATCGATCTGTGGAATTCCATTTTTATTTTTTATAAAGACGCTTCTTCAATGAGCGCCTCAAAATTAAGTTTAATGGACTGGATTAAGTTGATGGGCTTGTTAAATAGAAAAGTCGCTCCTCGGAGGAGCGCCTATACGTTACCTTTGCAATTACTTTATCATTTAAGTTTATCCTGCAATTATTTTTTTAAAATATGTTAAAACTAAAAAAAACTCGTAAAAACAATAAAAGAGTTGTTATCTGTAGACTGTGAACGAACTAGTTGTGCAACCTCATACACTGATTTTATTGCTGAATATTGGTCATCAAGAGTGCTATTTTATACACCAGACAATCGTCATTTTTTCGCGTTACAGTCGAAAGTGATACTTTAGCTAAGTAATTTCAATCCATCTACTCTCCTACCGTCGCAGCAGACTGAAGATCTCTATTGATCTTAGAAGATATTCAATTGTTGGTTGACGAGAACTCTCAGGGTTCTATTGGATGGATTAGGAAAACAACAAATCACGATATTGATTGGATTGTTAAAAGTACTAATGTATCTACTTTACCTTTTAATTGAGTGACTTACTTTTGAACTTTGTTCTATTTTGTGTTCCGATCTCTCTCCGTCGGGATCGGTTAACGCTACTGTTTTTTAATAATATTTGATACTACTGTTAGGAAAAATAGGAAATCACCGATTTGAAAGAAACATCAGAAATGGTAATCCAAAAGATAATATTTTGAGTAAAGTAAGTCTAGTCTACTACAATAATGAAACATTTAAACGAAACACTTACACGGAATCAAAAAGAATGATACACAGAAATAAGGTTGTTAAAAAGATATTCCGGCATACCGGTTATCTCTAACAGAAATTCTACAAAATATTTAGAGAAAAATATTTCTTTTGTTCTTTTTTTTATTGGTTTCGTAGCTAAGACAAATGGGGAGGAGTTGTATTTATAAAGGAGTAGGATAGGAGAAAGTTCTTGTCATAATCGTCAGAAATCAATGCCCTTGATTGCCTCCATAATTGCTGACGATTTGATTGTGACATATGTTACACGTTTTCAATTTCTAGCAATGAACCTGAACACTATGTTGACTTGATTTATTCCCGTGTTGACCAAATTCTATAACAGTTGAGTGCGTAATTGGTGGACGTTTGTCTTTTGGTGCGTAATTGGTGGACATTTGTCTTCTGGCTGAAAGGATTTGGATTGCCACCGACCACTATAAGAACCAGTCATCTTCCACTGGAATCACAAACTTGTTTCATTCTTCATTTTTTGACTTCCCAAACTCCCAACTCTCCCACTAGCCCATGGTGCACGAGCGCACGCTATCGCCGGGCGGATGGTGGTGGTGGTGGTGCGCGCGTGTGGGGCTTTGCCTTTTCCCTTTTGGATTTCATAGCCTATAGATCTTTTGGTAGGAATAGATAGGTCAGCTATTTTAAGCTAATATATTTTCCATCTTTGCGCCTATGTAGGACATTTTCTTCACAAAAAGTGTCTTTTCCACTTTTCCAAAAGAACAGGAAAGGATTTAATGAAAACTCTATATTAATCTAAACCTTTTCCACTTCTCTAAAAGAACATGATCGGATTTCATATTAACATGATGTGTTAATCTGAATCCAAACAATCCCCCACTTAGGGTCTTTGGGGGAGAAGGTGAACAGGTTTTCCATATCTACCAACATTTTGGTGAATTATACTTAAGTGGCAATATTTTTCGATTTGAACTGACACGTAGTGAACTGAGGCAACCACCGAATTCTGTTTGAGTGAACTTACTCTTGAACTCAACGGTTTTCGATCGAGACTCTCACATCACATACTCTACCCTACTGAAAGTTATAGTTGCCTCGAACATCACCTATCAGTTTGTTCGTCAAGTCCTTCTCTAAGGACCACCCCTTGCGGGCTATGAACTTTGTGGATTTATTCATATGAGATAGTTAAGGACGTCTCCATATCATTTTATCATAAATGCTGAGTCTCACTTTTAGCCAAGAATTCATCAAGTCCTTCTCTAAAGGACCACCATTAAAGATTATGAATTCGTTATGAGTTTAGATACTCAGTATAGTGCTTTTCTGGAGCAATAGGTCTTTAAGAGTGAATTCATCAAGTCCTTCTCAATAGGACCATCACAAGTGGCTATGAACTCGTTAAGACGATTTGTTTCAAGGAACAGGTATAGAGAGATGTCATATTGACTTACTAGTCATATGTTTCCCATTGATGGGTTTCAACCGCTTCCCCCTCGACGTCTCCAAGACTACTCTCTTGGTTAGGCCTTTGGTGAACAGATCATCTAGATTTTTTTTGATCGTACATATTCCAAGGCAATCTCACCATTTTTCAGCGACTATTTTACTAAACCATGTCTGATGTGAATGTGACTCCTTTTTCCGTTGTAGGCGCTATTATGAGCCACCCCAATAGCTGCTTGTGATTCACAGTGGATACACACAGATTTGGCAGCTCCTTTCCAAAATGGCACATACGATAGTAGACTTCTCAACCACTCAGCTTCTTTCCCATCCAACTCTAGCGCTATGAACTCAGACTCCATGGTGGAGCGTGCTATACAAGTCTGTTTAGAGGACTTCCACGATAAAACACCTCCTCCTAAGGAAAACACATAACCACTGGTGGAGTTTACTTTGTCATTATCAGAGATCCAGTTTGCATCACCAAATCCCTCAAGGACCACAAGGAATTTGCTATAATGGAAGCCTAGATCAATGGTACACCTTAAGTACTTCAATAGATGACGAAGTGCAACCTAGTGGTCATTACTCGGGTTATGAGTATAGAAAATAAGTCTACTCACGACATAGGCAATGTCGGGTCGAGTGTAGTTCATTAAGAACATCACACTACCTATGATCTTAGCATATTCATTTTTTGATACAACATCCCCATAGTTTTTGAACAAATGAATACTAGAATCATAAGGAGTTTTTACAGGAGTTACCTCAAAGGCGTCGAATTTCTTCAGCATCCTTTCAACGTAATGAAACGAACTCAGGGAAATACCATTACTGCTTCTAATGATTTTCACCCTGAGGATCACGTCTGCTTATCCCATGTCTTTCATATCAAACCTAGAAGACATGAAGCGTTTAATCTCATTTATGATATGAATAGAAGTGCCAAAGATGAGCATATCGTTTACATAAAGGCAGATGATAACACATTCTAAACCTATTACTTTGGTTTAAACACATGAATCAGAAGTGTTAGCCACAAAGTCATCTGTAATAATAGTATTGTCTAGTTTTTCATACCATTTTTTAGGTGTCTGTTGTAAACCATACAAAGACTTCTTTAGCTTAAAAACTTTATCCCCTTGTAGGAACCACACACCCTTCAGGCTGAGCCATGTAGATCTCTTTATCCAGACTTCCATTTAGAAACACATTTTTAACATCCATTTGATGTATAACTAGTTTGTGAATTACAACTAAGGTGATAAGGGTCCTAATGGTGGCAATTTTGGTCACATGGGAGTAAGTTCCAAAGTAATCTAAACCTTTCTTTTGGGTGAAACCCTTAATAACAAGCCTAGCTTTGAATTTTTCTATTGAATCATCAGGTTTCAACTTTTTCTTAAAAATCCATTTGCTATTAATAGGTTTGCTACCCCTAGGTAAGTTAGTCAAATCCCATGTATGGTGACTTTTAATAGACTCAATTTCACTATTAATGGCTTCTTTCCAAAAACTAGCATCTACCGATTTTAAAGCATCATCATATGTTTTTGGGTCTTCCTCTATGAGGAGGCAGGTGACTACTTGTTCGCTTATTAGGTCAATACGAAAACCTTCAGTCATGAAGGCTGTGGTAAAATCGGGTCCAAAGCTAGACTCGATCCTACGTCTCTTACTTCTCCTAGGTTCTTTCTCGGGAAGACTACTAGGCTCCATAGAAGAAGAGGTGACAGGGGAAACATCACATAGAGTTACATCAACATCAATATATAATCTATCAGAAGGTAAAGAAGCATCAATAGAATTCAAAGTTTTCCTAGGGAAAATGTGTTCAAAGAACTCATCATCTCTAGATTAAAAATTTGAGTTATCATCTAAAGACAAGAATCTATATGCCGCACTATTCTGAGCATACCCTATGAAAATTGAGTCTACGGTTTTTGATCCAGCGGTGACTGTTTTGAAATCGGGTAGTTTGACTTTGGCCAGGCACCCCCACACTTTTAAGAATTTCAGGTTTGGTGGAAAGCCTTTCCACATCTCATAGGGGGTCCTTTAGGGATTTATAGGGTACCCTATTAAGGACATAACAGGCTGACAAAATAGCTTCCCCCCACATGTTAGTTGGTAAACCCGAACTTATTAACATGGCGTTCATAGTCTCTTTAAGGGACCTATTCTTTCTTTCAGCTATGTCATTTTTTTGGGTGTATAAGGGGCACTAAGTTCATGGATTATTCCATTTGTTTCACAAAACTCTTTAAGTGAATTAGAACTATATTTGCCTCTTCTATCCGACCTAAACTTTTTTATTTTACAGTCTAGTTGGTTTTCAACTTCGGCCTTATATTTTATAAACGCATTTTACGCCCCATCTTTAGTTTTAAGAAAGTAAAATTTAGTGAACCTAGAGTAGTCGTCTACAAATGTTATGAAGTAAAAGTTTCCTCCTCTACTAGCAGAGTTGTTAAAATCAGCTAAGTCCGAATGTACTAATTCTAGCAGTTTAGTCTTTTTCGTGGTTATGGATTAAAAAGGTTTTTTCGCAAGTTTGGACTCTATACATATTTGACATTCAACAAAGTCATCCACATTGTGAAGGGGTATTAGTCAAATATTTTTAAGCCTTTTAATAGAAGCGACATTTAAATGACCTAATCTACCATGCCACGTATCAATAGGTTCAACGATATAAGAAAAATTAGAAGCATTCTCATCAAGGGTAACAGTGTTTGAAACAAACAAACCATAATTTAAATACCCTTTCCCAACAAACTCGTCATTTTGGTACTGATATTTCCCCCCCTTCAAAACAAGTTTTAGTCCTGCTTTATTAAGAAGAGCTCCGGGAAAAGAAGTTCTGACAGAGAGAGGGGACGAAGAGAACATCATTTAACTCAAAATTTTTACCAGAAGCGAGTTTGAGGTGAACCTGTCCTTTTCAGAGTACCGTAGTGGTAGAAGAGTCACCTAAATACACGCATTCACCATCAGTTGCTTCATCGAGTTTTTCAAACGGGACTTTGTTTGCGCAGAAGTGTCGGGAAGCTCCGGCGTCAAGGATCCACTCGGTTTTGTTCTCAACTAAGTTTACCGTGACAATTATTTCTTAAGTCTCGGTGAGATTTGTGGCAGCTTTGGGACCTTGGCCATCTCTAAGGTTGCATTTGAAAGCTTTGTGTCCTTCTTTACCACAACAGTAATAAGCACCCTTAGGTTTCCGAATCTTACCGGAAGTTTTGAACCCTCTGCCTTGTTTGTTAGAGTTGTCACGGTTCTTGTTTCCCCTAGATTTGGATTTGTTAGGGCCTTGTTGTCTTCCCTTACCTTTGAACTTGTCTTTGTTACCTTGGCCAGAACTGTAGACAAGGTTAGATTTCGAGGAATGAGGAGGGAAAGAGAGACTTATCCTTGAGTCGATTGACTTCTTCGAATTCCATATGGCTTATGAGTTCTTGGAGAGTCATTTCCTTCTTTTTGTGTTTGAGATGGATATGATATTCACTCCAAGATTGGGTAAATATTCAATCAAGATGTTGGCTTGTTAAACTTCGCACATCTTCATGCCTTCGGCGATTACCTCCGCGCATAGGTTTTTGTACACATGATGTTGTTCAGTCATTGGCTTCTGACCGGGAAGTAATACCAGTTCACAGTGACATATTTTTTCTTACCCGAATCATCAATCCCATATTTATTCTCGAGAGTTTCTTATATGACCTTTCCCGATTTCTCTTTGGCAAGGAGATCAAAATTGAGTTTCGAGACGTTGTTCAACATCCAGCCCTGAGCCAATGTATTTTCTATTTTGAAATTGGCTTTGAGAGCAAGATGTCTAGCCTGTTATTCTTCAATAGGAACTCCATTAACCACCATAAGTGGAGGATCTTCAAATATAGCGAAGTCGAGTTTATACTGTTCAAGACAGATTAAATCTTTTGTGTCCAACACTTGTAGTTGGAATCATTAAGGGGCTCCAAATTATTCACGCCAGGAAAGGCCTTTGTGTTCAGTGATGAAGCAATAGCCGAAATTGGAACAAGCATTTCAGAAAACAAATGATGATAGAAATGAATATCTTTTTAAATTGTTAGAAAAAAAATAGGAAATCACCGATTGAAAGAAACAACAGAAATGGTAAACCAAAAAATAATAATTCGATTAAGGTAAGTCTAGTATATTAAAATAATGAAATATTTAAACGAAACACTTACACGGAATCAAAAAGAACAATACACGAAAATAAGGTTGTTAAAAAAATATTCTGACGTATCGGTTATCTCTAACGGAAATTCTACAGAATATTTAAAGAGAAGTATTTATTTTATTCTTTTTTTATTGGTTTCGTAGCTAAGACAAATAGGGAGTATTTGTATTTATAGAGGAGTAGGTGAGGAGAGAGCTCTTGTCATAATAATCAGAAATCAATGCCCTTGATTAGCTCCATAATTGTTGACGTTTTGATTGTGACATATGTTACACGTTTCCAATTTCCAGCAATGAACCTGGATACTATGTTGACTTAATTCAGTCCCGTGTTAACACAGTTTTGTAACAGCCGAGCCCACGGAAAACGTCCCACGCCCACGCCGTCGCCGTGCGGGTGGTGGTGTGCGCGTGTGGGGCTTTGCCTGTTCTCTTTTGGCTTTCATAGCCTTTATAACTTTTGGTAGGATTAGATAGCTAAAATATTTTAAGCTATCATATGTTTCATCTATGCTCCTATGTGAGACATTGTCTTCAAAAAATGTGTCTTTTCCATTTTTCTAAAAGAACGGGAAAGGATTTAATTAGTACTCTAAATTAATCTAAACCTTCCCACTTCTCCTAAAGAACATGATCGGATTTTATATTAACACAATGTATTAATCTAAATCCCAACAACTACGTATTAAGAGAACAAAATAAAAAGATGTATGTATTAGCACGGCTCGCTCCTAGGGGAAGCTATTAAAGCAACCATGTCATGCCCAAATTTTATTGAAAATAAAAAGTATCATTAAACTAGTCCTAAAAAATCACTTTCGATAACCAAGCATAATTTAATTTTTCCAGTTCAAACCTATGTATAAGAAAAACAGTCACCCATCCAGAAATATTTACGGAAAAACTAGGAAAAAACCAGAAATAGATATCGAATCGGAAATTTAAAATTTCAAGCTTTGATTAAACAATTCCGGTTCCGTTCCAAAAAAATCAGAAAAAATCCCAATGAAAAAAATTAAAAATTAGAATGTAAAAAAAAAAATTCAAAATTTTTGAGTCAGAATCGAATATTTCTATTCCAATTTCCTCTGATGTTTTATTAATTTCTCTTTTAACTGTTTCATCAAGAAACAAATACACTGATACAGGATTAACCTCTAGCGACCCTTGTGCGGTCGCTAAAGGTGCCTAAACCGGTTGCTAGAGGTATTAGTGACCTTGTGTTCCTTAAATATTTGTCACTACTGCATAGTCGTTAGAGGTATCCTTTAGCGACCACCATTTAGTTCTACCGACCAGTTTTAACCGACGAACACTTTGTTGGTCGGTAAAGGTTAAGTTGATTAGAGGTCACTTTGTAGTTGCTAGTTGTTTTAACCCTTTAACTACCGACATGGTGGTCGCCAAAGGGTTAAACACATTGTCAACCAGTAAGAGGTCGTTGAATCCATATAATCATTAGTGACCGTTAAGTTAGTCTCTAAAAGTTTGAAATAAAATAAAAAACATTTGATTTACAAAACAACTATAATAAAAAGTTTCAGTAAAATAAAAGTTTGATTTCAAACTAAAATAAGTAAAAATAAAATAAAATTAAAAAATTATCGAATTAAAAATACAAACCAGAATAAAAATCTGAATAAAATATAATAAAGTTTGAATAAATTATAATACGGTCTTAATAAAAGTCTAGATAATAATAAAGTCAGCGGGAAGTTCTGCCAGGAGATTGGATCGCAACATCGTCATCCTCATGTTTGAGTCTCCGACGACTTAAAGATGTTCCTCCGGTGCGTGGATTACTCGATTGCAATCACTCGGCTATAATGGACCAGCTAGGATGATATCCAACGGTTTCTTACCATGTTGTAACATTAGCTGGTTGATTTGTCCAACGAGCTGCAAATAGTGCTCTTAAGTGGATTTCAGAGGAAATGGGGTGGCTGCGGTAGTGTCAATAAGATCCTGGTCCTGGGCTCTGGATGGGGCAGTTGTGCGGGCACAATCATTCATGACCTTGACTATTCGCAGGAAGGTATTGATCATCCATCTGGGAGCCACGATCATATCTAGGTCCTAGCTCTGCGTCTGCCTCTGGATCTAGGTTAGTACGATTTGTCCAACTTCGGGCTTCTAACGCTTTCGTGTGGGTCCCATATGCTCATGTTCCATTTCAGTTACAATTTGGATCTAATTTTTTTGGTCAATGATTGTTTTGGTGTGGCTAAGGACGCGGAGACATCACCAGAAGAATCAGAAACATGATTGGTCCTCAATATCAACTCAACGTGTAAGTATTTAATTGCACACAAATTTCTAACTTACATCACATTGATGGAAGCGACCAACCCTCCAATATATCGTCTTTTTTCACCCATTTTTTCTATAATATTCAGCTATCTTGGGCTTCTTCTTTAACCTCTAAGCTGGGGATGTAGGTGTAAGAGCGTCGGGGGGCCCATGTCTCTAGTTGAAACTTAAGGTTTTCCTCGTCGAGGTTCTGTAAAACAACAAGTCACGAGTTAATAATACAGATAATTTTTTTATCAAGTAAACGAAGTAAATATACGATAAAAATTACCTCCAGCAGCCGGTGACGGGTCCATGACCACTACCCGGGCGCTGCCTACCTCTAATGTTTTTCCCTGCATATCTTTTAAAAAATTAAATTTAACCCCCAAACTTCATAAAAGTTAGCTTTAACCCCCAATATATCTACTTATTAACTAACCCCCCCCCCCTAACTTTTAATTTTGTAACTCTAACATCCCCAACTTTTGAATCATCAATAAACTATCTGAAATTACAAATTAACCCCCCAATCTTTTGAAAATATCACTTTACCCCCCTCCCCAAAAGTTTCAAAAATATCTTTGAAATTTATACAAAAATAGTTTAACACCCAAAACTTTCAAAACTTACCTTTAACCCGCCCAAAAACTTTTTAAATTACACTGAACCCTCCAAACTATCGACATTTATCTATTACCCCCTCCCCCATAATCTAGCAAAAATTTAACTATTACTTTCCTCCCCAAAACTTTTAAAAATTGTCTTTAAGCTCTCCCCCCCCCCCATACCCTTACACTTTCAAAATCTACATTTAACCCGCCAAATTATCAACATATACCTATTACACCACTAAAAGTTCGACAATTATCTTTAATTCCCTTAAAGTTTTTAAAATTACCTCTATATCCCTTAAGCTTTTAAAAATTAAGATTAACCCCCCAAAAGGGGGAATTATAATTTAAAGCCCCACAACTACTATCTTTACAAACAAAAGCCCATCTCATTTCTCTCCCATTTCCCCCTCTAACTAGTAGTTGGACCCTAACTAGAACCCAATAAAGACCCAAAAGCCCTCCTCCACTCTATACCTATTATGAACCAACAAAAATAAAAAACAAAAACACTAATAGGGGATTTTTTTCTGAAAACCCTCCCCACTCTATACCCCCCCTCTCTCTCTCTCCCACCTTCCCACCCCCACCTTCCACCGAGAGCCACCCCCACCGGCGCCTCGATGCCCTCCTTCTCCGATGAGCTCCACCATATAACCCCCACCTCTCTCTCTCGAGGTCTTCTCTGCGAAACTCCGAGACACCAACACCATCAACCCTGCTACACTGCACCACCACCAACCATTGCTGCATCTCCCACCAATCACAACACAAGAACCGCGATTCAGCACCACCACGACACAAGAACCGCCGCTGCACCCAGATCTGCGCGCCAACACCAACAAAACCGCGAAGCCTCCATTTCCGCCACCATCGAACCACCATCAAAACTGACGCTGTGGATTTGGAGACGAAGACCACCGGCGCTGCTGCTGCTGCTGTGAAGAGAACCTGCACTGCTGCTGCACCACCTCGCAGTAGATCTGGAGAAGAAGACGAGAACCTGCAATCTGGGATAGCCTACATCTCCACCACCAGCGACAACGGCGAAGAGCACGACCCAGGCCTCCCTTCAGCGCAGCTCCATCTCCATATCCAGATCCAGCTCCATCTCCATCTCGCGCTGCTATACCACGAAGCACCGATGACGCTGCAGAGCTCCACCATTGCCGCCTCCCTTCAGTGCAGCTCCTTCATCACCACCACGTTCGCTTCCACTGTTAACCACCACGCCGGAACCGTTCACTGCCGTCGCTGCCATTGATGCACCAAAGCAGAACCTCATCTTCTCACCACGCACTAACTCTGTGAAACACGCCGCTGTCATCTCCGGCCTATCGACACCAACATCAAGTTTTGGTTACAGATCCGACCCATTACATTTTATTAAAGTAATATATTTTTTTTAAATCTGTTTTGGTCCAGCAAGTTTTTTTTTAAAAACGTAACATATCTTGTTGGTCCAGACCTTGATGGTCCAGACCCTGATGGTCCAGCCCAGACCATATAAGTTTTTTTTATTTAAATTTTGTTTTAGTTTGGGCTGTAAATGGTCCTAATATCGTATAAAAACATTTGGGCTGTAAATGTTTTAGTTTGGGCTGTAAATGTTTTTTTATTTAAACGTGATTTTAAACTTTGGGCTATAAATGGTTTTAGTTTCTTTTAGTTCTAGACATTAGGGTCTAGACAATAGGATTTTTTGTTTTAGTTTAAGAAAGTTAAACTCTAATCTAGCCCATAACATTATGGGCTATACGTTATGGTCTAGACATTAGTGAACCCTAGCTAATGCGTTTCTAATAAATCTGTTTCTCGGAAGTTTGACACGGATAAAAACGGACAAAAAATGTATTCCCTATCTCTTGACATGGACAAAACCTTGACACAAACACAACTAAAAACGTTAAAAACATATATGTCTGTACGAATAGGTACGTACCTCTTTGAATGTACCAGAAAAAATATCAAGTAGTAATAGTTCAGAAAAAAATTAATAAAAAAACGAAAAAGGAATAAAAAAAATTTAAAAAGGGTAGGAAAGTAAAACACCTAACCAGATTTTTGAGTTAGGCCTTAAAAAGTAGTATTTTGCAACTAGGCTTTAAATCCTAAGAAAGTTGGGATTTAGGCCTTACTTTGTAGATTCCTCCCCCCAAAACTATTGACAATTACCTATTACCCCCTTAAAGTTTTTAAAATTGACCTATTACCCCCCCTGCCTTGTATTTTAAAAAATTACCCTAACCCTTCCTTAAAGTTTCAAAAATTACATTTAACCCCCCAAACTATCAACATTTACATATTACCCCCTTAAACTTTCAAAAATTTACCTATACTCCCTTAAACTTTTGAAAATTACATTTAACCCTCCAAATATTTATATATGTATCACCCTCATTAAACTTTTAAAAATTTACCTATATTTCCTTAAACTTTCAAAGTTTATCTTTACCCCCTCCTTAAACTTTTAAAAATTAGATTTAATCCCCTAAACTATCAACATTTACCTATTTCCGTCTTTAACTTTTGAAAACTAACTTATACCTCCCTTAAACTTTCAAAATTACTTTAACCCCACTAAAACTTTCAAAAATACATTTAACCACCCAAACTATTGATACTTATCTATCACCCCCTTAAACTTTAAAAAATATACCTATACACCCCATCCTTAAACTTTTGAAAATTACCTTTAACCCCCGTAAACCTTTGAAACATACATTTAACCTCCCAAACTAGGGCAAAGCCCTCTCGTGGCCCTCTAACTTTCACAAAGATTCACTAGCGGTGCCTGATCTACAAAATGTCGCGAAATGGCCCTTTACATTAGTATTTTGTGCCACCATTAGCCTTTTTTACCAATTTTCGTTTGTTGACCGTTAGTCAACGCTGCGTGGTGCCACATCAACGCCACCTCGGCGCCACGTATTGATGTCTCCCATTTTGTTCTAATTATTAGCCCCTTGGAGACATCCTTTTAGGTGAATAAATGACTTATTTGATAGACTTTTAAGCTTAATTGATCATATTACACTTTCTCCCCTTAGAGATTAACTATTTGCAGAATCTGAGCTTTTGTGCGTAAATTTGACTATTTTTAATGCAAAGTTAATCGGTTCATGAAAGACCAATCCAAGGAGAAAAAGTGAGAATAAAGTCTTAGTGTATTTTAGAGTGTTAGGTAATGATTTTAAGTCGAGTTTCTATTTTTAGAGTACACTTTCCTATTTCGATTTCTTGATTTATTGATTTATTCTTTTTAAGCATATGCGGTTTAATGATTTATTTAATGTGAAGCTTTAAAGAGATAAATGGTAATTAATTAGAGGCCAAGTCAAGATAAAGATGAAAGGAAAGAAGATTTATATGGAAATAAGAAGATTTGGTAAAGATTTATTCAAGGGAGGAAAAGATAAAGCTGCCTTTTGAAATCTGAAATCCAGCCACGTTTTAGGAATTAAATCATAATAAAAGATTGGCATGGATTCTGGACGAGTGGTCTGCACCAATAGAAAGAGCTTTCCAAGACAAGTGGTTTCATATATTGGAACTTCTCAAACGGATAAGTATTGAAAAAGATATGACCAAATCAAATCAGCAAAATCTTACCTTCTAAGAGCTACGAATTTGAGAGTTTTTGACTTGTCTTCCACTCCAAGCAAAATTTGACCTAGGTTCCTCCAACACCTATAAATACACCCCTTAACCTCCTACTTTCAGACACTTCAGAGAATAAAACAAGAGGCTTAAGGTTTTCAAGTCAGAGCACGAAGGATAGAAGAAGCTAGAAGCTGGAGGAATCCTGTTCTTCCAACCATAGTCATTCTACCCTTTAGGTTTTTCATTTATCTTTTGTATTTGAACATGAATTCCTTTTCTTTTATGTTAGTTTTTAATTTCATCATGAGCTAAATTTCTTTATACTTGATAATCGCATTAAAGGGATGAACCTTAATTAATGTTTTCTATGTTTTGAATTTGGGATTGTTTAGATTTAAACTGAATTGAGTTTTAGGTATTGGATATTACTTTGTTTTCATTACTAATTCTTTTAGGAACAACTAGAATTAGCTGTTAGTATTTGGGCTATTCACTTTAGTGGCGAAGTGATCATCCGACAGGGGGGGTTTAAATACAGATCTAGGTAATACCCGTGTAATGTCCGTTATTGACCGACAGGCTTAACTAGTTACATAGCCAAAGAGGTAAATACATATCATCCGAAGAGCCATATTCGACCATACAGGTGTTTATGATACTTTAGGATAGCTTCTAGGTCTACCCGACAGGGGGCTAGGAGATCTTAGAGTCCCGACTAATATTATAATTCCAATTCTACCCTTAAACATAGCATAGATTACATTGATTAAGTGGATTCCTTTGCGAGGATCAAGTATATCTCTCTTATCTGAAGTTAGTCGTTATTTGCTTTATTTCCTTTCTGTTAAGTTAATTTTAGTCTTTACTTTATTTGCATCTTTTAATTTACAAAAACCAAACAAAATTTATTATCTTTTCTTTTCTGTTTAACAATTATCTTTACTATCTGATTAATATTTGGGTTGAACCTAATCCGTCCCTGAGAACGAACTTGATTATCGTATATTACTTGGGACAACCGTACACTTGCGGTTAAGTGGTTCCTTTATTTGCAATTAATTTTATAACACCCTAGGACCCACCAAGTTTTTGGCGCCGCTGCCGGGGACGGTAGCGTGTGACCCCGGTGTTAATCTTTAGTAGTTTAATTGTTAGTTTAGTTTTAGTTTTATTTTTCAGTTTTACGCTTTGGGTTTTCTTTCTTTCTCAGGTTTACAGGTTTTGGTTTATGCGTGAAGATATCGTGATTCTTGCAAATCCCGAAAGCCTAGTTCGTGAAGCAAACAAAAGAAAGAGAAACGCTAAAGCAAAAGAGTTAGAGGAGCAATTAGCAAGAGAAACAATGGCTGAAGACCCAGTTGACAATCGTCAAGTTGGAAATCAACTCAACCCTACAGCTGCTCCTGCTGCTCAGAACAATGATCCGTGGTTCGCAAATGGCCCAGTAGAAGCTCCGTTTCGGGCTCCTCCCCTCGGAATTGGCCCTGCAAATATTAATGTCGAGAGATTCATACCTGATCCTGGTATGCTATCTCAGTTTCAAAGTTATGGCAATTACCGAGGAACACCCAGTGAAGATCCGATCCGTGCTGTACAGAAGTTCATGCAAATTTGCGATTCTTTTATTACGCAAGGAGTAACTAAGGAGCAAATGTATTTTGCTAATTTTAGATTCTTCGTTATTGATGGAGCAAGTGAGTGGCATGATTCGCAAGAACCGGGAACAATTACAACATGGGACGCATTACAAACCGCGTTCTTCGATAGATACTACCCAACGAATATGAGATTAGATGCGCAAGTTGAACTAACCTCATTTAAACAAGAGGAAGACGAGACTATGGGTAGAAGTTGGAAGAGATTTCAGATTTGCTTAAGAAGAGTCCCTGATCATGGCCTCACAGAAGTTCAACAGATGAAGATATTTTACCGAGGACTTGATGGCTCTTCAAGAAAGGATCTAGACTTGCTTTGTGGTGGTGGATTCCTACAGGTACAACCAGTTCATGCGAAGATTATTTTGAATAGAACTGTAACAAACGAACTTGGGTGGAACACGGTGAGAACACCTATTCGAGGTGGAAGTACTGCGTCAATTGAAGAAAAAGTCACCGCCATGGAAAACAAACTCGAACAACAACTGAAACAGCTTACTCTAGCTATTACAAAAGGTGCTACTGGTAGAAGAGCAGATGTTAATGTTACACAAGAAGTTTATGGATGTTCTAACTGCGGTACACAAGATCATGACTGGGATACCTGTCAAAACAATCCAGAATCCGTAATGTTTGTATCCAACCGAGGAAATTACAATTCAAGTGGTCAAGGTTATCAACCGAATAGAAACCATCCTGGTTTCCAGTATTCAAATCCAAATGGGGCTGCTAATCCAACCTATGCATATCAACCACGCCCCCAAGGAAACAACTTTTAACCAAGACCTCAGAACAACTATCAAGGTGGACAAACATACGGATATCAATCTCAGAGACAACCTCCTCAAGATGCTTATACTGAAACCATGAACCAAAAAGCTTTACCTGCTCAACCTCAAGAAGGTGCTCTAGATGTTCAACAAACCTTGACAACACTAATCAGCATTCAACAGTCTACCACAGCAACACTTAAGCTGGTGGAAACACAAATGGCTCAGATAAATAAGCAATTAAATCAACGTCAGCAAGGACAACTACTGAGTGATACTGAAGAACCTAAGCAGAGAGAAGAATGTAATGCAGTAACACTTCGAAGTGGTAAGAAGCTCGCTCCACCTCCTTTTCCCGTAATGAAAGAAAAAGAAACAACTGTGAAAGAGAAACCGGCAAAAGAGGTGGAAGAAAAAGAAGATGAACCCGAATTAGTAGAGAAGATTCCGGAGAAGCCAAAATCGAAGGATGTTACAGAAACCCGTCCTCCTCCACCTTTCCCCTCAAGAGTTCAGAAGAAAGGAGACATGGCCGAATATCAGAAGTTCTTGAATATGGTACGTGGTCTCAATATTAACGTTCCGTTCTTAGATGCTATACGCGATGTTCCGAAGTACGTTAAATTTTTGAAAAGAGCCATTACCAACAAGAGACCATACCGTGAGAATGAAATGATAGGATTGCCGGAAGAATGCAGCGCTATATGCCAAAGTAAGTTGCCACCTAAACTACTTGATCCTGGGAGTTTCACGATTCCTATTTCTATTGGTAATGAGTGGCAAGGAAAAGCTTTGTGTGACTTGGGAGCGAGTATCAATTTGATGCCCAAGTCAATTTTCGAGAAATTGAAGATAGGAAACGCTAGACCAACCTCCATGATCCTACAAATGGCTGATAGATCTCTCGCTCATCCAGAGGGACGCATAGAAGATGTCCTCGTCAAGGCAGGTACTTTAATTTTTCCAGTTGATTTCGTTATTCTTGAATACGACGCGGATAGGAATGTCCCCATCATTTTGGGTCGACCATTCCTAGCCACGGGGTGTACTGTTATTGATGTAGAAAATGGCGAATTAACCATGCGAATCCAAGACGAGACGGTAAAGTTCAACGTGTTTAGGGCTATGAAGTTTCCAGATATTCCTGAAGAGTGTTTCCGCATGGATATACTTGATTTAGCTGAGCAAGAAACGTTTGACTGTATGAACTTTAATGATATCTTGCAAGCAGCCCTAACACTTGACTTACCTGAATTGATGGAAGAACTGACCGAGACTGTAGCTGCTTTGAATTCCGGAAACATGAAACATAGGCATCTCGCCTATGAGCCATTCCGAGAGCCTGGGGAGATAATATCTAAAAAGAAACCATCCATCGAGTCTCCCCCACAACTAGAAGAAAAGCCACTTCCATCACACCTGAGGTATGCGTATTTAGGTACTAACAACACTCTACCTGTTATTGTTTCAGCTACTTTAACAGGTCCTCAAGAAGGCAAACTATTGCGCATACTGAGAGCTAACAAAGAGGCGATTGGTTGGACTATTGCTGACATCAAGGGTATTAGTCCTTCCTATTGCCAACACAAAATCATTCTAGACGATGAAAATGCGCGCTCAGTTGAAGGACAAAGAAGATTGATGCCAGCTATGAAGGAAGTAGTGAAGAAAGAGGTTATCAAGTTGCTAGATGCAGGAATCATCTATCCCATAGCTAGCAGCGAATGGGTGAGTCCAGTTCAATGCGTACCAAAGAAGGGTGGTATTACTACCATCTTGAATGAGCAGAATGAAGCCATTCCCTCAAGGACCGTTGTTGGTTGGAGAGTGTGTATGGATTATCGAAAGTTGAACAAGGCCACCAGAAAAGATCACTTCCCTCTTCCGTTTATTGATCAGATGTTAGACAAGCTAGCTGGTAGAGAATATTATTGCTTTTTGGATGGATATTCAGGATACAATCAGATTTATGTAGATCCAAAAGACCAACACAAGACAACCTTTACATGTCCTTTTGGTACCTTTGCCTTCCGAAGGATGCCATTTGGATTATGTAATGCACCCGCTACGTTTCAAAGATGTATGATGGCAATTTTCTGGGACATGATTGATGACTTCCTTGAGGTATTTATGGATGACTTTTCAGTGTTCGGTGATAACTTTGAGGAGTGTTTACGGAACTTGGAGAAGGTATTGATTAGATGCAAAGAGACTGACTTGGTTTTGAACTGGGAGAAATGTCACTTTATGGTTCGAGAGGGTATATTGTTGGGTCACAAGGTTTCAAGTGCTGGTTTGGAAGTTGATCGTGCGAAGATTGAGGTAATCAAGACTCTTCCTCCTCCTATCTCGGTAAAAGGGGTAAGAAGCTTCTTGGGTCATGCTGGTTTCTACCGACGTTTTATCAAGGACTTCTCCAAAATCTCTAAGCCGTTGTGCAACTTACTTGTGAAGGACACCAAATTCCTTTTTGATGAAGCTTGCATAAAGGCATTTCACGAGATTAAAGAGAAGCTTATTTCTGCACCTATTGTATTACCTCCTGATTGGAAGATTCCGTTTGAAGTTATGTGTGATGCTAGTGATCTCGCTATGGGTGCTGTTCTGGGTCAACGAAAAGATAAGGTATTTCATTCCATCTTCTACGCTAGTAAAGTCTTTACAAGTGCTCAAGTGAATTATACCGTAACTGAGAAGGAGTTACTAGCTGTTGTCTATGCATTCGACAAGTTTCGTTCCTATCTTCTTGGAGCGAAAGTTGTTGTCTTTACTGACCATTCTGCGATAAAATACCTTATGGAGAAGAAAGATGCGAAGCCAAGGTTGATTAGAAGGGTATTACTGTTGCAAGAGTTTGATTTAGAGATTCGGGACCGAAAGGGTTGTGATAATCAGGTTGCCGATCATTTGTCACGTCTTGAAGGTTCTGAATCTAATGGAGGGCCTGAGTTGGTCAGAGAAGAGTTTCCTGACGAGAGTTTGTTTTCAGTTTATTCATTAGAAACTCCTTGGTATGCGGATATTGCAAATCTTATTGTGAGCGGTTCTTTTCCTCAAGGAGCTACTTCACAAGAGAAAAAGAGACTAGCCCACCGTGCTAAACAATTCTTTTGGGAGGATCCTTTCCTCTACAAAGTATGCAGTGATCAGATGGTGAGGAGATGCATCCCAGATAAAGATATTCTATCCATTATTATGGGTTGTCATGACTCACCATACGGAGGGCACTTCAAAGGAGACCGTACAGCTGCAAAGGTACTACAATCCGGTTTTTATTGGCCCACTTTACATAAGGATTGTCACGAGTATGTCAAGAAATGTCACAGATGCCAGTTTACTGGTAATATATCTAAGAGAGATGAGATGCCGTGTAATAATGTTTTGGAAGTTGAGATATTCGATGTATGGGGTATTGATTTCATGGGTCCTTTTGTACCTTCTAACGGAAATCTGTACATCCTACTAGCTGTTGATTACGTGTCTAAATGGGTAGAGGCTGTAGCTCTACCAACTAACGATTCGCGAGTAGTGATTAAATTCTTGAAATCACACATCTTCACTAGACATGGTACACCTCGAGTTATAATTAGTGATGGAGGTTCACACTTTGTGAACAAATATCTGAAGAAAGTTCTAGAGAAGTATGGTTGTGACATCGTGTATCTACCGCGTATCATCCACAAGCCAATGGTCAAGCTGAGGTCTCTAATCGAGAGATCAAATCCATTCTTGAGAAGACAGTTGGTTCCACACGCAAGGATTGGTCAATGAAATTAGATGATGCGTTGTGGGCATATCGTACTGCGTTCAAGACGCCTGTGGGTGCATCTCCGTATCGTATTGTGTATGGTAAGGCTTGTCACTTACCTCTTGAGCTTGAAATGGGTGCCTATTGGGCAATTGCGGAGATGAACATGGATCCAACCTTAGCTGCGGAAAATCGTATGATGAAGTTGAATGAACTTGACGAGTTTCGATTTCATGCCTATGAGAATTCCAAACTTTACAAAGAAAAAACGAAGAGATGGCATGACAATCGGATTCGTGAGAAGAAATTCAAAGTGGGACACATGGTCCTCAAATATAACTCCAAGTTCAGCAACTATCCGGGCAAGTTGAGATCAAAGTGGTCTGGTCCGTTCGTGGTGACCAAAGTTACGCCTCATGGAGCGATAGAGATCGAGAATCCAGACGAGCAACGCACCTTCATGGTGAATGGGCATCGTCTAAAACTTTACCATGTAGGCGAGGATACCAATCGCAGCGTTGATCCACATCCGGGGGAGGTCATGTACCTCCTTGAAGCTGAATAGATGCGAGAGGTAACCCGTCGAGCTTAACGACGTTAAACAAAAGCCATTTCATTGTATAATAGTTTATTGCTTTCAGTTTTTCAATTCCTAGTGTATAATTCTAAGTTAGTGTCAAGTTTTAGTGTCTACTTTTAAAGAAATGAGAAGGGTATTGTGTTAATGGTGCAGGAATCGAGTTTGGGAAGCTAGGAAAAATTTTGTGGAGAATTCAATGCTGGCGCGGACTACCCCGCGGTGTACCCCCTATACCGCAGGGATGTACCGCGCCCCAAAAACCCGTACCACGGGTACGCACCACGGGTCTTATCCAGAGGCGAGAAAAAAAATAGCCGCGGTGCACCGCGCCCTATACCGCATGCGCAAAACCCGTGCCACGGGGTGTGTACCGCGGGTTTTTTGACGGAGATGGTGCGGACTACCCCATGCACCGCACCCCTGCACCGCAGGGCAAAAACCCGTACCACGGGGTGCTAGCACGGGGTCAAGACAGAAGCGAAAAAAATCTATAGCTGTTGCGCGCGGACTACCCCGCGGACTACCCCATACACCGCAGGGATGCACCGCGCCAGGCGGTTTGTGAAGAATTCGAAGCCCAGTCAACTTCTAACCTTAAGGAGATAAACCCTAGCCTCTTCCACACGAATTTTCCAGCTCCCAACCCTATAAAAACACCTTGAAGCTTGATTAAACCTCTACAACAAACCCATTAACATCATCAAATCTCTCCTCCATCCTCCATAAACACATCCTCTACATCAAATTCATCACAAAACACCATTAAACACAATCAAGATCATCAAGCTTTCAAGAGTTCTTCCAAGATTCATCAAGAAACCAACTTCCTTCATCTAATCCAAGCAAGAAACTCAAGCTATACCAAGTCTTCTTAACTTTATTCTATCCTTGGGATAAGCTTGAGTTTGGGGTCAATTCAACCATGACAAACAGAACAGATGCTTTGGATTATAAGAGGAGGTGTTGTATCCTAGGGAAGAACAAGAATTTGCCTGGTTCTACACTTGAAAAGGCCATCAATCTTGATGACCATACAGAAGAAACACAAGAGAAGGCACCTGCACCACCACAACACGGGAAATTAACAGCAAGGATGAGGGTATCATCAAGGCCTACAGACAAGCTACGATTTCAAGTTCAAGGTTCTTCTTCTTCTCAAACTGATTCTGGAATTCCTCCATGGGCTCACAATTTGCAACAAGAGTTCGAACTTTTACGATTAGACATCGGAGCACTTTGGAAGGAAATTACACAGATTAAGTCAACATTGGAAGAGGTAACTTTATTCATGGATATTGATAATTATACTCCCCCTCCGGAGGAGGACACTATGGATCTTCATGGCCAGGTACCCCGTTCTAATTCTTCTTCTTAAGTGATGGTAGACACTAGTTAGGTAGTTTAGTTTAATTTTATTGCTTTATTGAGTCTTTTTCGAGTCGTGGGGACACGACTCACTTTTGAGTTTGGGGTGGGGTTCGTTGCCTCATCCCAATTTTTTGTGATTTACATGCTTTCAATAAAATTAATCTTAGGGTTGCGATGACTGTAGAGAATTTTAAATGCCCCCATCAAGCATGTTTTTTATGAATTAATGATAGAAAATAGTTGAATTTAGGAGTTAGTATGAAGCTGAACTTTAATTACATGCAAATATGAAGTAATTGATAGGAAAAATTAATGAACAATGCAAAAGAAGTAAACTTGTGCTTAAGGATAATAGGTGGTTTGTAGAACGTGAGATCTAAATGAGTAGAGAACCCACTTAGGTATGAACTAGAGACAAGTTGTGTAGATAGGAAGATGATAGAGGCAGTTCTTTGTTAGCCCTTTGAATCCTTTTTGGTTGTCTATCCCTGAATTAATTTTATCCTTCTTAGACAAAATTTCAGCCTTTAAGCCTTTCTTTTGTCGCCACATTATAAGCCAATTTCCCTTTAGATTATTAGGCATGACCATATGACCCGCACTTGAATCACGATCCTGAGACTTCCTGTCTTGAGCTTGAGTTTGGGGTGGTGGGTCCACCATATGGGAATTTACATTGGGTTGGGATTTTTTTGAGCTTATCAATGATGCTTTGTGCTATACATGATGATGATTCACATGTGTATTATATTGTAACCCTTTGCCGGGGTAATAGTGAATGGAAAAGAAGCTTCGAGCTCAAGTTATGAATAGGCATAACTATGAAAAATAGCATGATATCTCAACATCATAAAGAGAGTCATAGCTATAAGAAAAAAACGAATGATTTGAAAAGATTATATATTCGGACCGGCAAAGTGGAAATTTTTATGTGAATCATCCTTAGTGCTTATTGGGTTAATTTGGGGACGCTAATTAAACGCGTCAATTGGGTTGAGTGAGAACGTAATTCGAGTGTAAACTCAAGCTCTTGGACAGTTTGTTGATGGTAAGTGAGGAGAGAGCCAAAAGCTCACTTCAAATTTACCAAATATACATACCATACCGTCCTTCAGCCTACGCTAAAACCGTAAAGACCTCGTGATTCCTAGATGCACAGTGAGTTAATAGGGATTATTCTAAGTGGAACCTTCAACACAAGTAAGGATCGAGGAACACCCTATAGCCACCATCTTGAGATAAGTATGAAGTGTAACCTTCTAGCATTGTGAAATTAATTTTGATTTGATATTGTTTTGTATTTGATTTTGCATGATAAGGGTAGGTGTATATTAATTCCTAGATTAGACTATATGAAATTTGTTTTAAGCTTTGCTTTGGGATTATTTACTAGTTTCTACCTTCTGCATTCACCTAAAAGATCCTTGTTTTATTTTTATTTTGCTTTGTCGGGACGACAAAAGTTTGAGTTTGGGGTCTTGATGTCTCCCATTTTGTTCTAATTATTAGCCCCTTGGAGACATCATTTTAGGTGAATAAATGACTTATTTGATAGACTTTTAAGCTTAATTGATCATATTACACTTTCTCCCCTTGGAGATTAACTATTTGCAGAATCTGAGCTTTTGTGCGTAAATTTGACTATTTTTAATGCAAAGTTAATCGGTTCATGAAAGACCAATCCAAGGAGAAAAAGTGAGAATAAAGTCTTAGTGTATTTTAGAGCGTTAGGTACTGATTTTAAGTCGAGTTTCTATTTTTAGAGTACACTTTCCTATTTCGATTTCTTGATTTATTGATTTATTCTTTTTAAGCATATGCGGTTTAATGATTTATTTAATGTGAAGCTTTAAAGAGATAAATGGTAATTACTTAGAGGCCAAGTCAAGATAAAGATGAAAGGAAAGAAGATTTATATGGAAATAAGAAGATTTGGTAAAGATTTATTCAAGGGAGGAAAAGATAAAGCTGCCTTTTGAAATCTGAAATCCAGCCACGTTTTAGGAATTAAATCATAATAAAAGATTGGCATGGATTCTGGACGAGTGGTCTGCACCAATAGAAATAGCTTTCCAAGACAAGTGGTTTCATATATTGGAACTTCTCAAACGGATAAGTATTGAAAAAGATATGACCAAATCAAATCAGCAAAATCTTACCTTCTAAGAGCTACGAATTTGAGAGTTTTTGATTTGTCTTCCACTCCAAGCAAAATTTGACCTAGGTTCCTCCAACACCTATAAATACACCCCTTAACCTCATACTTTCAGACACTTCAGAGAATAAAACAAGAGGCTTAAGGTTTTCAAGTCAGAGCACGAAGGAGAGAAGAAGCTAGAAGCTGGAGGAATCCTGTTCTTCCAACCATAGTCATTCTACCCTTTAGGTTTTTCATTTATCTTTTGTATTTGAACATGAATTCCTTTTCTTTTATGTTAGTTTTTAATTTCATCATGAGCTAAATTTCTTTATACTTGAGAATCGCATTAAAGGGATGAACCTTAATTAATGTTTTCTATGTTTTGAATTTGGGATTGTTTAGATTTAAACTGAATTGATTTTTAGGTATTGGATATTACTTTGTTTTCATTACTAATTCTTTTAGGAACAACTAGAATTAGCTGTTAGTATTTGGGCTATTCACTTTAGTGGCGAAGTGATCATCCGACAGGGGGGTTTGAATACAGATCTAGGTAATACCCGTGTAATGTCCGTTATTGACCGACAGGCTTAACTAGTTACATAGCCAAAGAGGTAAATATATATCATCCGAAGAGCCATATTCGACCATACAGGTGTTTATGATACTTTAGGATAGCTTCTAGGTCCACCCGACAGGGGGCTAGGAGATCTTAGAGTCCCGACTAATATTATAATTCCAATTCTACCCTTAAACATAGCATAGATTACATTGATTAAGTGGATTCCTTTGCGAGGATCAAGTATATCTCTCTTATCTGAAGTTAGTCGTTATTTGCTTTATTTCCTTTCTGTTAAGTTAATTTTAGTCTTTACTTTATTTGCATCTTTTAATTTACAAAAACCAAACAAAAATTATTATCTTTTCTTTTCTGTTTAACAATTATCTCTACTATCTGATTAATATTTGGGTTGAACCTAATCCGTCCCTGAGAACGAACTTGATTATCGTATATTACTTGGGACAACCGTACACTTGCGGTTAAGTGGTTCCTTTATTTGCACTTAATTTTATAACACCCTAGGACCCACCACGTATCCACTACCTCAACATGACGTCATCCCCATTTACACATCATTACTTTTTCTTTGAATATCACAAATTAATCTTTTATGACCGACCAAAAAAATAAAAACCCCTTGAAGATGACCTCTTCGTCGCTCTCCTGCACAAGAATACCTTGCCACTCTTGGTCCATTCTCCACCACGAAAACTGCCACTCCTCCACCTACCAAGAACACTGCCACCACTTGTGTCCATTCTCCAACATCATGAACCGGCTTGGTTACACCATGAACAATTGAAGAACCCAAATTAAGGTAAAAATACATATCTTCACACTCACCATCCCACGCCAAGAAAACCGCCGCGACTCGGGAACCATGCTCCACTAGGAGTGAGCAATTTGTTGTTATACTGCATTTATTTATTTTGTAGTTAATATCCATTTGTGGCAACTAGGAGTGAGCAATTTGGTGTTATACTGCATCTTTTGAATTGTTTTGCAGTAAGTATCCATTTGTGGCAACTGGGAGTGAGCAGTTTGGTGTTATACTGCACTTTTTGAATTGTTTTGTAGTAAATTCCCATTTGCACAAAACCTTTCCAGTCTTCACCCCCAGCAAATACTTAACGCATATCAAAACTTCTTCCAATATGAAGGTTGTAGTAGCCTACTTGAAGATCTTTTGGAGTTGATTTAAGCAAAAGAAGTTGGGGTAGCATATATAATGAGACATTCATATGTTAAGGCTAGACGATATTCATCGTATTTGAAGAAACTTGTAATTGATATTGGATACTCATTTCTCCACAAGATTGTAGGGGTCAATTTGTGTCACTTCACATCTCTCATATTAGTCTTATTGAAGTGGGAACGCTATCATGTGTAACTTCATCATTAATCATTTCTAGGATTGTCCTGGCTCGATGGGTACTGGAGATATAACACCAAGTCGCTTTAGTGAATCCTTTTGGTTTTCTTTGTGTAGTGTTTGGTGTACAAATCTTATTTACTTGATTTTTTGTGAACATTATAAAAATTTGTAATATCCACTTTACAGTTTCATTTACCACTAATATATATTTACACTTTCACCAAGCAAACAACTATTATAAACAAATGGGAAACAAATAATTAAGTGGCTATAGCCAACAATTTAATCCTTTAATCCAAAAAAGGAACCAAACTCACAACAAATTTGGACTATTGATCAAAATATTTGCTCTTTCCCCAACATCTTAACATTTATAAAGGCAAAAAAAAATATAAAAAGACATAGTTTGAATTTAGATATACCGAAAATGACCAAATATTCAGTCATGAGTAGTAACAATTCTATCCATGATCTTGGACACAACATCATTAGAATCCCTCAAAACTTGAATGCTTCGTTTGAGCCTATTACATTTATCAACAACAACAAGTGATACATCTAACATACATTCAATCGCTCCACCATAAGGTGACATTAATTCACCAATTATATCATCTTCCATTTCTTTGTTCACTAAATTATTCACACTATATAGTAAATGTAAATCCATTTCATCAACTTATCTCCTCAACACAATCTTCCAATAAGAAATTACCCTCATCTTCATGTCAAAAGCTTGTTGCACAGTCTCCAAACTTTTATGTAAAATCCCAATCTCAATCCTACCAAATTCTTTAAGCTAAAGTGTATGCTTTGAAGAATGATTAAAATACTTCATTAACTCTAGTTGTTCACTCATCAACTCATTTCATGTCTCGAAATACTCAGGGTTACAAGTGTAATTTGTTAGGTTTTGAGCAGCTCGATGTGTAAATGGATATTTACTACAAAACAATTCAAAAATGCATTATAACACCAAATTTCTTACTCATAGATGCCGCATATGGATATTTACTGCAAAAAAAATTTAAAAATGCAATATAACACCAAATTGCTCACATGGCGTTATCACACCAAATCGACTGTAATTATACTTAAATCAGATAATTGTGAAAAATTGTAAAAGTGATGAGATTAAGTTCATATAAACATCACCACTGTAATTATACTTAAATCAAATAATACTGAACAATTGTAAAAGTGATGAGATTAAGTTAAAAATTATTCACCTTTTTACCTTATTTTGGGTTCTCCACCAAGCCGGTTGATGATGGTGGAGCGTGGTTACCGAGTGGCGGCGTTTTCTTGGTAAGGGAAGGTGAGCGTTTAGAGATTTTTTTACCTTAATTTGTGTTCTTGTATTGTTGATGGCCTAGCCAAGCCGATTGATGATGGTGGAGAATAGAACGAGTGGCGGCAGTTTTCTTGGGCAGGTGGACGAGTGGCGGTTTTCATGGTTGAGAATGGACCAAGAGTGGCGGGTTATTCTTGTGCAAGAGAGCGACGAAGAGGTCATCTTCAAGGGATTTGTTTTTTTATCTTTTCTTTGCCAGTCTTCAAAAATGAATTTGTGATACTTAAAAAAAGTAATGATGTGTAAATGGGGATGACGTCACACTGAGGTGGTGGATACGTGGGTGGCACCACGTGGCATTGACTAAAGGTCAACAGACAAAAATTGGTAAAAAGCGCTAACAGTGACACAAAATACTAACGTAAAGGGCCACTTCGCGATATTTTGTAGATCGGGTACCGCTAGTGCGTTTCTTGAAGGATAGAGGATCACCGGTTTCTTTACCACCCCCAAACTATTAATAATTACCTATTACCCCCTTAAACTTTCAAAAATTAACATAAACCATTACAAATACATCAATATTCCATTACAAGTATGTAGTTTTCACAAATTCATCACCCTTAATATTAGAGATTTGCAAATACACCCCTATTGTTTGAATTTTCCTAAAATTACAATAATTACATTAACATTGCACAACAAGTACATATTTGAAATTAAAGTACAGTTAAATCAAACGTTGAAAAAATTTGAATAATATTACGTATCAAATAATAAATACAAAAAAAATCATACATATATAAATCATATATATTAAGAACCCAAATTAAATATTGTCTACTTGATTTTGAAAATGGAGGCGAAAGAAGACTTTCTTGGAGGCTGAGGCAGTTGAAGAAATTTGCGCGGCAAAGAAATCTTGACATGGTGGGTGGATTGTGCGGCGGCTGAGGCTGGGGAGGAAAAACTGAGCGGCGACTGAAACTGGGGCTTAGGAGGCTTCTTCGGAGGAGAAGAATTAGGGTGGGTGCGGGGGTGGATGAAGTTTTGTAAAGATGGAGTGAAATGAAATGGAAAACTAATGTTGGGTTTTGAAGAGTAGTTTATTCTAGTCTGACAACCTTAAAGTTGTTCAAAGAATTTTAAGAAATAGGGGAAAAATTGAAAAATTCACCAGTCATTGAAAAGATTTGGAAATGGATGATAAGATTTTCAAACTGGAAAGTATTCCATGCTAACCGTGATCGTAATACTTTGGTTGACTATGCTGCGAACTGTGCTAGGTTAGGATGAGACTTAAATGGATGGTAGGAATCATCGGTTCTATGTAGTTTTTGTTTTCTTAATAATATTTGTAACAGTTATGACATAGGTTAGATAGTATATTAGGTATGTACTTAAATTCGACCAAAATAAACCTTTTAGCGACCATCTGGGTCGTCGCTAGAGGTAAACCAAGTGTTCGGTAAAGATGCGAAATTAATATGGGTGAGCAAGTTTGGCCTGCCAATTATTTAGTTGCGTATCTTACGGGCCAATCAAATAGTCGATAAAAAAAATGATTACTAGCGTCTACCTAGTGGTTGTTAAAAAATTGGTTATTTCGAGAAGAAACCACGGTCAGTAATTGATTTTGATTTTTAATCGGCTAAACAAGTGGTCGACAAAAGTGATAGATCACTACCGACTATTATGTAGTCGTTGGAGATGGATTTTTTAATCGGTGAAAATTCCTATTATTTATTTATCTAAATTGGACATTTAGATTTGACGACCACTTAGCGGTTGAAAAAGGTTTTCTCTATCGACTACTAAACGTGATTGTTAAGAAAGTAGTCAGTAGATGTCTGACGGTAGTAATAATTGCATTTTAATGATTGAGGATATTTCATTAGTACTCCCTCCGTCCCAAAAATAATGCCCACTTAACATTTTCACACAGATTAAGAAATGTCATTATTGAACCCTACATGTACAAAAATACCCCTAATAAATGTCATCATTAATGACAATGCATACCTATTCCTATGCCTAGGAAAATGTAATCTCCTATAGAATAATAATTTAAATAATTATAAATTAAAAGAAAAGTAGGGGTAATTAGAGAAAAAAGTAGAAAAAGTTGTTTTGAAATGGTAAATGGACATTATTTTTGGGACGCCATATTTAGTAACGTGGACATTATTTTTCGGACGGAGGGAGTACATTTTAAGAACTAAACTAAAAGGGTTTTTTCTTTTTCTTTTTTCTGTAAAAAGGGTTGTTATTCATATATATTAAGTTCTTGTCCAAGAAAATATATATATTATATATATTAAGTGCAATTATAAAATTTTGATTAATTCTAGATCTACGTACATAAGTGACGTCTTGCTTTCAACTATACCCAATCCATGGGGATCATGAAAGCAACTTGACAATAATTTTCTTTCTTCTAATGTGATTGAAAATATAACACAAAATGATATCTACAAACTACAAACTCCGAAGATGTACTGTCCAGTCACAATCTTGGCAGTGACCTTTATCCTCCAGTTTTACACTAAGAATGTCCATTTAGTAGGAAAACTATATCTTCAAACAATACAATGGTTATTTTAAATATACACCCAAGAGCCGCTTTGCATCGGGTAAAATTGGTTTGGAATCTATTAGTCACCGTTAGAACTCTAAATCAACTATTTATCTTTAACAATAAATTCTGTACATGAATTTTTTTTTTTTTTTTTTGGTCAAACCTGTACATGAATATAAAATCTACTAAAAACTAATATTTCCTCTTGTTCACAAAATTTATCCATTTAGTTTTTTAAAATGTATATTAGAAATATAAATTCTAATATTTTAATAAAGATAATAGTGAAAAAAGTGTTTTAAAATTTTAAATAGTGTTGTAAACAGAGAGAATAGAGATTGTATTGAGTATATGAAAGTGTAAAGAGTGTACAATTACAGAGCATTAGAATCCTATATATAGTGACTAAGTAACTCTAACCCTAGTATTCATGGGCTTGACTACAAGTCCATGGGCTTGGATTGACTATCCACATATTGGGTTATAACACTCCCCCTTGGATATTCAATCCTTAGAGCTACCTCATTAAAAACCTTTATCTGGAAAACCTATTAAGACAAAACCATGATGAAGGAAAAGAGTGTAGCGCTTGGTTGTCTCCCCCTCTTGTCAGTATCTCGGGGAAGGCCTTGAATTCGATGCATACCAATCTTGTGTCGCAATTTCTTGAATGTAGATGTAGGTAATGCCTTTGTGAATAAATCAGCCAAATTGTCACTTGAACGAACTTGATGAACCTCTATTTCTTCTAGGGTTCATGTCTAAAGGATAACTTTGGAGAGACATGTTTGGTTTGATCACCTTCGATGTAGCTTCCTTTGTCTTGAGCGGTACAAGTAGTATATTATTGGACTCTGTTTACTTGTTGAAAGATTGCTTTCCCCTTAAATATTTAATTTTGAGAATATACCTCATTAAAACTTTTCTAAGAAAAACTCAGTGGGACAAAATCCTAGTAAAGGAAAAAGAGTATAGTATTCTTCAATACGTTTATATAATTGCCTCATTAAAAACCTTGCAAGGAAAACCCAGTGGGAAAAAACCTATGCTAAGGGAAAAAGAGTGCATTGCGTAAATGTCTCCCCCTGATTTAAGTATAACACAATGGTGTATAATCTGAGACATTCAATAGGAGTAATAAATTATACGACATAAATTTGATCGACACTTCATTCATATATCATGATTTAAAGTGCTCGATATATGACTTATATGAAGTCTTTCATAAGAAATAATAGCAAATAAAAATGCATCCACCACCGGAGACTATGTCTCCTTAATAAATATATTACGGGTGCTACAACATACTATCTTATATAGTGACTCCCCCTTGTAGCACATTCGTTTCATACTTGTGAAAATTTCACGTCGTACAAGTGAAATTAAAAAAATATTTGCTTTATTTATGTCTTTCTACTGATGGCCAGTCAGTTTATTTAGACATTTTAATTAAAAAAAATCCTCGATTTTATTCATATATTAATGGTTTTTACGCGTACATAAAATATATTCGATCATGATCAATTTCTGTTAGGTTCCAATAATTTAAAGTAGTAAAATAATTGATTGAGATCTCAATATATTATCAGGTACCTGATACTCAGTAGGAGTATTTTAATTCTCAGTTATATACACTACTTGATATTTTTAAGATGTCAAAAGTCTCATAATTAACAACTTGCTCATGTTGTTGCTCCTTTATGCTATCTTTGGAACCAAATAGATCTATTGCGTTTTAAGCGTACAATAGTCTAATTTTATAAGATAGCTCTTTTGAGACATATTTTATTAGGAGCACAGATAACTGGTTACTGTGGTTTAATCACTACACCTTTACAATATTTTTAATTATTTATATGATTGTACGAGGATCAATATAAATGGTGTATTCGTATATTCCAGTTGTTCTTTTAAATCTCCCTAATCCATAGAATAATGTAAATAACTTGTATTCTCATATTCCATCATTTTGCGCGGTGGTGGAGCAATTGTAACGTAAATTGCGCAATTAAAATATTTTGATGAAATAATATTTTTTTTTTGATGGTCTCTGACCAATAGGGAGTATTTATTATGAGCAGTGGTCATAGCATTTCATCAAAGACGATTCAATAAATAAATTTGCTAGACTCGTATATATCCCTTGATCTCGTCATGAAAAAAAAATAGCCGATTAATATCAAAATGATTTGGGACACAAATTTTTGTTTGGACATAGCCAATTTGATAATTTGTATTTGATTATCTAGATATTTAATTTTCTTTTTTTTTACTTGTGAATATTTAGATTATCAAAAAAAAATCCAGATGATGATGTTGGAAAGAAAAAAATCAATGATATGTTATCAAATGTAAGCGATAGTGATCTGTGTTATTTTGTTCATGATTTCGTATAGGATCACAATAATAATTTAATCTCCAAAATTTTGTAGAGTAAAAAAATCCACGAGAGTAAAAAAAAAACGCTTATTGAATTATATTCCTTCAGAAAACACTTTTTTTTTTCTTCAAGAATTTTATATATAATTCACATAATCATACATCATTTAAATTTTGGATAAATTCATATTCAATATTAAGGATTTAATCCGGATACTAAATTGTTTAAATTCAATAACAATATGAACGGTAGTAAATAGCTGAAAATAAATATTTATTGATAACTGAAAGTGTGTGATATATATTAAAAATCGATTCCCTTGGCATAGGGAATAAAGCCCAGGTAAAATTATGTCATTATAATGACACTAAATGCTAAAAAAATAGAATTACAAATTTTGAACCAAATACAAAGCGTATTTTTCATAATTTTTGAATCAAAATTTGGCAGTAATCATTTTGCTTAATATTTATGTTGAGATTTTTTGAAAAACAACTTGAAAGTTGTTATTTTTTTTTCATTTTTTCTTATTTTTCCTCATGAACAAGATAAGTTTCATACTACTTTTATCAATCGATTAAACGAATAGTTTATCCAATATTTATGGTGCATAAGGTGCATTTTAATATGTCCTAAATTTTGTTCAATTTCTAGATATACATCATGCGTATATATTCTTTTTTTTTAATAGGTTATATTATATCAAATGATATAAACATAAAATACATATACAATTACTATATATGCCTATTCATCAGAATATATACCTTTAATTAGATATAATATTTTCTTTTTTATAATTGTAAATTTTACAATATTAAATTCATAATAATATGAACGAATATATAAAAAAAACATTGTATATATTAATATACAAGAAAAGAGATTATATAATGAAAAAAAAAATTATCACAACCATCGAATACCGAACAGTATTTCTTTTCCGCCGAAAAAAAAATTAATCAATGGGACAATATAAAGTTTCTCTCGCCCAATTACGCTTAACTTCATAGTTTTGATGAAATCCGGTACATTAGTACTAGTATGATCGTACCCTTTTATGGCTTAAGCATAAAAAGTAAGTATATAAGCTCAAGCTTTTAGATTAAAAGTGAGGCTCATATGCTATGGCTGCAACACCTATCAAAGTTACCCTTGCCATAATACAATCTAGATCTCAATACTCCAGATATATCATCACATCACCTTCACTTTCTTTCATACATCCAAACATATTAGTATTGTTTTAAGTAATGTTACATATCACAGGTTTAAGCTTTTTAATGCCATACATTATTTCAACGTTTTACTTTATATACTTTTTCTTTCTCTTTTTATTTTTTTTTTTATTTTTTAATCTATAGTTACTAAAAGCATTTGAGACTCCAGGTTTTAATAACCTATGCTAAAGGAAGTAAACAAAAGCCTCTAACTCCTTTAACACATACCATCAGAATTTTCCAGCCAAGATACAGTACCTCATCTCAAAAAGTTGCACCATCAGTCCTTATCATTTAGCACAATACATATACATATAAACAGTCCTTATCATTTAGCACAATACATATACATATAAATATATGTATATAAGCTCATAGACAAAATGGGATTGAAAGCAAAAGGTTTATTAAGTTCATCAATAGAAGGAATCGAAATCACATTAGGCAACTGTCCTCTGCACAAAAACAATATTTCTCCGCTGCCTTATTCTTGAGCTTAGAATTCGGCAGAACTTATAATGGAAGCTCAGTACTCAGATCTATTATTATATAGAGATATATAGAGAGCGCCTAACCACGCCATGGTTGCAAACTATAATCATATTCCAGGCTACTCTGCCAATATACAGACTGGATCTTCTCAGTTGACCCGTAAAATGGCTCAGTAGAAATAAAAGAAAATGAAAACAAATAGATATGGGTAAAAAAAAAAAATTGCCTAAATTACACCATTATATGAGTGTGATTTCATCGGCTGAAGGAGAGGAACAACCTCTTCTTTTATTCTTTTTTTTTTCAAACACTTCACTGCCGTGAAGATGTATCATTTATAAGCATGATTTTCTTCTAATATCATACATCTTTTTTTTTTTTTTGTTAATATTAGATCTTTATCTTTGACCAAGAAAAAAAAAGATATGATACACTTCACTTTGGATGAATATTGCCATTCACTGTGGTGAATATTATATTAATAAAGGAGCAATAATGATTTATCACGAAACCATGTTTCAATCACTGTGGTGATTTGAATAATTTTTTTTTTTTTTTTAGATTACGTTTCAAGCAATGCATATGTTATTTGATGATGGAAGAAAGAAAACAAAGTTTCTTGATCAAATAACTGATTAAAAGAAGAAAAAAAACGTATGGATTAAGAAAAAAATAACATTAAAATATATTACCTAATATTATGAAGGTAGAGTCTATCGTACTGATAACGTGTTGTAAACAGAGAGAATAGAGATTGTATTGAGTATATGAAAGTGTAAAGAGTGTACAATTACAGAGCATTAGAATCCTATATATAGAGACTAAGTAACTCTAACCCTAGTATTCATGGGCTTGACTACAAGTCCATGGGCTTGGATTGACTATCCACATATTGGGTTATAACAAATAGATAATTATTTGGAACATTATTTATAGTAAGTGGACAATTCATGTAAACAAAAGGAGTAAAAAAACATTTCAAACTAGAACTCTTCAAAGAACTTTGAGCAAGAGTCTTTCAAAAACATCTCTATGTACAAATTCCAATAGTAGTAAGAACAATATGGCTTGGTTTACAAAATCAATGAAAAAATTTCATAGCTCCAGTGAATGTGAGTCATTGAGATAGAATGTAAGAATTAAGTTCGAATATAGACTGCAACTTTATAACTTGGGCCTCTTAACAATTCTACTAGGGTTGCTAGTCGGTGCCGTGGGGAACAAGCATTCACACCTATCTGTATTATTTACACATTACTTGGAACGGCCTGTACATTTCCGGGTAGTGTCTCTCTCAAAAGAGGTGGTGATTTTATACCCACCAGGAGACACGAACGGTTCATCATAAATTATCCCAATTGAATTAAAGTTTTAGTTCATGCTAAGAATAATACAAAATAAATTAAAAGACATAAATAAGACTTTAAGGAAATATATTATAATAAAGAAATTGGTGTTGCTTTGCAGCCTAACGTGTTCTCATTGCTTTATCTCTTGCTTCTAAAGTAATATGAAAGTAAAAATGTGTCTAAAAAGTTTAAAAAAACTACTAATATATACTAATTAAAAAAAGAGTTCTAACTTCTGGGTCCAAAAATTGGTCAAAATGGCATTGTTGACTTGCTTGTTAAATTTGGATAACTTGTGTAATCTCGGCAAACCATCCATAACTTTTTTGTCTCAACTCGAAATTGTGTTAGCTTTTTCTCACTCGAACTAGACTTCAAGATCTAAGTTGTGGTAAAGGCATCACAATAATTCTTCCCCAATTCTTCGCAACAATTTGTTTAAGTTGTGATGATGTTTTTTCAGTTTTGATGATTTAGCTTTTATTGACTTTTTTGGCCCCTTAGATTTTCTTAATCTTGTTCCACTTATCTTGTGTGTTTCCTTGTCTCCTTGAATTCTTAGATTATCCTTTACATACTAGGATTCTCCATGTTCCTAAGAGTTGCACAATTAACAAACAAAATACCTTATAACTCTCTAAAATACGTTAAATCTCAAATGTTAGATAAAAACTCAAAATATTCTAAATCAATGGATAAATCCCAACTTCTAATCTTAAAACCACCCAAAGTGATGTCTTAGAAGTATTTAAATGTATCACAAAAGATGAGATATTAAAAATGTAAGCACAAAATCAGATCCCAGAATAAAAAAGTATCATGTAGAAGCATGCAAGACTCTTAAGCAATGTAAAGATAACTTCTCAAAAATCTATGCAAAATAAATAACCCACAAAAATACTAACCATTCAAGTAATCAACAATGTCAAAATATCAATAAATTAGTTTCGCAATACAAAAGGATCATTCTTACTCGACTCAAAGTGGTCGTTATAGGATGACCATCGACATTTTCATATTGTTTAATGGCCAACTATATTACTTCATTTCCTCTAATTTGTCACTTAACCACATAAACACATAATGATCCTTAAGATTAAACACATAATTTTTATGCAACAATAAAAACTAAAAGTCGTGTTTTTAGTACCATACCCCAACTAAAAAATGAGTCAAAAATATTCAAAAATAAATTACCACTTAATATTATACATCTAAACACATAATTTACATGCAACAATAAAAAACTAAAAGTCAAAGGGTAAAGGAAATGTCTATTTTAAGAATCACTCAATCCCCTAGTTATGGGCTGACTTTATATGTAGTTAACAACAAAAGAATTAAAGAATCATTTGAATTCCTTTAATAATGTATATTTTTTAATCCTTCCATTTTAGGATCAAGTGGGCATATATAAAAAATTCTAAAAAATTATTAAATAAAACAATAATATTAGTTATTAATATTATGAATATATTATTTTATTATGGTGGATGTCCAAAAGTCAAGGGTTATTCTTATTTATTCCTTGTAAATGTGGCAAGTGAAGGGTCTTAGATTACCCTATAAATATAAGGCTATTCTATTGTAATAGAGTTAGAGATTTTGGAATACAAGAATAAAATTCTCTCTTTATCTTTTTTTTTCTTTTTTTGGATGTATAGGTGTCTGGCCAGTTTACGCGCACCACAACTATTCCCATAGGAAATATACACGCCTCCTCATGCATACTCCCATTTAATTAGAACTAGGTTACCCATGTTCAGGGAGGGGACTCGAACCTTGCACCTCTTGCTTACCCCCTTTAAGGGTTCAAGAAATAACAAGGTTGAGGGGATTCGAACCCTGTACCTCCTAGTTGAGAGACAGGATCCTGGCCATTGAGCTAACACGTTATCAGCACGAATAAGTCTCTTTCTCCAAAGCATAGTGGAATAGCCCCAAAGGTAAAATCATCTGTCAGCAAAGTAGATTGTCTGTGTTTGAACCACAAATTGGTTGATTTAATTTTATGTCTAATGTTTTTGTTTAATTAATCATTCGTAATTTTTATTTTATTCTTATTGTGTTAATTTTTTTTGGAACTTATGTATTTCGATGGCCGGAAGCCTATATGTAATTTTTAAGGCCAGAAGCCTATATGTATTTTAGAAGGCCTGAAACTAATATTTAATTTTAAAGGGCTCGAACCCTTAATAAAATTTTAAAACTCAAAACTAAGATTAATGTTGTAGACTCGAAGTCTCAATTTCAACTCAAAATCTTGAAACTAAGATTGATGGTGTAGACTCGAAGTCTCAGTTTCGATTAATATAGATGATGTTATATGTAAATTTAATTATCATCCCGAAATAAAAAAAATTGGTAAAAATTTGAGTAACATAGGGGATTTAAACTTAAGACCTTAGCTAGTAGAGTATTTGTGTGTAACCACTAGGCTATATGTTTGTTTTGTCTTATATAGTAATATTTGAAGAATATACTCTATATTTCTACACTTTGTTATATATTATTCATATTCTACAAATTATAGGCTCGAAGCCAGCAAAAAAATTTATATTCTACAAGTTATAACAAATTTTATATGCCAAAAACCTATCACGAATTTTATATACCGGAAGAATAAAACAAATCATAGGCTTGAAGCCTAGACTACAATATATGCCCGACACATAGAGAAATAAATTATCTAAAGGCTTGAAGCCTATATCAATTTTGTTATAGTTTTCACAAAAGAATTGAAGAATGAAATTTAACTTCTAAAAAAATGGTTCGGTCATTCATCTCTTGAAGAGAACTTTATTGAATGTAAAATATTACTCTCAATTCACTGAAGTGAATGATATGAATTCTTGAATAACTGTATTTTCTTGAAGTGAATAAAATTTATAGGGACAAAGCCTATAACGAATTTTACATGCTAGAAGCATATACAGAAATTTATATGCTTAAATCCCATAATAAATTTATAGGCCAGAAACATAAGAGAAATTATATAAGCTCTAAACCTACATTGAAGTATATACTAAATATATATGCCAAAAGCGTATATGAAAATTTACAGGATTGAAGTCTGCACCATATGTTATATGCCAGAAGCATAAGACAAATTGTATTGGTTCGAAACCTACATCGAATTTGTATGTCGGAAGCATATACCAAATTTTATAAACCCGAAGTGTAGAACATAATTTGTATGTCCAAAGTATAGAACACATTATCTAAACATTTGAAGTCAAGATCAAATTTAAATGACATGAAGCATATATCATTTTTTTCAAAGGCTCGAAGCCTAGGTCAAATTTTTAAAGGGTGAAGTTTGGATAAAATTTTAAAGACTCGAAACCTATATGGATTTTTAAAAGTTTTTGCAGGATAGATTAATTCTTAAAGGCTCGAAATCTAAAAGAATTACAACGACTTGAAATCTTAATTCAAAATTATGGGTTTGAAAAAAAAGGTGTTATATGATAAAAAAAAAACTCATATAAATATCATGGATATTTAAGAATCGGAGATAAGTTGAACTAAATAATTTTATGAAGTGCACCATATTTTAGGATAATTTGTGCAAAGTTTGCATGATAAAGGTTTCAAACCTGCAACCTCCCTTATAAATGTTAAGGGTCTTACCATTTGAATAATTTAATTAAATGTTAGTAAATTGGGCAAAAAGAAACTTTAGTACAAGTTCAGGCACTATTAAATTAAATGAGTATTTCAAACGAGCATATGTAATATTACTGGGTGGAACTAAAGCCTTTATATTGTAATTGCATTCCTTGTAACGATGATTGAATTTTTCAATCTCTTTGAAAATGGATATGTAAACAAAACTGGTAGGGTTAAATATGATTAAACATTGTATTATCTGGCTAAAGTTATTCATTATAGGGAATAAAACTGCATTTCCTGAAGAAAATGCTACGTCTTCTAATGTGTATTGGAATCAGCGTGGTGGTGATCATAACTCCACTTGAGGTTGAGAATCATGATAGTGTTGCAAAGTTTGCTTTGCGGGTATGTTTGCGTAAATTATATATAAGTTTTATGTATATATATATATATAATTTTTTTTACTAGTATTGTTGTTAAGAAAAGGAAAAGAGAGGTGATAACAACAAGAATTATCGTGAAAAAAATTTAGAAGCCAAGCAATCGAAAAAAGGCGACGTTAATTGTTTTCATGATAATACAAAAGAAAAACGGGATATATAACTATTCAAGGTTACATGACTATTCTCCTGAAGCAGATATTATTGTAGGTAGTATTATTTTGAAAAAGTTATATTAAGAGCTTTTACACATTTCATATCATGGAAATACTTCTGAAGTAGTATTATCGTAAATATAGTTTTATCCCATTATTAAGGTTTAACTTTAAATTATCTTATAAACTATAACGTTTCATTCCTCGAAGTGAATGGAGCTACATTAACCGTTTTCATTATCTAAATCAATAAATGTATGGATGAAAAACAAGTGGGTTAATGTTGTATTCCCTGATTACAAATTATTCCATGGAGAGGATAAAATCATATTCTCTGAAGCAAATGCACCATTTCCAGCTTACATAACATTGACCCGGTAAGGGAAATAATTGAGTGACTTGAATACTGTTTTTCCTAGCTAAAAACCATTCCTTGAAGTGAATGGAAGTGCTTTTGTGGAAGAAAATGAAATGTTTTTCAATGTATCTGGAATTGACATCTTGGTGACCCGAACTCCAGACGAGGTTAAGGTAAGAAAAAAATCCTTACCACCAGAAGTGGAATAATAAGGATCCTGAAAGTAAAAGGTCACGGTAAATAAGTCATCAAGAAATGATAAGCATGAATATTATCGATAACTATGTATCTGGAATTGACATCTTAGTGACCCGAACTCCAGACGAGGTTAAGGTAAGAAAAAAATCCTTACCACCAGAAGTGGAATAATAAGGATCCTGAAAGTAAAAGGTCACGGTAAATAAGTCATCAAGAAATGATAAGCATGAATATTATCGATAACTATATAGTGTTCGTGTACCTGTGGAATACTGAAACATTTAGTCGATCTAATTATAAAAAATTGGATGCCAAAAAGTTCTGTTACCTTGTGGTACAATATTGACATAATTGGTGAATTGTGTTTTAAGTAAACCTCGAAGAATTTTACTAAATTTTAAGGATATTTTCCGAAATTAGTATTTTGTATAAACCACAAGTGTCCGTAACATGTATATCTTTGCATTATTTACTGAAAGTCTCACCAGAATTGTGTGTGAAATTAAAACAGGCTATTTCTTTGGGGTTATATAATATACAGATTCAAGCAATTAAAATGCACATTGTGCAAAAGAAAAGATATCATAATCCAAAGAAATTTTGTATTATTAAATGATCGACTTAGTCACCTAACAGTAATGATATGTCGAATAATATATGAAATAGATAAGAAGTTTAATCAATTTAAAGGTTAGTCCAATATAACATAACATAAAGATTTAGAATTCAAAGATTCATACTAGAAATAAATAAACTAAAAGATAGATATATATTGTCAACTTGCTTCTCCTGGTCTCTAAGTGTAATATTGGTTAATAAACGAGCAAGTACATGTTTCCAATGATAAGTAGATGTATTTATAGGTGTTATCTAACCTTAGGTCGAAATATTGGAATGCAGGGCAAGTTATTGGAGTCCTTTTCCAATTCAAATTTGTTTTGTAAAATATAGGACAGGATAAACACTTCTTCAATGATTTTGTTCATATCTCCTTTGTTTCTTATCGGATATTTGTAAACTTTATATGGAAACGATCACAATTCAAAGATATATCTGCTCATAAAATACCTCCTTCAGATTTATAATATATTTTCTACAGACTTTATAACACTGGACGACTTTTCAGCATGACAGATTTATTTGGCAGCTTTTCCTTTCCTACTTCAACTTTGTTTCCTTTTAACTCTAGATTTCACCTTGGATCTTCTTTCCTTAACTCCTTGATATTGATTTGGCCTCTAATTATTTCCTTTTACTTAAGATCTTCACATTAACACACAAATTATACCAAAAATGCTACAAAAGTAATAAATCTCCAAATCAAGACATGAATCAAGAAATTATCTAATAACGGGAAAAAAATTCCTTAACAATTAATGAAATTACCTAAAATAATTTCTATAAACTAGATTAATATATCAAAAATATGGAGACATCAGTTAGGTAATACAAAATTAGTTAAAATAATATGTTTTAACTTATTAATCAATAGAGGCTTACCATAAGTATACATGTTTGTCCGTTTAAGAGTAGTTTTCTCATTCTTTCCACTGAACCTACTAGCTAATTTGCCATTTCTGAGCCCCAATCGTTTTTCCATATATTTTTCAAATCTTCGGAAATCCCTACTACCCACCAATCTAATCTTCCTGCCGAGGCCGAGAAAAATTATGTGTGCAATGTTATCATGCACATTAACCTTGCGAAGTTATCCATATCTTGTTTAGTTTAATCTATTTTCATCAATATTTCGTCAATCGTTGTTATTGTAATTTTAGATGTCGGTTGGCCATCGAGATCTTCAAACATTCTTTGGTACCAGGCCAACCAAGAACCTAGTCTTTTGTCTTTATCAGCACTGTTTTAGTACCACTCTCGATCCCCATTTTTAATCTTACATCATGTGATGTATGTTTGATCGTCTTCTCCCCAAAACTAAACCCATTCTTCTTCCTATCATATGTAACTATTAGCAGTTTGGTTGCTCTTGGTTTTGATTTCATCGCCTTCCATTTTTCCATTTTGTGCAATCTTGTAGTTCACCTTTATTAATTGTAGAACGGTAGATTTTTGCAGGGACTTATATGTTCGGTTTTCACCTTTTTTGAGAAAATAATATGGAATATTCCATCTAGCGCAGACTTGTACCTTTAGCCCATTTTCCTATGATTAAAGTTACATAAGATATTAGATATTGAATCATCATATATAGCATATGAAATTGATTAACATCTAATTATCTTCAGCTGTTTTTGTTTGGTGGGAAAAATCCCACCAAATATCAAAAACTTAAGTCAGTCAATTATTCCGGTGATTTTATTTTTGTTTGGTAAGACAATTCTCACCAAATATAGTTGACTCGAGTTGGATCATTCATGAGTTTGTTTGGTCCAATTTTCACTAAACATTAACATTTTAAACACTATTTTATAATTACTTTGTTTTTGTTGTTTGGTGGGACTATTCCTACCAAATAAAAATAGTTGAATACCACTACTTCATTTAATCAAATTTTTCATTCTACTACCATATGCATTCAATAGAAATAATACAAGTATTCCATAAATGTTTTAGTATCAATCATTAATTGTTCACTGAATATAGTACAAATTGCATCAAATATTAACAATTAGAGTGCTAGTTTTGTTTACAACTGAACTCAAACATTAACTATAGTTCAATTCTTACCAAACTACACTTAATCATTAACATAACTATTCTTCTTCATTAACAGCAGTTCTTGCACTTTTTTCTTCATTACCACAATTTTATTTGCAATTAACACTACTGGAATTACTTAAAGCTTGATTTTTCACAGTAAACATCAAACATAAACATGTAAATCACTCAATTCATTTGTTTAACATCAACAACTAAAAATGTCAGTTACACTAATTTCTCAGTCTATTTTATATCATTTTGTGTAGTATTATCTATAATCGTTTTAACACAGTGTATTTATAACATGTATAAATTTACATTAAAATGTGTTTATTAGCTCTTATTTTCTTAATTATTCTGAAATTTTGAACCCTAACTCATATACACAACACGGGAGGATCGTTACTTCATTTATAAACACATGCTTTGCTATTTCATTCTCAAATGTTACATTTTATCCGTAAATATCTTCAATAAAATCATAAGTTTGTCCGGAATCTGTGCATTACCTATTCCGCGTTTTTTTTTTGAAGGAATGCAATAACGATTATATCACATATAATACAGCGGAAAATAGAAATTGCAATCCTAAGCCAATCAGTTGCAATTTAAGAATTTAAATAAAAACAAAGTATATCGATTACATACCTTAACGCTTTGTATGAGAATCGAATTGTTTAATACCAGCTTCAAAAGTTTGAAGCTTCCACGCTTTGCACACCGAGCTTGAGCCTTACTTCCAGAATCACAATTCTAGCTTGGAGACAAAAGACCTTTTGTTTCTTGGGGTTTTTTTCTTGGTTCTCTTTTGTCTTAGAACGGTCTTATATCAGAATATTAATTTGTGCTAGCAAATTAATATACCAATATTCCAAGTATAAAATAAATTAATATTTATTATCTAATAATAAAATTAATCAACGTCATGAAGCAAGATCAATCCACTCGTTAGTGTGCGACTACGTGGGTTCATCGTTAAACCGGTAGTAGTTAATTAACTTAATCACTAATCGAGGTTGGCGTCTAACAACACTCCCCAACGACCGGATAACGTGAAGTAACTCTGTACAAAGAACCCGGTGAAGGATCATACAGGTATTCCCTCTATCTTTACAGCTCCGGATTATCCTGGGATATGGTACAACTGTCAAATCCCATTTAGAAAATCAACTACATTACACGTCGATTATCAACGATTGACGAATGACCTAAGAAACATCTTTCTTCATTCATTCTATCACCTTGGCCAAGGATTTGATACAATCGTTATAATCTTATGACATTGTAGAGCTCAAACTCTTTACCTAGAGTTGATAGATTCCATCTTGACTCATCCCTAGGAGCATATATACTTAGTTGTGTCCAATATCCTTTCGACTAGCATTATGACACACTAGTAGTCCAGTATCAAAACACAACAAGCATATACACCACAATAGTGATGATCTCAGGTCAAAGGATTACAAGCATGAAATTCCTTCTAGAGATTAACCTACTTGACAGTTCAAGGTAATTAACCATTAGGAATCTCTAGTTTTTAGTCGGTTCGATAATCTCATCTCTATGTGCATTATCTATGCACCTAACTCGGTAAACGAGAACCACCGATATTTATCCAATGAATACTTGTTAGCTACATATTAATCTAACCGGATCATCAAGGTCCTAACTCGATGATCCTTTGATTAAGAACTGTTCAGGTTAAGTCAAATGGGATAGATTCTCATTATCATAACTCCTTATGATATCTAAACCTAAACTTAACCAAGGATCCGCAATTATAATAATAAAATAAATGCCTGCCACAACTTATAAAGAAACATTTACTTTACAGTTAAAAATATAAATCAAAATATGATCAACCACTAATGTTCAATTTTATTACAAGTCGATGGGGTCTGGGACATAATTCCAACATTTTTGTGTTGTGTTTTCCTGCCGATTCTGCCTTTTTCTGTTTCTTGTTAAAACTGCAAATTCTTCGTGATCTCCTTCCTATTTTGTTTTGATTTTCTCCGGATTTCTCTCGGGATTTTTCTTTGATATTTGGTGGTTTTTATCGTTCGCTTTTCTCTCCGAGTGTGTGTTGTGTGTACGATTGTGTGTTGACTATGTGTTTTTCTTTTGCATTTTTCTTTTATTGTCTTAGGCGTGTATTTTTTTTTTCTTTTCCTTTTTTATTTTTGGCCTATTGTTTATTTTAAAGAAAGGTTAATTTTGTCATTTGATTGGTGGTTATTTTTATGTGACTTTAAGTGATAATATTATCTTTTTTATAGGGTGTTTATGGTAATTTTTTTTTCTTAAAAATATTATTTTAAAAAAACCAGATATCTGCATTTTTAAAATATATCTAAAATGAATTTAAATTTTTAAAATTATTTAAAATAATTTATTTATTTCGAAAATACTTTTAATTCTAAAATAAAGCGTTACGGAGTTTATAATTTTAATTATTTGGATAAATGTTATGCAGAAAGAATACGGACTCAATGTGTCGAAATAGTATTGGTGCTTTTCGGATTCCGGGTGGCCAAAAGGATTATCTTTATATGTTGTCTGTACTTTGAGGGTATTTTTAGTTTTTTTGGGTCGTTGACGTTGAAGGCTACATGCGAGTGGGCCGCCAACATTGCAATAACAAGGAGATGATAACGTGGCGTAAATCCAACCAAGACTTTTGGGGTTGGCAGCTAGGTTACTGTAAGATCCACTAGAATGTGTGGCAGAGGCATCACCGAGGTTTACATTAGATCAATGGGTTTACACACTAGATCGTTTGTCTGATGTCAAATCGTATTATTAGTTTTCCTACTTTTTACTTTTTGTCATTTCAATTGTATTTTTATGGAGTATAAATTAGCAGAATAAGTCCAAAGACCTTTTTCAACAACTTCAATCATATAAAAAAATTTGAAAGAAAAAATCATATAGTAATTGTTGGATAAATCATGAAATTTGATTTACCAAAAAACCTGAAAGGGTTTTTATCTTTCATTTTTCGTAAACGCCACCTAAACGCTACGTCAGTGACACATCAGCTCCACGTAAGCAAAATTGTCACATTACCAAATCTGACATGAATTGTTTTTATATATAATTTACCAAAATGAAATAAAACCAAAGCTACAAAGTTGAATACATCAACACTTTCTTGAAACAAATTCAATTCTTCTTTCCCTTGCCGATAAACAGAAAGCATAAATTTGAGAAGCAAAAATCGTAAACATAAAATTACTTTACTTTTTACAACAAGAGGCCACCCTAAAAGTAGACGAAGAATCTAAGTGGAGCCTTAATTGAAAGGATCAAAACATAGCATAAGGCGGAGTGTATAGAGTAAAGAAATACTATTAACAAACAAATTCACATTAACACAAAATTGAAAAGATGATTGGTTTTATCTCGATTCATTTACCATTATCCATGACTCACAAAAGCCTAACACAGTGCAAGATAGCAAGCATGTGTTCATATCCCATACAATCTTAAGAGTTAGATAAGCAACACCGATTAAAAGAACTCATTTGGATTAAGTTTGTTCCATGCTTCATGTTTCAGTATTCCACGTACGACTAAATTTTCAAAATATTGAAAAAAGAAAAAGGAAAACGTTAATATTAGTGAGTACCTTAAGCATGTCAAGGTCTTTTGCAGCAATTTGCTTTTGTTGAAGAGTAGCACCCTTCTCTTGCACCTTATCCGGATGAATGCAAAGTAGAGCTTTTATGTAAACTAAACTTTGCCACTTGCGTCCCCGCTTCCAAATCTGGTTAAGGCTCTCTTTTGGTGATAGATTTAGAAACTTAAGAACATCATTTAGGTTGGTTGTTAAGGTTTATTTATGGAACTTATTCAGTTAGTTGACGTTGTTTGAATATTAGCTAATCTTGGATAATATATGTATTTTTTTAGCAATTTGAGATAATTTGTGTGAACGTGTAAAACTCCTAGGTACATGGATGATCTTAGGCTACAAGATGAAGCTTGGAAGAAAAAAAAAATCACGAAAAAACCCAAAACAAGTCGCAAAAGAAGTCAAGAAGTCCCTTCAAAGCTCACTGTGAATTGCTGGCAAAATGTTACCATCGATTTTTGAAGGTCATACCTCATAATTGGTGAAGATTCCAGATCGTGAAATATAATCTCAAGATAGCCTTTTGGGTGTCGATCTTGTGATAAGAAATGGTTTGCAATTTATAGTTGAATTTAAGAAGTTATAAGCATTTTATTGACAAGACCCAAAGATGTACAGATTTGGAAGAGTCTTTTGCATAATTAGTGGTGGGTATGATTGTCTCGAGCTACGTCTCTCTCCATTATTTCACAAATCTTAGGTTAATTTTTATACATAATTTTATTCTTTAACATCTTAGCTTAGTAGTTAATCATTATCCATAAAAACCAAACAAAAATTGTACTTTTAATCTTTTTAGTTTTCAATAGAGCTCTAAACAACACTCGATTACTTATTAGCTTGTTAATCCCAGTGGAGAAGAACTTATTTACCTATGGTATTACTTGTAACTACTCGTACACTTGCAAGTTTGTATCTTTCTAGTAGTTTTTTGTCATACCTCAGAAAACAAGTTTTTGGCGTTGCTAATAGAGATTCACTAATTAATTGTCTTTTAGTTTACTGTTAGTTTTTCATTATAGTTTTACGCTTATATTTCTTAGATACGTAGTAGGTGATATACTTAGTGTATTCTAAAATGATCCTCAAAGTTATTTCGTCTTCAAAATAGGCGATAGAAGGAAAGAAAGCGACAAGAAACAATTAAGCATAACCAGTGTATGTTGTGCTAGGAAACCTAACACTGCCTTCCCAAGTGGATCAAGAGGGTCTCAACAATTAGAATCTCGAGGGAGGGGGTTGGTAAAAATCAAGTTTCATTAGTTAATCAGGTAACCTCGTGGTCAATAGGAAACAAGGAGCTGGAAATTTATATGGAAACAGTGGAGTTCTAAGTTCAGCCATTGGGTATTTGCCCACCAACTATTCAGGTAGCAAGATTCATGCCTTAAGTGGGTATATTAAACCAATTTAGAAAGTATGGGAACTACAGCGGAGATGCACACGAAGATCCAATACGAGCAACTCATAAAATTCATGCAGATATGTGATGCCTATCAGCCTATGTCACTCAAAGTGTCACGAGATAACCAATGTACTATTACATGTTCCTCTTCTTCTTGATTGGAAGGTGCAAGCATGTGGCTCAACCATCAAGTGTCTGATCTCACACCTACATGGGACAAGATTCAAATGACATTCTTTGATATATTTCACCCTCCAACCATGAGGGTGAAAGCACAAATGTACCTTTCTACCTTTCGATAAAATTTTGGTGAGATCTTACGTGAGGCTTGGATGAGTTTTCAGACGAACCTGAAAAAGTGTTCACTCCATGGGTACAATTCTGACCTCTAACTTGCTATATTCTACAAAGTTCTTAAAACTAGTTCTCAGGCTAGTCAGGACAAGATAGGTGGTGGCAGTTTTATGAAAATGGATCCAACTCAAGAATTTGGAAAAAAAATCGAATTTGGATAGTGGGCTGTAGAAGATTTTAAAATAGACTGTAGAAGATTTTAAATGTCCCTTTAAGCATACTTTCGATAAATCTATGATAGTAAATAGTGGAGTTTAGGGAATAGTATAAAACGCACTTAGAATTGCATGCCCTTGGAAGACATCATTTTTGGTGTTTATTCGTGTATTTTTATAGACTTTTGGACTAAATATGCAATAATCCGAATTTCCTCTTTTATTTCTAGCATTTTTAATTTATTAAACTTTTGCGTGTAATATTGGGTATTTTAGTGCAAAGTTTATAGGTTTTGAATATTAGCTAGAAGAGTAATCCGAGAATAAGGTCAAAGATCGTGATATGGAGTCAAAGCATGAAGACAAATCCCGAAAGAATTGATATTTTAAAGTTGTAAATCTAGAAAGTTCCCAAAGATTGCTGATTTCGAGCCACCTAAGAGTAGATTTAGCCGCTGACTTGTGAAGAGAAAACGTGCCCCATTGAGTTACATAACTTTAGCAAATGGAAGGAGGTCAATCCGAGTTGAAACGAGTCAGTTTGAGCTGTTTTAGTGGATGTGGTGCAGCAGTTACGGGATTTTGGGCTAAGATAATGGACTTGGGCCTTTATTATTTCATTCAAACTTTAGCCTAAGGTCCGAGTCCGAATTTTGGAGTATAAATAAGGGTTTTGACTTCTATTTTTAATACAATTCACTTTTTACAAAGCTGAACATCAGAGAAAAGTCAAGGCAAGAAAACAGAAAGGCTACAGAGCTGGAGACGGTCTCTATCTCCAAATCACAGCTAATCTAATTCCGAAATTAGGTTTTTCTTTTATTTCTTTCTGTAAAACAATATGAATACTTTTATTTCTTTTAATTTAGTTTTTCGCATTAGCATGAGCTAATTTAATTAAGTGCTTGAGAACGCATAATGGGTTAATCCCAATTTGATTTCGTTTCATATGTTTGGATTTGTGATATTTATTATTTAAATCAAATTGGGTAAATTGTATTTCTCTTTAATTTGCATTTTATTTACTATTATTGACCTGATCAATTGATAATAGGACTTAGTATCTAGGCTATTCCAATTAGTGGCGATTGGATCACCTTGACGGGGGGTCTGGGTACAGAACTAGTTAACGAATATAGGTTAGAAATTATTTGACTCTGACGAGCTTAATTTAAACCTATGGCCTATTGGGTAATTTAGACTTAATCACTTGAGAGTGGACTATAATCACCCTGACGGGGTTTGTAGCACTTGAAAGTAGCTCCTTAGTCTGCCCTGACGGGGGTAAGGAGAATTCCGAGTCCCGACCAATATAAATTTACCAATTTGTCCCTTAAACAATATATGAAATGAATGATAACTAGGTGAAATCCTTGCGTCTCTCAAGTACTGCCCTCTCATCTTGCGTAAACATTTTATTTTCTTGCGTCTAGTTTAATCTTTGCATTAATTTAGTATTTTACTTTATTGTCTTAGCATTAGAAAACCAAACAAACAATCAATCTTAAAATCATTTACTTGTTTTCATGTGCAATTAACTACTATTTGATAAGCATTATAGTCAACCATTCCGTCCCTGAGAACGAATCTTTATTATCACTTATATTACCTGGGACAACCGTACACTTGCGGTTGTGGTTCTCTTATCCTTCTTTGCATTTTTCTAGAACACACAAAGGACCACCAAGTTTTTGGCGCCGATGCCGGGGACGGTAGCGTGTGACCCCGGTGTTTATCCTTTAGTGTTAGTTGCATTTTTATTTTTCAGTTTTACGCTTTGTTTGTTCATCTTTTTCAGGTTTTCAGGTTTGGTGTATGCGAAGGAGACTCTTTAAGGATCTTGAGACATTACCTCCAATCCTTGATAATCCTGAATCATTAGTCAGACTTGCTAACAAGAGAAGAAAAGAACAAGAAGCACAAGAATTAGAAAGACTAGCTAAAGAAATGACACATCTTAATCTCCATAACAATAATGAAACTGGAGTTCAGCTAGACGCGAATGGCCAGCCAATATTTCCACCAATTATCCCTAATCCTCCGGTTCAAATCCAAGTAGCTGATCCATGGTTCCTTACCGGTCCAGCACAAGAACCATTCCTTGCTCCTCCTCTTGGGATTGGCCCAGCTAATATCGATGTTCCGGTATTCCGTCCAGATTCGGGTATGTTAGCTCAGTTTCAGAATTTCGGAAATTTTCGTGGCAAGCCCGGAGAAGATCCAATTCGCGTAGTACAAAAATTTATGCAAATCTGCGATTCGTACATCACTCAAGGAGTAACAAAAGAGCAAATGTATTTTGCCACATTCAGGTTTTTTGTGATAGACAGAGCTAGTGATTGGCATGATTCGCAAGAACCAGGAAAGATTACTAATTGGGAACAGTTACAGGCTACGTTTTTCGATAGGTACTACCCGTCCAACATGAGATTAGATGCTCAACTCGAGTTAACACATGTCCGACAAGAGTATGATGAAGTGTTGGGTAGAAGTTGGTCGAGATTCCAAAATTGCTTACGAAGAGTACCCAATCATGACCTTTCAGATCAACAACAATTAAAGATTTTCTATAACGGTCTTGATGGGGGATCACAAAAAGATTTAGATTTATTATGTGGTGGTGCATTTTTATAGGTTCAACCCGTTCACACAAGAATTATTTTGGATAGAACGGTCAACAATGAAGTGGGGTGGAATACTGTAAGAACACCAGTTAAAGGGGGAGTTAATAATGTCAACATTGAAGAGAAGTTCACCTCCTTAGAGAACAAGATACAAACCACATTAGAACAATAGTTTAGGCAACTTACGTTAGCCGTGAAAGAAGGTTTTTCAAATTAGAGGGTTGAAGTGAACGCTGCACAAGAAGTGTATGGATGTGAGTATTGTGGTGTGAATGATCATTCATGGTAGAATTGTCAGAATAATCAAGAGTCTGTGATGTTTGTTTCCAACAAAGGGACTTTTAATTCGAATGGTAATGGATATCAGCCTAACAGAAACCATCCTGGGTTTCAATATTCAAATCCTAATGGGGCAGCAAATCCTACATATGCGTATCAGCCGCGTCCCCAAGGTAACAACTATAATCCAAGACCTCAGAATAATTACCAGGGAGGACAGAATCAAGGAAAATATGTTCAGAGACAACCTCCTCAAGACAATTATAACGAAACCATGAACCAAAAAGCCTTACCTGCTCAACCACAAGAAGGTGCGAATAACCTTCAGAAAACCGTAGAAAGTTTGATTGCACTTCACGCACAATCAACCCAAAGACAACAAGCTTCTGAATCACACATTAAGATGATAGAGGATCAGATTTCACAAATGACTAAACGCTTGAATCAGCGTCCACAAGGGCAACTCCCTAGTGACACAGAAAATCATGTACAGAAAGAAGATTGTAATGCTGTGACTCTCAGAAGTGGTAAGAATCTTCCTCCACCGCCTTTTCTTGTTATGAAAGAGAAAGAAGTTACTAGAAAAGAAAAGGATGTGGTGGAAAAGAATAAAGATGATGAAGTTGAGGAAGTGGAGAGGCCTGTTGAAATTCCGAAAAAGAAAGATAATGTCGTAAGTCGTCCTCCTCCACCATTTCCTTCTAGAGTTCAAAAGAAGGGTGATTTAGCCGAGTATCAAAAGTTCTTTAATAGAGTGAGAGGATTGAGTATTAATATTCTGTTATTAGAAGTCATCCGAGATATACCCAAATGTACGAAGTTTTTGAAAAAAGCTCTCACTAATAAAAGGTCGTATTGCGATAATGAGATGATTGGGTTACCAGAAGAGTGTAGTGTTATTTGTCAGAGTAAGCTACCTCCGAAGTTAGTTGATCCTGGGAGTTTCACAATTCCTATTTCAATTGGATAAGAATGGAAAGGTAAAGCACTATGTGATTTGGGTGCGAGCATTAATCTTATGCCCAAGTCAATCTTTGATAAATTATAAATTGGAGTAGCAAGACCCACTTCTATGGTCTTGCAAATGGCGGATCGATCCCTTGCACATCCTGAATGTCGAATAGAAGTTGTCCTTGTCAAGGCAGGTACTTTAGTATTTCCCGTTGATTTTGTTATTCTTGAATACGAGGCGGATAGGAATGTCCCCATTATTTTGGGAAGACCGTTCCTAGCCACGGGGCGTACTTTAATTGATGTAGAAAACGGCGAATTAACAATGCGAATCCAAGACGAGGTAGTGAAATTCAATGTATTCCGCGCTATGAAGTTCCCAGATTCTCAAGAGGATTGTTTCCGAATGGATGTAATTGAGCATGCCACGCAAGAGGTATATAATGAATTTACTTATGATGATGTTTTGCAGGCAGCCTTGCCATTAGATCTACCTGAATTGATGGAAGAGCTTGCCGAAACAGTGGCAGCTCTTAACTCTAAGAATCCAAAGTATAGGCGTCTAGCCTATGAACATGTGAGAGAACCGGGGGAGATTGTAACTAAAAAGAAACCTTCAATCGAATCTCCTCCGCAATTGGAAGAAAAGCCTTTTCCATCACACTTGAGGTATGCGTATTTAGGTACTAATGAAACTCTACCTGTTATTGTTTTAGCAAACTTAACAAGTCCTCAAGAATATAATCTGTTGCGTGTGTTAAGAGCAAACAAAGAGGCGATAGGGTGGACTATTGCCGACATCAAAGGCATTAGCCCCTCCTATTGTCAACATAAAATCAGTCTTGAAGACAATAACGCACGCTCAATTGAAGGTCAAAGGAGATTAATGCCAGCCATGAAGGAACTTGTAAAGAAAGAGGTGATTAAGCTGTTAGACGCAGGGATTATCTATCCCATTTCGAGTAGTGAATGGGTGAGTCCGGTTCAGTGTGTGCCGAAGAAGGGAGGAATTACAACAGTTCTTAACGATCAAAATGAAGCTATTCCTTCAAGAACGGTAGTTGGTTTGAGAGTTTGTATGGATTATCGTAAACTGAACAAGGCCACCAGAAAAGATCATTTTCCGCTTCCCTTCATCGATCAAATGTTAGACAAGTTAGCTGGTAGAAAGTATTACTGCTTTTTAGATGGGTATTCCGGGTATAATCAAATCTACGTGGCACCTGAATATCAACACAAGACAACCTTTACATGCCCCTTTGGTACTTTTGCATATCGCAGAATGCCATTCGGGTTATGTAACGCACCTGCTACGTTTCAAAGATGTATGATGGCAATCTTCTGGGATATGATCGATAACTTCCTTGAGGTATTTATGGATGATTTCTCTGTATTCGATGATGACTTTGATAAGTGTTTAGAGAATTTGGAGAAAGTTTTGATTAGATGCAAGGAAAGTGATTTGGTTTTAAATTGGGAGAAGTGCCATTTTATGGTTCGAGAGGGTATCGTATTGGGTCACAAGGTTTCGAATGTTGGTTTAGAAGTTGATCGCGCAAAGATAGAGGTAATTAAAACTCTTCCACCTCCTATTTCTGTTAAAGGGGTGAGAAGTTTTTTTGGCCATGTTGGCTTTTATAGGAGGTTCATTAAAGATTTTTCTAAGATTGCTAAACCACTATGTAACTTACTCGAGAAGGACACCAAATTCCTTTTCGATGAAGCTTGCATGGTGGCCTTCAGAGCGATCAAGGAAAAACTCATTACCGCTCCTATTGTTTTACCACCGGATTGGAATTTACCGTTTGAGTTTATGTGTGATGCTAGTGATTTAGCTATGAGGTGCGTTTTAGGCCAAAGAAAAGATAAGATATTTCATCCGATATACTATGCAAGCAAAACTTTCAATGGTGCTCAAATTAATTACACGGTTACAGAGAAAGAATTGCTAGCTGTTGTTTATTCATTCGATAAGTTTCGTTCCTACCTTCTTGGAGCGAAAGTTGTTGTCTATACAGATCATTCTGCTATTAGATATCTTATACAAAGAAATATTCTAAACAACGGTTGATAAGATGGGTTTTATTTCTTCAAGAATTCGATTGAGAGATTAAAGATAGAAAAGGGTGTGAGAATCAAGTTGCAGATCATCTCTCTCGTCTTGAAGGATCAGAATCAAATGGTGGACCTGAAGTAGTTAGAGAAGAATTTCCTGATGAGAGTTTATTCGCGATTCACCTAGAGAATACTCCTTGGTATGCCGATATTGCAAATTTAATTGTAAGTGGTTCTTTCCCTGAAGGTTCAACTTGTCAAGAAAGAAAAAGATTAGCTCACCGTGCTAGAAAATTCTTTTGGGAGGATCCTTTCCTCTACAAAGTATGTGCTGATCAGATGGTGAGAAGATGTATACCAAAGGAAGAAACTGAAGCGATTGTAGCTGGGTGTCATGATTCACCTTATGGTGGGCATTTTAAAGGAGATCGAACTGCTGCTAACGTATTACAATCAGGTTTTTACTGACCTTCTATTATGGAAGATTCTCATGAATATGTTAAGAGATGTGAAAGATGTCAATTTACGGGAAATATATCCAAGAGGGATGAGATGCCACGTAATAATGTCCTGGAAGTAGAAATATTCGATGTATGGGGTATAGATTTTATGGGTCTGTTTGTTCCTTCTAATGGTAACCTCTACATCTTACTAGCTGTTGATTACGTGTCTAAGTGGGTAGAGGCTGTTGCTCCACCAACCAATGATTCGCGAGTAGTAATCAAATTTCTGAAATCACACATCTTCACTAGACATGGTACTCTGAGAGTGATTATTAGCAATGGAGGCTCTCATTTCGTGAATAAGTATCTAAAGACAGTCCTAGAGAAGTATCGGGTGAGACATCGTGTATATACCGCTTATCATCCGCAAGCCAATGGTCAAGATGAAGTCTCAAATCGTGAGGTAAAATCTATAGAGAAGACTGTTGGCCCTACAAGAAAAGATTGCTTAATGAAGTTAGACGATGCATTATGGGCTTATCGTACTGCGTTCAAAACTCCAGTTGGTGCATCCCCGTATCGAATGGTTTATGGTAAGGCTTGTCACTTACCTCTTGAACTCGAAATGGGTGCATATTGGGCTATTGCGCATTTAAACTTAGATCCTAATTTAGCTGGTCAGAATCGAATGATGAAACTTAATGAGCTTGATAAATTCCGATTACATGCTTATGAAAACGCTAAACTTTACAAAGAAAATACTAAGAGGTGGCATGATAATCGAATTCGTGAGAAGAACTTTGTAGTGGGGCAGAAAGTATTGAAGTATAACTCAAAGTTCAGAAATTATCCAGGTAAATTAAGATCGAAGTCGTCAGGTCCTTATGCTGTGACCAAATTTACACCTCATGGGGCGATAGAAATAGAACATCCACTCGAGAACCGTACATTCATGGTGAACGGTCATCGATTAAAGATATACCATGGAGGTGAAGACACCAATCGCTCAGAAGATCCACATCCCGGAGAGATCATGTATCTCGTCGAGGCTCCTTAGAAGCGTGAGGTAACCCGTCGAGCTTTACGACGTTAAACAAAAGCTAATTTCTTGTATATTAGTTTAAGTATTTTGATTTTCGTAGTGTATAATAGATAAAATTTGTTAATTTAGTGTTTATTATTAAGAAATGAGGAAGGGTAGTTATTTTTGATGATTTCAGGGGTAAAAGAGTCATGAGTTTGGGGTCAAAATGACGAGAAAAAAAAATTGGAGTCAACAGCAGGCCTGACCGGCTAGCCGGTCAAACGAGCTGAAGACCCCCAAACTCCCTGACTAGTGCGTCAGCTTTGACGCAAGACTTAGCGTCCACGTTCGCGCCAGCGAAGCTTCGCCGGCATTGCCGGTCAGCCACCGGCTAGCCGGCCAGCAAGGAGGAAAAGTTCTGACCACTGCGTCAGGTTTGACGCAACACGCTGTGTCTGACATCGCGCAAGCGACACGCGACCGACATGCCGGTCAGCCACCGGCTAGCCGGTCAGTGACGATGGAATTCTCTGACTATTGCGTCAGAATTGACGCAAGGTGGCTTGCGTCTGAGGTAAAAAAAAAACGAATTTGGAAATTATTTTTCACCGGCATGCCGGTCAGCCGCCGGCGCGCTGTTGCGAGAGGCGGTTTTCAGCCTTTTAAACCTAATTTTTTGCCTTCTTTTCCAAGCCAACCTTCTATTACGAATCCTAGCCTCCACCTACTCCAAAAATAATCAATTAACAGCTATAAAATCATCAAACCAAGCCCTCTTTCATCACAAAAACACACAATCAACTCATATCCTCTCCAAAACATCATCAAATTCCCACTTTTTCTCCAAAAATTTCTTCTTCCTAACCTTCAAATTAAACCCAATTCCTCCACGATTCTTCTCAATTAACCTTTACCCATCTCATATTTCACCATATTCTTCAAGTTTTAAACCTCAAAACATCAAAGTTCTAAGCCTTTCTCTAGCTTTACCACTATTTGAAGTTTTGAGTTTGGGGTGAAAAGAGATGACTAACAGAACCGATTCCATGTGTAATTATCGAAGAAACATACCAAGAAACAGGAATAATGTTGGTTCTAGCCCAGAACAAGCAAGTGAGATTCCGGATTCGCGTTCCAAAAAGACTGAACAAACCCCAGTTGCTCCTTAAAAGAAAGAAAATCCAAGCAAGGCTAACCCGAAAAAGTGTAGATTAATTGATGAACCAGAAAGTGAGGAAGAAAGTGAAGATGAGATTGGGGAAGAAAAAGAACAAGAAATTTCTGAAGAACACGTTCGACAACAGAAACCTCCGCGCAGAAAAGTATGGGCTCAAAAGCCAAAGAGAGTTTTCGGATCTTGGAATGATCAGGTTCGTGATAGAATTAATTATTTGAAGTTTGGTGAGGAGATGGATCTTCCTAAGGGTATTATGAATAGTGCTTTTAAATATTATGGTATTACTTGTGACAAGTTGGGTTGGAAAGAATTAAGAGAAAGGAAGCTTGAGTATATTCCTACCTTGGTGCGAGATTTTTATGAAGGTATAGCCTTTTCAAAAGAAGCATTCGTAGTTCGCAAAAAGTTAGTTCTTTTCTCCATTGGGCTTATTCGGAAATCATTAAAATTACCCAACTTTACTGGACTATGCCCTTTCCAAGAATCCCTTAATGATCCTTCTTCGATTATGAATCCCTTTGGGGGAAAGTACTTGTTAATGGGGCTCGCCCAATTCCCGATGGAGAGAGGTATCCTGGACAAATGTATAGAAGTAATTTGTTACCCTGTGCTAAGGTGTGGTCCCGTTTCATAATTCCAACCTTCTTCCGAATTAAACACATCTCGGAAGTGAAAAAGGAGCATCTCATATTTATCAAGTGTATTATTGAGGAGAAACCGATGGATGTTGCTCGTGTGATTTATGACATCATCATGGAGTTTGCAAGAGTTCCGACTACGCAACAAAATCTCAATTTCCCTTGTACCATCACTACCTTGTGTCTAGACGCAAAAGTCCCGCGTAGGGACGCAGAGATTGACCGTGTGGTGGTTGGAGAGAACATGGATTTAACTTCAATCCAGAATGCTCATGATGAGGTAATACGAGCTTGAGAACTCCTAGGGCTCCTCCAAAGAAGAAGATGCATACCGATCACGAGTTGGAAGCGAAAGTCAAGGTGTTGGAAGAGAACCAAGTGAAGATGATTGCTACTTTAGGGAACGTTACGAAAGAGCTGGAACTTATCCGAAACATGCTAATGGGGGTGAGCACCATTCAACACGCCACCTATGGTCTACTTACGAAGGATAAAGTCCATGGACGCAACACCAATGACCAGTCACGCGCTGGTTGAGATACGTTTTCTATCCCTTCCGCGTTTTAGTTTAGTTTAGTTTATTTTATTGTGTTGAGTCTTTTTCGAGTCGTGGGGACACGTCTCATTTTTGAGTTTGGGGTGGGGTACGTTGCCTCATCCCAGTTTTTATGTGTTATGTGTTTTTATTTGCTTTCAATAAAATAATTTCGGAGTTGCGATTGACTGTAGAAGATTTTAAATGTCCCTTTAAGCATACTTTCGATAAATCTATGATAGTAAATAGTGGAGTATAGGGAATAGTATAAAACGCACTTAGAATTGCATGCGAACATAGGTAATTGATAGGAATAATTAATGAACAATGCAAATGAAGTAAGCTTGTACTTAAGGAATATGTTTGGTGTGTAGAACGTGAAATACTAATTAGTAGAGAACCCACTTAGATATGAACTAAAGACGAGCTATGTACTTAGGAAAATGATAGGGGCAGTTCTTTGTTAGCCATTTGTAACCTCTTAGCTTGCTATCCCTTATATGAATTTTATCCGTCTTAGCCCAATTTAGAGCCTTAAGCCTTTTCATTTGTTGCCACGATATAAGCCCATTATCCTTTAGATTATTAGGCATGACCAAATGACACGTACTTGAATCACGATCCTAAGACCTGTCTCGAGCTTGAGTTTGGGGTGGAGGGTCCACATTTGGGAAATTACACTGGGAGGGGATTATATGTGTTTGTATTGAGGCACAAAAATTAAAAGATGATATTATTATTTGTAACCCTTTGCTGGTATTTAAAAAAAAGAGAAAAAGAATTTTTTTTATAAGAGACATGACCTTTCATATCAAAACGAAGGTCATGGGTATCTTGTACAAAAAAGAAGAAAAGAAATGAAAAAGAAAATAAAAAGAAAGAATAAAATAAACCGGCAAAGTGGAATATTTTTGGAAATCATCTTAGTATATATTTGGTTGACATTGGGGACGCAACATTAGCGCGTCAAATGGGTTGAGTGAGAACATTATATGAGTGTAAACTCAAGCTCGTGGACAGTTGTTGATGGTAAGTGAGGAGAGAGCCAAAGGCTCACTTCAAATTTGCCAAATATACATACCACACCGTCCCTAAGCCTACGCTAAAACCGTAAAGTCCTTGTGATTCCTAAGTGCATAGTGAACTTATGATTCTGTTAATAGGGAATATACTAAGTGGAGCGTTCAAAGCGAGTTAGGATTGAGGAACACCCTATAGCCATCATACAGAGTTAAGTACATGTGTAACCTTCAAGCATTGCTACTTTAATTTTATGATTGAGATTATTTGTGAACGATTTTGCATGATAGGTGTATGTGTATACTAGTCCCTAGAGTTTTGCTATATGAGATTTATTTTAGGAATTGCTTTAGGTTTATTTGCTAGCTTCTACTTTCTCTTGCAATGACTTTCTCCCCTTTGTTTTAATTTTACTTTGTCGGGACGACAAAGGTTTGAGTTGGGGGTCTTGATGTCTCCCTAAATGTTCTAATTTTATGCCCTTGGGAGACATCATTTTTGGTGTTTATTCGTGTATTTTGATAGACTTTTGTATTAAATATGCAATAATCTGAATTTCCTCTTTTATTTCTAGCATTTTTAATTTATTAAACTTTTGCGCGTAATATTGGGTATTTTAGTGAAAAGTTTGTAGGTTTTGAATATTAGCTAGAAGAGGAATCCGAGAATTAAGTCAAAGATCGTGATATGGAGTCAAAGCATGAAGACAAATCCCGAAAGAATTGATATTTTAAAGTTGTAAATCTGGAAAGTTCCCAAAGATTGCTGATTTTGAGCCACCTAAGAGTAGATTTAGCCGCTGACTTGTGAAGAGAAAACGTGCCCCATTGAGTTACGTAACTTTAGCAACTAAAAGGAGGTCAATCCAAGTTGAAACGAGTCGGTTAGAGCTGTTATAGTGGAGGTGGTGCAGCAGTTACTGGATTTTGGGCTAAGATAATGAACTTGGGCCTTTATTATTTCATCTAAACTTTAGCCTAAGGTCCAAGTCCGAATTTTGGAGTATAAATAAGGGTTTTGACTTCTATTTTTAATACAATGCACTTTTTACAAAGCTGAACATCAGGGAAAACTCAAGGCAAGGAAAGAGAAAGGCCACAGAGCTGGAGACGGTCTATATCTCCAAATCACAGCTAATCTAATTTTGAAATTAGGTTTTTCTTTTATTTCTTTCTGTAAAACAATATGAATACTTTTATTTCTTTTAATTTAGTTTTTCGCATTAGCATGAGCTAATTTAATTAAGTGCTTGAGAACGCATAATGGGTTAATCCCAATTTGATTTCGTTTCATATGTTTGGATTTGGGATATTTATTATTTAAATCAAATTGGGTAAATTGTAATTTTCTTTAATTTTCATTTTATTTACTATTATTGACATGATCAATTGATAATAGGACTTAGTATCTAGGCTATTCCAATTAGTGGCGATTGGATCACCTTGACGGGGGGTCTGGGTACAGAACTAATTAACGAATATAGGTTAGAAATTATTTGACTCTGACGAGCTTAATTAAACCTATGGCCTATTGGGTAATTTAGACTTAATCACTTGAGAGTTGACTATAATCACCCTGACGGGGTTTGTAGCACTTGAGAGTAGCTCCTTAGTCCGCCCAGACGGGGGTACGGAGAATTCCAAGTCCCGACCAATATAAAGTTACCAATTTGTCCCTTAAACAATATATGAAATGAATGATAATTAGGTGAAATCCTTGCGTCTCTCAAGTATTGCCGTCTCATCTCGCGTAAACACTTTATTTTCTTGCGTCTAGTTTAATCTTTGCATTAATTTAGTATTTTGCTTTATTGTCTTAGCATTAGAAAACCAAACAAACAATCAATCTTAAAATCATTTACTTGTTTTCACGTGCAATTAACTACTATTTGATAAGCATTAGAGTCAACCATTCCGTTCCTGAGAACGACTCTTTATTATCACTTATATTACTTGGGACAACCATACACTTGCGGTTGTGGTACTCTTATCCTTATTTGCATTTTTCTAGAACACACAAAGGACCACCAGTTGGAAACCTTCACGTGCGCCGTAGCAAATTCTAAAAGAGGTACGATACACTTAGATGGTGATACATCAATCAATTCTTAATTTGCTACTCTTGAGAACCAGTTGAGAAGGCTAGCCTTAGATGTTAAACAATGCAAACAAGTTCAAAAACCTGAGGTATATGTATTACAATAGTTGTATGGGTGTTTGAGTTGTGTAATCAATGATCATAGTTGGAAAGAGTGCCAAATTAATCTAGAGTCTATGTTCTTCATGGGAAGTCATAGGACTTATCAAGGTGTTTAAGGTCAACAAAATGGTAATCAAAATTATCTTGGGTTCCAATGGTCAAATCCAAATAGAGTAGTGAATTAGGGAGAGTTTTACCAAGGTAATTCGTACCAACCTCTTTCTCAAGCCAATTACCAGTTGAGGCAACATAATTAATACGTGAGTGAACAACCTTGTGGAGATAAAGATCTTTAGAAGCCCGCATATAATTCGTATGAAGACAAATTAGCTTCGAAAGTTGTCGCTTCTCAACCACAAGAAGGATCCACAGTGAGTTACAACAAAATTTGAATGCTTTTTTTCCGATGACAACCGATAAGATGATGAAAACCAATGATACATTGAATGATGATTACTATTAGCTGAAGATGTTATAGAATCAAATGTGTCAAATCACTAATGCTTTGCGAATCCGGCTCCAAGGCCAACTCCCGAGCAACACTAAGAAACCAGGAGACAATGAAACCTGCAAGGGGGTTGGAATAAGGAGTTGGAAACAACTTCATCCACCCACAGAGCCATGAAGGAGAAATAGATCATGAAATAAAAAGAGCAGAAGAAAGAGGTAGAAAGTGTGTGTGTGTGTGTGTGTGTGTGTGTGTGTGTGTGTGTTGATCGTTCTAAGATAAGATCATCCACCTCCTCTGTTTCCATCAAGAGTTCAAATGAAAAATAACAAAAAGGACGACAATAATTTTGTTGATATAATGCAGAAATTAGGGATCAACTTTTGCATTTGTAGAGACCATCCAATGTATTCCTAAATATTTGAAGTTTATCAAGTATGAAGACGGTTAAAAGGTTGGTTTACCCAATGAGTATAGTGTTATCTGCTAAAGAAAGATGCGAACAAAACTAAAGGACCCTGGTAATTCAACATCTCTATTTTCTTTGACACTAATTGGACATGTAAGACACTTTGTGATCTTGGAGCTAGCATCAATCTTATGCCAAAGTCCTTATTTAAGAATTTGAACATTGGAAGAGCAAGGCCTACTAATGTGACCTTACGAATGACGGATAGATCATTCTCTAAAACTGAGGGAAATATCGAAGACGTTTTGGTGAAGGCATGTAACTTTATTTATACTTGTAATTTCATCGTCTTAGACTATGATGTCGCTAAGAACACACCTATCATCTTAGGTCATCCCTTCTTCGCTACCGGGCTCACTTTGATTGATGTTGAGAATGGGGAGTTGTGATGAGAGGGCAAGACGAGGAGGTCAAGTTCAATGTTTTCAAAGCCATATTATTTTTAGAAACGAAGGACGATTACTTTAGTCTTGATGTTATCGATCATGTCACCAAGAGGTATTTTATGAGACTACTTTTACTAATATTTTGTAGGCTGCTTTGACCCTTGAATTAGTAGAGTTGTATAACAAGCTAAAGGAGGTGGTCTCCACTCTAAACTCTGAGGGTGGGCGACCAAAAATCTATGGTTATGAACAAAGTCAGAACCTAGAGAACATTGAACCTATGAGAAAGCCTTCCATCGAGTCTCCACCTGAGCTCGAGGAAAAACCACTTCCTACTCACTTGAAGTACGCTTATTTGGGTACTAACAATACTTCACATGTTATTGTTTCTGATGAATTAACAGGTCTTCAAGAAGATAGGATGCTTAGAGTCTTGCAAGCCAAGAAAGAGGCAATTGGGTGGAGTATTACCGACATCAAAGTTATTAGTCTGACCATTTGCCAACACAATATCATTCTTGAAGATGGAAGTCGAAAATTGATCGAAGGTTAGATGAGGCTCATGCCTATGATGAATGAAACCGTGAGGAAAGAGTTGATCAAGTTGTTAGAACTTAGACGCCGATATCATTCTCACCATCTAAAACAGTGGGTGAGCCCCACCCAGTGTTTTGCCTAAAAAAGGAGGTATTACTACCGTTCTTAACTCATAGAATGAATCTATACTATCGAGAATCATCACTAGGTGGCAAGTTTACATGGACTACCAAAAATTGAAAAAGGTGACAAAGAAAAATAACCTTCATTTGCTTTTCATTGATTAGATGCTTGACAAGCTCGCAGATAGAGAATATTACTACTTTCTCGATGTATACTCAGGTTATAGACAGATTTGTGTTGATCTCTGGTGGGTCCTTGTGTGTTATAAAATAATGCGATAAAGATTAAGGACTCACAAAGCGCAAGTGTACGGTTGTCAAAGTAGTAAATCAATGAATCAGATTCGTTCTTAGGGACGGATTAGGTACAACTCAAGTGTGAATCAAATAGTAGATTAATTGCATGTACAGAAAAGTAAATATAAAGTTTGTTTGGTTTTTATTTTATAACTGAAGTGCAAGAAAATGAATTACTGAAATAAAATAATGCAAAGAAAAAGATGTAGACGCGAGATGAGAATGGTACTTGAGTCTCGCAAGGGATTTTCCTATACTTATATAATTAATGCTTCCGTATAAGGGCTAAATTAGTATTTATGTATTAATCGGGACTCTATAATCTCCTAACCCCCGTCAGGGTGGACTTAGGAGCTATCCTACGGTATTATAAACCCCGTCAGGGTGATTATACCTACTTTCAAACGGTTTTAGTCTCTTACCCAATTGGCTATGTGGTTAGTCAAGTCCGTCAGGATCATTGACGAATAGCACACGTCTATTACCTAGGTCCGTAATTACCCCCCCCCCCCCCCCCCCCGTCAAGGTGATCACTTCCTCCACCAAAGTGAATAGCTTAATTTCTCAATCCTATTTCTAATTGGCCAGAATAAAAATATTAAATTAACATGCGATAATAGTCAATACAAAATACCCAATTCAATTTAAATCAAATAATCCCAAATTCAGAAAACATCAATTAAAATAAATAAGGGTTTAACCCATAATGATTCTCAAGTACTTATGAAATTAGATCATGTTTAAACTAAAAATTGAAATAAAATAAAAGGAATTCATAATCCTAAATTACATAATAAAAATATAACCTAATTGGGGCGTTGGAATTGACATCTGGTGGAAGAATGAAGATTCTTCACCTTTAGCTCCTTTCTCTGTCTTCTGATCTTGACTTTTGCTCTCCAATTTAAGCGTAGAATGAATTGTGTGTAAAATAAAAGTCCAAAGGTCTATTTATAAGGTGAAAATTGGACTTGGGCTTTTATTTTACTGAAATAATGAAATATAAAAAAGAGTAAATAGCACTTTTGTCCCCTGCGTTTATACCCGATTGACAGGTCGCTCCCTAACCTTTAAAATGCGACTCGTTCCCCCTTAAGTTTTACTTTTATGCCCGGTTACCCCCTGAGTGCGTTTTCCGTCCATTTTTTCCGTTAAGTGTGACGTGGCATTTCCAGTCACCTTTTTTCTTTTCTTTTTTAAATCTTAATCCTAATTAATCATTTAATTAAATTAAAGTAAGGGTAAAATAGGTTTTTTATCAATAGTTTTTATACCATTAAATATAAATAATAAATAAACCCACACCCCCACCCCACCGCACCCCCTACCCCCTTCTTCTTCTTCTCCATTCTTCTTCCCCGACCTGCAACTCTTCCTAAAAAAAAAAATCCATGTAACTCTTCCCCATTTTTCTTCCAGGCTTGCTTTGATATGGATAGTTAGATTGTTAAGAATATTTGTGAAGAGAGAAATAAGATAAGTGATGAACTGAGTAAGATCAAATATTTGCACAAGTCTAATGTGGACCACACTGAAAGGCATCTTTAATGTCTCAGTTTGGTAAGGATAATAAGAAATTGGAGTTCCGCATAACCTATCTACAGAGTGATGTGTCTTATTATCCCCAATTTCTTGAAAAGACTTGAACAGATATCGTGCGAGAATTTGAACCTTCTGACTAGTTTAAGGAGATACTGGTGGATTATAATACCCCCATTTCCCGAGCGAGTTGGTTGGACTATTTCGAACAATGACTAGACCGGGGCATTTCACTATGTAACTCTTCCCCATTTTTTTTTTAGGAAGAGTTGCGGGGAAGAAGAAGAAGGGGGGGTGGGGGTAGGGGGTGCGGTGGGGTGGGGGGGTTTTATTTTATTATTTATATTTAATGGTATAAAAACTATTGATAAAAAATCTATTTTACCCTTACTTTAATTTAATTAAATGATTAATTAGGATTAAGATTTAAAAAAAAGATAAAAGGTGACATGGAAATGCCACGTCACAGTTAACGGAAAAAATGGACGGAAAACGCACTCAGGGGGTAACGGGGCACAAAAGTAAAACTTAAGGGGGAACGAGTCGCATTTTAAAGGTTAGGGGGCGACCTGTCAATCGGGTATAAACGCAGGGGGCAAAAGTGCTATTTACTCTATAAAAAATCCCAAGTCCAATCTTTTATTTTAAATCTCGTAATTGATGTGCAAACCTTAGTAAAACGGCGGTAACTTTCTCAAATCAACTCCAAATTGACCCATTCCAGTTAATAAATCTTCCTAACTCAATAAGGAATAAAACCTATTTCACGACCCAAAAGCTAATTCCATGTTTAAGTCACTCAAAATCAGCAATTATTATCAGCCTTCCAGATTTGCAACCTTCCTAGTCAACTCTTCGAAATATCTTTTGTCGCCTTTGACTTCTCTACTCGATCTAAGACTTCAATTCTAGATTCCTCTCATTGTATTGGTGTTCCCTAGCATCCATGACCTACAACTTTGCACTACAAACAAACCATTTGACGTGCAAAAGCTTTAAAAATGAAATATAATGAATTCTAAGGAGAGAAATTAAAATATAACAAATTAATCCTAAAAGTCTATCATATTAGTTAATTATTCACCTAAAAAGATGTCTCCTAAGGGCAAAAAACTAGAACAAAAATGGAGACATCAAGACCCCAAACTCAAACCTTTGTCGTCCCGACAAAGTAAAATTAAAAACAATGGTGTAAGGTGAATGCAGAAATGCAGAATCTAGTAAATACACCCAAAGCAAAACTTAAAACAAATCTCATATAGCAAAAATTAGAAGTTGATATACATATACACTTATCATGCAAAAATCAAACACAAATAATATCAATCTTAACTTCACAATGCTAGAAGGTTACGCTTGTACTTATCTCAGTATGATGGCTATAGGGTGTTCATTGATCCTCACTCGCTATGAACGCTCCACTTAGTATACTTCCTATTAGCTGAATTATAAACTCACTATGCACCTAAGAATTACGAGGACTTTACGATTTTAGCGTAGGCTTAGGGACGATGTGGTATGTATATTTGGTAAATTTAAAGTGAGCTTTTGGCTCTCTCCTCACTTTCCATCAACAACTGTCAAAGAGCTTGAGTTTACACTCGAATATGTTCTCACTCAACCTATTTGATGCACTAATTTAGCGTCCCCATATCAACCAATAAGCACGGTGATTTCAAGAAATTTCCACTTTGTCGGTTACTTTATTCTTTCTTTATTTTTCTTTTTCATTATTTTTTTTATACAGGCGATAACCGGGTTCCCGGTGATTGATGGTCGGGTTCCCGGTTGTCTACTGTTTTTTTACAACTGTTTTCGTTTTTTTTTCCTTTTTTTTCTTTTTTTTCAATCCCGGCAAAGGGTTACATATTATATATAATCAGAAATTGTGCCTCAATACAAACATATAATTCCCCTCCCAATGTAATTTCTCATAGATGAACCCACCACCCCAAACTCAAGATCAAGGCAGGTCTCATGTTCGTGATTCAAGTGCGGGTCATATAGAAATGCCTAATAAACTAAGGGGATATGGGCTTATATCGTGGCGACAAAAGAAAGGCTTTAAGGCTCAAAATTGGGCTAAGAAGGATATAATTAATTCATGGGATAGAAGGCTAAAAAGTCTCAAATGGCTAACAAAGAACTTCCCCTATCATTTCCTAGTTACATGGCTTGCCTGTAGTTCATAACTAAGTGGTTTCTCTACTAATTTGGATCTCACGCTCTACAAACCAAACATTTTCCTTAAGTACAAGTTTACTTCTTTTGCATTGTTTATTAATTCGTCCTATCAATTACCTATGTTTGCATGCAATTAAAGTGCGTTTTAAACTAACCCCTAAAGTCCACTATTTTCTATTATAGATTTATCAAAAGTATGCTTATTGGGGACATTTAAAATATTCTACAGTCAAACGCAACCCTCAACTCATTTTACTGAAAGCAATTAAAACAAATAACACATAAAATTGGGATGAGGCAACGAACCCCACCCCAAACTCAAAAATGAGTTGTGTCCCCACGAATCGAAAGACTCAATAATGAAAATAAACTAATATACACTACTAAATGAGAAAAGGATAGGAAAATATATCTAGATCGACACTAGGCCGATTATGTGTAGTTTCAGGTTAAGCTTCTGAATACTTCTTTATCAAGCTCTAAAGATCATTACTTGTTACGTTCATCTTGAATAAAGTGTTTTTCATTACCTCGAACTCTTGTGTCATATTTCCCAAGTCTTCATCTTCTCCTAGCCCTCTAAATCATCATCTCCTCTACGAAAATCTACCCTTAGTACCCAACTTCTTTCTTTATCATATTCTTCGTACCTTTCTGGTGGGTCCTTGTGTGTTATAAAATAATGCAATAAAAGTAAATAAATAAAGGATCCACAGACCGCAAGTGTACGGGTCGTTCCAAGTATTAGATAAGTAAATACGGGATTATCGTCTCCACAGGGATTTAAGTAGTTATTCTAACTTCGTGTTCAATATTAGAATAGATAGTTTTAATTGCTTTAATTAAAAAGATAAGTAGCAAAGGAGTTTGTTTTCTAATTAACTAAATAAAACAAATAATAAAATAAATAAACAATAAATAATTATGCAAATAAGATAAGGAGTTGCAAGTATGAATCTATCCTATTGAATTTTTTATTCCTAAGAATAAGGGTGAATGGGAAACTTCACAATAGTCAAGACTCTATAATCTCCTAACCCCCGTCAGGGTGGACTTAGGAGCTATCCTACGGTATTACAAACCCCGTCAGGGCAATTATAAGCTACTTTCAGATGATTAATATCTATACCCAATTGGCTATGTGGTTAGTCAAGCCCGTCAGGGTCAATAACGAATACCACGCGTCTATATCCTATTTCTGTAATTAAACCCCCCGTCAAGGCGATCACTTCCCCACCAAAGTGAATAGCTTAATTACTAAAACCTATTTCTAATTAGATAGGTTAGAAATAGTGAACAAGAACAAGAATATAGTTAATGGAAATTAAGAACCAATTCAATAAAATACTAAAATCCCAGATTCAAATTAAAACAGAAAAACAATAATCAAAGGTTCATATAATTACAATCCTAAAGAGAAATTATGCATATTAAAACTCTTGAATAAATAGCTTAGAAATACCTCATAGACAAAATAGATCTAATACTAATTTACCCATAGAATAGAGATGGAGAAGTGTTGAATTGATGTAATTAAGCTCTAGCTCTTGCTTCTTCCTCCTCTAGATCCTCTTGATTGCTTCTATGATGAATTATGTATGTATATTAAGCTTATGCAGCCAAGGGATGATTTTATAAGGTTTAAAACTGATATATATAGGAGATAGGTCGAAATCTTGGAGTAGGGACCAAGTAAAAGAGTCCAAGCCCAACTCAAATCCGTAAGTAGATAAGGATAATTACTGCTGACTTGTTTTTACCATATCTTCTTTGTTACTTGACCGTTTTTGGCCTGTAATATTTCAAAAGAATCCTCGCGGAATTATCTATCTGCCTATGAAAGGGATCTTCCAGAATCGTCTCGGATTTGGATTTATCATCACTTCTTTAGACGTAGCTGCAGAAATTAGATTAATTTGGCAACTTTTCCTTTTTCTAATTGAACTTTGTTTCCTTCTATCTCCAGATTTCTTCAAGATCTTCTTTCCTTATTTCCTTAGAATTGACTTGGATTATAATTTATTTCCATATTATCTTTAAAGCTTCACATTAACACACATATTAAACCAAATATGCTCTAAAAATAATAATTCATCAAATTATGATAAGAAATAGGATTGTTACGATATAAGCACAGAAGACTATATAAAAAGACCATTTTCAACCTAAAATGATGTCTCCTAAGGGTTTATATTTAGAAAAAATAGGGAGACATCAAGACCCCCAACTCAAACTTGTATCGTCCCGATACAATAAAAAATAAGAACATAGGGAAGTCTCTAAAATATCAGCTAAGTCAATTAAGCACAGAGGAAAAGAAGATAGCAGAATATATAGAATAAACTCAAAGCAACTACTTAGAAAAAGTTCATGTAATAATATTTACAAACTACATACCTGCACACATGTCATATCTACAATCAACACGACTTGAATTCAAGATTAGATTAGCTTTGCAATGTAAGAAGGAGAGGATCTTTACTCAGCTTACCAAGGAGGCTATAGATTGTTCATCGAACTTCACTAGTATCCAAAGATCCACTTAATTACTCTCTAACAGATCAATCACTTCTAGATTACATAGCAAAGAATCAAAAGGTCTTTAGGGTTGTAATTTTGGCTTAGGGACGGTATGATAAGTATATTTGGATAACTTAGAGTGAGCTTTTGGCTCTCTCCTCACTAGCCATCAACGAATCGCCGTAGAGCTTGAGTTACTCTCATAAAACGTTCTTACTCAACCCAATGAATTTCTTAATGCACAAATTAGCATCCCCAATAACCCAATTAAAGCATAAAGACGTTCACATAAAAATTCCTCTTTGCCGGTCCAAATATATATATTCTTTTCATATCAATTTTTCTTTTGTATAGCTATGACTCTCTTTTTGATGTTGAGATATCATGTTATTTTTTTTCTATAATTTTTTTCTTTTCTTTTCATGCTTTTCAGCTTTTTTCATTTACTCTTACCCCAGCAAAGGGTTACAATATAATAAACATGTGAATCATCATCAAAATATAGAATAGAGCACAGTTAATAAGCTCAATAATCCCAACCAAATAATATTTCCCATAATGGTGGACCCACTACCTCAAACTCAAGCTCTAAAACAATTGTCTATGCATCGCGATTCGAGTGCAGGTCATATGGAAAAGTCCTATAATTTAAAGGGATGTGGCTTATAATGTGTCTAATAAAAAGGCTTTAAAAGGCTAGAAGGGTCTGAGAAGGATACATAATAATAAAATGGACATCAGGCTAAAAGGCAACAAGGGGCTTATGAAAGAACCACCTTAATCACTTTCTAAACTATGCAATTTCGTCATTCTCTTACCTTTAGTACGTTCATTAAATAGGTTTGTCAACTAGCTTGGATCTCACGGCCTACACACCGCTCATGGCTCCCTGAGATCGAACCTACTTTCTATCGCATTGCTAACTAATCTTTTCTTTACTATCAATGTGTGTTTTCTTGCAAATACTCAAAGCATACAAAATAAAGCAGCTCATAAACATACTACTTTCTATCATCAACTTACTAAGCTTATGCTTTCAAGCTATTAAACACACTCTCCATCTAATCCATCTCTTAAAAATTTCAAAATTTCAAATTTCTCTAAAAGAAACAAAGTAAATCACATAAAATGGAGATGAGGGACAACGAATCCCCACACCCCCCAACTCAAAAATGAGTCGTGTCCCCATGACTCGGAAAGACTCAATAAAATAAAAGCAGCAAATATTGCATATAGAAAAATGGTAAGGAAGAAAGAAAACATACTCTTCGAGGCTATTGACTCGCTTGATTAATACCCAAGATAGGGTGCAGTGATTTCCTTGTATGCAACCTTCATGTATCACCAATTTCGCTTTCCCTTATATCCTCTTGTGCTCCATACCAATCAATCACTCTCTAGAGATCTTTTGTTTCTCATCTTCTACAACTTTGTTCTCGAATACTCTCTCATGTGAAGGTGTTCATCCAGGAATATTTTGTTGGGGCAATAGCTACTAGCGTCCCAGAAGCTTTTCTCATCTTTGGTCAAAGGGTGCTCGATTTGTAGAGGTTGTGGTGTACTCCTTATGAAATTTGAAACCTTTTTGCTCTTTGAATTTACCACAGCTAGCTGTCCTCTATCTCTTGATCTGATTTACCTTGTAGTTTATTCCCAAACTAGTACCCATCTCAATTGATTTATTTTTTATCTTACCCAATAACTTGCTTTGATAATTCATGTCCCTTAACACTTGATAAAATATCTATTCTTTTCATCATCTCTTTTGACCCCCAACTCAAAGCTTTGAACACTCTTGAAATTTATAACTCTTGATCATATGTGGAACAAGCTTTATTTGGGTTAGGAAAGGTGTTCAGATGATAATTCTCTATGTTGGTAGGATGAATTCTTCCTTGATTGGTATGGATTTAAGAAATTGTTGGATGAATTTTGAAAATTTAGGCTCTTGATTCTTGGATTCTAGGTGTTTTGGAATGATTTGGATGGTTGAATCTTCTTTGTAACGACGTAGGGAAGGATTTGGATATGAATTCATGGTGATTTGGTAGTGTTTAATGTTTGGTGAAGGTTTGGTGAAGCTTTAATGGAGTTGGGAGAGGTTTGGAGAAGAAAGAGAGGCTTAAGGATTGAGAAATTCGGACTAGAACTCACCTCCTCTTCTTTATAACCTAAAAACGCAAGTTTTTTCTCTCTCCTGCGGCGCTGGCCGGTATACCGCCCATAAGGGCCGGCATGCCGGTGCACTGGTCTTTGAAAACTCTCCTTGGTCAAAAAACCCGAATCGCGTACACGAGGCCTCCCCTTTTTGTCTTGACCGGCATACCGCCCATAGGGGCCGGCATACCGGTGTTGCTTGCTTTAGAAAATCAATCCTCGGCAAAGAACCTGAGATGAGTACACGAGGGCTCGTGTTTTTTGACCCGCCGGCATACCGGTGGGCAGGTCAGATTTTCTCCGATTTTTTTTTCTTTTTCTCCCTAACTCGATTTTCTCAGTACCTGAACATCAAAAACACTAATACCTTCCTTAATAATGCACTATCAATTGAAAAATACGCAAACTAACTAATACACACTAAAAATAACTTAATAAAGCAATTAAAACGTGGGGGTGTCTCCCAAGAGCACTTTTATTTAACGTCATTTAAAGTTTGACGGGTTACCTCCATTATCCCTTGAGTATGTAGCCTCCCCAGCAATGGGTAAGGTTATGTATGTCTACAATTCGCTTCCTTTGACCTCTCAAATGTTGTATCTCTATTAATTTTGATGTCACCACTCGAGTAACAACAAATGGTCCCATCCACGCATTTTTGAAACCTCGTGGCCTATTCTCTTGTTTAGAGGCCTTCCAAGCAACCGTGGTTCTGACCCCAAACTCATTTTTAGATCTCTTCTTCACGGGTTCATGGTGGTGGTCCTTCTCTTTAACCTCTTCAGATACTTCTGGAACAATGTGGAACTCAAGTGGAATCTCCTCTAGAGTCTTGTCCAAAGCAAGGGATGTTTCAAACTTTTCTTTTGTTATGAGGGCCACGTCTTCAACCTCGATCTCTACACTCGCATTCTCATTTGTTTTACTGAAATAGCTTCTGTGATTACTTGTTGCGGTGTGAGTTATTTTGTATCACCTTCAAGCATTTGGGTGTAGGTTTTGTCTTCTTTGTCCGCCTCTACAAATGCTTTATCAATGTCACCGTTTGAATGATTTGTCTTTATTGGATTGGGTGGTGACATCAATGGAGTACTAGGTGGAGAATCCATCCTAGTATCTTCTTCTTCTATCTCCTTTCTCACCAATATTTCAATACTTGATTCCTCTAAATATGGCTTGGATGGGTCTTCCAAGGATGTAATCCTCCCTTCACAAGGTTCAATTTCAATTTCGACTCGCTTACCAACAATTGACTCATATATGCTTAGCGTGGTTGGTTCTTCTATTATTGGAATCTCTAGTTCACTAAGTGTAACTTGTGATGATTCCACTTCCTTCTCTTCTTGAAGGCTACACTCTTCAACCCCCATCGAACTGAACATAGCTATTAGGGATGTCAATGGGGCGCGGGTTTACGGGTACCCGCCCCACCTCACTTTAAACGGGGCGGGTTTTAAGGTACTAAATGGGGCTTGGGGCGGGTTGTGGGGGTGGATTTTCAAAACCCGCACGAGACGGGGCGGGCCCGCAAACCCTCCCCGCATGTATATAATATATAATTAATATATTTCATTTATAATGTATACTTTAATTTCAATAATTATTCAAATCAAAGTTTGTGTACGTCTATTACAACACATAAAGTTTAAATTATTCAAATCAAAGTGCAACTCCAAGGGCAGAATTTGTTTAAAAATCAAAATAAAAATGCAAATTCTGAAGAATGGAATATTTGGGAGTTTAAAAATAATAAAAATTGTAGTAATAAAAAAAATTTGAACGATCAAATTGAAACCCACGGGTGGAACCCACACCCCGCGGGGAATAAATGAGTGGGGCGGGGCGGGGTGTGGGGAAGAACAACGCGGGGGCGGGGCGGGGCGTGGGGCTTCTGTTTTTTCGTGGGGCAGGGTGCGGGGATAGGTAAACCCGCCCCAAACCCGCCCCATTGACATCCCTAATAGCTATCTTGACTGGCATGATGATTAATATTTGTACCTTGGCCAATTTGCATAGATGGTACTTGTTGTAGCTTCCCAATTGTTTATGTGAGTTGCATCAATCGTTTCTCCATTAATTGATGATTTTGTTGCATGACTTGCACTAATGATATGATAGCATCGCTTTTCGCATTTAAACAATTGAGGGATTCTTCCAACTTTCTGAGCCTAAATTCATGATCCGTAAAGCTCCCTCGTGTTAGATCCATGAATTTTTGTACTGGAATATACCCGGTCTGAGGTGGATTCTGCTCCTGATAGGGGGAAATCTCCATACCTAATAGAAAACCTGAAAAGAGACTAAAACAAACATAAAACTGAAAACAACCAAAACTACCAACCTAACTTAAACACAAAATAAAATAACTGCTTTAAATCCCCGGCAGCGGCGCCAAAAACTTGGTGGGTCCTTGTGTGTTATTTGCAATAAAAGTAAATAAATAAAGGATCCACAGACCGCAAGTGTATGGGTCATTCCAAGTAATAGATAAGTAAATACGGGATTATCGTCTCCACAGGGATTTAAGTAGTTATTCTAACTTCGTGTTCAATATTAGAATAGATAGTTTTAATTGCTCTAATTAAAAAGATAAGTAGCAAAAGAGTTTGTTATCTAATTAACTAAATAAAACAAATAATAAAATAAATAAACAATAAATAATTATGCAAATAAGATAAGGAGTTGCAAGTATGTATCTATCCTATTGAATTTATGATTCCTAAGAATAAGGGTGAATGGGAAACTTCACAATAGTCAGGACTCTATAATCTCCTAACCCCCGTCAGGGTGGACGTATGAGCTATCATACGGTATTACAAACCCCGTCAAGGCGACTATAAGCTACTTTCAGATGATTAATATCTATACCCAATTGGCTATGTGGTTAGTCAAGCCCGTCAGGGTCAATAACGGATACCACGCGTCTGTATCCTATTTATGTAATTAAACCCCCGTCAAGGCGATCACTTCCTCACCAAAGTGAATAGCTTAATTACTAAAACCTATTTCTAATTAGCTAGGTCAAAAATAGTGATCAAGCACAAAAAAATAGTCAATGGAAATTAAGAACCAATTCAATTTAGGGTGAATGCCCAATAACCACCTGCCACCTTAGTCACTTGCCCATAAAAGGCACTTAAGGTAAATATACCTTAATGCCCTTAGCCCAATAACCACCTGGAACTTTAGCCACTTGCCCATAAAAGGCACTTAAGGTAAATATACCTTAATGCTTACTGCTGTCGACTGCTGCTGCCAAGGGCGAGTAGTGGACTTGTGCAAGTACAATTTTTGTCAAGGGCGAGTAATGGGAGTGTTTCCCACAACTCGTGCAAATACACTTTTGTACTGTATGGGCTAATGTTGAGTAATGGGAGTGTTTCCCACAACTCGTGCAAGTACACTTTTGTACTGTATGGACTAATGTTGAGTAATGGGAGTGTTTCCCACAACTCGTGCAAGTACACTTTTGTACTGTATGGACTAATGTTGAGTAATGGGAGTGTTTCCCACAACTCGTGCAAGTACATTTTTGTACAGGTGGACTAAATGTTGAGTTCTGGGATAGATTCCCATTACTCAGAACTCGGAAAAGGCTAAGCAAGTTCACTTTTGTACTTGTGGACTAAATGTTGAGTTCTGGGATAGATTCCCATTACTCAGAACTCGGATTGTACTTGTGCAAGCCCACTTTTGTACTTGTGCAAGTGCACTTTTGGACTTGTGGCAAATGTTGAGTACTGGGATAAATTCCCAGAACTCAGAAAACGCTAAGCAAGTACATTTTTGTACTTGCGGACTAAATATTGAGTTCTGGGAGAGATTCTCGTTACTCATTTGAATTGTTTTTTTCTTCTAGTTTTTCAACGTTAATCAATCAACTTATTCTATACAAACTTTCGCACAATTCAATCATAATTTCTTACTTTCCCAATACTCAAATATCATGTTTCAGTGGAGATGTCAATCTATCTTTGAATACAGCAAATGAATTGGATAAAAAGAAATAATGCAGGGACCAAAATGCAAATTGTTTCTTCTACATAAAAATTAGTTAGATTACAGCTATATCTAGTTAGACATGATTGTATATAAACTAGTTTTGTACATTGTAACTGTAACAAGAAATAAAACATCTCTTCTTCCTCTCTTATTCATTCTTCTTCTTATTCTTCTCTCTGTTTCTTTATTTTTCTTGCTAAATTCGTCATTAATGGGTGCTCTCATAATTCACAGTGTTTGTGTATATGCTGATAATTTAAACGAAAGAGAGAGAGCGGCTATCATAGTTATTTGTTTATGAACTCATGGAGAGAGAGAGAGCGGCGGCGGTAGAAAAGGGTAGAATAGGATAAAAATTAAAATAGGTGCCTTCTATGGGCAAAAGGAGAACGGCAGGGGTGAGGGGGCATTAAATTTAATTTGAGGTGTTTCTTGGGCATTAATCCTTCAATTTAATACTAAAATCCCAGATTCAAATTAAAATAGAAAAACAATAATCAAAGGTTCATATAATTACAATCCTAAAGAGAAATTATGCATATTAAAACTCTTGAATAAATAGCTTAGAAATACCTCATAGACAAAATAGATCTAATACTAATTTACCCAAAGAATAGAGATAGAGAGGTGTTGAATTTATGTAGTTAAGCTCTAGCTCTTGCTTCTTCCTCCTCTAGATCCTCTTGATTGCTTCTATGATGAATTATGTATGTATATTAAGCTTATGCAGCCAAGGGATGATTTTATAAGGTTTAGAAATGATATATATAGGTGCTAGGTCGAAATCTTGGAGTAGGGACCAATTAAAAGAGTCCAAGCCCAACTCAAATTCGTAAGTAGATAAGGATAATTACTGCTAACTTGTTATTACCATATCTTCTTCGTTACTGGACCATTTTTGGCCCGTAAGATATCAAAAGAATCCTCACGAAATTATCTATCTACATAGGAAAAAGATCTTCCAGAATCGTCTCGGATTTGGAGTTACCATCACTTCTTTAGACGTAGCTGTAGAAATTAGATTAATTTGGCAGCTTTTCCTTTTCCTAATTGAACTTTGTTTCCTTCTATCTCTAGGTTTCTTCAAGATCTTCTTTCCTTATTTCCTTAGAATTCACTTGGCATATAATTTATTTCCATATTATCTTTAAAGATTCACATTAACACACAAATTAAACCAAATATGCTCTAAACATAATAATTAGGAATATTACGATTTAAGCACAAAAGACTATATAAAAGGACCATTTTCAACCTAAAATGATGTCTCTTAAGGGCTTATCTTTAGAACAAATAGGGAGACATCACTTTCCCAACCGTCATGGTCATCTCTCATGACCCCAAACTCAAAGCTTCAAGAACTCTAAAAAGTTTTGGATGAAATTTGTGATTTTGGTGTTCTTGAAGGTGTATGGATATGAATTATGGTGTTTTTAGAACTAGGTCATAGATATTTCAAGGTTTGGGAAAGTTTTAATGGATAAACTTGAACCTTTGGTGAAGGAAAAATTTGGATCAATGTGTGAATTCCTTGGTGTTTTGGGAAGATTTATGATATGATTGTGTGTTGGGATGATGTTTAGAGAGATTGATTGGTGATATTTTGGTGTTTTGACGATGGAATTTGAGTGTTTTTGGAGCTTTGGTTTGTCATCAATGGTGTTTCATGTGTTGGAGGCCAAAAGAAAGGGAAAAATAAGATTATTGTGAGGTTTAGGTCAATTTTCGCCGACGGTAACCGGGCGCTCAGTTACGATTTTTTTTCTTTTTTCGGACGCATAAAATACATCCTTCAAAATATATATATATATATATATATATATATATATATATATATATATATATTACCTAGACGCAACCTTAACCTTGCGTCTCCTTACGCACAGGTCAGAGAGTTGGCTTTCGCAAACAGGTTCCCGACTAGTGACGAACAGGTAGGCTATTCGCGCGCGAATTGCCAACTCGCTGGACGCAAAGTGTTGCGTATTCGCGTAGAAAATTCTCATCTTATTTTTTCGATTTCTCCTTGCCTACACCTTGGATTCCTACAAACTTTATAATCATTTTATTGGAAATTTCACTCCCGATCCATTGGACTACTTAGATTTTCAATTGTAGTTACCATTTTTCTCAAAATTCTATTTTTCTTCATTTCGCACCAACAGTTTACGTCTCCACTGCACAGGTCAGAAAGTTTGAGCTTTTTATAAGAAATTTTTGACTTCACCATTGGAAAAAGATCGAAAAAATAAGTGGTTTAGGCTCAATAAAAAGTTCGTTCCGACCTCCGAGCATCAAGTTATGATCTTCTGAAGTTATTGATAACCGGGTTCCCAGTCAATGACCAACTGGGTTCCCGATGGTTGTCGATGGGCGTGACTCCAGACGCAACAAATACCTTGTGTCTCCACCACATAGGTCAGAAAGTTGGGGGGCTACAACTCCATAACCAAGTTCCGGTTTATTGCTAACCGGGTTCCCGGTTGTCTCCTATTTTGACAACCGGAATTTTCTTTCTTTTTCATTCTACCTACCCCAAACTCATGAACTTTACTCCTATAATCATCAATAACACCAACCTTTCTCATTTTTTAAAAAATAAACACTAAATAAATAACAATACTCTAATTCACACTAAGAATTTAAAAGACATGAAAGCAATAAACTAATATACAATTGAAATGGATTTTGTTTAACGTCGTTAAGCTCGACGGTTTACCTCTGTAATCATTCCTTAACATAACCTCCCCAGCAGTGAGTGAGGTTATCAACATTTTCTATTCTAAATTTTCATCCCTTCGCTTTGATTCCAACTAATTTCTCAGAGATAATCTGTGTGATCGTGAATAGTCCATGCCAAGAACCTTTGGATTTACGCGCTTTCCGGGGAGGTTCAGGCCTTTTCAATGAGACTTCATCTTCCACTCTGATCTTCTCCTTCTTTCTTTCTTTCTTAGGTTCTTTTGGAACTTTCATGGCACGTTCCTTACCTTTCTTCTTTGCACGATCAAGGTGTGTGTTTTCTTTAAGATCTGGGGGAGATTTATTAGGTGGTTTCTTTCTTATATTTTTCTACTCCATTCCTAAGATTTCCACTACCTTGGTTGATTCTTTATTTCCTTGTTCAATGGTCTCCAACTGGAAGCATTCCTCCTTGGAATTTGGAAACTTTATTGGCCTAAACACATTGAACTTTAACTCCTCGTCTTGGATACGCATGATTAATTCTCCATTCTCTACATCAATAAGAGTACGCCCCGTGGATAGAAATGATATTCCCAAGATAATAGGGACATTACTATCCGTGTCGTAATCAAGTATAATAAAATGAACGGGAAAAATTAAAGTACATGCCTTGACGAGGACATCTTCTATTCTTCCCTCTGGATGTACGAGTGATCTATCAGCCATTTGCATGATCATAGAGGTCGGTTTTGCGTTCCCTATCTTTACCTTCTCAAAAATTGATCTAGGCATGAGATTGATACTCGCACCTAAATCACATAAAGCTTTCCCTTGCCACTCATCACCAATAGAAATAGGAATAGTAAAACTCCTAGGATCAAGCAATCTAGGTGGAAACTTACTCTGACATATTGCACTACATTCTTCTGGAAAACCTATCAGTTCATTGTCACGATATGGGCGTTTGTTGGTGATACCTCTTTTCAAGAATTTCAGATATCTTGGTACATCTTTGATGGCATCTAAGAAAGGCACATTAATGTTGAGCTTACTCACCACATTCATGAATCTCTGATATTCATCCATATATCCTTTCTTCTGAACTCTTGAGGGGAAAGGTGGAGGAGGACGATTAACTTCTACCACAACATCTTTCTTCTTTGGCTTTTCTGGAATTTTCTCAACTTCCACCTCAACTGTTTCTGCTTCACTTTCTTTCTCCACCACATCTTCCACCATTTTTTTACAATTGTTTCTTTTTCTTTCATAACGGGAAAAGGAGGATGTGATAGCTTCTTACCACTTCTGAGCAAGATAGCGTTACAATTTTATACTGAATAAGAGTCTCTGTATCACTGGGTAATTGTCCTTGTGGACGCTTCTGCAATTGTTTTGTCATCTGAGCCATCTGATTTTCTAACAATTTAATTGCTGTGTCAGAAGCTTGCTGATCTTGGTACGCTTTTTGTTTGAAGAGCGATCAATTTTTCTAAAGTTTGATGAATATCTACTGCACCTTCTTGAGGTTGAGAAGGTAAGGCTCTCTGATTCATAGCATCACTATAGGTGTCTTGAGGAGGCTGTCTCTAAGCTTGATTTCCGTAACCTTGTCCCCCTTGGTAGTTATTTTGTGGTCTTGGATTATAGTTATTACCTTGGGGATGTGGCTGATAAGCATAAGTTGGATTAGCGTCTGTTGGCAGATAGCTCCCTTCATAGGTTGTTTTAATGTGACAAATCCTCTTGTGTTTAGTGCGCTAATTACTCTTGATATATATATTCCATCTTGCACTATTTTTCATCAAAAACACTTTATATTTCATTCTTATTATGCCTCAATGTCATATCTTAAGAAACTAATTCTCATACAAATACTTTTATTCATATCTTTGTGTACATTGAGAAACAGCCTTCATGATCAACTACAAAGTTTCTTAAAATGTTGTTTCCAACAATTCTTGTGAAGAAGGTTTTCTGATCTGAGCATCGTAGTAAAAGTTGTACTCATTAAAAGGTGTTTTAGACTTTTGGTGCGGTACACCGGACTTATGGTACGGTACATCGCAGATGTGCAGACCAGAGCACGGATCAAGGCTAGCCCGCGACAAAAAAATGAGAGCAAACCGAGGAGTGATGCGGTACACCGCATGTGACCTACGGTACACCGCAGAGAAGGGTTTTCTGCTCTAAGATTAAGACAAATGAAATATATCCGTTGGGCAAACTAATAGATCCGTTGGACACAATCCTTATGACCGTTGGGAGCATTTTGCAGCTATAAAAATGAAGGTCTTTCAAGGATACAATCACACTATTGATCTACCAACATCAAGTGGCTAAATTGTTATCATTCAAGAAGGTGTCAAGAGCTACAAATAGTCAAAATCATTCTTAGTGTGCTATAAAGTCATATCCACTCTTTAGGAGTTCATCACTATTATTAAACCTTTCAAACACTTATTTCTTCCTCTTAGTCTAGTCCTTGTAATAGATAGATTAAGAGAGTGTGTGAGTATAGGGATTATACTTGGTGTCCTTGTAATTATTTTTCAAGATCGTTTGTCAATTTTCTGGTTTGGGTTTTGACTTTTTTACCCTTGTTCGTGATGGGTACGGACCCATGCCGCATTTTTCATTCATTCCTTGTCATCGATGGGTACAGACCCGCATATAGTTTGCAGTTATTTTCTTAAATAACATCGTGATGGGTCCGGCCCCATGTTGTTTATCCAGATAACAGGTTGTACCCATGCCCCATTAATATCACGTTACAATGCTAAATAGGTTGTATCCAACATGAACAAAAACAGAAATGATTCTTTTCAAAGCCCAAAAGCAAACAATCGATTTTGTTACAAACAAATTCACAAGGAAGTTATCACACTCAGTATTGGATAAAAACCCAAAATAGAAAGATTTCAATAAAAAAGAACAATAAATTCATTCACAATCCTTATTTGATCAAACAAAAAAAAACAAAAACAGTGGGAACAAATCTGATTCTCTCATCAACAAAAATGAACCAATTCACACTCACTCACTGTAATGGACCTACTACCATATAAACAAAACAGATTGTCATTAATCGAAGTACGACATCAATCGGAAATGAAAAAAAACAAAAAAAATCGAAATTGATCTTCACGGGTCTGTACCCACGACGACGCTTTGCTGACTGTACCCACGATGTTCCCTAGCTTGGGCTAGCCCCACGGTGTGGCTTGACTTCAAGGGACCGTACCCATGGTGTATTTGCTTGGTGGTGGTGTGAATCTTGTGAAGCATCGGTTTTTTGATGATAAAGAAGGGATGCGGTTTATATGGAGGAGAAGGAGAGAAGGCAGAAGGGGCTTGGGCATTGGGCGGCAGTTAGGAGAGGGGATTGGGGTTGGGCGCCGTTCGAACGTGGAGAGGGTGTTGATGATGGTGGTGGTTGATAGGTTGTTGGTGGTGGGGTCAGAGAGAGGCGGCGGTCTTCTTGTGATCCAGAGAAGATGGGGGGGAGAGTGGACCACGGTGGGGCTGTGCGGAGATCTGGCTTTTCTGGGAAGGGGAGACCTGCTGCTTGTCCATGGTGATCCCATCACGACGACGGATCTGGAGTAAAGGAGAGGTGGCAGTTCTTGTGCAGAGAGGAAGGTGATGGTGATGGTGGGGATATTGGTTCAGAGATCGTCGGTGTCTTGTACAGAGGTCGATGGGAAGGTGAGATCTGAGATGTTGGGTTATGGTGGGGATCAGGAGGGGTGGTGGGGTTTGTATGATGGTGATGATGGTGGGGACGATGGTGATAACAGTGTGGTGGTGATGGTGGGAACAGTGGGGTGATGATGGTGGTTAATGGTACACGGTGGGGTGGAGTGGGTGATGATGGTGGGTATGGTTCGTAAGAGAGAAACAGAGAGAAGAGAGAGAAGAGAGATGTGTGAGGGGGGAGGTTGGTTTCAATGGTATAATAGGTTTTGTGATTGGGTTTTGGGGTTTTATTAGTGTTTAATGGGGAAGGGGAGGACTATTTGGGGTTTTCACCCATATTAGTTGGGTTTCCAACTACTAGTTGGAATCTGGCTTTATAATAGAAACCCAATAGGCCAGTGGCCTTATAAACTAGGGATGAGCCAAAGTAAATCCAATTCGTGCCCATCCCAAAAATAAAAAAAGGTCAACCTAAACATATATTTGTATGCTATTGGGTTAAAGAATAAACAAAACAAGTTATCTGCGGGTTTCAAATTTTTTGTATTTAAAAAATATTCGGGTTAGAGTTGACAACCCGAATACTATAACGTATTTTTCCTTTTATTCATATATAACGTCTTTATTCATAATATTTTGGGGTTAATTATTATACTTTTGATATTAAGAGCAGTTTTTTATCACCTTTTTGGTATTTAATATATTTATTTTTAATTTTTGAAATTTTTGGGATATTTAGGTTTAATTTTAAATTTCTAATTTTTAAATTAGAAAAAGTTTAATTTGACCAATCTTTACTATTATTAACCCTTTTTAACACTAGAGATGAACATGAACCAACTTAAATTTAACCACTTACTAAATTATTTTTATGTAAAAATATTTTTAGTTTAACAATTTGAAGTATTCTCATGTTGGAAATTTTCCCAATTTAACCTAAGGAAAAGAAAATGTATGGAGAATGACATCTCGAATGGTGCAAAACAGAGATTGAGAATGTAGAACACATATTTCTGGAATGTAGATTCAGCAAAAGCGTATGGGCAAACTGTCAACTGCAAATCAAGATTGAGGAGAAATTAGAAAATAAGATAGGAGATTGGATAATTAAAATCATAGAAAGCTACTCAAAGAATGGATGAGATCAAAGATATGTGACTGCAGTAATACTTCTGACTTTGTGGAACATATGGAAAGCTAGAATAAAAAAAGAAATGGGCGGTGCAAGAGATTTTAGAAAAAACAAGATTCGCCATGAAACACCTATTTGAAAATAAGGAGGCTAAGGATCTAAACAGTAAGGGCAGATCTAAGACACAATGTCAAGATGATGAGAATGAAAATCCGATCTTATATGGTGATGCAGATATGATATGTCTATGTGATTCGTCGCACACTAAAAGTTGGGAACCAACAAGTATGGTGTCCATCGCAGTTAATAAAGAGGACGAAGTTAGGAATATTAATACAAGGAGAGCAAGAGTTAATAGTTGCCTGGAAGGTGAGATGTGGGCGATTTTGTTAGCTATGAGATCGGCCGCAAATCTTGGAATTAAGAGTAGCTCTTTCTACTCAGATTACCTTGAGGTGATTCAAGGTATTAATAGACGTAGAGAATCGATTGGAGGATCCGCCCCATGATATCTGAGACATGGAGGTGGATAGGGAGATTTACGGAATGGAAGATTAACCATGTTAAAAGGAAATTTAATGGAATGGCGGACATCCTTGCTAAAAGTGTTAGACTTAATCTAGACTTATCTAATTGTCTTAGTAGGTCGTTGGTAGAGTTCTATGTTTGTATTAATAATGTATATTCGAGTTGTACCCAACATTGATGTTAGACTGTATTATTGAAAAAAAAGAAAAAAACTTAAGGTGAATCCGATCATAGTGCAAGAGACTTACTCGGCTAAAAGACGGCTTTAGTTTGTATTGAAATGCTATCAGGACTAAAAATGAGACGAGATAATGAAAAGGGAACCTGTGGTTGGGCCTCAAAGATAAACTGCAGAAACTAAGAAGTCACTAAAAGTCAAAATACAACTGTTACCTTTCAGTATCTAATCTAACTAGGATAAAAAATACACATCAGCAAGATAACTTTATCTTAAAATCTCTATGTATAGACAGATTCTTCCCTTTAGTTTCCATGTGAACTTCTTTATTTTCTGATACAAACCTTCATGCCTGCTACAACCATCAAAACTCACCCCAAAGTTTCTCTTGCTATGGAAAGAACTGGCCAATGGTAACATATATATAACATAATAATCCTCTAAATTCTCTAAATATGTATCCTATATAATATATTTATTCAGTCTCTGAGTTTTTTTTCTTGAAATTAATTTTGCTTACAGGGTTTTCTCTCAAAATATTCCAACTGATGTTATAGTTGAAGTTGGTGAAGCTAAATTCTCTCTTCACAAGGTATGCAAATTAGTACAAATTCTAGTTAAATTCTGATTTTAGAACATATGGCGTCAAATGGTAAATGAGTTATCAGAATATCCTCGTAATGATCGAAAAACTACCGAAAATTAATGACAGTTGGTATCTTATTACTTGTAACAGTTCATGTTGATAGCAAAGAGCAACTATATACGAAAACTGATTATTGAATGCAAAGAAGCTGATTTAACAAGGATTGATCTCTCTAATATTCCTGGAGGACCTGAGATCTTTGAAAAAGCAGCAAAGTTTTGTTACGGTGTTAACTTTGAGATTACAGTACATAACGTGGCATCTCTGCGTTGTGCTGCTGAATATCTTCATATGACCGATCAATATTGTGACAACAACCTAGTTGGTAGAACCGAAGATTTCCTTAAACAAGTGGCTTTAACCAGCTTCTCAGGTGCATTAGTTGTCTTAAAATCATGTGAAGATCTTCTTCCTCTTTCTGAAGATCTTGATATTGTTCAGCGATGCGTAGATATTGTTAGTGCCAAGGTACTATTCATTTTAAGCCTAATTGCACGCACTAATGCAAAGTCAAATATAAAATATAAAAAAATCTCTAGATATACTAAGAATTAAATTTTTTCTTTTTTATCAGGCATGTGTTGAGGCTAATTTTCCTAGCCGTTCACCTTCAAATTGGTGGACAGAAGAGTTATCAATTTTGGATATAACTTTCTTTGAATATATTCTAGCTTCAATGAAGTTGCGTGGTGCGAAATCTTTGACCATAGCTAGTGCAATCATCACATATGCCGAGAGATCGCTTCGTGATCTCGTGCGTGATCACTCTGGAAGCAGTACTAAATCGCTTGATATTGTTGATTCCCAAGAGAGAATCCGTCATACCGAGCTTCTAGAGGCTATTATCTCACTTTTACCTACGGAAAAGGCAATTTTTCCAATAAATTTTCTTTGTTGTTTGTTAAGGAGTGCTATTTATCTTAGAGCAGCTACTAGTTCCAAGAATGAGCTGGAAAAACGAATATCTATGATTTTAGAGCATGTAACCGTGGATGATCTATTGGTTATATCTTTTACATATGATGGTGAAAGATTGTTTGATCTTGAAAGTGTAAGGAGAATCATATCAGGGTTTGTTGAGAAAGAAAAGAACATAGCTGTCTTTAATGGAGGCGATTTTAGAGAAGTTTCTTCTGCAGCTACACAAAGAGTTGCTAAAACAGTCGATGCTTACTTAGGGGAAATCGCTACTTACGGTGAGCTTAGTATCTCTAAGTTCAATGGGATAGCCAATTTAGTGCCTAAAGGTGCTCGGAAAGTTGATGATGATCTTTACCGTGCCATTGACATTTACCTCAAGGTAAGCTCCATTTTTTACTATGGTAAATTATCGTTTATTAGATGAGTACTATTAATACTAATTGGGAATAATGGAAATTGTACAGGCACATCCAAATTTAGATGAGATTGAGCGAGAGAAAGTATGTAGTGTAATGGATCCTCTTAAACTATCGTATGAAGCTAGAGTTCATGCTTCACAAAACAAACGATTGCCAGTTCAGGTAGTTCTTCACGCGCTTTATTATGATCAGCTAAAGATCAGGAGTGCACCAGATGATCAACAACAAAAACAGAAACCAGATGCTGTGTCCACGAGGAACCAATTACAAGCGGATGTATCGTTGATGAAAGAAAACGAAGACTTGAGAACCGAATTGTTAAAAATGAAAATGTATGTATCCGATATGCAGAAGAAGCCCGTGACATCGGCTAAAGCGAGTAGTAGTGGTGGTGGTAAGAAGTTCTTCTCATCTATGTCTAAAACTTTTGGGAAATTAAATCCATTCAGAAATGGGTCAAAGGATACTAGTAACATTGATGAAGATGGAGTAGATTTGACCAAGCCTAGGAGAAGAAGGTTTTCCATTTCTTAATTTGATCAACTTTCAAATTAGTTTAATTTTTGTTGTGTGATGTTTGTGTAAAGGTTTGACTAGTCCGTCTTCTTGTGGAAGGATATTTATATTTATTGGTTGTGTGATTAATATCATAAACTTGTATGAGATTAGAGCATAAATGCTCATAGATGATTATATCATTTAAATTATCGTCTTCCTCTTTTTTTCTAATTGGAATTACTATAATACTATACGAAAATGAAAGAGATACAATAGGCTTGAAGAACTCTCACCTCAAGCCATCCCTTCTATGTCTCTATCCTAAGTTCTTCAAGAAAACCACGCAATCTAAAACAGATTGAAACTGGAGCCACCGATATTAATATTCCACCTATCAACCAAACAATTGTATTTGACAACATATTAACCAGAATCAAATCATCGATATTAGAAAGGATTGTGTTTATGTATACCGGCTTGTCACCAACCAAAAAGCCAACTTGCTTGCCTTAAGCACAACAATAAAGTTTGAGGTACAGAAGAACTCCAGTGGAAATCATGATTCAAGGAGCAGCTGTGATTTTCGAAGGGACTTACAGCAGCAGATTCCGTGGCCTGGAGATGCAGATTTGCAGCAACAGGTCAGGCCTGTTGAGGACTTGCAGCAGGTCGATATCACTTTCTTCCACATTCGTTTATTATTCGAGGGTTTATGAAGAATAAAAAGTATGAAGAGGCAATTGAATCAGTCAAGGAAATGAGAAAACATGGTTTCTCAGTAGATGCAACTACTTATGAAATCATATTTAAACATCCTAAGCTACTTGATATGATTCAAAAAAATGTAAACTTTTAATAATCAATAGTCTCTGTATCTTTGTTAAGTAAAAGATTTTGCATTTTGAAAGAATACAATTAAAATGTATAAGTTGTACTGTTTAATTGCAAGTTTGATTTGATGAATTGGTGGGTTTCTGTGTTGTTTGATTGAATTTATGTGGGTCAGTAGCTAAAATATAGGTAAATGCATTTTTTATTAAAGATCAAATATTTAATGATGATGAAGAAATTTCCACACATTTTATCCCCTAATACTTCCAAAATCATAGGAATAATAACGAGAGATTGTGAACATTTGTATATACCTTCCTCTATCAATTTACCAGACTCCTCAAGTACTGTTATTAGGCCCCCAAGGCATAACTGTTGTGATTGTTTTGCTGACAAGCCTGTGGGGTGTGGTTCGAATCTTGGCGAAACAAAATTCTTTTTATGGTAAGGTTAGTGGTGACAACTATTAGATCTTAGTTGATTGAAACACTTCCTACGATTTACCTCTCTTAAATTTTCAAAGATATAAATGTAAACATTAACCATCTCAGGAAAACGATGAGATCAGCTCTCAATTCATTTCTTCCACATCAATCTTCAGTCTTGTATTTGGTATTAGTTATAGATAGTTACAGGAGATGCTCTATCGAATGTGTCTATCCCACGTCTACCAAGTAACTCATTCAATCTAGGTTGCACGGGAGCGGGTGCGGGTGCGGGTGCGGGGAAGCGATGCGATGCGATTCGGGGATTCGGCATCTTTAAAAAAGCCGATTCGGAGATTCGGCGATATATTTAATTTTTATTTATATATATATATATATATATATATATATATATATATATATTATTTTATTTTAATCTAAAAAATTTTAAAATAACAATTCGGAATATTATAAATAATACACTTTAACTAAAATAGAACAAACGTTTAGTTAACCACTTTCTATATTATATCAACTATTTTATACAATATAGATATAAAAAAATTAAACATTATTCTTTTGCTGAATAAATTTTGCATAGTCTAAATATTACAGAAAATCAAAAACATGATTTTTACAGAAGAGTTTATATAACATGTTTTCTAATTTCAGTATGCAGCAGACATTATATGATTAGGAATTTAGATTAATCCGTTGGTATTTTTTAGTTTTCAATATACAATAGTTATCTTCAATCAAACAATCAAATAACCCAATTTTCCTAGGCTTAGGTTGTATTAGGTTTCGAAGTTTAGTTAATATAAACTTTTAAACATTCAATTTAATCCTTTACATTTTATAAATTTATAAACTAGATCTTAAAAAAATAAAAATAAATGACGCTTCCGAAAAGAATCTTAGAACGGAAGCGCCGCTTCCGAAAATGGTCAACGCTTCTGAATTCGTTGACTCAAGGATTCGCGAATCCGAGGAGAATCGCTTCCGTTTCCGTATCCGATTCGCGATTCGTCACCGTTTTGAAGAATCCGTGCAACATAGCATTCAATTATGCATAATAGTAGCAACTCCCTCATTCGACTCCACAAGGTAGTACTTGACATTGTCATAGTGACAGAGGAATTCTAATACCGATGAACAACACCATAGATTGAAAAGGAGGATGATCATAACAATACAAACCCCCTTGAGATACACCATGCCTCAATAGATGAACTACGTTCTAATCGAAACCGGGATGTAGTAAACCATTTTTCATAACCATTATTATAGGTGCTCAACGTAATTTCACCAATCTTGTAGGAAAACACATTGAAAGTCCTAGAGGGGGGGTGAATAGGATTACTAATAAGATTAATGTCTAATTAAAAATCTTTTGGACAATTATAAGTTTAAGAGAAAACTTCTAAGTCAACTAATATATCAAACACTTAAGGGATCATGCAATGGATAAGTTAGAGGTTCGATATATAAGTTAAACAAGTAAATCGATTATCTATTCTCTTACTAACTTAGAAGACCAAAGTTTGATTAGCTAGATAAACATAATCACGATATTCATACTAGTAAGCATATAATCAAAACTAAATAGTCATGAATTAGATAATCCTACAAGATAATAATATCAAACTATTCATATAAGCATTTTATCAAGTAAAACGAGTTTCTAATCTCTTACTACTCTAGATGACAATATGTTAGATAAACTAGATAATCAATATCACAATATTCATACTAGCATATTATCAAACATATAAAGTGCGGAAAGTAAATAGAGTAGGGATAGAAAGATACACACGATTTATAGTGGTTCGGTTTCCCTACATCCACTACCTAAGGAAGCCTCCTTAGGATTTCAAGCTTTTCACTAAGCTCCCGTGTCTCTCTTAACCGGGTCGAGAGCACAATAACCCTTACAACCTCTTCGATAACACGAAGGACAACCTCTTCGAAACCACGAAGGAAACTCTTGTGTAATCGCAACACAAGGACACCGAGTATACTCCCGATACTCAAATTCTCTCTTAATCTATCTATTACAAGAACTAGACTTAAGAGGATAAATACAAAGTGTTTAAGGGGTGAAACTACTTTGCTAATGAACTCCTAAAGAGATGATATAACTAATAGCTTAATACTTCTCTTGAGTAGATATAACACTTAAGCATGAAAGACTCCTCTTGAGTAGATAGAACTTTGTGGCTTATTGAATTAACTCCTTAATTGAGTAGATAAGACTTTTTAAGCTCTTGACACCTTCTTGGATGATAACAATTAAGCCCCTAAGTGTATATGGGTTGAAGGTGTGATTGTAGCCTTGAAAGACCTTCAATTTATAGCTGCAAAATGCTCCCAACGGTCATATGATTTGTCTCCAACAGATATATTAATATCCCCAACGGATTTATTCCTTTTGTCTTCATTTTGCTGCAGGAAACCCTAATCTGCGGTGCACCGCGGGGTTGGTGAGGTGCACCGCGCCAAGCTTGCTAAATTCACTTGCTCTCTGACGGGCTAGCCCCCTGGTCCGTGCCCTGGTCCGCACATTTGCGGTGTACCGTGCCATACACCGCACCAAAGGTCTAAAACACCTTTTAATGAGTATATCTTTCACTATGATGCTCGGATCAGAAAACCTTCTTCACGAGAATTGTTGGAAACATCATTCTAAGAAACTTTGTAGTTGATCACTAAAGCTAATTCTCAATGTACACAAAGATAAGGTTAATAGCATTTGTATGAGAATTAGTTTCTTAAGATAAAACAATAAAGCTTTGATCTAAATGATAAAGAATGAGCTTTTTGATGAATTAGAGTGCAAGATAGAATGTATATAACAATAGTAATTAGCACACTAAACACAAGAGGATTTGTCACATTAAAACAACCTATTAAGGGAGGCTATATGCCAACAATCTCCCCCTTTTTGATGATGACAAATCCTTCACTAAAACACCTTAGGAAAGATATGAAAGTTTAAGCTCTAATGCAATTAAGCTCCCCCTCACAATAAGCATTTAAGTAAAAATGAATATAAGATATGAAATGCATTTGTGAGTATTAAAAAGTGAAATTTTGAAAGTTTTAGTGCACATATTTCTCCCCCTTTGTCTTCATCAAAAAGACGGGATAATAAAAAAAATATCAAGCAACTAAACATAGAAGAGCAAGAACTCAAGTGAATAGATTTTAAACAATGATAAAAAGAGTCCAAGAGTTTAAAGCAATTAAAACATTTTAACAAAATGAAATGCACAAGGATTAGTAAAGCATGAATCAATATGAAATAATGAGATAAGGGATAGAGACATTTTACCAACTTCTTGATTGAAAGGTTTTCATCTTTATAAGCTTTCTAACAACACAAACGATTAGTGCAATTATAAGATAAACGAGTAGTGCAAACGATTAACCAAGCATTTGAGTTTTTAAAGATAATTTAAGAAAAACTCCCCCTCACAAAATACATAGAGTGTTTGTTTCAATTTTGAAAAAGTTTGACCAATAATTTCTCCCCTTTTTACCAAAAAGAATATTTAAACCGATTTTAAGAAATCAAGGGGTAAATTTTCATCTTTGAAAAGTATAGGGGTCAATAAGCATTTTTCAAAAGTTTAGGGACTAAATGCAATTTTGAAAAACTTCAAGGACCTAAGTATAACTTTCTCAAGACAATAGGGACCTAGGTCTAATTTTCAAGCATAAGAAAGCTAAATGCAACTTGTTCAAACTATAGGGACCTCAAATCAATATTTTTCAACCTATAGGAAACATAATGCAATTTGAATAAGATCAAGGACTAAGAGTGCAATAACACCTATATCATCAAGAATATTGTTAGCAACATTAACACAACAATATAAAATCCGAAACATATAATTTAAGCAATTCAAAACCAAAATTCCAAATTTAGAACTTAGCAAACGAAATAGAGCAAACACAAGATATAGAAAATAGGCAATTTGCATAAACACCAAAAACTAATACGAAAACTCCCTAATAGTTTAGAAATATTTTAAAACTACTAAAAACGCTTTTGTTTTGAAAAGATTCAACATGGAAATCACGAAAACAAATAAAACGATTTATTTCACAAATACCCCTATATATTCTAAAAAATACGAAAAGATCCAAAATCAAAGTTAAGCAATTTTAAGTATGAAAAGGTCAAGTCATACAAGATATTTGCACAATAGGGAATAAACCATATAAGCACAAAATGAAGCACAACATATAGATAGCAAGGCTAAACAAATTCATGCAAATGAGTTAATGACCAATAATGGATTAATTTCCCATAATTCTATGCATAAAAACATTTTTGAAATGCTATGGGAAATGCAAAAGATTATCGGAAAAATATTTTGAAAAGCAATTTCTTTAAAGACACACCCATATGAAAATGCAAGTTTGTGATCAAAGATAAATTAAGATTTGAAAGTGTAAACAATATCTTTGACCTTTTTTCCTTTTATTAATCAATAGGCACTTTTAAAATTTATAAAAACTTGTAAGAATAAAAAGTGCAATTTATAAAAGTTGAGGGACAAAAAGGCAATTTCACATAGTAGGGACTAAAAATGCAATTTTTCAAAAATATGAACTAAAATGGCAAATTTTACATGTGAAAGATTATGAAGTCCAAACTATGACACTTTGGAGAATTTAATAACTATGAGGGGTCAAAGTGCAATTTTGAAAATTTTGGGGACTAAAATGCAATTACCAAAATTCTAAGAGCTAAAGTGCAAAAACATCATTCATGAGAATTAGATGCAATAACACTAATAACATTAAAACAATGATTAGAATCACAAGATAATATCCAAAGATAAAACATGATAACAACAAACACAACTAATCAATCACAACCCAAAACATAATTAAAAACGCAAGCCATAAGGAGGAAACGCAATATTATAAACGAGATAAAGAAAAGAAATCACCGGATTTTCTTTTTTCGAGATTTGAGCGTTCTTTCGTATATTTAATTCTTCCATTTGTTTCCTCCAAGCAAAGTAACGATCACCTACAAGAAAATGGAGGTTGTGTAGAAAACAACACTTCCAAAAGATTAAATTCCAAATCGTTTACTCTACTAACAGTTAAGCTATTCACGTAGAGTTAGGCTCTGATACCAATTGAAAGTCCTAGAGGGGGGGTGAATAGGATTACTAATAAGATTAATGCCTAATTAAAAATCTTTTGGACAATTATAAGTTTAAGAGAAAACTTCTAAGTCAACTAATATATCAAACACTTAAGGGATCATGCAATGGATAAGTTAGAGGTTCGATATATAAGTTAAACAAGTAAATCGATTATCTATTCTCTTACTAACTTAGAAGACCAAAGTTTGATTAGCTAGATAAACATAATCACGATATTCATACTAGTAAGCATATAATCAAAACTAAATAGTCATGAATTAGATAATCCTACAAGATAATAATATCAAACTATTCATATAAGCATTTTATCAAGTAAAACGAGTTTCTAATCTCTTACTACTCTAGATGACAATATGTTAGATAAACTAGATAATCAATATCACAATATTCATACTAGCATATTATCAAACATATAAAGTGCGGAAAGTAAATAGAGTAGGGATAGAAAGATACACACGATTTATAGTGGTTCGGTTTCCCTACATCCACTACCTAAGGAAGCCTCCTTAGGATTTCAAGCTTTTCACTAAGCTCCCGTGTCTCTCTTAACCGGGTCGAGAACACAATAACCCTTACAACCTCTTCGATAACACGAAGGACAACCTCTTCGAAACCACGAAGGAAACTCTTGTGTAATCACAACACAAGGACACCGAGTATACTCCCGATACTCAAATTCTCTCTTAATCTATCTATTACAAGAACTAGACTTAAGAGGATAAATACAAAGTGTTTAAGGGGTGAAACTACTTTTCTAATGAACTCCTAAAGAGATGATATAACTATTAGCTTAATACTTCTCTTGAGTAGATATAACACTTAAGCATGAAAGACTCCTCTTGAGTAGATAGAACTTTGTGGCTTATTGAATTAACTCCTTAATTGAGTAGATAAGACTTTTTAAGCTCTTGACACCTTCTTGGATGATAACAATTAAGCCCCTAAGTGTATATGGGTTGAAGGTGTGATTGTAGCCTTGAAAGACCTTCAATTTATAGCTGCAAAATGCTCCCAACGGTCATATGATTTGTCTCCAACAGATATATTAATATCCCCAACGGATCTATTCCTTTTGTCTTCATTTTGCTGCAGGAAACCCTAATCTGCGGTGCACCGCGGGGTTGGTGAGGTGCACCGCGAGGTTGGTGAGGTGCACCGCGGGATTGGTGAGGTGCACCGCGCCAAACTTGCTAAATTCACTTGCTCTCTGACGGGCTAGCCCCCTGGTCCGTGCCCTGGTCCGCACATCTGCGGTGTACCGTGCCATACACCGCACCAAAGGTCTAAAACACCTTTTAATGAGTATATCTTTCACTATGATGCTCGGATCAGAAAACCTTCTTCACGAGAATTGTTGGAAACATCATTCTAAGAAACTTTGTAGTTGATCACTAAAGCTAATTCTCAATGTACACAAAGATAAGGTTAATAGCATTTGTATGAGAATTAGTTTCTTAAGATAAAACAATAAAGCTTTGATCTAAATGATAAAGAATGAGCTTTTTGATGAATTAGAGTGCAAGATAGAATGTATATAACAATAGTAATTAGCACACTAAACACAAGAGGATTTGTCACATTAAAACAACCTATTAAGGGAGGCTATATGCCAACACACATTCTTTAGAAGTTAGATCTGAGGAAAAAGGGATATTCTTTTTATAAAGATCCAGAAGGTCATTTTAGCAATTAGGCAACATCATGATTTCTTTAGTCAGAGGTAAAAACAAAATTAACAAAGTTCAATAGTAAATCAGTTGTGGATGAAGAGATTTATACCATTCTAACACAAAATTAACGAAGTTCAAACAAATAAACTAACAATGAGGTACTTAATTTGAAAACCTTAGAGAGACTAAATAATTCCTTTCAACTAACAATCTAGATGAATCATAAACACAAACCTATAACAAAGAAAAATAGAACAAGTAACAAATGACACTACATGACATTCCTGGAAACATATCTGAGATTCAATTCTACACTTTTGATATTATATGGGGAGGATAATCAATCCAATATCCTGATGAACAATGTTTGCTCATGAACTATACATATTGATCAGTACCCTCACAGTCATAACTTTTTCCATCTATGACGCTGTAAAACTTACTCTTCTGATCATAAGGCTTATAGTAAAAGATCGTGTTCTCCATATGCTTAAACTTCCCAGTTGCTGGAACAGAAATCAAGTTACGAGCAACAAACAAGGCGGTATTAGGTAAACTATTATTTGCAACTAACTTTTTAGATGTTCTATCAAACGTAAATATCCCCCATTTATCACCATTGGTTCCGCATACCACTAGCGATTCCCCATTTAATTCCACCAGGTAATAGTAACGGGAAGTGGAATTAAAATTCTTAGAAGCTACATTGTAGACTACCAAAGACAAGTGATTATAACTATACAAATCCCCCTTGAAATACAAAACTCTCTCAAGCGAAATTGATCAGCCAAACTGAGCTTTGCCATTATCTTTTGCAATATATCACTTGGCAAATCAGTGACAGAGGTCGCCTCCAAAGCTCCACAATCCACGTAATTTTTCAACCAAAAACGTTTACATAATATCCCTAACCTATATATCAAAGTTCTAAATAAAAATTTGGTAGAATAGGGAAAAAAGTTACGGTAGGCGAGGCTTCTTGTATATCCTAGACCCCGTCATCCTGTTTTTTTAGTCGAATAGCCTGTCATCCCGTTACATGAATTGGTTTGTGATGAAATATTTTTTGTTTGTGCCTTTTATTTTTATATTGAAAATGAAAACACAAAGTTTTTTTCTTAAAGAGAAACAAGAAAAAATTTCTTATAGTTATGAAGGCCGGAGATATAATTCTATTGATTATCAATGTATGGATTAAAGATTATATAAACCCTAGAGAATAGTAATCATAAATCTTAACGGAAAAGTTAATGGGTTAAATTAAATATTTACTTAAAGGTTTATAAACTTTCCTTGAATATTTTATCTTTATTAATATATATAGTTAAAACTTTACTTTAGAAAACCTAGTAGGGAAAAAATTTAGTGAAAAGAAAATTATATGCTTCTATCTCATTAAAAACTTATATGAGAAAAATCCTATTAGGACAAATCTTTGATAAAAGAAACGAGTGTAGTCGTATTTGTCTTTCGCTTCTTGTCGGTATCCGAAGAAAGATTTTAAAACTTTTGCATGACAATCTTTCGTATCAGTTTCTTAAATGTAGATGTAGGTAATACCTTTGTGGGGAAATCAGCTAGATTATAATTTGAGCGAATTCAATGAACATATATTTCACAATTCTTTGGATTTCACGTGTAAAGAAAAACTTTGGTGAGATGTGCTTGGTTCGGTCACCTTTGATGTAGTCTCCTTTAACTTAACGATACAAGCATCATTATCTTCCTATAATAATGTTGGACTTTGTTTGCTTGTTGAAAGATTGCATTGCCCTTGAATATGTTGAGTCAATGATCTTAACTAAACTTATCTCCGACTTGCCTCATGAAATGCTAGTATCTCAGCATGGTTTAAAGATGTAGTTGCAATGATTTATTTTGTGGAGCCCCATGAGATAGCAGTGCTCCCAAGGTGAACAAAGATCTGGTTTGTGATCTTCCTTTATGCGAGTCAGATTAATATTCGGCATTTTCATAACCAATCAATTCGTATTTTTGATGTTTTGGATATAGTAATCGCATAGCATGTATCCCTCAAATATAACCAAATATGTGTTTAATGTCTCATTACTAGTGTTAAACTATATTCTTGATAACAAATTTACTCTAAAGAAAATATTTGGATGGGTGTTTTAGAAAGATATGTTAATACAGCAATTGCACTAAAATATGGTACTTTTGGACCAAGATTTTTTTGTTATCATCACATGAAAAATAAATATCCATTTGTGAATTGAGTGAATGTACAACCACTGAAAAATTTAATGAATGATATTGTCCATGTTGAATCACTTAAGGAGTTTTTCAGTATAAAATGATTGAATGATAAATATTAAATTTGCAAGTCAAAGGAAAAATTTGTTTTATGAAGATATTTCATCTCAAATTCCTTGCATAAATTAGTCATTGTTGTGATCTCTTTAAGAGCCCCTATAAATGATTTGACGTAAACCGCAATAATAAAAAATCCAAAATCAGATATAATGAAAACACATGAAATTATGCGATAGTTAACATATTCTTCTTTGAGAAAGTATGTGCTAAGCATATTGTACCATATTTATTTTAATCCATACAAGGATCTTCGAAATTTGATTGAGTAATTTCTTGAGGTATGTGTTATATGCTAAGGAAAATTTATTTCTTGAGGGATACTCATAAAAATGCCACCATCGATTGATCCATAAAGGTAAATTGTTTCCATATCCATCAAATGCATATGAAGTCGTTCAGATACTGTCAAACTAAGAAAAAATATAAGAGTAATTGCATCCATTGTGGGAGAATTTGTTTCTTCATAAGCAATCACATGTCTCTGTGAGGGACGTTGTGCTACAAGCCATACTTTATACCTTAAAATCTCATTATTAATCATTACATTTTTGTATGAATACCCACTTGTAGCCAACGGGGATTACATTTTCAGGGGTTTGAACTATAGGTCCAAAAACTTCACGTTTTGCAATTGAATCTAATTCGAACTGAATTACGTCTTTCCATTCCAGTAAGTCATGATTGATAATTTTTCATAAAAAGTTCATTATTTTGTTCAGATACAAGAAGGCGTGAGATTAGCTCATGATATTTTTGAAATCTCGCTCTCGATATTGTTGTTGTAAAAGCATATCTGAGGCATGAAAGGTACATAATGTTTTTCTGACATGTCTTCGTCATTGAATTTATCTCCTTAAAATTTTTCTTAGGATCTGATTTTGAATAAGGCAAAATATACTAACTATTGTTTTAAAATCTTTCATTCAGAGCTGCATTTACTCATAACGAGTTTTAGGAATTGTCACTATTTTATGGTGGTCAAATCACTCTTTCAAATTTTACCAAAGGTCACGTAAATATTTTACAGTGAGGTGTTTAGCTTTTAAACCTTCATTGAGATAATGGTGAATGAAAATCATTGTTTTAGCACGATCATGTACGGTGGCTATATTCCCTTACGTGATAGTATCCCCAAGGTTCTTAGCATCCAAGTGGATTTCAGCATTCGAATACCATGATAAATAGTTGTCTTCTGAAAGGTCGAGAGAAACAAATTTGAGTTTCAAGAGGGTTGTCATGTTATCATATAATATTAAATAATTTTGTTGGTATATGTGAAAAAATGTCAAAAATATAAGAAAATATTGAAAATTTTTATTGGTCTTTTCATAATCTTGAAAATACGATTTTGGTATAATATGTTGAAATCTACAATACATTGAGGTTAAAAAATTTAAACGAATGAATGGGTAAGTTATGTAATAATTATAAATATGCACATAAAATACTTTTTTAAATACCAAATATGTTATTTTATTTCAAGTTATACGTTCGCTTAATAATAATATATGACCTAAATTTCTTTATCTGTGAATATATGCATAAGATACATATATGTCTTGTGTATATGTCCTATTTTTTTTTATAGGTTATACAATATCAGCAGATATAAGGTATCATTTGAGTAAGTATATCTACCTATGAGTAAGCTTCTCCATTCCCAGGAGGGGTTATATCCAATTTTTTGCATCAGCAAAATCCTCATGGGGAAAGTAAATGCCTTTAATGATTTTATAGGCTATAGAGTTTTTGTTCTGGTTAAATTTCTAGGTTGAAGATGATAAGAATGCTATATCCATTTGTGAAAAGTTTTTAAAGTTCATCCCACCTTCCATTTTGGGCATTTTCATATATTTCTAATTTTCCAATGAATTCTAGTGTTTTCTTTGTTACCCCACCAGTAAGAAGCAATAAGATAGGTGATTTTATGAAATATTTCATCATGTATATTAAATATAGACATAATTTAAACTAGGATGGATTGAATTACAACATTAATTAAGGTTTCTTTAGAAAGAGTTTATAGTTCCAATTATCAAGTTCAGTTATCACTCTTTATATGATCAAGTTTAGGGCCTTGGTTTTGGACCTACCACAATTAGAGGGTAGTCCTAAATAATTGCCAAGATCTGATAGATGATTCATGTCAAGATTTTTTGTGAGATCATGAGCAATATTTGGTGGAGTGTTTTTGCTGTAAATGATTCCACTCTTATCTAGGTTTATACATTTCCCTAAACTAAAGCTATACATATTCATCACATTCTTGAAGTTTTGAAATACATTTTTTAGCTTTAAGAAAAAATAAGTTGTCATCTGCGAATAATATTTGAGTTAAGTTGGGACAAAAATTACTCAATTTTATTCCGGTGGTAAGATTTTTGTTCACTTTATCTTTGATTGGAGCAAGAAGATATTGTGTTACAATGCAAAAGAGTAAGTAGGACAATGGGTCCCCTTGCCTCGGTCCTTTAGTTGGTTTAGGAATATCTATAGGACTACAATTGATTAGAATTGCATGAGATGTAGTTTTAACATATTGTTCCATCCAAGATATCCAAAGATTAGAGAAACCAATTGCCTTCATAGTATCAAATAAAAATCTCATTCTATGTTTTCTAAAGCCTTAAAGTTGTCTGCCTTTATAGTAGATGCATAAGTATTAGAATTTCTTTTGTTTTTTAAGTAGTGTACAAGCTTCTTGGGTTATAAGGAGATTAGTAGTGATATTACGAGTGTTTATAAAGGTTGACTGTTCATAAGATATAATATTGTTCATAAAAGGTTTTAGCCTTTTCACCAATATAGCAGCAATAATTTTGTAATTAAAACATGGGCAACTAATTGCTACGAAATGTCCAATAGGTGCAGGAGATTTTATTTTAGGAATAAGAGTAATATATGTTTTATTTATTGAAGTAAGATCACCTTTGTTCCATAGAAATTTAGATATACTTCTCATCAGCTCATATTTAATTGTATGTCAATGTTTCTTGTAAAAGTTATCTGAGAAGTCATCTGGACCAGAAAATTTATTGCTCCTTAGGCCCCAGACAGCTTCTTTTACTTCCTTATTGAGACAAGTAGCTCAAGAATCTTATTCATAACTTCAGTAACATAAGGTTGTATCTTATTAAGGATTGGTTGATAATTTCTTGGAACTATTGCAGTATAGGATTTAGTATAGTGTTCGCCAATAAGATTTTCAATTCCCCTTGGTTATCAATCCAAGTACCATCAGGTTTCATAATTCTACGAATTTTATTGTGTTTCCTTCTATTTTTAGTGGTATTATGGAAGAATGTTGTATTCTTATCCCCCAAATTTACCCATTGAATTCTAGATTTTTCTTTCCAATAAAGTACTTCCTTATTCTAAAAATTCTCCAATTGGGCAGAATTATATATAGTTGTGTTCCTCCGAATTACTATGAGATTGAGAATTTAGCTCTTCAAACTTTTTCATAAGATCTTTTTGTGATATTTCTATTGTTTAATCTCTTAAGTCTATTCCAAATTGGGATCACATGAGATATATTGATAAGTTGATAATGTCTATGTAAATATTATGAAGATACGAATTCTAGTGGCTTTTAATGATTTTTTCCACTTTATCCTCAGTGTTCTAGTTTTTTGGGTATGTAAATCTATTAAACCTTTTATATTTAGGTTTATCACAGTGAAGAATAAGTGATATGTGTGTTATGTGTTTGTATCGGAAGAGAGAGAAAGGGGAAAAGGAAATGGGGATGGAGATGTAAATAAATTTGAATTTGAGAGTTTGAAGCAGACCTCCACATAATAGTTCATTTGGTACGGATTGAGGTAAAAACAAACTTTTGGAAATATATGTAAATTAAAAGAAAATATTTTGGAATAAGAAATTCAAATTATACCTTATCATGTCTATTATTATTCATATAATTTTATATTCAACAATATATTATAGAAAACATAATGGGGTAAAAAAATGTTTTGTAAGATGTATATAAATTAGAAAAAAGCATTATATTACCCCTAATTGCAAAAAGAAAAAAAAGAGAGATTTGAAATAAGAAAGTTTAGAGATTAGTTTTCCAAATTCTATTTGAAATGGGCATGTGCCATACTTCAATATGAGATCGTATGGGTCAATGAGAATTTTTTGAGAGGAAACTACAAATTAACATTCAAAAAATATATTAAATATATCATTGTGTTATTCCACAAATTTGTTTAGTTAGTCTCTACTCAGGGGCATATTTATATATAGTATTGTTAGCATATATTTTTGAATATATCTGAGTGTTGCATATTATACAAGGACCAAATATGTAAAGTGTTTAAAGAATAAATAGAGAAAAAGAGAAAATAATAGAAGGTCATTGAGATAAAGGTAAAACAATAAATAAAATCCAGGTCATATTCAAACGATTAAAACTAATATAGCAAAATATCCTGTACTTTCCCAATATTATTTGTTTTCCATAAAAAGACGTTCCCTTGAGATTCCAACTGGTCAAAGCAGCCAACCACTTTGAGGGGAAATAAGGAACTATACACCCATCTTTTTACCGAACACATTTAATAAGATTGTTACTCGGAAAAACATAGAAAAAATTAACCTTTCATTTTGTTTATTTCTCGACACATTTCTCAGTGCTCATTTTCTCTGGTTCAGCACTGAGCAATGTGTCGAGAAACAAACAAAATGAAAGGTTGAGTTTTTCTATGTTTTTTCGAGTAACAATCTTATTAAATGTGTTTGGTAAAAAGACGTGTGTGTATTTCCTTATTTACCCTCCAAGTAGTTGGGTGCTTTGACCAGTTGGAATCTCAAGGAGCGTCTTTTAATGGAAAACAAATAATGTTGGTAAAGTACAGGATATTTTCCTATACTAGTTTCAATTGTCTGAATATGACCTAAATTTTATTTATTGCTTTACCTTTATCTTAACGACCTTTTATTATTTTCTCTCTTTTTCCATTTATGCTATAAACACTTTATATATTTGGTCCTCGTATAATATGCAATACTCAAATAATTTCAAATGACATATCCTAACCGTACTATATATAAATCTGTCACTCAGTAGAGACTAACTGAAAGTAAAAACAAAAAAAGAAAAGAAAAAGTGAACGTTGAAAAACAATGAACACATTTACCTTTATCTGTGTTAATCGCTAGCATGAGGTCAGATCTTAAAAGATGGTGGAGGAATGGTCACGGCGGCGACGGAGTGGCAAAGCTTTCTCGGGTGGGAGAGATGGTCCACGCGGCAGATCTGAAGAGACCTCTTTGTTTGTGTTCACCGCGGCAGATCTGAAAAGATCTCTTTGTTTGTGTTCACGACAGCAGATCTCTGAAAATGATGGAGAATGTTACACGACAGACACCGTTTTAGGAGAGTGGGTGGAGAACGGTGACGACTTTCTTTATCAGAGGAGAATGGAGCACGAACGGTGACGGTATTTTTTTAGCAGTGGAGAATGGAGCACGAACGGCGGTGGCTTCTTTACCTGGGCAGGAGGTGGTCCACGATTGACGGTTGTATCCTCGACTGGAGAGAGGTTGGGTTTACATGGGTCCACAGAGCCGGGGTTTTCTCGTGTTTGAGAGAAGCACGACAGAGACATATTTCTTGTACAGGAGAGATGAGAGAGCGGGAGAAAGAAAGAGTTAAGTATGCATAGCATGTATCCCTCAAATATAACCAAACAAGCCATTTTCTTGCATAAGATCTTTGGAAATTCAAAGATAGTCATAGTGTAATTAAGTATGCTTGTAGGTCTGTCTTAATAAGAATTTATTTTCAACCATCTAAAAGTAGGTTAGAAATCCAATTTGCTTATTTTTCCAGTTGTCTGTCCTTAATATAATTAAGGTTTGCCAATTTGGATCTGACCAGAAGAAGATTTTGGAAATTTTCGTGGTAGACCAAGAGAAGATCCTATTAGAGCAGTACTGAAATTTAAGCAGATATGTGATTCTTACATCACACAAGGGGTTTCAAGAGAACAGATGTATTATGCTGTGTTTCGATTTTTCGTTGTTGATGGAGCGAGTGAATGGCACGATACGCAAGATCCTACGAAGATAACTAACTAGGACCAATTAGAGACTGCTTTCTTTGACAGGTATTATCCAAGTAACATGAGATTAGATGCTGAATTAGAATTGACGCATTTCCGTCAAGAATATGATGAAACTGTGGGTAAGAGTTGGACAAGATTTCAGATGTGTTTACGTAGAGTTCCCAATCATGGCTTTTCAGAACAACAACAGCTAAAAATCTTTTACAGAGGCCTTGATGGGACTTCAAGAGAAAAGTTGGATTTGTTATGTGGTGCAGGTTTTCTTCAAGTTCAACCCGCTCATGCTAAAATCATTTTAGAAAGAACAGTCAAGAATGAAGTTGGGTGGAATTCAGTAAGAACACCGGTTAAAGGAGTCAATAATGTTAATATCGAAGAAAAATTTGCTATGCTAGAGACAAAGATTCAAACCACAATAGAGCAACAACTGAGACAACTTACTCTAGCCGTGAAAGAAGGGTTTTCGAATAAAAGAGGTGAGGTAAAGGTTGCACAAGAGGTATATGGATGTGAGTATTGCGGTGTTAATGATCATAGTTGGGAAAATTGTCAAAATAATCAAGAATCCGTGATGTTTGTGTCCAATAGAGGTAACTTTAATTCGAGTGGTAATGGATATCAACCTCCCAGAAACCATCCTGGGTTTCAATACTCAAATCCTAATGGGGCAGCAAATCCTACATATGCGTATCAGCCACATCCCCAAGGTAACAACTACAATCCAAGACCACACAACAATTATCAAGGAGGACAAAATCAAAATTATGTTCAGCGACAAGCTCCTCAAGACAATTATGATGACACAATGAACCAGAAAGCCTTACCTGCTCATCCACAAGAAGGAGTAGTTACCCTTCAGAAAACAGTTGAAAGTTTAATTGCTCTTCAGACACAAGCTATGGAACGTCAAAATGCAGCCGAAGCAAATATGAAGTTGTTTCAGAATCAGCTAAGTCAAATTAATAAACAACTGAATCAACGTCCACAAGGACAACTTCCTAGCGATACTGAGAATCCGATCCAAATCGAAGATTGTAAAATCATCTCTCTCAGAAGTGGTACGAACCTTCCTCCACCTCCTTTTTCGGTTATGAAAGAAAAAGAAGTTAGAAAAGAAAAAGAGGTGGTGAATAAAGATAAAGAAGTTGAAGTAGAAAAAGTGGAGAGGTCTAGTGAATTTCCGAAAAAGAAAGATGATACTATAATAAATCGTCCTCCTCCACCATTTCCGTCAAGAGTTCAAAAGAAGGGTGATATGGCTGATTATAAAAAATTCTTTAACAAGGTAAGAGGTCTTAGCTTAAATATTCCGTTGCTAGAAGCTATTAGAGATGTGCCCAAGTATGCTAAGTTCTTGAAAAGAGCCCTCACCAACAAACGGTCGTATTGTGATAATGAGATGATTGGTCTCCCTGAGGAATGTAGTGCTATTTGTCAAGGTAAATTACCTCCAAAGTTAGTTGATCCTGGGAGTTTCACAATTCTGATCTCGATTGGAAAAGAATGGAAAAGTAAAGCACTATGTGATTTGGGTGCAAGCATCAATCTTATGCCCAAATCGATCTTTGATAAGCTTAATATTGAAGCAAGACCCACTTCTATGGTCTTGCAAATGGCGGATCGATCTCTTGCACATCCGGAAGGCCGAATCGAAGATGTCCTCGTTAAGGCAGGTACGTTAATTTTTCCCGCTGATTTCATTATACTTGATTACGACGCGGATAGGAATGTCCCCATTATTTTGGGAAGACCATTCCTAGCCACGGGGCGTACCTTGATTGATGTAGAAAATGGCGAAATGATTATGAGAATCCAAGACGAGGAAATGAAGTTTAATGTGTTTAGACCTATGAAGTTTCCGGATTCCAAGGAAGAATGTTTTCGTGTAGATGTAATGGAACCGGTAAGAAAAGAGCCAATTAATGTTGTGGACACTTTAGGAGTGGAGGAGAAAGAGTTACGATAGAAACCACCAATTAAAGCTCCTCCATACCCTAAAAATCCACAACTAAATCATGCGAAGAAGAAAGAGAAAGCACGTGCCACGAAGGTTCCGAAGGAACCTAAGAAAGAAAGAAAGAAAAAGGGGTTCAAAGTAGGTGAAGAAGTAGCTATGAAGAAACCAAATCCCCCTCCAAAGGTACGTGAATCAAAAAGTTCTTGGCTAGGACCATTCATGGTCACGAAGGTTATCTCAGATAAACTAGTGGGCATAAAAGCTAAGGGATGCAAATTTCGAGTTGCAAATATTGACAACCTCACTCATTGCTGGGGAGGTTATGTAAATGACTAAATAACGAGGTAACCCGTCGAGCTTAACGACGTTAAACAAAAGCCATTTCTTGTATATTAGTTTAAGTATTTCAATTTCGTAGTTTAAATTACTTTGATTTTCGTTAATTTAGTGTTTATTATTAAGAAATGAGGAAGGGTAGTTGTTTTTGATGATTTCAGGGGTAAAAGGGTCATGAGTTTGGGGTCAAAACGAGGAGAAAACGAAAAATTATGGAGTCAACAGCAGGTTTGACCGGCTAGCCGGCGAGCTGGCCGGCATACCGGCCAAAACGAGCTGAAGAACCCCAAGCTTCTGACCACTGCGTCAGCGATGACGCAGCATCGCTGCGTCTCGATTTGCGCCAGCGGGATTCACCGGCATGCCGGTCAGATGACCGGCTAGCCGGCAAGCAAAAAGAGGAGTTCTGATCACTGCGTCAGCAATGACGCAAGCACGCTGCGTCTCCATTCCCACCATCGACATGCCGCCGGCATGCCGGCGAATCCGCCGGCTAGCCGGCCGATGAATGTGGACTTTCTGATCACTGCGTCAGCGACGACGCAAGAAGGCTGCGTCAGGTCTAAAAAAAAAAAAAAGAGTACAAATTTTTCCGAAATTTATTTTTCGCCGACACATCCGCCGGCATGCCGGTCAACTGCTGTGATCGGCAGTTTTAAGGGATCAAACCCTATTATTTTTACCCTCTTTCCCAAAGCCTACCTTTTACTACGAGTCCTAGCCGCCAACTACTCCAAGAATCATCATCAAAACAACATTATACCACCAATCCTTCCTTCTAAACATCATCCAAGATCACAATCAAACCATTGAACTTCCAAAATACCAAAGCTTCACACTTTAATCCGAAGTTTTCTTTCACCAAAGCTAAAATTTATCCATTAAACCTTTCCCAAACCTTGAAATATCCATGACCCAGCTCTAAACAATCCATAATTCAAACCCAAACCTTCAAGAACACTAAAATCACAATTTTATCCAAACCTTTTAAGGGTCTTGAAGCTTTGAGTTTGGGGTCATCGGAGATGACCATGAAGGTTAGGAAAGGTACGAAGAACATGGTGACGAAAGCGATTTGGGTATGGAGGAAAGATTTTAATAGAGGAGATGATGCTTAGAGGGCAAGTAATAAATGAAAACGTGGAAAAATTAAAGAAGTTCGAGGTGATGAAGAACACTTTAAAACGCAACCATTGATGAAGAAGAATTCGAAACCTCAACTTGGACGCAACACCGACACCAGCCTCGCGCTGGTTAAGATACGTTTTCTTTCCTTTCTCATTTAGTGTACATTATTTTATTGCTTTGAGTCTTTTTCGAGTCGTGGGGACACGACTCATTTTTGAGTTTGGGGTGGGGTTCGTTGCCTCATCCCAGTTTTTTATGTGTTATGTGTTTTATTTGCTTTCAATAAAATAATTTTCGGAGTTGCGTTTGACTATAGAAGATTTTAAATGTCCCTTTTAAGCATACTTTTGATGAATCTATGATAGTAAATAGTGGACTTTAGGGAAGAACATAAAACGCACTTACAATTGCATGCGAACATAGGTAATTGATAGGAAAAATTAATGAACAATGCAAATGAAGTAAGCTTGTACTTAAGGAATATGTTTGGTGTGTAGAACGTGAATTTTAATTAGTAGAGAACCCACCTAGATATGAACTAAAGACAAGCTATGTACTTAGGAAAATGATAGGGGCAGTTCGTTGTTAGCCATTTGAAGCCTTTTAGCTTGCTATCCCTTATTATAAATTTATCCGTCTTAGCCCAATTTTGAGCCTTAAGCCTTTCTTTTGTAGCCACGATATAAGCCCATTATCCTTTAGATTATTAGGCATGACCAAATGACCCGCACTTGAATCACAACCCTGAGACTTGTCTCGAGCTTGAGTTTGGGGTGGAGGGTCCACATTTGGGAAATTACATTGGGAAGGGATTATATGTGTTTGTATTGAGGCACAAAAATGTAGATGATATTATTATTTGTAACCCTTTGCCGGGATTTGAAAAGAAAAAAAGAGAAAAAGAAAAAATATTATAAGAGACATAACCTTTCACATCAAAACGAGGGTCATGGGTATCTTGTACACAAAAAAAAATGAAAAATGAAAAAAAAGAAAATAAAAAGAAAGAAAGAATAAAATAACCGGCAAAGTGGAATATTTTTGGAAATCATCTTAGTTGTTATTGGGTTGACATTGGGGACGCAACATTAGCGCGTCAAATGGGTGAGTGAGAACATTTTTGAGCGTAAACTCAAGCTCGAGGACATTGTTGATGGTAAGTGAGGAGAGAGCCAAAAGCTCACTTCAAATTTACCAAATACACATCCATACCGTCCTTAAGCCATTATTAAAACCATAAAGACCTCGTGATTCCTAAGGGCATAGTGAATTTATGATTCTGTTGATAGGGAATACACTAGGTGGAGCGTTCAAAGCGAGTTAGGATTAATGACCACCCTATAGCCATCATACAGAGATGAGTACAAGTGTAACCTTCAAGCATTGCGACTTTAATTTTATGATTGAGATTATTTACGTTTGATGTTGCATGATTAGTGTATGTATATGTTAGTTCTTAAAGTTTTGCTATATGAGATTTATCTTAAGAATTGCTTTAGGTTTATTTGCTAGCTTCTATTTGTTCTTGCGTTTACTTCTACCCCTTGTTTTGTTTTGTTTTGCTTTGTCGGGACGACAAAGGTTTGAGTTGGGGGTCTTGATGTCTCCTTAATTGTTCTTATTTTCGACCCTTAGGAGACATCATTTTTGGTGTTTATTTAATCAATTTGATAGACTTTTGGACTAAATATGCAATAATATGATTTTCCTCTTTTATTTCTAGCATTTTTGATTTATTAAGCTTTTGCGCGTAATATTGGTATTTTTAGTGTAAAGTTTACAGGTTTTAGATGTTAGCTAGAAGAGGAATCCGAGAAGAAAGTCAAAGATCAAGAGATAGAGTCAAGACTTGAAGATAAATCCCGAAGATATTATTTTTAGAGCTGAAAATCCATTTTCCAGGCTATTTAAGAATAAAAATGAACTTCACAAAAAGTCTTTGACTAAAAAAAATTGAAGTCAATCATCGATCTGAATTTGTAACCAGTTCACAAAAGAACAGCATCAAGTCGCCATCTTCCCAATGTCAAAAAAAAAAAAAAGTCGCCATCTTCCCCTAACTATCACAATCATTTTTACTGCAATCTCAGCAACAACCATTCCCTTCTCACGTCATTAGTTGGAAGGCATAACATAACACCATGAAGCTGATTGGTTCTTCTTTGTTTTGCTTTAGATCTTCTCTTTCTTCCATTAGCACAATCGGTAACCCTTTTTCCTTCTTCTTTTATTCTTCAATTTCATCTTTTGATGATATCAATTGTGTCAAAGATGCTCGTTTTACTGTGAATCAAATGATCCGAACGCGACCCAATCTTACTGTTATAGATTACAATAAGCTATTGGGTACTGTTGTGAAGATGAAAAATTACCCTTATGCTCTTTCTTTATTCAGAGAAATGCGTATTTTGGGGGCTCCGGTAAATAATTACACAATGACTATAGCTATAAATTGTTACTGCTCGTTAAGAAAAAGCAATATGGGTTTTGCAGTATTAGGATGTCTCTTCAAAGGTGGTCATGTTCCTGATGTGGTTACGTATAACACCCTGATTAAGGGCCTCTTTGGTGAAGATAGAGGAGCTGAGGCTGTAGAATTGTTTGAAAGGTTAATGAGGGAAAAACTTTGTGAGCCAAGTGAAGTTACATTAGGGGTCGTGTTGGATGGGCTTTGCAAACATGGACATACACTTAAGGCTCTTGAATTGCTAAGATTATTTGAAAAAAGGGAGATTTCTAAACCTGGCATCCAATCTTATACCACCATTGTTGATTGTCTATGCAAGGATAGCATGGTTGATAAAGCTTTTCAACTTTTTCAAGATATTCCTTCAAAGGGACTACAACCTGATACTGTTACATACAACAGTGTGATACAAGGGTTGTTTCAGAAGGGTAGATGTGTCATTGCGCAGGAATTATTCAAGAAGATGAAATCTGAGGCAGAGGCTGAGGGAGTAATTCCTAACATTGTTACATATAATATTATGTTAAACGGATTGTGCAATAATGGACGTGTTCCCGAGGCTATATCTTTATTAGACTCCATGGAAAGTAGTAGTCATATAACTCCTACCATTGTGACATATAATACAATGTTAAACGGATTGTGCAATAATAGACGTTTTACCGAGGCTATGTCTTTATTAGACTCCATGGAAAGTAGCAACATAACTCCTGACATTGTGACATATACAACAATTATTCATAGATTATGTAAAGATAACCAACTTGATGCTGCATTAGATGTTTTTTACAAGCTATCAAACAAAGGTTTGATGCCTGATATATATACTCATACTACTATTATAGGTGGACTTTGTCACAGAGGAATGTTGGAAGATGCAAAAGAGTGGGTTTCAAGTATGAAGAAACATGGTTTGTCGCCAAATAGTGTGACCTACAACGTTATTATCAAGGGGTTTATGAAGAAAAAAGAGTATGAAGAGGCAATTGAATCAGTCAAGGAAATGAGAAAATATGGTTTCTCAGTAGATGCAATTACTTATGAAATCATATTTAAACATCCTAAGCTACTTGATATGATTCAAAAAATGTAAACTTTTAAATATCAACAGTCTCTGCATTTCCGTTTAGTCCACTTTGTTAAGTAAAATATTTTGCATTTTGAAACATTACAATTAAAATAAAGCTACAACACTATTGTTTTTTGAAGATGAAGTCATAAGTTCTACGCAATTTAAAGTCTGTCACGGTAAGTTTTTTAATTTAGGGACCTACAGTGCAATTTTGGATAATATAGGAACCTTTACTGCAGTTTTTGGATAGTGTAGGGACCTAGAGTGCAATTTTTTCTGGGCCGTTGAAAATGATGTTTTTACCCCTAAGTAACATCTTTTAATATATATGTACCCCTAATTTTTACGTCCCCCAGGATTCTAAGAACTTTTACTTGAACCCCCGAACTTAGGCAAAAATTTTAAAAGTTGTTTTATTGGTGAAATTTATCTTAAATTTGATTCACTAATGTATAGCCATAGGTTAATTTGTAGAATATCAGGACCTATAGTGCAATTAATTAAAAATAAGTTATGTTGCATAATATAGGGGGGCCTGTAGTGCAGTTAACTCAATTAAAAAAAAAAAAAAAAAAAAGAGTTTCATGCTCCTTGGTCCCCCAACTTTTGAGAAGTTAATTTTTAACCCCTATTTTCTTGCCCCCAGAATTCTTAGGACTTTCACTTGACCCCCCCAAACTTTTCAAATAATTTGAAAGTCGGTTTTATTAAGTCAATCTAATAATAAAATCTGATTCTTCTTGCATAATATGAGGACCTATTGTATATTTTAGGGACCTATAGTACAATTATTTAAAAAATATATAATATAGGGAGCTGTTATGCAATGACCGATTATTTGTATGATACAGCCAAAGAAAGTGGAAGAAAGCAAGAAGCGTCTCAGTTTCGTAGATAATGAATGGACCGTGGGTGGGTGTGCAGGTACTGGAGCCGAGGTCAACGCAACAGCAAGATCAGAAGAGCAGGTGATCAGCACTTGTTTTCGAGCAGCTCCACAGCTCACGGGACTGGTGCGCGCGTTCATCACAGATGTACAGATGACATGGACTTCACGGGGGTGCCTATCTCGGGGTCGGACAGCTTGTGGTGGTCAAATAACCTATCTGCTAAAGGTTTTTTTTTTGCATGGAATATATTCTTTGGGTCACTTCTAGAGGTCATAAGGAAAGAACGGAATGATATTGTCTTCAATGGAGGTGTATTATTCTCGTGTAAGGTTATGCTTCAGAAAGTTCATTATTTAGCATCCTCCTACATGTAGGAAAGCCTGGGAGAATATCCCGGGGAGTGTCTCGACTAATAGAAGATTTGTTAGCCTTATTAGATGGTGTAAACCGTCTAAGGGTTTCAAGTTTAAAACGGATGGCAGCTGTAATAGGTGGCGTAACGAAGGCTTAATAAGGGATGGAGATGGAAATTGGATTAGGGGATTTTCGATGAAGATTTCACATGTTTCTCCTGTGATGGTGGAATTAATAGCGCTTTGTGAAGGTTTTAATATGATTGAATCAATGCAATTGCAAGAGGTGGTTGTTGAGGTAAACTAATGGGAAGTAGTTGAGCTAGTTCGCTATGTGGGGAAGGATAAAGGACCAGCTGCTCTCTGCATTGATCAAATTCGTCAGATTACGGATAGGAATAAATTGTTCATGCTTGGTTGTGTCTATCGTGAGGCAAATCATTGCGCGAATTGGCTAGCTCGTTTTGGCCTGAAACAAAGTGAGAATTATTGTTTGCATAGCGATCCTCCTAATGGAGTATGGAAATTCCTCACACGTGTTCGAACGTGTTCGAATGGGGTGGAAGACGCCTAGAAACATTTATAGCCCAGGATTGTTAGATGATGTGCTAGTCTAGTATCTCACAATCCACTTTGGATCTCCTTGTAATAAATAAAACAATAAATTTCCCTAATTGCATTATTGCACCATACTTTCTCCTATCATTCCAAAACCTTCCATTGTTGTTATCCATTCCCACCACCCACTACCCGTAGGTTGAAAAGATTGTGAGAATGAAGCATCGCACCACAAACGAAACACCCCTTCCTGGCCCGGCTAACCTCCTTCTCAGGGCCATCCCCATAAGATGGTATCGTGGAGTTCGTATCCTTGAGATTTCGATCCAACTTCGTCATTAGATTGTCCAGCCACAAAACACGAATAAGTCGTCATTGAGAGAAGAGCATGAATTGCTAACATAATTGTCATTCCAAACTTTGTTCTAAAAAACACCTTTGATCTCAAGTTTCCAAATCTGTCACATTGTAATAATGAAGAGAAACACGGTGATAATTCTCTTATTCCACTCACCTTTTACAAACCCTGATATCACATTCTTGGTCCACAATCCCAAGAAAATTTGATTATCCTGAACAATAGAGATTTTCATAACAGAATCAGCCCAATAGATACACCATCTAATTTTACAATTGAGAAGAAAGTGTTCAACACTTTCCTTACCATCATGACAAACCTCAGATTTGGTGTCATCTCCCAAGGTGTGATAAAATAACCTAGCAAATTGACACCCATAGAGATCATTTCCTGCAAGTGCACCGGTCGTTCACAAGTGATAAGTAAGTATAAAGGTCATCCCAAGGGACTATGAGGTTAGCTTAATATTGTGTTTCTAAGAAGCGGAGGTGATTTAGTTGTTATTACTAAAAGACATAAATTAAAAGATATAAATGTTTGTTTGGGTTTTAGACTAAGATGCAAATAAACGTAAACTAAATTATAATTAAACTTATAAAGCAAGTAAACTAGCAAGCGAGATAAGTACGAGAGTATGGCTCGAGTTTGATAGTATTCCCCTATTGTACGGATTCGGTGATTCTAGTTATAAGGGCGATTTAGGAAAATCTTGTTAATATGGATTCTAACTTCCTTCTAACTCACGTTAGGGTAACTTAGAAGGATGCCTAACAATCACTGGAGTACTCTTTCTAGGGATTTCTACGTGATGATCGACGCTAAAATTAATTACCCTATACGATTATCCGGCTAGTCAAGTCTGTCAGGATCACTAACGCATACTGGACCTATATGAGTTCTTTTGGTTCCCTAACCCCTTGTCGGGGAAATAGTCTAGGGTACTAAAATATTGTCTATATTTGATCAGTATATAAAAAACTATTAACTCCAGTTCATATGCAACATAAATAAAAGACCTAATTCAATTAAATGTAAAATATCTCAAATAGCATAGTTATCAATCAAATATCATTTACGTTTCATACATTAAAAAAAACTCAAGATAAAGTAGAATTAGTTCATATTAAAAACAATAAAATATAAGTATAAAAAAATAAAATCTTGTTTAGGACAAGCAACTAATACTAAATTATCCTAAGATCGATTATGCAATGTTGTAGAACTGGCGCAGTAGGACTCAGACTTATATCTTCTCTCCTTCATACGCTTTATAGAGTCTGCTTTTTACCCTTAAATGTTTTTGTGTTCAAAAAATAGTTTCTCTTTGATACTCGATTCTCCTATCCATGTCTTTTGCCCATCTTTTTGTCAAGTCTGAAAATTGTAATATTTATAATAGTTGTAGATTGAATGGCTCATTCTTCTCCCTTTGTTTCTTGCCTAATTAAGTAGCTGTTAATGTTTTGATTCATTTCAATAGCTATATATAACTAGTCATTGTGGTTCATTTGTAAATTCCCACTAGTAAGGTTAAACTTTATGACTAAAGTGGTTGCATATAGTAACTAAGATACTTTGTTACTCCATATGTATCACATTCCTAAATTCGTATCCAACTTTACGAACACTCACGAAATAACTATTTAGGTCTGTCTTTGACTATTCTAAAATGGTTAATTTAAAACCTGTAACTAATCCCACTATATTATGTAGCGTAGAGATATTACGTAGCGTGGAGGGGGATAAAGGACTAGCTGCATTCTAATTTTATCAAATTCGCCAAATTATGTCACGGAATTCATTATTCACGATTGATTCCATTTATCGAGAGACGAACTTTTGTGCGGATTGGTTGGCTCGGACTGGCTTGCTACAACATTTAACTCATAGGATTAACAAAGACCCACCCAAGGGATTTGGAGGCTTCTCACGCGCGATCGGATGGGATGAAAGACACCTAGAGCCGTTTCTAGTCCAAGGTTATTAAATGATGTGCTAGTATAGTATATCTCGATCCATTTAGATCTCCTTGTAACACAAAAAAAAAACTAATCCCACTATATCTTTCATCAATTCTAACATCTTCTTCACTTTTTTCCATATAAATGATCTTTTTAGATCATCACAATCGGCCGTCATTCATGATATTGATGAAAATTGATGTAAAAACTAATTAGACCCAACTTAGGCAAAAATTGAAATGTCAGGTGCTATTTAGGTGCATTTTGTAGATTTAAACCCATTTTAAAGTATCAAGGTATAAATAATTATCTATTTGAATTCTATACAATATTTATCTTCATAAAATAAATTTAAACAATAAAGGAAAGGTATCACAATTCACAATAATTATTAAATGCAATGCGTGGAAGCTGAGAATGCATTAGAAGCCGAGGTCCTTGGAATTTTGAAAGTTTGTTTATAGGTGAGAGATTTTGTGGATTTCAAGTGTGTAATCGAGAATGATCGTAAAATGATAATGATATATTTAATGAACAATTCTATTTTTTATTTTTTTTGGACAATGAACAATTCTATTATTAGTAGTCCTTGTATTAGTAGTTGGCAGTATTTATTTTATTACCGAATTTTGTAACTTCATTCTTTTTTACTTCGCCGTAGCAGATTGGTAATTAAAAATATGTCATGGAACAACGTTCTTGGAGATTGATTAATCTTATATCCCGCTCAATTAAAAAAATACTATTAGATCTAAGATGCATCTTCTTTGGGAATAAATTATGGGGTGTGTATTCAACTGCGAGTCTGTTAGATTTTTTTGGATTTTAAAAGTCCAGGGATATTCAATCAGGATTTTTAAAAGTCTATTAAAATCTTAAGGCATTCAATTAGGATTTTAAAAACTCTTTTAAAATCTAGATGTATTCAATCAAGACTTCTTTAAATCCATTAAAATTTGTAGGTATTCAAAAGTCATTGGACTTTCCAAGTCATTGGATTTTATAGGAATTTAAGGCTTAAGGGGGGTGTATTCAATTGAGAATCTGATGGATTTTTTTGGACTTTAAAAAGTCTATAGACTTTGCAGATTTTATGGATTGTTTTAAATCCAAACAGATTTTGACAAATTCTGGCAGACTCTTTTCAAATCTTGTATGGAGTTGAATGTATTTTATTAAATCCTTTATATATTTTGACGGACTTTGACATACAACTTTTATTATTTTTTTACAAGAATAAAAAATGCTTTACTCTTGAACAAATTGAATATCAGACCCATATTTTCACATACATATTATGAAAAAATAAATTATACTATTTTTTAGGTTTATTATCTTAAGGAGTTGAATTAAAATAAAATGTGGTTGATGACAAAATTATATTAATAACAAGACATCATTTTAGGTTCATTATTGTACTTAGCTAGATCCATATAATATATTGTAGTTCTCCATGAATTTTTTTTAATTGAACAATATCTCATAAGTTTTTTAACTGAATCAATCGTCTTGCGAATAAATTTTTTATGTAAATTTTATAATTGATGGTTAACATGAAAAATATTAGTAGCATGAATGAGTTTTTTAATTCATACAATAATTTTACTGCTAATTTTTTCATGAAGTTTTTTTTATTATAGTCGCACATAATATATCAGGAGATATTTTTAATTTTTTAATGAATTTTTTAATTGATACAATAATGTTACGACTAATTTTTTCATGAAGTTTTTTTTAATTATAGTCGCACATGATAAATATATCATGAGTAATTTTTAATTTTGTTTCCAATTTGCTAGAAAATAGTCTAAAGAAGAAATCCATCAAAATCTCTAGGTAAAATGATAGATTTTAAAATAAAAAATTTGTTCTTTAAAATCCTATGAAATCTAATAGGTAATGAAATCCAAAAAAATTCATAAACTTTTGAATATCCTAAGATTTTAAATGATTGTTTAAAATCCAGATTGAATACACCAAGATTTTAAAAGATTCTTTAGAGTCGTAATTGAATACACCAAGATTTTAAAAGACTCTTTAGACTCTTAATTGAATACCTCTCAACTTTTAAATTCCAAAAAAATCCTATAGACTCTCTATTGAATACACCCCCTAAATAAAGAAGTCTTTTACAAATCCTTTTATAAACTCCAACCAAAACAACGACTGAGATAATAAAAATTTATAAGCTATTTTATAATTATTTAAATATCTATTTTTCAATTAAAAACTAATCAATCATCTATTTTTCAATTAAAAACTAATCAATCGAAAAAGTTTTCGTTAAATTTGTATAAAAAAAATTCTTTTTTTTTGTTTTTTTTTAAAGTAAACAACAGTATTAAATATTCCTTTTTCTTTTTGTTTTTCTTCCAATACGGCAGTGAAGGGATGGGTATAGGTTTTACCATGTTCATGGTTAATGATTACTTTTTTTTTATCTTCATTTGTCTGAATTTTTTTACATTTTGTTTTTTATTCCAATGCAAGGTTGAGAGATGGGTTTTAGGTTTTATCATGTTTCATTGTTTTTTTTAACATAATAATTGTATTGTTTAATTATTTCTTTTTTGTTTTCTGTCTGAGATTTTTCAAAGTTTTGCAGTGTATATTTTTTTTATCTTAAAATTTATTATTTTATTTAATTTTTAAAAGGTAAAATCAAAATTAGAAATCATATACAAAAATCGGACCAATCATTATTATTCGTTGCCGTTAAGCTACCATGGTGGCGGAATTCTTTTTTGGGTTGAATTATTTAAATAGATATATATTTTAATTTTAAAAAAATCAAAATCTATTAAAATCCATTAAAATCCGTTAAAATCTTTACATAAGAATCCGTTAAATTCTATATGGAATTAAAAAGAATCTTATAAACTCTATCTGGAATTAAAACAAGAGATTATTACCCAAAGGGTCTTGAAAAGACCACCTCGTGACCTAAGGAGACCGGCTCTATAGCCTCTTCTTACTAAAGGCCACAAACTAAATTTAACACTATAGCCTAATTTCCCAATTACATTCCTACCCTTTTTTATTCTCTATATATACTAAATATTATCATAATAAATCCTAAATTACATTTTCAGAAATATTTCTCTCTCTCTTTCTACCTCTCTCCTCACCTCTTACAATCAACGCCTCTCTTCTCCACTCCATAATATTCCTTCTTTCCATTGCTTCACTTGAAGCACGCAGCCACCAAGCAACCGAAGAAGAGAGCGCGGAGAAGAAGACCGTTGGCATGAACTTCGATGAATACCGCAGTGAAGGTGGAGATTTGACCGATCCGAAATAGAGTTTCGATCTAGGGTTCCGCCATGGATCGTCGGTCTAGGTAGTGGATCCGCCATGGAAGGAAGAAACCCGTGCAACTTCTTTTGATCTGCTGCACAATAATCTCTAAGATCGGATTTGAAAGCCATGGATAAACGATGTTGTTTTTGTGCTTATATTTGTGAAGAAGAAGCTTGGATCTCCGGTAGCAAGTTGATTCGAGATGCTCAACAAGTTTATGTAGCAGATTTGTTCTTGCTTCGTGTTTCTGTTTATTTTTTTGGTCTTTTGCGCTCAGAACTTTTGCGCTCAACACTGTTGGCGATTAAAAATCTGGCGTTAATGGAACTTTTGTACTCAGACTCGGAACTTTTGCACTCAGACTCAGAACTTTTGCACTTAGACTCAGAACTTTTGCATTCAGACTCAGAACTTTTGCGCTCAACACTGTTGGCGATTAAAAATCTGGTGTTAATGGAACTTTTGCACTCAGACTCAGAACTTTTGCACTCAGACTCAGAACTTTTGCACTCAGACTCAGAACTTTTGCACTCGGACCCAGAACTTTTGCACTTAGACTCAGAATTTTTGCACTCAGACTCAGAACTTTTGCACTAAGACTCAGAACTTTTGCACTTAGACTCAGAACTTTTTTCTAGACTCAGAACTATTTTCCAGACTCAGAACTTTTTTCCACGCTCAGAACTTTTTCCGGCGGTGGCCGGAGGTGGCCGGCGGTGATCGGTGGTTGTGGTCGGAGCTGGAAAATATTTGATAATTAATGAAAGAGGAGAGAGAAAAAATGATAAAGGAGGAGAGAGATTAATGGTAATGGAGGAGAGATAAATAATCTATTTTTTTGTCTTATATGTACTAGAAGGGTAGTTATGACATTGGACATTTTATTGGCCTCTAAGAAGGAGAGAGGAATTGACTAGCTCCTAAGTGGCACTATAATATTTTTTAAGACCCTTTAGGTAATTGACCCTTAAAACAATCCGTAGAGTTTGCAAAGTTTATATATTTTAAAAATCCAAAAAAATCCAACAAATTCCCAATTGAATACACCCCCCTAAATTAGACTGTAATAGTTTTATTAAATGGAAAAAGCGATTTAGTTAAAAAAAAAAAAAAAAAAAAAAAAGAAGAAGCCCATTCGTGCTGTATTTATTTTCAGGAATTCAGGAACACTTTTTTAGTTTTGGCTGAATTCCACCCCATGGGTTTGAACAAAAAAAAAGGAATTCCACCCCATGGGCTTAAGGTAGAGTTTTTCCCATGATAGGCAGCCCAAAAGCCACATGGCAAAATTCACTAAACGGCATCGTTTTAAACTTGTATGGACATACATAGACACAGGATTACATTACAATTCATTCGATACCTTTCTTCTTCCCCAATTCAATTTCAACCTCCAAACCAATCTCTATGGCAACCTCAATGGTAATGGATCCAAAACCAAGATTAGACCCACCACCAACCCGACCCGATTTCACAGTATCGGATCCAACACCAGACACAGAAGACGACCTTTATGCTCGTCTCAAATCCCTACAACGCCAGCTAGAATTCATCGAAATTCAAGAAGAATACGTGAAAGATGAACTCAAAAACCTCCGCCGTGAACACCTCCGTGCCCAGGAAGAAGTGAAGCGGATCCAATCAGTTCCCCTCGTTATCGGCCAGTTCATGGAGATGATTGATACTAACAACGCCATCGTGGGGTCCACAACTGGTTCTAATTACTATGTCAGGATCTTGAGTACCATTAATCGCGAGCTTCTTAAACCTTCAGCTTCAGTTGCGCTACACCGTCACTCTAATGCTCTTGTTGATGTGTTACCCCCAGAAGCTGATTCAAGTATCTCGTTGCTTAGTCAATCCGAGAAGCCTGACGTCACTTATAATGTAAGTTTGAGTTTAATGAGGTTTTTAAGCTATTCAAGAATTGATTATCGTTAAAAATTTGATCTTTTAGCTTCTTTATTATTTCATTATCTCGTGTGGTAAAATTTGAGCTTTAGGGTTTTAAAATTGAATCAATTAAAAGGACTTTGGTTTCTTGAACTCAGTAAATCGAACAAATGATGAACAATTAACACATCTTTCTATCTTCTTTATCTTTCTCCAGGACATTGGAGGGTGTGACATTCAAAAACAAGAAATCCGTGAAGCAGTTGAGTTACCATTAACACATCACGATCTATACAAACAAATAGGTATAGATCCTCCACGTGGTGTATTACTTTACGGTCCACCTGGCACTGGAAAAACCATGCTTGCCAAAGCTGTAGCTCATCATACCACTGCAGCTTTCATACGAGTAGTCGGTTCAGAATTTGTTCAAAAGTACTTAGGCGAGGTAATATATCAAACAAACTCTCTAAATCTTATTCACATAGTAACTAAACAACAATTTTGTAGGGCCCACGAATGGTACGTGATGTATTCCGTCTTGCTAAAGAAAACGCCCCTGCAATTATCTTCATCGATGAAGTAGATGCAATCGCTACAGCTAGATTTGATGCTCAAACTGGAGCTGATCGTGAGGTTCAAAGAATCCTTATGGAGTTACTAAATCAAATGGATGGTTTTGATCAAACAGTAAATGTGAAAGTAATAATGGCTACTAATAGAGCTGATACATTGGACCCCGCACTTTTACGTCCAGGAAGACTTGATCGTAAAATTGAGTTTCCTTTACCTGATAGACGTCAAAAAAGGCTTGTTTTCCAGGTTAGTTTTTTTTTTTTTGCGTTTTTATTTAATAATAACTAACAAATGGAGTATGATGTAATATGTAATATGTATACAGGTTTGTACTGCGAAAATGAATCTAGGTGATGAGGTGGATTTGGAAGATTATGTATCTCGTCCAGACAAGATTAGTGCTGCTGAGGTTAATTCTTGTTTTTTTTTTCAATTAATGTTTATTTCAGAGCATTATTATTAATTAATTATATATATATATATATATATTTGTAGATAACTGCTATATGTCAAGAAGCAGGAATGCATGCAGTACGTAAAAACAGATATGTGGTACTTCCTAAGGATTTCGAGAAAGGTTACAGAACCAATGTGAAGAAACCTGAAACAGACTTTGAATTTTATAAGTGAGAGCTTTAGGTGTGTTGTGTTATATTATTATGTCTTCCCAAAAACTAAGTGTAATTTCTTGCTCCGAATTATTTAGTGTTTTTTGTTTGTGATAAAGTAGTTAATTCTAGACACGAAACTATCATGTTTTTTATATTTGTACTCTTTGAAGTTCTCTGGTGTTAACCTTTCCATAAGAGAGCTCCCCCGGTTTCGCTTGGTGGGGCCGGGTTAGTGTTATTTGTTAATCGAGTAGTTATTGATTCTCCCTCCCTTAACTACAAACCATGATTAATTTATTCATCAATTAAGACCTTTTGTAAAGTGGAATTAAGTGGGATTTGCTTAAGGGAATAATCTACATCTTGTACTATTAAGGGGACCATTTTTCTCATCTTAGGCTATAAGTTGATTAGCTATGTAAACATAGATAATTTGTTCTGCTTCTCTACAAAAACTCAAGGCATGTTTTTCTTCTCACTATATGAAAAAGGTATTCTTACATCACCCATTTCGAAGTGTTTTTTAGCAATACGTAAGAAAAGGTTATTTTAAACACTGATAGTGATTTCTTTTAATTTGATTTTTAATGTATAAAAAAAATGATCAAATAATTTTACTTTTACTTTTTTAGAGATTTTATTGGTCATCTCCCAAATAATCTTGAACTTTTAAAATTACCCAAATATTCTTTGAATTTCATTTTTGGCCCAGCGTTTAGTCACATTATGTAATAATTATTAATCATAGGATGGCTTTTAGATTTTTGTTACGTATATAATTTTTAATTGCTTTTTCTTAATTTTTTTATTATTCTTTTAATTCAGTTGAACCTCCTCTTTCATCTCTTTTCTCTTCTATTTTCCCCTTTGCGTCTGTGTAATTACCAAAACCACCACACTTAATCATGAAAAACACCATTACACCAACTTTTCACTCCGACCACCCTGATCATCACCACACGAACTTCAACCATCTGAATCATCACCACCACATTCCATGAATTTTGAGACATCAAATTCGGAATCACACATAACATTCAAATTCACCGTCACCACTATTATTTTTGTTGGTTATGTGGGTGATCCGGGACTGCTTGTGCGCACCACGACTAATCCTATAGGGATATACACGCCTTCCTATGCATATTTTCAGGTAAATCAGAACTAGGTTACCGATGTTCATGGAGGAGTTCGAACCTTGTACCTCTTACTTTACACCCGTTAGGGAGGGGATTCGAACTTTACCACTATCATTGTCACAATAAAGATAGTAAAAAAAAGATCTCACATAAATATGCGTCAGACTTGTATCTTCATATATACAAGACAAGATATAAAAACATACAATGAATTGAATTGAAGTTTGAAAGAATGCATTACTTTCTAAGATTATCAATTTTTTTCGAGAGGTTTCACACCATTAAAACTCGTCTAAAGACGAGTAGACTTAGGGGCTGAGCAAATGAAAACCAGAAAACCATACTGAACCAAAAACTGGAAAAATTCGAATAAAAAAACCGAAAAATGTGGTTTAAATTCAAATTTTTAAACTCCCAATTTTTTTGGTTCGATTCGGTTTGGTAATACTACGCAAAAACCAAACAAAAAAAGAACAAAAAACTAACCGACGATAAAAAGTTAGGAAATGTGAGAATTATTTTTAAAAAAAGGTTGTGTAAGAAAATTTTGGTGAAAATTTATCATCTAAATTATATTTTTGTTTGCCTATTCGCCTGTATTATTAGTAAGCATTGTTATATTACCTATAATTGTATTAGTAAGTATTCATTACTTGATTTATTTTATAAATACATAATTGAATGACTTCGAAAGTACTAGTTTTAACTTTATGAATTTATTTAGTATTGTAAATTAAGATCATCGTTGTTAGATAATAGGTTTTTATTTAATTGATATATTTATTGTCCATTGTAAGTATGTAATAGTAGCGTAACCATATTAGAATATTAGCCGTCGTTGGACAATGTATTTCAATAAATAGGTTGACTAAGAATATTTGGCCAAACATCTAAATCTGAAAAAACCGAACCGAAACAAACCAATTTAGAACAAAAAATCTGAATATGGAACTAAACGCGAACCGTTTGCTTTGGTTTTAAATTATAAAAAACAAACTGAACCATGTTCATCCCTAAGTAGATTAGTGATTGATTGAAGGAAACATTAAAATATTGCACTAAGCTGAGGACTCCCACCATTGAAAATTAAGAGTTTCAAGACTAATCAATTTTTTTTAAGATTGAGGACTAATGCTATTAAATGGTTAGAATATATATTTTTCATTTTGGATAATGCAAGAAATATATAAAATCTCGCCATTGATTTAAATCAATTTTTTTTTTATTATTTTGAATTATGATTAATCATCCATTAATGAAAACTCAGTATGTGAAAATCCAATTTTGTAATGAACCTTGTATTGGTAGAGAAAGGTTAGTTATAATTGGGATCTGAGTTGGTGGTGGTGATTTTAAGACAGGGCTTAAAATGGTGGTGGTGGTATTACAATGATGGTGTTGGTAGAGTTACGGTGATGATAGTTTAAATATTGTGAGGACAGAGCAAGCAAAGAAGAAGAACAAAATGAGTGGGTAGGGGTAAGGCTGCAAACGAACCAAACTGAGATGACGGAATTTTACTCGGGAGTAAACGATGAGCCTAACAAGTTTGGGGGCCATTCGGGAAATAGCCTATAGTTGGAGGATTTTTTTTCTCTATTTTTGATTTAGATTTCCTGCTATCGTATTTTATTTTATTCAAAACAATCCAACCGATATGAATCATTATTCATATAAGAATATTTAAGAGCCTGTTTGGGATTGCTTTTTTTAAAATAATCGCTTGAAATAATTTTAGATTCGTAATAATACTATAGACTTTTAAAATCAATTTTAGGAAAAGCATTAGTTAGGTGATTATTAGAAAAATCACTTAAAATGATTTTGAATATCAAAATATTTTTTAATATTTTTTACAAATATTATTATTAAAAAAATCACTTAAAATGATTTTGGATATCAAAATATTTTTTAATATTTTTTACAAATATTAAAGTTTTAATATAAAAATATTTTTAATTTTAAAATAATCAATCTTAAACCGACACTAAGTTATTTAACCCATAAACTATTACTAAATAAATGGATAATATGGAACTGTTGGACAACAACAACTAGACAAAATAGAGGTCATTTTAAAAGAGGCGGAAACAATGGAGTATGGTGTTTTTGATGTAACTAAAAGCTTGATGAGAAAATAAAATGGTTGAGACAGAAGTAGGAGAAATGTTGGCATCCAAATGGTTTAACATGTCCTCCAATATTCTTTAGGGCGCTTAAAGACAATTATATCTAATTATTCTCATATGCATACCCTTGCCTATGTCTACTCTCTTCGTTTTATTATTGAAATCTTCTTTTCTCATATCTAGTTTTCTCTTTTATATATGCAACTCATTTTCTTTCAATTTCTCTGTGTACCGGCTTTTTAGATATCAGATGTTTACATTAAAGGAAATTCTTCAATCTAATATCTAACCAATATTAGAATTAATCATTTATAATTATATATTATAGCGATGTCCAAAAAAAAAAAAAAAAAATTATATATTATAGCACATAACCCATGATTATAAAATCACATACAATAATCTATAGATATATATCTTATTATTATATCTAATAATCATAATTTATACATTGAATTATCCAATATTAGATAAAAGTTTTACGTTAATTTTTTAAAGAGATATATACATATATCCCTCCAAACAAAGCGTTAACACCGTTGTAACACAAATAAATATATATTTTATTTCGATTAAAAAAATATCTATAAACTAATTGGATTAGCTCACTGGTCAAGCTAATCTAGTGATGTAGGTACAAACCGAATCAATGACTCTGAGTCTAAAATGGTTTTTTTATGTAACAAAAAAAATCCATAATTTTAATTTAGAGCCGACAACATCTAAGTTTTAATTTTATTTTAGCTTTAATAGACACAGTATAATTTCAACTAAATGCTAACTTGCCAATTGCCATAGCTTAACTGATTTTAGAAAAAAAAAAACAGTTGACTATATCAAAATATAAAATCTAACAGTATAGTATCAAAATATTTGATTAAAACCCAAAATTTTAAAAAAGTAATGATATATACCACCCAAAATTATGGTACTCAAATACTACCCAATGACGTGACGTGAATTGTTTGGTAATAAATCGTTAATTAGATCAAGTAAATAAATAGATTTAACGATTTGTAGTCAACCAATTCACGTCACATCATTAGATGGTATGATTTTGTGTGGTATATCATTACTCATTAGAAAGAAACCATAACTCCCCCTTCTTTTCTTTTCCACTCGGCCTTCATACTTAAGCAACTCAGCCGCTCTTCTGCACATAACGACCACCATCATTAACGTTGTTGTTATGCTGTCAACAAGATTAAAAAAAATTGGATAAACTTTGGTCACCTTTACAAAACCTACATATTTTCGTCATTTAAATTTATTTCACATTTTTTTTCACGCGTTCTAAATTCAAAAGGTTATCTTGAATAGTTTATACTTGATCAAAAATCTCACCAAATAATCATAGTAAATTTTCAAAATCAACAATTTTGGTTTGTTAAAATATTTCTTGACCTTTTAAAAGATTTTTTGGTTTCTTTGCAACTTGGTTGAAGTCTTCTTTGATTTTTTTTTGATTTTTAACTTTGTCTAGGGTTTTGAGTCATCCATATAGTTAAGAGTTAAGAAAAGGTATCTTTAGCGGCAAAATTTTAGTACTAAAAATCTTGATTTTGCCGCTAATAGCCGCTATTTGTTCGCCCTTATAAGTTCGTATCTAAAGACACTTTTTGTAGCAATTTTTTTTTTGCCTCTGTTGATCTTATTTTTAGCGTCAAATATTACCGCTAAAAATATAATTAGAGACTATTTTGGTGTTGGCGGAATAAATCTTGCCGGTTAAAATATCATTAGAGACTATTTTTTAATGTTGCCGCAATATGTACCGTCTCTAATAATACTATTTATGGTAGTGGTTGCACATATAAAATACAATATCTCAAAAAGTTAAAAAAATACAAATATATATTAGAAATTAACTAGAAATTTAAAGAATATTGAATAATAGGGATAAATCCTATTTTAATTCACAAACCCCTTAAAGGATGTTCACGATTTGTTAATACTTTACGCTAATCACTAATTTGAGGGAAAAAAAGGAAAGATCAAGCATCCCTCAATTTCTCTCCTTTTCAGTTAGACAAAAAATAAAAAATTGAATTTATCACATTAATTGTTTGTCTTGGCAAGAGGTGGAATATGATGATAGGATGAGATATACACTTCTGTTTGGTGATTCATGTGACTGATAACAACTCCCTTCGAATTCCTATCTCATCCCATGTGTTAACTTCATTCCATTTATTAATTAGTGATTCGAATGTGAGTAGAATGTAACCACCACATCACATTATCGCTGTCTCCCTCTAACACTTAATTAAGTATTAGTATTATAGTCTATACACTTCCTAACTTGTGTCATCTCTGCATGTGGAAACCATATAAACTTTATTAGGTTTTACAAATCAATTGAGCTGCTAAGACAACGGCGCAAATAAAAATAATGTTTTATGAAGTAGAAAGTAATTAACACAAGTGGTAGGGTAATTAACAGCGCTGTTGTCTTAGCATCTATCCTTTGTGTTGACAAGGATCCGATAGGGGTAAGGTAACTTTATAACCGTTTTATTTATCTATCTATAAATCTATGCTTTGAACAAAAAAAAAAGTAATTAACACAAGTTTGTTGTATATAGATATAAATAGATACATATATACATTACTTACACAATTGTAATGTTATAATCTATATAAAGAGGAGATTTGTTAACTTCTTTATACAATCAATATATTACATATCTTTTTATGGTATTAGAATTTATAAAATAATTTTTTTTTTGCCATTAATAGTTGTTAAATCTTTTTACTATCATATATCCTTTTTCTTCTTACTTTTTCAACGGCGAGCTTGAGTTCTACGCCTATAATCTCTTCTTCTTCCACAATACCGGCTGGATTGTTTATTTTTTGTCAAAATTGGTCGAGTTTAGTGCATATCAAACTTGATTATACTAACTATGTGTTATGGCAGGCTCAGTTAGATGTAGTCCTTGAGACTCATGGTTATTTGGATCGTCATTAGATCCACTTCGGCTCCAGCTACAACATATCTCCAATACAAGACGTGGTTGATTGAAGATCATCAACTTAAATCTATCTCCAGTTTTTATGGTTTCCTATGTCCTTTCTCAAATCGTTAAACTTCAAAATACCTTTGATGTGTGGACTAATGATAGTAGTAAGGGAGATTGTTCAATGCACGACTAGATGAGATTCAAGAGATTTATTATTTGCTTGATGCTAATGATGTATTTTTGACACTTGAAGATGTAATTATATACATATTCAAAAAGTAATCTAATGAGTACAATCAATTTCAAGTCAAGTATTCGTATCACAAATACTGAATGCACTAACTACTCTCAGCTTTTACTCTTCAAGGATGAAAGTCCTAGAGGGGGGGTGAATAGGATTACTAATAAGATTAATATCTAATTAAAAATCTTTTGGACAATTATAAGTTTAAGAAAGAAACTTCTAAGACAACTAATATATCAAACACTTATGGGATCATGCAAAGGATAAGTTAGAGGTTCGATATATAAGTTAAACAAGTAAAACGAGTTTCTATTCTCTTACTACTCTAGATGGCAATAGGTTGATTAACTAGATAAACATTATTACGATATTTATACTAGCAAGTAATCAAACATATAAAGTGCGGAAAGTAAATAGAGTAGGGATAGAAAGTACACAACGATGTATAGTGGTTCGGTTTCCCTACATCCACTACCTAAGGAAGCCTCCTTAGGATTTCAAGCTTTTCACTAAGCTCCCGTGTCTCTCTTAACCGGGTCGAGAACACAATAACCCTTACAACCTCTTCGATAACACGAAGGACAAACTCTTCGAAACCACGAAGGAAACTCTTGTGTAATCACAACGCAAGGACACCAAGTATACTCCCTATACTTGAATTCTCTCTTAATCTATCTATTACAAGAACTAGACTTAAGAGGATAGATACAAAGTGTTTAAGGGGTGAAACTACTTTGCTAGATAATCTCCTAAAGAGTAGATATAACTATAAGCATGTAAACTCCTCTTGAGTAGATAATAACTTTGAAGCTTATTGGTTTAGGCTCTTGATCAAGCTTGGATGATTAACTTTGATAGCTTGAGACCTCTAATTTTGTAGGAGAATGATATGTATAATAGTTGAAGTGTGAGAGGTAAGTTTCTCCTTCAAAGAGGTCATATTTATAGCATAAGAAAGTCCCCAACGGATATAAAGTTGGTGGTAAACTTTGTTCTAAACCGGGTTCCCGGTTTCCCAAATGCGGGTACCCGGTTTCAATTGCAACGGCTATATAACGGCTATAAAGAGTTGATGTTGACTTGAGCTTCACCAAACCGGGTTCCCGGTTTTCCCAAATGCGGGTACCCGGTACCCGGTTCTTACTGACTTGGAATATTTGATATTTTGATTCGTTGCTCGGATGGAAAAGTTATCTTCACGAGAGTTGTAGTAAACATCATTTTAAGAAACTTTGTTGTTGATCATGAAAGCTAATTCTCAATGTACACATAAGATAAGGTTAGAAGTAATGGTATGAAAATTAGCTACTAAGGATATGATAATAAAGCTATGATCTAAATGATGTCAATTGTGCTTTTTGATGATTTAGAATGCAAGATAATAAAGTAAGATTAGCACACTAAACAATAGAGGATTTGTCACATTAAAACACTTAATCGATGGGGGCAATATGCCAACAAAGGATTCTACTTGTTTCAAAGGAATTATATATGAGGAGGATTGGATCTTGTGAAATGTCTTCTTCTCCAATTAATACCACTTTTTATCTAACACTGGGACCATTCCTATTCACTATTGACCTCGAGGGTGAGGTTATAGAAACATATAAAGAGGTAGGGGCATAACCGAGAAAGTTTTCATAATCTTCCTTCTATCTTAGGTCTTTCACCCACTCAAACAGTCGCTCATCCATGCCAAATTAATGCTAAACTGACTCAGGTTAATTTTTGGACTAGATATAATTTCACCAATCATCCACCAACTTAGAATAAAGTAGTATTAGCCACTCCATTAGCGCATCATCAACCCATTGCGTACAATCCTAAGCAATGGTTTTTGTATTATGGTGTTAATAGTCATGTTATATGTGACTTGAACCTTCTTCAACAACACTCCCCTTACAATGGATCTAGCATTGTTGTTGTGGGTAATAATAACACTCTTGACATTGTTAATGTTGTCCATGGTGAGCTTCTCTCTTCCTCTACCTTTTTTTAACTAAATTATATTCTTCATGTACCAAAAATTACATTTAATTTGCTATTTATTTCAAAATTCACTTCAGATAACAATTTTGTACCATTATTTGTAATGCTTCCTATATTGTCATTAATGATGACTCATAATATTATCTTTTAGAGCCCTTGTATGCAAGACCTTTATCTTCTATCATGTTTTGCGTCCTCAGTTACAACAACTTCAAGAGCAACTTTTGTTTTCTCTTGTCTATAATTTACAATGGCTAAGTCTCCTTATGTATAAGCTTAGCTCACTATGCTAGTGACACTTTATCTGTTATTTTAGATGTTAAATTAGGATTTCAAGATGTTTCATGTAATGTTTGTGCTTAATCAAAGTCACACAAGCTTCCTTTTCCATGTTTTGCTTCACAATCTTGTAAACCTTTTGACATTATACATTTAGATGTTTGTGGTCAATATCTTGTTAATTCTTGTTCATCTTATAAGTATTATGTTTTATTTCTTAATGGTTATAATAGTTTTGTTTGGCTTTATCCTCTCAAGAACAAATCTTACGTGTTTGATGTTTTTAAATATTTCCACACTATGATCTCGACTCAGTTTATTACGTCTATCAAAATACTTAGGCCAGATAATGGTAGTGAGTACACTAGTCATGTTTTTCAATCGTCTTTACAACTCCATGGTAATATCATCAAACATCTTGCCCTCACACACCTAAACAAAATAGACAAGCTGAAAGAAAACATATACACCTGATTGAATCCACCCTTACATTGCTACATCAAGCTCAGTTACCACCTAAATACTGGTTTGCAGCTCTTGTTACAACTTTATATGTCATTAATATTCTTCTTACACCTTCTTTATCTAATGCATTACTTTTGAAGCCTTATATAACACCGCTTCTTCTTATTTAAATCTGAGACCCTTTGGTTGTTTGCGTTTTCCTGGGTTAAGACTGTATTTTCTTCATAAGTTGGCTAATAGATATCATCCTTGTGTGTATTTGGGCTATTGTAGAACTTCTAAGGGTTATAATGATCTATCTCTAGAATCTCATAAAATGTTTGTTTTTAGAAATGTGCAATTTAATGAATCGCTTATTCCTTTTGTTTTATTGTGTCTTATACTACAAATAGTAGTCAAACTCCTCCTATTTCTACTTATACTGATCTCTTTGATTCATTGGTGGTTCCTAATCCTTTTTCTTTATCTTCACCATCTTATTCTAAAACTATATCCTCTTATTCTCCTTCCTCTTTTGTTTCTTCTAATCCATATCTTTCTTCCAGTACTTTATATAAGTCTAGTGATTCATCCTATTCTCATTCTCTTTCCCTATCCTTAGCATCAAAAGGTCACTAGATTCATGTCTGGTTCTCTTAAGCCTACTTATGAAGTGCGGTCGCTAATCGTAACACTCTCTTTTTTTGTACCTACCTACTTTAGAGAAGCTACCAAACACCAATGTTGGCATGATGAGTTTAATGCACTTGTAATAATCACACATGGATTCTTTTTCCCCCTATTGGGAGAACTCCTATTATTGTAAATGGGTTTATAAGATCAAGAAAAATGCAGATGGAGTATTTCTAGATATAAGTCTAGATTAGGGTTTTATTCATGCTTATGGTCTAGATTATACTAAGACCTTTAGTCTAGTAGTGTAACATCAAATTATCAAGGGTATTCTTTCCTTAATAGTTTCAAAGAGGTTATCTATAAGACAGTTAGATGTTTCTAATGCTTTTCTTCATGTTTAGTTAGAGGAAAAAGTGTATATGGTTCAACCTTCAAGGTTTTTTAATGCTTAATATCTTTCTTGTGTGTAAACTACAAAGATATTTGTATGGGTTAAAAAAGGCTTCTAAAGCTTGGTATCAATTAGTGGCTTCTTTTCTACTCAATCAAGGTTATGCATCTAGCTCTGAAAATTCTTCTCTCATTATTAAAGGATGCTCAGGTGCTCTTACTATTATTCAGTTATATGTTTATGATATTTTGAAATTAGTGATAACAAGATGATATAGCTGCTATTATTCAGGCTCTTCACTCTAAATTTGTTATGAAAGATCTTGGTAAATTATCTTATTTTCTCAGATTGGTGATTATTTCTTTTGATGACTCTCTTTTGGTCGCCCTACCGTCCTATGCTTTGTATATTATTGATAAGGCTGGCTTATCTGCTTGTAAGTCGAGTGATACTCCCTTGTTCAACAACTATTTTGTTACTCTAACTTATGGTTTGCTTCTTTTTCCTGATCCAACTTAGTTTAGAAGTATTAATGGAGCCTTGCACTCACTAGGCATGATATATATTTGGTTGTGAATAAGATTTTTCAGTCAATTCATAATTCTTATAATGCAAATTTTGAGGCTTTGGTGCTACCCAAAGTGTGATATAAAAATTGATATCTTAAAGAATACTCCTCAAAAAAAGTGTACAAGTCATCTCAAGTAATACAATGATAAATGTTATCGTTATCCATAAGGATTAAGAAGTTAAAAACATACTTTTAGCTTTGATCTAAATATTCGTTGAGGTAAACACAAAAATTAATATAAAACTACTAAAACTAAAAATTAATTGCAAATAAAAAACGTAAAAGTAACTACAAATATAAGATAGTGAGAGATATAGCTTAAGACTGTGTACTCACCATTAGCATGAATTATGACCATTCTTTGATCGTAAATTGGAAATTTTAATTGCTAACCGGGACTATGAGGTACATCCTTAGTTCGTCTTGGGCAAGTAAGGGATGATATCTAATCCTATAAACCTCTTCAGAGTGATCCTACAAAATTAGGTAACGTCTAAGTTCAAACCCTAAATTGGTTATCTAGTTAGTTTAGATCTTCTGATTCTTAAACTCAACCAAACAATTATAATACTATTTTCCAAAGACTAAACCCATGTGTATTTTAATAGCTAATACAACTCAATGTGTGACCAAGACAACAACTTATATAAAGTATATGAATTATAATAAGCGAGAAATTCATAATTAATTTAAATTAGCATGTAATCGCAAATTTTATTGAAAATAATCTCAAATCAAAGCTAGGTTCATACATGTGCAATATCAAGCTAAAATATGTTTGCTTGGAGAAAGAAAAGCAAAATAAAATAAGTTCATAATTACAAGAAATAAAAGAAAAAAATTACTCTAATTGACATGTAAAAAGTATAATAAAGTGGTGTTCTTACTTCTCCTTACTCCCAATCTTACTCTACATGGTTCTAGCTCTCTAATATAAAAAGCATTTTGAAGTGTGTATTTCACATTCCAAATAAGTAATTTTATAAAGTCCAAATTCGTGCGCCTTGTGTAGGGTAAATGAAGCAAAATAGTTTTGGTAATAATTAACCCACAAGAAAATTCGTAGGAATTTGGCTGCACACGTCATCGTTAACGAAAAATTCACAACTTTCTCATACAAACTCGTTATTGTGATCCGTTTTCTCCCACGTAAATTAGACACTATCAAATTGTACAAGAAACAACCTCTAATTCGTCCCGGATATTTATGATAATTTTTTCTAAGCTAGTGCTTGTTTCATATAAAAACTTTTTGTGCTTCTTATGGTAATTTTGTGACATTTCTTGACTTATTTTAATTTCCTTCATGGCTTTCATGAGCTATCTCTTGGATATTAGGACCCTTCGATCTTACTTCAGTCTCTATATTCACCATGTTCCTATAATTTTAACCTACATAGAACAGAAACACCTCAAAATGCTCCAAAAACACGTGAATCATACTTTTTTAGCTAATGATGCAAATAGACCAATTAATAGGATAAATCCTGAATAAATATGCATAAAACCAATAGAAATATATCTTAGAATCATTCAATTATATCATAAAATATGATATATCATTCTCTTTAACATTACTGAGATATATGAGGGGCTTCAGAGACTTTGGTTTAAGATTTTCTCTAGCCTCTTGTAAGTTAAAGGGATTTTTGAATCGGATTAGCTAGTTTTATTGTGGATAAGAGTTCAAAAACTGGTTATTCTATATTTTTTGGTTCTAAAGTATTTTCTTGGGGTTGAATATAGGGCTATGGCTCATGTTCATGCTAAGATTGAGTGGTTTACTTAGTAATTGCAAGGTAAGTGCATTGAAGCTCAAACTCCTGGTTTGACTTGTGATAATAATAATACTATTGATCTTGCTACTTATTATATGTTCCACATTAGGACTCGACAAATTAATTGTTGCTTTCCACTTTACTAGAGATTAGGTTACCGATAAGCTTCTTTCCTTAAAGTGTGTTGCCTTTTTTGACAGGTACCTGATATATTCACTAAGGGTTTGGCTTCAAATAAATTTAAATATCTTGTTTCAAAACTTCCATTAGTTACCTTTCTTAGTTTTAGGGGGCATAATAAGCTAAGTAACAACTGCAAAACCAACATCATGAGTATGCATCACTATAGTACAAAGATGGTGTATAAAACGTGACTAAGCATGTGATGTTGGTTAGTTAGTTATACATATTAGCTTGTTTTATAGATATATACATATAAACATTACTCACACAATTCTAATTCTCTTATCTAATTAAAGGGGACATTTATTAAATTCTATATGTATGAAGAACTTATATTTCTCATCAGGCTAAACCAAACCCAACCCTACATCTTTCATTACATATTTTGATAAAGAAATGCATAAATTAGAATCCAAGCAAGTATTCAATTACAAATGTTCACCCGATCCTGGAAGGTTCGGTGTCAAAATCTAAGAGTTTAACTAATTGGGGAGGGGAGAAAGTTCTCCAATGTTTAAACAAAATGTTGTATATTTTTTTTGCCACCCAATCAGCTGCCTGATTTTTCTTTCTACTTACAAAAAAGAAAGACATATTACACAAATCTCTATAGTGTTTTATCTCTAATAAATTGTTACATAATCTTCTATTGCCTTTAAAGCTCGGATCACTAATGGCTTGTATATTACTTTTGCAATCATTTTCCATAATGATGGAGCCTATCAGATAATGTTCTGCCAATTTACTTGCAAAGATAATCCCTAAGGTCTCTGCTTCAACCAAGGATCGCACACGATACCTCCAAGCTTTACGATCGATCATAAGTACATTTGCATTCCTAACAATACTACTCACTCATGTTATACCATTAGTGGTATTTCATGTCGTTTCACAATAAGTTATAAGACCGTTAGTACTGGGAGAGGGTCATTTAGGATATGGTTTTAATCTCATCATTCCCCTAAAATTAGTATAGGGATTATTTTCATACAGATACTCGACCCGGGACCTGGTGGAAGGTCCACTACCTCGAGAAGTCAAATCAAGAGACTTAGAGCTAGTCCCATCTCTCATAACCAGAGCCTTAAGGTGAATATTATCAATAATAATTTCTTCAAATGAAGAGGTTAGATCCTTATCGTACTCATCATATGACCGAGCCGCATTATTGAACGAAACTATTTAAAAGACCTATCTTACCTTCCTTATTCTGAAGACACTTGGGATAGATTTTCCTTATGTTATAAGAAACTTGAGGAATTATGGCTCAAAGAAGATACCTATTGGGCTTAGAGAACGAGAAACAATTGGTCAAAGCTAGGTGACCATAACTCAAAATATTTTCAAACGGTGACCAAAGCTAGACAAATCCAAATTAACATACTACAACTAAAATAATTTGATGGAAATTGGTCAGATAACCCTGATGCTATCCAAAAATAAATTGTTGATCACTCCTCCAATGTCTTTCAAACATCAATTTCTTAAGCTACGTTCACACTAAGGTTAATGACGAGATGAACTCTGATCTAACGGATTCGGTAACTATGAAAGAATTTCAAAAATCATTTTGGAAGATAAATCCTGATATATCCTCAAGTCTGGATGGATTTGCGAGATTTTTCTTTCAAAAAGAATGGGAAATGATTAAATTCGACGTTCTAAGAGTGTCCAAGAACTAATTTGAAAAATTGTGAGTTAAGTCTTATAAATCGTATGAATATTACTTTTATCTCTAAAGTAGATAATCCCAAGAATGTTGGTCAACTGATACCTATCAGTTGCATAATTTAATTTAGAAGATTATAGGTATGATCCTTTCTTCAAGGCTTAAAGCAATAAAAAAAATTGTGTACATGGAAACCCAATCATCATTCACCCCAAGGTGTTCTATTAAAAAATATCATTTTTATCCCGTGAAGTGGTTCCCCATCTTAAGAATAAAAGGACTTCTAATCTATATTATGCAAATAGTTAAGCAGATATCTATAAAATCTATGAAAAAGGTTAAATTGGTTTTTCTTGAAATACTTATTTTTAAGTTATGCTTCCATATTAAATGGGTAATATGGACCATGAATTGCAGAAGAGGTGTGTCTTATGAAGTTTTGATTAATGGGGTAGTTGTACCATTTCAAAGCTGACTAGAGGTCTTTACTAAGTCGGCACTTTTCCCAATATATTTTTTGTATAGTAACACATGCTCTTTCCTATATCATTCTTATAAAGGTAAGATGTAGAATTATTAGAGTTTGGCTGGATATCTAGGAACTCTCCTATAGTTGCTCATGTGTTCTTCGTTGATGATAGCCTCTTCTTCCTTGAACTGAATGAGAACAATGTTGTTATATTTAGTAATATACTTTATCAATATGGCTTGGCAACATGTAAATCTATTAACCTAAATAAGAGTGGAGTTATTTTTAGTAAGAACACTCAATCTCATATTCGAACCCGTCTTTCAAACGTCTTGAATATGCAAAAATTTGAACAATCTGGTAAACTACTTAGGCCTCCCCTCCAATTAGGGAAGATCCAAATTTAAAGCCTTATATTGGTACTAAAAAAGTGATAAAATAGATGGATACTTGGAATAACTCATTCATTTACAAGATCGAAAAGAAATTCTTACTAAAGTATGCTATTGACGCCATTCCTAATCACCTCCTTAAGGTTTTTCTAATCCTGGCACAAGTAGCCAACTACTTGGTTTCACTAGTTTCAAATTTCTTTTGGGATAAAAAAGTTAAGACAAAAATTTACTGGTCTTCTTGGGATGTTCTTTTCAAACCTAAGGGGTCGGAGGTCTAGGCCTTAAGGACTTTTATGCATATAACACTTCTAGCCTCTAATTCTTGAAAAATATTTTCCTTTGTTGAGACTCTATACTTTTTAGAGTCCTGAGAGGCAAATATTTTCACAACTCCAACTTCCTAAAAGTGAGAATTGGAAGCAATGCTTCATGGGGATGGAGGCTCTCCTAACGGGTAGAGATGCTTCCAAATATAATACCAGTTAGGTGGTTGGAGATTCCTATTCCACTCGTATTTGGGAGGATATATGGACCCTAGTGGTAAGAAACTACCAAAATCTTCAAATAGTTTACTACTATTCGTACATTAACTGATCAATTTATATGAAAATGTTTGGAATATGGATTTCGTTTGCAAATTCCACCTGCTCAAGCCATGACTATATCTCTTATCCACTTACCTATTTTGGGAGCACAATATAACCCTAGCTAGACAAGATCCAAAGCAGATCAAGTAATAGTTAACAAAGTTTTCAATATCTTCAGTTTTAATGTGGAAGTAGATAAGAGATGCCAAGTAAATAATATAGGTGGTTATTATAAACTCTTTCCTAATGATCTATGGAAATTATTATGGATTGTTAAAACATTCCTAAAGTTATAAATTTTTCATGGAAGGAGGCCAATTACGAATTACCCACTAATTTGAATACAATTAAGAGAAAAATTATAACTACAACTACTTGCAAAGTGTGTAAGGAGGAGGAGGAGGAGTCGATCGATCTTACTCTTCCATTGCTACTACACTAGAGCGGCATGGCTAAATAGCCCTGATGTCTCTATATTTGTGATGAATTAATCCACTCATGAGACATCATTTTAGGTTCATTATGTTAATTGTTCAAGGTTTTTCCCCATTATTAGATATATTCTTAGTTCATGCCTTAATTTCAATATTTATTACTTTTAGAGAATTTTTTGTATAATTTGTGTGTTAATGAGAAGCTCTTAGGTAAAAGGATATATATTTAGATGTCAAATCAATGTCAAGGAGTTAAGGGAAGAAGATCCAAGGTGAAATCTAGAGTTGAAAGGAAACAAATTTGAGTTAGGAAAGAAAAAGCTGTCAAACACATCTGCCAAAACTGTAATGACGTCCATTGTATTGAAGACTGTAGAAAATATGTTGTGAATTTGAAGGAGCCTTCATAGGGTCAAATATATCTTTGAATTATGGTCGTTTTGATAGGCCGTACACAAAATTTTGCCAAGTAACGAAGGAGATATGACCAAATCACTCAGCAGTGTTTATCTTGTCCTATATTTTAGAAAAAAAATTTGAATTGGAAAAAGATTCCAATAACTTGACTTCCACTCCAATATTTTTACCTAACACCTATAAATATAGCTATTTTAACTCTATAAACATTGTCCTTGATTTTTCTTTCTTGTCCTTGCTTAGTTATTCTTCAATATTACACTTAGAAATAATCTAGAGAAGCAAGCTGACTTGTAGAGGAAGACAAGAAGTAAGAAGTTAGAGAGTGACAAACTCCTCTTCTACATATCTATTTCTCTATATTTAGGGTAATTATCTATATATTTTTTATTTAACCGTATTTTGTAAGATTTAATTCTGTAAGTTTTAATTATCAATTGTTTGGGTTATTATTTGTCTTAATCCTAAAATACTATTTGTTATTTTAATTGATTTGAGCTTGGCTTATATCTGTGTTATGTGATTTGACCTATTCCAACCCTAGATTTGTCCAATCTTAGGCTACCCTTAGTAATTGAGTTGACATCCTGACGGGGGATTCAATTATTGACAACACCACAAAATCGGCTAGTATGCGGTAGTGATCCTGATGGGCTTGCCTAGCTAGATAGTCATAAAGGTTTGATTTAACCATCGATCATTGTGCAGGGTCCCTTTACCCAAGTACCCTAGTAGTGGATAGTTTGCCTCCTAAGTCCACCTTGTCAGGTGTTAGGAAGAATTTAGAATTTGGCTACATATAAAATGCTCAATTCACCCTTAAGGTTAGAACAACAACTTAGTAAGATAGACTCATACTAGTAACCCTAATCATCATTTTATTTGCATTCATATTTATTAATATGTATTCTTATTTATTTATTCACGTCAACTAATTATTCATCTTATCTCTGATTTAATATAAACATCTAAATTCTTCTACGCTATTATTGAACACAAGTAGATCTAACAGATCGAATCCCTGCGAACAAACTTTACTTACTAACTAAACTTGCAAACGATCTGTAATAATTGCAGTGAGTTTCTTGTTCTAGTTAAGGGTGTGTGTCCTTTATTATTATATTTATTTATCTATTATTTTATCACACCTTTGCCCCCACCAAGTTTTTGGCACCCCTGCTTGGGATTTATCTATAGTTAATTTATTTGTGTTTAGTTTTAGTGTAGTAGTTTTTATTGGTTTTTAGTTTTACGCGTTTTCTTTAGTCTCTTTTCAGGTTTTTAGGTATGGAAAATTTTCATACATCCATGAACAAAGGCGATTTGGATCAATGTTCAAAATGTGGGCTGCTAGGTAACTATTGGATACATGTAGTTTTCCACAATCAAATCGTATGGGAGCTTCACGTATCAAAATAAACTCTTGCAACCATAACTCATGTATAATCCACAAGAAAAATCCATAACCAATCTCGAACAAAACCTGCAAGATTACATAAAAGTATCACAAGAGTACATGAGGCATGATCATGCGAGATTCAACGAGCAAGCTGCTAATTTGGAGCCATTAGGGGCGCAAGTAACCCACATAAGCAAGATTTTTGAGGAGGCTCAAGCTCCGAAGGCACTTCTATTTTATCCAAAAGAAGGAGTACATAATTCTAATAATACTCTTGATAAATTCATCAAAATTTCAACTGATAATATGAACAAAAGTGACACAAAGATCAATGATATTGTGCTTCTCATGCACCAACAAAATCAAGCTATGGAGCAGAGATTTACGCAACTCACTACGATTATTCAACAATTACAACAATATTTATATAGGAAACTGGGCGATAGCAATGTTGGGTTCAAGGTTTCAACCATAGACGAACAAACCAAGCTTAGCTCAGATAAGTTAATTCTAGAAAAATCAAGATGAGGTAATCGTTGACAATACAAAGGAGGTTGAGAAAGAGATTGAGCCTTATGTTATCGAGGTAGAAAAAGAAGATAAAAAAAGATTAAGAAAGAAGAGGCAATTGCACCAAAGGTGCAAGAGAAAGAAAGTAAGGTGGAGCCGCCACCTACGCAGCCATCATCACTAATCGAGATGAACTTAATCAAGGTAGCAATCAAATATTGGGATAAGGTTGAAGAAGAAGTTGCAATAGGTGCAGTAAATATTCCAACGCTAGATGAACCCACGAAGCTCCACTTATAAAACATAACAATCAAAGATTAGGTTAAAGAGGTTCGAAAAGAAAAGAATAAGGTGGAGATGCCGCCTAAAAATACGCTTCTATCACCACCATATCTCTTAATAAATTACATATCCTAGTGGTGATACTGAGTCTAAAACGTCAAGCCAAGAAGAAATCAACGCTCCATTACTCAAGGTAATTGAAAAAGAACCTCCAACACCAAAAGACCTCAAAGATATTCCTCCCGAGAAGAGTGGGAGTATAAAGGTCGAGGTCGAGATAGTGGATCATACTAAATAAAGCTTGTCAACAAAAATTCTGAAGAAGCTACCACCAAAGATGCAATATCTGGAAGCTTTAAACTTCCAAATCAATATAGGTGGTAACTTCGAAGCTAAGGCGATGTGTGACTTGGGTTTAGGTATAAATATCATGCCCAAGAATATGTTTGAAAAGCTAAGCATGGGAGATTCCAAAATAAAATACATCAACCTGTTGCTCCTAGATAACTCCACGATAAATCCATGGGGAGTCATTGAGGACGTGCTTGTCCAAGTAGGTACTTTAGCTACACCTACATAATTCATTATTCTTGATAGCATTGCAAGTCAACACGTCCCATTTATACTTGGACGCCCATTCTTGGCGACAAGTCGCAGCATAATTGATGTTCATGAGGGAACCGTGACCCTCCGCACTGAAGAAGAATCCAAAATGTTCCACTTTGTGAATGAAAAGCATGAGGAGTCACATAAGGTCCCAACAATCCGAGTTGTGACTAAAGAGGTTAAAAAGAGAGTCCATCATAAACCCATGAAGATAAAGTCAAAAATGTGTTTGGGGTTGGTGACGATGTCTCTTGGGAAGCTCCTAATAAAGAGAATAGCCCACAGGGATTCAAGAATTTATGGATGGGTCTGTTTTTCGTTCCAAGAGTTGTTTCGGCAAAACATATTGAAATACAAGCTAAGAAAGTTCACAAGCTTCAAATAGTAGATGTGTATAGCCTCACCCGCTGCTGGAGAGGCTACATAATCAAGAAATAATCTTTTTTTGTCAATCAAGAAATAGTCGAGGTAACACGTCGAACTTTAAAAGACGTTAAACAAAACTTATTTCCGGGAGACATCCCACAGTCTTTTATGTTTTTATGTTTTTATTTTTTGTTTAGATTAGTTAGTTTATGTGTTTTTGAGTGCATATTGCAGTAATAAGGAATGTATGAGTGTTTTTTGTGTGTAGGTAGGAAAAGATTCGAGTTTGGGGTGACAAATTGGAAAAATTTAGAAGTTAAAAAGGATTGGACAAAGACATTTCGCAGTGCACCGCACCTATCGACGATAGAAATTAACAAAAATTCCGAAATGGCATAAATTTGCGCTCGAGTATCAGAAATCAATTTTTCTCGAGTCTAAATCGCATATTTTGTCGAGATCTATCCAACGGAGTAGAGAACACTTTATTTAGAGATAAAATTACGAATCGTTTTTTTGTTGAGGCACAGAAGCTTAGTGCGGTACACCGCACCAGACCCGCGGTGTACCGCACCAAAATCCGTCTCGACACTCGCACGTGTACCTTGCCATGGTATCAAGCAGATAATTCATACTATACACCACACCACTACAATGTTGCACCGTAACAATGAAAGCCGTCACCACGGTTGATTAAATCAGGTCAAATTCCGCGAGCAAAAAAAGTATCGAGTGATACACCACTACAATGTTGCACCGCACCCATGAACTGTATCGAGAATCATGATGCACCGTGCCACGTTTGAAGATCATGAGATTTTTTTGGTATACCGCACCAATCCTGCGGTGCCTCGCACGACACGCGACAGTAAAGAGAAAAAAGGTATGCTTATATAACACTTTTTAATCTTAAACCTTATACCTCTTTCATCCCCAAAAACTCCCAAACTCCATTGAAACTTTACCAAACCTTCACCTCATATGAAAACACCACCAAATCACCATAATTTATATCAAAATCCTTCCCTACCTTCCTATAAACAATATTCAACCACCCAAATCAATCCACAAAACCTAGAATCCAAGTAAACAAATTTCAAAATTCCAAAATCTTTCATCAAAGCTTGATTACATCACACCCCCATAAATAATTATCATCCTTACACCTTTCCTAACCCAAATAACACTTCAAATCACCAAATTCAAGGGGTAAATTTTTTCAAGAGTGTTCAAATATTTGAGTTGGGGTCAATTGAGATGAAGAAAAGAACACAGACACTATCCAGTGTTAGGAGATGGAGAATCAAATCATAGTATTGGGTGAGATTAAGAAAACACATTTATGAAGTGTAAGTTCGGGGAATAAGAAAAAGGGTAATTCGAGTAAAGCAATTAGAGAGGAACCGGTTTTTGGTGGATTCAAGTCCTAAAGAAAAAGAAATTGTGATTAGGGATGAGAAGATACTAATAACTCTTCTAATCGAGATTCCTACACCTAAGATATGCAAAGATTCTAGTACACTATAAGCTATCGTTGAAACAATGAATCCTGGATGAACACCTTCACACAAGAGAGTATTCGAGAAAGAAAATTGGAGAATGAAAGAACAAAAGATATCTAAAGCTAGAAGATTGATTGGGATGGAACATATTAGGAGGTAAGGGAATGCGAAATTGGTGATACAAGAAGTTTACATACAAGAAAATCATTGCACTGTGTCTTGGGTATTGATCATGCGAGGCAAAAGCCTTGAAAAGTGTTTTTTCTTTCCTCCTTACCATTTATGTATTTGCAATATTTTGTGTTAGTTTTTTTTTTTTTTATAGAGTCTGTTTCAAGTTGCGGGTACACAGATCATTTTTTATTTGGGTGTGTGGAGATTCATTGTCCCTCATCTCTATTATTATATGTGTTTTACTTCTTTTTAGGGAAAATTAATTTTTTTGAAAGATAGAATGAGTGCATATTGTATTTAATAGCTTAAAAGCATAAAGTTAATGAGTTAACCATAGTATGTAATTTGTTTATGAGCTAATTATTTTGTATGCCTTGAGTATTAACATGAAAACACAAATTGATAGTAAAGAAGAGATTAGTGAGCAATGCAGTAGAAGTATGTTTAATCTTGGGGCACCTTGAGGGGTGTATAGGCTATGAGATCCAATCTAGTTGAAAACCCATTTAATGAACGTGCTAGAGGATAGAAAGTAACGAAATTGCATATGTTAGAAAGTAATTAAGGCGATACTTTGATAAGCCTCTTGTTGCCTTTTAGCTTGCTGTCAAAATTTATTATATTTATATCCTTGTAATCCTCTTCTAGCCTTTCTAAAGCCTTTTTATTTGCCACGTTATAAGCCATACCCCTTACATTTTAGAATTCTTCCATATGACCCGCTTTTAAATCGCAATGCATAAACAGTCGTTTTAGAGCTTGAGTTTGGGGTTGTGGGTTCACATTATGGGAAACATCATTAGGTTAGGTATTTTTGAGCTTATGTATTGTGCTCTATTTGATGATGATTCACTAGTTATTATTGTAACCCTTTGTCGGGGTAAAAATAAAAGTAAGTATTGAAAAGAAATATGAAGAAGAAGTAGCATGATATCTCACATCAAAAAGAGAGTCATAGCTAACTTACAAAAGAAAATTTGTTATGAAAAGATTTGTACCGCCAAAGTGGAATTTCTTATGTGATCTTAATGCTTTATTATTTGGTGATTTGGGATGCTAATTAGTGTACCAAATCATTGGGCTGAGTGAAAACATCTTATGAGAATAACTAAAGCTCTAGGGAAATTGGTTGATGACTAGTGATGAGAGAGTCAAAGGTTAACTCTAAATTATCCAAATATACGATCATATTGCCCCTAAGACAAAATTACAACCTTAAAGACCTTATGATTCTTGTATATGTGATCTAGGAATAATTGAACCAATAAAGAGTAGCTAAATGGATAATTGTACACTAGTTAGGTTCGATGAACAATCTATAGCCTCCATGTTAAACTACGTGAAGAACCTCTCCTTCGTGCATTGCAAAGCTAATCTAATCTTAAATTTGAACCGTGTTGATTGTTTGTATGATAAGTATATAAGTAATTTAGTTTGTAAATACAGTTATATGAAACTTGCTAAGTAGTTGCTTTGAAATTATTACTCACATTCTTTTGTCTTCTTTTCATTGTGCTTAATTGACTTAGGTGTATTATTAGAGACTTCCCTATGTTCTTATACTTTATTGTATCAGGATGATACAACTTTGAGTTGGGGTCTTCATGTTTCCATATTTGTGATGAATTAATCCATTCATGAGACATCATTTTAGGTGCATTACTTTAATTGTATTCAAAGAAATTAAAGATAGTTAGATTCATATGGTAATATAAAATGTATTCATTATTTATATGCTTAGGGTTCTAATATAGTCACTCCTTTAATTGGTAATAACAAACTTTCAAAGTCCTGATCCATTAGTAATTGCTTCTTATATTGACCTTATAAGAATTCCAAAAGTAGTCACTTATTAAGCTAAGTAATATCATCCCCGATATCATCCCATGTTAATTTCTCCTATCATCTAAATAACATCTCAATTTAGTTTAGTGCTTATTTAAGTAGCGGTAGTTAAACACCATAATCCAAAATAATACCCCATCTCAGAGATTATGGATACCACTCTTTACCCGAATTACTACAGTCTACTTTGAATCACCCTTGTCATCACATAGTGATAAAGATGAATACAATACTAAAGTTGATAGTATCTCGTAATAGTTTTATCTTGATTGTGATATAAAAAAAAATCAATGTCTTTTTCAAAAGACATCATTTGTAAACCAGATTTATCCCATTCTTGTTGAGATAATAAACCCCTATTAGAGAAACTTCCTTCCTAATAGATTTACCATCAATAATATCAGATTGGTTAGTGAGGTATATTATGTCATGCGTATGAGAGAGGGAAAAAAGTCATATGGTAGTGAAGGCAACAAGATAAGTGCGAGTTCAACAAGGATTTTCTAGAATCTTTGGGTGTCGTGGTGGTATGGATAACATTTATCTTGGCAGGGAATAACATGGATGGTGGATACCGAGTTAAGCAAGTTATGGCATGAATATCCTCTCCACCAGTTCAAGCTGCAAAGGGTCATTCGAAAGAGCTACCTAGTCTCACCATACTTGGTTTGTTATCTACATGGAAAAAATTGTCGCTTCTTATACTACAACATGTAGCAAGTGGCGCTTAGAAGCCTTTGCGCTTATGTTCAGGGGGTCACATACATCTCATACTTTATTTTTCGGTGGTATTATATTGTCTTATGAGGTGTCTACTTAATACGTACCAATTTGAGTTATTTCAGAATATATGCGTGTGGTTTTCTAGGATGTGATACAGTCAGTTAGCAAGGACAAGTCCCTTAGCCATCTCTCAAGAAATGTGGCTGAAGGCTTAGCGAATGAGATCATAAGAAGTAACATCTTCTATCAAAAGAAATAAACATGAAATTACGTAGGAGTCCCCATACTCTTAGATTAGAAACTTTAGGGTTTATATATAGATATGATCGATATATTAAGGAATCATCTAGTTGGCTGGAAGGAAAAAAATCTTTTGCTAGCAGGATAAGTACCCTTACTTAGTCAGTGCTTGGTCTAATGCCTATGTACATCATGCAAGTTGAGAATTAACACATATATGTGTGTTAAGAGATAAATAAAATCTAACATGACTTTGTCTAGTCTCCTCGGACAAACAACAAAAGATACATTTATTAGATATGACAAACTGTGAATGGGGCCTAAGATTCAAAGAAGCATAGAACATGAACAAATCACTACTTGGAAATTTAGGTTGGAAACTATCCCATGGTGAGTTATTCATCTGCAAGCAAGATCTCTGTTAGAAATACTTCAAGTGGAAGATACTTTAATATACGCCAAGAACGACTGATTGATAAATTTGTAGAACCATAATGGAAGCAATTATCGTGGTTAGACAAGGATCGTGATGGGTTGTACAAAATGCCAAGAGTGTGGGTTTCTAGTTGGATGTATGGGTAGGAGACGATACTCTACTAGACATTGCATTATATCCCACTGGTAATAAAATTTGGTTTAAAAAGACAGGAGCTTATATGCAGGACTATGATTCTTGTACATGGGATATATTTCAACATTTGCTCCTAGTAACTATACTTCTAGAAATTGAAGGGCTTCAAACTAAGAGCAGTATAGAGTCACCATATTTCCTTTAATGGCAAACTAATCAAATGGGATTTACTCAGTGAAAGCAATAATTACAAACAACATTATACCTAAAAATAATGACAAATTTGAGTGGAAACAATATTTTGAAGCTCAGTTTTCCAGAAAAACCCATGGTGTTGCTATTGCAAGCTATGAAAGAAACGTTTCCTAAAAGGTGTATTTTCTTAATAAATGGGTGGATGTTCCTACCAATTGACTATGTTGTAGGGATTGGTCCAAAATTTCTCAACATTGTTTTTGCAATAACCGATCAACGCGACAAGTTTGGATCTTACTGAAGAAGGATACCATTGAGGTTATGCTGCAAAAGAATCAAAGCAACCCTAGTGACTGGAATTAAGAATCAATCAGTGGTCCTCCTATGTGCCTATCACCGAGCTATGGTGCAACGACTGGAGGTACAACTCTAGTGCTAATCATCAACGGTCTCGGTGGTAAACATGTACAACATCGATCATCGAGTACCAAAAAAATATAGTACATCGAGTACAGTGTTTACCTAGACGGGAATCTGTTCCTCGTGGGGTCTTTTGAAATAACATAGGTAGTGCAACTAGAAATGTAGGTTGATTCTTGTCAGCCTCTAACGTCCTAATTAATGAGTGGTGAGCTTCAAATATTACTATAACATGGCTTTTTGTCAGAGTTCCATGGAACATACTCTTCTACGCCATAATTTGGTTAGTATTGTTAGCAAGAAATGACTGTATTTTTGGGATCTCTAAAATCCCTAAGAGATGATCTTAGTTAGTAATGCTAAATACTTAGCGATGCATTATGTACGCATAAAGTACATCACTTGGAAGACTTTTGACCAGGAGATAGAAAATAAAGTTAGTGTAATGGTGTAAACCACAAAAAGGTGGAAACTAAACAAGGATAAAAGTGTTAATCCTCATCAAATTGTGGTAGAGTAGCTGGTCTTATTCGAGACTAGGAGGGAGATTTGATAGAAGACTAATCAATGAATATTGGGTGTGTTATGCCTTTTGTTGTAGAATTAATAGCCTTAAACGAGGGAATGCTAGTGGCTGAGGAACTTGGGGCCACATATCTATGTGAAAAGATTGATTACTAGGAAGTCATCACGTTACTGAAACAAGCGTGAAGAGGTCCGAGGATAGGGGCTCGGTGGATTGAGGCCAAATAGAGGACGTTGGATAGAAACGCGACATTCAAGACCATAGATATCTACACAGATGCAAATATGTCTCTAGGTTGGAGGGTGCATACCAGGACTACCCAAATTGGCCCCAAAGTGATGTATATCGACCTTCCAGATGACTTATAGCTTCTATTACATGAGACATTTATGTTTGAAAGACTCTTAGAGTAATTTACATGCTCCAATTTTGAGGTGCCTTGTAGTTGGATACATCTCATTTATTCCATGTCCCAAGAACCTCAGTTGTATAAAAAAAAAATTCTTTTAAATTAATGAAAATAAAAATATTTATAAATTCTAAAATAATAATTATATTTAACAAGTATCGTATATTCACCACATATATAAGTGATTGGATTAATATAGAATTATTTTAAGGGTGAGTCACTTAACAGGTTTTGTAAACCAGTTTAATCGTTAATAAGGAGGGTATAGGAAAAAAAATCTTACTAAAGTACACAACCAATCTTATGGGTGGAAATATAAGGATAAAATATATAATCCCGTCCTAACGGATGATTCTGAATTAGTTTGGATGTGTGATGCTCTATTTACCAAAGAGTCGAAACCTACTAGCATTGCATCCATTGCTATTTAAGGAGGGAAATATTGCACACAAAGTTGCGTCCAGATGTTTGGTGAAAAGTTCGCTGGAAGGCGAATGTTGGGAAGTCTTACTCTCCATGAGAAAGGATGTCTCCTTTAATTAATGTAGTGTAACTTTTTACTCTGACAACCTTGAATTGGTTCAAGGTATGTCCAGAAGTACAGGTCTTCATTGACACATTTACCATTTCATTGCTGAAATAAAGAATTGACTCCGTAAGTTTCCTTCTTGGAAGGTCAACTTCATTAATCGGAGTTTTAATAGCATGGCAGATGCTTCGGCAAAATGCACACGTCGCGACATTAATCTTTCGAGTTGGAATGATCATACTCTTCTTGGATCGTTTGATTTTTAAATCTTATGTCTAGTTAATCTTATCACCTGACAAAAAAAATCTTATGGGTGGAAAAAGACCAAAACACCCTCAAATAAAATAAAATCACATAAAGATAAAAAATAAGTGGAAATGATCATGGGCCAACAACTCAGCGAGTAATTGATGAGCCACTGAGTATTTTCATTGTTCATCTTCGACCACCGATCACCGACCACGGGCACCGTCACTTGGTACATACTCAGATCACTAAGTACAAGATTCTTTTGTATGCTCAGAAGTCTCTGAGTATATTAAGCAAAAACTCTAAATATGCGCCTGAAATCACTAAGAATAGATTTTCTTAATTGAAAAAAAAATTACAACACTTAATAAAAACAAAAAACTCTTTCTACCTAAAAATAATAATAATAAAAGATCTATTACGATAATAAATACATAAAATCTCTTTTAAATTATAATTATACATTAAAATGAAGGGTAATGCTGGATATCACCCCAAATTACATCACTTTTTTATCGCCTCCTAGGTGGATTTTAAATGAACCAATTATATGATTTCTCCGTCCTGATTTATTATTTTCTCTCTCTTTTATGATTGGTCCACCTAGGAGGCGATAAAAAAGTAATGCAATTTAGGATGATATCCAACATTACTCTAAAAAAATTATGGCCCGATGACGTCGAAATCACCATCTTCTCCACGCATTCAGCATTTAAAAAATAAAAATTAAACCCTATATCTACAACACCTACTTTTAGATTTAATATACATGTTTCTTGTTCTTTAAAGATGATCGAACCATGAACATATATGTCGTTTAATTTTGTCTCCATGATTATCATCGAAGGTTCAATCTCGTCTATGGTTGTCAGCGATCTTGTCCGTGGAGCAGCGAGTTTTGTGGTCATGGTTGTTCATCGATCTCGCTCATGGAGCGACGAACTTTATGTCCATGGCTATTCGAGTACATATCTTCCATTGAAGGTTGCCCACAAACAAAACTGAGCTTGAAGTTGCTGCCATGGATCCGAGCTTCTATGTATACTGTGCTCTACGTCAACTTGCTCGGTTTTCATGGTTGTTGCGTGAGGATGGTTGTTGTGAAGTCCGCTCGCTAGGGTTTTGTCTTGCTCCGTCTTAAAACCACCACGAAAAGATTTTTCGGTAAAAAGGAAGGAGGTTGATAAAGAGGTTTTAATCAGAGAGGTTTTTTTTGGTATACAATGGGTTATATTTAGATATATAGAGGTAGTTAAGGTATAAACATAATTATTTTTACTTTAATTTATTATTTCTAACTTTTAATCTATTTTGGTCTCTTAAAAAACTCCTATATAGGTTGGGTACTTATTTTAAAGGGTTAATACCCAATAGACACCTACTACCTTACACCCTTGCCCATAAAAGACATTGTTCTTTTTAAAGAACAACGAGTAATGAGAAGTTTTCCATTACTCATAGTTTGAGTTATGGGAAGCTTCCCATAACTCAAACGACTCTTTTCTATGGGAAAGAAAAGGAAAAAGAAAAATATATGTGGCTTTTTATGGGCAAAAAAATAATAGTTAGAGTGAGAGAGAATTAATTTTAACTTGAGGTATTTCTTGGATAATAATCCTATTTTTAAATACTTCTAGTATTAGTTTGTTACCATCTTTTTTGGATGTATTATACTCCCTCTATTTTGATTTATTGTCCAATTTTTTTGAAAAAAGATATCAAATATTATTTGTCTATTTTCTAATACTAAGATATATTTTTTTTATTTTTTCAATATTATCACTAATTAAATAGTAAAAAATGTATAGTAATAAATAATCTCAAGTATAATTAAGGATAACTGTATAAAAAGTTAAAGGATTAAATATTCTTTTTAATTTCTACAAAAAAAAGTGGAAAAATAAAATTGTATGTGAAAATATTAGAAAAAAAAAAAAACTACAATAACCTCACCGAAGAACATGTTCCCATTCTGGAAATAAGTAAACTAAATTTATTAGTACAACCCACCGAAACCATAATCCAAAAACAAAAGGTCAAAGTCATGCCATCGTTATTATATTACCTGTAATGTGTATACAAACTCGTCAGCTAAAAATACAAACAGAAACAAACGGCGGTTAGTAGTTATACATTTATTATACGCCTCTCTGTTTTCTCTCCCTCTCTTACAGAATACACACACGAGAATTCACTTCCAGTAGTTGAGAATGACGAGTCAGTCACGCTCAATTCCTACAGCTCAAACCACCAAACTCCCCATTAAAGTTTTCATTTCTTCATTGTACTCTTCCTTTTATCCCTTTTAACTAAGCTTAAACATCAAATGCTTAAGCTAAGTGCTCTTTCCCATTTGGATCTGCATATTTGTCACCAAAAATGCACTTACTAACTTCAATTATGCATTTCATTTCTGGATTCATGACTTACTTCATTGCAAATATAACAACCACCTCTCATTTTCCTTCGCCACCTCAGCATTCTTGATAAGACTCCAACAAAAAAGAGGTAATTTTCTTACTTTTTTTTGGCATTTTGTTGTTTAGTTTTCTGGGAAAAAAAAATTCTTCACGTGGTGCATGTAAAAGTACTGGGGGCAATCCATGATTACCAACCAGGACCGCTTTCCGGGACTAACGGGGTTGCGTCCCTTCTGCTCCCACCCCTCATTTTATAAGTTTGTGATTGAGTGTTTTTATTATATATGCGTTTGAAGAATTTAAATGCTTATTGAAGTTGTGTATATTTGATGCTACAGGTACTTTATTTCTTTTGCAATTTGTAATTTCTGCTTTCAATCTTATTAATTCCTATTTTCTGAAATTTATTCACTATGTGTTGACTAATTTGATACAAAGATTATAAGATATTCATTTCTGAAATGCAGGAAACTGTAATTTCATCTCAAGTTTTCCTCATGACACTTGTTCAATTGCTCTACGCCATAGTTATTCTTCTACCCCTTGCTTTCGGTGACTTAAACTCGGATAAACAAGCTCTTCTTAGTTTTGTAGCCACTGTACCTCATGGGCGAAACCTCTACTGGACTTCAGCTACACCTATATGCTCGTCATGGGTAGGTATAACTTGCACACCAGATGGGACACGTGTCATTGCCGTTCGCCTTCCAGCTGTCGGACTTACCGGGCCAATTCCAGACAACACTCTCGGAAAACTAGTCTCCTTAAGAATCCTCAGCCTTCGTTCAAATCTCTTGAGTGGTAAACTTCCTTTCGATATTACTTCCCTTCCTTCTCTGCAGTACCTGTATCTTCAACATAATAAATTTTCCGGTGACATTCCGACTGTATTTTCCGGTCAGCTTACCGTTTTAGATCTCTCATATAATTCCTTTACCGGAAACATCCCGGAAACAATTCAAAATTTGACTCAACTTGTTAGTTTAAACCTCCAGAATAACTCGTTATCCGGTGAAATTCCAAATCTCACTCTTCCGAAACTCGATCATTTTAATGTAAGTTATAATCATCTTAATGGATCTATCCCATCTACTTTAAGAAAGTTCCCGAATTCTTCATTCATCGGAAACCCTCTAGATTCTTTGTTACCAGTTCTTCCTCCTGCTCTTGCACCTAGTACTCTTGTACCTCGTATAAACCAAACTTCGAAAAAGAAACTTGGATTAGGAGCTATTATCGCGATCGGAGTTGGAGGTGGAGTTTTGCTATTTCTTGCGAGTTTAATCTTATGCTTGTGTTGTCTGAAAAGAAGGGAGAGTGATGGTGAAAGAGTAATGACGGGAAAATCTTTAAGCGGTGGAAGGAGTGAAAAACCAAGCGGAGAATTTGGTAGGGGAGAAAACGATTCTGAAAGGAATAAGCTTGTTTTCTTTGAAGGTTCTTCTTACAATTTTGATCTCGAGGATTTGTTAAGGGCATCAGCTGAAGTTCTAGGAAAGGGTAGTTTCGGTACTGCATATAAAGCTGTGTTGGAGGAATCGACCACAGTAGTTGTCAAGAGGTTGAAAGAAGTTATTGTTGGGAAAAAGTATTTCGAGCAACAAATGGAAACTATTGGTAGAGTTGGTCAGCATTCGAATCTCGTCCCTTTACGCGCCTATTATTACTCTAAGGACGAAAAACTCCTCGTTAATGATCATTTCCCAAACGGAAGCTTGTCCGCACTTTTGCACGGTACTACTCTCTCTCTCTCTAACTAACTAACTAAGTAACTAACTAACTATGTGAATCCGGAACCAGGTACTGAGTTGAGTGGAAGAGCGCCTCTGGATTGGGAAACAAGAGTTAAAATATGTCTTGGAGCAGCTAAGGGGATCGCTCATATTCACTCTTCAGGTGGTACGAAATTTTCACACGGAAATATAAAGTCTTCGAATGTGCTATTAAACCAAGAACTAGACGGATGTGTAACCGATTATGGATTAGCTTCACTTATGAACTTCCAAACAACTCCAACTCGCTATCCAGGTTACCGAGCACCTGAAGTGATTGAAACGAGAAAACACAGTCATAAATCAGACGTGTATAGTTTTGGTGTTTTAATACTGGAAATGCTTACGGGGAAACAACCTGTTCAATCACCGGGTCGAGATGAGATGGTGGATCTTCCTAGATGGGTTCAATCGGTTGTTAGAGAGGAATGGACAGCCGAAGTATTTGATGTAAAATTGCTTCAATGTCAGAATATTGAAGAGGAGATGGTGCAGATGTTACAGATTGGGATGGCGTGTGTTGTTAAGGTTCCTGATAGGCGACCCAGTATGGATGAAGTTGTTAGAATGATCGAAGAGATTGGACAATCTTCTGAGTCGGAAGGAAATAAATCCAAGGAATCAAATGTGTAGACCCCGTGATTCCTTAAAAATTATTAATCTCATCCTCATGTAATTTGTAATTTGTGAGAAATGCTAATTTATAATTCTTATTTGGGTAGTGCATTTGAGTTAGTTTTACCTTTATATAGTTTGTAATTTGTTGTTAGAATTTATTCGCTGTGATTAGTTGAGTTTTAACTCTTAATTTCTAACTTTAATGTCAAGACAAGAATTTACAAATTCAGTTACGGACATGAAAGTGATGTTAAGGTATAAATACCTTTATTCGAACATTGAAATTCCGAGAGCAAACTCAAGAATACTCAAAATTTTAATTAGCTTCTCTATTTGTAAAGTATACATCTACGACTTCAAAATCATTAAATTGATGAAAGATAAATCTGTTTGAAACCGATGTTACTGTAAAACATTATTGTAAATGAATTTACAAAAGTTTTTTATACTTTTTTTTATTAATCTTTGTACCCCCAATTTTTCAGAAAAGTCTCGAATAAAATTAAAATCACCTAAAATGTAAAACATATTATAATCACAACAATTATAATAACTGCACATTTTTTATTTTCAGAAAAGTCTCGAATAAAATTAAAATCACCTAAAATGTAAAACATATTATAATCACAACAATTATAATAACAACACATTTTTTATCTTCAAAAGATGCCCAAAAACATAAACATATTTAACTTCAGAATCATCTTTAATAATAGTTTCAATAAAATTTTCATCGGCATTCAAGATTTTCATCAACATTCTAACTAGGTCCGATTGACTAAAAAAGTAAGTTTGAAGAAAAGTCAATTCAGTATAAAAAAAACTATTCTAGTCTAAATAGGCCTATATTAGAATAAAGAAAATCTGATAACCATAATCTGATCTATTTATTCCAACAAACCCTAATTTGGTCAAGATTTATTTATGAATCTTTACTTTGTATTTTATTATATTTTCGTTATGAACTTGTGCAATAATATCAAAATTCTCATCTTTGGATCGATATTGATCAGCGAAAGCACAATTATTACTCTCAATTCATATAATATACGTCGCGATAAAGAGAATTGTCTTCATTACTTCGTTTTTATGGATTTTCTTCATAATGCTTGGAGAACCAATTGATTAAGTAATATCATAATGATACTTGAGCAAAAAGCCCCATTTTTTAAAGAATCTAAGCCAGATACGCTTTGTGAATAAGCAATTTGATGTCTCCCTTTTTTTGATAAATATATTTCCTTAGGAGACATCATTGTAGGTAGAAATTAGACTTATTAGATAGAATCTTATGCTTATTTTGTCATATTTCACTTTCTCCCCTTAGAATTATGTTATCTGCATTTTTAGAGCTTTTGTGCGTTAATTTGTTTGTTTCTAGCATAAAGTTCTTAGGTACATGGATGATATAGAGCACCAAGATGAGGATGAGAAGTGAAGTTTAAAGTCTTAGATCAAAAGGAAAGGTCAAAGGAGAAAAAGTACCACTCAAAGAGTTGAAGAAAAACATAAGAATCTGGAAAGTTGTGACTTCTTACTGATTTCGAGCCCAAACGGTTTAGGTCTGGTGATTCAAAGGAGAAAGTTGCGCCTCTGAGTTAGCTCGAATTGAGGATCAGAATCAGGTGATTTGGACTTAAAAGGCAAAACTTACATCCGTTTTACTAGAGTGTGTACATTAGTTACGTAAATTACTAATTGAACTTGGGCTTTTAATCAATTACTTAAACAAAATAAAAGCCCAATCCGATTTGTATTAGTATAAATAGCCTTTTAGACCTCATTTTTTCAGTACGCTTCATAATTTTTCACAAGTCAAAAGAGAGAAAAAAGGCAGAAGGCAAAGGAAGAGCTGGAGAAGTCATTTTTCTTTAGCAACAGTTCAACCCAACCCTTTAATTATGTTCTTTTTCTTATTTCTGTATTAGGAAACATGTATGCTTTTATTTTATTTATTGTTTTTACTTTTAATATGAGCTAAGCATTTAGTGTTTGAGAATCGCAATATGGGTTAAGCCTAATTTATACAATTTGATATTTTTCCGGATTTGAGATTATTTGATTTAAATTAAGTTGGGTATTTTGTATTGACTATTATCGTGAGCTTGTTTACTATTTTTGATTAAGGCGCGAATTAGAAATATGTATTTGTAATTGGCTTATTCACTAATGACGGTGATCACCTTACGGGGGGTTTAATTACAAACCTAGATAATAGACGTGTGGTATTCGTCAATGATCCTGACGGGCTTGACTAACTACGTAGCCAATTGGGTAAAACACTTCAACATCCGAAAGTAGGTATAATCGCCCTAACGGGGTTTGGAATACCGCATGATAGCTCCTAAGTCTACCCTGACGGAGTTAGGAAAATTTAGAGCATGGTTCTAGAAGGAGCTAGGCGGTACTAGGGCGGTCGACCATCTTCGAGCGTCTAGATGGCTAGGCGGCCCATTAATCGGAATTCAGGCGGTTTTTACCTAGCCGGGTTCTATATTATTTATATTACTAATATATTTATATGAATAATATTTACATTCTAATATACTCAAAATATATCAATTTAACATAAATAACATATATTTTACTATAAAATAATAATAATCTATTATTATTAACCTAAAAATGACCAATTCAAGACATCTAGACTTGAAATTTAAAAAATCCTACATTCTTCTTTTTCTCGCACATTCAAACTCTAACCTAGGTAATTTTTTTTATATTTTTCTTACGTGTTGGGTTTGATTAGATTGAATCAGTTACTTATGGGCTAGCATGCTCGGTAGTATTCGGGTTGGGCAACCCATTAATCTGATTGGCTAGTTTATTAATTAGATAATGGGTAGACGAACCTTCGAGCCACCTTCGAGAGAAATTCTAGGCGGATCGCACTTTGGAACGCCTAGTCGGAGCACCTAGTCGGCTAGGCGGCCTTGTTTTAGAACACTGATTTAGAGTCCCGACTAATACATAAATACATATTTTACCCTTAAACGGAAGCATTAGTTGTATGAATTGCGAGACTTAACTACACCTCTCATCTTGCGTCTACATCTTTTTAGTATTAATTCATTTACTTTCTGTTAAACTTTAGTTATTTATTTATTTGCGTCCAGTAGTTATAATTCAAAACCAAACAAAAATCTTTTATCATTTATTTTTCGTATTTTGCAATTACTACTACTAATTTGTTGAACACCTTGGTTATACCAGTCCAATCTCTGAGAACGAAATCCCTTATATATTACTTGGAACGATCCGTACACTTGCGGTTAGTAGGTCCTCTTATTTACCGTTTATTTTTATCACACCCCAGGACCCACAACAATTCCAAAAAAGATGGTCTTTATCTTCATTACAGAGTCAATAAAAGTCACACAAGGTATTCGAAAGCACTCTTCGTGTAGCTAATCTCTATTTTGTAGCCAATCTATCAATGTGATCAAGCTAAAGAATAATTTGCTTTATCTTGGTAGACTTGTAGATCCCAAAACAACTCTGATGCCATGAGTTTTCTTGTTCTCTCTGCCTAAAATGTTCATAGATATCTTTTGTAATAAAGTTACCTTTGATTTGTGAGTGCACATCTCACAGAATATTCTTGATTAACATGTACTTTGCTCTAGTTTGTAACTTTATACATGAAAGACAATATAGAAAGTCATTCTCAATTACCCTCCCTTAGTTAAGAATTTAGACAATTTGTTGTTAATATAATAACCTGATACCAATTGACTGCTGGTGGGTCCTTGTGTGTTATAAAATAATGCAGATAAAATAGAGGAACCATTAACTACAAGTGTACAGTTGTCCCAAGTAATATATGATAATCAAGTTCGTTCGCAGGGACGGATTAGGTTGACTCTAATGTTATCAAATAGTGAAATAATTGCAATCACGGAAAGTAAATGATATGAAAGTTTGTTTTGGGTTTTTGATTAATAACTAGAATGCAAAAGTAAATTAAAGACTAAATAAATTAAACTGAAATAAAAATAATGCAAAGGAAATAGTTGGACGCAAGAGAGAAACTAGTACTTGAGTCACGCTAGGGTTCACCTCAAACTTTACTAATTAATGTCTTCTTTTAAGGGTTAAATTAATATTATTACGCTAGTCGGTATTCTAAAGTCTCTTAGCCCCCGTCAGGGTGGACCTAAAAGCTTTCCTACAGTTTTCTAAACCCTGTCACGGTGATTAAAACCACTTTTGGATGATTAAAACTTACCACATTGGCTATTGGCTAGTCAAGCCTGTCAAGGTCATTAGCGGATACCAACGGAAATTACCGAGTTCTGTATCTAAACCCCCCGTCAAGGTGATCAATACGCCACTATATTGAATAGCCTAGATACTAAAACTCACCCTCAGTTCATGACTCTAAGTATAATAAATAAGCATAAAGTAAAAGCCAACGTAAAATAAAAATTCAAATTAAATTCTTAAATCCCAAATCAGAAAAACAATAATTAATCTAGTTTGGGTTCAACCCAATTTGCGATTCTCAAGTACAAAGGAAATTTAGCTCATAATCAAAGTAAAAGCAAAAGAAATAAAATTAAATGTGTTTATGTTTTACAGAAAGAAAATAAGATAAAAAAACCTTATTAGGAGGTTCAATTTGGCTGTTGATTTGGAGAAGATGAATTCTCCAGCTCTTGGCTCCATCCTCTTCCTAGCTTCTGCTATTTTCTCTGACGCTCTAACTTTTGCTAATATGAATTTAATAATTCAGACTTGGGCTTAATTTAAATGAAGTAATGAAATATTGAATGGCCCAAGTCCACTCTTCAAGTCCAAATCTCGTAACTGCTGTACACCCTCCACTAAAATGGTTTTAACTTTCTCAATTTAACTCCGAATTAACTCATTCAACTTGCTAATTCTTCGTAACTCGATAAGGAACAAATCTTCTTTACAGTTCAGAGGCTGAATCCATGTTTAAGTGACTCGAAATCAGAAATTTCCATCAGACTTCCAGATTTGCAACTCTAATTTGTCAAGTCTTCGGGATATTTCTTCTCGCCTTTGACTTCTTTACACGATTTAAGACTTCCATTCTTGATTCCTCTCCTTGCTAGTATTAGAAACCTACAAACTTTACACTAAAAAAAATCATTTAACGTGCAAAAGCTTGATAAATGAAAAATACTAAAATCTAAGGAGCGAAAATGAAATATAACAAATTACCACTAAAAGTCTATCGAATTAGTCAAATAATCACCAAATTTGATGTCTCCTAAGGGCATATAAATAGAACAAAAGAGGATACATCAACTGCATTGTAGCTCATAAAGACATTTGTATCCTGGTATCTAATAATCCCATCATAGTAAAATGTTCTTCCCACCACTTATATATGGTTTTTAGCAATGCTACTCAATTTTATAACCCTTCTCCATCCCTATTATGAATCTTGAGTGATGGAGACTTGCCAAAAAGACTTTATTGAGTAGATCGATGTGGATTCACTGATAACATAAAGTGTTTCTTGGGATGCAACAATGTCATATAAGTTTGACTGAAGCTGACTAATTTTGAATAAAAATGTCTTTGACCCTAAGACCACCTTCATTGTATGGTGAACATATTCAAGAAAAGTTTCTCCCACATGTATAACTGTTGGTGCATTTCCGTATGAAAGCCATCATTTTACTTCGAATCTCTTTTATGATCTTTTTGGTATAGCAAATATACCAAATTAGTAACTTACAACACTACTCAATACATATTTAATTAAATGTATCCTACCAGTATATGATAACAATTTAGAGCTCCATCATTCTATATTGGTTATCATTTTTGTTAATAATTGGCTTATATTTTTTATCACTAATCCTGCTGGTGATGATAGTTACACCAAGATATTTCATGGGTAAAAATCCACCAGGTATATGCAAAACTTCCCAAATATCTTTCTCAATTACATCAGAGCACCCTCCATAGGATATATTTGATGTCTCCCCATTTGTGATGAATTAATATTAGTTGGAGACATTATTTTTAGTGATTTAGGAAGTCTTTTAGTCGATTTTCTCATGATATATTGCACTTTCCTATTTCTAGTCTTGATTTAGTGATTTATTATTTTTAGAGCATATTGGTTTAATTTGTGTGTTAATGTGAAGCTTTAAAGATAATATGGAAATAAATTAGATGCCAAGTGAATTCTAAGGAAATAAGGAAAGAAGATCTTGAAGAAATCTGGAGATAGAAGGAAACAAAGTTCAATTAGGAAAAAGAAAAGCTGTCAAATAAATCTGAATTTCTGCAGCTACGTCTAAAGAAGTGATGATAACTCCAAATCCGAGACGATTCTGGAAGATCCCTTTCAAAGGTAGATAGATAGTTCCGTGAGAATTCTTTTGATATCTTACAGGCCAAAAATGGTCCAGTAACGAAGGAGATATGGTAAAAACAAGTCAGCAGTAATTATCCTTATCTACTTACGAATTTGAGTTGGGCTAGGAGTCCATTACTTACCTTCTCCTTCAAGAAAACGAATTGGGTCTTCCTAAACACCTATAAATACACCCTTAAAACCATTGTAAACATGTCTTTGCTCAGTTTCAAGCTTAGGCTTAGTCCTTACTTGTATTTTCTCAGTTTCAAATAGTAGCTTAGTCCTTTAAATTAATATTCATCCTTGGTATCAAGCTATTCATCCAAGAAGCAAGCTGACCTATAGAGGAAGACAAGAAGAAGAAGTTGGAGAGTGACAAACTCCTCTTCTACATCTCACCTTCTCTATATTTAGGGTAATTAGCTATAGATTTGTGGCTTCACCATATTTCTAAACTTTTATTCTGTAAGTTTTACTTTTAATTTTTGGGTTATTATTTTGTCTTTAATTCATTAATACTATTTGTTATTTTAATTGATTTGAGCTTGGCGTATATTGTTATTATGTGTTTTGACTTATTGTTTCAACCCTAGATTTGGCCAATCTTAAGACTATTCTTAGTTATTGACAACACCACATAATCGTCTAGTTTTGATCCTTTGCCTAACTAGATAGCCATAAAGGTTTGATTTAACCATCAATCATTATTTAGAATCCCGGTTAATATATAATGCTCAATGTGTGACAGGTTAGAATACAACTTAGTAATAGACTCATATTAGTAACCCAAATCTATTTGACTTACATTCATATTTATTTATTTGCATTATTTATTTATTCGCGTTAGATACTTAGTCATCTTATCTTATATTTCATTCTAAACATATAAATTCATCTACGCTTGTTAAATATAAATAGATCTAACGGATTAAATCCCTGCGAACGAACTTGACTTATCATTAAAACTTGCAAACGATCTGTGATACTTGTAGTGAGTTCCGTGGTTCTCAAGGGTGTGTGCTCTTTATTATTATCTTTATTTATCTATTATTTTATCACACCTTTGCCCCCACCAAGTTTTTAGCGCCGCTGCCGGGGATTTATCTTTAAGTTAAATCTATTTTGTGTTTATTTACTATAGAAGTTTTTATTTGTTTTCAGTTTTACGCGTTCTTTTTGTTTTAGTCTTTTTCAAGTTTTAGATGGCTAATAAACGGTTAGAGCTAGGTTTTCCTGGCAAATTCCGAGTGAAACCCATTGGGATTCGCATCCCAACTATTCAAGCCGTTCGATTCAAGCCCGATCGGTTGACAAAAAAAAAAAAAAAGATTCAAGCCCGATCCTGACCAGATTAATCAATTCGTGAGCTTTGGGAAATTTAATGGTGATACACATCAAGATCCGGTCCGATCTGTTCAGAAATTCATGCAATTTTGTGATGCCTACATTAATGAAGGTGTTATGCAAGAACATATGTATTATTTAATGTTTCAATTTTTCTTGACCGGGAAAGTGGAGCGATTGGTTAGATGATCAACCTCCCGAGCTAATAACAAATTGGGACAAGCTTCAAGAATTCCTTGATAAATTTTATCCTACAAGTATGCGAGTAGAAGAACTATTGGAGCTTATAAATTTCTTACAAGAAGCCGGAGAGAGTGTTGGCGAAGCATGGAAGAGATTTCAAAAGATGTTGGAAAGATGTCCAATACATGGATACACGCCACAATTACAATTATTCATGTTCTATAATGGACTCGATAGAGAGTCAAGGCTGAGAGTAGATGATATGGGTCGTGGTAGTTTTGTCTTTATGGATCCGAAAGAAGCAAAGAATGGTATGGAAACAATCATTGAGACCGACATAAGTTGGCCACAAGAACAAACTCCTACCACTAACGAAGAAACAGAAGCGAGGTTTTCAAGCTTGAAAGATCAAATATAACAACTCGCTATAGCAGTTAAGGAAAGCATCCCAATGCCGCCTCAACAGTTATACCTGCAAGATGAAGCCTATGAAAATCACGCTATACAACCACCAGGCTGCAATGTGCATAACGTAAGTCAAGCTCAATCACGTCCTCAAGAAGAAATCAATGAGTTAAAAGAGACTATTAGTCAATTCATCAACTTTCCGAAGGATAATATGAGTAGACTTGAATCAATGATCGATGCATCAGTAGTGCAAAGCCTGCAACAACAGAATCAAGATTTAAAACAACATAATCAACTTCTAGAGAAGAATGTGATGCGGCTCACTACAGTCATAAAACAAATGAAAAGTCAACTTTTGCAATTAACCCAAGATACAACTTCTAACATGAAGAAGATCCAATACGTTGACGACAAGGTTAAGACTATTAGTCTTCAAGCTCAAAATATGAAAGAACACAACGAGATAATCGTTGAAGCGCCACCATCTTCCTCAAAAGGGGATGTTCTACCAAACAAGTCAAACGTAATGCGGATGAAATTAGATGAGATAATTGTTAAGGATTTGGGTTGAAGGAGTTGAACACGATGGAAGTAAGAAGCCAAGAGTGGTTGAGGAACCAATAATTGAAGAGAGAAGTAGAGCAAGGAAGCCACCCATACATTGCCACTATCCTGCTTATCCAAAGGAGCAACAACAGAAGTGTATAGAGGCGTTAAAACAAGTGAAAATTAAAGTCTCTTTACTCGAAGCTATGAAAGGAAGGCGGAACTATGATCGATTCTTTATGGAGGCACTCTCGAATAAATAAAGGTTCACAAGATCCAAATCTGTGACACTCAATGAAGGGATATTAGCACAAGTTCAGCAAAGATTACCACCGAAACTTAAAGATCCCGGAGGTTTCAACCTCCCAATCAAAATAGGTGGAATTTATTATGGGAAATCCATGTGTGATTTAGGGGCAAGTGTGAATATCATGCCCAAATATATATTCAAGAAGGTTGGTATTGGTGATGCGAAACCGACATCCGTAATCTTACAACTTGCGGATCAATCAACAGCAAAGCCGTGGGGAGTATTCGAGGACGTGCTCGTCCAAGTAGGTAACCTTGTTATTCCCACAAACTTTATTATTCTTGACTATAAAGCAGATAAGAACGTCCCATTCATTCTTGGGCGCCCATTCCTAGCCACCAGCGATACCATAGTGAATGTGAATGAGGGAACCGTGACTCTCCGTATTGAAGATAACTCTGAAACATTTTATGTTTCGGGGAAGAAGAAAAAAATGAGTCAAAAGAACTATTTCCAATCAGAGTTGTAACCAAGAAGCCAAAACCTGTAAGCCCCCAAGAAACCATGGAGAAAAAATTGAGTTTGGGGTAAGAGACGAGGTGGCATGGAAATCTACCAACCCCAAACGTAACCGTTCTTGGATAGGGCCATACATTATCACGCAAATCATCTCAGAAGGAGTGGTCGAAATAAAAGCTATCGATGGTTGCAAGCTCAAGTTGGTAAGTGTTAATCACCTCACTCACTGCTGCGGAGGCTATAAAAAGAAATAACCGAGGTAACTCGTCTAACTTTGAAAGACGTTAAACAAAAGTGCCCTCTGGGAGACATCCCATAGTAATTTATGTTGTTATATTCTAGTTAGATTAGTTGTTTTTAGTTGATATTGCATATTTGAGAAAGTTATTAGTGTTTTTGATTTTCAGGTTTAGAGAAATCGAGTTTTGGGAGAAAAACGAATTTTTTGGGAATATTCAGATCAGACCACCGGTATGCCGGTCCTTATGGCCGGTAAGCCGGCGGTCAGAAAACCCGAGGCCACTGTGTCTTCACGTGTTCGTTTCCGAGACTTAACTTTCGAAGGATAACATCACCGGTATGCCGGTCAAACCAAAAACCCGTACCCACGTGTGCATGCCTCGGGTATTTTGACGTAACATGGGTTTCAAGTAGCTCCAGCACCGGTATACCGGGCCCTATGGCCGGTAAGCCGGTCAGCGCCGCTGGAGAGAGAAAACAATGTTGCGTTTTTAGGCTATAAAGAAGAGGAAGCGGTGAGTTCTAATCCGAATTTCTTAATCCTTAAGCCTCACCTTCTTCTCCAAACCTCTCCCAACTCCATTAAAGCTTAAACAAACCTTCACCCAAATAACATCAAAACACTACCAAATCACCATGAATTTACATCCAAATCCTTCCTTACATCATTACAAAGAAGATTCAAGTACCCAAATAATATCAAAACACCTAGAATCCATGAATCAAGAGCCTAAATTGTCAAAATTCATCAAGCAATTCCTTAAACCCACATCATCAAAGCTTGATTCCATCATACCCACATAGAAAATTATCATCCTAACACCTTTCCTAACCCAAATAAAGCTTGTTCCACCTGTGATCAAGAGTTACAAATTTCAAGAGTGCTCAAAGCTTTGATTTGGGGGTCAAAAGAGATGATGAAGAGATGATAGAGATATTACCAAGTGTTAATGGAGATGAAGAATCAAAGCAAAGTATTGGGTAAGATCAAGAAGATTTCAATTGAGATGGGTACTAGTTCGGGAATAACTACAAGGTAAATCGGATCAAGAGAATAGAGGAAAGCTAGTTGTGGTGAATTCAAAGAGCAAAAAGGTTTAAACTTTCATAAGGAAGACACCACAACCTCTACAATCGATAGTCCTTTACCCAATATTAATGAAGCTTCAAAGGGCCTTGTTAGCTTCCGCAAAAACATAATTACTGGACTTATCTTTAGCTCATGAGAGAGTATTCGAGAGCAAAGTTGGAAGAAGATAAACAAGAAATTTCTGGACTGTGATTAATTGGGGTGGAGCATAAGAGGATGTAAGGGAAAGCGAAATTGGTGACACGAGAAATTTGCGTACATGAAAGCATTGCACCCTATTTTGGATATTAATCAGGCGAGGTAATTAGCCTCAAAGACTATGTTTTCTTTCTTCCTTACCATTTCTTTATGTGCAATATCTTAAAATTTTAATTTCTTTTATTTTATTTTTGAGTCTTTTCGAGTCATGGGGACACGACTCATCTTTTAGTTTGGGATGTGGGGATTCGTGGTAATTAGTATATATAGAAGAAAAAATTAGAAAGAGGGTACAATTGTAATTGGGATATTAGGTCTCATGTGTTAAATTTATTTTGAGGTCTTTAGTAAGAAGAGGAGGAAAGAGAGGTTTGGATTTAGAAGAGGGGGGTGTGTTCAAGACCTTAAGTGGCATTTTCTCATTAGATTTTTCTTTTGATTAATTTAAATTGGGTATAATATTTTTGTAAATAATTTCTTCAAGGGTGAATTATACTTAGGGTCTTGGAACCCATATTTTTACTCTATAGAGTATGGTCCAGGAATTCCTTCTTAATAGAGACCTCTGTTTTGACAATTGTCTTTCCTACCCTTACAAACACTAAAAGACAAAAAAGTGTGACGTCACTGTTTCTCTCTCCTTTACCCACCTACCTCTGACCTCCGACTACCTACCACCAACCTCCGACCATCGACCACCGACCACCAGTCACCGGAAAAACATAGAGTACTCCGACAATTTGCTGAGTACTTCGACAATTTGCTGAGTACTCCGACAAATTTTGCTGAGTACTCCGACAAATTTTGATGAGTACTCAGATAATTTTGGAGAGTACTCCCTAAATTTGAGGAGTACTCCGTAAATTTGATAATTATAATTAAAGATCAAAGAATAAAAAGCCAAAAAAATATTTTATTCACATTTCTTTAATTTTTTGTTATACATTTTCAAGTGAATTACAAATAAATATACAATTAAAATAGAAAGTAAGTATCTACCTATTTGTTTGACCAGTTCTAAAAAAAGATAAAAAAAATAAAAAACCCCCTATTTCGGCGTACTATGTACGCTACTCTAATTAATAAAAAAACAACAACACACCCAGCGCGCCCGAGAAGAAGAAGAACCAGGTGGTGTTCCTTCTCGCCGGAGGTGATGGCTTCGTCGAGCTTGCAGAACCAGCGCCTCCAACAGTTTCCATGGCTGCTCGTCGAGAAGAAGCAGCGACGAAGAACATGGCTCGAGCTCCGAGCAGCGAAGATTGCTCCGTTCTGGTCGAGAAGAAGCAGAAATGACTCGCGGCGGTTCAAATCTGGCCGGAATAGCATTCGATATCTGAAACTGCGTTTGATATCTTCTTGCCTTCGTCTTCACTGCATCTGAAACTGAAGCTGTAGTGTGGTGGTGTTGCTCGTCGAGAAGAAGCCCAAGCTGGAGTGTGGTGGTGTTGCTCGTCGAGAAGAGGAGAAGGCTGCTCAGCAACTGTTCGAACGGATCTCCTTTCTTCACTGCAACTCCGGCGAACAGATCTCGATCAGAAATGCTGGTTCGAGCTTTATAGATCAGAAAAGAAAAGCTCTGCTGCTTCGCCATGGCTGGAGCTCGGTGCTGCGGTGGTGCTTCAGTGCTTCGGAGCTAGGTTTCAGTGCAGTGGTGGTGGTGCTTGTTGGAGAAGAAGCAGCTGGAGATGGTGGGGTGGTGGTGCTCGACTGTTTTGAAGAGAGAGAAAAAATAGTTTATAGTGACGGGAATGAAATGGAATAATGGTTTAGACAAATATTATAATTAGTATATATAGAAGACAAAAAATAAAAAGAGGGTATGATTGTAATTCGGATATTAGGTCTCATGTGTTAAATTTTATTGGAGGTCTTTAGTAAGAAGAGACTCCAATAAGGGTTGAAATTTAGAAGAGGGGGTATGTTCAAGACCCTAAGTGGCATTTTCTCTTTTTTCAAAGAGTAAAAAAAAATAAAAAAAATAAAGGAAATGGCTATATTTGTAGGTTCCACTTTTTGCTTATCGGCTGGAGTAAGAGTAAATAAAGTTGCTTATTTACTGCTGTAGATGTCAGATGATATTATACACCGTTGAGCATCTAATCAAAGCTCCCTCCCAAATTTCAGATCTTCATCCATTGTTATTCAAATTTCGAAATTTGAAAACTCCCTCCCATTTTTTATCCTCCTTCATAAACACAGACTCACTTCTCGAAGTTCATCACACTCCCTTCACCCAAAGACAACATCTCTTTGTCTCTGTAGATACCCTAATTTTCTCTCACTAAAAATGGTTAAAAAGAAGGCGGAAGCACCACCACAGCACTAACGGAGAAGCTACCGCTACAAACAAGCACCGAGGCAAATGTCACTGCCGGAAAAACCATCGAAGAAGTCTACCAAAAGAAAACCCAGCTCGAACACATCCTTCTCTGACCCGAAACCTACATCTGGTCGATCGAGAAACACACACAAACATTCCGGGTCTAGGAAGAAGAGAAAGTAGTTCAGCGACCCGTCACTTGTATACCCTGACTTATCTTCGGACATTTGTTGACGAGAAGTAATTACGATGATAATGAGAAGAACACTACTGGCGCTAAGCTTACAAATGTTTTCTCTACTGAGATTATAATCGACACTGCTAATGGAGAGAGGCAGAAGAAATACAAGCAGGTATTATGCTGTTTTCAATTTTAATTTAATTTTTGAAGCTTTAATTGAATTTTATTTCGTGAATTAGTGTTATCTTTTGATTTTGGAAAATTGAAATCTTAGGTTTAAAATGGTTAATTAAATGTTAAATATATTACGGTGATAAATAGCCACATATTTACCTGTGATACACTGCATATTTGCCCTTCCATATATATATAGTTATAATTTCGTTTGAGGATTTAAATAAGATAATATGTTTTCTCAAACCCTTGAACTAAATGACTATTTGGCATAGTACAGGGTTTAATGTTCAATTTATCCTTATTTTATGGGCATTTTACTGTAAATAGGCTTATGTGTGTTGTGCATATTATTATGTTAAAGATTAGTTATACTATTATTCACTGATTTATTATAAATACCAAAATACACCCCCATTAAATTGCTACATTAGTTTCTAGCTATAATATATGTTGATAAATTGGTATACTAAGGCTGTTTACACATGATCAATGAAGGTGTTCTCTAACAACATGGGGAAGAAATTTGCTCTAATCATTAAAGCGTGTTTAAAGTGAATGAATAAATAAAAAGAATTAAAAGAATTTCAGGAATGTAGATTAACTCTTTGATCAATATATGGCTCTATAGAAATGTTTATTGGAGGATCTTATCTCATTAATATATATAACTGTACTTCTACTTCTTATGCTATAATATTTGTATAGTATGTGTGTTATTTGTGTTAGTATATATTGAGATATAATTTATATAATATAATACTGGCTATATATATCTTGTAATATCTGTTTAATATTAAGTGTACCATTTTTTTTTAATTAATAAACATATTTTGATATTTATTAATCATTTTCATATTTTAAAATACATAGTATATTATGTATGAAATATTTTAAAATTAATATTGAATCGTTATGATCCATGATTCGATGAAATACATAATTCTAAAATGAAATATTTTGATTTATGATATTATTCGTATACAAATTATTGACGTATACTTGCTTGTGTTTAAAACAAATTTCAGGGGCTTGTATTTCGCAATTACTAATATTGGTGAAACAATAATAAATATTGATCGTTTCTGATGAGTTAATAAATCTCGCATTTCGTCAATGAGGAATTGAGTTGAAAGCTCAACTCGTTTATATATAACGTTAGTTAAGCTATCAACTCAATTTCTGATGACGAAATGCAAGATATGTTAACTCATCAGGAGCTATCGGTAGTTATTATGTCTATTCCGTACATAGAATGAAGGTATACGAACTCATCCGTAAAGATTGGTGTACCAATTAAATTGGTTCGCCCTTGTACTGAAACTTCACGCGGCTTCTCTGTCCCACCTAAAATCAAGAGAACCAATGAAATACAAAGAAGATGCGGTACAGATTTCTTTGAAAATTATCTCAATTATTATGTAAGTAATTAATTTTTTGAGTATATATAATTTATTTATTCAAAATAATTTAGTAAAATCTATATTAATTTCTTTTATTGTCGAACGCTACATCAAAGAATGCTTTAACTACGGTAATCTTGAAGATTGGGAGGCCATTCATTATTAATCAGCCGGAAAAGTCTCAAATTCTTTGAAATGCCATTGTAGACGAGACTATTAAAAAAACCACTGGAAAGGTAAAAAATACAATAAACTTATATTAATAACTTAATATTATAAAAAATAATTGAATTTTTTGTTTTGAATAATTTTACAGGTGATAAAAAAGTTTCCACTTAATTATAGTGGAACCAACGGAAATGTTAAGATTGACTCCAGTCTTTTTTGTGTGTTATCGTTTCAAGATAATGTTATCAAATAGGTAAAGACATTATTTTTTAATTTTTAAAATTTAAATTTAATATTTTAAAATGTTTTTTATTCTTAATATTCAGATACCATGCGATCGGATTCTGAAGTGTTTTGGATGAAAATTGATTTTTTATGAGAAATTCGTTTTGATCGGTTTGACAGAGATCAAGAGAGGCTTGGACATTTGAGATTTGAGAGACTTTGAGGCTTGGATGAAAAAACCTAGTCTGTTATTGGTCACCCTAATGTTTGGTTTTTCTTTTATTTGTTGTTTGTTGAAACTTTTTTATATTTTAGTTTTTTGTTGTACAACATTTACATTATGAAAAGTATTAAGTATTATCGAGTAATAAAACTCCAAAATTTTAGAAGATATAATTTTTGGAGTTTTATTTCTAGATAATAGTTAATTACTTTTCATAATTTAGACGTTGTACAACAAAAAAACAAAAATATAAAAAAGATTCACGGTTTAGTAAGACGATATACAGATATTTAACTATTATCTGAAATATTTTTATCAATAAAATTGTAAGACATTAGAAATAATAGTCATTGTTTAGTTGAAAAGTGGATTGCTTGGAGCATGGAACTGTGAAAAAAGAGGGGTTGTTATATTTAAAATTGAATAATATTGGGTGATTACCCATGTTAAATCACATTTTTATCATGGGGTTATTGTTGAAAACATCCTCATAAAACTCTCTAATTGTTTTTTTTTGCCTTCAATAATCTTAATTATAAAAAAATGCCTAATGAAGTAATTATTTATTGAAAACATCCCCTTTATATTTTCTATACCTTTACTACCCTTATTATTAAATATATTATTTTATTTTAATACAATATTAATTTTTAAATATTAAACAAATAATAGGGTACTTCTTTCTCCTCCACCACCACCACCACCACCACCACCACAACCACCACCACCACCACCACAACCACCACAACCACCACAACCACCACCACAACCACCATGTATGTAACCACTACTACATCCACCACAACCATCACCACCTCCACCACAACCACCACCACCACCACCACCACCACCTACTACTACTAATTCCATCGCACGCGCGCGTCCGTGAAATTTTTTTTAAAATCGTCATAACTAATTCAAAAAAAATCAGAAAATTAAAAAAATTGTATTTTTGAATAAAGCATATTAATATTTACGTCTATGAATTTTTTTGATTTTTTTTGAATTTTTTGATTTTTTGAATTTTTTTGATTTTTTTTTTCGCAGACACGGATTTTCATGTTTTAAACATGGAATTCCATGTTTTAAACCGTGAAATAAACATGAAATTCCATGTTTAAAACATGGAATTCCATGTTTATAACATGGAATTTCATGTTTTAAACATGGAATTTCGTGTCTGCGAAAAAAAAAAATTAAAAAAAATCAAAAAAATCAAAAAATTCAGAAAATTCCGAAAAAAATCATAGACGTAAATATTAATTTGATTTATCCAAATATAATTTTTTTTTTTTTTTGATTTTTTTTGAATTAGTTATGACGATTTTAAAAAAATTTCACGGACGCGCGCGTGTGATTATTAGTTTTTTTTTTATTTTTTAATTGTTAATTATAAGGGTAATTTTGGGATGGGGCTGTTTTCAATAAATATTTTTTCCTAGGCACCTTTTTCTAAATAAGTTTTTTAATAGGCATCAATCAACAATGGACTCTTTTATCATTTGTTAGATATCAATATTGAGGCAATTTAAAATTATAGAATTATTCTTAACTTAATCACTTGTCATGTATTTCTTTCTAGAGAAAATATTACTACAATACCTTGGATGTAATGCAACAAGTTGTTTATGAGTCAATGACTCTCTAAACAAAATAAGTACCCAGAATAGGTAAAGAAAATATTATCTTAAATCACTTTGCCAAACTATGTAAAGGCACCATGAAATATTTTTTTGGCCAAGTATTTCCCTTGTAAATTTGCTAAATCTTGTAAAGAAATAGACCATGCCTCTTTAAAATTTGATTATTATTATAAAGAAATACTAACTAGTTATGTGGTTTGTACAGCAACATATTGTACGTAGTAATATCAACTCAAATATTTCTAAGAAATAATATACACATGAATAGTTAATTGAAATGACATATTGGGGGATGTTAGCCCTTGGTAATTAGACTGAGTTCAATGGGCTCCCAATTGTAGCTAATTGGGAGTTGAATAATAAAAAAAATACCCTCCAACAGCCTCCACATAACAAAAAACCCAATTTGTGGGAACCCGATTGTAGCTAGATCTCAAGTTTTTTTCTCAAAATTCTCAAGTTGTTGTCTTCTTCTCTTCAATATTTGGCTCAACGGTTCTATTCCTTCGCTCTATTTTCGTTCTTCTTTGTTTTTCTTTATTATTTTTCATTCTTATTTATATTTCCAGATTTCTTATAATAAAAAATGGAATCCTTTTTACAACCGTATGATTAGTATTGTATTTTATGGCTTAAATTGTATAATTAATGTTTTCTGATAGTGGGTTAATGTTTTTGGTATAATTTGTTTAATGATTTGTTGTTATTATATAAATTTTTGATGTATTTTAGAAAAAATAGAGGTTAGGTTTTTCATTTAACAGTAATCTAATCGGTAAAAAGTATGTTATCTCATCTTTTTGTTAATGATTTGTTCATATCACTGTGAAAATGTAATACTAATTGTACCATTGGTCCCTGTACTAAGTTCTCTTCTATTAATTTCACAGAGTTCTTGTATTTAAATTGCAGGCCACAGATGGATTTCATTGATGAACAACATGTTTCTTTTACGGATTTTCTCAACCATGGTTTGGAGGAGGATATTACAATCAACCAAACACAAGAAGAACACATTGTTACATCTCAATTAGAATTCAGTAAGAAAAACAAAAACTTCTTGCCAAAAGAAGATCTAATGCTTGTTTCAGCATGGATATATGTTAACACAAATGCAGCAATAGGGAACTATCAAAGGAGAGCAACCATGTGGGAAAAAATACGAGATTACATTCATGAAAACAAGACGTTCTTTTCAGACAGAACCTTAAGTTCTCTAATGCATCGCTGGTCTTCTATTTCTGCAAGTACAAATAAATTTTGTGGATACTATGAACAAATTTTTCAAAGACGTTAAAGCGGCACAAATAAACTTGATTAGGTACATTTTCTATATGTAATTTTCTGCATTAATATTATTTCATGATATTATTACTTATTTATTACAGATTTAGCAATCTAAAGAGATGTTCACTTCACTAAGGGGAACATCATTTGCTTTCGAACATTGTTGGATGGTATTAAGGCCTCACCCAAAATGGATTGCCCTTATTAAAAAGAAAACAGTAAAATCTGTACGAGCTGGTACATCTGCAACTACTCCATTGACTCCAGGAACTCCAATTAGTGGTAGTGAGACCTATGAAACATGTGTAGGGATTGAAAGACCATCAGGTAGAGATGTATCGAAACAATCAAATAAGAGAAAAAAATACCACAGCGACAACGGATAATCAAGACTCAATCTTTACAAAAGATGTTGATAAAGTGATAGAGAATCGAAAAAAATGCATATTGAGAATCAGAGCGAACTAAAATTGTTAAGGGAAGATCGATCATTGGAGCGTGAGGAGCGGAGGATGGATCGAGAGCAACGAGTTATAGATAAAGAAGATGAAATAATGGCAAAGGATGTTACTTCCATGAGTCCATCCGTCCGAATTTATTGTAAACATAAACACATGGAAATCATGAAAAAATATGATCTTAATCGAAAATGATTTGTTAGTAGGCTTTATTTTGTTACTTCATCATCTGTTGAAGTTTTTTTGTGATTAAAGACACTGGTATTTCTTAACTTGGTTGGATATAAAGTAGCACCTAGTTTAATGATACTCAGAAGAAGGCCACTGATCAAACAGGTGCATAGATAATTAGCCTTTAAGTTTCATGCACTAATTTTAATATCATGATGTAATTTTTTTCTAGAATATGAACATGGAAACTCTGTTGTTTAATTTATATATCTATATTATATTTCAGAGTTTTTTCTACGGTCCAGATTTACCCACGTAAGTGGTGGCCAGGATTAAATCTGACTAAACATAAGTGGTGGCCAAGATTTAATCTGGCTAAACATAATTGGCGGCCAGGATTGATTATGGCCCCACTTATCATTAATACCATTAACTAATCTTTATTTACTTAATAAAAAAAATTATATTTTAAAACAAAAAATCTTAAATCATTCCCTTATTTCTCTCATTATTTTTTTATTCTTCTCATAAATCTCTTAAAATTTTCACTTTTTTCAGTTTCTCATTTGTTATATCTATATAAAAACCACATTGATCTTTTAAGCCGTAGAAAGGCTAGCAGCCCTTATAGCAATAGCAAACGGCCTACTTATAGCCCTATTTTCCCCTTTATTCGGCTAAAAATGGAAATTCTTCACGTTTTCCTCAGACAGTGGGAATGAATTCTATTACTTGATTGACATTGACAGCTATGTGCACCAGACCGAACAAAGAATATGCCGATATGCAGTATGGACGGCGCAAGAACAAGAATGATTTTTTTTTAATTGGGAATATGGGAGCAGTGAATTACCCTACACGATTTTCGAAAAGCTAATGAAGGAAAATAATATTGAAACATATGGTGGAGATAAAAATAATAATAATATCTTGAAACACTTAAGAACAATTAGGCAAATCCGATTTAGACCTTTACAATCAAATTACAACAAATTGATATTTTGTTTAATAATAATTTAATAGCAGAAATGAAGTATATTTTATTGTAAGAATATATCAATAAAAGTTACATTATTAATTATAAAAATTATAAGACTATCCTGCATTTAATTTTTTCTATTAATATTTAAATTTTTTTTATTTCTCTCACCCTTATTTCTCTCATTATTATTTTATTCTTCTCATAAATCTCTCAAATTATTTAATTTTTTCAATTTTCTCATTTATAGTATCTATATAAAAACCACATTAATCTTTTGAAAGATATTTTTTCAAATTGGGAATATGGGAGCAGTGTATTACCCTACACGATTTTTCGACCCCTTATCCATAACCTTAGACCCTTAACTATCAACCTTAATGTTAAACTTAACCTTAACTTTACCCTTAACCTTAACCTTAACCTTATCCCAAACCCAAACCAAAACCCAAACCTTAACCTTAATCTTAACCTAAACCCAAACCTTAACATTAACCTTAACCTTAACCTTAAACCTAACCTTAACATTAACTTAACCTTAAAGTTAACCTTAACCTTTAACTTTATTTTTAACTTTACCTTTACCTTTACCCTTACCTTAACCTCAACTTGAACCTTAACCTTGACCTTAACCTTGACCTTAACCTTAACCTTAACCTTAACCTTAAACTTAACCTTAACCTTAACCTTGACCTTAACCTTGACCTTAACCTTAACTTTAACCTTAAACTTAAACTATACCTTAACCTTAACCCTCAACCTATTATCCATAACCTTAACCCCTTAGCTATTAACCTTATTCTTAACCTTATCCTTAGCCTTAGCCTTAACCTAACCTTGACCTTAAACTTAACCTTAATCTAAACCTTTATCTTAACCTTAACCTTATCCTTAACATTAACCTTAATCCTAAACATAACATTAAACTTAAGCTTAAACCTTACATCTTAAACCTTAAACCCTAATCTTCATCATCACCTTAACCTTAACTTTAATCTTAACCCTTAACCTTTAACCTTAAACCTTACCTTGACCTTGAACCTTAAACCTTACAACCTTATCTTTATCTTCACTTTAACCTTCACCCTTAAACCTTAAACCTTTGTTGGCATATTGCCCCCATCGATAAGTTGTTTTAATGTGACAAATCCTCTATTGTTTAGTGTGCTAATTATACTTTATTTATATTCTTTATCTAGCACTCTAATTCATCAAAAAGCACAATCTTTATCATTTAGATCAAAGCTTTATTATCATATCCTAAGAAGCTAATTTTCATACCAATACTTTTAACCTTATCTTATGTATACTTGAGAATTAGCTTTCATGATCAACTACATAGTTTCTTAAAATGATGTTTACTACAACTCTCGTGAAGAAAACTTTTCCATCCGAGCAACAAATCAAAATGTCATAATTCCCATGTCAGTAAGAACCGGGTACCCGCATTTGGTGAAACCGGGAACCCGGTTTGGTGAAGCTCAAGTCAACATCAAGCTCCTTATAGCCGTTATGTAACCGTTGCAATTGAAACCGGGTACCCGCATTTGGGAAATCGGGAACCCGGTTTGGCACAAAGTATCCCACCAACTTTATAACCGTTGGGGACTTTCTTGTGCTATAAATATGGCCTCTTTGAAGGAGAAACTTACCTCTCACACTTCAACTATTATACATATCATTCTCCTACAAAATTAGAGGTCTCAAGCTAACATAGAATCAATCCAAGCTTGATCAATCAACTTGTCATATCTACTAATTTAAGGAGTAAATCAAAGGAGCTTCAAAGTTCAATCAACTCAAGAGAAGTTTTAAGCTTAGAGTTATATCATCTCTTTAGGAGTTTATTAGCAAAGTTGTTTCACCCTTTAAACACTTACATTTATCCTCTTAAGTCTAGTTTCTTGTAATAGATAGATTAAGAGAGAATTAGAGTATCGGGAGTATACTAGGTGTCCTTGTGTTGCGATAGCACAAGAGTTTGTCCTTCGTGGTATCGAAGAGGTTGTAAGGGTTATTGTGTTCTCGACCCGGTTAAGAGAGACACGGGAGCTTAGTGAAAAGCTTGAAATCCTAAGGAGGCTTCCTTAGGTAGTGGATGTAGGGATAACCGAACCACTATACATCGTTGTGTACTTTATATCCCTACTCTATTTATTTTTCGCACTTTATATGTTTGATTACATGCTAGTATAAATATCGTAATAATCTTTACCTAGTTAATCAAACCTATTGTCATCTAGAGTAGTAAGAGATTAGAAACTCGTTTTACTTGTATCACTTATATATCAAACCTCTAGCTTATCCATTGTATGATCCCTTAAGAGTTTGATATATTAGTTGACTTAGAAGTTTCTCTTTAATACTTATAATTGTCCAAAAGATTTTTAATTAGGCATTAATCTTATTAGTAATCCTATTCACCCCCCTCTAGGACTTTCAATTGGTATCAGAGCCGAACTCTACGTGAATAGCTTAATCGTTAGTAGAGTAAACGATATGGAATTTAATCTTTTGGAAGAGTCGTCTTCTACCCGACCTCCACTTTTTGTAGGAACTTACTATTTTACTTGGAGAACAAAAATGGAGGAATTTATCAAAGCCGAAGATCCCGATCAATGGAGAATCGTTATGGAAGGTCCATTCGTTCCATATAAAGAGGAGTTAAATGAAGCGGGAGTTCTTAAGTTAAATCAAGAAGAAAAAGATTACGATGAACTCACCGATGAGGATAATGCTAAGCTCACTCAAAATGCAAAACCGATGTACACTCTAATTTGTGGAATATCCGAAGAGATTTTCTCACAAATGTTAGATTGTAATTCCGCAAAAGAGCTTTGGGATCGTTTGGAGTTTCTATATGGGATTGTCGAGAATGACGAAGAAAAAGAAAGCTTAACTCATGATGAATCTCATATCAATCCTAAACCAAACCATGAGGTAGCAATCTATCCTAACTCTTTGTCTCCTCCATATAATTATGATGATATTAGGCATATTTCATCTCTTCTAAATATTCTTGACTCTCAAATCCATTTGAATAACCTTATGTTGAAAAAGGCTAAAGTTGAGCAAAAGAATTGTTTTAATTGTTGTATCACTTTAGATGATATTTTGGGAAATACTAAAAACCCTTGTTTTGAAAATATTTTCTTCTCAAATAAAAGTCAACATCCTATGAAGAAAAATATAGAAGGTTTTGAAAAAATTGATGAAGCATTTTCCCTTTCTCTTAAAACTTTAGAAAATCATCCTTACTTGAATGTCACTCCTTTTGATTCAAATGATCTTTTCAAAGAAAAATTATATTTGAGTGATAATTTGGATATTCAAAAGAACGAGGAAAAATCGTGTTCAAAACCCTCTCATGATAGTTCTATTCGAAAAAGAAGTTCTTGCAATTATTGTGGTAAACCCGGTCATCATGTTTCTACGTGTCATTACCACAAACAACTTGAATACGGGTCTTTGATACCCTCGTGGGAAAAACCGATATGGATCGTGAAAAATGCTAATAATATTTCCGGATCCATTTCACCTTGGATACCATAGTAATATTTTATTGTAGGTGTTGAGCGTCAAGAAATTGAAATGATATACAAAAAGACGCTCAAATCTCGTAAAAGAAAAATCCAGTGAATTCTTTCCTTCTTTTCTTTTTTAGTTTGTGTTTTATTATGTGTTTATGTGCTTTATCCTCTATGTGCTAATATCTTGCAAGTCTTGACCTTTTCATACTTAAAATTGCTTAGTTTTTACATTGGGTCTTTTTGTACTTTTTAGAAAATATAGGGGTCTTTGTGCAATAAACTGTTTTCATAATTTTCGTGATTTCCTTTTCATATTTTTTCATAACAAAAATTATTTTGGAAGTTTTATAACATTTCTAAACTATTGGGGAGCTTTCGAATTGGTTTCGGGTGTTTTTGCAAAATGCTTTTTTCCATTTTTAACCCTTTTCGTCGAGGCCTACGAAAGGAAACCGGGTACCCGGTTTTGGTGAATGCGGGAACCCGGTTCCAGTGCTGTGTACAACCCGATCGGTCAAAACCCTTGGTCTTCTCTCTTATTCTTTCACTCCTCAAAACGTTTTCTTCTTCTCTCTCTCTCAAAAAAACGAAACCCATCTTCAAAACCCTAACCCACTCCATTAAACCTTCATCATCTCTTTGGCCATGGCTTCCAAAGACAAAGCTCACATGGTTTCTTCTTCTTCCAAAGCTTCAAGAGCTTCAAGAGCTTCTAAAAATAAAAGAATCATAGATGAAGAAGATGAAGAAATTGAAATGGATTCAACTTATGAAGATGAAGAAGATGATTTAGACATTGGAGAAGAACCCTCAAAACATAGAATGGTGAGGAAAAACATCAAGATTCTTTGGGGAAGATCAATTTCATCTCTTTCACTAAATGCCTCTATCTCTATGGTAAATGGCTCAAATTCTAATCTTTTCCATTTATTTCAATTTCAAGGATTAGATTTCTTCCTATCTTTAGAAAATAATTCTTATCAAACCTTGGTTAGTGAATTTTACAAAAATATCAATCCTCTAGATTGTGAATCTTGCTCTTTCAAAACAATTGTGTCAAACAAAAACCTTTCAATTAATCCAAAAACCATTGAAAAAGCTTTTAAACTTCAAAATAGTGGATATGAAAATTCTATTGTCTCGGGTTGGAATAGAAGTAAAGAACTTATTGATATCCCTTTGAAAAACGAGGTTGAAGCTTTTATGTCTTCGAAAATGATTCAATTCCATACTCAACCTTGGTTATCTAGTTTATTCTCTCCGGATATTCGATTGGCTCATAAAATTGTCTTGTTTTGTCTTTTGGGAAAAGATAGAAAGGATGGAACAATTGCTCCCTATGAAGCAATCCTTTTATTTCATCTTTATTCAAAAAGGCCTATCAATTTTTGTAAAATTTTCATTCGTAACTTGGATTATCGTGCTCATTCGAGCTCCACTTTACCATACGGGATTGCTCTTAGTTATCTCTTGGTCAATGTTAAGAAAATATCTCCCTCTCTTGACCCTCGTGATTTTGAACCAACTTGGAGGTTTGATATTCCTTTTTTGAAAACTATGAAAATCTTCATTTACAATGGAGAATACATTGATAAACATATTTTTGATCATCTTCCCGAAAATCTTCGAAAAACTATCTTGAAAAATGTTGGGCTAAATATCACCTCCTCGGGTCCCACTATTGAGTCTCTTAACATTCCTTCCCGTGAGGTTATGCCTATTGATCCTCCTCCGTTTTATCATACTTCCCGTCCTAAATCTTCTATTGGTTCTTCTTCAAATTTTGCTACTAAAGATGATCTTGATAAAGTTGAATCTACCTTGGTAAATGTTTTCAAAGAGGGTTTTGCGGAAATTAAAGGATGGTTTGAAAACATGAATAATCGAATTGAGGGTTTGAAGAACGAAGTTTCATGTCTTCGTGATGATGTTGGAAGTGGAAGAAGGTCTAGGAGTCGCTCTCCTCGGAATTCTTGATTATCTCGCTTGGAGTTTTTGGGGTGCTTTTTCAAAAAAAAAAAAAAATTAACTTCGTTATCTTTTAGTATTTGTTTTTATTTCATGTCTTTAGTCTCGTTTGTTGAATTTGCTTTGTATGAACTTGTTTACTTTCGTATTTTGTTAGCTTGATCTCTCTATGTTCCGGTTTATAACGATTTGACATTATGGTTTATGTTTATGAATTTGTTTTGATTTTGATTGGCTGTGTTTTGGATTAAATTAGTTATGTTGGATTATGTTTTGGATATTTGGATAATTTGATTTGTTTAGAATTGTTATGGATATTTGGTTATTTCATCTTATTAATGATGTTATGTTGCTAACGGTGTTCTTGATGATATAGGTGTTATTGCGCTTCAAATTGTCAAAAATTGCACTTTAGGCCCTTGATTTAATTCATTTTGCATTTAGGTCTCTATATTTCTAAAATTGGTTTTTGGACACTATAATTTGGGGAAAATACATCTTAGCCCCTTTACTATTCAAAATTGGTATTTACCCCTTGTATTTTTAAAACCTTGTCTTAGGATCTTTTTGTTACTAACAAAGGGTGAGAAAATCTTAAATAAACTTTTTTTAAGTGGGTTTGCCCCCTAAACTCCTTTAAAAATAAATCTCCCTTTTCAACTATCTTTAGAACTAAAATGTTTAACTCTTTTTTAAAAAGATCATTAATCTCACTATCTATATCTTATGATTACATAATCACTTGCACTAATCTCGTTTGATGTTAAAAGCTTGGAGTGTATCCTTTTAACACCATATTGTTTACGCTTTTGCAAGAAAGCTAAAAAGATATAAACTCTTTCGTTCTTGAAGTTGGTAAAATATCTATCCCTTATTTTTTTCTTTCATGCTTCATCAAATTGATCTTTGTGCATTTCAATTAGTTAAAATGTTTTCTTTGCTCTAAACTTATAAACTTTTTATATTGTTTTCTAAAAACTATTCACTTGAGTTTTAGCTCTTCTTCTTTAGTTATGGGTTATACATTTAGTATCCCGTCTTTTTGATGAAGACAAAGGGGGAGAAATATGTGCACTAAAACTTTCCAAATTGCACTTTACAAAACTCACAAATGCATATCATTTTCATAAAAATACACTTTGACTTGATGCTTGTTGTGAGGGGGAGTTAGACTCCATATGTGCTTTATTCCTTAACATCTTGTATGCACATTGATAGGGGAGCATAACTCCTTTAGAGATTAAACTTTCATATCTTTCCTAAGGGTGTTTTAGTGAAGGATTTGTCATCATAAAAAAGGGGGAGATTGTTGGCATATTGCCCCCATCGATAAGTTTTTTTAATGTGACAAATCCTCTATTGTTTAGTGTGCTAATTATACTTTATTTATATTCTTTATCTAGCACTCTAATTCATCAAAAAGCACAATCTTTACCATTTAGATCAAAGCTTTATTATCATATCCTAAGAAGCTAATTTTCATACCAATACTTTTAACCTTATCTTATGTATACTTGAGAATTAGCTTTCATGATCAACTACATAGTTTCTTAAAATGATGTTTACTACAACTCTCGTGAAGAAAACTTTTCCATCCGAGCAACGAATCAAAATGTCATAATTCCCATGTCAATAAGAACCGGGTACCCGCATTTGGTGAAACCGGGAACCCGGTTTGGTGAAGCTCAAGTCAACATCAAGCTCCTTATAGCCGTTATGTAACCGTTGCAATTGAAACCGGGTACCCGCATTTGGGAAACCGGGAACCCGGTTTGGCACAAAGTATCCCACCAACTTTATAACCGTTGGGGACTTTCTTGTGCTATAAATATGGCCTCTTTGAAGGAGAAACTTACCTCTCACACTTCAACTATTATACATATCATTCTCCTACAAAATTAGAGGTCTCAAGCTAACATAGAATCAATCCAAGCTTGATCAATCAACTTGTCATATCTACTAATTTAAGGAGTAAATCAAAGGAGCTTCAAAGTTCAATCAACTCAAGAGAAGTTTTAAGCTTAGAGTTATATCATCTCTTTAGGAGTTTATTAGCAAAGTTGTTTCACCCTTTAAACACTTACATTTATCCTCTTAAGTCTAGTTTCTTGTAATAGATAGATTAAGAGAGAATTAGAGTATCGGGAGTATACTAGGTGTCCTTGTGTTGCGATAGCACAAGAGTTTGTCCTTCGTGGTATCGAAGAGGTTGTAAGGGTTATTGTGTTCTCGACCCGGTTAAGAGAGACACGGGAGCTTAGTGAAAAGCTTGAAATCCTAAGGAGGCTTCCTTAGGTAGTGGATGTAGGGATAACCGAACCACTATACATCGTTGTGTACTTTCTATCCCTACTCTATTTACTTTTCGCACTTTATATGTTTGATTACATGCTAGTATAAATATCGTAATAATCTTTACCTAGTTAATCAAACCTATTGTCATCTAGAGTAGTAAGAGATTAGAAACTCGTTTTACTTGTATCACTTATATATCAAACCTCTAGCTTATCCATTGTATGATCCCTTAAGAGTTTGATATATTAGTTGACTTAGAAGTTTCTCTTTAATACTTATAATTGTCCAAAAGATTTTTAATTAGGCATTAATCTTATTAGTAATCCTATTCACCCCCCTCTAGGACTTTCAATTGGTATCAGAGCCGAACTCTACGTGAATAGCTTAATCGTTAGTAGAGTAAACGATATGGAATTTAATCTTTTGGAAGAGTCGTCTTCTACCCGACCTCCACTTTTTGTAGGAACTTACTATTTTACTTGGAGAACAAAAATGGAGGAATTTATCAAAGCCGAAGATCCCGATCAATGGAGAATCGTTAGGGAAGGTCCATTCGTTCCATATAAAGAGGAGTTAAATGAAGCGGGAGTTCTTAAGTTAAATCTAGAAGAAAAAGATTACGATGAACTCACCGATGAGGATAATGCTAAGCTCACTCAAAATGCAAAACCGATGTACACTCTAATTTGTGGAATATCCGAAGAGATTTTCTCACAAATGTTAGATTGTAATTCCGCAAAAGAGCTTTGGGATCGTTTGGAGTTTCTATATGGGATTGTCGAGAATGACGAAGAAAAAGAAAGCTTAACTCATGATGAATCTCATATCAATCCTAAACCAAACCATGAGGTAGCAATCTATCCTAACTCTTTGTCTCCTCCATATAATTATGATGATATTAGGCATATTTCATCTCTTCTAAATATTCTTGACTCTCAAATCCATTTGAATAACCTTATGTTGAAAAAGGCTAAAGTTGAGCAAAAGAATTGTTTTAATTGTTGTATCACTTTAGATGATATTTTGGGAAATACTAAAAACCCTTGTTTTGAAAATATTTTCTTCTCAAATAAAAGTCAACATCCTATGAAGAAAAATATAGAAGGTTTTGAAAAAATTGATGAAGCATTTTCCCTTTCTCTTAAAACTTTAGAAAATCATCCTTACTTGAATGTCACTCCTTTTGATTCAAATGATCTTTTCAAAGAAAAATTATATTTGAGTGATAATTTGTATATTCAAAAGAACGAGGAAAAATCGTGTTCAAAACCCTCTCATGATAGTTCTATTCGAAAAAGAAGTTCTTGCAATTATTGTGGTAAACCCGGTCATCATGTTTCTACGTGTCATTACCACAAACAACTTGAATACGGGTCTTTGATACCCTCGTGGGAAAAACCGATATGGATCGTGAAAAATGCTAATAATATTTCCGGATCCATTTCACCTTGGATACCATAGTAATATTTTATTGTAGGTGTTGAGCGTCAAGAAATTGAAATGATATACAAAAAGACGCTCAAATCTCGTAAAAGAAAAATCCAGTGAATTCTTTCCTTCTTTTCTTTTTTAGTTTGTGTTTTATTATGTGTTTATGTGCTTTATCCTCTATGTGCTAATATCTTGCAAGTCTTGACCTTTTCATACTTAAAATTGCTTAGTTTTTACATTGGGTCTTTTTGTACTTTTTAGAAAATATAGGGGTCTTTGTGCAATAAACTGTTTTCATAATTTTCGTGATTTCCTTTTCATATTTTTTCATAACAAAAATTATTTTGGAAGTTTTATAACATTTCTAAACTATTGGGGAGCTTTCGAATTGGTTTCGGGTGTTTTTGCAAAATGCTTTTTTCCATTTTTAACCCTTTTCGTCGAGGCCTACGAAAGGAAACCGGGTACCCGGTTTTGGTGAATGCGGGAACCCGGTTCCAGTGCTGTGTACAACCCGATCGGTCAAAACCCTTGGTCTTCTCTCTTATTCTTTCACTCCTCAAAACGTTTTCTTCTTCTCTCTCTCTCAAAAAAACGAAACCCATCTTCAAAACCCTAACCCACTCCATTAAACCTTCATCATCTCTTTGGCCATGGCTTCCAAAGACAAAGCTCACATGGTTTCTTCTTCTTCCAAAGCTTCAAGAGCTTCAAGAGCTTCTAAAAATAAAAGAATCATAGATGAAGAAGATGAAGAAATTGAAATGGATTCAACTTATGAAGATGAAGAAGATGATTTAGACATTGGAGAAGAACCCTCAAAACATAGAATGGTGAGGAAAAACATCAAGATTCTTTGGGGAAGATCAATTTCATCTCTTTCACTAAATGCCTCTATCTCTATGGTAAATGGCTCAAATTCTAATCTTTTCCATTTATTTCAATTTCAAGGATTAGATTTCTTCCTATCTTTAGAAAATAATTCTTATCAAACCTTGGTTAGTGAATTTTACAAAAATATCAATCCTCTAGATTGTGAATCTTGCTCTTTCAAAACAATTGTGTCAAACAAAAACCTTTCAATTAATCCAAAAACCATTGAAAAAGCTTTTAAACTTCAAAATAGTGGATATGAAAATTCTATTGTCTCGGGTTGGAATAGAAGTAAAGAACTTATTGATATCCCTTTGAAAAACGAGGTTGAAGCTTTTATGTCTTCGAAAATGATTCAATTCCATACTCAACCTTGGTTATCTAGTTTATTCTCTCCGGATATTCGATTGGCTCATAAAATTGTCTTGTTTTGTCTTTTGGGAAAAGATAGAAAGGATGGAACAATTGCTCCCTATGAAGCAATCCTTTTATTTCATCTTTATTCAAAAAGGCCTATCAATTTTTGTAAAATTTTCATTCGTAACTTGGATTATCGTGCTCATTCGAGCTCCACTTTACCATACGGGATTGCTCTTAGTTATCTCTTGGTCAATGTTAAGAAAATATCTCCCTCTCTTGACCCTCGTGATTTTGAACCAACTTGGAGGTTTGATATTCCTTTTTTGAAAACTATGAAAATCTTCATTTACAATGGAGAATACATTGATAAACATATTTTTGATCATCTTCCCGAAAATCTTCGAAAAACTATCTTGAAAAATGTTGGGCTAAATATCACCTCCTCGGGTCCCACTATTGAGTCTCTTAACATTCCTTCCCGTGAGGTTATGCCTATTGATCCTCCTCCGTTTTATCATACTTCCCGTCCTAAATCTTCTATTGGTTCTTCTTCAAATTTTGCTACTAAAGATGATCTTGATAAAGTTGAATCTACCTTGGTAAATGTTTTCAAAGAGGGTTTTGCGGAAATTAAAGGATGGTTTGAAAACATGAATAATCGAATTGAGGGTTTGAAGAACGAAGTTTCATGTCTTCGTGATGATGTTGGAAGTGGAAGAAGGTCTAGGAGTCGCTCTCCTCGGAATTCTTGATTATCTCGCTTGGAGTTTTTGGGGTGCTTTTTCAAAAAAAAAAAAAAATTAACTTCGTTATCTTTTAGTATTTGTTTTTATTTCATGTCTTTAGTCTCGTTTGTTGAATTTGCTTTGTATGAACTTGTTTACTTTCGTATTTTGTTAGCTTGATCTCTCTATGTTCCGGTTTATAACGATTTGACATTATGGTTTATGTTTATGAATTTGTTTTGATTTTGATTGGCTGTGTTTTGGATTAAATTAGTTATGTTGGATTATGTTTTGGATATTTGGATAATTTGATTTGTTTAGAATTGTTATGGATATTTGGTTATTTCATCTTATTAATGATGTTATGTTGCTAACGGTGTTCTTGATGATATAGGTGTTATTGCGCTTCAAATTGTCAAAAATTGCACTTTAGGCCCTTGATTTAATTCATTTTGCATTTAGGTCTCTATATTTCTAAAATTGGTTTTTGGACACTATAATTTGGGGAAAATACATCTTAGCCCCTTTACTATTCAAAATTGGTATTTACCCCTTGTATTTTTAAAACCTTGTCTTAGGATCTTTTTGTTACTAACAAAGGGTGAGAAAATCTTAAATAAACTTTTTTTAAGTGGGTTTGCCCCCTAAACTCCTTTAAAAATAAATCTCCCTTTTCAACTATCTTTAGAACTAAAATGTTTAACTCTTTTTTAAAAAGATCATTAATCTCACTATCTATATCTTATGATTACATAATCACTTGCACTAATCTCGTTTGATGTTAAAAGCTTGGAGTGTATCCTTTTAACACCATATTGTTTACGCTTTTGCAAGAAAGCTAAAAAGATATAAACTCTTTCGTTCTTGAAGTTGGTAAAATATCTATCCCTTATTTTTTTCTTTCATGCTTCATCAAATTGATCTTTGTGCATTTCAATTAGTTAAAATGTTTTCTTTGCTCTAAACTTATAAACTTTTTATATTGTTTTCTAAAAACTATTCACTTGAGTTTTAGCTCTTCTTCTTTAGTTATGGGTTATACATTTAGTATCCCGTCTTTTTGATGAAGACAAAGGGGGAGAAATATGTGCACTAAAACTTTCCAAATTGCACTTTACAAAACTCACAAATGCATATCATTTTCATAAAAATACACTTTGACTTGATGCTTGTTGTGAGGGGGAGTTAGACTCCATATGTGCTTTATTCCTTAACATCTTGTATGCACATTGATAGGGGAGCATAACTCCTTTAGAGATTAAACTTTCATATCTTTCCTAAGGTGTTTTAGTGAAGGATTTGTCATCATAAAAAAGGGGGAGATTGTTGGCATATTGCCCCCATCGATAAGTTGTTTTAATGTGACAAATCCTCTATTGTTTAGTGTGCTAATTATACTTTATTTATATTCTTTATCTAGCACTCTAATTCATCAAAAAGCACAATCTTTACCATTTAGATCAAAGCTTTATTATCATATCCTAAGAAGCTAATTTTCATACCAATACTTTTAACCTTATCTTATGTATACTTGAGAATTAGCTTTCATGATCAACTACATAGTTTCTTAAAATGATGTTTACTACAACTCTCGTGAAGAAAACTTTTCCATCCGAGCAACGAATCAAAATGTCATAATTCCCATGTCAATAAGAACCGGGTACCCGCATTTGGTGAAACCGGGAACCCGGTTTGGTGAAGCTCAAGTCAACATCAAGCTCCTTATAGCCGTTATGTAACCGTTGCAATTGAAACCGGGTACCCGCATTTGGGAAACCGGGAACCCGGTTTGGCACAAAGTATCCCACCAACTTTATAACCGTTGGGGACTTTCTTGTGCTATAAATATGGCCTCTTTGAAGGAGAAACTTACCTCTCACACTTCAACTATTATACATATCATTCTCCTACAAAATTAGAGGTCTCAAGCTAACATAGAATCAATCCAAGCTTGATCAATCAACTTGTCATATCTACTAATTTAAGGAGTAAATCAAAGGAGCTTCAAAGTTCAATCAACTCAAGAGAAGTTTTAAGCTTAGAGTTATATCATCTCTTTAGGAGTTTATTAGCAAAGTTGTTTCACCCTTTAAACACTTACATTTATCCTCTTAAGTCTAGTTTCTTGTAATAGATAGATTAAGAGAGAATTAGAGTATCGGGAGTATACTAGGTGTCCTTGTGTTGCGATAGCACAAGAGTTTGTCCTTCGTGGTATCGAAGAGGTTGTAAGGGTTATTGTGTTCTCGACCCGGTTAAGAGAGACACGGGAGCTTAGTGAAAAGCTTGAAATCCTAAGGAGGCTTCCTTAGGTAGTGGATGTAGGGATAACCGAACCACTATACATCGTTGTGTACTTTCTATCCCTACTCTATTTACTTTTCGCACTTTATATGTTTGATTACATGCTAGTATAAATATCGTAATAATCTTTACCTAGTTAATCAAACCTATTGTCATCTAGAGTAGTAAGAGATTAGAAACTCGTTTTACTTGTATCACTTATATATCAAACCTCTAGCTTATCCATTGTATGATCCCTTAGAGCAAGACCAATGGGGTCTTCAAATGTTAAATTTGAAGACCTAAAAGTTAAAATAGATTAAAAAGCAACACCAATGGTGTTTTAAAGACTCTCCACATATAGAGATAGAGACTCAATATGTATAAATTTTGTCAAATATAGCTAGATGTATACATATTTGACATTTTGTCAAATTATACAAGATGTAGATTTAATATAAAAAAGATAAAATTAAAAATTAAAATAGATTTATTTATAGGTCATCAAAAGAAAGAAAAATCAATATATGGTAAATTAGAAAGATTTATTAATTTTGAATTAAGAAAATTAAATAGTTAATTAATTGATTAAAAAATAAATTAAATTAGAGTGATTAAATAAATTAAAATAGTATAGATTTAAGTGATTAATGAATTATCTTATATCTTTTATTTATTTATATAGGTAATATAATTTATTTATTTAATGAGATTTTAAAAAAATTTAGTTTTAAAAATATATAAATGATAATGATATAAAATAAATATGACGTCAAATATATTAAATATCATATTTAAATTTAAAATATAATTTTTAAATTAAATTTAACTTTTTAGCCAATTTTTAAATATATATCCAAATTTAATTTTTTTACATTTGAATATTAATAAAAAAAATTATTACCTATATAAAATTAGTTAATATTAAATTAATTTATTAATATAAATTATGAAATTAAAATAATGTATTTTTTATATAAAAACTCAAATTTAAAACCAAACCTTTGGTGTTGACAATAATTTAAAGACTCGATTTTAACAATGGGTCTTTAAATTAGGTCTTCAAATCTAGATTTAAAGACCTAAAATAAAGACCCCATTGGTCATGCTCTTAAGAGTTTGATATATTAGTTGAGTTAGAAGTTTCTCTTTAATACTTATAATTGTCCAAAAGATTTTTAATTAGGCATTAATCTTATTAGTAATCCTATTCACCCCCCTCTAGGACTTTCAACCTTAACCCTAGAATCTCAAGCCTTAACCTTTACATTCACATTCATCTTAAGTTTAACCTAAACCTTAACCATAACCTTAACCTTGAAGTTAAAACTTAACCTTAATCTTGAAACTTGAACCTTAAACCTTAACCTTATAATTAACCTTAACTTTAAACCTTAACCTTAACTTTCATCTTAAATGTAACCTTAATTTTAAACAGATAAAGAATCATCGCGCTAATATTCGACCTTAAACCTGGATTTTTGTTAAACTTTAAACGTTTAATCTTAAACCTTGACTCTAACTTAACCTTAATCTTAAAGTTAATTTAACCTTAACCTTGACTTAAAATTCAACCTTAACCCTTAACTTTAACCTTAAAATTAACCTCATCCTTAACCTTGACCTAAACCTTAACCCTAACCTTAACCTTAACCTAACCTTCTTCTTGATGAGTAACAAAAGAAAAACCTGAACCCTAACTTTAACCTTGACCTTCACCCTTGGAACCTGTGTTCAATTTCCATTAACAAAACAAATTTTTTTTTTAGTGTCTTCAGACACGGGTTTCTTTCAAAAAGTTCTCAACTTTGATCTGTTTGTTTATTTTTTATTTTTCGTTTTCTTTTGCTTTTTTCCATTTTGTGCACTTGACTTAATAATACTGAGAAGGCTCCTCATGTGATTTTTTTTATTGCTAAATATGAAGGCTATACTGATCACGTGATTTTTTTATTGTTGAATATGAAGGCTACTGATAAGGTGATTTTTTCATTGCTATATACGAAGGCTATTGATCTGATGATTTTTTTTGTTGAATATGAAGGCTACTGATCAAGTGATTTTTATTGTTGAATATAAAAGCTACTGATCATGTGATTCTTTTTGTTGAATATGAAGACTACTGATCAAGTGATTTTTTTTTGATGAATATGAAAACTACTGATCAGGTGATTTTATGACTCCATGATAGTAGTTGTTATTTTTTGTTATGTCAATTTTAGAAGTCCTATGGTATAGTAACATTTAGTTTGACTTAATATAAAAGAAATTACCACAAGATGAAACCTTTTTGTAAGGTTTTATCATAGCAGCTGGTGAGGAAATATGAGGCATAATTATTACTGTTCTTGAAATTTATGTGGTGAAATCAACTACTCATTCTTACTCTAAAAAATCATCTGGCATTTACTATTTCACAGGCTTAACACAATTATATTCTAACATGTGAATACACTTTTCAACTTTGTGTCCACCTGTTGACAAAAAAAACTGTGGTTTATTATTTTCCAAGTTCACCAAGCAAGTCTCGTTGAACAAAAAAAAAACTAGGCTCGCCATAGAGTATTTTAGTTGCCTACAAATTGCAACATCAGTCTAACTATTCTGTCATACGATAAGAATCAGCTAACATACGTCTCTCTGTTGTAATTCTAGGACTTGTCTAACTTTGGAACCTAAGAGAATCAAAGAAGGTTAGTATTAAAATGGAACTCTTCTTTTTAATTTTATTATTATTTTTTATATGTATGTACCGTTCGTGCTAAAGTTATACTTATACATATGAATTATGATACTTTAAAAAAAAGACTTGCTCGGCTGTAATTAGATGATTATGCTAACATATGGTTGAGTTTAGATTAGTATTATACAATAAAAGAATAAGTATGGGTTCTGTAATCAGTTAAATTTATTGAAATGTTTTTGAGACTCTAAACTAAAAATTGATAATTAATTATGGGTCTTTCAATGATCTATCGTTACTGATGTCTCCTCATTTGTGATAGATTAATGTTAGGATGAGACATCATTTTAAGTGATTTAGAAGTCAATAATGTCGATTTTCTTGAGTTTTAGTGCACTTTCCTATTTTGAGTCTTGATTTGTAGAATTATTATTTTTAGAGCATATTGGGTTTAATTGTTTATTTAGTGTGTAGCTTTAAAGATAATTATGGAGCTTAATTAGAGTCCAAGTCAAAGACAACAACTTATGGAAAGAGATTTGCATGGTAATTGGAGATAAGGAAACAAAAGCTAAAAAGATGGAAAAGGAAAAGCTGCCTAAATCTGGGATTCTGCATACACGTCCAAAGATATGCGTTTTTACCTAAGAAATAGGTCGAATCTGGTGATTTCCTTTTAAAGGGTCAAGATAATTCTGTTACGATTCTTTTGGTATCTTATGGAGCTCAAACCGACCAATAACGAAGAAGATATGCTCAAAACGGTCCAGCAGTGTTTATCTTTATTTCCATACGAATTTGAGTTGGGCTAGAAGTCCAATACCTTACCTCTTCCTCAAGAAAACGAATTAGGTCTTCTAAACACCTATAAATACACCCTTATATATTACTTGTAAATCATCCTTGCCTCATAGTAATTAGTTCTTAGAGTTTTATTCTTCCAGTTTATTGTAGAGAGCAAGATGATGTCTTTTGTAATTTCTTTTAGTTTATTTCCTTCAGGTATGAACTAAACTCCCCATAGCTTGGGTTTTGCATATGTATAATCTATGAATTCTAATTCTTCTATCTAAGTTTCTTTGGGAATTATATGTTTTAATTTGATATTAGCTACTTACTTCATATTTGTTTATGTGTTTTGATTTAATGTCTTTCCTAGAACTGATCACTTTAGGATTGTTTTAATAGTAGTTAGATGGTCTCCTTGACAGGGTGTTTAACTATTGAACCACCACATAATGTCTAGTGTCGATATTAGTTATGACAAAACATGATTCTAACTAGATAGTCATTAGGGTTTGTTTTAACCACCATATCACCAGGATTGCAGTATTTGCTTAGGGCCTTAGTGGCGTTTGATAACCCTAAGATAAAACACTTCTTGGTTGTGCCGTAGCCCCCTTAGTCGCTCTCAAGGTCTAAGGTATGAGAATTTAGAATCCTGACTAAGTATACCAAGAGCTAATATTCTCGCTTATTAACTAGATTTATAGATTGAATTAGAAGGATTAGTGCATACTAGCAAAACCTGAGCTATACTTCTCATCTCATATTTCTTATCTTTTATTTTATTGTCTTTACTTTCTTAGTTTTAATTAGTAATCTCGAAATCTATTTGTTTTAATTTACTGTCTTCTAATTATTTACTTTTACTCGTTATTCCTACTCACGCTATTAACACACTTAAGTCCCTGAGAACGAACTCTACTTACTAACTAAAACTTGCATACGTCCTGTAATACTTGCAGTACTGTGCCTGTCTAGGGTGAGAGTGCGTAGTTTCTTGGCTTATTTTAATCTTATTTTTATCACACCCTAGACACCACCAAGTTTTTGGCGCCGCTGCCGGGGACTTGTGTCTCGTTAGCGTGTGGGTTATCTATTTCGAGTAGTAGTTTTTAATTAGTTTTTACTTTTTAATTTTTAGTTTTATTTTTCCAGATTTACGCTTGTGGTTTGCTTTAGTCTTTTTCAGGTTTCACAGTGTTTAATTCTTGGCCTCCTTTGTCAGAGCCTGAGAGGAGCTTCAGACCTTACAACAAACGAGTTCGTGAGGAAAGAGCCTTGAGAAGAGTAATGGCAGCCCAAGATCCACCACTTGGTGTACCCCTTGGTGGAGTTCAGAATAATCAACCAGGGATCCAACAACAAGATCCACCACCTGGTGTACAATTACCAGCAGGAGGAGGTAATGGGCAGAATAACCAGAATAATCAACAGAACCAAGTTGAACAAGACCTTCCTGGCCTTAATGTACCGTTCCATGTTCAACCCATCGGTTACCGCCCTCCTGAGATTCCGAATATCAAATTTAGACCCGATTCGGGTATGCTCAGTCAATTCCAAAGTTTCGGACTCTATACTGGTACAGCAATACAAGATCCGGTAAAAGCGATTCAGAAGTTCATGCAGATTTGTGATGCCTACATTACTCCTGGCATTACACGCGAGCAACTGTATTGTCATATGTTTTCGTTTTTCTTGACCGGAAGAGCTAGCGATTGGCTAGAAAGACAACCACATGGAACCATTCATTCTTGGAGAGAACTTCAAGCTGCGTTCTTTAACCGATTTTATCCGAAGAGCATGTGACTTAAAGATCAAACCGAGCTTGCAAGATTTTGCCAAGAGGATGGAGAAACAGTGGGAGAAGCACAGACAAGGTTTCAACAAAAATTAACTAGATGTCCGCTCCATGGTTATACACCTGCTCTACAACTTGCTATGTTCTATGAAGGTATTAATGATAAAGGTAGAGAGAAGGTGGATAACATTGGAAAGGGTAATTTTGTGTCCATGAATCACAATGAAGCTTCCGAGGTTTTGGAGAATATTATGGAACAAGAGAGAAGCTGGCCTTCAACGCGAGCTTCTGTAGCAAAGACCCGAGGAACGCTTCGTTTAGATGCAGAAACTGCGAACTCATCTCAAATATCCGCTTTAGAAAATCAAATGAAGGAGCTGAAAATTGCGATGGAAAAGAATTTAGCCGCTACAAAGGTAGTACAAGAAGCACAAGGTTGTCAACAATGTGGAGTTAACGATCATACATGGGAAGAGTGCGAATCAAATCCACAATCTGTTTACTTTATATCTAACCGATGGGGTAACCGAAACCATCCGAGTATGCAGTATTCAAATCCACAAGGGGCCGCCAATCTTGGTCATTATCAACTGCGCCCCTTGAACAACTCTTTCCAACAGAGAGGTCAGTATCAAAATCAATATCAGAATAGACCTGCTCCCCCACAACAACCTACTCAAGATGCCTATACCGATTCTTTAGATCAGAAAGCTTTACCTCAGTATCCGCAAGAAGGATCTATGGACAATCAACAGATAGTACAAGCTCTAGACTGCTTGACCACGACTATAAACGCTCAGGATGAAAAAGTCCGAGGACACGATGCCATACTTTAGATGTTAAGTACTCAAGTAGAACTATTAAACAAAGTGTTAACAAATGTAGTAGAACAAAAGGAAGTAAAGGCCATCGAAGGAGGTGAAAACAATGTTGGGTTCGAAGCTTGCAAGGCTATTTGCCTTGAAATTGAAGAAGCAAAAGAAGAAATACCACATGCTGCCGTTAGTTCCGTGGAAGTTCCGAATACTAAAGAAGAACCAACCAAGTCTAGCCCCGTGGAATCTGACTATTCTGAAGTTTATGTGGAGGACGATCAAGAGAAAGCTGAATTTATACAGCTACTGAGAAAGATGCAAGAGGAAATTCGATCGGTAGTAGATTACGCAGCTGAACTGGCTAAAGCGAAAGAGGAAGAAGCCTCAAAATCAGAAGATGAAGTTGCACCTGCTGTGCATGAAGAAAAAGAAGAAGAGAAGGTGGAATCGCCACCTATTGTTCAACTAGTGTCATCAACTATTCCTGATACAAATCCTAAAGATGACACTGTACTCAAGACATTTGTAGAGGCGTACCAACCTGAAAATATTAACGCCCGAATGCTTGAGATTGCGAAGAGAGGACTTACACCGCAACAAGTTTATACGCAAATTATTCCTGAGAAGGAGGCGAGTATAGGGATCCCAAGAGAGAACCTGAGGGTTTCAAGAAGAATTGAAAGAGAGCTACCAACAAAGCTTAAAGATCCGGGAAGTTTCAACCTTCCTATTCAATTACATGGTATGCTCAAAGTGAAAGCGATGTATGATGTGGGTTCTGGTGTGAATCTTATGCCTAAGTCCGTGTTCGAGAGACTTGGACTTCAGAAATCAGAGAAAACTCCAGTGAAGTTGCAGTTTGCTGACAACTCAGTTAAAAGGACATGGGGAACAGTGGAGGATGTCTTAGTCCGTGCAGGTAATATCGCCATCCCTACTGACTTTGTTATTCTTGAGTTTGATGCAGATAAGCAGGTTCCGATCATACTTGGACGACTTTTCATGGCCACAAGTCAGAGTGTGATCAACTTCCAAGAAGGGACCATCACCCTTCATGCAAAGAATGTATCCGAGACCTTCTATGTCTTGGGTAAGAAACCAAGGAAGTTAGATGCCACAGTTCCTGTTATCCACAGCCTTTCACATCACAAAGTTCCTCCTGAGGAGATCCACTTAAAGCCTGTGGATACTGAGCCAGACATTGAGTTTGGGGTTGGCCATGAAGTTCTATGGAAAGCTCACAAACGAGAGAATAGGCCACGAAGTTTCAAAGACTCGTGGATGGGACCATTCATTATCACTAAGGTTGTTTCAGCCAAGGTGATAGAAATTCGCCCCAAAACTGGGGTCAAGCGCAGATTAGTGGACGTTCATAGCCTTACTCGTTGTTGGGGAGGCTATATTCGCAAATCTTGACAGAGGTAACACGTCTAACTTTGAAAGACGTTAAACAAAAGTGTTGTACGGGAGACAACCCGTAGTTTTTTTTAGTTTTTATGTCTTTTACGTTTTTAGTTTAAGTTTATTATAGTTGTTTTTAGTTGATAATGCATATTTGAGAAAGGTATTAGTGTTTTTGGTGTGTAGGAATTGGAGAAATCGAGTTAGGGAACGCAAGGAAAATTTTCGGAGCGAAGGATTAACCCCCGCGGACTACCCCCTAGTCTGTGCCCTGGTCCGCAGGGTCAAAACCCGTACCACGGGTGGAGCCACGGGTTAGATCCAGAAACCGAGAAAAATCGACTTGCGGACTACCCCATGCACCGCGCCATGGTCCGCGAGGCACAAACGCGTGCCACGGGGTAGATCCACGGGTATTTTGACGTGGAAAGCTATAGAAGGCGCGGGGTACCCTCCGGTGTACCGCGCCCTGGTCCGCAGAGCAAAAACACGTGCCACGGGGTTGTACCACGGGTATTATCCAGTGGGTAAAATTTTTCGAGCATCAGAAGCTGTGGTGTACCCCGCGGTACACCCCATGGTCCGCACGAGCCGCTAGAGAGAGAAAAGAAAGGGTTTCAAGTTATAAGAAGATGTAATGCTCATAATTCCGAATTTTATAAACCTAAAGCCTCTTTCTCATCTCCAAAACTCTCCTAACTCCATTGAAGCTCATCAAAACCTTCACCAATCACCAAAACACTACCCAATCATCAAGAAAAAAACATCAAATCTTCTCTCCACATCATCACAAGAGAGGATCAAACACCCAATCTTCACCAAATCCATTCAAATTGAAGAATCAAAGAGCCAAAATTTCAAAATTCATCCTACAATTTCTTAAATCCAAGTACACCCATTACAAATCCACCTTACCCACATAGAAATTCATCATCAATTTACCTATCCTAGGCCAAATCAAGCTTGTTCAACCATTAATTCACAAGTTCAAATTTCAAGGGTTGCTAAAGCTTTGAGTTGGGGGTTAATTGAAGATGACTAATAGAACAACAATTTTAGCTAACAAGAGGGAGGTGAAGAGCAACAAGGGATTGGATTTAAACAAGAAGAAATCAATTGACAAAGGTGCTAGTTCTAAATCAAAGGGTAAAAATAAAATTGAGAAGAGTGGGATACCTTTGTTTGATCGTAATGGTAAAAAGCTTTACTTTTATGCAAAGGAGAGAACACAACCTCAACAAGATCCTGCGCCCAAAGAGAAAGAGGATACTTCAAGGGCCTTGAAGACTTCTGCAGAGAAACAGTTAAAAGAACTACCTTTTGCTTATGAGAAAGTATTCAAGGAAGAAGTTGGTACAGGAGAATACAAGAGATTCTTAGAGCTTGGTGAGAAATTGGGTTGGTCTACGTTCATGGTAAGACGTTCTGAACTATGTCATGAATTAGTTTTGGAATTCTATTTAGGCCTCTTTAGCCGAGATAGTAATGGTGTTCCGATTAAAGGAAAGCTAGTTCCTTTCGCAGTTGAGGAGATTAGAAACCACTTCAAGTTTAAGAAACTGAAAGGTTTTTGCAAATTTGAAGAAGCGGTTGCTAAACGAAAAATCTTTGATGAGGAATTACTTTTTGAGCATGTATTAGACAAAGAGAAAGTGCAATCACATAAGGGAGAATTGAAGGCACCTTGGCCTTACAAATATCTTCAACCGGATGCGCGAATTTGGCACAATTTCCTTGTCCCTAATATCTTTGGAAACACACGAACTTTGGATGTGACTATGAAGTACGCTTTACTGCTGGACTGTATTTTGAGAGGAGAAGAAGTTGATGTGGCACAGTTGATCTATGAGGAGGTGATACGATTTTCGGTCTCTCTTAAATCAGTTTATAATGTTAAATTTCCTACTATGATCACGTGTCTTGTGCGAGAAGCGAATGTTACATTGGGTGAAGAAGAGAAACTCGAGTTTAAAGAGAGTTATATTGATAATGCTTGGATCAAGGATATCTTTCGAAGAGCGGGTTCTACGCAAGTCTCGAAAGAAGAAAAGGAGCAAAGTTGGCAAGAGAAGATGGAGGAGCGTTTAACGAAATTCGAAGCAGCTCAAACTTCCTTAGTCAATGATGTGGCACAAATCAATGCTAATCAAGTACACATCATGAAACTCCTTGAGCAATTAACGAAAGGTCCAGCTAATCCAACCTTGGATATCAATGATACGAGGCAATAGCCTCGAGAGTATGTTCTCTTTCTTCCTTACCATTTCTGTAAATATGCTTTTATCTGCTAATTTTAATTTCTGTTTTTCGAGTCTTTTTCAAGTCGTGGGGACACAGATCATTTTTGAGTTGGGGGTGGGGATTCGTTGTCTCTCATCTCCATTTTTCTGTTTTTGGGTGAAATTAAAATTTTTGATACATGGGAATTAGATGTAGAGTGTGTTTAATAGCTTGAACGCATAAGCTCCGTAGATTGATGATAGTAAGTAATATGTTTATGAGCTATGTATTTGTATGCTTTGAGTATTTGTAGGAAAACACACGTTGATAGTAAAGAAAAGATTAGTGAGCAATGCGATAGAAAGTATGTTCGATCTCAGGGAACCTTGAGAACTGTGTAGGCCGTGAGATCCAAGCTAGTTGAAAAACCATTTGATGAAAGTGCTAAAGGTAAGAAAATAACGAAATTACATAGTGTAGAAAGTGATTAAGGCGGTTCTTTCATATTTGAAGCCCTTGAAGCCTTTTTATACCTTCTCACCTTGTGATTTTTGATTTTATATGCTATATCCTTCTCAGCCCCTTCTAGCCTTTCTAAAGCCTTTTATTGAAACACGTTATAAGCCATATCCCTTTAGATTTTAGGACTTTTCCATATGACCCGCACTCGAATCGCGATGCTTAGACAGTTGTTTTAGAGCTTGAGTTTGGGGTGGTGGGTCCACCATTACGGGAAATGTTATTGGGGTGGGATTTTTGAGCTTACTAATTGCGCTTTGTGCTTTATATTGATGATGATTCACAGATTTTTATTGTAACCCTTTGTCGGGGTAATAGTGAATGAAAAAGAAGCTTCGAGCTAAATTTGCCAACAAGGGCATTAAAAGAAAATATATATATGAGAAAATTAGTGTGACATCTCAACATTAAAAGAGAGTCATAGCTAGAGAAATTGATTTGAAAAGAAAAGAAAATATATATATTCGGACCGGCAAAGTGGATTTTTATGTGAACATCTTAAGCTTTAATTGGGTTATTCAGGATGCTAAATTGTGCATCAAGGAATTCATTGGGTTGAGTGAGAAACGTTTTATGAGATTAACTCAAGCTCTAGGGCGATTCGTTGATGGCTAGTGAGGAGAGAGCCAAAAGCTCACTCCAAATTATCCAAATATACTATCATACCGTCCCTAAGACTACATTACAACCTTAAAGACCTTTTGATTCTTTGCTATGTAACTGAGAAGTGATTGAGCCATTAGAGAGTAGTTAAGTGGATCTTTGAATACTAGTAAAGTTCGATGAACAATCTATAGCTCTCTTGGGGAACTGAGTAAAGTCCCAATCCTTCTTACATTGCGAAACTAATCTGATCTTGAATTCAAGCCGTGTTGACTGTGGATATGAGAAGTGTACAGGTATGTAGTTTATAAAGATTATTGCATGAAATTTTCTGAGTTCTTTGCTTTAGGTTTATTCTATATATTCTGCTATGCTTTTTCCATTGTGTTAAGAATTTTATAAGTGTGTATTGATAAACTTCCCTTTGTTTTTATCTTTATTGTATCGGGACGATACAACTTTGAGTTGGGGGTCTTGATGTCTCCTCATTTTGTGATAGATTAATGTTAGGATGAGACATCATTTTAAGTGATTTAGAAGTCAATAATGTCGATTTTCTTGAGTTTTAGTGCACTTTCCTATTTCGAGTCTTGATTTGTAGAATTATTATTTTTAGAGCATATTGGGTTTAATTGTTTATTTAGTGTGTAGCTTTAAAGATAATTATGGAGCTTAATTAGAGTTCAAGTCAAAGACAACAACTTATGGAAAGAGATTTGCATGGTAATTGGAGATAAGGAAACAAAAGCTAAAAGGATGGAAAAGGAAAAGCCGCCTAAATCTGGGATTCTGCATACACGTCCAAAGATATGCGTTTTTACCTAAGCAATAGGCCGAATCTGGTGATTTCCTTTTTTAGGGTCAAGATAATTCTGTTGCGATTCTTTTGGTATCTTATGGAGCTCAAACCGACCAATAACGAAGAAGATATGCTCAAAACGGTCCAGCAGTGTTTATCTTTATTTCCATACGAATTTGAGTTGGGCTAGAAGTCCAATACCTTACATCTTCCTCAAGAAAACGAATTAGGTCTTCTAAACACCTATAAATACACCCTTATATCACTTGTAAATCATCCTTGCCTCATAGTAATTAGTTCTTAGAGTTTTATTCTTCCAGTTTATTGTAGAGAGCAAGATGATGTCTTTTGTAATTTCTTTTAGTTTATTTCCTTCAGGTATGAACTAAACTCCCCATAGCTTGGGTTTTGCATATGTATAATCTATGAATTCTAATTCTTCTATCTAAGTTTCTTTGGGAATTATATGTTTTAATTTGATATTATCTACTTACTTCATATTTGTTTATGTGTTTTGATTTAATGTCTGTCCTAGAACTGATCACTTTAGGATTGTTTTAATAGTAGTTAGATGGTCTCCTTGACATGGTGTTTAACTATTGAACCACCACATAATGTCTAGTGTCGATATTAGTTCTGACAAAACATGATTCTAACTAGATAATCATTAGGGTTTGTTTTAACCACCATATCACCAGGATTGCAGTATTTGCTTAGGGTACTTAGTGGCGTTTGATAACCCTAAGATAAAACACTTCTTGGTTGTGCCGTAGCCCCCTTAGTCGCTCTCAAGGTCTAAGGTATGGGAATTTAGAATCCTGACTAAGTATACCAAGAGCTAATATTCTCCCTTATTAACTAGATTTATAGATAGAATTAGAAGGATTAGTGCATACTAGCAAAACCTGAGCTATACTTCTCATCTCATATTTCTTATCTTTTATTTTATTGTCTTTACTTTCTTAGTTTTAATTAGTAATCTCGAAATCTATTTGTTTTAATTTACTGTCTTCTAATTAATTACTTTTACTCGTTATTCCTACTCACGCGATTAACACACTTAAGTCCCTGAGAACGAACTCTACTTACTAACTAAAACTTGCATACGTCCTGTAATACTTGCAGTACTGTGCCTGTCTAGGGTGAGAGTGCGTAGTTTCTTGGCTTATTTTAATCTTATTTTTATCACACCCTAGGCACCACCAGCTACCTACAAATGTCCCCAATTTGGATACTATCTTTTGGTATCTTTCAAACTGTGGTTTATTATTTTCCAAAATTTTAATTCCAACGAATATACTAAGTCTGATAACTCTACAAATTTATTATTAAGTGCATTCACTGAATTGTGTAAGCTATATTCGTGGACTGACCACATGGTTTCATTTTTGGTAGCCAAAATTAGTAGGGGAATTATGGAGTTGTCATATGTTAGTGTTGTTTCTTTTATTTTAGACTTTAATAAAATAATGATCATATGACAGCTGAAGCTCACATGCAGAATTTCCAAGACCCTTCTTGTGCAATTTTTGAAAAGCTTCAACTTCTATACTATTATTATACTGTAAAAGTTGTTGCTTATCATTACTAAATAAAAAGTTGCATAAGTTGAATAAAAGTAACGTTCAACCAAAACGATAGTAATTCAGGTCTGGTGATTCAAAGGATAAAGTTGCGCCTCTGAGTTAGCTAGAATTGAGGACTAGAATCAGGTGATTTGGAATTAAGACGCAAAAGTTACGGTTGTTTTAGGAGAGTGTGTACAGCAGTTACAAGATTTACTAATTGGACTTGGGCCTTAGTTACTTAATTAAGCTCATGTTTAGACCTAATCCGATTTTAAGCACTATATAAGCCCCTTTAGACCTCTTTATTCAGTACCTCTCAATTAATCTTCAAATTACATCATCTCTAGAGAGAGCGTCAAAAGGCGGAAGCAAGAGCAGGAGTTGGAGAATCTTTTTTCTTCAACAACAGCTCAAGTCATTCTCCTAATTAGGTTATTTATTTATTTTTGTTAGGAAAATGTATAATTCTAATTTCTTTTTCATTCTGTATTTAATTATGAGCTATATAATCAAATACTTGAGACTCGTATTTTGGGGATGAACCCTAGTTTCTAATTTAGTATTTTTTGATTTAGGATTATTTCTAATTTAAATTAAATTGGTTATTTCTGTATTGACTATTATTTTATGCTTATTTGCTATTTTTGATTGATGCGAGAATTAGAAATAGGTAGGGCTGTAAACGAGCCGAGCTGAGCCGAATACTAGATGTACAGGCTTGTTTGTTTAATTTTTCGAGCGGAGCGAAGCTGAGCTCAAATTTAAAAGAACCGGGCCGAGCTCAAATTTAAACGAGCTGAGCTTGAGCTTCTAACGATCCAAATCAGAAATGTTAGAACTTGTTTGTTTAACTTATAGAACAATATCTTTTAGTTGTTTTGTATGGTTGAAATGAGAAATTCATGAATAGTTGGTATTTGATGGAGTGTGTGATATGAAAATATGAAACATAACATTAATAAAAAATAAATGTCTAAAGAAATTATAAAATCCAATTTGATATTGAAGGTTTTATAATATATATAAGTATATTATATATTGATTTATAATTCATAATTTTAAACGACTCACGAGCTGAGCTCGAACAGACTCGTTTACTTATCGAGATTAAAATGAAGTTTGAGCTTGAGCTTGTTTATATTCGAGCCGATCTCGAACGAGCTTTTCTCCGAGTCGAGCTCGAGCTGCTCGCGAGCGGCTTGGTTCATTTATAGCCCTAGAAATAGGTTATAGTAATTAGGCTATTCACGAATGGCAGTGATCACCTTGACGGGGTGTTTAATTACAGAACTAGGTAATAGACGCGGGTGTTCGTTAATGATCCTACCGTGCTTGACTAACCACATAGCCAATTTAGTATAGATCTTGACCATCTGAATGTATCTTATAATCGCCCTGACGAGGTTTGTAATACTATATGATAACTTCTAAGTCTAACTTGACGGGAGATTGGAGATTGTAGAGTCCCGACTAATATAAAATACCGATTTTGCTCTTAAACAAAAACACTAAATATATGAATTTAGGCGATTCCATGGCGAGACTCAGGGTATCTTTTATCTACGTCTAATTTTTTAGCTTTGATTTATTTCCTTTCTGTTAATCTTTAGTAATTTACCTATTTGCGTTCATTAGTTTAATATTCAAAACCAAACAAGAATCTTTATCATTTATTTTTCAATTTCGCAATTACTACTACTCTTTGATAAACATTTGAGTTATACCAGTTCAATTCCTGAGAACGAAATCTCTTTATATGATTATTACTTGGAACGACCCGTAAACTTACGGTCAGTAGATTCTGTTATTTATTGTTTAATTTTATCACACCCTAGGACCCACCAAGTTTTTGGCGCCGCTGCGGGGATTGCAGCGTGTGACCTTGTGTTTAAATCCTTAAGTAGTTTTATTTTTGTTTTCTGTTTTACACTTGGTTTTGTTTTTTTCTTTCTTTCACAGGTTTATACATAGGGTAATGGTCAATAGATTCTATTAAAGATGTACATAGGATATTATCCAAATCCTGGTCCATTCGAGCATTGGGAAGACTCTTCAGGACAACAACATTGGGGTAGTAACTTCTACCAGCCACCTTATCAACACCCGCAAGAGCAAGGATGGAACAACCAATGGACCAGGAACAATCAACAACAATCACCTCATCACTATCAATAAGAGCAAGGATGGAACAATTAGTGGGTTGAAAACATTCAACACTCACCACCTTTATCACTACCAGCAAGAGAGAGAATGGAGAAATCAATGGGTTGAAAAAATATTCAACAACCTCCACCTTCACCGCAATTTTCCGAATTGAATAGAACACTTAATGAATTCATGTGCCAAAGTGAAGAGCGGAAGGCAAGAGAGGAAAATGAGGCCACATGGAAAGAAAAAGATGGTTGCGGAAGGTACCTTCCTGGATTAGTTCTTTATTGAGGTTCATTTCCACACAAACTCTTGCATAACTTAGCCCTGTGTGGTATTTTATAATCTTATCTATATGGACTGGAATCCCAAATGTAGTTGCAACTACACTAAGTCCTTCATTTGACCTCAGAAGGTACCTTCCTTAATTTTACCTACACATGAACTTTGTCCAATTCAAACTTCACAAAATAAGTGTTGGGTGTCCATTTTCTCAATATTAAAGGTATGTTGTTTATATTTCATATCTTACCCAACACATTTGAACACACTTCTTCTGTTTCAAACTTAAAATACATAAGACCTTGGTTACAGGTACTAATTATTACCTTTCCTAAAGCTTTCTGTTGAGCATTTATCATATTTGTTACCATATAATATGGGCGGCTTTGTCTAGAAACTGGCCCACAACACAGTTTTCATAGGGTTTGCATCCTTTTTCCATGATTTTGGAGAAGGTTTAACACCTACCCTTCCATTAATGATGTTTGGAGCAATATATTCCAATTCGAGTTTATATTTGATTTTGCCATAAAAAATTGAACTATAGTTGGTAATCTGAATGAAGTTGTCCTTGAAATTGGAGAACTAATCCCTTTAACAGCAAGGGGATGATGTTTAATTAGCCCTCCAATAATGTTAACCACTTGATTAACATTTACAACATTATTTTTTACCAAATCCATGTTGTATTGGGCTTTTTAAAATGTTGGAACTAGCAAAATTACTTGAAAAAACACCATATCTAAGGTTTTTGGCTACATGAGTTATTACAGTTTAGGATAATTAGCTTTTCTGTTTGTAATTACTCTTAGGACTATTTTGGTAATTTGATTTTCTAGTATATGGTACCCGATCTAGTATTTTGACTTGTTTCAACAGCTAATTCAATTAGTGTGGTTTTTGAAGCTCTACCACGAGGAGGCATTAATGTGTCATGGATGGTATCACGATAACTTGTAGAAAAGGTAAGAACAAGAGAAAAGAATAAGCGAAAAAAGACAATAAGATAGATGAATTCATAAAAAGCTGATGCGGTGAAAAGCAAAGACGGATTAGTGGAGGGGAGAAGTTTTGCGGATAGATAAATTATAATCAGAACATGCGCACTAGATCTAACTATTTAGAGAGAACTTTCATGGATTATCAATCAATTATCTATGTACTGATCATCATCAAGGCCGGTTCTTGGCATATAGGCCCAGGAAGCAACCTTTTTGGGTCCCCAAAATTTTAATATATTTAAGAGCCCTTTTTGGAGGAATTAAATATTTATATGGGTAAATATTGAATTTTAGTAAAATATTATAAATTATAAGTTCGCCTATGGGTAAAATGAAATATTTTTTCAATTAAAGATATTCGAATCTTTTCCTTCAAAAAAATCTTTTATTGTATATAATTGAACAATTTATTCATTTTTATGTCATTTGAGGAGTCGAATAATTTTTCTTAATCGATTTCGGCAAAAAAAAAGTTAGAACAGAACCAACATTAGTAAAAAGAAATAGATTTTTAATAACTTTTTAATGTATATATATAGGGGTCCCTATTATAAAATTCGCCATTGACCTAAAATATATCAGAACCGGATGATTATCATCATGTATTAAATTTAGTAATGATTTCTTTTCAAATATTAGATTGACCAACATAATCCTTATAATTCATCAAAAAAGACACTATTCAGCAAAAGTAATTTGATCGCAGAAATAATAACTCACTAAAGATGTGAATAAGAAATATAAGGTTCGAATCTCTCTTTAAACATGTCTTTAAACATGAGTAGTTTAATTCTGATTTATTTGGGAATATATATGTAAAAGTGTATATATTATGCATATAAGATTAATTGTGGTCTAGATCATCCACATTAGAAAGAAAAAAGAAACTTAGGTTGTGGAGACTGGATCACCATTGCTTCATTCCAAAGAAATATCACTCTTTAGCAACTTATTTTTTTTTTTTCAGATAATTTAGCACTTTAACATGCAAAAGTTGCTTTAATTACTATAAACATTGTTTAATATATGACCATGCAGACACTGTAGGCGGTAGACATATAAGTAACACTTAACAACATTTCGACTATTATCAATTAAGTGAGCTACTAGAAAGTAATACACGAGTTCATAAAAAGTGAATATTTGAAAAAGATGAATTGTTTAAGCATCTGAATAACATCTATAAACATGCAAAGAAAGGGGAATTCATAGCTTTTGGCAGAAGAAACGATCCAACTTCTTTTGGTATATTTCAAAGAGTTGCTCGTAGTAATACATGGCCAACATTTTGCAATCTTTAAGCTTTGTTGGATACATTTCTTGCACTTCTGATATGGATTTACTGAGCTGATACTCTGGATCACCATTAATTAAGTACCTCGCCAGCTCCGATCCACTGAAAAATAACAATACAGGTCTATAGTTAATTAACTTACAAAAATGAATATAGGGACTAAGAGTGCAATATTGTAATAATATAATAACCTATAGCGCAAGCCAAGTCCTCTCTTGAATGGCAATGAAACGTAGGTGGCTTTAAATGCAGCTATTTCTTGTCTGTAAAGTGCACAAACTGCACTCATACAAAGTTGAGGATCCTTTGTAAATGCAGAAAGCATATCACCTGCACACCTCCATGTATTGCGTTTACTAAGAGAAAAACCTTCACCATCTTCACTTTCCTTTCTCTTTCTTTTCCTTGTTTCACCAAAACTCAAGTCTGTAACTAGATAGAACACAGTTAAGCATTAATTTCCGACAGCTAAATAAAACAGAATCCAATTACATTATGAGAAAATCAAAACCCGAACTAGTTTCCAATTAAAGAAGACATAAATAAAAGAGAAGACATCAATAAATATGACAACAAATAAAATAACGTAAGTACTATAAAATAGGTAAACACATCATTAGTTAAATCATAATAGCACATTAAATAAAACACAACTATAGTTTAATACCTTCCTTCCGTGATTCATATCCATTGGCTTTGGGAAATTCTGAATACTCATTGTTGAACTTCTGTGAGACATTAATGGCGGAACACTCCTGTAAAATGTCGAAGCCAACAGTGTTGATCATTTCCTCCAATTTCAACGTCCTCTTATTCAATTCATCAAACTTCCTCTTATACTCCTCCAATTCTTCTTCTTTTTCGACTTTTTTACTTTCCAAAACCTTCATTTTCTCGATTAATTCATTATAATCTCTTTTGGACTTTGACAGATGGTCTTCGCATCTAATCTTTGCAAGCTCGGCTAATCCATGCTTCTTCTCCATAAAATCGTGATTCGACTTCATAATTTCGGTAGTTTGACGTAAGTTTTCTAGCTCTGTTTTGAAAGCATTTTCACGGTTAGTTAAGATTGTTTCGACTTTAGAATAATCGCGTTTGTGAAACGAGTGATACAGAAAACGGACGAGCTCCGGCACCGGCGACATATCGGTTATATCGAGAATTGCTTCCATTATGCTTAAACTCCTGTTAAATCAAACGGAAAGTGAAACAAAATGTGATGAAGACAGGTAACTAGAATAAGAATTTGCAGCGCGAGGACGAATGACTAAATATTGCTGCTAGAAAAAACAGAAAGTTGTAGAAGTAAGGAAGACAAGGATTGGGCGCTTCTTCTATGTAGGGGCTCCACAAGAAACCAATGGGCCCTCAAAACCGATAAAACCGACCCAACCTAAAAGAAATTCTTACCTAAACTATGACCCATGTGTGTGGGACATGGTTATAATCCATTAATATCGTGACATGTCATAAATAATAAAATAATCTATATTATAAAATAAAGATTTTTTTATATCGATCTTCTATATAAGTGGTGGGTCATAATCATTTATAGACCTATTTATGACCATTAATTTTTACTTAAAAAAATCTATATTACAAAACAAACTTTTAATTTACGGTCCTAAATGTATGATATAAATGGTGGCTGAGATCATTTTCGTCCCCACTTATCATTAATATCATTAATTATTTACTATCTTTTAAAAAAAATCCTACACATACCATCTATATTCAATCAATTACCTAAAATTAATATTTTTGGTCTCATTTCATATTTTTTTGTCTTAAACACGTTTCACGGTCAACAGCTCCGTGAAAGGCTCATTCGCGTGAAGAGCTCCCCCGTCGACATCCCCATCACCATCACTATCACCCCGGCATCACCATCATCACCGTCACCATCGGCATTAGTATCACCCCGTCGCCAATACCATCACCATCAGCATCAATCCACCCCTAACCGTGTTTCTGTTTTTTCTGGTGTTCTTTAAATTCATTCGTTTAGATATAAAGTAGTGATTCCAACACATAAATATTTGTTTTGTAATAAGGTCAGGTAATCGTTGCAAATTTTGAGCTAATTTCTAATTTAAATTAAGATTCTAATGCAACTGTTTGATATAATATGTGTATGAACACTTAACTGTTTCTTAGGTGGATACGCATAAAATGGAATGTATTGTTGTTAGGAAAGTCATTCCATCAGACAATAGTTGCCTCTCCAATGTAGTCCGGTAAAAAACCAAATGTTTCATCCTCTTTGACTTTAAAAGTGATGTTCTTAATCTGTTTTCTTGCATATGTATATGTGCGCAGATAGGTTTGTTATGGACCATGACAAAAACAAAGCGTCTAAGCTGAGACAGGTAAAACTTCTTTACTTTGATTATCTTACTAGGACCAAAATTGAAGCTACTAGGACCAAAAGAAAAACGGGCCTGATTGCATGTTTTTAGGGTTACGAATTTGAGTTGGGCTTGGAGTCCATTACTCAACCTCTCCTTCAAGAAAACGAATTAGGTCTTCTAAACACCTATAAATACACCCTTATATCACTTGTAAATCATCCTTGCCTCATAGTAATTAGTTCTTAAGGTTTTATTCTTCCAGTTTATTGTAGAGAGCAAGATGACGTCTTTCATTATTTCTTTTAGTTTATTTCCTTCAGGTATGAACTAAACCTCCCATAGCTTGGGTTTTGCATCATGTATAATTTATGAATTCTAATTTCTTTCTATCTAAGTTTATTTGGGAATTACATGTTTTAAATTGATATTAGCTGCTTACCTTTATATTTGTTTATGTGTTTTGATTTAATGATTGTTTTCCTTGCGGTGCGCAACGTTTAGGATTACCTTAATAGTAGTTAGATGATCACCTTAGATGGGTATCAAATTATTGAAACACCACATAACGTCTAGTGTCGATATTAGTCCTGACAAAACTGATTCTAACTAGATAGTCATTAGGGTATGATTTAATCACTATCACCATGTATGGAAATTGATTGCTTAGAGCCTTAGTAGCGCTTGATAACCCTATTTGAACCAGCCTCGTGGTGTGTCTGTAGCCCCCTTAGTCGCTCTCAAGGTCTAAGGAATGGGAACTTAGAATCCTGACTAAGTATACAAGAGCTAATATTCTCCCTTATTAACTAGATCTAATAGAAAGAATTAGAAGGATTAGTGCATACTAGCAAAACCTAAGCTATACTTCTCATCTCATATTCTTCGTATTTTATTGTCTTTATTTTCTTAGTTTTAATTGTTAATCTCGAAAATCTATTACTTTAATTTTCTGTCTTTTAAATAATTATTGCTTACTCGTTATTGCTACCCATCCGTATAACACACTAAGTCCCTGAGAACGAACTCAACTTATCAACTAAAACTTGCATACGTCCTGTAATACTTGCAGTACTGTGCCTGTCTAGGGTGAGAGTGCGTAGTTTTCTAGACTTAATTTTATCTTGTTTTTATCACACCCTAGGCGACACCAGTAATCCACAACTTGAGCAATTCAAATTTTTCATCAACAAAATCTTTTAGTTCACTGAAGCGTTCATCCTCCCTCTTTTCCCTTGCATTATCTCGCGCAATTGCCCTTTCCTCCATTGCGTATTCTCGTGCAATGGCCCTTTCCTCCAAATCTTCTAATGTCATAGTTGATGAACTAGCTACTGTTGTATGGGTTTGTTTTTTTCTTTTCCTAGCGGGCTCGATACTTTTCTTATAACTGAGTTTAAAATCTCTTCCACAAAACTTAATTGGTGCTTTGTTTTCTACGTACATGTCCGTCAAATCAACATTTAACCTTTCGAACAATTCCATAATCAAACGAGGAAATGGTAGAGGTTCAATACTACCCGGCTTTGCATCCATAATCTTTTCTTGACTGCGTAATATTTGAGATAACACAACAACTCCAACATCGAAAGGAACCTCTTTGTATAACCAATAGAGAACATTCTTATTTAGTAACGGTCTCCCCGAAGGGTGTCTTGTAGTGGTCGGAAGTAAGGTGTGACACGCAATTGCGTCAATAATCAACATTTTAGGCGGTATGTGTGTCTTCTTCACGGGTATGTGAGAGCAGTTCGTTGTTGGGTGGTCCCATTCTTCTATAAAACCGGGAAATAATTCTTGGATCCACAACGCATCTCTTCCTCCTTCGGTGATTAAGTTTGCGTAATCTGAACTGATTTCTTCTACTTGTTCCACATAAAGCCCGGTGTAAATAGCTGTTACGATTAAGTCCGTGATTAATTAAATTATTTTTAAAAAAATTGTACTTTTATAAATTAAAAGAAAAACATTAAAGATTAACTTAAGCAAATTTTGTATCTCATTTATAAAAACCTGTTATTATTACATTTATTTTTTTTATTTATTTATTACCGTTATTAATTAATTTATTTAAAAAAATTATTTTAACGTACAATGTTGGTTATTGTTAAACTATTAATAGAAAATTCATTTATTTGTTAACTAAAAAATTAAATTTTTTATGCCTTACAAATTAGAAAAAAACAACATATACAAATTAAGATTCCATAGTATTAGGAAACAATAAATATATGATTTATTTAATACTAGATATTGCTCGTGCCTTAAGGCACTTCGAAAAAAATCAATTAATTGTCAATTTTACTTATTTTGAGCTGACATGTTGAGAAGATATGTAATAAAAAATGCACCAAGATCAATAGCATGTGTCACAAACACCCATAATTACCAAAAAAATACACAACATCCATTCGTTAGTTGTGTGGCTCAGTTGTTGTTTAAGTTAGCTTCCGCCTAGTTAATGTTCAATAGAGGCAGTGGACAATGGATCTTGTTTAGTGTTTGTATTTCTTGTTCGACCCTTCCCTGTTGAGGGTTACTTAGGCAACCCGATGAGAAACATAATAGGTAGGTCCTACTTTTTGTAAATATCGAATTGAAAAAAAATCATCAAAATAATATACGAAAATGGCAAACGATCCATTAATGAACTTCATAGGTATCAAAATAGAGTACGGATACAACTAATATAGAAATTACTTGATATAATATAGGAAAATAATTATAAGTATTCAAAGTTTTTATTTTATTATTGCTTAGTGTTTTGATACTTAGTAGCCACCATTGGTATTTTGCAAGTTTTTTGCATCGTTAAGTACGATAAAGGTAGAAAAGTTACATGTATATCTAGGAAAAAGAACTGTGCATCTTTCAACGTGTATAATATGTTCCTAGAAGATATATAATAAACAAATTAGTGTATTTATTTGCAAATAGCTTCTTTTCTTAATACTCTTACACTTCCTGAAACCTTTCAGATTATTGATATTTATTTTACTGTATTCTACATATATAGTAATGTAATGAGAAAGCAAAGAAACAGTATAAATATACATTAAAGGAAAGGAAAAGAAGGAAAACACGAAAAAAATTGTGAAAGATCAATGTATTTTTTAGTGATACAAATCCTCAACTCGTTAAATCCATTTAGGACTCACACCAACATAACCACCTGGTTCCATCTCAATCATAATCTATACTCGCCAGTGATGCTTTGAGAAGCAAAGTAAATATAAGTTGTCACTTCTGATCCAAAATATACATTTGTTTCTCAAAAACAATTGCACAATAGTATTTTATTCTTAATTACCAATCACTGCAAGATAACATAATTAGGCCAGCAATCAAAAGAAAAATAATATAATTGAATAATACTCCACAACCAAAACGCATAAAAAATTATCCCTAAAGTCATAAAATAGAACATAAATTATTTTTGAAGAATATCATGTTAAGCGGATCATATACGAAACGAAATTTTTATCATTTTGTAAAAAAAATTAGCAACTTGGACATATAACCTGATGAGTTTGTGGTATCAAAAGGCCAACGATGTGTGGTAAAAAAGAGAAAAAAAAACATTGATGTAAAAAGGGAAAAGAAGTTTTAAATTCTTACATTATTGGATGTTAAATTTTTTATTAGATAGCCCCTTATACCGATATCTACTCAATCAACCAAGGAAGAATACGATTATAGATAAGAATTTAAACCAATATAATATAAGATCATCGCCAGCAGTTGCGCCAAATGGATATTTACTGCAAAACAATTCAATACCCAATTCACCATATGTGTAACAAACCTTTCATAGGCCTTATTTTGTGCAAGACCTGTAGTATATACCTATGTATAGATTAGGGGAAAATTGACATTGAAATCAAATAAGTCAATCGAATCAACTAACAAAATGATATAATGAAGCTAACCTCTTTAAATTTTGATGGTAAAAAGAGAAGAGCAGCTGAAGTAGAAAACCAAAAGGATTTTTCACAATTTAATTTATTAATTTCTCTCTTAAATCAAACTTGAGCTGACTATTTGGATGGTGAATTAGTGAACAACAACCTCCGAGGTTGCACATGCGCTAAAACCTAAAATGAAAAAGAAAATTAGATTATCAGTATGATACAATTAATCTTCAACAATGTGATTGGAGCTTTAAGTTCACAAAGCACAAAGGTACTTGGATAGACAACTAATGCAGAAGTGAACTAATTGCACCATTGGTCTCATATTTTACAAAATAGTCAAATATACCACTGTTTTCTCCAGAAGTAGCAAATATATTCTCGTGCTAGACATCAACTCACAACATAATTTGGGTATATACAACCATTTTGCATAACACATGGATCAATGGTGTAATTAGCTGATTGAGGAAACAATTATGCAAAAGTCGCACTGAAACTTCCTATATTATGCAAAAACTGCACTATATATCCGGTTATGTAAAAAATTGCACTATAACTCCTTATATACAAATATTGCACTATAAGACTCTGAGCAGGCATAAAAAATCACTATATGTACCCATATTATGCAAAAATTACACACAATTGGCGTTAGATGAGAGGAGTTTGAAGGAGAATATTATCCATTTTGCACTTGGCTCCAAAATAAAAATTCATGTGCACTCGTTTCAGATAACTGGAGTGGTGTACCATTATATATACACACACCTCTTGATCACGACATTCGAATTTCTAAACACTTTCACCATTATCATCTATTTCATTCCACCCTCTATTTCACATTCTTCACTACCCATAAATCAATAGCCGCTATAAAAACGGTGACCACAAAAATGATGACAAAACTATCAAAAAATAGAGCTGAATGTATGTAAAATGCCAAAGCTCCAGCCTGGAAATTGAAGAAAATTAATTATGTATTAGAGTAAACGAATTTCTAATTAAGAACAATTATGATTTTGTTTATTTTGTACCTTGAGGAATACATGAAAGAAACATATTTCGGGGTGAGCATAAATTTCCGCAGCAGGAGTAGTCTGAATAAAGGAAAAACAAATATAAAAATTATGAAATAAACTTTGATTTTTTGGTGAATATAAGAAATTTTGAGTTAATACTTCGAGTTTTGAATTGATACATAATTTAAACAACAGATATGTCACAATAATAAACATGATTTATAAGAAAATCATTTCTTAGTATTAATTAGATTGAATTCTAACAAATTATTCTGCTACCCAATACACAAAATTAAATACATACATAGATATAATTACATAGGTAAGAATGATACTTACATGATTTACATCCATAAAGGTGTGATAACTTGGTGCCTCAGGTAAATTATGTATTTTTTTAAACTGAAAATTCCATGATTACATGATGTTTGAAAAATATATTGTCATTTTACTCAACTTATTCCATTCATTCACGAATTCTTAAAGAGTAAATCTGTATTTTGGATCATCCTTGACAAATTTGTAGGTCTGTAAAATCAGGTGGTTCTAATGACTCAACTTCATCAGGTCGAAAATTCTAAAAAAGTGGTCTTGGTCTTTCATCTACTCCTGATATAATATATACAGGTAGAACCTTCTCGCCTGCTCACCTTGGATGGTAAAAAGTAATTTTATTTTTTTCACCTTTCTCGTATATCATATGATAAAGTTACCTCGAACCGGAGAGAATTAAATTGAATAGAGCTGTTATCACATTCTGTTATGGGAATATATTGTTTCCTTGTATTTTCAGATTCTAAAATATAATAATCAAATCGAAAAATTTGAGAAATCAGTAGATAGAATAGGGTTTTTATGTCAGACCTTTTCCAAATTAACCTCTTCTCCTAAAACCAAAGTCAACCGTATATAAACCACTGGGACTAGCTCAGTGGCCAGGACCCTGTCTCTCAACTAGGAGGTACAGGGTTCGAATCCCCTCAGCCGTGTTATTTCTTGAGCCCTTAAAGGGGGTAAGCAAGGGGTGCATGGTTCGAGTCTCCTCCCTGAACATGGGTAACCTAGTTCTGATTAAGTGGGAGTATGCATGAGGAGGCGTGTATATTTCCTATGAGATTAGTCGTGGTGCGCGTAAGCTGGCCCGGACACCCATACATCGAAAAAAAAAAAAAAAAGATAACAGTATATCAAATCACGAAAATCGCTTTGATAAACATAAAATTTTATGCAAGATGGCTCCTATATTATGCAAAAAAAAAAAAAAAAATTTAATGACCGTGAAGAAAATATATTTATGAGTTATATGATATGGGATATTTGAATTTATGAGAGTTATAAGGAGCCAAACGGGGTAATTTTGAGCTAAACAGGGGAAAGAGATAAAATAGGGAAAAGTAGGTAAGTTGTGTTATGTAATATAGACTTGGATTTTATACTTTCATTAAGTTTTTATTTTAGAGAAATTTAAATATACCCACTTAATGAAGAAAATGTATTAAAAAAAATGCGGTTAAGGGATTTTAGGAGTAACTAATATTAGTACGGTTAACTAATCTGGTTGGGATAAGAGGATTTAGTGAAATGGGTTAAGTGGTTAGGTTAGGTGATTTGTGTTACGTGATCTGGGTTTAAGTGACTTGGGTTTAAGTGATTTCGGTTAGGTGATCTAGTTTAAGTTAATGGGTTGTGATATGGTTTAAGTGATATGGGTTAGGTGAATGATATCATATACTTACATACTATACCCCTAAACACTTCATAAAAAACTAGAATACGCACACTAGATGTAACTATTTAGAGAGAACTTTCACGAATTATCTATCAATTATCTATGTAGCAATTATCATCACGTATTTAACTCTATAAATGATTTCTTTTGAAAATTTAGTTTAGCCAACCGAATCCTTATAATTCATCAAAAACGACACTATCCCGCAAAATCAATTTGATCGCAGAATTAATAACTCACAAATGGTGTGAATGAGAAATATAAGGTTTGAATCCTCTCCCCGAATATTAGTAGCCTACTTTTAATTTACTTGGGAATATATCTATAAAAGTGTATATATTATCCGTATATGATTAGTCGTGGTACACAAATTGGCCTAGATCATCCACGTTAAAAAAAAAACTAAGGTTGTCGACAATTGCGTCATTCTAAAGAAATATCATTCTTTAGCAACTTTTTTTTCTTCAAATTATTTAGCACTTAACATGCAAAAGTTGCTTTAATTACTAAAATCATTGTTTAGTATATGACCATGAAGACACGGTAGGCGGTTGACATATAAAGTTAACACTTCACAACATTTCGATTATTATCAATTAAGTGAATATAAGAAAGAAGATGGATTGTTTAAAGCATCTGAATAGCATGCAAACAAAGGGGAATTCATAGCTTTTGGCAGAAGAAACTATCCAACTTATTTTGGTATATTTCAAAGAGTTGATCGTAGTAATACATGGCCAACAATTTGCAATCTTTAAGCTTTGTTGGATGCATTTCTTGCACTTCGGATATAGACTTACTGAGCTGATACTCTGGATCACCATTAATCAAGTACCTCGCCAGCTCCGATCCACTGAAAAATAACAATACAGGTCTATAGTTAATTAACTTACAAAAATGAATATAGGGACTAAGAGTCCAATATTGTAATAAAATAATAACCTATAGCGCAAGCCAAGTCCTCTCTTGAATGGCAATGAAACGTAGGTGGCTTTAAATGCAGCTATTTCTTGTCTGTAAAGTGCACAAACTGCACTCATACAAAGTTGAGGATCCTTTGTAAATGCAGAAAGCATATCACCTGCACACCTCCATGTATTGCGTTTACTAAGAGAAAAACCTTCACCGTCTTCACTTTCCTTTCTGTTTCTTTTCCTTGTTTCACCAAAACTCAAGTCTGTAACTAGACAGAACACAGTTAAGCATTAATTTCCGACAGCTAAATAAAACAGAATCCAATTACATTATGAGAGGATCAAAGCCCGAACTAGTTTTAAATTAAAGAAGACATAAATAAAAGAGAAGATATCAATAAATATGACAACAAATAAAGTAACGTAAGTATAAAATCAGTAAACACATCATTAGTTAAATCATAATAGCATATCAAATAAAACACAACTATAGTTTAATACCTTCCTTCCGTGATTCATATCCATTGGCTTTGGGAAATTCTGAATACTCATTGTTGAACTTCTGTGAGACATTAATGGCGGAACACTCATGTAAAATGTCGAAGCCAACAGTGTTGATCATTTCCTCCAATTTCAACGTCCTCTTATTCAATTCATCAAACTTCCTCTTATACTCCTCCAATTCTTCTTCTTTTTCGACTTTTTTACTTTCCAAAACCTTAATTTTCTCTATTAACTCATTATAATCTCTTTTGGACTTTGACAAATGGTCTTCGCATCTAATCTTTGCAAGCTCGGCTAATCCATGCTTCTTCTCCATAAAATCGTGATTCGACTTCAAAATTTCGGTAGTTTGACGTAAGTTTTCTAGCTCTGTTTTGAAAGCATTTTCACGGTTAGTTAAGATGGTTTCGACTTTGGAATAATCACGTTTGTCAAAATTTCGATACAGAAAACCGATGAGCTCAGGCACCGGCGACATATCCATTATATCGAGAATTGCTTCCATTATGCTTAAACTCCTGTTAAATCAAACGGAAAGTGAAACAAAATGTGATGAAGACAGGTAACTAGAATAAGAATTTGCAGGGCGAGGACGAATGACTAAATATTGCTGCTGAGCTAGAAAAAACAGAAAGTTGTAGAAGTTGTTGGAAAACTTGAAAGTCATGAGAAAGTTTTTTGGACACTTTAAGTTCTCCCACATCGGTAGGAGAAAGGCTTTTGGCCTTCTTTTATAAGGTGTAATATTAACAATGTCCAAATAGCCAATAACCATGCACATAGCAAAGCAATGGGTTAGCCCACGCGCGCACCACCACCCACGCCGCCCGGCCCGGCCTGGCCCCGGCGTGGGTCGTTTGGGGAGTTAAAAAATGAAATGGATTTTGTACTAGCCACTTATAGTGGTCTACTCCACTTAAACGTAGAGACAAGACTCCACCAATCTCGCACGCGTCAAAAGAAAATAATATTCCACCAAGTCAAACACGTGGGAATATCAAAGGTTTATAGTGGTCTACTCCACTTAAACGTAGAGACAAGACTCCACCAATCTCGCACGCGTCAAAAGAAAATAATATTCCACCAAGTCAAACACGTGGGAATATCAAAGGTCAACAAAGCTGTTACAGAATATCAGGATATTGAAACGTGGGGGTTACAAGGCAATCAAAAACGTCAACCCAATCAAGTCAAATCCGGGAGAGAATCATGGGACTTAATGGGGACGTTTCTGAAGGCTTGGGTCTTACTCTCCTCACCCCTATATATAGAGCTCCCACTCCACTCTCTACAGCTACGAAATACACTAAAGAAAAAACACTCTGCCTCACCACCTTCTCTCTATATTTTCTACGTTGTAGTTCTGTTAGAGATACCGGTCACGCCGGAATATCTTTTTAACAACCATAGTTTGTCGGTGACTTCGTTTTTCATTATCTCGTGTAAGTGTATTTCAGTGTATTGTTATTTCAATTTCCGTGTAATTGTTATTTCGTTTTTTTTCGTGTAATAGTTTGTTTACACTTAAATTCGTTTTTTATTCTCTTTATTTTTCTTTTCGGGAAACCATTTCTTTTGTACAACTGGTGGTTATTTTAATAACAGAAGTAAGGAAGACAAGGATTGGGCGCTTCTTCTATGTAGGGGCTCCACAAGAAACCAATGGGCCCGCAAAACCGATAAAAACCGATCCAACCTAAAGGAAATTCTTACCTAAACTATCACCTGTGTGTGGGACATGGTTATAATCCATTAATATCGTGACATGTCATAAATAATAAAATAATGAGATTATTACCCAAAGGGTCTTGAAAACACCACCTCGTGACCCAACAAGACCCCACTAATTTTATCTTCTTACTAAAGGCCACAACCAAAAATTAACACTATACCCCAAAAATCCAATTACCTTCTTACCCTCTTTTGTTTTTTATTTACCTATAAATACTATTTTTGTCAAATAAAAATCAAAACACAATACACGCTCAATCTCTCCTCTCTCATCTCTCCTCTCTCCTCTCTCATCTCTCATCTCTTTCTCTCTCTTTGAAGCTCAACCCTCGACGGAAAATGCTAAACCAAACTCTTATTGCCGCCGTTTTGGTGTTGCAGCGGAGAAGAACAGCTTCTCTCTCTCTCTTGAGATTATTCCTCTCTATCCCTCTCACTCTCCCGTAAGTTAATTTATTTCTTCCTTGTTTGCTTGTTTTAGCTGGGTTTTTATGATTTTGCTTTGATTCTGTGTTTAAGTTTGCTGAAATTACTTATTTTCTTCGTTGTTGCGTGTTTGAGTAGTTGTTTTATCGTTATTCATCGTTTGCGTTCATCGAGTTTTTGTGTTCATCGTGAGTTTTCACTGTTACGTGACTTCGTATGCTTTGTACATCAGTAATCTTCTGTTTATGGCACACGCTCAGAAGATTTTGCTCGTTTATCATTATAATACCTGTTTTACGTACTTGTATGCATCCATGCTCAGTAATTATATGTTTTCGTTTAATACTCAGTACTTTTTCTGTTGTGTTGTTACGCTCAGCACTAGTTATGCATATGCTCAGAACTTTCTGTTGTGTTATGCCTATGCTCAGTACTTTTTTCTGTGTTTATGCATATGTTCGACACTTGTTATGCCTATGATCAGTACTATCTTATGCCTATGCTCAGTTTTTTTGGTTTTTTCTCATGCTCAATACTTTTTCTATTGTGTTGTGCATATGCTCAGTACTTTCTGTTTTGCGCTCAGAACTTTTCCGCTCAGAAGTTTCTAGAAGGCTGCGCTCAAAAGTTTCCACATCGTTAAGCTAGATTAGATTACTTTTTTTCTAGAAATGTAATAGATTTGTGTTAGATTAGATTACTTTTTTTCCAGAAATGTCGTGAAATGTCGGATTTGTGTTTTGCTCAGAATTTTTGTTAAATGCTCAGAAGTTTTATGAAATGCTCAGAAGTTTTGTGGTGATGTTGATTTTTTGTGTTGAATCAAAAATTTATTTAAACTCAATAACTTTTGTATAAATGCTCAGCAGTTTACTGATTATACGAGAAATGCTTAGGAAGTTTACTGATTATACGAGAAACGCTCAGCAAGTTATTGAGCATGCCCAATACCCTATGCTCAGAACTATTTTCTACGCTCAGAACTATTTTCCACGCTCAGAACTATTTTTTCAGACTCAGAACTTTTTTCCATGCTCAGAACTATTTTTTCAGACTCAGAACTATTTTCCAGACTCAGAACTATTTTTTCAGACTCAGAACTTTTTTCCACGCTCAGAACTTTTTCCGGCGGTGGCCCAGCGGTGGTCGGCGGTGGTCGGCGGTGATCGGTGGTTGTGGTCGGAACTGGAAATTATTTGATAATTAATGAAGATGGAAAGAGAAAAATGATAAAGGAGGAGAGAGATTAATGGTAATGGAGGAGAGAGTGTAATGGTAGTGGAGGAGAGAGAAATCTATTTTTTTGTCTTATATACACTATAAGGGTAGTTATGACATTGAACATCTTATTGGCCTCTAAGTAGGAGAGAGGAATCACTTGGTTCTTATATGGCACATTGATTCTCTTCATGTCTCTTTGGGTAATTGACCCGAAAATAATCTATATTATAAAATAAAGATTTTTTTATATCGATCTTCTATATAAGTGGTGGGTCATAATCATTTATAGACCTATTTATGACCATTAATTTTTACTTTAAAAAAATCTATATTACAAAACAAACTTTTAATTTACGGTCCTAAATGTATGATATAAATGGTGGCTGAGATCATTTCCGTCCCCACTTATCATTAATATCATTAATTATTTACTATCTTTTAAAAAAAATCCTACACATACCATCTATATTCAATCAATTACCTAAAATTAATATTTTTAGTCTCATTTCATATTTTTTTGTCTCAAACACGTTTCACGGTCAACAGCTCCGTGAAAGGCTCATTCGCGTGAAGAGCTCCCCCGTCGACATCACCATCACCATCACTATCACCCCGGCATCACCATAATCACCGTCACCATCGACATTAGTATCACCCTGTCGCCATTACCATCACCATCAGCATCAATCCACCCCTAACCGTGTTTCTGTTTTTTCTGGTGTTCTTTAAATTCATTCGTTTAGATATAAAGTAGTGATTCCAACACATAAATATTTGTTTTGTAATAAGGTCAGGTAATCGTTGAAAATTTTGAGCTAATTTCTAATTTAAAGTAAGATTCTAATGCAACTGTTTGATATAGTATGTGTATGAACACTTAACTGTTTCTTAGGTGGATACGCATAAAATGGAATGTATTGTTGTTAGGAAAGTCATTTTATCAGACAATAGTTGCCTCTCCAATGTTGTCCGGTAAAAAATAAAATGTTTCATCTTCTTTCACTTTAAAATTGATGTTCTTAATCTGTTTTCTTGCATATGTATATGTGCGCAGATAGGTTTGTTATGGACCATGACAAAAACAAAGCGTCTAAGCTGAGACAGGTAAAACTTCTTTACTTTGATTATCTTATTAATAGTACAAGTTTATTAACGAATCTCAAAGCAATTCGAAATCTGTGATGTTTGTTTCTAACCGAGGGAACTATAATTCAGGTGGTCAAGGTTATCAACCAAATAGAAATCATCCTGATTTTCAATATTCAAATCCAAGTGGGGCCGCAAATCCGACCTATGCATATCAACCATGGCCCCAAGGTAATAACTATCAACCAAGACCATTGAATAACTACCAAAAAAATAGAATTAAGGAAATCAAGCTCAGAGATAACCTCCTCAAGACAACTATATCGATGTTATGAATCAAAAAACTCTACCTGTTCAACCTCAAGAGGGTGCATTAGAAGTTCAACAAACCTTATAGACACTAATTGATATGCAAGCGAAAACGCAACAAGATCAGCAAGCTTCTACCGCAGCGTCCGAAGTGTTAGAAAATCAAATAGCTCAGATGGAAAAACAGTTAAATCAGCGTCCACAAGGGCAACTCCCAAGTGACACTGAGAATCCAAAACAAAGAGAAGATTGTAATGCTATAGCGCGCAGGAGCGGTAAGAAGCTACCACCACCTCCTTTTCCCGTTATGAAAAAAAAAAAAAACAATTTTGAAGGACAAAACGGTAAAAGATGTGGTGGAAAAAGAAGGTGAACCAGAAGTAGAAGAGGTGGAAGTAGAGAAAAGTATGGGAAATCCAAACCAAAAAGAGAAGTTGTAGAAAATCATCCTCCTCCACCTTTCCCCTCAAGAGTTCAGAAGAAAGGAGATATGGCAGACTATCAGAAATTCATGATAGGCTGAGAAAGCTTAATATTAATGTACCATCCTTAGATGCTATTGGAGATGTACCAAATTATGTGAAATTCTTGAAGAGAGCTATCACCAATAAACGCCCATATCTTGAGAATAAAATGATAGGTTTGCCAAAAGAGTGTAATGCAATATGCCAAAGTAAGTTTCCACCTAAATTACTTGATCCTGGGAGTTTTATGATTCTGATTTCTATTGGTAATGAGTGGCAAGGGAAAGCTTTATGCGATTTAGGTGCGAGTATTTATCTCATGCCTAAATCAAAACGCAAGACCGACCTCTATGGTCTTGCAATGGCTGACAGATCCCTTGCACATCCAGAGGGGTGAATAGAATATGTCCTCGTCAAGGCAGGTACTTTAATTTTCCCGTTGATTTTGTTATACTTGAATACGACGCGGATAGGAATGTCCCTATTATTTTGGGAAGACCATTCCTAGCCACGGGCTATGCTGTAGATCTCGGGTTTGCAGTCTAGGCGATCGACCGGGGCCTAGTGCCTAGGAGGGATTATATGGGGCCTAGGCAGAATTATACGATTGTGAATCCCGCAGTGTAATTTTGTATATTTAGTAATATATATGTAATAATTATAGCAATTTTAACTATTTAAGTCATAAAATTCATCTAACAACACTATAGTAAATATAAAAATACTAAAAATTGAGTTATAATATCAATTAAAGAATTCTCGAGAATAAGAAAAATAACAAGAAGGCCTATTCAGACGTGTTTTGCCATTAATCGGTGCCTAGACGGGCTGGGCGCCTATTCCACTGTGACTAAGGCGCTAGGCAAAAACGCCTAGAATTTTAACTAGGTGTAAGCGCCTGAGGGGGGAGTTGACGCCTAGGCGGTTCCTAGACGCGCCTAGGCGGGGAGATCTACAACATAGGCCATGGGGCGTACTCTTATTGATGTAGAAAACGGAAAATTAATCATGCGTATTCAAGACAAGGAGGTGAAGTTCAACGTGTTTAGGGCAATGAAGTTTCCAGATTCCCAGGAGGACTGTTTCCGAGTAGATACAATTGATCATGCCACGCAAGATGTATTTAATGATATGAATTTTGACGATATCTTGCAGGCTGCCCTAGTACTTGACTCGATAGCAAGCCACAAAAAGTAATCAATTCCTTTGACGTGAATCTCCATTTTCTTTTTCCATCCAAAGTAGTCTTTTCCTACAAAAAGCAGAGGTCTAGTAGAACATGAACCTTCCGGTTGATTAGAATCCATATCGTATTAACTCTAGAAACGATTAAGTACAATAGAGCTAGGCTCTGATACCAATTGATAGTCTATATGCGTCCTAGAAGGGGGGTTGAATAGGACAATAGAAATTAATCGGCTAATTTTATTTCAAGTAAATAAAATTAAAAGCTAATTTGAATCCTATTGTTTTAGCAAACTAAATAGTAAAGAACTAGATAATCCTAAAAGACAATATTATCAAACTATTCATGTAGGCATTTTATCAAGCATATAGAGTGCGGAAATGTAAAGAGTGTAGAGAAAGAATACGATACACAACGATGTATAGTGGTTCGGTTTCCCTACATCCACTACCTAAGGAAGCCTCCTTAGGATTTGCAAGATTCTCAACTAATCTTCGTAACTCTTAACCGGGTGAGTTTACAAACCCTTTACAACCACTTCAAAAACCTTTGAAGGAAATACACTTGTGTTATCACCAACACAAGGAACCAAGCATAAAACCTATGCTCACACTACTCTCTTAATCTATTACAAGAACTAAGAGGAAAAGAAAAAGTGTTTGGGGGTGCTTATAAAAGCTTTGTAACTAAACTCCTAAATGAGTGGATATGAACTATGTAGCTTCACAATGAATATGACTTGAATGCTCCTTTGAAACCTTCTTGAATGATAATATTAATTGCTCTTAAGATTGGTAGATGGAAGGCTTGAGTTGTGTCTTGAATGAGGTCCAATTTATAGCTGAAAATATCTCCCAACGGTCAATAGGCTTCTATCTAACGGATCTATTTTATCTCCAACGGATATAAGCTTTGTCCTCTAGTAATAGTGAAGAAAACCCTTTCTTGCGGTGTACCGCGGGTGTAGTCCGGTGCACCGCGAAAACGTTCGTCTAAACTTCAAGCTTACTGGTCGGACCATCCTATGCACCGCGTCCCTGGTCCGTGCCTCAGTCCGGTGTACCGCGCATTGGTCCTGTGTACCGTGCAATTTCATTAGCTTACTGACGGGCTATCCTGTGCACCGCGTCTCTGGTCCGTGGCTCTGCGGTGTACCGCGTGTCTCGTCCGGTGTACCGCAGCACTGTTCTTTTGAATCTCAAGCTAAAGTCCAAGGATTTAAACACAACTAATCTAATGAGGGGTTTTGGAAAACCTTTAAAGTGATACCAAATGAATTTTAGTTTAAATGATGATTTGTCGAATATTAAAACGGGAATAAAAACAAGGTGAGGCTAACATCATCTCATATTCTTCGTATTTTATTGTCTTTATTTTCTTAGTTTTAATTCTTAATCTCGAAAATCTATTACTTTAATTTTCTGTCTTTTAAATAATTATTGCTTACTCGTTATTGCTACCCATCCGTATAACACACTAAATCCCTGAGAACGAACTCAACTTATCAACTAAAACTTGCATACGTCCTGTAACACTTGCAGTATTGTGCCTGTCTAGGGTGAGAGTGCGTAGTTTTCTAGACTTAATTTTATCTTGTTTTTATCACACCCTAGGCGACACCAGTAATCCACAACTGAAGCGTTCATCCTCCCTCTTTTCCCTTGCATTATCTCGCGCAATTGCCCTTTCCTCTATTGCGTATTCTCGTGCAATGGCCCTTTCCTCCAAATCTTCTAATGTCATAGTTGATGAACTAGCTACTGTTGTATGGGTTTGTTTTTTTATTTTCCTAGCGGGCTCGATACTTTTCTTATAACTGAGTTTAAAATCTCTTCCACAAAACTTAATTGGTGCTTTGTTTTCTACGTACATGTCCGTCAAATCAACATTTAACCTTTCGAACAATTCCATAATCAAACGAGGAAATGGTAGAGGTTCAATACTACCCGGCTTTGCATCCATAATCTTTTCTTGACTGCGTAATATTTGAGATAACACAACAGCTCCAACATCGAAAGGAACCTCTTTGTATAACCAATAGAGAACATTTTGATTTAGTAACGGTCTCCCCGAAAGGTGTCTTGTAGTGGTCGGAAGTAAGCTGTGACACGCAATTGCGTCAATAATCAACATTTTAGGCGGCATGTGTGTCTTCTTCACGGGTACGTGAGAGCAGTTCGTTGTTGGGTGGTCCCATTCTTCTATAAAACCGGGAAATAATTCTTGGATCCACAACGCATCTCTTCCTCCTTCGGTGATTAAGTTTGCGTAATCTGAACTGATTTCTTCTACTTGTTCCACATAAAGCCCGGTGTAAATAGCTGTTACGATTAAGTCCGTGATTAGTTAAATTATTTAAAAAAAATTGTACCGTTATAAATTAAAAGAAAAACATTAAAGATTAACTTAAGCAAATTTCGTAACTCATTTATAAAAACCTGTTATTATTACATTTATTGTTTTTTTTATTACCGTTATTAATTAATTTATTTAAAAAAATTATTTTAAATTACAATGTTGGTTATTGTTAAACTACTAGGTGTAGCCCGTGCCTGAAGGCACTTTTAAAAATAAAATTCCAATTAATTGTTCATTTTTCGTTTTTTCATAATAAATGCTTAAAAATTAGAATGATTATTTGTTTTAAATATATAAATCTAAAATTATAGGTAGAGTGTATACAGAAACGATATGAAAAAATTAATTATAAGATTCAAATAAACCATAAATATGTGTATAATCTATCAAACAACCAATAAATAAGTTAAAATACAAAAATAACTAAAAAACAAAAGAATCGAAATGTGTGGATCGCATAAAATTAAGTTTTAATCTGCGTGCATAGATCTCATAACTTTACAAAATGTCGCTGTGTCAACATACACATATCGTCCAATGTGGAGAACCTGAACGACAACCTGTTCATTTGAAAAGTATAGAAAATTAGTTCATAATTAAATATGATATACATTAGTGTTAAATTTTTGTGAATTTTTACCATGTGATTGAGATTCCATCTAGCTAAGCGTTTTCCTTTTATCCAGTCATCATGCATGATTTTCTTCCAGTGCTACAAATATAATTTAAATAAACTATTATTCGAAGCAACAAACTTGTATTAGGAAAAAAAATTATAATAAGAGTTTTTATTATCTTACTTGTTGGTATCTTATGCGATAATTATCAAACTTTTTAAATATTTTTATATCAAAATATAAATATAGAAAATATCTTATTGTTTAATAAATTATTTGTATTTTTTTGACAATGTTTTTTTTTTAATAGAACCCACCAAAATCCCGTTTGCTTTATATCTTTTTCTGGTATAATTTTTTTTTTCTATGAAACCCAAGGAATATCATTTGTGTACAGTGAAAAAAAACATTAACCTTGCACGGACTATTTTTATTTTAGCATTTCTTCTTCCCCTAATTCCTTATTCTTACAAACCCAAGTCCCTAATTACTTATTCTTACAAACCCAGGTATTAATTATAAATTACCTAAATCTTTTGTTTAATTTCTTCCCTTTATCATTGAAACTCTAATTAATTGTATTATATTTTACCCAATCTCATCACCGTTGGAAGCCTTCACCGTATGAGAAGTAATGATTGAGAATACAGGGAAGTGAGCAAATTGGTCTTATACTGCACTTTTTCGATTGTTTTGCAGTAAATATCCATGTAGTCTAATATCAGGTAACAATTTTAATATGTTTTATTTTTAATTTATTTTTTCGATTGCTTTGCAGTAAATATCCAATTTATTTTTTATTTGATTACATTTTTTGAGAAATTAAAGGGCCTTATAGTGAAATTAAGTACAAAGATTGAGATTTTTGTATAGTTTAAGGTCCTGGAGTGCTTTTTTTTTTTTTTAAATTCAGGACCCTATAGTGCAAATAAATCAAGAGACATGATTTTTGTAATAATATAAGGTCCTGTGGTTTATTTTTCACAAAATATAGAGCCTTATAGTGCAATTAAGTATAAAGACTGAATTTTGTGTTTAATATAAGGACCTAGAGTGCATTTTTTGCAAAATACAGGACCCTCTAATGCAATTAACTCAAGTATACGATTTTTGTATAGTTTAAGGTCCTGGAGTGACTTTTTTAAAAAATTCAGGACCCTATAGTGCAAATTACTAAAGAGATTTGATTTTTTGCCTAATTTAAGTGTCTGGTTTATTTTTCACAAAATATAGGGCCTTATAGTGCAATTCAGTATAAATACTGAATTTTTTGTATAATATAAGGACCTAGAGTGCATTTTTTGCAAAATACTTTTCACATAATTTAAGGACATGTGGTTGTTTTTTTACAATATTCAGGACCCTATAGTGCAAATAACTAAAGAGATATAATTTTTCGACTAATTTAAGGTTCTGTGGTTGTTTTTTCACAAAATATAGGGCCTTATAGTGCAATTAACTTAAAATATATATTATTTTGCATCCATTACTGCATAATGCTTATTAGATCTATGAAACAGAGGGACCAATGGTGTAAATATATGTAACAACAAAAAACACATAAAACACGTAAAAATATAGGAATTAAAGAAATAATATACAAAAAAAAGAATAAACACCTGCTTAAAACTCCTGTTTTGGGTGATGATTAAATTTCAAAGAAGGGTGAGAAATTTGCCTAGCACACACGAAACAAATGCACAATATATTAGAATATATTAGAATATGTTAGGAAAGATGATGGTTTAGACATAAATTGTATATAAAATGTTATACCTGAAGGTTGAGAAACGTGGTATAGTTAAAATGATCTTTTTCTGATATATATAATTGAGCTAATATAAATTGGAGGGAATTTATGTTTTTCATTTATATTTGGAGGGAATAAAAGGTAGAGTTAAATTATTTTGAGTTACTTAAGAGATAATCTGTTTTTTGAAAACTAAGATAATGTATTCTTGTTAAAGCTAAAGGATAAAATATAAATTTACGATATTGTAAAAGATAATAAATTGATTATAAATATTTAACATACGTATGTACATTACAGTTTTATACGACACATATTGATTAGTTGTCAATTCTAACTTTTTTTTTCTTCGTAGCTTTGCTTGGAAATAAGAAATAAAAGGAGTAGCTTGGGAGATATTCAAATCCATTGGTCCCTCTGTTTCATAGCTCTAATAAGGAATAAGAGGAGTATACCACTTTAGATTTAAATATGTATTTTGCTTATGTAACAGCTAAATAAGAGGAGTAAAAACATAGTTAGATTTTCAAGTTTAATTACTTCAGAATATCAGTATTTTACTTTAGATTTAACTATGTTTTTGTCTTTCTTTTCTACTATAATAACATTTCAAAATCCATTGGTGTTTCAGAGATTCTTTGAACTATTAAAATATTAAAAAATTTAGCAATGTAAAATTGAACTTCTTAAAAAAAAATGCCTCCAATCAAAGTTTTATAACTTCATACTATGACTAAAAAGAGAAATTATCCACTGACTATTCAAAAGAGACAATATCTACAAATCTGACAATTTCAGAAATAAAATAAAATGCAAATACAATAGTCCTACTGAAATGTCTATATATCCTATTCTAGTTATAATAAAATGACATAACTGACTAAATCAAATCAAATCAAATTAAATCAGGCGCCTTTCTTCATCTCAACATATCAAAACTCACATCTTATTCCATCTTTTAGCAATCGTCTCATCGTAATTTACACAATAACTGGAATTAAAAAAACAAATTATCCTTTGTCAAATCCATAAAAATTAAACCAAGTGATTAAGATTAAAAAAATTGTACCTTATGACTGTACTTTCTCGTGGAGGATTTTTAGTTCCTCATACTGCGCTTTTACTTCTGAAGCGTTCATCTACACATCTATATAAAACCTTATCCAACTAACTAATTACATCAACCTTTTAGTGTAATCACTTGTTCCTGTATAAGCATTCACTTCAAAATACATGTATAATCACTTAATCCTGTATAACCTTTTAGGCTTTTCATTTGAAGTGTAAGCAAATAAGATTCATACATTAAACAGATTTTTCCTGCAAAACAATTCAAAAATATTGCTACTCCAACAGATATTTGACAACACTATTGTTCAGTAATGCATACCTCAACTACAGAGAAGGATTAGCATTCACTTCAAATGAAAAGCCTAGATAAACAGTTGATTCATCAATAATAAGAACACCACGTATCAGAAACACCTAAATAGACCATAAAAATCAAATATTTTGATCAAATTAGCTAAATATTATTTCCATGGGTTGGATAATTCTGAAATATAAGGTCCTGTGGTTTATTTTTCACAAAATATAGGTCCTTATAGTGCAATTAAGTATAAAGACTTCATTTTTTGTATAATATAAGGACCTGGAGTGCATTTTTTTGCAAAAGACAGGCCATCTAATGCAATTAACTCAAGATATATGAATTTTGCATAGTTTAAGGTCCTGGAGTGCTTTTTTAAAAAAATTCAGGACCCTATAGTGCAAATAAATCAAGAGATATTTGATCAAATAAGCTAAATATTATTTCCATGGGCTGATAATTCTGAAAAAATAAAAAAAAAAATGCAGTATTAATAAATCGAATTCTTAAAATTTCCATGGTAAAAAAATAGTTTAACCTTTCAGTTTTAGGGTTGTTTTGTATTTTATTCAAAATATAGGGTTTGTTCTGTATTTTATTTAAAATACTAACCTTCCTGCAATTTTTTGATAGGTACTTGCAATTACCAAATCAGTAGCATTCATTGCCATTATATCATCAGTAAATTGACATGAAAAGTGGTACTTTGTGTTTAATTCCTTCCATGTCAGGTCAGAATCTTCGTATTCTGTCTTCTCTAGATCATGAGCAATGGTTCCCCTACATTTCATATATGCTATTTAGTATTATATGGAAGCAGCTAAACCATATAGGATTTTTTGTAAATTCTAAGGCATTGCAGGGACTTCGTGTGCAATTTTAATTTCTTAAGTTTTCAGGTTGTTTTGTACGTTTTGTATACTATAGAACTCCTATTTCTCAAACCACAGGGACTATACATGCAATTAATCCAAAAAAGTATTGTTGAAGCACCTGAGTAACTCCATCTGTGTAGTTTCCAATAATGAAATCTGTTTTACACTCCATAACCTCAAGTATCTTAGCAATAGAATCCTGTTTGTCAGAAAACCATAAAGATTTTTAATAACCGTATGGCTTACAACGCTTCTAGAAGCTATAAAAAAATTGCTCACACGAATTCTTTTTTGGACGCTCGTGAATATTTACTTTATTGCAAAATAAGTCAACAAATGCTCCTTTTCTTTACACCATCTCTGCAATTGAACCAAATGAATATTTACTGTAAACCAATTAAAAAAATGCAGTACCATTGTAAAATTTGTATACTATACAATAAACAACACGACCGACTATAATTATAATAAAATCAGATAAATTCTGAAAAATTGTAAAAGTAATGAGATTAGGTTAAAAACAATTCAATTTTTTAGAGTTTCAATTTTTTACCTTAATTTGGGTTCTTCACAGACCTCAGGGTATTGCTTTTAGGGATGAAGAAATCAAAAATCCAATTCTTTAAGCATTGATCCAACTGTACACGATACAATTTAAGATTTGATCGATTCTCAAAAAGTGTAAAAGTGATTAGATTAGGTAAATATAATTCAATTTTGTAGAGTTTCAATCGTAAATATTAATATTTTTACCTTATTTTGGCTTCTTCGACTGATAATGGTTGAGAATGGTCATTTTGGGATGCCAATGATCTATGGTGGATAATATTTCTCTGCAAATTAATAGATGAGGATTTGATTAAAAATATGCTATAATTAGGTTAAAAGTAGATAAATTTTTTAGAGTTTCAATGGTAAAAACTAAAGTAGACGCAATCGGTTGATGCTCCAGCATAGGTTGGATAATTCTGAAAAAATACAAAAAAATGCAGTATAACCTCAACAGTAAAATTGAGGCTAAAAGCGCATCACTTCTCATTAAGTAAAAGGCTTTAGTGATGAGATTAGGCTAAAATTAAAGTAATTTGTTACCTAAATTTAATTTGGGTTCTTCGATCGTGTTTGCTTCTTAATTTGGGTTCTTCGATTGTGTTTCTTCGATTATGTTCTTCGATTGTTGACGGTGGAGAATGGTCATGGGTAGTGGCGGCGATTTTAGGTGAGAAGGTGAGTGTGGATAGTGGACAGGAGAGCGGCTTGTGGGAAGGTGAAATAGTCTGTTGGCGGTGGTTTTCTTGTTCAGAGGGGCGTCTTGGTGGGAAGGTGAGTGTGAAAGACATTTTTTTTTACCGAATGTGAGGAGTTGATATGAGTTTTAATTCGTAGGAATGAGTTTTTGAGAAATTAAAGCTATCTGATTGGTTAATATTAAAATTATGAGAAGGTTAAGGAGCTATTTGGGGGAATTATGAGCTTAATGGGGAAGAGGGAAAATAGGGAAATTCAGTTATGTTCTATTATGTAATATAGATTAATAGAAAATTCATTTATTTGTTAACTAAAAAATTAATTTTTTTATGCCTTACAAATTAGAAAAAAACAACATATACAAATTAAGATTCCATAGTATTAGGAAACAATAAATATATGATTTATTTAATATTTGGATTTTATAATTTCATTAAGTTTTTATTTTAGAGAAATTTAAATATATCCACTTAATGAAGAAAATGTATTAAAAAAAATGCAGTTAAGGGATTTTAGGAGTAACTAATATTAGTACGGTTAACTAATCTGGTTGGGATAAGAGGATTTAGTGATATGGGTTAAGTGATTAGGTTAGGTGATTTGTGTTACGTGATCTGGGTTTAAGTGATTTGGGTTTAAGTGATTTCGTTTAGGTGATCTAGTTTAAGTTAATGGGTTGTGATATGGTTTAAGTGATATGGGTTAGGTGAATGACATTATATACTTACATACTATACCCCTAAACACTTCATAAAAAACTAGAATACGCCCACTAGATGTAACTATTTAGAGAGAACTTTCACGAATTATCTATCAATTATCTATGTAGCAATTATCATCACGTATTTAACTCTATAAATGATTTCTTTTGAAAATTTAGTTTAGCCAACCGAATCCTTATAATTCATCAAAAACGACACTATCCCGCAAAATCAATTTGATCGCAGAATTAATAACTCACAAATGGTGTGAATGAGAAATATAAGGTTTGAATCCTCTCCCCGAATATAAGTAGTCTACTTCTAATTTACTCGGGAATATATCAATAAAAGTGTGTATATTATCCGTATATGATTAGTCGTGGTACACAAATTGGCCTAGATCATCCACGTTAAAAAAAAACAAAGGTTGTCGACAAGTGCGTCATTCTAAAGAAATATCATTCTTTAGCAACTTTTTTTTTCTTCAAATTATTTAGCACTTAACATGCAAAAGTTGCTTTAATTACTAAAATCATTGTTTAGTATATGACCATGAAGACACGGTAGGCGGTTGACATATAAAGTTAACACTTAACAACATTTCGACTATTGTCAATTAAGTGAGCTACTAGAAAGTAATACACGAGTTCATAAAAAGTGAATATATGAAAGAAGATGGCTTGTTTAAAGCATTTGAATAGCATGCAAACAAAGGGGAATTCATAGCTTTTGGCAGAAGAAACGATCCAACTTCTTTTGGTATATTTCAAAGAGTTGTTCGTAGTAATACATGGCCAACATTTTGCAATCTTTAAGCTTTGTTGGATACATTTCTTGCACTTCTGATATGGATTTACTGAGCTGATACTCTGGATCACCATTAATTAAGTACCTCGCCAGCTCCGATCCACTGAAAAATAACAATACAGGTCTATAGTTAATTAACTTACAAAAATGAATATAGGGACTAAGAGTGCAATATTGTAATAATATAATAACCTATAGCGCAAGCCAAGTCCTCTCTTGAATGGCAATGAAACGTAGGTGGCTTTAAATGCAGCTATTTCTTGTCTGTAAAGTGCACAAACTGCACTCATACAAAGTTGAGGATCCTTTGTAAATGCAGAAAGCATATCACCTGCACACCTCCATGTATTGCGTTTACTAAGAGAAAAACCTTCACCATCTTCACTTTCCTTTCTATTTCTTTTCCTTGTTTCACCAAAACTCAAGTCTGTAATTAGATAGAACACTGTTAAGCATTAATTTCCGACAGCTAAATAAAACAGAATCCAATTACATTATGAGAGGATCAAAACCCGAACTAGTTTCCAATTAAAGAAGACATAAATAAAAGAGAAGACATCAATAAATTTGACAATAAATAATACTTTAAAATAAGTAAAAACACATCATTAGTTAAATCATAATAGCACATTAAATAAAACACAACTATAGTTTAATACCTTCCTTCCGTGATTCATATCCATTGGCTTTGGGAAATTCTGAATACTCATTGTTGAACTTCTGTGAGACATTAATGGCGGAACACTCCTGTAAAATGTCGAAGCCAACAGTGTTGATCATTTCCTCCAATTTCAACGTCCTCTTATTCAATTCATCAATCTTCCTCTTATACTCCTCCAATTCTTCTTCTTTTGTACTTTCCAAAACCTTCATTTTCTCTATTAATTCATAATAATCTCTTTTGGATTTTGACAAATGGTCTTCGCATCTAATCTTTGCAAGCTCGGCTAATCCATGCTTCTTCTCCATGAAATCGTGATTCGACTTCATAATTTCGATAGTTTGACGTAAGTTTTCTAGCTCTGTTTTGAAAGCATTTTCACGGTTAGTTAAGATTGTTTCGACTTTAGAATAATCGCGTTTGTGAAACGAGTGATACAGAAAACGGATGAGCTCCGGTACCGGCGACATATCCGTTATATCGAGAATTGCTTCCATTATGCTTAAACTCCTGTTAAATCAAACGGAAAGTGAAACAAAATGTGATGAAGACAGGTAAGTAGAATAAGAATTTGCAGCGCGAGAACGAATGACTAAATATTGCTGCTGAGCTAGAAAAAACAGAGAGTTGTAGAAGTAAGGAAGACAAGGATTGGGCGCTTCTTCTATGTAGGGGCTCCACAAGAAACCAATGGGCCCGCAAAACCGATAAAAACCGACCCAACCTAAAGGAAATTCTTATCTAAACTATGACCCATGTGTGTGGGACATAGTTATAATCCATTAATATCGTGACATGTCATAAATAATAAAATAATCTATATTATTAAATAAAGATTTTTTTTATATCGATCTTCTATATAAGTGGTGGGTCATAAAGTGGTGGGTCATGATCATTTATAGCTTTATTTATGACCATTAATTATTGCTTAAAAAACTTATATTACAAAACAAACTTTTAATTTACGGTCCTAAATATATGACATAAATAGTGGCTGAGATCATTTCTGTCCCCACTTATCATTAATACCATTAATTATTTACTATCTTTTTAAAAAAAATCCTACACATACCATCTATATTCAACCAATTACCTAGAATTAATATTATTGGTCTCATTTCATATTTTTTGACCTCAAACACGTTTTACGGTCGACAGCTCCGTGAAAGGTTCATTCGCGTGAAGAGCTCCCTGTCGACATCACCATCACCATCACTATCACCCCATCATCGTCATCGTCACCATCACCATCACCGTCACCATCACCATCAGTATTACCCCGTCGACACTACCATCACCATCAATATCAATCCACCCTAATCGTGTTTCTGTTTTTTCTGGTGTTCTTTAAATTCATTCGTTTAGCTATAAAGTAGTGATTCCAACGCATAAATATTTGTTTTGTAATAAGGTCAGGTAATCGCTGAAAATTTTGAGCTAATTTCTAATTTAAAGTAAGATTCTAATGCAACTGTTTGATATAATATGTGTATGAACACTTAACAATTTCTTAGGTGGATACGCATAAAATGGAATGTATTGTTGTTAGGAAGTCATTACATCAGACAATAGTTGCCTTTCCAATGATGTCCGGTAAAAAAACCAAATGTTTCATCTTCTTTCACTTTAAAATTGATGTTCTTAATCTGTTTTCTTGCATATGTATATGTGCGCAGATAGGTTTGTTATGGACCATGACAAAAACAAAGCGTCTGAGTTGAGACAGGTAAAACTTCTTTACACTGATTATCTTACTAATAGTACAAGTTTATCAACAAATCTCAAAGCAATTCGAAATCCGTGATGTTTGTTTCTAACTAAGGGAACTATAATTCAGGTGGTCAAGGTTATCAACCAAACAGAAACCATCCGGAGTTTCAATATTCAAATTCAAGTGGGGCCGCAAATTCGACCTATGCATATCAACCATGTCCCCAAGGTAATAACTATCAACCAAGACCACAGAATAACTACCAAATTAAGGAAATCAAGCTCAAAGACAACCTCCTTAAGACAACTATACGATGTTATGAATCAGAAAGCTCTACCTGCTCAACCTCAAGAAGGTGCATTAGATGTTCAACAAACCTTACAGAAACTATTTGATATGCAAGCAAAAACGCAACAAGATCAACAAGCTTCTACCACAGCGTTCAAAGTGTTAGAAAATCAAATAGCTAAGATGGAAAAACAGTTAAATCAGCTTCCACAAGGGAAACTCCCAAGTGACACTGAGAAACCAAAAGAAAGAAAAGATTGTAATGCTATAGCGCTCAGGAGCGGTAAGAAGCTACCACCACCTCCTTTTCCCATATGAAAGACAACTTTGAAGGAGAAAACGGTAAAAAGAAGATTCATGAAACACAACATGACGAGAAATAAAAACACGTTTAGACTCCAAAGATAGACACTTATAACCTTTTGACAAAGTACAATACCCCAAGAAAACACAAGGTTTAGACCTAGAGGAGAGTTTATTTTCTGCATAAGGCCTAAGCCACGGATAACACAAGCAACCAAACACCTTCAACTGATCATACGAAGGAGTAAGATTGTAAAGCTTTTGAAAAGGAGACTGATTTTGCAAAACAGGAGTTGGAAGTAAATTTATAAGGTAAACTGACACAGATAGAGCTTCAAGCCAGAAAGAAGTGGGTAAAGAACTATGACTAAGTAAGGACAACGTGGTTTCAATGAGATGACGGTGTTTACGCTCAGAAACTCCGTTTTGCTCAGGAGTATAAGGACATGATTTCTGATGAATTACACCATGAGATTGAAGACACGGTAGGCGGTTGACATATAAAGTTAACACTTAACAACATTTCGATTATTATCAATTAAGTGAATATAAGAAAGAAGATGGATTGTTTAAAGCATCTGAATAGCATGCAAACAAAGGGGAATTCATAGGTTTTGGCAGAAGAAACTATCCAACTTCTTTTGGTGTATTTCAAAGAGTTGTTCGTAGTAATACATGAACAACAATTTGCAATCTTTAAGCTTTGTTGGATGCATTTCTTGCACTTCGGATATAGACTTACTGAGCTGATACTCTGGATCACCATTAATCAAGTACCTCGCCAGCTCCGATCCACTAAAAAATAACAATACAGGTCTATAGTTAATTAACTTACAAAAATGAATATAGGGACTAAGGGTGCAATATTGTAATAATATAATAACCTATAGCGCAAGCCAAGTCCTCTCTTGAATGGCAATGAAACGTAGGTGGCTTTAAATGCAGCTATTTCTTGTCTATAAAGTGCACAAACTGCACTCATACAAAGTGGAGGATCCTTTGTAAATGCAGAAAGCATATCACCTACACACCTCCATGTATTGCGTTTACTAAGAGAAAAACCTTCACCGTCTTCACTTTCCTTTCTGTTTCTTTTCCTTGTTTCACCAAAACTCAAGTCTGTAACTAGACAGAACACAGTTAAGCATTAATTTCCGGCAGCTAAATAAAACAGAATCCAATTACATTATGAGAGGATCAAAGCCCGAACTAGTTTTAAATTAAAGAAGACATAAATAAAAGAGAAGACATCAATAAATATGACAATAAATAAAGGTATAAAATAAGTAAACACGTCATTAGTTAAATCATAATAGCACATTAAATAAAACACAACTATAGTTTAATACCTTCCTTCCATGATTCATATCCATTGGCTTTGGGAAATTCTGAATACTCATTGTTGAACTTCTGTGAGACATTAATGGCGGAACACTCCTGTAAAATGTCGAAACCAACAGTGTTGATCATTTCCTCCAATTTCAACGTCCTCTTATTCAATTCATCAAACTTCCTCTTATACTCCTCCAATTCTTCTTCTTTTTCGACTTTTTTACTTTCCAAAACCTTCATTTTCTCTATTAACTCATTATAATCTCTTTTGGACTTTGACAAATGGTCTTCGCATCTAATCTTTGCAAGCTCGGCTAATCCATGCTTCTTCTCCATAAAATCGTGATTCGACTTCAAAAATTCGGTAGTTTGACGTAAGTTTTCGACCTCTGTTTTGAAAGCATTTTCACGGTTAGTTAAGATGGTTTCGACTTTGGAATAATCGCGTTTGTCAAACGAGTGATACAGAAAACGGATGAGCTCCGGCACCGGCGACATATCGGTTATATCGAGAATTGCTTCCATTATGCTTAAACTCCTGTTAAATCAAATGGAAAGTGAAACAAAATGTGATGAAGACAGGTAACTAGAATAAGAATTTGCAGTGCGAGGACGAATGAGTAAATATTTGAGCTAGAAAAAACAGAAAGTTGTAGAAGTAAGGAAGACAAGGATTGGGCGCTTCTTCTTTGTAGGGGCTCCACAAGAAACCAATGGGCCCGCAAAACCGATAAAAACCGACCCAACCTAAAGGAAATTCTTACCTAAACTATGACCCATGTGTGTGGGACATGGTTATAATCCATTAATATCGTGACATGTCATAAATAATAAAATAATCTATATTATAAAATAAAGATTTTTTTATATCGATCTTCTATATAAGTGGTGGGTCATAATCATTTATAGACCTATTTATGACCATTAATTTATACTTAAAAAAATCTATATTACAAAACAAACTTTTAATTTACGGTCCTAAATGTATGATATAAATGGTGGCTGAGATCATTTCCGTCTCCACTTATCATTAATATCATTAATTATTTACTATCTTTTAAAAAAAATCCTACACATACCATCTATATTCAATCAATTACCTAAAATTAATATTTTTTGTCTCATTTCATATTTTTTTATCTCAAACACGTTTCACGGTCAACAGCTCCGTGAAAGGCTCATTCGCGTGAAGAGCTCCCCCGTCGACATCACCATCACCATCACTATCACCCCGGCATCACCATCATCACCGTCACCATCGGCATTAGTATCACCCCGTCGCCAATACCATCACCATCAGCATCAATCCAACCCTTACCGTGTTTCTGTTTTTTCTGGTGTTCTTTAAATTCATTCGTTTAGATATAAAGTAGTGATTCCAACACATAAATATTTGTTTTGTAATAAGGTCAGGTAATCGTTGCAAATTTTGAGCTAATTTCTAATTTAATAAGATTCTAATGCAACTGTTTGATATAATATGTGTATGAACACTTAACTGTTTCTTAGGTGGATACGCATAAAATGGAATGTATTGTTGTTAGGAAAGTCATTCCATCAGACAATAGTTGCCTCTCCAATGTTGTCCGATAAAAAATCAAATGTTTCATCTTCTTTGACTTTAAAATTGATGTTCTGAATCTGTTTTCTTGCATATGTATATGTGCGCAGATAGGTTTGTTATGGACCATGACAAAAACAAAGCGTCTAAGCTGAGACAGGTAAAACTTCTTTACTTTGATTATCTTACTAGGACTAAAATTGAAGCTACTAGGACCAAAAGAAAAACGGGCCTGATTGCATGTTTTTAGGGTTACGAATTTGAGTTGGGCTTGGAGTCCATTACTCAACCTCTCCTTCAAGAAAACGAATTAGGTCTTCTAAACACCTATAAATACACCCTTATATCACTTGTAAATCATCCTTGCCTCATAGTAATTAGTTCTTAAGGTTTTATTCTTCCAGTTTATTGTAGAGAGCAAGATGATGTCTTTCATTATTTCTTTTAGTTTATTTCCTTCAGGTATGAACTAAACCTCCCATAGCTTGGGTTTTGCATCATGTATAATTTATGAATTCTAATTTCTTTCTATCTAAGTTTCTTTGGGAATTACATGTTTTAAATTGATATTAGCTGCTTACCTTTATATTTGTTTATGTGTTTTGATTTAATGATTGTTTTCCTTGCGGTGCGCAACGTTTAGGATTACCTTAATAGTAGTTAGATGATCACCTTAGATGGGTGTCAAATTATTGAAACACCACATAACGTCTAGTGTCGATATTAGTCCTGACAAAACTGATTCTAACTAGATAGTCATTAGGTTATGATTTAATCACTATCACCATGTATGGAAATTGATTGCTTAGGGCCTTAGTAGCGCTTGATAACCCTATATGAACCAGCCTCGTGGTGTGTACGTAGCCCCCTTAGCCGCTCTCAAGGTCTAAGGAATGGGAATTTAGAATCCTGACTAAGTATACAAGAGCTAATATTCTCCCTTATTAACTAGCTCTAATAGAAAGAATTAGAAGGATTAGTGCATACTAGCAAAACCTAAGCTATAGTTCTCATCTCATATTCTTCGTATTTTATTGTCTTTATTTTCTTAGTTTTAATTCTTAATCTCGAAAATCTATTACTTTAATTTTCTGTCTTTTAAATAATTATTGCTTACTCGTTATTGCTACCCATCCGTATAACACACTAAGTCCCTGAGAACGAACTCAACTTATCAACTAAAACTTGTATACGTCCTGTAATACTTGCAGTACTGTGCCTGTCTAGAATGAGAGTGCGTAGTTTTCTAGACTTAATTTTATCTTGTTTTTATCACACCCTAGGCGACACCAGTAATCCACAACTTGAGCAATTCAAATTTTTCATCAACAAAATCTTTTAGTTCACTGAAGCGTTCATCCTCCCTCTTTTCCCTTGCATTATCTCGCGCAATTGCCCTTTCCTCCATTGCGTATTCTCGTGCAATGGCCCTTTCCTCCAAATCTTCTAATGTCATAGTTGATGAACTAGCTACTGTTGTATGGGTTTGTTTTTTTCTTTTCCTAGCGGGCTCGATACTTTTCTTATAACTGAGTTTAAAATCTCTTCCACAAAACTTAATTGGTGCTTTGTTTTCTACGTACATGTCCGTCAAATCAACATTTAACCTTTCGAACAATTCCATAATCAAACGAGGAAATGGTAGAGGTTCAATACTACCCGGCTTTGCATCCATAATCTTTTCTTGACTGCGTAATATTTAAGATAACACAACAGCTCCAACATCGAAAGGAACCTCTTTGTATAACCAATAGAGAACATTTTGATTTAGTAACGGTCTCCCCGAAGGGTGTCTTGTAGTGGTCGGAAGTAAGCTGTGACACGCAATTGCGTCAATAATCAACATTTTAGGCGGCATGTGTGTCTTCTTCACGGGTATGTGAGAGCAGTTCGTTGTTGGGTGGTCCCATTCTTCTATAAAACCGGGAAATAATTCTTGGATCCACAACGCATATCTTCCTCCTTCGGTGATTAAGTTTGCGTAATCTGAACTGATTTCTTCTACTTGTTCCACATAAAGCCCGGTGTAAATAGCTGTTACGATTAAGTCCGTGATTAATTAAATTATTTTAAAAAAAATTGTACCGTTATAAATTAAAAGAAAAACATTAAAGATTAACTTAAGCAAATTTCGTAACTAATTTATAAAAACCTGTTATTATTACATTTATTGTTTTTTTTATTTATTACCGTTATTAATTAATTTATTTAAAAAAATTATTTTAACTTACAATGTTGGTTATTGTTAAACTATTAATAGAAAATTCATTTATTTGTTAACTAAAAAATTAAATTTTTTATGCCTTACAAATTAGAAAAAAACAACATATACAAATTATGATTCCATAGTATTAGGAAACAATAAATATATGATTTATTTAATATTTGGATTTTATACTTTCATTAAGTTTTTATTTTAGAGAAATTTAAATATATCCACTTAATGAAGAAAATGTATTAAAAAAATGCGGTTAAGGGATTTTAGGAGTAACTAATATTAGTACGGTTAACTAATCTAGTTGGGATAAGAGGATTTAGTGATATGGGTTAAGTGATTAGGTTAGGTGATTTGTGTTACGTGATCTGGGTTTAAGTGACTTGGGTTTAAGTGATTTTGGTTAGGTGATCTAGTTTAAGTTAATGGGTTGTGATATGGTTTAAGTGATATGGGTTAGGTGAATGATATTATATACTTACATACTATACCCCTAAACACTTCATAAAAAACTAGAATACGCGCACTAGATGTAACTATTTAGAGAGAACTTTCACGAATTATCTATCAATTATCTATGTAGCAATTATCATCACGTATTTAACACTATAAATGATTTCTTTTGAAAATTTAGTTTAGCCAACCGAATACTTATAATTCATAAAAAACGACACTATCCCGCAAAATCAATTTGATCGCAGAATTAATAACTCACAAATGGTGTGAATGAGAAATATAAGGTTTGAATCCTCTCCCCGAATATTAGTAGCCTACTTCTAATTTACTTGGGAATATATCTATAAAAGTGTGTATATTATCCGTATATGATTAGTCGTGGTACACAAATTGGCCTAGATCATCCACGTTAAAAAAAAACTAAGGTTGTCGACAATTGCGTCATTCTAAAGAAATATCATTCTTTAGCAACTTTTTTTTCTTCAAATTATTTAGCACTTAACATGCAAAACTTGCTTTAATTACTAAAATCATTGTTTAGTATAGAGTAAATAGCACTTTTGCCCCCTGCGTTTGTACCCGATTGACAGGTTGCCCCCTAACCTTTAAAATGCGACTCGTTGCCCCCTAAGTTTTAATTTCGTGACCCGTTACCTTCTGACTGCGTGTTCCGTCCATTTTTGCCGTTAAAAGTGACGTGGCATTTCCATGTCACATTTTTTTTAATCCAGATGTTAATTAATCAATTAATTACCTTAATCCCACTTTTTTTCAAGGGCAAAATGGGTACTTCAATTCAATCCTACCCTATATATACCACAAAAACAAAACAAAATTAATTAATCAAAAACCCAAAATCAAAAGAAGAAGACGGGTTCGGTTTGGCGAAGAACACGAAGAACCCTAGTTTTCTACCCAAATCCGCGACGAAGCCTCCCAATTCCTTCAAGCTCGATGCCGATGTCGCCCCTTCAAGCCGATAGCGTTGGTTCTTCTTCGTACTATAGTTCTCAAGTCCCCTATTGCAGATGCAAGAAATTAGCAAGGCTTCACACCTCTTGGACAGATGCGAATCCTTGCAGGAGGTTTTACAGGTGCATGTATTGGGGGTGTTCAATGGATTGCAAGTTCTTCATGTGGTTGGATGAGCCATTGCCGGAGGGTACTAGTTCGATATTCGAGGTCTTCTTTTTAAAGATGCCAATCACTGTCTTGAGAAAGATGCAATGGAGACGAAGATGAACTTGGTGGTCTCTGAATTCGGAGATATGATGCAGTTAGAGAAAAAAGCTTTTGCAGATTGGAAGCTCGAATGTGCAAAAGTCAATGAACTGAACACACAGTTGACCTTGATGGCTAATGATTTGGTTGAATTGCAAGAAAAAGAACATGTTGCCTCCAATGATTTGAAATTTGAGCGTGTGAAAGTGAAGGTGTTGGAGGACGAGGTGCAACGTCTTAACACAGTGATGACCACAGTAACTCGGGAAAACAAGATGCTGAAATGGAGTGTCTTTTTTACTATATTCTTCTTTGTCTCCATTTTGTCTGGTTTTAAGCTTTCTGTGTATTAGAATGCAGTTGAAGTTGTATTTTGGTGTGTCTTGTTAGATGTATCAGGTTGTTGAAGTTGTATTTTGTTTTGATGTAGTGGCTGGTTGTTAAAGTTTTAATTTGGTGTACTGTGTTAGTTTAAAATCAGTCTTTGTACTGTTTAACTTGAATTGAATTCGAGAATGTAGTTGTTTTTGCTATTTGTTTAATATGTGTTTTATTGTGCAATGAATAAAGTATAAGTAGAAATACAAAATGGACAACAGAATCTAGTGCAATCTCAATAAAGTAGATAAAGATAACATAAAGTGCTGGCATTACATAGACCAGAGCAAAAAATAAATATTCAAATCATCAAGTTGTGCACTAACATACAAAATACCACACCCTGCAATAAAGGCCAACCAACATAGATAACCCTACTTAAATACCACCTCCACCACATAATAGAAGTCTTTACTACTCACAAGCTTGCTAGTTCTAGATCTAGCTTACAAAAAACAAAGACATAAAACACATAATCATAAAACCACAAATCTGCAGAATTCTTCATTCTTTATCTTCTTTCCCAGGTTTTGCTGAAGAACTGCTACCTGCTTTCCTCAAACGAAGTGCTTCTGCAATTGTGACGTATTTTGGATCTCCCTCTCTCATTAGCACCCCCATTTTATGCTGGATTAAGCGCCTCCTTTTCTCAGGTTGGCGTTTGTTCCCTCCCTGGTAGTAAGATAAAGAGGAAGTTACACAATCTGCAGTATGTAGTGTTTTTAAAAAGTAACAACTAACTAACCTCAGGTAAACTCCTTTTTGAACCTGGTTGTTTCTTTTGTGTAACCCTCACCTAAATGGTAAACAACAAATAAAAAACATTCGGTTATAGTTAATGCGCAGATGGCCACTTTGTCTCAATTTTGTAGTTTCAGGGGGCGTTAAGTCACTAAAATAAATTCCTAAGGGGTACATAGTCAAAAAGAAATATATTTACCCCTGGTATATCCCTTAACGAGATCTTCTTTTTTGTAAAGGGGAGCCTTCTCCTGCGTTTTTTCTTTGCTAAGCTCACTTGTGTTCTCAGTGACATTTGTTTGTGCATCCTTACCAATTTTTTCCTTTGCTTTTTCCAACAGATCTGTCAACTTTTCCATCTTTACCTTCTGCGCTCGCAGAATAATATAGGGGGTAAGTAGTCAATATATAAACTATATAGGGGTAATTAGTCAATATATAAATTATATAGGGGGTAATTAGTCATTATATAAACTTTATAGGAGGTGGATACACAAACCTTTAATATTGACTTAGGAGGAAGAGTAGTGTTTTGCTTTTGTTTGCCTGAGTCATCAACCTGTAATCAAAATACAGACAACAAATACTTATAAACTTAATCCTTTGCAAACAATATTTTATATTCTAATAGTACTAACCTCAGTTATTGATTCAGGATCAGCAGTATTATTTCCTTTTGGTGTTCCTGAGTCATCATCCTCTAAAGATATAGGCATTGTGCTTGATCCTCCTGAAATTGTCTTCAATCCTTGATCCTTAATTCTACTGCTTTGCCGTGTTGGTTTTTCCAATGTTTGTTCTGGCATGCGCATCTTTGGTCTGGATTTAGGGGAGGATTTATCAAGTGCCTCATCTGTGTTAGCAACAGGATCTTTATCTTTCTTCTGAGGTAAAATCATCCTTGGTTTTGAAGTAGGGGGTATGTTAGCAACTGGATCTTTATCTTTCTTTTGAGGGAAAATCATCCTTGGTTTTGAATTAGGGGGCCTGTTAGCAACAGGATCTTTATTTTTCTTTTGAGGGAAAATCATCCTTGGTTTTGAATTAGGGTGTGTTTTAACAACTGGCTCTTTATCTTGTGTTTCAGGTATACCCATACTTTGCTTTGACTCAGTGGGTGTGTTCACAGTATCATTCTTTTCAGGTATAGGTTGATTTGTATGGGAATTAGTGGGTTCCTTATCAACTGGACTTTTTGTTGTTACAGATATATTAGCAGCTTCAGTTGGAGTACTTTGGGGGTTACATGGAGCAGATGGTTGCACATCTAACTCATCAAACATTCTGTTAATCTCCTCATCCAGAGTCTCATCCACAACCGCATTAGCACCAGTATTAGATTCACGAACTTCTCTAGATTCCCTCACACCATGATCTCTAGGTTCCATCACCTCATTAGCACCAACTTCCTGTTGTTGAATATCTTCTAGTCCAACTGTTTCATGTCCTGCAGCATTTACATTCGCCTTACATGACCTTTTGTTATGCCCTTCTTCTTTGCAAATCGCGCATTTTTTTGTACTACCACTCCTTACCAGCTTTTGCACACCATCAGTGGTGCGTTCTTTCCTCCACCTTTTAACTTGAACCTCATCTGCCTCTTTTGTCCTAGCCCTTTTAGGCCTGCCAACCAACTTAAAAGCCACCGGAGGTTCTACACTTACAGGTCTTGTACTAGGCCACATCGATGGTCCATTTATAGGGTAAACCATGGGTGTATAAGCCTTCATATACGTCTCTTTTGAGTAGCACTCATGAACAAACTTTTCTGGGTCTTTACCAATGTATTGAATACATGCAATTGCATGAAAGCAAGGTATACTAGCAAGCTCCCACCTCCTGCAAGGACAGCTTTCTGTATCCAAGTCTACGGCGTATGAATCTGTCCCAATGTTCCTTACTTCAAATTTCATTTCACCACAAAATACTGCATGCCACTTTCCACTGTTTGTTTTACCCTTATTCACCAACTTTCTAACCTTAGGACATAAATCAGCTTCGTATTTTGTCATCCATGCTCTTTTAGACTGAAGCCTTTTCAAACTATACATCCTTAAACCCTCTAGTATGAGGATGATAGACTTGTCTCTGTGCAACACGACAACAAACAATATAGGGGGTAAGTAGTCAATAAGTATATTTTATAGGGGGTAAGTAGTCAATAAGTATATTTTATAGGGGGTAAGTAGTCAATAAGTATATTTTATATGGGTAATTAGTTACTAAGCGTATTGTATAGGGGGTATTTAGTTAACAGATATATCTTTAAAGGGGCAATTAGTCACTAAGTATTTCTGTATAGGGGGCAATTAGTCACTAAGTATTTCTGTATAGGGGTATTTAGTCACTAAGTATTTCTGAATAGGAGTGTTTAGTCACTAAGTATTTCTGTATAGGGGTAAGTAGTCAATATACCTGACTTTTTTAATGGCATTGTTGTAGCTTTCACAGATGTTGTTGAGTAGAAGATCACATTTTGTAATAGTACGAAAATGAGACCTTGTCCATGTCTTGGGATCTAAGTTAGATAGCCAAATAAAAGCTTCCTCATTCATATATTTAATCTCCTCCATCACTTCATTAAATTTTCAATGCGTTGTGGCTCTTGCAGCTTCCCAAGCTTTGTCTTTTAAAGCCAAACCAGGATGTTTGATCTTGAAATTATTGTAGAGATGCCTTACACAATGCCTATGTTCTATATCAGGAAGCATGTCACTCATGACCTGGAGCAAACCCTAAATACATAAACAAACAACAAAAAGTTAGAGATTTTTACATAAAATAATAACTAAATATACAGGTATCCCAATCAAAGAAAACAAACCTTCTGTCTATCTGATATGAAAGTCCATTCATGTTGATTACTTATACCAAGATCTTGTATCAGTAAGTTAAAAAACCATCTCCAAGAGTTACTATCTTCTTTCTCTGCTATACAATAAACAATTAGGAATATACAGTTGTTCCCATCAATTCCAACTGCTGTCAAGATTACACCTGGATGTGGACCTTTTAAGTGACACCCATCTATCCCAACAACCTTCCTACAACCCTCTAAAAACCCTCTCCTACAACCATCTAACCCAACATAAATTCTCTGAAACCTTTCTACTCCAGTAACATCATCAATAGTGGTTTCAATTGCGACAGTACTTCCAGGGTTACTTCTCCTTAATTCTGCTGCATAATCGTAAAGTTTTGTGTATTGTTCCTTGTATTCAGCCTCTATCATCTTTTTTGCAGACTTATATGCCCTATAGCATGTTCTGGTGCTAACATTAACTGAATATTCTCGCTGAACTAACTGTTGAAAGTCGCTTACGTTACTGTACAGGTTCAGTCTTATCATGTCCTTAAAAGTAGTTGCCATGTACTTCGCCGTCACATGTTTATGGTTGAGGTTCTTACCACAACTATGTTTATTGCATAGACTCATTACCACTAACCCGCCAATATTTTCTTTATGTGATGCATAAAGAAACCAACTACATCCTGCTCCTTTACACACAACCCTAATTAGATTCCAATCGTTCTTCACAAACTTAATCTAGACCACCTTTTTAATAGCATGGGCTCTTACTGCTTGTCTTACTTCAGTGGCATTCTTAAATGTTAAGCCCAAGACAAATCTAGGCTTTTGCATATCAATACTAGCCTTAAATAAGGGGTACTTCATCTTTTTCTTGCTCTTTTTTTTCCCTTCTTCAACGGTACCAGATGAATCACTAGCTGTACTAAAATCGTAAGAATTATGTACATACTCATCAGAGTCAGTCCCACCATCATTACTTTCACCATCAGAATCATCCACCTCATCATTTTCGACATTCACTCTATCCACTTCCACTTCCTTGTCAATAAATGTGTTATAATCATGGTCATCTTCACCCTCACTCAAATCGATGTCACTATCAATTATATAGTCATCATCAGTTGTTGTTTCATCATCCACTACTTCTTCTCGCTCAACCACATTCTTTTTTCTTTGAGAACTACTAGTCCTACCAACTCTTTTATAACTCTCTGGCTTGGTACCACTAGGACCTACACCATCTCCTTTTGTTCTTTTTATACTAGCTCTAGTCCTTTTCTGCGAGTGTGGCACATCCTATTGGTCCTTTTTAACTACTCCTTTGGTTGTCTTCGGCTGTAAATTTGTATCTTTCTTCTGATGTGGTATATCCAACTTCTTCTTCTTTAAGAAATTAGCAAGTATCTCATTATCACTGAATTCATCATCCTCCTCATCCTCACCATCACGTATAATAAAATCACTGTCTGAGTCCTCAATGTCACTGATGTCACCATCTACATCTTCTTCACCATCAGCTTTCTTAAAAACATTATCCGAGTCATCTGTTAGGTCTTCGTCTATAAGCCTGAAAGGCCTCAATGGAGATTTATGTTTGGAACTCCTCGTAGTCACATTATCTTCAGTGTTCAAAGCTTTCAACACTTTATCCAACATATCATTAACAAACTTCTCCTTCTCTCCAATATCAGAGAGTTGTTCTTCCATAGCGTTATTAACTTCTTCCTCATTCAAAGGTGTGGTTTGCTCTTCGCGAACAACCTGAAACATAACATAAAATATTAAGGGGGTGATTTGTCAATTATATGAAAAAGTAAGGGGTAAACTGACAAACAAATGAGGACCTTCGTCGTGTCTTGTTTGCCATTGTCTTCCTCCACTGTGTTCTCCAACTGCGTTTTATTATTACCATCTTCCACGTTCCTATCATGCCCTTTCTCACAAGTCTCACTTACTTCTTCAACATCATGTACTTTCTCGTTTATACCTACAGTTACTTTTGCAACTGGCGTGCTTTGCTCCTCGAAAACAACCTGACACATTACATGAAATATTGAGGGGGTGATTTGTCACAAGCTTCAAACATTAAGGGGTAAACTGTCAAATGACTTTGTACCTTTGTCGTTTCTTCGTCACAAATGTCCTCTTCCACGTTTTTATCCTCTTGCATTTCATCATTTCTATCGTCCACGTTCATGGGCCATTCATCACGAGTTTGGCCTACTTCATCACCACTACGTACATCATCTTTTCCACCTTCGTTTAGGTTTTCAACAGTTGTGCTTTGGTCTTCGCAAACAATCTGAAATGTTAAAGGAATTATACGGTTACAGAATTGTAAATCTAGAGGGGTGATTTGTCAATCATATTAAATGATGAGGGCTAGTCTGTCAAATGAGTGTCTACCTTTACACTTTCTTCTTCAACTGTAGTTTTTTCTTGTTCATTAACAACCACTGTGTTCTGATCATCAAGGGTCTCATTTCTTTGTTCATCATCACCTACCTCTGTTTTTTGATCAACATCTTGTTCATTAACAACCACTGTGGTCTGATCATCAATGGTCTCATTTATTTGTTCATCATCACCAACCTCTGTGTTTTGATCAACACGGTTCTCTTCCTTCGAACACTCATCTTCTCGTTTCTGAACTATTTCTTCATCCTTGTTCCACGTTAATAACAAAGGCATGAATATAGGAGTTTGAATCTCTTTCTCATCATCTCCTACGGGACTACTAACAACAAACAAGTCAACAGCTACGTTCTCCTCACCAATGCTACACATCTCCAACCCTTTATCCTCACTATCCAAACAAACTATACCATCAGGTAGTTTTTCCCCCAATTTCAGATAGTAAAACTCCGAGTTACCTTTTATACCCAGTTTCGACATAATTTTTTTAAGAATAGGTATACTAAACTTGTCATAGTGACACCCATCTACGTATTCAATGCTTACTTCATGGTAACAACTCTTGTCTTCATTAAATAACCCACCGAAGTGAATCTACAGTGTAAATTTCTCTGTTACACAATCAAATTTAACTAGATTAGTTACCAATTTGAAAAGGTATTATCACACTATGACTATGGTAACCAAATCCCGTAAAATCTGCTACCATTACGCGTGATAAATATATATGTAATGGATTTAATACAAAACCCTACATTTTCGGGTTAAATAATCATAACCCAAGAGCAACGATTTAGGGGTAATAATCAAACACACTTACTCCATTGACTTAAAGGCGCCATTGATTATCTTCAAATCATAAGAACTTTGCTTTTCTGGGTTTGGTGGTGTTCTTCGTGTTCTTCGCAAGAACCCGCGCTCCTTCGTCTTCTTCTTTTGATTTTGGGTTTTTGATTAATTAATTTTGTTTTGTTTTTGTGGTATATATAGGGTAGGCTTGAATTGAAGTACCCTTTTTTCCCTTGAAAAAAAGTGGGATTAAGGTAATTAATTGATTAATTAACATCTGGATTAAAAAAAATGTGACATGGAAATGCCACGTCACTTTTAACGGCGAAAATGGACGGAACACACAGTCAGGGGGTAAAGGGTCACGAAATTAAAACTTAGGGGGCAACGAGTCGCATTTTAAAGGTTAGGGGGCAACCTGTCAATCTGGTATAAACGCAGGGGGCAAAAGTGTTATTTACTCTTTAGTATATGACCATGAAGACACGGTAGGCGGTTGACATATAAAGTTAACACTTAACAACATTTCGATTATTATCAATTAAGTGAATATAAGAAAGAAGATGGATTGTTTAAAGCATCTGAATAGCATGCAAACAAAGGGGAATTCATAGGTTTTGGCAGAAGAAACTATCCAACTTCTTTTGGTGTATTTCAAAGAGTTGTTCGTAGTAATACATGAACAACAATTTGCAATCTTTAAGCTTTGTTGGATGCATTTCTTGCACTTCGGATATAGACTTACTGAGCTGATACTCTGGATCACCATTAATCAAGTACCTCGCCAGCTCCGATCCACTAAAAAATAACAATACAGGTCTATAGTTAATTAACTTACAAAAATGAATATATGGACTAAGGGTGCAATATTGTAATAATATAATAACCTATAGCGCAAGCCAAGTCCTCTCTTGAATGGCAATGAAACGTAGGTGGCTTTAAATGCAGCTATTTCTTGTCTATAAAGTGCACAAACTGCACTCATACAAAGTTGAGGATCCTTTGTAAATGCAGAAAGCATATCACCTGCACACCTCCATGTATTGCGTTTACTAAGAGAAAAACCTTCACCGTCTTCACTTTCCTTTCTGTTTCTTTTCCTTGTTTCACCAAAACTCAAGTCTGTAACTAGACAGAACACAGTTAAGCATTAATTTCCGGCAGCTAAATAAAACAGAATCTAATTACATTATGAGAGGATCAAAGCCCGAACTAGTTTTAAATTAAAGAAGACATAAATAAAAGAGAAGACATCAATAAATATGAAAACAAATAAAGTAACGTAAGTATAAAATAAGTAAACACGTCATTAGTTAAATCATAATAGCACATTAAATAAAACACAACTATAGTTTAATACCTTCCTTCCGTGATTCATATCCATTGGCTTTGGGAAATTCTGAATACTCATTGTTGAACTTCTGTGAGACATTAATGGCGGAACAATCCTGTAAAATGTCGAAACCAACAGTGTTGATCATTTCCTCCAATTTCAACGTCCTCTTATTCAATTCATCAAACTTCCTCTTATACTCCTCCAATTCTTCTTCTTTTTTGACTTTTTTACTTTCCAAAACCTTCATTTTCTCTATTAACTCATTATAATCTCTTTTGGACTTTGACAAATGGTCTTCGCATCTAATCTTTGCAAGCTCGGCTAATCCATGCTTCTTCTCCATAAAATCGTGATTCGACTTCATTTTGGTAGTTTGGCGTAAGTTTTCGAGCTCTGTTTTGAAAGCATTTTCACGGTTAGTTAAGATGGTTTCGACTTTGGAATAATCACGTTTGTCAAACGAGTGATACAGAAAACCGATGAGCTCAGGCACCGGCGACATATCCATTATATCGAGAATTGCTTCCATTATGCTTAAACTCCTGTTAAATCAAACGGAAAGTGAAACAAAATGTGATGAAGACAGGTAACTAGAATAAGAATTTGCAGGGCGAGGACGAATGACTAAATATTGCTGCTGAGCTAGAAAAAACAGAAAGTTGTAGAAGTTGTTGGAAAACTTGAAAGTCATGAGAAAGTTTTTTGGACACTTTAAGTTCTCCCACATCGGTAGGAGAAAGGCTTTTGGCCTTCTTTTATAAGGTGTAATATTAACAATGTCCAAATAGCCAATAACCATGCACATAGCAAAGCAATGGGTTAGCCCACACGCGCACCACCACCACCCCCGCTGCCCGGCCCGGCCCCGGCGTGGGGCGTGGGTCGTTTGGGGAGTCAAAAAATGAAATGGATTTTGTACTAGCCACTTATAGTGGTCTACTCCACTTAAACGTAGAGACAAGACTCCACCAATCTCGCACGCGTCAAAAGAAAAGAATATTCCACCAAGTCAAACACGTGGGAATATCAAAGGTCAACAAAGCTGTTACAGAATATTAGGATATTGAAACGTGGGGGTTACAAGGCAATCAAAAACGTCAACCCAATCAAGTCAAATCCAGGAGAGAATCATGGGACTTAATGGGGACGTTTCTGAAGGCTTGGGTCTTCCTCTCCTCACCCCTATATATAGATCTCCCACTCCACTCTCTACAGCTACGAAATACACTAAAGGAAAAACACTCTGCCTCACCACCTTCTCTCTATATTTTCTACGTTGTAGTTCTGTTAGAGATACCGGTCACGCCGGAATATCTTTTTAACAACCATAGTTTGTCGGTGACTTTGTTTTTCATTATCTCGTGTAAGTATATTTCCGTGTATTGTTATTTCAATTTCCGTGTAAATGTTATTTCAATTTCTGTGTAATTGTTATTTCGTTTTTTTTCGTGTAATAGTTTGTTTACACTTAAATTCGTTTTTTATTCTCTTTATTTTTCTTTTCGGGAAACCATTTCTTTTGTACAACTGGTGGTTATTTTAATAACAGAAGTAAGGAAGACAAGGATTGGGCGCTTCTTCTATGTACGGGCTCCACAAGAAACCAATGGGCCCGCAAAACCGATAAAAACCGATCCAACCTAAAGGAAATTCTTACCTAAACTATCACATGTGTGTGGGACATGGTTATAATCCATTAATATCGTGACATGTCATAAATAATAAAATAATGAGATTATTACCCAAAGGGTCTTGAAAACACCACCTCGTGACCCAACAAGACCCCACTAATTTTATCTTCTTACTAAAGGCCACAACCAAAAATTAACACTATACCCCAAAAATCCAATTACCTTCTTACCCTCTTTTGTTTTTTATTTAACTATAAATACTATTTTTGTCAAATAAAAATCAAAACACAATACACGCTCAATCTCTCCTCTCTCATCTATCCTCTCTCCTCTCTCATCTCTCATCTCTCATCTCTTTCTCTCTCTTTGAAGCTCAACCCTCGACGGAAAATGCTAAACCGAACTCTTATTGCCGACGTTTTGGTGTTGCAGCAGAGAAGAACAGCTTCTCTCTCTCTCTCTTGAGATTATTCCTCTCTATCCCTCTCACTCTCCCGTAAGTTAATTTATTTCTTCCTTGTTTGCTTGTTTTAGCTGGGTTTTTATGATTTTGCTTTGATTCTGTGTTTAAGTTTGCTGAAATTACTTATTTTCTTCGTTGTTGCGTGTTTGAGTAGTTGTTTATCGTTATTCATCGTTTGCGTTCATCGAGTTTTTGTGTTCATCGTGAGTTTTCACTGTTACGTGACTTCGTATGCTTTTTACATCAGTAATCTTCTGTTTATGGCACACGCTCAGAAGATTTTGCTCGTTTATCATTATAATAACTATTTTACGTACTTGTATGCATCCATGCTCAGTAATTATATGTTTTCGTTTAATACTCAGTACTTTTTCTGTTGTGTTGTTACGCTCAGCACTAGTTATGCATATGCTCAGAACTTTCTGTTGTGTTATGCCTATGCTCAGTACTTTTTTCTGTGTTTATGCATATGTTCGACACTAGTTATGCCTATGATCAGTACTATCTTATGCCTATGCTCAGTTTTTTTGGTTTTTTCTCATGCTCAATACTTTTTCTGTTGTGTTGTGCATATGCTCAGTACTTTCTGTTTTGCGCTCAGAAGTTTCTAGAAGGCTGCGCTCAGAAGTTTCCACATCGTTAAGCTAGTTAGATTACTTTTTTTTTCTAGAAATGTAATAGATTTGTGTTAGATTAGATTACTTTTTTTCCAGAAATGTCGTGAAATGTCGGATTTGTGTTTTGCTCAGAATTTTTGTTAAATGCTCAGAAGTTTTATGAAATGCTCAGAAGTTTTGTGTTGAATCAACAAATTATTTAAACTCAATAACTTTTGTATAAATGCTCAGCAGTTTACTGATTATACGAGAAATGCTTAGGAAGTTTACTGATTATACGAGAAACGCTCAGCAAGTTATTGAGCATGCCCAATACCCTATGCTCAGAACTATTTTCTACGCTCAGAACTATTTTCCATGCTCAGAACTATTTTTTCAGACTCAGAACTTTTTTCCATGCTCAGAACTATTTTTTCAGACTCAGAACTATTTTCCAGACTCAGAACTATTTTTTCAGACTCAGAACTATTTTCCAGACTCAGAACTTTTTTCCACGCTCAGAACTTTTTCCGACGGTGGCCAGCGGTGGTCGGCGGTGATCGGTGGTTGTGGTCGGAACTGGAAATTATTTGATAATTAATGAAGAAGGAAAGAGAAAAATGATAAAGGAGGAGAGAGATTAATGGTAATGGAGGAGAGAGTGTAATGGTAGTGGAGGAGAGAGAAATCTATTTTTTTGTCTTATATACACTATAAGGGTAGTTATGACATTGAACATCTTATTGGCCTCTAAGTAGGAGAGAGTAATCACTTGGTTCTTTTATGGCACATTGATTCTCTTCAAGTCTCTTTGGGTAATTGACCCAAAAATAATCTATATTATAAAATAAAGATTTTTTTATATCGATCTTCTATATAAGTGGTGGGTCATAATCATTTATAGACCTATTTATGACCATTAATTTTTACTTTAAAAAAATCTATATTACAAAACAAACTTTTAATTTACGGTCCTAAATGTATGATATAAATGGTGGCTGAGATCATTTCCGTCCCCACTTATCATTAATATCATTAATTATTTACTATATTTTAAAAAAAATCCTACACATACCATCTATATTCAATCAATTACCTAAAATTAATATTTTTGGTCTCATTTCATATTTTTTTGTCTCAAACACGTTTCACGGTCAACAGCTCCGTGAAAGGCTCATTCGCGTGAAGAGCTCCCCCGTTGACATCACCATCACCATCACTATCACCCCGGCATCACCATCATCACCGTCACCATCGACATTAGTATCACCCCGTCGCCATTACCATCACCATCAGCATCAATCTACCCGTAACCGTGTTTCTGTTTTTTCTGGTGTTCTTTAAATTCATTCGTTTAGATATAAAGTAGTGATTCCAACACATAAATATTTGTTTTGTAATAAGGTCAGGTAATCGTTGAAAATTTTGAGCTAATTTCTAATTTAAAGTAAGATTCTAATGCAACTGTTTGATATAATATGTGTATGAACACTTAACTGTTTCTTAGGTGGATACGCATAAAATGGAATGTATTGTTGTTAGGAAAGTCATTTTATCAGACAGTAGTTGCCTCTCCAATGTTGTCCGGTAAAAAATCAAATGTTTCATCTTCTTTCACTTTAAAATTGATGTTCTTAATCTGTTTTCTTGCATATGTATATGTGCGCAGATAGGTTTGTTATGGACCATGACAAAAACAAAGCGTCTAAGCTGAGACAGGTAAAACTTATTTACTTTGATTATCTTATTAATAGTACAAGTTTATTAACGAATCTCAAAGCAATTCGAAATCCGTGATGTTTGTTTCTAACCGAGAGAACTATAATTCAGGTGGTCAAGGTTATCAAACAAATAAAAATCATCCGGATTTTCAATATTCAAATCCAAGTGGGGCCGCAAATCCGACCTATGCATATCAACCATGGCCCCAAGGTAATAACTATCAACCAAGACCATTGAATAACTACCAAAAAAATAGAATTAAGGAAATCAAGCTCAGAAATAACCTCCTCAAGACAACTATATCGATGTTATGAATCAAAAAACTCTACATGTTCAACCTCAAGAAGGTGCATTAGAAGTTCAACAAACCTTATAGACACTAATTGATATGCAAGCGAAAACGCAACAAGATCAGCAAGCTTCTACCGCAGCGTCCGAAGTGTTAGAAAATCAAATAGCTCAGATGGAAAAACAGTTAAATCAGCGTCCACAAGGGCAACTCCCAAGTGACACTGAGAATCCAAAACAAAGAGAAGATTGTAATGCTATAGCGCTCAGGAGCGGTAAGAAGCTACTACCACCTCCTTTTCCCGTTATGAAAGAAAAAGAAACAATTTTGAAGGACAAAACGGTAAAAGATGTGGTAGAAAAAGAAGGTGAACCAGAAGTAGAAGAGGTGGAAGTAGAGAAAAGTCTGGGAAATCCAAACCAAAAAGAGAAGTTGTAGAAAATCATCCTCCTCCACCTTTCCCCTCAAGAGTTCAGAAGAAAGGAGATATGGCAGACTATCAGAAATTCATGATAGGGTGAGTAAGCTTAATATTAATGTACCATCCTTAGATGCTATTAGAGATGTACCAAATTATGTGAAATTCTTGAAGAGAGCTATCACCAATAAATGCCCATATCTTGAGAATAAAATGATAGGTTTGCCAAAAGAGTGTAATGCAATATGCCAAAGTAAGTTTCCACCTAAATTACTTGATCCTGGGAGTTTTATGATTCTGATTTCTATTGGTAATGAGTGGCAAGGGAAAGCTTTATGCGATTTAGGTGCGAGTATTTATCTCATGCCTAAATCAAAACGCAAGACCGACCTCTATGGTCTTGCAATGGCTGACAGATCCCTTGCACATCCAGAGGGGTGAATAGAATATGTCCTCGTCAAGGCAGGTACTTTAATTTTCCCGTTGATTTTGTTATACTTGAATACGACGCGGATATGAATGTCCCTATTATTTTGGGAAGACCATTCCTAGCCACGGGCTATGCTGTAGATCTCGGTTTTGCAGTCTAGGCAGTCGACCGGGGCCTAGTGCCTAGGAGGGATTATATGGGGCCTAGGCGGAATTATCCGATTGTGAATCCCGCAGTGTAATTTTGTATATTTATTAATATATATGTAATAATTATAGCAATTTTAACTATTTAAGTCAAAAAATTCATCTAACAACACTATAGTAAATATAAAAATACTAAAAATTGAGTTATAATATCAATTAAAGAATTCTCGAGAATAAGAAAAATAACAAGAAGGCCTATTCGGACGTGTTTTGCCATTAATCGGTGCCTAGACGGGCTAGGCGCCTATTCCACTGTGACTAAGGCGCTAGGCAAAAACGCCTAGAATTTTAACTAGGTGTAAGCGCCTGAGGGGGGGAGTTGACGCCTAGGCGGTGCCTAGACGCGCCTAGGCGGGGAGATCTACAACATAGGCCATGGGGCGTACTCTTATTGATGTAGAAAACGGAAAATTAATCATGCGTATTCAAGACAAGGGGGTGAAGTTCAACGTGTTTAGGGCAATGAAGTTTCCAGATTCCTAGGAGGACTGTTTCCGAGTAGATACAATTGATCATGCCACGCAAGATGTATTTAATGATATGAATTTTGATGATATCTTGCAGGCTGCCCTAGTACTTGACTCGCTAGAAATAATGGAGGAGCTTGCTGAAACAGTGACAGCTTCGAATTCGGAAAATCCAAAGTATAAGCGTCTAGCTTATGAACCTGTGAGAGATGGAGCCTAAAAAGAAACCATCTATTGAATCTCCTCCACAATTAGAATAGAAGCCGCTTTCATCACACTTGAGGTATGCGTATTTAGGTACTAACAACAATTTACATGTTATTGTTTCAGCTAAATTAACAGGTCCTCAAGAAGATAAACTGTTGCGTGTGTGTTATGAGCCAATAAAGAGGCAATTGGATGGACTATTGCTTATATCAAAGGTATTAGTCCTACCATTTGCCCACTTATAAGAGGTAAAAAGCATGGAAAAGCTACCCCTCCCTCCACAATGATATATATTGGATATTTTGCATAAAAGAGCATATGTAACCAAGTTTCTGAATCCTTTGCTTTCAAATCTGTTGGGACAACTAGTAAAATCCATATTCTCAACTGTTCTTCATGTTTTTTAATGTACGTAACATGTTTTTTAATGTATGTAACATGTTTTTACATCACCATGTTTGAATAGACAATGCATACTCTTTTAACTATGGAACCTTTGGCATGATGGCATGCACATAGATTAATTATAAAACATAGTTAAAGAAAAACGGTTTCCAAATCGGGTATATATTTAAAATTCAATTAAATGAACACATAAAGTATAAATTTAAAATTCAATCAAAAACAAATACATACAGAAAAATACATAAAAGAATGTTATGATAAATTATGGTGTTACATGAATGGAACTATGCCAACCAGAGTGCTCAGTCCAAGGAGCAAGTGAACTTGGTATGTGGGAAGAGGAACCCTTTTGCAGTAGAGAATTAAATGGTAGAAACTTGGACTATCTCCAGAAACAACGCTCCTAAGAAAGGAGCGGAACAACATTGGAATGTTGAGATAACACTAATTTGGTAAAAATCAGACATAGTGGGTATTCTCTTTAACCCTTACCATTTCTTTGTTAAACACACACAGTCCAGCTTTAACATATACCTTAATCTTCTTCATCATACTTCTTATTCGATTCTTTAACTACTAGACAAATTGGTTTAGATAATCGTACATGACAATTCACTCAATCCAAAACAAAAAATCAATTTGCAATTTGGCCACTACTCTATTTCAATTAAATACAATTTGGCCACTGATCTATTCTAAATAAATACAATTTGACCACTGATCAATTCCAAATAAATTCAATTTGGCCACTGATATATTCTAAATAATTATAGCCAGTACCCAATCATCCGATATCACAAAAGAACAATTTAAATCAAATCACCTAAGAAAAAAACACATAGATAAAGTTAATTTCAGACTTAAATTTTTTGAAAAACAAAAATAACCTTAAAAGTTTTGTATTATTTGAAGAATGAGTCGCGACGCGATATTGATGGTTATGGTTGATTGAGTAGGTCAATGTCCGAAGGCGAGTAGCAGGTGGAGACAATACTTTATGTTTTTAATGATACGAATACTTGGGGTATGATGGCAGTAGATATAGATTCTTTAGTGGTGGTGGATACAGATGTTTGGGGCTTGGAGGTGTGTTTGGGGTTTAAAGGTGTGTATGGATGCTTGTCTTGCGGCAAATATGGACGCTTGGTTGGAACGATGGCGTAGAATTTATTTTTTTATCTCTTTTTTTAATTCTTCATATACTTAAGAGCGCTATCTCACTTTTTAAATTGAGGTGTCGCCTCTCCTCCCGAATTGTATATATATATATATATATATATATATATATATATATATATATATATATGAGATAAATCCCCATATAGTCCTAGAACATAACTATACACCCTCATCAAGTCCCACCCCTGTTTTTTTACCATACACGTCCAACCTTTTTTTTTATATTCCTGCATTACCCTCACTCATTATATTAGCATATCATATCATCCCATTATATCCGCTGGTAACTGAATCCTTTAAGATAGCAAGAATATTTAATTCCTTCATTTTAGCAACTTTGTTATGGTAAATTGCTAAACGTTTCACCATCTCAAATCCTTCACACATACCACCATTACAGGCTCAACTTTTACACCCAAAAGCATTCATCCACAATCTACAACCAAGGTATGTTCATTTTATTTATTTTTTGCATTTTTCGAATTGTTATCTCTTTGCAGGAGACCAAAACACTATATCTCAACACTCTTTTGCCCATGTATAGTAGCTTTATAATTCTAAAACATATCAATCATAGCTTTATAGTAGAGCTATGAACATACCAGCCATGTCCACCTTCCTATTACAGAACGAGGTCAATGACGAAATGGTTGTCAACCCACCGGCATATAAACCGCAGCTTGGTAGACCAAAGAAGAAGAGATTCCAATCGGAAGGAGAGCGTGCCGATACTTCACAGCGCCGAATGTGTAGCAACTGCCATACGTACACTTTCCACAATCGTTCAACTTGTCCAAAACCGTGCAATTAAGATATCGTCATTAATGCATTTTGTTCTTCGTGTTTTATTATTCAATAAGTGTATTTTTGTGCACATTTCGTTATTGGTCTGAACTTCTTCGTTTATTAATAAAAGAATTTTGTTCTGTTCTTACATTGTTTTTGTTCACAGTTGCTCATTTTAAAACTGAATTTGTCATAACCCACTGATTATACAACACATCCCATCAACTACACACATACAACCCATCATGAAGTTAATCGAAATATGAGCATAGCCCATCAAGATAAACTTGTACACCATCACTAGTACAAAACATTGCCCATTGATTTTCTTGTCGACAAACATTTTTAATGACCCACCAGCTGCAGAATATTACCCATTAATAATTCAAACACGACCCACCATGTGTAACACTAGTTAATTTCAAACCACCAACTTATACTAACACACCATCAAATCTGTACGTAATACCCACCGTTTATTACACCTACTAATTTCAGCCCACCAGTTTGTACTAACACACCATCAGAACTGTACTCATCACCCACCGTATTAAACTTGAAGTACCTTTTACACTACCCACCAAAAAGACAAAAAAACCCAGTTCATAATTTTTACAAACCACCAACATATAAACATGTTTAACACATGCTTTGTCCTAAACAATTGCTCACCAGAAACAAAAGAAACAATTAAGCAATTAAACCAAATTTAACATAATCAAAATCTAAACCATTCTGATATTCAAACATTCGAAATTCAAAGAAACAAAACAAAACGAGTCATACATGAATAGCAATTCAGAGTAGTACATATTTAAAAACAAAACCACAATGTATCAAATAAAATATGATATTATCGTCTATCGCTGCTAATCGTCTTTCATCAACCTTCGACTTCCCCCTTTTTTTGGATACACCTTGATTTTGTTCAGAAAAAACAACCGCTTTATACTTTATTTTTGATTTCCCACCTTCTTGTTACTATTTGCAGGAACATCATCGACGAAATCATCGTCGCTTCACTGATTAGGCGGTGCGGTGGCTTTTTTACCCATTTCCTTAGACACGCCATCGGTGACTCTCTTTTTAACTGAACCCGCCACACCACTGGCACTACCTTTTTGTTGATCGCCGACCATTTTCCTTCTTCTTCCTTGTTACAGTCACTACGTACGTTGAATGGGTTAATGGGGTAGGGTTTGTGCCTTGAAACTTGCAGTAAACGGTGGGTTGAATTTTTGATTTCTTTTTGGCGCTTCAACTTTGCTTCTTCTATTTTTTGAAAACCACCGTGATATTAGCAAATTTTGTTATGGTAACCACATTACATTTAATGGGTCAGGAAGGGTACTGTTGTCATTTATACCGGGTTGGACTTAATGGGCAATGAGTGATGGCTCTTGGACTTCATAGGTAAATCACCCTATATATATATATATATATATATATATATATATTATCTCTTCTAAACTATTACAATTTTTTTTTTATCGATTTTAAAATTCAGATTCATTTATAATTCGTATTCTCGATGGTTTATATAGCATTTGTTCAATCTTTCTCTACAACGGTGGTTATTTATTAATAGTAAAAGACTACAAAGATTATTCATAAGGCTTCCACCGCGACCGTTTTTCTTGATTTTTTTTTTTTTTGTCAAGATGAAATAGTACAAGATAAGCTAGTGTTTGTACAACGATTTAAGGAAAATATAAAAATCATTCAACGATCCATTCTTCCATTTGGATGTATCGATGTTGCGTCTAGCACTCTTGGCAGTGAGATCTGTGACATTGTTAAATTTCCGGTTCATAAAGTTCACCTTCCAACTAGGATATTTCATGAGCCAGATCTTCATTTCGGCAACAAAAGGAGAAATTTGCCATCGAAGACCTTTGTCATTTGCAATACCAAATTTAACAATCTAACAATCTAACCAACCCTTAAATAAACAGTTAGAAGCATTCCATGTGGGGGTCCATGTAGGGCCAGAGTATAATCTTATTGTTCTCCTATCATCAACATCACAAAAGCCACGTTATAGGCAAATAAAATGGGGGAGAGTTGTAACAAGTCCCACCCAATTTTCAAACCCATAAAAAATACAATCATTAAATGGCACCGAGTCATTTCTCACTACATCAGCACAATATTGAGGGACTGAGATATAAATTCCAAGGATTTGAAGCCCCAGTAAAAAAAGAAAAACAAAGTCAACCCTCATAAGAAAAACTGTAATGTTAATTTACATTATAATCCGTCAATTTTGTTATTTCGCCATCAGATTTTGAGGCTATATCAATAGATACTCTTCATAAGAACGAAAAGCATTATTAAACCATAGCAAGCAGATCGGGAATATATTTATGAAAATAAAATTATATTTACTTAATTAAATATGCCAAACGATAAACACAACAAATCAAACAATCATATTCCCATGGTTAACTTTTGCAAGTTCAAAAGAAAAGAAAAGCAACCATTCAAAGCTTAATGTAGCAGCTTTGTCTTCGTACTCTATTTTCATTTAAAGGCACCGCGTGATTTGTCAGATTCTATTTAAAGAAACCCAACATTTGGATCGTTAATGGTGACTTGACCCGACAAAGCCAAGGTCCAACATGGACTATCAACGCAAAACACAAAATGCACTTGTAAAAGAGTGGTGCTTAGCTTGGTGGACAGGGAAAATCCCCTCAAAGAAGACTCATATTCCATGTCACTACATTTGTACATTCATATTCATCCCAATAAATAGGCTCTTCCCAAACCCAAGACGTGTTATTTTCAATACCATTTTCAAGAAAAAGATGAACAGTGAAAATATTTTCTTTTTAAGACTATAAAAAGGAGAGTTTTGATTGAGAAATATTTTCCACACGTTTGAGGATAGACCTATCCATCTTAGGTTTCAAGAGCAAATCCTAATTCTCCCAATGAATCTTTTTCTATATCTTATTCTATATATCTTAGGTTACTTATTCTGATAACAAAAGGACAATAGAAACATGATTTGGAACCACATTAATAACAACTGTAATTAGAACTTCCTTGCGTCCAAAAAAAAAAAAATAGAACTTCCTTCGCATTAATTACATTAATATGTACAAGCTTGCCTTGCATCAATACAATTCCCTAACAAGTTGTTACAAGTAGTAGTGTAACTACTAACTAGGACTATAAAGTTAACTAATCACATACGTAGGCATTTTTTCACGAACGAGCTTTTTCTCTTTACAAAACGGAGATCTCATACACCACAGAGCTAGGATCCCCTGGAAATCCAAGAAAGTCAAATACAGCCTTTGATCACTTATAGGAATTCAAGACAGAAAAAACATATAGCCAACTTTTAAGGAACCTAAATGAACAGACCTTTAAGTCGGATAAATTCGAGCGTGGGCTTATATTTAGAATCAGCACCACCGTAGCCTTTAGCCTGGAAAATAATTTCCTTTTCATTGCCCTTCTCCTTCGCAATGAAAGTTATGTAATATTCAAAGTACCTCACCACACAATGATTGCAATGTTTGATACGTATAAATTCAAAATCCTACCACATTAAATTCAAAATCCTATCAAATTAAATTCAACAACTTCAATTAAAACGTATCCATAGTTAGTCAGATCTTACCGTGTCATTAGTCTTGTTATACAACTTGATGCCAAGCTTAGCGATTACAACAAGTCCTGTAAATCCCTTAATGGGAGTAGGTCTATACCCTCCTGGTATATCATCATGATAATTATAAATGTCGAATCCCTAAGAAAATCATAAAATTTAAATTATAAATTCACCCAGATCAGACTCTCTTTTTTTTTTTCTAAAATATTCTTAAAATTGAAAACAAAATCATCATATACCTGATTTGTGGCGATTGATTCCATATATTTCATGTAATCTTTCTCTATTTGAGTCTCTTCCACAGGTCTGTCACTAAAAAGATCCCGCTTATCAGAAACCGTAGTCGAGATCCTCCTACCTGGCACCTCCCCTCTCTTCGCCAACACTGTAATTCCATGATCATTATATAAAGCCTTACCAGAAAGCCTTGATTCTCTCGTACCAGTCATCATTCTGGTGGTTATTGAAGGATACTTTTGCACTCTCGTAACAGTCATCATTTTGGTGGTTAACGAAGGATACATTTGCATTTGCATTTGCATTATTGAAGAAAACATTTTTAGTATTGAAGTGCTTAATCCAAACAAACCCTAACTTTTATGAATTGTTTTATCATACCTCGCCTTTATATTATATAGCTAGGCACTGTAAACTGTAATGAAAGCTTTGTTAATGGGCTGGCCAGAAATTAATTGTTTTGGTGTTTTTGTTTAAAACTGGGCCGGATGATCACTTAGGATTTTGTTGCCCAAAATTTCACACCTGCATCTCACGTGATTGGGTTAATGCTGGTATTGCTTTTGACAACATTTGTTTATTCATGACCAGATTCTTTATTAATTGTAATATCTATTTTTTTTGTTCAAATATTAATTGTAATATCCATATTCTAACCAGTTACTGAACATTTTAAGGAACGATAATGAACTTGGTTGGTTAATTTATAATATTTTAACTTATCCTAATATATTATATGCTTTTGAACAAAAAAAGATTGATATCCAAGCACTTGGAATAAAATATCAAGGCTGCCTCAGTACCAAGATGATAAAATACGCTTTAGGCTAAAATTTGAAAATGCTTAAGTAGTCCAAGCCTTTTTTCAGTTTTTGAAACATTAAATTTTTTTATATGTTACTTTTCTTGTAAATAATCTTTGGGTTATTAATGTCATCTGATTAATAATGGTGTTAGCAATTAAAATGTAATCGTATCACATCTTATGAAGCATTGCATTTTAATTGTGGTACTTTCTGTGCCTAATTATTGGTCTTACGTTCCTTTAAAGAGAAAAAGATGCAAAGTCTAATGTCTTTCTGAAATCACTTCATTTTAGCATTTGTTACTTGTTGGCAAAACAAAACTTATTTCTGCATCACATTTCTAACAATCCTTCTAAAAGTGCCAGCAAAAGCTTGTCATAGTCCATATGCATGTTCAAATCAACCTAAGCAATTAAGAAAACTTTATTTTGTACATGTTATTTTTTCCATGAATGACAGACTAAGTACATGTGCATTACGAGAGGCAAATCCAGAAAAATCACCAAAACTACCAAATTAGTCGACAAGTATATAATTATTGAAGGGCAAGTAACTTTAAACACGTAATAGATATACTATAACTTTTGATTAACCATCCATGATTCTTTTTTTCTCATGGACCAGAAATACAAATAAATGAACAACATATAATTTTCATACGCGAATGGCTATGTTATTAATATTCTTATATATTTTTCATAACCACCAAACTTATGCAACCATCACATATTATAAACAAATTAGAAGTCAAGTAAACATTGTTACTGGGTATGGCTTTGCATCACAATCATCTTATAATCATCAAATATGAAAATGATAAATCTATCTATTAATTTAAAATCTTGAGATCATCAATGTTTTACATGTGGTAATGAGTAATCAGTATTAGAAGGAAAAGATAAATTTCATGTAACTACGTTGTAAGTGTTGTAGTGTCTCCGGCAAACTCTTGCTGTCACTTTGTTGCCACTCATTTCTAATTTCATTGTAAATTTGAATTTTCACTTCTTTTGATTCCTCATACCAACACATGTTTTCTAACCAAACCGTTAGGTCGTCTTGAATTCTACTTTTTACCATATCATTGTAGAGATGGCCTATGAGGTCACGATATGCCTGGACTAGAATTTTCTTGGAACGCCAAGTCAGGAACAAAGCATAAAAAGGAGCTTTAATCTGTGTTGTATAAAATCACTAAGAAAATAGTTTTCGTTTGAGGCAAAGCAAGTTTCCAAACCCAGAAAACAAGATCAAAAGAAAATAGCAGCAAGAAATAAAGAACACAAGATTTATCGTGGTTCAGCACAAAAATGCCTACATCCACGTTGAAGCCCTTCTTCAGAAGATACTTCACACACTATTGAACACGGTTACAGCCTCAGTATCAATCTTACAGCACAAATCCAGAATAGAACAAATAAAGGCTTCAATAAGAAACCCTAATCTACCAATCGAGAAATACTACTCAATCAATCAAGCCAGATGCTTGATTTACCCTATTCTAATTGTTGATCTTTATAGTATAGATTCAACAATGTTACAAGACAAAACCCTAAGTCTTATTGCTGAGAGAGAGAATATAGAGGCGTCAAAACGAAGTGAAGAGAAGAGAGAGAAGACCCACTCGTGAATGAGGGGTATATATATGAGACAATGGATGAGTCTTGATCTGAACCATCCAATATAACAAAAGATCAAGGGTGTACAATGAGCCACGCATCACACTCTCCATCAGCTTTAAGTAAATGTCCACATAAGCCTCCACATCAGCATAATTGACTTTACCATATATTTGACCAAAATATAACAATCTCCACCTTAAAGTCAATTTTCTGCAACTTCTTCATCATCAGCTGTCTTCCAGGTGTTCAGTTTGCAAAGCATCTTCTGGTTGCTTCAAAACCTACAATAATTTACTAAAACCACGAGTTAGTAAATAATTAAACATAAATAAGGAATATAAAGCTCATTCAATGTTCAACAAACTTAAGCAATGCTTAAATTTGCTAACAGTTACTACTTTTGTTCCCATGTCAGCTGGATTATCCTCAGTACCAATTTTCACAAGTTTGATTTTCTCAGATATTAACCAAGTTCTAATAAAGTGAAATTTCACATCCACATGTTTAGTCCTTTCATGGTACACAGGATTCTTACTCAAATGTATAACACTTTGACTATCACTAAAAATTGTAGCAGTTGACTTAGTCAACTGTAATTCATTAGTTAACCCTTGTAGCCAAATAGCCTCCTTGAAACAGTCACAAATAGCAACATATTCAGACTCAGTTGTTGATAGAGCCACTAAAGGTTGTAACTGAGACTTCCAAGTTATACAATTTTTCCCAAGTAAGAAACAATATGAGGTAGTAGATTTTCTACTATCCCTATCTCCAGCAAAATCAGCATCTACAAAACCACTTAGCTCAAAAGGAACTTTAAACTGACCATAACTCAATCCCACATTCAAAGTACTACTGGTATATGAAACCACCCATTTTAAAGCAGTCCAATGTTCAGGACCTGGATTTGACATGAACCTACTGAGTAAAGATATAGCATAGGAAAGATCAGGCCTTGTACTGATCATAGCATACATTATAGAGCCAATCACATTTGAGTAAGGTATATAGCTCATCTTAACTTTCTCAGAAACATCTTTGGGACATTGATTTTTACTCAAGATAAAGTGTCCTGCTAAAGGCATTTCAACCCTTTTACAGTTCAAGTTACCAAACTTCTCAACCAACCTTTCCAAGTAAGGCTTTTGATGCAATCTCAGACTGCATTCTTTTCTATTCCTTTCAATAATCATGCCCAAAATTTTCTTAGCTTTTCCTAAGTCCTTCATATCAAACTCAGAACTTAGATTAGATTTCAATTTATTTATACTCTGCAATGAATTACTAATCAATAACATGTCATCAACATATAACAGTAAAAATATCATATCATCAGATAATATTTTAAAGTAAAGGCAGTTATCATATTCACTTCTTTTAAAACCCAAACTTAAAACAAAAGTATCAAATCTTTTGTACCACTGCCTAGGGGATTGCTTAAGGCCATATAAGGATTTTTTAAGCAAGCAAACATGATCAGGATGTTTAGAATCAATAAAGCCTTCAGGCTGTTTCATATACAACTTTTCTTCAAGTTCACCATGTAAGAAAGCAGTTTTTACATCAAGTTGTTCCAATTCTAAATCATAACAAGCCACATAAGCTAACATAGTCCTAATTGTTTTAAATTTTACAACAGGAGCAAAGATTTCATGAAAGTCTATCCCTTCCCTTTGTGTATACCCTTTGGCAACTAATCTAGCTTTATATCTAGGTGGTTCAGTCTCAGAAACTCCATCTTTCAACTTATATAACCATCTACATTCAATTACTTTTTGATCAGGGGGTTTTTTAACTAAAGTCCAAGTATTATTAACAAGTAAAGACTTCATTTCCTCATTCATAGCATTTAACCACTTACTCTTATCCTTAGATCTCAATACATCAAGATAAGTTTCAGGTTCAGTGTTTATTACCTCAGTAGCTACAATTAATGCAGTGTAAACCAATTCTGCATAAGAGTACCTTGTAGAGGGTTTTGGATCCCTTCTTTCTCTATCCCTTGTTAGTTGATAATTGGCTAAACTTTCTTGAAGGGACTCCTGAGGTGTCTCAACATCTGAGTGTGGCTCAGAGTTACCTGGCTGCTCAGATGGTTGAGTATCCTCAGTTGCTTCTTCTTCAGTGACTGAATCAGATGAAGGCTCATCATTTCCAGTTTGAAGTGGCTCCACCTCAATCTCAGTACCAGCTGGGGTTACTTCAGGTTCAAGTTGATCATTACCTGAAATCACAACACTTTTCTTGCAAGGAAAATTAGTTTCATCAAAAATAACATCTCTACTTATCAATATTTTAATGCCATTTGCATTTTTATCCCATAACCTGTAACCTTTAGTACCATGCATAGATTGATAGCCAAGAAACACACATTTTATGGATCTAGGGTCTAATTTACCCTCTTTATTATGGGCATAAGCAGCACAACCGAAAATCCTAAGTTCAGAAAGATCAGGCTTCCTATTGTTCCATAATTCCATAGGGCATTTCATATCTAAAGATCTATTGGGGCTTCTATTTATCAAATAGGTTGCAGTATACAATGCCTCTCCCCAAAAGGATTTAGACAAGCCAGAGGTAAACAATAAACACCTAATTTTTTCAAGTAAAGTTCTATTCATGCTCTCAGCTACCCCATTTTGTTGTGGGGTTTTTCTAACAGTTCTATGTCTCATAATACCTCGCAATTTACACAAGTTATCCATATCATCATTGCAAAACTCTAGTCCATTATCAGTTCTAAGAGTTTTAATTGATTTTCCAGTTTGATTCTCATTTAAAACAATCCAATCTTTTATTACACTAAAAGTATCACTTTTATTCTTTAAAAGAAAGGTCCAAACTCTCCTAGAATAATCATCAACTAAGGACAGAAAATATTTTTTCCCACCATGTGTTTCATGCTTCTCAGGGCCCCACAAGTCAGCATGTATATATTCAAGAATACAAGTAGATAAATGAACACCAGATTTAAACTTCATCCTATGTTGTTTAGCTAAAACACAGGGTTCAAAGAAATTTAAAGAAGTAATAGAATCCTTACCAAACATTCCTTCTTTACTCAACACATTTAGTCCTAATTGACTCATGTGTCCTAACCTGAGGTGCCATTTGAGTGTAGCTGCACTTTCAACACTTGTTTCAATATTGTTAGAATCAGATAACACACATATACCATCAAGAACATATAAACCAGAAATTTTCTTTCCACACAGGACAAGTTTATCATTCTTATGGACATTTAACACACCATTGCATACATTATATACACAACCAAGGTCATCTAACATTCCTAAAGATATTAAGTTTCTCTTTAGGTCAGGTATCCATCTCACATTAGTGAGGGTTACCACATTACCATTATTAAGCCTCAAGCCAATACTACCTATACCAGCCACTTGGCATCTCTACTAAAACTATCTATTTATATGAGATTTTATTCTCATTCTCTCAATTAAGATCAATCCTCCTTTCTCTGTATCTAAGGTAATCATTTTTTTTTTTGTTAATTTCCAATTTTATCATTCTTTTTTTATCTTTGTCCATAGAAAATGATAACTTAAATTATATACTACTTTCTGTATATTAGATATTTATATTTAATTAGAAAGTATTATTAGATTATATGTTTAATTTATTAGAATACCTTTAGGTATATTTTTTTCTAATTTGTTAATTGTGTTATTGGTTTCTTTTCAGGTAATTGTTTTCCTCGACTACTACTAATTCATTCAGGTACTGTTATCTTTTAATTCTTATATTTCATTTACATTATTTAATTATTTTTAATTGCTTCATTAAAATCTGTATAATATTGGAGAAGGGCCAACGGCTCGAAATGTCTCCTGTTTTTCTCCACAATTTATAACCTTCTGATCAAATTTCTATCATTTTCGGCCTTTAGCTCGATTTCAATTAATGGTCCAGATTGTCTAAATTCAATCTACGGTTTAAAATGTCTTGATGTCTCCTCTATATTTTTTAGTCCTTGGATTTTTTTTTTTAAAATTCAAAATTTAAAATCAAAAACAAATCACTTCACCGCTTCTTCACCACTTCTCTCTCACTCCACTTCTCTCCTCGAACATCCCACCAAGCCACTCCTCCACAATCCCAATCTGAATCGAAGAAATCTCATAGCCAAACCACCGCCACGACCATCCTCCACCATCATCAATGGAGACACCGTCGTTGCTCAATCTGAATCGTAGAACTCTCATAGCCCTCCATCTCTCAAAACACTACTATCCACCGAGCACTCTCCTGCACAAGAAAACCGCCGCCACTCGGGGACCATTCTCCGACAACATCAACCCAAGCTTGGAGAAGAACCCAAAACTAAGGTAAGAAATTATTTTCACTTTTATAATTGTACCGTACCTAATTGAAACTCCAATAGTGAAGTATAATTTAATTATTAACCGCGATTGATTTCTTCGTTGTCCCTTATTCAGATATGAAGGTGAATAATGAAAATAGGAATGAAGTATAATTTAATTATTAACCACGATTGATTTCTCCATTTTCCCTGTTTCAGAAATGAAGGTGAACAGAATTGTTAAATTTCACGCAACTGCTGCAGTGAAAGAAACACTTTCGTTCTGATAGCCGAATTTTGGGGAAAGGTTAGTAAAGTTTCAAGTTCAAATATTTTTCATCTTATTTCAAATTGGGTTAGTTTACGATAATATTGAATTGTTTTTCTCCTTGAGCACTTTCTGTATTTCATCTAAATGCTTCAATCGATGATATATTCGGATGTATGTTTCTTTACAGGGACCTATAGTGCAATTAAATTAAATATTTTTTTACTAACTCATTTGAGTATTTTTTTTCAGTTTCTTTTCAACTCTACTATCTTAAACAACAAGGTTTTATTGAGAGGCAAAAGGTATGTTAAACTATTGCATAATATAGGGACCTATAGTGCAATTAAACTAAAACAAAAAAATGGTATGAACTTATAGGTGAAGCAAATGGTAGTTGCTACTTTAGTGGAATCTAGAATGAACTTATGGGATGAAGTAATCGAAAGTATTATTGACAAGGTAACTTTGTTAATTTGTTTTTTTGTTAATAATATAGGGACTTATTGTGTAATTAAAATTTGTTACAAACTTTTGAAGAAGCAGATACAAAACATGATGGTAAAGTGATTTAATTAATTGCACATTTGGTCCCTGTTTTTTTATTTTTTATTTTTTCTCGGCATTTTTAATATTTTCTTATTTTTTTACGTGATCTTTTTTTTTTGGACACTTTTACGTGTGATTATTTTTGTCATTTATCTTTAATTTAAAATATTAAAAATTAATTTTGTATACTAATATATCTTTTTGTTTTTAGCGAACTTTTTTTCGTTTGACTTCGACTCCGATTTCATTTAGGTAATAAATTCTTTGTTATAATTTGTTCATTTTATTTCTTTCATTTTTCCTTAATTACTCAAAATTTTCTTTAATTATATTCAATTCTTTAGTAATTTTTTATTTACGTGGACTATTTGTATACTAATTAATATATATTTACTATATACTAATATATTTTTATTGTATACTAATTTTTTTATGGGACTATTTGTATACTAATTATATATTTACTATGTACTAATATATTTTTATTTGTACTAATATATCTTTAATTCATATTAATATATCTTTATTTTATACTAATATATCTTTATTGATTTTTTATGCAGGGTTATGAGACTTCCTATATCATATTCTCGCCGTCTAAAAACTAAAACAACTAAAAAAATGGGATGAAATAAAAAAAATTAAGTAGTAATCAGAAAAAATCAAATGAGTTATATCCATTTTGGATAAGATTTCAAAATAAAAAGATGAGTTCAAAAGGATTTGTACATGATCATATTGTACTTAAACAATATTTGTATAACATTCTGGTGGATAAAAATGTTGAACTTTTTTTATTTGATTTAATGTTTGCCATCGTGAACACATTGCCTCGAAATTGGCCAAAAAAAATTCTTTTGAAAAATATAGAATACATTGATAGTTTTAAGGATTTGCAGCAAATGCTTGACGAGGCTGAATTTGATATATTTGCAACAAAAATATGTGAGAATCTGGAACAGGCTTCTGATCTTGGAGATAATTTAGCTAAATTATCGATGTAATAGTTCGTAGGAAGAATAACTTTTTTGACAATTTCTGGATTTGATTTTTTTTCAAATAAGAAATTTTAATTAATTGAATTATTAGTTGTTTTGTAGTATAATTATAATAATTTTTAATTTTAGGGTTTTTATATAATAATAATAATTTATATGTTAATAATTTATTTAAAATTAATTGTGTTTAGAACTTTTCTAATGAAGAAGACTAGCAATGATTCTGATATAGTAGAGAATATTCAAGTAAGTTAATCAATTTTTTTGGTTAGATTTTTTGTCATCTATTGAGAAAAGGAGTAAAAATAATTTATTTATATTTTAGTGAAATATGTAAGTCGCAACTTGAAAAATTATTTGTAGATTTATAAACAACTAATTTTTTAATCATTTATGATTAATTAGAATTTTTTATTAATAAATTAAAGGTACGTGATAATTTTGGACGTCGAGCTAGATCAACATTTCAAGAGTCACAAAATAAAGATATGGATGTTTGCGTTTCCCCTCTTTCACACACACCTACACAATCACATTGTTTTCCATCAAATGTTTTTACGCATCGTAATCAATCATTTGTACATATAAAATTAATTAGTTGTTTATTATAATAACAAAGGTAGCCATAGATAATTCAATCTCAAAAGCTGCTTTAACTCAACGGAAACGCCGAAATAAGGAAAAAGAATCTCATTTATCCCTTCTTCCTAAAATACCTACTCAACCTCAATGTCACAATAATTTTTCACAAAAGGTACAATAACTACTTCTTTATCCATATTTTTTTTGGTTCAAATAGATTAAAAGACTTATATAAGTACAAACATCAATCATTTGAAAATATTGAATTACCTACATATTAATTATACAAATTAAAGGTACCAATGGATAATTCGGTCTCAAGAGCTGTCTTATCCCAACGGAAGCGTCGAAACGAGGAACGAGAATCTCAGCATGTATCCCCTCTTTCAAACACACCTACTCAAATTCAATGTCACAATATTTTGTCAGAAAAGGTACAATATCTACTTTATTTTATTCATATATTTTACTTCAAATAAATTAAAATACTTATGTAAGTACAAACATCAATCACTTCAAAATATTGAATTACTAAGATATTTGTTATACAATTTAAAGGTACCAATGGATAATTCTGTCTCAAGAGCTGCATTAGCCCAATGGAAGCGTCGAAATGAGGAGAAAGAATCTCATGTATCGCCTCTTCCAAACACACCTACTCAACCTCAAAGTCACAATATTTTGTCACAAAAGGTACAATATCAACTTCTTTATTCACATATTTTAGCTTTAAATAGATTAAAATAATTATATAGCACAAACATAAAGAATTAACTAGATGTTTATTATACTAAACAAAGGTACCAATAGATGTTTTTGTCTCAAGAGGTGCGTTATCACAACATAAACGTCGAAATAAAGAAAGAGAATCTCATCTATTCTCTCACTCACTCAACCTGATAGCAGATTGTCAAGAACGGTACATTCTCTACTTTTTTCACATATAATAATCACAAATCATTTGAACATGTATACTGAAATATATGTTTATTATAAAATATTTAGGTACCAATTGTTATTTTTGTTTCAAGAGAAACATTAGCACAACAGAAGCGTCGAAATATGAAAAGGGAATCCAATGTTCTCCAAATTTCTAACCAACGCCAATTAGTTTTCGATTCAAAACGAGAAAATAGTACTTCAACGACTACTCTTCAAAATAAATCGATTCAAATAGAAAATATTCAACGGTTCTCTGTCGGTGAGATGAATGTGATATGCAAGCATTGCAATGCTTTACATTGGCTGGATGAAAAGTTATCGAATACATACGCGGATGATCCTTTCTTTGGAACATATTGTTTACAAGGAAAAATTAACTTACCCCCTCTCATAACACCCCCAGTAGAACTTCAAAACTTATATGATGGGTCAACTGAACAAAGTCAATCATTTGGAGAACACACCCGAGATTATAATGCAGCTAACGCTTTTACAAGTTTAGGAGCGAAAATGGATAACAAACCTAAAAGTGGAAAGGGTCCATCATTGTTCACAATTCATGGAGAACTACGCCATCGGTCTGGATCATTATTACCACAACCTGGTCAAAAACCGGTATACGCCCAATTGTATATTTTTGACCCTGCTCATGCATTAGCCTTCCGAATTGAAAGAAATAATCATCTAAGAGACGACGTATTACGAATAATTCAAGATTGTTTAGAAAAACATAATGTATTCCCTCAAAAATTCGAACAAGAAAAAAAAATCTTGAGCCAAGCAGGTGCCTCTGAAAATGTTCCAGCATGTTCGCATTACTCTTTAGCAAAAGATCGTAGAAGATATAATCTTCCAACTGCAGATGAATTGGTTGTAATTATACCGGGAGATGGAACCGAGATAAGTGCATCGAGAGACATCATTCTACATATAAAAGGTGATAATAAATTTATGCGGATTAGTGAATGTCATCCAGCTTATTTACCTTTACATTATGTTCTTATGTTTCCATACGGAGAGCTTGGATGGGGACCAGATTTCAAACATTGGGATGTTGAAAAAAATGTACCGTCGGAAGGAAGGTTAACGCAATTGGAGTATTTTAGCTACCGCCTCTTTCAACGTCCTACAGAGTATTCAACGATTCTTAGAGGAGGTAAGTTATTTCAAGAATTTTTGGTACACGCTTGGGCCCAAACAGAACAAAATCGTTTGAATTACTACATGCTAAAACAATCGGAATTCCGCGTTGAACTTTATGGTGATCTGACAAATGCCACTATAGATGGGTTGTTACCCAATCAAGTAGGTAAGCGAAGAATTCTCCCATCATCCTTTACTGGAAGTCCAAGATATATGTTTGAAATATTTCAAGATTCAGTGGCAATAAACCATTACAATCAACATCCTGATATCTTTCTCACAATGACAGCAAATCCAAAATGGCCAGGAATAATCTCAGCTTTGCTTCCACATCAAACATATACATATAGACCTGATTTAGTGGCCTGTGTATTTGAAATGAAAAGAGATCGTTTGATGAAAGAAATAGATAAAAACAAAGTGTTTGGGTTCAAAGTAGCACATGTTTATAAAATTGAATTTCAAAAAAGAGGTCTACCTCATATGCATCTGTTAATATTTTTGGCAGGACCAGACAAAATCCGAACAAATGCACAAGTTGATAATTTGGTATGTGCTGAATTTTCGGATGAAAAAGATGATCCGTTGCTCTTTGATACAGTAAAAAAATTCATGGTTCATGGCCCGTGTGGTGTTAGAAAAAGTAACGCACCGTGCATGGATAACGGTATATGTTCTAAAAGGTACCCAAGAGACTTTGTGGAGACAACAACAATGGATAAAGATGGATATCCAATTTATCGTCATCGTGATGATGGTCGTATTTTCGAAGTGCGTGGGTGCAATGTCGATAATAGAGATGTAGTACCGTACAACCCCTGCCTATCAAAGATGTTCAATTGTCATATAAATGTCGAAGTTTGCGCTGGAGTACGGTGTGTGTGAAGTACATCCACAAATACATATACAAAGGTCATGACGTATAACAATGGTATTTGGAGGAGATGAAATTCAACAATATCTTGATGCTAGATATATTGGACCACATGAAGCAGTTTGGCGTATATTTAGACACCCTTTGCATAGTGAAATTCCAACAATAGTAAGGTTACATCTTCATTTACCCGGGGGACATCAAGTTGTATTTGATCCAACCAAACCAATGGATTCGATTATTTCGAAAGCCAGCGATAAAAAATCTACATTAATTGCATTTTTTGACTGTTGCGCGACAAATATATATGCACGTGAATATACATATCAAGAATTTCTACAACATTTTGATTGGCAAATAAAAGATACAGTGTGGACAAAAAGGAAAAGAGGTTTCGCTATTGGACGTATGTATTTTGCTAGCCCTAATTGCGGAGAAAGATTTTATCTACGTTTGTTGCTCACCGTTGTTAAAGGACCAACATCCTTTGAGTATTTACGTATTTTCAATGGTAGATTGCATGATACTTTTAAGTTAGCATGTTCAGCTAGAGGACTCTTAGAGGACGATGACGAATGGGTGCAATGTCTAGAAGAGGCTTCGATTATGAAAACCGGACATCAGTTGAGAAGATTGTTTTAGTAATATTAACCCAATGTCATCCACTTAATCCATATGACTTATGGAAAAAAAATTCAAGTTTCATATGTGATGATCTAGTACACAATATTCGTACATCGTATGATATTACTAACCCCACCATAAAAGACGTGGAAGATTATGGTCTATATCTTATCAATTAATTATTAATGGAATCGGGAAAGAGTTTACTTGACTTTCCTCCAATACCACAATCAACGGGAAATTGGAGTTCGGTAGTGACAAATCGATTGATACAGGAACATCTACAACTTCAAAGGGAAGCACAGAGTATGGATGCCCAAATCAATGTTGATCGTCTAAACAGTGCTCAAGGTCACACATACAAAGAGGTCATGCAGTCAATTATTGAAAATAAAGGAGTATATTTTTTCTTGAACGGAGGTGCTGCATCCGGAAAAACCTTTTTATACAACACTATTTCAACAAAATGTCGAAATTTGGGTCATTTTGTAATCAATGTAGCATCTTCTGGCATCGCATCTCTATTATTGATTGGAGGACGAACATCACATTCAACATTTTCTATACCGTTGGACGTTATGGAAAATACAGTTTGTAATTTTTCTAAGCAATCGATTCAAGCCGAGTTGATATGAAAAACACGACTCATCATCTGAGATGAAGTTCCTATGCAACATCGGCATTGCGTTGAAGCTGTTGATCGAACGCTACAGGATATATGTGAAAATGAAAATCCATTTGGCGGTATCACTGTTGTTCTTGGAGGTGATTTTCGTCAAATTTTACATGTTGTGCCTAAGGGTGTCCGTGAACAAATAGTGAAAGCCTCCTTGAGACGTTCTGTACTTTGGGATCGAATTCAAATACTTACATTGAATGTTAACATGCGTCTCAACAACTCGATTGATGGGAACACTGATTTTGCAGAATTCTTACTAGAGGTATTCTCAATGTTGTGTTTTTTAAATTACTTTCACATGTTTTAATTGGTATTACGTTATGCTAATTGTTTATTATCCTATATTGGCTCTAATCCAATGGAGTCTATAGAGATCCCGTCCACAATGCGTAAGTGTAGAGATTCAAATGACCTGATATTAAATACATATCCCAATCTACATGTCCCTAACACCGTCAATAGTGAATATCTTAATGAACGCACCATACTTTCTGCACGAAATGATGATGTTAGCGATATCAACAGTTTGGCGTTAAATATTTTTCCTGGAGAACGTATGACGTATTTAGCCGCTGATAAGATGAGTGAAAAAGATCAGGTAGATAGATCTATAACAAATAGATATCCCAATGAATATTTAAACTCATTGAATCTGAGTGGGTTACCTCCATTCCAATTAGAACTAAAAGTGGGTGTTCCTATCATGTTGTTAAGGAATATTGCCCCAAAGGATGGGTTGTGTAATGGCACACGGTTGATGGTTGTAAGGTTTTCATCACGTGTAATTGAAGCTCTCATTTTGACTGGAGATAGATCTGGTAATCTGGTATTCATTCCAAGAATATCTCTAACACCTTCCTCGACAGAAATACCATTTGTAATGACAAGGAGACAATTTTCTATCCGTTTAGCCTACGCCATGACCATCAATAAATCTCAAGGACAATCTGTGAAGTTCGTTGGAATCGATTTACAAACACATGTATTTAGTCATGGACAATTGTATGTCGCCTTATCTAGATGCACAAGTTATGATCGCATAAGTCTACTTCTTTCCGACGAAGATAATCAAACCACAACAAATATAGTGTACCCAGAGGTTTTGATATAGTGTGTGACTACTTATGGTATGCATACAATATTAACGATCACATTATACTCAAATTTTGTTGATATATAATAACTAATATATGATATTGTTACCATTACACAGGTTTTGGATGGATGGGAATACAATCACATAGTTTTTATAAGAGTATATCTTGGTTAATTGATATGGTTTATGTAATTGTTTGTGAAAACATCATCCTACTTTTTGTGCTTGGTTGAATTTTTATCAGTTTATTTTTATCTCTAGAATTATTCGTTTATTCCGTGTAAATTATTTTTTCAAAATCAATGTTGTAAGAGTGCATTCAGGCACGGGCTCATACATAATATATATATATATATATATATATATATAATAAAACAGTCATTTTAAACGATTCGAATCCTCTACATAGAAAACGGCCATGATTCTCTGTGTCTCCTTAATTCACTCATTTGCATTAATAACATTAATTGTTTTTAATAATAAAAAAACTACATTCTCACTTATAAATTCGCATTTTCCCATATATTTTCACTAATCTTTTTACCTTAAATTTAATTTTCCTTTGAAATTATAAAATTATTTTTCTATATTTCTTTCCTTTCATATATTGTGACATAAAATATAATATTTAACAACGTCTAACAAAATATTATTTCTCCACGTATCTTTCATTTCTTATATATTCACTAATCTTTTTACCTAAATTTGATTTTTTTTAAATTGTAAAATATTATTCATCTATATTATGTTCCTTTCATATATTGTGACATAATATTTAACTAAAATTTAACAAAATATTATATATATATTTTATTTATCTATTGTGACATAAAAAATAATCTATATAATAAACCAGTTTTGTTAAATGGTTTGGATTCTATACATAAAAGACGGTCAAAATCATATGTAATTTAATTCACTCCTTCACATTAACGACATTAATTGTTTTTTCCTGGTATTTTAAAAAAAAATATCAAATCTTGCGATATATATTCACTAATCTTTTTACCTTAAAATTAAATTTCTTCAAAATCATAAAATATTATTTCTCTATATTTCTTTCTTTTTCATATATCGTGACATAAAAAATCATATTTAACTAAAATTCAACGAAATATTATTTCTCTATATATCTTTCCTTTCTTATATAATCACGAGTATTTTACCTAAATTTAATTTTTATAAAAATTATAAAATATTATTTCTCTTTATTACTTTCCAAAAAATAATATTTAGCTAAAATTCAACAAAATAATATTTCTCTATATATCTCTCCTTTCATATATAAGGACATAAAATAATCTATATCTATATCTATATCATAAAACAAATTTTTTAAACGATTCAAATCTTTTGTAAAAAAGACGGCCAGGATTGTCTATAGCCCCTTGATTACTCCTTCAAATTAATTTCATTAATTGATTTTGACTAATAAAAATAACTTAATTCTCTCTTATCCCACTCCAATAAATATGAAGGTTCCTTGTTCAATCCACACTAATCGCAATCTTTTAAATTATTATCGTTCCAACTATTTGGATATCTGACTTTCACTCACGAGACTTGTGATCGATCCCCGCTAATGGAACAAAACTTTTTTTAGTGCTCACACAGTAGACTTGGGTTCGGTTCCGTTAATGAAACAAACATTTTCCTTTTTTCATGAACTATAAACCTTGAATCTTGAATTTTAAACCACGAACCATGAAATTTGAACCTTATACTTTCAACCATGAACTAATTCATATAAAAAACTGCATGTAAGCTAAATACAAGCATAAAACAATATGTACAAGAAATTAAAAATCATGAACCATAAATTAAAAATTGTTTGGATATGTGTTAACCTTAAGCTTAACCTTATCCAAAAAGTTAACCTCAATTAACCTTAGCCTGAACCTTAACCCTAACCTAACCTTAACCTTAACCTTGAACCTTAACGTTGAACCTTGAACCTTATACTATAAACCTTAAAACTTAAAACTTAAAACTTAACACTAAATTGTAAACTTTAACTTAAACCTTGAACTTTAAACCCTAACCTTATCTTTCATCTCAATCATAATCTTAACCTTCTGGTGGCTGGTAGGGTGTGATAAAATAATGATAATAAAGATGCAAAATATCACCCTAACCAATCACGTTACTTACTGCAAGTATCACAGATCGTATGCAAGTTTGAATGATAAGTAAGATTCGTTCTCAGGGACTTAGTGTGTTATACGTATGAATTCGAAGAAAGCGTAGTAAGAATTTGCTCGCGGAATTAAAAGACAATAAAAGTAAATATGAATAGTTGGAGAGGTAATGATTAAACTAAAGACTAATGAAAATAAAGTAAAGATGTAAGAATAAGATGAGAATATAGCTCAGGTCTGTTTGTATGCACCTATCCTTCTATTTCTTCTACTAGTTATAAGGGTGATTAAAGCTCTTAAAGTAGGTAGCCGATATTCTATATTCCTCCTAACCCCCTTCAAGGTGGAGTTAGGTGGCGACCTAACAATTACCAGGGGACTTGAGTAAGGGGACCCTGCACGATGATAGGTGGTTAATCTCAAACCCTAGTGACAATCTAGTTAGGCAAGCCCATCAGGATCACTACCACACACTAGAAATTTATGTGGTGTTTCAACAATTAGACACCCCTTCCGGGTGACCATCCAACTACTATTAATGGGGTAATATATACTCGTGCACTATCAAGAACTACAGTCAATGCATCAAAGCACATAAAAAAATATAAATGTTAAGAAGCTCAATCGATTTAAAAAGGTTTTTCCAAAACAAACTTAGATAGAAGAAAATAGAATTCAAAGAATATATATATGCAAAACCCAAGCTATGGGAAAATTAGTTCATGCTAACAAGAAATAAACTAAAATAAAGATACATATTATCAACTTGCTTCTATGGATGACTCCTAAGAGTATTATTAATTAAAGGCTGAGCAAGGACATATTTACAATTATTAGAGGGTGTATTTATATATGTTTTCTAACCCTAGGTCAAAATCTTGGAGTGGAAGGCAAGTAATTGGATTCCAAGTCCAATTCAAATTTGTTTCCTAAAATATAGGACAGGATAAACACTACTTACTATTTTGGTCATATCTCCTTCGTTATTGGGCCAAATTTTGCCCACTTTATATAAAACGACTGCAGAGAAAAGATCTATCTAACCCTTTAAAGGCTTGTCTAAATCGTAGCCGATTTGAAGTTATCTTCACTTTAGTGGAAGTAACTGCAGAATTGGCAGATTTATTTGGAAGCTTTTCCTTTCCAAATTCAACTTTACTTCCTTTTATCTCCTGATTTCTCCCGTATCTTCTTTCCTTAATTCCTTAGAATTTATTTGTCATCTAATTACATTGCATAAACCTTAGGAGCTTCACAATAACACACAAATTAAACCAAATATGCTCGAAAAGTAATAAATCATCAAATCAAGACATAATTTAAGAAATTATCTAATAACGGGAAAAAATCCCTTAACAATTAATCAATTAATCAATTACACCTAATATGATGTCTCAAACCTAGATTAATATATCACAAATGTGGAGACATCATCTTTAAATTAACCTTAACCCTAACCCTAAACTTATTTTGAACCTTAAGGTTTAAACTTTCTGACCATACCTAGAAGAAGATTCATCACGCTGATATTCGACCTCATACCTCAAATCTTGCAACCTTAACCTTAAATTTAACCTTAACCCTAACCTAACCTTATTCTTAACCTCCAGGTTTTAACCTTAATTATAACCTTAACTAGATGAAGATTCATTGTGTTGATATTCGACCTCACACCTTAAACCTTAAACCTTATTGAACCTTGAACGTTGAATATTAAACCTTAGCCTTAATATCAACCTTAACCTTAACCTTAGCCTTGACCTAAACCTTTACCTTAACCCTTAACCCTTAGACTTAACCTTAACCCAAAATTTCACCTTAACCTTAACATTGACCTTAACTGTAACCTTAACCTAAACCTTAATTTTAACTTTAACCTTAACCTAAACCACAACCTGAACCTTAAACTTAACATTAACCTTAACCTTACCCTAACCTTAAGTCCTTAACCTTAACATCAACCTAACCTTAACCTTAACCTTAAGTCCTTAAACATAACCTTAACCTTGACCTTGACTTTCACCTAGGAACCTAGGTTCGATTCCCATCAACGAACCAATATTTTTCTTGAGTGTCTTGAAACACAGGTTTTACCTAGTGTCTAAATATAGGGAATAATCCCTCAAATAAGTCCAAATAACCTCTAAAAGGATGTATCATGATACGATTAATATATCACACAAAAGGAGACATCGACCAACAAATTGTGAACCAAATTTCTGATAATGACTGCTCAGATCCTTGGCTTTGTGTGTGAAATATGAGGGAAAGTCGTTGGAGTTGGTATCAAAGGATAAACAAAATATCGTATAGGGACCGGATAAATCTTTGCTACACCCACACGGGACTCGATAGTAGGCAAAGTATTTTCCAGTATCGCCATATATCTCCATCTTTTCAAATGGACCACGTGACAAATACCATTTGATAGTACAGACTTAAGTGTCATTTTTTCAATCGAGAATCTTTATACTCGCCTATAGTATAAGAAAACCTACACACACCGACTAAATGAATATGTCTCTTCTCCACACAGGCAAATATTGTCATGAGATCAGCCAACTCGTTGAAAGGCAAGAGAATCTTATCAACCCCGACCCTAAACATGATAAGACCTTCAAAAGTCATTGAACCTAAAAATAAGTATATATAACATATACAAAAATCACCAAGAGTTGTTATCAAAGTGTATGTATACTCTCTAGTAAAACACTAAGTGTCGCAAAAAACACTAAGTATACACAATTTTTTAAGTATTCAGGAAAATATATAGTATTGCAAAAAAACACAGAGTATTTGTAATTCTCTAAGTACCCATAATTCTCTGAGTATCAAAAAAATCAATGAGTATCCACAATTCTCTGAGTATTTAGGTGAACACTGAGTATTAACAAAACACTGAGTATCCACATAATTTGAGTATTTAGGAAAACACCGAGAATTAACAAAAAAACTACGAATCCACAATTCTCTGAGTATCAATTCAAACACTAAGTATTTCAATACACAAAGTACTAATACTGTAAAAACTCTGAGTAGTCATGAAAAAATGGAGTACTTTAAATTACTTAGTATGCATGCATTCCATGAATTCTCTGAGTACTATGAGACACTGAGCATGCCTAAAATTCGTGAATTGTCTGTGTATTGCAAATCCGAAAGTAGTATGATCTTTAAATAACTGAGTATTATGATACTATAATAACTAAAAGCTACCCTACCTAAAATCAAGTAAAATAATAAAAAATATGCAACAAAGCCATAACAATGCATATTTTTCATAAATGTACATGAAAATACCAATATAGTGAAAAAATTACAAAAAAAATAACACAAAAGGAACAAATAAATGGACTACAATATGAAACAACAACAAAAATGGCGTAAAAATCAGAAATTTAACAAAACACTCTGAAAAAATTGTATTTGAAATCCTAAGAAATAAAATTCAGCATAACGACATTGTATATGAACTATTATAGAAATAAATTTACGAGACAAAGAGCGAAATGAGAAGAAGAATGGAGAAAACTTGAATTTTGAAATCTTATTTCAAAACTGGAAGGATCATATGTGAGTATGCGTGGCATGTGTGTATGTGTGTTTTAAGTGAGAATATGTATGACATGTGTATATATATATATAGTGTGAAAAAAATATTTGAGGTTATAATCAGTAATGGGTAAATAACTTTATAGTGTTAAATCTTATAATTGGTATTGAGTAAGGAGAGTTGATTGGACAGGGGTGTTTGAGTCTTGAAGAGTAATTTTTTAGATGCGTTACGTAAAACTCTCTAATTTTTATTAATGAATATGGTTTTGATTGTGTCATGTTTTGCGAGGTCGTTGACCCAAAAGGTCCACACAATAAATGGTTGTCCAAGAAGGTCCATAACAAAGATAGTGAAGTTTTAAACTGATTTCCCCTTTACGGGCAACCCACACACATTGATAATACAAAACCCAATTGAAATAACATGCCAAAGATCGCGAACTCATAGCAACAATTTTGCTTTAAAGTTAAGCAATTTACGATGATTGATTAATGCAAGGTTGTTTAGGTGGAAAAAAAACTTGCAACCCATTTGTATGGTGTACAACACATTCAAACACGCTGTGCAACCTATTCAAAATGCTCTTAACCCATTGAAGACATGCATACCCGTTGATATAACACATAACCCACTAACAATACATTTAACTTATAATATATAACATTTCATTCTTTATTAGTAATGGAGTACGAAACTTGTAGCAACCATAACCATCGTCAACGAAGATCTAAACACATGCACACACAAATGCACACCGTGAATATGAAAACCCTTTTCCATCGAATAATGAAGCCACCGCCACCCGCTACTAGCGGAACTCCTTTTCAGTGTCATTTATTGTCGTGTGGTGTTAATGATGGTAGTACCCTATGCACATCAAAGTTTGGTGGTTTGAAGTTTTGTGTTTGTGGCATTAATGTCGATGCTTGTGGACAGTTAGCGAAGTTCCAACATTTGTAGCAACCACTAGCAATGAGTTATAGTAGATTTTTATTTTTATTCTATAAGAAAAAATAGTTAATAATGGCATAATGGGAAGTCTATGACACTGAAATAATATTTAGGATTTTTTGGAAAAGAAAATAATAGTGGCACCCTAAAGAGAAACTAGCTGAGGATTGTAAAATTTTAAATTACTAGCCATCTTTCCGTGATCATTCATGTTGTTATCTCTAAAAATGGTCATTGAATAAAAAGTTGCTCGTAACAAATGGTTTTTCCATGAGAGTTCACAACATTATTAGTGAAAATTTAGACGGATTCCTCCATGGGTTGCATCTCATGCACAACCTATTCGTATACAACGTGCTTATCATTTGTATGATGCACAACATACTTGTGTATAACCTGCAAATGATTCGTATATAACTAACAACCCATTCATATATAACTTATGCATCTTTATCTATAATGGATCACAAAACTTGTAGCAACCGTACCACCACCAACAAAACTGCACATGAAAGCCATGGAAACTCTTACCATATTTGAGCCACCAACCACAAGATCCACCATCGTAATTAAACACCTTCGAACCAACGAACCTTAAACTTGCATCAGGCATAACCTCCACCAACAAAACTAGACGCCAAAAACATGGAAGCTCTACCACCTTGCCACCTTCGAGCTACCGACCACTAGATCCACTAAAGTGACGCTGGATCCAACCCTGTTCAAGCTAAATTGTACAATAACCATTAGAATTCTGCCTTTTGCGACAGCTAGATCCACCACCGTCAAATATAAGACCTTTTAAACAAAAAACTAGTAGACTATAAAAAGAAACTATATTTAGGAGGTGTACTTTTAAAATCTTTATTCAATTAAAATCATCAAAATAGTTGTGGTTTAAATCTAGATAAGGAAAAAACGGTATGTTTTTCTTTTATTTCCCTCAATCAAAACGAGCTTGTAGTGCAATTTTACTCATGTTACGAGCGGGATAGATTTTTTTTTTATACGTGGGTGATCCAGGGTGGTTTGTATGTACCATGATCCTACGAGGATATGCATATCACCTCAGTTTTTTATGCATATTCTCAAGTAAATTAAAATTAAGTTACTCATATTTTAAAAAAAAACTTAAATCACATATCTTTCACTTCACGCTCCTTGAATGCATGAAAAATAGTAAAATTTGGACAATTAACCTAAACCAAAACCGAGTCAATGACTCCGAGTCCAAAGTGGCTCTCCTATGTAACAAAAAAAAAAACTTGTTCAAGAATATGTTCTTTGACCCAAAAGAAGAAGTCCAAATATTGATTTGTGTTTGGGTCAGTCGATTCGTGAACAAGTCCAAGTTAACGTCCTATTGCAAAGTATTTTATACTACTAAGATTCAGTTGCCGTTGATTCCACGCCAACAATGAATCTAGAAATAGTATTTTCGGTCCCAGTCCCCATATATTATTATTATTTTAAACTATCCCCTCGTCCTCTTATATATAAAATAATTGCATTTCTACTCCCTTTAGCCCCCATAGATTGATTGCCTCAATTATCTCCGCTCCCATTTCTACGTTCTCTATCTACCAGGTATCCCATCTTCAAACTCCATCACACTTGCACATATATATATATATATTTTATCTGGATAATACACATGTATGTATATGTATTTATACGCTTAGATTATTTAGATCTCGAAATGTTTGTTGCAATTTCATTGAAAAGGTTAATTGTTAGAATTTTATAGCGGTATATGTATAATTTTCATATATTTTTTGTTTAAATATAAGTTAATTTAAGATTGGAGTTAAATAGCTTAAACGATGGAGATGTTGTGAAATGAACAGGTCAAAAGCTTCGATCTGAAAGGTAATTGGTGAAGTATGGCATCGAAACGGATTTTGAAGGAGCTCAAGGATCTCCAGAAAGATCCTCCCACCTCTTGCAGTGCTGGTACGTTTTCTTATCTTCACCTCCTCCGATCTATATACCTAATTGCTCTTCTCTACGATTAATGTACTAAAACCAGATCTCGATTAGGCTTTTGTATTTCAGACCAGAAAGTTAATTAGCTTTATATTCGTTTAATTTCAGGTCCTGTGGCTGAGGATATGTTTCACTGGCAAGCCACCATTATGGGACCTTCTGATAGCCCTTACGCTGGAGGAGTATTCCTTGTTTCTATTCATTTTCCTCCAGATTACCCTTTCAAGCCACCAAAGGTATGTTTCTGTTGGATTAATATGAAAATCTCCATTGATCTTATTCTTACATATGAATTCAGGTTGCATTTAGGACAAAAGTGTTTCACCCAAACATTAACAGCAATGGAAGTATTTGTTTGGATATTCTTAAAGAACAGTGGAGTCCAGCATTGACCATATCCAAGGTTTGTTTGTATCTTCTTATGTTGTATCTTAATCTTAATCTTAAAGAGCAGTGTATTTAATAAATTTGTATATAAACAGGTTCTTCTTTCAATCTGTTCATTGTTGTGTGACCCAAACCCTGATGATCCATTGGTACCAGAAATAGCTCATATGTACAAGACAGACAGGTCCAAATACGAGTCTACAGCTCGTAGCTGGACACAAAAATATGCAATGGGATGAAATGAAATGATGTGTAACTTGAAATGTTTTTCGAATTGCAATGAGGTGACAAAATAAACTTATTGGTATGTCGTAATTTTCATTTGTAAAACTCAGGTTGGTGAACAAAATTGGATGTCTCCTAAAATGTGAATATGAATGAACTTGTATCGGTATTATCATGACAATCTCTTGTTTTTTTTATCATGTGTTTTGGTGTGATCTATTGCTTTATGTTTAATTCTTATTTCATATATTGGATCTGTTCCTTAAATCAGTAGTGTTTGGATTGGATAGGAATTAGTGTTTTTGTATGATATTTTAAACTTTTGGGGTAAAAAAGAAATTTGTTTTGGGTTTATTTATTTATTTTGTTACTATCTTAATTATTTACGTAAACTAAGAAAGGTTATTAACATCAAGGATTACTAAAATATTTTTAATATATATGTTTATTTGTAAACATAAAATTTAAATATTTTATTAAAGTTAAAATGGATAAAAATTATAAAAACATGTTTTGATTTTTATAAAATGGACAATCTTTTTCGGATATTTTTTGGATATATATTTTGCAGTAATGTAGACTATTATTAGAGATTATTTATAGACAAAGAGAGAGTACAAATAAAACATATGAGCGGTCCAAATTAACGATCAATTGATGTAATTGGGTACGTTGAAATTATTTTAATAAAATAATAGTCATTTTTGGAACATTATTTTGAATGATCAAAATAGAGGACCATGTAAATAGTTTTTGCAAAATATTGTCTCCCTGTCCCAGTTAATATGGATACAAATACGGAGAATTCAAAATAATATCATCACTGCCCAAGAGATGGCACACTTGTTTGGAAAAGTGTAAATCTTCTAAGGATTTTTTTTTTCCCACTTAAATTGCATATGTAAAAGGTTTACGATCGGATTCAATATGTTTGTTGACCAGAGTAAATTATCCTATACAATTATTTTTCTAGAATTTGTATAATATAAGAGTTTTCACATGTAGTATGTAAAATTGTTTCAATAGTCTTGTTCAAGAGTCATGTTTCTCACAATCTTTTCTACGAGGGCTTTACGTAGAAGAGGTCCACCGTTTAAGTCTATTTTCACCTTCATGTGCTGCTTTTGCACCGAGGCGCTAATCTCTCTCTCTCTCTCTCTCTATTTTTTTTTTGTCAAAAATCTCTCTCCTTGAACGTTATATAAATATTTGTAATTTGGAATATCTCTGACAAGAAGCTCCCCAACTATTTTGCATTACGACTCCCAACTCTTTTTTGAGATTAATTAGAATGAAATCGATACACTTAAATAAGTCTTGACCTGTAACTACTGCACAATTATCAATAACTTAATTTTCTCTGAACTATATCTTAAGACTGCTAGATCACAAGTGTGTATATCAGTTACGGAACACACGAGGGTTGCTAAACATGATAGTGTTAAGCACGGGTTGTTGATTAGCTTGGGGTAATTCTAATTTGTATCCATCATGAATAAATACTTGTGCATTCATTTCAAGAATTTGAACTTCAAATCTCCCTCCTCTTTTGGGTTTGTTATTTTCATTTTTGTCGTTATTTTTTTAGCTATCTTTTGGTTAGTACAATGATTTAAGAACGTGGTCCTTTTGTTGGGTTCCATTACTTTTGCGTTTCCTATAATCTATGTTATTTTGGTATTTGCCACCAACTTGGCCGACAAAGCCCTCAACGAAATCCCAACGTTACGGTCGCATGGTCGCATGGGCCATTAAAGGAGTGTTATCTCTACTAATTTCCATCGTTCTTTTGTGACTTCTTCTGTGAGGTCATATGACATGTGCATTATGTATGTTTGATTCTGCACCAAGGGATGGATTCCCGACCTTCATTGCTTTAAAGTACATATTGTTTGTACCACTATCTGGGTAGTGCGATGCTATGATTCGAGTTTTGTTCCGGTCGAGAACGTGGTAAGGAGGCATGTGGATACTGCGCTTCTCATTTTCAACCAAAGCAACTTCTTCGGCAATGTATGATTGTCTTTCTCCCGAATCAATCTTTCTGGATCTTGATTTGTTTGTCATCGATTTGAGTTTGAGATGGTGAAGTTAGTTGCGTGTTGGTGTTTCTTTGTTGGTAGGAGTAAGAGTAAGATGTTGTTTCTAACATTAAACCAAACATTAAACCAAGCTACAGTCTCTGACTTTTATTCTCAAGCAATTTTGAGCAACTCAGGCAAGACCTTTACAACAAGGATTGAACTTTTATTATGCTAAAATCCTAATGGGTTTTTTTGAGGTTGATGGTGGTTTTCCGATCTAGGCTGGGTTGTTGGGTGTCTCTTACAGTGTGTTAGTCATGTGGCTTGGTGAATAGAACACTTATGTAATAATACCTAATTAAAAATTTACTCAAGACAAACTATTAGTTGAAAATCTAATCAAGTTTATTCATCAAGATCTTAGATGATTGTGCAACGGAAGCCAGGCAAGTTTGATAAAAGAGAAATGAAAGTAACTAGAAATATTAGTTAAAAAACTTATATTAGGCAATTTATCAAATACTTAGGGGATCATGTAATGAGATTGATTATGCTTTGATAAATATATGAACACAAACATATAAAACTACATGTAAAGAGATACGTATAGAAGGCACACGATCGTTTTCGAGTATCCGAACTCCAAATGGCTTAGTCCACCACCTAAGGGATCCACCTAAAGATTTTAATCGTTTTCATTAAATTTATCATTTTTAACAAATCAATACAATCATAAATTTTACTGGGCTCGATCATGAAACCTAAACCACGATTATTGACAGGTTCAATTACAAAATTTAAACGAGACTTTTCCAGGATTAGTCACAACCCCGATGAGATTTTTTTGGGATCAATCTCAACCCCAATAGCACTTTGATACCACAAAACCTTCTCAAGACATTAAGGTGTACTCTCTCCTACTTATACAAAAAAGCTCTATCTCCTTTCTTTTTGAAACGCTCTTTAACCTAATCTGGTCTCCGTCCGCCTTCGCTGGTGGCTTCCCGCCGGTGATGGCGGCCACCTATGCTGCTTTTCAGTCTTTTTCTTTTCTCCCTTCCTTCATTTTTCTTGACTTTTTTCCTGTTTCTGTTTCTCTTCCCAAACCTTTCCTTACTCGGCCTGGCTATCGGACCAGACCGGACCGGACTGACCGGTTCCAGAGCCGCACCAGAACCCCTGCTACAGTAGAGAACCGGACCAGACCGAACCGGTCCTTTGAGTATCGATCCGGTTCTCCAAAAATAAACCTTGTAAAAAGCGGTCCGGACCGGAACTAGACCGATAACCCACTTATTTTTTTATTCTATTAATACCCCAATTACCCCACTGCCCCCATTACCCTCTCCCATCCTAGCGTCTTCATTCATTACACCCAAACCCACCGTTCCTATTTACTCTACCCTTTTTTTTTGCTCGGCAAGTAGAAACTATATTAATCAAACTTTCAAGTTACATGGGCTTACTAAGAGGCCTATTACATTTTAACTTGGGCCAGTCCACTTGGACCCCCTTACATTTGACAACTAAAAGACAAAACGTACTAAGTAAAGTACTACATCTCACGTGTACACAAGTACATTACACCGAATCTAACAATCCCATCTAACCCTAATCGGATCGACAACCCTCTTCTCTTCCACTTTCTTGAATCTACAAAGCGCTTCTTGAATCTATTTACTCTACCCTATTAATCGCCTTAATTCATTTCACTAAACCACCTCCCCCATTCAATACCCATATGAAATTCTATCAATTCTCTAATCTTTAATATTAAGAAATTCAATGATTGTTGGTCGTGGTTTGTCTAATTCGTGGCTATGGCGGTGGTGGTGGTTTGTCTGGCTATGGTGGTTTGATAAACAATTACTTGTTTGGCTAATCTTGTATCTTCAATATTCTTTATTTTGTTGGGTTCCAAATGAGTTTCCTGTTTGGGTTTTTGTGAGGGAATTTCTGTATCTGGATTTGAAGTTTTCGGAAATCATAGGGACTCAATTTGCAAATAATAAACTAAGTCACTAATCTAAGCATTTTAATTCCTTATTTTTTGTTTAATATTAATAATTTCTATGATAAACTATGTAGGTGATGGAACTTTTTGCTTGGATCAATAATCCATTAATGAATTCAAGGAATGGTGATGGATGTTTGTTGGAGTTGTGTGTATTATTCTTCTAAGACTCTGGGTTTTGTGAAAATTGTACTAAAAGTCCCCATGTGTTATGCGCAATTGATAGTTTCAATCCATGACATGTGCTTACTTGATTGTGTATTTTAATTTTTTATGGGAGAATGAATCTATAAGCCCATTAGTTATGCGAATTTGATACTTTTATTCTCTGATTTGCTAATAAAAGGCCCTGTGTTCCTGAGTTATCTCATAGTTAACCTATAAGACCCAGTGTTTTATTTTGGTATGTGATTTTGAGTATTTTAGTCCTTGTATTATGCGAATTTGAGACTAGAAGTGTTGGTGAGAAAGTTATTTTGTATAGCTTCGTTTGTGTTGCGAAATTGAAGGTTTTTGCTAATAAAGTTATTTTGTATGGCTTGTATTATGGATTTTGACATAATTCAGGGACTAAAAGTATCAAATTCGCATAATACAATTATTCGACAATGTTTTTGCTATATGCGTTTTGTTAAAATCAAGTAGTTGATGTCTATTTGGAATTGACGGAATAATTTGTTGGAATTGACAGAATAATTTGTTGGATTTCTCGAAAATTACACTTCAAGTCCCTGAGTTATATTCGAAATTGATAATTAAATTCTGGAAAATGCAAAATTTTGCTTAGAGATTAATTGTAATTCGAAATTGGTATTTGGTTATCTTGAAACGTTTAGTTTTAGCCCTTGTGAAATTCGAAATGCATAAATTTTCAAATATTTGCACAACAAGTCCCTATATTTTGTCCCTATATGATGATTGAAAAATCTAATTCCATATTTATTAACCCCCATGGTGTTATTATACTGCTATTTCTTGATGTTTCTCCTAATTAACCTTACAATAATTAATGTGTATGAGTTTTTTAGTTGAGAGACTAAAAGGAATTGCATAAAAGTCCCACCGTTATCAGTATACGATGATTAAAAAAATGCTGTTTGCAATTATTTGCATAAAAAAAGCTGTGAATATTCGAAATCCATTTCAAATTTTATATTTGATTAGATACTCTAGATTGATTGAGAAAGAAAGGGTAAGTAGCTTTCTTTTCTTATTTCAATGGTTAATTAAATTGTTTGAGGTACGGAATTTATTAAATATTTTCTTTTTCAAATGCAGAATTCATATAAGCATTTTCAATTAGAAGGATTTGGATTCTCGAATTATAATAAAATAGTTTGGAATTTGTTAAGGACTTGAGAGTAAATAATCAAAGTCCAAATCCAGTTCTCGATCCATCTTTTCAAGAAGAGAGTATTTATTCAGATGATTTTCATAGTAAGCCCTTGAAGAATTTATTTACGGTCCTTCAATTTCGGAATTTGTGATATTTTTACTTCAAACTTTTGGTAGGTATGGGAATGGCTATATCAAGAGATGAAGAAAATGAAAAAGAGTCAACTTATTTTTTACAAGATACATTTCATGTAAAAGAGAGTAGGAATATTTCTTATTTGGTTGATGTACTAGATGAGGCTGGTTTTACAACCAAATAAATGAAAGGTTGAAAGATATTTTAAACTGAAATTGTATTAAATCAAATGGACCAAAAAAAAAAGATCTGGTAGGAACCGGTAAACCTGGTTCTTCTTACCGGTCCGTTACCTCCATTTTCCATCCCAACTGGACCGGTCCGATAAAAAGAGAACCGGTAGACCAGAACAATTCGGAAAGGCCCGGATCCGTTAAGGACCGGACCGGTCCGGCACGTTAGCCACCCTGATTCCCCACCCCACCCTGTTGCATTTCTATTCTCCCTGGCACCGCCGGTTGCTTCGTGGTATTGTTGCTTTCTTCTCGTTTTGTCAGGTCCACGCTGAGTTGGGATTGGTGGGCCTACTGCCCAGTTGGGGTTCGACCCGTTTGAAGAAAATACCCTTTTGAAGGCCAGTCCTTTAAGAGTCGTTGTCCATGTCACCGCTTCCCAAAGTGGAGGTTCGTTTCCGCTGTTTGTGTGGACTGGATCCGTTTGTTATGGGCTGGATCCGTTCGGTTTTTGCAATGTTTTCATCTGGTTTGGGCTGATCCATTTTCCTGTCGTGTAAAGTTTGAGCCGCCAACGATCTGATTGCTGCACTTTGGGACTTATCGGCCTTTGGTTTGTAAATTTATCTTTTTATTTTCCCATATTTGTTACATGTGGTGATTCACTTTGGGTTGGGGTTTTTGGATTAGCGAAGATTAGATGTTTGCCGTTCACTCGAAACTACTTATTTTCATACTTTTCTTGTTTGATTTTCCTGGCCTGTGTCTTTGTGGGAATTCAGAATAGGGGTTGTCTGTTTTGGATTGCTAGTTTTTGTTGCAGGCTGCCAGTTTGGTTTGGTCGTGGCAGAGTCGACTTGGTGTCATCTCGATGTGGAAGTGAACATATAAGGTGTTTGCTGTTCACCTTTTATTCAAGTTCTTCTATTTCAGTTGTTACATTAAGAAGTTTGCTGCCCCGTCTTTTTTTTGGCAGTTTTTGTTTGGGGCTTGTTGGGAGTTTTTGTTATTCTGGAGCTTTCCTTCTCGTTTTGGTGGGGTCCGTTGTCTCCTTAGTTGTCGTATCATTTCCCCTTTACATCTCCACCCTTTTCACCCTTTAGTGAGATGCATTTTCCACCCGTTGCGGTGGTGCAATCTCCTAAGTATGGTTGCTTGCCTATTTGGATATTCGCCTGCTTTGCGGCATTTTTGCCGGTTTGTCGATTGCTTTATGTTTGGATGGTTGGTCGGTCTTGCAGCTCCTTGGTCCTTACTAGATGATCAGAAAGAGTTTTGGAAATTGTCTGGTAACCGAAGTGATAGATCGTTATTCTTCTTGGCGTGTGTTTGGTTTGCTTTAAGTGTTTTTCTTGTAATTTTTGTTTGTATCGTTATTTTCTGGGATTGACTAGACAATCCGTGTATTCAGTTATCCTTTTAATATATATATCAATTTGAACAAAAAAACCTTCTCTTTTTCAAAGAGTAATGACACTATTCTCTAAATTTGGATCTTCAATCCTATTCTAGAGAAAGAGTACAACCATGTGTTTGACTTCAATATTACAAGATAAAAAAATAACTACTGATGAGTAAATATTACATTGATGTGCATCAAGCTAATATAATAATTTTACTTTTGGTCAAAAGCGATGTACTCAAATGCAAGAGAAGTTACAAAGTTGAACAATTCATTGATCGGTCACCACAGTCTCCAGATGACCTAATCAAATCCGAGATTGAAACTGATAACAAGTTATTTGGAAGAAGATTACATTTAAAACTTTTAAAACATCTAGACTAAATGTTAGACTCTATATTTATATTTTTAGATAAGATTAATCTAATGATGTGAAAGTGTAGATTATAACTTGAGATTTCTTGTGGATGATATCCTTAGAGGGCTTGACAGTATAGGTTTCAAGAGATGATTTTAAAGAATGAAATGATATTGTATTTATAACCAATATATGTTGGAACATATATGTCTATGTGGCATATAAATATATGTAGAATTTCTCAAATTGGTATCCTGGTTTGGGAAAACCGATATCTTGATTTCGCTTTCCATCCATAAGGTTCTATGTGGCGACTATGATCAATGTCTAGTTATTATATGATGTAACATAAGTCCATATTATCATTCCAGTTTTTTCTCAAATCCGACATTTCAGTCCACGTCGACAACTCGGATTGTTAGCGTGCATAATACTTTTTTATACGTCGCTCAAATGCCAAAACTTTATTCACCAGTTATATTCACAATGAAATTATAAGAAAGTTATTAGTTCATGCCATTGGCATATTCTCATCACACAAATATATATGGCATAAAATATATTCAAGTTATATGAAAGTGTAATTACATGTTTTAGCATAGAGATGGTGTTTAGATGACATTCTAACATATTAATGTGTCTATATACACATCTTAATAGGGTTGTAGTTTATCACTTTGGTAAATACAATGTAAATAACAAGTTATAGTTTAGAATATGATCAACTCGTACGGATGCTCATATAGCATAAAACATGTTCAAGATATGTGAAAGTTTAAATACACGTTTTAGATATAATATAGATGCATAAGATTCTTGTACAGATGATACAAGATATGTGCAATTAATAAATGATATAATCATGCAATTAACAACTAATGTAATGTTTGGATTCAATTTACTAAAGGAAAGTAAAGGATATGAAATGATTTAGAGATCTTTTATATTGTTTGGATTGATTTTTTTATTAAAAGAAAAGAATCCGGATGATTGAACATTCATTTCAAAACCTCTATAATTATAAGATTTATAATCCTCCCATTTTGGAGTCATAAGATAATAAAGGAAACGTTTGTTTTTATAATGACATAAATGACCTTTTAATTTTCATGTAATTCCTTATGTAGGTATCCAATTAATATAAAACTCTTCATATTTTAATTTAAATAGTCTACATAGTCAAGAAGATCTCACACACTTTTTCTATTTTCGTGACTAGATATTCCTTTTTAAGCTTTCACCCCCTGCAGGTAGATGAACACTCCCTGAATACAGGAAAGAGCATAGAAAATAATATCGAATATAGGTGATGGGATAGTATAGCTTAGAGTAATTGTATGTCTGAGCTTCAACGTTGGGCAAAGCTTCCTTGAATACCTACACTTAGTTTTACCTTCTCAAACTCGAGCAATTGTACCAAAAAGAATTTCGTTTTGGTCTAAATTATCAAAAAGATCAGTACATATAATGCTTAGAGAGTGAGACTAGTTTGACTTTTTATTTTCTTTGGCGATCTTTCTTATATTTCGAAATTCGTTTTCATTTTCAAAAGGCACTTAGTAATGCAATTTGTTGTACGCCATCATCAATAGTAGTGTTATATAAAATGTATTAGTTCATATGAGTGAAGAAAAACATCATTGAAAATAAGATAAAAGAGAAAACACAATTAGAAAAAAGAACTTTACAAAGATAAAGGAAAGCACAATTGTCCGAGCAACAACATTTGCAACAATAGGATACTTACTCGAAAAGCCTTTAAGCTATGCAGCAACATTAGTTTGACAAAAAAAAAATGCAGCAGCATTGGTTTTGTTGATAATACATATAATAATATATAATATAAAAGGGTATAAATTTATATTTTCATTTAAATTAATCCTTTCCTTTCTATTCTACTTCTAATCCAAACAAAGAATTTTATAAAAGACATTTACCTTTCCTTTATAAATATATATAAAATCCAAACAAAAGAATTCATTTCTTTTCCTTTATTTTATTATTTATCCTTTCCTATTTTTTCTTTTCCTTTAATGGAATGAATAGAAACATAGCATAAAACACTCTAGGATTTGTTTCATAAAAATACACTAGAAAGGGGAAATATGCAGCACAGTGTGTTGGTTAGTTTTCGTAGATTACTTGTTTTGGTGTGGGTATCTGTGTTAGGGTGGTTTTTAGTAAATGTTTCATCACCTTGTCTCTTGTTTCGCAATCTGATAGTGACATTAATTCCCATCAATTATGTTATTTGACTTTCTCACTGAGAGTTCCTTTTGTCGTTTTACTGTGGTTTACCCACATGTTCCCTTATTTGGAGTAGGATTTTGGTGCTAGTTTGTTTCCTCTTATTGGTCATCTTTGTTCAGGTTTATTGATAATTCTGAATTCTTGGGTCTTGGTGTTTTGCTTGGTTCATTTGTTGCTTGGTCGATTTCCATAAGTGTTTGTTGTTTACTCTTTGGAACTAGGCTTAGGTTTCGCTAAGTAGACACAAATCTTGATTTTTAAAGCTTTGGAGTTCGTTAGTTATTTTATTCTTGTTCAACTACCCTTTATGTACAAGTTGCATTTTTTACACGGGCTTAGTTTCAAAGACTTGATGTTCTCTCGATATGGGCCTTAGAAAAATACGTACTTGTCGTTCACCCACTATTCATTACTTCTAGGTGTCAATTTTTCAAAGATTTTTTGGGTAATGGGTCTTGTTTAGATACATCTATTGGAGTTGTTTTGTTGTGAGCGTCTTGTTTCTCCAGGTTAATATATACTTCGTTATCTGCCACGTTGCTTCTGGTTTACTTTATCCTTTCCACCCATATCACCCTTTTGTGTGGTGACTTTATCACCATTGACGTTTTTGTTAGTGTTCAATTTACAATGTATGGTTGGGTAAGTCTTTACTCGTAGATATTTTACAAGGGTTTCCCTAGTTTGTCGATTGTTTGGTGTTATGTTGGATTGATGGGATTGTGGTGCTTGAATCACCCTGAATGGTGATGCAATATTCGGAGGTTGGATATTTGAATTTTTGTCTCTCGTTGGTTATTTCAGAAAGAGTTTGAAAACTTTCTAGTTGGGTACCGTTTTGCGTGTAAAACGCCCAAAGAAATATAACAAGATTCAGTGCCTCTGGTAACATTAGGGATTACAACGGACCAGATTATTGCAAAAAAAAAAAAAAACCACGTCCATAACCATTTAATTTATCATAGAAGGAATCCTAACGGGTTTAACCATCAGACTTGCTTTTCAAAACCATAACCAAATAATTCGAATTCGATTTTTTATGCGGTATTTTACGCAGTTTTTTACGCGGTTTTTTAGATTTTTACCATAACCAAATTATAACTCTATAATATATTGAAAATTCTTAAACCAAGATCACAAATACAAGAAAAATCTTCAAAATATATAAAATATTATGTTGATCCTTAATTAAATAATATATATGTTACTTTTTTTTTGCTAAATTTAATATTCAGATTTTAGTTTTGAGATATGAAAATACTATTTTATCTATATTATTATAAAATATAAAAAATAGATGATAATAAATAGATGTTTGGTTATTCGTTTTCATTTTTATCTAAAACCATAACCTAACAAATTTAATTATCGGTTACACTCTTCAAAACCATAACCTAACGGTTTTATCCATGGTTACATAATCGGTTTAGATTCTCATCGGTTTCGATTTTAAACCATAACCATTGCCATCCCTAGGTAACATCCTCACCGAATTTCTCTTAAAACGATAATACCATTTTTTTTACAGACAAACGTCATACCGTTTTTAGCCAATATGGCCGATCGGGAATTTTGACCGTTAGATTGTTTAATGCACAACGGGAAAATAGGTACATCCAACAAAACAACAATATCACTTTCCATAAAAACTTTATACCATTTTTTCAAAAAGAATGATCCAGATATATCAAGTAAATATTTCATTCTTGGCTATATAATAACCCCCAATAGGGGGAGCCTTAATTACACTTTTACCTACATCAACTACTACTCTCTTAAGCATTAAATAACAAGTCCATTCACTCAACTCTCAATCTTTCCAAAACATTAATTTATTATCATCATTGAAGGCGTGACACTATCGTTGTTCTGTTAACTCCTTTAGGAGTAAAAACATTCTTGTAACTTTTCTATTACTTTCATTACAAACACTTTTCTCTACATTAGAAGATAACCTTAGGATTTGAGTCTACAAAAGAGGGAGATTTACTTCAATAATAAATATAAGAATAGTATGGTAGGTAACAATAAATATAGAAGAAGAAGGATAGAAAACAAGGAATGATCCTAGAGAAAAATATTTAAAAAGTTTCATGTAGTAATGTCAAATAAATAATGCACATACACACTTAATATACACGCAATCAACAGTCCATAAATTCAAGTCCAGATTAAATTTGCAATGCCAGAAGGAGAGGTTTTCACTTAGTTCATGTTTGGCGCTATAGGGTGATCATAGGTCCTAATATAGTATCCAATGATCCACCTAACTACACCCTAATTGTTTCATTGTTCCTCAACCAAGTAGTTCGAAATTTTAAGGTCTTTACGGTTATAAAGTTGGCTTAGGGACGATATAATATATATATATATATATATATATATATATATATATATATATATATATATATATATATATGGATAATGAAAAGTGAGATTTTGGGTCTCTCCTCACGTTCCATCAATGAATCGCCCTAGAGCTTGAGTTTCACTTGAAGATGTTCTCACTCAACCCACTTTTGCACGCTTCTTACCATAGCATCCCCAAATAACCCAATAAAACCTTTTCATGCTGATCATAAAACCCAATCATATTTTTTTCTACGTTGGTTATGACTCCCTTTTTGAAGTGAGATGTCATACCACTTTTTCTCATAATTCTTTTCTTCTCCATATATATATATATTTATTTATTTATTTATTTATTTATTTATTTATTTTTACCCCGACAAAGGTGTTAGCCTCACCTTGTTTTTATTCCCGTTTTAATATTCGACAAATCATCTTTTAAACTAAAATTCATTTTGGTATCTCTTTAAATGTTTTCCAAAACCCCTCTTTAGATTAGTTGTGTTTTTATCCTTGAACTTTAAGCTTAGATTCAAATGAACAGCTCCGCGGTACACCGGACAGGTCTTGCGGTACACATCAGAGTCACGGACCAGAGGCGCGGTGCACAGGATAGCCCGTCAGTAAGCTAGTAAATTTGCACGGTACACCGGACCAAAGGCGCGGTACACCGGACCGATGCACGGACCAGGGACGCGGCACATCGAGTAGTCCGTCAGTAAGCTTGAAAATTAGACGAACGTTTTCGCGTTGCACCGGACCATACCCGCGGTACACCGCACGAGAGGGTTTTCTGCACTATTACAAGAGGACAAAGCTTATATCCGTTGGAGATTAAATAGATCCGTTAGAGAGAAGCCTTATGACCGTTGGACCATATTTTCAGCTATAAAATGGAGTTCATTCAAGACACAACTCAAGCCTTCCATCTACCCATCTCAAGAGCAATTAATATTATCATTCAAGAAGGTTTCAAAGGAGCATTCAAGTCATATTTATTGTGAAGCTACATAGTTCATATCTACTCATTTAGGAGTTTAGTTACAAAGCTTTTTATAAGCACCCCTAAACACTTTTCCCCTTCCTCTTAGTTCTTGTAATAGATTAAGAGAGTAGTGTAAGCATAGGTTTTATGCTTGGTTCCTTGTGTTGGTGATAACACAAGTGTATTTCCTTCAAAGGGTTTTTGAAGTGGTTGTAAGGGTTTGTATCTCACCCGGTTAAGAGTTACGAAGATTAGTTGAGAATCTTGCAAATCCTAAGGAGGCTTCCTTAGGTAGTGGATGTAGGGAAACCGAACCACTATACATCGTTGTGTATCGTATTCTATCTCTACACTATTTATATTTCCGCACTCTATATGCTTGATAAAATGCCTACTTGAATAGTTTGATTATATTGTCTTTTAGGATTATCTAGTTCTATACTATTTAGTTTGCTAAAACAATAGGTTTCAAATTAGCTTTTAATTTTATTTACTTGAAATAAAATTAGCCGATTAATTTATATTGTCCTATTCAACCCCCCTTCTAGGACGCATATAGTTTATCAATTGGTATCAGAGCCTAGCTCTATTGTACTTAATCGTTTCTAGAGTTAATACGATATGGATTCTAATCAACCGGAAGGTTCATGTTCTACTAGACCTCCGCTTTTTGTAGGAAAAGACTACTTTGGATGGAAAAAGAAAATGGAGATTCACGTAAAAGGAATCGATTACTTTTTATGGATGGCTATCAAGAAGGGTCCTTATATTCCTTATGTTACCGGTAGTAAAACGGAGGTGAAAGATGAAGATGATTACAATGATCAAGACATAGCTAAACTTACCAAAAACAACAAAGCTATGAACATCCTCATTAATGGATTAAGTGTCACGGAATATGCTAGAGTTAGTGAATGCAATTCCGCTCATGAAATGTGGCAACTCTTGGAGCTCTCTTATCAAGGAACGGAGGATATAAAAGAAACTAAGATTGGTCTCTTTATCACTAAGTATGAGCTATTTCGTATGGAGCCCGATGAAGCCTTAAATGCTATGCATCAAAGATTTTCTAACATTGTTAACACCTTAAAGACTCTTGGTCAAGAGTACACCAACAAAGAACAATGCCGAAAAATCTTATTTGCTCTTCCAAGGAAATACAAGACAAAGATCAACTCTATAAGAGACACTAAAGATCTTTCAAAAATGACGGTTCATGAACTCATTTGCAACCTCATGACGGAAGAACTTGTGCTTGAAGAAGAAAAGATAAGAGATGATGAGGAGAAGAAGATTAAGAAATCCATTGCTTTCCATGCCATGAGTACTAAGTTGAAAGAACGAAAAGAAAGGAAAGAAAGTGAAGAAGAAAACTCTCATGAAGAAGAAACTAGTGAAGATGAAGGAGTGGCTATGTTAGCAAGAGACATGAAAAAATTCATGAGATATAAACGCTTTGCCAAGAAAGGAATTTCTTCCTCACCCTACAAGAAGAATGATAGAGCTATCAAACAAGATGAACCCACTTGCTATCATTACAAGAAAGTTGGTCACATCAAAACCTATTGTCCTCTTCTTCAAAAGGAGAAACCTAAGAGAGCAATGCATGCTAATATCACTTGGGATACTCAAAATTCGGAGGAAGAAGAAAGTGATAACGAAAATGTCAATCTTGTTGCTTTTATGGGAGAACTTGAGAATGATGAAGATGCTTCTTCGGATGATGATACCGGTTCTACTCACTTTGCCTTTATGGCAAATCATGATGAGGTAACTCCTAAATCTAAACTCTCTTTAACTAATGATGATGCTAGTGAACAAGATATTCATAAGGCATTTGATTCTCTTTACAATGATTTTTAAATTCTATTCAAACAAACAAAGTTTTAACAAAAGATTTAGAATTTGAGAAAAATAGAACTAAAGAGGTTTTGAAAGCTTTGGAAGATTGTCAAAATCTTTGTGATGAATGTATAGATGAAAATGAAAAACTTCATCTTATTGAAAAAAATCTTTTGGAAGAAAAAGCTTTGTTAGAGAAAAAGATCGTTGATCAAAATGCTATTATTTTAAAATTTACTAGTGGGCAAGAAAACTTGGATTTGATTTTAGGTTCTCAAAGAATGGCTTGTGAAAAAAGTGGTGTTGGATATGATCCATTCACTCACCAAAAACCTTTGAAAAATGTCTTTGTAAAATCAAAAATTTCAAATGCAATTCCATCTTCTTCAAAATCTTCTATCACTTGCACCTATTGTGAAAAACTTGGTCATGATGCATCTCATTGTTACTATCGTAAATTATTGGATTTGGGATCTCTTGTGCCAATTTGGAAAAGGCCTACATGGGTCTTAAAAAGAAATTCCACTAACCCTCATGGACCCAATCCGAATTGGGTACCTAAAGCTTAAATTATTTTTGATTGTAGGGATTGAGCATCAAGAAGCAAAACATATGGCTCCTTGATAGTGGATGCTCAAGACACATGACCGGGAATCCATCATTATTTACACGTTTATATAAAACAAAAGGTGATAGAGTTACTTTTGCCGACAACACTAAGAAACGCGTTTTGGGTAAAGGTAACATTGGTAATTTGAATTCTTTACTTATCTCTAATGTGTTACTTGTTGAAGGTCTCTCTTTTAACTTGCTTAGTATTAGTCAACTTTGTGATGTTGGTTTTAGTGTCAAATTTGAAGCATCTAGGTGTGTTGTTTTTAAAAATGATGAGTTAGATACTATGTTTATTGCAAAAAGATCGGATAATGTTTTTGTTGTTGATCTTGAGAGTCTTATGTCTAAACATATTAAATGCTTATCCGTGGTAAATGATAGTTGGCTTTGGCATAGACGTTTAGGGCATGCTAGCATGGATTTGATTTCAAAATTATCTAGAAAAAATCTTGTTGTTGGTTTGCCTATTTACAAATTTGATAAAGATAAATTATGTGATGCATGTCAACTTGGTAAACAACATCGTTCATCTTTTAAATCCATAAATAAGGTCATCACCGTTAGGCCACTTCAATTATTGCACATGGATCTTTTTGGTCCCGTTGATGTCACTAGTCTAGGAGGATCTAGATATGTCTTTGTTGTTGTTGATGATTACACTAGATTCACATGGGTGATGTTCCTTGCTTTAAAAAGTGATGCCTTCAATGAATTTGCAAAACTTTGTAGAAAGGTGCAAAATGAGAAAGGCTACTCTATTACATGCATTTGTAGTGATAATGGTAGTGAATATGTGAATTCTCCTTTTGTGCATTTTTGTGATGAATTCGGGATTGAGCATAATTTTTCGGCCCCTAGAACTCCCCAACAAAATGGGGTAGTGGAAAGGAAAAACCGAACTCTACAAGAAATGGCTAGAACAATGCTAAAAGAACATAGCTTGCCTACATACTTTTGGGGTGAAGCCGTTCATACGGCTTGTTATGTGTTAAATAGAGTTCTTATTAGACCCCTTATTAAGAAAACCCCTTATGAGCTTTGGAATGGTAGACCACCAACTATTGCTTATTTTTCGTGTTTTTGGGTGCAAATGTTTTATCCTAAACACTAGGGACTATTTGGGAAAATTTGATGCTAAATCGGATGAAGGTATTTTTCTTGGTTATTCCACTAAAGGAAAAGCTTATCGCATTTTCAACAAACGTACTCGTACTATTGAGGAATCTATGCATGTTGACTTTGATGAGACTAATCCGTTTTGTATCAAGAAAGTGTTAGATGTTGATGAAGATTCTCCACTAGATCAACCCTTAGAATCTCCTACTCAAGAATTAAAATCTCATGATGAATCTCCTAAGGAAAATGATCAAGTCTTAAATGAAGCTACTACGGATTTACCAAGGTGTTGGAAACATATCAAAGATCACCCAAGTGAATTAATTCTAGGTGATCCAAAAGAAGGTGTTACCACTCGCTCTCGTATTATTGCTCTTTGTGCTCATCAAGCATTCTTATCTCAAATTGAGCCCAAGAATATTAAAGAAGCTTTATTAGATGATCATTGGATTAACGCTATGCATGAGGAATTAAATCAATTTGAGCGTAGTAAAGTTTGGACATTAATGGAGAAACCAATTGGCCCTACTATTATTGGCACTAAATGGATATTTCGCAACAAGCTAGATGACACCGGTATTATCACTAGAAATAAAGCGAGGTTAATTGCTCAAGGGTACAATCAAGAAGAAGGTATTGATTTCGATGAAACTTTTGCTCCGGTAGCTAGACTTGAATCTATTCGTATGCTACTTGCTTTTGCTTGTTATATGAATTTTAAACTTTACCAAATGGATGTCAAAAGTGCTTTTTTAAATGGTTTTATAGACGAGGAAGTCTTTGTTAAACAACCACCGGGTTTTGAGGATCCAAAATTTCCAAATCATGTTTTTAAACTCTCAAAGGCTTTATATGGTTTAAAACAAGCACCTCGTGCTTGGTATGAACGATTAAGCAAATTTTTGTTAGATGATGGTTTTAAAAGAGGAAATATTGACTCCACTTTATTTATAAAAAGGTCTTCAAAAGACATCCTTCTTGTTCAAATTTATGTGGATGATATTATATTTGGTGCTACTAATGAAAATCTTTGTGAGAATTTTTCTAAAAGCATGCATAAGGAATTTGAGATGAGCATGATGGGAGAATTGAATTACTTTCTTGGACTTCAAATCAAGCAAATGAAGGATGGCATCTTTGTCAATCAAGCCAAATATACAAAAGAATTGATCAAAAAATTTGGACTTGAAGATGCAAAGGAAATTGGAACTCCAATGAGCACATCCACAAAATTAGACAAAGATGAAGATGGTAAAAATGTTGATGAGAAAGTATATCGAGGTATGATTGGTAGCTTACTTTATCTAACCGCTTCTAGACCCGATATTATGTTCCCCGTGTGTCTTTGTGCTAGATTTCAATCCTCTCCTAAAGAATCCCATCTTAGTGCCGTTAAGCGTATTTTTAGGTATTTGAAAGGAACCCTTAGTCTAGGACTTTGGTACCCTAGATTTACATCTTTTGAGCTTATTGGTTACTCGGATGCCGATTATGCCGGTTGTAGACTTGATAGGAAGAGTACTAGTGGTAGTTGCCAATTCTTAGGTCAATCCCTTGTTTCTTGGTCTAGTAGAAAACAAAATAGTGTTGCTTTATCCACGGCCGAAGCCGAATATGTTGCGGCCGGAAATTGTGTGACTCAAATTCTTTGGATGAAACAAACCTTACTAGATTTTGGCCTAGAGTATGATCGTGTTCCCATTCGTTGTGATAACACTAGTGCTATCAATCTTACCAAAAATCCTATTCAACACTCTAGAACAAAACACATTGAAATCCGCCATCATTTTATCCGTGATCACACTCAAAAAGGGGATATTGTACTTGAATTTGTCACTTCGGAAAATCAACTAGCCGATATCTTTACTAAACCTTTGCCCCAAGATCTTTTTGAGAAAATTCGGTGTGAGATTGGCATGCAAATTCTCTAACCTTCTTTTCTTGCCCTTTTGTTTAGTGCTTTTTGTGTATATTCTCTTGTGGCTAATATTTTCTTGATGTGATAGGATCCTTGAAGCTTCTAAATTGTTATCCATTTACTTCCTTAGTCCTTGTTTTTCTCAAAATGTCTTTTGACCCCTTAAAATTTTCAAAAATCATATCATTAGGTCTTTTTGTTGTTGACAAAGGGGGAGAAATTTTAGTTAAACTTTTTCAAATGCATTTTGTGAGGGGGAGTTTCTATAAAAACTCTAGTGATTAGATTGAGGGGGAGTTTTTGTTCAAAACTTAATCTTAGGCATCTTCAAAAGTTTATGATTTGTCAAACATCAAAAAGGGGGAGATTGTTAGCCTCACCTTGTTTTTATTCCCGTTTTAATATTCGACAAATCATCTTTTAAACTAAAATTCATTTTGGTATCTCTTTAAATGTTTTCCAAAACCCCTCATTAGATTAGTTGTGTTTTTATCCTTGAACTTTAAGCTTAGATTCAAATGAACAGCTCCGCGATACACCGGACAGGTCTTGCGGTACACCGCAGAGTCACGGACCAGAGGCGCGGTGCACAGGATAGCCCGTCAGTAAGCTAGTAAATTTGCACGGTACACCGGACCAAAGGCGCGGTACACCGGACCGATGCACGGACCAGGGACGCGGCACATCGAGTAGTCCGTCAGTAAGCTTGAAAATTAGACGAACGTTTTCGCGGTGCACCGGACCATACCCGCGGTACACCGCACGAGAGGGTTTTCTGCACTATTACAAGAGGACAAAGCTTATATCCGTTGGAGATTAAATAGATCCGTTAGAGAGAAGCCTTATGACCGTTGGACCATATTTTCAGCTATAAAATGGAGTTCATTCAAGACACAACTCAAGCCTTCCATCTACTCATCTCAAGAGCAATTAATATTATCATTCAAGAAGGTTTCAAAGGAGCATTCAAGTCATATTTATTGTGAAGCTACATAGTTCATATCTACTCATTTAGGAGTTTAGTTACAAAGCTTTTTATAAGCACCCCTAAACACTTTTCCCCTTCCTCTTAGTTCTTGTAATAGATTAAGAGAGTAGTGTAAGCATAGGTTTTATGCTTGGTTCCTTGTGTTGGTGATAACACAAGTGTATTTCCTTCAAAGGGTTTTTGAAGTGGTTGTAAGGGTTTGTATCTCACCCGGTTAAGAGTTACGAAGATTAGTTGAGAATCTTGCAAATCCTAAGGAGGCTTCCTTAGGTAGTGGATGTAGGGAAACCGAACCACTATACATCGTTGTGTATCGTATTCTATCTCTACACTCTTTATATTTCCGCACTCTATATGCTTGATAAAATGCCTACTTGAATAGTTTGATTATATTGTCTTTTAGGATTATCTAGTTCTATACTATTTAGTTTGCTAAAACAATAGGTTTCAAATTAGCTTTTAATTTTATTTACTTGAAATAAAATTAGCCGATTAATTTCTATTGTCCTATTCAACCCCCCTTCTAGGACGCATATAGTTTATCAAAAGGGTTATAAATAAACTCATCATAATCAATAATATCACAATTACAATGCACAATTCCCAATCCCTATGTTTCCCAATGATGAAACCCACCACCCCAAACTCAAACTCTAAAATGACTGTCTCAAGTTTTGCGATTTGAGAGCGGGTCATATGGATAGGTCCTATAAACTAAGGGGCGTGGCTTGTAATGTGGCTAATAAAAGGCTTTAGAAAGGCTTAGAGGGGCTAAGACAAATAATAATATATTCAATTAAAACGTGTGAGAAAGCTAAAAGGCTTCAATTGGCTTTATATGAAATAACTGCCTTATTCATTTTTCTAACTACCAGATTTCGTTACCTTTTCACTTCTAGTTCATAGATTAAGCGGGTTATAAACTAATTTCGACCTCGCATTCTACACACCACTCAAATCTCCCTAAGATTCATCTTGACACTTCATACGCATTGCTTAATAATCTTCCCTCCCTTTTACTTCTTGTTTCCATGCATGATAACAAAACATGTTTGTGACACTGTTCAAAAACACACTACCTACTATCCTTGAATTAATTAAAAACATTCTCAATAGGGACATTTAACATATTATATGCCAAATCTAATTCCTAAAAAAATTAATTTTTTTTTCTAAAACAAAAAGGAAGACGAGGACAACGAATCCCCAGCCCAACTCAAAACTGAGTTGTGTCCCCACGACGAAAAAGACTCAATAAAGAAAATAAAATTTAAAGTAAACTAAACTAACACATAAGAAATTAAGGAGAAGTATTAGAAGGTGGTACCCGACCAAAAACCATATTTTTCCATATATAATCAGAAGGAGAATCATCTTGTATTTCGATCATAACCATGATCCGATCAATATTGTAGTTCATCTCCATAAAGAAACTACAATTTTTGTCTTCTAACTATTTGATTCTTCTCATTAACATCACTGCCCACTATGGAGGTGTAGATACAACCTCATTTGATTTGACTTGAAGATTTGAAGATGAACCATGATCCTTGTCTATCGGTTTATGTTCTTTTGGTTTGGCTGGTACCCTCTTCCCCATGTTATATTTTCGTAGTGGTTCTTGTGTAGTTACCTCGAGATTTGATTTCTTTGCGATTGGCTCATCAATGTTGATGGCTTTCTCCTCTGTAGCTCCAGGAATATTCTTTTTCTACCCTAAGATATAACACTTCCTATTATAATACACAACATTTGTTTTGTTCGACATCTTTGTTATCCCACAACTCTAGATGCACCAAGTAAGAAAAAATTTATGAAATATTGGTATGACTTGAGGTCGTTGTTTGGATGGTGGATTCTGAATAATAGAGAAAGGAAATAGATTTACTTATGGTGGAAGAAATCCTGAAAGCTTGATGATCTTTGGTGTTTTGTAGTTTTATGGAATGGGTTTGATGAAGATTATGTGTTTATGGAGGATGAAGGCAACGTTTGATGGTGTTTTTGTGTTTGTTGTAAGGTTTGATCAAGCTTCAAGTTATTTTTATGAGGTTTGAGACTGAAATTTTTGTCTTGGTGAAGTTGAGGGCAACTAGGTTTAGGTTTTCCAAAGTTAGAGCCCAGAAAGGTCTCTTAATTTCTCTTCAAACCGACCTAGTGTGGTGCACCGCGGTGATGGTCTCTTCAAAACAGAAAGGTTTCTTCGACCCATGTCACAGTCTTGTGCGAATAACAAAATGGTCTTGGGTGCGGTAGTATACCGCATGAAAATAATACGGTGTACTACGTGATGCATACGTTGCTCGCGGCTTTGACCCTGATTTCTCATATCATGGTGACGGTTTTTCGTGATAATGCAAAGTACCGCATAGTTTATGCAGTGTACCGCACATACTCTCTGTTCCGTACCGTGTCACGGTATGTGTGCATGTGACGACACAATTTTACCTTATGAAGTCTCGCATATGAACAGGATTTGCCAGACCGTTGCCACAGTTTTCATTTCTACGGTGTACCGCGGTGATGGTGCGGTGTACCGCATGGATGTTATGTTTGAGACCGTGTAACGGTACTCCGCGAGTGAGGAAACAGTTTTCGACTGGTGTCTCGCACGCATACCCAATTCCTTATACCGTTGTAACGGTTTGTGGTGTGCGGTGTACCGCGGCTAGCATGCGGTGTACCACACCTAGCTGCTGATTGTCACTATAAATTTGTTCCTTTCACCCCAAACTCAATTTCTGGATAATTGATGTCTCCCTATTTGTGATAATTTAATATAGGTTGGAGACATCATTTTAGGAATATTTGGGAAGTTAATACTTGTTTTTTATTAATATTTTTATATTTTCTTATTTCTTGTCTTGATTTGATGATTTATTATTTTTAGAGCAGATTTGGTTTAATTGTTTGATAATTGTGAAGCTTTAAAGATATATGGTAATTAATTAGATTCCAAATCAATTCCTAGAGATTAGGAAAGAAGAGAATGATGGAAATTGGAGATAAAGGAAGTAAAAGATAAAATAGGATCAGAAAAGTTACCAAGTAAAACCGAATTTCAGCATCGACGTCCACTAAGTGATCATAACTCAAGATTGGTTGGTAATTTGGAAGAATGTTCTGAAGCAAAAGTGTAGAGCTTTACGAGACTATCAGTTTTGATATAAAGAACGAGTCAATCAGAGCAATATTGAAGAAGTTAGGGCCAAACCAAGACAACAACAGTTTCTTACCTTATCTATATTTTAGGATACGAATTTGATTTGGTAAAGGAGTCCAATTGCTTGACTTCTACTCCAAGAATCCGAATTAGGGTTTCCTAAACACCTATAAATACACCCTTTTATCATTGTAAACATCTCCTTGCTCAGTTCTAAACATTAGCTTAGTCCTTACTTAAATATTAATTCTTAGAATCAAGCTTATCCAAAGAAGCAAGCTGACCTGTAGAGGAAGACAAGAAGCAAGAAGTTGGAAAGTGACAAACTCCTCTTCTACATCTCTCCTCCTCTATATTTAGGGTAATTAGCTATAGATTTGTGGCTTCACCATATTTCTAAGATTTTATTCTTTAAGTTTTACTATTAATTGTTGGGTTATTATTTTGTCTTAAATTCCATAATACTATTTGTTATTTTAATTGATTTGAGCTTGACGTATATTGGTATTGTGTACTTTGACTTATTGTTCCAGCCCTAGATTTGGCCAATCTTAGGACTATCCTTAGTAATTGAGTTAACACCTAGAAGGGGATTCAATTATTGACAACACCACATAATCTTCTAGTGTGCGGTAGTTATCCTTACGGGCTTGCCTAACTAGATAGCCATAAAGGTTTGATTTAACCACCGATAATTACTCAGGGTCCCCTTACCCAAGTCCCTTGGTAGTGGAGAGGTTGCTCCTAATTCCACCCTGACAGGGGTTAGGAAGAATTTAGAATCCCGATTAGTATATAATGCTCAATTCACCCTTAAGGTTAGAATAACAACTTAGTAAGATAGACTCATATTAGTAACCCTAATTTATTTGACTTACATTCATATTTATTTATCTGCATTCTTATTTATTATTTCACATCAGATAATTATTCATCTTATTATATTTTAATATAAACATCTAAATTCATCTACGCTTATTGAATACAAGTAGATTTAAAGGATTAAATCCCTGCGAACGAACTTTTCTTATCAACTAAACTTGCAAACGATCTGTAACACTTGCAGTGAATTTCTCGTGGTAGTCAAGGGTGTGTCCTTTATTATTATCATCTTTATTTATCTGTTTATTTATCACACCTTTGCCCACACCAAGTTTTTGGCGCCGCTGTCGGGGATTTATATTTAAGTTAGTCTATTTTGTGTTTATTTTGTGTAGAAGGTTTTATTTGTTTTCAATTTAACGCGTTGTATTTTTAGTCTCTTCTTGATTGAACTCTCCAATTAGATTCATATGTCAAAAAAAAGGTATTGGGGAATCCCGAGACAGTCAGTGTGAATAACACCTAACCTATCCTTACAAAAGGTTTTATTTGTTTTCAAGAATCTTGAATTGTATAAGAGCACTCTTTGTCCTATCTCAAACTTCTTCGTAAAAATCCGTTTATCATGCCATCTTTTTGTTTTCTCCTTGTAGAGACGTGAATTATCATAAGCATGAAAATAGAACTCGTCTAATTCATTTAATTGCATAATCCTTCGCTTACCCGCTAGCTGTACATTCATGTTCAAATCTTTGATAGCCCAATAAGCACGAGATTACAACTCGCTAGGAAGATGAGAGGTTGTTCCGTAGACAATGTGGTATGAAGATGCTCCAACTGGTGTTTTGAATGCTGTTTTTAAGCCCATAGAGCATCACTCAAGCTTAAGATACCAGTCTTTCCTCGTTTCGTTCACGATGTTCTCCAGGATGGATTTGATCTCTCGGTTAGAGACCTCGGCTTGAACGTTCATTTGGGAATGATAACCTATGGAAGTACAGTGTCTCACCCCCAGCTTACGAAGAACATCTCTCAACTGAACGTTGATGAAGTGTGTACCTTTATCGCTAATAAGAACACGTGGTGTACCATGTCTTAAAAATATATTTGTTTTGAGGAATGTGACAGCTGTCTTGGCATCATTCTTTGGTGTAGCCATTACTTCTACCTACTTTGACACATAATCAATTGCTAGCAAAATATAAATATTCCCATGGGAAGGAACGAATGGTCCCAGGAAATCTATTACCCAAACATCAAAGATTTCTACTTATAAAACGTTGTTGAGTGACATCTCAATTATTTTCGATATATTGCCTGTGAATTGGCATCTTTGACAGGGTTGGGTGTACGAGTGCCAATCTTTGTGAATGGAGTGCCAATAAAACCTGGATTGAAGAACTTTGTTGCGGTTTTATCACCCTTGAAGTGGCCACCGTATGGTGAGTCATGACAGTTTGCAATGATCTTTTTAGTCCCGTTCTCATGAACACAACTTCTGATTACTTGGTCACATCAAACTTTGAAGAGGTTAGAATCGTCCCAGAAGAATTGTTTAGCTCGATGGCTTAGCCTCTTGCTTTGTTGTGGATTATAATCCGAGGAAATACACCACTCATTATGAGGTAAACTATATCTACATACCAAGGATCAAACGCGGTTTTAACAACAAAGAGTTGTTCATTGAGAAATACCTCTTTGACCAGTTCTGATCTTGTGTTGACTGTAGATCCTTCGCAGCGAGATAGATGAACGGCTACATGATTCTCGCTTCTGTTCCGATCTCGAATATCTATATCAAATTCCTGTAGCAACAATACCCCCACCTAATAAGACGCGGTTTTGCGTCCTTTTTCTCCATAAGGTATTTGATTGTTGAATGATCAGTGTACACGATATTTTCATCCCAAAAAGATAGGAACAAAACTTACCAAAGGCATATACAACGACTAGTAACTCTTTCTCTTTGACTGTATAGTTTAACTGGGCAGCTGTGAAGGTCTTACTTGCATAATATATTGTGTGGAAGATCTTTTCTTTTCTTTGGCGCAACACAACGCCCACGAACGCCCACGACATGATCGCTTGCGTCACACATAATCGCGAACGAAGAATTCCAATCTGGAGGAACGACAATTGGTGTGGAGATGAGCTCATCTTTGATGGATAAAACGCTTCTAGACATGTGTCATTAAATTTGAAGGGAGTATCCTTCTCAAGTAAAGAAGAAAGCAGTTTGGCGATTGATGTCTCCCATTTGTGATGATCTAATATTAGTTGGAGACATCATTTTAGGTGTATTTATTAGAGTATAGGTCGATTATCTCATGATTTAGTACACTTTCCTATTTTGTGTCTTGAATTAATTATTTATTATTTTTAGAGCATATTGGGTTTAATTATTTATTTAGTGTGAAGCTTTAAAGATATATGGTAATTAATTAGAGGTCAAGTTAATTCTAAGAGATAAAGTAAAGAGGATAAACATGGAAATTGGAGATAAAGACAAGAATTATGAAAAAGGAAAAGATAAAGTTGTCAAATAAATCTGAATTTCAGCAGCTACAATCAGAAAAGGGATCATATCTCGAGATTGGATAGGAATTTGGAGGAATGATATACATCAAAGTTAAAGATTTTTCCGATACGATGAATTTCAACTATTTAAACGCATCAAACAGATAAGTATTGAATCAGTTATGGCCAAAACAAAATAGCATCAAAATCTTACCTTTTCTAGATTTTAGGGTTACGAATTTGAGTTGGGCTTGGAATCCAATACCTATCTTATAATTCAACAAACGAATTAGGTCTTCCTTTACCCTATAAATACAACCTCTTATCATAAGAAAATCATCCTTGGCCCTTAGGCCAGGAAGAAGCTACAACACAAGAAGAGAAGTCTGGAAGGAGTTGTGCATCAATTATGTCTTCTTCAACCTTCAATTCTGTAATTGTTTTCTTTTCTTTATTAGTATGAATAAAATAAATTTAGATTTAGTTTTAGCATATATGTATGAACCCTAGTTTTGATTGACATCTATCTAATTTGGGAATTATATGTTTTAAATTGAATTCATGTTTTATTTCTCTGTCTATGTGTTTGAATTATAATCTGTTTTCTTTGTGGTGTACAACGTATAGGATTACTTTAATAATAGTTAGATAGTCAATATCTAAGGCATATTTAACTATTGGAAACAACACATAGCGTCTAATGTAAGGTTGAGACTTGACAAATCAACCTAACTAGATAGTCATTATGGTTTGGTGTATTGCCATTTAATCAATTGCAGGAAAAGTTTGCTTAGGTTCTTATTGACACAGGTAAACCCTATTTTAAACTACCTAGCGCAATTGAAACCAAACATTGAAATACTACATGATTCACCCTTACATGTTTAGAACGGCAAGACTAGTGGGGATTGCTTGCTAATTACTCAGGCTAAACTATCATACTATCTTCTTCTCTTTGTTTATTTAATTTTCTGTCTTTCATTAATTAGTTTATTGTCTTATTCAAAAACCCAATAAAATTCTATTTGTCTTTAATTTAGTTGCGTATATTTATTTCTAACTTGTTTATTTGCACTTGATAATTTGCATAAGTTCTTCCTAACTTTCGTAGTCTCTGAGGAACGAATCTTCTTATCATTAAAACTTGCATACGTCCTGCAATACTTGCAGCCCCGTGCTCAGCCTAGGGTGTTTATATGCATTTATTTACATATTATTTTATCACAACCATAGGCGACACCAGCGATCCTGGAGAAATCTTTTATGAATCTTCGATAAAATTCTGCGTGACCCAAAATTCTAACTCCTTTCACAAAAATGGGAGGTGAAAAAGTCTTTATAACTTCAATTTTAGCACGATCTACCTCCACCCCAGCACTCGAAACTTTGTGTCCTAACACGATCCCTTCACGAACCATGAAGTGGCACAAGATCAGTTTCTTTACAACGCAAAAGCACATTTCAAGATTGTTCAGGGACCCATCAAAACTATCTCCAAACACTTAAATCATCCATGAAAACTTCTAAGAATTTATGTCCAAAATATAGCCATCATGCACCGCTGCAACGTAGCAGGTGCATTGCATAAACCAAATGACATCCTTTGATAGGCAAATGTTTCAAACAGACAAGTGAAAGTAGTCTTGTGTTGATCAAGAGGGTCCACACAAATCTGATTATATCGGGAATAGCCATCAAGAAAACAGTTTACTCTCTTCCTGCAAGCTTGTCTAACATTTGATCAATGAACGGTAAAGGGAAGTGATATTTCTTCGTGGCTTTGTTGAGCTTGCGGTAGTCCATGCATACTCTCCACCCCACAACTGTTCTTGAAGGAATGACTTTGTTTTTATCGTTAAGGATGGTAGTGATACCTCTTTTTTTTGGAACACACTACACTGGACTAACCCATTCACTACTTGAAATCGGGAAGATATTTCCCGCATCTAGTAACTTGATCACCTCTTTCCTTACCATCCCCTTCATTGTAGTCGCAATTCTTCTTTGCGCCTCTATAGAACGCGCCATTTCGTCTTCAAATATGATCTTATGTTGTCAAAATGGTAGGAATAATCCCCTTTATATCGACGATACTCCACCCAATTGCCTCTTTGTTGGCTCGAAGCACACGTAACAACTTATCTTCTTGAGAACCTGAAAGGTTAGCAGAAATAATAACAGCCAAATTTTTGTTCGTACCTAGGTATGCATATCGTGAATGAGTAGGAAGTGGTTTCTCCTCGAGGACAGGAATACATATTAAACATGGTTTCTTTACTGGTTCAATGTCTCCTGCCTCTCAAATTTGTTCTCAAACTTCCAGTTTTGGTCTTCCATCATCTGAATCTAGAGCAACCACTTCATCGGCTAACTCTACATGCAACTATGGTGATTCAAGTGCTAAGGCTGTTCTTAAGGTGTCATCAAAACTTGTCTCATTAAAAATCTCTTGCGTAATTTTGTTCATGACATCTATGCGGAAACACTCATCCTTTGTATCTGGATACTTCATAACCTTCAACACAATGAATTTAACCTGTTCGTCTTGGATCCCTCATGATCAATTCACCATTCTCAACATCAATTAGTGTACACCCCTTTGGAGACGCTATCTCTTTATACTTACTTTTATTACTTGTCAGCGATCCATACACTTGCGGTTAGTAAACTCACTCGAGGTGTTGAATTAGTTAAGTTATTTTTCACACCTTGGGAGATGACAATATGTAATATTTTAACAGGGGTGGTAACTTTTTGGTTGGGAGGGGGAGGGGAAATGATTTTTTCTACTCATGTGTTTCTCTTAAAAAAATCAGACAAATTTGCAATACACCTTAGGGTCGAGATGGGTTGCAATCCCCACCCACCCCATGTATTTTCCCTTTTTACCGGGTTTCTTGGATCCTTTGCATGCCTTTGTTGTTGCCTCTTACACCTATCGATGTAGTGATAATTTGTCTAATATCTTTTTCTAATAAAATAAACCTTAGCAAAATATACATTAGTCTCCGTAATATACATAAGCTCTCCCAAAACTAAAACTTAACCAATTTCTTTCTACATACCTATGCGTCGAACCCCTGGTTGTTTTAGGGGTTGTTTAAATGGATGGATTAGGAGGGAGGGGATTATATTAAAGGATTCCAATAATCTATTTATTTGTTTGAATTATAGGGGATTGTACGTGAAATGTTAGTAAAGTATTCTTAGGATTCCTTATGTTCTTATATATTCAGTCCTTCCGATCCGGTGGGATTGAGAGAAAGAAATTCTTTTATGGGTTAATGCTCAATAAACACCTGCAACCTTGTCCACTATCCCATAAAAGACACTGTCTTTTTTACCCTCCTAAGATATCTTGAGTTCCCGAAACTCAAAATTTGAGTTCTTAGAATTTCTCCATAACTTAAAATTTGAGTTCTAAGAAACTTCTCATAACTCGAACTCTTTTTATTATAGGCAAAAAAATGTATGGTGCCTTTTATGGAAAAAAAAATAATGGCTACGGTAAAAAAAAATTAATTCTAACTTGAGAGGTTTCTTAAACAGTAATCCTTTTTTTTTCTTTTATAATGTTATAATGCCTAAATTACCGTAATTTTTTCTTTATAAAATATATTAATAAGGATATATAAGTCATTTAGTTATAACTTTTTTTTTTAATTTTCCTGATCTAAATAACTAATACATATAATTCTTTTATAAAAAAAAAATTTCTCTTTTTATTCAATCCAAACAAAATTTAATATTTCCTTTTCTATTAGTTTATTATACTTTATTTTTTTTACTAAAAGTTATCCGAACAAACCCTTAACGTTTAACCTCTAAAAGAAAATTCAAGATCCGCTTCTGGATATCTTACTCGATCATTGCCTATAGAGACACAACCACCACTATACTATCAAATATCGGTATGGAAGGGGATAAACAACTTAAAAACAACATGATGAAAAGAAACTTTAAACAATAAATCCGACTAAGCACCATACCACTTTATAGGTAGATTTGAAATCAAAACCTTAGCTTTAGTACCATCTATACAGATCAGACACTATCATGCTAGATTTCAACATGTTAAATCAGAGAAGGTCCTCTGACATATTTATGTTAATGAGTTGATCATTTCGTTACGGATACAGACGAAAGGCATGTGTGAGTTGGGTGGTTTGCATGATTAATTTAGACATAATGCATCATTATAGTGATGTACTCTTGTTGTAATTAAATGTTAATTAATCTTACTCAATAAATATTATATGCATGATAGGATCAAAACACGAACACGTATTACTTCTTTTGTAGTAGGTGCTGTTATTTTGGAGTGAAGCCGATTTCGGCAATTTTTATTGATTACAAGAGTTGAAAAATGTACAAATAATTATGGCTTTGTTGACAAGCAATAAGTCTACAAAGTACAAACAACCTTATTCTAAGCGAATACAAACTAAAAATATTTCACGTGCCGTCCCAAGATGTCGTCCACTTGCTTACCTTACTTATTCTCCAAGTTACATTAACCAAATTTCCATACTTTTCAACTTTTGGCCCTCTAGGTTTAATAGAGGCATCACATTTATTAAGCATGTATTATAAATTTATAATGGTTGTCATCATCTTATATATACGCATGCTCGTTAACACTTGGCTATAATTTGTGTAATCTAAATTCTATTTTAGATAATAATACGATTAAATCTAAGAATAATATTTAACGACTTTACAAGAATTCAAACAATAATGGTTGGCAAAGAAGATTATCTACTGCCCTTGTTTTTCTTTCTCTTGTCTTGTAGGAGTCATTTTTTAACTCTTTCTTGTTGTTGTAATTTCTACTCTCTCTTAAATTTAAAACATAATTTTAAAAATAAAAATTAACAAAAGGTTATACGGAAGTTTATATTTAACAAAGGTTCTACGTAAATTTAAGAAATTATAGGATAAATTTACTTTATATTTTTAAATCAATATGAATTTGGTCTTCATTTACACTATCAAATTTGCTCATAATTAAAGGTGAAATTCCAATTTTGAGGGTTTTTATAGGTCTATCCTTAAAAGATTATAGGAAATATAAATTGATGGATGTGCATTAAACTAATCTGAGTCTAAAAGTTATCATTGTTGATCTCAAATAATCTATTTCTTGCAAGATTCGAACTCCACTTGTTAATAAGACGGTCAGTATAATTACATAGAGGTTAATTAACTTTGAGATCCAAAATGATCATGTATTTTGTATAATAATATTAAAGTTACCGATACCTGTGTTACAGTTACATGTATTGTAATTTTTTTTTTAATCGAGAATGTATCGTATTGCCTTAATTGTAATTTGTAAACAAGGGAAAGGACCATAGTAAAAGGTGCGTTTACTACCTTTTTAAACATTTGGATATATGGAAATACTCTTCTTGACCAAATACACGGATAAGTATTGTTAACTTTTTTTTTATTACATTAGATTCATTTGATTAAGGTAAAATTAAACAATTTTGTAAAGTATTTGTAACTAGCAGCTAGGGCTGCAAACGAGCCGAGCCGAATACTAGATGTACAGGCTTGTTTGTTTAATTTTTCGAGCCGAGCCGAGGCGAGCTCAAAATTAAACGAGCCGGGCCGAGCCGAGCTCAAATTTAAACGAGTCGAGCCCGAGCATCCAATGATCCAAATCAGAAATGTTATAACTTGTTTATTTAACATATAGAACCATCTTTTTTAGTTGTTTTTAATGGTTCAAATGAGATTTTCATGAATGTTTGGTATTTGATGGAGTGTATAACATGAAAATATGAAACATAACATTAATAAAAAAATAAATGTCCAAACAAAATTAAAAAGATCCAATTTAATATTGAAGGTTTAATAGTATATTTATAAGTAAATAATATATTAATTTATAATTCATAATTTTAAACGAGCTCACGAGCCGAGCTCGAGCAGGCTCGTTTATTTATCGAGCTTAAAATGAAGCTTGAGTTTGAGCTTGTTTATATTCGAACCGATCTCGAACGAGCTTTTCTCTGAGCCGAGCTCGAGCGGCTCTCGAGCGGCTTGGTTCGTTTGCAGCCCTACTAGCAGCCTTACCATGAGTGTTAAAAATCATAAGTAGAAACCTATTAGAAATATAGAATTTAGTTTCACCATATCTACTTAAAAAACAATGATAATTAATAAAAACTTGATAATATATGTAAACATATATAACTAATTAAAGAATAAAAATTAGTTTAAACTAAATATTACACCCATGACTTCTTCTTTCTCTTTACTTATATCAGTTTTCAAGTTTTGCTTCAATCCAAACAATACTTATCTATCTCGTTGTGCTAATCATGGATTCAATATTTATATCCCAAGAAAAGGAAAACTCATTACTAAATCCCTTAACATTTTGTAACTCAGCGTTGTTTGGGTTTGATGATTAAATAGAATTTTAGAGTTAGTAAACCTCCAACAACGGTAGAGATGCTTCATCACCTTTTCATTGGATTGATCAAGAGTATTAGATCCTTTGCTAAAGGAATTCTCTTTCTAAAGTTCTAGTTAACTCGTCTCCAAGGTTACTCTATTTTTTCTCTTTGCTTTTTGTTTGGTGGAGCTATTTCTGTTTGCTTTGTAACTCTCCGCTGGATGCTTGAGGGCCTTTCAAACTTTGTTAGTTTCATGGCTAGTTAGGAAAGCAATATCTTAAGGAGCATGAGTAATGTGTAGAGCGTGAGATCTGAACTAGTTAATAAACCATTTAATGAACGTGATAGAAGTAAGAAATTAACTAAATAGTATAGGATAAAAAATGATTAAGGCGGTCCATCGTTTAGCCCAAATACAAGTCATACCTCTTAGATTTTAGGACTTTTCCAATATATGATCAGCACTCATATCGCGATGCTTTGACATTCGTTTTAGAGCTTGAGTTTTGGGTGGTAATTTCGATAATGGGAAATATCATTGGGGGGGGGGGGGGGGGGGGGGGGTTGTGCTTTTTATTTGAGCTTTTGATCACTTGTTTATATATTGTAACCATTTATCGGCGTAAATGAATAATATATATATAAATATATATATATATATACATACATACATACACACATCCAAAAGGATCGACAAAGTAGGATTTCTTTAGGTGATCATTAAAGGTTTCACTTGGGATATTCGGGATGCAAACAAGTTCATCACTTGGGTTGCGTGAGAACATCTTTGTGAGTAACTTAAGCTCTAGGGCGACTTGTTGATGGCTAGTGAGAAGAAAGATAAAAGCTCACTCTAAATTATCCAAATACATGATCACACCTATCCTAAGCCGACATTACAACCTTCAAGACCTTATGACTCTTGACTATGCAATTTGGAAGTTTTTGAACCAATAGAGAGTAGTTAGATGGGCCTTAGAAACTATGTTAGGATCAAGGAACACCCTCTAGACACCATAGCAGATTAAGATAAAAAACTATCTTTTGTGCATAGCAACTCTAATCTAATCTTGAAATTAATATGTGTGGATTGTTTAATAATTGTATATTGGATTTAGGTTGTAAATATTGCTATATGAGATGTGTTAAAATTATTGCTTTAGTGTCATTAATTACTTTTTATTCTTTCCCTCTTCAAATATTTACTTGACTTAGACACTTCTAAACTCAATTTTTCTTTTTATTTTGCCGGGATGATAAACCTTTGAGTTGGGGGTCTTGATGTTTCTCTTTTTGTGATGGACTAATCCACTCACGAGTCATTATTTTGTGAGTTTATTGGGACTAAGTGAGAAATTTTTCCCTAGTATTTACTATATTGTACTTTTATCTCTTGTTTTGGTCATATTGTTATTTATAGAGCTTTTGTACTTTAATTGTGTGTTAAGTGTGTATATTTTAGGTTCATGGTTGATACAAGGTCCCAAGATTAATAGAAGAAATAAAAAAGTCAAGATAAACCACAAGCCAGCACAGAAACTGAGCCTAGAGTCACTTTGGGAAGTTGGAGCGTCTGTCGGAGAAATCTTAACACCATATTGTTTCAGCCACCATGAATTGTTGGTAAGAGCTTTGGATCTGATTCATTTTGATTCATATGAAGCTTAAAGTCAGTGACGCGTGGAAAGTGACAAAAGTTAATTCAGAGTTGAGATGAAAAACTTATGCCATTTGCTTCCACCATGACTCGAACATAAGCTCAAAACGGGTTGGATCCTTCTAAACCTAATTATGTGAACCAAAGGGTGGCCAAACGATTTTTAGCTATTATTTAAGTCATTTAGCAGCTCCCATATCAAAAAGACACATATTACATTTCACTTTTTTCCAAGGGAGCAAGAGCAAAAGAGCGCGAGAGAAGAAAAGAAGGGTTTGTCCATAAATCCAATGGTTCTTCCTCAACTATTTATCATTTTGTTTCATCATCAAGAGTTACTATCATTTATTTTTTCTTTTAATTATGATTATTCCATTAGTTTATTAGTATTATTTATTTGAGTATGAGGTTTCTTATGTAAGAACTTATGCTTAGCTGGTTAATGCTTTACTGAATTTGGGACAACTGTCTAATTGAGCTTGATGTTTAATTTATTCCATTAACTATACGTTTGATATAACACTGTCTATATTCTAGCAAAATAGTGGGTAGCCCTTGTGATTGAGCTAACACACGGGATGGGGGTTTGATTGCGACTTAGCGTATAGACGTCTAGTGTGTGGTAGTAAACCGAGAGGTCTTACTAGATAATCAATATGGTTAAAATTATTACATTAAGATATTGCCTAGGGTGACCTTATTCAAGTCCCCTAGTAATATTAAGTCTGCCAGCTACTAAGATAAGTTAAATGGATTTTTGAATCCCATCTAATGTAAATTACCAACTCACCCTTATCAATTAAAACCATTAAACTAGCGGCATAGGGGATTATTAGCAATTCCTCAAGCAACACTCTCACCCTTTAGTTCATCTTTTAATAATCAATAGTTTACTTTACATTACTTTATATTGGTTTTAATCTGGCCTCGTTATTTATATTAGTATTTAATAATTGAAAACCAAATAAGTATTCTATTATTTATGTTTTTTCCATTTTAATTATTTCGGCTGCAAACTCCACCTTTTTACGCTATTGAAGCACATTCATCTACATTGATAGTCCCTGTGGAGACTCTAACCCCCAACTATTTAAATTATTAATTGTAAATGATTCATACACTTGCGGGTAGTCACCCGCTCTAGTGCTGATTTCATATCAGACTCAGGGGATGAACACCTAACGACGATTCATTTTGTTTATTCTAGTTTCTAACTAATTCTAACATAAAGGAAGTGATTCATGGTAAGTAATTCATGGAGGTTTACCCCAATTGCTTTGAAACCAATGACATGAAAGATGAATATATAGGAGGTAATTTGGGGTTTTTAGAGATGTCAAATACGAATTCAAATAAATACAAGTGGGAAAAAAAAGGAAAAACGGGACCAAAAAGACTCTGAACAGACATGTGCCTACCATTAATCGCGCTACCAAGAATATATGAAATTTATATGCTGGAACTCTCAAGGGTTTGGGAATCCATTCACATATCATAACTTAAATTTCATTTTTAAGTCTTTAATATATTTTCCATCTATTCTAATTTTGTCTGTTTGTTTGAGTGAAACTCTTAATGGTGTAGTGTTGTCCCTTTTGTTAAGTCAATTTTTTTGTTGTTTCAGCTTTGGAGTAGTGTTCTTCTAGGGGAGTCAAGTTATTTCAAGAAGGATTCCCCTTCTTTGGAAATGATATGTGTATCGTTATGTTTTATTTTCCAATAATTTTCTCGTTGTAACCCATATTAATGACCATGTGAAGGTTTCTGGTATCTTGTTTTTGTTCACGCCTCAAATAATCCAAATGAAAGAAATACAATATGGAATGAGATATTGAACTGGAACTATAGTTGTAACGTACCTTAGGTAATTTCTTGGAACTTCAATGATATTTTCAAATCCTCTAAGAAACAAGGAATTAGGGAGGAAATATTCTCATACTCATATTTCAACAACTCTTCGTATGGTAGCCTCATCTAACTACCACCTAAAGGGTATATCTTTACTTATAAAAATAGAAGGATTAACGATCAACATGTCAAATATAGGTATGATAGAGTTCTGTGCATCCAAGCATGGCTTAACATCTTACCCATTGTTATCCTCACTATCCCATAGTTGTCAACTCTGATCATTCACCGCTTATTAATGAAGGTAAGCAGTCGTTTGCTAGACCTTCGAAACACTTTTGTATGGAACTCTTCTGGTTTGAAGACCCTCCTTGTAAAGGGGTTGTGTTAAATTCATGGGGTGAATTAATTGATAGTCTGGAAGGTATGGTCCAAAACATGAAAAAAGATCATCTCAATATGTTTAGTCAATGGAGCAAAAAAACATTCATGAAAAATGTCCATTAATATAATCTTTTCCTAACAGATTATCTCACCTTCACAACCAACCTTGCATAGAAAAGTCATTGAATAATATGAAAAATAACACAATATCTCTGGATGATATTTTGACTCAAGAATAAGCGTTCAGGATAGCTAGGTTTAGAGAGAAGTGGGTTGATTTGGGAGATAGGAATACCACCTTTTACCATGCATCGGTGGCACAATGAGATATCTTAACCAAATTACTAGATTCTAATATGATAACAATATATGGGTTGAGGATGGAAGGTCTATTAAGGAGATTTTATCTCCTTTTATGATGACATTTGAAATGGACATTTTGAAGAAGGGGATCTTGAAGACAAAACTCAAATCCCCTGTATGGTGACACACGATATAAATTCGGAGTTGTATAGCCCCCTCCCTGGAGGAAATAAAAAATGCGTTCTTTAGTTTGGAGGGAAAAAATCCCTGGGACCGGACGATATCCCAAGTTTGTTATACCCAAAATTTTGGAATATTGTTAAATTCAATCTTCTCGGGATGGTCTCTTCCTTCTTTGAAGGAAAATTGGATGTTGGAATTTTCAACCACACAATCATCACTCATGTTCCTAAAGTAAATATCTATGTTAAGTTAGGAGACGACCATCCTATCTCTTGTGCTAACTTTGATTACAAGATTATTTCATCGGTCTTGGCTGAAAAATTGAAACACTCTGGGATAAACTTATCTGACCCACTCAGTTAGCTTCTATCCAGGGCTAAGAAATTCAAGACAATATCATCATGGCATACATGATTTCATATTTCTTTAGGAAAAATAGGAAAGCTAATTAATACTATACAACAGTAAAACTATATATGACCAAGGCGTATGAGCATGTAAGATGGGATTTCTTACAAATTATTCTTAGTAATTGGGGTTTCATGACATATGGATTGGGTGGATTATGCAATGTGTCTCCACTTATCAATTGGCCTTTAATGAAGAAGTGGTTGTATACATTAAGTCGACCAATGGTATTTGACAGGGATACCATTTTTTTTGTTTTGCCTCACGATGGAAGCACTTGTTAGTCACATTAAGTTTGAAACTAGTGAAGGAGATATGTGATGTATTAAAATAGGATGGAAAATGTCCGACTCTCTGTCTCGTCTTCTTTATGGGTGACTCTCTCTTTATAGCAAGCCTCAAATAATATAGAACCAGTGACCTTCAAAACTATTATTGGTAGGTATTTCCATGACTCAGTTTAGAGGGTTTACTCTTAACAAATTGAGTGTTTACTTCAGCAAGGGTACCTTTTCAAACTTCATTGATTACACCCTGTCTACCCTTGGCATTCAAATATCTGTTTCCATTGGCAATTATCTTGGAATCACTATGATCCATACGAGATCTAAAGTTAGGTCACTTCACTGGCTTAAGAACCACGTGATGGAAGGAGAAACTGCTCTGATGGGGGTAAAAAAGGTAATGTTCAAATCTGTCCTACAAGTTATCCCCAATTATTCGATGTTTATCCTTCAATTTCCTAAGCAATTTTGAAAATAATTATCTCGTATGACTGCAAATTTCTGGTGGGGGTCAAAGACAAAAAAACATATACATTAGAAAACGTGACAAGATTGTAAAGGTCAAATAACATAGAGGAATGGGATTTAGGAGATTTGAAGTTATAAATATTACGCTTCTCTCATCAACAGATTGAAGGTTACTAAACAACCTGGAATTCGGTGTTTATAAAGTTCTCAAAGGACTTTATTGATTGAATCATACATTCTGGTATTTGCCAAAGGAAAAAGTTTAGTCCTGGGCTTGGACTAGGACATTGGTAGGAAGAGATGTACTTAAATGGGGTTCTGTCATTCAAATTTGTAATGGAGTTAACACTAACATTTGGAACCAGTTGGGTTAGCTCAACTGGCCAGAGCCTTGCTATTTCTTCAGCACTTAAAGGGGAGGTTCATGGTTCGAATCCCCTCCCTAACGGGTGTAAAGTAAGAGGTACAAGGCTCGAACCCCTCCCTGAACATGGGCAACCTAGTTCTGATTTACCATGAGAATATATATGGGGAGGCATGTATATCTCCGTGGGACTAGTCGGGTGCGCGCAAGCTAGCCCGGAACCCATGTAACCAAAAAAAAAAAAAAAAAAAAAAAAAAAAAAAACACTAACATTTGGAATGATAAATGGCTCCTTATACATATTCCATTTTCGAGATCAGACAATACTTTGATTAGTAAAGTTTAAGAACTTCTCAATGAGGATGGGATATGTTGGAATATTAACCTCATTCACAATTTATTCCAACCAAGTATGCATAAATTTATTTTTTGCATTTTTGCTACATGTCATTGGGGAAGAAGATAAGACAATTTGGCTTCACTCGAACAAAGATAATTTCACTACAAAGATGGGTTACCATGCTATTCTTTCGCTTAAAGCACAAAAATTGATTTTGGCATCATCATCAAGCATATCTAGAGACCCGTCTTTTGTAAGACAGTGTGACATGCTAAAAACCCCCACAAAAGTCTATTTGGAAGTGTGCAATTGAAGCTACCCCGTATGAAGCTACACTTTACAGAAGAAAATGTGTGAATTCTCAACATTGTGATTTTTAAACCATTTGATGGAAACCATTAAACACATTTTCCTTGAGTTCTAACCTAGTTTGGAAGTTTGGGATGAGTTTTTCTCATGGGCATCTTTTATTATTCATAAGTTATGTGACATTTATATTTGGATTCTTCTCGCCCTCAAAAAGGGCACTGTCGATGATTGGGACAAAAAGACTCTTGCAACTTGGATAATGATCACTATTTGAAATATCTGGATTGCAAGGATGAAAGTCATGTTTGAAGGCACCAAATGGAATCCCTTATCAATCTTGATTTTGGTCTATAACTTAATGAGATAGATCTTTGGAGTTGATCGTGATATGTTCCAAAAATCATATCCGCTTGACAATCTTTCCTTCATTTCTCAAGCTATGAATGCACGAGAGATTGACCAAATACAAGATTTAAATATTTTATATGATGCATCCTTTATTAATGAACATGGACCTACTAGTATTTTTATCCTTGGACACGACGAGAAGAATGTCCCCAGTTTCTGCGATGGTGATACTATCTGGTGCTACTTTATTCTTGATGGTAAGACTACAACAGTTTTTAAGACATGTTCAGTAGCTGATTCTTATAAGGATAGGTTAGGTGTGATTCACACTGACTGTCTCGGGATTCCCCAATATCCTTAAGAGGGAGTTGTGGGAGATAAACAATTAAAAGATTTTATGGATCTGATGACAACAAATATGCATTCACAGAACAAGAAGTTAAGAGAACAAGAAGCTTCCGTTCAGATTTTAGGTATGGTAGTAGAACAAATGAATAAAGTTCTTACTAATATTTGGATGCGAATGAACTGAAAGATATCAAAGAAGGTGATGCCAATGTTGGGTTCGAAGCTTGTAAGGCTATTTGCCTTGAGATTGAAGAGAATAAAGAAGAACCGCATGCTGCAGAAAGTGCCGTGGAAGTTCCAGAAACTAAAGAAGAACTAACTAAGTCTATCCTCGAAGACTCTGACTGTTCTGAAGATGAAGGTTCATCAGAGAAATCCGAATTTATACAACTTCTGAGAGATATGCAGGAAGAGATTAGATAGGTTATGGAATTACAAGCTTCTAGAGCTAAAGAAAAAGAGGAAAGCCTCAAAAGAGCTGAAAGATTAAGTTTCACCTGCTGTGCAAGAGAAGAAAGAAGAAGAGAAGGTGGATTCGCCATCAGTTGTTCAAACAAAGTCATCAATTGTTCCTGGTTCAAATTCAAAGGTATACATTGAACTCAAGACATTTGTAGAGGCATATACTCCAGAAAATATCAACGCCCAAATGCTTGAGATTCCGAAGAAAGGGATTACATCGCAACAAGTATTCACGCAAGTTATTCCAGAGAAAGAAGAGAGTGTAGAAGCCAGGAAAGAGGTTGTGGCTCATACTGAGAGAGTCTCAAGAAAAGTAGAGAGAGTTACCATTGAAACGCAGAGATTTAGGAAGCTTCAATCTTCCTATTCAAATAAATGGTATGCTCAAGATGAAAGCTATGTGTGATGTGGGTTCAAGTGTGAATCTTATGCCAAAGTCCGTGTTCGATAGACGTGGACTTTAGAAAACAGAGAAAGCTCCAGTGAAGTTGCAGTTTGCTGACAACTCAATTACCAAGACATGGGGAACAGTGGATGACGTTCACGTCCGATCAGGTAATATCACCATCTCTACTAACTTTGTTATACTTGATTTCGATGCAGATAAGCAGGTTCCAACCATACTTGGAAGGCCCTTCATGGCCACAAGTCAGAGCATAATCAACTTCCAAGAAGGGACAGTTACCCTTCATGCTAAAAATATATCCGATACATTCTATATCTGGGGCAAAAAACCCAGATTCCACCGTTCCTATCATCCACAACCTTTCACATCACAAGGTCCAAGAAGAAATCCACACAAAACCGGTGGATAATGAGCCAAAGATTGAGTTTGGGGTCGGCCATTAAGTTGTATGGAAAGCCCACAAACCAAATAATAGGCCACGAAGTCATAAAGACTCGTGGATGGGACCATTCATAGTCACTGAAGTTGTTTCAGCTAAGGTGATAGAAATCAGGCCCAAGAGGGGCATCAAACGGAGATTAGTAGACGTTCATAGCCTTGCTCGTTGCTGGGGAGGTTATATTCGCAAAGCTTGATAGAGGTAACACGTCTAACTTTAAAATACGTTAAATATAAGTGTTGTACGGGAGACAACCCGCAATTTTTTTATGTTTTTAAGTTTTTAATTCATGTTTAGTCAAGTTGTTTTTAGTTGATATTGCATATTTGAGAAAGGTATTAGTGTTTTTTATGTCAGGTATTAGAGAAAATCGAGTTAGGGAGGAAAACAAAAATTTTGAGCACATTCTGATCAGCTCACCGATAAGCCGGTGAAATGACTGGTATGTAGGTGGGTCAAAAACCATGGCACGGTTCGTGAAATTAGGTTCCATGCCGAGACGAAGATTTTCGAAAAAGTTGACCACCGGTAGGCCACTCACGCCGCCGGTATACCGGCCCGAAGAAAAACTGTGGTAGTGAAATTGGGTTTAGTGCCCAGAGCAATCATAAGAAACTGTGGACGCGATGCTCGACACGGTCTGCGACCGATAAGCCGGTCTTATGACCGGTATGCCGGCCAGCGTCGCTGGAGAGAGAAAAAAGTGCGTTTTTTTAGGTTATAAAGAAGAAGAGGTTAGTTCTATTCCGAATTTTTAAATCCTTAAGCCTATTTTTCTTCTCCAAAACTCTCCCAACTCCATTAAAACTTCAACAAACCTTCACCAAACATCAAAACACTACCCAATCACCATAATTTTACATCCAATCCTTTCTCCACATCATTACAAAGGAGATTCAACCACCCAAATCATAGACAGATTGAATCCAAGAATCAAAAGCCTAATTTTCAAAAATTTATCCTACAATTTCTTAGATCCATACCAATCCATCAATAATCCATCTTACCCATATAGAAAATCATCATCAAAACACCATTCCCAACCCAGATAAAGCTTGTTCAACCAATAATCAAGAGTTTCAAATTTTAAGAGTGGTTAAAGCTTTGAGTTGGAGGTTAATTGAGATGACTAAGAGAACATAAACTACGAGGGAGATGAAGAAAAGTAAGGTATTGGGTTCTATTGAGAAGAAATCAAGTGAGAAAAGTTCAAGTTCCAACACAAAGGATATTAGCTACTGTAGAGTCCGATTGGAATGGGATATTAACCAACCTTTAAGCCCAATTTACTCCTTCAATATCTCAGAATTTAGAAGCCTTACTGGTATGCTTAAGTACGAAAGATTGGGTGAGTTTTGCTTTACTTGTGGTCAATTAGATCATACGGAGTATGAATGTAATAACAAGCTTAAATTAAAGAAAATATTGGGAAAATGGTTACACGGAAACGATAGAGACTTCAAAGATTTGGAAGAATCAAAACTCAATCTTCGTGTTTACAACAATGGCGGAAAAGAGTAACTCATGCCAAAACTCGGTGAGTCAAACCACGAGTTAGATGAAAGAGAATACCGAGTACAAAAGAGAAAGAAAGGACAAAATCAGTACAAGGTATAAACCGACAGCGACGCAAAGAAACAAAAACACCACCACCACTAAGGAGTACGTGGTTTCGGTAGGGTATACGGAAAATGGTACTGGTTAACTTTTGTGGAGGTGTGTGATACGGAAAGAAATATTTTTGGAAAACATTTTCAAATTAATAATATACCTGAAGAAAGTGAGCCCACTACTCCTACTGTTATTGGGCCAGACAATTTAACGGAAGGAAATACTAATGGGACACTCACACTCTCTTTTGGTTCTATTAAGAAAAATGATATTGAAAAGGCCCTCTCAGCTGAGACCAAGGTGGATATTATTATCCAACCAAAACACTTCACCAACAACACTCTCACTCCCCGACCCCTCAATCTTCTGTCCCAATTAAATAAATCCCTAAAAGTAACCCTAGTTCTCATGTCGAAAATCAAACTCATCTCCTTTCCTATAAAGCCAAGGTGGATGAATACTCTGAGGATGAGAGAATGGAGGATAGACCATCCACATATGGAAGTGAAAGGCTTAAAGAGGAAAATAAAATTAAAAGAATCGAAACGCAAAATGAAAGAGGAGCCATCTCTAAAAGTGTGAAACTATGGAAAGCTAGATGGAATCCGGAAATGGGCAACACAAAACTTGTGATGGAAATGGAAGTGGAAAAGAAGGCTGATACGATTATGGGTAATGCTACTGATGGAATTACAATGTCTACTGAAGAGTCTTGCAGGGTTGAACTAAATCAACCCCAAGCTAATAAATGAATCATATGAGTTGGAACTGTCAAGGCCTTGGCAACTCATTGACAGTTCTAACACTCAAAGATGCTGTAGTTCAGCATCACCCTCAAGTAATCTTCTTATCTGAAACCAAAAACTCTGAACTTTATGTTAGAAATATTGCTGCTGAAATTAAGTATAATGTGATTCACATAGAAAACCCCATCGATGTGAAAGGGGGTCTAGCTTTACTGGCTAAACCCTCAAGTAACATTGAAGTGCTGGATTTCTCTATAAACCACATTCACTGTCTTATTACATTGGAAAATGGCCTAAAATACTGCACTACGTTTGTGTATGTCCCCTCTTAGGATAACCTGAAAGACTCGGCTTTAAAAAAAATTGCTTACTGTAAAAATTACTTTCCTAATTTAGCCTGGAATATTGTGGGAGACTTTAATATGTATAGATATGCCTATGAAAAAATGGGTGGTGATGGTCCTAATAAGAGTAATATGGATAGAATCAACAAATTTCTAAATAAATTGAATATGTCTGATCTATATACTAAATGCTATAGCTTTACTTGGACAAACAAAAGAAAAAATAAAAAACTTATTAAAGAAGTTATTGACAGATGTTGTGTTAATAGAAATTGGGATTGCCTGTATTACCCCCTATGGGGTCAGACCACTCCATGCTTCTTGTTATCAATGATGCTACGCAACTTCCTATGTTAAAAAGATTCATCTTTGATAAAAATTGGATTAATGAACATGAGTGCATTAACCTGATTAATAAAACTTGGAATGACTTGGCTTGTTTAAGAGGTAATGGGATTCTCAAGATGGGTAAGAAATTAAATCACCTTACTGGTAAAATCACTATGTGGGCTAAACTTATAGCGAGAAGGAAGAAAAATGAATTTAAAAAAGATAAGGAAAAATTGGAAGAAATGATTAATTCTTCTAGTCCTATTAACTGGAATGAGTATAATAATATTATGGATAGGATGGAAATAAGATGGAAACAGGAAGAGACTTATTGGAAACAAAAATCAAGATTAAAATGGCTGGAATTAGGGGATAAAAATACTGCTTATTTTCATGCCATTAAGGTAGAAGGGGTAGAAATGGAATTACTAGAATCCTAAAAGATAATGATGAATGGATTGATAGTAAAAAAGGTATAATAGAGGAAATTAAAGCCTATTTTAATTCCATTTTCAATACCAAAGGTCATAGAGACTAATCTTATGTAATAAATACAGTCCATCCTTGTGTTACTGACTCTATGAATAAAAATATGACTAGTCCAGTCAGCCTTAAAGAAATTAAAGAAGCTCTCTGGAGTATGGGAAATGATAGGGCCCCAGGCCCTGATGGTTTCCCAGTGTACTTTTTTAAAAAACACTGGAACCTACTAAAAATGGATATATTAAGGTGTATAACAGATTATTTATGGAATGATGGTGACCTGGCCTCTATAAATAAAACAGTTATTACCCTTATTCCTAAAGTAAAAAGACCTACAAAAATTGGTCATTACAGACCCATTAGTTGCTCTAATGTGATCTATAAAGTCCTCGCAAAAGTCTTAGTTAAAAGACTTCAAATGATTATGAGATTTATTATTAATGAAAGTCAAAGTGCCTTTGTCCCAGGTAGAGAAATATCTGAAAATATATTAATTGCGCATGAAGTTAGTCATTTCTTAAAAAGAAAAAGAAACTCACCTAATCATTACCTTGCTATTAAAGCTGATATTGCTAAGGCTTACGAAAATGTTGAGTGGGATTTTCTAAATGATATGTTAAAAAAATGGGTTTTAGTAGTCTTTGGACTAAGTGGATTATGGGTTGTGTAACCTCAGTCTCCTATACTTGCCTTCTTAATGGAGAACAAATACCCCTTAACAACCCCTCTAAGGGACTTAGACAAGGGGACCCTTTGTCCCCTTTCTTATTCTGTATTATAACTCAGGCCTTATCTAATATGATCAAAAATAAAATGGATCAAAAGTTGATAAAAGGCATAAAAATTACAAGAAACTGCCCTACTATAAGCCATATCTTCTTCGCGGATGATAGCTTATTCTTTTTAAGGGCGGATATAGATGAAATTGAGGAATTTAACACTATCTTGAATGAATATAGTAATGCCTAAGGTCAGACTATTAACCTTAATAAAAGTGGCATCTTATTTTGTAAAGATACACCTGAGGATAAAAAGACTGATATTATTAATATCTTAAGAATGAATAAAATGGAATCATTTGGTAAATACCTCGGCCTTCCAACTGATTGGGGTAGGTCAAAGGTAAAAGCTATGAACTGGCTCATAGACTTAATGAATGAAAAAATAGAAAAATGGGATACTATATACTTATCTAAGGGAGGTAAAGAAGTTTTAGTTAAAGCGGTTATAAATGCTATTCCCTCTTATACTATGGCAGTCTTCTCTGTCCCTATTACAATATGTGATAAAATGAATTCATTAATAGCTAACTTCTGGTGGAATAACAAACAAAAGAAAAACAAAATCCATTGGGCTAATTGGAATACTATGGCCTTAAATAAATTTGAGGGTGGTATGGGTTTTCAAAAGATGAAACTGAAAAATAAATCTCTACTCGCGCGTAATGCCTGGAAAATATTTACTAAGCCTGATTCATTACTTGCTAGAATACTAAAAGGCATCTACAAAGGCCACTTTATAAATGCTGAACTGGGCTATCACCCTTCATGGGGGTGGAGAAGCCTACTTGAAGCAAGGGACACTTTTAAAAATGACTTGAGTTGGAAAATTGGAAATGGAAAAAATATAAATATTTGGAATAATGAATGGATTCCTGGAGGTAAAAGAATCAATAGGATAAACAACTGCCCATTGAATCATGTGTCGGAATTATGCTATAAGGATTCTAATATCTGGAATCCTGAAGTTATTGATAAATATTTTTCTAAGGAAAAAAGTAATTTAATTCAAAATATTATTACTCCTATACAAAAATGTGAGGACATAGCAATTTGGAACTTCTCCAATGATGGGGAAGTCTCTTCAAAAGCAATGTATACCTATCTCAAGAAAAATGGAAGAAATAGAGGCACTTATGAATGTTAAACCTTATTCTTGCTCCTATGCCACCCCAAATTCTATTTGGAAAGAGGTATGGAGTAGGAATGCCCCTCCTAAAATTAAGAACTTCCTTTGGAAGGTATGTAAAGGTATACTTGCCACTGAGGAACAAAAATATAAAAGAAAATGTGGGGATAATTACCTATGTAAAGTTTGTAACAATGAGATAGAAAATGTGGAACACCTCTTATTTGCTTGTCCATGGGTTAGGGCCTTGGCTTATATCTCCTCTGCAACTATTTTCTACACATCCTAGTACTGGTAAAGTTGAAAATTGGATTCTAAAGTTGGATAGTATTAAAAACTGTACTGATGTAGCTAATAGAAGGTTGAGAGATCTAGTCCCATTCCTCTTTTAGACAATATGGAAGACAAGAAATAAATATGTTTATGAAGGTGTAACACCTGACCCTATATATGCATTATCTCAGGCTCTTAAAGCCTATGATGAATTTGTTAAAAGTAGTACTAATACAATCTCTGAGGCTAATCAAGATTATTCAATAAATCTTGACCAAAAAAATGATACTGATAAAACAAAAAGAAGTAATGATGTAACTACAAGCACAACAGGTAAAAAGGTGCTATTTGTAAGAAAAACAATTTATGTAATGAGTACTTTAAAGATTCATCTGAAAAAACTTTATTTATTCATAGTGATGCTTCTTTTAAGACAGATAAAACTTCCTCATCTGCATTTATAATTCGTAACAATAAGAATGAACTAATACATGGTCATGCCTTTTCCTTTGTATGTAACAGTGCAGAAGAAGCGGAGTTCTTGGGTGTTAGGAATAGTCTTCTTTCAGCAGTTAACCTCCAAGCTACGGATATTAGAGTTTTTTGCGATAATGAAGTAGTGGTTAAAGTTTTGAAGTCGGCAGTTCCTCCATCATTTACTCGCTTTAAGCATTTTTATCTTGATATTAGATCTTTATATAATAATAGACGTGTTAATTTCTTTCATTGTAATAGGAGAAAAAATGATATTGCTGATTGGGTTACGAAGCAAAAACTTTTAGGTTTTTTGCCAAGTAATTGATTTGTAAAACCTCCTCCCTAACTAGCTAGGTTATTAATTACCTTCGTGCCCTATTAGGGTCAATGACCCAAAAAATCAAAATAATATTATACTTGCCCCAAAGAATCATCCATTAACTTACTATTATAAGATTACATGTTTACCCGTCAAGGACGATTCCCGTCAAGGACGATTCCCATCAAGGACGATTCCCGTCAAGGACGATTCCCATCAAGGACGATTCCCGTCAAGGACGATTCCCGTCAAGGACGATTCCCATCAAGGACAAAATTTAGTTAATGATGTTATTGGGAAGAAATTTTGTCATTGATGTTATTGGGCTGAAAATAATATTATTTTGATTTTTTGGGTCATTTTCCCGCCCTATTAAGTCCCTCTTTTTTGTAACGGGCTATTTCAATTTTATTTAATGCTTTTGAAAAAAAAAAACTTGTTGTAAAACTAGAAATTAAGAAAGAAGCATTGACACGTCAACGAACACCAGCTGTAACATAGATTCCGACAATATCAAAAGATCCATCCATTATTAGTCCACACAACTTTGTCAGAAAATCTAGTGGATCCAAAAAGGAACAGTACGAGTACTACAGTAGGAGTACTATGTAGGCTCAGACTCATCAATATGCTTAATTTCATATAGTGCTCTACACCCATGCGCTATATATATTACTTTCTATTTCTTTCCCGTTTCAAGTTTTCTTGAACATTTATTCCCCACTTCAACCCACGCCAACCTCAAAGAGGGGTAGAGACTAGAGAGAGAAAGAGGGGTAGGTGTTGTTTCCCGCCCAAACAACATAGCAGAGAAGTCAGGTGCATGCAGGTCTGTGACTTTTTCAGACACAGCTAAGCATATCAAAGACCACCCCTTTATAGCAACCACAAATTTCTCAGTATCACTGTGTGCTCTCTATTACTAATATCTTGCTCACCACTATCTCCACTGTCCCCTCAAACTTAGAAGTTTAAATAGCTAGATCTGTGATTTTGTAAATAAAACCATGATGATCATGCAAAATCAAACTGGTCACTCCAGAAACGTGAATAATTCTTCAGTGGATATTGCAAAACCACCTTTGAAATTCTCAGAGCATATCGTCACCACCATTAAGCCTACCGTCCGCGGTGATTCACTTACCAACTTCCAACACAAAGTAGTAAGAATCATCTTCACTGACGCCGACGCTACCGACTCCTCTGACGATGAAGATGATAACCAAACAATAGTTCGAAGAGTAAAGAGACATATTGAAGAGATCAAGTTCGGAGTTGCGGCCACAGAAGCACCACCGAGAGTAAAGCAAAATAGTCACAGAAAGAGGAGTAATATTACTTCACCGGAATCTGACGTCACTTGCCGGAAAAAGTTCCGGGGAGTACGTCAGCGGCCATGGGGAAGATGGGCCGCTGAGATACGAGATCCAACTCTTAGGAAAAGGCTTTGGCTTGGTACTTACGATACTCCAGAGGAAGCAGCGAGTGTTTACGATAGAGCTGCCGTTAAAATAAAAGGACCTGACGCCGTTACTAATTTTCCTAAGGAGTTTATCACGGAGGTTAAAAGTACGGTTGATACTCAAACGGAAAGTGAAAGCGTTTCTTGTGTTTCCAATGATTCTACTTCTACAACCATTTTATCGCCTACTTCAGTTCTTCATGATAAGGGTTTAACGCCGTTTGATACCGTTAGTTACGGGGAATTTGATGATTTCAGGTTTAACGTTGACTTACCCTTTGATTTGCCGGACATGAGTCTTGGAAGAAGAAGCTATGCCGAGGAATTTAGCGAGGTTGACTTTGTTATCTCCTCGTTGAAGTCGTTTAACGATTGAGAATAGAATAAGAGAGAACGCTATAATTGGAGTCGATCTGGAATTTTTCGCAAAAGTCAAGGGTAGCTATGCAATTTAGCGGAAAGTGTGGTGTTTCACGCGCGATGTTGACATGCTACACTTGGCGGGAATGTGTGTTTATATTACTGTGATCAGCCGATATTACACGGCGATTTTGTGAGAAATATTTGTATTTTTGCTAGGTATATGAATTATTTATTGTAAGTAGCTTTTTAATATTTGATGAATAATTAAAAAGTGTGCAAAAACCGGTGTATTGTCGAGAGGTGGAGATAATGTGTTTGGAAAACAGTGTTTTGAGGGTTTGATGATTTCTTGATTGTCACGCCTAGTGTTGAATATTATAAACAAATATTTTGTCGACCAATAAGAGTATTTTAATTTTGTGGTTTGCTTTTTCTTTTCAAAGGATGGTGAAATAATATATATAGAGAGAGAGAGTAATGATATATTTTATATATAAAAGAGCACTATGGTGGACCCTCCTGATTATTTATGGACTTGTATTACTCGAGACAAGAGCGAGTGTAGGGTGCCTAGATTAGTGATAGAACATCTGTGAGGTTTAGTTGTACTTCTTTAGTTCAACTACCGGCTTTTAAAGCCTCAGATGTATGCAAAAAAAAAAAAAGAGCCTACGAGATTTTTTTTTTGGACAAAAAGTTTCCACCGATATCACTTATTACAATATCAGCTTATACCTAATCTGGTGAAAGAGGATCGCAAACCAAAGCGATTGTCATAATTGATTGCCGTTTGCCTAGCATTCCACGCCGCTTGGTCAGCCGAACCGTTCAGTTTTCGCGGCAGATGCCTGAAGATCAGATTCCGGTGATCCTCAGCAATCTGTATAATCCGCTTGACAAAAGGTCGGACCTTCCACCGCGCGTCTTGCAACGACTTAACTCCTTGAATTAAATCAAGGTTGTCTGAACAGATAACGGTTTTGCTGCCCGGATGGGCACGACTCAGTTGAGCAGCTTCCAAGACTGCTATTGATTCCCTTTCTGTTGCCGAATCTGTCCAGATGGGTTTAGATAATGTCACTCTCTGCCCTGACCGAATATCACGCTTAACTATGACAATCCCGCTTATCTCCGATGTAGATTTGAATGACGCATCACATGTATAAATATACTGGGCATCGCGAAACTCGCCATTATTCCACGGATCCGTCACTGATTCACGTGGTACCAGTGCATTAAGCTGTGGTGTCTGTGCCTATTCTGGTCCAAATAAGTCCTTCATACCCGCAAGAATGGACAAAATAACGTTGTTTGGGCGTATACTCATGTTTTCGTGTAGTATTTTCATTTTTGCTTTCCAAATATTCCACAATGTTAATTGAATATATGCCATAAAAGTATGTTGGTACCATGTTTTGCTATCCATATTGTCGCACAAGTTCGTTATCCAGTCACCTATTGCATCCGGGTCCTCTTCAGGAACCAGAAGTTGTAAGGTCGTTCCAGCCCACACCTGTTTGGAAAAGTTACAAGAAAGTAGCAAGTGAACCACAGTGTTAGTAGTATTTTCGCACCAGTAACAATTTTTTGAATCACTACAGTGTCGTGAGAATAGATTTTGTTTTGTTGGTAATATGTTTTGACATGCTTTCCATGTAAACGATCGCACTTTATTTGGTACATTTGATTTCCAGACCCGATTCCACAATTGGGGGTTACAAAGAGCTGCTTGATTAGATGTTTGAGCAGTCCCTTCAACTTTCTGTTGCATAAGCTTCATGTGTCCTGGCTTAGTTGTATACTTACCTGACTTAGCATGTGGCCATATAAAGGTGTCTTGGTCATCTGTGTTGAGTAGTGGAATTTTCCTAATTTCTCCATGAACTGGCAAGGGGAGTAAATTGTCAATTATTTCCCAGTCCCATTCATCTTTTTGCTGATTCATAAGTTGTTCCACCGTTTCAAGATTAGTATTTAGTGGTTTGTCTTTGAGGACTCCTGAAGCCAGCAATTTATGGTTCCAAATGTGCGTAGATTCACCGTTCCCTATTTGAATTATGCCCTGATCCTTAAGGACATCCTGCCCTTCAAGTAAACTGGCCCAAGACCATGTACGACTCTGTCGCAGTTTCACCTCTAAAAATGAACTATGTGGATAGTAAATACCTTTCAGTACCCGAGCAGCGAGGGAGTCTGGGTTACTCATGATCCACCAAGCCTGCGCAGCGAGCAGAGCCGTGTTCCCTTTTTTGAGGTCCCGGAACCCCATTCCTCCCACTACTTTAGCCATCGTCATCTTTTCCCATTCCATCCAGTGAATTTTCCTTTCCCTAGCGAGTTCCACCAAAACCTAGCCATTATCAATGAAAGCTTCCTACAAAAACCAATAGGGAACGAAAATATAGACATCGCATAACATGGTATCGCCTGTAATACGGCTTTAATTAATATTTCTTTCCAGTCTTCCGACAGTAACTTTGCAATCCACCCTTGTGCTTTGTTAAAGACTTTGTCCACTATCCATGAAAGCGTCTCCATTCTTGAAAGTTTGTGACAGAGGGGAATTCCCAAGTATTTCCCCAGATCCCGTGTTTCTTGAATCTGTAATGTTGACGTAACCTGTCGTCTGACATTATCTGGTGTTTGTTTACTGAAACAGACCAATGATTTAGCAAAATTAACCTTTTGACCTGAGCATCTACAATGTGTGCCAATACATTCTTGAAATTCTGCCGAGTCATTTGCCCAAAGGAGAGAAAGAAAAGTGAGTCATCTACAAAAAGGAGGTGAGAGATAACAGGACAGTTACGGGTTATCTGAATACCTAAAATACTCCCTTGTTTAACTTTATTCTCCAGTAATGATATCCGTGATTCCGTTAACAGTGCAAATAGAAGTGGCGACAATGGGTTCCCTTGGCGAAGTCCTTGTCCAGATTGGAAAGGAGGTTGGCGCTCTCCGTTAATATTAAGTTGAAAAGTAACTGTTGAAATACAGTTCCAGATCCAATCAACCCATTGCTGGACAAAGCCAAGTTTAACAAGTAACTGTCTGAGAAAATCCTAACGTACCTGATCATAAGCTTTTGCCATATCCAACTTTAATGCCACAAGATTTACCTTATTCTTTAAATTCCGTTTCATAAAAAAAAGATATTTCATGTGCTACAATAATATTATCCTGGATAACCCTACCTTTGATGAAAGCGGACTGTGTTGGTGAGGTTATACTATTAATAATCTGTTGGAGTCTATTAGCTAAGATCTTCGCTATTATTTTATATACAAAGTTAACGCAAGAGATTGGACAGTAATCTCCCACCCCTATTTGAATTTCTCCTTTAGGAATGAGTGTAATCAAAGTCCCATTTAACATGATAAGTGATGTGTTATTCTCAAATAAGTCGATAACAAGATTCAACAAGTCATTACCAATTATATCCCAATATTCCTGAAAGAATTTTCCATTCAACCCATCGGTCCCTGGTGCTTTCTTAGGGCTCGGTCAAACACAGTTCTTTTGATCTACTCGGTATCTGGAATCTTAGTCAAATTCTCATTCATGTCTAGTGTCACTTTAGGGGAGATATCCCTGAGCGCTTCAGTCAACTCTGTAGGGTCCCGTTGACTAAGAAGATTAGTGTAAAAAAATTTAAATTGTTGTTTTATTTCCGTGTCAGTCTGCACCCATTCCCCGTTATGAGATTGAATCCCAACAATCATGTTGTAATTGCGTCGCTAGGTTGTAAGTGCGAAGAAGTATTAAGTGTTTTTGTCTCCATATTTGATCCACTGTTCTCTAGACCGATCAGACCAGTACATTTCTTCGCGTTTCCAATACATTTCAAGTTGTTCTTTTACGCCCGCCTCCTCCAATTGTTGTTGTTCAGAATTTGGGGATCTCCCAAGAATGATTAATTGGTTCTCAAGTTCCTTTATTTTGGTTTTATTGTTTGGGAAAGTCACTTTACTCCAAACAGTTAACGCGTTTGTATTCTTCGTTCTCTTCTGGAGTACGACTTGAAAGGGTCTGTCCTCTATTAGTTCATTCCACGACTGTTGAATAATATTCCTACAATGTTCGTGTTTGTACCAATTACTTTCAAATCTGAAGTGTCTCACATTTCTCCGTCCTTTGCCATAGGGTAAGAGTATAACATGTGAGTGGTCTGATCCCACTGCCGGGGGAATGTATGCAATTGCATTTTGGAATTCATTTGTCCATTCAGTTGAAGCGAAAACTTTATCAATTCTTGACTTAACCACAGTCTCATCACTTTGCATATTGGTCCACGTAAAATAACATCCGTATGTCTGTATTTCAGCTAGCATATTGTTAGATAAGAATAAATTGAAATTTAAAATGTATTGCTGGTTTGGAGGTGTAGAACTAATTCGTTGTGTCATGTTGGTAATGTCGTTGAAGTCTCTGATAATAACTAGGGAATCTGCATGGTTATTCCTCTAGTCAGTAAGTTGGTTGTACACAAGTTGTCGATCCTGATAACTATTTGGTGCATGAACAAACACATAATAATACAAACGATCATTATCATTAATTAAGATAGAAACATAATACGAGCAAGAGTTTAAGATGGAAACTGTCACAAAAGAGTTCCAAACCAACAAAAAGGCCCCAGAGTGATCCATAGTACCCTGTGGATTAACCACCAAAAAGTTTTCAAAACGCAAATTTCTTACAAACATTGGAGCATCCACATTAGTCATTATTGTTTCACAAAAACAAGCCACAGTGGGTTTATAATCCTCCACCATGGCTCTAATAACCTGGACTGTCAAGGGGGCTCGAATCCCCTGAGAGTTCCAAAATAGTGTGATCATTCACCCTCCGTAGCCAACACCGGGTGGCTGCTGCCTCGTCTACCCCTACCTCCTCGTCTAGCCCTTCCACGAATCCTAGCCCCTCTTTACCACGAATTCTATTGTACTCCTGCTCGAAGTTTGTTTCCTGAACATTCCCAGCATATCCAACTGCAATCCCACCTTGACCCTCTACTATTGGTTCACCATTCTTACCATGTAGCTCAGTATTACCCACCTCTTTATCCAACACGTTATCACCGTTCTTAACGCCATATAAATTTGCTAAATCAATGTTGCTAAGATCCTCATTGTTCCTAGCATTACCACCCTCCACCAGTCCAGTAGTATTACCCTTTGTGTTGACATTACCCTTTCTTCCAACGTAAGCTCTCTTAGTTTATTACCCTCAACGTTGTACACACTAGTCTGTGTCTTCTGTCTTTTGTTGGATATTGTATGAAACCTCATATATTCATTTCTACGCTTCTTAGCAGTCTTGTTCGACACCCCTTTAAAGCGTGTTGTACTAGTGTTGTCTGAGTCAGTAGTTTCAGTATTAGTATTCGATTGTTTAGGCGTGGAATGTGTTTTATCACCCGCCTCCATTCTCATTGGCTCATCAGCTTTTGTTGCATTCTCATGTTCATCATCACTAATAAAGACTGTTTTCACTGCATGTTGTACAAAGGTTCCACGCCTTACTGCTTCCTGAATAATTGATTCCAAGTCTTGTTGTTGTCCACCTCTGTTATCTCCTCCCATATCCATATCACCTCGAGTATCTGAACTTTCTTCAGTTTGATCGCTTCGAAACCGAGCCCCTATATCATTCCCTCTCTTAGAACGAAGTTCCTTTTCATGACCATCTTGAGTAGGTGGTGACCTATCATTCCTATCCCACATAAAGTAACTCGCGTGAGATAAAAAGGAATCACCCACCCGCTTCCTAATTCCATATAACGGTTGCTCGAGTGTATCTTTAATTACATTCTCCATACTCCAAGTAACCAACCTAAGTTTAGCATCTAAAAGTCACTCCCTATCCACTGGATCACCACAATTCTCAGGTTTGTGCCCTAATTTTCCACATGCAGAGAAAAAAAACCCTAAATTCTCATACTTAAAAGTCACCCATCCCACTCCATCCCGCTGCCTTAGAAATTTACCTATGGGATTGGGTCCAGAACCCTAAAACTCGCTCGGAACTGAAGAGTAGGAACAATCGCAGTATCATCTTCAAGAGTCAATATCCTCTAAGTTAGTAAAGGTTCGCGTTATATTCTTAATAGTGGGGATAGTATTCTGAATATGCGCTAACCCCCCCCAACTTGAATCCAAGCTAATGAATAACTATTTGTTGTGAAAGTACCATTAAAAGTCCCACTACCTTTAGTAAACCCCGCGTGAAATCCAATCATGTTTCCAGGTCTAAGATTCCAAAGCCTGTCTCTTTCCCTCTGATTATCTATTTCTAGTTTAAAATAGTTTTGAGATATTTCAGAAACAGTAACATTACCTCTAACTTGCCATATATTGAAGACCCAACGCCTGAACCCATTGAGATTCACCCTCATCACCCATGATACGTACCATTAGAACACGTCCTCGATCCAAATGTTCAACCCGTCGAACCTTGATGTCGAGTTCTATCACACCAAGTTCTTCTTCTTCAGCAGTATTAAGGAAAGTGACTGGTAGAGCGTGTCGTGAATGCGTCACCATGTTATCTCTGATGAAGTTATAAGAATAGTAGAAGTTTGATATTTTGTAAGATGGAAATAATATCTACGAGATATAAAGAGATGTTTAAATTTGTTTTTAGTTAAAAATATATCATAAAAATGTCTGATTTATCTATTACTAAAAAGTTTAAAACTTTTCTAAAATACCATTACTATATATAAACTACTAAAAATGATAATTCTAAAAATAACACCTCTCTCTCATATAAAAATCACATCAAATTCACGAATATTTTTTTTGGACATTTTTCACGAACATTTCACATTTCGTTTTCTTTTTTATAACATCACCGTTCTCTCACCACCGCCCATCACTACCTCATCACCGTCTCACTCACAAATTAACTCATACTATTCACAATTTCAAAACCGTCCTCACCTAACTTCACAGTAGCACCTCTCACCGCAACACCAATCCGTTCTCTACCCTCGGTCATTGAACCCTATCTCATTGTTATTCTCCAAACATTCCTCTCTTCTTTTCCGTTCTCCATACTAATTTATTTTCTACATCTTTTATTGTAAAAGTATACTCAACCATTTTCAGAATGTTCAGACTATTCATCTACCTGTATGAGTAGAAGTTGTATGAGGTCTCTGTTTCTAATACATAATACATTGGAAAAACCTAGTTGATGGAAACTTGATGGAAAATCTAAATGTGGATGACCCTTCCATGCCTAGGTCCACTAGGAGGATACATTATCATATCATATGGGCATAAACGAAGAATAGATTTTTTTAACCAAAATTTTTGGAGTCTCACATTTGGTGAAGTTGGGTATGTACTTGATGGACCTTATCAAGTCTACGACTTGTGAACTGGTATGAGTTGAACAGACTTACATTTTTATTTCTAAGATGGAATATTTATTGGATAATCTTCACATTGGATGCATGTTCTCTTAGGACAAATTTAAACGAGTATTTACGCCCAAAAACATTTTGATTAGGATTGAGGTAAGAAAATCCCATCCTTGTGATCCTGTGGGTCATAGATACAAGAAAGAGATAACATTTGGATCTTTAGAGTTTTAATATGGGGATGTGATGTCTCTTTTGACCCTTTGTCATTGTGATCCTAGTTCAGTTTGATATAAACTCATGTAAAATTATCTCCAATGTCTATAAAAAAATTATTGCATTTCAAGGATTGTCCACACAATTCCCCCATGAAAAGCCTTCAGATAATGTTTTCATCACTCTTTTCACAACAAGTGAGAATTCAGGGATTGGACCTATTAATAAAAAAAGGTATGTGTTCGTGTTTATCCCTCGTTCCGTTTAATCACACCAAAAACACATTTGCACTATCAAGGGTGGTACAACGAGTATATATTTGTGACCAAAGAATTTTTCTATGGTGTTGTGTAATCATTATGGAGCTTTAAGGTGGAGGATCCTTCGCTGGTGTTGTTTTCCAAGAAGAGGAAACAAATAAAGCTTTTGTTGAACTTGGACAGACCGTACCTAGTGAATCCCTTTTTGTAAAATAAAGCCATTGATAGTCTAAAAAAGTTCTTACTTTCATAGTTAATGATGATGGAGATGTCTCGCCTTTTTCATTATATTTAGTAGATCGAGACACCTTTTCTTAGGGTTTTTTTAGTTTAAACTTGGGATTTCCCCATTATTTGGTGTATATTGAGTCTTTATTTGATGATTCATGTGTTTTAGAATATTTTGAGGTGGTTTATTCGTTATTGTTGAAACTCTTAGGAACTTGATGGATTCTGAAATTTATTGATGGGCTATGGAGTCAAAGAACCAAAGAAGAAACTTCAAGGAATAAAAGAATACCAAAAATCTACTCGGGAAGTCAATAATTTACTTGGAGCATAATGAAGATGTGTTTTACAAGTAGCATGGAACCTTCAAATTGATTCCATGGAGAATCCGAGAGGAGTTAGAATCTGAATGATAGATCATTAGAATTCTCTCAGAATGACGCATGCGAGAAAACATCTAAGCGATATTTGGAGTTCGGGTGAAGTGATTATGCTTGTTTTATCCTGGCCTAAAAGTTACACCTTTGTGCTAAAGTGGGAATTTCAGGTGGGAGGATGCTTCTTAGAGCATTTGACCCATAGAGCAACCCACTTGGAGTCGGACCCACAAAATTCTGAGCATATGTAAGGCTTTTACTCTCATTTTCTCTCATAATGCAATCATAACTCTTTAAAGAAAATCAAGACACAAAGCTAGGAATAAGAGTTGAGAGTAAATAGAGAGTATTTTAATATCTTGAACGCATTTTTTACTCTTCACCATCTTTTCATACCAAAAATTGTATATTTAGTCTTTCTTTAATTTTTTCTTATTCCTTGTATTCTAAATTCAAACATTATGATTGTCTTTATATTTCTCATGAGCTAAATCCATTGTATCTTGGGATGAGGATGAAACCCTAGGTTTTGATAATTGGAGATTTTATACTAATTTGGGATTAATATTTAATTAAGGACTGAATATTCATGATTTTTTATCTTGTATTGAATTGTTCATTGATTTTATTGGTCGCATAGTTGTTGATAGAAATCCTTGAATTATAACCAGAAGAGGGGAGGGTAAGGGTAGAACTAGGCAATTTGAGTGTTCATGTCCTATATAATTGGAAGATCATAGGTGTGTGCATTACCGTGATATGGGTAAATGACTATTTCATCCCTAAGGTACTTAGGTCTATATGTGAGGATTTTTTATATCTAAAGGATTGCCTCTAATTACCCGATAGGGGTTTAAGGTGAATTTTGAATCTCGGTTAGTATTGAATTATTAATCCTTGCCCCTACTAAATATTAATTTCCAATTACATTCCTTAGGTGAAATTGATCATCCCGAGCTCATTTTTCTCCAGTTAAAAAATTTAATTTTGCATTCTAGTCCTTGTCTTCTTGTAATCTCATTTCTTTTTAGAACTTTACTATTCGTAGTATCTTAACTCAATTCCCAACTCCTTTCCCTTTTAATTCCTCATCACGATTAATCAAAACCTAGCTAAAAACACGACCTAGATTTTCTAATCCCTTGGAAGACAGTAATGGCTTCAAATAAGTTTATTACTTATGTTAGTCCATACAGTTGTAGAGAGAAAACAAATGGTGACTGGTGCTGACACATGATCAAGGCAGCTGATAGTGTATCTTCAAATATAGATTGAAACTAAACCAACAGTGCACCATAAGGGTGGAATGCCTCTATAACCTAACACTGCATTGGAGTATAATCCAAAATTAGAATGTATCTTGTGTATAATATGTTTGTTATCTTACCAAGGATGAGTTTGTATATGATGTATGGTCTATTAATAGATGATAAACACGAAGGGTTTAAGCCATGATCATGGTTAGTTGTGGACTTTTAATTATTGGGGTAACTTTCCCACCTTTTCTATGGGATCATGGGCTTAACAAACAAAAATTTGTCATTTATTATGAAATAACTTCCCCATTTACCAATTTCAAATGAGGAGTTGGTAGAAATTAGGAAGGTCGAACGCCCTTCAAGTTGCCTCTCACTAAGAGAGAATATAGGGGTTTTGAGCCAGTGGTTTGTGAGTAGACACATTAGGCCTCCATAGGGATGTGAACTCAATGTAGAATGAAGTAACTCTACTTAGACCTAGGAGATGGTTCAAGGTTTTTTGGTATATTAGTTATCCCCATCAGGTTTTAGATACTAAGTTGCTTTAAGTGTTGACGCCTCTCAAAATTTACCAGGATCTTATTTGCCTCGAGGTTTGTGTGTGATTTCTTCTCCTGTACTCAAACACGCTAAAGTTTAAATAAATTTGTATATCCATCTAACGCATGCTTACCACGCTTTAGAGAACCGCGTGATAAGCTATGATTGCATTGGTGACCAATAAAGTGATATGGATAACAAAACATATCTCTTCCTCCTAGGCCGTCATAACTATCCATAAATCATAATTTTGAAAATTATTAAGTTTTCAGGGGGGGTGTGGATATATAAATACACACACATAATACTTGGGCAACCTGTATATGATAATTCCTTTATTAGACATAAGAGACAGTTATAGAAACTTGGACGACAATTTTATGATTCATAATGAGGTATTTCCACTGGGGGCTAGTTCCGGTTCATATCATATCGTGATCTCAAGGTATTTTCATTTGTTCTTTTCTTCTTGCTTTGAGAAAGGAATGCAAGGCCTTGTTTCATAGTATCTTGACAATGCTTGTCATTTCTCCCATGGTTTGACATTGGGGAAAATAGATATACATTTATCACAACATAGAAAACTTGAAGAGGACGTACAAGTAACCCCACCTTCTTGAAACTAGAGGTGGTCGGAGAACAGATTCTCTGTGCCAAACAGGGTGTGGATGATGAAGAGGCTCTCATTATGTTAGAAAGAGTGCATATATTTTTTACTCTTCACCATCTTTTCATACCAAAAATTGTATATTTAGTCTTTCTTTAATTTTTTCTTATTCCTTGTATTCTAAATTCAAACATTATGATTGTCTTTATATTTCTCATGAGCTAAATCCATTGTATCTTGGATGAGGATGAAACCCTAGGTTTTGATAATTGGAGATTTTATACTAATTTGGGATTAATGTTTAATTAAGGACTGAATATTCATGATTTTTTATCTTGTATTGAATTATTCATTGATTTTATTGGTCGCATAGTTGTTGATAGAAATCCTTGAATTATAACCAGAAAAGGGGAGGGTAAGGGTAGAACTAGGCAATTTGAGTGTTCATGTCCTATATAATTGGAAGATCATAGGTGTGTGCATTACCGTGATATGGGTAAATGACTATTTCATCCCTAGGGTACTTAGGTCTATATGTGAGGAGTTTTTATATCTAAAGGATTGCCTCTAATTACCCGATAGGGGTTTAAGGTGAATTTTGAATCTCGGTTAGTATTGAATTATTAATCCTTGCCCCTACTAAATATTAATTTCCAATTACATTCCTTAGGTGAAATTGATCATCCCGAGCTCATTTTTCTCCAGTTAAAAAATTTAATTTTGCATTCTAGTCCTTGTCTTCTTGTAATCTCATTTCTTTTTAGAACTTTACTATTCGTAGTATCTTAACTCAATTCCCAACTCCTTTCCCCTTTAATTCCTCATCACGATTAATCAAAACCTAGCTAAAAACACGACCTAGATTTTCTAATCCCTTGGAAGACAGTAATGGCTTCAAATAAGTTTATTACTTATGTTAGTCCATACAGTTGTAGAGAGAAAACAAATGGTGACTGGTGCTGACACATGATCAAGGCAGCTGATAGTGTATCTTCAAATATAGATTGAAACTAAACCAACAGTGCACCATAAGGGTGGAATGCCTCTATAACCTAACACTGCATTGGAGTATAATCCAAAATTAGAATGTATCTTGTGTATAATATGTTTGTTATCTTACCAAGGATGAGTTTGTATATGATGTATGGTCTATTAATAGATGATAAACACGAAGGGTTTAAGCCATGATCATGGTTAGTTGTGGACTTTTAATTATTGGGGTAACTTTCCCACCTTTTCTATGGGATCATGGGCTTAACAAACAAAAATTTGTCATTTATTATAATAAACTTCCCCATTTACCAATTTCAAATGAGGAGTTGGTAGAAATTAGGAAGGTCGAACGCCCTTCAAGTTGCCTCTCACTAAGAGAGAATATAGGGGTTTTGAGCCAGTGGTTTGTGAGTAGACACATTAGGCCTCCATAGGGATGTGAACTCAATGTAGAATGAAGTAACTCTACTTAGACCTAGGAGATGGTTCAAGGTTTTTTGGTATATTAGTTATCCCCATCAGGTTTTAGATACTAAGTTGCTTTAAGTGTTGACGCCTCTCAAAATTTACCAGGATCTTATTTGCCTCGAGGTTTGTGTGTGATTTCTTCTTCTGTACTCAAACACGCTAAAGTTTAAATAAATTTGTATATCCATCTAACGCATGCTTACCACGCTTTAGAGAACCGCGTGATAAGCTATGATTGCATTGGTGACCAATAAAGTGATATGGATAACAAAACATATCTCTTCCTCCTAGGCCGTCATAACTATCCATAAATCATAATTTTGAAAATTATTAAGTTTTCAGGGGGATGTGGATATATAAATACACACACATAATACTTGGGCAACCTGTATATGATAATTCCTTTATTAGGCATAAGAGACAGTTATAGAAACTTGGACGACAATTTTATGATTCATAATGAGGTATTTCTACTGGGGGCTAGTTCCGGTTCATATCATATCGTGATCTCAAGGTATTTTCATTTGTTCTTTTCTTCTTGCTTTGAGAAAGGAATGCAAGGCCTTGTTTTATAGTATCTTGACAATGCTTGTCATTTCTCCCATGTTTTGACATTGGGGAAAATAGATATACATTTATCACAACATAGAAAACTTGAAGAGGACGTACAAGTAACCCCACCTTCTTGAAACTAGAGGTGGTCGGAGAACAGATTCTCCGTGCCAAAAAGGGTGTGGATGATGAAGAGGCTCTCATTATGTTAGAAAGAGTGCATATATTGTCATTGTGAGTTAACATTAAATTATTTTTAGGACTTGAAACTTCTAATATCCCCATTGTTGGTGCGAAGAAGGTTTCTCTGAATTTAAAAGAATCCAAGCATGTTTGGGTTGATGTGGTTATATCAGTGACTGGTAAACTGTTGAGGGTTAAACATTTATGCAAACTTGTTAATGCAAAATCTTCATCGATGGGTGTATATAGGGTTGATTTTCTATTGTTTTCATAAAAATTTGATTGACTCATATCCTCAAAAAATATATTAAGCAGGGTCGAGGTTTGAAAACTATGTCTCCATAGTCGAGCATTACATGGTCATCGAGGCAATATAGGATTGTATATTCAAAGATTTGATATGGGGATTAGATATCCCTTCTTCCAATTTATGATAGAGTTACTGGAGTAGTCAATAAGCCTCGGTAGTAGTTGGAAAAATGGATTCAGAATCAACGCTTCCAACCTTCTCTAAGCAAGGCATCAAACACTTCACGAGAATATAAGAAGGTAATTGATAAGCCAAAATTATCCGTAACTATTTTGTGGCTAGAATTATATTTTACTACTAAGTCAACATACTCAACCCTCATCAGAAACCACTCAGCCAATACAAGAAAGATAAAGATTCAATTATACCGACCAAGTACAACATCTCGGTTAGGCCGACTACTTGCTTCATCGAAACCTCGGCCACACTGAGTCATTCAAACATATAACCTCCTCAGCCACACTGGGTCCATGAGCTGGAGGAATCCCATCCATCCTATTAAGTCAGTCGGGCAGGCAATGCAAATCGCGTACCAGCACGATCTTAACCAAATTAGATTTTCTATATCAGACTTGACCTATAGGATCTTGGTCGAAGGCCCATCATAAGACCACTACTAAGCTAGCTTGCGTCCAAATCCCTAATTACAGTCTTCTACAAGTAAAACTCTATGCGTATAAATACATGAAGTAAGTTTACTAACAAGTATCACACTTTTACTTTCTAAAGCACTCTACAATATACACATTCATTTCTTTTGCCCAACTCTTAATTCTTACATCTTTGATGTCCCCTTTTTCCACGTTTATAGTACTAACTTGAGAGTCACAGTGCCATCAGGAGCACACCTCTCTCTTGGCCAGTACAAATGATAGTCGAGCATCCAACCAAATGACCAGTCCTTACAGTTTTCAACTACATTATATCAAACCATTCAAGCCATATTCTCAAACATGTACCTATATCTGAGACCGGTAAGCTATACAAAATTATCTTGCAGAAAAAGTGTTTTAATCAATGGTTACAGTTTAAGAGGAAGGTGTGTTCCTAATGGTACTTCGACGCTCAAGTCATACCCATGAAAATGGGAAATAGACCCTCAATGATACATGAATGTAGAGAGGGGAGAAATATACGACTATCGTGTATATTGCAGAGATATTTAGAGAGTAAAAGTTAGATTGTTGATAATGAAATGACTACATGTATTATATGTATGATCTTGTTACCTTCCTTATGTTGCAGGTTCCTATTTTAGGTTGATTCTATAAAGGTGATATTGACTATATCTCTACAAAGACAAGCACAAACTTCTTTCCATCTTAACGTTAATACTCTATCCCAAGCAAGAAAGGGCGTGATTTATATTAAGGTATGTATGGAATATCTGATAAGCGTTGATCTTTATTATACCGTATATTTTCTATCGGTATGATTGAGGAATGCAATAAGTGAGCAGCCGACTTGATTAAGATATTTTACTTGATTGCTATAGTCAACCTTTTGTTTTCTTTGATACTGAACACCGAGCATAAGGAGTTAGCAAGCTAAGAATTGTTTATTATTTATTATTTATTTTTATTTATTTAATTAGAAAACAAAATACTTCATTTCTTATCTTTTTAGTTAAAACAATTAGAACTATCTATTCTGATATTGAACACAAATTTAGAATAACTACTTAAATCCCTGTAGAGACGATAATCTCGTTTTTACTTATTTATTACTTGGAACGACCCATACACTTGCGGTCTGTGGATCCTTTATTCCTCTACTTTTATTGCATTATTTTATAACACACCAGGACCCACCACTTCTCTAGGATTTTAAAGAAAAATACGAGTATTGATTTTAAGTATCATCCTAAATGTCAGAAACAAAAGATCCCATATCTAGCCTTTGCAAATGATTTAATGCTACTTTCAAAAGGAGACAAGGAGTCGATACATTTTTTAAAAATAGCTTAAATACTTTTGGGGATTGTTTGGGACTTCGATTAAATGTTGAAAAGTCTAATATTTATTATGTTGGGGTATCAGATGATGATATTGAAAATGGTGTGACACCTACACTATTGGAAATAGGTGTCATGCCTTTTCGTTATCTTTGGGTCCTACCTGGCTCCTCCGTTTTGCTTTCAAGAGATTAATAAACCTCTTTATGATAAGTTGGAAGGTTATGTGAGGTCTTGGAGAGCTTTGTCTTTTCTTTTGCGAGGAAATTGAAATTAATTAGATCGGTTCGTTAAGGAGTTATTTGTTTTGAATTTGTATTTTCCTGATTCCGATTGCTATTCGAGATCATGTGATTAGCATATGCCCGAATTTTTATTGGGAAAATAAACCTCCTCAAGTTAGTTGGAGTAAGATTTGTATACCAAAAGATGAGGGTGGACTTGGGTTAAAAAATTTAGAAGCATGGAACAAAGCATTACTATTAAAAATGCTTTGGAAAATTGTGGAAAATAAGGATTCACTTTGGATTAAATGGATACATAGAAAATATTTTCAAGCTCGTGGATTTCGGGATTGGAAACCGAGAAAGGGTGATTCTCCTTGATTGAAAAATGTTTGGGAGTTAAAGGATGTTATTTGTGGGTCCTTAGGAGTGGAAGACCGGGAGAGTATTTTGACTTTGTGGTTTTCCTTGAGAAATGCGAGTCACATTACACTTGGTATATCGAGTAAGGAATTTTATTCTTTACATAAAATACCTTATGATTTATTCCGTCAAAAACATTATATTAAACCTTGGGTGAATATTATTTGGGACCCGTGTGTATTTCCTAAACATGCAATTATTGTATGGATGGCTTTGCGAGAGAGGCTTAAAACTAAGGATTGTATTACTTATTTGGAGTTAAATCCTCTTTATAATTTATGTGGAGCGGATTTTGAGTCAAACAAGTATATCTTTTTATAGTTTCAGATAAAAATAAAACCGAATAACCAAAAACCGTTTATTATCATATATATTTTCATATTTTATAGTAAATATAGTTTAAATTAGATATATTAATATTCTAAAACTAAAATCCAAATACTAGATTTAACCAACTAAACAATATATATGTAATTTAATGATAAACCGACATAATATTTTATATATCTCAGAAATTTTTCTTATATGTGTGGTTTGATTTTATGAAAATTAATATATTTATTAAATTATCATTTGACAATGGTTAAAAACCGCAAGACCGTTTAAAAAACCGAAACCGAGTAATGCGGTTGTGGTTTTGAAATGTGTAACCGATGGTTAAAACCGTTAGGATATGATTTTTAATAAAATAATTATAGTTATGGTTTTTCATATTTTTGCAAAAAAAAAAACGATCTGTTGCCATCTCTAAGAGAAACATTTATCAAGGAAATTAAGTGGTGCATCTTTTCTATTTTATTTTCCTTGTTCCCTCATCATTCGTTTTTAGATGATAGTGGACGATTAGCTTGTATTAGTATTAGTATGAGGTAGTCGTTTTTAGCTTCTTAGTTGATATCTTTAGCCTTTTGCCTTAGATAGGTAACTCTCTTGTATAGTGTATAGTTTTTTCTATTAATACAACCGTTTACCTAACCCAAGAAAAATAAAAAAGAAAAAAAAGTAAAAAGTTAACCAGTTGGAGTTGGCTCAACTGATTAAAACTTTGGTTATCCTTTTAAGTAGTACAAGTTCAAACTGTGTTAATGATACTGATTCTAAAAGTAGTTTTTATTATGTAAAACAAAAAATTATATTACCAAGATAGAAATAATAGATCCATACTTAAATCTGATGGATGGAGTTCTTTTTTATATTATTTATTGGTTATTGATATTAGCCGTATGAAAAAAAATCACGACAATAGCAAGAAAAATATAAAATAAATGGGTTCACAGTCCGACAATGTAAAAATAAAAATGGGATCACATCAAAATTGTTTGCGCTGATACTGACATAGTAGTAAGTTTCATGGAATAAGGTTAATAAAGTTGGGCTCTATAATTTCACTAGATAGAACAGCAAGTGGATGAAGTGAGTGGATGCACCTTTTGTAAGGAAAGCTCACTAATTAAGTGGAACGTAGACTTAACCAAATTTGAATTGAAACTGAATATAGCTACCGGCGGCTTTATGTGTTTTCATATCTAAAAAGAAGAACGTGCCTCTCAAAGTTTAAGGATAACAAAATGTTTTCATTACAAATTTTTGTCACTTTTTTTCTTCTTAAATTGGATTTGTTTACGAGAAAATTTCTTTATAATCTTTCCCTTTGAAATAAAAATTTTGAATTGGTTTATATATCTCATTTAGAATCAATATTAAACCATGATGTGTAAATATAAGTATCTAACAACATATAATTATCTAAAATACTTGAGATAAGATAATGTCCAATTCATCTGAACACAGTTTAGCTTAAAACTTAATTCACCTTTACTATTCATAATCATATCTATCAGATAAATACATATTTTCTTCTTGTTACCAATTGATAGCTGCATCTTCTTTTATGATAATAAAATAAATCAAATATTTAAACATTTAACTAATTATTGAACACACTAATGACCATAGCTAATATATAAGAAATTATCTAAAGTACTTGAGATGAGATAATTTCATCTATACATAGTTTATCTTGAAACTAAATTTCTCTTTTATATGCATAATCATATTCATCAGACAAATATATATTTCTTTTTTCTTCTTATTTTTTTTTACAAGAGAGATTTTATAACCGTGGTAAAATCAAAACTAAGAATTAATCAATATATCCTATAAACGAGAAAGTCCCATTTTTAGGCTATTATCTATGGCCTTAAAACTTTTTTAGGCCAAACATTTCAAAAGTCACATTATTAGGCCAAACGTATTCAAAACGCCTATTTATTTAGGCCATTTTATTAATTGCGTGAGATATTTTATGGATTTTAAAAACAATTTGGACACTTTAGATAGGTTTCTAGTTTGTGATGCAGCCAAATAAACATATAGTTCACTTGAAATGCCTAAATTGTTTTTAGAATCAATTAAAGATCTCATGAAATTGGTAAAATTGTTTAAAAATGAGCGTTTTGAATACGTGTGGCCTAAAAATGTGACTTTTAAAACGTTTGGCCTAAAAATAGAATTTGCTCTCTCCCAAACTATTTATTCTCTTTAATAACTTTTGTTAAAAATATTAGAGAAAGAAGTAATTTTGTATTGATTTTATAGTATATTTGTTTACTCATTACATGTGATAGGGGGAGATAGGTGTGTTTTGAAAGATATAATAATATACATTAACAGATTGAATAAATTAATGTTTGTATATTTTTTTATACCGTAAATTTATATATTTTTAAAATAAAAAGACTAACATATATAGGAAAAGGGGGAGTCAAAGAATTTTGGAACTAAAGCAGATTTGATGGGTTCCACAGTTGGTGGCCAAAACAGATACGATAGTGACTAAAGCTTATTTTGAACCTCAATTTTTTTAGTCATGGAAGAAAAATCCACACTATTATGAACCTCAGCCGCCTTGCCACTAATATCATCTACCATTTTTCCAATATAATATTAATAATAATAAATGTCTTCTTGAATCTTCACTCTATAAAAAAGAAAACAACAAGAGAAATTTTAAAACAAGAAGAAAATCTAATGCCTTTGGGCTTGAGGAATCTATAAATTGGAGTCCCAATTAACACTTCTTAAGGTTATAAGGCCTAATTGCAAAATACTACTTTTTAAGGCCTAACTCAAAATTCTGGTTAGATGTTTTACTTTCCTACCCTTTTTAATTTTTTTATTCATTTTTCGTTTTTTTATTAATTTTTTTTTTCTGAACTTTTACTACTTGATATTTTTTTCCGGTACATTCAAAGAGGTACGTACTTATTCATACAGACATATATGTTTTTAACGTTTTAGGTGTGTTTGTGTCAAGGTTTTGTCCACATACTTTTCAGGGTTTGTCCATGTCAAGGTTTTGTCCATGTAAAGAGATAGGGAATACGTTTTTTGTCCGTTTTTATCCGTGTCAAAATTCCGAGAAACAAATCTATTACAAACCCATTAGCTAGGGTTCACTAATGTCTAGACCATAATGTATAGCCCATAACGTCTAGCCCTAATGTAATAGACACAATAAATGACAGTATACAAAGTAAAAACTAGTATAGAATGGCTGGACCATTTGGCTGGACCATTTTGTTTGTGTAAAAAACGAACAAGGATTAGCCACATTGGGCTGGACCATATTGTTTGTGTAAAAAAATTGGACACACGTTGGAATACATCCCATAATGGGCTGGACACAGAAATTGGACATCTATCTTTGCAAAATCACGTTTTTTTTTGAAAAAAAAAGAAAAAAAAAAGAGACAAAGGTATTCTGCAGATCTGGAAAACACTGTTTTTTGCAGATCTGGACAGAGCTCGGCAAGAATGGTGGTGATGGAAAACATTAACAAAGCCCATAATGGGCTGGACCCAATTAGGTTGGACTAGTGTGGCTAGACCAAGATGGGCTGGACCACAGACCTGTACAGAAACGAGTTTAGAAAGAAAAAAACTGATGGGCCCAAGAGGGCTGGTTACTTCGATGGAGATCTGGCCAGTTACTTCGACGGAGATCTGGTGCGTCACTTCGACGGAGATCTGGCAGTGGACGTGGTTTTCTTGGGATGGTAGACGTTTGTTGCAGCAGTGATGAGGGATTAGCAGGTTCGCAGCAGTGATGAGGGATTAGCAGGTTCGCAGCAGTGGTGGTGAGATCTTCTTCTCCAGCCGTGGTAGCAACACTTGCTTCTTCTCCAGCCGTGGTAGCAACAGTATAGGAGAGGAGCAGGCGAAGGTTAATGATGGTGGTGGGGTGCTGCGACGGTAGAGCGGTGGGGTGCTGTGACGGGAGATGCAGCAATGGTGGAGCGTGGATCTGGTGGTGGCGGTGCTGAAGCAGTGCAGCGGCGTGGATCTGGTGGCGGTGGAGCTGAAGCAGTGCAGCGGCGAGATCTGCTGCTGGTGGTGCTGAAGCAGTGCAAGCGTTCTTCCACTCTCGCTGCAGATTTGCGTGGTGAGAAGATGCGGTTTTGCTTTGGTGAATCAATGGAAGCGAACGGTGGCAGCGAGATCCAGGGTGGGTGGCTTCGCAGAGAAGACGGTGGGTGGTGCTGGAGCTTCGTAGGTTTGATGGTGGTGGTGTATCGGAGCTTTGCAGGGTGGCTTTGCAGAGAAGGAGGGCATCGAGGGGGATTCGTAGAGTGGCTTCGGTGGGAAGGCGAAGAGGGTGGTGGGGTGGCCATGGTGTGGGGTGAGGTGGGAATGGTGCTGCGGCAAAGAGGAAGGGAGGAGAGAGAAAGAGAGGGAGGGAGGAGAGAGATCAGTGAAAGGGATTGGGTTCTGAAAATAAAAACCCTAATTGGTTTTTTGTTTTAGGTATATAAGATACCACCGTGAATAAGAAGGAACTAGAGGGGTTTTTTGGGCTTTTTCTCTTCTTTAGTTGGGTTTCAACTAGACAATTAGACCTGGGCCTTATTTTATTAAAACCATGTTGTTGGGGCCTTACTTTATAATTCCCCCTTTCGGCTTTGATGAACTTTTTTGTTTTGATTGAGGGATCAGAGATAGAATTATATTAAAAATTAATATAATTTTTTTTCTTTGAATAAATTATTAAAAAAATGTTTATTATATATTTAATTCTTTTAATTTGGTATCAGGGAATTTTTTTTATTATTATGTCATAATGTCTAAATTATTTTTATTTTTTATATATATATAAGATATATTACTAAGGGTATAAAAATCATTTAGTTATAAAAAAATCACTTCCTTTCATTATTTTTCTAATCCAAACATCAAATATATGTAATCCTTTAATAAAATTCTTCCATGTATTTTTATTAAATCCAAACAAGATTTAGTACTCTACTTTTCTATCATTACTAAACTTTCCTTTCCTATCCTTTACTATACTATCCTCTTTAATTCAAACATAATGGCCCGTGAGGTAGAATATGATTTTCCTGTTTTCAATAAAGAACTTAGAGTATAAGAATTGTAGATACGGATAACCCAGCAATATTCTAATTTTATCAGGATATTATTTTGAAAAAATTTGGATAAAATTATATTTTATATATGTATGAAAATTTATATTATATTTTTAAACTTTATATCATTTTTTATATGGAGGTTTCAAACATCAATTGAATTTTTTTTTAATTTTTTTTAATATCACATAGAATAATATATAAAAGGTGAAATAGAAATAAAAAAAATATAGATAATATATATCAATGCTCTTTATATATTTTCCTTAACACAAACTACTTAACTATTAAAAAACATCTATTGCGAACCCTAGGAGAGGGAAACTCTGATTTTCTCTCTTCTCTCTTTTAGGGTTTGTTTTCCAAATTTTCAGATCTATCACCTCTCTTTTTATTTTCAACTCTTTTGTCATATCTTTGATATCTTTGATGGCCATGACTGACAGCCGTAGGCTCATTTTTGGTGCTAGACTGTTATGGACTGGTTTTGTATTTTTGCGTTTAGAATGGAACTTGGTCAAAGGCGCTACGGAGGAAAGAAGTGATGGGGCTGGCGTTGGATCTGTGGGCTTTGGTTGCTCGACAGGAAACGAAAAGTCTCAAAACTCCTTGAGTCTCGATGGCAGAGGTTTTATGTGTGGACAGAGAAGACAGACTCTGAGCAAGGGATGGAATCACAATACTATATCACCGGCGACCACATGCTGGGTGGGTTCTATCAACTTCAGGAGACGAAACAGACTCGTCCGAGTGTGGAATGGAAATTGGGTAGTGGGCATGGCCCATTTCTGGAGTCGGGCCTTTGTGGTAATTGCGAATCTGATCAGCTTTGGGTTGCAAGGACTATATTCGATGCTATGGAACAAGTAAGTACTGAGTTATTTATCTTCACTGTCTTTGATTTGGAAAAATTATAGAAGTGTTATTTTCAAGGCTACCAGTTTAGTATAATCAATAAGGTACTACTTTGGATTATTGTCGGTTGTTAATTGAAAATTGATTACAGATATGTTTATCTTCAAGATGCAATTCATATAATAGGTAAAATCATAGATATCGTTTACGGATCTTGTGGTAATGATATGTTGGGCCTGCTTGGGACTGTTCCATGTGGGGTTAACGAATCGTGTTTACACTGTATGAATGGGGAATTGGATAAATGGTTTCGATCGATAGATACAGTCCTAGGAAATAAGGACATGGGTTTCGAATACTTTGTGAAAGTGGTAACTAGTAAGATTACAGCAAAGATCATGGACTTCATAGAAAGTATGGCCACTATCTTTCAACTACTTTACCTCTGCCTGCTAGCTCCTCCGAGAAAACACACGTGTTGGGTATTTGAGAGGAATTGCGGTGTTTTACACTGCTGCATGTCACGGTTGCTGAGTTAACCGTGATTAGGTACCTCCTGATGTTTCTTTGGAATTGTCTTTCAGCCGCTACCTATGTAGTTGGTTCTTTGATGGCGGGGTGGATGGGTGTGAGGAAGGTGATGGCAGATGTTTGTTCACCTTGGGTTGATCCTTGTTGTATTAGTTTAGATTATGGCTGTTATGAGTACTCTGTAAATAGTGTGTAAGTTTCATTTCAATAAAGTTTTACCTTCGACCAAAAAAAATTAACTATTAAAAAAAATTAATGGTTGGAAACTATATTATTTTTTCATTAATGATCTTTCAGAATAATTCTATTTAAAGATGTTCATATAAGCCACATTCTTTATCAACTTTAACATGTGTTGTTTTAGTTTTCTTTATATTAATTTATCATTATTAATTCACGAATCAATCATTTATTACCACAATATGTTTCTAATAGAACTGTGTAACTTTCCGTGTTTAAAATTGTTTTCTAAACCGACAAAGGTGGCATTTATTCTGGTCAATACTCAAGGAGAGAATACGCATAAAGTGATGAGAAGATGTTTTGTGAGAAGCCCAATTGAAGGAGAGAGTTGAGATATTCTTTTGGTTTTGAGATCATCTAATCTCAACCTTCAGAGTTGTTCTTTTTACACTAACAACTTTGATCTTATTCAAGGAATCCAACAAAAGGGAGGATCTCACTAGAGTATCAAACTAATGCTTGAAGAATATGGGAAATAGTTGACTATATTCCCCAACTGGAAGGTCTTGCACATTGAAGGATGTTTCAATGGAACATTAGATACACTTACCAAATGCGTCAAATCTAATATCGACGTCTGTAGATGGTTAACCTTGTTCTGATTAACCTAGGAATATGCATGGGGAGGCGTGTACATTTTCCATAGGATTAGTCGTGGTACGCGAAAGCTGGCCCGGACACCCATGAAAAAAGGCCATACTTTACTCGGCACACTTAATTTTCTTAGTAACACTTGTAATATTTGCGGTTTTGGTTAGTTGTTTTTACGTTTTCCATGACCAACAATTTTTTTTTTGTACAACAAATTATTCGGAATTCAAACACCAGATCCATCTTAAATGATTGATAATCAAACTTGAATTCTATTTTTCAACTTTAGATTCGAAGTCATTTTTTATCATATCGTATTTAAATCAGCGTATCTACGATTAAATGATTTAATTATGATATCATCTTATTAGTTTGGTTTCATCTCCACCTTCTGATTATTTATTATCAATTGCGATTCGTACAAATTTCTCTCTTTTTAAGTTTAATTTTAGATCATGTGTTTTTAGTTTTGTTATGACAATGATTTACTTTTAGGTTGAATATCGATTGATGATTTGTGTTTAATTTGTTTCCAATTCAATCTTTAAACTTGAGCTATGATCTAAGTGAAAGGAAGCTCATCCTCTTGGACAACCTTAAGGTAAATCAAAATATAAAGCAGGTGTCAGCTGCGAGCTGGAAAATTCAACCGATCATCAAAAGGATCACCAGTAGAGCTGTTGAGTTTGGTCATATTTCGTTTGAATATTTTAATAGGAAGTTCAACAACCAAGCAGATAAACTCGCGAAGAAATCTAGGCACGGAGACGAGTCCTACTCATGGAACGATTCCTCAGTTTATGAGTTAGCTTGTAAATTTGGAAGGACGGGTACTGGCTAGCATTACCGGGTCCTTGTTTTTGTTTGCCTTTCTTTTCTTTTCTCATTTTATTTCCTTTTCTTTTGGTACTTAGGCACCTTCAAATTTCCAAAAAGAAGAAATTATGATCTAAGTTGTTTGAATATGAGTGATTACTTTGTATATGAAGGACAGGTTGAGTTATACAAATTTTCTCATAACTTATATTAATGTATGTGAATTCTCATAACTCAACTTTTGTTGAAATTTTCATTCAAATTGCTGAAAAGTTGACATGATATGTGTTTTTGTTTCGAATAAAACTTTGAACATTATTTATGTTTTGCGTTGTTTGAATATTATTGTCTACTTTGTATATCAATAAGAGTCTGAGTTATGTGAATTTTTTCGTTACTAAATAATTCAGATCGTTCTTCGGATACAATTAAGATTCGCTTATATTCACTGAAAATATATCATAACTTTTGTTCAATAACTTGATTTAAACATAAACAAACACACTTCCTAACAATTTGAGTTTATTTGAATTTTTTTTAGTTATGAGATTTTTTGCATGACCTAGACTGATTTATTTTGATATGATTTTTCTTAATTTTATTATATTCTATTTTGTCGGGAAAGTGATTTTATTCCTTACAACAGACATTACACAGACTGAAACATATCAGAGTTGACGAAAAACAAGTAAATAGATAGATCATTAACAACAACATTACATAACAACCAATAAAATAGAGGATAAATTTCTTGTTGTCGATAACTATCCATGTTATATAAACATGCATTCGAGTCTGTCAACATAGATTAGAAATCTCATAAGCAATCGGAGGATCCTAATCACGATTAACAAACATCAACTGTGACATGCAATAGTAAAAAATACTGTAATTCCTCCAAGTTACCAATCAACCAAGAGAGTTAGGAACACGGAGAACTCAAGGAGTGGAAATTTACCCAAATAACACCAAATTTTAGAGAAAACACGTCCATCACTTTCCGACCATCCTAAACACAATTTTTTTTACAGGAACCGTGAATTTGAGTCCACGCCGAACTCAATCAGACAAAGTCAAGATTGGAATTTGATAGAGTAATGATATTTGTCACCCTTTTTGTATCACCCTTTTATCACCTCCTACGTGTATGCCTACATGTACCAATGAATTAATTTCTCTATCCTATTTAATTTTTCTCTATCTTCTATTCAAGAAAATCAGAACATATATATAGAAGGGTGATAAAAGGGTGACATAAAAAGGGGTGACATATATCATTACTCAATTTGATATGGACTGGTCTATGTCCATCATAACATACTTTGAAACCAAGAATAAGAGTGTTTGAATAGCACAATTTTATTTTAGGGGGGTTTTTAAGAAAAAATCTTAAGAAAAAGTTTTGAAAAAGAAGATAAATGCAAGAGAGAATGAGAAAACAAAAGATATATAGAGAGAAAGTTTGACTTTCTCATTTATTTACTTTCCTTTTCTTGATTTTCTCATACATATTATTAATTAAACAATCTGAGTGTTTATTACTTAGGGTTTGTTTGGATTAATGGTATTGAGAAAAAAAAAAAAAAAAAAAGTGAATTTTAATATTTTCTATTGTTTGTACTAAAGAATTTTTGAAAGGAAAGTAATTTGGGTGATTATAAAAATCACCTATAAGTCATATTTTATAATCACTCCAAATCGTGGTCAAATGGAAGGAAAGGATTTCTTTTAAAAACTAATACACAAAAAGTAACTTTGGCATATTACAAACAATGATAAAAATAGAAATATATAATTACATTTATATTTCTTTATTTATTTTTTTACAATCCAAACAAAAAATATCCAAAAATCTTGTATGAATTTTTTCTTATCTAAATTTTCTAATCCAAACAAGATTTTTCTTTCCTTTTCTTTTCTTTTATATTTTTTCTCTTCCATTCTTTTAATAATTTTTCCCTCCTGAATACAAACATACCCTTAATGATATTCCATATTTGGATTTGGACATGTAATCCTATGACGATGGTAATGAGTTTTTCAGTATTGTTGACTAATTTTTCCAACTTCTAGGAATCCCGTAACTCAATTTTTATGTTAAGTTACGGGAAAATTTTCATAACTAGGTTTTTTTTTTGCAAAATTTATTACATCCATGCGTATTTAATTCGTTTTCAGTTGTGAAGATGAATTCTAGGGATATATTTGGAGAGACTTTGGAATCAGTAGGATTTGTATACTGACTTTATCGTTTGAAAAAACTTGAAAAGTTTGTTAAGAGATTATATTATTCGAATTTGTCGAAGAATTAAGAGAATAATTTTATTATATATATTGATGATTCTAATGTATTACATTGATGTGTTTATATAGCAGAGTATTGGTTTGTTCAACAAGAAGTTGCCTAATATAATCGATCTAATTACGAAATACACAATACACAATACACTAGCTATAATTATAAGATATTGAATATACACTAACTATAATTAAGATATTTACAATATTCTAACATTCCCTTCAAACTCAATGTGGTGAGAAGAATACCAACTTGAGTTTGTAGATCAAGTCTTGAAGACGGCTTGGAGGGCGCGCTTTGGTGAAAATATCAGCAAGTTGGTCAGTAGAAGGTGTATTTTGAAGCTTTGTTATGCCTTGAGTGACATGTTGTCTAATAAAGTTACAAGCACATTCAATATGCAAAGTGCGCTCATGAAATACATCATTTTGGGGGTATTTGGATAACACTTTAATTATCACGGTCTAGAATGGTACTATTTGACTAAGAAACTCCCAGATTTACACGAAGCCAAGAAAGCAAAATTACCTCTTGAGTAGCATCAGCAAGGATACTGTATTCGACTTTAGTACTGGATCAGAAAACAATATTTTTCTTTTTACCACGCCAACAAAGTAGAGAATCCCCCAACATAAACCAAAACCCAGTCGTTCAGTGACGATCTGTAGGATCACTAGCCCAGTCAGAATTGAAATAACCTCGTAAAACAAGAGAGACGCGAGCCGAGAAATGTAACGCATGAAATAAAGTTCCTTTTACACATGAAGGATGCAAAGGACAACAATATAGTGGGTAGAGTGGGGTGCTAACATGAACAGACTAACCGAACATCATAAGAGATATCAGGTCGAGTACCGTGAGATATATAAGAATACCAATCAATTGACTATATAAAGTAGGATCTAGAAAAGGGGTACCAACCATCAGATTAAGTTTGAGATTCTGATCAAGAGGAGTAGATGCGATCTTATTATTAGTGAGCGGAGGACGAGCAAGAAGATTAGAGTAATACTTGGCGAGAAAAATATTAGCCATCTGAGTTAGAAGAAACCTCAATTTCAAGAAATTAGCTAAGATTTCCAATATCTTTCATCTCAAAGTGTTGCCAAGAATGGATTTCATCTCCGAATTACCAACCAAGTCGTCACCAATAATGAACATATCATTGACATAAAGTAATAGTAGTATGAAATAGTGGTAGAACAATGAATAAATAGGGTAGAGTCATGCTCACTAGATGTAAACCTAAAATCACTAATGATATAACTGAATTTAGAGAACCATGCACGAGGAGTCTGCTTAAGACCATAACGAGCACGTCAAACTTTACACACTTTATGTGAAAGATGTTGATAACCTAGGGGAGGTTTCATAAAGACTTCTTCTTCCAAATCTCTATTGAGTAAAGAATATTGACATCCATTTGAAATAATTTCCATTGACGGACAACCGAAACAACAATAAGACTCGAAACAGATGTCAAAGGACCAACATGTGCAAAAGTTTCTTCATAATCTATACCATACTCTTGAGTACACCCTTTGGTCATAAGATGAGTCTTATAACGTTCCATAGATCCATCTGAATGAGATTTTATTTAATAAACCCACTTGCATTCCACAGCGCGTTTCCTAAGGTAAGATCAATGAAATCCCATGTATGTTTGTCTTCCAAGACTTGCAATTCTTCTGTCGTTGGTTTCTGCCATAAAGGATCTACACTAGTATTGCTATAGGTCTGTGGCTCATGAAAAGGAAAAATAGTGGAATAGACCACATAATCACGAAGGTAAATGATGTCTCCTCATTTGTGATAGTAAAATATACTCATGAGACATCATTTTAGGCTTATTTATTAGTTTATAGGTTGATTTTAGCTTAATTTAGTGCACTTTCCTATTTTGGGTCTTGATTTGTAGAATTATTATTTTTAGAGCATATTGGGTTTAATTGTTTATTTAGTGTGAAGCTTTAAAGATAATTATGGAGATTAATTAGAGTCCAAATCAAAGACTACAACTTATGGAAAGAGATTTGCATGGAAATTGGAGATAAGGAAACAAAGGCTAAAAAGATGGAAAATGAAAAGCTGCCTAAATCTGGGATTCTGCATACACGTCCAAAGATATGCGTTTTTACCTAAGAAATAGGCCGAATCTGGTGATTTCCTTCTATAGGGTCTTGATAATTCTGTTGCGATTCTTTTGGTATCTTATGGAGCTCAATCCGACCAATAACGAAGAAGATACACTCAAAACACCGCAGCAGTGTTTATCTTTATTTCCTTACGAATTTGAGTTGGGCTAGAAGTCCATTACTTAACTTATCTCTAAAGAAACGACTTAGGTCAACCTCTACACTATAAATACAGCCTCTTAATACTCTTAAATCATCCTTGGTGAAACCTTAAACCAAGAGGAAGCTTACAACACAAGAGAGAAGTCTGGAAGGAGCTGTCATCAACAATGTCTTCTTCTACCTTTAGTTTTGTAATTTCTTTATTTTCTTTCATGAACTAATTTTCTTTAGCTTGAGTTTTAGCATTAATGTATGAACCCTAGTTTTGATTGACATCTATCTAATTTGGGAATTTAATGTTTTAAATAGAATTATAGTTTTTATTCTCTGTAAATGTGTTTGGAGTTATATTCTGTGTTCTTGTGGACTGCAGCCATTAGAATTACCATCTAGTAATTAGGATACCATTGACAACGGTGTTTAATTACATGTTTAGCACATAACGTTTAGTTTTAGGTTTGATCTGACAACCCAACCTAGCTAGATAATCACTATGGTTTAGTCTTAGTGACTATTTACCAATTACAGGAAAAGTTTGCTTAGGAAGCCTTATTGACACGGGTAAATCCTATTTTAAACTACCGATAGCATATTGGGACCGATTAGGGAAATAGTACATAATTCACCCTTACATGTTTAGAACGGCAAAACTAGTGGGGATTACATGCTAATTACCTTAAGCTACATTCTCATATCACTTCTCTTTCATATTTATTTTCTGTCTTTTAAATTCTTAGTTTTAATTTAGTTAATTAGAAAATCAAACAAATATCTATCTGTCTTTACTTTTATTTGCGTTTATTTATTCTAGCCTTAATTATTTACACTTGGTATTTGCATAAGATTCTCCTAACCTCTGTGGTCTCTGCGGAACGAATCTTTATCTAAAACTTGCATACGATCTGTATGCTTGCAGAACCGTGTAGTTCTAGGGTGTTTTTGCACTTTATTTATATCTTATTTTATCACACCCTAGGCCCCACCAGTAAACAAGAGTAGTTCTTAACCGGGGAGGAAGAGACTCTGTGACTGGTTGGGACTCTGTGGTTTCTGAGGATGAATGTGGAAGGACAAAGTTAAGTACAAACCCATCAATCAGAGTAGGTGCCTCTGGAACAGTCGCCACCGGTGAAGGACTTGAATTCAAACTTATGTTTGGGATAAAGAGATAAAGTAGGATCTATGAATAAAGGAAGCGAATGTCGATGTTTAATAGAGAAAGAAGAGATCGATAAGAACATTTTATTTTCCCAAAATACTATGTGGCAAGATATGCGTATCGTATAGAGAGTGGGCCCAAAAAACGATACTCTTTGTGTTCAATCCCATACCCAATAAAGTAACAAAGTCAGGATCAAGGTTCAAGTTTAGTGCGCTCATGGGCAGGGAGTAGAACACAACATGCACAACTAAAAAATACGCAAGTGGTGATAGACAAGTTGTGTATTGTGAAGAGGATCATAGGGAGAGAGGTTATCAATAATAGGAGATGGTAATATATTCATAATGTATAATGTTATAAGGGCATCTTCCCCTTAAAAACATTTCGGACAAGAGACAAAAATAAAGAACGTGTGAGTCATATTAAGGATATGTCTATGTTTTCGCTCGATACATCCATTTTGTTAAGAGGTGTGGGGACACGAATGGTGAGAGATAGTACCATGTTGACAAAAAATATCTAATATAGTATATAGTGAAATTTGCGGAAAGGTAAGATTTTAATTTCGCTATCTCGGGTGGTCCAGGGATGGTACTGGATCACTATCTCGTTGTGAGAGAATGGACACCAAATTTTAATGTTATTACTAACTTTATTACTACGACAGTAGCTTGGGTTAGAGTATCAAATGTTGGGATGCACAATTACACTACACGAATATTGAGGAAAATAGGCGATAAAATTGTGAGGATTATACGGATTGACCTGATAACAAAGGAAAGACTTAGGGGGGAACAATGCGATATTCGCAGTTGAGATGGATTTGAACAAGAAATTAGAATCTAAAATATGTATAGGATTGGATGTTTTCAAGGTGGAGTAAGAAGGTTTCCATATTATTTGTTTTGGATGCAGTAAATTCAGACATCAGAAAGAAAATTTCCCTCCTAATGCACCTTAGAGCCACGAGACTAGTGGGGGTGAATTAAACACGAATTTCCATGGTTTCAAATGAAGGTGACATGCCGACTCCAACAAAGAAGTATGGGTAGTGGATGACGTTCAGAAGGGGTAATCGTGGGTGTGTGAGAGATAGAGTGTCAGTTGGACAAAAAAAGCAAAGAAATATCGTTACAAAAAGCCTGGGGCCGCGCTTTGAGGCTTTAAGAGTGGAAGATGTGGGATATAGTTCAGAGGGTAGGGTAGTGAAGCACGCTCAGGCCAAAGGTCAAACTTCCATGGCTATTGGGAAACAATAAAGGGAAAGGGATAGTTAAGTAGAGGGTGTCCGGGGACATAGAGTTATTGTTGTTAGGAACTTTGAGCAACAAATAACACTCCAATCAATAGTTGAGGTTAGGGAGTTTGTAGCTGCACCGAAAGCTAAAGAGGCTGATGTTTCCAGGTAGAAAAAAGAATGGAGAAACGAGGTCAAGTAAGAAAAGAAAAAATAAAATTCATGGGGTGCAAGGATTGGGCACATGAGAACAATTTGGGGCATCAAAAGGTAGCGGGTTGGTTAATGCTGTGATGGCGCATATGGATAATTCAAGGGACTTGTTCGCAAATAATTTTAAACTTGTTACAAAAGTAAAACAAAAGGCTGCAGCGCCTGTATTGAATGGTACATCACAGTAGCTAGGAGATGCACTACTCTTGAAATCGCCTGCTCCAGTTTATGAGATAAAGCTGAACCATTGGATGGTTCTTGTGGTCCTGACGACGAGTCAATCATGGAGAGGGAGGAAGATCGACGTATGTTGGAAAGCCAGGTTCCTGAATTATCGTATGATGACACAAAAAACAAAGGAAATCAGCGGGGCAGTGAGGATGTAGAAATGTCCGATTGCTAAATTAATGTGCATTCGGGTATCTCTCTTTAATGTCATTTATTATTATTTTGATGATATGTATACAAGATGATACATATAATCATTTGGGTATCGCAAAGCAGTATCTTAATATTCATGTTTGGAATTGCTATGGGGCGGCTAATCAAAAACTTCACCGCGTTGTTACAGATATGATGGAGAGTCATAGAGTATGGATTACTGTTATTGTTGAACCGAGGGTAAGTGAGGTTAAGGCGGATAGAATCATTAATTCCTTACAAAAATATAATTTTATTTGTGTTGATTCAGATTTCTACAAAATAGGTAGCTGGCTTATTTAAGATAATTTGGATATAGCTGTTCGGATTATGTCAGCTGGCCGACAAGTAATTAATATAGAGGTAGGGCTAACGGGTTGCGAAACGTGGGTTTTTTCAGTTATATATGAATGTACTCATTACAAAGAGAGAGAAAAGTTATGGAATACACTTAACCAAGCTTTTCACAACTTAACAATCCCGGGGTTAGTGGCAGGTGATTTCAACCAAATAGTTAAAAAGGAAGATAAGAAAGGAGGGGTAGTGGGTGATCGAGGCGTATGGAAAAATTGAGGAATGGAGACAAAACTGTGGTTTGATTGACTTAGGTTTTGAAGGGCCACATTTCACATGTTGTGACTCTTGGAACACAGGTACGGGAAGCGAATCGTGGATTTTTTGAGTTATATATGAACGTACTCATTACAAAGAGAGAGAAGAGTTATGGAATACACTTAACCAAGCTTTTCACAACTTAACAATCACGTGGTTAGTGGCAAGTGATTTCAACTAGATAGAGAAAAAGGAATATAAGAAAGGAGGAGTAGTGGGTGTGTCGAGGCGTATGAAAAAAATTGAGGAATGGAGACAAAGCTGTAGTTTGATTGACTTATGGTTTGAAGCGCCATGTTTCACATGGTGTGACTCTTGGAACATTGGTCAACTGATTACGGAACGGCTAGACCGGGCTAATGATAATTTAGAATGTTGAACATCTTTTTCGAATACGCGTGTGGTTTATTTTGCTTGAATTCATTCAGATCACATGCCGATTTTGATAAATTTATCCTACGCAAAAGCCTAAAATTCATCCCCGCCATTTCTGATTAGAAGATGCTTGGTGTCTTCACAAAGACTTCCAAGGGTTCGTTGAAGACAAATGCGAGGGTGAGAATCTTGGAGTTGGTCTAGGGATTAAGGTAATACAAAGTCACCTTACTTAGTGTTAAGTAGAGAGTTTTGAGAATATTGACCGGAGGAAGCAAACTTTAGAAGCTAGGTAATCGATTAATGCACGAGTATTAAAGCGTGTTGGAACATGAGGAGATCATGTGTTTTTAAAAATTGAAGGAGAATGATTAAGTCCGGGGAGCACATTACGCGCTTCCATCACCTTTCCAGGATTATAAGAAAAAAGAAGTCAAAATGTGTAAGACTATTGAATGATAATATTGAATGGGTCGAAGGTTAGGATAAACTAATAATATTGGTCCAGGATTATTTTGAGAAACTGTATAAAGCACCCGGAGATGATATCAGAATATTTTCTTTCCTCAAGTGGAATTCGTTGGGGAGGAGGCTGCACATGCTCTTAGTGTTCCGTTTTCAGAGGTAAAGATTTGTGATGTAGTCTTTCAATCGAATTTGATGAAGTCCTATGCCGGGATGGGATGTCAGCGGCTTTCTATCAAAAGTGTTGGAGAACAGTGGGTCCCTCAATAAGGTCATTGTTTCGAGAAGCACTAGATATGGGGAGTCTTCCACCAAATCTTAATGGAACACTTATCCATCTCATTCTGAAAGTTGCAGATCCAGAACAAGTAAGTTTATTTCTACCAGTTAGTCTCATAAATTCTCCTTGCAAATTCACTATAAAGGTTATGGTAAATAGACTTAGGACCTTGTTCGTTGATATAATTGGTGATATATCCATATTTGTAATGAATTAATCTATTAATGAGACATCATTTTAGGTGTAATATAATTATTAAGGGATTTTTTCCTATTAATTCATAATTTCATAATTCTCGCCTTGAATTGGAGATTCATTACCTTTAGAGCATTTTTTGTATAATTTGTGTGTTAAATGTGAAACTCTTAGGTATATTGATTAATTAGATGCCAAATATATGTTAAGGAGTTAATAAAAGAAGATCCAAGGATAAATCAAGAGTTAAATGGGAAAGAAAGTTAATTTAGGAAAGTGGAAAAGCTGCGAAAATAATATGTCCAACTGTAAATATGTTCAGTGTTTTGAATGCTTCATAAAAGAATTTGAAGTAGCCCTTTGATATTCATATATTTCTTTGAATTGCGGTTGTCTCGATGGGTGGATCACTGGATTCTGAGCTATAACGAAGAGATATGCTTATTTTAATCTTCAAAGTTTATCATATCCTACAAGTTAGGAAAACGAATTTGAGTGGGCTTTGGACTCCAATAACTTGGCCCACACTCCAATATTTTGACCTAACACCTATAAATATGCCAACCTACCTATTTTAAACATCTCCTTTCTTGTATTTACATCCTTAGCATCAAGTTTTATCATCCAGAGAAACAAGTTGACAATATGTATTTTATCTTTAATTTTATTTCTTCTAGTATAAACTAATTTTCCCATATTTTGGGTTTGAATATGTGTAATCCTTGAATTCTACTTCTTTATTCTATGTTATTTAGGAAAGTGACAGTTAATTTATTGAACTTCTTATTTACATATTTGTGTTATATGCTTTAAGTTAATGTTTGTAGTCCTTACTAGAGCACGAGTATAGTATTACCCCATTAGCAGTTGGATTGTCTCCCTGACGGGGGATTAAGTTGTTCACAACACCACATAATCGTATAGTGTGCGGTAGTGATCCTGACAGGCTTTCCTAACTAGATAGTTGCTAAGGTTTGATTTCACCACCGGTCAGTACGCATGGTCCCCTTACCCAAGTACCCTGGAGATTGTTAAGTTGCCTCCTAAGTCCACCCTGATGGGGGTTAGGATGAATATAAAATCCTGGATATTTATACTTCCATAGAGCTTAAACCACCATTATAATTAAAATATGGATCTAGAAGGATAGGTGCATACTAGCAAACCTAAGCTATATCTCTCATCTTTATTCTTTTAATTTATTTTTTTGCATTAGTAGTCTAATTCTTATTCAGAAAAACCAATAAATATTTATCTTCTTATTTGTCTATTGGTTTTAACAATTAATCTCTCTTACACTTCTATCTTAAACATAATTCGATCTAACAAACCAAATCCCTACGAACGAATTTTACTTGTTGACTATAACTTGCAAACGACTGGTGCACTTGCAGTGAGTTTCTCGTGGTAGTATAGGGAGTGTGTTCTTTTATCTTTTATTATCATTATTTTATCACATCTCGACAACCACCAATTTCCCCTTGTCAGAGTAGATTTTTTCCAGGAAGGTCCACCACATATAATGTCCTTCTTGCTCATGAAGTGGGTCATTAAATGCGTCAACTTAAAGGAAAAAATGCTATTACGGCGGTGAAAATCTATCTAGCTAAGGCATATTGACAAAATCTGGTGGGAATCTATAGAAGACACGATAAGGAACATCGGGGTCGGCTCGAGTTGGGTGTCTAGTATCATGTCAAGTATAACGGAAAATGATATGCATGTATTATGGAATGGTGGTACCCTGCCATCATTCAAGCCGTACAGTGGGATTCGCCAAGGAGACCCACTTTCTCCTTATATTTTTATCTTGTGTATGTGGCGATTGTCCCTTCTTATTCAGGAGTTATGTGAAAATGGAAGTTGGAAGCCAATCAGAATGCGGAGACAAGGTCCTAAACTTTTGCATATCTTTTTTGTTGATGATCTAATCTTGTTTAGCGAAGCCTCCATTTCACAGGTGAACCTAATTCATGAGACAATGTATATGTTTTGTTAAGAAGCAAGCCAAACTATAAGAGTGGGGAAATCACTTGTATATTTTTTCGATGATGTGTCAAGGAATATTTAACTTGTGTTGGCAGGTGTGAGTGGTTTTTGTCTCAGGGGAGTCCTTTAGAACTTATTTGGGAGCACCAATACAATCAAGGAGATGGACTAAAGGTTTTTACGAGAAAATTATGGAGAGAATGAGGAGAAAATTAGCGTCATGGAAGGCGAAAACTCTCTCGTTAGCTGGTCGTGTTACATTCGCATAATCGGTTCTTTGTGCAATACCAACTTATCAAATGCAAGTGATAAAACTTCTGATTTTTGTATGCAATGAGATAGATCGGATAGCTAGGGATTTTATATGGGGATCCTTAGATGAGAAGAGAAAAATCCATTAGGTTTCATGGGATTAAGTGTGCAAGCCAAAATCGGGTGAAGGTTTAGGACTACGGGGCACAAAAAATTGCAACATGGCTCTATTAGCAAATATTGAGTGGAAGCTACTCCAAAATCATAAGGTTGAGTGGGTGGAGGTCCTCAAAAATAAATATTGTAAAGATGGTCTACTTCATAGGTAGGGAAAGGGTAACGATTCAAATGTATGTAGGGCCATCTTAGCTGCGATAAATATGCTTAAGGAAGGGGTAGTAGAAGAGGGTGGTGCGGATAGGGTGAGTTACAAATGGGGACATGAACAGTCGAGTCAATTTTCAGTCAAGTTAGCTTTTACGTGTATCAAAAATATCGCCCCTGACTTAATGTTTAACTGGAGATGTATTTGGAATGTGAAATATCCCTAGATGTTATTGTTTTTGTTATGGCATATTATGTGTGACCGACTTCCCAATGCGGTAAACTTGTACATGATATATGTGATTGAGGATAAGTCGTGCAGCATTTGTGGATCTAAGAGGGAGGATGTACGCCATGTATTCGTGAGCTGTAAGATAGAGACATCACTTTGGCGGGAATTAGGACTGTTGAAGTCAATACCTGGAAGTGGAACTGCTGATTCGGTCTAGGGAGCTGGTGCAACGTCAATTTTGATTCTGGTGTTGAATTATTTCAAAATGCTGATGTTGCATCCAACACTAGAAAACAGGTACAATAACTACTGCGTGATTTGCTACAGATTCATTACGACTTGATTAGGTGGACATGAGGGGACAACTGCAACACGAATGGAGGCTTGGAGCTGATGGGGACTAAACCACCGAGTTCCCCATGAAGAAGTGGGTGGGAGCCCATCTCGGTGCAAAGTTCAGTTATGGGGGACGTGATTGGCCGCTGATTTTTGTTGCAGCGTTAGGCGTTATTTGGGCCAGGTGAAACGATGCATTATTTGATGATTCTTCTTTGACTCCCCGTATCGAGGGGTTAAAAGGGGATTCGTTTATGATGCTAGCGACTTTGCTTTGGCGTGGGTAAGGAGTGCGGTGGTGGGGTTGTATAGTCGACAATGAGTACGTTGATCATATGGGTTGAAGCTCAAGCCAAAATTAAAATGAATATCGACGCCAGCTATGATTTAGCAAGGAGAAAGGCCGGGATATGAGGTTTGCTTAGAGATGAAGAAGGATATTTTATTGCCTAATTTCTGAACCATGTGTGGTGGAATTTTCCTTTCACTCAGAAGTGTTGGCGTTACATTACGGGTTGTGATGGGTGGTGAGTCGTGGCATTAAAGAGTTGTATGGCGAGACCGACTCGAGGGAACTTCATGCACTAGTGAAGGACGGTAGAAGTTCTAAAGATTTGACTTGTCATATCAGATAGGATTGTAAAGAGATACTGAGGAATCATCCAGGTTTTGAGATAAATTTTATCTATCTAGAAACTAATGTATGTGCACACTTGCTGGCGAAAAAAGAAACAAACTTGTGTTAGTTTCTCCATGATGATGTAGTTAATTTTATTAATTTTGGCTTATAAACCACATGAAAAAAGAAAATCTCATAAATTGGACATCCAAAAATTAATTTTCTTGTAATAGGTAGACTGTTGGAAACTCATTCCTTAAAATTTAGAGGAAAATACTAATCGAGTCCATAAAAAGAACAACTTTATATTATAAGTCCAAATTAGAAAAAATTATTTTTTAAGGCCACTTTTCAATTTTCTGGTTGGATTTTTTATTTTTTACCCTTTGTTCGTAATGGGTACGGACCCATCACGTGTTTTACATTCGTTCCTTGGTGGGTACAGACCCGCAACATTTTTACATCGTTTTTTAAGTTGCTTATTTCATTTTCTTAAGTTCAATTTCTTATGGGGCTGCACCCTTAATGGACAAAAACAATACCGAATTGTTTACAATTCAACACTGTTATTGAGTCTGGCCCCAGCAAGAACAAAATCTATACTGGGTTTGGCACCACCACCAACAAAATCAGAAACAAATTTTAATGTATTAACAATCAAACTATTCGATTAAACAACAACATCGATTATTCATACTGTCTGAAACAAAAGAAAAGAAAAGTGCAACAAAAGGAAAAAAAAACAATTCATAAATGGTAACAATCAAACTATTCGATTAAACAACAACAATTATCCACGCTGTATGAAACAAAAGAAAAGAAAAGTGCAGTGGAATGAAAATAATTCAAAAAACATTTCAGAAATGGTCTCCACGGGGATGTACATAAGGTGTGCTTCACGGGGCTGGCCCATGGTGGTTTTTGCTTGCGCTGGACCAACTAACGGGGCCGGACCATGGTGGTTTATCAGAACTTCATGGGGCTGTATCCACGGCTTGATTTTCCTTCGACTGTACCACAATGAGGCTGGCCAATGTTTCGAATTGAGCAACACTTGCAGCGACGTGAAGGAAGGTTTATCAGAACTGGACCAGGGGGTGCAGAGCGGCTTGTGTTATGGGTCGGCTTGGTTCGAAGGCGAGTAGATCTCAGAGTTGGTAGTGAAGATGATGATAGTGGTGATGGTGGTGCGTATCGAAGCGGCGGCTGGTGTTGATAAAGATGGTGGGTGGTAACGGTGTTGAGGATGGTGGATCTGGTGGTGGGTTGTTCAGAGAGCTCAGAAAGGGGAGGGTAGGGTAGGTGGGTGATGATGTTGATGGTGATGGAGATGGAGAGGGGCTCGACGCGATGGTGGAAGGTGAAGTGCAGGCCCGACCCAGGGTATGGGCGGACCGGGCGACCGCCCAGGGCCCGAGCTAAAAAGGGGGCCCAAATTTGCTATATTTATATATATGTATATGTACGTCGTTGCTATATGTACTAATAAATTATGTCTTAAAGCAAAGTTTGGTACTAGCCTCACTGGTAAGTTGTTGTATTTCCTTGTGTGTGACCTAGTTTTGAATCCCCTTAACAAGCTATTACTATTTTAAAAGAGCAATATTAATTTAAATTTTTAAATTAATTAGTCATTTATTTGTTTACAATTAAAAAATAACAATTTAATCTATTTATTTTACAAATTTTTTTAGCTTTATGTTTTGTTTAAAAATTTACATTTTAATCTAATATTTTTGTGTATGATTTTATAAAAAAATTATATAATATTATAATATAATCTAAATATATAAAATTAATTTTACTTAAAATTTAAATTTTCAATTGCCATTTAAAAATCTAGATGCTCTTATTCTTTTTGCCATTTAAAGAAATAAAATATTTTTATTGTTTAATTATATTAATTACAATAAGTACGAATCAAAAAGAACTCAATAGAATAAGAATTATTAGTTAAAAAATATTATATTTGTGCATCCGTTATATAAGTTTTATTTTGATATTAGTTAATATATTTTATATTTCATTATATATGCTAACTGCATTGAATCTGTCTAAACATACGCAATTCATATCATTTTAAGCTTATATTTTCATTGTTCACCGAGATAAGGTTATCAAAATGTGATTTTTATTATTATTTTAAGTTTAATATTTATTTCACTATTATAAGGGTAAAATCTTAATTGGTTTAGGAGCAGTGGCAGATCTAGGGGGTGCTGGCGCCTGCAACCCCAGTCTTGGGACGCAATACAAATTTTACCTGAACTTTTTAGTAAAAAACATACAAAAAATAGAGTTTCGCCCTCCTCAAACCCATCTGATCTAGATATTAGCCTAATTTTTTTTGGGGCGGTGCCTTGAAAATCCTGGATCGGAGTCTAATAAAAATAAAGGGTATGAGAGTTACGATCAACATTGCCCCCGTGGTGCACTATGAATATGTCATATACTAAGATTTTTTAATATTTGAATGTTATTCACGTAATAAATGAAAAGATTAATTTATATGTAGTCATTTTGCTCAAATAAATTTTTTATTATGGAATATGTATTAAATAAATTAGAAGTGTCGATTTTTTTGAAAAATTTTGCACCTTAATTTTTTTCTAAATTAGTCGTCTTAGGGCCCAATTTTAAATTTCGCCCAGGGCCACCAAGTTACCAGGACCGGCCCTGGTGATGTGATAATGGTGATGGTGATGAAGAGGGTGGCAGATCTCCTTAAGCAGGGAAGCGACGATGAAGAAAGGAGAGGGATACAAAGAGAGAGAGGGATAAAGAGGAGATAGGAATTTGGTTTATAATGGTTTGACAGGATGGTGGAAGGTGAAGTGATAATGGTGATGGTGATGAAGAGGGTGGCAGATCTCCTCAAGCAGGGGAGCGGCGATGAAGAAAGAAGAGGGATACAAAGAGAGAGGGATAAAGAGGAGATAGGAATTTGGTTTATAATGGTTTGATGATTTAATTTTGCTTTTTTTTTTTCAATGTGACTAATAGGGTAGTGGGAGGCTTTTTAGGGGTAATAGCTTTTTAAGGCGCAATGGCCATCTACATTAGTAAAATAAGTCCTCCATCTTAAACACCCATTACAACCCAACTAGAAGCTACCAAAAACCTAAAATACCCCTACCCTTTATCCCCTAATAGAAAAGCCAAAACCCACCCACCAACACCATTAGTATAACCGAACCCCCCCCCCCCCCCCAGTCACTCTGATCTCTCTCCCTCTCTCTACCCAGGCGAACCACCCACCCCCAACCCCATCTCCACTGCCGAGCAACTACCATCACCACTACTGCCCTTCCACTACCGAGCCCCCACCCCGCCCTACCACCATCAGAGCTTCATCACCAAGCCCCCACCATCAACGCCCCCACCATGAACCCACTCAGCTTCATCACCGCAACCCCACCCCACCCTGCTGCTTCTCAGATCGACAGTAGTTGCTCGCATCCACCCTGCTGCTGCTCAGATCGACCTCGCCTCCACCCTGCTGCTGCTCAGATCCGGCGTTGTTCAGCCCCACCATCACAGAGCCGCTGATCTCCGCCATCCACCAACCCTGCTGCCGCCTCCGAGATGCAGAACACCGCCGCAGCTTAGCCGCCTCCGAGATGCAGAACACCGCCGCAGCTTCGCCGCCACCGAGATGCAGAACACCGCCGCAGCTTCGCTCTCCTGCCACTTCAGCAACTCAGATCGAGGCCATCAAGCAGGTTCCTCTCCCGTTGAAGACGAAGGCCAAGATCGAGGCCACCGCCGTGTTCTGCTGGGTCCAGCCCCATTGGGCTCAGGGTTGTTAGTGGGTCCAACCCCTCTGCAGTTGAAGACCAAGATCCAGCCCCTATCGGTTTTTTTTGTATTGTTAGGCATAATGGGGCCAGCCCATTGTGTTTTTGTGTAATATGGGCCAGCCCCATATAGGTGTATTGTGTAATATGGGCCAGCCCCATATAGGTGTATTGTGTATCATGGGCCAGCCCCATGTAGATGTATTTGATAATTTTATTCAATTCATTAATAGACCAGCCCAATGAAGCTTAGTTTTTTATTCAACTCATTAATGGGCCAGCCCCATCAAGCGTTATTAAATAAACACACAAACACAAAAAGTATTGGAAAAGACTAAAAATAAAAAGACTTAAAAAATATTGCAAAAAATGTATAAGGTCTGTGTTATGGGGCCGTACCCATGTTGCTGAATTCAATATACACTAATGATTGTTCTGCGTTATGGGGCCGTACCCATAACGAAGAGGGGTAAAACGGGAAAGTCCCAAACCAGCTAGTTAAAAATAGGCTTTAAAAAATAAGTTTTTCCAACTAGGATTTAAAATACAAAGTTTTGATTTTTGGGGCCTCAATTTACAATTTCCTCGGCTTTTTAAGCTTTTTATCCTATTTAGTTGGCTTTCTAAGTGATATTTAAAATTAGCTTTTATAATAGAAAGTGATATATACTTTGGGCCTTCAATTATTAATGTCCCTAAAATTTAACCCCTATTCTAGGGTCAGTAACCCACTAGAAATTAGTTTACCCGACCCATGTGCATATTTAGAAATTACGGAGTATTTCCTTAACAGATAAGGAAACTAATTGATTACCAAGGCTCCAACTCTGATGTAGCGAAAAATTGTGGAATTATTAGGGCTTTTACCAAAAATTGGTTGGGCATTCTTTTTCTTTCCGCATACCTAATCCTTATTAAGGGTAAACTTCTCATTTGAAGCGATTTTGAGTATTAGTACGGGAGAACAAAAAGCGAGAAGCAATAGCTTCAAATGAAAGGTACAACAAAGAAGAAAATGGTTTCAACGGGATCAATTAATCAATTGCCAGAAGACCTAATCCATCACATCTTATCTTATCTAGATTGCGAGACTGAAAAAGCATTCCAAACATGTATGTTTTCCAAGACATGGTATGGTGCATGGCTTACTTGCCCTATTTTGAGTTTCCATGAATTTTCCAGATTTAAAAAGAGGGAAAAACTCCTCAAATTCATGAAAAGAACTCTAAAGAGATACCATGATCAAAAGATACGAATAGAGCGATTGATTTTGGGTCTATTCATCAACGATTCTCCTTCAGATCAACAAGTAGATGAATGGATTGGGATTGCTGTTCAAAACGGTGTCGAAATACTTGAACTTGATTTCCTTGTTGATCCTAAACGTAATGGGTATACTTTACCTCATTGCATCTTTGAAGCCAAATCGCTCAGAGAATTAAGCGTGGAAGGAAACATTAATATGAAGAAGCAAGTGGATAACAAGGTAATGCTTAATCATCTTCATAAATTACATCTTTCCAATTTTAACATAGATGATGATATGTTTCAAGCTTTAATCGCGGGATGTCCTTTAATTAACAAGCTGAATATTTCTGACTGTAAGGGTTTGAAAATAGTTAAGGTAACTGGGGTTAATAACCTTAAGGAATTTACTGTTATTGCAATGATAAATCAAGATATCGAAATTGAAGCGCCTAACCTTGAATATTTACATTGTCATATTCTTGGTGGATCTCTCAACTTATATAAAACTGAAAAGTTAAAATACTTTGCATTAATGGGACGTGTTCCATCGTCAAGTTATTTAGATAACTTCGAAGACAAGTTTCCACAAGTTGAGAATCTTCGATTATCTTGGTACTATAAAGGAAGAATCAATATAACAAGTCATTCACTAAAGCATATGGTTATAGAACCTCCTCCTATAAGTGACGCATGTTTACCCGTAAGTGACTTGACAGAGATAAACATAGATGCTCCAAACATGGTCTCACTTGAGCTTCGAAGCATTACTAATTTCCCTCGTATATCTTTAACCAATGCTTCAAGTCAATGGATGTTCAAGATAATCACATCGGATCATTTTCAAGACAGTAATGAGTTAAGCAGATTAAAGCTACTTTTTAATGCTTTGTTCCTAAGTTGTCGTCCCAAGGAGATTATAGTCCAGGCATATCATGACCTCATAGGCCATCTCTATAAGGATATGGTAGAAAGCACGTTTAGTCCTGAAAACATGTCATGGTATGAAGAATCAAAAGAAGTGAAATTTCAAATCTATGATGAAATTGAAGCTGAGTGGCAGCAAAAAGACTGGAAAAATTTGCCAAAGGCATTACAACATTTACAGCGAAGTTACATGAAATTTATCTTTTCATTTTAACATTGATTAATCATTACCCTATGTCAGATATTGATGATCTCAAGTTTTTAAAATATTAGATAGATTTATTATTTTTATATTTGATGATTGTGATGCAAATTCGTACCCAGAATAATGTTTACTTGACTTCTGATTAATTAATAATTTGTGTGATGGTTGCATTGTTTTTAAAAAGTTACTTGGTAACTTCTTTAAGCCTTCAATAATCGTATGCTCGTTGAATAATTTGGTAGTGTTGGTGAATTTACTGGATGCACCTTGCACATTATACATGAACATGTACAAAATGAAGTATTCATAATTGCTTGGGTTAATTTGAACACGTATCTGGATTGAGAAACGATTGGTATATTCATTTTTTTCTCATAATTGGTCTGTACTGTTGAATAATAAATTGACATGCTGGTGCTTAGCTAGGTTATTCATATTGGGTTAACATTAGGACTTTTTTTTTTTTTTTTTGCGTTGCTGTATCTACTTAAGCTATTATTGCACTAGCAAGTGTGAGTTTCTTTGGGTGCTTAAAGCTAATAAAGATACAATGTGAGGTGACATTTTCAATCGCTGCTAAAAATATTAATTGGTCATCATTCAATAATAATCAAGTTGTACATGGATAGTAACATAAATTAATGTTCCCCCACCAGGTTTCAATATTACTCCTGTTCTTCTATTACACTGAATATCATCAAAAGATCCTTAAGTTGGAAGAGCAGTTGAGTAAAAAATTCAGAAAATGTAAGTGTCAAAATCAAATCTTCTTCATATCTGTGTCTTATCTGGGTTCAGAAACCCAGATGAAGAACAAAATGTCAATCTTATCAGGAAAGTTCATTAGTTTTGCTTTAATTGATTATACAAAATGTCAATCTCCATCTTCAGCATCTCGATCTTGTCTTTCAGAGCTAATAAAATATACCTCTCTTATAAGATCCTCTACTTCTCTCGAGAAGGACCCTTCAATTGCAGATTTTTATGGTTCCATTCCATTTTCCTTCACGTCTGTTGCATTTACTTTCGTTGGTGAGTCCTATATAACTAAAATGATGATGAAAACCAAAATCAATTTTTTATCCAAAAATATTTAACAAAAACCCCATATCATTTAAACCTTATATGTGTGCATATAAGTAAACACATAAGCAGAATTACATGTAATAAAGAAAACACAGATTCTCCGTAGATTAATTAAGTGCATCATGAATATTTCAAATATAGGAATGTTTGGAGAGGGAAATTCGTCACAAGGATTTCCCGTTGTTCAAAAAATTTCAACGCATCAAAACTGACTTGTTAGGTGTTTGATGTCTGGGCAGAAAGTGCAATAGGCCCAAACAAACATCTTTCTTTGATAGTGGGTTAGAGTAGAGAGAGAGAGCTATGTCTACCATTCAAAACACCCTCAAATGGCTGAAAAAGGATTCGCCAAATGTGGCTTGGAGAAAGAAGGTTTGGAGAATCACTTTTGCGTTCACCATATGCCCTATATGACAAGCACACAACAAACTTAGGTTTGAGAGTATCATTAAGATTAAGCTTTGTGTATTAAAATATTCTATATATTGTATCCTCATCTTGCCACCTCAAGATAGTGAATATTTGCTTCCTAATAATTTGGTAACTTGTATAGGTTGTTTATAACAAACGGAAATTAGTTTAGCATTCTGCTACAGTAGATTTTTTGATGCCAGGTGTATTTATAAGCTATCAAAAAGGATTTGGACAGAAGTTAACAAGTTATGTCAATCTTCAGCCATCCATGTGTGTTATTATTACTTGAGCTTTTGCTGGCATTTTCAGAAGGATTGTTAGATGTGTGACACATAAATCAGTTTTATTTTGCAGTCAAGTAACAGATGCTAAAATGAAGTGATTACAGAAAGAAATTAGGGCTCCGTTTGGTTCATGAAAATAATGGGTGTTTTCTGTTTTCATTTTCTATATTTTCCAAAATGCTACTGAAAACGTGTTTGGCTAAAGAAAATGAAAACAGTTTTCTGGAAAATAAAATGAAAACAGTGCTATATTAGAGAACGTGAAATTGACGTTTTCCATATTTTCTAAAAATATTGAAACTGAAAACGGAAATCATTTTCTGAAAATGTATTCTGAAAACGAAAACAGAAAATGTGATACAGTTACATTTTTAATTGCTAACAACATTATTTTTTTTTTTTTTTGATAAGATGACAAGAATAACCCAAATTACTTGCAATAAATAACAGAAGCTACAAGCATATAAAGAAATTTAATGTTTAAAAAACTGAAAAAGGGCTTGGACTATTCAAGCAGCTTCCCATTTTAGCCTAAAGCGTACTTTATCATCCTCGTACTTAGGAGGCCATGATATTCTATTCCAAGTGCTTGGATACCAATCTTTATTCTTGTGATCATAAACTTCAAATTTCACTTCCTTAAGGTCTTGATACCACAAGTTATGCTCATGATTCTCTTGATTTAATCTTTTTATCAGAATATCGTACAAAAACTTACTCAAATTCTTGTTTGTGTAGAGACCACTGCTTCGGCTGACTATGATGACATTGGGACGACATGTAAAAAACAAAAAATCAACACAACTTGAAAGTGACATTCTTGTTCCAAAACCATCCCCCAATTCTAACTCCTCGACTTTTATTATGGGAGAAACTGAAACATTCTCTTGTACATCCTTAAAAAAGTTCCAAAGAGCCAATGATATTTTAGACGAAATTAACTTTTCTAAGATCCGTTTTAGTTTAAAGAACTGACAAGCGTCTGTTACTATATCCGTGGATATCTTTGACACCCATTGACTTGAAGCATTAATTAAAAATTGATCAGGCAAGTAGTTCATGTAAAGAAGTTCAAACAAGACCAAGTTTGGAGCATCAATTTCAATCTCTCTCAAGGTATAAATAGATGTTAGCCTTATACGTTTAAGCGAAGGACTTGCTATATGAATTCTTTCACCAACATTGCATTGAAATAACCTCAGATCCACAACTTGAGGAAGTTTCTGCACAAATGTGTCCAAAAATATTGATGTGATAACAAAAGACAAATTTAAGGACTGAAGAAGGGGTCCTTCAATTTCAGTGATTAATACTTTCTGGTCAGAAGATATAAAAGAAAATTTCTGAAGGTGATAAACCCCACTTACCTTAATTCTTTTCAAGCCTTCACAGTTATGCAAGTACAATTTGTTAATCAAAGGACAACTTGCGATTATATCTTGAAACGTTTCATCATCTATGTATAGTGAGATAAATTTTAACTTATGAAGATGAGTAAACATTACCTTGTCACTAACTCCCTTTCTCAACTTTACAAACTTACCACTAACAGTTAGTTCTTCTAGGGTTTTGGCTTCATTCGGCAGAGTAAATGGGAAATCATAATCAAGCAAAAATTCGAGCTTAAGTTTCTGGACACCATTTTGAACACCAATATCAATCCATTTGTTGATGAGTGAAGCTGAATAATAATCATCTATGCTTACACAGATGATCAGTTGCAATATACATATTTTCTGTTGTTGATATCTCAGGAAAATTTTATTAACGGATGTGAAAAACTCTTCAAATAAATCACTAGAGCTGTACGATTGAATATTAAGATTAGGGCACGTAAGCCAGGCACTATACAATGTCTTGCAAACAATAGCTGTCCGAGCTGCTTCTTTTATTTCGAGGTAGGATAGTATGCGATGGATTAGGTCTTCAGGTAACTGAGAGACGTTTCTAGCTGTAGCTTTTTTCTTCTTTGTTACGCCTTCCATTGAATTAATTAGATCTCTGTGTAAATGGTCTCTCTTCTTCTCGATAAGAGTAATGGGATAAAACTGAATCGAAGAGATAACCGTAATTACGCGTGATGGAGGGTGGAATTGAGGGTAAATCTTGTGCAGCCTAGACCACGGTCTCTCCCATGGTCTCTGTTTAGTGTTATTTAAAAAAAGGTAAATCCGTGTTCGGTGACCTTCTAACTTTTTGAACAAAAAAAAAAAAAACCTTCTAACTTTTAGCAAAATACATGAACAAACCCGGTTTGTACGTCATCAACAATGGAAGAACCCAAAGTAAAGTAAAATATTAATTTTAACCGTTGAAACTCACCAAGCAGTTCTCTTGCACAAGAAAACTGCCCCACTCGTGGTCGAATCTCCACCACCATTAACCCGTAGGTCGTAGCCATCAACAATCGAAGAACCCAAATTAAGGTAAATATTAATTTTAACCGATAATACTCTAGAAAATGAATTATTTTTAACCTAATTTAAGTACAATTACAGAATAATGTTATATCACATCCTAGAATGGATATGACATGTAGAAGTCTTTTACCGTGCGTTGAGAATAGCGTATATGGGTAAAGAGATACCGCGCGACGAGTAATTAGGTGTTATATTGTATTTTTGAATTGTTTTGCTGTAAATATTCATTTGAGACAACTGGGAGTGAGCAATTTTGTGGTATACTACATATTTCGAATTGTTACTAAGAGTGAGGAATTTGGTGTTATACTGCATTTTTTTGAATTGTTTTGCAGTAAATATCCATTTAGGGCAACTAGGAGTGAGCAATTTGGTGTTATAATGCATTTCATGAATTGATACTGGGAGTGAGCAATTTGGCGTTATACTGAATTTTTTGAATTGTTTTGTAGTTAATATTCATTTACGGCCAAGCCAAGTTGATGATGATGGAGAATGGACCACAAGTGGCGGCGGTTTTCTCGTGCAGGATAGCGGCTTGGTAAATTTCAACGATTAAATTATTTTTTTACTTTAATTTGGGTTCTTACACTGTTGCGTACAAGCCGGGTTGAAGAGAGTAACATTTTCTTGTCAAAATAATAATAAGGATGATGATGACGAAGAGTAATAATGCTTATGTGTTATGTGTCGGCTACGTGGTGCCATTAATGCATATATATAGATTTATTTCTTTCATATATGAAATAAAAATATATGAACAGAAATATTTACTTTTTTTAAATTTTATTTTATTTTATTTTTATTTATTACTCTTGAATATTAATTATATCAAAATAAAAAAAAATGCAAAACTGAAGAGAGATTAATTTTTGAATAATTTTTTTATTTAATTATATTTCAAGATATACTTATTTTATGTCATTTTATATATGATACGGATTGGAATTATTGTTTTTAAATTTCCTTTTAACTTTAAGTCTACTCTTTCTTTTATTCCTGGATTCGCCACTGCTCTGTTATACTTTTGCAACACTCCTAACGGTCTCGTGCAAAATGAGGAAATTTCAAAAATATGGTTTTCAATGTCTGGCACTTCGGAGTCGAGATACTGCCGTTACTATTTATTGTGAAGTAGAGGTCGAGAATTCCGAAAACATACCCAGGACGGTGTTTTCTGAGGACTCTTATCGATTTCTCGTTCTTCTCGACCTCAGATGTGTACTAGTTCAGATTCTTTTCAATCGAACTTGTCATCTGATTATTCCACCAATACCGAGACCAAGTTATACGCAATACACATGTAGTTGTCAATCTAGAAAGAAAAGAGTGGTCAGATTATTTGTATTCGGTTGATCAATGTTAACAAGGTAGCCTTAAAGAGTTCCGTACGAGCCTCATAAACTTCATCTCGGAGGTTAATTTTGGTAACGCTTTCGAGGTTTTTGTTTGTTGCAACAAATCCTCCACAACCGGCTGTACTTGGAAAGTCTACGCATTGCTAGATAAGGTTAATAACTTTACGTATATACATTCTTTCGTAAAAGAAAACACTTGTGGTAACATGTTGAGGAAATCGCGTAGCCATATGTTGTCTGATAAAACTGAAATAGAGAAAGAATAGAGAGAAAGATTCTGTATTGATTAATTGATTGTTTTACATCATATCAATATGTGTATATATATACAGCTCACTAATATTCTAACTACTTCTTGTTTCTTGTTGCAGGTTTGTTACGCTGAGCTGGCATTACTTGCTTGACAAGTCGTGTTCATCTTATCATCCCCCCTCAAGCTAAGCATGTTGAGCATGGGAAGCTTGTGAAGTAGATTAGTGAAGATAGAAACTCCAAGTCCCTTAGTTAAAATGTCAGCAATTTGATCTGAAGAGGAGACATGATGTAAGTGAAGAAGTTTGGACTTGACTTGCTCTCGAACAAAGTGAAAATCAACATCTATATGCCTTGTCCTTGTATGAAACACAGGATTATTCGCCAAAGCTAAAGCAGATAAGTTGTCACAAGCAAGAGTGGGAGTGACAACATGTATGTGCAGACTTTGGAGAAGAAAAGTGAACCATTTGATTTCAGCAGATACATGAGCTAAAGCTCTGTATTCTGCTTCAGTAGATGATCTTGAAACCGTGGTTTGTCGTTTAGAGCCCCAAGATACAAGATTCTTACCCAAGAATATACAATAGCCTGTAGTAGAGCGCCTATCTAAAGCATTACTAGCCCAGTCTGAGTCTGAGAAAGCATGAAGAGTAGAAGAAGAGGGTGTGAAGTGAAGACTGTAATGAATAGTCCCTTTAACATATCTTAGTAATTTCTTTAATGCTTCATAGTCTCCATTTGTAGGCTTATGCATAGATTGGCATATTTGATTTACAGAAAAGGCAATATCCGGTCTTGTAATAGTAAGATATTGTAAAGCACCAGTCAAACTTCTAAATAAAAAAGGATCTTCAAATAATTGTGTATCATAATTTGTAGAAACCATATATTTGCTTAGTGTAGGGGTAGTAGATGCTTTGCACTCACTTAGGCCTGCTCGTTTGAGTATAGTCAAGGCATAATTAGCTTGAGAAACCACCAAATTATCACCATGTGAAGTAATTTCAAGACCGAGGAAATAAGCAAGTGTGCCTAAATCTTTCATTTGAAATCGACTTTTTAACGCTTGAATAATCAATATGATTGAGTCACTATTTGCTCCAGTAACTAGAATATCATCAACATAGATTAAGATGATAGTAAGAGTAGAATTAGAACCTTTAACAAACATTGAGGAATCGGCGGAGCTTGAAGTGAATCCATGATCAATTAAAAATGAGTAGAGTAAGGAATACCAGGCTCTTGGGGCTTGTTTAAGCCCATATAAGGACCTATTTAATTTGCAAACATATGAAGATTGTTCTTTACTAACAAATCCAGAAGGTTGAGCCATATATACTTCCTCATCAAGTTGTCCATGGAGAAAGGCGTTTGAAACATCAAGTTGCCTTATTTGCCATTTGTTTGAAACAGCTAAGGCAAGAATGACTCGAATAGTCTGATGTTTTACCACCGGACTGAATGTTTCTGTGTAGTCTAGACCGTATTCTTGAAGAAATCCACGAGCAACTAGTCGAGCTTTATATCGAGCAACAGATCCATCTGCATTTCTTTTTATTTTGTATATCCATTTACATGTAATTGGTGTTCTACCAATCGGAGGTGGCACAAGTGTCCAAGTATTTTGATGTATTAAAGCATTGTATTCTTCCTTCATGGCATCCAACCACTGTTGAGACTGAGATGCTTCTTTGAAGGATGTTGGTTCAATGAGAGGTTGGGTTTTAATAAGTGATTGACATTTATAGGATGGTTTTAGAGAACCTGTCTGTTTCCTTGTGATCATATGATGTTTAGGTGGCTGAGGTGGTGGAGGAGGTGGAGATGGATTAGATTCTTGTGAAGTGTTTGAAGGTGATGGAGTAGAATCAGTAGATGAAGTAGATTCTTGTGAAGTGTTTTCAGTGGTTGAAGAGTTATGATTATGAACTGGTAGGGAGTTAAATGGTTGAGTGAGTGATGAGAGATTTATAGAGGGAAAAAGATCAATAAAGTTTGATGAATGTGATGTAGAAGTAATAGAGGGTGTGATAGGATTAGAGGCAAAAGGGAAAATAGTTTCATTAAACCTGACATGTCTTGAAATATATAGTTTTGAAGAAGAAAGAGATTGGCATTTATATCCTTTAGAGTAGGAACAATAGCCTAAGAACACACACTTTTCAGAAGTTTGAGTAAATTTGTGTTGGTTATAAGGTTTAATCCAAGGATAGCACAAACAACCAACCACCCGTAGATGAGTATAAGAAGGTTTGGTTTTGTATAGGATTTCATATGGGCTCAGTTTGTTAAGAGAAGGACTGGGGAGTATGTTGATTAAATATACAGCTGCAGATAAAGCCTCACACCAGTACTTCATAGGTAAAGAAGCATGAGTTAATATAGAGAGTGTAGTCTCTATTAAATGCCTATGTTTGCGCTCAGACACTCCATTTTGCTCAGGAGTGTGAGGGCAAGATGTCTGATGAACAATTCCCAAAGACTGAAGATAAAGCTTAAATGCATTGCTTGTATACTCTCCTCCATTGTCTGACCTCAAGCATTTAATAGTAGTTTGAAATTGGTTTTGTATTAGTGTAGAGAAGGACTTAAACACTTCATATACTTCTGATTTATACCTCAATGGATAAACCCAGCTAAACCTGCTAAAATCATCTACAAACAATACATAATATGTAAAAGATGAGCAAGAAGCTGTATGTGATGGACCCCAAACATCACTGTGAATAATATCAAAAGGTTGTAATGATTTAGAAGTAGACAGATTAAAAGGGAGTTTATGTGCCTTAGAAACTGCACATGAGTTACATTTAATCCCAAAGTGATCTAATCTAGTGTTTAAAATACAAGCTAAAGGAGCTAAAGCTTGTGAAGATGGGTGGCCTAATCTTAAATGCCACAATTCAGCTGAAGGTGAGTTCATTCTTGAGGACAAGCACCTCAGAGATTTATTGATGCACCTATGACCTTGTGAAGTAGATGCATTCTCACCAGATGTTAAGGGATACAAACCATCTTTACATGGGCCCTGAAATAGTAGTTTATGTGAGGTAACATCATGAATAGAAACTGAATTTGAGGAGAAAGTGATTACACAGTTATTATCAGCTGTAAACTTTGATATAGATAATAAGTTTGAAGATATAGAGGGCACATGAAGTATAGATTGTAAAGAGAAGGCTGAGTGTGAAGTGAAAAGCTTACTGTGGCCAATGTTTGCAATCTCAAGAGCTTGACCATTTCCTACTGAAACAGAACTTGAACCATTATATGACTGAGATTGCTGAAGTAAATTGGGATCATTAGTCACATGACTATTTGCACCACTATCTAAATACCATGTCTCAGGATCATAACTTTGATTTTGAGTGTATGAAGTAGAGGTATTAGACTGTTGATGATTATTAGTTGATTGAGCAGCTAACACAACACGGTTTTGTGCTCGTGGTGAAGGATAATTCACAAAGTCAGTTCTATACCAACAATCAAGTGCACTATGCCCAATTCTAGTGCAAATTTGACAAGTAGGAGCATTAGAATTCATACCATAATTCTGAGGTGAAGGAGTTCCAAGAATAGACGAGTTTTGATTGAAAAATTGCCTTCCTCTGCCTCGATTTGCATAACCTCTACCACGATTTGAAGGACCACGACCTCTTCCAACATTAGCTGCAGAATTTGGAGTAGAAGAAGTAAATAAAGCAGTATGTGGATGAGAAATATCCCCTGAATCAGCCATTTTCATGTGTAATTCTTCGGATACAAGTAAACTTCCAAGTGAATGGAAACTAAGCGTAGAGGTTTGAGCATTTGTGATTCGTATACTGGATTTGAACTGATTATATTCAGCAGGTAAGCCTTTTAGAGTATACATGATCACATCTTCAAGTGGTAACGAGGCAGCGGCTGTGTCTAAACCATCACAGATGTCTTGTATGTTAGCTAGATATTCTGTCATTGTTTTCTCTCCTTTCTTAAGATTACACAGTTTCATCTTCAGTTGATGAACATGTGTTCTACATTGATTGACAAACAATTCTTCTAGTTTCACCCAAACATCATGAGCAGTTTGAGATCGAACTACTTGAGAGAAAACCGAAGGAATCATAGAAGATAGGAGTGAAACCTTCAGTTGATGATCTTCAATCAACCATGTAGAATGTGTAGGATCGTCCGATGAAGGTGGAGAGATTGATTTAGTAACATGACTCAAATAACCATGAGCTTCCAACACAGCTTCAAGTTGAGCCTTCCACAAGACATAATTTGTAGAATCGAGTTTGATTTGAACAAGAGAGGACCAGTTTTGGCGTAATAGGAGTAATCCAGCTGGTATTTCAGAGCTGGATGAGATGTGTGGCGTTGATGATGATGAGGACGCCATTAATGAGGAAGAAATTTGGTGAGAAGAAAAGAAAAGAGAGAGGTTTTGAGAATTTGCGGAATAATAGGATCGATTTTAGCTTGAAGAATAGCAAAGCTTCATGAGAATCGCCATTAATGGTGATGGAGAAGAAGCTTGTTTCTTCATGAGCTCTGATACCATGATAAAACTGAAATAGAGAAAGAATAGAGAGAAAGATTCTGTATTGATTAATTGATTGTTTTACATCATATCAATATGTGTATATATATACAGCTCACTAATATTCTAACTACTTCTTGTTTCTTGTTGCAGGTTTGTTACGCTGAGCTGGCATTACTTGCTTGACAAGTCGTGTTCATCTTATCATTGTCTTCGCGTGTGCTTTCAGAATTGGTTCTCGAGGAAGTTATGGGTAGACATGCCATAAATCCTTGGGATAGACATTACTTTATGTCGTATCAATATGACTTCCAAAGTCTTGTATAAACGAGTCTGGAAAGTGTTCAAAATCATAAGATATTCGATCTTTGGAGACGAGGACTTGTTCAATTACCTTCATTCCAGGTTGCTTAACGAGGGAGAATTAAGCCGACACGCACTTCAAGGGTAAGAGGAGATGTTAGAACTTTTATATGTAGGCTGTATTCCTTGCTTTTAATTTTATTTACTTAAAGAGGCTATGCATGTTATTTAACTAATGATTTTGTGTTTTGAATAAATTGTTTGGTGTGATGTTAGGATATTTTATGGAATATCTTGAATGACCTGAAGAAGAAAACTAAAACGAATTAAAGGAAGTTAAGGATGAAGGGCAGAGGTAATCAATTTCCTGTTTGTTCTATTATAAATCATCTACTTATACTAATTTAACACCTCATCATGGGTATTTGATGTACTTGTCATTCGAGTTTGGTAATGAACATATTAACAAAGATTGCTTTATGTTGTAAGATGTTGGTGACACGTGCGCTTTTCTTAATTCTTGCACATAGATATTAGATACATACTACAATACTTAATCACAAATTGCAAGTTTAAATAGGAAACCCGCGAGTAATAATGGTTGTGAGAAAATAATCTGATGATCTGATTCAACCAAGATGACTTTTGAAGGTGGCCATTTGTGTATCATAGCAGCTTGTTGTTTCTCAGGAAGGAGAGTTTGATCACACATTGTCTTTATGTAAACACGTTTTACACGATCACCTTTATGCCTTCCTTCGAACCGTGCACTCGTTATTGCTTCCATTGGAATTTCCCGATTCAAAATCCTACTCAACACCTGCTCCTAATATCATACTACATAATAAATTATCACCAAAATTCTCTTCTACAATAAACATATATATTAATGTATAAATAAATATTGGTATACCTCCTGGAATATTGTTGAAGTGGGACAATTGATTTTTGTAGTCTCATTGTGGAGCTTGGCCTCCATTTTCCCTGCAGGAGCTCCCTACATATTTCAGATGAACATAAGATATACATATACAAAGGAGTACTACAAGTCTACCAAATTGAGAGCATGTTTGTGATACATTATTTCTATATTTTTTTTATTACTGAAAATCTTAATTGACGTTTCTATATTAAAAAAAAGAAAAAAAAAATGAAAGATCTTACCATTTCTATGTCATGTTTCGTGACGAAACCATGTTTCAACATAGTTGCAGCAACATAAATAGCTAACTTGATTTTCTTACTAAACCTGTGACTTATATCAGTCACACTTACCCCACCTGCACTATAACCTACCAAAATTACCTGCAGACCATTGATCAATTAGCAAAATAGGGTCAGCCAGTTTTTTTAGTTGATTGCACTACAAGTCCTTTTATTGTGTAAAAATTGTACTATAGGTACCTTTATTAATTTATGTGGATATTAACATACATTTCTTAAGGAGTCAAAACAGAATTTTGAGAAAGTTAGGGGTTGTGGCTGCGTTATTGATTTGCTCATTCAATCTTCATCTTAAAATTCTAATTGTGCATGTCAAATATGATAATGGATAATATTGCTTTCAGATCGTGATTTTACCATTATATATGCCTAGTGGTTAATTTATTCAAATGCTTTATAGATAAAATGTTACCTTTTCGTCATCGGGAAGTTTTGCAAAGAAATCAACGAGTGGCTTGTTATAGTCATGAAAGGTTAGAACAGACGAAGAATTGGTGGGATCAATTCCAGAACCTCTAAGATCGATAGATGTAACGTTATATCCCGAGGCCTCCAAAAGAGCTTGGATTTTGAACCAAGCCCATGCTCCACCTCTAAAACCATGAACTAGAACGAAGTGTGGTTTGGGACTCATCTTTGGCGTCATGACAGGTTTACTCTCAATGGCAACTCGTCTATTACTATTATTATTAACTTTAGCATCTAGAAAGAAAAAAGAGAGAGCACATGTAAGAAGAAGAAGAGAGAATAAGATGAGATAGAATTTTTTTCTAGGAGACATATTTATTCTGGTACATGAATTAGCATGAAGGGATGTTGTGGAATTTATAAGCAAAAATTACACTTAATTTGGGTTTTGATAATTACCTGAACGCTAATACTTGTCAATATAATACCAAACATGAAGCATTTCTTCATTTGTAACCATTACCATTTAAGGTAATTTTGTTCATAATGTAGACTTTAATTCCAATAATGCATGATGCATATAATTTGCAAGATGAAAAACATCACGGGTTGCTTTTGAAAAAATAAAAAAGATATCACGTGTTAATTTCATTATCTAATAATTCTTGCTTTGATGATTTAGTTGAGTTTTGAAATAAAGCGAGAACTTTTAATAAAATCGAGATTAGTTTTTTTTAAACAAAAGGCTAAATTTGATTATTCTTTTAAGAGTGATGGATGTACTCAATTGTTTCATGGACTTATGAAGAGTAAACAACAGAAATGCTTTATTCCTAATATTTTGCGTGCAAATGGAGAATTATCACATTCAAGGGTCCAAGTTTATGAAGTTTTTCTTAATTATTTTCAAGAGTTATTTGGAGTTAAGGATACTATAACACAAGTTAACCCTTATGTGTTAAATCATGGAAGTAAACTTTCCTTTGAGTAAGGTGAAGAATTGTGTCGAGAAATAACTGATAAAGAGATTAAAGAGGCTATTTTTAAAATAGCTAATGATAAAGCGCCCGGACTCGATGGATTTTCATCTCCTTTTTTCAAGCATTTGTGGGATATTATTGGGGAAGATTTCATTTTAGCCGTACGTGAATTTTTTTAATTCGTATTTTTCGTTTCGTCAATTAAATACTACGATAATTGCTTTGATATCTAAGATTGATGATCCAAAGTCTGTTGAGCATTTTCGCCCCATTTCTTTTTGTAATGTGATTTATAAATCAATAACTATGATAATGGCGGAGCGAGTAAAACCGTTTTTAAATAATTTAGTGGATAAATCTCAAAATGCATTTGTGGAGGGACGATCTATGGTTGAGAATATACATTTAATGCAAAAGCTTTTAAGGGGTTACAACAATAATAGTAGCTCCTCGAGATACACGATAAAGATAGATTTTAGAAAGGCGTATGATTCGATATCTTGGGAATTTCTTCATGAGGTTTTAAAAGGATTAAATTTTCTGGAAAAATTTGCTAATTGGATTATGGCTTATGTCTCGTCTCCTTATTATTCGGTGGCTATAAATGGTGAAACGCATGGATTCTTTAAAGGCGATAAAGGCTTAAGACAAGGTGGCCCTGTTTCTCCTTATCTTTTTATTCTTTGTCTTGAATATTTCTCTAAACTCCTAAAGAAAAATACAAGCGTTAACTTTAATTATTATTCGAAATGTGAAAAGGAAAAGATTACACATTTAGCTTTTGCGGATGATTTAATGCTTCTTTCAAAGGGTTAAAAGGTTCGATAAAAAATCTTATGGATAGTCTAAATGTTTTTGGACATTGTTCGGGACTCCGATTAATTGTTGAAAAATCAAATATTTATCATATTGGGGTCTCAACTGATGATTTAGTAAATGGGGTAGAGCCAAAACAATTCGAGAAAAAGGTCATGCCTTTTTTCTATCTAAGGGTCACTTGGTTCATTCGTCTTGTTACCAAGAGATTACAAACCTCTTTTTAAATAATTGGAAGGTTATGTGAGAAGTTGGAGAGCTTACTCACTCTTTTTTACGGGAAGATTGGAACTTATAAGATCGGTTTTTTTAAGGGGTGATATGTTTTTGGTTTACTATATTCCGGTCCCGGTTGGAGTTATAGATTGAATCATTAGTATTTGCCGTAATTTTTATTGGGATAATAAACCACCTCAAGTTAGTTGGAAAAAAATATGTGTGCCTAAAGAAGAAGGTGGACTTGGATTAAAAGGTTTAGAAGCGTGGAACAAAGCATTACTTTTGGAAATGCTTTAGAAATTTGTTGATAAAAAAGACTCGCTTTGGATTAGGTGGATTCATGAGGAGTATTTTAATACTTGTGGTTTTTGGGAGTGGAATCCTAAAAAGAGTAATTCCCCTCTTTTGAAAAATGTTTAGGAGCAAAAAGAAATTATTCGAGGATCTTTAGGAGAAGAAGGAAGAGAAAGAATCTTGGCTTTGTGGTTTTCATCCGAAAATGTGCGTCAATCAACATATGAGGTATCTAGTAAAGAGTTTTATGATGTATATAAAAAAAACCATTTGATTTATTTCGTCGTAAAACTTTTAAATGGCTACCAAGAAGATCAAATGGTGTGTATTTTCCATATTATTTTCCTTATTCCCTCGTCATTCCTTTATGGATGAGAGTGGGTTATTATCTTGTATGAGTTAGTTGTATTTTGCTCCTTTGTTGCTACCTTAAGCTTTCGGGCCTAGGTAGGTAACTACTTTGTATAGTGTACAATTTTCCTTTTAATACACCCGTTTACCCAACCCAAAAAAAGTAAGGTTGGGTATCATCCAAAAAGAAATCATTCAAAAATTATCCATAATGTGGATCATGGGTGGTTTAGTCATGCAAGAGAGAGAGAGAGAGAGAGAGAGAGAGAGAGAGAGAGAGAGAGAGAGAGAGAGAGTATCTAGGAAAGATAAACTGCATGATTAACCCAAGATCCACATCATGGATGATTTTTGGGTGATTATTTTCTAGGTGATACCTAACATTACTGTATTATAAAATAAATAATGTTATACTATTGAAAATATAAGATCAGAATATAAATAAAATAAAATTTCAAAGTAGGAAAAAACTCAATTAAAAGATAAACTAAATAACAACAAGTCAGCAACACTCTTAACAATCCAATATAGAGGTCGATTCGAGAATATCCAGACCCACCTACCAGAATTCAGAAAGGTCTCGTCAACCAATCAAATGTCATCTAAAATCGGTAAAGATCTTCAATCTGTTGCGTTGGTGTGAGACTTGATGACTTAGATCATAACTAAATTGTCACTGTCAACCAAACACAAACAAAAAAAAATGGTCTAACATACAAAATAGTACTTCTGATTCACAAACATTCTATAGTAAAAAAAGTACAAAAAGTTGCAAGACTAGTTTTCCCACAATAATTTTCTCATGGTGTCTACCAATTAAACATGTAACTACTTCATGAGGCTTAGGACTTCATCTATGTTGAACTTAGTGGTACCTTTTAAAGTAAGTGTTCAAGTAGAGAATTTAATTGTTATAAAAGCATCATAGAAAATAACATGGGATAGGGAGCATGCAAAACATGAGCCAAAAATCCGACTATGCTATTATTCGGTTGAATTAGAATAGTAGGTACATTTATATTTTATGTTCCATAATAAATTTATTTTGTGCCAACCAGATAGACCAACATGTAAAGGCTATCCTAGAATTTCTTTCATCTTAGCACCATTCTTTGCGTAGTTGGAAGTAAGGTCCACAAGCCACCAACCAAACTAAGTCTCCTTATAGAGAGACACACTAGTAGGAAGAGAAGTATTAAGCCACATGCATCGAAACAACACGTGTTCAGCTTACTCGCTAGCTAGGTGACATTTGTTGCAGGTAGGGATACCGCAAACCTCATGCGTAATCTATATTGTTGCGTTGGAAGAGCATTATGACACCTTTCACAAAGATTTTTTTAGTGGCTGAGGTAGTGAGCCCTTTCATATCTTATCCCAGATGTCTAGGACAGAGGTGGGGGTAGCTTCACCTATACTATCTAGTGACACTAGGAATTTAGTGCTTTCTTATATCCTTTATTCGATGAGTATATCCATTTCCCATAATGGGGTCAAATCAGTTGGTTAGGCCACGATGGACAAGGGAGAGGGATATTGTGTACTAGTTAAGAACTTTTCACTTCCATGACCTGGGTGAATATTGGAGTTCAATGTTTTAGTTTTTGGGTTAATAAGTTCGGAAAATTTTGTAGGAAGGTTGTCCAATGAAGGAGTTGGGGATTACCCTTGGAGCCAAGAGTCTTGCTAGATGATGTTGTTGAGTCATCCCCATATACAAATGTGAAAAATCTCGAAGAAACTCTTTTAACTTGATTATGCTACACCACGAAACGTTCTTCATAAATGTTCCATCAATAAAAAGAAACTTACACGAAACCCGACAAGACACGCACCAAAAGCCACGTGACAGCTCTCGGAAGTGCGGGTTAAAGGGTCAATTTGTAATGAAATTTGAGAAGTAGGATTGATAACTTTCAACTTCTCGAAATATGGCCAAATAATTTTGTACAATAACCCAACGTCTCCATAGAGCAGATTTCTTGCTTTTTGCATGGTAGTGAATGCTACTTTGTAGGATATATCATACACGTAGCTATCTTTAAGACGGATGATAATATCATTAGGTGTAGTTGATGGCTTACGCTTAACTTCACCCAAGATTAACTCCATAACGATATCCTAAGAAAGACGATATCCTAATGAATCAAAAATTATAAAGAACAACAAAAAATTGTTCAATCTTTCTGAATTCAACAAGAACCTGAGATTCCATATAGGAAAAAACCTGAAAGGAAAACAATTATAAGTCAATAGAGTGGTGTGATCAATCCATTAGAGCATAATGTAACATCTAACAACAAAAATCCGTTGAAACAAAATGCAACACCTAAAAGCTAACATCTAACAAAAAATGTAATAGAATGAAACGTTGTGCAACAATTAACAACAAAACCATTAGTTGTAACAGTTGTAACAAGTCAGTGGAGTAATGTGATCAATCCATCGAAGTAGAGTGTAACACCTAACAAAAAAAACTCTTTGAAGCATAATGCAACAATTAACAATTAACCAAAGAAATGCAATAATTAAAAACAAAATCCAGTAGTTGTAACAACTTTAACAAATAAAAACAACAATTAACAAAAATTAACAGGTTCAAGATGATGAGATGACTCCTATTAACATACATGTAGCAACTGTGGAAGCAAAATCAAACTAAAATTTAACACCTGTAGAAGTAAATCCATGTTAAAATTAACAATCACATAATCAAAAAACACATGAAATACTATAAAAATGAAGAAAAAAAAGATGACCAGTAAAAGATAACATTTGTGATGCCTTAACAATTGAAAGAAATCGCATGCGATAATGACGATTTGTGAGTTTCAATGGAGTAACAAAAATGGATAAACGAGTTTCAACAAAGATATGTTATTTAGGATTTGGGCAGAAGTTAACAAGTTATAGCAATCTTCAGTCGTCCACGTGTGTTATTATTACTTAAGCTTTTGCTGGCATTTGTAGAAGAATTGTTAGAAATGTGACGCAGAAATCAGTTTTGTTTTGCGGACAAGTAACAGATGCTAAAATGTAGTAATTTCAGAAAATTAGACTTTGCATCTTTCTCTTTAAAGGTGTGTAAGACCAATAATTAGGCACATAAAGTAGCACACATTTCTTAGGACCTCCGTACTTAAAATCCAATGCTTCATAAGATGTGATACAGTTACATTTAAATGCTAACAGCAATAATAATCAGATAACAAATAGATTTAAAATGATCCATATAATGCGCAAAACAATAACCAAAAGATTACTTGCAAGAAAAGAAACAGAAGTATAAGCATACGAAGAGATTTCGAGTTTTTAAAACTGAATCTGGATAAATAATTATAACCAGTTAAGAAAGGGCTTGGACTACTCAAGCAGCTTCCCATTTTAGCCTAAAGCGTACTTTATCATCCTCGTACTTAGGCGGCCATGACATTTTATTCCAAGTGCTTGGATACCAATCTTTATTCTTGTGATCATAAACTTCAAATTTCACTTCCTTCAGGTCTTGATACCATGACTTGTGCTCATGATTCTCTTGATTTCTTCTTTTTATCAGAATCTCATACAAAAACTTACTGAAATTCTTGTTTTTGTTGAAACTAATGGATCGGCTGACTATAATGAAATTGGGACGACATGTAAAAAACAAAGCATCAACACAACTTGAAAGTGACATTCTTGTTCCAAAACCATCCCCCAATTCTAACTCCTCGACTTTTATTATGGGAGAAACTGAAACATTCTCTTGTACATCCTTAAAAAAGTTCCAAAGAGCCAATGATATTTTAGACGAAATTAACTTTTCTAAAATTCGTTTTAGTTTAAAGAACTGACAAGCGTCTGTTACTATATCCGTGGATATCTTTGACACCCATTGACTTGAAGCATTAATTAAAAATTGATCAGGCAAGTAGTTCATGTAAAGAAGTTCAAACCAGACCAAGTTTGGAGCGTCAATTTTAATCTCTCTCAAGGTATAAATAGATGTTAGCCTTATACGTTTAAGTGAAGGACTTGCTATATGAATTCTTTCACCAACATTGCATTGAAATAACCTCAGATCCACAACTTGAGGAAGTTTCTGCACAAATGTGTCCAAAAATGTTGATGTGATAACAAAAGACAAATTTAAGGACTGAAGAAGCGGTCCTTCAATTTCAGTGATTAATACTTTCTGGTCAGAAGATATAAAAGAAAATTTCTGAAGGTGATAAACCCCACTTACCTTAATTCTTTTCAAGCCTTCACAGTTATGCAAGTACAATTTGTTAATCAAAGGACAACTTGCGATTATATCTTGGAACGTTTCATCATCTATGTATACTGAGGTAAATTTTAACTTATGAAGATGAGTAAACATTACCTTGTCATTAACTCCCTTTCTCAACTTTACAAATTTACCACTAACAGTTAGTTCTTCTAGGGTTTTGGCTTCATTCGGCAGAGTAAATGGAAAATCATACCCAAGCAAAAAATCGAGCTTAAGTTTCTGGACACCGTTTTGAACACTTATTTCAATCCATTTGTTGATGAGTGAAGCTGAATAATAATCATCTATGCTTACACAGATGATCAGTTGCAATATACATATTTTCTGTCGTTGATATCTCAGGAAAATTTTATTAACGGATGTGAAAAACTCTTCAAATAAATCACTAGAGCTGTACAATTGAATATTAAGAGTAGGACACGTAAGCCAGGCACTATACAATGTCTTGCAAACAATAGCTGTTCGAGCTGCTTCTTTCATTTCGAGGTAGGATAGTATGCGATGGATTAGGTCTTCAGGTAACTGAGAGACGTTTCTAGCTGTAGCTTTTTTCTTCGTTCTTACGCCTTCCATTGCATTAATTGGATCTCTGTGTAAATTGACTCTCTTCTTCTCGATAAGAGTAAATGGGTAAAACTGAATCGAAGAGATAACTGTAAATACGCGTGGTGGAGGAATTGAGGGTAAACTTGTAGAGCGATCTCACCTATGGTCTCCGTTATTGTTTAGTGTTATTTTAGAAAGGGTTTAAATCTTTTTTCGTGATTTTCTAACTTTCAACAAAATGTACAAACATACATTTATCTACCATTATCACGAAATGGTCATTTATGTTAATATTGTGTGACCATTTAAATTTTCTATTTTATTTTTGTGACCGTTAATCAACGCCACGTAACCGACACATAAGTATCATTCTTCTTCATCAGCATCGTTCATAATATTATTCTGACAAAAAAAAAATATGCAGCCCTCTTCAATCCAACTTGTACGACATCAACAATGAAGAACCCAATTTACAATAGAAAAATAATTTTAACCATTGAAACTCACCAATTCATTCTCTTGTATAAGAAAATTGCGCCACTTGTGGTCCATTCTCCACCATCATCAACCCGCAGGCATCAACAATCTAAGAATCCAAATTAAGGTAAAAAAATAATTTTAACCTTGAAACTCATCAAGTCGCTATCCAGTACAAGAAAACCGCTACCACTCGTCGTCCATTCTCCACCATCATAAACTCATAGCCATTAACCATCGGAGAACCCAAATTAAGGTAAAAATTAATTTCAATCATTGAAACTCTAGAAAATGAATTATTTTTAACCTAATCTTAGTATAATTACAGTCATGATGCTTATTGTAATTTTATACACATTCTAGAATGGCCATTTATGATTTATAGATGCCTTTTATCGTGCATTGAGAATAGTGTATATGGGGTAAGGGATAACGTGCGCTGAGAAATTTGGTGTTATAATGTATTTTTGAATTGTTTTGCAATAAATATCCATTTGGGGCAACTAGGAATGGGCAATTTTGTGTTATGCTATGTTTTTTGAATTGTTACTAGGAGTGAGCAATTTGGTGTTATATTGTATTTTTTGAATTGTTTTACAGTAAATATCAATTTGGGGCAGCTGGGAGTGAGCAATTTGGTGTTACACTACATTTTGGAATTAATACTGAGAGTGAGCAATTTGGTGTTATACTGCATTTTTTGAATTGTTTGCATTAAATATCCATTTAAGACCGAGTCAGATTAATGATGGTGGAGAATGGACCACAAGTGGCAACCATATTAATTTGAAGCCCATCATATTCTATCTTATTACAAAGGAGTATATTTTGTATCTTTTGAAGCATACGATTGGGTATCTTATGTTATTGTTCAAATAACTCCCAAGTATCACATGTACAAATAAATGTAAAATGTAATTTGTCCTCCTGGTTCATTATAGACTCATGTTAAGTAGTGTTATATAAGTAAACATGAAAGAAAAACTTGCCTATGAACTCATTCGACTTATTCTTGTATAAGAAGTGCCTGATAAAAATACATATCCTCGCCTTAACAATGAAATGGTGACAACTCATGGTACAAAATAAAATATTTACCATGATCGGTGCGTATTGTGATAATAAGTGAACAAAATATTTGGAGTGGTTACAAATTGTTCTTTTTATTATTGTAACACATTATATATGAAAAATGTTAATACCATAGGGACCAATAGTGCAATTAACCCTAGAAAAATGCAATGATAAAGAATAATGATAATCAATTAACCTTTATTTGTGATCCAATACCTTAAAAGATACTCATAATCTTGGTATATTATTTAACTCAGAATAAAACCACTGTAGTTCTCTTGACTAGCGATTGACAACAATCACCAACACACAGATCGTTATCGTTAAGTCTTCACAATTTGAACTCCCTCCATCGTTCTTTTTCTCATCAACGCTTCTGCTAACATCTTTCTCATCAACATCATCTGCTAGGTTCATCAACTCGTTCTAAATCAACAACTGTACCCTTACTTGGATTCAAATCCATTTTATATCGCTTAGCTGAAATAACATATAAAAGTTAATTTTGGTAATATGCGACAAAAAGAAAGATATGTTTATGAAAGGTACTTTCTACCCAGATTCTTCAGGATATTTGCTTCATGTAGCCTAAAAAACGAAGAAACTGTTAATTCTAAGAGTTATCTACTGTCACAATGGCTCACCAAGTCCAAATTGTCGCCTATTATATGGGAAGTATATATACCTGAAAAAAAGATATACAATTAATTCTCTTTAACATAACGAACAAAATTAAATGTCTATATAATAAAGCATAATTTTGTAAACGACTCAGGTTTGCTAGATAAATCCGTCTTAAAGGTCCTTAAATCACTTCTTGCATTTAATTCCACTTGATAAAACAAAGAAAATCACTCAAAAACCGTCATCTCACGATATATTTCACTCCATCTCAAACATGTCGAGGCACCCATAACCCGAAGGTCTCCACCTCTACCCATAGCCACCGCCATCACTTACCTCTATGATTACCTTAAGGCCTTAAACCTATCCCCAATCCTATCTAAAACCTCATAAATCCTCAAATCCCTAATATTATAGCCAAAAAGTCACTATTCCTACCAATTGACACATTTGTTAACCATAGTCACTATTTCTACCTTTTTTTTATACCATTTTTGTCTTTAATTTTATTTTATACCACTTTTGTTTCTAATTAAATAGTATATAATATATATTTTGAATAAATATTAAAAATTCAAGACACTTTATAACAAAACATTTTAGTAATTATATAAATAATAAATGATACTGTAAAATTAAATGTGACACTAGCGAGTAGTTTTTAGCCTTAAAAACACCAAACACTATATCACTCGAAATAAGAACAGTCAGTCGTCCGTCCGTGCCCTTTTCTCCCAAACAATCAAAACACTAACCCTAGAATTTTTTTAAAGAAAAAATTGGAGATGAAACGTTCGAGATCCAATAAAATCCCAGAAAAAAGCATAATCTGTGCGTTTCAATATTCAGAGCGGTGGGGTGAAAAAAGTGTTGATTACTATGTTACAAATGAGAAGAAATTCAGTAATTTTGGAAATAGATACGAGGAAGATAAGTGGGAGGAAAAAATGAAGCAGCATAAGTTTGACATGGGGTCCGAATTGGATTCGAAATTGAATTTGAAATTGAAAGCAGCTGTTAAGGGAATTTCGAAGATTAAGACGTTGGACATGTTAGATCCGAGTTATATAGTTTTTAAATCTTGTTTATATCTCATAGGTGGAAGTAAATTAAATGAGTTTGAGAATGATAAAGCGATCAAGAGCGTGAGTAAGCTTGATTTAAAGAATATGGATTTAGGTTGGGTATCAGTTGCGGAGATGAATAACGGAAGATATAATCCATATCCTGTGATTTTAGACGATAAGTTGTATGTTGTGGGTGGATTCACTAGAAATCCTGAAGAAGAGACTCCTGTTTTAATGGAGGTTCTTAAGAGTGATGAATCTGGATGGAAAAACATTCGCAATCCTGATCTTACGATTAAATCTGCTTATAAAAATAAATATTTGAGAGAAGTTTATGGTAAAGTTTTAGTCGGGGCAGTCAAAAGAAAAACCAGAGACGGTTATATCATTGTTGTTTTGAATACAGGACATGATGAGTTCAAATTATACACCTACATAGCCGGAGCAAAAAACAAATGGAAGCCTTATACAAAAATTAGTTGTGATTATCTCTTGGAAAAGGGTTTTGATTTCAGTTGTATTAATAATCCTACAGTGGTGTGGGGCAAATTGATGATCTTCTTAGGACAACCCAATATATTGTATGTAATGGATTTGAAAAAGGGCAGCTTACATAGAATTGAATTACGTCAAAGTTTTACGATATATGGATCTATGTTTAGAGCCAGCTTTTTGGTGATGATAGAGCCAGGCAAGTTTTTTGTATATTGGCAAGGATATACTCCATCAGCATCATTTTCTGTCCTTAAGGGTTGTATGTTCACTCTTAGTAGAGACACTAACACAAACACCTTTAGTGTCACAAAAGAATCAAGTTTCTTTTCTCTCATTCCGTCCCTTGCTTACTGTAGACTCCAAGCTCTGTGCCTTGTGTATGTTATCTCTATCCTTTATTTCACTTTGTTGCATACCTAATCTTCTCTTTTCTTTTGTAGGGACTACATTCCAGATAAGATATGGTTATGATTTAAGTTTTGCCCTTGATATTACAACTCAACATCAGGAATGTGCAAAAAGATATGGGTCCCTCCCCATATACTTACACTTTCAAGAATACAATCGAGACCAACTCCAAGTCCCCATAGAATTTCTTATCTATTTTTATTCATTCCCAATGATGGGGTCTCTTATAGGATCATTAAATATTATATTGGCCATTCTAATTCAAATTTAACGTCATTAATTATATTCTACCTTTTAACTTAATATCTTTGGCTTTTAACTCGCATTTACCATGCTTGTATCTTGTTCAATATCAAGCTAATATTTGTCTACTATCGTCTCAATCACCTTGCACCTAGAAATAATCAATTACTACACTAAACATGCATTAAATCAACCAAAACACAACAAAAGGTCTCGAGACTAAGAATTACATAATAAAAGTGTATACATGAGAGTCATAATTGCCATAACCAACCCTGTATTATGGACTCTAACTTATATCTCAAACAGGAAATTTCTCACACAAAAGGATATAATAAGATCCAAAAATTAAAGTATCCGTTGTCCCGATAATATAAATTATATAAGATGGGATCCAAAAAGATTTAAAGTTGTTAAGGAGTGTTAAACATGCATGGGCTACTATGTATAATATGAATCATGCAACAATTATATTGTATCAATGTGTTAATAAGGAGTATGATTCAACAATTATATTTTAACGTTGTGTTAATAAGGAGTATGATTCAATAATTATATTGTAATGTGGGTTGATACCCACTTTTTATGGTAGGTATAAAACCACTTTATGTGTTGGGTTCATACCTTCCACATTTCCAAAATTCTACTTAACATGCGCACTATTTCCCTTTGTGTGGTGGGTTTACCTTCTCTTGTAAGGTTTACTAGTGTTGTTATATGATCGATATTTTTTCCTTTAATTGAACATACATGGTTACTTCATGAATTTATGAAAATTACAATATTACATCCATATGTAAAAACATTTACTACAAATATTATGACAGTTTAACACGTGTTATACTATAAAAGAGCACTAGATCAATTATCACGGTGTGTGAACAATTATTTTATTTTCATTTACAAAGTTGGACATATCAGTTGAACCATTGATGCCCATATATTATTTGTTTTAATGAACTTGAACTTTTTTATAATGGTTTCAAATTCATGCACATATGGTAACAATTTATGTTGGCCAAGTAAATGCAACTACAGTAAGACTGTTGTATAGATTTATTAATCTCTATGTGCCTTTATTTTCATTTACAAAGTTGAACATATCAATTGAGTCATTACTATCCATATATTATTTGTTTTAATGAACTTAAAATTTAAATGTTTCAGATTCATGCACGCACGAAAATAGTTTATGCTGGCCAAGTAAATGCAACTACAGTAAGACTGTTCACCCAGATATATGGGTATATACCCATCTAGATTAACTTCTTGTTTTATGTGGCAGGTTCAACTCCTTCTAAATTTAGGTAGTTCAGAAACATAATATTTTTATCACTACTGTGTTGTCGAATGATGTTCAATTGACCTTAATTACTTGTCTGAAGAAGTTTATAATGATGTTCAAGAGATATTCTCCTCCTTTTTAGATTCTGAAAAAGATTTTGTGTCTGAAGATGTTAAATGTAACAAAAGTTGTACAATCGTCAAGCAAGCTTTAGTCATTAATGAAATGTTCTAAGTCCGAAGCAAATCTGTTGTAAGTGTAACAGAAGTTGTAAAGTGGTGAAACATGAATAAGTCATTACTTTAAAGCGGAATAGGTTTGTAGTGGTAAGATACTCTGATTGTAATATAAATGGATATTGTTAGGTTAATTGCACTGTTAGTCCCTGTGTTCTACAAAGGCCACAAAAGGTACCTATACTCTATATTTATAGGGACAAATTTTTTTAAGGACATAGAATAAGGACTCCAATTTTTGAGACCACGATAATCCTATATTGTGAAATTAATCCTATATTGTTTGAGGTAATAAATGAAGAGTCGAGGACTTATAGTGCAATTTATACAAAATATAATATAGGACCATATTCATCTAAGTGTATACCTACTTAAATATATGGGCGTATATCCATTCATCTGGACGGGTATATACCCATTCTTCTGAACGGGTATATACCTACTTTATAGTTTGTTGTATCATTTTATGATTATGATACACTTAACATATAATAACCATTGGCAATTGGCAATGAATCCGAGAAATGAATTGGCGTATACCCACTTAAATAAATTGTATAATACACATTTCCAACTCGTGACTCTTAGATATATTCAAAAGCCATTCCTATTAATCATGTTGTATTAAATTTTGATTCAACATATAGTACAAAGTTGATTGTGTCATTTAGAAGTTCATGCAAAGTGACTTTGATAAATAACTCTTGCAATTTTGAGTTAATCTGTGAGACTTTTTCATCACGTGTTAGCTAAATTTTCAATAAGAAATCATTTGTTCAAAACATACTAGTAGGGCTAAAGGTGTGATAAAAAACAAATAATAAAAGCACACACAACTCTGAAAATCTACAAGAAACTCTCCGCAAGTGCACATATCATTTACAAGCAATAGTTAAATAAGTAAAAGTTCATTCTCAGAAATTTAGTCTATTAGTTCAAACTCTTGTTTAGAGATAAGAATATATGAGATTGTTTACTTAAACAAAAATAGAAATAAAAAGGGATATATATTTGGTTTTATAATCAATAACTAAATGCTAAGAAAAATGGAGATGCGATATAGATAAGGGTGAATTGAGCATATATAAGTAGATTGGATTCTAAATTCCTCCTAACTATTGTTAGGGTAGCTTAAGGGCAATCTCAACACTACCATGTGACTTGGGTAAGAGGACCATACACAATGATCGATATTTAAATCTAACCATATTGACTATCTAGTTAGGCAAGCCCACCAGGACCACTACCGCACACTAAACGGTTATGTGATGTTTTAAGCAATTGAAACCCCCGTTAGGGTGAAAATCCTAATTACTAAGGGCAATCTGATGTCTCCCTAAATGTTCTAATTTTATACCCTTGATAGACATCATTTTTGGTGTTTATTTGACTATTTAGATAGACTTTTGGTGTTAATATGCAATAATTCAATTTTCCTCTTTAAATTCTAGTATTTTTCATTTATTAAACTTTTGCGCGTAATATGGGTTGTTTTTAGTGAAACGTTGTAGGTTTCTAATACTAGCAAGGAGAGAAATCAAGAATAGAAGTCTTAGATCGTGTAAAGAAGTCAAAGGCTAGAAGGAATATCCCGAAGAGTTGACAAATTTGAGTTGGAAATCTGGAGGGCTGATGAAGATTGCTGATTTTGCTACTTAAAGATGGAATCAGCCTCTGAGTTATGAAGAAGATTCGTACCTTATCGAGTTATGAAGAATTAGCAAGTTGAATGAGTCAATTTGGAGTTATATCAAGAAAGTTATAGCCGTTTTCGTGAAGGGTGTCTAGCAGTTACGGGATTTGGACTAAGATAATGGACTTGGGCTTTTTAATATTTCACTAATTAACCTAAGTAAAAGCCCTAGTCCGATTTTATCACTATAAATAGGCCTTTAGACCTCATTAGTCAGCACCTCTCATTTTATTCTTCAAATTAAATCATCATTAGAAGAGAGTGTCCAGAGAAAAAGTCAGAAGCAAGGAAAAGGAGAAAGCTAAGAGCTGAAGAAAGTAATCTTCTCCAAATCACAACCAAACCCAATTCCTAGAAGTTAACACAGAGATTTCTATTCCTAAGGTGTATACACATGATCAAGATATAGACCACAAACAAGAAGATGTGGTGATCGAGGTTATAGAAAATCCAAAGAAAGAATATTATGAGGTAATAGTGGAAGATTGGGTTGAAAGCGAAGATGAATATGAAATGGTTGAGGGGTCAATTGAAGAAATAAAGGTTCACAATGAAATAGAAGTTGAATCTCCGCCACAACAAGTTTTCCCATACCGATTACGAATCTTGAATGAAAATAGAGCTGAAGAATCACCTCCACTACCACAAATGATCAATATGTGCTATAAAAGCAAGGTGCCACACCGCGAGAGTAAGGCGGAAAAGAGGAGCACCTACCCAGCACATTTTAAAGATGAATCCGAGATTGAACCAAGGAATAAAAATAATCTTATACCATTGAGAACGGTTATCTACTCTAATGTGGTGGAAAATGAGTTTCGTCGTGAAAGTAAGAAGGCAAAACGAAGTACTTACCCACCTCCTTTCAGAGATCGATTAAATAATATTCTAAGGGGGAAAGTTTTAAATATTTCACATCAAGTAAGGGGCGAGTTTAAGCAGAGGAACACCGCAAGGGCCTCAATACCATATTCATGGAAGGTAACACGTCGAACTTAAAGACGTAATAAACAAAAGTGCTTCTTGGGAGACAAACCAAGTTAGATTGTTTTCATGTCTTTAAATTCTTAGTGTAAATTAGAGTAATGGTTATTTATTTAGTGTTTACTTGTAAGAAATGAGAAAGGTTGGTGTTTTTGATGATTACATGAGTAAAGGTCTTGATTTTGGGGTAGGTAGCGCGAAAAAGAATGAAAATTTGGGTTACAATACAGTAGAAACCGGGAACACGATTTTTAGAAACCAGGAACCCGTTTTTGGAGCTGTACCCAAGTATCAAAACTTCGGAAGATCATAACTTGACGCTCGCAGGTTGAAATTAACCTTTTCTTGAGCCTAAACCACTTATTTTTTCGAGCTCTATCCAATGGTGAAGTCAAAAAGTTCTGATAACCAACCCAAACTTTCAGACCTGTGCGTAAAGAGACGCAATTCATGGTGCGAAATGAAGAAAACAGAATTTTGAGAAAAATGGTACCTCCAACGAAAAATTTGAGTTGTCCAATGGATCGGGGGTGTAATTTCCAATAAAAATGAATATAAATTTCGCGAGAATCCGAGGTGTCGGCAAGGAGAAATCGAAAAAATAAGATGGAAATTTTTTGTGCAAATACGCAACCCCTTGCGTCCAGCGAGTTGGCAAATTCGCGCGCGAATAGCCAACCCGTTTTCTGCAAGTCGGGAACCCGGTTTCAAAAGCCAACTCTCTCGTTAGTGCGTCAAGTATGACGCAAGGAGAGTTGCGTTTAGGTGTATTTTTTTAAAAAAAAAATCAGAAAATCGCAGTATTTTATGCTTCCCGAAAAAAAAAAAAAAACCGGGTACCCGGTTTCAAAATGCGGGAACCCGGTTTCTGTCGGCGAAAACTAACCTAAACCTTGAGAAAACCTTATTTTTTCCTTTCTTTTGGCCTCCCATATATGAAACACCATTGATGACGTACCAAAACTCCAAAACATCAAAATTCCATCATCAAAACACCAAAATATCACCAATCCATCTCTCTAAACATCATCCAAACCAATCATACCATAAATCTTCCCAAAACACCACAGAATTCACACTTTCATCCCAAATTTTTCTTTCACCAAAGCTTAAAGTTCATCCATTAAACCTTTCCCAAACCTTGAAATAATTATGACCCAGCTCAGAATACACCATAATTCATATCCATACACCTTCAAGAACACCAAAATCACAATTTCATCCAAAAATTTTGAGAGTTCTTGAAGCTTTGAGTTTGGGGTCATCAGAGATGACCATGATGGTTGGAAAAGGTACAAAGAACATGATGAAGAGAGAAAATTGGGTCTTGAGGGAAGATTTTCATAGAAGAGATGATGATTAGAGAGCTAGGAATAGATGAAAACGTGGGAAATTTGACGAAAAGTTCAAGGTAGGGAAGAACACTTTATTCAAGATAAACGCAACCATTAATGATCCTTACAACTTGATGAAGAAGAATTCAAAACCTCAACCTAGACACAACAATGGTAACCAGCCTAGAGCTGGTTAAGATACGTTTTCCATCCTTTCTAATTTAGTGTGGATTAGTTTATTTGCTTTGAGTCTTTTCGAGTCATGGGGACACGACTCATTTTTTAGTTTGGGGTGGGGTTCGTTGCCTCATCCCAGTTTTACGTGTTATTTGTTTTAATTGCTTTCAATAAAATTAATTAGGAGTTGCGTTTGACTGTAGAAGATCTTAAATATCCCCATTAAGCATACTTTTGATATATCTATGATAGTAAATAGTGGACTTTAGGAGTTAGTATAAAACGCACTTTAATTGCATGCAAACATAGGTAATGGATAGGAAGAATTAATAAACAATGCAAAAGAAGTAAAATTGTACTTAAGGAGAATGTTTGGTTTGTATAACGTGAGATCTTAATTAGTAGAGAACCCACTTAGATATGAACTAGAGGCAAGCTGTGTATTTAGGAAAATGATAGGGGCAACTCTTTGTTAGCCATTTGAGACCTTTTTAGTCTTCTATCCCTTGTATTAATATTATCCGTCTTAGCCCAATTTCGAGCCTTAAAGCATTTTCTTTTGTCTCCACGATATAAGCCCATATCCCTTTAGTTTATTAGGCATTTCCAAATGACCCGCACTTGAATCACGATCCTGAGACATGTCTCGAGCTTGAGTTTGGGGTGGTGGGTCCATCTTTGGGAAATTACATTGGGAGGGAATTGTATGTGTTTATATTGAGGCACAAATTCAGATGATGATATTATTTGTAACCCTTTGCCGGAAAAAAATTGATGAAAATATCAATACAGTAGGATCCGAGAACCCAGATTCACACAACCGGGAACCCGGTTTTCTTCTATACAAAAAAAAAGAGAAAAAGAAAATAATTTGAAAATGAAAATAAAGAATAAATAAAACACTCGGCAATGTGGGAGTTTCTGAAAATCATCTTGTTTATTTGGGTTGACTTGGGGATGCGAAATTAGTGCATCAAATGGGTTGAGTGAGAACTATATTCGAGTGTAAACTCAAGCTCGTGGACAGTTGTTGATGGTAAGTGAGGAGAGAGCCAAAAGCTCACTTCAAATTTACCAAATATACATACCACACCGTCCCTAAGCCTACGCCAAAACCATAAAGTCCTCGTGATTCCTAGATGCATAGTGAGTTTATAATTCAGCTAATAGGGAGTATACTAAGTGGAGCGTTCAAAGCGAGTGAGGATCAATGAACACCCTATAACCATCATATTGAGATAAGTACAAGTGTAACCTTCTAGCATTGTGAAGTTAATTTTAAGATTGATATTATTTGTGTTTGATTTTGCATGATTAGTGTATTTGTATATTAGTTCCTAATGTTTGCTATATTAGATTTATTTTAAGTGTTGCTTTGGGTGTATTTACTAGATTCCGCATCTCTGCATTCACCTTTCCCCTTTGTTTTTAATTTTACTTTGTCGGGACGACAAAGGTTTGAGTTTGGGGTCTTGATGTCTCCCTAAATGTTCTAATTTTATACCCTTGAGAGACATCATTTTTTGTGTTTATTTGACGATTTAGATAGACTTTTGGTGTTAATATGCAATAATTCAATTTTCCTCTTTAAATTCTAGTATTTTTCATTTATTAAACTTTTGCGCGTAATATGGTTGTTTTTAGTGAAAAGTTGTAGTTTTCTAATACTAGCAAGGAGAGGAATCAAGAGCAGAAGTCTTAGATCGTGTAAAGAAGTCAAAGGCTAGAAGGAATATCGCGAAGAGTTGACAAATTTGAGCTGAGAACCTGGAAGGCTGATGAAGATTGCTGATTTCGAGCTACTTAAAGATGGAATCCGCCTCTGAGTTTTGAAGAAGATTCGTACCTTATCAAGTTACGAAGAATTAGCAAGTTGAATGAGTCAATTCAAAGTTATATTGAGAAAGTTACAACCGTTTTTGTGAAGGGTGTACAACAGTTACGGGATTTGGACTAAGATAATGGACTTGGGCTTTTTAATATTTCACTAATTATCCTAAGTAAAAGCCCTAGTTCGATTTTATCACTATAAATAGGCCTTTAGACCTCATTATTCAGCAAATCTCATTTTATTCTTCAAATTAAATCATCATCAGAAGAGAGTGTCCAGAGAAAAAGTTAGAAGCAAGGAAAAGGAGAAAGCTAAGAGCTGGAGAAAGTAATCTTCTCCAAATCACAGCCAAACCCAATCCCTAATTAGGTTCTATCTTTTATTTCTGTAATTTGTAAACATGAATTCCTTTAATTTCAATTTCTTAGTTTTTCGTATTAGTATGAGCTAAACTTATAAAGTGCTTGAGAATGCATAATGGGTTAATCCCAATTCTATTTCATTTCATGTGTTTGAATTTAGGATTATAATAATTGAAATCAAATTGGGTAATCAGTATTTTTCCTTAATTTGCATTTATTGACGATTATTGAAGTCGCGAATCAACAATAGGAATTAATACTTAGGCCATTCCATTTAGTGGCGAATGGATCACCTTGACGGGGGGTCTAGGTATGGAACCAATTAATGAATGTAGGATAGAAATTAATGACTTTGACGAGCTTAATTAATCCTATGGGCTATTGGGTAATACGAACTTAATCATTTGAAGGTGGACTATAATCACCCTAACGGGGTTTGTAGTACCTAAGAATAGCTCCTTAGTCCACCCTGACGGGGGTAAGGAGAATTCCGAATCCCGACCATTACTAGTTACCGATTTGTCCCTTAAACAAAACATGGAATGAATAGAGTTAGGTAAAATCCTTGCGTCTCTCAAGTACTACCTTTCATACCTTGCGTCTAGCTATTTTATTTACTTGCGTTTAGTTTAATATTCATTTTAATTTAGTCTTTTAATTAATTGTCTTAGTTATAGAAAACGAAAACAAACAATCTTAAAATCAATTACTTGCTTTTACGGGCAATTACTCACAATTCGATAAGCATTAGAGTCAACCAATCTGTCCCTGAGAACGAATCTGTTTTATCACATATATTACTTGGGACAACTGTACGCTTGCAGTTGTGGTTCTCTTTTTCTTATTTGCATTATTTTTAGAACACACAAGGGACCACCACAATCCTAAACTTGGCCAAAGCTAGGGCAGGGATAAATGGCAAACACAAAGTACATATAATGCCAGCGCAACTCAATTAAATTCAATCCCACATATAAAATAGACAATAGTAATAAAAGGTTATACATATTGCAAATCTAAGCTATGGTAAAATTAGTTAATGATAAAAGAAATAAAACTAAAGAATAAAAAGATTAGAAACATAGTTAAGCTAAGAATCTAATAAAGTTTACCTTAATGGTAGCGGTGGAATAACACAGAAGTGTTGCTGTGATGCTCCGCCTTCTATTGTCTTCCTCCTCTAGGTCATCTGGCTCTTTCTCTGATGATTTGATGAATAAAATAAAGGCCATGACGTTAGAGACTTGTTTCTTAGTCAAATAATGATATATATATATATATATATATATATATATATATATATATATATATATATGTGTGTGTGTTATCTATTGGGGTATAAAGAGAGGTTGAGATTGATTTTAAGCTAAAAATATGTCATGGGCAACAGTTGAGATCGTTTTTTCTTTTTATTCTTTCTAATCACATCTCACGATTCACTCGCACCTCATCTTCACATAAACATACATAATATATTGATTTCATATCTACTTGGATGTGCTGATATGGTAACTATTTGATTTTGATATAGTGCTTAGCTAAAATGGGTGATGATATTTCGAAGAAGGAGCAAAGAGATGCGGATGATCTTAATCGTGCATTTTTGGATATTATAAGGACCTGGTATGGTTTTTTCATAAATTAGAGACCTACCATACCATTTTTGCATAGTATAGGTACCTGGTACATTTTTTGTATAATATATGGAACTATGGTACAATTTTTTCATGAAATAGGGACGTATCGTGCATTTCTTTAACAAAATTAAGGACATGGTACGGTTATGCATAAAATAGGGACCTATCATGCAATTTTTATATAGTATAGGAAACTGGTACTATTTTTGCATTATATAGGGACACATAGTACATTTTTTGCATAAAGAAACAAGGACCTATCTTACAGTTTCTTTTTACCTTTTGTCAAACTACCAGGGGTATTTGGTCTTCTCTTAAGTCTTTACGGATTCTTGAAATTCTGTATGTGATCTTTGAGTGGAGAATAAAAATGAAGTTTTGTTAATAATTTGATGCCCTTTTATTTTAGGAAACTTGCAAACAACAAAAACCAAAATTTACTAACGTGTTGTTATTGTATATGTGATCTTGATCAAGTGATTACATAACAAGGACACTTGGAGATTGCCTTTAAGCTTTGAAGGCAAGTAATCGTTTTAGAAAAATGTGCAAAAAGTCACGTTTTTGCTAACAAAAGAAAATGCCAAATGGGGAAAAAGAAGAGATATCTCAGTACAAGCTTTATTGGTATTTAAGGCGGTTATTTTATTTTATTTTTGGCGTGATGATTTGGAAAATATCAAAGCCTTTCAAAATTATAGATCTAGGAATCAGAACAAGGAGGGGTCTCAATTGATTTGCAAGATATAAAATTCAAACATCAGTTATCATTTAATAGTGGTATGATATTTTTCATGGTTATAATTTGATTTTCCTTAAATTGTGTGATAATTAAGTGAAATGAGTGATCATTTTGTTGTATTAGTTGATAGATTAGTCACTGAGTCAATCTTAGAGGCAACGAGACATATCAATAGGAGTTACAGTATCGTTCGCATCATATTAAGGAATGTACAAATCTTACCGGGGATTAGAAAGAAGTTGTTATCGTTGTCCACCAAGTATGAATGTTCACCAGTTGTATCACTCAACACACAAAGATCGTTGTCCAATTCAAAAACCCTTTACTCAATACAAGGATCGTTTTCCAGTACCAACAACACCGTTATACCATGACTTTTCTTATCTTAAGGTAAAATTTTATTTGTTTCCAATTACGATAGATTTGACAACTCATGCTTAAACACTAAGCCTATTGATAGTAACAAGGTGGGACCACCTGAAGGGTGTAATGGAGAGTAAATTTGATGTTGACAACGCCTACAACAACGTTGAAGATGGCTCGAAAGACAACACTGACCCTTAGAATCTAATCTTGGGGTTTTTTATAATTTGTTCAAAAAGTTTTTTTTTGAATCAATATTTTCCTTTCAAACCATAATAGCTAGAGTTTTGATTTACTTAGCGGTGTTTTTTATTTTACTCAGATGTGTTTGATGAAATTTGTGATTACTTTGTGAATTTGTGTTATGGATCTCTTGAACTAGGGTTTTCCACATTCAGAGCTTGAACTGTATATGTGTGTGCATATTTTGTATAACTAACTGTAAACTCCCGAACGAACTTGTGCTCTTGCAGTTTTTCTCTAGATTTGAATTTCAAGCAACTTAGCTAACAATCGATTCTTTAACCAGTTGGGTTAACTCAACTGGACATGACCCTGTCTCTCAACCAAGAGGTAAAGGGTTCGAATCCCTCTCAGAACACCTAGTTCTGACGTGCCTAGTCATATTCTCCGTGGGACTAGTTGGGTGTGCGAAAGCTAGCCTAGAACCCACGTATCAATAAAAAATGTGCTTAAACTATAGCAATATAAGATATGACAAGTGGTTTTTTACTGTCTATGACTGTTGTATATTAGTTCCCTTTTACTATCTCTTTGTGTTAGTTTCTTAGGTCAGATGTTGAATATGTAGAATCTCATTGAAGTTTGAATGCATTGTCACACTTCTAAACTATCTTTTCTGGGAATCACAGGTTTTAGTGCAAGTTGAGGGGGAGTACATTCTTGAAATGGCTGATTTGGAAGGTTATTGGGATGAGGATTTTTGAAAGGTCATTTAAGTTCACTTTCAAGGATACTGATGAACTCTTTTTTCTTTAACCAAACTTAGCTTCCATCATTACCATATGTATATTCTAGGAGAATGTTACGAAAGAAGACGATACACTTGATACACCTGCAAAGAAGAAGGAATAAGGCTTACTCGGATTCAAAAGAAGAAGAACAACAAGATACACAATCAAAGGAAAAAATGGTCTCCAATAAAAAGAAAATGGTATTATGCTACAGTAGTTGATGTGTTTTTGAATAGTTGATAATGTAATAATTAGTACAGATCCAAAGGCTACAGGCGATTTGACTGTTGTTGAGTAATTCACTTTTATACTGCATTTTTTATTTTTATTTTGTAGTAAATATCTATTTTGTGTAAGCTATTTGCTATTATACTGCAATTTTTTATTTTTTTTTCCGTGAACTGTAACTGTTGATGAGTGGGCAATTTTCTTTTATATTGCATCTCTGGATTTTTATATTTTTTTTTTTTCAATTTAATAGCCATCAGTTTTGTGAGAGTAGTAGTTAATGCTTAGCATCGAAGGTTTTTATAACAAGATTTAAATCTTTCAAGGTTTTTATACTGTTGAGCAAGGTTTTTATAAAAGAAAATTGCTCCCGAATTTTGCACTATCTAGTATAAATTTTAAAATTCATTTTAGCCCAAGTACCTTCAGGTACGTGACATTTCTAGTATATATATATATAGGCTACTGAGCAAAATATAGGTCATGAGATAGGTCTAAGAGTCCAAATCCAACCCGGACACATTTTCCTTAAAAAGTTGACCAGTCTGTCTCATAGAAGTTGTAACGTTAATAACTTTTAATTATTGCTCCAAATCATGGACCGTTAGTGGCCACACGTTCCTAACCCAGGTTCCTATTTGGATATAAAGGGATCATTCAAATTATTTATCAATTTCGAGCGGAATTGAAAACAGTTCACTTTCTAAATCTGGCCAACAGCTTTTGCGCTTCCTACAAACGACTTCTTTAGTCCTTTAACTCTTCATTTCGTCTTTGATCTCATTTCCTCAACTTCTTATCCCTGCTTTGGCCTCTAATATCATCCTTGTACCTAATACCTTCGCATTAAACACACAAATTACAACTAAAAAGATATAAAAGTCTTAAAATTAATATATATATATATATATGTGTGTGTGTGTGTGTGTGTGTGAACTAGTTCTATTTAGCTTGTGTATATCATATGGGTATGAACCCTACACTTTTTTTTTATGTTTCATTGAATTTGGGATGTCTATTTAAATGAATTTTTCGTGATAGCTCTGTTTTTTGTGTTTGATATAATGCTTTTAGTCCTTGCGATGCGCGTATAGGGTTACCCCATTAGTAGTTGGATTGTCACCCTGACGGGGGATTCAATTATAGACAACACCACATAATTGTCTAGTGTGCGGTAGTGGTCCTGACGGGGTTGCCTAACTAGATAGTTAATAGGGTTTGATTTAACCATCAATCATTGTGCAAGGTCCCCTTACCCAAGTCATGTATTAGTGTTGAGGTTTTTTCCTAGCTACCCTGACGGGAGTTAGGAGGAATTTAGCATCCCGGCTATTACTTATATATAACAATTCTCCCTTAGACAATAAAGCTAGAACAAGTCCAGTGGGGATTACTTGCTAGTTCTTGAGCTAAGCTCTCACAAGTCTTCTTTTTCATACTTTATTTTATTTTCTTTTATATTAAGTAGTTTAACTATATTTAATTGTTTTAGATTCTTAAAAACCAAAAAATTATTTTAGTGTCTTGCGTATTACTTTAACAGTTCTTCTAGTTCACTTAGTATTACCTCTATTACAACCTTCTTTCGTAGTCCCTGAGATCGATCATTTGTTTTACTTACACATTACTTGCAAACGATTCGTTCACTTACGGAGAGTGTATCATAGTGTTATTATGTGTTTGTTGTATTATCTTATTTATTTATCACATCTTTGTCCCTACCACTCCTACATTTTCCTAACACTTCAAGTTTCCTGCAATTTTTTAGGCTATTTTAACACTATGTATGAGCTTAACCCATATCAGTTTATTCATCGATATCACACTGCGTTCTCTAGAAGCTTATGCGTATTATAAGGACCATAGCGCAATTTTTGCATAACTAAGGGACCCATATTTCTATTTTTTGCCTTATAAGTCCCAGACTTATGCAAAAATTGCACTTCGGTCCCTTTATTACGCAATTTTGTATACTTGTGACTATATTTTGTGTAATTCTTGCATAGTTTAGGTAGTGTAGGTGAAATAGGGACCTATTGTGATATTTTTTCATATTATAGGTCATGTGGTGGTTTCTGAATATTATAAGGACTATAGTTTAATTTTTACATAAAATAGTGTTGGCATATAGCCTCCCTTAATAGGTTGTTTTAATGTGACAAATCCTCTTATGATTAGTGTGCTAATCACTCTTGTTATATTCATCCTAACTTGCACTATTATTCATCAAAAACACTTTTCATACCATTCTTATTATATCTCATTACATTTTCTTTTATTCATATCTTTATGTACTCTGAGATATAGCTTTAATGTTCAACTACAATGTTTATAAGAATGATGTTATCTACAACTTTCGTGAAGAAGATTTATTGATCCGAGCATCATAGCATAAGTCAAATTCTTTCAAAGATACTTGGCGCGGTACACCGGACCAAGAATGCGGACCAGGGGGCGGTGCATAGGCTAGCCCGTCAGAGAGTTAGAAAAACTAACCGTTGAGGTGCGGTACACCGCAAGATACTTGCGGTACACCGCAAGGAAGGTTTTTCTGCACAAAGTTTAAGTCATAAGAAATATATCCGTTGGGAAATAAATAGATCCGTTGGACCCAAGCCTTATGACCGTTGGAAGCTATTTTCTGCTATAAATTGAAGCTCTTTGAAGGCTACAACCACACCAACTAATTACAAACATTAAGGGGCTTAATTGTTATCATTCAAGAAGGTGTCAAGAGCTATACATAGTCAAAATCAATCTTAGTGAGCTTATAAGTCCTTTCAAGGAGTTAAATCAAATAAGCCACAAGGTTCTATCTACTCAAGAGGAGTTTACATGCTACATAGTTTATATCCACTCTTTTAGGAGTTTAGGTACAAGCTTTTATAAGCACCCCCTTTAAACACTTTGTTTCTATCCTCTTAAGTCTAGGTCTTGTAATAGATAGATTAAGAGAGAATTCAAGTATAGGGAGTATACTTGGTGTCCTTGTGTTGTGATTACACAAGTGTTTGTCCTTCGTGTTATCGAAGAGGTTGTAAGGGTTATTGTGTTCTCGACCCGGTTAAGAGAGACACGGGAGCTTAGTGAAAAGCTTGAAATCCTAAGGAGGCTTCCTTAGGTAGTGGATGTAGGGAAACCGAACCACTATAAATCGCGTGTATCTTTCTATCCCTACTCTATTTACTTTCCGCACTTTATATGTTTGATAATATGCTTGCATGATTATTGTGATATTGATTATCTAGTTTATCTAACATATAGTCTTCTAGAGTAGTAAGATATTAGATTGTCGATTTACTTGTTATACTTATATATCGAACCTCTAACTTATCTTTTGCATGATCCTATAAGTGTTTGATATATTAAGTTGACTTAGAAGTTTTCACTTAAACTTATAATTGTCCAAAAGATTTTTTAATTAGGCATTAATCTTATTAGTAATCCTATTCACCCCCCCTCTAGGACTATCAAATAGGTCCCCTGTGGTCCCTTTATTATGCAATTTTGCATACTTGTGTGTATGTTTTGTGTAATTTTGGAATATTTTCAACAATCTTTCTTCAGGTTCTCCTGCTTCTCCTATATCTGCTCGCCATGATCCTTATCCAGATTTTGGAAAAAAGAAAGAGTGTTATTGGATGGGTTTTGCAACAAAATCCATCAAAAATTGCTAAGCAATCTGCTGAATTTATTGATAAGTCAATAACACTACTTTTAATGATACTGGAGACAAATTTTCTAAACCATTAGTAGAGTCTAGATTTCAAGCAAGTAACAACAGTGGTGAAATTATTAGTAAATAAGGCTTCACATATCCTTTTTTTTGCGAACGAGCTTAGAGATAGGGGCCGTGCTGACTAAGCGTAGTTTGTCTAATTTACTTTCTTATTTTATTCTTTTTTATATACGTTGGTTCCAGTATAGCTTTTCGCACACCCAACTAATCCCACAAAGAATATGCCCGCCCACCCCAAGCATACCCCCATGCACGTCAGAATAAGGTTACCCATGTTCTGAGAGGGATTCAAACCCTGTATCTCTTGGTTAAGAGACAGGGTCCTGGCTAGTTGAGCTAACCCAACTGGTTTCTTATTTTATTTCTGACGTGTTATGTTTGTCTGAGTCCAAGATTAAATACTAGTGTTGCGGATTTTGTTAAGTCATTGGGTTGTTTTGATAAACGGAGTTTTGTTGCTCTAGTATGTATTAAGGGTCTATCTAGGGGTATCTTATTAGTTTGGAAGGGTAGCATCTGTCTTTCTGTTTTATATTCATGTAATTTTTTATTTTGAATTAATGAACCTAAACACAAACTTTGGTATTTGGTACTTGGTTTTTGTCCATGCACCTAACAAATTTGAAGAACGATCCACACTATGGGCGAATATATCTAACTAGAATTACAACAACCTTATTCTCCCTTGGATCATAATGGGGGATTTCAACAACACCTCTACTCACAATGTGTAAAAAGTAGTAAATTTTCTCATATATCCTCTTTTAACAACTTTAATCTCTGATATTGCATTCGTCGATCTTCCTCCAAAAGGATGTGTATTCACTTGGTATAATCGTAGAGTGAATGAGGCTCATGTTAAAGAAAAATTAGATAAATAACTTTGCAACCAACTTTGGCTCAAACATTTCCCTAGTTAACTTCTTTCAGTTATGCCTGTTGTGGGTCTGATCATTCTCCTCTTCTTCTTGATTGTAAGCCTACTTTCTCTCAAAACCCTAAAAGATCATGTCTTGAATTTTTTTTGGGTGGTTGAGCCTACCTGTGAAGTTTTAGGATAGTTTACTTGGGGTGATTTTGGTGAGTATATCTGATGTCTTCTTTTTGTGATAGATTAATCTACTCACCAGATATCTTTTTGGGTGTTTATTGGGCCTAAGTAAGATTTTCCCTAGTATTCTGTTATTGTACTTTTCCTTATCATTTTGAACATGTTTCTATTTATTGATATTCTTGGCCTTAATTGTGTGTTAAGTGTGGAAATTTTTAGGTACATGGTTAACACAAGATGCCAAGATGATGCAGAGAAGTAAAAAAGTCAGGTCAAACTCCAAGCCAAGATGTGAAATGAGCTTAATGTCACTTTTGGAAAGTTAAAGCATTTACCAGAGAAGTCTTGATATCACATTGATTCAGTCACCATGATTAACTGGTCAGAGCTTTGGACTTAATTTCTTTTTATTTGGATAGAGATTGAAGTCAATGACACGTGAGAAGTGATGGAAATCAATTCAGAGTTGACATGAAAAACTTATGCCATTTGTTTCCACAGTGACTCAAACCAGTCCAACACTAGCTAGAAACAATTTGGGTTACTTTTTACCTATCTAAGTGAGCCCATGGAGGCCCCAAAATGTTTTTAGCTAGTATTTAAACACTTTATAAGCTCATTATTCTGAAACACTTATTATGATTTTTAGAGAGCGTCTGTTGAAGAGAGAAGGAGAAGGGCTTTTCAAAAAACCTCATCTATTTCATCATTCCAACACCATATCATTCTGATTCTTAGAGTAACTTAATTTTATTTTGTCTTTTAAACACGATTCCGCCATTATTTTTCTTTATTTTTCTTATATTAATATGAGCTAAACTCTCATTACTTGAGGATTGCTTAAATGTATGGACCTTAGATGATTATTATGATTTTTAATTGATTTTTGGATTTTACATTTAAATAAATATGGTCAATTCTATTGGGTATATGTTTGTGATTTAACCCTATTCATAATCTATCCAAATAGTGGGTAATATTAGTAATTAAGCTATCGTTCGGGAGGGGGAAGGGTTTAATTATGGAGCTATCATATACACGCTTGGTGTAAGTTATCGAGTCTTTCGGTCTTGACTAGCCAAGTAGTCAGTAGAGTTTGAACTAAATCGCGTCCAAAGGTATTCTAGGATAGCTTCTTATTCACCTGGCAGGGATTGGGAAGAAATTAGAACCCTACAAATACATATTTCCCAATTTGCCCTTATATCTAAAAACATAAAATAAATCAAATTCGGGAATTATAAGCAACACTCAAGCATATTGATGTCTCCCTATTTATGATATAATAATATAGGTTGGAGACATCATTTTAGGTGTTTAGGATTAATTAATTATAGATTTTTCTTCATATTTTAATAAATTCTTATTTCTTGTCTTGATTTGATAAATTATTATTTTTTAGAGCATATTTGGTTTAATTTGTGTGTTAATGTGAAGTTTAAAAGATATATGGATTATAATTAGATGCCAAATAAATTCTAAAGAAATAAGGAAAGAAGATATGGAAAGAATCAAGAGATAAAAGGAACGGAGATAAAATAGGAAATGAAAAACTACCATGTGAAAATGAAATTATGCATCTACTTTCATTAAAGTGAATATAACTTAAAATCGTCTTGGAATTTGGAAGAACATTAAAAAGTGTATACGTAGATCATTTTGCTGCGTCCGTTTCAATATAAAGTAGGTGAAAATCGAACCAATAACAAAGGAGTTATGATAAAAAAAGTGAGCTGTGTTTATTCTCTCCTATATTTTAGAAAACGAATTTGAATTGGAAAAGGATTCAAATTACTTTCCTTCGACCCAAGATTTCGACCTAGGGTTAGCTAAACACCTATGAATACATCTTCTTATCATTGTAAACCGGTCCTTGCCTCTCCTTAACTAGTCCTTAATATTATTCATCATAGAAGTCATTCAAGGGAAGCAAGTTGTCAGTATGTATCTTTATTTTAGTTTATTTCTTGTTAGGATGAACTAATTTTCCCATAGCTTGGGTTTCGCATATGTATAATCTTTGGATTCTAATTTCTTCTATCTAAGTTTATTTGGGAAAAACTTTTTTAAATTGATTCTAGCTTCTTAACTATATATTTGTTCTATGTGCTTTGACTAACTACCTGTCTTAATCTTGATCACGTTAGGACTGACTTAATAGTAGTTAGATGGTTACACGGAAGGGGTGTCTAATTATTGAAACATCACATAAGCGTCTAGTGTGCAGTAGTGATCCGGAAGGGCTTTCCTAACTAAATAGTCATTAGGGTTTGAGATTTAACCTTCGATCATTGTGTAGGGTCCCCTTACCCAACTTGTTAGGTCGCCACCTAAGTCCACCCTGAAGGGGGTTAGGAGGAATATAGAATCCTGGCTACTTATCTAAGAGCTTTAATCACCCTTATTAACTAGTATAAGAAGTAGAAGGATAAGTGCATACTAGCAAAACCTGAGCTATACTCTCTCATCTTTTTATTACATCTTTTATTTATTGTTTTGTTTTTAGTTTAATTAATTAATATTCTCCTCAATCAATCATCATATTTACTTTCCTTGTCTTTAATTCATTTCTACTATTATCTACTAAGCTTTTTTGCTAATCCATTCGTATAACACACTAAGTCCCTGAGAAGAAATCTTTGCTTATCATTAAAACTTGCGTACAACCTGTGATACTTGTAGTGAGTACCGTGTTTAGGTTAGGTGTTAGTTGCGTACAACCTGTGATACTTGTAGTGAGTACCGCATAAAATTATTCCTCATCACTAACAACACCGCTACACCATCATCAAGAAGGTATTATAAAAATTCACAACAAATCATTATACAACCACCAAAAAACTACTAAACGACCATACAATCGTGCATCAATCTCATAATATGAATTCACCCTCACCACTGTGATCAACACCACTCTGCGCCACAACACACCCAAGAAAACACACTTACACCACACAATTCTTACACCTTTTGTAAGGCAAGCAACACAAAAAGTCTCAATATTTCATATAATCATTGAAATGTACATTAATATTGATATAATGTTGTTTATACTCTAAAATTTTAATTTTAAATTTTTAATATGTGACTTGTTTTTGCATATATTTTATGTGAGTTAAAAATTGAACCGGAAGTGAAGGGCGAGAATAGGCTTTCCTTTTGTTGTTGTGTTGGGTGTTTGATGAAGGGTTTAATTATACAATTAGGTATTAAGAGCATTAATCCATCTAAAATTAGGCCAAGAAATATACTTATTTTAATTTTAGGCCTAATTTGACATATTTCTTCTACTTTTAGCTCAATTACTAAACCCCTTCCCTAAAATACCCTTTATGATCTTAAATAAACTATAATTATGTACAAAAATCACATAACTAACTCTTAGAAACAGAATTATCGTTCAAACATTCTCTCTCAAGAACACACACGACAACTAAAACACACTTCTAAAAATTTATCAATTTCACTTTTTTTGCATGAATTTTGAAGCCAAAACATCAACATAAACTAATAATCTAACAATATCAAGGAATTCAAGCTAAACCACAAGGTAATTAGCTTGAATCATCAACTTTTATGAAACACTTTTTTATAAAAAAAAATTGCAGATGTTTTTTTCCGAATCCTTTTTTGTAATTATCTCTAATTAATCGGTGTTAATACACATTTGTAATATAATATTTTAATTCACGTTGTTGTGTTTTTTTGTGTTTTCTTCTGTTTTCAACGATTTTACATTATTTCGAGTTACTTCATGTTCCTAGCATTGCATCGAATTCATTATTACTTGTTAGATACTCGTGATTCATTTTTGTATAAAATGCATTTGTATTTCTTGATTCTAGTAATTTTGTGCACTATTCAATTCATTTTTTATTGGTAATTAATCTTGCATTGAACCACGTATAGATCTTAAAATATGCATATGTTATTACATGTACCCTTGTTTATGGTGTTATGCGCTTAAATTGCTGTTAGTAATCAATAATAGAGTTGTTGATGCAAAATATACGTACAATAGTGTTGCGAATAGTACTTGCAGACTTGCTTTATCTACAATATTGTATTCGCATGTTTTCTTCTTTTCTATCTCACCTGTTTTGTGTGTCTTTGTTAGAAAATTTAGATAGATTCTAGTCAGACAATTATATTTTTATTTCAGTTTGGACGGTACAAGACGTTCTATGTGTTGGACTTGCTCATAAGCTATGCTTCAATTTACACGAACCTATACACAAAATAGAAAGAGTTGTATCTCATAATTCTTTAACTCTGTTACAGTTGCGGAGCCACGTTATCAATATATGAGCTCAAGCCAACCCTTAAAAAAAAAATTAAAAAAAAACTTTTTTATTAATGGAAACTTATTATAAAAAATTTAACAATTAATAATAAATCAATTATCTCAAATCTTAATTTTATTTTTATTCTAATTTTTAATATTTTATAATTAATTATGGGAAAATGACCCAAAAAATCAAAATAATATTATTTTCAGCCCAATAACATCAATGACAAAATTTCTTCCCAATAACATCATTAACTAAATTTTGTCCTTGATGGGAATCGTCCTTGACGGGAATCGTCCTTGACGGGAATCGTCCTTGATGGGAATCGTCCTTGACGGGAATCGTCCTTGATGGGAATCGTCCTTGACGGGAATCGTCCTTGACGGATAAACATGTAATCTTATAATAGTAAGTTAATGGATGATTCTTTGGGGCAAGTATAATATTATTTTGATTTTTTGGGTCATTGACCCATTAATTATAGTAAAAAGATTTAAACTAAAAATGATTTGATAGTTTTTTGTCATCATTTCGTTTATAAGACATTATACTTTTTCTATTTTATTTGAATTTTTTTATTTAATAATTAATGCATATATATAGATTTATTTCTTTCATATATGAAATAAAAATATATGAACGGAAATTTTTACTTTTTTTAAATTTTATTTTATTTTTATTTAATTGCTCTTGAATATTAATTATATCAAAAGAAAAAAAATACAATACTGAAGAGAATAATTTCTGAATAATTTTATTTATTTAATTATATTTCAAGATATACTTGTTTTATGTCATTTTATATATGACACGGATTGAAATTATTGTTTTTAAATTTCCTTTAACTTTAAGTCTACTCTTTTTTTTATTCTTGATTCGCCACTACTCTATTATACTTTTGCCTAACACTCCTAACTTTCTCTTGCAAAATGAGGAAATTTCAAAAACATGGATTTCAATGTATGGCACTCCGGAATCGAGGTACTGCCATTACTATTTATTGTGAAGTAGAGGTCGAGAATTCCGAAAACATACACAGGACGGTGTCTTCTGAGGACTCTTATTGATTTCTCGTTCTTCTCGACCTCAGATGTGTACTAGTTCAGATTCTTTTCAATCGAATGTGTCCTCTGATTGTTCCACTAGTACCGAGACCAAGTTATACGCAATACGCATGTAGTTGTCAATCTAAAACAAAAAGAGTGGTCAAATTATTTGTATTCGGTTGATCAATGTTAACTAGGTAGCCTTAAAGAGTTCCGTACGAGCCTCGTAAACTTCATCTCGGAGGTTAATTTTGGTAACGCTTTTGAGGTTTTTTTTGTTGCAACAAATTCTCCACAATCGGATGTACTTGGAAAGTCTACGCATTGCTAGATAAGGTTAATAACTTTACGTATATACATTCTTTCGTAAAAGAAAACACTTGCGGTAACATGTTGAGGAAATCGCGTAGCGATATGTTGTCTTCGCGTGTGCTTTCAGAATTGGTTCTCGAGGAAGTTGTGGGTAGACATGCCATAAATCCTTGGGATAGACATTACTTTATTTCGCATCAATTTGACTTCGAAAGTCTTGTATAAACGAGTCCGGAAAATCATAAGATATTCAATCTTTGGAGACTAGGACTTGTTCAATTACCTTCATTCCAGGTTGCTTAACAAGGGAGAATTAAGCCGACACGCACTTCAAAGGTAAGAGGAGATGTTAGAACTTTTATATGTAGGCTGTATTCCTTGCTTTTAATTTTATTTTCTTAAAGAGGTTATGCATGTTATTTAACTAATGATTTTGTGTTTTGAATAAATTGTTTGGTGTGATGTTAGGATATTTTATGGTATATCTTGAATGACCTGAAGAAGAAAACTAAACAAATTAAAGGAAGTTGAAGTTAAGGATGAATTAGGGCAGAGGTAATCAATTTCCTGTTTGTTCTATTATAAATCATCTACTTATACTAATTTAATTCATTCTAATTTAACACCTCATCATGGGTATTTGATGTACTTGTCATTCGAGTTTGGTAATGAACATATTAACAAAGATTGCTTTATGTTGTAAGATGTTGGTGATAAGCGCGCTTTTCTTAATTCTTGCACATAGATACATACTACAATACTTAATCACAAATTGCAAGTTTAAATAGGAAACCCGCTAGTAATAATGGTTGTGAGGAAATAATCTGATGATCTGATTCAACCAAGATGACTTTTGAAGGTGGCCATTTGCGTATCATAGCACCTTGTTGTTTCTCAGGAAGGAGAGTTTGATCACACATTGTCTTTATGTAAACACGTTTTACACTATCACCTTTATGCCTTCCTTCAAACCGTGCACTCGTTATTGCTTCCATTGGAATTTCCCGATGCAAAATCCTACTCAACACCTGCTCCTAATATCATACTACATAATAAATTATCACCAAAATTCTCTTCTACAATAAACATATATATTAATGTATAAATAAATATTGGTATACCTCCTGGAATATTGTTGAAGTGGGACAATTGATTTTTGTAGTCTCATTGTGGAGCTTGGCCTCCATTTTCCCTGCAGGAGCTCCCTACATATTTCAGATGAACATAAGATATACATATACAAAGGAGTACTACAAGTCTACCAAATTGAGAGCATGTTTGTGATACATTATTTCTATATTTTTTTTTATTACTGAAAATCTTAATTGACGTTTCTATATTAAAAAAAAGAAAAAAAAATGAAAGATCTTACCATTTCTATGTCATGTTTAGTGACGAAACCATGTTTCAACATAGTTGCAGCAACATAAATAGCTAACTTGATTTTCTTACTAAACCTGTGACTTATATCAGTCACACTTACCCCACCTGCACTATAACCTACCAAAATTACCTGCAGACCATTGATCAATTAGCAAAATAGGGTCAGCCAGTTTTTTTAGTTGATTGCACTACAAGTCCTTCTATTGTGTAAAAATTGTACTATAGGTACCTTTATTAATTTTATGTGTATATTAACATACATTTCTTAAGGAGTCAAAACAGAATTTTTAGAAAGTTAGGGGTTGTGGCTGCGTTATTGATTAGCTCCTTCAGTCTTCATCTTAAAATTCTAATTAACTGTGCATGTCAAATATGATAACGGATAATATTGCTTTCAGATCGTGATTTTACCATTATATATGCCTAGTGGTTAATTTATTCAAATGCTATATAGATAAAATGTTACCTTTTCGTCATCGGGAAGTTTTGCAAAGAAATCAACGAGTGGCTTGTTATAGTCATGAAAGGTTAGAACAGACGAAGAATTGGTGGGATCAATTCCAGAACCTCTAAGATCGATAGATGTAACGTTATATCCCGAGGCCTCCAAAAGAGCTTGGATTTTGAACCAAGCCCATGCTCCACCTCTAAAACCATGAACTAGAACGAAGTGTGGTTTGGGACTCATCTTTGGCGTCATGACAGGTTTACTCTCAATGGCAACTCGTCTATTACTATTATTATTAACTTTAGCATCTAGAAAGAAAAAAGAGAGAGCACATGTAAGAAGAAGAAGAGAGAATAAGATGAGATAGAATTTTTTTCTAGGAGACATATTTATTCTGGTACATGAATTAGCATGAAGGGATGTTGTGGAATTTATAAGCAAAAATTACACTTAATTTGGGTTTTGATAATTACCTGAACGCTAATACTTGTCAATATAATACCAAACATGAAGCATTTCTTCATTTGTAACCATTACCATTTAAGGTAATTTTGTTCATAATGTAGACTTTAATTCCAATAATGCATGATGCATATAATTTGCAAGATGAAAAACATCACGGGTTGCTTTTGAAAAAATAAAAAAGATATCACGTGTTAATTTCATTATCTAATAATTCTTGCTTTGATGATTTAGTTGAGTTTTGAAATAAAGCGAGAACTTTTAATAAAATCGAGATTAGTTTTTTTTAAACAAAAGGCTAAATTTGATTATTCTTTTAAGAGTGATGGATGTACTCAATTGTTTCATGGACTTATGAAGAGTAAACAACAGAAATGCTTTATTCCTAATATTTTGCGTGCAAATGGAGAATTATCACATTCAAGGGTCCAAGTTTATGAAGTTTTTCTTAATTATTTTCAAGAGTTATTTGGAGTTAAGGATACTATAACACAAGTTAACCCTTATGTGTTAAATCATGGAAGTAAACTTTCCTTTGAGTAAGGTGAAGAATTGTGTCGAGAAATAACTGATAAAGAGATTAAAGAGGCTATTTTTAAAATAGCTAATGATAAAGCGCCCGGACTCGATGGATTTTCATCTCCTTTTTTCAAGCATTTGTGGGATATTATTGGGGAAGATTTCATTTTAGCCGTACGTGAATTTTTTTAATTCGTATTTTTCGTTTCGTCAATTAAATACTACGATAATTGCTTTGATATCTAAGATTGATGATCCAAAGTCTGTTGAGCATTTTCGCCCCATTTCTTTTTGTAATGTGATTTATAAATCAATAACTATGATAATGGCGGAGCGAGTAAAACCGTTTTTAAATAATTTAGTGGATAAATCTCAAAATGCATTTGTGGAGGGACGATCTATGGTTGAGAATATACATTTAATGCAAAAGCTTTTAAGGGGTTACAACAATAATAGTAGCTCCTCGAGATACACGATAAAGATAGATTTTAGAAAGGCGTATGATTCGATATCTTGGGAATTTCTTCATGAGGTTTTAAAAGGATTAAATTTTCTGGAAAAATTTGCTAATTGGATTATGGCTTATGTCTCGTCTCCTTATTATTCGGTGGCTATAAATGGTGAAACGCATGGATTCTTTAAAGGCGATAAAGGCTTAAGACAAGGTGGCCCTGTTTCTCCTTATCTTTTTATTCTTTGTCTTGAATATTTCTCTAAACTCCTAAAGAAAAATACAAGCGTTAACTTTAATTATTATTCGAAATGTGAAAAGGAAAAGATTACACATTTAGCTTTTGCGGATGATTTAATGCTTCTTTCAAAGGGTTAAAAGGTTCGATAAAAAATCTTATGGATAGTCTAAATGTTTTTGGACATTGTTCGGGACTCCGATTAATTGTTGAAAAATCAAATATTTATCATATTGGGGTCTCAACTGATGATTTAGTAAATGGGGTAGAGCCAAAACAATTCGAGAAAAAGGTCATGCCTTTTTTCTATCTAAGGGTCACTTGGTTCATTCGTCTTGTTACCAAGAGATTACAAACCTCTTTTTAAATAATTGGAAGGTTATGTGAGAAGTTGGAGAGCTTACTCACTCTTTTTTACGGGAAGATTGGAACTTATAAGATCGGTTTTTTTAAGGGGTGATATGTTTTTGGTTTACTATATTCCGGTCCCGGTTGGAGTTATAGATTGAATCATTAGTATTTGCCGTAATTTTTATTGGGATAATAAACCACCTCAAGTTAGTTGGAAAAAAATATGTGTGCCTAAAGAAGAAGGTGGACTTGGATTAAAAGGTTTAGAAGCGTGGAACAAAGCATTACTTTTGGAAATGCTTTAGAAATTTGTTGATAAAAAAGACTCGCTTTGGATTAGGTGGATTCATGAGGAGTATTTTAATACTTGTGGTTTTTGGGAGTGGAATCCTAAAAAGAGTAATTCCCCTCTTTTGAAAAATGTTTAGGAGCAAAAAGAAATTATTCGAGGATCTTTAGGAGAAGAAGGAAGAGAAAGAATCTTGGCTTTGTGGTTTTCATCCGAAAATGTGCGTCAATCAACATATGAGGTATCTAGTAAAGAGTTTTATGATGTATATAAAAAAAACCATTTGATTTATTTCGTCGTAAAACTTTTAAATGGCTACCAAGGAGATCAAATGGTGTGTATTTTCCATATTATTTTCCTTATTCCCTCGTCATTCCTTTATGGATGAGAGTGGGTTATTATCTTGTATGAGTTAGTTGTATTTTGCTCCTTTGTTGCTACCTTAAGCTTTCGGGCCTAGGTAGGTAACTACTTTGTATAGTGTACAATTTTCCTTTTAATACACCCGTTTACCCAACCCAAAAAAAGTAAGGTTGGGTATCATCCAAAAAGAAATCATTCAAAAATTATCCATAATGTGGATCATGGGTGGTTTAGTCATGCAAGAGAGAGAGAGAGAGAGAGAGAGAGAGAGAGAGAGAGAGAGAGAGAGAGAGAGAGAGAGAGAGAGAGAGAGAGAGAGAGAGAGAGAGAGAGAGAGTATCTAGGAAAGATAAACTGCATGATTAACCCAAGATCCACATCATGGATGATTTTTGGGTGATTATTTTCTAGGTGATACCTAACATTACTGTATTATAAAATAAATAATGTTATACTATTGAAAATATAAGATCAGAATATAAATAAAATAAAATTTCAAAGTAGGAAAAAACTCAATTAAAAGATAAACTAAATAACAACAAGTCATCAACACTCTTAACGATCCAATATATAGGACAATTCGAGAATATCCAGACCCACCTAACAGAATTCAGAAACGTCTCGTCAACCAATCAAATGTCATCTAAAATCGGTAGAGATCTTCAATCTGTAGCTTTGGTGGGAGACTTGGTGACTTAGATCATAACTAAATTGTCACTTTCAACCAAACACAAACAAAAAGTAATGGTCTAACATACAAAATAGTACTTCTGATTGACAAACATTCGCTAGTAAAAAATGTAAAAGAAGTTGCAAGACTAGTTTTCCCACAATAATTCTCTCATGGTCTCTACCAATTGAACATGTAACTACTCCATGAGGCTTACGACTTCATCTATGTTGAACTTAGTGGTACCCTTCAAAGTAAGTGTTCAAGTAAATAATTTAATTGTAACCTAAGCATCATGGAAAATAACATGGTAAAGGGGGAGCATGCAAAACATGAGCAAAAAATCTGACTATGCTATTATTTAGTTGAATTAGAATAGTAGGCACATTTATATTTTCTGTTCCATAATAAATTTATTTTATGCCAACCAGATAGACCAACATGTAAAGGCTATCAATAATTTCTTTCATCTTAGCACCATTCTTTACGCAGTTGGAAGTAAGGTCCACAAGCCACCAACCAAACCGAATCTCCTTAGAGAGAGACACACTAGTAAGAAGAGAAGTCTTAAGCCACATGCATCGAAACAACATGTGTTCAGCTTACTCGCCAGCTAGGTGACATATGTTGCAGTTAGGGATACCACAAACCTCCTATGCAATCTATTTTGTTGCGTTGGAAGAGCATTAAGGCACGTTTCACAGAGATTTTTTTAAGTGGATGAGGTAGTGAGCCCTTCCATATCTTATCCCAGATCTCTAGGACGGAGGTGGGGGTAGCTCCACCTATACGATCTAGTGACACTAGGAATTTTAGTGCTTTCTTATATCCTTTCTTCGATGAGTATATCCAGTTACCAGAATGGAGTCAAATCAGTCGGTTGGGCCACGATGGACAAGGGAGAGGGATATTGTGTACTAGTTAAGCACTTTTCACTTCCATGACCTAGGTGATTATTGGAGTTCAATATTTTAGTTTTTGGATTAATAAGTTCGGAAAATTTTGTAGGAAGGTTGTACAACGAAGGAGTTGGGGATCACCCTTGGAGCCAAGAGTCTTGCTAGATGATATTGTAGAGTCATCCCCATATACAAATGTGCAAAATCTCGAAGAAACTCTTTTACCTTGATTATGCTACACCACGAAACGTTCTTCATAAACGTTCTGTCAATAAAAAGAAACTTGCACGAAACCCGACAAGACACGCACCAAAAGCCACATGACAGCTCTCGAAAGTGCGGGTTAAAGGGTCAATTTGTAATGAAATTTGAGAAGTAGGATTGATAACTTTCAACCTCTCGAAATATGCCCAAATACTTTTGTACGATAACCAAATGTCTCCATAGAGCGGATTTCTTGCTTTTTGCATGGTAGCGAATGCTACTTTGTAGGATATATCATACACGTAACTAATCTTTAAGACAGATGATTATATCATTAGGTGTAGTTGTTGGCTTACGCTTAACTTCACCCAAGATTAAATCCATAACGATATCCTAAGAAAGACGATTCATAATGAACCAAAAATTTATAAATAACAAAAAAATTTGTTCCATCTTTCTGAATTCAACAAAAACCTGAGATTCCATATAGAGGAAAACCTAAAAGGAAAACAATTACAATCAATAGAATGATGTGATCAATCATCAAAGCATAATGTAACATTTAACAACAAAAATCCACTGAAACACAATGCAACACCTAAAAGCTAACATCTAACAAAAAATATAACAGAATGAAACACAGTGCAATAACTAACAACAAAACCATTAGTTGTAACAGTTGTAACAAGTCAGTAGAGTGATGTGATCTATCCATCGAAGTAGAGTGTAACACTTAACAACAAAAACTCATTGAAGCATAATGCAACAACTAACAATTAACCAAAGAAATGCAATAATTAACAACAAAATTCAGTTCTTGTAACAACTATAATAAATAAAAACAGCAATTAACAAAGATCAACAGGGTCAAGGTGATTAGATGAAGCCTATTAACATACATGTAACAACTGTGGAAGCAAATTCAAACTAAAATTTAACAAGCGAAAACAACAAAATTTCCAGAACAATAAAAGAAAAGAAAAAGTAAAGAAATCTCTTCACACTCACCTTCCCACCAAACAGCGCCGCTCTTCTGTACAAGAAAACCGCCACCACTCGTAGACCATTCTCCACTATCATCAATCCGGCTTGGCTACTCCATCAACAATCAAAGAACCCAAATTAAGGTAGAAAAATAATTTTACCATTGAACTCTAAAAAATTAAATTATTTTTAATCTAATCTATCACTTTTACAATTTTTCAGGAATCGTCTGATTTAAGTATAATGGTTTATTATATTTTTATACAAATCCTAGAATGGCCATTTATGACCGTTGGAAGCCTTTTTATGAGAAGTGATAGCGCTGAGAATACAAATCATTTTCTTCATTCCCTAAGCTTGTTCCTACGGCTATAAGCAGAAGCAGCATTACCAATTATGGGTTCAGATTCTTTCATCAACTCAATCCTAAGTTTTATAGAAATTTTTCCAGTGCCACAGCATCTGGAGAGAAGGAGGGAATAAAGATTCTGGTGAGTGGTGGGTCCCACGCTCAGAAAATGGTTGGTATATGGCTCTTTGCTTCTGCTTGGGTGTATAGTATGGTTGTACTCAGTGGAGTAACCCGATTGACTCGGTCTGGTTTATCAATGACTGATTGGAATTCACTGGTTGCCTTTCTCCTATGTCAGATGACGAATGGGGTGTCGAATTTAAGAAATACAAACAATCCCATGAATATAAACGGTTAGTTCAAATAGGTCGGTCCTTATAGTATCTGGTATTATGATATGGATCTTAATTTGTTGCAGTGTTAATAATGGAATGAGCATTGAAGACTTTAAGTACATATACTGGATGGAATATGCACATTGAATGTGGGGAAGGGCACTAGGGATCATGTTTTCCCACCATTTTCATATTATCTTCACAAAGGGTATATTACCGTAGAGCATTGCTATATATCACCCATTTTTGCTTCACCCATTTATCACCTACTATGTGTCATCTAATGTGCCATTAAACAAAGGAAAGAGAAAATAATCATTTAAGAGAGAGAAACGTTTTTATTGGTGTTTAAAACCTTCTAATACATGGGTGAAGCAAAAAGGGGTGATATATATCTTTACTCATTACTGTAGGACTTGTACTCAGACTTGCAGGGCTTTTTGGTCCAGGAGCTGCACAAGGAATGATTGGATGGTGGATGGTTAAAAGCGGTTTAGAGGTGAAAAACACAAAAAACTTTGAGTTAAATTTCACTATATTAATATTAATGTGTAGAAGAATGTTTTGTCAGGACCATCATGTGAGTATAGTGAACCAAGAGTGAGTCCACTTGCAGCTCATCTTACTTCAGCCTTTGTAATTTACGTGGGCCTTTTATGGACCGCTCTTTCTGTGGTGATGCCTGAGCCACCAACGGCTGATACAGTTGCATGGGTCCGTGGGGCCGCAAAAGTAAAGAGACTTGATCTACCTGTAAGTGTCCTTGTTGGAATTAGAGCTGTCTCAGGAGCATTTGTAGCAGGAAATGATGATGTATGTATCTATTATCTATTATCTCTTTGTATATTTCGTGAAATGAAATAAATATTATTTTGGATTTTGGTACAGGGACGTGCATATAATACCTTTCCTAAAATGGGTGATAAATGGATTCCTGATGATGTAAGTATGACACCACTCTTGCTCAACTTTTTTGAGAATACACCAACTGATCAGGTACCCACAATATAGGTTTTCACTTTTTAGTTTTTTACCTTACTTTGGTTTTGATTTATTTATTGTACAAGGACCTATAGTGCAATTTATGATAATATTGGAGGGACTTATAATTTTGAATTTGTACAGCTTGACCATCGTACACTTGCAACTGCTACATTAGTTTCAATAGGTGGCCAGGTGGATTGTGGTGGAAGACTAGAAAACTTGATATACATTCTGCAATAAAATCTTTGATTCGAACGCCATGGCTGCTCTACAGGTACTTACAGAAAAATTAATATAGGGACTTATATTGCAATTTTTGCATAATAATTAGCAAATTGTTGATTTTTGAATTACAAGTAACGCTGGGAATATCAATTCTGTTGTCATATGTACCGGACTCATTAAAATCGGCTCATCAGGCTGGAGCTTTAACACTTTTTACTCTCATGATTTTGCTTAATCACACTACTCGAAGACCTTCATTATCACTTCTTAAGACTTTGCCTTCCATAACCAAAACAACTTGATATTTTCCGTCCGAAAAATCATTAATATATAATTGACAACATTTTATTGAGTTGTCTTAGATTATTTCACTTGTATAGGAAAATTGTAACATTTATATGCTAAAAGCTTCTTCTAGCACCAGAAGGTGAAGTACGACCAAATTTAACCAAAGATACCTTCAGTTTATGGGGCCAGTTTGGCCTTTGTTTGGGAGTTATGACAAATAATATCCAATTTGGGTATATATCTTAATTGGTCCTTTATCTTTCTCTATTATGATAGTTTAATGCATACCAGTTTAGTCCTTTATCTTTTAGACTTTGTTACAATCTGTTACTTTCATTCCATATCTTGCTTATGACCCAAAACTAAAACCAAAAATTGCGTATCCTTTAAAATCATTTAGTTTTTTATCTTTACATTTTGGCTACTCATTTTCATATGGTTACTTCATCATAGTTAGAGTTATGTGTCACCATATTATTGCTTGCTTTTTTGTCGCAATTTCTATATAAAATAGAAAACGTCATAATTACAAGCAAAGAAAACCTATACCTTAACCGGTAACATCATATGAATGTAGGAAAAAATTCCCCCTTGCTCGAGACATTCATCACTTTTGACATGCTTTGCGAGACTATCATCCCTTTCATTAAAAAGTTTTTGGATGATGACTAAACATATATTTACCAGCAATAATACTACAAGTCTTGGCCAGTGGTTGTGATGTTCAAGTGCAACGAGGGTGATGTATTGATAGAAAAGATGTGGGGAGGCGAATAACGATACTATTGTTTGTGGAGGTTGTGATGGGACGGGGTTGTAATATGAAATGAAGGTACTAGTGGTTTTGGGCTATGAGAGCCGGGATTTTGGGCTAGAAGATGGTAGTGGATGTAAAATGGTTGTGAGGTATTGAACGGGAAAGAGATTAGACCGTGAATGGTATGGATGGTTGGGAATGTGGAGTTTAGGGTAGAAGAGCGACTGATGAAGAAGATGAGTTTGATGTTTTAAAAAAAATTAAAAAAATTCAAAGTCATACTCGGTGACATGGAAAAATGGTCCATGTGGTGCTCATGTGGAGTTGAATAATGGTTGACAGACATAAAGTGGAAAAATAGGTCAACTGTGTCACGAAAAATTAAGATAAAAGGTCATTTCGAGATTTTTGGTAAATCAGGTCCGTAAGAATCAAATGCCTTATAGATAGAGGGTCATGGTGGGCTTTATCCAAAGTAAAATAACAAAGGGACTAACTCTCAAGAAAATGGGGTGAATAGCATGTTGGATGGAAAAGGCTCGAGGAATTTGCTATGAAAACACAAGGGAACTTTCCCTATCGCTCTTAACCTATCTATTTCTTCTCTCAACAGTTTGTAATTGTTAGGTTCGCGACCATGATATTTATGAAAGTGACAATACTTAGTGGGGCCTCTCGACTTGGTTTCACAGAATATTTTAGACGTCCACCTTACTTGTGAGTTATTTTTTATCTGACACGGGATTATGAGTTGGGTTTGGTCAGGTTGTTGTGGACGCTAAAATTTTCCTGTTTCCCAAGACTGACCGAATTTCGAGTGGCCTTTATTTTACCCTAAGTGGCCAATATTTTCGTGTCTCTTTTGGTAAGAGCGCTCTTCGGATGGGTTTTTCTTTCTCGAACTCTCTCATGCAGTTTTCTTCGGGCCTCTTCAGATTTTATAAAGATATGCAAATGGGGCTGAGAAGCCAAATATACCTAAAACTTATAGTCAATTAATCCTAGACTAAAATCATGATAAACTATAGGTTGATATGAGCCCTCTATATTTTAAATGACATTGAAGAAACAATCCATAAGATTGTATATCTCCTCTTCTTTAGACGAGATCAATTAAGGAAGAATTTGTTTGAGGAATCTTTTGGCTCAGGAACCAAGCTCACAGTTTGTCGGTAGTATGAATGAAATTCTCAGTGGAGTGTGGATCTAACTTGTAATACCATAGTTGAGCATTACTAGACAAAGTCTACAAGGCAGCTCAATAGTAATTTGCATCTGACCCTATGCAAATTCTGTATATCTTCAGATTGTATCAACATGTGTGTTGGGATTTGATGATCCATTAGATGTACTAATGGTTGTCAACTTGAACTTCTGATTCATATTTGTATCAATTATTTCCCAAGTAAAGGGTCTCGTCAATTTCATCACATATATATGTTTGAACGGAAATCCCCTCTACTGCTCTTTTGGGATTCTCCTTTGTAAATAATCATCGCGATGATCTAGCCCTTCTTGGCTCCGATCTTTATACACTAATCTTTTGGGTCTTCTTGGTGCTTCGGTGTGTATGTTTCATCTTTTACAAACAAGACAATCTCGGATATTGATGACTAGGGGCTCTGTTGTGAATACGATGGCTGAGATGGAAGTTGACCTAGAGATTGTCGCAGAAATCACAAGAAGTACTGAGTAGTCCTCGAATAGAGCATCCTGGCTTCTACGAATAAATCATTATTCGGTTTTTGTGGGTCCTCTGATGGAAAAGTGTGGTTCTTGGCATGGGGAGTTAGGTTTGTACTATTTATTTGCGGGTCTCCATCATTGGATAAGCAATTCTATTTCAGCATTCAACGCGATGAGCGTCGCTGCTTCCATCTTCGCATGTTTTGATATATCTAGCCTAATCTGGCTTTTCTCAATGGTTTCTCTATGGGTTTTAAACTTTTGTTCCCACAAACGACGCCAAATGATAGAGTCTGGAATGGCTGATCAATAGAAGTACATGCATGGTGAATCTTCGGTTGGCGTCGTTGGTGAGGCTTTGATGTCTCCTCATTTGTGATAGATTAATGTTAGGATGAGCCATCATTTTAAGTGATTTAGAAGTCAATAATGTCGATTTTCTTGAGTTTTAGTGCACTTTCCTATTTTGAGTCTTGATTTGTAGAATTATTGTTTTTAGAGCATATTGGGTTTAATTGTTTATTTAGTGTGTAGCTTTAAAGATAATTATGGAGCTTAATTAGAGTCCAAGTCAAAGACAACAACTTATGGAAAGAGATTTGCATGGTAATTGGAGATAAGGAAACAATTGCTAAAAAGATGGAAAGGAAAAGCTGCCTAAATCTGGGATTCTGCATACACGTCCAAAGATAGGCGTTTTTACCTAAGAAATAGACCGGATCTGATGATTTCCTTCTATATGGTCTAGATAATTCTGTTTCGATTCTTTTGGTATCTTATGGAGCTCAATCCGACCAATAACGAAGAAGATATGCTCAAAACGGTCCAACAGTGTTTATCTTTATTTCCATACGAATTTGAGTTGGGCTAGAAGTCCATTACCTTAACTCTTCCTCAAGAAAACGAATTAGGTCTTCTAAACACCTATAAATACACCCTTATATCACTTGTAAATCATCCTTGCCTCATAGTAATTAGTTCTTAAGGTTTTATTCTTCCAGTTTATTGTAGAGAGCAAGATGATGTCTTTTGTAATTTCTTTTAGTTTATTTCCTTCAGGTATGAACTAAACTCCCCATAGCTTGGGTTTTGCATATGTATAATCTATGAATTCTAATTCTTCTATCTAAGTTTCTTTGGGAATTATATGTTTTAATTTGATATTAGCTTCTTACTTTATATTTGTTTATGTGTTTTGATTTATTGTCTTTCCTAGAACTGGTCACTTTAGGATTGTTTTAAGAGTAGTTAGATGGTCTCCTTGACAGGGTGTTTAACTATTGAACCACCATATAATGTCTAGTGTTGATAGCAGTTCTGACAAAACATACTTCTAACTAGATAGTCATTAGGGTTTGTTTTAACCACCGTATCACCAAGATTGCAGTATTTGCTTAGGGCCTTAGTGGCGTTTGATAACCCTATTTGAAATCACTTCTTGGTTGTGACGTAGCCCCCTTAGTCGCTCTCAAGGTCTAAGCTTGGGGAATTTAGAATCCTGACTAAGTATACCAAGAGCTAATATTCTCCCTTATTAACTAGATCTATAGATAGAATTAGAAGGATTAGTGCATATTAGCAAAACCTAAGCTATATTTCTCATCTCATATTCTTCGTATTTTATTTTATTTGTCTTTATTTTCTTAGTTTTAATTGTTAATCTCGAATTCCTACTTGCTTTGCTTTTCTGTTTTCTAATTATTTACTTTTACTCGTTATTTCTACTCACGCGATTAACACACTTAAGTCCCTGAGAACGAACTCTATTTATCATTAAAACTTGCATACGTCCTGTAATACTTGCAGTACTGTGCCTGTCTAGGGTGAGAGTGCGTAGTTTCTTGGCTTAATTTTATCTTATTTTTATCACACCCTAGGCGACACGGAGTTAGCTACAGAAGGCGCGGGGTACCCTCCGGTACACCGGACCCTAGTCCGCAGCCCAGGAACACGAGCCACGGGGTCCTACCACGGGTCTCATCCAGTGAGCAAAAATTTTCGAGCATCAGATGTCGCGGACTACCCTGCGGTACACCCCATGGTCCGCAGGGGTAGTCCGCAGCGCCGCCAGAGAGAGAGAAAGTTACGGGATTTGTGTATAAAGGAGGTATTATGCTTTTAGTTCCGAATTTTATAACCCCAAACCCTCTTTTTCTTCTCCAAAACTCTCGTAACTCCATTGAAGCTCATCAAAACCTTCACCAATCACCAAAACACTACCCAATCATCAAGAAAAACACATCAACCCTTCTCTCCACATCATTACAAGAGAGAATCAAATACCCAATCCTCACCAAATCCATTCAAAGAATCAAAGCCAAATTTTCAAAATTCATCCTACAATTTCTTAAATCCAAGCCAACCCATTACAAATCCACCTCACCCACATAGAGATTAATCATCAATTCATATTTCCTAAGCCAAAGCAAGCTTGTTCAACCATTAATTCAAGAGTTAAATTTCAAGGGTTGCTAAAGCTTTGAGTTGGGGGTTAATTGAGAATTACTAATAGAACAACAATCTTAGCTAACAAGAGGGAGGTGAAGAGCAACAAGGGATTGGATTTAAACAAGAAGAAATCAATTGACAAAGGTGCTAGTTCTAAATCAAAGGGTAAAGATAAAGTGAAGAGTGGGAAACCTTCGTATGATCGTAATGGTAAAAAGCTTTATTATTATGCAAAGGAGATAACACAACCTCAACAAGATCTTATACCTATAGAGAAAGTGGATACTTCAAAGGCCTTGAAGACTTCTGCAGAGAAACATGAAAGTCCTAGAGGGGGGGTGAATAGGATTACTAATAAGATTAATGCCTAATTAAAAATCTTTTGGACAATTATAAGTTTAAGAGAAAACTTCTAAGTCAACTAATATATCAAACACTTATGGGATCATGCAAAGGATAAGTAAGAGGTTCGATATATAAGTTTAACAAGTAAAACGAGTTTCTATTCTCTTACTACTCTAGATGGCAATAGGTTGATTAGCTAGGCAAACATTATTACGATATTTATACTAGCATGTAATCAAACATATAAAGTGCGGAAAGTAAATAGAGTAGGGATAGAAAGTACACAACGATGTATAGTGGTTCGGTTTCCCTACATCCACTACCTAAGGAAGCCTCCTTAGGATTTCAAGCTTTTCACTAAGCTCCCGTGTCTCTCTTAACCGGGTCGAGAACACAATAACCCTTACAACCTCTTCGATAACACGAAGGACAACCTCTTCGAAACCACGAAGGAAACTCTTGTGTAATCACAACACAAGGACACCAAGTATACTCCCTATACTTGAATTCTCTCTTAATCTATCTATTACAAGACCTAGACTTAAGAGGATAGATACAAAGTGTTTAAAGGGGTGAAACTACTTTGCTAGATAATCTCCTAAAGAGTAGATATAACTATAAGCATGTAAACTCCTCTTGAGTAGATAAAACTTTGTGGCTTATTTGATTAACTCCTTGGATGAGTTGGATAGGACTAATAAGCTCACTAAGATTGATTTTGACAATGTATAGCTCTTGACACCTTCTTGAATGATAACAATTAAGCCCCTTAATGTTTATAATTAGTTGGTGTAGTTGTAGCCTTCAAAGAGCTTCAATTTATAGCTAAAAATTGCTTCCAACGGTCATAAGGCTTGGGTCCAACGGATCTATTAATTTCCCAACGGATATATTTCTTATGACTTAACTTTGTGCAGAAAAACCTTCCTTGCGGTGTACCGCAAGTATCGTGCGGTGTACCGCACCTCAACGGTTAGATTTTCTATCTCTCTGACGGGCTAGCCATGCACCGTGCCCTGGTTCGCATTCTTGGTCCGGTGTACCACGCCATAGGTCCGGTGTACCGCACCAAACATCTTTGATAGAATTGACCTATGCTTTGATGCTCGGATCAATAAATCTTCTTCACGAAAGTTGTAGGTAACATCATTCTTATAAACATTGCAGTTGATCATTAAGGCTATATCTCAAAGTATATAAAGATATGAATAAAAGTATATGTAATGAGATATAATAAGAATGGTATGAAAAGTGTTTTTGATGAACAATAGTGCAAGTTAGGATGAATATAACAAGAGTAATTAGCACACTAATCATAAGAGGATTTGTCATATTAAAACAACCTATTAAGGGAGGCTATATGCCAACAATCTCCCCCTTTTTGATGATGACAAATCCTTCACTAAAACACCTTAGGAATGATATGAAAGTTTAAGCACTAATGAAATTAAGCTCCCCCTCACAATAAGCATATAAGATTTGAGATGCATTTGTGAGATATAAAAAGTGCAATTTTTGAAAGTTTTAGTGCACACATATTTCCCCCCCCCCCTTTGTCTTCATCAAAAAGACGGGGTAAAAACAACTAAAAATAGAAGAGCTAAAACTCAAGTGAATAGATTTTAAACAACGATTCTAAGAGTGTGCAAGAGTTTACGGATAAAAACAATATTAGAAAGAGATGCACAAAGATAGATAATTGTAAGAGCTAAGAGATAGAGACTTTTTACCAACTCCTTGATCGATAGATTTTCATTTCATATGCTTTCTAATGACACAAACGATTAGTTGAAATATATGAGATAAATGATTAGGCTAAGCATTTGAGTTTTTAAATATGATTTAATAAAAACTCCCCCTTACACAATGCATAGAGTTTCTTTCAATTTGTAAAAGTTTGATCTACAATTTCTCCCTAAAAAAATATTTGAAATCATTTTTAAGAAATTTAGGGGTAAAATGTAATTTTTTGAAAAGTATAGGTGACAAAAATTAATTTTCAAAAAGTTTTAGGGACTCAAAAGCAATTTGAAAAATCTTTTAGGGACCTAAGTGCATTTTTCAACCATTTTAAGAACAAGGACAAATAGAACAAACTATAGGGACTAAAGAGCAATATAAAACAAGATCAAGGATTATAGATGCAATAGTACCTATATCATCAAAGAAAAAGTTAGCAACAACAACACATTTAAATAATATCCCAAGCATAAAAATTTAGCATCTAACATTCAAGATAAAAACAAAACATACTTAACCAATTATCCAAGTTAAACACAAAGCATCCTAAACCATTATCCAAATAAAACCAAGTAGCAATAATATCCTAAATGTCCAAAACACGGACCCAAAAACAATTAAAGCATAAACACCACATACTTAGTCCAAAACAACCACAATAAAACACATAAAAACCAAGAAGGATAAAATGAAGAATAAAAACACCCAACACGACCAATTAACGATTTTCCCGGGGAGAGCGGCTTCTAGAACGGTGGCGAGAATGTGACACATCATCTTTAATACACGAGACATTGTTTTTCACACAAGTTAACTCACTAGCAAGATGTCCTAATTTCTCTTCTAAAACCCCAATTTTTCTTTCTAATTTTTCTTCCAAAACCTCGAATTTTCTACCCATATAATCCATAAAACGAGTTATTGTGCTTTCAAAACGAGATGGATTAGGAGGATCCTCATGAATGGGTTGGCTTTGAGTAGGCTCATTAGGGATAGGATTTTGTTGGGCCGGGTTATCCAGTAGTTCAAGTGAGTTAAGCTCCGGACCGAAAGTTCCTTATTTTGCTTGTAAGATACGATTACGAATTGAAGCATCCGAAATACGATTAATATGTGAATGCGAAACATAGGTGTTATTATAGATAGCAAATTTCATTCTCTTAATCGTGCTATAATCAAAACACCAAGCTCTATCTATTGGTCTCACATTAGTTCCTCCTAAAGAAATTCCACTTGCATCAAAGAGTTTGGTTAGAAAAATATCGTATGGAACTTTGTCCCTTGATGCTCTAGCATGGTTCATCCATTTGAACATTATCGCAATAATGTTAATCCGTTGTTTAGCAAAGATCAAAAATAGGAGATAAGCTTCGTAAGGGATTAATTTAGCATCATGTTTATCCTTTGGAATCACGGCCGAAGTTAGAAATTTGTGAGCCACTATGAACTCCGGATCAAAATTACGTAAATTCCAATTTCCATCTCGAATAAGCATCCTACCATTAACGAATTCAATAACCTCGTTTTGAGCTACCACATCAAGACTAGAACCATCCCAACCACTAGACCAAAAGCCACTAAACCCATCCGAAGGAATATTATATCGAGCACACAAATCATTTAACTTTAATCGTAAAGAAGTACCCGAAACTATTGATTTTATCGAATTATTAGCACAATTATATTCAAAGTTTGAGTAAAATTCTTCAATCAACCCACTAGCTAAGTGACTACCCGAAAATTGAAAGATATTGTGACAACCTTGAAAAGAGAGAAGTTGAAAGAGAGAATCATCACCCGAAGGAAAAGCTGAAGCACTAATGGTTCTGCCCGGGAGAGGATCGAATGGCCGGAGTGGAGGTGGTGTTGGTGACCTCGCCGGAGATGGTGCACGGCGGTGGCTGGAGGAGGCTCCGGTGGTGGCTTTCTTCCTTGGAGCAGATTTCTTTTCTCTCATTTTGAAAAGAAGTGGGTAATGAAGGAGAGAGAGAAAGGAGTGATTTGGTGGAGAAGATAGAGCTCTAGGCGGCGGAAATAACGTGTAGAAGTCGCCGGAAATCGCAGCAGTGGGGAGAGGTTTTTGTTTTAATGGTGGAATGAAGAAGAAAAGGAGACTGACGGGTTTAAAACGCGGACAAAAACCTAACTCGCGGTGTACCGTGGAAACCGTGCGGTGTACCGCACTGCAGAAATAAACTGGGCGAAAAATAAAGAAAAAATAAAAAGGCTGAAACCCTGGATCGCGGTGTACCGCGGAGTGGTCCGGTGCACCGCAAAAACGTTCGACGAAGACACTAAGAAGGAATTTTTTGGTTCTTTTAAAAACACCCGAAACACATTCGAAACTTCCCCAAAAGATTCGGAATGGTATAAAACTAATAAGATAATTTTTGTTTTGAAAAGAAACAACAAGGAAAACCCGAAAACACATAAAACAGTTTATTTCACAAATACCCCTATATTTTCTAAAAGTACAAAAAGACCCAATGTAAAAGCAAAGCAATATTAAGCATGAAAAGGTCAAGATACACAAGATATTAGCACATAGAGGATAAAGCACATAAACACATAATAACACATAAAAATAAAAAAGAAGAAAGGAAAGAATTCACCGTATTTTCCTTTTACGAGGTTTGAGCGTCTTTTTGCATATAATTCCATTTTCTTGACGCTCAACACCTACAATGAATATTACTATGGTATCCGAGGTGGAATGGATCCGGAAATGTTATTAGCATTTGTCACGATCCATATTGGCTTTTTCCACGAGGGTATCAAAGATCCGCTTTCAAGTTGTTCGTGGTAATGGCACGTAGAAGCATGATGACCGGGAACACGAATTTTCCTCATTCTTTTTAATATCCAAATTATCACTCAAATACAATTTTTCTTTAAAAAGACCATTTGGATCAAAAGGAGTGACATTTGAAAAGGGATGATTTTCTAAAGTTTTAAGAGCGAGGGAAAAAGCTTCATCCAATTTTTTAAAACCTTCTATATTTTTCTTCATAGGATGTTGACTTTTATTTGAAGAAAAAATGTTTTCAAAACAAGGGTTTTTAGTATTACCTAGAATATCATCTAAAGTGATACAACATTTAAAACGATTCTTTTGCTCAACTTTAGCCTTTTTTAACATAAGGTTATTCAAATGGATTTGAGAATCAAGAATTTTGAGAAGGGATGAAATTTGCCTAATATCATCATGATTATAAGGAAGAGATAAAGAGTTAGGATAGATTGCTACCTCATGGTTTGGTTTAGAATTGTCATGAGATTCTTCATGGATTAAGATTTCTTTTTCTTCGTCATTCTCGACAATTCCATATAGGAACTCTAAACGATCCCAAAGCTCTTTTGCGGAACTACAATCTAACATTTGTGAGAAAAAAATTTCGGAAATTCCACAAATTAGAGTGTACATCGGTTTTGCATTTTGAGTGAGCTTAGCCTTATCCTCAATGGTGAGTTCATCATAATCTTTTTCTTCTTGATTTAGTTTAAGAACTCCCGCTTCATTTAACTCCTCTTTATATGGAACGAATGGACCTTCCATAACGATTCTCCATTGATCGGGATCTTCGGCTTTAATAAATTCCTCCATTTTTGTTCTCCAAGCAAAATAGTAAGTTCCTACAAAAAGTGGAGGTCGGGTAGAAGACGACTCTTCCAAAAGATTAAATTCCATATCGTTTACTCTACTAACGATTAAGCTATTCACGTAGAGTTAGGCTCTGATACCAATTGAAAGTCCTAGAGGGGGGGGTGAATAGGATTACTAATAAGATTAATGCCTAATTAAAAATCTTTTGGACAATTATAAGTTTAAGAGAAAACTTCTAAGTCAACTAATATATCAAACACTTATGGGATCATGCAAAGGATAAGTAAGAGGTTCGATATATAAGTTTAACAAGTAAAACGAGTTTCTATTCTCTTACTACTCTAGATGGCAATAGGTTGATTAGCTAGGCAAACATTATTACGATATTTATACTAGCATGTAATCAAACATATAAAGTGCGGAAAGTAAATAGAGTAGGGATAGAAAGTACACAACGATGTATAGTGGTTCGGTTTCCCTACATCCACTACCTAAGGAAGCCTCCTTAGGATTTCAAGCTTTTCACTAAGCTCCCGTGTCTCTCTTAACCGGGTCGAGAACACAATAACCCTTACAACCTCTTCGATAACACGAAGGACAACCTCTTCGAAACCACGAAGGAAACTCTTGTGTAATTACAACACAAGGACACCAAGTATACTCCCTATACTTGAATTCTATCTTAATCTATCTATTACAAGACCTAGACTTAAGAGGATAGATACAAAGTGTTTAAAGGGGTGAAACTACTTTGCTAGATAATCTCCTAAAGAGTAGATATAACTATAAGCATGTAAACTCCTCTTGAGTAGATAAAACTTTGTGGCTTATTTGATTAACTCCTTGGATGAGTTGGATAGGACTAATAAGCTCACTAAGATTGATTTTGACAATGTATAGCTCTTGACACCTTCTTGAATGATAACAATTAAGCCCCTTAATGTTTGTAATTAGTTGGTGTAGTTGTAGCCTTCAAAGAGCTTCAATTTATAGCTGAAAATTGCTTCCAACGGTCATAAGGCTTGGGTCCAACGGATCTAGTAATTTCCCAACGGATATATTTCTTATGACTTAACTTTGTGCAGAAAAACCTTCCTTGCGGTGTACCGCAAGTATCGTGCGGTGTACCGCACCTCAACGGTTAGATTTTCTATCTCTCTGACGGGCTAGCCATGCACCGTGCCCTGGTCCGCATTCTTGGTCCGGTGTACCGCGCCATAGGTCCGGTGTACCGCACCAAACATCTTTGATAGAATTGACCTATGCTTTGATGCTCGGATCAATAAATCTTCTTCACGAAAGTTGTAGGTAACATCATTCTTATAAACATTGCAGTTGATCATTAAGGCTATATCTCAAAGTATATAAAGATATGAATAAAAGTATATGTAATGAGATATAATAAGAATGGTATGAAAAGTGTTTTTGATGAACAATAGTGCAAGTTAGGATGAATATAACAAGAGTAATTAGCACACTAATCATAAGAGGATTTGTCATATTAAAACAACCTATTAAGGGAGGCTATATGCCAACAAAACAGTTAAAAGAACTACCTTTTGCTTATGAGAAAGTATTCAAGGAAGAAATTAGAGATGGAGAATACGTGAGATTCTTAGAGCTTGGTGAGAAATTGGGTTGGTTTACGTTCATGGTAAGACGTTCTGAATTATGTCATGAATTAGTTTTGGAGTTCTATTTAGGCCTCTTTAGCCGAGATAGTAATGGTGTTCCGATTAGAGGAAAGTTAGTTCCTTTCACAGTTGAGGAGATTAGGAACCACTTCAAGTTTAAGAAACTGAAAGGTTTTTGCAAATTTGAAGAAGTAGTTGCTAAACGAAAAATCTTTGATGAGGAATTACTTTTTGAGCATGTATTAGACAAAGGGAAAGTGCAATCACATAAAGGAGAATTGAAGGCACCTTGGCCTTACAAATATCTTCAAGCGGATGCGCGAATTTGGCACAATTTCCTTGTCCCTAACATCTTCGGAAACACACGAACTTTGGATGTGACTATGAAGTACGCTCTACTGTTGGACTGTATTTTGAGAGGAGAAGAAGTTGATGTGGCACAGTTGATCTATGAGGAGGTGATACGATTTTCGGTCTCTCCTAAATCAGTTTATAATGTTAAATTTCCAACTATGATCATGTGTCTTGTGCGAAAAGCGAATGTAATATTGGGTGAAGAAGAGAAACTCGAGTTTAAAATGAGTTATATTGATAATGCTTGGATCAAGGAAATTCTTCGAAGAGCGGGTTCTACGCAAGTCTCGAAGGAAGAAAGGGAGGAAAATTGGCAAGAGAAGATGGAGGAGCGTTTAACAAAATTTGAAGCAGCTCAAACTTCCTTAGTCAATGATGTGGCACAAATCAACGCTAATCAAGTGCACATCATGAAACTCCTTGAGCAATTAACGAAAGGTCCAGCAATTCCAACCTTGGATATCAATGATGCGAGGCAATAGCCTCGAGAGTATGTTTTCTTTCTTCCTTACCATTTCTGTAAATATGTCTATCTGCTAATTTTAATTTCTATTTTTTCGAGTCTTTTTCGAGTCTTTTTCGAGTTGTGGGGACACGGCTCATTTTTGAGTTGGGGTGTGGGGATTCGTTGTCTCTCATCTCCATTTTTCTGTTTTTTGGGTGAAATTAAAATTTTTTGATGCATGGGAATTAGATGTAGAGTGTGTTTAATAGCCTAAAAGCATAAGCTCAGTAGATTAATGATAGTAAGTGATATGTTTATGAGCTATGTATTTGTATGCTTTGAGTATTTGCAGGAAAACACACGTTGATAGTAAAGAAAAGATTAGTGAGCAATGCGATAGAAAGTATGTTCGATCTCAGGGAACCTTGAGAAGTGTGTAGGCCGTGAGATCCAAGCTAGTTGAAAAACCATTTGATGAAAGTGCTAAAGGTAAGAAATTTTTGAAATTACATAGTGTAGAAAGTGATTAAGGCGGTTCTTTCATATTTTGAAGCCCTTGAAGCCTTTTTATACCTTCTCACCTTGTGATTTTTGATTTATATGCTATATCCTTCTCAGCCCCTTCTAGCCTTTCTAAAGCCTTTTATTGAAACACGTTATAAGCCATATCCTTTAGATTATAGGACTTTTCCATATAACCCGCACTCGAATCACTATGCATAGACAGTTGTTTTAGAGCTTGAGTTTGGGGTGGTGGGTCCACCATTATGGGAATTGTTATTTTGTTGGGATTTTTTGAGCTTATTAATGGTGCTTTGTGCTTTATATTGATGATGATTCACAGATTTTTATTGTAACCCTTTGCCGGGGTAATATTGAATGAAAAAGAAGCTACGAGCTAAATTTGCCAACAAGGGCATTAAAAGAAAAAATATATATATATGAGAAAATGGCGTGATATCTCAACATTGAAAAGAGAGTCATAGCTAGAAAATTGATTTGAAAAGAAAAGGAAATATATATATATTCGGACCGGCAAAGTGGATTTTTATGTGAACATCTTAAGCTTTAATTGGGTTATTGGGGATGCTAAATTGTGCATCAAGGAATTCATTGGGTTGAGTGAGAAACGTTTTATGAGAGTAACTCAAGCTCTAGGGCGATTCGTTGATGGCTAGTGAGGAGAGAGCCAAAAGCTCACTCCAAATTATCCAAATATACTATCATACCGTCCCTAAGCCTACATTACAACCTTAAAGACCTTTTGATTCTTTGTTATGTAATTGAGAAGTGATTGAGCCATTAGAGATTAGTTGAGTGGATCCTTGGATACTAGTAAGGTTCGATGAACAATCTATAGCTCTCTTGGGGAACTGAGTAAAGTCCCAATCCTTCTTACATTGCGAAACTAATCTGATCTTGAATTCAAGCCGTGTTGACTGTGGATATGAGAAGTGTACAGGTATGTAGTTTATGAATATTATTGTATGAAATTTTCCGAGTTATGTGCTTTAGGTCTATTCTATATATTCTGCTATGCTTTTTCCCTTGTGTTGAGAATTTATTAAGTGTGTATTTTTAGACTTCCCTTTGTTTTTATCTTTATTGTATCGGGACGATACAACTTTGAGTTGGGGGTCTTGATGTCTCCTCATTTGTGATAGATTAATGTTAGGATGAGACATCATTTTAAGTGATTTATAAGTCAATAATGTCGATTTTCTTGAGTTTTAGTGCACTTTCCTATTTTGAGTCTTGATTTGTAGAATTATTGTTTTTAGAGCATATTGGGTTTAATTGTTTATTTAGTGTGTAGCTTTAAAGATAATTATGGAGCTTAATTAGAGTCCAAGTCAAAGACAACAACTTATGGAAAGAGATTTGCATGGTAATTGGAGATAAGGAAACAATTGCTAAAAAGATGGAAAAGGAAAAGCTACCTAAATTTGGGATTCTGCATACACGTCCAAAGATAGGCGTTTTTACCTAAGAAATAGGCCGAATCTGATGATTTCCTTCTAAAGGGTCTAGATAATTCTGTTGCGATTCTTTTGGTATCTTATGGAGCTCAATCCGACCAATAACGAAGAAGATATGCTCAAAACGGTCCAGCAGTGTTTATCTTTATTTCCATACGAATTTGAGTTGGGCTAGAAGTCCATTACCTTAACTCTTCCTCAAGAAAACGAATTAGGTCTTCTAAACACCTATAAATACACCCTTATATCACTTGTAAATCATCCTTGCCTCATAGTAATTAGTTCTTAAGGTTTTATTCTTCCAGTTTATTGTAGAGAGCAAGATGATGTCTTTTGTAATTTCTTTTAGTTTATTTCCTTCAGGTATGAACTAAACTCCCCATAGCTTGGGTTTTGCATATGTATAATCTATGAATTCTAATTCTTCTATCTAAGTTTCTTTGGGAATTATATGTTTTAATTTGATATTAGCTTCTTACTTTATATTTGTTTATGTGTTTTGATTTATTGTCTTTCCTAGAACTGATCACTTTAGGATTGTTTTAAGAGTAGTTAGATGGTCTCCTTGACAGGGTGTTTAACTATTGAACCACCATATAATGTCTAGTGTCGATAGCAGTTCTGACAAAACATACTTCTAACTAGATAGTCATTAGGGTTTGTTTTAACCACCGTATCACCAAGATTGCAGTATTTGCTTAGGGCCTTAGTGGCGTTTGATAACCCTATTTGAAATCACTTCTTGGTTGTGACGTAGCCCCCTTAGTCGCTCGCAAGGTCTAAGCTTGGGGAATTTAGAATCCTGACTAAGTATACCAAGAGCTAATATTCTCCCTTATTAACTAGATCTATAGATAGAATTAGAAGGATTAGTGCATACTAGCAAAACCTAAGCTATATTTCTCATCTCATATTCTTCGTATTTTACTTTATTGTCTTTATTTTCTTAGTTTTAATTGTTAATCTCGAAATCTCCTTGCTTTGCTTTTCTGTTTTCTAATTATTTACTTTTACTCGTTGTTTCTACTCACGCGATTAACACACTTAAGTCCCTGAGAACGATCTCTATTTATCATTAAAACTTGCATACGTCCTGTAATACTTGCAGTACTGTGCCTGTCTAGGGTGAGAGTGCGTAGTTTCTTAGCTTAATTTTATCTTATTTTTATCACACCCTAGGCGACACCAGGCTTAATACAAACTCTATCTTCAACCAAGCTTAGAGATCGGGAATTAGACAAGGTTAGGACTAGTTGAAAGTGTGTCTCCAGATGAAACTCTAACGGTCAAGTCAATATTGGGATCAAGGACCGATAAGAATATATATTGGATTAGGTTTGATTGTAGTACGACCACTGTAATAATATAAGTGATACCTCGTTAAGCGCATGAAATGGGTAATTATATATAAGGAAAGCCCATTGTACCATTTTGGGATTTTTTGTCCCTCGGGAATTGTTTGAGGGAAATTATCATCGGGGATAATGGTATGGGGTCATTACCTCGGAGATATGATCAACAAAAATCTCATGACCAAAATGAGTCCTTGGTTATAGCATTTTTGGAGCCTATCAATGGCAAAGAATCATCTAACGATGGACAAATCTAACGTAACGACAATTCGTAGAAACAATTTTCAGATGCATGGGTATTCATCTTCCCCGTACACAGTGTGATCACCATATGACCCTTAAAGATGCTCTTTTGACATCCACCCATAGAGGACCATAGAAACAATTTAGATTTCAAGAGGCATTAGTCTACATGAGGAGTTTCAGGATTTTTTGGAAGGAAAACATAATGCACAGGGGAAGCGTCTAGGTTGAAATCTCGCTATAATTAGACAAGGTGACTTAGTGGAAGCATCACATATTTAGGGATATATTTAAAAGGAATAAACACATCTTAGGGATTTAGAAATCTCTTCAAAAATATTATAATAGACCTCTAATTATATTGGATTAGAATCTCGACCAAGAGAAAGTGCATCGATTCCAACAAGCCATATATGATTGAATCAACTAGAGAGATGAGAACACTCAGTTAAAACCACCTAACCACCATAATATAAAAAAATTAGGCTGATCTTGAATTAAAAAAATCATGAGTAGTTTTTGATGAGGTAGCACGAAAGTCGTGGTTCTAGATTTTCTTAAGGAGTTCTATACGATAGAGGAAGTTTCTCCAGCCACTCACATCATGTCATTTCAAACTCATTGGGAATATAAGTAATATAGTTATTAGGAGAGTACATATCGAATGAGTAAATAAGAGTATTGATGTGCAACCCTACAGCTACAAGGCACTGAGACCCGATGTCATGAAAACTAGTTTTTACCATAAGTGTTGGTAGGTAGTTGGGTCATCGGTGTGTGGGATGCTAAAACAGGTGCTACATGTGGGAAATTTTCTTATAGGAGTTCCTTGGAACCCATTTGATCCTACATGTGAAATATTCAGAGTTTATCACATAGTTTTTTCGGAGTAGCCTAGTCAATGTAAGTTATAAGATTTTGATGTTTCCTTTTCTATGACAGAATAATCTAGTCATGAGACATCTTTTTTAAATAGCTCAGCTAGGAGTTCAGTGTCTAAGATAGGTAGATAAATGGTTATATTAAAACCTATGGTTTGTTCTGGGTCTAGTGAAGAGGGTGTTCTTCATAGACAAAACAAGGTTGAGGAGGAGTTAGTGTAAGATACATATTTATATTGAAGGTTTCATATAGTTGAAGTGGTAGATCAAGGTAGATATTGTCTACTAATTATTGTGTAGTGATACAAAAGAGAAAGCTTCACGTGCTTCTGAAGTGTTGCATCAGGAGTGGAGATTGTCCGCTTGTTTTTCTAATGTTAAAGATAACAGTTATATGGTCCTTTGAAGGGTGATTCTAAATAGGGTGTAAAGACTTATGGTCCCAAATTTAAGTGACACGAGGAGTTATCATTGAAAAGATTAAATCCTAAGGGTGGCCCTACCTTAGGTAGTGGGCGTAGGCAAAGAAGGCCAAACCACTCTAAGTCTTGTGTTTGTTCTCTCTCCCTTAACTCTTTACTTTGTGCATGAATATAGTTTAATATTTGCCTATATATTATTAGGATTATAATCTTGCATGTTAGGTGCTTGTTAAATTGCCTCACTTTATTCTCGACTAGTGTTCATCATAGAATAAATACACTTAGGGAATCCAATCTACCAATGAGTGTAAATTAGTCTTTGTTGTTTATGTTAAGCTTATGTTGATCAAAATGAGTGATCTCAGCAGGTGATTTGATTATCCCAATAGATTTATCTTTATACGGAATGTATTGACTCTTGACAATTCACATATCATAGTCAATTGACTTGATGAAAATCTCCATCATATTCTTCCAAAACTTGAATTTTTTTTTGCTTCAAACATAGTAGGTTAATCAATAGATCTTGGCAACAAATTATTAGATTCCATATCCTTAAATTTACTAGTCATTGAACTATTCACGTAAAGTTAGACTCTGATACCAATTGTAAGTCATATTGATTAACCTACTATGATGAACATAAGCTTATCAAAGTCTAGATGAACATAACCTACTATGATGAACTATTCACGTAAGTCACTATTCACGTAAGCCACTTGAAGAATACTTCCTGATTAAAAATTTAATCAAGATAAATATTGGTTTCAAATATATTCAAGTCTACTTATCAAAGTCTAGATGATCATGCAATGGGGTTCAAGAAAATTTAATAAACTAAAAGATGGAAGCAAATAAGAAAACTATAAGTAAAATTTAAGTAAATAGATTACACAATCATTTTGGAGTGGTTAGAACTTCCGGGCCTAATTCACCACTTAAGGTAATTTAACCTTAAGATTTTAATCTTCTCACTAAGAAACATATTTCTTAAGGGTGAAAGACAAACCTTTACAATGATATTTTTACTTGCTTAATTATAACCTCAACGTGATTTTTACGGACTCGTTTACAACCACCTTTTTGTATAATCACGAACAAACCTCTTGTGTTATAACCAACTCAAGGACTATGTTTTTTACAGGTGAAACACAAATCTACCACTTTGATCACGAAGATTTCTCTCATAATCACCTACAGGGACATACCACTCTTCTCTAAGCTTAGAATCTTCAGTTCCTAATCTAGAGTAATATGAATATCTTAATTTATATTGATTACATGATAGTAAATGACTCCTAATAATTGGATATTACAATTATACGTATCAAGATAATTTGTATAATAAGAAAGTGAAGAATATTACTTGAGATCTCTTTGGGATGAAACCTTTTGATGGTTTGATAATTGATGCTAAAAGAGATGAGTAAATGGATTACATATTCTCCATGTACATATATATAAATCAAAGTATCCAATAGCCATGTTCCGTGTGGAAAGTCTTGCTTTGAAAATTAAGCACATCACCATCCTAGTTTTGCTAGATCGACATCCTAATTTTGTCTGTAAAAGGTAGCAATCCATGTAACAAGTCTTTTCTTCAATGGATAACTGAGCATCAGAACTCCAATGATAAATATAATGCTTTCGTTGTTCTATTGGCATCACGGTTATTTATCAAAATCGGCGCACTGGTCTTTATCGAGATTCTGGTTTCCAAAATCGACATCCCAAAATAAATTGGTTCTCAGACTTAATTATTTTTAAATATTGCCCAAATACAAAAAAGTTTCTCACAAGAAATGTTATAAATACAATTCTGAGAAAGTTTGTAGTTCATAACGTTTGTAGATTCAAATTACAGAAAGAGATATGTCATAAAACATGTTAAATTGTATGAACATATGGACACATGTTTTAGCATGGAAATGATGCTTGGATGCTTTAGTTTATAACATATTAAATATTCTAAATATGTATATTAACAAGTTTGTAATTGATCACTTCTCCAGATATTATGCATATAAAAGGTTATGGCCTAAAATATGTTCAACACGTATGAATTCTCATGAAACAAGGAGTATGCTACTTTAGATGCTTTAGCTTAAAATCTGAAATGTTGAAAATATAAGTACACACAATAATGCAATTGAAAACATTTAGAGATCTTAACACATACATATTTGTCACATAAAAACACATTATAAATATAAAAGCAAAGATAAATTTCCTTACTTCTACCTTTTCCTTTGATTGTTACTTACTTTCTTTCTTGGATCTTCTTTCAACAAAAACTAGTGATAAATTTTCTTCTCTCGAAGTGGGTAAAGTACAACATTCTCCTTCGAGAGGAAGAGTTCGAACATCTATAAGCGGAAAACCATTCGTTTATGGTGAAATTTGGGCACCTTTCAGCCCAAGTAAGGGATTTGCGTTCAAGTTCGTTCAACTATCATCCACCCATGCTGGGTGAGAGGCCTGATTATGAGAATTGTCCAATACTTATGCTAAGATGCATGTTGGGGAAGATAATGCTTAGGATGAATTTCGTTCGACCAAGATCGCGTTACTAGACTTTTTGAGAGCTCATTAGTCCAAAGTGAATCGTCTTCGTGATGAGTAGGTAGAGTTTCAGGCTGAGGTAAATCTTATCCTAGAAAAATTTCGCATGAAGTTTGGCTCGGCCTATATATGCGTATAAATTATTCGACAACTTTCGAGAAGATATGTCGGGAACTGTTCGATGAGGTCTTCTCTAGCGGTTTAAAGTGGTTATAAATGAAACCAGGATGATGTGAGGGATCGCTACCCATCTTGTAAGATGGATATCAGCGAGAGAAAAATTCCCTTTTCCCTTTAGTGGTTCCCGAGCCTTTTCCAGATACCATTCCCAACCCAATCGAAGTTTCTTCCAATAGAGAAGATGTCATGCATGAATATGTTCCTCATGCTTGTAATTTAAACATGTTCTCTTACTATTCTTTTTGTCATAATAAAACAAAAAATTACATACCGAGATTTTATCCTATTCCCTTATTTCTACAAATATGTTCAAGAGAATAAAACTATCGATAATCGATCAACATTTCTATACTGAAACATCTATATCAAATCTTGCACATTATTTTTTGATACATCGGAGAACCACTTTAGAATCAGAGTCATTTTGACTCCAATAAGATTTGGTCCTATGACCTTTTGGTCTTTGCGAAGTAGTCGAACCATTAGACAAACTATCTATCTCTAATCTTGCGCGTTTAGCAACAAAATCCGTAACTATATATATTTTCTCTTACTATTATTTTGTAAGATGTACTCCTTGCCTCCGGTTTTAGGCCATAACTTTTCAAAAGTATTATTTTTAACAACTTCACTAATCATGTTAAATTTTTTAAATTTTTTTAAAAATAACTAAAATATATAAAATAAATTATACCTTTACCATAAATTAAGAACTTTATTTAAAATAACTAAATTTATTTTAAAATTTATTTAATAGCTAATAAAATTAGTCAAATGACCATGACCTTTTTAAAAAATGTATACTTTAAAAAATAATATTTTATTAAAATATGGTCTAAAAATACTTTTAGCCTATAAGTAATAGTCTATTTTTATATTGCTCATAATTAATATTGTTTTAGTGGCTAGACTATATTTTAGAGTCCAAGAATTTTTAAATTAAATTACATTAAAATCAAAATAATTTATTTTTATATTTATTAAAAAAATTATTGTTCTACATTTTAATTCAAATCCTTAGCTACCGTTTCCTAGACAATAAAAAGATGCCGACCAAAATAAAATAGAAAAGAAATAAAGACATGAACATAATTGGCAAGTTACTAAAGTGATAGAAGTTATACATATTTTTTTTGTTTTTTTGAATATGTGAATGAGATTCGAAGTAAAGTATTACCTATTTAATAAAGAGGACCTGCGCCCAAAAAAAAATAAAAAAAATAAAGAGGACCTAAACGCTCTTCTAACATGGGGTTTTCAAATTTGAAATAATACATAATGACATCTGTCCGTCACTGTCAATAAAATCTTCGGTGTATTTGTTTATTAGTACATTACATATCACATTCTTGAGGAAAAAAATCAAGAAAGTAAGGAAAAAAGTGTTTGACTTTCAATATTCATGTGATGGAAGAAGTCTTTTCTGAATAAAAATAAAAAGAAATAATAATCAAATATTGAAATCTCCGTCTTTTTCCCACTACCCTTTTCCTCTACCATACCCCCCAACAACAACTCAATGATAAATATTACCTCCAACTAAAATATCCACCTCTCTCTCTCTCTCCCAGAGATCTAAAGTTTTGTTTTGGTTTGATTTTTGGATTTTTATCAACTCAGCTCAAAGTATATATGATTTTTGTCTCTCTTCTTCTTAATAGAAGATTCAACCACACCAACTAATAAAGGTGACTCCATTTTCTACTCTTCCCTTTCTATTATTTTGTCTTCTTAGTGTTTGTATATCTCTGATGCATATAAATATATATATTTCATATAGATTTCATTTTCTTTATTTCGAAGCTTTAACTGTAAAATCTGTGGTCTCAAAGTAATCAGAATTCGGAATGTCTCATCGGTACCGAGGGTTTTTTTTGTCAGTTTAACTGAGGGCTTATTTGCAAAATTGAAACACCTCAGATGCGAATTTTTTATTAATTTAGTCTCAATATCTTTCATTTTCCCCTTTTGATATCTTGCCAGTTGTGGTTTGGGAGGACTTTTGCTAGAAAAGGTAGTAGCTTTTTCATCAATTTTTCAAATTTTGGTTACGTGTATCTCTTTTTAGTATATAAATTATAACTCTTGACATAATTTGTTATTTAAGTGGCTAAAAATGGTTATCTTTTTGGGTGATAATGAATCTTCTATTATAACCAAAATAAAAGGAAATCTACAATTCTTTTCCGAAAAAGAATTATCTTAATTCATTCATTATAAGTATTTTTAATTATTATTATATAATTAATCGGGTCAACTATTTGATTAAATTTTAGACATGAAATTGAGGAGCATTACTACGAACGTGTGATACATATAGCTGGTGCTGGTGAGTGTTTTATTGGCTTCCGACAGTTGTCCATTACTTTTGTTTCCCGTGTTTCTCCGCGCGTGGTCTGCACGATCTCAACATAACTGACGTGAGTTGTCCATTTCTTTGTTACTAAATGCTGACACGTGACATGACTTTCTAGAACATTACTGTTGATCGACATTATTAAATTAAATTGGGCCGGTTCTTTTTTTTTTTGAATACATGAGAGAGCCACTTTGGACTCGGAATCATAATGACTCCAATGAGATTCGATCCCAGGACCTCTTGGTCTCTGCAGAGTAACCTAACCACTAGGCCAACTATCTATCTCGGCCGGTTCTTTTTTAGCCCATGCCGTAATTTATTCTGTCCTTTTCTTGGCCTAATATTATTTGATTAACTTGGGCTTTATCACGTCCTAATATATTTTGTCTTATCCCTAAGATATAGAAGGTTCAGTTGTTCTTAGTTAATATATTCGGAATTTCTTAAATTAAATAAATATCATTTTAAATATCTTGTTTTCCTCTTTCTCGCTGTATATTTGTCCACGATATTTTTTTTGATAAACATCCTCCGATTAAGCTAGGTTTGCAGGTAATTACCCAGATTACCCTTGTTTTACTCGGACCGAGGCTATTGGATCAATAATACCGTGCACTAATTGATCATAATGGCTTCAACCATGGTAAGATATTAACCACGAAAAACCATCTCATACATTTTATTTGATCTTCTCGTTTCTTGATTACTTGTGTTATATTCAGATTAAGTCGTACAAGTTGAAAAGGTCAGAGACAAAGAAGTCACATTCATGGTGGTGGGATAGCCATGTTAGTCCAAAAAACTCTAAGTGGCTTCAGGAGAATCTCGAAGGTAATATATAATAAATAATAATTAATAGTTTAGTAATGTTAATTAATTAATTAATTAACCATAAATGGTGAATCTCAGAGATGGATCAGAAGGTGAAAATAATGGTAAAACTTATTGAAGAGGACGGAGATTCATTTGCTAAAAAGGCAGAAATGTATTATCAAAAGAGACCTGAGTTAATACATCTTGTCGAAGAATTTTATCGCATGTACCGTTCATTAGCTGAGAAATACGATAATGTAACAGGTGAACTTCGTAGAAACGTTCCTTCAGATCTTCAATCACAATGCTCAGGCATCTCTGAGGCCAGTTCTGAGCCACCACCGGTCACTGAGCAGCACCGTCCTACTCGCCGGAGATCCGGTGTCAGAGCTGCCGGATTTGATTTCTTCCTCGGTGCTTCTGGTGGAAATAATTCAGAGATAGGTTCGAGAGAAGGTGATGAAACGTCAACTTTAGATTCTGAGTCTGAATCATCCGATGATTCCTCGATTATTAATTACTCCGCTGTTAAAACTAACGAGGATGATCAAGGATTATGTAAGAAGATTCTCGAGTTGGAAAATGAACTCCGTGATGTTAAAGAGAAATTAGAGATCTCCGAGGGGTTAAAAAATGAAGATAAGTTTGAAGGTTATGAGGATGAGTTGAGGAATACTAAGGAAAGGCTTCGTTTATCAGAAGACGAAGTTAATAGGTTGTTAACAGAGTTAACGAAGATTGAATCAACGAAAGTCTTAGATGAGGTGGCGGATGAGTCGCATATCGAATTTAAAATCGTGTCACTTGAGGAAGATTTGAAAAACACAAAAGAGAAGCTTAGTGAGTCTGAAGATAAAGTTGCAAAGTTAAAGATGGAACTGAAAAGTAGTCAGGAAGAGGTTGGATTGGTGAAGAAAGAATCTTCTAGTTGGAAAGCGAAATTGAATAAGGAGGAAAGAGAGATTACGAAGTTGCATGATAGAATGACACGTTATAAATCTAATTTATCGGATCGTGATCAAGAAATTCGGTTACTTAAAGAATCGATAGCGGATGCTAACAAAAGTTTATCCGAAGAAAACTCGCGTCTCAAAGAGGAAATCACGAAATTATTGAAGGAAAAAGCGTATTTGGAGAATGATTTGAAAGAAATTGATCATCGATGTCAGTCTTTAGAGGAGGAGCTTCGTAGAGTTAAGGAAGGGAAGATTGAAATTGAAGTAGAACTTGAAAATTTAAAGATAACTCTTACGGAGAGGAATGATGAAGTAACTGAATTAAACCTAATTCTTAATGAATTTGGACGAAAGCACGAGATGTTAATAAGAGAGAAAGAAGAAGTTATAGTAGAGGGGAAACTTAAAGAGGAAAGAATAGAGGAAATGAAGAAGCATTTGCATGAGTTACATATAGAGCATGTTAAGCTGATACAAGAAATTGAAATAGCTGGTAAGGTGGTGAAGGAGGAGAGAAAGAGAGTTGAAGAATTGGAGAAAAAGGTTGAAAAACAAGAGGAAGCTATATTGGAAAGAGCAGAAGAGAAGAGAGAAGCGATAAGGCAACTATGTTTCTCACTTGAGCATTATAGAGATGAATATCATCAGTTAAGAGAAGCTGTTATTGGTCATCATAGCAAGAGGTTTCCTGTAATGGCATCTTGAATATGTGTTTTGTGTTTTGGTTTATACTCTCAGACTTGGATGAGTTGAGATAATTTTCTAATCTTGTGTTGTTTTGATAACGGTGTAATGGAGTTTCGTAAAGTTTGTTGTCAATCATTTTATGTATAAGAGTATTATGACATGTGTTTTTTTTTTTTGTTCCAAAATGACATATGAATTGCATATAATGTGATACTTACTATGAATTTGTGTTTGATAATTTTTTTCATTTTTAGTATTTTGATCTGGGCTTTTAAGAGGTTAATTTGATTATTGGGGTTAGCATATTGGGCCTTTTTTAATGGACGGGTTCAATTCTGTTTCTGTTTTTGTTGGGATAAACTAGGGGTGAGCACCCAGTTGAGGAACTGAACTGATGCGAACCATTTCTTTTTGCCCAGCATGAAATGGGCCCTTGCTGTTTGTCAGTCGGAACTTCCACAAAGATAACCATTTCTTTTTGTTCAAAAGTTAAGAGAAACAATAATGTAATAGAGTTAATTGTTCAAAAGATTCAAAAACATGTTCAGACTTAACAAATTCAAATTTTGCAAAATTCATTAGTTATTATTGTGTTGTTAATGGGTTAACGGAGGTTTTTAAGGGATCACGGATTGCGTGTATTTTTGTAAAGAATAATTCTATCTTTAAATCTAAACATCAATTTCTATTTAAAAAGTAGGTAAAGTATAATTTTTATTTTTATAATAGGCCTCATTTACTATTTTTATTCTAAATTTAGGTCGTTAATAATTTATCTTCTTAAAATATGTTTTTTATTTAATTTTATTGTAAATAAATATTAGTTATTTATTTTATCACCACTATCGGTGCGGGAAAGTTAACTCCGGCCCTCAACGACGGTGGCCAATGATCAATTTTTTTTTTGCTTTTTACAGTTTCGAGATAAAATATATCAATGTGCTTTTTTTTAATTTTTTTTTTATCGAATTACAACGAATAGTTGTAAGCTATCTCAGCTAACAAGGCCTACATAGAAGTTAGAACTAACTCAACATATAAACTCGATTGCCTCATCATGAACGTGGTATATCTCAATATATCACTCATATCTAGAAATCTTTTATACTCACCTACTCTAACTTCCTATACAAATACTGTCTTGTGTGAAGGTGTTAATCATGAAATGTTTACTTTGGCAATATCTAATAAGTGTTTAGAAGTTTCACTCGTAACGTGTATCAGAATCTCGACTTGAAAAGGTTGTGGCATCTTCGGCTCCTTAATAATAATTGCTTGCTCTTGAGGATTCAAACTCACCATCATCAGCTACTCATTTATCGCTTGGCTTGAACTACCCTTTCTCTTCTTCCCCGAATTCACACAATTCTCACTCGTCTTCCTCTTGACCTCACCCCGTTCTTTGTCTTGATTCCTTGCTATTTTCCTCACACTTTCTGTTGTCTTTGTTCTATTCGTCATCTCCTTTGACCTCAAAGTCAAAGTTTCACTATTCTTGAGATTATAACTTGATTTTGGTTGAATAAGGAGTTATTTGGGTTACAAAAGGTGTAAGAATGATCTATTGAAATGTGTTTGATGGAATCTTGTTTGGGTGATAAGGATTTAAGGAATTTTACAAAAATGTAAATCCTTTGGATTTGAATCTTGATTTCTAGGTGTTTAGAATAATTTGGATGGATAAAATTTGTTTTTAGGAGTGAAAAGATGAATTTTAATGGGAATCTATGGTGTTTTAATGATGTTTTGATGTGTGGTGGTGGTTTGGTTAAGATTTTGTGGAGCTTGGGTGACTAAAGAAGAAGAAGGCTTATGGATTTGATCTTTGATTTGAACAATACCTCTTCTTCAAAGCTGTTATGCGTCTTCGAGCGGTAATACCGCAGGACTAGGAGGTATACAGTTCCCTACCTTATTGTCATATTGTATCATGGTGATCACTTGTGTCGACAAGGTCTTCACAAGCGGTATACCGTCTGGGAGGCTCGGTATACCATTGGGTCATCCTTGCTCTCGGCATGCGCATCATACTGCACAAAGGTCATGACAGTTTTGTCCTCAAACGGTGTATTGGCGTATGGAGCGGCATCCTGTGCGTCTTCATATAGTATTACGGTGCACACAAGTGACGATACTAGCTTGCTTGCGGTATAAAGTTGGATTATAGCGGTATACCAGTAATATCCTTGACATCTCAATTATTTTGAACATTCTTGATGGACGGTGATGACACTAGAGTTGAGGTAATATCGCCCACTAGCGTGATATACTGTTAGTCACGGTTGTGCACGAATTTCTTCTAACAAATTCACCCCAAACTCAATCTTGCACTATGTGCACATCGGAAACACTTTTATCTTTCACATTGAACATAATATACACTACACACAGAAAAACTAACTAATCTAAACTAAGACAAAGTGCAAATTCATTAAAAAATTGCGGGTTGTCTCCCGTAAGCACTTTTATTTTACGCTGGTAAAAGTTCGACGTGTTACCTCAATCACTTCTTTATGTAGCCTCCCCAACAGCGGGTGAGACTATTAATATCTACCATCCGGAACTTTCAACTTCACCTAGTACAGATCTCAATCAAATTTTCCGAAACCACTCTAGTGACAACGAATGGACCCATCCAAGAATTCTTATAGCCCCTTGACCTATTATCTCATTTGGGGGCTTTTCACGCGACCTCATCGTCAACCCCAAACTAATCTTCGGTTCTCTCCTCCACAGATTATTGGCAGACTTTAGATTTCACCTCTTCGATCACAACTCGTATTGTTGGGACCTCTAGTGATTCCTTCTTATGCTTCTTGTCCAAAACAGAGAATGTTTCAGACTCCTTTTTGGTACAGAGGGTCACTATTCTCTCATAAAAATTGATTATGTTGCGGCTTTTGTTCGTTTTAGTCTTTGCCTAAAGCAAGCATTGTCTTGCATGCATTTCGTTTATCTTGTTCCTACTACTTGATTTTTTTTCATTTTGTTTCTTTATTGTCATAGGTCTTACATATGTCAACAATGTCCTCCATATCCTCGACTGAGTCCGACAGTGTACTTTGATAAGAGACTCAGGTGATTTGGGGGAGGTAGAATCTCTAGACCTCTGTTACCAAGAAATAGTTTGTCCACACACAAACTGTAGGTGGCTATGCGAAATCAGGTGCTACCCTTACTACCTTTATGGTAAGAAGGACAAGCTATTCTATGAATGCCCAAGGCATGGATACGTGAAGTTAGCTAAGCCTTATATTGTAGTGGTCCAAAATGTGGATCCTCTTCCTGTTGTGAGATTTTGGCCCAACAAAACAGTTCTCATCTTGGGTGGAGTGATAGCTATCTTACTTGGACACATTATCATGCAAGGTTAAATGGAGTCTCTTTTGGCAAGTTTGCAGTCTCAGTTAATGGACCTTATCAGTTTGAAATTTATTTATAAAATTCAGTGGTAATTTGTGTAATACAATTACTATAGATTTTACATATAAGCACACTTACTAATGTAAACGAGTAAGTTTAAGATGGTTTTTGTATCTTTTTAGTTAATGTAATTTTGGTTTCTAAAAAAACTGCTTAATCAATGTTAAAAAAAATCTATCTAATAATCTAACTAACATGTAGCACATAGACACACCCAAGTAAGTACTTGGACTTAACATTGGGGTTCGGGGACTTAAACGCTTCTAACCTTTTGCAGATTTCATCATAAACAAGACGAGACCAGTTATATGTTGGTATCATTGCGACATCCTTAACCAAAAAAAATAACACATATCAACGCCATGGACGTTGGTGCACACAGAAAGAAACTAATAACATACAACATAAACAAAATCTTAAACAAGTCACGGGGAGTTCTATACCGAGAAAATCTAGTCTCTAAATTATTCAAACGAATGGCATTACCCTTGACATAATGCCCCTCGAAAAAAACTTCTAACGCCCTAACTTTGGCGCAAGCAACACCGTCTAATGGGGGATAGGGCCTCTTTAGGTATACCTAGAACCATGTGGACATCTAAGTAAGAAAACTTAAGTTGACTACCCATGACGTTAAATGAACTCGACTCCTCATGAAACATGTCAACCATAAACTGACATACATCAGGCTTCAACACACAATTTGGGAATTGTAGCAACCTACCAAAACCAATTTCTATGACAGCCTCCCGTTGCCCAGGTGTCAAACTATCAGTTAAAGCGGTCATCTTCGGTAACGATAGCTTCGTTACAAGCTTCACCTGCCAAGAAATAATAATTGAAAGACAAATTCACAAGAATGAATTATATGAGAAGTTAATTACACTAAAAGAACAACATAATTATACACATGCGCAGTTATGGGATTACAATGTTACATATATCACACTATACACAATTAGTGAAGTAATTTTTTCTAGGAAATATTAGCTAAACCCTGATGTTATTGAATATTAGGTAAAGAGTTCATAATGCAACCTCAATAAAATACCCTTCATATTTTCCTAACCAACTGAAAGTCAACCTTCAATTATAAAACCATAAATAACTTCTGAAATTGATTATAAATGAACACGACGTCATCTTTAACAAAAAATCTAACTGGACAATTGTAACTATTATGCGGATATTAGGTGTGATTCAAATGTACTAGACTAGTATAATAAAAGACCTATTAATTTTATCAACAACCACCCAATTCAACATCATATATCAATTAATTAATATTAAGCGTCCTACTTTTCTCATTCTCAGCAGCACTCAAACCTTCATGGCTAATTGATTGGTCGTTCATGTGGTCCTGGCTGGCAACAAAAGCATCCTCGCACATTGCCCTCCAATGAGCGGGTAAATCATAGAACCCTGTCGTTAACACCGCCCAATATATGGAGATGCTAGAACATTTTTCAGAAACTTCTTGAGCCCTACACTGCCTGATTAAGAAATAAACCAAATTAACTAATAATCACCATAACTATTAAACTGCACAAAACAACAACTATACCACCCAACTGGAAATACTTACGCATAATATTGAGTCGTCGTCATCGTAACAGAAAACCCCGGATGAATGCAACCATCGCCTCGCCGTGTTCCGCTACCGTATACGTTAAAAAAAAGGTTAAAACCTAATAAAATCGTGAAAGTATTAAGTACTCTAATAACCCCCATTCTCACCACCAAACACGAAAAACTAATTTTCGATTAACCCAAATTTCGCGGGTGCACTCTATGAAACCCAACAACTACACCACACTAAACTTCAAAATAGAGGTAGAAAAGTTTTTTAACAGATGAACTAACCTTATACTCTTGACACATTTTCCACGATTGTTCGTCATTTTCATTAACTTCCTATAAATTATCCGACTTTTACAACATATGGATGACGCTAAACACTACGCTCCTTCGTTTTTCTTTTTTTCCACAAGATTTTCACCGAATTTTTTTTTCAACGTTTCATCTTTCTTGCTTCAATGGAGAACCCAGTTATGTGCTTGACCGAGGAGAGAGACAGGAGGTAGGTGGGCAACAAAGTGACCGATTGGAAAACTCAACGCCTCGAGACTCGTAGTGTCAACTCTTTTTTTTTTTGTAAATAAAATAAATTCAAAACGCTGCATGGTTGACACGTGTGTAATTTGATATTTGGATACCATTTCTGCGTTGGTCTAATTGGGACAAGAAATATACACTACAATAACACACAACAACACTAGTAACATCTTTTATTAATATTAGAAGGAACAAAATATAACAAAGGTCCATAAAGGGTAATTTAGTAAAAGCTCCAAGAATAAAAGATTTTATAAAGTAACCTGTTAGAATAAAAACTATTCATTCCAAAAGACACTTTATTCAACATCTTTATTGAGCCCAACAAAATCTTGTCTTGTCGAATGGAATATACAGGTAATTTGCTTCTTCTTCTTTTTTTAAATTATTATCCAAGGTGTACATACACGGGGTGTACGAAAGACCGACTCTGTTGGTCCTATTATGTGAAACTGTCAACTATACTTAGTTTTTTAGAAATTAGGAATAACTACTTTTTTTATGAATATCAAGAAGCGCGTCTATTTAATAATGTCTAGAAGCTACGAAAATGTGTAAATAAGATAGAGGAAGAAAAACTATTATTTGTTCGGACAACCTTGATGTCAGCATCGTGGTGGAAAGTCAGACCAATAGCAAAGCAGATCAAGCTTGTTGCTAAGAAATATAGAAACATGTATTTCAAATATTTACCACGATATTTTAATGGGATGCCAGACTGTACTATGTGCAATGATAGGCAGAGAGCCCAAGAAAAAGAAAGACCAAGGTGTCTGGTACCTTAGTTCTGGAAATCTGTTAATTTGCATTAGTCTTTGTTACATTGTAAAAAAAATAATGTCTAATAAATTATTTTTTATCCATTGACACTTAATAAGATAGAGACGCTATTTTGAGAAGTGGTATGTGTCTGTTTTTAAATTCTTTTATCTCAATTTTCTTTTTTTTTTTGTTTAAAAAATATGTTAAAATTGAAATAAAAAACTCTTTATCATAAATGCTGATAACACAAATGACGGTTGATGACGTGCCATAATGAGGCTCTCAAAGCAATAGTGGTGGAGGTTAGCATAAGCATTTGATTTCGACCAAAAAAAAAAAAAGAACAACTTGATAAGTGAAGCTCTTAGTTGGTAGGTAGGTTTGATGTTGGTCCACTTTCGCCATCCTCGGCAGTAGGTAAAATATTGTGGGTATTGTTTGCCAAAAAAAAAAAAAACATTGTGAGTATTATGTTCTTAAACCATGGGAAAAACTTGGGTAAACCACCCATATACGTGGGGTTGTGGTTATAGATTTAAATATTAGTATTTTTGATGAAAGAGAATGATGGTGGTTTGGAGTTTTTTGTTTTTTCTTTTTTCAGATGTGGCTTTGAATTTCTTTACTTTTTCTTTAGTCGATTTTTTTAGTCGAATTCTTGGAATTTCTTTACCTTTTTTCTTTTTGTTCCATATTGTTGGAATTTCTTTACAGATATTGTGAATTGTTTAATGTTTTTAATTTTATTTTTCTTCTTCTATTCGTTTATCGTGATTTGTTTCTTTCTTTTTACTTGACAAAAAAAAAAAAATTCTTTCTTTTTACTTTTTTGGTTGTACGACATTTTTTTAGTGTTTATACACTATATACCTTATCAACTTCTTATTATATTTAGTAGAAAAAAAAATTATATATGAAAATAAATATATAAAAATTCATATAAATTTTGATATTTAACAAATAAATACATAGATTGATTATTAAAATTATATTAAAATTTTTATAATTAAATTTATATTGAGTATTATATTAAAAAATATTATATGTAAATTACAAGGAAAATTACCACAACAATCATGGTTAAGTAAAATAATTTTATTTGAACTAGTTGGCCGGAATTTCTATTTCTTCAACATTTGAGGTATAAGATTCAAATTCTCTCTCTAAATGGTGTGAAGTGAGAGGTACAAGGTTCGAATCACCTCCCCTGAACATAAGTAACCTAGTTCTGAATTACCCGAAAAATGCATGAGGGACCTGTATATCCCCGTGAGATTAGTCATGGTGCACGTAAACTCGCCCGACCACCCACGTACCAAAAAGAAAATCATTTTTGTATGAATTTTAAAATAATTTTAAACTAATATAAATTTAATGTATTTAATTTTAAATTACATATAAGTCTTATTTTTTAAATTTAAAATACCTTAATTTTGTTATAATATATTTTTTAATTAATATTTAATACAATATTTATATTTAATCATAGTCTCTCTTTGGTTACCATTGCTACATTACCATCACCGTTGCCGCCACTACCACCACTAGGGGTGAGCAAAACGAAACCGAAAAATCGAATCGATCCAAAAAACCGAAAAAACCGAAAACCGCCAAAACTGTTCGGTTCGGTATAAGCTTTTTAGAAAACCGAAAAAGTTCGGTTCGGTACGGTTTTTCTATGCTAAACCGAACCGAAAAACCGAACAAAAAAAAAACAAAAACTAAGACGTTCTTGAATCTAATTTATATTCTTGAAGATATTATGACAATGGGATATAAATAGAGTAAATGTTGGAAAAAAATGTCATAATATGCAACATAATTTTACATGTCATTAGTCGATATATTTTAAAAATTCTTTCATTTATTAATATTTGTTGTAGGTAAAACATACACATTAAATTTTATAAATATTCCTTTAAATATGTTTAGGACTAATATATAATATTTGAGTTCCGGAAATGAATATCCTACATGGGTCAATAACATGAAAATCAAATACATCATGTATGGAAGATAAAATTCTCATGTAAACGTCCTTAAAATCTATCTAACTATCGAATTAAACACATACCAAAACCGAAAAAACCGAACCGAACATATAGCAAGCCGAAAACCGATAAAACCGAACCGATAAAAACCGTTCGGTTCGGTACCGGCACCTTTAAAAACCGAATCATTCGGTTTCGGTTTCGGTTTCGGTTACGGCTAAAAACCGAGCCGAACCGAACCGTGCTCACCCCTAACCACCACTAACACCACCACAACCACCCCTAATTTAATTATTAGCCATTCCTATTAAATGTGGGACCAATGTAGCTTGTTTTAAAAAAAATATCAGGAAAAATACTAAAAAAAATCAATAATTACTCGTTTAAATATTATATATTTAGCTTACACAAACAAAAAAACTTATAGTTTTTTAATATAATTTTAATAATCAATCCATAAATTTTTTTTGTTAAATATTAAAAATTTAAATGAGTTTTTATATATTTATTTCTATATGTATAATTGTTGTTTCTTCTAAATACAATAAGAAATGTAAACACTAAAAAAGTTGTCCAAAAAATCACGAAAAGATAAAAATAAATAAATGAATCACGATAAAAGAATAGAAGAAGAAAAATAAAATAAAAACACTAAACAAGTCTAAGCCATATTCGAAAAAGAAAAAAACTTCATGCCATAATTATTCTCTTTCATCAAATATATATATTAATATTTAATTCCAAAACCATGTCCCCACATATAGGGATGGTTTACCCAAGTTTTTCCCCTTAAACCATGTAGTTGGATTTCGCTAGTTTTCAATTTTTTTTAAAAAAAAATTCACATAAAATTAATATTTAATGCTATCATGAATAAATTATTTTATTAATAATAGATATTCAAAGGTCAAAGTTTTTATTATCTGACCAAAAAAAAAAAAAGGTCAAAGTTTTTATTATCTTATTTATTACTTATGGATATGTTAAGTTTCTTACTCTATTGTATCTCTTTTTCTCTAATTTATAACACGTTGTCTATATGAATGAATCATTTTTTTTAAACCATAGTTGAATAACCTAGAAGATAAAATCATTTGTCAGCAAAATAGATTATCTATGTTCGAACCACAAACTGGCAGTTTTATCACAAACTGGTTGTTTTATCAACAATCTATCTGGTTGATTAAAATAGTATTTGTGGTTTATAGGAATCTATGGAGGGAGATTCCAGAAGAGAAGAAATTTTCCTTTACATATCTGGACTGCTTATGGTTTTCCTTGTACTCACAAAAACATTATAAAGATAAAGTGTTAAATTGGATTAAAAAGAAAAACATATTTTCAAAGAAATATGTGTTTGTTCCGATTGTTAAGTGGAGTCACTGGAGTCTATTAATCTTGTGTCATTTTGGTGAAAGCATTTCATCACAAACCTCTATGTTATTACTCGATTCATTACAAACAACAAATCCTAAGCGCCTTGAGCCTGGGATTCCAAGGTACTATTTTATACTACAATATAAATGAAATATTTTTGCTTTGTACCTAATATTGTTTTCTAATCACAGGTTTATCTTAGATTTATATAAGACAGAAGAAAGGTTGAAAAGACAAGAGCAACTTAAAAAAACCCCTCTCCTGGTTCCTAAAGTGAGTATTCTTCTTCTTCTTCCTAAACATTACTATTCAAAAGTTTTAAGAGATTTATGGAGTGGAGATTATTTAATAGGTTCCGCAGCAGAGAAATGACAAGGAATGTGGATATTTCTCAGTTACGCAAATACGTTTCGGATCCGAGTCATATCCTGCAGTACGATCAGTTAAAGGTACGAGACAACCTAACGTATGAGGAGCACTCGATTGGTTTTGTTGATAAAAAGGATCAAGTCATTCGACGCCACACTATACCATATATAAAGGTTCAATGGAGTTCTAATCGTACTGAGAGAGAAGCCTCGTGGGAATTGGAGTCGGAGATGCGAAAGAAGTATCCGTCTTTATTCGCTGTCCGAGGTTAGTAATTAAGTTTCGGGACAAAACTTTTTAAAAGGTGGTGATAATGTAAATATTCCGGTTATAATTTAAAAGACACTTAAAATTAGTGGATCTTATTAATAACTTGTTAACTTTTGTTAAAAGTTAAAGGAATAAAATGCGAATACTTAGTTAATATAAATGTTTTATATTTTTATTAATAAAATAAAAAAAAAGAGGAAAAGAGATCAGCCATCTTTGTTGGATAAAATAAATAAAGGAAAAAAAGGGAAGAAGTCGTGGGCACTTCTTTAGAAGCCAGCAGATGGACATTGTGTAATGCTATAAGATGACTCATCTATACAATTGAATGTTACCCATTAAGTAGTTTTCAATGAAATAGAAGAAGAAGAAAAAATTACAAACAGAGTAAAAAAGAAAAAAAAGGGATATAAAAATAAAACCCCAAACCTATAACTTAGCGTTGGGTTTCTTGCGCCTAAAAGGTAAATTCTTTATATTGTAGAATAGGTGTACATAATTATATATATAATTTGTATGTTAGTATATGGAGAAAAAGTGACGAGTATATATGTTATTGGTTGGATAATTAATGAAGATGATTAATAAAAAATTATGTATATATATGTATACACTAATATATATGTAGGTAGGCTGTGTTATATTAGTATTAAATGTGTTATATTAGTATAAAAGGCTTTTAGGAAATTGTTAATATACATATCTAAATGTATATATGGTACGTGTGTACTGATTTTGGAAAGAAGAAGAGAATTGAATGGTAAAGATAATTTCATTAAATAAGGTTAAAGAAAATGGAGAGAAAATACTAAATGATAATTAGTGTAATTAAAGTTGCCCATTTGATATAATTAGTATGTTAACTTATGACTTGATATATAATTTGTATTCATCAAGAATTAATTAGAAAGATTATTATAGTAAACGAGTCGATATAAAAGTTCGGACTGAGGTAAATCGAACTCCTATCTTTTATCGGTTTAACTATTGATCTTGAATTAAGATATACTTAGTTAAATATGAGATGTGGTGATATCTGAGATAAAAGAGAAATTGTGATATAAGAGTTAGTTGAAGTGTATATTGATGAGACTGTTAGGTCTATATATTTCTTGTGATCCTTAGAGCTGCGTCACCTAACCGACATGTGAAATTGTCGAGATGTACCATAGGTGGATCGGTCCACTATGGGTACGGAGTTTATGGTACCATAGGTGGATCGGTCCACTATGTATACGGAATATATGGTACCATAGGTGGATCGGTCCACTATGGGTATGGGGTATACTATACCATAGGTGGATTGGTCCACAATGAGTATTTAGTATACGTTGACGTAGATGGATCGGTCCACTACGTGTATTAAGTATATTGTTGTATTGCAGCTCTAAGTTATGTGGTTGCACGGGACTGTACATAGATAGGGATTATTGGAAAGGGAACTACTATATTGTTGTATGTTGATTTCAGATATGATTTCGCTTATATTGTTTTGTATAGATTCCCTGCCATGGGAGATGTTTCGACTTACTGGGCTTGTGTAGCTCATTCGTGTAATTTGTTGTGCAGGGGGGATGGGCTAGGAAATTCCCATGAGAGACCGTGTGTAGATTACCTTCATAATTTCCAGTTCAAATATTAAATTTGGTTAGGTCGCCTTGTAGGCTTAGGTAGTTTGACTTGAGCCTGCGGCATGTCGCGCCCTGGGTTTAGGTGGAGGAAATTCGGGGCGTGACACCTAGCCTAGTTTCCATCCCTCCTACAGAAGCTGGTGTTACCCTATCCAATTCTTCATCCCCTTCAGTTTCTCCGAGTACTTATTTTAACCTTGATACCCCTATCTCCGATCAACCTTCTTCTTTTACGATATTCATATTATTATGGAGCGTCCCGTAAATGAGGGGGAGGGACCAAGTTCGAAGAAAGGGTAAACTTTTCAAGAAAGAGATGGTTGGGTTTTCAGAGATTGATGACAAGTTGGTGGAAGTTCCTCTCTTTGATATCCCTATTAACGCTGCTCCTCTGGATGTTATTGTCCTATCGACGTAGGTGGTTGCCCTGAGCAGCCCCCACCACAACCATGACCGGGGTTTTTTGGAACTGTCAAGTGACGGGGACACCTTTGACAGCCCAAAACCTTAGGGATATCATCTCTAGGGAAAAACCCTGGGTCATTGGGTTATCTGAAACCAAGACCAAGAAGAGGAAGTTACTAATTTTTGCTAAGAAACTCAACCTTAAGCTATTGTAGAATGTCGACCCTATTGGCTTGTGTGGCGGACTTACTATTTTTGTTGTGGATAATTGAGTCTGTGAGGTAATCTCTTCTTCCAACTCTCACATTTCCATTTCTATTTCCAATGCTGATAATTCCCTATGGTTTATCCACTTTAATTACGCTCTTCCTGATAAAAATTGTAAATATGTGCTTTGGGATTTCATTAATAAAACTATTAGTGATGACCCTAATGCCCCTAATCTTTTTATTGGTGATTTTAATGATACTAGATGTTCCCTTGATAAGGTGGGGGTAGTGGTAATTATCTTGTTGATATGCAAACTTTTAACAATAATATTTCTAAGAACGATCTCCTTGATATTCCTTCTAAAGGGTGTAAGTTTACTTGGAGAAACAATAAAAATGATGATGGTTTAATTATTGAGAAGATAGACTGGGGCTTTGCTACCCCATCATGGTCTTCTTTATTTCTCAATGCCTAGATTCATAATGCCCTTCCTATTGGTTCATATCACTCCCCTATGATCCTTTATCTGGATAATCAACCTAATCAACCTGCTATTAGACCATCATTTAAACTGGACCCTGCTTGGCTTGATATTGAAGCTTGTAATACCACTATCCTTAATTGCCTTGCTGGGTCAAAATATTTTTTTGGCCCTCCCACTGTTAGATTTCCTAAAAGAATTACGCTGTGCAAAAAGTCTATTCTTAGATGGAAAAAGGTAAATCTTGGGAAAAATGCTACTATGATTAATTCACTTAATAAAAAACTATAGCCCCTTATACATGCCAACTCTTATATTGGCTTGTCTGGTGGACTTACTATTTTTGTTGTGGATAATTAGGACTGTGAGGTAATCTCTTCTTCCAACTCTCATATTTCCATTTCTATTTCCAATGCTGATAATTCCCTATGGTTTATCCACTTTAATTACACTCTTCCTGATAAAAATTGTAAATATGTGCTTTGGAATTTCATTAATAAAACTATTAATGATGACCCTAATGCCCCTAATATTTTTATTGGTGATTTTAATGATACTAGATGTTTCCTTGATAAGGTGGGGGTAGTGGGAAATATCTTGTTGATATGCACACTTTTAACAATAATATTTCTAAGAACGATCTCCTTGATATTCCTTCTAAAGGGTGTAAGTTTACTTGGAGAAACAATAAAAATGATGATGGTTTGATTATTGAGAAGATAGACTGGGGCTTTGCTACCCCATCATGGTCTTCTTTATTTCTCAATGCCTAGATTCATAATGCCCCTCCTATTGGTTCAGATCACTCCCCTATGATCCTTCATCTGGATAATCAACCTAATCAACCTACTATTAGACCATCCTTTAAACTGGACCCTACTTGGCTTGATATTGAACCTTGTAATACCACTATCCTTAATTGCCTTGCTGGGTCAAAATATTTTTTTGGCCCTCCCCCTGTTAGATTTCCTAAAAGAATTACGCTGTGCAAAAAGTCTATTCTTAGATGGAAAAAGGTAAATCTTGGGAAAAATGCTACTATAATTAATTCACTTAATAAAAAACTATAGCCCCTTATGCATGCCAACCCCCAAGGCCTTGATGAATCCACCTCTTCCCTTTTTACTTCTATTTTGCAGGGAATAGATTTATTCTGGGCTCTGGAAGAGAAATATTGGGGCACCTGATCTAGAATCCGTTGGTTGAGATTGGGTGACCATAATACTAAATTCATCCACCTCTCCACTCGTATCAAACGTGCTTCTAATAGAATTATATACCTTAAAAGGGATGATGGTTCTTGGACATCAGGCACGAGTGAGTTATCCTCTTTGGTCTCTGAGTTTTTCCAAGATCTTTATAAAGACCTTGGAGATAGATCTATTGACTCCATTATTAGGGATATTACCCCTATTGTGGATGAAGCCGATAACCTATCTTTTTTAGGTCCTATCAGTATGGAAGAGCTTAAAAGGGCCACTTGGGATCTGGGTTCGTCTAAAGCTCCTGACCTTGATGGTATGCATGGTTGCTACTATAAGAAATTTTGGGACCTTTTTAATGATGACATCCTCGCTATATGCAACGGTGTTATATCTGGGACTATCCCTATGGGTAGTATTAATGATACCAACATTGTTCTTATCTCAAAGTGCAAGAACCCGCAAATAATTAGCCAATTTAGACCTATTTCTTGCACTAATTTCTTGTATAAAATTCTTTTGAAAGTTATGGTCCTCCGTCTTTCCAGTGTTATCCCTAAGATTATTTCTCCATGTCAATATGCTTTTATTAAGGGTAGACTTATTCAGGACAATATCATTATCGTTCATGAAGTCCTACACAAACTTAAACATCTGAAAGAAATGCTAAGGACAGTTTTTCTATCATTAAGGCTGATATCCATAAGGCTTATGATAAAGTTAGTTGGCCTTTCTTATTTTTTGTTCTTCGCAAACTTGGGTTTGCTGAGAGTTGGGTTTGTTTTATTCAGGATTGGGTTTCATCTGTCAATTATAATATTGTAATGAATGGACATACCTCCCTTTCTTTTTCTCCTTCTCGAGGTCTTAGGCAGGGGGATCCTCTTTCTCCCTATCTATTTACTTTGGATTCAAATGTGTTGTCTTTGTTGATTGAGAATTTTTTTAGGGAAGGTAATATTCATGGTATTAAATTAAGCAGATCTAGTCCCCCCGTCCATCATCTTCTGTTTGCCGATGATTCCATCTTCTTCCTCCGTAACTGATCAGTTCTTGAAGTACACGCTTTCTCCGAGAACATTTATAAGTTCTGTTTTGCGTCTGGCCTTACGCTTAATCTCAATAAATCCTCTATCTTTCTTAGCCCTAATACTTCGGATAATATGAGACATATTATCTCCAATACTTTTCGTACGCCTGTGGTTGAGGACCTAGGACTCTACTTAGGACTTCTTACGGAATGGGGCAATTCAAAGATTAGAAACATGGATGGTCTTGTCCTTAAAACTTCTTCTAAGCTTTGTGGCTGGAAAAAATCACTCCTTTCAATGGCAGGTAAAGCTACCCTTATCTTCTCTATCATACACGTTTTTCCTACTTATTTTATGAGCCTCCTAGCTATCCCCAAAGGTACTATAAAAAACTGAACTCCCTCACTTGCCAATTCCTTTGGGGGAATGAAGATGATAAAGGTATACACTAGGTTAGTTAGAACCGTATTACCACCCCAAAATCCCAAGGTGGTCTGGGTATTAAAAATCTAGAAGCTTTTAATCTCGCTTTTTTGGCTAAACAACCATGCTACATCATGCTATATCCTGATTCCCTTATTCACCTTACTCTTAAAGACATCCCAGATGGGATCCCTAAAGACTCCTTAGTAGTTCGAGGAGCCTCGTGGTTTTGGAATAACATTCGTAAAGGGATTAGGTTTATCATGGATAATTCTATTAAGCCTATTGGAGATGGTCATAATACCAAAATTTGGGAGGATAATTGGTTAGGAGCCCCAGTTGTTAAGCCTGCTCACTACAGTGAAGATCCCTATTTTCTAAAATTTGTAGCATATTTATTTAATCCTGCTACTAAAACTTGGAAGCCTGAAGTATTGCAGTCCTTATTTAACCCTGAGACCACGAGTAAAATCTTGGATTTGGATATTACTTGGACTAACCAATCTGAGAACCTTATTTGGCCTTATACCCCCCATGGTGGTTATACTTCAAAATCTGGATATTCTTATACTGTTGCAAGGTTACTCATCCTTCTGCTAACCCTAATCCTTCATTATTTCCTGATCAGGAAATACTTAAACTTATTTGTTCTGCTAACTGTCCACCAAAATTTCAATTCTTCTTATGGCGTGTTCTTTCGAATGCCCTATCTACAGAACGTAACGGATTTACTAGACGATGCTCAAGCTCTGATTTGTGTAATATGTGCCTTAAAGAAGAAGAGACAGTTGAGCATCTATTTTAAAAATGTGATTGGACTAGAATGTTTTGGTGTTTATCACCTATTCATGTTAACCCCGACCCCTTACTTCAACCTGAGTATTAATAGTTAGATGAGCCCGCTCCTTGATAGAGTTAAGACCAAAAGCGAGAAAATTGATTTAATTAAAACTATCACTGTTTGCTTTTGGGTCATTTGGTTGACTCGTAATCAATTTATTTTTAATAATACCCCTATTAATTATGATTCTTGTGTTAGCCTGATTTCAAAATTTTATCATGATATTCATTCTATTTCAGGTTATCCTACAAGTTAAAGTGTTATTATCCCTGCTACTACTCACTATCTCTAGTTGTCCACCGCTAGTTCATGGTCGATCCATCCACAGTTTTCTTTTAAATTAAACCTTGATGTTTCTTTAAAATTAGGAAAAACTGTTGCTACCGCTGCCATTCGTAATTGGGAAGGTGTCTTAATCACTGGGTTTGCCAAGGAGATTAAAGCTTGTTCTAGTTTTGAAGCTGAAGTAAAGGCATTAAGGAACTCTATCCTTTTTGTCATTGATAAAGCTTCCTTTTGCACCAGGATTGAAACTGATGTTGAAGCAGACCTGAAAGCCATTTATTCCCTGAGCACGAGTTGTCCATGGAAGGTCAGGCCTATCCTCGAGGATATTAAAAATTTGGTGAAAACACATAGCAAAATCTAAGTATGTGACATTCAAATGACTGCTAATCATGTGGGAGATTGGATATCAAAAGATTTTTCTAATTTATCTTTACTTTGTAATTGATTTTGTAATCCTCCTCTCTTCCCGCTTTATTCGAACTTTTGTGTATGAACTTTTTATGGGTTGCGATTTTAATATAAGATCTTTATTTTTTCTAAAAAAACATCTTTTTTGTTGTCCAAACTATGCATTCTTACTGTATAACATTATTTGGAAAATAAAAAACTATATAAAATTATTGCCACCATAAGAAAATTCTAGTCCCCAGCTGTGTAACTTTTACTCAAATTTACGTGGCAGTCAGTCAATCATTTAAAAATTAGTTGAATAGCTCTATTCATAATTTCACATACAAAAATAATGAAAGATGAGTGCAACAATATTGACTCACTTACCAACCCATACACCTACCACTCCACAAATTTATTTTCTTCATTTCACTAACCATGCCGTGAGTACTTATGTGTATTATTTGTTTATAAGATTTAAAATTAAATCTTTGTTTTTCTACCACTATAATTTTTTTCTCTCTCTCAATTTAAGACAATTTACCAAAAAAGGACAATTTAAATTTTATTCAATACACTTTTAAGAAACGTAAAAAAATGACATCATTTAAATATTTTAAAACTTTATTAAATATAGTTCAAACTTAAATATGAAACGGTAGACAATTTTACTTTATCCTTCCTACCTAACCCCGTCAAATACCAGTCTTGTTATATACAATATATAAACTCCCGTTCATCACCAAATATACCCACCAAAATCTAAACTAAACAAATTTCACCAACCAAGAATTACATCCACCATTTACATCAAACCTTCAAAGCTTCGGCCATGAATCTTCTCTTATTAGAGAAGACCCTATTGGGTCTCTTCTGCGCTACACTCGTAGCTATTATTATATCTAAGCTTCGTGGTAAGAAATTCAAGCTCCCACCAGGCCCAATCCCAGTCCCCATTTTTGGAAACTGGCTTCAAATTGGCGATGATTTAAACCACCGTAATCTCACAGATTACGCTAAAAAATTCGGTGAAATTTTCTTACTTCGTATGGGTCAAAGAAACCTCGTAGTCGTGTCATCACCTGATTTAGCTAAAGAAGTACTCCACACACAAGGTGTTGAATTCGGATCACGTACAAGGAATGTGGTATTCGATATCTTCACTGGAAAAGGACAAGACATGGTGTTTACAGTATATGGCGAACATTGGCGTAAAATGAGACGGATAATGACAGTGCCGTTTTTCACTAACAAGGTTGTACAACAATATCGAACAGGTTGGGAAGATGAAATTGCTAGTGTAGTTGAGGATGTTAAGAAAATGGAGGAATCGAGTACGAAGGGGATTGTTTTAAGGAAAAGATTGCAACTTATGATGTATAATAATATGTATAGGATTATGTTTGATACGAGGTTTGAAAGTGAAGATGATCCTTTGTTTGTCAAACTCAAGGCTTTGAATGGTGAGAGGAGTAGGTTGGCTCAGAGTTTTGAATATAATTATGGTGATTTTATTCCTATCTTGAGACCTTTTTTGAGAGGTTATTTGAAGATATGCAAGGAAATTAAGGAGAAAAGATTTGAGCTCTTTAAGAATTACTTTGTCGACGAGAGAAAGTAAGTCATATTTCTTTTTATTTTTTATTGTATTAAGTTTAAGTATTTTTTTTAAAATTGTTATGTCAGTATGGGAAAGCGAAAAACACAAAACAATTTTCTGATTTTTTTTTTATATGAGCGATGTTTCTTCTAAAGTACTTCTAGGAGATCTAATTATCTAAACCCACTTTAAATATTTGTTGACAAACATGTGTAATGTTTCTTCTAAAGTGCATCGGATAGACGGATACAGTCTTAATTTTTATACCGTATTTTCAAACAGTCCATAGTTAATATATTTGTTAATTATGATTTGTGTTGTGATCGTCTCTTACTTAGTATAAGTTATGATATTTAAATTGTACATTAATTAAAAAAAAAGTTAATTAAGGAAGATAACTGATATTATTAGATCTAGCAGTAACACTTTATGGAAATGAAGATTTAGGAATATGATATAAAAATGAAGTAGAATCTTTATGGAGAGATTTATTTAATCTTTTTTACCTTTTATATTATAGGAAGATTTCAAGTACAAAGCCAACAGATAAGAATAGCTTAAAATGTGCAATTGATCATATTCTTGAGGCTCAGCAAAAGGGAGAAATCAATGAAGACAATGTTCTTTACATCGTCGAGAATATTAACGTGGCCGGTATGTACTTTTTCCTATACGTGAGGATTTCAGTTCAAATTAATTAATTTGGTTAGACAATGAGGTGTAAGAAATTGCTATATTTGGGAACTATTTGCTACCAAAGAAAAAGTATATATAAAATAATAATATTGAGACTCTATAGTTATCTTGAACACTAATTCTTGAAGCTCACAAGTTTTGACTAGAAAAAGAGAGATTGTTTATCAATAACTGTCATACTTTTTTGTCTTATTTGCATATTCTTTGCATCTTATCTGTTCTCTATAAGTTAGATAAGATTTTCTTTTGTTCCACGTTAGATAAGATTTAGTTGAGTATAATTTAAAATACCTTTCGGCGTGCGGTGAGGTGGGTGAGACTATGTGCTTTAAGTGGTTTAGGTATTTAGGTGATACATTAATTTGTAAGATACAGTTTGGTATTCTTTTATTGTCCATGACTTAAAACGTGTTGCTTATGTAATTCTAAATTTACAGCAATTGAGACAACATTATGGTCAATCGAGTGGGGAATTGCAGAATTAGTAAACCACCCAGAAATCCAGAAAAAACTTCGTGATGAAATCGTAACAGTTCTCGGACCTGGAGTACAAATAACCGAGCCGGATACACACAAACTCCCGTACCTGCAAGCAGTGATCAAAGAAACTCTTCGTCTTCGTATGGCTATTCCACTTTTGGTCCCACACATGAACCTAAATGACGCTAAGCTAGGTGAATATGATATCCCAGCTGAGAGCAAGATCTTGGTGAATGCTTGGTGGCTAGCTAACAACCCTGATCAATGGAAGAATCCGGAAGAGTTTAGGCCAGAAAGGTTTATGGAAGAGGAGGCTAAAGTTGAAGCTAATGGGAATGATTTTCGTTATCTTCCGTTTGGTGTGGGAAGGAGGAGTTGTCCTGGGATTATTCTTGCATTGCCAATACTTGGGATTACTATAGGACGTTTGGTTCAGAATTTTGAGTTGTTGCCTCCACCTGGACAATCGAAGTTGGATACTGAGGAGAAAGGGGGTCAATTCAGTTTGCATATTTTGAAGCATTCTACAATCGTTTTAAAGCCAATATCTGTTTAAAAATGTTGTAAGTATATGTTTTGTATGTTATTGTGGACTCAAGTGTTTTTAGGATTCGGGTGTGAATGTGAATCTTAAAATTTGCAACAACATTGTATAATATTGGTTGATTGTTCTAATAAGTAATATTAATTTGAGTGGGGTTTGTTTTCAATTTTCTTATGAAATAGTACGGTTCTTTAGGGACAATTAGTTTTTCATTTTTTTTCTAAAAAATTCATCAAAGAATCCAACAACCTACAAAATGTAAAATGTAGACTTTTAGACTAAGATATCAATGAAGTAAACAACATGTTACTGTGTCTTATTGGAAACTCCCTTGCATGATCAACTTGATGATCAAGTTATGTATAGTCTCTAGTTTAGTAATAGTTGTGTGGTTAATTCCATATCAAGTTATGTATAGCCTCTAGTTTAGTAATAGTTGTATGGTTAATTCCATAGGCCAGAACTAAAGATAGTGGGATTCTTTTGTTTTTTTTTGTTACATAGGAGAGCCACTTTGGACTCAGAGTCATTGACTCGGTTCGAACCTGCACCACTAGATTGATAGACCAAGGCTCTGGCCAGTGAGCTAATCCCAGCTGGTTAGTGGGATTCTTTTGTTGTGGAAGAAGGTGGTTAGTTTAACCGTCCTTTAAGTATGTTGTTTTAATGAAAAAATGGCTTTTGTTGGTATTGAATGTTAACATTACTTTGAGTTTGAAATTGTGTTTTTTGTGATAAAGACCTCTAAGTGGAGTTTTACTATTAAATGAAGTTGAAAGATTGCGTGAAAAGATTGGTGTAGTGTAAACACAAATTGAAGATATTAAGACCTTTAATGAGTTTATGAATATTAACACTTCTACGATAATTTTATATAATGGTTGTTTTTTCACTTGATCTAACCAAAGGAATGCAAATCAATATGTTAAGACAATATGTATTCAAGTATTTTGTACCAAAGCATGGCTCATTAAGTTTGTATCTCCAAGTGTGGGTTATGATAATTTTTCGTTGGTTTTCATGATACATAGAAGTGCCCAAGGCTTAGAAAATATTTAAGTTTGAATCCAATTGATGTGATGAGATTACTTGTCAAGGGGTTATTGGATACACTTTTACTTGTGGGATTTTGTTACAAGAGTTTGATATGAAAAGACAAATTTGTAGCATTATTGGAGTAAATTTATGTTTACGAACAATTAGAATCGTATTCAAGGACTTCAGAAATATCTTACCAAATTTTGGAATGAAGTTCCTACATTAAATAATTTGCAAGAGTGTAATGATATTCTTGAGGAATTAGACTGACTCTGGAGTAAGGAAAACAAGTTTTGGGTGGATAGAGCGCGAGTTTAGATCGTTGATTATTGGTCACCACAATACGAGGTAATTTTATGTACTAATATTCAAGAAATGTCAGATTAAGGTTTTTCGACTGAGAGATAATTTGGATAGCTGGCATGAAGATTCATGAACTATTAGTAACATGTTTAAGAATTTTTATCGTAATCTGTATACATAGGATGACAAGCCTAGTGACTTTGAGGTAGTTGATTTTGTCCCGTGCAAGATTACTTAAACTATTGATGATATGCGCCAAGGAGCCTGCGATGGAGGAGGTAAAATATGTGGTTTCAACATGGATGAATTGAAATATTTAGGATTGAATGAGTTCAACCATTTTGTTTTTCAAAAATATTGGGATGTTGTGAAGAAAGATGTTTTATGGTCGGTCAAAGATTTCTTTGTAAACAATATTTATTTGGAAGGTTTGAATTACACCTTGATCAGTATGGTTTTCAAAGGGGGTACGTAGGAGTCTGTGATGGATATTAGGACAATCGCTTGTGCAAATTTTGCTTATAAAGTTGTATCTAAAATATTGTTATTGAGGCTACAATAATTATGGAATGATTGTGGACCCTGCATGGTATGTATTTACTAAAGGTATGTGCATTTAGGATAACATCTTTATTGTTGATGAATTTTCTTAATTTTCATAATGGCTCAAAAATTTAAAAATCACTACTTCTGGTTAACGACCTTGAGGAAACTTGTGTTTCATGAGAAGTGGATGGGATGAGTTCAAAATAGTATATCGACAATTTCTTTCCAAATTAAAATAAATAGGAATCTTTTTCCATCGTTTCAACCTTCGAAGGGGATGAGACATGGTGATCCCCTATCTTATTTTCTCCCCATCTTTGTTAGTGGAGCATTAGTGAAACTTATTAATAAATCCAGGATTGTTAATATTAAAGGTCTCAAACTTGCTAGAGAAATTCTATCTCTTACTCGTCTTTTTTCTTTTAATATGATTTCTTATTCTTTGTGTCAATTTAAGTAGGAAAATTGAGGCATTCAAGGGGGTAATTGATTGTTATCGTAAATGTTAAGGACAAAAAAATAATTTAACCAAGGTTACAATTTGTTTTAACAAATGTATTACGTTAAATAACAATTCTTTTACTGTGGATTCCTTACATGTCAAAAGGTAGATTTACTGTGTAAGTATCTTGGTATCTCAATATGTTTTAAAACATCTTAAATTGCAACCATTTAATGGCCGACAAGAGGTTACTTAACAAAACCCAAGAATGGAAAGAAATTTTCACTCATATAGTGGTAAGAGGTTATCATGTATAGGAATTTTTTTTTTGTTTTAGAAAACAGAGAATCCGAGATTTGAAAAATAATTTGGGAGTCTAATATTCATACAAAAATGAAAATGTTGTAAAAATGCCCTCCAAGTGAAAGCCATTCATTTGAAAATGTAGTGCACCAAATTAAAGGTTTGTACTTTGTGTGAGAATGGTAAGGAGAGCGTGGAACATACATTTCTCATTTGTCATTTTAGGTGTGGTATTTGGGCTAAATCTTTATTGTTGGCCAAGATTAATAAGAAATTAGTATTTCTCACTGGGTTCTTGTATTAAGAGTGTGATTAATAGCTTTGTTGAAGGGGATAGGGATAAAAGGAATTATCTCGCATTGGCCATCGACTTCTTGCAAAATGGGCTTTCAACTTTTGCTCAAGCTGAGCAAAGTTATAGTGCCAGGTTCAAGTTTCGATAACCATTATTGTTCCCTGTTCGACAGTGTGAATGTGAAGGCCCTACATAAATGGGATCAAAATTAGTTATGAATTCTATATGTTTTTATACATATTAATATGTTAATTAGGTCAATCGGTCCATCATATGTCATTTGGATTAGAAGTTTGAATCCTTGAGACAGTTACCCATCTAAGACTTCCCATGGGACTTTCTAGTTTGATCTTGATATTCATGTCGGCTTGATAAGGCACATTCTCTCTTCGTATCAAGCAGGGATGATTGGATCATTGTTCATTATTCCTAGACCCTCAAGGTTGTAATGAGATGAAGCTTCATCCTCAACCTAATGTTTGGAGGGAAAATTTTATGACCTTCTTTAACCGATATTTGGCGATGAATACTTGAGGGAAATGTTTTCCTACTAGTTCATGTGCTTGGTGTGGCTGAATTTGGGGGGAATTATAATATAAAGCCCCACAACATGTATATTAACAAAATAAAGCCCACCCCATTTCTCCCTCTAATTACTAGTTGGACCCTAACTAGAACCCAGTTAAAAGACCCAAATAACCCTCAATCCCTCTATACACTCTCTATATACTCTCTGCAACCAAAAAAAAGTAAAACAAAAATACCCAATTACATTTTTGTTTCAAAACCCTACCCCTCTCTATACCCCCTCTCTCTTTCTCTCACCTCCCCACCGTGAGCCACCCCCACCCCCTACCTGCATACCCCAGCTCCACCTTCCCACCACCACTGCGATGCCCTCCTTCCTCCCCACCGTGCAGAATCGCGAACCACCACCACTGCGATGCCCTCCTTCCTCCCCACCGTGCAGAATCGCGAACCACCACCACGCCAAGATCCCACCACCGTGAACCACCATGCGCTGCAGATTCGCGAAGCCACTGCAACAGCACATCTGCAGGAACGAGGTAACTGGGTTTCTCCTCCTCGCAGCAGCGTTCTCTTTCTTCTCCGGCGTCGTTTGACGGTGGTTCACCGCCTTTCCAGTGCTCTTTCCCGTCGCTCCATCCCTCTGCGACGCCACCGCCGCCAGTAGGAACCTCGCCACCACCTTCTTCTACAGTTCATGGTGAGGTCTGACTTCGCCGCCCTTCTACAGTTCCTGGTGAGATCTGACCTCCTACTGACACCGCCTCCATTTTCTGCGTATTCCAAGCATCTTCTACAGCCTCCATTTTCACCACTTCTCCCCACTTCTGTTAACCACGGCGCTGCACCAGAAAAACGCGTCCACTGACACCGCCTCTCACCACCCTGCACCAGATCTCCGTCGCCTCCTCCAGCAACCTTTGAAGCCCATCGACAGCCACCAGATCTGATGCCCTGGCCTCACCATTCTGGACCAGCACCTTCTGCATCGAAACCGCCGTCCCCACCACAGCGAAAACCGTCGCCTCCTCCAGCCAACTATCGAATCCCATCGAAAACCTTTTTAGCCCATAACACATTGGGTCCAGACCCATGTCTTGTTGGTCCAGCCCATTTTGGGCCAAGCATTACTTGCAGCATTTTTTTTTTAAACTGAGTTTGGTAAAGGTTAGGTCCAGCCCAACTTAGGTCCAGCCCATGTCTTGGTCCTTTTCTTTCTGTGAGTGTGAATGTGTCCAGCCCATATGGGCTATAACTTGTTTTTCAAATAGTAGACATTATGGGCTAGACAGATTGGTCTAGACACTTGTTTCTCGGAAGTTTGACATGGATAAAAACGGACAAAAAACGTATTCCCTATCTCTTGACATGGACAAACCGGGCTTGTGTACACCCCCTTGGACAAAAACTTGGAGAATACCGACTAATTGGATATATAAAGAAAAATAAATTGGACCTAAAACATCTAAAAAACGTTTAATAAGGACAGGTCTGTACGAAATGGTCTGGACAATGTTGGTACATACCTTCTTGAATATACCGGAAAAATATATCAAGTAGTAAAAGTTCAGAAAAAAAAATTAATAAAAAAACGAAAAAGGAATAAAAAAAAATTAAAAAGGGTAGGAAAGTAAAATCCCAAACCAGATTTTTGAGTTAGGCCTTAAAAAGAAGTAATTTGCAACTAGGCTTTATATCCTTAAGAAGTAACAAATGGGGCCTTAATTTGTAGATTCCTCCTGAATTTATTGAAACATTTGTTGGACCATGTTATAAAATATTTGGAGATCAAACCCTAGAATAAGTTGGATGGCTATATTGTTAAGTTGAACCTCTACACTTAGTATCAAATATATGTATCACCTGATCAAATATATTAGAGAGTTGGACCTCAGGTGGCTCGCTAGGGTTGGTTGTATAGCTAATGAACAATTGTTGTTATTATGTTGTGTTGATTCAATTATGGATGATGATGGTCCATCTATCTTCATTATGGCACAATGATGCCTCTTCTTGCACCACGTTCTTAATCTGCACCACGACTTCAAACCTTTGGTGTTTGTTCTTCCATCACAGTTACTCAATAAGTTTGTAGATGGTTCCCACAGAGGACGTCAAACTAGTAGTCCAGAAAAAATCATTTTTTTTTAATAGTAAGTAATCTTCGAACAAATTGATAAAATATTTAGGCAATTCGTAGTGAAGTTTCAAGAGTAAAGTTTTCATAAACTTTAGTTAGACTATAATTCAGTGAACCTAATGGAACTTTGACGCTCAAGTCGGTAAAGTATAAGCCAAAAGATTAACGCCCCTCTAAATAAATATGTGACATATCTTATTGAAGTTATCTCAGTATATATTCTCATAAAATGTAATTGATGATTGGACAAATTAAAAGACATTACTATGTGATGTCTTAAGTGTTGCACACTATTTTGGTATGTGGAATGAATGGGTTGTATATAGGTGTCAGCTAAAAGCAGTTGAGGTAATTTCCATGGTTGGATAAGAAGTAGTGTTTTTGAATGGTAAGTAACCACCCTATCCAACTGATAAAATTAACTATTGTGGTGCAAATGACACACATGTATTATTCAATGTAACTACACAATTGTCCATTGCCGAGGATTAAAGGGTTCATGAGGCAACGCATATTCTTGTCACTTATGCCACGCGGACAATGATGGTTTCTAAATAGATTGTCTTCGAGGATAGATTGATGCTACTCAAGGTTTTAACGGTATCAGGTACTTCATGTTCCCCATGTTTGTGAGATATTTACTCCTTAAATAACTCGAGGATATTGTTGCTCTATCAATTAATGACCTATTTGGAAGTGATATTGTGATTCATGTAATAAAGACTTACATTTCTCTTAGTACATTTAAAGATTCTATGTATTTGTCTCCTATGTAAGGACGAAGTTGACTAATTGGAGTCATGGTGACCTATACAGATCGCATCCCATACTACTGAGAAATAATATGATATCTATACTACGAAGTTGATCGATATATATTCCATTAGCCATATAAAGGTGAAAAATGGTCCCCAGGATTTTAGTGAGACACCTGTAAGTCCTTTCTAATACGCTTGACCGAATATTTGATACTATGAGGAATAAACATAGCACAGCCTGTATGATCTACAAGTAAATTAAGCACAGTGGGAGATTTTAAGAATAATCAATAAGGATTTACTATTTGGGTCTTAGACTACTTTTGGAAATACATCTATTTTAGGTCATTCTCTGATTTATCATGCTATAGATAAGTGATTAAATAATACTTACTGATTATTATATAAAGCTAAGGAATTATTAAATAATATGGATAAGGTAGTCACATTATCTTATTATATTAAGTTAATTATAAATGAGACTTTAGGCCCATAGATATTAAGAGTTGACAGTTTGATAAACACTTTATTTGCATATTTAACTCTATTAACCAAGTTGTATGGTCACTAAGGTCAAGTTACATAAAATACTTATGAATCCTATATTCAGAATAAACAAATCCATTTCTTAACTAAAAACCATTAAAACCTAAAAAACTTCCTTCATCACACCATAGTCGCTGACCATACTAGTCAAAGATGTTAGATTTTTTAACCCCTCAAGCCTTTCAATTTGGTGGAATTTTTCTTGTTCATAAAATAAAAATTAGCAGCTGAGCCATGGATTCAAATTAGAGTCCCTGAAAAGGAACTAAAATCTTATGCAATAAATTTAATTTATAATGTGAAACATGGATATAGAGTTTTATGTTATCACGGACATTTTCATCTTTGTGCATTATGGTTCATTATTTTGCATGGTCTTCTATTTCGCATTAGGTTTCATAATTATATGAAACTAATGTAGGATTAAACATCTTAGAAACACACCCTTAAAACAAAGTTTTAATATCCCAGTGTTGTTCTCCGATTTTTTCCATTCATTCTAAGGTGTTTTTCATACCTATTCTACTCCTCTACCCCCACCTTCCCATTCTACTCATCTATATCCACCTTGTTCATTCGTGATACCTTGAATCGTATCCCTTATCATACACATCAATTACACTTACATATGCACAAAATGACACACATATCTTAAAGTAAGTGACAACACTAAAGTTACGAAATCACTAGTTTAATCATAGTTCAGACTACCACAATGACCCAAAATTATGTCTCAGTTATATTAAATATAAAACGAAACACATGAGACATCAAACACCTCTAAATTAAATCGTTGCTATCCTGACAACAACAATACAAGTTTGGACCAAAAAAAGACCATTTAGTCACTGTTCAAAGAGTAAGCATTAGCAATTTTGGGAACTACTCGTTAACAAGATCATGGCATCGACCCAATCAAAATTATATACACAATACGTGTAACAAAATTATTTTAAGTTCAATCTCCACTAGTTTTGCAATGCAAGAGAGGTCGGGTACAAATACTTAAGAAAGAGAGCATATATGATGACCATAAATCCGAGAATGACGTTTCTTATGAAGAGTCACCTAAAACTTGTATAATGTACCCTACCACAAGCGCGTGATCGTAACAATTTTCGCAGATGTAATTATAGGCTTGGGTGAAGGAGGGATATTATCTAGACAATGCAAGTAGGCTAATAAGCGTCCTCCTCACCTAACTAACCAACACATCTTATCAGTTTAAGTTTAATCTTTCAAATTCATGCTCACTCAAGCCCCTTAATTACACATAAATCCCTGGAACTCCTAAATATCAAAACTCTCACATATATCCTCTCTCAAGCTTGGTGCCACAATACATATTAATTGTCAGGTGCTTTCTCTAGAACGAATCAATCAATCACACAATTTTAATTTTTCCTATTCTTTTTATTTTTATTTTATTATATTCGTGCTTTCAAACTTTCTTTTCTTTTGCTATACCAAAACAATAAATTACAACAATACAGATATCAAGATATAAGTAATTACATCCATAGTACTCAAACCCTTATAATTCTTTGTTGGCATATAGCCTCCCTTAATAGGTTGTTTTAATGTGACAAATCCTCTTGTGTTTAGTGTGCTAATTACTATTGTTATATTCATTCTATCTTGCACTCTAATTCATCAAAAAGCACATTCTTTATCTTTTAGATCAAAGCTTTATTGTTTTATCTTAAGAAACTAATTCTCATACAAATACTTTTAACCTTATCTTTGTGTACATTGAGAATTAGCTTTAGTGATCAACTACAAAGTTTATTAGAATGATGTTCTCTACAACTCTCGTGAAGAAGGTTTTCTGATCCGAGCATCACCGCAAAAGATATACTCACTAAAAGGTGTTTTAGACCTTTGGTGCGGTACACCGGAGGTTCTGTGCGGTACACCGCAGCCCACGGACTACACCACGGACCAGGGGGCTAGCCCGTCAGAGAGCAAGTGAATTTAGCAAGTTCAGTGCGGTACACCGCACCAACCCCGCGGTGCACCGCAGGTTAGGGTTTTCTGCAGCAAAATAAAGACAAAAGGCATATATCCGTTGGGGATATTAATATATCCGTTGGAGACAAGTCTTATGACCGTTGGGAGCATTTTGCAGCTATAAATTGAAGGTATTTCAAGGCTACAACTACACCTTCAACCCATATACACTAAGGGGCTTAATTGTTATCATCGAAGAAGGTGTCAAGAGCTATACAATGTCATATCCACTCAATTAAGGAGTTAATCCAATAAGCCACAAAGTTATATCTACTCAAGAGGAGTCTTTCATGCTTAAGTGTTATATCTACTCATTAGGAGATTGTTAGCAAAGTAGTTTCACCCTTTAAACTCTTTGTATTTATCCTCTTAAGTCTAGTTCTTGTAATAGATGGATTAAGAGAGAATTTGAGTATCGGGAGTATACTCGGTGTCCTTGTGTTGTGATTACACAAGAGTTTCCTTCGTGGTTTCGAAGAGATTGTCCTTCGTGTCATCGAAGAGGTTGTAAGGGTTATTGTGTTCTCGACCCGGTTAAGAGAGACACGGGAGCTTAGTGAAAAGCTTGAAATCCTAAGGAGGCTTCCTTAGGTAGTGGATGTAGGGAAACCGAACCACTATAAATCGTGTGTATCTTTCTATCCCTAGTCTATTTACTTTCCGCACTTTATATGTTTGATAATATGCTAGTATGAATATTGTGATATTGATTATCTAGTTTATCTAACATATTGTCATCTAGAGTAGTAAGAGATTAGAAACTCGTTTTACTTGTATCACTTATATATCGAACCTCTTAGCTTATCCATTGTATGATCCCTTAGGAGTTTAATATATTAGTTGACTTAGAAGTTTCTTTCTTAAACTTATAATTATCCAAAAGATTTTTAATTAGGCATTAATCTTATTAGTAATCCTATTCACCCCCCCTCTAGGACTTTCATTCTTCTTAAATGACCCCCAACTTATCTCATAAGATACATCAATTAAGTTAATCGACTTGAGCATGGGGTAAAATATCAAGAAAATTCCATTGACTAAGGCTTAAGATGTGTAACGTGGCTAACAAAGAAAAGGGATTAAGTTGTATGGTATTATTTAGATAATCATGGATAGAGACAAGATAAAGGTACTAATAGACTCACAAATAATGTCTTAGTCCTTTCCATAACATGTTCCTTTGTTACTCAACTTTTCTTCGAGGTCGCCAAGAACCCGATTATAGAACTATCTCAAACCTCCTTATCTACACACCTCTCCTTGATAGTGATGATTTATTTGTGATATGAGCTATTTCGTCACCTACCACGAATAGTAATTAAAAATTGTTGTCAATTCTAAAGAATATCCATATAATAATTTTTGAGAAACAACACATCAAGCCTCAATGAATTAGGAAATCATCAAATTTCATGTTTTGCCTTTTCATTAAATTTTTTCTATTCTTTGTTTATCATTAAATTATCATTTCTTCAACAATTGAATAAATATTTTTCCTATTTCATATACACAATATTTATTGAAGGAATTTTTTTTCCTTATTATTAAATGAGAAAATGATACATAGGGTCTTGAAGACACCCCCTCTTATCCAATCCAAACCTCTCTTTTCTGCTCTTCTTACTAAAGACCTCCAATAAGATTTAACACATGAGACCTAATATCCCATTTACAATTATACCCTCTTTTGTTTTTTTATTCCTATATATACTAATTATAGTATTTTTCTAAACCCTAAATCCATTTCATTCCCGTCTAACATTTTTTGTCACTCTAAACTCTCTTCTATTTTTTCTCTCTCTTCAAAACAGCCGAGCACCACCACCACCACCACCACCACCACCACCACCATTCTCCAGCTGCTTCTTCTCCAACAAGCACCACCACCACTGCGCTGAAAGCACTGAAACCTAGCTCCAAAGCACTGAAGCACCACCGCAGCACCGATCTTCGTTTGCACCACAGCACCTAGCTTCAGCCATGGATCTTCGTTTGCACCCATTCACATCGCCGAGATCCTTTCATTCTGGCAAAGCAGCAGAGCTTTTCGCCGGAGATTCGCAAATATCCGTTATTGCAGCACCATCGCAACATGTTTCAGCACCATTAAGGTGTGTTTAGATCTATAAAGCTCGATAAGAAAGACAATGGCTTCACAAAGAAAGAGAACAGGTCTGGAGATGATGTTCGAGATCTAGGTCTGTTCGCCGGAGTTTCGAGTGCAGCCACCGATCTTCATTTGCAGCCATGGATCGAGTTCCAGCCTGCTGCAGTTCTATTCTTTGCCGTCAAACTGTAGGTGTTGCTCTTCGTGGTCGAGTGATCGCGCTCCATGGATGAGTGCTCGAGCCGAAACAGTCTTCTCCTCCGTCGCTGCTGTGAACTCCGGCGATGGCAGATTTCCTCGAAGATGTTGTTGGTTTTTTTATTAGCGTACATAGTACGCTTTGAGTAGTAGGGGTTTTTTAATTTTTTTTAAAAATCTGGTTTGACCAGATCTGGTCAAAGTAAAAGTTAGATTTGAATTGTTTATTTTTTGTACTTAATTTGAAGATTGAAAGAAATGTGAATAAAATATTATTTTGGCTTTTTACTCTTTGATCTTTAATTATAATCATCAAATTTACGGAATACTCCTCAAATTTATGGAGTACTCTCCAAAATTATCTAAATACTCACAAAAATTGACTGAGTACTCAGCAAAATTGTCGGAGTACTCAGCAAATTGTCGGAGTTCTCACTAAATTTAGCCGATACTTCATGTTTTTCCGTGACCGGTGACTGGTGGTCGGAGGTCGGTGGTCGGAGTCGGTGGTCGGAAGTCGGAGGTAGGTGGGTAGTGGTAGGTAGTGGAAAGAGAAATAGTGACATTACACTTTTTTTGTCTTTTAATGTTAGTAAGGGTAGTACTCTATAAAGAAGAAATATGGTCTCCAAGACCCTATCTATTATTCACCTTTATTAAATTTAGACGAATAAAAATAATTGAAGACATAAATTCCTGAAAAAAGAAGACTTAAATTAGTAATTTATATTTTTTTTCCCGGTAAAAGTTAAATAACTCAAGGGAATCAAAAGAAAACCCAAAACATTATCGACCGTGCCAAGTCACACCTTTTAAAACATTTTCACTTTCTACTCATGAAAGGCATATCACACCAAAACAACACCAAGCCTTCCCGCTCTTGTTTCAGCTACCAGTCCGTACAGTTACTAGCTGCCAGACGAACAAATTAGTATCAAATCTATTGCCGCCGGTCGTTATATTCCGGTGAAAATCTCCGATACGGTAACCAGAGATTCCTATCTCACGCCTCTGTTTATAAGGTATGCACTCACTCACTCACTTATATACATGTATCTATGTATATGAGTGTTCGTGTAAATTAGTTTTTGAATCGAGCCTTTAAATTTTAACGCATTTTTTCAATTCGAATTTCTTCTTCATTTTTCAACTATTAATCATATGTATTACTGTGATTATGCTTACAATTATCTCTTTTTTCTTTTTTATCAAACTGTATACAATTATCTCTTGCGTGTGTGTAATTTCAATTTGTGTGTTTTGCACGTGGAATAAGCATAAAGAGTTGATATACTGATATTCTAAAAATTAAAAATTAATCTGTGATGTTTATACTCAGTCATGAAGATTTGTTATATTTCAATTGATATCTCTTTTAATGTTTAATTAATTTTAAAAACAATTTGAAGTCCGATCCTTATTTGATTGTTTAAATACATCTTTATGATTTCATATGCAACTGATTCTTGTCTATATTCATGGAACCTTATCTAAATAATCTCTTTTTTTTTTTTTGAGAATTTTGTAAAATTTCCATTATCCGGTCCAAATTCAAATAGCTGATGCTGTTCAAACGTTGAAGAGTTACTAATCTGTAGAGTATATGTCAGCTGTGTAAATTTTAGATCCGAATCAACATAGTTTAATTGCAACACTTATTTAGCTTGTGTTAAATGTTAATTACTTAGGTTATGAATCTAAATGTTTGCTTTATTTATCAGTTCAACATCAAAATGTTACAATGGATGGGTGGATCAAGGCGCAAAGTAGCAACTGTAAGTGCTAAATGCTGAGTTCATTACATTTAAGTTCACACTTATGCTTGAGCTTGATTCCTTTAATGTTACTTATTAACATTTTTTCCTCCACGTGTCTGTGATTTACATCTCGGAATTGTAAAATATCTAGTCTAGAAAATCAACCCAGAAAAGGTACACATTCATCTTCTAACTATTTAAATTAACAATAATACTAAGAAAATTGAAACACACATTACACAAGATTTCGAATTTTATAGGCAAAAGCAATATTTTGAGCAAAAAAGAAGGCAACAACAAGCTTGTGAGGCAGAAGAGATTCTCGATGAAGAGAATTTAATTCATCAATCGAACAAAAACAATCGTTCATTAGATGTCCTTAGTATGCTCAACTTATCAGCTATTTCTCAAGAACACAAGTTTTCAGGTAAATTTACCCTTGATTTTGTAAGTTTTCAGAGTCCACTTTTTCATTTTTTTTGTTTTCTCTAGTTTTGAAATTTGTTTATAGTATATTTCAGCACCATAAATATATGTTTCTGCTTCTTAACTTTATTTAACTTGAATATTTTAGCACAAGATGAATTAGAAGATAAAACTCTCCATCAAGGCTTTGAAACTGTACAATCTCCTATAGAAAAGCGAAACAACACTGTAAATCCAATCGAAGCATTCAAAACTACAGAAGGAAGTATGCTGTGAGATTAACTTTTTATGCTGTAATAATTTTCCAACATTATGACACGTGTCAAAAACATCTTTTTTCCTTTTCTTTTTGTCTATACAGGAATTTCACCATGCTATGAAACATCAACTATATACCCAAACAAGTAAGTAAAAACATATGCATAACCTTTAATTTGTTCTTACACTGATCGAATGGTATAGGTAAAATAGTGTTTATTTTTGCAATTTTTTCAGGAAATCAGTAAATAATACACTTAGCAGTAATGAAAAAGCTTTAAAAGAGAATCATGAAAGAGTCAATCCATTGAAAATGACTAAAGAGGATCGTAAGTTTTTTTTTTTTTTTTTAAAATTGACAACTTGTAAAGAAAAAAATGTTGCTAAACTTGTATATAATGTTACTGATTCATTTTTACAGCATTATCTATGATTGATTTACTTGGTGATGATAAAATGAGAGGTAACTCTGAAGAAAATGAATTGCATGAAGCTCATGTTGCATTTTCAATTGAAGGTACGATTAATTTCCAAATAATTTAATTTCTAAATAAATCTCTCAGCATTTAATATGTTTTGAAATTTACTTTTTGTGGTCAGGTTTAGGTAAAGTAATCCCAGAAACACCAATTTATTCACCAGATAAACATGGAAGGTAAATTTAATATTGCTTTCTAGTTACTAGTAACACCTTTTTAAATTCTTTTGTATGAATACAGATCCTTATCATATGGAATTTCTTCACCTATAAAAGCTAAAAGATGGGTCCCACCAATTAAAAACTATAACTATGTGTCAGATACAGTAGAGCCTGATCTGGTGAGGCTTGAAAGCATTAATATTGTTTTATTTTATAACATACTGATATTATAACTTATAAACTTCTTATTTTTGATAGGTTTCTAATACGTGGGATTTTGATTTATCCCCTTATGCTAGTTCCAAAGAGCGACCTTCTAGCTCAAGGGTAAAAACCGAATTATTTCCTAATAGAAGAGAGTTTTCTCATTTAAACAGAGATAATAGTAGTTTAACGGATCTTTTTGAGGATAATGATGAGCTTTTTTACCATGAAAAGCCTCAAAATCACAAATTATGGAATGGTATATACATATGTTTATTCATGATCTTTCTTTTTGCCTTTGAGATCTTACTTAAACTAATTTCTTTGGTTTTATTCAGAAAATTCGAGCTTCCCATCTAGTACATTTCTCGATGAAGAAGATTATAATCTGCCTAATGATCAAATGGATGCTAATTTTGTTGATTATTTGAACATTAGAAATTCTGGAACACAAGATTTTTATTCTCAAGGCTCTTATTTGCATAAAAAGAGGTTCTATTAAGTATTAAGACAAAGATTTTTTCTTTCACTTATTTAAAGTTTTTTTATAAGATAATTTATTTTATCCCTTCTATCTTTGCAGGTCAAATATTAATGCAATGAGCAAACCCACTATCCTAGGTACTTTGCCTTTGTGGGGACATATTGTCAAGTTTAATTATCATTTACTAATTTATCTGATTTTTGTAATAATCAGAGACACCTCAACCTCATCTAAATTTTCATGAGTTTGATTCATCTGATGAGACATGGTATGTATATTATATTGCATAGGTTTGTGATATCTTGACCTTTGACTTTAACTTTGACTTTAATGGAGACAGGGATTTTAAAAGAGGAAAAAGTGTTGAAAAGGAACTTCCATGGTCCTACTTTGGAAATGAAGATCCAGGACAAAGCTATAGTTTGTTAAGGTTAATTACTAATCATACTATTCTCTTTTTTTCTTTCTTTTTTTAATTATTTTTTGTTATTAAATATTGTGACAGTGAGGAATCATGCTCATCAACTGCAGGTCATACCTTAAACTAGTTATATACTATTTTATTAGTGAATATTTTTTAACCTCTTTTTCTTCTCCTTTATTTAGTAAGGAGTGATACAAATAAGAAGCCATATCAGAAATTCGAAGATCATAGCTATAATAGTTGGGATTGGAATGAAAGAAAGTGCAATAAACCAGATTTTAATACATTATTTGGGGAAGATTATGATGTAAGGGTGGACCCTAAAAGACACACTTCTTATAGTAATATTTGGACTACAGATACCTCTGAAATAAATAGACCCAAAAAATCTAGGGACTGGACCAAGTTTATACCAAGAAAACTTGATTTTGGTGAAACATTAAGTGATGAATTTTTTCTGAAATCTATATCTGGTGATGATAATAATAAAACAAACTTATCTAATGGGAGTAAGATTAGTAACACCTTACCTTTTAATGGTGGAAAGTTTGAATCAGAGATAGATGTTACTGGAAGTAATAATGGCTTTTCCATGGGGACTGAAAAGTCAGAATTTGAGAAGTTTAGTGATTGTGAAAAACCAACAAATAAAACTCCAAAACAGAGGAGTTTAGGAGAAAGAAAAAATGTAGAAGAAGATGCTCAAGATACTTCATCTTTTGAAGAGATTTCTAATGCGTTAAATGAAAAAGAGTACGATTATACGATTATACCCTTTTGTGTTTTAACTCATAAGATTTGGATTAATTAATAGTTTTGTATTGCTTTCAGATGTCATGTTTCATTTCCATCTCAATCTGGGAATCAAGGTAGGTTTTTCTTTTTCTTTGCTTAAGTTGAAACTAATCAACTATTATAATATGACTTTGTTTAGAGGTTTCTGAAATACAAGAAAGAAGGGCTTGTATAGATCCTAAGTGTCATATACTGATACTTGAAAGCAGTGTTCATCAAGTTGTACGTGTTCAGATGCTTAAGGAAGCTTCTCAAGATGAATATATTAACAAGGTATAAATAAATAATAAAATAACTCAAACTTTTAAATAATATTGAGATTAGTTAGTTTCAAGTTTGAATTTCTTCTAAATATGCTAGTAATGGAGTTAACTAATCTTTTCTAAACTATCATCTATTTTTTTCCAGGAATTAATTGAGAAAACAATGAGTTGATGATATTAAGTTCAACACATTTTTCTATACCAAAACTTTCAGTTACATGGTTGGATTAATTCATATGACATCTCAGTTTCTTGAGATCTGATTGTTTCAGAGGCTTTAACATGAATTCTTGTGCTCCTTCTTCCAAACACCTATAAAGAATTTAATAAATAAAGATAATTAATTACATACTTAAAAAAATGAAGATAAAAAATTGCATAATTACTTTTTTATTCTTGTTGGAATGTTCTCAGATGATACTATTACTACTGGTATCTCTCTTAGCATTGATGATTCCTGTTAATTTAGATATTATTCCATAATTGTTAAATAAGAGAACAAACAATAAAATATACCTTATAGAAATACACAAGAAACTAAAGTAATTCCATACCTTGATTTTCTTTAGTAGCTCATACCCTGTCATCCCTGGCATAGAATAGTCCGTAATTATCAGATTTATTTTCGATCCCTGAAAAATTTATCACGCATGGTTATTTTAGATTACAAATACTTGGACAAATAAAGATTTATATTAACTAATGACTTACTCTGATACCCAAAAGTTCAAGAGCTCTCTGCCCATTTTCTGCCATAGTTACTGCAAAAAATGGTCTCCAAAATTTTAGTTGTTAAAAAAACTAATGACTTTAATCATGTTCTGATAGTGATCAGTCCAAAAAACGTTTATATATATATATTAAAGCATCCGATTTCCCTTTGGACTTTCTGTAATAAAAAGACAAAAAAGAGGAAAGTGTAAAAAGTAGGGTTGTTACCTTTGCATGCAGAAGTAGTGAGAAGCCTTTCAATGAGTTTACGATCTACCAAACTGTCATCCACAGCTAAAACATGTGGTCTATCTTCAATATCTCCTCCAAAACCTGTGAATGAAGATGAAGGAGAAGAAGCCATATTTTGATCTTTCTTTTCTTTCTTTCTTTTCTCTCAACAAAATCCAAACAACTCTCTACCTTAAAAGAAACAAACTAAACCCACAAATGTGTTTAACGTGTTGCTGTGTCAAATTATCTCTTTTGTTGTATATATGTAATAAAAAGGGAAAAAAGAATAAAACATCGTAACAAAAATCGTGTCACAGATATTTCGTGATCTTTTTTGGTTATTGTGATACATATTACGATTGTGAAGCAACCATTAGCTAGGATTATATATATATATACAATATATTTTATATACTGATAGAGATAGATATAAAGATACTCTGCTCTTTCTCTTCCTAATCTTTTCCACTTCAGAATAAGATCATTCCCCAGAGATCCCCTCCAGCTCACTACTGAAATCATCTACTTTTTCATAAACTTACATTGGTAATGTCAATACATTTTTCACTTTTATATTTCCGTCCCACCATATAGACTTAAACCCCATTTAAACCTCCTCCCAAAATAATATACAACTTGGGTGGTCAAAGAGTATAAGTCTAATATCTTGTTTGTTTAGTTACAAATTTAAAGCCATTTTTTAATACTAAATGTTCAAACTGATTTATTTAATCCTTCTAATAAATTCAAACAAGCTTTCTTCAGGATTTCATAACTGAACAATTATAAAAGGTTTTTGTTGAATAGAATGTAAATCGTAAATTATGCAATGTGTTATTGATGAAGAAAAAATATTAATGATGTTTTAATAAATATATTATTTTTGAAGGAGATCCATACAAATTAAAAAAAATATTTTATTATCATCATCATTACTAAAATATTTTTTTATAAAAATATAAATAAGGTAAAATAAGTATAAATAGTAAAAAAATATCTTATTTTATTAAATAGACGAATTTTTTATGCACAACTAATTTTAGTTCTTTTTAGAAAATATAGGAAGTATATATTTACAAATAGGTAAGTCAACTAATAGGGTTTAGAAGGATTTATCCTTGTGCCCTTACATACCGAAAAGAAACTTAAAATTCTCACATTCCTATGTCTTTTTTTTCATGTCCCATTCCGCTCTGTTCTCCAGATCTTTGTGGGGGTTAGATTCCAACCGCTAGTTATGAATCAAGTCAAGACAAAGTTATACAAAAAAAATGAAGATTACAAGTTGGAACATAACACAATCACATCTATAGATACATGGTACATAATAGATCAAAACCCTAGTGTAACATTTAAATAAAAAAATTATCCATAAGTGTTTATAGATGATTTTAATTTATATGTGGAAAAGAACAACAAAACATTATGAACCCGTTTGAGATTGATTATTTTGGAGCTAAAAGTTTTTTTTGATTAAAATTTATATATTTATAAAAAAAATTAAAAAAAATTTGATATCTAAAATCACTTTAAGTGATTATTTTAATAATTACTAATCTAGTGCCCGTTTGGGATTGTTTTTCAAAATAATCACTTAAAATGATTTTAGATCCATATCAATATTTTAAACTCTTAAAATCACTTTTAGAAAAAGCACTAGATTAGTGATTATTAAAATAATCACTTAAAGTGATTTTCAATATCAAAATATTTTTTAATATTTTAATTTTAATCAAAAAGCGCTTTTAGCTCCAAAATAATCAATCCCAAACGAGCTCATGTTTTTTCTAAAAGTGATTTTTAGAGTCTAAAATATTACTATAAATCTAAAATCACTTTAAGTGATTATTTTAAAAAGCAACCCCGAACGGGCACCAATCCTAATAAATTATTACATATTTTGCTCAAAGATCATAAATAACCAATATCTTTAAGAGTTTAACTTTTAACTTTTAGTTAAATTTTAATATATATATATATATATATATATATATATATATATATATATATATATATATATATGCATAACGGGTTTGCTAGGTAGAGAATGTTTATCGCCACAAACTGCCTCTCTCATAACGGGGTTCAGATATTAATCTCTACAATCCACCTTAATCCTCATTTCATACCCTAAAATCTTCATGTTAAAAGTGGGGGAAAGTATATACCCATAGACCCGTATCCAAAGAAACTTCTTTTATTAGCAAGTTTTTAAGAGTCGAGTTGAAGCTGTAAAATAACAACTTGGTTCCTTTACAACCCTTGAACAATTTAACTACAACAAAAATTTGTTGATTAGGTAGTTGGAGCACTCTACAATGACTAAAACATCTTGTGTTTGAACCTTTCCCGAATCAAAACTCCAATGTTTTCTAGATGTGGGTTTTCAGAATTTTGCTTGGGCTAATTTTATATTGAAACTCAAGAACTCAACTAAATTTTTTTGTCGTCAATATAACACTGCATATTTCATTTGACAAACTTCATTCTAAAAAGACCTTCATGGAAGTTTTAATTATTTTTTTATCATAAAGAGGCAAGTCGTTCGTGAACCATTCGAGTTCGACTTGATAAAAACTCGTTTGAATTTGCTCGAGAATTAAACAAACAATTTTAAACATCTAATATTCATTTTGTTTAAGTTTTAAATCAAAGCGACAAGTTTAAACCTTCAATATTCAACTCGACTCAACTCGTCATAAAGAAACAAGACGCTCATGAACAATTCGAGTTCGACTTAATAAAAACTCGTTTGAATTTGCTCGAGAAATTAAACAAACAATTTTAACCATCTAATATTCATTTTGATTGACTCTTAAATCAAAGTGACAAATTTGAACCTTCAATATTCATCTCGACTCAACCCGTTTATCGTGTTTTAACTACCATATTGTAATTGCCTACAAAAGGAAAGCCACAAAGGTGAAAAGTTTGCAAATATTAAAAAGTTCATCTGTTTTGAATAATTCTCCTTGACGTCGACTAATAAATCATTGATTAGTTTTCTCCAACTGTATTTGTTTGTAGACTATGGGTGTTATGTCACTCTGCCACCATATCAGTTTTTGCATAATAAAAGCGCGCCCACACACTAAGTTAAGTTAATACTCCACTTCGTTACAAAACATTTAAAGTTTTCATATATTTACTTCAGTATAGTTATATGTATGGCTACTTGAATAAATCAGCTATTTCAATCAAGATCTTCAGAAAATCTGGTCAATATGACAGTTGACAAAGATTTGGGTTATTTCTTAATCGTTCTTTAAAAAATATTGAACTACATAATAAAAATATATTTATTACAAATCCATTTTTTCAAATTAATTAAAGTTGTCATTTGAATTTATTAGGAAATTTTTATTTGCGTGAAAGAGAAATTCTCATTCCATTAATTGAAAATATACAAGAAGATTTTATTTATTTATTTTTAGTCAAGTTACAAAAGTATCTAAATCTTGAGAAATTATGGGATATGAAATTATAATGATTTTACAAATATTACGGATTTTTATATTACTTTTGCAATAACTTATGGAAGTATCCAAGCAAATAAGAGAATTATGAAGAAATACCCCACATCAAGATATACAGTTTCAAATTTTTTTCAATAAATTTGGCATATATTAAAAAATTAAAAGAGTGTTACCCAACTTCTGAAGGAGAAAAGTAAGATAGTAAAATATTAGACAAACCAATATATGGTGCAAAAACCTCGCTATAACTTGTTTAAAAATTCAATCTCTAGCCTTATTTGTTGATCTCCTAATCCACTAGATATGAATATGAGGGTGCTCGGTAGCTATAACATGTATGTCCTCCAGGATTAGAAAAAAAATCTCAAATCAATTGTTATGGTGAGTGACGCAATAACTCAGATCATAGATAGATCATCACTCTCGATGGTGACGCGATCATAGGTAGATTGACTCGCAAACATAACTGCACTCTTGATGGCAAGACACTTGACTAAAGAAAACGTAACAAGTGGGAACATGGCTAGTATGCCCACAAACTACAACCCTATCATGGTTCCTCCCAATAAAATCTTTTTATACTCCATGAGGGCCACAATTGCATCCACAAAGGAGGAAGCCAAATAGAAACATAAGTATCATTAGTGTTTATAAATAAGTTATCATGGGTTTTCCCCGTATACGGGCGTCAACCATTACCCAAAATATTCTTACTAAATCAGATAACATGCAACCAAGAGATAGAAGGACATTACTGACAAACATAAGCGTATTGTCCATCATATACTTGTTTCTTGCATTTCTATATGACCCAACATGAATAAGCCAATTTTGGGATGATCTTGTTTTTTGTCCACCCCGCATTCATACACTGTGTATAGTACGCTACGAGCCACCAGTCAAAATGATATTTATTAACAAAAGGATTTCTTATCGGGGTGGCTGAGACAAACTAGAAACTCCATGTCCAATGGAATTGGAAGAGCATGTACTCTAACATTTCAAGCGATCACTAACAAATGCCACATGTTGCCTCTTGGGAACACATTTTACGATACCAGATCTCTAGGGTGGCAATGCTTTACTGGTTGCTTCCAAATGAAGGTCTTAACCTTAAGGGGTAGAGGTCCTTGCTAGATATGCTTCCACTCCCCTAAATCGAAGGAAGTACTCAACTTGTTAAGGATAACTATTGGATGATTTCTATCATATTCCAAGCATTGTATATATCCTGATTTGACTGTGTACTTTCTATTCCCCATGAAAGGCCAGACCAGGGTATCTGGTTGGACTAGGTAGGGTAACATAATTGTTAAGACTAATTTTTCACTAGTAGCATCCTTAGATTCTTGTACATGAATCTTGTTCCAAGCTTTGGTAACCGGGATATGAGGTATATGACCTTTATTAGTGAGTTAGGGATATTCATCGGGGTCATTCCACTTCCCACAATCCATTTATCATGCCATACTGATTCCAAGGCCCCATCTCCAATGGATCAACATGCTTTGTACCGATCAAACTCTTTTCTTTTAATGATAATTCTCCATACTCCAGATGCGTGACTTCCAGGCGACGCATCCCAGAGAGATTATTGCAGGAAATAAACCTTTCAAAGTACGTGCAACTTGTAAATATGGATTCTCAAGAATTCACCACACTTACGCGACTAGCGCTACATTGTATACTCTCAAATCTTTTAAATCCAGATCTCAGTCAATTCTTGGTTTAACTAGAGTTGTTTGGTTTTTCCATTGGAACCCCCCATTCTCATTCTATTCGATAAGAAATTCATATTTACGAAATTTATATTTCTTGTTACCGTTTTTCAGGAGGAGGACGAGAGACATGATATATGTTAGCAACGAGTTTAGAGTTGCTGATATAAGTGTCAATTTACTTCCCTTGGATAGGATTGATGATATATAATTTTTGAATCATTGGATTCTATATATCAATTGATTAGTACTAAACTAAATCATCACACTTTTTTTTTTCAATTACTACCACACTTTCCTTTTCTCATAGTTGACCTGAAAGCTAAAGTGGGATACTCGGACATTAAACATCTTTTTTGGAATAACAATAGTAATTCATATATCAAAAATATAATAATGATACCTGTAACCAATTTTTTTATTTGGTCAACACAAAAAACTTAAACTATTAAATATCACCAATGATATTGAATAATTGGATTTGGACGTCATATTTCTTTTATTTTTTTTACTTTTTAATCCAATTTATATCTTCTCTAATCCACATACAATTAAATCATGTCATATTATTGGTAATATTTTAGTGGTCTTTCCTCAATCTTCAAATAACAATCCACGTTAAAATATTTTCTCCAAAAAATATCTTCAATTTAGAATTACAAGACACTTTTCATTTTTCATACCTATTTTATCCCTACTGAGATATTAAGACATATTTTACAATAGGTATTTAAGATATCAAAAAGAATTTATTGAGGATATAATAGTAATCATAGTGTTAATAGTAACATTTCTTAATTTATATGCAAATACAAAATAGACTATGATTTGGAGATAAAGTGAGTGGATTTTTTTTGTGATAATTATCATTACTCTTTATAATAATGCAAGTACCAATAAAGTATTGAAAATTAATTTAATACAACAAATATATTTTAAAAAAATTACAATTAAATCCATAAATCACCACATATGGTCCTTAAACAATGTCACGGTCTCAGAAGAACATTAAAACAAACAACGCCATACCAATGGTAGATATAAGCTTCACAGGACCAGTGGGACATTGATATCAAATAAATCGATTCTGCCTAAGAAGAAAGAGAACACCTTAATAATATGTCGAATAAAGGGGTAACCGTAATACTAGCATGGTCAGGATCTTGACTACTGAATCATTGAATTCAGAGTAGACTTGGAAGAAATAAGACCAACCAAATTTTTACTAGGTCTCGTGAAATAGGGTAAAAAATGTTTCTGGTGATGGTGGTGTAGAGACAGAACCATGTCACGATTGCACAAACCTTCTTCAATATATAATGAACTAGAATGGTAGTATGTCCAACCAAACAAGTGTGCTAACATCCTTAAAAGCAAGGCTCTCAATGACACTTTGATGCTCAAGACAATAGTGTTAATGGTGGATCCCCCATATATAATTTGATGAGGATAAAATGTTAGGACAATAGGAGGTTTGCGATGTAAAATATCAAAAATACTACTTACCTCAACCACCCTCCAGATGGACTTATATAGTCTAGTAATTGTCATTGTATTGCATAGTAACTTACAACGAGGGTTTAACACGAGTCATTTTGAGTTTGTTTTACATAATTCTATAACCAACCCTAAAATGGTTCAAGACAAAAAAATCATAACTAAATACAACCAAAAAAAATGTCCATCCAACGAGTTTGGACTGTATAAGCTTGGGTGGGTTACATTTGGTGTTAGTCAAATATGATCAACCTATTAATTTTAAGTAAAATATGTTAGGATAAATTCTAATTAATTTTCTATTTGGACCCTATCATACTTTTGGAAATTAAATTAAATATTGTTCCTTATTCTATCCCCAACCTAAATATTTATGAATTTCTTAATATCCGGAGTATAGCTAAAGGTCGCCCTAAGCGTGGAAAAGCGTAAAGTGAGCAAAATAGGACTACAATATGTAGCATCCCATGTACAGTGGGTGTCAACCTTGTGTCCACGAAGTCCCAAGGGGTTCACACTTTTTCTTGAGATACTTGTGCACAAGGGGATTATAGAGTGCACATGTGTGTGCCCCATTTCAGCAACAAGGTTGAAGGCCTCAGGTTCTTATGTGCACGTGAGTGAGCCCTTGTGTTATTAGGATGTGTATTCATTGTGCGAATAGTCTGGTCCCCTTTTGTGGGCCAGTGGTTCGAGCGTAGGTGTGCTATAGGTCTAACCCCGACTCACTAACACACCAGTCGTTAAAAACGTTTTTGTGTCGTTTTGCTATTTTATGTCTGCTGCCATTATGGATTGCTTAAAGGCGCATTCCAGAACTTGTATTGAGTTGGCACAAATAATTTTAATTAATTGTGGGACATGTTATGCAGATGAAAGGGCATAAATAATGTTATGTAGCAACGAGATTAATATGATTTCACTAAATTGTGATCAATTCCTACAAAACTGTTATGAAAATAGCTAAATATGACGGCTATTTACATAATTGGTCCACTGTCCTAATTAACTTAGATCAGTGATAAATTCTTATTCAAGGAGTTATCTAAATAATTTAATGGGGACCAAAACTAAACCTAAGACTCGTCACTTGGGGATGAAGACGCGTTTCACCAGAATGCCTAATAGCTTGTAGTCTTATTACAAGTCCATAAATAGATGTATTGAACGCATATTGTAGTTAATAAAATTTAAGTATTAACACGATATGCTAATTATATCTCAACTAGAACTCTAAAAATATTTTAATTAATATATTAATAATTAACAAAACTATTCAATTCAGATTTAGAAACACGTTTCCTTAGATTTTATAAATTATTGTTGTTTACCATTCGTCATGATAAGTGAGTTTTGAATTAAATTCTTAACTTTTAACTTGATAGATTAGCCATAACTAATTGGAACTCAAATTAAGGGGGTGTTTGTTTGCACTTAATGAGATCTTAATCTGGTTCATTAAGACACTGGATCAATCAGACTGTTTGTTTTTACTGGCCAATTCAGATCTGAATGCCTCTTAATTGGTCTATTTCATTAAGATTTCAAACTAAGTCTGAATCATTCAGACACTGCCTCTTAACAGAATAAGTTCTATTCAGCTGTTCATTCAGCATTCAGCACTTATTACTTAAAAAACAAACGACACCTAAAATTTTTGATTCTCAAACTATGCTTTGATCAAATATTAGAATTTGAGTTACCTTCAGAATACATCTCCAAAGTAACATATTTTGGGAAGTATTATGACTTGATTAATTAGGTATTCGATAAGTTAGACTCAACAAAGATAGCCGGCATAAAGGAATTGTACCCTTGACCAAACTAACTATTGACCATGAGCCGCATAAGGACATAGATAAGTCAGAAATCATATATATATATATATATATATATATATATATATATATATATATACCATCTAAAATTGTCCCAAAGGAAGGTGTAATGTGACATGCCATGACCTAGTAAAATCATTTGATGTGAATACCTAAACCCAAATGAAGTTATATTCGTGACACAATATCAACTTATTATATTAATGTGGTGATAGAGATCCAACTTGGCAGTATCATAAGAAGATATATTGTGATGTAGGATCGCTTGGTAATCTATCTATGATTACTACCCATGATTCTATAATTCAATGTAGTTATGCAAGAAATTCGACATAGAACTTATCATCTCATGAAAGAAGAAGAAAGACACCTCCCAAACCCATGACACGCTGAACACTTGAGGAAGTACAATCGAATGTCAACTCCATCAAGGGATAAAATAAGCATTTAACTTATGTAATAGCTATGTATGTAATAAAACAGTTCAAGGAACCTCTACCATTAACTTTTCTTCGGTTGAGGGTTTTACTCAACAAGGTCTTTAACGAGGTGGCACCACGGATCCTATTTTGAAAAAAAATATTACTTTATGAATGAAATTAGCTGTTTCTAGGGTGGAAATTTACCAAAAAACCATCATATTGTCCTCTCACATCATGACCAACGATGTCACTATGGATATCTAGGTTTCTTTGAGGACGTTTGTTCATCTTCAAGTGCCTTGCATAAAACTGACCAAATTTTACTCTCATTAGCTTGGACCTTTTTTAGCACAAACATCTCCTTATTAAGGTTTTGATTATTCAACCCTGTATATTCTTTCCTAATGCATGAGATTTCATCGATCATCTAAGCTTATTACCTTCTTTGAGTGTGAACAAGTCTATAAGAGACTTACGATGGATGGACATCATATTAGCCTACCATAATGAAGACACAATTTGATTTCTATTGGACTAAGAATTTGGTGACTACCAAAAGGAAAAGATAGATTAAAAAAAAGAACATTAACTGGTTAGACCAAAAGTCTAGGATTATGCTCACTTCCACTGGAGTAGTTTGCTCGATGATTGGCCTTTTATCGGGCAATTGAGGCTTTAGACGAAAAATTTCACACTTTTGGGAGTTTTCTTAGAAGCACCTATCTTCAAAACTCTAATAGAAGTATCCATGGGCATTACCAGGCCCTGCCACAGGCACAAGAGGCTCGGGCGACCGCCTTGGGCCCCGAGTTGGTAGGGGGCTCCTAATTTGTTATGTATGTGTGTATAAATATAGCAGTGTATATAAGTAATAGTAGTTTTATAAATAAAAAAAATTTGAGTAATAGTTGCATTGGTAATGTTGTCTTACTTAATTCTTAGGGACTCGGGTTTGAATCCCTTTGTGTTTTCTTTGTCTAGAAAAACTTTTCACAACATTTTTTTTGTTTGTAAAAGAACTTTGATACTATTTGTTTCTTTTAAGTGAAGTTTTTCACAACTCTTTAAAAAAAAAACCCTTATGTATATTTTTGTTAAGAAAAGAAATATTATAGAACATTCTAATATATATAGTATAATATAAAGATCTAAATCATGAAACTATATAATTTTCTCTAATTTAAATTTAAAATTAAATTAACTTGGATTATCCATAAATTCTATAATTAATTAACGTAACATACGTTTATATTAAAGTATGATTTACTAATAGAGTCCATGGACTTTAGTTAGTTGCCCATCAAGTCCAACCCACCCAAAAAGTCTGGATTGCCCTAGTACACCAATTAATGTTTGTTGAGTTACCATAACCAAATCCCCTAATTTCATGCAACAAGTCAAATAATATTAAAAAAAACAAAGAACCAAATTAAATATTCCAAAAATCAATTAACAATCCATCTTACCATAACCAAGTCCCCTAATTCCATGCAACAAGTCAAATAATATTAAATAAAAAAAACAAGAACCAAAACAAAAAAATCAGAAAATCAATTAACAATCCATCGTCTTCTTTTATCCAAAACAATCAAATCCTACCAAAGAAACACCCCAACTCTGCAAAACTGCAAAATAACACAATAAATAACTTTCATACATGGTGGTGTATGTGAGCAAAAGAAGTGGGTTGGTTGCTTAGTGTGATGTGTGTGTTTGTAAAAGCTATTCAGCTTGTAGGGGCGTTTCAGAGTAATAATAGTGGGTCAGTAGGGGATTTGGATGGCTTACATGTTTGTATGACATAAAATGTGGTTTCGGATTAAAAGATTCATACCTTGATATCGATTTGAGGTGAATATGAAATAGTGGTGGGTTATGTTTGCAAATTGGGTGGTGTGTATGACAAAAACAATGGGTTATTCGTCGGCCTAAAAAACTAAGTAAAATGTAAATGGGTTATGCGTGTAATTTTGATGGTGTGAAAGTTCAAAATGTTGGTGTGTGTAAAAATAAAAAGTAAAACAAATTACAAGCTATCTATATCTGATCTTTAGAAACCAAAACAAACTTTTATCGAGAAATGCAAACCCATATCAAATTGTGTTATGTGATGCACTAGCATTCACTTATTACATGAGAACAAATACAATATAAAATCAGTTATAAAATGAAATTAACGGGGTTTTGGGCAACTTGAACGATTGTGGTAACCGTGTGTGTGGCAGTTGCTAACATTTTGCGTTGGAAATAATCTGCACGCTCGCCTTATGATGGAAACCGTTTCTTCTTAGGTCTGTCGGGTTGCGCTTTGTACGCTGGTGGTTTACAACCATGTCACCATGAGCCTCATGCTGGGTTAGGAACGTGGTCAGTGCTGGAATATTTCTCGCGTATGTTGAACGATTAACATACATATTTCATTCGAGTAGATTCATACCTTAGAACGATTTGCTTCTGTATGAGTTGTAGAGAGAAAGACGTCTTGAGGCTGTAACTGATTGAGTGAATATCTTTGATCATGATAGAGTGTAACAAAGTTTCCATATTGAATTTCTATGATTAAGGGATATTATTAAATATGCGATAAAAAATGAATTCGTTACCTAAAGATAAATATGGCCAGAATCTAATAGAATCGTTTAATGAAGGGGTATGGATGGTATAAGCTTAAAAATTTGGACCCTTTAGGGGGGGGGGGGGCGGTGGACTCTATGGGGGTGGGTTATTGAGTTTTTGGACTTAATTGGCTAATATCTCTATATTAAATAGATTTGGACCATATTTATTATTTAAATTAACTTAGATTATTCATTAAAATAGTTAATTAACTAATCTAATCTATAGTGTAATTTGAAGATTTAGACCATAAAATTTAGTAATTTTTCATAATTCTTATTTTAAATTGATCTAACTTTTGTTACCCATTATAATATTTAATTAACAAAAATTTAGATATAGTAAATAGATAGAGTTATAAAAAATAATCATTATTTTTCATAAATTTGTAACATAATATTTTTACATCATGTTGCTATATACATTTCAATCATTATATATAAGAAACTATTACGGTTAAATCTCGATAAATGAATGTTCGATAAAGAAATAACCTTGACAAATGAATAATTTTCTCCGGTCCCGACTTAGGCTAAAGGACTAATTGAATAACCTCGCTAAATGCATTAATGAATATTTTTATTGATATCCTTAAAAACCCTATGTAAATATAAATGAATAATCATCACAATTCATTATATATATATTATAAAAGTTTTTTTTCAATTAACAATTTTCATACAATAAGTCATTATTTTACGAAAAAGGTATCTATAATTTTTTGCTTTTTTTCCCACCAAAAATTATCCAATCCTTGATTTTTCCACAAACAAAACTTCAGGAGTATTCTGCTCGTGTTGTAGAAAGTAGTTCCATAAGGTGAGTATTGCGTGATATGCTTCTTTTGATGACGTGTTTGGTGTGACCAGGGGTGGATCGTTGGTGGGACCAGAAGGGGCTTAAGGCCCCTGAACTCGTAAATTTTATGATATGTAAATGTAATTTTGTCCCGCAATATAATTAGATTCTTCTGAACGTTTATCTAAACTATGAATGTTCTAAGAAACATATAAGTTATTGTGTCTTAGTGGTTTAGTATCTTTACATATTAGAATTTAGGATGGAGGATAGATGTTCAAATCTTAGCATTAAACACATAATAGAAAATCATTCCGAACCTAAATTTAAACATGATTCGAAAATAAGTTCAATATAAAATAAAAATAAGATTTCAACTTTATTTTTATATTTTAATTTTTAACGAAAAAAATCTTATTCTTTAATATACTAGATTAAAGTTATAAATTTGTCAATTTTCATAAAACCGACTTATTAAATATTATAATTTTTGTATACATGTCTCTGTTTTATATTTGAGGGTAATAATACTTAGTACCCAAATACACACATAATAGAAAATTATTTCGAACCTAAATTTAAACATGATTTGATTCGAAAATAAGTCGAATATAAAATAAAAAGAAGATTTCAACTTTATTCGTATAGATTAATTTTTAACGAAAAAATTCTTATTCTTTAATATACTAGATTAAAGTTATAAATTTGTCAATTTTCATAAGATCGACTTATTAAATATTATAATTTTTTTATACATGTCTCTATTTTATATATGAGGGTAATAATACTTAGTAATTCATTATTTACATTACTTCAATGTTTAAATTTTGTAAATAATTTATTCATCATATTTACAAATTAGAATATTAATATAACATATAGTATATTAATACAATAATAACGATACTATATAAATTAAGTGTAACAGTGTTGATTTGTATATTTTTTAGATAAATACAAACTGCTAAGTTCATCAAATAAAGAGACGAGGAACGTAATGGTGTTAGATTCTCATGTTTGCGTTTTGACATTAGTAGTGATATATGTATATATAAAACATATTTTTACCTTTAAAATTCCAGAAAACATTGACCCCCCGAACTTCTATATATTTCAAGCCCCCACTCAATTTAGTGTCTAGATCCGCCCTTGGGTGTGACACTACTATCATCTGGTTCTGGATCATTCTCATCATTCAGTACATATAGATATTTATATTTATATAAAATCTCATGAAATGAAATTATTACCTAATAGGTACATTTTACATTGCAATATGTAAAGTAATTATTCATACGAGAATATAGAAATGTTCAAAAATACTATCCATCGATAAATGAATAATATATTCATTTATCGATAAATAAATAATCTCGCTAAACGAATATTTTTTCCTAGCCCCAAGAGTATTCATTTATAGAGGTTTAACTGTATAAGAAAATAAAGTATTTTAATTATGTTTATGTATTAATTAAATTCTTTAGGTTTGATTTTTTTTATTTACACCATTTTGTTGAGATTAATTAATATATTTAATTATATTATCTATATAATATAAAATATAATATATAATATATAGTTATTTGCTTAAAAGGTCCAACATATGTTTTCTATGCACTAATAACTAATAAGTCCAGTTATTAATGGGTTATCTGTGTTTTTTTAGTGGGTTACGATGTTTTCCAATGAGTTACATATGTTTTAACAGGTCGCATATGTTTTTTAATGGGGTGCGTGTGTTTTTAATGTACTATGGGTGTGTAATTGATATGAACCTTTTTAGGCAACAATCTTTTTTCCATTTTTTAAGTTAATATATTTTATATTACACCCTCACGCACACAGTGTGTGAGTGTGCAAATCTATACAGATTCATCAGAAATGTGAAATATGTACAATTTTATATTTATATTTGAATAAATCAAAATCGAGTTTACACTTTCATTGTTCATCGATATAAAGTAGTCATATTGTGATTTATTTTTAGTTTAATTTTTATTTCAGGATTGAGAGAGAGTAGAAATGTGAATTACCGCCGACATTATCCCTAAGGTGCGGTCTAAACTTGTTATATATCAAGAACTTTTTGATATACATAATAAAAAGAATAAAATTGAAGATGAATTTAGCTATTTTGCATAAATCTAATATCCATTATGAAATATATGTATTAAATAAATTGGAAGCGTCGAGTTCCATTGAAAACTTTACGCCGTAAATTTTTTTGTCTAGATTAACCGTCCTTGGGCCCAATTTAAAGATTTTCTCAGAGCCTCCAAATTACCAGGACCAGCCTCTCCATTACTTATGTGTATCTTACTTGGTCATATAAGATAGAGGAAAATACAAAGTAAGGACAACTTTTGGCCAACTATAGATTTTAGAGCCTAACTAAATATTTGTTCTATTTAAGGCCATTTTCTAATTTTAGGTTTGGGTTTTGACATTTTTACTGTTCTTGGTCTGAACAAATTTTCTTTTAATTTTTTCCCGTGGGTACGGACCCACAACCACTTTTAGCCATGTTCGAAAATTATAACCGTAATGGGTACGGACCCGTGTCGTCCATCACAACAACGGGCTGTACCCATGACCCATTACACTCGATTTTAAATTTTTTATAACACCCCTACAAAACAAATAACTGCAATAACAACAAAAGAAAATCAAAATCGTTTAACACTGGAATTATTGGAACAAACCAGAACAAAAATCAATGTACAACCAACAAGGAAGTTCTTCACACTCATCATTGGATCAAATAAACAAAAACAACACCAATAAATTCATTCACTGCAAACGAAAAGAACTAATGTATTGAAACAAACAACAAATGAAAATCATCTACAAATCAAAGAAACAAAAAACAACAAATCTTCACGCTAGAATTATTGGGCCAGAAAATGAAAAGAACTCAAATCTTCACGCTGTATTGGATCAAAAGAACTTGATGTATTGTATGTTTAGGGTTGTACCCATGATCAATGAGTTTTGGGTTTTTGTAGGAGGACGGGCTGTACCCATGATCAGGGCTGTACTCGCTGTATTCTTCATGGGGTTGTACCCACAACGATGATTTCCTTTGGCTGGACTGGCTTTGCTTCACGGGTCTGTACCCATGGCGGTGAATTGGTTGGACCCATGGCGTGGATGGGCTTCATGGGCCCGTACCCATGGAGGCGATGGTGGTGGGGTAAGGTTTACGAGCCTGTACCCTTCAAGACAACATGAGTCGCAATGGGGCTGCGGAAAAATGGACAAACAAATGCTGAACGCAGAGGTGTTGGGGGCCGGAGTTCAGCCCATGGCCGGAGCGTGGTGGTGGTGGTGCGAATCCAGCCAGAGAGAGAGGTCAGAGGGGTAACACGGTTCTGTAAGTATACAGATCGTATGCAAGTTTTAATGAATAAGTAAGATTCATTCCTCAGGGACTACGAAGGTTAAGAAGAACTTATGCAAATTATTCAAGTACAGATATTAAAGATAGAAAAGATAATACGCTAGTTGGAAGAAGAGATAGACAAATATTTATTTGGTTTTTAAATAATAAAACTAAACTAATAAACTAAAGACAGAAACTAAATAAAAGAAAAGAAAAGAAGATAGTATGAAAGTTATAGCTTGAGTAATTAGCATGTAATCCCCACTAGTTTTGCCGTTCTAAACATGTAAGGGTGAATTATGTAGTATTTCCCTAATCGGTCCCAATTCGCTATCGGTAGTTTAAAATAGGATTTACCTGTGTCAATAAGGCTTCCTAAGCAAACTTTTCCTGTAATTGGTAAATAGTCACAAGAACTAAACCATAGTGATTATCTAGCTAGGTTGGGTTGTCAGATCAGACCTAATACTAGACGTTATGTGCTAAACATGCAATTAAAAACCGTTGTCAATGGTGACTTAATTACTAGATGGTAATTCTATATGGGCGCGCATCCACAAGAACACAGAATATAAACCCAAACACATAAACAGAGAATAAAAAGTATAATTCAATTTAAAACATTAAGTTCCCAAATTAGATAGATGTCAACTCAAAACTAGGGTTCATACATATATGCTAAAACTCAAACTTAAAAGAATTAATTCATACTAAGAAGAGAAGAGAAAAGAATTACAAAATAAGAGGTTGAAGGAGACATAATTGTTGCACAACTCCTTCCAGACTTCTTCTCTTGTGTTACAGCTTCCTCTTGGCCTTAAGGTCTGGCCAAGGATGATTTAAGAGTGTTAAGAGGCTGTATTTATAGGGTATAGGAAGACCTAATTCGTTTTCTTGAAGGAAAGGTTAAGTAATAGACTCCAAGCCCAACTCAAATTCGTAAGGAAATAAAGATAAACACTGCTGGACCGTTTTGAGCATATCTTCTTCGTTATTGGTCGGTTTGAGCTCCATAATATACCAAAAGAATCGCAACAGAATTATCTCTGTCCCTATGAAAGGAAATTACCAAAATCGGCCTATATTTTAGGTAAATCGCCACTTCTTTAGGCGTGTACTGCAGAATTCAGATTTAGGCAGCTTTTCCTTTTCCTAATTGAACTCAGTTTCCTTCTATCTCCAATTTCCATGCATATCTCTTTCCATATCTTGTAGTCTTTGACTTGGACTCTAATTAAGCTCCATAATTATCTTTAAAGCTTCATACTAAATAAACAATTAAACCCAATATGCTCTAAAAATATTATGTTACTAAATCAAGACTCAAAATAGGAAAGTGCACTAAATTAAGCTAAGATTGACCCATAAACTAATAAATAAGCCTAAAATGATGTCTCAGAAGTATATTTAATTATCACAAATGAGGAGACATCAGGTGGACTTAGGAGCAACCTCTCCACTACTAGGATCTTGGGTAAAGAAACCTTGAGTAATGATTGGTGGTTAAATCAAACCTTTATGGCTATCTAGGTAGGATCACTACTAGACGATTATGTGATGTTGTCAATAACTAAGAATAGTCCTAAGAATGGCCAAATCTAGGGCTAGAAACAATAAGTCAAAACACATAATAACAATATACGCCAAGGTCAAATCAATTAAAATAACAAATAGTTTTATGAAATTTAAGACAAAATAATAACCCGATAATAAAAAGTAAGACTTATAGAATAAAAGCTTAAAAATATGGTGAAGCCACAAATCTATAGCTAATTACCCTAAATATAAAGAAGGAGAGATGTAGAAGAGGAGTATGTCAACTTCTTGCTTCTTGTCTTCCTCTATAGGTTAGCTTGCTTCTTGGATGAATAGCTTGATACTAAGAATGAATATTAATTTAAAGGACTAAGCTATTATTTAAAACTGAGAAAATACAAGCAAGGACTAAGCCTAAACTTGGCACTGAGCAAGGACATGTTTACAATGATAAGAGGGTGTATTTATAGGTATCTTGGAAGCCCTAATTCTTTTTCTTGGAGTAGAAGGTAAGTATTGGACTCCTAACCCAACTCAAATTCGTAACCCTAAAATATACAAAAGGTAAGATTTTGTTGCTGATTTGTTTTTGTCATAACTGCTTCAATACTTATCCGTTTGACGTGTTCCAATAATCGAAACTGATCGTCTAGGAAAGCTCTTTAACATTGCTTCAGACCATTCTTCCAAATTCCTAACCAATCTTGAGATATAAGCCCTTTTGTGGTCGTGGGTGATGGAATTCAGATTTATTTGGCAACTTTATCTTTCCATATCTTAGCTTTTCCTTTCTCTTGTCCAATTTCCGTGTATATCTTCTTTCCTTTATCTCTTAGAATTGACTTGGCATCTAATTAATCTCCATATATATCTTTAAATCTTCACACTAAATAAATAATTAAACCCAATATGCTCTAAAAATAATAAATAATTAAATCAAGACAAGAAATGGGAAAGTGCAATATATCATGTGAAAATCGACTGAATGACTTCCTAAAACACTAAAAATGATGTCTCCACTTAATATTAAATCATCAAAAATGGGGAGACTGGTGGTCCTTTGTGTGTTCTAAAAATTAAATGTAAATGCTAATCGAACCACAACCGCAAGTGTACGGTTGTCCCAAGTAGTAATAACTGATAAATCAGATTCGTTCCAAGGATGGATGGTTGATCACAATGTTTAGCAAGTAGTGATTGATGCACTTATGAAAATAAAAGATAATAATATGTTTGTTTGGTTTTTTTGTTTATTAAAGCTAATGAATGAAAGACAAATATTAAAATGCAAGTAGAAGCTAAGACGCAAGTAAAATAAGTGAAAACGCAATATGAGATGTAGTACTTGAGAACGCAAGGATCCTCCTAATTTTAATTTCTAACTCATGTTGTTTAAGGGCTAAATCAGTCAATTACAATGGTCGGGATTCTAAATTCCTTATACCCCCGTCAGGGTGGACTATAAGGCAATCCTAAAGTGTCACTAGTCCCGTCAGGGTAAATATGATCCACCGTTGGATGATTACGATTTATTACCACTTTGGCCCTAGGATTAACTAAGTTCGTCAGAATCAATAGTTTTTATCCCAGATTGAACAATTAATTCTGTACCTAAACCCCCCGTCAAGATGATCCACACGCCACATATGTGGAATAGCTTAGATACTAATACCTAATTTTAGTTCGCGACTCTAAAATCAGTAAATAATCACAAATTATCGAAAAGAGTAAAAGACCTGATTTAATTTAATTTAACAGAAACCCAAATTCAACATTCGTTATAAAATAAAACTAGGATTCACCCTTAGTTTGTTCTCAAGCACTAATGAAAGCTTAGCTCATATTAAAATTAAAAACTAAATTAAAATAATTGGAATTCATATTGTTTACAAAATTAAAATACGAAAAGAACCTAATTTCCGGAGTTGGAATGACTACGAACGGAGCTATAGACCCACTCCAGCTCTTGTAGCTTCTTCTTTCTTCCTTCTGTTGCTTCTCTCTGGTGTTTGATCTTGTGGAATGTGAATTGTGTGAAAAATAGAAGTCCAGACCTCCTTTTATAAGTAAAAATTCGGATTAGGGCTTGGACCAGAAAATAAAAGCCTAATTAAATGTCCAAGCCCACTTTCTAAGCCCAAAATCCCGTAACTGATTATAGGCCTTCACTAAAACAGCTTTTCCCGATGCGTTACAACTCCGATTGACCTCATTCCAGTTGCTAAAGTTCCGTAACTCGATAAGGAATGATTTCTCTTCAAAGGTCAGCGGCTAAATCATCGCTTAAGCACCTCGAAATCAGCAATCTATGGCCTGGAAAGTGGATTTTCAGCTCTAAAAATAAAATCTTCGGGATTTGTCTTCAAGTCTTGACTCTAATTCACGATCTTTGATCTTCTCCTCGGATTCCTCTCCTAGCTAACATCTAAAACCTGTAAACTTTACACTAAAAATACCAATATTACGCGCAAAAGTTTAATAAATTAAAAATGCTAGAAATAAAAAGGTAATTCCGGATTATTGAATATTTAGTACAAAAGTCTATCAAATTAATTAAATAAACACCAAAAATGATGTCTCCTAAGGGTCTAAAATAAGAACAATTAGGGAGACATCAAGACCCCCAACTCAAACATTTGTCGTCCCGACAAAGTAAAACAAAACAAAGGGGTAGAAGTAAGCGTATAAACAAATAGAAGCTAGCAAATAAACCCTAAAGCAATTCTCAAAATAAATCTCATATAACAAACTCTAGAAACTAATATACACATACACTAATCATGCAACATCAAACGTAAATAATCTCAATCATAAAATTAAAGTCGCAATGCTTGAAGGTTACACTTGTACTCATCTCTGTATGATGGCTATAGGGTGGTCATTAATCCTAACTCGCTTTGAACGCTCCACCTAGTGTATTCCCTATCAACAGAATTATAAATTCACTATGCACTTAGGAATCACGAGGTCTTTACGGTTATAATATTGGCTTAAGGACGGGTGTGGATGTATATTTGGTAAATTTGAAGTGAGCTTTTGGCTCTCTCCTCACTTACCATCAACAATGTCCTCGAGCTTGAGTTAACGCTCAAAAAGATGTTCTCACTCACCCATATACGCACTAATTTAGCGTCCCATGTCTACCCACTATAAATAAGATGATTTTCAGAAAATTCCTCTTTGCCGGATGTTTTATTCATTCATATTTTTCTTTTCTTTTTCTCTTTTTTTTTTTTTTGTACAGAAGCAAACCGGGTTCCCGGTTTTGACGAATCCGGGTTCCCGGTTCCTACTGTAAGATTTTTCAAAATTTTTCATTTTTTTTTTTTCATTTTTCTTCATTCCCGGCAAAGGCTTACAAGTATATATCATCTGCAATTGTGATACAATACAAAGCACATCGATCCCTACCCATTTAATTCCCCATATGTGGTCCCACCACCCCAAACTCAAGCTCGAGACATGTCTCAGGATTGTGATTCAAGTGCGGGTCATATGGTCATGCCTAATAATCTAAGGGATAATGGCTTATATCGTGGCTACAAAGAAAAGGCTAAAGGCTCAAAGTGGGCTAAGACGGATAATAATTAATACAAGGGATAGCAGGCTAAAAAGGCACAGATGGCTAACAAAGAACTGCCCCTATCATTTTCCTAAGTACATAGCTTGTCTTTAGTTCATATCTAGGTGGGTTCTCTACTAATTAGGATTTCACGTTCTACACACCAAACATATTCCTTGAGTACAAGCTTACTTCATTTGCATTGTTAATTAATTTTTCCTATCAATTACCTATGTTCGCATGCAATTGTAAGTGCGTTTTATATCAATCCCTAAAGTCCACTATTTACTATCATAGATTTATCAAAAGTATGCTTAAAGGGATATTTAAAAATTTCTATAGTCAAACGCAACTCCGAAAATTCTTTTATTGAAAGCAAATAAAGCAAATAACACATAAAAAACTGGGATGAGGCAACGAACCCCACCCCAAACTCAAAAATGAGTCGTGTCCCCACGACTCGAAAAGACTCAATAAAGCATTTAAACTAATATACACTAAGAGGAAAGTTTAGAAAACGTATCTTAACCAGCGCGAGGCTGGTTATCGGTGTTGCGTTCTGGACCTGTATCTCGCGTAACAGCATCATAAACCGCGTTTTGAAGTGTATTTACGCCTAGGATTAAATTTCGAAGCAGGTCCAATTCTTTTGTAACGTTTCCCAAGGTAGCAATCATCCTCTCCTGATTCTCTTCCAACACCTGAATCTTCGATTCCAACTCAGGTACAATTTTCGCTTTCTTTGATTGAGGAGTTCTAGGACTTCGTGTAGTTCGCGTTGCTTCTTCATGGATGTTCTTGATTGTGCTCAAAGCTATACTCACACCAACTGAAACAGTATCAATATCTGCGTCCTTACGCGGAATCTTTGCGTCTAGACACAACTGAGTAATAGTACAAGGAAACTTCAGATTTTGTTGTTTCATTGGTGATTTAGCGAACTCCATGATCGTATCATAAATGATCTTAGCAACATCAAATGGTTTCTCCTCCAAAATACACTTAATAACAAATATGTGCTCTTTCTTCAACTCGGAAGTGTGTTTAATACCAAAGAAAGTGGGTATTATGAAACGAGACCAAACCTTAGCACGAGGTGTCAAACTGCTGCTGTAAAACTGTCCAGGATACCTTTCACCTTCAGGAATTGGGCTAGTCCCATTAACAAGCACGGTCCCCCAAAGGGATTCAAAATCAAAAGAAGGGTCATTAAGAGTTTCTTGGAAGGGGCATGTTCCAAAAAAGTTGGGTAGTTTCAATGATTTCCGAATACGTTCAATAGAGAAAGGAACTACCTTTTTGCGGATATCAATGGCATCATGGGAGGTAGCTAAACCTTCGTAAAATTCTCGCACAAAAGTAGGAATAAACTCAAGCTTCCTTTCTTGTAACGCCTTCCAACCAAACTTAGCACATGTCACAGCATATTCCTTGTAATCACTACTCATAATACCCTTAGGAAAATTCGTCTCCTCACCAAATTTCAAAAATTCAATTCTTTTACGAACCTGAGTATTCCAACAAGTGTAAACCCTCTTAGGCTTGTGGGCCCACATCTTCATACGCGGAGGTTTCGTAACGGGTGCTTCCGGAATCTCTTGTTCAGTTTCTTCCTCAATGTTCTTCGTAATTTCCTCTTCTGGTTCCTTCTCACTTTCAATCTCATCAATCAATCTTCTCTTTAGACCTGTGATTTCTTTTCTGTTAGAATCAAGCTTAACTTCGTCAATTTTTCGTTTAGGACGCGAATCAGGAATCTCAATAGCTTGTTCTTGAGAACCATCAATGGTGGCCTTTCTTCTAGGAGCAGTTCTTCGGAAATCACCGGTTCTGTTAGTCATCTCTTTTCACCCCAAACTCAAAACTTCAAATAATGAGAAACTTAGAGAAAAAGTTTAGAATTTTGATGTTTTGAGGTTTAAGAATTTAAGAACTAGGTGAAATAAGAGATGGGTCTTGGTTAATTTGTATGGGAGAAGAAAGAATTGGGTTTAATTTAAGGAATTGGGTGAAGAAGAATCTTGGGAAAAACTAAGGATTTGATGTTATTTTGGAGAGGAGGTGAGTTGATCTTATGTTTTTGTGGTGAAAGAGGGTAGGATTTGATGATATATAGTGTTTTGGTAGATGAATTTCGGAGGTGGGGAGGCTATTGGTGCGTTTTAGGTAAAGACTTGGAAAAGAGGCTAAGAAACTAGGTTAAAACACCTCAAAACCGCCTCTCACAGCTTTCAAACCGGGTTCCCGGTTTTGGCAAACCGGGTTCCCGGTTCCGCGTCGCTGTGACGGCGCGGAAAAACAATTGTGGACTTTTTTTTTTTTTTTTTTTTTTTTTTTTTTTCAAAACGCTGGACCCCAAGACGCGGGGTCAGGGATTTTCTTCGCCGAAACCGGGTACCCGGTTCTGTGGAATGCGGGTTCCCGGATTTTCTCGCTGGCGCGAATCAAAACGCGCCAAAACGCAGCACCTCAAGACGCTGGACCAGAACTTTTGGATGTTTACAGCTCCGAAACCGGGTACCCGGTTCTGCCAAATGCGGGTACCCGGATTTGTGTCGATGGCGCGAATCAAAACGCACGAAAACGCAAGCCACCAAGACGCTGGGTCAGGGAATTTCAGAAATCACAGCACCAAAACCGGGTACCCGGTTTTGCCAAATGCGGGTTCCCGGTTCCGACGCTGTGATATTACCCAAAAACGCCAAGTGTTGCGTTAAAATGGTTGGTACCAGCTCCAAAACCGGGTTCCCGGTTTCTCCTGGACATCCAACCAATTTTCCTCTGTTTTCGCCAAATCGACCCCAAACTCAAGTCCTTTTTACCCCTGAAATCATCAAAAACAACTACCCTTCCTCATTTCTTAATAAAAACAATAAAATTACGAAAATCAAACTAATCTAAATTGCAAAAATGTAAAAACTCAGCTAATATACAAGTAATTGGCTTTTGTTTAACGTCGTTAAGCTCGACGGGTTACCTCACGCTTCTAAGGACTCTCGAGGAGATACATGACCTCCCCGGGATGTGGATCTTCTGAGCGATTGGTATCTTCACCTCCATGGTATATCTTTAATCTGTGACCGTTAACCATAAAGGTACGGTTCTCTAGCGGATGTTCTATTTCTATCGCCCCATGAGGTGTAACTTTGGTCACTATGTATGGACCTGACCACTTAGATCTTAACTTACCCGGAAAATTGCTGAACTTTGAATTATACTTTAATACTTTTTGCCCTACTTCAAAGTTCTTTGGACGAATCCGATTGTCATGCCATTTCTTTGTGTTTTCTTTGTAAAGTTTGGCATTTTCATAAGCATGCAACCGGAATTCGTCAAGTTCATTAAGCTTCATCATACGATTCTTTCCGGCTAAGATAGGATCTAAGTTCAACTGCGCAATTGCCCAATAGGCACCCATTTCAAGCTCTAAAGGTAAGTGACAAGCCTTACCATACACCATACGATAAGGAGATGCACCTACTGGAGTCTTAAACGCAGCACGATAGGCCCACAACGCATCATCTAACTTCATTGACCAATATTTTCTTGTAGGACCAACGGTTTTCTCTAGGATTGACTTGACTTCACGGTTCGAAACCTCAGCTTGACCATTGGATTGTGGATGGTATGCAGTAGATACACGGTGTCTGACTCCATATTTCTCTAGAATAGTCTTCAGATATCTATTAACGAAATGAGATCCTCCATCGCTAATAATCACTCTAGGTGTGCCATGTCTAGTGAAAATATGTGACTTCAAGAACTTAATCACCACTCGTGAATCATTAGTAGGTGAAGCCACCGCTTCTACCCACTTAGACACATAATCAACAGCCAATAAGATATAGAGGTTACCATTTGAAGGAACGAAAGGACCCATAAAGTCTATGCCCCACACATCGAATATCTCAACCTCTAACACATTATTACGCGGCATCTCATCCCTCTTAGATATGTTTCCGGTAAACTGGCATCTCGTACATTTCTTAACATATTCATGACAATCTTTTATAAGAGAAGGCCAGTAAAAACCTGATTGAAATACCTTTGCAGCAGTTCTGTCTCCTTTGAAATGTCCTCCATATAATGAATCATGGCATCCAGCTATAATGGCTTGAGTCTCTTCCCTTGCTACACATCTTCGTATCATTTGGTCAGCACAAACTTTATAGAGGAACGGATCCTCCCAAAAGAACTGTCTAGCACGATGAGCTAACCTCTTTCTTTCTTGATAAGTAGAACCTTCAGGAAAAACACCACTCACCACTAAATTTGCAATATCTGCATACCACGGAGCCTCATAATCTTGAACAACGAATAAACTCTCATCAGGAAACTCTTCTCTAACTGCTTCAGTACCACTATTCATCTCTGAACCCTCTAAACGCGATAGATGATCTGCAACCTGATTCTCACAACCCTTTCTATCTTTGATCTCTAAATCGAACTCTTGAAGCAATAACACCCATCTGATTAACCTTGGTTTCACATCTTTCTTCTCCATAAGAAATCTGATCGCGGAATGATCTGTATAAACAATAACTTTCTCTCCAAGAAGATAAGAGCGAAATTTATCAAACGAATAGACAACTGCTAGCAACTCTTTTTCTGTAACTGTGTAATTAATCTGAGCACCACTAAAAGTTTTACTAGCATAGTAAATAGAATGAAAGACTTTCTCTTTCCTCTGTCCTAATACAGCTCCCATACACAAATCACTCGCATCACACATAACCTCAAACGGTAAATTCCAATCTGGAGGTAACACTATAGGAGCAGAAATAAGCTTTTCTTTGATTGCTTTGAAGGCCGTTAAACAAGCTTCATCAAAAAGGAATTTGCAATCCTTTTCGAGTAAGTTGCATAACGGTTTAGCAATCTTAGAAAAATCTTTAATAAAACGCCTATAAAAGCCAGCATGGCCAAGAAAACTCCTTACCCCTTTAACAGAAACAGGAGGGGGAAGAGTTTTAATTACCTCTATCTTTGCTCTATCAACTTCTAAACCAACACTCGAAACTTTGTGACCCAGAACAATACCTTCGCGAACCATGAAGTGACACTTCTCCCAGTTGAGCACCAAATCTGTTTCCTTGCATCTCACTAACACTTTCTCCAAGTTATCCAAACATATATCAAAATCATCACCAAACACGGAGAAATCATCCATGAACACTTCAAGGAAATTATCTATCATGTCCCAGAAGATGGCCATCATACACCTTTGAAAAGTAGCGGGAGCGTTACACAATCCAAATGGCATTCTGCGATATGCAAAAGTACCAAATGGGCATGTAAAGGTAGTCTTATGTTGATCTTCTGGAGCCACGTAAATCTGATTGTACCCGGAGTAACCATCCAAGAAACAATAATATTCTTTTCCGGCTAATTTGTCTAACATCTGATCAATGAAGGGCAAAGGGAAATGATCTTTTCTGGTGGCCTTGTTCAGCTTTCTGTAATCCATGCAAACTCTCCAACCTACTACCGTTCTTGAAGGAATCGCCTCATTTTTATCATTAAGAACTGTTGTAATTCCTCCTTTCTTCGGTACACACTGAACTGGACTCACCCATTCACTACTCGAAATGGGATAAATAATCCCCGCATCTAAAAGCTTAATCACCTCCTTCTTCACCACATCCTTCATGGCTGGCATTAATCTTCTCTGACCTTCAACTGAGCGTGCATTAACATCTTCTAGTATGATTTTGTGTTGACAATAGGATGGACTAATGCCTTTGATATCAGCAATTGTCCAGCCTATTGCTTCTTTGTTGGCTCTTAACACACGCAACAGTTTATCTTCTTGAGGACCTGTTAAATCAGCTGAAACAATAACAGGTAGAGTTTCATTAGTACCCAAATAAGCATACCTCAAGTGTGCTGGCAATGGTTTTTCTTCCAACTCCGGAGGAGATTCAATTGAAGGTTTCTTTTTAGGAATAATCTCCCCCGGTTCTCTCACAGGTTCATAGGCAAGACGCCTATATTTCGGATTTTCAGAATTGAGAGCTGCCACTGTTTCTGTAAGCTCCTCCATCATCTCAGGTGAATCTAATGTCAAAGCAGCCTGCAAGATATCATCAAAATTTAAACAATTAAATACCTCTTGCGATGCTTGCTCTACTACATCCATTCTGAAGCAATCTTCCTGAGAATCTGGGAATTTCATGGCTCGAAATACATTGAATTTCACTTCCTCATCTTGTATCCTCATTGTTAATTCGCCATTCTCTACATCGATCAATGTCCTCCCTGTAGCTAGGAAGGGTCTACCCAAAATAATGGGGACATTTCTATTTGCATTGTATTCAAGAATTACGAAATCAACAGGAAATATAAGTGTACCTGCCTTAACAAGGACATCCTCAATACGGCCTTCAGGATGAGCAAGAGACCTGTCCGCCATTTGCAAGACCATAGAGGTAGGTCTTGCGTTTCCAATTTTAAGCTTATCAAAGACTGACTTGGGCATCAAGTTAATGCTTGCCCCCAAATCGCATAGTGCCTTTCCCTTCCATTCTTCTCCAATCGATATGGGAATCGTGAAACTCCCCGGATCAACTAACTTCGGAGGTAATTTGCTCTGGCAAATCGCACTACACTCTTCAGGAAGGCCAATCATCTCATTATCACAGTAGGGCCTTTTATTAGTGAGGGCCCTCTTCAAAAACTTCGTATACTTAGGAATATCTCGAATTGCCTCAAGTAACGGAATATTAATACTCAAACCCCTCACTCTATTGAAGAATTTCTGAAAATCACCCATATCACCCTTTTTCTGAACTCGCGATGGAAACGGTGGTGGAGGGCGATTGCTTACAATTTCATCTCTCTTTTTCGGAATTTCTCTTGGTCTTTCTATCTCTTCAACCTCACTATCTTTCTCATTCTCTTTCTCTTTCTCACCCACTTCCTTTTCTTTTCTTGGAACTTCTTTCTCTTTCATAACGGGAAAAGGAGGTGGAGGAAGGTTCTTACCACTTCTTAATGTAACAGCCTTGCAATCTTCATGTTGTGTTGGATTTTCCGTATCGCTAGGAAGTTGCCCTTGTGGACGCTGATTCAACTGTTTATTAATTTGACTTAGCTGATTCTGGAAAATCTTCATATTTGCTTCAGCTGCGTTCTGACGTTCCAAAGCTTGTGTTTGAAGAGCAATCAAATTTTCAACGGTTTTCTGAAGGGTAATTACTCCTTCTTGTGGATGGGCAGGTAGAGCTTTCTGGTTTAAATTCTCATCGTAGGTATTCTGAGGAGCTTGTCTTTGCACATAATTGTTTTGATTCTGTCCTCCTTGATGATTGTTATGTGGTCTTGGATTATAGTTGTTGCCTTGAGGACGCGGCTGATACGCGTAAGTAGGATTGGCTGCCCCATTAGGATTTGAATATTGAAACCCAGGATGGTTTCTGTTAGGCTGATATCCATTACCACTTGAATTGAAATTACCTCTATTGGACATAAAATTCACTGATTCTTGGTTATTCGGACAACTTTCCTCATCATGATCATCTACCTTACAAATTGAACACATATAAACCTCTTGTGCAGCATGCACAGCTACCTTCTTACCCGAAAATCCTTCTTTCACAGCTAGAGTAAGCTGCTTCAATTGTTGCTCTATAGTATTCTGGATCTTATTCTCAAACGTAGCAAATTTCTCTTCAATGTCAACATTATTTACTCCCTTGACTGGTGTTCTTACTGAGCTCCACCCAACTTCATTCTTGACTGTTCTCTCTAAAATAATTTTGGCATGAGCGGGTTGAACTTGAAGAAAACCTGCTCCACATAGCGTATCCAACTTCTCTCTCGAAATTCCATCAAGGCCTCTATAAAAGATCTTTAACTGTTGTTGTTCTGAAAAGCCATGATTAGGAACTTTACGCAAACACATCTGAAATCTTGTCCAACTCCTACCCACCGTTTCCTCATACTCTTGACGGAATTGTGTCAATTCTAGTTCAGCATCTAACCTCATGTTACTTGGGTAATACCTGTCAAAGAAAGCGATTTCTAATTGGTCCCAATTAGTAATCCTCGTAGGATCTTGCGTATCGTGCCATTCACTTGCTCCATCAATGACAAAGAATTTGAAAGCAGCAAAATACATCTGTTCTCTTGAAACCCCTTGTGTGATATAAGAATCACATATCTGCTTAAAATTTTGTACCGCTCTAAGAGGATCTTCCGATGGTCTTCCGCGAAAATTTCCAAAGTTTTGGAACTGAGCTAGCATACCCGAATCTGGACGGAATCTCGGAACATTAATATCTGGAGCACCTACTCCTATAGCTGGAGCGCGGAATGGAATTCTGGAGGGCCATTAGTGAACCACGGATCATGATTCATCACTATCTGGACTGGGGGGTTAGGATTTAGTGGTTGAACTTGAGGAATAACGCCTGGAGCTAAAGGTTGGCCATTTGCATCTAACTGGCCTTGTCCATTCTGTTGACCTTGAATAATGATATTCTCCATTCTGTTACTTAATTCTTCTACTTCTAAAGCTTCTCGTTCTCTTCTTCTTCTGTTCGCAAGTCTGATCAACGATTCTGGATTACTAAGGATCGGAGGTGCTGGCTCTAGATCCTTGAATAGCCTTCTTCGCATACACCAAACCTAAAAACCTGAAAAAGCTAACAAACAAAAAGCGTAAAACTGATAAAATAAAATAAATGCACTTATCACTAAAGGATAAACACCGTGGTCACACGCTACCGTCCCCGGCAGCGGCGCCAAAAACTTGGTGGTCCTTTGTGTGTTCTAAAAATTAAATGTAAATGCTAATCGAACCACAACCGCAAGTGTACGGTTGTCCCAAGTAGTAATAACTGATAAATCAGATTCGTTCCAAGGACGGATGGTTGATCACAATGTTTAGCAAGTAGTGATTGATGCACTTATGAAAATAAAAGATAATAATATGTTTGTTTGGTTTTTTTGTTTATTAAAGCTAATGAATGAAAGACAAATATTAAAATGCAAGTAGAAGCTAAGACGCAAGTAAAATAAGTGAAAACGCAATATGAGATGTAGTACTTGAGAACGCAAGGATCCTACTAATTTTACTTTCTAACTCATGTTGTTTAAGGGCTAAATCAGTCAATTACAATGGTCGGGATTCTAAATTCCTTATACCCCCGTCAGGGTGGACTATAAGGCAATCCTAAAGTGTCACTAGTCCCGTCAGGGTAAATATGATCCACCGTTGGATGATTACGATTTATTACCACTTTGGCCCTAGGATTAACTAAGTTCGTCAGAATCAATAGTTTTTATCCCAGATTGAACAATTAATTCTGTACCTAAACCCCCCGTCAAGATGATCCACACGCCACATATGTGGAATAGCTTAGATACTAATACCTAATTTTAGTTCGCGACTCTAAAATCAGTAAATAATCACAAATTATCGAAAAGAGAAAAAGACCTGATTTAATTTAATTTAACAGAAACCCAAATTCAACATTCGTTATAAAATAAAACTAGGATTCACCCTTAGTTTGTTCTCAAGCACTAATGAAAGCTTAGCTCATATTAAAATTAAAAACTAAATTAAAATAATTGGAATTCATATTGTTTACAAAATTAAAATACGAAAAGAACCTAATTTCCGGAGTTGGAATGACTACGAACGGAGCTATAGACCCACTCCAGCTCTTGTAGCTTCTTCTTTCTTCCTTCTGTTGCTTCTCTCTGGTGTTTGATCTTGTGGAATGTGAATTGTGTGAAAAATAGAAGTCCAGACCTCCTTTTATAAGTAAAAATTCGGATTAGGGCTTGGACCAGAAAATAAAAGCCTAATTAAATGTCCAAGCCCACTTTCTAAGCCCAAAATCCCGTAACTGATTATAGGCCTTCACTAAAACAGCTTTTCCCGATGCGTTACAACTCCGATTGACCTCATTCCAGTTTCTAAAGTTCCGTAACTCGATAAGGAATGATTTCTCTTCAAAGGTCAGCGGCTAAATCATCGCTTAAGCACCTCGAAATCAGCAATCTATGACCTGGAAAGTGGATTTTCAGCTCTAAAAATAAAATCTTCGGGATTTGTCTTCAAGTCTTGACTCTAATTCACGATCTTTGATCTTCTCCTCGGATTCCTCTCCTAGCTAACATCTAAAACCTGTAAACTTTACACTAAAAATACCAATATTACGCGCAAAAGTTTAATAAATTAAAAATGCTAGAAATAAAAAGGTAATTCCGGATTATTGAATATTTAGTACAAAAGTCTATCAAATTAATTAAATAAACACCAAAAATGATGTCTCCTAAGGGTCTAAAATAAGAACAATTAGGGAGACATCAGAGACATCAAGTACAAACTCGCATGAGCATGCTCGAGCCATCTTTCCCTCCTCTAGGTATCTTTGGTTCAACCATCTTAGCGAGAAACACCATATCCAGCACATCATCATCAATTTCAGCATTTCTTGACAATCTTTGCATCAACACATGAAAATTAGAATAAGAACATGTAAAATCACAAATATTAAAGGAAAAGATTCCTAATAAAAATATTCAAAGTCTATTGAATAAATTGAAGTATCAAACTTCTTCATTGCTGCACTTGGAGAAAGAGGTTGGAACTGATCATTCGTTGGACTATCACAAAAGTTTGAAGGAACATCAAAGCGCATTTGCTTGTCAATTTATATGATTCATTCCTTGGTTTCTCCCTAAAATCGACCATATCCCCAGTAGGAGGGTTATAAGTGGTTCCATCCCAGCATTGATGATCATTTTGTTCTCCAATAAAAGATTGACTAGGTACCTCTCATCGGTTTTGAACGATTGAGTAATTTGATCATCTTCTTCAGTTGATATGGGAGTAGGGTATGTGAAGCCTCTCTTCCACCGTGTACGAGCCTTAAAGTTTGAGCCCTTCTTCACTAAAACATACCCTATCATATCCTTGATCAACGAGGGATAGTCGATTCATAGAACGGGGAAACGTAATCCCATTTTGCGAGTGAGGGGTGTGCATATACCATCCTACTTTTATGATTTTCCCAACACTCCCATTGGCTTCCCAACTACCTTAAAACATGAGAAGAAGAAATTCATGGTAGAATCATTCTAAAATTGTTGCTTAAATTGCACATAGTAGGCCGTTAGTCTTTCCCAAGCTACATGATTTAATTAACATGGACTAATTTTTATATTGCTTTGATAGTGTGACGAAGTTTCCAAGATGATATCTCATTGGTGTCGACTAGGGTGTGATAAAAATAAGATATAAATAAGTGCAATAATCACCCTAGCCTAGCACGGTTCTGCAAGTATACAGATCGTATGCAAGTTTTAATAAATAAGTAAGATTCGTTCCGCAGAGACTACGAAGGTTAGGAGAATCTTATGCAATAATCGAGTGCAAATATTAAAAGCTAGAACAAATAAAATGCAGATAAATAAAAGACAAATAGATTTTTATTGGGTTTTTGATTAACTAAATTAAACTAATAAAGTAAAGACATAAAATTAAATGCAAGAGAAGAAGATAGTATGAGAGTTTAGCTTGAGTAAATAACATGTGATCCCCACTAGTTTTGCCGTTCTAAACATGTAAGGGTGAATAATGTAGTATTTCAATGATCAGTTTCTATTGCGCTAGGTAGCTTTAAATAGGGTTTACCTGTGTCAATAAGGAGTCCTAAGCAAACTTTTCCTGCAATTGGTTAAATAGCAATACACTAAACCATGGTGATTATCTAGTTAGGTTGATTTGTCAGATCTAAACCGTACACTAGACGTTATGTGCTAAACCTATAGTTAAATATATCGTTGTCAATGATTACTTAACTACTATGATGGTAATTCTATATGGTCGCGATCCACAAGAACACATAATATAAACTCCAACACATAAACAGAGAATAAAAACAATAATTCAATTTAAAACATAGAATTCCCAAATCAGATAGATGTCAATCAAAACTAGGGTTCATACATATATGCTAAAACTCAAGCTAAATAGAAATTTAGTTCATAATAATGGAAGAAAAGAAAAGAATTACAAATTTAAAGGTTGAAGAAGACATTATTGATGAACAGCTCCTTCCAGACTTCTTTTCTTGTGTTGTAAGCTTCCTCTTGGCTTAAGGTTTGGCCAAGGATGATTTTCTAATGATAAGAGGCTGTATTTATAGTGTATAAGAAGACCTAATCGTTTTCTTGAAGGAGAAGGTAAGTATTGGACTCCTAGCCCAACTCAAATTCGTAGCCCAAAAATATGGAATCATTCCCGTTGTTGTTTTGGTCCTAACAGCTTCAATTCTTATCCGTTTGACGCGTATGAGTAGTCTAAATTCATCTTCTCGAAAAGATCGTTAACTTTGCTCTTGACCGTTTCTCCATATTCCTCACCGATTTTGAGATATAAGCTGACTTGTGGTCGTAGGTGTTGGAATTCAGATTTATGGTAACTTTTCCTTTTCCATATTTTTAGCTTTTGTTTCCTTATCTTCAATTTCCATGTTTATCCTCTTTCTTTTAGCTCTTGGAACCAACTTGGACTCTAATTAATTACCATATATTTCTAAAGATTCACACTAAATAAATAATTAAACCCAATATGCTCTAAAAATAATAAATAATTAATTCAAGACACAAAATAGGAAAGTGTACTACATCATGTGAAAATTGACCTATAAACTAATAAATACGCCTAAGAAGATGTCTCAGAAATAGATTTTATTATCACAAATGAGGAGACATCACTCATCCCCATGTAAAAACTTCAAAGGTTAATCCTAACTCATCACAATAACTGTGACAAGCTAGATCTTGTACCCCAAGCATCCTTATCCCCACTCCTCTGGATATATCCCTAGTATATAAGATTTGTTCAAATTTTCTCTAGGGTAAGAGATAATCTATCCTAAGTACCCACAACATTGACCAAACCTTGTTTTAGAGGACTAAGACTCGTTTAGCCTGCACCAATTTTCTGTTCGTCGACTCATATACCTCGACCAAATCAAGACTTGTTACCTTAGGTGTATGGAGTCAAAACATCTATCCCCAACGACATTTTACTCCAAAATATTCTAGGAAGTAATTATATCTATTGAAACCTTTTTACTTTACCTTCTTTGAATAATATCATATTCTTTTACAGTTGTTTCACTTTGCCCCTAGTGTCATGAGATTCAGTAGGTTCATCATCATTATAACTTTTGCTTATTATATGATAAGAATGTTTCCTACCCATTAACTTCAAAGACTGTATCACATCATTATTCACTGTTGTGTTTTATTTGTATAAACTAGTAAAACAATATAAAAACTAAATAAATAAATAACTGTACTTGTCGAGGCTCAGATTGGATCCGATGTTTTAAAGGTATTTAGGTCACGTACCGATGTCTTACGGTTATTGGCTTCAACCTCCAGGATACAACGCCTAACTATTCAAAAGAAACTGACACACGAATTCTTAAGGATTTCAATGAGCTTAATAAAGTTGCTTCTTTCTATCTCTCTATTATAATTTTAATGCTTGATGCTTTAAAAAAATAAATGAAGAAAATGGTTTAGTTGACCAACTATTTATAGAAGATGAAAAGGTGGTTTGGCAAAAAGTTGTGATGTTTCATTTGGAGATACGACGTATTAATTAAATGATACAATGTTTACTAGTAGACATAAAGTTTGACTGGTCTAAATGGTATAAGCCTAAGGTCCAAAAGCCCAACAGGGCTGTTGTCCAATTTTGAACCACCCCACCGACATTTTTTTTCCTTTGCTTTACTTTATAAAAAGAAATAAAAAATAAAATAACATACATTATTAATTTTCTTCTTCTCTCTTAATTTCTTTGAATTACATGACTCAAGTTCTCATTCAATTTCAAGTGATTTTAACCAAGTGATTATATTACGTTAATCTTTACAACTAGAATAAACGTATCAATATCCAAATCATTTCTTTAAATTGAGTCACCGACTATCATAAAAAACATGGTCAACACTTGGATAGAATCTCATTTGTCTAATAAACCCCACATGAATGAAAACTGACTAAACACCTTAAAAACTTATGCAATGCTAAACACGAGAGGAAGCGAGAGAGAAGCGCAGAAGAATACTATATCGAGAAAGGTAGCTTTTGGACTTGAACCTTCTCTAGTAATAGCTGTCTGATTTACTTGCTAACTAGTGAACATGATGTCTTGAACTATTCAGCTTTTGTGTAAACCAAGACAATAGAACTTACGTAGTATACTTCCAAACATTATTTGGTTCTCACAGTTGTGTCCATTTACGACCCTGGACAACTCCTGGTATTTCATGCATAACCTTCAGAGAATTTTGCCTTTAAAATTCTCGTAGGGTGGCCCTACCCATGTTATTCATATAGGTGGTCTCTTGTCGAGAGTATTCTGCATTAATCTATCTTGAAGATACAAGAACCATTAGAGTTTAACTTATCATTCACTTTTACAAGTAGCACTATTTAATTTTGTCCTAGGAATGGTTTGGGGAGGTCTCCCCACAGTGCATCGTACCAAGTTGCAGTTTCATGATTTAGTTTTCACTTTGAACTTAGATTGTGAGATCTCTACTCTGCTAAGTAGGGTTCCCATCATGGCAACTCATCTTTCGTAGGCTTAAGGCCCATTCTCCTTGACAACACTCACACTTTCTCTCTTTGTAGACCTTTGGTCAGTGGATCCACTATATTATCCTTTGATCGAACATAACCAATTGTGATAACTCCGTTTGATCAATCCGTCCAGAAGAAAACAGATAGCAAATTGATAGCTATTATTCATAATGCGGGAAGCGATTACGTAAGAGCGTGGGGGACCGAGAGGGACGGAGGTTTGATTACATTAAAAAAGAAACGTACTTGTAAAGTGGGGCATACCGGAGAGTGGGATAAAGTTAAATATTGACGGATCCTTTGATGGGGAAAAGTCATTAATTGGAGTCGAAGGGCTTTTCGCAATAAAAATGGGTGATGTTTAGGTGGATTCGCAGGGTGTTGCGTGGCACGTACACTGTTCGAAGCAGAACTTTTAGCACTACATTTCTGGTTACGATGGCGGCAAGTCGAGACTATTCTATTCTTATCATCGAATCTGACTCGAGTGAGTTACACACGCTTGTGAAGGGCGTTGTGAACTCAAGTGGAGTTTCAAATGATATAATAAAAGGTTGCCAGGATATTTTGATTCAAAACGAACATTTTGATTTTGTTTGGGCTTTCAGGGAAGCAAATACATGCGTTGATTGGATGGTTAAATTAGGAGCGAAAAGTACAAATGGACCAATCCCGTATAAAAACCCACACAAAGGATTATGACGGTTTTTAACTAGAGATCAGTATGGTTGGACCGTGCTTCGTGTATTATATTTAGGCAATAAGTATTTGGAAGCGTTTTAGCTTTGTGATCGTTTTTAGACCTCATTTGTTAAAAAAAAAAAAAGATTTGTGATTTTGACCAATTCACCCAGCTACTAAGCTAGTAGCTCGTTAAAGCCCACTGTTGGGAGGCATTAAAAGTCAACCAACTTGTATGTCAATGATGTTTTTTTTTTGTCAACTGATGATGATGACTATTGGCAATAGCAACTGACACGTCAATCATATAGCTAACAGAGGAAGCTTCGCTTTAAGGGGGTTAATGTAAAAGAGAAAGTTGGAGTTTTGAACCATAAAATTATTAGTAACTTATTGTACGAGTCGAGATTACACACGTATTGGTGATAGCCAACCAAACGAATAAATAGTACGGTTGTGGCATACATTGGTGAGCTTTTCATTTTTATACCGGACAATCCAGAATTTCGAATTGGGAAAATCTATTATTTAGTTTTATTGAAATTAATATATAAATTTTGAGTTAGGCAGGACTAATTTTTTCAATTAAGGAAATTGTAATTTTTGTTATTTATGTTTTTACTTATTTTAAAAAAAAAAACCGAACTTAATTATACTAAATACTATCTAATTGGTTGGGGCGGGACTGGATCCGCCCATGTTTTAAAAAGAACATTTATTTGAAAAGAATGAAAAGAATAGACCAAACTGATAACTGAATTCTCGATTTTTGTAAGGAGTCAAATATTACAAATAATTAAAATCTTGGAAATATAATAGTGCTATTGTCGATATCTGAATGTAATAATACCAGGTATTGTATTTACCGTATCTAGTATTTTATTACCATGGATTTTATTTTTTTGTCAACTCCTATTCTTTTATTTTTACATAAATTGCCAAAAAACTGGTAGTTATCTATGACAGAAGAACACTTCCACTCTTCCAAAATCATACCCTTGAGAACACACCCTTGAGAACCACAGAACTCGCTGCAAGTATCACAGATCGTTTGCAAGTTTTAATGATAAGTCAAGTTCGTTCGCAGGGATTTAATCTGTTAGATCTACTTGTATTAAATAAGCGTAGATGAATTTAGATCTTTATAAAAATATAAAAAGATAAGATGACTAATTATCTAACGCGAATAAATAAATAATTCAAATAAATTAATATGAATGTAAGTCAAATAAATTAGGGTTACTAATATGAGTCTATTTTACTAAGTTGTATTTTAACCTGTCACACATTGAGCATTATATATTAACCGGGATTCTAAATTCTACCTAACCTCCGTCAGGGTGTGATGTCTTCTCATTTGTGATAATAAAATCTATTCATGAGACATCATTTCAGGCTTATTTTTTAGCTTATAGGTTGATTTTAGCTTAGTTTAGTGCACTTTCCTATTTTGAGTCTTGATTTAGTAACATAATATTTTTAGAGCATATTGGGTTTAATTGTTTATTTAGTGTGAAGCTTTAAAGATAATTATGGAGATTAATTAGAGTCCAAGTCAAAGACTACAACTTATGGAAAGAGATTTACATGGAAATTGGAGATAAGGAAACAAAGGCTAAAAATTAGGAAAAAGAAAAGTTGCCTAAATCTGAGATTCTGCTGCACACGCTTAAAAAGTGATGATTACTCCTACAAGGAAGCCGATTTTGGAAGATTCCTTTCATAGGGACATAGATAATTCTGTTACGATTCTTTTGATATATTATGGAGCTCAAACCGACCAATAACGAAGAAGATATACTCAAAACGGTCCAGCAGTGTTTATCTTTATTTCCAAACGAATTTGAGTTGGGCTAGGAGTCCATTACTTAGAGTTATCTCCAAGAAACGAATTAGGTCAACCTATACACTATAAATACAGCCTCTTAACACTCTTAAATCATCCTTGGTAAAACCTTAAACCAAGAGGAAGCTTACAACACAAGAGAGAAGTCTGGAAGGAGCTGTTCATCACAGTCTTCTTCTACCTTTGAATTTGTAATTTCTTTCTTTTCTTTCATGAACTAATTTTCTTTAGCTTGATTTTTATCATATATATATGAACCCTAATTTTGATTGACATCTATCTAATTTGGGAACTTAATGTTTTAAATTGAATTATAGTTTTTATTCATTGTTTATGTGTTTGGATTTATATTATGTGTTCTTGTGGACTGCAACCATTTAGAATTACCATCTAGTAATTAGGTCACCATTGACAACGGTGTTTAATTGCATGTTTAGCACATAACGTCTAGTATTAGGTCTGATCTGACAACCCAACCTAACTAGATAATCACTAGGGTTTAGTTCTTGTGACTATTTACCAATTACAGTAAAAGTTTGCTTAGGAAGCCTTATTGACACAGGTAAATCCTATTTGAAACTACTGATAGCGAATTGGGACCGATTAGTGAAATACTACATAATTCACCCTTACATGTTTAGAACGGCAAAACTAGTGGGGATTACATGCTAATAACTCGAGCTATATTCTCAAATCACTTCTCTTCATCTTTATTTTCTGTCTTTTAATTCTTAGTTTTAATTTAGTTAATTAGAAAACCAAACAAACATCTATTTGTCTTTACTTTTATTTTGTGTTTAGTTAATCTAGCTTTAATTATTTACACTTGATATTTGCATAAGATTCCTCTAACCTTCGTAGTCTCTGCGGAACGAATCTTAATCATTAACTAAAACTTGCATACGATATGTATACTTGCAGAACCGTGTAGCTTTAGGGTGTTATTTGCACGTTAGTTATATCTTATTTTATCACACCCTAGGCCCACCAAGTTTTTGGCGCCGCTGCCGGGGACTACATCGTTAGTCCTTGTGCATATATCTTGTGCTTTTATTTTTAGTTAGTTCTATTTTACGCTTTTGTCTTTTAGTTTTTGTTTTTCAGATTTAGTTACAGATGGAGTCCATTGAGTTTAGAGTGGAGCCACGAGGGATTCGCGCTCCAGAAATCCAAGCCGCTAAATTTAAACCTGATCCAGGGATGCTAACTCAGTTTGCAACTCATGGACTATTCAGCGGCGCTGCACATCAAGATCCGATCCGATATATTCAGAAATTCATGCAGATCTGTGATGCTTATATCATAAGAGGAGTTACTAGGGAACAAGTATACTACTTGATGTTCCAGTTCTTCTTAACCGGATGTGCAAGCGATTGGTATGATACCCAATACCCTCATGTTATTCCAGATTGGGACAAGCTTCAAACAAGATTCCTAGACCGTTTTTATCCGGTTAGTAGACGTTTAAAAGATATGTTGGAGTTTGAACAATTTATACAGAAAGATGGAGAGAGTTTGGGTGAAGCATGGTTACGATTTACAGAAAAGAAGGCGAGATGTCCATATCATAGATCCTCGCTGGAATATTATTTAACCTTGTTTTATGGAGGCCTTAATGATAAATCAAGAGAGAAAGCAGATTCGTTAGGAAACGCGGGTTTTGTGTTGCTAGACCCTGAAGAGGCTGAGTTGGGGATGGAAAGAATTCTTGAGAACGAGAGAAGTTGGCCAAAGAGGGTAGAAAAAGAAAACACTTTAGAATCTCTGAAGCTTAAAGAATTGGCTAAACACTTCGAAGAGCTACAAGAACAAGCCCGAACGATTGCTCAGGTGAATATGGTACGCACAATTCCTTCATGTCCGGGTTGTGGATCAAGAAATCACGTGTGGGAAGGGTGTATGAATAATCCAACAGTAGCTTCCATTACATATCCTCAAGATAACTATTATTCTAATGGTTATACCAATCCTCAAGAGAGCTACACTAATTATCAACAACCTCCACAGCAAAAGAGTTGGGTCAAAAAGCAAGAGACTTATCATAAACCCCAACCTCAATCCTATAATCCACCACAACCTATTCAGAAAAAGGCACCCATTGTTTAGAAAGCTTGTCAAGAACCAAAGAAAGATCCACCTAAACAATCAACGCAACTGGCAAGGAAGGAACTAATCCCAAGCTTGAAGTCGAGTATGGCTAAATTAATGCAAGCAGCTGAGAAAATGAGTCATAGCAAACAGAAAGTTCGAACCCAGCAGAAGATTATCAAGCAACTAGAGCATACTATATCACATATGGCGAGTACATTACAAAATTGGCCAAAAGGGCAACTCCCAAGTGATACTATTGCTCCTAGAGATGATTCTTGCCATGCAGTTGAATTGCGAAGTGGAAAACAACTACCTCCACCGAGACCAGAACCAGAACCAGTCCCTATTCCAGAAACTAGGGGGGAGAAACAATCAAAGATACAGTAGAGGAGGTAGTCAAAGAGAAGAGTGATCAAGCCGAGACACCTGACCAGACAAGAAAACCAGTGGAACTTAATACACGCCCTCCACCACCATACCCTTCACGTGTCAGAAAGAAGGACAATGACCTGGAATTCAAGAAGTTCATTGACATGTTGAAGAAATTGGAAGTTAATATACCCCTTGTTGAAGCTCTCAAGAGAATGCCAACCTATCTTAAATTCATGAAGGACATTCTCTCCAACAAGCGAAGTATAGAAACTGGGGAAACAATTGGATTACCTAGGGAGTGCAGTGCTATATGTCAAAGTAAGTTGCCACCAAAATTAGAAGATCCCAGAAGTTTTACAATTCCTATCGGCATTGGAGATTGTTAGACCGGGAAATCACTATGTGATCTAGGCGCGAGCATCAATCTCATGCCTAGATCTCTGTTCGAGAAGCTTAATATTGGAGAAGTAGTACCCACATCTGTGGTATTACAAATGGCGGATCGCTCTCTTTCACGACCGATAGGTAAAATTGAAGATGTTTTAGTTAAAGCTGGCTCTTTTATTTTTCCTTGCGATTTTATTATTCTTGACTACGACGCGGATAAGAATGTCCCCATCATTTTGGGTAGACCATTCTTAGCCACGGGGCATACACTAATTGATGTTGAGAATGGTGAGTTGATCATGAGAGTACAAGGCGAACAGATACGATTCAATGTGTTTCAGGCTATGAAATTACCAATGTCAAAAGATGAGTGCTTCAAAATAGATGTCATCGGACAAATAGCGCAAGAAGTCTTCAATGAAGCAAGCTTAGATGAGGATCTTGACGAGGCCTTAGCACTTGAATCACCAGAGGAACTCGAGATTCCCCCTGAAGATGTTTCTGTATTAGGATCAAATGTGCGAGAACTACTTCGAGAACCAGGTGAAATTAAACCAATGAAACAACCATCTATAATATGTCCACCTATTCTCGAAGAAAAACCACTTCCAGATCATCTACGCTATGCATATCTAGGTACGAATAAAACTTTGCCTATTATTATTTCTGCTAACCTTTCAGGTCCTCAAGAGGAGAAGCTACTTCAAGTACTTCGAGCAAACAAAGAAGCAATCGGATGGACTATTGCCGACATCAAGGGAATTAGTCCTTCCGTTTGCAAACACAAAATTATTCTTGAGAACGAAGGTGGGTGATCTATAGAGGGACAGAGAAGACTCATGCCAGCTATGAAAGAAGTAGTGAGGAAGGAAGTTATCAAGTTGTTAGATGCAGGAATTATCTATCCGATTGCTAGCAGTGATTGGGTTAGTCCAGTGCAATGTGTTCCAAAGAAAGGAGGTATCACTACCATCCTTAATGATCAAGGCGAAGCCATACCATCAAGACCAGTTGTGGGGTGGCGAGTGTGCATGGATTACCGAAGACTGAACAAAGCAACAAAGAAAGATCACTTCCCGCTACCATTCATTGATCAGATGCTAGACAAACTTGCAGGGAGAGAATATTATTGTTTCCTTGACGGATATTCGGGTTATAATCAGATTTGTGTGGATCCCCTCGATCAACACAAAACAACTTTTACATGTCCGTTTGGTACTTTTGCTTATAGAAGAATGTCGTTTGGTTTATGCAATGCACCTGCCACGTTCCAGAGGTGCATGATGGCAATATTTTGGGACATGATTGATAAATATTTGGAGGTTTTTATGGATGATTTTTTGGTGTTTGGAGATAGTTTTGATGATTGTTTGAATAATCTTGAGAAAGTCCTTGTGAGATGTAGAGAAAAAGATCTTGTGCTTAATTGGGAAAAATGCCACTTCATGGTTCAAGAGGGAATTTTGTTGGGACATAAGGTTTCGAAGGCAGGGATGGAGGTTGATCGTGCTAAAATTGAAGTTATCAAAACACTACCACCTCCAATTTCTGTTAAAGGAGTGAGAAGTTTCTTGGGTCACGCAGGATTTTATCGAAGACTTATTAAAGATTTCTCCAAGATCGCCAAACCGCTTTGCTCTTTACTTGAAAAGGATACTCCTTTTAATTTCACTGAAGAATGTCTTCAAGCGTTTTTGACGATTAAAGAGAAACTGATCTCTACACCTATTGTTATACCTCCTGATTGGAAGGCTCCGTTTGAACTTATGTGCGATGTCAGTGATCACGCTATAGGTGTTGTGTTGGGGCAGAGGAAAGACAAGATTATCCACACGATTTATTATGCAAGTAAGACTTTCAACGCTGCCCAGATGAATTATACAGTGACGGAGAAAGAGATGTTGGCTGTGGTTTATGCTTTTGATAAATTTCGTTCCTATCTGGTTGGAAAGAAAACTGTTGTATACACGGACCATTCAGCTATTAGATACCTTATGGAGAAAAAGGACGCTAAGCCGCGTCTTATTAGATGGGTACTATTACTTCAAGAATTCGACATAGATATTCGAGACCGAAAGGGATGCGAGAATCAAGTTGCTGATCATTTATCAAGGCTCGAAGGATCTGATGCGAACAAAGAACTTGTTGAGATATAAAATCTCATTAATTGAATGCCTTCTCCTAACGGTTCGAACTTTTAGTTGAGTTGGCAATTTAATATAGTATCAGAGCTTAAGGTTTTAAATCCTTATTCTTAATTTTTTTTTTCGCGGCCTTAATTGCCGTTATACACCTTTTTGGTGTTTCTTTTAAAAATTTTACGCCGATCTTCATTGTCGGATATTTTTTTTATTATGTCTATACATGAGAATTTTGAATCATATACTTCTTTCGATGAATATGGAACAAGTATGCAAGTAACTACTCAGAATCGATCTAATATCTCCAAAACATCTCCATTCAGCAAGGAACAATTAGAGTATCTGAACCAGTTATTAAATTTATCTGAATTTATTCCTAACACATCTTTGGCTAATTCGCTTGTTCAAAAAGGTGATTTTTCTTCTTCTTTACATACTTCTTCAAATAACGAATTATGGATAATTGATTCAGGCGCTAGTGATCACATGACGAGTCTTTCTCATTTATTCTCATCTTACACACCTTGTCCTGGTAATCTTAGAGTTCGTATCGCAGATGGGTCGTTCTCTCCAGTCGCTGGTAAAGGTTCTATTGTTCTTTCTACGAATCTAACTCTACAATCTGTTCTTCATGTTCCAAAGTTATCATGTAACCTCTTGTCCATTAGTAAACTCACTCAAGACTCAAATTGTGTAGCTAAATTTACTCAATCTCGATGTGAGTTTCAAGATATTAGTTCGGGAAAGATAATTGGCAGTGCTAGAGAGGTTGATCAACTCTACTACTTTGAAGGAAATGTTTCCTTGACCAGACAAACACAAATTTCAACGGGTCTATTTTCCCTCTTTACTAAAGATGAAATAATGTTATGGCACTATAGACTGGGACATCCTAATTTCGTATATTTGAGTAAGTTATATCCATCGGTTTTTAAAAATAAAAACCCTTCTCTTTTCCAATGTGAAATTTGTCAACTTGCTAAACATCACCGTTCCTCTTTTCCTTCAAAACCACATAAACAATCTAAACCATTTTCTCTCATACATAGTGACATTTGGGGGCCATCAAGAGTAGTAAATAATATAACGGGTAGTCGATGGTTTATCACATTTATTGATGATCATACTCGTGTTTGTTGGGTATATCTTTTAAAGGAGAAATCGGAAGCTGCTGTGATGTTTCAGAGATTTTATGCGATGATAAACTCAATTTAATGCTAAAATTCAGGTCTTAAGAACTGATAATGGCAAAGAGTACTTTAATTCCATACTCGGGAAGTTTATTATGGAAAAGGGTATTATACATCAATCAACATGTGTTGACACACCCCAACAAAACGGTGTTGCTGAACGAAAGAATAGACATCTCTTAGACGTAGCTCGGGCAATTATGTTTACTACAGGAGTTCCTAAAAGATTTTGGGGAGACGCTATTCTCACTGCAACCTATCTCATCAATCGTATGCCATCTCGGGTATGTCAGTTTAAAAAGCCTCTTAATATTCTCTTAGATTTCTATCCTCATGTTCAGTTTTACAATACTCTCGAACCTAAAGTGTTTGGTTGTGTAGTATTTGTTCATATTCATAGTCATAATCGTAGCAAACTAGATCCTCGAGCCCGTAAATGTGTATTTCTTGGATATTCGTCTACTCAAAAAGGGTACAAGTGTTTTGACCCTACAACCAACCGCTTTTATGTGAGTATGGATGTTACTTTTTTCGAAGATCAGTCATTTTTTCCCCAAACTTCTCTTCAGGGGGAGAATCAAAACCAAGTGGATGAAGAAAGTTTTTTGGAAAAAATTGATGTGCTACCTATGTCTTCTGTTTCTTATCCAGAAATAATCACTCCATCCCAAGATAATATTCCTGATGAAGAATTTTATCCTCAAAATGAAGTTATCGGGCCTGGTGATGAAAAATCCAATGACAAACAAAATATAGATTTACCATTGGAGAAAAACAAAGAGTTACTTGTCTATACAAGGAGACATAAACGACAAGATGTGGAGCAACAACCACGACTAGACAGTCAAGATTCGACCCCGACTATATCAAGTAATTCAGAGTCTTCTCTATCTCCAGAGTCTATTGAATTTCAAGACCTTGATATTCCTATAGCTCATAGAAAAGGCACTAGATCATACACCAATCATCCTATATCTCAGTATGTCTCCTATCATAGATTATCCTCAAATCTTCAAGCCTTTGTTTCTAACTTATCAAAAATAGAAATTCCCAATTCTATACAAGAAGCTCTTGTTGTTCCTGAATGGAAAAAGGCTGTTTTTGAAGAAATGAAAGCTTTGGAGAAAAACCAGACTTGGGAACTTGTGTTCCTTCCTAAAGGAAAAATTCCAGTTGGTTGTAAATGGGTGTTTACAGTAAAATATAATAGTGATGGATCAATAGAGAGGTATAAAGCAAGATTAGTGGCAAAAGGATATACTCAAACATATGGAATAGATTATCAGGAGACGTTTGCTCCGGTTGCAAAAATGAATAGTGTCAGAATTTTATTATCTCTCGCAGCTGCTAAAGATTGGCCATTACAACAATTAGATGTCAAGAATGCTTTCCTTAACGGTGAATTGGAAGAGGAAGTGTATATGCACCCACCTCCTGGATTTGGAGTTTTATTTGGTACAAACAAAGTTTGTAAACTCAAAAGATCACTTTATGGTCTTAAACAATCTCCTAGAGCATGGTTCGGACTGTTGGTTGAGTTGGCAATTTAACATGGTATCAGAGCTCCACGGACCTTGAGATCCTGGGTTCGAGTCTCTCGACCGCCACCCACTTTATTCTGCACGTTCAAGCTTAGCTCTTCTCCTAAGCCTTCTATGGGCACTTTCTCTTAAAGCCTTCTATGGGCACTCTTCTCTACTAAGCTTGCACGTGAGGGGGCGTGTTGAGATATAAAATCTCATTAATTGAATGCCTTCTCCTAACGGTTCGAACTTTTAGTTGAGTTGGCAATTTAATAGAACCATTGTTGGTAAAAGAGATATTCCCTGATGAACAACTTTTTGCTATTAAACATGCGTTTGTGCCATGGTATGCAGATCTGGTCAACCTCATTGTGAGTGGTGTCTTTCCCAAAGATCTCCACCCACAACAAAGACACAGATTAAGTCACCAGGCCAAGGAGTATTATTGGGATGAACCGTACCTCTGGAAGATTTGTAGTGACCAAGTGGTTAGAAGATGTGTGCATGAAGGTGAAATGGAGAAAATCATTGAAGGTTGTCATAGTTCACCTTATGGAGGTCACTTTAAAGGCGATAGAACCGCTAATAAAATTCTTCAATCCGGGTTCTATTGGCCTACCATACACAAAGATTGTCATCGTTTTGTCCAGTCATGTCAAAGATGCCAGTTCACTGGCAATATATCAAAAAGAGACGCGATGCCGCTTAATAATATCCTGGAAGTTGAAATCTTTGATGTATGGGGAATAGATTTCATGGGACCTTTTATCACCTCCCATGGACATCTTTATATTTTGCTTGCGGTAGATTATGTATCAAAGTGGGTAGAAGCAGTGGCAACACCAAAGAACGATGCTCAAACAGTGATTAAGTTCTTAAAATCAAACATCTTTTCAAGACATGGTACGCCACATGTTCTCATCAGTGATAAAGGTACCCATTTTCTTAATGCTCCTCTGAGAAATTATCTTCGTAAGTTTGGAGTGAAACACCGTGCTTCAACCGGTTATCACCCACAAACTAACGGTCAAGCTGAAGTTTCCAACCGGGAAATCAAATCTATTCTTGAGAAGATTGTGAACAAATCAAGGAAAGATTGGTCTTTAAAGCTAGATGATGCTCTCTGGGCTTACAGAACAGCATTTAAAACACTAGTTGGGGCATCTCCATATCGCATGGTCTACGGCAAAGCGTGTCATCTACCGATTGAACTTGAAGCTCGAGCCTACTGGGCTATTAAAACTCTGAATCTAGACCCAGACTTAACCGGGAAACAAAGGATGATGCAGTTGAATGAATTGGAGGAGTTTCGTTATCTTGCCTATGGAAATTCACGCCTCTATAAATAGAAAACAAAGCGATGGCATGATAAACGGCTCCGTCCAAAGCATTTCGAGAGAGGACAAAAAGTTTTATTATACAACTCTCGATTTTCGAACTACCCAGGAAAGCTTAAATCCCGTTGGGGAGGACCTTACATTGTCACTAAAGTCACACCTCATGGAGCGATTGAAATTGAAAATCCAACCGAGCAATGGACATTCATGGTGAATGGCCAGCATTTGAAGAGATACCATGCCAGTGAGGACTTTGGGCGAGAGGAGACAATCCATCTCGTTGAATGCGCTTAGCCTGAGGTACACGTCTAACTCAAAGACGTTAAACAAAAGTGCTCTTGGGAGACACCCCTTGTTTTAATTGCTTTTTAGATTAGATGTTTTTGCTTTCTAGTGTATAATATTAAGTTATTGTATATTTTTAATTGTGTTTACAAGCTAATAGGAGAGAAAGGTAGTGTGCTATTGTGTAGGAAATGAGTTTGGGGTCGAAAAAAAGTTGGAAAAATTCGCAAGGCTGTGCGGACTACCCAGCGGACTACCCATGCACCGCAGGGGTGCACCGCGCGTAAAAAACCCGTACCACGGGTCGAGCACCACGGGTCGAGCACCACGGGTTTTATCCAGAAACGAGAAAAAGAAGAGCTGCTAGGAGCGGTGCACCGCACCCCTATACCGCATGCACAAAACGCGTGCCACGGGGTGATGTACCGCGGGTTTTTTCACGGAGCAGGCGCAGACTACCCCATGCACCGCACCCCTATACCGCAGGCACAAAACACGTGTCACGGGGTGCTAGCACGGGTGAAAGGCAGAAGCCAAAAATCTCAACAGCTGTAGCGCACGGACTACCCCGCGGACTACCCATGCACCGCAGGGATGCACCGCGCCAGGCGGTTTGTGAAAAAATTGTTTCCTAATCAACTTCTTACCTTAACAAGATAAGCCCTAGCCTCTCCCATACGAATTTTTCAGACCCAAACCCTATATAAACACTTTAAAGCTTGTGCAAACCTTCACAATTAACACAACAACTCCTCAAAACCTATCCTCCATCTTCCATAAACACAATCTCTTCATCAAATTCATCACACTACACCATTAAAACACCATCAAATTCATCAAGCTTTAAAGATTCTTCCAAGATCCATCAAGAAACCTTTCTCTTTCACCAATTCCAAGCAACAACATCAAGCTAAACCAAATTCTCCTTAACCTTTTTAATCCATCCTTGGTATAACTTGAGTTGTGGGTAAATCAAGCATGACTAACAGATCTGAAGCTATGGAATACAAGAGAAAGTGCTATATCCTTGGGAAGAATAAGAAATTGCCTGGAGCCACCATTGAAAAACCCATCAATCTTGATGAGGTTACTGAAGAATCAAAAGAAAAGGCACCAGCACAACCACTACCAAAGAAGTTAACTGCTAGAATGTCCATACCATCAAGGAGGCCTTTGAAGAAGATAAAAATCCAAGACCAAGGTTCTTCTACCTCTTCCTCTGAAATTGTTTATGATCTTCCTCCTTGGGCTCTCAAGTTACAGAATGAAATAGAAAGATTACGAGACAATAACAGAGAACTTTGGACAGAAGTCATACAGATGGAATCACAGATAGAAGATTTGACCTTGACAAGGGATATTGATAGTTATACCGATCCTTCAGCTTCGGATGAGTAGGATCATATGATGGATCTCTATGGCCAGCCAGGTAGGTCATTCTAATTTTTCTTAATAACTTGTATGCATTAGGTAGTTTAGTTAGTTTTATTTTAAATTTTATTCCATTCTTGAGTCTTTTTCGAGTCGTGGGGACACGGCTCACTTTTGAGTTGGGGGTGGGTATTCGTTGTCCTCATCTTCTTTTCGTTTTTGCATAAAATTTAAAATTTTTAGGTTGAATTAAGGCATAGAATATCTTGAATGTACCTATTTGAGCATGATTTTATTAGGTCAATGATAGTAAGTAGTATGTTTTTGAAAGATGCAACAAAATTGTTTAGCATGCATGTATGGAAACAGGAAATAAAAGATAGAAAAGTTAATGACCAATGCTAAGAATTCACGTTGAAACTTAGGAACAGTTATTTGGTGTGTAGAACGTGAGGTTTAAAATTAGTTGAAAACCCGCTTATCTATGAACTAATAATGAAAACGTAACGAATTCCGGTAGTTAGAAAAATGAATAAGACAGTTCTTTCAGGATAAAACACTTGAAGCCTTTATACTTTCTCACCCTTTTGTTTGATATTATTGTTAATTATCCGTCTTAGCCCCTCTGAGCCTTTCTAAAGCATTTTTATTGAAACACATTATAAATCCATACCCTTAGTTCGTAGGACTTATCTATATGACCCGCACTCGAATCACAAAACCTGAGACAACTCGTTTTAGAGCTTGAGTTTGGGGTGGTGGGATTTCATCATTAGGGAACATTGGGTTTTGGGAATTATATTTGTGATTTATTGATGATGAAATTGTTATTATTGTAACCCTTTGCCGGGGTAATAGTGAATGAAAAAGAAGCTACGAGCTAATTTTGCCAACAAGGGCATAAAAAGAAAGAATATATATATGAAAAAATAGTGTGATATCTCAACATCAAAAAGAGAATCATAGCTATATAAAAGAGAAAAATTGAATTGAAAAGAAAATATATATTCGGACCGGCAAAGTAGAATTTGATATCATCAAAGGTTTTTATTGGGATTTATTGGGGATGCACATTAAAAGCATCAATAAATTGGGTTGAATGAGAACATTTTCGAGTGAAAACTCAAGCTTTAGGGCGATTCGTTGATGTCTAGTGAGGAGAAAGCCAAAAGCTCACTTTTCATTATCCAAATATACCACACCCGTCCTTAAGCCAAGTTATAACCAAAGACCTTAGGATTTCTAACTACAAGATGGAGAAACAATTGAGCTATTAGGTAATAGATAAGTGGACCATTGGATGCTGTATTTGGGACCTATGAACAACCTATAGCCATTAACATGAACTAAGTTATCATCCTCTCCTTCTGGCGTTGCGAAATTAATCTTAACTTGAATTTATGGATTGTTGATTACATGTATATTAGGCATATTTGTGCAATATTTCTTGAGCATTACTACATGTTCTTTTTATTTTGCTCAGGATCAATTATTATATTCTGTTCTTATTCTCCTCCGACTTCTTCTTGTTTATTTGACTACCATTCTGTTCTTTACTTTTATTGTATCGGGACGATACAACTTTGAGTTGGGGGTCTTGATGTCTCCTCATTTGTGATAATAAAATATATTCATGAGACATCATTTTAGGCTTATTTATTAGTTTATAGGTTGATTTTAGCTTAGTTTAGTGCACTTTCCTATTTTGAGTCTTGATTTAGTAACATAATATTTTTAGAGCATATTGGGTTTAATTGTTTATTTAGTGTGAAGCTTTAAAGATAATTATAGAGATTAATTAGAGTCCAAGTCATAGACTACAACTTATGGAAAGAGATTTACATGGAAATTGGAGATAAGGAAACAAAGGCTAAATATTAGGAAAAAGAAAAGTTGCCTAAATCTGAGATTCTGCAGCACACGCCTAAAAAGTGATGATTACTCCTACAAGGAAGCCGATTTTGGAAGATTCCTTTCATAGGGACATAGATAATTCTGTTACGATTCTTTTGATATATTATGGAGCTCAAACCGACCAATAACGAAGAAGATATACTCAAAACGGTCCAGCAGTGTTTATCTTTATTTCCAAACGAATTTGAGTTGGGCTAGGAGTCCATTACTTAGAGTTATCTCCAAGAAACGAATTAGGTCAACTTATACACTATAAATACAGCCTCTTAACACTCTTAAATCATCCTTGGTAAAACCTTAAACCAAGAGGAAGCTTACAACACAAGAGAGAAGTCTGGAAGGAGCTGTTCATCACAATGTCTTCTTCTACCTTTGAATTTGTAATTTCTTTCTTTTCTTTCATGAACTAATTTTCTTTAGCTTGAGTTTTATCATATATATATATGAACCCTAGTTTTGATTGACATCTATCTAATTTGGGAACTTAATGTTTTAAATTGAATTATAGTTTTTATTCATTGTTTATGTGTTTGGATTTATATTCTGTGTTCTTGTGGACTGCAGCCATTTAGAATTACCATCTAGTAATTAGGTCACCATTGACAACGGTGTTTAATTGCATGTTTAGCACATAACGTCTAGTATTAGGTCTGATCTGACAACCCAACCTAACTTGATAATCACTAGGGTTTAGTTCTTGTGACTATTTACCAATTACAGGAAAAGTTTGCTTAGGAAGCCTTATTGACACAGGTAAATCCTATTTGAAACTACCGATAGCGAATTGAGACCGATTAATGAAATACTACATAATTCACCCTTACATGTTTAGAACGGCAAAACTAGTGGGGATTACATGCTAATAACTCGAGCTATATTCTCAAATCACTTCTCTTCATCTTTATTTTCTGTCTTTTAATTCTTAGTTTTAATTTAGTTAATTAGAAAACCAAACAAATATCTATTTGTCTTTACTTTTATTTTGCGTTTAGTTAATCTAGCTTTAATTATTTACACTTGATATTTGCATAAGATTCCTCTAACCTTCGTAGTCTCTGCGGAACGAATCTTAATCATTAACTAAAACTTGCATACGATCTGTATACTTGCAGAACCGTGTAGCTTTAGGGTGTTATTTGCATGTTAATTATATCTTATTTTATCACACCCTAGGCCCCACCAGGGTGGACTTAGGAGCAACCTCTCCACTACCAGGAACTTGGGTAAAGAAACTTTGAGTAATGATTGGTGGTTAAAACAAACCTTTATGGTTATCTAGGTAGGGTCACTACTAGACGATTATATGGTGTTATCAATAACTAAGAATAGTCCTAAGATTGGCCAAATCTAGGGCTGTAAGAATAAGTCAAAACACTTAATAACAATATACGACAAGCTCAAATCAATTTAAATAACAAATAGTATTAATGAATGTAGACAAAATAATAACCCCACAATTAAAAGTAAAACTTATAGAATAAAAGCTTAGAAATATGGTTGAGCATAAATCTATAGCTAAATAACATAAATATAGAGAAGGTGAGATGTAGAAGAGGAGTTTGTCACTCTCCAACCTCATGCTTCCTGACTTTCTCTATAGGTCAGCTTCCTTCTTGGATGAATAGCTTACTACTAAGGATGAATATTAAATTAAAGGACTAAGCTATTATTTAAAACTAAGAAAATACAAGCAAGGACTAAGAGTCCGTTTGGGATTGATTATTTTAGAGCAAAAAGCGCTTTTTGATTAAAATTAAATCATTTGTAAAAAATATTAAAAAATATTTTGACATCTAAAATCACTTTAAGTGATTATTTTAATAATCACTAATCTAGTGCTTTTTCTAAAAGTGATTTTAAGAGTCTAAAATATTGTTATGGACATAAAATCACTTTAAGTGATTATTTTGAAAAGCGATCCCAAACGGACACTAAGCCTATACTTGGAACTGAGCAAGGACATGTTTACAATGGTTTAAGGGTGTATTTATAGGTGTCTTGGAAGCCCTAACACGTTTTCTTGGAGTGGGAGACAAGTAATGGACTCCTAGCCCAACTCAAATTCGTAACCCTAAAATATAGAATCAGCCCCGTTTTTGTTTTGGTCATAACAACTTCAATGCTTATCCGTTTGACGCGTATAAATATTCGAAATTCATCGTCTCGGAAAGATATTTAACTTCTCTCTTGACCATTCTTACAAATTCCTCACCGATTTTGAGATATAATCCCATTTTTGGTCGTGGGTGGTGAAATTCAGATTTATTTGGCAGCTTTATCTTTTCCATATTTTAGCCTTTGTTTCCTTATCTCCAATTTCCATGTATATCTTCTATCCTTTATATCTTAGAATTGACTTGGGATGTAATTAATCTCCACATACATCTTTAAAGATTTAGACTAAATAAATAATTAAACCAAATATGCTCTAAAAATAATAATTCATTAAATCAAGACTAGAAATAGGAAAGTGTAATAATTCATGGGAAAATCAACAACTAAGACTTCTAAAACACCAAAAATGATGTCTCTAACTAATATTAATTCATGACAAATGAGGAGACATCAAGACCCTCATTTCAAAGTTGTATCGTCCCGATACAATAAAGATAAAAACAAAGGGAAGTCACTAAATACACACCTAGGTCATTTAAGCACAATGGGAAAGGAGATAGCAGAATATATAGAATAGACATAAAGCAACTACTCAGAAAATTTCATGTAATAATATTTACAAACTACGTACTTGTACACTTCTCATATCCACAGTCAACATGGTTTGAATTCAAGATTGGATTAGCTTCGCAATGTAAGAAGGAGAGGAACTTTACTCAGTTCACCAAGGAGGCTATAGATTGTTCATCGAACTTCACTAGTATCCAAAGATCCACTTAACTACTCTCTTTTGGCTTAATCACTTCTAGATTACATAGCAAATAATTAAAAGGTCTTTAAGGTTGTAATTTAGGCTTAGGGACGGTATGATAAGTATATTTGGATAATTTAGAGTGAGCTTTTGGCTCTCTCCTCACTAGCCATCAACGAATCGCCCTAGAGCTTGAGTTACTCTCATAAAAAATTTCTCACTCAACCCAATGATTTCTTGATGCACAAAGTAGCATCCCCAATAACCTAATTAAAGCATAAAGATGTTCACATAAAAATTCCTCTTTGCCGGTCCGAATATATATTCTTTTCAAATCAATTTTTTTCTTTTGTATAGCTATGACTCTCATTTTGTGTTGAGATATCACGCTATTTTTCTCATAGATTTTTTTTCTTTTCATGCTTCTTAGCTTTTTTTTTCATTCACTATTACCCCGGCAAAGGGTTACAATATAAACCTGTGAATCATCGTCAATATAATAACAGAGCACAATTAATAAGCTCAAAAATCCCAACCCAATAACAATTCCCATAATGGTGGACCCACCACCCCAAACTCAAGCTCTAAAACAACTGTCTATGCATCGCGATTCGAGTACGGGTCATATGGAAAAGTCCTATAATCTAAAGGGATATGGCTTATAATGTGGTTAAATAAAAAGGCTTTAGAAAGGCTAGAAGGGGCTGAGAAGGATATAAAATATTAAATCAAATAACATGGTGAGAAAGTTAAAAGGCTTCAAGTGGCTTTAATATGAAAGAACTGCCTTAATCATTTTCTACACCATGAAATTTCATTATTCTCTTACCTTTAGCACGTTCATCAAATGGTTTTATCAACTAGCTTGGATCTCACGGCCTACAAACAACTCAAGGCTCCCTGAGATCGAACATACATTCTATCGCATTGCTTACTAATCTTTTCTTTACTATCAATGTGTGTTTTCCTGCAAATACTCAAAGCATACAAAATAAAATAGCTCAAAAATATACTACTTTCTATAATCAACTTACTGAGCTTATGCTTTCAAGCTATTAAACACACTTTACATACATATACTCCTTCAAAAAAATTAATGTTACGTAAAAAACAATAAAACACAGAAAAATGGAGATGAGAGCAACGAATCCCCACACCCCAAACTAAAAAATGAGTCGTGTCCCCACGACTCGAAAAGATTAAAAAATTAAAGATTAAAATTTTACAGATATTGCACATAAAGAAATGGTAAGGAAGACAGAAAACATACTCTTTTAGGCTATTGCCTCGCATGAACGATACGCGGAATAGGGTGCAGTGATTTCCATGTATGTATAATTTCATGTATCACCAGTTTCGTTTTCCATTACATCCTCTTATGCTGCATCCCAATCAATCACACTCTAGAAATTTCTTGTTATTCTTCTTCCAACTTTGTTCTCGAATATTCTCTCATGTTAAGGTGTTCATCCATGAATATGTTTTGAACAGAACTACTAGCGTCCCAGAAGCTTTTGTTCATCTTGGGTAGAGGGATCTTGATAGGAAGAGGTTATGGTGTCTTCTCTATGAAAGTTTAAACCTTTTTGCTCTTTGATTTCACCACTGCATGCTTTCCTCTACTTACTTGACCCGATTTACCTTGTGATTTCCCGAACTAGTACCCATCTCAATCGATTTTATTCTTCTTGATCTTACCCATTACCTTGCCTTGATACTTCATCTCCCTTAACACTTGATAATATCTCTATCATCTCTTTTGACCCCCAACGCGAAGCTTTGAGCACTCTTGAAATTTGTAACTCTTGGTCATAGGTGGAACAAGCTTTATTTGGGTTAGGAAAGGTGTTAGGATGATCATTCTCTATGTGGGTATGATGGAATCAAGCTTTAATGATGCGGGTTTAAGGAATTGTTGGATGAATTTTGAAAATTTAGGCTCTTGATTCATGAATTCTAGGTATTTTGGTATGATTTGGGTGGTTGAATCTTCTTTGTAATGATGTAGGGAGGGATTTGGATGTCAATTCATGGTGATTTGGTAGTGTTTTGATGTTAGGTGAAGGTTTGTTATAGCTTTAATGGAGTTGGGAGAGGTTTGGAGAAGAAAGTGAGGCTTAAGGATTGAGAAATTCGGACTAGAACTCACCACCTCTTCTTTATAACCTTAAAAACGCAATTTTTTTCTCTCTCCAGCGGCGCTAGCCGGTATACCGGCCATATGGCCCGACATACCAGTGTTGTTGCTCCTTGAAAATCATGTTACGGCAAAATACACGAAGCGTGCACACGTGGGCTCGGGTTTTGGTTTGACTGGCATACCGGTGCTGTCATCTCTCGAAAATCACCTCTCGGCATTGAACACGTGACGAGTACCCGAGGGCTCGTGTTTCTGACACGCCGGCTTACCGGCGGTATGGGCTGGCATGCCGGTGGCAGGTCAGAACATGCCCAAAAAATCCGTTTTTCCTCCCAGACTCGATTTCTTTAACACCTGAACATCAAAAACACTAATAAATTTCTCAAATATGCAATATCAACTAAAAACAACTAAACTAAACTAAAATATAACAACATAAATTACTATGGGATGTCTCCCAAAGGGCACTTTTGTTTAACGTCTTTCAAAGTTAGACGAGTTGCCTCGATTATTTCCTTTTATAGCCTCCCCAGCATTGAGTAAGGTGATTAACACTTACCAACTTGAGCTTGCAACCCTCGATAGCTTTTATTTCGACCACTCCTTCTGAGATGATTTGCGTGATAATGTATGGCCCTATCCAAGAACGGTTATATTTGGGAAAAGGAGGCTTCCATGCCGCCTTGTCTCCTACCCCAAACTCAATTTCTTTTCCCATGGTTTCTTGGGGGCTTACAGGTTCTGGCTTCTTGGTACAACTCTGATTGGATATAGTTCTTGTGACTTCTTTTTCTTCTTCTTTCCCGAAACATAGAACGTTTCAGAATCATCTTCAATACTAAGCGTCACGGTTCCTTCATTCACATTCACTATGGTGTCGCCGGTGGCTAGGAATTGACGCCCAAGAATTAATGGGACGTTCTTGTAATCAAGAATAATGAAATCCGTGGGAATAACAAGGTTACCTACTTGGACGAGTACATCCTCGATTACTCGCCATGACTTTTTTGTTGATTGATCCGCAAATTTTAAGATTACGGATGTCGGTTTCGCATCACTAATACCAATCTTCTCGAATCCACTTTTGGGCATGATATTCACACCTTGCCCCTAAATCACACATTGCTTTTCCATAAAATATACCACCTATTTTGATTGAGAGGTTAAAATCTCCAGGATCTTTACGCTTCAGTGGTAATTTTTTCTGAACTTGTGCTGATATCCCTTTATTGATTGCTACAGACTTGGCTCTTGTGAACCTTTCCTTAATGGAGATTGCCTCCATAAAGAATCGATCATAGTCTCGACTTCCTTTCATAGCTTCGGGTAAAGGGACGTTAATTTTCACTTGTTTTAACGCCTCCATACACTTCTCTTGTTGTTACTTTAAGGGATCATAGCAATGTAGGGGTGGTTGTTTTACTCTACTTCTCTCTTCAATTCTTGGTTCATCAACCACTCATGGCTTCTTAATCTCACCTTGTTCAACCTCTTCAACCCAATCTTCAACAATTATCTCATCTAAGTTCATCCTATCTACGCTTGACGTGTTTGGTAGAACATGTGCTTTTGATAGAGATGGTAGCACTTCAACGAGTATCTCGTCGTGTTCTTTCATCTTTTGAGCTCGAAGACTAATAGTCTGAACCTTGTCGTCAACGTATTGGATCTTCTTCATGTTAGAAGTTGTATGTTGGGTCAATTGCAAAAGTTGACTTTGCATTTGTTCTATGACTGTCCTGAGTCGCATCACATTCTTCTCTACAAGTTAATTATGCTGTTTCAAATCTTGATTCTATTGTTGCAGGCTTTGCACTACTGATGCATCGATCTTTGATTCAAGTCTGCTCATATTATCCTTCGAGAAGTTGATGAATTGACTAATAGTCTCTTTTAACTCAGTGATGTATTCTTTTGGACGTGATGGAGCTTTACTTCGATTGTGAACATTGCAGCCCGGTGGATGATTAGCTTGGTTTTCGTAGGCTTTTTCTTGCAGGTTTAACTGTTGAGGTGGCATTTGGATGCTTTCCTTAACTGTTATAGCAAGTTGTTGTATTTGATCTTGCAAGCTTAAAAACCCCGCTTTTGTTTCTTCGTTAGTGGTAGGAGTTTGTTCGTGTGGCCAACTTATGTCGGACTCGATTATTGTTTCCATACCACTCTTTGCTTCTTTCGGATCTATAGAGACAGAATTACCACGACCCGTATCATCTAATCTCAGCCTTGACTCTCTATTGAGTCCATTATAGAACATGGATAATTGTAATTTTGGCGTGTATGCATGTATTGGACATTTTCCAACTTCTTTTGTAACCTCGTCCATGCTTCGCCAACATTCTCTCCGGCTTCTTGTAAGAAACTCATAAGCTCCAATATTTCCTTCACTCGCATACTTGTAGGATAAAATTGATCAATGAATCTTTCTTGAAGCTTGTCCGAATTTGTTATTAGCTCGGGAGGTTGATCATCTAACCAATCGCTCACTTTCCTGGTCAAGAAAAATTGAAACATTAAATAATACATCTTTTCATGCGTAACACCTTCATTAATGTAGGTAGCACAAAATTGCATGAATTTCTGAACAGATCGGACCAGATCTTGATGTGTATCACCACTAAATTAACCAAAGCTTGTGAATTGATTAATCAGGTCAGGATCGGGCTTGAATCGAACAGCTTAGATAGTTGGGATGCGAATCCCAATGGGTTGCACTCGAAATTTACTAGGAAAACCTAGCTCCAACCGTTGATTAGCCATCTAAAACCTGAAAAAGATTAAAACAAAAAGAACGCGTAATACTGAAAACAAATAAAAACTTCTACACTAAATAAACACAAAATAGATTTAACTTAAAGATAAATCCCTGGCAGCGGCGCCATAAACCTTAAGGGGGAAAAGGTGTGATAAATAAATAGATAAATAAATATAATAATAAAGAGCACATACCCTTGAGAACCATGGAACTCACTGCAAGTATCACAGATCGTGTGCAAGCTTTAATGATAAGTCAAGTTCGTTCGCAGGGATTTAATTTGTTAGATCTACTTGTATTAAATAAGCGTAGATGAATTTGGATCTTTATAAAAATATAAAAAGATAACATGACTAATTATCTAACGCGAATAAATAAATAATTCAAATAAATAAATATGAATGTAAGTCAAATAATTAGGGTTACTAATATGAGTCTATTTTACTAAGTTGTATTTTAACCTGTCACACATTGAGCATTATATATTAACCGGGATTCTATATTCTACCTAACCTCTGTCAGGGTGGACTTAGGAGCAACCTCTCCACTACCAGAAACTTGGGTAAAGAAACCTTGAGTAATGATTGGTGGTTAAAACAAACTTTTATGGTTATCTAGGTAGGGTCACTACTAGACGATTATGTGGTGTTGTCAATAACTAAGAATAGTCCTAATATTGGCCATATCTAGGGCTGTAACAATAAGTCAAAACACAAATAACAATATACGACAAGCTCAAATCAATTTAAATAACAAATAGTATTAATGAATGTAGTCAAAATAATAATCCAACAATTAAAAGTAAAACTTACAGAATAAAAGTTTAGAAATATGGTTGAGCATAAATCTATAACTAAATACCCTAAATATAGAGAAGGTGAGATGTAGAAGAGGAGTTTGTCACTCTCCAACTTCGTGCTTCCTGACTTTCTCTATAGGTCAGCTTGCTTCTTGGATGAATAGCTTGCTACTAAGGATGAATATTAAATTAAAGGACTAAGCTATTATTTAAAACTAAGAAAATACAAGTAAGGACTAAGCCTATACTTGGAACTGAGCAAGGACATGTTTACAATGGTTTAATGGTGTATTTATAGGTGTCTTGGAAGCCCTAACACATTTTCTTGGAGTGGAAGACAAGTAATGGACTCCTAGCCCAACTCAAATTCGTAACCCTAAAATATAGAACCAGCCCCGTTTTTGTTTTGGTCATAACAACTTCAATACTTATCCGTTTGACGCGTATAAATAGTTGAAATTCATCGTCTCGGAAAGATATTTAACTTTTTCCCTTGACCATTCTTCCAAATTCCTCACAGATTTTGAGATATAAGCCCATTTGTGGTCGTGGGTGGTGAAATTCAGGTTTATTTGGCAGCTTTATCTTTTCCATATTTTAGATTTTGTTTTCTCATCTCCAATTTCCATGTATATCTTCTTTTCTTTATCTCTTATAATTGACATGACATCTAATTAATCTCCATATATATCTTTAAAGCTTCACACAAAATAAATAATTAAACCAAATATGATCTAAAAATAATAATTCATTAAACCAAGACTGAAAATAGGAAAGTGTAATAATTCAAGGGAAAATCGACTACTAAGACTTCTAAAACACTAAAAATGATGTCTCTAACTAATATTAATTCATGACAAATGAGGAGACATCACCAAGGTTACGCCTCATCGAGCCTATAGATTGAACATACAGTCGAGCACCGCACCTTCATGGTGAATGGTCATCGTTTGAAGATTTATCATGGAGGCGAGGATACCAATCGCTCGGAATATCCACATCCCGGGAGAGGTAATGTACCTCCTCGAAGCTCCTTAGAAACGAGAGGTAACTTGTTGAGCTTAACGACGTTAAACAAAAGCCTATTCATTGTATATTAGTTTCATGTCTTTTCAATTTCATAGTGTAAATTAAAGTAATTGTTGTTTATTAGTATTTATTTTTAAGAAATGAGAAAGGGTAGTTGTTTTGGATGATTTCAGGAGTATACAAGTCATGAGTTTGGGGTTAAAAAGTGAAAAAATGAAAATTTTGGGTTGCAATTCAGGAGCTAACCGGGAACCCGGTTATCGCTAACCGGGAACCCAGTGAGCTTCTATTGACCAACCCATCACACGCAAGAAGGCTGCGTCTGGTCCCGCGCCTGTCGACGCCGACCGAGAACCCGGTTGTGAGCTGACCGGGAACCTGGTCACGAACGATGTAGCCTCCTAACTCTCTGACTAGTGCGTAAAGGTAGACACAAGGAGCTACGTCTAGGCCGCGTTTGGAGTTGCGCTCATCGACGCCAACCGGGAACCCGGTTGCTAGCTGACCGGGAACCCGGTCAAGAAGACCAACTCTCTGACCAGTGTGTCACCCAACACGCAAGACTGGTGCGTCCAGGTAAAACAAAAATCGAAAAATCGCGCCGACACAGCGACGCGAACCGGGAACCCGGTTGTCGTCTGTAAGAGGCGGTTTTGGAGCCCTAAACACTATATTTGTGACTTCCTTCTCAAGTTAGCCTCCAATTCCGTTGCTCAGCTTCACACCACTCCGAAAATCATCATCAAAACAGCTTATAATCATCAAATCATACTCTCTTACACCACAAAAACACATAATCAACTCATAATCCTTACAAAACACCATCAAAATTCAACTTTACTCCAAGAATTTTTCTTCATCCAAGCCTTAAATTGAGCAACTAATCCTCTCCCAACACATCAAATATCCTTTACCCATCTCATATCTCACCTTGATCTTCTTTCTTTTATCCACAAAAGATCAAATTTCAAAACTTTTCTCTAGTTTTCGAATTTTTGAAGTTTTGAGTTTGGGGTGAGTTGACATGACTAACCGGACAGATTATTTCAGCTATTCTTGAAGAAACACTCCAAGATTAAGAAACAATCCTGGTGCTACACAAGAAAGAGCTATAGAGATTCCGGATTCAAGTCCTAAACGCAAGATTGGAGAAGTTCATCCTGCTATGAAGAGGAAAGACAACCCAAGTAAGGCTACTCCTACAAAGCCTACCTTGGTAATTGAAGAGGAAGAAGAGCTCGAAGATGAAATTCCTGGCGAGCCCATTCCAGAACAAAGAGCTACCCAAAGAAAAACTATGGCACAGAAACCAAAGAGAGTTGTAATTAGTTGGATTGATCATGTTCGTGACAGAATTAATTATTTGAAGTTTGGTGTTGAAAAAGGATTCCCTCCAATTATTATGAACAGTGAGTTTAAGGGTTATGCTATTACTTGTGATAATTTTGGGTGGACCGAATTGAGACAAAGAAACCTCACATATATTCCTACTATGGTGCATGATTTCTACGAAAAATTATCTTTTGAAAAGAAACAATCAATTATCATACGCAAAAAGGTATTACCTTTCTCAATTGAACTTATTCGCAAACTTTGAAATTGCCAAAATTTACTGGTACTTGCCCATATCAAGAAACGCTTAATTATCCATCTTTTAATTGGGAGTCTCTTTGGGATAAAGTTTTGATTCGTTGGAAACGCCCTATTCCAAAAGATGAGAGATATGTTGGGGAAGTTTATAGTAGTTGTTTATTACCTTGTGCTAAGGTATGGTCCCGTTTCATAATCCCTACTTTCTTTGGCGTTACTCACACTTCCGAGTTGAAAAAGGAGCATATTATTTTTATAAAGTGTGTTATTGAGAAACAAGATATTGATGTTGCTCGTGTGATCTATGAAACTATTATGGAGTTCGATAAATCCCAACTGTTCAACAAAACCTTAAGTTTCCATGTACCATCACTGTTTTGTGTCTAGACGCAAAAATACCGCGTAGGAGCGAAGAGGTTGAACCTTCAGAAAATGGGGAATACATGGCATTAAATTTGATTGAGAACGCTCATAATGAAGAAACACACCCATTGAAGAATTCTAGAGTTCCTCCATCAAAGAAGAAAGTAAATTCTGATAATGAGTTGGAGAATAAAATTCGAGTGTTGGAAGAAAAACAAGATGCGATGATTGCAACCTTAGGAAACGTTACAAAAGAGTTAGATCTTCTACGAAATATGTTACTTGTGATGAGCACAATACAACACGCCACCTATGGATTACTTACGAAAGAAAATCTGCTTGGACGCAACACCGACAACCAGCCTCGCGCTGGTTAAGATACGTTTTTCTATCCCTTCTCATTTAGTGTATATTAGTTATTTAGTTTGAGTCTTTTCGAGTCGTGGGGACACGACTCATTTTTGAGTTTGGGGTGGGGTCGTTGCCTCATCCCAGTTTTACGTGTTATTTGTTTTATTTGCTTTCAATAAAATAATTTAGGGGTTGCGTTTGACTGTAGAAGATGTTAAATGGCCCCATTAAACATACTTTTTATGAATCTATGATAGTAAATAGTGGAATTTAGGAGTTAGTATAAAACACACTTTAATTTCATGCAAACATAGGTAATTGATAGGAAGAATTAATGAACAATGCAAAAGAAGTAAACTTGTACTTAAGGAAAATGTTTGGTTTGTAGAACATGAGATCCAAATTAGTAGAGAACCCACTTAGGTATGAACTAGAGGCAAGCTATGTAACTAGGAAAATGATAGGGGCAGTTCTTTGTTAGCCATTTGAGACCTTTTTAGCCTTCTATCCCTTTAATTAATTATATCCGTTTTAGCCCAGTTTCAAGCCTTAAAGCAGTTCTTTTGTCGCCACAATATAAGACCATATCCGCTTAGTTTATTAGGCGTTTCCATATGACCCGCACTTGAATCACGATCCTGAGACCTATCTCGAGCTTGAGTTTGGGGTGGTGGGTCCATGTGTGGGAAATTACACTGGGAAGGGAACTTATGTGTTTGTATTGAGGCACAATTTCAGATGATATTATTATTTGTAACCTTTTGTTGGGATTGAAAAAAAAAGTGAATCGAAAAAAGTTTCAATACAGTAACAATTCGGGAACCCGGTTATCGCTGACCGGGAACCCGGTTTTTTTCTGTACAAACAAAAAGAAATGAAAAAGAAAATAAAGAAGAAATAAAGTAACTGACAAAGTGGAATTTTCTAAAAATCATCTTAATATTAATTGGTTTAACTTGGGGATGCTAAATTAGTGCATCAAATTGGTTGAGTGAGAACATTATTCGAGTGTAAACTCAAGCTCGTGGACAGTTGTTGATGGTAAGTGAGGAGAGAGCCAAAGGCTCACTTCAAATTTACCAAATATACATACCACACTGTCCCTAAGCCTACGCTAAAACCATAAAGTCCTTGTGATTCCTAGATGCATAGTTAGTTTGTAATTCAGCTAAGAGGGAGTATGCTAAGTGGAGCGTTCAAAGCGAGTGAGGATCAAGGAACACCTAATACCCATCATAATGAGATAAGTACAAACGTTACCTTCTAGAATTGTGAAGTTAATTTTGAGATCGATATTATTTGTGTTTGATTTTGCATTATAAGTGTATTTGTATATTAATTCCTAATGTTTGCTATATGAGATTTGTTTTAAATGTTGCTTTGGGTGTATTTACTAGCTGCTGCATTTCTGCATTCACCTTAGACCTTTGTTTTTATTTTACTTTGTCGGGACGACAAAGGTTTGAGTTTGGGGTCTTGATGTATCCCTTTTTGTTCTAATTATATTCCCTTAGGATACATCATTTTGGGTGATTAATTGACTAATTTGATAGACTTTTAGTGTTAATTCGTTATATTTCATTTCCTTCCTTGGATTTTAGTATTTTTCATCTATTAAGCTTTTGCGTGTTAAATGGGTTGTTTTAGTGCAAAGTTTGTAGGTCAATGATACTAACAAGGAGAGGAAACAAGAATTGAAGTCTTAGATCGCGTTAAGAAGTAACAGGCGAGAAGAAATATCCCAAAGAGTTGACAAGTTGAAGCTGCAAATCTGGAAGGTTGATGTTAATTGCTGATTTTGAGCAACTTAGACTTGGATTCAGCCTTGATTCGTGAAACAAGCTTTTATTCCTTATTGAGTTACGAAGATTTGGCAACGTAAAAGGGTCAATTTGGAGTTGATTTTAGAAAGTTAAAGCCGTTTTAGTGAAGGATGCACACCAATTACGAGATTTTAATTAGAAGATTGGACTTGGGCCATTTAATATTTCACTAATTTACTTAAGTCAAGCCCAAGTCTGAATTTAAGCTTATAAATAGACCTTTTGGCTTTTATTTTACACACAATTCAGTACACAAGTCAATTCACACAAGTCCAAACGTCAGAGAGATAAGTCAGAAGCAAGGAAAAGGAGGAAGCTAAGGCCCCGTTTGGTTCGTGAAAATAATGGGTGTTTTCTGTTTTCATTTTCTATATTTTCCAAAATGCCACTGAAAACGTGTTTGGCTAAAGAAAATGAAAACAGTTTTCTGGAAAATAAAATGAAAACAGTGCTATATTAGAGAACGTGAAATCGACGTTTTCCATATTTTCTAAAAATATTGAAACTGAAAACGGAAATCATTTTCTGAAAATATATTCTGAAAACGAAAACAGAAAATGTTTTCATAAACCAAACAGGGCCTAAGAGCTGGAGAAATTCATCTTCTCCAAATCACAGTCAAACCCAATCCCTAATTAGGTTCTATCTTTTATTTTTGTAATTGACAATGAGTTCTTTTAATTTATTTAATTTAGTTTTTATTTCAATTATGAGCTAATTTCCCTTTATACTTGAGAATCACATATTGGGTTAAACACAAACTAGATTAATTTATGTTTTTCCGATTCAGAAATTTAAGTATTTAAACTGAAATTACTATTTGTGTTGGCTTTTATTTTATGCTTGAATTATTATCTTTATAATCATGAACTAAGGGTAATTTTTAGTATCTAGGCTATTGAATATAGTGACGTATTGATCACCTTGACGGGGGTTTAGATACAGAACTAGGTAATTGCCGTTGGTATTTGCCAATGACCTTGACAGGCTTGACTAACCAATAGCCAATGCGGTAAGAATTGAACTATCTGAAAGTAGTTTTAATCATCCTGACGGAGTTTAGAATATCGTAGGAGAGCTCCTTAGTCCACCCTTATGAGGGTAAGGAGACTTTAGAATCCAGACTAGCAAAAATATAGCAATTCATCCCTTAACAAAAAGCATTAATTAAGAAGCTTTGTGGTGAAACCCTAGCGTGACTCAAGTACTACTTCTTTCCTTGCGTCTAGCCTCTTTACTTGCATTATTTTCATTTCAGTTTAATTTATTTAGCATTTAATTTTCTTGCACCTTAGCTTTAGAAAACCAAAACAAAAATTATATCATTTACTTTTCCGTTTTTGCAATTAAATCATTATTCGATTCACATAAAAGTTGTACCTATTCCGTCACTGCGAACGAATCGGATTTATCGGTTTATTACTTGGACAACTGTACACTTGCGGTTTGTGAGTCCTCAACTTTAGCACATTATTTTATAACACACAAGGACCCACCACCCACTTTTCTTCAGAAAAGGACGTGGCTATATCCAAAGAATTAAATTTGATAATCTCCTAATTTTTTCGGTAGAATAAGCTTGGCATCCGATTAGGTTGCAGAGGTTGTTGGATTAATGCTTATATATTTGTTAATTTAAGTGTATAAACGTTAATACGATCATGTTCTTTTAGGAGAAGTGGAAGAGACTTAGAATAATATAGAGGATTAACTAAGACTCTTCCCATTCCCTTAGAGAAGTGGAAAAGACAACTTTTGTGAAGGATTTTGTCCCACATAGGAGGTGAGTAAAAAAGTTTATCTACATAAATAAACTCACCTATGTATTCCTATCACAAAAGCTAGTCACTATGGAAGCTAAAAGGGAACAAGGAAGCCCCCCACACGCGCGCACCACCACCACAACCACCCACCCGCTCGGCCCGGCCCTGCACCGGTACCGGCGACGGCGTGGGGCGTGGCCTCGTGGGGGAGTTGGGGAGTTTGGGAGTTTGGGGAGTCACGCGTTAAAGAAGAAGAATATTCCAGCAGTTGTTACAAGGAGATAGTCAACACGTGGGAATATCAAAGTCAAAGCTGTTACAGTATATAAAAAAACGTGGAGGTTAAAAGCCAATCAAAACCGTCAACCCAATCAAGTCATTACGGGAGGTAATCAAGGGACTTAATGGGGACGTTTCTGAATGGTTTGATTCCTCACCTCTCCCCTATATAAAGAGCTCTCACTCCACCTATTCCAGCTACGAAATACACCAGAAAGAAACAAACACTCTGCCTCACCTTCTCTCAAAAACGCTATAATTATATTACGTTTTTCCGTTAGAGATACCAGTACGCCGGAATATCTTTTTAACAACCGTCGGTGATTGTTTTTGTTTTCCTTTCTTTTCCGTGTAAGTGTATTTCATATTTCCGTGTAATTGTAACTCAATTTTTATTGTAATCGTAATTAAATTTTCCTGTATTGTTAGTTTACACTAAAATTGTTTTTTACTTCATTTATTTTTCTTTAGAAACCATTTCTTTTGTTAAACCGGTGATTATTTTAATCACAGAGATTACCCCTCCATAAGGAAGACTTCATTATTGACCTCCTCCAAAGATGGTGGGCGCATAATTTCTAAATTATCTCATGGTTGAGTTTACGGGGAATGGAAAAAAAAAAAAAAGTTTACGGGGAATAAAACTAATAGCCTCCAGCCCTGCAGTACCAATTTTCCCATCATAAATAATCTTAAAATAGGAAATAAAAGTATCCTTGATCATATTTGGGTCATCTTGTCAATACATCACTATCATCCACGCTTCTAGCCTTTCTATAGAATTAACGTTTATGCATGGTTCCTACGTTCGAAAATTCATGTGTTACGGTCCCCATAACAACCCAATTGTCCTTCCACAAATAAATTGTCCGAAGAAATGTATTTGAAATATTCCATACCTATTATATCGTATTGAAAGCCAACCCAAGTTTCTCTTTCAATATATGATATGAACCTTCCACAAATAAGTGACCTATCCACTCCGAAGTTGAATCCAAGTCTAAGCACCTTCACATATATGTCTAAAGAATGATATGGGTAGTACACTTCTATAAGCACACCAGACCAGACATACTAAGACCTTTGATAACTTTAATGGAGTTTTGATTGAAAGTTAACCCTTTCGCTTGAACCCATAGTGGAGTATTTGAAGTCTAGATCTTTGAAAGGAACATTTGCTTCCCATTATTTTAAAATTACATAATCTCTCAAGAAAATCATGATTTCCTCCTCCAAGCATTGTGGAATTCTGGTTCATACTCAAAAATCATAAAAGTGATTTGGGGAAACCTCATCAATGTTGATGTCATGGTGTAAACCCCACTTTTCTATAACCACTCTTTTAAAAGGTTGACATGGTAAGGTTTATGGGCTATAATTTTTGCAATCATCACCCATTCATCATCTGAAAAAGTATTTCCAGCAACTTTGACACTTATGTAACAAATAAATCAGCGTCCCAAAGGACAACTCCCAAGTAATAACGGAGGAACCAAAACGATACGAAGATTGTAACGCTATCTCGCTCAAAAGTGGTAAGCAATTACAACCACCACCTTTTCTGGTTATGAAAGAGAAAGAAACAACAGTGAAGGAGAAAACGATGGAAGATGTGGTTGAGAAAGAGAGCGAACCGAAAGTAGAAGAGGTGGTAGTTGAGAAAATTCCGGATAAGCCTAAGAAGAAAGATGTTGTGGTGGAAGTAAACCGTCCTCCTCCACCATTCCCTTCCAGAGTTCAGAAGAAAGGAGATACGGCTGAATATGAACGATTCATGAATATGGTGAGTAAGCTCAATATTTATATACCTTTCTTAGAGGCTATCAAGGGGGTACCAAAATATTTGAAATTCCTGAAAAGAGCTCTCACCGACAAACGCCATTATCTTGAGAGCGAAATGATAGGCTTGCCAGAAGAATGTAGTGCAATATGCCAGAGTAAGTTGCCACCTAAATTACTTGATCCTGGAAGTTTTACGATCCTGGTTTCTATTGGTACTGAGTGGAAAAGGAAAGCTTTATGCGATTTGGGAGCGAGTATTAATCTTATGCCCAAATAAATTTTTGAAAAGTTGAAGATAGGAAACGCAAGACCAGCCTCTATGGTCTTGCAAATGGCTGACATATCCCTTGTGCATCCGGAGGGAAGAATAGAAGATGTCCTCGTCAAGGCAGGCACTTTAATTTTCCCTGTTGATTTTGTTATACTTGATTACGACGCGGATAGGAATGTCCCCATTATTTTTGGAAGACCATTCCTGGCCACTGGGCGTACTCTTATTGATGTAGAGAATGGAGAAATGATTATGCGTTTAGGGCAATAAAGTTTCCGGATTCCAAGGAGGAATGCTTCCGTATAGATGTAATTGAATAGGTAGAAAATGACCCAACTAAGGTTGTGGAAACCTTAAGAATGGAGGAGAGATAGCTAAGAAGGAAACCACCTAATAAAGATCCTTCATATCCTAAGGGAAATCAACACCTTGATCATGCAAAGAAGAAAGATAAGGCACATGCCATGAAGGTCCCAAAAGAACCTAAGAAAGAAATAAAGAAAAAGGGGTTCAAAGTGGGCGAAGAAGTCGCAATGAAGAAGCCTGAACCTTCTCCAAAATCGTGTGACTCAAAAAGTTCTTGGCGAGGATCATTCATGGTCACAAAGGTAATCTCTGAGAAACTGGTTGTAATCAAAGCCAAGGGATGTAAATTCCGAATAGCGAATGTGGATGACCTTACTCACTGCTGGGGAGGTTATGTTAACAAGTGATCTCAGAGGTAGCCCGTCGAGCTTAACGACGTTAAACAAAAGCCATTTCAATTGTATATTAGTTTATTGCTTTAACGTTTTTAAATTCCTAGTGTATAATTATAAGTAATTGTCGAGTCTTAGTGTCTATTCTTTAAGAAATAAGAAAGGTAGTGTGTTAAATGGTGCAGGAAGTTGAGTTTGGGGTGCTAAGGAACAAAAAGAAAAAATCTGCAGAGCCTGGCCGGCTAGCTGGTCATCTGACAGGTATACCGGTGGAAGAAAACCGTGACACGGTTTGTAGAATCAGGTTCCTTGCCGAGACGACGAAATTTGAAAACTTGCTCACCGGCTAGCCGCTCATCTGACCGATATGCCGGCCCGCTGGGTCGAAAAAAAAGAAAAAAAAACGTGCCACGGTTTCCGAAGTAGGTTCTTTGCCGAGGGGTGCTTTATATAAGTCTCCTTATCCATATTTTATCAAAGGACATCGAATTTTGAAGGGGTAAAGAAGGCAAAAACGTTTCTGGAGAAGAAGAGAAGACAAGAAGAGGGTTTTCACCCAATTCCATCATTCTCAACAATTCGGAACCCGATTCCAGCAAGTCTTTAGGTCAATTTTATTATTTTTTAGCTTTTAAACATGATTTTGGTATTAGTTATCTTTATTTTTCAATTTATATTTATGAACTAAACTATTTATACTTGAGGATTGCAATGGGTATGAAACTTAATTGATTATTTCTTTCTTAATTGTGTATTTGGGATATCTTAATGTTTAATTGAATTGAGGTTTCTATTTTATTCCATTTAATTATATGCTAATTATAATTTTATATTCATGCTTTGGTCACGCTTTGTATAGTTTGAGATTTTTTACCATGCCTTAAGTCGGAGGGTTGAATTCGGACATAATATATAAGCGCCTAGTACGAGGTATTGAACCGGAAGGTCTTGCTCGCTAGGTAGTCATAGGGTTAGGAAAATTAATTCATCATACATTAGGTGTGTAATGTTGGGCTTTAGTTCATTTGGATAGGGAGCTAGAGTGCATTTGAATCCCGATTAATGAGAATTACCCAATTCGCCCTTATATCAGATAACGAATTAATAGTTGATTAGGAGGATAACCCGCAAGAGTGAACCATAATTTCTCATCCCATTTATTTTATTTTAGTATTTTAATTATTTGCACCTTTAGTTAAGTCTTTATTTTATTACAATTTAGTCCCTAATTCAAAAACCAAACAAAATTATGTATGTTATAATTATTTACCTACAACTTTACATTATACTACATTCGAAACACATTTATTGTAGTCCCTGAGGAACGGTAACTCTAAGCTTATCACACTTTTACTTGGCAACAACACGTACGCTTGCGGGGTGTCCTAGTTCCAATGGTGTCAACTCATCATTATATTTATATCACACCTAGAACACCAACATATATTTATATGCTTGGTTCTACATAAGCCTGCATACTTATCAATACATGCATAATACTTGGTAGATATAATTATATATCAATTCCATAAAACTTTACTTTAATTAGGCATATGTTGATTAATTGTTAAACATAATTACACAACAAAACCACATAATAGATAAAAAATGTAGATAATCAAAACAGTTTAATTTACTGGAATTCAAAAAAAATAGTCTATCAACTATCGCTCAGTCTAATATTATCTTTTGTGAATACTTTCCGCTACGCAATAGCTTCCTCACAATTTCCGCTCTCATCACATTGATCACTATTGGTTTGTATGAGTAGTTCCCTAATCCACCTATGCTGTAATAATGATTTTCCAATAATAGAATAAACACTCCACAATCCAAGCTACCTTGTATTTGTTAAGGTGAGTCTGTGTGAAATAAGTGGTATGACTCTCTGTCATTTTGATTATCTACATTCAAGACGTTCTTCAGAATTGCAGTTGAGGTAAGAAACCTGAACAAGACTAACGTAATTGATAAATCTACCAAATTTGAACAATCATACTCAGTTTTTTTACTCAGTATGATTGACGTAGTCAGTAACTTAATTGAATTTAGTGTTATTTCTTTCATGTGTTACAAATACTTTATAATCACAGGTGATAGATGATATACTTGTAATGCTTGATGAGAAGTATAGTAATGGGAAAAGTGGTGGGCAACACAAAGTCAACTTTCAAGTTGTCGGCTGCTTCGTACGTAATACAGTCACGTTTTAAAAAAAAAATCTTATAGTAAAGTAAACTGATGCTCTTTGTTATTGCAATTTTAAACAAAACTATATTGTAAACAAAATGGAAGATGAAATCAATTTATTCGTAAAAGATTCTTTCTGAAGAAACAACCAAGAATATGATTATACACTGTTGCCTGTAATTGCAGACGACGGAGGTGGCAGTCACTGGAGCTTAATGGTGTATGACAGGCTCTTCAAGACATTCAATCAATACAACTCCATAGTCGATAAAGACGAAGGTTCCTTAAGACAAAAAACTGAAGCTGTTGCACAAAGCTGTTTCTTACCTCAACTGCAATTGAACCCTTATGTGCAATGTTCAATATTTCGATTCCTGGCACCATAATTGATTCTTTTACCCAAAAAGACTCCTTCAGCTTTTCGTTTGTCATCTTGTTAAAAAGTGTGATCGGCTTTGTCTGCAACATTTCTATGGAAGTATTTCATTTGACCCACTGGTTTTTCAGTAACCATTTTTATACCCTTCGTTTCCTTCTTTTTCACCTCTTCATTTATCTCATCCTGTGTTGCATTTAACTGATTGAATCATGGTTGCGATCTATTGATTTCTGTTGGGCCTTCTGTTTCACCTGATTTAGTTTTAGCAACTTTAGCGCTTCTACTGGCTCTTTGTAAACCAACCTTCCTTTTTGGTGCTCTAAGAGGTGGATCTTCTACAAAATCTAAAGAAGTCGCTTTCGCCATCACAACACCCCTCTTGTTTAACTTAACATTTCGAGGAATCATCCCTGGAGTGTACTTACGATAACTTTTTCGGCCAGCTTCTTTTTTTCTAGGTTCATCCAATTTTTGAGCTTCAGGTCATGGGGTTATTTCATCACAAGCATTCCTTATTACACACTGTAGGTCACACTCCTCCTCTCGACTTAGAACCTCATCTTCTTCTTCATCTTTTTTCCAATGATTTCTTCTTCTTCATCATCCTCCATAGTCACCAACTTGGCTATCTCTCTAAGAGAGAGGATCTCATCTTTAAGTGTTTTGTTCTCATCTTAAATGTTTTTTTCTCATCATGTATTATGTCAGTTCCAAATAGAAGCATATCATATCCTTCATTCATTCCCTTTATATCCTCTTCTAGTGATACCAAGTTTGTGTTTTATTAAGACATTTCTTTTATTTGTTCCTCTTTTGATAAATAATTTAAATTTGATTCTTCAAGACCTTCCTCTGCTACTTTCAGCCTCCTACTCAGTTGTTTTGTTTTCCTTTGCAGCTCTACATTTTTTGCAATCAATACGTTTCCTGCCATTCTTTTTTCTTCCATCTTCTTGATATCCTCAATGTATTTCAGGTTCTCTGTTGTTAATTCTATCTCGGTGACCAACCGGTTGTTTGTGTTTGCTACATCGTCTATCCTAACAAGCAAAATTTTAACTACAAGATATGTCAAACCCACTCCAACCTCGTCTGTACCGTTATATTTGTATCTCAAAACTCTACATCCTCGTTCACATCATTTTTGTTTTGTTCACCCCCGACAGATTTTTTCCTTGTTTTTGCCGACAACACCTCCTTTTCACTAGAAATTCCTTCAGCTTCTCCTGATTTCAAAGATTTTTCCAGTTGTATATCTTCAAACCGTTCGTAATCTTCACCTCCTCTTCGTGGATGTCTTCCATCGAGTCTTCTACGTTCATCTCTTCAGCGTTACTAGAGAAGTCCATTTGTGGTTCTTCTCTCATCTCGGTATCTGTGTCCACTTCATGATCTCTAACCAACTCTTCATCCTCTCTAACAACCTCTTCCCACTCTCCACTATCATTAATCCAATTGTTAACCATAACATCATCATTATGATCCATATTTTCACCTTTTGAAGATTTGATTTTCTCTACTTCCTCCCAATCGTTACCATCATCATTAACTTTCTCATTACCTTCATCATTCAACTGTTTAACAAGTTCGGATGTTGTACATTAACTTGTGGTACGTCATCTTCATTGCCATCTTGTAGCTCTTCTTGTATCAAAACCCATCGATTTTCTTCATCAGTTGGTTCTAGTTCACTTATAGACACCTACAATCATTTTCCCAACAAATTTCATAAATAAAATATATAACCAATATAATTCTATCAAAGTACTCAATAAATAATTTATTTGTAAACTATCATAATCTTTCTTGTTTTCACCCGATGAGGGTTTGCGCGCTTGTAGCCAACGTAATAATCCCATTTCATGAATCTTGGACTTGCATTTGGGTCTCGGCTTGCTCCAACTTATACATGCTCCCAAGGATGCAAATAATAAAGGTTAAAAATCATACTCAGAAAATGATTGATTTGTTCAATTATTACTCAACTTATGTATTACTTACCAATATTATGAAAAAATCCCCGACGACTGACTTAATGTCCTCGTATGTAAAGACCGACTCCATTATTTCATCTACAAGAGCTGATACCCAGTCATATTGCTTCATGTTCACTAGGTCTTCACATATTATACTGAACTGTTTTTTAACAGTATAAATTCTGTTAGCAAACAACAGTTGTGTTACAGCGTACATGCTCAGAAGTTTTGCTACATCCTCCTGAGCTTGCAATGTTATCAGCCCCTCCAGAATTTTCATTATACGGTTTTGTACTGTTGTTGAAGTCAATTTTTTTCCCGCTCCGAAGTTCCTTATGTACCACCCACTTTCAGCATATTCTTCCTTCTTTGTGATCGTTGGCAAATCGTTGTTTCCACACCCAATTGCCATCAAAATCTTCACTTCTTTTGAGGTGATTTGAAGTTCTTTTCCGGCAATCATAAACCTATGCTTCTCCCAGTCATAACATTCAATTATCTTTTTAATTAATCAATCAGATTTCTTGATTGTTGTGTAATTTACTTCGTTTATCGTATAAACCCATCCACAATCTGTGGAACGGTGTTTTGGTGCATTGGCCTAAGAACTCTGTCAAAAAAACACTCATCTTCAACATTTTAAACAACCCTACCATGGTCGATCATTATTGAATTTCGCTACCCTTTTTTGCCTTTGCCATATGAAAAATATAGAATTTGTATGAGTTCTTACCACAATCAATGTACACCTTTCTGAGCATGCCTAACAAGTTACATACAAGCTACTGGGTATACCTAATAACTTATACACAAGTTAATGATTACACCTTTCTGAGTATATCTTACAACTTACTGAGAGAAACTTTTGGTGATAATTTATCATCTACACAAAAAATTTGTTTTACTATTTGACATATTAGTGAAATATTTTTACATCACTTATGATTATATTAGTAGGTATTTGTAACTTGATTGATTTTATTAATTAGGATTGTATGAATTCGAAAGTAGTAATAATAATTTTATGAATTCATATAATATTATAAATTAATATAATCGTTGTTAGATTATATGTTTCTAATTAATTAGTATATTAGTAGTCTACCATGAGCATGTAATATTAGTCTAATTATATTAGAGTGTTAGCCAACATTGGACGGTGTATATCAAGACATGAGGTAACAAAGATTATTGGGTTTGAATTTGAAGCAAACCAGAAACTGAACTGAAAACACCCAATTCAGAATCGAAAACCGAATGTAGAACCAAATGCGAACTGTCAGCTATGATTTTCATATTATAAAAAACCAAACTATCGATTTGGTTCCAGTTTTGACCAAAAATCGAAACGAGTAGAATCTTACTCGCCCAAACCACAAAGAATACTAACCATTCATTTACTTCAAGTAGCTAGGTTGGTGGAATGCGTGCAAAGCAAATAACACACACATAAATTAAGAGTCACTGAAATTGGAAAATTTTAAAATAAGAGTTGATTAAAAATGAAAATTGAAATCAGATAAAAACAAAACTAATATCATATTTAATAAAAGATTACGCTAGCTGATATAAACTCAGAACCGGTCTGTGTTATACGTCATAGAAGACACCATTTCGCGCCTCTAAAATTTTGATTATTTTAAAGATTTTTCAAAAATTGAACATTGATATGTATGTAGGTATATATTTGAGTTTAATAATATCACATAGATTATAATTTAACTTATTGGAAAAATAATGTATTATTTTATAGAGATTCGAAATTCGAATCCTTTATTAAATGGTAAATTATCTTTTTAGATAAAAAAAGTATCCATCTTTTGAAATTGGGTTGTTCATCTTGAAATTTATTTTGGGATTTAAATATGTAGAAACCTTCATGTGTATAATATACAGGATAATATAATTTCTAGGAAGGAGTAGTACAGATTAAGGTAAAAAAATAATAATTACCAATTAAATGCTACATCTAGATTAAAAATATTTATTAATTGTCCTATATTTTATCTAGAATTAGTTACAATCTATTTTAATAGTTATTTCCTGTATACATCTGAGGCTTTTTTACATAGTAAAAAAAGTCGTAGCTCATATTAAAACTAACTACACCCTCACGGGAACTCTAGAACTAGTCTAGAGGTCGCATAGCCACTCTTATCTTTTGTGATACTGCTCCATAAAAAGTCCCGGGGTTCATCGAATATACGAGGCCCTTCTATCGAATCCGCTCATTTCTTTGTTAATAAATTAGCACAAGTGTTCGCTTCCCGATAAATAAAACTGAACTCGTAATCCGGGTGAACCCGCAACATATCAATACATTCTCTTCCTATATGACAAACCCAATTCATGGAACTACCACCGTCCTTCACTAGCGCATGAAACTCCTTCAAATCAGACTCAACATATAGTTGTTTAATACCCCGACTCACCGCCCATCTCAACCCGTAATGTAATGCTAGAGTCTCTGAAAGAGAAAGGGCGACTCCACTGCACAAGCTCCCGAAAAGCCAGCTATAAAGGTTCTATACTCACTTCGGATTAGGGCGCCTATTCCCGCCATTTTTTAACTAGATCATAAAAACTCGGCTTAGACGCACCATAGCAATTCCAAATAAGAATATTTACCGGTTGTTTCGATTTATTCCAACTATTACCTAAATCAATTGGTGCACACATCATTAAAATAAATGAATAAGTAACAAGGAAGGGGGATACCCGAGGTGAATTAAATCACATATGGAAATATAATTTTTATTCAATATCTCTATTATCTATATAATTTTCATTTGAAATAAAAATAAAATTCAATAAAATATAAAAAGTAACGTGTGTATATTTTATACACATAGTAACTTTATTTGTGGAGGTTAGTTATTCAAATTTAATCTTTTAGAGATTTTTTTTTGGAAAAATAAAAATTTAATTAATTAAATATGATACAAAATGTATATTGAATTTAAAATAATATAAATTATATTAGATAATATTTTCTTCGTTCAACGTTGATGTTAGATAACGTATAAAAACCAAACAAATTGAATTTTTTCTATCTTTCTTTATTGTTTAGTTTTTTTTATAATAATTATAAAAAGTGTTATAAACTGAAGAAGAAGACATTTTTTTATATTCTAAAACAATTAGTCCTATTATAAAAAAAAATGATCTTATATTTATAGGGTAAAGAGTGATCTTTCACTTGTCACAACAAATAGGAAAATAAATCTTTAGCCCTTTGAACATCCACTATTATTATATATAATATTTATTCATAATACTCCCCTTGGATGTCCATCTATTAGGAAATATGCCTCGTTAAAACCTTGTCAAGAAAAACCTTGTGGGAAAAAAGTACATATATATGGAACTAATCATTTTGAAACGCTGTCTTGTTTAAACCTTGTCAAGAAACCCCATTAGGACAAAACTTGGACGAAAGGAAAAGAATACTGTCTTGTTTACGCTCCCCCTAATGTTGGCAAGAGATCTGAGTTGTCGTATTTCAATATTATGGACATACTTCTTAAAAATTGTGGTTGACAATGATTTTCTAAGGAAAATCTGCATAATTCTTACGTGATTATATCTGCCGAGTGCCAGTATCCACATTCTTATGTAGCAGCTCGTGTGTAGGAGACTTTGGTGAAATATATTTTGTTCTGACTCATTTGATGTAGCCATTCTAATTATGTGTGGTACAAGCAGCAATATCCTCATACAATACCATCTGTATATTCTTGTTGGAGATAACCACACTTCTTATTGGTATGTTGAATAATTCATTTAATAAATATTTCATACCACTCCCCCTTGGATATTCACTGAAGGATACGCCTCATTAAGACCTTATCAAGAAAATCCATTGGGACAAAACTTGATGAAGGGAAAGTAGTACATCAATCCTTGGGGGTTATGACACATATTCAATCTATCTCGTTAAAACCTTATCAGGAAAACCCAATGGGAAAAACCGTGGTGAAGGGAAAAATGAAAAATGTCAATATATTCTCCCCTTCATTACGACATTACATATTTTCTAATACATTAGATACATGCAGACTTGTACATTGATGTCGTCATTAATGGAACTTTAATTAGTAAATCTTCTGGATTTTTACTTGAGGGTATGGAGTGTTAGTAATATCATTTTCCGATCAAGAAAAAGAGTATATACTTCTTTGAGAATAAATATTTGGTATGCCTCGTTAAAACTTACTAGGAAAATCCCGATGAGGAAAAACCAGGGTCGGCCCGAGAAACTAAAATATGCTTACTTACCTAAAGCAAGATTTATTTTTCGGGACCTTTTATAACTATAAAAAATTTAATTTAATAAAATTGGGGCCCTTTTTTATAGAAAAAAATGGGGCCTAAGGCGTCCACCTTGGTAGCCTTACCAAAGGGCCGGCCCTGGGAAAAACCTTAGTGAAGGAAAAAAAGTACAATACACAAATATCACATCATTTTCATTACGACAATAATTATGACAACAATTATTTCGAGTTTCCGCTTATAATCTTGTGTTTTAAATAAATTATGTTCTTCAGAACCTTTTATACTTCAGATACTTCTCAATCTTTGAGAAATTCATATGTAGACGCTCTAAGTACTTCAGGCACCTATCGTGCTTCAAACATCTATTGTGTTTCGGTCACTTGTTGTGCTTTCAAACACCTTTTGTGCTTGGGAACTGTCATGCTTTAGGCACCTATGGTGCTTCCAACACCTATTTTGCTCATAAAAAACTTTAATATCAATCTAATCACCACTACACCGTATCAATAACATAATAATGAGGACGTCTCCCCATAATTAATTCTAGGTTTCTGCAGGAACCTCGTGATACAAGTAGTGTTTTAGATTTCAAAATTCATTATTATACTTTCTATTATTTTCGATATATTTCATCACTTTCTGGTTTAGGATCCTTATTAGTTATTTCAAGCACTATATTAAATGAAAATATATTAATCCCATAAATTATCTAACAGATTTAAATATTTTTAGTAGACTAATAATCTACATAACTTTTCTTGTATTTAGGTACCTAGGTCTCGCTAATGACAATTACTTCCTTTAATAGCAATGCATGTGCCAACATTAGCTGACTCAATAATTCTTGTCGTGTCACGTGGAGTGCATATTCCACAATATTTACCATTTCATCATTTACTCATGAGATTTTCTTCTTTTGAGCATGGTATACATTGAACCGACAGGTTTACCATACTTCATGCGTTGGTTATATGCATCTACCAAGCTTCATGGGTTGGTTAGATGCATTACAGGTTTACCACGCTTTATGCGTTGGTTTTATACATTTGCTGAAATATTTGTTATGTGTCTATATGGGGCAATAACCTATGTTGGAGCATTTACAAGATGTTTTAGAATTTTGAAATATTCTACTTGCGAATGTATTAGGTATATTATTTACAATACTTTGCAAATGGAATTCGTTTTAACTTCAATTTCCTATTCTTTAGTTCGTGAATAAAAATGATATAATAAATTGTATTCCACGATACGTAATACAACTTTATGTTGCCTTGTCTATAGGTCATGCAACTTCAAGTTGTCTTGTCTATCCCCCCTAATAAGTGAGTAGTCACTTGGTAAAAGAATCTTTTGGTTCTTTTAAGAAGAGACCAAGTGAGTTATCTATTATTCGACATATCATTATTGTCACTATGTGACCAAGTCGATCATTTAATATTACAAAGTTCTTTGAATTGTGACATCTTTTCTTTTGCATAATGTGTGTATCAACTGCTTGTATCTATACATAATACAACCCCAAAGAAATAGTAGATTATTTTTTCATACACACCTCTGGTGAGACTTTTGGGAAATAATGCAAAGATATACATTGTTACGGACACTTGTGGTTTATACAAAAAACTCATTTCAGAAAATATCATTTAGATTTAGTTTATTTGTTCAGGATTTACTTAAAACATCATTCTCCAATTATGTCAATTTTGTACCACAAGGTAACATAACTTTTAGGGATACAAAAAACTTTTAATTAGATCGACTAAATGTTCTAGTATTCCACGGGTTGCGGACACTATATAGTTCCACTATATTGATAACATTCATGGTTATCATTTCGTAATGACTTATTTTATGTGACCTTTTACTTCCGGGATATTCCTTATTATTCCACTTCTGGTGTAAGGATTTTTTTCTTAACAATATTCAGACTACTATGGAATCAAGAGTTGATTCTTCCATGACCTTAACCTTGTCTAGAGTTTGGGTAACCAAGATGTCAATTCCAGACACATTGGAAGACGTTGCATTTTCTTCCAGAAACGCATTTTCATTCACTTCAAGGAATTGTTTTTAGTTAGGAAAAAAAAAATATTAAGTCACTCAATTATTTTCATTACCGGGGCAACTTTAATATAGGCTGAATATGGTGCATTTGTTTCAGAGAATGTGATTCTATTCTCTCCAGGGAATAATTTCTAATCATGGAATACAACATTAACCCACTTGTTTTCCGTTCATACTCTATTTATTTATATTATGAAAACAGTTACATTCACTTCAAGGAATGTAGCTCCATTAACTTCAAGGAATGTAGCTCCATTCACTTCAAGGAATGTAGCTCCATTCACTTCGAGGAATGAAATGTTATATTTTACAAGATAATGTAATGTTAAACCTTAATATTGGGATAGAACTCTACTTACGATATTACTACTTCAGGAGTATTTCCATGATATGAAATGTGTAAAAGCTCTTAATATAACTTTTTTCAAAATAATACTACCTACAATAACATCTGCTTCAGGAGAATAGTTATGTAACCTTGATTAATTATGTATCCCGATTTTCTTTTATATTATCATGAAAATAATTAACGTCACCTTTTTTCGATTGCTGGCTTCTAATTTTTTTCACGATAAATCTTGTTGTGATGACCTCTCTTTTCCTTTTCTTTACAACAATACTAGTAAAAAACAATCATATATATACATAAAAACTATATATACTTTGCGCAAACATACCTGCAAAGCAAACTTTACAACACTATTATGATTTTCAACCTCAGTTAGAGTTATGATCACCACCACGCTGATTACATTACACATTAGAAGACTTCAGGAAATGCAGTTTATTCCCTATAATGAACAATTTTAGCACGATTATACAATATTTAATTGTATGTAACACTACCATTTTGTTTACATATCCATTTACAAATAGATTGAAAAATGTAACAATCATTACAGGAAATGTAATTCCATCCACTACAGAGAATGGTTGAGAATGTGATTGTATTCAATCAAATTTGTTCCCACAATGTTTATTTTGTTACGCATTTGAAAATTATTGCATTCGTTTAGGGAATATAATTTTAATCACTTTAAGGAATAGTATTTAGTAAATAGAACGTGAATTATGAGTTTTATATCAACAATTCATTACTTTGCATGATTATGAGATAAACAATCTCATAGTATTTTGTAAAACCTTTATTCGTGATATAGCTACTTCTGGAGTATATGTATGATATGATACAAGGAGATGAATATTTGTTCCACCCGATAATATTATATTTGCTCGCTTGAAATCCTCATTTAATTTAGTAGTACCAAAACTTGTACTAAAATTTCCTTCTGTCCAATTAACTAACAAATAATTAGATTTTCCAAATGGTAAGACTATTAACATTTATAAGGGAGGTTACAAGTTTGAAACCTTTATCATGCAAACTTTGCACAAATTATACCAAAAGATGGTGCACTTCATAAAGTTATTTTTTTACATATCTCCTCTTAATTTTATGTACTTTTTATGAATTAAATCGTTGTGTTACATAGGACACAGTTCGATTCTAAAAATCCATGATATCCATATGAGTTTTTTTAATCATATACCACCTTTTTTATTCAAACCCATAAATTTGAATTAAGACTTCAAGTCTTTGAATTATTTTTGATTTCGAATCGTTAAATTTAATCTAGCTTTCAAGCCTTTAAAAATTTATATAGGTTTCGAGTCTTTAAATTTTAATCCAGAGTTCACCCTTTAAAAATTCGACCTAGGTTTCGAGCCTTTAAAAAAATTGATATATGCTTCAAGTCATTAAAATTTTATCTTGCCTTCAAATCTTTAGATAATTTGTTCTATACTGCGCGAATATAAATTGTATTCTAAACTTCGTGCCTATAAAATTTGGTATAATCTTCTGGCATAAAAATTCGATGTAGGTTTCGGGCCAGTAAATTTTATCTTATGCTTCTGACATATAAAATATGATGCAGACTTCAACCCTGTAAATATATTTAGTATATATTTTAATGTAGGTTTCGAGCCTATATAATTTCTCTTATGCTTCTGGCTTATAAATTTGTTGTAGGCCTCATGCCTATGAATTTCTGTATATGCTTCTGGCATATAGAATTTGTTCTAGGCTTTGTCCTTACAAATTTTGTTCACTTTAAGAAAAAAAATTATGCAAGAATTCAGTATTATTCACTTTAGTGAATTGAATTTTGTAGGAATCATAACAAAATTGATATAGACTTCAAACTTTTAACGTTTGATCTAGGATTCAAGCCTTTATATAATTTATTTTTCTATGTTTCGACATATAAATTGTATTCAAGGTATCGAGTCTATGAGATTTATTTTATTTTTCAGGCATATAAAATTTGTGATAGGTTTTCGGCCTATAAAATTTGTTATATACTTTTGGCATATAAAATTCTTTGTTAGCTTCGGGCCTCTAAAATTTGGTATATGGTCCCGATAATATATATTTCTATGTAGGCCTCGGTCTATAAATTGTAGAATATGAATAATATGTAACAAAATGTTGAGTTGTAGAGTATATTCTTCAAGAATTATTGGTATAAGACAAATTAAATTTATAGCCTAGTGGTTATACACAAACACTTTATAATGTAAGGGTTCAAGTTCAAATCCCCCGTGTTACTCAAAGTTTTATCAACCTTTTTTATGGATGATAAATAAATTTACATATAGCATCATCCTATACTAATCGAAATTGAGACTTCGAATCTACAACATTAATCTTAGCTTCGCGCTTTTGAATTTTATTAATGGTTCGAACCCTTTAAAATTAAATATTAGTTTCAGGTCTTCTAAAATACATATAGGATTCAGGCCTTAAAAAAATTACATATAGGCTCCGGCCATCGAAATACATAAGCTCCAAAAAATAATATCACAAACACCAATTTTGATCAATAAGAATAAAATAAAAATTACAAACTATTAATCAAATAAAACATGAGACATAAAATTAAAATAACCAGACAATCTACTTTGCTGACGGATGATTTTACCTTCAAGGCTATCCTACTACGCTTTGGAGAAAGAGACTTATTCGTGCTGATAACATGTCATAAACTAAAGAAGAAGAATAAGATATTGATAAAACATTTTCTTGTATTCCAAAACAACTAGTCCTATTACAAAGAAATGATCCTATATTTACAGGGTAAAGAGTGGCCCTTCACTTGTCACAATAAATAGGAAAATAAATCCTTAGCCATTTGGACATCCACTATTATTTAAGGAGTATAATATATATTCATAATACTAAAATAATAAGAAGGTAAAATGAAATGCTAGTATAGAATTTTAATAATATATTTTAAAAATAAATAGACCATTTTTTTTAACTCGTATATATTCTATATTTTTAGTAGTATATTTCTTTTTTCAATCATTATGTACCTAAGGTGATACTATCTTATACCACTATTTTTACAAACATTAATAAAAAAGCGACAACTATCTATTACATAATTTGTTTTTCATTCTTAGGAAGCCAAGCTCAGTCTTGCGCATTTAGCAGCGTAATCCGCGAAACTGTTACGATCCTTCCAATGTGAAAAACTTGTTAACCCAGGAATTTTTTCATCCATTTTCAAACTTCTTCAATGATTGGACGGATTTTCCAATTATTTCCCACACTGTAATTAATTCTTTGAACGATTTCAAGGTTGTTCGAGTAGAATGAACTACTCAACGGAGAGAGATCAACTGTGGATCTCCTTTCAAAGAGAACAACCCAAGCCTCTTCTTGCAGACAAGAATTAATTTTTCCTTTTTTTAAGACTTTATGTTTAATATTACCACAATTGTCTACTGCCACTGAGGCCACTCCTTCGGGTTCCCATTTTTTAGTAAACGAAGCGTCATTAAGCTAGACAAATTCTTTCTTATCGTCATAAATCTAAAATTCTTTGTCATCTTTCACTCTTTCCTGTCTGGAAGTGGAAACTTCCTTACTAGGAACATTTAAATTGAATAATTCCATCATATGTTTATTCACCTTCTCATTTGTTCTTTTTGTATCCCATTTCTTCCTTTCAAGGTGACCCTCCATCTTGGCTTTCCAGATATACCACATTGTGCACAAAATAAAAGAAACTACATACCTTTTATCCAGACCATTCTTAAATAAGCTATTTGTTACCAATATAATCCATTCTTCAATGCCTCATTTAAAGTCTCCATCAACTTTGATTTGTAATTTAGATGATGCCCACAAATAGTAACTGAAGGGATATTTACAAAAAAGATGTTCCACCGGCTCGTCCTCTATTTCACACCATTCATATATAACATTATCTACACATCTTCTTTTCTTTAGGTTATTCTCCACCGAGATAGCTTCATTGATTGCTTTCCATGCAAAATGTTTTATTTTTGCCTAAATATTCATAGACCATACCAAGTTCCATCATTCACCATTATGTAATTCTCCCGCACGCAAGATTTGGCCAATCAAATCATCATCAAATTGGACAAGAGCATAATAACCCGGTTTCATAGTTAGAAAAAAAAGTATTCATTGGCTAGCGTGGAAGAAAATTGCAAGATCCATTGGTTTCAGGGATTTCCAAAAAGTAAATTTGGCCTTACTATCAAATTAAGCGTAAAGGTTGCTCAACATTCTAGATTCCTTGGTCTCAAAAGTCCTCAAAATATATCACCCAAATTCGTCTTTGTGGGAAGTGAAGTTGAAGCAAAAGAAATCATGGAGTTAGGCAAGTATTTTCAAAGGATTGGAGCTTCTAAAGAAAGAATGCATTTGGCAAGTAGGAAATGGCATGACAATCAATTGTTTGGAATGACAAGTGGATTGGGAAAAGTATAACTATGGAAAAACCTATGAATAATAATATGGAGGTGGTGGCACATCTTTTCACAAGAACATGACAAGATGGGATATGAACATTATCAATAAGGCCAGCCCAAAAACTCTGGCTAATGAAATAAGTCTAATCTTGGTACTACACTTGGAGAAGGAGGGCAACATTATTTGGTCACACACTAAAGATGGAGTAAAATAATGACACCAGAAATTCACAAATAAACTAGCAATTTATTGCACAAAGTCTTAGGGAATTCAAAAATGGACATAACATAGTTCGATATTGCTTGTAATACAGCCTTGATAAGAACCTCTTTACCTCCATCTAAAAGAAAATTCGCAACCTAACTTGCGGATTTAGTAAGAATGCGATCCTTGGTGTAATTAAGGTTTTCAGTTTTAGCTCTCTTGAGTGTCAGAGGAATACCCAAGTATTCCCCAAGCGAGTTTGCCTTCTTTATTCCCAAATAATTAGAATATTCATCCAGCGCGATCTCATATGTTTACTGAATAAGATTGATGACTTACAAAGATTAACTCTTTGTCATGATGCTTCACAATATTCAATAATTGATTTTTGAATTCTTTGATTACCACTTTGTTCACGTTTACAAAGAAAAAGACATCATCAACGAAAAGAAGGTGAGTCAGTTTCAGACATTTCCTTGTAATGCCAAACCCTTTAACCACTCTTTCTCTGCACTTGTAATTGATAAGAATGTCATGATTGAAAATAACAACGGTGATAACGGATCTCCTTGTCTGGACCCTTGATTTGGATATAATTTATTAAGTCTTTTGTTGTTAACTTTAACTTCAAAAGAGACCGTATAAGTGCAGTTAAGGACCCAATCCCTCCACTTTCGGTAGAATCCAAGTTTTTCCATAATTTTTCCTAAGAATTTCCAATTCACCTTGTCATAAGTTTTTTCCATGTCTAGTTTGATTGCAGCATAATTTTTCTCCGTCTTGCATTTTGTGTTACAAAAAAAGGAAATCTCTTGAGTGATTAGGATATTATCGTGTATACTTCTTCCTTTAATGAATGCAGCCTGTGTGGGGGAGATAATGATATCCATGAAAGGTTGGATTTTGAGAGCTAAAATTTTTGCGATAATTTTGTAACTAAAGTTGATGCAGGAGATAGGCCTATAGTCTTTCACCGCCTCTTGCGCTCACCTTTCAGAATCAGAGTTATCATCGTATCATTTATTTTTCTGAGAGATGTGTTATCCTTGAAAAAATTCATAACAAAAGATAAGATGTCGTCTTTTATTATATCCCAGTCTTGATAAAAATTCCCTGGAAGACCATCCGTGGCCGGAGCTTTCGATCCCGACATACTAAACACTACTGCTTTAACTTCATCTAGATCAGGAGTCCTTGTTAGCACACAATTCATATCATCCGAAGTCTTGTGAGGTGTATGATTAACTACCATATGCATTTTCTTATTATACCCCCTCAGAGAATAACTGAAAATAGTAATTAAGAATTATAACCTTGATTTCTGAAGAATATTCAATCTATTTTTCATTATCATCCTTCAACTTACATATTCGATTATAATTTCTTCTCAAAATGGTAGAGGCGTGCAAAAAAGGTTGTTTTTTTGCCATATTTTTTAACCAACCGGACCCTTGCCCTATCTTCCCAGTACACTTCCTCATTGTTCCATAAATCCTCAAGTTTAACTCTAATAATTTTTTCTTTTTCTTTGTTTTGTTCACTATACGCTAAATCTTGAATTAAACATATTTATTTATGGTAATGATTGTAAATATTCTGTTGTTCTCAAAAGTCTTTTTGCTCCACCTAATTAATACGAGACACATTGTATCTTTTTAAAAGAAAAGTTCATCGATATTCTTCGTTTTGTATTCGCTCGATCAATATTTTTTAGTAGTATATATTTTCATTGTGATAGTATAGGTCTCCTTATTCAGCTTTTAAACCCTAATTCAATAATACAAATATATATCTAGTAATATAAACATCCATATCTATTAGTGCAGACATTGATCACAATGGTATAGATGTCATATTCTCAATAGTATAGATTGCATCCCACGAGTATAGACTATATCGAGTAGTATTATTTTATTTGAGTAGTATATATCCCTTCCCGATAGTACAAACATATATTCTAGTAGTATATATTTTAAATTTTCAAGTATTTTCAAAGAAATTTTAAAATTAATAAAGAAATAAAAAATGATTAATTAGACAATATTATTCTCAACGATAATGGTCATTTGATAATGAAGAAGAAAAATAAAAGAGAGTAAAATAAAAAATTAAAAGAATTTAAATAAAAGTAATATAATATTATTAGATAATTAGTTTTTATATTATTATTTGATTAAATTCGATGGTAATTGCTATAAAAATGGATAACTTCATGGTGTAAATAAAAAAAAAAACATCTCTTATTAAAAGATACAAGAAACCTTATAGTCTTAATTCTTGTTTTGCTTATTGTATGCAAGACCTAGGCTGGTCTGAAAGTGTTTATTTTAGATTGAAAAATACTTTTAGAATAAAATTTGATTATTTAAAAAAAAATATTAAAAATAATTTTGAAAATTAAAATCACTTTAGATGATTTTTTTAGGGTAAAACCCTCGTGTGGCCCCTTAACTATGGCCAAAGTGCACGGGCCGCCCCTGATCTTCAATTTTACCCTTTTACGCCCCTTATCTTCACTTTTTGTGACACTGTTAGCCCTTTTTTCATTTTTCTGTCAGTTGACCGTTTGTCAACGCCACATGGCGCCATGTCACCGCCTTCAGCGCCACCTCACCCCAATTGTCTTCGTCAGCATCGTCCCTAACTTAAAAAAAAAAATCCTTTGAAGGTTTGAATGCTTCAAACCTTCAACAATGGAGAAAAAAATCCTTTTTGTTATTGTTTGTCCCTAACACAACCAATCCTTCTTTTATCCATCATCTCCACCAAATGACTCCTCAATTCAATATCAGCAGCTTCAGCTTTATCTGAAACAACCCTAACCCAAAACCCAGCACGCTTCAACTCATCCCCCAAACCATATCCAATACTCGGAATCAAAACATCCTTAGTTGCGTATTTATACTTCTCCATCTTCATAGAGTATTTCCCAATCAACTTCACACGTAAACTCCCTCTTGCACTTTCAATCTGATTCAGCCTCTTCTTATGCTCTTCCTCGTGGATTTGCTTAAAATGGTTGATGAATGTGTCATTATTATAAAACCTCCTCCCACAAACTTTACAAGTATATGGTTTAATCGGGTTAATAACACCACGATTCTCTAACTCGTTTACTGCTCTTCGTACTTTTCGTTTTTCCTTGATCTCTGGTGGTATGTAATTAAACGAGTGACGATTTGCATACGCGAATTTGTATTTAACGAAGACGAATTGCTCGGCTGTTTTTCGTAATCTTATGGCAGCATCGTAAGGTGGGTGTGATTTTGGGGGTTTATTGTTTAAATCCCAGAAGATTCCTACATTGTTTTCATCGATGATGCTAGATGTGAAACGATGGAATCCATTAATTATACGGTTTGGGCTTAGGGTTTGTAGGGGTTTGATGGGTTTAAATGGAGTGTAAAGACTTTGAATTTTCAGAAATTTGAGCATACCCAGATGATAATTTACTGATAGAAAGTAGGAGGATAACCATCTCACCACCGCGTTAGTATTCTTGTTTACACTTGTTAGTATAAATCTCAGATGATAATTTACTGAGATTTATACTACACCGTTTTTGTTTTTCACGTTTCCTTCTTGATTGAAGCTCTGACTTCTCAGGGCTAGGCTTCTTGTTATTGTTTCTTCTTGACTTTTAAGAAGAGATTTTTTGATTTTTAGTTTCCTCCATTGTTGAAGGTTTGAAGCATTCAAACCTTTAAACCTTCAAAGGATTTTTTTTAAAAGTTAGGGACGATGCTGACGAAGATGATTGGGGTGAGGTGGCGCTGAGGTGGCGGTGACATGGCGCCATGTGGCGTTGACTAACGGTCAACTGACAGAAAAATAAAAAAAGGGCTAACGGTGTCACAACAAGTGAAGATAAGGGGCGTAAAAAGGTAAAATTGAAAATCAGGGGTGACCCGTGCACTTTGGCCATAGTTAAGGGGTCACACGAGGGCTTTACCTTTTTTTTTTTAAGAAGCACATATTAGATACTTTAACTAAAAATACTTTTCAGGGTTTAAAATAATTTTAAAATTTTATAAACACTTTTTAAATATTTTTCAAAAAAAATATTTTCAAACAAATACCTATATAGGTTAAGTTAAAATTATGAGAGTTAAACATAATAGTAAAACACACAAAATCTATAGTAGATTTAGTCCCTTCACATCCAAAAAAAAATAATGATATATACCATTTAAAATTATACGACCCGATTATCATCCATGACGTGGCGTAAATTGGTTGGATATAAATCGTTAATTTGATCAAGAAAATAAATAAATTAACAATTTATAGTTAACCAATTCACGTCACGTTATAAATGATAGTGTTAGGTGGTATGATTTTAGGTTGTAATTACTCTCCAAAAAATTCTTCCCAGATTTTTTTGACATAAATTCTTTCCATAATTTTTGGACATAAATTCCTTATATAAATACACCTACATTATCGGTGAGTCTAAGAAAATCAAATACTCCATTGAGAAAAAACCCAAAAATAGTAAAAAGGCCAACTAAATTTACCAATTTACCGGATGTGTAGGCTATCTACTAGATAGACTACTTTTTGACTTATTACCACATGAGCAGTTAAAGTTGATAAATTTGTACAGTGTACTTAAATAAGTCTTCGTGAGAATCTACGAAATGGGCGGGTCGGAATATCATTTGTCTGCAAATGGGCTTTATGCATTATTACTAATGTTTTGACACACACAAAAAGCAAACCAAATCAAACCAAACAAAAATCCACATACCAAAAACCACCACTACTCTTTCTAACCTCGCCGTGTTTTCAAGTGTCGTGCATGCATTTTGTGCCCTCTGTTTTCTTTGCATGCACCCACGCCTTCTCTCTCTCTATATATAGTTTCTCTTCCTCTCTCTCTACAAATACAAATCAACCCCTCTATCTCTCTACATATATCTGCAGTCATTAAGTCCATCTAACCCAACCCCCACCCGCCGCTACAATTTTCACCGCCACCGCCACCACCCACCACCGCACCCCCTTTTGACTGGAGTTCTTATCACTTGGATTCACCAGAAATTGGTTAGTATATGTTAGACGTGCAAGTCACATTATTATTTGTTCAATTTAAGTTAGGTACTAAGTGATTTATTTATTTTGATATTAATTATTTAAGGGCTGATTCTAATTTTTTAATTTTATATTATTTTTATACAATATTTATTTGATCTGATATATAAATGTTTAAATTGAAGGGGTTTAGGGTTTGATTTGGATTTTGATTTGCTTTTTTTCTGGTTTATGATGCAGAGATTTTGGTCGTCGATTGATAATAATTAAGATGGGGTCTAATGTTTGCATGAATTTATATTGTGGTACGACGACGTCTTCTGAATGGAAGAACGGTTGGGTTCGTCCATCAGGTGGATTTGCAACACTTTGTTCCACCTGCGGGTAATAATTTTTGTTAATTTTACTAAATCAACCTTATTATTCATCGTATTAGTTTAGGGACGTAGGGATTGGATCTCTTAAACTACTCGTGATATGGGGTGATTATATTTTCTATTTTGATGAAGTAATTTTAGGGGACTTAATTTTTATTATTTCCCTCCTAACATTTTCTACATTTCCTCAGTTATTTCCTAATGTTTTACTTTCCTTTTAAAATATGTTTTTTTTTTAAATACTTGTAATGAGAGAAGAAAATAATATGCATTTTTTTTTTCTATTTTTAGATATCAATCTTCTTTCTTGATTTTCCCATTCTACACTATGTATTCATAAAAATATGTGGTCCATATCAGAAATTATATTAGGAGACAAAAATGGATGCTTCATTTATGAAGCAAAACCAAACAATGTCTATTTAGTAGTAAGGAAACAAAAGACTAATGAAAATATATGTTGATTACGTAACTCATGAGGCACAGCTTCAAAGAGTAATTTTTTTCCCATGTGAATGCACATCATAGTAACGATATGACGAAAATGTAATAATGGCTCATAGTCTTGTGATCTTGTTTTAACGTGTTTTGCTGGCTTATTGTGAATTTCAGATCTTTGTTTGAAGGTTCAGTTTACTGTGAAACGTTTCACCAGGAATTACCTGTTTGGTTAGAATGCAATATTTGTGCAAAGGTACTCACTTACTTTAGTCTAAATTGTTTTATATATGAAGTTAATTTTTCATTTGCTTGCTAATTCTTATCTTATTTGATATGAAAGCGGATCCACCTTGGTTGCATAGCATCCAAACATTTGCATGCCTACATGGACATGGGAGGTGTAGGCTGTGTAAGTTGTGTTGAACGTTTTGGACATGATTATCGTAAACCTTTAGAAGTACAGATCCAGATCCATGGTGAGGAAGCTTCGAATGGCATATCAAGTTCAAATGGTAATGGAAACTTGCAAACTTTTGCTGATAATGAGTTAAGCAAGGTTATAGATAGCAAGGAGTTTGTTGACCCTTTTCAGTCTATAAATAACGATACTGGTTTATCTCTCGGCCAATTAAACCAAGAACAACCTCTGCATCCAATAGGAGAATCATCTTTGTTTAAGAAACCCGATATGTATGAATCTATGACTTCTGCTCATCAACCTATTGGAGGTGAAAGTGAAGGAGTAGACCCGAACAAAGGTCAAAGATTGCACCATATATCGGTCAAAGCAGCCGAAACAAATAAAGGATCACCGTCTCAGTCTCATTCTCAGCCAAGGGTTGCTAGGCCTCCTGTCGAAGGGCGTGGTCGTAACCAGTTACTCCCTCGCTACTGGCCCAGGATTACAGACGAAGAGATACAGAAGATATCTGGAGAGTATCCTTAATAGTGTTATTGTTAATATCCTTATACTTTGTTATTTATTAGATTGTTTGTTTGTTTGTTCTTAACTGAATGTCTAAGATTAAATATTAACATTGTGCCGCTCTTCGAGAAAGTACTGAGTGCCAGTGATGCTGGTCGTATTGGGCGTTTGGTTTTACCTAAAGCATGTGCAGAAGTAAGATCTTTTATCTTTTTCTTTTTAATATATAAATAAATAAATTTTTTTTATATAAACTAAGTAAATTTTTTGGTCAATGCATTGCAGGCATATTTTCCTCAGATTAATCAATCAGAAGGTCTACCGATAAGGGTTAAAGATGTAAAGGGAAAAGAATGGACGTTTCAATTTCGATTTTGGCCGAATAATAACAGTAGAATGTATGTTTTAGAAGGTGTTACACCTTGTATACAGAATATGCAGTTAGAAGCTGGTGATACTGGTATGTCATAATTCTTTGGTTAAATTATTATACGGGTTAAATTTATTAATTTAATTGTAAATCTGTTTTTGTAGTAATTTTCAGCCGAACAGATCCGGGTGGAAAGCTTGTCATAGGTTTTCGTAAGGCAACAAATAATGATTCACAGGTCATGTTTCGTATTTTTAATTTTTTTTTTGGGTTTTAACTATAAATGTATTGACATAGTTAAATTGCAAACAAACAGGATCCGCAAACAAGTGACGTATACAATGGTAGTTTGGGCAAGGAAACTAATGAACATTTGGGTGCAGTAAGTTGTTAGAATACTTTGGTGTTGGAAATTACTTTACTTGACATTTTTACCCTTGTTCTAATTTGGGTTTAATGGTTGAAGAACGGAGGAGGCAATACTAATGACGAGCATGTTGAAAAGAAGAGGTCACGAAACATTGGCTCAAAAAACAAGAGGCTTCTTATGCATAGCGAAGATGCAGCAATGCTTAGAGTGTCGTGTGCAGAAGCACAGGATTTAATGCGTCCTCCTCCAAATTCAGTTCCCAATGTTATCTTAATCGAGGGTCACGAATTTGAAGAATATGATGTAAGTTCACCTTATATAATATATATAATATATAAAATCCCCTTTCAACATTACTCACTCGTTAAGCATTCTTTGTTGATTTTGTTTTACTCTTCAGCAACCACCTGTTCTCGGAAAGAAGACCATATTCACTGCACGACCATCCGGGTAAGTGTCAATTTTCTTTTACCATCTTATGTTTTGTAATATTCTTTTGAGAATTTATGATAATATCCAGAGAGCATGATCAATGGACTGAGTGTGATAGTTGCTCAAAATGGCGAAGGTTACCCATGGACGTTCTTGTCCCTGCGAAATGGTCATGTGTTGACAATATTTGGAACCCAAGCAGGTCCATATCCTAACTTCTTCCCTTTGATTCCTTAAATAGTAAGGTCTATTTCGCCCTACTTAATCCTTAGTTTCCAGATCTTCATGCTCTGTTCCCGAGGATATCAATGAAAAGGATTTGGAAGCATTGCTACCCATTAACAAGGGTAAAAAACTAGAAATCCAATCAACTTATTTATCTTAATAATTATGGCGTTCGTATTATTAATATATTATATATGTAGGAATTAAGAAACGGAGAGTAGGAGAAAACAATGTATCTGAGGAGTTTGAGCCATCTGGGTTAGACGCACTAGCTACTGCTGCAGTGTTAGGTGATCAGAACATGGGTGATTTGGGCGATAACTCGATCGGAGCCACTACAAGACATCCACGTCATCGCCCTGGGTGCTCTTGTATCGTATGTATTCAACCTCCAAGTGGAAAAGGCAAACATCCTTCCTCGTGTAAGTGTGCCGTTTGTTCAACTGTTAGACGTCGTTTTAAAACACTAATGATGCGTAAGAAAAAACGTCAATCTGATCGTGAAGCTGAACTTGCACAAGAGAGAGATCAAGATGTTAAAAAGAATGATATGGAAGCTGGTGAAGCGCTTTTGCAGATTATTCAATCGGAAAACGATGCGATCCAGAGTTTGAACCATATGGAGGAGGTGGCGGAGGGTAGTAAAGGGATTTTAGACTTGAATTTCCATCCTAACCGTGAAGATGAATTGCTTGCTGTGGCAGCTAGAATGACCATGACAAGTCTTGTTAATGCCACTGATCTTCCGTTGACTTTGTACTTAGAGAAAGATAATCATGGAAGTGAACGAACTGAAAAGGATGTGGAGATAGTGAATAAAAGAGACTTGGAGATGGAGAACAAAGGTGACACGGAGATGGAAAACAAAGGCGAGGATGAGTGACTGAAGAACTAATTGTCTTTTGATTTTTTGTTTTTGTTAAATGGATATATAGAGAGTGAGTGAGAGAAAAGTAATATAGTTTCGCTACTACATAACGGTTATGTCTTTTGTAACTTGTTTGCCTCCCCTCCTGTTTTTGAAACCCTTACACTATCGTTGATATATAATAGGAACTAGTATTCTGAACTTCATGTTGGGGTCTTGACTCTTGGCTGCGAGGATCTGCATTTGCTTAAAAAAAAAAGCCATGGTTATTGGGGACTCACATCTCTAGTTGAGAAGTTTTGGTTTTCATTATGCAGAAAGTTTTCAGAAGATTCTCGATTAGGGTTGTGCAGGAATATTTGGTCACATGCTTTTGTGCTACGGATCAACTCACGTTTGATGCGATTTGTGACTCAGCATAATGAAAGATTTGCTCTAGTACTTATTGTGGATATAAGAATTTGATGAATTAAGGGAATGAAAAGAAGTGGAACTTATTTTCTGAGATTTGAAAACTTACATTGTACGAATTGGAAAATAAGGGGCCAAATAAACTGGTAGTTGATATTACAAGGGTGATAAATTCATGTTGTTAAAGCATAATTAGATCATATTTTTGTGAGAGTTGCTATTTGTCACGTGCTGACATTTATCTCTTACTCGAAACACAAGAACGACGATCTTAAATCACACAGGATGCACTTACTTAATCATGTCGAAACACAAGAATTGATATCTTAAATCACACAGGATGCAGTGTGTATGGTTATTATTCTGTCTTTCTTCCGGTTATATTAACACAATGGATAGACGTGGTTCCTTTCCAAATCTCAAAGGAGAAGGATGTTGGGTGGCGTCCGATGTCTCTACTTCTGTTATAGGTTAAGTGACTTAAGAGATATAATTTGGGTTGGTTTTTGAGGTATAATTATGAGATTTATTCTTTTATCTGACGTTATATGAGTTTTACCTAATCGTGAATGATATATGTATTTTTAGAGTAATTTGAGAACATTGTTTGTTAGGTGTGTTACTCTTACGTACATGGATGATCTTAGACCCTGAGATAAAACTAGGAAATCAAAAGTTAAGTAAAACCCTAAGTCAAGTCACAAAAAGAGGCAAACAGTCTATTAGCCGTTCAACAAGAATTGTCGGCTGAACACTTCCATCAATTTTGAAAATTTACGACAAATAATTAGAGAAAATTCTGATCATGAACCTTACGCACAAGATAGCTTTTAGAGTTTAGAGCATGTGAGAAGAAACGTCTTGCAAATATAATTTGAAGTGAATAAGTTATGGGTATATTACTATGAAGACCAAAATCTGTCTAGATTTACAAAAAATCCAACCGATCACTTTTGACTTATTTAAGTAGGCATATTCATTGAATTTTTTTAGAACTATATATACTATTCCTCTTGTTTCAAATTGTTTGTCCATTTTACTTTTTACACATATTAAGGAAGATAATCATTACACTTTCTTTTACAAAACTACCATTCATAAAGTATTTTGATATCTTAAATGTGTATTGAAAATATAAGTTTTAATATTTTAATTAAGATAATAGTAATATTTTAAGTGGACAAACATTGTGAAACAGAAGGAGTAGTTTCTAATCTAAAAACATACCACTTGTCATATTTTGAAACTAGAAACATTGGAAGTAAAGGCAAGAAGTAAGTTGTTCATTCAACATCTTATTTCACATCCTTGTCATCACAATTAGCACAATTCTTTTTTTTTTTCATTCTTAACTTAATTATGACTTTTTTTTTTAATTTTCTTTTCTTTTCTTCCACTATGAACTAAAATTCTTAGTAGTTTGATATACTTGATTATGATCTCTAACTATTAATTAGTTTTAATTGTATGAATTTGAGATTTCTTATTTAAATCAAATGTGGTTTTGTTGTTATTGCTAGTGGATATTTCTTATGATTCCTAACTAAAATTCTTATCGTTGGCGTTGTAATTATCCTTATACTTATGTTTAAATTATTGTATCACAGGCGCATATATAAGAGTTTGTTAGCTATTGAATTATAGCCAAAAGGAGGATTTTGTAGTGAATCTAGGATAATTAACATTTTAAATTGAATACACGGAAGAGCTTAAATAAATAGGTAGTCACGAGAGGGTAAAATAATCATAATCGTTAGATAATATTGTAGGCTCATAATGAGAGATTAGTATTAAATAGTAATAGTACTTACTCGGGAGAGACTTAGGTTGTACCTTTGAATCTTGATTAGCATAATGTCCCGTTTTATCCTTAAACTACAAGTAAATCCAAGCCTTAGTTAGTGGGATTACAGGTGTCTCGAGCTACACATTCTCACCATCCTCTTACAAACTCTTTAGTTCAATTTCTTTAGTTATGTATAAGTTTAAATTCAGTTTTAGTAGTTCTTAATTTAAAAAAAAAAATCAAAAAAAGTCTACACTTTTAGTTTTTTCCGCTCAATGAATCTCTAATCAAAAACTAAATTTACGCATTAACTCTTTAATCCTCACGATGACGATCTTACTTATCGACTTTACTACTTGTGACTACTCGTACATTTCCGAGTTTTCACCCTTTGAGTGGTTGATTTTATTTCACACCTTGAAGGACAACAAGTCTTGGCGTCATTGCTGGGGAATAGTTAGTTTTAATTTTAGTTTTGTTTTAGATTTTACAATTGTTCTTGAATTTGTTCTTATTCTATTTAGGCACAAGACAACAATAGAGGTGGGTAAAGAGCACCGATTTCTTTGAATATGTATGAAGGATATTATCTAATTCTTGGTCCATTCAACTATGTGGAAGACTATTCGATTTATCAACAATGGGGTATTGACATCTACCAAGACCCTTATCAATACTCACAAGATAAATGATGGTACAATAAATGGACCGGTGATATTCAACAACCTCTCATGTAATCTCAAACTTTCTGGTTGGAAGAAACACTTGCAAATTTCATGCGAACCTTTGATGTATTAAATGCAAAATAAGAGGAGAAAAAATCCAAATTTGAGGCCGGGGTGGATGGTTACAAGGTCATATGACAAAAAGTTTAAAATTCTTGAATGCCCAAAATCAAGCTTTTAGCATAAAAAAGAATTATGATGAGCATGATTACTAGTGATAACTTTCCTCCTCAATTGACACAAGAAATTGAAGTAATCTGGATTTATTAACAAGAAGAAGACACTTGCGTAGGTGATGGGAAGATTTTACAGGATATGTTAGAGACCAACATATGGTTGAGTTTCTAGTTAGTGTAGCGAAACATATCCTAGAAGCCGAAAAATATAATGCTATCCCCATGGAGTTTTTATATAATCAATAAAGGGAAGTTGAGTTGAAAGAAGTGGTTACCAAGGGAAAAGAGTTTCCTACGACAAAATTGGATGATGTGATAATGGATGACTAGGGTGATGAATGAAGAAGATGAAAACAAAGACGGAGACCAAGACGAAGTGGTTAAGAAATCGGTTGAAGAAACTAAGGTTCAGGAGAAAAAAGAAGTTGAGTCTTTGCCACAAGGAGTTAGTATACCACTACTCTTATCGAGAATTATGGAAGAAGTTAAAGCGAAATTAGTTGAAAATCAACAAGTATTAGAAGAACCGGAAGCACCTCCACCATTAAATCTAGACATTATTGCTCTTAGTTTTAATTATAACTGTTTTCTTCCACATCTTGAGTAAGCTTAATATATCAGCTAATTAGGACGGTAAAAACATTGTTATTTGGGGACTGAGAATGTCATCCTCTCATCCAATCATATACCTTACTTTTTATTTGATTATATGCCTAATTTGATGGGTTATCTTTTGAACAAACTTTAATATTTTCAAAATTTTCTCTCTCTAAAAAAATTTCTCTCTAAAATTCATGGAAATTAAATAATTCCTATGATTCCAAACAACAATTTCTTCGAAGCCTTCTTTAATTTTCAGTTACTCTTTCACTTCTTACACTATGATCCAGGCCCCAACACTACTGGAATTCGCTTGTTTACCGACGACACGTGTCGTCGGTAAACTACGTAAATTCGTCGCTAAACTTGATTAGCGACGACACGTCGTCGGTAACACGTCGTTCCTAGAAATTGGTCGGTAAATCAAGACTTACCGGCGAATAAAGCACTTTTCGTCGGCAATCTTACCGACGAAACGACGTCGTCGTTGATTGGCAAGATTACCGACGGCAAGCGTCGCCGTTACAATGTTTTCGTTTTTCTTTTTTTTTTACCTGCCGATAATTGAATTTATTTTTCTTTTTTTTTTCAGTTTGCCGACAATTATTAGCGACGACAAGTTGTCGCTATTTTTTTTTTAATTATTAAATTCAGGATTAAATATTTTTTTTTTTAGAATTAACGACGATATTCAAATGATGAATGTCGTCGTTAAATCCTTGCATGTCGTCGGTATATTTTTTTTTTAAAAATTTAAAATTAATTTTTTTTAATTTTAAAATACAATTTGATTTTGTTTTAATTATTTTTGATTTGTTTTGTTTTGATTTGAGGTTTGATTTTATTATAAATATAATACGAATAAAATTCAATAATTAATAGAAAAACCCGAATCATAACTAAAACCGTAAAAAAAGTCTTACATAAAGTCAAATGTAGTCAACATAATTTAAACACACCAAACAAAAGTCTTAAAAAAACCCAATCAAAAGTCAAATTCTTACAAACCAAATAAAACGTAAATAAAAACCAACTCATACCAAGCATCATCATCATCATCTTCTCGTTCCTCGGGACTCCTTCTCGGGGGCGGCTGGGGGGGCTGGGGGTGGGCGATCGGGGCTAGTCCTTGAGCCATCCTCATACCATTTAACGCATCGAAGAGCGTGTCCGTTAAGCTCGGAGGCTGACTCGACTGGCTCGAAGAAGCAGTGGGCCTGGTCGATGTGGAGGATGGATCTGGTATAGGCTCAAGTCCTTGTTTTACTCGAAGCTCGTTCATGCCCGCGAACATCGCCTTCAGTAGCTCCTCGCTCGCAGCATCGGCTTTTGTTTGTTTCCGTGATTTCTTCTGGACAGGTCCAATGGTAGGCACCCAGTGTCTTGTCTTTGGTGGGACCATGACCTCCATAATGGTCTCCAAAATCGCATCCATCTGCTCCTCCGTAGTAATCTCGGTGCCCTCGGCTGCAGCCTCCACAACCTTCTTCTGCATCTTCTCCCGTAAAACAGCCTGTAATTATATTTAATTTTAAAATAAATTAGTTTTATATCAAATAAAGTAAAAAATAAAATTATTAAGTAATTAAAAAGAAATACTTACACTAGCTTTTTCTAATCGCGCGTCCCGATAGCTGTCACTAGCCGAATCGTATGCAAGATGATCGAAGTAGCCGCTCAATGGAGGAAGCTCCATCTCCTCTTGGGTTTCTTCGTCCGTGAAAATCATCGGCTCCTTCGTCACGGTCTTAAGCGTCCCCTATACAATTTTCAATACCAAATATTAAATAACTAAACATAAATAAATTATTAAGATACTAAATTATATTTTTATTAAATGTAATTATACCTCCATAATAACCTCCCTAGTCTGGGATAGGTTCCGAGACCCAGCCCTACTCGCACTAGTCTGCTGCTCCCGGTTTTTCCGATTAATCTCCGCCTGGGCCTACAAATAATTAACAAAAAAGTTATAAATCTAATAAATAACGAAAAATAGATGTAATAAATAATTTTTTTTGTTACCTGGGCATTCTGATCGTCCCAATTCTTCTTGGTAATAGCCCAATACTCGGGTTTAACATCCGGGGGAGCGAGACCGTTGTTGTAGTAATCCGACTTCAAGTCGGATTTCCATCTCCGATAGCAGGCCGAGGACATGCTGTTCAGCTTTTCGGAAATTTCCTCCCAGTTACCTCTTCTCCTCCACCCCTCCACGTCAAAAAATTCTTGAAGACGGCTGTAAATACCCCATTTCCGACCTTCGGGGACATCTATCCACTGTTTGTACATGGGGGGTACAAATTCTCGAACCGCGTGCCCGATGACCTGACCCACGTGTTTATAGTGGGGGCCCACTATATTCCACGTCTTGTCGATGACGGAGAATTTGATCGGTATGGGCCACCCAACTCTCTTAAGCGTCTCTTGGGCGGTTCGGATAGAGGTGGTGCTTCGGGGTTTCCGAAGTCTTCTCTTCGGATTTCCTGTTACATTGAGTATAATTTATTAATTATTTATTCGAAAAAAAATCAAATTTATGAAATTAAAATTTATTAAGTATTTTTACCTGAAGGTTGGTCGCAGTCTTGGAGTCCCCGATTAGGACCCCTCGGGGGATCGCTTCCGAATCCATCACCATCGTGACCACGTCCCATAACATCAGCCATCTACAATTTTAGAAATTACTTATTAGTCCCCATAGTTTAATTAATTACAAATAAGCCCTTACACTTTTTAATATATTGCAAAAAGGTCCCTATATTTTAATATATTGCAAAAAAGTCCCTATATTTTTCAAATATTCATTTTGGTCCATTTTTCATTTAATCATACAATTTTAATATATTGCAAAAAAGTCCCTATATTTTTCAACTATACATTTTGGTCCATTTTTCCTTTAACCATACAATTTTAATATATTGCAAAAAAGTCCCTATATTTTTCAACTATACATTTTGGTCCATTTTTCATTTAATCATACAATTTTAATATATTGCAAAAAAGTCCCTATATTTTTCAACTATACATTTTGGTCCATTTTTCATTTAATCATACAATTTTAATATATTGCAAAAAAGTCCCTATATCACATAACAAGTCATTTTATCTCTGAAAATCATATCGTAAACATATCATACATATTAAACAATGCAAAAATCCTATCAAAACCCTAATTTTCTATCAAAAATCATGAAATTCATCATTCTGTTATGTTTTTAATTCCAAAAATATACTAAACAACCTAAAATAGCATCATCAAAATTCGGAATATGCTAAAAACATCATTACAATCACAAAAAAATTCAATCCAAAAAACCCAAAAAAAAAAAAAAAAAATCGAAAATTGTTACCTGTTACGTGGATAATGTGTAGTTTCCATCCATGAATCCATGCCAGAAACAAGGAAACAAAAAACAAAACAAACAAAAAAGATATTAGAAATTGAAATTAAAAATTAAAAATTAGAAATTGAATGGTGTTTATGGAAGGATTAAGCTTACCTTGTTGTTGGATTTGTTGTTGTATTGCCTCAGAATGGATTGGAATGGGAGGAAATGGCATTTTTTGGGTGTAATATTTGTGGTGAGTGAGGAAGAAATGAGCTCGGTTAGGTCATATAGAATAAGAAATTACCGACGACACGCCTTGTCGTCGGTAATCGTTAGTTAATCGTCGGTAATTGAGGACACGTGGCCCACTCCGTACACACGACGCTAGCGTGTCCTTGATTACCGACGACAAGGTCGTCGCTATTCGAAACGAATCGTCGCTAATTTTCGTGAGCGGGAAACTTGACCGCCCATGTTGGCCAATGAAAATTTTTGGGAAATATTAGCGACAAAAATGAGCTTGTGTGTCGTCGCTAAACATTACCGACGACATTCAAATGTTGAATGTCGTCGTTAAATCCTTGCATGTCGTCGCTAATTTTTTTTTTTTTTTTTAAATTTTCTTATGGTTTCTATGATTCTCCTATTATATATTTCTTTTTTTTTTTTCCATTAAATTTTCTTCAATCTTATTCAAGTGATAGTGTTTGGTGCTTTTGGTCAACTATAGGAGTCAAACTTGAGTCAAGTGATAGTGTTTGGTGATTTTGGTCAACTATAGGAGTCAAGTGATAGTGTTTGGTGCTTTTGGTCAACTATAGGAGTCAAACTTGAGTCAAGTGATAGTGTTTGGTGATTTTGGTCAACTATAGGAGTCAAGTGATAGTGTTTGGTGCTTTTGGTCAACTATAGGAGTCAAGTGATAGTGTTTGGTGCTTTTGGTCAACTATAGGAGTCAAGTGATAGTGTTTGGTGCTTTTGGTCAACTATAGGAGTCAAACTTGAGTCAAGTGATAGTGTTTGGTGATTTTGGTCAACTATAGGAGTCAAGTGATAGTGTTTGGTGCTTTTGGTCAACTATAGGAGTCAAACTTGAGTCAAGTGATAGTGTTTGGTGATTTTGGTCAACTATAGGAGTCAAACTTGAGTCAAGTGATAGTGTTTGGTGATTTTGGTCAACTATAGGAGTCAAGTGATAGTGTTTGGTGCTTTTGGTAAACTATAGGAGTCAAGTGATAGTGTTTGGTGCTTTTGGTCAAATATAGGAGTCAAGTGATAGTGTTTGGTGAATTTGGTCAACTATAGGAGTCAAACTTGAGTCAAGTGACCCCTTTCCTCACCTTCAACGAAGGAGTGGAATCCATGCATTCTGGGCAAGCCATGTAACCTTGACCCGACCATCCTGAAGCGTATGACCGAGCGGGGTAATCATTGGTCGTGGACAACACACAAACCTTCATTAAAAACATTTGCTTCGTGTGGGCGTCATACGTATGGATACCTGTTCTCCACAACATGTCCAAATCGTCTATAATAGGGCGGAGAAAGACATCCATGTCCTTTCCGGGTGAGCGGGGACCCGGAATTAACAAACAAAGCTGAAATGTGGTCTCCTTCATGCATGTCCACGGTGGCAAGTTGTAGACGGTCAATATGATAGGCCACATACTGTAGGAGTTGTTCTGCATGGAGAACGGACAAAACCCATCGAGTCCAAGGCCCAAATATACATTCCGAGGTTCACTGGCGAACTCAGGATGTAGCGCTGCAAATCTCTTCCAACTATCACCATCAACCGGATGACGCAACACATCTGGATCGGAACTTCTTCCGGTATGGTGCCATATCATTTCTTCAGCGGTGTGTTTCGATGCGTATAGTCGCTGCAATCTCGGAGCAATCGGAAAGTAACGAAGCTTCTTATGCGGTACTTTGTTACCCTTCTTCGGGTCATATCTTGATTCACCACATACTGGACAATTGTCAAGTTTTTCATTCTCCTTGTAAAAGATTGCACAATCATTCAAACAAACATCGATAGTAACATACCCCATGCCCAAACTTTTAAGTTTCTTGTTGCATGCTTCGTAAGAATCGGGCAAGTTGTGAGGTTTCGGTAAAACACGACCAACCAACTCTAACAGCTCGGAGAATGATGTGTTACTCCACTTGTTCTTTACTTTTACGTGCATAAGCTTGGCAATGAAATTCAATGAACTCATCGCTGTACAACCAAGATATAATTCTGTCTCCAATTCTTCGAACAATGAATCAAAACTGTTTTGACTAGGAAGATGTGCGTCTCTCATTTCAATATCTCCCGGATGACCACCAACATAGTAACTTTGTCTCACATCCTCATAAACACGATGCATTTCGCTATCTATGTTTGGTACGTGAATTGTCTCGGGAATTACCACCTCGTTCTCGCCGTGCTTTGTCCAAACAAGATATGTTTTGTTGAAACCGTGTTTAAGAAGGTGGGCCCTAACTTCGTCGATGGGTTTTCGAGAGTAATTATTACACTTCGTACACGGACAAGACATGAAACCAGTGGTACAATCTTCATTTTTCTCTGCATATTCGATAAAACGAATAACCCCAGATACATATTCTTTCGTATAGTAATTAGTTGTATCGATCCAACTCTTATCCAAATCCGGATTCATCTCTTCGCAACAATTTTATACAACTAGACAAATAAAATATATAATTATTACAACCCAATTAAAAAGAAGAATAAAAATTACAACACAATAAATGACATAATAAAAATTACAAACCATTGAATAAATAATTATTACAAACCATTGAATGAATAAAATTACAAACCATTGAATAAATAAAATTACAACACAATATATAGATAATAAAATTCATATAATTAATAAAACAAATAATAATATATGAACACAAAAAATTAAATACAACCAAACATGCATACTACAAGACATAATAATAAAAAAGTAAAGCAAATCACATGTAATTCATCAACCTAATCATGTCTAATTATAGCAACTAACACATATCAATTAAAAAAAATAAAAAAGCATGAAATTTCTTGAAAATACCTTGAATTAGATGGTTAAGAAGAGGATTGATAACCACAACCCACCTAGACAATGTACTAATACACCTAATCACATCATATATCAACAATTAAACACAATTCTAAAATAAAAATTAAATTTTAAAAACATGGAATTTCATGAATTTACCTTAAATTTTTTGATGAAAATGGATATTGATAATGCCCCACCTTGATTATGGACCCGGGAATGGTGCAAGACAAATTGGAGAATCAATTAGGATAGAAAAAAAAAATTCTGGGATTTTTTGGGAGAAATTCGGAGGTGTTTTTGGGTGTGTGTGGGTGTTTTATGAGATAAAAAACCTGCAGCCTTTAAAAATATATTAATTAATTACCGACGACACGTAAATTCGTCGGTAATTATAATAAACTCGTCGCTAATTAAGGGCGAAAAACGTCGTCGCCCTCATTAGCGACGACAAATTTACGTTTAAAAAAAATAAAAATTCAAACCACCTAATTAACGACGAAGTCGATACTTTTAACGACGGCGATTTGTCGGTAAATATTAGCGACAACGTCGTCGTCGGTAATCAAGGACGTTTACCGACGACCCGTGATTCGCCGGTGATCTGTCGTCGGTAAACAGGCGAAATGTAGTAGTGCAAGAATTTTATTGTATGTCTAAAATGGTTTTAATCAAGGTTAGCGGTCATTTCTTGAATCAATATCACATGCAGGAACTCAAAAGGACAAATTTTATTTGCTTCTTGATGAATGAATTTGTGCATGTATTTGGGAAAGGTTTTCTTAGCCTTGCTTTACACATGCAGTTGGTGGTTCGATGGGATAAGATAATTAGATCATTAATCTGATTTATTGTCTATCCTTGGTTAATCTATGACGATTTTACTGTGGGGATTTATAATTTTCATCTGGAGATGATTATCTTACTTTTGTTATTTGTGGACTCTTTGACTTATGAAGATATTGGACTCCAGGTTATTACTATTAGTGTTAAGATTGAAGATTTAAGCTTTAATTGGGCCAGTATGGTTACGATTCTGTGGATTAAATTATGGGCTAATCACTATCTGATTAATGACCTATATGTTTTAATTTGTAATCATGAAATAAGACCTTGTTTGGTTAGCCAAATAAGCTCACTTAAGGGAATTGGATTAGTCTCTTATCGGCAAGAAGGTATGAGACCCCCCGATGGCATTTGGAGTCTCTACACTAAAGATCGGATGGGCTTTAAATTGCCTAGAGTGATATACAGCCTTGATTTGATTAATAATGTTTTAGATTAGTAGTATTTTGCGTACCACGATCCTTTGGATCTCCGATATAATCAAAAAAGAAGGTATGAGACGCATGCAAGCTTGTGGGCTTCGTGGATCATATCTCCAATGGGCCTGCTTCTTTACCTATTTTTTTCTCTTTTGGATATCATATAGTTCTGATGACATGCATAAGGGTGTAATTGCTTTTGCTGGTTGTTTGAGTATTCGATGGAAGTTGGGGGTTCAGTGCTGTCTTAACATGACATGTGTCAAGTTAAAACTGAAGGTTAAGATCTTTTATATTTATTCGAAAGCTTTTTCTAGCTCTAGAGTCGGCTGTGTCAGGTGGGAGTGCACGAGGTGTTCTTGGCATTATTTCATGATGGCAGAAAGGGGTAATTTGTGGATTGATTATAACTTTTTTACTATGTATCTCTTCTTCAATGCTAATTCTTCGTATGAGTTAATACAGTCAAAGTATTCGAACATTTATTACCTTATATATTGGAACTCTGATCGCTTTAAATTGGATGGCTTAATGTTTTGCTCCTATCAAGTTACTTCCAGTTTTTTTGGTAAGATTAAGCTTTTCTTAATAAAAAAGGGATGGATCAATAATGGGAATGCAAAGATAAATAACGAAAGTGAACTTTTCATCCATAAATTGTTTATTCAAGGCAACAGAATGACTTGTTGCCATTCCAAGATCTCGGAACTAGTTACAAAAAGAATTACAAATTTATTTTATGCCAAGATTCTTATTATTAGGCATGCATTAGTGAGGGATAGTTCCGAGGAGATTTTTAGTTTTATCTACACGCTTGAAGATCATTTCTTTATCTGTTTATTACATGTGTCACACATGCAGCAGACTTGTGATAAGGTATGCTTCTTTTCGTATCTATATAACACTCACATATCTGGTGTTTTTATTACTATCATCCTGTGTGTCTTATTACTTAAAAACAATTCTACGCTTTTTAATCAAACAAGCCCTAAAAAAATGTCAGAAAGTAGACTGAGAATATCCTCAAACTCGAAACACTCTCCCTCTCCACTAAAGTGTCTTCAGCTAAGCCTATAATTCCCGAATACTCCCTTTGACAAGATTGTATCAAATAGATTCATTGCTCTTGGAACTTTTCGCAAACTTGTTCTCGATACTTGGGGCATTATCGGAAGAATCGTTTTTGAAGAAATGGCGGAAAATACTTTCAAGATCAGTTTGTTTAATGAAGAGGAGGCTGAACGTTTGTTCTTTGTTCGACCTCTTCTTATTCAAGGGTTGCATGTCATCATTGTCAAGTTTGAAGAAGGTATGTCCATAAAAGACGTTGATTTGGTGTCTTCAGTTGCTTGGGTTAGAATCTATGGGTTAGCCGGGTCTCAAAATAATTTGGAAGCGATACAAATATTTGGGGAATTTATTGGCGATGTGGTTGAAATCGATTTTCCTATAGTCGATAGTGATGAGATGAAATTCATTAGGTTTCGTGTGAAAATTAACACCTTACTTCCTCTGAAAACTGGTGTCTTTTTACAACAGTTGGATGGGAAAGCATGGGTGTCTTTTATTTATGAGAGCATCGGGCTTTTTTGTTTTAACTGTGGAAAGTTAGGTCATAACAAGAATAGCTGCAATCTTGCCATGGTTCGACCTAAATGGAGTGATGATGCTGCGAGATATTGTAACTGGAGTAAGGACATGACGATGAGGAGTGAAGACAAGGTGTTTTATGTGATACGAAAGAAAGACAGATGGGGTCATTTCGATGAGGTTGTCAAATTTCACCCTTTCAGAAGATTTGATAATGATGGAGAGATGATGAGAAAGGGTAATAATCAAGGTGGAATGGGTAATAGCGGGAGAGTTATTCAATTTGGGTCTTTCGACAACTCAGCTAGAGGTAATGAAATTACGGATGGTAAAGATAGCGCTACAAAATCTGCTGGAAATGATTCATCAAAAAGGAAGCGAGAAAATGAAGATTTAATTGAAGAACTGATGAATAACGTTAATGAGCTTGAAGGACCTGTGGAAATTTCCGAAAAAAGATTTCCAGAATTGTTCAAGGTCTTTAGGAAAGAACTTGGCGACATTGGAATGAGTATTGTTGTGAGTCACGAGACTATCAAGGAGGTTCTTAATAACCAAGCTGTGGATATAGACGAAATGTATCACAAATTCAGAATTGAACCTTTTACTGAGTCTGCTGTGTTTGATGCAAATGAATGGAGTAAAGTGAAAGGAAAGAATGTTGTTGATTTAAACTTGGTTGATGCTGAAGGATTGAGCGTTAATGAGCATGGTTTCGACGTGGAGAATGAACTATGGGATCAGAGAAGAAACGAGAAGAATAATGACAACTTTGCTGTTCGAAAACGTTTCTCAAGAACTGATATTGGTAGTCCTACGATGGATGACATTGAATATCACGAGGAATCAAGATTCGAAAATTCTCAATCTGTGCATATTAGTGATCACCCCAGGATGGAAGATAGTAGGGAAGGTGTTTGGTTTGAAAATCCAGGAAGTAGGGACTTTAGGCCACAAGTTAAATTTACATGGCCAAAAACTCTTAAGAGGAAGGTGGCGCCGAGTGGGGAACCAGGGAACGCGAAACTTCAAAAGTTTACAAATGAGGATTTTGCAAATATGGAAAGGAGGATCTTAGATATGCAGGGTTTTATCGATGAATTGTGTGATAGTTTTTATGATATCAAGAATAAAATTAATCAAGAAGAAGGCTATTTGTGATGGGAAAGACTTGGTTTTAGAGGAAGAGTTTGATGATCACCAAAAACTTTTCTTCTGTAATGCGGATGATTGTGATGGACACCTTGAAGGCGGTTTAAGTAGTAGTAGCGATTCTGACGAGAACATGATTACTCGGGGATTTCCTTTGAAGGAAAATGGTTCTCTTTTTTTATCTGAGGATGGCGGCCGATCCGTTAACGCGGCCGGGAGGGATGGATAGTTTTATTTGCTGGAACTGTCAAGGGGCTAGGGCTCCCTTGACAAGAAAATCTTTTAAAGCCCTTGTTGGTAAAAATAATGCTTCTGTGGTTTGCCTTTTGGAGTCTAAACTTAGAAAGAACGATCTTAAATCGTGCTCGCATTTTAAAAATTTCAATAATTCCTTTGTAGTTGACCCTAGGGGAAGAGAATTTAGGTCTGGGGGCATTCTACTATTATGGAAAGAGTCTGTGTCTATCTCTATTTTGTGCTCGTGTCAGTTTTATATTTTTGCAAAAATTAATGAAAGCTATGACCGTTCTTGGTATTTTATATGTGTTTACGCACCAACTAATTTTGATGAAAGATCTAACTTATGGAGTAACCTTTCTTAAAAGATTAATCAACTGGATGAACCGTTCATTATTATGGGAGATTTTAATGAGGTAGCTAATTATTCGGAAAAGCAAGGTAAAAGGACGGCTAATTTGGATCGTATGGTAAAATTTAACGATTTCATTAATAAAAAACATTTGGTGGATGTTCCAAGCAAGGGATGTCATTTTACTTGGTCTAATAATCGGGATAGCCCTAACAATGTTAAAGAAAGATTAGATAGAGCACTTGCATCGATGGAATGGTGTGCCACTTTTCCTAATGCTATTATTAAAGTACCTCCTGCGGTGGGGTCAGATCATTGTCCGCTGATTTTAATTAGGAATGCTAAAGTTAATAAAGCCGATAAATATTTTATTTTCGAATCGAGATGGCTGGAACATACTAGGTGCAAGGAGATTGTTAAATAAAATTGGGAATGCAATAAAAATTGCGATAATATCTCAAAGTTCTGTACTAAAAGAGACGCAACATGTTTAGCCCTTAAAGGATGGAGTATTTCTTTAATAATAGGAAGAAAATTAATGAGTTACAAGATGAACTTATTGCAATAAATAAGGAACATGTTACGCATGAGAGTAGACTAAGAGAAAATTATATTAAAGAATATATTCAAGAGTTGTGGAGAATTGAAGAAATTTATTGGGAAGATAGAGCGAGGGATTTGGCTATCAAAAAAGGTGACAAGAACACTAAGTATTTCTTCGCAAGGACTATGAAAAGAAGAAAAGTGAATCGAATTTGCGCGATTAAGAATAACGAAAATGTTTGGGTTGAGGAGCCTAGAGAAATTGAGAGTATTATTCAAAATTATTATGAAAATTTATTCAAAGCTAATGATGTTTCAGATCCTGAGGACATCACGAGATTTATTCCGTCTAAAGTATCCTATGTTATGAATGAGTCACTTACTGTTGAACCTACCATGGATGAGGTTAAAAATGCTGTTTTAATATGTCTGGATCAAAAGCGCCAGGTCCGGATGGTTTGCCAGGGAAATTTTATCATGAGTTTTGGGAAATTATAAAAGATGATATTTTTAAGGTAGTTAAGGATTTTTTCAGTACAAACATGGATATCAGGACTATTAATGATTCGGTTATTACACTTATTCCTAAAGGTAATTGTCAAGAGTCAGTTAAAGATTATAGACCCATTTCTTGTGCGAATTTCTGCTATAAAATTATCGCCAAAATCCTTGCCATGAGATTACAACCATTTATGAATGAGATTATTTCTCCGACACAATCAACGTTTATTAAAGGGCGTAATATTCAGGATAATATTATTATTGCTCAGGAAGTGTCTTATTTCTTAAACACTAAAAGAAAATCAAAAAAGTTTTATGGAGCGGTTAAATTTGATATGGAAAAAGCCTATGACCAAGTTAATTGAGAATTTCTTATTAAATTGCTCAGGGCTCTCGGCTTTTGCGAAAAGTGGGTTGATTGGGTTTTTAATTGTATTTCTTCCGTTTCCTTTCAAATTAAAGTTAATGGCCAAAGGATGAAAAGGTTTAAACCGACACAAGGATTGAGACAAGGTGATCCCATTTCTCCTCTCTTGTTTTCTTTACATACTGAGAGTCTTATTGGTTTGATTAACCATCATTGTCGAAATGGGGATATTAATGGGATCTCTATAACAAGAAATTGCCCTAAATTGACTCATCTTTTGTTTGCCGACGATGCTTTATTCTTTATCAACATCAATCCCAAAGAGATAGAAGTCTTTCAAAAGATTATCAAAGATTATTGTCTGGCGTCTAGTCAACGGGTTAATTTCCATAAGTCAAAAATAATGTTTTGTAAAAATACCCCAGAAGAACTTAAACTCGGCATCACTCAGCAGCTCCATATTGATACAACTATGGATCTGGGTAAATATTTAGGAATTCCATTATCAATTAAACGGGCTAAACGAGAAAATTTGAATTATATTAAAGACTGGTTACTGGCTAAATCGGCAGGATGAATTTCGTCTCTTTTATCGGAAGGTGGTAAAGAAGTAATGATTAAAGCTGTACTTCAAGCTCTACCAAACTACGTTATGACAATCTTTGAGATGCCAAAGGCTCTATGTAAGAAATTATCTAGCATTATTGAAAATTTTTGGTGGGACTCAAGTAATAAAAAGAGAATTCATTGGGTCAGTTGGAAAAAACTTACTAGGTCTAAGATGTTTGGAGGGTTGGGATTTAGAGAATTTCATAAGATGAATATTGCAATGCTAGCTGGACAAGTTTGGAGATTACTCAACAAAGAAGACTCACTGGTGTATAAAGTGTTAAAAGGTATTTATTTTCCTCATTGTAAAATGTGGGATGCTAAGCTTCCGAGGAAAAGGTCATGGTGCTGGGCTAGTTTATTTAAAGGACTTCAATTTATTAAGAAACATGCTATCTGGCAAATTGGGAATGGGGAAGATATTCACATTTGGAATCACTGTTGGTTGAGCAAAGGTATTTTACTTAACAAACCGAATGGATGTAACGTGAACTGGGTACATGAGCTCTTTGATAAAGAAAGATTTGGTTGGGATAGGAATCTTATTGATAACCTTTTTTCACATGAGGTAAGTCAAATTATTTTGAAGATCCCTAGTTGTCTAATTAATGATAAAGATAGAATTATATGGCCGTATAACAAAAATGGGGAATATTCAACTAAATCTGGATACCACACACTAGTTAGTGAAGAAATAGCGAATGAAACACAAACCTCAAATGTTAACGAGTTAAAAGTGGACGGGGTTTGGAATACTATTTGGAAATCGAATGTGCCGGCTCGTATTAAAAAAATTTGTTGGAGAGTGTGTAATAATGCGCTTCCGGTCAAGAAAAATCTCAAAAAAAGAAAATGTACTAATAATGATGTTTGCGAATGGTGCAAATTAGGGGAAGAAGATGTGACACATTTGCTGCTTAAGTGTCCGCTTAGTAGGAAGGTGTGGGCTAACTCGCATCTCCAAATTAGAATTGATGAAGGATTTAATGGTTCGTTTGAGGAATGGTTCTTAAATATTATTAAAGCTTACTCGGAGAATGGATGGAACACTAGAATTGTTACGGCGTGTATTTTGGCTATCTTATGGTTCTTATGGAAGGAAAGAATGACGTGTTTTCATGAAGGGAAACAATGGACGATGACAATGTGCTAAAGAAGTCCAGGGATCTTCTGACTACTCTCTTTGGATCACAAAAGGATTGGGAAATTAAAACAAACAAGGGCAATAAAGAAAATAGGAAAGACATGGAAATCAATCCGACAAATACCGATAATGCCGAAATTATATGGACATGTGATGCTTCTTTCGTTTCAAATAAAGAACAAGCGGAAATTGCGGGCGTTGGAGTTAATAAAGATGGAATTATTGTTCGAAAAATCAATGAGAAGTGTAAGATTAATTCTGTGATTGAAGGAGAAGCTTGGGCTGTTGCAATGACAATGAGGTCAAGCTTAGATTTATCGGATAAATCCGTGTCTTTTTACACGGACAACCTTGAACTTGTTCAAGGAATTGAGGGCACGACCGGACTTCACTGGAGTCTTAAACCAATTCTGGCTGAGATCGGAAAATGGTTAGGTCTTTCCAAGTTATGGAAAATTGCCTACATTAGTAGAAAGTTTAATTCAATTTCGGATGCTTTGGCTAAATGTACACGAAGGAATATCGAGCTTTCTGGATGGGTTGACTTCTCTTTGAATAATTCTGATTACTTTCTTATTAAATTATGTAATAGTTATAAGTAGGCATGGTTGCTTTTGTATCCATTTGACAAAAAAAAAAAAAAGATAGGCTATCTTTTGTGTCTCACTTGTCTTTATTTTATATTTTGCTTTTTTGTCCTTAACACACACTATAAGAATTTGACTCTTAAGCAACATTTTTCCTAATTTAGTTTTAAACTGTTGCAAGAGTAATTTTATAATGTTTTTTATACGTGTTTCTTAAATTTAATAGTTTTTGTAACAGTTCTAATAAATTGTTGCATTATGTAACACTCTAGGTTATTATAATAAAAATTAGAGTAAGTGGAAGTTCTAGTAGAACTTATTTTTCAATTAATGAAATTGAATGAATGATTAAGATGAACAAAATATGGTGGTTCATGATCAGAAACATAGCAAACTTTCTTTATCACTTTTTTTCTTATCTTTATTATTCATTCCATTTGCATTAATAGCATAGGATTGCTAAATAAATCTATGTTACTGATGGGAATATTTTACTTTATTAGAAAATAGCATAAAAACCCATCATTGTTGATCTCAACAAAGGAGACAAAATAAATGGCGAGAACTATAGCCTTTGGAAGCTCAAGATTCATTATGTTCTAGAGGAGCAAGATGTTCTTGAAGCTATTAACAATGTCATGGCTCAGCCTGAGGAAGGAAACACAACTCAAAACAGAAGGGACTTGGAGGCTTATGAGAAGTGGAGAAAGAAAGATTCCACTACTAGAGGAATATTAATAATCTCCATGAACGGCGATCATGTCTATTAGTGTCAACAATACCCCACTGCTCACGAGATATGGAACACTCTTAATGAGTATTTTGGGGGTACGACCGTGACTAAGTTGCGTCGATGACCATTAAGTTTGACACTTATAAGAAGAAGCCTAATCAAACCATGCAAAAACATCTCAGAGAGATGTCTAATATTATTAGGGAACTTAAGACACATGTCATAACCTTACCGATGAATAACATGTTCAAGCTGTGATCCGACCTCTTCTAAATAATTGGGAGCATTTAAAGATAAACTTGACCCACAATGAAAATATCAAAACTTTTAATGATGTCGCTCGTCATGTGATGTTGACAGATGAACGTCTAGATGCAATTAAGCCTTAAGGTCAGACTTATGTTGCTGAGTCAATTTCCCATTTGGCAATAAACGTAAGAATAACGTGAAGAAAAATGGAAATGAGCATGCTCCAAGAAGAACATGAATAGTGGCAACAATAAGTGAAAACGTACCCATAAAAAGAAAGACAAGAGTAAAGTGAAATGCTATAATTGTGACAAGATGGGTCACTTCGTTCACGAATGCAGCGAGCCTAGAAAGGTGGGTATATCTAGGAGGCAACAACAAGGTTGGAGTCAAAGTATTTGGCGTTTGAAAGTTGAACTTGAGGTGGTCAAACCTTGTACCTGCATGATGTATACTTTATGCAGCTGGCATTCGATGGAATTTGGTCTTGGTCACTATTCTTCTAAGATTAGGTTTTAATATACAATTTGATAACAAACAAGTAGATATCTATTATGACGCTAAGTAATGAATCTGGTTTTATTTTTCATGGTTTAATTATACTAGATGATGATAACTCGATTAATAGTTATTATCTAAGTAGTTGTTTTTCTACTAATACTTCTTCTAGTAATTCTAACGTCGAAGAAACTCTATGTGGTGTGATAAAATAATGATAATAAAAGTAAAGAACTATCACCCTAACCAATCACGTTACTCACTGCAAGTATCACAGGTCGTACACAAGTTTTAATGATAAGTTAGATTCGTTCTCAGGGACTTAGTGTGTTATACGAATGGATTACAAGAAAGCGTAGTAAGAATTAGTATCAAGGAATTAAAGAAAATAAAAGTAATTTCTAATAATGGTGGGGAATAATGATTAAACTAAAGACAAGACAATAAATAAAGATGTAAGAATAAAATGAGAAATATAGCTTAGGTTTGCTTGTATGCACTTATCCTTCTATTTATTCTACTATTTATGAGGGTGATTAAAGCTCTTAAAGTAAGTATCCAGGATTCTATATTCCTCCTAAGTCCTAACCCCCTTCCGGGTGGACTTATGTGGTGTCCTAACAATTACCAGGGGACTTGGGTAAGGGGACCCTACGCAATGATCGATGGTTAAATTTCAAACCCTAATGACTATCTACTTAGCAAGCCCTTCTGGATTACTACCACACACTATACATTTATGTGGTGTTTCAAAAATTAGACACCCCTTCCAGGTGACCATCCAACTGCTATTAATGGGGTAGTCTATACTCGTGCATTAACAAGAACCACAATCAATAAATCAAAGCACATAAAACAAATATAAAGGTTAAAAAGCTATTAACAATTTAAAAAAGTTTTCCCAAACAAACTTAGATAGAAGAAAATAGAATTCAAAGATTATAAATATTCAAAACCCAAGCTATGGGAAATTCCCTTCATGCTGGATAGAAATAAACTAAAATAAAGATACATATTGTCATCTTGCTTCTCTTGAATGACTAAGGATTGATCTAAGGTTTAGAATTGAGCAAGGACATGTTTACAATGATAAGAGGGTGTATTTATAGGGGTTTAGAAGACCCTAGGTCGAAATATTGAGTAGAAGGCAAGTAATGTGAGTCCAAGTCCAACTCAAATTCGTTTTCTAAAATATCGGAGAGGATAAACACTGCTCACTGTTTTGATCATATCTCCTTCATTATTGAGACGATTATCGCCCACTTTATATCGAAACAACTACAACAGAAAGATCTATCTAAGTCTTTAATGGATCATCCAAATTCGTAGCCGATTTGAATTTATCTTCACTTTAGTAGAGATAGCTGCAGATTCTCAAATTTACTTGACAACTTTTTCTTTCCTAATCTATATCTACTTTCTTTTATCTCTTGATTCCTTCCATATTTTATTTCCTTATCTCTTTAGAAATTATTTTACATCTAATTATATTTTATAAACCTTAAGACTTTCAAATTATGACACAAATTAAACCAAATATGCTCTAAAATTAATAAATCATCAAATCAAGACAATAAATAAGAAGATGTCTAAATACGGGTAAAAATTCATAATTAATTAATCAAATACACCTAAAACGATTTCTCCAAGCTAGATTAATATATAAAGAATAGGGAAGAAATAGAGTAGATTAATTGATGAAAGTGAGGAAGAAAGGGAAGAAGAGAGTGATGAAGAAACAGAACAATAAATTCCTAAAGAACCCATTCAACAACAGAAACCTCCGCGTAGAAAGGTATGGGCTCAAATGACAAAGAGAGTTTTCGTTCCTTGGAATGATCAGGTTCGTGATAGAATTAATTATTTGAAGTTTGGTGAGGAGATGGATCTTCCTAAGGGTATTTTGAATAGTGCTTTTAAAGATTATGGTATTACTTGTGACAAGTTGGGTTGGAAAGAATTGAGATAGAGGAAGCTTGAGTATATTCCTACCTTGGTGCGAGATTTTTATGAAGGTATAGCCTTTTCTAAAGAAGTAGTCATGGTTCGCAAAAAGGTAGTTCCTTTCTCCGTTGAGCTTAATCGAAAATCGTTGAAATTACCCAACTTTACCGGACTATGCCCTTTCTAAGAATCCCTGAATGATCCTTCTTTCGATTATGAATCCCTTTGGGGGAAAGTACTTGTTAATGGGGCTCGCCCAATTCCCGAAGAAGAGAGGTATCCTGGACAAATGTATAGCAGTAACTTATTACCATGTGCTAAGGTGTGGTCACGTTTCATAATTCCACATTCTTCGGAATTAAACACATCTCGAAAGTGAAAAAGGAGCACCTTATATTTATCAAGTGTATTATTGAGGAGAAACTGATAGATGTTGCTCGTGTGATTTATGACATCATCATGGAGTTTGCAAGAGTTCCGACTACGCAACAAAATCTCAAGTTACCTTGTACCATCACTACTTTGTGTCTAGACGCAAAAGTCCCAAGTAGGAACGCAGAGATTGACGGTTTGGCAGTTGGAGAGAACATGACTTTAACTTCAATCCAGAATGCTCATGATGAAGTAATAAGAGCGGTAAGAACTCCTAGAGCTCCTCCAAAGAAAAAGATGCACACCGATCACGAGTTGGAAGCGAAAGTCAAGGTGTTGGAAGAGAACCAAGTGAAGATGATTGCTACTTTAGGGAACGTTACAAAAGAGTTGGAACTTATCCAAAACATGCTAATGGGGGTGAGCACCATTCAACACGCCACCTACGGTCTACTTACGAAGGATAAAGTTCATGGACGCAACACCAATGACCAGCCACGCGCTGGTTGAGATACGTTTTCTATCCCTTCCGCGTTTTAGTTTAGTTTAGTTTATTTTATTGCATTGAGTCTTTTTCGAGTCGTGGGGACACAACTCATTTTTCAGTTTGGGGTGGGGTTCATTGCCTCATCCCAGTTTTTATGTGTTATGTGTTTTTATTTGCTTTCAATAAAATAATTTCGGAGTTGCGATTGACTGCAAAAGATTTTAAGTGTCCCTTTAAGCATACTTTTAGTAAATCTATAATAGTAAATAGTGGACGTTAGGGAATAGTATAAAACACACTTATAATTGCATGCGAACATAGGTAATTGATAGGAAAAATTAATGAACAATGCACATGAAGTAAGCTTGTACTTAAGGAATATGTTTGGTGTGTAGAACGTGAAATCCTAATTAGTAGAGAACCCACTTAGATATGAACTAAAGACGAGCTATGTACTTAGGAAATTGATAGGGGCAGTTCTTTGATAGACAATTGTAGCCTTTTAGCTTGCTATCCCTTATAATAATTTTATCCGTCTTAGCCCAATTTTGAGCCTTAAGCCTTTTATTTTGTCGCCACGATATAATCCCATTATCCTTTAGATTATTAGGCATGACCAAATGACCCGCACTTGAATCACGATCCTGAGACCTGTCTCGAGCTTGAGTTTGGGGTGGAGGGTCCACATTTGGGAAATTACATTGGGAGGGTATTATATGTGTTTGTATTGAGGCACATATATTAAAAGATGATATTATTATTTGTAACCCTTTGCTGGGATTTGAAAAAGAAAAAAAATTATAAGAGACATGACCTTTCACATCAAAACGAGGGTCATGGGTATCTTGTACAAAAAAAAAAGAAATGAAAAAGAAGATAAAAAGAAAGAATAAAATAAACCGGCAAAGTGGAATATTTGGGAAATCATCTTAGTATATATTGGGTTGACATGGGGACGCAACATTAGCGCGTCAAATGGATTGAGTGGGAACATTATATGAGTGTAAACTCAAACTCGTGGACAGTTGTTGATGGTAAGTGAAGAGAGAGTGGTGGTCCTTTGTGTGTTCTAAAATAAATGCAAATGCTAATCGAACCACAACCGCAAGTGTACGGTTGTCCCAAGTAGTATAACTGATAAATCAGATTCGTTCCAAGGACGGAATGGTTGATCACAATGCTTACCTATTAATGATTGATGCACTTATGTAAACAAATAAAAGTAAAATGTTTGTTTGGTTTTGTTTATTAAAGCTAATGAATGAAAGACAAATTATAAATGCAAGTAAAAGCTAAGACGCAAGTAAAATAAGTGAAAACGCAATATGAGATGTAGCACTTGAGAACGCAAGGATCCTCCCAATCCTATTTCCTAACTTATGTTGTTTAAGGGCTAAATTAGTCAATTACAATGGTCGGGATTCTAAATTCCTTATACCCCCGTCAGGGTGGACTATAAGGCGATCCTAAAGTGTCACTAGTCCCGTCAGGGTAAATATGATCCACCGTTGGATGTTTAAGTGTTATTACCTCATTGGCCCTAGGATTAGCTAAGCTCGTCAGAATCATTAACTTCTATCCTAGATTCAATAAATATTTCCGTACCTAAACCCTCCGTCAGGATGATCCAATCGCCACTAATTGGAATAGCCTAGATACTAACACCTGTTCTTAGTTAGCTACTCCAAAAACAGTAAAATAACCTCAATTTATTGAAAAGAGTAAAAGCCCTAATTTAGTTTAATTCAATAAAAACCCAAATTCAACATTCGTTAATTAATAAAATTGGGATTCACCCATTGTTTGTTCTCAAGCACTATGAATTGTTTAGCTCATATTAAAACGAAAAACGAAATTAAAAATAAAGGAATTCATATTTGATTACAAAATTAAAGATAAGAAAAACCTAATTTCCGGAATAGGAATGACTACGAACGGAGATATAGACCCTCTCCAGCTCTTGTAGCTTCTTCTTCTTCCTTCCGTTGACTTCTCTCTGGTGTTTAATCTTGTAGAATGTGAATTGTCTTGACACTCTCTTCTAAGGATGAGTTGATTTGAAGAACAAATTGAGAGGTGAGAAATAATGAGGTCAAAATCTCCTTTTATAAGGTTAAAAACGGATTAGGGCTTGGACCTAATAATAAAACACTAATTAAATGTCCAAGCCCAATTTCTAAGCCCAAAATCCCGTAACTGCTGATACACCTTCACTAAAACGGATTTTCCCGATGCGTTATAACTCCGATTGACCTCATTCCAGTTGCTAAAGTTCCGTAACTCGATAAGGAATGATTTCTCTTCAAAGGTCAGCGGCTAAATCATCGCTTAAGCACCTCGAAATCAGCAATCTATGGCCTGGAAAATGGATTTTCAGCTCTAAAAATAATATCTTCGGGATTTCTTTTCAAGTCTTGACTCTATCTTTTGATATTTGACTTTCTCCTTGGATTCCTCTTCTAGCTAACATCTAAAACCTGTAAAATCTTCACTAAAAATACCAATATTACGCGCAAAAGCTTAATAAATAAAAAATGCTAGAAATAAAAGAGGAAAATCATATTATTGCATATTTAGTCCAAAAGTCTATCAAATTGATTAAATAAACACCAAAAATGATGTCTCCTAAGGGTCGAAAATAAGAACATTTAAGGAGACATCAAGACCCCCAACTCAAACCTTTGTCGTCCCGACAAAGCAAAACTAAAAACAAGGGGAGTGAAGTAGATGCAAGAGAAAATAGAAGCTAGCAAATAAACCCTAAAGCAATGCTAAAGATAAATCTCATATAGAAAACATTAAGAACTAACATATACATACACTAATAATGCAACATCAAACATAAATAATCTCAATCATAAAATTAAAGTCGCAATGCTTGAAGGTTACACTTGTACTCATCTCTGTATGATGGCTATAGGGTGGTCATTAATCCTAACTCGCTTTGAACGCTCCACCTAGTGTATTCCCTATCAACAGAATCATAAATTCACTATGCACTTAGGAATCACGAGGTCTTTATGGTTTTAATGATGGCTTAAGGACGGTATGGATGTATATTTGGTAAATTTGAAGTGAGCTTTTGGCTCTCTCCTCACTTACCATCAACAATGTCCTCGAGCTTGAGTTTACGCTCAAAAATGTTCTCACTCACCCATTTGACGCGCTAATGTTGCGTCCCCATGTCAACCCAATTAAAATTAAGATGATTTCCAAAAATATTCCACTTTGCCGGTTTATTTTATTCTTTCTTTTTATTTTCTTTTTCATTTCTTTTCTTCTTTTTTGTACAAGATACCCATGACCATCATTTTGATGTGAAAGGTCATGTCTCTTATAATATTTTTCTTTCTTTTTCTCTTTTTTTTTTTTTTTTTTCTTTTTCTCTATTTTCTTTTCAAATCCCGGCAAAGGGTTACAAATAATAATATCATCTACATTTTTGTGCCTCAATACAAACACATATAACCCCTTCCCAATGTATCTTCCCAAATGTGGTCCCACCACCCCAAACTCAAGCTCGAGACAAGTCTCAGGGTTGTGATTCAAGTGCGGGTCATTTGGTCATGCCTAATAATCTAAAGGATAATGGGCTTATATCGTGGCTACAAAAGAAAAGGCTTTAGGCTCAAAATTGGGCTAAGACGGATAAAATTATAATATAAGGGATAGCAAGCTAAAAGGTTTCAAATGGCTAACAAAGAATTGCCCCTATCATTTTCCTAAGTACATAGCTTGTCTTTAGTTCATATCTAGGTGGGTTCTCTACTAATTGGGATTTCACGTTCTACACACCAAACATATTCCTTAAGTACAAGCTTACTTCATTTGCATTGTTCATTAATTTTTCCTATCAATTACCTATGTTCGCATGCAATTGTAAGTGCGTTCTATATCAATCCCTAAATTCCACTATTTACTATCATTGATTCATCAAAAGTATGCTTAAAGGGACATTTAAAATCTTCTATAGTCAAACGCAACTCCGAAAATTATTTTATTGAAAACAATTAAAACAAATAAACACATAAAAACTGGGATGAGGCAACGAACCCCACCCCAAACTCAAAAATGAGTCGTGTCCCCACGACTCGAAAAGACTCAAAGCAATAAAATAATTTACACTAAATGAGAAAGGAAAGAAAACGTATCTTAACCAGCGCGAGGCTGGTGTCGGTGTTGCGTCCAAGTTGAGGTTTTGAATTCTTCTTCATCAATGGTTGCGTTTAAAGTGTTCTTCATCACCTCGAACTTCTTCAAATTTCCCACGTTTTCATTTATTACTTGCCCTCTAAGCATCATCTCCTCTATGAAAATCTTTCCTTAATACCCAATTCTCTTTCTTCACCATGTTCTTCGTACCTTTCCTAACCTTCATGGTCATCTCCGATGACCCCAAACTCAAAGCTTCAAGACCCTTGGATAAAATTGTGATTTTAGTGTTCTTGAAGGTTTGGGTTTGAATTATGGATTGTTTAGAGCTGGATCATGGATATTTCAAGGTTTGGGAAGGTTTAATGGATAAATTTTAGCTTTGGTGAAAGAAAACTTCGGATTAAAGTGTGAAGCTTTGGTATTTTGGAAGTTTAATGGTTTGATTGTGATCTTGGATGATGTTTAGAGGGAAGGATTGGTGGTATGATGTTGTTTTGATGATGATTCTAGGAGTAGTTGGAGGCTAGGATATAGGCAGAGGCTGGGTTAGGAAAGAAGCTAAAAATTTGTACTTTTTTTTTTTTTTTTACCTCTGACGCAAGCCTCTTGCGTCGTCGCTGACGCAGTGATCAGAAATTCCAGCTTCTTCGGCCGGCTAGCCGGCAGATACGCCGGCATGCCGGCGAAATGTCGATGGCGCATTTCAAGACGCAGCAACCTTGCGTCGTCGCTGACGCAAGGACCAGAAACTCTTCCTCCAGTTGGCCGGCTAGCCGGCGGATTCGCCGGCATGCCGGTGGATTTCTCGCTGGCGCGAATGGTGACGCAGCAATGCTGCGTCATCGCTGACGCAGTGGTCAGAGAGTTTGGGGGTCTTCAGCGTTTTTGGCCGGTATGCCGGCGTATCCGCCGGCTAGCCGGTCAAATCTGCTGTTGACTCCATAATTTTTTCGTTTTCTCCTCGTTTTGACCCCAAACTCATGACCCTTTTACCCCTGCAATCATCAAAAACAACTACCCTTCCTCATTTCTTAATAATAAACACTAAATTAACGAAAATCAAACTAATTTAAACTACGAATTTAAAAGACATGAAAGCAATTTAAAACATGGGTTGTCTCCCAAGAAGCACTTTTGTTTATTACGTCTTTAAGTTCGACGCGTTACCTTCCATGAAGATGGTATTGAGGCCTTTGCGGTGTTCCTCCGCTTAAACTCGCCTCTTCCTTGATGTAAAAGCTTAAGAACCTCCCCCTTATAATTTTATTTAATCGATCTCTGAAAGGGGGAGGGTAGTATCTCCGTTTCGCCTTTTTACTTTCATGACGAAACGTATTCTTCACCACACGATAGTAGATAACCGTCCTCAACGGTATAAGCTCATTTTCATTCTCATTAATCTCGTGTTCCTCTTTAAAGTGTGGTGGGTAAGTGCTCCTCCTTGCCGCTTTGCTCTCGCGGTGTAGCACCTTTCTTGCGTAGCACCTATTGATCATTTTTAGTAATAGAGGTGATTCCAATATTTTATCTCTAATGATGATTTGTGGTGGAGATAGTGATTGGTGGACTTTTTGTGGCTGAGGTTCAATTTCTATTGTATTGTGAACTTTGAATTCTTCGGTGGATACCTCAACCACTTCACATTCGTCTTCGCTTTCAACCCAATCTTCCACTATTACTTCATCATATTCTTGATGTGGAATCTTACTAATCTCGATCACCTCTTCTTCTTGTTCGCGTTCAGTATATTGATCAGGTGCACGCACCATAGGAATAGCGGTATCAGCTTCAATTTCTATGATTTTCGTTGCTATTCCTTCTTCCACCATGCTAATAGAATTGTCAACCACATGGTGGTCTTCATTTATAACCGGCATGATGGTCATATCACTATCACTAATATCTTCCTTCAACACCTCCTCCTCAACTACTTCTTCCAGTTGATCTCTTCCATCCCTCGGGGGAGTGGAATCTTCATAAGACATACTACCAGTTTCAACTAAGTTAGGAGGGTTGTTTCGGGCAGCCATTTCATCTAAGCTCTGTTGTATGAGTGCATGGGTGGCTTTGAATTCCTCGTCTCTTTTCTTACGTTCTGGCTCTCCTGCCTGAAATTCCTCGAGTAGGCGATTGGCTTTTTCTAGTAGTATATCATGCTGATTTTGATGAGGTGGATACTGTTGAATGTTTTCAACCCAATGGTGGTTCCATACTTGTTCTTGTTGATAGTGATATGGCGTTTGTTTTTGATTATTCCCGATCCATTGATTGTTCCATCCTTGCTCTTGCGGGTATTGATAAGGTTGTTGGTAGAAGTTACTACCCCATTGTTGTTGTCCCGAAGAGTCTTCCCAATAGTCGTATGGATCGGGATCTGGGTAAAGTCCTCTATACATCTTTAATTAAATTTCTTGATCATTACCTGAATAAATCACCTGTAAAAACAAAACAAAACAAACACAAGCGTAAAACGGAAAAATAAAAATAAATGCAACTATCACTAAAGGATAAACACCGTGGTCACACGCTACCGTCCCCGGCAGCGGCGCCAAAAACTTGGTGGTCCTTTGTGTGTTCTAAAATAAATGCAAATGCTAATCGAACCACAACCGCAAGTGTACGGTTGTCCCAAGTAGTATAACTGATAAATCAGATTCGTTCCAAGGACGGAATGGTTGATCACAATGCTTACCTATTAATGATTGATGCACTTATGTAAACAAATAAAAGTAAAATGTTTGTTTGGTTTTGTTTATTAAAGCTAATGAATGAAAGACAAATTATAAATGCAAGTAAAAGCTAAGACGCAAGTAAAATAAGTGAAAACGCAATATGAGATGTAGCACTTGAGAACGCAAGGATCCTCCCAATCCTATTTCCTAACTTATGTTGTTTAAGGGCTAAATTAGTCAATTACAATGGTCGGGATTCTAAATTCCTTATACCCCCGTCAGGGTGGACTATAAGGTGATCCTAAAGTGTCACTAGTCCCGTCAGGGTAAATATGATCCACCGTTGGATGTTTAAGTGTTATTACCTCATTGGCCCTAGGATTAGCTAAGCTCGTCAGAATCATTAACTTCTATCCTAGATTCAATAAATATTTCCGTACCTAAACCCTCCGTCAGGATGATCCAATCGCCACTAATTGGAATAGCCTAGATACTAACACCTGTTCTTAGTTAGCTACTCCAAAAACAGTAAAATAACCTCAATTTATTGAAAAGAGTAAAAGCCCTAATTTAGTTTAATTCAATAAAAACCCAAATTCAACATTCGTTAATTAATAAAATTGGGATTCACCCATTGTTTGTTCTCAAGCACTATGAATTGTTTAGCTCATATTAAAACGAAAAACGAAATTAAAAATAAAGGAATTCATATTTGATTACAAAATTAAAGATAAGAAAAACCTAATTTCCGGAATAGGAATGACTACGAACGGAGATATAGACCCTCTCCAGCTCTTGTAGCTTCTTCTTCTTCCTTCCGTTGACTTCTCTCTGGTGTTTAATCTTGTAGAATGTGAATTGTCTTGACACTCTCTTCTAAGGATGAGTTGATTTGAAGAACAAATTGAGAGGTGAGAAATAATGAGGTCAAAATCTCCTTTTATAAGGTTAAAAACGGATTAGGGCTTGGACCTAATAATAAAACACTAATTAAATGTCCAAGCCCAATTTCTAAGCCCAAAATCCCGTAACTGCTGATACACCTTCACTAAAACGAATTTTCCCGATGCGTTATAACTCCGATTGACCTCATTCCAGTTGCTAAAGTTCCGTAACTCGATAAGGAATGATTTCTCTTCAAAGGTCAGCGGCTAAATCATCGCTTAAGCACCTCGAAATCAGCAATCTATGGCATGGAAAATGGATTTTCAGCTCTAAAAATAATATCTTCGGGATTTCTTTTCAAGTCTTGACTCTATCTTTTGATCTTTGACTTTCTCCTTGGATTCCTCTTCTAGCTAACATCTAAAACCTGTAAAATCTTCACTAAAAATACCAATATTACGCGCAAAAGCTTAATAAATCAAAAATGCTAGAAATAAAAGAGGAAAATCATATTATTGCATATTTAGTCCAAAAGTCTATCAAATTGATTAAATAAACACCAAAAATGATGTCTCCTAAGGGTCGAAAATAAGAACATTTAAGGAGACATCAGAGAGCCAAAAGCTCACTTCAAATTTACCAAATATACATACCACACCGTCCCTAAGCCTACGCTAAAACCGTAAAGTCCTCGTGATTCCTGAGTGCATAGTGAATTTATGATTCTGTTAATAGGGAGTATACTAAGTGGAGCGTTCAAAGCGAGTTAGGATTGAGGAACACCCTATAGCCATCATACAGAGATAAGTACAAGTGTAACCTTCAAACATAGCTACTTCAATTTTATGACTGAGATTATTTGTGTTCGATTTTGTATGATAGGTCTATGTGTATACTAGTTTCTAGGGTTTTGCTATATGAGATTTATTTTAAGAATTGCTCTAGGTTTATTTGCTAGCTTCTATCTTCTCTTGCAATGACTTTCTCCCCTTTGTTTAAATTTTACTTTGTCGGGACGACAAAGGTTTGAGTAGGGGGTCTTGATGTCTCCCTAAATGTTCTAATTTTATGCCCTTAGGAGACATCATTTTTGGTGTTTATTCGTTCATTTTGATAGACTTTTGGACTAAATATACAATAATCTGAATTTCCTCTTTATTTCTAGCATTTTTAATTTATCAAACTTTTGCGTGTAATATTGGGTATTTTAGTCAAGGCAAGGAAGCAGAAAAGCTACAGAGCTGGAGACGGTCTATATCTCCAAATCACAACTAATCTAATTCCGCAATTAGGTTTTTCTTTTATTTCTGTAAAACAATATGAACAGTTTTATTTCTTTTAATTTGGTTTTTCGCATTAGTATGAGCTAATCTAATTAAGTGCTTGAGAACGCATAATGGGTTAATCCCAATTTGATTTTGTTTCATATGTTTGAATTTGAGATAATTATTATTTAAATCAAATTGGGTAAATTATATTTTTCTTTGATTTGCACTTTATTTACTATTATTGACCTTATAAATTGATAATAGGATTTAGTATCTAGGCTATTCCAATTAGTGGCGATTGGATCACCTTGACGGGGGGTCTGGGTACAGAACTAATTAACGCATATAGGTTAGAAATTATTTGACTCTGACGAGCTTAATTAAACCTATGGCCTATTGGGTAAATTAGACTTAATCACTTGAGATTGGACTATAATCACCCTGACGGGGTTTGTAGCACTTGAGAGTAGCTCCTTAGTCCACCCTGGCGGGGCTAAGGAGAATTCTGAGTCCCGACCAATATAAATTTACCAATTTGTCCCTTAAACAATGTATGAAATGAATGTTAATTAGGAGAAATCCTTGCGTTTCTCAAGTACTGCCTTCTTATCTTGCGTAAACACTTTATTTTCTTGCGTCTAGCTAATTACTTGCATTAATTTAGTATTTTACTTTATTGTCTTAGCATTAGAAAACCAAACAAACAATTCTCAAAATCAATTACTTGTTTTCACGTGCAATTAACTACTATCTGATAAGCATTAGAGTCAACCATTCCGTCCCTGAGAACGAATCTGTATTATCACTTATATTACTTGGGACAACCGTACACTTGCGGTTGTGGTTCTTTTATCCTTATTTGCATTTATTTTAGAACACACAAAGGACCACCAGGTATTGGTACCATAAATTGATATAACTTCATTATGGGAGAGCGGAAGAATGAAAGAATAAAATAAATAAATAAATGTAATTATATTTTTTATTTTTTGTCCGCCAGAAGTTATAAAATAGAAGTTATTATTTTTGAATTTTTAAGTTCAAAATTATAGGAGTTGAGATATCAGACATGAGTATATCTGATAAAATGTCTAATTATTCACTACTCTACAATATAGAGTTTGTTCAAAAGAAGGTTTTCAATTCATTTTCGATAAACGCTTCTTTTATTTTTCTTTTTCATTTGTACTTCACAAAATATATACTAATCAATATTAGAGGCACTAAGGTGGTGAACCAGAGATCTATCTTTTAGTAAAAAAAATGAGATTATTATCTAAGGGCTCTTGAACATACCACCCCAAGACACAACAAAACCAGCTGGATATACTCTTCTTACTAAAGGCCTCAAACAAAAATTAACACTATAGACCAAAAATCAAATTACCTTGTTACCCTCTTTTGTTTTTTGTTTCCCTATATATATATTAATTATTTCAGTTATTATTTTTAAAATACTAAATTTCATCATCTCTCCTCTCTACTTTTCCAATCTCATGTTACAACTTTTTCATGGCTTCTAGGGTTTCTCTCTCTTTCTCCATATGGATCCGGGCGAGTGAAGACAACCATGGAGTTAGACCGGTGATGACAGCACCTTCGTGTTTTTGCTGACGTGAGCCTCCATCATCGTCGGAGTAGAGTCCAGCAGCGCCGCCTATTCGTGGTGGAGATCTGGCCGACCACTATTTCACCCTCTTTCTCAATCTCCATTCAAACCTCCCAGTGAAGCACAACAAATCTCCGGTGTATTCTTCACGACTCGCGAAACCCTTGCTCGCGGTGGTAGCTAGTGACTAGCGAAACTCTTCTTAGATCTCCTGGTGGTTCGAGGTGGTGCAGCGGGGGTGACGAAGCTTGGTTCGCAGGTGTTCAAGCTTCGTGAAGTTGGAGCTCAGATCTGCCATGGATTTAGTTTCGTTCATGTTCAAGCTTCGAAGGTGGACAGATTCAGACTGTGCTCAGCAAGTTCGAACCATGCTCAGCAAGTTCGAACCATGCTAAGCAAATTCGAACCATGCTCAGTAAGTTCGAACCATGCTCAGCAAGTTCAAAGCTAAATTAGATTACTTATTTCCAAAAATGTAATAGATTTGTGTTAGATTAGATTACTTTTTTTTCCAAAAAGTTGTGAAATGCTGGTTTTGTGATTTGCTCAGATTTTTTGTTAAATGCTCAGAAGTTTTTGTGAAATGCTCAAAAGTTTTAATTTTGTGCTCAGAACTTTTGTGAAATGCTTAGAAGTTTTTTGAAATGAGCATACGAGCATGCTCAGTACTTTATGCTCCGAACTTTTTCTATGCTCATTAAAATATACTCAGAAATTTTTTCGACGGTTGTCGGCGGTGGTCGGTGGTTGTGGCCGGAGTTGAAAATTATTGATTGTTAATGAAGGAGGAGAGAGAAAAAATGATAAAGGAGGTGAGAGATTAATGGTAATGGAGGAAAGAGAATAATGGTAATAGAAGAGAGAATAATCTATTTTTTTTGTCTTATATATACTATAAGGGTAATAATGACATTTGTAGGAAAGAGGAATCACTTGGTTCCCATGTAGCACTAAAATGTTCCTCAAGTCCTCTTGAGTAATTGACTCTCAAAAAATTCAGGCTGTAAAACTTTTTGACTGTGTATTATGAATTTCGCTACTCTTCAAAGATAACACAATTATAATATCTTGTTATTTAATTCTAATTTATATTTAAATACGTTATCAAAGTCTATATCTACTCAGATAAAAATTTTACAAAATTTTATAGGGTTATATGATATATCAAGCAAGCAGGGGCGGAGCCAGGATTTTTTATTAGGGTGGCCAAGGGGGTTCGGGGGCAACGCCCCGAAAAAAAAAATTTGCCTTAAATTTCTTTATAAGTCAATATATTATGTAAAATGGCAAAATAGGTCCTTATATTATACAAAATAGCACTATAAATCCTTATATTTGTAAATATTGAAATATAAGTCTCGTTATTATTATTTTTTAAATTAATTACTTTATAAGTTATTTTAAAAAAAAAAAAACATATATTATATGTAAAAAAAATTAAAAATCATATAATTAAAGTAATTTATAATCTAATAAAATAAATTTTAAAAGTTAGGGGAGCCAAATGAAAATTTAGGAATTATTTACTTATAAATATAATTTTTTTTTAATGTTAGTTGTATTTTTCTTTTTTAGAAAATTTAGAGAGGGCCATGGACCCTCTCAACTCCATCTACCTCCGCCCCTGCAAGCAAGTGAGAAAAAAAAGGTAATTTTTATGGAGGCGTGTATGCATGAGGAGGCGTGTATATTTCCTATGGGATTAGTCCGCGTAAGCTGGCCCGGACACCCATACATCGAGAAAAAAAAAAAAAAAGTGAGGAAAAAAAAAGGTAATGTAAACTTTTTGTCCATTGCATAGTTTTCCTTGTGAAAATTAGCCCGCAGAAGAGTATTTTATGGAGATAATCACGTGAACATAATATTTATGATTTAAAAAAGAACTTGTATAATGATTTTGCAGTTTGCATGGTAAATATGCACATGACTTCTTTTCTTGTAATTACTCTATTACATGTTGACAGAAAAAAAAAAAAGACTATGCTACTGATACATCTCATATAGTCATATATTACTATATGACTTTAATTTTCAGAAAATGTTAAGTTTTTTTATAATATTAGAGAGTTTGTAAATTGTATTAGTAGATTTAAGAAAGGTTGTAATATTAAAATCTCTTTTGTAAGAAGGTCAAAAAATTGTTGTGCAGATTGGATAGCTAAACAGGAAATTGAAGACTTCTTATTTAGTTTTTGGAAATTTTTTCCATTTTCCAAGCTTGCTTTTCTTTTAGCTGCTGACTTTAACCCTACTAGGATAGGATGATGTAATTTTTAAAATTTTAAATCTATGCTTTTTCCGATAAAAAAATATATATATTACTATCTTTCATGGGTTATGCTTTAAAATATCTACTAACGGCATAATAAAAAGAAAAGTGGGATTTGAATAAGAAAGTCAAGGGATAAGAAGATCTGATCTACTTTTTGGAGGTTTGACAAAAAAAAAAGATCTACTTTTTGGAGGTTTGACAAAAAAAAAAGATCTACTTTTTGGAGAAGAAAAAAGAGTATCTACTACTTTGATGTGTAAAAGAAAAGAAAAAAAGGAACCATACGCTGTTTCACTCTGAATACTAAAAAAAAATGATTATGTATGCAATTGTTATGTATCAATCCTATTTTGATTAATATTTTAAGTATTTTAAATGAATATGTGTATCTAACCTTTCAAACCAGGATTATATTTCTGAAATAAAAATATAGTAAGCTGGGATTTTACAAAATATTATATAGATTAAATTATAATCTTATAAGTGAGAAAAATAATAAATTATTAATTTAATATCGTGATTTATGATTTACTGGTTAAAATTTCATTTCTTGAAGCAGATGGATCTACATTCCATGAAGTGAATGTAAACAGATTCCAATTTTTAGGAAAATAGATATGGTGGTGCCTAAAAATCGAATGGACTACACGTTGTCTTCACATGTTAAAAATCATTCCCTAATTCAATAAAAATGTGTTTTTGAAAAAAAATACAACATCTTTAATATATAAGAGAAAGAAACAAATTTTAATTTTACCATGAAACAAAACAGGATCAAGCCTAATTATTTTTCAAATAGAATAATCAGGTTTCATTTAATTCATTTGAAATAATAAAATTATATATTGCTATTTTTTTATACTTTAATTTAGTATTTTAATTAGTTTGTGATTTATATATTGTATTGTAATAAGTTTATGTTTTATATTCATTTTTTGTATTGTAATAAGGTTATGATTTATATTTTTTAGACTAAATTTTATTCATTGAAATGAATGACCCTTTCCTAAAGTAGATGCATTTCTGGAAGAAAATGCAACGTCTTCCAATATATTTAGAATTAAAGTCATGATGACTCAAACTCCAACCGAGGTTGAAATCCTTAAAGAATCAACATCTAGTTCATTAGTGGTCTGAATACTACCAAAAAAATAATTTTCTTACACCAGACATGAAATAAAAAGAAATATCATGAAAGGAAAATATTGTGGAAAATGAATCATCAAGAAATGATAACCATGAATGTTATTGATATGTTGAAACTATATACTGATCACATTCGTCGTATGCTAAACTATTTCACCGATCTAATTAAAGTTTTGGATACCAAAAAGTTATGTTAACTTGTGATACAAAATTGGCACATTATATGATATTAATAATTCTTGAAGAAATTTACTAAATCTAAGTATTTTTGTACCGATTTTTATTTTGTATAAACCACAAGTGTGTGTAACAATATATATCTTTCCATTATTTCTTGAAAGCCACTAGAATCGTGTATTAGAAAAGTTTCCTACTATTTCTTCTGAGTTGTATTATATACATATTCGAGTAGTTAAAACACACATTGTGTTGTGCAAAAGAAAATATATTACAATCCAAAGAATTTTGTATCATGATATGATTGACTTGGTGATTCAGGGACAGTAAGTCGAATGATAGTGAATTTACTTCGGCTCCACTTAAAATAACCAGAAGTTTCTTTTGACAAGTGACTACCCATATGTTTAATGTTCTCTAGTAAATTTGACTATAAGACTATCTCAACCAATAGTCGAGACTTATGTTATTTTTTATTTTATTTCTATTATTCGATATCTTGACACCCTAAAGGTGATATTTAAAACACGTTTTGCAGAGTGCTAATTTTCTGAGATAATATATCTCTTTTTAGAACGGAGAAAACCGGAACCTGAAGTATTGTGTGGCATAACGTGGAGTACAATTTATTGTCCCATCGCTATACACGAACTAAAGAATCGGAACTTGAAGTTTAAAAGAGGATTCAGTTACGAAGTTTGTAAATAATATACCAAATGCATTCACGGACAAATTAAAAATTTTAAAATCCCATAAATTTACTGCTAACACTCCAATAAAGATTATTTTTCTAGAAGGACATATAACATATTCCAGCAAATGTATTTAACCAACACATGAAGTGTGTTATAATATATCTAACTTATGCATGAAGCGTGGTGGACCTGTAATACATCTAAACAACGCATGCAGCGTGGTAAATCTATAACGCGTAGAACCAACACATGAAGTGTGGTAAACCTGTTGATTTAAAATATGCCATGCCCTGAAGAAAGAAATATCATGAGTAAATGACAAAATAGTAAATATCATGAAATATACACAACCATGTAATACGACAAGAACTATTGAGCCAACTAATGGTCGAACAAGCATTACTCCTAAAGGAAGAGATGGTCCCTAAAGAGGCTAAAGTACCTGATAAAAAAAGCCATGTAAATTAGTCATCTACCAAAATTATATATCGTGAGACATATAATGTGATTGATATATTTTCTCACATTATGCCTCTTCAAAAAAATTAAAAGGACCCTAGACCACAAAGTAGAGAATATATATCGATAAAATATAATTGGTCATACGAGATTTTTTTATGTATAGCCCAGCTTGATCACATAGGTTTATGTAGAAACCTAGAATTAACTATGTGGAGACGTCCTAATTCTCACGTAATGCATACAACGATGTAGGGTTTTACTTTTTGTGAACTCTTGAAGAGTCTACTATGATAAGGAAATCACCAAGATAAATGTCATGATACTTGGATTGATATTAATGTTCTTAATGAACACAGGTTTCTGAAGCACAAGTACCTAAAGCATGATAGGTGCCTGAAACACTTAGAGCATCTAAAAAATTAAATTTTCGGAGAACGAGAAGTGCTTGGAGCATAAAATATTCCTAAAGAACATAAAATGCATGAAGCTTAATAGAAAAATATTTACTTTTATAACATGAAGCAGCTAGCATGGATTACTTCCTCACAAATCATGTGGAGATTATTATCATTCATGATCAAGCGACTATCAAAGATTATTTCATGATATGTCAAAGTATATTTCAGCAAAGGATTTCTACAGTAAATTCAAGGACGTTTGCAACAAATTTGTTTAGGCGAGAATCTAGCAGATTCATCATTTAAAGCTATATTGTATACTTATATTAAATTGTGGGCTCAAAAATGTATTGCGTGATTCAAAATAATTGTTGTAATAAGGCGTGTAAAAATGAACGGGGGACGGTATTTGTGCGTTTTACTCTTTTTTCTTCACTAAGGTTTTCCCCACAGAGTTTATTCTAGTAATATTTTAGCGACACATGCCAAATATCTAATATCATAAACAAAACAATATACAACTACCTAGATTTACTCAATATATATTTACCAACAATAATATTCGACTACAAGCTCACCAGTAAAGAAGACATAATTAGAAAAATTTGACGTCTTAATGAAGAGCGGGGGGGGGGGGGGGGGGGGGGTGGGGGGGGGGGTGAGGGTGGTAATATATCGACATTATGTACTTTTTTTCCTTCATCAAGTTTTGTTCCAATAAAGTTTCTTGATAAGGTTTTAATGATGCATATCTTTCACTAGATATCCACTGTTATGAATTATGTAATTATTGATGGATATTTCTTTATAAAGTCATAGCGTGTACAAATGATTTGCAGCAACTTATGATGAATCAAACAGCTGATGTAGGCAGTTGTTCATCAGTTTGAGCCTCGCAGCAGTTGAAGTTAGTAGATGCGCAACTATTTATATTTTTCTATATATAGTACGGTATCATATTATATTATAACTAATTTGAATTTTACAAAGTAATAATACGAAATTATATTTTTCTATATTTCTAGATATTGTTGTTAATTAATAATTTTAGGATTATTGCCCAAGAAACACCTCAAGATAGAATTAATTCCCGCTCACACCAACCATAATTTTTTGCCCATAAAAGACCACATAAATTTTGTTTTTTCCTTTTCTTTTCCATAAAATGAGTCGTTTGAGTTATGGGAAGCTTCCCACTACTCAAAGTTTGAGTAGTGCGAAGTTTCCAATTACTCAGACTTTGAGTAGTGGGAAACTTCCCATTACTCGTTGCTCTTTAAAAAAGACGGTGTCTTTTATGGTCAAGGATGTGGGGTGGCAGGTGCCTATTGGGCATTAACCCATAATTTTAAAACATGACAAGATTATTTCTACATTATTATTTATAGTCAAGATTATTGTAATATTATGTAGGGTCTAATAATATTCTCTAGCTTATAAATAAACAATCGATAGTTTTCGATTAAGGAAAGAGAAAGCAATTTCTAGCTCGTCCACAAACAGCCATTTCTAGATTGTAATTATTTTTCATAAACAATCTAGTCCACAAATAGCTTTCGGGCAAACAAGAATAATTTCTAGCTTGTCCACGAATAGCCATTACAGATTGTTAATTAATTCTATAAACAATTTTGATCACAAAATGGATTCAGCTGGTGCTATGGTTTCAACACTCCTGAATTCCACCTCGTTATCTATCCTAATAGCATTGTTTTTCCTCACAAAATTCATCTACAAAACGATGGTGAATGAAAAGAAGCTTGCCTTACTTCCTCCGGGGCCAAAACCATTCCCTATGGTAGGATCCCTTTTTCAGATGTTAAGAAATAAGCCTACTTTTAGATGGATAAATAAACTCATGGTCGATATAAAAACTGAAATAATGTGTATTTATATTGGACAAATTCCTGTGATCGTTGTCACTTCTCCTGAACTCGCTCGTGAGTTCTTGAAAGAAAACGACGCCACTTTTGCATCAAGGCCCCATTGTGTTGCAGCAGAGCTTGCAAGCGGTGGGTACCTATCAGCTATTCTTAGCCCTTTTGGTGATCAATGGAAGAAGATGAGGAAAATTGTCTCTTCTGAGGTTCTTTCACATGCGAGGTTTCGCTGGCTCCAAGAAAAAAGAGACGAGGAAGCGGATCACCTTGTACGCTTCGTATACAAACAATGTATGAGTCCCGTAACATCAGGCATAGTAAATCTTAGAACTGCAACTAGACATTATTGCGGGAATGTAATCCGGAAGATTACCTTTAACAAGAGGTTTTTTGGAAGCGGTGGGGAATTTGAAGGACCAGGTGCAGAAGAAGAAGAGCATGTTTCAGGAATCTTCACTATTATTGATATTATTTATGCCTTTAGTATTTCAGATTACTTTCCATGGCTAAGGAGATTCGACCTTGATGGTCATCAAAAGATCACTAGAAAAGGTATTGAAGGTGCAACTAAGTACTGTTGAGATATAAAATCTCATTAATAGAATGTCTTCTCCTAATGGTTCGAACTGTTGGTTGAGTTGGCAATTTAACATGGTATCAGAGCTCTCAGGACCTTGAGGTCCTGGGTTCGAGTCTCTCGACCGCCACCCACTTTATTCTGCACGTGCAAGCTTAGCTCTTCTCCTAAAGCCTTCTATGGGCACTCTTCTCCTAAGCCTTCTATGGGCTCTCTTCTCTACTAAGCTTGCACGTGAGGGGGCGTGTTGAGATATAAAATCTCATTAATAGAATGTCTTCTCCTAATGGTTCGAACTTTTGGTTGAGTTGGCAATTTAACAAGTACCAACACCCTATAATTGATGAAAGGATCAAGATGTGGAAAAAAGGATTAAGAACTGAGCAAGATGATATTCTCGATGTTTTAATCAACCTCACTGATGAACAAGGCCAACCTTTATTAACAACACAAGAAATCAAAGCTCAAGTCACTCTAAGTTCTCTCTAGATCTCTCTCACACACACACACTCTCTCTCTCTTCTAATAAAATCAACAAATAAATATTTAAATTACAGGAACTCATGTTAGCTGCAGTAGACAATCCATCAAACGCTACGGAATGGGCATTTGCAGAGATGCTAAATCAACCAGAATTGCTTCAAAAGGCTTGGGAAGAATTAGACACGGTGGTTGGAAAGGAAAGATTAGTTCAAGAAAGTGATATTCCTCGGCTAAACTTTATCAAAGCATGTGTAAGAGAAGCATTCCGTTTACATCCAATTGCACCTTTCAATGTACCACGTGCTGCTCTTTCAGATGTTAATGTAGGTGGTTATTTCATTCCAAAAGGAAGCGTTCTTTTGCTTAGTCGTCCTGGACTAGGTAGAAATCCTAAGGTTTGGGATGACCCTTTGAAGTTCAAACCTGAACGTCATCTCAAAGACGATGGATCTGAAGTTGTTGTCTTTGAACCAGAATTAAAAATGTTGTCATTTAGCATAGGAAGACGTGGATGTGCAGGTACGTGATAAATTGAATCTGGACATGATTAAAGTTATCAGAAATTATTTCTAATTAAGTTTTACTTCCATTCTTAATAATTATTGATGAATATACATTTTCTGCATGCATTACTTTGCAACGTCATGCTAATTTGAGCAATATTGTTTTGTCTTCTACAGCTGTGACGTTGGGATCTACTATAACTGTAATGTTGTTGGCTAGGCTCCTTCAAGGCTTTGATTGGAGTTTACCACCTGGTGTGTCGAGCATTGGACTGAAGGAGAACGAATGAGATATGTTTCTTGCTGACCCTGTTTATGCAATTGCAAAGCCAAGGTTGCCTAAGAATGTTTACCTTATCGATTGAAGATTGAACTAACTTTTTAGGGTAATAATATATACCAACCAAAATTATACCACCCAAATACCAACGTGGCGAATTGATTAGTTACAATTTTTTTATTAAATCATAAAAATAAATAGATTAAACCCAACCAATTCACGCCATGTCATTGAGTGATATTTCGGTAGTATATATATCATTACTTTTTGGATATTATGATTTTAGATGGTATGTATTATTACTCAACTTTTTAAATATATATATATATATATTATATATACGAAGTACTATCTTGTATTATCATCCTTTATGTCTAATGAGATTGAGTAATGATATATATCGGCCCTTACCAGAAGATATTAATATATAGACTATATTGTTTTCTGATGAAATATCGCAAGTATTTTAAGAAATTTTATTATTTTGAGTTGAAATATGCATGACTAATGTACTCTTGATGATACGGCCAATTTAACAAAAACAGAAATTACTTTTGATATCCATTATTTGCTCTAGTGAAACGGTAAAATATATGTTACTATTATTTTTTTGTCAAATAAGAAACAAGTTAACAATAATTACACAGGTTTAAAAAGTTAAAGGCGCATGAGATTGTAAAATCATTCTATTGATATAGATTAAAATATTCTGTTTAGTGCATTTAGCGAGGACATCTGCTGTTCTATTCAATTTCATGCTAATATGACATACATTCTAATCTTTAAATTTAGAAAGCCAGTTCTTCATTTCGGCAACAAACGGGTAAATTTGCCAACGAAAACCTGAATCATAAAGAATGTCTTGAACAAGTTCAAGGTTATCGGAGTAAAACGAAACACTCCGATGATTGAGGAATGCTGACTTCCTCATTGCAAGTAAAAGAGCCCAACTCTCCCCTATAATGGGGCTATCAATACGACATCTCTTTGTTATCTTCTTTGTTATTATACCATTTTGTATTAACTCCAACAACAGCAATGCTAGCAGGTTCCCACTCTTTAGTGAACGAAAAATGACTTTTTATTAAACATGACATTCAGTAGGAAAAGATTGGCAATTAAACATCTATATGAATATAATCTGAAATTTGGTACTCTTGTCGAGGTAAAACCACTTCCTTTCCGAAAAGCCACGATCAAACCACCACCTTTCTTTTTAACAGATTAACGAATTAAGTGAAAGGCGGTGATTTGACCATGGTCTTTCAGAAAGGCGGTGGTTTAACCATAGCTAGAAAATCAAATTTCAGATTATATTAATATAAACGCTTATTTGCCAATTTTTTTTATATAAATAGTGTTATATTTAGAAAAACTTTACTAAAAGTGGTACACTTTTCTCATAGCTTATAACATTATGATGCTAACATTTCTTTTCACGTTAATAAAGTTTTATAATCATTAAATCATCAATATCCTGATTTTACTAATCCTTGTTTGGGGTCAAGTGATTTACCAACTCAGACCTCTACTTAACAATTTCTAAATTTAATCGTACAGATCCTGATAATGTATCACACTGACACTTAACTCAATTTTCAACCATGCATAATGCACATGATTATTTCTTAAAACATGTGTGGCCAAGAATTTATATTTGTGGAGGACTAAAGGAAAATTCTGAAAGTTTTATATCCATGACTTCAGTATGTTCAGAAAACACATAATGATTGAGCTTATTCGAAAATCATTGAAATTACCAAACTTTACTGGACTATGCCCTTTCCAAGAATCCCTTAATGATCCTTCTTTCGATTATGAATACCTTTGGGGGAAAGTACTTATTAATGGGGCTTGCCCAATTCCCAAAGGAGAGAGATACCCTGGACAGATGTAAAGTAGTAATTTGTTACCATGTGCTAAGGTATGGTCCAGTTTCATAATCCCAACCTTCTTCGGAATTAAACACATATCGGAAGTGAAGAAGGAGCATCTTATGTTTATCAAGTGTATTATTGAAGAGAAACCTATGGATGTTGCTCGTGTGATTTATGATACCATCATGGAGTTTGCAAGAGTTCCGACTTCGCAACAAAATCTCAAGTTCCCTTGTACCATCACTACTTTGTGTCTAGACGCAAAAGTCCCGCGTAGGAACGCAGAGATTGACCATGTGGCAGTTGGAGGAACATGGTTTTAACTTCAATCCAGAATGCTCATGATGAAGTAATAGAAGCGGTAAGAACTCCTAGAGCTCCTCCAAAGAAAAAGATGCACACCGATCACGAGTTGGAAGCGAAAGTCAAGGTGTTGGAAGAGAATCAAGTGAAGATGATTGCTACTTTAGGAAACATTACGAAAGAGCTGGAACTTATCCAAAACATGCTAATGGGGGTGAGCACCATTCAACACGCCACCTACGGTCTACTTACGAAGGATACAGTTCATAAACGTAACACCGATGACCAGCCACGCGCTGGTTGAGATACGTTTTCTATCCCTTCCGTGTTTTAGTTTAGTTTATTTTATTGCGTTGAGTCTTTTTCGAGTCGTGGGGACACGACTCATTTTTGAGTTTGGAGTGGGGTGCGTTGTCTCACCCTAGTTTTTATATGTTATGTGTTTTTATTTGCTTTCAATAAAATAATGTCGGAGTTGCGATTGACTGTAGAAGATTTTAAATGTCCCTTTAAGCATACTTTTAGTAAATCTATGATAGTAAATAGTGGACTTTAGGGAATAATATAAAACGCACTTAGAATTGCATGCGAACATAGGTAATTAATAGGAAAAATTAATGAACAATGCAAATGAATTAAGCTTGTACTTAAGGAATATGTTTGGTGTGTAGAACGTGAAATCTTAATTAGTAGAGAACTCACTTAGATATGAACTAAAGACGAGCTATGTACTTAGGAAAATGATAGGGGCAGTTCTTTGTTAGCCATTTGTAGCCTTTTAGCTTACTATCCCTTATAATAATTTTATCCGTCTTAGCCCAATTTCGAGCCTTAAGCCTTTCTTTTGTCGCCACGATATAAGCCCATTATCCTTTAGATTATTAGGCATGACCAAATGACCCGCACTTGAATCACAATCCTGAGACCTGTCTTGAGCTTGAGTTTGGGGTGGAGGGGCTCCATATTTGGGAAATTTCATTGGGAAGGGATTATATGTGTTTGTATTGGGGCACAAAAAGTAAAAAGATGATATTATTATTTGTAACCCTTTTCCGGGATTTAAAAAAAAAAGAGAAAAAGAAAAATTATAAGAAACATGACCTTTCACATCAAAACGAGGGTCATGGGTATCTTATACAAAAAAAGAGGAAAAGAAATGAAAAAGAAAATAAAAAGAAAGAATAAAGTAAATCCAGAAAAGTGAAATATTTTTGGAAATCATCTTCGTATAACTATTGGGTTGACATTGTGGACGCAACATTAGCGCGTCAAATAGGTTGAGTGAGAATATTATATGAGTGTAAACTCAAGCTCGTGGACAGTTGTTGATGGTAAGTGAGGAGAGAGCCAAAAGCTCACTTCAAATTTACCAAATATACATACCACACCATCCCTAAGTCTACGCTAAAACCGTAAAGTCCTCGTGATTCCTAAGTGCATAGTGAATTTATGATTCTGTTAATAGGGAATATACTTAGTGGAGCGTTCGAAGTGAGATAGGATTGAGGAACAACCTATAGCCATCAAAAAGAGATGAGTACAAGTGTAACCTTCAAGCATTGCTACTTTAATTTTATGATTGAGATTATTTATGTTCGATTTTGCATGATAGGTGTATGTGTATACTAATTCCTAGAGTTTTACTATATGAGATTTATTTTAAGAATTGTTTTAGGTTTATTTGCTAGCTTCTACCTTCTCTTGCAATGACTTTCTTACCCCTTTGTTTTAATTTTGCTTTGTCGGGACGACAAAGGTTTGAGTTGGGGATCTTGATGTCTTCCTAAATGTTCTAATTTTATTCCCTTGGGAGACATCATTTTTGGTGTTTATTCGTTTATTTTGATAGACTTTTGGACTAAATATGTAATAATCCGATTTTCTACTTTTATTTCTAGCATTTTTAATTTATTAAGCTTTTGCGCGTAATATTGTGTATTTTAGTGAAAAGTTTGTAGGTTTTGAATGTTAGCTAGAAGAGGACTCCGAGAATAAAGTCAAAGATCGTGATATGGAGTCAAAGCATGAAGACGAATCCCGAAAGAATTGATATTTTAAAGCTACAAATCTGGAAAGTTGCCAAAGATTGCTGATTTCGAGCCACCTATGAGAAGATTTAGCCGCTGACTTGTGAAGAGAAAATGTGCCCCATTGAGTTACGGAACTTTAGCAACTGGAATTAGGTCAATCTGAGTTGAAACGAGTCGGTTAGAGCTGTTTTAGTGGAGATGGTGCAGCAGTTACGAGATTTTGGGCTAATATAATGGACTTGGGCCTTTATTATTTCATTTAAATTCTAACCTAAAGGCCTAGTCCGAATTTTGGAGTATAAATAAGGGTTTTGACTTCTATTTTTCATACAATTCACTTTTTACAAAAGAAAACATCAGAGAGAAGTCAAGGCAAGGAAGCAGAAAAGCTACAGAGCTGGAGACAGTCCATATCTCCAAATAACAGCTAATCTAATTCCGCAATTAGGTTTTTCTTTAATTTCTTTCTGTAAAACAATATGAACAATTTTATCTCTTTTAATTTAGTTTTCCGCATTAGTATGAGCTAATTTAATTTAGTGCTTGAGAACGCATAATGGGTTAATCTCAATTTGATTTTGTTTCATATGTTTGAATTTGGGATATTTATTATTTAAATCAAATTGGGTAATTTATATTTTTCTTTAATTTGTGTTTATTTACAATTATTGACCTGATCAATTGATAATAGGACTTAGTATCTAGGCTATTCCAATTAGTGGCGATTGGATCACCTTGACGGGGGGTCTAGGTACCGAACTAGTTAATGAATGTAGGATAGAAGTTATTTGACTCTGACGAGCATAATTAATCATATGGCCAATTGGGTAGAATAAACTTAATCACTTGAGAGTGGACTATAATCACCCTGACGGGGTTTGTAGCACTTAAAAGTCGCTCCTTTGTCCACCCTGACTGGGGTAAGGAGAATTCCGAATCCCGACCAATATAAATTTACCAGTTTGTCCCTTAAACAATGTATGAAATGAATGATAATGAGGTGAAACCCTAGCGTCTCTCAAGTACTGCCTTCTCAACTTGCGTAAACACTTTATTTTCTTGCGTCTAGTTATTTACTTGCATTAAATTAGTAATTTACTTTATTGTCTTAGCACTAGAAAACCAAACAAACAAATCTTAAAATCATTTACTCGCTTTCACGTGCAATTAACCACTATCTGATAAGCATTAGAGTCAACCATTCCGTCCCTGAGAACGAATCTGTTTTATCACTTATATTACTTGGGACAACCGTATACTTGCGGTTGTGGTTCTGTTTTACTTATTGCATTTATTTTAGAACACACAAAGGACCACCAAATTCATAATCCTAAATTACAAAATAAAATTAAGAACCTAATTGGGGCGTTAAAATTGACTTCTGGTGGAAGAATGAAGATTATTCACCTTTATCTCCTTTTTCTGCCTTCTGCTCTTGACTTTAGCTCTCAAATTTAAGCGTAGAATGAATTGTGTGTAAAATAAGAGTCTAAAGGCCTATTTATAAGAAGCAAATCGGACTTGGGCTCTTACTAAAGTAATTAAGTCATATATTAAAAAGCCCATATCCAATCTTTTGATTAGACTCCCGTAACTGCTATGCAACTCGTAGTAAAACGATTTTAACTTTCTCAAATCAATTCCAAATTGACCCATTCTAGTTGTTAAATCTTCCTAACTCAATAAGGGAGATTCTCTATTTTACAACCCAAAGGCTGAATCCATGTACAAGTAGCTCAAAATCAACAATTAAGACCAGCCTTCAAGATTTGTAGCTTTCCTAGTCAATTCTTCGGGAAATCTTTTCTCGCCTTTGAATTCTTCACTCGATCTAGGACTTTAATTATCAATTCTTCTCCTTGTATCGGTGTTTCCTAGCATCCATGGACTTAAGAACTTTTCACTAAAAACAAATGAATTAACGTACCAAAAGATCTAAAAATGAAATATTATAAATTCAAGGAGAGAAAATGAAATATAACAAAATAAACCCAAAAGTCTATCAAATAATTCAATTATTCACCTAAAACGATGTATCCTAAGGGCATATAACTAGACCAAAGCGGGAGACATCAAGACCCCAAACTCAAACCTTTGTCGTCCCGACAAAGTAAAATAAAAACAAAGGTCTAAGGTGAATGCAGAAATGCAGAATCTAGTAAATACACTCAAAGCACAACTTAAAATAAATCTCATATAGTATGACTTAGGAATTAATATACACATACACCTATCATGCAAAAATCAAACACAAATAATATCAATCTTAAAATTAATTTCACAATGCTAGGAGGTTACGCTTGTACTTATCTTTGTATGATGGCTATAGGGTGTTCATTGATCTTTACTCGCTTTGGACGCTCCACTTAGTATACTCTCTATAAACTCACTATGAACCTAGGAATCACGAGAACTTTTCGGTTTTAGCGTAGGCTTAGGGACGGTGTGGTATATTTGGTAAATTTGAAATGAGCTTTCGGCTCTCTCCTCACTTTCCATCAACAACTGTCCAAGAGTTTGAGTTTACACTCGAATATTGTTCTCACTCACCCATTTGACGCACTAATTTCGCGTCCCCATATTAACCCAATAAATACTACAATGATTTCAAGAAATTTCCACTTTACCGGTTATTTTATTCTTTTTACTTTTCTTTTTATTTTTCTTTTTCATTTCTTTTCTCGTTTTTATTTTCAATCCTGGCAAAAGGTTACAAATAATATACCATCTGCAATTATGCCTCAATACAAACACATATAATTCCCTCCCAATGTAATTTCCCATTGATGGAACCCACCACCCCAAACTCAAGTTCGAGACAGATCTCAGGATCGTGATTCAAGTGCGGGTCATATGGAAATGCCTAATAAACTAAAGGAATATGGTCTTATATTGTGGAGACAAAAGACAAGGCTTTAAGGCTCAAAATTGGGCTAAGAAGGGTATAATTAATTTATGGGATAGAAGGCTAGAAAGTCTCAAATGGCTAACAAAGAACTGCCTCTATCATTTTCCTAGTTACATAGCTTGCCTCTAGTTCATACCTAAGTGGGTTCTCTACAAACCAAACATTTTCCTTAAGTACAAGTTTACTTATTTTGCATTGTTCATTAATTCTTCCTATCAATTATCTATGTTCGCATGCAATTAAAGTGCGTTTTATACTAACTCCTAAATTCCACTATGTTTACTATCATAAATTTATCAAAAGAAATCATAATAGGGACATTTAAAATACTCTACAGTCAAACGCAACCCTCATTTAATTTTATTGAAAGCAAATAAAACAAATAACACATAAAATTGGGATGAGGCAACGAACCCTAGCCAAACTAAAAAATGAGTCGTATCCTCACTACTCGAAAAGACTCAATAACGCAAAGAAACTAATATACACTACTAAATGAGAAAGGGATAGGAAAACATACCTGGATCGGCACTAGGCCAATTACGTGTAGTCTCAGGTCGAGGTTTGGAATTCTTCTTCATTAAGTTGTAAAGATCATTACTTGTTGCGTTCATCCTAAATAAAGTGTCCTTCATCTCTTACTAGCCCTCTAAATCATCATCTCCTTTACGAAAATCTTCCCTCAATACCCAATTTTTTTTTTGCTTCATGTTTTACGTATCTTTTCCAACCTTCATGGTCATTTCTGATGACCCCAAACTCAAAGCTTCAAGAACTCCCAAACATTTCATAATATTTTATAATGTTTTCTAATCTAGGTCATGAATATTTCAAGGTTTGGAAAAAATTTAATGGATATTTATAAGCCTCGGTGAAGGATAGGATTTAAGTGTAGATCTTTGGTGTTTCGGAAGGGTTTATGAGTTGATCGAATGTTTGGATGATGTTTAGAGAGATGGATTGCTGATGGTTGGGTGTTTTAATGGTGTTTTTCAGGTCTTCGTGGAGCTTTGGGACGGAATTAGGGAGTTTCTTGTGAGAGAAGACAACGAAGGTATAGCATGTAGGTCAAAATCTTTCACAAAACCGCCTTCTGTCGCGGAACCGGGTTCCCGTTTGGTGGTGACCAGGTTCCCGGTCTCCGTCGACGAGCACAAAGTTTTTTTGGACGCAATATTTTTCCACCGCGGAGGTCAGAACTTTTGGCCTCCGAGACCGGGTTCCCGTCAGCTAGCAACCGGGTTCCCGGTTGTCGTCGACGAGCGCGATCTCAGACGCGCCAAGTGGCCTGCGTCTCCACCATGCAGGTCAGAGAGTTTGGGACCTACAACTCTTGAAACCGGGTTCCCGGTTGTTTTCGTTATGCACAAATCCAAACGCAACTTTCTTACGTGTGATGGGTTGGTCAACAGTTTCTCACCGGGTTCCCTGTTTGCGAAAACCGGGTTCCCTGTTTGCGAAAACCGGGTTCCCGGTTTGCTCCTGTTTTGCAACCCATATTTCTTCGTTTTTCAACTTATGAACCCCAAACTCACGACCTTTTTACTCCTGAAATCATCAAAACAACCAAGCTTTCTCATTTCTTAAAAATAAACACTAAATAAATAATATCTACTCTAATTCACACTATGAATTTAAAAGACATGAAAGCAATAAACTAATATACAATTGAAATGGCTTTTGTTTAACGTCATTAAGCTCGACGTGTTACCTCTTGCATCATTCCATAACATAACCTCCCCAGCAGTGAGTGGGGTTATCAACATTTGCTATTCGAAATTTGCATCCCTTGGCTTTGATTCTAACTAGTTTCTCAGAGATAATCTGTGTAACTGTGAATAGTCCATGCCAAGAACCCTTGGATTTACGCGCTTTTGGAGGAGGCTCAGGCCTTTTTAATGAGACTTCATCTCCCACTCTGATAATCTCCTTCTTTCTTTCTTTCTTTCTTAGGTTCTTTTGTAGCCTTCATGGCATGTTCCTTACCTTTCTTCTTTGCACAATTAAGGTGTGGGTTTTCCTTAGGATCTGGAGGAGCTTTATTAGGTGGTTTCTTTCTTAGCTTTTTCTCCTCAATTCCTAAGATTTCCACTACATTGGTTGGTTCTTTCTCTCCTTGTTCAGTTACATCTAACCAGAAACATTCCTCATTGGAATCCAGAAACTTCATTGGCCTAAACACGTTGAAATTTACCTCCTCGTCTTGGATACGCATAATCATTTCTCCATTCTCTACATCAATAAGACTTCGCCCCGTGGCTAGGAATGGTCTTCCTAAAATAATGGGGACATTCCTATCCATGTCGTAATCAAGTATAACAAAATAAACGGGAAAAATTAACATACCTTCCTTGACGAGGACATCTTCTATTTGCCCCCCTGGATGTACGAGGGATCTGTCAGCCATCTGCAAGACCATAGAGGTCGGTATTGCGTTCCCTATCTTTAACTTCTCAAAAATCGATCTAGGCATGAGATTAATACTCGTACCTAAATCACATAAAGCCTTCCATTTCCATTCATCACCAATAGAAATATGAATAGTGAAACTCCCAAGATCAAGTAATTTAGGTGGCAACTTACTCTGGCATATTGCACTACATTCTTAGGCAAACCTATCATTTCATTCTCTAGATACTGGCGTTTGTTGGTGATAGCTCTTTTCAGGAATTTCATATATTTTGGTACACCTTTGATAGCTTCTAAAAAATTCATATTAATGTTGAGCTTACTTACCATATTCATGAATCTATGATATTCAGCCGTATCTCCTTTCTTCTAAACTCTTGAAGGGAAAGGTGGAGAAGGACGGTTTTCTACTACATCTTTCTTCTTTGGAACCTTCTCCAGAATTTTCTCAACTTCCACCTCTTCTAAATCTGGCACACTTTCTTTCTCCACCACATCTTTTACCGTTTGTGTTTTTACAGTCGTTTCTTTTTATTTCATAACGGGAGAAGGTGGTGGTGTGGGCTTCTAACCACTTCTGAGCGAGATAGCGTTACAATCTTTGTATTGGGGATGAGCCTCTATATCACTGGGTAATTGTCCTTGTGGGCGCTGATTTAACTATTTCGCCATCAGAGCCATCTGATTTTCTAATATTTTAATTGATGCGGCAGATGATTGTTGATCTTGGTATGCTTTCGTTTGAAGGGCAATCAATTGTTGTAACGTTTGATTAATATCTAATGCACCTTCTTGAGGTTGAGCAGGTAAATCTTTCTGATTCATGGTTTCATTATAGGTGTCTTGAGAAGGTTGTCACTGAGCTTGATTTCTGTAACCTTGTCCCCCTTGGTAGTTATTCTGTGGTCTTGGTTGATAGTTATTACCTTAGAGACGCGATTGATATGCGTATGTCGGATTTGCGGCCCCACTTGGATTTGAATATTTGAAACCCAGATGGTTTCTATTTGGGTTGATAACATTGACCAATTGAATTATAGTTCCCTCGTTTGGAAACAAACATCACGGATTTTGGATTACTTTGATAATGCTCCCAGTCATGATCTTGTACACCACAATTAGAACACCCATATATCTCTTCTGTAACATTAACACCTGCTCTTCTACTTGAAAAACCTTCTTTAACAGCTAAGGTAAGTTGTTTCAATTGTTTCTCAAACGTATTCTACAATTTCTTCTCTAACGAGAAGAATTTCTCATCAATTCCAGCATTACTTTCTTTTCCACCTTGGATAGGTGTTATCACGGTAGTCCAACCTTGCTCATTCTTCACCGTTCTATTCAAAATAATCTTAGCATTTGCTAGAGTTACCTGTAAGAATCCACCACCACAAAGTAAATCAAGGTCTTTTCTTGATCGTCCTTCAAGGCCTTTATAGAATATTTTCATTTGTTGTGGTTTTGTAAGGCCATGATCGGGAACACTTCTCAAGCACAACTGGAATCTTTTCCAACACCTACCCAAGGATTTGTCTTGTTCTTGCACGAATGATGTTAAATGAACCTGTGCATCTAATCTCATATTACTCAGATAGTAATGATCAAAAAATGTTGTTTGTAGCTCATCCCAATTATTCATTTCTCCTGGTTCTTGTGAGTCATGACATTCACTCGATGCGTCTATCACAAAAAATCTGAAGTTTGCATAATACATTTGTTCTCTTGTTACTCCCTGCGTTATATACGCATCAAATATTGCATATACTTTTGTACTGCACGAATTGGATCTTCTCCAGCTACTCCTCTTAAGTTTCCGAAATCTCTGAATTGAGTTAACATACCAGGATCGGGTCTATATCTTGTGACATTAATATTTGGAGGACCAATACCTAGGGTAGGAGCACGATATGGAATTTGTTCAGGACCTTGTACGAACCATGGATCATTGAACAATTAAGCTTGAGCTTGTCTCCTTGGAGGAGGATTTTGTTGATTGTTAAGAATTGGATGGTCTTGGATAACTGGTGGCACCCACGGGTGGCCTTGTTCATCCAACTCTATTCCAGGATCTTCACTGTTATGGATATTCAAGATTTCCATTGCTTTTTCCCTTTCTTCTTTTTCTGTTGCTTCTCTTTCTTCTCTGACTCTCTTGTTTTTAGCTCGGATTAACTTCTCAGAATTTAAGAGCATATACCAAACCTGTGAAACTGGTGGGTCCTTGTGTGCTATAAAATAATGAAATAAAAGCAAAGGAATAAAGGATCCACAGACCGCAAGTGTACGGGTCGTACCAAGTAATAGATAAGTAAAATCGGGATTATCGTCTCCACAGGGATTTAAGAAGTTATTCTAAATTCGTGTTCAATATCAGAATTAGTAGTTTTAATTGTCTTAAATAAAAAGATAAAGAGCAAAGGAGTTTGTTTTCTAACTAACGAAATAATAAAATAGACAATAAAATAAACAATTAATAAATTATGCAAGAAAGATAAGGATATGCAAGAAAGATAAGGATATGCAAGTATGAATCTATCCTATTGAATATATGATTACTAAGAATAAGGGTGAATGGGAAATTTCACAATAGTCGGGAATCTACTATCTCCTAGCCCCCGTCAGGGTGGACCTAGAAGCTATCCTACGGTATTAAAAACCCCGTCAGGGCGATTATAAGCTACTTTCAGATGAATACTATTTTACCTCTTTGGCTACGTGGTTAGTCAAGCCTGTCGGTCAAATAACGGATACCACGCGTCTATATTCTAAGTCTGTAATTAAACCCCCCGTCAAGATGATCCATACGCCACTATATGGAATAGCCTAATTACTAAAACCTATTTCTAATTAGCTAGGTCAGAAATAGTGAACAAGCACAAGAATATAGTCAATGGAAATTAAGAACCAATTCAATTAAATACTAAAATCCCAGATTCACATTAAAACAGAAAAACAATTATCAATGGTTCATATAATTACAATCCTAAAGAGAAATTATGCATAATAAATCTTCTTAGATAAATAGCTTAGAAATACCTCATAGACAAATTAGATCTAATACTAATTACCAAAGAATAGAGATGGAGAAGTGTTGAATTGATGAAATTAAGCTCTAGCTCTTGCTTCTTCCTCCTCTAGATCCTCTTGATTGCTTCTATGATGAATTATTTGTGTATATTAAGCTTATGCAGCCAAGGGATGATTTTATAAGGTTTAGAGCTGGTATTTATAGGTGCTAGGTCGAATTACTTGGAGTGGAAGACAAGTCAAGTACTCTTTAATTCGTAACCCTAAAATCTAGGAAAGGTAAGATTCTGCTGCTGATTTGATTTGGTCATATCTCATTCAATACTTATCCGTTTGAGGAGTTCCAATATATGAAACTGCTTGTCTTGGAAAGAGCTTTCTATTGGTGCAGACCATTTGTCCAGAATCCATGCCAATATTTAGTTATGGAATTATCTTTAAAACGTGGCTGGAATTTCAGATTCATAAGGCAGCTTTTCCTTTTCCTAGTTGAACTCTACTTCCTTCTATCTCCAGATTTCTTCAAGATCTTCTTTCCTTATCTCCTTAGAATTGATTTAGCATCTAATTTATTTCCATATTATCTCTAAAGCTTCACATTAAATAAATAATTAAACCGCATATGCTTTATAAAATAATAAATCAATAAATCAAGACTAGAAATAAGAAAGTGCAATTTAAATTCAGGAAACTCGACTAAACACACTAGAAATATATTCTAAGACTTTAATCCTCAATTCTCCTCCTTGGATTGGTTTTTCATGAAATTCATAAACCTACTAACTTTGCACTAAAAATAAGTAAATTAACGCACAAAAGCTCTATAAATGCAAATAGTCTAATTCCAAGGGGAGAAAGTGTAATATTGCAATTTAAGCACTAAAGTCAATATGAAAAGACCATTTTCATCCTAAAATGATGTCTCCTAAGGGCTTATATTTAGACCAAAAAAGGAGACATCAGAAACCTAGGAAAAACAAAACAAAGAAAAAGCATACAACCGAATAAATAAAAATAAAAATAACAATTAAACTACTAAAGGATTAACACCGGGGTCACACGCTACCGTCCCCGGCAGCGGCGCCAAAAACTTGGTGGGTCCTGGTGTGTTATAATGCGATAAAGATTAAGGACTCACAGACCGCAAGTGTACGGTTGTCCAAGTAATACTCCGATAAATCGGGTTTCGTTCGCAGGGACGGAATAGGTGCAACTCAAGTATTAATCGAGTAGTAGAGATAATTGCAAACAGAAAATTAAAATGATAAGATATTTGTTTTGGTTTTGTTTTATGACTAAAGTGCAAGAAAATAAATTACTGAAATAAATTATTGAAATAAAATAATGCAAGTAAATAAGGTTGGACGCAAGATGATAATGGTACTTGAGTCTTGCAAGGGATCTACCTATATATATATAATTAATACTTCTGTTTAAGGGCTAAATTGGTATTTATGTATTTTTCGGGACTCTATAATCTCCTAACCCCCGTCAGGGTGGATTTGGGAGATATCCTATGGTATTATAAAACCCGTCAAGGCGATTATACCTACTTTCGAACGATTTTAGTCTCTTACCCAATTGGTTGTATGGTTAGGTAAGCCCGTTAGGGTCATTGACGAAAACCACACGTCTATTGCCTAGGTCCGTAATCCCCCCCCCCCCCCCCCGTCAAGGTGATCACTTCCCCACCGTAATTAGAATGCGATAATAGTCAATACAAAATACCCAATTCAAATTAAATGAAATAATCCCAAATTCAGAAAGACATCAATTAAATAAATAAGGGTTTAACCCATAATTGCGATTCTCAAGTACTAAATTATTTAACTCATCTTCAAAGGAAACACTGAACAAAATAAAAGGAATTCATAATCCTAAACTACAACATAAAATTAAGAACCTAATTGGGGCGTTAGAATTGACTTCTGGTGGAAGAATGAAGATTCTTCACCTTTAGCTCCTTCTTTAGCCTTCTGCTCTTGACTTTAGCTCTCAAATTTAAGCGTAGAATGAATTGTGTGTAAAATAAAGGCCTATTTATAAGAAGCAACCCAGACTTGGGCTTTTACTAAAGTAATTAAGTCAAATAGTAAAAAGCCCAAATCCAATCTTTTAATTAGAATCCTGTAAATGATGTGCAACCCGTAGTAAAACGGATGGAACTTTCTCAAATCAACTCCAAATTGACCCATTCCAGTTTCTAAATCTTCCTAACTAATTAAGGAAGATTCTCTATTTCACGACCCAAAGGCTGAATCCATGTCCAAGTAGCTCAAAATCAATAATTAAGATCAGCCTTCCAGATTTGCAGCTTTCCTAGTCAATTCTTCGGGATATCTTTGCTCGCCTTTGACTTCTTCACTCGATCTAAGACTTTAATTCTCGATTTTTCTCCTTGTATTGGTTCTCCCTAGCATCCATGGACCTAATAAATTTTCACTAAAAACAAACGAAATAACGTATTAAAAGCTCTAAAAATGAAATATTATAAATTCAAGGAGAGAAAATGAAATATAACGAAATAAACCCAAAAGTCAATCAAATAAGTCAATTATTCACCTAAAATGATGTCTCCTAAGGGCATATAATTAGAACAAAATGGGAGACATTAAGTGGTTGTCTCTTATGGACACCTCACCGGTTTTCTCTCTAGAAAACACTAACCCCTCGCTACCACCACCACCACCACCACAAAAACCCTCATGTCCTCCACAAGAAATCTCTTTTCTTCCTATAACCGCTATAGATTTCTCATAAGGTTAGTTTCGTCATCTCTCTCTCTCTCTGCATGTATTTCTTCTTTTTCTCTAAATTAATATTAGCCTTGCCTCGAATCACCATGGAAACAAAAATACAAAAAACTTAAGGATTCAAGGCCGAAAAACTCATCCTCAAACTGGTTAAAAATTCTATCTACACTATTGTAGAAGAACCAAAACTCATGGCCAAAATCATAAGAAACAAAACTATAAGCTTCAATTTTCTAAGAAAGACCATCAATGAATCATGGGGTCCTCAGGAAGATATCACCACAGAGAAGTATATGTTTAATGCGTGTCAATTTACTTTTCTAACAAGGATGATTATCAGCTAATACTCAAAAAATGACCACGAAATATTGATGGTAAACATATCTTGGTTAAGGAATAGAAAGCTGATGAAGAACAACTTATGGATACCCAGGTGAAAACACTATTTTGGGTACAAATTCATGGTTTTCCTAGAAATTATATATGAGAGGATAATGCTTCTCCAATAGCTAGCATGTTTGGAAAAGTTTTGGAGGTCCAACTTCCGTCGAAAGCCATATTCAAGGAGATCAGTTACATTAGAGCTAGAGTGGAGTGGATATTAATCAGCTACTGAGTGAAACTTACTCCTTCAATGTAAGTGAATTTTACAGTTTTGCTGGGATGCTAAAATATTAATTCTTAGGAGAATTTTTCTATCTCTATGGTTCAATTGATCACACAGAAAAGGAGTGTAACAATAAAAACGACTGAAAGGAAGCTTAGGTAATGGGTTTATGGTTCCAAACTTGATTTTGACAAATTGATGAACTCGCCGGCTCCGTTCATCTTTAAGGAGATCGATGAGGTGAGTAAAAAAGATGGTAACTCTGTGAACATGAAACGAGGCACCATGATTGAATCGGTGAGAGAAAATAGGACAAGGTATGGTACTATGGAGAAGGACAAGGGAAAGAATGAAGACAAACTTAAAAAAAAATGAATGTGGTGAAGGACAATAAGGTGATAATAGGTGCACCGATTGATTTCCCGACTGCTATGGATCCAAACAAAAATATATTTAGAAAAAATTTGAAAGTTAAAGGCAGTGATAAGGTGGAGTTCCTCTCTCCTTTGGTCCCAGAAAGGAGTCAATGTAGAGGAAGAAACCTTGACTTTATGCTTTGGTTCTATTAAAAAAATGAAATAGAAAAAGCATTGTCAAAAAAAGGGAGAGTGGGTATTAAAATCAAAAATATTAATATGAGTTTAATATAAAAATTAACTTTCTCCCCAAATCCAACGAGTGAGATAAACCCTAACCTAAAAAAAGAAAGAGAATAAGGCTTCTCAAGTCAAACCAGTTTCCTTGACCTTTGGGTCGGCTTCGGCGATGGTTATTGATGGAAATAAGTGTGTGGGTAATGAACGACTAAGAGAAATCAATCGTTCTAAAAGGCAATTTAAACAAAGAATCCAAAGCGAGAAGGCTAAGATTGATATGATATGGAAATCTCAATGAACTCCAGCTATGGGTAAGAAAAGCTTGGTTCAACTGATAGAAGATGAAATTAAATATAAAGATGCTATTGAAGTGCTCAGCAGGGTTCATCCAGATCAACCTCTTCAGAATCAATGACACAACTTAGTTGAAATTGACAAGGCCTCGACAATCTCTTGACAATTCTAAAACTCAAAGATTTTGTTATTCGATATCACCCTAAGGTAATCCGCCTTACTGAAACTAGGAACTCTGATGATTATCTGAGAAATATTGCGGCTAAAATTAAGTATAATGTCAGTTGTGTAATTAGTCTCAAGGAAACAAAATGGGGGTTAGCTCTATTTTTAATTACCGTACGATTAAAATAAAAGTTATAGATACACTATAAATTATATACATTGCCTGATTACTGATGAGAATGATTAGTCTTATTGTACTACATTTGTGTATATACCATAATACAATAACCAAAAACATATGGCCATTAAAAAAATCTCTAATTGTAAGAACTATTATCCGAAATTACCTTGGAATATAATTGGTGATTTTGATATGTTTTCTTATGAAAAATTGGGTGATACTAGACCAAATAGAAATAATATGGATAGGCTAAATAATTGACTTGAAAAACTTGAATTGTCTGATTTACAATCCAAAGGATGTAGTTTTACTTGATATAATAAAAGACAAAATTATGAACTGATCAAGCAAGTTATAGATAGATGATTGATGTCTCCCTAATTGTTCTTATTTTCGACCCTTGGGAGACATCATTTTTTATGTTTAATTGAATATTTTGATAGAATTTTGAGTTAAAAATGCAATAATCCGGAATTCCTATTTTATTTCTAGTATTTTTGATTTATTAAACTTTTGCGCATAATCTTGTGTATTTTAGTGAAAAGTTTGTAGGTTTTGAATATTAGCTAGAAATGGAATCCGAGAAGAGATTCAAAGATCGTGATATGGAGTCAAGACTTGAAGATAAATCCCGAAAGAATTTGTTTTTAGAGCTGCAAATCTGTTTTCCAGGCCAAAGATTGCTGATTTCGAGGCGCTTAAGAGATGATTTAGCCGCTGACCCTTGAAGAGATTAGATTCCTTATCGAGTTACGGAACTTTAGCAAGTGATTTCAGGTCAATCGGAGTTATAACGAAGCGGGAAAATCCGTTTTAGTGAAGGTGGTGCAGCAGTTACGGGATTTTGGGCTTAGAAAATGGGCTTGAACACTTAATTAGTGATTTATTCTTAAGTCCAAGCCCTAATCTGTTTTTCCACTTATAAAATGAGCCTTTGAGTTCTATTTTCAGAACAATTCACTTTTTACAAGATTAAACATCAGAGAGAAGCAACAGAAGGAAGAAAAAAGAAACTCCAAGAGCTGGAGAGGGTCTATATCTCCGTTCTCAGTCATTCCAATTCCGGAAATTAGGTTTCTTTTATCTTTAATTTTGTAAGACAATATGAATTCCATTTTATTTAATTTAGTTTTCTTTTTAATTAGTATGAGCTAAACACATTTTAGTGCTTGAGAATGCTTTATGGGTGTATCCCAATCTTATTGAATTTCATATGTTGAATTTGGGTTTCTGTTAAATTAAATTTGATTGGGGCTTTTACTCTTTTCGATAAATTAAGATTATTTACTGTTTTTAGAGTCATGAACTAAGAACAGGTGTTAGTATCTAGGCTATTCCAATTAGTGGCGATTGGATCATCCTGACGGAGGGTTTAGGCACGGAAATATTTATTCAATCTAAAATAGAAGCTATTGATTCTGACGAACTTAGCTAATTTTAGGGCCAATGAGGTAATTAGCTTAAACATCTAAAAGTGGATCATATTTACCCTGACGGGACTAGTGACACTCTAGGATAGCCTTATAGTCTACCCTGACGGGGGTATAAGGAATTTAGAATCCTGACCATTGTAATTGACCAATTTAACCCTTAAACATCATAGGTTATGAAATAGGATTAGGAGGATCCTTTGCGTTCTCAAGTGCTACCTTCTCATACTTGCGTTTCACATTTATTTACTTGCGTCTTAGTATTTTATTGCATTTTCCATTTAGTATTTTATTACTTAGAAATAATAAAAACAAACAATCAATCATTAAAACTTTTACTTTCTTTCATAAGTGCAACCATTCATTATTCGATAAGCATTGTAGTTAAACAAACAGTCCCTGCGAACGATCCTAGAATCACTTATTACTACTTGGGACAACCGCACACTTGCGGTTGTGGTTCGATTACTTTTGCATTTATTTTAGAACACACAAAGGACCACCAAGTTTTTGGCGCCGCTGCCGGGGATGGTAGCGTGTGACCACAGTGTTTATCCTTTAGTGATAGTTGCATTTATTTTTATTTCAGTTTTACGCTTTTTGTTTGTTAATTTCTTTTCAGGTTTTTAGGTTTGGTGTATGCGAAGAAGAATCTTTAAGGATCTAGAGCCAACACCTCCGATCCTTAATAATCCAGAATCGTTAATCAGACTTGCTAACAAGAGAAGGAGAGATCAAGAATCTTTAGAAGTAGAAGAATTAATTAACATAATGGAGAACGTTAATATTCAGAATCAACAAAACAATAACGGACAAGTTCAGCTAGATGCGAATGGCCAACCCATAGCGCCACAAGTTCTTAATCCGTTAGCTCCACCTGGCATTCCTAATCCTCAAGTCCAAGTTCAAATGGCGATGAATCAAGATCCATGGTTTGTTAATGGTCTACCAGAAGCTCCATTCTGTGCTCCTGCTATAGGGGTAGGTGCTCCAGATATAAATGTTTCGAGGTTTCCTCCAGATTCGGGTATGTTAGCTCAATTCCAGAATTTTGGGAATTTTCGTGGTAAAGCTGGAGAAGATCCTCTTAGAGCAGTACCGAAATTTAAACAGATATGTGATTCTTACATCACACAAGGAGATTCTAAAGATCAAATGTATTTTGCCGTGTTTCGATTTTTCGTTATTGATGGGGCCAGTGAATGGCACGATACACAAGATCCTACGAAGATAACAAACTGGGAACAATTAGAAACTGCGTTTTCCAACAGGTATTATCCGTCCAATATGAGGTTAGATGCTAAATTAGAATTGACACATTTCAAGCAAGAGTATGATGAAACGTTGGGTAAAAGTTGGGCAAGATTTCAGAAATGTTTACGAAGAGTCCCGAATCATGACCTTACTGAACAACAACAGATGAAGATTTTTTATAATGGTCTTGAAGGTGGCTCTAGGAAAGATTTAGATTTATTGTGTGGAGGTGACTTTTTACGAGTTCAACCTGCGTATATGCAAGAATTATTTTGGATAGAACAGTTGATAATGAAGTTGGGTGGAACACCGCAAGAACACCAGTTAGAGGAGGAGTTAATAATGTCAACATCGAAGAAAAGTTTAACTCCTTAGAGACCAAGATTCAATCCACACTAGAACAACAATTGAGACAACTTACCCTAGCCGTGAAAGAAGGTTTTTCGAACAAAAGAGGTGAGGTAAAGGTTGCACAAGAGATGTATGGATGTGAGTATTGCGGTGTAAATGATCATAGTTGGGAGAATTGTCAGAATAATCAAGAATCCGTGATGTTTGTCTCCAACAGAGGTAACTTTAATTCGAGTGGTAATGGATATCAACCTAACAGAAACCATCCTGGGTTTCAATATTCAATTCCTAATGGGGCAGCCAATCCTACATATGCGTATCAGCCTCGCCCCAAAGGTAAAAATTTCAATCCGAGACCACACAACAATTATCAAGGAGGACAGAATCAGGGAAATTATGTTCAAAGACAAGCTCCTCAAGACAGTTATAACGAAATCATGAACCAAAAAGCCTTACTGCCCATCCACAAGAAGGAGTAGTTACCCTTCAGAAAACCGTAGAAAGTCTAATTGCTCTTCAGACGCAAGCTATGGAACGTCAACAAGCGTCTGACGCAAATATGAAACTATTACAGAATCAAATGAATCGAATTTCAAAACAACTTAATCAACGTCCACAAGGGCAACTCCCTAGTGACACAGAAAATCCGGTACAACATGAAAAGTGCAAAGCCGTTACATTAAGAAGTGGTAAGAACCTTCCTCCACTTCCTTTTCCTGTTATGAAAGAGAAAGAAGTTCCGAGAAAAGAAAAGGAAGTGAGTGATAAAGAAAAAGATGTTGAAGTTGAAGAAATAGAGAGACCAATTGAAATTCCGAAGAAGAAAGATGTTGTTATTAATCGCCCTCCACCACCATTTCCATCTCGAGTTCAGAAAAAAAGGGTGGTTTGGCCGAGTTTTCAAAGTTCTTCAATAAAGTGAAGGGCCTTAGTATTAATATTCTGTTGCTAGAGGCTATTAGAGATATTCCTAAGTATACAAAGTTTTTGAAGAGAGCCCTCACTAATAAAAGGCCTTATTGTGATAATGAGATGATTGGTCTTCCTGAAGAGTGTAGTGCGATTTGTCAAAGTAAATTACCTCCAAAGTTAGTTGATCCTGGGAGTTTCACAATTCCGGTATCGATTGGAGAAGAATGGAAAGGAAAAGCACTATGCGATTTGGGTGCGAGCATCAATTTGATGCCCAAGTCGATCTTTGATAGGCTAAAAATTGGAGAAGCAAGACCCACTTCTATGGTCTTGCAAATGGCGGAAAGGTCTCTTGCACATCCTAAAGGCCGAAATGAGGATGTCCTCATTAAGGCAGGTACACTTATATTTCCCGTTGATTTCGTTATACTTGAATACGACGCGGATAGAAATGTCCCCATTTTTTTGGGTAGACCATTTCTAGCCACGGGGCGTACATTAATTGATGTAGAGAATGGCGAGTTAACGATGAGGATACAAGACGAGGAAGTCAAATTCAATGTGTTCCGAGCTATGAAATTTCCAGATTCTCAAGAAGATTGCTTTCGAATGGATATAGTTGAGCAGGCATCGCAAGAGGTATTTGATTGTTTTAATTATGATGATATTTTGCAGGCCGCTTTAACATTAGACATACCTGAGATGATGGAAGAGTTTGCCGAAATAGTGACAACTCTAAACTCTGAAAATCCAAAGTATAGGCGTCTTGCCTATGAACCTGTGAGAGAACCGGGGGAGATTATTCCTAAAAAGAAGCCTTCAATTGAATCTCCTCCGGAATTGGAAGAAAAACCGTTACCAGCACACTTGAGGTATGCGTATTTAGGTACTAATGAAACTCTACCTGTTATTGTTTCAGCTAATTTAACAGGTCCTCAAGAAGATAAACTGTTGCGTGTGTTGAGAGCCAACAAAGAAGCAATAGGTTGGACAATTGCTGACAATAAAGGCATTCGTCCATCCTATTGTCAACAAAAAATCATACTTGAAGATGATAACGCACGCTCAGTTGAAGGTCAAAGAAGATTAATGCCCATTATGAACGATGTAGTGAAGAAAGAGGTGATCAAGCTTTTAGATGTGGGGATTATTTATCCCATCTCGAGTAGTGAATGGGTGAGTCCAGTTCAGTGTGTACCGAAGAAAGGGGGAATGACAACAATTCTTAATGATAAAAATGAGGCGATTCCTTCAAGAACTGTAGTTGGTTGGAGAGTTTGCATGGATTACAGAAAGCTGACTAAAGCCACCAGAAAGATCACTTCCCTTTTCCCTTCATTGATCAAATGTTAGATAAATTAGCCGGAAGAGAATACTACTGTTTCTTGGATGGTTATTCTGGGTATAATCAGATTTACGTGGCTCCGGAAGATCAACATAAAACCACATTTACATGCCCCTTTGGTACTTTTGCATATCGCAGAATGCCATTTGGGTTGTGTAATGCTCCTGCTACCTTTCAAAGATGTATGATGGCCATCTTCTGGGATATGATCGATAATTTTCTTGAAGTTTTTATGGACGATTTCTCCGCGTTTGGTGATGACTTTGATAAATGTTTAGACAACTTGGAGAAAGTGTTAATCAGATGCAAAGAAACAGATTTGGTCTTAAACTGGGAGAAGTGTCATTTCATGGTTCGCGAAGGTATTGTTCTGGGTCATAAAGTTTCGAGTACTGGATTAGAGGTCGATAGAGCAAAGATAGAGGTAATTAAAACTCTTCCCCTCCTGTTTCTGTTAAAGGGGTAAGAAGTTTTCTTGGCCATGCTGGATTTTATAGGCGTTTTATTAAAGACTTTTCTAAGATTGCTAAACCGTTATGCAACTTACTCGAAAAGGATTCCAAATTCCTTTTTGATGAAGCTTGTTTAGCGGCCTTCAAAGCAATAAAAGAAAAGCTTATTTCTTCTCCTATAGTATTACCTCCAGATTGGAGTTTACCGTTTGACGTTATGTGTGATGCGAGTGATTTGTGTATGGGAGCTGTATTAGGACAGAGAAAAGAGAAATTTTTTCATTCGATTTATTATGCTAGTAAAACTTTTAATGGTGCCCAAGTTAATTATACAGTTACAGAAAAAGAGTTGCTAGTGGTTGTGTATTCATTCGATAAATTTCGCTCATATCTTCTTGGAGCGAAAGTTATTGTTTATACAGATCATTCAGCGATTAGATATCTTATGGAGAAGAAGGATGCTAAACCAAGGTTAATCAGATGGGTTTTATTTCTTCAAGAGTTCGACTTAGAGATCATGGATAGAAAGGGGTGTGAGAATCAGGTTACAGATCATCTATCGCGTCTTGAAGGTTCTGAAATGAATAGCGGTACTGAAGCAGTTAGAGAAAAAATTTCCTGATGAGAGTTTATTTGTTGTTCGTGATTATGAAGCTCCTTGGTATGCAGATATTGCGAACTTAGTGGTAAGTGGTTCTTATCCTGAAGGTTCAACTTATCAAGAGAGAAAAAGATTAGCTCACCGCGCAAGACAATTCTTTTGGGAGTATCCTTTCCTCTACAAAGTGTGTGCTGATCAAATGGTGAGAAGATGTGTAGCCAAGGAGGAAATTGAGGCGATTATAGCTGGGTGTCACGATTCACCTTATGGTGGACATTTTAAAGGAGATCGAACTGCTGCTACAATCTGGTTTTTATTGGCCTTCTATACTGAAAGATTGTCATGAATATGCTAAAAGATGTGAAAGATGTCAATTTACCGGAAACATATCCAAGAGGGATGAGATGCCACGTAATAATGTGTTAGAAGTTGAAATATTCGATGTTTGGGGTATAGACTTTATGGGTCCTTTTGTTCCTTCAAATGGTAACCTCTACATCTTATTAGCTGTTGATTACGTATCTAAATGGGTAGAAGCGGTAGCTTTACCTACCAATGATTCACGAGTGGTGATTAAGTTCTTACATTCACATATTTTCACTAGACATGGCACTCCGAGGGTAATTATTAGCGATGGAGGTACTCATTTCGTTAATAGGTATTTGAAGACAGTCTTAGAGAAATATGGGGTGAGACATTGTGTATCTACCGCTTATCATCCACAAGCCAATGGTCAAGCCGAAGTCTCAAATCGTGAGGTAAAATCTATCTTAGAGAAAACCGTTGGTCCTACTAGGAAAGATTGGTCAATGAAATTAGATGATGCATTATGGGCCTATCGTACTGCGTTCAAAACTCCAGTTGGTGCATCTCCGTATCGAATGGTATACGGTAAGACTTGTCACTTACCCCTTGAGCTTGAAATGGGTGCATATTGGGCCATTGCGAAATTAAACTTAGATCCTACTCTAGCTGGTCAGAATCGAATGGTGAAACTAAATGAGCTTGATGAATTTCGATTGCATGCTTATGAAAATGCTAGACTTTATAAAGAAAACAGGAAAAAATGGCATGACAATCGAATTCGTACAAAGAACTTTGAAGTGGGACAAAGAGTATTGAAGTATAACTCAAAGTTCAGCAATTATCCGGGTAAGCTAAGGTCAAAGTGGTCGGGTCCTTACATTGTGACTAAAGTTACACCTCATGGAGATATAGAGATAGAACATCCACTTGAAAACCGTACATTCATGGTGAACGGTCAGCGTTTATAGATATATCATGGAGGTGAAGATACCGATCGTGCAAAAGACCCACATCCCGGAGAGGTCATGTACCTCCTTGAATCTCCTTAGAAGCATGAGGTAACCCGCCGAGCTTAACGACGTTAAACAAAAGCCATTTTCTTGTATATTAGTTTAAGTATTTCAATTTTCGTAGTGTAAATTAGTTTAATTTTCGTTGAATTTAGTGTTTATTATTAAGAAATGAGGAAGGGTGTTTGTTTTTGATGATTTTAGGGGTAAAATGGTCATGAGTTTGGGGTCAAAACGATGAGAAAATGAAAAAATTTGGAGTCCACAGCAAGGTTCGACCGGCTAGCCGGTGAGCTGGCCGGCATACCGGCCAAAAGAGCTGAAGAACCCCAACTCTCTGACCACTGCGTTAGTAATGACGCAGCATAGCTGCGTCTCGATTTGCGCCAGCGAGGAACCACCGGCATGCTGGTCAGATGACCGGCTAGCCGGCCAATGACGAGAAGGTTTCTGACCATTGCGTCAGCAACGACGCAAGGTCGTTGCGTCTTCACTTGCGCCAGCGACATGCCGCCGGCAATGCCGGTCAGATGACCGGCTAGCCGGCCAAGGAGAACGAAGTCTCTGATCACTGCGTCAGTAATGACGCAAGGTGCTTGCGTCTGAGTTAAAAAAAAATCAAATTTAGTAATTTTTCGCCGCCCTCGCGATCGGCATGCCGGCGAATCCGCCGGCTAGCCGGTGCGCAGTTGCGAGAGGCGGTTTTGAACTTCTTAAACCTAGTTTTTTGCCTCCTTTTCCAAGCCAACCTCATATTCCGAATCCTTGCATCCACCTACTCCGAAAATCATCATTAAACAGCTATAAAATCATCAAATCAAGCCTTCTTTCATCACAAAAACACACAATCAACTCATATCTTCTCCAAAACATCACCAAAATTCATATTTTCTCCACAAATTTCCTCTTCCTAACATTGAAAATTAAACCCAATTCTTCCACAATTCCTCTCAATCAAACTTAACCCATCTCATATTCCACCTAAATCTTCTAGTTTAAAACCTCAAAACATCAAATTTCATAGCTTTTCTTTAGCTTTTTCTCTATTTGAAGTTTTGAGTGTGCGGTGAAAAGAGATGACTAACAGAACTGTTTCCATGTGTAACTATCGAAGAACATTACCAAGAAACATGAACAATGTTAGAGCTAGCCCAGACCAAGCAATTGAGATTCCGGATTCGCGATCCAAAAAGACTGAACAAATCCCAATTGCTCCGAAAAGGAAGGAAAATCCAAGTAAGGCTAATCCGAAAAAGAGTAGGCTAATTGATGAAAGTGATGAAGAAAGTGAAGAAGAGTTTGAGGAAGAAACAGAACAAGAAGTTCCCGAAGAACCCGTGCAACAACAGAAACCTCCGCGTAGGAAAACATGGGCTCAAAAGCCAAAGAGAGTCTTCATTCCGTGGGATACTAAGGTTCGTGATAGAATTCAATTTTTGAAATTTGGTGAGGAGATGAATCTTCCTAAGGGTATTATGACTAGTGCTTATAAAGATTATGGTATTACTTGTGACAAATTGGGTTGGAAAGAATTGAGAGAAAGGAAGCTTGAGTATATTCCTACCTTGGTGCGAGTTTTTTATGAAGGAATTGCCTTCTCCAAAGATGCAGTTGTGATTCGCAAAAAGGTAGTTCCTTTCTCCGTTGAGCTTATTCGTAAATCGTTAAAATTACCCGAATATTTTCTGTACTATGCCCTTTACAAGAATCTCTTAAAGAACCTTCTTTTGATTATGAGTCCCTTTGGGGAAAAGTGCTTGTTGACGGGGCCCGCACAATTCCCGAAGGAGAGAGATATCCTGGACAGATGTATAGTAGTAATTTGTTACCATGTGCTAAGGTATGGTCCCGCTTCATAATCCCTACCTTCTTCGGAATTAAACACATATCGGAAGTGAAGAAGGAGCATCTTATGTTTATCAAGTGTATTGTTGAGGAGAAACCTATGGATGTTGCTCGTGTGATTTATGATACCATCATGGAATTTGCTAGAATTCAAACTTCGCAACAAAACCTGAAATTCCCTTGTACTGTCACTACTTTGTGCTTAGACGCAAAAGTTCCGCGTAAAGACGCAGAGATTGACCGTGTTGTAGTTGGTGAGAACATGGGTATAACTTTGGTCCAGAATATTCATGATGAAGTGTTAAGAGCAGTAAGAACTCCTAGAGCTCCTCCAAAGAAGAAGATGCATACCGCTAGCGAGTTGGAAGCGAAAGTGAAGGTGTTAGAAGAGAACCAAGTGAAGATGATTGCGTCTTTGGGAAACGTTACAAAAGAGTTAGAACTTCTCCGAAACATGTTAATGGGGGTGAGCACAATTCAACACGCCACCTATGGTCTACTTACGAAGGAGAAAGTTCATGTACGCAACACCGATAACCAGCCACGCGCTGGTTAAGATACGTTTTCTATCCCTTCCGCGTTTTAGTTTAGTTGAGTTTATTTTATTGCGTTGAGTCTTTTCAAGTCGTGGGGACATGACTCATTTTTGAGTTTGGGGTGGGGTTCGTTGCCTCATCCCAGTTTTTATGTGTTATATGTTTTATTTGATTTCAATAAAATAATTTTCGGAGTTGCGTTTGACTGTAGAAGATTTTAAATGTCCCTTTAAGCATACTTTTGATGAATTAATGATAGTAAATAGTGGAATTTAGGGAATAATATAATACGCACTTAGAATTGCATGCGAACATAGGTAGTTGATAGGAAAAATTAATGAACAATGCAAATGAAGTAAGCTTGTACTTAAGAAATATGTTTGGTGTGTAGAACGTGAAATCCTAATTAGTAGAGAACCCACCTAGATATGAACTAAAGACAAGCTATGTACTTAGGAAAGTGATAGAGGCAGTTTTTTGTTAGCCATTTAAAGCCTTTTAGCTTGCTATCCCTTATTATAATTTTTTTCCGTCTTAGCCCAAATTTTGAGCCTTAAGCCTTTTCTTTTGTAGCCACGATATAAGCCCATTATCCTTTAGATTATTAGGCATGACCAAATGACCCGCACTTGAATCACAACCCTGAGACTTGTCTCGAGCTTGAGTTTGGGGTGGAGGGTCCACATTTGGGAAATTCATTGGGTGGGATTTATGTGTTTATATTGAGGCACAAAAATGTAGATGATATTATTATTTGTAACCCTTTGTCGGGATTTGAAAAAAAAGAAAAAAATAATTTGAGAGACATGACCTTTCACATCAAAATGATGGTCATGGGTATCCTGTACAAAAAAAAAAAAAGAAAAAAAAAAGAAAGAAAGAATAAAATAAACCGGCAAAGTGGAGTATTCAGAAAAATCATCTTAGATTAATTGGGTTGACATGGGGACGCAACATTAGTGCGTCAAATGGGTGAGTGAGAACATTTTTTAGCGTAAACTCAAGCTCGAGGACATTGTTGATGGTACGTGAGGAGAGAGCCAAAAGCTCACTTCAAATTTACCAAATATACATACCACACCGTCCTTAAGCCATTATTAAAACCGTAAAGACCTCGTGATTCCTAAGTGCATAGTGAATTTATGATTCTGTTGATAGGAAATATGCTAGGTGGAGCGTTCAAAGCGAGTTAGGATTAATGACCACCCTATAGCCATCATACAGATATGAGTACAAGTGTAACCTTCAAGCATTGCAACTTTAATTTTATGACTGAGATTATTTATGTTCGATTTTGTATGATAAGTGTATGTATATACTAATTCTTAAAGTTTTGCTATATGATATTTATCTTAATAATTGCTTTATGTGTATTTGCTAGCTTCTATTTGTTCTTACGTTTATTTCTACCCTTTTGATTTGTTTTAGTTTTGCTTTGTCGGGACGACAAAGGTTTGAGTTGGGGGTCTTGATTTATCCCTAATTGTTCTTATTTTCGACCCTTGGTAGACGTCATTTTTTATGTTTAATTGAATATTTTGATAGACTTTTGAGTTAAAAATGCAATAATCCGGAATTCCTATTTTATTTCTAGTATTTTTGATTTATTAAACTTTTGCGCGTAATCTTGTGTATTTTAGTGAAAAGTTTGTAGGTTTTGAATATTAGCTAGGAATGGAATCCGAGAAGAGAGTCAAAGATCGTGATATGGAGTCAAGACTTGAAGATAAATCCCGAAAAAATTTGTTTTTAGAGCTGCAAATCTGTTTTCCAGGTCAAATATTACTGATTTCGAGGCGCTTAAGAGATGATTTAGCCGCTGACCCTTGAAGAGATTAGATTCCTTATCGAGTTACGGAACTTTAGCAAGTGATTTCAGGTCAATCAGAGTTCTAACGAAGCAGGAAAAGTCGTTTTAGTGAAGGTGGTGCAGCAGTTACGGGGTTTTGGGCTTAGAAAATGGGCTTGGACACTTAATTTAGTGATTTATTCTTAAGTCCAAGCCCTAATCCGTTTTTCCACTTATAAAAGGACTATTTGACTTCTATTTTCAAAACAATTCACTTTTTACAAGATTAAACATCAGAGAGAAGCAACAGAAGGAAGAAAGAAGAAGCTGCAAGAGCTGGAGAGGGTTTATATCTCCGTTCTCACTCATTCCAATTCCGGAAATTAGGTTTCTTTTATCTTTAATTTTGTAAGAAAATATGCATTCCATTTTATTTAATTTAGTTTTCTTTTTAATTAGTATGAGCTAAACACATTTTAGTGCTTGAGAATGCTTTATGGGTGAATCCCAATCTTATTGAATTTCATATGTTGAATTTGGGTTTCTGTTAAATTAAATTAGATTGGGGCTTTTACTCTTTTCGATAAATTAATATTATTTACTGTTTTTAGAGTCATGAACTAAGAACAGGTGTTAGTATCTAGGCTATTCCAATTAGTGGCGATTGGATCATCCTGACGGAGGGTTTAGGTACGGAAATATTTATTCAATCTAAAATAGAAGCTATTGATTCTGGCGAACTTAGCTAATTTTAGGGCCAATGAGGTAATTAGCTTAAACATCTAAAAGTGGATCATATTTACCCCGACGGGACTAGTGACACTCTAGGATAGCCTTATAGTCCACCCTGACGGGGGTATAAGGAATTTAGAATCCCGACCATTGTAATTGACCAATTTAACCCTTAAACAGCATAGGTTATGAAATAGGATTAGGAGGATCCTTTGCGTTCTCAAGTGCTACTTTCTCATACTTGCGTTTCACATTTATTTACTTGCGTCTTAGTATTTAATCGCATTTTCCATTTAGTATCTTATTACTTAGAAATAATAAAAACAAACAATCAATTATTAAAACTTTTACTTGCTTTCATAAGTGAAACTATTCATTATTCGATAAGCATTGTAGTTAACCAAACCGTCCCTGCGAACGATCCTAGAATCACTTATTACTACTTGGGACAACCGTACACTTGCGGTTGTGGTTCGATTACTTTTGCATTTATTTTAGAACACACAAAGGACCACCAATGATGTATTTACAAAGAGCGAAATGCTTGGCTAGTTGTTCTCCCCCATCCCTCCAAATTGGATCTGATCACTCTATGCTTCTCACTATTAATGAGGTTAAACAAATCCCCCTATTTCAAAGATTCATCTTTGATAAGAATTGGCTTACCTGTGAAGAGTGTATTGAAATAATAAATAAAAGTTGGCTAGAAATAGCATGTATTAGAGGGAAATGAATTTATAAATACGGGAAAAAAATACGCCACCTTACACGTAAAATTACACTATGGGCAAGAAAATTTGCAAATGAAAAGAAAGAAATGCTTAGAAAAGATAAAATCTCTTTGCAAAATATGTTTAAATCTAAAACACCTATTTATTGGGATGATTATAAGTCCATAATCAAAAGTATGGAACAAAGGTGGATTTATGAGGCAACATATTAGAAATTTAAATTAAGAATTAAGTGGCTTGATAAAAAGTAACTCGTATGCTTAATGATATAACACGCGTGGCTCAATGAAAAAGAAAGATTTGAGGGTGAAATAAAAAGTTATTTTAATAATATATTTAGAACTAAAGATCCCAGGGATTATAACAAAGTGACTGATTCTATTGATAGATGTATCATAGATGAGATAAATTCCGACCTTACTAGGCCGATTAAATTGGATGGATTAAAGAAGATTTATGGGAAATAGGGAATGATAAATCCGTAGAACCAGATGGACTACCTGTGAATTAAAAAAAACATTAGGATCTTATTAAATATTACATAATAAGAGGTATATATTATTTCCTTTGGAACAAAAGTAGATTTTATCCTATAAATAAGACCTTTATTGCACTAATTCCTAAAGTGAAAAAAAAACCTGCAAAGGTAGGTCACTTTAGACTTATCGACTGTTCAAATGTGCTATATAGAGTACTGACTAGAATCTTAGTTAAAAGATTACAAAAATATATGTCTCCAATCATTTATGAGAACCAAAGTGCTTTTGTCTTTTGGAAATAAATCTCAGAAAATGTATTGCTAGCACATGAAGCTAGTCATTTCTTAAAAATAAAAATAAATTTCAAGAAAAATTATGTGGCTATTAAAGTTGATGTAGCTAAAGCCTATGAAAATGTTAATTGGGATTTTCTAAAGGATACTATGATCAAAATGGGTTTTTTCTCAAACATGGGTGGATCAGATAATAGATTGTGTCACCTCTATGACCTACTCGGTGTTACTTACAATTATCTGAACCATCTAAAGGTTTTAGACAATGGGACTCTATGTCCCCTTTTCTCTTATGTAAAATCACTCAAGCTCTGTCTTCTTTACTTAACATTAAACTGGAGAAAAATCTTATTAGAGGGTTAATAATCACAAAACACTGCCCTACCCTTAGTCACATCTTTTTTGCAGATGACAGCTTATTTTTCATGAGAGTCGAAATAGAAGATATAGAAAATTTCAAAGAAGTGTTGAATGAGTAGAGTAATGCTTCTAGACAATGTATTAACTTAAATAAAAGTGGTATCATTTTTTGTAAAGACACAACTGAGGATACAAGTAACAAATATACTTGATATTCTTAGAATGAATGAACTTGAGAATTTGGGTAAGTATTAGGCCTACCTGCTAACTATGGTAGATCTAAAGTGAAGGTTTTTTAAGGTATACATTCTTATAAATATGACCTTTTTTTGGAAGGTGGGAAATGGAAAAAACATCAATATATGGAGGGATCACTGGATCCCAATAGTTAAATCTCTAACTCGTTCAATAAATTGTCCTCTTATTACCGTCTCTAAATTGTGTTACAAAGATTTTAATATATGGGATCTAAACATATTAATTGACTGGTTCCCTAATGAAATAATTGATAAAATAACAAAGATATTGACCCCCATAAAACTCTCTGGGGATAATTCCTACTAGAGGTTATCTAAATATGGCGAGGTTACTTCAAAATCCATGTATTGGCATTTGAAAAATATGGAAAATGAAAAAGAGAAAAGGAAAGATGGGAATAATCCTATTTGCTTTTATGCCACCCCAAACTCGATTTGAAAAGAGGTTTGGAGTCTTAACGTTCCTCCTAAGATTAGAAATTTTGTGTGGAAACTGTGTAAGGTTAAATTACCTTCTGAAGAATATATATTAGAAAAAGTTCTTCCGATAATATCTGTAAAATCTGAGGAGTGGAAGTTGAAACCATGGAACATTTATTCCTTGCTGCCATTGGAGTAGAGATTTGTGGTTAATGTCCCTTATGCAACTACTCTCTAAGTCTAGATGCACTCGGGGATTTGATGTATGGTTCTTGAAACTTAAATCTATCTTATTGGGAACATACATAGAAGGTAGATGACTAAGGGAACTAGCTACCTTCATTCTCTGGAATATATGAAAAAGTAGAAACAAATTCCTTTTTGAAGGAACTTTCTTTGACCCTCACCATACAGTATTAATGTCCCTAAAAGCCTATGATGAGTTTAATGAACATAATAAAATTACCTCTGAGGCTAATAGTCAAAACAACAATCAAACTATTCAAATGGATAATACAGGTCAATTTGGGGGCGGATCCAGAATTTTGAATCGGGAAGGGCTATTATTTAGTTTTAGTAAAATTAATGTATAAATTTTGAGTTGGGGAGGGTTAATTTTTTTAATTAAGGGGACCATAATTTTTTATTCATGTTTTTATCTATTTTTTTAGAAAAATTGGGCTAAATTGTACTGCTATCTCATAGGTGGGGTAGGCTGCAACCCACCCTAGCCTACCCCTAGATCCGTTCCTGATTAAAACCATCTTGTTTTTCAACAAAATCGATAAATTCTTATAAACCATAAATATATTCCTCCATAACATAATTATCCGTTTTAATCCAACTCTTATCAATTCCCGAATCCATCTTTTAATAACAATTTGATATAACTAAACAGCTACAAAAAAATTAAAAAATAAATAAACATATGCATATTTTACACCATACAAATAAAAAAGACAATCATAAAACAAGTGTTTATTAACCTAATCAAATCATATAACAAGTAATGCACAATTATGATTAAATAGATTAAATTTTAAAAAGTTTAAATTTTAGGAATAAACCTAGTGTTGGTTAGAGAAATTGAAGATTGAGCATATGCCCCAAGTTAAATATAGACCCGGAAATGGTGTAAAATAAAATGAAAAAACAAGTGATTAAGTTTAGAGCCACAAGAAGTTAGGATTTTGAGAGAAAGTGGGAGAAATTATTTTTTGGCAGTTATTTTCGGTTTTGAAAATCCTGCAATGTGGAATAAATACGCTATCCTCATTAGCGACGACATTAAGTCGTCTCTATTTAGTGCTGCAATGTCATTGTTATTTACTATTAACAGCGATGACGAAAGTCGTCGCTAGTAAATTAAGTCTTCCGCGATTACATTTACCAAATAAAAATAAATCAAAATTTAATTATAAAAATAGCGAAGACTTCTAATTAATTCACGACAACAATATTTCGACGCTAACTAGAAATCAATCTAGCGACTACATTTGACGTTGCAATTTATTTTTGGTCGCTAATGTTAATTACTACCAACGACAATTTTGTCATCGCTAAAAAATTTGTCGCTACAGAACACGCGCGTAATGTTGATATTTGTTGTCCAATATGCATTTTCTCGCATTTCAGTTATGAAACTCATAATCAGTTTAGTGTAGTTTCGCTAGTTTAATTTGACAAAGGGTTTGATTTTCAATATTTTTAAGTTTATGTCTTAAAATATGGAAGAATGTTATGGTAAATATTTGACTGGGTGCTAATGACTCGTGATCTAATATTTTTCAACTTTTTCTTGGAACATCTATTTACATGAAGTTGAGGTTGATGAACTCCTTATTTAGGGACAGATCCAGGAGTAGGTTAAGTTGGACGGGAGCTTATCCTAACCTATAAGATAGCAGTACAATTATAACTCGGTTTTTTTAAAAAAATAGATAAAAACATGAATAAAAAATTATAGTCCTCTTAATTAAAAAAATTGTGGTCCCCTTAATTAAAAAAATTAGTCTCCCCAACTCAAAATTTATACATTAATTTTATTAAAACTAAATAATAGCCTTTTCCAATTCAAAATTCTAGATCTGCTCCATCCTTATTTTATATAATAGTGCAATAACAAAAAAATCACTATATAAGATATATGTAAAGAGGTGAAAAGTGAACTTTACAATAATCTAAATCATAATTTTTACTCGAAATGAAGAGTGAAGGAATCAATTTTTAGGTACTCCTTACTATTTTTTTTTAGTTATGTATATATGTAGATTTTGACGGACACAGTTTTTTTCTTTATTCCAATTTTTATATCGTTTTGATTGTATTACTAACTTACAAATATTTAGTATTTTTAACCGTACGTTTATACGATATAGGGGGCAGGAGAATAAAGATGCGCCATTTTGAAGATGAGGATTGATGACAACTTTGGTGGAAAGCAAGCCACATTAGATATTGATTGAGAATTATGTTTCGATATATGCATAAGGGGCTTTTTGGAGATATCGGCGTATTCTTGAGTGTTATTATTAAGCAAACTATTCAATTAATTGGTACGGTTTTTTATTTTTCAAAAATAAAAAATTCCAATTTTGTTCGACGTACTACGCAAAAACCAAACCGCAAAACCTGAACCGAACCTATTAAATTTGTAGCTTGTAGGGCCTCTTAATGTTGAAAGCTGCCGAATGTAATGAGTTTTTGTTTTTTCGTCCATAATTAGCATTAGTTGAGTAATGGAGTAAATATTTTTTGTTTGAAAACTGAGTTAATATAAGTGTCACTGAGACAGTACTTCGACATGATAAGGTAAACATTTTCCTAATACTCCAAAAACCTCAAAATTTTCCTAATACTCCAAAAACCTCAAAATTTTCCTAATACAAGATAGTACTTTATATATATTTGTTTAAAAAGTTTGTGTAATTTCAATCTTCAATCGATAAGGTAAACATTCTTAGGCAATCTTGGCTTTGCAATTGCATAAACAGGGTCAGCAAGAAACATATCACATTCGTTCTCCTTCAGTCCAATGCTCGACAGACCAGGTGGTAAACTCCAATCAAAGCCTTGAAGAAGCCTAGCCAACAACATTACAGTCATAGTAGATCCCAACGTCACAGCTGTAGAAGACAAAACAATATTACTCAAATTAGCATGACGTTGCAAAGTAATGCATGCAGAAAATGTATATTCATCAATAATTATTAAGAATGGAAGTAAAACTTAATTAGAAATAATTTCTGATAACTTTAATCATGTCCAGATCCAATTTATCACGTACCTGCACATCCACGTCTTCCTATGCTAAATGACAACATTTTCAATTCTGGTTCAAAGACAACAACTTCAGATCCATCGTCTTTGAGATGACGATCAGGTTTGAACTTCAAAGGGTCATCCCAAACCTTAGGGTTTCGACCTAGTCCAGGACGACTAAGCAAAAGAACGCTTCCTTTTGGGATAAAATAACCACCTACATTAACATCTGAAAGAGCAGCACGTGGTACATTGAAAGGTGCAATTGGATGTAAACGGAATGCTTCTCTTACACATGCTTTGATAAAGTTTAGCTGAGGAATATCGCTTTCTTGAACTAATCTTTCCTTTCCAACCACCGTATCTAATTCTTCCCAAGCCTTTTGAAGCAATTCTGGTTGATTTAGCATCTCTGCAAATGCCCATTCCGTAGCGTTTGATGGATTGTCTACTGCAGCTAACATGAGTTCCTGTAATTTAAATATTTATTTGTTGATGTTATTAGAAGAGAGAGAAAGAGAGAGTGTGTGAGAGAGATCTAGAGAGAACTTACAGTGACTTGAGCTTTGATTTCTCGTGTTGTTAATAAAGGTTGGCCTTGTTCATCAGTGAGGTTGATTAAAACATCGAGAATATCGTCTTGCTCAGTTAGTAATCCATTTTTCCACATCTTAATTCTTTCATCAATTATAGGGTGTTGGTACTTAATTGCACCTTCAATACCTTTTCTAGTAATCTTTTGATGACCATCAAGGTCAAATCTCCTTAGCCATGGAAAGTAATCTGAAATACTAAAGGAATAAATAATATCAAGAATAGTGAAGAGTCCTGTAACATGCTCTTCCTCTTCAGCACCTGGTCCTTCAAATTCCCCACCGTTTCCAAAAAACCTCTTGTTTAAGGTAATCTTCCGGATTACATTCCCGCAATAATGTCTAGTTGCGGTTCTAAGATTTACTATGCCTGATGTTACGGGACTCATACATTGTTTGTATACGAATCGTACAAGGTGGTCCGCTTCCTCGTCTCTTTTTTCTTGGAGCCAGCGAAACCTCGCAGATGAAAGAACCTCAGAAGAGACAATTTTCCTCATCTTCTTCCATTGATCACCAAAAGGGCTCAGAACAGCTGATAGGTACCCACCGCTTGCAAGCTCTGCTGCAACACAATGGGGTCTTGATGCAAAAGAGGCGTCGTTTTTTTTCAAGAACTCACGAGCGAGTTCAGGAGAAGTGACAACGATCACAGGAACGGGTCCAATATAAATACACATTATTTCGGTTTTCAAATCAACCATGAGTTTATGTATCCATCTAAAAGTAGGCTTGTTTCTTAATACCTGGAAAAGGGATCCTACCATAGGCAATGGTTTTGGCCCTGGAGGAAGTAAGGCAAGCTTCTTTTCATTCATTCATCATAGTTTTGTAGATGAATTTTGTGAGGAAAAACAGTGCTATTAGGATAGACAAAGAGGTGGAATTCAGGAGAGTTGAAGCCATAACACCAGCTGAATCCATTTTGTGATCAAGAATTTTCCGGGTGTGATCGGTATCTTCAAATGAATTACTATTACTATTCTATTCTAAGCTCAGAAATATTTTAGAGAAGATGAAAGAGATTTTCTATTCTCGATGTTGAAGATAAATTTTTTGGTGTCTTGAACAATATGACTTTCAGCCTCTTTATATAGTAGTCATGTGAGTTTTATAACGTTGACAATACATGACAGAGTAATGATATATACCACCTAAATTTATACCACCCAAATGTCACCCAATGACGTGGCGTGAATTGGTTGGTTACAAGTCTTTAATCAAATCAAGAAAATAAATGCATTAACAATTTGTAATCAATCAATTCACGCCACGTCATTGGGTGACATTTGGGTGGTATGAATTTGGGTGGTATATATCATTACTCTACATGACATCATAAATGAATCTGGTCAACCTTTTTAACTCTTGAGCCATAAATGCGGAAGTTACCTTTGAGAGCATTAATTCATGTCATCATTCGTAATTTCTGGGCCATAAATGTGGGAACAATTATGACGGTTTTTAATGCCGGAGTTTCCAACTGTTAGGAATAAATGTCATAAAGATGACCAACAACTCTTCGGTGCGTACAAGACAACTCAATTCTGACTAAAACAAAACTCATCTTCAAAAGTGTATTCATAAGGGGTCAAACCTTGGTTACATACATTTTACATGACCTAACTTCTCATTTAAGTTAAGACCTCTATGTCTTAAACCTTTTGGAATGTATAGGAAGAGATAATATTATAAACTAATATCTTTCCCATCTTTATTTCTGATGTGGGACTTTTCAAGAAAAAAACTATTGGTTAAGCCTTAAATTTACAACAATAAGCTAGAAATTGTATTATGTGATTCAGTATAATAATATAATTATCTTGCTATGCATAACAATATAACAATAATCTTTGCCATATAAGTTAGTACAAGACCCTTATTTCTTAAGGTTGTCACTAAACGTGGATCAATCTTTGAAAACGAATATTTTAGGAAATTTGTTACCAATTTCCGTGATCAATGTATGTAATTAGTCCTTGCCCCTTATCTTTTTATTGGTTCTTTTAGTCAAATATTATTCAAACCATCAATTATTTTTTCATTTAACAAGAGATAATAATTACCAAACACGTCCCTTTTCAAGAGTAATTTTTTTTTGTCAAAAGCGATGATATAAATAGAAGTTATTAAAGGATTACAAAGATAATCTCAACCTATTCCTCTAGGGTTGGGTGAAGCTATCGAAAGAGTCACTAATTGGAAAGAGGGTTTAACAACCCAATCACTCGACAAAAACCTAAAAGTTGTTGCTTTGTGACTTAATCGGTGATAAAAAAAATTCTTCCTACAAACATGGAAGAACTTAACTATTCTATTACAAATATGAAATTGAATATCTTCATAGAAAATTTTATGTTTAGCAAGTAGAGATGACTTTGGAGAGTATAGTAAATCCACCACTATCTTATTTTCACACATCATGCGGATATCTTCAAAATGGAAGTTTATAGCTGAGAGAAGTCCATTGCGCATTCGTAATAGTTTAAATTTTTCGGCACTGTTAGAAAAAAAAGACCACGTACAACCATAATTAATTTATCATTTGTGTCTCTAAGTATACAATCTAATGATGAGTTCTTATTTGGGGTGTAAGAGGCATCGCTAGAACAATAATAGAATTACCTTCCAAATTAAGGCTCCAACTCTCCTATATATGAGGATTAGGTACTACTTTATTGTTTGTTCTAGGAGGTGTATTTTTTGAGGTGTCAAAGTCCTCCTTAGATTTACCATCACATATACTATCCATTCGAATAGTTTGATTGTTGCTTTTACTATTAGACTCAGAGGTAATTTTATTATGTTCATTAAACTCATCATAGGATTTTAGGAACACTAATAGTGTATGATGAGGGTCAAAGGAAGTTCCTTCAAAATGGAATTTGTTTCTACCTTTTCATTTATTTCAGAGAATGAAGGTAGCTAATTCCCTTAGTCATCTACCTTCTAAGTTTGTGCCCAAGAAGATAGAATTAAGTTTCAAGAACCATAAATCAAATTTCTGAGTGCATCTAGACTTAGAAAGTAGTTTCATAAGAGAAGTTAACCACAAAGCTCTAGTCCAATGGAAGGAAAAGAGTAAATGTTCCATGGTTTCAACTTGCACTGCACATATTTTACAAAGATTATCAGAAAAAAAAATTCTAATATATTTATTTTCTTTAGTGGGTTATTTACCCTTACACAGTTTCCACACAAAATTTCTAATCTCAGAAGGGACTTTCAAACTCCAAACCTCATTCCAAACCGAGTTTAGGATGGTATAGGAGCAAGTGGGATTATTCTCATCTTTCTCTTTCTATTTTTGGGTTTCTATAGTTTACAAGTGACAAGACATGGATTTTAAAGTAACCTCACCATCTTTAGATAACCTCATGTAAGCATTATCCTCAGAGAGTTTTATAGGGGTCATTATGTTGGTTATTTTATCAATTATTTCATTAGAAACCAGTCATTTAATATGTTTAGATCCCATATATTAGAATCCTTGTAACACAGGTTAGAGAATATAATAAGAGGGTGATTTATTAGATAAGTTAGAGATTTAACTCTTGGGATCCAGTGATCCCTCCATATATTGATATTCTTTCCATTGCTCGCCTTCCATAGAAGGTCATATTTATAAGAATTTCTACCTTTTTAAAGGATTATCCATCCCTAAGAGGTGTGATAGCCCAGTTCAACCTTAGAGAATGTAGATTTTTATAAAATATATACATTTAAGAGTTCTTGATAAAAGGGCCTTTGGATTTTTTAAAATCTTCCAATCATTTCTTGCAAGCAAAGCTCTATTTTTCAGAGTCATTTTTTTAAAACCCATTCCCCATTCTGTTTTATTAAGAGTCATTTGCTTCCAGTTAACCCAATGGTTTCTTCTTTTACTGTTTTTATTCCACCAAAACTGTGATATAAGGGAATCAATTTTATCACTTACACTTTTAGGGATTAAAAAACCTGGCGTTGTATATGTTGGTATAACATTTATCACAACTTTAATTAGTGTTTCTTTACCAGCTTCTGCAAGAAAGATCTTTTTCATATTCCAACTCTATCTTTTATTATAGTAAGCATCCAATCAAGTGTCTTCGCTTTAGATTTACCCCAGTCAGCTGGTAGGCCTAAATACTTACCCAAATTCTCAAGTTTATTCATTATAGGAATATCAAGTATTTTTGTTACTTTGTTCCTCGGATGTGTCTTTACAAAACATGATACCACTTTTATTTAAGTTGTTACATTGTCCATAAGTATTACATACTCATTCAACACTTCTTTGATATTTTTTATATCTTCTATTTCAGCTCTCATGAAAAATAAGTTGTATCTACAAAATGGACGTGACTAAGGGTAGTGCAGTGTTGTATTAATTTTTAACCCTCTAATAAGATTTTTCTCCTATTTAATATTAAGTAAAGTAGACAAAGCTTGAGAGATTGTATCTAAGAGAAAAGGGACAGGGGGTCCCCTTGTCTCAAACCTTTAGATGGTTTAAATAATTGTAGTTGGTCACCCTTAAGTAACATTGTGTGGGTCACAGAGGTGACACAACCCATTATCTAATCCATCCATGTTTGAGAAAAACCCAATTTAATGATAGTATCCTTTAGAGAATCCCACTCAACATTTTCATAGGCCTCGGCTACATCAACTTTAATAGCCACATAATGTTTATTGAAATTTATTTTTCTTTTTTAGAAATAACTAGCTTCATGTGCTAGCAATGTATTTTCTAAGATTCATTTCCTAGGGACAAAATCATTTTGGTTCTCATTAATGATTTAAGGCATATATTTCTGTAATATTTTAACTAAGATTCTAGCCAGTACTCTATATAGCACATTTGAACAGCTTATCAGTCTAAAGGGACCTACCTCAGAAGTTTTTTCCACTTTAGGAAGTGCAATATGGGTCTTATTTATAAGGATACTTTTGTTCCAAAAGAAAACAAATATACCTCTCATAATATCATATTTAATAAGATCTCAATGTTTTAAAAAAATACACAAGTATTGCATTTGGTCCTAGGATTTATCATTCCCTATTTCCTATGAAGCTTTCTTTAATTCATCCAATTTAACTAGCCTAGTAAGATCAGAATTTATCTCATATATGATACATCTATCAATAGAATCAGTCACTTTGTTATAATCCATAAGATCTTTAGTGCTAAATATATTATTAAAATAATCTTTTATTTCACCCTCAATATCTTCTTTTTATCAAGCCACGTGTTATTATCATTAAGCATAAGAGTTATTTTATTCCTATTCTTTCTAGCCTTACTTGTAGAATGAAAGTAGGTCGTATTTCTATCTCCTAATGTAAGCCACTTAATTCTTGATTTAAGTTTCCAATATGTTTCCTCCTAAATCCACCTTTGTTCCATACTTTTGATTATGGAATTATAATCATCCAAATCAATAAGTGTTTTAGAGTTACACATATTTTGCAAAGAGATTTTATCTTGTCTAAGCATTTCTTTCTTTTCATTTGCAATTTTTCTTGCCCATAGTGTAAATTTACTTGTAAGGTGATGTATTTTTTATTAGGATTTAAATCAATTTTTTAGATTAATTGTTATTATAAATCCGATCATGCTCTTTCGGAGAAGTGAAAAATATTTAGATTAAAGTATTAAACATATCTATCCTTTCCTATTCTTTTGGAGAAGTGGAAAAGTCACTTTTTTGTGCATGAAATATCCCACATAGGAGGAGAGATGGAAAAAATATTAGTATAAATTAGCTTACCCATCTATTATTTCCAAAAGGACTAAGGCTATGAAACCAAAAAGGGAATTGGCAAAGCCCCACACGAGCGCACCACCACCACCACCCGCCCGGCCCAGCGACAGCGTGGGCCGTGAGCTCGTGGGGGGTTTCGGGGTTTTTGGGGAGTCAAAAAATGAAAAATGAAACACCTTTTCTGAAATGATTCAAGGAGAAGTAAGGTGGTTCTTATAGTTGTCGGTTGGAGTTCAAATCCTATCATCAGGAAGACATAACGTTCATAACGATCACGCATTCAAGACACCATAAAGCCAGAATATTCTCTAGCAGCTATAGGTCTTGGTCAACTCAGAAATGCACTAGTGGTCAAGCTTGTGTCCAGGTTCATTGTCTGAATTGAAAAAAGAGTAACATTTGTAACCTCCAAAAACGTTAGCCTTAATGGAGCACTTGACGACCATTTATGGTGACGTTTATGATAGGCCCTTACTCTCCCCATTTTCCTATATATAGAGACTCTCCCTCACTAGCCAAATACACGAAATACCCCTGAAAAGAATAACACTCTGCCTCTGTTTCTCTCTAAAAACGCTTAGTAGAGCTTAGTTTTTCCGTTAGAGATACCGGTACGCCAGAATATCTTTTTGACAACTTTAGGTGTAATTTGTTATTCCTTTCATTCCGTGTAAGTGTGCATTTTGTTTCCTATAATCGTGTTTCTTTTTTATGTAATAGTTAGTTTATAGTAAAACGAATATTATTTCTTTTACTTTTGGGAAACCATTTCTGTTTTGTCAAAACCGGTGATTATTTTAATCACAATTTAAAAAGATATTCGTTTTCTTTACTCACCGGTTATTTTCTGAAATAGCTCTTCCTGTTTCGGCTGTTGCTTCTCCTTTGAACGCAAATCCATTTCTCGATGTGAATAAGTTGGAACCCCTTAATGGTTCTAACTATAAGAGATGGGCACACAAGGTTATGATTTGTCTTGAATAGTATGAACTCGACTTTGCTATAGTCGAGGTTCCTCCACTTGTGGAAATTGGAGCTCATACTGAACAAGATCTAGCTAGAAATATTGCCCTCGAATCAAGGTTCAAAAGGGATAATACCATGGCTCGTGGCTGGATGTTGAACAATGTTACTAACCCCATCTTTGATCTCCTTGCCAAAGAGAAATCGGCAAAGGTCATATAGGAAACTCTCGAGAAGAAATATGGGGGTGATGATTCTGGTATGAAAAAGTACGTCACTGGGAATTAGTACAATTTTAGACTTACGGACCAGAAACCCATGACTGGACAACTTCATGTGTACAAGAACCTATGCGCGGAGGTAATCGCTGAAGGCATGAAGATGTGCGAATTTTTTCAAGCCAATATTTTGCTTGATAAATTTCCCCCATTTGGAGTGAAAACCGTAACCACCTCAAACACAAAAAGAAGGATATGACCATCCAAGAACTCATTAGCCACATGCAAGTCGAAGAAGCCAATCGACTCAAGGATAAGTCTCTTTCTTTCCCTCCTCATTCCTCAAAGGCTAACCTTGTCGAAAATTCTGGGCATGGTAACAAGGACAGGTTCGAAGGTAATGGAAAACGGCAAGGCGCTAAAATTCTAAATTCGGGGGGAATAAGAACTGAAACAACTCCAACAAACAAAACAGAAGGTTTAAAACTTCTGGTAAGATTCAGAGATCTAAGGGTTGTTGTTATTGTTGTGGTGAAGAAGGACATAGATCTTTTGAATGTACTCTTAGAGTTATTCCTAATACAAAACCTGTTGCAAACCTAACTGAAACCGAATAGATAATCGCCATGGTAGTGGTTGAGGTTTATTTGGTGCAAAACAAAAGCGAGTGGATCCTTGACACTGGGGCCTCACGACACTTCTGTGCAAACAAATCCTTGTTCAAAAAGTTCGAGGAAGCAACCAATGGTAAATGCGTGTACCTGGGAGACTCATCACTGCTACAGTCCTCGGAAAAGGACAGGTTACACTCAAACTCGCATCTGGTAAGATCCTTGAGTTAAACGATGTTCTCTTCGTCCTCTCGTTCCGTAGGAACTTGGTTTCCGAAGCTCTTCTAAATAAAGTGGGACTCAAACTAGTTTTCGAAGGGGGGGGGGGAAATAACCATTACCAAAAACGATGAGTTTGTGGGAAATGGTATTTACATAATGGTTTATTTGTTTTAAATAATGTAACCCATGACTAGTACCAATATGATGAGTTTGGAGGGAAGGGGATTTTCTTTTTCAAATAAGGGTTTGAGTGATTGAACCTTGTAACCTCTAATAAGGACATTTCTAAATTTTGCTTATCTATTTGAATGTTTAGATGTGTGGAGTGGTAGATTAGGCTATCTGTCTTCTCCCTTCTATTAAAAGGCTAAAAATCCCTTGGACTAATAAGGTCGGTGACTTTATATATTATATGATATCTGTAGAGTCCAAACTCGTGGGAATACGACCCTTTAATATGAAAACCTTGAGAATTTTAAACTACCAGAATTAGTACATTCAGACCTAAATACTTTTATAAATTCCGCTAGTAGAGGAGAAAACCCATACTAATTAACCTTAATAGGTGGCTATGTCAGGTTTATGAGAGTATATCCCCTAATACTAAAAGTGAAACGGAACATGGGTTTATAAATATAAGTCTGAAGTTGAGACCCAACTACTTTGCTGAATCAAAAGACTTAGGGCACGAATGCTGTTATAAGTTCCCTGTAATCGATCTGTGACATTAACGGAATTATCGACGGAGTTAATGCCTTACACACCCTACGTAATGACATAGCTAAAGCTTATGATAATCGGTTTCGACCCACAAACTCAAATGAGGGGGTGATTAGCAAAGGTTACCCGAGTTCTAAGTACGGTCACTGTTGGACCAGATTCAATAGACTCAATAGTCATGGGATATGACAAGAATGTATAAAATGTCTTAATGAATTCATAGCCACTCGTGGTGGTACTATCGAGAAGGACTTGATGAATTCACTTATAAGGTGTATCATTCTAGGAAGAACACGTGGATGAGTGTTCAACTCATAATGAATTCATAGCCAATATATGGTGGTCCTTTAGAGAAGGACTTGATGAATTCACGGTCAAAAGTGAGACTCAACATTCATGATAGAAATTAAGGAGACATCCTTAGAATATCTCATATGAAGGAAATCCACAAAGTACATAGCCCGCAAGGGGTGGTCCTTAGAGAAGGACTTGATTAACTAACTTAAGGGCGATGTTCGAGGGAGCTATAACTTTCAGTAGGGTAGAGTATGTGCTGTGAGGGTCTCGGTAAAAAACCTTTAAGTTCAAGAGTAAGTTCACTAAACGGAATTCGGTGGATGCCTCACTTCAATACGTAATAGTTCAAATCGAAAGATATTGGCACTTAAGTACAATTCACCCAAATGCTGGTAGTTATGGAAACCTGTTCATCTTCTCTCCTAAAGACCCTGAGTGGGGGATTGTTAAGATTCAAATCAACTGTTTAGATTAATTGTTATGATAAATCCGATCATGCTCTTTTGGAGAAGTGGAAAAGATTTAGATTAAAGTATTAAACATATCTATCATTTCCTATTTTTTTGGAGAAGTGGAAAAGTCACTTTTTTGTGCATGAAATATCACACATAGGAGGAGAGATGGAAAAAATATTAGTATAAATTATCTTACCCATCTATTATTTCCAAAAGTACTAAAGGCTATGAAATCCAAAAGGGAATTGGCCAAGCCCCACACGCGCGCACCACCACCACCACCCGCCCGGCCTGACCCGGCGACGACGTAGGCGTGGGCCGTGGGCTCGTGGGCTGATGTCTCCCCATATGTGATGAATTAATCTTAGTTGGAGACATCATTTTTAGTGTTTTAGAAGTCTATTAGTCGAGTTTTTATCAAGTATTACCGCACTTTCCTATTTCTTGTCTTGATATAATGATTTATTATTTTTAGAGAAAATTTAGTTTACTTGTTTGTTAATTGTGAAACTTTATAGATATATATGGTGATTAATTAGATGCCAAATCAATAATAAGAGATAAGGTAAAGAAGATATGCATGGAAATAGGAGATAAAGGAAAGAAAAGATAGATATGGAAAGATAAGTTGCCAAGTAAATATGAATTTCTCTAGCCACGTCAATAAAAGTGATCATAATTCAAGATTGGCTAGGAATTCGGAAGAATTGTCTAAAGCAAAGGGATAGATCTTTCCGAGATGATCGATTTCGATATAAAGTATGCATCAAATGGAGTTGAAACGAAGAAGTTACGACCAAAACAAATCAGCAGCAGAATCTTACATTTTCTATATATTAGGGTTACGAATTTGAGTTGGGCTTGGAGTCCGAGTTACTTGTCTTCCACTCCAAGAAAACGAATTAGGTCTTCTAAACACCAATAAATACACCCTTTAATCTTTGTAAAGTCATCCTTGTCTCCCATAAGTTAGTCCTTAAAGTATTTATCATTAGAGTTATTGAAGAGAGCAAGATGACATCTTTGTATCATTCTTTTATTTTATTTCCTTTAGGTATGAAATAATTTTCCCATAGCTTGGGGTTTGCATTATGTATAATCTATGAATTCTATTTTCTTTCTATCTAAGTTTCTTTGGGAATTATATGTTTTAAACTGATTATAGCTGCTTAACCATATATTTGATTTATGTGCTTTGATTTATTGTCTGTTTTCCTTGCGGTTGTAAACGTTTAGGATTACCTTAATAATAGTTAGATGGTCACCCGGAAGGGGTGTCTAATTATTGAAACACCACATAAACGTCTAATGTTCGGAATTGGTCTTGACAATACCAGCCTAACTAGATAGTCATTAGGGTTTATCTTAATCACCAATCATCATTAGTAGGTCAGACTGCACTTTGGAACTTAGTGGCGCAGGATAACCCTATTTGAGTCCCCTCGTGATTGTGAGGTTGCCACCCTAGCTCGCTCTCCGGGGATAGGGGGAATTTAGAATCTTGACTACATATCTAAGAGCTATTATCTCCCTTATAAACTGAAATTGATAGAAAGATTAGAAGGATTATTGCATACTAGCAGAATCTAAAGCTATACTCTCTCATCTTATTTCTCTCATATTTAATTATTTGTCTTTTATTTTATTTATTTATTAATCTCATCTCCTAAGCAATCTTATTTAGTTTTTGTCTTTTAATTATTAATTGCTACTCTAATTATTTGCTCATTCGTGTAGAACACTAAGTCCCTGATAACAAATCTTCTTATCATTAAAACTTGCATACGTCTTGTAATACTTGCAGTACTGTGCTTGTCTAGGTGATTAGTGCATTGTTTCCCGTATTTATTTATCATATTTTTATCACACCATAGGCGACACCAAGTTTTTGGCGTCGCTGCCAAGGAGTTGTGTCTATTTAGCGTTTGGGCTATTTATTTTCAGTAGTAATAGTTTTTAGTTAAGTACGCTTGTTGGTTTTGTTTTAGTCTTTTTCAGGTTTTAAGTCGTGCATCTTTTGCCTCCTCTTCCAGAGCCCGAAAGGAGCTTCAGACCATACAACAAACGAGTCAAAGAAGACAGAACCCGTAGAAGAGCTATGACAGGACAACAAGAAGAAGTAAGAGATCCAGCACTTGATCCATTAATACCACCACCACCGTTAGGAGATAACGGAAACAATACTCAGAACAGAGTTGAACAAGATCTCCCAGGCTTGGGGGCACCTTTTCATGTTCAACCATTAGGCTATCATCCTCCAGAGATCTATAATATCAAGTTCAGGCCCGATCTGGGTATGCTCAGTCAATTTCAGAATTTCGGACTCTATAGTGGTGCAACATATCAAGATCCGGTAAGAGCGATTCAGAAGTTCATGCAGATTTGTGATGCCTATGTTATTCTTGGCATTACGCGCAAGAAACTGTATTGTCACATGTTTTCGTTCTTTTTGACCAGTAAAACTGGTGATTGGCTAGATAGACAACCACCAGATTCAATCAAGACTTGGACAGAATTTCAAGTCGCTTTATTTAACCGTTGTTATCCAAAGAGAATGAGACTCAAATACCAAAGCGAGCTTGATAAGTTTTTCCAAAAGAATTGAGAAGAAGTAGGAGACGCATGGATAAGGTTTCAACGGAAGTTAGCTAGATGTCCACTCCATGGTTACACCCCGTCTTTACAACTTGCTATATTTTATCAAGGTATCAATCCCAAAAGTAGATTGAGGGTAGATAATCTTGGAAAGGGAAATTTTGTGTCCATGGATCCTAAAGAATCCGTCGAAGGTCTGGAAAATATCATAGAAACAGAAAGGAGTTGGCCACTTTTGCGAGCTCTTGTTACCAATGGCAGAGGTACGCTTTGTGTAGACGCTGAAACTGCAAACTCAGCTCAATTAACTGCATTAGAGAATCAAATTAAAGAGATTAAGCTTGAGATGCAGAAAAATTTAGCCGCAGCAAATGTAGTGCAAGAAGCACAAGGTTGTCCACAGTGTGGGGTAACAACTCATACATGGGAAGAGTGCGAAAAAATCCAGCATCTATTTATTTCATATCCAACCGAGGAAATTACCAATTCAGTAACATAAATCATCCGGGTATGCAGTATTCAAATCCACAGACGCCGCTAATCCAGATCATTATCAACCTCGCCCCAGAATAACTCTTTCCAACCAAGAGGTTAAGCTCCATATCAGGGAAATCAAAATTATAATCGACCTGCTCCTCCATAACAACCTGCTAATAATGCATATACTGATGCTTTATCTCAGAAGGCTCTACCACAATATCTTCAAGAAGGAGTTGTGGGTGATCAACAATTGAAAAACTTTATGGATCTTATGACCACTAATATGCATTCTCAAAATGAGAAGTTAAGAGAACAAGAAGCTTCAATTCATATTTTAGGTACGCAAGTAGAACAAATGAATAAAGTTCTAAAAAAATATTATGGAAGCACGTGAATTGAAGGTTATCGAAGGAGGTGATGCCAATGTTGGGTTTAAGGTTATTGGCCTTGAGATTGAAGAGAATAAGGAAGTACCGCATGTTGTAGAAAGTGTCGTGGAAGTTCCTAGTACCGAAGAAGAACCAAAAAAGTCTAGCCCCGTGGACTCTGACTGTTTTGAGGATGAAGAATCAAACGAAGGATCCAAATTTATACAACTTCTGAGAGATATGCAAGTAGAGATTCGATCGGTTATGAAGTTACACGATGAGAGAGCTAAATAGAAAGAGGAAGAAGCCTCAAAAGAACCGAGAGTAGGAGTTGCACCTGCTGTGCAAGAAAAGAAAGAAGAAGAGGTGGAATCGTCACCATTTGTTCGAACAATGTCACCAACCAGTCCTGATACAAATCCGAAGGGTGACATTGAACTCAAGACATTTGTAGAGGTGTATGCGTCTAGGACATATAAGAGAAAGTGGTATGGCTGAACTAAATAGAAGAGGACTCCTCGATGGACAAAGTCTGGGAAAACTTCACCCTTGCAAACATTGTGTCTGTGGAAACCAAAAGGAAGTTCAATTCGGGAAAAACATTCACACCCTTAAAGGTACACTTGACTATCTTCATTTAGATCTTTGGGGGCCCTCTAAAGTCTCTTCCATGGGAGGCTCTTATTACATGTTGACTATAATTGATGACTTCTCTAGAAAATTTTAGGTGTTCTTCTTGAAACAAAAGAATGATGCATTGTCAACCTTTAAAGAATGGAAGATTATGATTGAGAAACAAACAAGAAAGAAAATAAAACACCTTCATACTAATAGTGGTTTAGAGTTTTGCTCCAATGACTTCAATGTTCTCTGTAAGTCCAAAGGTATCGTTAGACACTCAACCATTCCAGGTACAACTCAGCAAAATGGCGTAGCAGAACGTATGAATATAACAATTATGAAAAAAGTACGTTCAATGCTTTCTAACTCTGCTTTATCAAATATGCTTTGGGCCGAAGCCGCTTCTACAATTACTTATCTTATCAATATTTCTCCATCAACTGCCATTGAAAACAAAACTCCACAAGAGGTATGGTCTAAAACTACTCCAAAATATGCATATCTTAAAGTTTTTGGTTGCCCAGCATATGCACATGTTGATAATGGTAAACTGGAACCTAGATCAAGAAAGTGTATTTTTCTCGGCTATAAATCTGGCATGAAAGGTTATAATTATGGTGCCCAGAAACCAGGAAAATAGTATTTAGCAGATATGTTATCTTTGATGAAAGTGATATGCTTCCTAATTTACCTTCTAGTGATAAAAATCAGAAGAAACTAAGCACATAGGTTAATTTTCCAACATAATCACAACTTGTACCAGAACCTACATCTCAGTATGATCCAGATATGCATGATGGTGGCATATCCCTTCACCACAACCACCACAGTATTCTATTGCAGCAAATAGACCAAGGAGGATTATTAATCCCCCTCAGAGATTTGCCACAACTGATTTGGTTGCTTATGCTTTGATTATCACTCATGATAATCTGGATGATATGAAGGCTAAGCCGGTTCGATTTCTAAGTTTGATCTTTGCTCGGACTTAGTTGGTATTTACAGTTTGAATTAAACCCTTCGGGGTTTTCGAAAGAGGAGAGATATTTGAAGATCAGTGATTTATTTTCTTGACTCCTTAGCGGATTTTTCGTCAAGATATAGATATTTTTTTAAGGTAAAGATATTTTTCCGAGGTGGAGATATCGTCAGGTTTTCTGGGACCAACTTACCGAATATTGATCAAGGTGGAGATTGTTAGAGATATGACCCAATTCTCATTAGTAAGGTCTGGCCCCTTAGTTTAATAACCCTAGTTCCCTGACTTCCCTATATATACACATGTAGTGTGTATTATTATCTACACCTTTTGGAATACAATTCTCCTTGTAATATCTTTCTCATCATAGTGAAACTCTTTTCTCTTTCCGTTGTTTTTCCCGTATTGGGTTTCTACGTAAATCTTGTGTCTATTACTAACTTGTGTGCTTTATCCATTCGATCATATTATATCATATGTAAAGAGGTGAAAGGCAAGCTATACATTTGAAAAAAAACTAGAACAATAACATGAATCATAGTCTTTGTTCGGGATAGACAGTGAAAAAAAATCAATTTTTAGGTAACTCATGTCTATCTCCTAACAATTTTTTTCGATATATATATATGTCTGTAGATTTTGGCGGACACAATTTGTTTCTTTATTCCCATTTTTTTCTCCTTTTGATTGTATTACTAACTTACAAATATGTAGTATTTTAACAGTTTATACGATATAGAGGGCGGGTGAATATGCAACATTTTCAAGATGAGGATTGATGACAATTTTATGGAAAGCAAGATAGTAGATTAAATTTTTTTTTTCTTTTTTATCAATTAACCAAATATTATTAAGTTCAACATTCAAAATATTACACTGTTTTAGATATTGATTGGAAAAATATTTAGAAACACATGATATTTGAGTAAGGGGCTTATATCGATGTATCTTTTGAGTCTTATAATTAAGCTAACAACTTAACTGGTTCAGTTTTTAATTTTTCAAAAACATAAAATTTTGGTTTTGTTCGATGTACTACACAAAAATCAAACCAAAAAAACCAAACCTAGCTTATTAAATTTGCAGCCTCTTAATCTTTAAGGTTGAGTTTTAATTTTTTTTATCCAGAATGAAAATTAATTGAGTAATGGAGATCTATGTTGTAGATCTCGGTTTTGGCGCTAGGCGATCGACAGGGGCCTAGCGCCTAGGAGGATTACACGGGGCCCAGGCGGAATTATACGTTTTGAATCTCGATGTGTAATTTTGTATATTTAGTAATATATATGTAGTAATTATAGCAATTTAAATATTTAAGTCATAAAATTCATTTAACAACACTACGCTAAATATAAAATCACTAAAAATTAAATATTCAAAGCATCCAAGAAAGTCGAGAAAAGCTGCAAAAATATATGATGATTCTTGATGGAAATTAGATTGGCTAAGAAGAGCTAGTGGTAGAATAATGAAATAATGAGCCTATTATAAATTTAACAAACACCTGATCGATCCTTTATACTATGTGATAATCTAGGTTGGTTTGGTTTATGTTATCGTTATTAATTTTTATGTCAAAATTGTATATTAGTACTTGATAGTTTTCCATCTACATCATCAATTCTTATATAAGTGTACACACCGTACCTGTAACTTAGAGCATTTAATATTCTTTTAGAGACAGTCATGGATTAAATAGTTGCGAAAATAACTAAACTAACAACTCTACATTAAAAAATGTTGCAAATATAAAATTATCAATGGTACATATTGTAACAGTCTCGTTGGATTCTACATGTGAAACATAGAAATCTCGACATACTATGGGTTTTCCGAACATACTGAAGTCATGGATATAAAATTTTGAGAATTTTACATTATGAAAGTCGTAGAAGGGGCGTGAATATAATTACTAATAAGATTAATTCCTAATTAAAAATCTTTTGGAAAATTATAAGTTTAAAGAACAACTTCTAAGTCAATATATATCAAACATTAAGGGATCATGCAATAGGGTAACTAGGTTTTATATAATTAAAAAAGACGAGCAATAAATAAACGATAAGTAAAGAGATAAGAGATAGAAAGTACACAACGATGTATAGTGGTTCGGTTATACCTACATCCACTACCTAAGTATGCCACCTTAGGATTTAAAAGCTTCTTAACTTAGCTTCCGTGTCTCTCTTAACCGGGGTGAGAACACAATACCCTTACAACCACTTCGATACCACAAAGCAAACTCTTGTGCTATCGCAACACAAGGAAACCGAGTATACTCCCTGTACTCACACTCTCTCTTAATCTATATATTACAAAGAATAGATCTAAGAGGATAAAAACAAGTGTTTGAATGGTTGTTGCAACTTTCCTAAGAACTCCTAAAGAGAGGATATACCTTTAAGATTAAAACTTCTCTTGAGTAGATTAGAACTTTGAAGCTTCTTGGATTAACTCCTTGATTGATCGCGGGACATTAATATCTGGAGCACCTACTCCTATAGCAGGAGCACGGAATGGAACTTCTGGAGGACCATTAGTAAACCACGGATCTTGATTCATCACTATCTGAACTTGAGGATTAGGATTTAGTGGTTGAACTTGAGGAATAACGCCTGGAGCTAAAGGTTGGCCATTTGCATCTAGCTGGCCTTGTCCATTATTCTGTTGATTCTGAAGATTAATGTCCTCCATTCTGTGAATTAATTCTTCTACTTCTAAGGATTCTTGTTCTCTCTTTCTCTTGTTAGCAAGTCTGATTAATGTTTCTGGATTACTAAGGATCGGAGGTGTTGGCTCTAGATCCTTAAAGAGTCTCCTTCGCATACACCAAACCTAAAAACCTGAGAAAACTAAACAAGCAAAAAACGTAAAACTGATAAAAACAAAAATAAAAATAAATGCAACTACACTAAAGGATAAACACCGTGGTCACACGCTACCGTCCCCGGCAGCGGCGCCAAAAACTTGATGGTCCTTTGTGTGTTCTAAAATAAATGCAAAAAGTAATCGAACCACAACCGCAAGTGTACGGTTGTCCCAAGTAATATAGTTGATAAAACAGATTCGTTCCAAGGACGGGATGGTTGACTACAATGCTTATCTATTAATGATTGATTGCACTTATGAAAGCAAGTAAAAGATATAATGATTGTTTGTTTGTTTTTATTATTCTAAGCAATGAAAGACTAAATGGAAAATGCAAATAATTAACTAAGACGCAAGTAAATAAAAGTAAAACGCAAGTATGAGAAAGCAGTACTTGAGATACGCAAGGATTTCATCTAACTCTTATTTATTCTATGTTTCGTTTAAGGGACAAATTGGTAAAAAGTAATGGTCGGGATTCTAAGGTCATCCTTACCCCCGTCAGGGTGGACTAAGGAGCTACTCTTAAATGCTACAAACCCCGTCAGGGTGATTATAGTCCATTCTTAAGTGATTAAGTTTATTTTACCCAATTGGCCATAGGATTAATTACGCTCGTCAGAGTCAAATAATTTCTATCCTACATTCATTAATTATTTCTGTACCTAAACCCCCCGTCAAGGTGATCCAATCGCCACTAATTGGAATAGCCTAGATACTAAGACCTATGATTGGTTAATTACGTCAATTATAGTTATTAAGAACAAATTAATGAAAAATACCTAATACCCAATTTGATTTCAATTGTAAAAATCCCAAATACAAAAGCATAGAATAAAATAGAATCAAAATCAATTCATAATGCGATCTCAAGCACTAATTAAAATTAGCTCATAATTGGAAAAACTAAGAAAATAAACAAAAAGGAATTCATAATTGTTTTACAGAAAGGAAAATAGAAACCTAATTAGGAAGATGAATTGGCTGCAACGTGGAGATATAGACAGTCTCCAGCTCCAAGCTTCTTTTCTTCTTGACGCTCTCTTCTAATGATGTTTTAATTTGAAGAATATAAATGAGAGGTGCTGGATAATGAGGTCTAAAGGCCTATTTATAGTGGTAAAAACGGATTAGGGTTTTACTTAAGGTTTAAATGAAAATTAGAAAATCCCAACTCCACTCTTGGCCCAAAATCCCGTAACTGCTGATACACCTTCACTAAAACGGCTTTTCCCGCTTCGTTACAACTGCGATTGACCTGAAATCAGTTGCTAAATTTCCGTAACTCGATGAGGAATGTTTTCTCTTCAAAGGTCAGCGGCTAAATCATCTCTTAAGCACCTTGAAATCAGCAATCTATGGCCTGGAAAATAGATTTTCAGCTCTAAAAATAATATCTTCGGGATTTATCTTCAAGCTTTGACTCCATATCACGATCTTTGACTTTATTCTCGTGTTCCTCTCCTAGCTAATATTAAAAACCTACAAACTTTTCACTAAAATACACAAGATTACGCGCAAAAGTTTAATAAATCAAAAATACTAGAAATAAAAGAGGAAACTCGGATTATTGCATATTTAGCCCAAAAGTCTATCAAATTAATCAAATAAACACAAAAAATGATGTCTCCCAAGGGTCGAAAATAAGAACAATTAGGGAGACATCAGTAGACCATTGTAGGTGATGAATGAAGAAAGCCATAATCCTTTAACGCATAAAGAATCCATTGTATCTCGCAAGTTGTAGCAGCTAATGCTCTATACTCTCCTTCAGCTGAAGAACGACATATTGTTGTCTGTTTCTTATTTTTCCAAGATATTAGCGAATCACCAAGGAATATACAGAAACCAGTGATACTTCTTATAGAGTCCAAATACCCAGCCCAATCACTATCACAATAAGCCTTGATTTTAACCTTAGAGGTAGATGGAAAAAATACCTTGTCCTGGTGTCATTTTTATATAGCGGAGTATTTGTTGTGCAGCTTTGCAATGACTCATGGAAGGATTAGCCAAAAATTGACTAAGTGAGTTTACTGAATATGATAAATCCGGTCGAGTTATGGTTAAGTATAATAGTCTTCCTATTAAACGTCTGTAAGAAGATGGATTTTCTAAGAGTTGATCATCCTCTTGTCTTAATTTTAATGTAGTTTCCATAGGAAAAACAACTGGGTTGGCTCCTAACACTTCACATTCATCAAGGAAATCGAGTGCAAATTTTCTTTGACACAAAGAGATGCCGGTTGATTTTCGAGCAACTTCAATTCCTAGAAAGAATTTAAGCTCACCTAAGTCTTTTATAGTAAACTCAGAGTCAAGATATAATTTAAGACTCTTAATTTCATCAAGATTGTTGCTAGCTAGTATAATATCATTCACATATACTAGTATTGTGATGAATGTAGAAGAATTGCGCTTAATAAAAAGGCTATAATTACTTGACGAGTGATCAAAACCATAAGCTATTAATGAGCAGGACAATTTTGCAAACCATTGTCGTGAAGCTTGTTTAAAACCGTATAAGCTTTTATTTAGTTTGCAAACCGTATTTTTAGGTGCTTGAAGGCCTTGAGAAATGTTCATATAAACTTCTTCATCTAATTCTCCATAAAGGAAGGCGTTGTTAATATCAAGATGATGAAGATGACAATTATTAATTAAGGCTAAGGCAAGTATAATTCTTATAGATTCTATTTTGGCAACAGGAGAGAAGGTGTCAAAAAAAAGTCAAGCCCTTCTTGTTGGTTATAACCTTTAGCAACTAAACGAGCTTTTTGCATTTCAAGTGATCCATCTAACTTATATTTGAGTTTAAAAACCCACTTAAATCCAGTAGCTAAAAGATGTTGATGCATCCTTTCTACTAAGCCATTCAATTGAAAAGTCTCAACACAACTTAACTGATCAATGATTCCATAAGTAGAATAAAATGTGAGTAAGTTGAATTCAGGGCCATTATATGATCTTATGACCTTAATCTTTGTATTAAACTGACTCAATACCATTTGATAAAAGCTAAATAGATGAGTATGCACTCCGGACTTTGTACTCATCAAATAAATCCATGTACAACTTGAAAAATCATCAACAATAGTAAAAAAATACCTATGACCTGAATGAGATACTTGTTTGAATGGACCGTATATATCACAATGGATTAATTTAAAACAAGAGTTTGTACAGGTAATAGAAATAGGAAAAGACAATCTTCTTTGTTTAGCAAAATGATAGGATTCGCATATATTTGATTGTAAAAAAAATATTGAAGGATCTATCTTCTTGAGTGCAAAAAGTTTTGCACTTGATGGATGTCCCAATCTTGAATGCCATAAATTGAATTTTTCTACAGTAGCAGCTAAAGCCTTGTCTTGCAGAGATGGTTGATGATGATATAAGCCATTCTTTCATAAGCAATCCCAATCATCCTCTTGCACTGGAATTCCTGAATAGTACAATAAGAAGAGAAGAAAGCAACTGAAATAGCTGAATCTTGTGTTAGCTTTGAAATAGAAAGTAAATTGCATTTAAATGCAAGAACACACATCACATCTTGTAAAGTAATATGATTATTTAAGCATATATCTCCTTTGTATGTTGTAGAGACAATTTCTCCATTAGGAAGTGTAATAGGTATGTTTACACTTTGTAATTAACTACTATATATAGAAGATGAATACACTAAGTGATCAGTTGCTCTTGTGTCTAAAATCCAAGAAGAATTACAAGAAATACCTTCCGGAATTGTGACTTGATGCATAACAACATTACTTGATTTATCTACATGAGCTAGTGCCATCAATTTGATGATTTCTTCAGCTGTAAACTCATAGGTGTTAATTGTTTTTTGTTCATTCTTCAACTCCTCTTGTGCATTTACATGATGTGCAGAATGCTGAGTTGAATTGATACGTTTTCCTTTTGGTCCTCCCCATCCAATTGGATAACTGTGTATCTGAAAACATTTATCAATTGTATGTCCATTATAGCCACAATGTGTACAGATTAAATTATTTTTCTCTGAATAATTGTTTGTTCTTTGATTATTCTTCATGTAAAAAGCATGTGTTGGAGCAGAAAATGTCGAATTAGATAACAATCTTTGGCTTTCTTCTTGCACTAACATAGCAAATACCGAGTTTATTGGTGACAATGGAGTTATTAGGAGAATTTGACTTCGTACAACAACATAAGAATCGTATAATCTGATCAAGAATTTATAACGAAATCATTGTTTTGTCGATCAACTAGTGTATCAAGAATCTTGCAAGTACATTGGTTCATTTTTCCACAAGAACAAGTAGGCATAGGCCTAAAGAGAACATACTCGTCCCAAAGAGTTTTAAACTTTGCAAAAAAATCTAAGATAGAGTTAGAGTTTTGAGAGATTGAACTCAACGATATTTCAGAAAGAAAACTCTAGTTCCATCGCTTTTTTCAAATAGAGTTTTAACTTCATTATAAAGATCACAAGCAGAATTAACGTTTAGCAAACTACCTCTTATATCTCGAGAAATTGAGTTGAGCAACAATGATAACACTAGGTTATTAGCTCTATTCTAATCTGAGAAGAGGTTTAGATCTGTTAAAGGTGGCTGGGTAATATCACCATTGATAAAACCGAGCTTGTTCTTGACTGATAATGCGATTTTTCAATCGCTCTAGTCCATGAGAGAAAATTTTCACCATTAAGCACTTTTGATACAAGTGATACACCTGTGTTCTCGCTTGGGTGAATGTAATAGGGGCTAGAAAAGTCTTCTGTTATTGAAGCAATTGTCGCCATTGATGATGCTCAAGAAATGGTCGATTTGCAGGTTTTGAAAGAAGAAAGAAAGTGAAAGTAAATGCATAATTTCTTTATATTTGCTCTTATACCATGATAAATTTCATACTGCTCAAGCCATAGAAGCTTGAGCTTTGATCAAGAAAAGAGAAACTGTTGCAGTTTTACAAGGAAGAAGAAGAAGACGATAGAAGAGAGAGCAGAGAAAATAGAAAGGAATTTGAGATGTTTTTCATTAGATTAATTACATCTGTATATTTGTATATATATATATACTATACAATGACTAAGATAAACTTTAGTCAACTAATCGTATAAAGCAAATAACAAACTACTTCTATTTAAACAAGGTTCTTCATGTTTTTGTTTCTATTAATTCTAATTCTTTCTTATCTAATATAATCCTCCAAGAAGAAAGTTAATCAATGCGCAAAATTTATGGTTGAAAACTGAGTAATATAAGTGTCAAGTGATACATTAACAGGTTTTATATTCGATGGACTATTGAAATAGTTAATTAGAGATCTGAGTTGGTAAATCACTTCACCCCAAACAAGGATTAGTAAAATCAGGATATGGATAAAATTACTAATTATAAAACTTTATTAAAGTGAAAAGCAATGTTAGCATTATGAGTAATTATATATACCATCCAAATACCACCTAATGACGTAGCGTGAATTGGTTGGTTACAAATCTTTAATCTATTTTTTTTTTTTATCTAATTAAAGAGTTGTCAACCAATTCAAGCTATGTTATTGAATGGTATTTGGGTGGTATGATTTCAGATGATATATATAATTACTCTACCATTATAATGTTACTAAGCTATGTCAAAAGTGTACCACTTTTAGTAATATATATTTTACCGTTCCATTAGATGATGAATATCAAAAGAAATTATATCTATTTTTGTTAAATTGGCCATATCATCATGAGTATATTAGTCATGTTTCAACCCATAATGATAAGATTTCATAAAATACTTGCGATTAATAATCATAAAACAATATAGTCTATATATACGTTTTAATTTCCTTAGATAGTAGATAGAAAAAAATTAAATAGGATAGAAAAATTCATTCATTGATACATGTAGGCATACACCTAGGAGATGATAAAAGGGTGATACAAAAAGGATGACAAATATCATTACTCATATTGATATCTGTGGTGAGGGTCGATACATATCATTACTCAATCTCATTAGACATAGAGGACGCTAATACAAGATAGTATTTCAACTATATGAAAAATGTGGTATTGACGAAGCTATTGACGAAGGACAAATGTGTTTAGACTATTTCTCGGAATATTTTATATACTTCTTCAGAAATTTAATAAATCTTAGATATGATTTATTGACCTTTCAAGGTCTTAGTATGAAACAAAAAAAAGCAATGTTAGCATCATGAAAATATTAAACTATGAGAAAAGTGTTCTACTTTTAATAATATACTTTTTTCGTCTTATCAATGTTTGTTATATTTTTTTTCACATAAATTAAGAAAAACAATTAATATCTTCTATTTTTACTAAACTATCTTTAACTAATTAAATAAATAAATTTAATGATAATAAGTATGTGAATATTAAATAAGGATAAAATCGATAAAGAAAGGTAAAAAAATTCATTAATATCTTAAATAAACAACCTTTTATGCACATCTACTTTTATAAATTGCGACAAACATTGATGGACGGAAAGAGTATATTTTACCGCTCGATCATGAATATCAAAAGAAATGTCTATTTTTGTTAAATCGGCCATTATCATCATGAGTATATTAGTCATGTTTCAACTCAAAATGATAGGATTTCATTAAATACTTGCGATTAATTATCAGAAAACAATGTAGTCTATTACTCAATCTCAATATTATAGAAGAATAAAGATGCTAATAAAAGATAGTACTTCAATTATATTTGTTTAAGAAGTTTGTGTAATTTCAATCTTCAATCGATAAGGTAAACATTCTTAGGCAATCTTGGCTTTGCAATTGCATAAACAGGGTCAGCAAGAAACATATCACATTCGTTCTCCTTCAGTCCAATGCTCGACAGACCAGGTGGTAAACTCCAATCAAAGCCTTGAAGAAGCCTAGCCAACAACATTACAGTCATAGTAGATCCCAACGTCACAGCTGTAGAAGAGAAAACAATATTACGTACTCAAATTAGCATGACGTTGCAAAGTAATGCATGCAGAAAATGTATATTAATCAATAATTATTAAGAATGGAAGTAAAACTTAATTAGAAATACTTTCTGATAACTTCAATCATGTCCAGATCCAATTTATCACGTACCTGCACATCCACGTCTTCCTATGCTAAATGACAACATTTTCAATTCTGGTTCAAAGACAACAACTTCAGATCCATCGTCTTTGAGATGACGATCAGGTTTGAACTTCAAAGGGTCATCCCAAACCTTAGGATTTCTACCTAGTCCTGGACGACTAAGCAAAAGAACGCTTCCTTTTGGAATGAAATAACCACCTACATTAACATCTGAAAGAGCAGCACGTGGTACATTGAAAGGTGCAATTGGATGTAAACGAAATGCTTCTCTTACACATGCTTTGATAAAGTTTAGCCGAGGAATATCACTTTCTTGAACTAATCTTTCCTTTCCAACCACCGTGTCTAATTCTTCCCAAGCCTTTTGAAGCAATTCTGGTTGATTTAGCATCTCTGCAAATGCCCATTCCGTAGCGTTTGATGGATTGTCTACTGCAGCTAACATGAGTTCCTGTAATTTAAATATTTATTTGTTGATGTTATTAGAAGAGAGAGAGAGAGAGAGAGAGAGAGAGAGAGAGAGTGTGAGAGAGAGAGAGATCTAGAGAGAACTTACAGTGACTTGAGCTTTGATTTCTCGTGTTGTTAATAAAGGTTGGCCTTGTTCATCAGTAAGGTTGATTAAAACATCGAGAATATCGTCTTGCTCAGTTCGTAATCCATTTTTCCACATCTTAATTCTTTCATCAATTATAGGGTGTTGGTACTTAATTGCACCTTCAATACCTTTTCTAGTGATCTTTTGATGACCATCAAGGTCGAATCTCCTTAGCCATGGAAAGTAATCTGAAATACTAAAGGAATAAATAATATCAAGAATAGTGAAGAGTCCTGTAACATGCTCTTCCTCTTCTGCACCTGGTCCTTCAAATTCCCCACCGTTTCCAAAAAACCTCTTGTTTAAGGTAATCTTCCGGATTACATTCCCGCAATAATGTCTGGTTGCGGTTCTAAGATTTACTATGCCTGAGGTTAGGGGACTCGTACATTGTTTGTATACGAATCGTACAAGGTGATCCGCTTCCTCGTCTCTTTTCTCTTGGAGCCAGCGAAACCTCGCAGATGAAAGAACCTCAGAAGAGACAATTTTCCTCATCTTCTTCCATTGATCACCAAAAGGGCTCAGAACAGCTGATAGGTACCCACCGCTTGCAAGCTCTGCTGCAACACAATGGGGTCTTGATGCAAAAGTTGCGTCGTTTTTTTTCAAGAATTCACAAGCGAGTTCAGGAGAAGTGACAACGATCACAGGAATGGGTCCAATATAAATACACATTATTTCTGTTTTAAACTCAACCAGGAGTTTATGTATCCATCTAAAAGTAGGCTTGTTTTTTAACACCTGGAAAAGGGATCCTACCAAAGGCAATGGTTTTGGCCCTGGAGGAAGTAAGGCAAGCTTCTTTTTATCCACCATCGTTTTGTAGATGAATTTTGTGAGGAAAAACAATGCTATTAGAATAGATAGCGAGGTGGAATTCATGAGTGTTGAAACCATAGCACCAGCTGAATTCATTTTGTGATCGAGATTGTTTATAGAATTAATTTACAATCTAGAAATGGATATTTGTGAACAAGCTAGAAATTATTCTTCTTGTTTTCCGAGAGCTATAGATTGTTTTTTTTTTCTTTTTTTTTTTTGTCCAAGTAGCTATAGGTTGTTTATATATACGCTACTTGTCACCTTTTTTTCACACAATCCAAATTAAGAAAAATAATTATTAAAATTCTTTATTTATACTATTCTTTCCGTTTCTAAAAAATTATCATATTTTACATATAAATTAGAAAATATTATTTAGAATTTATGTGATTACAAAAATATTTTCTTAATGATTTGATATCTGGAATTTTATTAATATATAACATAAATAAAAATAGTACTTCTATCAAGATTTATCCATTTAGATTGTCATACAAATTAATAACTTTTTTAATACTAAAATACTCTCCATAGAAATCTTGAATTAGAAATATCTATTGAAAATATAAAGATAAATACTTTAATAAAGGTGTGAAAAAAATTAAGAAAAAATAACTAGGTAGATGATTATTTTGAAAAGGTGTGATTACAAAAATATTTTCTTAATGATTTGATATCTGGAATTTTATTAATATATAACATAAATAAAAATAGTACTTCTATCAAGATTTATCCATTTAGATTGTCATACAAATTAATAACTTTTTTAATACTAAAATACTCTCCATAGAAATCTTGAATTAGAAATATCTATTGAAAATATAAAGATAAATACTTTGATAAAGGTGTGAAAAAAATTAAGAAAAAATAACTAGGTAGATGATTATTTTGAAAAGGGTATTTGTTGAAAACAGGTCTAATAAAAATACCTAATTGTTAAATGTAATTCTAATAATTTATTTTATTAAAAAATACTTAATAAAATAATTATTTATAAAAAACATGACATTTATCTTTTTATAAGTTTACTATCCTTATCAAAAAATATATTATTTCATTAAGTATTTTTTAATAATAATGACAATCTATTGAAAATAGGGAGTAATATACCTCTCAGCAAGTGTCTTGAAATTTTAAATTTTAAATTTAATCCTACTGTTTTACAATGTTTGTTCACTTACTAAAAATATAATTTCAAACCAGTTGGGATTAGCTCACTGGCCAGAGCCTTGGTCTTCCAATCTAGTGGTGCAGGTTCGAACCGAGTCAATGACTCCGAGTCCAAAGTGGCTCTCCTATGTAACAAAAAAAAAGGGTATAATTTCAAGATATTTGTCCACTTGTATTATCAAGATATTTTACCCATTTTTTTCACTATTATCTTTATTAAAATATTAAAATTTATATTTTCAATACATATTTAAAATATCAAAATATTTTATGAAAGGTAATTTTGTTTTAGAAGGTGTAATATTACATTTCTTAATATGTATAAAAAATAAAGTGAACAAACATTTAAAATATGATAAGTAATAATTAAATGAGTAATGATATATGTCACCTCTTTTCATGTCACCCTTTTATCACTCTTCTATATATATGTATTGATTTCTTTGAATTGAAGATAGAGAAAAATTAAATAGAGGTAGATATGGTATAAAAAGTAAAAGAATATCTTAATTTTTTAAATAGATAACTTTTCATGAATAATTATTTTTAGAAATAGTGACAACTTTTTGGCGAATAGAAAGAGTATTAGATAAGTCATATTTAAATTATATTATTTTATGGATATTTATTATGTTAAATGCTTTACACGGGTGATTGTTTTATGAGCCAATTGTTGATTGATGCCTATTAAAAAACTTATTTAAAAAAAGGTGCCTAGAAAAAAATATTTATGGAAAACAGCCCCATCCCAAATTACTCTTATAATTAACAATTAAAAAATAAGAAAAAAACTAATAAACACGCGCGCGTCCGTGAATTTTTTTTTTAAAATCGTCATAACTAATTCAAAAAAAATCAAAAAAAATTATATTTGGATAAATCAAATTAATATTTACGTCTATGATTTTTTTCGGAATTTTCTGAATTTTTCGATTTTTTTCGATTTTTTTAATTTTTTTTTTCGCAGACACGAAATTTCATGTTTAAAACATGGAATTTCATGTTTATTTCACGGTTTAAAACATCTGCGAAAAAAAAAATTAAAAAAATTCGGAAAAACTCAAAAAATTCAAAAAAAATCAAAAAAATTCATAGACGTAAATAATTAGATTTATTCAAAAATAATTTTTTTTTAATTTTCTGATTTTTTTTAATTAGTTATGACGATTTTAAAAAAATTTCACGGACGCGCGCATGTGATGGAATTAGTAAAGGTATAGAAAATATAAAGGGGATGTTTTCTATAAATAATTACTTCATTAGGCATTTTTTTTATAAATAAGATTATTGAAGGCATAAAAAAACAATTAGAGAGTTTAATGAGGATGTTATCAACAATAACCCCTTGTTTTATAATAATTTTCGTTAAATTTTGATAAGGTTTATCATACAATTTTTTGACTCAATCCGCCTCCATTTAAATATAATTAAACATTTTCTTGGAGATTATATACACAATTATAGAGTCATATTTTCAATCCATGAATAAATATATGAGTAATGATAGATATTCATTATTATTGTTTACGTTTTCACTTACGAGACCACTCCTATATATCGTTTCAATAACGACGAGGTTTCTAGCGACGACACGGAAGTCGTCGCTAGTAATTAATGGTCTATAGCGACGAAATCATATTAGCGACGACCAAAAGTCGTCGATAGTATAAATTTACTTTAGCGACGCCGCGATTTCGACACTAAGTATTTAAAAAATCGTCGCTAGTATCTTTTTTTTTTAAACTTGAAAATATCATCGCGAAAGATTTAATTTACTAGCGACGTCATTTGTCGTCGTGAGTAATGATTAATAACGACGACTTTATATTAATTAGCGACGACTTATGTCATCGCTATTAAAAAACGTATTTACTGCAGACAATAGGTTTCTTAAACCAAAAATTCCAAAAGAAATATTTTTCTCCACTTTCTCTCAAAACCCTAACTCCTATTTGTCTAATTTTTACCACTCGGTTCTCCACTTCATCTTACACCATTCCTGGTCTATATTCAACGTGGGGTATGGTAAATTTTCAAAATCTCCAACCAAATCAAATTATTTTTCTAAAAGTCAAACTTTTTATAAATTTTTTATTTATTATAATGGTGCGTTCATGCTATATGATTAAATTAGGTTAATAAATACTCATTTTATGATTGTCTTTTTGATTTGTATGGGGCAAAATATGCATATGTTTATTTTTTTTTATTTTTTCTTATATTTTTGTAGTTGTTTAATTGGTTATACCAAATTGTTTATTCATTCATTGGTTTGTAATTTTTATTCATTTATTCACTAAGTTGTAATAATTATTTTGTTTATTCACTGGAGTGTAATAAATTTTTGTTTTTTCATATATTATCGTAGTTGTTTAGTTCTGTCAAATTGTTATTAAAAGATGGTTTCGGGTATTGATAAGAGTTGGATTAAAACGCGTAATTCTGTTAAGGAGGAATATATTTATGGTATAGAAGAATTTATCGATTTTGTTTTTAAAACAAGATGGTTTTAATGGTTATATGTTTTGCCCGTGTAATCGATGTTCGAATAATCGTCGATATGTCACACAAACAGTTAGGAGTCACCTTCTACAGTTTGAGTTTATGTCCAACTATGAGGTTTGTACAAAACACGGTGAATAGTTGGTAATTCCCGAAGAAAAACCCAAGCCAAATTTAGAGAATGAAATGTTGATTTTGTATGACGATTTGAGACCCACTTACGATGTTGGTGGTCATTCGGGGGATACCGAGATGAGAGACGCACAACAAACAAGCCGTGGCAGAGTTAAAACTTTGTTCGAGGAATTGGAGACCGAATTATACCCTGGATCTATAGTAATGAGTTCCTTGAATTTCATTACCAAGCTTATACACATAAAGGTGAAGAACAAGTGAACTAACACATCTTTCACCGAGCTCTTGGAATCGGTGGGTCGTGTTTTGCCCAAACCTCACAATTTGGCTGGGTCTTACAAAGAATGCAACAAGAAGTTGAAAAGTATGGGAATGGGGTACACTATAATTGATGTTTGCTTGAATGGTTGTGTCCTTTATTACTAGGCGAATGATAACCTCGACAAGTGTCAAGTATGTAGTGAATCTAGATGAGATCCGAAGAAGGGTAAGAAAGTACCCCATAAAAAGCTTCGTTTTTTCTGATTACCCCAAGGTTGCAATGAATTTACGCTTTGAAGCACATCGCCGAAAACATGATCTTGCACCATACCGGAAAGAATACCGATCCAGATGTGTTACGCCATCCTATTGATGGTGATAGCTGGAAAAAAAATACTCAAAGTAAATTGTGTATACCCTGGATCTATAGTAATGATCTTGCACCATACCGGAAAGAATACCGATCCAAGATTCGTAGAGTTACATCTTAAATTTGCTAGTGAACCTCAAAGTATATTTAGGCCTTGGTATTGATGGGTTTTTTTCCGTTTTCTATGTTGAACAACTCGTATAGCATGTGGCCAGTTATCAACGATCCTGGTAGATACAATGAGCCACTGCCCAATCCAAAAGAGCTATCCGTTTTTAAGAGTCGGTGTAATCCAGTTGGTAAAAAAGAGTTTGGTCATTTACCACATAAAGAGAAGGAGCAAATCAACTGGTATATTCTGCATAATTGCGACGAGATCGAACCATACATGACGTAAGTAACATTAATTTATTTTTATTTATTTATTTGTACATTATGTTATATTCTTTTCTTAAAATGTAGTAAACACAAATCCACGCTATCGCGCACTACTAGTGCTATAGAGAATATGCACCGACAAACGTTTATGAGGTGGTTTTGGAAAATGTATGTAAAATATACATTTTTTAAATAATACACAATTATTTTCAAAGTTATAATTCTTATTTTGTTTGATAGATTTATGCAATGCACAAGGTTGGTGATGCATTAGCTAGCCCTGAGATGATGTCCTTGGCGAGCACGTCTCATGGTCTGGTTCATAGATACGACTCATGTGTTGTGAACGGTGTCAAATGGGTTACCCGTGAAAAGGATGAAAAAATAGTGACTCATATATGATGGTAAACCATTTTACGGTGGCTCAATCAAGATCTTAAAGGTTACATTCAGTGGTGGTTGTTCAGTTGTGTTATTCGAGTTTAGATGGTATAAAACGAGCAACACGAGGAAAGAACATGGGGTAACCTTTATCAACACGTCTATTTTTTCGGAGTTATGAACCATACATTTTAGCAACGCAATCCAAAAAGTGTTTACCATTGACGAGATTAATGCAAGGAAAACAATGAAAGGGTGGAAAGTCGTTTGGAAAATCAACGACCGGCACAGATGGAGTCCCGAGTTATGGGGCAGAGTCACTATCTACTGACCGCCAACACATCATGATTACTTTGGTGAACACGGAGACGGATTGCTCGCGACTGAATTTGGCAACTTGTGAGGAGATTGAGTTTGACCCATCTCATTTGCAGATTGATATAGTTATTGATGAAGACGGGGAGATATTTAATGACAAATGGGACGAGTATGGAGATGAGAACCCTATTGACGTTGATAGTGATGAGGAACCTTGATGTCTCCCCATTTGTGATGATTTAATCTTAGTTGGAGACATCATTTTGAGGAATTATTAGGAAGTTATACTTGATTTTAATTAGAATTATTGTATTTTCTTATTTCTTGTTTTGATTTGATATTTTTAGAGCATATTTGGTTTAATTGTTTGTTAATTGTGAAGTTTTAAAGATATATGGTAATTAATTAGATGCCAAATAAATTTCAAGAGATAAAGGAAAGAAGATAATGATGTAAATTGTAGATAAAGGAAGAAAAAGATAAAATAGGAAAAGAAAAGTTGCCAAGTAAATATGATTTCCTGCAGCTACGTCCACAAAAGTGATCATAACTCAAGATTGGCTGGGAATTTGGGAGAATGGTATGGATTAATAGTTGTAGAGCTTTCCGAGACGATCAGATTCGATATAAAGAACGCGTCAATCAGGCAAGAGGCACAAATATATTGCAAGAGGCACAAGGTTATCTGAAGTGTGGGGTACCGAATCATACATGGGAAAAGTGCGAAGGAAATCCAGCATCTGTTTATTTCATATCAAATCGAGGAAATTATCAATTTGATAACAAGAATTATCCAGATATGCAATATTCAAATCCACAGGGGGCCTTTAATCCAGGTAACTATCAACCTCGTCCCCAGAATAACTCTTACCAACCAAGAGGTCAAGCTCCGTATCAGGGAAATCGACTTGCTCCTCCACCACAACCTGCCAATGATGCATATATTGATACTTTAGCTCACAAAGCTTTGCCACAATATCCTCAAGAGGGAGTTGTGACTGATAAACAATTAAAGAATTTCATGGATTTGATGACAACTAACATGAATACACAAAACAAGAAGTTGAGAGAACAAAAAGCTTCAGTTCAAATTTTTGGTACGCAAGTCGAGCAATTACGTAAAGTTTTAACAAATATTGTGGAAGCGAAAGAATTGAAAGCTATCGAAGGAGGTGATGCCAATGTTGGGTTCGAAGCTTGCAAGGCTATTTGCCTTGAAATTGAAGAAAATAAGGAATTACCGCATGCTGCAGAAATTGTCGTGGAAGATCCAGAAACTAAAGAAGAACCAACCTAGTCAACCCCGTAGACTCTGACTGTTCTCAAGATGAAGACTCATCCAAAAGATCCAAATTATACAACTTCTGAGAGATATGCAAGAAGAGATTAGATCGGTTATGGAGTTACAAGCTGCTAAAGCTAAAGAGAAAGAGAAAGAAGGCTCAAAAGAGCTGAAAGATGAAGTTGCACCTGCTGTGCAAGAAAAGAAGGAAGAAGAGAAGGTGGATTCGCCACCGGTTGTTCAAACAATGTCACCAATTATTACTGATACATATCCGAAGGTGGACACTGAACTCAAGTCGTTTGTAGAGGCGTATACTCCGGAAAATATCAACGTCCAAATGCTTGAGATTGCGAAGAAAAGGCTTACACCGCAACAACTATTCATGCAAATTATTCCAGAAAAAGAAGCGAGTGTAGAAGCCAAGGAAGAGACTATGGCTCACACTGAGAGAGTCTCGAGAAAAGTAAAGAAAGAGTTTCCATTGAAACTCAAAGATCCAGGAAGCTTTAATCTTCCTATTCAAATAAATGGTATGGTGGTGGGTCCTTGTGTTATAAAATAATGCGCTAAAGTTGAGGACTCACAAAACGCAAGTGTATGGTTGTTCAAGTAATAAATCGATAAATTAGGATTCGTTCACAGGGACGGAATAGGTACAAATCAGATGTGAATCAAATAGTTGATTAATTGCAAGTACGGAAAAGTAAATGATATAATGTCTGTTTTGGTTTTCTAAAACTAAGATGCAATAAATTAAATGCTAAATTAATTAAACTGAAATGAAAATAATGCAAATAAGTTGGCTTGACGCAAGAGAAGAAGTAGTACTTGAGTCACGCAAGGGTTTCACCTAAACCTTCTTAATTAATGTTTTTGTTAAGGGATGAATTGCTATAATAGTGCTAGTTGGGATTCTAAAGTCTCCTAACCCCCGCCAGGGTGGACTAAAGCTCTCCTACGGTATTATAAACTCTGTCAGGATGATTACAACTACTTTTAGATAGTTCAAGTTCTTTACCTCATTGGATATTGTTTAGTCAAGTCTGTCAAGGTCATTGGCGAATACCAACGGCAATTACCTAGGTCTGTATCTAAACCCCCCATCAAGGTGATCACTACGCCACTATAGTAAATAGCCTAGATACTAAAAATTACCCTTAGTTCATGGCTCAAAATATAATAATTCAAGAATGAAATAAAAGCCAGCACAAAATAACAAATTCAATTTAAATACTTAAATCCCAAATCGGAAAAACATAAATTAATCAAGTTTGGGTTTAACCCAATATGCGATTCTCAAGTACAAAGGGAAATTAACTCATAACGGAAAGAGAAACCAAATTAAAATAAAAATAACTCATGTTTGATTACATAAATTAAAGATGAAAGAACCTAATTAAGGATTGGGTTTGGCTGTGATTTGGAGAAGATGACTTTCTCCAGCTCTTAGCTTTCTCCTTTCCTTGCTTCCGACTTTCTCTCTGGCGTTTCTGACTTGTGTCAATTGAGTTGTATGTAAAAATTGAAGTCCCAAGGCCTTTATATAGTGGAAAATTCCTTCTTACTTAAAGGAAAAGGTTAAATGAAACAAAAGCCCAATCCTTAAATGAAATCCCGTAACTGATGTACAGCTGTTACTAAAACAGCTGTAACTTTTGCGTCCGGACTCAAAATCACTTTGTTCAACTTGCAAAATCTTCCTGACTCAAAGTTTCAAATTCCTTATTTCACGACTCTAAGGCTGAATCAGTGGCTAAGTGGCTAAAAAACAGTGATTCGCAACAGCCTTTCAGATTTCATTCTCCTCTAATACATTCTTCGAATCATCTTTTCTCGCCTTTGACTTCTACACACGATCTAAGACTTTAATTCTCGATTCCTCTCCTTGTCTTGGTGCTCCATCTGATTCATGGAACTACAAACTTTGCACTAAAAACAAACCATTTAACGTGCAAAAGCTTGAAAATGAAATATATTAAATTACAAGGAGAGAAAATGAAATATAACGAATTAATCCTAAAAGTATATCATATTAGTCAATAATTCACCTAAAAAGATGTCTCCTAAAGGAATAAAATTAGAAGAAAAAAAGGAAAACATCAAGACCCCAAACTGAAACCTTTGTTGTCCCGACAAAGTAAAATGAAAACAAAGGTCTTAGGTGAACGCAAAAATGCAGAATCTAGTAAATACACCCAAAGCAAAACTTAAAACAAATCTCATATAGCAAAAATTAGGAATTAATATACACATACACTTATCATGCAAAAATAAAACACAAATAATATCAATCGTAAAATTAATTTCACAATGCTAGAAGGTTACGCTTGTACTTATCTCAGTATGATGGCCATAGGATGTTAATTGACCCTTACTCGCTTTGAAAGCTCCACTTAGCATACTCCATATTAGCTGAATTACAAATCCACTATGTATCTAAGAATCACGAGGACTTTATGGTTATAGCGTAGGCTTAAGGACGGTATGGAATGAATATTTTGTAAATTTGATGTGAGCTTTTGGCTCTCTCCTCACTTAGCATCAACAAACTGTCCAAGAGCTTGAGTTTACACTCTAATATTGTTCTTACTCAACCCATTTGACGCCCTAGTTAGCATTCCCAAGATTACCCAATAAGCACTAAAGATGATTTCCAAAAACTCCACTTTGCCGGTTACTTAATTATTATTTTTCATTTTTTTTTCTTTTTCATATATTTTTTTATAACATGCCCATGACAATCATTTTGATGTGAATGGTCATGTCTCTTATATTTTTTTTTCTTTTCTCTTCTTTGTTTTTCAAATCCTGACAAAGGGTTACAAATAATACATCATCAACAATTTTGCATAAATACAAACGCATACAAATTCCCTCCCAATGTAATCTCCCAATAATGAAACCCACCACCCCAAATTCAAGCTCAAGACAGTAAGTCTCAGGGTTGTGATTCAAGTGCGGGTCATATGGAAATGCCTAATAATCTAAAGGGGTATGGGCTTATATCGTGGTGACAAAAGAAAAGGCTTAAGACTCAAAATTGGGCTAAGAAGGATATAATTAATTCATGTGATAGAAGGCTAAAAAGTCTCAAATGGCTAACAAAGAACTACCCCTATCATTTTCCTAGTTACATTGCTTGCCTCTAGTTCATACCTAAGTGAGTTCTCTACTAATTCGGATCTCACGTTCTACAAACCAAACATTTTCCTTAAGTACAAGTTTACTTCTTCTGCATTCTTCATTGGTTCTTCCTATCAATTAACAATGTTTGCATGCAATTAAAGTGTGTTTTCTACTAACCCCTAAAGTTCACTAGTTACTATCTTAGATTTATCAAAAGTATGCTTAATGGGGACATTTAAAATCTTCTACAGTCAAACGCAACCCTAAAATTAATTTTATTGAAAGCAAATAAAAATAAATAAAACAAGAAATTGGGATAAGGTAGCGAACACCATCCCAAACTCAAAAATGAGTTGTGTCCCCACGACTCGAAAAGACTCAATAAAGAAATTTAAAGTAATATACACTACCAAATGATATGAGGTTAGGAAAACGTATCTTAACCAGCACTAGGCTGGTTATCAGTGTTGCATCCAGGTTGGGTCATCTTCTTGAGCATCGTGTAAATGGCATGTTGTGAGTCTCCCAACCTATCCAATCTGTTTTTAATAAAAACCAATTCTCTTGTAACTCTCCTTATAGCCTTCAACACCTTTTCATGTTTCTCCTCTAAATATTTCACCCTTTCAATAACCTCATGATCCCTGGCAACTCTAATTCTGCATTCAGGAGGTTTAGCTTTGCTTTCTTGTCCAAACGGCTTGTCTAACTCAATCCCATTATTTTGGGCCTCATTATGAATATTTTCAATTGAAATTGTTTTGAGATTGACACCTGTTTCTACCGGTTCACCCTCAATGTTCCTAAGTGGCACATTCGCGTCAATACACAATTTTGTGATAGTGCAAGGGAACTTGAGGTTGCATGCATCAATGGGAGCTTTTGTGTAAGCCATAATGGAGTTATATATTACGCGAGCTACATCAATCTCCTTCTTCTCGATAATACATTTAATGAAGATGAGTTGTTCACGTGTTACCTCAGATATGTGATTGTTACCAAAGAAGGTAGGAATAATGAAACAGGACCAAACTTTAGCACGCGACAATAAATTACTACTAAAGGCTTGACCTTCATATCTAGCACCCTTGGGTATGGCGGAATCCCATGAATCAAAACACTTTGATAAAACGAATCCCATTCGAATGCTGGATTAGTAAGCTCTTCTTAATATTGGCATGGGCCATTCAAGTTTGGAAAGTTAAATACCTTGCAAATATGCTCAACGAATAAAGGAATAACCTTCTTATGAAGTTCAATACCATTACCATTCGCAAAGATTAATTCAAAATAAAATTATTGAACCAAGTCCGAAATATAATTCAACTCTCTTTCTCGCAACTCTTTCCATCCAAACTCGTCACATGCAACTGCATAATCTTTGAATTTACTGTCCATTATGTTCGTCGGAAATCCTTTCTCAACACCAAAAGAAATACTAGCAAACCTCCCACGAACTTGTTCTTTCCAAGGCACGAATAGTTTCTTAGGTTTAGGTTTCACAACCATTATTTTTCTTCTAACAAAACGAGGAGGGTTAATAGGTTCTCTTATCTATTTTTCTTCATCTATTTCTTCATCCATGATAGGCTCTTCTGGAACAACAATATTTGGGTTTTTTTCCTTTTCATAGTATTCTCAACTTCTCCATTAATCGGCTTAGAACTTGAATCCGGAATTTCAATGGCATTTGCTGGAGTAGCCCCAAGAGTGTTGGGATTAACTCTAGTTCTTCGGTTATAACACAAGGAATCAGTTTTGTTTGTCATCTCAATGAACCCCAAACTCAAAACTTCAAAAATTCAAAAGTAGAGAAAAGTTTTGAATTGTGATGTTTTGAGGATATAGAAAGATGGTTGAAGGTGTGATATGAGATGGGTAATAAATATTAAATGGAGTAGGAGAGGTTTAATGGATGGAATTGAAGCTTTGATGAAGAAAGAAGAAGGATTAAAGTGAAGAATTTGGGTGTTTTGTGGAAGGATTTGATGTTGTATATGTGTTAGGAATGGATTATAGGGAAAGATTTGAGGTTTTTGGGTGTTTTAATGGTGTTTAGCAGGTACTTGTTGAGTTTTGGTTCGTCAATAATGGTTTCTTGTGTGAGAGGTTGTGTCCAAGAGAAGAAAATATGGTAATATAGGTATTAGGGTTTAAAGTCGGCGGCCGCACCGGTATACCGGTGGATCATCCGGCTTATCGGCCCCAAATTCTCGTAATTTTTTCGTCATCTCGTGGACGCAATACGAAGTTGCGTGTATCGTGCCCCATTACAGTGAGTTTAAGCGGCATACCGGTCAGATGACTGGCATACCGGTCACAAAGTGGATTTGTCGACAAACATTTTTTTGAAGACGCAAAACGAAGCTGCGTGTAATTGCTCCACAAACAGTAGCTCGCGCTGTAGCAAGTCTTTTTGACCGGCATACCGGTCAAGGGACCGGCTAGCCGGTCGCTGGTGGGTCCTGGGGTGTTATAAAATTAAGTGCAAAATAGAGGAACCACTTAACCGCAAGTGTACGGTTGTCCCAAGTAATATATGATAATCAAGTTCGTTCTCAGGGACGGATTAGGTTCAACCCAAATATTAATCAGATAGTAGAGATAATTGCTAAACAGAAAATAAAAGATAATAATTTTTGTTTGGTTTTGTTGTAAGATAAAAGATGCAAATAAAGTAAAGACTAAATTAACTTAACAGAAAAGAAATAAAACAAATAAACGACTAACTTCAGATAAGGGAGATACTTGATCCTCGCAAAGGAATCCACCTAATCAATGTAATCTATGCTATGTTTAAGGGCAGAATTGGAATTATAATATTAGTCGGGACTCTAATATCTCCTAGCCCCCTGTCGTGTGGACCTAGAAGCTATCCTAAAGTATCATAAACACCTGTATGGTCGAATATGGCTCTTCGGATGATATGATTTTACCTCTTTGGCTACGAATTAGTTAAGCCTGTCGGTCAATAACGGACATTACACGGGTATTACCTAGATCTGTATTCAAACCCCCCTGTCGGATGATCACTTCGCCACTAAAGTGAATAGCCCAAATACTAACAGCTAATTCTAGTTGTTCCTAAAAGAATTAGTAATGAAAACAAAGTAATATCCAATACCTAAAACTCAACTCAATTTAAATCTAAACAATCCCAAATTCAAAACATAGAAAACATTAATTAAGGTTCATCCCTTTTATGCGATTCTCAAGTATAAAGAAATTTAGCTCATAATGGAATTAAAGACTAACATTAAATAAAAGGAATTCATGTTCAAAATACAAAAGATAAATAAAAACCTAAAGGGTAGAATGACTATGGATGGAAGAACAGGATTCCTCCAGCTTCTAGCTTCTTCTCTCCTTCGTGCTCTGACTTGGAAACCTTAAGCCTCTTGTTAATTCTCTGAAGTGTGTGAAAGTAGGAGGTTAAGGGGTGTATTTATAGGTGTTGGAAGACCCTAGGTCGAATTTTGCTTGGAGTGGAAGACAAGTCAAAGACTCTCAAATTCGTAGCTCTAAAAGATAAGATTCTGCTGATTTGATTTGGTCATATCTTTTTCAATACTTATCCGTTTGATAAGTTCCAATATATGAAACTGCTTGTCTTGGAAAGCTCTTTCTATTGGTGTAGACCATTCGTCCAGAATCCATGCCAATCTTTTATTATGATTTAATCTCTAAAACGTGGCTGAATTTCAGATTTCAAAAGGCAGCTTTATCTTTTCCTCCTTTGAATAAATCTTTCCTAAATATTCTTATTTCCATGTAAATCTTCTTTCCTTTCATCTTTATCTTGACTTGGCCTCTAAGTAATTACCATTTATCTTTTAAAGCTTCACATTAAATAAATAATTAAACCGCATATGCTTAAAAAGAATAAATCAATAAATCAAGAAATCGAAAAAGGAAAGTGTACTCTAAAAATAGAAACTCGACTAGAAATCACTTCCTAACACTCTAAAATACACTAAGACTTTATTCTCACTTCTTCTCCTTGGATTGGTCTTTCAAGAACCGATTAACTTTGCATTAAAAATAGTCAAATTTACGCACAAAAGCTCAGATTCTGCAAATAGTTAATTTCCAAGGGGAGAAAGTACAATATGATCAAATAAGCTTAAAAGTCTAACAAACAAGTCATTCATTCACCTAAAAGGATGTCTCCAAGGGGCTAATAATTAGAACAAATCGGGAGACATCAAGACCCCAAACTCAAACCTTTGTCGTCCCGACAAAGTAAAATAAAAACAAAGGATCTTTTAGGTGAACGCAGAAGGTAGAATCTAGTTAATAATCCCTAAGCAAAACTTAAAACAAATTTCATATAGTCTAACCTAGGAATTAAAATACAAAACAATCTCAATCCAAAATTAATTTCACAATGCTAGAAGGTTACGCTTATTACTTATCTCAAGATGGTGGCTATAGGGTGTTCCTCGATCTTTACTTGTGTTGAATGTTCCACTTAGAATAATCCCTATTAACTCACTGTGCATCTAGGAATCACGAGGTCTTTACGGTTTTAGCGTAGGCTTAAGGACGGCATGGTATGTATATTTGGTAAATTTGAAGTGAGCTTTTGGCTCTCTCCTCACTTACCATCAACACAACTGCCCAAGAGCTTGAGTTTACACTCGAATTACGTTCTCACTCAACCCAATTTATGCGCTTAATTAGCGTCCCCAAATTAACCCAATAAGCACTAAGGATGATTCACTAAAAAATTTCCACTTTGCCGGTCCGAATATGTATATTCTTTTCAAATCATTCGTTTTTTCTTATAGCTATGACTCTCTTTATGATGTTGAGATATCATGCTATTTTTCACAGTTATGCCTATTCATAACTTGAGCTCGAAGCTTCTTTTCCATTCACTATTAGCCCGGCAAAGGGTTACAATACAATACACCTGTGAATCATCATCATGTATAGCACAAAGCATCATTGATAAGCTCAAAAATCCCAACCCAATGATAAATTCCCATATAGTGGACCCACCACCCCAAACTCAAGCTCAAGACAGGAAGTCTCAGGATCGTGATTCAAGTGCGGGTCATATGGTCATGCCTAATAATCTAAAGGGAAATTGGCTTATAATGTGGCGACAAAAGAAAGGCTTAAAGGCTAAAAATTTGTCTAAGAAGGAAAAAATTAATTCAGGGATAGAAGGCCAAAAAGGATTCAAAGGGCTAACAAAGAACTGCCTCTATCATCTTCCTATTTACACAACTTGTCTCTAGTTCATACCTAAGTGGGTTCTCTACTCATTTAGATCTCACGTTCTACAAACCACTCATTATCCTTAAGCACAAGTTTACTTCTTTTGCATTGTTCATTAATTTTTCCTATCAATTACTTCATATTTGCATGCAATTAAAGTTCAGTTTCATACTAACTCCTAAAGTCAACTATTTTCTATCATTAATTCATAAAAAGCATGCTTGATGGAGGCATTTAAAATTCTCTATATTCATGCAACCCTAAGATTAATTTTATTGAAAGCATGTAAAAACACAAAAAATTGGGATGAGGCAACGAACCCCACCCCAAACTCAAAAATGAGTCGTGTCCCCACGACTCGAAAAAGACTCAATAAAGCAATAAAATTAAACTAAACTTCCTAACTATTGCCTACCATCAATTAAGAAGAAGAATTAGAACGGGGTACCTGGCCATGAAGATCCATCGTGTCCTCCTCCGAAGGGGGAGAATAATTATCAATATCCATGAACAAAGTTACCTCTTCCGGTGTTGACATAATCTATGTAATTTCCTTCCAAAGTGCTCCGATGTCTAATCGTAAAAGTTCGAACTCTTGTTTCAAATTGTGAGCCCATGGAGGAATTCCAGAATCAGTTTGAGAAGAAGAAGAACCTTGAACTTGAAATTGTAGCTTGTCTGTAGGCTTTGATGATACCCTCATCCTTGCTGTTAATTTCCCGTGTTGTGGTGGTGCAGATGCCTTTTCCTCTTGTGTTTCTTCATTAGGCTCATCAAGATTGATGGCCTTTTCAATTGTAGAACCAGGCAAATTCTTGTTCTTCCCTAGGATATAACACTTCCTCTTGTAATCCAAAGCATCTGTTCTGTTTGTCATGGTTGAATTGACCCCAAACTCAAGTTTATACCAAGGATAGAATAAAGTTAAGAAAACTTGGTATAGCTTGAGTTTCTTGCTTGGATTAGATGAAGGAAGTTGTTTTCTTGATGAATCTTGGAAGAACTCATGAAAGCTTGATGATCTTGATTGTGTTTAATGGTGTTTTGTGATGAATTTGATGAAGAGGTTATGTTTATGGAGGATGGAGGAGAGATTTGATGATGTTAATGTGTTTGTTGTGGAGGTTTGATCAAGCTTCAAGGTGTTTTTATAAGGTTGGGAGCTGGAAAATTCGTTTGGAAGAGGCTAGGGTTTATCTCCTTAAGGTTAGAAGTTGACTGGGCTTTGGATTCTTCACAAACCGCCTGGCGCGGTGCATCCCTGCGGTGCATGGGGTATACCGCGGGGTACACCGCAGCGCTGTGGTGTATATTTTTTTTCGCTTCTGCCTTGTACCTGTGCTAGCACCCCGTGGCACGCGTTTTGCCGTGCGGTGCAGGGGTGCGGTGCATGGGGTAGTCCGCACGTACTCCGTCAAAAAACCCGCGGTACATACCCCGTGGCACGCGTTTTGGGCGTGCGGTATAGGGCGCGGTGCACCGCGGCTATCAGTTTTTTTTTTCTTGCTTCTGGATAAGACCCGTGGTGCGCCACCTGTGGTACGGGTTTTTGGGGCGCGGTACATCCCTGCGGTATAGGGGGTACACCGCGGGGTAGTCCGCGCCAGTCTTGAATTCTCCAAAAATATTCTCCTAGCACCCCAAACTCGATTCCTGCACCATTAACACAATACCCTTCTCATTTCTTTAAAAGTAGACACTAAAACTCGACACTAACTTAGAATTATACACTAGGAATTGAAAAACTTAAAGCAATAAACTCATATACAATGAAATGGCTTTTGTTTAACGTCGTTAAGCTCGACGGGTTACCTCTCGAATCATTTTTTCACATAACCTCCCCAGCAGTGAGTGAGGTTATCAATGTTTGCTACACGGAATTTGCATCCCTTAGCTTTTATGATCACCAGTTGATTCGAAATAACCTTTGTGACCCTGAAAGGTCCTTGCCAAGAACTCTTGGCTTCGCGCGTTTTCGGAGGAGGATCAGGCTTCTTCAATGCAACCTCTTCGCCTTCTCTGAACCCCCTTTTCTTTCTCTCTTTCTTAGGTTCTTTTGGAACCTTCATAGTTTGCCTCTTCTCTTTTATCTTAGCACCGTCAAGGAACCACAGATTTGGTGGTTTCTGTTCAAGGTGTGGATTTTCCTTAGGATCTGAATGGAGGAACCACGGATTCGGTGGTTTCTTTCTGAGCTCTCTTTCCTCCATTCCTTCGGTTTCCACAACCTTAGTTGGCTCCTGTTCAATCACATCAATCCGGAAGCAATCCTCCTTGGGATCCGTAAACTTCATTGGCTTAAACACGTTAAATTTTACCTCCTCGTCTTGGATACGCATAATCAATTCACCGTTCTCTACATCAATCAAAGTACGCCCCGTGGCTAGGAATGGTCTTCCCAAAATAATGGGAACATTCCTATCCGCGTCGTAATCAAGTAATACAAAATCAACAGGGAAGATTAACGTACCAGCCTTGACGAGGACATCTTCTAGTCTTCCCTCTGGATGTACGAGGGATCTGTCAGCCATATGCAAAACCATAGAGGTGGGTTTTGCGTTTCCTATCTTCAACTTTTCAAACACGGATTTGGGCATGAGATTAATACTTGCTCCCAAATCACACAGAGCTTTCCCTTGCCACTTAGCACCAATGGAAATCGGGATAGTAAAACTTCCAGGATCAAGTAATTTGGGTGGCAACTTACTTTGGCAGATGGCACTACACTATTCTGGCAAACCCACCATTTCATTCTCAAGATACTGACGCTTACTGGTGATAGCTCTTTTCAAGAATTTCATGTATTGCGGTACACCTTTGATAGCTTCTAAGAAAGGTATATTAATGTTAAGCTTACCCATCATGGTCATGAATCTCTGGTATTCCGCAGTATCTCCTTTCTTCTGAACTCTTGAAGGGAATGGTAGAGGAGGACGGACTTCTATAACATCTTTCTTTTTCGGATTTTCCGGAGTCTTCTCCACTTCAATTATTTCAGGTTCATCTTTTTTCTCTTCCACCTCTTTTACCGGTTTCTCTTTCACAGTTGTTTCTTTTTCTTTCATAACGGGAAAAGGTGGGGGTGGAAGATTCTTACCACTTCTAAGAGAGATCGCGTTACATTCTTCGTATGATTTAGGTTCTTCATTATCACTCGGTAATTGTCCCTGTTGGCGCTGATTTAATTGCTTTGCCATCTGAGCTATTTGATTTTCCATCAATTTAAGTGCTGTGGCCGTGGATTGTTGAATTGTGATTAGTATTGTCAAGGTTTGCTGCACATCTAAAGCACCTTCTTGAGGTTGAGCAGGTAGATCTTTCTGGTTCATGGTCTCGGTATAAGCATCTTGCGGAGGTTGTCTCTGAGCTTGATTTCCGTATGCTTGTCCACCTTGGTAGTTGTTCTGAGGTCTTGGTTGATAGTTATTGCCTTGGGGACGCGGTTGATATGCATGTTGTGGATTAGCGGCCCTATTTGGATTCGAATATTGGAAACCCGGATGGTTTCTATTCGGTTGATAACCTTGACCACTTGAGTTGTAATTTCCTCGGTTGGATACGAACATTACGGATTCTGGATTGTTTTGACAGGTCTCCCAATCATGATCTTCTGTATCGCAGTTAGAACATCCATAAACTTCTTGTGTAACATTAACATCTGCTCTTCTACTTGCAACACTCTTTGTAACAGCTATATTAAGCTGTTTCAGTTGTTGTTCGAGCTTGCTTTCCATGGCGGTGACTTTTTCTTCAATTGACGCAGTATTTCCACCTCGAACAGGTGTTCTTACAGTGTTCCAACCAAGTTCATTTGTTACAGTTCTATTTAAAATAATCTTCGCATGAACTGGTTGTACCTGTAGGAATTTACCACCACAAAGCAAGTCCTTATCCTTTCTTGAAGAGCCATCAAGTCCTCGGTAAAATATCTTCATCTGTTGAACTTCTGTGAGGCCATGATCAAGGACTCTTCTTAAGCAAATCTGAAATCTCTTGCAACTTCTACCCAAAGTCTCGTCTTCCTCTTGTTTGAATGAGGCTAGTTCAACTTGCGCATCTAATCTCATATTCGTTGGGTAGTATCTATCGAAGAACGCGGTTTGTAATGCGTCCCATGTTGTAATTGTTCCGGGTTCTTGCGAATCATGCCACTCACTTGCTCCATCAATAACGAAGAATCTAAAATTAGCAGAATACATTTGCCCCTTAGTTACTCCTTGCGTAATATAAGAATCGCAAATTTGCATGAACTTCTGTACAGCACGGATCGGATCTTCACTGGGTGTTCCTCGGTAATTTCCATAACTTTGAAACTGAGATAGCATACCAGGATCGGGTCTGAATCTCTCGACATTAATATTTGCAGGGCCAATTCCGAGGGGAGGAGCTCGAAACGGAGCTTCTGCAGGGCCATTGGCGAACCACGGATCATTGTTTCGAGGAGCAACTGGGTTGAGTTGACCAGCCATTGTTTCTTTTGCTAATTGCTCCTCTAACTCTTTTGCTTTAGCGTCTCTCTTTCTTTTGTTTGCTTCACGAACTAGGTTTTCAGGATTTGCAAGAATCACGATATCTTCACGCATAAACCAAAACCTGTAAACCTGAGAAAGAAAGACAACCCAAAGCGTAAAACTGAAAAATAAAACTAAAACTAAACTAACAATTAAACTACTAAAGATTAACACCGGGGTCACACGCTACCGTCCCCGGCAGCGGCGCCAAAAACTTGGTGGGTCCTGGGGTGTTATAAAATTAAGTGCAAAATAGAGGAACCACTTAACCGCAAGTGTACGGTTGTCCCAAGTAATATATGATAATCAAGTTCGTTTTCAGGGATGGATTAGGTTCAACCCAAATATTAATCAGATAGTAGAGATAATTGCTAAACAGAAAATAAAAGATAATAATTTTTGTTTGGTTTTTTTGTAAGATAAAAGATGCAAATAAAGTAAAGACTAAATTAACTTAACAGAAAAGAAATAAAACAAATAAACGACTAACTTCAGATAAGGGAGATACTTGATCCTCGAAAAGGAATCCACCTAATCAATGTAATCTATGTTATGTTTAAGGGCAGAATTGGAATTATAATATTAGTCGGGACTCTAATATCTCCTAGCCCCCTGTCGGGTGGACCTAGAAGCTATCCTAAAGTATCATAAACACCTGTATGGTCGAATATGGCTCTTCGGATGATATGATTTTACCTCTTTGGCTATGTAATTAGTTAAGCCTGTCGGTCAATAACAGACATTACACGGGTATTACCTAGATCTGTATTCAAACCCCCCTGTCGGATGATCACTTCGCCACTAAAGTGAATAGCCCAAATACTAACAGCTAATTCTAGTTGTTCCTAAAAGAATTAGTAATGAAAACAAAGTAATATCCAATACCTAAAACTCAACTCAATTTAAATCTAAACAATCCCAAATTCAAAACATAGAAAACATTAATTAAGGTTCATCCCTTTTATGCGATTCTCAAGTATAAAGAAATTTAGCTCATAATGGAATTAAAGACTAACATTAAATAAAAGGAATTCATGTTCAAAATACAAAAGATAAATAAAAACCTAAAGGGTAGAATGACTATGGATGGAAGAACAGGATTCCTCCAGCTTCTAGCTTCTTCTCTCCTTCGTGCTATGACTTGGAAACCTTAAGGCTCTTGTTAATTCTCTGAAGTGTGTGAAAGTAGGAGGTTAAGAGGTGTATTTATAGGTGTTGGAAGACCCTAGGTCGAATTTTGCTTGGAGTGGAAGACAAGTCAAAGACTCTCAAATTCGTAGCTCTAAAAGATAAGATTCTGCCGATTTGATTTGGTCATATCTTTTTCAATACTTATCCGTTTGAGAAGTTCCAATATATGAAACTGCTTGTCTTGGAAAGCTCTTTCTATTGGTGCAGACCATTCGTCCAGAATCTATGCCAATATTTTATTATGATTTAATCTCTAAAACGTGGCTGAATTTCAGATTTCAAAAGGCAGCTTTATCTTTTCCTCCTTTGAATAAATCTTTCCTAAATATTCTTATTTCCATGTAAATCTTCTTTCCTTTCATCTTTATCTTGACTTGGCCTCTAAGTAATTACCATTTATCTTTTAAAACTTCACATTAAATAAATAATTAAACCGCATATGCTTAAAAAGAATAAATCAATAAATCAAGAAATCGAAAAAGGAAAGTGTACTCTAAAAAATAGAAACTCGACTAGAAATCACTTCCTAACACTCTAAAATACACTAAGACTTTATTCTCACTTCTTCTCCTCGGATTGGTCTTTCAAGAACCGATTAACTTTGCATTAAAAATAGTCAAATTTACGCACAAAAGCTCAGATTCTGCAAATAGTTAATTTCCAAGGGGAGAAAGTACAATATGATCAAATAAGCTTAAAAGTCTAACAAACAAGTCATTCATTCACCTAAAAGGATGTCTCCAAGGGGCTAATAATTAGAACAAATCGGGAGACATCAGTCGCGACCTTCAGATTTTCGGCGACGCGGTTTGAAGCTGCGTGTAATTGCTCCACAAACAATAGCTCGCGTTGTGATGAAATTTCTTGGCCGGTATACTAGTCAGAGCACCGGCCTACCGGTCGCGCGAATTACTATTTCGGCGACGCACTCTATAGCTGCGTGTAATTGGTCTGTGGACAGAATGTTTGATCCTCGTTGGCCGGCATACCGGTCAGCTGACCGGCTAGCCGGTGCGAGTGATCAGTTTTTGACAAAAAATATGCGGTTTTGTACGTCTCACACCTGTTAACCCCAAACTCAAGGATTAATATACCTGCAAAAATCATAAACTCCAACCTTTCTCATTTCTTTTTAAAAGTATACACTAACAAACATAAATTAAGCTATTTTACAATACGAACTGAATGAAATAAACTATTATACAAATGAAATGGCTTTTGTTTGTTGTTAAGCTCGACGGGTTACCCCTCGCTTTTAAGGAGATTCGAGGAGGTACATGACCTCTCTGGGATGTGGATCTTCCGAGCGATTGATATCCTCGCCTCCATAATAAATCTTCAATCGATGACCATTCACCATAAAGGTGTGGTGCTCGATTGGATGCTCAATCTCTATGGCTCCAGGAGGCATAACTTTGGTCACTATGTAAGGACCAGACCATTTTGATCTCAACTTATCCGGATAATTACTGAACTTGGAGTTGTATTTAAGGACCCTTTGTCCAACTTCAAACCGCTTTTCACGGATACTATTATCATGCCATCTATTTGTATTCTCCTTGTAGAGTTTATTCTCATAAGAATGTAATCGAAACTCATCAAGTTTATTCAACTTCATCATACGATTCTCACTGCTAAAGTAGGATCTAGATTCAGATGCGCTCTAGCCCAATATGCACCTAATTCAAGTTCAAGAGGTAAGTGACAAGCCTTACCATAAATCATACGATACGGAGATGCACCAACAGGAGTTTTGAACGCGGTATGATAAGCCCACAATGCATCATCTAACTTCATTAACCAATCTTTTCTTGTGGGACCAACAGTCTTCTCTAGAATGGATTTGACCTCTCGATTAAAGACCTCAGCTTGACCATTGGCTTGTGGATGATAAGCGGTAGATATATGATGTCTTATCCCATACTTTTTTAGATCTGTTTTCAAATATCTGTTCACGAAGTGAGAACCTCCATCATTGATAATAACTCTAGACATACCATGTCTAGTGAAGATGTGTGACTTCAAAAACTTAATTACTACTCGCGGATCATTAGTTGGTAGAGCTACAGCCTCTACCCATTTAGACACGTAATCAACAACTAATAGGTTGTATTTATTTCCATTGGATGGTACGAATGGACCCATGAAATCAATACCACATACATCAAATATCTCAACTTCAATTACATTGTTATGTGGCATCTCATCCCTCTTGGATATATTACCAAGAAACTGTCATCTATTACATCTTTTGATATACTCATGAAAATCCTTATGTAAAGTAGGCCAATAAAAACCAGATTGTAGTACCTTAGCAGTTGTGCGGTCACCTTTGAAATGTCCTCCATAGGGTGAATCGTGGCAACCCGCAACTACTGACAAAACATCTTTTTCAGGTATGCATCTTCTCACCATTTGGTCACTACATACTTTGTAGAGGAAAAGATCCTCCCAAAGAATTGCCTATCACGGTGACTTAATCTCTTTCTTTCTTGAGAAGTGGTTCCTTGAGAAAAATTGCCACTCATGATAAGATTCGCGATGTCTGCATACCATGGAGTACCATCATATATGGCAAATAAGCTCTCATCCGGGAACTCCTCTCTAACCAACTCAGGCCCACTGTTAGACTCAGAACCTTCAAGACGAGACAAATGGTGTACAACTTGATTATCACAACCCTTTCGATCTCGAATCTCTATATCGAACTCTTGTAACAATAAAACCCATCTGATTAAACGTGGCTTAGCATCTTTCTTCTCCATAAGGTACTTGATTGCAGAATGATCGGTAAACACGACAATTTTCTCCCCAAGGAGATAGGAGCGAAACTTGTCAAATGCATACACAACGGCTAATAATTCCTTCTAGTTCACAATGTAATTAACCTGAGCACTAGTGAAAGTCTTACTTGCATAGTAGATCGAGTGGAAAACTTTATCTTTACTTTGACCCAATCGCACCCATAGCTAAATCACTAGCATCACACATAACGTCAAATGGAATCTTCCAATCAGGAGGTAATACAATAGGTGCAGTAATAAGCTTCCCTTTAATCTCTTGGAATGCCATCATGCAAACTTCATCAAAAAGGAATTTAGTGTCCTTTTCGAGTAAGTTACACAATGGCTTAGCGATCTTAGAGAAGTCTTTAATGAAATAACGATAAAACCCAGCATGACCTAAAAAGCTTCTTACCCCTTTAATAGAAATTGGAGGAGGAAGAGAGTTAATTACCTTAATCTTAGCACGATCAACTTCTAAACCTGAACTCGAAACCTTGTGTCCCAACACTATACCTTCACGAACCATAAAGTGACATTTTTCCAGTTCAAAACCAAATCAATCTCCTTGCATCTAATTAATACCTTCTCCAAGTTCTGTAAACACTCATCAAAGTTATCACTAAACACAGAAAAGTCATCCATAAATACCTCAAGGAAGTTATCGATCATGTCCCCAAAAATCTACATCATACATCTCTGAAAAGTAGCAGGTGCATTACATAATCCAATAGGCATCCTTCGAAAGGAAAGGTGCCAAAAGGACATGTAAAAGTGGTCATGTGTTGGTCTTTCAGATCTACATAAATATGATTATATCCTGAATACCCATCCAAAAAGCAATAATACTCCCTACCAGCCAATTTATCTAACATATGATCTATGAAATGAAGAAGGAAGTGATCTTTTCTAGTATCCTTGTTCAAATTACGATAATCCATACACACTCTCTAACCAACAATGGTCCTCGAGGGAATGGCTTCATTCTGATCATTTAGGACGGTAGTTATACCACCCTTCTTTGGTACGCATTGAACCGGACTTACCCACTCACTACTAGATATGGGATAGATGATTCACGCATCTAGTAGCTTAATAAATTTTTTCTTTGCCACTTCTTTCATAGGTTGCATTTATCTCCTTTGGTTTTCAACTTAGTGTGCACTTTCATCATCCAGAATAATTTTGTGTTGGAAATAGGAAGGACTAGTACCTTTGATATCAACAATAGTCCAACCAATCGCCTCTTTATTAGCTCTTAATACACGCAACTATTTATCTTCTTGAGGACCTGTTAAATTTGCTGAAACAATAACAGGTAGAGTGTCATTAATACCTAAATACGCATACCTCAAGTGTGTTAGTAGTGGCTTTTCTTCCAATTGCGGAGGAGATTCAATGGATGGTTTCTTTTTAGTTATTATCTCCCCTAGTTCTCTTACAGGTTCATATATAGGGCGCCTATACTTCGGATTTTCAGAACTAAGAGCTGCCACTGTTTCGGCAAGCTCTTTCATCATCTCAGGTAAGTCAAGTGTTAAGGAAGCCTGCAAGACATCATCATAATTTTAACAATCAAATACCTCTTGCGTGGCGTGTTCTACTATATCCATTCGGAAACAATCTCCCTAGGAATCTGGAAACTTCATAGCTTTAAACACATTGAACTTTACCTCCTCGTCTTGGATTCGCATAGTCAATTCTCCTTTTTCTACAGCAATTAAAGTACTTCCCGTGGATAAGAATGGTCGTCCCAAAATGATGGGGGACATTCCTATCCGCGTCGTATTCAAGAATAACAAAATCAACGGGAAAAATTAAAGTACATGCCTTGACGAGGACATCTTCTATTCGTCCCTCGGGATGTGCGAGGGATCTGTCAGCCATTTGTAAGACCATAGAAGTGGGTCTTGCATTTCCAATCTTCAACTTCTCAAAAATTGATTTGGGCATAAGATTAATACTTGCACTCAAATCATATATAACTTTTCCTTGCCACTCATTACCAATATAAATCGGAATCGTAAAGCTCCCAGGATCAAGTAACTTAGGAGGCAACTTACTTTGGGAGATTTCACTACACTCTTTTGGCAACCCTATCATCTCATTATCACAATATGGCCTTTTATTGGTGAGAGCCCTCTTCAATAACTTCACATACTTTGGTACATCTTTAATAGCATCTAAAAATGTTATGTTAATGTTAAGACCTCTCACGACATTTAGGAATCTCTGACGATCAGTCATATCTCCTTTCTTCTGAACTCTTGAGATAAAAGGTGGAGGAGGACGGGTTTCTACAACATCTTTCTTCTTAGGAATTTCCGGAATCTTCTCAACTTCCACTACTTCAGGTTCACCTTCTTTTTCCACCACATCCTCTACCGGTTTTTCTTTTCTGGTTGTCTCTGTTTCTTTCATAACTGGAAAAGGAGGTGGGGGAAGCTTCTTACCACTTCTAAGTGTTATAGCATTACAATCTTCTTTCTGTTTCGGATTTTCAGTGTCACTTGGGAGTTGCCCTTGTGGACGCTGCTGGAACTGTTTTTCCATCTGAGCCATTTGATTTTCTAACAATTTAGTAGCTGCGGCAGAAGATTGTTGATCTTAACATGCTTTTGTTTGAAGGGCGATTAATTTTTCTAAAGTTTGATGAATATCGACCGCACCTTCTTGAGGCTGAGCATGTATAGCTTTTTGATGCATAGCTTCATTATAGGTATCTTGAGGAGGTTGTCTCTGAGCTTGATTTCCGTAACCTTGTCCCCATTGGTAGTTATTTTGTGGTCTTGGTTGGTAATTGTTTGTTTTTTACCTTGGGGACGCGGCTGATATGCGTATATAGGATTAGCTGCCCCACTAAAATTCAAATATTGGAAACGCAGATGGTTTATGTTTGGTTGATACCCTTGACCACTTGAATTGTAGTTCTCTCGGTTGGAAACAAGCATTACAGATTCAAGATTACTTTGACAGTGCTCCCAATCATGGTCTTGTACACCACAGTTAGAACACCCATACATCTCTTGTGTAACATTAACATCTGCTCTTTTACCTGAAAACCCTTCTTTAACAGCTAAGGTAAGCTGTTTCAATTGCTGCTCTAATGTATTCTTCAACTTATTCTCTAACAACAACAATTTTTCATCGATTCCATCACTACTCTCTCTATAAACTCTACCTCGGCTAGGTGTTCTCACGGTGTTCCAACCCATTTCGTTCTTTACTGTCTGTTTAAAATAACCTTAGTGTGAACTGGTTGTACTTGTAAGAACCCACCAACAAAAAGTAGGTCTAAGTCTTTTCTTGATTTCCCATCAAGGCCCTTATAGAATATTTTCATTTGTTGTGGTTCTGTAAGGCCATGATCGGGAACTCTCCTCAAGCATATTTGGAATCTTGACCAACTACTACCCAAAGTTTCTTATTGTTCTTGCTCAAAGGGTGTTATAGAATCTGTGCATTCAATCTCATGTTCTTTGGGTAGTCTCTATCGAAAAATGCAGTTTGTAGCTCATCCCAATTATTAATCGATCCTGGTTGTTGCGAATCATGCTAGTCACTAACTGCGTCTATCACAAAATATCTGAAATTTGCATAGTACATCTGTTATCTTGTCAGACCTTGCATTATATATGAATCACATTTCTGCATGAATTTCTGTACTACGCGAATCAAATCTTCTCCAGATGCTTCACGGAAATTTCCATAATTCTGGAATTGAGATAACATATCAGGATCAGGTCTGTATCTCGCGACGTCAATATCTGATGGACCAATCCCAAGAGCAGGAGCACGATATGGAGCTTGTTCAGGGCCATTTATAAACCAAGGATCATTGTTAACGGGAAGTTGAGCTTGTTGTCTAGGTGGAGGAGGATCTCCATTCACCACTCTAGGATTAATTTCATTTTCATTAGCCATTTCTGCTTCCCTAGCTAATCTCTCTTTTTCTTCCTTTTCTTCTTTCTTTCTTTTGTTTGCAAGTCTGACTAATATCTCGGGGTTATCGAGCATACACCAAACCTGTAAATCTGAAAAAAGGAAGAACAAACAAGCGTAAAACTGAAAATAAAAATGCAATTAAACAATAAGAGATTAACACCGGGGTCACACGCTACCGTCCCTCGCAGCGGCACCAAAATCTTGGTGGGTCCTCGTGTGTTATAAAATAATGTACTAAAGTTGAGGACTCACAAACCGCAAGTGTACGGTTGTCCAAGTAATAAACCGATAAATCGAGATTCGTTCGCAGGGACGGGATAGGTACAACTCAGATGTGAATCAAATAGTGGATTAATTGCAAGTATGGAAAAGTAAATGATATAATGTTTGTTTTGGTTTTCTAAAACTAAGATGCAATAAATTAAATGCTAAATTAATTAAACTGAAATGAAAATAATGCAAATAAGTAGGCTAGACGCAAGAGAAGTAGTACTTGAGTCACGCAAGGGTTTCACCTAAACCTTCTTAATTAATTTTTTTAGTTAAGGGATGAATTGCTATAATAGTGCTAGTCGGGTTCTAAAGTCTCCTAAACCCCGTCAGGAGGACTTAGGAGCTCTCCTACAGTATTATAAACTCTGTCGGGATGATTACAACTACTTTCAGATGGTTCAAGTTCTTTACCTAATTGGCCATTGGTTAGTCAACCTGTCAAGGTCATTGGCGAATACCAACGGCAGTTAACTAGGTCTGTATCTAACCCCCCCCCCCCCCCCTCAAGGTGATCACTACGCCACTATAGTGAATAGCATAGATACTAAAAATTACCCTTAGTTCATGACTCCAAAGATAATAATTCAAGAATGAAATAAAAGCCAACACAAAATAACAAATTCAATTTAAATACTTAAATCCCAAATCGAAAAAACATAAATTAATCAAGTTTGGTTTTAACCCAATATGCAATTCTCAAGTACAAAGAAATTAGCTCATAACAGAAAGAAAAACTAAATTAAAATAAAAAGAACTCATGTTTGATTACAGAAATAAAAGATGAAAGAACCTAATTAAGGATTGGGTTTGGCTGTGATTTGGAGAAGATGACTTTCTCCAGCTCCTAGCTTTCTCCTTTTCCTTGCTTCCGACTTTCTCTCTGGTGTTTCTGACTTGTGTCAATTGAGTTGTATGTAAAATTGAAGTCTAAAGGCCTTTATATAGTGGAGAATTCAGATTGGGCTTCTTAATTAAAGGAATAGGTTAAATGAAACAAAAGCCCAATCATTAAATGAAATCATGTAACTGATGTTCAGATGTTACTAAAACAGCTGCAACTTTTGCTTCTGGACTCAAAATCACTCTGTTCAACTTGCAAAATCTTCTTGACTCAAAGATGCAACTTCCTTCTTTCACAACTCTAAGGCTGAATCAGTGGCTAAGTGGCTCAAAACCAGTGATTTGTAACAGCCTTCCACATTTCATTCTCCTCTAATACATTCTTCAAATCATCTTCTCTCGCCTTTGACTTCTACACACAATCTAAGACTTTAATTCTCGATTCCTCTCCTTGTCTTGGTGCTCCATATATTTCATGGACCTACAAACTTTGCACTAAAAACAAACCATTTGATGTCTCCCTAATTGTTCTTATTTTCGACCCTTAGGAGACATCATTTTTTGTGTTTATTTGAATATTTTGATAGACTTTTGAGTTAAAAATGCAATAATCTGGAATTCCTATTTTATTTCTAGTATTTTTGATTTATTAAACTTTTGCGCGTAATCTTGTGTATTTTAGTGGAAATTTTGTAGGTTTTGAATATTAGCTAGGAATGGAATCCGAGAAGAGAGTCAAAGATCGTGATATGGAGTCAAGACTTGAAGATAAATCCCGAAATAATTTGTTTTTAGAGCTGCAAATCTGTTTTCCAGGCCAACGATTGCTGATTTCAAGGCGCTTAAGATATGATTTAGCCGCTGACCTTTGAAGAGAAAATATTCCTTGTCGAGTTAGGGAACTTTAGAAACTGGAATCAAGTCAATCGGAGTTATAACGAAGCAGAAAAAGACGTTTTCGTGAAGGTGTATCAGCAGTTACGGGATTTTGGGCTTGGACATTTAATTAGTGTTTTATTCTTAAGTCCAAGCCCTAATCCGTTTTTTCACTTATAAAAAGAGCCTTTGACTTCTATTTTCACAACAATTCACTTTTACAAGATTAAACATCAGAGAGAAGCAACAGAAGGAAGAAAGAAGAAGCTGCAAGAGCTGGAGAGGGTCTATATCTCTGTTCTCAGTCATTCCAAATCCGGAAATTAGGTTTCTTTTATATTTAATTTTGTAAGACAATATGAATTCCATTTTATTTAATTTAGTTTTCTTTTTAATTAGTATGAGCTAAACACATTTTAGTGCTTGAGAATGCTTTATGGGTGAATCCCAATCTTATTGAATTTCATATGTTGAATTTGGGTTTCTGTTAAATTAAATTAGATTGGGGCTTTTACTCTTTGCGATAAAATTAAGATTATTTACTGTTTTTAGAGTCATGAACTAAGAACAGGTGTTAGTATATAGGCTATTCCAATTAGTGGCGATTGGATCATCCTGACGGAGGGTTTAGGTACGGAAATATTTATTCAATCTAGAATAGAAGCTATTGATTCTGACGAACTTAGCTAATTCTAGGGCCAATGAGGTAATTAACTTAAACATCTAAAAGTGGATCATATTTACCCTGACGGGACTAGTGACACTCTATGATAGCCTTATAGTCCACCCTGACGGGGGTATAAGGAATTTAGAATCCCGACCATTGTAATTGACCAATTTAACCCTTAAACAGCATAGGTTACGAAATAAGATTAGGAAGACCCCTTGCGTTCTCAAGTGCTATCTTCTCATACTTGCGTTTTACATTTATTTACTTGCGCCTTAGCTTTCAATTTCATTTTCCATTTAGTCTTTTATTACTTAGAATTAATAAAAACAACCAATCAAACATTTTATCTCTATTTGCTTTCATAAGTGCAATCATTCATTAATCGATAAGCATTATAGTTGACCAAACCATCCCTGCGAACGATCCTAGCATCACTTATTACTACTTGGGACAACCGTACACTTGCGGTTGTGGTTCGATTACATTTGCATTTATATTAGAACACACAAAGGACCACCAAGTTTTTGGCGCCGCTGCCGGGGACGGTAGCGTGTGACCACGGTGTTTATCCTTTAGTGATAGTTGCATTTATTTTTATTTCAGTTTTACGTTTTTGTTTGTTCATTTCTTTTCAGGTTTTTAGGTTTGGTGTATGTGAAGAAGACTCTTTAAGGATATAGAGCCAACACCTCCGATCCTTAATAATCCAGAATCGTTAATCAAACTTGCTAACAAGAGAAGGAGAGAACAAGAAGTCTTAGAGGTAGAAGAATTAATTAACAGAATGGAGAACATTAATATTCAGAACCAACAAAATAACAGACAAGGTCAGCTAGACGCAAATGGCCAACCTTTAGCGCCACCAGGCATTATTCCTCAAGTTCAGCCACTAAATCCTAATCCTCAAGTCCAAGCTCAGATAGTGATGAATCAAGATCCATGGTTTGTTAATGGTCCACCAGAAGCTCCATTCCGTGCTCCTGCTATTGGGGTAGGTGCTCCAGATATAAATGTTCTGAGGTTTCGTCCAGATTCTGGTATGTTAGCTCAATTCCAGAATTTTGGGAATTTTCGTGGTAAAGCTGGAGAAGATCCTCTTAGAGCAGTACAGAAATTTAAACAGATATGTGATTCTTACATCACACAAGGAGTTTCTAAACATCAAATGTATTTTGCTGTGTTTTGATTCTTCGTTATTGATGGGGCAAGTGAATGGCATGATACACAAGATCCTACAAAGATAACAAACTGGGAACAATTAGAAACTGCATTTTTCAACAGATATTATCCGTCCAATATGAGGTTAGATGCTGAATTAGAATTGACACATTTCAAGCAAGAGTATGATGAAACGTTGGGTAAAAGTTGGGCAAGATTTCAGAAATGTCTACGAAGAGTCCCGAATCATGACCTTACTAAACAACAACAGATGAAGATTTTTTATAATGGTCTTGAAGGTGGCTCTAGGAAAGATTTAGATTTATTGTGTGGAGGTGCGTTTTTGCGAGTTCAACCTGCGTATGCAAGAATTATTTTGGATAGAACAGTTGATAATGAAGTTGGGTGGAACACCGCAAGAACACTAGTTAGAGGAGGAGTTAATAATGTCAACATCGAAGAAAAGTTCAACTCCTTAGAGACAAAGATTCAATCCACGCTAGAACAACAATTGAGACAACTTACCCTAGCCGTGAAAGAAGGTTTTTCGAACAAAAGAGGTGAGGTAAAGGTTGCACAAGAGATATATGGATGTGAGTATTCTGGTGTTAATGATCATAGTTGGGAGAATTGTCAAAATAACCAAGAATCCGTGATGTTTGTCTCCAACAGAGGTAACTTTAATTCGAGTGGTAATGGATATCAGCCTAACAGAAACCATCCTGGGTTTCAATACTCAAATCCTAATGGGGCTGCCAATCATACATATGCGTATCAGCCACGCCCCCAAGGTAACAACTACAATCCAAGACCACACAACAATTATCAAGGAGGACAGAATCAAGGTAATTATGTACCAAGACAAGCCCCTCAAAACACTTACGATGAAACCATGAACCAAAAGCCTTACCTTCCCAACCACAAGAAGGTGTAGTTAACCTTCAGAAAACCGTAGAAAGTTTAATTGCTCTTCAACAAGCGTCTGACGCGAATATGAAGCTATTACAGAATCAAATGAATCAAATTTCAAAACAGCTTAATCAACGTCCACAAGGGCAACTCCCTAGTGACACAGAAAATCCGGGATAACATGAAGAGTGCAAAGCCGTTACATTAAGAAGTGGTAAGAACCTCCCTCCACCTCCTTTTCCTATTATGAAAGAGAAAGAAGTTCCGAGAAAAGAAAAGGAAGTGGGTGAGAAAGAGAAAGGAAAATATAGTGAGGTTGAAGAAATAGAGAGGCCAAGTGAGATTCCGAAGAAGAAAGATGATATTGTGAGTAATCGCCCTCCACCACCGTTTCCATCTCGAGTTCAGAAAAAGGGTGATTTGGCCGATTTTCAGAAATTCTTTAATAGAGTGAGAGGCCTGAGTATTAATATTCCGTTGTTAGAGGCGATTCGAGATATTCCTAAGTATACGAAGTTTCTGAAGAGAGCCCTCGCTAATAAAAGGCCTTATTGTGATAATGAGATGATTGGTCTTCCTGAAGAGTGTAGTGCGATTTGTCAGAGTAAATTACCTCCAAAGTTAGTTGATCCTGGGAGTTTCACGATTCCGATAACAATTGGAGAAAAATGGAAAGGTAAAGCACTATGCGATTTGGGTGCGAGCATCAATTTGATGCCCAAGTCGATCTTTGATAAGCTAAAAATTAGAGAAGCAAGACCCACCTCTATGGTCTTGCAAATGGCGGACAGGTCTCTTGCACATCCTGAAGGCCGAATTGAAGATGTCCTCGTTAAGGCAGGTACACTTATATTTCCCGTTGATTTCGTTATACTTGAATACGACGCGGATAGAAATGTCCCCATTATTTTGGGTAGACCATTTCTAGCCACGGGGCGTACATTAATTGATGTAGAGAATGGCGAATTAACGATGATGATTCAAGACGAGGAAGTCAAATTCAATGTGTTCCGAGCTATGAAATTTCCAGATTCTCAAGAGGATTGCTTCCGAATGGATGTAGTTGAGCAGGCATCGCAAGAGGTATTTGATTGTTTTAATTATGATGATATTTTGCAGGCCGCTTTAACATTAGACATACCTGAGATGATGGAAGAGCTTGCCGAAACATTGGCAGCTCTCAATTCTGAAAATCCGAAGTATAGGCGTCTTGCCTATGAACCTGTGAGAGAACCGGGGGAGATTATTCCTAAAAAGAAGCCTTCAATTGAATCTCCTCCGGAATTGGAAGAAAAACCGTTACCAGCACACTTGAGGTATGCGTATTTAGGTACTAATGAAACTCTACCTGTTATTGTTTCAGCTAATTTAACAGGTCCTCAAGAAGATAAACTGTTGCGTGTGTTAAGAGCCAATAAAAAAGCAATAGGTTGGACAATTGCTGACATCAAAGGCATTAGTCCTCCCCCTATTGTCAACACAAAATCATACTTGAAGATGATAACGCACGCTCAGTTGAAGGTCAAAGGAGATTAATGCCCGTTATGAAGGATGTAGTGAAGAAGGAAGTTATCAAGCTTTTAGATGCGGGGATTATTTATCCCATCTCGAGTAGTGAATGGGTGAGTCCAGTTCAGTGTGTACCGAAGAAAGGAGGAATAACAACAGTTCTTAATGATAAAAATGAGGCGATTCCTTCAAGAACGGTAGTTGGTTGGAGAGTTTGCATGGATTACAGAAAGCTGAACAAAGCCACCAGAAAAGATCACTTCCCTTTGCCCTTCATTGATCAAATGTTAGATAAATTAGCCGGAAGAGAATACTACTGTTTCTTGGATGGTTACTCTGGGTATAATCAGATTTATGTGGCTCCGGAAGATCAACATAAAACAACATTTACATGCCCCTTTGGTACTTTTGCATATCGCAGAATGCCATTTGGGTTGTGTAATGCTCCTGCTACCTTTCAAAGATGTATGATGGCCATCTTCTGGGATATGATCGATAATTTTCTTGAAGTTTTTATGGACGATTTCTCCGTGTTTGGTGATGATTTCGATAAATGTTTAGATAACTTGGAGAAAGTGTTAATCAGATGCAAGGAAACAGATTTAGTCTTAAACTGGGAGAAGTGTCATTTTATGGTTCGTGAAGGTATTGTTCTGGGTCACAAAGTTTTGAGTGCTGGATTAGAAGTCGATAGAGCATAGATAGAGGTAATTAAAACTCTTCCCCTTCTGTTTCTGTTAAAGGGGTAAGGAGTTTTCTTGGCCATGCTGGCTTTTATAGGCGATTTATTAAAGACTTTTCTAAAATTGCTAAACCGTTATGCAACTTACTCGAAAAGGATTCCAAATTCCTTTTTGATGAAGCTTGTTTAGCGGCCTTCCAAGCAATTAAAGAAAAGCTTATTTCCGCTCCTATAGTTGTACCTCCAAATTGGAATTTACCGTTTGAGGTTATGTGTGATGCGAGTGATTTGTGTATGGGAGCTGTATTAGGACAAAGAAAAGAGAAAGTTTTTCATTCGATTTATTATGCTAGTAAAACTTTTAATGGTGCCCAAGTTAATTATACAGTTACAAAAAACGAGTTGCTAGCAGTTGTGTATTCATTCGATAAATTTCGCTCTTATCTTCTTGGAGCGAAAGTTATTGTTTATAAAGATCATTCAGCGATTAGATATCTTATGGAGAAGAAGGATGCTAAACCGAGGTTAATCAGATGGGTTTTATTGCTTCAAGAGTTCGATTTAGAGATCAAAGATAGAAAGGGTTGTGAGAATCAGGTTGCAGATCATCTATCGCGTCTTGAAGGTTCAGAAATGAATAGTGGTACTGAAGCAATTAGAGAAGAATTCCCTGATGAGATTTTATTTGTTGTTCGTGATTATGAAGCTCCTTGGTATGCAGATATTGCGAATTTAGTGGTAAGTGGTTCTTTTCCTGAAGGTTCAACTTATCAAGAGAGAAAAAGATTAGCTCACCGTGCAAGACAATTCTTTTCTGAGGATCCTTTCCTCTACAAAGTGTGTGCTGATCAAATGGTGAGAAGATGTGTAGCCAAGGAAGAAATTGAGGCGATTATAGCTGGGTGTCACGATTCACCTTATGGTGGACATTTTAAAGGAGACCGAACTGCTGCTAAGGTATTACAATCTGGTTTTTATTGGCCTTCTATTATGAAAGATTGTCATGAATATGCTAAAAGATGTGAAAGATGTCAATTTACCGGAAACATATCCAAGAGGGATGAGATGCCACGTAATAATGTGTTAGAAGTCGAAATATTCGATGTTTGGGGTATAGACTTTATGGGTCCTTTCGTTCCTTCAAATGGTAACCTATACATCTTATTAGTTGTTGATTACGTGTCTAAATGGGTTGAAGCGGTAGCTTTACCAACTAATGATTCACGAGTGGTGATTAAGTTCTTGAAATCGCATATTTTCAATAGACATGGCACTCTGAGGGTAATTATTAGCGATGGAGGTACTCATTTCGTTAATAGGTATTTGAAGACAGTCTTAGAGAAATATGGGGTGAGACATCGTGTATCTACCGCTTATCATCCACAAGCCAATGGTCAAGCAGAAGTCTCAAATCGTGAGGTAAAATCTATCTTAGAGAAAACCGTTGGTCCTACTAGAAAAGATTGGTCAATGAAATTAGATGATGCATTATGGGCCTATCGTACTGCGTTCAAAACTCCAGTTGGTGCATCTCCGTATCGAATGGTATATGGTAAGGCTTGCCACTTACCTCTTGAGCTTGAGATGGGTGCATATTGGGCTATTGCGAAATTAAATTTAGATCCTACTCTAGCTGGTCAGAATCGAATGATGAAACTTAATGAGCTTGATGAATTTCGATTACATGCTTATGAAAACGCTAAACTTTACAAAGAAAATACCAAGAGATGGCATGATAATCGGATTCGAGAGAAGAACTTTGTAGTGGGACAAAGAGTGTTGAAATATAATTCAAAATTCAGTAATTATCCGGGTAAATTAAGATCGAAATGGTCGGGTCCTTACATTGTGACCAAAGTTACACCTCATGGAGCTATAGAGATAGAACATCCACTTGAAAACCGTACATTCATGGTGAACGGTCATCGTTTAAAGAAATATCATGGAGGTGAAGATACCGATCGTGCAAAATACCCACATCCCGGAGAGGTCATGTACCTCCTCGAAGCTCCTTAGAAGCACGAGGTAACCCGTCGAGCTTAACGACGTTAAACAAAAGCCAATTTCTTGTATATTAGTTTACGTATTTCAATTTTCGTAGTGTAAATTAGTTTAATTTTTGTTGAATTTAGTGTTTATTATTAAGAAATGAGGAAGGGTGTTTGTTTTTGATGATTTCAGAGGTATAATGGTCATGAGTTTGGGGTCAAAACAATGAGAAAACGAAAAAAATTTGGAGTCCACAGTAGGTTTGACCGGCTAGCCGGCGAGTTGGCCGGCATACCGGCCAAAAGAGCTGAAGAACCCCAACTCTCTGACCACTGCATCAGCAATGACGCAGCATTGCTGCGTCACGATTTGTGCCAGCGAGGAACCGCCGGCATGCCGGTCAGATGACCGGCTAGCCGGCCAAAAAGGATGAAGTTTCTGACCATTGCGTCAGCAACGACGCATGGTCGTTGCGTCTCGAGTTGCGCCATCGACATGTGGTGGTCCTTTGTGTGTTCTAAAATAAATGCAATAAATAATCGAACAACAACCGCAAGTGTACGGTTGTCCCAAGTAGTATAACTGATAAAACAGATTCGTTCCAAGGACGGGATGGTTGACTACAATGCTTATCAAGTAATGATTGGTTGCACTTATGAAAGCAAGTAAAAGATATAATGATTGTTTGTTTGTTTTTATTATTCTAAGTAATGAAAGACTAAATGGAAAATGCAACTAAAAGCTAAGACGCAAGTAAAATGATGTAAAACGCAATATGAGAAGTAGCACTTGAGAACGCAAGGATCCTCCCAATCCTATTTCCTAACTTATGTTGTTTAAGGGCTAAATTGGTCAATTACAATGGTCGGGATTCTAAATTCCCTATACCCCCGTCAGGGTGGACTATAAGGCGATCCTAGAGTGTCACTAGTCCTGTCAGGGTAAATATGATCCACCTTTGGATGTTTAAGTTTTATTACCTCATTGGCCCTAGAATTAGCTAAGTTCGTCAGAATCAATAGCTTCTATCCTAGATTGAATAAATTGTTCTGTATCTAAACCCTCCGTCAGGATGATCCAATCGCCACTAATTGGAATAGCCTAAATACTAACACATGTTCCTAGTTCATGATGCTAAAAACAGTAAATATTCTCAATTTATCGAAAAGAGTAAAAGACACAATCTAGTTTAATTTAACAGAAACCCAAATTCAACATTCGTAATTCAATAAGATTGGGATTCACCCATTAATTGTTCTCAAGCACTAATTAGGTTTAGCTCATAATAATTGAAAAGACAAAAATTAAATTAAATGTAAAGGAATTCATATTGATTACAAAATTAAAAGATAAAAGAACCTAATTTCCGGAATAGGAATGACTACGAACGGAGATATAGACCCTCTCCAGCTCTTGTAGCTTCTTCTTCTTCCTTCTGTTGCTTCTCTCTGGTGTTTTTAATCTTGCAGAATGTGAATTGTCTGAAAAATAGAAGTCCAGACCTCCTTTTATAAGTGCAAATTCGGACTTGGACCTAGGCTTTTAATTAAATGAAATATAAAAGGCCCAAGTCCACTAACTTAGCCCAAAATCCCGTAACTTGCTGATACACCTTCACTAAAACGGATTTTCCCGATGCGTTATGACTCCGATTGACCTCATTCTAGTTGCTAAAGCTCCGTAACTCGATAAGGAATGTTTTCTCTTCAAAGGTCAGCGGCTAAATCATCGCTTAAGCACCTCGAAATCAGCAATCTATGGCCTGGAAAATGGATTTTCAACTCTAAAAATAATATCTTCGGGATTTATCTTCAAGTCTTGACTCTATCTCTTGATCTTTGACTTTCTCCTTGGATTCCTCTTCTAGCTAACATCTAAAACCTGTAAACTTTACACTAAAAATACCAATATTACGCGCAAAAGCTTAATAAATTAAAAATGCTAGAAATAAAAGAGGAAAATCATATTATTGCATATTTAGTCCAAAAGTCTATCAAATTGATTAAATAAACACCAAAAATGATGTCTCCTAAGGGTCGAAAATAAGAACAATTAAGGAGACATCAAGACCCCCAACTCAAACCTTTGTCGTCCCGACAAAGCAAAACAAAACAAAACAAGGGGTAGAAGTAAACGCAAGAACAAATAGAAGCTAGCAAATAAACCTAAAGCAATTCTTAAGATAAATCTTCTATAGCAAAGCTTTAAGAACTAACATATACATACACTAATCGTGCAACATCAAACATAAATAATCTCAATCATAAAATTAAAGCCGCAATGCTTGAAGGTTACACTTGTACTCATCTCTGTATGATGGCTATAGGGTGGTCATTAATCCTACCTCGCTTTGAACGCTCCACCTAGTATATTCCCTATCAACAGAATTATAAATTCACTATGTACTTAAGAATCACGAGGTCTTTATGGTTTTAATAATGGCTTAAGGACGGTATGGATGTATATTTGGTAAATTTGAAGTGAGCTTTTGGCTCTCTCCTTACTTACCATCAACAATGCCCTCGAGCTTGAGCTTACGCTAAAAAATGTTCTCACTCACCCATTTGACGCGCTAATGTTGCGTCCCCAATGTCAACCCAAATAAAACTAAGATGATTTCCAAAAATATTCTACTTTGCCGATTTATTTATTCTTTCTTTTTATTTTCTTTTTCATTTCTTTTCTTCTCTTTTTTTTTTGTACAAGATACCCATGACCATCATTTTGATGTGAAAAGTCATGTCTCTTATATTTTTTTTTCTTTTTTTTTTTCAAATCTCGGCAAAGGGTTACAAATAATATCATCTAAATTTTTGTGCCCCCAATACAAACACATATGATCCCTTCCCAATGTAAATTCCCAAATGTGGACCCTCCACCCCAAACTCAAGCTCGAGACAAGTCTCAGGGTTGTGATTCAAGTGCGGGTCATTTGGTCATGCCTAATAATCTAAAGGATAATGGGCTTATATCGTGGCTACAAAAGAAAAGGCTTAAGGCTCAAACTTGGGCTAAAACGGATAAAATTATAATAAGGGATAGCAAGCTAAAAGGCTTCAAATGGCTAACAAAGAACTGCCCCTATCATTTTCCTAAGTACATAGCTTGTCTTTAGTTCATATCTAGGTGGGTTCTCTACTAATTAGGATTTCACGTTCTACACACCAAACATATTCCTTAAGTACAAGCTTACTTCATTTGCATTGTTCATTAATTTTTCCTATCAATTACCTATGTTCGCATGCAATTGTAAGTGCGTTTTATGCTATTCCCTAAAGTCCACTATTTACTATCATTGATTCATCAAAAGTATGCTTAAAGGAACATTTAAAATCTTCTATAGTCAAACGCAACTCCGAAAATTATTTTATTGAAAGCAAATAAAACACGTAACACATAAAAACTGGGATGAGGCAACGAACCCCACCCCAAACTCAAAAATGAGTCGTGTCCCCACGACTCGAAAAGACTCAACGCAATAAAAATAAACTAAACTAACTAAAACGCGAAAGGGATAGAAAACGTATCTTAACCAGCGCGAGGCTGGTTATCGGTGTTGCGTCCATGAACTTTCTCTTGCGTAAGTATACCATAGGTGGCGTGTTGAATTGTACTCACCCCCATTAACATGTTTCGGAGAAGTTCTAACTCTTTTGTAACGTTTCCCAAAGACGCAATCATCTTCACTTGGTTCTCTTCTAACACCTTCACTTTCGCTTCCAACTCATTGGTGGTATGCATCTTCCTCTTTGGAGGAGCTCTAGGATTTCTTGTTGCTTTTAACACCTCATCATGAATATTCTTGATCAAAGTTAAACCCGTACTCTCACCCACTACACTACGATCAATCTCTGCGTCTTTACGCGGAACCTTTGCGTCTAAGCACAAAGTAGTGATGGTACAAGGAAATTTGAGATTTTGTTGCGAAGTAGGAATTCGAGCAAATTCCATGATGGTATCATATATCACACGAGCAACATCTATAGGTTTTTCCTCAATAATACAGTTTATGAACAAAAGATGCTCCTTCTTCACTTCCGATATGTATTTAACTCCGAAGAAGGTAGGGATTATGAAACGTGACCAAATCTTAGCACATGGTAGCAAGTTACTACTATACATCTGTCCAGGATATTGGTGGTCCTTTGTGTGTTCTAAAAATAAATGCAAATGCTAATCGAACCACAACCGCAAGTGTACGGTTGTCCCAAGTAGTATGTATGATAATACAGATTCGTTCCAAGGACGGATGGTTGATCACAATGTCTAGCAAATAGTGATTGATGCACTTATGAAAATAAAAGGATAATAATATGTTTGTTTGGTTTTTGTTATTAAAACTACTAAATGAAAGACAAATATTAAAATGCAAGTAAAAGCTAAGACGCAAGTAAAATGATGTAAAACGCAATATGAGATGTAGTACTTGAGAACGCAAGGATCCTCCCAATCTTACTTCCTAACTTATGTTGTTTAAGGGCTAAATTGGTCAATTACAATGGTCGGGATTCTAAATTCCTTATACCCCCGTCAGGGTGGACTATAAGGCGATCCTAAAGTGTCACTAGTCCCGTCAGGGTAAATATGATCCACCGTTGGATGTTTAAGTTTTATTACCTCATTGGCCCTAGAATTAGCTAAGTTCGTCAGAATCAATAGCTTCTATCCTAGATTCGAATAAATGGTTCTGTATTTAAACCCTCCGTCAGGATGATCCAATCGCCACTAATTGGAATAGCCTAAATACTAACACCTGTTCCTAGTTCATGACGCTAAAAACAGTAAAATAATCTCAATTTATTAAAAAGAGTAAAAGCCCTAATTTAGTTTAATTCAATAAAAACCCAAATTCAACATTCGTTAATTAATAAGAGTGGGATTCACCCATTGTTTGTTCTCAAGCACTATGAATTATTTAGCTCATATTAAAACGAAATACTAAATTAAAATAAATGGAATTCATAACTGATTACAAATAAAAGATAAAAGAAACCTAATTTCCGGAATTGGAATGACTGAGAACGGAGCTATAGACCCACTCCAGCTCTAGCAGCTTCTTCGTCCTTCCTTCTGTTGCTTCTCTCTGATGTTTTTAATTGTAAAGAATGAATTATATTGACACTCTCTTCTAAGGATGAGATGATTTGAAGAAAAAATTGAGAGGTACTGAATTATGAGGTCTAAGGGGTGTATTTATAGGTGTTAGCAAGCCTTAGGTCGAATTACTTGGAGTGGAAGACAAGGCAAAGACTCTTAAATTCGTAGCTCTAAAAGATAAGATTCTGCTGATTTGATTTGGTCATATCATTTTCAATACTTATCCGTTTGAGAAGTTCCAATATATGAAACTGCTTGTCTTGGAAAGCTCTTTCTATTGGTGCAGACCATTCGTCCAGAATCCATGCCAATCTTTTATTATGATTTAATTTCTAAAACGTGGCTGGATTTTCAGATTTCAAAAGGCAGCTTTATCTTTTCCTCCATTGAATAAATCTTTCCTAAATCTTCTTATTTCCATGTAAATCTTCTTTCCTTTCATCTTTATCTTGACTTGGTCTCTAAGTAATTACCATTTATCTTTAAAAGCTTCACATTAAATAAATAATTAAACCGCATATGCTTAAAAAGAATAAATCAATAAATCAAGAAATCGCAATAGGAAAGTGTACTCTAACAATAGAAACTCGACTAAAAATAATTTCCTAACACTCTAAAATACACTAAGACTTTATTCTCATTTCATGAGATTCAAGAACCAATTAACTTTGCATTAAAAATAGTCAAATTTACGCACAAAAGCTCAGATTCTGCAAATAGTTAATTTCCAAGGGAAGGAAGTGCAATATGATCAATTAAGCCTAAAAGTCTATCAAATAACTCATTTATTCACCTAAAAAGATGTCTCCAATGGGCTAATAATTAGAACAAATAGGGAGACATCAGATATCTCTCTCCTTCGGGAATTGGGCGGGCCCCATCAACAAGCACTTTCCCCCAAAGGGATTCATAATCAAACGAAGGTTCTTTTAGAGACTCTTGAAACAGACATATTCCGGAAAATTCGGGTAATTTCAACGATTTACGAATAAGCTCAATGGAGAAAGGAACTACCTTTTTGCGAATAACAACTACTTCTTTGGAGAAGGCGATTCCTTCATAAAAATCTCGCACCAAGGTAGGAATATACTCAAGCTTCCTTTCACGCAATTCTTTCCAACCCAATTTATCACAAGTAATACCATAATCTTTATAAGCACTAGTCATAATACCCTTAGGAAGATTCATCTCCTCACCAAACTTCAAAAATTGAATTCTATCACGAACCTGAGTATCCCATGGAACGAAGACTCTTTTAGGCTTTTGAGCCCAAGCTTTCCTACGCGGAGCTTTCGGTTGTTGCACTGGTTCTTCGGGAACTTGTTCAGTTTCTTCCTCAATCTCTTCTTCAAATTCTTCCTCACTTTCTTCATCACTCTCATCAATTAACCTACTCTTTTTCGGATTAGCCTTACTTGGATTTTCTTTTCGTTTCGGAGCAATTGGGTTTTGGACAGTCTTTTTGGATCGCGAATCCGGAATCTCAATTGCTTGGTCTGGGCTAGCTCCAACATTGTTCCTGTTTCTTGGTATGTTTCTTCGATAGTTACACATGGGATCGGTTCTGTTAGTCATCTCTTTTCACCCCAAACTCAAAACTTCAAATAGAGAAAAAGCTAGAGAAAAGCTTTGAAATTTGATGTTTTGAGGTTTAAAACTTGAATAATTTGGTGTTATATGAGATGGGTTAAGGTTATTTGAGAGGGATTGTGAAAGAATTGGGTTTAATTTCAAGGTTGGGAAGAGTGAATTTATGAAGAAAAGATGAATTTTAGTGATGATTTGGAGAAGCTATGAGTTGATTGTGTGTTTTTGTGATGATAGAAGGCTTGATTTGATGATTTTATAGCTGTTTGTTGATGATTTTCGGAGTAGGTGGAGGCAAGGATTCGGAATAGAAGGTTTGGCTTGGAAAAGAGGCAAAAAACTAGGTTTAATCAACTCAAAACCGCCTCTCGCAACAGGTGGCCGGCTAGCCGGCGGATTCGCCGGTATGCCGGTCGCGAGGGCGGCGAAAAAAAATTACTAAATTCGATTTTCTTTTTACCTCAAAACGTAAGCACCTTGCGTCGTCGCTGACGCAGTGATCAGAGACCTTGACATCACTGGCCGGCTAGCCGGCGGATTCGCCGGCATGCCGGCGAAATGTCGATGGCGCATTTCGAGACGCAGCAACCTTGCGTCGTCGTTGACGCAAGGACCAAAAACTTTTCTCCAGTTGACCGGCTAGCCGGTCAGTGACCGGTATGCCGGTGGATTCTCGCTGGCGCGAATGGTGACGTAGCAACGCTGCGTCATCGCTGACGCAGTGGTCAGAGGGTTGGGGTCCTTCAGCTCGTTTGGCCGGTATGCCGGCCAGCTCGCCGGCTAGCCGGTCAAACCTGCTGTGGACTTCAAATTTTTTCGTTTTCTCCTCGTTTTGACCCCAAACTCATGAGCATTATACCCCTGAAATCATCAAAAACAAACACCCTTCCTCATTTCTTAAAAAATAAACACTAAAATCAACGAAAACTTAACTAATTTACACTACGGAAATTGAAATACTTAAACTAATATACAAGAAATTGGCTTTTGTTTAACGTCGTTAAGCTCGACGGTTACCTCGTGCTTCTAAGGAGCTTCGAGGAGGTACATGACCTCTCCGGGATGTGGGTCTTTTGCACGATCGGTGTCTTCACCTCCATGATATATCTTTAAGCGATGACCGTTCACCATGAATGTACGGTTTTCAAGTGGGTGTTCTATCTCTATAGCTCCATGAGGTGTAACCTTGGTTACAATGTAAGGACCCGACCACTTCGATCTTAATTTCCCCGGATAATTACTGAACTTTGAATTATATTTCAACACTCTTTGTCCCACTACAAAGTTCTTCTCTCGAATCCGATTATCATGCCACCTCTTGGTATTTTCTTTGTAAAGTTTAGCATTTTCATAAGCATGTAATCGAAATTCATCAAGCTCATTAAGTTTCATCATTCGATTCTGACCAGCTAGAGTAGGATCTAAATTTAACTTCGCAATAGCCCAATAGGCGCCCATTTCAAGTTCAAGAGGCAAGTGACAAGCCTTACCATATACCATTCGATACGGAGAAGCACCAACTGGAGTTTTGAAAGTAGTACGATAGGCCCATAGTGCATCATCTAATTTCATAGACCAATCTTTTCTAGTAGGACCAACGGTTTTCTCTAAGATATATTTTACCTCACGATTTGATACTTCGGCTTGACCATTGGCTTGCGGATGATAAGCAGTAGATACACGATGTCTCACTCCATATTTCTCTAGAACCGTCTTTAAATACTTATTAACGGAATGAGTACCTCCATCGCTAATAATTACCCTTGGAGTGCCATGTCTAGTGAAAATATGCGATTTCAAGAACTTAATCACCACTCGTGAATCATTAGTTGGCAAGGCTACAGCTTCTACCCACTTAGACACGTAATCAACAGCTAATAAGATGTTGAGGTTACCATTTGAAGGAACGAACGGACCCATAAAATCTATACCCCAAACATCGAATATTTCAACTTCTAACACATTGTTACGTGGCATCTCATCCCTCTTGGATATGTTTCCGGTAAATTGACATCTAGCACATCTTTTCGTATATTCATGACAATCTTTTATAATAGAGGGCCAATAGAAACCAGATTGTAATACCTTAGCAGCAGTTCGATCTCCTTTGAAATGTCCACCATAAGGTGAATCGTGACACCCAGCTATAATCGCCTCAATTTCTTCCTTGGCTACACATCTTCTTACCATTTGATCAGCACATACTTTGTAGAGGAAATGATCCTCCCAAAAGAATTGTCTTGCACGGTGAGCTAATCTTTTTCTCTCTTGATAAGTTGATCCTTCAGGAAAGGAACCACTCACCACTAAGTTTGCAATATCCGCATACCAAGGAGCCTCATAATCACGAAACACGAATAAACTTTCATCAGGAAATTCTTCTCTGACTGCTTCAGTACCACTATTCATCTCTGAACCTTCTAACCGTGATAGATGATCCGCAACCTGATTCTCACACCCTTTTCTATCCTTGATCTCTAAATCAAACTCTTAAAGCAACAAAACCCATCTGTTTAACCTCGGTTTAGCATCCTTCTTCTCCATAAGATATCGAATCGCTGAATGATCTGTATAAACAATAACTTTCGCTCCAAGAAGATAAGAGCGAAATTTATCGAATGAATACACAACCGCTAGCAACTCCTTTTCTGTAACTGTATAATTCACTTGAGCACCATTAAAAGTTTTACTAGCATAATAAATCGAATGAAAAACTTTCTCTTTTCTTTGTCCTAATACGGCTCCCATACACAAATCACTCGCATCACACATAACCTCAAACGGTAAATTCCAATCTGGAGGTAATACTATAGGAGCAGAAATGAGCTTTTCTTCGATTGCTTTGAAGGCCGCTAAACAAGCTTCATCAAAAAGGAATTTGGAGTCCTTTTCAAGTAAGTTGCATAACGGTTTAGCAATCTTAGAAAAGTCTTTGATAAATCGCCTATAAAAGCCAGCATGGCCAAGAAAACTTCTTACCCCTTTAACAGAAACAGGAGGGGGAAGAGTTTTAATTACCTCTATTTTTGCTCTATCGACCTCTAATCCAGCACTCGAAACCTTGTGACCCAGAACAATACCTTCTCGAACCATGAAATGACACTTCTCCCAGTTTAAAACTAAATCCGTTTCTTTGCATCTGATTAACACTTTCTCCAAATTATCTAAACATTTATCAAAATCATCACCAAATACAGAGAAATCATCCATAAACACTTCAAGAAAGTTATCGATCATATCCCAGAAGATGGCCATCATGCATCTTTGAAAGGTAGCAGGAGCATTACACAACCCAAATGGCATTCTGCGATATGCAAAAGTACCAAAGGGGCATGTAAATGTTGTTTTATGTTGATCTTCCGGAGCCACGTAAATTTGATTATACCCAGAATAACAATCCAAGAAGCAATAGTACTCTCTTCCAGCTAACTTGTCTAACATTTGATCAATGAAGGGCAAAGGGAAATGATCTTTTCTGGTGGCCTTGTTCAGCTTTCTGTAATCCATGCAAACTCTCCATCCAACTACTGTTCTTGAAGGAATTGCTTCATTTTTATCGTTACGAACTGTTGTCATTCCTCCTTTCTTCGGTACACACTGAACCGGACTCACCCATTCACTACTCGAGATGGGATAAATAATCCCCGCATCTAAAAGCTTGATCACCTCTTTCTTCACTACATCCTTCATAGCGGGCATTAATCTTCTTTGACCTTCAACTGAGCGTGCATTAACATCTTCAAGTATGATTTTGTGTTGATAATAGGATGGACTAATGCCTTTGATGTCAGCAATTGTCCTACCTATTGCTTCTTTGTTGGCTCTTAACACACGCAACAGTTTGTCTTCTTGAGGACCTGTTAAATTAGCTGAAACATAACAGGTAGAGTTTCATTAGTACCTAAATATGCATACCTCAAGTGTGTTGGCAATGGTTTTTCTTCCAATTCCGGAGGAGATTCAATTGAAGGCTTCTTTTTAGGAATAATCTCCCCCGGTTCTCTCACAGGTTCATAGGCAGGATGCCTATATTTCGGATTTTCAGAATTAAGAGCTGCCACTGTTTCGGTAAGCTCTTCCATCATCTCAGGTGAATCTAATGTCAAAGCAGCCTGCAAGATATCATCAAAATTTAAACAATTAAATACCTCTTGCGATGCTTGCTCTACTACATCCATTCTGAAGCAATCTTCCTGAGAATCTGGAAATTTCATAGCTCGAAATACATTGAATTTGACTTCCTCGTCTTGTATCCTCATCGTTAATTCGCCATTCTCTACATCGATCAATGTACGTCATGTGGCTAGGAATGGTCTACCCAAAATAATGGGGACTTTTCTATCTGCATCGTACTCAAGTATTACGAAATCAACAGGAAATATAAGTGTACATGCCTTAACAAGGACATCTTCAATTCGGCCTTCAGGATGTGCAAGAGACCTGTCCGCCATTTGCAAGACCATAGAAGTGGGTCTTGCGTCTCCAATTTTAAGCTTATCAAAGATTGACTTGGGCATCAAATTGATGCTTGCCCCCAAATCACACAGCGCCTTTCCTTTCAATTCTTCTCCAATCGATATCGGAATCGTGAAACTCCCCGGATCAACTAACTTCGGAGGTAATTTACTCTGGCAAATCGCACTACACTCTTCAGGAAGACCAATCATCTCATTATCACAATAAGGCCTTTTGTTAGTGAGGGCCCTCTTCAAAAACTTCGTATACTTAGGAATATCTCGAATAGCCTCTAGTAACGGAATATTAATACTTAGACCCTTCACTCTATTAAAGAATTTCTGAAAAATCACCCAAATCACCCTTTTTCTGAACTCGAGATGGAAACGGTGGTGGAGGGCGATTGATCACAATATCATCTTTCTTTTTCGGAACTTCTCTTGGTCTTTCTATTTCTTCAACCTCACTATCTTTCTCATTCTCTTTCTCTTTCTCACTCACTTCCTTTTCTTTTCTTGGAACTTCTTTCTCTTTCATAACAGGAAAAGGAGGTGGAGGAAGGTTCTTACCACTTCTTAATGTAACAGCATTGCAATCTTCACGTTGTATTGGATTCTCAGTATCGCTAGGAAGTTGTCCTTGTGGACGTTGATTCAGTTGTTTATTAATTTGACTTAGCTGGTTCTGGAACAACTTCATATTTGCTTCGGCTGCATTTTGACGTTCCATAGCTTGTGTCTGAAGAGCAATTAAACTTTCAACTGTTTTCTGAAGGGTAACTACTCCTTCTTGTGGATGGGCACGTAAGGCTTTCTGGTTCAAATTTTCATCATAAGTATTCTGAGGAGCTTGTCTTTGTACATAATTACTTTGATTTTGTCCTCCTTGATAATTGTTGTGTGGTCTTGGATTATAGTTGTTACCTTGGGGACGCGGCTGATACGCATAAGTAGGATTGGCTGCCCCATTAGGATTTGAGTATTGAAACCCAGGATGGTTTCTGTTAGGCTGATATCCATTACCACTCGAATTGAAGTTACCTCTATTGGACATAAACATCACGGACTCTTGGTTATTCGGACAATTTTCCTCATCATGATCATCTACCCTACAAATCGAACACATATAAACCTCTTGCGCAGCATGCACAGCTACCTTCTTACCCGAAAATCCTTCTTTTACAGCTAAAGTAAGCTGCTTCAATTGTTGCTCTATAGTATTCTGAATCTTATTCTCAAGCGCAGCAAATTTTTCTTCCATATCAACATTATTCACTCCTTTAACTGGTGTTCTTACTGAATTCCATCCCACTTCATTCTTGACTGTTCTCTCTAAAATGATTTTAGCATGAGCGGGTTGAACTTGAAGAAAACCTGCACCACATAGCGTATCCAATTTCTCTCTTGAAGTCCCATCAAGGCCTCTGTAAAAGATTTTTAGTTGTCGTTGTTCTGAAAAGCCATGAGTGGGAACTCTACGTAAACACATCTGGAATCTTGTCCAACTCTTACCCACAGTTTCATCATATTATTGACGGAAATGCGTCAATTCTAATTCAGCATCTAATCTCATGTTACTTGGGTAATACCTATCAAAGAAAGCAGTCTCTAATTGGTCCCAGTTGGTTATCTTCGTAGGATCTTGTGTATCGTGCCATTCACTCGCTCCATCAATAACAAAAAATTTAAACGCATCAAAATACATCTGTTCTCTTGAAACTCCTTGTGTGATATAAGAATCACATATCTGCTTAAACTTCTGTACTGCTCTAAGAGGATCTTCTGATGGTCTCCCAAAATTTTGGAATTGAGCTAACATACCCGAATCAGGACGGAATCGCGGAACATCAATATCTGGAGCACCTACTCCTATAGCAGGAGCACGGAATGGAACTTCTGGTGGGCCATTAGTAAACCACGGATCTAGATTCATCACCATTTGAACTTGAGGATTAGGATTCAATGGTGGAATTGGAGGAATAGCGCCTGGGGCCAAAGGTTGGCCATTTGCGCCTAGTTGACCTGGTTGATTATTTTGTTGATCTTGAAGATTTATCTCCTCCATTCTGTTACTTAATTCTTCTACCTCTAAAGCTTCTCGTTCTCTTCTTCTCCTGTTAGCAAGTCTGATCAACGATTCTGGATTACTAAGGATCGGAGGTGTTGGCTCTAGATCCTTGAATATCCTTCTTCGCATACACCAAACCTAAAAACCTGAAAAAGCTAACAAACAAAAAGCGTAAAACTGATAAAATAAAATAAATGCACTATCACTAAAGGATAAACACCGTGGTCACACGCTACCGTCCCCGGCAGCGGCGCCAAAAACTTGGTGGTCCTTTGTGTGTTCTAAAATAAATGCAATAAATAATCGAACCACAACCGCAAGTGTACGGTTGTCCCAAGTAGTATAACTGATAAAACAGATTCGTTCCAAGGACGGGATGGTTGACTACAATGCTTATCAAGTAATGATTGGTTGCACTTATGAAAGCAAGTAAAAGATATAATGATTGTTTGTTTGTTTTTATTATTCTAAGTAATGAAAGACTAAATGGAAAATGCAACTAAAAAGTAAGACTCAAGTAAAATGATGTAAAACGCAATATGAGAAGTAGCACTTGAGAACGCAAGGATCCTCCCAATCCTATTTCCTAACTTATGTTGTTTAAGGGCTAAATTGGTCAATTACAATGGTCGGGATTCTAAATTCCCTATACCCCCGTCAGGGTGGACTATAAGGCGATCCTAGAGTGTCACTAGTCCCGTCAGGGTAAATATGATCCACCTTTGGATGTTTAAGTTTTATTACCTCATTGGCCCTAGAATTAGCTAAGTTCGTCAGAATCAATAGCTTCTATCCTAGATTGAATAAATGGTTCTGTATCTAAACCCTCCGTCAGGATGATCCAATCGCCACTAATTGGAATAGCCTAAATACTAACACATGTTCCTAGTTCATGACGCTAAAAACAGTAAATATTCTCAATTTATCGAAAAGAGTAAAAGACACAATCTAGTTTAATTTAACAGAAACCCAAATTCAACATTCGTAATTCAATAAGATTGGGATTCACCCATTAATTGTTCTCAAGCACTAATTAGGTTTAGCTCATAATAATTGAAAAGACAAAAACTAAATTAAATGTAAAGGAATTCATATTGATTACAAAATTAAAAGATAAAAGAACCTAATTTCCGGAATAGGAATGACTACGAACTGAGATATAGACCCTCTCCAGCTCTTGTAGCTTCTTCTTCTTCCTTCTGTTGCTTCTCTCTGGTGTTTTTAATCTTGCAGAATGTGAATTGTCTGAAAAATAGAAGTCCAGACCTCCTTTTATAAGTGCAAATTCGGACTTAGACCTAGGCTTTTAATTAAATGAAATATAAAAGGCCCAAGTCCACTAACTTAGCCCAAAATCCCGTAACTGCTGATACACCTTCACTAAAACGGCTTTTCCCGATGCGTTATGACTCCGATTGACCTCATTCCAGTTGCTAAAGTTCCGTAACTCGATAAGGAATGTTTTCTCTTCAAAGGTCAGCGGCTAAATCATCGCTTAAGCACTTCGAAATCAGCAATCTATGGCCTGGAAAATAGATTTTCAGCTCTAAAAATAATATCTTCGGGATTTATCTTCAAGTCTTGACTCTATCTCTTGATCTTTGACTTTCTCCTTGGATTCCTCTTCTAGCTAACATCTAAAACCCGTAAACTTTACACTAAAAATACCAATATTACGCGCAAAAGCTTAATAAATTAAAAATGCTAGAAATAAAAGAGGAAAATCATATTATTGCATATTTAGTCCAAAAGTCTATCAAATTGATTAAATAAACACCAAAAATGATGTCTCCTAAGGGTCGAAAATAAGAACAATTAAGGAGACATCAACATGCCGGTCAAATGACCGGCTAGTCGGCCAAGGAGAACGAAGTCTCTGATCACTGCGTCAGCAATGACGCAAGGTGCTTGCGTCTGAGGTAAAAAAAATCGAATTTAGTAATTTTTTGGCCGCCCTCGCGACCGGCATGCCGGCGAATCCGCCGGCTAGCCGGTGAGATGTTGCGAGAGGCGGTTTTGAGCTCCTTAAACCTAGTTTTTTTGCCTCCTTTTCCAAGCCAACCTCATATTCCGAATCCTTGCCTCTTCCTACTCCGAAAGTCATCAACAAACAACTATAAAATCATCAAATCAAGCCTTCTTTCATCACAAAAACACACAATCAACTCATATTTTCTCCAAAACATCACCAAATTTCATCTTTTCTTCAAAAATTTCCTCTTCCTAACCTTTAAATTAAACCTAATTCTTCCACAATCCCTCTAAATTAACCTTAACCCATCTCATAATCCACCATAATCTTCAAGTTTTAAGCCTCAAAACATCAAATTTCAAAGCTTTTCTCTAGCTTTTTCTCTATTTGAAGTTTTGAGTTTGGGGTGAAAAGAGATGACTAACAGAACTGCTTCCATGTGTAACTATCGAAGAACATTACCAAGAAACAGGAACAATCTTGGAGCTAGCCCAGACCAAGCAATTGAGATTCCGGGTTCGCGATCCAAAAAGACTGAACAAATCCCAATTGCTCCGAAAAGAAAGGAAAATCCAAGTAAGGCTAATCCGAAAAAGAGTAGGTTATTTGATGAAAGTGATGAAGAAAGTGAAGAAGAATGTGAAGAAGAGATTGAGGAAGAAATAGAACAAGAAGTTCCCGAAGAACCCGTGCAACAACAGAAACCTCCGCGTAGGAAAACATGGGCTCAAAAGCCAAAGAGAGTCTTCATTCCGTGGGATACTCAGGTTCGTGATAGAATTCAATTTTTGAAGTTTGGTGAGGAGATGAATCTTCCTAAGGGTATTATGACTAGTGCTTACAAAGATTATGGTATTACTTGTGACAAATTGGGTTGGAAAGAATTGAGAGAAAGGAAGCTTGAGTATATTCCTACCTTGGTGCGAGATTTTTATGAAGGAGTCGCCTTCTCCAAAGATGCAGTTGTGATTCGCAAAAAGGTAGTTCCTTTCTTCGTTGAGCTTATTCGTAAATCGTTGAAATTACCCGAATTTTCTGGACTATGCCCTTTCCAAGAATCTCTTAAAGAACCTTCTTTTGATTATGAGTCCCTTTGGGGAAGAGTGCTTGTTGATGGGGCCCGCCCAATTCCCGAAGGAGAGAGATATCCTGGACAAATGTATAGTAGTAATTTGTTACCATGTGCTAAGGTATGGTCCCATTTCATAATCCCTACCTTCTTCAGAATTAAACACATATCAGAAGTGAAGAAGGAGCATCTTTTGTTTATCACATGTATTATTGAGGAGAAACCTATGGATGTTGCTCGCGTAATTTATGATACCATCATGGAATTTGCTAGAATTCCAACTTCGCAACAAAATCTCAAATTCCCTTGTACCATCACTACTTTGTGCTTAGACGCAAAAGTTCCGCGTAAAGACGCAGAGATTGACCGTGTTGTAGTTGGTGAGAACATGGGTATAGCTTTGGTCTATAATATTCAGAATGAAGTGTTAAGAGCAGTGAGAACTCCTAGAGCTCCTCCAAAGAAGAAGATGCATACCACTAGCGAGTTGGAAGCGAAAGTGAAGGTGTTAGAAAAGAACCAAGTGAAGATGATTGCGTCTTTTGGAAACATTACAAAAGAGTTAGATATTCTCCGAAACATGTTAATGGGGGTGAGCACAATTCAACACGCCACCTATGGTCTACTTATGAAGGAGAAAGTTCTTGGACGCAACACCGATGACCAGCCACGCGCTGGTTAAGATATGTTTTCTATCCCTTCCGCGTTTTAGTTTAGTTTAGTTTATTTTATTGCGTTGAGTCTTTTCGAGTCGTGGGGACACGACTCATTTTTGAGTTTGGGGTGGGTTCGTTGCCTCATCCCAATTTTTTATGTGTTATATGTTTTATTTGCTTTCAATAAAATAATTGTCGGAGTTGTGTTTGACTGTAGAAGATTTTAAATGTCCCTTTAAGCATACTTTTGATGAATTAATGATAGTAAATAGTGGACTTTAGGGAATAATATAAAACGCACTTAGAATTGCATGCGAACATAAGTAATTGATAGGAAAAATAAATGAACAATGCAAATGAAGTAAGCTTGTACTTAAGGAATATGTTTGGTGTGTAGAAAGTGAAATCCTAATTAGTAGAGAACCCACCTTGATATGAACTAAAAAAGAACTATGTACTTAGGAAAATGATAGGGGCAGTTCTTTGTTAGCCATTTTAAGTCTTTTAGCTTGCTATCCCTTATTATAATTTTATTCGTCTTAGCCCAAGTTTGAGCCTTAAGCCTTTTCTTTTGTAGCCACGATATAAACCCATTATCCTTTAGATTAATAGGCATGACCAAATGACCCGCACTTGAATCACAACCCTGAGACTTGTCTCGAGCTTGAGTTTGGGGTGAAGGGTCCACATTTGGGAAATTTACATTGGGAAGGGATTATATGTGTTTGTATTGAGGCACAAAAAAATGAAAGATGATATTATTATTTGTAACCCTTTGCCGGGATTTGAAAAAAAAAATTATAAGAGACATGACCTTTCACATCAAAATGATGGTCATAGGTATCTTGTACAAAAAAAAAATGAAAAAGAAAGAATAAAATAAATCGGCAAAGTGGAATATTTTGAAAAAAATTATCTTAGTTTATATTGGGTTGACATGGGAACGCAACATTAGTGCGTCAAATGGGTGGTTGAGAACATTTTTGAGCGTAAACTCAAGCTCGAGGACATTGTTGATGGTAAGTGAGGAGAGAGCCAAAAGCTCACTTCAAATTTACCAAATATACATCCACACCGTCCTTAAGCCATTATTAAAACCGTAAATACCTCGTGATTCCTAAGTGCATAGTGAATTTATAATTCTGTTGATAGGGAATATACTGGGTGGAGCGTTCAAAGCGAGTTAGGATTAATGACCACCCTATAGCCATCATACAGAGATGAGTACAAGTGTAACCTTCAAGCATTGCAACTTTAATTTTATGATTGAGATTATTTATGTTCGATTTTGTATGGTAAGTGTATGTATATATTAGTTCCTAGAGTTTGGCTATATGAGATTTATCTTAAGAATTGCTTTAGGTATATTTGCTAGCTTCTATTTGTTCTTACGTTTACTTCTACCCCTTTGATTTATTTTGTTTTGATTTGTCGGGACGACAAAGGTTTGAGTTGGGGGTCTTGATGTCTCCCTAATTGTTCTTATTTTCGACCCTTGGGAGACATCATTTTTGGTGTTTATTTGAATGTTTTGATAGACTTTTGAGTTACAAATGCAATAATCCGGAATTCCTATTTTATTTCTAGTATTTTTTATTTATTAAACTTTTGCGCGTAATCTTGTGTATTTTAGTGGAAAGTTTGTAGGTTTTGAACATTAGCTAGGAATGGAATCCGAGAAGAGAGTCAAAGATCGTGATATGGAGTCAAGACTTGAAGATAAATCCCGAAAGAATTTGTTTTTAGAGCTGCAAATCTGTTTTCCAGGCCAACGATTGCTAATTTCAAGGCGCTTAAAAGATGATTTAGCCGCTGACCTTTGAAGAGAAAACATTCCTTATCGAGTTACGGAACTTTAGCAACTGGAATCAAGTCAATCGGAGTTATAACGAAGCGGGAAAAGCCGTTTTAGTGAAGGTGTATCAGCAGTTACGGGATTTTGGTCTTAGAAATTGGGCTTGGACATTTAATTAGTGTTTTATTCTTAGGTCCAAACCCTAATCCGTTTTTTCACTTATAAAAAGAGCCTTTGACTTCTATTTTAACAACAATTCACTTTTTACAAGATTAAACATCAGAGAGAAGCAACAGAAGGAAGAAAGAAGAAGCTGCAAGAGCTGGAGAGGGTCTATATCTCCGTTCTCAGTCATCCCAATTCCGGAAATTAGGTTTCTTTTATCTTTAATTTTGTAAGACAATATGAATTCCATTTTATTTAATTTAGTTTTCTTTTTAATTAGTATGAGCTAAACACATTTTAGTGCTTGAGAATGCGTTATGGGTGAATCCCAATCTTATTGAATTTCATATGTTGAATTTGGGTTTCTGTTAAATTAAATTAGATTGGGGCTTTTACTCTTTTCGATAAATTAAGATTATTTACTGTTTTTAGAGTCATGAACTAAGAACAGGTGTTAGTATCTAGGCTATTCCAATTAGAGGTGATTGGATCATCCTGACGGAGGGTTTAGGTACGGAAATATTTATTCAATCTAGAATAGAAGCTATTGATTCTGACGAACTTAGCTAATTCTAGGGCCAATGAGGTAATTAACTTAAACATCTAAAAGTGGATCATATTTACCCTGACGGGACTAGTGACACTCTAGGATAGCCTTATAGTCCACCCTGACGGGGGTATAAGGAATTTAGAATCCCGACCATTGTAATTGACCAATTTAACCCTTAAACAGCATAGGTTATGAAATAAGATTAGGAAGACCCCTTGCGTTCTCAAGTGCTATCTTCTCATACTTGCGTTTTACATTTATTTACTTGCGTCTTAGCTTTCAATTGCATTTTACATTTAGTCTTTTATTACTTAGAATTAATAAAAACAACCAATCAAACATTTTATCTTTATTTGCTTTCATAAGTGCAATCATTCATTAATCGATAAGCATTGTAGTTGACCAAACCGTCCCTGCGAACGATCCTAGCATCACTTATTACTACTTGGGACAACCGTACACTTGCGGTTGTGGTTCGATTACATTTGCATTTATTTTTGAACACACAAAGGACCACCACCATTTAACGTGCAAAAGCTTGAAAGTGAAATATAATAAATTTTAAGGGGAGAAAATGAAATATAACGAATTAAACCAAAAAGTCTATCATATTAGTCAATTATTAACCTAAAAAGATGTCTCCTAAAGGCATAAAATTAGAAAAAAAGGGAGACATCATATGCTCAAGATGAAAGCCATGTGTGATGTGGGTTCAGGTTTAAATCTTATGCCAAAGTCCGTGTTCGATAGACTTGGACTTCAGAAAGTAGAAAAAGCTCCAGTGAAGTTGCAGTTTGCTGACAACTCAGTTACTAAGACATGGGGAACAGTGGGAGACGTACACGTCCGAAAAGGTAATATCACCATCCCTACTGACTTTGTTATACTTGATTTCGATGCAGATAAGCAGGTTCCAATTATACTTGGAAGGCCCTTCATGGCCACAATTCAGAGCATCATCGACTTCCAGGAAGGGACAGTTACCCTTCATGCTAAAAACATATATGAGACATTCCATGTCTGGGGAAAGAAACCGAGGAAGATAGATTACACCGTTCCTATCATCCACAGTCTTTCACATCATCGTGTCTCTAAAGAAATCCACTTAAATCTTGTGGATACTGAGCCAAAGATTGAGTTTGGGGTCGGCCATGAAGTTGTATGGAAAGCCCACAAAACAGAAAATAGACCATGAAGTCACAAAAACTCGTGGATAGGACCATTTGTAATTACTGAGGTTGTTTCAGCTAAGGTGGTCGAGATCAGGCCCAAGAGGGGCATCAAATGAAGGTTAGTAGACATTCATAGCCTTGCTCGTTGCTGGGGAGGCTATATTCGCAAATCTTGATAAAGGTAACACGTCTAACTTTAAAAGACATTAAATAAAAGTGTTGTACGGGAGACAACCCGCAGTTTTTTATGTTTATATGTCTTTGAAATTTGTTTAGATTAGTTTTTTTTGGTTGATATTGCATATTTGAGAAAGTTATGAGTGTTTTTAATGTTCAGGTACTTAATAAATCGAGTTAGGAAAAGTAAGACGGAAATTCGGCGAAACCAGACTACTTCTGAGGTACACCGCAAGAGAGGTTCGGTGTACCGCAGGTCAAAAACCGTGGCGACGGAGTTTAACTACAGTCCAATGCCGAGACAAGGGAGCCAAAACCGTATCGAGAAGCGCGAATACGGTCTGAAAAATAGAAGGTTTCGGTACACCGCACCAACCTTTTAGTGTCCCGCACCTTCAAAAACCGTGGCGACGGTTTCCAATACGGTACATTTCCGAGACTAACGGCCCAAAACCGTATCGACAACTCGCGAATACGGTTTGTCAACCCTTGAGTCCAGTACACAGCACCTCATGTCTGGTGCACCGCATGGTGCCGCCAGATCCAGATTTGAAGGGCTATATGAGAGGATGAAAAGAGAAGGTTAATTCTTACACGAATTTATCAATCCTTAAGCCTCTCTTTCGTCCCCAAATCTCTCCTTGATCCATTAAAGGTTCACCAAACCTTCACCAAACATCAAAACACTACCCAATCACCATAATTTTACATCCAATCCTTTCTCCACATCATTTCAAGGAAGATTCAACCACCCAAATCATATCAAAACACTTTGAATCCAAGAATCAAAAGCCTAAATTTCCAAAATTCATCCAACAATTTCTTAGATCCATACCCATCAAAGAAGAATCCATCTTATCCAGATAGAGAATCATCTTCATAACACCTTTCCTAACCCAAATAAATCTTGTTCAACCTATATTCAAGAGTTTCAAATTTCAAGAATGGTTAAAGCTTTGAGTTGGAGGTCAATTGAGATGACAAAAAGAAAAGAAACATAATCTACTGTTAGGGAGATGAAGAAGAATCAAAGTAAGGTATTGGGTTCTATTGAGAAGAAATCAACTGAGACAAGTTCAAGTTCCAGATTGAAGGGTAAAACAGGTTCAGAAAGTAAAGGGAAGCTAGCTGTGGTAAATTCAAAAAGCAAAAAGATTTCAACTTTCATAAGGAAGATACCACAACCTTTACAGATTGAGGGTCCTGTGCCCAAGATTAACGAAGCTTCCAAGGCCTTGTTAGCTTCAGCGGAGAAACACTTAACGGAACTTCCTTTGGCTTATGAGAGAGTATTTGAAAAAGAAGTTGGAGAAGGTGAATACAAGAGATTCATAGAGATGGGAGATAGATTGGGTTGGTATACGTTCATGTTGCGAAGATCGAATTTATGTAGAGAGTTAGTTTCCGATTTCTATTTAGGCCTCTTTAGCCGAGATAGTAATGGTTGTGTTACAGTTAGAAGCAAGTTAGTTCCTTTTACAGTTGAAGAGATTCGAAGCCACTTCCAGTTTAAGAAATTGGTTAGACCATGTAAGTATTGAGAAGCGGTGGAGAATATCAAGACTTTCGATTGTAACCTACTTTTTGAGCATGTGTTAGATAAGGAGAGAGTGCAAGAAAATAAGGGAGAATTAAAGGCACCTTGGCCTTACAAATACCTCCAAGCGGATACAAAAGTTTGACACCATTTCCTTACAACAAATGTCTTTGGAAACCTGAGAAAATCGGAGGTAACTAAGAAGAACGCAATCTTGTTGAATTGTATTTTAAGGGGAGAAAAGTGGACGTGGCACAGTTGATCTTTTAGGAGGTGATGCGATTTTCGCTCTCTCCTACTTCGTTATTTAGTTAGAAATATCCTACTATGACTACGTGCCTTGTTTGAAAAGCAAGTGTGATTCCGGGTAAAATAGAGAAGCTAATGTATAATATGATGAACAATATTGAGAACAATTGGATCAAGACAGTTTTGAGAGCAAGAGAAGTTACACAAGTTTCAAAAGAAGAAAAGGATCATATTTGGCAAGAGAAGATGGAAGAGCGATTAAATAAAGTCGAAGAAGCTCATACTTCCTTGGCCAATGATGTTGCACAAATCAAAGCTAATCAAGTGCACATCATGACACTCCCTAAGCAATTAAAGAAAGATCCAGTAAATCCTATCTTGGATGTCGATAATGCGAGGCAATAGCCTCGAGAGTATGTTCTCTTTCTTCCTTACCATTTTTGCATATGCTTTATCTGCTTATTTTAATTTCTTTTTAGAGTCTTTTTTGAGTCGTGGAGACACGTCTCATTTTTGAGTTTGGGGTGTGGGGATTCGTTGTCTCTCATCTCTATTTTTATGTGTTTTTAGGTAGAAATTAAAAAATTTGATACATGGGATTTAGATGCAGAGTGTGTTTAATAGATTGAAAGCATAAGCTCATAAGTTAATGATAGAAAGTAGTATGTTTATGAGCTGCTTTATTTTGTATGCTTTGAGTATTTGCAGGAAAACACACATTGATAGTAAAAAAAGGATTAGTTAGCAATGTGATAGAAAGTATGTTCGATCTCAGGGAGCCATGAGTGTTTTGTAGGCCGTGAGATCCAAGCTAGTTGATAAACTCATTTGTTGAACGTGCTAAAGATAAGAGAATAAAAAAAGTTCATAGTTTAGAAAGTGATTGAGGCGGTTCTTTCATAAGCCCCTTATTGCCTTTTAGCTTGTTGTCCAAATTATTATTTTATATCCTTCTCAACCCCTTATATCCTTTATAAATCCTTTTTATTAGCCACATTATAAGCCATATTCCTTTAGATTATAGGACTTTTCCATATGACCCGCACTCGAATCGCGATGCATAGACAATTGTTTTAGAGCTTGAGTTTGGGGTGGTGGGTCCACCATTATAGGAATTGCTATTGGGTTGGGATTTTTGAGCTTATTAATTGTGATTTTTTCTATATATTGATGATGATTCACAGGTTTATTGTACCCCTTTGCCGGGGTAAGAGTAAATGAAAAAAATCTGAAAAGCAAGAAAAGAAAAGAGAAAAATTTATGAAAGAATAACATGATATCTCAACCTTTAAAAAGAGAGTCATAGCTATACAAAAGAAAAAATTGATATGAAAAGAATATATATATATATATATATATATATATATATATTTGAACTGGCAAAGTGGAATTTTTATGTGAACATCTTTATGCTTTATTGGGTTATTAGGGATGCTACCTTGTTCATCAAGGATTTTATCGGGTTGAGTGAGAACGTTTTATGAGAATAACTCAAGCTCTAGGGAGAATCGTAGATGGATAGTGAGGAGAGAGCCAAAAGCTCACTCTAAATTATCCAAATATACTTATCATACCGTCCCTAAGCCAACATTACAACCTTAAAGACCTTATGATTCTTTGCTATGTAATCTACAAGTGATTGAGCCAATAGAGAGTATTTAAGTGGATCTTTGGATACTAGTAAAGTTCGATGAACAATCTATAGCCTCCTTGGTGAACTGAGCAAAGATCCTCTCCTTCTTACATTGCGAAGCTAATCTAATCTTGAATTCGAGCAGTGTTGATTGTAGATATGAAGAGTATGCAGGTATGTAGTTTGTAAATACTATTACATGAAATTTTCTGAGTAGTTTCTTTGAGTTTGTTCCATATATTTTTCTATCTTCTTTCCCTATGTGCTTAATTTACTTAGGTGTGTACTTAGAGACTTCCCTTCGTTCTTATCTTTATTGTATCCGGATGATACAACTTTGAGTTGGGAATCTTGATGTCTCCCCATTTGTGATGATTTAATCTTAGTTGGAGACATCATTTTGATGAATTATTAGGAAGTTATACTCGAATTTTACTAGAATTATTGTATTTTCTTATTTCTTGTCTTGATTAGATGATTTATTATGTTTAGAGCATATTTGGTTTAATTGTTTGTTAATTGTGAAACTCTAAAGATATATGGTTATTAATTAGATGCCAAACTAATTCCAAGAGATAAAGGAAAGAATATAATGATGGAAATTGGATATAAAGGAAGGAAAAGATAAAATAGGAAAAGAAAAGTTGCTAAGTAAATCTGAATTCCAGCAGCTACGTCCACAAAAGTGATCATAACTCAAGATTGGTTGGGAATTTGGAAGAATGGTCTGAACGAGTTTGATTTGGGCTTGGAGTCCAATACTTATCTTATACTCCAAGAAACATTTTAGGGTTTACTATACCCTCTAAATGCACCCTCTTATCAGAAGAAACACATCCTTGGTCAACCTTAAGCCAAGAGGAAGCTTACCATACAAGAAGAGAAGTCTGGAAGGAGCTGAACACCATATCATGTCTTCTTCAACTTTTAAATTTGTAATTTCTTTCTTTTCTTTCATTAGTACGAACTAAATCATTTTAGCTTGAGATTTAGCATATATGTATGAACCCAAGTTTTTCTCTCTGATTTGGGATACTTTCGTATTTAATTGAAGTCATGTTTTATTCTATGTTTATGTGTTTTTATTTAATGACTGTTTTCCTTGCTAGTGCACGAGTATAGGATTACCTTAATAGTAGTTAGATGGTAGCCCGGAAGGGGTGTTTAACTATTGAAACACCACATAACGTCTAGTATCCGATATTGGTCTTGAGAACACCGATTCTAACTAGATAGTCATTAGGGTATGTTTTCACCACCATATCACCAATTGAAGGAATTGTATTGCTTACGGCCTTGGTAGAGCTTGATAACCCTAAGTTTAGACTACCTCGTGGTTGTGCCGTAGCCCCTTTAGTCGCTCTAAAGGTCTGAGGAATGGGAATTTAGAATCCTGACTATGGTAATATCACATGATTCATCCTTACATGTTAGAATAAACAAGACTAGTGGGGATTACTTGCTAATATCTCGAGCTAAACTCTCATACTATCTGTTCTTTGCTTATTTAAATTTTGTCTTTTAATTTTTTAGTTAATTTTCTATTTCTTAAACTCAAACAAAAATCTCCTTCTTTTGTTTTCCTGCATATTAATCTGATCTAGCTTTATTATCTGCACTTGATAATTTGCATAAGTTCTCTCTAACTTTTGTAGTCTCTGAGGAACGAATCTTATGTATCATTTAAAACTTGCATACGTCCTGTATACTTGCAGAACCGTGCTAGCCTAGGGTGTTTATTTGCATTTATTTATCTATTATTTTATCACACCTTAGGCGACAGCAGATGACAAGTGTAACATGAATTAACAGGATTCTTAAATGGAGTTGCATCATTTTGATGTTCTTGTTAACTTTCTGCTAGGTTTTTTGTTTTCTGGTGTAATTGATGAATTGTGTCCTGACTACACATGCAATGTAATAGATTTCTGGTGCTACTAACTATAATAGTTAATCATGTTTTATTGGCTATGAGATGAATGCATGGATACCTTATTTACACTTGCAAGGTACATGATAAAGTAGTCAACTTAGGATGTAGATGTGCATGCTAATAAAGAAGATGAATTAGAAACAAAAAGATAAATAGACAAGAGCATCTTGTTCACACCAAAAAAAGGTATATAAGATAACATATTGTTATCATTACATAGAGTTGCACAAAATCTAATAGTCAAATGAAACTAGCACAAACTTACAAAAAATGCATGCAATAATGGCTTTACCAACCAAATAACCCCACATAACTACTACCACCGCAAAATAAAGTCATTAAACCATAACCTATTACAACCCAGTAATATCATATTCATTGTATTAGTCTTCCCACAAAATAAAGCCATAAACCAGAATTAATAAACAATCCAAAAACAACTCTAAAAAAATCTACAGAATCAATTTGTTGAAGGTGGTTCATCTTCATTTGGCTTGGTCTTTTTTTGGTTTTTCTTCGTATAGATGTATGTGTTTCTTCTACATCACTTTATTTCTTTAACCTTCTATTTGTTACTTTCTCCGGGGGGATTGCAATTTTACATGTTGCTCTCCTTATTCGTTGTCTTTCTTGGCTTCTACTTGTTTTATATCACCAAAATACAAGAATTACCTTCTAAATACACATCAGGTTCATCTTACATATCACCAAAAGAAGATTTGAGTCACCCTAGGTCCTTGTGTGGGTAATGCCTTTTTAGATCTAGTAAGGTTTTTCTGATCGTTAAACACAACCTGGAGTTTTCAACAAACAAGATTTAGTAAACAAAAAATTTGAAAGTGGAGAGGGGTGAGAGTCATTGAAGATCTGGGGGATGAACTATCATTCAATATAGATTTGGGGGGTAAACTGTCAATTAATATATATTTGGGGGTTAAACTGTCAATAGTGTAAACTAGAAAGTTTGCTTACCACATATATGCTTTTTTCCCCTGTCTTTTCTTCAGGCTTGTGGTGTTCCAGGTTCTCTTCATCTCCATCCTATACAGTCAAATAAAAACACTAAAAATGTTAGGAACTTCAACATCCCTTATTTGGTGAAGTTATATATCAAACTTTACCTTATTTTTATCTTCATCGCGGAGTTATGAAAAAATGACTGTCATTCTAATTGTTTGAACTTCAAATTATGTCGCATTAATGAATTCATGGAAATGTTCTTTACTAAGTACTTCAATACTGCTATCTGAATAGGCGTGAAAGTAAGAAGAACTGTCATTATCATCATTGCTAATTACTTCTACACTATCACTTAAGTCATTATCACTATCCACCATAAAATTACCATCAGATGTCAGTTTATCTTCCAAAATATCATCCTAAATATCTTCACCCTCCCAAAACTACTCTTTTTTTTGTTTTACCTTGCATGCCGGTTTTATATCTCCTTCCAGTTCTCTTATAACTTTCACTCTTTCCTCAACTAGTCCCAATATCCTTTTTTATTGTTTTCTTGATACCCTTGTACTAGTTATAAGACGTGTCATTTCATCTTCTGTTTGTATATTCTTCCCTTTAACTGATCCAACTCTAACTTTTCTATTTCTCTTATCTACTTTTTCAACTTCTAACTCAGTATCACCCTCCTCATAAGTAGGGTCTTCATCAACTAACTTTAAACAACTCTTTTTTACACCAGACACAGGTGTTTTCTTCAAAAAATTCCTTATGGACCTCCTCAATAAACCTTCAATGGTACCTTTATCCTTATTTAAAACCTTCTTCATTGTCTTTATCATTAGACCATGAATACTTTTCTCCTGAGCTCTAACATCAGGTAACACACCTTCACTTTCAAACACAACATCATCACCTTTGTTTACAATGCCTTCTTCTGATCTCTTCTCATCAACGGGTACCTATTCTTCAATCCACGGTAAGAATAGATGCATAAAAACTTGATTTGTCCTTCATGCATATTTGGTACTTAATATTGGATTCCATGGCCTTCATGCATATCTGGTATAAAAATTACATACAATGTCATCATTACATTGTAATCTGATACACTACACATCTGTAACGCTTTCGTGTCACAATCCAAATTACTAGACCATCAGGAAGTTTATGGCCTGTTTTTGAATAGAAGAACTCTAAATTACCATTAATTCCCAGCTTTGTACAAGCCTTGTGTAGTATGGATAAGTTGAATTTATCATAGTGACATCGGTCTACATTTTGAAGCCCTACTACGTAGTACACGCTTTTTTCTTTGTTAAAGAATCCGCCATAGTGGATTCACAGTGAGAATTTCTCTATCATAAAGGAAATTTGAAATAAATTAATTGAACATTATATTATATATCTATTAATGCTTAATAAACACCCAAAGAGTTAAATACCCATTAATTTAGCAACGAAATGGTGCATAATTTAGCTACGAAGATGGTAACTAAATACCTAAAAACATGCACAATAAGAATTAAGAACAAAATCCCTTTAGATACGAATAACACTAAATCCCTACATTCAGGCCATGGATAAAAAGAATTGAAAAATCTACCCATAACCCTACATTTACGGGAAAATAACAAAGAAAACAAGAACACTTACTCCATAGCGAAATAGGCGACATTGAATCACTAGCTAGAGAAGTCGTGTGAATGTTTAAACGTAAGCACCAAACTCCTTTGATTCTCGTAGAACTCATAAGTCTTCTTCCATTGATTCAAGAACCCTAAATCCTTGTATACTTTTTTTTTTTGCTAATAATGTAGTTTTAGTTAAACGAACAATAAAAAGTATTAGTTAATTTTAAACTACCACTTTTGACCTTTCTAATATAAGAGTAATGATATTAAATAATTTAAAACATTCTTAATATTAAAAAACGATTAGAAGAATGCACATGCACCGCAATTGCCTACTTAACGGAGAAATTGGACGAATTCTGTCATTAGAGGGTAACGAGTCGCAAAAACAAAAGTTATGGGGCAAATTTACACTTTATACCATCGAGGGGGTAAGCTATCAATTCGGTTAAGGTACAAGCAGCAAAAGGGGTACTTACTCATGCTAATATATGCAAAATTTGTAATAAAGAAAATAAAACAGTTGAGCACATACTATGTACATGCCCTTGGGACAAGGTATGGGGTATGCAAGTCCCTTAAATATAAAACCTCATAATGAATCTACTAATAGATTGGACCAATGACTTCTAACCCAAATCCAAAAGACTATGAAAAAAGATTAATGAAAATGACAGAATATTAGAGTTAGTATGCACAACTGCATGTCAAATTTACAAAAATGGAATAATTTTATATATCATAACAAAAATATGATCTCATGAATACAATTATACACGTATGAAAAGAATACTTCAAATATCAAACTATAATAATTTTTTTATGGAGAATACTAAAATAATACTAAAATAATAATAATAATAATAATAATAATAACTTAACAACCACTAGTAATATAAGCGGAAATATAATAATACAAGGAGATATAAGTAATAAACTCAGGGCAAATTTAAAGATAATAAAAAAAACCACTACCAATTATTGTAAAATAAATTGTGATGTTACTAATTCTGAAAAAGGAATTATAATAGCTTGTATAGTTATAAATTCTAATGTGTTGTGAACGGTAGAGAAAGAAAGAGGAGCGTTCTGTTTATTATCAGAGAGTGTGTAGAATTACATAGTATAGACTCCTATATATAGAGAATAGGAAACCCTAAACCCTAGTCTTCATGGGCTTGACTACAAGGTAATGGGCTGGGCTGACTATCCACATATGGGTTTATAACACTCCCCCTTGGATATTCAGTCCCTAAGAATATTTCTCGTTAAAACCTTCCTAGAAAAACCTAGTAGGAAAAAATCTAGTGAAGGAAAAAGAGTACATTTCTTTATACGCTAACTAAACTACCTCATTAAAAACCTTTATTAGGAAAACCTATTAGGACAAAACCGTGATGAAGGAAAAGAGTGTAGTGCGTATTTGTCTCCCCCTCTTGGCAGCATCTTAGGAAAGGTCTTGAAGTCGTTGTATGCCAATCTTGTGTATTAATTTCTTGAATGTTGATGTAGGTAGTGACTTTGTGAATAAATCAGCCAAATTGTCACTTGAGCGATCTTGATGAACATCTATTTAGCATTTCTTCAAGAGTTCATACTAAAGAATAACTTGGAGAGATATGTTTGGTTTGATCGCCTTTGATGTAGCCTCCTTTGTCTTGAGAGATACAAGTAGCATATTGTTGGACTTTGTTTACTTGTTGAAATATTGCATTCCCCTTATATATTTCTTTTTGAGAATATGCCTCATTAAAACCTTTTTAAGAAAAACCCGATGGGACAAAATCTTAGTAAAGGAAAAAGAGTACAATATTCTTCAATACGCTTATATAGATTGCCTCATTAAAAACCTTGCTAGGAAAACCCAGTGGGAAAAAACCTATGCTAAGGGAAAAAGAGTGCAATGCGTAAATGTCTCCCCCTGATGTAAGTATAACACAATGGTGTATAACTTGAGACATTTAATAGGAGTAATAAATAATACGACATAAATTGGATCGACGTTTCATTCATATATAATGATTTAAAATGCTCGACATAAGATTTATATGTAATCTTTTATAAAAAGCAATAGCAAATAAAAGTGCATCCACCACCGGAGACTATATCTCTTTGATAAATATATTATGTGTGCTACAACATACTATCTTGTATAGTGACTCCCCCTTGTAGCACATTCGTATCACAATTGTGAAAATTTCACGTCGTACCAGTGAAACTAAAAAAATATTTGCTTTAATGATGTCTTTCTACTGATGGCCAGTCAGTTTATTTAGACATTTTAATTGAAAAAATCCTCGATTTCATACATATATTAATATTTATTACGCGTACATAAGATATATTCGATCATGATCAATTTCTGTTAGGTTCCAATAATTTAAAGTAGTAAAATAACTGATTGAGATCTCAATATATAATCAGGTAACTGATACTCAGTAGGAGTATTTTAATTCTCAGTTATATACACTACTTTGACATTAATAAGATGTCAAAAGTATCATAATTAACAACTTGCTCATGTTGTTGCTCCTTTATGCTATCTTTGGAACCAAATAGATCTATTGCGCTTTAAGCGTACAATAGTCTAATTTTATAAGATTACTCTTTTGAGACATAAATTTAATCAGGAGCACTGATAACTGGTTATTGTGACTTAGTCACTACACCTTTACAATATTTTTAATCATTTGAATGATTATACAAGGATCAGTATAAATGGTGTATTCTTAATTCCAGTTATATGTTTTATTTCTTCCCTTATTCTTGAGAATATCATATACAACATGTTCTCAAAATCCATCTTTGTGCTCGGTGGTGGAGCAGTTGTAATAGAGATTGCACAATCAAACTATCTTGATGGATATAATTTTTGGTCATTTACCAATAGGGAGTATAATAATAATAATGAGCAACGTTATAGCAATTCGTCATAAACGACTAAGAAAATAAATATGCTAGAGTTGTATTTATCCCTTGATTTTGTCTTGAAAAAATAGACGATTCAATGTCTCTTATTGAACTCAATGTTTCTAAGAATTTTAATTTTAATTTTTAAAAAATTTCATATATAATTCATATCATCATACATTCTCTCATAGAAAATTATTTAGAATTTGGATAAATGTAAATCTTGGAGTACAATACAAACTTTTCAAATCCTTCTATTAGGTTGGATGTACCAGATATGCTATTAACATTTATTTTTGAAGCTTGAGATCAGATAATTTTTTTCTTAGGTTATGCGAATGGAAAACAAATTAATTGATAGGTTATGCGATATATGCGCACAACATATATCTTTAATTTCCCTATCTTTCGTTTCATTTGTTTTTATGTATATGTTTTGCGTTCGCATAAGAATAATAAAGCAATTCAAAATAGGTTTATTATTCACGTGTCTAACTTCCCTTTACTTTTCTTTGACCACAAAAGGAAAAAGAGACAATAATAAAAAGAAAAAGAAATATTGTTATGCCGAAAAGGTTTGATGAATTGTTCACCAATACATAGTCATTTAATTGTCCAAAGTGAACAACTGGTCAAATATTTTCTCGATCCACTATTACTTCACAGTGAAGAAGTTCATTGAATGTATTAAAAATAATCCGTTTGACCTTTTTTTTTCAATACTTCACAATGGTGAAGTTTGATATACAGAATACTATTTTCATGAAAAAAATCGATGAAAGGAAAAAAAATTAAGTAATAATATTTTTTTTCCATCACTGCAGTGTTTTGTAGGTGATAAAAAATATGGACCATGTGCAGTGTTTTGTAGGTGATAAAAAATATGGACCATTTGCTCGGTCAAAGCAAAAAGTATGGAGATTTTTTTTTCAAATATTACACCATCACTGTAGTGATACGTGAATAAACAAATTTTAGATATATATACATTGTGAGTATATTTTTTTTCTTGCATAGGTTATTTTATATCAAATGATATAATATAAACTATATATATTGTATATTCTATATATACTAATATCATTAAAATTGGTATATTTTTCGATAGGAAAAAAAATTATCAAGAAAATAAAAAAAATATTTCCCTTTTTTTTTTGTCAACAAGGTTTCCCTTTCTTTCAATTTTAAGTAAGGGTGTGTTGTCCCTATGGGGATATTCGATAAAAAAAATTGGAACCATACAGAGAAGATTAGCGTGGCCGAGCACATGGTCGCGTTTATAAAAGAATGAATATCTATAGTCTCTTTACCCAAAAGGAATAATATTTTATTCATTTACTGTGATATAGTACTAATTCCATTTGTATTCTATTTTTTTTTTTTCAATGCTTGTGTAGATTCATTAACTCAAGAGTCTTGAAATACCACAGCCTCAGACATTGTTTTTTGTCAGAATCAATTATTAATTTATTACATACTCCCCCCGTCCAGGGTTCGTGTTGTCACAAAAACAAAGAAGGGACTAAAATGTACTTTACAAAAAAACTGATACAAAGATCGAGTCATTGCCTTATATAAAATTTTATTTATCTTGGCTAAAATAGATGCTGTAAGCAAACAGCTTTTCATATAACCGTTTACCCAACAAAAAAAAATTCAGGAAAAGGTTTAAATGTGTAAGCTCTTGGCAAATGGGACTCCACTCTTTTATAATAAAGAACATGGGTATATGTAGGGGCGGAGCCATGCCCATGGTAAGGGGGTCCATGGCCCCCTGAATTTTTGTAATTTTTTTTTTATAACTATCTCAAAAAAAAAAATTATAAGTAAATAATAATTAAATATTTCAAATATCTTCATTTGGTCCCCCCTAACTTTTGAAAGTTCATTTTATATAGCTTTAAATTATTTTATTTATCGGATTTTTTTATTTTTTATAACAAAATATATGTTATTTTGTATTAAAAAAAGAAACTTATAGCATAATTAATTAGAAAAATCAATATCGAGACTTATATTGTAATATTTACACAATATAAGGACCTATTTTGCAATTTCTCCTAATATAGGGACCTATTTTGCAATTTTTGCATGATATTTAGACTTAATAGTACAAATAATAGCGGAAATTTTTTTTCGGGGGCGTTGCCCCCAATCCCCCTTGGCCCCCCCTTACAAATATTCCTGGCTCCGCCCCTGGGTATATGGGTAACCGCCATGGCTGCAGCCACTACATATATATTAATATCGTAACTTTTTTTTTAAAAAAAAATAATAATTTACCTATTGTTTGCTCTTGTCTGGAAGGTAGATACGATCGTGCTGATAACGTGTTGTGAACAGTAGAGAAAGAAAGAGGAACGTTCTGTTTATTATCAGAGAGTGTTTAGAATTACATAGTATAGACTCCTATATATAGAGAATAGGAAACCCTAAACCCTAATCTTCATGGGCTTGACTACAAGGTAATGGGCTTGGCTGACTATCCACATATGGGTTTATAACATAATGGTTAATTTATGACAGGAAAAGTTGAAAATTTCCCTTGAGACAGAAATAATAGCTATTTTAAAAGCGACAGAAATGACGAAAGACTACCCCTCAGAAAGTGTGATTATCGAAAGTGCCACAGGAAAGATCATGCACTCACTCTCGAAAATCAGAAAATTAAATGTAGTTTGATTAACAATATTCATATACAATTTTTTGCCGAATTTTCAAACCCAAGTTTTGTATCTATTCTTAGAAGAAAAAGTGAGGCATCTAACTGGGTTGTCAAACAAAAACTCGTTAGCACTTTATTTGACAATTGGAATCTTCATAATATAATCTAATTAGCTAAAGTTTTACGTAGTGATAACAAATCTAGGGAAATAGGTAATTGTTATATTCTGTAAGAGTAATGTTGGATATCACCCCAAATTGCATCGTCTTTATATCGCCCGTTATGTGGACCAATCATAAAAGAGAGAGAAAATAATAAATCAGGAGAGAGAAATCACATGATTGGTCTATTTAAAATCCACCTAGGAGGCGATATAAAGGCGATGCAATTTGGGGTGATATCTAGCATTACTCATTTTGTAAATGCGGTCTATTTTATATATAAATATGCATTTGAAAAAGAAAAAAACTCACATCCCTTTATAAGGTAACCAGGTCTTTTAATAAACAATTTTCTTGATCTTATAATAAAGAGGAATATACGATTTACAGCCTATTCCATCCTTTTCTTAGTAAGTAAAGCCCATCCCCCTTTTACTTCACTATAAGGCCTATCTAGTTGAAAGGAGTACACCATCTTACCGTTTTACCCTCAAAACACATTAGCAGCAATGGGTTTCTCTCACATACTTTTACTGACACACACGTGGGCTTCTTCTTTATTTTTGAATTGTTTTTCAAACCTATAAGCCGTGCATAGATAATGATATACCATTCTCTCTCATACATTCTTTCTTCTCTCTTCGACATCCATCTATAGTTTTTCAAAATTCAAATTCTGAAGATATTCAAAATCAAGATCATCTACTAGTCAGGTATGAAAAACGTAAATAATATAATGATCTTTTTGTAATATATAACTAGTTGTTGTCTTTATATACTCTGTATTGCTTAAATCTAATACAAGCAAAACTCCAGTATGTTTAACTTGGGCGGTGATCATTTTAGTAAGGTATAAACTATTGATCAACTGTTCGTAAACTAATTAGTATTGGATATGCAGCTAAAATATGTTTCATTTACAATATGAACCGAGTATAGGATAGGTTATATATTCATCGTTTACAGCCATAGTACAAGCTTTAGTTTAATGTTTTTTGCATGTTCGGTAACGTACGGACAATTTATTCCAGACAATATAGTTCAGTCATTTTGGTCCAGACCACATGTCGGTAAACATGTTAACGCAGACAATCTTGTTAAAGTTATTTACATTTTACTTACACACAATGTTTATATCATTTCTCGTGTAGCTATGCATCAGGCAGTTGCAGTATTCAAGCATGGTGATGAAAAATATATGTCACCAATGTCAAATATACCCTTTTTTGACAATTTTCAAGAATATGTTCTTACGAAGTGGAGCTCCCTCATCCAGGCTGACTTGGTCTACCATTATTCAATACATGGTCATGAGAATTGCCGCATTAACTCAGAAGATGACTATTCCACGTTACTGTGGCTTGTTTCCCGCGACAGCCTTCATCAAGTTGAGTTCACCATTTCGTCTAAACGTCCGGTGACTATTTGTAAACGTCCCTTGAAGTCTTCTATTACGGTTGACACGAACCCCAGCCCGATGAACATCATTCCTAACCCATCCGATGAACCACCTGAATTTTACACTCACCGCCTAAAGAAATTGCTTAGTGCTGGGTGGGGGAAGTGTTTAGGTCAAGTAGGTACGTGCTTTCCTCTTGGCCATACACAGTTCCGGTTTGCTTTGCGTAAGTATTCATGCGAGACTGGATACGGTTACACTCATTCCCACAACAGCGGCCCTAAGGTTGCAGCATATTGCGAGAAAAGGGACAATACGGGTTGCCAATGGTGGATCTATGCATCACCGTCCAAGGATGATGGCAAGATATATGTAAAGACATTCTACAACCATCATACGTGTGGTATCCCCGTTCGTAAGCTGAAGAACAAGCGGATGTCTTCCGCATTAGTGAAAGACCTAATTCTAGACGAGGTGAGGTCGAAGGCCGATCTGAAGGCGAAAGATATTATGCACCGCCTGAAGGAAGGTTACGGATTCGTGATCTCGTACAAGTGTGCGTATGATGCGTTGCAACAGGCTAGGCAAGAATTAAGCGGTGATGTTGGCGAGTCTTACAACGACATAAAAGCATACTTTGAGAAAATGGAGAAGCTTGATCCTACCGGCTCATATTTCCTCGAAAGTGACCCTGACACTTCAACGTTTGAACGAGCGCATTTTGCTTTTGGTGCGTCATTGGACGGGTTTAAGCATTGCCGTCCCGTTCTGTTCCTTGACGGCACCTTCTTGAAGGCTAAATATAAGGGAACACTGCTTGCTGCGGTTGCTAAAGATGGTAACAATGGTCAGTCTCTCTCACCTTCTTATGCCCGGCTTAACTGTTTTTTTGTAATACATCAGTATGTTTTTTGTCTGGGTACAATACGCCAGACCCTATAGATCCGGAAACAATATGTCTAGACAGTTATAAAATGAATACGACTGGAAATACATAAACTCCTGTATTTATTCTAATGTTCATCCAGCCCTGATTGTCTAGACATAAGTGTCCAGATATATAAGTGCTGGTTTTTTGTATAGCCAACTGTTAAGTAGTAAACACTGACGTAAAATAACATATCCCCTTTTCATATCTTAAATATGTTGTTACATATGTACATGCAGGTCTCATACCTGTCGCCTTTTCTATTTGCCGTGCGGAGGACAACGCTAACTGGGAGTCTTTCCTTCGCTTTCTACGCCCCCTTGTGATCGGGCGTTCACTTGTTTTTGTCTCAGACCGGCTACGCGGCATAATAAACGGGGTACATAATGTGTTCCCGGAACACCATCATTCATTCTGTTTAAAACACATACAAGGTAATCTGGAGGCTAGATACGGTCCTGATTTCAAGGGTGCTATGGTGTGTCTTCTCAATAGGGTTGCGTACGCTCCTACATTCGAGCTGTTTGACCATCACATGGAAAAATTCCTGCGCGTTGGAGGATCTGCAGCAGTTAAATTTATGGAGACTCTTCCCATTGAGAACTTCGCTGATGCCTATTTTGGTGGAAAACGGTATGGGGAAATGACGTCTAACGCTATTGAGTCCCTTAACAGCTGGATGCTCGGTGTTCGCCTCCTACCCGTATGTGATATGGTCCACAATCTCCGAATCAAAGTTATGACATGGATTTATGACCGTTCAGTCGATGTTTTGAAATGGAAATCGCGAATATCTCCAGTTCGACAGAAGGAGATCGATGAAAAGTTTCAGTTAACACGCACTTGGTATATTTTCCAGTCTAGCGAATCGGTGTTTGAAGTGCACAGTGACCCGAACATGAAGGTTGATATACAGTTTCGGGAGTGTTCGTGTGGTAAATGGCAATACCAAGGGTTCCCTTGTGAACATGCGGTCGCCGCGTTAGCGTACGCAAAACCAGACAATATACTAGATTACGTGGAACACTACTTTGAAACAAACACTTGCGTGTTAACTTACGCATCAAAAATACCGGCCTTATCAACCTTCGGAAGCCCATCCTCCAAAGCAGTCATAACAATACAGCCACCCATCGTTAAAATATCTCCTGGCCGCCCACCCAGCAAGAGGCGATCAGCCATATGGGAAAGGAGCCGCAACCAAATACGATGCGGTAGTTGCCATACTATGGGTTATCATAACAAGAAAACCTGTCCTAAGGCGTAGTCTGGTATGTTCATCAGTTATCTCATCAGAGCTTCGGCTATGTGGTCTGCCCAATTGTAATCTTTCATACGATCTATATCCTCGGTGATGTACACATGCCATTGGGTTGCTCTAGCGCCCCCACAAGGGTAGAAAACAGTCGTAAGCGCTAGGAGGTTCATACACTTTATAAACGTTCTTTTGTATGCAGGCTTCTTCTTCCTCTTAACGCTTTTTGCGATAAGCGCTTTCAACGCCTTCAATTCCACTCGGCCTGTTGTGACGTTTGAAAAATGTTTTCTAAACCACTTTGACGGTTCTATTTCTCCTTTCTTGAAGCTCGGCACTTTAACTGTACCTCCTTCTACCCCCATAATCAGCCTAACATCATTCCCAGTTACACGCAGACACTTGCCACCTAGCACAAACCCCCTCCTACTTGCATCATACGTATCTAGGATTTCACAGATAGGATTTTCGTGTGTAGCGAGCCGTCCATCACGTACCATATGGTACAGTCCGAGGAATAACCTATAGAATGGTGAACATTCAAGCCCCTTCATGTAGTCCAGTGGAATCTTGTTATCAGTGAAGACCATTGCCAGAGTGTGCAGCGTTCCCCTCTTCTCCTTCATGATCCTGACATTTATACACATTCATTAGTCTGTACACGGTAAAGTCGCAGACAAGTCTATCTACACGCACATACATAGTATCGGACACGTGATACCAGACAAACGTGTGCAGACAACTACCTTCCCTATTGTACGTACACTATAGGCCCACACATAGACCCAACACCGTACACAAATTCTCTGGTTAACATACTGAACAACCTTTAATCTGCGTACACCGGATCCTAAACCATAACATTTTACTGTGATTTACACTAATACCAGACCTATACAATACAGACCTATACAATACAGACCCATTAGAATACACCCATCCTTACAACCATATCCTACCATATATATATTTGTTTGTGTATATATAGTACAGTGGTGTCTATACAATGGTAGATGTACGATTACAATTGAAACGGTAATGTTTGAACAGTTTCACACAGACACAACCGTCGACGATAGAGCGTTACCTTTTACACCTTGCGGCTGTGTTGGGTGGTTGCGCCGGATAGTTTCTCCCGTCTTCCTTGTTTTGCTCTTTTTCGCTTCAAAACCGCTTCGTCTCCTGTTTTGTTTTGCTTCTTACAGTGTTGTATATGGTCAACCAAAAACAAAAAGCTATATTGTGTTTTTGTTTTCAAAAAAAAACTTTTCAGTATACCTTCATTGGAGAGAGAGTGTGCCTACCATCTGTCGTGTACTACTGACGTGAGTGGAGAGAGAGTGTTAATAACAAGGGGTATTTCGTCTTTACACACTCACTCTTTACGCCTTAACTAGATAGCTAACTAGAAGGCCTTATATTATTAAGTAGTAAGTCGTGGGGCTTTATAATATAATTCCCCCTATAATAAATGCTTTTGGGATTTTAGACCTCTGTATATTCCTCGTTAAAAAAAAAAAAAAAAATTAATCAGACTAAAACTTTTCCAAACTTCCTTTATATTTCTCTGTTGTTGAACTGAATGATACACGGCAGTCCCACTATCTTGCATATCCCAATTCCTAGCAAAAAATTCCCTATCACCAACATATCGATACATAATTACTATTGAAAACATGCTTTCAATTATTAGAGTAATCATCCCCTTAATTAGAAGCTTAAAGAATGAATTCATTTATCACTATCGGACAACAGTATGTTTTAGATAAAGCAATGATCAAATATTACATATGTCAAATTGATATGACCCTTAGATACCTTATACATTATCGGAATTTCACTTTTCATCATTTTGCCAATGAACAAGGGTTTTTGCCATATGGGCCTAATAATAGAAAGACCGAAACCACATCAATACAAATTTTTTCACTATAAAATATTTTACTCTTGTCACGTAGCTCCCACTTGTTCGCATATTGTGTTAAATTGAAGATATTCAGTTGACAAAATTCAACCACCAAATATTTGTGAGAGCAAGATCATTTTTTATGGTGCAACAAAAATTTCCAATATTTGCTTCATTCATGATTACTTAGTATAAAGGTTGATACTTATTTTAATGATTGATATATATACTTTGCCTAACTCAAAATAGCTCGAATCAAAGGGGCTCTCAAGGCATATTTAAAACTTACTTGGTATGAGTTTTTCAAATAAAGCCCGTCTTATTCGTAACATATTTTTCACTATTAGACTATTATTTGTTAGTCAATTGGATTTTTTCAAGTGTGGACTAACGACGTTGACTCAATTGTTTGATATTCACTTGGTTAAAACCATTGAGAAGTGAATGAGAAATTGAGTATAAAATATTTTGGAGAACAAAAAAAAAAAATAAAGATGCATAGAAATATATCTGCATATCATGAGTTTTCAACACAGGACGTGTTACAAGTAATTCAAAATAAGATCTGTTTTGGTCACGTGTGTGTAAATAAAACACTAAAGAAAACGTTACCAAAAATTCTATTTTGTGACCGTTATATGTGTAAACTCAAACCTGTTGTCACCGAAGCAACGTGTTGTTTCATGTCATGCTTCAATGGTTAAATGTCTCCTATTTGAACAGTCACGTACCCATTGAATGGTGTTGAATTGCCTCTTAGTCATTTCTATAAATAGGGAGGCCTCCCACCATTTTTTTTACAAGAAGAATCAGAGAAATAAAATCTGAAATATTTACTAGGGTTTTTTTTGCATATACATATTAAAAGGTTTTGAGAGAGAAAGACAATACATTTTTAGTTCGCCGTTGTCAATCTTTGTGTAGTGCTGCTATCGATTGACTTGAGTCCGTTGTATCCTGGGAGATCATCGCTATCAATTGTGAGCACCATAGCAGGGCGAATAGATCTTAAGGACATTGAACCAAGTTCAAGCCTCGGAATTTCTTTTTGCATTCTATACTGTAAGTTTATCAATTATATTTCTTAATTCCTGCATTTATATTTAGTTAAATCTATTTGTTTACATATTTAACACACCAGAAACAACAACTTAAGATCTATTCTGTTTTCTGTTGTGTTAATTATTGAAAAAAAAAAATTGTTTCTCTTATGTGAAAATTTTGTGTTTTTGGCTTTTCAACCTTGTTACTTTTTGTTTTAATATACTATCATTTTATGTAATTTTGATAGTTGTGCATTTTTTTAGTTTATCTTTCTTCTGTAATATATATATATATTATTTTGATTTGAATCCAGTAGCTTTATAGTCTGAAATCCTTTTTTAATCAAATTACTGTCTTTTTGTACAGTAACATTTATTTACTTTTATTTGTACAGTAACATTTATGTACTTTTGTTTGTGTTTACTATCTGTTTATCCATTTTCTTTTCTGCTTTATTTGATTTTCGCTTGTACCCCTTTAATTCCTTTTGTCCTCTACAACAAGAATCTAAATAAATCTTGGGGGACTAACAAGAACATAAAAACTTGGGGAATTATAGGATACTCTATCAATCATCCTAAACAAGAATTTATTCTTGGCGATAACATTTAGATTCCTTTTTGTTGTTTAATCATTTTTTATAAGGATCGTGTTTGTCGTTATTTTATTTTATAAAAATAATTTGTTGAATAATTGTGGTTTCTATTTGTGATAGAAACGATGTCTACTGAGATAGGCAATGCATCCGGAAATGATGGAACCGGTAACAACATACCATCAGCAATCCCGATTGTGAGGAATGCATTTGGCCCTATTGGACCCGCTGAGAAGTCTGAGAAGTTCAATGGAAATGACTTCAAGAGGTGGCAACAGAAGATGGTGTTCTATTTGACCACCTTAAGTTTAACCAAGTACTTAACGGAAGATGCACCTGCATTGGGTGAAAATCCTGACGTACAGACAGTAGCAGCAGTTGATGCCTGGAAAAATGCTGATTTCTTGTGTAGGAATTATATCCTAAATGCATTGGATAATACACTTTACAATGTGTATAGTCCTTACAAGACTGCTCAGGAATTGTGGGAATCTCTTGATCGAAAGTACAAAACTGAAGATGCCGGCACAAAGAAATTTGTAGTCGGAAAATTTCTTGACTTCAAGATGGTAGATTCCAAGACAGTCATGAGTCAGGTACAAGAGTTCCAATTAATATTGCATGAGATCGATGCTGAAGGCATGAAATTGGGAGAAACTTTCAAAGCGGCTACTATAGTCGAAAAACTGCCTCCTTCGTGGAAAGATTTCAAGAATTATCTGAAACACAAACGCAAGGAGATGTCAGTTGAAGACCTGATTGTGAGGCTAAGGATTGAGGAAGATAACAGGATGTCTGAAAGGAGGAGCAATAATCGTTTTGTGGAGTCAAAGGCAAATGTTGTGGAGCAAAACAGGCCCAATAACAAAAAACGAAAGAACTCAATCCAAGAGCAGTCAATCAAAAATAAGAAGCTCAAGTTCTCTGGTAACTGTTATGTGTGTGGTAAAGTAGGACACCGTGCCAAAGACTGTCGAAGTCGCAAAGACAATGGAAAAGGAAATTTCAAGAAAGGAAAGCAAGGTCAAGCCAACATGACAGAGATTAATGATCTGGTTGAAGATGTTAATGAGATTGATCTCGCTGCAGTTATTTCTGAAGTGAATTTGGTTGGGAATCCCAAACAATGGTGGGTGGATACTGGGGCCACCCGACATGTATGCTCTGAGAAAAATATGTTCAAAACATACAAACCAGCGACAGCTGAAGAGATCTTATTTATGGGCAATTCCGCTACATCAAAAGTACTTGGAACTGGAACCGTTGTCTTGAAGATGACTTCCGGAAAAGAGTTGAGTCTCAATAATGTTTTACATGTACCTGATATTAGAAAGAATTTAGTGTCAGGTTCCTTGTTGAGTAAAAATGGATTTAAATTAGTGCTTGAATCTGATAAGTTTGTACTCACTAAAAGTGGGATGTTTGTAGGAAAAGGGTACCTCTGTGACGGTTTATTTAAGATGAATGTAATGACCGTGGTACCCAAAACTACTTGTAAGAATGTAACTGACAATGCTATTAATAATATTACTAGTTCTGCTTACTTGCTTGAGTCTCCTACTTTATGGCATAACAGATTAGGACATGTGCATTTTAAGTCTTTGCATAAACTTGTGAATTTAGGTCTAATACCTAAATTGGATCTCGATTCTCATAAGAAATGCGAGATATGTGTTGAAGCCAAATTGGCTAAAGCTCCTTTTAAATCCGTGGAAAGGAGTACTGAACCATTAGGGTTAATACACAGTGATATCTGTGATTTAAAATATGTGCAAACGAGAGGCGGTAAAAAGTATTTTATTACTTTTATCGATGACAGCACTAGGTATTGTTATGTGTATTTACTAAGAAGTAAAGATGAAGCATTTGAGGCCTTTAAGCAATACAAAAGTGAAGTTGAAAATCAACTAAGTAAGAAGATCAAAATACTAAGGAGTGATAGAGGTGGAGAATATGTATTCCCTTTCGAGAAATATTGTCAAGAGCAGGGTATTATTCATCAAATTACTGCTCCTTATTCTCCTCAACAAAACGGTATTGCAGAACGCAAAAATCGTACTCTAAAGGAAATGATGAATTCTTTGTTGATTAATTCTGGTTTACCCCAGAATTTGTGGGGGGAAGCTGTCTTAACAGCGAATCATATTCTCAATAAGTTACCCCATAAGAAACTTGAGAAAACTCCATATGATCTATGGAAAGGACGACCACCTAGCTTTCAATACTTAAAAGTGTGGGGGTGTCTAGCTAAAGTAAGAGTTCCTACTCCGAAAGAAATAAAGATTGGACCTAAAACAGTTGATGGAATCTTTATTGGATATGCGAACAATAGTTCCGCTTATCGATTTCTTGTTCATAAATCTGAAATTGATGACATTCATGTCAATACAATTTTAGAGTCAAGAAATGCATTCTTCTTTGAAGATATCTTTCCTTGTAAGATTAGACAAGGAGAAACGTCTCTTAAAAGAACTCATGAGCAGAGTCATGATAGAGAATTAGACCAAGAGTCTATAAGTGAATATGAACCGAGACGTGGTAAAAGGGCTAGAACGGCCAAATCCTTTGGTCCAGATTTTATAACTTGTTTGTTAGAAAATGAGCCCAAAACTTTTCAGGAGGCAATGTCAACTCCCGAAGCTCCTAACTGGAGAGAAGCTGTAAATAGCGAAATTGAGTCCATCATGCAAAATCATACATGGCAACTGGTGGATCTTCCTCCTGGAAATAAACCCTTAGGGTGCAAATGGATTTTCAAAAGAAAGATGAAGGCCGATGGAACAATTGATAAGTACAAGGCTAGGCTTGTAGCCAAGGGTTATAGGCAAAAAGAAGGCCTTGATTATTTTGATACCTATTCACCAGTTAGTCGTATAACATCCATTCGTATGTTAATTGCGATTGCTGCGATTAACAATCTTGAGATACATCAAATGGATGTAAAGATAGCCTTCTTAAATGGAGATTTAGATGAAGAGATCTATATGGAACAACCTGAGGGGTTTGTGGTTCCCGGGCAAGAAAATAAGGTGTGTAAGCTTATCAAATCGTTATATGGTTTGAAACAAGCTCCTAAACAATGGCATGAGAAATTCGATCAAGTCATGTTGTCAAATGGCTTTAGAATTAATGAATGTGATAAATGTGTGTATGTAAAAGGCACGAATCATGAGTATGTCATTGTTTGCCTTTATGTGGATGATATGTTAATCATGGGAAGTAATTTAGATATCATCAAAGCGACAAAGAAGATGTTGAATACGAGGTTCGACATGAAAGATTTAGGACTGGCAGATGTCATTTTGGGAATGAAAATTATTAAAACATCTGATGGACTTATCCTATCTCAATCTCATTACATTGAAAAGATTCTTGATAAATTCAAGAAATATGACTCAAGTCCAGTGAAGACTCCTATAGATGTAAATTTACATCTAACTAAGAATACTGGCGAAGGAATAGCTCAGTTGGAGTATTCGCGCATTATTGGTAGTCTAATGTACTTAATGAATTGTACAAGACCCGATATTGCATATGCCGTCAGTAAGTTGAGTAGATATACAAGCAATCCAGGGCAAAACCATTGGATAGCTATTGTAAGAGTTCTTAGATATTTGAGATATACTAAGAACTATGAGTTGCATTATACAAAATATCCAGCTGTATTAGAGGGATACAGCGATGCGAATTGGATATCAGATTCAAGTGAAACAAAATCTACTAGTGGTTATGTATTCACTTTGGGAGGTGCAGCCGTATCTTGGAAATCTTCTAAGCAAACATGCATAGCTCGATCCACAATGGAATCTGAGTTCATTGCTTTGGATAAAGCTGGAGAAGAAGCAGAGTGGCTTCGAAATTTTTTAGAAGATATACCATGTTGGACTAAGCCTGTGCCATCTATTTGTATTCATTGCGATAGTCAATCAGCGATTGGAAGGGCACAAAGTAATATTTACAATGGTAAGTCTAGACATATTCGTCGTAGACATAATACCATAAAAGAACTACTCTCTAATGGAGTTATTTCGATTGACTATGTGAGGTCAAAAGATAATATCGCGGATCCGCTTACCAAAGGGCTATCTAGAGAGTTAGTTTATAATTCATCGAGGGGAATGGGTCTTAAACCTATATCTTGAAAGTTGCCATGCGGAAACTCTACCTAGTTGACTGGAGATCCCAAGATCTAGGTTCAAGGAGACAACTGGTATGTAAATTGCAACTAGTTATACACTGTAGAGGTTTTGTAAACCTCCTACCTATTCCTATGACGAGCAGACAGTGTCACCTGTAAAATGTTAAGGTTAAGCTATGCTTTTAATGGTTCTTTTAGCTTGATAAATTCAAGTTGTGTAGTACAAGATACTCTTAACAAGTCAACCACCTATCTGAGTAAGGAGTGGGCCGCTTCTACGAGAATTTTTTAGGTTGAATTCTCCGAGAGTACTCATGAAACCAGGAGTTGTTCAGGGCCAAAATGAACTCAACAATGAGAACTTCAAGAATGTACCGAGGGGTGCTGTGTGATTTCTATTGTCTTGGTATGCACAAAAAGCCGAACAGTTCAAAACATCGCGTTCACTGGTTGGCGAGTATATCCGGTAGATCTCACTAGGGCAAGGTTCAAGGTCTTTGGCTACCTTTCTCGATGCAGTATCTCTCTACTGTCTTCTCTCTCGTGTTTTTGCATTTTATGTTTTTGGTTGGTTAGTCAATTTCCATTCATGTGGGGGATTAACTCAATTGGATTTTTCCAAGTGTGGACTAACGACGTTGACTCAATTGTTTGATATTCACTTGGTTAAAACCATTGAGAAGTGAATGAGAAATTGAGTATAAAATATTTTGGAGAACAAAAAAAAAAAATAAAGATGCATAGAAATATATCTGCATATCATGAGTTTTCAACACAGGACGTGTTACAAGTAATTCAAAATAAGATCTGTTTTGGTCACGTGTGTGTAAATAAAACACTAAAGAAAACGTTACCAAAAATTCTATTTTGTGACCGTTATATGTGTAAACTCAAACCTGTTGTCACCGAAGCAACGTGTTGTTTCATGTCATGCTTCAATGGTTAAATGTCTCCTATTTGAACAGTCACGTACCCATTGAATGGTGTTGAATTGCCTCTTAGTCATTTCTATAAATAGGGAGGCCTCCCACCATTTTTTTTACAAGAAGAATCAGAGAAATAAAATCTGAAATATTTACTAGGGTTTTTTTTTGCATATACATATTAAAAAGTTTTGAGAGAGAAAGACAATACATTTTTAGTTCGCCGTTGTCAATCTTTGTGTAGTGCTGCTATCGATTGACTTGAGTCCGTTGTATCCTGGGAGATCATCGCTATCAATTGTGAGCACCATAGCAGGGCGAATAGATCTTAAGGACATTGAACCAAGTTCAAGCCTCGGAATTTCTTTTTGCATTCTATACTGTAAGTTTATCAATTATATTTCTTAATTCCTGCATTTATATTTAGTTAAATCTATTTGTTTACATATTTAACACACCAGAAACAACATTATTAACTCGTACTCCATAGTTTCTACATGCCATGTGGATTGGGATGATTGCAAAAAGAATGTTCACTCTAGGGGGACCTATAAAAGGTTTGATCAAGATAACATAGCCTCTCTCTTTCTTGGAGAGTATCTGCCAATTTATATAGGACCAGTTTTGCTGAAGTTGATGCGGTCCCAATTTACAATTTCTGCTCTATATACACCCTTTATTCATTCTCTTCCTTATCCTCAATTCTTTTTTCGTAGCTCTCTCTATCTTAATCGAATCCTTCTTCACTGATATATCTCTTTGTTTGGGAGTATTGAACTACATAAAAATGGAAACTAAACATCACAGACTTGAAACCAACATCACTATTCCAACAAAAAATTTAAACATCACAAGCACCTTGTATAATGGCGATGATGCGGAATTTGATACCAACATGGTCATGATTATTGCAGCCTTGCTCTGTGCTTTGGTATGTGCTCTCGCGATAAACTCGATTCTACGTTGCGCTTTGCGATGTACCCCTCCACGTTTAGCGCCTGATAATCAATCTACAGAAGAGATTATTCCACGTTTGGCATCAAGAGGTTTGGAAAAAGATGAGCTGAGATTGATTCCCGAGGTTGTTTACAAGACGGGGTTAAGTATTCAAGCTATAGACTGTCCAATATGTATAGGAGAGTTTAAAGAAGGTGAAGTTGTACGAATCTTGCCAAGATGCAATCATGGTTTTCATGTTAATTGTATCGATACATGGTTATTGTTACACTCATCATGTCCAATTTGTAGGCAATTACTTTTTGCTCATTCCACATTATGTAGTCTACAAGTTTAAGATATTATTTTTTTTGGATTACTAAGACATCGTGCCATACAAGTGATTTCCAATGAATTTCAAATTGTTGACACTAGAAGTTACTCACTATTAAAAATTTAAACAACACATTATTTTAATAAAATGGTGTTTTAGAGTTCATTAGCACTTTATGTGTATGATTTACTGTTTCTATATTCTTTAATTTGATGACATTAGGTAGAAGTTAATGAAATAGAGAAGAGAAGTGATAGAGAGAATAGAAAGAAGAGATATATTGTTATTGATTAATGAATTACGTTTACATCATGTTGGTCAACTATATATACTAGTCTAAGATTCTATTGTGATGCTAACAAACTTATTGTTACAAGTTTGTTAGATTACAGCTGGCTTTACTTGTCACTCAAGTCCCTTATCTTATCATCCCCCCTCAAGCTAAGCATGTTGAGCATGGGAAGCTTGTGAAGTAAGGTAGTGAAGACTGAGACTCCAAGACCTTTAGTCAAGATGTCAGCAATTTGATCCGAAGAGGAAACATGATGTAAGTGAAGAAGTTTAGACTTAACTTGTTCTCGAACGAAGTGATAATCGACATCAATATGCCTCGTTCTTGTATGAAATACAGGATTATTTGCTAAAGCCAATGCAGACAAGTTATCACACGCAAGAGTGGGAGTGTGAACATGTATGTGAAGGCTTTTAAGTAAGAAGGTAAACCACTTGATCTCAGCTGAAACGTGAGCTAGAGCTCTGTATTCGGCTTCAGTGGATGATCTTGAGACTGTGGTTTGACGTTTTGACCCCCAAGACACAAGATTCTTACCCAAGAAAATGCAGTATCCAGTTGTGGAGCGCCTGTCTAAGGCATTACTCGCCCAATCTGAATCTGAAAAGGCATGAAGAGTTGAAGGTGAAGGTTCAAAATAGAGACTGTAATGAAGAGTGCCTTTGACATATCTTAGTAATTTCTTTAAAGCTTCATAGTCTCCATTAGTAGGTTTGTGCATGGATTGGCATATTCGATTTACTGAAAACGCGATATCCGGTCTTGTAATAGTAAGGTACTGTAAAGCACCAGTTAAGCTCCTAAATAGAGATGGATCTTCAAACAATTGTGTGTTATAATTTGTAGAGACCATATATTTGCTTAGTGTAGGAGTAGTGGATGCCTTACATTCACTCAAACCTGCTCTTTTGAGAATTGTTGAGGCATAATTAGCCTGAGAAACAACCAAACCATCATTATGAGAAGTAATCTCAAGCCCAAGAAAATAAGACAATATGCCTAAATCCTTCATTTGAAATCTTCTTTTTAAGGCTTGAATGATCACTAGAATAGAGTCACTATTTGCTCCAGTTACTAAAATATCATCAACATATACTAGTATGATGGTTAGAGTAGAAGAAGAGCCCTTAACAAACATGGAAGAGTCTGCTGAGCTAGAAGTAAAACCATGATCAATTAGGAAAGAATAAAGTAGAGAATACCAAGCTCTTGGTGCTTGTTTGAGACCATATAATGATCTATTTAATTTGCATACATATGATGGTTGTTCAGCGCTAATAAACCCCGAAGGTTGAGTCATATATACCTCCTCATCAAGTTGACCATGTAGAAACGCATTAGAGACATCAAGTTGCCTTATTTCCCACTTGTTTGAAACAGCTAAGGCAAGAATTACACGAATGGTTTGATGTTTAACCACAGGGCTAAAGGTTTCAGTGTAGTCTAATCCATATTCTTGGAGAAATCCACGAGCAACAAGCCTAGCTTTGTATCTAGCAATAGCACCAGTTGCATTTCTTTTAATTTTGTATATCCATTTACAAGTAATTGGTGTTCTACCAATTGGAGATGGGACAAGAGTCCAAGTGTTTTGACTAATCAAGGCATCATATTCTTCTTTCATTGCATTCAACCAATGTTGAGATTGAGATGCTTCTTTGAAAGATACAGGTTCAACAAGAGGGGGAGTTTGAGTGATCATTTGGCATTTGTAAGATGGTTTAAGAGAACCTGTTTGTCTCCTTGTGATCATGTGATGTTTGGGAGGCTGAGGTGGGGCTGGAGGTTGAGTTGATAAGTTTGAAGTTGTTTGAGGAGAAGACATAGAAGAGGTAGTTTCTTGAGATGAAGTTTCAGTTGTTGAAGGAGGACTATGATTTGGTAAGGGATCAAATGGATGAGAAAGTGATGAAGGATTTATAGAGGGAAAAAGATCCACAAAGCTTGATGTGGTTGGAACTATATTTGAAGAGATGGTTATGTTTGAAGCAAAAGGAAATGTTGACTCATCAAACCTTACATGTCTTGAAATATACAGTTTTGATGAGCTAAGGGATTGACATTTATAGCCTTTAGAATAAGAGCAATATCCCAAGAACACACACCTTTCAGAGGTAGGAGTAAACTTGTGTGTGTTATATGGCTTAGTCCATGGATAGCATAAACACCCAAGAACACGTAAATGATTATAAGTAGGCTTGATCTGAAACAAGAGTTCATAAGGACAAATGTTATTTAGTGAAGGACTTGGTAGAATATTTATCAGATACACAGCTGTAGATAGAACTTCACACCAATATTTCATAGGTAGAGAAGCATGAGTTAGCATAGATAGTGTAGTCTCTATTAAGTGTCTGTGTTTGCGCTCAGAAACTCCATTTTGTTCAGGAGTGTGAGGGCAAGAAGTTTGATGAATTATCCCTAATGATTGGAGATAAAGTTTGAATGCATTACTTGTATACTCTCCTCCATTGTCTGATCTTAAACACTTGATAGTAGTTTGAAATTGGTTTTGAATAAGTGTAGAAAAGGACTTAAACACTTCATATACTTCTGACTTATATCTTAATGGATAAACCCAGCTGTACCTGCTATAATCATCTACAAATAGCACATAGTATGTAAAAGAAGAGCAAGAAGCTGTATGAGCTGGTCCCCAAACATCAGTATGGATAATATCAAAAGGTTTTAGTGATTTAGATGCAGATAAAGAAAATGGCAGTTTATGTGCTTTTGATATAGCACAAGAGTTACATTTAATTCCAAAATGATCTAGTCTAGTATTTAAAGTACAAGACAATGGAATTAAAGCTTGTGAGGATGGATGTCCTAGCCTTAAATGCCACATCACAGCTGAAGATGAAGTCACTTTTGAGGACAAACACTTCAGGGACTTATTTATGCAATTATGAGCTTTTATAGAAGATGTAATTTCTCCTGATGTTAAAGGGTATAACCCATCCTTACAAGGGCCCTGAAAGAGCATTTTGTGTGAGATAGCATCATAAATTGAGACTGAACTTGAAGAGAAAGTAATCACACAATTATTATCAGCTGTAAACTTTGAGATAGATAGTAGATTCGAAGATATAGATGGTACATGAAGTATAGACCTTAATGAGAAAGTTGAGTTAGGAGTTAGAAGCTTACTATGGCCAATGTTCGCAATTTCAAGAGCTTGACCATTGCCTACTGAGACAGAACTCGATCCATTATAAGGCTGAGATTGTTGAAGAAGACTATGATCATTTGTTACATGACTGTTTGCACCACTATCCAAATACCATGTCTCAGGATCATAATTTGTGTTTTGATTATAGGGTGCTGAAGCAGCATTGTGTTGATTATTATGATTATTATTATTCGAATGAGCAGCTAAAACAACACGATTTTGAGCTCTTGGTGAAGGATAATTCACCATATCAGCCCTATACCAACAATCAAGTGCACTATGTCCAATTCTAGTGCAAATTTGACAAGTAGGAGCATTAGAGTTCATACCATAATTTTGAGATGTAGGAGCTCCAAGTATAGATGAATTTTGATTTGAGAATTGTCTTCCTCTGCCTCTATTAGCATATCCTCTACCACGGTTTGAAGGACCACGACCTCTACTAACATTTGTTGCAGAGTTTTGATTGGAGGAAGAGAATAAGGCAGTGTGTTGATGCGAGTTTTCAATTGACTCAGACATTTTCATATGAAGTTCTTCAGATACAAGTAAACTTCCAAGTGAGTGAAAGCTAAGTGTTGAGGATTGGGCATTGGTAATTCTTATACTTGACTTGAATTGATTGTATTCAGCAGGTAATCCTTTGAGTGTATACATAATCACATCTTCAAGAGGTAATGAAGCAGCAGCTGTGTCTAAGCCATCACAAATATCTTGTATACTAGCTAAATACTCAGTCATTGTTTTCTCCCCTTTCTTAAGATTACATAGCTTCATTTTTAGTTGATGAACATGTGTTCTACACTGATTTACGAACAATTCTTCAAGTTTTACCCAAACATCATGAGCTGTCTGAGATCTAACTACCTGTGAAAAGACTGAAGGTATCATAGAGGATAGAAGTGAGACCTTCAGTTGATGATCTTCAATTAGCCATGTCGAGTATGAAGAATCAGTAGATGAAGGTGGAGAAGTTGATTTAGCAACATGATTTAAGTAGCCATGAGCTTCTAACACAGCTTCAAGTTGAGCTTTCCACAACACATAGTTTGTAGAATCAAGCTTAATTTGGACGAGAGATGACCAATTCTGACGAAGTAAGAGTAATCCAGCTGGTATTTCTGCGCTGGATGAAATGTGTGGTGTTGATGTTGAAGAAGAGGTCATGTTTATATGAAATAAGACAGAAGAGAGTCTTAGAGCAGAGAATAGAAACGATTTGAGAAATGCGGAAGCAAAGATCGATGTTTAATTCGAAGAATAGCAAAGCTTCATGAATTTCGCCATTAATGGTGATGAAGAAGCTTGTTTCTTCATATAGGCTCTGATACCATAATGAAATAGAGAAGAGAAGTGATAGAGAGAATAGAAAGAAGAGATATATTGTTATTGATTAATGAATTACGTTTACATCATGTTGGTCAACTATATATACTAGTCTAAGATTCTATTGTGATGCTAACAAACTTATTGTTACAAGTTTGTTAGATTACAGCTGGCTTTACTTGTCACTCAAGTCCCTTATCTTATCAGAAGTTGAATTGCGCATCATTCACCTGTTACTGAGATTTGACAACTCATAATTCCTGTTCTCGAATCAAGTAAATTCCATTAATTACAACCTCTAAACACATGAGTATATTTGCCCCCGAACAAAAAAAGGAGTATATTTGCCCCTAATTATTGCGTCTAAAGCAAAACAACATATTAACCACTATAAACACTATTTTACGCGAAACCTTTAACGATAGGGTTTAGAAAAAAAATGCAATACCGACCATTTTATATCGATATTGGAAAAATATTATAATATATCTAATTGTACTAGCGACCACTGGTGGCACTGGTCGCTATTATTTTCCAAAAAATTTAAAAAATTTAATAATATTCTAATCGATGTTTAATATATAAAAAATTATCTCTTTATCGATCATAGGTATGGTCGGTAAAAATATTATTTATTAATATATAATAATTCTTTAATGACCACGTGTGGGTCGGTATTTAACCTGTCTAATCTAATGGCAGTCTATTTTGCACGTTAAATTTAAGTCAGTATATTTACCGACCAAGTAACCATGTACTTAATGTCTGGTTCATTGGCGAAATCAAGATAGAAAATGAGCACGCGTAAAAATTTAAAGGGTTATTGGGGATAGCTTTTCCGGAAAAAAATCGATAGTTTACACAAAACGATATATAATTTGATTTTTATATTGTTAGATACTTAAATTTATATTTTTAAAATAAATATAAAAATCATAGATGATGAAAGTTACAACAAACATTAGCGGTAGAATTAGGTTTTTAAAAAAAAGTAAAATAAATAATTTAAAATAATTAATAATAAATTTTTTGATTCATTTTAAACATTTAAGGGTAAGTTTAAAGTTTGCTTTCAAACGGGTTGAATCTATTATGATGATAAAAAAAATGGTTGAATCTACTATTGGCTTGGTGGTCGGTAAAAAAATTTAATCCTATCAATCCAGGACGGGGTTTTCATTACATATTTAACCTTTAATCTTCTTTTTTGGGCGAGTTCATTCATTACATCTTATAACTACACCCTCATTACTACATAAGATGATTAAATATTTGAAACTATCCAAAATTGTATTACATTTCTAACTTGAGACTTCGATATCCAATTTTGCGTATTTCACAGCTCGACCCTTAATACCATTCATGTTGCGATTGATGTGATAAACTTTCCAATTTAGGAACATCGTCATCCAATTTCCCATTTCACCGATGATTGGTGGGATTCTTTAGTTAGTTTCCTCTTTTCTTTTTTGAATTCCTTGAATAATTTCAAGGTTGTTTGAGTAGAAAAAGCTACTCGTGATATTAAGGCCACCAGCTGATGCCATCACAAACAGGACGACCCAAGCTTCCCCTTCCGTGCACGATTTGACCCTTTCTTTCTTCATAACCTTGTGGACTATATTACCATATTTATTAACCGCCACTGAAGCAACCCCCGAGGTTTCTCATTCTTTTGTGAAGGAAGCATCGTTCAACCAGGTTATATCTGCTTAGAATCCGGCAAGGATTACAACAAAGTGCATTATCAACTAGCGTATTACAAGCTCACCCACCCAATGTATATCCCATAATCGAACACCCACCACTCCAAACTCAATCTCAAATGATGACTAGTCTTAAGCCATCGTGATTCAAAAGAGGGTCATATGTATAAATTTTAAAAACAAAGGGTATATGCTTATAATGCGACTACAACAAAAACCTAAAGGCGAGAAGGGGGTTAAGAAGGATATATCCTTTAAATATTGTTAGCAAGATAGAAGGAAACAAGAGGATATCAAATAAATGCCTAAATCATTTTCCTAAGTATATGGTTTCATTATTTTTCACGTTTAGTTCATAGATTAAGCAGGTGACCAACTAATTCGGGCCTAACGTTCTACAAACAACTCATTCTCACTGCGTTCAAACTTACTTCTACGCATTGGTCACTAATCTTTTCCATTTATAACTTGTGTTTTCATGTAACATTTTAAGTGTGTTGTGAATCAATTTGAAAGCACCCAAAGTTCTATCATTAACTCTCTAAGATCATGCTTTTGGAGGACATTCTCTAAGTTATACACCGATTCCTTGTACTATTTTTTTTTCAATTTCTTTAAGCGTTAAACACAAAAACGGGGATGAGGAAAACGAGTACCTTTCCCCCAACTTAAAGATGAGTCTGTTGGCTTATTGCCCCCATCGATTAGGTGTTTTAATGTGACAAATCCTCTATTGTTTAGTGTGCTATTTTCACTTTATTATCTTGCACTCTAAATCATCAAAAAGCACAATTGACATCATTTTGATCAAAGCTTAATTATCTTATCCTTAGTAGCTAATTCTCTTACCATTACTTTTAACCTTATCTTATGTGTACATTGAGAATTAGCTTTCATGATCAACAACAAAGTTTCTTAAAATGATGTTTACAACAACTCTCGTGAATAAAGCTTTTCCATCTGAGCAACGAATCAAAATATCATAATCTCCAAGTCAGTAGAAACCGGGTACCCGCATTTGGGAAAACCGGGAACCCGGTTTGGTGAAGCTCAAGTCAACATCAAGTTAATATAGCCGTTTTATAGCCGTTGCAATTAAAACCGGGTACCCGCATTTGGGAAACCGGGAACCCGGTTTGGAACAAAGTTCACCATCAACTTTATATCCGTTGGGGACTTTCTTGTGCTATAAATATGGGCTCTTTGAAGGAGAAACTTACCTCTAACACTTCAACTATCTTACATATCATTCTCCTACAAAGTTAGAGGTCACAAGCTATCAAAGTTAATTATCCAAGCTTGATCAAGAGCTTAATCAAATAAGCTTCAAAGTTATTATCTACTCAAGAGGAGTTTACATGCTTATAGTCATATCTACTCTTTAGGAGATTATCTAGCAAAGTTGTTTGCACCCCTTTAAACACTTTGTATCTATCCTCTTAAGTCTAGGTCTTGTAATAGATAGATTAAGAGAGAATTCAAGTATAGGGAGTATACTTGGTATCCTTGTGTTGAGATAGCACAAGTGTTAGAGTATCGGGAGTATACTTGGTGTCCTTGTGTTGTGATAGCACAAGTGTTTGTCCTTCGTGTTATCGAAGAGGTTGTAAGGGTTATTGTGTTCTCGACCCGGTTAAGAGAGACACGGGAGCTTAGTGAAAAGCTTGAAATCCCAAGGAGGCTTCCTTAGGTAGTGGATGTAGGGAAACCGAACCACTATAAATCATGTGTATCTTTCTATCCCTACTCTATTTACTTTCCGCACATTATATGTTTGATTACTTGCTAGTATTAATATCGTAATAATGTTCATCTAGTTAATCAACCAATTGCCATCTAGAGTAGTAAGGAAATAGAAACTCGTTTTACATGTTAAACTTATATATTGAACCTCTAGCTTATCCTATGCATGATCCCATAAGTGTTTGATATATTAGTTGTCTTAGAAGTTTCTTTCATAAACTTATATTTATCCAAAAGATTTTTTAATTAGGCTTTAATCTTATTAGTAATCCTATTCACCCCCCCTCTAGGACTTTCAATTGGTATCAGAGCCTAACTCTACGTGAATAGCTTAATCGTTAGTAGAGTAAACGATATGGAATCTAATCTTTTGGAAAAGTCGTCTTCTACCCGACCTCCACTTTTTGTAGGAACTTACTATTTTAATTGGAGAACAAAAATGGAGAAATTTATCAAAGCCAAAGATCCCGATCAATGGAGAATCATTATGGAAGGTCCATTCGTTCCATATAAAGAGGAGTTAAATAAAGCAAGAGTTCTCAAGTCAAATCAAGAAGAAATAGATTATGATGAACCCACCAATGAGGAGCTCACTCAAAATGAAAAACCGACATGGATCGTGAAAAGTACTAATCGTATTCCCGAACCCATTCCACCTCGGTTACCATAGTAATATTCATTAAAGGTGTTGAGCGTCAAGAAAATTGAATTTTATGCAAAAGGACGTTCAAACCTCTTAAAAGGAAAATACGGTGAATTCTCTCCTTTCTTCTTGTTGTTCTTTATGTTCTATTATGTGCTTATGTGTTTTATCCTCTATGTGACATATCTTGCTAGTATTGACCTTTTCATGCTTTAAATTGCTTAGTTTTCACATTGGGTCTTTTTGTCCTTTTTAGAAAATATAGGGGTCTTTTTGCAATAAACCGTTTTTTCTATTTTCGTGATTTCCTTTTTCATTTTTTTTCTAACAAAAATTATTTTGGGAGTTTTATAACATGTCTAAACTATTGGGGAGGTTTCGAACTAGTTTCGGGTGGTTTTTGAAAAATGTCTTTTTCCTTTCTTACCCTTCTTAGTCGAGGAAACCGGGTACCCGGTTTTGGTGAATGCGGGAACCCGGTTTCGAGTCTGTGTAAAATCCGAACTAGTCAAAACCCTTGGTCTTTCCTTTATTCATTCACTTTTCCAACTCGGTTTCTCCTCTTTCTCTCTCAAAAACGAAAACCCTTCAAACCCTAACTCCTCCATTAAACCTTCATCATCTCCTTGGCCATGGCTTCATCTTCCAAAGCTTCTAGAGCTTCAAGGGCTTCCAAAAACAAGAGAATCATTGATGAAGAAGATGAAGATATTGAGATAGACCCAATATATGAAGATGAAAAAGATGATTTAGAGCTTGAAGAAGAACCCACAAGACAAAGAATGGTGAGGAAAAACATCAAGATCCTTTGGGGAAGATCAATTTCATCTCCTTCACTTAGTGCTTCCATCTCTTTGGTAAATGGCTCAAATTCTAATCTCTTCCATTTATTTCAATTCCAAGGATTAGATTTTTTCCTTTCTCTTGAAAATAAGTCTTATGAATCCCTTGTTAATGATTTTTACAAAAATATCCATCCACTAGATTGTGATTCTTGCACTTTAAAATCAATGGTTTCAAACAAAAATCTTTCCATTACTCCAAAAACCATTGAAAAAGCTTTTAAACTTCAAAATAGTGGTTATGAGAATTTTATCGTTTCGGGTTGGAATAGAAGTAAAGAATTGATTGATATTCCTTTGAAAAACGAGGTTGAGGCTTTTATGTCGTCGAAAATGTTTCAAACCCATACTCAACCTTGGCTATCGAGTTTATTTACTCCGGATATTCGTTTAGCACACAAAATTATCTTGTTTTGTCTTTTAGGAAAAGATAGGAAAGATGGTACAATTGCTCCTTATGAAGCAATCCTTCTATTTCATCTTTATTCGAAAAGGCCTATCAATTTTTGCAAAATTTTCATTCGTAACTTGGATTATCGTGCTCATTCGAATTCTACTCTACCATATGGTATTGCTCTTAGTTATCTCTTAATCAATGTTAAGAAAATATCTCCCTCTCTTGACCCTCGTGATTTTGAACCAATTTGGAGGTTTGATATTCCTTTTTTGAAAACTATGAAAATCTTCGTTTACAATGGAGAATACATTGATAAGCATGTTTTTGATCATCTTCCCGAAAATCTTCGAAAAACTATCTTGAAAAATGTTGGTCAAAATATCACTTCCTCGGGTCCCACTATTGAGTCTCTTAACATTCCTTCCCGTGAGGTTATGCCTATTAATCCTCCTCCGTCTTATACCACTTCCCGTTCAAAATCTTCCATTGGTTCTTCCTCAAATGTTGCTACTAAAGATGATCTTGATAAAGTTGAATCTACTTTGTTGAATGTTATTAAAGAGAGATTTGCGGAAATTAAAGGTTGGTTTGAAAACATGAATAATCGTATTGAGGGGTTGAAGAATGAAGTTTCATGTCTTCGTGATGATGTTGGAAATGGAAGAAGGTCTAGGAGCCGCTCTCCTCGTGAAAATCGCTAAATCGTTCTTGTTTGGGTGTTTTAGTTTAATCTTCATTTTACTTGGCTTTTATGTGTTTTATCGTTGTTTTGGATTAAGTATGTGATGTTTATGCTTTAATTGCTTTTGGGTCCGTGTTTTGGACATTTAGAATGTTATTGCTACTTGGTTAAATTTGGATATTTGGTTTAGGATGCTATGTTTTTAACTTGGATATTTGGTTTAGTTTATTATGTTTTATCTTGAATGTTGTTGCTTCTATTTTTATGCTTTGGATGTTATATAATTGAAATAGGTACTATTGCTAACATTTTCCTTGATGATATAGGTACTATTGCTCTCTTATCCTTGATCTTATTCTATATTGCTTTTTAGTCCCTATAGTTTGTTCAAATCTATCTTTGTTGAAAATTGCACTTAGGTCCCTAAAAGATTTTTCAAATTGCTTTTGAGTCCCTAAAACTTTTTGAAAAATAATTTTTATCCCCTATGCTTTTCAAATAATACACTTTACCCCTAATTTTCTTAAAAATGATTTCAAACATTTTTTTAGGGAGAAATTGTAGATCATATTTTTTACAAAATTGAAACAAACTCTATGCATTGTGTAAGGGGGAGTTTTTTTGCTAAATCATATTTAAAAACTCAAATGCTTAGGCTAATCATTTATCTAAATACATTGCAACTAATCGTTTGTGTTATTAGAAAGCATATGAAATGAAAATCTATCGATCAAGGAGTTGGTAAATAGTCTCTATCTCTTAGCTCTTACAAATATCTATCTTTGTGCATCTCTTTCTAAAAATTGTTTTAATCTCTAAACTCTTGCACTTTCTTAGAATCTTTGTTTAAAATCTATTCACTTGAGTTTTAGCTCTTCTTCCTTGTTATGGTTTATACATGTATTTCGTCTTTTTGATGAAGACAAAGGGGGAGAAATATGTGCACTAAAACTTTCAAAACTTGCACTTTACAAAACTCACAAATGCATGTCTTTTTCATAAAAATACACTTTGACTTAATGCTTTTTGTGAGGGGGAATTTGACTCCATATGTGTTTTAGTGATTGATTTGTCATCATCAAAAAGGGGGAGATTGTTGGCTTATTGCCCCCATCGATTAGGTGTTTTAATGTGACAAATCCTCTATCGTTTAGTGTGCTATTTTCACTTTATTATCTTGCACTCTAAATCATCAAAAAGCACAATTGACATCATTTTGATCAAAGCTTAATTATCTTATCCTTAGTAGCTAATTCTCTTACCATTACTTTTAACCTTATCTTATGTGTACATTGAGAATTAGCTTTCATGATCAACAACAAAGTTTCTTAAAATGATGTTTACAACAACTCTCGTGAAGAAAACTTTTCCATCCGATCAACGAATCAAAATATCATAATCTCCAAGTCAGTAGAAACCGGGTACCCGCATTTGGGAAAACCGGGAACCCGGTTTGGTGAAGCTCAAGTCAACATCAAGTTAATATAGCCGTTTTATAGCCGTTGCAATTAAAACCGGGTACCCGCATTTGGGAAACCGGGAACCCGGTTTGGAACAAAGTTCACCATCAACTTTATATCCGTTGGGGACTTTCTTGTGCTATAAATATGGGCTCTTTGAAGGAGAAACTTACCTCTAACACTTCAACTATCTTACATATCATTCTCCTACAAAGTTAGAGGTCACAAGCTATCAAAGTTAATTATCCAAGCTTGATCAAGAGCTTAATCAAATAAGCTTCAAAGTTATTATCTACTCAAGAGGAGTTTACATGCTTATAGTCATATCTACTCTTTAGGAGATTATCTAGCAAAGTTGTTTGCACCCCTTTAAACACTTTGTATCTATCCTCTTAAGTCTAGGTCTTGTAATAGATAGATTAAGAGAGAATTCAAGTATAGGGAGTATACTTGGTATCCTTGTGTTGAGATAGCACAAGTGTTAGAGTATCGGGAGTATACTTGGTGTCCTTGTGTTGTGATAGCACAAGTGTTTGTCCTTCGTGTTATCGAAGAGGTTGTAAGGGTTATTGTGTTCTCGACCCAGTTAAGAGAGACACGGGAGCTTAGTGAAAAGCTTGAAATCCTAAGGAGGCTTCCTTAGGTAGTGGATGTAGGGAAACCGAACCACTATAAATCATGTGTATCTTTCTATCCCTACTCTATTTACTTTCCGCACATTATATGTTTGATTACTTGCTAGTATTAATATCGTAATAATGTTCATCTAGTTAATCAACCAATTGCCATCTAGAGTAGTAAGGAAATAGAAACTCGTTTTACATGTTAAACTTATATATTGAACCTCTAGCTTATCCTATGCATGATCCCATAAGTGTTTGATATATTAGTTGTCTTAGAAGTTTCTTTCATAAACTTATATTTATCCAAAAGATTTTTTAATTAGGCTTTAATCTTATTAGTAATCCTATTCACCCCCCCTCTAGGACTTTCAGAGTCTTGTTCCCATGACTCGAAACTAACTCAAAAAATTAAATTCAGAATCATACACTGTTGGGCCCGGGTGTGTGATAAAAAATAAATGTGAAAAGTACACACACCTCGGAAACCAATATTAACTCTCTGCAAGTGTACGGGTCGTTACAGGTAATAAGTAAGTAATACGTGTTCGTTCTCAAGGATTTAGGTAGTTACTCTAATTCACGTTTAGTATTAGAATAAAGGGTTTTAAGTGTTTAGATTGATAACAATTAAATTGAATGTATGTTTAGCTAAGGATGCTAGTAAAAATTTATCCTACTGAATTGCGTTTCTAGGCATAAGAGTGAATTGGTGAATGTTATTATTAGCCAGGATTCTAGTGTTTCTCTAACTCCCTTCAGGGTAGACTTAGAGTATAATCTTACACACCAATGGGATATCAGATGAGTTTAACTCTTACCCTATTGACTACCTAATGGAGAATACCATTAGGTTCAATGCCTCACTCTAGACGTGTATACATTATATCAGCAATTGACCCCCCTGACTTAAGGTGCAGCCAATTACGACAACTTCCGACTACTTAGCTACGGTATGTGTGGTATTTTTACAAACGTATAAATCAATGGAATATCCTAATCCCGATTCAATTAAATACAACTATCACAAATTCAATTAACAACAAACAATAATTAGTCGTTCTTACAAGTATATCCTAAACAAAGTTTAATTAAGTATAATACAACCTTTGAATTAAATAGCATACAATAATCTATAGAAAAATTAAAACTAATACTAATTTACCCAAAAGGTTTAGAGAGGGAGAAGCATAGACATGTTGCAGTGAAACTCCAGCACTGTTTCTTCCTCCTCTAGATCCTCCTGGTGGCGTCTATGGTGGAAATTCTTCTTGGAAATTGAGCTCTGGTGACCAAAGGACCACTTTCTAATGATGGGAGATGATATTTATAATTTTTTAAAACATTATTGGGTCATGGGATAGGTTTAAATGACCTATAGCCTATCCAAACAATCGTCCTCCTTTAAGAGTGGACAAGTTCGAGTTACGCAAGCTGTAGAATGCATAACTTCTTCGTTACAGCTCTGAATTGCAAAATCTCAGTGGTTGAGCGACCATGATTCAGAGCCCTATACTGATATATAAGGGCTCGTCCAAATTCTCCGTCAATCTCATGTGGAATCGAACACAATTCACTTTCTAATTTTGGCCGGCAATTCTTTCACTTTCTAAAAATGGTTTTTGTCGCTCCCTCTTGAGATGATACTTTTTATATACTTACATTAATTACTTGTCAACGATCTATACACTTGCAGTAGTTAGCTCTCTTGAGGTGTATATGTTACGTTATTTTATCACACCTTGGGAGATGACAGATACTATAAAAATAAATGTGGATGCAATTGTAGGCCTCATAGTGTAACAATAGAGTTTGTTGAAAGAAACCATGACGGGGTCGTTGTATGCAACCATATGTGCCTTGTTTCCCTGTATTCTATGTTTTTAGCTCCCATTCCTTGCCATCAGGATTTGTGAACAAGTCGGTCGACCTATGACCGTGTCACCATCGAGAGTGATAGTTTAAATGTGATCTAAGTTACCATGTGCACCCACCATTGTAGCTGATGTCTCCCTTTTTTTGAGATAAAAACACCCTTAGGAAACATCATTTTAGGTTGAAATTGGACTTAGTTAGTTGATTTATAGTCATATTTTTCTATATTGCACTTTCTTCCTTCGGATTTTAATTACTTGTCCTTTTAGAGCTTTTGTGTGTTAATTCGTGTGTTTAGTGTGAAGTTCTTAGGTATATGAATGCTAGGAGGCATCAAGATGAATAGAATAAGTGAAGTTTAAAGTCTGAGATCAATAGAAAGCGTTAAAGGAGCGAAAAACATCAATTTAGGGAAGGTGGAAGAATCCTGGAAACTGGAAAGTCATAACTTGTAGCTCGTACTGAGACCAAACAGTGCAGATTCTGACTTGGTGGTTCAAATGAAAAAGATGGGCCTATGATTTAGAGAAATTTGAGAAGTGGTTAAGTGGATTTGGACTTACGATTCAAAAGTTACATCCTTTTTACTAGAGTGGTGTTAAATAGTACAAGGTTAATTAAACGGATTTGGGCCCTTATCATTTAATTAAGCCCAAAGGTGGGCCTAATCTATTTTCAACTATATATAAGGGTTTTTAGACCTCTTAATTCAGTACGATTAATTTTATTACTCAAATTTAAGAGAGAGGTAAAGCCTGATACGCTTAGAAGTAAGAGTAGAAGCTGGAGAAGACTATTCTTCCTCAACAACAACTCGACTATTTCACCCATTAGGTTAATGTTAGTTTTAGTCTGTTTTAGGAATTATGTATTCTTTAATTTCTATTTTGTTTTTATATAAATTATGAGCTAAATCTTACATACTTAAGAATCGCAATATGGGTTGAACCCTAGTTTATTTAATTTAATGTTTTCCGAATTTGGGATTGTTTCAATTGAATTAAAGTCGCGTATTTCTATATTGACTATTATCTTGCACTTATTTACTATTTTTGATTTGGAAAATTAGAAATAGATTTTAGTAATTAGGTTATTAGTTAGTGGCAAAAATCATCCAAAAGGGGGGGGCGGGGTGTAATTACTGAACTAGATTATAGACGTGTGATATTCGTCACTGAGCCTGGCGTCCTTAACTATTCGCGTAGCCATTTAAGTTAATTTCTTAATCATCTAAAAGTATCTTTATTGTCGCCTTGACGGGGTCAGTAATACCGTAGGATCGCCTCCTAAGTCTACCCTGACGGGAGTTAGGAGGATATTGGAGTCCCGACTAATATGAAATACCTATTTTACTCTTAAAAGAAAGCATCAATTATATGAACTTAGGTGATTCCCTAGCGAGACTAAAGTATATCTCTCATCTTTGCGTAATCCTTTCAGTAGTTTAATTTACTTTACTCTAGTTTTTAATCTCTAGTATAATTAACATTCTTTTGTTTATCATTTAATATTTATAAACCAAAACAAATATCTAATTTATTCATTTCTGCAATTAATTCTACTCTTATTTAAACATATTAATCTTACCTCGCAATCTCCGTGGAGACAATAATCCTGATTTACCCACTTATTACTTGAACGACCCGTACACTTGCAGTTGTCGCATCTCCTCTTTAGTGTTGATTTGTATAAAACTCTAGTAGTGACCAGTAGCTAAGTGTAAAGTTTTGTTAATCTTGAAGGATATACAAGTGATAGTTATTGAGTACTCTCATATTCATATTTGATTGATTAGCAGATCAGTCAACAAGGCTAGATTGGGTCATAAGGTGGATTGTATACCATGTTTTGCCTTTTAATTAAGAGTTTTCTTGTCATCGTCTGACCTATCTCTCGAGATCCTTCGGAAGTTGGGTAATTTTTTTTTTATTTAATATATACACGTTTATTGAAAGAAATAAAAGGAAACTAAAGGGTTGTTTGTTTTCACTTAATGAGATCTTAATCTGAATCGTTAAGATACTAGATCAATAAGACAGTTTTTTCTACCCAATTTAGATTTGAATGACTTTTTATTATATGTCTCGTCAAGATTTCAAACTTCTAGCTCATTCAGACTCTACCTCTTAAATAGATAAATTTTATCCAGTATTTATCATTTTAAAAAAAAAAGACACGTTTACATATGAGATTTTAATTTGATTCATTAAAATACTGAATAAATAAGATAGTTTGTTTATTTAGTCCAATTCGGATTTGAATGACTTTTAACTGAGACGTTTCATAAAAAATTCAAATTCCTAAATTCATTTAAACTATGTGCTTGTTTCGAAGTGTTTTTTCGGAAAATCATTTAAAGGTGCTTCTAGAACTTTTGAAGTATTTTAGACCCTGAAAAACTATTTTATGAGAAACACCAAATATGTGCTTCTTAAATAAAACACTTAAAGTGATTTTAAATATCAAAATTACTTTTCATAATATAATTTTAAATTTAATTTTAAAAACATTTTTTTACTCTAAAATAAGCACTTCCAAACGGGTTCTATGTCTCCTAACAAAATAAGTTTTATATTGTGTAATGCTATCATCCAAATATCACTCATGTTGTGTATTGTGGATGGTCTAATTATATAAGAGAGAGAAAAATAGTTAAGAATAAAAAACAATATGAGATAATTTCTAATTAATTCCAAACCCCAACAAATCGTGTTTAAAAAAGTCCAGCCTAAACGTTTGGATGAATAAGGTCCAAAATAAATTTTTAGCCTTATGATATACCTAATATAGCCTTATGAATTATAATAAAAAAATTATAATAAAAAAATATATATACAACCTGAAACGTTTAAAAAGAAAGAAATGTCTCTTCACCGTTACATTAAAAAAAAACATCTTCACACCAAGCCGCTCACCGACATAGAAAACCGCCACCATTATACACATCTTCAACCTTCAACACAAACCTTGGCTAAACCCAAAAATTGAGTCCACCAAACACATATCCCACCCCATCATCATCATCATCATCATCGTCATCAAACACTTCCCACCAAGTCACCATGAACCATTATACACAATCATCATCATCATCATCAAACACTTCCCACCAAGTCACCATGAACCATTCTACACCATCATCATCATCAATAATGGAAGAACTAAATTAAGGTAAAAAAATAATTTTTACATTCACCTTCTCAGCAAACCTTTTGCACAAGAAAGCCACCACATGGACATTTTTCAATCATCATCAACAATCCAAGAACCCAAATTAGGGTACAAAATTAATCTTATTTCTTCAACCAAAATCATACTAAAAATGAAAATTCTTCACTCATCATCCCACCAAGCCTCCTAAAAACCACCAGCGGCCATTCTCCACCATCACCATCAATAATCGAAGAACCCAAATTAAGGTTAAAAATTATACTGCATAACATCATTCGATTAATGGGCTCACCATTCGTTTTGTTTAATGGGCTCGCCAAAAAATTAATCTCATTTCTTCACAGCAGCATTCGAACAAAAAATAAAGTTCTTCATCTGCACAAGAAAACCGTCGCTAGGGACAATTCTCCACCATCACCATCAACAATCGAAGAACCCAAATTAATGTAAAAAATTATACATTTCTGCGCAACATCATTCGATTAATGGGCTCGCGGTTCGATTTGTTTAGTGGGCTCGCTTCATTTTGTTTAATGGGCTCGCCAGCGCTTGGTTAATGGGCTCGCTGTTCGCGCTTGGTTAATGGGTGCCCGTTCGTTTAGAATCTATTATTCTGACGTGGACGGATTTACAGAGTCTTGAGGTGGTGACGTGTAATAAGATTAAAGATATTGCTTCACTGTTTTCTACTCTTAAGGTTTTGAAATGGAGACCTGATACGAAGTCTGTATTATCATCTTGAGGGTACTGGTATGGGAAAAAGAGGACATAAATTTTTTAAGAAGGAAAGTCATGCTTGGTATTTAGAATCGAAGCTTCTTTATGGTCGATCAAATGGACGTGCTTGAGTTTTATATGTTCTGCAATTGCTTAATTGCGTCAGATCTGGAAATTGTAATGTTACTTTTTGATTGATGTAATGTTAATTAGTATATTGAATCTCAATTTTTTTCATTTGTGGATGTATTGTAACATATATGTCGATACAATTCTTTGCGTATGTCTGTAACTGTGTATGTATTGATGATTATTCATTCTTTTTAAATTTTAATGTAATTGGCAACGATTTGTGGTGCTTAAGAGGTCTCTGAGAGTTTATTATTGAGGAACATTCAGGGATTTTCGAGGTGGAGGTGGAAGAAGGCTGAAGGGGTGGAGATGTCATCTTGTTAGGGCTTACATTCGGAGCTCTAGGGAAGAAGATGAAGTATATAAGAGATTGGGTATGTTAAGACCAAGTGTCCGCTTCGTTTTGTTTAATGGGCTCGCCGTTCGCGCTTGGTGGGCACACGGTTCGCGCTTGGTTGATGGGCTCGCCCGTTCGTTTGATGGGCTCGCCGCCAGTTTGGTTCACCATGACCTGCTCTCTCTCTTCTTCATTCTCCAGATTCAGATTGAAGGGTGTATTTTAAGTATTGCAGGTCGAACTCTCTTTTAAAGGTGGATAAAAAATTCATTAAACAACAAAATGGGCTGTATTTACATTATAAGGGTATTATGGACCAAGAATATTATAAAAATGGGCTAGACTTGCTAGAAAAAGTTATTTTAACTATTGACCTTTTGAATTAATCACCCTTAAATTATTTAGGTACACATTATAGGTAATATTTGGATGATCAATTTTTAAAGAGTAATGATATATACCACCCAATTACCACCTATGACGTGGCATGAATTGTTGGAAATAAATCGTCAATCAAATCAAGAAAATAAATAAATTAACGATTTTTAGCCAACCATTTCACGGCACATAATGAATAATATAGTTGGATGATATAATTTTGGGTGATATATATCATTACTCTTTATTAAATGGTACCATCGTTACTTTTTATTTGGGGCAACGCCCAATTAATTACGTGGAGAAGGTAAGTATTCCCTATTAATTACAACTTCAACTTAATTCCCGATTAAGCACAAAATAATACCCAATTACCAAAATATCCTTCCACTTATTATTAATTACTTTAATTATATATTTTATTAATTATAGTTTAATGTTTATTTATTTTTTTCAGATTTTTTTTTTAAATTTTTTTTTTCGACATTTTTTTTTCGGAAATAATTTTTCGGTATTTTTTTTATTTTTTATTTTCGAATTTTTTTTATTATTTTTTTCGAATTTTTTTTCCAAAGATTTTTTCATTGTGTGTACTAGAAACTAGGGGTGTGCGCGGGTCGGTTTTGGATAAAAATTACTCAACCCACAAACCGCCCGTTGTTGTGCGGGTTTTGAAAATGAGACCCGCACCCGCCCAATCCATTATATAAACCATTCAGTTTCGGGTTGAGCGGGTTGCGGGTGCATTGCGAGTGATTTAGTTTAATAAATGAGCCGAAATTGATCCATAATCATTCGGCAGGATTATATTACAAATGCATGTTGTAACAAAAAATATAGTTTATGATACTCATATACATTTTAAATCATCTATGATTTTAAAAAATATAAAATGAGATTTTAGAAAAATAAAAATATGAATTAAACAAAAGATTGAGATAATATCATAATTGAAATGAAAACAGATTCATTTGAAAAAATATATTTGAAATACCAAGGGATTTAAAAAATTTAAAAGGGAAGGAATAAAAAAAGAAATATAAAGTGAGAATCACATGACCATACAAATTTATTTGAATAAAATGAGCAATACAATTTTCTCTAATAATTTATACTACATGGTAATCGGGTATGCGGGTTTGCGGGTTTCAAGTTTAAAATCCGCAACCCGCAAAAAGTGTATACTTTTTCTAAAATGTAAACCGCAACCCACCCAATAGAAAACTAACCCGTATTATTTCGGGTTAGTGTAATCGGGTTGGTCGGGTTATGCGGGTTTTCTAACCCGATGCACACCCCTACTAGAAACACACAAGTCCATAATGTTTTGTGTTATTGTAACTCACACATCAAGCAATTGTGTGTTATATTAACACACAATCAGATGTTCAGACTATTTGTACACTATTATCTATTACTGTGTACAAATATTCTGTATATCTTATTCTGTGTTCCTGCAACACACAATTGTTATTTGTGTGTGTTTAAGCAACGCAAAACTGTAAAGGACACATAAGTCCATACTGTTTTGTGTTACTGTAACTCACACATTAAGCAATTGTGTGTTACATTAACACACAATCAGATGTTCAGACTATCTGTACACTATTATCTATTACTGTGTACAAATATTCTGTATATCTTATTCTGTGTTCCTGCAACACACAATTGTTATTTGTGTGTGTTTAAGCAACGCAAAACTGTAAATGATAAACGCATTGTGTGTCTTACCAACACAAAACCCATACTGTTGTGTGTTACTGTAGCACATACTTCCAGCAATTGCGTGTTGCATGAACACATAATCAGCCTACATGTACATTATTCTATACCTTTGTGTACAAATATTCTTTCTATCTGATTTTGTGTTCATGTATCACACAATTTGTTATTTATGTGTGTTTAAGCAACTCAATATTATACATGTTGGGTGTTCATGCAACACACAACACATATGATTTTGTGTTACTTTAACACACAATTATCATATGTACTAATCCTATATCATGTTATTATGGAAAAAAAATCGGGGAAAAAAATCTCAAAAAAAAAAATCTCAAAAAAAATATTTTCGAAAAAAATGAAAAAAATAATTATTTAAAAAAAGGAAAAAATAAATTCAGAAATTAAATATAAATACAATATAAATATATAATAAAATAAAAAACCATATAAGGGCAATAATGGAAGATAAATATGACTATGTGTTTAATTAAGAATTAAGTTGAAAATTTATGAGTAAGTAGGAAGTAATTTCCTCTTTCCTCTTTTTTTAGAATGAAAAGTGAAGAAGTGTAATTAATTGGGAATTATTTCTTTTTATTTAACTATTTATTCGATTTTTTTTTTGTTACATAGGAGAGCCACTTTGGACTCAGAGTCATTGACTCGGTTCAAACCTGCACCACTAGATTGGATGACCAAAGTTCTGACCAGTAAACTAATCCCATCTGGTTTATTTATTCGATATTCATTACTCAGTGCATACAAAAACAAACGACACCAAGTTAAAAGAAATTGAATATTTATTTCCCATAAATTTGACAACAAAATCTATTAGAAGCAGCTCACACACTTATCAAATTTACAATGGACTTGCATGATCCTCTAGCGAAAATTAAGCCACGAACAAACTCTTAAAAAAAGAAGGCCAAAATTACTCGAATTTATCCACTCTTATATTTGCCCTAATATTATAGTTCGAGCGAAAATAATTATAATAATTCTTACCACTACAAGTGCATACATGGCACTCTTATGTTTTCCCTAAAATTATAGTCGGTTTCTAGGTTCACTTTGCGTATAAAGACACGCCCATACATATATTAATTTGAACAAGTGCATACATGGCAGTGTGTATGTATTGTACATGTACGTATACAATTTGCTGAAATTTGATAGATCTAGGGAATTTATGTTCATTTCCTTCCCATTTCGTGATTCTTTATTTAGTTTAGGTAAAATGCGTTTGTAATTGCAGCTGAGGATGATTCAAATAAATTCATAATTTGTAAACATGTTTGATGAAATCATAATGAGGTAGAAGATTTGGTTTTGTTAGAAATCATGTGATTATATTATAATTATTGTTATAATAATGTGTAGATTTTGAGGTTAAAAGATGATTAAATGGAAGGGGATTCAGCTAGGGACGCTAGGGGCACTATCATTATCAGTGGTGTCTTCTGTTTCTATTGTGATTTGCAACAAAGCTCTCATTTCCACACTTGGTTTTCATTTTGGTGAGACTCATTCATTTTATTGCTATGCATGTGAGAGAATTTTTGGAATTCTTACGATTTCATATTACGATCATTTCAGCTACAACATTAACAAGCTGGCATCTCCTGGTTACATTTTGCTCTCTTCATGTAGCGTTACGGCTAAAATTATTTGAGCATAAACCTTTTGATAGAAAATCTGTCTTGGGATTTGGTATATTAAATGGAACATCCATTGGCTTTTTAAATCTCAGTCTCGGTTTTAATTCTGTTGGATTTTATCAGGTTACACTCTTTAATTTCCTCTATTCTTGTTTTGGCTCAATGTATTAATTAACTATTCATACTTCTTCTATCTCTTGCATTGTAGATGACAAAATTAGCCATCATCCCATGTACAGTTTTACTCGAAACACTTTTCTTCAAGAAAAAATTCAGGTTGATTTTATGTAGTGTGATTTTATTTTTTAAATCTTTTTTTTACTAATCTTGTTTTAACACCACATGCAGTAAAAATATCAAGCTCTCACTCACCGTCCTTTTATTGGGTGTTGGAATTGCAACTATTACTGATTTACAACTCAACATGCTTGGTTCAATTCTATCTTTGTTTGCAATTGTCACAACTTGTATCGCACAGATTGTATCCTTATTTTACATACTTTGTGGTTAGTTATTACTTTTTTACCCTTACCCTATGGTTTGCACTTAATTCTCCATAAAATTCAGATGACTAATAACATTCAGAAGAAGTTCAAGGTTTCGTCAACTCAATTGTTGTATCAATCTTGTCCTTATCAGTCATTTACTCTGTTCATAGTTGGACCTTTTTTAGATGGCCTTCTCACAAATCATAATGTATTTGCTTTCAATTATACTTCTGAAGTATTGGTGAGTTTTCAAAACATTTCATGCATGTATCATGCTCAATTAATTTAATTAATCATGCTTTGATTGCTTTAAAATGACAGGGTTTCATTGTTTTATCGTGTTTAATATCCGTGTCTGTGAACTTCAGTACGTTTTTAGTAATTGGAAAAACATCTCCAGTTACTTATCAAGTCCTGGGACATTTAAAAACATGTCTTGTGTTAGGGTTTGGTTATATACTTCTTCGTGATCCTTTTAGCTGGCGCAACATTTTAGGAATTTTGGTTGCTATAGTTGGGATGATTCTATATTCGTATTATTCCATTGTAGAGAATCAAAATAGGGATACTAAAGCTTCAACACAATTGCCCCAGGTCTTTTCTTTTTCTTCTTCTTTTAAGTATATGTGAAATTAATTTACTAATCATTTACTGTATTTATTGTGATTAAAGACTGACAGTGACGTAGATCCTTTATTAAGAGTTGAAAATGGAGATGGCAATTTGAATGAAGTCATTGTTAACAAATCTGCACCTTGGAATTCAGGATCTCGAGGCTTAAAATCTTATTAAATGTTGATTAGATGATTAATTACCCTTATTGGGGATATAGATACATAGAATAGTTTTAGCGAAAAGATTACAACCTTCATATATGGAGGATTATGTACTTACTCAAGTGTAGGACATTTTAATTACCAAAAAAAAAAAGTGTAGGACATTTATTGTACGGTTCTATATGTGGACGATTATTTTTCTAGAAAACCCCAAGGAAAATTGCTTACAAATAACTTTACTTGAATCACTTTTTGTAGTGAAATTATAGCAAGCTACGCTGAAAAGATTAGGGAAATGAGTTTATAAGACCCTAATCCTATCTATAATACACCCAACGTCCCCTAACCTAATCATAGTTAGCCGTTCAACTAAAATGTCAAAAAACCCAAAAACCCTTCCTCTTCTCTTAATCTAGGTTAGTCGTCCAACTAAAATGTCAAAAAACCCAAAAACTCTTCCTCTTTTCTCTTAATCACGGTAAAACTCTAAAATATAAACTAAAATCCTACTATAAATCGGATCACGATCCCACCCTTTCTTTCTCTTCATTCTCATTATCCTATCCTCCTTCTCTCTCCTCTTTCCTCTCTCACAATTACATCCTCTCTCTCTCTCAAGAAAATTCACTGCCACCGCCACCCCTCCCCTCCTTTTCCTCTGTCCTATCTTTGACTTCCCACCAACAACGTACCCACGCCTCCCTCCATCTTTGCATCAAGCCTCCCTCCTCCTTTGCACCAAGCCGATCTCACCTTTCCACCAACGAACCAACATGTTCCCCTATACAATAAACACGGTGCCATGGGTGGACCTTCTCTAACGTCGCACCAACACGCCCCCCTTCACAAGAACCCCGCCGTCCGTGGCCTTACTCTCTCATGCACAAGAATTCAGCCGTCCCTGATGGCCTTCACCGCCATCGCACCGCGGCCGTTCATGGACCATTCTCCACCATTATCAAGGCCAAAGAGAACTATCGCCGCCTCTCCTCCACCTTCGCACCCAGATCTCGCCTTTCCACCAACAAGCGCTCCGATTTGGAACACAAGAAATCTTCCTCCCTTTGTGGTCATTCTCCATCATTCAGCCCGTGAATCGAGTTGGGTCATGGGTACAGCCCGTGAATCAAGTTGGGCCACCTTCGCACCAAACGGATCTCACCCACGGGTAGAGTCTGTGACCGCGTATGTCATTCTCCACCACATCTGCACGCTTTTGTTTTTTGATTGGGCCATGGGGACAGCCTACCGTCGCCTTTCGTGTACCATTTTCCACCACCAACAATCATCGCTGCCGCTCGCCTACATAAGAAAACCGCCACTGGAATTTTTGATAAGAGCTTTCATGATGTTTTTTGTTCCAATTCAGCGAGTGTGAAGAAATTTGTTTTTGTTCTTTTTTTTGGTACATGGGTAATCTGGGATTGCTTGCGCGCACCACGATTATTCCCACGGGGATATACACGCCTCCCCATGTATATTCCCAGGTAAATCAAAACTAGTTTACCCATGTTCAGGGAGGGGTTCGAGCCTTGTGCCTCTTACTTTACACCCCTTAGGGAGGGGATTCAAACTCTAGACCTCACCTTTAAGTGTTGAAGAAATAATAAAACTCTGGCCAGTTGAGCTAACCCAACTGGTTTTGTTTTTTCTTTGTTCCAAAATACGAGTGTGAAGAGATTTTTTGTTGTTTTTTGTTCCAATTCAGTGAGTGTGAAATTTTATTTTTTGATCCAATATTGTGAAGATATTTCTATTTTGTTTTTGTTTCTGGTGGGTATAGCCTAAGAACCATTGTGAAGAGTGCGAATTGATTTTTGTTTGTTATTGAGCCATGAGTACAGCCAACTGATGTAAAAGGACGTAGTTTGGGTCATGGGTACAACCCACTGCACATAACTGCTGGAGATGGTCTAATTGGGTCAATACACATCTAGGTATTGTGCAAAATGGGTCCGTACCCATCTAGTTATTGTGTGAGATGGGTCTGTACCCACTTGGATCTTTACATGAACAACTATGAATGACTTAATAAAATGTAATACACGACACAGGTCCGTACCATCATTGTTTAATTTACGAAAATGGGCGCGAGTGTTAATAGTTCTGAACCCACCGAAAAAACTAAAAAATTCTCTTTTCAAACCAACAAAGGGTATAAAATTCAAAATCCAAACCAAAAAAATTAGAAATAGGACTTTATAGAATAATTTTTTAGTTAGGACTTAAAATATAATATTACAATATTTTGAGCTCTATTTTGTATTTTCTTCTAAAAGATCTTATGCATTCCATTTATAAAAAAAAATCTCTTCCGTAATGGTTGGTTCATATGCTTTCTCTCTTCTCTAATGGTAAAGAAAAGTTCTCCGGTTTAATAACTATATCAGGTAGTTTATCTTCTCTAATGGTAAAGAAAAGTTCTCCGGTTTAATAACTATATCAGTTAGTTTATAGACTATTAGGAATACGGGAAAAGTAAAATCTCATTCTACACTACTATATTTTACTAGTTTTTCTAATTTGAACATCTTTTATTCTCTTTTTTCTTCCAATTTATACCACATTTTTTATTTTTTTTCACAATTTTGGTCACAAATATTCTTTTTTTTATTATACTTACATTTTTATGATTAAATGGATAGTGGTCAATGACACATGTTTTTTCCGATTACTCCAATTTGATGCTTGTTAAAAATAAGTATTTGGAAAAGAATTTTCCAATACATTATAGTCAAAATTGAGAGAAAATGGAAAACGTTCAGTAGAACAGCCCAAAATGGAAAAACGTCTAGTACAAATTATAATTTGGGTCATAACTATACAATGCTCGGATAAAAAAAATTGATAGATACAAGCCGAGAGCACAGACACGTAACATTTGGCATGTATAAACCAGGTGGAGTGCCATGAAACAGACACGTAAACTTGAACAAACAAAAGTCACCGTCTTCATATCAACATCGTATATTTTATGAGATAGAGACTAGATACAAAGAATTGTATATCTATATAATAGGGAAAGAAAGTGCATATATCAATATCGATCAATGGCTGCTAATCTGCAAAAACTAACGCTGCCTAATCTCCCTTACGAGTATGGAGCTCTTGAACCGTTCATTAATGGGGAGATCATGAAGGTTCACCATCAGGGTCATCATAAAGCTTATGTAGAGAACTTTAACAAGGCTCTTGAGCAGCTTCATCAATCTATTTCACAGTCTGATGCTCCCACTACTGTTTACCTCCAAAGCGCAATCAAATTCAACGGTGGAGGTATATAATTATATATATGTACTCCATATTTGCATTCACATCATCTATATTATTCTACCTTTGATCTTCTTCTTATTTTTTTTAAAGGTCACATAAATCACTCTATATTCTGGAAAAATCTTGCACCTCCTAATGTAAGATTACTTGTTTTTCTTTCCTTTTCGATTATAGTTGATACTTTGAAATAAAGTATGAAAATTGTATGTATAATATAACCTGTATTTCTCAGAAAGGAGGTGGTGAGCCTCCAAAGGGTAGATTAGCTTCACTTGTTGAGCAACAGTATGGTTCTTTGGATGCTTTAGTCAAGAAAATGAATGCAGAAGGTGCTGCTCTTCAAGGATCTGGATGGGTGGTAATTAATTAACTCAGAATCCATATTTTAATTTGTTTTTAATATCTAGTTTTCTAAGTTTTGTTTGTGCACATGCATGTTTACGTGGGAACTGAAGTGGCTTGGGCTGGATAAAGAGCTGAATAGGCTTGTGGTTGTAACCACAATTAACCAGGACCCACTTGTGACTAAAGGTGTAAACTTGGTTCCTCTGCTTGGTATAGATGTTTGGGAGCATGCATATTACTTGCAGGTAATTAATTAATTAAGTATCTACTTACTATAAACATCTGTTCCTACAGTAGATTATGTTTGTAGGAATTAATGTAGTTATTTACGGACTCTAAACTATAACATTATGTTTGAAACATAGATACAATTTGGTTGACAATTGTTTTATTGCAGTACAAGAATGCAAAAGCGGATTATCTGAAGAACATTTGGAATGTTATGAACTGGAATTATGCTACTGAGGTTTATGAGAAAGAGTCTCGTTCTGGGTAGACTTGTTTCATGAGGAGAGGAGAGGAGAAAGCTTTTGAGATGTTGATAAATGTAACAAAAATAAATGGCCCATGATGATCTTGAATACAAAATGGAAGAGGCCCTTTTTTATATGCTGTAATAAAAGTTCCTGTGTGTAATTGCACTTCTCTTTATAAATGTACGCCCAGAACAACACTTTTATATACTATTCTGTTTTTAAAAAACCAAAAAAAAAGGGGAAATGGATGTACCCTTCAAAAGGGAGATTGCACCAGCCGGGAATCGAACCCGGGTCTGTACCGTGGCAGGGTACTATTCTACCACTAGACCACTGGTGCTTGTTGATGAGTTTGATTACTTAATAAATATCACATATATCTAATCATGGTTGCTTCCACCAGCAAGCAGACTGTGAAGTCCATTTTATATGTCAATTTCTTGATAATACTGAGACTTGAGAGTGACAAACGCAGCATTCAGTTCTGTCAATAAACAACACTAGTGCTTTATGTTTGCCAAACTATAACATTTTGCTTAAGTCCACAACAGGAAAATCAAGCTTTTGACGACTTCGTTTTGGCCTTTAGACGACCCTTTTAAAGTGTCGTCTTATCTTTGCCTGCACTTTATACCATAGTGGCCTATACTTGTGTTGCCAATGTTATGACTACACTTTGGTAGGATAGTCGGCTATTGAGACCCCCTTTCGCGGCCCCCTTCCAAAACAGTAGGCAATTGAGACCCCTTTTCCCGACTCCTTCCAAACTAGAGTAGGCAATTGAGACCCCTTTCTCGGCTCCTTCCAAACTAGAGTAGGCAATTAAGACCCCTATTCCCGGCTCCTTCCTAACTAGAGTAGACAATTGAGACCCCTTTTCCCGGCTCCTTCCAAACTAGAGTAGGCAATTGAGACCCCTTTTGCCGGCTTATTTCTAAAATAGAGTCGTCTATAACGCTCCTATTTCCCAGCTCACTTCTAAAAGGAGTCGCCTGTTGATACTTACACTAGAGAACATCAAAGCAGGCCTACAAAAGAATCAGATAACAAAAAAGTAAATACCCAAATAATTGCACTATAGGTCCCTGTGGGGTGCATAATGCAACTAGCAAAGAGTAGGTTAATGAATCATCCCTGTTAAAATAAATTGAAAATTAATTCTAGTATGGTCCCTGTATTTTGCAATAAATACACTGGATGATTCTATATTATGCAAAACAAGATATTAATTGCATTGTAGGTCCCTATAAAAGGCAAAATGAGCTATTTTGAATAAATTGAACTATAGGTCTTGATATCTACCGAAAATGCACTGGATAACCCAATATTATGCAAAACAAGACAGTAATTGCAATGTAGGTCCCTATATTTCGCAAAAATGCACTTTATGTCCCTATAATATGCAAAATAAGATCCTCTTTTAAATTAATTGCACTATAGGTCCCTATATTATGAGAAAACTGCACTAATATATTATGCAAAAATTGCACTGTAGGTTCTATGTTATGCCAAAATAGCACTATATATCCATGTATTTATGCAATTAATGCACCAAGGTCACAACATTATGCAAAAAATATACTATTGGTCCCAATATTATGCGAAAAACGCACTGTAGGTCCCTAGATTATGCAAAAAACTGCACCACTGGTACGCAATTCATTTATTTTTATTTATTTTTAGAAGTAATTACACCATACCTCAATTTCGGCAGGAAATAAGCTTCTAACATCATGTAATTCAAATCGAGAAGCTATTAATTGTGGAGACATTATACCCTACAAACATGCCCACATTAACATAGAATTATTAGAAAAATACACAAAAATATTCGGGACTAATATGTAAATAAATGAGATTACTTACCCTAGTAGTGAGTAAACTAGTTCCCAATATAACAAGAAGAGTACACGCAGAAAATATTTCGGCATTTTGATTCTCTGCAATTTGTCTATACATTGGTCTAAGAAGCTGCAAATCCAAAAAATTAAAGGGAGTGAATAATTCAATTATAAGAAATATAAGGGACTTATAATGCAATTAACTTAACTCTTTAACTTACCAATCTTCCAACAGCTATAATAGCAGTAATTGCAACAACAACATTCACAGCTGCTAAACCAAGTGCTTCAGCTATTCCTTGAAAACCAACCTAAAATTTTTACTTTAATATTACTAAAATAAGCACTAATAATTTAGTTACCGTATATTTGATTAATGAAATGACATATTTACCCCTCCTTTAGAAGAAGTTGGTGAAAGAAGAGGTATGAGTATGAACAAAACCACCACTGGTAAATCCTGAAAAATCAAACACAATGTAAAAAAAAGTAAGGACTTATTTAAAAAAATTGCACTTTAGGTCCCCATATTTTCAGTATAAATCTATACTGAAAAGTAAGGACCAATTTTTTAAAACTAACATTGGGACCTGAAGTGCATTTTTTTTGCAAAATATAAGGATTTACAGTGTAATTTTTGCATAATATAGGGACCTATATTGCAATTAACTAAAAATATAGGGCAACGTACACTTATTTTCAAACCATAAGGGGTAGGGTACCAGTTTTCCAAGCAATAGGGACTTAAATTGCAAAAAAACAAAAAAGAAATATGCTAACCTTACCAATCTCAGAAAGATCGGGGACTTAAACACGCAATTTACACGCTTCAACAAGGAGCTCCTTTAGCTGTTATAATAAATAAGATTAAAGGGTAGAAAGGTAAAAAAGGTAAAAAGGTAAATTTTGTCTGATTAGTGAGATACAAAATGTTACCTGATTAGAGTGTCCCTAGATTATACTGTAGCAAAAAACCAAAGAATACAAATCATATTAGATGGCACCAGAATGAATGACTTAATTAAAAGAAAATCAAAATTTTAATCTCACACCGAGATAAGGTTTTGTAGCTAGCCCATTTCCACAGGGATTCTACCCAAGATCTTGTTGAATGACATATCACTGAAAAAGAAAAAAACGTGAATTCGGATCATATAAAAATATAGTTCAGCTCCAAATATATAGTATTATTATAGCAGAACTCACATTATCGAAACCTGGTCCTGAATTTTCCACGGGCTCGAAGAAAAAATATTCCCAAAATTAAAAGTCTGTAAATCCAAAATTAAAAAGATTGGTAGAAAAAGAAGTTTAACATATAGAATCAAAGAAACAAAATCAGAAGAACTGAAAGAGTTACACAAGACTAAAACAAATCTTCTTGTTTCCCTACACTAAGATTTTTCAATTATACTGATTTTGTATATTAAACATTACTTATTACCATGTCATACTCAGTTGAATTATTAGATTATCAAATGAATGACTGAGTGACTAGTTTATCTAGAAGATATGGGACTGTGATAGAAAACCTACACCTAAATTACTAGATACATATGGCACAGAAGCATGCATTTTTTAAACAAATTAAAGAATGAGTAATGATATTTGTCACCCTTTTTGTATCACCCTTTTATCACCTCCTACGTGTATGCTTACATGTACCAATGAATTGACTTCTCTATCTTATATAATTTTTCTCTATCTTTTATTCAAGGAAATCAGAACATATATATAGAAGGGTGATAAAAGGGTGACATGAAAAGGGGTGACATATATCATTACTCTTAAAGAATATGCAGTAAGTACCTTATTTTTAACCTCCTTCACAGATGACTCAATTTTTTCTCCTTTGCATTCTAGTATAGTAGACTAGTTATTTCTGTACCAAAACCCCGAATAAGAACAAGCCAACCAAAAAATATATATTATGTAAGCTAAGATTATTAACCTTTGGTAGAATTAAACTAATCTTTGCTCGTTTTTACTGCAAAGCTTTCACCAGTTTTATGAGTGGTTAGAGGAAGGCGTCTCCTCATCAACTCAGTAAAAGAAGTTGTGTGTTCATCCCATTCTCAAATAAAGCCATAGCTTTGTACAAGGAAGAGCCTTTAAGGTATCTGAGTATTTTTAAAGATTTAATATATATTAAATCTTTAAGCTCTGAGGATTTGAATTTGAAGCTGCAGACCCTCTAAAAAGACATTTAAAATATCATTATACATGCTTTTCTAATCTTTTTCTTCAGTCCCTGTATACGAAAAATTTATACACATTCTTCTCAGAATGGAAAATTAAAGAAAAAGTATATAGACCAAAGATGGAAAAAAACCTATATCTGTTGTGAGACAAAGAGTAAACCTTAATTAACGCAATAAAATTCAAATCCTCAGAGCCTATATCAGATAGCTCCTCCAAGAATTTCATGTGCATTGACTTTAATTCAGCTTCGATAGTTGGAGCAGAGAGTTTACATACAGTGTTTAACGCAAAGTCCAAATACTAAAGTAGTACATGTCTAGTTTCCCGGAAGTCAGTACCTAACATAAAAAAGATAAGTATTATAAACAAAAAAAATACAGTATTAACATATCTAGTTTCATATACATACATACGTAAGAAAGAATACAGTATTACAGTATTAAAATATCTAGTTTCATATACAAGGACCTTCCATGAGTTTTGCAGCTATATCCTGTAATTAGGAACATCTAAGCAAACAAACATTATGCTTCAAAACTTATCCACCACAAAATTAAAAGATAGAAAACTTAGAAGCATAAACATGCATCCCAACAGATCATATTGGAAGCCTAATGATCATGTTTTAAGACCAACAGAATAGTAAGTGTTAGCATATTCAACTAATCAATTAATTTAAAATAAGAAAAATGTTTAAATCAGGGAAAGAACCATGAATTAACTTCAAGGGGTTGATCCTGATGTATTTCTGAAGTATATTAAACAATCACTGTATACTTGCAACTTCCGAAACCCAAACAAGGGGACTAAAGGTGCAATTCATCCAAAAGAATACATAAAAAATAATCCATACTCAGTGAGAAGTTTTATCAAACACATTTTGTAAATTTTGCAAAGTAAATATCTTGAGAGAATAGAAAGCGATTGACAGTAGTTAGTGTCCTAAATAACTTGCTAGATATAATCAATTTCAAACTAAACACAAACATAATACAATTTTAAGGAATTATAAAGAAAAATCATCAGGTGAAATAAAATTATTTAAAAAACATAAAACTAATCGATAAAAGAGAGAGGAGCAAGAAGTAGGAGTTAATTTGCTACCTTGATAAGACAACGCCTTGTAATCTAACACTTCACTCCAATGGAATGCCCTAAAATCAAATTCAAACAATTTATTTGCTTTCCATAGAATCCAAACCCTAGCCTATCATTTAAAAAGCAAATTGAATTCATTTTGATTTACTCTCATATTCACTTCTCAGATTAGATTATCAGATGTTTCGAATACTTCTCTTCAACATTCCTTTGATCGGCTTCTCTTCCAATACTTTATTCAACTTTTCATAGATTGTCTTTGTGATTTTAGCCCCGATCAAGGTGTCATTGAGTTTGTGCGTGGGATAATGTCTCCTCTTATGGATTACTGAGATTGAGAGAGCATGATTAATTAACAGAGAGAGAGAGCATGAGATGAGATACGAACGTGTGTTCAATTGATTGTGGCCTAGCTGAAATTGAAGAGAGAAGAGAAAAAAGATCGGTGACAGAAGGAGAAGTAATAATAAAGTAGGATATTTTGGTTTTGTATAAAAAAGAGAAAAATAGTTTAGTGTTTGTGTTTTAGAAAGAAGTAAAAGCCGACACATAGTAATAGAAAGTGGTTATTTAAAAAATAAATTTTTTTTAGCAGCTATTTATGAAGGAGTAGGGATAAAAAGGTTAGCAAATCCTAATTTTCTTGTTGTGGTCTAAATGATATAATGAAACAAGAAATGTATTTAGAAGAAATACAGAATTGATATATATATATATATATTATTATATATAATGGAGTTAAGATTGACTTGTCTGGCATGGCTTGAGTGTTTCTCAATTTGGTAGTCTAACAAACAAGCAAATATGCATTTAGTGACGAATCAGGATTACAAATTAGGGCCAGCTTATGGTTGAAGGAGCAATTTGGTAGTTTAACAAACAAGCAAATATGCATTTAGTGACGAATCAGGATTACAAATTAGGGTCAGCTTATGGTTGAAAGGGTTTGGGGGTAGTTGGATTTTTTTTTTGGTATTTATTTATTTTAATCATATATTAGAATCAAAAATAAATTAAGTTTATTTATTATATCAAAAAACAGTCGCAAAGTAAATTGTGATAGAGTTTATAAAAAACCCTAACAGCTCCGAAGAAACAGGAAACCTTTTTCCGCCATCGAACAACACACGGTCATGGAACCGCTACCACAGCCACCGCCGGCCTTGCCGGACGGCCAAAATGAACCGGAAACTCAACCTAGACTAGAACAGAACGACGGACAAGCCACCATACAACCCGAAGACGTCAACATGGCTGAGAAACCTAAAGAGGATTTTCCCCCATTGCTGGATACGATTGATCAGATGCGGCTTGGGAAGAGACATATCATTAACTCTAGGTTTTTCATTTTCCACTTTTTAGCTTCTTGAAATTTGTTTTACACCTATGTAAAAACTTAAGTGCATCATTTGACATGGGAAACTTGATGAATATTAGATGTTGTTTTAATTTAGAGTAAATATCACTTTTGCCCCCTGCGTTTATACCTGATTGACAGGTTGCCCCCTAACCTTTAAAATGCGACTAGTTACCCCTTAAGTTTTAATTTCGTGCCCCGTTACCCCCCTGACTGTGTGTTCCGTCCATTTTTGCCGTTAAAAGTGACGTGGCATTTCCATGTCACCTTTTTTCTTTTCTTTTTTAATCCTAATACTAATTAAGTGTTTAATTAACTTAACCTAAGGGTAAAAAAGATATTTTATAATAGTTTTTATATGAAATATAAATAATAAAATAAACCCCCCACCCCACCGCACCCCCTACCCCCCTCCCCTTCTTCTTCTTCCCCTTCTTCTTCCCCGATCTGACCTGCAACTTAAAAAAAAAAGGTGAAACCATCTTGATCAGATTGAGAATTTAGAAAGATTCGTAGCCTAGTGAAACCATCTCCCGCTCCTAATTTATCATACTCTTCCATCACATTAGTGACGTCATCATCATTCACTACAGAAACTAATGCATCGAGATCTTCATCAGGTTGTTGATATTTCAAAACTAAAGCTCCTTCGTATAATTCACGCATCTTTAACATAAGATCTTCGAACATGATTTCACGAGGAACACTTACAATACGTGTCTCACCACCAACGTATCTAAGCTTACCATCTTGTGGACGAGGAAGTATACTACCTGAAAAACTACATAAGAATTTGACTCGTTGATTTTCATCGTTAGAACTTGGAGCAGATCCAGGGGTCATTGTCGGACTATCCATTAAATACTGAGGATTTTCAGATTGCAAATCTGATTTACTTAAACAGTCCACTTTTTTTATTACACATTAGTTGTTATATCACCATCACTCCCTACACTTTGACTTTCGAAACCCTAGCTTCTTCCACAATGCAAATTATTCAAATCGATAGCTTTTTTCACCGCTACAGCTAATAAAAACATGATTTTTTTTTTAAGTTGCAGGTCAGATCGGGGAAGAAGAAGAAGGTGAGGGGGGGGGGGGGGGGGGGTTAGGGGGTGCGGTGGGGGGGGGGGGTTTATTTTATTATTTATATTTTATATAAAAAGTATTATAAAATATCTTTTGTACCCTTAGGTTAAGTTAATTAAACACTTAATTAGTATTAGGATTAAAAAAAATGTGACATGGAAATGCCACGTCACTTTTAACGGCAAAAATGGACGGAACACACAGTCAGGGGGTAACGGGGCACGAAATTAAAACTTAAGGGGCAACGAGTCGCATTTTAAAAGTTAGGGGGCAACCTGTCAATCTGGTATAAACGCAGGGGGCAAAAGTGCTATTTACTCTTTAATTTATAAATCCCTCCTTTAATAGGCTTCCCACATAGTTTGCAAATGACCTTATTTAAATCACTTAGATTTTGACACTCGCCCCATTCTCACGCTATATCACCAGAGTTGCTTATCAAAGCACTAACATGGATATGGTGGAACTTGAAGAATCCTTAATAGTGGCAATAAAATAACAAAAAACAATAGGACGACGATTATTAGACGAATCGAAGAATTAAAGACAAATATTGCAAACATGAAACATCAGAATATTAAATTACTGATCGGTACCATTTACCGGTTAAAGCATCAGAAAATGTCATTTGACTATGATCAGAGCATTTACTTATTGTGTAGATTGCACCATTGGTCCCTGATCTATGCGAAGTAGCAAAATGTACTTGTGTTGAAAACGATTTAAAATAATATATACCAATTTGTGAATCTGCCTCTCAGAGGGACAACAGTGCAAGTTTTAGGAATGACACTGTTATATATGACAATTTCACATAACAGTAACACATGGACCAATAGTGCAATCCTATAATTTTTTGATATATTTCTTGTTATACTTGTAATATATAATGTTGAATATGGTTATGATGTCATATAAAGATGAAGTAGAGAAAGATCCTGATGAGGATAATTGATAGCTGACATTAGAGAGATATCGAGCAAATCCGTAAAAAACTTTACCTACACAAACCTCTAATTACAACACCTGGTGCTTAATAAGGTCGTAATGAGTCAAGTAAGAATCGGTGGGCAAAGACTGTTTTCGCGTCTGATTGATGAAATTGGTCAAGCCAGTGAAGTAGGTTTTACCTCATCTTCTATTATCACCAGCTTTATCTGGTTGTATGCTCTGTTGTAATATTGTTTCCATGGCCAACCATTCTCCTTTCTTATTAGAATTTGGGATGATTACAATAAAAGCTAATTGTATATTGACCTATACGTGATTATAGAATAAAAATAAAATGGTACGCTTGAAGGGGAGGGTATGCTACCCTATTGGTTCTTTCTACCCATACGCGAGGCGCCGTCCTAACTTTCCCTGACCAGTGTATTGATTGAAAGGCATGACCGTACAACCCCAACCAAGGGACTAGTTATTTCCCGTATGTCCCCCATAATTTTCCGACATGTTATGGTGACCATATTAACTATTAAAGCTGATTTGCTACAAGTTGTTTATGTGGTTAGATAGAACAAGGTTTAAGGGGTACACATATCACAAAGCCTTGCAATGAGCACAAATCGAACTATTCTTTTGCTTTTTACTCAAAAAATCAAGCGTTGCACGTGTTTACAAAGTAAGCGACACTTTTTTTTTGGGTTTGGTCAGAAGCGACAATATCACTTTCAAGTGGCCACCCTAAAATATATGATCCGCATTTCTTTTAAAGATAACTTCCCACTTTGATGGTGGAGGAAGTGGAGAAAGTGGGAGAGTGGTTTATTAACAGCTAATAAACCAACTCTCCAGCTCTATAAATAGAGCCTCTCTTTCTCACAAAATCACAACAACACAACAGACAACACAATCATAAGCGTACAATTCTTTTCTCTCCAAATCAAGAATACAACACAAATAATTCTGAGACATTTAGGTTGTGAAAACAAAAGGTTTAGTTCTAGTAATTAAACTTACGACCAGATAGCAGAAGCGATTCATTCCAATTCAATCAATTACAAGAAGGCTAGAATTCAGGACTCTTTATTCCAATCCGCTGCGTATAAGGTTTGTCTAATAAACCTTCTTGTTTTATATTCAAGTGTAACAATTGGTATCAGAGCGAGTTACTCTTTTGAATATATGAATGTTGAATTTTTTTTTGAGCAATTTTTTTTCTTTCTGTCGAACAAAAAAAAAAGAAAAGGAACCTATATATTTTTTTTGAAAAATCGAAACACATGTTAGGGGATTCGAACCCACACCACCTAAGCCAGTGACTAGTAGCCTTACCAGATTTCCTACCTTAAGTTATTGTTAATGAATAGAGTTTCTAGAATGATACTATTATTATTTTTTCTTGTTTCCTAATCAATTTTGGTGTATTATTTTTACCGTTCTTAATTTTTCTATATGTAGAAAAATGGTGTTGACACGATTCAGGGGATCACGAGCAGCAAGGTTTGAGCAACTGATAGTGTACAGATGGCTCAATAGGAACGTAAGAAATCCTAATGGATCATCAGAGATCCATAGACCAAAAGTTGCAAGGACACCGAAAGAAAAACAGTCATTGAGAAATAGTATCAAAGAACTCCGTTATAAGAAGAAACCTCATCACACCCTAGTGCAACATGTGGCAATTGTCAATAGGTTGATTCAGGATGTCATAAATTGGGGTGATATCATATGTGAAGGACATAAGGTTGAAGTTCTTTACAAATCTCTACCAAGAGAGATGAAGAGGGATATCGAAATCTTATGGGAGTATGATTTTCCGGAGAACTATGTTCATGGGAGACAAGCTACATATGAGTGGCTAGTCTATGCTTTGACTGAATCTCACTTGTGGAGGCACTATAATAGTTCTACTAGGTCGGATCAGTGCAACTGTGGAATACATTATCGAACTATTAGTGTTGATAATTATTTTCCAATTAGACTCTATGAGGAAGTGAACTTTGAGCAGTCAATTCCTAAATTAAGGTTTTGGATATGAAAGGCGTATGCTAGTTAGGACTTGCAATAGGTAGTTTGCTTAGTGGTTTGTTTTTCCAATTTTTTTTAATCCCTGTTTGTTAGGAATTGCATTAGTTGCTTTAATTCAGTTATTTCTTTATTGAACATGTATTTCATTTATGTATGAATTCAACTAGTTTCTTTGTTTTTTTTATGTTATTAGTTGTTTATATTCATACATTTTCACTCTAGTTATGTTAGAGTAAGTGGGAGTTCTTGGAGAACTTATTCTTTGCAGTTAATGAAATTGATTGAATCATTAAGACAAACAAAATATGGTGGTTCATGATTGGGAACATAGTGAACTTTCTTTATCACTTATTTTGTTATCTTTCTTATTCATTCTATTTGCATTAATAGCATTGGGTAGTTAAATAATTGTATGTATACTAATGAAAAATCTCTTACTTTATAAGAAAATGACAACCGTCATTGATAATCTCAAAGGAGACATAATGAATGGTGAGAACTATACCCTGGTAAACTCAAAATACATTATGTTCTAGAGGAACAAGAATTCTTGAGGTTATTAACAATGTCATGGCTCAGCCTAAGGAAGGCATCGCAGCTCATGGAGGCTTATGAGAAGTGGAAAAAGAGATATACCACTACAAGAGGCATCTTGATAAGCTCAATGTATGACGATCTTGTCCATGAGTGTCAATAATACCCCACTGATCATGAGATGTGGGACGCTCTTAATGAAAAGCACAAGGGTACAACTATGACTAAGATGAGTCAATTGATCATTAAGTTTGACACTTACAAGAGAAAGCCTAATCAAACCAAGCATCTTTGGGAGATGTCTAATATGATTAGGGAACTTGGACTGCAGGTCATAACTTTGCTGATGAACATCAGGTTCAAGCTGTGATCCAATCTCTTTCAAATAAGTGGGAGCATTTGAAGATAATCTTGACTCAAAATGTGACGTTGGAAGATGAACGTCTTGAAGCAGTTAAGTCTTAGGATCAGACTTATATATTGCTGAGTCAAGTTCCCACAAAGGTTCTTGCATTAAGTGCAAGAACAATGGAAAGAGAAACGAAAATGAGCATGCTTCCAAGAAGAACAAGAATGGTGGTAACAACGTTTTTTTTTTAAGAAAGACGAGAGTAAAGTAAAATGCTATAATTGTGACAAGATAGGTCACTTCGCTCGCGAGTGAGGATAAAGATAGCAATATCATTTACTTCATATAACTTTACATATGTTACCAGTACTGTTTGCTAGTTGATTCTAATCCTTTGTGGACTATGGATTCAGAAGCGACAGACCATGTAGCCTAAGACCAAGAGGCATATGTAGAGTACCATCTAATTCAAGAGGAAATGTGATGAATATAAGTTAGGAGACAACAACAAGGTTGAAGTCAACAGATTTGACACTTGCAAGTTGAACTTGCGAGGTGGTCAAACCTTATAACTACATAATGCACTTTACACACCTGAAATTCGAAGGAATTTTGTCTTGGTCACTGTTCTTCTAGGATTAGGTTTTAATATGAATTTTTCATAACAATCAAGTAGACATCTATTATGACGTTAAGTGTTAAGTTTTTGGTTTTATTTCTCATGTTTTAGTAGTACTAGATGATGATAACTCATTTAATAGTTATTATGTAAGTAGTTGCTTTTCTACTAATACTTCTTCTATTAATTTTAACGTAGAAGAAAAGTATGAAATGCTAGACTAGTTCATACTGGACAAGACCGTATGAATTTGTTGGCTAAGACGAACTTTTTGGGTTCATTGACTAGAGTCAACTTGCCAACTTATGAAAAGTGTCTAGCAAAATAAAGCAAAACGGAAACCATTTTTGAAAAGGCTAAACGAGTCGAATACCCATTGCAGATAATTCATTCAGATATCTGTGACCCAATATATGTTAAAAATAGTCGTGGGGAATATTATTTCATCAATTTTTATAGATTTCACTATTTTGGGTTATGTCTAATTGATTTTTCATACATCTGTAGCATTGAAATTTCTTATGATATATTTCAATGAAGTAGAAAATCAGTTAGAGAGGAAAATGAAAACCTTAATCACGTGAATATCTATTGGATCAGTTGAAAGAACTGTGTGATGAAAAAGTGAGAACTCTCCTAGAAATGGTTAAGTCTATGATGGCATAAGCTAATCTGTGGAGATGCCTTGCCTACTGCTAGTTATATACTTATCCAAATACCCACAATGACTGTTCCATCAAACTCCTTATGAACTACTTGTGACCCTAGGGTCGGCAGGTTATGTTCATGATCTATCTCATAAATATGGGAAGTTAGGTCCAAGAGGCAAGAAGTGTATCATTATTAGATACCCAGATCACTCTAAAGGATATGTGTTTATTGGTGAACATAACGATAGGGGTCTTACTGAAATTGAGTCACGAGATGTCACATTCTTAGAGAATAATTTTCCTAGCAGAGGTGAGGTTGACAGAAATTCTATTTTATGTGAATTAAATGAGATTCAGGAAGATGATATGCAAACAAATGTAACACCTGATGAGGTAACATATACTCAAGAAATAGAGACAGACACTCCTCTAAATCTTGAGATGGAAGAAACCATTGCATCATCTAGTAATCCTATTTCTCAGGATTCTCAACTTAAGAGAAGTGCTAGAGGTTTAGTTCCTCGTCGTCGATTTGAAATTGAAGGAGAAGTCTTTATGATAACTCCATAAGACGAAGAAGAACCTAGATTAGTTAATGAAGCATTCTCATGTCCTGCTAAGAATTAATGGAAGAAGGCAATGGAAGAAGAAATGGAGTCGATGAAGAAAAACCAGGTATGGGAACTGGTTAATCTCCCGAAAAGACGTAAGGGAATAAATGGGTTCTCAAAATAAAGAGGAAACCTGACAATTACAAGTATAAAGCTCGCTTGGTAGCGAAAGGCTCTACTCAATGGGAAGGAATAGTTTTTGAGGAATTTTTTTTCCTGTTGTTAGATTTACCTCAATACGTCTTATTTTTAGCTATTGTGGCGCATCTTGATCTGGAGTTGCACCAAATGGATGTTAAAACTACATTTCTAAATGGAGATTTAGAAAAGGTTATTTTCATGGAACAACCCTCGGGTTTCGTTGCAAAAGATCAAGAGAATAAAGTGTGTAGATTGTTAAAATCAATATATGATCTTAATCAAGCCTCGAGACAGTGGAATTTGAGATTTCATGAAGTCATTTCATCAAATGGATTTGAGATGATAAGTGAAAATCACTGTGTTTATGTTAAATGTTCCAAGAAATTTTGTGATCTTATCTCTATATGTAGATGACATCCTATTAGCAGGGGATGATAAAGAGTTTATTCAAGCTAATAAGGAGTTGCTAGCTTCTCAATGTTATATGAAATATATGGGAGAAGCAAATTATATTCTTGGTGTTAAGATTAGTAGAGATAGGTCTAGAGGACTATTATCTTTGTCTCAAGAACCTTAAATCATGAATATAATTGAGCGCTTTAGTATGAATAAGTGCAATTCCATTGACACTCCTGTAGCAATTGGAATAAACTTAACTCTCGACATGTGTCCTAGTACTCTAGAAGAGAAACATAAAATGTATACAATGTCATATTTTAGTTCATGGATAGTCTTATATATGTTATGATGTGAATTAGGCCAGACATATGTTATGTGGTAGATTTAGTTAGTCATTTTAACTGAACCCAGGACAATAAAATCCGAAAGTTGTGAAAAAGATATTGAGATATCTAAAAGGCACTATGAATTATGCATTTGCTTTCGAGGAAATAGATTACACCTAGAAGGATATATTATGCTATTTGGTATAGTGATATATATGGGGGTAAATCTACCTCAGGTGATGTATTCATGTTGAATAATTGCGCAATTTCTTGAAGTAGCAAGAAACAAACCTGTATAATCTTTGTCCACAATGGAAGCTGAGTTTGTAGCATGCTTAGCTGTGGTTCCAGAGGCTGTTTGGTTAAAAAGGTTATTATGAACATTTAGGATTCTCAAACGATAGTGGGAGTCCCGTTATTATACATTGCGATAGTCAAGCTGAAAAGGCTTGTGTGAAAGCTCCTAAGTATCACAGTATGACCAAACACATTGATATAAAGTATAACGTTGTTAGAGATATTATTGCACAAAAGGATGTTGATTTGCAATACATACACACACGCAATATGCTTGCTGATCCATTCACAAAGGATATCCCAAGGGATATATTTATGGATATGTTAAATCTATATGATTAAGCAAGATATAATGTATGAATATTGCGAGTTTATGTGCATTCATGTATATATTTTCATTAGTATGTTTATTTAACTGTTTATTTTAATAATATCATGTTTGATATATATTATAATGCGTGTAATTTTTGAAGTATGTATGTCCTATAGACTGAGATTGGCCCTATCACACGGGCAATCGCCTTTGGCACAAGAAGTGCGCAAAGATGAGACTGACTCATAGTAGTGAAGAACCCTTAAGATAACTTGAGTTAAGATAGTCGCCTTAACTAAGTGTTAAGATGAGATCATAAACATGGATAAACCATGTTAAGCTTATATTATGATCGAAGTAGAATCCCACTATCTACTTTGTCTATAAGAGCCAGATATGAGTTGCTTGATTGATTTCATAGAAGGGTTGATCAATCGAAGAATTCATCTTAGTCAACGAGGCTTGTCTAATTATATATCTGTATGGTATTTATAAAATTGTGACATACAATTGGAGCTATATGAATAATACCATAACACGTGTGTCATACCACGTGTGCTTTCGACCAGAAGGAAGTGAAGAGTCGATCCCTGTCTCTTCATTGTGTGATGCCTTCAATATTGTGCCCTTATTACTTTTTACTATGTCTTGATATTTTGATTAGGTGTATGCTACTTTGAACATACTACCAATGATCATGAATGATTCGGTCTAATGGGGTATGTTTGGGAAAGCAACCTAATCAACGTAAAAGGATATAAGTGTAAAGGGAAGACTAAAATTCTGTATCAAAGTGTGTGCTTGCAGGTACCGATCATGTACGTCAATTTGGACTATGACATGATAGTGAGACACATGAAGTTATGTCAGTGAACTCTTTTGATCACATAAACGATGTGATATAAATTTAAAGGGGTCAGAGTTACTGAATATGATACAATAAATTATTAGTCTGGGGTACTACAAGATACATAAGGAATGAGGTTTCATTTGAGCAACTATGTACCCTAACAGGTTATTAGTAACGTATGCTCGTATGCTTGTCGGTCGCACGACCTATTTTGTCAAGTATGATGAATTATTCTAGAAATGTGTATGTGAGAAGATTTGAGAAATATTGATGTATGGTGCATTGAAATGCATGTTCCTAAAGGGAATGATTGTAACTCCATCATGTGCGAGTGGGAGAATGAAAGAAATAAAAAAAAAGGTTTTTATTCCCATGTCACCCATGATGGGAAAGACATGAGCGTACAGGGAAGTTATCTTTGATAACTTCCCACTTTGATGGTGGAGGAAGTGGAGAAAGTGGGAGAGTGGTTTATTAACAGCTAATAAACCAACTCTCCAGCTCTATAAATAGAGCCTCTCTTTCTCACAAAATCACAACAACACAACAGACAACACAATCATAAGCGTACAATTCTTTTCTCTCCAAATCAAGAATACAACACAAATAATTCTGAGACATTTAGGTTGTGAAAACAAAAGGTTTAGTTCTAGTAATTAAACTTACGACCAGATAGCAGAAGCGATTCATTCCAATTCAATCAATTACAAGAAGGCTAGAATTCAGGACTCTTTATTCCAATCCGCTGCGTATAAGGTTTGTCTAATAAACCTTCTTGTTTTATATTCAAGTGTAACAATTAGTGATCAATCTTAATTGATCATCAAAGCTTCATAAACGAAGCAAAAACTTGAACAAGAAGAAAAGTTGCAGAAGAAGAAAAAGAGAGAGAATGAAAGTGAAAGTAGAGAATCTTTTCTTGTCAGCTTTCAATTACAAGTGTGATGTTATATATATACAACATTCTAATCAAAAGCTGTAAAACGTAACAAACTAACTAACTAAGTTTTCTTAATTATGTTTTAGTCCCTGCACTGTTTTACTCTATCTTTTCTAACTCTATTTTATCACACCTTGTACTCCAAGAGCCCCCCTCAAGCTGAGCATGGATATTAGAAATGTTCAGCTTGGACAAATTATGATGAAAAACAAGAGAGTACAATGGTTTGGTGAACATATCAGCAAGTTGGAGGTTTGAAGGTATATGAAAGAGCTTGATTACTCCAGCTTGAATTTTTTCTCGAGTAATCTTGCAATCAATGTCTACATGCTTTGTGCGCTCGTGATGTACAGGATTTGTAGACATAGCAACTGCTGACTTGCTATCCGAATATCCAAGAGCTGGAAAATCATGTTTAAAACCATAATCTCTCAAAGCATAAAGTATACATTGGATATCACAAGTAGTAGCAGCTAATGCTCTGTATTCAGCCTCAGCTGATGACTTACTTATTGTGGTTTGTTTTTTGCTTTTCCATGAGATTAAAGAATCTCCTAAGAATATACATAAACCTGTAACACTCCTTCTAGTATCCAAACACCCTGCCCAATCACTATCACAGTAGGCCTTCAATTTTATCTCAGAAGAAGAAGAGAAGAATAACCCCTGTCCTGGAGTCATTTTGATGTATTTAAGAACTCTTTGAGCTGCATTCCAGTGATTTATAGATGGATTTGACAGGAATTGGCTTAAAGAATTCACTGAATAAGCAATGTCAGGTCTTGTTATAGTCAAATATAACAACCTGCCAATTAATCTCCTATATGAAGATGGATTATCAATAGGATGATCATCATCTTGTCTGAGCTTTAATGTTGATTCCATAGGAAAATTTACTGGTTTTGCACCTAAAACACCACACTCACTGAGTATATCAAGTGCATACTTCCTTTGGCACAATGAAATCCCAGTAGATTTTCTTGCAACTTCAATACCAAGAAAATATTTAAGCTCACCTAAGTCTTTGATGGTGAATTCCTTATGTAAAAAAGCTTTTAAGTTGTTGATTTCTTGTAAAATGTTACTTGTAATGATAATATCATCAACATATACCAATAAAGCAATAAAACTTGATTCATTTTTCTTTATAAAAAGGCTGTAATCACTCGAAGAATGAATAAAACCATAATTCTCCAAAGAAGAGGACAATTTTGCAAACCACTGTCTAGATGCTTGTTTGAGGCCATACAAGCTCTTCTTAAGTTTACACACTGTATTCTTAGGGGCTTGGATACCTTTAGGAATAGTCATGTAAACCTGTTCATCCAATTCACCATGAAGAAATTCATTATTAACATCCATTTGATGTAAGTGCCAGTTCTGAGAAGAAGCTAAAGCTAAAATTAACCTTATGGAAACTATTTTAGCCACAGGTGAGAATGTATCAAAGAAGTCAAGACCTTCTTGTTGATTGTAGCCTTTAGCTACTAAACGAGCTTTGTGTCTTTCTAGAGAACCATCAGCTTTAAATTTCATCTTAAAAACCCATTTACAACCTATAGGTTTCATAGAGGGAGTTAATTCAACAATGTCCCAAGTATTGTTGTCTTGTAGAGCATCAAGCTCAGTTTGAATGGCTAAGGTCCATTCTTTAGACATTGAGACTTCTTTATATGACCTCGGTTCTTTTTGTATAGATATATTTTCAATGCAATTGGCATATTTAGGTGCCAATTTTGCAGAACTAATGAAATCTTGAATAGGATAGAGGATAGGCTAAGGATTTTGTTGACAATGTGAGGCTGAATGAGTGATATAATCTTTTAGATAAGTAGGTGGTTGTCTTGTTCTTGAAGGTCTAGTAGATTGAGTATTAGGAGGTGGTGGTTGAGAATTAGAAGGTGGTGGTTGAGGATTAGAAATAGAAGTATTTAAAGGCTCAATGTAAGGATTCGTGGGTGGGAACAAAAAAGTATGATAGTCTTCAACAGGAGTGATTTCTGAGAAAGGGAATGATGATTCATGAAAAAAAAACATTTCTAGATATAATGATCTTGTTGTTAATGATATCTAAAAGCTTATAACCCTTAGTTGTGGGTGGATAACCGAGAAAGACACATTTTCTAGCTCTTTGATCAAACTTGCTTCTATTTTGTTGGAGTGTAGAAGCATAACATAGTGATCCAAAAACTCTCATATGGTCTAGCTTTGGAGGTTTATTATATAGTTTTTCATAGGGTGTGAGGTTATTAAGTAGGGGTGTGGGTAATCTATTGATAATGTAGGCTGAGGTGAGTACAGAATCAACCCAAAATTGTAAGGGAAGGTTTGCTTGAAACATAATAGCTCTAGCAGTTGTGAGTAGGTGTTGATGTTTTCTCTCTACAAGGCCATTTTGTTGTGGTGTTTCAACACAACTTAATTGATGAATAATCCCATTAGTTGTATAGAAGTTAAGTAAATTGAACTCAGGACCATTATCACTTCTAATAATCTTGATCTTCTTATTAAACTGAGTTAACACCATTGCATAAAAGCTAAGTAGATGTTGACTAACTTCAGATTTTGTTGTCATAAGGTATATCCATGTAACTCTACTATAGTCATCAACAATGGTAAGGAAATACTTATGACCACTAAAAGAAACTTCTTTAAAAGGATCCCATATATCACAATGGATCAAATCAAAACATGAGTTTGTACAAGAAGTAGATAATGGAAAACTAAGCTTCTTTTATTTAGCATAATGACAAGAATCACATATACTATTGTTTAAGAAATATAGAGAAGGTTCAATCCTCTTGAGTGCAAGAAGTTTTGCTTTAGAAGGATGACCCAATATTGAATGCCACAAGTCAATTTGAGCTTTAGAAGTATTAAACACCTTATGAATCTGCATATTTGGCTGGATATGATATAGGCCATTTCTTTCATAGGCAATCCCAATCATCATCTTGTGTTGAGCATCCTGGAGTGTATAGTAAGATGAATGAAAAGTAACTATAACACTTGAATCATGTGTTAGTTTAGAAATTGAAATCAAATTGCATTTGAAAGCTGGAACACACAATACATTTTTCAATGTAAGGTGTTTATTTATGCATATATATCCTCTTTGTGTAGCCATAACAATCTCTCCATTTGGTAAAGTAACAGCTATGTAAACACTATGTAACTGTGTTGTATATAAAGATGATGAATAGACAAGATGATCAGTAGCACCTGTATCTAAAATCCAAGAAGAGTTATAAGGAATACCTTCTGCAATAGTGACTTGATGAACAACTGAGCTTGATGATTGATTTGTGTGAGCTAAAGCCATTAGTTTACTCATTTCTTCATCTGCAAACTCATAAGAACTCAGAGGTTTAGACTCATTTCTCACTTCATCTTGAGTATTAACCAAATGCGCAGAACTATGTGTTTGATTTTGAGGCTGCCTTTTCCCATTGTGAACCCAACCGATTGGATATCCATGAAGTTTGAAACATTTATCCACTGTATGTCCTATGTAACCACAGTGTGTGCAAACAACTTTTCTCCTATCAGCATAACTGTTTGTGTTCTGATTATTTTTGGTGTAAAAGGCATGAGTAGGTGTGATGAACATAGAACTTGAGAGTGATCTTTGGCTCTCTTCTTGAAGTAACATAGCAAACACAGAGTTCATTGAAGGTAAAGGACCCATCAACATGATTTGACTCCTAACAGTTGCGTAAGAATCATTTAAGCCGATTAAGAACTTGATTACAAATTCATTGTTTTGCCTTTCAATGAGAGTATCAAGAATTTTACAAGTACACTGATTCATACTTCCACATGTAGCATAGGTCTAAGATGAACATACTCGTCCCATAGATTCTTAAATTTTGCAAAGAACTCAGAAATTGAAGATGAATCTTGAGAAGCAGAGCTTAAAGATTTTTCAAGAAAGTAAACTCTCGTACCATTACTCTTTTCAAAACAAGTTTTAATTTCGTTATACAAATCATGTGCAGAATTCACATTTAGCAAACTACCTCTAATGTCTCGAGAAATAGAATTGAGTAACCAGGAGAGTACCAGATTATTAGCTCGGTTCCAAGCAGAAAACAGAGCTAAATCAGTCAACGGAGGTTGAAGGATTTCGCCGTTTATGAATCCGAGCTTGTTCTTCACGGATAATGCGATCTCAATTGCACGTGTCCATGATAGAAAGTTGTCGTTTGTGAGTGGCTCAGCAACAAGTGAAGCACCTGTGCTTTCACTTGGATGAATATAGTAAGGAGATGAAAAAAATTCTGTGATTGTCGCCATTGATGAAGCTTCAAGAAGAGCTTGAATATTCTTGATCTAAAGCAAGAATGAGGTTTATTTTGTGCGTAAGAATCTAGATTACTTCTGATACCATGATAAATCTAATAGTTGTTGAACTATTAGTGATCAATCTTAATTGATCATCAAATCTTCATAAACGAAGCAAAAACTTGAACAAGAAGAAAAGTTGCAGAAGAAGAAAAAGAGAGAGAATGAAAGTGAAAGTAGAGAATCTTTTCTTGTTAGCTTTCAATTACAAGTGTGATGTTATATATATACAACATTCTAATCAAAAGATGTAAAACGTAACAAACTAACTAACTAAGTTTTCTTATTTATGTTTTAGTCCCTGCACTCTTTTTCACTATCTTTTCTAACTCTATTTTATCACACCTTGTACTCCAAGAACCTTCCATCGGAAAAGCAAGAAGTTTTCCAGATAATGTAACATCCCCAAGAAATGAATGTTGATAATTGAGTATGAAAATACTGTGAGTTATATTTTCTTATTCATTGCTGGAGATTAAATTCATGTTGGACGCAATTTTTTTTAATAAAATTTTGATTGGAATTCATCTATTTTAGTTAAACTAATTTAATTGATCTGTGTTTCTGTTTGGGCTTATCATATGTTTTATTTTATTAATGTGTTAAAGTTAGGGTAATGTGTTGTCTGAAGCGTTCTTTTTCATGTGTAGACCTGCCTAGCTACTAGTGAACATGATCTATTTCCACATATTTTTAGGACGACTAAAGTGATCTTGACATTTTTGTGTTGATACTTAAAACAAATTCTAAGTTATTTACATCTATTAACCTATCAAAGGGGCAAAGGTTACAATGTCTTTTCGTGTTGTTAAATTAGTATGCGTGTTTGAGTGGGGTATCCATACCTCAGCTCGCGTTAAAACTCATATATGAATGCACTTTTATATTGTTATTTAGTACTAATTACCAAAAAAAAAAACCTAATTACCAAAGACAATATTCTTCATAATCTATATTATCTCTTTCTTGCATTTTAATATTTTTTTCATCTTAATATCTATGAAACAACATATGTGGGTTAAATATCAGATAAATTAATTAACTCAAGTGAGTAGGGAATCTTAGATTTACCATATATATTGTACTCTTGTTCCACACATATTGTTTTGGGTTTGACATTGACTAAATTTTAATAAGAGTTCAATTCCCTATTGCTTATTTTTTGCGCTTTTGATCCGTACTTAGAAATATATTTTTGGCGTGTGTCGGATCTTAACTAATTTAATTTTCTTTGCATGTTTTTTAGCAAGCTGTAAATGTCAATGACATCCATAACATTGTGATATCGTGTCTTGTGCATAATTGCTTCAAAGATACCGTTGAATCATTTGTTTCTTCTACCGGGATTAGACTTTCTGTTTATTGTCTAGAGGACATGGAAAAGAGGAAAAGAGGAAATGTAAGTGAACTATTTAAATTTACTGTTGATTAATATATTATCTTGCATTTGCTCATATGTTCTTTCATCGAATTAATACATATTTGTTCAGTTAGTGAACTTTTACCTATATATTCTGTTATCAGTTATTATCAGTTCAGCACTGGATGGAAATGCGTTGAAGGCTATTGAACTGGCAAATCAAGTTGCGTCGGGCTTACTAGAGAAAAACAAGGACTTGTATTTTGCTACATATTTACTTTAAACTTTGTCATTTCCAAGGATAGATTCCGTGGAATTAACCTGGACAAAGTTGACTCATTTTTTAAGTTACAAAATTTGATAAAAAACTCATGGTATATTCAATTTTGTTAAGTCTTATTTGTTAAGTCTTATTTGTTAAGTTTACCGAGAGCAAGTTGTTGATACCTTGAACAAAGCAATTATTGGTCAGTGTTTATATAAAATCTTACGATACAACTAATTTTGCATTTCTTCCTTGAAATTGTTACAAAAAAGTTTTCTCTTGGAAATTCCAGCACATGACAATCGTCCCAGCTATTCAACATTGGAAAGGTAGATTTAACAAACAACAGTGTTGAGCCAATGTTTGAGCCAAGAATGTGACAAGGTTCAATAGTTCTGTTTTTTAATTATGTAAGTAATGACTTCATATGTTGTTTGTTTGATTAATGTGTTTTGTTGTTTTGTAGGATGTGCATTCATCTTTCTCCTTAGAGGAGTTCCTCAAGAGCTAGGTTGCTAGTTTTGTAAAATATTTGATATCTCGGGGTAGATCAAGAACATGGCTGGCTTTTGAGTATTTGTAAATCAAGACAATACTGGTTTAAGGAGACTGTGGCAAGCTTTAATTTTTGTACTAGAACCACATTGTTATGTGTTTGATGTGGTTTATTCTATATATAGCCAAGCTGAAACTGAAATTATAAGTGCTTGCCCCTCGTCTATTTTACTTGAAAAAAAGACTTTGAGTCTCTCAGGGTGACATTGCAAAATCATGTCAACTGAATTAGGAAGTTGCGTGAGTAAGGGGGTGTTTGTTTGCACTTAATGAGATCTTAATCTGGTTCATAAGACACTGGATCAATAAGACTGTTTGTTTTTACTAACGAATTCAGATCTGAATAGCTCTTAATTGGTCCATTTCATTAAGATTTAAAACTAAGAGGGTGTTTGTTTGCACTTAATGAGATCTTAATCTGGTTCATTATGACACTGGATCAATAAGACAGTTTGTTTTTCCTGTCCAATTCAGATCTGAAAGGCTTTTAACGGGTCTGTTTCATTAAGATTTCAAACTAAGTCTGAATCATTCAGACACTGCCTCTTAACAGAATATGTTCTATTCAACTGTTCATTTAGCATTCAACACTTATTACTTAAAAAACAAACGACACATAAGTCTAATTCATTCAGACCCTACCTCTTAACAGGATAAGTCCTATTCAGCATTCAGTACTTATCACTTAAAAAAATCAAACGACACCTAAATGATTAAATAAAAAGGTCTGCCCGACCCGACCCGATCTGCTAGATCATCATGATTTTACCCAAGATACAATTCCTCAGATTGAGTATAACATGGAGAAAGGATTGTGGTGTTTAAATGAATGAATATAGCATTTTCCTACGGCGGTTGGTATGACTAGATAAGCCGTCCCCTTTAACTATAAAATGCAATATCTTGGTCCTCTTATCTATTTGAACCTTCATCACAATTTGTGCTATGTTTTTGGTATTGATAGCGTGGACAAGTCCATGAGTCGATCCCTGTCTTTTCACTGTGCGATTCCTTTAATTGTGCCCTTATTACTTTTGACTATATCTTGATATTTTGATTAGAATATTACCAATGATCATGAATGATTCGGTCTAATGGGGTATGTTTGCGAAAGCAACCTAATCAACGTAAAAGGATCTAAATGTAAAGGGAAGACTAAAATTGTGTATCAAAGTGTGTGTGGTGGGTCCTGGGTGTTATAAAATAATGAAGTAAAAATAGAGGAACCACTATACCGCTAGTGCACGGTTGTCCAAGTAATACTCTGATAAAGCGGGTTTTGTTCGTAGGGACGAATAGTTATAACTCTAGTATTAATCAAATAGTAGAAGTAATTGTTTAATAGAAAAGTAAATTGATAAGATTTTTGTTTGGTTATTTTAAAACTAAAGATGCAATAAAATGAAGCACTAAATTAATTAACTGAAAAGAAAATAAACAAGTAAATAAGTTTGGACGCAAGATGAGAAGGAGTACTTGAGTCTCGCAAGGGTTTCACCTAACCTATCTAATTAATGCTTCTGTTAAGGGCTAAACTGGTATTATTGTGCTAGTCGGGACTCTAATCACTCTTAACCCCCGTTAGGGTGGACTTAGGAGCTATCCTACAGTACTATAAACCCAGTTAGTACGATTATATCTACTTTTGAACGATTTAGTCTCTTAGTTCATTGGCTGCATGGTTAGTCAAGCCCACCAGGGTCATTAACGAATACTAAACATCTATTATCTAGGTCCGTAATTAAACCCCCCCCCCCCCCCCCCCCCCCCCCCCCGTCAAGGTGATCACTTTGCCACTTAAGTGAATAGTCTAATTACTAAATCCTAAGTTTGATTCATGACTTCAAAATTAGTTATTTAAAATAAGATAATATCCAACACAAAATACCTAATTTAACTTAAATAAATTAATCCCAAATTCAGAAAACAGGAATTAAATAGAATTGGGTTCAACCCATGTAGCGATTTGAAATTAGCTCATGTTCAAATTAAAAACTGAAATAAAATAAATTAAATACATGTTCCTAAATTATAGATATAAAATATGAAACCTAATTGGGGCGTTGGTTTGACTGTTGTTGGAAGAAAGGAATTCTTTCAGCTCTAGCTTCCCCTTCTGCTCTTGACTCTCTCTTGAAGCTAGGGGTGAGCATGGGTCGGGTTTACCCGGGTTGGGGTCTAGGGTAAGGATAGGGTAATATTGGAGAGTGGTAAATGTTGGAGGGTAAACCCGTGTTAATGGTAAAATAAAAATTACCACGGGTTAAGACGAGTTAACTAACGAGTTACCCGGGTTTTACCCTTGGTAAAATTCATAATTTTATCACAATAAAAAATATAAAACCAAATAAAGTTTAAATGTTACTATTCAATTAAAAAAAAATTTGTTCTTCAAAATAAAGTACATATTAGGTAAAATTCAAAGAAGAGACGAGGATAAGATTTCGGTGAACGAAGTAGCCAAATGTGTCAAATGGCCAAGTCTTGACCATACCCACACACATATATATATAATATTAAATGAACAGTACACGGGTTGGACGGGTCCAACCCGTGTGGTAATGTATAGAAGGTAAACCCGTGGTAAAAAAATTAACATGCCCAAAATTGAAGGGTAAGGTATGTTATAAAATGGGTTAGGGTAATTTTTACCCTGTTTTAGGTCGGTTTTTATTACCCTAACGGGTCGGTTTACCATTTACCACTATTCTGCTCAACCCTACTTGAAGCGTATGAAAATAATCTGATACGTGGTATGTAAAAAGGAGGTATAATGGTCTATTTATAATAAAAAGAAGGAATGATCTTTTAACTTAATAGATATAATTAAAATAATAAAAAGCCCAAATTCATCTTTTTAATTCCCATAACTGGTGTACAACCCTTGGTAAAACGGCGGTAACTTTCGCATATGAACTTCAAATCGACTCATTCCAGTTGCAAAATCTTCCTAACTTAAAAAGGCAACTTCCTTATTTCACGACCCAAAGACTGAATCAGTGTCTAAGTGGCTTGAAAATAACATTAGTAACAGCCTTCCAGATTTTTAGTTTTTCTAGTCAACTCTCCGGGATATCTTTTCTCTCCTTCGACTCCTCTGCTCGATCTAAGACTTTAATTCTCGATTCTCCTCCTTGTCTTGGTGCTCCCTAGCATCCATGGACCTAATAACTTTGCAATAAAAACAAACAGATTAACGTACAAAAGTTTAAAAAACGAAATATCGTAAATCCAAGGGAGAAAATGAAATATATTGAAATAAGCCTAAAAGTCTATCAAATAAGTCAAATATTCCCCTAAAATGATGTCTCCTAAGGGTATATAATTAGAACAAAACAGGAGACATCAGTGTGCTTGCAGGTATACTGATCATGTAAGTCAATTTGGACTATAACATGATAGTGAGACAGATGAAGTTATGTCAGTGAACTCTTTTGATCACATAAACGATGTGATTAAAATTTAAAGGGGCCAGAGTTACTGAAATATGATACATCAAATTATTAGTCTGGGGTACTGCAAGATACGTAACGAATTAGAATTATTTGAGCAACTATGTACCTTAACAGGTTATTTGTAACGTATGCTCGTATGCTTACCGGTCGTAAGGCCTATGCCAAGTATGATGATACTTTGATGCAAGTGTGTATATGAGAAGATATGGAACATTGGGATGTAAGTACCTAGAGTACGATTATAACTTATAGAAGAAGATAAGAGAGAGAGTTTGATGTGTAAAGTATATTCTGTATATTATTATTATGTTGTGTATACAAGTGTGTGTTATATATTATAGCTATTACACAATACACACATATACGTATATGACAGCTAAGCACTAACCAATATAACAACTTTGACTAATATTTAACTACTTTGACTAACTAATTGTTATATCCTTATCATCCCCCCTCAAGCTGAACTCGCCGAAGAAGAGGAAGCTTGGAAATAAGTGAGTTAAACAAAGCAGCAGACAAACTCTTGGTAAAGGCATCAGCTATTTGCAAGGAGGAAGAAACATGTGATAGCTGAAGAAGCTTAGCCTGAACTTGTTCTCGAACGAAATGAAAGTCAACATCAATATGACGCGTTCGAGTATGAAACACAGGATTGGAAGCGAGAGCTATAGCTGACAAGTTATCACAGGAAATTGAGGGTGTAAGTACTGGTATATGTAATTCTTTTAACAAGAATGTAAGCCACTTCAACTCAGCAGCCACATATGCCATAGCACGATACTCAGCTTCAGTAGAAGACCGTGAAACTGTAGTTTAACGTTTTGAACCCCAAGATATGAGATTATTTCCCAAAAAAATACAATAACCTGTTGTAGACCTCCTATCTCGAGAATTACTTGCCCAATCAGAATCCGAATAAGCACGTAAAGAAAGCAAAGAAGATAAAGTAAAATTCAGTCCATAAGACAACGTGCCTTTAACATATCGAAGTAAACGTTTAAGTTTTTCATAATCCAAGTTGGTAGGACAGTGCATGGATTGGAAAATCTGATTAACAGCAAATGCCAAATCAGGACGAGTGATAGTCAAATACTGTAAAGCACCTGTAATACTCCGAAAATGAAAAGGATTCTCATATAATTGAAGATCATGATCTGAGATCACAGTATATTTACTTTGTGTAGGTGTAGAAACTGGTTTACAATCACTGAGACCTGCTTTGTGAATAATAGATGAAGCATATGTCGATTGATTAACACAGATAGAAGTTGAAGTACGCTTAATTTCAACTCCCAAAAAATAGGAAAGTGATCCTAAATCTTTCATCAAAAAACGAGATTTAAGAGCATCTATAATACAAGTAACACTTGTTGAATTAGCACCTGTGACAAGTATATCATCAACATAGATAAGAATTATCGTTAGAGAAGATCCTGAGCCCTTTATAAACATGGAAGAGTCAGCAGAACTCGCAATAAAGCCTTGTGAGACAAGAAAGGAAGCAAGTAGTTGGTACCACGCACGTGGCGCCTGTTTAAGGCCATATAAGGACCTGTTCAACTTGCAAACAAACGAGGGATTAGTAGAACCAATAAAACCAGGAGGTTGAGTCATATACACCTCCTCTTCTAATGAACCATGGAGAAAAGCATTGGAAACATCCAATTGCTTGATATCCCAATTAAAATTGACAGCTAAGGATATAATAATTCTAATTGTTTGATGCTTCACCACAGGACTAAAAGTCTCTGTATAATCAACACCATAAGACTGTAAGTAACCCTTGGCAACAAGACGCGCTTTATAACGCGCAATAGACCCATCTGCAGCTCTCTTAATCCTATACACCCATTTACAAGATATAGGAGTTCTACCACATGGTGGAGGAACTAAGGTCCAAGTATTTTGCTCAAGAAGAGCATTGTATTCCTCACGCATAGCAGATTGCCAACAAGTAGACATAGTAGCTTCTTTGAAAGATGAAGGTTCAATGTCAGAAGAAGGTGAGGAAGAAATAAGAAGAGATTGGCATTTGTAGGAAGGTTTTAAAAGACCTGATTGACTTCTAGTAGTCATGTGATGCCTTGGAGGCTGACTATGAAGAGAAGAAGATGCAGAAGGACCATCTGGGGGTACGGGTGAGGAAGATACTGAAAGTAAGGGAGTAAAAGGGTGTGACACAACAGCTGGATTAATCGAAGAGCTGAACAAGTCAACAAACTCAGATTGAGAAGATTCAGAACAAGACAAGTTTGACTCAGACTGAAAGGGGAAAGAGGACTCATGAAAAGTGACATGCCTTGAAATATAGACACGTTTAGAAGCAAGTGAAAGACATTTATACCCTTTTGATGAGTTACAGTAACCAATGAAGACACAAACTTCAGATTTAAGTGATAATTTGTTTTTAGAATAAGGTTTCAACCAGGGAAAACATAAGCATCCAAAGACTTTGAGATGAGAATAACAAGGCAATTTTTTATATAACACTTGAAAGGGGCTAGAATTTGATAGTAGAGTGGAAGGCATAAGATTTATGAGGTATACAGAAGCTGCAAGAGCTTCAAGCCAGTAGGTGGAAGGCATGGAACTATGATGAAGGAGTGATCTAGTAGTTTCAAGTAAATGCCTATGTTTTCTTTCAGAAACACCATTTTGTTCAGGTGTGTGTGGGCAAGAAGTTTGGTGCAAGATCCCATGAGATTGGAGAAAAAGTTTAAAAGGAGTACTAACAAATTCTCCACCATTATCAGATCTAAAAATTTGTATATTAGTGTTAAATTGAGTTTGAATCATAAGATAAAAGGATTGAAAGATAGACAAGACTTCAGATTTAGCTTTCATAGGATAAATCCAAGAATATCTACTAAAATCATCAATGAACAAAACATAGTATTTGTAATTTGAACAAGATTTTACAGGGGAGGGGCCCCACACATCTGAGTGCATAAGAGTAAAAGGTTTAGCTGTTCTAGTTACAGATAAAGGAAAAGACATTTTATGAGATTTTGACACAGAACAGTCTGTACACAATACTCTAAAGTAATCAAGTTTAGTGTCAACAACAGAAGATAAAGGATGAGATGCATTAGAAGATGGATGCCCCAATCTGTAATGCCAAAGCTTGGCTGAAGAAGTTTGTGATTTGGAAGAAAGACATAGCAACTGAGAAGATGAAGATGAATAAGAAGATGGCACAGATTTGCCACCAAAAGTAATAGGATAGAGACCTTCTTTACAAGGGCCCTGAAACACAAGCTGAGATTGATTATTAAAGATAGACACAGAAGAGGCATTAAAGACAATAGAACAATCATTATCAGCTGTGAATTTGGATATAGATAGTAGATTAGAGGTAATAGAAGGGACATGAAGGATGGAATTGAGTTGAAAGACAGTTTGAGAAGAGAGAAACTTAATATGTCCAATGTTAGCAATATCCAGTGCATTACCATTTCCAACTGAAACCGAATTATTACCTTGATAAGGAGATGAATTTTGAAGTAGATTTATGTCATTAGTCACATGACTATTAGATCCAGAATCTAAAAACCACATTTCAGGATCATATGAAGAGCTAGCTGCATTATTATGCACCTGAGAGGAAGTATTGGATTGTGCAGCTAAAGCAACTCGATTATCATTACGAGTATCATTACGAGTATCAGTATTAGTAGCACGATTAGCAGCACGAGGAGAAGGATACAGAACAAAATCAGCACGGTACCAACAATCAAGTGCATTATGACCCGTTTTACCACAAATTTGACATATAGGTAATGTAGAAATCATACCAGTAGAGGATGAGGGAGGTGCACCTAAAATCGAGTTCGAATTTGAGTAAAAACCACGCCCACGACCTCTACCTCTTGCTCGATAAGATTGATTACGTCCACGACCATAAGAAGAGGATGAATTTGGAGAAGAACTCGAAAATAATGCAGTATGAAGTTGAGCAGTAGAATCAGAAGTTTCACTCATCTGCATATGCATCTCTTCAGATATCAACAAGCTGCCTAACGAGTGAAAAGTGAGATTAGAAGATCGAGCATTCGTAATACGAATGCTTGACTTGAATTGATTATATTCACTCGGTAATCCACGAAGAGTGTACATAATTATATCTTCTAGTGGCAGAGCAGCAGATGCAGTTTCCAATCCATCACAAATTGATTGAATCGATGCTAGATAATCATTCATTCGTTGATCGCCTTTCTTGATGTTGCATAATTTCATCTTTAATTGATGAACATGAGTTCGACATTGCGAGATGAAGATTTCCTCCAATTTGCTCCAGACTTCAGACGCATGAGATAATTTGACCACTTGTGAAAGGATTGATGGAATCATCGAAGAGAGAAGTGAGACCTTTAGTTGTTGATCTTCAATGAGCCAAGTGGAGAACTGAGGGTCAGTTGAAGTAGGTCGAGTAATGCCGCCATTAACATGGCGAAGATAACCATGAGCTTCTAAAATTGCTTCAATCTGTGAACGCCAAAGCACATAATTCGAAGAATCGAGTTTAATTTGAACTAAGCTGCTCCAGTTTTGCCGGAGAAGAAGTAACCCAGCTAGAATCGATGAGCTGGATGTAATTTGAGGAGTCGATGTTGAAGACGACGATGACATGATTAAAGGAAAGAATGACAGCGGAAGAAGATGCAGAACCGATTTACAGCGGCGGAGAGACGAAGCTTCAATTAATCACCATTGTTATCAATGAAGAAGCTTCGAAAATTTTTCTCTCCTTGGCTCTGATACCATATAGAAGAAGATAAGAGAGAGAGTTTGATGTGTAAAGTATATTCTGTATATTATTATTATGTTGTGTATACAAGTGTGTGTTATATATTATAGCTATTACACAATACACACATATACGTATATGACAGCTAAGCACTAACCAATATAACAACTTTGACTAATATTTAACTACTTTGACTAACTAATTGTTATATCCTTATCATAACTCCATCGTGGGCGAGTCGGAGAATGAAAGAAATGAATATAACAATATTTATTTATGTATTATTTATTTCTAACCGCCCAAAATAAGTTATAAAAGGATATTTATTTTTGTTTAAGGTGTTTTAAGCCATTAAAACTCCTCACCCATATAAAGAGTTTAGAATGTGTCAGTTAAATTAATCTTAATTTTTAGACACACCTTCTCTTTGCAATTCATAAATATACCAGATTACAAATCACAAGCCTCTTAGGTTGTGGAAACAGAGGTCTATCTTCCAGTAAGAAGATCCACGACCTCAAGATCATCAAGTTTCTAGAGATTCAATTCCCCTGCTCTTCAAAAGGTATTCCTATGATAAACCCCTTGTTATTTAATTTATATCTAATGAAGTATTATAATATTTGTTTCACATATTAAAGATTATGGTAGACGAAGAATCCTTTCTCCGGATAATAATAAATTTCATTTTTAGAGCTCCATCAAGATCCAAATTCTCATTGGTAGTGTAACAAATTACTTGTTTCAATACTCAAAGATCAAAGGAGAACGAATAATCAAATGCAAGTTCATTGATTGTTTTGTCAAGACATCACATTCGTGATTTCTAATTGGTGGTGTTTTTACATAATAAAATTGAATAAAAAAATAAAAATATTCTTATTTTTTTGTTAGTTACAAATAGTCATGTACAATATTAGTTTAAAAATATTATTTATAGAACAACAACTAAGTTGATTATGTAAATATAAGAGCAATTCATGGCACAATCCTTGAGAATTTATTGAACGACGTCTAAGATAATTAAGATACACTTTGATCTATGGACTATAAGTTTGAAATATCACATTTAATTGGAAGGATATATCGACACTAACAAAATATCCAAAGAAATGAATAATCTGTAACTGAAATTAAATGATGATAATTTTATGGAATGAATTTATATATATTAAATTTGAGAATTTCTTGTTATTATTCAGAATATTTCATTATTATAGTTTAACTTAGAATTATATATTTATGTTCCAATAAAAATAATCATATATTTTTGAGAAAATATCGTCTCTACCCCTGAATTATACACGTTTTGACAGATTGCCCCCCCAAAGAAAAAAATGCGTCTGGATTGTCTTAAACTATGTTTTCGTGACTTGATGCCTCCTGTTAACGTTTTCCGTCCATTTTTCGCCGTTAAGTTGCAGCATGGTAGCCACACGCCACTATTTTCGTATTTTTAAATTAAACAAAAAATTCAAAAATTGTTATTTAAACCCTTTTTTAGAAGGTTCATTTTTGGTACATCACTTTTAGCCTTAGTATAAATACATAAATGTGATAAACATAAATTAAAAACAACACATAATCACACAATCTCTCCACCGATTTGGGGAAGCTTTGAAGAACCCTAATTCTGAAAACTTTTCAATCTTCAATTTTTTCCACTCGGTAAGAAAGCTTCTTCTACCAGAAATCATGTCGCCATATGATTCTCATAGTGTGGCCTCTAGTTCTTCTCGCCCTCCATATTGCATGTGTGGATTCCAAACCAAAGAGCACACTTCTCGGACTGATGCGAATCCAGGTAGGAGATTTTACAGGTGTATGTATTGGTGTTATTTGAAGGATTGCAATATCTTTGCTTGGATGGATGAGCCTATGGGTAAACGTAGTGTATCGGTAATTCGTGGGCTTTTGCGAAAAATCGAGTACCACCCGTTAGAACTTGATGCAATGGAGACGAAGATGACTTTGTTGGCATCAGATTTTGAGGAAATGGTTCAATTAGAAAAGAAATCTTGTGACGCGTTGAAGAAGGATTCTGCAAAAGTGAAGGAGTTGGAAACCGAGTTACACGTTGTGGCTGGGGAATTGGATGAATTTCGAAAATAAGAAAACAGTGCTTCTAAAGCTTTTATCTTTGAGTCTGCGAAAGTGAAGGTTGTCAAGGATGAGATGCTTCATCTTAAGGGGATGGTGAACTGTTTAACAAGAGATAACTTGATTTTGAAATGGAGTTGCCTTGTGTTGATATTCATCCTCTTCTTCAATGTTTGTGGTTTTAGTTGCTTGATGTGTTTGTTTTAGTTATATTATTTTATAAGGTTCAGTTGTCTTGGTATATTGTTGTTTTAGTTTGGTGTAGTTTTTGTTGTTTGTAGTGGTTTATTAGAGACTTGTTATGTAGTGTTTTCAATTGAATTAAATGTAATGGTTGAAGCATACCTTTTTTTGTTTGCAATGCAGTAATGTAAGGTGAGAAAAGTATATTCCACCTTGATAAACACAAACCAAAAATGTAAAATAAAAGTTAGTGAGCACAAACATAGTTAGTCAGAAAATATAAAAGTTTAGGGGGCAGATACATATCTTTTATAATAGTTTAGGGGGCATATAGACAACTTTGTAATAGTGTAAGGGGAGGATGGTTAGCTTTTTAATAGTTTAGGGGGCAGATGGTCAGCTTTTCAATAGTTTAGGGGGCAATTCGATACAAATGGTAAGACATAGATGGTAATGTAGGGGGCATAGGGGCAGATAGACAGCTTTTCCTTGTGGTTTTAATTTCTTGATGTATTAGTCATACTTGTATACGAATTTATAGTTTTTTAGTTGTTATAGATGTTTAAGTAGTTATAGTTATAGCTTTTCCTAGTGTTTTTAATTTAATCGTTTGATGTATAAGTTATACTTGTTTAAGTATTTGTAGTTTTTAAGTATTTATAGTTGTTTAAGTAGTTATAGTTGTTTAAGTAGTTATATTTGTTTAAGTAGTTATAGTTGTTTAATCTTTTAATTGTTTGGTGAACTTTCTATGTTTGATGCATTTCGTGTACTAAGAATTGAATACTAAAAGTAGATTAAAGTATACTAAAAGTGGACAAGGAGACAAAAGTAGATTCTTGCTGGCAATAGATAGTGTTTCACAAAAGTTAAATATTCAAAAGCAAGTTGCATAAAAGTACAAAAACCCACAGCCTGGACTTTAAGTCTACACCAATCAAAAAACAAGACCACCACATATTAAAAACTCTACTAAACCCCAGAATATTACAACTAGATTTCAACACTCAAAGTGTAGAGTGAGCACAAAAATAGAGTCTTAAACACTCAAAGTGTAGAGTGAGCACAACATAAAGTCTTAAACAAAATATGTAGATTCAACGTTCACATGGTTAACAAGTTCAATTTTCTCCCTCCTTTGGAGGAGCTGGTGTTTTGGCAGCAGCTTTCCTAAGTCGAAGGGTTGCGGCAATAGTCAGGTACCCTGGGTTTCCTTCTCTCATTACAACAACTTGTGTATGCTGTATAAATGGCTTCTATGCTCTTGGTTCAGCTTTGGTTTTATCATGTCAACAAAATATACCAAACATGAACATTTAACATCTACATATAACCCTTTTCATATTATATGTGAATGCCCTACCTGAGGTCCATCTGGAGTTAAAGTCCTTTTAGCTTTGGTTTGCGCAGGTGGATTTGGATATTTGAACTTAACCTGTGGGGATGGTGAATTGTCGATAAAATATTAGGGGGTAGACTGACACTAAATTAATATTGTAGGGGGTAAACTGTCACTAAATTAAATCTGCAAAATTTATCAACTTACCCCTGGGATACCCCTTAGTGACTTTCTCTGTAATGGGATAGTTGTTGTTTCTCCTTTTGGCAATTCATTAGTTGTGACAGTAGCAGGCTGGATGAAAGAATTGTTTGTCGTGGGATGCCCTTTGGTTTATCCTATCACCAAACCGAACATGACTATCTATACATATACACTTCCATCATAAATACACACAAATATATATACAATGTGAGGTACCTAATCTGTAGCCACTGTTTTCTTAGATCTGGTTTGTGTAGGTGTTGTTTTGTGATTGAACACAAACTGCAATTCTATATTTTGGGGGGTGATTAGTCAGTAAATTAGAAGTCTAGGGGGGAAAATTGTCAACTGACCTCTTTCATTTTTTCATTTTCCAACTCTTTGTCTATCACCACATTCTCTGTCTCTACTTGAGTACTTGGTTTAGCATTTTCCATCTTCACTTTTTCCATCTTCACATTTTCAATCTTCACTTTTTCTATCTTCACCTTTACATTTTGTTCTGTCTCCTTTGATTTTCCCTTCCCTTTGTAATCTTCCTATTTTCAGAATACAACACACACACACACAGTTACATAAGAATTAACTAAAAATACACACCACTATAGACATGTACTTACTATTGTTATTGGCTTTGATTGTGAACATCCAGTGAGTGTTGTAAAACCCATACTCTTCAATCTATTGCTTTGTCTTGTGGGTTTTTCTATTTTTTCTTTTCCCCTATTTTCAACTGATCCTGGTATTTTTTGTTTGGTTTTAAGTGAATATTCTTTTGCAGGCACAGTTTGTGTAACAGGGGTTGCACATGGTGCAGATGGTTGTGAGTCAAGGTCATCAAATATTCTGTTAATATCCTCACCAGGTGTCTCATCCACACCTTTAACATTCACATTTTCAACATTCACCCCTTCACAAGATGACACATCAACTTTAACACCTTCAACATTAGCATCAACTTTTTAACACCTTCAACATTTTTCATCTTTTTGTTTCTCTTTACAAGTTCGAGTGTTATGCCCTATTCCTCCACAACCCCTGCATGTCATTACCCTATTCAATCCTCTATCCCTTTGAATACCTGAAATTGTGTGTTGTTTTCTCCTTTTTGTAACTTGTTCTTCCTCAGCCTCCTTGGTCCTTTCCCTTTTTGGTCTACCAACCAATTGAAATGCCACTGGACCTTCAACATCGACATTACTAGTAGCATTCCACATTGACAGACCATTTACTGGATATATCATTGTTGTGTAGGCCTTCATATACATAGCCATTGAGTAGCAGTTATGTACATATTTCTCTAGATATTTACCAATGTATTGGGTGCATGTAATTGTGTGGTAGCACGGTATACCAAACAACTCCCATCTTAGAAAAGGAAAACTTTGCAAATCCAAGTCCACAGCTAATGAATCCGAATCCAGGTTCCTAACCTCAAACTTTATCTCACCGCAAAAAACTGCATGCCACTTGCCACAGATTTTTTAGCTTTGTTGATTAGATGTCTTATCTTCAGACATATTTCACCTTCATACTTCTCCATCCAAGATCTCTTTGACTGAAGTCTTTTCATTGTATACACCCTTAGACCCTCTAGTATAAAAATAAGAGACTTGTCCCTACAAAATTACAATAACATCAAGGTTAGGGGGCAATTAGACAATTTAATTAATTAGTTTAGGGGGCAATTAGACAACTTCTTGAACAGTTTAGGGGGCAATTAGACAGCTTGTTTAATAATTTAGGGGGCAATCAGACAGTTTTTTTAATAGTTTAGGGGTCAAGTGAGTAGACAGTACCTGAATTTTTTAATGGAATTATTATAACTCTCGCAAAGGTTGTTCAGAAGAACATCACAAGTTGTCGCTGAACTGAAGTTTGATCTTGTCCAACACTGATCCAGATTAGATAGCCAGTTGAAAGCACTCTCATCCATATTTTTTATAATAGCCATTATCTCTGCAAATTTTTTCAATGTTTGCGCCCTAGCATCTTCCCATACTTTGTCCTTCAAAGCCAACCCAGGATGCTTGCTCTTGAAGTTATTATACAAATGTTTAGCATAGTTATGGTGCTTTATTTCTGGTAGCATGTCACTAATTACCTGGAGCAATCGATGCAAACAAAATACATACAAAATGTTAAGTAATATTCATAGCAAAGTATTTAAAATAATGATAGAAACAAACAAATTACCAATCTTTTGTCTGTCAGAAATGAATGTCCAATCTTGTTGATTATAAATACACAGGTCCTGTACCAACAGGTTCAAAAACCATCTCCATGAGTTACTGCCACTTTTTCAGCGAGGCAATAAACAATTGGGTATACGCAATTGTTCCCATCTATACCTACCGCTGTTAAAATCACCCCTGGATGTGGCCCTTAAGGTGACATCCATCTATGCCCACAAATTTCCTACACCTCTCCAAGAACCCTCTTCTACAACCTTCCAGACAGACATATAGCCTTTGAATTCTCTCAACACCTATCAATTCATCAGTAATAGTCTCTATTGCCACTGTACTACCAGGATTACTTCTCCTGATTTCCTCACAATAGTCATGTATCTTCTTATATTGATCATTATATTCAGCTCATATCATCTATCTAGCTAAGCTATATGCCTTGTAGCATATCCTTGTGCTAACATTTTGGTGGGTCCTGGGGTGTTATAAAATTAAGTATGAAAATAAAAGGAACGACAATACCGCAAGTGTACGGTGTCCAAGTAATACTCTGATAAATCGGGTTTCGTTCTCAGGGATTGAACTGGTATAACCCAAGTGTTCAATAGATAGGTAGTAGTAATTGCTAATACTGAAAATGAAAATATAAAAGATATTTGTTTTGTTTCGAGTTATTAAACTACTAGACGCAAATAAACAAATTACTGAAAATAAATACGAAAAGTTTAAGACACAGATATGAGCTATACTTGAGTCTCGCTAGGGAATCACCTAAACTTACGTAATTAATGCTTTCGTTAAGGGTAGAACTGATATTTCTATATTAGTTGGGACTCTAATGTCTCCTATCCCCCGTCAGGGTGGACCTAGGAGCTATCCTACAGTATTACAAACCCCGTCAGGGAGATTATAAGCTACGTTCAGATGGTTTTAGTCTCTTACCACATTGGCTACGCGGTTAGTCAAACCCGTCAGGATCATTGACGAACACCACGCGTTTATTATCTAGTTCAGTAATTAAACACCCCGTCAAGGCGATCACTTCCCCACCAAAGTGAATAGCTTAATTACTATGACCTATCTCCGATTATCTGATTCATTGCTAGTGAAATTAATATAAAATAATAAGCAATATGAAATACCCAATTCAAATTAAACTAGAAACTAATCCCAAATTGAAATACATGAATTAAATAAATTAGGGTTCATCCCATTATGCGATTCTCAAGTAATTTAAGTTTAGCTCATAATTGAAATTAAAAAAAATAAAGAAATTAATAATATACATGTTCCTAATAACAGAAATAAAATATGAACCTAGATAGAGGAATTCACTTGAGTTGTTGTTGGAGGAAAAGGATTCTCCAGCTCCTGCTCTTGCTTCAGTCTCTTGACGCTCACTCTAAGGATGATTTAATATGAAGGTTTAATGAGAGGTACTGAATAATGAGGTCTAAGGGGTGTATTTATAGGTGCTAGGAAGCCCTAATTCGTTTTACTTGGAGTGGAAGACAAGTAAATGACTCTTTAATTCGCAGCACTAAAATATAGGGAAGGTAAGATTATGTTGCTGATTTCCTTCAAAACTTATCCGTTTGATGTGTTCTTTATATCAAAATCGCTTGTCGCGGAAAGCTCTATCCATTGGTCCAGACCATTCTCCCAAATTCCTAGCCAATCTTAAGTTATGAGCTCGTCTTTGAACGTGGCTGGAATTTCAGATTTATTTGGTAACTTTATCTTTTCCTTCTTTGCATAATTCCTTCCTTAATCTTCCTATTTCCATGTATATCTTCTTTCCTTTACTTCTTAGACTTGACTTGGTCTCTAATTAATTACCATATATCTTTTAAAGCTTCACAATAAATAAATAATTAAACCGCATATGCTTTAAAAATTAATAAATCATTAAATCAAGACTAGAAATAAGAAAGTGCACTCTAAAATTAGAAACTCGAATAAAATACTTCCTAACACACTAAAAATAATATAAGACTTTAATTATCACTTCTCCTCCTTGTATTGGTTTTCCATGAAATTCAAGAACCTACTAACTTTGCACTAAAAATAACCAAATTAACGCACAAAAGCTCTAAAAATGCAAATAGTCTAATTCCAAGGGGAGAAAGTGTAATATGACGAAATAAGCATAAAAGTCTATCAAATAAGTCAAATATTCACATAAACGGATGTCTCCAAAGGGATAATAATTAGAACAAATAGGGAGACGTCAAGACCCCAAACTCAAACCTTTGTCGTCTCCACAAAGTAAAATAAAAACAAAGGCCTTTTAGGTGAACGCAGAAGGCAGTATCTAGTAAATATTCCCAAAGAACAACTTAAGACAAATCTCATATAGTATGATCTAGGAATTAATATACATATACACATATCATGCAAAATCAAACACAAAATAATATCAATCCAAAATTAATTTCACAATGCTAGAAGGTTACGCTTAGCACTTATCTCAAGATGGTGGCTATAGGGTGTTCCTCGACCCTTACTTGCTTTGATGCTCCACTTAGCATACTCCCTATTAGCTGAATCACAGACTCACTATGTTACTAGGAATCACGAGGTCTTTATGGTTTTAGCGTAGGCTTAGAGACGGTATGGTATGTATATTTGGTAAATTTGAAGTGATCTTTTGGCTCTCTCCTCACTTACCATCAACAAACTGTCCAAGAGCTTGAGTTTACATTCGAATATGTTCTCACTCAACCCATTTGACGCGCTAATTTAGCGTCCCCAGATTAACCCAATAAGCACTAAGGATGATTCACATAAAAAAATTTCTTTGCCGGTCCAAATATATTTTTTTTCATATGAATTTTATTTTCTTTTGTATAGCTATGATTCTCTTTTTGATGTTGAGATATCATGCTATTTTTCATTCAATTTTTTTTCTTTTCATTGCTTTTTATACTTTCTCCTTTTTCTCATTTACTCTTACCCCGGCAAATGGTTACAATATAATCATTGTAAATCATCATCAAAATATAAAACAGAGTACAATTGATAAGCTCAAAAATCCCAACCAAAAGTAAATTAGCATAATAGTGGACCCACCACCCCAAACTCAAGACAGGAAGTCTCAGGATCGCGATTCAAGTGTTGGTCATATGGTAATGCCTAACAAACTAAAAGGATATTGGCTTATAATGTGGTGACAAAAGAAAGGCTTAAAGGCTAAAAAATGGGGCTAAGAAGGATATAATTAATTCAGGGATAGAAGGCCAAAAAGGATTCAAAGGGCTAACAAAGAACTGCCTCTATCATTCTCCTATTTACACAGCTTGCCTCTAGTTTATACCTAAGTGGGGTCTCTACTCATTCAGATCTCACGTTCTACAAACCACTCATTATCCTTAATTGTTCATTAATTCTTCCTATCAATTACCTCATATTTGCATGCAATCAAAGTACGTTTTACACTAACTCCTAAAGTCAACTATTTTCTATCATAAATTCATAAAAAGCATGCTTGATGGGGACATTTAAAATATTCTACAGTCAAAACATTCCTCAAACTAATTTTTATTTGATTTTTCAATTTTTCAAAAAACAGTAAAACACTTAAAATTGGGATGAGGCAACGAACCCCACCCCAAACTCAAAAATTAGTCGTGTCCCCACGACTCGAAAAAGACTCAATAAAGCAAATAATTAAAAAGAATGAGAAAAGGATAGGAAAACGTATCTGAACCAGCACGAAGCTGGTTTCCATGGTTGCGTGTACGTTGAGCCCCTCTTGTTGCGTAGGTGGCATGTTGAACATTGCTCACTCCACGTAATATGTCTTGCATAGGCTCCAACTCTTTTGTGACTTTTCCTATGGTTGTCAACACCTCTTTATGTTTATTCTCCAATATTTCCATTCTTTCAACTACATCTTTCAACACCAAAAGTAATAAGAGGTTCTCCAACTTCTTCTTCCTCTTCATGGTATTCTTGTCTTCCCAATCTTCGTCATCTCAATGAACCCCAAACTCAAAACTTCAAATATTCGAAAACTAGAGAAGAGTTTTGAATTTTGATGTTTTGAGGATTTGTAATGAAGGAGTTAGGTGTTATATGAGATGGGTAATGATTATGTAGTGGATTGGGGAAGGTTTAATGAATAGGATTGAAGCTTTGATATAGAGGCTTAAGGTTGAAGTAGAATATTTCTTGATATTCTTGAAGTATTGTGGTGTTGGATGTGTGTTTGGAATGGAATAGGAGGCAGTATTTAATGTTATTGGGTGTTTTAGTGGTGTGGTACAGGTATATAAAGGGTTAGGGTCTGAAAAATTTGTATTGGAGAGGCTAGGGTTTCTTCTTGATAAGGTAAGAAGTGAAATTGGAAATAAACTCTTCAAACCACCTTCGGGCCGGCATACCGGTGCTGGAGTTTTTCTTTTTGTTCTTCTCGGCAATAAACCTGAATCAGTACCCGAGGCCTCATGTTCTTGGGACGTCGGCATACCAACGGTATCACCGGCATAGACCCGAGGACTCGTGTTTTTCCTCCACCAGCATACCGGTCATATGACCGATTAGCCAGCCAGTGCTGCTGATTTTTTCTTTTTCGTTCCTTAGCACCCCAAACTCAATTCCTGCACCATTCAACACACTACCTTTCTCATTTCTTAAAAGACACTAAGACTCGACAATTACTTATAATGTACACTAGGAATTGAAAAACATTAAAGCAAATTAAAACATGGGTTGTCTCCCAAGAAGCACTTTTGTTTATTACGTCTTTAAGTTCGACGCGTTTCCTTCCATGAAGATGGTATTGAGGCCTTTGCGGTTCTCCTCCGCTTAAACTCGCCTCTTCCTTGACATGTAAGCTTAAGAACTTTCCCACCTCGAATTTTATTTAATCGATCTTTGAAAGGGGGTGGGTAAGTACTTCGTTTCGCCTTCTTATTTTCACGACAAAACTCATTTTCCCTCACATAATAGTAGATGACCGTTATTAGCGGTATAAGCTCATTTTTATTCCTTCCAATCTCGCGTTCCTCTTTAAAATATGGTGGGTAGGTGCTCCTCTTGCCGCTTTACTCTCGCGGTTTGGCACCTTGCTTGCGTAGCACATGTTTGAACTTTGTGGTGGTGGAGGTGATTCGAATTTTTCAGCTCTACTCTCATTCATGATTCGGGGTAGAGATGGTAATTGGTGAACTTTTTGTGGTGGAGATTTAACTTCTGTTTTAGCGTGAACCTTGAATTCTTAAATTGATTCTCCAACCACTTCAGATTCGTCTTCGCTGTCAACCCAATCTTCCACTATTACCTCATCATATTTTTGTTGTGGAATCTCTATAACCTCGATCACCACCTCTTCTTGTTTGCGTTCTCTATCTTGATCATGTGCTTACACCTTAGGAATATAAATTTTTGTGTTAACTTCTAGGATTTGCGTTGCTACTCCTTCTTCCACCATACTAACAAGATTCTCAACCATATGGTGGTCTTCATTTATAACCGGCATGGTGGTCATATCACTATCACTAATATCTTCTTTCAACACCTTATCCTCAACTACTTCTTCCGGTTGATCTCTTCCATCCCTCGGGGGAGTGGAATCTTCATGAGACTTAATACTACCCTTGGAAACATTAGGAGAATTATAATAGGAAGCAATTTCATCTAGTATTCGTTGTGTTCTTTCAAATCTGGCATCACTTTTCGCTTCTCTTGCCTTTTGCTCTTGATCTCTTGCCTTATTTTCCTCGTACCGGCATTCAAATTTGGGGTCTTTATAAGACTTGCTATTGCTCTCGGCAAAGTCATGAGAATTATATTTGGACTCCATTTCGTCTAGTATCTGTTATGTGGATGCACAGATGGCTCTTCTTTCTTCTTCGTCTGCCTTACGTTCTAGCTCTCTTGCCTTTCTTTCCTCGTATAGGCGATTGACTCTAGCACTTAGGTCTCGTGGTGCCTCTTGCGCATAGTTATGAGGTGAATAGTGTTGAATGTTTTCAACCCACTGGTTGTTCCATCCTTTTGCTCTTACTGATAGTGATATGATGTTTGTTGTTGATTATTCCCGATCCATTGATTGTTCCATACTTTCTCTTGCGAGTGTTGATAAGGTGGTTGGTAGAAGTTGCTACCCCATTGTTGTTGTCCCAAAGAGTCTTCCTAATAGTCAAATGGATCAGGATCTGGGTAATGTCCTCTATACATCTTCAAATAAACCTCTTGATCATTACCTGAATAAAGAACCTGTAAAAACAAAACAAAAACAAAAAGCAAGCGTAAAACTGCAAAAAAAATCAACAATTAATGCTAATTAATGATTAAACACCGGGGTCACACGCTGCAATCCCCGGCAGCAGCGCCAAAAACTTGGTGGTACCTGGGGTTTTATAAAATTAAGTACGAAAATAAAAGGAACCACAATACCGCAAGTGTACGGTTGTCAAACTAATACTCCGATAAATCGGTTTCGTTCTCAGGGATTGAACTGGTATAACCCAAGTGTTCAATAGATAGGTAGTAGTAATTGCTAATCCAAAAAATAAAATATAAAAGATATTTGTTTTGTTTCGAGTTATTAAACTACTAAACGCAAAGAAACAAAATACTGAAAATAAATACTAAAAGATTAAGACACATATATGAGCTATACTTGAGTCTCGCTAGGGAATCACCTAAAGTTACGTAATTGATGCTTTCGTTAAGGGAAGAATAGATATTTCTATATTAGTCGCGACTCTAATGTCTCCTAGCCCCCGTCAGGGTGGACCTAGGAGCTATCCTACAGTATTACAAACCCCGTCAGGTCGATTATAAGCTACTTTCAGATGGTTTTATTCTCTTACCACATTGGCTACGCGGTTAGTCAAGCCCGTCAGGATCACTGACGAACACCACACGTTTATTATCTAGTTCAGTAATTAACCCCCCCCCCACACCCCCCCCCCCCCCCCCCCCCGTCAAGGCGATCACTTCCCCACCAGAGTGAATAGCTTAATTACTATGACCTATCTCCGATTAGTTAATTCATTGATAGTGAAATTAATATAAAATAATAAGCAATATGAAATAGCCAATTCAAATTAAACTAGAATCTAATCCCAAATTGAAATACATGAATTAAATATGTTAGGGTTCATCCCATTATGCGATTCTCAAGTAATTGAAGTTTAGCTCATAACAAAAATAAAAACAATAAAGAAATTATTAATATACATGTTCTTAATAACAGAAATAAAATAAGAACCTAGATAGAGGAATTGACTTGAGATGTTGTTGGAGGAAAAAGATTCTCCAGCTCCTGCTCTTGCTTCCGCCTCTTGACGCTCTCTCTAAGGATGATTTAATATGAAGGTTTAATGAGAGGTACTGAATAATGAGGTCTAAGGGGTGTATTTATAGGTGCTAGGAAGACCTAATTCGTTTTACTTGGAGTGGAAGACAAGTAAAGGACTCTTTAATTCGCAGCCCTAAAATATTGGGAAGGTAAGATTCTGTGATGCTGATTTGTTTTGGTCGTATCTCCTTCAATACTTATCCGTTTGACGTGTTCTTTATATCAAAATCGCTTGTCTCGGAAAGCTCTATCCATTGGTCCAGATAATTCTCCCAAATTCCTATCCAATTTTAAGTTATGAGCTCGTATTTGAACGTGGTTGGAATTTCAGATTTATTTGGTAACTTTATCTTTTCCTTCTTTGCATAATTCCTTCCTTAATCTTCCTATTTCCATGTATATCTTCTTTCCTTTACTTCTTAGACTTGACTTGGTCTCTAATTAATTATCATATATCTTTTAAAGCTTCACAATAAATAAATAATTATACCGCATATGCTTTAAAAATTAATAAATCATTAAATCAAGTCTAGAAATAAGAAAGTGCACTCTAAAATTAGAAACTCGAATAAAATACTTCCTAACACACTAAAAATAATCTAAGACTTTAATTCTCACTTCTCCTCCTTGTATTGGTTTTCCATGAAATTCAAGAACCTACTAACTTTGCACTAAAAATAACCAAATTTAACGCACAAAAACTCCAGAAATGCAAATAGTCTAATTCCAAGGGGAGAAAGTATAATATGACGAAATAAGCATAAAAGTCTATCTTTTTTTTTTTTTTGGACATATAAAAGTCTATCAAATAAGTCAAATATTCACCTAAAATGATGTCCAAGGGCTAATAATTAGAACAAATAGGGAGACATCACATTCACTGAAAAATCTCTGTGCACTAATTGTTGGAAATCACTAACATTACTGTACAAATTTAATCTAACCATATCCTTAAATGAATTTTCCAAGAACTTGGCTTACACATGTCTATGGTTAAGGTCTTTACCACATTCATGTTGATTACCAATTTCTTCTTTGTAGGATGCATATACAAACCAACCACACCCATCTCCCATGCACACAACCCTTATTCTATGCCAATCATTTTTCACAATCTTTATTTTGACCACCTTTTTTATAGAGTGAACTCGAATTGCTTCTCTTAGTCATGTAGCATTCGCAAAGGTCAAACCCAGTACAAACCTTGGTGACCCCATGTCAGTTGAAGGCCTAAACCTTGGGAACTGATTTTTATTTTTCTTGATGATATATTTTTCCTTCCTCATCTGTACCAGATGAATCTGTAGCTGTATCTAACTGATCAAAATCATTTAAAGCTAGATCTGAATCAGTTTCACTAACTTGTGCTTCACTATCAACTCCAGAAGCATCATCCTCATTTGCTTTATCTTGCAGTCCTTCCCACTCTACCTCCTTGTCTATATAGGCATTGTAATCTTGGCCATCTTCACCCTCGCTTAAATCATTGTCAGTGTCAATCATAAAATCTTCATCGCTTGTTGAATACTCATCTTCGTCCATACTCTTCATCACTTTACTAACTTTAGTAACTTTACTTGTAGGTGTACTCCTCTTGTAACTTTCACCCTTTGTACCACTAATACCAACATCAGTACCACCCTATTTACAGTTTTTCCCACTTGGCCTAAACCTTGTATTTAAATAAGACATGTAAGTATGATCTTTCTTAACAAATTCTTCAGATTTCTTCTTCTTCAAAGTTTTTTTATCATCAAATCAATTTTATATCATTAAAAACTCAACTTCATATGTCTTTACAACTATGGTCCTTTAAGCATTAATCCCAAGCATGGGTATAATACCTTAAAAGCCTATTAAACATTACACCATGAAAAACATTAAAATAAAGGACAACTCGGCCCACTAACTAAATTAGTCTAGCCACATTACAAAGAAATTATGAGATAATAACAAATACTAGCCCAAATCTAGTCTACCAATAATCTCCACCGTTCCTATCTTTTTAAACTTCTTGCATTTTAACTTCAAACTATCCATATTGCAAAACTTTAGCAGTGATTTGATCTTCATTTAATCTTATACCACCATGATCTCTATTGTTTCTTTCCCACCATATAACACACACACACACACACATATATATATATATATATAGTGATCAACGCACTAGCCATTATCGCATTTCATTACAAGACATAGCATTAATAATATCAATTAAACTCGTAAAATCACATGTTGAGTTTGATTTCTCATTTTCTTAATACACTACTCAAGACTCTTTTCGAAAAGGTGCAAGTACAAATGAATATGTGTATTATCTTGAATTGCATCTTTGCAAAAGCCACACAATGGATTGATTATGATACCCCACTCAAGCATTCTACTTTTGGTACTTAATCTGTCTTGTATAGCTAACCAAGAAATAAAGGCACATCTAGGAATATTAGATTTATCCCATATGATCTCACTCCAATTTACCTACTCTGTTTATGAATTAATATGAAGTAGAGTTTTCTTGAAAGAAAAACCTTTTTTATTACTCTCACTCCAAACCTTTATGTCATCTCCTGGTTTCAGTTTATACTTGCTAATTTTAGGTAGAATTTTCGCAATGCAAGGTGGTAATCTCCACCTTTCTCCTCCATAACAAGAATCTACTGTTCTGTTACTATTAATATTGTCTTTGTTTAGCTTAATCCCAATAATTTCTTGAATATTCATACCTTCAATCCATTTATTCCACAATATATAAGTACTTTTTCCATTATATACTTTGTGATGTATAAAAGTATAAGCCAATACTCTAACCTTCATCAGCTTTTTCCAAAGCCACGTATGGCTTTGTTTCTCTTCTAAACTCCAAATACACTTCTCCTTAATGATATTTAACTTCACCCACTTACTACATAAATTCAGTTTCTGAGAGTACATCCTCCAAAATGTGAATAACATACATGCTAAATTCAAATCTTCAATCTTAGCGATGCCAAGCCCACCTCTTTGCTTGCTCCTACACACTTTTTCCCATGTAACCTGTTTTGGTAATAGAAATACTCGACACCAATACAATATTTTACTTATTAGTATGCTCTTGATCAACTCTACCCTTCCAGCGTAAGATAATAATTTTGAAGGCCATTGATTAATGCTACTATATATCTTCTCAACAAGTTTGTTACCCTTATCAACACTTAATTTTTTCGAGTGTAATGGGACCCCCAAATACCTAACAGGTAGATTTCTAATTTTTATATTCAATACGCTTGATATATTCTCTTTAACATCCCTTTCTATTCTACCAAAATACAGTTCACTTTTCTGATAATTAATATTTAAACCAGAAATTATAGTAAATAGATTAAGCCCTTCTCTGATTAAAGTAGCAGATTGAATGTTAGGTTTGAAGAAGATCAACAAGTCATCAATGAATATAATATGATTCAGTTTCATTTCCTTACACTTCTGATGATATTTAAACCCATTCTTCATAGCCAAATGATTGAACAGGCCTGTAAAAACATCCATACAAATAACAAATAAAGAAGGGGAGAGAGGGTCTCCTTGTCTTAACCCTCTCTTTCCTTTAAAAAACCCACATGCTTCTCCATTAATACACACAGAATAAGTGGGTGAACACACGCACATCCTAATCCAATTAATGAACTGAGCTGGAAAATCAAAGGCTATCATAATGTTTATTAAAAATTTCCAATTGACACTATCATAAGCCTTCTGTAAATCTAGATTGATTGTGCACTTAGGCTCAGAGTTATTTTTATCATGGCCTAACACTCTATCTTGAGCTACTAATATGTTATCACTGATGAATCTACCACCTACATATACTGCTTGGTTTAAAGAAATTATAGAGCTCATTACCTTTTTCAACCTTGTGCACATAATTCTTGAAATTGTCTTATAGGTTGTGTTTGTGCAGGATATAGGTCTAAACTTCTTAACATTTGAAGGCTTCTTCTCTTTAGGAATCATAACTATATTTGTTGCATTGACTTGTTTGAGTAAACTACCATTTTTGAAACATTGTTTAACTGCCTTTGTGAAGTCTTCTCCAATTATGCTCCAAGAATCTTTATGGAAAGCAGAATTTAGCCCAGCAGGGCCTGGGCTTTTATTCTCATTAATGGAGAATAAAGCATCTTTAACTTCTTTATCAGTTATAGGTACAATCAGTTTCTTCTTGTGTTCATCAGATAATTGAGTTCCAATCATATTTTCTATGACATAACTAGAACAAATCTCTTCATTAGTATCTTCTTCACCAAGTAATTGCTTATATAAGTTAATAAATTCTTCTTTTATAAGTTTATGATCTATAATCGCCTCCCCTGCATCATTAAATAAGATATAAATATTATTTTTAGCTATCCTCCCTTTAATAATCTTGTAGTAATACGCAAAATTACAATCAATTTCATTGTTAAACTGCACTTTAGCTTTTTGTTTGAGAACTTTGTGTTGTATTATCATAGCCTCTTCAAGTTCTTTTCCTAGTATTTTTCCTTCATTTATAGTGCATAAATAAGTGTCTCCTTTCATGATCTTCATCTGAACTATATTGAGTAGAGCTTTAACGGGTTCTATGACCGTAGAGTTTCTTTTAAAGAACACATTATTAAATTTCTTCAGGGTTATTTTAGTATTCTTTTGCTTCATACATAATTTGAACATATAATTACCCTCAACACCAGTGTTCCAGACTTGCTTCACAGTATCTAGAAATTTATCATTATTTACCCAAGCATTTAAGAATTTAAATTGGCTAGGAACTGGACTCTTTTTACCTCCTAAGCTTAGCATTACAGCGCAATGATCAGAGGTAGATGGTGGATGAACCATAACAATAGAAGCCATAGTATCCAACCACCTAATATTAATAAATACTCTTATCTATTTTACTCGCTCTTATTTGACCAATGCTACTCTTAATAGTCCATGTATAGAACTGACCCCCATAGCTATGCTCAAGAAGATTTACATCATCTATACACTCTATAAATTCCTTTGCACCTTTATCTAGACTAGTACAATTTAACCTGTTATGAATTCTCAAAATTTCATTAAAATCTCCCATTATACATAATTTCTCAGAATCATATTTAATGTTCCAATCTACCATATCCTTCCATAATAATTTCCTCTCACTATCTTTACTGCTCGCATAAACCATTTCTATATAAAATATACTATTATCTTCATTAACTTTTAACTCAACCATAATAGCTTGTGAAGATTGATATACTAGCTTTATTTCTGCATATCTCTTATCCCATAATATCCATACACGTCCACTCTCATCATTATTATAGTTGTGAAGCATTTCTAGATGAGAGAAATGCTCACTTATTATAGCAGGGTAATTGCTAACCTTCACTTTAGTTTCCAGTAAACCAATTACCTTGACATTATTCCTAGTTATGAAGTCTTTAACTTCTAATTGCCTCAAAAGCTTATTGACCCCCTCATATTCCATACTGCTATGTTCATATATTTGGTGGTCTTGTTATTTCTTACCCTCTATTATGACTAATAAATACCATTACATCCTGATCAATCACATTCTCCTCAACACTTTATAGTTTCTCATATTTGTTATTAATGAGCTTGATTCTCCTCTTTTGTTCACACTTTTCTTGTTGTTTCTAATAATACTCAATTCTTCTACCACTTCTTTCACTTTATCTGATTTGTTATTATTTGATTCTACTATTTTCTTTAGCATCCATACTTTCTGAACATTATTACACTTACTTTCTACATGTCCAAATCTATTACACTTCAAACATATTATCGGCTTCCACTCATACTCAACTTTCACCACTTGCAATTCATTTAACCCAATGTCCACATATATATATCTTCAGGTTACTCTTCTTTTGTGTATATCTCAACACAAACTCTGGCGTATCCCAATCTGGTTTTTGACTCAGTGATGGAATCCATCTGTAAAGGAACCTCAACTCCACTTGCAACATATCCAAGACCTCTTTGCATCCAAAAATTCATCGAAACATTGATCAATTTAATCCATATCGGTATTTTTGATACATCAATCTTGTCAAATTGCATACCCGGTTTCCAAGGCCTAAGAAGTAGTGGCTTACCATTAATAGACCAGATTTGCTCCAGAGCTTTATTGTAATATTGTTGATTTTTAAACTTGAAGACAACACTCCCTTTTGCACTAGATTTAATCTCTACCTTCCCCAATTTGCTCCATTGATACTTAACAAAATTAGCTATCGCAAAGAATGGTGGAGGTGTATCAATAAATTGACCAATTAAGTTATTAACCCATTGATCCGAGCCTTCATCCAACACATCTTGAGGCGGTTTTATAATCTTTCTGCCCTCCTTTCTCAGAGGAGATTGATGTTCGAGTTTCATTGACTTACTTGCACATTTACCAAATAGGTCTGACCATGGAACGCCTGTAGATTCATTTTTTGACTCAACAACGACCTGATCTGGACTTGATATCTCAGACTATGTAACTTTGTCCACCGAATCGTTCATCTCATGATTTATCTCACTCACCTCTACATCGCCTTTGAAAGACTCGGGAGTATTCATTGGTTCCATGTTTGGAGATAGAATTTCTCTTGTGATGTCCCGATATTTTGTTTTAGCTCTTGAGGTTTCTGGGTTTCTTCCAGATTCGTTCGTAACTCTGTTGACTTTTGCAGAATTTAACATCTTGGTCATTTTGAGAGATCAGCTAAGATAAAAAAAGAAAGAAAGAAAGGAAAAAGTGAGGAGGTGAATCGGTGGGTGGGATGAAAGAGAATGAGTGGTGGAAAAGAAATCTGAAATGTTGTTAGATACCAGAAACTCAAGGAATAACAACAAATTAGGAAAGAGAAAAAGCAAAAAAGGTGAAAAAGCGGTTAAAGGCTAAAACGGAAAGTGGAATAATCTTTAGTGATTTGAATGAGTAGAGAGAATATTTTCCAAAGTTGACTCTCATTTGACCTTATTAGAATATTAATCTATTCTTCTTCAAAGTTTTATCTTCAACATTAGGTACTTTGATTTTCTTGTCAATTTTCTTTGACTTTTTCTTATCAACCATACTACCATGCTTTTCTCTAGACAATTCCTTATTTTTCTTCTTAAAAATCTCTGATAGTAACCCATCATCACTCAAAACATCATCATTAACATGTTCAGCATTGGGTATATTTATTCTCTTCTTCATCTTTTTTGTTTTTTCCCATTAACTCTAATTCTTTTTTTTGTTTACATAAATCATTATTTTTCCTCTTCACTACATCAGATGGCCAAACATCATCACTTTCTTCATCATCAACACTATCATCATCCCCATCTTCTTCCTCATTTTCTATTTTGTAACACTATCTGAGTCATCAATTAAGTCTTCATCCACCAGCTTGAAAGGAACAACGATATTTCTCCTCCTAGAACTCTTCAACAAATCATCATCATCTGGACTCTGACCACTCTTTAAAGCACTCAGAACTTTATATTGGCATCCACAGATTTCTCCTTAGTTGATAATTCACCATCTGACACATCTTCACAGATTTCACCATCAACACAATTGCTTAATTTTTTTATCTTCCACACATTGGCCTCTTTTCTATCCTGCATTGTTATCCACCTTCTTACCTACACCCTCAACTTCATTCTCATCATTTTGAACAGAAACCTTATCTAAGGTTTCACTTTCCTGCTCATCAACTAGTGTAGCTTCCTCTGCTACTGGATTCTCAACATTTTAAACAAAAACCTTATCAACTACTGTATCTACCTCCTCTACTTGAATATCTTCTAATTTCTAACCTTCTTCATCTAAATTGTCATCATCTTCTTTATCATCTTGAATATTATTCTCATCTTGCCCTTCCCTTAGGTTCTGGTCTTCTTCTTCTACTTTTTCTTCTGGGATCCATCCTTCCTTCCATTTTAATAACACTGGCATTAACACAGGAGTTTCCACTATGTCTCCTTCTACCATCTCTGGTATAGAAACAACAAACATGTCAACTGTTTGGTTTTTTCTGTCACACTAGAAATTTCCATAACTTTCTCATCACTATCTACATACACAAGACCCACTGGTATTTTTTCGCCCAATTGTAGGTAGTATAACTCATATCTACCTTGAATTCCAAATTTTTCCAACGCTTTTCGAATAACAAGTACACTAAGACTATCATAATGAAACCTTGCTAAATATTCTATGTTTACATCTCCGTACTCGCTCCTATCTTCATTGAAGAATCCACCAAAGTGAATACGTAATGAAATATTTTCTGTTACACATGAAAATTAGAGAACAAGAGTTACCCATTTAAATAGGCACTGATTTAATTAAATAAGGCAACTTCTAAAAAACCACTACTAATATGGTAACAAAATCCTTAAATATTAGTTACATTAACAACTAAATCCCGACATTCAAGCACTAAAAAAGAAAAAAACCATTTCAAAACCCTACAATTTTGGAGTTCAAAAACAAAAACCCACCCATAATAAAGCCTACATTTACGGATATATCTTTACAACACATACTCCATAGGCAAATTGGCGGCATTGACTTTCTCTAACACTTAGGATTGGTGAACTCTCCGATGATCTCGCACGTAAGGGTGAGAGTGAGTGGGAACATATCTAGGCATTACTCGATCATACTTATATTAGCACTAAATCCTCCAATAATAGTACCACTACTTGTACTTTCTAGAACTTCAAGTTCTAAATCTCTTTCTCATCACCAAGATCCATAGTCATTCACTCTAGATTTCTCCATTTTCCATGTTTTAGCTCCGAAAATCTGTTTTACACCTACGTAATAACTTAAGTGCATTATTTGACATAGGAAACTTGATGAATATTAGATGTTGTTTTAATTTATAAACCCCGCCTTTAATAGGTTTCCCACATAGTTTACAAGTGACCTCATTTAGATCACTTAGATTCAGACACTCGCCCCATTCTCATGTTATATCACCTAAGTTTCTTGTCAAAGCACTAACATGGATAGGAGTGGAACTTGAGGAATCCGTGTAAGGGTTACAATAAAATAACAAAAGACAATTGGGACTACAATTAGTAGACGAATCGAAGAATTAAAGACATATTGCAAACATGAAAAATAGTTATCACCGCTATTGGCTAGTGCTTATCGGTTAAAGCATCACAAATGTCATTTGACTATGACCAGAGCATTTATTTCTGCGTACATTGCACCATTGGTCTCTGATATATGTGAAGTAGGAAAATGTACAAGTGTTGCAAAGATTTAAAATGTTATATACCAAATTTGCGAATCTACCTCTCAGGGGGACCAACGGTGCAAGTTTTACGAATCACACTATTATATTTGACAAATTTACATAACACAGGGAACAATAGTGCCATTAAACCTTAACTTGTTTGTTTTATTTTTTCTTACACTCTAAATATTTAATTTTTTAGGCTTCTCTATGTGACTCACGCTCGATGACTTTTAAGACGGTAAGGATATCGCCGTCGAGACAACGTGCTTAGATAGCCTGCCTGACGATACTTCTCGGGAAGAATTTCCATTCAAGCACTACCTTAGAGAATAAGACAAATGCCCATCTAGTTTTATTGGGCTTTTTATATCAATAAATACCAATGCCATTAGTTTCATGAGGTATCACTTATTCTATTACACTGCTCATATTTACAATTGGACCTAGTCCATACATATTCTCACCGGCCTTTGGCTCCAATACTGAAATGACCTTTAGAGTGCCGTTGGAAGGCACACCTCCTGTGGTTCCGACCCTTGTATAATCGTAGGTCATCAAACTCACCAAGAGACCAATCCAGCTCCGACAAGGCGACAACCATGGAGAGAAGTTTTAAAGTTCCACCATCCATATGTTTGTATTGGTCGGATGTTTCTCACTCTATCGATGTTGAAGAAGTTTTATCCAACTAATGTGGTTTTATTTTTACGCAATATGTTATAAGCCAATCTATTACCTTAACAAAGGAAGAAGATAAAGAAAAAGAAAAAGGAAAAGTAAATGTTAAAAATTAATTAAGGGTTAAATGACTTTGTTAACTTTCTTTGTTCTTTTTCGGATAAAAAGGCTATTTAATAGGCAGTGTGTATTGACAAATGGTCAAACTAATATAAAGTTGTAAAAGATGACTAAAGTTGAGCAACTATGGAGATAAATTGATACAAGATTATTTCAAGTATAAAAGGGGATTCTTGTAACTAGAGATAAAAATAAGGTATTATCTGAGACATTCAATCTACCAAAAGTATTAATATACAAAATTATATATAATGGAGAATAAATTTTAACCTAAAATTATAACAATTGACATATAATTCCCTCGTGTCCCTGTCTAATTCCAACTCTCCTGCTCTCCAATCCTAATATATTGCCCATACCTAATATTTTTTACACCCGCCACCCTAATAACTATGTTAGGGAAATTCTCCCAAATAGCTCCCTAGAATTCATAGATCAAACAAATTAAATTCACCATTACCATCACCACCGATCACAAAATTCCTATGCTTTTATATTTTATATCTTCCATGAATTTATTATAAGATATTGGGATCGGCGAATCTAACTAGTCACATATGATATTTATTTAAAATATCAAGGTATATGCTAATCTTTAAGCATGTTTAGGTTAAACAAATTTGTTTAGTTTTTTTAAAATATATGTATCTTTTTGTGTAATTTTTTTCTTTCCTCCTTTTGTAATTTTAATGTTGAATCAAATCTAAGTTTTGAATATTCTGAATTCTCTATGTTTTAGGTTGGCACGAATCTTACACATTGTGTTCAATGACATAGCCACAACCACACCAGGAGGGACCATGGTACCTCTTGAATTTTTAGAGATTAAAAATTTGACTTGCAAAAATTAAATAAATTATATTAATACCTTATTGCTCCTGAATTTTCAGAATCTTCACTTGGCCCCCCAATTTCTTTTATTTTTATCAGGCTTTGAATTATTTTATTTATATTTTCTACATAAAATATAGATTAGGTTGTATAACTAGGGACTTATAGTGTACTTAATTTAATTATATATGAACTTATATTATATTTTTTTCATAACATAAGGACCTATATTTTAATTTTGTCATAATATAGGGACCTATAGCATAATTAACTCCCATATTTTTCGGGGGACCTATCCCTGAACCTCCTTGCACCTCTACACATGTTACCGACTCCGTCAATATCAATCATACTACACACTATTAAGAGGATCGGAAAAAAAAATCCAAATTTTAATAAAATCCTTTTCAAACAAATATTAGGGGTTAACTTCATAATATAACTATTTCCTAATATAAAACAAACAAATATAAATTTTCATTCTACCATCTTTACATAATTATATATTTATAGGTTTTCTTTAATTTATTACTATCATTTATATATAATTTAACGATTTAGTATTTTTTTTATTTTAATATTTTATTTATTACGTGTACGACAATGTGGTTTTAAAAAAAAATTATTATGATGTTCGTATAACAAAACTGTAAATATTCATACCATTTTGGTATGGACCATCTATCAATAGGATTGTGTCAAAAGCCCAAATTAATAAGGTAAAAAGCCTTTTCATAATATTCTTCTATTTAAGGACTTCTTAATCCATGATGAGGGGTAAATTTACACCAATATCCTTAAGATCTTAAAGCATATATATACACACGAATTAATGCATTATATCTCTCCATTTTCATTTTTTGGCTGCGAACAGTCCTCTCTCTCTCTCTCTCTCTCTCTCTCTCTCTCTCTCTCTCTCTCTCTCTCTCTCTCTCTCTCTCTCTCTCTCTCTCTCTCTCTCTCTCTCTCTCTCTCTCTCTCTCTCTCTCTCTCTCTCTCTCTCTCTCTCTCTCTCTCTCTCTATTACATTGTTTTTGTAATAAGATTATACAACACAAACCTCATTTCGTTCTGCCTCCATTTTATAAATCCAAACTTCATTTTATATGGTTAGAACTCATTAAAGTTTTTTTTAAAATTTTATTTAGGGATATTGGTTTTTTGGGTATGAATCTATATTTCTGTGGATATGAATTTTCATTTGTCTGGGTTTGAATTTGTTTTAGTGGGTATGTATATGTTTTTTTGTGGTTATAGATATACCTTTCTGTGGGTATGGATCTGGATTTTGTGTGTATGAATCTGTACAGCGGTAGGTATATACTCATTTATATAGGAGGGGTAATCTGAACTGTGTAGGTATATTCCCTTTAGCAAGTATGGTATTTTTATAGATACAAATGTGTACAGCTAATAACGGGTATTTTCTAGCTGTGGGTATTTTCTAATTTGTGGGTATGGATGTGTGGTAGGTTATACCTATTTAGAAGGTATAATATTTTTGTAAGAAATTAAACTTATAATGCAATTGTGAAAAGAATTTGCTTATATTAGATGTTTACTATATAAATTGGTAAAATAGTGCGACTAATAGGAGATAAGTAAAGATATGACTGACATAAAGCTAAATATGCTAACATAAAGTAAGGACTTTAGAGTTTTTACCTTCTTAACTTGAGGACTAACCACGTTAGTTATCTGAAGTCCTTATAATAAAAAGCGAGAGATGTCTAAGGGCTCTTAAAGTTAATGACCCCATATCTCTCTCTCTCTCTCTCTTGTATTTATCTCTGTTTAACAGCGTATATTTTAAATGGTTTGATTTAGACCATATCAACCAATTCCACAATCTAATTTCTCCTAACCTTTTACAGGTTATGTATATGAAAAAATTTGGATCACTTAAAGAAGAAGATTGTTGACCATGATATTTCAACTAAAAACAACAAAACCAATAAATAAGGTAATGTATACTAGTATATATTATAAAATAACATGATAACTTACTAAACTGGATACACGGTTCTTAATAAATAAGGATCAAAATTTCAAAAATTACATTACGATAGCGAATTTTTGAAATTAATTACACCACATTATTATTATATGAAATATTAAAATATATATTTTTATATAATTTTCATATAATTTATTGTATTAATATCACCCCTCTAATAGTTATTAAATTTTAAATTTTTTATTTATAACTCGATAATTTTTTGGGTCAATTACCCATGGGGTCTTAGAGATTATTGTAGTGTCACATAGAAACTAGTCAATTCCTCTCTTCTTCTTAGAGGTCAATAAGATGTCCAATGTCATAACTACCCTTCTACTGCATATAAGACAAAAAAAATAGATTATTCTCTCTCCTCCACTACCATTACTCTCTCTCCCCCATTACCATTAATCTCTCTCCTTCTTTATCATTTTTTCTCTCACTTTCTTCATTAACAATCAATAATTTCCAACTCCGACCACAACCACCGATCATCACCGACCACCGCCGGAAAAAGTTCTGAGCCTGGATAAAAGTTCTGAGCATAGAAAAAAGTTCTGAGTTTGGGGTACTGAGCATAGGCTACTGAGCATGGAAAAAAGTTGCTGAGTATCGGAAAAAGTTCTGAGTGTCGAAAAAATTGCTGAGTATTCGAATTTTTTTTGTTAAGTGACTTTACTGAGCAGGCTCGTTTACTCAGTAACTTTAAGGAGCATGCTCAGTAACTTGTTGAGCGTTTCTCGTATAATCGGGAAATTTACTGAGCATTTCGCGTATAATCAGTAAGCTGCGGAGCATTTAGACAAAATTTTCGAGTTTAAATAATTTCTTGATTCAAATACTTCTCAAATTCTTGCAATACTATTGTATGGGGTCTATAAGCTAAATGTATGTGTTTCATAGCTAAATATTAATTAATGGTGCAATTCAACCTAACATTTACCATTATAATGTCCAATTCACTTTAATCTTAGCTGATAATAAAGTCAAAAAAGTAAACCATTAAAACAAATGCCAAACGAATTAATTAAACATTCAGCAACTAAAGTTGTTTCTCTTTCCTCTTTTCCTCTATTCTTAACCGAAAAGTATGTTACTTTTTCCTTGTTTTTTTTTTTTTTGGACAGTGACTTTTTCCTTGTTTACCTTGGTTTTATATTGGGGTTGCTTCGTAATTAAACTTATAGTGTTTGTGTATTATATTATATAAATAGACTGAAGAGGTGGAAAAGCTGCGTAACAGATCAATGAACAGAATGATGAAATGCGAAAATTGCAAGCTATGGTAATTTTAATAATTCTCCGAACCTTTCTTGTCAAACAAATTACCATTTAAGAAATTCATTTAAATTTAACTTTGGCTTTACAGGTTAGTGATCTAAAGCAGACTGATTCAGATCTGAAGATGTTTTTAGCTATGTTCAGACTTAGAATCCTCATTTTCTAGGTTAGTATTTGTTTTTATTCTCCGGCCACCTCGAACCTTCGACCTTCTTATTCTCTAGCTCATTCGTTGTCTGATTTGTAGCCATGTATCTAACAGATCTAAAGCAGCACGAACAGATCTTTCGATTTGGTGTCTTCACGAAGCTTAGTCTTTGCACCACCATCTTTGCCGGTGTTGCTTCGCTCTGGTAGAAGACGAACGGACTTGGTGAGAATAGGTCGCCGGGATATGAGAGAAAGAAGAAGTTTAGTGTTTATGGAGATATGAGAGATAATGGGGTTTTAGAGTTACGGGAAAGGGGAAGAGAAAGAAGGAGTTGAAAGAATTTTAAAATATTTCTTTTATATATAGTAAAGTCAAAGTTGAATGGTCAAAGATGAGTTGGCAGCTTATGTGGACTTACACTTCAGTTTTGTGCTTACTTACTTGAGCGGGTCTTTATTTACACCGACTTATCTATCGTGGCTTAATCTTATGCGATGATGGATAAAAGACTTGAACGGCTCAGATTAAAACCCTCTCAGCAGTCATATAAATACTCCAAGTCTTCAGACTTGGTCAGACTTCACTTCGTTTCTTTTGACCTCTTCTCTCTGTTCTCTCTCATCTTCTTCAGAAAGCTTTTAGGGTTTCTTGTACATTAACAATCTAATCTATAAAGATTGTTAATTAGAATAGATAGATCAAGTGTATTGCTTGAATATTGAGTAGATTTCTCGATTGTATTCTTAGGGTTTCACGCTGAAACCTTGAAGGTGTTCTATTCTTGTAATATTGTACTGTGAGACTGATCTGAAGTTGTAATCGTGTTCTAATAACGTGCGAAGCATCATCTGAGGGGGGATTCAACGTGGATGTAGGCATTTATTGCTGAACCACGATATATCCTTGTGTTCTTTAATTTTTGCAATTTTCTTTTCTGGGTTTGATTTAGTTTTCAACCTTAGATCATTATGATCTATTTTTCGCCAAAGATTAAACGTTTTGCTAAGTGATTTTACAACAATTTCTGAATACAAATAGTATATATAGGAAAGAGAAAACAAAAAAGGGTAAGATGGTAATTGGTTTTTTGGCCTATAGTGTTAAAATTAGTTTGTGGCCTTTAGTAAGAAGAGGGTATGAACCGGTCTTGTTAGATCCCGAAGTGGTGTCTCCAAGACCCCTTGAATAATAATCTCTAATTTTTATTACTCTTGTATATTAGAAAAAAAAAAATATGGAGAAACCCCACCCTTATTTGACTCACCATTCCACAAAGAAGATATAAAATCATAATTTTCAAAATAAGTATTACATGTTCATCCATTCATCGGATCTTTATTTGATATTATGAAAATATTATATTAAATTTAGTTCTCACAATAGTAAAGATTCTTCTTTCATAAATTTTTTGAAATTTATAATTTTCTTTAGATAATATTCCAAAATTACGAATTAACAAAAAAAATTCAGAATTAATATAATCATCTATCCATTTTTTTTAAAATTTCTTTTTTTCCATTTTCCACTTTATATAAGGCATATGATACACAAACTAAGAAACATACTTAAGAACGGAGTAAGAAAATCTTACCTAACCACGTTATGTTAGGGTTCATTTTGGAAATTAATATATAAATGACAATTAACACGTTTTGTGCTTACTAAGTACCTGACAATTTGATAGAATTGGTCGATTCGGAATTGGATGGATTGGAGTGGAGGGATCCGAAGCTAATTCTCATAACCTCATAGTCTTCGGCGAGTGGAGGATGAAGGACGCTTCCGCTTCTCCCCTCGAATTTTTTATTTTAATTAAAGAAGGGAAAAGTTAAAAGTGTAGAATAGTGTTTTTATATTGGAAGAACGAAGAAAGGTGTTTTAAAAATGGACACTTGACAGGACACTCTGATTTGGCCTTATACAAAAAACGGGGAATACACAGCAAAGTCGGGATATTCCATACTCACTAAGGAACTCACTTATAACACACCCCAAACATCTTCACAAGCGGACACGACATCATCAACTCTTTGGAACAAAGTGTGGAAAACGAATGTTCCTTCAAAGATCCGCCACTTCGTCTGGAAAGCGTGCTGGGACATTCTTCCAACAAAACGGAACCTCTATAAAAGAAAATGCACAGACAGTGACAATTGTCCCTGGTGTGGGAAACCCGAAACATGTTGTCACCTTTTACTTTCTTGTAACTTTTGCAAACAGGTCTGGGCGGGTTCAGCAATGCAACTACGTATACCGGATGACGAGATTACTAATATTGGTACATGGATACTAAAAATCACTGACCAGAAGTCTCAGTGGCCATGGGACAATAATATCCTCACAGCTTACATTTATCTCCTACTATGGAATATTTGGAAACAAAAAATGAAAGGTCTTTATGATACGGGTACCCCTAATGTTCAAACTACATTACATCTTGCACATATCTCTATGCTTGACTTATTTGGACAGGAGTGGTCGATGGTACAGGCACCCCAGCAGCAACCGCCGCCGGAAATAACTTCCCGAACCAATATACACGAGGACTTCGCAGCAGATACCCAGATCCTATACACATGTGACGCGTCATTTAAAGAAAAATCAACCCCTAGCGGCATCGGGATAGTCCGTCGAGATCGGAACACAGGAGCGAGACAAGTCTATTCGGCGCCAATTTGGACAGACACGTCCACCGAAGCAGAAATGTCAGCAGTTTTAGAAGCAACGAAAATGGCATCAAGGGAAACATCTCGGACGATTACTATTTGTTCAGACAACCTTGAAGTCACTCAAGGTATTTCAAAGCCGTCAGCAGCATGGTGGAAAATCAGACCATCCCTTCAGTTGGTGGGACGTTTGGCTGACTTGCATGGTCATATGTCCTTCAAACACATTCCTCGTAGAAAAAACGGATGGGCTGATAGAGCCGCGCGTAATGCTAGGCAGCGAGTCGGTGAGAGAAGTGGTATCGGAACGTTGGCTGAGAATTTCGGAAGAATGGGGATAGGCTAATTCGGTCATCGTTCCTTCCTTTTAGTTTGACCAAAAAAAAAAAAAAAAAAAATGGACACTTGATTTAATAGAATAAAACGTTTACTTATATATAAATTTTACAAAAGCTTTTGTAGTGGGATTTTGTTTGGCTCAAGATGATGCCATACAAATGAGTTGGTGGTCTATTAATACTATCACAATGTTGGTGGATTTCATTTTTAGAAGTTAGTAAATTTATTTTAACACATAATTCCTAATAAAGTTTGATAATTCTAGAAATTGGATAACTATAGAGATTTAAGACAATTCTAGAAACTACTTTCTCTATTTTTTAATAATTGACTCTTTAGCCAATATAATTTATTCCACGATATATGTCACATTTCAAGTTTCAATACAAATTAAATGACCTCTTTCCACTTTTACCCTTATTCTTAAAAAAATTCAATTTTCTATTTCTTAAAAGTAAGGATATTTTAGTCATATTAAACTAATTTTTTCCTACTTTTTAGATTCCTTAATATGTGTGAAAAGCTCTAAAGAGTCCATTATTAAGGAATGGAGGAAGTAAGAGATAAGCATTAATTCTAACACGAATACATAGGGTAGGTAGGGCTGGGTGAGAAATGGTTCCCTATTCAGCTCTTTACATTAAAAAATTTCTTGCATTTCATTATAATTATCAGTTATATACTGAGAAATAATCTGTATATTCAGACTTTGTGGAAGATAGAAGACGGTGAGAAGGAAAGTAATTTGGCAAAGGCAAAGCTTCTGGCCTTTGAGAAAGAAGGCAAGAGTTTGAAGTTGTCATACAAAACAAGTTTACTGATAGTTAGAAATAGCAGAAAGCGAACGTCAAGTCTACATAAAACGAATGAAAGACCTCGAAACTATAACAGATGGTTTGAAATCTCTTCCTCAACTCCAAGATCCATATCATTAACTCTAGATTTCTCCATTTTCCACTTTTTAGCTTCTTGAAATTTGTTTTACACCTATGTAAAAACTTAAGTGCATCATTTGACATGGGAAACTTGATGAATATGAGAAGTTGTTTTAATTTATAAATCCCGCCTTTAATAGGCTTTCCACATAGTTTGCAAATAACCTTATTTAAATCACTTAGATTTTGACACTCGTCGTCCCATTCTCATGCTATATCACCAGAGTTTCTTATGAAAGCACTAACATGGATATGAGTGGAACTTGAAGAATCCATGTAAGAGTTGCAATAACAAAAAAACAATAGGACGACGACTATTAGACGAATCGGAGAATTAAAGACAAACATTGCAAACATGAAACATCAAAATATTAAATTACTTATCGGTACCGTTTACCGGTTAAAGCATCACAAAATGTCATTTGACTATGATCAGCGCATTCACTTATTGTGTAGATTGCACCATTGGTCCCTGATCTATGCGAAGTAGCAAAATGTACCTGTGTTGCAAACGATTTAAAATAATATATACCAATTTGTGAATCTGCCTCTCAGAGGGACCAACAGTGCAAGTTTTAGGAATGACACTGTTATATATGACAATTTCACATAACAGTAACACATGGACCAATAATGCAATCCTATACTTTTTTGATATATTTCTTGTTATACTTGTAATATATAATGTTGAATATGGTTATGATGTCATATAAAGATGAAGTAGAGAAAGATCCTGATGAGGATAATTCATAGCGGACATTAGCTAGAGAGATATCGAGCAAATCGGTAAAAAAAACTTTACCTACACAAACCTCTAATTACAACACCTGGTGCTTAGTAAGGTCGTAATGAGTCAAGTAAGAATCGGTAGGCAAAGACTGTTTTTGCGTCTGATTGATGAAACTGGTCAAGCCAGTGAAGGTCGTAATTTCTTTTTCTTCCCCAAACTTTCATGAATCCTAAATCTAACCTTGCAAAAATTACTTCAAACATAGCTACAAATAAACAATTAAAAAACCCTCTTCTTCAATATTGATATTTATTAGATAAGATAAAGAAAGAATAAACTGTTTTTGTATTATTGATTGAATAAATAATGAATTACATCTTGTTCATATATATAGAGAGGCTGGATCACATATAGTGTGATACACAGCTGTACAAACTAAATATTCTTTCTAACTGCATTTGTCATTTAGTGAAACAAGATATAATTGTATGTATGTGTGTGTATAGTTGTTGTGGTGAGGTGTTTTGTCTTATTGCTTATCATCCCCCCTCAAGCTGAGACGCTGAAGAAGTGGAAGCTTGGTAATAAGAGAAGAAAACACAGCTGAAGCAAGACCTTTAGTGAACACATCAGCTACTTGAAGATTAGAAGATACATGATGAAGAACAAGTAACTTTGACTTGACCTGTTCTCTAACAAAATGAAAATCAACATCTATATGACGAGTTCTTGAGTGAAACACCGGGTTAGTAGCAAGTGCAATAGCTGAAAGATTATCACAAGCAATTGATGGTATAGAGGATTGAATGTTTAAACTTTTAAACAAGTAAGTAATCCACTTCAACTCAGCGGATACATAAGCTAAAGCACGATATTCCGCTTTAGTAGAGCTACGAGAAACAGTGGATTGCTTTTTAGAACCCCATGAAATTAGATTTTCACCAATAAATATGCAGTAGCCTGTGATAGAACGTCGATCTACTGAGTTACTTGCCCAATCAGAGTCTGAAAAGGCTCGAAGATTAGTAGAAGAACGAGTAAAAACTAAGCCAATATGTAAGGAGCCTTTAATATAACGAAGAAGCTTCTTTAAAGCTTCAAAGTCAGCATTAGTAGGATGATGCATAGCCTGACAAATTTGATTAAAACCAAACGCAATATCGGGTCTTGTAATAGTTAAGTATTGTAAGGCACCTGTAAGACTTCGGAAAAGGAAGGGGTCTTCATAAGGAAGAAGACCATGATCAGTTTTAACTGAATATTTATTCAATGTTGGAACAGGTGAAGACTTACAATCACTCATTCCTGCCTTAGATAATATAGAAGAAGCATAATTTGACTGAGAAACAACAAGATGATCTTCAGATCGTGTAATATCTAACCCAAGAAAATAAGTTAAATATCCAAGATCCTTCATGTCAAATCGAGCTTTTAAAGCAGATATAATTGATAAAATGCCACTAGAATCACCTCCAGTTATAAGCAAATCATCAACATAAACAAGAACAATGGTTAAAGCATCACAATGCATACGAATAAACATAGAAGTATCGGCTGCACAAACAATAAAACCTTGAGCTTCAAGAAATGAAGTAAGTAATGTATTCCAAGCTCGAGGAGCTTGTTTGAGACCATATAAAGAGCGCTTAAGCTTGCAAACATAAGAAGGGTATTCTTTATTAACAAAGCCAGCGGGTTGAGTCATATAAACTTCCTCAAGTAACTCACCATGTAGAAAAGCATTTGAAACATCCAATTGATGTATAGGCCAATCTTTAGACATCGCCATAGAGAAGATTATACGTATTGTTTGGTGTTTAATTACTGGACTAAAAGTCTCAGTATAATCAAGACCATACTCTTGAAGAAAACCACGAGCAACTAACCGAGCTTTATAGCGAGCAATAGAACCATCACTCTTTCTTTTTATTTTAAAAACCCATTTACAAGTGATAGGATCTCTTCCCAATGGTGGTGGGACTAAATCCCAAGTCTGTTGGTGCAAGAGAGCAGTATATTCTTCAGTCATTGCTAATTGCCAACAAGGAATTTTAATAGCTTCTTTAAAAGAAGTAGGTTCTGTATCACAAGGATAAGTAAGAGTAGAGTGACATTTATATGAAGGTTTAAGATGACCTGTTTGTTTTCTAGTTATTATATGATGTTTAGGTGGAGGAGGTGGGGGTGGAGGTGGGGGTGGAGGTGAAGGTGTAGGTGAAGGTGGTGTTTGAGATGAAGATGTAGAAACTGATGGATTAGGTGACTCAGTCTCAACATGAGGAGAGCTATACTCAAGTGGAGTAGAAAATGGTTTAGCTAAAGATAAAGGGTTAATATGAAATAAGTCTACAAAATCTGTATATAGAGAATCATTTGGAGATGTAGAAGAAGAAGAAGACTGAAATGGAAAAATTGACTCATTGAAGACAACATGTCTGGAGATATATATTTTCTTTGACACCATTGAATAACACTTATAACCTTTAGTGTGGTTACAATACCCAAGAATACACAAGCTTCAGATAATGGAGATAATTTGTTTGGAGAGTATGGCTTTAACCAAGGAAAACACAAACAACCAAATATTTTTAGATGAGAATATGAAGGTAAGGACTGATACAAATTTTGATAAGGAGAAATGTTAGATAAAAATGGAGTAGGCATTAGATTAATTAAGTACACAGCTGTAGCTAAGGCTTCTAGCCAAAACTCAGGAGGTACAAAGCTATGAGCTAATAGAGCACGAGTAGTCTCAATCAAATGCCTATGTTTTCTTTCAGCTACCCCATTTTGCTCAGGAGTGTGAGGACAGGTTGTTTGATGGACAATGCCATGAAGAGAAAGAAAAATTTTAAGGTTATGACTAGTAAATTCTCCACCATTATCTGAACGCAATACACGAATTTTTGTTTGAAATTGGGTGAGAATTAAGTTGTAAAAAGAAATAAACACAGAACAAACATCTGACTTTAACATAAGAGGATAAACCCAGGTAAAACGAGTAAAATCATCAACTAAAACCAGATAGTATTTATAATTAGAACAAGAAGAAATAGGGTAGGGTCCCCAAACATCTGTGTGTATCAAACTAAAAGGTGAAGCAGAATTTGAATTAGATAATTGAAAAGGTAACTTGTGAGCTTTTGAAATAGCACAAGGACTACATTTTACACCATGGAAATCTAACTTGACATCTAAAATAGGAGACAAAGCACTAGAAGCATGAGAAGAGGGATGTCCCAATCTGTAATGCCAAAGCTGACTTGTAGAAGATACCAACTGAGAAGACAAGCATTTAGGCAATGAAGAAGGGTGAGATGACTTGAGATTCAATTGAGAGGAACCAAGAGTGGTGGGATATAAACCATTCTCAGAGGGGCTCTGAAAGATCATAGAATGAGTATTTGAATCAAACAAAGACACAGAAGAAGAAGTAAGAACAACATAGCAATTATTGTCTTTAGTGAGCTGGGATATAGACAAAAGGTTTGAAGATATGGAAGGAACATGTAAGATAGAATTAAGTTTAAGAGATGAATTGGAGAGAAGAAACTTACTATGGCCTATGTTAGCAATATCCAATGACTGACCACTACCAACTGCAACAGCATTATTACCTTGATAAGGTGTAGATTGATGAACCAAAGAAAGATCAGAGGTAACATGATTGTTAGCTCCCGAGTCTAAATACCATTGCTCTGGATTATATGAAGATGTAGGTTGAGATTGAGCAGCTAGAGCAAGATTTCTCTGTGCTTTTGGTGAAGGAAAAGTCACAAAGTCAGTCCTAGACCAACAATCAATTGCAGAATGGCCATATCTACTGCAAATTTGACAGGTAGGGACCGAGTATGTAGTTGAAATACCATTAGTGGACTGAGATTGAGAGCCTACAACTGAATTAGAATATCCACCACGAGATCTACCTCTACCACGACCTCTATTGTTATATCCTCTACCTGAAGATACAGGCTGAGCAGCAGATATAAGAGCTGAATGGGAAGAAACAGAGCTCTCATTATTCTCACACATCTTCATGTGAAGTTCTTCAGAGACTAACAAACTTCCTAAAGAATGGAAGCTAATAGTTGTAGAATGAGCATTAGTTATCCTAATGCTAGACTTAAATTGATTGTATTCTTGAGGTAACCCTTTTAGAGTATACATTATAATATCCTCTAATGGAAGAGAAGAAGAAGCTGTGTCAAGACCATCACATATAGACTGAATATCAGCTAAATAGTCAGTCATACATCGAGCACCTTTCTTAATATTACAGAGTTTCATTTTTAACTGATGAATGTGGGTTCGACATTGTGAAACGAAAATTTCTTCCAATTTTAGCCAAACATCATACGCATGAACAAGCTTAACTACTTGAGAAAGAATCGAAGGTATCATTGAAGAAAGTAACGATACCTTAAGTTGTTGATCTTCAATAACCCACGGAGAGAAAGAGGGATCGGATGAGAGTGGTTTCTGAACAGAGCCATTGACATGACCCAAGTATCCATGAGCTTCAAGCACAGCCTCTAATTGAGCTTGCCAAAGCACATAATTGGATGAATCAAGTTTAACTTGAATCAAACTACTCCAATTTTGACGAAGTAGTAAGAGTCCAGCAGGAATGGACGAGCTGGAGCTGATATTAGGTGTACATGAAGAAGACGATGACGCCATTGAAACACGCGGAAGCAAGGATCGAAAAGAGCTGAGATAGAAGCTTTGCCTTTAATGGCAGAAGAATAAAGCTTCGAAAAAAAAATCTCATAAGGCTCTTAATACCATATTAGATAAGATAAAGAAAGAATAAACTGTTTTTGTATTATTGATTGAATGAATAATGAATTACATCTTGTTCATATATATAGAGAGGCTGGATCACATATAGTGTGATACACAGCTGTACAAACTAAATATTCTCTCTAACTGCATTTGTCATTTAGTGAAACAAGATATAATTGTATGTATGTGTGTGTATAGTTGTTGTGGTGAGGTGTTTTGTCTTATTGCTTATCAATATTCTCTGTGAAGGTAATTTTAAGTCCTTCCCGTCTATTCAAGAAGGATTTTTCATAATTCATAACAGATTTAGAACGAGCAATAATCCTCTTCTGAAACAAATTAAAGGATGGCAACCAAAGTATTCATTAGCAGAGGTTTTGACCCAGGACCGAATGTTATATGGAAGATTAGTGCACTGTTTCTTGGTCTGATGATGAGTATTGGTAAGTTCTTCTTCCTTTGTAACATGCAATGTTACATCAAAAGGATTCCTGAAATTATAAGGGTGAAGGGACCCTTTAATGCCCTGCTCTGGTTTTCTGTCAAATGGTGGTACTTGTATGATATTTACTTTGATGGTTTGTGGAAATCTGTTGTTAAATCTGCTTTTGGATATTTCTGTATTTGCATGTGTGGAGAGGGGTCTTCTTACTGGTTTAATTTTGATCCTAACCAGTTGTTTTTGCTGGTTGCTGTTTTCCGTGAATTCCTGTTTTCGGAGTGGAATGTGTCCTTTGTCTTGAGCATTTTCCACTTTTCTCTGGTCGGGTCTTTGGATCATCTAGCTGGATACATGTTACCTGTTATGTATTGCTGGGAGTATATAATAATTATCGGAAATGGCTGTCAATTTGACAACATACTTGGTAGTCGAGTCTTCTTCTCAAATGAAAATAGCCTTAAAATTAAGCCGGGTTTGTGTTTTCTGAGGTCTAAAATACTTTCTTTGGGTATTCCTTATATGTTGAGAGACATGCATCTGATTTGTGTTTTTTTCTTATGTGGATTGGTGGATTATCTAGTTAATTATACAATCGGGTTTCCTCGTTTTATGATATTCTACTTTTTTTATTCCATATATGATATTTACAAGTGCATGATATGGCCTTAGGTAGCATCGGATGTAGTAGGTGTGATGGTTTTGTGGTGCTCTATTTATGGAAGCTGCAATTATTTGGATCGAGGAAGACAGCCGTTATTGGGATTTTTATTTCGTCACTCTGTTATTTCCGTTCAAGATAAGTTTCTTCTCATCCTACTATTAATTTATATGCAAGTCATGTGTGGTGGTATTTCAGTAAAACTCAATCTCTTTGAGATTTCTTTCTTCTTTAAGGGCCGTAACTTTGATTATTATATAAATTGTGATCATTGGGCTTTGCATGCTCGGTTTTTCCCCATACATTGTCTTGGGCTTGAATATGTGTTTAATATAATCTTTTGTAAGTTCATTAATCTCTCCATTTACACGTGGACAAATTATGGTGGGCATGTAGTGGGTGGATTAAGTGATGAAAGTGATACGGAGGAGGAAATGAGTAATCGGGGGTATCCCTTGAAGGAAAATTCGGAAAAATTGCAGAATTTAAGTGTTAATAATTTTAATTTGATGGAAAAGAGGATTAGTGATATGAAAATGTTAGGGGACGAGTTACACTCAAGTTTTTTCGAAGTGAGAGATCAATTTCTATATAATCAAGAGAAAGAGGAGAACTACTTTGGTAGTGATAGTCAAATCAATGGTAACCTAGTATTTTGCAAAGGTGGTGACTGCCAAGGTCATCATGAAGGAGTTTCGAGTGAAGAATCCTCATCTAAAGAGGCTGCGAGTACACAGGGATTGCCCGTGATGGAAAGTGGACCTTTATTTTCTCGTGTGGATGACGGCCTATCCCTTAAGAGGGCCGGATTCAATGGATAGTGTGCTTGTTTGGAACTGTCGAGGAGCGAGGGCACCCTCGACGAAGAGTATGTTTAAGTCCCTTGTTTCGAAGTATCATTTCTCTATTGCGTGTCTTTTAGAAGCTAAGTTAAGGTCTAGTAAACTTTCGTCTTGTAGTCACTTTAAGAGTTTTGAAAATTCACACATAGTCGAACCTAGGGGAAGATCTTATATGTCTGGTGGGATTCTATTGTTGTGGAAAGATTCCGTGAATCTAAGGGTTATTAATTCTGGCCCATCTTTTGTAATTGCGGAAATTATGGAATCTAATAGAGAAGTTTGGTACTTGGTGTGTGTGTGTATGCTCCAACATGTGAGAATGAAAGAGATAATCTATGGAAATCTCTTACTAATTGGTACTCAAAGGTGGATAATCCTACTTTGTTCATTGGGGATTTTATTGATATCTCAAGAACATCGGAAAAAATTGGCAAAAGAGGTACAAATTTTGATAGAATTATAAGGTTCAATAACTTCATTAATCAAAATGGCTTACTAGATTTACCAAGTAAAGGATGTTTCTATACTTGGACCAACAAAAGAAAGGGTGAAGAAAATTTTAAAGAAAGGCTTGATCGGGGACTTGCTTCTCTCTCATGGTGTAAAAAATTTCCTAATGCTTCAATTCAAGTACCACCGGCGATTGGATCAGACCATTCCCCCCTTATTTTATCTATGGATACACCTAAATCAAGGTTTGAAAAATATTTTATGTTCGAATCCAGATGGCTTGAAAACGAGAATTGTAAGGATTTCATTAAAAAAGTATGGATTGATCAAGGCAATGTTCTCTCTATTAAAGATTTTTGCGTAAAGAGGGATGCACTTTGTTTAACTCTTACTGGATGGAGTAAACAAAACTTTTGTAATAATCGTAAACTCATAGAGAGATATCAAAAAGAATTAACTATACTTCAAAATGAGCAAACCACGGAGTCTAATTGGATTAAAGAGAAAGAAATATATGGAAAATTAGAAGAAGCTTGGAGACAAGAGGAATTATTTTGGGCAGATAGGGCAAGGGACCAATGGATTAAAAAAGGAGACAAAAATACAAAGTATTTTCATGCCAAAACGCTCTTCAGAAGGAAAATTAATAAAATTAATGCTATCAAGAATAAGGATGGTATTTGGACAGATAATGAAGCGGAAATTAGAGGTATTATTCGTGACTATTATATGAATTTATTCTCTGTTAAAACGGTACCTCAAGGAGCAAATATATCTCAATATATACCTAACAAGATTTCTGATAAGATAAATGAAGAAATTACCAAAATACCAGATATGGAAGAAATTAAAAAAGCGGTCTTTGATATGTCGGGGTCCAAAGCCCCAGGGCCGGATGGTTTACCAGGTAACTTTTATCAAGAAAATTGGGATACTCTTAAAGATGATATCTTCACTATTGTTAATAAGTTCTTTAAAAACAATACCCCACTTAAGGGTATCAATGACACTTTGATTACACTTATTCCAAAAGGAGAATCTCAAGAATCTGTGGCGGATTATAGACCGATAGCGTGTCTTAATTTTAGTTATAAAATTATTTCAAAAATTCTTGCCAATAGATTACAGCCGATTATGGATGATTTAATATCACCCACTCAATCTGCGTTTATTAAAGGAAGGAGTATACAAGACAATATTTTAATTGCTCAGGAGGTCTCATTTTTCCTTAAAAACAAAAGAAAGTCAAAAAAGCATTTCGCGGCGGTCAAAATCGATATGGAGAAGGCCTATGACCAAGTCAACTGGGATTTTTTAATCCAAACACTTAAGGCCATTGGTTTTTGTGAAAAGTGGACTGAATGGATTTATAATTGTCTATCCTCAGTGACGTTTCAGATTAAAGTGAACGGACAAAGATTGAATAAATTTTCACCATCCAGAGGAATAAGACAAGGGGATCCTCTATCCACTCTTCTTTTTTCGATTCTTACGGAAAGCCTTATTGGTCTTATTAATTATCAATGTCGTGAAGGAAATATCAAAGGTATTAAAATTACTAGAAACTGTCCAATGCTCACACATCTTCTATTTGCTGATGATGCTTTATTTTTCATCAATATTGATCATAATGAAATTGAGACTTTTAAGGATATTATATCCCGTTTTTGTCAAGCATCGGGTCAACGAATTACTTTTCAGAAATCATCTATACTATTCAGCAAAGGAACGCCAGAGAATGTTTGTGGAGAGGTGGCTAGAAATCTTAATGTTACAAGAACGTCATCTTTTGGTAAGTACTTGGGGATTCCTTTCTCTTTAAAAAGAGCAAAATCAGAGAATTTAAATTATATCAAAGATAAATTGTTGAATAAGTCATCAAGTTACTCTGCTAATCTACTTTCTGATGGAGGGAAAGAGGTAATTATAAAGGCAGTGCTTCAAGCAATACCTAATTATGCAATGTCCATATTCGAATTCCCGAAATCACTTTGTAAAAAATTATCTGGAATTGTTGCTAATTTCTGGTGGGACTCAAGTACTAAAAAAAGAATTCATTGGATTAAATGAAAAAAAGTTGCAAGATCTAAAGCTATTGGAGGTATTGGATTCAGGGACTTTCAGAAAATGAATTTAGCCTTATTAGCTAAACAGGCCTGGAGAATTATGAACAATCCTAACTCACTAGTAGCCAAGGTGCTAAAAGGTATTTATTCTCCCTTTGATAATTTTATTAATGCAAAACTATCAAATAAAAGATCATGGAGCTGGGCTAGTATTTACAAAGGAATTCAATTTATCAAACAATACTCTATTTGGAGGATTGGAAATGGACTAAATATTAATATATGGGATAAAAATGGGTCAACAATAATATATCTTTGGAGAGACCTGCTGGTTGCAAAGTAGAGATTGTAGCACAACTTTTTAATGAAGACATGTCAAATTGGAACATGGAGCTACTCAGACAACTTTTCCCACCAAACCTAGTCAGTGACATATGTAAAATCCCTATGATAATTAACAAGGAGGAAGACAAATAAATCTGGCCTCTCTCAAAGGATGGCGTGTATAGTACCAAGTCTGGATATCATAAACTGGTAGATGTGGAAGTACAAAATGAGGCCCATTCATATTTTCAAGGTAAACATGATAATAGTAGTCTTTGGAATATTATTTGGAAATCAAATGTTATGAATAAAGTTAGATTGTTTGGGTGAAAAATTTGCAATGGAGCCATTCCTACCAAACGAAACCTTAAAATCAGAAAGGTTGTAAAGGATGATACATGTGAATGGTGTGAGCTGGATAAAGAAGACATGGAACACCTATTTATTAACTGCCCTTTAAGTATGGAAGTTTGGGCCAACTCGAGGCTACAAGTTGTGATTGAAAAAGAAAGAAAATATGATTTGGGAGATTGGTTAATTGAAATGCGGAAAAAATACATTAAGAATGGATGGGACCAAAATGAATTTACGGCATATTTTCTACTTACTTTATGGAACATATGGAAGGCGAAGATGAGAAGTTTCCATGATAGAACCCCATGGGAAATCAAGGATGTCCTGTTTAAAATTAACTCGGCTATGAATGATCTATTTAACAGTAAGACTACTAAAGGAAAGGAACCGGAAGAGAATAGCACAATAAGGAATGAGAACAGTAATGAAGACATCATTGAAAACAACCCAATTCTTACAAATGATTCAGAATATATATTCATGAGCGATGCATCTTTTAAAAGGATTATGAACCGACAGGTATAGCAGCAATTGCTATTGATAAGGAAGGCAAAGTTGCTCACAAGATTGTCGCCAGACATATAGTTAGAAGCCCCATTGAAGGTGAATGTTGGGCGGTCCTTCTTGCGATGAGAAAGGCTGCTAATTGTAATCTCCGGAGTGTCTCCTTTTACTCCGATAACCTTGAGCTCATTCAAGGTATAGCTAAACGCACAGGTCTTCGATGGCAAATTCATCCTTTCATTGCCGAAATGAAGAGCTGGCTCACGAAGTTCCCTAATTGGAAGGTTATCTTCGTTAACAGGAAGTTTAATTGTGTTACGGATCTCACAGCTAAGAGTGCTAGACGCAATATCGATACGTCTAAGTGGAAGAATGGATCTTTAAGCGATTTTTATGTTTTCCTTAAATCTTTGTATAAACGCTCGTGATTAATATATTTTATTTGACAAAAAAAAATATTGATTTCTTTTATATTTTTTATCAAGCTTTGAATTATTTTATTTATATTTTCTATATAAAATATAGATTAGGTTGTATAATTAGTTATATATGAACTTATATTATATTTTTTTCATAACATAAAGACCTATATTTTAATTTTGTCATTATATAGGGACCTATAGCATAATTATCTCCCATATTTTTCGAGAAACACATCCCCGAACCTCCTTGCACCTCTACACATGTTATCGACTCCGTCAATATCAATCATACTACACACTATTAAGAGGATTTTTCAAACAAATCCAAATTTTGATAAAATCCTTTTCAAACAAATATTAGGGGTTAACTTCATAATATAATTGTTTCCTAATATAAAACAAACAAATATAAATTTTCATTCTACCATCTTTGCATAATTATATATTTATAGGTTTTCATTAATTTATTATTATTATTATTATTATCATTTATATATAATTTGACGTTTTAGTGTTTTTATATTTAAAATTTTATTTATTACGTGTACGACAATGGGGTTTTTAAAAAAAACTTATTATGATGTTCGTATAAAAAATTGTAAAGATTCATACCATTTTGGTTTGGACTATCTGTCAATGGGGATTGTGTCAAAAGCCCAAATTAATAAGCTAAAAAGTCTTTTCATAATATTATTCTATTTAAGGCCTTCTTAACCCATGATGAGGGGTAAATTTACACCAATATCCTTAAGATCTTAAAGCATATATATACACACTAATTAATGCATTATATCTCTCCATTTTCATTTTTTGGCTGTGATCAGTCGTCTCTCCCTTTCTTTGTTTTTTTCTCTCAATCTATTCCTTTTACATTGTTTTTGTAATAAAATTATACAACACAAACCTCATTTCATTCTTCCTCCATTGTTATAGATCCAAACTTCATTTTATATGGTTAGAACTCATAAAAGTTTTATTTTATTTTATGGATATTGGTTTTTTGGGTATGGATCCATATTTCTGTGGATATGAATCTCTATTTTCGTGGATATGAATTTGCATTTGTCTGGGTATGAATTTGTTTTAGTGAGTATGTATATGTTTTTTTGTGGTTATAGATATACATTTATGTGGGTATGGATCTGGATTTTTGTGTGTATGAATCTGTACAGCGGTAGGTATATACTCATTTATATAGAAGGGGTGATCTGAACCGTGTGGATATATTCCCTTTAGCAGGTATGGTATTTTCGTAGATATGAACGTGTACAGCTGATAGTGGGTATTTTCCAATTTGTGGGTATGGATGTGTGGTAGGTTATACCTATTTAGAAGGTATGATATTTTCGTAAGACATTAGACTTATAATGCAATTGTGAAAAGAATTTGCTGATATTAGATGTTTACTGTATAAACTGGTAAAATAGTATGACTATAGGAGAGAATTAAAGATTTGACTAACATAAAGCTAAATATGGTGTCATAAAGTAAGGACTTTTGAGTCTTTACCTTCTTAACTTGAGGACTAACCACTTTCGTTATCTAAAGTCCTTATAATAAAAAGCGAGAGATGTCTAGGGCTCTTAAAGTTAATGACCCCATATCTCTTTCTTATATTTATCTGTGTTTAACAGCGTATATTTTAAATAGTTTGATGTAGACCTTATTTACCAATTCCACCATCTAATTTCTCCTAACCTTTTACAGGTTATGTATATGAAAAAATTTGGATCACTAAAAGAAGAAGATTGTTGGCCATGATATTTCAACTAAAGACAACAAAACCAATAAATAAGGTAATTTATACTGGTATATATTATAAAATAACATGATAACTTACTAAATTAGATACACGGTTCTTAATAAATAAGGATCAAAATTTCAAAATATACCTTACGATAGCAAATTTTTTAAATTAATTACACCACATTATTTTTATATGAAATAGTAAATTAATTACGATAGCCAGGCCGAGTTACAATGTCTTTTCGTGTTGTTAAATTAGTTTGCGTGTTCGAGTGGGGTATCCATACCCCATCTCGCGTTAAAAAAAACTAATTACCAAAGACAATATTCTTCATAATATACATTACATTTATCTCTTTCTTGCGTTTTAATTTTTTTTCATCTTAATATCTATGGAACAACATATGTGGGTTAAATATCAGATAAGTTAATTAACTCAAGTGAGTAGGGTTTGACATTGACTAAAGTTTAATAAGAGTTCAATTCCCTATTGCTTTATTTTTTCACTTTTGATCCGTACTTAGAAATATATTTTTGGCGTGTGTCGGATCTTAACTAGTTTAATTTTCTTTGCATGTTTTTTAGCAAGCTGTGAATGTCAATGACATCCATAACATTGTGCTATCGTGTCGTGTGCATAATTGCTTCAAAGATACTGTTGAATCGTTTGTTTCTTCTACCGTGATTAGACTTTTTGTTGATTGTCTCGAGGACATGGAAAAGAGGAAAAGAGGAAATGTAAGCGGACTATTTAATTAACAGTTGATTATTAGATTATCTTGCATCTGCTCATATGTTCTTTCATCGAATTAATACATATTTGTTCAGTTAGTGAACCTTTACCTATATATATTCTGTTATCAGTTATTATCAGTTCAGCACTGGATGGAAATGCGTTGAAGGATATTGAACTGGCAAATGAAGTTGCGCCGGGCTTACTAAAGAAAAACAAGGACTTGTATTTTGCTACATATTTACTTTAAACTTTGTCATTTCCAAGGATAGATGCCGTAGAATTCACCTGGACAAAGTTGACTCCTTTTTTAAGTTACAAAATTTGATAAAAAACTCATGGTATATTCAATTTTGTTAAGTCTGATTTGTTAAGTTTACCGAGAGCAAGTTGCTGATACCTTGAACAAAGCAATTATTGGTCAGTGCTTATATAAAATCTTACGATACAACTAATTTTGCATTTCTTCCTTGAAATTGTTACAAAAAAGTTTTCTCTTGTAAATTCCAGCACATGACAATCGTCCCAGCTATTCAACATTGGAAAGGTCGATTTAACAAACAACAGTTGTGAGCCAATGTTTGAGCCAAGATTGTGACAAGGTTCAATAGTTCTATTTTTTTAATTATGTAAGTAATGACTTCATATGTTGTTTGTTTGATTAATGTGTTTTGTTGTTTTGTAGGATGTGCATTCATCTTTCTCCTTAAAGGAGTTCCTTAAGAGCTAGGTTGCTAGTTTTTTAAAAGATTTGATATCTCGGGGTAGATCAAGAACATGTCTGGCTTTTGAGTATTTGTAAATCAAGACATTACTGGTTTAAGGAGACTGTGGCAAGCTTTAATATTTGTAACAGAACCACATTGTTATGTGTTTGATGTGGTTTATTCTATATATAGCCAAGCTAAAACTGAAATTATAAGTGCTTGCCCCTCGTCTCTTTTACTTGGAAAAAAAACTTTGAGTCTTTCAGGGTGACATTGCAAAATCATGTCAATTGAATTAGGAAGTTGCGTGAGTAAGAGGGTGTTTGTTTGCACTTAATGAGATCTTAATCTGGTTCATTAAGACACTGGATCAATAAGACTGTTTGTTTTTACTAACGAATTCATATCTGAATAGCTCTTAATTGGTCTATTTCCTTAAGATTTAAAACTAAGTCTGATTCATTCAAACCATACCTCTTAACAGTATAAGTCCTATTCAGCATTCATTACTTATCACTTTAAAAAAATCAAACGAAACCTAAGTGATTAAATAAAAAGGCCCGCCCGACCTGACCCGATCTGCTAGATCATCATGATTTTACCCAAGATACAATTCCTCTTATAACATGGAGAAAGGATTGTGGTGTTTAATTGAATGCATATAGAATTTCCCTACGACGATTGGTATGACTAGATAAGTCGTTCCCTTTAACGATTGGTATGGAGTACTTGAGTCTCGCAAGGGTTTTACCTAACCTATCTAATTAATGCTTCTGTTTAAGGGCTAAACTGGTATTATTGTGCTAGTCGGGACTCTAACCTCTCCTAACCCCCGTCAGGGTGGACTTAGGAACTATCCTACGGTACTATAAACCCCGTCAGGATAATTATATCTACTTTCGAACGGTTTAGTCTCTTAGTTCATTGGCTGCATGGTTAGTCAAGCCTGTCAGGGTCATTAACGAATACTACACGTCTATTATCTAGGTCCATAATTAAATCTCTCGTCAAGGTGATCACTTTGCCACTTAAGTGAATAGTCTAAATACTAAATCCTAAGTTTGATTCATGACTTCAAAATTAGTCATTTAAAATAAGATAATAGCCAACACAAAATATCTAATTTAACTTAAATAAATTAATCCCAAGTTCAGAAAACTAGAATTAAATAGAATTGGTTTCAACCCATGTAGCAATTCTCAAGTACATAACAGAATTAGCTCATATTCAAATTAAAAACAGAAATAGAATAAATTAAATACATGTTCCTAAATTACAGATATAAAATATGAAACCTAATTGGGGCATTGGTTTAACTGTTCTTGGAAGAAAGGAATTCTTCCAGCTCTAGCTTCTCCTTTTGCTCTTGACTCTCTCTTGAAGCATATGAAAATAATCTGATAAGTGGTATGTAAAAAGGAGGTATAATGGTCTATTTATAATAAAAAGAAGGAATGGTCTTTTTAGTTAATAAATATAATTAGAATAATAAAAAGCCCACGTCCATCTTTTTGATTCCCGTAACTGGTGTACAACCCTTGGTAAAACGGCGGTAACTTTCGCATATCAACTCCAAATCGACTCATTCCAGTTGCAAAATCTTCCTAACATAAAAAGGCAACTTCCTTATTTCACGACCCAAAAGCTGAATCAGTGTCTAAGTGGCTTGAAAATAGCATTAGTAACAACCTTCCAGATTTGCAGCTTTTCTAGTCAACTCTCCGGGATATCTTTTCTCTCCTTCGACTCCCCCGCTCGATCTAAGACTTTAATTCTCGATTCTCCTCCTTGTCTTCGTGCTCCCTAGAATTTATGGACCTAATAACTTTGCACTAAAAATAAACAAATTAACGTACAAAAGTCTAAAAAATGAAATATCGTAAATCCAAGGGGAGAAAATGAAATATAACGAAATAAGCCTAAAAGTCTATCAAATAAGTCAAATATTCACCTTAAATGATGTCTCCTAAGAGCATATAATTAGAACAAAACGGGACATGTAAGTCAATTTGGACTATAAATGATAGTGAGACAGATTAAGTTATGCCAGTGAACTCTTTTGATCACATAAACGATGTGATATAAATTTAAAGGGGCCAGAGTTACTGAAATATGATACAACAAATTATTAGTCTGGGGTACTGCAGGATACGTAACGAATGAGAATTATTTGAGCAACTATGTACCCTAACAGGTTATTAGTATCGTATGCTCATATGCTTGCCGGTCGTAAGGCCTATTTGTCAAGTATGATGATACTTTGATGCAAGTGTGTATATGAGAAGATATGGAACATTGGGATGTAAGTACCTAGAGTACGATTATAATTTCATTATGGGTGAGTGGGAGAATGAAAGAAATGAATATAATAACATTTATTTATTATTATTTATTTCTAACCGCCCAAAATAAATTATAAAAGGATATTTATTTTTGTTTAAAATTCAAAAAGGGGAAGGTGTTTTAAGCCATTAAAACTCCCCATCCATATAAAGAGTTTAGAATGTGTCATTTAAATTAATCTTAATTTTCAGACGCACTTTCTCTTCTAATCCTTCTCTCTGCAATTCACAAATATACCAGATTACAAATCACAAGCCTCTTCGGTTGTGGAAACAGAGGTCTATATTCCAATAAGAAGATCCACGACCTCAAGATCATCAGGTTTCTAGACGATTCAGTTCCGCTGCTCTTCAAGAGGTACTCCTATGATAAACCTCTTGTTATTTAATTCATATCTAATGAAGTATTATAATATTTGTTTCACATATTAAAGACTATGGTAGACGAAGAATCCTTTCTCCGGGTAATAATAAATTTCATTTTTAGAGCTCCATCAAGATCCAAAATCTCATTGGTAGTGTAACAAATTACTTGTTTCAATACTCAAGGATCAAAGGAGAACGAATAATCAAATGCAAGTTCATTGATTGTTTTGTCAAGACATCACATTCGTGATTTCTATTTGGAGGTGTTTTTACATAATAAAATTGAATAAATAAATAAAAATATTGTTACATTTTTGTTAGTTACAAGTAGTCATGTACATTATTAGTTTAAAAATATTATTTATAGAACAACAACTAAGTTGATTATGTAAATATAGGAGCAATTCATGGCACAATCCTTGAGAATTTATTGAACGACGTTAAGATAATTAAGATACACTTTGATCGATGGACTATAAGTTTGAAATATCAAATTTAATTGGAAGGATATATCGAGACTAACAAAACATCCAAAGAAATGAATAATATGTAACTGAAATTCAATGATGATAATTTTATGTGAATTTATATATATTAAATTTGAGAATTTCATGAGCTGGATATATATATATATATATATATATATATATATATATATATATAAAGATTTTATGGATTTCTTGTTATTATTCAGAATATTTCATTACTTTAGTTTAACTTAAAATTATTTTTATGTTCCAATAAAAATAATCATATATTTTTGAGAAAATATCGGCTCCACCCCCTGAACTATACACGTTTTGACATATTGCCCCCCAAAGAAAAAAATGCGACTGGATGGTCTTAAAATATGTTTTCGTGACTCGATGCCCCTTGTTAACGTTTTCCGTCCATTTTTTGTCGTTAAGTCGCAGCATGGTAGCAACGCGCCGTTAATTTCGTATTTTTAAATTTAAAAAAAATCGAAAATTGTTATTTAAACCCTTTTTTAGAAGGGGCATTTTTGGTACATCACTTTTTAGCCTTAGTATAAATATAGAAATGTAATAAACATAAAATAAAAACAACACATAATCACACAATCTCTCCACCGATTTGGGGAAGCTTTGAAGAACCCTAATTCTGAAAGCTTTTCAAACTTCAATTTTTTCCACTCGGTAAGAAAGCTTCTTCTACCAGAAATCATGTCGCCATATGATTCTCATAGTGTGGCCTCTAGTTCTACTCGCGCTCCATATTGCAGGTGTGGATTCCAAGCCAAAGAGCACACTTCTTGGACTGATGCGAATCCAGGTAGGAGATTTTACAGGTGTATGTAATGGTGTTATTTGAAGGATTGCAATATCTTTGCTTGGATAGATGAGCCCATGGGTGAACGTAGTGTATCGGTAATTCGTGGGCTTTTGCAAAAACCGAGTACCACCCGTTAGAACTTGATGCAATGGAGACGAAGATGAATTTGTTGGCATCGGATTTTGAGGAAATGGTTCAATTAGAAAAGAAAGCTTGTGACGCGTTGAAGAAGGAGTCTGCAAAAGTGAAGGAGTTGGAAACCGAGTTTCACGTGGTGGCTGAGGAATTGGATGAATTGTGAAAATAAGAAAACAGTGCTTCTAAAGCTTTTATCTTTGAGTCTGCGAAAGTGAAGGTTGTCGAGGATGAGATGCTTCGTCTTAAGGAAATGATGAACTGTTTAACAAGAGATAACTGTTTTAGTGATGTCTCCCCATTTGTGATGATTTAATATTAAGTGGAGACATCATTTTTAGTGTTTTAGGAAGTCATTCAGTCGTTTTTCACATGATATATTTCATTTTCCTATTTCTTGTCTTGATTTAATGATCTATTATTTTTAAAGCATATTGGGTTTAATTATTTATTTAGTGTGAAGCTTTAAAGATATATATGGAGATGAATTAGATGCCAAGTCAATTCTAAGAGATAAAGGAAAGAAGATATACATGGAAATTGGAGAAAAGAAAGGAAAAACTAAGATATGGAAAGATAAAGTTGCCAAATAAATCTGAATTCTAGCACCCACGACCATAGACGTGCTCATAACTCAAGATTGGCTAGGAATTCGGAAGAATGGTCTAAAGCAAAGTTAAAGAGCTTTCCGAGACGATCAGTTTCGACTATTGAAACGCGTCAAACGGATAAGTATTGAATGAGTTATAGCCAAAACGAAACAGCGGCAGATTATTACCTTTTCTATATTTTAGGGTTACGAATTTGAGTTGAGGTTGGAGTCCAAGTTACTTGTATTCCACTCCAAAAAAACGAAGTAGGTCTTCCTAAACACTTATAAATACACCTTTAAACCATTGTAAACATGTCCTTGCTCAGTGTTAAGTATAGGCCTAGTCCTTGATTTTTTAATTATTTGTAGTGATTTTATCTCCTTGAAATCATTTTTAGGAGAAATATAAATACGTGATGCATAAAAAATTACTTAAACTGATTCAAGATGTAAAAAAAATTTGTTTGATATTTTTATAGATATTTTATTTTTTATTAAGATATATTTTTATCTCTAAAATAATACCTCAAACATACTTTTATTAGTTTGATATTATCCAAAAAAAACTTAGAAGATATTTAACTCCTCAATTAAGTTTTATCCCACTACACTATATTCGTTTTCAAAAAAGTTTTCTCTTCAAATCACAAATATGTAATATGTTCAACAACCAAAATCTATATTGTATCCCGCAACTGGAAAGTTTAACATTTTATATGTTCAAACATTATACTTTACCTTTTTTTACCGTCTTCATGTTTTGTATCGATCACCAACTCGATATTTTTGATATGGTGTGAAAAGTGGGTGGTGGGAGGACTCTTCCATACTCACTGACGATATTTATACAAGTTTGGAATCCGTTTACCACTTTAGGCGGTATTCTATAATCATATGTACAAATGATATATTTTCTCCAAGCATCGTCTTTTAAATTCTTTTATGTTTGTTCAGATGAGATAAGACTATGTACAAATTGCAAATTGCAATTTTTAGGGGTTTAAACAAGTTATCGAGATCTATTTAGTGTATCATTTGTGTAATGTGTTAGATCATTTTCGAATGCTTAATGTATAATTTATTATGTGAAATAGTCAATTACCCCCCGTATTTTATAAAGTAACATATGTATCACCTCCCTATACTTATACGAAATTGCCAAATATACCTGTGTATATCAAAAAGTGGTAAATATATCGATCTATTATACATTATACCTTTCACGACCACATACATGTTTAGTATTTTTTTTAGAATAACAACAATAACAAATAAATATTTTTGGCTATTTCCTACTCCCTCCGTCCATTTTTATTTGTCCCATTTTCTAAAAAAGGGTGTCCAATATTGTTTGTCCATTTATCATTATCAAGACACTTTTTCCCTACTCTTTCCAATATTACCCCTAATTAAATAGTAAAAAAGGTAGTGCAATAAATGATCTCATGTATATTAATTAAGGACATTTGTGTAAAAAGGGAAGGTATTAAATGCTCTTTTTAATCTTTGTGCAACAAAAAAGTGGACAAACAAAAATGGACGGAGGGAGTATAACCTAAGGACTAATGGGGCAATAATATATTTATCTAGATGAGATCAGGCTATGTACTTAAGTATTCGAACCACATCTTCCATGAAATGTTTTAGCTTTAAATTTTGTAAAAAATCTTGTCATCATTTTTCGCATGTCTTATTTATACAGGATGTTGAGACAACAATAAAGGGCACTTTGATGCTGTTTTGGACACATGATCGTATTTTTCCCCCAATTATACCTCTAAAACTGAACCCCCAAAAACGCTTAAAACATTTACACCTGAGCCAACCCGATCCATTCCATTAATCAAATCCCATAAACCGCACTATATATATAACCCCTATTTTCTCTTTCATTCGAAATATTTTATTCCGTAAACAAATATAAAATATTTTACCCTCCATTTCTCTAATTTCGAACGATTAAAATATCAATCGAAACTGCGATGGGACCACGAAGCAATGGAGTTCCTTCTTTCCGATTCAATTCTGCTGAGGTCAGTAAATTTTTATACATTTACATGTACAGTTTACACAAGAAACTATGTAAATTTCTCTTAGATTATCTAATAACTGCCCATTTTGTATCTGATTAAATTAGGCAATGTTATTTTTAATTTTGATTGTAAATTGAGCTTTCATTTAGTGGAAACTAGTGCTCGACGCTGATCTGTAACTGCTCATACATATAATTTGTATTGTGAAATTTCATAATTTGATTTGATTTTTTCTCCATTTTTGGATTTCATGGGGTGGGTTTTCGATTAGAAATTCAGAAAATCGAGGGAATAAGGGGGAATTGGTTATGGTTTAATGTTGATAAGGACGGTCTTGTTATTAAAATTGTTCAATTAAGTTGTGGTTTATGCTTTTATGGAGTGTATTAATTTGGGATTTAGTGAAGAAAAGGGTTTCATAAAACCTACATTTCACGTGAAAATTGTTGATTTGTTATGGTTTAAATCGTGTGGGTACGTGTTTAGGCAAATTTTCTATTCTAGAGGAGGTTTGTGGTTTTAAGGTTTCAAAGGCTTTTTTGAGTTAATTGCATTTTATGTCCCTATATTTTGCAAAAAATGCACTATTGGTCGCTATATTTGTATAAATTCACTATATTTCCCTATTTTTGCAAAAATTCATTATAGGTCCCTAAAACTTTCCATTTGATAAAAGGTGCCAGAGCTGGAAGCTGTGCTAACCTTCAAGTGCTTAGTAATGAGTTCTTTCTGGGCTTGCAAAGAAGTTTAAGTATGTGACAATGTATATTATTCTTTCTAATTTAACTCTTACTATAATATACCTTGGTAATTAACAACTTTATTATGTATATCTTTTTGTTTAGCTTGAAACCTGATAGAATGTTAAAGGAGGTCCAATTTAAGCAGGTTAGTGCTTTCTCATTTAAACTAATGATAATGGTACTATATATATATATATATATATATATATATATATATATATATATATAATCAATTATGATATTAATTTCGTAAATTTAAGTTATACTATTACAAGTTTGGTACTGGTTTCAAAATTGAAGATATAATATAAATTTAAATTATTTTATTTTAATTTATTTTTCAGGTACGATGTAGAAGAATTCGTATCTTACAGAGATGTAGAGTCTGGTGATCCGGTAATTCTGAAATCTGAGATATTTTTCTATTTTATATAATATAGGGAGGGACCTATAGTGAAATTAATGGAAATATATTTGTGGGTGATTTAGGAAGTGTTTGTAAGATTTGGTGGGTTAGGATAGAAAGAAGAGGAGTGGATGAATGTTCCAAAGGATGTTAGAGAAAGATCAATTCCAATAATCAGTCCAGGAGATTTGATCCTCTGCTTTAAGGCATGTAATTAAAATAATAAAAAGTAATAAAATAAAATTGTTATGACATAAATAAATGTTTATTTTCTGGAGGGAAAAGAGCAAGCTTTGTACTATGATGCTCATATCCTTAGTTTAGAAAGGCGTAGGTATGATGTTAGAGGGTGTTGATGTAGATTCATTGTGCAATACGATCATGATCACTCTCAGGTAAACAAAAAAAAGTATTATTTTATGTTTTTATTAAATATAATTTTGTGTTTGTATGAGATTGTGCCGCTAAGGAAAATCTGTCGATATCCCGAAACTGAAGCTAGACTACAGCAGTTGAGAGCTATTGCTGCTAGTGGGGCCCACCAGGGAAGTAATGTTCATTCTGGTGGTGGGGCCCAACTAGAAAGTAATCCACAACCTGCTACCAGTGGATCAAGTGATGCTTCATAGACAGATATACAACAAGCAGTGAAGAAATTAGTTTTGGGGAAAAACTAGACAATGAATTTTATTTTTTTGTGAGGTGAAGAGAGTAGTAGCCTTATAAACTTATTTGATGTTTACATTATTATGGGGATTTTATGTAAGACTTAGAATTGTTTTATTTTTATTGTCATTTGGATGTTATGGATGTTCTTTGGTATTAGATATAGATTCGGGTATATGGTTCGGTTTTAAGCAAGATGATTTGATATCATCCTGTTAACCATTACATTTTTTTACACATGAGAGGCTCTACTTTCTAAAATGAACAACCTAATAATTAGTCATAGTAAAAATACATTATACATCACATTATTTAAAAAAAATAATATACTAAACAACTCATAAATCCTAAGAAAATATGTTAATCACACCCCTCACCCCCACCCTACTCCCCCCATATGCCCCTTCCCATTTCTTCAGCCAGGCGTACACCAAATATAACAAATATGAGTAAATTTTATTTTAGTATATTTTTTATTGGCTAAAAATATTTTTAAGTCACATCTTTCAAAATACTATTTTAATGTTATATGTATTCAAAATTACCATATTTAAGTCAAACGTATTCAAAAGTATCATTTTAGGCTAAACATTTTTAAAGTGTAAATTTTAGATTATTTCACAAATTACTTAAGATATTTTATATATTTTATGGACAATTTGAGTATTTCAAATAAACTAATCTTAATAGGATTATTTTTGTTAACAAAAACTGCATTATCTTGGCCATATATATTTATAAGACAATATGTAACGTATCTAGGCATTACTCGATCATACTTATATTAGCACTAACTCCTCCAATAATAGTACCACTACTTGTACTTTCTAGCACTTCAAATTCTAAATCTCTTCCTCATCACCAAGATCCATAGTCATTAAATCTGGATTTCTCCATTTTCTATGTTTTAGCTCCCAAAATCTGTTTTACACCTTCGTAATAACTTAGGTGCATTATTTGACATCGGCAACTTGATGAATATTAGATGTTGTTTTAATTTATAATCCCACCTTTAATAGGCTTCCCACATATTTTACAAGTGACCTCATTTAAATCACTTAGATTCGGACACCCACCCCATTCTTATGCTATATCACCTATGTTTCTTGTCAAAGCACTAACATGGATAGGAGTGGAACTTGAGGAATCCATGTAAGGGAAACAATAAAATAACAAAAGACAAATGGGCCTACAATTATTAGACGAATTGAAGAATTAAAGACAGATTGCAAACATGAAAATTACTTATCACCGCTATCGGCTTCTGCTTATCGGTTAAAGCATCACAAAATGTCATTTGACTATGACCAACGCATTTATTTCTGTGTACTGTGCACCATTGGTCCCTGATCTATGTGAAGTAGAAAAATGTACCATTGTTTCGAATATTTACAATGTTATATACCAAATATGCGAATCTACCTCTTAGGGGGACCAACAGTGCAAGTTTTACGAATCACACTATTATATTTGACAAATTTACATATTACAGGGACCAATAGTGCAATTAAACCTACTTTTTTGTTTTATTTCTTCTTACACTCTAAATATTTAATTTTTTTGGCTTCTCTATGTGACTCACGCCCGATGACTTTTAAGACGGTAAGGATACCCCCGCTGAGACAACGTGCTTAGATAGCCTGCCTGACGATGCTTCTCGGGAAGAATTTCCGTTCAAGCAATACCGTAGAGAATAAGAGAAATGCCCATCTAGTTTTATTGGGATTTTTATGTCAATAAATACCAATGCCATTAGTTTCATTAGGTATCACTTATTCTATTACACTGTTCATATTTACAATTGGACCTAGTCCATAAATATTCTCGCCGGCCTTTGGCTCCAATACTGAATTGACCTTCAGAGTGTCGTTGGAAGGCACACCTCCTGTGGTCCCAACCCTTGTATAATCGTAGGTCATCAAACTCACCAAGAGACAAATCCAACCCTGACAACTAGGGGCGGCCCAAGAAACCAAAATAAGTTTAGTTACCTAAAGCAAGATTCTTTTTTTGGGCCTTTTGTAACTTAAAAAAATTGTTCAGATAAAATTGGAGCCCTTTTTATAAAAAAGAAAGGTGGGGCCCAAAGCGGCGGCCTTGGTGGCTTTGCCCAAGGGTCGGCTCTTCCGACAACCATGTAGAGAAGTTATAAAGCTCCATCATCCATGTGTCTGTATTGGTCGGGTGTTTCTTACTCTATCGACGTTGAAGAAGTTTTATCCAACTAATGTAGTTTTATTTTTAAGCAATATGTGATAAGCCAATCTATTACCTTAACAAAGGAAGAAGATAAAGAAATTAAAAGGAAAAGTAAATGTTAAAAATTAATTAAGAGTTAAATGACTTTGTTAACTTTCTTTGTTCTTTTTTCGGATAAAAAGACTATTTGATAGGCAGTGAGTATTGACAAATGGTCAAACTAACATAAAGTGTGACTAAAGTTGAGCAACTATGAAGATAAAGTGATGGAAGATTATTTCAAGTATAGAAGGAGATTCTTGTAACTAGAGATAAAAATAAGGGATTATTTGAGACATTTAATCTATCAAAAGTATTAATATACAAAATTATATATAATGTGGAATAAATTTTATAATAATTGACATATAACTCCCTCGTGTCCCTGTCTAATTCCAACTCTCCTGCTCTCCAAGCCTAATATTTTGTCCATACCTAATTATTGTTTACACCTGCCACCCTAATAACTATGTTAGGGAAATTCCCACAAATAGCTCCCTAGAATTCATAGATCAAACACATTAAATCCACCATTACCATCACCGTCGATCACCAAATTCCTATGCTTTTATATTTTCTATCTTCCATGAATTTATTATAAGAGATTGAGATCGGCGAATCTAACCAGTCACATATGATATTTATTTAAAATATCAAGGTATACGCTAATCTTTACGCACGTTTAAATTAAACAAATTTGTTGATTTTTTTAAAATATATGTATCTTTTTGTGTAATTTCTTTCTTTCCTCCTTTTGTATTTTTAATGATAAATCAAATCTAAGATTTGAATATTCTGAATTCTCTATGTTTTGGGTTGGCACGATTCTTACATATTGTATTCAATGACATAGCCACAACCACACCAGGAGGGACCATGAGATTAAAAATTTGACTTGCAAAAATTGAATAAATTATATTAATACCTTATTGCCCCTGAATTTTCAGAATCTTCACTCGACCCCCCAATTTCTTTTATATTTTTTATCAGGCTTTGAATTATTTTATTTATATTTTCTACATAAAATATATATTAAGTTGTATAATTAGGGACTTATAGTGTACTTAATTTAATTATATATGAACTTATATTATGTTTTTTCATAACATAAGGACCTATATTTTAATTTTGTCATAATATAGGGACCTATAGCATAAATAACTCCCATATTTTTCGGGGGACCTATCCCCGATCCTCCTTGCACCTCTACACATGTTACCGACTCCGTCAATATCAATCATACTACATACTATTAAGAGGATCGGAAAAAAATCCAAATTTTTATAAAATCCTTTTCAAACAAATATTAGGGGTTAACTTCATAATATAACTGTTTCCTAATATAAAACAAACAAATATATATTTTCATTCTACCATCTTTGCATAATTATATATTTATAGGTTTTCTTTAATTTATTATTATTATTATTATTATTATTATCATTTATATATAATTTGACGCTTTAGTATTTTTATTTTAATATTTTATTTATTACGTGTACGACAATGGGGTTTGTAAAAAAAACTTATTATGATGTTCGTATGACATAATTGTAAAGATTCATACCATTTTGGTTTGGACCATCTGTCAATGAGAATTGTGTCAAAAGCCCAAATTAATAAGCTAAAAAGCCTTTTCATAATATTCTTCTATTTTAGGCCTTCTTAACCCATGAAACCCATGATGAGGGGTAAAGTTACACCAATATCCTTAAGATCTTAAAGCATATATATATACACACACTAATTAATGCATTATATCTCTCCATTTTCATTTTTTGGCTGCGATCTGTCGTCTCTCTCTCTCTCTCTCTGTTTTTTTCTCTCAATCTATTCATTTTACATTGTTTTTGTAATAAAATTAAACAACACAAACCTCATTTCGTTCTTCCTCCATTGTTATAGATCCAAACTTCATTTATATGGTTAGAACTCATAAAAGTTTTTTAGATTTTATTTTATAGATATTGGTTTTTTGGGTATGGATCTATATTTCTGTGGATATGAATCTCTATTTTCGTGGATATGAATTTGCATTTGTCTGGGTATGAATTTGTTTTAGTGGGTATGTATATATTTTTTTGTGGTTATGGATATACATTTCCGTGGGTATTGATCTGAATTTTTGTGTGTATGAATCTGTACAGCGGTAGGTATATACTCATATATATAGGAGGGGTTATCTGAACCGTGTGGGTATATTCCCTTTAGCAAGTATGGTATTTTTGTAGATATGAATCTGTACAACTGATAGTGGGTATTTTCTAGCGGTGGGTATTTTCTAATTTGTGGGTATGGATGTGTGGTAGATTATACCTATTTAGAAGGTATAATGTTTTCGTAAGAAATAAGACTTATAATGCAATTGTGAAAAGAATTTGCTGATATTAGATGTCTACTATATAAATTGGTAAGATAGTGTGACTAATAGGAGAGAAGTAAAGATTTGACTGACATAAAGCTAAATATGCTGACATAAAGTAAGGACTTTAGAGTCTTTTACCTTCTTAACTTGAGGACTAACCACGTTAGTTATCTGAAGTCCTTATAATAAAAAGCGAGAGATGTCTAGGGGCTCTTAAAGTAAATGACCCCATATCTCTCTCTTGTATTTATATGTGTTTAACATCGTATATTTTAAATGGTTTAATGTAGACCACATCAACCAATTTCACCATATAATTTATCTTAATTTTTTACAGGTTATGTATATGAAAAAATTTGGATCACTTAAAGAAGAAGATTGTTGGCCATGATATTTCAGCTACAAATAAGGTAATGTATACTAGTATATACTATAAAATAACATAATAACTTACTAAATTGGATACACGGTTCTTAATAAATAAGGATCAAAATTTCGAAAAATACATTACGATAGCGAATTTTTAAAATTAATAATTTATTGTATTAATATCACCCCTCTAATAGTTATTAAATTTTAAATTTTTTACTTATACCTCGATAGTTTTTTCTACTCTTGTATAATAGCGAAAAAAAAGGACAAACCCAACCCTTATTTGACTCACCATTCCACAAAGAAGATATAAAATCATAATTTCCAAAATGAGTATTACATGTTCATCCATTCATCGAATCTTTATTTGATATTATGAAAATATTATATTAAATTTAGTTTTCGCAATAGTAAAAATTCTTGTTTCTTAAATTTTTTGAAATTTGAAATTTATAATCTTCTTTAGATAATATTCCAAAATTACGAATTAACAAAACAATCAAAATTAATATTATCATCTATCCATTTTTCTTAATTTCTTTTATTCCATTTTCCACTTTATATAAGGCGTATGATACACAAACTAAGAAGCATACTTAAGAACGGAATAAGAAAATCTTAACTAACCATGTTATGTTAGGGTTCATTTAGGACATAAATACAATCGTCCCAGCTATTCAACATTGGAAAGGTCGATTTAACAAACAACAGTTGTGAGCCAATGTTTGAGCCAAGAATGTGACAAGGTTCAATAGTTCTGTTTTTTTAATTATGTAAGTAATAACTTCATATGTTGTTTGTTTGGTTAATGTGCTTTGTTGTTTTGTAGGATGTGCATTCATCTTTCTCCGTAGAGGAGTTCCTCAAGAGCTAGGTTGCTAGTTTTGTAAAAGATTTGATATCTCGGGGTAGATCAAGAACATGGCTGGCTTTTGAGTATTTGTAAGTCAAGACATTACTGGTTTAAGGAGGCTGTGGCAAGCTTTAATTTTTGTAATAGAACCACATTGTTATGTGTTTGATGTGGTTTATTCTATATATAGCCAAGCTGAAACTGAAATTATAAGTGCTTGCCCCTCGTCTCTTTTACTTGAAAAAAAGACTTTGAGTCTCTCAGGGTGACATTGCAAAATCATGTCAATTGAATTAGGAAGTTGCGTGAGTAAGCGGTGTTTGTTTGCACTTAATGAGATCTTAATCTTGTTCATTAAGACACTGTATCAATAAGACTGTTTGTTTTTTCTAACGAATTCAGATCTGAATAGCTCTTAACTGGTCTATTTCATTAAGATTATAAACTAAGTCTGATTCATTCAGACCCTACCTCTTAACATGATAAGTCATATTCATATGTTATTCAGCATTCAATACTTATCACTTAAAAAATCAAACGACACCTAAATGATTAAATAAAAAGGCCTGCCCGACCAGACCTGATCTGCTAGATCATTATGATTTTACCCAAGATACAATTCCTCAAATTGAGTATAACATGGAGAAAGAATTGTGGTGTTTAATTGAATGAATGTAGAATTTTCCTACGGCGATTGGTATGACTAGATAAGCAGTCCCCTTTAACTATAAAATGCAATATCTTGGTCCTCTTATATGTCTGAACATTCATCACAATTTGTGCTATTTTTTTGGTATTGATAGCGTGGACAAGTCCATGAGTCGATCCCTATCTTTTCACTGTGTGATGCCTTTAATTGTGCCCTTATTACTTTTTACTATATCTTGATATTTTGATTAGGTGTATGCTACATTAAAAATATTACCAATGATCATGAATGATTCGGTCTAATGGGGTATGTTTGTGAAAGCAACCTAATCAACGTAAAAGGATCTAAATGTAAAGGGAAGACTAAACTTGTGTATCAAAGTGTGTGTGGTGGGTCATGGGTGTTATAAAATAATGAAGTAAAAGTAGATGAACTACTATACCGCAAGTGCATGGTTGTTCAAGTAATACTCTGATAAATCGGGTTTCGTTCGCAAGACGGATAGTTATAACTCTAGCATTAATCAAATCATAGAAGTAATTGTTTAATAGAAAAGTAAATTGATAAGATTTTTGTTTGGTTATTCTAAAACTAAAGATGCAATAAAATGAAGTACTAAATTAATTAATTGAAAAGAAAATAAACAAATAAATAAGTTTGGGTGCAAGATGAGAAGGAGTACTTGAGTCTCGCAAGGGTTTCACCTAACCTATCTAATTAATGCTTCTGTTTAAGGGATAAACTGGTATTATTGTGCTAGTCGGGACTCTAATCTCTCCTAACCCCCGTCATGTTGGACTTAGGAGCTATCCTACGGTACTATAAACCCTGTCAGGACGATTATATCTACTTTCGAACGATTTAGTCTCTTAGTTCATTGGCTTCATGATTAGTCAAGCCCTCCATGGTCATTAACGAAAACTATACGTCTATTATCTAGGTCAGTAATTTAACCCCCCGTCAAGGTGATCACTTTGCCACTTAAGTGAATAGTCTAATTACTAAATCCTAAGTTTGATTTATGACTTCAAAATTAGTAATTTAAAATAAGATAATAGCCAACACAAAATATCTAATTTAACTTAAATAAATTAATCCCAAATTTTGAAAACAGGAATTAAATAGAATTGGGTTCAACCCATGTAGCGATTCTCAAGTATATAATGAAATTAGCTCATGTTCAAATTAAAAACTGAAATAAATTAAATAAAATACATGTTCCTAAATTATAGATTTAAAATATGAAACCTAATTGGGGCTTTGGTTTGACTGTTGTTGGAAGAAAGGAATTCTTTCAGCTCTAGTTTCTCCTTTTGCTCTTGACTCTCTCTTGAAGCGTATGAAAATAATCTGATAAGTGGTATGTAAAAAGGAGGTATAATGGTCTATTTATAATAAAAAGAAGGAATGGTATTTTTACTTAATAAATATAATTAAAATAATAAAAAACCCAAGTCCATCTTTTTAATTCCCGCAAATGGTGTACAACCCTCGGTAAAACGGAGGTAACTTTCGCATATCAACTCCAAATCGACTCCTTCCAGTTGCAAAATCTTTCTAACATAAAAAGGCAACTTCCTTATTTCACGACCCAAAGGCTGAATTAGTGTCTAAGTGGCTTGAAATTAGCATTAGTAACATCCTTCCAGATTTGCAGCTTTTCTAGTCAACTCTTCGGGATATCTTTTCTCTCATTCGAATCCTCCGCTCGATCTAAGACTTTAATTCTCGGTTCTCCTCCTTGTCTTGGTGCTCCCTAGCATCCATGGACCTAATAACTTTGCACTAGAAACAAACAAATTAACGTACAAAAGTCTAAAAAATGAAATATCGTAAATCCAGGGGGAGAAAATGAAATATAACGAAATAAGCCTAAAAGTCTATCAAATAAGTCAAATATTCACCTAAAGTGATGTCTCCTAAGGGCATATAATTAGAAAAAAACAGGAGACATCAGTGTGCTTGCAGGTATACTGATCATGTAAGTCAATTTGGACTATAACATGATAGAGAGACAGATGAAGTTATGTCAGTGAACTCTTGTGATCACATAAACGATGTGATATAAATTTAAAGGGGTCCGAGTTACTGAAATATGATACAACAAATTATTAGTCTGGGGTAATGCAGGATACGTAACGAATGAAAATTATTTGAGCAACTATGTACCCTAACAGGTTATTAGTAACGTATGCTCGTATGCTTGCCGGTCGTAAGACCTATTTGCCAAGTATGATGATACTTTGATGCAAGTGTGTATATGAGAAGATATGGAACATTGGGATGTAATTACCTAGAGTACTATTATAACTCCATCATGGGCGAGTGGGAGGATGAAAGAAATGAATATAATAATATTTATTTATTATTATTTATTTTTATCTGCCAAAAATAAGTTATAAAAGGATATTTATTTTTGTTTAAAATTCAAAAGGGGAAGGTATATAAACCATTAAAACTCATCATCCATATAAAGGGTTTAGAATGTGTCAGTTAAATTAATCTTAATTTTCAGACGCACATTCTCTTCTAATCCTTCTCTCTGCAATTCACAAATATACCAGATTACAAATCACAAGCCTCTTAGGTTGTGGAAATAGAGGTCTATCTTCCAGTAAGAAGATCCACTACCTTAAGATTATCAGGTTTCTAGACAGTTCAATTCCGCTGCTCTTCAAGAGGTATTCCTATGATAAACCCCTTGTTATTTACTTCATATCTAATGAAGTATTATAATATTTGTTTCACATATTAAAGACTATGGTAGACGAAGAATCCTTTCTCCGTATAATAACAAAATTCATTTTTAGAGCTCCATCAAAATCCAAAATCTCATTGGTAGTGTAACAAATTAATTGTTTCAATACTCAAGGATCAAAGGCGAACGAATAATCAAATGCAAGTTCATTGATTATTTTGTCAAGACATAACATTCGTGATTTCTAATTGGTGGTGTTTTTACATAATAAAATTGAATAAATAAATAAAAATATTCTTATATTTTTGTTAGTTACAATAGTGGTGTCGACTAGGGTGTGATAAAAAAATGATATAAATAGGTGCAAAAATAGACACCATACCTAGCACGGTTCTGCAAGTATACATGACGTATGCAAGTTTTAATGAATAAGTAAGATTCGTTCCTCAGAGACTAAGAAGGTTAGGAAGGACTTATGCAAATATTCAAGTGCAGATATTATAAAGCTAGAACATATAATACGCAAAGAAATAAAAGAAACAAGATTTCGGTTGATTTTTAATTAAGAAAATTAAACTAAGAATTTAAAAGACAGAAAAGTAAATAAAAGAGAGAAGCAAGTAGTATGAGAGTTTAGCTCGAGATATTAGCAAGTAATCCCCACTAGTTTTAGTTATTCTATCGTATAAGGTGAATCAAGTAATATGAAATAATCAGGATTCTAAATTCCCATACCTTAGAACTTGAGAGCGACTAAGGGGGCTACGGACACACCATGAGGTAGCCTAAACCTAGGGTTATCAAGCGCCACCAAGGCCCTAAGCAATTCAATTCCAAACATGGTGATAGTGGTGAAAACATACCCTAATGATTATCTAGTTAGGTTGATTTGTCAGGTCTAAACCTTATTCTAGACGTTATGTGGTGTTTCAATAATTAGACACCCAGTTAAGGTGAACATCTAACTACAATTAAGGTAATCCTATACTCGTGCACTAGCAAGGGAAACAGTCATTAAATCAAAACACATAAACAGAACATAAAACATGAATTCCAATTAAATACCGTGGTATCCCAAATTAAATAGAAAAACTAGGGTTCATACATATATGCTAAATCTCAAGCTAAAATTATTTAGTTCATACTAAAGAAAGAAAAAGAAGAAATTACAAATTTAAAGGTTGAAGAAGACATAATATGGTGTTCAACTCCTTCCAGACTTCTTCTCTTGTGTTGTAGCTTCCTCTTGGCTTAAGGGTTTGCCAAGGATGATTTTCTAATGATAAGAGGTTATATTTATAGTGTATAGGAAGCCCTAATTCGTTTTCTTGAAGGAGAAGGTAAGTAATGGACTCCTAGTCCAACTCAAATTCGTAACCCTAGAATATAGAATCAGCCCCGTTTTTGTTTTGGTCCCAACAGCTTCAATACTTATCCGTTTGACGCGTATGAGTAGTCGAAATTCATCATCTCGGAAAGATCTTTAACTTTTCTTTTGACCGTTCTTCCAAATTTTTCACTGATTTTGAGATATAAGCCAATTTGTGGTCGTGGGTGGTGAAATTTAGATTTATTTGGCAGCTTTATCTTTCCATACTTTAGCTTTTGTTTCCTTATCTTCAATTTCCATGTTTATCCTCTTTCCTTTAGCTCTTAGAATTAACTTGGAATCTAATTAATTACCATATATCTTTAAAGCTTCACACTAAATAAATAATTAAACTCAATATGCTCTAAAAATAATAAAAATAATTAATTCAAGACACAAAATAGGAAAGTGTACTAAATCATGATACAATCGACCTATACCCTAATAAATACAACTAAAATGATGTCTCCAGCTAGGATTAATTCATGACAAATAAGGAGACATCAAGTAGTCATGTACATTATTAGTTTAAAAATATTATTTATAGAACAACAACTAAGTTGATTATGTAAATATAAGAGCAATTCATGGCACAATCCTTGAGAATTTATTGAACGACGTCTACCATAATTAAGATACACTTTGATTTATGGACTATAAGTTTAAAATATCAAATTTAATTGGAAGGATATATCAAAACTAACAAATTATCCAAAGAAATGAATAATATGTAATTGAAATTAAATGATGATAATTTTATGGAATGAATTTATATATATATATATATATTAAATTTGAGAATTTCATGAGTTTATAAAAAAAGATTTTATGGATTTCTTGTTATTAGTCAGAATATTTCATTATTTTAGTTTAACTTAGAATTATTTTTATGTTACAATAACAATAATCATATATTTTTGAGAAAATATCGACTCTACCCCCTGAACTATACACGGTTTGACAGATTGCCCCCCAAAGAAAAAAATGCGACTGGATGGTCTTAAACTATGTTTTCGTGACTCGATGCCCCTTGTTAACGTTTTCTGTCCATTTTTCGCCTTTAAGTCGCAGCATGGTAGCCACGCGCCGTTAATTTCGTATTTTTAAATTTTAAAAAAATCGAAAATTGTTATTTAAACCCTTTTCTAGAAGGGTCCTTTTTGGTACATCACTTTTTAGCCTTAGTATAAATACAGAAATGTAATAAACATAAATTAAAAACAACACATAATCACACAATCTCTCCAACGATTTGGGGAAGCTTTGAAGAACCCTAATTCTGAAAAAATTTCAATCTTTAATTTTTTCCACTCGGTAAGAAAGCTTCTTCTACCAGAAATCATGTCGCCATTTGATTCTCATAGTGTGGCCTCTATTCTTCTCGCGCTCCATATTGCAGGTGTGGATTCCAAGCAAAAGAGCACACTTCTTGGACTGATGCGAATCTAGGTAGGAGATTTTACAGGTGTATGTATTGGTGTCATTTGCAGGATTGCAATATCTTTGCTTGGATGGATGAGCCTATGGGTGAACGTAGTGTTTCGGTAATTCGTGGGCTTTTGCAAAAATCGAGTACCACCCGTTAGAACTTGATGCAATGGAGACGAAGATGAATTTGTTGGCATCAGATTATGAAAAAATGGTTCAATTAGAAAAGAAAGCTTGTGACGTGTTGAAGAAGGAGTCTGTAAAAGTGAAGGAATTGGAAACCGAGTTTCACGTGGTGGCTGAGGAATTGGATGAGTTGCAAAAATAAGAAAACGGTGCTTCTAAATCTATTATCTTTGAGTCTGCGAAAGGGAAGGTTGTCGAGGATGAGATTCTTCGTCTTAAGGGGATGATGAACTGTTTAACAAGAGATAACTTGATTTTGAAATGGAGTTGCCTTGTGTTGATATTCATCCTTTTCTTTAATGTTTGTGGTTTTAGTTGCTTGATATGTTTGTTTTAGTTATATGATTTTATAAGTTTCAGTTGTCTTGGTATGTTGTTGTTTTAGTTTGGTGTAGTTTTTGTTATTTGTAGTGGTTTATTTGAGACTTTTTATGTAGTGTTTTAAATTGAATTGAATGTAATGTTTGAAGCATACCTTTTCTTGTTTGCAATGCAGTAATGTAAGGTGAGAGAAGTAGATTCCACCTTGATAAACACAAACCAAAAATGTAAAATGAAAGTTAGTGAGCACAAACATAGTTAGTCAGAAAACATAAAAGTTTAGGGGGCAGATATATATCTTTTGTAATAGTTTAGGGGGGCATATAGACAACTTTATAATAGTGTAAGGGGCAGATGGTCAGCTTTTTAATAGTTTAGGGGGCATATGGTCAGCTTTTCAATAGTTTAGGGGGCGATTCGATACAAATGGTAAGACACAGATGGTAATGTAGGGGGGCATAGGGGCAGATAGACAGCTTTTCCTTGTGGTTTTAATTTCTTGATGTATTAGTCATACTTATTTACGGATTTATAGTTTTTTAGTTGTTATAGATGTTTAAGTAGTTATAGTTACAACTTTTCCTATTTATTTTGATTTAATTGTTTGATGTATAAGTTATACTTGTTTAAGTATTTGTAGTTTTTAAGTGTTTATAGTTGTTTAAGTTGTTATAGTAGTTTAATCTTTTAATTGTTTGGTGAACTTTTTATGTTTGATGCATCTCGTGTACTAAGAATTGAATACTAAAAGTAGATTAAAGTATACTAAAAGTGGACAAGGAGATAAAAGTAGATTCCTTGCTTGCAATACATAGTGTTTCACAAAAATTAAATATTCAAAAGCAAGTTTCATAAAAGTACAAAAACCCACAGCCTGGACTTTAAGTCTACACCAACCAAAAAACAGGACCACCACATATTAAAAACTCTACTAAACCCTAGAATATTACAACTAGATTTTAACACTCAAAGTGTAGAGTGAGCACAAAAATAAAGTCTTAAACCCTCAAAGTGTAGAGTGAGCACAACATAAAGTCTTAAACACTAATATGCAGATTCAACGTTCACAAGGTTAACAAGTTCAATTAGCTCCCTCCTTTGGAGGAGCTGGAGTTTTGGCAGCAGCTTTCCTAAGTCGAAGGGCTGCGGCAATAGTCAAGTACCTCGGGTTTCCTTCTCTCATTACAACACCTTGTGTATGCTGTATAAATGGCTTCTTTGCTCTTGGTTCAGCTTTGGTTTTATCCTGTCAACAAAAGATACCAAACATGAAAATCTAACAAATACATGTAACCCTTTTCTTATTATATGTGAATGCCCTACCTGAGGTCCATTTGGAGTTAAAGTCCTTTTAGCTTTTGTTTGCGCAGGTGGATTTGGATATTTGAACTTAACCAGTGAGGATGGTGAATTGTCGATAAAATATTAGGGGGTAGACTGACACTAAATTAATATTGTAGGGGGTAAACTGTCACTAAATTAAATCTGTTCAAAATTCATCAACTTACCCCTGGGATACCCCTCAGTGAATTTCTCTGTAATGGGATAGTTGTTGTTTCTCCTTATGGCAATTCATTACTTGTGACAGTAGCAGGCTGGATGAACGGATTGTTTGTCGTGGGATGCCCTTTGGTTTTATCCTATCACCAAACTGAACATCACTATCTATATATACACTTCCATCATAAATACACACAAATATATATACAATGTGAGGTACCTAATCTGTAGCCACTGTTTTCTTAGATCTGGTTTGTGTAGGTGTTGTTTTGTGCTTGAACACAAACTGCAATTTTATATTTTGGGGGTTGATTAGTCAGTAAATTAAAAGTATAGGGGGGGGGGGGGGGGTAAACTGTCAACTGACCTCTTTCCTTTTTTCATTTTCCATCTCTTTGTCTATCACCATATTCTCTGTCTCTGCTTGAGTACTTAGTTTAGCATTTTCCATCTTCACTTTTTCCATCTTCACATTTTTAATCTTCACTTTTTCTATCTTCACCTTTACATTTTGTTCTGTCTCCTTTGATTTTCCCTTCCCTTTGTAATCTTTCTATTTTCAGAATACAACACACACACACAGTTACATAAGAATTAACTAAAAATACACACCAGTATAGATATGTACTTACTATTGTTATTGGCTTTGATTGTGAACATCTAGTAAGTGTTGTAAAACCCATACTCTTCAATCTATTGATTTGTTTTGTGGGTTTTTCTATTTTTGCTTTTTCCCTATTTTCAACTGGTCCTGGTATTTTTTGTTTGGTTTTAAGTGAATCTTCTTTTGCAGGCACAGTTTGTGTAACATGGGTTGCACATGGTGCAGATGGTTGTGAGTCAAGGTCATCAAATATTATGTTAATATCCTCATCAGGTGTCTCATCCACACCTTTAACATTCACATTTTCAATATTCACCCCTGTACAAGATGACATATCAACTTTAACACCTTCAACATTAGCATCAACTTTAACACCTTCAACATTTTCATCTTTTTGTTTCTCTTTACAAGTTCGAGTGTTATGCCCTATTCCTCTACAACCCCCGCATGTCATTACCCTATTCAATCCTCTAGCCCTTTGAACACCTGAAATTGTGTGTTGTTTTCTCCATTTTGTAACTTGTTCTTTATCAGCCTCCTTGGTCCTTGCCCTTTTTGGTCTACCAACCAATTTAAACGCCACATGAGCACATTGACGGACCATTTACTGGATATATCATTGGTGTGTAGGCCTTCATATACATAGCCTTTGAGTAGCAGTTATGTACATATTTCTCTGGATCTTTACCAATGTATTGGATGCATGTAATTGTGTGGTAGCACGGTATAACAGACAGCTCCCATCTTCGACAAGGACAACTTTGCAAATCCAAGTCCACAGCTAATTAATCCGTATCCAGGTTCCTAACCTCAAACTTCATCTCACCGCAAAAAACTGCATGCGACTTGCCACAGTTTTTTTTAGCTTTGTTGATAAGATGTCTTATCTTCGGACATATTTCACCTTCATACTTCTCCATCCAAGATCTCTTTGACGGAAGTCTTTTCATTGTGTACACCCTTAGCCCCTCTAGTATAAAAATAAGAGACTTGTCCCTACAAAATTATAGTAACATCAAGGTTAGGGGGCAATTAGACAATTTAATTAATTAGTTTAGGGGGCAATTAGACTACTTCTTGAATAGTTTAGGGGGCAATTAGACAGCTTGTTCAATAGTTTAAGGGGAAATTAGACAGTTTGTTTAATAGTTTATGGGGCAAGTGAGTAGACAGTACCTGACTTTTTTAATGGAATTATAATAACTCTCGCAAAGGTTGTTCAGAAGAACATCACAAGTTGTCGCTGAACTGAAGTGTGATCTTGTCCAACACTTAGAATCCAGATTGGATAGCCAGTTGAAAGCACTCTCATCCATATCTTTTATAATAGCCATTACCTCTGCATATTTTTTCACTGTTGGCGCCCTAGCTGCTTCCCATACTTTGTCCTTCAAAGCCAACCGAGGATGCTTGCTCTTGAAGTTATTATACAAATGTCTAACACAATGACGGTGCTCTATTTCTAGTAGCATGTCACTAATTACCTGGAGCAATCCCTGCAAACAAAATACATACAAAATGTTAAGTAATATTCATAGCAAAGTAATTGACATAATGATAGAAACAAACAAATTACCAACCTTTTGTCTGTCAGAAATGAATGTCCAATCTTGTTGATTATAAATACACAGGTCCTGTACCAACAGGTTCAAAAACCATCTCCATGAGTTACTGTCCTCTTTTTCAGCGAGGCAATAAACAATTGGGTATATTCAATTATTCCATCTATACCCACCATTGTTAAAATCATCCCTGGATGTGGCCCTTAAAGTGACATCCATCTATGCCCACAAATTTCCTACACCCCTCCAAGAACCCTCTTTTACAATCTTCCAGACAGACATATAGCCTTTGAAATCTCTCTACACCTGTCAATTCATTAGTAATAGTCTCTACTGCCACTGTCCTACCAGGATTACTTCTCCTGATTTCCTCACAATAGTCATGTATCTTCTTATATTGATCCTTATATTCAACTCATATCATCTCTCTAGCTAAGCTATATGCCCGGTAGCATGTCTTTGTGCTAACATTCACTGAAAAATCTCTGTGCACTAATTGTTGGAAATCACTAACATTACTGTACAAATTTAATCTAACCATATCCTTAAATCAATTTGCCAAGAACTTGGCTAACACATGTCTGTGGTTAAGGTCTTTATCACATTCATGTTGATTACAAAGAGTAACTATCACTAAACCACCAATTTCTTCTTTGTAGGATGCATATACAAACCAACCACACCCATCTCCCATGCACACAGCCCTTATTCTATGACAATCATTTTTCATAAACTTTGTTTTAACCACCTTTTTGATAGTGTGAAGTCGAATTGCTTCTCTTAGTTATGTAGCATTTGCAAAGGTCAAACCCAGTACAAACCTTGGTGTCCCCATGTCAGTTGAAGGCCTAAACCTTGGGAACTGGTTTTTATTTTTCTTGATGATTTTTTTCCTTCCTCATCTATACCAGATGAATCCATAGTTGTATCTAACTGATCAGAATCATTTAAAGCTAGATCTGAATCAGTTTCACTAACTTGTGCTTCACTATCAACTCCAGAAGCATCCTCCTCCTTTGCTTCATCTTGCAGTCCTTCCTACTCTACCTCCTTGTCTATATAGGCATTGTAATCTTGGCCATCTTCACCCTCGCTTAAATCATTGTCAGTTTCAATCATAAAATCTTCATTGCTTGTTGAATACTCATCTTTGTCCATACTCTTCATCACTTTACTAACTTTACTAACTTTACTTGTAGGTGTACTCCTCTTGTAACTTTTTCCCTTTGTACCACTAATACGAACACCAGTACCACCATATGTATAGTTTTTTCCACTTGACCTAAACCTTGTCTTTAGATAAGACTTGTAAGTATGATCTTTTTTAACAAATTCTTCAGATTTCTTCTTCTTCAAAGTTTTTTTGATCATCAAATCAATTTCATATCATTAAAAACTCAACTTCATATGTCTTTACAACTATGGTCCTTTAAGCATTAATCCCAAACATGGGTATAATACCTTAAAAGCCCATTAAACATTACACCATAAAAACATTAAAATAAAGGACAACTCGGCCCACTAACTAAATTAGTTTAGCCACATTACAAAGAAATTATGAGATAATAAAAAATACTAGCCCAAATCTAGTCTACCAATAATCTCCACCATTCCTATCCTATTAAACTTCTAGCATTTTAACTTCAAACTAGCCATATTGCAAACTTTAGCAATGATTTGATCTTCATTTAATCTTGTACCACCATGATCTCTATTGTTTCTTTCCCACCATATCACATATATTAGTGATCAACACACTATCCATTATCCGCATTTTATTACAAGACATAGCATTAATAATATCAATTAAACTCGTCAAATCACCTATTGAGTTTATGATTTCACATCTGCTTAATACACTACTCAAGACTCTCTTCGAAAAGGAGCAAGTAAAAAAATGTGTGTATTATCTTGAATTGCAGCTTTGCAAAAGCCACACGATGGATTGATTATGATACCCCACTCAAGCATTCTACTTTTGGTACTTAATCTGTCTTGTATAGCTAACCAAGAAATAAAGGCACAGCTAGGAATGTTAGATTTATCCCCAATGATCTTACTCCAATTTACCTCCACTGTTTCATGAAGTAATATGAATTAGAGTTTTCTTGAAAGAAAAACATTTTTTTATTACTCTCACTCCAAACCTTTATGTCATCTCCTGGTTTCAGTTTATACTTGCTAATTTTAGTTAGAATTTTCGCAATGCAAGGTGGTAATCTCCACCTTTCTCCTCCATAACAAGAATCTATTGTTCTGTTACTATTAATATTGTCTTTCTTTAGCTTAATCCCAATAATTTCTTGAATATTCATACCTTCAATCCATTTATCCCACAATATATAGGTAATTTTTCCATTATATACTTTGTGATGTATAAAAGTATATGCCAATCCTCTAACCTTCATCATCTTTTTTCCAAATCCACGTATGGCTTTGTTTCTCTTCTAAAATCCAAATACACTTCTCCTTAATGATATTTAACTTCACCCACTTACTCCATGAATTCTATTTCTGAGAGTACATCCTCCAAAATGTGAATAATAGACATGCTAAATTCAAATCTTCAATCTTAGGGATGCCAAGCCCACCTCTTTGCTTGCTCCTACACATTTTTTCCCATGCAATTTTCGCTCCTTGTGCTCCATAAGTATTCCCTTTCCATAAAAAGCTACTCATCAACTGATTTAGCTTATATATCACCTGTTTTGGTAATAGAAATACTCGACAGCAATACAATATTTTACTTATTAGTATGCTCTTAATCAACTCTACCCTTCCAGCGTAAGATAATAATTTTGAAGACCATTGATTAATGCTACTATATATCTTCTCAACAAGTTTGTTACCCTCATCAACACTTAATTTTTTTTTGTGTAATGGGACCCCACAAATACCTAACAGGTAGATTTCCAATTTTATATTCAATACGCTTGATATATTCTCTTTAACATCCCTTTATATTCCACAAAAATACAGTTCACTTTTCTGATAATTAATATTTAAACCAGAAATTCTAGTAAATAGATTAAGCCCTTCTTTGATTAAAGTAGCAGATTGAATGTTAGCTTTGAAGAAGATCAACAAGTCATCAGCGAATATAATATGATTCAGTTTCATTTCCTTACACTTCTGATGATATTTAAACCCATTCTTCATAGCCAAATGATTGAACAAACCTGTAAAAACTTCCATACATGTAGCAAATAAAAAAGGGGAGAGAGGGTCTCCTTGTCTTAACCCTCTCTTTCCTTTAAAAAAAACCCCATGCTTCTCCATTAATACACACATAATAAGTAGGTGAACACACGCACATCCTAATCCAATTAATGAACTGAGCTGGAAAATCAAAGGATATCATAGTGTTCATTAAAAAATTCCGATTCACACTATCATAAGCCTTCTATAAATCTAGATTGATGGTGCACTTAGGCTCAGAGTTCTTTTTATCATAGCCTAACACTATATCTTGAGCTACTAATATGTTATCACGGATGAATCTACCACCTACATATGCTGCTTGGTTTAAAGAAATTATAGGGCTCATTACCTTTTTCAACCTTGTGCACATAATTCTTGAAATTGTCTTATGGGTTGTGTTTGTGCAGAATATAGGTCTAAACGTCTTAACATTTGAAGGCTTCTTCTCTTTAGGAATCAGAACTATATTTTTTGCATTGACTTGTTTAAGTAAACTACCATTTCTGAAATATTGTTTAACTGCCTTTGTGAAGTCTTCTCCAATTATGCTCCAAGAAGCTTTATAGAAAGCAGAATTTAGCCCATCAGGGCCTGGGCATTTATTCTCATTAATGGAGAATAAAGCATCTTTAACTTCTTTATCAGTTATAGGTACAATCAGTTCCTTCTCGTGTTTATCAGATAATTGAGTTCCAATTATATTTTTTATGACATAACTGGAACAAATCTCTTCATTAGTATCTTCTTCACCAAGTAATTGCTTATAGAAGTTAATAAATTCTTCTTTTATAAGTTTAGGATCTGTAAACGCCTCCCCTGCATCACTAAATAAGATAGCTATCCTCCCTTTAATAATCTTGTAGTAATACGCAGAATTATAATCCATTTCATTGTTGAACTGCACTTTAGCTTTTTGTTTGAGAACTTTGTGTTGTATTATCACAGCCTCTCTAAGTTCTTTTCCTAGTATTTTTCCTTCATTTGTAGTGCATAAATCAGTGTCTCCCTTCATGATCTTCATCTGAACTGTATTGAGTTGAGCTTTAACTGATTCTATGACTGTAGAGTTTCTTTTAAAGAACACATTATTAAATTTATTCAGGGCTATTTTAGTCTTCTTTTGCTTCATACATAATTTGAACATATAATTACCATCAACATCAGTGTTCCAGGCTTGCTTCACATTATCTAGAAATTTATCATGATTTACCCGAGCATTAAAGAATTTAAATTGGCTAGGAACTGAACTCTTTTTACCTCCTAAACTTAGCATTACAGCGCAATGATCAGAGGTAGATGGTGGATGAACCATAACAATAGAAGCCATAATATATAACCACCTAATATTAATAAATACTCTATCTATTTTACTCGCTCTTATTTGACCAATGCTACTCTTATTAGTCCATGTATAGAACTGACCTCCATAGCTATGTTCAAGAAGATTTGCATCATCTATACACTCTATAAATTCCTTTGCACCTTTATCTAGACTAGTACAATTTAACCTGTCTTGAATTCTCAAAAGTTCATTAAAATCTCCCATTATACATAATTTCTCAGAATCATATTTAATGCTCCAATCTACGATATCCTTCCATAGTAGTTTCCTCTCACTATCTTTACTGCTCGCATAAACCATTTCTATATAAAATATACTATTATCTTCATTAACTTTTAACTCAACCAGAATAGCTTGTGAAGATTGATATACTAGCTTTACTTCTGCATATCTCTTATCCCATAAAATCCATACATGTCCACTCTCATCATTATTATAGTTGTGAAGCATTTCTAGATGAGAGAAATGCTCACTTATTATAGCAGGGTAATTGCTAACCTTCACTTTAGTTTCCAGTATACCAATTACCTTGACATTATTCCTAGTTATGAAGTCTTTAACATCTAATTGCCTCAAAAGCTTATTGAACCCCCCCCCCCCCCATATTCCATACTGCTATGTTCATATGTTTGGTGGTCTTGTTATTTCTTCCCTTCCATTATGATTGATAAATACCATTACATCCTGATCAATCACCCTCTCTTCAACACTTTGTAGTTTCTCATATTTTTTATTTGTTATTTGTTATTAATGAGCTTGATTCTCCTATTTTTTTCACACTTTTCTTGTTGTTTCTAATAATACTCCATTCTTCTACCACTTCTTATACTTTATCTGATTTGTTATCATTTGATTCTACTATTTTCTTTGGCATCCATACTTTCGGAACATTATTACACTTACTTTCTACATGTCCAAATCTATTACACTTTAAACATATTATCGGCTTCCACTCATATTCAACCTTCACCATTTGCAATTCATCTAACCCAATGTCCACATATATATATATATCTTCAGGTAACTCTTCTTTTGTGTCTATCTCAACACAAACTATGGCGTATCCCAATCTGGTTTTTGACTCAGTGATGGAATCCATCTGTAAAGGAAACCCAACTCCACTTGCAACATATCCAAGACCTCTTTGCATCCACAAATTCATCGGAACATTGATCAATTTAATCCATATCGGTATTTTTGATACATCAATCTTGTCAAATTGCATATCCAGTTTCCAAGGCCTAAGAAGTAGTGACTTACCATTAATATGCCAGATTTTCTCCAGAGCTTTTGGTGGTCCTTTGTGTGTTCTAAACAAATGTAAATAATAATCGAACCACAACCGCAAGTGTACGGTTGTCCCAAGTAGTAATTCTGATAATCAGATTCGTTCCAAGGACGGATGGTTGATCACAATGTTTATGCAAATAGCGATTGATGCACTTATGAAAATGAAAGAGGATAAATTGTTTGTTTTGGTTTTGTTTATTATAACTAAACGAAAGATAAAATAATAATGCAAGTAAAAGATAAGACGCAAGTAAAATGTATGAAAACGCAATATGAGATGTAGTACTTGAGAACGCAAGGATCCTCCTAATTTTACTTTCTAACTTATGTTGTTTAAGGGTTAAATCAGTCAATTACAATGGTCGGGATTCTAATATCCTTATACCCCCGTCAGGGTGGACTATAAGGCGATCCTAAAGTGTCACTAGTCCCGTCAGGGTAAATATGATCCACCGTTGGATGATTAAGATTTATTACCACATTGGCCCTAGGATTAACTAAGTTCGTCAGAATCAATAGTTTTTATCCTAGATTGAACAATTATTTCTGTACCTAAACCCCCCGTCAGGATGATCCATACGCCACATATATGGAATAGCTTAGATACTAACACCTAATTTTAGTTCGCGACTCTAAAATCAGTAAACATTCACAAATTGTCGAAAAGAGTAAAAGCCCTAATTTAATTTAATTCAATAAAAACCCAAATTCAACATTCGTTATAATAATAAAATCAAGATTCACCCATTGTTTTGTTCTCAAGCACTAATGGAAATTTAGCTCATATTAAAATTAAAAACAAAATAAAAAGAAATGGAATTCATATTCGTTACAAAATTAAAATAAAAGAAAAACCTAATTTTCGGAATAAGAATGACTACGAACGGAGCTATAGACCCACTCCAGCTCTTGTAGCTTCTCCTTTCTTCCTGCTGTAGCTTCTCTGGTGTTTTTAATCTTGTGGAAAGTGAATTGTGTTTAAAATAAGAGTCCAGACCTCCTTTTATAGTTAAAAATTCGGACTAGGGCTTGGACCAGAAAATAAAAGCCTAATTAAATGTCCAAGCCCACTTTCTAAGCCCAAAATCCCGTAACTGATGACAGGCCTTCACTAAAACTGCTTTTCCCGATGCGTTACAACTCCGATTGACCTCATTCCAGTTGCTAAAGTTCCGTACTTCGATAAGGAATGTTTTCTCTTCAAAGGTCAGCGGCTCAATCAGCTCTTAAGTACCTCGAAAACAGCAATCAAGGGCCTGGAAAATGGATTTTTAGCTCTAAAATAAAATCTTCGGGATTTCTCTTCAAGTCTTGACTCTATCTTTTGATCTTTGACCTTATCTTCGGATTCCTTTCCTAGCTAACATCTAAAAACCTGTAAACTTTACACTAAAAATACCAATATTACGCGCAAAAGTTTAATAATTCAAAAATGCTAGAAATAAAAAGGGAAATCCGAAATATTGCATATTTCATTCAAAAGTCTATCGAATTAATTAAATAAACACCAAAAATGATGTCTCCTAAGGGTCTAAAATAAGAACAATTAGGGAGACATCAAGACCCCCAACTCAAACCTTTGTCGTCCCGACAAAGCAAAACAAAATAAAACGAGGGGTAGAAGCAAACGTATAAACACATAGAAGCTAGCAAATAAACCCTAAAGCAATTCCTAAGATAAATCTCATATAGCAAACTTTAAAAATTAACATCTACATACACTAATCATGCAACATCAAACATAAATAATCTCAATCATAAAATTAAAGTCGCAATGCTTGAAGGTTACACTTGTACTCATCTCTGTATGATGGCTATAGGATGGTCATTAATCCTACCTCGCTTTGAACGCTCCACCTAGTGTATTCCCTATCAACAGAATAATAAATTCACTATGCACTTAGGAATCACGAGGTCTTTACGGTTATAATATTGGCTTAAGGACGGGTATGAATGTATATTTGGTAAATTTGAAGTGAGCTTTTGGCTCTCTCCTCACTTACCATCAACAGTGTCCTCGAGCTTGAGTTAACGCTCAAAAAGATGTTCTCACTCACCCATATACGCAACAATTTAGCGTCCCATGTCTACCCACTATTAACAAGATGATTTTCAGACAATTCCACTTTGCCGGATGTTTTATTCATTCATATTTTTCTTTTTCTCTTCTTTTCTCTTTTTTTTTTTTTTTTTTTTTTTTTTTTTTTTTTTTGTACAGAAGCAAACCGGGTTCCCGGTTTTGATGAATCCGGGTTCCCGGATCCTACTGTATGATTTTTCAAAAATTTTCATTTTTTCTTTCTTTTTCATTTTTCTTCATTCCCGGCAAAGGGTTACAAGTATATATCATCTGCAATTGTGTTACAATACAAAACACATCGATCCCTACCCATTTAATTCCCCATATGTGGTCCCACCACCCCAAACTCAAGCTCGAGACATGTCTCAGGATTGTGATTCAAGTGCGGGTCATATGGTCATGCCTAATAATCTAAGGGATAATGGCTTATATCGTGGCTACAAAGAAAAGGCTACAGGCTCAAAGTGGGCTAAGACGGATAATAATTAATACAAGGGATAGAAGGCTAAAAAGGCACAAATGGCTAATAAAGAACTGCCCCTATCATTTTCCTAAGTACATAGCTTGTCTTTAGTTCATATCTAGGTGGGTTCTCTACTAATTAGGATTTCACGTTCTACACACCAAACATATTCCTTGAGTACAAGCTTACTTCATTTGCATTGTTAATTAATTTTTCCTATCAATTACCTATGTTCGCATGCAATTGTAAGTGCGTTTTATATCAATCCCTAAAGTCCACTATTTACTATCATAGATTTATCAAAAGTATGCTTAAAGGGATATTTAAAAATTTCTACAGTCAAACGCAACTCCGAAAATTCTTTTATTGAAAGCAAATAAAGCAAATAACACATAAAAATTGGGATGAGGCAACGAACCCCACCCCAAACTCAAAAATGAGTCGTGTCCCCACGACTCGAAAAGACTCAATAAAGCATTTAAACTAATATATACTAAGAGGAAAGTTTAGAAAACGTATCTTAACCAGCGCGAGGCTGGTTATCGGTGTTGCGTTCTGGACCTTTATCTCGCGTAACAACATCATAAATCGCGTTTTGAAGTGTATTTACGCCTAGGATTAAATTTCGAAGTAGGTCCAATTCTTTTGTAACGTTTCCCAAGGTAGCAATCATCCTCTCCTGATTCTCTTCCAACACCTGAATCTTCGCTTCCAACTCAGGTACAGTTTTCGCTTTCTTTGATTGAGGAGTTCTTGGACTTCTTGTAGCTCGTGTTGCTTCTTCATGGATGTTCTTGATTGTGCTCAAAGCTATACTCACACCAACTGAAACAATGTCAATATCTGCGTCCGTACGAGGAATCTTTGCGTCTAAACACAACTGAGTAATAGTACAAGGAAACTTCAGATTTTGTTGTTTCATTGGTGATTTCGCGAACTCCATGATTGTATCATAAATGATCTTAGCAACATCAAATGGTTTCTCCTCCAAAATACACTTAATAACAAATATGTGCTCTTTCTTCAACTCGGAAGTGTGTTTAATACCAAAGAAAGTGGGTATTATGAAACGAGACCAAACCTTCGCACGAGGTGTCAAACTACTGCTGTAAAACTGTCCAGGATACCTTTCACCTTCAGGAATTGGGCTAGTCCCATTAACAAGCACGGTCCCCCAAAGGGATTCAAAATCAAAGGAAGGGTCATTAAGAGTTTCTTGGAAGGGGCATGTTCCAGAAAAGTTGGGTAGTTTCAATGATTTCCGAATACGTTCAATAGAGAAAGGAACTACCTTTTTGCGGATATCAATGGCATCATGTGAGGTAGCTAAACCTTCGTAAAATTCTCGCACAAAAGTAGGAATAAACTCAAGCTTCCTTTCTTGTAACTCTTTCCAACCAAACTTAGCACATGTCACAGCATATTCCTTGTAATCACTACTCATAATACCCTTAGGAAAATTCGTCTCCTCACCAAATTTCAAAAATTCAATTCTTTCACGAACCTGAGTATTCCAACAAGTGTAGACCCTCTTAGGTTTGTGGGCCCACATCTTCATACGCGGGGGTTTTTGAACAGTTGCTTCCGGAATCTCTTGTTCAGTTTCCTTCTCAATGTTCTTCGCAATTTCCTCTTCTTGTTCCATCTCACTTTCTATCTCATCAATCAATCTCCGCTTTAGACCTGTGATTTCTTTTCTGTTAGAATCAAGCTTAACTTCGTTAATTTTTCGTTTAGGACGCGAATCAGGAATCTCAATAGCTTGTTCTTGTGAACCACCAATGGTGGTCTTTCTTCTAGGAGCAGTTCTTCGAAAATCACCGGTTCTGTTAGTCATCTCTTTTCACCCCAAACTCAAAACTTCAAATAATGAAAAACTTAGAGAAAAAGTTTAGAATTTTGATGTTTTGAGGCTTAGGAATTGAAGAACTAGGGTGAATATGAGATGGGTCTTGATTAATTTGAATGGGAGAAGAAAGAATTGGGTTTTAGTTTAGGATTTGGGTGAAGAAGAATCTTGGGAAAAATTAAGGATTTGATGTTATTTTGGAGAGGAGGTGAGTTGATCTTATGTTTTTGTGGTGAAAGAGGGTAGGATTTGATGATATATAGTGTTTTGGTAGATGAATTTCGTAGGTGGGGAGGCTATTGGTGCGTTTTAGGTAAAAACTTGCAAAAGAGGCTAAGAAAACTAGGTTAAAATACCCAAAACCGCCTCTCACAGCTTTCAAACCGGGTTCCCGGATTTGGAAAACCGGGTCCCCGGTTCCGCGTCGCTGTGACGGCGCGGAAAAATAATTGTGGACTTTTTTTTTTTTTTTTTTTTTTTTTTTTTTTTTTTTTTTTTTTTTTTTTTTTTTTTTTTTTTGAAAACGCACCAAAACGCTGGACCCCAAGACGCTGGGTCAGGGATTTTGCTCGCCGAAACCGGGTACCCGGTTCTGTGGAATGCGGGTTCCCGGATTTTCTCGATGGCGCGAATGAAAACGCGCCAAAACGCAGCACCCTGAAACGCTGGACCAGAAAATTTCACCAACAGCAGCTCCGAAACCGGGTACCCGGTTCTGCCAAATGCGGGTACCCGGATTTGTGTCGATGGCGCGAATCAAAACGCACGAAAACGCAAGCCACCAAGACGCTGGGTCAGGGAATTTCAGAAATTACAGCACCAAAACCGGGTACCCGGTTTTGTGGAATGCGGGTTCCCGGTTTCTCCTGGACATCCAACCTCTTTTTCTTCTGTTTTCGCCAAATCGACCCCAAACTCAAGTCCTTTTTACCCCTGAAATCATCAAAAACAACTACCCTTCCTCATTTCTTAATAAAAACAATAAAATTACGAAAATCAAACTAATCTAAATTGCAAAAATAGAAAAACTCAGCTAATATACAAGTAATTGGCTTTTGTTTAACGTCGTTAAGCTCGACGGGTTACCTCACGCTTCTAAGGAGTCTCGAGGAGATACATGACCTCCCCGGGATGTGGATCTTCCGAGCGATTGGTATTTTCACCTCCATGATATATCTTTAATCTGTGACCGTTAACCATAAAGGTACGGTTCTCTAGCGGATGTTCTATTTCTATCGCCCCATGAGGTGTAACTTTGGTCACTATGTATGGACCTGACCACTTAGATCTTAACTTACCCGGAAAATTGCTAAACTTTGCATTATACTTTAATACTTTTTGCCCTACTTCAAAGTTCTTTGGACGAATCCGATTGTCATGCCATTTCTTTGTGTTTTCTTTGTAAAGTTTGGCATTTTCATAAGCATGCAACCGGAATTCGTCAAGTTCATTAAGCTTCATCATACGATTCTTTCCGGCTAAGATAGGATCTAAGTTCAACTGCGCAATTGCCCAATAGGCACCCATTTCAAGCTCTAAAGGTAAGTGGCAAGCCTTACCATACACCATACGATAGGGAGATGCACCAACTGGAGTCTTAAACGCAGTACGATAGGCCCACAACGCATCATCTAACTTCATTGACCAATCTTTTCTTGTAGGACCAACGGTTTTCTCTAGGATTGACTTGACTTCACGGTTCGAAACCTCAGCTTGACCATTGGATTGTGGATGGTATGCAGTAGATACACGGTGTCTGACTCCATATTTCTCTAGAATAGTCTTCAGATATCTATTAACGAAATGAGATCCTCCATCGCTAATAATCACTCTAGGTGTGCCATGTCTAGTGAAAATATGTGACTTCAAGAACTTAATCACCACTCGTGAATCATTAGTAGGTAAAGCCACCGCTTCTACCCACTTAGACACATAATCAACAGCTAATAAGATATAGAGGTTACCATTTGAAGGAACGAAAGGACCCATAAAGTCTATGCCCCACACATCGAATATCTCAACCTCTAACACATTATTACGCGGCATCTCATCCCTCTTAGATATGTTTCCGGTAAACTGGCATCTCGTACATTTCTTAACATATTCATGACAATCTTTTATAAGAGAAGGCCAGTAAAAACCTGATTGAAATACCTTTGCAGCAGTTCTGTCTCCTTTGAAATGTCCTCCATATAATGAATCATGGCATCCAGCTATAATGGCTTGAGTTTCTTCCCTGGCTACACATCTTCGTATCATTTGATCAGCACAAACTTTGTAGAGGAAAGGATCCTCCCAAAAGAACTGTCTAGCACGATGAGCTAATCTCTTTCTTTCTTGATAGGTAGAACCTTCAGGGAAAACACCACTCACCACTAAATTCGCAATATCTGCATACCACGGAGCCTCATAATCTCGAACAACGAATAAACTCTCATCAGGAAACTCTTCTCTAACTGCTTCAGTACCATTATTCATCTCTGAACCCTCTAAGCGCGATAGATGATCTGCAACCTGATTCTCACAACCCTTTCTATCTTTGATCTCTAAATCGAACTCTTGAAGCAATAACACCCATCTGATTAACCTTGGTTTCGCATCTTTCTTCTCCATAAGAAATCTGATCGCGGAATGATCTGTATAAACAATAACTTTCGCTCCAAGAAGATAAGAGCGAAATTTATCAAACGAATAGACAACTGCTAGCAACTCTTTTTCTGTAACTGTGTAATTAATCTGAGCACCACTAAAAGTTTTACTAGCATAGTAAATCGAATGAAAAACCTTCTCTTTCCTCTGTCCTAATACAGCTCCCATACACAAATCACTCGCATCACACATAACCTCAAACGGTAAATTCCAATCTGGAGGTAACACTATAGGAGCAGAAATAAGCTTTTCCTTGATTGCTTTGAAGGCCGCCAAACAAGCTTCATCAAAAAGGAATTTGCAATCCTTTTCGAGTAAGTTGCATAACGGTTTAGCAATCTTAGAAAAATCCTTAATAAAACGCCTATAAAAACCAGCATGGCCAAGAAAACTCCTTACCCCTTTAACAGAAACAGGAGGGGGAAGAGTTTTAATTACCTCTATCTTTGCTCTATCAACTTCTAAACCAACACTCGAAACTTTGTGACCCAGAACAATACCTTCGCGAACCATGAAGTGACACTTCTCCCAGTTGAGCACCAAATCTGTTTCCTTGCATCTCACTAACACTTTCTCCAAGTTATCCAAACATATATCAAAATCATCACCAAACACGGAGAAATCATCCATGAACACTTCAAGGAAATTATCGATCATGTCCCAGAAGATGGCCATCATGCATCTCTGAAAAGTAGCGGGAGCGTTACACAACCCAAATGGCATTCTGCGATATGCAAAAGTACCAAATGGGCATGTAAAGGTAGTCTTATGTTGATCTTCTGGAGCCACGTAAATCTGATTGTACCCAGAGTAACCATCCAAGAAACAGTAATATTCCCTTCCGGCTAATTTGTCTAACATCTGATCGATGAAAGGCAAAGGGAAATGATCTTTTCTGGTGGCCTTGTTCAGCTTTCTGTAATCCATGCAAACTCTCCATCCAACTACCGTTCTTGAAGGAATCGCCTCATTTTTATCATTAAGAATTGTTGTTATTCCTCCCTTCTTCGGTACACACTGAACTGGGCTCACCCATTCACTACTCGAAATGGGATAGATAATCCCCGCATCTAAAAGCTTAATCACCTCCTTCTTCACCACATCCTTCATGGCTGGCATTAATCTTCTCTGACCTTCAACTGAGCGTGTATTAACATCTTCTAGTATGATTTTGTGTTGACAATAGGATGGACTAATGCCTTTGATATCAGCAATTGTCCAACCTATTGCTTCTTTGTTGGCTCTTAACACACGCAACAGTTTATCTTCTTGAGGACCTGTTAAATTGGCTGAAACAATAACAGGTAGAGTTTCATTAGTACCCAAATAAGCATACCTCAAGTGTGCTGGCAATGGTTTTTCTTCCAACTCCGGAGGAGATTCAATTGAAGGCTTCTTTTTAGGAATAATCTCCCCCGGTTCTCTCACAGGTTCATAGGCAAGACGCCTATACTTTGGATTTTCAGAATTGAGAGCTGCCACTGTTTCTGTAAGCTCCTCCATCATCTCAGGTGAATCTAATGTCAAAGCAGCCTGCAAGATATCATCAAAATTTAAACAATTAAATACCTCTTGCGATGCTTGCTCTACTACATCCATTCTGAAACAATCTTCCTGAGAATCTGGGAATTTCATGGCTCGAAATACATTGAATTTCACTTCCTCATCTTGTATCCTCATCGTTAATTCGCCATTCTCTACATCGATCAATGTCCTCCCTGTAGCTAGGAAGGGTCTACCCAAAATAATGGGGACATTTCTATCTGCATTGTATTCAAGAATTACGAAATCAACAGGAAATATAAGTGTACCTGCCTTAACAAGAACATCCTCAATACGGCCTTCAGGATGAGCAAGAGACCTGTCCGCCATTTGCAAGACCATAGAGGTAGGTCTTGCGTTTCCAATTTTAAGCTTATCAAAGACTGATTTGGGCATCAAGTTGATGCTTGCCCCCAAATCGCATAGTGCCTTTCCCTTCCATTCTTCTCCAATTGATATGGGAATCGTGAAACTCCCCGGATCAACTAACTTCGGAGGTAATTTACTCTGACAAATCGCACTGCACTCTTCAGGAAGGCCAATCATCTCATTATCACAGTAGGGCCTTTTGTTAGTGAGGGCCCTCTTTAAAAACTTCGTATACTTAGGAATATCTCGAATCGCCTCAAGTAACGGAATATTAATACTTAGACCCCTTACCCTATTAAAGAATTTCTGAAAATCACCCAAGTCACCCTTTTTCTGAACTCGTGATGGAAACGGTGGTGGAGGGCGATTGCTCACAATTTCATCTCTCTTTTTCGGGATTTCTCTTGGTCTTTCTATTTCTTCAACCTCACTATCTTTCTCATTCTCTTTCTCTTTCTCACCCACTTCCTTTTCTTTTCTTGGAACTTCTTTCTCTTTCATAACGGGAAAAGGAGGTGGAAGGAGGTTCTTACCACTTCTTAATGTAACAGCCTTGCAATCTTCACGTTGTGTCGGATTTTCTGTATCGCTTGGAAGTTGTCCTTGTGGACGTTGATTGAGCTGTTTACTGATTTGACTCAACTGATTCTGGAACATCTTCATATTTGCTTCAGCTGCATTTTGTCTTTCTATTGCAGCGTTCTGACGTTCTATTGCTGCGTTCTGACGTTCCATCGCTTGTGTTTGTAGAGCAATCAAATTTTCAACAGTTTTCTGAAGGGTGAGTACCCCTTCTTGTGGATGGGCAGGTAAAGCTTTCTGGTTTAGCGTTTCATCGTAAGTATTCTGAGGAGCTTGTCTTGGTACATAAGTATTCTGATTCTGTCCTCCTTGATAATTGTTTTGTGGTCTAGGATTATAGTTATTACCTTGGGGACGCGGCTGATACGCATATGTAGGATTGGCTGCCCCATTAGGATTCGAATATTGAAACCCAGGATGGTTTCTGTTAGGCTGATATCCATTACCACTCGAATTGAAATTACCTCTATTGGACATAAACATCACTGATTCTGGGTTATTCGGACAATTTTCCTCGTCGTGATCATCCTCTCTGCAAATCGAACACATATAAACCTCTTGTGCAGCATGCACAGCTACCTTCTTACCCGAAAATCCTTCTTTTACAGCTAGAGTAAGCTGCTTCAATTGTTGCTCTAAAGTGTTCTGAATCTTAGTCTCAAACGTAGCAAATTTTTCTTCTATGTCAACATTATTCACTCCCTTAACTGGTGTTCTTACGGAATTCCACCCAACTTCATTCTTGACTGTTCTCTCTAGGATAATCTTTGCATGAGCGGGTTGAACTTGAAGAAAACCTGCTCCACATAGCGTATCCAACTTCTCTCTCGAATTCCCATCAAGGCCTCTATAAAAGATCTTAAGCTGTTGTTGTTCTGAATAGCCATGATTGGGAACCTTACGCAAACACATCTGAAATCTTGTCCAACTCTTACCCAAAGTTTCATCATATTCTTGACGAAAATGCGTCAACTCTAATTCAGCATCTAACCTCATGTTACTTGGGTAATACCTGTCAAAGAAAGCAATCTCTAATTGGTCCCAATTAGTAATCTTCGTAGGATCTTGCGTATCGTGCCATTCACTTGCTCCCTCAGTAACAAAGAACTTAAAAGCAGCAAAATACATCTGTTCTCTCGAAACACCTTGTGTGATATAGGAATCACATATCTGTTTGAATTTCTGTACTGCCCTAAGAGGATCTTCTGATGGTCTACCACGAAAATTACCAAAATTCTGGAACTGAGCTAACATACCCGAATCTGGACGGAAACGCGGAACATTAATATCTGGAGCACCTACTCCTATAGCAGGAGCACGGAATGGGACTTCTAGAGGGCCATTAGTGAACCATGGATCTTGATTCATTACGAACTGGACTGGAGGATTAGGGTGTAATGGTTGAACTTGAGGAATAACGCCTGGAGCTAAAGGTTGGCCATTTGCATCTAACTGGCCTTGTCCATTCTGTTGACCTTGAATAACGATATTCTCCATTCTGTTACTTAATTCTTCTACTTCTAAAGCTTCTCGTTCTCTTCTTCTTCTGTTCGCAAGTCTGATCAACGATTCTGGATTACTAAGGATCGGAGGTGTTGGCTCTAGATCCTTGAATAGCCTTCTTCGCATACACCAAACCTAAAAACCTGAAAAAGCTAACAAACAAAAAGCGTAAAACTGATAAAATAAAATAAATGCACTTATCACTAAAGGATAAACACCGTGGTCACACGCTACCGTCCCCGGCAGCGGCGCCAAAAACTTGGTGGTCCTTTGTGTGTTCTAAACAAATGTAAATAATAATCGAACCACAACCGCAAGTGTACGGTTGTCCCAAGTAGTAATTCTGATAATCAGATTCGTTCCAAGGACGGATGGTTGATCACAATGTTTATGCAAATAGCGATTGATGCACTTATGAAAATGAAAGAGGATAAATTGTTTGTTTTGGTTTTGTTTATTATAACTAAACGAAAGATAAAATAATAATGCAAGTAAAAGATAAGACGCAAGTAAAATGTATGAAAACGCAATATGAGATGTAGTACTTGAGAACGCAAGGATCCTCCTAATTTTACTTTCTAACTTATGTTGTTTAAGGGTTAAATCAGTCAATTACAATGGTCGGGATTCTAATATCCTTATACCCCCGTCAGGGTGGACTATAAGGCGATCCTAAAGTGTCACTAGTCCCGTCAGGGTAAATATGATCCACCGTTGGATGATTAAGATTTATTACCACATTGGCCCTAGGATTAACTAAGTTCGTCAGAATCAATAGTTTTTATCCTAGATTGAACAATTATTTCTGTACCTAAACCCCCCGTCAGGATGATCCATACGCCACATATATGGAATAGCTTAGATACTAACACCTAATTTTAGTTCGCGACTCTAAAATCAGTAAACATTCACAAATTGTCGAAAAGAGTAAAAGCCCTAATTTAATTTAATTCAATAAAAACCCAAATTCAACATTCGTTATAATAATAAAATCAAGATTCACCCATTGTTTTGTTCTCAAGCACTAATGGAAATTTAGCTCATATTAAAATTAAAAACAAAATAAAAAGAAATGGAATTCATATTCGTTACAAAATTAAAATAAAAGAAAAACCTAATTTTCGGAATAAGAATGACTACGAACGGAGCTATAGACCCACTCCAGCTCTTGTAGCTTCTCCTTTCTTCCTGCTGTAGCTTCTCTGGTGTTTTTAATCTTGTGGAAAGTGAATTGTGTTTAAAATAAGAGTCCAGACCTCCTTTTATAGTTAAAAATTCGGACTAGGGCTTGGACCAGAAAATAAAAGCCTAATTAAATGTCCAAGCCCACTTTCTAAGCCCAAAATCCCGTAACTGATGACAGGCCTTCACTAAAACTGCTTTTCCCGATGCGTTACAACTCCGATTGACCTCATTCCAGTTGCTAAAGTTCCGTACTTCGATAAGGAATGTTTTCTCTTCAAAGGTCAGCGGCTCAATCAGCTCTTAAGTACCTCGAAAACAGCAATCAAGGGCCTGGAAAATGGATTTTTAGCTCTAAAATAAAATCTTCGGGATTTCTCTTCAAGTCTTGACTCTATCTTTTGATCTTTGACCTTATCTTCGGATTCCTTTCCTAGCTAACATCTAAAAACCTGTAAACTTTACACTAAAAATACCAATATTACGCGCAAAAGTTTAATAATTCAAAAATGCTAGAAATAAAAAGGGAAATCCGAAATATTGCATATTTCATTCAAAAGTCTATCGAATTAATTAAATAAACACCAAAAATGATGTCTCCTAAGGGTCTAAAATAAGAACAATTAGGGAGACATCAGCTTTACATTAATATTTTTTATTTTCAAACTTTTTGCACTAGATTTAATCTCTACCTTCCCCAATTTGTTCCATTGATACTTAACGGAATTAGCTATCGCAAAGAACGGTGGAGGTGTATCAATAAATTGACCAATTAAGCTATTAACCCATTGATCCAAGCCTTCATCCAACACATCTTAAGGCAGTTTTATAATCTTTCTGCCCTCTTTTCTCAGAGGAGAGTGATGTTCGAGTTTCATTGACTTACTTGCACATTTACCAAATAGGTCTGACCATGGCACGCCTGTAGATTCATTTTTTGACTCAGCAACGACCCGATCTAGACTTGATATCTCAGTCTTTGTAACTTTGTTCACCGAATCGTTCATCTCATGATTTATCTCACTCACCTCCACATCGCCTTCGAAAGACTCGGGAGTGTTCCTTAGTTCCATGTTTGGAGATAGCTTTTCTCTTGTGATGTCCCGATATTTTGTTTTAGCTCTTGAGGTTTCTGGGTTTCTTCCAGATCTGTTCGTGACTTTGTTGACTTTTGCAAAATTTAACATCTTGGTCATTTTAAGAGATCAACTAAACTAATAAAAAGAAAGAAAAGGAAAAAGTGATGAGGTGAATCGGTGGGTGGGATGAAAGAGAATAAGTGGTGGAAAAGAAATCTGAAATGTTGTTAGATCCCAATAATTCAAGGAATAACAACAAATCAGGAAAGAGAAAAAGCAAAAAAGGTGAAAAAAATGGTAAAAAGTGGTTAAAGGCTAAAAAGGGAAAGTGGAATAAACTTTAGTGATTTGAATGAGTACAGAGAATATTTTCCAAAGTTGACTCTCATTTGACCTTATTAGAATATTAATCAATTCTTCTTCTTCAAAGTTTTATCTTCAACATTAGGTACTTTGATTTTCTTGTTGATTTTATTTGACTCCTACTACCATGCTTTTCTCTAGACAATTCCTTCTTTTTCTTCTTAAAAATATCCGATAGTAACTCATCATCACTCAAAACATCATCATTAACATGTTCAACATTGGGTATATTTATTCTCTTCTTCATTTTTTTTTGTTTTTATTCCATTAACTCTAGTTCTTTTTTTTTTGTTTACATAAATCATTATTTTTCCTCTTCACTACTACAGATGGCAAAACATCATCACTTTCTTCATCATCAACACGATCATCATCCCCATCCTCTTCCTCATATGCTATTTTGAATTCACTATATGAGTCATCAGTTAAGTCTTCATCCACCACCTTGAAAGGCACAACGGTATTTCTCATCCTAGAACTCTTCAACAAATCATCATCATCTGGACCCTGACCACTCTTTAAAGCACTCAAAACTTTATTTAATATGGCATCCACAAATTTCTCCCTAGCTGATACTTCGTCATCTGACACATCTTCACAGATTTCACCATCAACACACTTGTTTAATTTTTTATCTTCCACACACTGGCCTCTTTCTATCCTGCATTGTTATCCACCTTCTTACCTACACCCTCAACTTCATTCTCATCATTTTGAATAGAAAACTTATCTAAGGTTTCACTTTCCTGCTCATCAGCTAGTGTAGCTTCCTTGCTACTGGATTCTCAACATTTTGAACAAAAACCTTATCAACTACTGTATCTACCTCCTCTACTCGAATATCTTCTAATTTCTTACCTTCTTCATCTAAATTGTCATCATCTTCTTTATCATCTTGAATATTATTTTCATATTTCCCTTCTCTTAGGTTCTTATCTTCTTTTTCTACTTGCTCCTCTGGGACCGATCCTTCCTTCCATTTTAATAACACTGTCATGAACACAGGAGTTTCCACTATGTCTCCTTCTACCATCTCTGGTATAGAAACAAAAAACATGTAAAATGTTTGGTTTTTTTTCTGTCACACTAGACAGTTCCATAACTTCCTCATTACTATCTACATACACAAGACCCACTGGTAGTTTTTCGCCCAATTGTAGGTAGTATAACTCATATCTACCTTGAATTCCAAATTTTTCCAATGCTTTCCGGATAACAGGTACACTAAGACTATCATAATGACACCCTGCTAAATATTCTATGTTTACATCTATGTACTTGCTCCTATCTTCATTGAAGAATCCACTTAAGTGAATACGTAATGAAATTTTTTCTGTTACACATGAAAATTAGAGAACATGAGTTGCTTATTTAAATAAGCCCTGATTTAATTAAATAAGGTAACGTCTAAACAACCACTACTAATATAGTAAAAAAAATCCCTAAATATTAGTTACATTAACAACTAAATCCCGACATTCAAGCACTAATTCAAAAAAAGAAAAAAACCATTTCAAAACCCTACAATTTCGGAGTTCAAAAACTAAAACCCACCCCTAATAAAACCTACTTTTACGGCAATATCTTTACAACACTTACTCCATAGGCAAATTGGAGGCATTGACTTTCTCTAACACTTAGGATTGGTGAAGCTCTCTGATGATCTCGCACGTAAGGGTGAGACTGAGTGGGAATGTGATGAGTTTGAGAAGTTAGCACATGGTTTTTTGTTTATGTTTATTAATTTGGTATATTTATAATATGGCCATAATGTGATGTACCCAAAATACCCATCTTCAAACAGGGTTATAAATAACAATTTCTAAAAAATTAATTTTTTATAATAAAAACCAAACTGACGCGCGCGTGAAACACACTCTCTAAGAAATGGACGGAATTTGGTCAAAAGGACTAATGAGTCACGAAAACATATTTTAAGGACCATCCAGTCACATTTTTTTCTTTGGGGGGGGGGGGCAATCTGTCAAAACGTGTATAGTTCAGGGGGTAAATGAGGCATTTACTCTATATTTTTTCCCATAATTTTATGATGGATATATAAACTATTAATTGACTATTTTTATTATGATGAGGTAACAAAAAGATTCAAACTAATCATTATTAAATTATGATCAAGATACCAAACAATTATTACTAAAGATTGACTAATATTAAAAGTCAACACTAAAGATTGACGTTTACATCATAATGATAATAACATGATCCAATACCTTAATTTTCATATGCCATATATGTCTTAATCTCTCTATGCTGTAACAACTCATTTTTTCTCTTCATCGAATAAGAATTTCTTCACTATCTCAATAATTGGGTTCACAACGAAATCCTTCAGTACAGGATCGGTAGGTTTTTTTCCAACCAACATCTCAAACACTATTGTGGCGTCAATGCGATGTATAGGCCATTGAAGCTCGTTCTTCAATCGACGGATCTTTTCAAGCTGACGTAAAACTAGTTTCATTGTGTTAACCTTAATCTTATCTATAGAAGATTTAAGTAAAATGTCTCTATCGTTATCATCTAAATTCTCATCTCCCTCGCTTTTTAGATACTCTTCCATTTCAGCCACACCAATTGACTTACGAATTCCTCGAGTATTATCGGCTTCTACATCAAACATATCTCGAACTTCATTGACTAAACCTGCAAGAAGAATACAAATTAGATTAGATTGTTTAAAGATCTTAAATATATTCACCCATTAGTATCATATAATGAATTTTTAAACATTTAACATGAACTTTGTACGACATGCAGATAATTAAAAGAAATTATACCTGTCTTCACCATTTGATCAACCCTATCTGACACGAATAAGAATGAATAAGGCAAATCAACATCAAGCCAAATGAAGCAACAATCGTACATATCTTTAAATGCAAACGACATGGCTTCAAACTTGATATATGTGTCCTCTACTAGTGCTTCAATATAAGAATTAGATCCACCAACAATAATTGGAAGTTTTTGAGATAAAATGATTGAGTCAATAGAAGAAATTGCTCGCGAGCAAAAATCTTTAGCAGAAAATTCAGACTCGGGTTCAATTTCTGATAGCAGATGATGCTTCACATTTTTCATTTCAATAGGAGTAGCTTTGTTAGTCAAAATATCAAGTCCCTTATAAATTTGCATTTTGTCTGAGTTAATTATTTCTCCATTGAAATGAAGGGCGAGGTCAATAGCAAGACGAGACTTTCCAGTCCCAGTTGCTCCCATGACAAAGATCACCTTCTTTTTTATGTTAACATTTCCGAAACTCATAGTGTTATTCTGCACATAAAGTGAAAATGAATATAATGTCAACATTGTTTTTTATTAAGCCGATTTAATCAAACATATATATATACATATGTATATCTGTGTATATACATATGTATGTATATATGTATGTATATACGTATGTATATACGTATGTATATACATATGTATCTACATATATACGTATGTATGTATGTATATACGTATGTATATACATATGTATCTACATATATACGTATATATATACATATATACATATGTATATATATTTAATATGTATGTATGTATAAGATTGTATACTAAAACATATCTTTCATGAGACGACATATAATTTTTTTTAAATATTACATAATAGTATTAATCCGTAAATATATTAAATTTTTTTATCTCAGATATATATTCAACATTAATAACCTAAGGTCACATCTTGATTTATTCTCATGTAATTCTAATGGTTGATAGATGGTTGATCTATCCAATCGTAATGTGTATTCGCTTAACAAAAGTTTTATGAAAAAAATGTAATTTATACATATTTTCTTTTAAGAATACATAACAATTTCATGATCTAATGTTGATATTAATTAATACACTAGTGTTGAATAAGTGAGAAATATATTTGTAAAATTGTCTGATATATTTTCTAGTTAAGATATAAATATATAAAGGATTTTTAAAAGAAAGAACTCATAAGGATTAAAATATGTTTTTGGATTAAAAAAAAACGTATGCATCATATATTTTATATACACTTTATAAACGATTTAATACATTTAAGAATGATAATATATTTAAAGAAACACACATAAAGATCATAATCCTTTTGAATATATAATAATTAGTAGATGGACATAAAATTACATGTTTCAAGAACTCAAAACACTCCCAGCATTAGTAAATAAAATCTGATCTAAGAAATTATCATAATAGAAAAAGAAAACTCAACTAAAAAAAACTTACAAGAATTAATATTTTATAATCAAACCCTTTTTTCTCATTGCCTTATATTGTGCTCTTTATTGTGTGTCTTTTGTTAAATCCAAGACTCATTTATTTATATTATGATTTGAGAACCAAAATTAGCATGTTATCTTAGTAATTTTGTTTTTTAATAATTTCAAAACTATTTAAAATAAATTAAGAATAATCAATTGGTTTGACTTAATTGTCTCCTTATGACTAATTATTACAATTTTTTCTATTTATATAATTATTTTTATTTTGGTCAAAATCATAATTATCACTATTCTAAAAAATATTTTATGAATTACGAAAATCGAATTATTTTTATTTAATTAAAAAATATGTGTAATATGATTTTGTTAGATAGGAAAGTAAACGATATTACTTTACATTTTAATGCTAATGACACTCCCATAGGACATTGGTCGCTATAAAACCTGACAAACCCAATATCTTAAACAACTCATTACAAATTAAATTTAAATTTTTTAATATATTAAATACATTTGAAATCCACAACTCATGTTAATAAAACAAAAATTTCTAAGCTAATCGTCAACATTTTTAAACATCTCACACCATTATGAGACAATAGTTGAATACGAATAGATTACAAGTTTAAGAACCAAAACTGACAAGATCATACATGAGAGACATACCAATTATGAGAAATTAGACTAAGTATATTATGAATGACAAAAGTATAACATATATTATCTAGTTATCAAATTATGGTGGATGAAAAATAGTTCTTTTCAAAATTTGGGGGCAGAAGGATGAGTTGGGAAACGTTTGGGATGGAAATTTATTTTCAAAAAGTTCTAGAGTGGGAAGCTGATGTCTCCCACTTTGTTTAAAATATTATCCCTTAGAATACATCATTTTAGATTAATAATTGATTTATTTGATAGACTTCTAGGCTTATTTTGTTATAATTCATTTTCTTCCCTTGGAATTACGATATTTCATTTTTAGAGCTTTTGTACGTTAATTTGTTTGTTTTTAGTGCAAAGTTCTTAGGTCCATGGATTCTAGGGAGCACCAAGACAAGGAGAAGAAGTGGGAATGGAATTCTTAGATCGAGCGGAGGAGTCAAAGGAAAGAAAAGAATTCCCGAAGAGTTTACTAGAGAAGCTGCAAATCTGGAAGGTTGTTACTAATTGATGATTTTGAGCCACTTAGCCACTAATTCAGCCCTGGAGCCCTGAAATACGGAAGTTGCGTTTTTAGTTAGGAAGATTTGAGGACTGGAATTAGATGATTTTGAGTTGATACGCAAAAGTTACGTCCGTTTTACCAATAGATGTACACCTGTTACGGGAATTGAAGATATGGATTTGGGCTTTTTATTATTTTAATTATATTCATTAAGTAAAAACATTCCTCCTTTTTATTATAAATATACCTTTAGACCTCCTTTTTACACACAATTTATTCTACGTTAAATTTTGAAGAGAGAGTCAAGAGCAGAAGGCAGAGGAGAAGCTAGAGTTGCAAGAATTCCTTTCTTCCAACAACAGTCAACCCAACGCCCCAATTAGGTTTTTATTTTAAATCTGCAATTTAGGAACATGTCTTTTATTTATTTTATTTCAGTTTTTAACTCGAACATGAACTAAATCATTTAGTACGTGAGAATCGCTATATGGGTTAAACCCTATTCTAATTAATTATTATTTTTTGAATTTAGAATTTAATTATTTAATTTGAATTCGGTATTTTGTGTTGGCTATTATCTTTTTATTAATTGCTATTTTTGAAGTCGTGAATCAAACATGAGACTTAGTAATTAGGCTATTTACTTAATGGCGAAGTGATCACCTTGACAGGGTGTTTAATTACAAACCTAGGTAGTAGACACGTAGTATTCGTCAATGACCTTGGCGGACTTGACTAACCATGCAGCCAATGAGGTAAGAGACTTAACCGTTCGAAAGTAGATATAACCGCCCTGACGGGGTTTATAGTACTGTAGGATATCTCCTAAGTCCACCGAGACGGGGGTTAGGAGAGATTAGAGTCTTGACTAACACAACAATACCAATTTAACCCTTAAACAAAAGCATTAATTAGATAGAATTAGGTGAAACCCTTGCGAGACTCAAGTACCCTTCTCATCTTACATCCAATCTTATTTACTTGAATTATTTCTTTTCAGTTAATTAATTTAGTATTTATTTTATTGCATCTTTAGTCTTCAAACAAAACCAAACAAAAATCTTATCAATTTACATTTCAGGTTAACAATTACTTCTACTATTTGATTAATACTTGTGTTATAACTATCCGTCCCTGCAAACGAAACCCGATTTATCGGAGTATTACTTGGACAACCTTGCACTTGCGGTTTGTGGATCCTATTTCTTTCTTGCATTATTTTATAACACCCCAGGACCCACCAAGTTTTTGGCGCCGCTGCCGGGGACGGTAGCGTGTGACCCCGGTGTTAATCCTTTAGTAGTTTAATTGTTATTTTTATTTTTCAGTTTTACGCTCTCGTTTGTTCGTTCTTTCTTAGGTTTTACAGGTTTGGTGTATGCTCGATAACCCCGATATATTAATCAAGCAAGCAAACAAAACAAACAAAGGAAAACAAGAAGCAAGAGGGAGATTAGCCAAAGAAGCAGAAATGGATAATGAATATCCTCCTCCACTTGGAAGACAAGCTCAACCTCCAGTTGTTAATGATCCATGGTTCATACAAGGTCCTGCACAAGCTCCATATCACGCTCCTGCTCTTGGTATTGGTCCTTTAGATATCAATGTTGCACGATAAAGACTCGATCCTGGTATGTTAGCTCAATTCCAAAACTTTGGAAACTTTCGTGGAGTACTTGGAGAAGATCCAATTTGTGCAGTATAGAAGTTTATGCAAATATGTGACGTGTATATAACCCGAGGTGTAACCAGAGAACAGATGTACTATGCGAATTTCATATTTTTCATGATAGATGCAGCTAGTGTATGGAAAGATTCACAAGAACCATGATCAATCACTAATTGGGATGAGTTACAAACAACGTTCTTTGATTGTTACTATACGAGTAACATGAGATTGAATGCACAGATTGCTTTAACGTCATTTGAACAAGAACAAGATGAATCAGTGGGTAAATGTTGGACAAGATTCCAATTATGCTTAAGAAGAGTTCCAGATCATGGCCTTACAAAACCACAACAAATGTCAATATTGTATAAAGGTCTTGAAAGACAATCAAGAAAAGATTTAGACCTACTTTGTGGTGGTGGATTCTACAAGTAACTCCAGTTAATGCTAAGATTATTTTGAATAGAACAGTGAAGAATGAGTTGGGTTGGAATATTGTGAGAGCACCTATCGAGGTGCAGGTTATAGAGAAAGTAGTGCTGGAATTGATGAAAAATTCTCTTCGTTAGAGAATAAGTTAAAGAACACACTTAAGCAGCAATTGAAACAGCTTACCTTAGCTGTTAAAGAATGTTTTTCAGGTAGAAGAGCATATGTTGATGTTACACAATATATATATGGGTGTTCTAACTGTGGTGTACAAGATCATGATTGGGAGCATTGTCAAAGTAATCCAAAATCTGTGATGTTTGTTTCCAACCGAGGGAACTATAATTTAGGTGGTCAAGGTTATCAACCAAATAGAAACCATCCAGGTTCTCAATATTCTAATCCAAGTGGGGCGGCAAATCTGATATACGCATATCAACCGCGTCCCCAAGGTAATAACTATCAACCAAGACCACAGAATAACTACCAAGGGGACATAATTACGAAAATCAAGCTCAGAGACAACCTCTTCAGGACACCTATACCGATGCTATGAATCAAAAATCTCTACTTGCTCAACCTCAAGAAGGTGTGTTAGATATTCAACAAACCTTACAGACATTAATCAACCTTCAAATGAAAGCGCACCAAGAACAACAATCTTCTGCCGCAACACTTAAAATGTTAGAAAATCAGATGGCTCAGATGGCAAAATAGTTGAATCAACGTCCACAAGGGCAACTCCCAAGTGACTATGAAGATCTGAAACAGAAAGAAGATTGTAATGCTATAGCGCTCAGAAATGGTAAGAAACTTCCACCAACTCCCTTTCCTGTTATGAAAGAAAAAGAAACAAATGTGAAAGGAAAACCGGTAAAGGATGTGGTGGAAGAAGAAGATGAACCAGAAGAAGTGGAAGTGGAGAAGATTCCAGAAAATCCAAATAAGAAAGATGTTTAAAAACCCGTCCTCCTCCACCTTTTTCTTCAAGAGTTCAGAAGAAAGGAGATATGGCTGATTATCAGAAATTCATGAATGTGGTGAGTGGTCTTAACATTAATATACCATTTTTAGATGTTATTAGAGATGTACCAAAGTATGTGAAGTTCTTGAAGAGAGACATCACCAACAAAAGGCTATATCGTGAAAATGAAAGGATAGGATTTCCAGAAGAGTGTATTGCTATCTTCCAGAGTAAGTTGCCACCCAAACTACTTGATCCTGGGAGTTTCACAATTCCTATTTCTATCGGTAATGAGTGGCAAGGGAAATATTTGTGTGATTTGGGTGCTAGTATTAATCTCATGCCCAAATCAATATTTGAGAAGTTGAAGATAGGAAATGCAAGACCGACCTCTATGGTCTTGCAAATAGCTGACAGATCCCTCGCACATCCTGATGGACGAATAGAAGATGTCTTCGTCAAGGCAGCTACATTAATTTTTCCCATTGATTTTGTTATACTTAAATACGACGCGGATAGGAATGTCCCCATTATTTTGGGAAGACCATTCCTAGCCACGGGGCGTACTTTGATTGATGTAGAAAAGGGAGAATTGACTATGCGAATCCAAGACGAGGAGGTAAATTTCAACGTGTTTAGGGCTATGAAGTTTCCAGATTCCCAAGAGGACTATTTCCGAATAGATGCAGTAGAGAATGCCATGCAAGAGGTATTTGATAATATGAATTTTGATGATGTCTTGCAGGCTGCCCTAACACTTGACTTACCTGAGATGGTGGAAGAGCTTGACGAAACAGTGGCAACTCTAAATTATAAATGGGTCCCTTTGTACCATTCAGTGGAAATCAATACATCCTATTAGTTGTTGATTATGTGTCTGAATGGGTAAAGGTTGTAGCTCTACCAACTAATGATTCGCGAGTGGTGATTAAATTATTAAAGTCACACATCTTCACTAGACATGGTACGCCTAGAGTTATTATCAGTGATGTAGGTTCTCATTTCGTGAACAGATACTTGAAGGCAGATTTATAGAAGTATGGGGTAAGACATCGTGTATCCACCGCTTATCATCCACAAGCCAAAGGTCAAGCTGAGGTCTCTATCGAGAGGTCAAATTCATCCTAGAGAAGACTGTTGTACCCACACGCAAAGATTGGTCATTAAAATTATAGGATGCGTTGTTGGTATATCGTACTACGTTTAAGACACCCGTTGGTGCATCTCTGTATTGCATGGTTTATGGTAAGATTTGTCACTTACCTCTAGAACTTGAATTAGGTGCATATTGGGCAATAGCGCGGATGAATTTAGATTCTACTTTAGCCGGTGAGAATCGTATGATGAAGATTAATAAACTTGATGAGATTCGATTCCATTCCTATGAGCGCTAAACGTTTACAAGGGAAATAAAAAAAGATGGCATGACAATCGTATTCGTGAAAAGAAGTTTGAAGTTGGACAGAGAGTCCTTAAATACAACTCCAAGTTTAGTAATTATCCGGGTAAGTTGAGATCAAAGTGGTCTGATCCTTATATTGTGACCAAGGTTACGCCTCATGGAGCTATAGAGATCGAGCATCCAATCGAGCACCGCACCATTATGGTGAATGGTCATCGATTGAAAATCTATCATAGAGGCGCAGATATCAATCGCTCAGAAGATCCGAGGTTATGTACCTCCTCGAAGCTGCATAAAAGCGAGAGGTGACCCGTCAATCTTAACAACGCTAAACAAAAGCCATTTCAATTACATAATAGTTTATTTGCGTTCATGTCTTTTCAATTTGTAGTGTAGATTAGAGTAATTGTTGTTTATTAGTGTTTAATTTTTAAGAAATTAGAAAGGTTGGTGTTTTTAATAATTACAGGAGTAAAGAGGTCATGAGTTTTGGGTAGTTAATACAAAAAACTAGAAAATTTGGTTGCAAAACATGAGCTAATAAGGAACCCGGTCATCACTGACCGGGAACCCGATCAACTCCCGTTGACCAACCTCACACGCGCAAAGAATGGCGTGTTTGGGTTTGCGCCTATCGATAGCAACCGGGAACCCGGTTGTCATCTGATCAGGAACCCAGTGGCCGCATTGTGACTACCCAAACTTTTTGACCTGTGCGGTGGAGACGCAAGAGTAGTGGTGCGTTTGGAGTTGCGCTCGTCGACATCAACCGGGAACCCGGTCTCTGAAGACAAGTCTCTGACCTGTGCGGTGGAGACGCAACAAATTGCTGCGTAAAAAAAAGAGAGAAAGTTAGCGCGAGTAAGCGACGCTAACCGGGAACCAGGTCACCACCAAACTGGGAATCCGGCTATGCAACAGTAGGTCGGTTTTTGAAAGGGTTTTTACCTATTTCTTTTTTCTCCTACAAGAAACTCCATAATTTTGTCCCAAAGCTCCATATATACCAAAAGATCATCATCAAAACACCACAACATCATCAAATCCTCTCTTTAAACACCACATAAACACACAATCAACTCATAATCCTTCCAAAACACCATCAAAATTCATCTTTCATCCAAGAATCCCTCTTCATCAAAACCATAAATTGAGCCATAAAACCTCTCCAAACACACAAAATAATAATTACCCATCCCATATCTCACCTTAATCTTCCTTCTTCTATCCTCAGAACATCAAGGTTCAAAACTTTTCTCTAGTTTTTGAATTTTGAAGTTTTGAGTTTGGGGTGAGTTGAGATGACAAACAGAACCGATTCCTTGAGCTATAATCGTAGGAGCAATCACATAACTAGAAACACTCTTGGTGCTACACAAGAGAAATCTATTGAGATTCTGGATTCGAGTTCTACACCTAATATTGGAGAAGTCAAGACTACTATGAAGAGAAAAGAAAACCCAAGTGTGGCTAATTCCAAAAATCCTAACTTAGAAGAAAAATAAGTTGAAGAATAAGCTCCTAGTGAACCCATTACAGAATAAAGATCTACACGAAGAAAGATGATAGCCACTAAGCCAAAAAGAGTCTTTGTTAGGTGGAATGAGCAAGTTCGTGAGAGAGTAGCCTATTTAAAGTTCGGTGTTGAGAAAGGATTCCCTTCAGGTATTATGAACATTACTTTTAAAGATTATGCTATCACTTGTGACAAGATTGGTTGGAAATAATTGAGAAAAAAACGCCTCACGTTTATCCCCGCTTTGGTTCGTGAGTTTTATGAAGAACTTGCTTTTGCGAATGGACAGTCACTTGTCATACGCAAAAAGACACTGCCTTTCTCAATTGAACTTATTCGAAAAACATTGAAATTACCAAAATTGACTGGTCCATGCTCATATCACGAAGCAATTAACGATTCATATTTCAAATGGGAATCTCTTTACGGTGTAGTCCTTATTCGAGGGAAATTTCCCATCCCAGTAGGAGAAAGATATGCAGGCCAGGTGTATAGTAGTGATTTATTACCTTGTGCGAAAGTATGGTTCCGTTTCATAGTTCCTACCTTCTTTGGCAACAATCATATTCTCAAGTTAACAAAGGAACATCTTATTTTTACTAAGTGTATTCTAGAAAAGAAAGAAATTTATTTTGCCCGTGTGAACTATAACCTCATCACGGAGTTTGCAAAATCCCCGATTCTTCAAAGAAACCTCAAATTCCCGTGCACCATAACTGCAATTTGTTTAGACGCAAAAATACCACGCAAGAACGAAGAGGTTGAGCCTACATAAAAAGGGTAAGAAATGACATTAAAATCAATTGATAATACCCATGAGGATGCTACAAAATAAATTAAGAGTCCTAGACTTCCTGCACGCAAGAAGAAGGCAGTTAACGGAAATGAGTTGGAGGACCGAATAAGAGTTTTAGAGGAGAAACAAGATGAGATGATCGAAACTAATGTCTCCCTAATTGTTCTCTTAGGAGACATCATTTTAGGCAGAAAATGGTCTTTTTATATTGACTTTTGTGCTTAATTCGTAATATTCCTATTTCTTGTCTTGATTTGATGAATTATTATTTTTAGAGCATATTTGGTTTAATTTGTGCGTTAATGTGAAGCTTTAAAGATAATATGGAAAAAAATTAGATTCCAAATCAATTCTAAGGAGATAAGGAAAGAAGATCTTGAAGAAATCAGGAGATGGAAGGAAACAGAGTTCAATTAGGAAAAGAAAAGCTGTCAAATAAATCTGAATTTCTGCAGCTACGTCTAAAGAACTGAATATAACTACAAATCCGAGAATATTCTGGAAGAGCCCTTTAAGAGGTAGATATATCTTTCCGTGTGGATTCTTTTGATATCTTACGGGCCAAAAACGGCACAGTAACGAAAGAGATATGATCAAAACAAGTCAACAGTAATTATCTTATCTACTTACGAATTTGAGTTGGGCTTGGACTCTTTTACTTGACACCTACTCCAAGATTTCGACCTAGCACCTATATATATCAGTTCTAAACCTTAAAAAATCATCCCTTGGCTGCATAATCTTAATATAGATACGTAAATCATCATAGAAGCAATCAAGAGGATCTAGCGGAGGAAGAAGCAAGAGCTAGAGCTTAACTACATCAATTCTACACTTCTCCATCTATATTCTTTGGGTAAATTAGTATTATATATATTTTGTCTATGAGGTATTTCTAAACTAATTATTCAAGAGTTTTATTATGCATAATTTCTCTTTAGGATTGTAATTATATGAACCATTGATTATTGTTTTTCTGTTTTAATTTGAATATGGGATTTTAGTATTTAATTGAATTGGTTCTTAATTAGCATTGACTATATTCTCGTGCTTGTTTACTACCATTGACGTAGCAAATCAAGGGTAGGTTTTAGTAATTAGGCTATTCACTAGTGGCGGTGATCATCCGTAAGGGGGGTTTAATTACAGAACTAGAATATAGATGCGTGTTAGTCGTCATTGATCCTGACGGGCTTGACTAACCACGTAGCCAATTGGGTATAGATATTAATCATCTGAACGTAGCTTATAATCGCCCTGACGGGGTTTGTAATACAATAGGATAACTCCTAAGTCCACCCTGACGGGGGTTAGGAGATTATAGAGTCCTGACTATTGTGAAATTTCCCATTCACTCTTATTCATAGGAATCATAAATTCAATAGGATAGATTCATACTTGCATATCCTTATCTTAATTGCATAATTATTTATTATTTATTTTATTTAGTTAATTAGAAAACAAACTCCTTTGCTACTTATCTTTTTAATTAAAGCAATTAAAACTATTTATACTAATATTGAACACGAAGTTAGAATAACTACTTAAATACATGTGGAGACGATAATCTTGTATTTACTTATTTATTACTTGGAACGACCCGTACACTTGCGGTCTGTGGATCCTTTATTCATTTACTTTTATTGCATTATTTTATAACACACCAAGAACCACCAAGTTTTTGGCGCCGTTGCCGTGGATTTATTGCGGTTATTTTATTTTGTGTTTAAGTTAGGTTGGTAGTTTTAGTTGTTTTCAATTTTACGTTTGCTTTGTTTTAGTCTCTTTTCAGGGTTTTCTTAAGGTATGGAAATTTCCCTTTATTAAGAGCAAGATCCACCACAAGCCTGGTGTATTCAAGTATAAAACTTTATTGATAGAACAAACATCTTCATGGATCTGACACGAGGAAGCTTTACAGATAATGAAAAGAGGCTCAGGAAGTTTGAGGACTCCCTCAATCGTTTCGTTAAGGTTACAATGGATAATGTAGGAGTGAGGCGAAAAGCGATGTTGCCATATCATTAGTGCAAGACATGCAACAACAACATCAATTGATGGAGCAACGATTGACGTAACTAACATAAATAATTGAGAGGCTACAACAAGTACCATTTATGCAAATTGGCCAAGGTACAAATATTAATCATAAGGCCAGTCAAGATAGCGATGTTTAGTTCGAAGTAGTTGAAGAGTTTAGCCTTCAAGAAGAGAAGGAAGTGGAATCGTCACAAGTTACACCTAGTGAACTAGAGATTCCAACAATAGAAGAAACAACCATGCTAATCATAGATGAGAGAATTATTGATAATCGAGTCGAAGTTGAAATTAAACCTTGTGAAGGGAAGATTACATCCATGGAAAACCCAGCCAAGCCGGGCTGAGTCCGAGTGAACAGCTGGAAAAAGGGCAGATTGGAGAATCTATAGTGAGTGGCTCTTGCATCTGACTTTTCTTTGAACCTTGTCAATGATCGAACTTAAATATTTTGGGCGGCTTTAACCTTCTTCAATTGGGCTAAGTAAGAAAGGCACTAAGACTAATTCCGTCTATTCGACATCGGCCCCGTCTTTCGGATTAGTCCAATCCCAAGCCTTTAAGCTTTTGCAAGACAAAGTCTTCCGGCGACATTATTCAGATGCAAGGGCGGACTGCTCTACATTCAGCCACCGCCTGTCCAGGGTTGAGCCCTGGGATTTGACGGCGGACTTAAAAAGCCACCTAAGAGAGGCCTGGCCCGTAAGCTGGCCCCCTTAAAAACCCATTACTTAATAAGGATTTACGATGTTTAATCCAAGCTTATCTCATATCAATAGTTAAGAGCGCATCCGTTTTCTTGCTCCTTAGCGCTTGAGTTTTCAAAAGTGTTGGATGGGGAATGAATCGGTCGGCTATGTCCCTGGACCTCCCGGCTTCCCTGTCACGTCCGAACGTAATCAGAACTTCATCTTCTATCTGGTAACCGCCAAGGCAAGGATCGACGTGCACGCAAACTCCCATCGTGTCCCAGATCACATTCCGTGAATCGAAAGGGGAAGCGCAAGATGTACCTTGTGGGGGGGGGGGGCGGCGGTCCCCTGGACATAGTCCTTTCAGGCATTCTTCTTGGCTAGGCCTTTCCTCTGCAAGCCTATTAAGTAAGCCAGGTCAGTACTTAAGTTGGCCTTCACCGGCTATACCTCCGGGGGGGTTACATGTGTAACCAGCTAGCTTTGCTGTCGCTGATCAGCTGTTTTCGAGATTGCCTTAAGTCAAATAGGAAAAAGGAAAAGGACTGGTTGTTTCAAGCTACTAGGAACTTTTGCTTGCATTGTATTATTTGGTCTGCCGCCGCAAGGCTGGCTAATCGTACGCAGCAGGCCCTCGGTGACCGGGGAGACTAGAATAGCCAAACCCGCCACCTCATGTGCCAAAGTAAAACAGTGGAGCATCTCCCCCTTGCCCTGCTTTTCTCAATACATCTTCGTAATGAAGATAGAGTGGTAAGGAACAACTACGGAACCAGGACACAAAGAATCAAATATTGAAATATTGGTTAGAAAAGAGATAGAAGAAGAAGATACTAGGATAGATTCACCACCTAGTACTCCATTAATGTCACCACCCAATCCAATAAAAATGAATCATTCAAATAATGACATCAATAAAGAATTTGTAGAGGTGTGCAAATAAGACAAAACCTACACCCAAATGCTTGAAAGTGATACAAAAGAACTCACACCGCAACAAGTATTCACAGAAGCTATTCCGGAAACAAATGAGAATGCGAGTGTAGAGATTGAGATTGAAAACGTGGCCCTCATAACAAAAGAAAAGTCTGAAACATCCCTTGTTTTAGACAAAACTCTAGAGGAGGTGCCACTTGAGTTCCCCATAGTTCCAGAAGTATCTAAAGAGGTTAAAGAGAAGGACCACCACTATGAACCCGTGAAGAAGAGAGCTAAAAATGAGTTTGGGGTCGGAACCATGGTTGTTTGGAAGGCCGCCAAACAAGAGAATAGGCCACGAGGTTTCAAAAATGCGTGGATGGGACCATTTGTTGTTACTCGAGTGGTGACATCAAAATTAATAGAGATACGACCTTCGAAAGGTCAAAGGCGGCGAATTGTAGACATACATAACCTCACCCATTGTTGGGGAGGCTACATACTCAAGGGATAATGGATGTAACCCATCAAACTTTAAATGACGTTAAATAAAAGTGCTCTTGGGAGACACCCCAATTTTTAATTGCTTTATTAGTTTATTTTTTTAAGTGTGTATTAGTTAGTTTACGTATTTTTTTAGTTGATATTGCATTATTGAGAAAGGTATTAGTTTTTTTGATGTTCATGTATTAAAGAAATCGAGTTAGGGAAGAAAAAGAAATTTTTGGGTATATTCAGACCTGCTCGCCGGTATATCGCCCGTACCGCCGGTATGCCGGTGAGCCAAAAACCAGTGCCCACGGGTTCACGCGTCGGGTTCTTTGCTGGGAGATGGATCTTCAAAAACTGCCGCACCAGTATGTCGGGCATACCAACGGTATGCCGGTGAGCCAAAAAGGGGTGCCCACGGGTTCGCGAATCAGGTTTATTGCCGAAGCGAGTTATTTCGAAGAGCAGCACCGGTATGCCGGCGGTATGCCGGTCCGAGCCACTGGAGAATTTATTTTTTTTAGGTTATAAAGAAGAGGAGGTGAGCTCTAGTCCGAATTTTCCAATCCTTAAGCCTCTCTTTCTTCTCCAAACCTCTCCCAACTCCATTAAAGCTTCACCAAACCTTCACCTAACATCAAAACATTACCAAATAACCATGAATTTATATCCGAATCCTTCCCTACATCGTTACAAAGAAAGATTCAACCATCCAAATCATATCAAAACACCTAGAATCCAAGAATCAAGAGCCTAAATTTTCAAAATTCATTCAACAATTTCTTAGATACATACCAATCAAGGAAGAATTTATCCTACCCACATAGAGAATTATCATCCTAACACCCTTCCTAACCCAAATAAAGCTTGTTCCACCTATGATCAAGAGTTACAAATTTCAAGAGTGTTCAAAGCTTTGAGTTGGGGGTCGAAAGAAATGATGAAAATAATAGAGATTTTATCAAGTTTTAAGGGAGATAAAGTATCAAGGCAAGGTATTGGGTAAGATCAAGTATAAATCAATTGAGATGGGTATTAGTTTGGGAATAAACTACAAGGTAAATCGGATCAAGAGAATAGAGGAAAGCTAGATGTGGTAAATTCAAAGAGCAAAAATGTTTCAAATTTCATAAGGAAGACACCACAACCTCTACAAATCGAGCATCCTTTGACCAAAGATGAGAAAAGCTTCTAGGACTCTAGTAGCTGTTGTCAGAACAAAATATTCCTGGATGAACACCTTCAAATGAGAGAGTATTCGAGAAAAAAGTTGGAGAAGATGAGAAACAAGAGATCTCTAGAGTATGATTGATTGGGATGGAGCACAAGAGGATATAAGGGGAAGCGAAATTGATGATACATGAAGGTTGCATACAAGGAAATCACTGCACCCTATCTTGGGTATTAATCAAGTGAGGCAATAGCCTCGAAGAGTATGTTTCCTTTCTTCCTTACCATTTCTCTATATGCAATATTTGTTGTTTTTATTTTATTGAGTCTTTTCGAGTCGTGGGGACACAACTCATTTTTAAGTTGGGGGTATGGGGATTCGTTGTCCCTCATCTCCATTTTATGTGATTTACTGTTTTTTTAGAGAAATTTGAAATTTTTAAGAGATGGATTAGATGTAGAGTGTGTTTAATATCTTGATAGCATAAGCTTAATAAGTTGATGATAGAAAGTAGTATGTTTATGAGCTGCTTTATTTTGTATGCTTTGAGTATTTGCAGGAAAACTCACATTGATAGTAAAGAAAAGATTAGTTAGCAATGCGATAGAAAGTATGTTCGATCTCAGGGAGCCATGAGTGGTGTGTAGGCCGTGAGATCCAAGCTAGTTGATAAAACCCATCTAATAAACATGATAAAGGTAAGAGAATGACGAAATTGCATAGTTTAGAAAGTGATTAAGGCAATTATTTCATAAGCCCCTTGTTGCCTTTTAGCTTGATGTCCATTTATTATATTATATATCCTTCTCAGCCCCTTCTATCCTTTCTAAATCCTTTTTATTAGCCACAATATAAGCCATATCCCTTTAGATTATAGGACTTTTCCATATGACCCGCACTCGAATCGCGATGCATAGACAATTGTTTTAGAGCTTGAGTTTGGGGTGGTGGGTCCCCCATGATGGGAAATATTATTGGGTTGGGATTTTTTAGCTTATTAATTGTGCTCTATTCTATATTTTGATGATCATTCACATGTTTATTATATTGTAACCCTTTGCCGGGGTAAGATTAAATGAAAAAAAATATGAAAAGCATGAAAAGAAAAGAAAAAAATTTATGAAAAATAGCATGATATCTCAAAATCAAAAAGAGAGTCATAGCTATACAAAATAAAAAATATTGATATGAAAAGAATACATATTTGGACCGGCAAAGAGGACCTTTTTTGTGAACATCTTTATTTTTTAATTGGGTTGTTGGGGGTTCTAATTAGTGCATTAAGGAATTCATTGGGTTGAGTGAGAACGTTCTATGAGATTAACTCAAGCTCTAGGTTGATTCGTTGATGGCTAGTGAGGAGAGAGCCAAAGCTCACTCTAAATTATCCAAATATATTTAGCATACCGTCCCTAAGCCAACATTACAACCCTAAAGACCTTATGATTCTTTGTATGTAATCTATAATTGATTTAGACGTTAGAGAGTAGTTAAGTGGATCTTTGGATACTAGTGAAGTTCGATGAACAATCTATAGCCTCCTTGGTATACTGAGGAAATATCCTATCCTTCTTACATTGCGAAGCTAATCCAATCTTGAATTCAAGCTGTGTTGATTGTAGATATGACAAGTGTGCAGGTATGTAGTTTGTAAATATTATTACATGAAATTTTCTAAGTAGTTGCTTTGAGTTTATTCTATATATTCAGCTATCTTCTTCTCCCCTGTGCTTAATTGACTTAGCTGATATTTTAGAGACTTCCCTATGTTCTTATTTCTTATTGTATCGGGACGATACAAGTTTGAGTTGGGGGTCTTGATGTCTCCCTAATTGTTCTAAATATAAGCCATTAGGAGACATCATTCTAACCTTAAGAGTGAATTGAGCATTATATATTAACCGGGAATCTAAATTCTTCCTAACCCCCGTCAGGGTGGACTTAGGAGCAACCTCTCCACTTCCAGGGGACTTGGGTAATGATTGGTGATTAAATCAAACCTTTATGGCTATCTAGTTAGGCAAACCCGTTACGATCACTACTAGACGATTATGTGGTGTTGTCAATAATTGAATTCCCCTTCCGAGTGTTAACTCAATTACTAAGGATAGTACTGATGTCTCCTCATTTATGATAGATTTATATTAGGACGAGACATCATTTTTAGTGATTTAGAAGTCATAATAGTCGATTTTCTTGAGAAATAGTGCACTTTCCTATTTTGAGTCTTGATTTAGTAAAATAATATTTTTAGAGCATATTGGGTTTAATTGTTTATTTAGTGTGTAGCTTTAAAGATAATTATGGAGATTAATTAGAGTCCAAGTCAAAGACTAGAATATATGGAAAGATATTAGCATGGTAATTGGAGATAAGGAAACAAAAGCTAAAATCATGGAAAAGGAAAAGCTTCCTAAATCTGAATTTCTGCAGCAACGCCTAAAGAAGTTGTGATAACTCCAAAACGAAGCTGATTTTGGAAGATTCCTTTCCCAGGGACGTAGATAATTCTGTGAGGATTCTTTTGTTATATTGTGGAGCAAAAACCGACCGATAACGAAAAAGATATGCTCAAAACACTTCAGCAGTGTTTATCTTTATTTCCATACGAATTTGAGTTGGGCTTGGAGTCCATTACCTAACCTCTCCCTCAAGAAAACGAATTAGGTCTTCTAAACACCTATAAATACACCCGTATATCACTTGTAAATCATCCTTGCCTCATAGTAATTAGTTCTTAAGGTTTTATTCTTCCAGTTTATTGTAGAGAGCAAGATGATGTCTTTTGTAATTTCTTTTAGTTTATTTCCATCAGGTATGAACTAAACTCCCCATAGCTTGGGTTTTGCATCATGTATAATCTATGAATTCTAATTCTTCTATCTAAGTTTCTTTGGGAATTACATGTTTTAAATTGATATTAGCTGCTTACCTTTATATTTGTTTATGTGTTTTGATTTAATGACTGTTTTCCTTGCGGTGCGCAACGTTTAGGATTACCTTAAGAGTAGTTAGATGATCAATTTAGATGGGTGTCTAATTATTGAAACACCACATAACGTCTAGTGTCGATATTAGTCCTAACAAAACTGATTCTAACTAGATAGTCATTAGGGTATAATTTAATCACCATATCACCAATTGAATGAATTGTTTGCTTAGGGCCTTAGTAGCGTTTGATAACCCTATTTAAAACAACTTCTTGGTTGTGCCGTTGCCCCCTTAGTCGCTCTCAAGGTCTAAGGAACGAGAATTTAGAATCCTGACTAAGTATACAAGAGCTAATATTCTCCCTTATTATCTAGATCTAATAGAAATAATTAGAAGGATTAGTGCATACTAGAAAAACCTAAGCTATATCTCTCATCTCGTATTCTTCGTATTTTATTTTATTGTTTTTATTTTCTTAGTTAATTTAGAATTTCGAAATTTATATCTCTTTTATTTTCAGTTTTTAATTATTTACTTTTACTCGTTATTTCTACCCACGTGATTAACACACTTAAGTCCCTGAGAACGAACTCAACTTACTAACTAAAACTTGCATACGTCATGTAATACTTGCAGTACTGTACCTGTCTAGGGTGAGAGTGCGTAGTTTTCTTGACCTTTATTTGTATTCATTTTATCACACCCTAGGCGACACCAAGTACTAAGATTGGCCAGATCTAGGGCTGGAAACAATAAGTCAAAGCACACAATAAAAATATACGCCAAGCTCAAATCAATTAAAATAACAAATAGAATTATGAATTTTAAGACAAAATAATAACCCAACAATTAAAAGTGAAACTTACAGAATAAAAGCTTAGAAAGATGGTGAAACCACAATTCTATAGCTAATTACCCTAAATATAGAGAAGGAGAGATGTAGAAGAGGATTTTTTCACTCTCCAACTTCTTGCTTCTTGTCTTCCTCTACAGGTCAGCTGATACTAAGGATGAATATATTAAATTAAGGACTAAGCTAATATTTAAAACTGAGAAAATACAAGTAAGGACTAAGACTATACTTGGCACTGAGCAAGGACATGTTTACAATGGTTAAAGGGTGTATTTAAGGTGTTTAGGAAGACCTATTTCGTTTTCTTGGAGTAGAAGATAAGTATTGGACTTCTAGCCAAACTCAAATTCGTAACCCTAAAATATAGAAAAGGTAAGATTCTGTTGCCGATTTGTTTTTGCCGTAACTTCTTCGATATAGCTCCGATTTACGCGTTCCATATGTCGAAACTAATCGTCTCGGAAAGCTCTACAATTTTGCTTCGGACCATTCTTCCAACTTCTCAGCCAATCTTGAGTTATGAGCACTTTTGTGCTCGTAGCTGTTGGAATTCAGATTTATTTGGCAACTTTATCTTTCCATATCTATCTTTTCTTGCCTTTATCTCCAATTTCCATTATTATCTTCTTTCCTTTATCTTTTAGAATTGATTTGGCATCTAATTAATTACCATTATCTTTAAAGCTTACCACTAAATAAATAAATTAAACCAAATATGCTCTAAAAATAATAAATCATTAAATTAAGACAAGAAATAAGAAAATATAATAAATCATGTCAAAATCAACTAAAGACTTTCCTAAAACATAAAAATGATGTCTCCAACTAATATTAAATCATCACAAATTGAGAGACATCATAATACTATTCTACACTCACACGATTGCTTAATTAGTTTAGCTCTTCTATGTTGTCCTATACAAAAGACCTAGTTTAACCTAGATACACTACCAAATATACCTTTCGAGCATAATCTAATAGCTAAACAATCCAAAATATGTGTGCATGATATGCGAATTAAGAATGAAGAACAAATGTAAATCTAACAACAATCCCTAATTTATTTATATATAAAATCCCACATTCATACATATTTAATCCAAATCATAAACTAGGGTTCATAACCTAATATCTCAAGCTACTAAAGAGTTATGTTCACGATGAATTAAAAGAAAACAAAATATAATATGGTTATGATAAGTGCATGAAATAAAAAGATGGAATAATTACACTAATACTAATAAAAAAATGTGTAATTCTTGTACTTCATTTTTCTTGCCCTTGCTCTCAACGTGTATAGATTCAATATATGATAAATAAGTGACATATTATTTTGCTCATAACAATTATATATAGGCTCCATAAAATGTTTTGCCTCATTTGAGCAAACTTAAGTTTCTCAAAAGTGACCCAAAGGACTCTTCTAAACCTGATCAACTTTGGATGTTGTTAGTAAAACATTCATAAATTCAATTCAGATCCAAATAAGGAACTATTTCTTCTCATGATATCTACACTTAAATGTATAACTTGATGTCATATTTTATGAGCAACTCTCACCAATTATGAGTTACGACCATCGAAAGTTGATTGAAACATTTTGTTAGCAATTCTGGTTGAGTTTTAAATGGATTTCTTGGCTCCTTTTTATGTTTTAATTTGGGTGTCTTTTTTGCTTTATGACTTATTGGATTCACCTTGGGATCTATTACCATCCATGTACTTAGGAGTTGCTAACTTAACATAAAAATTACCTCAAAATGCTCCAACATAAGTATAGATCTAAGAACAAGCGCATGGCCGGTCCTGACATTTTGGGAGTCCAAAGCAAACTTTAAAATATGGGTCCCTAAAAAAATCTTAGATGTATTACAAATGATTTTTTTAGCACTTTTGTTTTGAGTTGGGCTAAAATTTGTCCTTTTTAAATAAGAAAAAATTATACTATATATGAAAAAGAATATTTTGGACCCTAAAAATGATAAGAATTGAGGAGGGCCCAAGGCGATGACCTCCTTGGCCTCCTCTCAGGACCGGCTCTGAATAAGAGACTACATCAAAACATATAAAAAATAGAACGGTTAAATCCCACTTTTAAACACTAAAACTTTATCGAAAGATGTGTGTAAAGTATATTAATCGATCACAAAAGGCCAGAAGACATCAATGTCTTATATGGGGTTAGTATTAATAACCGTTAGTAAAAATATTAATAATGTTATTGTTAATCTGGTTATAAATCTTTTTAGGATAAATATAATAATTGACCTGAAAAGCTAACACATTGCTTGACCAGGTAAAATTATCCAATAGTGGGCATATGAGATATAACATAGTCATAGAGCACCTGGGTTAAATTAATATTATATCATATAAAAAATGTTAAATTTTAATATAATTTATAAATATAATATTTTATATAATATATATCCTTTGGCAACTCTATGTTACTCATGCCCAATGACTTTTAAGATGGTAAAGGCTCGTTTATAGTTAGGATCCGTTTGGCATTGCTTTTAAAATAATCATTTGAATGATTTCAGATCCATAAAAATAGCGTCTGTTTGGAAGTACTTTTGTAGAAAAGCACTTAAAATTGCTTCTAGAATTTTTAAAGTGTTTTAGATCTTGAAAAAACTTTTACGAGAAGCACCAAACTGGTCCTTCTTAAAAAAAGAACTTAATGTGATTTTAGATTTTTAAATTATTTTTAATAATTTTGTAAAATTTAAAAATTTATCCTAAAAAGGTTTTTTTACTTTGAAATAAACACTTCCAAACGGGCTCTACTTTAAACTCTTAAAATCACTTTTTGTAAAGGCACTAGATAACAAAATAATCACTTAAAAAGATTTTAGATGTCAAAAATATTTTTTGATATTTTTTACAAATATTTTAATTTTAGTCGAAAAGCGCTTTTAACACTAAATAATTAATCCCAAACAAGCTCTTAGTTGATGAAGACCTTAGATGATGATGATGATGATGATGATGATGATGATAGTGATTTCAAGATACATGCAAATGAAAAGTGTGATAGTGTGTTAGAAGTTGAAAAAGTAAAGAATAGAGCAATAGTGAAGTTGGAGTTGGATCAGTTAATGGGAAGAATATACAAACAGATAATGGAATGAAACACCTTAAAATTAAGACTAGACCAAGTATCAAGAAAATAATAAAAAAGGATATTGGGTGTAGTAGAGCAAAGGGTGAAAGTTATAAGAGAATCAGAATTAGAACCGGAACCAAAAGGCAAGTTAAAACAAAAAAGGAGAGTAGTTTTTGGCAGGGTGAAGATGTTCCAGATGATAACTTGGAAGATAAATTGACACCTAATGGTGATTTTATGGTGAATGGTTATAATGACTTAAGTGATGGTGAAGAAGTAATTAGTAATGGTGATGGTGACAGTTCTTTTTACTTTCATGGCTAGCAACATCGATTAATACCTGAGTTGTGTCTAATCTGTCCCTGCGAACGAACTTGTTTATCATATATTACTTGGATAACCGTACACTTGCGGTTAAGTGGTTCCCTTATTTTCAGTTCTTAATTTATAAACACACCAGGACCCACCAGACACCCCTTGTTTTAATTGCTTTTTAGATTAGTTTTATGTTTTATAGTGTATATTTCTAAGTTAGTGTATATTTTTAATGTGTTTACAAGCTAATAGGAGAGGAATGTAGTGTGTTATTGTGCAGGAAATGAGTTTGGGGTCAAAAGGAAAAAGATTGGGAAAATCTGGTTCTCTGACCGGTAGGTCGGCGGATTCACTGGTATGTCGGTGGAAAAACCATGCCAAGGTTTTTGGAATCAGGTTGTTCGCCGAGAGCTGGTTTAACAAAAACCATGTTCGCTTTTGTCGACACGTTTTTTCAATTTTTCGACCGGTAAGCCGCTCAGATGCCCGGTATGCCGCCCAAGGAAAAAATCGTGACACGGTTTTTCGAGACATGTTTTTCTGCTGAGGCGAAGTTTTTCGAAAAAATGCACCACCGGCATGCCGCCCGTATCACCGATATACCGGAACCTAAGGAAAAAAACCGTGACACGGTTTTTCGAGACAGGTTTTATGCCGAGAGCAACAAGAAGAAAACTGCCAGCACCGGTATGCCGCCAATTCCACCGGTATGCCGTTTCGAGGCGATTTATGAAGAGTTTATTTCCTAATCGACTTCTTAACTTACCAAGATTAAAACATAGCCTCTCCAATACGAATTTTCCAGATCCTAACCTTATAAATAGACCTTGAAGCTTGATTAAACCTCTACAACAAACACAAAAACAACAATAAACCTCTCCTCCTTTCTCCATAAACAAATATTCTTCATCAAATTCATCACACTACACCATAAAACACCATCAAATATCATCAAGCTATCAAGAATTATTCCAAGAACAATCAAGAAACCTTCTTCTATCATTAAATCCAAGCAAGAAACTTAAGCCACACCAATCTTTCTTAACTCTATTCTATCCTTAGTGTAACTTGAGTTGTGGGTTAATCAGAGATGACAAATAGAACGGATTCTATAGATTATAAGAGGAAGTGTTCAATCTTAGGGAAGAACAAAAATTTTCCTGGAGCTACAATTGACAAGGTCATCAACCTTGATGAGCCTGCTGAAAAGAAACCAAAGATAGAGGCACTAGCATAACCACTACGAAAAAGATTAACAGCTAGAATAAGTGTACCATCAAGGCCTAAAGAAAATATACCAATTCAAGATCAAGGTTCTTTTTCTTCATATCAAAATAGTTCTTGCATGCCACCAGTATGGGAAATCAAATTACAAGGTGAAGTCAATTATATAAGAAAAGAATCTGCCGCACTCTAGGAGGAAATTGACAAGATTAATCAGATATTGGTTGAAGTAACTGAGACCATGGATATTGATAATTATTCTTCGGAGGAGGAGGAGGAGGACATGCTAGATCTTTATGGCCAGGTACCCAGTTCTAATTCTGCTTCTTAATTGCTTGTATGCATTAGGTAGTTTAGTTTAGTTTAATTTTAAATTTTATTTCTTTATTGAGTCTTTTTCGAGTCGTGGGGACACGGCTCACTTTTGAGTTGGGGGTGGGGATTCGTTGTCCTCATCTTCCTTTTTGTTTTTGCATAAAAAATTTAATACTTTTAGGTTTGAATTGGAATAGAATATGTTGAATGTACCTATTTGAGCATGATTTAATTAGGTCAATGACAGTAAGTAGTATGTTTTTGAAAGGTGTCACAAATATGTCTAGTATGCATGTATGAAAACGGGAAATAAAAAATAGAAACGTTAATGAGCAATGCTAAGAAGTCACGTTAAAACTTAGGGAAAGTTATTTGGTGTGTAGAACGTGAGTTTTGAAATTAGTTGAAAACCCACTTATCTATGAACTAGTAGTGAAAAGTAACAAAATCTGGTAGTTAGAAAAGTGAATAGGGTAGTTTTTTCATATTTGCAGCCACTTGAAGCCTTTTTAGCTTTCACACTTTTAATTGATTATTATTATTATTATTCCGTCTTAGCCCCTCTGAGCCTTTCTTAAGCCTTTTTATTAACCACATTATGAGCTATACCCCTTAGTTTATAGGACTTATCCATATGACCCGCACTCGAATTGCAAAATATGAGACAAGTCATTTTTAGAGCTTGAGTTTGGGGTGGTGGGTTTCATCATTAGGGAACATTGGGTTTGGGAAATTGTAATTGTGATTTATTGATGATGAAAAAGTTATTATTGTAACCCTTTGCCGGGGTAATAGTAAATGAAAAAGGCTGAAAAGCATGAATTAAAAAAAAAAAAATATATATATATATATATATATATATATATATATATATATATATATATATATATATATATATATATATATATATATATATATAAGAAAATAGTGTGATGTCTCAACATCAAAAGGAGAGTCATAGTTATACAAAAGAAAAAAAAATTGATTGATATGAAAAGAATAAATATTTGGACCGGCAAAGTGGAATTTGTATGTCATCATGAAAAAGGTTTTTATTTTGGGTTATTGGGGATGCACATCAAAAGCATCAAAAATTGGGTTGAGTAGGAACATTTTCGAGTGAAAAACTTGAGCTCTAGGGCGATTCGTTGATGGAATGTGAGGTTAGAGCCAAAAGCTCACTTTTCATTATCCAAATATACCACACCGTCCCTAATCCCCGTTATAACCATACAGACCTTAGGATTTCTAGCTACTTGGTGGAGAAACAATGGAGCTATTAGGTTGTAGGTGAGTGGACCATTGGATTCTATACTAGGACCTATGAACAGCCTATAGCCATTTACATGAACTAAGTTGAAACCTCTCCTTCTGGCATTGCAAAGTTAATCTGGACTTGAATTTATGGATTGTTAATTATGTGTATATTAAGCATACATGTGCATTATTTCTTGAGCATTACTACATGAGAGTTTTTAGATACTATGCTCTAGGATCATTTATTATGTTCTATTCTTCTTCTCCTCCTACTTCTTCTTCTATGTTTATTATTTGACTACCCTAATGTTCTTTATTTTTATTGTATCGGGACGATACAACTTTGAGTTGGGGGTCTTGATTAATCTTAGTTGGAGACATAATCTTTGGTGTATTTATTAGGATATAGGTCGATTTTCTCATGATTTAGTACACTTTCCTATTTCGTGTCTTGATTTAATTATCTATTAATTTTAGAGCATATTGGGTTTAATTGTTTGTTAATTGTGAAGATTTAAAGATATATGGTAATTAATTAGATGTCAAGAAAATTCTAAGAGATAAGGGAAAGAAGATAAACATGAAAATTGGAGATAAAGGAAAGAAATATGAAAAAGGAAAATATAAAGTTGCCAAATAAATCTGAATTCCAGCACCTACAAAAATAAAAGTGATCATAACTCAAGATTGGCTAGGAATTTTGAAGAATGGTATGTATCAAAGTTATATATATTTCCGAGACAATCAGTTTTGACATATGAAACGCGTCAAATGTATAAGTATTGAAGGAGTTATGGCCAAAACAAAACAGCACCAGAATCTTACCTTTTCTATATTTTAGGGTTGAGAATTTGAGTTGGGCTAGGAGTCCAAGTTACTTGTCTTTCACTCCAAGAAAACGTTTTAGGGTTTCCTATACCCTATAAATACACCCTTTAATCAGAAGAAACACATCCTTGGCAAACCTTAAGCCAAGAGGAAGCTTACAACACAAGAAGAGAAGTCTGGAAGGAGTTGAACACCATATCATGTCTTCACAAGCCTTCAAATTTGTAATTGTTTTCTTTTCTTTCTCGAGTATGAACTAAATTATTTTTAGCTTGAGATTTAGAATATATGTATGAACCCTAGTTCTTGTTTTAAATCTATCTAATTTGGGATACCATCGTATTTAATTTGAATTCATGTTTAATTCTCCGATTTATGTGCTTTGGTTTAATGTCTGTTTTCCTTGCGGTGCGCAACGTATAGGATTACCTTAATAGTAGTTAGATGGTCGCCCAGAAGGGGTGTTTAACTATTGAAACACCACATAACGTTTAGTATATGGAATTGGTTCTGACAATACCATCCTAACTAGATAATCACTAAGGTTTAATTTAATCACCAATCATCATTAGTGGGTAGGACTACACCTTGGACCCAAGTGGCGCAGGTTAACCCTTTGTGAGTTCCCTCGTAATTGAAAGGTCGCCACCCTAGTTCGCTCTCCGGGGATAGGGAGGAATTTAGAATCCTGATTAGTGCAATTCTACATAATTCGCCCTTACATGTTTAGAATAAACAAGGCTAGTGGGGATTACTTGCTAAACTCTCATACTATCTTCTTCTCTTTATTTAATATTCTGTCTTTAATATATTAGTTCAATTTTCATATTCAAAACCCAATAAAAATTCTATTGTTTTTTATTTTATTTGCGTATTATCTGATCTAGATTTCTTATTTGAACTTGATAAATTGCATAAGTTCTTTCTAACTTTCGTAGTCTCTGAGGAACGAATCTTATTTATCAGTAAAACTTGCATACGTCATGTATACTTGCGAAACTGTGCTTAGCCTAGGGTGTTTATTTGCACTTATTTGATCTATTATTTTATCATGCCCTAGGTGACACTAGTTGTACATATGTTCCCTTGTAACGCCTCTGATGATATAAGCGTCACAAATCTGCATAAATTTTTGAATATACCGAACCAGATCGTGTTGTGCAGCACCACTAAATTGTCCATGACTCGCAAATTGCGCTATCATGCCTGGATCTGGTCGAAAGTTGGTGGCTTGGATTTCTGGAGTGCGAATTCCTCTAGGTTGCACTCTGAATGAGATGGGAAGATCAAGTTTCCTAAGGCTTGCCATCTGTAAAAAGATGTAAATACAAAACTAAAAACAAAAGTGTAATATTAAACTAACTGAAATAAAAGCACTAAATATATGCACAAGGACTAACGATGTAGTCCCCGGCAGCGGCGCCAAAAACTTGGTGTCGTCTAGTGTGTGATAAAAATATGATATAAATAAGTGCAAAATTAGACACCCTATCCTAGCACGGTACTGCAAGTATTACAGGATGTATGCAAGTTTTAATGATAAATAAGATTCGTTCCTCTGAGACTACGAAAGTTAGAGAGAACTTATGCAAATTATCAAGTGCAAATATAAAAACTAGATTAAATAATACGCAAGAAAGTAAAAGACTAAAGAGATTTTTGTTCGGTTTTTGTAAATATAGAACTTAAATAAATAAATTAAAGACATACAATTAAATACGAAGAGAAGATAGTATGAGAGTTTAGCTTGAGAAACTAGCAAATCCCCACTAGCCTTGTTTATTCTAAACATGTAACTATGTAAGGGTGAATTATGTAGAATTGCAATAACCAGGATTCTAAATTCATCCCTATCCCCGAAGAGCGAATGGTGGGGGCAAAGGTGTGATAAAATAATAGATAAATAAAGATAATAATAAAGAGCACACACCCTTGAGAACCACGGAACTCACTGCAAGTATCACAGATCGTTTCTAAGTTTTAATGATAAGTCAAGTTCGTTCGCAGGGATTTACTCTGCTAGATCTACTTGTAATTAAATAAGCGTAGATGAATTTAGATGTTTGGATAAAAATATAATAAGATAAATAATTATGTAACGCGAATAATTAAATAATGCGAATAAATAAATATGAATGTAAGTCAAATAAATTAGGGTTACTAATATGAGTCTATTCTACTAAGTTGTATTCAAACCTGTCACACATTGAGCATTATATATTAACCGGGATTCTAAATTCTACCTAACCTCTATCAGGCTTAGGAGCAACCTCTCCACTACCAAAGAACTTGGTAAAGAAACCTTAAGTAATGATTGGTGGTTAAATCAAACATTTATGGCTATCTAGGTAGGGTCACTACTTAGACGATTATGTGATGTTGTCAATAACTAAGAATAGTCCTAAGATTGACCAAATCTAGGTCTATAACAATAATTCAAAACACATAATAACAATTTACGTCAAGCTCAAATCAATTAAAATAACAAATAGTATTATGCAATTTAAGACAAAATAAGAATCCAACAATTAAAAGTAAAACTTACTGAATAAAAGCTTAGAAATATGGTGAAGCCACAAATATATAGCTAATTACCCTAAATATAGAGAAGGTGAGATGTAGAAGAGGAGTTTGTCACTCTCCAACTTCTTGTCTTCCTCTATAGGTCAGCTTGCTTCTTGGATGAATAGTTTGATACTAAGGATGAATAATAAATATAAGGACTAAACTATTATTTACAACTGAGAAAATAAAAGTAAGTACTAAGCCTATACTTGGAATTGAGCAAGTTCATGTTTACAATGGTTTAAGGGTGTATTTATAGGTGTCTTGGAAGCCCTAATTCGTTTTCTTGAAGGATAAGGTAAGTAATGGACTCCAAGCCCAACTCAAATTCGTAACCCTAAAATATAGAATCAGCTCCGTTTTTGTTTTGGTCATAACAGCTTCAGTACTTATCCATTTGACGCGTATAAATAGTCAAAATTCATCGTCTCGGATAGATCTTTAACTATTCTCTTGACCATTCTTCCAAATTCCTCACCAATTTTGAGATATAAGTCCATTTGTGGTCGTGGGTGGTGAAATTCAGATTTATTTGGCAGCTTTATTTTTCCATACTTTAGCTTTTGTTTCCTTATCTCCAATTTCCATGTATATCTTCTTTCCTTTATCTCTTATAATTGACTTGGCATCTAATTAATCTCCATATATATCTTTAAATCTTCACACTAAATAAATAATTAAACCCAATATGCTCTAAAAATAATAATTCATTAAATCAAGATTAGAAATAGGAAAGTGTACTATATCAATGGGAAAGAGATAGCAGATTATGGAGAATAGACTCAAAGCAACTACTCAGAAAATTTCATGTAATAATATTTACAAACTACATACATGTACACTTCTCATATCTACAATGAACATGGCTTGAATTCAAGATTAGATTAGCTTCGCGATGTAAGAAGGATTGGAACTTTACTCAGTTTACAAAGGAAGCTATAGATTGTTCATCGAACTTCACTAGTATCCAAAGATCCACTTAACTACTCTCTATTGGCTCAATCACTTCTCTATTACATAACAAAGAATCAAAAGGTCTTTAAGGTTGTAATGTAGGCTTAGGGACGGTATGATAAGTATATTTGGATAATTTAGAGTGAACTTTTGGCTATCTCATCACTATCCATCCACGAATCGCCCCTAGAGCTTGAGTTACTCTAATAAAACGTTTCTCACTCAACCCAATGATTTTCTTGATGCACAAAGTAGCATCCCCAATAACCCAATTAAAGCATAAAGATGTTCACATAAATATTCCTCTTTGCCGGTCCGAATATATATTCTTTTCAAATCAATTTTTTTTCTTTTTTGTATAGCTATGACTCTCTTTTTGATGTTCGAGATATCACGCTATTTTTTCATAGATTATTTCTTTTCATTCACTATTACCCTTGGGAAAGGGTTACAATATAAACCTGTGAATCATCATAACAGAGCACAATTAATAAGCTCAAAATAATCCCAACCCAATAACAATTCCCATAATGGTGGTCCCACCACCCCAAACTCAAGCTCTAAAACAACTGTCTATGCATCGCGGTTCCAGTGCGGGTCATATGGAAAAGTCCTATAATCTAAAGGAATATGGCTTATAATGTGGTTAATAAAAAGGCTTTAGAAAGGCTAGAAAGGGCTGAGAAGGATAAATAATAATCAAAATAACAGGGTGAGAAAGTTAAAAGGCTTCAAATGGCTTCAATATGAAAGATCTGCCTTAATCAATTTCTAAACCATGTAATTTTGTTATTCTCTTACCTTTAGCACGTTCATCAAATGGGATTATCAACTAGCTTGGATCTCATGGCCTACACACCACTCATGGCTCCCTGAGATCGAACATACTTTCTATCGCATTGCTTACGAATCTTTTCTTTACTATCAATGTGTGTTCTCCTCCAAATACTTCAAAGCATACAAAAATAAAATAGCTCATAAACATACTACTTTCTATCATTAACTTACTTAGCTTATGCTTCTAAGCTATTAAACACACTCTACATACATTTATTCCTTCAAAAAATTACTAAAAATGGAGATGAGGGACAACGAATCCCAACACCCCAAACTAAAAAATGAGTCGTGTCCCCACGACTCGAAAAGAATCAAAAATAAAAAATAAAATTTTTACAGATATTGCACATAAAGAAATGGTAAGGAAGAAAGAAAACATACTCTTCGATGCTATTACCTCGCCTTATTTACATCCAAGATAGGATTTGCTCGATCTTTCTTTACTTGCTCGAGGAGTGTTGTGATGTGCTCCTTTTCTTCTTTTGAAAGTTTCGTAATTACTTTAAAAAAAATCATGATCCAAGCATTGTCAATCTTGTTACTCATCTTTAAACTCAAGTGTCTCTTCTTCACTCAAAATTATATTCGCTTTCTGATCAAGACACGTGATCATAGTAGGATATTGCACTAAATAACGACATGGGAGAGACCGAAAATCGTATCACCTCCTCATAGATCAACTGTGCCACATACTCTTCTTCTCCCTTCAAAATACAATTCAAAGACCATTCAAAGACCTACCCAATCTTTCCCTAATCTCCAAGAATCTTCTTGTATTCTCCGTTACCAACTTATTCTTCAAATACTTTCTTATAAGAAAAAGGTAGTTCCTGTAATTGTTTCTTCAGAGAAGCTATCAGGGCCCTTGAAGCTTTCTCTTTTTCTATGGTGCAGGGCCTTCGATTTGTAGAGGTTGTGTTATTTTCTTTACTAAAGCTTGAACCTTTTTGCCCATTGAATCAAACACAGCTAGCTGACCTCTCTTCTCTTGACCTGTTTACCCCTTTGTATGGGACTAGAACTTTTCTTACTTGATTTCTTCTCAAATAGAACCCAATACCTTGCTTTTCTTCATCTCCCTTAAAGTAGATAATGTTTATGTTCTTAATCATCTCAATTGACTGCCAACTCAAAGCTTTAACCACTCTTGAAATTTGAAACTCTTGATTAATTGTTATATAACCTTATTTGGTTTATGAAAGGTGTTTTGATGATGATTCTCCATATGGGTAAGATGAATTCTTGATGGATTGGTATGGATCTAAGAAATTGTGGGATGAATTTCTGAAAATTTAAGCTTTTGGTTCTTGGATTCAATGTGTTTTGGTAGGATTTTGGTGGTTGAATCTTCATTGTAATGATGTGGAGAGAAGATTTGAGGTGTTTTTATGGTGATTTGGTAGTGTTTATATGTTTGGGGAAGGTTTGATGAAGCTTTAATGGAGTTGGGAGAGGTTTGGAGAAGAAAGAGAGGCTTAAGGATTATAAAATTCGTAATAGACTAGCCTTCCTCTTCTTTATAACCTAAAAACGCAACTCTTTTCTCTCTCCAGCGGCACTGACTGGCATTCCGGCCATATGGGTCGGCATACCGGTGCTGCTGTCTTTTGAAACTCAAGTTACGGAAAAAAACACGACTCTTGCACGCGAGGGCTCGGGTTTTGGTCTGGCCGGCATACCGGCAGAATCGCCCGGCATACTGGTGCTGCTTGCTTTCAAAATTCGACCCTCGAAAATGAACACGAGACACGCACACGAGGGCGCGTGTTCTGACCCGCCATCTTACCGGCGTATTTGACCGGCATGTCGGTGGCAAGTCAGAACATGCCCAAAAAATTCGTTTTTCCTCCTAAACTCGATTTCTTTAATACCCGAACATCAAAAACACTAATACCTTTCTCAAATATGCAATATCCACTAAAAAAACTAATCTAAACTAAAATATAACAATATAAATTACTATGGGATGTCTCCCAGAGGGCACTTTTGTTTAACGTCTTTCAAAGTTAGACGAGTTACCTCAATTGTTTCTTCTTATAGCCTCCCCAACAGTGAGTGAGTTGATTAACACTTACCAACTTGAGCTTGTAACCCTCGATAGCTTTTATTTTGACCACTCCTTCTGAGATGATTTGCGTGATAATGTATGGCCCTATCCAAGAACGGTTATGTTTGGGAAAGGGAGGTTTCCAGGTTACCTCGTCTCCCACCCCAAACTCAATTTCTTTTCCCATGGTTTCTTGGGGGCTTACAGGTTCTGGCTTCTTGGTTACAACTCTGATTGGATATAGTTCTTGTGACTTCTTTTTCTTCTTCTTCCCCGAAACATAAAATGTTTCGAAATCATCTTCAATACTAAGAGTCACAGTTCCTTCATTCACATTCACTATGGTGTCGCCGGTGGCTAGGAATGGACGCCCAAGAATGAATGGGACGTTCTTATCTACTTTATAGTCAAGAATAATAAAGTCCGTGGGAATAACAAGGTTACCTACTTGGACGATCACGTCCTCGATTACACCCCATGGCTTAACTGTTGATTGATCCGCAAGTTGTAAGATCACGGATGTCGGTTTTGCATCACTAGTACCAATCTTCTTGAATATACTTTTGGGAATGATATTCACACTTGCCCCTAAACCACACATGGCTTTTCCATAAAATATACCACCTGTTCTGATTGGGAGGTTAAAATCTCCGGGATCTTTACGCTTCGGTGGTAATCTTTTCTGAACTTTCGATGATATCCCTTCATTGAGTATCACAGACTTGGATCTTGTGAACCTTTCCTTATTGGAGATTGCCTCCATAAAGAATCGATTATAGTCTCGCCTTCTTTTCATAGCCTCGAGTAGAGGGATGTTTATGTTTACTTGTTTTAATGCCTCTATACACTTCTGTTGTTGCTGCTCCTTTGGATAGGTGGGTTCTACGGGATAATAGCAATGTATGGGTGGTTGCTTTGCTCTACTTCTCTCTTCAATTCTTGGTTCATCAACCACTCTTGGCTTCGTAATCTTACCTTGTTCATCCTACCCAATCTTCAACAATTATCTCATCTAAGTTTATCCGCTTTACGTTTGACTTGTTTGGTAGAACATCCTCTTTTGAGGAAGAAGGTGGTGCTTCGACGATTATCTCGTCATGTTCTTTCATCTTCTGAGCTTGAAGACTAATAGTCTTAACCTTGTCGTCAACGTGTTGGATCTTCTTCATGTTAGAAGTTGTATCTTGGTTCAATTGTACGAGTTGACTTTGCATTTGTTCAATGATTGTAGTGAGCCGCATCACATTCTTCTCTAAAAGTTGATTATGTTGTTTAAGATCTGGATTTTGTTGTTGTAGGCTTTGCACTACTGATGCATCGATCTTTGATTCAAGTCTGCTTATATTATCCTTCGAGAAGTTGATGAATTGACTAATTAGTCTCTTTTAACTCAGTAATTTCTTCTTGAGGACGTGATGGAGCTTGACTTTCATTGTGCACATTGCAGCCCGGTGGTTGATTAGCTTGATTTTCATAGGCTTGTTCTTGCAGGTATAACTGTTGAGGTGGCATTTGGATGCTTTCCTTAACTGCTATGGAGAGTTGTTGTATCTGATCTTGCAAGCTTGAAAACCTCGCTTATTATTCTTCGTTAGTGGTAGGAGTTTGTTCTTGTGGCCAACTTATGTCGGTCTCAATGATTGTTTCCATACCACTCTTTGCATTTTTTGGATCCATAGAGACAAAACTACCACGACCCATATCATCTACTCTCAGCCTTAACTCTCTATTGAGCCCATTATAGAACATGGATAATTGTAATTGTGGCGTGTATCCATGTATTGGACATCTTGCCAACTTCTTTTGAAATCTCGTCCATGCTTCGCCAACACTCTCTGTGGCTTCTTGTAAGAAATTCAAAAGCTCCAATAGTTCCTTCACTCGCATACTTGTAGGATAAAATTGATCGAGGAATCTTTCTTGAAGCTTGTCCCAATTTGTTATTAGCTCGGGAGGTTGATAATCTAACCAATCGCTTGCTTTCCCGGTCAAGAAAAATTGAAACATTAAATAATACATTTGTTCTTGCGTAACACCTTCATTAATGTAGGCATCACAAAATTGCATGAATTTTTGAACAGATCGGACCAGATCTTGATGTGTATCACCACTATATTTCCCATAGCTCTCAAATTGATCAATTAGGTCAGGATCAGGCTTGAATCGAACGGCTTGAATAGTTGGGATGCGAATCCCAATGGGTTTCACTCTTAATTGACTAGGAGAACCTAGCTCTAACTGTTGATCAGCCATCTAAAATCCTGAGAAAGACAAAAACAAAAAGAACGCGTAAAACTGAAAACAAATAAAAACTTCTACACTAAATAGATTTAACTTAAAGATAAATCCCCAGCAGCGGCGCCAAAAACTTGGTGGGGGAAAAGGTGTGATAAAATAATAGATAAATAAAGATAATAATAAAGATCACACACCCTTGAGAACCACGGAACTCACTACAAGTATCACGGATCATTTGCAAGTTTTAATGATAAGTCAAGTTCGTTCGCAGGGATTTAATCTGTTAGATCTACTTGTATTAAATAAGCGTAGATGAATTTAGATGTTTGGATAAAAATATAATAAGATGAATAATTATGTAACACGAATAAAGAAATAATGCAAATAAATAAATATGAGTGTAAGTCAAATAAATTAGGGTTACTAATATGAGTCTATTCTACTAAGTTGTATTCTAACCTGTCACACATTGAGCATTATATATTAACCGGGATTCTAAATTCTACCTAACCTCTTTCACGCTTAGGAGAAACCTCTCCACTACCAAGAAACTTGGGTAGAGAAACCTTGAGTAATGATTGGTGGTTAAAACAAACCTTTATGGCTATCTAGGTAGGGTCACTACTTAGACGACTATGTGACGTTGTCAATAACTAAGAATAGTCCTAAGATTGGCCAAATCTAGGTCTAGAACAATAAGTCAAAACACATAATAACAATATACGCCAAGCTCAAATCAATTAAAATAACAAATAATATTATGTAATTTAAGACAAAATAATAACCCAACAATTAAAAGTAAAACTTATAGAATAAAAGCTTAAAAATATGGGGAAGCCACAAATCTATAGCTAATTACCCTAAATATAGAGAAGGTGAGATGTAGAAGAGGAGTTTGTCACTCTCCAACTTCTTGCTTCTTGTCTTCCTCTATAGGTCAGCTTGCTTCTTGGATGAATAACTTGATACTAAGGATGAATAATAAATATAAGGACTAAGCTATTTTTTAAAACTGAGAAAATACAAGTAAGGACTAAGCCTATACTTGGAATTGAACAAGGACATGTTTACAATGGTTTAAGGGTGTATTTATAGGTGTCTTGGAAGCCCTAGTTCGTTTTCTTGAAGGAGAAGGTAAGTAATGGACTCTAAGCCCAACTCAAATTCGTAACCCTAAAATATAAAACCAGCCCCGTTTTTTTTTGTCATAACAACTTCAATACTTATCCGCTTGACGCGTATAAATAGTCGAAAATCATTATCTCAGAAAGATCTTTAACTTTTCTCTTGACCATTCTTCCATATCCCTCACCGATTTTGAGATATAAGTCCATTTGTGGTCGTGGGTGATGAAATTCATAATTATTTGGCAGTTTTATCTTTCCATACTTTAGCTTTTGTTTCCTAATCTCCAATTTCCATGTATATCTTCTTTCCTTTATCTCTTAGAATTGACTTGACATCTAATTAATCTCCATATATATATCTTTAAAGCTTCACACTAAATAAGTAATTAAACCCAATATGCTCTAAAAATAATAATTCATTAAATCAAGACTAGAAATAGGAAAGTGTACTATATCATGAGAAAATCGACTGGAAAGACTTCTAAAACACTAAAAATTATGTCTCTAACTAATATTAATTCATAAAAAATGAGGAGACATCAGCGAACTAGGGCGGCAACCTCACAATCACGAGGGGACTTAAATAGGGTGCTCCTACGCCACTAGTTTCCTAAGTAAGACTGGCCTTCTAATAATGATTGGTGGTTAAATCAAACCCTAATGATTATCTAGTTAGGCAAATTGTTGTCAGGAGTAATTCCGTACACTAGATGTTTATGAGGTGTTTCAATAATTAGACACCCCTTCTGGGTGACCATCTAACTACTATTAAGGTAATCCTATACTCGTGCACTAGCAAGGAAATTGAAACAGACAATAAATCAAGGCACATAAAACATAGAATAAAACATGAATTCAATTTATATGCGAAGGTATCCCAAATTAGATAGATGTAAAAAAAGTCTAGGGTTCATACATATATGCAAACTCTCAAGCTAAAAGTAAATTAGTTCATACTAAAGAAATAAAAGAAAACAATTACAAATTCGAAGCCTTGTGAAGACATGATATGGTGTCCAACTCCTTCCAGACTTCTCTTCTCTTGATGTAAGCTTCTTCTTGGATTAAGGATTCGCCACAGATGTGTTTCTACTGATTAGAGGGTGTATTTATAGGGTATAGGAAACACTAAAACGTTTTCTTGGAGTAGAAGACAAGTATTGGTCTTCTAGCCCAACCCAAATTCGTAACCCTAAAATATAGTAAAGGTAATAAACTGTTGCTGTTTTGTTTTGGCTGTAACTTCTTCGTTTCAACTCCGTTTGAAGCGTTATTTATATCGAAATTGATAGTCCCGGAAAGCCCTATAACTTTGCTTCAGACCATTATTCCAAATTACAAGCCAATCTTGAGTTATGATCACTTTTATGGACATAGCTTGTGAAATTCAGATTTATTTGGCAACTTTATCTTTCCATACTTATCTTTTACTTCCTTTATCTCCAATTTCCATCTTTATCTTGTTTCCTTTATCTCTTAGAATTGATTTAGCATGTAATTAATTACCATATATCTTTAAAGCTTCACACTAAATAAACAAATTAAACCCAATATGCTCTAAAAATAATAAATAATCAAATCAAGACAATAATTAGGAAGATGTAATAAATCATGTAAAAATCGACATGTAACCTAATAAATACACCTAAAATGATGTCTCCGAGCTAGATTAATTCATCTCAAATAGGGAGACATCAGTTCTGTAGACCATTAAGGGAAAATTTCAAAATATTTTGTGCCAATATTATAAAAAACTTCATAGATCTTGTCTACATCCCATTCCACCCTTTCTAAATTAATAAGTTCACCAACCCATTCAACATGGGAACTACTAAGTTAATGAGAGTATCCCCCACCCTTTAGTGATCCATTTATCTCTCTAAATATTTGTGTTAGCTCTATTTCCATTCTTGTTGATGCATTCCCATTTCAGGCGGTCTATCCCGGTTATGATACTGGTGGTTTAGCTTCCCAAAGCGATGAATGTGGAAAATAAATTCCTTTGAGGATTTTTCAGATTATGAGATCTGGGAGGTTCATGATTCTTCGTACCTGCCCGACCAGCAAAGGTTTATTCATCTTAAGAAAATCTATGAAACCAAGACCCCATTACATTTGGTGGAAGTATTCTTATCCCAAGCTACCCAATAAAACCCTTTTCTTACTTGTTGATCCCTACACTACAAAAATATGATAGATAAATTGAAATCTTCTAATAAAATCTTATAGGAAGAAGGATGATGGACATGGTGTAATTCGACAGGGCTTGAAGTACCACTTTTTATCAGTACTTCTTTTCCCTCTTCAGAGAGGAGGAATTTCTTCTATCTTTTAGTTTTATCCAATACACCATGTGAATCGCCAAGTAATTTCCCAAATATTCAGCTTTAATGATGTTAAATTTACTGTTAGCATCTTCCATAATATTTTGAGGTGCACCTTTGATGAAACAAATGTTCAATTTAGCGAGATCAAGACAATATCCTGAACATTCACCGTAAATCTTATACATCTTTGTATGTCATCCGACTCTCTATTAGGAATGGAATCGAAAAATCGAGAATCGTCCATAGAGAGCAAATATGTAAGGGCCAAAAGTTCTCTAGTGATTTTCAACCCTTTGATGTTACCATTCATACATTCAAAGTTAATGAGACTGATGTGAGTTTCTAAACCATACAAAAAGAACACGTGTGAATGAATCACCTTGACGTATATTTTTTTGGGTATAAATCCCGATAATCTTTTCCCGTTCAGATTGATATGATATTTCACTGTAATCACACTCTATAATCCACTTAACCTATTTTCAAACCAGACCAATTACAAGAAAATCTTACGGAACTCTATCGTAAGGTTTGGTCATAACCAATTTGACAATTGTGTCTAGAGAAATACAAAATTTCATACAAATGTTTGGATAAAGTAAATTCTTAGCTTTGTATACTAATAAGAGAATTATTGGGCTTAGCCTTAACTTAGCAACACGAGATGATTAGTTCCTTTTTTTTTTATTAAAAACCCTAATAGCTTAACTTTTGTTTGATTTTTTAAGAGATAATTATTCTATTATTTATTTAATAAGAATAATTGAAACTATCCTTAATAACTTACCTACCGAACCCGGCTATACAACCCGGAAACAAATGAAAGGCCCAAGCGTTTACTGGGCTTTAAAAGCATATATTGACTCACAACTCATCAAAAGCTAAACCCTAATTCTCTTCATCAGAGCAACAGAGCCGTCGAGAGCTTCGAGTTCACAGAAGCAACAACACTTAGGGAATCTACCATGGTAAGCTAAACGCAGTTTATCAGATCTGTTTATCTAATTGATTCATCGTTAAACTTAATGTATACGCGATTTCTTCTCGTTCTTAATCATAAATGCTTCTGTAGACGTTCAAGAGAAGAAATGGAGGACGTAACAAGCACGGCCGTGGACACACCAAGTTTATCCGTTGCTCAAACTGCGGAAAATGCTGCCCCAAGGTAAATACGTTCACATATCGTAATATATAAATAATTTTATGCATTTTTTTAATTCATATAAATCTTTTATTTGAATTTATCTTTCTCGTCTTAGGTGTTATGTTACTGTTAAATAAAAATCTGCAAAAAATGTTTCTTACATTTTCAATTTTGTTTATTATTGACGAAAAAAGGTTAAATTTAGTAGTGTGTACAAGATCTAAATATTTTCAATTGTATCTAGATAATAACAATATATCGAATTTCATAAATTATATAAAGTCTTCAACCTGATTAATTACTTAAATCGAGTATTCTAGTTTAAATCTCACACTATTATAGCATTTCTTTGAACATTTTATTCGAATCCTATATATTCACTGAAATAAAACGTAATAGTGTACACAATATGGTTAACAAATTTGTTAATTGATGATTATTTTGAACAGGACAAGGCAATCAAGAGGTTTCTAGTGAGAAACATTGTTGAACAAGCAGCTGTTAGGGATGTTCAAGAAGCATGTGCTTTTGACAGTAAGTGTATTTCAATTCTTGTATTATTATATTATCTGTATTAAAGATCCCTTTTTAATTTAATTAACTTCATTTTTAAAGACTATGTACTCCCAAAGCTGTACGTGAAGATGCAATACTGTGTTTCATGTGCTATTCACTCAAAGGTTGTGAGGGTTCGTTCCACTACTGATAGGAGGGTTCGTGAACCACCAGCTCGTTTCAGACGCCCAAGGGTATGTTAATCTTACATTTTTATTTATTTTTTGGTTAATTTTTAATTTGTTTTTTTTCTTATTTTTTTAAACCTTTTAGGATGATGCACCAAAGCCTGGACAAGCACCTCGCCCTGCTGGAGGACCACCAGTTGCTGCTCGTACTTAAAAGAGATGTGATGGGTTATGTTATTAGTTTTGCATTGCAAACTTAGTTCTATTTTGAAAGACTTACTTATTATGCATTTAATATAAGAGAACTGTTTGATTTTTGTTTCAGTGTTGTTTATTCAGTTTTATGAGACCTGTTATGTTTCATTTTATTGGATATTTGCTTTTGAGAATATACAATTTTGAATTGGAATTTTGTCTTAGTTTATGGATATGATTGTATTTGTTTTTCTCTATTTACTAGTTCTGAGTATGACCTGTTAAATATGCTTTTAATAGTCTTTTTAATCCTCTAATGGTGGTTATAGATAATTGCACATCTCACTCTGAAAGTAAAATGTTTGGGGATTAATAACAGAGAATTGTCATTTTGTGCCCCATTTTGATAGATAGGGCTAGGGGTATTAATCTTTTAAGGCCCAAAGCACATATGGGTTTATAATATAAGTCCTACTCCTAACTACTAGTTAGGTGCCTAATTAAAGGAGGAAGAACCCAAAACGTCCCCCCTCTTCTATTACCCTTAGAGAAAATATTAAACAACGAACCCCTCTTCTCTCTCTTTTGTATTGCGAATGAATCAACCCTTTCTTTTGATGAAGAACACACACTGTTATTGCCACGCTCCCTCTTCTCTTTTTACACCCAATCCTCCCTCACCATCACTATCCCACCAATCCATCAACATCATCACTGACTTCCCACCAACAACCTTTTCCACCACTAATCCAATCTGGCCTATACATTGCCGTCCCATCACCACCATTTTCATCACCATGTCCACCATCTTTGAAAATCGACACCGTCTGGAGAAACTGTAACTGTAGTTCTTCTGCTTACGAAATCTGACTCCACCATCATCTCTACCCCTATCATCTTCACCACCATCACTCGTGTCTCACCCACCAGCTTCTACATTTTCCTGAACAAGTCATGAACCAGATCCACCACCCACATAACAGCATCGCCCCATCTCTTCGAACTACGAACAACAGCGCCTGACCTCAGTCCCACCAACACCCCCGTTCACAGCCCGTAGATCACCACCGATGCTGCTCCGATTCCGCCACCATCAAAGCACGTCTTCTATCGCGTGATCTCTGTTCAAGCCCAAACCCATCAGCGTCATAACTAATAAACACACGCGCGCGTCCGTGAATTTTTTTTAAAATCGTTATAACTAACTCTAGAAAAAAAAAATCAAAAATTTATATATTTGGATAAATCAAATTAATATTTATGTCTATGATTTTTTTTTGGAATTTTTAGATTCTTTTTTGAAATTTTTTAATTTTTTTTAGCAGTCACGGAATTCCATGTTTTAAACATGGAATTCCGTGTCTGCGTAAAAATAAATCACTATTTCAAACAGTGAATTTCATGTTTTGAACATGGAATTTCATCTTTTAAACATGGAATTTCATGTCTACGAAAAAAATAATTAGAAAAAACCAAAAAACCAAAAAAAATTTAAAAAATCATAGATATAAATATTAATTTGATTTATCCAAAAATGAAAATTTATTATTTTTTGATTTTTTTTGAATTAGTTATGACAATTTTTTTTAAAAAAATCACGAACGTGCCTGTGTGTGATGGAATTAGTAGTAGTAGGTGGTGGTAGTTGTGGTTGTTGTGGTGGTGGTGCTTGCTGTGGTGGTAGTTGTGGTGGTTGTAGTGGTGATTAAATACATCGTGGTGGTAGTGGTAGAGGTACCTTATTATTTGTTTAATATTTAAAAATTAATATTTTATTAAAATAAAATAATATATTTAATAATAAGGGTAGGAAAGATATGAAAAATATAAAGAGGATGTTTTCTGTAAATAATTACTTCATTAGGCATTTTTTTATAAAATAAATTATTAGAAGTTTAAAAAAATAATTAGAAAGCTTATTGAGGATATTATCAACAATAGTCCCTTATTTAAATTGCATTCAACTTGTTGTATAACCTGTGGACATACAAATATAAATACAAGCACAAAAATGTACGTAAATTGGTAGACATTGAAATTGCGATATTCACTTTGATTTGTATGTATCTGCTTCAATATTTTGGATTTCAGATGGTCGCATGATAGACTTTGATTTTTTAATGTAGTTTTACCTATTTGGTACTCCTAATTTTTGCCCCTTTGGAGGTTGACTATAATATAGTTGCCTAAAGTAATTGAGGATATATCCTTTAGATGTAGCTCATTCTTGAATCAACATAATACTTCGTTAGCAAATCCAATCCAGTCTAACAATCCACTACCTTTGGACTACACAAACAAAATCATATAACATAAACAAACTTGCAATTCAATAATTATCTAAACCCAATCATGCAATTAGATAGAACCACAACTTCTTTCTACAAGTTATACAAATAAGTCCATGGACCAAAGGTACAATTAGATAGAACTATGGCATAAAACAAAAGGTGAATTTCACGGAAAGCCCCTTAACTTTCGCCAAAGTGCAGTATCCGCCCCTGATCTTACGTTTTACCCTTTCCCGCCCTTGATGAACGTATTTTGTGATGCCGTTAGCCATTTTTCAATTTTTCTGTCAATTGACCGTTAGTTAACGCCACATGGAGCCATGTCACCGCCAACCGTCTTCGTCCCTAACATTGTAAAAAAAAAAATCCTTTGAATGTTTGAATGCTTCAAACCTTCAAAAATAGAGGAAAAATAAAAAATACCGTAAATTCTAACCTGTCCAATTTCCACTTGAATTACATGAGGAACCCAACTCCAGTTGTTCCACCTGATCAAATAAAACATAATTGAACATAATTAAACAAAATTAAAGAAAAATAACTGAAAAGGAATATTAAGTATATGGTAAAGAATTTACCTAGAGCATCTAGTCGTTTCTTTCTAGAACCGGGAGGCCTACCACGACGTTTTCCAGAAGGCTCAGACAAGGGGTGGTCCCACCACCACTTCCGCCGGAATAATCAGGAGCTCCGGGGGTGACAGGTGGAGGAGAAAGGGCTAACCCAATGTTATTTTCAGGAGAGTATTTCCTGACCTGCCACGCTTCTTTCTAGCCGGCTCAATGACGAACCCAGAACCGGAGCCGCCAGCATGAGGAGATCCATCGGAGTATTCCATCGTCTACTAAGAAGCTTGAGAAGCAGACCCAGAATTCACCATGGAATTGTAAGGAAAGCGATCCGAATTCGAATTGGGATTTTGAGAATAACCTTCATTCTGTATCTAAAGTGGGTTCAAGTGAATAAAATACATTAGATAATGTACATGATGAAGTTAATTCCGAGGGTATAAATGTAAATCCTTCTAGTTTAACATCTTTACAACAACCAATTCCCAGTAGCATATAAGAAACAATGAGTGGACCTGAGAAGATAAGTTATTGGATCGAACCAAAATGTTCTCGATTTGGGTTTTGTATTAGTTTTTAGCAAAAGAAAAAAAACCATTTTTTAGTTAGCTGATTTGAAATAATGAATGTTTGTTATGAATTTTTTTAGTGTTCCTTGTTGAAGGTTTGAAGCATTCTAACATTCAGAGGATTTTTTTTCCATAAAGTTAGGGACAAAGAAGGTTGGCGCTGAGGTGGCGGTGACATGGCGCCATGTGGCGTTGACTAACGGCCAATTGACAGAAAAATGGAAAAAGGGCTAACAGCGTCACAAAATACGTTCATCAAGGACGGGAAAGGATAAACGTAAGATCGGGGACGGATATTGCACTTTGGCGAAAGCTTAGGGGTTTCCCCTGGACTTTACCCTAAAACAAATAAGCTTAGGGAATCAGAGAGTACCACAGTCCAAGGATTGTTTGTACGTAAGAACAATGGCATAATAGGGAGAACAAATTTCTGTTAAACAATTTCTCCACGACTTTTTCCATCGGTGCGATGAATTCCATCACCTTGATGAATCCCGTCACCCCGATGAATCCTTTCACCTTGATGAATCCCGTCATCTTGATGAATCCCATAAATTTAACTTAAATTCCCCCCAATTTTTAATAAATATTGATTTTATCCCTACAAAAATATCTTATTGCCCCCTAAAATTTTGAGAGAAAAATATACTCACTTAACTTGAAAATAGAATAACTTTTCCGAACATAAATTTAAGTAGAACCAAAATACACAACAAAAAATGATCATATAAGGAATTATATAGTCTAACCTTAAAATGACTAGTCAAGTCAATATTGAAATGTTATGACCATCGATCTGAATAAACTCCTCGCACAGTATATTTCATTTTGCCCAATCTGTAAAAATGGTTACGATACTATTAAAATCAATAACTACATTTTAACAAAATAAAAGGTTAGTAATTAACACTCGTAAAAAGGGCTTAAATAAATTTAAATATACCCCTAATACATTTTTTTTTCTAAAATTCCACAATTTTCTTATTTTAAATTAATTAAAAAAATATTCCTACCATCCTATTTCACCACTAGGCCCCAATTCAAAACAAAATCTATGGTAATCTTTGATAAATTGACTTTGTATTAAAATTTATTTAAATATAAAAAAAGTAAATCTAATCTAAAATATATAATAGAAAATTAAATATGAAAAATTTAGATTATTACATTTAAAAAGATAAATAAAAATAATTTAGTTCAAACTAGATTGCGCATATGTTCAAAAAATTACAAAAGATAATTTAAAGTTTCAAAAAAATTCAAATAATTTAAGTTATTCAACCGTCGTTTATGATATTTAAGAAATGATAGATAATGATTATCGATAAAAAAGGAAAAAAAATCATTTACTTGTGGAGAAGAATTATCATTTAATTGACCGCTTTAATCAAAAAATCTAGTTGAACGGAATTATGTAGGAGTTTGGGTGAGCGCCGGATCTTTAGAGTGTTGAGAGAAAGAAGATGGGGATAAATTTGAAATAGTGTTTGAGAATGATATTCTTTTTATACATATATAAAAGAAATTTAAATATTACATTATTATTTGGGTTTATATTGACGTTAATAGGTGTTAAAATTCAATGTCCAATTATAAAATAAAAATCTATTGAAAATTTTAATAACTAGAAACCTGTTTTATTAGAACTCTTTCTTCTACTATGTTCTCACTAAAATCACGCTCTCCCCTCTCTTTAAAAATTACGCCCTTCTTCAAGCCCTTGTTATAAGTTATTCTTCACTTTAATCGATTCAGTTTCCTTTACTAAATTCTTTTCCTTTTGATTTGGGGTAAGATGAATCCGTTCTCTGATGGATTTATTTCTCCTAAATCTCGACTCTATAATCCTTTTCCAAAAACTTTTGATAATAGGAAAAACCGTAAGTCTTACAAAATCTATTTCGAAGGAATAAAGAGTGTAGCGAGCGGTGAAATCGGAGTAGCATATTAGTACTTTAGATAAAAGAAAAATTCTCAACACTCAAGTGTGCCAATTGACATCTTTCGGGATGTAAAACCTAGCTGTAATAAGGATAAATGAAGCATGTACGACATCACAAAACAAAACTTTCACTGAAAATGATATAGCAATCAAAGTTATACTCCTCAACATATCTCGATAAGTACACCTATCTCCTGCTATAATTATACAAATAAGAATTATGATTTGTTTTGTGCGTTACTAAGAGTATTGATATGTTGATAAGCGTTATAGCTGCTCTATATAATAGGAAGCGTATGCCAGAGTCATATACAAGAAGGCGTTCAACTTCTCTCATCGACCTGGTTAGCCACTCATTTGGCATTTAACTTAGTTGTTGATTATACGCTGGAGAATAATCATAATTGCACAGCTCTAATCAATCAGTCCTACACTTTCAATAATATTCATCTCTTTTATGACAATCTTATTTAATTAGGTAGGTTTATATACCTCCTATCTATAATGAATAGTCACTACATTGAGGAAAACGTTAATATCTGTAATGAAGTGTGCCGTTTTAGATCTCATCGTAATAAGAAACTTGTTATGTGTTATGCGTTTCCCCATAGTGATAATTATACCTCTGTTAATTTTCATATGGCCAACGATCTTATCAAAATACTGTTTTTAGTGATCAAAATACCGATTTTAATGATTAATTTGTTGTATAAGAATTCTATGTTGCATATTAGGTTTGTTGCTTATATCCACGCTTTTCTTTGGTTTAAAAAAGGTTGCAACGATAAGTACAGGGTGGTGGATTATAGTGAACATACAGAAACAGGAAGAGGATTTACCTGCAGACCTAAATGGTGTAGAAGGCATTGCAAAGCGCGTGAAACATTTTCTGCTATATACTATTGTTTCACTCCCTCTCCTAGTTACAAGCTGATAAATTTAATTATAAACTCAGTTTATCTAATGTATCACTCTTAATTCTTCATCAGATCACCTTGTATAAATAAAAGGAAAACCTAAGGATCGTTCCTCTAAATACGAAAAGTCTCATTAATACTTACATCATGAGTAAGAATTCTATCAGCACTATTATTAATATACCTCATATAAAAACCCTCAGTAATATACGAAGGGATGTCCGGACTGTCCCAAGACGTCCGACGACCCACAATGACTACATTTTTTTAAATCTGCTAGGGAATACAGGCACCCCTGACAGTCTCGAATATTAAATCGGTCCTTGCTCGTTTTAAACCTAGGATAGTTGTTTTCTGCGAAAATATGTTAAGGGAGGTTGATTCCCAAGACATAGTCTGCCTTTTTGGTTTCGGTAATAGCTTTGTAGTTGACCCCATCGGAAAAACATTTCATTCAGATAGGTTTCTCATTTTATGGCAGAAGTTTGTGTGTCTAGATGTCATCACCTTTTACCATACTTTTGTAATTCTACGTATTAATGATATCTGGTTCTTAACAAAGGTTCGTATACATGCACCTAATGATTTTGACGACTAGAAAAACTATGGGATGAGATCACCAACTTGAGCAAAGATATAAGAGAACCATGGCTCTTTAAAAAAAGAAGTTATTAATATTAGTGTAATATTGCAACTTGGTTTTTCAAGAACCAATTATAGATGAATGCCTATTAAAAAACTTATTTAGAAAAAAGTACCTAAAATAAGATACTTTATAGAAAACAGCCCCACCCCAAATCACCCCTATAATTAACAATTAAAAAAAAAAAAAAAAAAAATTAGAAAAAAACAAAACAAAAACTAATAAACACACGCGAGCGTTCGTGAATTTTTTTTTAAAATCGTCATAACTAGATCTAGAAAAATCAAAAAAATAAAAAATTTATATATTTTGATAAATAAAATTAATATTAATGTCTATGATTTTTTTTGGAATTTTTTGATTTTTTCTGAAATTTTTATAAATTTTTTTCGCCGTCACGGATTTCATGTTTAAAACATGGAATTCCATGCTGCGTAAAAAAAAATCACTATTTCAAATAGTGAATTTTATTTTTTGAACTTTAAACATGGAATTTCATGTATGTTGAAAAAAAATAATTAAAAAAAAATTAAAAAATAAAAAAATAAAAAAACAAAAAATTAAAAAAAAAATCCAAAAAAATCATAGACGCAAATATTAATATTTTTAATCCAAAAATGCAAATTTTTATTTTTTGATGTTTTTTGAATTAGTCGTGACGATTTCAAAAAAAATTCACGGACGCGCGAGTGTGTGATGGAATTAGTAGTATTAGGTGGTGGTGGTGGTTGTGGTTGTTGTGGTGGTGGTGCTTGCTGTGTTGGTGGTTGTGGTAGTTGTAGTGGTGATTAAATACATGGTGGTGGTGGTGGTGGTGGTACCCTATTATTTGTTTAATATTTAAAAACTAGGTATTACCCGTGCCTAAAGGCACTACTAAAATTAACAATAGTTGGGGCTAAAGATAGGTATAGTAGGTATGAAACAACTTTAGTCACATGATACCGTTCAAATTCCACTAATTTCATACATACACTAACCTACACATAATTAAATATCCTCAATTAAAACAATTATTATTTACAAATATAAAAGACAAACATTACACCTATCTGATCAAGAACCCCTTCCACAAAAGAAAAGATAAATAAATAAAGGGTGATTAATACAAAAGGTATATGAAAATTTTTGTTGTCTAATTAAATTCTTACCAATTGCACCCACGTAATTCATTAGAAAACACATGTGATGTAAAAAAATATTTTATCCATGTAACAAAATCGTAACCCATTTAAAGAAAATAATTTAATAACGGGAGATTTTGAAAGGAGAAAAAACCTAAACATTTTAAAAAAGAGACAATAATAATTTTGTACCTTTTAGGAAATCAACTTATAAATAAATCACAAAGTAGTAAACAGTTTTTACAAAAGTTTACTAAATATAAAAAATAGATACTTCAAATAATCACCATAAGTTCTGTGTATCATACAAAAAAAATTAATAAAAGAATACTATCAAATCTCATTCGTATAATATTATTAATTCAAGTGTATTTTGTATTTGTATATCTTTTTAGGATATAAGTCACACTTATGTTTATTCCAACAATTAGCGTTATCTCTATATAATGACAAACATGACACATTAACTATGTTTTTTTTTCCAAATAAACTGTAACTATGGGAGAAGAAATATACTTGGTTTTTTTATATATTTTTTTTCAAACAAACCATTTCGAATACACAAATTCCTTATTGAAGTAAACTAAAAAAATGAATATGAAAATTCAAAGGGAGTCAATTTTGAAATGTAGGTTCTCTAAAAAAACATATTTTACATAAATAGGGTTCTTAGTACTAAGGAGAAAGATTTTGTTGACAGTCTCTTTTAAAACTATCTTATAGAATCCTCTATTAGGTAAAAAATTTGCTTCGATTTTTGGATATTTTTCCAAATGACAGTCAAGAAACTTTGTTTAATTTTCACTTATCTTCTACAATTTGATTTAAAATAATATCTGAATATCTACCTTGTCTTTTATATTCTTAAATTTCTACCGTTTTATTTAATTTTGAATAAAATAAAATTACAAAATAAACCAAACATATATAATTTTATATTTGTTTTAAAACACAAACAATTTTTAACAATTAAATATGTCTCAAGTAAAAATTAACACAAAGTCTTATATTTTCTTAAACTTCTACTACTACGTTTAATACTTCTCTATCAATAACATGAAACATTTTAATTAATTGGGTAAAATAAAATTACCAGAAATAATCATAAATTTCCTTGATACTTGATGTAAGCACAATATATTCTTCAAAAAACATGTGAATTCAACAATAATGTATCAAACACTTAGTTCATTCAAGATCCAAATCTCTTAAAACTTGATTTATATCTGAACTATATGACTCAAATATTCTTTAAAAAAGTGTAAATTTAACAATAATTTATCAGATAATTAGTACATACCACACCCAAATTTTCTGAAAACTTGATTATCTTCTATAATTTGATTTCAAATAATATGTGAAGATCTACCTTGTCTTTTATATTCTTAAATTTCTACTGATTTATTTAATTGAATAAAATAAAATTACAAAACGAATCATGATTTTCCTTAAAACTTGATATAAGCAGCATATATTCTTCAAAAAACCTATGAATTCAACAATAATGCATCAAATTATTAGTTCAATTAAGATCCAAAACAAAACTTGATTTACATCTTAACTAAAAGCCTCAAATATTCTTTTAAAAAAGTGTAAATCCATCAATAATTTATCAATAATTAGTACATCCCACACCCAATTCTTCTGAAAACTTGATTTATATCTCAACCATAAGCACCAAATATTCTTCAAAAAACCAGTGAATTCAAAAACAATCTATCAAATAATTAGTTCATTCAAGACCCAAATCTTTTAAAAAACTTAATCTATATCTCAATTATAAGCACCAAATATTCTCTCACTAAACTTGAGAATTCCACAACAATTTAGTAATTAGTACATTCAAAATCCAAACATACATAGTTTTGTTTTTGTTTTCAAACACAAACAATTTTTAACAATTAAATACACCTCATCTAAAAATTAACACAAAGTACTGCTACGTTTGATACTTCTGTATCAATAGCATGAAACATTTTAATTAATTGAATAAATTAAAATTACCAGAAAAAATCACGAATTTCCTTAAAACTTGATATAAGAACCATAAATTCTTCAAAATACATGTGAAGTAGACTTGGGCGTTTGAGAAAAGGCTTGCCTTAATATCTCTGATTGTGTATAATAGAAAATAAAATGGGTAGAAGTTATTAGTTTTGAAAGGAAGTTAACTTATACACATGGCATGATCTCATCTCTCGGAAGGGTCATATATTTTTGGTTTAAGAAAATCAGGATCGTTGATTGACTTTCGAGTTGTCCCATATAATATAGATTAGTACATACCACAACCAAATTTTCTGAAAACTTGATTATCTTCTATAATATGTGAAGATCTACCTTGTCTTTTATATTCTTAAATTTCTACTGATTTATTTAACTGAATAAAATAAAATTACAAAACAAATCATGATTTTCCTTAAAACTTGATATAAGCAGCATATATTCTTCAAAAAACCTATGAATTCAACAATAATGCATCAAATAATTAGTTCAATCAAGATCCAAATCAAAACTTGATTTACATCTTAACTAAAAGCCTCAAATATATTCTTTTAAAAAAGTGTAAATTCATCAATAATTTATCAGATAATTAGTACATCCCACACCCAAATCTTCTGAAAACTTGATTTATATCTCAACCATAAGCACCAAATATTCTTCAAAAAACCAGTGAATTCAAAAACAATCTATCAAATAATTAGTTCATTCAAGACCCAAATCTTTTAAAAACTTAATTTATATCTCAACTATAAAACTTGAGAATTCCACAACAATTTAGTAATTAGTACATTCAAAATCCAAACATACATAGTTTTGTTTTTGTTTTCAAACACAAACAATTTTTAACAATTAAATACACCTCATCTAAAAATTAACACAAAGTACTGCTACGTTTGATACTTCTGTATCAATAACATGAAACATTTTAATTAATTGAATGAATTAAAAATACCAGAAAAAATAGCGAATTTCCTTAAAACTTGATATAAGAACCATACATTCTTCAAAATACATGTGAATTAGACTTGGGTTTTTGAGAAAAGGCTTGCCTTAATATCTCTGATTGTGTATAATAGAAAATAAAATGGGTAGAAGTTATTAGTTTTGAAAAGAAGTTAACTTATACACATGGCATGATCTCATCTCTCGGAAGGGTCATATATTTTTGGTCTAAGAAAATCAGGATCGTTGATTGACTTTCGAGTTGTCCCATATAATATATATATACTAGTTATAACCCGTGCCCGAGGGCACTATACAAAAGTTGATCTATTTTTAATTAAACAAATAAATATAATGGGTTTCTTATTTTATCTTCTTATAATTTGATTTAATAATGCCCAATTCATTACATTTACAAAAATACATTAATAGAAAGATTATTTAATGAGTATGATAATTATAGTGAAACTTCTAAAATTTATATTCACATATTTTTCATTAGCATTGAGTAAATTTTTATATTAAAAAAATAAAAAAATATATAATTTAAAGAAATATAGAATAAACATTCATCAAGTCTATTCAATGAAAAATCTATTTTCAATTTCTTTGTATTGTATAATATTAATATTTTAGCAATGTAGGATCCTTAAATATATTTTAGTTAATATCTCGATTGACTAAGAAAGGAGTAGATTTAATAATTTCATAACTTATATATTCTTGAGTGAACTTGGGAGTGCTCAAATAGTTGTTACACAAATAGTAGTTGGTTGATATCTAAATCATAAGTCTATAACTGAATATTATGGGAATGTTCGATCTTTTAATCACATTATAGTTAAAATCGTGGTTTGCCAATGTTTGATCCTTTAATCAAATTTTGACTAATATTGCAATTGGCCAAGGTTGAGGTAGATTTGATAATTTTATAACTTTTATATTTTTGAGTGAGCCTAGGTTTGCTCAAATGCTTATGACACAACTGGGTTAACAATTGGTTGATATATAGAGTATAAGTCTATAATTTTATTGTAAGTAATAATTTGGTAAATAAACTTACATTAGAGAGAATAACTATTAGTTTGTCATTCTTGTATATATAACAATGTTCTACTATTTTAATTGATAAAAGCAAATAGTATCCAATGTTAAGAGTTAATCCTTAAAGCTACATTGAGTCGTTAAACTATTTACATATACCCTATATAAATAAAAACATGTGTTATTTCCCGCAAGATTATTTAGTATCTTATATTAATGTTTTTTTTGCAAATCAATGAAGTGCGTTACAATATTAGAAAACTTAAAACATAATTAGCCTTCACTAAATCTATAACCCTACATAATTTTTATTAGTCACAAAGAATCACGATCATAAAACAAAAGAAAGTTATTGTTGCTTTTGCTTAATATTAACATCCATATGGTTTTTGCATAGTCAGTAACTTTAGTTCATTCATTAATAAATTATCGAAAAAAATGTAACAAATAATTCCAGTTCACTTTAAGACAAAACTATGTTAATAAGACAAAACTACTAAAATAATATAACATAAAAAACTATATTGAGTAAGAAGCAATAGTTACCTTAAATGTGGAACATTTGAAAGAAAAAAATAGAAAACTTACAAAGTAGCAAATAATCATTATTTTAAAAATATATTAAATTATATTCAAATAAATATATAAAAATATGTGTAAATTTAACAACTACTTACTCAGAATAACATATTTTTTAAAGGTTAGACGATGCACAATTGATTTTATATTCAAATAAATATATAAAAATAAATGTAAATTTTACGTTTTGTACAAAAAATTTACATATTTGGTCATCCATGTCTCTAACTTAATTTGGTTAAAAAAATATAAAACTCATATATCATGTTAAGATATAATTGATTAGCATTAATGTAAATAAACACTAAGTATTTTTTCTACACAAATAATATTACTTAGTTAAAAACATTACATATATGGTCATCGATCTGTTAAATATAGAGAACACATAAATAAAATACGCAAGTGAAATTTGTTGTCCATGCATTAAAAACTTAAATAGTCTCATATATCTAACCAAAGAATATTTGACAATATAATTACAACACCTTAAAAAAATCTGATAATATTTCTTCCAATTAAAAATCTAACAATATAGTTACACATAAAGAAAACTTATATGAACATTTAAAAATCATTAAATTAGATTTCCATATACATATTTTAGAAATTTTAGTTCTCTAATATTATGAAAGATCCTCAAAAATGAATTTTGTACAAATGAATTTGTATTGCTTAGTTGATAACTAATATTAAAAAAAATTAACACAAATTATGTTTTTTACACAAATAATTTTACTTATTTGAAAAACATTACATATTTAGCCATTGATCCGTTAAATATAGAAAACTCATAGAATAAAATAAATATTTTGTAGTTAGGAAGGAAGTAGTGGTTGTAGTAGTTGGATGTATTATGGTTAGAATACATGTGGCAAGATCTAGATGGTTATAGATGTCATATATTTTTGCTCTAGATAAATCATGGCCACTCTTTGACTTTCGACTTGTCCCATATAATATAGATATATATATATATATATATATATATATATATATATATATATATATATATATATATATATATATTAAAGAAATTTAAATATTACATTATTATTTGGGTTTATATTGACGTTAATAGATGTTAAAATTCTATGTCCAATTACAAAAAAAAAAAAAAATCTTTTGAAATTTTTAATAACTAGAAACCTGTTTTATTAGAACTATTTCTTCTATTATGTTCTCACTAAAATCACGCTCTCTCCTCTCTTTAAAAATTACGTCCCTCTTCAAACCCTAGTTATAAGTTATTCTTCACTTTAATCGATTCAGTTTCCTTTACTAAAAATTCTTCCTTTTGATTTGGGGGTAAGATGAATCCATTCTCGGATGGATTTATTTCTCATAAATCTCGACTGGTATAATCCTTTTCCAAAAACTTTTGATAATAGGAAAAACCGCAAGTCTTACAAAATCTATTTTGAAGGAATGAAGAGTATAGCGAGCGGTGACATAAGTAGCATATTAGTACTTTAGATACAAGAAAAATTCTCAACCTCAAGTGTGCCAATTGACATCTTTCGGGATGTAAAACCTAGTTGTAATAAAGGAAGCATGTACGACATCACAAAACTAAACTTTCACAGAAAACAATATAGCAATCAAAGTTATACTCCTCAACATATCTGGATAAGTAAACCTATCTCCTGCTATAATTATATAAATAAGAATTATGATTTGTTTTGTGGGTTACTAAGAGTATTGATATGTTGATAAGCGTTATAGCTGCTCTATATAATATGAAGCGTATCCGTGAGTCATACACAAGAAGGCGTTTCAACTTCTCTCATCGACCTGGTTAGCCACTACTTTGGCATTTAACGCTGTTGATTATACGCTAGAGAATAATCATAATTGCACAGTTTTAATCAATCAATCCTATACTTTCAGTAATATTCATCTCTTTTATGACAATCTTATTTAATTTGGTAAATTTATATACCTCCTATCTAGAATGAATAGTCACTACATTGAGGAAAGCGTTAATATCTGTAATGAAGTGTGCCGTTTTAGATCTCATCGTAATGAGAAACTTGTTATGTGTTATGCGTTTCCCCATAGTGATAATTATACCTCTGTTAATTTTCAGATGGCCAACGATCTTTATCAAAATACTGTTTTTAATGATCAAAATACTGATTTTAATGATTAATTTGTTCTATAAGGATTCTATGTTGCATATTAGGTTTGTTGCTTATATGTACGCTTTTCTTTGGTTTAAAAAAGGTTTCAATGATAAGTATAGGGTGGTGGATTATAGTGAACATACAGAAACAGGAAGAGGCTTTACCTGCAGACCTAAATGGTGTAGAAGGCATTGCAAAGCGCGTGAAATATTTTCTGCTATATACTATTGTTTCACTCCCTCTCCTAGTTACAAGATGATAAATTTAATTAACTCAGTTTATCTAATGTATCACTCTTAATTCTTCATCAGATCACCTTGTATAAAATACAAGGAAAAGCTAAGGATCGATCCTCTTAATACGAAAAGTCTCATTAATACTTACATCATGAGTAAGAATTCTATCAGCACTATTATTAATATACCTCATATAAAAACCCTTAGTAATATACGAAGGGATGTCCAGACTGTCCCAAGACATCCGACGACCCACAATGACTACATTTTTTCAAAACTGCTAGGGAATACAGGCACCCCTGACAGTCTCGAATATTAGATCGGTCCTTGCTTGTTTCAAACCTAGGATAGTTGTTTTCTGCGAAAATATGTTAAGGGAGGTTGATTCCCAAGATATAGTCCGCCTTTTAGGTTTCGGTAATAGCTTTGTAGTTGACCTCATCGAAAAAACATTTCATTCAGATGGGTGTCTCATTTTGTGGCAAAAGTTTGTGTGTGTAGATGTCATCACCTTCTACCAGTCTTTTGTAATTCTACGTATTAATGATATCTGGTTCTTAATAGAGGTTCGTATACATGCACCTAATGATTTTGACGACTAGAAAAAAAATATGGGATGAGATCACCAACTTGAGCAAAGATATAAGAGAACCACGGCTCTTTAAAAAAAGAAGTTATTAATATTAATGTAGTATTTCAACTTGGTTTTTCAAGAGCCAATTATAGATTAATGCCTGTTAAAAAACTTATTTACACTACTCCCGCATTAGCCTCTAGCGACTAAATTTCCCGCGACTACTTCATGTAGTCGCTAAAGATAGGAGCATTCGCGACTACAAATCTCTAACGACTACATGGTATTTTTCGCGACTACCAAGTAGTCGTTAACAATGTTTGATTTTTTCGACTACATGCTGTAGTCGTTAATACGTATTAAGTAGTCGATAATGGTATTTAGTATTTTTTAATTATTTTCCAACCGCCAACGTGTAGTCGCTAGTGGGTTAATCATTTAACGACTACTTCATGTAGTCGTTAGTACTCATTTATAACGACTACAAGTGAACTTTTGGCGACTACTTATGTAGTCGCGAGTAGTGTAGCGTCTTTTCCAGCAATAAATTGCGAATTGCTTTACCCAATACACCATTATTATATAATTTCTCTTTCTTTCTCTCAAATCTCTCCCAATTTTTTTCCACAATTCATCATTAAAAATTATTCCAACACTTTGAAAAGCTTTCCCGGTTCAATCATCAAGTGGGACCGCATCAATTATCAATTTTTACTTCCAAACTTGCCAAAAGTAGGTATTTTTTGTTCCATAAAACTCTTTCAATATATCTTTTACTTTCATTCAATTGTGTAGTAAATGTTAAATAGTATCACTTATTAGGTATTTCAACACGTGGGCAAGTTTTCCCGGGTCAAACATCAACGTGGGGCCGCCTCAATTATCAATTTTCCCTTCCGAATTTGCCCAAAAGTATGTGTCTTTTTCATCCTTTCCTTAATTGATTACAATTCTATAGTTAATGCTAAATATATAATATCATTGTGTATATATCTATACTCATTTATTAATTTCATGTGAATTATAAATAATTATATTAAGTATATATATTTTTATATATATATATATATATATATATTTTTAAATATATATATATATTTATATATATATATATTTATATATATATAAAAATATATATATATATATATATATATATAAATATATATATATATATAAATATTTGTATGATATATTATTGTATGTTGCTATATTTTGTATGCTTTTAATGTTATATTTATGCATTTATTTGGTGATGTGATATTTCGTGTGCTTTTAATTTTATATTTATTTATTTAATCGGTGATGTAATAATTTTTTTCATTTCATATTTATTTATTTAATCGGTGATGTAATAATTTTTTTTTTTATTCATTTATGTAATCGGTGATGTAATAATTTTTTCTCGTTTTATTTTTATGTATTTATTTGGTGATGTAATAATTTTTTTTTTCATTTTATTTATGTTGTATTCTTTCATATTGTAATAGTTGACTATGGCTTCTGGTATTGATAAGAGTTGGATTGGTACGGCTCATAAAGTTTCGCGTGAATTCATTAAGGGGATAGAACCATTCCTTGCTTTTGCTGAAAAAAATAGACCTCCTGGTGAAGACACAATTTATTGTCCGTGTAATCAGTGTTCGAATTATCGTAGGTATACGGTTGAGAAAGTTAGGTCACATCTATTAGTGCATGGGTTTTTGGAGACGTATGATATTTGGACAAAGCATGGTGAGCCCGAGGATATTCTCGAGACTCGATATGAAGAAAATGAAATGTTGGATATATACGATGATTTGAGACCTAATTACGAGGTTGGTGGTCATTCTGGTGACACCGAGATCACAGACTCGAACAGTACAGCTCGTGACAAATTCGAAAAGATGTTTTCCGATTTAGAGACCGAGTTATACCCTGGTTGTGATGTCATGAGTTCATTAAATTTCATTGCGAAGCTAATGCACGTGAAGGTCAAGAACAAGTGGTCTAACACGTCTTTCACCGAGTTGCTTCAGCTATTATGCCGTGTGTTGCCCAAACCTCATACGTTGCCCGATTCATACGAGGCGTGCAACAAGAAGTTAAAAAATTTAGGTATGGGTTACGAGACCATCGATGTTTGCGTGAACGATTGTGCTTTGTTTTACAAGGAAAATGCTTCCCTTGAAAAGTGTCCAGTATGTAATGAATCCAGATGGGACCCGAAGAAGGGTCTGAAAGTAGCGCATAAGAAACTCAGATATTTCCCGATTGCCCCTAGGCTGCAGCGACTTTACGCTTCGAGGCACACTGCCGAAAATATGATCTGGCACCAAACAGGGAAGAATACAGATCCAGATTTGTTGCGTCATCCAGTTGACGGAGATAGTTGGAAGAGATTCGTTCAGTTAAATCCCGAGTTTGCTAGTGAACCTCGACTTTGACCATAAACACTCAACTTTGACTCTAAACACTTAACGTTGACCATAAACACTCAACTTTGACTCTAAACACTCAACTTTGACTCTAAACACTCAACTTTGACTCTAAACACTCAACTTTGACCATAAACACTCAACTTTGACCATAAACACTCAACTTTGACCATAAACACTCAACTTTGACTCGAAACACTTAAGGTTGACCATAAACACTCAACTTTGACTCTAAACACCTAACGTTGACTCGAAACACTCAACTTTGACTCTAAACACTCAACTTTGACTCTAAACACTTAACGTTGACCATAAACACTCAACTTTGACTCTAAACACTCAACTTTGACTCTAAACACTCAACTTTGACTCTAAACACTCAACTTTGACCATAAACACTCAACTTTGACCATGAACACTCAACTTTGACCATAAACACTCAACTTTGACCATGAACACTCAACTTTGACTCTAAACACTCAACTTTGACCACAAACACTCAACTTTGACCATGAACACTCAACTTTGACCATAAACACTCAACTTTGACCATAAACACTTAACTTTGACTCTAAACACTCAACTTTGACTCTAAACACTCAACTTTGACCATAAACACTTAACTTTGACTCTAAACACTCAACTTTGACCATGAACACTCAACTTTGACCATGAACACTCAACTTTGACCATAAACACTCAACTTTGACCATAAACACTTAACTTTGACTCTAAACACTCAACTTTGACCATGAACACTCAACTTTGACCATGAACACTCAACTTTGACCATAAACACTCAACTTTGACCATGAACACTCAACTTTGACTCTAAACACTCAACTTTGACCACAAACACTCAACTTTGACCATGAACACTCAACTTTGACCATAAACACTCAACTTTGACCATAAACACTTAACTTTGACTCTAAACACTCAACTTTGACTCTAAACACTCAACTTTGACCATAAACACTTAACTTTGACTCTAAACACTCAACTTTGACCATGAACACTCAACTTTGACCATGAACACTCAACTTTGACCATAAACACTCAACTTTGACCATAAACACTTAACTTTGACTCTAAACACTCAACTTTGACCATGAACACTCAACTTTGACCATGAACACTCAACTTTGACCATAAACACTCAACTTTGACCATAAACACTTAACTTTGACTCTAAACACTCAACTTTGACCACAAACACTCAACTTTGACCATGAACACTCAACTTTGACCATAAACACTCAACTTTGACCATGAACACTCAACTTTGACTCTAAACACTCAACTTTGACCACAAACACTCAACTTTGACCATGAACACTCAACTTTGACCATAAACACTCAACTTTGACCATAAACACTTAACTTTGACTCTAAACACTCAACTTTGACTCTAAACACTCAACTTTGACCATAAACACTTAACTTTGACTCTAAACACTCAACTTTGACCATGAACACTCAACTTTGACCATGAACACTCAACTTTGACCATAAACACTCAACTTTGACCATAAACACTTAACTTTGACTCTAAACACTCAACTTTGACTCTAAACACTCAACTTTGACCATAAACACTTAACTTTGACTCTAAACACTCAACTTTGACCATGAACACTCAACTTTGACCATGAACACTCAACTTTGACCATAAACACTTAACTTTGACTCTAAACACTCAACTTTGACCATGAACACTCAACTTTGACCATGAACACTCAACTTTGACCATGAACACTCAACTTTGACCATAAACACTCAACTTTGACCATAAACACTTAACTTTGACTCTAAACACTCAACTTTGACTCTAAACACTCAACTTTGACTCTAAACACTCAACTTTGACCATAAACACTCAACTTTGACTCTAAACACTCAACTTTGACTCTAAACACTCAACTTTGACTCGAAACACTTAACTTTGACTCGAAACACTTAACTTTGACTCTAAACACTTAACTTTGACCACAAACACTTAACTTTGACTCGAAACACTTAACTTTGACTCGAAACACTTAACTTTGACTCGAAACACTTAACTTTGACTCGAAACACTTAACTTTGACTCGAAACTTGCATAATTGTTTAGTGTTTAGTTTATTTTAAATGTTTATTTGGTATTGAATTAAAATATTGCATAATTGTTTAGTGTTTAGTTTATTTTAAAAAAAAAAAAAAAATTATCTAGCGACTACATTTAACTTATAGCGACTAGTTCTTGTACATGAACTAGTCGCTAATGATTCTTTAGCACTAGCGACTACAATGTAGTCGCTAGACGTCGAAATAAATTCCCCAAACCCATGGCGGTCAGTTTTCCCGCCCCCTCAATGTACACGCGTTTTACTTTTCACTCTAGCGACTACATTGTAGTCGCTAAAGACTCGTTGACGTGGTCAATATTCATTCTAGCGACTACTTTTTTTGATCTAGCGACTACAAAAAGTAGTCGCTAGAAAAAAAACCCTATATCTAACCCGAGAGCTCCATTTTCAGTCTTATTCTTTCTTCCAAAACTCAAAAAAACGAGAGCTCCATTAAAAAACCACTCCAAGGGCCGATTCTAGCATCAAATCTTCAACAAAGGTAAGCAAATCCAACACCATTTATCATTCTATTCCATTTTTACTCTTAGATTAAGCTTTTTTCCTCCATTTTTACATTTCTAATTAAATTTTTTTTGTTTGTGTTTCAATCCGAATCTAAATGGCATGGATTCAACACCAAATCAACTCCAATTTCATCCAAAAAGGTTAGTATTTCAACCAATTTTTGATTTTTAATTTTCATGTCAATTTTTTTTGGTTTTTTTTCTTTGATGATTACATGTTATTATTAATTCCGAATATAGTAGGGTGTAATTAGAGTGTTCTATGAATTGTTTAAACGAAAAATTGATGTTAAAACCCTTAAAAAAATAGTTTTTGAAAGCTAATTAAATTTTTTCCATTTTTTTGGTGTATGATTGTTAAATCCGAATATAGTAGGTGTTATTAGTGATTCATTTTTGTTATTTTGAGCATGTAATTCATGGTTTATGATGAAAAATTAATTATGATGATTTATTGATATTTTTGTTAATTTTTGTTATCATTCTTAGTAAATTTTAGATTTTAAAAGTGCAAAAATTATGTTAAAAAATGTGTTAGAATGAAATTGTGTTAAAAATTGTGTTAAAAATAACTTAGGGACCTTTAGGCAATTTAAAAAAAATTATGATAGGGACTTTTATGCAATTTAAAACTACATATGGACTTTCATGACATTTAAAAATATTTAGGCATTTTTATGCTATTTAAGAAAATTAAATATGGACTTTAGGGACTTTTATGCAATTTACAAAAATATTTATGCAATTTTAGAATAATTAAATAAGGACTATTATGCAATTTAAAAAAATATATAGGAATATGTATGGAATTTTTAACAAATAAAATATGGATTTTTATGCATTTTTTAAAAATAAAGGGAATTTTATGCAATTTAAAAAAATATAGGGAATTTAGTTTATTTTATTTATGATTGTAATAATTTATTTAATTTTATTTTCATGTTTTTTATTTTTTGTGATGTAATAATTTAGTATTTTTTATGTTATTTTTTATTCCGTATTTTAATTAATCTATAAATTGCTAGATGGCCGATGTGATGTCACGACACCACGAAGGGGACGGTGGGGGTAGGGACCCAAGCCGGAATCCTAACCGGAACCTAGCCGACTGTGCAAACCAGCCAGGTAAATAAACAAATCCAGTTAAATACTTTGTTAAAAAATAGAGTCACTAATAATTAATCTAATGTTAAAACAGATCCCCCTAGACGGAGAACAAGGGGTGGAGGTGCCTTGAAGACTGCGATGAAGGCATTGAAGGAAGTTGGGTGGCCTTTGCCAGTCAACTTTTGTGCGTTAGACGACACGTGGAGTCCTTCGGGCAAGTACGGGCACCACGTTTCTCAAGTTATTGGAATCGCAGTACGAGAGAGGATTCCGCCCTATCACCCGTTTTGGAGAAAGGTGCCGGAGGCGGACAAAAAAGCTGTTATTAAGAGATTATCGGTATTTAATTTAACTGTTAATTTATTTTTTAACTTAATTTATTATTCTTTTTTAAATTTAAATAATGTATTTTTTTTTACAGAAATATTTTAACATAAATGATTGGAAAAAGAGGAAAGATTGTAACAAGATTTTTGGGAATTTGGACGATACAATGAGGATGAGGTTTAAGGATTACAAATACAACGTGAAGAAGTATTATTGGAAAAAGGGTATAAAGCCGGATTGGTTGTCAGATGAGGTGTGGGCTAAGTGCTGCGAGTATTGGAGTTCAAGAAAAGCTAAGGTAAAATCTTGATGATTTTTAATTTTAGTATATATTTAAAATTATAATAGTTTGTAATAATAATTGAATTTTATATTTTTTCAGAATCAAGCAAAAGAGAATAAAAAGAATCGAGAAAAGCAGAAAAACAAGAGTGGAGCGGGGTCGAGGAGGTATTCCCGAACTCGGGATATGCTATACGAGGTAATTTTTTATTTAAGTAATTTTTTTTATTAATTTATAATTTATTTTGAATATTCTTTATTTTATTGAAACAGGGTGAAGAATTAATCCCGGGAGGGCATCTGGTGATAAGGGACGAGTCTACCCAACAAGACATCCCGATTCCGCCTATGGGTGCGTTTTACGAGGTGGTGGGGAAGACAAAGAAGACGAAAGAGTGGAGGTCGGTGGGGTACGAAAGAGCCGATGTAAGTTATTCTTTATTAGATTGTTTTAATTATTTTTTTCATTTATTATCAAATTTAATTGATATATTGTTTTTTATGTAACAGAAATTGCTCAAGGACGCGATGAAGGAGAAGGTGACTCAAAGTCAATCAGAGTCAGGCGATTGGGGAGGAATGAGTCAGAAGGAGCAAGTCGATTACGTGAGGAAGACCGCGAAGGAGGTTGGGTCACCGAAGAGGAGCTTTATTCCGGGCATTGGCCGTCCGGGAAAATCGAAAAACAAGGCTAAGACTACTCCAGCCCGGAACGAGCAACACGAGGAGATGATGGCGGCTATTAACGAGCTCCGAGTGTCCAGCGGTCTTCCCCCATTCCCCCGCCCTGAAGATTCTACTAGCACCGCGCCTGCAGCTTTCTCGATGGCTACTGTGAATGATGCCATCGCATACGTTAATCAGTTGAGGGCGGATAAAGGCGAGACCCCCTTCCAGCCTATGAGTGCGGGCCCCACTCCTCCTAGCGATGACTCAGAAGACTCAGACGATGATAGTAGTAGCAGCGGTGAAGATGTTGATATGGATGTTGATTTGGATGAAGATGATTACGTGCCCGGGAATGAGGAGGACCTCTATAGACGCCGAGGATTTTAGTGATGTTTTAATTATTTTATTTTGAGACTATTCGGATTATTTGGGTTTGTATTAAGACTTTATTTCTTTTTTTGGTGACTTATGTAATGATTTAATGTTTGGTGACTTTTACCTGGCTTGACCAGGTTTGACTTTGACCTGGCTTGACCGGGTTTGAATTTGGTTTAATTTTATATTTTAATTAATTATTTAGAATTGTTAATTTTATATTTTAATTAAATTAATTATTTAGAATTGTTAATTTTATTATTATTTTAATATTTTTTATTTTTAAAAAAAAATAAAAAAATATGATTTTCGAATATTTTTTAATTACAGTAATGCAATTAAAAAAAATTCGAAAATTGTGTTTTTTTATTTTTTTTAAAAATAAAAAATTATTATTAACGACTACATTGTAGTCGTTAATGAATAATAATAGTAGTCGCCAAATCATTAGTAACTAACGACTACATTGTAGTCGTTAGTGTTGTCCACTATTGTCGACTACAAAGTAGTCGCTAGTAATGGCGTTCTCTAGCGACTACTACGTAGTCGTTAATATGGACCCAAGCTCTAACGACTACGTATTGCCCAGTAGTCGTAAGGGTTACGTTCTAACGACAAGATTCTAGCGACTAATTTCTAGCGACTACTTGTAGTCGCTAGAACCTTGATCCCACATCTAGCGACTACTTTTTTAAATTCTAGCGACTACTCATGTAGTCGCTAGAAGCTTGACGCGGAGTAGTGTTAGAAAAAGGTACCTAGAATAAAATACTTTATAGAAAACAACCCTACCCCAAATTACCCCTATAATTAACAATTAAAAAAAAGAAATTAGAAAAAACAAAACAAAAACTAATAAATGCACGCGCGCGTCCGTTAAATTTATTTAAAATCGTCATAACTAGTTCTAGAAAAATCAAAAAAATAAAAAATTTATATATTTTGATAAATCAAATTAATATTTATGTCTATAATTTTTTTGGAATTTTTTGATTTTTTCTGAATTTTTTTTAATTTTTTTTTCGCAGTCACGGAATTCATGTTTAAAACATGGAATTCCATGCTGCGTAAAATTTCAAACAGTGAATTTCATTTTTTGAACATGGAATTTCATGTCTGTGAAAAAAAATAATTAAAAAAAACAAAAAAAAAAGAAACAAAAACATCAAAAAAACATCAAAAAAAAATCCAAAAAAACCGTAGACGTAAATATTAATTTGCATTATCCAAAAATGCAAATTTTTGATTTTTTTGATTTTTTTTAATTAGTTGTAACGATTTCAAATTTTTTTTTACAGACGCGCGCGCGTGTGTGATGGAATTAGTAGTATTAGGTGGTTGTGGTGGTTGTGGTTGTTGTGGGGGTGGTGCTTGCTGTGGTGGTGGTTGTGGTAGTTGTAGTGGTGATTAAATACATGGTGGTGGTGGAGGTACCCTATTATTTGTTTAATATTTAAAAATCAATATTATATTAAAATAAAATAATATATTTAATAATAAGGGTAGTAAAGGTATGAAAAATATAAAGGGAATGTTTTCTATAAATGATTACTTCATTAGCCATTTTTTTATAAAATAAATTTTTAAAGGCTTAAAAAAATAATTAGAAAGCTTAATAAGAATGTTATCAACAATAACCCTTTATTTAAATTGCATTCAACTTGTTGTATTACCTGTGGACATACAAATATAAATACAAGCACAAAAATGTAAATAAATGGGTAGACTTTAAAATTGCGATATTCACTTTGATTTGTATGTATCTGCTTCAATATTTTGGGTTTCAGATGGTCGCATGATAGACTTTGATTTTTTAATGTAGTTTTACCTATTTGGTACTCCTAATTTTTGTCCCTTTAGAGGTTGACTTTAATGTAGTTGCCTAAAGTAATTGAGGATATATCCTTTAGATGTAGCTCATTCTTGAATCAACATAATGCTTCGTTAGTAAATCCAATCCAGTCTAACAATTCACCACCTTTGGACTGCACAAACAAAATCATATAACATAAACAAACTTGCAATTCAGTAATTATCTAAACCCAATCGTGCAAATAGATAGAACCACAACTTCTTTCTACAGGTTATACAAAAAGTCCATGGATCAAAGGTACAATTAGATAGAACTATGTCATAAAACAAAGGGTAAATCTCACGGGAAGCCCCTTAACTTTCGCCAAAGTGCGGTATCCGCCCCTGATCTCTTACGTTTTACCCTTTCCCGCCCTTGATGAACAAATTTTTTTGGGATGCCGTTAGACATTTTTCCATTTTTCTGTCAATTGACCGTTAGTCAACGCCACATGGCGCCATGTCACCGCTACCTCAGCGCCACCTCACCGCCAACCATCTTTGTCCGTAATTTTGTAAAAAAAAAAATCCATTGAATGTTTGAATGCTTCAAACCTTCAAAATTAGAGGAAAAATAAAAAATACCGTAAATTCTAACCTGTCCAATTTCCACTTGAATTACATGAGGAGTAAACCCCACTTCAGTTGTTTCACCTGATCAAATTAAACATAATTGACCAAAATTGAACAAAATTAAACAAACTTAAAGAAAAATAACTAAAAAGGAATATTAAGTATTTGGTAAAGAATTTACCTAGAGCATCTAGTTGTTTCTTTCCAGAACCGGGAGGCCTGCCACGACGTTTTCCAGAAGGCTCAGACGAGGGGGTGGTCCCACCACCACTTCCGCCGGAATAATCAGGAGCTCCGGGGGTGATAGGTGGAGGAGAAAGGGCTAACCCAATGTTATTTTCAGGAGAGTATTTCTTGACCTGCCACGCTTCTTTCTAGCCGGCTCAATGATGAACCCAGAACCGGAGCCGCCGGCATGAGGAGATCCATCAGAGTATTCCATCGTCTGCTGAGAAGCAGACCCAGAATTCACCATGGAATTGTAAGGAAAGCGATCCGAATTCGAATTGGGATTCTGAGAATAACCTTCATTCTGTATCTAAGATGGGTTCAAGTGAATAAAATACATTAGATGATGTACATGAGGAAGTTAATTCCGAGGGTATAAATGTAAATCCTTCTAGTTTAACATCGTTACAGCAACCAATTCCCAGTAGCATATAATAAATAGTGAATGGACCTTAGAAGATTAGTTATTGGATCGAATCAAAATGTTCTCGATTTGGGTTTTGTCTTAGTTTCTAGCAAAAGAAAAAAACCATTTTTTAGTTAGCTGATTTGAATTGATGAATGTTTGTTATGAATTTTTTTAGTTTTCCTTGTTGAAGGTTTGAAGCATTCAAACATTCAAAATATTTTTTTATAAAGTTAGGGATAAAGACGGTTGGCGCTGAGGTGGCGGTGACATGGTACCATGTGGCGTTGACTAACGGTCAATTGACAAAAAAATGGAAAAAGGGCTAACGGCGTCACAAAATACGTTCATCAAGGACGGGAAAGGGTAAACGTAAGATCGGGGACGGATACTGCACTTTGGCGAAAGTTAAGGGGTTTTCCCTGGGCTTTACCCTAAAACAAATAAGATAAGGGAATCAGAGAGTACCACAGTCCAAGGATTGTTTGTACGTAAGAACCATGGCATAATAGGGAGACAAATTTCTGTTAAACAATTCCTCCAAGAATTTTTCCATCGGTGCGATGAATTCCATCACCTTGATGAATCCCGTCACCCCAATGAATCATTTCACCTTGATGAATCCCGTCATCCTGATGAATCCCATAAATTTAACTTAAATTCCCACCAATTTTTAAAAAATATAGATATTAATCCCTACAAAAATAGCTTATTGCCCCCTAAAATTTTGAGAGAAAAATATACTCACTTATCTTGAAAATAGAATAATTTTTCCGAACATAAATTTAAGTAGAACCAAAATACACAACAAAAAAAAGATCATATAAGGAATTATATAGTCTAACCTTAAAATGACTAGTCAAGTCAATAATGAAATGTTATGACCATCGATCCGCAGTATATTTCATTTTGCCCAATCTATAAAAATGGTTACGATACTATTAAAATCAATAACTACATTTTAACAAAATACAAGGTTGGTAATTAACACTCGTAAAAATCATTTAAATAAATTTAAATTTACCGTTAATACATTATTTTTTTCTAAAATTCCACAATTTTCTTATTTTATATTAATTAAAAAAATATTCCTACCATCCTATTTCACTATTAGGCCCCAATTCAAAACAAAATCTATGGTAATCTTTGATAAATTGACTTTGTATTAAAATTTATTTAAATATAACAAAAAGTAAATCTAATCTAAAATATATAATAGAAAATTAAATATGAAAAATTTAAATTATTACATTTGAAAAGATAAATAAAAATAATTTTGTTCAAACTGGATTGCGCATATGTTCAAAAAAGTTACAAAAGATAATTTAAAGTTTCAAAAAAATTAAAATAATTTAAGTTATTCAACCGTCGTTTATGATATTGAAGAAATGATAGATAATGATTATCGATAAAAAGGGAAAAAATCAATTACCTGTGGAGAAGAATTATCATTTAATTGACCGGTTTGATAAAAAAATCTGGTTGAACGGAATGATATAGGAGTTTGGTTGAGCGGCGGATTTTTGGAGTGTTGATAGAAAGAAGATGGAGATAAATGTGAGATAGTGTTTGAGAATGATATTCTTTATATATATATATATATATATATATATATATATATATATATATATATATATTAAATAAATTTAAATATTACATTATTATTTGGGTTTATATTGACGTTAATAGGTGTTAAAATTCTATGTCCAATTGTAAAAAAAAATCTATTGAAAATTTTAATAACTAGAAACCTGTTTTATTAGAACCTCTTTCTTCTATTATATTATCACTAAAATCACGCTCTCCCCTCTCTTTAAAAATTACGCCCCTCTTCAAACCCTAGTTATAAGTTATTCTTCACTTTAATTGATTAAGTTTCCTTAACTAAAATTTCTTCCTTTTGATTTGGGGTAAGATGAATCCATTCTCGGATGGATTTATTTCTCCTAAATCTCGACTCTATAATCCTTTTCCAAAAGCTTTTGATAATTAGGAAAAACCGTAAGTCTTACAAAATCTATTTCGAAGGAATGAAGAGTGTAGCGAGCGGTGAAATCGGAGTAGCATATTAGTACTTTAGATACAAGAAAAATTCTCAACACTCAAGCGTGCCAATTGACATCTTTCGGGATGTAAAACCTAGCTGTAATCAGGATAAAGTAAGCATGTACGACATCACAAAACTAAACTTTTACAGAAAACGATACAGCAATCAAATTTATACTCCTCAACATATCTCGATAAGTAAACCTATCTCCTGCTATAATTATATAAATAAGAATTATGATTTGTTTTGTGGGTTACTAAGAGTATTCATATGTTGATAAGCGTTATATCTTCTCTATATAATAGGAAGTGTATCCCAGAGTCATACACAAGAAGGCGTTTCAACTTCTCTCATCGACCTGGTTAGCCACTCATTTGGCATTTAACTTAGCTGTTGATTATACGCTAGAGAATAATCATAATTGCACAGCTTTAATCAATCAGTCCTATACTCTTAGTAATATTCATCTCTTTTATGACAATCTTATTTAATTAGGTAGGTTTATATACCTCCTATCTAGAATGAATAGTCACTACATTGAGGAAAGCGTTAATATTTGTAATGAAGTGTGCCGTTTTAGATCTTATCGTAATAAGAAACTTGTTACGTGTTATGCGTTTCCCAATAATGATAATTATACCTCTGTTAATTTTCAGATGGCCAACAATCTTATCAAAATATTGTTTTTAATGATCAAAATACTGATTTTAATGATTAATTTGTTGTATAAGGATTTTATGTTGCATATTAGGTTTGTTGCTTATATCCACGCTTTTCTTTGGTTTAGAAAAGGTTGCAATGATAAGTACACTGTGGTGGATTAATAGTGAACATATAGAAACAGGAAGAGGCTTTACCTGCAGACCTAAATGGTGTAGAAGGCATTGCAAAGCACGTGAAATATTTTCTGTTATATACTATTGTTTCACTCCCTCTCCTAGTTACAAGATGATAAATTTAATTATGAACTCAGTTTATCTAATGTATCACTCTTAATTCGTCATCAGGTCACCTTGTATAAATACAAGGAAAATCTAAGGATCGGTCCTCTAAATATGAAAAGTCTCATTAATACTTACAACATGAGTAAGAATTATATCAGCACTATTATTAATAAACCTCATATAAAAACCCTCAGTAATATACGAAGGGATATCCGAACTGTCCCCAAGACGTCCGACGACCCACAATGACTACATTTTTTTAAAACTGCTAGGGAATACAGGCACCCCTGACAGTCTCGAATATTATATCAGTCCTTGCTCGTTTAAACCTGGGATAGTTGTTTTCTGCAAAAATCCGTTAAGGGAGGTTGATTTCCAAGACATAGTCCGCCTTTTTGGTTTCGGTAATAGCTTTGTAGTTGACCCCATTGGGAAAACATTTCATTCAGATGGGTTTCTCATTTTGTGGCAGAAGTTTGTGTGTGTAGATGTCATCACCTTCTACCAGTCTTTTGTAATTCTATATATTAATGATATATGGTTCTTAATAGAGGTTCGTATACATGCACCTAATGATTTTGACGACTAGAAAAAAAATATGGGATGAGATCACCAACTTGAGCAAAGATATAAGAGAACCATGGATGATCATTCGTGACTTCAATGATATCCTTAATATAAATGAAAAATGTAGTTTGACTCCAGCTAATCATGACAATATCAACGAATTTAAAAATTTTAAGATACAAAATTCTCTTATTGATATTGATTTTAAATGGTTTTACTACACCTGGTCTAATAGAAGAGCGGGTGATAAGCTTGTTGATATAAAATTGGATAGAGTACTAGCTAATTACGATTGGATGGAAATATTTTCGAGAGCTCAAGTATCTATACCCCCGGCAATCGGGTCAGATCATTCACCACTCATTTTACATTATGACATCAATATGAAGCATAATGCTAAAAAAATTAGGTTTGAATCGTTCTGGCATGATGATATTAATTGCAAGAACACTGTGGAGAAAGCTTGGAACATTCAAAGAATTACCCCACCATTACCGAACTTTATATCTAAAAGAAATAATACAATACAAGATTTGAAGAGATGTAGTAGAAACACCTTTAAGTATCATGAAATGCAAATAAATTTGTTGCAAAATAGACTTACAACAATAAATAACTCTACGCCTAATGATGCACTCATACAAGAAGAAAAAGATATCAAATCCCAAATTAAGTTCGAGTTTGAATTTGAAGAGAAATATTGGGCAGATATTTCGAGACAAAACTTGTTAACCTTCGGGGGGGAAACGTGAATTTTTTTCACATGTCAACTATCTAGAGAAGGAATTTTCACAGAGTTAGTAGGATTAAAGATGACCAGGGTATATGAAAAAGAAGACATGGAAGAAGTAAAATATTGTTTCCAAGAATTCTATACATCCTTATTTAAAGAACAAGAAGCCAGCCCAAGAGGGCGTTGGTGAGTTGGAAAGATCAAATTCATGAACGGATTGCATATTTGAAGTTTAGTGATGGTTCATATAGACATAAGAATGGAGAATTCAAATATTCTGCCGTGACATGCGACAAGTTTGGGTGGAAAGAATTGAGAAAGAGATATCTCTTTTATGCTTCAGCCATGGTTCGAGAATTTTATGAAGAGCTGGCCTTTGCGAATGAAGATGCGATTGAAGTTAGAAGGAAGATTGTTCCTTTCTCAATAGAGCGTATTCGTGAGTTATATAAACTACCAAACTTGAAGGGTCCATGCAAATACCATGAAACGATTAGTGATGAGAACTTCGAGCAGTGTAAATTAGTTTATTCAGTAGTGTATATTAGTTTATTTTCAATATAGAGTCTTTTTGAGCCGTGGGGACACGAATTGTTTTTGAGTTTGGGGTGGGGTACTCGTTGTTCTCAATCCCGGTTTATGTGTTACATGTTTTATCGCTTTCTAAAAAAAATTAAAAAAAAAATTAGTTTAACGAATGATTTGAGTGTAAAGTTTGTTGAATAGCCCCAAAAGCAAACTTTTTGTGAATTAATGATAGGAAATAGTAGACCTTATAGTTGGTGCATGACTCCCTTGAATGCAAGCATACACTAGATTGTAGATAGGAAAAATTAACAAACAATGCAAAAGAAGTAAGCTTGAACTTCGTAAGAATGAGTGGTGTGTAGAACGTGAGATCTAAAATATTTGGAAACCACTTAAATATGAACTAAAGGTAAGAATGGAGTGACACTACGTAGCTAGGAAGATGATAGAGACAATACTTTGATAGCCACTTGAGCCTTTTAGCTTTCTAACCGAAAATTAATGCTATATCCTTACCATCCCCGTCTTTAAGCCTTTAAGCCTTTCTTTTGTTGCAACAATATAAGCCTTATCCATTAGTTTATAGGATTCTCCATATAACCAGCACTTGAATCAAAACCCTGAGACTTGTTGTCTCTAGAGCTTGAGTTTGGGGTGGTGGGTTTCATCATGGGAGATTACATTGGGTGGGAATTTTATGTGTTTTTATCTTGGTGGTGGGGGAAAAGGTGTGATAAAATAATAGATAAATAAAGATAATAATAAAGAGCACACACCCTTGAGAACCACGGAACTCACTGCAAGTATCACAGATCATTTGCAAGTTTTAATGATAAGTCAAGTTCGTTCGCAGGGATTTAATCTGTTAGATCTACTTGTATTAAATAGGTGTACATGAATTTATATGTTTAGAATAAAATATAAGATAAGATGAATAAATGTCTAACACGAATAAATAAATAATGCAAATAAATAACTATGAATGTAAGTCAAATAAATTAGGGTTACTAATATGAGTCTATTACTACGTTTTTATTCTAATCTGTCACACATTGAGCATTATATATTAAACAGGATTCTAAATAATGAGTGATGGTTAAATCAAACCTTTATGGCTATCTAGTTAGGCAAGGGATCAAAACTAGACGATTATGTGGTGTTGTCAATAACTAAGAATAGTCATAAGATTGGCCAAATATAGGGCTGTAACAATTAGTCAAAACACATAATAACAATATACGCCAAGCTCAAATCAATTAAAATAACAAATAGTATTATAAATTTTAAAGACAAAGTAATAACCCAACAATTAAAAGTAATACTTACAGAATAAAAGTTTAGAAATATGATGAAGCCACAAATCTATAGCTAATTACCCTAAATATAGAGAAGGTGAGATGTAGAAGAGGAGTTTGTCACTCTCCAACTTCTTGCTTCTTATCTTCCCCTATAGGTCAGCTTGCTTCTTGGATGAATAGCTTGATACTAAGGATGAATATTAAATTAAAGAACTAAACTATTATTTACAACTGAGAAAATACAAGCAAGGACTAAGCCTATACTTAGCACTGAGCAAGAACATGTTTACAAAGGTATAAGGATGTATTTATAGGTGTTTAGGAAGACCTAATTCGTTTTCTTGAAGGAGAAGGAAAGTAATGGACTCCTAGCCCAACTCAAATTCATAGGTAGATAAGGATAATTACTGCTGACTTATTTTTACCATATCTTCTTCGTTACTGAACCATTTTTGACCCATAAGATATCAAAAGAATCCTCAAGGAATTATCTATCTCCCTATGAAAGGGGTCTTCCAGTATCGGCTCGTTTTTGGAGTTATCATCACGTCTTTAGACGTACCTGCAGAAATTCAGATTTATTTGGTAGCTTTTCCTTTTCCTAATTGAACTTTGTTTCTTTCTATCTCTATATTTATTCAAGATCTTCTTTCCTTATCTTTTGAATTGACTTGGCATTTAGTTTATTTCCATATTATCTTTAAAACTTCACACTAAATAAATAATTAAACCCAATATGCTCTAAAAATAATAATTAATCAACTCAAGACTAGAAATAGGAAAGTGCAATATTTAATGAGAAAATCGACTAAAAGACTTCCTAAAACACTAAAAATGATGTCTCCAACTAATATTAAATCATCACAAATAAGGAGACATCACTTGGCGCAGTTTTGATGATATATTAATTGTAACCCTTTTTCTCGTCTTTGAAAAAAAAAAGAGACATGACAACTCACATCAAAATGGGTGTCATGGGTATCTTACAAAAAAATGAGTAAATTAAGAAAATAAAGTAACCGGCAAGCAGAAAGTTTTTGGAAATCGTCATGAAAGATTATTGGGTTATGTGGGGACTCTTAATTAGTGCGTCAAGTGGGTTGAGTGAGAACATATTCGAGTGTAAACTCAAGATCTAGGACGGTATGTTGATGATTAGTGAGGAGCGAGCCAAAAGCTCACTTCATATTTCCCAAATATACATATCACACCGTCCCTAAGTCTATGTTAGAATTGTGAAGGCCTCATAATTCTTAGGTACGTAGTGGAATAACAATTTTTCCAAAAAGGAGTAAGTGAGTGGAGCGTTCGAAAGAAAGTAAGGATCGATGACCACCCTATAGTGACCATCTCAAGCTAAGTATCGATGGTAACCTTCTAGCATTGTGAAGTGATTTTAGACTTGAAATTATCTATGTGTTTGATTTTTAGGATAGGCGTATGTGTGCATTAGTTCTTAGGTTGTACTATATGAGATTTATTTTTAAATTTTGCTTTGGTATCATTCTTTGGATTCCACATTTGCTTCGTAACTTAAACCTCTAATTTTGTTCTTACTTTGTCGAGACGACAAAGCTTTGAGTTGGGGGTCTTTATGTCTCCCGTTTTGTGATAGAAAAATCCCTTCATGAGACATCATTTTAGGTTTAAAGGACCGATTTACTTGATTAATATTCGTATTTTGCTATAATGCATTTTCTTCACCCATTTTGGAATTATTTGTACTTTTAGAGCTTTTGTGTGCTCAGTGTGAAGTTCTTAGGTATATGGATAGTAGGAGGTACCAAGAAGAATAGAATACGTGAATATTCAAGTCCAAGAACAAAGAAAAGCGTTGAAAGAATAAAAGAAATCTCTTTGGTGAGAGTGAAGTCGTCACTTGTTTCCATTTTCGGGGCTAATCGGTTAGGATTCAAACTTAGTCGTTCAAATGAAAGTTATGGGCCTTGAAGCTAGTGAAATTTAAGAAGGGATAATCGGTTAGGATTCAAACTTATTCGTTCAAATGAAAGTTGTAGGCCTTGAAGCCAGTGAAATTTGAGAAGTGGAATCAGTGGATTTGGACTTACAATGCAAAAGTTATGTTCGGTTTACTGAAGTGGTGCAGTGCTATTACGAATTAATTCAAACGAATTTTGGTCTTTTTAATCACTTACTTAAACCCATATGGGCCAAGTCTGTTTTATACCTCTATATAAGGATTATTTGACCTTATTAATCAGAACACTTCATAATATATCATATTTTGAGAGAGGGAAAAAGCTGCAACGCTTGGAAGCAAGGTCCAGAAGCTGGAGAAGAAGGCTAACACCATTCTTCCTCAACCAAAGCTCGAATCATTCCACCCTTAGGTTAATTATAGTTTATTTTCTATTTTAGGAAGTATGATGTCATTTATTTTTATTATTTTTCTTTATTTAATTATGAGCTAAACAATTAATACTTGAGAATCGCATTTATGGGATGAACCCTAGTTTTCTAATTTAAAGTTTTTTGAATTTAGGATTGTTTTAATTGAAATTAGGTTGAGTATTTCATATTGATTATATTCTTATGCTTGTTTAATATTAGTAATTTGACCAATTAGTGATAGGTTTTAGTATTTAGGCTATTCGTAGTGGCGCGATCATTCAGAAGGGGGGTCTAAGTACAAAACTAGAATATAGACGCGTGGTGTGCGTTACTGAACCTCGCGGTCTTAACTAACCACGTAGTAGATTGGGTTTATATTATAATAATTTGAAAGTACCTTTAGTGTCACTCTGACAAGGTCATTAATATCGTAGAATAGCTTCTTATCTACACTAACAGGATTTAAGAAGACATGCAAATACCGACTAATATCAAATACCAACTTCTCCCTTAAACTATAGCTTTAGATTGTTAACTTCGGTGATTCCCTAGTGAGACTCAAGTATATCTCTCATATTTAAGTAATCTTCTTTAGTTAAAATCTAGTTTAATTTTTTTAATCACTAGTTATATTTCCATTCTTGCGTTAGTCTTTAATAATTCAAAAAAAACAAATATCTACTTTTATTTATTTTTGCAATTACTTCTACTTTTGAGTTAAACACTTAATCGTAACCTAGTAATCCCTGTGGAGACGAATTTCCTGTGTTCACTTATCTATTACTTGGAACGACCCATACACTTGCGGTTAGATACTTCTCTTCTTAGTGTGGATTATTATCACACTCTTGGAGCCACAATTTATAGATTGGGTTATGGAGATTATCACAACATCTTCATATTGGATCGCGATTAATGGGGGCTTTCGCAAAAATTTCAAAAAGAAGTAGGGGATAAAATAAGGTGATCTACTATCTCAATTCACTTTCGTTTTATGCGTAGAATATCTTTCCCGTCTTATTAGAAACAGTTGCTCCAAATCACCATTCAAGTTTTAGCCTATATATGAGCGCTTAAATATCACACATCTTGCGTTTGTCGACAATCTTATGCTTCTTTACAAGGATGATTCCGCTTCTATAAAATTATTCTTTTGTTTGTATGGACGATTCTAAGAAAAGATCGCGTCTTTGCCTCAATTTACCAAAATCGAATATCTATTTCACGGCTATCAAGGTTTAAGGTTGAACCATCAAGGGCTTCGAGTTTTAACAAATCAGGGAGGTTTTTCACATTGATTCCAGGACAACCATTATTAAAAAAGGCAAGAAATTGTATTTGAATTGTTGAATAATAATGGATTTAACTGGAATTCAAACAAAATATAATTTAACTAATAAAAGCAAAACAAAACCTGTTTGTAGTAGCGTGGTGAACCATTGTCTTAAAAACAATTTGCGGTGCAGCTGGGGTGCTAAATCGTGTTCACCAGTCGTTTCCCAAGGTATGACTACTATTCCCTTGTCTAGAGTGGACACTCCAAATAAGGGTCAGAATACTACTCAAACTGCTTACAAAAAACCTTTAAAAACCAAATAAATTTTTAGGAGAAGAGAGAGATATCATAATATTTTCTATGTGGTTAAAATGGAATAAGAGCAAGGGATTTATATAGCTATGAAATGACAAGTCTTTGAATACTGCATTTACATCAAAAATTGCAAAAGTTATTCTTCCATCAGACCACCACAAAAATGTGGGGACAAAGTAATAACTATTGTAACAACCATAACAACAATCATGGAAAGGGGAATCCTCAAATTTTATCGGAAACGTCTGCCATTAACACCATGAATGTTCTAAACTTTGAATCCCCTCTTAGCTGATATTATATATATATATATATCCTTATCCACTTAGCAAATAAAACTCCCTAGACATACGAATCACGCCTTGTCTCGCCTCCACCCCCGTCGGTGCCGGTGTCGGGGTTGGGTGGGTAGTGGTGGCAGCGGGCGTGTGGGGATAATCCCAAAGCCTTCTAATTAAAACTTTTTAATTTAATGTGGACAAAAACAGAATACTAAAAATCAAATTTTCACTTTTACCAAGAAAGCCATGAAAAAACTATAGGATTTTATTTTTAAATCATTATAAATACAACAACACTAACATGTCAAATTCGACACAGTCATGATCTCGACCGGTTTTAGGATCAATAAATGTGACAAATGTGTTTATGTAAAATAAAATTATAAGGGGTGTGTCATATTTTTATATTTGGATGACATATTGATCCTTGGAAGGAACAATGATATGATTATATCCACAAGAAGATGATTTCAAGTAAGATTGACATGAAAGATCTTGAACTTATTTATTTTATTTAAGCCAGTAATATTTTTCAAGCATATGAAGGTATAATTCTATCCTAGTCACACTATATTGAAAAATTATTAAACAAGTTCTATAATGAAACAAAAATATCGTCAAGACATATGTTAATGTTAATTAACATCTTACTAAGAACACTGGTGATATGACTAACCATTTGAGTACTATTCGCTTATAGGGAGTATCATGTACCTAACAATATACACTAGGCCAGATATGACCTATGCAATTAGCAAAGAAAGTATATTTATAGATAATATGGGTAAGAATTACAAGATTGCTATTGTAAGACTTCTAAGATACACAATAAACAAAGGGTTGTTACACTTAGGTATTCATATGTACTAGAAGGATATAGTGATGCAAACTAGGTATCGGAGTCCACACATTCAAAAGCCACAAGTGGATTTGTTTACATGTTAGGAGGAGACGTTTATTGCACTAAGAAAATGTGTATATCCATCTCCATCGTTAAATTTGAGTTTATAACTTTAGAAAAAGCTGCTGAAGAAGTCGAGTGGCTTCAGAATTACTTGAAGAATATTCTAAATTGGTCAAAACATGTGCTAGCTATCAGTATACACTACATTAGTTAGAGAGTCATTGGCATGCCACTAAACAAAATACATAACGATAAATCTAGACACTTACGTATTAGAAATAATACCGTCAGACAAGTACTTTCAAATAGAATTATCATAATTAAATATAAAGTAATGATATTTGTCACTTTTTTGGATAATACTTATGTGGAGGTTTAAACACCCATCAGAGTGTTTTTATTTTCTAATTTTATTTTCTTTGTTCGATTTAATGTCACATAATGTGACACATAAGAAATATACAAAGGTAAAAGGAAGTGACAAGTATCATTACTCTTAATTATATTTGATCAAAAGATATCAGGTTTACTAATAGATGATCTAAAAAAAAAAGAAAATACAAGCTTTGTCAAGGAAAAACAATTTTCTTCTGGTATGTGGGTTCTAGGCTAGCTTTCGCACACCCAACTAGTCCCACAGAGAATATGTTCGCCCTCCCAAGCATACCCCTAGGCACGTAAGAACTAGGTGTTCTGAGAGGGATTCAAACGCTCTACCTCTTGGTTGAGAGACAAGGTCCTAGCCAGTTTTTTTTTTTTTTTTTTGGGGGGGGGGGGGGGGGGGTTGAATGGGTCCTGGCCAGTTAAGCTAACCCAATTGTGAGAACTTTACCTTAAAAGAGTAAAAATCCAACAATTTAAGCTTAAGGGAAAAACAAAATATGAAACTTCAGTTCGGTACGCCGTGTCTTGGGAATGAAAATCCCACCATCCAAATTGAGTCTTCGTAGTCTTCTAATCTAATCTGGTAATATACTGTGCACCTGAGCTCGGGGTGGCTAACAGACCGTTTCAGACCGGTTCGGTCCGGTCCTTAGCGGATCTGGGCCTTACCGGTCTGGTCTATCGATCCTCCTTTTTCCGGACTGGAATCTGGTTCCACTTCGGTTAATCTTTGGGTCTGCACCGGTAAGAAGAACGGGTTTACCAGTTCCGGACCGGTTCTTACCAGTTCCAACCAGTATATTTTTTTTTACTTTGTTTTTAAATTGATTTAATACAACTATTTAAATGCTTATAAATTATAAATAAATAGATTTTTACCTTGCTTTTTATTTGTACATAGTTTTTTTATACTTTTTTTTATTTGTACATTTATAAAAAAAACATTTTATCTTTATAAATAAATAGATTATAAAACATATAAAAAATTTAATTTTTTTTTTGAGTTTGAATTTTAAATCATAGTCCTCATTTAAATAGTTGTTTTCTTTTTTATCTAATATTTGAGGTTCAAAATTAGAAACAAGCCAAATCAAAGAAGTAAAATACAAAAATAAAAGACTTGACAAGTATTATTACAACCCATTTAAAAGAATTGAAATAAATAGACAAATATAACAATTGAAATAAATAAATTATTAGCTTTTTGTCAAAATATCTCAAAACCAAATCTCTTTATCAGCTTTTGAAATAAATAACCACAACTACCTTTGACAAGACCCATACTTATCATCTGAAAAACTCAGAGTCACATTAAACCATGTACGCATTAAGTTCATCTTTCCCATTCTTTTGCAAAAAAAACAATTTAACCCATTCCTTTACACTTTTATTTTTCAGAAAATGTAAAAAAACCCACATAATTTAACAAATTAAAATATTCAGCCTCAAATTCTTTTTTCAAAAATTTCAATTATAACACCTTGGCAATTAAATGTTACTTTGCAAATTATAAACACTTACAATTTAAAATAATAATGCAATGTCATCATAAAACCGCCCAAGAACATTTTGGACCAAAAAAAACATCTCTTCAAAGTTTAGGTCCATTTTATAATTTTTCAGAATTATAATCATCATTTCAAACACTTAAAGAAGATGTTTTAAAGGGATTTTGGTCCAATTGAACCATTTTAGAAAACTGTGGGGCAAATTCATAAAGATAGTTATCTTTTATAAAGGTTTTTTTTAATCATTTTTGTATTAAATAGGGGTTGATTTGCATTTTCCAAAACTTTAAACCCGTCAATTCAAAACACATTTCAACTACTTGATCATAATCAGAGGGGCTTATAGTGTAATTTATTTACCTCAATTTGAATTTGCAAAATTCACAAAAACCTTACAATTTAACTATTAAAACTCATGCAACATGCTCAAATATCCTCAAATCGTCTAAATAAAGCACTAGTTGTAACAATTTTATACAAAATATGGACTTTCTAATATATACATATATATTTTCGAAAAAACGCCTCAAAGTAAAAAATTTGAAACCAATATGTATTTCCCACAATAAATTCACATAAATCAGAGATTATATGGATCAATTTCATAATATATATAGTCAAATCCCTTTAACACTTTGTATTACAATATATAATTCACAAAAACCAGTGACTTTGACTCTCAAAATCTCATAAAACAGGTATTTATAGTATGTATTTACCTTAATCAAGCACTAATAGGAACAATTTAGCACTAAATATGGAGTTTCCATATTAATTTGACAAAAACCAGGGACAATTTCGAGTTACACAAATATTTTTGCATAACAGAAGGGACTACATCAACAAATTTCATATAAACCAGAGAAATGATTTCGAAAACCAAGAGTAACAAAATGAAGAACATCCAAAAAACACCAAACACAGATTATATAAACCAGGGATCAAAACCATCTACTTACCAACATAGTCAGTAAATAAGCCATCAACAAGAACTCCACTCTTCATCAACAAAACACCAATTCAACTACCAATTCAGCAAAACAGATGTAATCATTAGAAAATATTAATAAAAAAAATAAGAAACTATAAACCTTAATTTATGTACTTTACTATTTTCAAATTGAAGATTACCAGAAATATCAATTCAGAAACCCTCACAAAAACAAAAAAAGGAATCTCATCAGAACCTAGAAAAATTAGAGAATTGAAAATAAAAGAATGTTTAAAAAACCACCATAGCCACGAATTAGACAACCCACCCACCACCACCACCATAGCCGTGCATTATACAAACCGACACCACCACCATAGTCGTGCGTTATACAAACCGACACCACCACCATATCCACTAATTAATCAAGCCACCACCAATTAATTTCTGAATAGTGAAGATAATAGACGAATTTCAGATGGGAATTGAATGGGGGAGGTAGATTTGGTGAAAGGAATTAACTCGATGGAGAGAGAGAGAGAGGAGTAAATGGGTCGGTGGGTTGTGATAGAAGTAAAAGAAGAAGAGTTTTTATTATTCGATATTTCCGTGTATTACATATGGAATGAGAAGGCCTATTTATATCTCACATTACAGCTATCTATACATACACATATATACACTTCTAACTAACTCTAACTGTGTTGACTCTTATGTTGACTCTGTTATAACAGCTTTGACAACTGTGTTAGCTAGTTGCTGAGTTGTACACTTCTTCATCTTATCACCCCCCTCAAGCTGAACACAGAGATGAGTGGAAGCTTGGAAACATTTGAAGCAAATGGAGTAGAACCCAAGCCTTTAATAAGGATATTTGCTAACTGATTTTGTGATGGAACATGATAGAGCACTAAATTCTTTGATTTGACTTGTTCTCTGACAAAGTGAAAGTCTACATCAATATGTCGTGTTCGAGTATGAAACACTGGGTTAGAAGCAAGAGCCAAAGCTGAAAGGTTATCACAGGCAATATAAGGAGTCTGAACTGAAATATGTAAATTTTGTAGCAAAAATGTAAACCATTTTAATTCTGCTGCAACATATGCCAAGGCTCTATATTCAGCTTTTGTCGAAGAGCGTGACACTGTAGACTGTTTCTTTGACCCCCAAGACACCAAATTTTTACCCAAAAATATACAATAACCAGTTACAGAACGACGGTCAATTGAGCAACTAGCCCAATCTGAATCAGAGAAGGCTTGAAGATGGGTTGTTGAAGGTGTAAAATATAATCCATAATGAGTTGTACCTTTTATGTAACGCAATAGTTTCTTGAGAGATTCATAATTTTCATTTGTAGTATGATGCATTGATTGGCACAATTGATTAATAGCATAAGCAATGTCAGGTCTTGATATAGTCAAGTACTGCAGAGCACCTGTAATGCTACGAAAAAGAAATGGATCTTCAAAGGGGAGTAGTCCATGTTCAGATACAACTGAATATTTTTCACTCCCTTTCTTTTCTTTTATAATTTTTCTCTTCTTTTCTTTTATTATTTTTTTCCTTCTGAATACAAACACACCCTTAAGGTTGGTATTATAGAGGATTTACACTCACTTAGACCAGCTTTACATAAGATAGATAAAGCATAATTTGCTTGAGTAATTTTCGTATGCTCATTTGTCTTGACAATTTCTAATCCCAGAAAGTATGACAGCTCACCTAAGTCTTTCATCTTAAAGCGCTTTTTAAGTTCTTGTATAATCGAAGAGATAGAGCTGAATCAGCACCTGTAATTAAAATGTCGTCGACATAAACTAACACAATTGTAAGTGAAGAATCTACACCATGAGTGAACATCGAAGTATCTGCAGTACTAATAACAAAACCATGAGCTGTTAGAAAGTTAGCTAGCAATTGATACCATGCACGTGGTGCTTGTTTCAACCCATATAATGACCGTTTAAATTTACAAACATAATCAGGAAACCGTGAATCAACAAAGCCAGCTAGTTGAATCATATACACCTCTTCATCTAACTCACCATGAAGGAATGCATTAGAAACATCAAGTTGTCTAATAACCCAATTAAAAGAAACAGCTACAGAGAGTATAACACGTATAGTTTGATGATTCATAACTGGACTAAACGTTTTTGTATAATCAATACCAAATTATTGTAAGAAACCACGAGCTACTAATCGAGCTTTATAGCGAGCAATATCCCCATTAGCATGACGTTTTATTTTATATATCCATTTACATGTAATAGAATTGCGCCCAAGTGGAGGAGGCACTAATTCCCAAGTGTTTTGATGTATAAGCGTCTTGTATTCCTCAACCATTGCGTCATGCCAACATTGGTATTTAGAAGCCTCTTTAAAAGAAGTTGGTTCAGAAAAGGATGGTTGAACGATTAAGGACTGACACTTGTAAGATGGTTTGAGAGAACCTGTTTGTCTACGTGTGACCATATGATGAGATGAAGTGGAAGGAGGAGCATTAGAGGTAGAAGGAGATGCAATAGATGAGGTATTTGTATTAGACAGGGAAGGTAAAACAAGAGAAGAGTCAGGAGACAATGGTTCTGAGATAGAGTTCAAATTGATGGATGTGGAGTGTAAATCAATAAAAGAGGTTGGAGAATGTTCTAGATCAGATGTATAAGAGGAAGACAAATGAGAGGCATAAGGAAATGTTGTTTCATTAAATCTAACATGTCTTGATACAAAGACTTTATTTGACTCTACGGATAAACATTTATAGCCTTTAGAATGAGAAAAATATCCTAAGAAAACACAAGCATCTGATCTTGGGGATAATTTGTGAGTTGAATAAGGCATGAGCCAAGGGTAGCATAAACACCCAAAAGTTCTAAGATGTTCATAAGTGGGATATTGATTATATAGAAGCTGAAAGGCTGAGTTATTGGATAAAGTTGGTGTGGGAAGGATATTAATGAGATAAACTGCAGTAGCTAAGGCTTCAATCCAAAAAGTTGAGGGTAGTAGGCTATGAGAAAGAAGAGATAAAGTTGTTTTCAATGAGATGTCTATGTTTTCTTTCAGAATCACCATTTTGTTCTGGTGTGTGTGGGCAAGTGGTTTGATGGATTATACCATGGTCTTGAAGAAAGAGTTTAAACATGGTACTTAAAAATTCACCACCATTATCTGATCTAAGTATCTTAATATGAACATTGAATTGAGTATTAATCATATGATAGAAAGATTTAAACACATCACATACTTGAGATTTAAGAGTTAAAGGATAAACCCAAGAATAACGAGTAAAGTCATCTATAAAAACAATGCAATAGCGAAAAGAAGTTGTAGAAGACTCAACTGGGGAGGGTCCCCAAACATCTGTGTGTACTAAATCAAAAGGTTTACAAGATCTACTAGTTGACAAATTAAAGGGTAATTTGTGAGCTTTTGATACAGAACAAGCTTTACATTGTAAACCATGATAGTCAAGCTTAGTACCTATTACACTAGATAATGGAACATGAAGTATGGATTTGAGGAATAAAGAGGCAGAGGGGGAGGAGAGCTTACTGTTAGCAAGGTTTGCAATATTCAATGGTTGACCTTAACTACTGCAACAGAGTTTGAGCCATTATAGGGAGTTGAAGCTTGAATTAAAGAAGCATCATGAGTCACATGACTATTAGCGCCAGAGTCAAGATACCATAATTCAGGATCATATGAGTTTGATTGAGAGGTTTGAGCTGTTAAAGCAACACGACTTTGTGCTTTTGGAGATGGAAAAGTATTGAAATCTGCTCTAAACCAACAGTCCAACGCAATATCTATTACAAATTTGACAAGTAGGAGAGGAGTTCATTCCAAAAGAGGATTGAGATGGAGGAGCTCCTAAAATTGATGAAGAAGAACCTCGACCTCGATGATTATAACCACGATTGTAATTTCCTCTGCCTTGATTTGAACCACCTCGAGCATAATTTCCACGACATTGATTATTATTTTTTGATGAACCAGAAGATTGAGAGCTAGCAGATGTAAAAAGTGCAGAGTGAGGCGTATTACTTCTATCAGCAGACTCACTCATCTTCATATGATGTTCTTAAGAAACTAGTAAACTACCCAATGAGATAAAGGTAAATGTTGAAGTTTGAGCATTCGTAGTACGAATACTCGACTTGAACTGATTATATTCAGAAGGTAGACCCTTAAGTGTATACATTATGATGTCCTCAAGTGGGAGTGAAGCATTTGTAGTAGCTAAACCATCACACAGCTCTTGTATTTCATTTAGATAACTAGTCATCGATCGATCACTCTTCTTGATATTACACAGTCTCATTTTCAAACCATGAACGTGTGTGACATTGCGTAATGAAGATTTCTTCCAATTTTGACCATACATCATGAGCGTGTACTGATCGAACAACTTGAGACAAAATTGAAGGTATCATTGATGAATTAAGAGATACCTTAAGCTGTTGATCAACAATTAACCAAGTAGAATAAGATGAAGATGACGTCGCATGAGGAGGTGAAGTCCCATTGACGTGAGCAAGGTAGCCATGGGCTTCAAGAACCGACTCCATTTGTGCACGTCAAAGTACATAATTGGTTGAATCGAGTTTGATTTGGACTAGAGAAGCCCAATTTTGAAGAAGAAAAAGTAGCCCAACTGGTATTTCCGAGCTGGATTGAATATTTGGTGTAGTGTTGGTATGAGTTGAGGAAGAGGATGCCATTGAAGCGAGAAGCGGAAGATCGAGTGGAGGTCAGAGAAGATTCAGAATGCCATTAATGGTGAAATTTTTTTGAGCTATACCTCCTAAGCTCTGATACCATGATAGAAGTAGAAGAAGAAGATATTTTATTATTTGATATTTTCGTGTATTACATAGTGAATGAGAAGGCCTATTTGTATCTCACATTACAGCTATCTATACATACACATATATACACTTCTAACTAACTCTAACTGTGTTGACTCTTATGTTGACTCTGTTATAACAACTTTGACAACTGTGTTAGCTAATTGCTGAGCTGTACACTTCTTCATCTTTTCAGGTTGGGTGTGTTGAATGGAAACGCGTGTAATGGTAGAGGGTGGAGTAAATGTGGTCGGTCGGTTGGGTAATGTTGGGTATTAATATATATAAAAAAATAGTTATAGGTTCGGACCGGAACGGTCCAAACGAATGGTTTTTTTAATGGAACCGGACCAGTAAGATTCAGTCCGGTCCAGAGCGGTTCGTCGTTTCTCCACTGTTGCTACGGTTCGGTTCCGGTTCAGTCCGGTCTGGTGGACCGGTGGGTCCGAACCGTTAGCCACCCTGACGGTTTTTGTCACTGGTTTTATATGTATTTGTCTTATTAAATGGGAAAATATGTACCAGTAGAACTTCGTAGAAACAAACAATAATGTAATGATTAGGAAAAAAAAACAATAATGTAATGATTGATTACATGTGGTATGTCATATATCAAACGTACAAGTTGATGAATGAAGATTGCTGATTGCTAAGTAAAGATAAGAACAAACATAACTTAGTGGAAGAATATTTTCATCAAAATGCATCTGAGTAGAGGACAGTTACGTGATTGAAATATTACGGTATGTTGTCATAGATTTCCATATAGGTTAGTCAAATCCACTACTTGAGTATCTGTAATAGTGCCATCTTCGCAAAATCTATTTTGTTTGATCTTGTTTTATTTAGTTGAATATTACTATTTACTATTTTTTTTTTTTTTGACGACGAAGAAAACTCTACCCTACTGTATAATTAACCGATTCCTAATCGAGAGAATTGCATCGTTAAAGATTCCGATGTCATGGCGTCCTTCCTAGCCCTATGCCTGGCTTTTTTCGCTAGGGCGTCAGCTCGACCGTTGAGATGTCTCGGGATGTGCTTAAAAACCACTGGACTAACTTCTGTGGCCAGCCTGTTAATATGCCTAACCCATGGTCGTAGCCTCCAGCCTGCAGCCGACACTTGCTGAATACCTTGAACTAATTCAAGGTTGTCTGAGAAGATAGTAACCCCCCACTGTTAACTTGTTTTGCTTGTTGTAACGTCAATACTATCGCCTGTGCCTCCCCTTCCGTGCTTGAGTTACACATGGTAACAACCGAGTGTTCCGTCCTCTGACCGGTATCTTTAACAATTTGCACAACTCCAAGCCCAGTAGGTGTGTGTGGATGCTCAAACGATGTATCGCAAGCATATGCTATCTTTGTCTGGAATGTAAGGTCAACGGGTGTCGGAATATCAGCCTCCTTGGTAGAATATGGTAATGGATGACTCTTCGCCCAGTCCCTGCCGAATCTTTCCCCCATACCTTTATTCGTAGATCTGATGATGTCATCTGTATTTACTTCATGATTACCATGTCTGCTCTTCATTTTCGACTTCCAAATATTCCAAGTGGTAAGTAGCACATATGATATGACAACCTCCTTCTGCCACCCTCCTTCTGCCACCCTCCTTGTACAAATGTCTCTATTATTTCCAACACCCACTCTCCCAAGTCCTCGACCTCCTGTCCAACGTTAATCTGCAGTGCCAACCCCGCCCAAACCATCTTTGCTACACCACATGTTAGTAATAAGTGCTCCACTATTTCCTGCCCAAACTTACACCATTGACACTCTATTTCCACATCGCAGTGCCTCTTTACCAAAGTTCTTCCGGTTGGTATAGCATTATTACATGCTTTCAAAATTCTGACTTTCGTAGGTAAATTTGAATGCCATATAGCTCTCCATAGCTTACCGTCTCGTGGTGTAGTACTAGATTGTCCCGGGGCTCCACCCTTTTCTGCTTCTGTAATGATTTTGTAACCTATTTTCGTTGTATATTCTCCATTGGTCGTATATGGCCATATAAACCTATCTGATGTGTCTCTTGCGAATACCTTTTCCCGTAGAATAACCGGTATAATTGGGGTCGGAAATAGATTGTCTAGTATTTCGGTATCCCATTCCGAGGTCCCTTCCTTCCATAGATCCTTGACTTTCAAGATTTCACATTGTGTCGGTTTTTCTAGAGTCCAATTCGTATCCAGCCATTTATCAGTCCATATGATAATAGTTTCACCATATCCTATTTGATATTTACCATATCGTTTTAACATGTCCCTTCCTTCTATCAAACTTGCCCATGACCATGTTCGAGATTGTCTTAATTTAATATCGAGAAAATTGCTCTTAGGATAGTAGATACCTTTTAGCAGTCTAGCTGCTAAAGTGTCCGGGTTATTTAGAATTCGCCATGCCTGAGCTGCTAGCAGTGATGTATTCATCCTCTTGAAGTCCCTGAATCCCATGCCTCCTATCAATTTACTCACCGCCAATTTCTCCCATGCCAACCAGTGTATTCGAGATTTTTATCCAGAATTCCACCAAAAGTTCGAGATCGCAGATATTAGCTTATTGCAAAAAGTAATCGGAAACGAGAAAATTGACATTGCGTATATCGGTATAGCCTGTAGCATAGCTTTGATGAGCACTTCTTTCCCTCCTTCTGATAACAATTGCGCCTTCCATCCCTCCGTGTGTTTGAACAATTTCTCCGCTATCCACTGTAGTGAATGTACTTTTGACCTTTTATGGCATAGCGATATTCCCAAGTATTTGCCCAGATCATCTTTCTCTTGAATTCCTATCGTCCTGACTACTTGTTGTCTGATATTTTCCGGTGTGTCCTTACCGAAGCAGATCGATGACTTGGTGAAATTAATCTGTTGCCCTGATCCTGCACAATATGTAGATATACACTCTCAAAAAATTTCAATCTCGAGGTCGTCTATTGTTAGAAAGAAAAGCGAATCATCTCCAAATAATAGATGTGTTATAGTCGGACAGTTTCTAGTTATTTGAATACCTTTCATTGTTCCTTGTTCCACTTTCTGGTCAATTAGACTAATTAAAGATTCTGTCATCAGAGAAAAAAGAAAAGGAGATAGTGGGTCCCCTTGTCGGAGTCCTCTGCCTGATTTAAATTTTCGAAGTCGTTCACCATTAAAGTTCAGTTGAAACGTGACAGAGGACACGCAATTTGCGATCCAAGATATCCATTTCTGACAAAATCCCAACTTTTTTAGTACCAAAAAAAGAAAACCCCAACGTACCTGGTTACCATGTGTTGTTGTTTAGGACTCTAGTCTACGCTCTTCTATTAATTTTTTTTAAAAACACTCTTCATTAATTTAAGTTTTTGTGTGGATTGGTTAAACTATTCTTATTATCTATTTCAACTTTTAACTAAGAAAAATAAATAACAACTTTAGATAATGATATTTTCCCAATTTGTCACTTTAACTATTATCATAGAAAACACGATGATATTATGTTATTCTCAAAGTTTCAAACCACAATTTGTAAACATTATCATTTTAGCAGGTAAGTCAAAATAAAAGTAAGAGAAAATTACATTTTTAGACTATTACCTATGGCCTAAAAATATTTTTAGGCCAAATATTTTAAAAGTCATATTTTTAAGTCAAATGTATTTAAAACGCTAATTTTTAGGCTATTTTACTAATTTTGTGAGATATTTTATAGCTTTTAAAGACAATCTGGACATTTTCGGTAGAGTTCTTAATTTGTGATGCGGCCAAATAAACATATAATTTATTTGAAATGCCTAAATTGTTCTTAGAATCAATAAAATATCTCATGAAATTAGTGAACTGGCCTAAAAATAGGCATTTTGAATACATTTGGCCTAAAAATGTGACTTTTGAAACGTTTGGCCCAAAATATTTTTAGGTCATAGCTAATGGCCTAAAAAATGAAATTTGTTCTAAAAATAATGATATTTATATCATCTAAATTTAATTGATCTAATATACCATATATGATATTGAAAATAAATTATTAATTAAATCGTATAAATAAATAAATTAACAATTTAATTCTACTCAAATCACAAGTAATAAATAATGGGGTATTTGTTAAAATATACCTAATAAAAGTACCTAATTATTAAATTAAGTCTTTAATTATTGAGAAAATTACCATATAAGTCACAAAACTAATAATAATAGCTCTCTCCCATCTTCTAATTTAGATTGTCTATAAAAGTCCCCAAATTTTTTTTACTTTCTTATTTTGTCCTTGTTTTATTTCTTTTTAATTAATCTAATATATCAGAACAACTTCTCTCTCTCTCTCTCTCTCTCTCTCTCTCTCTCTCTCTCTCTCTCTCTCTCTCTCTCTCTCTCTCTCTCTCTCTCTCTCTCTCTCTCTCTCTCTCTCTCGATTGGCGCTTCCATCGGCCGCTATAAACGCTTCAATCAATGCCGCCATCAACGTCGTACCTGTCCTCCGCTCCAATCTGCCTATTTCTTTTAGTCCTTTTTGTTTTTAATTGTAAATTAGAAGCAATAAACATGATTCCTCCATCTAATCAGATTAGGGTTCTACCTTTTCAACCCGTACTTAGAAAAATGAGTTCAAAAGAAGGAGTATCTCTGACCGGTAGTAGTGGGTTGGTGAAATCTTTTAAAGTGGTCCTTTTTTAGCTGGAGAGATTCGTGAAGAAACTTCTGCTGCATAACAATGGTATATATACTCAATTTTGCATCTATTTAGTGTTGTCACTTTATCAATTCATCTTGAGTGACGAGTGATTGGAAAGGCGTATCCTTTTAGAGTTTCATAATTGCGAGGACAAGATATTTTTTCTGTTAACATACATATCTTTGATTTTGAATTTGTTGCACAGAGCTATTGATGAAGGTTCTGATTTTATTGAACCACAAATAGACTTGAATGAAAGGAATTTATAGGTATAAAGAAGACTTATGAGGTTCAAGGGGTATCTAATACTGCTTATGATGTCTGTATGAACTCTATATCCTAACTCATATATATAGTTGAAAACTTTACTTCAAGTTGTAAAACTACTGGTGGTTTGTATTTTGAATCGTATTTCTAGGTTTATTCGATTTCCAACTCTAATCAATTTATATATTCAAAAAGCAAACTTTATAAGTGTAATGGATAAATTTGCTAATCCATTATAATCTTGTGAATGGATTTTAGGTGTTGGAATTGGCTGGAAATGCAGCTAGAGACAACAAGAAGACTTGCATAGTGCCAAATGTATAGTCTATACAGTATGTGAATACTCTATATAGTCTGCCTTTCTATAGAGAAAAAAACGTAAATGTGGTGACGAGAGATTAAGAAATTAGTGTAGTAGCTGCTGGTGGGTTGAAGAAACTGTAACCTTTTTTTATTACCTGTAGGAGGTGGATCACAGAGTTTTTTTTTTTGATACTGTTTTAATTTTTTTTTTTTTGTGACTTGAATTTACTTTTATTATCAACATATTTTAGACATATTTTGGTGTTATATATCTTGCAGTATATTATATATATATTATATATTTTGATTGAAAAAGGGATAATATTGAAGGAAGGAAAAATCTTGCTTAGTGATGTTTTGGTAGGAAGTTGAAGATCGTTTGGGGATTGATTATTTATCACAAGGTACTTTGGTTAGAATTGTTGTATATCACTACTTTGATTGTTTACCATCTTTACAGAAGACTTTTTTAGTCATATATATATTCATAAAACTTATTATATCTTGTGGCAAGCATGCAAGTTAGATGTAGTAGAGTAATTTCGTGTATTGAAGTGATGTCTCCTCATTTGTGATAATAAAATCTATCTCTAGAACATCATTTTAGGCGTATTTATTAGAGTATAGGTCGAATATAGCTTAATTTAGTTCACTTTCCTATTTTGAGTCTTGATTTAGTAAAATAATATTTCTAGAGCATATTGGGTTTAATTGTTTATTTAGTGTGAAGCTTTAAAGATAATTATGGAGATTAATTAGAGTCCAAGTAAAAAACTACAAGATATGGAAATGATATTTGCATGTAAATTGAAGATAAAGGAAACAAAGGCTAAAATCATGGAAAAAGAAAAGCTGCCTAAATCTGAATTTCTGCAGCAATGCCTAAAGAAGTGGTGATAACTCCAAAACCAAGACGATTTTGGAAGATTCCTTTCATAGGGACGTAGATAATTCTGTGACGATTCTTTTGGTATATTGTAGAGCAAAAACCGACCAATAACGAAGAAGATATCAGTAATTATCTTTATTTCCATACGAATTTGAGTTGGGCTTGGAGTCCATTACTTAACCTCTCCTTCAAGAAACGAATTAGGTCAACCTATACACTATAAATACAGCCTCTTAACACTCTTAAGTCATCCTTTCTGAAACCTTAAACCAAGAGGAAGCTTACAACACAAGAAAAGAAGTCTGGAAGGAGCTGTTCATCATTATGTCTTCTTCTACCTTTAAATTTGTAATTTCTTTCTTTTCTTTCATGAACTAAATTTCTTTAGCTTGAGTTTAGCATATATGTATGAACCCTAGTTTTGGTTGACATCTATCTAATTTGAGAATTTTATATTTTAAATTGAATTATAGTTTTTATTCTCTGTTTATGTGTTTGGATTTATATTCTGTGTTCTTGTGAACTGCAGCCATATAGAATTACCATCTAGTAATTAGGTCACCATTGACAACGGTGTTTAATTACATGTTTAGCACATAACGTCTAGTATTCGGTTTAGATCTGACAAATCAACCTAACTAGATAATCACTATGGTTTAGTACATGTGACTATTTACCAATTACAGGAACAGTTTGCTTAGGAAGCCTTATCGACACAAGTAAATCCTATTTAAAACTACCTAGCGTAATTGGAACCGATTATTGAAATACTACATAATTCACCCTTACATGTTTAGAACGGAAAAACTAGTGGGGATTACATGTTAATAACTCAAGCTATATTCTCACACTACTTTTCTTTCGTATTAATTTTCTGTCTTTAAATTCTTAGTTTTAATTTAGTTTAATTAGAAAACCAAATAAATATCTATTGTCTTTATTTTTCTTGCGTTTAGTTGTTCTAGCTTTAATTATTTGCACTTGATTTTTGCATAAGATTCCCCTAACCTTCGTAGTCTCTGCGGAACGAATCTTACTTATTCTCTAAAACTTGCATACGATCTGTATACTTGCAGAACCGTGCTCAGTCTAGGGTGATTATTTGCTCTTTATTTATATCATATTTTATCACACCCTAGGCCCCACCATGAAGACTGATTATCATAAATTTTTTATAACTTTATTATATAATAAAATTTTGATCTAATTTAACTGAACAATAATGCAGAAGATAAATATGAACAGTACTGCACAAGATAAATATGATTACTTGTATTTTTTTAAAGAAGAACCAAATATTTACGAAACTAAAAATCAAAAGACCGTCCCGAAACCATATAAACCGAACCGAAAACCGAAAACCAAACCGAAAATGAACCGTACGGTTTGGTTTTTAAATTTTAAAAAACCGAATCATCCGGTTTGGTTTCGGTTTTAGCCAAAAACCGAGACGAACCGAACCATGCTCACCTCTATAATTTGGTGGGACTTGTCCCACCGAACAACATATACTCAAATACATTTCTTTGGGATTTGTCCCATAAAACCATAACATAAACCCCTAAATATAATTTGGTGGGATTTTTCCCACCAAATAATAACATAAAATTTCGGTGGGAATTTTTGTTTGGTGGGAAATATTTTGGTGAAAAAAAAAATTGGCCGGAAAATTTTGGTGGGAAAAAAAATTGGCCGGAAAATTTTGGTGGGAAAAAAAATTGGCCGGAAAATTTTGCGGGATAAAATTTGCCGGAAAAGTTGGCCGAAAATTTGTTGTCGGGAAAATTTTGTCTGGTGGGAAAATTTAGTTTGGTGGGAATATTTAATCAAGAGTATTTTTGTCTAATTATGTTTTTTATATTGCTATGACTTTTAAGGTCAATATCAACACCTCTAGGGTGGTATTGGTAATTGCCTCTTAATTACTTATTTAATAAAAGAAATGCCTAATAAAACAATTATCTATAGAAAACATCTCCTTTATATTTTTTATACTTTTACTACCCTTATTATTAAATATATTATTTTATTTTTAATACAATATTTATTTTTAAATATTAAATAATAGAGTACCACCACCACCACCATGTATTTAACACTACAGTCACCACAACCATCACCACCTCCACCACTTCCACCACCTACTACTAATTCCATCACACACGCGCGTCCGTGATTTTTCTTAAATCGTTATAACTAATTCTAGAAAAATCAGAAAAATAAAAAATTTGCATTTTTGGATAAAGCAAATTAATAGTTACATCTATGTTTTTTTCTTGGTTTTTATTTTTGGTACTTTTTGTTTTTTTTTCGCAGACACAGATTTTCATGTTTAAAACATGAAATTCCATGTTCAAAACATGAAATTCACTGTTTGAAATATTGATTTTTTCTCACACACGGATTTTCATGTTTAAAACATGAAATTCCGTGTTTGCGATAAAAATTCAAAAAGATTCAAAAAATCAAAATAAATCATAGACGTAATATTAATTTGATAGTTATGATGATAAAAAAAAAATGCACGGACGCGCGCGTGTGTTTATTGGTTTTTGTTTTGTTTTTTTTCTTAATTTTTGTTTTTCTTAATTACTATTTGTAGGGGTATTTTGGGTTGAGAATTTTTTTTAATAAAAAGTCTTATTTTAGATACCTTTTTATTAATAATTTTAAATAGGCATTTTTTGATAATTGATTAAAAAATAATACGAAATTAAAATTGAGTATTATATATCATTACTCTTTAATATATCCTACTAAGGTCTACGTGTATTGGAAACCTGATACAACTCTTTTTAGTTTCTCTTTTAAAAAGAGTTTTTTTATTTGTAACGTATTTTTAAAAAAATAATTGCAACAAAAACTTATTGGATAAAATAATTGCACAACTAACCTATAAGCATTTCTCCGAGGAGCGCTTACTAATTAATTTAATTCAAAGGCGCTCTTCACTTAAAAAAATACACTCTTGGCCAACGATCTGTCTATACACAGGAACAGTTACACAAAGAGGAGTTTGTTTACACTAATTCATATCTAAGTGAAGCATAATTATACCTGGATAGATAAAGAGGTTTCCTCTAAAAGCTGATTCAATGGATAGATAAGACTTACCTGCACTCAGACTCTGTAACATAAATAAGCACAAATGGATGTTGCAGCTCGAACTTCAGCAATATCATGACTTAGGGACTTGGTAACAAAATTCAAGGCATGTATATAAAAGCAGAGCAACTAAAAAAGCATAATGAAGCATCATATGAACAAGTGAATGGATGGAATAAATAACTGACCTTTAAATCTAGAAATTTAGACATGCAAGATTCCAAGTTTGATGGAATAAATAACTAACCTTTAAATCTAGAAATTTAGACCTGCAAGATTCCAAGTTTGAGCACAAATCAGCTAAATCCAATAAGATTCCTTTTAACCATCTAGGATACAAAGAATATTTCACTAAATGTTTACACAGTTCATCCACAACATTAGCATCATATGCTAACTTTTGTACATCCTCCTTTATGATATTAACATAGACAAAGCAAAAGGAGCTTCATCTCCAACTTGACCAGGTTCATCAACTAGCTCTAACGATATAATCATTAACTTGAATTTGATTCCCACATCTTGTACATAAGAAGGAGTTGTGTTTCTTATAACAATCAAACAACTATAAGCAAGTAATCTTGTTGGAGGATATTTATCCTTTGTTAAGTTCACTACAACACTAAATGCACTTCCATTTTCAGGACTCACAAATTTCGAAGCTACTTCTTGATTTTCCTTTATAACAGCAGGTATTGATTCTAAACTAGCGTTTCTTTGAGATACGAATCATTGGAGAAGAATACTGAGTCTTTTAATTACTCCAACGTACATTAATGCCTTTTGCTCTATACTTGTCTGGCAAGAATTTGTGATTATACTAGCACCAAGTCGAGATACATACTCGTTTTCGCTATTTAATAGCACCAAGAGAAATTCCATATTTTCTCGTTCAAGAAAGTCAATGAAGGTAAACAAATTCCTCTTCCTGTTCCTGTGCATCCTATAGACAGATCGTTGGCCAAGAGTGGATTTTTTTTTCAAGTAAAGGCGCTCTTCAAAGGAGCGCCTCTGAATTAAATTAATTAGTTGGCTATTAAGTTAATGGGCTGACTAAATGAAAGAGGCCTATAAGTTAGTTGCGTAATTATTTTATCGAATAAGTTTTTGTTGCAATTATTTTTGTAAAGTATGTTACAAATACAAAACTCTTTTAAAAGTCTACAAGTATGATGGTGGTACAACTCTTTTAATTAATTTTAAGAGCCAATTATAGATTAATGCTTATTAAAAAACTTATTTAGAAAAAGGAACCTATAATAAGATACTTTATAGAAAACAACATCATCCAAAACTACCCCTATAATTAATAATTAAAAAAATAAAAAAGAAATTAGAAAAAAACAAAATAAAAACTAATAAACACACGGGCGCGTCCGTGATTATTTTTAAATCGTCATAACTAATTCTATAAAAATCAAAAATTTATATATTTGGATAAATCAAATTAATATTTACGTCTATAAATTTTTTTGGAATTTTTTTAAACTTTTTGAATTTTTTTTCGCAGACACTGTGTCAGCGAAAAAAAATCACTATTTCAAACAGTGAATTTCATGTTTGAACATGGAATTTCATGTTTGCGAAAAAAAAAAAATTAAAAAGACAAAAAAACCAAAAAAAAAATTTAAAAATTTACAAAATCATAGACGTAAATATTAATTTGTTTTATCCAAAAATACAAATTTATTATTTTTTTGAGTTTTTTTTGAATTAGTTATGACGATTTTAAAAAAAATTCACGGATTCGCGCGTGTGTGATGGAATTAGTAGTAGTAGGTGGTGGTGGTGGTGGTTGTGGTTAGGGATGGCAACGGATCGGATTATTGCAAAAAAATACAAAACCATGTCCATATCCATTTAATTTATCAAAAACCAAACCCTAACGGATTTAACCATCGGACTTACTTTTCAAAACCATATCCAAATAATTCGGATTCGGTTTTTTAAACGGTTTTTCGGAGTTTAACCATAATCCGACTCGCGAGGCGTCCCTCTCGCGGTAGGATTCCTAACATCGCCTCGCCCTTGTGACATGTCAAACTACAACTCTCTAAATATATTGAAAATTTTGAAACAAGATCACAAATACATGAAAAATCTCCAATATATAAAATATTATGTTGATCTTTAATTAAATAACATTTTTATTACTTCTTTTGTTAATTCTAATATTTAGATTTTAGTTTTGAGATATAAAAATACTTTTTTATCTATATTACTATAAAATATACAAAAATATATGATAATAAATGGGTTTTTGGTTATTCCGTTTTATTTTTATCTAAAATTTTAACCTAAAGGATTTAACCATCGGTTACATTTTCAGAATCATAACCTAACGGTTTTATCCATGGTTGCATAATCGATTTTTAATCGGTTAAAATTTTCATTGATTTTGATTTTAAACCATAGCCATTTCCGTCCTTATCTACAGTTGGGTTGAGACTTTTGGCCTTTTGGTAATTAAAAATAAAAAAAACATAAGAAAGATGGACTTCAATATATATATATAACGGATTTCGGTCTTTCGGTTTTTTTTCAATCTAAAACCATAACCTAACGGTTTTAACCATCGGTTTCACTTTTTAAAACCAAACCCTAACGGATTTAACCACGGTTACATAATCGGTTTTTATTCGGTTCAGTAATCCGTTAGATTCGGATTAAAATCGTAACCACTGCACTCCCTAGTTGTGGTTGTTGTGGTGGTGGTGCTTGTTGTGGTGGTGGTTATGGTGGTTATAGTGGTGATTAAATACATGGTGATGGCGGTGGTACCCTATTATTTGTTTAATATTTAAAAAATAATATTGTATTAAAATAAAATAATATATTTAATAATAAGAATAAAAAATATATAAAAAATATAAAAGGGATGTTTTCTATAAATAATTATTTTATTAGGTATTTTTAATAAAATAAATTATTAAAAACTTAAAAAAATAATCAGAGAAATTATCAACAATCATCCTTAATTTTTTATTGCAAAGTTCTAAGTCCACCATGTTAAAAAATACCACCCCCCAGTCAACCGTATTTTAATTCTTATATTTGATTTGCATATGACATAACAATTTGACAAAACAGAAAGACATAACAAGAAAGAATCGGATTATGAAATGCAATAGAAAATATCAATGACAAACTTAGAAAATTAAAATGACGGGGCTTTATATCTTGAATAATGTTATGAATGATGATATATATCATCTAAATTCATAATACTCAAATACCACTCAACGATTTGGCGTGAATTAGTTAGTTATAAATCTTTAATCCAATTAAGAAAATAAATACATTAACAATTTGTAACCAACCAATTCACACCACGTCGTTAGATGGTATTTTGGTGGTATAAATTTGTTATATATCACCCTTTCATTTTATATATGAAGCTTATATGACATTAAATCAAAGAAAGAAAAAAAGTCATTTAAGAAAGAAAAATATTATGATTGGTTTTTAAATTTTTTACATAAGTTCCACCTAAGAAGTGAAGAGGTAAAAAAAATGATACATAACCTTATTTTTATATCTTTTAAGACATTGAGAAACAATATTTTTTTAAGTTAAAATATATAAGATTGAAATTAAATTGAATTAAATTAAATTAAATTAAATTAAATAGGCTGAATTTTAGATGTAATTTGTTTATTTATAATGGGTTATTGGTTCCTATGAGTTGTTCGTTAGGTGTTCACTATAATTTATCGAATTTTGGATAAAAGTATACGTTTATATGAATCTATTTAAATTTTTGTTTGGATAAAAGAAAGGGAGATATTTTTTAAGTTTTGATAGATTTATCTTTGCTCATTTAAGTTAAAATTATTTAATAGATTTTTTGTTGACCAAGATTATTTATTAGGTTAATGTTCAATAAACACATGCAGTCTTGTCCACTATCTCGTAAAAAGTACTGTTTTTGTAACCCTCTTAAAATATCTTGAGTTCGCTACAAAAACTCAAAATATGAGTTTTGAGAATTTTCTCATAACTCAAAATTTGAATTATGTAAAACTTCCCATAACTTAAACTATTCTTTTTATGGGCAACAATGAAAAGAAAAAATTTCAGCGTGTCATTTATGAGTAAAATAATGATGGTTATAGTAAAAGAGAATTAGTTCCGACTTGAGAGGTTTCTTGAGCATTAATCCTTATTTTTTATATTATACATATATTAGTGAAAATTTAAGTTTTAAATGAGAAAAAAATTATTTAATTAGAAAAAAATAGATTCTATAAATTTATATATATGTAATTTTAATTTGTTAGAGCTTAAGGTGGGATTAAGTCCTCTACAAAGACACATGAACCCGTCAATGAAGAATACCAAATATGTTACAGTATGTGCTACATTTTCTATTATTAGGGGTGATACAAGTCGTCCCTTATGATAGAATAAGTCGTCGATATTAATCTGCGACTGTCTTTAGCGATGGCATGTCGTCGTTAATGCGTTGTCACTAGAGTTTAGTTGTTAAAGATCGTCAATAGAAACGACATGCCCGATATCATCGCTAGTTACTCCTTGATCTCTAGTGATGTCATTTATTGATTATTAGCAACGATTTTTTAATTACTAACGACGAAAATGTCTTCGCTAGAGACCTAGTGAATACCAACGACGATTGTCGTTGCTAGAGATTTGATTACCAATGATTTGTCATTGGTAATGACCAGAGTCTTTAGCTACTATAGTTGTCATCGCTAAAGACCCAATCATTACAAACGAAATTTGTTGTCGCTAAAAACATGGGTCATTACTAACAACATCAAAGAAATCTTTAGAGACGGCAATGTCGTCGCTTATACAAAAAAAAATATTAAATAGAAAAATATTTATTTTTGGTTTGTATATAAATTAAATAGGTAAAAATTGAAATTATCGAAAACACAAATATAAAAAACGATACAAATAGCAATTAGAGACGATTGAAAGTCTAAACAAGTAAACATTAACGATATGAAAATCAATGTATAAAGTCGAATTAAAAAAAACCTAATAATTAAAGTTGTATTACAAACTAAAGTTTATTGTGAATTACGTTTGATATAAAATGTCACCGTTAATAATATTGCAATAACATAATAATAGATTTTTTAGTCAAAAAAAAAAAAAATTCATAATATATGTTACATTAAAATTTTCAATACAAAATAAATGATCTTTTTTTTATAATCTCTCACTAGTTAAATATTTAATATTCTTTTTCTTATAATTAAGAATATATTGGTAATTTTAAACGAACTTCTTTTTTAATTTTTTAATATATGTGAAAAATTCTGAAAAATAATTATTATAAAATGAAGATAGTAAATCATTAACAGACGACAACATGTCATCACTGGTGTTATATTTTAACTTTTTCATCATCAATATGCGCTAATATGTATAATCATTAGCGATGCCATAATATCAGATTTTTTTTTTTTTTTTTCAAATGCATAATAATATAGATAATAAGGTAACGGGTAATTCATCATATTAAATTAAATTCAAAAAGTATTTTAATTATTTAAATAATTCCTGACCTTTTAACCATTAAACCAATTTTCTAATTTACCATCAACTCTTTTCATTTTATGTGGAATTATGCTATGGAATCCAAGTAGTTTATTGAGTAGGTGTTGCCACTTGCCATTCACTTAGAACATGTCAGAAGTTAGTATTAATAGTGGATAGCTCGACTCACTTTTTTCTTTCGTAAGTAGAGTCTTATTAATTTTTATATTCCTCCTAACATAAATTCTTGATTATACATGTAATTTTCTATCTACTAACTAATATATATATATATATATAAAAAATAGCCGGCCAATTATGTTGAGCGATAATTTCAACACATATCAATCTCAAGGGTATTGTTACGTATTTAAGATTGATGTGAACTTATAAGACTACAAATGTAAATACTAAGTTATCACATTATTCGTCCAAAAAAAAAAAATTATCACATTATAAATGTATACTAGACAAAGACCACCTACAATTGCCAAATACGTAAAATTTGACTTATTCTAGGTCGACATTGTTAATTTCTTACATTAGATACTGCAATCAGACTTAATTTATATTAATATAGTTTAAACTGATTAAAAAATCTCAAATTGTAAACGGATAATGACATGCTTGAGCTATGCATGTAACCTGTCCAATTCAGTTTCATAAAAGAAGAAAAATCAAAGTTTGCGTCCCCATGTCTTATATAACACCATTAAAGATAACGTCACGAAGCTGCTATGATTCAGAAGCTGCCAAGTTTTGTTCATGTCCTGGTCCATCAGCTTCTCCTTGTCATCGTGGTAATATTAGTACTCCTTCTATTTCACAATATTTGTCCACTTACTAAAAATATAGTTTCAAAATATTTGACCATTTAAAATATCAAGATACTTTTTACTCTTTTTTCCACTATTATCCACATTACAAAATTAAAATTTATATTTCCAATACACATTTAAATTTCAAAACACTTTATGAAGAGTACTTTTGTAATAAAGAGTGCAATAATTACATTTCTTAATTCGTGTGAAAAACAAAGTAGACAAACATTTTAAAACCAAGGAAGTAACTTATTTTATATTTTAACATAAATTTGAAAATTTGAGATTGAGGTGGTTTATACTTTTCATTTAAAATAAAAACAATTCTAAGTTACAAATAACTATTATTGAGGTGGTTCATAAATAAATAAAAAGCTCTAAAAAGAAAACAATACAAACAACCTTTTTAAGACCGGTTAAAGTGATCTTTAGCTAATTACCATTCGCGGCCACCAACATTCGTGGCCACTATACCTCTAGCGATCACTAAGAGGGACGCTAGAGAGTATTAGTTAATTAGAAAAAAATTATTTTTACAGACTGTTATTGTGGTTGGTAAAACAGTAAAAGATCTTCACTTAAATATTATTGTGGTTGGAAAAAAATCATTTAGAATGTTTTTTTTTCAGTAAGATTTTAAAATAAGATTATTTTTCCAACCACAATTGCTAGCGGTCACTAAAATTTTAGATGATTTGACAGTCAAATATTATCCACCTTTTCAGCTGGCATCTTTAGCGATCAAATTCTAGAGACCGTTTTGGGGGTCGTTAAAGGATCTGTGACATTTTATATAGGAGACCGCATCTTATTTTCTCTTCTTCTCCATCAAATAATTTGTCCTCCACCACAAACTTCTCTAACCCCGTTTCAGGAGCTTCTCTAACACTTCACCACATAACCCCATTTCCGGAGGTGCACCACCAGCCGACCGCACCACCAGGCCGCCGTTGTACCAAGTTCGCCTTCGTTACCGTCCATTTCCTATATAGTTAGGTAAATCCTATATTTCAATATCACTCAAATAATATACTTCCATTACTTTAAAATCTTATGATTACATTAATTTTTTAGGTATATTTGTGTTATTGTGTGAATTAATATGTGTTAATTTAAAGCTAATTTCAAATTTTAGGGTTTATTAATTTAGGGGCTTATTTGTGCAATTTCTAATAGCACAATTAATATAATGAAAATAATTTGGGAGGCTAATAGTGCAAATAAATAAAAAATATTAATGGAAGAAATCATTAGTCTAATTAATATAAAAATCATAATATAGGAGGTTAATAGTGTAATTAATTTTAAATCAATAATATAAGGGGCAAATAGTGGAAATAATATAAAATTATTAAATTTAGGACTTAATAGTGCAATTAATATAATTATGTTTCACACACTTAAATGATAGATACACCGGAGTCCCCAAATACTTCCACGAGAATTTCCAATAGATGCCACTTACCAAGAGGTTTGCCATATATCTTCCAAATCAAGGATTAGGTACTTGTATGACTTGTTTGGAACATGTACCGTACAATTATGTCAGGGATGGATATGAACTAGAAGTTCACTATATTTTGTTTCATGATAATAACACCCTTTATATATGGTCCCCAAAGGTAAGCTAGTAATTTCCAGAAGAAGAAGTATTAAGTTGTTTACCAGTGTATGATATGTATGCAGTATAGAGGTCGTCGTCGCATGCATGTGGATGATTTGTTTGGAGAACACCTAACCAAATGTCACAGACTTACTTCATAATTAAAAAAGAGACGATAATTATATGTCTGTATTGTGTCAAAATACTTACACCGATATGATTTACAAGTTGGTTTAATTAAAATTGTTAGGCTCTTACTTAATATAAGGTAATTGTCCAAATTTATAGGAATTATTTTGCTAGAGACCCAAGAGTACATGTGTGATAAGTGTATAAAGTATATTACTATACTGGATTAGTCTATCAAATGGAGTAATGGTCTTTGATTTCTTGCCATACAGGTCCCTTATCGGGTCTTTACGTAAACATTTCCTACAAATTGGAATACTACCTCTAACGACATCCATTGGTCGTTATTAATGTACGTCATATGGCGACCGTCATGCGCTTTCCAAAGGTAAATGACATTTAACGATTGATAGTGATCAAGATAGTAGTCGGTGGAGATAAAGAGTGGTCTAGAGTATACTTCTCACGATCCGGTACTAGCAATTATGGGTTGGCGACCATAAATGGTCGCTAAAACATATATCGACCAATTTCGATGCGGTTGCTAAACGTCTCGTACGTAACATTGGCAATACTAAGGATTCGTCATTAATATGTTGGATCATCGAAAATTATATTTTTATATAAAAATATAGGAGTGTATGTAATCCTCCACACACAAACTTCAAACGTAAAGTTACTTATATATTTCTTGAAAACCCCTCTCTGGCGCACATCCCAAGATGCCTTCCCCGACCACTCTCCACCCTCTTTGCCACCACTAAACCCTAACCACTCCGCTTCTCCTCTTTCCCTCTACCCCTATCTCAGATCCCTTTCTCCGATCTATGAAGTTTAATCTGATTGATGTTACTTTTGCTAATATCGGATTCATTAAAATCTCGATCTCTTTCTTTGTTGATTTTACGTTTACTTTTATCTTCTGAATCTCAGGTCTCTCTCTCTCCGCCTTTATGGCGCTCATTAAAGATGATGGGATGAACGGGTCAGAGGAGGACTTTACTCTTTCTCTAGATCGAGAAGCTATATATGCAGCCTTTGAGGAACCTAAACTGTTTGTGAGAGTTATTGCGTCAGGTAACATCAACCTTAATTATCTTAAGAAAGTTATTATCCAATATTGGGGGATTTCTGGTAAGATCTCATTGGATAAAAGAGGTATTAATCTATGTGTTGTTGGGTTTGAGAAACAAGAGGATTTGGAAATTATTTGGCTTAATAGACCCTTTCATGTTTTTGTATTTCATGGTCTGGTTCAAAAGTATGACGAATGTATTCAAAACCCCTTGTTACTTGATGAAACAACTTTCTGGGTTCAAATTTTTGGTATTCCACTTCTGTTTTTGAAAGAGGCTAATGTTGCTAAGATTGTTGCTAGATTGGGTAAAGTTACTGCTATTGAATTGCCTAATCCTGAAAAGTTTAAAGATGATAAAATAGTGAGAGCTCGTGTTAACATTGCTATAAAAAGTCCTCTCTCTTCTGGATTTATGTTTAAAATATCAAGTGGACAGTCGGTATGGATTTCATTTAAATATGAAAAGCTCTTTGATTTTTATCATGTGTGTGGTATATTATCTCATGAGGAGAAGAATTGTGATAATCCTTTTAAGCTCATTAATAAGTTGGGAAATTGGATTAGATTTACAGAAAATGAGGCTAGAGCTACTGAATTTGTTAAAGTTGATAATAAAGGCCAACCTTTAAAAAAAAAGCAAAGAGATCTTTGAAGAATAAAAATAAGGTTCAGCTAAGTAGAGGTGATAATAAAGAAGAGGAAAGCAAAATTAAAAGGGAAGAGCCAGGTGTGCCGAATTTGGTACAATCTCTTATTTTATTGCCCAAAACTGACTTGGGCCAAAAAATTCTGGTGGGGTGGCATTTAAATCTGCTATAAGGCCATTAAGCCCAGGCGAAGTTAATTCTCTCTGTGGGTCTCAGTCCAATAAAGCCTTGTGCAATAGCCCAAAAGTCCTTATTGATCCTTCTATTACCCTTAGCTTAGATAAGAATATCTGCTTTGGTTCACTTGAAGAACCGCACTTTGCAAGTGAGATCTGATCTTGGTCTCCCTCTTGATGAAGAAGATTTTTCTCAAGTCCCTGCAACTATCTCTAATCCTGTTCAAGGAGAAGATGATGAGATGGCGGATGCTTTATATTTTGATAATGATGGTACTGAAGAAGATGAAGTTAAGTGGGAAGAGAAAATCAACTTGGAAGCTCTTGACTCTTAAGTGGTTTGCGGGGTTGACCCAAATCAACCCCAAAACCCAAGATGATTCTAGCTTTGAACTGTCAAGGTGTTGCAACAGCCTTGACAAAACTGAGCCTAGTTTACATGGTTAAGGCTCACCATATTGAGGTACTTTTTCTGTGTGAGACTAAAAACAAATCTTCTTATGTTTCTAAACTGAGCTCTAAGTTTGGCCTGAGATTAACTGCCTTTATTGACCTTATAGGTTTATCAGGTGGTTTAGCTGTTTTTGCTAAGAACGCAGATAAATTTAATATTATAAGTTCTGAAAAGAACTTAATTCACTGTCTATATGATTTTAACATGATGGGAAATTGTGAGATGGTTTTTGTGTATGGCCCTCTAATGGATGCAGATAAACCTCTATTCATGGATAAGATTAAAAACTTACCTCAAACATCTCTCTGTAGATGTTTAATGGGAGACTTTAACATTATTAGGTTCCCATCTGAGAAATTGGGAGGAGATATTTGTAATTCACATAAACTTCTTATGGATTTATTTAATTCTACAATTTGTACTAATAATCTTATTGAGCTGACAGATAAAGGGTGTAATTTCTCTTGGTCTAATAAGAGAAATGGAAGATAGCTCATTATAAAAAAGCTTGATAGGATTCTTGTGAATGAGGAATGGAATTCTAAATTACCAAACTCTTGGTGCTCTGTTCTACCACCCGTGGGCTCTGATCACTCTCCTATATTAAATCATGGTATATCTAAATTATCTTCTAATAATAGATATTTGATTGATAAGAGTTGGATATTTGAAGACTCATTTTGTAAACTTATTTTGGAAAAATGGAATACTAAACTGTTTGATTCCGTTTCAGGTGTTGTTATTTGGTCTGAAACTTAAACATATTAATAAATATGTTTCTCTCTAGGCTAGAAAGAGAGTTCTAAACAATAGATTACTCATAAAAACTTCCATAGCTCAGATTGAGAAGCTATTTAATTGTCCCTTCTCGGAAAGAAACAAAATTAAGCTGGAAAAGCTTAATAATGATCTAGAAACTCAATGGAAAAAAGAGGAATTGTACTGGGTCTTGAGGTCTAGAAATACGTGGTTTAAATTGGGTGAGAAAAATACAAAATACTATCATGCAATTACAAAGTCAAAAAGAAATTTAAATCGCATTTCTCAGATTAAAAATGAGAATGGTGATTGGTTACATGAGAAAGATGAAATTATAAATGAGATTAAGACTTATTACAATAAAGTCTATAAGTCAAATGAGAATAGATGTTATGTGCCTATTCTTCATAGAATAAAAAAATGTTACAAGTGAGATTAATGAATTCTTAATTGCCAAAGTAACTATGAAGGAGGTTAAAAATGCTGGATGGGCTCTGGGGAGTGATAAATCTCTAGGCCCCGATGGCTTTGGAGGATTCTTTTTTAGGAAATTCTGGGATGAAATTAAGTATGACCTTTTAGCTCTTGTGGAGGATTTCATGATGAATAATACATCACGTAAAGATATTAATAGCACCATTATTGCACTTATTCCCAAAGTTAAAAACCCATATTTGATTGCCTCTTTTAGACCAATCAGTTGCGTCAATTTTATTTATAAAGTGATATCTAAAATCTTAGCTACAAGATTACAGCCTTGGATGGAAAATGTTGTTTCAGAAACTCAAACAACCTTTATCCCTAGTAGATCAATTTTTGAGAATATTTTGATTGCTCAGGAGATTAGTCATTTTCTCAAAAATAAAAGAAGCTCAAAGAAATACTACTTGGCTATAAAAGCTGATATGTCAAAGGCATATGAGAATATAGAATGAGATTTTCTACTTGATTTAATGAACACTATGGGTTTTCACTCTAGATGGATTGATTGGATTAGAAATTGTATTTCATCAGTCACTTATAAGATAAAAATTAATAGGGATTTACATGATATTGATGAACCCCATAAAGGAATTAGGCAGGGGGACCCCATATCTCCCTATTTATCTTGTCTGGTCACACAAGCTTTATCTTTTCTTATTGAATACTATGTTCAAATTGACCTTCTTAAAGGGATTAAGGTGGCTAATAAAGCTCCAATGTTTACACATCTACTCTTTGCAGATGATAGTATTTTTTTTTTCTTGAAGCAGATGAATATAATATTGAAACCTTTGTTACAACTCTCAACTGGTATTGCTTTGCATCAGGACAAAAAGTGAATCTCAACAAAAGTGGAGTGCTATTTAGTAAAAACACTCCCCCTGAGGTTGAAAATAAACTAAGTTTCTTACTTAGAATGAATAAAATGCAAGACCTTGGTAAATATCTTGGTATTCCATCTTCTTGGGGGATTTCTAAGGTTAAGTCACTGGAATGGCTCATTGAAATGATTATCAAAAGGATGGATAGTTGGGAAACTAAATTGCTATCAAAAAGTGGTAAATAAATCCTTATTAAAGCTATTATTGGCTCTATACCTAACTATATTATGTCTGTCTTCTTGATAGCTAAGAAGCTTACATCTCATTTAACATATCTTGTTTCTAATTTCTATTGGAATAACCAAAGGGAATCTAGATGCCATTGGATCAAATGGAAAACTTTAATGTCAGCTAAAGAAGATGCTGGTTTGGGGTTCAAAGATTTTCATACTCAAAACCTTGCGCTACTAGCTTCAAATGCTTGAAAATTTCTTAAAAATGAAGATTCTCTACTTCATAAAGTTTTGAAGGGAAAATATTTTCCTGAATCTGATTTTCTTGATGCCTCTTTGAAATGTAATTGTTCTTGGGGATGGAAAAGTTTAATTGAGGGGAAAAACTGTTTTCTGAATGATTTACACTGGTCTATTAGTGATGGTAAGAAAATTTCAATTTGGAAAGATAAATGAATCCCTTCTGATCCTCAAATTTTAAACCTCTTTTGTGTGAAGTGGAATTTGTTTCTGATTTAATTCTACCTTCTAAGGAATGGAATATTCTTTTGTTACAGGAATTATTGAGGATGAAGTTATAGCAACCATCTGTTCTTTAGATATTCCTTTATTTTTTTTATAGACACTCCCTTTTGGCCTGGTTCCTTGAGTGGAGATGTTAGAGTAAAGGAATGTTATAACCAGATCTGGAAGGCTCAACAAATCCTTGAAATGAAAAAAAAATAGTAAGAAAGGTTCATGTTCTTTTAGACTGGAAACAATTGACTGGAATTTCATTTGGCATTTGAATGTTATGCCAAAAATTAAAATTTTTGTGTGGAAATGTCGTGGTAATGGTCTTTCTACAAACCATAATAGATACAAAAGGAGATCCTCTCCTTCCCTTTTTTGTGAGCTATGTGGTATTTGTGATGAAACAGTTGAACATAGTTATTTCAATGCTCTTGGGCAAGAGCTGTATGACTTGCTAGTCCATTGTCTTTTGTCTCTTGTGTTGAACCCTCGCATAACTTTATTAAACGGATATCTTTTCTTAAATTGTGCTCCATTTTTTTTTGTCACAAAAAGCAATAAAGGATCATAATACTCCGATTCCTCATCCGATTCCCATCCTGTTCAGATGTTCCGTCAATCGTGTCGTCTCTTCCTGATAATGTATGGCTCCGTGTCTAGCGTTTTTCGCAAGATGGTCAGCCTGACCGTTGCTCCTCCTTGGAATGAACCTGGAGGATATTGGTCCTGCTTCTTCCGCTTTCCGCCGAATCAGATGGATAATCGGTTGAATAGTCCATCGTGCCACCGACACCTGCCTGATACCTAATTGTGCTCCATTGAAAGATCTGATATACTACCTATCTTAGTGAAATTGCAATGTATATATGTTGGTTTATATGAAAAGGTAGAAATGTATACTTATTTAAAGGAATATCTCCTGACCCTATGATTACTATACAGAAATGTATTAAGGCCTATGATGAGTATAAAAGTGCTAACTTTGAAACTTCTGAGGCTACTCAAAACAATACCTCTGGTAATGTTTTTGGAATTACTGACTTGGGAGGTGATAATTTAAATTGCCTTTATCTCAATGATGCTTCAGAATTAGCCAATGCTACCAATCTCAATTGGTCTCCCCCTCCTCTTGGGAAGTATAAAATTTATTGTGATGCTTCTGTTTTTTAGATACTAACAAAGCTTCTTTTGCGTGTGTTCTAAGGGATTCAAAAGGACAAATGCTTGAAGGTTTTGCGAAAGATATCAACCCTTATTCAATTGAGGATGCTGAAGGTAGAGGGATTCTTGCAACTTGTGATATGGCCTCAAGGTACCCTATTGGTAATGTCCAAATTGAATGTGATAATAGTAGAATAGTTGATAAAGTTAATGCAAAATGTAATATTTCTAGTTTAACTAAGGTTTTGGTTAAAATTATTATGTTTTGTAAGGAGCTATATAAGCTAGATATCTCTTTTGTTAGAAGAGTTAAAAACAGGACAACGGATTGAGTGGCCAAACAAAAACACAAAGGAGAATTGTTTGGCCTTTGGAGTGATTTTGAACCTACGGGTATTGGCTGATTTGTAATATTTTGAGATTTAATGAAGGTTTATTTTCGACTTTAAAAAAAAATTCCTCCACACGATATTAGCTACCTTTTCTAAAGAAAAAATAAATTATCCACACATCTTAAACGTTTTAGTCATTCTTGAATTCAACACTATCCAAGCCTTTTTGTCGTAGTTTTCTTCACATTTATCATTTTTGTCCATCGGTGTCATTTTACTTTTGTCAACTCGTTTTTATTTAATTGAGCACCACAAAAATGGTATCTAGCTACGAGTGCCCTTAGATTCTTCAACTACACCTTTCTTGTACGATATTTATTCTCCAATTATATTAGCGGACTATTATAAAAATTTCGCACCAAATAAAAAACTATTAAAACTTTTAATTTAAATTATCATAGTAGTTAGATAATATATCTATAATACAAAAAAGTATAGATATTTATACCACCCAACATACCACTTATAATGTGGCGTGGATTAAATCAAAGTAAATCTTTAATTTATTTATTTACTCGATTTGATTAACGATTTACTTCCAATCAAATCATACCACGTCACGGGTGGTATGTTGGGTGATATATATCATTACTCCAATACAAAACAACCAATTTTTTACGGTCGGAATATTTTACATAAAAAACGATTCTCTAAAATCATCCAATGTTCCTGGAGGATCTGTGTTTGATCCACACTGACTACATTCATATAATTTTTTGTTGTCACAGTATCTGACTTTCGTTAAGTGCACCTAGGTTCGATTTCCGTCAACTGAACAAAATTTTCTTAAGTATTTTCATGAACGAGTTCTACCTAATAAATTATGAAAAGATATTTTCTATTTTTGAAATCAGACGATCTTTAAAACACATACGAAAGTGACTTAGGAGCCAAAATAAAGTTATTTAAAAAGTATACCAAATTATGATATATTTTGATGACACCAACTTGTTCACATAAGTTTGGCATTCTATAATTGCATGACATATTTAGAAGGGTAGAAATGGTTGTATTTTTAACAAAATGAGTCCTTGCCTTAATAAGTACTGTATCTAAAGCTCAAATTCTTTGGGATGAATAAATGAATATATTAAAACTCATGGATGATTCCAAGAATCTAAGGGAAAAGGATGAAAGAAACTTTCCTATTCTAGCTAAATCTATATTATGTGACCCTGAACTGGAAATGTAGTTCTTGGAGGCTGAAGATTCATCACCTGATGATGACATTCAGTGTCTGAAGGTTAACAATTTGAAACAACAGTTAGTGAAACACGATATTAATGGGACGAGTAGTTCAGGTACCAAATCCCCTCAAGGCATCCTAAAAAGTAAAGGGACTGGCCCTTATATAAACAATAGCAAAGCAGCTAAATGGGATCCTCCACCCAAAGACTGGTATAAAATTAATTGTGACACTTCTTATAAAGTTACTAACTCCTTTATTGCGTGTGTTGATAGGGATAATAAAGGAAATATTATTAAATATAATTCATGGGAAGTTGGAGCATAAAATCCTCTGGAAGCCGAAGCTCTTGGTATCCTAAAGGAATGTTTGTGGGATCGAGATTTCAAAAACACAAAGTGCGTAATAGAGAACGACTGCAAGGAGATCATATAGGCGCTCTCTTCAAAATTTCCAGTTAGTAGTCATAGGATTAATAGTATTATTCGTAGTATTTATTTTGTAACCGAACTTTGTATTTCTGTTTTCTCTTGTATTTTGAGAAAAAAAACGTAGTTGCGGATTGGATAGCTAAGAACTCGCCGATAGGCATTAGTTTAGGCTATATAGGGGATTTTACTTGCCCTTAATTGATAAAAACTCGATCTATTTTACTTGCTCCAATTTACCAGTTTCATTCTTTTAGTCCAAGTAAAATATTTTCCATAGTGCTGATGCTCATATAGATTAGAACTATCAATACAATCACTAAATTCTTCAGCTCCTTTATCCAAAGTTTAGCAATTAAGCATGTCCTCTACTTCTAAGATTTCACTAAAGTCACCTAACACACAAAATTTCTTATCCTTGTACATGTCTGACCATAAGATAATATTTTCCACAATCTGACCCTGTCATCATCCTTATTGCTAGCATAGACATAGCAAACATGAAAAGAGAAATTGTATGATCTTATTTTCACCTCAATCACCATGGCCTGAAATGTCTCATGAACAAGTTTGATTTCTAAATAACTATCATCCCAAAGTATCCAAATCCTCCCCGAGTCGTCCTTATTATAGTTATGCATCATCTTCATATTAGAAAAATGTGCATTTATTATGTTACTACTATTATCATGCCCAACCTTAGTATATAGAAATCCGATGAGCTTAATATTATTAGACAGAATGAAATCCTTCAAATCTAATTGTCTAAAAAGTTTGTTAAAACCTCTTAGATTCCATGAAGCTATATTCATATATTTGGGGGTCGTGTGATCTCAAGATCACATGAATCCTTTATAAAACCCAACACATCTTGATCAATGGAGCTAGGTGTATTTTCTTCCAACTTTTTAAAAGAATTAGTACATGATATGTTATTCTCATTGTTCTGCTTTTCTTTGCCATTAGATCTACCAGTAGATTTGTTAACCACTTTCCATTCAACTACTTTTTTATGTTCTTTATTCTCAGCAGCTTTTGACGTATTATGACCATTCACATTAGATTTTGGCACCCAAACCTTTTGTACATTATTGCACTTCAGTTCTGAATGACCAAAACGATTACACTTGAGACAAATTAACGGTTTCCAGTCATACTCGACACCAACTTCCTGTAATTCCTCTTGACCAATATCAACATATACTTTATCAGGCAATTCCTCTTTAGTGTTGATTTTTACATAAACCACGCATAACCCAATCTAGATTTAGATTCAATCATTGAATCCATCTGTAACGGATACCCAATGCCACTAGCAATGTAACTGAGACCATTTCTTGTCCATAGCGATATTAATCAACTTCACCCAAATGGGAATCTTTGTTAAATATACTTCCTCAAATTGCATACCGTCCTTCCAAGGCCTTAACAGTAATGGCTTACCACTTATGTGCCGTATTTGCTCAAGAGCGCGACTACAGAACAAAGCATTTTCAAATTTAAATATGAAAACACCTTGACTACTCGATTTAACGTCAATCTTTCCTCATTTACTCCATTTGAACTTGAAAAAACTTACAACATCATGTAATGGTGGAGAATTATCCAAAAATTTCCCAACACGGCAATTCTCCAATAGTTGTGCTCCTTCTTCGAAAATCTGAGCTGGAGGTTTTATGATTCTTTTACCTTCATGTAGAATAGCCTCGTGAAAATAAAGTTGTAGCTTTGTGATACCACAACCTTCAAACAAATTTTACCAAATTTGTGGATCACGTGTTGTGTTTGTTTCAACCTTACTTTCAGATTCAATAACAACTATATCAGCTTGTTTAGTAGCTTCGACAACAGATCTAGTACTAGTACCTTCATCTCCAATGCTTATAGCTTTTAGATCTATAAGTTCTGACTGGAGAGGAGACAAGTTCAACATTCACATCAGGTGATAGCATCATTTTTGTGATGTTTGTGAACCCTTTCCTAGCTTTCGGAGCTTTTTGACCAATGCTAGACGCAGTGTTAACCTTAGCTGAACTCAGAAACTTTTTCATAGTGAATAGTGATGGTGAAGAAGAAAAATGAAAGAAAAAGGAATGGAAAAAGATGACGAAATGTAGCGTGAGGCGGGTGATAAAAAGGAGAAAGGGTGTTTGGAAGCGGTGGAAAAGTAAAGGCAAAAAGCAAAGATGATTTTGTTGTTAGATCCCAGAAATCTTGGAACTAACACTAGATTAAAAGGAAAAGAAAGCAAAAGGGTAGATGAAACCAAGGTCAAAGCTAAAAAAAAAAAAAAAAAAAAAGGATGGAATAAAATTAATGACTAAAGAATGAGTAAAGAGGATTTTTTGGGTGGGTTGACTCTCATTGACCTTTTTTACGCGAGTGCATGTGCCCAATAAAGCCTATTCTTACTAAAGATTTTATTGCTAAAAATAATTCAAACTAATTCTCAATGCACCCCGAGGCTAGGGAGGGGGCACCCTCTAGCCCCCAATCCTTTCTTGCCCATCACACTCGATAATCATTGAAAGGTTAACCTTATTATGCTATGTATCCCCCAATTCTCCTTACTCATCAATTGAAACTTCTCATAGTGACAAATTAGATATGAGAAGTAGTCTTGACACAAAGGAGTACACCTTCATCATCGTCTTAGTCTCAGAGGACACCAATAACTTTCCAATAATAAAATAAAGGTATTACCCCCTAATCCACTGTACCTCGGGATCAGATCATCAAACACGAGAGTGAGGCCCATTTTTTAATACATAGGTAATCAAAGTTGCAACATACAATAATGTCCAAAAACATGATCCTTAGTCTAGGGTTTAAAGGGATAACACTATCTTATCAAGCATACAAGTTTACATTGAATTTTACTAGAGCGAGTCAATCACCTATCAGAATCCAGGAAGGCATCATCCTTATATCCCTAGCTTTAATGCAATTATAAACAGAATTTGGTCTCATCCTAACCAACCTCAACATTCATAACGTATATATTTGCACATTTCTTACAGAACACCAGGGCTTCCCCACAATCTCAGACAATAAAACAAAACACAACCTTATAAAACGCATCCATACATGATAAGAAACTAGTCCAAATAAAGACTCACACCCCCTTACTCACCCTCCACCCATCCCCTTGAGTATCAAACCCACTCTAGTAGAAATAGGACATCATGGATCTCAACCTCCTTTTAAGAGTTATCTTATTATCAAAACTAATAGTATCAAATAAATTAGACATTTCACTAGATGTTGTCTATACTACACCAATAAATCATCAGGAGCAGGAAGTCACGAAGACAAGAAGGAGTTGGAAGCTATTCATGACATTCCAACCCTTCACCTTTGTAATTTATTTTCTTTCTTTCTCTAGTATGAACTAATTCTATTTAGCTTGAGATAAGCATATGGGTATGAACCCTAGACTTGTTTTATAGCTATTTTAATTTGGGATGTCCTTTTACATTTAATTGAAATTAGTAGCGATAACTCTGTTTTTATGTGCTTTGATATATTGTCTGTAGTTCTTGTGGTGCGTAACGTATAGGATTACCATAGTAGTTTGATGGTCACCCAGAAGGGGTGTCCATTTATTGAAATACCACATAAAAGTCTAGTGTACGGTAGTGATCCTGATGGGCTTTCCTAATTAGATAGTCACTAGGGTTTGAGATTAACCAAAGATCATGGCGCGGGATCCCCTTACCCAAGTCCCCTGGTAACCGTTTGGTCGCCTCCTAAGTATATCCGGAAAGAGGTTAGGAGGAATATAGAATACTGGCTATTCGGTATCACGTAATTCTCCCTTAGATAATAAGTATAGAACAAGGCTAGTGGGGATTACTTGCTATATATCGAGCTAAACTCTCATACTATGTCTCTTCTCTTATTTTTTTTACTGTTTTAATTTTACTTAGTTAATTGTTAAGAGTCTTAAAAACCAAACAAATAATTCAGAGTCTTTTAGCGTATTATTTTTCTAACTTCTTTTGCTGCACTTTATATTTGCATTACTCCTAGCTAACTTTTGTAGTACATGCGAACGAATTCTGTTTATCAACTAAACTTGCATATGATCCGTGATACTTGCAGTGAGTAACGTAGTGGGCTAGGGTGTTTAGTTCTTTTAATACTCATATCGTTATTTTATCACACCTTAACCACCACCAAGTCAGAAACTATCATTAATTTTTTAACAGAACGGATCAGATCTTGGTGTAGGACTTCACTATAATTACCGTAGCTCATGAATTGACTGAGCATGACCTAATCGGGCTTGAATATAACAACTTGAATGGCTGGAGGGTGAATCCCTACGGGTTGCACTCGAAATGCACCAGAAAGGCAGTTTTCTCGTTGTTGATTTTGCTGATTAGCCATCTAGATAATATGAAAAAGACAAAAAGAAAAGTGTAAAACTAAAGAACTAAAACTACTACACTAAGAAAAAACATAAAACTAACGATGTAGTCCCTAACAACGGCGCCAAAAACTTGTCGTGTCCCAAGGGGTTATAAAGTAATGCAAGTAAAACACACCTCAAGAGAATGAGACTTTCCACAAGTATACGTATTGTTTACAAGTAATAAAGTAAGTAAGTAGGGTATCGTCTCTACAGGGTCTACGAAAGTTAAATCTTATAGTGTTTTTAAGAAGTGTACTAGAATGGGTTGTTAGATTATATACACAGAATATTATACATATATCTATTTGGTTTTTTGGTTTTATAAACTAGAATGCAAATACAATAATTAACTACGGAGTTAAAGACGTCAACCAATGACAAGTAAGTAAACGAAGGAGAGAAAATGAGAATATAGCTCGAGAGCTCGCAAGTAATCCCCACTAATCTCGATTTTATGTTTTATTGTTAAAGGGAGAATTGTGTAAACATGCAGTTGCCGAGATTCTAACTTCTTCCTAACTCCCATTAGGATAGATTAAGAAGTTACTTCAACACTACAAAGGGACTCGGGTGAGGTTAGCTTACGCAATGATTAATGTAAAATTCTCTAACCCTATTGATTATCTAGCTAGGCAAGCCCATCAGGATCACTACCACGCATTTGACGATTATGTATCGTTCTCAATAATTGAGCCCCCAGTCAAGGTGACATTCCTAGTTACTAAGGGCAGTCCTATAATTGCGTAGAGAAAGGGCTGAAATATATGGCAAATACATAATACAAAGCAATTAAAATAACAATTCAATTAAAGACGTAATATCCTAATTCAGTAAACGCATACAATAAAACTAGAGTTCATACATTATTTCTGTTATCAAGCTATGAATCAACTAGTGCATAATGAAATTATAAAAAATAACAACTAATAATATAATATTCATGTTCAGAATGAAAAACATAATAAAATTACACTATTAATTGCTAACGAAGTGGAACGGCATGGACTGATCATGGACTGATTCCAAACTCCTTCGTCTCTTCTTCTTCTTCTCTCTACTCCAGACGATTTTCTTAAGTGTTATTATGATTGGGAGACTAATTTATAATGTTAAAAGATGATATATATATATATACACACACACTCTAGGTATAACCCCGTGCCTGAAGGCACTCTGAAAAATATAATTTAGAAAAATAAATTAAATATAAAATAAACACATTATTCTTGAGATAATTGAAATTGTATAGTTTTTTTTGTATATGTTTACTTTTATAAATCGAATAGGCCAATAGTTTAAATAACAATATAAAAAAAATAGTTAAAAAACATAACTAATAAAAGTGCGGGAACGTGAGTAGGAAAGTGAGTGTGATTCTTTTTTTGTTTTTTGAAAATTTGAAAAGGTATAAAATTGTGGAAATTAGTTATAATAAGACATTTTATTAAAAATAAATAAATTATAATAAAATGGCCCACATATAATTTAATGGCTGAAAAATATAGACGAAAATCGAGACATTTTGAGCTGTCGATCTAAATTGAACAATCTGATCCATTAATTAAACTTAATCTAAAGACCAAAAATTAGGAAAAAAAATCCGACGGCTTAAAAATATGGAAAAGAATAGGAGACATTTCGGGCCGTTGGCCCTTCTCCAATATTATATAGATATAGGGTCCATCATGTTTCATGGGTTGTGTACCTATTTTAAGTGACCTAATCCAACCTAAAAACGTTTTACTAAAGAGTAGACTGGTTCGAACTTCGACAACGACAAATTTAATAACTTTCTCAATTCAGTTTTGAATTACAATCTGTCAATTCCTACATGCTTATTACTCCAAATACTATATATAAAACAAAGGGTTCCTCCAAAATCTTTATCAATATCGTGTGGTAACTCGAACAACTCATTTTCTAAATCTGGCCGACATATGCTTTCACTTTCTACAAGTGGTGAAAACTTCCTTTAACGCCATGACTAAGGGGTGATCTCGTTTCCTTAACTTCTTATCATCGTCTCAGATTATCTTAGCATCTAATAACTTAAGAGATGCACACATAACATAAAATTACACACACAAGCCCTAAAAGTAACATGAATACCGAAAATATACAAGAAGTGTAAAACATTAAATTATGGGGAAAATCCCTCAACTGAGTCCTAACTCCTAAATACACCTAAAATGATGTCTTGTGACTAGATTAATCTGTAACATAAATGAATACATCACCGAATAATATTGGATATAATCAAAGGGACCACCCCAGAAACTAAATTCATAAAAATGATGCCTAAAGTTATTAAGCCTTGAATATATGGCTTGGCAACAGTCGTAATACAAAATCAAATAAACTCTTCAAAGTTTATGTCCCAAACCAAGTCCAAAAAAATCTCCCTAACATATTTTTTTATTCATATTGCTGCAATATGCACTCAGAATTTTTGTGTTGTAAAAACTTATTAGCTCCGAGAGGTTATTCCTTATCTCTATTAGAATTGAGTGTTATCCCCATAATATATTTAGCCAAGATAAGGTGCGTGGGATCCCAAGTCATCTAATTAGATAGATTAATAAAATTAACCTCAAATTAAGCCTTAACCATATTATTATTTTATTCAAAGTTGTAGTTCAATGACAAAATCTTCAAGGTAATAGTTGATCAAGTATCAATATTCCCACTCTTTAGTTGTTCTAGGGCAAAAACTTGGGCTTCGTAATTTTCTCAAGAACTTTAGTTCCCCACCCCTGAAGTAATTTTTTATCCAACAATGAGTAAAAAGTTAGGCTAGATCCTATACATAAACTCGTGTAGTTACTCCATAATTCAAAGTGAATATCGAATATTCAAATAATTCTTCTAGCATCATTTAGCCTCACAAACCAAATTGTTGCACTCTACTTCAAAGGTTCCAATATATCAAAGGTTCACCTTTAGTTGATATTCTAGGGTTACTCTTGAGTATTTTGCTGCTATGTATTTTACGCATGACTTTTGTCTCCTTTACCCTTGCATTGCTTTTGTGCTTCTCATTTTTATATCATGTACCTTTTTACTAGTATTTAAGAAAATATAGTTTTGTCTTTTATCCTTTGATTTCATTTTTTTCCTTGTATTTATCGATGCATTCGTCTTGTGATTTGTATACCTTATACCCCCTTGCCTCGGAAAATATAAGGAATTTGTTAGGCACTTGCTATACAATTTTTCAACATTTTGCTTGCTTGTGTCCCTTATTTTGTGAGTTAAAATTTTTTGGTAGCTTGAATTATATGCTTAGTAATTTTTCCTTACCCAACTCCCTGGCTATCGAGGCAATGAGTTATAGCTTACTTTTTGCCGAGGCTTAGGGCGGAGCAGAATTTTAACAAAACCAAAAAACCGTGTTACTTTAACTAAACTGAAATGAAATATATGTCAATTGTACCTAGCCCAACACTACCCATCGAATTACCTTATGATTTTCCGAGTCTATGTATTTTACCTATATATTATCCAAACTATTAGGTTGGGGTTACCCAAACCAAAAAAATGTTAATTAAAAGATATAAAACATGCATATTAGAGAAGTTCTTTCATTTGGTTTATCAGATATTCCAAACATATATAATTTATATTGAAGTATTCGCTTCACGACTTCTTGGTTTGTAATGTCGAAATTTTAAATTTGATCTTCAGAAGTATAATGATATCAATTTTTTCAAATTTTGTCATTGATTTAATTTTTTCATGCGTTAAAAAAAGTTTGACTAATGTTGACTTACGGGGGTAAACCGATGGTAAACTTTTTTTTACCCTACCCTTGGGTTACCCTAGCCATTCCTTAAATCGAAATATATTACCCTTGGTTTACCCTAACCTCAAGATCGTGTAAAACTTCCGCGTGTTCTCCCCTACCTACCGAGGCTTTATCCGTAGTTTATTTACGATGTTGAAACTTCATTGATCTTCACCTTCAGGTGTCAATACTTTGTCGTTCTTTTCTTTCAAGTGTCGAGGCTTTGTCGGTCTTCGCTTTCAAGTGTCGAGGTTTTGTTGGTCTTTTCTTTCTAGTGCCGAGACTTCTTCGGTCTTTGATTTTAAGCGTAAAAGCTTTGCTGGTCTTTGATTTTAAGTGCCTAGGTTTTGGCGGTATTTTCTTTTATTGTTTCCTGCAAAAGAAAATAAACACTGTCTAACTATGTCGTCGGGTTTGCGTTCACCGACGACATTGTTTAGCCCTTTCATCCTCTTGTTGATGCTACGTTGGTCCTTTGAAGTTTCATTTGATCACCAAGACTACGTCGGTCTTATTGAACTTCTTCTAATTACCAAGACTACATCGGTCTTAGGAAGTTTCATTTGATTGCCAAGACTACGTCTGTCTTACAAAATTTTATTTGATTGCCGAGACTACATTGATCTTGTTTCACATTTGTGAAAATTCTCTCTTTCGTAATACCAGGTCCCCAACTTTTATGTTTTCCAGATGAACATTTTTGTGAAAAGTTGGGGCTACGGCTAGATTTGTGAAATACTTTTGGAGGTTGGCTCTTTCCCACGTCTTCTCTTTAAGGTACAATTCTCCCTGTAGAGTATCACTGTTGGTATTCAGATTAACGTTCACAATTTTTGAGTTGAGAGAGGTTATGTTGATTGGTAGTACAACCTCACACCTATACACTAATCCATAGGGACTTTCAATGGTACCTGAGTATACTGTTTTATGGTATCCTATAATACCTCAGGCGATACTTCAAACCATTTCTTCTTATGCTGACCAATTGAAGCTTACCCTCAGATGATGGTCATGTTGCTAACCTCCACTACCCGCTACACTAAGGGTATACAACCTAGGAATAAGAAAGATTCACCCCTGCATCTTCACATTGTGTTTTGAAATAGGTGAATACATAATGAGTTTTGTTATATGTAATTATTATGTACGACATCCAATATCGACATATTATGTTTTGCCATATAAATTTTCAAGCACTTTTCACAATTATTGTGGATACCGCTCTAACCTCTACCCAACGAGTGAAGTAATTTACTGCAACATATATAATTATTACTACTTTGTGCTTTCCAACAAAAGTTAGATGATATCCAATTACCATATGCAAAAATGACAAGTACTTGAGATGGGCGTCATATCTGTTGTCGGTTGTCTTAGTATTTTTATACTCTTGTGAGGTCGAGAATGACTTTACCAATTCATATGCATTTGTCATCACTGTTGGATAAAAATAAATTCGCCATATCATTTTTCTCGTCAGGGATATGTACCCTATATGATTTCCGCAGATTATTTCATGCATCTCTTTCAGCATATGCTGTCCTTCCGTGATGCCTACACAATTCAAAGGAAGCCATTTATATGATCTTTTATATAAATGTGTACCTTGAATGGTGAATCTTCTTGGTCGGAACATAAGAGCTCGAGCTTGCTTACTATCCTCAGTACTATTCCATCCATGATATATGCCACAAATTTCATCCATCCAGGTTTCTTCAGCATCTATAAGGTGTACGTCTTCTTCCTTGATTGTAGAAACACTAGTTTGATCAACGCATTACAACGTTACCCCTTTTCCGACCTCATTTTCGACTATCATGTGTGCTAAAGCATTGGCTCGCGTTTCTTTACTCTCGGGACATCAATTATTTGGAAGGATTCAAACATAACCTCACATTATTAATCTTTGTCTGGTATGCTGACATATTTAGCTTTTGATCCATATATGCTGGACTCATATGCTCTGAAACATATTGAGATTTTGTTTATATTTGTACATTTTGTGCTTTTAATATGATTGTTGCTATTACGCTTTCTAAAAGCGCCTCACACTCAACTTCATTATTGCTTTCCTTGAACATTAGCTTTATGGAAAAGTTGTACGCTTTCCCATCGGGATCGATGAGTAACACTCCTGTACCACTTCCTTCTTTTCTTGATGCCCTATCCACTTCGATTACCCAACTTATCCCGTTGTCTACTTCCATTTGTTCTGGCTTGTTTGATATAGTGAATTCAACCATAAAATATGCCAATGCCTGCACTTTTATTGCATCGCGACCTTCATATATATCATAATCTTTTTATTCAATGGTCCATTTCACTAAGCACCCTGAATATCTAGGCTTTGATAAAATTTGCCTTAAGGGAAAATTTTTAACATTTTTGTCCTACGTGCTTCAAAATGAGGCTTTAATTTTTTTTGGCCGAGTGTATGAGTGTTAGGGAAATATTCTTGCTCGAAGTATAACACACCTTAGCTCCTTGGATTTGCTTGTTGACATAATATATCGATCTTTGTTTTACTTCTACTTCCCATATTAACACTAAGGCTATGGCCTCTTGATTATCCTAAAGGTACATATGTAAAGTCTAACCAGCCTTAGGCTTGGTTAACATTAGTGGAGTGCTTAGATACTCTTTTAGCTTCTCGAAGGCCCCTTAACACTTATTCGTCCATTTGAAATCTTTGGCTTTTTGCAACGTCCTAAACCATAGACTGTACTTCTCGACCGATTTTGACATAAAACAGCTTAGCACTCTTACTTTACATGTTAGTGACTATACTTGTTTTATAGTTCCAGGCGGTTTCTTGTCAAGGATGACTTGTATCTTGGCCAGTCTAGCTTCAATACCTCGATGACAAACCATAAATTTGAGGAATTTTTTGAAGTTACTTCAAAAGTACACTTTTTCGGATCGAGTAAGATTCTGACTTTTCGCATTACCTCAAAAGCCTCGGTAAGATTGTATGTGTATTTTTTGAAATATGCGCTCTTAACCAACATGTCATCTACACATATTTACATATTTCACCCTATTTGGTGTACAAACACCTTGTTTACCATACACTGGTAAGTTGAGCCAATATTCTTTAATCTATATGGCATGACCTTATAATTATCTAACCACTGATCTGTGATGAATGGCGTCCTCTTCTCGTATTTTTTATCCTTCAAAGTTTGATTATATCTTTTGAACGCGTCTATAAATGACTGATATTGATATATGGTTGTGGCATCTACCAACTTATTGATATTCAGTCAAGAAAAAAAATCTTTGGTGACTGATATTAACCAACATGTCATCTACATATATTTCCATATTTCACCCTATTTGGTGTACAAACACCTTGTTTACCATACACTGGTAAGTTGAGTCAATATTCTTTAATCTATATGGCATGACCCTATAACAATCTAACCATTGGTCCGTGATGAATGGCGTCCTCTTCTCGTATTTTTTATCCTTCAAAATTTGATTATATCTTTTGAACGCGCCTATAAATGACTGATATTGATACCTGGTTGTGGCATCTACCAACTTATTGATATTCAGTCAAGAAAAACTATCTTTTGAACAAGCCTAATTTAGATTTGTATAATCAATGCACATTCTTAAGGAACCGTCGGGTTTCTGTAACATGACTGTATTAGCAATCAATTAAAAATATTTGACTTTTTTTATGTGTCATGCCTCTCGAAGATAACAAACTTCCTCTCAAGTAGCTATGTTTTTCTCATCATAATTATTTCTTTTCTTTTGTGGTATTCGCTTAGATGTGGGATGTATATTTAAGAAGTGCTCTGAGATGCTACAATCTATCCTGACCATATCCTCGGTGGTCCTCGGGATCAGGTCCTTGTATTCTTCTAATTTATCGCAAAGGGCATCTCTCTCTATGACCCCTCCAGTGACTCCCCAATTTTTACTGTGTTATCCATATTACCTATCAGAATATATATGACCTTTTCCGCCGGCATAGATTTTGCATTAACTCTTTTTCCCTTAGTACTTCTATTGTGGTATCTCAATAGGATCCAACTTCGATACCCATAGATGACGGTAGATGATAAAACGTAAAATCACACTATACTCAGCCTTGGGACCATGTTCGGCCCGATGATATAAACATAACCAATATGAAACTATATATATGCATATATGCCATTGCATTTTGGTTATGTTCGTATCCTCAGGACGAGCATGGTCCCGAGGCTGATGGTAGTATTACTTTCATTCTCTATCAGGTTTTTTTTTAGTAAAGCCGAGTATCAACGTTATATTTTGACTTATCAACACGGGTTATGCCCCTTGTTGTGTTGTCTTATAGATTTTGATCTAAAGTAACTTTAAAAACCAAAGAAATTGGGTTTGTTTTCAATTTTAAAGTGGATTTACCCCAAAAACACATGCATGAGTGATGAAAAGGTAACATATTCACTAAAAATTAATACAAAAGAAGATGCACCAAAATTGCAAGCTTGTTTATCGTATCAGATGATAACACACACTGTTGATTTCTTCAAGAGCCAAACTTTCCCAGTATATTTTCTCTGATACATTGATTGAGGTCAATAAAGTAGATTTATCCTTGATCCAACATGCAAAGAAGAAAATCTTGGTAGAATTAATAGGTAACATGAAATTTAACGAATTTTTGAAGAAAAGGCAAGTTTAAGGAGAATTTTTTAGGATTTGATTAAATTATGAAAAAACCGGCATTAAACAATTAGCGTAAGAAGATATTCCTAAATGTCTATCTTTCTAAATTTTTCTTTCAAATGAAAAATTTAAAAAAGACTTGTGACGAAAGTTTATCCAATTTTGAGTCAATGTGATGTAACTAACATTAACCGATGATTTAAGAGTCGAGTGGGAACAAATGTAGGTGGGCGATATAGGTATAATTAATAAGGAAGGCATGATGAATAATTTTTTAAACTAAAATAAAAATAAAAATAAAAATCAAACACCTATTTCTTTTCTTATATTTATTTCCAAATCAACTAGAAAAGCTATTTCTTTCTCTTTCATACATTTTTAATTAAATCTTATCTTATAAAAGATAGAAACCCTCACCCTAAAAATCTTATCTTAGTCTTCATTAATTACTCTATTTTGTCATATGGCGACACTTATCTTTTTCTTTTTTTAATCATATACCATGGGCTTGGGTATTAATTTCCAAATAGTATTAAAAATGGTTTTATCTTTTGATATTTACCACGACATAATATTAATAAGGAAAATTCTTCCATCCAATATTGGATGATCCTACACCAATAATATTAATACACATACCCCATTTTTTAAACTTATAAAAGTAACTAAAATATTAATCTAGTGACATGTGTTTTGTTAAAATAATCCATGGCTATGATATGAATATTGGACCATCCAATATTGGATGGAAGTCTTATAGGAAAATTAAAATTAAAACCAGACTTGTTTTATCTGAGTAGTAGTAGTAATATTTCTGTTTATACCACGAACATTAACATATTTCATTTGACAAAAAAAAAAAAGAACATTAACATATATCTTTATCATCCTCCTTGTGTTGTCAAATCCCACTCGGTGATAGTACCTTTCAATCAAATGCTCGCTAAGATAAAGAAAAACGACCCTTCCACGCTCTCCTCTGTTTATGGCTCATGAGAAAATGTCCACGCTTGACTTTTCACCCTTTTCAATGGTATTTATTCTACAACAAACATTTACGTACTCGGTACTTGTTATAAAATAAAATAATATCTGCTTCGCCTTTCAAGATTTTTGTTTGTTTTGCTTACGTTGTTGAATACCCAGAGAGAGTTCAAACATGTATACGAGGTACCTCGAAGAGCATGCTGATCATGGTTATGCTGAAATCGACCCAACTGGTCGTTATGGTCGTGTAAGTTTTATCTCAAATATTCCATTTTTTGCCTTTTATTTATCGTGTTTATCATATTAGTACGAGTAGTTTTGGGTTTCTCATAGCAGTCTAGAAATTCTTATCAATTAAAATACTCTTAATTGTTGAATTCATTTTGCAATGAAATGATATTCTTAAAGAATCTCTTTAGAGTTATCTTTTGATAAAAAAAATAGGGGATAATGAATTGCAAATTCTAATTACATATATGCCCTTGATATCTGTAACTCATTGTTAGCCATCATTGACAGTTTGAAGATGTTCTTGGAAAAGGAGCGATGAAGACTGTGTACCGAGCAATGGATGAAGACCTTGGAATGGAAGTGGCATGGAGTCAAGTCAAACTCAATGATTTACTTCATTCACCTGAGGATTTACAGAGAACATACTCTGAAGTTCACCTTCTTAGCATCTTAAAGCACGATTCTATTATTCGTTTCTATTCATCCTGGATCAACGTTCAACATAAAACCTTAAATTTTATCACCGAGTTGTTCACTTCTGGTACACTCAGAGAGTAATACCCTCTTTCCGTAACTAATTCAAATAATTCTCCATCTTGTCTTAAACTATATGAATTCGTGGAATTGATTTTTGTATTGTGTAATACAGATACAGGAAAAAATATAAGCGAGTGAATATACACGCAATCAAGATTTGGGCACGGCAAATACTTGAAGGGATTGTGTATTTGCATGGTCATGATCCTCCGGTGATTCATAGGGACCTTAAGTGTGATAACATATTTGTTAATGGTCATATGGGTCAAGTGAAGATTGGTGACCTTGGATTAGCAGCGATTCTTCGTGGGTCCCAACGAGCTCATAGTGTTATTGGCACACCGGAGTTCATGGCACCGGAGTTATACGATGAAAACTATAATGAGCTTGTCGATGTATATTCGTTTGGAATGTGTATATTGGAGATGTTAACTCTCGAATATCCTTATAGTGAATGTGCAAATCCTGCACAAATTTACAAGAAAGTAACTTCTGGTAAGAAACCGAGGGCTTTTTATAAAGTTCAAGACTTTGAAGCGCAACGATTTATAGCTAAATGCTTGGAGAACGTTTCAAAGAGATTATCGGCTAAAGAATTGATGAACGATCCGTTTCTTGTACTTGAAGATGTTATCCACAGGTCGATAGCTCACGATGATAACTTTGGAGTTGATGATTTGCGATTATGCGATATACCAAGGACCAATATGACAATTACGGGAAAACTGAATTCGGAAGATAATACCATTTTTCTTAAAGTGCAGATCACTGATACCGAAGGTACATCGCGACACGTATATTTTCCGTTTGATATTATAAACGATACACCAATCGATGTCGCTAATGAGATGGTGAAGGACTTAGAAATCTCTGATTGGAATCCATCGGAAATCGCAAATATGATTGACGGGGAAATAGCCGGTTTAATACCACACTGGAAAAAGTGGGATGATTCTCGGTCAACTCGGTCAGATTGGTCAACTCACAGCCATGTACATAATTGTCAAGAAGAAGACGATGAAGAAGATGACGATGATGATAATGCTCGGGCACTCTCAGCTCCGATCGGGTCCCACAGTGACTACTTTGGTGACTCTAGCTCCCAGAGCTCGTCCACTTCAGAAAAGTACTCCAACATGAGTTACTTGTCCGTGGACGAAGCTCCCGAGACCCTCCCTAGAAGATATTTGAATAGGAATTCTCAAAACTCTTCAAGGTTCTGCCCTGAAAAATATTCGACTACAGGGGAGTCGCTTGCTAGAATAGCTGAGAAGCAATGCAGGGATATGCTACGATTAGAAAGAGCTTCGTCATCTAAAGAAAAGAGGGCAATGGATATGCGTAAATTAACGAGGAACACGTCACTTGTAGATATGCGTAGCCAATTGCTTCATCGGGCATTAGTTGAAGAGGTTAATAAAAGACGGTTGTTTAAGACAGCAGGTGCTGTTGAAGATATTGGTTTTCAATCGCCTTTTGAGGTTTCGGGTAAGAAAAAGACAGCAAGACATACAACAAGAAGAGTTTAATCATCTTGTATCAATAAAATTTGTGTATATAAGCAAGATGTGTTTATAATGTATCTTAAAGTTGTAACTTGTGTGATAGTTTTGTATAAGTATAATGCATAGAAATATTAATGTTTGATATTACCAGAAGTCCAAAAGTGAAAGAAAGTTATAATAGCTGTAATAGCTAGTAGAAAACATTTTTTTTTGTTACAGAGGAGGCCAATACGGCCGGGGAATAAATTCCCAAAAAACTTAGCTAACTAGCGTTAATCTAGGTAATGTCCAACCATAACGATCTCTAGCTAAGAGACGCCACAGACCATCTGGTAGGTCGCGATAGGGTAACGGGCCTTCCACGCATCTTAAACCGAACTTAGCCATCCAATCCGTGCTTCTATTCGCTTCACGGTAGTTCCAAAAGAGCTCGAATTGTGTGTTCCTTGACAAAATATCGCGACACTGGTGTATAATAGTACTTGAAAAGATCCTTGAATTCGTACCGCCCTTCACTAGTGCGTACAATTCACTCGAGTCTATCTCAATCACTAGTGACTTATACCCACGCTGTACAGCTTGCTCCAGTCCAAAATGCAATGCAAGTACTTCCGCTTCAAATGGATTGCGCGCAACACACTTACCCGCAAACCCATCCAAATAACCCCCTCTATTACTCCGGAAAAGGCCACCCACTCCTCCTACTAATCGATCAAAATCAAAGGCTCCATCAACATTTAACTTTACCCCGGACTCCGGCCTATCCCATTGGACAAGAACACACTTAGATGCCACAACTAACCAGCCATCCCGTTCTTGACCCCAAGCCCTCATATAATCATTAACCGAACTAAACACAATCGACTTCAACTCGTTCTTCGTTCTAACCCTTGGTTGATAAAAAATCACGGCGTTTCGATTTACCTAGATATGCCAAACTAAATCTGCCAAAACAAGTCGCAATTCAGCCCCCTTAACTAGCTCTTACTAGCAAGCAATCCCTTCCATTTCTGGAAATATAAGGCCCTAGAAATCTGCACATTACTCTCCTGAAAATTGGACCCAGGCTGTTGTATCTCAGACCCTGAATCGCGCTGATGACTGGGACGCTGCTGACTCGACACGGAAGACAACTCAACACCCTCCAGGCGCTGCTGCGTTGACTAATGCTGGTCTGCCCCACGAGACTGCAGCTGCTGTAGTCGCCATTCTGTGGTCAAATACTGCTGCCGAGTTGAAGCTGCTGCTGAAGCTCCTCTCCCCGTGTCCGACCAGCTTCCCCGATCCGCTCCGACCATCCATGGGCCTGCTGCAACATCTTTCGAGACCCTATACTCCCTCGTGTACACTCAAAAGCCAAATTAGTATAAAAATTGCAGTTATAGAACAAATAACCTGCTGTCTCGTCTTCCACCCCGCAACTTCTACACTTTGGGTTCTCCATCACACCTCTAAGCTCAAGGTTCTTTCCGGTAGGAAGACGATCCCACACCGCCCTCCAAAGAAGAATCTTAACCTTTTGTGGACATTTTAAAGCCCAAATTAGATCCCAGTTAAAGTCCCCATTCCCTTCTACCGCGGTTAACTTAGTGTAGCCCGTTTTGACCAAAAATTTCCCTGATGGTGTCAAGTTCCATCTGAATACTCTATCATCCCCATTCTCCACGATACTTACACTACCTTCCAGCACCTCTTTACCTGCTAAAACATTCTTACAGATGCGCGAATCAGAAGATTTCACAACCCGCTCCATAAACCTGTTCTGAAAGTACTTGTGCCTTAACACCCTAACCCACAAAGTCGAATCATTACTCAACAGCTTTCAACTAAGCTTCGCTAAAAGCGCTCGATAATAATCCCTGTCCTTTATAAGGCCCAAGCCCCATTTTGTTTTGGGTCGACACAGTATATCCCACACTAACCAATGTCTCTTCTGTCCTTCACTAGACGACCCCCATATGAAATCACGGATAATCCTATCAATCTCGTCACACACATACACAGGAAGTTTCATAGTCTGCATAATATACGTAGGGATTTCCGTTAGCATAGATTGGGCAAGTGTAACACGTCCAACCAAAGACAAATTACGACTCATCCAATTCGGGAGCTTTTTCCGCATCTTCGCCGTAACATTCCTAAAGAAACCTCTCGGAAGCCGTTGCGACCTAATAGGCGTGCCCAAATAAACCCCCAGAGTATCACTAAGCGTAAATCCACTCACGGCCGCAAGCTCCTCCGCCCTCTCAACTAGTACATTAGTCGAGAAGTAAATCAAAGACTTCTCCTTGCTTAGTGTTTGACCCGCCTCCTAGCAGAATACCCTCAAGACCTCTTTAACCAGCTTAACTTGAGACATATCCGCCTCCGCAAACAGCAGTAAATCATCTGCAAAAAACATGTGTGAGATAGGTGGACCCTGACGATGGATGTGGATGGGTAATCACTCCCCACCCTCGCAGAGCCCCTGTATAAGAATCAAAAGTCTTTCCATACATAAAACAAATATATAAGGGGCGAGAGGATCTCCCTTACGTATGCCGCGCTGAGGTGTAAATTCGTCAAGCTGCTCTCCATTCCAAAGTACTCTAATCGCATTGGTACTCATAGATGACATAATAAGACGCACCCACGAGGCCGGAAATCCGAAATACGATAAAGTGTCCTCAATAAACCGCCAACTTAGTTTATCATAAGCTTTCGCTAAATCAATTTTTATCGCCATATAGCCCTTCTCAGAATCTAACCTTTGCATCTGATGATCAATCTCCTGGACCAACACTATATTGTCAATAGTCGAGCGACCGGGCAGAAAACTACTCTGATTCGGTCCCACTTTCTCCGCTAACAGGGGTATTATACGATTAACCATCGCCTTCATGATAAACTTAACCAGGACATTAATGAGACTGATTGGACAAAACTGCCCAACCTGTTCCGGATCCGGAACCTTAGGAATCAAATGAATCAAGGACCCATTAAGGTTTGAGGGCACCTTCCCTAAACGAATCGAGACCCTCACCATTCTGCACACATCCTCTCCTACTATATCCCAACACTTCTGATAAAACGACACCGAAATCCCATCTAGGCCAGCCGCCTTATTCGGGTTAGATTGAAAAACCGCAACACAAATCTTTTCATCAGTAAACTTCTCCGCCAGAATCGCCCTTTCTTCCCCACCTAAACTACTACTTATGTCTCCTCATTTGTGATAATAAAATCTATCTCGGAGACATCATTTTAGTTGTATTTATTAGTGTATAGGTCGATTTTCTCATGATTTAGTACACTTTTCTATTTTGTGTCTCGAATTAATTATTTATTATTTTTAGAGCATATTGGTTTAATTGTTTATTTAGTGTGTAGCTTTAAAGATATATGATAATTAATTAGAGTCCAAGTTGGTTCCAAGAGCTAAAGGAAAGAAGATAAACATGGAAATTGAAGATAAGAAAACAAAAGCTAAAAATATAGAATAGGAAAAGTTGCCATAAATCTGAATGTCACCACCCACGACCACAAATAAGCTTATATCTCAACATAGGTGAGGAATTTGGAGAAACGGTCAAGAGAAAAGTTAAAGATCTTTCCGATTCGATGAATTTCGACTACTCATACGCGTCAAACGGATAAGAATTGAAGCTGTTAGGACCAAAACAAAAACGGGGTTGATTCCATATTTTAGGGTTACGAATTTGAGTTGGGCTAGGAGTGCAATACTTACCTTCTCCTTCAAGAAAACGAATTAAGTCTTCCTATACACTATAAATACAGCCTCTTATCATTAGAAAATCATCCTTGGCCAAACCTTAAGCCAAGAGGAAGCTTACAACACAAGAAAAGAAGTCTGGAAGGGGCTGTTCATCAATAATGTCTTCTTCAACCTTTGAATTTGTAATTTCTTTCTTTTCTTCCGTTAGTATGAACTAAATTATATTTTAGCTTGAGTTTTAGCATATGTGTATGAACCCTAGTTTTGGTTGACATCTATCTAATTTGGGAATTCTATGTTTTAAATTGAATTATTGTTTTTATTCTCTGTTTATGTGTTGGGATCTATATTCTGTGTTCTTGTGGATTGCGACCATATAGAATTACCATCACAGTAGTTAAGTAATCATTGACAACAGTATATTTGACTATAAGATTAGCACATAACGTCTAGTGTACAGTTTAGATCTAACAAATCAACCTACCTAGATAATCACCATGGTTTAGTGTATTGCTATTTAATCAATTGCAGGAAAAGTTTGCTTAGGACTCCTTATTGACACAGGTAAACCCTATTTAAAACTACCTAGCGCAATTGAAACCGATTATTGAAATACTACATAATTCACCCTTACATGTTTAGAACGGCAAAACTAGTGGGGATTACATGCTATTTACTCAAGCTAAACTTTCATACTATCTTCTTCTCTTGCATTTAATTTTCTGTCTTTAATTTATTAGTTTAATTTTCTTAATCAGAAACCAAATAAAAATCTATTTGTCTTTTGTTTCTCTGCGTTCTATTTGTTTTAGCTTTTAATATTTGCACTTGATTATTGCATAAGATCTTCCTAACCTTCGTAGTCTTTGAGGAACGAATCTTACTTATTATTTAAAATTTGCATACTATCTGTATACTTGTAGAACCGTGCTAGCCTAGGGTGTTTATTTGCGTTTATTTATCTATTATTTTATAACACCTTAGTCCACACCAAGTTTTTGGCGCCGCTGCCGGGGACTACATTGTTAGTCCTTGTGCATATATCTTGTGCTTTTATTCCAGTTAGTTCTATTTTACGCTTTTGTCTTTTTAGTTTTTGTTTTACATATATTTAGAGTTGGAGAATCCAAGGAGACTTGAACTACCCATCTTGTTTAGAGTGCAACCACGCGGAATCCGCACTCCTGAAATCTGAGCCGCTAAATTTAGGCCAGATCCAGGGATGTTAGCACAGTTTGCAAATCATGGACAATTTAGCGGTGCTGCACAACAAGATCCGATCCGATATATTCAGAAATTCATGCAGATATGTGATTCTTATATCGTAAGAGGAGTTACAAAGGAGCAGATGTATTACGTTATGTTCTAGTTCTTCTTGACCGGAGGTGCAAGCGATTGGTACGATACCCAATATCCTCACGATATTCCAGATTGGGATAAGCTTCAATAAAGATTCCTAGACCGATTCTATCCGGTTAGTAGAAGATTAAAAGATATGTTGGAGCTTGAACAGTTTATGCAGGAAGACGGAGAAAGTTTGGGTGAAGCATGGTTACGATATAATGAGAAAAAGGCGAGATGACTGTACCATAAACCATCGCCGGAATATTCTTTAACCATGTTCTACGGAGGACTTAATAACGAGTCCAGGGCAAGAGCATATTCGTTAGGAAACATAGGTTTTGTGTTACTAGACCCTGTGGAAGCCGAAAATTGTATGGAGGAAGTTCTTGAGACCGAGAGAAGTTGGCCAAGTGAACAAGAAAAACAAGAAGAGACATCATAATCTCTGAAGATCAAAGAATTGAACCAACAACTAAAGGAACTACAAGAACAAGCTCGAACAATTGATCAGGTAAATCTAGTACACACTATACCTTCGTGTCCAGGTTGTGGATCAAGAAATCATGTGTGGGAAAAGTGTATGAATAATCCAGCCTCAGCTTCCTTTATATCTCATCAAAGTAACTATTATTCTAATGGTTATGATCATCCTCAAGAAAGCTACGCTAAATATCAGCCTCCACAAAAGCAAAGTTGGGTCAGAAATCAAGAGACTTATCATCAACCCCAACCTCAATCTTATTATCAACCACAACCTATGCATCAATAAGCGCCAATTATTCAAAAATCTTATCAAGAACCACCGAAATAGTCAATGCAACAAGCAAAGGAAGAAGAACCCTTGAGTTTGAATTCAAGTATGGCTAAGATGATGGAATTAGTTGGAGAGAATATGAAGATGAGCCAGCAAATACTTCAAACTCAACAAAAGGTGATTAAAAATCTCGAGCACACTCTATCACATATGGCGAGTGCATTGCAAAATAGGCCAAAAAGGGCAACTCCCAAGTGATACTATTGCTCCTCGAGATGATGCTTGTCATACAGTTGAATTGCGAAGTGGAAAACAATTACCTCCACCTAGAAGAGAACCAGAACCAACTTCTATTCCAGAAAAAGTGGTTGAGAAAAAAATTGAAGACCAGGTTGAAGAGGTAGTTGAACCGAAGAGTGTCCCGGAGAAGACACCTGAAAGGAGAAAAGCTCAATGGAAACTAATACACACCCTCCACCACCATACCCTTCACGTGTCAAGAAAAAGGACAATGACTAAGAATTCAAGAAGTTCCTTGACATGGTGAGCAAGTTAGATATTAATATTCCATTTGTAGAAGCTCTCAAAAGAATGCCAATATATCTGAAATTCATGAAGGACATTCTTTCTAACAAACGAAGTTTAGAAACTGGGGAAACAATTGGATTGCCTGTGGAGTGTTGTGCTATTCGTCAAAACAAGTTACCACCGAAGCTACAAGATCCCGGAAGTTTTACGATTCCCATTGGTATTGGAGACAGTTGGACCGGGAAAGCATTGTGTGACTTAGGCGCGAGTATCAATCTCATGCCAAGATCCCTGTTCGAGAAGCTTAATATAGGAGAGGTAGTACGCACTTCTGTGGTATTACAAATGGCGGATCGCTCCCTCTCCCGACCAGTAGGTAAAATTGAAGATGTTTTAGTTAAAGCTGGTACTTTTATTTTTCCTTGAAATTTTATTATTCTTGACTACGATGCGGATAAGAATGTCCCCATCATCTTGGGTAGACCATTCTTAGCCACAGGGCGTACACTAATAGATGTTGAGAATGGTGAGTTGATCATGAGGGTCCAAGACGAACAAGTACGATTCAATGTGTTTAAGGCTATGAAATTACCAAATTCAAAAGATGAATGTTTCAAAATAGATGTCATCGGAAAAATTACACAAGAAGTCTTCAATGAAGCAAGCATAGACGATGATCTAGACTAAGCCTTAGCACTTGAATCACAAGAGGAAAACGAAAATACCACTGACGAAGTTGCTGCATTAGGATCAAGTATACGAGAACAACTTCGAGAATCAGGTGACGTTGAACCAATAAAGAAACCATCCATAATATGTCCACATGTTCTCGAAGAAAAACCACTTCCAGACCATCTACGTTATGCGTATTTAGGTACAAACAAAACTTTTCCTGTTATTATTTCTGCTAATTTTTCAGGTCCTCAAGAGGATAAGCTACTTCATGTGCTTCGCGCTAATAAAGAAGCAATTGGATGGACTATTGCCGATGTCAAGGGAATTAGTCCTTCCATTTGCAAACATAAAATTATTCTTGAGAATGAAGGTGGGCGATCTATAGAGGGACAAAGAAGACTCATGCCAGCTATGAAAGAAGTGGTCAGGAAAGAGGTAATCAAGTTATTAGACACGGGAATTATCTATCCAATTGCGAGCAGTGATTGGGTTAGTCCAGTGCAATGTGCTCCGAAGAAAGGAGGTATACTACTGTCCTTAATGATCAAGGTGAAGCCATACCATCAAGAACAGTTGTGGGGTGGCGAGTATGCATGGATTACCGAAGGCTCAACAAAGCTACAAAGAAAGATCACTTCTCTCTACCATTCATTGATCAGATGCTAGAAAAACTCGTAGGGAGAGAGTATTATTGTTTTCTAGAAGGATATTCAGGTTATAATCAGATTTGTGTGGATCCCCTTGATCAACACAAAACAACTTTTACTTCTCCGTTTGGCACCTTTGCTTATAGGAGGATGCCGTTTGGTTTATGCAATGCACCTGCCACGTTCTAGAGGTGCATGATGGCTATATTTTAGGACATGATTGATAAATATTTGGAGGTTTTTATGGATGATTTTTCGGTGTTTGGAGATAGTTTTGATGATTTTTTAGACAATCTAAAGAAAGTCTTTGTGAGATGTAGAGAAAAAGATCTTGTGCTTAATTGGGAAAAATGCCACTTCATGGTTCATGTGGGAATTGTGTTGGGACATAAAGTTTCAAAGGCAAGGATGGAGGTTGATCGTGCTAAAATTGAAGTTATCAAAACATTACCACCACCAGTTTCTGTAAAGGGAGTGAGAAGTTTCTTGGGTCACGCGGGATTTTACCGAAGATTTATTAAAGATTTCTCCAAAATCGCCAAACCGCTTTGTTCTTTACTTGAAAAAGACACTCCTTTTAATTTTACTGATGAATGTCTTCAAGCGTTTTTGACGATTAAAGAGAAGCTAGTCTCAACACCTATTGTTATACCTCCAGATTGGAAAGCTTCGTTTGAACTGATGTGCGATGCTAGTGATCACGCAATGGGTGTTGTGTTGGGGCAGAGGAAAGACAAGATCTTCCACACGATTTATTACGCAAGTAAGACCTTCAAAGCTGCCCAGATGAATTATACAGTAACGGAGAAAGAGATGTTAGCCGTGGTATATGCTTTTGATAAATCTCGTTCCTATTTGATTGGGAAGAAAACTATTGTATACACGGATCATTCAGCAATCAAATACCTCATGGAGAAAAAGGACGTTAAGCCGCGTCTAATCAAATGGGTACTGTTTCTGCAAGAATTTGACATAGATATTCGAGACCGAAAGGGATGCGAGAATCAAGTTGCTGATCATTTATCCAGGCTCGAAGGATCTGATGCCAACAAAGAACCATTAGGGGTTAAAGAGGTATTCCCCGATGAACAACTTTTTGCTATTGAAGATGCGTTTGTGTCGTGGTATGCAGATTTAGTCAACCTCATTGTGAGTGGTGTATTCCCTAAGTATTGCCATCCACAACAAAGACAGAGGTTATCTCACCAGTCAAAACAATTCTTTTGGGATGAAACATACCTCTGGAAAATTTGCAGTGACCAAGTAGTTCGAAGATGTGTCCATGAAGGCAAAGTTGATAAGATTATAGCAAGCTCTCATGGATCACCATATGGTGGTCACTTTAAAGGCGATAGAACTGCAACTAAAATTCTTCAATCCGGTTTCTATTGGCCTACCCTACACAGAGATTGTCATCGTTTTGTCCAGTCATGTCAAAGATGCCAGTTCACTGGTAATATATCAAAAAGGGATGTGATGACGCTTAACAATATCTTAGAAGTCGAAATCTTTGATGCATGGGGGATAGATTTCATGGGACCTTTCGTCACTTCCCATGGTAATCTTTATATTTTGCTAGCAGTAGACTATGTATCAAAATGGGTAGAAGCAGTGGCAACACCAAAGAACGATGCTCAAATAGTGATAAAATTATTAAAGTCACATATCTTTACAAGACATGGTACGCCACGGGGTTTAATCAGTGATAAAGGTACCCATTTCATCAATGTTCAATTGAGAGCCCTCCTTCGTAAGTTTGGAGTGAGACACCACATTTCAACCGGTTATCACCCACAAACTAACGGTCAAGCTGAAATTTCTAACCGAGAAATTAAATCTATTCTTGAGAAGAACGTGAATAAAATAAGGAAAGACTGGTCATTAAAGCTAGATGATGCTCTATGGGCTTACATAACAACATTTAAAACACCAGTTGGGGCTTCTCCATATCGCATGGTCTACGGCAAAGCATGTCATCTACCTATTGAGATTGAAGCTCGATCCTTCTGGGCTATTAAAACTCTGAATCTAAACCTAGAATTGGCCGGGAAACAAAGGTTGATGCAGTTGAACGAATTGGAGGAGTTTCGCTATCATGCCTATGAAAATTCGCGCCTCTACACGGAGAAAACAAAGAGATGGCATGATAAACGAATCCGTCCAAAGCACTTCGAGAGAGGACAAAAGGTACTATTGTAAAACTCTCGATTCTCGAACTACCCAAGAAAGCTTAAATCCCGTTGGGGAGGACCTTACATTGTTACGAAATTCACACCTCATGGAGTGATTGAAATTGAACATCCAACCGAGCAAAGGAAATTCATGGTGAATGGCCAGCGTTTGAAAAGATACCATGATAGTGAAGACTTTGGTCGAGAGGAGACAATCTATCTCGAAGAACACGCTTAACCTGAGGTACACGTCTAACTCAAAGACGTCAAACAAAAGTGCTCTTGGGAGACACCCCTTGTTTTAATTGCGTTTTAGATTAGTTTTATGTTTTGTAGTGTATATTTCTAATTTATTTTATATTTTTAATTGTGTTTACAAGCTAATAGGAGAGAAAGGTAGTGTGTTATTGTGTAGGAAATGAGTTTGGGGTCAAACGGAAAAATTTGGGAAAGATTCGTTTCACAGGCTGGTAGGCCGGTCAAACCACCGGCATGCCGGTGGGGAGACACGTGCCCACGGGTTGGTGACTCGGGTTCTGAACAGAAAGTACGTCTAAGAAAAGCCAGGCGCACCGGCGTGCCGCCCATGGCACCGGTATGCCGGCCAGAGGAGAAACACGTGCCCACGGGTTCCAAGACTCGGGTAATTTGACGGAGTTCACCCCTGGACAAAAAGCAGCGGCGGCATGCCGGTGGATACCTCCGGTATGCCGGCGAACCAAAAACACGTGGCCACGGGTATCGATACGGGTTCAATGCAGAAAGTTGCAAGAATTAATCACGTCTAGTACCGGTATGCCGCCGATCTAGCCGGTATGCCGGCACTAGGTCGGTTTTGGAGAGTTTCTTTCCTAATCAACTTCTTACCTTATCAAGAGTTAACCCTAGCCTCCTCAACACAAATTTTTCAGACCCAAACCTTATATATAGACCTTGAAGCTTGTATAAACCTCCACAATTAACACAACAACATCAATAATCCTCTCCTCCATCCTTCATAAACACAAATTCTTCATCAAATTTATCACACTACACCATAAACCACCATCAAGAACATCAAGCTTTCGAGAATTCTTCCAAGATTCATCAAGAAACCTTATTCTTTCATCAATTCCAAGCAACAAACTCAAGCCACACCAATCTTTCTTAACATTAATCCATCCTTGGTGTAACTTGAGCTGTGGGTCAATCAAACATGACAAACAGAACAGATGCTATGGATTACAAGAGGAAGTGTTCCATTCTAGGGAAGAACAAAAATTTGCCTGGGGCCACCATTGAAAAGCCTATCAATCTTGATGAGGCTATTGAAAAATCAAGGATAGAGGCACCAGCACAACCACTACCAAAGAGATTAACAACTAGGATGTCTGTACCATCAAAGCCTAAAGAAAAGACACAAATTCAAGATCAAGGTTCTTCTTCTTCCTCTTCATCTCAGGATAATTCGTGTATTCCCCCATGGGCTATCAAATTTCAACATGAAGTCAAATTTTTAAGAAAAGAAAACAAGGCACTTTGGGTGGAAATTGCACAGATTAATTCACAATTGGGAGAGGTAACTGAGATCATGTATATTGACAATTATTCTTCTTCTTCGGAGGAGGACATGATGGATCTTTATGGCTAGCCAGGTACACCTCTCTAATTCTCCTTCTTAATATCTTGTATGCATTAAGTAGTTTAGTTGATTTTAAATTTTATTGCTTTTTGAGTCTTTTTCGAAACGTGGGGACACAGCTCACTTTTGAGTTGGGGGTGGGGATTCGTTGTCCTCATCTTCTTTTCGTTTTTGCATAAAAATTTAAACTTTTTAGGTTGAATTAGGCATAGAATGTACCTATTGAGCATGATTTAATTAGGTCAATGATAGTAAGTAGTATGTTTTTGAAAGATGTTACAAATATGTTTAGTATGCATGTATGAGAACAAGAAAAAAAAGATAGAAAATTTAATGAGCAATGCTAAGAAGTTACGTTGAAACTTAGGGAGAGTTATTTGGTATGTAGAACGTGAGGTTTGAAATTAGTTATCTATGAACTAGTAGTGAAAAAGTAACAAAATCCAGTAGTTAGAAAAATGAATAAGGCTTCTTTCATATTGAAGCCACTTGAAGCCTTTTTATACCTTCTCACCCTTTATTTGATAATTGTTAGTAGTTATGCGTCTTAGCCCCTCTGAGCCTTTCTAAAGACTTTTATTTAACCACATTATAATCCATACCCTTAGTTTGTAGGACTTATCTATATGACCCGCACTCAAATCGCAAAACCTCAGACAAGTCGTTTTTAGAGCTTGAGTTTGGGGCGGTGGGTTTCATCATTAAGGAACATTGGGTTTGGGAAATTGTAATTGTGATTTTATTGATAATGAAAAAGTTAATATTGTAACCCTTTGTCGGGGTAATAGTGAATGAAAAAGAAGCTACGAGCTAAATTTGAAAAGAAAAAAATATAGTGAAAAAAATAGCGTGATATCTCGAATATCAAAAAGAGAGTCATAGCTATACAAGAGAAAAAAAAATTGATATGAAAAGAATATATATTCGGACCGGCAAAGTGGAAATTATATACTATCATGAAAAAGGATTTAATTGGGATTAATTGGGGATGCACATCAAAAGCATCAAAAATTGGGTTGAGTGAGAACATCTTCGAGTAAAAACTCAAGATCTAGGGCGATTCGTTGATGGAATGTGAGGAGAGAGCTAAAAGCTCACTTATCATTATCCAAATATACCATACCGTCCCTAAGCCACGTTATAACCAAAGACCTTAGGATTTCTAACTGCTTGGTGGAGAAACAACTGAGTTATTAGGTAGTAGGTGAATGGACTATTGGATGCTATATTAGGACCTATGAACAACCTATAGCCATTAGCACGAACTAAGTTAAGACCTCTCCTTCTGGCATTGCGAAATTAATCTTGACTTGAATTCATGGATTGTTGATTATGTGTATATTAAGCATACTTGTGAATTATTTCTTGAGCATTACTACATGATACTTTTTGGATACTATGCTCTAGGATCATTCATTATGTTTTGTTCTTATTCTTCTCCGACTTCTTCTTCTTGTTAATTAGACTACCCTACTGTTCTTTATTTTTATTGTATCGGGACAATACAACCTTAAGTTGGGAGTCTTGATGTCTCCTCATTTTTTATAATAAAATCTATCTCAGAGACATCATTTAAGTTTTATTTATTAGAGTATAGGTCGATTTTCTCAAAATTTAGTACACTTTCCTATTTTGTGTCTCGAATTATTTATTTATTATTTTTAGAGCATATTGGGTTTGATTGTTTATTTAGTGTGTAGATTTAATGATATATGGTAATTAATTAGAGTCCAAGTTGGTTCCAAGAGTTAAAGGAAAGAAGTTAAACATGAAAATTGAAGATAAGGAAACAAAAGCTAAAAATATGGAAAAGGAAAAGCTGCCATAAATCTGAATTTCACTACCCACGACCACAAATCAGCTTATATCTCAAAATAGGTGAGGTATTTGGAGAAACGGTCAAGAGAAAAGTTAAAGATCTTTCCGAGACGATGAATTTTGACTACTCATACGCGTCAAACGGATACGAATTGAAGCAGTTAGGACCAAACCAAAAATGGGGCTGATTTCATATTTTAGGGTTACGAATTTGAGTTGGGCTAGGAGTCCAATACTTACCTTATCCTTCAAGAAAACGAATTAGGTCTTCCTATACACTATAAATACAGCCTCTTATCATTAGATAATCATCATTGGCCAAACCTTAAGCCAAGAGGAAGCTTACAACACAAGAAAAGTAGTCTGGAAGGAGCTGTTCATCAATAATGTCTTCTTCAACCTTTGAATTTGTAATTTATTTCTTTTCTTCCATTAGTATGAACTAAATTATATTTTATCTTGAGTTTTAGAATATGTGTATGAACCCTAGTTTTGGTAGACATCTATCTAATTTGGGAATTCTATATTTTAAATTGAATTATTGTTTTTATTTTCTGTTTATATGTTGGGATTTATATTCTGTGTTCTTGTGGATCGCGACCATATAGAATTACCATCATAGTAGTTAAGTAATCATTGACAACAGTATATTTGACTATAGGATTAGCACATAACGTCTAGTGTACGGTTTATATCTGACAAATCAACCTAACTTGATAATCACCATGGTTTAGTGTATTGCTATTTAATCAATTGCAGGAAAAGTTTGCTTATGACTCCTTATTGACACAGGTAAACCCTATTTAAAACTATCTAGCGCAATTGAAACTGATTATTGAAATACTACATAATTCACCCTTACATGTTTAGAACGGAAAAACTAGTTGGGATTACATGCTATTTACTCAAGCTAAACTTTCATACTATCTTCTTCTCTTACATTTAATTTGCTGTCTTTAATTTATTAGTTTAATTTTCCTAATCAGAAACCAAATAAAAATCTATTTGTCTTTTATTTCTCTGCGTTCTATTTGTTTTAGTTTTTAATATTTGCACTGGATTATTGCATAAGATCTTCTTAACCTTCGTAGTCTCTGAGGAACGAATCTTACTTATTATTTAAAACTTGCATACGATCTGTATACTTGCAGAACCGTGCTAGCCTAGGGTGTTTGTTTGTGTTTATTTATCTATTTTTTTTATCACACCTTAGTCCACACCAACTACCATGGGGAAAAGCGAAAGGACCCCGAAAACTATTAGGCTCCGAGTACAATTCCACGGAAAACTCTCGAAATAGTGCACCCAAAGCCTTCTCCTCCTCAATCCATTCACCAACCCCATTCCTAAGCCGCTGAATTCTCGATATCTTCCTCCTCGTAACCGTGGAAAGATGGTAAAAGCTAGTGTTCCTGTCCCCCGAACGAATCCAATTCTCGTTCGACCGCTGAAACCAAAAGATTTCCTCTTCCTCCAACACGCTGAGGTACTCTTTTTTCAACCTCTTCCCCAATCTAAAAAGAGACGAATTATACGACACTTGCAAAGAAATCTGAATACCCTTGAGCCTTGCTAACAACTTACGCTTTCTCTTTTATATCACCAAACACTGTCTCCTTCCAAATCAAAATTCGTTCCTTCATATCTTCTATTGTATCCCCCAAGTCAAACGATATAGGATTCTACTTTTCTTGAACAAATCTCTTGAAATCCTACGCAAACACCACGCCGATTCGAAACAAAACCTTCTTGGCAGACGTGCTTGATCATACGGATTCATTTGGATCAAAATTGGAGCATGATCCGAATGCCTCCGGTCTAAATTAGTCACCTTAGCGAACAGGAAAAGAGACATGAATTCCAAATTACCATACGCCCTATCCAACCGACAAAGAATTTTCTGTCCACTGTTCCAAGAGTCACACCAAGTGAAACGCGGACCTTCGAAACCCAAATCTGTCAACTCACACTCGTGTCGCCACTCCTCAAACCTTTCCATCATTCTATTGGTTCCTGGCTCGCCTCCTTTTTTGTCTTCCTCCAACCCTACCTGATTAAAATCCCCCGCAACCAACCACGGACTTCCTATATCACTAAAAACGTGGCGGAGTGCATCCCAAAGAGGTTCCCTATCTCGTGCCCTAGGCTGCGCGTAAACCGCTGAAAAATTCACGATTCACAATTCACCTTGGAAACCTCAATGTTTATTACCTGATTAACCGCTTACAAAACCCGAACTACAACTTCATAATCATCCCAGAGAAGCCAGATACCCACTTAAACGTTTCTGCATCTATCCTCGTAGAATTCCCCTTGCCCAAATCGCGAATAATCTCATTAGCCCTATCGCCACTGACCCTCGGTTCTATAATAACTGTCAGCCATACCCTGTGTATACGCATCATTTCTGTAACCACCCTTTGGAAATTAGGAGCCGCCGCGCCATGACAATTCCTAACCAGAATGTTTAGCGGTTGAGAAATTCCTCCCCAACTACCTGTGTTCCTGTTTTGTGTACACATAGAAAACAATTAGTAAAAAAACTAGAGGATTAGAATTAAACCTGATCCGTAACGTCACCTCCATCCGGAAGTAGCTCCATTTGCTCGTCTCCATTGAGTCCCCGTAATTGAGTTTCCGGGACCATAGACAAGTCAAATTCACCTGGTTCGAGAGGCCGCCGATCGTTCTGCAAGGACGGATGGATATTACTGTTGTCAATAGGAATAAGCCCCCTCCTTTGGTCAAACGCAGCTGGTAATTCGAGCTCTCTGTCCTCGGTTATACCCTCTAATGGGCCCCGGCCTGTGGTGACCCAACGACCATCTGTACCTGCCGAGACTTCAGAATTTGCCTCCTTGGTCCCTGACGCAGCTTCATGCATCTTTGGCATAATAACCGAGTTTAAATCCTGCCTTAAATCCCCAACACCTGGTCCCACTTCAATCATCAATTCCCTACCATAAATTTCCTCCTTATTCCCTGCGCTACCTTCCATTTGACCCATTGAACTTTCTGCAATAACCTTATCAGCCCCATTCAAAAAGTCCACATGCCCTTGATTAACGTGGGCCACCTGCTCTTGCAAATTCTTCACTCCATTTGACCGCCCCCCATCACTCTTGTTACCAGCCCTAAAATTAGTCCTCTTATCAGTGGCCCCTACCGCCTGGTCACACACCTCAGTCTCTACCCCATTCGCACCAACAACCCCTTCCTTGTTCCTATTTCTGTTACGCCCAACTACCCGAGTCTGTGTTCTATTTTCTGCATTCTTAATCGCCCCGAAATTTTCAACTTCCGGAATAGAAGCTAATTGCTTCCGTATCTCGAAATCCGGTGCTACAATTAAATTATGTCCCCCAACAAACCGCACTCCGATCATACGCACCCAAAAAATCGACACTCTTATTACTACTATTCTTACCATAACCCATCCGACTTGATTCTAGCTGCTCCAAACTAACATTCGAATTCAGATTGTTACCTTCTACGAGGAGGAGCGCGGAAAACCTCGATACCAAGTCCTTGCTTAAGACCCCTCGTGACCCGTTCGCGTTTGAAGCATTATTACCTTTATGATTCACCCGTTCCCCTCCACTTGTTGGTCATCCATTCCCCATACGTGGCGTCCGAAACCTTGGCTTTCGCCAACTCATTCTCTTTATTCATACCATTCACCTCCCCACCCATATCAAGCTCATACTGAGTTGATTTCGAGTTGTTGGTGTTACATTTACCCTTTTGGTGTCCGAATTTACCGCAATCGAAACACACCAAATGAATCCCCTCGTATTCGACTAAACAAACCTCTCCACCGATGTGAATCTTAGGTATCAATGGTTTCCCCAAGTCTAATTCAACCGCAATCCTAGCATAGTTCCCCTTTTTCTGGGCCTTAGTTAGAGGGTCAATACGGACCGTCCTCCCTACCTAATTCCCCATCTTCCGAAGTATTCGCGCAGTGTAATTTTGCATCCCTACATTCGAGATCCTGACCCACGCCGTGGTGGTAGTAATTGAATCCAAATGCTGCTTAAATGCAGGTGTCCACTCCCTAACTACGAGATAATGGTCGAATATCATCCAAGGCCCCCCCGCTAAAGCAAACTCACAATCCTCCCTATTCGAAAATTTGACCATGAAGTACCCGTACCCAACATCCACTAAATCGAATAATCCTTTCGGATTCAAAATTTGTTTTAATTTAGATACCAGGTAGCCAAAACTTACTTTAGAACCTAAAAGCCTAATTACTACGGTGTTATTCCATAGTTGAATCCCTTCTAAAATTTCCTCTCTAGACCGTAATAATTGGGGGAAATCACAATCATTCACTCGTTCATCATCCTTAATAGAGCCCAGAAATTCCCTATCAAAGCTACTGTTTCTGCTAAGCTTAATTTCCTCATCATCAACAATAATAGGGATAACTGGATCCTTACCCGTTAACGCGTTATGCCATCCAGAGATTTTCCTTGCCGGAACAGTCGAACGATTAAGCCCACTGGTCTGTGCTGGTAGAAGCGCCGCCGCCACTGGTTCGGTCATATCGGGCCTGACCCTCCTTACATTTCGCGCAGCAGTCCTGTCCAGCGGAGGGAAATCCGACATCTCTACCACCTCATCTCCTGAGTCTAAAAGCATACCGTCTTCAGGCCCACGATCAATAGCATGATGTTGTTCGTTCTCCGCCAGTCCAACCGGTGGAGCCACCATAATTGGATTGATGGGAGTTCTAGCTTTGCCGATAATGGCTAGTATCAAAGAGAAGCGTAAAATCTAAGCCGGTGAATGCTATTACCGGTAATGAATTTAGAAAATAATATAATGTAAGTTTTATGGCACTGATAAATTATGTACAATAAATAATGATTTTTAAAAATCATTTGTTTTCCTAAAAAGATTAACATTAAATAAACAAATAAGATTGACGGTTAAATAAATATAAAAGTATGTGATAGGATCTGGTAGACCCCGCATTGGATCATATTCTTCACCATTTCCGGCCGTGGATCGGGACATAATATTATACCCAATTTGCAGCTCACGTAAAAACTCTAAATAAACATATACATATAGTAAAGTCCAAAATTTAAGTTCTCTAATATAGTTTTTTTTTAAAAAACTCCAGGACATATAGTGATATTTTCTTATTCTCTAGAGAGCAATGTGCAACTTTGAATCTTTAGGGCCTATAGTATAATTTTTTTCTAGGGCCTATAGTGCAATTTTCTATTTCTCAAGGGCCTATAGTACAATTCTTTAATCTCTAGGACTTATAGTGCATTATTTAAATTGCTAGGGTCTATAGTGTATTTTTTAATTATGTTAGGCCTATAGTGTAATTTTTTATTCTCTAGGCTATGTTGTAGATATCGGTTTTGCGGACTAGGCAGTCGACCCAGGCCTAACGCATAGGCGGGATTACACGGGGCCTAGGCGGAATTATACGGTTTTGAATCCCACTGTATAATTTTATATATTTAGGTGTCGTTTGTTTTTTAAGTAATAAGTGCTGAATGCTGAATGAACAGCTGATTATGACTTATTCTGTTAAGAGGCAGTGTTTGAATGATTCAGACTTAGTTTGAAATCTTAATGAAACAGACCCGTTAAGAGCCATTCAGATCTGAATTGGACAGGAAAAACAAACAGCTGATTGATCCAGTGTCTTAATGAACCAGATTAAGATCTCATTAAGTGCAAACAAACACCCCCTTAGTAACATATATGTAGTAATTATAACAATATTAACTATTTAAATCATAAAATTCATCTAACAACATTATAATAATTATAAAAATACTAAAACTTGAGATATATTATCAATTAAAGAATTCTCGAGAATAAGAAAAATAACAAGAAGACCTATGTGGGTATGTTTTGCCATTAATTGGCGCCTAGGCGGCCCTTTTTCGCCAATTATCGGCGTCTAGATGGGCAAGGCGCCTATTACATGGTGATTAAGGCGCTAGGCAAAAATGCCTAAATTTTAACTAGGCGTAAGCGGTTGAAGGGGGAGTTGACGCCTAGGCGCGCCTAGGCGGGGAGATCTGCAGCATAGTCTCTAGGGTCTATTTATGTAATATATTTATTCAATAGAGACCAATATGCATTTTTAAAAAATTCTTTAGGGATTATTGTGAAATCTTCTTATTCTCTAAGGCATATAGTGTAATTTTAAAATCTCTAGCCTGTAGTGCAATTTCTTTATTCTTTAGTGACCAATGCGATTTTTTAAATTCTTTAGGGCCTATAATGCAATTTTCTTATTCTCTAGAGTGTAGTGTAATTTTTTAAATCTCTATGGTCTACAATGCAATTTTTTATTCTCTAGGAATCGATGTGCAAATTTTAAATATCTAGGGTATATAGTGCATTTTTCTTATTCTCTACCGGTTATAATGATTTTTTTAATTCTCTAGGGCCTAGAGTGCATTTTTAGTTCGCTTTTGTAGTTTTTTAAATCCTATGACTTATATTGTAACATATTAATTCAATAGGGCATATAGCGCAATATATTAATTCAAATAGAGACCAATATGCGATTTTTAAAAACCTCGAGTACCGATAGTGCAACCTATTCTATTCTTAAGACATTATAGTGCATTTTAGTATTTATTTTGTCCCTATGTTGCGTATAAAATTGCACTACCAGTTCCTACTTCACCCAAAAGTGCACCTACGGTCCCTTAATATTCCAAAATTGCACTATTGGTCTCTAATTTAAAGAACATTGCACCTTCGGTCTTTATTTTACAAAATTGCACTATCAATCCTTTTATTTTACAAAACTGCACTATCAATCTTTTTATTTTACAAAATTACACCATCGATTACAAAATTGCACTATTGGTCCTTAATCAATAAAAAACACTACATGTCCATCATTTACCCAAAATTGAACCGTCGGTCCTGAATTTAACAAAACAAGTTAACCAAAAAATGCACTACAAATCCGTAAATTATTAAAATTACATAATTTAACAAAAAAATCAGAAGACCAAATTTTAAAATGTCACAATAAGACTCCAAATTATTTAGAATTTCAACTTTTAAAACTAGATATATAATATATACAAAATTATCTATATAACATATGTTTTATTATATATAAACATATACATATACATGTATATGTAAATATACATATACATGTACATGTAAATATACATATATATGTATAAATACATACACATATACATACATACATACATACATACATATATACATATATACATACATATATATATACACACGCACATATATGTATATATATATATATATACGTATATGGGTGTACATGTATACATGTACACACACACACACACACACACACACACACATATATATATATATATATAAACATATATATATATATATGTATGAATATATATGTATGTATGTATGTATATATATAAAATGTCTAAATAATTACCTTGTAATAGGTGAACGGAGTGGAGATTTGGGTAGCAGACGATGAACGCGGGTCGTGGCAAGCGGCAGAACAATCCTCTGTTAAATGATCGGAAAGTGTAGGGGGTGGAGAATTTTGAAATTAGTAGAAAAACTTCTAAAATACCCGTTCTAGATTTTATAAGATTAGAACATCTTACGAACTGCCTGGCGGTTGGGAGAGGACTATTTACGCACTCTATTAGAGGTACTAACTTAAGTTGGGTGGACAAGATAGACTGCCATTAATTTGGGTGGGCTATATATGATAACATGTATTTTCGCTAAAGAGAATATTATATGTTATATTAATAAATATTATTCACTGGTCACCCATGCGGTCGGTAAAAATATTACTGTATTTTTTGGGGTGGGCTAATACCGCTCACACACATGGCCGGTGAAGAAAGTTTTATATACTTTATTAATTAATATCTTTACAGAACACCCATGTGGTCGATAAAGATATGGTTATATATTTTTATTCCCTGAAAAAACAATCAAAGACCACCTCATTGGTCGCTAGATCAATAAGATATATAATAATATTTTCCCTAAACAGAGCAAGAGTGATATGTATTGGGTTTTTTTGCCGACGACCACCGACGATCGCTAGAAGCTTGATCGTTAAAGGTTCTGCATGTAGCAGTGAGATCTACTTTAATTTGCAAGTGTCTAATATTTCAATGAGTTTAAGAAGGCAAGCTCAGAATAATTTTTAAGGCAATCTGTCTCGTTTATGGCAAAGTCCATATTGGATTCGTTTGCCCATTCACAATTTAATCACTTCGAATGTTTTAGTTTCTACTACCAAGTTATATTTAAGCGTGATTTCTACTTCATCCACAAAATTTATATTAATACTTGAGAAAACAACAAACAAACTTGCATCTTCAAATATTAAAACAAAAGCAACATCATACTAAAATTTGTTACTTTTCTTTTCTATATTAAAAGGATTGGGTATGACTCCCTCAGGATATAAGATGTTGATGAGTGATTGATCGACAAATTTATAAGATCCTTTTTTTAGATGATTCTCTCATCATAAATATAGTAAGGTCGTCAATAAGGAAGACATTCCCCTCAGGTCCTTCAAAAAATAATTTAGTTCCATCCTTTTAAATACTCCATAATGATATCATGAGGAATGTAATGATATTGTATATAGGTCAGCCACTCTTATTTGAATCCTCAAGGATTTAACAATAAAGTTTGTTGAAGTGAGGTTCGCATGGATGACCATTCTTTGCTACCTATTCCACTATTTTTTGCTAGATATGCACGTTAGAAGCACATGACTCACTGTTTCATTAACTTCATCATACAAGGAACACATTGGAGAAAATGTGTAATTCCTTTTGAACAAGTTAAGCTTTGTCGGGATAAAATTATTAAGACATTTATATAAGAGCACATTGATTTTTGTTGGTACCTTTTAGTTCCATATATGTTTTCACAACCATTGTGGAGTAGAAGAGTTAATATTTGAACTATTGAAACCTAGTTTTAGCCAATATATGATCACTGAATGAAGTACTTATATTTTTTTGAATAGGTACCATGCTTGGTGAAAGGATAAAAATCTGATCTTCCTACTTAGAGAACTGAAAAGGAAAGGATAAAACCAAGCCTGCAATTGATGGGTACCTCTAAATTTTTATTAAATGGGATACACATTATCATTTTTTTTTACATTTTGGATATTAATAAGCCACACATATGGCCATATATTTGTACTCTTTCAATTACAAAACACAATTTGAATAATCCTTTTTGAACATATCACAGCCTTCTATAAGCTTTTATCTTATTTAAGAGAAGTATCTCATTTATTTACCTCTCGATAGTTGATTTTATATAAATCGCTTAGAACTTTAACAACCAGACTATTTGACTTAGACAAAATTTCCCATGCGTAGTTTGCAATCAAGACTACATTCGTCTAATGAAAGTCTTTAAATCCCAAAATGCTTAGGATATTCGAAGAGTATAAAGACTCCCACTTAGTCTAATGTATACGATTTAACGTTGTTGATCCTCAAAGACTTGACAATTACTCACAAATATTTTTGGAAAGAAGAAACACTAGCCTATCATAATCTGAATAGCTTAGACAACTATTTTAATCATAAATAATCTCCTTTCCCTATAGGAGCTTATATTTCTATACTTGAGATGCATTCCTAAGCTTATGTGCAATCCATCTGCAATATTTTCTTTTTTCCATTATGTATCAGTCCCAAGACATTACCCTAGAATGGGATGATTTGACATTGGAAATCTCTATAGTACTTTCAAATAATTGTATGGAAGTTCCTTTGCTGAATCACATAATGTACTTGTAAATTTTAATCCTTAATCTAAAGTATAAGCCATAAAGGTAGAGGATATCCTTAAGATCAACCAATTTTCGACGATCAATCTCAAAGAAGGATAAGGAATCATCCGCAAAGAAATATATGTCAAAGATGACAAAATTATATAATTTTCAAACATTTAGATTTACTAATTTTAATATAGTGATTAGAAGAGAAGTGATACCTTTTGTGATAAAATAAAACATGGGCGAGAATTATCCTAACGAAGACCTTTTCTAGCTTATAACTAGTATGAAGGACATTGTTGAACTTAATTTGATAAGAAGCTAAAGTAATACATTTGACAACCCATCTGATGTATAGTAGGTGAAATCTCAACTTCTTGAGCGTAGGTTATAGAAAATCTATTGAACTCTCTCATACGCCTTAGATATATCCAACTTAATGCACACACTATATATTCGAGTATTTTTCTAAGTAAATAGACCACTTTCTGGTCGATAATGATGTTATTTTGGATGTTACGAATCTTAATAAATGTTGCATGATCAGTAGGTGTAAAAATTTGATCCATATAAAGGTTGAAGTCTAAGAGTCAATTTTATTTAGATAACCTCATAAACAAAATTTGCAGACAAAATGGGTTGAATTGTGAAACTTCCTATAAATGTGCCACTCTTGGAATGAAAATGATGTTATTAATATTAAACTCATCAACTATATCCTCCTCCAAGAATAAACTTTTAATAATTTCATAGAGGTCAAGTTTAATAATATTTCAATACTTTTGATAAAAACTATTATGAATAATTTATACTATTAATAATAGATGTCCAAAAGACCAAGATTTTATTTTCCTATTCATGACTTGTAAATATATATATGTGGATTTCTTTACATTGTAATAGACTAATTATAGAAATATAAGAATATATTTCTCTCCATATCTTTATATCTTGTTCTTCTTTAGTTTACAACATATCATTAATACGAGTTTATTCTTTTGATCTTGTAGAAGAGAAGTATATTGGTAAGATTTATATAATTTTTATTTTATATTATGTAAATAACTTTGTATATTTCATACTATGTATGATACAAATTTGTTGTTAATGTGAATTATTTAAAGTTGTTCATATGGTTTGAAATATATATATATATATATATATATATATATATATATATATATATATATATATATATATATATATTGTAAGTACCTTCACAAAATAATTATAAGTGCGAAGCCTACAACGAATTCTATATGCTAAAGTTATATACAAACAATTATAGGCTCAAAGCGTACAACGTAGTTTATATGATGGAAGCATATATCAGATTTTATAGGCACAAAATCACGAATTTTATATACTTAAAGCATATAACAAATTTTTATAGGCATGAATTCTACAATAAATTTTATATGCCATAAGTATAAGACAAATTTTATTGGTCTGAAACCTATCGAATTTTGTATGTTGGAAGGATACAACAAATTTTATAGGCCTAAACTCTAGAACACAATTTATATGCACGAAGTATTGGCCAAAGTTTAAAGGTTCAAAACCTTTATGGATTTGTAAAGACTTGAACCCTAGATTAAATTTTAAAGGCATTGTAGAGAAAATTAATTAATATATCACTAAAAGATTATGCTAACATATTGGTACGATTTTATCACTATCATTGTAAGATCATGACGATGTAAATATGCTTACAAATATTCATGAACCCGAGGTTCCTTGATGTAAATATTAATAGATAATTGTCACGAACTTAAAGTTTGTTCATATACAATACTCGTGAAGAAATGTTATGAACTGAAATTTCGTTGATACATTTTTCATATCATTAGATTAATATTTCTTGAATGTTGGAGAATTATTTTAGTAAGAAAATAATTTTATTCATAAAATGACGTAAAATTAAGGGACACGAGTTTGGAAAACTAAGAGGTGTTTGTTTGGACTTCATGAGATCTTAATAGGTTCATTAAGACATTGAATCAATAAGACACTTTTTAACCTGACCAATTCAGATTTGAATGCCTCTTAATTGGTTCGTTTCATTAAGATTTAAGCTAAGTTAGATTCATTTAGACATTGTCTCTAAACGGAATAAGTTATATTCAGCTGTTCATTTAGAATTAAATACTTATCATGTAAAATATAAACGACACCTAATTCTTTTTATAGTGTATCATTATTTTAACAATTTGTGAAGAGTTCTATATAAAGGCTTTGAACAAGCAACCTCCCTCCTAAAAGTTCAAATTCTTACCATTTAGTCAAATAATCATTTGTTAGTAAATTGGGCAGAAGAAAACATTAGTACAAGTTCATGTAGTATTAATTAATTGAGGTTTTCGAATGAGCAAATATCTTAAAACTCGCTTTGCAGAGTGTCACTGAAAAAAGATGATTTACCCTTATTACTTGAGAGTCTACGCAACCCGAAGTTGTGTGACAAATAGTAGAATAGAATTTATTGTCTCATATCTATCAACGAACTAAATAATTAAAAGTTGAAGTTCAAAAGACGATTTATTTGCAAAATATTGCAAATAATATACAAAATGTATTCATAGATGTAGATAATACTGTGAAATCCCATCTGCTGTAAACACACCAACATAGATTATTGTCCTAGATGGACATATAATAAATATTCCAGCTAACACATCCAACCAACACATAAAAAGTGGGCGATATGTAATGCATCTAAACATTGCATGAAACGTGGTAGATATGTAATGCATGAAACCAACACATGCAGTGTGGTAAGCATGTCAGTTCAAAATATGCCATGCCATGAAGAATGAAAACTCATGAGTAAATGAAAAATTGATACAATTTATGGAATGTGCATATCCACGTAGTATGGAAGGAATTATTGAGCCAACTAATGTTGGTACATGAATAACTCTTAACGAAAGTAATGGTCATTGAAGAATCCACGACACCTGAATGCGAGGAAAGTTATGTAGATTATTTTTCTATTGAAATTATATAGTACTGTGAAAATAGATTAAGTGATTAATATATTTTCATTTTAATATAGTGCTTGAAACAAATAATAAGGATCCTACACCGCAACGTGGTAATATATGTCGATAGTGAATGCAAGTAGCATTTATTAAAATCACTATCGACATATATTACCACTTTGCGGTTTAGGATCCTTATTATTTGTTTCAAGCACTATATTAAAATGAAAATATATTAATCATTTAATCTATTTGGGGAATGCTACTTGGATCATGAAAGTTCCTTTATGAAACTATAATTAATTATGGGGAGTTGTACTCATTCTTATATTATTGATACAATGTAGTGATGGTTAGATGGATATCAAAGTTCTTGACGAACACAATTAGGTGCTCAAAGCACGAAAGTTATTTGATGCACAACAAGTGTCTAAAGTACAATAGGTTTCAGAAGTAGTTAGAGCGTCTAAATTTTAAGTTCTAGAAGATCAAGAAGTACCAGAAGAAATTTAAAGCACAAGAGACAAGTCTCTGAATTATGAAAGGATACTCATAATAATTTTTTTAATAATTCATATCATAATGAGGAAGATATGATATTTATGTGTTGTACTCGTTTTCCTTCACTGATATTTTTCTCCACTGGGTTTTCCTAGTAATGTTTTAACAAGTCATGCCAAATATTCATTGTCAAAAGAAGTATATTTTCTTTTTCTTGATCTAGAAAATGATATTTCTAACACTCACTACCCTCAAGTGACAATACAGAAGATTTGCTGATTAAAGTTTTATTAATGACGAAAATCAAGGGTCTATTTATACTAGTAAAAACTGATTAGGGCTTAGGTTAAGAGGATTAGGTCAAATTATAAAAAGCTCAAGCTCATCTTTAATTCCCGTAACTGGTGTGCAGACTTTAGTAAAACGGCTGTAACTTTTGCATAACAAATCCAAATGGGCTTATTCAACTTGGAGAACCTTCTTAACTCAATAGGGAATCAAACCATGTTTCACGGTCCAAGGCTAAATCCATTCCTAATTAGCCCCAAAACAACAATCTTTAACAGCCTTTCAGATCTGCAACTTCTTTAATTAAGTTCTTGGAAATTCTTTTCTTGCCTTTAGATCCTCCACTCGATCTAAGATTTATTTCTCACTTCTCCTCCTTGTAGTGGTTCTCCATAGAATCATAAACCTACTAACTTTGCACTAAAAACAAACAAATTAACGCATAAAAGCTCCAGAAACGCAAATAGTCTAATTCCAAGGGGAGAAAGTGCAATATGACGAAATAAGCATAAAAGTCTATCAAATAAGTCAAATATGGTCTAATATTTATAAAAAAATAGGGAGACATCAATTTCATCGCACGAATTCAAAATGGTTACATCAAAGGCAACAAAACAGGACATATATCACCTAATTTTCTATACACACGAGTTAAAGAAGAATGAAGACATTGACATTCATGAAATACAATTATGTAAAAATATTGGTGAGTTTCTCACCAATGTATTGTCAACCACAACATTCAAGAAAATGGTTCACAATATCGGAATTTGCCAAGTTAAGGATCTTTTACTCGTTCAGGGAGAGCGCGAGTAAATACACTGTACTTTTTTTCCTTTGTCCAAGTTTTTATCCCATTAAGTTTTATTGGTAAGTTTTTAACGAGGATGTGTTTGACGAAGATTAGTTCTATGGATATGTGTTCTTTTCCTTCGACCAAGTTTGTATGCCACAGATTTTTTCTTCGAAAGGTTTTAATAAGACATACTTTTTAATGGATAGACATCGAAGGAGACGTATTATGAATAATTTATACTATTAATACTCGATGTCCAAAATACAAGGTTTTAGTTTTCTATTCATGGCTTGTAAATGTGTCAAGTGAAGGGTCACTCATTTCTCTATATATATATTAAACAATTTCCATTGTAATAAACTAGTGTTAGAATAAAAGAATAAATTTCTTCTTCTTCTTCTTCTTCTTCTTCTTCTTCTTCTTCAAAAAACAAGGGTTATTACTATTTCATGTCAAATATCCTACAGTTCTGTCCACTCAATGAAAGAAGGATCATGGTTCCAACTAAACACCAAACTTTTAATACTTCTTCCCGTTATATGCAAATGCCTATTTCATGTCTTTAATACCATTTTAATTAATCTTATTATAATTAATATATTGCATTTTTGTCGCGGGTGTCGGTGGTAGGCGACTGGAACATCTATGAAGATATATGGAAATAGAAGCGATAATAAGGCAGAGTCATGATGCTGCATTTTGGTGTTGTTAGGCGGAGTAAGGTGGTGGTGGTTGTGCAGATAGCAGAGTGAGAGGGTGGTGGGGGAGTAGTGAGGCATCACAATTATTTCCAATGAGGGAGAAAGTGGACAAACAATATTTTTCAGGTGTGGTTTTTTTCTTAAGAGTAGTAGATAGGTTTTTGAAGATAAATAAAATAAAAATATACATAGTTTGGGTATTTAATTCATTGGTCCCAAAATATTGATCTATGGAAAATGGGAAGAAATAAGCCTGTCAACTGAAATGTGAAGAGGGATAGGTATAATTGCACAAACTGGTGATGATTGAAAAATAAACTTGATAATCCATTGGAACTAGGAGCTTTGGAACCATTCAAACTAAACACACCTAGCTTATCTTCATCAAAGTAGGAATGAATATGATAAAACCTTTCATATCTTGGGAGACCTGTTTGTTTTTCCTAGAGGTGGGAGGGGTTGAATAGGGCACTAATCTAATCTATTCCTAATTACAAATTTATTTAATGCTCCTAAGTAAAGGTAGATCACGTTAATTATAATTTATAGGACAAAATATAGGTATGAATATTATATGCTGGTCCTAAGAGTTTGTTAATGTTGAAGCAAAGTACAAGGAGATCTAGAAAGCTATTATTGAATATTAGGATGAAAAATGAAAAAATGCTTGAGAATGGAAATGAAGGAATGTCTACAATACTTGGATTTAATCAGATATAATTTGAAGGACTTTGTAAATTTATTGATTAGGGTTTGACAGAAGATAAACCAGTGGCCTTTTCCATTGTGCAAGCAAGATTGGTTGGATTGACCTATTTTTTTTTAAGTTATATATTCACTTATGCTGCTTTCTTGATTGCCTCCATATCGGAAAAATTTGGTTAATTTTTTTTTTCGATAATTTTATTCCTTTCTATGGAGAGGAGGTTTAATATAGCGGTGATATTTAGCATTACTCATCAAACTATTACGTGCTTAGTATAATATGAGTGAAGACAATTATCATATAAGAAACAAATTATGTTTCATTTGCACGCTAATAATGAATTTATATTCTAAACTACTTTGCGGATCCTATCTGAAATATTATTATGTTTGATCATCTTTAGTCACTAAACATACTTTCCTTCTCAAAGTAGACAAGTTAAGGACAACTCAATTAGCTCACATGCACGCTAATTCACCAATAATCTCTACTTCCTAACTTCCATGCTGGGTTACACATAATATCATCAAAATAAAGTTTCAGACAGAAAAGAATTGAAATTGACTAAAGAAAAGAAAAAGAATTGATGTCCGAAAAGAAAAAGATAGAAAAGAATTAATAAACCTTTTAAGGAAAAGTTTATTATTTTTGCATTAAACCTATATAAGCATTCCAAAAAAAAAAAAAATTAAGCTAGTAGATATTTTTTGGTCAACAAGATTATATAGCCTCATAGAACGTTTATAGGATTTTCAAGGAGGGCTACTAAATCATTGTCCAGCTTAGAAAATTTGAATCAAATAAACTTATACATGAAGGTTGAGAGTAATGCTCTCACATTTTTTTATGGTTATTTGTGGAAAAAAAAAACAAAAAAAATTATATTAATAACATAGGCTAATATATAATAATTAGGGATCTAGAGTCGACTATGCGAATTTTTTTTATATATATTAGGATGAAAGTGGATTAAAAATAGTTCCAAATTTTCTTTTAATTTGTAATTAGTTTTAATAAAAATATTATTAAATGAAGTTTTGAGTTTAAAATTTAAATAAACTTCAGTTAATTTAGCTTATTTTAATTTTTTATCTAAAATTATACATTTAGAAAAAAACACACTAAGTTTTTAAGTAAATTTTGTATTAGTTTGAAAAGTTTAGGCTAAGTTCAATGGACTCTCAATTCTAACTGAATAAGTTCACACTCTAAAAGCCTTTCTATTGTGAAGAACCCAATTATTGAGTTCTCAATTTTTAATTTTTTTCTAGCCACATCTTTTTTTTTTTTGGTCCACCTTTCTAGCCACATCTATTGAGTCCTAATCCATTTTAGTTACATTTTTTTATTTTATTCTAAATATATAATATCTATATTTTATCTATATTTTTAAATAGGATAACAATACATTAATTTATTATTAACACTAGATATATATTTCATAACTTAGTAATATAATTTTGTTATAAAAGAATATTAAGAATTAAAATTAAAATAATAATAATTAATATATTATAATTTTATTATTAATTTTGAATATAATTGTAATAAATTAAAAATTAGATATATAAATAACATAAGTAAATAAAATATTAATAAATTAGTTGAAATAAGAAATTTATTAGAATAAAATGTAAATAGGATTTCTAAAAATTAGAGAGCATAATAATCTTTTGGAATTAATATATGAAAAGGAGTGAGTGTTTGACTCTCAATTATAGCTAAAAAAAAATTGAAAACTATTTTAAACTTAGGTTCCTTGACTATAATACACATTCCAAGGTTATGCGGAAATAAAAGTTATACATATATAAAATATAAAGAAATAACAAAATGAATCGACGTACAGATTGAATTATTAAAATAGTGAAAATTATACGTTTGTTATGGAAGCTCTATAAAATTTTTAGTTTAAGTCCACTATTAACCACGTATTTTATACTATAGGTAAATCCGTATTCAAAAATATATTAATTTTTTTTTCAATTGACAGAAAATCAAACTCAAAGTGCTAAATAAAAGTTAGATCAACGATAAAGAATTATAAGAATGTGGTTAATATAGATCGAATACGTGAATTTTCAAATAAAAATTAAGTAATTTTAGAGTGTTTGAACAATTTCACCGTTCTTTATATATAGTAAATTTGGGTCATAGAAAAATATTGATATGTAATATAGGTGTATAATGCCAAAGGGTTAGAAAGAGGACCTAGTTCACTCGGTTAGTTTTATTGGACATGTTAATTAAGATATACAATAACCCATTAGGCTACATTTCTATTTAACTAGACTTCAACAAACACAATACAAAACCTAACATAATGATCACTTCCGAGCTTATGCTTTCAGAAGTATTTCCCAACCCATATTTCAATAAAAGAAAAACAATTAATTATTGACTCCCACATGAACAAATATTTCTAACACTACCCTGCCACTATGCTTTGCTCATGCCTCTGACTCAGAGTCCTTTTCTTCCTACACCCATCTCAGCTCTATGTAAATAAAACCTAGTTTCACACTACTATAGATTTGGTATTTAGGGACGAAAGAATTAGCGGTGACCTGTGTTTCGTCGTTAAGTTTCACTGTTAGTAACGACAAGTAGTTTTCGTCGCTAAATAATTAAAATTTGTCGCTAAAGATAATTCTTGTTAACGACGACGCACATTCGTCGTTAGAGAATAAAATTTTCGCCGCTAATATTGTTATTTTATTTGCTTAATTTATTTACTAAAAATGTCATCGCTAAATGTCTTTGGTTACTAGCGACGAAACAAAGGTCGCCACTAAAAAAACATAAAATAAAATGCAAGCATTTTTTTAGAACAGAAAATACTCTATTATTATTTTTTTCTCCCACTTTCTCTTAAAACCCTAACTCCTATTTTTCCAAATCATTACTACTTGATTCTCTAAATCATCTAACACCATTCCCGGGTCCATATTTGAGGTTGGGCAAGGTCAGTCTACATATTCTTCAACCAATTCAAGGTATTTTTTTTTTAAATTCAAATTATTCAATCTACACCCAACAAAGATAACGTGAAGGCGAGAATGGATCTTAAAGATATGGGCATCAGGAAAGAATTGTGGTTGATAACAAGAGTAGGTAAATCGGTACTCAAGCGAGGAAAGTAGCGAAAATTATTTCTTGACTGGTTGAAGATACAAAATTTTCCCGATGGTTCCGTGTCTAGTTTGAGGAATAATTTACAAAGTGACACGAGTAAGATTATTGGAATGAAATCCCATGACTGTCACGTAATGATGCAGTATCTTTTCGTGGCTAGTTTACCCGAGCTTATAGAGGATAAATCAATTAGCGATGCGATTATTGGGTTGGCTAACGTGTTTAAAGTCATTTGTAACAAGAATTTGAGTAGGAAAAAGTTGGAATCTGGTAAGGCGGGAGTGGTTGAAGTGATGTGGAAACTAGAATTGATTTTACCTCCCGTTTTTTTGATATAATGATCTACTTGGTGATACACTTATACGATGGAGCATTATTAGGGGATCCCATTCAAATGCGGTTGATGTATCCATTTGAAAGGTATTTACAAAAGTTATAAGAGTATATTTGAACCTTGTTAGGTCAGAGGGTTCAATCACTGAGGGTTATGTGGTCAAAGAGACGTTGACATTCATATCACGGTATCTTTGAGAAGAAAAGACAAAGTTCAATGATCCGAGTAGATACAATGACCCACTGCCCAAACTGAAAGAGCTATCCGTTTTTAAGAGTCAGTGTACTCCAGTTGGTAAAAAAGATTTTGGTCATTTACCACGTAGAGAGAAGGATCAAATCAACTGGTACATTCTACATAATTGCGACAAAATCGAAACATACATGACGTAAGTAACCTTAATTTATGTTTAAAAATTTATTCGCACATATTTTTTTTTTATTATTATTTTACAATTTAGAGAACACAAATCCACGCTATCGGGAACTGCTAAAGCAATAGAAGAGATGCACCGACAAACGTTTAAGGGGTGGTTTTTTGAAAGGGTACGTGACATGTACATTAAGTTGGAATCTTTCATTATTTGGAGACTTTCCTTATTTGGAGACTTTCCGTTTAAGGAAAATTTCCTTATTTGGAGACTTTCCATTTAAGGAAACTTTCATTATTAGGAGACTTTCCTTATTTGGATACTTTCCATTTAAAGAAACTTTCATTATTTGGAGACTTTCCTTATTGGAAAGTTTTCTTATTCGGTTAAACTTTCCTTATTTGGAAACTTTCTTAATACACAATTACTTAACTCTTACTCCCTCAGTTTCAAAATGTTTGTCCACTTACTAAAATTAGTGTTTCAAAATGTTTGTCCACTTAGGATTTCAAGACACTTTTTCCCAATTTTTTCCATTACTACCCCTATTAAAAAATTAAAATTTATATTTCCAATAAACATTTAAGATATCAAGACACTTTATGAAGGGTAATTTTGTAATAGGGATTGTAATCATTAATTTTCTTAATTCGTGTGAAAAACAAAGTGGACAAACATTTTGAAACGGAGGGAGTAATACGTTTGCTCGATCATGCAATGCACGTGGCTGGTGATACAGTCATTACACCTGAGATGGTGTCCTTGGCGAGCATGTCTTATGGTCCGGTCCATACATACGATTCATGTATAGTGAATGGTGTCATAATGGGTTACTAGAGCAAACGGAGAAAAAAGAGTGACTCAAGATTACGGAGTATCTGCCATGTATAATGAGACCCCTTTTTACGATGAGTTAGTGAAAATTGTAGAGGTAACATTCAATGATGGTTATTCTGTTGTGTTATTCGTTTGGTAGTATAATACATCAAAGGTAAGGAAAGAACACAGTGTAACCTTCATCAACACATCTTCTTTTTGGCAGGAGATAGAACCGTACATTTTAGCAACACAAGCCAAAAAAGTGTTTTACATTATCAATACAAGGAAAACAAAGAAAGGATGGAAAGCCGTTTAGGAAATCAACGATCGTTACGGGTGGAGCCCCGAGTTATGGGGAGTCATTATCTACTAATAATTCGCGTATCACGATTCCGTTGGGGAACACGGAGACAGAATTCTCGCGACTAAACTTGGCTACTAATGAAGAGATCGTGTTTGACACGGAGACACTCATCAGTCATTTGCATGCTGACTTAGTTTTTGATGAAGATGAGGAGATGTTAGATGACACATGAGAGGAGTACAGAGATGAGGAACGTATTACGATTGATAGTGATGAGGAGCCTACAGACACTAGCGGATACGAAACTGATTAGATATTTGATTTTTAAGCTTTTTATGTTTCATTTTTTAATTTTTCCTAAAATGGATTTGACTTTAATTTTAAGGTCGTTACAATGTTGTTAAAATGTTATTTGTCGATTAATTTTTATGTTTAATTGTGTTTTTTTAAATTTAAGATGTAATAAATAAGTATATTTTTAAAGAAATAGAAGATTTAAAAAATATCAACATAAACTTACTTAGCGACGAATTCTACATATTAGGGACGACATTTAGGCTAAGAACCTGTCGGTAATAGCTACCGACGATCTTTAAACTCAAGAACTCGTCGCTAAGAGATAGCGACGAGTTCATACTCAAGAACTCGTCGCTAACTTGTTAGCGACGACCTTTGACAACTTAGCTACGACTTTAGTCATCGCTAACAACACAAAAATTTCCGATTGGTCAATTTGGGCGGTAAGAATTCCCGCCCATTCGTATTCGCGACGACGTGTAAAAATAGCAACGACGCGTGTCGTCGCTAGCTGTGGACACGCAAATGTTGTGTGTACATTTCGTGACGTGTGGCAAAATTGTCGACGAAAATTAACAACTTAGCGACTACTTTTGTCGTCGCTAACTAAATATTTCTATAAAACCCTACCGTGACTTCCAACACATCTAAATCATTCCATTTCCGATCCAAATCAATTCCACTCCATTTCCGAGCCAAATCCAAGCAAGATTCAAGCCCATAACAATCAATACAAGGTATATTCCATTCCAAATATCAGTTTTTATCAATTTTTTTACCTATTATTATTCTAATCATTTTTTTATTTGTTTTTTAGGATTCCCATTACTTGGAATGGCTTCTTCAACATCACAGCCACATTTCCTACGTATAAGGTGCAATTTTTGTCCTACTTTTGCTATTTAATTTTTTTATTGAAAAATTTTGTGATTGTATTGTGTTTTTTATTAAACCAGATATATATATATAGTATTAGGTAGTTTGAAACCAGAATTGAGTTCATAACATCTTGATTATGTGATTTGTGATTTTTAATTATAGAAATTATTTTTATTTTTTGTAAATTAGGGTTTAAATGATTAGAGAACAATTGATTTGTATTATTTAAGAGTTGTTTATATGATTATATTATGGATTAATGTTTATATGTTTAGGGAATTTGATTAGAGATTTTCTTAAAATTTGTTAAATTTGTTAAAAAAATTTAAGGTCAACCGAAATCCTTGTGTTTCCCTGAAAACACAATCGACAACCATCTAACTGCGTCTAAATATCTGCATGACTATGTTTCCTAGGCGGGACCCTATCATCGACTCTCATGTATGCATTCGATGAGATTCCCCCACCATCTGAGCTCGGTATGACCAAGGGTGGGTATGCATTGTAGGATGACTCGGGTTGACTGAGGTATAAGTTAGCTAAGTGGTTGGCTTGGCCGATCTACTTCACCTATTTGGCATGGTTGTTATTCTGTTTTTGTCATGGTGGTTGACTAATTTCTGATGAAAGTTGAGCATGCTGAGTTAGCAAGCTAAGGGAATATTGTCTTATCAGGGTCGGATTTGTCGGCTAAAACCAAAGCTTTGGACTAAAATTATTAACCCTTCCTGTTGTATTGAGTGGTTGGGTTGCTAGTTGCTAGCAAGCTTGGGTCGACCCTATAAATGAACTAAGACTAAAAAGTAGTTACTTTTTGGTCGGTTTAGGAATGGGTTTGGCCCAAACTTGGTTACGCCATTTTCTTTCTCATCCCTAACAAACAAATACAAACACACAACAACAACCCTTTACCCACACACACACACACACATATATATATATATATATATATATATATATATATATATATATATATATATATATATATATATAAGTGGTGGCAAGTATCATTTCTGGCCCCACAACCATTAAGACCATTATTAACACCTATCACTTAATACAAACATTATCACTCCTATTCCTAAATTAATTTCTATTAATAAAAAAATATTACCATTATCACCAAAAAATCTATATTATGAAATAAATCTATATAATGAAGGAGAATAAAATCTTTTGACATATTAACCCTTAAAATTTGCCCATTCTTTTCCCTCATTTGCACGTTAAATATAAAAATTAAAACTCTTCTCTTTACACTTGCATTCGAACAAATATAAAAAATATATTATAAAATAGAGTTTTCATCTACGGTCCAGAATTTTTAACACAAGTGGTGGGCAGGACCATTTCTGGCCACACAACCATTAAGACCGTTAATTAATACATATCACTTAATAAAAAAATTATCAGTCACATTAATAATCTATATTATAAAACAAAAAATTATCATTCACATTAATAATCTAACGGTCCAGATCGTCTATTTAAGTGGTGACCAAGATCATTTTTGGCCTCACTTATCATTTAGATCACTAATTATTAAAACAAACGTTAGTAAAATGAATAAATAATAATTTATATTATAAAGCAAAAATATTTTCTACATTCCAATCATTTATATAAGTGGTAGCCATGACCATTTTTTGCCCCCTTATCATTAAGATCATTAAATAATAAAAAATTAATAAATATAAATAAATAATAATTACACATAAAAAATATATATAATGAAAGGAGTTTCCACTTATGCGTGAAGGCCTGTAAAATCAAAAAATCTGCCTTTTCAGGTCTGGTAATATATATATGCATTCTTTTGTTTATAATTATATATGATGCTAAAGATTGCTTTAAGTAAGTTGTGTGGGCTATTACTAATTTGAGTTTTTTCATAAAGGTTTCGGAGATTTAAATTTGTTGAACGCATTCTCATTTGTGGGTATTAATGACTGTAGGGTGTTTGGTTTCCCAATTCTGACAATGATTCCAAGGAGCCCAGAGTATTACACTGGAACAATCGAAGAAAAGGTTTGTCTAACAGGTCCTCTCAGAGTTTTGATCATTGAACTAAGTATTGTAACTTTATGTAGGTTTACCAGTGCCAGATGTCAAAAGAAGGGCTTCAGCAAGAGCAAGTGGAATGTGAGGTGAACTTTTGTCATGTCTTCTTTACAGTTTCGGTTCAAGTCTCTTTAATATACTAAATCACTTATTATAATTTTCACGGAAATCTTATTTTGACTGAAGAGTTGGGTGATTTGGCCAAGTTATTTAATTTTCTTAGTGACTTTAGGTACGGTTCAGACCTGGTATATATATTTCACATGTACTGCATATTTCTTGGTTAAAATGGATTTTGTGAATGGCCCAAATAATCGAATCAGTGTCATGTTATTACTGAATGTAATTGTCTTAGTACTGTGTTGGAGTTCGCTCACCATGGGCTGAGCCTTTCTTCTGCTATGTTGAAGTATAGCCAAATCGAGTCCATATATATTTTAATATTTATTTTCTAAAATCATATCTTTTGGAATGATTTAATCGTTGAGGAAGGCTTATGTTTTGATCGAATTCAATAGTTATCTCCCTGGTCATGATATCTTTTAAAGTTTGAGATTTGTGTGTCTTTTTAATGTTCATGGGTTGTTAATTCTTAGTTAAAGTATGTATATATAATTTTATTTAGAGTAAATACACCCTTTTCTCCTATACTATAATACGATTGTCAACTTACCCCTACAAAATAGAAGAAACTTGTTACCCTCATGTACTTTACTTTTGTCGCTTGTAATCCATTTTGGATGGTTTTCGTTCAAAAATCCTGTTAAGATATTATTAAATTATTTTCAATTAATTAAAATAAATTGAAATTATCATTTTAACCTATCAATTTGAGAAAATAAAAATTGACCTCCTAATGTTTTTTTATTTATTCAAACACTACTCCACCTATCTCCAATTAACCCATAATATATTTTTTTCAAACACCTTACTACCTACATCCATATCTTTCATTTAAAATTCATAAGAAAAAAGGTTTAGTCTCATTTATAATATGTGTACAAGTACCAAAGATAAGAATGCCATCAACATACTGACAAATAATAACAAAATCTTATTCTATTACTTTAGACTAAACACAAGAGTTGGAGGGGTTAACAACGAAGCCATCTTCTATTATGGTACTGTCTAACTTTTCATACCATTATTTAGGTTCCTGTTTTAATCAATACAGTGACTTCCTAAGCTTACATACTCATTCCCCCTGGCCTGGAACCACAAACCCCTCAGGTTGCACCACATAGATCTCTTCATCTATATCTTCATTAAAAGATGCAGTCGTAACTAGTTCGTGAATGACAGCTAGTGAAATAAAGGTCTCGATAGTGGCTATTTTGGTTATAGAGGAGTAAGAGTCAAAGTCATCTACATCTTTCTTTTGGGTGAAATTTTCAATAACAAGTCTAGCTTTGGATTTATCTATTAAACTATCAAGTCTCAATTTCTTCTTAAAATTTATCTAGCTAGTAAGTAGTTTACTACCCTTAGGTAAGTAGGCTAATTCCAATGTATGGTTTATTAATTCAAGTTCACTATTAATGACCTCTTTTTAGATTTTAGCGTTTATTGATTTTTTAGCCTCCTTATACATTTTAGATCTTCCTCCATAAGAGAGAAAGTTACTACCTCTTCACTTAGCATATCTATGTGAAAATCCTCAGTCAGAAAGTAGTGATAAAGTCGGGTCCAAACCTTGTCTCGGTCCTGCACCTCTTACTTCTCTTAGGTCCATCCTCATGAATACTACTAGGGCTCATAAAAGATTAAATGGCAAGATAATTATCATATATTTGACATTTAATGAAATCGTCAATGTTGTAAACATGGATTAGTTTGACTATTTTTAATTTTAATAGAGGAAACATTAAATAGTTTTAATCTGCCATGCCACACATCTAAAATTCAACCATATAAACAAACTTATATGCTTGCACATTCAAAATTATGGTGTTTAATATGTATAAACCCCATAAAGGTATCCCTTTCTCAACAAAGTCACCATTTTTAGTTATAACTAATTTCCAACCCGTAAAAACTAGTTTAAAACCACTTTGATAAGAGTAGCTCCGGGAACTAGGTACCTACAAAGCGAGGGGATGAAGAGAACACCATTTAATATAAGTTTTACTAGAACAAGTTTTAGTGGAACCTATAATTTTCCTAGGATGACATCAGTGGTCGATTTCCCCATAATAACACATTATTCACTATCCACTTCCATGAAATTCTAGACCGGATTCTTGTTTGAGCAGAGGTGTCTAGATGCTCCAGTATCGAGAATCTATTTGTTGTTGCTCTCCACTAGATCCACCTCAACCATCACAACAGCTACCTCGTTGGTCCCAGTAAGGTCAGCGCCGGGTTTTGGAGCTTGATCCTTTCTCTGGTTGCATAAGTAGGCCTCGTGGTGTTCTTTCCCATATCAATAACACACTACTTTGACATGTATTTATGTATACAACATAAAATATAAACTAGATTAGTCTTTGAAGTACAAGAAATAAAAGAACAATAGGTATCCTTGAGGAGATTCGCCTCTTCGACTTGCAAATGACTAACCAGTCTTTGAATGATCATTTACTTTTTCTAAAGTGTCTCCCAAATGGTATTTGTGGACTATATCTTATCTAAAATATTGATAAACGTGTTCTTCATGTTGTTCAGGAGCCATCCTCTAGCCACCGAGTCACTATTCTTGAATTTGGTCTCGAGAGCGAGATGCCTTAGAAATTCTTCTTTCGTAGTAGTTTCATTTTAATTAGAAGAAAAATCCTCAAACACAACTAAATCAAGATCAAACTGGTCGAGACAGATTAGAAGTTTGTGTGCTCAACGTTTGTAGTTGGAACATTCACGGATTCCAACTTTGACACATCGTGAAAGGTGAAGCAACAACTTCGATCAACAAAATACTTTTAATATTTTTGGAGAAGATTAGACTATTGATTGATAAATGATATTCACGAGAATATAATTTAAATACGAAAAGAATCTTACAACAAGTTTACACGTAAATAAATATGAATACAACCAAACTTACAATAAATCTAGAAATCTGAGTAATAACATGACCTCTACAACTACTTCATTAAAAAAGATTTTCCAGGTAAAACCGATATCCTCAAATGGTTTTCTATTACTACTTTAATCTAGGCTCATAAGCTTTTAGAGGGGAGGGTGTTTTGAGCTTTATTTTCCCGTATGTTGAAGACTTCTGGTGTGGTTGGTGAGTTTAAAAATTCTTCAACCTCTCTTATATAGTGGTTTAGGGAGTTTCAAAAAGCGTTCACAATAATTACATTCATAAAGAGTCCATCATAAAGCCAAAAATGTTATTATGTTATTTGACATCTGACATGAACCTAGATGTTTCTCTTCAACATGTTGAAAAACATATCTGGACAAAGCTTGTAACTCTTATGACAACTGAGTCATAAGTGTAGAGATTTCTGATCATAAGGGAGTGGGAGTTTTGAAAACGACCGACAACTCTTCGAAGAAGTATGGGTAGAATTAGTCCCTACTCGATAAGTACCCGCTCCCAAAATAAGTTTTTTTCAATTCCCCATGGCTCCTCACTACCACGTTGGTGCCGGGTCAAATGGGGTTGGTGGTGCAAGCGTGTGTCGGGTAATTCCTTTACTCTTTGTCTCTAGAGTATTAGGTATTTTGAAAGGTGTACCTAGAAAAATAATACAAACTATTAGTTTTCTCATTTGAAAAACCTATGTGATACAAAAAAAACCTTCGGTTTTGTTTATCACCAAGTAAATTAAACTAATTAAAAATCCTTCGAATTTTTCCTTCAATTTCCTACATTACATGCCAAATTTTAACACCCGCAATATTATTCTCGATTAATCCCAAACCTAACCTGAAATAAATTCGACCCATGCTCAGTCCTACTATTTACCCTATGGTTTTGACTTAAATTCAACTGCCAAAATATCAACCCACATGCCACATATGTAGAGTTACAAATGCGTACAAGTACAAAAGCCATCATGGTTGGTGGCAGATAGTGTGAAAGTCGTCCTTGCAAAGTTTCTAAATGCCAAATTTGTGACGTCGTCTATTGAAAATTGAAGTAATATGAATCGGTTAGCGGTGATTATTAACATAAATAATCAACAGATGCTTTAACGGAACGTTGTTGCCTAATATCAATATATTGAGCTGCCATATGACTTCTCGGGACAATTATAAATAAGAGCCCATATCACATATGACTTAACAAAGAAAGTCCTTTTAGTTGGAAGGCTTGTTACTCGTTAAAAGGGGGAGGTATAAAGACTCTAGTACCCCTCTTTACTTCTTATTACAGTGAAACAAAGAAACACAAATCCCACCCATATAGGTTACGAAATCAAAACCAAAACTAAATCCCCTCTCCCTGTTCTCTCTCCTCCTCTCTTATCTTTCTGCTCTCTATAAAACTGCTTCCCTATCTTCTCTCTCTTCAAATTAAAACCGTTGCGCCGTCGCCCACCATTATTCACCACCACCAACCCTCTCCTACACAAGAAACCCTCATGCTTCCTCAGTTGATATTCTGCAGAAGAGAACCGCCTCCATCACCAACAAACCGGAGAAGCTCACCATCAAGAAATCCTGCCGCTTTCCTGCAGATCTGGATCCACCACGAAGCTTTGAGCCAACGTTCCAGCAGAAGAGACCCGTCTTCTTCACAAGTCTCAGATCTGCAAAAACACCCCTCAACAACACCATCTTCACGATTCTCAGGTCTGCAACAATACCCCTCAACATTACCATCTTCAGGAGTCTTAGATCTGCAACATCACTATCAAGTAAATCCTTCTGACCATACGAACTGGGTACAGCCCCAGTGGGTACATCTTCAACACTACCGCAGATCCGCCACCACTGGACCGTCGTCGTTGTTGTTATCTCGCCAGCACAACTGCTGCACCACCAACAGATCCACTGCCATCTACACCACCTCTTCATATTCATGGCCATCGATCTGGACCAGATTCACACTGCAAATGGGTACAGACCGGGGTGGGTGAGTCTCAGTTCCGCCATCACTACTGTTGTTCGTCTGCACAGGAAACAGATCTCCAGCACCACTAACCTTTCACACGCGCAAGTGGGTACAGACCCGGGTGGGTGAGTTTCAGATCCGCCACCACTGTTGCACTTCATGCCGAACTGGGCACAACCCCTTGACCACAATCACCACCATCTCCTTTCAGAGTGAAGATATTTCTATTTTGTTTTTTTGTTCAAACAGGGCCATGGGTACAGCCCCATCGAGGTCTATTGTCCATAGATCTTCAGAATGGATCATGGGTACAACCCGTCTTGGTCTATTCTCCATCTTTCAGATGTAATGGGTACAACCCCTTGACCTCTCTGCCATTCACCACCATTGAGCCCCAAACTGCTATTTTTCGAGGTGGGTACAGCCCCATCTAGTTGTTTTTTTAACTCGTGTCTGCTGCACTGTCTTTTTTGTTTTTGTTTTTGTTTATTATTTATTTAAATTGTTCCTCTCTTTTTTGCAGGTGCGTGTCTGGGTACAGCCCCACATCACCCAGTTCGGCATTCACGCAGCAGTAAAGCCGCTCACTAGCGCCATTTCAGATCGGGCAATGTGCACGTTCCCATGAGACTGTATTTCTTCAAGGACTTAATGCTTTGCTATTGCTTCTGTTCACGTACCCGTTACACTATATGTCGCAATGTGCACGTTCCTATTAGACCGTATTTCATATTGTACACGTACCCATCTAGTTGTTGTTCGAGATGGGTCTGTACTCATATAGACTTTAACCTGGACAACCCATTGAAGGACTTAATAAAATTTAATACACTTAGGGCTGCAAACGAACCAAGCCGCTCGAAAGCCGCTCGAGCTCGGCTTGGAGAAAAGCTCGTTCGAGCTCGGCTTGGAGAAAAGCTCGTTCGAGATCGGCTCGAATATAAACAAGCTCAAACTCAAGCTTCATTTTAAGCTCGATAAATAAACGAGCCTGCTCGAGCTCGGCTCGTGAGCTCGTTTAAAATTATGAATAATAAATTAATATATTATTTACTTATAAATATACTATTAAACCTTCAATATTAAATTGGATATTTTAATTTATTTAGACATTTATTTTTTTTATTAATGTTATTTTTCATATTTTCATGTTATACACTCCATCAAATACCAAATATTCATGAAAATCAAATTTCAACCATAAAAAACAACTAAAAAAATTGGTTCTATAAGTTAAATAAACAAGTTATAACATTTATGATTTGGATCATTGGAAGCTCGGGCTCGACTCGTTTAAATTTGAGCTCGGCTCGGCCCGGCTCGTTTAATTTTGAGCTCGGCTCGAAAAAATAAACAAACAAGCCTGTACATCTAGTATTCGGCTCGGCTCGGCTCGTTTGCAGCCCCAAATACACTAAAACAAAATTTTAAAAAAAATACACATCTGAATGAAAACAAGTGGAGCGTAAAATGGGTCTGTACCCAGTTAAACCCCGTTGTACGCGTACCCATGACGAAGGTAACTATCCTTAGGGGTAAGAAGGTAATGTTGAGTAACTAAAAGACCAACTAAGGACTTAATAAGAACTATGAAAATCTAACTAAGTAGGACTTAAAAAATAAGTTTTGAAAAATTTAGGATTCAATATGTAATTTCCTCTGACTTCTTCCTAGGAAGCTCTTTTAACTTTCTAAACAAAAAGTATAATAATCTCGACTGTAATTGATTTTCCTTTTCTACCAAAAAATAAATAAATCAGTGATTATGAAGTTGTTAATACTCTCTCTCTCCAAACTAACAAACAAAAAGAAAGACAAACTTTAATCAACTTTCCAGAATATTTGGGACCTGTTCAGCGGACTCTTGCAAATTGCAAACTTCTTCAAGGCTTCAATCATACCTTCTAACAAATTGCACATTTATGTTCGACCAAAATCCCTTGATTTCTTGTTCACTCCTTTGGATGACCAGCTGGCTTGTACCCATAATTGTTTCTGTTTCCTTTTTCTCTATTTTAGTTAATATGTTAGCCACCGTATTATACATTAATTTATTTTTTTTGGACGTGTTATAAATTGCCTTTGGAAAAATACAAATTTACTCATTATTTTAATAACGTTAACGGTGTAGCTTTTTTTTTTTGTTACATATGAGAGCCACTTTGGACTCGGAGTCATTGACTCGGTTCGAACCTGCCCCACTAGATTTTAATAACGTTAACGGTGTAGCTTTTAGTTACTAATTGTATTGTGAGATGTGATTAGGCTTGAACATAATATTATAATATTACAATCAGTCCAAATAAATAGATAAAATTATCTTAACTCAAAAATAACATTGGGTTTATTCTCTTTCATTGCTGGCCCAACATTTTACCTTTAGATTACCTTATGTCTTAGATTGTTCATCCAAATCCCAACAACCTGTCACTATAATTTATTGAAAAATTACAAATTTGTTGAAAAACGAGAGACCCATTAGACCATTATCTCCTTAACTTCCCGAATTTATAATATTTTTCTTAATTTGTAATATCGAATTTTTAACTTTCATTATCTTCTTTTTATTATAGGTAATATTTAGAAATATTTTGATATTTAATGATAATTATTTAAAAAAATTCAGATTTGTAGTCAATTCTTTATACTATCTCATGTGTTACAAAAAGTTTGACCAAGGTTAACCAATGGGGGTCACCCAAAAGTAATTTTTTTTACTCTATTCTTGGGCTACCCTTACTATTCCTTGAACCAAGATTATTAACTAAGTTTACCCTTTCCTCAACTCCGGGTAAAACCGACTCATGCTCTACTCTAGGTTTGATACACCCGATTTATCCTCAAAACCAATCAAGGTTCAATACGTCATAAAACATTCCCCGATTAATATATCGACATAAAATATGCTATTCGGTTAAACTCGACTTCCCATAAAAGAGATAGGTGTCAGCATATGTAATCCGCAAAACTTGAAGATGATTTAGGATAGTTTAATTTAAAGGCATTATGCCAAGTCTAGAAGGAGAATTGAATTGTTACTTCGCTCAAGACACGTGTATTGCACATGGTCAGATAGTTGAACTAACTTCTCGATAAGGAAATTATCCAACAATCCAGTTATTTATGCTTATTAATTCCGCATAATTGAAACTGTCATCTTTTGACATCTATAAATAACTTTCATAATGCACATCAGAGGTACACACATTAACACCCATCAAATCACAAACTCTAGAATTACTCAAAAAAAAAGATTACCTGCAATTCCGGTATCAACATACCAAATTATTCAAATATTCATCGAGAATATTTTGTTTGATTGACATCGCCAATGGGAAGATCTACATACCTATCGAGTAGCCACGATGGAAGATCACTTACTAGGGGGTCAAAGGTGTGGTAAAGGTCGTAGACGAGAATGGGTTGCAGGCGAAAGCATTATTGAAGAACAAGTTGAAATAAAAAGGTTAATAACCTCAGTGATAGAATCATCCGAACAACTCAACAATAATGATAGAGGTTAACCAACCAGAAAAATCCCGTCTCATGTGATTAACCTAATATTCTAGATGCTCTAGCAATTCATCAACGCTGCAACCAACAAATCTAGTGATCCATCCCATCCCTGGATTTGATCATCAGACAATCTTTAACATAATTTAACAAATATGTCAACGATTCAACATCAATAGGAACAAATGAAAGCGAATCAACCCTCATCAAAACTTGTTATAGTTCATTAGAAAAATGTTGAAGTGCTTCAAATCCATATTCAAAGAGGCAATGTGGTCCATCATCCTGTCAAAGATGAATCGTCATCACATCATCACCAGGGAGACTCGAGGGGTAATGATCGAGATTCTAACCATGCGCACCTTTGAAGAAGCACATGGATAGAAAGTAGATAGGGAATGTTTGACTCAACATAAAAAGTCCGATTACTTTGAAAATTTTAGACATGCAATTTCCACAAGGGTTCAAACCATTAGTTCTATTCACATATAATGTATCAATAGATCCAAACCATCATATAAACATGCATGAGAGTCGTATCAAATTCATAACCTTCCTTGGTCTTATTTATTGCAGGCTTTCCTATCAACATTATTAGGCATCACTCGATAATTCTTCTCCAGACTCGAGTGTCACACAATAGGAAATTTTTCCCAGCTCGCGTGAAGATTGGTCACCAGATTTCTAACAAGTCAAAAACTAAGAGAGCTAGTTCTAGGCTAAAAAATATACTAAGAGAAGAGATCAAGCTCAAGGAATAATTTTGAATGGTTTGGAAACGTTTCTTAAGAAGTAGATATCCTCGACAACAAAAATCCAATATGGCACACACCAATGGATTATGAAGCATAGACTTTCGAATCTACTCCATGACAAAGCTACGTCTAGATCTTGTAGAGATACTTGAAGAAGCGAAACACTATATGGAGGTAGAAAATTGCGGGAGAACACGCTATACCACCAACAAAGGTAAAAAAAGGTTCTTCAACCAATGAGAAAGAAATAAAATATGATAATTTAGGAGGTTATTGAGATGATCGAAGAAAAATTCTAAAAAAAAGGAGCAAAGAGCCTTCCAGGAAGCACATAGGCTTACACCCCACAAAATGTTGTTACAGACATATAGTGATCCTAATGTTCGGTGGCACCCAAGATGATAAAAAATCCTGATAAAAGAGACAAGCCTTGTAACTATCACTTCCACATGGACTTTAGACATGACACCAACAAATGTTGTATGCCCATCAATAAGAATAAGAGCTCATAAACTTAGAAAAGCTACACCATCTTTTGTATGGAGGTAAGAATTATCAAAAGAATTAGCAACATGTTGCTCCACCTCGATGAGATAATTCTCTACCACCAAGACCACACCCTTAAGATGCAGAAGAATGAAGTTCATATTGGTTGACCAAAGCTATAATAGAGAAAACAACTTACTCGAAGGGGATGATTGAGCTAACCCACTAGAAGAGGTTATAACTTGGAAGGCAACATCATTACCATGTGTTGCACTGCAAGAATCATTTGACGTCGTCTTTACTAGAAGATAAGAACAGATAATTTATTTTAGGTGGCTTTGCCGCCGAAGAAACACAATTAAGGAGAAACCAATATGCATGGCGAGCACGCGGTCCATCTTTTTCGATATCTCAAAAATAATTATGAAAACAAATCCTTTAAATGACAACAACTCAAAAGGGTTGATGCTTTCTCATGATGATGCTCTCGTCATCCCCTCGATTATTGGAACATATAACCTAGAGAATTCTAATTTGTTATAGTGGGTCAATAGACTTTCATTTTTAAGCACGATTTTGCACTATTATTTGATACTACAGATACACAATCAGGGGATTCGTATGACAAAGTCACGGACATACGGGTTACCTCAAGTTGCGAATGAAGATAGGATTTAACAAGCTGTCTATGTCCATACACACAAAATTTATCGTATCTGATTGCAAGTCTTCCTACCAAGCAATATTGGCTACACCACTTTAACTATTCTACGAGCACTTATGTAAACATATCACTTGACAATAGACTTCCCAAGTATAGGGAAGGCGTGATCGTCATTCAAGGCAACCAACCTTTATCTAAAAAATGTTATCAAAATACTCTCGTCACCCCCTCGATTATTGGAACATATAACCTAGAGAATTCTAATTTGTTATAGTGGGTCAATATACTTTCGTTTTTAAGCACGATTTTGCACTATTATTTGATACTACAGATACCAACCAGGGGATTCGTATGACAAAGTTTCGGACATATGGGGTACCTCAAGTTGCGAATGAAGATAGGATTTAACAAGCTGTCTATGTCCATACACACAAAATTTATCATATCTGATTGCAAGTCTTCCTACCAAGCAATATTAGCTACACCACTTTAACTATTCTACGAGCACTTATATAAACATATCACTTGACAATAGACTTCCCAACTATAGGGAAGGCGTGATCGTCATTCAAGGCAACCAACCTTTATCTCAAATATGTTATCAAAATACTCTCTCTTGATTAACACAATTGTGCTTTATGTACCCAAAGATAGACCATAAGTGATGCCCATACATGCAGAAAATATCATCAAAGTTCCAATTGGTTCAACGAAAAGAAAGTGAAAATTAAGTACTCAAGGTCTCTCAAGCCTCTCAACCTATTTTCTGTTTTAATGAAAAAGCAAATGAGATAGTATAAATTTGATGTTCTAATTTGTGTGAAGCATGTAAGTAGATATTGGGTATAGTTTTACATGTGTTGTATGTCCTATTGTGTACTTCCATGTCTTATTTGAGATTTTTTTGCATCCTTTTTAACATTGAGATTTTTTTACTTATTTTGGTCTATTATTTGTAGTTTTTCTACAGTTTTATACTATTTTAAGAAAAATCCACCTGAGAGATAACATATGCCAAATGGAGGAAGAGAACTATTAGTTTCCAACCTACAAAGTCTAGTAGAAGTTCGAGAGAGTGAACAAATAGTTAGTCAATTAGATGTCAAAGAGTTGATCCTCAAGTAGACCTGGAACAAGGCTATACCATCACAAGATAAAATAAGATGAGCACCCACACTTTCCGTGTACACATGTCTCACCGTAGGGAGGCACAAATACCAAGAAGCAAGAATCTGAATATTGAAGGTCAACCGACAACCATTTGGTCCTAATCAAGTTGAGCCACTATTGGAGCACTATATATCTTAGTTTTTACCCATTTGTACATAGTCAATCATTGTCAAGGGAAAGAGACACAACTTAATCTAGAAACAAGTTTTACTCTACATTTTTATTATAACTTAGAGGTGATCTAGATAATTAGTGCTGCATCTTCATCTTATTTCATTGTTGAGCAAGGATTGAGTTATTTAATATTTGGTATACATTTATATCCTTTAATATTATTCAATTCTTGTGATTATTGTTCATTTAATTATGAGCTAGATTTTTATGGTTTGGGATTATCTTGAGACCCAACTTGTTTATATATGTCCTAGCTTGTAAATTAGGGGTCCTATAGGATCTTAAAGTGAACTCTTGTGTTTATATGTTTATTATTTCCTTGTGTTACGATTGGGCATTGGTAGTGACAGTGTTTGTGCATATCTTTGAGTGACGGTGATAAGGAACCTCACATAGCCTTCATAGAGTCTTGTTCTTCATCACTTGGAATATCTAGATTTCAGTGTGAGAGACCTCTCGCAATGGTCTAGGTGTATTCTTTTAGCTTTGGGTGTATATAAAGTGACCTAATAGGCAATTGATATCCCAGTTGGTGTATTGGTCTTAAATTTTCCCTTAGATATTTGCAAAGCACATGTATGACAAGTTGCAAAGCATTTGTATTCTAAGATAGCCCTATAATCACTTGAGTTACTCTAGATTTATGTTTACTTATTGTATTTGTTATGTTAAATCTTGTAATCTTAATATTTTTTTTACCACCACTTAATAAAATGATTTTACCTTAAGCACATAATATGTTTGGATTTCGTTCTTTTTGGATCTATAATCGTACATCGAACATTATATTACTTGCGACGCATATTCAATATTGTAATCATTACACATCATCCTATTTCCATCTTGATATTTTCGTTACCACCACTCAATCAAATTATCATACCGTTATGACAAACCACCTCACAAACAATATATTAAAACGAAGAACACAAGAGATTTTACGTGGTTTGCTAGCGGAGAATCCGTTAACTACTTCCACGACGGAAAAGAACTTTTTATTTTTTAAGAGGAACAATTACAATGTTTGCATACAAATTATGGAACCCAAGGAGTCCTTTATATAGATCCTAAAAAACCTTACCAAACTAATTTGTTTCCTATTGGACTCTTACCAAACCAATTCTTTTCCTATTGGCCTCTTACCAAACAAATTTATTTCTTGATCTATATTTGACTCTTACCAAACCAATTTGTTTCCTAGTCTATATTTGACTTGTACCAAATCAATTTGTTTTCTAATATATTAATTTCCTTCTTTGACAATCAAGTCATATTCAATAAATCTCCACCTTGACTTGAATTCTAGTCAATATCAACTTCTCCTCTTCTCGTAAAAAAGCTACGTCTTCTCCACACCTAATGTATCTTGTCATAGAGACTCACTGGACCCCCACCAGATCCGACAGCCCCAAAGGGCTTTAATGGCTCGAGATGTTGAGCAAGTTCAAACAATGTTGGAACTTTTTCTCTGGAACCAGCTTGGTGAACATATTCGCGGGGTTGTCAGCCGTCCCCACCGTCTTTACCTTAATCCTGCTCTCGTTTCTCAGAAAGTGATACCTGACGTCGATATGCTTTGTTCTATCATGATGAACCCGATCTTTAGTCAAACATATTTCACTCAAGCTATCGCAGTAGACTATCACTTGATCTTGATGTAGGCCTAGATTACCGACCATCCCTTGAAGCCAGATTCCATCCTTTGTTGCTTCCGTTAAAGCCATGTACTCCGCTTCCGTGGTAGACAAAGTTACCATTGGTTGTACGCCTCCTTCAGCTCACAACAGAACCTCCCAGAGTGAACACATAACCGGTCATATATCTCCTGCTATCATCATCACCTGCATAGTCTGAATCTGAGAAACCATCTACCAAAGCAACTGATTGGCCCCATAGCATAGGCCAATGTCTGAAGCACCCTTAAGGTACCTAAATATGTGTTTCACTGCCTGCCAGTGATCCTTGCTTGGTTGAACCATAAAACGACTTACCACACTAACAGGGAATGCTATGTCTGGTCGAGTGCAGACCATAACATACATCAATCTTCCGACTGTGCTAGCATACGGATCCTTGGATATGTACTCTAACTCCTCATCGGTCTGAACGGTGTACATTGCTAGCTTGCTGTTAGATGTCATAGGAGTATCTATAGACTTGGATGATGACATCCCAAATCTTCTCAAGATCTTCTTAATATATCCCACCTGCGACAAGAAGAGCTTCCTCTTCTTTCTATCTCTATAGATATCAACTCCTAGGATTTTATGAGCAGCACCCAGATCCTTCATCTCGAATTCCACGCTGAGAGACCTCTTCAACGTCTGAAAGTCATTCATATTCTGAGTCGCAATCAAAATATGATCCACATACAGAACTAGGTAGATGCGTGAATCACCTTGCAACAACTTATGATATATGCAACAATCATACTCACACTTCTGATAGCCTATCTTCATCATAAAGCTATCATACCTCTTGTACCATTTCCTTGGAGTTTGCTTAAGTCCATAAAAATATCTATTTAACTTGCACACGTTGTCTTCTTTCCCATGAACTTGAAATCCTTCTTGGTAGCTCATGTATATCTCCTCTTCCAGCTCTCCATGTAAAAAAGCTATTTTCACATCTAGTTGCTCAAGTTCCAAGTCATGGTGCGCAACTATCGCTACAAACACCCTGATCGAAGTATGTCTGACCACCAGTGATAAAATCTCGTTATAGTCAACTCCTTCTTTCTAACTGAAACCCCTTGCAACCAATCTTTCTTTATACTTGATGCTCTCTACAACTATAATTCCTTCCTTTCTTCTGAAAACCCACTTGGAAGTGACTACCTTCCTTTTTGCTGGCAATTGTACAAGCTCCCATGTCGAGTTCTTGCAAAGTTACTCTATCTCCTCTCCCATTGCAGTAATCCATTGTGCTGACTTAGAACCCAAAATCGCACCTTTGTAGGTAGATGCCTCATCATCCACCTCTTCGGCCACCTGCAATGCATAAGCCACCATATTGTCATTCACGAGCCATGATGGCGGCCTTGTTGCCCTCTTTGTGCCACCTGCAGCAAGGCTTTGATGTACAAGTTCCTCTGGTGGTGATGCATCCTCCAATTATTCTGCTTCTTGCTTCTATGTTTCTGGTGCCGGTGGTGGTGGCATTTCAGATTCCTTAGGATTTGAACTTGCCTCCACCTTCTTCTCTGCAACTCCAACCTCTATCTCCATGGTATGCAGCATTTAACTCTCATCAAATACTACACTTCTGCTAAGTATAATCTTCTTGTCTGACCGGATTTTGTACCCCTTCACTCCTATTCCATAGCCCATGAAAACTCCCTTCTTTGCCCTTGGTAATAACTTGCCATCATCCACGTGATAATAGGAAACACAACCAAAGACACCCAGCTTCGAGTAATCTGCAGCCTTCCCGGACCACACCTCCAAAGGTGTCTTGAATCCAATTCCTAAGTGAGGGATCCGATTTATGAGATAACATTTTGAAATTTAACGAAATCATCAAGATGGAAAACCCTAAGTTGTAGTTTCACATACAAGCAGTGCTCACAAAACCCTAGGCTCTTAGGCGTGTGACCAGCGAGATAGCCTTGCTTGTGAATTTCTTGCATCACACGTTCACTCATATGATCGAGCCTCATATTCCATATCTAAGTTTGATCAGATTCCTGAATCTCGGCCGAAGCAACTCTAGCAGAACCTGTGGCCGTTGAACCTTGTAGTACATACAAACTCCCTTCTTTGACCCCCTTAAAAATCACCTTTGAACCCTTGCAGACGTGTAAATCTCCACCTTCACCCTTGAAACTAAATCCCTTGCTGTCGAGTAGACTCAAAGAAATCAGATTATTTATGGCAAGTGGTACATGTTTTACATCCTTCAAAGTGCATAACTTCCCCTCATCTGTCTTGAACTTAACTGAACCGTTTTCGATTACCTTACACACAACTCCGTTTCCATATAGATACTCCCTCCATCTGTGCAGTTGTATGTCAAAAATAGCTCCTTGTTAGAGAAAATATGATAGGAAGGCTAAGAGTCAAGAACCCACACATCGGGTTGATGCGTGATATTATCCGCCATAAGAATATAATCATCCCTAGACGAATTTCCTTTTTCTACCAAGGCTGCAGATCCATTCTGTCCCTGTTGCGCTCGTTTAGGACAATCTCTCTTCCAATTCCCCTTCTCTTTACACCAAGCACATATATCCTTATGTAACTTAGGGCCTGGAAATTTCTTCTTACTCTTCTACCTTTCTTGCTTCCTCCAGTCGCCATCAATCCGGAAGCATGGTCTTTAGTATTTGTGCCTGCGCCCTTGCGGCGCAATTCCCTAGAATAAAGATCAGATCTCACCTCTTCTAGAGTTATGTGTTCCTTATTCACGATAAAGACTACACAAAGTTCTCGTATGATGGAGGTAACGAGACCAACAAGATAAGGGCTGCATCCTCATCCTTCACCTTCTCATCAATATTACGCAAATCTAGAAGAATTGTATTTAATTGATCAAGGTGATCCTTGAGAACTGTACTTTCTGTCATCCGTAGACTGAACAATCACTGTTTTAGCATCAATTTGCTGGTGAGTGACTTCGTCATGTATAGACTCTCCAACTTGACCCATAAAGCTGTCGCCATTGTCTGATCTGCGACCTCTTTGATAAAGTCATCTGATAGGCATAACATGATTGTCGAGTGTAACTTCTTCTCCATCAACATGTACTCCATCGACGCAACATCCACACCTCCCTTTTCTGTGGCCGAAGGTGTCCAGATGCATTACGACTTTAATAAGGCGCACGTCTTGGTCCTCCATAGACTGAAGTTGTTCCCTCTTGTAAACCGGTCGATCTTCAACACCAATCTGGACATTATTCTTGATGGGATTCACCAACAATTACGCTGATACCAGTTTTTTTATGACTAACCACCTCACGAACGATATATTAAACGAAGAACACAAGAGATTTTACGTTGTTCGCTAGCAGATAATCTGTTAACTACTTATGGCGGAAAAGAACTCTTTATTATTGAAGAGAAACAATTACAATGTTTGTATACAAATTATGGAACCCAAGGAGTCCTTTATTTCTTATTGGCCTCTTACCAAACTAATTTTTTTCTTGATATATATTTGACATGTACCAAACCAATTTGTTTCCTAGTCTATATTTGACTTGTACCAAATCAATTTGTTTCCTAATATATTAGTTGCCTTCTTTGCCAATCAAGTCATATTCAACACTTACCTTAAGCACACAATATGGTTGGATTATGTTCTTTGTGGATCTATAGTAATACTTCGAACATTATATTACCTGCGACCATGCGTATTAACACGTGTCTAATTGGTTCATCCTTAGTGTAGCATTAGGCTCATAATGTCATATAACACTTAAGGTCCCTACATGCTTTTAACCATCTCAACTGATCTTTACTAATAAATGAAAAAAGGAAATGATCTACATAGGTTTCTCTACCCTATTAGTTTATACTCTTTTCTTATGTAAAAGGAAGAATATAAGGACTCCAAGTCAAAAATCAAATTTTAAATACGAAATACAAATAACAAAATAAATGCTTCATTCATTAAAACGGGAAATGGCTTATGAGACAACAAAGCATTATATGGCCTAGAAAATAAATAAAGACCAAATATTCTAAAAATTATTCAATACAGTTGGCATTAGGGAAAAAGTTACCCCTTCAACTATAAGCGTCATACAATTTGTAATTCCTCCTTTGAGATGTTTTTCGATGGTATTTACCACTGGTTTCACATATTCTGGCCACCCTTACCCGCTACTAAAGCATCAATTTTTTCAAAAGTAAGAGGAAAAAGAGCACCTGGATTCTTGGGATCTAATTTTTCTTGGATATCAAGTAAACACTAATATCATGCATTATGGGTGAAGTCCAAAGCAAATATGAAATTTTCCATCTACTGGTTCAAGCTCTCTATTGGTATTATACGCCCAAGACAATAGATTTTAACTTGTAGATACAAATACAAGTTTGTAATGAAGTAATTATGGCTAAGAACGCAAATAATGGTAGTCGTAAGAAGTGTTGTAATATAACGTCAATTGATGTATTTAGTGTATAGACACAAAAGACTATAAGGTTGGTGACCTACATGTCATAGTTGGTTTCTCGAGATACTCACATCGTAAATATTTATTTAACATGTAATCACTATTTAACACTTTGATTACATGGAGGTTATGGTGTAGATTGACCATAAATGTATTTGGCATGCCTACGGTCACCGAACAAACCTCTCAATAGTAAAACTCACTAGTATATCTAGATATGTATAGAAGTGACTTACATAGTATTACTTTCTAGAAAGTGAGTCATAGCTTCTAAAGTATTAGATTATATTATCTTGAGTATGTATGGAAGCAATTATTATGTTAAGTATACTTTAAATAACTATGAGTGTGGGTCTCTCCATACTCTATATCTTCTGTAAGTTGATTGTATTGCTTAGCTAATTACGACACATACACACAAAATAGAATCTAGGTGATATCCATTTCATAGTAAGGTTGTATTGATTAAACTCATTTATGGACATATAGTATGTAGTATAATGTATTTAGGAATGATTGATTTTGAGAAGGATGCTTAAATCTAAGAGATAATACTAGCTAAAGGTGATCTCAGTACTATCCCAATAACCATGCATAATGTAGACTCAACAGTCCATTGTTGCATATTAGAGGTATAATCTTGTCAATTCCAACTTGGTAGGTCGAGGACAATGATCCTTTTAAGTTTACCTTGTATATATAGTTTTTACCCGTAAGAGTTCATTCGTATTTCCATAATGGAGCGGTTACACAACTTATGGTTCGATAAAAGCTTTATCCTATTATACTGAAAAGTCATGGGTAAATATGTCTTTTGGCCTCTTCTCTGGGATCTAAGTTAATTTCTTCTGCCATATTTTTAGCAGGGTTATCAGAAATAGATTACAATAGAAATAGAAATCGAAAGGTGAATCAATTGTTATCTTAAAAGAGTAAGAAATATGATATTTTAATATCATTTCTTGTTTTAAATAGGTTATTAAATAAAAGAAAAAATGTTTTATTATTATATTGTTTTTTAAATATTTATTATTATCTTAATAAATAAACACAAACCAAATATTTATAAAGAATTGTTATCTTATATATCAATTAATTTTGTTACTAATTAAAACAAATAGTTTGAAGAAAAAGAAAAGAGAGTTAATCTAAAATTCAATTTTTTTTCTCATTCGCTGAAACACTAAATTTTGGTTCTTAATGATAAAGACTAACAAAAAGGATTTTTTTTGGAACTGAGATATTATTCCAAAAACACAAGAAAACTCTCTCTCTCTCTCTCTCTCTCTCTCTCTCTCTCTCTCTCTCTCTCTCTCTCTCTCTCTCTCTCTCTCTATCTCTCTCTCGCCAATTGGTTTATTACTCACGGGTTCACTGACAATTGTTTCTTCAACTTTATCCTCTCCCAAGTTAGGCTTTTCATGTGGTACCTCACTTGGGTTTTTCTATTCTCTTCATGTTCTTAACTTCTCCAACCTTCGTCTTTGAACTCGAATCCATAATCTCAATCGATTTCTCCAGAGTTTCCCCAAGATAATTCCTTGTTCTTGAATTAAGTGCTCATCTTACAATTATATCATATGTAATCAGTTCTTTTTGTCATCTCAAATGAGCCCAAACTCAAAGCTTCAAGAACTCCATAAAATTTTGGATAATATTTGTGACTTTGGGTGTTCTTAAAGGTGTATGGATACAGATTATAGTGTTTTTTAAGATGGGTAATCAATATCTAAAGGTTTTGGAAAGATTTAATGGATAAACTTTAAGCTTTGGTGAATAAATTGTTTTGGATTAAAGTGAGGAATTCTTGGTGTTTTGGAAGGATTTGTGATGTTATTTGTTGTTTGGGTGATGTTTAGAGGGAATATTTGATGAAGTTTTGGTGTTTGGATGGTGGATTGTAGGAATTTAATGAACTTGTGTTCGTTATTAGTAGCGTTTCTTGTGTGAGAGGCTTAAGGAAAAGGAAGAAGAAGGTTTCCTTGAGGTTTAGGTTTTGATTTCGCCGACTCGACTGGCATACCGGTCATAGGGCTGGCTAGCCGGTCAAGTACTTTCCTCTTTTTCTTTTCTTTTCCTTGTTCGCACTATTTTGTTGCGTTTATTGCATGATTTTCTATGGAAATGCTGAGAGCTTGGCCGGCTTGCCAGTCCCACGACCAGGTACCCGGTCGCAATCATTGACTTCTTGCTAACTTACAAAATAGTTGCATGTAAGGGTGTGTTTTCCAGGGGCTCCGACGCTGATACAAATTTTCCGACCAACATTGCTGGTCATGGGACCAGGTAGCCGGGCACAAATGTTTACCGTTGCTGACACACTCTTCACTTGCGTCTAAGTGGTAAACTTCCAGGAACTTAGCGCTGACTGTTAACCGACATATGCATGTCACATGACCGGGTAGCCGGTCAAAAATACTTTTTCTCGCTGAAAAACTTTACACTTACGTCTAAGTGGGAAATTTCCAAGAGCATTGTCGAGAGCCAGACCGGCATACAGGTCGCACGACCGGCTAGCTGGTCCGTGTCTTTGCCAAGGACCACTTAGACGCGCAATTACTCTGTCTCGCATATTTCAAACCCCAAACTCAAGGATTAAACACCTACAAACATAAAAAACACTCCAACCCTTCACATATTTAAGAATTAACACTAATAAATATAAGAGTAATCTATTATACACTACGACATATAAGAGTTACAACATTAAACTATTACACAAAGAATGGTGCGCTGCTCAATTGGATGCTCAATCTCTATAGCTCCATAAGGCGTAACTTTGGTCACAACATAAGGAATTAACCACTTCGATGTCAATCTTCCTGTATAATTTCTGAACTTGGAGTTATACTTAAGGACCTTCTGTCCAACTTCAAACCTCTTCTCACGAATTCGATTATCATGCCATTTATTTATCTTCTCTTTTTAAAGATTTGAATTCTTATAGGCATGGAACCAATCAAAGTATGATTACCGATTTTGTTTTCGTTTTGTTATATGTCCAATAAGGACAAATTTGTTTGACCATTGGCCCAGTTGGGAACCTACGTCGTAAACCATAATTAATTGTGAGAAATCTATTTTTGAATAGGGCTTTAACCTAGGGAACAAATTTTGGCAATTCTAGCCTAAGTAACTAGAAAAGCCTCGACAATAGTTTGTGTCGATCTCTACAATAAACTTCATATGCCTTTGGTACATATACACAAGATTTGGGACCGTTAGTCCCGTCAAAGATTAAAATTTATGGAGGCTTGAACTTCTTTGGCCTAAGAGTGTCTAAGATTTCCCAACATAGGAGATTCGATTTATTTACCACTTGTAATTAGTCATCTATCAGTATTTTCGTCAGGCTTATTCCAAAACCTGCAAGACTTTGAATTTTTTGGTGTATTTCCCTCAGATACTGTTCTTCCCTTCTGCCATCCATTTCATGGGGATTTTTATATACCCTCAGACCTTGAGGATGATTACTTTTAGTTACTTCTTATGTATTGTTTGGGACCAAAACTACCAGAGATGTCCTTCTTTGTTGTTGCAACGTAAACTGACTCTGATTAGAATTGGTATAAGTACCGCGACACCATTGATGGAGGTTTGTTAGCCCCCATTAGTCGTTGGAATGGAATGAATATAAGGTTCCACACCCTCAATAACAGTCGGAATTTTTGGAATATACGGTTCAACAACTTCCCTATCTGGCGGAATATGATTATATGGTTCAACCACTTCAACTATTGTTGGCATGGACGATGACATATTACACTTTCTTTTGATTAATTATTCACATGCAACTATTCTACTTTCTCCTTTTTCATTAGTCAAGGAATTTTGTCATCAGATGGATCATTTTCTGATTATTGGAGTCTTATTCTCCATTTTTATATCAAGTTGTCTCCAAATACTCTTGACGTATTGTGTTTAAACCATGTGGAATCTCAATGGGTTTCAAAGTCGATTCCTATATACAAAGCTATATAATAAAGCATGAAAATCATGTTACCATCCACCTTGGGATCAAACTCGGCCAGATGATAAGAACCAAACTAAAACGCGACAACGAAGATGCATATGTGTAGGCAGAAGGGGAGAAGAACTCGAAATAATGGAATATACAATGATGAGAGTAGATAGTGAGATACCTTACTCCCAGTGATCGAGCGAGTAGATTCATCTTAGTCTTTCTATAGATCACGATGAAGGTTCGAGGATCTGTTCACTTCTCATAGCCTTCCTGAAACCAGACACTAAGTCAGGAACAAAGGGAGATTCTCTCTCGATGGCACTTCGACGCCCAACATTAGCATTTTTCTGATCGGGGTTTAATTAACCTGAGGAGCTATGGAGATTTAAGCCGACTATATATATTAACCACATCCATTTTTGGAGATAGAGATAGTTTTAGAGAAAGTAACCCGAGGTGTTGATTATGTTGGAGCGGGAGGTATTCATAGATGTCGATTGATACACCAAAGACTACTTGGGTTTATAGAGTGTGCATCATAAGCCTTAGGTAATCCATTCAGCTATTGCAATATATTTTACTCATGATGCGTGAGCGTAGAAGTTGTCCTCCAAAAGCTAGCCAAAAAATGGGACCTGATTGCTCTCTTCTTCGGACATGTGTGTATTTATTCTAAAGCACAACATAATTTTTTGTCTTATGAGTGCATCAAGGTTACTATGAGTAAAATCGAGTATCAACGTTATATTTTGGCTTGTATTGTTTCAAACACCACTTGGAGTCAATTTGGAACAAGGGATCGGATGAGTTAATGTCCAAAATGGAACTAAACAAATGCTTAAGTCCAGTCGGAGCTCATGTTCTAGTTTTTTGTTCAATCGCTTGCAAACCACCCACTATATATTTAGGCCAGGAAATTTAATCTTAGAGTGGAGATGTTTAACCAGTTGAAAATTTAAAAACTATAATGTGGTTGTGCATGAAGATCCGGTACGTAAAGTTCAAATAGTATTCACACTCAAAGAGTAACGAGGGAACATATGTACCTCATGATATTCCCCTTGTACTTTATTGAAGGATCGAGTGACCAGCTTGACCTCCAACTATATGAAATCATCACGACGCGGATCAACTCCGAATTGTATTCTTTGATACGTAATACCCTCACACCATGAGGGTTAAGCTACAAATGTACTTAACCATATTTTAGACAAGATGAATATGACTCTTCAGGTGAAGCTTAGACGAGGTTCCAAACTAGTTTGTAGAAGTTCCCACTTCATGGGTATATGTACATGACGAACCCCATCTTTGATCTGATTGTCAAAGAGAAGTCGAAAAATATTATCTAGGAGATGCTCTAGAAGAAGTACATGTTGATGATTCTGGTAAGAAGAAACAAGTCATCGGTAACTAGTATAACTTTAAGCTCACAGAACGGAAATCGATGATGGAGCAACTACATGTGTACGAGAACCTCGACACCGAGGTAATCGACGAATGTATGAAAGTATGTGAAGTTTTTCAAGCCAATATTCTTCTTATGAATTCCCCCTTCTTGAAGCGAATACTAGAATCCTTTCAAGCACAAGAAGAAGAAACGACCCTTCAAGAGCTCATCAATCACATGCAAGTCGAAGAATCAAATCAACTCAAGGATAGGTCCTTTTCTTTTCCTCCTAATTCTTTGAAGGCTAACCTTGTTGAAAGTTCTAGTCTTAAAAATAAAGACATGTACAAGAGAAATGAAAAACAATATGGATCAAATAAGAATGAAATCAGTGAAAACAAGAATCAAGGACACTCCAATAAACAAGGCAACAATTTCAATTCCACCGGTAAGATTTAGAAACCGAAAGGCGCTTTCTACCACTGTGGGAAAGAAGGAAACAAGGCATCAATGTTTGAAAATAAAGAATCAGGGTCCAAAAGCCGTCGCTAGCCTAACTAAGACCAATGAGATAATCTCTATGGTTGTGTGTGAGGGGAATCTAGTGGAGAACAAGAGTGAGCGGGTCCTCAACAGTGGAGCGTCCCTACACTTCTGTTCCAACAAAAGCCTATTCCAAAAGTTCAAGGGAGTGGATGACGGTGAATGCGTGTACCTGGGCAACTCAACCACTTTTTTCGTTCTCTAGAAAGGACATGTTTCTCTCAAACTAACTTATAGTAAAATTTTATAATTGAGTGACGTTCTTTCCGTTCCCTCACTCTGAGGAACTTTGTTAGCCTCACCTTGTTTTATTCCCGTTTTAATATTCGACAAATCATCTTTTAAACTAAAATTCATTTTGGTATCTCTTTAAATGTTTTCCAAAACCCCTCATTAGATTAGTTGTGTTTTTATCCTTGAACTTTAGCTTAGATTCAAATGAACAGCTCCGCGGTACACCGGACAAGTCTTGCGGTACACCGCAGAGTCACGGACCAGAGGAGCGGTGCACAGGATCGCCCGTCAGTAAGCTAGTAAAATTGCACGGTACACCGGATCAAAGGCGCGGTACACCGGACCAATGCACGGACCAGGGACGCGGTACATCGAGTAGTCCGTCAGTAAGCTTGAAATCTGGACGAACGTTTTCGCGGTGCACCGGACCATATCCGCGGTACACCGCACGAGAGGGTTTTCTGCACTATTACAAGAGGACAAAGCTTATATCCGTTGGAGATAAAATAGATCCGTTAGAGAGAAGCCTTATGACCGTTGGACCTTATTTTCAGCTATAAAATGGAGTTCATTCAAGACACAACTCAAGCCTTCCAACTACCATTCTTAAGAGCAATTAATATTATCATTCAAGGAGGTTTCAAAGGAGCATTCAAGTCATATTCATTGTGAAGCTACTTAGTTCATATCCACTCATTTAGGAGTTTAGTTACAAAGCTTTTACAAGCACCCCTAAACACTTTTCCCTTTCCTCTTAGTTCTTGTAATAGATTAAGAGAGTAGTGTGAGCATAGGTTTTATGCTTGGTTCCTTGTGTTGGTGATAACACAAGTGTATTTTCCTTCAAAGGTTTTTGAAGTGGTTGTAAGGGTTTGTAATCTCACCCGGTTAAGAGTTACGAAGATTAGTTGAGAATCTTGCAAATCCTAAGGAGGCTTCCTTAGGTAGTGGATGTAGGGAAACCGAACCACTATACATCGTTGTGTATCGTATTCTATCTCTACACTCTTTACATTTCCGCACTCTATATGCTTGATAAAATGCCTACATGAATAGTTTGATAATATTGTCTTTTAGGATTATCTAGTTCATTACTATTTAGTTTGCTAAAACAATAGGATTCAAATTAGCTTTTAATTTTATTTACTTGAAATAAAATTAGCCGATTAATTTCTATTGTCCTATTCAACCCCCCTTCTAGGACGCATATAGACTATCAAACTTATTTTTGGAGATCTTCTTAATAAGGTAGGACTCAAATTAGTTTCGAGGATGGAAAAATAGTTATTAAAAAGAATGAGGAATTTTTTGGAAAAGGGTATTTGAATGGGGGTTTATTTGTATTTAACACCGTACCTATGAATGAGAAGGCTTCTTCTTTTGATTACATACTTGAATCTTTAGATACATGGCATGTTTGATCAGGACACCTTAATGTCTATTCTATTAAAAGGTTAAGAATACTTGGACTACATAATATTGATGATTTCGTTAAATTTCAAATATGTTGTAGAGTAAAAAATTGCTAAAATCAAAACATAGGATAGAGTCACGTTTTAGACCTGATTTTATTACTGCTTTTATGACCAATGGTTTTCATGTAGACATGATAAGTGAAGAGGTAGTCACCTACCTCTTTATGGAGAAAGACCCACAAATTAAAATTTGTTGATGATAGGTTTTGGAAAGAGTCCATTAATAGTGAAACTAAATCAATTGAAACCAACCATACATGGGAATTAACTGACATACCTAAGGAAAACAAACCCGTCAGTAGCAAGTCGATTTTAATGAAAAAATTGAGACCTGATGGTTCAATAGATAAATTGAAAGAAAGACTTGTTATTATAGGACTCACCCAAAAGAAAGGCTTAGTCTAATTTGACACTTACTCCCTTATAACTAAAATTACAACTATTAGAACCTTATTTCCATAGTTGTCATTCATAAATTGGCCATACATCAGATGGATGTAAAATCGTGTTTTCTGAATAGAGATCTAGATGAGGGGATATACATGATGCAACTTGAGGGGGTGTGTGGTTCTAGGTCATGGGGGTAAATTATGGAAGCTTAGAAAGTCGTTGTATGGATTAAAACAGACACCTAAAAATGGTGTGAAAAGTTAGACGATACCTAAATAAAAGATGCTTTGTTATCAACACTTCGACTCTTGTGTTTACTCTAAAGTAATAGGATCAGAATGTGTTATCATATGTCTTTATGTGGATGACATCCTTATATTTGGTACTTGTATTCGTATCATAGATAAAACTAAATGCTTCGTGACCTCTAAATTTGATATGAAAGATATGGGAGAAGCTTATGTGATTCTAGGGCCAAAATAATTAAAGTTGGTAATATTATTTCCATTAATCAGTCTCATTATTTATAAAAGATATTGAAAACATTTCACTCCTTTGATGTAATGCTTGTGAAAACTCCTTATGATTCTAGTATTCATCTGTGTAAAAACTATGGGGATGTTGGTGGGTCCTGGGGTGTGATGAAATTAAGCAATAAAATAAAGGATCCATAGACCGCAAGTGTACGGGTCGTCAAAGTAATAATCCGATAATCGGGTTTCGTTCTCAGGGACAGATAGTTATGACTATGGTGTTTATCAGATAAGTAGAAGTAATTGCTATAACATAAAAATAAAATATAAAGATATTTGTTTGGTTTTGAATTATAACTAAAGATGTAGTAAATTAAATTAACGAAATGACTAATGGTAAGTAAATGCTGAAAGTAAATAAGCGTGGACGCAAATATGAGAGATGTACTTGAGTCTCGCAAAGGATCCCTCTAAGTTCGTACAACTAATGTTTCTGTTTAAGGGCTAAGTCGGCATTTGTATACTAGTTGGGACTATAATATCTCTTCTACAGGTCAACTTGCTTCTCTAGATGATCTCTAAGTGTAATATTGAAGAATAATTGAGTAAGTACATGTTTACAATGATAAGAGGGTGTATTTATAGGTGTTTTCTAACCGTAGGTCAAAATCTTGGAGCGGAAGGCAAGTAATTGGAGTCCAAGTCCAATTCAATTTCGTTTCCTAAAGTATAGGATAGAATAACCATTGTTTCAATGATTTTGCCATATCTCATTCGTTACTTGGTCAAATTTAGTGTACGACAAATCAAAATGACCGAAATTCAAAGATCTAACTGCTAGTAATATATCTCATTCAAATTCGTAATATCTTTTCTGCAGTCTTAAAAATACTAGACGACATTTCAGCACCACAAGTTTACTTGACAGCTTTTCCTTTCATGATTCAACTTTGTTTTCTTTTATCTCTATATTTTACCTTGGATCTTCTTTCATTAACTATTTGGAATTGATTTGGCCTCTAAATATTTCCTTTTACTTAAGAGTTTCAAAATAACACACAAATTATACAAAAAACGCTACAAAAGTAATTAATCTCCAAATCAAGACACGAATTAAAAAATTATCTAATAACGAAGAAAAAACCCTGAACAATTAATGAAGTACACCTAAAATGATGTCTGTTTACATGATTTTAACACTCATTATTAATTAGAATCCCTGAAAATATAATTAGTTATGATATTTATAATTTTGTTAAGAATATAATTTAGATTAAGTAGTCCAAATTTTATAATATAGTTTGAAAAGTCTATCTATTGATGTGATCGAATAGTATTTTTTCTGTAAATTAAAGCATTAACAATACTACAAGTAGCGGTCTCAATTTGCAGATTAGCTCCCTTTACGTTAATAACCTTGAGTTTGTTCAAGGCATTAACAATCAAGCGGGACTCCACTAGAGACACTGCTTATCGAAGTTTGGATCTGGTTTAACAGATTTTCGCTTTGGAAGATTTCGTATATTAACAAATGCTACAATTTCACCGCCAATTCCCTTGAGAAGTGCACTAGAAAAGAAATTGACATCTCAAATTAGAGTGATAGCTCTTCCAATCACTTTAGTCACATATGTAAAACTTGTCGATTGTAATTTTCTCCTTCTCTTAAAAACAAAAAAAGCAATATAATATAAATTTTTAGTAATACTGTTGTTCATAAACTTAGAGCTTGCTAGGAACCTTTTTATTGTTAAATGCATTAGGCAAACATAGGTAGTCTTCAAAGCAAATTTTTTATTTCTATGTTTGCCTACAAGAACAAAATTTTGCATTTTCTTTATCAAGTGACAAGACACGTCTCTATTATAATCACGTTTTGTCTTCGTTTACCTGCAAATCATCTTTCTAAATTAAACCCCTATAAAAATTCCTTAATCCTTAAAGCAAAGTCTTTAAACAATTTTTAAATTCCAAAACCACGGATTCAAGGATATAGTTTTTCTTTTCACAAGAGTTATATATTTTTTTTTTTCCAACTTTACAAATATCCTGATTGGATAAAACTTGTAAGGATTTCTATGAACCAGAAGGTTGAGACCCTATAACATGAATTAATAAAAAAATTAATAGTTATGTTCTTGAAAAAAAAAAGATTAAGAGATTTGTATTTTACTTTATCTTACATAAAAAATGAATAAAAGATATTAGTTCATATTTGTTTCTCCTTCTATAATATTTAAAATTCTCAAAACTATAGAAACAGAGAGTAACAGAAGTACCCCATACGCGTACACCAGCACCACCCTGTCTGGCCCAGCCTATCGAGAGAGATGACGTGGCGTGGACGTGGGCAAGGGCATGGACATGGGCATGGGAATGAACGTGGGCGTGGGGAATTAAAAAAAGGTCATATCTTAAAGGAGCTCGTACTTATAAACCTTATTAGAAATGTCACCAGAAGAAAAATTTAGTGCCTTAAATGCTTCTATTCTTGAATTTTTCACCATATACAAGAAGGAAGTTCATGTTCATGCCAGATTTTCAATTAATAAATTGTTTGTCATTATTGTGATCGTTTTTATGGCATGTCATTAAGTGCGAACGTTATTCTGAAAGACTCTAACTCTATATAATAAGAAACTTGAGTCATTTGCAAACTGCTAGCAGAATTACAAACGCCATAAAGTTATTAAACTCTCCATCTCTCTTTAAATATTTTCTAAGCATAATGTAGTGGCAAAATTAGTTTAGAGATATCGGTTGTACGCGAAATATATTTTTGAACACACGTATTATAGTATTATCACTCAAAATCATAGTATACTTATAAATTCTGTTTTTACATTTCGATTCGTGTAATTTCGTTGTATTTTCCAATTTTGAAATATGTTATTTTAACCATTTAATCCGATCAATTTTCACTATTATACCAACAATTTTTAAAAAAGATATACTATAAAACCACAGATTGGAAATGACTTTTCCATTCTCTACTGTTGCTTCATCTTTGAATGCAAAAACATCTCCGGGCTTGTCTATGTTAGAGTCTCTCAATGGTTCCTACTACAAACCTTGGGTACAAAAACTTCTGATATGTGTTGAACAATATGAACTTGACTTTTTAATTTGAAGAACTCCCCACCATTGAGGCCCATGTAGTCCCTACCGAAGAAGAATGGGCCAGGCACCTCACCCTCGAGACCAAGTTCAAGAAAGCTAATTAGGTACCTAGGTTATGGATCTTGAAAACTTGACAAATCCGATCTTGGACCTATTCGCCAAGGATAAATGCAAAAATCATTATGATGTTTCAGAAGAAGTACGGGGTTGATGATTCGAGTAAGAAGATATACATTACCGGTAACTGATAGAATTTTAAGCTCACTACCAAAAACCGGCGACGAAGCAACTACATATGTACGAGAACCTCTACGTCAAGGTAATTGTTTAATGTATGAAAATATGTTAAGTGTTTCAAGCTAATATCCTTCTTAAAAAATACCACCTTCTTGGAGCGAATACAGGAATCATCTCAAGCACAAGAAGAAGGAAATGACCCTTCAAGAGTTGATCAGTCATATGCAAGTCGAAGAGGCTAATCGTCTCAAGTATAAGTACTTATCTTTAGACTCTAATTTTGTAAAGGCTATCCTTGTGGAAAGTTCTGTTCACGCAAATAAGGACATGTACAAGGGAAAGGGAAATCAGTAGGGTTCAAACAAGAGCAACAACGGTGGCAACAAGAACCAAGGCCACTTCCACAAAGAAGGAGGCGATTTCCAGTCCACTGGAAAGATATGGAAACCAAAAGGCTCTTGCTACTGATGTGGGAAAGAAGGACACAAGGCGTACCAACGTGAACAAATGAATAATTAGGATCCAAAATCTACAGCCAACCTGATTGAGACCAATGAGATAATTTTCACGGTGATAGTTGAGGCGAATTTGATGGAGAACAAGAGTGAGTGGATTCTTGAAACTAGAGCATCCTAACACTTTTGTTCCAATAAATATGTTCAAAAATTTCAAGGTAGTGGCTGACACTGAATTGCATGTACTTGGGGAACTCAACCACTATAGTCGTCCATGAAAAAGGGTAGGTTCCTCTCAAGCTCACTTTTTGGTAAAATTGTAAAGTTGAATGATGTTCTTTTCATTCACTCGGTCCGTAGAAACTTAGTTTCCACAGACTTCTTGATAAAGTGGGACTTGAACTAATTTTTTAGGATAGGAAAATAGTTAATACCAGGAATGAGGAACTTGTTGGGAAAGGGTATTTGAATGGGGTTTTTTTCGTATTGAATAACATAATTAATAATCAGAACGCGTCTATTTATGATTATATTGTTGAATCTTTAGATACGTTGGATGGTAGATTATGTCACCTTAATGTTTCTTCCATTACAAAGTTAAAAATAGTCGGACTAATCTCTGTTCACAATTTTAATGTTTTTATTTAATGCCAAATATGTGTAGAGTCCAAACATGCTAAAAATCTCTTTTAAGTAATGACCAATTGAAAGACCAATCTGTTAGAACTAGTGCATTTGACCTAGCTGATTTTAAAAACATAGCTAGTAGATGAGGAAAACTATACTATATAACCTTCGTAGATGACTACTCTAGGTTCACAAAAGTATATCTCCTATCTAAAGATGAAGCTGAACAAGCTTTTTAAAATAAAAGATTGAGGTTGAAAATTAAATTGATTATAGAATCATGAGGCTTAGGTCTGATATAGGCGACAAATAAACTTCTAATTCCTTTATAAATAATTTTGTGAAATAAATGTAATAATACATGAACTTAGAACCCCATACAACCCCCCCAAAAATTGGAATAACTGAAAGAAAGAAAGATCCTTCGAATATATGATGAATGTTATGTTAATTAGTTCAGGTTTACCAAACAACATGTGGGGGAAGCTATCTTTTTTACCTATCATGTACTTAATAAAATACCCCACCTAGACAAGACCCCTTATGAGTTGTGGATGAGATATCTACCTCAGCTGAAATTTTGAAAAGTGTAGGGGTGTCTGGCCAAGGTAGGGCTACCCGACTTCAAGAAATTCACTGATGGACCAAAGACCATAGATTCAATTTTCATAAGTTGTGCTTAGAATAGTGTCACATATAAATTTCCGCCGTTAGGTGATAATTCTATTTCTGAATTATTTGAACACATATTTCCTTTGAAAATATGAATGATATTAATGCTTATTTACCTTCTAATAACTTATCTGCTAATACTGATGTTCCTATAACAAATAATAACCCCAGCCCCTCAACTTTTCAGAGCCCTATCAGTATTAATGAGGATGAACTTAGGAAAATTAAGAGGCATAGGATCAAGTCAAGTTTTGTACCCAATTTTATTATTGCTTTTATGATTGGTAGTTTTCATATAGACATGATAAGTGAAGAGGAAACTACCTACCTCCTCATGGAGGAAGATCTAAAAAACTTATAATGAAGCTACAAAATCAGTAGCTGTTAGTTTTTGGAAAAATGCTATCAATATTGAACTTGAATCTATTAAAACCAAAAGAATATTGGAATCAACCGACTTACCTAAGGCCTATAAACCTATTAGTAGCAAGTGGATTTTTAAGAAAAAAATTGAGACATGATGGTTCAATAGATAAATTCAAATCTATACTTGTTATTATGGGTTTCACTCAAAAGAATGGCTTAGATTACTTTGACACTTACTCCCCTATAACAAAAAAAACCACTATTAGAACCCTTATTTCCATAATCTTCATCACAAATTCGTTATACATCAGATGGATATCAAAATTGCAATTTTTAATGGAGATCAAGATGAAGAGATCTACACGGTGCAACCAGAAGGGTTCGTGGTTCCAGGTTAAGGGAATAAAGTATATCAGCTCAGGAAGTCGTTGTATGGCTTAAAACTGATACCCAAACAATGATATGAGAAGTTGGACAATACATTAATAATGACTTTGTTGTTAACATCTTGTGACTTTTGTGTTTACTTTAAAGTAATAAGATCATATTGTGTTATCATTTGTCTTTATATGGATAACATGCTTATTATTTGTACTTGTATTCATATCATAAATGAGACTAAACGCAAACCCATATGATTCTAGAGGTAACAATCATTAGAAGTAGTAATTATATCTGCCTTATCAGTCTTATTATGTATAAAATATGTTGAAAAAGTTTGACACTTTTGATGTAATGTATGTTAAAACTCCTTATGATTAAAGTATTCATTTATGTAAAAACTATGGGGTTGATGTATCCTAGAATGAATATGCTAAATTTATAGGAAGTGTGATGTTCTTAATGATCTATACCTAACCCAATATTGCCTATGATGTTAGTAGATCCAGTCACTATACTCACAACCCGAGTAGTGACCATTGGGTTGCACTTCGTCGTTTAGTAAAGTACTTGAGAGGTACTATTGATATAAGTCTGCACTAAAACAAGTTTCATGAAGTTCTTGAAGAATTTTGTGATGCAAACTGGATCTCAGACAATGATGAAGTAAACTACACAAGTAGTTATGTGTTTTCTCTTGGAGGAGGTGCAGTATCGTAGAAGTCCAAGTTCATGTCACTAGAGTTGGACAATAAAGAAGTTGAGTGGTTGAAAAGTCTCCTATCCGATATGCCACTATAAGGAGGAAGTGCAACACTAGTATGTATCCACTATAATTGGTAAAAAGCGATCGATGTCGCTAATAATAGCGTCTACAATGAAAAATAGAGTCACTTTCACATCAAACATGGTTCAGTAAAATAATTGATGTACAAATAGTGTAATAGCCTTGAAGTATGTATGATTAGAGAAGAATCTAGTTCATCCGTTAACCAAAGGATTAACCAAGAGAGTATTCCATAAAACATCAAAAGAAATGGAACTAAAACCCATTGATGGGGAACATATGACTGATAGTCTATATGTTGCACTATCTTTTTATCCTTATGGCTTAAATTTTGTATACATGAGAATATTAAATCTTAATGAATTCATATCCATTGTGATGATCATATTGATAAGGACTTGATAAATTCACCGTTAAGGTTGATATATATTGCTCCCGACATGATATCAAGACCTTGTAGGGGAAGTCTACATACGATAGACATTCTTGAAGGTTCTAGGGATGAGTTTATAATGCAATAAAAAATCATAGCTCGTAGAGGTGATCCTGTTAAGAAGAACTTGATGAATTTACCAAGCACATGATAAGGTTGAACTGTTAATGATCTCAAGACCCCTGAAAGGGTAGTCTACTTTGATAAAACATTCGTGAGGATCACCTATGTGTAAGAAAATGTGATGACCGAGGAATCAGTCATTACTAGCGGTAGAGTATATTATGTGAGGGTATCACTATAAAACGTCAAGTTCAAGAGTACGTTCACTTGGTAGGATTTGTTGGTTGTCTTACTTCATTACATGTCAATTCAAATCAAAAGATATTGTCATTTACGTAAATATTTCCCAACGCTGGTATGCATGAAAATCATAAATTTTTTCTTCCAAAATTTAAGTAGGAGATTGTTGAAATTAATATAGGAAATCAAATATCTTTTAATAATAGTCATGCTCTTGGAGAAAGAGAAGGATAAGAGGTTAGTATCTTACTTTGTCTCATATAGAAAATGGAGGAAAATATATATTAGTTTATATTTGTTTCTCCTCTATAAATTTCAAAAGACTCAAAACTCTAGAGATGCAGAGTAATAAAAATACCCCACATGCGCGCACCACCACCATCACCTCGTCTGGCCTGACAATAGAGAGGGTGAGGGCGACGACCGTGGTGGTGGCTTGTCGTAGTCATGGGGAATTGAGGAGTCTTATGGAATCAAAAAATAAAATAAAAGAAAAACATATTTTGGAGGAGCTGGTACTCATAGACCTCCATTGAAATGCCAGACTCTCGTAATTTAGACTCAGTTGTACAGAGGTTAAACAGATTACGCAGATTCGTTTTTTCACCAGATACAAGAAAAAAGTCCACTTTCATGACATATTTTTAAATTAATAAACGTTTGCCAACGTCTTCCATTATTGTGACCTTCTTTATGACAAACCATTAATTGCGAATTTCTAGGACTCTAAATCTATATAAGACAAAGCTTAAGTCATTTGCAAACCACCAATAAAATTACAAACAGTAGAAAGTTCTCAAACTCTCCTTCCCTTTTATTTGGTTTCGGAGCATATTAGTATAGAGATACCGGTTGTATCTGGAATGTATTTTTTAAAACAAGTATTATAGTATTATTAATCTTGTAAGTTTTGTTTTTACATTTCAATTTCGTATAATCTCGTTGTATTTTTTCGATTCCGAAATATATTGCTATAACCATTTTATCTAATCTCATTTCACTATGTTACCAATACACTCAGCAGCGTCGGAGCCACAACCAAGGTAGGGGGGGGGGCATGGACCCCCCCTGAGTTTTTAGATTTTTTTTTATAACCTTTAAAAAATTAAAAAAAATATATATAACATAATTGGCTTCCATATTTTTGCTTAGCCTCCCTAACTTTTACGAAATATCATAACCTCCCCATAAAATATTCTACCTTCGTGAATTCCTTCTATAAAACACCTGCTAAGTACCACATTTGCTTAACCATCGTCTAATAAGTCCATAAAGCCAATCATTTATCCACGACAGACTCGCGTATCTAAGCACACTAAGTTAATAATATAGTGTTTTGTAAAATATAGAGACTTTTAGAGCATTCTTATAAAAATATAGGGACTTTTACGTACTTTTTGCAATATATGGGGATGTATAGTGTAATTAACAAAAAAAAAATCCGGGGGCGTTGTCCCGAAACCCCCTTGGCCCCCCACGAACAAAAATCATGGCTCTGCCCCTAAATACACTATACAAGATTCGTTCAACCTAAAATTAATTGGTAGTAGATGAAAAGTTATTAATCCTATATATCAATCTTTATTTAATAATATATAACATAATTTTTAAGATTGGTAATTACTTTAGTGGTTAAAATACTTACGTTATAATCAGAAAATAATCAGAAAATCTTAAATTATTTAAGAGAAAAACATAATTCCAGAATTATCCCACGTTAATCCTCCAGATGAGGTCAAAATTGTTATATTTGCTTAGTTAGCTCTCAACAAGACAACGAGTATTGGCAACTTTGAGGTGCCATCATATTCAATCGGTCCATTATTGATAAATCACTCGAACTTTATACATGTAATGTTGGAAAGTAATGTGAAGTGGTACATGGCATGCGTAGTATGATGAATGTTTGTTGTAAGACAATCCCACAAACTCATAATCGATGAGCCCAAGCATAATTTTTATCTATAGACCCCATGTATATGATAAATACATATCTCTCCCTACGTGATGTGCCTTACAAACTTTATAATCCACCTTTACTTTAGACAACAACGCAAGCGCAAAAGTGGCTTTAACTTTGTCATCCACCTTTATTTTGCACATTTCGATTTTGCACTAAGTAAAATTTGTGGACAAATAATCTTAAGGGGGTTCCGGATAATAGCTTTTAAATATTTTTGTATATTTAACAAAAAAAATTAACTTGACTCAGTTTTAGCACGGTCAGAAAAAAAAAAAAAGGAAAAACAATATAGGGAACAGAATTTAACATTGATGATTTTGTAGTAATGTGTAAAGATGTCATGGCCCATATTGAAGGATAAGGACTTATGGTGCTAATGATTTAATTAGTGCTCTGACAAGATGTAAAGTAACTTCACTCTTCTAGAATACATTAGCACAAATGAGTTTCTAAGCATCTAAAGTTATCTATATGTTTTGATGCTTCAATTGAACTTTAGAAGATTGCATATCCCACTGCTTTATATCTGTAAGTGGCCATTCAAGATTTTTTTTGATTTTTATAGGAAAAAGTAAATAATCATAGAGGTTTCAGAACTCACAAAATTACTCATTTACTATATACAAGTGATTCTTTTACTCCTGAAAGACAAGAAGAAGTTGAACAAATTGTCAGTTGGGTATCTGCATTTTTGTTTCCTTAAATGGATGTATATGACTTTAGTGTATGTTCAGAATTTTATCCGTATAAAGAATGTTTTCTACGTAGCTACATGGGTTAAAGGAGATGTGAATGCCCTAAAACTATGACCTCTCATACGAAATCTTAGATCTTGGAATAATTTTGAACTCGTATAATTAAAGGTGTTGGAATGTTGGAATTCGAAACACATGATTTTTGGTGAAAGATATGTGAATAAATTTAGTTTCACACAAGATATAATAATGCTAGCGTCCAACAAATAACACAAGTCTCTAGATCATATCCCGAAATGCTTAATCCAATACTTTTTGGGTTGAAATGCAATATATCCCAATTTAATGTAAGAGTGATGTGGCATGCCATGACTATCGACACTAAGATTTTATCATCTTGGGTTTTCTTTGCCTTAGCTTGTGAAAAAATGTGGTCCTATGCCTTTGATTGCTAAGTAGATTTTTTATAACATAAATTTTCGTAAAAAAAGTAATACTATACTATATGGTATCTAAACAAATGTGTGTTGTTGATATTTCAAATATATCAGATAATCACAATAAAGCAATCTAGTAAATGCTTGAAGAGTTTGAAGATAAAAATACAAGTTACGTATGAAACATGTGTTGGTTCTTGTCTATAAACTTGTGTCTAAATGATTGGCAAAAAAAAAAAAAAAACATCATATTCAATTTCAATTCAATTCACCTATAAACAACCGACCGAAAAACAAATATAAAATAAAAAAATCCACCTAAATCCCAGACCAATGCCAAAAAAAGATACTCTATTTCTTAAGATACTAATTCCTTTGCAATTGGTATCGAAGAATATAACTTTGATCGTCTTTACAGTAAGAGCTCTTCAACAATGATATTGTTACATTCCCAGACCAATAATCGGACATATGAGCGTGACATGTATTATAAGCTTATGGAAATATTTATTTGAGTTTTTCTTTTACCGTTTAAAAATGGTTAATCCAACAAATTTAACTAATATTATAATAATTCATATAATTCTCTAATATAACTTTCAATACACATGACGTGGGAGTTGGAATGTAGAGATTACACTCACTCCTCGGAGGAATTAATGATGTTCTAGTTAGGAACAAAATCACCCAGGATCAGTATGATCTTTCATCCTAACGTGATAATAGAAAAATACAACCAAGACATTTTAATATTGGTGAAAAGTGAGTTGAATAAAAAGGCTGAATGTTATAATATTATTTTACAAATTTTCTCAAGAAAATTAAGTGAAGTAAAAATAATTAATTAGAAAATAATCTGAGGCATGCTAAACCATATTTGCTCGAATGCTTTAATAATAAGATCATGATACTCATCTAAATTCAGTGAAAGATAACAAGCAAGAAGCTCTTCCAACTCAGTTGATGCTTGAATATTATTCTCAACTATCATCTCCATCATTGACTCTCTAAAGTCTTTTTCAGGATCAACTGAAGCTTTTACTACAGCAAAACTCTCTGTAACACCCTTCTTTTCTGATTTCAAACGCTTTTTCGAAGATACGCTTTTTCTACCATGACCTTGAAGCTTCTTGCTAGCTAATTTTGGAGAATTTCCTCCAACTTTTACTCCACTGGAGATAGATTTTCGTGTTTCTTTTTTATGATTTATGCTTTCCTCTGCTGTGATTTTGATCGAAAATGAACTATGAGGTTGTAATTTCTCAAATTGAGATGGATTTTTATACCTGAATGCTTCTTCCGAGGCATAATTAATCTCTCCAGGCTTTGTAATTATTGACTGAAGGTCCATATTTGCTGATAGTTTACTGAAATTATCCATCTTTTTTGATTCCCTTGTGCACAATTTTTCATTCATGTCGAATATTATATCAGCAACTGAAGAACTATATCTACAGCTGCAAGAGCTTGACCATTGGTTTGGATCAATTATATGAGGCTCAAATTCAGAAGAAGATGAGTTGATGAAGTGATTAAGATCAGGAGAACTTCCTGTGGAGAAATCAAAGTAGTTTCTAGCCTGAATTGCTTCGCTAGACTCATTCCAGACACGACAATTGCAATTAGCTGTCTCAGAGGTGATTGTTTTTTGTCTAGGAGACGGTTTGTAGACAGTTTTTCGCTTTGGTTTCGTCTTTTTTGATGATTTTCTTGGTGGATCAGGGAAATGAGTGTCCGAGACTTTCGGATTTCTGGGTGAATCGTAAAGTTTTTCGCGTTGTTGAGTGGTTGTTTCTATAGTGTAGTAAAAGGATTGTCTTGGTTGAGAATTATTAGACTTCTTTGTAGAGTGCTGAGAATTGGTATGGCTTTTGGTTTTACTCATGTCTTTTAGCTTGTAAAACCAAGCATTTGGAATCATATCGGATAATCTAAACCTGTAATTTCCCATTGAAAATTCTCTCTCAGGGATCACACTTAGCCTTTTTATGTTAAGATTGTTCTAAGAATGAAAGATGAGAAGAAGGATATGAGGGTTTTTTATAGTGAAAGTTGATAGGGAAGATGTAGTTTTATAATAAGATGGGGGTCACTTATGCAGATATATGGAATATGAAAGCAAGTGGAGTAAAAGGACAAGAGGTTGATAGATAATCATCACCAAACAGAAGAGTCTTGAACGATATGTTATGTTCATTTACTAAATTTGGATTCTCAATATTGAGAATTTTCAGGCCCTTAGCATTGGAATCATAGTCAAAGATTGAATGTGCTGAACAAGGGTTTAGGATTGACCCCGTGATTTACTCAGCATCTTCTTTTATATAGAAACCAGCTGTCACTTCACTTGTACATCATATATCTTGGAACTAGGAGGTTGGTTATTCTAGCAAGGTAAAATAAGATAGTTGACAAGAAAAAAAAGGTAAAAAAAGGTAAAATAAGATAGCGTACTTCATATAGTAAACGGCTTAAAAAAACAAGTTGATTGTCAAAATTTGATAGGGATAGTATGATTGGTTTTTTTTTTTTTTTTTTGGGTGCTTAGGCACCCTCCCAATGTCCAAAAAAAAAAAAAAAAAATCAATCTAAATATGAATAATTTAATTTTAATTTATCTGGAAGGTATAAATATTTCCAATAAAATTAGTTTAGGTGTACGCATAACGAGAACCACTTACTTCACCAAAAGAAAATGATTTAGAGAGAGAGAGACTATAATACTTCATGTTCCTGTTTTCTTGACCGGAGGTGCGAGTGAATGGTTGGATTGTCAACTATTCGATTCTATTATGTCATTGGACTAGTTGCAAGTCAAGTTCTTTGATCGCTATTATCCATATAGCATGCGAATGGAAAATCAAATTGAGCTTCCCAATGTCTACCAAGATAGCGGTAAGAGTTTAGGAGAAATATGGCCGAGTTTCAACAGAGGTTAGCTGGATATCCACTTCATGGTTATATCCCAACACTTCAACTTGTGATATTCTATTAAGAACTCAGCTACGAATCACGTTTGAGGGTAGATAATTGGTGGTCCTTTGTGTGTTCTAAAATAAATGCAAAAAGTAATTGAACCACAACCGCAAGTGTACGGTTGTCCCAAGTAATAATAGTGGTAATAGGATTGTTCGCAGGGACGATTGGTTAACTACAATGCTTATCGAGTAATGATTGGTTGCACTCATGAAAGCAATTAAAAGATGTAATGATTGATTGATTGTTTTGTTTTAATTCTAAGTATGAAAAGACTAAAGAGAAAATGCAAGTAAATAATAAGACGCAAGTAAATGAAGGTAAAACGTAAATATGAGAAGGCAGTACTTGAGAGACGCAAGGGATCCTCCTGATTCTATTTCATAACATATGCTGTTTAAGGGTTAAATTGGTCAATTAACATTGGTCGGGATTCTAAATTCCTTGTACCCCCGTCAGGGTGGACTACAAGGCTATTCTAGAGTGTCACTAGTCCCGTCAGGGTATATATGATCCACTTTTGAATGATTAAGTAATTTTACCACATTGGCCCTAAAATTAACTAAGCTCGTCAGAGTCAAATAGTTTCGATTTTAGATTGAGTAATTAAGTCCATACCGAAATCCTCCGTCAGGATGATCCACACGCCACATATGTGGAATAGCCTAGATACTAACACCTGTTCTTAGTTGATCACTCCAAAAACAGTAAATAATCTCAAATTACAGAATAATGTAAAAGACCCAATTTAATTTAATTTAGAAAAACCCAAATTCAGACATATGAAATTTAACAGAATAGGGATTCACCCATTATGCATTCTCAAGTACTTAAAAAGAAATTAGCTCATGCTAATAGAAAATAAAACTAAATTAAAAAAAGGGAACTCATAGTGTTTTACAAGATTAAAAATAAAGAAAACCTAATTTCCGGAATTGGATTTGGCTGAGAATGGAGATATAGACACTCTCCAACTCTACAGCTTTCTTCTTCTTCCTTCGTTGACTTCTCTCTGATGCTTCTGCTTATGAATAATGAGTTATATGAAAAAATAGAAGTCAAAAACCCCTTTTATACTAATAAAAACGGATTAGGCCTTGGGCTTAAGATTAAATCACTAATTAAAAGCCCAAATCCATTTTCTAAGCCCAAAATCCCGTAACTGCTGCACCACCTCCACTAAAACAGCTCTAGCCGATTCGTTATAACTCCGATTGACTTGAAATCACTTGCTAAATTTCCGTAACTCGATAAGGAACATATTCTCTTCAAAGGTCAGCGGCTAAATCAACTCGTAAGTGATGCCCCTATCATTTTCCTAAGTACATAGCTCGTCTTTAGTTCATATCTAGGTGGGTTCTCTACTAATTAGGATTTCACGTTCTATACACCAAACATATTCCTTAAGTACAAGCTTACTTCATTTGCATTGTTCATTAATTTTTCCTATCAATTACCTATGTTTGCATGCACTTCTAAATGCGTTTTATATTAATCCCTAAAGTCCACTATTTACTATCATAGATTCATCAAAAGTATGCTTATAGGGACATTTAAAATCTTTTACAGTCAAACGCAATTCCGAAAATTCTTTTATTGAAAGCAAATAAAACACATAACACATAAAAAAACTGGGATTAGTCAACGAACCCCACCCCAAACTCAAAAATGAGCCGTGTCCCCACGACTCGAAAAAGACTCAAAGCAATTAAACTAATCTACACTAAAAGGAAGGATTAGAAAACGTATCTTAACCAGCGTGTGGCTGGTTACCGGTGTTGCGTTCTGGACCTTTATCTCGCGTAAGAGCATCATAAATCGCGTTTTGAAGTGTGTTTATGCCTAGGATCAAAGTTCGAATAAGGTCCAATTCTCTTGTAACGTTTCCTAAGGTAGCAATCATCTTCTTTTGATTCTCTTCCAACACCCTAATTTTAGATTCCAACTCAGGAGTATTCTTCGCTTTCTTTGGTGGAGGAGCTCTAGGAGTCTTCGTAGATCGTGTTGTTTCATCATGGATATTCTGAATCGTAGTCAATGCCATGCTTACTCCAACTGTCACACCGTCATCCTCTGCGTTCCTACGCGGAATCTTTGCGTCTAGGCACAACTTAGTAATAGTACAAGGAAACTTGAGATTCTGTTGTTTCATCGGAGCTCTCGCAAATTCCATTATGGTGTCATAAATAATCTTAGCAACATTCATTGGTTTCTCCTCAACAATACACTTGATAAAAATCACATGCTCCTTCTTCAACTATGATGAGTATTTAATTCCATAGAAAGTAGGTATTATGAAACGAGACCAAACCTTCGCACTAGGTGTCAAATTACTGCTGTAAAACTGTCCAGGATATCTTTCTCCTTCTGGAATTGGGCTAGCCCCATTAATAAGCACAGTCCCCCAAAGGGATTCATAATTGAAAGAAGGGTCACTAAGGGTTTCTTGGAACGGACATAGTCCAGTAAAGTTGGGTAATTTCAAAGATTTCCGAATAAGTTCAATAGAGAAAGGAACTACCTTTTTGCAAATTTCAATTGCCTCACGGGAAAGGGCTAAACCTTCATAAAATTCTCGCACAAAAGTAGGAATAAATTCAAGCTTCCTTTCTATTAATTCTCTCCAACCAAACTTGTCACAAACAACAACATATTCTCTATGAGCACTACTCATAATATTCTTAGGAAAGTCCATCTCTTCACCAAACTTCAAAAATTCAATTCTTTCACGAACCTGTTCATTCCATGAAGTATAAACCCTCTTAGGCTTTTGGGCCCACATCTTTCTTCGCGGGGGTTTCTGTTGAACTGGTACTTCCGGAACATCTTGTTCAGCTTCATCCTCAAGTTCTTTCTCAATCTTATCTTCATGTTCATCCTCAGTTTCTGGTTCATCAATTAATCTTCTCCTCTTACCTGTGATTTATTTCTTCTTGGGAGCAAGCTTAACCTCTCCAGTATTTCGTTTAGGACGCGAATCAGGAATCTCAATAGCTTGTTCTTGAGTACCACCAATAGTGGTCTTCTTTCTAGGAGCAGTTCTTCGGAAATCACCGGTTCTGTTAGTCATCTCTTTCCACCCCAAACTCAAAACTTCAAATAGCGAGAAGCTAGAGAAAAGCTTAGAACTTTGATGTTTTGAGGTTTAAGAATTGAAGATTAAGGTGGAATATGAAGTGGGTAATGGTTAATTTGTGTGGGAGAAGGAAGAATTGGGTTTAATTTAAGGATTGGGTGAAGAACAATCTTGGTGGAAAACTAAGGATTTGATGATATTATGGAGAAGAGGTGAGTTGATTTTGTGTTTTTGTGATGAAAGAGGGTAGGATTTGATGATATTTATAGGTATTAATGATGAATTTCGGAGGTGGGAAGTGTGTGGGAGCGTTTTTGGTAAAAACTTGCAGAAGAGGCTAAGAAAACTAGGTCAAGGAGGCCAAAACCGCCTCATCACAGTACAAACCAGGTTCCCGGTTTCTGAAATCCGGGTACCCGGTTTCGCGTCGCTGTGTCGGCGCGAAAACAAATACTTAATGAATTTTTTTTTTACCTCAAAACGCAAGAATTGGCTGGACCCCCAAGACGCTGGGTCAGAGAGCTTCCCTTCGAAACCGGGTTCCCGGTTTGTGCAAAACCGGGTACCCTGTTTGCTACGTTGATTCATGGTGACACGCAGGTGGTGACACAGCAAACGGCGGGACCCAGTACGCTGGGTCAGAAAGGTAAAAAATCACAGCACCAAAACCGGGTTCCCGGTTTTACGAAATCCAGGTACCTGGTTTCCGTCAAGATCGTGAATGAAAACGCAGCAAATGGCTATCTTCCTAGACGCTGGGTCAGAAGCTCCAAAAATCACAGCTCTCGAAACCGGGTTCCCGGTTTGTGCGAAACCGGGTACCCGGTTCGTGACGCTGTGTCGTGAACCAAGACGCGTCTTCTTGTGTGTGGGAGGTTGGTACCAGCTCCAAAACCGGGTTCCCGGTTTTTGCGAAACCGGGTACCCGGTTTCTCCTGGACAGCCAACCTTTTTTTCTTCCATTTTCGCCCTTTCGACCCCAAACTCATGACCTATTTACCCCTGAAATCATTAAAAATAACTAACCTTCCTCATTTCTTACTAATAAACACTAAAATTATGAAAATCAAACTATTCTACATTGTGAAAATTTAAAAACTCAAACTAATATACAAAGAATTGGCTTTTGTTTAACGTCGTTAAGCTCGACGGGTTACCTCACGCTTCTAAGGAGTCTCAAGGAGATACATGACCTCCCCGGGATGTGGATCTTCCAAGCGGTTGGTATCTTCACCTCCATGGTATATCTTTAATCGATGACCGTTCACCATGAAGGTACGGTTCTCTAGTGGATGTTCTATTTCTATCGCCCCATGAGGTGTAACTTTGGTCACAATGTATGGACCCGACCACTTAGACCTTAACTTACCCGGTTAATTGCTGAACTTTGAATTATACTTCAATACTTTTTGTCCCACTTCAAAGTTCTTTACACGAATCCGATTGTCATGCCATTTCTTCGTGTTTTCTTTGTAGAGTTTAGCATTTTCATAGGCATTCAACCGGAATTCGTCAAATTCATTAAGCTTAATCATACGATTCTCTCCGGATAAGGTAGGATCTAAGTTCAACTGCGCAATCGCCCAATAGGCACCCATTTCTAGCTCAAGAGGTACGTGACAAGCCTTACCATACACCATACGATACGGAGATGCACCAACTGGGGTCTTAAACGCAGTACGATAAGCCCACAACGCATCATCTAACTTTATTGACCAATATTTTCTTTTAGGACCAACAATCTTCTCTAGGATTGATTTTACTTCACGATTCGATACTTCAGCTTGACCATTGGATTGTGGATGATATGCAGTAGATACACGGTGTCTTACTCCATACTTCTTTAAAACAGTCTTCAAATACTTATTAACGAAATGAGATCCTCCATCGCTAATAATCACTCTAGGTGTACCATGTCTAGTGAAAATATGTGATTTCAAGAATTTAATCACCACTCGTGAATCGTTTGTTGGTAAAGCCACAACTTCTACCCATTTAGACACGTAATCAACAACTAATAAGATGTAGAAGTTACCATTTGAAGGAACGAAAGGACCCATAAAATCTATACCCCAAACATCGAATATTTCAACTTCCAACACATTATTACGTGGAATCTCATCCCTCTTGGATATGTTTCCGGTAAACTGGCATCTCGCACATTTCTTAACATATTCATGACAATCTTTCACAAGAGTAGGCCAGTAAAAACCTGATTGGAATACCTTAGCAGCAGTTCTATCTCCCTTGAAGTGTCCTCCATAGAGTGAATCATGACATCCAACTATAATTGCTTCTGTTTCTTCCTTGGCTACACATCTTCTTACCATTTGGTCAGCACACACTTTGTAGAGGAAAGGATCCTCCCAAAAGAATTGTCTAGCACGATGAGCCAACCTCTTTCTCTCTTGATAAGTGGATCCTTCAGGAAAAGAACCAATTACAACTTAATTCGCAATATCTGCATACCAAGGAGCTTCATAATCACGAACAACAAACAAACTCTCGTCAGGAAACTCTTTTCTAACTGCTTTAGTACCACCATTCATTTTTGAACCTTCATGACGCGATAGATGATCTGCAACTTGATTCTCACAACCCTTTCTATCCTTAATCTCTAAATCGAATTCTTGAAGTAATAAAACCCATCTGATTAACTTGGTTTAGCATCTTTCTTTTCCATAAGATATCTAATCGCTGAATGATCTGTATAAACAATACCTTTCGCTCCAAGAAGATAAGAGCGAAACTTATCAAATGAATACACAACTGCTAGCAACTCTTTCTCTGTAACTGTATAATTAACCTAAGCACCATTGAAAGTTTTACTAGCATAGTAAATCGAATGAAAAATCTTCTCTTTTCTCTGTCCCAATACAGCTCCCATACACAAATCACTCGCATCACACATAACTTCAAACGGTAAACTCCAATCTGGAGGCAATACTATAGGAGCAGAAATAAGCTTTTCTTTGATTGCTTGAAAGGCCGCTAAACAAGCTTCATCAAAAAGGAATTTGGAATCCTTTTCGAGTAAGTTGCATAACGATTTAGCAATTTTAGAAAAGTCTTTAATGAAACGCCTATAAAAGCCAGCATGGCCAAGAAAACTTCTTACCCCTTTAACAGAAACAGGAGGGGAAAGAGTTTTAATTACCTCTATCTTCGCTCTATCAACCTCTAATCCAGCACTCGAAACTTTGTGACCAATAACTATACCTTCGCGTACCATGAAATGACACTTCTCCCAGTTTAAGACCAAATCTGTTTCCTTGCATCTGATTAACACTTTCTCTAAGCTATCTAAACATTTATCAAAATCATCACCAAACACAGAGAAATCGTCCATAAAAACTTCAAGAAAATTATCGATCATATCCCAGAAGATGGCCATCATACATCTTTGAAAGGTAGCAGGTGCGTTACACAACCCAAATGGCATTCTGCGATATGAAAAAGTACCAAAGGGACATGTAAATGTTGTTTTATGTTGATTTTATGGAGCCACGTAAATCTGATTATACCTGGAATGACCATCTAAGAAACAGTAATACTCTCGACCCGCCAATTTATCTAACATTTGATCAATGAAAGGAAGTGGAAAATGATCCTTTCTGGTGGCCTTGTTAAGTTTTCGGTAATCCATACAGACTCTCCAACCAACTACCGTTCTTGAAGGAATTGCTTCATTTTGATCATTAAGAATTGTTGTGATTCCTCCTTTCTTTGGTACACATTGAACTGGGCTCACCCATTCATTACTCGAGATGGGATAAATAATTTCCGCATCTAAAAGCTTGATAACTTCCTTCTTCACTACATCCTTCATAGCGGGCATTAATCTCTTTTGACCTTAAACTGAGCGTGCGTTATCATCTTCAAGTATGATTTTGTGTTGAGAATAGGAGGGAATAATGCCTTTGATGTCAGCAATTGTCCAACCTATTGCCTCTTTGTTGGCTCTTAACACACGCAACAGTTTATCTTCTTGAGGACCTGTTAAATTTTCTGAAACAATAACAGGTAGAGTTTCATTAGTACCTACATACGCATACCTCAAGTGTGCTGGTAGGGGCTTTTCTTTCAAATCCGGAGGAGATTCAATTGAAGGCTTCTTTTTAGGAATAATCTCCCCCGGTTCTCTTAGAGGTTCATAGGCAAGACGCCTATACTTTGGATTTTCGGAATTAAGAGCTGCCATTGTTTCGGCAAGCTCTTCCATCAACTCAGGTAAGTCTAAAGTTAAAGCGGCCTGCAAGATATCATTATAATTAAAACAATCAAATACCTCTTGCGTGGCCTGCTCAACTACATCCACTCGAAACCAATCTTCTTGAGAATCTGGAAACTCCATAGCTCTGAACACATTAAATTTGACTTCCTCGTCTTGGATTCTCATCGTCAATTCACCGTTTTCTACATCAATCAAAGTACGCCCCGTGGCTAGGAATGGTCTTCCCAAAATAATGGGGACATTCCTATCCGCGTCGTATTCAAGAATAATAAAATCAACGGGAAATACTAATGTACCTGCCTTAACGAGGACATCTTCAATTCGGCCTTCTGGATGTGCAAGAGATCGATCCGCCATTTGCAAGACCATAGAGGTAGGTCTTGCTACTCCAATTTTCAGTTTATCAAAGATCGATTTGGGCATAAGATTAATTCTTTCACCCAAATCACATAGTGCCTTACCCTTCCATTCTTCTCCAATCGATATCGGAATTGTGAAACTCTCAGGATCAAGTAACTTTGGAGGCAATTCACTCTGACAAATAGCACTACATTCTTCAGGAAGACCAATAATCTCATTATCACAGTATGGACTTTTGTTAGTGAGGGCTCTCTTAAAAAATTTCGTGTACTTCGGAATATCTCGGATAGCTTCCAACAACGGAATGTTAATACTCAGGCCTCTCACTCTATTAAAGAACTTCTGAAAATCGGCCAAATCACCCTTTTTCTGAACTCGAGATGGACACGGTGGAGGAGGGCGATTACTCATAACATCATCTTTCTTCTTTGGAATCTCACTCGGCCTTTCTATTTCTTCAACCTCAACATCTTTATCTTTCTCACCCAGATCCTTCTATTTTCTTGGAACTTCTTTCTCTTTCATGACAGGAAAAGGAGATGGAGGGAGGTTCTTACCACTTCTGAGAGTAACAGCTTTGCAATCTTCATGTTGTCTCGGATTTTCTGTGTCACTAGGGAGTTGCCCTTGTGGACGCTGATTAAGCTGTTTTGTGATTTGATCCATTTGGTTCTGTAATAGTTTGATACTTGCATCAGACACTTGTTGATTTCGAATAGATTGCGTCTGGAGAGCAATTAGGTTCTCAACGGTTTTCTGAAGGGTAATCACACCTTCTTGTGGATGGGCAGGTAGGGATTTTTGGTTCATGGTTTCATTGTAAGTGTCTTGAGGAGCTTGTCTTTGCACATATTTTCCTTGATTCTGTCCTCCTTGATAATAATTTTGTGGTGTTACCTTGGGGACGCGGCTGATACGCATATGTAGGATTGGCTGCCCCATTAGGATTGAGTATTGAAACCCAGGATGGTTTCTATTAGGCTGATATCCATTACCACTCGAATTATAGTTTCCTCTGTTGGAGACAAACATCACAGGCTCTTGGTTATTCGGACAACTCTCCTCATCATGATCATTTACACCACAATACGAACACATATAAACTTCTTGTGCAGCTTGCACAGCTACCTTCTTACCCGAAAATCCTTCTTTTACAACCAAAGTGAGCTATTTTAATTGTTGCTCTATGGTGGTTTGAATCTTGTTCTCAAGGGTAGCGAACTTTTCTTCAATATTAACTTTATGCACTCCCTTAACTAGGGTTCTTACTGAATTCCATCCAACTTCATTTTTTACCGTTCTCTCTAGGATGAGTCTCGCATGAGCTGGTTGAACTTGTAAAAACCCAACACCACATAGCAAATCTAAGTCTTTCCTTGAAGTCCCATCAAGACCTTTGTAAAAGATTTTTAGTTGTTGTTGTTCTGAAAGGTCATGATCGGGAACTCTACGTAAGCACATCTGAAATCTTGTCCAGCTTTTACCCAAAGTTTCATCATATTCTTGTCGGAACTGAGTTAATTCAAGTTTATCATCTAACCGCATGTTACTTGGGTAATACATGTCAAAGAAAGCAGTTTCTAGTTGATCCCAATTTGTTATCCTCGTAGGATCTTGTGTATCATGCCACTCACTCGCTCCATCAATAACGAAAAATCGAAACGCAGCAAAATATATTTGGTCCCTTGAAACTCCTTGTGTGATGTAAGAATCACATATCTGCTTGAATTTCTGTACTGCTCGAAGGGGATCTTCTCCATCTTTACCACGAAAGTTTCCAAAGTTTTGGAATTGAGCTAACATACCCGAATCTGGATGAAACCTCGGAACATCTATATCTGGAGCACCTACCCCTAGAGCAGGAGCACGTAATGGAACTTCTTCTGGTCCATTAACAAACCAGGGATCTTGATTATTCGCCATTTCTTTTTCCTCTTTTTCTTGTTCTCTTCTTTTCTTATTTGCAAGTCTGATTAACGAATCCGGATTATCAAGGATTTGAACTGGTGGTTCAAATCTGAGCCTTCTTCGCATACACCAAACCAAAAAAATCTGAAAGAGAAGAACAAACAAAAAGCGTAAAACTGATAAAAATAAATGCAACTATCACTAAAGGATAAACACCGTGGTCACACGCTACCGTCCCCGGCAGCGGCGCCAAAAACTTGGTGGTCCTTTGTGTGTTCTAAAATAGATGCAAAAAGTAATTGAACCACAACCGCAAGTGTACGGTTGTCCCAAGTAATAATAGTGGTAATAGGATCGTTCGCAGGGACGATTGGTTAACTACAATGCTTATCGAGTAATGATTGGTTGCACTTATGAAAGCAATTAAAAGATGTAATGATTGATTGATTGTTTTGTATTAATTCTAAGTATGAAAAGACTAAAGAGAAAATGCAAGTAAATAATAAGACGCAAGTAAATGAAGGTAAAACGTAAATATGAGAAGGCAGTACTTGAGAGACGCAAGGGATCCTCCTGATTCTATTTCATAACATATGCAGTTTAAGGGTTAAATTGGTCAATTAACATTGGTCGGGATTCTAAATTCCTTGTACCCCCATCAGGGTGGACTACAAGGCTATTCTAGAGTGTCACTAGTCCCGTCAGGGTATATATGATCCACTTTTGAATGATTAAGTAATTTTACCACATTGGCCCTAAAATTAACTAAGCTCGTCAGAGTCAAATAGTTTCGATTTTAGATTGAGTAATTAAGTCCATACCGAAATCCTCCGTCAAGATGATCCACACGCCACATATGTGGAATAGCCTAGATACTAACACCTGTTCTTAGTTGATCACTCTAAAAACAGTAAATAATCTCAAATTATAGAATAATGTAAAAGACCCAATTAATTTAATTTAGAAAAACCCAAATTCAGACATATGAAATTTAACAGAATAGGGATTCACCCATTATGCATTCTCAAGTACTTAAAAAGAAATTAGCTCATGCTAATAGAAAAAAAATTAAAAGAAAGGGAACTCATAGTGTTTTACAGAATTAAAAATAAAGAAAACCTAATTTCCGGAATTGGATTTGGCTGAGAATGGAGATATAGACACTCTCCAGCTCTACAGCTTTCTTCTTCTTCCTTCGTTGACTTCTCTCTGATGCTTCTGCTTATGAATAATGAGTTATATGAAAAATAGAAGTCAAAAACCCCTTTTATACTAATAAAAACGGATTAGGCCTTGGGCTTAAGATTAAATCACTAATTAAAAGCCCAAGTCCATATTCTATGCCCAAAATCCCGTAACTGCTGCACCACCTCCACTAAAACAGCTCTAGCCGATTCGTTATAACTCCGATTGACCTGAAATCACTTGCCAAATTTCCGTAACTCGATAAGGAACATATTTTTCAAAGGGCAGCGGCTAAATCAACTCGTAAGTGCCTCGAAATCAGCAATCTTTGGCCTGTTTTCCAGATTTGCAGCTCCAAAATATAATTCTTTCGGGATTTATCTTTATGCTTTGACTCCATATCACGATCTTTGACTCTCTTCTAGGATTACTTTCCTAGCTAATATTCAAAACCTACAAACTTTTCACTAAAATACACAAGATTACTCGCAAAAGTTTAATAAATAAAAAATACTAGAAATAAAATAGGAATTCCGGATTATTGCATTTTTAACTCAAAAGTCTATCAAAATATTCAATTAAACATAAAAAATGATGTCTCCCAAGGTTCGAAAATAAGAACAATTAGGGAGACATCAATTATCTTGGAAGAGGAGATTCTGCGTCAATGGAATCCTATCACAAATACGATAGGTACTTTGTATTTAGATAGTGGAACAACTATAGAGGCTAAGTTCTCTTCGTTGGAGAATCCAATGAAGTAGTTGGCACTTACAACCAAGAGTGCCAAGGCAATCCGGAGTTTGTGTTTTTCGTGTCGAATCGTGGGAATTACTAATCGGGTATTACTGGGTTTTAGCAAGGGAATCCCAATAATTCGAGCCTTCAATCTTCAAATCTGAATAGGGCCGTGAATCAAGGTATTTATTACCAACCACGAACTCAAAACAATAATTTCCAACAGAGATTTTAAGTTTGTTATCAAGGAGGACAAAGTTAAGTCAGACCAGCGCCATGACGACAACCAACCTATGATGCTTGTGCCGAGTGTCTTACCCAAAAATCATTGCAACAACATCCACAAGAAGGCTCCATCACAGAGCTTCAACAGACGATGCAATCTTAATGGGCATTGACACAAGAGAATATGAGAGGGAATAGTGAAAGATTCAATGAGCAATATGTTGCATTGAAGATATTGGGGAATTAGTTTACGCAAGTAGCCTCCCATATTGACAAGTTTAAACAATATCTTCCAATAAAATTGGGCCAAGGTACATAAATTGATGAAGTGAATTACATCGAGAACATCGAGGGTAATGTTTGGTTCGACTTGTGTAATGCCATTGGCCTTCAATCTGAGAAAGTCGTGGAATCGCCACAGCCTATAGAGATTATCATGGAGATTTCAAAGATAATTAATGAACCAACCAATCCAATTTTGGAGGAGTAGAGTGCTAAGATTTTAATGGAAGATGGAACTGAGAAAGAGGTAGAGAAAGAGATAGTTGAACTAAGAGTGCAAGAGGGGAGAGTAGGGAAGAATTTCCGCCTACACAACCATTATTATCACCACCACTTCCGAGAAAGATGGACTATCCAAAGGGTGATACAGAGTACAAAGTATTCGTAAAGACGTCAAACTAAGCTAGAATTAACGACCAAGTACTCAAAATAGCTGAGAATCGTCTCACACCACCGCAACATTTCATGGAGGTTCCTCTAAGAAGAGTTAGAGTGTAGAGGTCAAGGTTGATAATGTGGCTCTAACTGAGAGAGTCTAGAAAAAGATTGAAGGAAAGCTACCACTCAAGCTTCAAGATGCTAGAGGTTTTTTTTTCCAATCATATTAGTTGGTGAGCCTGAGGTAAAGGTGACGTGTGACTTGGGTTCGAGTATGAACCTCATGCCCAAGTATTTGTTTGTGAAGTTTGAAACTGGGGATCTGAAGAAGACTTCCATCATCATATAGTTTGTGAGCAATTAAAAAAAGCCGTGGGGACTCATTGAGGATGTTCTTGTCCATGTTGGTAAGTTAGACATTCCCACTGGATTTGTTATACTTGTTTATGATTCAAATTAACACATTCATGAGAGAACGGTGACCCTTTGTACTGAGAAAGAGTCTGACATATTATATGCTTTGGACAAGAATTTGAAGAAGGTGTCACTAAAGGTTCCTATAATTTGTGTTGTGACTAAAGAGGTAAAAGATAAGGTCCACTGAGAATCCGTTGAAGTGAGAGAAAAAGTTGGGTTTGGGGTCGGCAACGAGGTCGCTTGGAAAGCCCCCAAGAAAAATAATAGGCCACGAAGTTTCGAGAATGTGTGGATTGGTCTATTTGTCGTTACTTGAGAGGTATCAACAAAGTCGACTGAAATCCGAGCTAAGAGAGGTTCCAAGTTTCTGATAGTACATGTCTAACTTTAAACGACGTTAAAAAAAGTTCTTACGAGAGACAACATGCTATTTTGCAAGTCTTTTTGCATTTTATTATAGTATAGATTAGTTAGTTTATGTGTTTTATAGTGTATATTGCAGTAATGATAAAGGAAGAGTTGTTTTTGATGTGTAGGTAACACAAACAATGAGTATGGGGTAAATTTTCTAGAAATTCCGTGCTCATAGATGTGGGTGACGTTATACAGCGCACAACGGGCGTATACTGCTCTCGAGCTGTCCTGACCGTCCATACTATGATGTGAATTAATTTTACATGTCGAGAGAAAAGTTCATCCAATGGTATTCCATGCCCAATATGCGGTGTATGGCAGCCAAAACTGTATGGACACACACGCCTATAGTACTACGTTAGGGATGTCTAGCTGTATACCACACCTTCCACCATTGTATCGTACGAGGACCACCCCGTCATGACAGTACACAAATACATTGTTCATGTCGAGAGCAATGATGATCACAACGGTATTACAATGCCGAACGGGCGGTGCACTGTGAGGTGACCCATATCGAGCAACGCGAAAAGAGTACTGCGGTACCAAGGTTATAGTTGAGAATGGTCTACCGCTCATATCGGCAGTATACCACACGAACACGTGACAACAATTATGATGAGGGGGGTTTGTTCATACCGACGCTATAGACCAAGCCTCCTTATTTTCCAAATACCCAGACTCCATTGATGCTTCACCAAACCTTCACCACACATCAAAACACCACGATTTCATATCCAAATTCAGCTATCCGTTTCTAGAAACAATTTTTATCCACCCAAATCATTCCAAAAAACATAGGGATCAAGAATCAAAGTCCAAACATTTTCTAAACCTTTGTACCCTTTCCACCAAAGTAAGATTCCATCATACCCACATCAAGAATAATCATTCTTACACACTTCTTAACTCAAATAAAACCTTATTCACCCAAAATCAAGGGGTAATTTCATGAGTGGTGCAATCTGGAGTTGGAGGTCAAAAGAGATGACAAAAAGAACAGAGACACCATCAAGTATGCGGGAGATGGAAAAGAATCAAGTCAAAGAATAGGGTAAAATAAAGAAGATTACAAGTGAGAATCGTGCAAGTTCGGGGAAGAAGAGAAAGGGTAATTTGAGTCAACCAATTAGAGAGGAACCGATTATGGTGAGTTCGACTACTCAATAGAAATAAAATATATGATTACGAAAGACAACACAACTATTGAAGTCAAGATTCTTATACCCATGATGAGCGAAGCTTCTAAGTCCTCCTTATATTTAGCCAAAATAAACATGCCGGATTAACACTTTCACACATCAGAGTATTAGAAGAGGAAGTTAGGGAAGGTGAGTACAAGAAAAATCTAGAGATGGGTGATATATTGGGATGGACCACATTCATAACGAGGCAAGAGAGTCTATGAGTTGGGTTAGTATTCAATTTCTATCTAGGCCTCCATAGTCGATGGTAGTGGGAAATGTGTATTGTAAACGATGATAAAACACACACACACCTAAGACAATTACGATAAACTCTCCGCAAGTATTGTATTGAGAAGATTATTTTTTCTAAATAAAGACCTCTTACAAGTAGTATACAAATGCTCCAATGGCCAGTTCCTATGAGGCACCATTTTTATTATTTTAGGTTTAGCTCAGTGGACCAGTTTTTGATGCTCTGTGGACTAAGTTCTAATTTTCGATTGTCCAAGCATCTAGAATTCTCAATTCTCAATCAATGTATAATTGAGAGAATATCTTAATGTTTGGTTTTCCCCTTTCGTCTTCTTCCATTGACAAATCTTATTCTTAGTGGGTCAATTTCAATCCTTTGATAAAGTAAAAAAATAGAAATTATTTTGCTTGATGAGGAAAAAAAATCCAAAAGATAGTCATATTGTGGTCGGTTTATATAGTTTATTCAAATTTCATGTTGTAGGTTTTAAATGACCATGAAGGAGACCTAAACATCTTGATCTGCAAAATGAGAACAATTCTCATCAAATGTATATATGAGATAAATAAAAATAATATTAATCTATTACAATACTACTAATTGACTGGTCATTCTTAATTTATGAAGAGGTTACAAAATAGGCATTTACTTGTTTGTGTTTATGTTAGGTTGTAAAATACATTAGAATTAACTACTAACTACATGACAAGTTAATAAACTGAATTAAAATACAAGCTAATTTTCATAGAATTTAAAATCTTTTTCTTAATTAAAGGCCTGCTCTCTATAAATATACTAAGAAACTACAGTAATTTTTGTTAAAAATATAAGATACTGTACAACTATATATGTTTTTAGTTTTTCATGGATGACTTTTAATAATTTATTGTATGTAATATATTACTATTTTAATATTTATAAAGGAATCTAGTGATAAACCCAATGATATTAGAATTTATAGATGGAAAAGAATGTACAAAATCACACTAATGGTTGAAGTTAAATTGGCTTTATTTTATGTAGAAAAATTACATGCTTTTTAAAAATTCACCATTGTTTTAGTCACCACCTAAAAGAATAAACATATTTACTGAATTTTGGTGATAATAGTTTGCACCCATCTCACGCATAATCGTATATATAGCTACGTGCTCGATAAAATGTAGTTTCCGTTGATGGGGAGGTAATGTTATCACTACTACAGATCACATCTTTAGGGGCGAAAGTTTACCGACGACCTCGGTCGTCGGTAAACAAATAACATTTCCGACGATATTTGTTTACCGACGAGATTCGTCATTGGTAGCAATTTTTTCTTTACCGACGACAAACTATCGTAGGTAAGAAGGTAAAATATCGTCGGTAAATATTTTTTTTATTTCTGAATTTCTTTTATTGTTTGAAACATCATCGCTATTATAGTGACGATAGCATTTCGTCGGTATTTTCTATTTTACCGACGATTTGTGTATACTTACCGACGACACATTTGTCGTCGGTTTATAATAAACGTATTTATTGAAGAAAGATTTTTTTTATCTCAAAAAACTCAAAAATCTCATTCATTTTTCCCCATTTTCTCCCAAAAACCTTAGCTAAATTCATTCAATTTTTTCCAATTCATTCTCCAAATCATCTTGCATCATTTCCAGGTTCATAATCAAGGTGTGTCATATTAAATATACAATTCCATCCACAAATTGAAGGTAATTTCTTGAAATATAATTTTTTTATTGTGTCTAATTCTTGCACTATTATGTGATTAAGTTAAGTAATATATTATCAAGGTGGGAAGCTTGATCATCAATCTCTATTTTCTCCAACCAAATCAAGGTATTTTCTATATATTTCAAATTTTTTTTTTATATTGGATTATGATTGTGTATTAGTTGCTATAAGATATGATTAGGTATATTTTTTGATTGTCTAGTTAATTATTAAGTGTAAATCATGCATATGTTCACTTATTTCTATTATCTTCTCATATATTTTTGTATTTGTGTAATTAATTATATGAAATTGTTTATTTATTTATTGTGTTGTAATTTTATTTATTTATTGGTTTTTAATTTTATCTTAATTGGTTTGTAATTTATTTATTGTGCTGTAAATATATTTATTTATTGGTTTGTAATTTTATCTATTTATTGGTTTGTAATTTTTATTATGTTATTTATTGTGTTTTAATTTTTGTTCATTTTATTAATTGGGTTGTAATAATTATTTATTTTATTTTCATATGAATGTAGTTGCCTAGTTATATAAAATTGTTGCTAAGAGATGGCTTCGGGTATGGATAAGAGTTGGATCATTACAAAGAATTTACTCACGTAAGAATATATTTTTGGGGTTTTGGAATTTGTCAAATATACTAGAAAAAAAAGATGATTATACTAGTTATATGTCTTGTCCGTGTAACTATTGTAAAAATAATCGTCGATTACCCACTCAGGAGGTTAGGGGCCACCTTCTAACAAATGGGTTTATGCATACGTATCAGGTGTGGACAAAACACGGTGAATAGTTGGTAATTCCCGATAAAAATCATATGCCGAATATAAATAATGAAATGCATGAAGTTAATGACGATGTGAGACACAATTACGATGTTGGTGAACATCAGGGTGACACCGAGATGAGAGACGCAAATAGTCCAAGTCAGAGCAGTTTCGAAAAACTGTTCGACGTATTGGAGACAAAATTATATTCTGGTTGTACAGCGATAAGTTTGTTGAAATTCATTGCCAAGCTTATGCACGTGAAAGTAAAGAACAAGTGGACTAACACATCATTCACCGAGCTACTGGAGTTGGTTGGTCGTATTTTACCCAATCCTCACAATTTACCCGATTCTTATGATGCATGCAACAACAAGTTGAAAAGTTTGGGTATGGGGTATATTGTTATCGATGTCTGTTTGAACGATTATGTCATTTTTTACAAAGAGAATGAAGACTTCGACAAGTGTCCAGTTTGCAGTGAATCGAGATGGGACCCAAAGAAGGGTAAGAAAGTACCGCATAAGAAGCTCTGTTACTTTTCGATTACCTCGAGATTGCAGCAACTATACGCTTCGAAGCACAGCGCTGAAGACATGATATGGCACCATACCGGAAAGAGTACCGATTCAGATGTGTTACATCATCCAGTTGACGGTGATAGCTGGAAACGATTTGTAGAGTTACATCCAGAGTTTGCCAGTGAACATCGGAATGTATATTTGGGACTGGGTATCGATGGTTTTTGTCTGTTTTCTATGCAGATGAACTCGTACAGCATGTGGCCTGTTATATTGACTGTTTAAAACTTGCCACCGTGGGTATGCATGAATGATACCACATTTCGACTTTGTTTGTTGATTCCGGGTCCCCGCTCACCTGGAAAGGACATGGATGTCTTTCTCCGTCCTGTTATAGATGAGTTGGACATGTTGTAGGAAACAGGGACCCCCACGTATGATGCCCATACGAAGCAAGAGCTCATGATGAAGGTTTTTTTGTTGTCCACGACCAATGATTACCCTGCTCGGTCATACACTTCAGGATGGTCGGGTCAAGGTTACATGACTTGCCCAGGATGCATGGATTCTACCCCGTCGTTGAGGGTGAAGAAAGGGGTGGTTTATTTTGATCACAGACGTTGGTTACCTCCCGGACATCGGTTTAGAAGAGAAAAGGTTTTATACCCGGCTTCCGATTATAGGGGCCCACCGAGGAAACATACTCCTGCTAATATTCAGACACAGTTAGATGGGCTTCCCATTTCGTTTCTCAGTAAACACAAGGATTTTGGGGGCAAGGTGACAAAGAAAACAGGTCCTCGCGAGTCCAACTGGAAGAAAAAGAGTATTTTTTATCGTTTACCTTATTGGTCGTAAAATATGTTAAAACATAACATCGATGTAATGCATTGCGAGAAGAATGTGTGCGACAGTTTGCTTGATACAGTTATAGGACTTGATGGGAAAATAAACAAAGATAACGTTAAGGCGCGTATGGATCTTCAGGATATGAAAATCAAGAAAGAGTTGTGGTTGACATCAAGAGGAGGTAAAGAGATACAAAAGCGAGGAAAGTATACGTTGTCAGCGGAGAAGAGGAAAATGTTTCTTGAGTGGTTACATGCACAAAGGTTTCCCGATGGTTTCGTATCTAGTCTAAGGAACAATGTTCAAATCGATACGCGAAAAATTATTGGAATAAAATCGCATGATTGTCACGTTATGATGCAGTATCTCTTTGTATGTTGTCTCCCCGGTCTTATAGATGATTAACCGATCATTGACGCGATAATTGGGTTAGCTAACGTATTTAGAGTCGTTTGTAACAAGAATCTGAGTAGGAAAGAGTTGGAAGCCGGTAAGGCGGGAGTGGTTGAAGTGATGTGCAAACTAGAAATGATCTTACCTCCCGCATTTTTTGATATAATGATCCACTTGGTGATACACTTATACGATGAAGCATTGCTAGGGGGTCCGGTTCAAATGCGGTGGATGTACCCATTTGAAAGGTATTTGAAAAGGTTGAAAGAGTATATTCGAAACCCGACAAGGCCAGAGGGTTCGATAGCCGAGGGTTACGTGGCGGAAGAGATGTTGACTTTCATATCAAGGTATCTTAGTGAATAAAAAAAAGTTCAACGATCCAGGTAGATACAACAAACCACTGTCAGTGCCAAAAGAGCTATCCGTTTTCAAGTCTCAGTGTACTCCAGTTGGCAAGAAAGAATCTGGTTCTATACCACATAAGGAGAAGGAGCACATTAGATGGTATATTTTGAATAATTGTGACAAACTCAAAATGTACAGGACATAAGTATTGTTTTTATATGTATATTTATATTTATATTTATTTATTAATTTATTTATATACATTTACGTTTTTAGTGAACACAAATCCACACTTTCCAGATCGAGTAGCGAAATGGAGAATATGCAACGTCAAATGTTTAAGGGATGGTTTTTTGGAAAAATGTATGTAACTTTGGGCATTGGTTTAAATATTATCTATTTATTTTCAAAGTATTAAGTATTATTTTTGTTTTGACAGATTTATGGAATGAAATCCCGTGGTGAAGCATTAGCTACCCCTGAGATGGTGTCCCTGGCAACCATGTCTCATGTTGCGGTGCATAAATACGATTCATGTGTTGTGAATGGTGTCAAGTGGGTAACTAAGGATAAAGGAGAAAAAAGAGTGACGCAGGATTACGGAGTTTGTACCATGTACGATGAAAGACCTTATTACGGTGAATTATTGAAATTCTTTGAGGTTAAGTACACTGGAGGGTGCTCGTTTTGTTATTTGTTTGTAAGTGGTACAAAATGAGCGATGCGAGGAGAAAACACAGGGTAAACTTTATCAACACATCAAACTTTGAGTGGGCCGACGAACCATACATTTTAGCATCGCAGGCCAAGAAAGTGTTTTACATTGGCGAGATTAATGCAAAGAAATCAATGAAAGGTTAATAACCCGTTTGGGAAATAAACGATTGTCACGGATGGAGTCCCGAGTTATGGGGTTCGGACTCACTACCTACTGACAACGAGAGCAACATGATACCGTTGATTAACACTGGGAGGGTTTACGATCCGGTGAACTTGGCAACTACCGAAGAGTCGAGATTGACCCATCTCATTTTTGAATTGATTTGGCTTTTGATATGGTTATTGATGAAAACGAGGAAACTGATGATGACACGTGGGAAGATTATGGAGATGAAGAACCTCCAGGTTGATAGCGATGATGAACCTATAGATAATAGTGGATATGAAACTGATTAGGGAAAAATTTATCTCGGATTTGAGTTTTGAATTTAATTTAATATTTTTCGGATTCAAGTTTTGAATTTATTTGAATGTTTTTCTGCTAACATTCACATTTGACTCTAATAGTTGACTAAATACCCCAAACGACTACATTTGACTCTAACAGTTGACTAAATATCCTAAACGACTATGTTTGACTCTAATAGTTGACTAAATACCCCAAACGACTACATTTGACTCTAATAGTTGACCAAATACCCCTAACATTCACATTTGACTCTAATAGTTGACCAAAAAACCCCAAACGACTACATTTGACTCTAATAATTGACCAAATACCCCCAAACGACTACATTTGACTCTAATAGTTGACTAAATACCCCCAAACGAATACATTTGACTCTAATAGTTGACCAAATGCCCTAACATTCACATTTGACTCTAATAGTTGACTAAATACCCCAAACGACTACATTTGACAATAATAATTGACTAAATACCCCAAACGACTACATTTGACTCTAATAGTTGATTAAATACCTTAAACGACTACATTTGACACTAATAGTTGACCAAATACCCCAAACGACTACATTTGACTCTAATAGTTGACTGAGTACCCCAAACGACTACATTTGACTCTAACAGTTGACTAAATACCCCAAATGACTACATTTGACTAAATACCCCAAACGACTACATTTGACTCTAACAGTTGACCAAATACCCCTAACATACACATTTGACTCTAATAGTTGACTAAATACCCCAAACGACTACGTTTGGCTCTAATAGTTGACTAAATACCCCAAATGACTACATTTGACTCTAATAGTTGACTAAATACCCTAAATGACTACATTTGACTCTAATAGTTGACTAAATACCCTAAATGACTACATTTGACTCTAATAGTTGACCAAATATCCCAAACTACTACATTTGACTCTAATAGTTGACTAAATACCCCAAACGGCTACATTTGACTCTAATAGTTTACCAAATACCCCTAACATTCACATTTGACTCTAATAGTTGACTAAATATTCCAAAAGACTACATGTGACTCTAATCGTTGACTAAATACCCCAAACGACTACATTTGACTCTAGTAGTTGACTAAATACCCCAAACGACTAAAGTCGACTCTAATAGTTGACCAAATACCCTATACGACTACATTTGACTCTAATAGTTGACTAAATACCCCAAACATCTACATTTGACTCTAAAAGTTGACTAAATAACCTAAACGTCTACATTTGACTCTAATAGTTGACTAAATACCCCAAACGACTACATTTGACTCTAATAGTTGACCAAATACCCCTAACATTCACATTAGACTCTAATAGTTGACTAAATACCCCAAACGACTATATTTGACTCTAATAATTGACTAAATACCCCAAACGACTACATTTGACTCTAATAGTAGACTAAATACCCCAAACGACTACATTTGACTCTAATAGTTAACCAAATACCCCTAACATCTACATTGGACTCTAATAGTTGACTAAATACCCCAAACGACTACATTTGACTATAATAATTGACTAAATACCCCAAACGACTACATTTAACTCTAATAATTGACTAAATACCCCAAACGACTACATTTGACTCTAATAGTTGACTAAATACCTTAAACGACTACATTTGACTCTAATAGTTGACCAAATACCCCAAACGACTACATTTGACTCTAATAGTTGACTAAGTACCCCAATCGACTACATTTGACTCTAACTGTTGACTAAATACCGCAAACGACTACATTTGACTAAATACCCCAAACGACTACATTTGACTGTAACAGTTGACCAAATACCCCGAACATTCACATTTGACTCTAATAGTTGACTAAATACTCCAAACGACTACATTTGGCTCTAATAGTTGACTAGATACCCCAAATGACTACATTTGACTCTAATAGTTGACTAAATACCCCAAATGACTACATTTGTCTCTAATAGGTGACCAAATACCCTAAACGACTACATTTGACTATAATAGTTGACTAAATACACAAAACGACTACATTTGACTTTAATAGTTTACCAAATACCCCTAACATTCACATTTGACTCTAATAGTTGATTAAATATTCCAAAAGACTTCATCTGACTCTAATAGTTGACTAAATACCTCAAACGACTACATTTGACTCTAGTAGTTGACTAAATAACCCAAACGACTAAATTCGTCTCTAATAGTTGACTAGATACCCTATACGACTACATTTGACTCTAATAGTTGACTTAATACCCCAAACAACTACAGTTGACTCTAAAAGTTGACTGAGTAACCTAAACGACTACTTTTGACTCTAATAGTTGACTAAATACCCCAAACGACTACATTTGACTCTAATAGTTGACCAAATACCCGTAACATTCGCATTTGACTCTAATAGTTGACTAAGTACCCCAAACGACTACATTTGACTCTAATAATTGACTAAATACCCTAAACGACTACATTTGACTCTAATAGTTGACTAAATACCCCAAACGACTACATTTGACTCTAATAGTTGACCTAATACCCCTAACATTCACATTTGACTCTAATAGTTGACTAAATACCCCAAACGACTACATTTGACTCTAATAGTTGACTAAATACCCCAAACGACTACATTTGACTCTATTAGTTGACTAAATACCTCAAACGACTACAGTTGACTCTAATAGTTGACCAAATACCCCAAATGACTACATTTGACTCTAATAGTTGACTAATACCCCAAACGACTACATTTGACTTTAACAGTTGACTAAATACCCCAAACAACTACATTTGACCCTAATAGTTGACTAAATACCCCAAACGACTAAATTTGACTCTAACAGATGACCAAATACCGCTAACATTCACATTTGACTCTAATAGATGACTAAATACCCCAAACGACTACATTTGGCTCTAATAGTTGACTAAATACCCCAAACGACTACATTTGACTCTAATAGTTGACTAAATACCCCAAACGACTACATTTGACTCTAATAGTTGACTAAATACCCCAAACGACTACATTTGACTCTAATAGTTGACTAAATACCCCAAACGACTACATTTGACTCCAACAGTTGACTAAATACTCCAAACAACTACATTTGACTCTAATAGTTGACTAAATACCCCCAAACGACTACATTTGACTCTAACAGTTGACCAAATACCCCTAACATTCACATTTGACTATAACAGTTGACCAAATACCCCCAACATTCACATTTGACTCTAATAGTTGACTAAATACCCCTAACGACTACATTTTTGAATAGAATATTATCTGTTAAAATAAAATTGTATAATTAATAATGGAAAAAATATTAAAGGAAAAAGAAAAAAAGATAGTATAAAATGGTAATTGGGAGAATAAAAAATTGTATAAAATGTTAACTGTAAAAAAATAAATAAATAATACCAACGACATTCATAATTTTAATGTCGTTGGTAAAATATTACCGACGATATTCATATTACGCCTCGTCGGTAATGAAAATTTAAAATTTATTTGTCAGATTGGGCGATCAAAATTCCCGCCCACAAAAAATACTGACGACTTTTAAAAAAATTTCCTCGGTAAACAAAGATCCGCGTTTCGAATTGAGCCACGTGTCCTGTTTACCGACGACATGCGTGTCGTCTGTAAACAATTCTTCTACATAAGCCCTAACTGAGCTCATTTCTTCTCATCTCCTTCACAAAAACACACCAAAAAAACACCATTTCAAGCATTGAAGAGTTATTCGCGACATTACAACACCAAAAAAAGATCAAATGTAAGTGATTCCATGCCAAAAACTATTGATTTTACATTGATTTTGATTTTTTATTTAAATCCAATCCTTAACATTTTTTTTGTTTGTGTTTTCCTTTCCTCTTGCTTGGCATGGATTGCTGGATGTGTTCATCACAATTTTCATGTAATTGGTACACAAATTATGAATCAAAATCCCTTTTTTTATTGATTTATTTTTTGCTTTGTATTTGATTTGTAATGATTTCCGAGTTATTATGATGATATTAGAGATTGTTTAAATGTTTATTGAGTTAAAAACAACATGTAATTTGGATTTATTGTAAATTTTAGCAAAATTAGGTGTTCTTTTAATTTTTGGATTTTTAGATGTTCATGTAAGATGTTATTTGATTAATTTGTAATTATGTGGTGTGAATTTAGGCTATTAGTTATTGTGTATGGCTAGTTTTTGGATTTTTGGATATATGGGGACTTAGTTGCAATTAATTAGGGCTATTTTAATGAATATAAAAAGTATAAGGTACTTATTGAAAATAAAAAAAGTATTAATAAGATATTATAATAGACTTTAGGGGTATTTTTGCAAATTTTAAAAATATAAGGACTTATTTGCAATTTACATTATATGGACATTAAAAATTAATGTATAGGTACTTTGAAAATTTAAAAAATATAAGGACCTAAATGCAAAATTTAAATTATTATATAGATATTATAATATACTTTAGGGGTATATTTTCCAATTTATAAAATATATTGACTTATTTGCAATTTATAATAATTTATAGGTATTTTTGGCAATTAAAAAAATGTAAGGACCTAAATGCTAATTTAAAAGTATTATATAGATATTATAATATACTTTAGCGGTATTAAAGACAATTTAGAAAATATAAGGACTTATTTGCAAAAAAAATAAAAACAATATGAATGCTATACTATTAATTAAGGCTATTTTTAGGAATTTAAAAACTATAAGGACCTAATTTATTATTTTAATTAAATTGTAGATGGCCGATGTAATGTCTAGGAGACACGGTGGGGATAATAACGGGGAGGATCCGTCTAGGAATCCGAACCGAAACCTCCAGGACTGTAACCAACCGCCCAGTAATATAAACTAATCTACAAAATTCAATTAACATAAATTAATAATTAATTAATACTATTTAATTTAACATTTATGAGAAAAAGACGATCTCGAAAAGTCTCTACCCTAAAATCAGTCCAAGACACGAAGAAAAACTCGTCGGGCCCTAACCCATGGACTTCTGTATCCTCGACGATACATGGAATACCACGGGTGAGTATGGTAAGCATGTTGCCCAGGTGGTGGGGGCCGCTATACGAGAAACAGTGCCACCATACTATAACAGATAGAGTGACGTCCCAGACCACTACAAAGATGCGATTCTGGTCAAACTCGAGGAGTTTTTCAACCTCGAGGGGTGGAGGGCGTGAAGTGATTGGGCAAAAATCGAGAAAATGATGAACACATCTCAGTCCACTGCCTACAAGAGGTGGAAGTACGATCTTAAGGCCGACTACTTCGATACTGACCAGAGTCATATGGATGTGGTTCCCGAGGTTTGGAGGAGAGCCTGTGAGATATGGCGTGAGGAGAATAAAACGGTAATATAAAAGTTTAATTTATTAGTCTTTAATTATTTTATTAGTATTTAATTATTTTTTTAACTTTAATTGTAACAGGCTCAGGCGGAGATAAATAAAAATTATAGGAAGCAGTTGCAGCCGAATAAGTCAGATTCGAGGAACCAATCCCAGACTCAGCATGAAATTATTGAGGTATAATTTCTTATAATACAAATATAATTTACTAGTTATTTATTAATTTAATTTTTTATGTAATATTATTTGTTATTGTATATTTTGTAGGGGAAGCTGAAGATTGCGACTAAGGGTCCCTTAAGTTTTGTGGACGAGCAGACCCATGAGGAGGTGCCACTTCCTCCAATAGACGGTTAATTCGAGTACTTGGGCTATGACGGGGCTAAAGGTACTTGGCGGGACGGAAGATGGGAACAAGCTAGTGTAAGTGTTTTTTATATAGTTTTAAATAAATTATTTAACTTTAAATTTAATTTTTTTAATACTTTAATTAATTATTAACTTGAAATTTGAATTACAGGGCGTTTATTGGGAGAAGCTGAAAAATAAGGTTATCAAGGCGGAATTCCTGAAGATGTTCCGGTGGAGGAACAAATCGGTGTGATGAAGGAGATAGTCTAGGAGGTGATGCGACCACCGAAGAGTAAACACTGGATCCCATCCATTGGAGTCGTACGGAAAACACTTAGGACTACTAATGTGCCAGACCCGACTGCACATCAGAACGCGGAACTACTCCAGAGGATCTTGGTGGGTATGAATGAGTTACACGAGCATCAAGGATTTCCACCTGGTGCAGCCACACCATCATCCGCCTCCACAACTACTCTAGATTTTATAGAGACGATGCCCCGAGGGTTGAATGACTCGAGATCTGCCGTAGGTCTTCCTCGCGTCCACCATCCCGAGTCCCCCCACACTGAAGATGAAGATGAAGATGAAGATGATGATGAGCGTTTGGATAATCCTTGATTGTGATTTACTTTATCAAGACTTTTATTTCACCATGGTTGACTTTATATATTTTATTATATTTGACTTTTATTCCGTGTGTTTGACTTTTTAAACCCGAAATTTGACTACTTCTGGTATTTTTACATTTTATCAATATATGTGATGTTATTTATTTATTACTCTCGTTTATTAATATTAAATTAATAATACAAAAAAACAAAAAATACAAATTTTAAATAAAATTAAAAACAAATATAATTTAATATAAAAAAAAATACGGACGACAAAGTTGTCGCTAATATTATTTAAAAAAAAAAGAAAAAACAGTAGCGACGACAAAGTCGTCGCTAAACTTATTTAAAAAAAAGTAAAAGAAATACAATTGTTTCGTAATAAAAAAATATTATATTAATACTAAAAACTAAAGTCGTCGGTAAAAATGACCATGATTAGGGGCGAAACAACTCACGTTCGTCATTAATACGAAAGATTACCGACGCATGTCTAAGGACGACACAATACCGACGAATTACGGGTTTTTACCGACGACAAAAGTCGTCGGTAAACACCCGTTATGTTGTAGTGTATTATGCTTTAGTTCGTTTCTCATTCATATGCTTAATGATGTCTTCTAACTCGGCTTTCGTTTCAGGTGTCATCTCTCTACCTTGGTTTCTTTTAGATCTCGTTTCAGGTATAGCTGGAATGCTCATTTTATTTCCTCCGAAAATAGGTAATATTATAAGTATTAGGACATATGCGGAAGAATTAATTATTTTTTCAATAGGTAAAATAATTCATTTATTAAATTGTTATCAAGGAAAAATGAATTCAATTTAGGAACATTATGGATAATATATATGTCTATAAGGTCAAATTTAGAATAATAGGATCAATTTTGTATATATATATATATATATATATATATATATATATATATATATATATATATATATATATATATATATATATTTTCGCGAGTTCTGTGTTTTTTCGATTATATTATTTGTATTTCTCTTTTAAGATGGACACTTGTCAGATCTTGTGTTAAATGATTGGCTCAGATTATTTTTTGTTCTAGATACTATCAAGTACTTGACCAAGAAGTATTAATAAGATTTATGGTCAAACTCGATATTTTTTACAAACAGATATTTAAAAAAAACAAAGAAAGAAAAAAATAAAATAAAATTCCAGAGGTGCACTAGTTTTTTTAGAATTATATATTCTCATACAATTATTTTTTTGAATTTATTTAAAAAAGTATTATAATTATCTTTAAATTAAATTGATCAACACGACATATATGCATTAAATCAATTAACCTCTATATACTATATTAGTGAATGATTGTATAAAGATATTGAATATAATGCACTAAATTATACAAGATTGAGGAATGATAACTTACCGTCAAATGCTCCGTTACATTTTCCGTAACATACATAACTACAAAATGTGTCTCCTCCTCCATTATTATGGCAGATATTATTGCATTCACTCTCGCAATCAGGCTTATAATTAGAGCAAGTAGAAGTAGACAAAAACTCATTTTTGTAATGTTTTCCATTTTCTCTATTTTTTTCTTTTAAATTATATTAATTTATAGGTGAGTGCATTACTTTGTGTAATGGGTTATTTATACATTCAATGGTCATAAAGTCAAAGTTATTTTAACAATGTCAATATATATAATATGACAAAATTATTTTGGATCACTTTTAATGTTGAATAAAGTTACAACTATTTGAATTTAGACACAATTTGTTATTGATTTCAAATATGACATGTTATATATATTAACTATTATGTGTAATAAAATCTATTTATAATATTGAATAAATCTATATGTGCACCACATAAATTATTCTTCTAAAAGTTGACCATTTGTTTACCTTTCAATGTATACCATTTCATTCCAATACCAATTTTTGCATCCCACAATATTTTCATACGAGGAAAGATCAAAGTTAATGTTTTTTAAATAATTTTTTTACCAAAAATGTTTTTCAAATATTATACAATTTTTTTAAAAAACTTGGTCACATAAAACTAAAATATATACCCAACAAGTAGTGAAAATAAATACCAAAATAACATTCAAAACTGAGAAAAATATTATATATATTTTATCTTTAAAAAAATTCAATACTAGAGTCTATAACCATCAAAATAAGTCACTTCCAAAACACAAAAGAATTATTATAATTTTGTTTCAGCTTACATAACCCAACTAGAACAATAAATCAAGTATATTACTAAAAAGAAGGATACGTCTACTTTTCAGTGTTATAAGTTTTTACAAATATGTTTCTAATAAGGCTAAAATATACTTAGATTCAGTTTTTTTTTACCTTCATCACGTTACTTTTTAATATATTTAAAAATAATAACATCGTCACTTCCATTAAAGTCTCTGAATGTTTTCCTAATATCTATAATTGAATATGAGTTTGAGAGTGACGACAATGTTGAATAGCTCATTCATAAAAGGATATTAGAATATGATCATAAAGCTTAATTATTGTAGAAAGTCTTAGACTTAAGTTATCAATTGATGAATGAAGGAAATTACTTTGTTTATAATCATGCAATTTATTTGCGACAAATGACAGTGTGGGGGGGGGGGGTTAAGCGACATACCATGATGTATAGTGGTTTGAATCCCAGAGGTCTATTCCACGAACTAAGGTCTATTTGACTCTTAGGATTGTCAAGATACTCCACTTATATATGTATCTCTTCAACTGAGTCAAAACACAATCCAGTTACAACCACTTAAAAAATCTTGAAGCCTTCTTCTGTGTAATCACAAAAAATGGACAAAGTATAATTTCAATACTCAAACCGTTTTTCAATCACATAAAGCCATAGCTTGTTTATTCGGTACACGAGGATCAACAACTCTCTCATTTTTTGTCTATCTAATATTTTAATTCAAATATAAAATAATAGAAAAAGTTAGATTTTGATGATTTGAATATAATCAACCTAGCACTATACTCCTTGATGAATATGTGCCACTATTTAGCTTATAAATCATTACAACATGAGTACAAATTTGCTTTGATAGTTTTCGATCTCTCCTTGAAGATTTGGAGTTGATAGGTAAATAAATGGTATTGAGAAGATTGATTTTTATAAATAAAGACCTCTTACAGGTAGTATACAAATGTTCCAATGGCCAGTTCCTACGTGACACCATTTGTACTATTTCAGGTTTAGTTTCGGTGGACCAGTTTTTGATCCTCGACTAAGTTCTAATTTTCAATTGTCCAAGCATCTAAAATTCTCAATTCTCAATCCATGTACAATTAGTAAAATTTCCTAATGTTTGGTTTCCCCCTTTCATCTTCTTCCATTGACAAATTTTATTTTTAGTGGGTCAATTTCAATCATTTGATAAAGTGAAAAAATAGAAATTATTTTGCTTGATGAGGAAAAATTCCAAAATATATTCATATTGTTGTCGGTTTGTATTATTAATTCAAATTTCATGTTGTAGTTTTTAAATTACCATAAAAGAGACCTAAATTTCTTGATCTTCAAAATGAGAACAATTCTTATCAAATGTATGTATGAGATAAACAAAAATAATATTCATCTATTACAATACTACTAATTGACTAGTTATTCTTAATTTAAGATGAGGTTAGAAAATAGGCATTCACTTGACTGTGTTCATGTTAGGTTGTAAAATACATTATAATTAACTAATAACTACATGATAAGTTACAAAACTGAATGGAAATACAAGCTAACTTTTATAGAATTTAAAATACTTTTTCTTAATTAAAGGCCTTATATCTATAAATATACTAAGAAACTATAGTATTCTTTTGTTAAAAATATAATATATTGTACAACTATGTATGTTGTTAGTTTTTCATGGACGACTTTTAATAATTTATTGTATGAAATATATTACTATTTTTATATTTTTAAAGGAATCTAGTGATAAACACAATGATTTTTGAATTTATAGATGAAAAAGAATATACAAAATCACACTTTAAATGGTCACCACCTAAAAACATCAACATATTTACTGAATTTTGGTGATATATAGTTTGCACCCATCTCATCCATAATCGTATCTATTGCTACGAGCTCGATAAATGTAGTTTCCGCGGATGTAGAGGGTAACGTTATTAAGCTTTAGTTCGTTTCTCATTCATATTCTTAATGATGTCTTCTAACTCGGCTTTCGTTTTAGGTGTCATCTCTCTACCTTGGTTGCTTTTAGATCTCGTTTCAGGAGTAGCTTGAATGCTCATTTTATTTCCTTCGAGAATAGGTAAAACTGCACACAAAAATATATTATTAGTCATAGGACAGATGCGGTAGAATTAATTATTTTTCCATTAGTAAAATAATTCATTTATAAAAAAATTATCAAGGAAAAATAAATTCAATTTAGGAATATTATGGATGATATATATGTCTATAAGGTCAAATTTAACGTAATAGGATCAATTTTGTATTTATATTCGTGAGTATTTTCTCGATTATATTATTTGTATTTCTCTTTTAAGATGGACACTTGTCAGGTCTTGTGTTAAATGATTGGCTCAAATTATTTTTTGTACTAGATACTATCAAGTACTTGAACAAGAAGTATTTATAAGATTTATGGTCACACTCGATATTTTTTACAAACAGATATTTAAAAAAAAACAACTAAAGTAAAAATAAAAATAAAATTCTAGAGGTACACTAGTTTTTTAGAATTATATATTCTCATACAATTATATTTTTGAATTTATTTAAAAAAGAATTATAATTATCTTTAACTTAAATTGATCAACATGACATATATGCATTAAATCAATTAACCTCTATATACTATATCAGTGAATGATTGTGTAAAGATATTGAATATAGTGCATTAAATTATACAAGATTAAGGAATGATAACTTACCGTCAAATGCTCCGTTACATTTTGCATAACATACATAACTATAAAATGTGTCACCTCCTCCATTGTTATGGCAGATATTATTGCATTCACTCTCGCAATCAGCTCTGGCCTCATGGCTTATAATTAGAGTAGTTAGAAGTACACAAAAACTCATTTTTGTATTGTTTGCCATTTTTTTCTATATTTTTCTTTTAAATTATATTATTTTGTAGGTGAGTGCATTACATTATGTAATGGGTTATTTATACATTCAATGGTCATAAAGTCAAAGTTATTTTTTTAATGTCAATATATATAATATGATAAAATTATTTTGAATCACTTTTAATGTTGAATAAAGCTACAACTATTTGAATTTAGACATAATTTGTTATTGATTTCAAACATGACATGTTATATATATATTGATATTATGTGTAATTAAATCTATTTATATTATTGAATGAAATTATCTTCTATGAGCACCACAAAAATTAGTCTCCTAAAAGTTGACCATTTGTTTACCTTTCAATGTATACCATTTCATTCCAATACAAATTTTTGCATACCACAATATCTCCATACGAGGAAAGATCAAAGTTAATGTTTTTTTTAAATAATTTGTTTACAAAAAATGTTTTTCAAATATTATACAATTTTTTTCATACACTTGGTCACATAAAACTAAAATATATACCCAACTACTAGTGAAAATAAATACCAAAATAACATTCAAAACCGAGAAGAATTTTACATATCTTTTATCGTTAAAAAAAATTCAATACTAGAGTTTATAACCATCAAAATAAGTCACTTTCAAAATACATAAGAATTATTATAATTTTGTTTCCGCATACATAACCCAACTAGAACAATAAATCAAGTATATTCCTAAAAAGAAGGATACGTCTAATTTTAAGTGTTATATGTTTTTACAAATATGTTTCTAATAAGGCTAAAATATAATTAGATTAAGTTTTTTTACCTTAATAACGTTACTTTTTAATATATTTAAAAATAATACCATCGTCACTTCCATTAAAGTCTCTTGTGAATGTTTTCCTAATATCTATAATTAAATATGAGTTCGATAGTCGCGACAATGTTGAATAGCTCATTCATAAAAGGATATTAGTATATGATCATAAAGCTTAATTATTGTAGAAAGTCTTAGACTTAAGTTATCAATTGATGAATGAAGGAAATTACTTAGTTTATAATCATGCAATTTATTTGCGACAAATAACAGTGTGGGGTGTGTATAGTGGTTTGAATCCCAGAGGTCTAGTCCACGAACTAAAGTCTATTTGACTCTTAGGATTGCCAAGATACTCCACTTATATATGTATCTCTTCAACTGAGTCAAAACACAATCCAGTTACAACCACTTTAAAAATAATGAAGCCTTCTTCTGTGTAATAACAAAAAAAGGACAAAGTATAATTTAAATACTCAAACCATTTTCAATCACATAAAACCATCGCTTGTTTATTCAGTACACGAGAATCAACAACTCTCTCATTTTTTGGTTATCAAATATTTTAATTCAAATATAAAATAATAGAAAAATTTAGGTTTTGATGATTTGAATATAATCAACCTACTATACTCCTTGATGAATATGTACCACTATTTAGCTTATAAATCATTACAACATGAGTACAAATTTTCTTTGATAGTTTTCGATCTCTCCTTGAAGATTTTGAGTTGATAGGTAAATAAATGGTATTGAGAAGATTAATTTTTATAAATAAAGACCTCATAGTATACAAATGTTCCAATGGCCAGTTTCTACGTGGGCCCATTTGTATTATTTCAGGTTTAGCTCGGTGGACCAGTTTTTAATCCTCTGTTGACTAAGTTCTAATTTTCGACTGTCCAAGCATCTAGAATTCTCAATTCTCAATTCTCAATCCATATAAAACTGAGAAAATTTCCTAATTTTTGGTTTCCCCCTTTCATCTTCTTCCATTGTCAAATCTTATTTTTAGTGGGTCAATTTCAATCATTTGATAAAGTGAAAAAATAGAAATTATTTAGCTTTATGAGGAAAAATTCCAAAAGGTAGTCATATTGTTGTCGGTTTGTATAATTAATTCAAATTTCATTTTCTAGTTTTTAAATTACCATAAAGGAGACCTAAACTTCTTGATCTTCAAAATGGAAACAATTCTCATCAAATGTATATATGAGATAAATAAAAATCATTTGCATCTATTACAATACTACTAATTGACGGGTTATTCTTAATTTATGATGAGGTTAGAAAAAAGGCATTCACTTGTCTGTGTTCATGTTAGGTTGTAAAATACATTAGAATTAACTAATAACTACATGATAACTTAATAAACTGAATGGAAATACAAGCTAACTTTTATAGAATTTAAAATACTTTTTCTTAATTAAAGGCCTTCTCTGTATAAATATATTAAGAAACTATAGTATTCTTTTGTTAAAAATATAAGATATTGTACAACTATGTATGTTGTTAGTTTTTCATGGACTTTTATAATTTATTGTATGAAATATATTACTATTTTTATATTTACAAAGGAATCTAGTGATAAACACAATGATTTTCGAATTTATAGATGAAAAAGAATATACAAAATCACACTTTAAATGGTCACTACCTAAAAAAATCAACATATTTACTGAATTTTGGTGATATATAGTTTGCATCCATCTCATCCATAATCGTATCTATTGCTACGAGCTCGATAAATGTAGTTTCCGCGGATGTGGAGGGTAATGTTATTAAGCTTTAGTTCGTTTTTCATTTATATGCTTAATGATGTCTTCTAACTCGGCCTTCGTTTTAGGTGTCATCTCTCTACCTTGGCTGCTTTTAGATCAGGATTAGCTAGAATGCTCATTTTATTTCCTCCGAGAATAGGTAAAACTGCACACAAAAATATATTATTAGTCTTAGGACAGATGCAGTAGAATTAATTATTTTTCCATAAGTAAAATAATTCATTTATAAAAAAATTATCAAGGAAAAATGAATTCAATTTAGGAATATTATGGATAATATATATGTCTATAAGGTCCAATTTAGCGTAATAGGATCAATTTTGTATTTATATTCGTGATTATTGTGTTTTCTCGATTATATTATTTGTATTTCTCTTTTAAGATGGACACTTGTCAGGTCTTGTGTTAAATGATTGGCTCAAATTATTTTTTGTACTAGATACTGTCAAATACTTGACCAAGAAGTATTTATAAGATTTATGGTCACACTCGATATTTTTTACAAACATATATTTGAAAAAAACAACTACAATTAAAAATAAAAATAAAATTCTAGAGGTACTCTAGTTTTTTAGAATTATATATTCTCATACAATTATATTTTTGAATTTATTTAAAAAAGAATTATAATTATCTTTAACTTAAATTGATCAACATGACATATATGCATTAAATTAATTAACCTCTATATACTATATCAGTGAATGATTGTGTAAAGATATTGAATATAGTGCATTAAATTATACAAGATTAAGGAATGATAACTTACCGTCAAATGCTCCGTTACATTTTGCATAACATACATAACTATAAAATGTGTCACCTCCTCCATTGTTATGGCAGATATTATTGCATTCACTCTCGCAATCAGCTCTGGCCTCATGGCTTATAATTAGAGTAGTTAGAAGTACACAAAAACTCATTTTTGTATTGTTTGCCATTTTTTTCTATATTTTTCTTTTAAATTATATTATTTTGTAGGTGAGTGCATTACATTATGTAATGGGTTATTTATACATTCAATGGTCATAAAGTCAAAGTTATTTTTTTAATGTCAATATATATAATATGATAAAATTATTTTGAATCACTTTTAATGTTGAATAAAGCTACAACTATTTGAATTTAGACATAATTTGTTATTGATTTCAAACATGACATGTTATATATATATTGATATTATGTGTAATTAAATCTATTTATATTATTGAATGAAATTATCTTCTATGAGCACCACAAAAATTAGTCTCCTAAAAGTTGACCATTTGTTTACCTTTCAATGTATACCATTTCATTCCAATACAAATTTTTGCATACCACAATATCTCCATACGAGGAAAGATCAAAGTTAATGTTTTTTTTAAATAATTTGTTTACAAAAAATGTTTTTCAAATATTATACAATTTTTTTCATACACTTGGTCACATAAAACTAAAATATATACCCAACTACTAGTGAAAATAAATACCAAAATAACATTCAAAACCGAGAAGAATTTTACATATCTTTTATCGTTAAAAAAAATTCAATACTAGAGTTTATAACCATCAAAATAAGTCACTTTCAAAATACATAAGAATTATTATAATTTTGTTTCCGCATACATAACCCAACTAGAACAATAAATCAAGTATATTCCTAAAAAGAAGGATACGTCTAATTTTAAGTGTTATATGTTTTTACAAATATGTTTCTAATAAGGCTAAAATATAATTAGATTAAGTTTTTTTACCTTAATAACGTTACTTTTTAATATATTTAAAAATAATACCATCGTCACTTCCATTAAAGTCTCTTGTGAATGTTTTCCTAATATCTATAATTAAATATGAGTTCGATAGTCGCGACAATGTTGAATAGCTCATTCATAAAAGGATATTAGTATATGATCATAAAGCTTAATTATTGTAGAAAGTCTTAGACTTAAGTTATCAATTGATGAATGAAGGAAATTACTTAGTTTATAATCATGCAATTTATTTGCGACAAATAACAGTGTGGGGTGTGTATAGTGGTTTGAATCCCAGAGGTCTAGTCCACGAACTAAAGTCTATTTGACTCTTAGGATTGCCAAGATACTCCACTTATATATGTATCTCTTCAACTGAGTCAAAACACAATCCAGTTACAACCACTTTAAAAATAATGAAGCCTTCTTCTGTGTAATAACAAAAAAAGGACAAAGTATAATTTAAATACTCAAACCATTTTCAATCACATAAAACCATCGCTTGTTTATTCAGTACACGAGGATCAACAACTCTCTCATTTTTTGTCTATCAAATATTTTAATTCAAATATAAAATAATAGAAAAATTTAGGTTTTGATGATTTGAATATAATCAACCTACTATACTCCTTGATGAATATGTACCACTATTTAGCTTATAAATCATTACAACATGAGTACAAATTTTCTTTGATAGTTTTCGATCTCTCCTTGAAGATTTTGAGTTGATAGGTAAATAAATGGTATTGAGAAGATTAATTTTTATAAATAAAGACCTCATAGTATACAAATGTTCCAATGGCCAGTTTCTACGTGGGCCCATTTGTATTATTTCAGGTTTAGCTCGGTGGACCAGTTTTTAATCCTCTGTTGACTAAGTTCTAATTTTCGACTGTCCAAGCATCTCGAATTCTCAATTCTCAATTCTCAATCCATATAAAACTGAGAAAATTTCCTAATTTTTGGTTTCCCCCTTTCATCTTCTTCCATTGTCAAATCTTATTTTTAGTGGGTCAATTTCAATCATTTGATAAAGTGAAAAAATAGAAATTATTTAGCTTTATGAGGAAAAATTCCAAAAGGTAGTCATATTGTTGTCGGTTTGTATAATTAATTCAAATTTCATTTTCTAGTTTTTAAATTACCATAAAGGAGACCTAAACTTCTTGATCTTCAAAATGGAAACAATTCTCATCAAATGTATATATGAGATAAATAAAAATCATTTGCATCTATTACAATACTACTAATTGACGGGTTATTCTTAATTTATGATGAGGTTAGAAAAAAGGCATTCACTTGTCTGTGTTCATGTTAGGTTGTAAAATACATTAGAATTAACTAATAACTACATGATAACTTAATAAACTGAATGGAAATACAAGCTAACTTTTATAGAATTTAAAATACTTTTTCTTAATTAAAGGCCTTCTCTGTATAAATATATTAAGAAACTATAGTATTCTTTTGTTAAAAATATAAGATATTGTACAACTATGTATGTTGTTAGTTTTTCATGGACTTTTATAATTTATTGTATGAAATATATTACTATTTTTATATTTACAAAGGAATCTAGTGATAAACACAATGATTTTCGAATTTATAGATGAAAAAGAATATACAAAATCACACTTTAAATGGTCACTACCTAAAAAAATCAACATATTTACTGAATTTTGGTGATATATAGTTTGCATCCATCTCATCCATAATCGTATCTATTGCTACGAGCTCGATAAATGTAGTTTCCGCGGATGTGGAGGGTAATGTTATTAAGCTTTAGTTCGTTTTTCATTTATATGCTTAATGATGTCTTCTAACTCGGCCTTCGTTTTAGGTGTCATCTCTCTACCTTGGCTGCTTTTAGATCAGGATTAGCTAGAATGCTCATTTTATTTCCTCCGAGAATAGGTAAAACTGCACACAAAAATATATTATTAGTCTTAGGACAGATGCGGTAGAATTAATTATTTTTCCATAAGTAAAATAATTCATTTATAAAAAAATTATCAAGGAAAAATGAATTCAATTTAGGAATATTATGGATAATATATATGTCTATAAGGTCCAATTTAGCGTAATAGGATCAATTTTGTATTTATATTCGTGATTATTGTGTTTTCTCGATTATATTATTTGTATTTCTCTTTTAAGATGGACACTTGTCAGGTCTTGTGTTAAATGATTGGCTCAAATTATTTTTTGTACTAGATACTGTCAAATACTTGACCAAGAAGTATTTATAAGATTTATGGTCACACTCGATATTTTTTACAAACATATATTTGAAAAAAACAACTACAATTAAAAATAAAAATAAAATTCTAGAGGTACTCTAGTTTTTTAGAATTATATATTCTCATACAATTATATTTTTGAATTTATTTAAAAAAGTATTATGATTATCTTTAACTTAAATTGATTAACATGACATATATGCATTAAATCAATTAACCTCTATATACTATATCAGTGAATGATTGTGTAAATATATTGAATATAGTGCATTACATTATACAAGATTAAGGAATGATAACTTACTGTCAAATGCTCCGTTACATTTTGCATAACATACATAACTACAAAATGTGTCACCTCCTCCATTGTTATGGCATATATTATTGCATTCACTCTCGCAATCAGCTCTGACCTCATGGCTTATAATTAGAGCAGTTAGAAGTACAAAAAAACTTATTTTTGTAATGTTTGCCATTTTTCTCTATTTTTCTCTTTAAAATTATATTATTTTGTAGGTGAGTGCATTACTTTATGTAATGGGTTATTTATACATTCAATGGTCATAAAGTCAAAGTATTTTTATAATGTCAATATATATAATATGACAAAATTATTTTGAATCACTTTTAATGTTGAATAAAGCTAGAACTATTTGAATTTAGACCCAATTTGTTATTGATTTCAAACATGACATGTTATATATATTGAATATTATGTGCAAGTAAATCTATTTATATTATTTAATGAATTTATCTTCTATGAGCACCACACAAATCAGTCTCCTAAAAGTTGACCATTTGTTTACCTTTCAATGTATACCATTTCATTCCAATACCAATTTTTGCATCCCACAATATCTCTATACACTACTGGATTCGGCTTGTTTAGCGACGACACGCGTCGTAGCTAATAGCCCGTATTTCGTCGTTAAATAAGGTTAGCGACGACATGTCGTCGCTAATCTGGCGTCTCTATCCCTTGGTCGCTATTTGGCCCATTACCGACGAATTGTTGTGATTTCACCCCTAATCACTCAGCATTTTATCAACGAGACGCGTTGTCGTGAATTTCACAAGATAGCGACGAAGCCATTTAGTCGCTAACTAATGAATTACCTTTTTTTTAATCGCTTATTAATTGTATATGTTTTCTTTTTTTAAATAATCTAAGCACGAAATATTAGCGACGATTATGCTGTCGCTAATATATATATTTTTTTATTTTTTTAATGTTGTCGTAAATCATTATTTATTTATTTAATTTACATGTTTGCGACGACATAACTGTCGTCGCTATTCATTATTTTTTTCTAAATCATTTTTATTTTAGTTTTTTTTATTTTAGTTTTTATTATAATTTTTATTTTAAATATAATGCAAAATTACAAATAAATAAAAGTCCAAAAATATATATAAAATACGATAATTCAATACAAAAATTAAACGTGAAGTCAAAGTCAACCGTAGTCAAAATAAAAGTCAAACATACGAAATAAACTTAAAGTCTTAAACTTACAAACCAACCAAATAAAATAAACATAATTCAATCGTCACTCAAATGGTGCTCGTCTTCATTTTCATCTTCTCTCTCTTCATCTCCTCTCTCTTCACTAGTGGGTCCGGGTTTGCTGATCGGCTGAAGTCCTTGGGCAATTCTCATGCCGTTTAACGCTTCGAAAAGAGTGTCCCCCATGCTCGGGGGTTGACTCGGCCGACTAGAAGAAGCTGTGGGCCCGGTCGATGCGGAGGCTGGATCCAGTATAGGTTCAAGTCCTTGAGCTGCGCGAAGCTCGTTCATCCCAGCCAGAATCGCCTTAAGCAGCTCCTCGTTCTCCCTGTTCGGCTGTGTAGGAGTCCCGGATCGTTTTCGGACCGGACCAATGGTAGGCACCCAGTATTTTGTCTTGGGTGGCTGCAGGACCTCCATAATAGTCTCGAGCATGGCATCCATTTGCTCCTGGACAGTAACTTCAGCTCCCTCTGCTCCGGCCTGCACAACCTTCTTCTTCATCTTCTCCCGAAGAACACCCTGTAATTAGATTTCAATTTAAAAATAAATTAGATTAATAAAAAAGTAAAGTTAAAAATAAATAATTAATTTAAAGCAATTTAATAAAAAAAACTTACACTACCTTTCTCCAAACGCTGGTCACGCCAGCTATTTGTAGCTGCATCGTAAGTCAGGTGGTCGAAATAGCCGCTTAAAGGAGGAAGCTCCATCTCCTCCTGGGTTTGATCATATAAAAAAGTCAACGGCTCCTTCGTCACTGTCTTGAGCTTCCCCGGACAGTATACAATAACAAATATTAATTAGTTAAAAATTAAATTAAATAAAATAGTAAATTAAATTTTTATTATTAAAAATTATACCTCTATAATCACCTCCCTAGTCTGGGACCAGTTCCTTGACCCCGCCTTGCTCGGAACTGTCTGCAGCTCTCGATTCTTCTTGTTTATCTCAGCCTGTCTGTGTTACAAATAATAAATAAAAAGTTATAAAATTAATAAATAAAGACGTACAAAATAATTAATAAATTATTATTTTCTACCTGTTTGGCCTCGGCATCCAACATCTTCTTCGTCGCCGCCCAATGCTCCGGTAGAACATCTGGTGGATCTTCATTCGTGTAGTAGTAGTCGTTCTTCAAATCCGACTTCCATCGCTTGTAGGCCGTAGAAGTCATCGTATTCAACCTCTTAACAATCTCATTCCAATCGTCTCGCCTCCTCCACTCCTCCAAATCAAAAAACTGGTGCAGTCGCTGCATAATTACCCCTTTGTTATGGTCGGGGACATCTGACCATCCTCTGTAGCACGGAGGAACAACTTCTCGAACTGCATTCCCTACCACCTGCCCCACGTGTTTGCTATGTGGGCCAACGAAATTCCACGTGCCGTCTATAACAGAAAAGTCAACTGGAATGGGCCAGCCGACTCTCTTCAAGGTCTCCTGAGCTGTCCGGATAGACGTGGCAGCTTTAGGGCGTCTTCTTTTACGTTCACCTGTTTTAGTGAAAACTATTTATTAATTATATATTTTCTTAATTGAAATTATATTAATTGAATTTTTTATTACCCGATGGTTGGGCACAATCGGCCGTAGGACGGTTAGGACCCCTTGGGGGATCGTTACCCATCCCGTCTCCGTCGTGACTCCTACCCATAACAGCAGCCATCTATAAAATTTACTAATTAGTCCTATACTATTTTTTTTGATAAAATTTAATTAAATTGCTAATAGGTCCCTATATCTTTTTAAAAATTCTATTTTAGTCCTTATAAATATTTATTTAAAAAATTGCACTTTAATCCTAAGTTTTATAAAATTTCATTTTAGTCCTAATTTATTTAAAAAATGCATTTTAGTCCTATTTTTTTTAAAATTGCCATTTTAGTCCTAATTTTTTTTTTTTGCATTTTAGTCCCAATTTTTTTTTAAATTGCATTTTAATCCTAAGTTTTATAAAATTGCATCTTAGTCCTAATTTTTAAAAAATTGCATTTAAGTCCCAATTTTTTTAAAATTGCCATTTTAGTCCTAATTTTTTTTTAAATTGCATTTTAGTCCCAATTTTTTTTTTAAAATTGCATTTTAATTCTATGTTTTATAAAATTGCATTTTAGTCCTAATTTAAAAAAAATTGCATTTAAGTCCCAATTCTTTTAAAAATTGCATTTTAATCCTAAGCTTTATAAAATTGCATTTTAGTCCCTATTTTTTTAAAAATTGCAGTTTTGGACTAATTTTTATAAAATTGCATTTTAGGACTAATTTTTATAAAATTGCATTTTAGTCGTAATTATTTTAAAAATTCTATTTTAGTCCCAATTTTTTTAAATTGCATCTTAGTCCCTATTTTTTTACAAATTGCATTTAAGTCATTATAAAATTGCATTTTAGTCCTTATAAAATCCTAAACATAACACATACAAATTTAAGCTATTGCAAATAGGTCCCTATATCTTAAACCACAATTAAATCAACACATCTCTACACATATTACAATTAAAATCCATAAATCATATCAAAACCCTAATTTTAGCTAGTTTTAAAGAAAGTCCAATTACAAGTTGTTTTTTAACACAAAAAAAATCCTAAACATCCCAGAAATATATACATTAATCTCGGAAATCATCAAATCATACAAACATTCATGAATTTTTTCAACCAAAAATTTTTTTGCAAGTTTGATCCGGAAATTGGAACATGTTACGAAGAAATGGTGTAGATTTCGTCCATGAATCCATGCCAAGAAGAAGGAATCATACAAAAAAACACAAGAAAAGATATTAGAAATGAAAAAATAGAAAATGAATAGATTAGAATGTGTTATTGGATTGGTATCATTACCTTGATTTCGGATTTGTTGTTGTTTTGCCTCGAAATAGCTTGGTATGCTCGGAAATGGCATTTTTGTGTGAGTTTTTGAGTGTTTGTTATGGCAGAAATGAGCTCGGTTAGGGCTTTATAGAAAAATAAGTTAGCGACGACACGTATGTCGTCGCGAATCTAATGAGTTCGTCGTTAATTTGGGACACGTGTCGTTCCCCGTACACACGACCTTTGCGTGTCATGGGTTAGCGACGACAAGGCGTCGCGAAAATTTGGGAATTCGTCGCTGTTTTTCGTGGGCGGGAAACTTGACCGCCCACGCTGACCAATTAAATTTTTTATTATATATTAGCGACGACTAACCCTATGAATATCGTCATTAACTTTTTTTAATTTTTTATTAACAATTCTTTTTGCTTTCCTTTTCTTGCTTCTTATTTTCTATTTTTTTCTTGTTCCTTTCTTTCTTATTGAGGACTTGTGTAGAATAGGAAAGGACATTTAAAGTTTAGTCAACTGTTAGAGTCAAAGTTGAGTGTTCGGGGTGTTTAGTCAACGTTTAGAGTCAAAGTTGAGTGTTTGGGGTGTTTAGTCAACTGTTAGAGTCAAAGTTGAGTGTTCGGGGTGTTTAGTCAACATTTAGATTCAAAGTTGAGTGTTTGGGGTGTTTAGTCAACGTTTAGAGTCAAACTTGAGTGTTTGGGGTGTTTAGTCAACGTTTAGAGTCAAACTTGAGTGTGTGGGGGTGTTTAGTCAACTTTAGAGACAAAGTTGAGTGTTTGGGGGTGTTTAGTCAACATTTAGAGTCAAAGTTGAGTGTTTGGGTGTGTTTAGTCAATGTTTAGAGTCAAAGTTGAGTGTTTAGGGTGTTCAAATTCAAATTGAGATCTAAAAACCAACAAAACGTTTTAATACAAATAAACCAAAATAAAAAATAGCCTAATCAGTATCATCTCCACTAATAACTATGGGTTCATCATCGCTATCAACCTCTATAGGTTCTTCTTCATCACCGTATTCATCCAAGGTGTCATCATCAATTTCCTCATTTTCATCAATAACCGTATCAAAAGCCAAATCAATAAAAAAAATGAGCAGGGTCAATCTCGATCTCCTCGGTGGATGCCAAAGGTATGCTGATGCTCTCATTCCCCGTGTTATCCAAAGGTATGCTGATGCTCTCATTTCAAGTAGGGAGTGATTCAGAACCCCATAACTCAGGACTCCATCCGCGTCGATCGTTTATTTCCCAAACGGCTTTCCACCCTTTCATTGATTTCTTTGAACTAATCTCGTCGATGTAAAACACTTTCTTGGCCTGCGATGCTTAAATGTATGGTTCGTCGTCCCACTCAAAGTTTGATGTGTTGATGAAGGGTACCCCATGTTCTGGCCTCGATTCAGACTTTTTGTACCACTTACAGACAAATAACACAACCGAGCACCCTCCGGTGTACATAACCTCCAAGATTTTGATTAATTCACCGTAATAGGGTTTTTCCTCGTACATGGTACAAACTCTGTAATCCAGCGTCACTCTTTTTTCTCCTTTGGACTTAGTTACCCAATTGACACCGTTCACCACACATGAATCATATTTATGCACCAAACCAAAAGACATGTTTGCCAAGGACACCATCTCGGGGGTAGCTAATGGATCTCCACGTGAATGCATTCCATGAATCTGTTATACAAAAATAATAGTTAATACTTTGATAATAAATATATAATTTTTAAACCAATGCCTAAAATTACATACCTTTTCCAAAAACCATTCCTTAAACATTCGACGATGCCTAATATTTATTTCCTCACTCGTTCCCGTAAGTGTGGATTTGTGTTCACTAAAATTGTAAATGAGTATAAATAAATTAATATAAATATATAAATATAAATATACATTTAAATATATTATACATATAAATATATAAATATGTAAATATAAATATACATATAAATATATTCATATAAATATATGAATATATAAGTATATAAATATATTCATATAAATATAAATAAAGATATAAATATAAAAATACTCAAATAAATATAGATATAAATAAAGATAATAATATTTACTTACGTCATGTATGCTTTGAGTTCGTCGCAATTATGCAAAATATACCAACTTATGTGCTCCTTCTCCTTATATGGTAAAAAAACATACTCTATCTTGCCAACTGGAGTGCATTGGGAATTGAAAACGGATAGCTCTTTTGGGACCGGCGGTGCTTCGTTGTATCTACCTGGATCGTTGAACTTTGTTTTTTCTTCACTAAGATACCTTGATATGAAATTCAACGTCTCTTCCGCAACGTAGCCCTCGGCTATTGAACCCTCTGGTCTGGTCGGATTTCGAATATACTCTTTCAACTTTTTCAAATACCTTTCAAATAGGTACATCCACCACCTTTGGACCACCCCCCCTAGCAATGCTTCATTGGTATCACCAAGTGGATCATTAAATCAAAAAACGCGGGAGGCAAAATCATTTCCAGCCTACACATAACTTCAACCACTTTCGTCGTTCCCGATTCTAACTCTTTCTTGCTTAGATTTTTATTACAAACGACTCTAAACACGTTCGCTAACCCAATAAACACATCACTAATCACTTTGTCTTCAATAAGCCCTGGGAGACTAGCCACAAAAAGATACTACATCATCACATGACAATCGTGAGATTTCATGCCGATAATCTTTTCCGTATCACTTTGAACATTGTTTCTCATACTAGATGCGAAACCGTCGAGAAACTTCTGTGCCTTCAGCCAGTCAAGAAATATAGTCCGCTTTTCCGTTGTTAAATTGTACTTTCCCCGGTTCAATATTTTTTACCATTTCTCGATGTCAACCACAATTCTTTCCTAATGTTCATATCCTTAAGATCCATTCTCGCTTTCACGTTGTCTTTGTTAACTTTCCCATCCACACCTATAACTGTACCGAGAAGAGCATCACACACATTTTTCTCGCAATGCATAACGTCAATGTTATGTTTCAACAAGTTTTCGGACTAATAAGGTAAACGATAGAAAATACTCTTTTTCTTCCAATTGAATCGCCGAGTAACATCTTGCTTCACGATCTTTCCCCCAAAATCCTTGTGTTTACCGGGAAATACAATGGGAAGCCCATTTAACGTGTCTGAATATTGGCAGGACTATATTTCTTTGGTGGGCCCCAATAGTCGGATTTCTTGTTCAAAACATTTTCGCTTCTAAATCGATGTCCGGTAGGTAACCAACGTCTATGGTCAAAGTAAACAATCCCTTTCTTCACACTCAATGACAGAGTATAATCCATTCATTCTGGACAAGCTTTGTAACCTTGACCCGACCATCCCGAAGTGTATGACCTAGCGGGGAAATCATTAGTCGTAGACAACAAACAAACCTTCATCGTAAACTCTTCCTTCTTGTGGGCATCATACGTAACGATCCCTTTATCCCACAACTCTTCCAACTCATCTATAACAGGACGAAGAAAGACATCCATGTCCTTATCGGGTGAACGGGGTCCCGAAATCAACAAACAAAGCTGGAATGTGGTTTCCTTCATGCATACCCACAGTGGAAAGTTATAGACGGTTAATATTACAGGCCACATGCTGTACGAGTTGTTCAGCATAGAGAAAGGACGAAACCCGTCGATTCCGAGACCCAAATATACGTTACGAGGTTCGCTAGCAAACTCATGATGTAGCGCTGCAAATCTCTTCCAACTATCACCATCAACCGGATGACGCAACACATCTGGATCGACACTCTTTCCGATATGGTGCCATATCATGTCTTCAGCTGTGTGATTCGAAGCGTATAAACGCTGCAATATCGAAGCTTCTTATGCGGTACTTTGATACCCTTCTTTGGGTCCCATCTAGACTCGCTACAAACTGGACACTTATTGAGGTCTTTCTTTTCTTTGTAATAAATAACACAATCGTTCAAACAAACATCGATAGTGATATACCCCATCCCTAAACTTTTCAACTTCTTGTTGCATGCTTCATAAGAATCGGGCAAATTGTGAGGTTTAGGAAAAATACGACCCAACAACTCCAATAGCTCGGTGAATGAGGTGTTAGTCCATTTGTTCTTTACTTTTACCTGCATTAGCTTGGCAATGAAATTCAACGAACTCATCGATTTACAACCAGGATATAGTTCTGTCTCCAATTCTTCAAACAGTGTCCACCAACATCGTAACTCTGTCTCACATCGTCATAAACATGCTGAATTTCATTTACTATAATTGGATCTTTACTTGCAGGGGGTGTATGTGTTTGTATCTCATCCTCACCGTGTTTTGTCCAAACCTTATAATCATGGTTAAACCACTCTTTTAGAAGGTGGGCCATAACAACTTCGGTTTTTAATCGACAGTAATTATTACACTTCTTACATGGGCAAGACAAGTAATCGGTATAACCTTTCATTTTCTTAAAAACCCCAAAACAATATTCTCCCATGAAATAATTCGTCGTTTCGATCCAACTCTTATCGACAGTCATGTCTGTACTCGATTCCATCTCTTAGCAACAATTTTAATAAACTATGCGACTACATTCATATCAAACAATAAAATAACATAATTATTACAACCCAATGAATAAAATGAATAAAAATTACAACACAATAAATAACGTAATAAAATCTACTAAATCATTGAATGAATAAATATTACAAACCATTGAATGAATAAAAATTACAACCCATTGAATAAATAAATATTACAAACCATTAAATGAATGAATATATAAAAAAACAATTAAATAAACAAGTAAAAATATATGAGCACAAAATATAAATTAACACAACACATGCATAATCAACCAACAAACATTTAATTCATGAACCTAATCATATGTTATATCAACTAGCTAATATAATCAAATAAATAAAAAATTTAAAAAGCATGAAATTTAATGAAAATACCTTGAATTGGATGGATAAAATGAAGAGTGGTGATAATTACACACCAAGAAATTGTATTAATTCACCTAATTAAACCATATAGAAAGAATAAAACACAATTAGAAATAAAAAAAATTAATTAAAAGGTGAATTTCATGCAATTACCTTAAATTGTGTGATGAAAGTGGATATTAATGGTGCCCCACCTTGATTATTAAACCTAGAATGATGCAAGATGAAGTGGAGAAGCAATTACAAATAAAAAACGGAATTTAGTTGTGTTTTTGGGAGAAAATCGGAGAATTTTTTTGGGGTTTTTGGATTTTGTGAGTTAAAAAACCCGCTGTCTCCATTAAATAGGTTTTTTATTAGCGACGACCCATAATTCGTCGCTAATCTAACACATATCGTCGATAATCAACAAAATAACGACGAGATAATGTGTCGCAAATATAGCGACGACACATCGGCGATTAAAAAAAATTCAAAATTAATTAAAAAATCATTAGCGGCGAAAATCAATTAGTCAACGACGAATCCTTGCGTCGCTAATTAACTACGACGAATATTTCACCGGTAAGATTCTGTCGTCGCTAAGTTTGAAAAATTAGCGGCGAATTACGGGTCGTCGCTAAATTTCGTTGGTAAACAGCGCGAATCCAGTAGTAATATGAGGAAATATAACCGTTAATGTTTTTTTAAATAATATTTTTACCAAAAATGTTTTTCAAATATTATACAATTTTTTTCAAACACTTGGTCACATAAAACCAAAATATATGCCCAACTAGTAGTGAAAATAAATACCAAAATAACATTCAAAACCGAGAAGAATATTATATATCTTTTATCTTTAAAAAAATTCAATACTAGAGTTTATAACCATCAAAATAAGTCAATTCCAAAACACAAAAGAATTATTATAATTTTGTTTCAGCATACATAACCCAAATAGAATAATAAATCAAGTATATTCCTAAAAAGAAGGATACGTCTACTTTTAAGTGTTATAAGTTTTTACAAATATGTTTCTAATAAGGCTGAAATATATTTAGATTCAGTTTTTTTACCTTAATCACGTTACTTTTTGATATATTTAAAAATAATAACATCGTCACTTCCATTAAAGTCACTGTGAATGTTTTCCTAATATCTATAATTAAATATGAGTTTGAGAGTCGTGACAATGTTGAATAGCTCATTCATAAAAGGTTAGTAGAATATGATCATAAAGCTTAATTATTGTAGAAAGTCTTAGAATTAAGTTATCAATTGATGAATGAAGGAAATTACTTAGTTTATAATCATGCAATTTATTTGCGACAAATAATAGTGTGGGGTGTTTAGCGACATACCATGATGTATAGTGGTTTGAATCCAGAGGTCTAGTCCACGAACTAAAGTCTATTTGACTCTTAGGATTGTCAAGATACTCAACTTATATATGTATCTCTTCAACTGATTCAAAACACAATCCATTTACAACCACTTTAAAAATCTTGAAGCCTTCTTCTGTGTTATCACAAAAAAAGGACAAAGTATAATTTAAATACTCAAACCGTTTTTCAATCACATAAAACCATCGCTTGTTTATTCAGTACACGAGGATCAACAACTCTCTCATTTTTTGTCTATCGAATATTTTAATTCAAATATAAAATAGTAGAAAAAGTTAGGTTTTGATGATTTGAATATAACCAACCTAGCACTATACCCCTTGATGAATATGTGCCACTATTTAGCTTATAAATCATTACAACATGAGTACAAATTTGCTTTGATAATTTTTTATCTCTACTTGAAGATTTGGAGTTGAAAGGTAAATAAATGGTATTGAGAAGATTAATTTTTATAAAATAAAGACCTCATACAGGTAGTATACAAATGCTCCACTGGCCAGGTCCTACGTGGCACCATTTGTATTATTTCAGGTTTAGTTCGGTGGACCAGTTTTTGATCCTATGTTGACAAATTCTAATTTTCGATTGTCCATGCATCTAGAATTCTCAATCCATGTACAATTGAGAAAATTTCCAAATGTTTGGTTTCCCCTTTCATCTTCTTCCACTGTCAAATCTTATTTTTAGTGGGTCAATTTCAATCATTTGATAAAGTGAAAAAATAGAAATTATTTTGCTTGATGAGGAAAAATTCCAAAATATAGTCATATTGTTGTCGGTTTGTATAATTAATTCAAATTTCATGTTGTAGTTTTTAAATTACCATGAAGGAGACCTAAACTTCTTGATCTTCAAAATGAGAACAATTCTCATCAAATGTATATATGAGATAAATAAATATAACATTCACATATTACAATACTACTAATTGACTGTTATTCTTAATTTATGACGACGTTAAAAAATAGCAGGGCCGGTCCGGGTAATTTAGAGGCCCTGGGCGAAACTATAAATTGGGCCCTATAACGACTAGTCGAGAAAAAGTTTTAAGATGCAAAATTTTCAAAGAAATCGACATTTCTAATTTATTTAAGGGGTGGTATGAATTTGAGTGGTATATATCATTACTCTTTATTTAATTTGAACAAAATAGCTAAATATAAATTATTATTTTTTCATTTATAATGTGAATATTCAAATAAAAAAAACTTAATATATAAAAAATTCATAGTACATCTCTGGGGCAATGTTGATCGTAACTCTCATTTCCTCTCTCTTTACAAAGGACGGATATATGATTTCTATTATGGGATGAAAAGTTAGAAAACCAATAGGACTCGGGGCATTCTCCGAAAAATAATTAGGCTAAAATCTAGATCGTGAGGAATTTGAGGAAACAAACTTTTAGTTTTTGTACATTCTTTTTTTCTAAACAAAATTCAGGTAAATTGTATATGCGTCCCAAGATGGGGTGGCGGACATCCCATCCCACATTAGATCTTCTTTTACTCTTTGCTCAATCAAGATTCGACTTTTATTATAGTGACATAAAAATTAAACTACAAATAACAATAAATCACAATATGACAATCTTATACCAGTAAACAATGTAAATATAAATTTGATATTAATTTATTCAAATATAAGCCTAAAATTATACATATATATATTACAATATAAAATATTTTAACTAATATCAAAATAAATATTTTATAACCAATGAACAAATATAATATTTTTAAAATAATAAATTCTAATCTACTGATATCTTTTTGATTCATATAAAAAGTATTTACTATTTTAGTTTATATATAAAAACTTAAATTTTGAGTGAAATAATTTTGTATATATTAGGATTAAAATATATAAAAAAATGATTAAAAATTATGTTAACTCTTATAAAATCATAAATAAATACATTAGATAATTTTTTTTTTTATAAAATATACTTTTAATATAAAGTTAAGAAAAATGTTAGATTAAGATTTTATTTTTTAATTGTAAACAAAAAAGTTTAATTGCAAAGTAAAAGTAATAGCAATATTAGATTTTTAAACTAAATAAAGTATAAAAAATAGTGAATTTTGAAACCCATAAAAATTATGGTGAGTTTGGGGGGTTCGAACTCGCATCAACAACACGGACAACAGCCATTCTTACCACTAATGCCAAAACGATATATTTTTCTGTTAATTAAATTACCATATTATATATAGAACTGCATACACATATATAGACACATATATCTAGAAAATTAGGGGCCCCCGATTAGCTTGGGGCCCTGGGCGGTCGCCCTGACCGCCCATACCCTGGGCCGGGCCTGAAAAATAGGCATTCACTTGTCTGTGTTCATGTTAGGTTGTAAAATACATTAGAATTAACTAATAACTACATGATAAGTTAATAAACCGATTTAAAATACAAGCTAACTTTTATAGAATTTAAAATCCTTTTTCTTAATTAAAGGTCTTCTCTCTATAAATATATTAAGAAACTATAGTTTTCTTTTGTTAAAAATATAAGATACTGTACAACTATGTATGTTTTTAGTTTTTTCATGGACGACTTTTAATAATTTATTGTATGAAATATATTACTATTTTAATATTTTCAAAGGATCTAGTGTTGAACACAATGAATTTTGAATTTATAGATGAAAAAGAATATACAAAATCACACTTTAAATAGTCACCACCTAAAAAAATCAACATATTTACTTAATTTTGGTGATATATAGTTTGCACCCATCTCATGCATAATCGTATCTATAGCTACGAGCTCGATAAATGTAGTTTCTGCAGATCTGGAGGGTAATGTTATTAAGCATTAGTTCGTTTCTCATTCATATGCTTAATGATGTCTTCTAACTCGGCTTTCGTTTTAGGTGTCATCTCTCTACCTTGGTGATGTCTCCCTATTTGTTTTAATTATCAGCCCCTTGGAGACATCCTTTTAGGTGAATAAATGACTTATTTGATAGACTTTTAGGCTTAATTAATCATATTGCACTTTCTCCCCTTGGAAATTAACTATTTGCAGAATCTGAGCTTTTGTGCGTAAATTTGACTATTTTTAATGCAAAGTTAATAGGTTCTTGAATTTCATGAAAGACCAATCCAAGGAGAAGAAGTGAGAATAAAGTCTTAGTGTATTGTAGAGTGTTAGGAAATGATTTTGAGTCGAGTTTCTATTTTTAGAGTGCACTTTTCTATTTCTTTTTCCTGATTTATTGATTTATTCTTTTAAAGCATATGCGGTTAATTATTTATTAAATGTGAAGGTTTAAAAGATAAATGGTAATCACTTAGAGACCAAGTCAAGATGAAGGATTAAAGGAAAGAAGATTTACATGGAAATAAGAAGATTTAGGAAAGATATATGCAAAGAAGGAAAAGATAAAGCTGCCTTATGAATCTGAAATTCCAGCCACGTTTTAAAGATCAGTCCATAACTTACGATTTGCTAGGAATCTGGACGAGTGGTCTGCACCAATAGAAAGCTCTTTCCAAGACAAGCAGTTTCATATATTGGAACTCTTCAAACGGATAAGTATTGAAAAAGATATGACCAAATCAAATCAGCAGCAAAAATCTTATCTTTCCTAGAATTTAGGACTGCGAATTTAAGAGTCTTTAACTTGTCTTCCATTCCAAGTAAATTCGACCTAGGGCTTCCTAACACCTATAAATACACCCCTTAGGCCTCATTATTCAGCACCTCTCAATTATTATTCAATATATACATCTTTAGAGAGAGAGAGTCAGAGACTTCAAGAGCAAGAAGGCAAAGGAGAAGCTAGAGCTGGAGGAATTCTGTTCTTCCATCAACAGTCATCTAATTCTTAGGTTATATATTTCTTTTCTGTAATTAAATATGATGTCTTTCTGTTTAGTTTCAGTCTTTAATATTTCCATGAGCTAAACTTTTACATACTTGAGAATCGCAATAAAGGGATGAACCTTAATTAATTTAATCTTTGTTTTGAATTTGGGATTGTTATGATTTAAATTGAATTCGGTCTTAGATATTGGATATTACTTTGTTCTTAATCACTATTTCTTTTCCGTACAACTAGAAATAGATTTTAGTATTTAGGCTATTCCATATAGTGGCGTATGGATCACCTTGACGGGGGGTTTGAATACAGATCTAGGTAATACCCGTGTAATGGACGAAAGTCATATGATTTACATAGCCAAAGAGGTAAAATATTATTCATCTGAAAGTAGCTTATATTCACCCTGACGGGGTTTGTAATACCGTAGGATAGCTTCTAGGTCTACCCTGACGGGGCTAGGAGATATTAGATTCCCGACTAATATACTAATACCAATTCTACCCTTAAACAAAGCATAGGTTATATTGATTAGGTGAATTCCTTGCGAGACTCAAGTATCTCTCTTATCTGAAGTCAGTCTTTTATTTGCTTGTATTTATTTTAATTTAGTCTTTATTTATTTGCATCTTAGTTATTAGAAAAACCAAACAAAAATCTATTATTTTACTTTTCTTTTGAACAATTATATTTGCTATCTGATTAATACTAGAGTTGAACCTAATCCGTCCCTGAGAACGAACTCGATTTATCGAATATTACTTGGACAACCGTACACTTGCGGTAATTGTGGTTCCTTTACTTTCGTACTTAATTTATAAACACACCAGGACGGTAGCGTGAGACCCCAGTGTTAATCTTTAGTAGTTTTAATTGTTTATTTATTTTTCCAGTTTTACGCTTGCTTTTTGTTTTTGTTGTACAGATTTTTATTCAGGTAATGATCAAGAGGTTTTATTGAAGATGTATAGAGGACATTACCCGGATCCCGATCCATATGACTATTGGGAAGACTCTTCGGGACAACAACAATGGGGTAGTAACTTCTACCAACAATCTTATCAATACCCGCAAGAGCAGGATTGGAACAACCAATGGATCAGGAATAATCAACAAAAATCGCCTTATCACTATCAACAAGAACAAGCATGGAACCAACAGTGGGTTGAGAATAATCAACAACACTCATCATATCATTATCAGCAAGAGCAAGAATGGAACAACCAATGGGTTGGAAACGTTCAACAACCTCCACCTTCACCACAAAGTTATGAAATAAATAAAGCACTTAAAGAACTCATGCGCTTACATGAACAAATTCCTAAGGAAATAGAGGCAGAGGATTCAGAACAATGGGTGGAAAGCACTCAACACTCTCCACCTCATCACTATCATCAAGAGATCGATAATGATATAAGTTCTAAACTCAAGCGCGTAGTGGAGGAAACCAACGCCACCCATGCACGCATACAACAGATGGTAGAAGAATGGGGTAGCATGTCTTATGAAGATTCCACTCCCTCAAGGGATGGAAAAGATCAACCAGAAGAAGTAGTTGAGGAGGAGGTATTGAAGGAAGATACTATTGATAGTGATATGACCACCATGCCAGTAATAAATAGAGACCACCATGTGGTTGAGAATCTTGTTAGCATAGTGGAAGGAGGAGTAGCAACGGAAATCCTAGAAATTGAAACTAAGATTGCTATTCCTATGGAGCGAGCACATGATCATGATACAGAACGCAAACAAGAAAAAGAGGTGGTGATCGAGGTCATAGAAATTACAAATCAAGAATATGATGAAGTAATAGTGGAAGATTGGGTTGAAAGCGAAGAAGAATGTGAAGTGGTTGAGGTATCCCCCGAAGAATTCAAAATTCACAATTCAATAGAAGTTGAATCTCCACCACAAAAAGTTCACCAGTCACTATCTCCACCACAAATCATCATTAGAGATAAAATATTGGAATCACCTCTATTACTACAAATGATCAATAGGTGCTACACAAGAAAGGTGCTACACCGCGAGAGTAAAGCGGTAAGGAGGAGCACCTACCCACCACACTTTAAAGAGGAACGCGAGATTGGAAGGAATAAAATTGAGCTTATACCGTGGAGGACGGTTATCTACTATTGTGTGGTGAAGAATAAGTTTTGTCGTGAAAGTAAGAAGGCGAAACGGAGATACCACCCTCCCCCTTTCAGAGATCGATTGAATAAAATTTTAAGGGGGAAGGTTTCAAAGCTTACATTCCAAGGACGAGGCAAATTCAAGCGGAGGAGAACCGCAAGGGACTCAATTCCATCTTCGTGGAAGGTAACGCGTCGAACTTAAAGACGTAATAAACAAAAGTGCTTCTTGGGAGACAACCCATGTTTAATTTGCTTTATGTTTTTCAATTCCTAGTGTATATTCTAAGTTAAGTGTCAAGTTTTCATGTCTACTTTTAAAAGAAATGAGAAAGGTAGTGTGTTATTGGTGCAGGAATTGAGTTTGGGGTGCTCGGAAACGAAAAAAGGAAAAAATTCGCAGGCAGGTCCGGTATACCGCGCCTCTGGTCCGGTATACCGCGCCTCTGGAAAACCCATAACACGGGTATGTGATTCGGGTTTATTGTCGAGAGGTCGAAAATCAAAGCATGACAGGTCCGGTATACCGCGCCTCTGGTCCGGTATACCGCATGAGTAAAAAAACCCGTGACACGGGTATGAAGCTCGGGTTTTTTGACGAGGATAAAATTTTTCGAAGAGCAGAAGGTCCGGTATACCGCACAATAGGTCCGGTATACCGCACAATAGGTCCGGTATACCGCACAATAGGTCCGGTATACCGCGCTATGTCGGTTTTGAAGAGTCTTCATCTTATAAGCTTCTTACCTTGTCAAGATCAAACCCTAGCCTCCTCCAATACAAATTTTTCAGACCTTAACCCTTATAAACCTGCAAAAAGACCACTACAACACCAAATAACATTAAATCCTTCCTTCTAATCCATTCCAAACACACATCCAACACCACAATCATTCAAGAACATCAAGAAATCTTCTCCTTCAACCTTAAGCCTCTTCATCAAAGCTTCAATCCTATTCATTAAACCTTCCCCAAGCCAATACATATTGATTACTCATCTCATATAACACCATAATCCTTCATTACAAATCCTCAAAACATCAAATTTCAAAACTCTTCTCTAGTTTTTTATTATTTGAAGTTTTTTTAAGTATGGGGTTCATTGAGATGTCGAAGATTGGGAAGACACGAATACCATGAAGAGGAAGAAGAAGTTGAAGAACCTTGTATTACTTTTGGAGTGTTGAAAGATGTAGTTGAAAGAATGGAACTTTTGGAGGATAATCATGAAGAGATGTTGAAACCCATAGGAAAAATCACAAAAGAGTTGGAGCTTATGCAAATCATATTACGTGGAGTGAGCAATGTTCAACATGCCACCTACGCAACACAAGGAGCTCAACCTACACGCAACCATGGAAACCAGCTTCGTGCTGGTTCGGATACGTTTTCCTATCCCTTTCTTATTTGTTTTATTTGTTTATTTGCTTTCTTGAGTCTTTTTTGAGTCGTGGGGACACAACTCATTTTTGAGTTTGGGGTGGGGTTCGTTGCCTCATCCCAATTTCATGTGTTTTACTGTTTTTTTAAAACTAATCTAAGGGTTGCGTTGACTGTAGAGTATTTTAAATGCCCCCATGAAGCATGCTTTTCATGAATTTATGATAGAAAATAGTTGACTTTAGGAGTTAGTGTAAACTGTACTTTGATTGCATGCAAATATGAGATAATTGATAAGAAAAATTAATGAACAATGCAAAAGAAGTAAACTCGTACTTAAGGATAATGGGTGGTTTGTAGAACGTGAGATCTAAATGAGTAGAGAACCCACTTAGGTATGAACTAGAGACAAGTTGTGTAAATAGGAAGATGATAGAGACAGTTCTTTGTTAGCCCTTTGAATCCTTTTTGGCCGTCTATCCCTGAATTAATTTTATCCTTCTTAGACAAATTTTTAGCCTTTAAGACTTTCTTTTGTCGCCACATTATAAGCCAATATCCCTTTAGATTGTTAGGCATGACCATATGACTCGCACTTGAATCACGATCCTGAGACTTCCTGTCTTGAGCTTGAGTTTGGCGTGGTGGGTCCACTATTATGGGAATTTACATTGGTTTGGGAGTTTTGAGCTTATCAATGATGCTTTGTGCTATACATGACGATGATTCACATGTTTATTGTATTGTAACCCTTTGCCGGGGTAATAGTGAATGGAAAAGAAGCTTCGAGCTCAAGTTATGAATAGGCATAACTATGAAAAATAGCATGATATCTCAAACATTAAAAACGAGAGTCATAGCTATACAAAATAAAAGAAAAATGAATGATTAGAAAAGAAAATATATTCGGACCGGCAATGTGGAATTTTTTATGTGAATCATCCTTAGTGCTTATTGGGTTAATTTGGGGACGCAAATTAAGCGCGTCAATTGGGTTGAGTGAGAACGTTATTCGAGTGTAAACTTAAGCTCTTGGACAGTTTGTTGATGGTAAGTGAGGAGAGAGCCAAAAGCTCACTTCAAATTTACCAAATATACATACCATACCGTCTTTCAGCCTATGCTAAAACCGTAAAGACCTCGTGATTCCTAGATGCACAGTGAGTTAATAGGGAATATGCTGAGTGGAGCATTCAAAGCAAGTAAAGATTGAGGAACACCCTATAGCCACCATCTTGAGATAAGTATTAAGCGTAACCTTCTAGCATTGTGAAATTAATTTTGGATTGATATTATTTTGTGTTTGATTTTGCATGATAGGTATAGGTGTATATTAATTTCTAGATTAGACTATATGAAATTTGTTTTAAGTTTTTCTTTGGGATTATTTACTAGATTCTACCTTCTGCGTTCACCTAAAAGATCCTTTGTTTTTATTTTACTTTGTCGGGACGACAAAGGTTTGAGTTTGGGGTCTTGATGTCTCCCTATTTGTTTTAATTATTAGCCCCTTGGAGACATCCTTTTAGGTGAATAAATGACTTATTTGATAGACTTTTAGGCTTAATTGATCATATTGCACTTTCTCCCCTTGGAAATTAACTATTTGCAGAATCTGAGCTTTTGTGCGTAAATTTGACTATTATTAATGCAAAGTTAATAGGTTCTTGAATTTCATGAAATACCAATCCAAGGAGAAGAAGTGAGAATAAAGTCTTAGTGTATTGTAGAGTGTTAGGAAATGATTTTGAGTCGAGTTTCTATTTTTAGAGTGCACTTTTCTATTTCGTTTTCCTGATTTATTGATTTATTCTTTTAAAGCATATGCGGTTAATTATTTATTTAATGTGAAGCTTTAAAAGATAAATGGTAATCACTTAGAGACCAAGTCAAGATGAAAGATTAAAGGAAAGAAGATTTAGGAAAGATATATGCAAAGAAGGAAAAGATAAAGCTGCCTTATGAATCTGAAATTCCAGCCACGTTTTAAAGATCAGTCCATAACTTACGATTTGCTAGAAATCTGGATGAGTGGTCTGCACCAATAGAAATCTCTTTCCAAGACAAGCAGTTTCATATATTGGAACTCTTCAAACGGATAAGTATTGAAAAAGATATGACCAAATCAAATCAGCAGCAAAAATCTTACTTTTCCTAGAATTTAGGACTGCGACTTTAAGAGTGTTTAACTTGTCTTCCACTCCAAGTCTCGACCTAGGGCTTCCTAACACCTATAAATACACCCCTTAGGCCTCATTATTCAGCACCTCTCAATTATTATTCAATAGATACATCTTTAGACAGAGAGAGTCAGAGACTTCAAGAGCAAGAAGGCAAAGGAGAAGCTAGAGCTGGAGGAATTCTGTTCTTCCATCAACAGTCATCTAATCCTTAGGTTATATATTTCTTTTCTGTAATTAAATATGATGTCTTTCTATTTAGTTTCAGTCTTTAATATTTCCATGAGCTAAACTTTTACATACTTGAGAATCGCAATAAAGGGATGAACCTTAATTAATTTAATCTTTGTTTTGAATTTGGGATTGTTATGATTTAAATTGAATTCGGTCTTAGATATTGGATATTACTTTGTTCTTAATCACTATTTCTTTTCCGTACAACTAGAAATAGATTTTAGTATTTAGGCTATTCCATATAGTGGCGTATGGATCACCTTGACGGGGGGTTTGAATACAGATCTAGGTAATACCCGTGTAATGGACGAAAGCCATATGACTTACATAGCCAAAGAGGTAAAATATTATTCATTTGAAAGTAGCTTATATTCACCCTGACGGGGTTTTTAATACCGTAGGATAGCTTCTAGGTCCACCCTGACGAGGGCTAGGAGATATTAGATTCCCGACTAATATACTAATACCAATTCTACCCTTAAACAAAGCATAGGTTATATTGATTAGGTGAATTCCTTGCGAGACTCAAGTATCTCTCTTATCTGAAGTCAGTCTTTTATTTGCTTGTATTTATTTCAATTTAGTCTTTATTTATTTGCATCTTAGTTATTAGAAAAACCAAACAAAATCTATTATTTTACTTTTCTTTTGAACAATTATTCTTGCTATCTGATTAATACTGGAGTTGAACCTAATCCGTCCCTGAGAACGAACTCGATTTATCGAATATTACTTGGACAACCGTACACTTGCGGTAATTGTGGTTCCTTTACTTTCGTACTTAATTTATAAACACACCAGGACGGTAGCGTGAGACCCCGGTGTTAATCTTTAGTAGTTTTAATTGTTTATTTATTTTTCCAGTTTTACGCTTGGTTTTTGTTTTTGTTGTACAGATTTTTATTCAGGTAATGATCAAGATGTTTTATTGAAGATGTATAGAGGACATTACCCGGATCCCGATCCATATGACTATTGGGAAGACTCTTCGGGACAACAACAATGGGGTAGTAACTTCTACCAACAATCTTATCAATACCCGCAAGAGCAGGATTGGAACAACCAATGGATTAGGAATAACTAACAACAATCGCCTTATCACTATCAACAAGAACAAGCATGGAACCAACAGTGGGTTGAGAATAATCAACAACACTCATCATATCATTATCAGCAAGAGCAAGAATGGAACAACCAATGGGTTGGAAACGTTCAAAAACCTCCACCTTCACCACAAAGTTATGAAATAAATAAAGCACTTAAAGAACTCATGCGCTTACATGAACAAATTCCTAAGGCAATAGAGGCAGAGGATTCAGAACAATGGGTGGAAAGCACTCAACACTCTCCACCTCATCACTATCATCAAGAGATCGATAATGAGATAAGTTCTAAACTCAAGCGCCTAGTGGAGGAAACCAAGGCCACCCATGCACGCATACAACAGATGGTAGAAGAATGGGGTAGTATGTCTTATGAAGATTCCACTCCCTCAAGGTATGGAAGAGATCAACCAGAAGAAGTAGTTGAGGAGGAGGTATTGAAGGAAGATACTATTGATAGTGATATGACCACCATGCCAGTTATAAATGGAGACCACCATGTGGTTGAGAATCTTGTTAGCATAGTGGAAGGAGGAGTAGCAACGGAAATCCTAGAAATTGAAACTAAGATTGCTATTCCTATGGAGCGAGCACATGATCATGATACAGAACGCAAACAAGAAAAAGAGGTGGTGATCGAGGTCATATAAATTACAAATCAAGAATATGATGAAGTAATAGTGGAAGATTGGGTTGAAAGCGAAGACGAATGTGAAGTGGTTGTGGTATCCACCGAAGAATTCAAAATTCACAATTCAATAGAAGTTGAATCTCCACCACAAAAAGTTCACCAGTCACTATCTCCACCACAAATCATCATTAGAGATAAAATATCGGAATCACCTCTATTACTACAAATGATCAATAGGTGCTATGCAAGAAAGGTGCTACACCGCGAGAGTAAAGCGGCAAGGAGGAGCACCTACCCACCACACTTTAAAGAGGAACGCGAGATTGGAAGGAATAAAATTGAGCTTATACCGTGGAGGACGGTTATCTACTATTGTGTGGTGAAGAATAAGTTTTGTCGTGAAAGTAAGAAGGCGAAACGGAGATACTACCCTCCCCCTTTCAGAGATCGATTGAATAAAATTTTAAGGGGGAAGGTTTCAAAGCTTACATGCCAAGGACGAGGTGAATTCAAGCGGAGGAGAACCGCAAGGGACTCAATACCATCTTCGTGGAAGGTAACGCGTCGAGCTTAAAGACGTAATAATCAAAAGTGCTTCTTGGGAGACAACCCATGTTTAATTTGCTTTATGTTTTTCAATTCCTAGTGTATATTCTAAGTTAAGTGTCAAGTTTTCATGTCTACTTTTAAAAGAAATGAGAAAGGTAGTGTGTTATTGGTGCAGGAATTGAGTTTGGGGTGCTCGGAAACGGAAAAAGGAAAAAATTCGAAGGCAGGTCCGGTATACCGCGCCTCTGGTCCGGTATACCGCGCCTCTGGTCCGGTATACCGCGCCTCTGGAAAACCCGTAACACGTTATGTGATTCGGGTTTATTGCCGAGAGGTCGAAAATCAAAGCATGACAGGTCCGGTATACCGCGCCTCTGGTCCGGTATACCGCGCCTCTGGTCCGGTATACCGCATGAGTAAAAAAACCCGTGACACGGGTATGAAGCTCGGGTTTTTTGACGAGGATAAAAATTTTCGAAGAGCAGAAGGTCCGGTATACCGCGCTATGTCGGTTTTGAAGAGTCTTCACCTTATAAGCTTCTTACCTTGTCAAGATCAAACCCTAGCCTCCCCCAATACAAATTTTTCAGACCTTAACCCTTATATACCTGCACAAAGACCACTACAAAACCAAATAACATCAAATCCTTCCTTCTAATCCATTCCAAACACACATCCAACACCACAATCATTCAAGAACATCAAGAAATCTTCTCCTTCAACCTTAAGCCTCTTCATCAAAGCTTCAATCCTATTCATTAAACCTTCCCCAAGCCATTACATATTGATTACTCATCTCATATAACACCATAATCCTTCATTACAAATCCTCAAAACATCAAATTTCAAAACTCTTCTCTAGTTTTTTATTATTTGAAGTTTTGAGTATGGGTTTCATTGAGATGTCGAAGATTGGGAAGACAAGAATACCATGAAGAGGAAGAAGAAGTTGAAGAACCTTGTATTACTTTTGGAGTGTTGAAAGATGTAGTTGAAAGAATGGAACTTTTGGAGGATAATCATGAAGAGATGTTGAAACCCATAGGATAAATCACAAAAGAGTTGGAGCTTATGCAAATCATATTACGTGGAGTGAGCAATGTTCAACATGCCACCTACGCAACACAAGGAGCTCAACCTACACGCAACCATGGAAACCAGCTTCGTGCTGGTTCAAATACGTTTTCCTATCCCTTTCTTATTTGTTTTATTTGTTTATTTGCTTTCTTGAGTCTTTTTCGAGTCGTGGGGACACGACTAATATTTGATTTTGGGGTGGGGTTCGTTGCCTCATCCCAATTTCATGTGTTTTACTGTTTTTTTAAAATTAATCTAAGGGTTGCGTTGACTGTAGAGTATTTTAAATGCCCCCATCAAGCATGTTTTTCATGAATTTATGATAGAAAATAGTTGACTTTAGGAGTTAGTGTAAACTGTACTTTGATTGCATGCAAATATGAGATAATTGATAGGAAAAATTAATGAACAATGCAAAAGAAGTAAACTTGTACTTAAGGATAATGGGTGGTTTGTAGAACGTGAGATCTAAATGAGTAGAGAACCCACTTAGGTATGAACTAGAGACAAGTTGTGTAAATAGGAAGATGATAGAGACAGTTCTTTGTTAGCCCTTTGAATCCTTTTTGGCCGTCTATCCCTGAATTAATTTTATCCTTCTTAGACAAATTTTTAGCCTTTAAGCCTTTCTTTTGTCGCCACATTATAAGCCAATATCCCTTTAGATTGTTAGGCATGACCATATGACCCGCACTTGAATCACGATCCTGAGACTTCCTGTCTTGAGCTTGAGTTTGGGGTGGTGGGTCCACTATTATGGGAATTTACATTGGGTTGGGAGTTTTGAGCTTATCAATGATGCTTTGTGCTATACATGATGATGATTCACAGGTTTATTGTATTGTAACCCTTTGCCGGGGTAATAGTGAATGGAAAAGAAGCTTCGAGCTCAAGTTATGAATAGGCATAACTATGAAAAATAACATGATATCTCAAACATTAAAAACGAGAGTCATAGCTATACAAAATAAAAGAAAAATGAATGATTAGAAAAGAAAATATATTCGGACCGGCAATGTGGAAATTTTTATGTGAATCATCCTTAGTGCTTATTGGGTTAATTTGGGGACACTAATTAAGCGCGTCAATTGGGTTGAGTGAGAACGTTATTCGAGTGTAAACTCAAGCTCTTGGACAGTTTGTTGATGGTAAGTGAGGAGAGAGCCAAAAGCTCACTTCAAATTTACCAAATATACATACCATACCGTCTTTCAGCCTATGCTAAAACCGTAAAGACCTCGTGATTCCTAGATGCACAGTGAGTTAATAGGGAATATGCTGAGTGGAGCATTCAAAGCAAGTAAAGATCGAGGAACACCCTATAGCCACCATCTTGAGATAAGTATTAAGCGTAGCCTTCTAGCATTGTGAAATTAATTTTGGATTGATATTATTTGGTGTTTGATTTTGCATGATAGGTATAGGTGTATATTAATTTCTAGATTAGACTATATGAAATTTGTTTTAAGTTTTTCTTTGGGATTATTTACTAGATTCTACCTTCTGCGTTCACCTAAAAGATCCTTTGTTTTTATTTTACTTTGTCGGGACGACAAAGGTTTGAGTTTGGGGTCTTGATGTCTCCCTATTTGTTTTAATTATTAGCCCCTTGGAGACATCCTTTTAGGTGAATAAATGACTTATTTGATAGACTTTTAGGCTTAATTGGTCATATTGCACTTTCTCTCCTTGGAAATTAACTATTTGCAGAATCTGAGCTTTTGTGCGTAAATTTGACTATTTTTAATGCAAAGTTAATAGGTTGTTGAATTTCATGAAAGACCAATCCAAGGAGAAGAAGTGATAATGAAGTCTTAGTGTATTATAGAGTGTTAGGAAATGATTTTGAGTCGAGTTTCTATTTTTAGAGTGCACTTTCCTATTTCGTTTTCCTGATTTATTGATTTATTCTTTTAAAGCATATGCGGTTAATTATTTATTTAATGTGAAGCTTTAAAAGATAAATGGTAATCACTTAGAGACCAAGTCAAGATGAAGGATTAAAGGAAAGAAGATTTACATGGAAATAAGAAGATTTAGGAAAGATATATGCAAAGTAGGAAAAGATAAAGCTGTCTTAAGAATCTGAAATTCCAGCCACGTTTTAAAGATCAGTCCATAACTTACGATTTGCTAGAAATCTGGATGAGTGGTCTGCACCAATAGAAATCTCTTTCCAAGACAAGCAGTTTCATATATTGGAACTCTTCAAACGGATAAGTATTGAAAAAGATATGACCAAATCAAATCAGCAGCAAAAATCTTACTTTTCCTAGAATTTAGGACTGCGACTTTAAGAGTGTTTAACTTGTCTTCCACTCCAAGTCTCGACCTAGGGCTTCCTAACACCTATAAATACACCCCTTAGACCTCATTATTCAGCACCTCTCAATTATTATTCAATAGATACATCTTTAGACAGAGAGAGTCAGAGACTTCAAGAGCAAGAAGGCAAAGGAGAAGCTAGAGCTGGAGGAATTCTGTTCTTCCATCAACAGTCATCTAATCCTTAGGTTATATATTTCTTTTCTGTAATTAAATATGATGTCTTTCTATTTAGTTTCAGTCTTTAATATTTCCATGAGCTAAACTTTTACATACTTGAGAATCGCAATAAAGGGATGAACCTTAATTAATTTAATCTTTGTTTTGAATTTGGGATTGTTATGATTTAAATTGAATTCGGTCTTAGATATTGGATATTACTTTGTTCTTAATCACTATTTCTTTTCCGTACAACTAGAAATAGATTTTAGTATTTAGGCTATTCCATATAGTGGCGTATGGATCACCTTGACGGGGGGTTTGAATACAGATCTAGGTAATACTCGTGTAATGGACGAAAGTCATATGATTTACATAGCCAAAGAGGTAAAATATTATTCATCTGAAAGTAGCTTATATTCACCCTGACGGGGTTTGTAATACCGTAGAATAGCTTCTAGGTCCACCCTGACGGGGGCTAGGAGATATTAGATTCCTGACTAATATACTAATACCAATTCTACCCTTAAACAAAGAATAGGTTATATTGATTAGGTGGATTCCTTGCGAGACTCAAGTATCTCTCTTATCTGAAGTCAGTCTTTTATTTGCTTGTATTTATTTCAATTTAGTCATTATTTATTTGCATCTTAGTTATTAGAAAAACCAAACAAAAATCTATTATTTTACTTTTCTTTTGAACAATTATTCTTGCTATCTGATTAATACTGGAGTTGAACCTAATCCGTCCCTGAGAACGAACTCGATTTATCGAATATTACTTGCACAACCGTACACTTGCGGTAATTGTGGTTCCTTTACTTTCGTACTTAATTTATAAACACACCAGGACCCACCACTTGGTTGCATTTAGATCTCGTTTCAGGAGTAGCCAGAATGCTCATTTTATTTCCTCCGAGAATAGGTAAAACTGCACACAAAAATATATTATTAGTCATAGGATAGATGCGGTAGAATTAATTATTTTTCCATTAGTAAAATAATTCATTTATAAAAAAATTATCAAGGAAAAATGAATTCAATTTAGGAATATTATGGATAATATATATGTCTATAAGGTCAAATTTAACGTAATAGGATCAATTTTGTATTTATATTCGTGAGTATTTTCTCTATTATATTATTTGTATTTCTCTTTTAAGATGGACACTTGTCAGGTCTTGTGTTAAATGATTGGCTCAAATTATTTTTTGTACTAGATACTATCAAGTACTTGACCAAGAAGTATTTATAAGATTTATGGTCATACTCGATATCTTTTACAAACAGATATTTAAAAAAAACAACTACAAGTAAAAATAAAAATAAAATTCTAGTGGTACACTAGTCTTTTAGAATTACATATTCTCAAACAATTATATTTTTCAATTAATTAAAAAACGAACTATAATTATCTTTAACTTAAATTGATCAACACGACATATATGCATTAAATCAATTAACCTCTATATACTATATCAGTGAATGATTGTGTAAAGATATTGAATATAATGCATTAAATAATACTAGATTAAGGAATGATAACTTACCGTCAAATGCTCCGTTACATTTTGCATAAAATACATAACTACAAAATGTGTCATCTCCTCCATTGTTATGGCAGATATTATTGCATTCACTCTCGCAATCAGCTCCGACCTCATGGCTTATGATTAGAGCAGTTAGAAGTACACAAAAACTCATTTTTGTAATGTTTGCCATTTTTCTCTATTTTTTTATTTTAATTTATATTATTTTGTAGGTGAGTGCATTACTTTATGAAATGCGTTATTTATACATTCCATGGTCATAAAGTCAAAATTACTTTTATAATGTCAATATATATAATATGGCAAAATTATTTTGAATCACTTTTAATGTTGCATAAAGCTACAACTATTTGAATTTAGACACAATTTTTTATTGATTTCAAACATGAAATGTTATATATATTGAATATTATGTGTAATTAAATCTATTTATATTATTGAATGAATTTATCTTCTATGAGCACCACATAAATTAGTCTCCTAAAAGTTGACCATTTGTTTACCTATAAATGTATACCATTTTATTCCAATACCAATTTTCGCATCCCACAATATCTCCATACGAAGAAATATCAAAGTTAATGTTTATTTAAATAAGTTTTTTACCCAAATTTTTTTTCAAATATTATGCAATTTTTTTCAAACACTTGGTCACATAAAACTAAAATATATACCCAACTAGTAGTGAAAATAAATACCAAAATAACATTCAAAACCGAGAAGAATATTATATGTCTTTTATCTTTAAAAAAAATTCAATACTAGAGTTTATAACAATCAAAATAAGTCACTTCCAAAACACAAAAGAATTAATATAATTTTTTTCAGCATACAAAACCCAAGTAGAACAATAAATCAAGTATATTCCTAAAACGAAGGATACATCTACTTTTAAATGTTATAAGTTTTTACAAATATGTTTCTAATAAGGCTAAAATATAATTAGATTTAGTTTTTTTACCTTAATCACATTACTTTTTAATATATTTAAAAATAATAACATCGTCACTTCCATTAAAGTCTCTTGTGAATGTTTTCCTAATATCTATAATTAAATATGATTTTGAGAGTCACGACAATGTTGAATAGCTCATTCATAAAAGGTTAGTAGAATATGATCATAAAGCTTAATTATTGTAGAAATTCTTAGACTTAAGTTATCAATTGATGAATGAAGGAAATTACTTAGTTTATAATCATGCAATTTATTTGCGACAAATAACAGTGTGGGGTGTTAAGCGACATACCATGATGTATAGTGGTTTGAATCCAGAGGTCTAGTCCACGAACTAAAGTCTATTTGACTCTTAGGATTGTCAAGATACTCAACTTATATAGTATCTCTTCAACTGATTCAAAACACAATCCATTTACAACCACTTTAAAAATCTTGAAGCCTTCTTCTGTGGTATCACAAAAAAAGGACAAAGTATAATTTAAATACTCAATCCGTTTTTCAATCACATAAAACCATCGCTTGTTTATTCAGTACACGAGGATCAACAACTCTCTCATTTTTTGTCTATCGAATATTTTAATTCAAATATAAAATAACATAAAAAGTTAGGTTTTGATGATTTGAATATAAGCAACCTAGCACTATACTCCTTGATAAATATGTGCCACTATTTAGCTTATAATCATTACAACATGAGTACAAATTTGCTTTGATAGTTTTCGATCTCTCCTTGAATATTTGGAGTTGATAGGTAAATAAATGGTACTGAGAAGATTAATTTTTATAAATTAAGACCTCTTACAGGTAGTATACAAATGCTCCAAGGCCACTTCCTACGTGGCACCATTTGTATTATTTCAAGTTTAGCTCGGTGGATTAGTTTTTGATCCTCTGTTAACTAAGTTCTAATTTTCGATTGTCCAAGCATCTAGAATTCTCAATTCTCAATCCATGTACAATTGAGAAAATTTCCTAATGTTTGGTTTCCCCCTTTCATCTTCTTTCACTACTGGATTCGCGCTGTTTACCCACGAAATATTAGCGACGACCCGTAATTCGCCGCTAATTTTTCGAAATTACCGACCATAAATTCTTCTCGGCGAAGAAACAGGCGTCGTTAAATAGCGACAAAGGTATTCGTCGTAATTTAATTGTATTTCGTCGCTGATTTATTTTTATTTTTTTTGAATTTCTTTAATTGCCGATCTGTCGTCGCTATCTTAGCGACACGTGTTTTCGTCGTTATTTTGAAGATTAGCGACGACACGTCTTTGTTTAACGACGACCCGTAATTCGTCGCTAATATTAAATCCTATTTAATGGAGACAGCAGGTTTTTAACACTCAAAACACACAAAACACCCAAAAAAATCCTCCGATTTTCTCCCAAAAACACAACTAAATTCTTTTTTTTATTTGTAATTGCTTCTCCACTTCATCTTGCATCATTCTTGGTTCAATAATCAAGGTGGGGCTCCATTAATATCATCTTTCATCACACAATTTAAGGTAATAATTGCATGAAATTCACCTTTTAATTTTTTTTTTTTGAATTCTAATTGTGTTTTATTCTTTCTATATGGTTTTATTAGGTGAATTAATAAAACTTTCTTGGTGGGGAATTAACATCACTCTTCAATTTATCCATCCAATTCAAGTTATTTCCATTAAATTTCATGCTTTTTAATTTTTTTATTTATTTGATTATATTAGCAAGTTGATATAACACATGATTAGGTTAATGAATTAAATATTTGTTGGTTGATTATGCATGTGTTGTGTGAATTTATATTTTGTGCTCATATATTTTTACTTGTTTATTTAATTTTTTTTTATATATTCATTCATTTAATGGTTTGTAATATTTATTCATTTAATGGTTTGTAATTTATATTCATTCAATGGTTTGTAATATTTATTCATTCAATGAGTTTGTAATTTTTTTATTTTGTTTATTGTGTTGTAATTTTTATTCATTTTATTCATTGGGTTGTAATAATTATGTATTTTATTTTTTTATATTAATGTAGTCACATAGTTTACTCAAATTGTTGTTAGGAGATGACATCGAGTTCGGACATGAGTATCGATAAGAGTTGGATCGAATTGACGAATGTGTTAGATGGTGAATATATTTATGTGGTTTATAAATTTATCGATTTTGCTAAGAAAAGTAGAGGTTATACCGGTTACTTGTCTTGCCCGTGTAAGAAGTGTAATAATTTTTGTCGATTAAAAACTGAAGTTGTTATGGCCCACCTTCTAAGAGAGGGATTTAACCATGATTATAAGGTTTGGACAAAACACGGTGAGGAGGAGATACAATCACATACACCCCCTGCAAGTAAAGATCCAATTATAGTAAATGAAATTCAGCATGTTTATGACGATGTGAGACAGAGTTACGATGTTGGTGGACATCGGGAGACACCGAGATGAGAGATGCACATATTCCAAGTCGAAGCAGTTTTGACACATTGTTCGAAGAATTGGAGACAGAATTATTTCCTGGTTGTAAATCGATGAGTTCGTTGAATTTCATTGCCAAGCTAATGCACGTAAAAGTAAAGAACAAATGGACTAACACCTCATTCACCGAGCTATTGGAGTTGTTGGGTCGTATTTTGCCTAAACCTCACAATTTGCCCGATTCTTATGAAGCATGCAACAAGAAGTTGAAAAGTTTGGGTATGGGGTATATTACCATCGACGTTTGTTTGAACGATTGTGTTATTTATTACAAAGAAAACAAAGACCTCGATAATTGTCCAGTTTGTAGCGAGTCTAGATGGGACCCAAAGAAGGGTATCAAAGTACCGCATAAGAAGCTTCGATACTTTCCGATTGCTCCTAGATTACAGCGACTATACGCTTCAAAGCACACCGCTGAAGACATGATTTGGCACCATACCGGTAACAGTGCCGATCCGGATGTGTTGCGTCATCCGGTTGATGGTGATAGTTGGAAGAGATTTGCAGCACTACATCCTGATTTTGCTAGCGAACCTCGTAACGTATATCTGGGTCTTGGAATCGACGGGTTTTGTCCTTTCTCTATGCAGAACAACTCGTACAGCATGTGGCCAGTCATATTAACCGGTTATAACTTGCCACCGTGGGTATGCATGAAGGAAACCACATTCCAACTTTGTTTGTTGATTCCGGGACCCCGTTCACCCGGTAAGGACATGGATGTCTTTTTTCGTCCTGTTATAGATGAGTTGGAAGAGTTGTGGAATAAAGGCATCGTTATGTATGATGCCCACAAGAAAGAAGAGTTTACGATGAAGGTTTGTTTGTTGTCTACCACTAATGATTTCCCTGCTAGGTCATACACTTCGGGATGGTCGGGTCAAGGTTACAAAGCTTGTCCCAAATGCATGGATCATACTCCGTCATTGAGTGTGAAGAAAGGGATTGTCTACTTTGACCATAGACGTTGGTTACCTACCGGACATCGATTTAGAATCGAAAATGTTTTGTACAGTAAGAAATCCGATTATAGGGGCCCATTGAAGAAATATAGTCCTGCAAATATTCAGACACAGTTAGATGGGCTTCCCATTGTGTTTCCCGGTAAACACAAGGATTTTGGGGGAAAGATCGTGAAGCAAGATGTTAACGGCGATTCAATTGGAAGAAAAAGAGTATTTTCTATCGTTTACCTTATTGGTCCGAGAACTTGTTGAAACATAACATTGACGTTATGCATTGCGAGAAAAACGTGTGTGATGCTCTTCTCGGTACAGTTATAGGTCTTGATGGGAAAGTTAACAAAGATAACGTGAAAGCGAGAATGGATCTTAAGGAATTGAAGATTAGAAAATAATTGTGGTTGACTGAGAGAAATGGTAAACAAATATTGGAACGGGGAAAGTACACTTTAACACCGGAAAAGCGGACTATATTTCTTAACTGGCTGAAGGCACAGAAGTTTCTGGACGGTTTCGCATCTAGTATGAGAAACAATGTTCAAAGTGATACGGGAAAGATTATCGCATGAAATCTCACGACTGTCACGTGATGATGCAATATCTTTTCGTGGCTAGTCTCCCCGGGCTTATTAAAGACAAAGCGATTAGTGATGTGTTTATTGGGTTAGCGAATGTGTTTAGAGTCGTTTGCAATAAAAATCTAAGCAGGAAAGAGTTAGAATCGGGAAAGAAGAAAGTGGTTGAAGTTATGTGTAGGCTGGAAATGATTTTGCCTCCCGCGTTTTTTGATATAATGATCCACTTGGTGATACACTTATACGATGAAGCATTGCTAGGGGGGCCGGTCCAAATGCGGTGGATGTACCCATTTGAAAGGTATTTGAAAAAGTTGAAAGAGTATATTCGAAATCCAGCTAGACTTTTCTGTCATAGACGGCACTTGGAATTTCGTAGGCTAGTATAGCAAACACGTGGGTCAGGTGGTAGGTAATGCTGTTCGAGAGGCTGTTCCCCCGTGCTACAAATCATGGTCAGATGTCCCCGTCCATAACAAAGGGGTAATTATGCAGCGACTGCAACAGTCTTTCGATTTGGAGGAGTGGAGGAGGAGAGACGATTGGGAAGAGATCATTAAGAGGTTGAATACGATGACTTCTGGAGCCTACAGGCGATGGAAGTCGGATTTGAAGAACGGCTACTACTACACAGGTGAAGTTCCACCAGATGTTGACCCGGTGATTTGGGAGGCGACGAAGAAGATATTGGCTGAAGTGGCGAAACAGGTAGAAAAAAATAATTTATTAATTATTTTATACATTTTTTTTAATTAATTTTATAACTATTTCTTTTTTATTTGTAACAGAGTCAGGCTGATATAAACAAGAAGAATCGAGAGCAGCAGACAGTTCCGAGCAAGGCGGGGTCAAGGAACTGGTCCCAGACTCGGGAGGTGATTATTGAGGTATTAGTTTTAAAAATTAAAATTTAATTTAATTGTTAACTAATTAATATTTGTTATTGTATACTGTCCAGGGGAAGCTGAAGACGGTGACGAAAGATTCGTTGACTTTTTTGGATGACGAGACCCAGGAGGAGATGGAGCTTCCTCCTTTAAGCGGCTATTTCGACCACCTATCGTACGATGCAGCTACAGATAGCTGGCGTGACCAGCGTTTGGAGAAAGCTAGTGTAAGTCTTTTTTTTAAAAATTGATTTAAATTTATTTTTTATTTTAAATTTATTTTTTTATTAATCTAATTTATTTTTAAATTGAAATCTAATTACAGGGTGTTCTTCGGGAGAAGATGAAGAAGAAGGTTGTGCAGGCCGGAGTGGAGGGTGCTGAAGTTACCATCCAGGAGCAGATGGATGCCATGCTCGAGACAATCATGGAGGTCCTACACCCACCCAAGACTAAATACAGGGTGCCTACCATTGGCCCGGTCTTGAAACGATCCAGGACTCCTACACAGCCGGACAGGGAGAACGTGGAGCTGCTTAAGGCGATTCTGGCTGGGATGAACGAGCTTCGTGCGGCTCAAAATCTTGCACCTATATCGGATCCGTCCTCCACATCACCCGGGCCCACAACTTCTTCTAGTCGGCCGAGTCAACCCCCGAGCATGGCAGACACTCTCTTCGAGGCATTAAACGGGATGAGAATCGCCCAAGGAATGCAGCCGATCAGAAAACCCGGGCCCACTAGGGAAGAGAGACGAGATGAAGAGAGACGAGATGAGGAGAGAGGAGAAGATGAAGAAGATCACCATTTAAGTGATGATTAAGTTATCTTTTTTTTTTTAATTTGGTTAGTTTGTATGTTTAAGACTTTATTTATTTCCGTATGTTTGACTTTGACTTTGACTTTGACTCGTTTGATGTTGACTTTATTTCATGTTTATTATTTGAATCGAATTATCGTATTTTATATGTATTTTTGGATTTTTATTTATTTATAATTTTGCCATTATATTTAAAATCAAAATAATAATAAAGACTACAATTTAAATAATAAAAAATGAAATTTAAATAATAAGCAATAAAATTTAAATAAAAATAACAATTATACAAAAAAAATAAAAATTATGAATAGCGACGACAATTGCATCGTCGCTAACAAATAAATAAAATAAATAAATAATGATTTTCGACAAAATTAAAAAAAATTAAAAAATAATAGTGACGACAACTCTGTCGCTAATATTTCGTCGTTAGATGAATAAAAAAAGAAAATTCAATTAATAAATTATCGATTAAAATTTAAAGAAAAACTAATTAAGAAATTAGCGACGGCCTTTTGTCGCTAATCTGTCGTCGCTAATCTGTTAATTTCCCGACGCCAGGCCTCGTGGTTAAACGTCTGAGTAATTAGGGATGAAATCACAATTATTCGTCGCTAATCTCAAAATAGCGAAGCCGGGCTAAAGACGACAGTTTAGCACGAAATTTCGTCGCGAAACGAAATTAGCGACGAAAACACCATGTTTCGCGACGACAAGTGTCGTCGCGAGACCCCGCGATTCCAGTAGTGCTCCACTGACATATCTTATTTTTAGTGGGTCAATTTCAATCATTTGATAAAGTGAAAAAATAGAAATTATTTTGCTTGATGAGGAAAAATTCCAAAAGATAGTCATATTGTTGTCGGTTTGTATAATTAATTCAAATTTCATGTTGTAGTTTTTAAATTACCATGGTGGAGACCTAAACTTCTTGATCTTCAAAAGGAGAACAATTCTTATCAAATGTATATATGAGATAAATAAAAATAATATTCATCTATCATAATACTACTAATTGACTGGTTATTCTTAATTTATGATGAGGTTAAAAAATATGCATTCACTTTTCCGTGTTCATGTTAGAATTAACTAATAACTACATGATAAGTTAATAAACTGAATGGAAATACAAGCTAACTTTTATATAATTTAAAATTCTTTTTCATAATTAAAGGCCTTCTCTCTATAAATATACTAAGAAACTATAATATTCTTTTGTTAAAAATATAGACTACTGTAAAACTATGTATGTTTGTTAGTTTTTCATGGACGACTTTTAATAATTTATTGTAGGAAATATATTACTATTTTAATATTTTCAAAGGAATCTAGTGATAAACACAATGATTTTTGAATTTATAGATGAAAAAGAATATACAAAACCACACTTTAAATGGTCACCACCTAAAAAAATCAACATATTTACTGAATTTGGTGATATATAGTTTGCACCCATCTCATGCATAATCGTATCTATATCTACGAGCTCGATAAATGTAGTTTCCGCGGATGTGGAGGGTAATGTTATTAAGCTTTAGTTCGTTTCTCATTCATATGCTTAATGATGTCTTCTAACTCGGCTTTCGTTTTAGGTGTCATCTCTCTACCTTGGTTGCTTTTAGATCTCGTTTCAGGAGTAGGGAGAATGCTCATTTTATTTTCTCCAAGAATAGGTAAAACTGCACACAAAAATATATTATTAGTCTTAGGACAGATGCAGTAGAATTAGTTATTTTTCCATCAATAAAGTAATTCATTTATGAAAATTTTATTAAGGAAAAATGAATTTAATTTAGGAATATTATGGATAATAAATATGTCTATAAGGTCAAATTAAACGTAATAGGATCAATTTTGTATTTATATTCGTGAGTATTGTGTTTTCTCGATTATATTATTTGTATTTCTCTTTTAAGATGGACACTTGTCAGGTCTTGTGTTAAATGATTGGCTCAAATTAGTTTATGTACTAGATACTATCAAGTACTTGACCAAGAAGTATTTATAAGATTTATGGTCACACACGATATTTTTTACAAACAGATATTTAAAAAAAAACAACTACAAGTAAAAATAAAAATAAAATTCTAGAGGTACACTAGTTTTTTAGAATTATATGTTCTCATACAATTATATTTTTGGAATTTATTTAAAAAAGCATTATAGTTATCTTAAACTTAAATTGATCAACACGACATATATGCATTAAATCAATTAACCTCTATATACTATATCAGTGAATGATTGTGTAAAGATATTGAATATAATGCATTAAAGTTTACAAGATTGAGGAATGATAACTTACCGTCAAATGCTCCGTTACATTTTGCATAACATACATAACTACAAAATGTGTCACCTCCTCCATTGTTATGGCAGATATTATTGCATTCACTCTCGCAATCAGCTCTGACCTCATGGATTATAATTAGAATAGTTAGAAGTACACACAAACTCATTTTTGTAATGTTTGCCATTTTTCTCTATTCTTTTCTTTTAATTTATATTATTTTGTAGGTGAGTGCATTACTTTATGTAATGGGTTATTTATACATTCAATGGTCATAAAGTCAAAGTTATTTTTATAATGTCAATATATATAATATGGCAAAATTATTTTGAGTCACTTTTAACGTTGAATAAAGCTACAACTATATGAATTTAGACACAATTTGTTATTGATTTCAAACATGACATGTTATATATATTGAATATTATGTGTATTTAAATCTATTTATATTATTGAATGAATTTATCTTCTATGAGCACCACATAAATTAGTCTCCTAAAAGTTGACAAATTGTTTACCTTTCAATGTACACCATTTTATTCCAATACCAATTTTTGCATCCCACAATATCTCCATACGAGGAAATATCAAAGTTAATGTTTTTTTAAATAAGGTTTTTACCATAATTTTTTTCCAAATATTATGCAATTTTTTTCAAACACTTGGTCACATAAACTAAAATATATACCCAACTAGTAGTGAAAATAAATACCAAAATAACATTCAAAACCGAGAAGAATATTATATGTCTTTTATCTTTAAAAAATTCAATACTAGAGTTTATAACAATCAAAATAAGTCATTTCCAAAACACAAAAGAATTATTATAATTTTTTTTCAGCATACATAACCCAACTAGAACAATAAATCAAGTATATTCCTAAAACGAAGGATACATCTACTTTTAAATGTTATAAGTTTTTACAAATATTTTTCTAATAAGGCTAAAATATAATTAGATTCAGTTTTTTTACCTTAATCACATTACTTTTTAATATATTTAAAAATAATAACATCGTCACTTCCATTAAAGTCTCTTGTGAATGTTTTCCTAATATCTATAATTAAATATGATTTTGAGAGTCACGACAATGTTGAATAGCTCATTCATAAAAGGTTAGTAGAATATGATCATAAAGCTTAATTATTGTAAAAATTCTTAGACTTAAGTTATCAATTGATGAATGAAGGAAATTACTTAGTTTATAATCATGCAATTTATTTGCGACAAATAACAATGTGGGTGATAAGCGACATACCATGATGTATAGTTGTTTGAATCCCAGAGGTCTAGTCCATAAACTAAAGTCTATTTGACTCTTAGGATTGTCAAGATATTCCACTTATATATGTATCTCTTCAATGGAGTCAAAACACAATCCAGTTAAAACCACTTAAAAATCTCGAAGCCCTCTTCTGTGTTATCACAAATAAAGGACAAAGTATAATTTAAATAATCAAACCGTTTTTCAATTACATAAAACCATCGCTTGTTTATTCAGTACACGAGGATCAACAACTCTCTCATTTTTTGTCTATGGAATATTTTAATTCAAATATATAATAATAGAAAAAGTTAGGTTTTGATGATTTAAATATAAGCAACCTAGCATTATACTCCTTGATGGATACGTGCCACTATTTAGCTTATAAATCATTACAACATGAGTACAAGTTTGCTTTGTTGTTTACGATCTCTCATTGAAGATTTGGAGTTGATAGGTAAATAAATGGTATTGAGAAGATAAGTTTTAATAAATAAAGACCTCTTACAGGTAGTATACAAATGCTCCAATGGCAAGTTCCTACGTGACACCATTTGTATTATTTCAGGTTTAGCTCGGTGGATCAGTTTTTGATCCTCTGTTGACTAAATTCTAATTTTCGATTGTCCAAGCATTTAGAATTCTCAATTCTCAATCCATGTACAATTGAGAAAATTTTCTAATGTTTGGTTTCCCCCTTTCATCTTCTTCCACTGACAAATCTTATTTTTAGTGGGTCAATTTAAGTCATTTGATAAAGTGAAGAAATAGAAATTATTTTGCTTGATGAGGAAAAATTCCAAAAGATAGTCATATTGTTGTCGGTTTGTATAATTAATTCAAATTCTATGTTGTAGTTTTTAAATTACCTTGGAGGAGACCTAAACTTCTTGATCTTCAAAATGAGAACAATTCTCATCAAATGTATATATGAGATAAATAAAAATAATATTCATCTATTATGATACTACTAATTGACTGGTTATTCTTAATTTATGATGAGGTTAAAAGATAGGCATTCACTTTTCTGTGTTCATGTTAGAATTAACTAATAACTACATGATAAGTTAATAAACTAAATGGAAATACAGGCTAACTTTTATAGAATTTAAAATTCTTTTTCTTAATTAAATGCCGTCTCTCTATAAATATACCAAGAAACTATAGTATTCTTTATTTAAAAATATAAGATCATGAACAACTATGTATGTTTTTAGTTTTTCATGGTCGACTTTTAATAATTTTTTGTAGGAAATATATTACTATTTTATTATTTTCAAAGGAATCTAGTGATAAACACAATGATTTTTGAATTTATAGATAAAAAGAATATACAAAACCACACTTTAAATGGTCACCACCTAAAAAAATCAACATATTTTCTGAATTTGGTGATATATAGTTTACACCCATCTCATGCATAATCGTATCTATATCTACGAGCTCGATAAATGTAGTTTCCGCGGATGTGGAGGGTAATGTTATTAAGCTTTAGTTCGTTTCTCATTCATATGCTTAATGATGTCTTCTAACTCGGCTTTCGTTTTAGGTGTCATCTCTCTACCTTGGTTGCTTTTAGATCTCGTTTCAGGAGTAGGGAGAATGCTCATTTTATTTTCTCCAAGAATAGGTAAAACTGCACACAAAAATATATTATTAGTCTTAGGACAGATGCAGTAGAATTAGTTATTTTTCCATCAATAAAGTAATTCATTTATGAAAATTTTATCAAGGAAAAATGAATTTAATTTAGGAATATTATGGATAATAAATATGTCTATAAGGTCAAATTTAACGTAATAGGATCAATTTTGTATTTATATTCGTGAGTATTGTGTTTTCTCGATTATATTATTTGTATTTCTCTTTTAAGATGGACACTTGTCAGGTCTTGTGTTAAATGATTGGCTCAAATTATTTTTTGTACTAGATACTATCAAGTACTTGACCAAGAAGTATTTATAAGATTTATGGTCACACACGATATTTTTTACAAACAAATATTTAAAAAAAAAAACTACAAGTAAAAATAAAAATAAAATTCTAGAGGTACACTAGTTTTTTAGAATTATATGTTCTCATACAATTATATTTTTGAATTTATTTAAAAAAGCATTATAGTTATCTTAAACTTAAATTGATCAACACGACATATATGCATAAAATCAATTAACCTCTATATACTATATCAGTGAATGATTGTGTAAAGATATTGAATATAATGCATTAAAGTTTACAAGATTGAGGAATGATAACTTACCGTCAAATGCTCCGTTACATTTTGCATAACATACATAACTACAAAATGTGTCACCTCCTCCATTGTTATGACAGATATTATTGCATTCACTCTCGCAATCAGCTCTGACGTCATGGATTATAATTAGAACAGTTAGAAGTACACACAAACTCATTTTTGTAATGTTTGCCATTTTTCTCTATTTTTTTCTTTTAATTTATATTATTTTGTAGGTGAGTGCATTATTTATGTAATGGGTTATTTATACATTCAATGGTCATAAAGTCAAAGTTATTTTTATAATGTCAATATATATAATATGGCAAAATTATTTTGAGTCACTTTTAACATCGAATAAAGCTACAACTATTTGAATTTAAACACAATTTGTTATTGATTTCAAACATGACATGTTATATATATTGAATATTATGTGTATTTAAATCTATTTATATTATTGAGTGAATTTATCTTCTATGAGCACCACATAAATTAGTCTCCTAAAAGTTGACCATTTGTTTACCTTTCAATCTATACAATGTTATTCCAATACCAATTTTTGCATCCCACAATATCTCAATACGAGGAAATATCAAAGTTAATTTTTTTTAAATAATTTTTTTACCAAAAAAGTTTTTCAATTATTATACAATATTTTTCAAACACTTGGTCACACAAAACTAAAATATATACCAAACTAGTAGTGAAAATAAATACCAAAATAACATTCAAAACCGAGAAGAATATTATATATCTTTTATCTTTAAAAACATTCAATACTAGAGTTTATAACCATCAAAATAAGTCACTTCCAAAACGCAAAAGAATTATTATAATTTTGTTTCAGCATACATAACCCAACTAGAACAATAAATCAAGTATATTCCTAAAAAGAAGGAGACGTCTACTATTAAGTGTTATAAGTTTTTACAAATATGTTTCTAATAAGGCTAAAATATAATTATATTCAGTTTTTTACCTTAATCAAGTTACTTTTTAATATATTTAAAAATAATAGCAGTCACTTCCATTAAAGTCTCTTGTGAATGTTTTCCTAATATCTATAATTAAATATGATTTTGAGAGTCACGGCAGTGTTTAATAGCTCATTCATAAAAGGTTAGTAGAATATGAACAAAAAGCTTAATTATTGTAGAAAGTCTTAGACTTATGTTATCAATTGATGAATGAAGGAAATTACTAAGTTTATAATCATGCAATTTATTTGCGACAAATAATACTGTGGGTGATAAGCGACATATCATGATGTATAGTGGTTTAAATCCCAGAGGTCTAGTCCATGAACTAAAGTCTATTTGACTCTTAGGAATGTCAAGATATTCCACTTATATATGTATCTCTTCAACAGAGCCAAAACACAATCCAGTTAAAACCACTTTAAAAATCTTGAAGTCTTCTTCTGTGTTATCACAAAAAAAGGACAAAGTATAATTAAAATACTCAAACCATCGCTTGTTTATTCAGTACACGAGGATCAACAACTCTCTCATTTTTTGTCTATGGAATATTTTGATTCAAATATATAATAATAGAAAAAGTTAGGTTTTGATGATTTTATTATAAGCAACCTAGCACTATGCTCCTTGATGGATATGTGCAATTATTTAGCTTATAAATCATTACAACATGAGTACAAGTTTGCTTTGATAGTTTACGATCTCTCCTTGAAGATTTGGAGTTGATAGGTAAATAAATGGTATTGAGAAGATAAGTTTTAATAAATAAATACCTCTTACAGGTAGTATACAAATGCTCCAATGGTCAGTTCCTACGTGACACCATTTGTATTATTTCAGGTTTAGCTCGGTGGATCAGTTTTTGATCCTCTGTTGACTATATTCTAATTTTCGATTGTCGAAGCATTTAGAATAATTCTCAATTCTCAATCCATGTACAATTGAGAAAATTTCCTAATGTTTGGTTTCCCCCTTTCATCTTCTTCCACTGACAAATCTTATTTTTAGTGGGTCAATTTAAGACATTTGATAAAGTGAAGAAATAGAAATTATTTTGCTTGATGAGGAAAAATTCCAAAAGATAGTCATATTGTTGTCGGTTTGTATAATTAATTCAAATTCTATGTTGTAGTTTTTAAATTACCTTGGAGGAGACCTAAACTTCTTGATCTTCAAAATGAGAACAATTCTCATCAAATGTATATATGAGATAAATAAAAATAATATTCATCTATTATGATACTACTAATTGACTGGTTATTCTTAATTTATGATGAGGTTAAAAAATAGGCATTCACTTTTCTCTGTTCATGTTAGAATTAACTAATAACTACATGATAAGTTAATAAACTAAATGGAAATACATGCTACCTTTTATAGAATTTAAAATTCTTTTTCTTAATTAAATGCCGTCTCTCTATAAATATACCAAGAAACTATAGTATTCTTTATTTCAAAATATAAGATCATGAACAACTATGTATGTTTTTAGTTTTTCATGGTCGACTTTTAATAATTTTTTGTAAGAAATATATTACTATTTTAATATTTTCAAAGGAATCTAGTGATAAACACAATGATTTTTGAATTTATAGATAAAAAGAATATACAAAACCACACTTTAAATGGTCACCACCTAAAAAAATCAACATATTTACTGAATTTGGTGATATATAGTTTGCACCCATCTCATGCATAATCGTATCTATAGCTACGAGCTCGATAAATGTGATTTCCGCGGATGTGGAGGGTAATGTTATTAAACTTTAGTTCGTTTCTCATTCATATGCTTAATGATGTCTTCTAACTCGGCTTTCGTTTTAGGTGTCATCTCTCTACCTTGGTTGCTTTTAGATCTCGTTTCAGGAGTAGGGAGAATGCTCATTTTATTTTCTCCAAGAATAGGTAAAACTGCACACAAAAATATATTATTAGTCCTAGGATAGATGCAGTAGAATTAGTTATTTTTCCATCAGTAAAATAATTCATTTATGAAAATTTAATCAAGAAAAAATGAATTTAATTTAGGAATATTATGGATAATAAATATGTCTATAAGGTCAAATTTAACGTAATAGGATCAATTTTGTATTTATATTCGTGAGTATTGTGTTTTCTCGATTATATTATTTGTATTTCTCTTTTAAGATGGACACTTGTCAGGTCTTGTGTTAAATGATTGGCTCAAATTATTTTATGTACTAGATACTATCAAGTACTTGACCAAGAAGTATTTATAAGATTTATGGTCACACACGATATTTTTTACAAACAGATATTTAAAAAAAACAACTACAAGTAAAAATAAAAATAAAATTCTAGAGGTACACTAGTTTTTTAGAATTATATGTTCTCATACAATTATATTTTTGAATTTATTTAAAAAAGCATTATAGTTATCTTAAACTTAAATTGATCAACACGACATATATGCATTAAATCAATTAACCTCTATATACTATATCAGTGAATGATTGTGTAAAGATATTGAATATAATGCATTACAGTTTACAAGATTGAGGAATGATAACTTACCGTCAAATGCTCCGTTACATTTTGCGTAACATACATAACTACAAAATGTGTCACCTCCTCCATTGTTATGGCAGATATTATTGCATTCACTCTCGCAATCAGCTCTGACCTCATGGCTTATAATTAAAGCAGTTAGAAGTACACACAAACTTATTTTTGTAATGTTTGCCATTTTTCTCTATTCTTTTCTTTTAAATTTTATTATTTTGTAGGTGAGTGCATTACTTTATGTAATGGGTTATTTATACATTCAATGGTCATAAAGTCAAAGTTATTTTTATAATGTCAACATATATAATATGGCAAAATTATTTTGAGTCACTTTTAACGTTGAATAAAGCTACAACTATTTGAATATAAACACAATTTGTTATTGATTTCAAACATGACATGTTATATATATAGAATATTATGTGTATTTAAATCTATTTATATTATTGAATGAATTTATCTTCTATGAGCACCACATAAATTAGTCTCCTAAAAGTTGACCATTTGTTTACCTTTCAATGTATACCATGTTATTCCAATACCAATTTTTGCATCCCACAATATCTCCATACGAGGAAATATCAAAGTTAATTTTTTTTAAATAATTTTTTTACCAAAAAAGTTTTTCAATTATTATACAATATTTTTCAAACACTTGGTCACACAAAACTAAAATATATACCCAACTAGTAGTGAAAATAAATACCAAAATAACATTCAAAACCGAGAAGAATATTATATATCTTTTATCTTTAAAAACATTCAATACTAGAGTTTATAACCATCAAAATAAGTCACTTCCAAAACGCAAAAGAATTATTATAATTTTGTTTCAGCATACATAACCCAACTAGAACAATAAATCAAGTATATTCCTAAAAAGAAGGAGACGTCTACTTTTAAGTGTTATAAGTTTTTACAAATATGTTTCTAATAAGGCTAAAATATAATTATATTCAGTTTTTTACCTTAATCAAGTTACTTATTAATATATTTAAAAATAATAACATAGTCACTTCCATTAAAGTCTCTTGTGAATGTTTTCCTAATATCTATAATTAAATATGATTTTGAGAGTCGCGGCAGTGTTTAATAGCTCATTCATAAAAGGTTAGTAGAATATGAACAAAAAGCTTAATTATTGTAGAAAGTCTTAGACTTATGTTATGATGAATGAAGGAAATTACTTAGTTTATAATCATGCAATTTATTTGCGACAAATAACACTGTGGGTGATAAGCGACATATCATGATGTATAGTGGTTTGAATCCCAGAGGTCTAGTCCATGAACTAAAGTCTATTTGACTCTTAGGATTGTCAAGATATTCCACTTATATATGTATCTCTTCAACAGAGCCAAAACACAATCCAGTTAAAACCACTTTAAAAATCTTGAAGTCTTCTTCTGTGTTATCACAAAAAAAGGACAAAGTATAATTAAAATACTCAAACCATCGCTTGTTTATTCAGTACACGAGGATCAACAACTCTCTCATTTTTTGTCTATGGAATATTTTGATTCAAATATATAATAATAGAAAAAGTTAGGTTTTGATGATTTTATTATAAGCAACCTAGCACTATGCTCCTTGATGGATATGTGCAATTATTTAGCTTATAAATCATTACAACATGAGTACAAGTTTGCTTTGATAGTTTACGATCTCTCCTTGAAGATTTGGAGTTGATAGGTAAATAAATGGTATTGAGAAGATAAATTTTAACAAATAAAGACCTCTTACAGGTAGTATACAAATGCTCCAATGGTCAGTTCCTACGTGACACCATTTGTATTATTTGTATTATTTCAGGTTTAGCTCGGTGGATCAGTTTTTGATCCTCTGTTGACTAAATTCTAATTTTCGATTGTCCAAGCATCTAAAATTCTCAATTCTCAATCCATGTACAATTGAGAAAATTTCCTCATGTTTGGTTTCCCCCTTTCATCTTCTTCCACTGACAAATTTTATTTTTAGTGGGTCAATTTCAATCCTTTGGTAAAATGAAGAAATATAAATTATTTTGCTTGATGAGGAAATATTCCTAAAGAAAGTCATATTGTTGTCGGTTTGTATAATTAATTCAAATTCTATGTTGTAGTTTCTAAATTACCATGGAGGAGACCTAAACTTCTTGATATTCAAAATGAGAACAATTCTCATCAAATGTATATATGAGATAAATAAAAATAATATTCATCTATTACGATACTACTAATTGCCTGGTTATGCTTAATTTATGATGAGGTTAAAAATTAGGCATTCACTTTTCTCTGTTCATGTTAGAATTAACTAATAACTACATGATAAGTTAATAAACTAAATGGAAATACATGCTACCTTTTATAGAATTTAAAATTCTTTTTCTTAATTAAATGCCGTCTCTCTATAAATATACCAAGAAACTATAGTATTCTTTATTTAAAAATATAAGATCATGAACAACTATGTATGTTTTTAGTTTTTCATGGTCGACTTTTAATAATTTTTTGTAAGAAATATATTACTATTTTAATATTTTCAAAGGAATCTAGTGATAAACACAATGATTTTTGAATTTATAGATAAAAAGAATATACAAAACCACACTTTAAATGGTCACCACCTAAAAAAATCAACATATTTACTGAATTTGGTGATATATAGTTTGCACCCATCTCATGCATAATCGTATCTATATCTACGAGCTCGATAAATGTAGTTTCCGCGGATGTGGAGGGTAATGTTATTAAGCTTTAGTTCGTTTCTCATTAATATGCTTAATGATGTCTTCTAACTCGGCTTTCGTTTTAGGTGTCATCTCTCTACCTTGGTTGCTTTTAGATCTCGTTTCAGGAGTAGGGAGAATGCTCATTTTATTTTCTCCAAGAATAGGTAAAACTGCACACAAAAATATATTATTAGTCCTAGGATAGATGCAATAGAATTAGTTATTTTTCCATCAGTAAAATAATTCATTTATGAAAATTTAATCAAGAAAAAATGAATTTAATTTAGGAATATTATGGATAATAAATATGTCTATATGGTCAAATTTAACGTAATAGGATCAATTTTGTATTTATATTCGTGAGTATTGTGTTTTCTCGATTATATTATTTGTATTTCTCTTTTAAGATGGACACTTGTCAGGTCTTGTGTTAAATGATTGGCTCAAATTATTTTATGTACTAGATACTATCAAGTACTTGACCAAGAAGTATTTATAAGATTTATGGTCACACACGATATTTTTTACAAACAGATATTTAAAAAAAAACAACTACAAGTAAAAATAAAAATAAAATTCTAGAGGTACACTAGTTTTTTAGAATTATATGTTCTCATACAATTATATTTTTGAATTTATTTAAAAAAGCATTATAGTTATCTTAAACTTAAATTGATCAACACGACATATATGCATTAAATCAATTAACCTCTATATACTATATCAGTGAATGATTGTGTAAAGATATTGAATATAATGCATTACAGTTTACAAGATTGAGGAATGATAACTTACCGTCAAATGCTCCGTTACATTTTGCGTAACATACATAACTACAAAATGTGTCACCTCCTCCATTGTTATGGCAGATATTATTGCATTCACTCTCGCAATCAGCTCTGACCTCATGGCTTATAATTAAAGCAGTTAGAAGTACACACAAACTTATTTTTGTAATGTTTGCCATTTTTCTCTATTCTTTTCTTTTAAATTTTATTATTTTGTAGGTGAGTGCATTACTTTATGTAATGGGTTATTTATACATTCAATGGTCATAAAGTCAAAGTTATTTTTATAATGTCAACATATATAATATGGCAAAATTATTTTGAGTCACTTTTAACGTTGAATAAAGCTACAACTATTTGAATATAGACACAATTTGTTATTGATTTCAAACATGACATGTTATATATATTGAATATTATGTGTATTTAAATCTATTTATATTATTGAATGAATTTATCTTCTATGAGCACCACATAAATTAGTCTCCTAAAAGTTGACCATTTGTTTACCTTTCAATGTATACCATGTTATTCCAATACCAATTTTTGCATCCCACAATATCTCCATACGAGGAAATATCAAAGTTAATTTTTTTTAAATAATTTTTTTACCAAAAAAGTTTTTCAATTATTATACAATATTTTTCAAACACTTGGTCACACAAAACTAAAATATATACCCAACTAGTAGTGAAAATAAATACCAAAATAACATTCAAAACCGAGAAGAATATTATATATCTTTTATCTTTAAAAACATTCAATACTAGAGTTTATAACCATCAAAATAAGTCACTTCCAAAACGCAAAAGAATTATTATAATTTTGTTTCAGCATACATAACCCAACTAGAACAATAAATCAAGTATATTCCTAAAAAGAAGGAGACGTCTACTTTTAAGTGTTATAAGTTTTTACAAATATGTTTCTAATAAGGCTAAAATATAATTATATTCAGTTTTTTACCTTAATCAAGTTACTTATTAATATATTTAAAAATAATAACATAGTCACTTCCATTAAAGTCTCTTGTGAATGTTTTCCTAATATCTATAATTAAATATGATTTTGAGAGTCGCGGCAGTGTTTAATAGCTCATTCATAAAAGGTTAGTAGAATATGAACAAAAAGCTTAATTATTGTAGAAAGTCTTAGACTTATGTTATGATGAATGAAGAAAATTAATTAGTTTATAATCATGCAATTTATTTGCGACAAATAACACTGTGGGTGATAAGCGACATATCATGATGTATAGTGGTTTGAATCCCAGAGGTCTAGTCCATGAACTAAAGTCTATTTGACTCTTAGGATTGTCAAGATATTCCACTTATATATGTATCTCTTCAACAGAGCCAAAACACAATCCAGTTAAAACCACTTTAAAAATCTTGAAGTCTTCTTCTGTGTTATCACAAAAAAAGGACAAAGTATAATTAAAATACTCAAACCATCGCTTGTTTATTCAGTACACGAGGATCAACAACTCTCTCATTTTTTGTCTATGGAATATTTTGATTCAAATATATAATAATAGAAAAAGTTAGGTTTTGATGATTTTATTATAAGCAACCTAGCACTATGCTCCTTGATGGATATGTGCAATTATTTAGCTTATAAATCATTACAACATGAGTACAAGTTTGCTTTGATAGTTTACGATCTCTCCTTGAAGATTTGGAGTTGATAGGTAAATAAATGGTATTGAGAAGATAAATTTTAACAAATAAAGACCTCTTACAGGTAGTATACAAATGCTCCAATGGTCAGTTCCTACGTGACACCATTTGTATTATTTGTATTATTTCAGGTTTAGCTCGGTGGATCAGTTTTTGATCCTCTGTTGACTAAATTCTAATTTTCGATTGTCCAAGCATCTAAAATTCTCAATTCTCAATCCATGTACAATTGAGAAAATTTCCTCATGTTTGGTTTCCCCCTTTCATCTTCTTCCACTGACAAATTTTATTTTTAGTGGGTCAATTTCAATCCTTTGGTAAAATGAAGAAATATAAATTATTTTGCTTGATGAGGAAATATTCCTAAAGAAAGTCATATTGTTGTCGGTTTGTATAATTAATTCAAATTCTATGTTGTAGTTTCTAAATTACCATGGAGGAGACCTAAACTTCTTGATATTCAAAATGAGAACAATTCTCATCAAATGTATATATGAGATAAATAAAAATAATATTCATCTATTACGATACTACTAATTGCCTGGTTATGCTTAATTTATGATGAGGTTAAAAATTAGGCATTCACTTTTCTGTGTTCATGTTAGAATTAACTAATAACTACATGATAAGTTAATAAACTAAATGGAAATACATGCTAACTTTTATAGAATTTAAAATTCTTTTTCTTAATTAAATGCCGTCTCTCTATAAATATACTAAGAAACTATAGTATTCTTTATTTAAAAATATAAGATCATGTACAACTATGTATGTTTTTAGTTTTTCATGGTCGACTTTTAATAATTTTTTGTAGGAAATATATTACTATTTTAATATTTTCAAAGGAATCTAGTGATAAACACAATGATTTTTGACTTTGTAGATAAAAAGAATATACAAAAACACACTTTAAATGGTCACCACCTAAAAAAATCAACATATTTACTGAATTTGGTGATATATAGTTTGCACCCATCTCATGCATAATCGTATCTATAGCTACGAGCTCGATAAATGTGATTTCCGCGGATGTGGAGGGTAATGTTATTAAGCTTTAGTTCGTTTCTCATTCATATGCTTAATGATGTCTTCTAACTCGGCTTTCGTTTTAGGTGTCATCTCTCTACCTTGGTTGCTTTTAGATCTCGTTTCAGGAGTAGGGAGAATGCTCATTTTATTTTCTCCAAGAATAGGTAAAACTGCACACAAAAATATATTATTAGTCCTAGGACAGATGCAGTAGAATTAGTTATTTTTCCATCAGTAAAATAATTCATTTATGAAAATTTAATCAAGGAAAAATGAATTTAATTTAGGAATATTATGGATAATAAATATGTCTATAAGGTCAAATTTAACGTAATAGGATCAATTTTGTATTTATATTCGTGAGTATTGTGTTTTCTCGATTATATTACTTGTATTTCTCTTTTAAGATGGACACTTGTCAGGTCTTGTGTTAAATGATTGGCTCAAATTATTTTTTGTACTAGATACTATCAAGTACTTGACCAAGAAGTATTTATAAGACTTATGGTCACACACGATATTTTTTACAAACAGATATTTAAAAAAACAACTACAAGTAAAAATAAAAATAAAATTCTAGAGGTACACTAGTTTTTTAGAATTATATGTTCTCATACAATTATATTTTTGAATTTATTTAAAAAAGCATTATAGTTATCTTAAACTTAAATTGATCAACACGACATATATGCATTAAATCAATTAACCTCTATATACTATATCAGTGAATGATTGTGTAAAGATATTGAATATAATGCATTAAAGTTTACAAGATTGAGGAATGATAACTTACCGTCAAATGCTCCGTTACATTTTGCGTAACATACATAACTACAAAATGTGTCACCTCCTCCATTGTTATGGCAGATATTATTGCATTCACTCTCGCAATCAGCTCTGACCTCATGGCTTATAATTAAAGCAGTTAGAAGTACACACAAACTTATTTTTGTAATGTTTGCCATTTTTCTCTATTCTTTTCTTTTAAATTTTATTATTTTGTAGGTGAGTGCATTACTTTATGTAATGGGTTATTTATACATTCAATGGTCATAAAGTCAAAGTTATTTTTATAATGTCAACATATATAATATGGCAAAATTATTTTGAGTCACTTTTAACGTTGAATAAAGCTACAACTATTTGAATATAGACACAATTTGTTATTGATTTCAAACATGACATGTTATATATATTGAATATTATGTGTATTTAAATCTATTTATATTATTGAATGAATTTATCTTCTATGAGCACCACATAAATTAGTCTCCTAAAAGTTGACCATTTGTTTACCTTTCAATGTATACCATGTTATTCCAATACCAATTTTTGCATCCCACAATATCTCCATACGAGGAAATATCAAAGTTAATTTTTTTTAAATAATTTTTTTACCAAAAAAGTTTTTCAATTATTATACAATATTTTTCAAACACTTGGTCACACAAACCTAAAATATATACCCAACTAGTAGTGAAAATAAATACCAAAATAACATTTAAAACCGAGAAGAATATTATATATCTTTTATCTTTAAAAACATTCAATACTAGAGTTTATAACCATCAAAATAAGTCACTTCCAAAACGCAAAAGAATTATTATAATTTTGTTTCAGCATACATAACCCAACTAGAACAATAAATCAAGTATATTCCTAAAAAGAAGGAGACGTCTACTTTAAGTGTTATAAGTTTTTACAAATATGTTTCTAATAAGGCTAAAATATAATTATATTCAGTTTTTTACCTTAATCAAGTTACTTATTAATATATTTAAAAATAATAACATAGTCACTTCCATTAAAGTCTCTTGTGAATGTTTTCCTAATATCTATAATTAAATATGATTTTGAGAGTCACGGCAGTGTTTAATAGCTCATTCATAAAAGGTTAGTAGAATATGAATAAAAAGCTTAATTATTGTAGAAAGTCTTAGACTTATGTTATCAATTGATGAATGAAGGAAATTACTTAGTTTATAATCATGCAATTTATTTGCGACAAATAACACTGTGGGTGATAAGCGACATATCATGATGTATAGTGGTTTGAATCCCAGAGGTCTAGTCCATGAACTAAAGTCTATTTGACTCTTAGGATTGTCAAGATATTCCACTTATATATGTATCTCTTCAACAGAGCCAAAACACAATCCAGTTAAAACCACTTTAAAAATCTTGAAGTCTTCTTCTGTGTTATCACAAAAAAAGGACAAAGTATAATTAAAATACTCAAACCATCGCTTGTTTATTCAGTACACGAGGATCAACAACTCTCTCATTTTTTATCTATCGAATATTTTAATTCGAATATATAATAATAGAAAAAGTTAGGTTTTGATGATTTTATTATAAGCAACCTAACACTATACTCCTTGATGGATATGTGCAATTATTTAGCTTATAAATCATTACAACATGAGTACAAGTTTGCTTTGATAGTTTTCGATCTCTCCTTGAAGATTTGGAGTTGATAGGTAAATAAATGGTATTGAGAAGATAAATTTTAACAAATAAAGACCTCTTACAGGTAGTATACAAATGCTCCAATGGTCAGTTCCTAGGTGACACCATTTGTATTATTTGTATTATTTCAGGTTTAGCTCGGTGGATCAGTTTTTGATCCTCTGTTGACTAAATTCTAATTTTCGATTGTCCAAGCATCTAAAATTCTCAATTCTCAATCCATGTACAATTGAGAAAATTTCCTCATGTTTGGTTTCCCCCTTTCATCTTCTTCCACTGACAAATTTTATTTTTAGTGGGTCAATTTCAATCCTTTGATAAAATGAAGAAATATAAATTATTTTGCTTGATGAGGAAAAAATCCTAAAGAAAGTCATATTGTTGTAGGTTTGTATAATTAATTCAAATTCTATGTTGTAGTTTCTAAATTACCATGGAGGAGACCTAAACTTCTTGATATTCAAAATGAGAACAATTCTCATCAAATGTATATATGAGATAAATAAAAATAATATTCATCTATTACGATACTACTAATTGCCTGGTTATTCTTAATTTATGATGAGGTTAAAAATTAGGCATTCACTTTTTTGTGTTCATGTTAGAATTAACTAATAATTACATGATAAGTTAATAAACTAAATGGAAATACAGGCTAACTTTTATAGAATTTAAAATTCTTTTTCTTAATTAAATGCCGTCTCTCTATAAATATACTAAGAAACTATAGTATTCTTTATTTAAAAATATAAGATCATGTACAACTATGTATGTTTTTAGTTTTTCATGGTCGACTTTTAATAATTTTTTGTAGGAAATATATTACTATTTTAATATTTTCAAAGGAACCTAGTGATAAACACAATGATTTTTGACTTTATAGATAAAAAGAATATACCAAAAACACACTTTAAATGGTCACCACCTAAAAAAATCAACATATTTACTGAATTTGGTGATATATAGTTTGCACCCATCTCATGCATAATCGTATCTATAGCTACGAGCTCGATAAATGTGATTTCCGCGGATGTGGAGGGTAATGTTATTAAACTTTAGTTCGTTTCTCATTCATATGCTTAATGATGTCTTCTAACTCGGCTTTCGTTTTAGGTGTCATCTCTCTACCTTGGTTGCTTTTAGATCTCGTTTCAGGAGTAGGGAGAATGCTCATTTTATTTTCTCCAAGAATAGGTAAAACTGCACACAAAAATATATTATTAGTCCTAGGACAGATGCAGTAGAATTAGTTATTTTTCCATCAGTAAAATAATTCATTTATGAAAATTTAATCAAGGAAAAATGAATTTAATTTAGGAATATTATGGATAATAAATATGTCTATAAGGTCAAATTTAACGTAATAGGATCAATTTTGTATTTATATTCGTGAGTATTGTGTTTTCTTGATTATATTACTTGTATTTCTCTTTTAAGATGGACACTTGTCAGGTCTTGTGTTAAATGATTGGCTCAAATTTTTTTTTGTACTAGATACTATCAAGTACTTGACCAAGAAGTATTTATAAGACTTATAGTCACACACGATATTTTTTACAAACAGATATTTAAAAAAAACAACTACAAGTAAAAATAAAAATAAAATTCTAGAGGTACACTAGTTTTTTAGAATTATATGTTCTCATACAATTATATTTTTGAATTTATTTAAAAAAGCATTATAGTTATCTTAAACTTAAATTGATCAACACGACATATATGCATTAAATCAATTAACCTCTATATACTATATTAGTGAATGATTGTGTAAAGATATTGAATATAATGCATTAAAGTTTACAAGATTGAGGAATGATAACTTACCGTCAAATGCTCCGTTACATTTTGCGTAACATACATAACTACAAAATGTGTCACCTCCTCCATTGTTATGGCAAATATTATTGCATTCACTCTCGCAATCAGCTCTGACCTCATGGCTTATAATTAAAGCAGTTAGAAGTACACACAAACTTATTTTTGTAATGTTTGCCATTTTTCTCTATTCTTTTCTTTTAAATTTTATTATTTTGTAGGTGAGTGCATTACTTTATGTAATGGGTTATTTATACATTCAATGGTCATAAAGTCAAAGTTATTTTTATAATGTCAACATATATAATATGGCAAAATTATTTTGAGTCACTTTTAACGTTGAATAAAGCTACAACTATTTGAATATAGACACAATTTGTTATTGATTTCAAACATGACATGTTATATATATTGAATATTATGTGTATTTAAATCTATTTATATTATTGAATGAATTTATCTTCTATGAGCACCACATAAATTAGTCTCCTAAAAGTTGACCATTTGTTTACCTTTCAATGTATACCATGTTATTCCAATACCAACTTTTGCATCCCACAATATCTCCATACGAGGAAATATCAAAGTTAATTTTTTTTAAATAATTTTTTTACCAAAAAAGTTTTTCAATTATTATACAATATTTTTCAAACACTTAAAATATATACCCAACTAGTAGTGAAAATAAATACCAAAATAACATTCAAAACCGAGAAGAATATTATATATCTTTTATCTTTAAAAACATTCAATACTAGAGTTTATAACCATCAAAATAAGTCACTTCCAAAACGCAAAAGAATTATTATAATTTTGTTTCAGCATACATAACCCAACTAGAACAATAAATCAAGTATATTCCTAAAAAGAAGGAGACGTCTACTTTTAAGTGTTATAAGTTTTTACAAATATGTTTCTAATAAGGCTAAAATATAATTATATTCAGTTTTTTACCTTAATCAAGTTACTTTTTAATATATTTAAAAATAATAACATAGTCACTTCCATTAAAGTCTCTTGTGAATGTTTTCCTAATATCTATAATTAAATATGATTTTGAGAGTCACGGCAGTGTTTAATAGCTCATTCATAAAAGGTTAGTAGAATATGAACAAAAAGCTTAATTATTGTAGAAAGTCTTAGACTTATGTTATCAATTGATGAATGAAGGAAATTACTTAGTTTATAATCATGCAATTTATTTGCGACAAATAACACTGTGGGTGATAAGCGACATATCATGATGTATAGTGGTTTGAATCCCAGAGGTCTAGTCCATGAACTAAAGTCTATTTGACTCTTAGGATTGTCAAGATATTCCACTTATATATGTATCTCTTCAACAGAGCCAAAACACAATCCAGTTAAAACCACTTTAAAAATCTTGAAGTGTTCTTCTGTGTTATCACAAAAAAAGGACAAAGTATAATTAAAATACTCAAACCATCGCTTGTTTATTTAGTACACGAGGATCAACAACTCTCTCATTTTTTATCTATCGAATATTTTAATTCGAATATATAATAATAGAAAAAGTTAGGTTTTGATGATTTTATTATAAGCAACCTAACACTATACTCCTTGATGGATATGTGCAATTATTTAGCTTATAAATCATTACAACATGAGTACAAGTTTGCTTTGATAGTTTTCGATCTCTCCTTGAAGATTTGGAGTTGATAGGTAAATAAATGGTATTGAGAAGATAAATTTTAACAAATAAAGACCTCTTACAGGTAGTATACAAATGCTCCAATGGTCAGTTCCTACGTGACACCATTTGTATTATTTGTATTATTTCAGGTTTAGCTCGGTGGATCAGTTTTTGATCCTCTGTTGACTAAATTCTAATTTTCGATTGTCCAAGCATCTAAAATTTTCAATTCTCAATCCATGTACAATTGAGAAAATTTCCTCATGTTTGGTTTCCCCCTTTCATCTTCTTCCACTGACAAATTTTATTTTTAGTGGGTCAATTTCAATCCTTTGATAAAATGAAGAAATATAAATTATTTTGCTTGATGAGGAAAAATTCCTAAAGAAAGTCATATTGTTGTCGGTTTGTATAATTAATTCAAATTCTATGTTGTAGTTTTTAAATTACCATGGAGGAGACCTAAACTTCTTGATATTCAAAATGAGAACAATTTTCATCAAATGTATATATGAGATAAATAAAAATAATATTCATCTATTACGATACTACTAATTGCCTGGTTATTCTTAATTTATGATGAGGTTAAAAATTAGGCATTCACTTTTCTGTGTTCATGTTAGAATTAACTAATAACTACATGATAAGTTAATAAACTAAATGGAAATACAGGCTAACTTTTATAGAATTTAAAATTCTTTTTCTTAATTAAATGCCGTCTCTCTATAAATATACTAAGAAACTATAGTATTCTTTATTTAAAAATATAAGATCATGTACAACTATGTATGTTTTTAGTTTTTCATGGTCGACTTTTAATAATTTTTTGTAGGAAATATATTACTATTTTAATATTTTCAAAGGAATCTAGTGATAAACACAATGATTTTTGACTTTATAGATAAAAAGAATATACAAAAACACACATTAAATGGTCACCACCTAAAAAAATCAACATATTTACTGAATTTGGTGATATATAGTTTGCACCCATCTCATGCATAATCGTATCTATAGCTACGAGCTCGATAAATGTGATTTCCGCGGATGTGGAGTGTAATGTTATTAAGCTTTAGTTCGTTTCTCATTCATATGCTTAATGATGTCTTCTAACTCGGCTTTCGTTTTAGGTGTCATCTCTCTACCTTGGTTGCTTTTAGATCTCGTTTCAGGAGTAGGGAGAATGCTCATTTTATTTTCTCCAAGAATAGGTAAAACTGCACATAAAAATATATTATTAGTCCTAGGACAGATGTAGTAGAATTAGTTATTTTTCCATCAGTAAAATAATTCATTTATGAAAATTTAATCAAGGAAAAATGAATTCAATTTTGGAATATTATGGATGATATATATGTCTATAAGGTCAAATTTAAAGTAATAGGATCAATTTTGTATTTATATTCGTGAGTATTGTGTTTTCTCGATTATATTATTTGTATTTCTCTTCTAAGATGGACACTTGTCAGGTCTTATGTTAAATGATTGGCTCAAATTATTTTTTGTACTAGATACTATCAAGTACTTGACCAAGAAGTATTTATAAGACTTATGGTCACACACGATATTTTTTACAAACAGATATTTAAAAAAAACAACTACAAGTAAAAATAAAAATAAATTTCTAGAGGTACACTAGTTTTTTAGAATTATATGTTCTCATACAATTATATTTTTGAATTTATTTAAAAAAGCATTATAGTTATCTTAAACTTAAATTGAAAAACACGACATATATGCATTAAATCAATTAACTTCTATATACTATATCAGTGAATGATTGTGTAAAGATATTGAATATAATGCATTACAGTTTACAAGATTGAGGAATGATAACTTACCGTCAAATGCTCCGTTACATTTTGCATAACATACATAACTACAAAATGTGTCACCTCCTCCATTGTTATGGCAGATATTATTGCACTCACTCTCGCAATCAGCTCTGACCTCATGGCTTATAATTAAAGCAGTTAGAAGTACACACAAACTCATTTTTGTAATGTTTTCCATTTTTCTCTATTCTTTTCTTTTAAATTTTATTATTTTGTAGGTGAGTGCATTACTTTATGTAATGGGTTATTTATACATTCAATGGTCATAAAGTCAAAGTTATTTTTATAATGTCAACATATATAATATGGCAAAATTATTTTGAATCACTTTTAACGTTGAATAAAGCTACAACTATTTGAATATAGACACAATTTGTTATTGATTTCAAACATGACATGTTATATATGTTGAATATTATGTGTATTTAAATCTATTTATATTATTGAATGAATTTATCTTCTATGAGCACCACATAAATTAGTCTCCTAAAAGTTGACCATTTGTTTACCTTTCAATGTATACCATGTTATTCCAATACCAATTTTTGCATCCCACAATATCTCCATACGAGGAAATATCAAAGTTAATTTTTTTTAAATAATTTTTTTACCAAAAAACTTTTTCAATTATTATACAATATTTTTCAAACACTTGGTCACACAAAACTAAAATATATACCCAACTAGTAGTGAAAATAAATACCAAAATAACATTCAAAACCGAGAAGAATATTATATATCTTTTATCTTTAAAAACATTCAATACTAGAGTTTATAACCATCAAAATAAGTCACTTCCAAAACGCAAAAGAATTATTATAATTTTGTTTCAGCATACATAACCCAACTAGAACAATAAATCAAGTATATTCCTAAAAAGAAGGAGACGTCTACTTTTAAGTGTTATAAGTTTTTACAAATATGTTTCTAATAAGGCTAAAATATAATTATATTCAGTTTTTTACCTTAATCAAGTTACTTATTAATATATTTAAAAATAATAACATAGTCACTTCCATTAAAGTCTCTTGTGAATGTTTTCCTAATATCTATAATTAAATATGATTTTGAGAGTCGCGGCAGTGTTTAATAGCTCATTCATAAAAGGTTAGTAGAATATGACCAAAAAGCTTAATTATTGTAGAAAGTCTTAGACTTATGTTATCAATTGATGAATGAAGGAAATTACTTAGTTTATAAACATGCAGTTTATTTGCGACAAATAACACTGTGGGTGATAAGCGACATATCATGATGTATAGTGGTTTGAATCCCAGAGGTCTAGTCCATGAACTAAAGTCTATTTGACTCTTAGGATTGTCAAGATATTCCACTTATATATGTATCTCTTCAACAGAGCCAAAACACAATCCAGTTAAAACCACTTTAAAAATCTTGAAGTCTTCTTCTGTGTTATCACAAAAAAAGGACAAAGTATAAATAAAATACTCAAACCATCGCTTGTTTATTCAGTACACGAGGATCAACAACTCTCTCATTTTTTATCTATCGAATATTTTAATTCGAATATATAATAATAGAAAAAGTTAGGTTTTGATGATTTTATTATAAGCAACCTAGCACTATACTCCTTGATGGATATGTGCAATTATTTAGCTTATAAATCATTACAAGATGAGTACAAGTTTGCTTTGATAGTTTTCGATCTCTCCTTGAAGATTTGGAGTTGATAGGTAAATAAATGGTATTGAGAAGATAAATTTTAATAAATAAAGACCTCTTACAGGTAGTATACAAATGCTCCAATGGCCAGTTCCTACGTGACACCATTTGTATTATTTCAGGTTTAGCTCGGTGGATCAGTTTTTGATCCTCTGTTGACTAAATTCTAGTTTTCGATTGTCCAAGCATCTAGAATTCTCAATTCTCAATCCATGTACAATTGAGAAAATTTCCTCATGTTTGGTTTCCCCCTTTCATCTTCTTCCACTGACAAATCTTATATTTAGTGGGTCAATTTCAATCCTTTGATAAAATGAAGAAAAATATATTATTTTGCTGATGAGGAAAAATTCCAAAAGATAGTCATATTGTTGTCGGTTTGTATAATTAATTCAAATTCTATGTTGTAGTTTTTAAATTACCTTGGAGGAGACCTAAACTTCTTGATCTTCAAAATGAGAACAATTCTCATCAAATGTATATATGAGATAAATAAAAATAATATTCATCTATTACGATACTACTAATTGACTGTTTATTCTTAATTTATGATGAGGTTAAAAATTAGGCATTCACTTTTCTGTGTTCATGTTAGAATTAACTAATAACTACATGATAAGTTAATACACTGAATGGAAATACAGGCTAACTTTTATAGAATTTAAATATCTTTTTCTTAATTAAAGGCCTTCTCTCTATAAATATACTAAGAAACTATAGTATTCTTTTGTTAAAAATATAAGATAATGTACAACTATGTATGTTTTTAGTTTTTCATGGATGACTTTTAATAATTTATTTAAGGAAATATATTACTATTTTAATATTTTCAAAGGAATCTAGTGATAAACACACTGATTTTTGAATTTATAGATGAAAAAGAATATACAAAACCACACTTTAAGTGGTCACCACCTAAAAAAATCAACATATTTACTGAATTTGGTGATATATAATTTCCACCCATCTCATGCATAATCGTATCTATAGCTACGAGCTCGATAAATGTGATTTCCGCGGATGTGGAGTGTAATGTTATTAAGCTTTAGTTCGTTTCTCATTCATATGCTTAATGATGTCTTCTAACTCGGCTTTCGTTTTAGGTGTCATCTCTCTACCTTGGTTGCTTTTAGATCTCGTTTCAGGAGTAGGGAGAATGCTCATTTTATTTTCTCCAAGAATAGGTAAAACTGCACATAAAAATATATTATTAGTCCTAGGACAGATGTAGTAGAATTAGTTATTTTTCCATCAGTAAAATAATTCATTTATGAAAATTTAATCAAGGAAAAATGAATTCAATTTTGGAATATTATGGATGATATATATGTCTATAAGGTCAAATTTAAAGTAATAGGATCAATTTTGTATTTATATTCGTGAGTATTGTGTTTTCTCGATTATATTATTCGTATTTCTCTTCTAAGATGGACACTTGTCAGGTCTTATGTTAAATGATTGGCTCAAATTATTTTTTGTACTAGATACTATCAAGTACTTGACCAAGAAGTATTTATAAGACTTATGGTCACACACGATATTTTTTACAAACAGATATTTAAAAAAAAACAACTACAAGTAAAAATAAAAATAAATTTTAGAGGTACACTAGTTTTTTAGAATTATATGTTCTCATACAATTATATTTTTGAATTTATTTAAAAAAGCATTATAGTTATCTTAAACTTAAATTGAAAAACACGACATATATGCATTAAATCAATTAACCTCTATATACTATATCAGTGAATGATTGTGTAAAGATATTGAATATAATGCATTACAGTTTACAAGATTGAGGAATGATAACTTACCGTCAAATGCTCCGTTACATTTTGCATAACATACATAACTACAAAATGTGTCACCTCCTCCATTGTTATGGCAGATATTATTGCACTCACTCTCGCAATCAGACCTCATGGCTTATAATTAAAGCAGTTAGAAGTACACACAAACTCATTTTTGTAATGTTTTCCATTTTTCTCTATTCTTTTCTTTTAAATTTTATTATTTTGTAGGTGAGTGCATTACTTTATGTAATGGGTTATTTATACATTCAATGGTCATAAAGTCAAAGTTATTTTTATAATGTCAACATATATAATATGGCAAAATTATTTTGAATCACTTTTAACGTTGAATAAAGCTACAACTATTTGAATATAGACACAATTTGTTATTGATTTCAAACATGACATGTTATATATATTGAATATTATGTGTATTTAAATCTATTTATATTATTGAATGAATTTATCTTCTATGAGCACCACATAAATTAGTCTCCTAAAAGTTGACCATTTGTTTACCTTTCAATGTATACCATGTTATTCCAATACCAATTTTTGCATCCCACAATATCTCCATACGAGGAAATATCAAAGTTAATTTTTTTTAAATAATTTTTTTACCAAAAAAGTTTTTCAATTATTATACAATATTTTTTAAACACTTGGTCACACAAAACTAAAATATATACCCAACTAGTAGTGAAAATAAATACCAAAATAACATTCAAAACCGAGAAGAATATTATATATCTTTTATCTTTAAAAACATTCAATATTAGAGTTTATAACCATCAAAATAAGTCACTTCCAAAACGCAAAAGAATTATTATAATTTTGTTTCAGCATACATAACCCAACTAGAACAATAAATCAAGTATATTCCTAAAAAGAAGGAGACTTCTACTTTTAAGTGTTATAAGTTTTTACAAATATGTTTCTAATAAGGCTAAAATATAATTATATTCAGTTTTTTACCTTAATCAAGTTACTTTTTAATATATTTAAAAATAATAACATAGTCACTTCCATTAAAGTCTCTTGTGAATGTTTTCCTAATATCTATAATTAAATATGATTTTGAGAGTCACGGCAGTGTTTAATAGCTCATTCATAAAAGGTTAGTAGAATATGACCAAAAAGCTTAATTATTGTAGAAAGTCTTAGACTTATGTTATCAATTGATGAATGAAGGAAATTACTTAGTTTATAAACATGCAGTTTATTTGCGACAAATAACACTGTGGGTGATAAGCGACATATCATAATGTATAGTGGTTTGAATCCCAGAGGTCTAGTCCATGAACTAAAGTCTATTTGACTCTTAGGATTGTTAAGATATTCCACTTATATATGTATCTCTCCAACAGAGCCAAAACACAATCCAGTTAAAACCACTTTAAAAATCTTGAAGTCTTCTTCTGTGTTATCACAAAAAAAGGACAAAGTATAAATAAAATACTCAAACCATCGCTTGTTTATTCAGTACACGAGGATCAACAACTCTCTCATTTTTTATCTATCGAATATTTTAATTCGAATATATAATAATAGAAAAAGTTAGGTTTTGATGATTTTATTATAAGCAACCTAGCACTATACTCCTTGATGGATATGTGCAATTATTTAGCTTATAAATCATTACAACATGAGTACAAGTTTGCTTTGATAGTTTTCGATCTCTCCTTGAAGATTTGGAGTCTATAGGTAAATAAATGGTATTGAGAAGATAAATTTTAATAAATAACCTCTTACAGGTAGTATACAAATGCTCCAATGGCCAGTTCCTACGTGACACCATTTGTATTATTTCAGGTTTAGCTCGGTGGATCAGTTTTTGATCCTCTGTTGACTAAATTCTAATTTTCGATTGTCCAAGCATCTAGAATTCTCAATTCTCAATCCATGTACAATTGAGAAAATTTCCTCATGTTTGGTTTCCCCCTTTCATCTTCTTCCACTGACAAATCTTATATTTAGTGGGTCAATTTCAATCTTTTGATAAAATGAAGAAATATAAATTATTTTGCTTGATGAGGAAAAATTCCAAAAGATAGTCATATTGTTGTCGGTTTGTATAATTAATTCAAATTCTATGTTGTAGTTTTTAAATTACCTTGGAGGAGACCTAAACTTCTTGATCTTCAAAATGAGAACAATTCTCATCAAATGTATATATGAGATAAATAAAAATAATATTCATCTATTACGATACTACTAATTGACTGTTTATTCTTAATTTATGATGAGGTTAAAAATTAGGCATTCACTTTTCTGTGTTCATGTTAGAATTAACTAAGAACTACATGATAAGTTAATACACTGAATGGAAATACATGCTAACTTTTATAGAATTTAAATATCTTTTTCTTAATTAAAGGCCTTCCCTCTATAAATATACTAAGAAACTATAGTATTCTTTTGTTAAAAATATAAGATAATGTACAACTATGTATGTTTTTAGTTTTTCATGGATGACTTTTAATAATTTATTTAAGGAAATATATTACTATTTTAATATTTTCAAAGGAATCTAGTGATAAACACACTGATTTTTGAATTTATAGATGAAAAAGAATATACAAAACCACACTTTAAGTGGTCACCACCTAAAAAAATCAACATATTTACTGAATTTGGTGATATATAGTTTCCACCCATCTCATGCATAATCGTATCTATAGCTACGAGCTCGATAAATGTAGTTTCCGCGGATGTGGAGGGTAATGTTACTAAGCTTTAGTTCGTTTCTCATTCATATGCTTAATGATGTCTTCTAACTCGGCTTTCAATTTAGGTGTCATCTCTCTAACTTGGTTGCTTTTAGATCTTGTTTCAGGAGTAGGGAGAATGCTCATTTTATTTTCTCCAAGAATAGGTAAAACTGCACACAAATATATATTATTAGTCTTAGGACAGATGCAGTAGAATTAGTTATTTTTCCATCAGTAAAATAATTCATTTATGAAATTTTTATCAAGGAAAAAGGAATTCAATTTAGGAATATTATGGATAATATATATGTCTATAAGGTCAAATTTAACGTAATAGGATCAATTTTGTATTTATATTCGTGAGTATTGTGTTTTCTCGATTATATTATTTGTATTTCTCTTTTAAGATGCATACTTGTGTCTTGTGTTAAATGATTGGCTCAAATTATTTTTTGTACTAGATACTATCAAGTACTTGACACTCGATATTTTTTACAAACAGATATTTAAAAAAAACAACTACAAGTAAAAATAAAAATAAAATTCTAGAGGTACACTAGTTTTTTAGAATTATATGTTCTCATACAATTATATTTTTGAATTTATTTAAAAAAGCATTATAGTTATCTTAAACTTAAATTGAAAAACACGACATATATGCATTAAATCAATTAACCTCTATATACTATATCAGTGAATGATTGTGTAAAGATATTGAATATAATGCATTAAAGTTTACAAGATTGAGGAATGATAACTTACCGTCAAATGCTCCGTTACATTTTGCATAACATACATAACTACAAAATGTGTCACCTCCTCCATTGTTATGGCAGATATTATTGCACTCACTCTCGCAATCAGCTCTGACCTCATGGCTTATAATTAAAGCAGTTAGAAGTACACACAAACTCATTTTTGTAATGTTTGCCATTTTTCTCTATTCTTTTCTTTTAAATTTTATTATTTTTTAGGTGAGTGCATTACTTTATGTAATGGGTTATTTATACATTCAATGGTCATAAAGTCAAAGTTATTTTTATAATGTCAACATATATAATATGGCAAAATTATTTTGAATCACTTTTAACGTTGAATAAAGCTACAACTATTTGAATATAGACACAATTTATTATTGATTTCAAACATGACATGTTATATATATTGAATATTATGTGTATTTAAATCTATTTATATTATTGAATGAATTTATCTTCTATGAGCACCACATAAATTAGTCTCCTAAAAGTTGACCATTTGTTTACCTTTCAATGTATACCATGTTATTCCAATACCAATTTTTGCATCCCACAATATCTCCATACGAGGAAATATCAAAGTTAATTTTTTTTAAATAATTTTTTTACCAAAAAAGTTTTTCAATTATTATACAATATTTTTTAAACACTTGGTCACACAAAACTAAAATATATACCCAACTAGTAGTGAAAATAAATACCAAAATAACATTCAAAACTGAGAAGAATATTATATATCTTTTATCTTTAAAAAAATTCAATACTAGAGTTTATAATCATCAAAATAAGTCACTTCCAAAACGCAAAAGAATTATTATAATTTTGTTTCAGCATACATAACCCAACTAGAACAATAAATCAAGTATATTCCTAAAAAGAAGGAGACGTCTACTTTTAAGTGTTATAAGTTTTTACAAATATGTTTCTAATAAGGCTAAAATATAATTATATTCAGTTTTTTACCTTAATCAAGTTACTTTTTAATATATATAAAAATAATAACATAGTCACTTCCATTAAAGTCTCTTGTGAATGTTTTCCTAATATTTATAATTAAGTATGATTTTGAGAGTCATGGCAGTGTTTAATAGCTCATTCATAAAAGGTTAGTAGAATATGACCAAAAAGCTTAATTATTGTAGAAAGTCTTAGACTTATGTTATCAATTGATGAATGAAGGAAATTACATAGTTTATAACCATGCATTTTATTTGCGACAAATAACACTGTGGGTGATAAGCGACATATCATGATGTATAGTGGTTTGAATCCCAGAGGTCTAGTCCATGAACTAAAGTCTATTTGACTCTTAGGATTGTCAAGATATTCCACTTATATATGTATCTCTTCAACAGAGCCAAAACACAATCCAGTTAAAACCACTTTAAAAATCTTGAAGTCTTCTTCTGTGTTATCACAAAAAAAGGACAAAGTATAAATAAAATACTCAAACCATCGCTTGTTTATTCAGTACACGAAGATCAACAACTCTCTCATTTTTTATCTATCGAATATATAATAATAGAAAAAGTTAGGTTTTGATGATTTTATTATAAGCAACCTAGCACTATACTCCTTGATGGATATGTGCAATTATTTAGCTTATAAATCATTACAACATGAGTACAAGTTTGCTTTGATAGTTTTCGATCTCTCCTTGAAGATTTGGAGTTGATAGGTAAATAAATGGTATTGAGAAGATAAATTTTAATAAATAAAGACCTCTTACAGGTAGTATACAAATGCTCCAATGGCCAGTTCCTACGTGACACCATTTGTATTATTTCAGGTTTAGCTTGGTGGATCAGTTTTTGATCCTCTGTTGACTAAATTCTAATTTTCGATTGTCCAAGCATCTAGAATTCTCAATTCTCTATGTACAATTGAGAAAATTTCCTCATGTTTGGTTTCCCCCTTTCATCTTCTTCCACTGACAAAACTTATATTTAGTGGGTCAATTTAAATCCTTTGATAAAATGAGGAAATATAAATTATTTTGCTTGATGAGGAAAAATTCCAAAAGATAGTCATATTGTTGTCGGTTTGTATAATTAATTCAAATTCTATGTTGTAGTTTTTTAATTACCTTGGAGGAGACCTAAACTTCTTGATCTTCAAAATGAGAACAATTCTCATCAAATGTATATATGAGATAAATAAAAATAATATTCATCTATTACGATACTACTAATTGACTGTTTATTCTTAATTTATGATGAGTTTAAAAATTAGGCATTCACTTTTCTGTGTTCATGTTAGAATTAACTAATAACTACATGATAAGTTAATACACTGAATGGAAATACAGGCTAACTTTTATAGAATTTAAATATCTTTTTCTTAATTAAAGGCCTTCTCTCTATAAATATACTAAGAAACTATAGTATTCTTTTGTTAAAAATATAAGATAATGTACAACTATGTATGTTTTTAGTTTTTCATGGATGACTTTTAATAATTTAATTAAGGAAATATATTACTATTTTAATATTTTCAAAGGAATCTAGTGATAAACACACTGATTTTTGAATTTATAGATGAAAAAGAATATACAAAACCACACTTTAAGTGGTCACCACCTAAAAAAATCAACATATTTACTGAATTTGGTGATATATAGTTTCCACCCATCTCATGCATAATCGTATCTATAGCTACGAGCTCGATAAATGTAGTTTCCGCGGATGTGGAGGGTAATGTTACTAAGCTTTAGTTCGTTTCTCATTCATATGCTTAATGATGTCTTCTAACTCGGCTTTCGTTTTAGGTGTCATCTCTCTAACTTGGTTGCTTTTAGATCTTGTTTCAGGAGTAGGGAGAATGCTCATTTTATTTTCTCCAAGAATAGGTAAAACTGCACACAAAAATATATTATTAGTCTTAGGACAGATGCAGTAGAATTAGTTATTTTTCCATCAGTAAAATAATTCATTTATGGAATTTTTATCAAGGAAAATGAATTCAATTTAGGAATATTATGGATAATATATATGTCTATAAGGTCAAATTTAACGTAATAGGATCAATTTTGTATTTATATTCGTGAGTATTGTGTTTTCTCGATTATATTATTTGTATTTCTCTTTTAAGATACATACTTGTCAGGTCTTGTGTTAAATGATTGGCTCAAATTATTTTTTGTACTAGATACTATCAAGTACTTGACACTCGATATTTTTTACAAACAGATATTTAAAAAAAACAACTACAAGTAAAAATAAAAATAAAATTCTAGAGGTACACTAGTTTTTTAGAATTATATGTTCTCATACAATTATATTTTTGAATTTATTTAAAAAAGCATTATAGTTATCTTAAACTTAAATTGAAAAACACGACATATATGCATTAAATCAATTAACCTCTATATACTATATCAGTGAATGATTGTGTAAAGATATTGAATATAATGCATTAAAGTTTACAAGATTGAGGAATGATAACTTACCGTCAAATGCTCCGTTACATTTTGCATAACATACATAACTACAAAATGTGTCACCTCCTCCATTGTTATGGCAGATATTATTGCATTCACTCTCGCAATCAGCTCTGACCTCATGGCTTATAATTAGAGCAGTTAGAAGTACACACAAACTCATTTTTGTAATGTTTGCCATTTTTCTCTATTTTTTCTTTTAAATTATATTATTTTGTAGGTGAGTGCATTACTTTATGTATTGGGTTATTTATACATTCAATGGTCATAAAGTCAAAGTTATTTTTATAATGTCAATATATATAATATGGCAAAATTATTTTGAGTCACTTTTAACGTTGAATGAAGCTACAACTATTTGAATTTAGACACAATTTGTTATTGATTTCAAACATGACATGTTATATATATATATTGAATATTATGTGTAATTAAATTTATTTATATTATTGAATGAATTTATCTTCTATAAGCACCACATAAATTAGTCTCCTAAAAGTTGACCATTTGTTTACCTTTCAATGTAAACCATTTTATCCCAATACCAATTTTTGCATCCCACAATATCTCCATACGAGGAAATATCAAAGTTAATGTTTTTTTAAATAATTTTTTTACCAATTTTTTTTTAAATATTATGCAATTTTTTTCAAACACTTGGTCACATAAAACTAAAATATATACCCAACTAGTAGTGAAATAAATACCAAAATAACATTCAAAACTGAGAAGAATATTATATGTCTTTTATCTCTAAAAGAAATTCAATACTAGAGTTTGTAACAATCAAAATAAGTCATTTCCAAAACACAAAAGAATTATTATAATTTTGTTTCAGCATACATAACCCAACTAGAACAATAAATCAAGTATATTTCTAAAACGAAGGATACATCTACTTTTAAATGTTATAAGTTTTTAAAAATATGTTTCTAATAAGGCTAAAATGTAATTAGATTCAGTTTTTTTACCTTAATCATCGTCACTTCCATTAAAGTCTCTTGTGAATGTTTTCCTAATATCTATAATTAAATATGATTTTGAGAGTCACGACAATGTTGAATAGCTCATTCATAAAAGGTTAGTAGAATATGATCATAAAGCTTAATTATTGTAGAAATTCTTAGACTTAAGTTATTAATTGATGAATGAAGGAAATTACTTAGTTTATAATCATGCAATTTATTTGCGACAAATAACAATGTGGGTGATAAGAGATATACCATGATGTATAGTGGTTTGAATCCCAGGTCTAGTCCATGAACTAAAGTCTATTTGACAATTAGGATTGTCAAGATACTCCACTTATATATGTATCTCTTCAACTGAGTCAAAACACAATCCAGTTACAAACTCTTTAAAAATCTTGAAGCATTCTTCTGTGTTATCACAAAAAAAAGGACAAAGTATAATTTAAATACTCAATCCGTTTTTCAATCACGTAAAACCATCGCTTGTTTATTCAGTGCACGAGGATCAAAAACTTTCTCATTTTTTGTTTATCGAATATTTTAATTTAAATATAAAATAATAGAAAAAGTTAGGTTTTGATGATTTGAATATAAGAAACCTAGCACTATACTCCTTGATAGATATGTGCCACTATTTAGCTTATAATCATTACAACATGAGTAAAAATTTGCTTTGATAGTTTTTGATCTCTCCTTGAAGATTTGGAGTTGATAGGTAAATAAATGGTAGTGAGAAGATTAATTTTTATAAATTAAGACCTCTTACAGGTAGTATACAAATGCTCCAAGGCCACTTCCTACGTGGCACCATTTGTATTATTCCAGGTTTAGCTCAGTGGATCAGTTTTTAATCCTCTGTTGACTAAGTTCTAATTTCCGATCCAAGCATCTAGAATTCTCAATTCTCAATCCATGTACAATTGAGAAAATTTCCTAATGTTTGGTTTCCCCCTTTCATTTTCTTCCACTGACAAATCTTATTTTTAGTGGGTCAATTTCAATCATTTGATAAAGTGAAAAAATAGAAATTATTTTGCTTGATGAGGAAAAATTCCAAAAGATAGTCATATTGTTGTCGGTTTGTATAATTAATTCAAATTTCATGTTGTAGTTTTTAAATTACCATGGAGGAGACCTAAACTTCTTGATCTTTAAAATGAGAACAATTCTCATCAAATGTATATATGAGATAAATAAAAATAATATTCATCTATCACAATACTACTAATTGACTTGTTATTCTTAATTTATGATGAGGTTAAAAAATAGGCATTCACTTTTATGTGTTCATGTTAGAATTAACTAATAACTACATGATAAGTTAATAAACTCAATTGAAATACAAGCTAACTTTTATAGAATTTAAAATTCTTTTTCTTAATTAAAGGCCTTCTCTCTATAAATATACTAAGAAACTATAGTATTCTTTTGTTAAAAATATACGATACTGTAGAACTATGTATGTTTTTAGTTTTTCATGGACGACTTTTAATAATTTATTGTAGGAAATATATTACTATTTTAATATTTTCAAAGGAATCTAATGATTATCACAATGATTTTCGAATTTATAGATGAAAAAGAATATACAAAACCATACTTTAAATGGTCACCACCTAAAAAAATCAACATATTTACTGAATTTGGTGATATATAGTTTGCACCCATCTCATGCATAATCGTTTCTATAGCTACGAGCTCGATAGATGTAGTTTCCGCGGATGTGGAGGGTAATGTTATTAAGCTTTAGTTTGTTTCTCATTCATATGCTTAATGATGTCTTCTAACTCTGCTTTCGTTTTAGGTGTCATCTCTCTACCTTGGTTGCTTTTAGATCTCGTTTCGGGAGTAGCTAGAATGCTCATTTTATTTTCTCCGAGAATAGGTAAAACTGCACACAAAAATATATTACTAGTCTTAGGACAGATACAGTAGAATTAATTATTTTTCCATAAGTAAAATAATTCATTTATAAAAATTATATCAAGGAAAATGAATTCAATTTAGGAATATTATGGATAATATATATGTCTATAAGGTCAAATTTAACGTAATAGGATCAATTTTGTATTTATATTCGTGAGTATTGTGTTTTCTCGAATATATTATATGTATTTCTCTTTTAAGATGGACACTTGTCATGTCTTGTGTTAAATGATTGGCTCAAATTATTTTTTGTACTAGATACTATCAAGTACTTGACCAAGAAGTATTTATAAGATTTATGGTCACACTCGATAATTTTTACAAACAAATATATAAATGAAAAACCTACAAGTAAAAATAAAAATAAAATTCTATAGGTACACTAGTTTTTTAGAATTATATGTTCTCATACAATTATATTTTTAAATTTATTTAAAAAAGCATTATAATTATTTTTAACATAATTTGATCAACACGACATATATGAATTAAATCAATTAATCTATATATACTATATCAGTGAATGATTGTGTAAAGATATTGAATATAATGCATTAAATTATACAAGATTGAGGAATGACAACTTACCATCAAATGCACCGTTACATTTTGCATAACATACATAACTACAAAATGTGTCACCTCCTCCATTGTTATGGCAGATATTATTGCATTCACTCTCGCAATCAGCTCTGACCTCATGGCTTATGATTAGAGCAGTTAGAAGTACACAAAAACTCATTTTTGTAATGTTTTCCATTTTTCTCTATTTTTTCTTTAAAATTATATTATTATGTAGGTGAGTGCATTACTTTGTGAAATGGGTTATTTATACATTCAATGGTCATAAAGTCAAAGTTACTTTTATAATGTCAATATATATAATATGGCAAAATTATGTTGAATCACTTTTAATGTTGAATAAAGCTACAACTATTTGAATTTAGACACAATCTGTTATCGATTTCAAACATGAAATGTTATATATATTGAATATTATGTGTAATTAAATCTATTTATATTATTGAATGAATTTATCTTCTATGAGCACCACATAAATTAGTCTCCTAAAAGTTGACCATTTGTTTACCTATCAATGTATACCATTTCATTCCAATACCAATTTTTGCATCCCACAATATCTCCATACGAGGAAATACCAAAGTTAATGTTTTTTTACAATAATTTTTTACCAAATCTTTTTTTCAAATATTATACAATTTTTTTCAAACACTTGGTCACATAAAACTAAAATATATACCCAACTAGTAGTGAAAATAAATACCAAAATAACATTCAAAACCGAGAAGAATATTATATATCTTTTATCTTTAAAAAAAAATTCAATACTAGAGTTTATAACCATCAAAATAAGTCACTTCCAAAACACAAAAGAATTACTATAATTTTGTTTCAGCATTCATAACCCAACTGGAACAATAAATCAAGTATATTCCTAAAAAGAAGGACACGTCTACTTTTAAATGTTATAAGTTTTTACAAATATTATTCTACTAAGGCTAAAATATAATTAGATTCAGCTTTTTTTACCTTAATCACGTTACTTTTTAATATATATATAAAAATAATAACATCGTCACTTCCATTTAAGTCTCTTGTGAATGTTTTCCTAATATATATAATTAAATATGATTTTGAGAGTCACGACAATGTTGATTAGCTTATTCATAAAAGGTTAGTAGAATATGATCATAAAGCTTAATTATTGTAGAAAGTCTTAGACTTAAGTTATTAATTGATGAATGAAGGAAATTACTTAGTTTATAATCATGCAATTTATTTGCGACAAATAACAGTGTGGGTGATAAGCGACATACCATGATGTATTGTGGTTTGAATCCTAAAGGTCTAGTTCACGAACTAAAGTCTATTTGACTCTTAGGATTGTCAATATATTCCACTTATATATGTATCTCTTCAACTGAGTCAAAAAGCAATCCAGTTATAACCACTTTAAAAATCTTGAAGCCTTCTTCTGTGTTATCACAAAAAAAGGACAAAGTATAATTTAAATACTCAAACCGTTTTTCAATCACATAAAACCATCGCTTGTTTATTCCGTGCACGAGGATCAACAACTCTCTCGTTTTTTGTTTATCGAATATTTTAATTCAAATATAAAATAATAGAAAAAGTTAGGTTTTGATGATTTGAATATAATCAACCTAGCACTATACTCCTTGATGAATATATGCGACTATTTATCTTATAAATTATTACAACATGAGTACAAATTTGCTTTGATAGTTTTCGATCTCTCCTTGAAGATTTGGAGTTTATAGGTAAATAAATGGTATTGAGAAGATTAATTTTTATAAATAAAGACCTCTTACATGTAGTATACAAATGTTCCAATGGCCAGTTCCTACGTGGCACCATTTGTATTATTTCAGGTTTAGCTCGGTGGACCAGTTTTTGATCCTCTGTTGACTAAGTTCTAATTTTTGATTGTCCAAGCATCTAGAATTCTCAATTCTCAATCCATGTACAATTGAGAAAAATTCCTAATTTTTGGTCTCCACCTTTTATCTTCTTCCACTGACAAATCTTATTTTTAGAGGGTCTATTTCAATCATTTGATAAAGTGAAAAAATAGAAATTATTTTTCTTGATGAGGAAAAATTCCAAAAGATAGTCATATCGTTGTCGGTTTGTATAATTAATTCAAATTTCATGTTGTAGTTTTTATATTCGAGAAAAATGTACCAAATATACATACCATACCGTCCTTTAGTCTATGTTAAACCCATAAAGACCTTGCGATTCCTAGATACACAGTGAGTTAATAGGGAGTATGCTAAGTGGAGCGTTCAAAGCAAGTAAGGATCGAGGAACACCCTATAGCCACCATCTTGAGATAAGTAATAAGCGTAACCTTATTATTTTGTGTTTGATATTATTTTGTGTTTGAGTTTGCATGATATGTGTATGTGTATGTTAATTCCTAGATGATACTATATGAGATTTGTTTTAAGTTGTTTTTTGGGAATATTTTCTAGATTCTACCTTCTGTGTTCACCTAAAAGGACCTTTGTTTTAATTTTACCTTGTCGGGACTACAAGGTTTGAGTTTGGGGTCTTGATGTCTCCCTATTTGTTCTAAATATTATCCCTCTAGAGACATAATCTTAGGTGAATTATTGACTTATTAGCTAGACTTTTATGCTTATTTCGTCATATTGCACTTTCTCCCCTTGGAATTAGACTATTTGCACTTTTAGAGCTTTTGTGCGTTAGTTTGATTATTTTTAGTGCAAAGTTAGTTTGTTCTTGAATTTAATGCAAGGAGGAGAAGTGAGAATTAGAGTCTTAGCTTATTTTTAATGTGTTAGGAAGTATTTCATTCGAGTTTCTAATTTTAGAGTGCACTTTCCTAATTCTAGTCTTGAATTATTGATTTATTATTTTCAAAGCATATTCGGTTTAATTATTTATTTATTGTGAAACTTTAAAAGATATATGATAATTAATTAGAGACCAAGTCAAGTCAAAGAAGTAAAGGAAAGAGATTTACATAGAAATAAGAAGATTAAGGACGGATATATGCAAAGAAGGAAAAGATAAAGTTGTCAAATAAATCTGAAATTCCAGCCATGTTTCAAAGACGAGTCCATAACTTCATATTGGCTAAGAATTTGGGAGAATCGTCTGCATCACTGGATAGATCTTTCCGAGACAAGAGGTTTCGACTATTGGAACGCGTCAAACGGATAAGTATTGAGAGAGATATGACCAAAACAAATCAGCAACATAATCTTACCTTTCCTAGATTTTAGGTTTACGAATTAAAGAGTTCTTGACTTGTCTTCCACTCCAAGTAAATTCGACCTAGGGCTTTCTAACACCTATAAATATACCCCTTAGCCTCCTCTATTACACAAAATTCATATAATTATCGAAGAGGCTTAAGGATTCAAGTCAGAGCAAGCAGGAAGGAAGAAAGCTGAGAGCTGGAAGAGTCATCTTCTCCAATTCGAAGCCAAACCCAACCTCTTCATTAGGTTTTATTATTTTCTTTCTGTAAAACGTTATGTCTTTTAATTTTATTGTCTTAGTTTTATTTTCCATTATGAGCTAAACTTCTTAAGTGCTTGAGAATCGCTATATGGGTTGAAACTTAATTTATTTAATTGATGATTTCTGATTGGGAATTTTTAGAATATAATTCGAATTGAGTAATTTAGTATAGTTTATTATCGTAAGTTAATTTCACTATCAATGAATTAGCTAATTGGAGATAGGTTTGAGTAATTAAGCTATTCACTAGTGGCGGTGATCATCTTGACGGGAGGTTTAATTACGGACATAGGTAATAGACGTAAGATAGAAATTATTGATCCTTACGGATTTAGTTAATCTTATAGCCAATTGGGTAGAGAATTTGACATTTGAAGGTGGATTATGATCGCCCTGGCAGGGTTCGTAACATCTGAGAATAGCTCCTAAGTCCACCCTGACGGGGTTTATGAGAATCTAGATACCCGATTATTACTAGTTACCAATTTGTCCCTTAGAAGAAGCATTGATTAAGTTTATTTTGGTGAAACCTAGCGTGACTCAAGTACTATTCTCTCATCCTTGCGTCTCTTCATATTTTATTTTCTTGCATTAGTCTTAATTTAGTTTAATATTTTACTTTATTTTCACTTTAGTTCTTAAACAAAAACCAAACAAATATTTATTTCTTTTAATCTTAATTTTCATTCAAGCAACTATTTCCATTTATTGCATAACACCTTAGTCTCACCTAATCCGTCCCCGAGATCGAATTCCCGTTTACCGAATATTACTTGGACGACCCGTACACTTGCGGTAAGTGTCTTGCCTTTTTAAGTGTGTTTGTTTAGAACACACAAGGAGACACCAGCAAGCTACCGAATTTGCCTCAATGCATCATTTCATTGTGTAGAGTTTCTTTTACGACAAGGGTTATCTTTTCGTGGGCATGATGAATCAGAAGGTTCGAAAAACCAAGGTAATTATCTCCAACTTGTGCACTTTTTAGCGAAACATTGCGAAGAAGTAAAGAAAGTAACTTTCTCTAATGCTCCGGGAAATTGTCAGCTTGTGTCACCCATGGTACAAAAGGATATTACAAATTGTTTTTCGCTTGAAATTGGTAACGTAATTAAGCTCGATATTGGAGATAGGTTGTTTGCAATTTTAGTTGATGAGTCGAGGGATGTATCAATGAAGGAACAAATGGCAATGGTCCTTCGTTATGTGGACAAGAGTGGTAGTGTTATTGAGCGCTTTGTTGGAATAATTCATGTTCGAGAACTAGTGCAAAAACACTCAAGGCTAGCATTGAGACTTTATTGGGAAAGTATAGTTTGAACCTCTCTCGGAAGCGTGGTCAAGAATATGATGGGGCAAGCAATATGCAAGGGAAATATAATGGGTTAAAATCTTTGATCGTGAAAGAAATTGAGTCGGCTAATTACATTCATTGTTTTGCTCACCATCTTCAGTTAGCTCTTGTTGGGATGGCACAAGTAGAAAACGAGGTTGGTTTATTTTTTACTAGTGCTTCTCAATTAGTAAATATAGTTGTTGGGTCATGTAAAAGGGTTGACATTCTTAAAGAAAAACATTTTGATAAAGTTATTGAAAGTGGTCATCTTCAGAGTGGTCGGGGTTTGAATCAAGAAACAAATCTTCAAAGAGCCGGAGATACACGTTGGGGTTCATATTATGGTTCATTGATTCATTTGATTCAAATTTTTGATCCCATCATTGATGTACTTAATTCAATTGTTAATGAAGGTAATAGCACGACACAAAAAAATGATGCATATGGTATGCTTGATCGTATACAATCTTTTGAGTTTGTTTTTATTTTTCACTTGATGAGAAACGTGTTGGGGGTGACAAATGACTTGTCTCAAGCATTGCAAAGAAAAGATCAAGATATTGTAAATGCAATGAAATTGGTCAAATTGTGCAAAAAAAGTCTCCAGCACATGAGAGATACAGGTTGGGATTCTTTACTTCAAGAAGTAACTTTGTTTTGTGAGACATACAAGATCATCATACCAGATATGAATGAGGATTTCATACTTCGAGGACGACCTTGTCGTAATTTCCCTTCCAAAAAATATTCACATCACTATCGAATTGATCTATTTTATGGCGTTATTGATAAACAATTTCAAGAACTCAATAGCCGTTTCGACGAGGTAAATACTGAATTAGTTTCTTGTGTTTCTTGTTTGAATCCTGATAATTCCTTTTCGGCATTTGATAAAACAAAACTGATTCATCTTGCCGAATTTTATCCTCGTGACTTTTCAAATGTGGAACTTAGTGCACTTGAATTTCAACTTCATAATTTTATTTCGGATATGAAGTCTGAAAATGTGTTCTTGAGACTTAAAGGGATTGGTGATCTTGCAAAAAAAATAGTAGAAACTAAAAAGGATCAAGTCTATCCTTTGATTTATAGACTTTTGACGTTGGCTTTGATTTTGCCAATCGCTACAGCTAGTATTGAAATGTGTTTTTCGTCGATGAATATTGTGAAAAATCGTTTACGTAATCGAACAGGAGACAAATGGATGAATGATTGTTTAGTAACATATATTGAAAAGGAGCTTTTATGCCATATCGATAGGGAAACACTTTTACAACGTTATCAAAAGATGTCTAATCGACGCGAATAGTTATAATTTCGTAAGTTTACTAATATTAAAACTTATTTCCATTATTTTTATAATTATTTGATAATGAATGTGAATATTTTTATTTAACAACATGTAATAGCGGACGCAAATCTACATCATATGATGTAATACATAGTTGATTACTATTTTTTTAGTTAAAATAAAGTGTCGTGAATATTAAGTATGCGTTTGTTTATGATTGGAATTCTTTTTGAAACATATAGTCTAGTATTATATCAAGATGAATATGGTTTGTTTTACATCGTGCGTAAATTTTTTTTTTTTTTTGAGTATTTTTCAATAATTTTGTTAGATATATATAAAATTTATTAGATGTGATTCTTTTTCGTAACAATAATAGCCCTCCGTGACTCGAAATCCTGGATCCGCCCCTGACAACACCTAATATTTCGTCTCTTCAAAAATTTCCTCTGTCATTACAGAAATACATTATTAAACAAAAAAGTGTCTTGAGCGTGATTTTTGATAATTGCTCAACAATCAATATTACATATTTATTCCATATACATTATCAAATTTCAATTAGTCAAAAAGATAAGATATTCAAATAACAAAATAGATTCATATAAATTGTAACTTTTTTTTAAAAAAAATAATGAAGTTTCGATGAAACTAACGAAACCTCAGATCTATCATCGGTGACCGATTTTGAATTCATGGAGTAGGAGGTAAGGGAGCACGCTTTAAGATGAGTAAGAAAGCTGCGTCTTTTTCTTTTCAGAAATGTAGTGGCTTTCCTTTTTATTTATTTTTTCAATTTTCATTTCCCACCATAAATCCCCCTTTCTTTTTTGGACAGATTAGTAATTTAATTGAACAATATATTAGGGTACACGAATTGGTATGCTAACATAAGATTTGGTCTTAAGTTTTTGATACGTTGACTTGAGAGTTGGTCTTTTTAAATACAGACGTAGATATTGGTCTTCTCGATTTTTTGGCGATTCCCCTCCACGTATGATAAATACTTATATATAAAGGGTTTCATCATGTTTTTTGTGTTGTGGGTCCCTTTTAAATTGCCCAAGTCAACCCAAATATCTTTTAATGAAGGAGTGAACTGGTTCGAGTCACGCAAACTTCAACTTTAAAAACTTTCACCTCAACTCCAGATCACGGACTATCACCTCTCACGTGCTCCTAACTTCAAGTACTAACATGAAACCAATGTCCTCTGTCAGAATCTTCTTCAATGCACATGGTGGCTCTCATAACTTGGTTTTTTTATTTCATATGAGATCCATGTCGGATCATGTGAAACACTATTCTAGTAATTAGGCGGGTCACGAGTAATATAACTCTAAATCCCACTAGGAGGGTCTATGTGTGCACAATAGGCCTCCTCCTGAGCCATACCTCGATGCGCTTCCCATTAGATACCCTTTACGGAGAAAAGTTTGTTTCTCGTAAGGATTTCGCATATCCAATAAATCCATTGTGCGGCAGGTTCTCTGTCCTAATCAGAACTTCAAATAGCTTTGGTAATATCCCAAGAGTCCACTTCCACTTCCACCACGTTCGCCCCTATTTCTACTAATAATATTAGGCCCCCATAAAGCGCCACGATCTCTGTGATGAAGACCGATTCATTAAAGATTCGTATCGAGAATCCTAGAATCCAATTACCATCTTTGTCTCGGATGATACCCCTACCTCCTCCAACGCGACGTCAACTGTTATAACTCCCGTTAATGTTCAATTTCAATCCTCTATTGGGCTTGTACCACCCAATTACATTAACAAAATTCCTTCAAGAAGGTGCTTGACCTGGAACATTGCCCCAAGCTTTAACGTAACCATTTGCCAAGAATTGTGCTTTTTCCATCAAGACCCTTCCCTCGGAGAAAACAGTGCCATTAAAAATATCGTTGTGTTCCCCCCAAATGACTTTACTAGCCAAGTTCTTGTTCCACCAATTACTTATTACCCGTCTTGCTCTTGTAATTTCCGTATGTAGAGAATTTGAGAGATCCAAACTCGTCTGATTTGAGTGATGAATAGTCCTTGTGCTGCTGCTGGAGGGTTCGCTGAAGACCTTAGACCAGACTGCTTGTGGATTTCAAAATGAGTCAAGTCTTCTATGACGTGATTCCCTCATAATTTGTTGTAGTGGACCACTGATTCTCCTCTGACCGTGCACGGTGGATGGGACCTGTAACAATTCAGAACCCTGAAAAAGCTAAAAATTAGTAAGTGGATTATAGGGGGCCCATTTGCAATTCTCTGGAATTTGCAAATCCAGTCCCCTGTGGTCACTGCTCATCCTGGATCCATGAAAAAAGGACCAAAACTTATAAATTCCAATTCGCTTAGTTGAATGAACCACCTCTTCCATAATTGCACCCTATAGTATTCTAGAAACTTTCACGCAGTCCTTGAACAGGTGGGAGGTTGTTTCTTCCATCAGACCACAACAGGGGCACGAATCCGGTAAGTTCATGCCTCCCTTAAGAAGCTTACTCTGTGTTGCTAATCTATCATGAATCACCCTCTAAATAAAAACACACATTTTTTGGGGGCATTGCAATTTCCAAACTTTGTTCAAATTAATGTCCGTAGTACCCGCGCTAGTATCAAGGGTCCATAAAGTTGATTTTATGGAATATACCCCATGGAGTTCATGAAGCCATGACAACTTGTCACTATCCTCATCGTTAACCTCCATCTCAACATCTAAGAATTCAAGCAGTTTAGATGGTGGAAGAAGATGTTGAAAACTATCCCAATCCCACGATCCATCCCGTAGCACATAATCGCTAATATTTTTAAATCTATCCTCCCCTCTAAGCAAATCATTAACATGAGTTATCAAAGGTGAGTCTCCCAACCAAAAGGACGCTCTTTTACTGTTATACACGAGCCATCGGAATCCCCATCTAACTACGACAATACCGTCCACAATGGCCCTATTCATCCTCGAATCACTCGGCTTAGAAGTATATTGGAGATTATTTTTTTGTTTGAAATACTTTTGTCTAATAATAGTAGCCCATAAACTTGTTTTATCATGGATTACCTTCCATCCCAACTTACCCAAAAACATCTTATTCATATCATCTGCGTGGTGGAGTCCAAGCCTGCACAAATTCTAAGGCCTACACACCTCCTTCCATGCAACCTAATTGATCCTTCTTCGTTCTTCTGATGAACCGCAAATAAATTTTCACCTAATTTGATCAATCTCTTGGCCCACATAGATGGGTAATTTCTCCACTTGCATAATATACATCAACGCGACACTAAAGACTGAATGAGAAAGAGAGATATGTCATTCTAGTGCAAGAGAGTGACCTTTTTGTTTTAAAATTCTTGGACTCTTTACATGTAATCAAGGAAATTCGTTTTGGTAAGTCAAGCGTCATTTTGTTGAGTAGAAGGGCATATCAAACCTTTAGTGTGGGTTGGACTCGAGGGGTAGCAGTTAATGGTCTAGACTGTATGGGTTGATGACCCTATCTTTTAGTAAAACAAGCCATATAAGTTTATCTAATTATTTAAACCATAATTACAAGCGGGTCATATGCTAGTTTACGAATTTCAAATTTAAAACTCACAACCTGCAAAATATGTATGATGTTAATCTATTTTTGATGAATAAATTCGTTCACAAGACATTATTTTGGGAGTTTATTGAGCCTAAATGAGGTATATTTCCCTATTATATGTTATAATGCATTTTCATCCCTAGTTTTGGACTATTTGTTGTTTATAGAGCTTTTTGCGCTTAATTGTGTGGTTAGTGTGTATATTTAGGTACATTCTTGATAAAAGGGTCCAAGATGAAGAGTATAAGTCAATTATTGAAGATAAACCCCAAACCTAGGCGGAATGTTAGGTAAGAGCCATTGTGGAAAGTTAGAGCTTGTTTGGAAGATTTATTTCACTTGAGTGTTTCTGTTACCGCGAATTTTGAGTATGATCTTTGGACCTGAAACCTTTTTTGTTGGATATATCGTGAAGTCAGAGTCGCGTGGCAAGTGACGGCGCTCAATTCGAAGTTAAGACGAAGAAGATATGACATTTGCACCTACCGTGGTTCGACCTAGAACTCTGGTGAAAGTAAAAATGGGTTGACCTTGTTTTAACATATTTCTAAACCCTAAGAAGAGCCCATCCGAGTTTAGGAACTTTATAAGCTCATTTTAAATCCCCCATTTTATATCTTATCTCATTCATCAGTATGCAACATTGTCCAGACAATTAGAAAGAGGGAATGGAAGCGCCAAAAGAAAGGAGAAGAAGAAGCAAAAGGGTTTGTACATGAACCCATCCATTCCTCTTCAACCAAGCTTCGATTCTCTTATCCTTCTACAATAACTTTATCTCATTTTTAGTTTTAAACATGATTCTTACAGTACTTTTAATTAGTTTTATCGTTTTTTATATTGAATTGATTATGAGCTAAACTTCTTTTGCTTATGGATGCTTGAATAATATGATATGCTAGCCTTTTGATTTGTGTTAATTACATTTGGGATATGTTTTTCATATTGAAATGAATTGGGTTAATTATTAATTTCTATTGTTTATTCATTCTTTCAATACTGTTTCATTTGTAGCCAAAGTAGCAGGAGCTTTAGTAATCCGACTAACACCTGGACAGGAGGAAGGATTATAGATATAGGATACAGATGCTTAGTGCCCTATAGCGGACGTTATTGGCACACTAGGTAGTCTAATAATGTATAAATGAACATGAGAAAGCCCCAAATCCATGAGACGAGTAGGGATAGCATTTAGTTTGATAAGTTTGCCCTTATGTAAGTTTAATCACATTCGAATCCTGACTAGTGAGAATACACAACCAATTCGCCTTTAGTAATAAAAAAATCAATTAGCTATATAAAGTATTGTCTAACAATATTTTCAAGTTTCGCTCCTATCAGGTTAAGCCATTTTATTTAGTTGTTTATTTCTATTTCTTGATAACCATAATTTATCTTATTTTCAATTCATCTTATTTAATCATTTAGCTTTAATTCTCAAAAACCAAACCAACATATTTTATTTTTGTCATTTCAAATTGCATACTTTACACCTTTTATTACTTGAAGATCATTGATCACCGGTCCACCATTCGAACAAATCTATGCTTATCATTTTCTTTTGACCTGCAATCCGTACTCTGTAGAGTTGATCCCCGTTTCTTGTGGTTGTTAATTTATATAACGAGGCGGCAAAGGTCAAGATGGCGTCGCCGCCGGGGACGGTGGTTTAGATTTTTGTGTTTTCACAATAGGTTAAAAGTGTCTAGTTTGTAGTTGATGTCTCCCCATCTGTGATGTTTTAGTCTTAGTTGGAGACATCATTTTTAGTGTATTAGGAAGTCTAGTAGTCGATTTTCCCATGATTTATTGCACTTTCCTATTTCTTGTCTTGATTTAATGATTTATTATTTTTAGAGCATATTGGGTTTAATTTAATTATTTAGTGTGAAGCTTTAAAGATATATACAAATTAATTAGATGCCAAATCAAGTCTAAAGAGATAAAGGAAAGAAGATATGCCTAGAAATTGGAGATAAAGGAAAGAAAAGATAAGATATGGAAAGATAAAGTTGCAAAGTAAATCTGAATTCCAGCAGCTACGTCCATAAAAGTGATCAAAACTCAAGATTGGATAGGAATTTGGAAGAATGGTATGAATCAAAGTTATAGAGCTTTCTGAGACGATCAGTTTCTATATAAATAACGCGTCAATCAGAGTTGAAACGAAGAAGTTACGTCCAAAACAAAACAGCGGCAGATTATTACCTTTTCAATATTTTAGGGTTACGAATTTGAGTTGGACTGGGAGTCCAAGTTATTTGTCTTCCACTGCAAGAAAACGAATTAGGTCTTCTAAACGCCTATGAATACACCCTTAAACCTTTGTAAAATCATCCTTTCCACCCATAAGTTAGTCCTTAAGTTTTATATCATTAGAGTTATTGAAGAGAGCAAGATGATAATCATGTATCATTCTTTTAGTTTATTTCCATTAGGTATGAACTAATTTCACATAGCTTGGGTTTTGCATTATGTATAATCTAAGAATTCTATTTTCTTTCTATCTAAGTTTCTTTGGGAATCTTATGTTTTAATCTTATTCTAGCTGCTTAACCATATATTTGTTTTATGTGCTTTGATTTATTGTTTGTCTTAAACTTGATCAATTTAGGGCTTTGCTAATAGTAGTTAGATGGTCACCCGAAAGGGTTGTCTAATTACTGAAACACCGCATAAACGTCTAGTACATGGAATTGGTCCTGACAACACCAGCCTAACTAGATAGTCATTAAGGTTTATTTTAATCACCAAACATCATTAGTAGGTCAGATTGCACCTAGGTCCCTAGTGGAGCAGGATAACCCTATTTGAGTCCCCTTGTGATTGTAAGGTTGCCACCCTAGTTCGCTCTCCTGGGATAGGGGGAATTTAGAATCTTGACTACATATCTAAGAGCTATTATCTCCCTTATAACCTAAAATTGATAGAAAGAATTAGAAAGATTAGTGCATACTAGCAAAACCTAAGCTATACTCCCTCGTCTGATTTCTCTCGTATATAATTATTTGTCTTTTAATTTATTTAGTTATTAATCTCATCTCTCAATCAATCGTATTTATTTTCTGTCTTTTTAATTATTAATTTCTACTCTGATTTATTTACCCATCTATTAACAAATTTAAGTCCCTGAGGACCGAATCTTCTTATCATTAAAACTTGCATACGTCATGTAATACTTGCAGTAGCGTGCTAGTCTAGAGTGATTAGTGCATTGTTTCTCGTTTTTATTTATCATATTTTTATCACACCCTAGGCGACACCAAGTTTTTGGCGCCGCTGCCGGTGACTTGTGTCTCGTTAGCATGTCGGTTATTTAATTTGAGTAGTAGTTTTTAATTAATTTTATTTTCCAGTCTTTATGTTTATTTTTCCAGATTTACACTTTTGGTTTGCTTTAGTCTCTTTCAGGGTTACAGTGCATTCTTGCGGAACCCGAAAGGTGTTTCACAGCTTATAACAGACGCTTAAGAGAAGAGAAAGAGCGACGAAGAGCGATGGCAGAAGGACAACAACACGGAGTAGATTCACCACTAATGGATCAACCACATGGTCCTTTAGGCCATGTACCACCACCACCACCAGGAGATAACAGAAACAAAAAAAAATTGAACAAGATCTCCTAGGCTTGGGAGCACCTTTTCAAGTTCAACCATTAGGTTATCGTCCTTCAGAGATCCAGAATATCAAGTTTAGGCCCGATCCAGGCATGCTCAATCAATTTCAGAATTTCGGACTCTATAGTGGTGCATCAATTCAAGATCCGATAAGAGTGATTCAGAAGTTCATGCAGATTTGTGATACCTATGTTACTCCAGGCATTACATTCGGGCAACTGTATTGTCACATGTTTTCGTTCTTTTGACTGGCAAAGTTGGTGATTGGCTAGATAGACAACCTCCAGGTACAATTACTACTTGGGCAGAACTTCAAGCCGCATTCTTTAACCGTTTTTATCTGAAGAGTATGAGACTCAAAGATCATAGCGAGCTTGCTAAGTTTTGTCAAGAGAATGGAGAAGAAGTAGGAGACGCATGGATAAGGTTTCAACAAAAGTTAGCTAGATGTCCACTCCACGGTTACATCCCATCTTTACAATTAGCTATATTTTATTAGGGTATCAATGCCAAAAGTAGACTGAGGGTAGATCATCTTGGAAAGTGAAATTTTGTGTCCATGGATCCTGCAGAAGTCGCCGAAGGTTTGGAAAACATAATATAAACATAAAGGAGTTGGTCACTTTTGCGAGCTCCTGTTACAAACACCACAGGTACGCTTCGATTAGATGCAGAAACTGCAAACTCAGCTCAACTTGTCGCGTTAGAAAATCAAATCAAAGAGATTAAGCTTGAGATGCAGAAGAATTTAGCCACAACAAACGTAGTGCAAGAAGCATAAGGTTGTCAATAGTGTGGGGTCACGAATCATGCATGGGAATAATGCAAAGGAAATCCAGCATCTTTTTATTTTATATCCAACAGAGGAAATTATCAATTTGGTAACAGGAATCATCCGGGTATGTAGTATTCACATCCAGAGGGGGCCGCTAATCCAGGTCATTATCAACCTCATCCCCAAAATAACTATTTCCAACCAAGAGGTCAAGCTCCATATCATGGAAATCAGAATTATAATCGACCTGCTCCTCCATAACAACCTATTAATGACGCATATTCCGATGCTTTAGCTCAGAAGGCCCTACCATAATGTCCTCAAGAAGGAGTTGTGGGTGATCAACAATTGAACAATTGACCGTTAGTTTGGGGATAATAATCGGTTGAAGTGCGGTGTCTCACCCCCAACTTACAAAGGGAAGCTCTCAACTGAAAATTGATGAAGTGGGTACTTTATCACTGATAAGAATACATGGCGTACCATGTCTTGAAAAGATGTGCATCTTCAGGAATGATATAATTGTTTTAGCATCGTTCTTTGGTGTTGCCACTGCTTCCACCCACTTTGACACATAATCTACTGCTAGCAAAATATAAAGATTTCCATGGGAAGTGATGAAAGGTCCCATGAAATCTATTCCACATACATCAAAGATTTCGACTTCTAATATGTTATTGAGCGGCATCTCGTCTCTTTTTGATATATTACCAAAGAACTGGAATCTATGACATGTCTGAACGAATTAATGATAATCTTTGTGTAGGGTGGGCCAATAGAAACTGGATTGAAGAATTTAAGTTGCAGTTCTATCGCCTTTAAAGTGGCTACCATATGGCGAGCCATGACAGCTTGCCATGATCTTTGTAATTTCGCCCTCATGGACGCATATTCTGATAACTTGATTACTGCAAACTTTGAAGAGGTAGGGCTTGTCCCAAAAGAATTCTCTACTTTATAATTTAACCTCTGTCTTTTTTTTTGGATTGAAATCCGTAGGGAAAACACCACTCATGAGGATGTAACTATATCTGCATACCAAGGCACAAACGGATCTTTAATATTAAAAAGTTGTTCATCAGGGAATGCCTCTTTGACCAATAACGGTCCTTTGTTGGCATTAGATCCTTCGAGTCTGGATAAATGATCAGCTACTTGATTTTCGCATCCTTTTCGGTCTCGAATATCTATGTCAAATTCTTGCAACAACAGTACTCATCTAATAAGACGTGGCTTAGCATCCTTTTTCTCCATAAGGTACTTGATTGCTGAATGATCCGTGTATACAATAGTTTTCTTCCCAATCAAATAGGGACGAATTTTGTCGAAAGCATATACCACGGCCAACATTTCTTTCTCCGTTACTGTATAATTCATTTGGGCAGTGTTATAGGTCTTACTTGCGTAATAAATCGTGTGGAAGATCTTGTCTTTCCTCTGCCCTAACACAACACCCATTACGTGATCACTTGCATCGCACATAAGTTCAAACGGAGGTCTAGTCCATGAACTAAAGTCTATTTGACTCTTAGGATTGTCAAGATATTCCACTTATATATGTATCTCTTCAACGGAGTCAAAACACAATCCAGTTAAAACCACTTAAAAATCTTGAAGCCCTCTTCTGTGTTATCACAAATAAAGGACAAAGTATAATTTAAATACTCAAACCGTTTTTCAATTACATAAAACCATCGCTTGTTTATTCAGTACACGAGGATCAACAACTCTCTCATTTTTTGTCTATGGAATATTTTAATTCAAATATATAATAATAGAAAAAGTTAGGTTTTGATGATTTAAATATAAGCAACCTAGCATTATACTCCTTGATGGATATGTGCCACTATTTAGCTTATAAATCATTACAACATGAGTACAAGTTTGCTTTGATAGTTTACGATCTCTCCTTGAAGATTTGGTATTGAGAAGATAAGTTTTAATAAATAAAGACCTCTTACAGGTAGTATACAAATGCTCCAATGGCAAGTTCCTACGTGACACCATTTGTATTATTTCAGGTTTAGCTCGGTGGATCAGTTTTTGATCCTCTGTTGACTAAATTCTAATTTTCGATTGTCCAAGCATTTAGAATTCTCAATTCTCAATCCATGTACAATTGAGAAAATTTTCTAATGTTTGGTTTCCCCCTTTCATCTTCTACTGACAAATCTTATTTTTAGTGGGTCAATTTAAGTCATTTGATAAAGTGAAGAAATAGAAATTATTTTGCTTGATGAGGAAAAATTCCAAAAGATATTCATATTGTTGTCGGTTTGTATAATTAATTCAAATTCTATGTTGTAGTTTTTAAATTACCTTGGAGGAGACCTAAACTTCTTGATCTTCAAAATGAGAACAATTCTCATCAAATGTATATATGAGATAAATAAAAATAATATTCATCTATTATGATACTACTAATTGACTGGTTATTCTTAATTTATGATGAGGTTAAAAAATAGGCATTCACTTTTCTGTGTTCATGTTAGAATTATCTAATAACTACATGATAAGTTAATAAACTAAATGGAAATACAGGCTAACTTTTATAGAATTTAAAATTCTTTTTCTAAATTAAATGCCGTCTCTCTATAAATATACTAAGAAACTATAGTATTCTTTATTTAAAAATATAAGATAATGTACAACTATGTCTGTTTTTAGTTTTTCATGGTCGAATTTTAATAATTTATTGTAGGAAATATATTACTATTTTAATATTTTCAAAGGAATCTACTGATAAACACAATGATTTTTGAATTTATAGATGAAAAAGAATATAAAAAACCACACTTTAAATGGTCACCACCTAAAAAATCAGCATATTTACTGAATTTGGTGATATATAGTTTGCACCTATCTCATGCATAATCGTATCTATAGCTACGAGCTCGATAAATGTAGTTTCCGCAGATGTGGAGAGTAATGTTATTAAGCTTTAGTTCGTTTCTCATTCATATGCTTAATGATGTCTTCTAACTCGGCTTTCGTTTTAGGTGTCATCTCTCTACCTTGGTTGCTTTTAGATCTCGTTTCAGGAGTAGGGAGAATGCTCATTTTATTTTCTCCAAGAATAGGTAAAACTGCACACAAAAATATATTATTAGTCTTAGGACAGATGCAGTAGAATTAGTTATTTTTCCATCAATAAAATAATTCATTTATGAAAATTTTATCAAGGAAAAATAAATTTAATTTAGGAATATTATGGATAATATATATGTCTATAAGGTCAAATTTAACGTAATAGGATCAATTTTGTATTTATATTCGTGATATTGTGTTTTCTCGATTATATTATTTGTATTTCTCTTTTAAGATGGACACTTGTCAGGTCTTGTGTTAAATGATTGGCTCAAATTATTTTTTGTACTAGATACTATCAAGTACTTGAAAAAGAAGTATTTATAAGATTTATGCTCACACACGATATTTTTTACAAACAGATATTTAAAAAAAACAACTACAAGAAAAAATAAAAATAAAATTCTAGAGGTACACTAGTTTTTTAGAATTATATGTTCTCATACAATTATATTTTTGAATTTATTTAAAAAAGCATTGTAGTTATCTTAAACTTAAATTGATCAACACGACATATATGCATTAAATCAATTAACCTCTATATACTATATCAGTGAATGATTGTGTAAAGATATTGAATATAATGCATTAAAGTTTACAAGATTGAGGAATGATAACTTACCGTCAAATGCTCCGTTACATTTTGCATAACATACATAACTACAAAATGTGTCACCTCCTCCATTGTTATGGCAGATATTATTGCATTCACTCTCGCAATCAGCTCTGACCTCATGGCTTATAATTAGAACAGTTAGAAGTACACACAAACTCATTTTTGTAATGTTTGCCATTTTTCTCTATTTTTTTCTTTTAATTTATATTATTTTGTAGGTGAGTACATTACTTTATGTAATGGGTTATTTATACATTCAATGGTCATAAAGTCAAAGTTATTTTTATAATGTCAATATATATAATATGGCAAAATTATTTTGAGTCACTTTTAACGTTGAATAAAGATACAACTATTTGAATATAGACACAATTTGTTATTGATTTCAAACATGACATGTTATATATATTGAATATTATGTGTATTTAAATCTATTTATATTATTTAATGAATTTATCTTCTATGAGCACCACATAAATTAGTCTCCTAAAAGTTGACCATTTGTTTACCTTTCAATGTATACCATTTTATTCCAATACCAATTTTTGCATCCCACAATATCTCCATACGAGGAAATATCAAAGTTAATGTTTTTTTAAATAAGTTTTTTACCAAATTTCTTTTTCAAATATTACGCAATTTTTTTCAAACACTTGGTCACATAAAACTAAAATATATACCCAACTAGTAGTGAAAATAAATACCAAAATTACATTCAAAACCGAGAAGAATATTATATGTCTTTTATCTTTAAAAAAATTCAATACTAGAGTTTATAACAATCAAAATAAGTCATTTCCAAAACACAAAAGAATTATTATAATTTTTTTTCAGCATACATAACCCAACTAGAACAATAAATCAAGTATATTCCTAAAACGAAGGATACATCTACTTTTAAATGTTATAAGTTTTTACAAATATGTTTCTAATAAGGCTAAAATATAATTAAATTCAGTTTTTTTTTTTTGATGACGAGGGTTCCCGGGCTTACACTATTAAATTCAGTTTTTTTACCTTAATCACATTACTTTTTAATATATTTAAAAATAATAACATCGTCACTTCCATTAAAGTCTCTTGTGAATGTTTTCCTAATATCTATAATTAAATATGATTTTGAGAGTCACGACAATGTTGAATAGCTCATTCATAAAAGGTTAGTAGAATATGATCATAAAGAATAATTATTGTAAAAATTCTTAGACTTAAGTTATCAATTGATGAATGAAGGAAATTACTTAGTTTATAATCATGCAATTTATTTGCGACAAATACAATGTGGGTGATAAGCGACATACCATGATGTATAGTGGTATGAATCCCAGAGGTCTAGTCCATGAACTAAAGTCTATTTGACTCTTAGGATTGTCAAGATATTCCACTTATATATGTATCTCTTCAACGGAGTCAAAACACAATCCAGTTAAAACCACTTAAAAATCTTGAAGCCCTCTTCTGTGTTATCACAAATAAAGGACAAAGTATAATTTAAATACTCAAACCGTTTTTCAATTACATAAAACCATCGCTTGTTTATTCAGTACACGAGGATCAACAACTCTCTCATTTTTTGTCTAAGGAATATTTTGATTCAAATATATAATAATAGAAAAAGTTAGGTTTTGATGATTTAATTATAAGCAACCTAGCATTATACTCCTTGATGAATATGTGCCACTATTTAGCTTAAAAATCATTACAACATGAGTACAAGTTTGCTTTGATAGTTTACGATCTCTCATTGAAGATTTGGAGTTGATAGGTAAATAAATGGTATTGAGAAGATAAGTTTTAATAAATAAATACCTCTTACAGGTAGTATACAAATGTTCCAATGGCCAGTTCCTACGTGACACCATTTGTATTATTTCAGGTTTGGCTCTCAGGTTTGGCTCGGTGGATCAGTTTTTGATCCTCTGTTGACTAAATTCTAATTTTCGATTGTCCAAGCATTTAGAATACTCAATTCTCAATCCATGTACAATTGAAAAAATTTCCTAATATTTGGTTTCCCCCTTTCATCTTCTTCCACTGACAAATCTTATTTTTAGTGGGTCAATTTAAGTCATTTGATAAAGTGAAGAAATAGAAATTATTTTGCTTGATGAGGAAAAATTCCAAAAGATAGTCATATTGTTGTCGGTTTGTATAATTAATTCAAATTCTATGTTGTAGTTTTTAAATTACCTTGGAGGAGACCTAAACTTCTTGATCTTCAAAATGAGAACAATTCTCATCAAATGTATATATGAGATAAATAAAAATAATATTCATCTATTATGATACTACTAATTGACTGGTTATTCTTAATTTATGATGAGGTTAAAAAATAGGCATTCACTTTTCTGTGTTCATGTTAGAATTAACTAATAACTACATGATAAGTTAATAAGCTAAATGGAAATACATGCTAACTTTTATAGAATTTAAAATTCTTTTTCTTAATTAAATGTCGTCTCTCTATAAATATACCAAGAAACTATAGTATTCTTTATTTAAAAATATAAGATCATGTACAACTATGTATGTTTTTAGTTTTTCGTGGTCGACTTTTAATAATTTTTTGTAGGAAATATATTACTATTTTAATATTTTCAAAGGAATCTAGTGATAAACACAATGATTTTTGAATTTATTGATAAAAAGAATATACAAAACCACACTTTAAATGGTCACCACCTAAAAAAATCAACATATTTACTGAATTTGGTGATATATAGTTTGCACGCATCTCATGCATAATCGTATCTATAGCTACGAGCTCGATAAATGTAGTTTCCGCGGATGTGGAGGGTAATGTTATTAAGCTTTAGTTTGTTTCTCATTCATATGCTTAATGATGTCTTCTAACTCGGCTTTCGTTTTAGGTGTCATCTCTCTACCTTGGTTGCTTTTAGATCTCGTTTCAGGAGTAGGGAGAATGCTCATTTTATTTTCTCCAAGAATAGGTAAAACTGCACACAAAAATATATCATTAGTCCTAGGACAGATGTAGTAGAATTAGTTATTTTTCCATCAGTAAAATAATTCATTTATGAAAATTTAATCAAGGAAAAATGAATTCAATTTAGGAATAATATGGATAATATATATGTCTATAAGGTCAAATTTAAAGTAATAGGATCAATTTTGTATTTATATTCGTGAGTATTGTGTTTTCTCGATTATATTATTTGTATTTCTCTTTTAAGATGGACACTTGTCAGGTCTTGTGTTAAATGATTGGCTCAAATTATTTTTTGTACTAGATACTATCAAGTACTTGACCAAGAAGTATTTATAAGACTTATGGTCACACACGATATTTTTTACAAACAGATATTTAAAAAAAAACAACTACAAGTAAAAATAAAAATAAAATTCTAGAGGTACACTAGTTTTTTAGAATTATATTTTCTCATACAATTATATTTTTGAATTTATTTAAAAAAGCATTATAGTTATCTTAAACTTAAATTGATCAACACGACATATATGCATTAAATCAATTAACCTCGATATACTATATCAGTGAATGATTGTGTAAAGATATTGAATATAATGCATTACTGTTTACAAGATTGAGGAATGATAACTTACCGTCAAATGCTCCGTTACATTTTGCATACATAACTACAAAATGTGTCACCTCCTCCATTGTTATGGCAGATATTATTGCATTCACTCTCGCAATCAGCTCTGACCTCATGGCTTATAATTAAAGCAGTTAGAAGTACACACAAACTCATTTTTCTAATGTTTGCCATTTTTCTCTATTCTTTTTTTAAAAATTTTATTATTTTGTAGGTGAGTGCATTACTTTATGTAATGGGTTATTTATACATTCAGTGGGCATAAAGTCAAAGTTATTTTTATAATGTCAACATATATAATATGGCAAAATTATTTTGAGTCACTTTTAACGTTGAATAAAGATACAACTATTTGAATATAGACACAATTTGTTATTGATTTCAAACATGACATGTTATATATATTGAATATTATGTGTATTTAAATCTATTTATATTATTGAATGAATTTATCTTCTATGAGCACCACATAAATTAGTCTCCTAAAAGTTGACCATTTGTTTACCTTTCAGTGTATACCATGTTATTCCAATACCAATTTTTGCATCCCACAATATCTCCATACGAGGAAATATCAAAGTTAATTTTTTTTAAATAATTTTTTTACCAAAAAAGTTTTTCAATTATTATACAATATTTTTAAAACACTTGGTCACATAAAACTAAAATATATACCCAACTAGTAGTGAAAATAAATACCAAAATAACATTCAAAACCGAGAAGAATATTATATATCTTTTATCTTTAAAAAAATTCAATACTAGAGTTTATAACCATCAAAATAAGTCACTTCCAAAACGCAAAAGAATTATTATAATTTTGTTTCAGCATACATAACCCAACTAGAACAATAAATCAAGTATATTCCTAAAAATAAGGAGACGTCTACTTTTAAGTGTTATAAGTTTTTACAAATATGTTTCTAATAAGGCTAAAATATAATTATATTCAGTTTTTTACCTTAATCAAGTTACTTTTTAATATATTTAAAAATAATAACATAGTCACTTCCATTAAAGTCTCTTGTGAATGTTTTCCTAATATCTATAATTAAATATGATTTTGAGAGTCACGGCAGTGTTTAATAGCTCATTCATAAAAGGTTAGTAGAATATGACCAAAAAGCTTAATTATTGTAGAAAGTCTTAGACTTATGTTATCAATTGATGAATGAAGGAAATTACTTAGTTTATAATCATGCAATTTATTTGCGACAAATAACACTGTGGGTGATAAGCGACATATCATGATGTATAGTGGTTTGAATCCCAGAGGTCTAGTCCATGAACTAAAGTCTATTTTACTCTTAGGATTGTCAAGATATTCCACTTATATATCTATCTCTTCAACAGAGCCAAAACACAATCCAGTTAAAACCACTTTAAAAATCTTGAAGTCTTCTTATGTGTTATCACAAAAAAAGGACAAAGTATAATTAAAATACTCAAACCATCGCTTGTTTATTCAATACACGAGGATCAACAACTCTCTCATTTTTTATCTATCGAATATTTTAATTCGAATATATAATAATAGAAAAGGTTAGGTTTTGATGATTTTATTATAAGCAACCTAGCACTATACTCCTTGATGGATATGTGCAATTATTTAGCTTATAAATCATTACAACATGAGTACAAGTTTGCTTTGATAGTTTTCGATCTCTCCTTGAAGATTTGGAGTTGATAGGTAAATAAATGGTATTGAGAAGATAAATTTTAATAAATAAAGACCTCTTACAGGTAGTATACAAATGCTTCAATGGCCAGTTCCTTCGTGACACCGTTTGTATTATTTCAGGTTTAGCTCGATGGATCAGTTTTTTATCCTCTGTTGACTAAATTCTAATTTTCGATTGTCCAAGCATCTAGAATTCTCAATTCTCAATCCATGTACAATTGAGAAAATTTCCTCATGTTTGGTTTCCCCGTTTCATCTTCTTCCACTGACAAATCTTATTTTTAGTGGGTCAATTTCAATTCTTTGATAAAATGAAGAAATATAAATTATTTTGCTTGATGAGGAAAAATTCCAAAAGAAAGTCATATTGTTGTCGGTTTGTATAATTAATTCAAATTCTATGTTGTAGTTTTTAAATTACCATGGAGGAGACCTAAACTTCTTGATATTCAAAATGAGAACAATTCTCATCAAATGTATATATGAGATAGATAAAAATAATATTCATCTATTATGATACTACTAATTGACTGGTTATTCTTAATTTATGATGAGGTTAAAAATTAGGCATTCACTTTTCTGTGTTCATGATAGAATTAACTAATAACTACATGATAAGTTAATAAACTAAATGGAAATACAGGCTAACTTTTATAGAATTTAAAATTCTTTTTCTTAATTAAATGTCGTCTCTCTATGAATATACTAAGAAACTATAGTATTCTTTATTTAAAAATATAAGATCATGTACAACTATGTATGTTTTTAGTTTTTCATGGTCGACTTTTAATAATTTTTTGTAGGAAATATATTACTATTTTAATATTTTCAAAGGAATCTAGTGATAACCACAATGATTTTTGAATTTATAGATAAAAAGAATATACAAAACCACACTTTAAATGGTCACCACCAAAAAAAATCAACATATTTACTGAATTTGGTGATATATAGTTTGCACCCATCTCATGCATAATCGTAACTATAGCTACGAGCTCGATAAATGTAGTTTCCGCGGATGTGGAGGGTAATGTTATTAAGCTTTAGTTCGTTTCTCATTCATATGCTTAATGATGTCTTCTAACTCGGCTTTCGTTTTAGGTGTCATCTCTCTACCTTGGTTGCTTTTAGATCTCGTTTCAGGAGTAGGGAGAATGCTCATTTTATTTTCTCCAAGAATAGGTAAAACTGCACACAAAAATATATCATTAGTCCTAGGACAGATGTAGTAGAATTAGTTATTTTTCCATCAGTAAAATAATTCATTTATGAAAATTTAATCAAGGAAAAATGAATTCAATTTAGGAATAATATGGATAATATATATGTCTATAAGGTCAAATTTAAAGTAATAGGATCAATTTTGTATTTATATTCGTGAGTATTGTGTTTTCTCGATTATATTATTTGTATTTCTCTTTTAAGATGGACACTTGTCAGGTCTTGTGTTAAATGATTGGCTCAAATTATTTTTGTACTAGATACTATCAAGTACTTGACCAAGAAGTATTTATAAGACTTATGGTCGCACACGATATTTTTTACAAACAGATATTTTAAAAAAAAACTACAAGTAAAAATAAAAATAAAATTCTATAGGTACACTAGTTTTTTAGAATTATATGTTCTCATAAAATTATATTTTTGAATTTATTTAAAAAAGAATAATAGTTATCTTAAACTTAAATTGATCAACACGACATATATGCATTAAATCAATTAACCTCTATATACTATATCAATGAATGATTGTGTAAAGATATTGAATATAATGCATTAAAGTTTACAAGATTGAGGAATGATAACTTACCGTCAAATGCTCCGTTACATTTTGCATAACATACATAACTACAAAATGTGTCACCTCCTCCATTGTTATGGCAGATATTATTGCATTCACTCTCGCAATCAGCTCTGACCTCATGGCTTATAATTAAAGCAGTTAGAAGTACACACAAACTCATTTTTGTAATGTTTGCCATTTTTCTCTATTCTTTTTTTTAAAATTTTATTATTTTGTAGGTGAGTGCATTACTTTATGTAATGGGTTATTTATACATTCAATGGTCATAAAGTCAAAGTTATTTTTATAATGTCAACATATATAATATGGCAAAATTATTTTGAGTCACTTTTAACGTTGAATAAAGCTACAACTATTTGAATATAGACACAATTTGTTATTGATTTCAAACATGACATGTTATATATATTGAATATTATGTGTATTTAAATCTATTTATATTATTGAATGAATTTATCTTCTATGAGCACCACATAAATTAGTCTCCTAAGAGTTGACCATTTGTTTACCTTTCAATGTATACCATGTTATTCCAATACCAATTTTTGCATCCCACAATATCTCCATACGAGGAAATATCAAAGTTAATTTTTTTTAAATAATTTTTTTACCAAAAAAGTTTTTCAATTATTATACAATATTTTTCAAACACTTGGTCACACAAAACTAAAATATATACCCAACTAGTAGTGAAAATAAATACCAAAATAACATTCAAAACCGAGAAAAATATTATATATCTTTTATCTTTATAAAAATTCAATACTAGAGTTTATAACCATCAAAATAAGTCACTTCCAAAACGCAAAAGAATTATTATAATTTTGTTTCAGCATACATAACCCAACTAGAACAATAAATCAAGTATATTCCTAAAAAGAAGGAGACGTCTACTTTTAAGTGTTATAAGTTTTTACAAATATGTTTCTAATAAGGCTAAAATATAATTATATTCAGTTTTTTACCTTAATCAAGTTACTTTTTAATATATTTAAAAATAATAACATAGTCACTTCCATTAAAGTCTCTTGTGAATGTTTTCCTAATATCTATAATTAAATATGATTTTGAGAGTCACGACAGTGTTTAATAGCTCAATCATAAAAGGTTAGTAGAATATGACCAAAAAGCTTAATTATTGTAGAAAGTCTTAGACTTATGTTATCAATTGATGAATGAAGGTACTTAGTTTATAATCATGCAATTTATTTGCGACAAATAACACTGTGGGTGATAAGCGACATATCATGATGTATAGTGGTTTGAATCCCAGAGGTCTAGTCCATGAACTAAAGTCTATTTGACTCTTAGGATTGTCAAGATATTCCACTTATATATGTATCTCTTCAACAGATCCAAAACACAATCCAGTTAAAACCACTTTAAAAATCTTGAAGTCTTCTTCTTTGTTATCACAAAAAAAGGACAAAGTATAATTAAAATACTCAAACCATCGCTTGTTTATTCAGTACACGAGGATCAACAAACCTCATTTTTTATCTATCGAATATTTTAATTCGAATATATAATAATAGAAAAAGTTAGGTTTTGGTGATTTTATTATAAGCAACCTAGCACTATACTCCTTGATGGATATGTGCAATTATTTAGCTTATAAATCATTACAACATGAGTACAAGTTTGCTTTGATAGTTTTCGATCTCTCCTTGAAGATTTGGAGTTGATAGGTAAATAAATGGTATTGAGAAGATAAATTTTAATAAATAAAGACCTCTTACAGGTAGTATACAAATGCTCCAATGGCCAGTTCTTACGTGACACCATTTGTATTATTTCAGGTTTAGATCGGTGGATCCGTTTTTTATCCTCTGTTGACTAAATTCTAATTTTCGATTGTCCAAGCATCTAGAATTCTCAATTCTCAATCCATGTACAATTGAGAAAATTTCCTCATATTTGGTTTCCCCTTTTCATCTTCTTCCACTGACAAATCTTATTTTTAGTGGGTCAATTTCAATCCTTTGATAAAATGAAGAAATATAAATTATTTTGCTTGATGAGGAAAAATTCCAAAAGAAAGTCATATTGTTGTCGGTTTGTATAATTAATTCAAATTCTATGTTGTAGTTTTTAAATTACCATGGAGGAGACCTAAACTTCTTGATATTCAAAATGAGAACAATTCTCATCAAATGTATATATGAGATAAATAAAAATAATATTCATCTATTACGATACTACTAATTGACTGGTTATTCTTAATTTATGATGAGGTTAAAAATTAGGCATTCACTTTTGTGTGTTCATGTTAGAATTAACTAATAACTACATGATAAGTTAATACACTGAATGAAAATACAGGCTAACTTTTATAGAATTTAAATATCTTTTTCTTAATTAAAGGCCTTCTCTCTATAAATATACTAAGAAACTATAGTATTCTTTTGTTAAAAATATAAGATAATGTACAACTATGTGTGTTTTTAGTTTTTCATGGACGACTTTTAATAATTTATTTAAGGAAATATATTACTATTTTAATATTTTCAAAGGAATCTAGTGATAAACACAATGATTTTGAATTTATAGATGAAAAAGAATATACAAAACCACACTTTAAGTGGTCACCACCTAAAAAAATCAACATATTTACTGAATTTGGTGATATATAGTTTCCACCCATCTCATGCATAATCGTATCTATAGCTACGAGCTCGATAAATGTAGTTTCCGCGGATGTGGAGGGTAATGTTACTAAGCTTTCGTTCGTTTCTCATTCATATGCTTAATGATGTCTTCTAACTCGGCTTTCGTTTTAGGTGTCATCTCTCTAACTTGGTTGCTTTTAGATCTTGTTTGAGGAGTAGGGAGAATGCTCATTTTATTTTCTCCAAGAATAGGTAAAACTGCACACAAAAATATATTATTAGTCTTAGGACAGATGCAGTAGAATTAGTTATTTTTCCATCAGTAAAATAATTCATTTATGAAAATTTTATCAAGGAAAAATGAATTCAATTTAGGAATATTATGGATAATATATATGTTTATTAGGTCAAATTTAACGTAATAGGATCAATTTTGTATTTATATTCGTGAGTATTGTGTTTTCTCGATTATATTATTTGTATTTCTCTTTTAAGATGCATACTTGTCAGGTCTTGTGTTAAATGATTGGCTCAAATTATTTTTTGTACTAGATACTATCAAGTACTTGACACTCGATATTTTTTATAAACAGATATTTAAAAAACAACTACAAGTAAAAATAAAAATAAAATTCTAGAGGTACACTATATTTTAAGAATTATATGTTCTCATACAATTATATTTTTGAATTTATTTAAAAAAGCATTATAGTTATCTTAAACTTAAATTGATCAACACGACATATATGCATTAAATCAATTAACCTCTATATACTATATCAGTGAATGATTGTGTAAAGATATTGAATATAATGCATTAAATTATACAAGATTGAGGAATGATAACTTACCGTCAAATGCTCCGTTACATTTTGCATAACATACATAACTACAAAATGTGTCACCTCCTCCATTGTTATGGCAGATATTATTGCATTCACTCTCGCAATCAGCTCTGACCTCATGGCTTATAATTAGAGCAGTTAGAAGTACACACAAACTCATTTTTGTAATGTTTGCCATTTTTCTCTATTATTTCTTTTAAATTATATTAGTTTGTAGGTGAGTGCATTACTTTATGTATTGGGTTATTTATACATTCAATGGTCATAAAGTCAAAGTTATTTTATAATGTCAATATATATAATATGGCAAAATTATTTTGAGTCACTTTTAACGTTGAATAAAGCTACAACTATTTGAATTTAGACACAATTTGTTATTGATTTCAAACATGACATGTTATATATATATTGAATATTATGTGTAATTAAATCTATTTATATTATTGAATGAATTTATCTTCTATAAGCACCACATAAATTAGTCTCCTAAAAGTTGACCATTTGTTTACCTTTCAATGTAAACCATTTTATCCCAATACCAATTTTTGCATCCCACAATATCTTTAAACGAGAAAATATCAAAGTTAATGTTTTTTTAAATAATTTTTTTACCAATTTTTTTTTTTAAATATTATGCAATTTTTTTCAAACACTTGGTCACATAAAACTAAAATATATACCCAACTAGTAGTGAAATAAATACCAAAATAACATTCAAAACCGAGAAGAATATTATATGTTTTTTATCTCTAAAAAAAATTCAATACTAGAGTTTGTAACAATCAAAATAAGTCATTTCTAAAACACAAAAGAATTATTATAATTTTGTTTCAGCATACATAACCCAACTAGAACAATAAATCAAGTATATTCCTAAAACGAAGGATACATCTACTTTTAAATGGTATAAGTTTTTAAAAATATGTTTCTAATAAGGCTAAAATGTAATTAGATTCAGTTTTTTTACCTTAATCAAATTACTTTTTAATATATTTAAAAATAATAACATCGTCACTTCCATTAAAGTCTCTTGTGAATGTTTTCCTAATATCTATAATTAAATATGATTTTGAGAGTCACGACAATGTTGAATAGCTCATACATAAAAGGTTAGTAGAATATGATCATAAAGCTTAATTATTGTAGAAATTCTTAGACTTAAGTTATCAATTGATGAATGAAGGAAATTACTTAGTTTATAATCATGCAATTTATTTGCGACAAATAACAATGTGGGTGATAAGCGACATACCATGATGTATAGTGGTTTGAATCCCAGGTCTAGTCCATGAACTAATGTCTATTTGACAATTAGGATTGTCAAGATACTCCACTTATATATGTATCTCTTCAACTAAGTCAAAACACAATCCAGTTACAAACACTTTAAAAATCTTGAAGCATTCTTCTGTGTTATCACAAAAAAAAGGACAAAGTATAATTTAAATACTCAATCCGTTTTTCAATCACGTAAAACCATCGCTTGTTTATTCAGTGCACGAGGATAAAAACTTTCTCATTTTTAGTTTATCGAATATTTTAATTTAAATATAAAATAATAGAAAAAGTTAGGTTTTGATGATTTGAATATAAGAAACCTAGCACTATACTCCTTGATAGATATGTGCCACTATTTAGCTTATAATCATTACAACATGAGTAAAAATTTGCTTTGATAGTTTTTGATCTCTCCTTGAAGATTTGGAGGTGATAGGTAAATAAATGGTATTGAGAAGATTAATTTTTATAAATGAAGACCTCTTACAGGTAGTATACAAATGCTCCAAGGCCACTTCCTAAGTGGCACCATTTGTATTATTCCAGGTTTAGCTCAGTGGATCAGTTTTTAATCCTCTGTTGACTAAGTTCTAATTTCCGATCCAAGCATCTAGAATTCTCAATTCTCAATCCATGTACAATTGAGAAAATTTCCTAATGTTTGGTTTCCCCCTTTCATTTTCTTCCACTGACAAATCTTATTTTTAGTGGGTCAATTTCAATCATTTGATAAAGTGAAAAAATAGAAATTATTTTGCTTGATGAGGAAAAATTCCAAAAGATAGTCATATTGTTGTCGGTTTGTATAATTAATTCAAATTTCATGTTGTAGCATTTAAATTACCATGGAGGAGACCTAAACTTCTTGATCTTTAAAATGAGAACAATTCTCGTCAAATGTATATATGAGATAAATAAAAATAATATTCATCTATCACAATACTACTAATTGACTTGTTATTCTTAATTCAATGATGAGGTTAAATAATAGGCATTCACTTGTGTTCATGTTAGAATTAACTAATAACTACATGATAAGTTAATAAACTCAATTGAAATACAAGCTAACTTTTATAGAATTTAAAATTCTTTTTCTTAATTAAAGGCTTACTCTCTATAAATATACTAAGAAACTATAGTATTCTTTTGTTAAAAATATACGATACTGTACAACTATGTATGTTTTTAGTTTTTCATGGACGACTTTTAATAATTTATTGTAGGAAATATATTACTATTTTAATATTTTCAAAGGAATCTAATGATTATCACAATGATTTTTGAATTTATAGATGAAAAAGAATATACAAAACCATACTTTAAATGGTCACCACCTAAAAAAATCAACATATTTACTGAATTTGGTGATATATAGTTTGCACCCATCTCATGCATAATCGTTTCTATAGCTACGAGCTCGATAGATGTAGTTTCCGCGGATGTGGAGGGTAATGTTATTAAGCTTTAGTTTGTTTCTCATTCATATGCTTAATGATGTCTTCTAACTCTGCTTTCGTTTTAGGTGTCATCTCTCTACCTTGGTTGCTTTTAGATCTCGTTTCGGGAGTAGCTAGAATGCTCATTTTATTTTCTCCGAGAATAGGTAAAACTGCACACAAAAATATATTACTAGTCTTAGGACAGATGCAGTAGAATTAATTATTTTTCCATAAGTAAAATAATTCATTTATGAAAATTATATCAAGGAAAATGAATTCAATTTAGGAATATTATGGATAATATATATGTCTATAAGGTCAAATTTAACGTAATAGGATCAATTTTGTATTTATATTCGTGAGTATTGTGTTTTCTCGATTATATTATATGTATTTCTCTTTTAAGATGGACACTTGTCAGGTCTTGTGTTAAATGATTGGCTCAAATTATTTTTTGTACTAGATACTATCAAGTACTTGACCAAGAAGTATTTATAAGATTTATGGTCACACTCGATATTTTTTACAAACAGATATATAAAAGAAACAACTACAAGTAAAAATAAAAATAAAATTCTATAGGTACACTAGTTTTTTAGAATTATATGTTCTCATACAATTATATTTTTAAATTTATTTAAAAAAGCATTATAATTATTTTTAACATAATTTGATCAACACGGCATATATGAATTAAATCAATTAATCTATATATACTATATCAGTGAATGATTGTGTAAAGATATTGAATATAATGAATTAAATTATACAAGATTGAGGAATGACAACTTACCATCAAATGCACCGTTACATTTTGCATAACATACATAACTACAAAATGTGTCACCTCCTCCATTGTTATGGCAGATATTATTGCATTCACTCTCGCAATCAGCTCTGACCTCATGGCTTATGATTAGAGCAGTTAGAAGTACACAAAAACTCATTTTTGTAATGTTTTCCATTTTTCTCTATTTTTTCTTTAAAATTATATTATTATGTAGGTGAGTGCATTACTTTGTGAAATGGGTTATTTATACATTCAATGGTCATAAAGTCAAAGTTACTTTTATAATGTCAATATATATAATATGGCAAAATTATTTTGAATCACTTTTAATGTTGAATAAAGCTACAACTATTTGAATTTAGACACAATCTGTTATCGATTTCAAACATGAAATGTTATATATATTGAATATTATGTGTAATTAAATCTATTTATATTATTGAATGAATTTATCTTCTATGAGCACCACATAAATTAGTCTCCTAAAAGTTGACCATTTGTTTACCTATCAATGTATACCATTTCATTCCAATACCAATTTTTGCATCCCACAATATCTCAATATGAGGAAATATCAAAGTTAATGTTTTTTTACAATAAGTTTTTACCAAATCTTTTTTTCAAATACTATACAATTTTTTTCAAACACTTGGTCACATAAAACTAAAATATATACCCAACTAGTAGTGAAAATAAATACCAAAATAACATTCAAAACCGAGAAGAATATTATATATCTTTTATCTTTGAAAAAATTCAATACTAGAGTTTATAACCATCAAAATAAGTCACTTCCAAAACACAAAAGAATTACTATACTTTTTTTTCAGCATTCATAACCCAACTGGAACAATAAATCAAGTATATTCCTAAAAAGAAGGACACGTCTACTTTTAAATGTTATAAGTTTTTACAAATATTATTCTACTAAGGCTAAAATATAATTAGATTCAGCTTTTTTTACCTTAATCACGTTACTTTTTAATATATATAAAAATAATAACATCGTCACTTCCATTTAAGTCTCTTGTGAATGTTTTCCTAATATATATAATTAAATATGATTTTGAGAGTCACGACAATGTTGATTAGCTTATTCATAAAAGGTTAGTAGAATATGATCATAAAGCTTAATTATTGTAGAAAGTCTTAGACTTAAGTTATTAATTGATGAATGAAGGAAATTACTTAGTTTATAATCATGCAATTTATTTGCGACAAATAACAGTGTGGGTGATAAGCGACATACCATGATGTATAGTGGTTTGAATCCCAAAGGTCTAGTCCACGAACTTAAGTCTATTTGACTCTTAGGATTTTCAATATATTCCACTTATATATGTATCTCTTCAACTGAGTCAAAAAGCAATCCAGTTATAACCACTTTAAAAATCTTGAAGCCTTCTTCTGTTTTTTTTTTTTTTTTTTTTTTTGATCATTAAATCAAATTTTATTAAAATGAAAGATTAACATCCAATATCCTTACAAAAACTTTAATAGGCCCCTTTCTAACAAACTAGAGAGTAGGCCCAAACTTTATACCTATCTCAAGCTAAGACTATTACACATTAGCTATTACATTCAAAACAATTTAAAACATGGCCCAATTACGCAGCCCATATTTTTTTTAAATTTTCAGCCTTCTTTGTTTTGAATGTCCTCCCGTTCATCTTCATATTGATCATGTTACTGATCTTCTTAATTATCTGTTGCTCATTGAGGGAATTATCCCCATGAATCCTCTCATTCCTTTCGTTCCAAATGCAGTAAATGTATGAGGTGATAATCAAGCTCATTATAGCTACCTTTTCATGTCCTGAGACTTTGATCACATTCTCCACTAATTCATCCATATTCGAGTGATTACAGTTATGATGAAAACTTTTTAGAATATCATATAGTATTCTGCTGGTAAAGGAACAATTTACCATAAGATGCTGCAAGTCTTCAGTTTTCGCGTAGCAAAAAACGCAGAGTGGATCAACGGTTAATCCCCAGCTAATCATCCTCTGCTTTGTTGGTAACCTATCTTGCATCGCAAGCCAAGATATGAAAGAGCATCTTGGAATATTTAGTCTGGACCATACAACTTTGTGCCATTTTACCTCTTCTCGATTTGATCTTATTCTGCACAATGTTTTCCTAAATGAGAAAACTTTCCTTTTACTTTCAGCCCATATGATCACATCTTCACCTTGTGTAAGTTTTAAATCATTCACATAAGGCAATAGCTTGCCTACACAAGGAGGTAATCTCCATCTATTTCCACCAAAACAGCTATGCACTGTTTTGTCTTTGTTTATGTTGTTTTTATCGAGCTCTACTCCTAGATACTCCTCCACATTCTTGCCTTCAATCCAATTATCCCATAGCAGATAAGTATTCTTTCCATTTTTCACCTTATGTGAAATAAGTTCATAAGCGATACTCCTGATCTTCATAAGTTGTTTCCAAGTCCAAGAATGGGCTTGTTTTATGTCTAAGCTCCATATACATTTATCTTGTATGATGTTTTTGTGTACCCAAAGACTCCATAGATTGTTCTTCTGAGAATACATTCTCCAAAAGGTATATAATAGACACACCTTGTTCAACACTTCTAAATTTGGTATTCCAAGTCCTCCATGTTCTTTGCTTGTACAAATTTTGTCCCAAGATATTTTTGCACCACTCGCTCCATCTGAATTTCCTCTCCATAAGAAGCTACTTATCTTTTGATTTAATTTATATATAACCTGTTTTGGTAACAAGAATACTCTGCACCAGAACAGAATTTTGCTTACCAAAACACATTTTATCAGCTCAGTTCTCCCAGCATATGATAATAACTTTGAGGACCAGGCATTTATACTACTGCAAATCTTTTCTACTAACTTATTCCCATCATGAACAGATAGTTTCTTGGAGTTAAGAGGCACTCCAAGGTACCTAACTGGCAATGATCCAATTTTTATACCTAGGATTGCAGAGATTTCATTCATCTTAGTTTGATTTGTTCCACCAAAGTATAATTCACTCTTGTTGAAGTTAATGTTCAGTCCTGATAGCCTAGAGAAGATGTTTAGAGCCTCTTTTGCTATTTTAGCAGATTTTCCTTCAGCCTTTAAGAAGATTAATACATCATCTGCAAATATCAAATGATTTAGCTTCATTACTCTACATTTATGATGATAGCTGAAACTCTTCTTATTAGCCATATGATTGAAAAGTCCAGAGAATATTTCCATGCATATAGCAAACAAGTATGGAGAGAGAGGGTCTCCTTGTCTGAGCCCTCTCTTCCCTTTAAAAAAACCACATGATTGTCCATTTAGGCAGATTGAGTATGATGGTGAGCATATACACATTTTTATCCACTCTATAAACTTGCTTGGGAAATTGAAAGCATGTAGTGAACTTATGAGAAATCTCCAATTTACACTATCGTATGCCTTTTGCAAGTCTAGGTTAATAGTGCATTTTGGAGCTGAATCTTTCTTTTCATATCCCAAAACAACTTCTTGTGCAACAAGAATGTTGTCGCTTATAAATCTCCCTCCTACATAAGCCGCTTGATTAGGTGAGATGATAGAGTTTAATACCTTCTTCAGCCTATTAGAGATAGCTTTGGAGATGGTTTTATATATTGTATTCACACACGAAATCGGTCTGAATTTCTTTAGACTTGATGCATCTTTTTCCTTAGGCAGAAGGACTAAGTTGGTAGCATTGACTTGACTGAGCAATTGATTATTCTCTAAGCTTTGTCTCACTGCATCAATAAAATCTTTTCCTGTTATACTCCAAGTAGATTTATAGAAGCACGAATTCAGGCCATCTGGCCCTGGGCTTTTGTTTTCATTGATTGAAAATAGAGCCTCTTTAATCTCATTATCTGTAAAAGGCTTGCTTAGTTCTTGGCTTTGTTCTTCAGTTATTTGAGTGTGAATAAGATTTCTTAGAGTTGATACAGCACATATTTCTTCATGTGCATCTTCAGTCCCAAGAAGATCCTTATAAAATTTTATGAACTCACTTTTTATTTGCTCAGCATCTGTGATAGTTTCTCCATTGTCTTTAGTAAGAACTGAAATTTTGTTTCTAGCATATCTGCCTTTGATTACTTTATAGAAATAAGCCGTGTTACAGTCCATATCTGTTGTAAAAGTTGCCTTAGCTTTTTGTCTTAGTATATTATGCTGTATAATCATAGCATCTTCTAACTCCTTCTCCAAAATCTTCTCCTCCTTCAGGTTAGCTTCATTAGTATTTCCTTCCATAATTAAAGTTTGCACCTTACTTAGGTTGCTTTTAATAGACTCTATAACTGTTGAGTTTCTCCTGAAGTATGTATTATTGAATTTCTTCAAAGCAATTTTAGTACACTTCTGTTTGTAGCACAATTTGTACATTAAGTTCCCTTCAATTTGTTGATTCCAGGCCTTTTTTATTGTATCAAGGAATCCCTCATGAGATGTCCAAATGTTAAAGAATTTAAATGAGCTTTGAAAGCCTTTCCTTTGATCTCCAAATTCAATCTTCAAAGCACAATGATCTGAGGTTGAAGGAGGAGTGACAATTACTTTTGATTCATTTGTGTCCATCCACTTGGCATTTATAAAGACCCTATCAATCTTACTTGCTCTAATCTCAGATGTACTTTTATTAGTCCATGTGTAGTATTGCCCAGAATAATTGTGTTCATACAAATTAGCATCATCTAAGCATTCTGCAAATTCAAGTGCTCCATTTTCAAGTTCATCGCAATTGAGCCTATCTTGAATCTTCAGAATCTCATTAAAATCTCCCATCACACATACTTTATCACCCTCATGATCTTTGCTCCATTGAACTATATCAGTCCATAAACTTCTTCTATCTTTATCATCATTAAAGGCATAAACCATCGCAATATAATATGTGTCTTTATTCTCAATAGATTCTACCTCAATGAATATAGCTTGAGCAGTCTCTTTAAGAAGATTAACCTTAACATAGTGTTTGTTCCACAAAATCCATATTCTTCCTGAGATATCTTTGTTGTAATTATGAATCATCTCCAAGTTTGAGAAATGGGCTTTAATTATAGTAGAAACTTTACTAATTTTAACTTTAGTTTCTAGTAATCCTACTAAGTTTATTTTATTGCTAGCTAAGAAGTCTTTAACATCTAATTGACGCAAGACATTATTCAATCCTCTTACATTCCATGTAGCTATTATCATAAATTTGGAGGTCTTGTTATCTCTTCTCCTCCCTCACGGTTTATGAATTGGAGGACATCACTGTCTATGTTTTCTTCACCATTTCGCAATTCTTTGAACTTGTTGTTAGTTTGTATTTCAGAATTGCTCCTTTCACTAGTTCCATTCTGTTGTATTACTTGTTTTCCTCTCACACTTCTCCATTCCAACTCTTTGTTCCCATTATTCCTTTGTTCATTAGTATTAGAGCTTTTAGGTACCCATACTCTTTGGATATTGTTACATTTAGCCTCAATGTGTCCCAGTTTGTTACACATGACGCATAAGATTGGTTTCCAATCGTACTCTACTTTGACTTCGTGTAACTCTTCTTTCCCCACATCAACATATACAGTTTCAGTTAATTCTTCTTTAGTATTAACTTCTACACACACTCTAGCGTAACCCAACCTTGTTTTCGACTCAGTGATCGAATCCATTTGTAACGGGACTCCAATTCCGCTTGCAACGTAACTAAGTCCACGTTGTGTCCAAAGATTCATTGGTACGTTTATGAGTTTCGCCCATACTGGAATTTTAGTGACATCTATAGCTTCAAACTGAACATTAGGAGTCCATGGTCTCAACAGCAGAGGTTTACCGTTAATGTGCCAGAATTGCTCCATGGCTTTGTCACAATTCTGTTGATTCTCAAACTTAAACACATAAAGCCCTTTCCCGCTAGATTTAACATTAATTTTACCCAATTTCTGCCATTGATATTTAACAAAATTGGTGATAGCGTAGAAGTTTGGAGGATTATCGAGAAATTGTCCTACAAGGCAGTTCACCCATTGTTCATCTCCTTCATCGAACACATCTTTAGGTGGTTTGATGACTTTTTTCGTACCTAGCTTTTCCGGCGAGTGATATTCGAGCTTGAACGTTTTGTCATCCCCTTTTTTTAGTAGGTTTGACCACGTGATAGGGTCTTTTCTTACACTCTGTTCCGGAGTCTCTGCAACCACTAGTATCGGAGTGTTAACCGGAGTTTGAGGTTCAGATCTTTGTAACGGTGACTGAGCATCTTCTGGTTTTTGAGCTTTAGAACTTTCACCAACTTCATTTGTTTCATTAGGGTTACACGGAGAGAAGATTTCCCTAGTAATATTACTGTATTTCGTTTTTGTTCTTGGGATCGACTTTCCATTTTGATTAACTTTGTTTGAATTAATCAGTTTAGTCATTTGAGATATGAACACAGGGAGTGGTTGAGGTTAATGGTGGGAATGTTTGTTTTAGGTGGTGGTCGGTTGAATGGATAAGAAAGAATGGATAATTTTTTGAATATGATTTAGTGATAGATCCCAGATCTTGGGATTAACACCAAATCAGAAAAAAAGAAAAGCAAAAAAGGTGTTTTTTTTTGTAAAAGTGGAAGAAAGAGAAAGAGATCTAGTGGAATAAAACTTAGATAGGATGAATGGCTAGAGAGAATTTTTTTTCAGGGTTGACTCTCATTTGACCAACTTTTAATTTTTTAGTTACTCCTTGAAAGCCTTCTTCTGTGTTATCACAAAAAAAGGACAAAGTATAATTTAAATACTCAAACCGTTTTTCAATCACATAAAACCATCGCTTGTTTATTCCGTGCACGAGGATCAACAACTCTCTCGTTTTTTGTTTATCGAATATTTTAATTCAAATATAAAATAATAGAAAAAGTTAGGTTTTGATGATTTGAATATAATCAACCTAGCACTATACTCCTTGATGAATATATGCGACTATTTAGCTTATAAATTATTACAACATGAGTACAAATTTGCTTTGATAGTTTTCGATCTCTCCTTGAAGATTTGGAGTTTATAGGCTAATAAATGGTATTGAGAAGATTAATTTTTATAAATAAAGACCTCTTACATGTAGTATACAAATGTTCCAATGGCCAGTTCCTACGTGGCACCATTTGTATTATTTCAGATTTAGCTCGGTGGACCAGTTTTTGATCCTCTGTTGACTAAGTTCTAATTTTTTATTGTCCAAGCATCTAGAATTCTCAATTCTCAATCCATGTACAATTGAGAAAAATTCCTAATTTTTGGTCTCCACCTTTTATCTTCTTCCACTGACAAATCTTATTTTTAGAGGGTCTATTTCAATCATTTGATAAATTGAAAAAATAGAAATTATTTTTCTTGATGAGGAAAAATTCCAAAAGATAGTCATATCGTTGTCGGTTTGTATAATTAATTCAAATTTCATGTTGTAGTTTTTATATTCGAGAAAAATGTACCAAATATACATACCATACCGTCCTTTAGTCAATGTTAAACCCATAAAGACCTTGCGATTCCTAGATACACAGTGAGTTAATAGGTAGTATGCTAAGTGGAGCGTTCAAAGCAAGTAAGGATCGAGGAACACCCTATAGCCACCATCTTGAGATAAGTAATAAGCGTAACCTTATTATTTTGTGTTTGATATTATTTTGTGTTTGAGTTTGCATGATATGTGTATATGTATGTTAATTCCTAGATGATACTATATGAGATTTGTTTTAAGTTGTTTTTTGGGAATATTTTCTAGATTCTACCTTCTGCGTTCACCTAAAAGGACCTTTGTTTTAATTTTACCTTGTCGGGACGACAAAGGTTTGAGTTTGGGGTCTTGATGTCTCCCTATTTGTTCTAAATATTATCCCTTTGGAGACATAATCTTAGGTGAATTATTGACTTATTAGCTAGACTTTTATGCTTATTTCGTCATATTGCACTTTCTCCCCTTGGAATTAGACTATTTGCACTTTAAGAGCTTTTGTGCGTTAGTTTGATTATTTTTAGTGCAAAGTTAGTTTGTTCTTGAATTTAATGCAAGGAGGATAAGTGAGAATTAGAGTCTTAGCTTATTTTTAATGTGTTAGGAAGTATTTCATTCGAGTTTCTAATTTTAGAGTGCACTTTCCTAATTCTAGTCTTGAATTATTGATTTATTATTTTCAAAGCATATTCGGTTTAATTATTTATTTATTGTGAAGCTTTAAAAGATATATGGTAATTAACTAGAGACCAAGTCAAGTCAAAGAAGTAAAGGAAAGAGATTTACATGGAAATAAGAAGATTAAGGACGGATATATGCAAAGAAGGAAAAGATAAAGTTGTCAAATAAATCTGAAATTCCAGCCATGTTTCAAAGACGAGTCCATAACTTAATATTGGCTAAGAATTTGGGAGAATCGTCTGCATCACTGGATAGATCTTTCCGAGACAAGAGGTTTCGACCATTGGAACGCGTCAAACGGATAAGTATTGAGAGAGATATGACCAAAACAAATCAGCAACAGAATCTAACCTTTCCTAGATTTTAGGTTTACGAATTAAAGAGTTTTTTACTTGTCTTCCACTCCAAGTAAATTCGACCTAGGGCTTTCTAACACCTATAAATATACCCCTTAGCCTCCTCTATTACACAAAATTCATATAATTATCGAAGAGGCTTAAGGATTCAAGTCAGAGCAAGCAGGAAGGAAGAAAGCTGAGAGCTGGAAGAGTCATCTTCTCCAATTCGAAGCCAAACCCAACCTCTTCATTAGGTTTTATTTATTTTCTTTCTGTAAAACGTTATGTCTTTTAATTTTATTGTCTTAGTTTTATTTTCCATTATGAGCTAAACTTCTTAAGTGCTTGAGAATCGCTATATGGGTTGAACCTTAATTTATTTAATTGATGTTTTCTGATTGGGAATTTTTAGAATATAATTCGAATTGAGTAATTTAGTATAGTTTATTATCGTAAGTTAATTTCACTATCAATGAATTAGCTAATTGGAGATAGGTTTGAGTAATTAAGCTATTCACTAGTGGCGGTGATCATCTTGACGGGAGGTTTAATTACGGACATAGGTAATAGACGTAAGATAGAAATTATTGATCCTTACGGATTTAGTTAATCTTATAGCCAATTGGGTAGAGAATTTGACATTTGAAGGTGGATTATGATCGCCCTGGCAGGGTTCGTAACATCTGAGAATAGCTCCTAAGTCCACCCTGACGGGGGTTATGAGAATCTAGATACCCGATTATTACTAGTTATCAATTTGTCCCTTAGAAGAAGCATTGATTAAGTTTATTTTGGTGAAACCTAGCGTGACTCAAGTACTATTCTCTCATCCTTGCGTCTCTTCATATTTTATTTTCTTGCATTAGTCTTAATTTAGTTTAATATTTTACTTTATTTTCACTTTAGTTCTTAAACAAAAACCAAACAAATATTTATTTCTTTTAATCTTAATTTTCATTCAAGCAACTATTTCCATTTATTGCATAACACCTTAGTCTCACCTAATCCGTCCCCGAGATCGAATTCCCGTTTACCGAATATTACTTGGACGACCCGTACACTTGTGGTACGTGTCTTGCCTTTTTAGGTGTGTTTGTTTAGAACACACAAGGAGACACCAGCAAGCTACCGAATTTGCCTCAATGCATCATTTCATTGTGTAGAGTTTCTTTTACGAGAAGGGTTATCTTTTCGTGGGCATGATGAATCAGAAGGTTCGAAAAACCAAGGTAATTATCTCCAACTTGTGCACTTTTTAGCAAAACATTGCGAAGAAGTAAAGAAAGTAACTTTCTCTAATGCTCCGGGAAATTGTCAGCTTGTGTCACCCATGGTACAAAAGGATATTACAAATTGTTTTTCGCTTGAAATTGGTAACGTAATTAAGCTCGATATTGGAGATAGGTTGTTTGCAATTTTAGTTGATGAGTCGAGGGATGTATCAATGAAGGAACAAATGGCAATGGTCCTTCGTTATGTGGACAAGAGTGGTAGTGTTATTGAGCGCTTTGTTGGAATAATTCATGTTCGAGAACTAGTGCAAAAACACTCAAGGCTAGCATTGAGACTTTATTGGGAAAGTATAGTTTGAACCTCTCTCGGAAGCGTGGTCAAGAATATGATGGGGCAAGCAATATGCAAGGGAAATATAATGGGTTAAAATCTTTGATCGTGAAAGAAATTGAGTCGGCTAATTACATTCATTGTTTTGCTCACCATCTTCCGTTAGCTCTTGTTGGGATGGCACAAGTAGAAAACGAGGTTGGTTTATTTTTTACTAGTGCTTCTCAATTAGTAAATATAGTTGTTGGGTCATGTAAAAGGGTTGACATTCTTAAAGAAAAACATTTTGATAAAGTTATTGAAAGTGGTCATCTTCAGAGTGGTCGGGGTTCGAATCAAGAAACAAAACTTCAAAGAGCCGGAGATACACGTTGGGGTTCATATTATGGTTCATTGATTCATTTGATTCAAATTTTTGATCCCATCATTGATGTACTTAATTCAATTGTTAATGAAGGTAATAGCACGACACAAAAAAATGATGCATATGGTATGCTTGATCGTATACAATCTTTTGAGTTTGTTATTATTTTTCACTTGATGAGAAACGTGTTGGGGGTGACAAATGACTTGTCTCAAGCATTGCAAAGAAAAGATCAAGATATTGTAAATGCAATGAAATTGGTCAAATTGTGCAAAAAAAGTCTCCAGCACATGAGAGATACAAGTTGGGATTCTTTACTTCAAGAAGTAACTTTGTTTTGTGAGACATACAAGATCATCATACCAGATATGAATGATGATTTCATACTTCGAGGACGACCTTGTCGTAATTTCCCTTCCAAAAAATATTCACATCACTATCGACTTGATCTATTTTATGGCGTTATTGATAAACAACTTCAAGAACTCAATAGCCGTTTCGACGAGGTAAATACTGAATTAGTTTCTTGTGTTTCTTGTTTGAATCCTGATAATTCCTTTTCGGCATTTGATAAAACAAAACTGATTCATCTTGCCGAATTTTATCCTCGTGACTTTTCAAATGTGGAACTTGGTGCACTTGAATTTCAACTTGATAATTTTATTTCGGATATGAAGTCTGAAAATGTGTTCTTGAGACTTAAAGGGATTGGTGATCTTGCAAAAAAAATAGTAGAAACTAAAAAGGATCAAGTCTATCCTTTGATTTATAGGCTTTTGACGTTGGCTTTGATTTTGCCAATCGCTACAGCTAGTATTGAAATGTGTTTTTCGTCGATGAATATTGTGAAAAATCGTTTACGTAATCGAACAGGAGACAAATGGATGAATGATTGTTTAGTAACATATATTGAAAAGGAGCTTTTATGCCATATCGATAGGGAAACACTTTTACAACGTTATCAAAAGATGTCTAATCGACGCGAATAGTTATAATTTCGTAAGTTTACTAATATTAAAACTTATTTCCATTATTTTTATAATTATTTGATAATGAATGTGAATATTTTTATTTAACAACAGGTAATAGCGGACGCAAATCTACATCATATGATGTAATACATAGTTGATTACTATTTTTTTAGTTAAAATAAAGTGTCGTGAATATTAAGTATGCGTTTGTTTATGATTTGAATTCTTTTTGAAACATATAGTCTAGTATTATATCAAGATGAATATGGTTTGTTTTACATCGTGCGTAAATTTATTTTTTTTTTGAGTATTTTTCAATAATTTTGTTAGATATATATAAAATTTATTAGATGTGATTCTTTTTCGTAACAATAATAGCCCTCCGTGACTCGAAATCCTGGATCCGCCCCTGACAACACCTAATATTTCGTCTCTTCAAAAATTTCCTCTATCATTACAGAAATACATTATTAAACAAAAAAGTGTCTTGAGCGTGATTTTTGATAATTGCTCAACAATCAATATTACATATTTATTCCATATACATTATCAAATTTCAATTAGTCAAAAAGATAAGATATTCAAATAACAAAATAGATTCATATAAATTGTAACTTTTTTTAAAAAAAAAAAATGAAGTTTCGATGAAACTAACGAAACCTCAGATCTATCATCGGTGACCGATTTTGAATTCATGGAGTAGGAGGTAAGGGAGCACGCTTTAAGATGAGTAAGAAAGCTGCGTCTTTTTCTTTTCAGAAATGTAGTGGCTTTCCTTTTTATTTATTTTTTCAATTTTCATTTCCCAACATAAATCCCCCTTTCTTTTTTGGACAAATTAGTAATTTAATTGAACAATATATTAGGGTACACGAATTGGTATGCTAACATAAGATTCGGTCTTTATTTTTTGATACGTTGACTTGAGAGTTGGTCTTTTTAAATACAGACGTAGATATTGGTCTTCTCGATTTTTTGGCGATTCCCCTCCACGTATGATAAATACTTATATATAAAGGGTTTCATCACGTTTTTTGTGTTGTGGGTCCCTTTTAAATTGCCCAAGTCAACCCAAATATCTTTTAATGAAGGAGTGAACTGGTTCGAGTCACGCAAACTTCAACTTTAAAAACTTTCACCTCAACTCCAGATCACGGACTATCACCTCTCACGTGCTCCTAACTTCAAGTACTAACATGAAACCAATGTCCTCTGTCAGATCTTCTTCAATGCACATGGTGGCTCTCTTAACTTGGTTTTTTTATTTCATATGAGATCCATGTCGGATCATGTGAAACACTATTCTAGTAATTAGGCGGGTCACGAGTTATATAACTCTAAATCCCACTAGGAGGGTCGATGTGTGCACAATAGGCCTTCTCCTGAGCCATACCTCGATGCGCTTCCCATTAGATACCCTTTACGGAGAAAAGTTTGTTTCTTGTAAGGATTTCGCATATCCAATAAATCCATTGTGCGGCAGGTTCTCTGTCCTAATCAGAACTTCGAATAGCTTTGGTAATATCCCAAGAGTCCACTTCCACTTCCACCACGTTCGCCCCTATTTCTACTAATAATATTAGGCCCCCATAAAGCGCCACGATCTCTGTGATGAAGACCGATTCATGAAAGATTCGTATCGAGAATCCTAGAATCCAATTACCATCTTTGTCTCGGATGATACCCCTACCTCCTCCAACGCGACGTCAACTGTTATAACTCCCGTTAATGTTCAATTTCAATCCTCTATTGGGCTTGTACCACCCAATTACATTAACAAAATTCCTTCAAGAAGGTGCTTGACCTGGAACATTGCCCCAAGCTTTAACGTAACCATTTGCCAAGAATTGTGCTTTTTTCATCAAGACCCTTCCCTCGGAGAAAACAGTGCCATTAAAAATATCGTTGTGTTCCACCCAAATGACTTCACTAGCCAAGTTCTTGTTCCACCAATTACTTATTACCCGTCTTGCTCTTGTAATTTCCGTATGTAGAGAATTTGAGAGATCCAAACTCGTCTTATTTGAGTGATGAATAGTCCTTGTGCTGCTGCTGGAGGGTTCGCTGAAGACCTTAGACCAGACTGCTTGTGGATTTCAAAATGAGTCAAGTCTGCTATGACGTGATTCCCTCATAATTTGTTGTAGTGGACCACTGATTCTCCTCTAACCGCGCACGGTGGATGGGACCTGTAACAATTCAGAACCCTGAAAAAGCTAAAAATTAGTAAGTGGATTATAGGGGGCCCATTTGCAATTCTCTGGAATTTGCAAATCCAATCCCCTGTGGTCACTGCTCATCCTGGATCCATGAAAAAAGGACCAAAACTTATAAATTCCAATTCGCTTAGTTGAATGAACCACCTCTTCCATAATTGCACCCTATAGTATTCTAGAAACTTTCACGCAGTCCTTGAACAGGTGGGAGGTTATTTCTTCCATCAGACCACAACAGGGGCACGAATCCGGTAAGTTCATGCCTCCCTTAAGAAGCTTACTCTGTGTTGCTAATCTATCATGAATCACCCTCTAAATAAAAACACACATTTTTTGGGGGCATTGCAATTTCCAAACTTTGTTCAAATTAATGTCCGTAGTACCTGCGGTAGTATCAAGGGTCCATAAAGTTGATTTTATGGAATATACCCCATGGAGTTCATGAAGCCATGACAACTTGTCACTATCCTCATCGTTAACCTCCATCTCAACATCTGAGAATTCAAGCAGTTTAGATGGTGGTAGAAGATGTTGAAAACTATCCAATCCCATGATCCATCCCGTAGCACATAATCGCTAATATTTTTAAATCTATCCTCCCCTCTAAGCAAAACATTAACATGAGTTATCAAAGGTGAGTCTCCCAACCCAAAGGACGCTCTTTTACTGTTATACACGAGCCATCAGAATCCCCATCTAACTACGACAATACCTTCCACAATGGCCCTATTCATCCTCGAATCACTCGGCTTAGAAGTATATTTGAGATTATTTTTTTGTTTGAAATACTTTTGTCTAATAATAGTAGCCCATAAACTTGTTTTATCATGGATTACCTTCCATCCCAACTTACCCAAAAACATCTTATTCATATCATCTGCGTGGTGGAGTCCAAGCCTGCACAAATTCTAAGGCCTACACACCTCCTTCCATGCAACCTAATTGATCCTTCTTCGTTCTTCTGATGAACCGCAAATAAATTTTCACCTAATTTGATCAATCTCTTGGCCCACATAGATGGGTAATTTCTCCACTTGCATAATATACATCAACGCGACACTAAAGACTGAATGAGAAAGAGAGATATGTCATTCTAGTGCAAGAGAGTGACCTTTTTGTTTTAAAATTCTTGGACTCTTTACATGTAATCAAGGAAATTCGTTTTGGTAAGTCAAGCGTCATTTTGTTGAGTAGAAGGGCATATCAAACCTTTAGTGTGGGTTGGACTCGAGGGGTAGCAGTTAATAGTCTAGACTGTATGGGTTGATGACCCTATCTTTTAGTAAAACAAGCCATATAAGTTTATCTAATTATTTAAACCATAAGTACAAGCGGGTCATATGCTAGTTTACGAATTTCAAATTTAAAACTCGCAACCTGCAAAATATGTATGATGTTAATCTATTTTTGATGAATAAATTCGTTCACAAGACATTATTTTGGGAGTTTATTGAGCCTAAATGAGGTATATTTCCCTATTATATGTTATAATGCATTTTCATCCCTAGTTTTGGACTATTTGTTGTTTATAGAGCTTTTTGCGCTTAATTGTGTGTTTAGTGTGTATATTTAGGTACATTCTTGATAAAAGGGTCCAAGATGAAGAGTATAAGTCAATTATTGAAGATAAACCCCAAACCTAGGCGGAATGTTAGGTAAGAGCCATGGTGGAAAGTTAGAGCTTGTTTGGAAGATTTATTTCACTTGAGTGTTTCTGTTACCGCGAATTTTGAGTATGATCTTTGGACCTGAAACCTTTTTTGTTGGATATATCGTGAAGTCAGAGTCGCGTGGCAAGTGACGGCGCTCAATTCGAAGTTAAGACGGAGAAGATATGACATTTGCACCTACCGTGGTTCGACCTAGAACTCTGGTGAAAGTAAAAACGGGTTGACCTTGTTTTAACATATTTCTAAACCCTAAGAAGAGCCCATCCGAGTTTAGGAACTTTATAAGCTCATTTTACATCCCCCATTTTATATCTTATCTCATTCATCAGTATGCAACATTGTCCAGACAATTAGAAAGAGGGAATGGAAGCGCCAAAAGAAAGGAGAAGAAGAAGCAAAAGGGTTTGTACATGAACCCATCCATTCCTTTTCAACCAAGCTTCGATTCTCTTATACTTCTACAATAACTTTATCTCATTTTTAGTTTTAAACATGATTCTTACAGTACTTTTAATTAGTTTTATCGTTTTTTGTATTGAATTGATTATGAGCTAAACTTCTTTTGCTTATGGATGCTTGAATAATATAATATGCTAGCCTTTTGATTTGTGTTAATTACATTTGGGATATGTTTTTCATATTGAAATGAATTGGGTTAATTATTAATTTCTATTGTTTATTCATTCTTTCAATACTGTTTCATTTGTAGCCAAAGTAGCAGGAGCTTTAGTAATCCGACTAACACCTGGACAGGGGGAAGGATTATAGATATAGGATACAGATGCTTAGTGCCCTATAGCGGACGTTATTGGCACACTAGGTAGTCGAATAATGTATAAATGAACATGAGCAAGCCCCAAATCCATGAGACGAGTAGGGATAGCATTTAGTTTGATAAGTTTGCCCTTATGTAAGTTTAATCACATTCGAATCCTGACTAGTGAGAATACACAACCAATTCGCCTTTAGTAATAAAAAAATCAATTATCTATATAAAGTATTGTCTAACAATATTTTCAAGTTTCGCTCTTATCAGGTTAAGCCATTTTATTTAGTTGTTTATTTCTATTTCTTGATAACCATAATTTATCTTATTTTCAATTCATCTTATTTAATCATTTAGCTTTAATTCTCAAAAACCAAACCTACATATTTTATTTTTGTCATTTCAAATTGCATACTTTACACCTTTTATTACTTGAAGATCATTGATCACCGGTCCTCCATTCGAACAAATCTATGCTTATCATTTTCTTTTGACCTGCAATCCGTACTCTGTAGAGTTGATCCCCGTTTCTTGTGGTTGTTAATTTATATAACGAGGCGGCAAAGGTCAAGATGGCGCCGCCGCCGGGGACGGTGGTTTAGATTTTTGTGTTTTCACAATAGGTTAAAAGTGTCTAGTTTGTAGTTGATGTCTCCCCATCTGTGATGTTTTAGTCTTAGTTGGAGACATCATTTTTAGTGTATTAGGAAGTCTAGTAGTCGATTTTCCCATGATTTATTGCACTTTCCTATTCCTTGTCTTGATTTAATGATTTATTATTTTTAGAGCATATTGGGTTTAATTTAATTATTTAGTGTGAAGCTTTAAAGATATATACAAATTAATTAGATGCCAAATCAAGTCTAAAGAGATAGAGGAAAGAAGATATGCCTGGAAATTGGAGATAAAGGAAAGAAAAGATAAGATATGGAAAGATAAAGTTGCAAAGTAAATCTGAATTCCAGCAGCTACGTCCATAAAAGTGATCAAAACTCAAGATTGGATAGGAATTTGGAAGAATGGTATGAATCAAAGTTATAGAGCTTTCTGAGACGATCAGTTTCTATATAAATAACGCGTCAATCAGAGTTGAAACGAAGAAGTTACGTCCAAAACAAAACAGCGGCAGATTATTACCTTTTCAATATTTTAGGGTTACGAATTTGAGTTGGACTGGGAGTCCAAGTTATTTGTCTTCCACTGCAAGAAAACGAATTAGGTCTTCTAAACGCCTATGAATACACCCTTAAACCTTTGTAAAATCATCCTTTCCACCCATAAGTTAGTCCTTAAGTTTTATATCATTAGAGTTATTGAAGAGAGCAAGATGACAATCATGTATCATTCTTTTAGTTTATTTCCATTAGGTATGAACTAATTTCCCATAGCTTGGGTTTTGCATTATGTATAATCTAAGAATTCTATTTTCTTTCTATCTAAGTTTCTTTGGGAATCTTATGTTTTAATCTTATTCTAGCTGCTTAACCATATATTTGTTTTATGTGCTTTGATTTATTGTTTGTCTTAAACTTGATCAATTTAGGGCTTTGCTAATAGTAGTTAGATGGTCACCCGAAAGGGTTGTCTAATTATTGAAACACCGCATAAACGTCTAGTACATGGAATTGGTCCTGACAACACCAGCCTAACTAGATAGTCATTAAGGTTTATTTTAATCACCAAACATCATTAGTAGGTCAGATTACACCTAGGTCCCTAGTGGAGCAGGATAACCCTATTTGAGTCCCCTTGTGATTGTAAGGTTGCCACCCTAGTTCGCTCTCCGGGGATAGGGGGAATTTAGAATCTTGACTACATATCTAAGAGCTATTATCTCCCTTATAACCTAAAATTGATAGAAAGAATTAGAAAGATTAGTGCATACTAGCAAAACCTAAGCTATACTCCCTCGTCTGATTTCTCTCGTATATAATTATTTGTCTTTTAATTTATTTAGTTATTAATCTCATCTCTCAATCAATCGTATTTATTTTCTGTCTTTTTAATTATTAATTTCTACTCTGATTTATTTACCCATCTATTAACAAATTTAAGTCCCTGAGGACCGAATCTTCTTATCATTAAAACTTGCATACGTCATGTAATACTTGCAGTAGCGTGCTAGTCTAGAGTGATTAGTGCATTGTTTCTCGTTTTTATTTATCATATTTTTATCACACCCTAGGCGACACCAAGTTTTTGGCGCCGCTGCCGGTGACTTGTGTCTCGTTAGCATGTCGGTTATTTAATTTGAGTAGTAGTTTTTAATTAATTTTATTTTCCAGTCTTTATGTTTATTTTTCCAGATTTACACTTTTGGTTTGCTTTAGTCTCTTTCAGGGTTACAGTGCATTCTTGCGGAACCCGAAAGGTGTTTCACAGCTTATAACAGACGCTTAAGAGAAGAGAAAGAGCGACGAAGAGCGATGGCAAAAGGACAACAACACGGAGTAGATTCACCACTAATGGATCAACCACATGGTCCTTTAGGCCATGTACCACCACCACCACCAGGAGATAACAGAAACAAAAAAAAATGAACAAGATCTCCTAGGCTTGGGAGCACCTTTTCAAGTTCAACCATTATATTATCGTCCTTCAGAAATCCAGAATATCAAGTTTAGGCCCGATATAGGCATGCTCAATCAATTTCAGAATTTCGAACTCTATAGTGGTGCATCAATTCAAGATCCGATAAGAGTGATTCAGAAGTTCATGCAGATTTGTGATACCTATGTTACTCCACGCATTACATGCGGGCAACTGTATTGTCACATGTTTTCGTTCTTTTGACTGGCAAAGCTGGTGATTGGCTAGATAAACAACCTCCAGGTACAATTACTACTTGGGCAGAACTTCAAGCCGCATTCTTTAACCGTTTTTATCTGAAGAGTATGAGACTCAAAGATCATAGCGAGCTTGCTAAGTTTTGTCAAGAGAATGGAGAAGAAGTAGGAGACGCATGGATAAGGTTTCAACAAAAGTTAGCTAGATGTCCACTCCACGGTTACATCCCATCTTTACAATTAGCTATATTTTATTAGGGTATCAATGCCAAAAGTAAAGTGAGGGTAGATAATCTTGGAAAGTGAAATTTTGTGTCCATGGATCCTGCAGAAGTCGCCGAAGGTTTGGAAAACATAATATAAACATAAAGGAGTTGGTCACTTTTGCGAGCTCCTGTTACAAACACCACAGGTACGCTTCGATTAGATGCAGAAACTGCAAACTCAGCTCAACTTGTCGCGTTAGAAAATCAAATCAAAGAGATTAAGCTTGAGATGTAGAAGAATTTAGCCACCACAAACGTAGTGCAAGAAGCACAAGGTTGTCAACAGTGTGAGTCACGAATCATACATGGGAAGAATGCAAAGGAAATCCAGCATCTGTTTATTTTATATACAACAGAGGAAATTATCAATTTGGTAACATGAATCATCCGGGTATGCAGTATTCACATCCAGAGGGGGCCGCTAATCCAGGTCATTATCAACCTCATCCCCAAAATAACTATTTCCAACCAAGAGGTCAAGCTCCATATGATGGAAATCAGAATTATAATCGACCTGCTCCTCCATAACAACCTATTAATGACGCATATTCCGATGCTTTAGCTCAGAAGGCCCTACCATAATGTCCTCAAGAAGGAGTTGTGGGTGATCAACAATTGAACAAGTGACCGTTAGTTTGGGGATAATAACCGGTTGAAGTGAGGTGTCTCACCCCCAACTTACAAAGCGAAGCTCTCAACTGAAAATTGATGAAGTGGGTACCTTTATCACTGATAAGAATACATGGCGTACCATGTCTTGAAAAGATGTGCATCTTCAGGAATGATATAATTGTTTTAGCATCGTTCTTTGGTGTTGCCACTGCTTCCACCCACTTTGACACATAATCTACTGCTAGCAAAATATAAAGATTTCCATGGGAAGTGATGAAAGGTCCCATGAAATCTATTCCACATACATCAAAGATTTCGACTTCTAATATGTTATTGAGCGGCATCTCATCTCTTTTTGATATATTACCAAAGAACTGGAATCTATGACATGTCTGAATGAATTAATGATAATCTTTGTGTAGGGTGGGCCAATAGAAACTGGATTGAAGAATTTAAGTTGCAGTTCTATCACCTTTAAAGTGGCTACCATATGGCGAGCCATGACAGCTTGCCATGATCTTTGTAATTTCGCCCTCATGGACGCATATTCTGATAACTTGATTACTGCAAACTTTGAAGAGGTAGGGCTTGTCCCAAAAGAATTGTCTACTTTATAATTTAACCTCTGTCTTTTTTTTGGATTGAAATCCGTAGGGAAAACACCACTCACGAGGATGTTAACTATATCTGCATACCAAGGCACAAACGGATCTTTAATATTAAAAAGTTGTTCATCAGGGAATGCCTCTTTGACCAATAATGGTCCTTTGTTGGCATTAGATCCTTCGAGTCTGGATAAATGAGCAGCTACTTGATTTTCGCATCCTTTTCGGTCTCGAATATCTATGTCAAATTCTTGCAACAACAGTACCCATCTAATAAGACGTGGCTTAGCATACTTTTTCTCCATAAGGTACTTGATTAGTGAATGATCCATGTATACAATAGTTTTCTTCTCAATCAAATAGGGACGAATTTTGTCGAAAGCATATACCACGGCCAACATTTCTTTCTCCGTTACTGTATAATTCATTTGGGCAGTGTTATAGGTCTTACTTGCGTAATAAATCGTGTGGAAGATCTTGTCTTTCCTCTGCCCTAACACAACACCCATTACGTGATCACTTGCATCGCACATAAGTTCAAACGGAGCTTTCCAATCTGGAAGTATAACAATCGACATGGAGACTAGCTTCTCTTTAATCGTCACAAATGCTTGAAGACATTCATCATTAAAATTAAAAGGAGTATCCTTTTCAAGTAAAGAACAAAGAGGTGTGGCGATTTTGGAGAAATCTATAATAAATCTTCTGTAAAATCCTGCGTGACCCAAGAAACTTCTCACTCCTTTCACAGAAACTGGAGGTGGCAAGGTTTTAATAACTTCAATTTTAGCACGATCAACCTCCAATCCTGCTTTCGAAACTTTATGACCCAACACAATTCCCTCTTGAACCATGAAGTGTCACTTTTCCCAATTAAGCACAAGATCTTTTTCTTTACATCTCACTAGGACCTTCTCAGGATTATTTAGCAATCATCAAAACTATCTCCAAACTCCTAAAAATCATCCATAAAACCCTCCAAATATTTATCAATCATGTCCCAAAATATAGCCATCATGCACCTCCGGAACGTGGCAGGTTCATTGCATAAACCAACGGCATCCTTCTGTAAGCAAAGGTGCCAAACGGACAAGTAAAAGTTGTTTTGTGTTGATCAAGGGGATCCACACAAATCTAATTATAACCTGAATATCCGTCAAGAAAACAATAATACTCTCTCCATGCGAGTTTGACTAGCATCTAATCAATGAATGGTAGAGGGAAGTGATCTTTCTTTGTAGCCTTGTTGAGTCTTCGGTAGTCTATGCACACTCTCCACCCCACAACTATTCTTGATGGAATGGATTCAACTTGATCATTAAGGACGGTAGTGATACCTCCTTTCTTTGGAACACATTGCACTGGACTAACCCAATCACTGCTTGCAATCGGAAAGATAATACCCGCATCTACTAACTTGATTACCTCCTTCCTTACCACCTCTTTCATAGCTGGCATGAGTCTTCTTTGCCCCTCTATAGATCACTCTCCTTCGTTCTCAAGAATAATCTTATGTTTGCAAATGGATGGACTAATTCCCTTGATATCAGCAATAGTCCACCCAATCTCTTATTTGTTAGCACGAAGCACACGAAGTAGCTTATCCTCTTGAGGACCTGGAAATTAGCAGAAATAATAACAGGTAAAGTATTGTTCATACCTAAATACGCATAGCGCAGATGGTCGGGGGTGGTTTTTCTTCGAGGACAGGAGGACATATTATGGATGGTTTCTTTATTGGTTCAATGTCACCTGAGTCTCGAAGTTGTTCTCGTATGCTTGATCCTAATGCTGCAACTTCGTCAGTGGTATCATCGTCTATCTCTGGCGATTCAAGTGCTAAGGCTTCGTCTAGATCATCATCTAAGCTTGCTTCATTAAAGACTTCTTGTGTAATTTTTCCGATGACATCTATTTTTAAACGATCATATTTCGTATCTGGAAAATTTCATAGCCTTAAACACGTTGAATCGTACATGTTCGTCTTGGACCCTTATGATCAATTCACCATTCTCAACATCTATTAGTTTACGCCTCGTGGCTAATAATGGTCTACCCAAGATGATGGGGAGATTATTATCAGTGTCGTAGTCAAGAATAATAAAATCACAAGGAAATATAAAAGTACAAGCTTTAACTAAGACATCTTCAATTTTACCTACTAGTTGGGAGAGGGAGCGATCCGCCATTTGTAATACCACAGACGTGGGTACTACCTCTCCTATATTAAGCTTCTCGAATAGGGACTTCGGCATTAGATTGATACTCGCGGCTAAATCACATAATTCTTTCACGGTCCAACTTTCTCCAATACCAATGGGAATCGTAAAACTTCTGGCATCTTGTAGCTTCGGTGGTAACTTGTTTTGACAAATAGCACTACACTGCTCTGGCAATCCAATTGTTTCCCCTGTTTCTAAACTTCGTTTGTTAGAAAGAATGTCCTTCATGAATTTCAGATATTTCAGCATTCTCTTGAGAGCTTCTACAAACGGAATATTAATATCTAGCTTGCTCACCATGTCAAGGAACTTTTGTATTCTTTTTCATTGTCCTTTTTCTTGACAAGTGATGGGTATGGTGGAAGAGGGCGTGTATTATTTTCCACTGAGCTTTTCTTCTTTTCTGGGGTCTTTTCTTGGACACTCTTTGGTTTAACTACCTCTTCAACCTTATCTTCTACTGTTTCTTCAACCACTTTTTTAGGAATATAGGTTGGTTCTGGTTCTCTTCTAAGCATAGGTAATTGTTTTCCACTTGGTAATTCAACTACATGACAAGCATTGTCTTGAGGATATCACTTGGGAGTTTCCATTTTGGCTTGTTCTGTAATGTACTCGCCATTTGTGATAGAGTATGCTCAATATTTTTGATCACCTTGGATTGGGTTTGGAGTCTTCGCTGGCTCATCTTCATATTCTCTTCAACTAATTTCATCATATTAGCCATACTTGAATCCAAACTCAAAGGTTGTTCTTGTTTAGCTTGTTGCATTGAATCTTGCGGTGGTTCTTGATAAGCTTTTTCATAAATTGTCGCTTCTTGATAGATAGGTTGTGGTTGATAATAGGATTGAGGTCGAGTTTGATAATATCTCTCTTGAGTTCTGACCCAATTCTGATTGTGTGGGGGCTGATAATTAGCGTAACTTTCTTGAGATTGATAATAACCATTAGAATAATGGTTTCTTTGATGAGATACAAAGGAAGTTGAAGCTGGATTATTCATACACCTTTCCCACAAATGATTTCTTGCTCCACAACCTAGACATGAAGGTAAAGTATGTACTAGATTTACCTGAGCTATTGTTCGGGCTTGTTTTCGTAATTCCTTGAGTTGTTGGTTTAACTCTTTGAGCCTTATAGAGTCTAAGGTCTCTTCTTGTTTTTCTGATTCAATCGGCCAACTTCTCTCGGTCTCAAGAACTTTCTCCATAATACTTTCAGCCTCGACATGATCTAATAATACGAAAACTTTATCTCCTAATAAATATGCTCTTGCCTTGGACTCGTTATTGAGTCCTCCATAGAACATGGTTAATGAATATTCTGGCGATGATACGTGGAATGGACATCTCGTCTTCTTCTCATTAAAACGTAACCATGCTTCACCAACACTCTCTCTGTCTTCTTGCATAAATTGTCCGAGCTCCAACATATCTTTTAATCGTCTACTAACTGGATAGAATCGGTCTAGGAATTTGGATTGAAGCTTGTCCCAATCTGGAATTACATCAGGGTGTTGGCTATCGTACCAATCGCTTGCACCTTCGGTCAAAAAGAATTGGAACATAACGTAATACATCTGCTCCTTTGTAACGCCTTTAATGATATAAGCGTCACAGATCTGCATGAATTTCTGAACATACTAGACCGGATCTTGTTGTTCAGCACCGCTAAATTTTCAATGACACGCAAATTACGCTATCATGCCTGGATCTGGTCTAAACTTAGCGGATTGGTTTCCTGGAGTGTGGATTCCTCATGGTTGCACTCTGAATTAGATGGGAAGATCAAGTCTCCTCGGGCTTGCCATCTGTAAATCTGTAAAACAAAATTAAATGCAAAAGCGTAAAATAGAACTAACTGAAATAAAAGCACTAAATAAATGCACAAGGACTAACGATGTAGTCTCCGGCAGCGGGGCCAAAAACTTGGTGTCGCTTAAGGTGTGATAAAATAATAGATAAAATAAGCGCAATTAAACACCCTAGGCTGAGCACGGTTCTGCAAGTATACATGATGTATGCAAGTTTTACTTATAAATAAGATTCGTCCCTCAGAGACTATGAAAGATAGAGAGAACTTATGCAAATTATCAAGTGCAAATATAAAAACTAGATCAGGTTAATACGCATGAAAATATAAACTAAAGAGATTTTATTTGGTTTTGTAAATAGAAAATTAAACTAATAAATTAAAGACAAAAAATTAAATAAGCAAAGAACAGATAGTATGAGAGTTTAGCTCGAGAAATTAGCAAGTAATCCCCACTGGTCTTGTTTATTCTAAACATGAAAGGGTGAATCATGTAGTATTGCAATAATCAGGATTCTAAATTCCTACATATACCCAGAGAGCGTATAGGTAGGCTATGACACAACCATGAGGTAGTTTAAAATAGGGTTGTCTTACGCCACTAGGTTCCTAAGCAAACTTTTCCTTCAATTGGTGATATGGTGATTGAAACAAACCCTAATGACTATCTAGTTAGACTGGTGTTGTCAAGACCAATTCCTTATTCTAGATGTTATGTGGTGTTTCAATAGTTAAACACCCCTTCTGGGCGACCATCTAACTACCATTAAGGTAATCCTATACGTTGCGCACCGCAAAGAAAACAGATAATTAATCAAAACACATAAACAGAGAATAAAACATGAATTCAAATTTAATACGATAGTATCCCAAATTAGATAGATAAGAACTATGGTTCATAAATATATGCTAAATCTCAATCTAAATTTATTTAGTTCATACTAATGAAATAAAAGAAAAGAATTACAAATTTGAAGGTTGAAGACGACATGATATGGCGTTCAGCTCCTTCCAGACTTCTCTTCTTGTGTTGTAAGCTTCCTCGTACCTTAAGGTTTGCCAATGATGTGTTTCTTCTGATTAAAGGGTGTATTTATAGGGTATAAGAAACCCTAAAATGTTTTCTTGAAGTGGAAGACAAGTAACTTGGACTCTAGCCCAACTCAAATTCGTAACCCTAAAATATAGGAAAGGTAAGATTTTGGTGATGTTTTCATTTTTTATGTAACTCCTTCAATACTTATCCGTTTGACGCGTTCCAATAGTCGAAACTGGTCGTCTCGGAAAGCTATATAACTTTGATTCAAACTATTCTTCTAAATTCCTAGCCATTCTTGAGTTATGATCACATTTATGTTCGTAGCTGCTGGAATTCAGATTTATTTGACAACTTTATCTTTTCCTTTTTCATATTTCTTTTCTTTATCTCCAATTTCCATGTTTATCTTCTTTCCCTTACCTCTTAGAATTGACTTGGCATCTAATTATTTACCATATATATTTAAAGCTTCACAATTAACAAACAATTAAACCAATATACTCTAAAAATAATAAATAATTAAATCAAGACACGCAATAGGAAAGTGTACTAAATCATGAGAAAATCGACCTATAACCTAATAAATACACCTAAAATGATGTCTCCAACTAAGATTAAATTATCACAAATAGGGAGACATTAGGATCCTTATTTTATTATATAATTTTATCAGACCCTAAGACCCATCGATAAGGACCTTGAGATCTTTTATGGAAGTTGTTGTTTTGAGGTTGTGGTTGGTAAGAATTACCATGATTCACGGCCCCATGAGGATTATAATATTGCATACCCGGATGATTGCAATTACCAAATTGGAAATTCCCCTGATTTGATACAAAACCTACGGCAAGGACAACCTTGTGCTTCTTTCACTAGTTTTATCTCCACTAGATTTGTTTGGAGACCTTAAACTATCGTAAGTGACATCAATTTTATTTGATTCTCCAACGTAGAGATTTTAGCGTTTAAAGCAGTCTAAACTCCTAATCGCATCGTGCCTTCGGTATTTGTGATAGGAGCTCGCGACGCAGGCTAACTCCTTTCTGTTTCAATGATTCGATCCATTTGATGTCTCCATGTTTGTGAGATATTAACCTAGGGTTGAGACATCATTTTAGGGGTATTTTGTTAATTGTTTAGGGATTTTCCCCATTATTTGATAATTCCTTAAATCGTGTCTTGATTTGGAGATTTATTACTTTTGTAGCATTTTTTGTATAATTTGAGTGTTATTATGAAGCTCTGATGTCTCCCTATCTGTGATGAATTAATCTAGGTTAGAGACATCATTTTAGGTGTATTTAGGAATTTAATTATCGATTTTTATTCATAAATTGTTATTTCCAATTTCTTGTCTTGATTTGAAGATTTATTATTTTTAGAGCATATCTGGTTTAATTGTTTGTTAAATGTGAACCTTTAAAGATATATGGTAATTAATTAGATGCCAAATCAATTCTAATAGATAATGGAAAGAAGATAAGGATGGAAATTGGAGATAAAGAAAGGAAAAGATAAGTATGGTAAGATAAAGTTGCCAAATAAATCTGAATACCAGCAGCTACGACCATTAGACTGATCATAACTCAATATTTGATGGCAATTTGGAAGAATGGTCTAAAGCTAAAGTGTAGATCTTTTCGATACTATCATTTTCGATATAAAGAACGCGTCAAACAGAGTTGATTTGAATAAGTTACGACCAAAACAAAACAACAACAATTTCTTACATTTTCTATACTTTAGGGTCACAAATTTGAGTTGGGCTAGAAGTCCAATTACTTGTCTCCTACTCCAAAAATCCGACCTAGGGTTGGGAAACCCTATAAATACACTATCTATTCAGTAGAAACATATGCTTGGCCAATCCTTAAGCCAATAGGAAGCTTACAACAAGAGAAGAGAAGTCTGGAAGGAGCTGAACATCAAATTATGTCTTCACAAGCCTTCAAATTTGTAATTGTTTTCTTTTCTTTCTCTAGTATGAACTAATTCTATTTTAGCTTTATATTTAGCATATAGGTATGAACCCTAGACTTGTTTTACATCTATTTTAATTTGGGATGTCATTTACATTTAATCAGAATTAATGTTTTATTCTTTGTTTTATGTGCTTTGACTTATTGTCTGTTTTCCTTACAAGTGCACGAGTATAGGATTACCTTAATAGTAGTTAGATGGTCATCGCGAAGGGGTGTCTAATTATTGAAACACCACATAAACATCTAGTATGTGGTAGTGATCCTGACGAGCTTGCCTAACTATATAACCATTAGGGTTTGTTTTAACCACCGATCATCTTTAGAAGGGCAGTCTCATTTAGGAATATGGTGGCGTAGGAGCACCCTATTTAAGTCCCCTTTTGATTGTGAGGTCGCCACCCTAGTCCACCCTGACGAAGGTAGGGAGGAATTTAGAATCCTGGTTATTGCAATTCTACGCAGTTCTCCCTTACATGATTAGAATAAACAAGGCTAGTGGGGATCACTTGCTATATCTCGAGCTAAACTTTCATACTATATGTTTGTTTCTTATTTTCTTTTTTTATTTATTTATTTAGTTAATTTTCTATTTAAAAAAACTAAACAAAAATTATAATTGTCTTTTCTTTATTGCGTACTATTATTCTAGCTTTCCTATTTGCACTTGATATTTGCATAAGTTCTCTCTAGCTTTCGTAGTCTCTAAGGAAAGAATTCACTTATCATTAAAACTTTCATATGTTTTGTGTTACTTTCAGTACTGTGCTAGGCTAGGGTGTTTATTTTCATCTATTTATTCTATTATTTTATCACACCTTAGCTGACACCAAGTTTTTGGCACCGCTGTCGGGGACTACATCGTTAGTCCTTGTGCATTTATTTAGTGCTTTTATTTTAGTTAGTTATATTTTACGCTTTTGTTTTTAGTTTTGTCTTTTCAGATTTTAAAAGATGGAGAACCCGAGAAACTTGATCTTCCCATCTCATTCAGAGTGCAACCCAGAGGAATTTGCACTCCATAATTACAAGCTACATAATTTCGACCTAATCCAGGCATGATAGCGTAATTTGCGAGTCATGGTGAATTTAGCGGTGCTGCACATCAAGATCTGGTTTGTTATGTCCAGAAATTTATGCAGATTTGGGATGCCTATATCATCAAAGGCGTTACACAGGAACAGATGTACTACCTTATGTTCTAATTCTTTTTAACCGGAAGTGCAAGCGATTGGTATGATTCCCAAAACCCCGATTCTATTCCAGACTGAGATAAACTCCAAGCTAAATTCCTAGACCCATTATATCTGGTTAGTAGACGTTGAAAAGATATGTTGGAGTTTGAACAATTCATGCAAGAAGAAGAGGAAAGTGTTGGTGAAGAATGGTTACGTTTTAACGAGAAGAAAGCAAGGTGTCCATTCCATGTCTCCTCGCCCGAATATCATTTAACCATGTTCAATGGAGGAAGCAATGACGAGTCCAAGGAAAAAGTAGATATGTTAGGAGATGGAAGTTTAGTGTTATTAGATCCTGAAGAAGCCAATACTATTATGGAAAGAGTCTTTGATACCGAGAGAAGTTGGCATGTTGAATCAGAAAAAGAAGACGATACCTTAGAATCTCTAAGGATCGAGAAGTTAAACAAACAACTCAAGGGATTACGGGAACAAGCAAATTCAGTAGCTCATGTAAATCTAGTACACACCTTACCTTCATGTCCTGGTTGTGGAACAAGAAATCATTCGTGGGAGAGTCGTATGAATAATCCAGCTTCGATTTCCTTCGTATCTCATCAAAGAAACCAATATTCAAATGGTTATTATCAGCCTCAAGGAAATTACGCGAATTATTATTCCCCAAGAATCAACATTGGGTCTAAAATCAAGGTACTTATTATCAAACTCGACCTCAATCTTATTATCAACCACAACCACTTGATCAAGAAGCGCCAAAGTATGAAGAATATTATCAAGAACCACCTCCATATTCAATGCACCAAGCTCCACAATAACAACCTTTGAGTTTGGATCCAAGTATAGTTGAACTTATGGGATTATTTGAAGAAAACATGAGGATACGTCAACATAGATTCCAAACCCAATAAAAGGTAATCAAGAATCTCGAGCATACCCTTTCACAAATGGCGAGTACATTAAAGAATAGGCCAAAAGGGAAACTCCCAAGTGATACTATTGCTCCCAAAGATGATGTGTGTCATGCAGTTGAATTAAGAAGTGGAAACAATTGCCACCGCCTAGAGTAGAACCAGAACCATCCTCTATTCCTGAAAAAGTGGTTTAAGAAACAGTCCAAGATAAGGTAGAAGAGGTAATTAAACCAATGAGTGTCCCAGAGATGACACCAGAAAAGGAGAAGAGCTCAGTGGTAAACAATACACGCCCTACACCACCATTCCCATCACGTGTCAAAAATAAGAACAATGAAAAAGAATTCAAGAAGTTCCTTGACATGGTGAGCAAGCTAGATATTAATATTCCGTTTGTAGAAGCTCTCACGAGAATGCCAAAGTATCCGAAATTCATGAAGGACGTTCTTTCTAACAAACAAATTTTAGAAACCGGGGAAGTGATTGGATAACCTGAGGAGTGTAGTGTTATTTGTCAAAGCAAGTTGCCACCAAAGATACAAGATCCCGGAAGTTTTATGATTCCCGTTGCTATTGGTGAAAGTTGGACTGGGAAAGCATTATGTGATTTAGTCGCGAGTATCAATCTCAAGCCAAAATTCCTGTTCGAGAAGCTCAACATAGGAGAGGTAGTACCCACTTCAGTGGTATTACAGATGGTGGATCGCTCCATCTCCCAACCAGTTGGTAAAATTGAAGATGTTTTAGTTAAAGCTGGTAGTTTTATATTTCCTTGTGATTTTATTATTCTTGACTACGATGTGGATAAAAATGTCCCCATCATCTTGGGTAGACAATTCTTAGCCACGGGGCGTACACTAATAGATGTTGAGAATGGTGAATTGATCATGAGGGTCCAAGAGGAACAGGTACAATTCAATGTGCTCAAGGCTATGAAGTATCCAAATACGAAAGATGAATGCCTAAAAGTAGATGTCATCGGATAATTAACACAATAAGTCTTGAATGAATCAAGCTATGATGACAATCTAACAGCAGCCTTGGCACTTGAATCTCAAGAAATATACGATGATACAGCTGACGAAATTGCAGCATTAGATCCAATTGAAGGTAGGCCCAAAGTCATTCGAGAACAACTTCGAGAATCAGGAGACATAAAACCAATGAAGAAACCATCTATCATCTGTCCACATGTTCTTGAAGAATAACCACTTCCAGACCATCTTCGCTATGCGTATTTAGGTATGAACAATACGTTGCCTGTTAATATTTCTGCTAATCTTTCATGTCGACAGAGAGGGAATTAGTCCTTCCATTTGAAAACATAAGATTATTCTTGAGAACGAAGGAGGGTGGTCTATAGAGGGTCAAATAAGACTCATGCCATCTATGAAAGAGGTGGTAAGGAATGAGGTAATCAGGTTATTAGACGGGGGTATTATCTTTCCGATTACAAGCACTGAATGGGTTAGTCCAGTGCAATGTGTTCCAAATAAAGGAGGTATCACTACTATCCTTAATGATCAAGACGAAGCCATTCCATCAAGAATTGTTGTGGATTGGAGAGTATGCATGGTCTACTGAAGGCTCAACAAGGCTACAAAGAAAGATCACTTCCCTCTACCGTTCTTTAATCAGATGCTAGATAAGCTAGCAAAAAAAGAGTATTGTTGTTTCCTTGACGGTTATTCAGGCTATTATCAGATTTGTGTGGATCCTGGTGATCAGCACAAAACAACTTTTACTTGTCCTTTTGGCACCTTTGCTTATAGAAGGATGCCTTTTGGTTTATGCAATGCACCTGCCACGTTCCAGGGGTGTATGATGGCTATATTTTGGGACATGATTGATAAATATTTGGAGGTTTTTATGGATGATTTTTCAGTTTTTGGAGATAGTTTTGATGAGTTCCTTGATTATCTTGAAAAGGTCCTTGTGCTATGTAGAGAAAAAGATCTTTTACATAATTTGGGAAAATGCCACTTCATGGTCCAAGAAGGGATTGTGTTGGGACATAAAGTATCGAGTGTAGGAGTGGAGGTGGTGGGTCCTTGTGTGTTATAAATAAATGCTAAAAGTAGAGGAACCACTAACTGCAAGTGTATAGTCGTTGCAAGTTCACAGGGACGGATTAGGTTGACTATAATGTTATAGTGATATAATTGCAAGAACGGAAATGTAAAAGATATGAAAGTTTGTTTTGGGTTTTTGATTAACAACTAAAATGAAAAAGTAAATTAAAGACTAAATAAATTTAACTGAGATAAAAATAATGCAAGTAAAGGAGGTAGACGCAAGGGAAGATAGTAGTACTTGAGTCACGCTAGGGTTTCACCGCAAACTTTCCTAATTAATGTATTATTTTAAGGATTGAATTAATATTATTACGCTAGTCGGGATTCTAAAGTCTCTTAGCCCCCGTCAGGGTGGACCTAAAAGCTCTCCTACGGTCTTTTAAACCCCGTCAGGGTGATTAAAACCACTTTCAGATGATTAAAACTTACCACTTTGGCTATTGGCTAGTCAAGCCTGTCAAGGTCAGTGGCGGATACCAATGGCAACTACCTAGTTCTATATCTAAATCCCCCCCCCCCCCCCCCGTCAAGGTGATCCATACGCTACTATATGAAATAGCCTAGATACTAAAACTCACCCTCAGTTCATGAATCTAAGGATAATAAATAAGCATCAAGTAAAAGCCAACGTAAAATAAAAACTCAAATTAAATTATTAAATCCCAAATCGGAAAAATACTAATTATTAAAGTTTGGGTTCAACCCAATTTGTGATTCTCAAGTACAATTGAAATTTAGCTCATAATTGAAATTAAAATAAAATAAATAAAAATAATTGTGTTCATGTTTTATAGAAAGAAAATAAAAGAAAAGAAAAAAACCTAATTCGGATGTTGGATTTGGCTGTTGATTTGGAGAAGTTGAATTTCCCAGCTCTTGGCTTCTTTCTCTTCCTAGCTTCTGCCCTTTTCTCTGATGCTCTGACTTTTTGTAATATGAATTGTGTGTAAAAATAAAGTCAAAAGGCCTATATATACTAATAAAATCGGACTTGGGCTTATTTTAAAAGAAATAATGAAATATTAAATGACTCAACTCAAGTCTAAATCTCGTAACTGCTGTACAGACTCCACTAAAAAGGCTGTAAATTTCTCAATTTAGCTCCGAATTGACTCATTAAACTTGCTAATTATTTGTAACTCGATAAAGAACGAATCTTCTTTACAACTCAGGGGCTGAATCCATGTTTAAGTAGATCGAAATCAGACATTTACATCAGTCTTCCAGATTTGCAACTCTAATTTATCAACCCTTCGGGATATTTCTTCTCACCTTTGACTTCTTTACACAATCTAATACTTCCATTCTTGATTCCTCTCCTTACTAGTATTATAAACCTACAAACTTTATACTAAAACAAACCATTTAACGCGCAAAAGTTTAATAAATCAAAAGTACTAAAATCCAAGGAGTGAAAATCAAATATAACAATTTATCACTAAAAGTCTATTGAATTAGTCAAATAATCACCAAATTTGATGTCTCCTAAAGTCATATAAATAGAACCAAAGAGGAGACATCAAGACCTCAAACTCAAACCTTTGTCGTCCCGACTAAGTAAAATTAAAAACAAAGGTCTAAGGTGAATGCGGAGATGAAGACGATAGTAAATACACCCAGAGCAACACTTAAAATAAATCTCATATAGAAAACATTAGGAACTAATATACATATACACTAATCATGCAAAATCAAACACAAATAATATCAATTTTAAAATTAACTTCACAATGCTAGAAGGTTACGCTTGTACTTATCTCATTATGATGGCTATAGGGTGTTCATTGATCCTCACTCGCTTTGAACGCTCTACTTAGTGTATTCCGTATTATCTGAATTATAAACTCACTATGCACCTAGGAATCACGAGGACTTTATGGTTTTAGCGTAGGCTTAAGGACGGTGTTGTATGTATATTTGGTAAATTTGAAGTGAGCTTTTGGCTCTCTCCTCACTTACCATCAACAACTGTCCACGAGCTTAAGTTTACACTCGAATAATGTTCTCACTCAACCCATTTGATGCACTAATTTCGCACCCAAGTTAACCCAATTAATACCAAGATGATTTTCAGAAAGTTCCACTTTGTCGGGTACTTTATTCTTTCTTTATTTTTCTTTTTCAATTTCTTTTCTTTTTCTCTTTTTTTTGTACAAAAGCAAACCGGATTCCCAGTTTGTGATAACCGGGTTCCCGGTCTTTACTGTATTGACACCCTTTTTTTTCAATCCCCTAACATCATCTGAAATTGTGCCTCAATATAAACACATACAATTCCCTCCCAATGTAATTTCCCAAAGATGGACCCACCACCCAAAACTCAAGCTCAAGACAGGTCTCAAGATCGTGATTCAAGTGCAGCTCATTTGGAAATGCCTAATAAACTAAGGGGATATGGGCTTATATCGTGGCGACAAAAGAAAGGCTTAGGGCTCAAAATTGGGCTAAGACGAATCATATGAATACAAGGGATAGAAGGCTAAAAAGTTCTCAAATGGCTAATAAAGAACTGCCCCTATCATTTTCCTAAATACATAGCTTGCCTCTACTTCATACCTAAGTGGGTTCTCTACTAATTTGAATCTCACGTTCTACAAACCAAACATTTTCCTTAACTACAAGTTTACTTCTTTTGCATTGTTCATTAATTCTTCATATCCATTACCTATGTTTGCATGCAATTAAAGTGCATTTTATACTAACTCCTAAAGTCCACTATTTACTATAATAGATTTATCAAAAGTATGCTTAATGGGGACATTTAAGATCTTCTACAGTCAAACGCAACTCCTAATTAATTTTATTAAAAGCAATTAAAACAAATAACACGTAAAACTGGGATGAGGCAACGAACCCCACTGGTGGGTCCTGGTGTGTTATTAAATTAATTCGAAAGTAAAGGAACCACAATCACCGCAAGTGTACGGTTGTCCAAGTAATATTCGATAAATCGAGTTCGTTCGCAGGGACGGATTAGGCACAATTCAGGTATTAATCGAAAAGTAAGAGTAATTGCTTAACAGAAAATAAAATAAAGATTTTTGTTTTGTTTTTATAAATTAAAAGATGCAAGAAAATAAACTACTGAATTAAAAGAAAGCAAATAAAAGAGATTTGAAACTTCAGATGAGAAAGAGTACTTGATCCTCGCAAGGGTTTCACCTAATCTATCTAATTCATGCTTCTGTTTAAGGGCTAAACTGGTATTGTTATGCTAGTCGGGACTCTAATATCTCCTAGCCCCCGTCAGGGTGGACCTAAGAGCTATCCTACGGTATTACAAACCCCGTCAGGGTGAATATAAGCTACTTTCAGATGAATAATAATTTACCTCATTGGCTGCATGGTTAGTTAAGCCTGTCAAGGTCAATAACGGATACTATGCGTCTATTATCTAAGTCTGTAATTAAACCCCCCGTCAAGGTGATCCATACGCCACTATATGGAATAGCCTAATTACTATGAGCTAAGTTTGATTCATGACTTCAAAATTAGTAATTAAAACAAAATAATAGTCAACACCAAATACCTAGTCTAATTTAAACTATTAAATCCCAAATTCAGAAAACATAAACTAAACAGAATTAAGTTCAACCCATATAGCGATTCTCAAGTACTAAAGAAATTAGTTCATAACGGAATGGAAAACTAAAATTAAAATAAAGGAATTCATAGTTTCGAATTACAGAAAGAAAATAAAGAACCTAAAGGTTAAGATGACTGATGATGGAAGAACAGGACTCCTCCAGCACTAGCTTCTCCTTGCCTCCTTGCTCTGACTTGAAAACCTTAAGCCTCTTGTGTAATTCTCTGAAGTGTGTGAAAGTAGGAGGTTAAGGGGTGTATTTATAGGTGTTGGAGGAGTCTAGGTCGAATTTTGCTTGGAGTAGAAGACAAGTCAAAGACTCTCAAATTCGTAGCTCTTAAAAGATAAGATTCTGCTGATTTGATTTGGTCATATCTTTTTCAATACTTATCTGTTTGAGAAGTTCCAATATATGAAACTGCTTGTCTTGGAAAGCTCTTTCTATTGGTGCAGACCATTCGTCCAGAATCCTAGCCAATCTTTTATTATGATTTAATTCCTAAAACGTGGCTGGATTTCAGATTTCAAAAGGCATCTTTATCTTTTCCTCCTTTAAATAAATCTTTACCAAATCTTCTTATTTCCATGTAAATCTTCTTTCCTTTCATCTTTATCTTGACTTGGCCTCTAAGTAATTACCATTTATCTTTAAAAGCTTCACATTAAATAAATAATTAAACCGCATATGCTTAAAAAGAATTAATCAATAAATCAAGAAATCAAAATAGGAAAGTGTACTCTAAAAATAGAAACTCGACTAGAAATCATTTCCTAACACTCTAAAATACACTAAGACTTTATTCTCACTTTTTCTCCTTGGATTGGTCTTTCAAGAACCTATTAACTTTGCATTAAAAACAGTTAAATTTATGCACAAAAGCTCAGATTCTGCAAATAGTTAATTTCCAAGGGGAGAAAGTGCAATATGATCAAATAAGCTTAAAAGTCTATCAAACAAGTCATTTATTCACCTAAAAGGATGTCTCCAAGGGGCTAATAATTAGAACAAATCGGGAGACATCAAGACCCCAAACTCAAACCTTTGTCGTCCCGACAAAGTAAAATAAAAATAAAACAAGGATCTTTTAGGTGAATGCAGAAGGTAGAAACTAGAAAATGCTCCGAAAGCAAAACTTAAAACAAATTTCATATAGTCTACCCTAGGAATTAATATACACCTACACTTATCATGCAAAATCAAATACAAAACAATATCAATTCAAAATTAATTTCACAATGCTAGAAGGTTACGCTTAATTACTTATCTCAAGATGGTGGCTATAGGGTGTTCCTCGATCTTTACTTGTGTTGAATGTTCCACTTAGAATAATCCCTATTAACTCACTGTGCATCTAGAAATCACGAGGTCTTTACGGTTTTAGCGTAGGCTTAAGGACGGTACGGTATGTATATTTGGTAAATTTGAAGTGAGCTTTTGGCTCTCTCCTCACTTACCATCAACAAGACTGTCCAAGAGCTTGAGTTTACACTCGAATAACGTTCTCACTCAACCCAATTAACGCGCTTAATTAGCGTCCCCAAGTTAACCCAATAAGCACTAAGGATGATTCACCTAAAATTTTCCACTTTGCCGGTCCAAATATATATTCTTTTCATATAACTTTTTGTTTCTTTATATATTTTTTCTTTTGTATAGCTATGACTCTTTCTTTAATGTTGAGATATCATGCTATTTTTCTTCATGCCTATTCATGATTTTAGCTTTATAGCTTCTTTTCCATTCACTATTACCCCGGCAAAGGGTTACAATACAATAAATTTGTGAATCATCAAAATATATAACCGAGCACAATTGATAAGCTCAAAAATCCCAACCCAATAAATTCCCATATGGTGGACCCACCACCCCAAACTCAAGCTCAAGACAGGAAGTCTCAGGATCGTGATTCAAGTGCGGGTCATATGGTCATGCCTAACAATCTAAAGGGAAATTGGCTTATAATGTGGCGACAAAAGAAAGGCTTAAAGGCTAAGAATTTGTCTAAGAAGGATAAAATTAATTCAGGGATAGACAGCTAAAAAGGATTCAAAGGGCTAACAAAGAACTGCCTCTATCATTTTCCTATCTACACAACTCGTCTCTAGTTCATACCTAAGTGGGTTCTCTACTCATTTAGATCTCACGTTCTACAAACCACCTATTATCCTTAAGCACAAGTTTACTTCTTTTGCATTGTTCATTAATTCTCCCTATCAATTATCTCATGTTTGCATGCAATCAAAGTAAAGTTTTATACTAACTCCTAAAGTCAACTATTTTCTATCATTAATTCACAAAAAGCATGCTTGATGGGGGCATTTAAAATTCTCTACAGTCATCGCAACCCTAAGATTAATTTTATTGAAAGCATGTAAATCACAAAAAATTGGGATGAGGCAACGAACCCCACCCCAAACTCAAAAGTGAGTCGTGTCCCCACGACTCGAAAAAGACTCAATAAAGAAATAAAATTAAACTAAACTACCTAACTAGTGTCTACCATCAATTAAGAAGAAGAAGAATTAGAACGGGGTACCTGACCATGAAGATCCATAGTGTCCTCCTCCAAAGGGGGAGCATAATTATCAATATCCATGAATAAAGTTACCTCTTCCAGTGTTGACTTAATCTGTGTAATTTCCTTCCAAAGTGCTCCGATGTCTAATCGTAAAAGTTCGAACTCTTGTTGCAAATTGTGAGCCCATGGAGGAATTCCAGAATCAGTTTGAGAAGAAGAAGAACCTTGAACTTGAAATTGTAGCTTGTCTTCAGGCTTTGATGATACCCTCATCCTTGCTGTTAATTTCCCGTGTTGTGGTGGTGCAGGTGCCTTCTCTTGTGTTTCTTCAGTAGGCTCATCAAGATTGATGGCCTTTTCAATTGTGGAACCAGGCAAACTCTTGTTCTTCCCTAGGATACAACACCTTCTCTTATAATCCAAAGCATCTGTTCTGTTTGTCATGGTTGAATTGACCCCAAACTCAAGTTTATACCAAGGATAGAATAAAGTTAAGAAAACTTGGTATAACTTGAGTTTCTTGCTTGGATTAGATGAAGGAAGTTGTTTTCTTGATGAATCTTGGAAGAACTCTTGAAAGCTTGATGATCTTGATTGTGTTTAATGGTGAATTTGATGTAGAGGATGTGTTTATGGAGGATGGAGGAGAGATTTGATGATGTTAATGGGTTTGTTGTAGAGGTTTAATCAAGCTTCAAGGTGTTTTTATAGGGTTGGGAGCTGGAAAATTCGTGTGGAAGAGGCTAGGGTTTATCTCCTTAAGGTTAGAAGTTGACTGGGCTTCGAATTCTTCACAAACCGCCAGTCCGCAGTGCATCCCTGCGGTGCAGGGGGTAGTCCGCGGGGTAGTCCGCGGGGGTAGTCCGCGCGCAACAGCTATTGATTTTTTTCGCTTCTGTCTTGACCCCGAGCTAGCACCCCGTGGTACGGGTTTTTTGAGGCGCGGTATAGGGCGCGGTGCACCGCGGCTATCAGCTTCATTTTTTTCTTGCTTCTGGATAAAACCCGTGGTACAGACCCGTGGTACGGGTTTTTTTTGGGGCGCGGTACATCCCTACGGTATAGGGGGTACACCGCGGGGGTAGTCCGCGCCAGCCTTTGATTTTCCAAAAAATTTCTCCAAGCTTCCCAAACTCGATTCCTGCACTATTAACACAATACCCTTCTCATTTCTTTAAAAGTAGACACTAAAACTTGACACTAACTTAGAATTATACACTAGGAATTGAAAAACTGAAAGCAATAAACTATTATACAATGAAATGGCTTTTGTTTAACGTCGTTAAGCTCGACGGGTTACCTCTCGCATCTATTCAGCTTCGAGGAGGTACATGACCTCTCCCGGATGTGGATCCACCATGCGATTAGTATCCTCGCCTCCATGATAGATTTTCAAACGATGACCGTTCACCATAAAGGTGCGGTGTTCAGTTGGATGTTCAATCTCGATAGCTCCATGAGGCGTAACTTTGGTCACAATGTAGGGACCAGACCACTTTGATCTCAACTTTCCCGGATAATTACTGAACTTGGAGTTGTATTTTAGGACCCTCTGTCCCACTTCGAATGTCTTTGCACGGATACGATTATCATGCCACCTCTTCGTGTTTTCTTTGTACAGCTTCGCGTTTTCATAGGCATGTAATCTAAACTCATCAAGTTCATTCAGCTTCATCAAACGATTCTCACCGGCCAAAGTAGGATCTAAATTCAACTGCGCTATCGCCCAGTACGCACCTAATTCAAGTTCAAGAGGCAAGTGACAAGCCTTACCAAAAACCATACGATACGGAGATGCACCAACTGGAGTTTTAAACGCAGTACGATAAGCCCACAACGCATCATCTAGCTTCATAGACCAATCCTTCCTTGTGGGGCCAACAGTCTTTTCCAGAATAGATTTTACCTCTCGATTAGAGACCTCAGCTTGACCATTGGCTTGTGGATGATACGCGGTAGATACACGATGTCTCACACCATACTTCTCTAACACTGTCTTTAGATATTTGTTCACAAAGTGTGAACCTCCATCACTGATAATAACTCGAGGTGTCCCATGTCTAGTGAAGATGTGTGATTTTAAGAATTTAATCACTACTCGCGAATCGTTAGTTGGTAGAGCTACAGCCTCTACCCATTTAGACACGTAATCAACAGCTAGTAGGATGTAGAGATTTCCGTTAGATGGTACAAAAGGACCCATGAAATCAATACCCCATACATCAAATATCTCAACTTCAAGCACATTATTACGCGGCATCTCATCCCTCTTGGATATATTACCAGTAAACTGGCATCTATGACACTTCTGAACATACTCATGACAATCCTTATGTAAAGTAGGCCAATAAAAACCGGATTGTAGTACCTTAGCAGCTGTGCGGTCTCCTTTGAAGTGTCCTCCGTATGGCGAATCATGACAACCCGCAACCACTGCCCAAGCTTCTTTCTCAGGTATGCATCTCCTCACCATTTGATCACTACACATTTTGTAGAGGAAGGGATCCTCCCAAAAGAACTGTTTAGCACGATGGATCAATCTTTTCTTGTCTTGTGATGTGGCTCCTTGAGGAAAGTTACCACTCACAATAAGATTTACAATGTCAGCATACCACGGAGTACCATCATGTATAGCAAATAAACTCTCATCAGGAAACTCTTCTCGAACCAACTCAGGATCATTATTAAGCTCTGAACCTTCAAGACGTGACAGATGATCTGCAACCTGATTTTCACACCCCTTTCGATCTCGGATTTCTAAGTCAAACTCTTGCAACAATAACACCCATCTGATTAAACGCGGCTTAGCATCTTTCTTTTCCATAAGGTATCTAATTGCAGAATGATCAGTAAAAACAACAACTTTCGCCCCAAGAAGATAGGAACGAAATTTGTCGAATGCATATACTACAGCTAGTAACTCTTTCTCAGTTACGGTATAATTTACTTGAGCACTTGTAAAGACCTTACTAGCGTAGTAGATGGAGTGAAATACCTTATCTTTTCGTTGTCCCAGAACAGCACCCATAGCAAGATCACTAGCATCACACATAACTTCAAACGGAATCTTCCAATCAGGAGGTAATACAATAGGTGCAGAGATAAGCTTCTCCTTAATCTGTTGAAAGGCCATCATGCAAGCTTCATCAAAAAGGAATTTGGCGTCCTTTTCAAGTAAGTTACATAATGGTTTAGAGATCTTGGAGAAATCCTTGATGAAACGTCGGTAAAAACCAGCATGACCTAAGAAACTTCTCACCCCTTTAACAGAAATTGGAGGGGGAAGAGTTTTAATTACCTCAATCTTTGCGTGATCAACTTCCAAACCTGAACTCGAAACCTTGTGTCCCAACACTATACCTTCACGAACCATAAAGTGACATTTTTCCCAGTTCAAAACCAAATCAGTTTCCTTGCATCTAACTAACACCTTCTCCAAATTCCGCAAGCACTCCTCAAAGTTATCACCAAATACAGAGAAGTCATCCATAAATACCTCAAGGAAATCATCGATCATGTCCCAGAAAATCGCCATCATACATCTTTGAAAAGTAGCAGGTGCATTACATAATCCAAATGGCATCCTTCGGAAGGCAAAGGTACCAAAAGGACATGTAAAGGTTGTCTTGTGTTGGTCTTTTGGATCCACATAAATCTGATTGTATCCTGAATATCCATCCAAAAAGCAATAATATTCTCTACCAGCTAGCTTGTCTAACATCTGATCAATAAACGGAAGAGGGAAGTGATCTTTTCTGGTGGCCTTGTTCAACTTACGATAGTCCATACACACTCTCCAACCAACAACGGTCCTCGAGGGTATGGCTTCATTCTGTTCATTCAAGATGGTAGTAATACCACCCTTCTTTGGTACGCATTGAACCGGACTCACCCATTCGCTGCTAGCTATGGGATAGATAATTCCCGCATCTAGCAACTTGATAACCTCTTTCTTCACTACTTCCTTCATAGCTGGCATCAATCTTCTTTGTCCTTCGATTGAGCGCGCATTTTCATCGTCCAGAATGATCTTGTGTTGGCAATAGGAAGGACTAATGCCTTTGATGTCAGCAATAGTCCAACCAATCGCCTCTTTGTTAGCTCGTAGGATGCGCAATAGTTTTTCTTCTTGAAGACCTGTTAAAGTAGCTGAAACAATAACAGGCAGAGTTTTGTTAGTACCCAAATACGCATACCTCAGGTGTGTCGGAAGCGGCTTTTCTTCTAATTTCGGGGGAGCTTCGATAGATGGTTTATTTTTAAGAACTATCTCCCCCGGTTCTCTGACAGGTTCATAAGTGAGACGCTTCTGCTTCGGATATCCAGAGTTAAGAGCTGCCACTGTTTCGGCTAACTCTTCAATTGGTTTTGGTACGTCAAGTGTTAGGGCAGCTTGCAAGATATCACCGAAGTTCATGTATTCCCATACTTCTCGTGTGGCTAAGTCAATCATGTCCAATTGGAAACAGTCTTCTTGCAAATCTGGAAACTTCATTGCCCTAAACACGTTGAACTTTACCTCCTCGTCTTGGATTCGCATTGTCAATTCTCCGTTTTCTACATTAATAACAGTACGCCCCGTGGCTAGGAATGGTCGTCCCAAAATGATGGGGACATTCCTATCCGCGTCGTATTCAAGAATAACGAAATCGACAGGAAAAATTAAAGTACCTGCCTTGACGAGGACATCTTCTATGCGTCCCTCTGGATGTACGAGGGATCTGTCAGCCATTTGTAGGACCATGGATGTCGGCCTTGCTTCTCCTATCTTCAACATCTCGAAAATTGATTTGGGCATGAGATTGATGCTCGCTCCCAAATCACACAAAGCTTTACCTTGCCACTCATTGCCAATGGAAATAGGAATTGTAAAACTCCCAGGATCAAGTAGTTTTGGTGGCAGTTTGCTTTGGCATATGGCACTACATTCTTCAGGTAAACCTATCATCTCATTCTCAAGGTGTGGTCTTTTGTTGGCGATGGCTCTCTTCAGGAATTTGACATATTTCGGCACGTCTCTAATGGCATCTAAGAATGGAATGTTAATATTAAGCCCACGTACCACATTCAGGAATTTCTGATAGTCAGCCATATCGCCTTTCTTCTGAACTCTCGAGGGAAAAGGTGGAGGAGGACGGGTTACTGTAGTATCTGGCTTCTTTGGTTTTTCCGGAATCTTCTCCACTTCTATTACTTCAGGTTCATCTTCTTTCTCCCCCACATCTTTTACCGGTTTTTCCTTCACAGTTGTTTCTTTTTCTTTCATTACGGGAAAAGGAGGTGGTGGGAGATTCTTACCACTTCTAAGTGTCACTGCATTACAATCTTCTCTTTTCTTGGGTTCTTCAGTGTCACTTGGTAATTGTCCTTGCTGACGTTGATTTAATTGCTTATTTATCTGCGCCATCTGAGTTTCTATCAATTTAAGTGCTGCGGCTGTAGATTGTTGAATGCTGATTAGTGTTGTCAAGGTTTGTTGAACATCTAGAGCACCTTCTTGAGGTTGAGCAGGTAAAGCTTTCTGGTTCATGGTTTCAGTATAAGCATCTTGAGGAGGTTGTCTCTGCACTTGATTTCCGTATGCTTGTCCACCTTGGTAGTTGTTCTGAGGTCTTGGTTGAAAGTTGTTTCCTTGGGGGCGTGGTTGATATGCATAACTTGGATTAGCAGCCCCATTTGGATTTGAATATTGGAAACCCGGATGGTTTCTGTTAGGTTGATAGCCTTGACCACTTGAATTATAATTTCCTCGGTTGGATATGAACATTACGGATTCTGGATTGTTTTGACAGGTCTCCCAATCATGATCTTGTGTACCGCAGTTAGAACATCCATAAACTTCTTGTGTAACATTAACATCTGCTCTTCTACCAGTAGCACCTTTTGTAACAGCTAGAGTAAGCTGTTTTAGTTGTTGTTCGAGTTTGTATTCCATGGCGGTGAATTTTTCTTCAATTGACGCAGTATTTCCACCTCGAACAGGTGTTCTTACAGTGTTCCAACCAAGTTCATTTGTTACAGTTCTATTCAAAATAATCTTCGCATGAACTGGTTGTACCTGTAGGAATCCACCACCACAAAGCAAGTCTAGATCCTTTCTTGAAGAGCCATCAAGTCCTCGGTAAAATATCTTCATTTGTTGAACTTCTGTGAGGCCATGATCAGGGACTCTTCGTAAGCAAATCTGAAATCTCTTCCAACTTCTACCCAAAGTCTCGTCTTCCTCTTGTTTGAATGAGGTTAGTTCAACTTGCGCATCTAATCTCATATTCGTTGGGTAGTATCTATCGAAGAACGCGGTTTGTAATGCGTCCCATGTTGTAATTGTTCCGGGTTCTTGCGAATCATGCCATTCACTTGCTCCATCAATAACGAAGAATCTAAAATTAGCAAAATACATTTGCTCTTTAGTTACTCCTTGCGTAATATACGAATCGCAAATTTGCATGAACTTCTGTACAGCACGGATCGGATCTTCACTGGGTGTACCTCGGTAATTGCCATAACTTTGAAACTGGGATAGCATACCAGGATCGGGTCTGAATCTCTCGACATTAATATTTGCAGGGCCAATTCCGAGGGGAGGAGCTCGAAACGGAGCTTCTGCAGGGCCATTGGCGAACCACGGATCATTGTTTCGAGGAGCAGCTGGATTGAGTTGACTAGCCATTGTTTCTCTTGCTAATTTCTCCTCAAACTCTTTTGCTTTAGCGTCTCTCTTTCTTTTGTTTGCTTCACGAACTAGGTTTTCGGGATTTGCAAGAATCACGATACCTTCACGCATAAACCAAAACCTGTAAACCTGAGAAAGAAAAAAAACAACCCAAAGCGTAAAACTGAAAAATAAAACTAAAACTAAACTAACAATTAAACTACTAAAGATTAACACCGGGGTCACACGCTACCGTCCCCGGCAGCGGCGCCAAAAACTTGGTGGGTCCTGGTGTGTTATTAAATTAATTCGAAAGTAAAGGAACCACAATCACCGCAAGTGTACGGTTGTCCAAGTAATATTCGATAAATCGAGTTCGTTCGCAGGGACGGATTAGGCACAATTCAGGTATTAATCGAAAAGTAAGAGTAATTGCTTAACAGAAAATAAAATAAAGATTTTTGTTTTGTTTTTATAAATTAAAAGATGCAAGAAAATAAACTACTGAATTAAAAGAAAGCAAATAAAAGAGATTTGAAACTTCAGATGAGAAAGAGTACTTGATCCTCGCAAGGGTTTCACCTAATCTATCTAATTCATGCTTCTGTTTAAGGGCTAAACTGGTATTGTTATGCTAGTCGGGACTCTAATATCTCCTAGCCCCCGTCAGGGTGGACCTAAGAGCTATCCTACGGTATTACAAACCCCGTCAGGGTGAATATAAGCTACTTTCAGATGAATAATAATTTACCTCATTGGCTGCATGGTTAGTTAAGCCTGTCAAGGTCAATAACGGATACTATGCGTCTATTATCTAAGTCTGTAATTAAACCCCCCGTCAAGGTGATCCATACGCCACTATATGGAATAGCCTAATTACTATGAGCTAAGTTTGATTCATGACTTCAAAATTAGTAATTAAAACAAAATAATAGTCAACACCAAATACCTAGTCTAATTTAAACTATTAAATCCCAAATTCAGAAAACATAAACTAAACAGAATTAAGTTCAACCCATATAGCGATTCTCAAGTACTAAAGAAATTAGTTCATAACGGAATGGAAAACTAAAATTAAAATAAAGGAATTCATAGTTTCGAATTACAGAAAGAAAATAAAGAACCTAAAGGTTAAGATGACTGATGATGGAAGAACAGGACTCCTCCAGCACTAGCTTCTCCTTGCCTCCTTGCTCTGACTTGAAAACCTTAAGCCTCTTGTGTAATTCTCTGAAGTGTGTGAAAGTAGGAGGTTAAGGGGTGTATTTATAGGTGTTGGAGGAGTCTAGGTCGAATTTTGCTTGGAGTAGAAGACAAGTCAAAGACTCTCAAATTCGTAGCTCTTAAAAGATAAGATTCTGCTGATTTGATTTGGTCATATCTTTTTCAATACTTATCTGTTTGAGAAGTTCCAATATATGAAACTGCTTGTCTTGGAAAGCTCTTTCTATTGGTGCAGACCATTCGTCCAGAATCCTAGCCAATCTTTTATTATGATTTAATTCCTAAAACGTGGCTGGATTTCAGATTTCAAAAGGCATCTTTATCTTTTCCTCCTTTAAATAAATCTTTACCAAATCTTCTTATTTCCATGTAAATCTTCTTTCCTTTCATCTTTATCTTGACTTGGCCTCTAAGTAATTACCATTTATCTTTAAAAGCTTCACATTAAATAAATAATTAAACCGCATATGCTTAAAAAGAATTAATCAATAAATCAAGAAATCAAAATAGGAAAGTGTACTCTAAAAATAGAAACTCGACTAGAAATCATTTCCTAACACTCTAAAATACACTAAGACTTTATTCTCACTTTTTCTCCTTGGATTGGTCTTTCAAGAACCTATTAACTTTGCATTAAAAACAGTTAAATTTATGCACAAAAGCTCAGATTCTGCAAATAGTTAATTTCCAAGGGGAGAAAGTGCAATATGATCAAATAAGCTTAAAAGTCTATCAAACAAGTCATTTATTCACCTAAAAGGATGTCTCCAAGGGGCTAATAATTAGAACAAATCGGGAGACATCACCCACCCCAAAATTAAAAATGAGTCGTGTACCCACAACTCTAAAAGACTTGATAAAGCAATTAAACTAATATACACTACTAAATGAGGAAGAGTTAGAAAACGTATTTCAACCAGCACTAGGCTAGTTATCATTCTTGCGTCCAGTTTGGGCATCTTTTGTGAGGATTGAGTAAATGACGTGTTGCATATTGCTCACCCCAAATAACATGTTTTTCAGCGTCTCCAACTCTTTAACGTTTCCTAAGGTGACAATCATCGCATTTTGTTTCTCCTCCAACTCTTTAATTTACTCACAATCTACTCCACTAGATACCTTCTTCTTGCGCGGAGGAAGTCTTGGTTTCCTCATCTCTCTTGTAGCTTATTCATGGGTATTCTCAATTGATCTCATCGTCATCTCTTCCCCTTTTTTTGTAGGTTCAAGTTCCTCACCTTTACGCGGTATTTTTGCGTCTAGGTAAAGGGAAGTTATGGAACATGGGAACTTGAGGTTTTGTTGAAGGATAGGGGATTTCTAGAATTCCATGATGGTGTCATAAATCACACGGGCAACATCAATAGGTTTCTTTTCAAGGATACACTTTATGAAGATAAGATGTTCCCTTTTCAATTCAGAAGTGTGATTGTTGCCAAAGAAGGTTGGAACTATGGAACGAGACCATACCTTAGCAGGAGGTATTAAATTACTGCTATAAACTTGGCCCACATACCTTTCACCTTCGACGATGGGAAGTCTTCCACGAATAAGAACAAAATCATAAAGGGACTCATATTCGAAAGATGGATCGATAAGTGTTTCGTGATAAGGGCATAGTCCAGACAAGATTGGTTATTTTAATGTCTTTCGAATAACTTCAACTGAGAAAGGTAGTATCTTTTTGCGTAGGATGATCGATTGTTTATTCGCAAAGGCACGTTTTTCGTAGAACTCATGAACTAATGAAGAGATGAACGTGAGGGTTCTCATTCTCAATTATTTCCACCCAATCTTGTCACAAGTAATAGCATAATATTTAGAAGTGTTGTTCATAATACCTGAAGGAAATCCTTTCTCAGCACCAAACTTCAAATATTCAACTCTATTTCGAACTTTCTCCTCCCAACAAACGAAGACTCTTTTTGGCTTATTTGCACTCATCTTTCTTCGAGTAAATCGTTGTTCAGGAAAGGGTTCGCTTGGAACTTCTTCTTCAACTTCTTCTTCTTCATCGACCAAGGTAGGCTTTTTGAGCTTAGCCTCACTTCGGTGTTCTTTCCTCTTCATAGTAGTCTTAACCTCTTTAATATTGCATTTAGGAGTCGAATCTGGAATCTCAATAGCTCTCTCGTGCGTAGCACCAGGATTGTTTCTTGCTCTTGGATTGTTTTTGCGAGTATAACCGAAAGAATCTATCCTGTTTGTCATGTCTTCTCACCCCAAACTCAAAACTTCACAAATTCAAAAACTAGAGAAAAGTGTGGAATTTTGATGTTTTGAGGATAAGGAAGAAGATTAAGGTGAGTATGAGATGGGTAACGATTAATTTGTATGATTGAATAAGTTTTATGGTTCAATTTATGGTTTGGATGAAGGAGGATTCTTGAGAAAAAATTGGAAATAGTTGGTGTTTTGGAAGGATTTTGAGAGAATTGTGTGTTTGTGTGGTGTTGTAGGAGAGGATTTGATGCAGGTGTGTGGAGCTTGGAAACGGAATAGTAAGTGGCTTGTGAAAGGAGGCAAGAAAAATAGGTTAAATAGCTCAAAACCGCCTCCACTGTTTAGAAACCGGGTTCCCGGTTTTTCGTCGCTATGTCGGCGCGAAAATTTCCAAATTTTTATTTTTATTTTTTTTATTTTACCTTCCAGACGCAAGAACTTGGTCGCGTTTCCACCCCGGAGGTCAAAACTTTTGGCCTTCGAAACAGGGTTCCTGGTTTGCTCCAAAACCGGGTTCCTGGTATTTTTGCTTGCGCAAACGCAGACGCAACACTTGGGTGGCGTTTCCACCGCGGAGGTCAGAGATTTTGGGGGGTCACAGCGTCGAAACCGGGTTCCCGTTTTGCTCAAAACCGGGTTCCCAGTTAGCTCAAAACCGGGTTCCCGGTTTTCGTCGCTTGCGCGAACCCAAACGCGCCATTCGCTGCATACGATGGCTTGGTCAACTCAGAGAAACCGGGTTCCCGGTTTGCTCCTGTCTTGCAACCCAAATTTCATCATTTTTCACCTTTCGCACCCCAAACTCATGACGTTTTCACTCCTGAAATCATCAAAACACCAAACCTTTCTCATTTCTTAAAAATAAACACTAGTACACAACAATTACCCTATTTTACACTATGAAAATAAACTAATATACAATGAATTGGATTTTGTTTAACGCCGTTAAGCTCGACGGTTTTCCTCTCGCTTCTAAGGGGCTTCTAAGGAGCTTCAAGGAGGTACATGACCTCCCCGGGATGTGGATCTTCCGAGCGATTGATATCCTCGCCTCCATGATAAATCTTCAATCGATGACCATTCACCATGAAGGTACGGTGCTCGATTGGATGTTCAATCTCTATGGATCCATGAGGCGTGAATTTGGTCACAATGTAAGGACCGGACCATTTTGATCTCAACTTACCCGGATAATTACTAAACTTGGAGTTGTATTTAACGACCCTTTGTCCAACTTCAAACCTCTTCACACGAATACGATTATCATGCCATCTCTTAGTTTTTTCATAAGCATGTAATCGAAACTCATCAAGTTCATTCAACTTCATCATACGATTCTCGCCGGCTAAAGTATGATCTAAATTTAACTGCGCTATAGCCCAATATGCACCCAATTCAAGTTCAAGAGGTAAGTGACAATCCTTACCATAAACCATACAATACGGAGATGCACCAACGGGAGTTTTGAACGCAGTACGATAAGCCCACAATGCATCATCTAACTTTATTGACCAATCTTTTCTTGTGGGGCCAACAGTCTTCTCCATAATAGATTTGACCTCTCGCTTAGAGACCTCAGCTTGACCATTGGCTTGTGGATGATAAGCGGTAGATACACGATGTCTTATCCCATGTTTCTCTAGAACTGATTTCAAATACTTGTTCACAAAGTGTGAACCTCCATCACTGATGATAACTCTAGGTATGCCATGTCTAGTGAAAATATGGGACTTCAAAAATTTAATTACTACCCTCGAATCATTCGTTGGTAGAGCTACAGCTTCTGCCCATTTAGACACGTAATCAACAGGTAGTAATATGTATTGATTTCCATTTGATGGTACAAAGGGACCCATGAAATCAAAACCCCACACATCGAATATTTCAACTTCAAGAACATTATTACGTGGCATCTCATCCCTCTTGGATATATTACCAGTAAACAGGCATCTATGACATTTCTTAACATACTCATGACAATCCTTATGTAATGTAGGCCAATAAAACCCAGATTGTAGTACCTTAACAGCTGTGTGGTCGCCCTTGAAATGTCCTCCATAGGGTGAATCGTGACAACCTGCAACTACGGAATGTATATCACTCTCAGATATGCATCTTCTTACCATTTGGTCACCACATACTTTGTAGAGGAAAGGATCCTCCCAAAAGAATTTTTGGCACGGCTGATTAATCTTTTCTTATCTTGCGAAGTAGCTCCTTAAGGAAAAGAACCACTCACAACAAGATTCGCAATTTCTGCATACCAAGGAGAACCACTATAAATAGCAAATAAACTCTCATCGGGGAACTCCTCCCTAACCAACTCAGGGCCACTATTCGATTCAGAACCTTCAAGACGAGACAAAAGATCTGCAACTTGATTATTACACCCTTTCGATTTGAATCTCTAAATCAAATTGTTGAAGCAAGAAAACCCATCTGATTAACCGTGGCTTAGCATCTTTCTTTTCCATAAGGTACTTAATAGCGGAATGATCAGTATATACAACAATTTTTGCCCCAAGAAGGTAGGAACAAAATTTGTCAAAGTCATAAACAACCGGTAAAAGTTCTTTCTCAGTCACCGTATAATTAATCTGAGCACTAGTGAAGGTCTTACTCGCATAATAGATAGAATGAAATACCTTATCTTTTCTCTAACCCAACACAACACCCATAGCTAAGTCACTAGCATCAAACATAACTTCAAATGGAATCTTCCAATCAGGAGGTAATACAATAGGCGCAGTAACAAGCTTTTCCTTTAACTCTTGAAATGCCTTCATGCAAGCTTCATCAAAAAGGAATTTGGAGTCCTTCTCGAGCAAGTTACACAAAGGTTTTGCAATCTTCGAAAATTCTTTGATCAAACGGCGATAGAAACCAGCATTGCCTAAAAAGCTTCTCACCCCTTTTACAAAAATAGGAGTGGGGAGAGTCTTTATTACCTTAATATTAGCACGATCAACTTCTAATCCTGCACTCGAAACTTTGTGACCCAACACTATACCTTCACGTACCATAAAATGATATTTTCCCCAGTTTAACACCAAATCCGTTTCCTTGAATCTAATCAACACCTTCTCCAAATTCTGTAGACATTCATCAAAGTTATCACCAAACACAATAAAGTCATCCATAAATACCTCAAGGAAATTATCGATCATATCCCAAAAAATCGCCATCATACATATCTGGAAAGTAGCATGTGCATTACATAATCCAAATGGCATCCTCCGATAGGCAAAGGTACCAAAAGGACATGCAAAGGTGGTTTTGTGTTGGTTAGCTGGATCTACATAGATTTGATTGTTCCCTGAATAACCATCCAAAAAGCATTAATATTCCCTACCAGCCAATTTATCCGACATCTGATCTATAAAAGGAAAAGGGAAATGGTCTTTTCTAGTCGCTTTGTTCAACTTACGATAATCCATACACACTCTCCAACTAATAACGGTTCTCGTGGAGATGGCTTCATTCTGAGCATTTAGGACAGTAGTAATACCACCCTTCTTTTGTACACACTGAATTGGACTTACCCACTCACTACTAGCTATGGGATATATGATTCCCGTATCTTGTCGCTTGATAACTTCTTTCTTCACCACTTCTTTCATAGCTGGAATTAGTCTCCTTTGGCCTTCAACTGAGCGTGCACTATCATCCTCTAAAATAATTTTGTGTTGGCAATAGGAAGGACTAATACCTTTGATGTCAGCAATAGTCCAACCAATCGCCTCTTTAATAGCTCTTAGCACAAGCAGCAGCTTATCTTTTTGAGGACCTGTTAAATTTGCTGAAACAATAACAGGTAAAGTGTCATTAGTACCTAAATACGCATACCTCAAGTGTGATGGTAATGGTTTTTCTTCCAACTTCGGAGGAGATTCAATGGATGGCTTATTTTTAATGACCATCTCCCCCGGTTCTCTTACAGGACGCCTATATTTCGAATTCTCAGAATTAAGAGCTGGCACTGTTTTGGCAAGCTCTTCCATCATCTCAGGTAACTCAAGTGTCAAGGTAGCATGCAGATATCATCATAGTTAAAACAATCAAATACTTCTTGTGTGGCATGTTCTGCTATATTCATTTGGAAACAATCTCCTGGGACATCTGGACACTTCATAGCTCTGAACACATTAACCTTTACCTCCTCTTCTTGGATTCTCATGGTTAGTTCTCCGTTTCCTACATCAATTAAAGTACGCCCCGTGGCTAGGAATGGTCATCCCAAAATGATGGAGACATTCTTATCCGCGTCGTATTCAAGAATAACAAAATCAACGGGAAAAACTAAAGTACCTGCCTTGACAAGGACATCTTCGATTCGTCCCTCAAGATGCACGAGGGACCTATCAGCCATTTGTAGGACCATAGAGGTAGGTCTTACATCTCCCATCTTCAACTTATCAAAAATTGATTTGAGATGAGATTAATACTCGCACCCAAATCGCATAATTCTTTTCCTTTCCACTCATTACCAATCAAAATCGGAATAGTAAAACTACCCGGATCAAGAAATTTAGGTGGCAACATTTGACAGATGGCGCTACACTCTTCTGGCAACCCTATCATCTCATTATCACAATATGGTCTCTTGTTGGTGAGGGCTCTCTTCAAGAACTTCACATATTTCGGTATATCTTTAATAGCTTCTAACAATGGAATGTTAATGTTGAGACCTCTCAACCTATTCAAAAATATCTGATACTCAGCCATATCTCCTTGTTTCTAAACTCTAGAGGGAAAAAGTGGAGGAGGACGGGTTTCTACAACATCTTTCTTCTTTGGAACTTCCGGAATCTTCTCCACTTCTACCACTTCAGGTTCATCCTCTTTCTATTCCAAATCCTTTACCGGTTTCTCTTTATTGGTCACTTCTTTTGCTTACATAACAGGAAAAGGAGGTGGAGGGAGCTTATTACCACTTCTTAACGCGACAGCATTACAATCTTCTGTATGTCTTAGGACTTCAGTATCACTAGGGAGTTGCCCTTGTGGATGCTGATTTAACTGTTTTGCCATCTGAGCAATTTGATTCCCCATTAACTTAATTGCAGCTTCAGAAGCTTGCTGACTCTGAATAGATTGTGCCTGAAGTGCCATTAATCTTTCTACAGTTTGACGAATATCATTTGTACCTTCTTGAGGTTGAGCAGGTAGGGCTTTTTGGTACATGGTGGCTTTGTAATTATCTTTAATTTATTCTCCAAAAATGAGAATTTTTCTTTAAATCCCATACTACTTTCTTTACCACCTCGAATAGGTGTTCTTACTGTATTCCAGCCTTAATCATTCTCAGTGTTCTATTCAATATAATCTTAGCATGTACTGGAGCTACCTGTAAGAAACCACCTCCACATAACAAATCAAGGTCTTTTCTTAATCCTCCATATAGGCCTTTATAGAATATTTTTAGATGTTGTTCTGTGAGGCCATGGTCAGGAAATCTTCTCAAACATGACTGAAATCTTGTCCAATATCTTAATGAAATCCAACACAAAATATGATATAAATCTAGACTTTTTTTGTGTTTGTATACCATTTATCTACAACAAACACGATGAGGAGTGCAAACAGAAGAAAGCTTAATAAGCAGCTTGTAAAAAAACAAACAACCAACACCAATATACATAATTTCAATGTCTCAACTTGCATCAAAGAAAGAAAATATAACAAGAAAATAAATGAACATAAAGACTTGTTTATATTAGTCATTCAAACATCCTCGTCCTTATCCTCATCCTCATCCTCATCCTCATCCTCATCCTCATCGTCGACTTCCATGTCAACGTACTTTTGCTTTCCTTCCCTTGTAAACCATGACATGGCATTGGGAATGATGTCAGCTTCAATGTATGACCTACAAGATATAAAATCAATGAGAAAACTAAAACTAATTAATAATTGATAATTATATTCATGATTTGACTCACCCAACAATATAATCTTCTTTAATAAGATATTTACGATCTTCCATCTGTTAAAATAATAAATAAATACAAAATTATATATTTCAAATGAAAAGTAACTTTTATTTTGGTACATACTGCATCTTCATCAAGGTCTTCATCATCTGAAGGACGTTGTGGTGGACTAAAAAAGTTGAAGAAACTTTCATATTTATGAGTTAAGCATTTTCCTTCATACCAATTTATCTCCGTCCTTTAAACCAAAACAATTTAGTTAACTAAAAATGAGTATTTAACCAATATATATATATATATATATATAATATATATTACCCTATTGCTTTTTCCAGAATCGGTCGTTTGGCTACTACATCAACATCAACATCAACATCAACATCAATAGTGTGATAAGTTTTGGTTAGAAGAGAGTTTTTGAAGTAAGGATTTGTATCAAAGAAAAACTCGAGCTTGAAACCCTTGGGATTATCAATTTTTGTCCGCTTTATATCTTTCAGATACTTGAGAGCCTCTTCATCATCATCATAAACCTGACTCCATTATAAAACACACTAATAAATGCAACATTTTTGGTAAATAAATTGCAAATAACTACACCATAGTTATTAAGTATACCACTTCAAAAGTGATGTAATGCTTCTTTAAAACAGTTAACCAGAAGTTAGGAACTCCTTTCTCTGCAAAGCAAAGACTTAAAGTTTAAATTTAAACATAAATGAAATTAAGGAAAATGAGAAAATACCTTCATATTCTTTATTACTTGTTACACCCATTACAGCTTCAACTATTACTTTCACAATTTCATATCTCTGAAAAACGTATATATTCTAGATATCATTATCAATAAACCAATAAACCTAACACAAGTCAAACAGCTTCCTTAGAATACAAACCTTGCTATATAATGGTTCATACAACTTTTCGTATTTATCCTCTAGTATAGCCCTCTTCTCCATATTATTTGCCTCCAAACTATCACATTCAAACTGAAAAAATGCCTCCAAATTACGAAGTTTAATCTGAAATGATAAACATTAGCACAATAACTATGCACATGTAAAGCCCAAAAAGAATACACACATAAACAAGTCCAACTGTAAAGAGTATATACCTGAATTTCTCTCAGAGATTCAACACCCTTTGTCACAATGGGAGACAAAGACAAAACTTCAACCAATTTGTAATGTTTTCCAGTTAGATACTGCAAAAATTCATCAGCCCCAATTAATTTTAAGTATTTTAATCAAATTACCAAGGCTTAATACACAGTAAGTATAGTTGCTACATTGTGGAAATATCATTTACAAATGACCATGACCGTAAGTAGCATTTATATTTCAAATTTTGCTTCGACTGTAAATGACTATTTGCATTACACAGGGGACTAATGATGCAATTCACAGCTATTTTTCCAACTCTTGATAATTGGGCAACCGAGTGATCATTTCAGTAAAAAATTAAATCAATAAAAAAAAAACTTACTTTGAGAATGTTGATGAGCTCGGTACAATCCCCAATGTCCTCTTCTTTTTTTCTATTTTTGTCGAAGGTACAACCCTCAATGTCCAAAGCTAAAAAAAAAAAAAAAGCAAACAAATCAAAATGAAATTAAAAAACCGACAATTTTATTTATATTATAAGACAAACCCTAAACCCTAAGTGTTTGATTACAATTTTACCTGAGCTCAAATCAGACATCTTGAAGTTGTCCAAATCAGACATCTTAAAGTTGTCCATGTTGTTGTTGCTAGGATTGCAGAGATAAACCCTAAAGAGAGAAAGGGATAATTTGCTGCTCTCACTTATCTTTTTCCCGCTCTTTGTAATTCTAGACAATTGGATTGGTGTGTATTTATACTATCACTTCACAAGGCCGTGTTTGGTTGGCTGTATTTTCTTCTTTCTTTTATTTAGTTGAAAGATTTCATTAAAGAAAAAAAAAAGAGTAATGCTTGGTATCACCCAAAAAGTGATCACCCAAATATCACCTTCCTATGTGGTCCAATGAAACTGTTTCTCTTTCCTGATTACTTTTTTTCTCTCTCTTATATGAAACAGTTTCATTAGACCACCTAGGAAGGTGATATTTGGGTGATCACTTTTTGGGTGATACCCAACATTACTCAAAAAAAAATGAGTAACTTTGGGTATTACCTAAATTAAATAAAGGTATTTAAGGCCTAAATGACATAGACAGATCCTACCAAGTTTAGCAAATTTATTAACAATCTTATTAAAATCTCATTTAATATGAATAATCTTTCATAATGGGAATCTTTTAAGCAAGCTGAGAATAATTGGTCTAATTCTTCAATTGGAAGCACCACCATTCAAAATACCTTAAACCACCTCAAAGTTATTAGTGTAAAAAGAACTACTCTGGAAATTGAGATCTACCGCAGATCTCATGGCCTAAAGACGACACACGCTTCACCCTCGACAATAGAATTAAATCTAGTTCTTTTAACTATTTTATGGGTAATTATTCCATCTTTGTTAACACCAATAGATGCGATTCCAGAGGTTCTCAACTGTTAATGAACGAAGCATCATTATCCAAACGTGATACGCATCATCTCTAATAAATGGGTTAAGATTATCCTTAGGAGATTCGTGTTGAAAAACCTCATTATCCCTTTTAGTTTCACTTTTATCAGAAAATAAATATTTCAACAGCGATTTTGTCATTTAGTTAATTTCAATAATATTCCAAGACTTTTTCTCGAATAGCCCCTTCATCCTGGCCTTCCAAATCGTAACTAATATTGTTGCAGTTACTAATCTCCTATTCCAACCATTTTTCGCATAACTCTCAATAATATTTTTTATCCATTCGATGATAGTCCCATTGACAGATTCGTCGATTTTGCACTGGAGTTGAGAATTAGCCCACACGCCCATACTAAACGGGCATTTAACAAAAGGATACACTATCGATTCCGCCTCATTTTCGCACCATTCACACATGTCATTATCGCTACATTTCTTTATCTTCAAATTACATTTAGTAGGTATTGCATTATTATGGAGTTTCCATATAAAATTCCTAATCTTGAGCGGGACATTCTTATTCCAAATGATATTCCACATTTTGAAATCATTAAATTCACCATTAGCAGATGACTCACCTTCTTTATCAATCTCTTTTTGTACCAATCTATGGTAGCCATTCTGAATGTATAAAAAAATTTCGTTTTTTATTTTACCTCCAAATCAGTTTTTCTTCACTCCATTGGATATATCTCGAAAAAATATGCGATTTAGACTCAAAAAAAAGTGAATTCCGATACTCGAGCGCAAAGTTATACAGTTCGAAGTTTTTGTTAAATTTCTCGCGCTGATAGGTGCGGTACCTGTGGTGTACCCCATCCAGCCATTTTTAACTCCAAAAATTTTCTACTTTTTCACCCCAAACTCGAACCCTTGCATACCTACACACCAAAAACACTTATACCTTTCTTATTAGTGCAATATGCATTAAATAACACAAAAACTCACTAAAACGAACAAAAACATAAATACCTAAAAATGTAAAAGATTGTGGGATGTTTCCCAAGAGCACTTTTATTTAACGTCTTTTAAAGTTAGACGTGTTACCTTGGTCATGTATGAACATCACCTCCACAGCAACAAGCAAGTTTATTAATATTTGGTATACGAAACTTGAATCCCTTGCCTTTCACTCCCACGAACTTTTCAGATATATTCTTTATAGCAATGGATGGTTTCATCCAAAAGTTCTGGGGTGTATGTGCGTCTTATGGTAACTTTAGTTCGTTTGTAGCTTTGCACTCCTCTAGCAATCCAGTCATCTCTTCGGTTTCTAAGCTTCGTTTATTAGAAAGAATGTCCTTCATGAATTTATGATATTTTGGCATTCTTGTGAGAGCTTCTACAAACGCGGTGTTGATAGTTAACTCATTCACCATGTCAAGGAACTTCTTGAATTCTTTTTCATTGTTCTGCTTTTTGTCACGTGACGGGAATGGTGGAGGAGGACGTGTGTTAGTTACCACTGGGCTCTCTTTCTTTTCATGTGTTTTCTCTGGGACACTCGTTTGTTCAATTACTTCTTCTACCTTGTCTTTAATTGTTTCTTCAACCACTTTTTCAGGAATAGAGATTGGTTCTGGTTCTACTCTAGGCGGAGGTAATTGTTTTCCACTTCTTAATTCAACTACATGACAAGCATCATCTTCTGGAGCAATAGTATCACTTGGGAGTTGCCCTTTTGGCCTGTTTTGAAGTGTACTCGCTAGGTGTGATAGTGTATGCTCGAGATTCTTGATTACCTTGGACTGGGTTTGGTTTCTTTGCTGGCTCATCTTCATATTTTCTTCAACTAGTTTCATCATCTTAACCATGCTTGAATTCAAACTCGAAGGTTGCTTTTGTGTAGCTTGTTGCGTTGAATATTGAGGTGGTTCTTGATAAGCTTCGTTATAAATAGGCGCTTCTTGATAGATAGGTTGTGGAGGATAATAAGATTGTGGTCGAGGTTGATCATATATCTGTTGATTTCCGACCCAATTATGATTCTGTGGGGGCTGATAATTAGCATAATTTTCCTTGAGATTGATAATAACCATTATAGTAATGGTTTCTTTGATGAGATATGAAGGAAATCGAGGCTAGATTATTCATGCAAGTCTCCCACGAGGGATTTCTTGCTCCACAACTAGGACATGAAGATAAAGTATGTACTAGATTTACCTGAGCTAGTTTTCGCGCGTGTTCTCGTAATTCCTCAAGTTGTTGGTTTAACTCTTTGAGCTTTAGAGATTCTAAAGTCTCTTTTGTTTTTCTGATTTAATCGGCCAACTTCTCTTGGTTTCAAGAACGTACTCCATAATTAGCTTCTACAGGATCTAATAGTACGAAACTCCCCTTTCCTAACAAATTTGTTCTCGCCTGGGACTAAAAATCTGTAAAACAAAAACTAAAGTAAAAAACGTAAAATAGAACTAACTGAAATATAAGCACTAAATAAATGCACAAGGACTAACGATGTAGTCCCCGGCAGCGGAGCCAAAAACTTGGTATCGCCTAAGGTGTGATAAAATAATGAGTAAAATAAGTGCAAATAAACACCCTAGGCTGAGCAAGGTTCTGCAAGTATTTCAGGACGTATGCAAGTTTTAATGATAAGAAGATTCGTTCCTCAGAGACTACAAAAGCTAGGAATAACTTATGCAATTTATCAAGTGCAAATATGAAAGCTAGATTAAATTAATACGCTGGAAAATAAAAGAAAAGAGATTTTGGTTTGATTTTAAGAACTAGAAAATTAACTAATAAATTAAAAGACAGAAAAGTAAATAAAAGAGAAGAACAGATAGTATGATAGTTTAGCTCGAGATATTAGCAAGTAATCTCCACTAGTTTTGGATATTCTATCGTTTAAGGGTGAATCAAGTAATATGCAATATCTCAAGCTAAAATTATTTAGTTCATACTAATAAAAGAAAAGAACAGAATACATATTTGAAGGTTGAAGATGACATAATATGGTGTTCTACTCCCTCCAGACTTATCTTCTTGTGTTGTAAGCTTCTTCTTGGCTTAAGGTTTAGCCAAGGATGATTTTCTAATGATAAGAGGTTGTATTTATAGGTATAGGAAGCCCTCATTCGTTTTCTTGAAGGAGAAGGTAAGTAATGGACTCCTAGCCCAACTCAAATTCGTAACCCTAAAATATGGAATCATCCCCGTTTTTGTTTTGGTCCTAACAACTTCAATACTTATCCGTTTGACGCGTATGAGTAGTCGAAATTCATCGTCTCAGAAAGATCTTTAGCTTTGCTCTTGACCGTTCTTCCGAATTTCTGATGTCTCCCTAAATGTTCTAATTTTATGCCCTTGGGATACATCATTTTTGGTGTTTATTTGACTATTTAGATAGACTTTTGGTGTTAATATGCAATAAATCGATTTTCCTCTTTTAATTCTAGTATTTTCATTCATTAAACTTTTGCGTGTAATATGGTTTGTTTTGAGTGAAAAGTTGTAGGTTTTGAATACTAGCTAGGACAGGAATCCAAGAATAAAGTCAAAGATTGTGTAATGAAGTCAAAGCAAGAAAAAATATCCCGAAGGAATTGAGAATTTCAAGCTACAAATCTGGAAAGTTGATAAAGATTGCTGATTTCGAGCCATCTAAGAGTGGATTTAGCCTCCGACTTGTGAAGAGAAAGTGTTTCCCATTGAGTTACGGAACTTTAGCAAGTGGAATGAGGTCAATCCGAGTTGAAACGAGTCGTTTAGAGCTGATTTAGTGAAGGTGGTGCAACAGTTACGGGATTTGGGCTTAATTAGTGGACTTGGGTTTTTCTAATTTTCATTTAATCCTTATGAAAATCCCTAATCTGAATTTCAGCATATAAAAGGGCTTTTGACTTCTATTTTCACACACCTTTTTCATAACAGAACATACGCTTAAGAGTCAGACACTGATGTCTCCCTAATTGTTCTAATTTTATGCCATTGGGAGACATCATTTTTGGTGTTTATTTAATCAATTTGATAGACTTTTGGACTAAATATGCAATAATATGATTTTCCTCTTTTATTTCTAGCATTTTTGATTTATTAAGCTTTTGCGCGTAATATTGGTATTTTTAGTGAAGATTTTACAGGTTTTAGATGTTAGCTAGAAGAGGAATCCGAGGAGAAAGTCAAAGATCAAGAGATAGAGTCAAAACTCGAAGATAAATCCCGAAGATATTATTTTTAGAGCTGAAAATCCATTTTCCAGGCCATAGATTGCTGATTTCGAGGTGCTTAAGCGATGATTTAGCTGTTGACCTTTGAAGAGAAATCATTCCTTATCGAGTTACGGAACTTTAGCAACTGGAATGAGGTCAATCGGAGTTGTAACGCATCGGGAAAAGCCGTTTTAGTGAAGGTGTATCAGCAGTTACGGGATTTTGGGCTTAGAAATTGGGCTTGGACATTTAATTAGTGTTTTATTATTAGGTCCAAGCCCTAATCCGTTTTTAACCTTATAAAAGGAGATTTTGACCTCAGTATTTCTCACCTCTCAATTTTTTCTTCAAATCAACTCATCCTTAGAAGAGAGTGTCAACACAATTCATTCTTTACAATTAAAAACATCAGAGAGAAGCAACAGAAGGAAGGAAGAAGAAGCTGCTAGAGCTGGAGTGGGTCTATAGCTCCGTTCTCAGTCATTCCAATTCTGGAAATTAGGTTTCTTTTATCTTTTATTTGTAATCAGTTATGAATTCCATTTATTTTAATTTAGTATTTCTTTTTAATATGAGCTAAACAATTCATAGTGCTTGAGAACAAACAATGGGTGAATCCTAATTTTATGAAATAACGAATGTTGAATTTGGGTTTTTATTGAATTAAACTAAATTAGGGCTTTTACTCTTTTCAATAAATTGAGATTATTTTACTGTTTTTAGCGTCATGAACTAGGAACAGGTGTTAGTATTTAGGCTATTCCAATTAGTGGCAATTGGATCATCCTGACGGAGGGTTTAAATACAGAACCATTTATTCAATCTAGATAGAAGCTATTGATTCTGACGAACTTAGCTAATTCTAGGGCCAATGAGGTAATAAAACTTAATCATCCAACGGTGGATCATATTTACCCTGACGGGACTAGTGACACCCTAGGAGCGCCTTATAGTCCACCCTGACGGGGGTATAAGGAATTTAGAATCCCGACCATTGTAATTGACCAATTTAGCCCTTAAACAACATAAGTTAGGAAATAGGATTGGGAAGATCCTTGCGTTCTCAAGTACTACATCTCATATTGCGTTTTCACTCATTTTACTTGCGTCTTAGCTTTTACTTGCATTTAATATTTGTCTTTCATTTATTTAGAATTAATACGAAAACCAAACAAACATTTTATTATCTTTTATTTTCATAAGTGCATCAATCACTATTTGCTAGACATTGTGATCAACCATCCGTCCTTGGAACGAATCTGTATTATCATACATACTACTTGGGACAACCGTACACTTGCGGTTGTGGTTCGATTATTTATTGCATTATTTTTAGAACACACAAAGGACCACCAGACACCAAAGAGGAAGATACAGCAAGGAAGAGAAGAAACAAGAGCTGGAGACTGTCTATATCTCCAATTCTCAGCCAATTCAACTCTGTAATTAGGTTCTTCTATTTTATTTAGTAAAACATGATGAACTCAATTATGTATTTAGTTTTTGTCTTTTCAATAATTATGAGCTAAACTTAAATAGTGCTTGAGAACGCATAATGGGTTAATCCCAATTTGATTTTATTTCATGTGTTTGGATTTGAGATTTTAATAATTGAAATCAAATTGGGTAAATTGTATTTTTCTTTAATTTGATTTTATTTACTATGAATGATGTAATTAACCAATCATAGGACTTAGAATCTAGGATATTCCATTTAGTGGCGAATGGATCACCTTGACGAGGGGTCTGGGTACAGAACCAATTAATGAATGTAGGTTAGAAATTAGAGACTTAGACGAGCTTAATTAAACCTATGGCCAATTGGGTAGAATAGACTTAATTACTTGAAGATGGACGATAATCACCCTGACGGGGTTTGTAGCATTTAATAGTAGCTCCTTAGTCCACCCTGGCGGGGGTAAGGAGAATTCTGAATCCCGACCAATACATATTTACCAATTTGTCCCTTAAACAATACATGAAATGAATGATAATTAGGTGAAATCCTTGCGTCTCTCAAGTACTGCCTTTCATACCTTGCGTAAACTACTTTATTTTCTCGCGTCTAGTTTAATCTTTGCATTAATTTAGTATTTTAATTATTTGTCTTAGTCTTAGAAAAACCAAACAAACATTCTCAAAATAATTTATCTGCTATTCGATAAGCATTAGAGTCAACCAAACCGTCCCTGAGAACGAATCTGTTTATCACATATATTACTTGGGACAACTGTACACTTACAGTTGTGGTTCTCTTTTCCTTATTTGCATTTTATTTTAGAACACACAAAGGACCACCAATTCCTCACCGATTTTGAGATATAAGTCAATTTGTGGTCGTGGGTGGTGAAATTCAGATTTATTTGGCAGCTTTATCTTTCCATACTTTAGCTTTTGTTTCCTTATCTCTAATTTCCATGTTTATCCTCTTTCCTTTAGCTCTTAGAATTAACTTGGACTCTAATTAATTACCATATATCTTTAAAGCTTCACACTAAATAAATAATTAAACCCAATATGCTCTAAAAATAATAAATAATTAATTCAAGACACAAAATAGGAAAGTGTACTAAATCATGATAAAATCGACCTATACTCTAATAAATAAAACTAAAATGATGTCTCCAGCTAGGATTAATTCATGACAAATAAGGAGACATCACCAGTGCCCCCCATTTTTTCGCTTTAGCAAGATTTTTCCATTTAACCCAGTGTATTCTCTTTTTATCTCCAGAGTTCCACCAAAACTTAGCCACAATACCACTAAGTTTTTTTACATAAGGTAATTGGGAATTCAAAAATGGACATAGCATAATTCCGGATCGATTGTAAAACCGCTTTGATCAAAACCTCCTTTCCTTCATCCGACAATAATTTAGAGGCCTAATTAGCATATTTATTCGTGAATTTATCCGTAATCTAGCTAAGATTTTCCAATTTTGATCTTTTTAGAGACATCGGGATACCCAGATATTTACCCATGGTATTAGTAAGTGTGATGTTTAAAGTATTGGCAATATTCCGTGCCCTAACATCAGATAGACCTTTACTAAACATACTAGTAGACTTATAGAAATTTACCTTCTGTCTTGACGCTCAAGAGAAATGTAATTTACCTTATGCTATGTCCATTTTTGAATTCCTACTTACCTTGTGTAAAAAAATTAGTGGTATTGTGGCTAAGTTTTGGTGAAACTCTAGAGATAAAAAGAGAATACACTAGGTTAAATGGAAAAATCTTGCTAAAGCGAAAAAATGGGGGCACTGGCTTTCAAGATTTCTGTAAGATGAATACTGCTCTTCTTGGAAAACAATCATGGAGAATTTTACACAGTCCAGATTCTCTGGTGGCTAAAGTCCTTACAAGGGATTTACTTCTGGAATTCTGATATGTGGAATGCTAAGCTTAAAAACAGGAGATCGTGGAGTTGGGAAAGTATATATAAAGGTTTATCCTTTCTTAAGGAGGAATGTAAATGGCAAGTGGGCAATGGTCTCACTATCAAAGTTTGGAATGATTCTTGGATAAAAAAAGGCTACAATCTGGATAAGCTGAAAGAGTGCAAGATTAGTAAGTTGGCTGAATGCTTTAACAATAATTTAACAAATTGGAATTTCGATATTCTTAAGGACTTTTGTACCTCAAGAGATAGAGTCGATATTAGGAAAATTCTGATTTTACAACTCGATAAGGAGGATAGAATCATCTGGCCAGAGTCTAAAGATGCAGAATACTCGACAAAATCTGGCTACCATAAATTGGTACAAGAAGAGATTGATAAAGAAGGTGAGTCATCTGCTAATGGTGAATTCAGTGATTGCAAAATGTGGAATATCATTTGGAATTCGAATGTCCTGCTCAAGATTAGGAACTTTATATGGAAATTCCATAACAATGCAATACCTACTAAATGTAATTTGAAGAAAAAGCAATGTAGCGATAATGACATTTGTGAATGGTGCGAAATGAGGCGGAATCGATAGTGCATCTTTTTGTTAAATGCCCGTTTAGTATGGGCGTGTGGGCTAATTCTCAACTCCAGTGCATAATCGACGAATCTGTCGATGGGACTATCATCGAATGGATAAAAAAATATTATTTAGAGTTATGCAAAAAATGGTTGGAATAGGAGATTAGTAACTGCAACAATATTAGTTTCAATTTGGAATATCTTCATTCTGAGCATTTAGAATAGTTGTGATTCCTCCTTTCTTTGGCACACATTGAACAGGACTCACCCATTCACTGCTCGAGATGGGATAAATAATCCCCGCGTCTAACAGCTTGATCACTTCCTTCTTTACTACCTCCTTCATAGCGGGCATTAATCTCCTTTGACCTTCAACTGAGCGTGCATTATCATCTTCAAGTATGATTTTGTGTTGACAATAGGAGGGACTAATGCCTTTGATTTCAGCAATTGTCCACCCTATCGCTTCTTTGTTGTCTTGTAACACACGCAACGGTTTATCTTCTTGAGGACCTGTTAAATTTGCTGAAAGACAGGTAAAGTTTCATTAGTACCTAAATACGCATACCTCAAGTGTGCTGGTAATGGCTTTTCTTCCAATTCCGGAGGAGATTCGATTGAAGGCTTCTTTTTAGGAACAATCTCCCCCGGTTCTCTCACAGGTTCATAGGCAGGACGCCTATACTTCGGATTCTCAAAATTAAGAGTTGTCACTGTTTCGGCAAGCTCTTCCATGAACTCAGGTGCATCAATAGTTAAAGCTGCCTGCAAGATATCATCATAAGTAAATTCATTATATACCTCTTGTGTGGCATGCTCAACTACATCCATTCGAAAGCAATCTTCTTGAGAATATGGAAACTTCATAGCTCGGAACACATTAAATTTGACCTCCTTGTCTTGGATTCGCATCGTCAATTCACCGTTTTCTACATCAATCAATGTACGCCCCGTGGCTAGGAATGGTCTTCCCAAAATAATGGGGTCATTCCTATCCGCGTCGTATTTAAGTATAACAAAATCGACGGGAAATACTAACGTACCTGCCTTAACAAGGACATCTTCAATTCGGCCTTCCGGATGTGCAAGAGATCGATCCGCCATTTGCAAGACCATAGAGGTAGGTCTTGCTTCTCCAATTTTCAGCTTATCAAAGATTGATTTGGGCATAAGGTTGATGCTTGCACCCAAATCACATAGTGCTTTACCTTTCCATTCTTCTCCAATCGATATCGGAATTGTGAAACTCCCAGGATCAAGTAACTTTGGAGGTAATTTACTTTGACAAATAGCACTACATTCTTCAGGAAGGCCAATCATCTCATTATCACAATACGGCCTTTTGTTAGTGAGAGCTCTCTTCAAAAACTTTGTATACTTGGGAATATCTCGGATGGCTTCTAACAACGGAATGTTAATAATAAGGCCTCTCACTCTATTAAAGAACTTTTGATAATCGGCTAAATCACCCGTTTTCTGAACTCGAGATAGAAATGGTGGGGGAGGGCGATTACTTATAACTTCATCTTTCTTCTTTGTACCCTCAATCGGCCTCTCTATTTCTTCAACCTCAACATCTTTATCTTTCTCAACCACATCCTTTTCTTTTCTTGGAACTTCTTTCTCTTTCATAACAGGAAAAGGAGGTGGAGGGAGGTTCTTACCACTTCTGAGAGTAACAGCTTTGCAATCTTCATGTTGTCTCGGATTCTCTGTGTCACTAGGGAGTTGCCCTTGTGGACGTTGATTAAGTTGTTTTGTGATTTGAGCCATCTGGTTCTCTAATAGTTTGATATTTGCGTTAGATACTTGTTGATTCTGAATAGCTTGCGTCTGAAGAGCAATTAAGTTCTCAACGGTTTTCTGAAGGCTAATTACACCTTCTTGTGGGTGAGCGGGTAAGGCTTTTTGGTTCATGGTTTCGTTATAACTTTCTTGAGGAGATTGGCTCTGAACATAATCTCCCTGATTCTGTCCTCCTTGATAATTATTATGTGGTCTTGGATTGAAGTTGTTACCTTGGGGACGCGGCTGATATGCGTATGTAGGATTAGCTGCCCCATTAGGATTTGAATATTGAAACCCAGGATGGTTTCTGTTAGGCTGATATCCATTACCACTCGAATTAAAGTTTCCTCTGTTGGTGACAAACATCACGGACTCTTGATTATTCTGACAATTCTCCCAATCGTGATCATTCACACCACAATACTCACATCCATACACTTCTTGCGCAACCTTTACCTCAGCTCTTTTATTCGAAAAAGCCTATTTCACGGCTAAAGTAAGTTGTCTCAACTGTTTTTCTAATGTGGTTTGTATTTTGTTCTCTAAGGATTTGAATTTTTCTTCAATGTTGACATTATTAACCCCTCCTTTAACTGGTGTTCTTACGGTATTCCGCCCAACTTCATTATCAACTGTTCTATCCAAAATAATTCTCGCATACGCGGGTTGAACTCGTAAAAACGCAGCACCACACAACAAATCTAAATCTTTTCGCGAACTCCCCTCAAGACCATTATAGAAAATTATCAATTGTTGTTATTCTAAAAGGTCATGATTGGGGACTCTTCGTAAACATTTCTGAAATCTCGACCAACTTCTACCCAACGCTTCATCGTATTCTTGTTTGAAATGTGTTAACTCAAGTTGAGCATCTAACCTCGTGTTGGACGGATAATATCTGTCGAAAAATGCAGCCTGTAACTGCTCCCAATTTGTAATCTTCCCTGGTTCTTGTGAATCGTGCCAATCACTCGTTCCATCTATTAAGAAAAATCTGAATGTAGCATAATACATTTGCTCCCTCGTTACCCCTTGCGTAATGTATGAATCGCAAATCTGCATAAATTTTTGTACCGCGCGAAGTGGGTCTTCTCCGGGCTTGCCACGAAAGTTTCCGAAATTCTGAAATTGAGCTAGCATACCCGAATCTGGACGGAATCTCGGAACATCGATATCAGCTGGGCCAATCCCAAGAGGAGGGGCAAGGAATGGTTCTTCTACAGGACCGGTAAGAAACCATGGGTCGGCTCTTTGAACTTGGACTGGAGGATTAGGAATGACAGGTGGAACCGGAAGGTTAGGAATTTCTGGAGGCGCTATTGGCTGACCATTTTCGTCTAGCTGAACTCCTGGGTTCCCTTGGTTATTAAGATTAATATTATTCATTATGTTCGCTAATTCTTTACTACTCTAGCTTCTTGTTCTTTCCTTCTCTTGTTAGCAAGTCTGATTAATGATTCTGGATTATTAAGGATCGGAGGTGATGGCTCAAGATCCTTAAAGAGTCTCCTTCGCATACACCAAACCTAAAAACCTGAAAAAGATGAACAAACAAAAAGCGTAAAACTGATAAAAATAAAAATAAATGCAACTATCACTAAAGGATAAACACCGTGGTCACACGCTACCGTCCCCGGCAGCGGCGCCAAAAACTTGGTGGTCCTTTGTGTGTTCTAAAATAAATGTAATAAGTAATTGAACCACAACCGCAAGTGTACGGTTGTCCCAGGTAATAATAGTGATAACAGATTCGTTCTCAGGGACGGTTGGTTAACTACAATGCTTATCAAGTAATGAATGGTTGCACTTATGAAAGCAATTAAAAGATTTAATAGTTGATTGATTGGTTTGTATTAATTCTAAGTATGAAAGACTAATGCGAAAATGTAAATAAATAACTAAACGCAAGTAAATGAAAGTAAGACGCAAGTATGAGCAGGCAGTACTTGAGAGACGCAAGGGATCCTCCTAACTCTATTTCATATCATATGTTGTTTAAGGGTCAAATTGGTCAATTGACATTTGTCGGGATTCAAGAGTCTTTGTACCCCCGTCAGGGTGGACTACAAAGCTATTCTAGAGTGTCACTAGTCCCGTCAGGGTAAATATGATCCACTTTCGAATGATTAAGTTAATCTACCTCATTGGCCCTAAGATTAACTACGCTCGTCAAAGTCAAATAGTTTATACCTTATATTGAGTAATTAATTCCATAACTAAACCCTCCGTCAGGATGATCCACACGCCACATATGTGGAATAGCCTAGATACTAACACCTGTTCTTAGTTAGCTACTGATGTCTCCTCATTTGTGATGATTTAATATATCTTGGAGACATAATTTTAGGCGTATTTATTAGTTTATAGATCGAATTTATCATGATTTAGTACACTTTTCTATTTTGGGTCTTGAATTGATTAATTATTATTTTTAAAGCATATTGGGTTTAATTATTTATTTAGTGTGAAGCTTTAGAGATATATGGTAATTAATTAGAGTCCAAGTTGGTTCAAAGAGCTAAAGGAAAGAAGATAAACATGGAAATTGAAGATAAGGAAATAAAAGCTAAAAATATGGAAAAGGAAAAGCTGCCTTAAATCTGAATTTCTGCAGCTACGTCTAAAGAAGTGGTGATAACTCCAAAACCGAGCCGATTCTGGAAGATCCCTTTCATGGGACGTAGATAATTCCATGAGGATTCTTTTGACATCTTATAGGTCAAAAACGGTCCAGTAACGAAGAAGATATGGTAAAAACAAGTCAGCAGTAATTATCCTTATCTACCTACGAATTTGAGTTGGGCTAGGAGTCCATTACTTTCCTTCTCCTTCAAGAAAACGAATTAGTTCTTCTTATACACTATAAATACAGCCTCTTAACATTAGAAAATCATCCTTTACCAAACCTTAAGGTCAGGAAGAAGCTACAACACAAGAAGAGAAGTCTGGAAGGAGCTGTGCATCAATCATGTCTTCTTCAACCTTTAATTCTATAACTCTTTTCTTTTCTTTTCCTAGTATGAACTAAATTATATTTAGCTTGAGTTTTAGCATATATGTATGAACCCTAGTTTTGATTGACATCTATCTAATTTGGGAATTTTATGTTTTAAATTGAATTATTGTTTTTATTCTCTGTTTATGTGTTTGGAATTATATTATGTGTTCTTGTGGACTGCAGCCATATAGAATTACCATCTAGTAGTTAGGTCACCATTGACAACGGTGTTTAATTACATGTTTAGCACATAACGTCTAGTGTACGGTTTAGATCTGACAAATCAACCTAACTAGATAATCACCATGGTTTAGTGTATTGCTATTTTACCAATTACACGAACAGTTTGCTTAGGACTCCTTATTGACACACGTAAACCCTATTTAAAACTACTTAGCGCAATTGGAACCGATTATTGAAATACTACATAATTCAACCTTACATGTTTAGAACGGCAAAACTAGTGGGGATTACATGTTAATTACTCAAGCTAAACTTTCATACTATCTTCTTTTCTTTTCTTTTATTTATTATTCTGTCTTTAGTTTATTAATTTAATTTTCCTTTATTGAAAATCAAATAAAAATCTATCTTTCTCTTCTTTACCCTTGCATATTATTATTCTAGCTTAATTATTTGCACTTGAATATTTGCATAAGCTCTTCTTAACCTTTGTAGTCCCTAAGGAACGTATTCTACTTATTCATTAAAACTTGCATACGATCTGTATACTTGCGAAAACCGTGCTCATCCTAGGGTGTTTATTTGCACTTATTTTATACATCTTTTTATCACACCTTAGGCAACACCAGCTACTCCAAAAACAGTAAATAATCATAAATTATAGAATAATGTAAAAGACCCAATTCAATTTAATTTATTAAAACCCAAATTCAAACATATGAAATTCAATAGTTTTAGGGATCACCCATTAAGCACTCTCAAGTACTAAAAGGATTTAGCTCATAATTAAAGGAAAAACAAATACTAAATTAAAAGACGAATTCATATTGTTTTACAGTAAGACTTTAAAGAAAAACCTAATTCCGGAATTGAGTTAGCTGTGAGTTGGAGATATAGACAGTCTCTAGTTCTCTAGCTTTCCTGCTTCCTTGCCTTTACTTACTCCGATGTTTTCTTTTGTAAAAAGTGAATTGTGTGAAAAATAGAAGTCAAAACCCCTTTTTATACTTATAAATTCGGATCAGGCCTTTAGGTTAATGATTAAATTAAATAATAAAGGTTCAAGTCCATTATCTTAGCCCAAAATCCCGTAACTGTTGTACCACCTTCACTAAAACAGCTCTAACCGATTCGTTATAACTCCGATTCACCTGAAATCACTTGCTAAATTTCCGTGACTCGATAAGAAACATAATCTCTTCAAAGGTCAGCGGCTAAATCAACTCATAAGTGCCTCGAAATCAGCAATATTTGTCTTGTTTCCATATTTGCAGCTTCAAAATATAATTCTTTTCGGGATTTATCTTCAAGGTTTGACTCCATATCACGATCTTTGACTTTCTTCTCGGATTCCTCTTCTAGCTAACATTCAAAACCTACAAACTTTTCACTAAAATACACAATATTACGCGCAAAAGATTAATAAATAAAAAATGCTAGAAATAAAAGAGGAAATTTGGATTATTGCATATTTAGTCCAAAAGTCTATCAAAATAAACGAATAAACACCAAAAATGATGTCTCCCAAGGGCATAAAATTAGAACATTTAGGGAGACATCAGACATGGAATGGACACCTCACTTTCTTCTCATTAAAACGTAATCATGCTTCACCAACACTTTCCCCTTCTTCTTGCATAAACTGTTCAAGCTCCAACATATCTTATAAGCGTATACTGATCGGATAAAATCGGTCTAGAAATTTTGATTGGAGTTTGTCCCAGACTGGAATATCATCGGGATGTTGGGAATCGTACCAATCGCTTGCACTACCGGTCAAAAAGAACTGAAACATAACATAATACATCTGCTCCTTTGTTACGCCTTTGATGATATAAGCGTCACAGATCTGCATAAACTTCTGAACATACCGGACCGGATCTTGTTGTGCAGCACCACTAAATTGTCCATGACTCGCAAATTGCGCTATTATGCATAGATCTGGTCTAAATTTAGCGGCTTGGATTTCTGGAGTGCGGATTCCTCTCGGTTGCACTCTGAATGAGATGGGAAGATCAAATCTCCTTGGTCTTGCCATTTGTAAATCTGTAAGACAAAACTAAAAACAAAAGCGTAAATAGAACTAACTAAAATAAAAGCACTAAATAAATGCACAAGGACTAACGATGTAGTCCCCGGCAGCGGCGCCAAAAACTTGCTGTCGCCTAAGGTGTGATAAAATAATAGATAAAATAAGTGCAAAATAAACACCCTAGGCTAGCACGGTTCTGCAAGTATACAAGACATATGCAAGTTTTAATGATAAATAAGATTTGTTCCTCGTATACTACAAAAGTTAGAGAAAATTTATGCAAATTATCAAGTGCAAATATAAAAGCTAGAAATAATAATTCGCAAGAAATAAAAGACTAAAGAGATTTTTGTTTGGTTTTTGGTAATAGAAAATTAAACTAAATGAATTAAAGACAGAAAATTAAATACAAAGAGAAGATAGTATGAGAGTTTAGCTCGAGAAACTAGCAAGTAATCCCCACTAGCCTTGTTTATTCTAAACATGTAAGGCTAAATTATGTAGAATTGCAATAACCAGGATTCTAAATTCCTCCCTATCCCCAGAGAGCGAACTAGGGCGGCAACCTCACAATCACGAGGGGACTTAAATAGGATGTTCCTGCGCTACTAGGGTCGTACGTAAATCTGACCTACTAATGATGATTGGTGATTAAATTAAACCTTAATGATTATCTAGTTAGGCAAATCATGTCAGGATTAATTCCATATACTAGACGTTTATGTGGTGTTTCTATAATTAGACACCCTTTCCGGTTGACCATCTAACTACTATAAGGTAATCTTATACGTTTGCAACCGCAAGGAAAACAGACAAGAAATCAAAGCACATAAAACAAAGAATAAAACATGAATTCAAATTAAATACGATGGTATCCCAAATTATATAGATGTAAAACAAGTCTAAGGTTCATACATATATGTTAAATCTCAAGCAAAATGTAAATTAGTTCATACTAAAGAAAGAAAAGAGAACATTTACAAATATGAAGGCTTGTGAAGACATGATATGGTGTTCAGCACCTTCCAGACTTCTCTTCTCTTTTTGTAAGCTTCTTCTTGGCTTAAGGATTTGCCAAGGGTGTGTTTATACTGATTAGAGGGTGTATTCATAGGGTATGGGGAACCCTAAAACGTTTTCTTGGAGTGGAAGAAAAGTATTGGACTTCTATTCCAACTCAAATTCGTAACCCTAAAATATAGGAAAGTAATAAATTGTTGTTGTTTTGTTTTGGCCGTAACTTATTCGTTTCAACTCCGATTGACTTGTTCTTTATATCGAAACTGATCGTCTCAGAAAGCTCTATCACTTTGCTTCAGACCATTCTTCCAAATTCCTAGACGTTTTTGAGTTATGATCACTTTTATGGACGTAGCTGCTAGAATTCAAATTTACTTGACAACTTTATTTTCCCATACTTATCCTTTCTTTCCTTTATCTCCAATTTCTGATAATTATCATCTTTCCTTTATCTCTTGAAATTGATTTGGCATCTAATTAATTTATATATATCTTTTAAGCTTTACACTAAATAAACAAATTAAACCTAATATGCTCTAAAAATAATAAATAGTCAAATCAAGACAAGAAATAGGAAATTGTAATAAATCATGTAAAAATCGACCTATAACCTAATAATACACCTAAAATGATGTCTCCAAGCTAGATTAATTCATCACAAATAGAGATACATCAGTGATGTAAGGGTAGAAAGGGGAATTCACTTGCTAACCAAGATTCTCAGGTCACCCTACGACTCTCCTGAGTAAATCGGGGGTTTTATCAAATCCTAGAAACCTCTCTCTAATGATCCTACCAAATTATCTAACACCTAATTTCTAACCTTATTTTGATTATATGGCTAGTTTTTATCTTCCGATTCTAAACTAAGTCAAATGTTTATGATTCTAATGTTGTAAGTTGAACCCTCCCCCCACCCACCTTCCCGAGTGTAGTTCAGTCCCTATCACAATTCAATACTTGATCATCAAAAATGAATTCGACAATAAGCGTAAGAATTATAAGCATCAATGATTCCACATATTGTTTGAATCCAAATATAATCTCAAATATCATTCAAACAATTCCCAAATCATATCTAGGGTTCATACATAATAAATATCAATCTGAAAGATATTTAGTTCATAATAAATAGCGGGAATACAAAGAAAAAGTTATTCATAATCAAAAGAAAGATTAAAGTGATTCAAGGTTTACACTTATTGAATGGTTAAGAATTGATGGAAAACGACAAATTTTTGTTGAACTTTTTCTTATCTTTCTTTCTCCTTGCTCCAAGCGTGTTATCTATTGCTCCATCTAATAATTGATGTTTTTGAAAGTCTAAAATTTATATATTAACTCTAAAGGTGTTTTCCTTAAGTTGGGCACACATGGGTGGGTCAAAATTGGCCCAATAGTCTCTTTATTAAAACTAGACAGCTTGGGTCTTTGTGTAATAACGTACATAAATTCTTCACTTCAACTCAGAATTGATAGTTGTTTCTTCTCAAGAGAACTAGAGTCCAAGGGCTACCTTTGTTCCAGAAGGGATTGATCAAAATTTCTCACCAATTAATTACCATGATTTTCCAAAGTTGACGATGACGGTTTGCTGGCACTTGTGCTTGAATTTCTAGTGAAACTTTTGGTTCATTTGCTCCTATCGAGCGCTTTGCAACTTGACTTGGGTTTTTCCTTAGTTTCTTGGCTTATTAGCTTCCTCTTTGGTTCTTGTATCATCTGTGTTTGTATGAGCTACACACTTAACACACAAATCATCTCAAATTTCTTTAAAAATACATAATTAACCAAGGTTAGATAAACAAATAAAATAATGTTAAATAAAGGGATAAATCCCACTTTTAATCTATAAAACCTTGAAATAATTTCCCATGTGTCTCAAAATGTATCACAAAAGATGAAGCATCAGCCATATTTGCATGCTTCTAGATAGGGACAACTTTATGCACAACTTGACTCAATTTCCGCTAATAGATTGCCTGTCAAAACATCTCTTATATTATGAAAGCTACTATCCTCATATAGTTAAAATCACTTGGCAAAAAAAAGGAAAACAAAAAAGAAGAGTTTGACCAACTGATCAGAAAGGTAATATGGTTGCTCCTAGAGTGTAATAAAAATCAACACTAAAGGAGAGGAGTGGCTACCGCAAGTGTAGTCGCCCAAGTAATAAATCAGTAAAAATTGGTTAATCGTCTCCGCATGGATTGCTAGGTAAAACAGATTTGTTTAAACATTGAGTCTAATTAATTGCAATAATAAATAAAGAAAAGACGAATAGATTTTTGTTTGGTTTTTTGAACTAATAACTAAATGCAAAAAAGTAAATTAACTGAAGATTAAATGAATAAACATAAAGACTAAAAGAGGAAACGTAGATATGATAGGTATACTTGAGTCTAGCTAGGGATTCACCTAATTCACATAATTAATGCTTTTGTTAAGGGTAGAACTGGTATTTCTATATTATTCGGGACTCTACTCTTTCCTAACTCCCGTCAGGGTAGACTTAGGAACTATCCTACAGTATTACAGACCCCGTTTGGGTGACTATAAGATACGTCTAGATGATTACAAATTTAACCCAATTGGCTACGCAGTTAGTCAAGCCCCTCAGGATCAACGACGAACACCACGCGTTTATTATCTAGTTTAGTAATTAAACACCCCTCCCTTTCTGGATGATCACCGCCACTAGTGAATAGCCTAATTACTATGACTATCGTCGGTTAGCTATTTCATTGATAGTAATTTAAGTTCAAAATAATAAGCAATATAAAATACCCAATTCAAATTAAATTAGAAACTAATCCCAAATTGAAATACACTAATTAAATAAAATAGAGTCCATCCTTTTACGTGATTCTCAAGTATTCGGAAGTTTAGCTCATACTGAAATTAAATACTGAAAAGAAATTAATAAAATACATGTTTCCTCAAAACAGAATTAAAACCTAGATACATGATTTGATTTGGGTTGTTATTGAAGAAAGGTGTTTCTCCAACTTCTTCTCTTGTCCCTGCCTCTTACTCTCTTCATAAATATGAAATAATAATAAGCCTACTGATTTTTGAGAGTTAGGAAGTGTGATATAGGTCTTAAAAACGGAATGGGCCCTTACTTAACTTAATTAAATGATTAAGGACCCAAGTCCATTTTCTTATTTCCGCAACTACTGAACTCATTTTAGTATAATAGGTGTAACCTTCGCACCGTATGTCCAAGTCACCTAATTCCACTTCTCAAATTTTGCTAACTCATGGGGGCACCTTTTTCATTTGAGCCACCAAGTCTGAATCTGCATATCTTGTGCTCGGAGAGACCTAAAAGTGACGACTATCCAGTTTAGAATGCTCCTCTTCCATCACTAAAGTGATATCTTTCTCTCTTTTGACACTTTCTTTTGCTCTTGGATTTTAAACTCCGCTTCTTCTCTTCATCTTAATGCCTTCTAGCATCCATGTAACTAAAAACTTCACACTAAACAAGCAAATTAACACACAAAATCTATAAAAGTAACAATAATACAAATCCGAAGGAAAAAAGTGCAACATAACAAAATATGATTACAAATCTAATAACTAAGTCCAATTTCTAGCTAAAATGATGTCTCCTAAGGAAATTTATTTATATAAAAAAGGGAGACATCAAGACCCCTTATTCAAACCTTTGTCATCCCGACAAAGTAAGACCAAAAGTAGAGGTCTAAGGTAAGAAACAAATGCAAAATCTAAAGGATTAGCCCAAAGCAAGCCTCAAATAAATTTCATATAGTACACCTTACGAACTAATGGACACATACACCTATCATACGGAATCAAACACATAATAATATCAATCCAAATTAATTTCATAATGCTAGAAGGTTACACTTGGTACTTAACTCGAGATGGTGGCTATAGGGTGTTCATCAATCTTTATTCGCTTTGAACGCTCACTTAACTTACTCCCTATTAGAAAAATATATATTATTTCACTATGTACCTAAGAATCACAAGGTCTTTTCGGTTTTAGCATAGGCTTAGGGACGGTATGGTACATTTGGAAAATGAAAAGTGAGATTTTGCTCTCTTTTCACTAGCCTTCAACAAATTGTCCTGAGTTTGAGTTTACACTCACATATGATCTCACTCACTTGACGCACAAATTTAGCGTCCCCATATAAACCCAAACCTATCAATATGATTACAATAAAAATATTACTTTGCCGCTTCTTTTATTTCCACATTTATTCAATCTTTTTTGCAAGTTTAACATTCTTTTTAATGTGAATTGTCATGCTAACTTACTTTCTCAATTTTTTTCTTCTTTCTTTCTTTCTTTCTTTTTCTCTTTTCTTTTAAGAAACCGGCAAAGAAATTTATAGTAAAGTGCATAATCATTGAAGCACATCACAAATCTACCCAACAGATGTAATAACAGAATCCCTCAAGCTCAAGGACAACTAGTCTTAAGCAATCACGATTCAAGTATGGGTCATATGGTATAGTCCTAACATCTACAGGATAAGCTTATAATGTGGTTTAAAAAAAAACTTAAAGGCTAAAAAATAAGACTAAGAAAGATAAAATTAATCACGGGTTAGAAAGGTAAAAAAGTCTCAAGTGGTTATCAAAAAACTATCTCTATCATATTCCTAGTTACATAATTTCACTCTATTTTCACATCTAGTTTATATTTAAGCGTGTTCTTTATTCATTTAGATTTCACGTTGTTCTAATCATCAATTTAAATGATTTTTAAATTGTCCAATATTTTATAGTTCACTATTATTACAAAATCAACGGAGATTATTAATATTTAACTTCGAAAAATACTAATGAACAACATTTTTTTTTTTTTGGTTACATGGGTTCCGGGCTAGCTTGCGCGCACCCGACTAATCCCACGGAGATATACATACCTCCCCATATATATTCTCATGGTAAATCAGAACTAGGTTTAAGAAAGAGTAGATTTAATCCAAACCGACTACCCGTATATCAACATTATGAGTCTAATTAACTAATCAAAAGATGCTCTAAATCAATATTAATCGCTCGAAAGCTACCACAATATTATAAAAATAGATAGACATTCGTTGAATAACAAGGTGGTTAGATTAGGTGTGTGCATATGTGTATGAAAAGTGATGGGGGTACTTTTATTTTTGTCAATCAAGTGATGGGATTACATGGGAACGCCATAGAGCATCCTTTGCTCCTTTGACCAAACAAATCTTAAAAAACTTTGTTTGTACTAAAGTCTCGGATTACATATGTTCATGCCTTCATGGTAGACCACTTCTCTTTCATGTATAGACGTGAAATCCACACCATATTATAAATCCAAACCAAAAAAAGTGAAGAACTTCAATCAATCATATCTATCTCTCTCTCTCTCTTCACCAACCATTACAAACTACTCCATAAACCACCATATATAACCATTCAAACTCTCTTCCTTAATCTACACTCTTTAATAAAAACATGAAAATGAAAGCTTTAATTCCATTTCAAACCTTCAAACGCAAGGTTATCAATCCACTCAAAAGAATAACTCAATCCTTCAAGTATAGACTTAGAAAACCCATCTTTATAAAAGGCCTTCATTTACGTTTCCCAAAACGTAACAAGCCTATTCACAAAACTAGTATTACTAAACTTCTCTCATCTCTATTATCATCACTATACCAATCCAAAAATACAGATCAAGTCACAAAGCTTAAAGATTTTCCCGAATCAGTTCATCTCAAAGCACCCTTTTCTTCACCACTTACCCCAGCTTACATAAAAATGAGTGGGGCCCACATGAAAGATACTCATGACGTTGAAGACGCATGTAGAGGATTCGAAAACTATCTAATTGATATGATTGTTGAAGATGGAAAAGTTACTGATGTAAAAGACGTTGAAGAGCTGTTATATTGTTGGAAAAATCTTAAAAGTCCGGTTTTTATCGATCTTGTGTGTAGATTTTACGGAGAAGTATGTAAGGATTTGTTTACCAGTAACTCTGAGGGTAATTCTGGTAATTTCAACATGATTGAATAATTTGTATTTCAAGTAACAAAGCTATTGTAACATTTATCATAACTATATATACTCTGTTTTTACCATGAACAAACCATGAATCTCATATAAAGCTAATCATAAACATAAACATAACAGTTTAATAAAATATATATATTCACAGTTTAAAGTAGCAACATGAATAATACAAAACAGAGATGTTTAAGATAAAATAGCAAAAACTGTACCCCTAAAAAGAGCAAAACAGAGGATCTGAAAAATCATTACCAAATTAAAACATCTAAAAGAAGAATTTCACGATTTAATTTCCGAAACATAAACCCGAGATTTAATAATATTCTCCCCAATTATAAACCCAGGAATAACCATAAACTCAACTTTAAATCTTCTTTCTTCTTCTTTATTAATCTCCTCTACAGATTCCATATAAACATCTGAAAAATCTGTTCCAGACATAACATTAAACATATCAGCTTTAGAATTCATCGAAAACACAATCTCTTGTAAGATCCACATCCATTTCACCATCTTAACAAAAGCTCTATAAAACGGAGTATTTGGATGTATTTGATTCGTCACAAGTGTTCGATGATCTGTGTGACCGAAAAAAGATTCCTCCATTTTAGTATGAACTATCATTAAATACTTTTCTATGCAATATTTAGCGAATTTAGAGTTCGGATCTTGGATTAACGCATCGATTGGTTCATTAAACTTCATTAAATTAAGCGAATCATATGATTGGTCAGTGATTGAAAATCCATGAAACATTCTTCTTGCTATATAAGCTTCGAATGCGTATTTTTTGTCGGATCTTTTACTGTATGTAACTGAATCTTGTATTATATTCACTGCTTGATGTAAATCCCAACCTGAAGCTTGCATTAAACTAATCAATGGCTTTGCAAAATCATGAATACTTTTCGATACTAGTTTCATAGTTTCTTCAAGTGAAGGAATATTCAAAGCTTTTAAACTTAATCTCTCTTTCTTCATCTCTAAATCATGAAGCTCTTGTCTCAATTTAGTTATCAAATCCTCCTTCACTTTAAGCTGTGTCTTCAATTTCTGTAACATTGCTTCTTTAACTTGAATCTCTGGAAGTGAAGAAATAACTGATATAGCATTTACACACATATCATTTATCTGTGTTTCTTTATAACGCCTTTTCATTTTACATAACGCTTCGAGATGAAAAATCGCAAGTTTATCTGCAGCTTGGATTTTCTCAGGGTTATATGGGATATGAGCTCCTTGTAGCTGAACGTAAGCTAAACTGAAACCCTTGACTGATTCAAACAATTCTAAAAGGTCTAAATTACCCTCATTTTCTGTTACCATATCGTGAGCTTGAACTTGTTGTAAATTTACCTTTTCGCCCTCGATTTCTGTTTCTTCTGTGGCGTCACTACTGCTCGTTTCTTCTCCAAGATACAGATTTTGTTGGTGGTTCTGATTAACATTTTCCGATGGAAATACTCCGATGGACCTAACTTTACAAACTTTAGCAAATCTTGAAACTATTTCAGTAATACTTGTAGAAGGTGTAATGGGTTTTTCCCCAATTTCTGTTCCTTCACCATATGGATCCAAACCCATCTTCAAAAGAAATAATATTTTTGATTAGTAAAAGCAGAGAGAAATGATGAAACGCTTAAGGGTTTCTGCTTGAATAAAGACCTGAAACGTAAATAAGACTAATTAATTTATGGCTTTATTAAGGGTTTAAAGTTAAGGAAATATTCTATCTTTTTAAGGGAATTAAATGAGCACGAACTACAAAATATATAACCCATTTTGATAATAAACGGAAATAAAGTTCCATACTTTTTTTTCTAGGGGTAGAAATGGATATAAATAATTTTGTTAGTGGTACCATAATAAAAAACAATAAAAAGGGATAAAGCTGAAACTTTTAAAGCTTTAAAAGATTCTTGAAAATGAAAGGTTTTACCTTATACGGCTTGAACACAGCTGTAAATAAGGTAGCTAAACATTGAAGATCTAAATGGCAATGGCATAAGCTACGAGATAAACGCGTTTATCTGGTACAATGAAGCTGTTGAGGTTTCAGCTTTATTTGATTGATTGATGGGAAGAGGTGTATACGACGTCGTTGAAAGACGGAGCTGGGTGTTTGGTTAAAGGAAAGAGAAGAAGAAGGACGAAAAAGTAAGAGAAAGAAAGTTGTTTTCTGGGGAGTAGTAAAGGAGGGAATCTGTTCTAGCACTGTAAGCATACACTGTATGTGTTGTGTTTTGTGTGTTGGTTTTTGAATTCTTAAAATTCTTTCATTTTGTTTTATTAATTTTGTTTTTTGTTATGTCGTTTTGATATATATTTCACACTAGCCCATTTGTACTTTAGTTGGTCTAGGATTCTCTTGGGCCTTTAATCTTTATATGATAAAATATTTTGGTTCTTTTTGTCCAGATTTATTACATGGTAATTAATACATTGATAACTTAAATAATCAAGTACTACAAAATAATAAGGGAGAAAGTCAAAGATGGATAATATAGTTATTTTATTTTAAATTATAATATGGATTGAGAATGTGGCTTTACTCTTTCAAGCTTTGTACCTGAAAAAATGTGTGTAAACGAGTGGAGAACAAATTATTTTATCGAAATAAAATAATGATAAACTTTGTCAAGAAAAAAGTGGATTACTTTTTTTTTTTTTTAATACATGAGAGAGCCACAAAGTGGATTACTTTTCGTTGATCAATGTTCATTATATTTTTCATACAAATTGAAAAAAAACAATTAATCTACTCTATTTTTATTAAATTATTCTCAACTAATTAAATAAATAAATTAATGTCCAAAACAAATTAAATAAATAAATTAAATAATAATAAACTTTGAATAGTAAATAAGAATAAAATTGTTTTTCACACAAATTAAGAAAAACAATTATTCTACTCTATTTTTATTAAACGACCTCAACCAACTAAATAAATGAATTTAATGATAATAAACTTTTAAATATTAAATAAATATAAAATTGGTAGAAAATTTTAAAAAAAAAATTCTTAGTATCTTAAATAGACAATTTTTTATGCACATCTACTTTTAAAAATTATACAATAAACATTGATGAATGGATGAAGTATTTTTTTTAGTCAAAAGATCTTCCATAAATAACGAGAATTACACATGAATCGATATACCAAGTTCACGAATGAAAAAAAAGGCAAGACAAGCCAAAAACGGAAACAATAAAAAATGATAGATACTACAAAATAACCCAAAGCAAAACATAATTACACCTGCCGGAAGTAAAATCATATTGCTGTGAACATTAAAACCAATTAGCATCTTCACACCAAAGAAGAGTCAAAGGAGCCAAAAAAATGGCTGGATCAGAGACAAGAACTGCAAGGGCCACACAAATAGCCAAGATAGATCCTGAAACTGAGAGGGTTGTCGATCTATTGGGATGATGAAGTACAGCCGAAGGAAAATCATCTACCATCATTTCAATGTCAACTAGGATGGGTAAAACTACAATAAGCTTTGCAGGGCTGGAAGACTTGATGGACCAAGAATCGACAATCTCATCACAAAGTTTTAAGCAACCAAAAGTGATGTTGAAAATAGACTCTAAATTGGTGATGTCTCCCTGTTTGTGATGATTTAATCTTAGTTGAAGACATCATTTTTAGTGTTTTAGGAAGTCTAATACTCGTTTTTCACATGATTTAGTACACTTTCCTATTTCTTGTCTTGATTTAATGATTTATTATTTTTAGAGCATATTGGGTTTAATTTATTTATTTAGTGTGAAACTTTAAAGATATATAGAAATTAATTAGATGCCAAATCAAGTCTAAAGAGATAAAAAAAGAAGATATGCATAGAAATTGGAGATAAAGGAAAGAAAAGATAAGATTTGGAAAGATAAAGTTGCCAAGTATATCTGAATTCCAGCACCCACGTCCATTGAAGTGATCATAACTCAAGATTAGTTAGGAATTTAGAAGAATGATCTGAAGCAAAAGTATAGAGCTTTCCGAGACGATCAGTTTCGATATAAAGAATGCGTCAATAGAAGTTGAAACGGAGAAGTTATGGCCAAAACAAAACAGCGGCAGATTATTACCTTTTCTATATTTTTGGGTTACGAATTTGAGTTGGGCTTGGAGTCCAAGTTACTTGTCTTCCATTCCAAGAAAACGAATTAGGTCTTCTAAACACCTATAAATAAACCATTTAACCTTTGTAAAAGTCATCCTTGCTTAAGTCCAAGGCATAGATTTAATCCTTGCCTCCCATAAGTTAGTCTTTAAGTTTTATATCATTAGAGTTATTGAAGAGAGTAAGATGACAATCATGTATAATTCTTTTAGTTTATTTACTTCAGGTATAACTAATTTTCCCATACCTTGGGTTTTGCATTATGTATAATCTATGAATTCTATTTTCTTTCTATCTAAGTTTCTTGTGGAATTTGGTGGGTCCTGGTGTGTTATAAAATTAAGTACGAAAATAAGAGGAACCACAATACCGCAAGTGTAAGGTTTTCCAAGTAATATCCGATAAATCGGGTTTCGTTCTCAGGGACGGATTAGGTTCAACCCAAATATTAATCAAGTAGTAAGAATAATTGTTGACACAAAAATAAAATAGAAGATTTTTTTTTTGGTTTTCTAAATTAAAAAGATGCAAATAAAATAAAGACTAAAATTAAATTAACTAGAAATAAATAAAGCAAATAAAAGGACTAACTTCAGAGATGAGATATACTTGAGTCTCGCAAGGAATCCACCTAATCAATATAATCTATGTTATGTTTAAGGGTAGAATTGGTATTATAATATTAGGTGTCGTTTGATTTTTTTAAGTGATAAGTACTTAATGCTGAATAACAGCTGAATAGGACTTAATCTGTTAAGTGGCAGAGTCTGAATGAATCAGACTTAGTTTTACATCTTAATGAAACAGACCAGTTAAGAGTTATTCAGATCTGAATTGGTCAGTAAAAACAAACAGTCTTATTGATCCAGTGTCTTAATGATCCAGATTAAGATCTCATTAAGTGCAAACAAACACTACCTTAGTCGGGACTCTAATGTCTCATAGCCCCCTGTCGGTTGGACCTAAGAGCTATCCTAAAGTACTATAAACCCCTGTATGGGCGAATATGTGATGTCTACCTAAATGTTCTAATTTTATGCCCTTAGGAGACATCATTTTTTGTGTTTATTCGACTATTTAGATAGACTTTTGGTGTTAATATGCAATAAATCGATTTTCCTCTTTTAATTCTAGTATTTTTCATTTATTAAGCTTTTGCGCGTAATATTGTTCTTTTTAGTGAAAAGTTTGTAGGTTTTGAATACTAGCTAGGAGAGGAATCCAAGAACAAAGTCAAAGATCGTGTAATGAAGTCAAAGTAAGAAGAAATATCCCGAAAGAATTGATAATTTCAAGCTGCAAATTTGGGAAGAACGAAATGTGAAGGTTAAGGTTTGTGCGTGTAGAAACAAAAGAAAATAAAGGAAAATGAGTAAGGATAATATATATACTAAGGATAATCTGTGAAGATTTAATATTTTTTAAGTAACGAAATGCTCTTAACCGTCGGATGTAACACATTTTTTTGCTTAAAACAGATCCTGACCCCTCTTTATACCCCCTTAGATATATATATATATATATATATATAAAATGGTGAAATAAGTATATTATATATACACAAGTAAGATATATAGTTGGGATACACTTGATATTTGAACAATGAGGGTATTCAAGATTTACTAGTTGGACTTCTTTCATATATGTTACAATTATGTAATTGCAAGTTTGTAAGTCGTAAAAGAATGTCTAGTCATTCTCTACATATGAGAAAACACATATTTTGTTAGATCATATATACATCTCCCTGAATTTATCAGTTGATTTCATATATTGAGAGATATTCGCGTAATATTCTTCTAAGATATAGCCAAATCATCAAAATTCATTTAAAAAGCATCATTCCACCCTTATACGTTTATATAATCATTGGGTAATTTATGACTAATATCACACTAATATGTGATGCGACAATCGTTGTTAAGCTGGTATTCGCTAATGAAAATGTTGAAATGATACTGGTAGAAAAGAAGAAGAAAGAAGTAGTTGGGAATGAAAAACGACATCCAACACCATTCCCTTCATGTGTACAAAATAAGAACAATGACAAAGAGTACAAGAACTTCGTGTACACGGTGAGGAAATTACAAATAATTTTTTTTGTGGAATCCATCCAAGGTATGCCGAAACATTTGAAATTTATGAAGAATGTATTCTCCAACAAAAAACTTGGAGGGAGAGATTGTTGGTTTGCTTGAAGAATATGGTGCAATTTGTCAAAGCAAGTTGCCTCCACAGTTGAAGTATCCCAAGAGTTGTAATATTACTATATCTATTGGTAAAGAGTGAACTGGGAGAGCTTTGTACGATTTGGGTACGAGTATCAATCTCGTGACTAGGTCATTGTTTGAAAAGTTGAGGTTTGGGAACACGAGGCCTACTACCATGGTCTTACAAATGGCAGATAGGTGTCCCCATCCCGAAGGAAAGATAGAGGACATACTCGTCAAGGAAGGTAACTTTATAATTCCATGTGATTAATCGTTGACTAAGACATAGATAAGAATGTGCCAATCATCTTGGGGTTGCCACTCTTTGCCACGTGGCATACTTTAACTGATATAGAGAATGGAGAATTGATCATGCGAGTACAAGATGAGGAGGAAAAGGTTAATGTGTTCAGGGCAATGAAGCTTCCCGGTTCTCTGGGAGATTGTTTCTGCTTGGACATCATTGATCAAGATAAAGAACCAATCAAGGTTGTGGCGACCTTAAGGTCGGTGGAGAAAGAGCTAAGAAAGAAATCACCCATTAAAGCTCCTCAAATTATTTAAAGGAAACCCACACCTTGCCTAGTTGAAGAAGACTAAGAAGTCTGCTAAGAAGGTTACAAGAGAACCTATGAGAAGTAAAGAAAAGGATAAGCTTGGGGAAGGAGAAGAGGTAAAAATGAAAGATCCTGATCCCCAAACAAATCCCGCAAGCACAAGATCTCTTGGAGTAGACGATTGATGGTCACTAAAGTTAATTTTGAGAGGATGGTTGAAGTAAGAGCCAAGAAGGGTGTAAATTCCGATTGATTGATGTTAATAACCTCACTCACTATTGGGGAGGCTATGTTCGAAAGAAATGACCTTGAGGTAACACGTCGAACTTTAACCACGTTAAAGAAAAATGCTCTTGGGAGACACGCCATGTTTTAAATGCTCCATTAGTTTGATTTCATGTTTGTAGTGTATATTAGTAAGTTATTTATGTCTTTTAGTGCATATAAGAGTTAATGAGAAAGGTAGAAAGTGTTTTTGATGTGTAGGTAAGTTGAAGATTGAGTTTGTGGTGAAAAAGTTTGAAAATCCGTGCTCACCAACAAGTCGAGCGGTATACTGCACCCCTCACACCGTCATGACCAAAAACCCACGATCAAAAGTTAGATTCCTTAATGCTTGAGCGGTATAGCGTGCCTTATGAGCGGTATATTGTTTGAAAAATGGACAATGGTGACTAATGCGACACGGTGTAAAGGGGTTAAATCTTTGAAGGAGTCGTGCGGTATATCGTACCCTACGCCTATATTTTATCATAAATAAAATTAATGTGTATATTTTTATACAATTTATAGGAATAATAACTAGTTAATAGAATGACATGTAATTACTAGATATTATTAATATTCTATAATATGAATTATTCATATAAATTTTAGATAAGTTATAAATTTATGACAAATCTAACTTTATGAATGAGATGTATGTTAAGAATATATTTGAAAATATTTCTATTACACTATTTATCAATGAAAAAATATAAATGCTAAAAGAATGAAGACAAATTTTAAGCTACAAATACCTTTTTTTATAATCTTTTTTAATTTTTTGTTAATTTAGTATAAATATTTTTATTTTTATAAAATATTTAATTTTTATAAAATATTTAATTTAAAATTTTTGTTCAAAATCTTTAAAGTTTTAAAAATATTTTTATAAACAAATAATAAATTAGTGCCTAAAGAATCAGTACTATGATAAAAGTAAAACAATTCTAAGGAGTTGTAAAACAATTATAGTAAAGTCCAAAAAAGAAAAAAAAGTAAAACAATTATAGTAGTACAGATGAAATTCACACTTACTTTATCGATCACTATATTGTAATTAGGAATAATTAGAAGTTATAGACCACTTGAACCACCAATGAATTCTACAATTGGAATGAATATTGAAATTAAGAAATTTAATTTTTAATCTCACCCATAAATATTATATTAAGATGCCTATATACTTGGAAGCAATGTCCTATATATTAAGATCACATTTCTGTGGGATTATTTTGGAACAACCCACAAACTTTAGATTTATTATTAGGTAACCAAACCTTTACAAGTCAATAGTTTATCTACGTGATAAGATAATTTTTCAATTCAAAAAAGTTTTCCATAATAATAAAATTTCAAATCAAGTTTAGAAAAGGAAAAGCTTCACAAAAAACTCTTCTCTTAGATGTAAAATTATCAGCAAGCTTTCTATAAAAAATTTTTTGTCAGTTGAACTATAATATTTATCAAAGTCATGCAGCATACCTATCTTAGGTCAACTGACATATTAAAGACTTGGTTACTGACCCAACAAAACTTAGGAAGCCAATCGCATAACACCTTATACAGTTATACTTAGGGTATGTTTGGATTAAGGGGGGATTATTTATTAAAGGATAGGAAGGGAGAGTATAACAAGGAAATAGAAAAGAGAGCATTTAATCTTGTTTGGATTGAATAAAAAGAGAAGGGGGGGATTTTATTAAAGGATAACATTTATCCGGTGTTTGGATTAGAAGAATAATGGGAGGAAGGGATTCTTTTTATAACTAAATGACTCATATACCCCTATTAAAATATTTTATAAAGAAAGAATAAGGGTAACTTAGACATTACAACGTAATAAAAGAATTCTTCCTTCCTAATCCCACCGAATTGGAGGGATTGAATATATAGGTTCGTAAGGGATTGCAAGTATCCTTTAATAAACTATCCCCTCTACTTGTTTCCAAAACAAACAAGGGATGAGATTGTCATTATCCTTTAATACAATCCCATCCCTTCTAATCCCTCTATCCAAACATACCCTTATGGTATAAGATGAAGTATTTAGTGTAGAGAATATATTACTTAACATAAACGGAGAAATTATAGGGCCTTACCAACTTACCAAGATTTGCAACTCAGTACAAAAGTTTTACCTGCCGAGCTCCAACGAGTGAGGACTCACGATCGGCGGTCTTAATAAAAATTTCCTCTTCTGGGACCGGTACCCAGTCTGCTTTTCGGTGTGCACAGTCCAATTGCAGTGAAAAAATTGATCTGCAGTTCAGCACTATATCTGCAATGGACAGAGCGGGAGAGAGGCTTTCAAATTTGAAAGCGAATCATACTAAACAAGTTGTTTGTTATATATATTTGAACCCAGACTCTTGGAGTGCAACGGCAGTAATCGACAAAAAGGAATTACATAATATAACAAACAAATAAATACAAGGACTAGTTTGTATATAGAGTAAAAATTAGTTGTAAAATTATTTATTGAGCTGAGTTGTTTTTACTTTATGTATATAAGCAATGTATCGGTTGTTAAAATCAATAAGAAAACTTCTACTCCTAATCTACTCTCTTCTTCTTCCCCAACCACTTTGCTATTTTTCTTGTTCAATTTTGTCCCGTATGACAACTCATTTTCTAACTCTTTACATGGTATCAAATGTGAACTAACCTTTTTTCCGCAATCTTCATAAGCTAAATACCTTTTTTCTATCTCTTTCAGTCAAGAACAACCTCGGATTTGTTAATGGCGACATCGCGCAACCACCTCTCACTAATTTGGTTCTTTTCTCTAGTTGGAACAGAGCCAATAATCTGGTATTATCTTGGTTATTAAATTCAATCTCTAAAGAGATCGGAGATAACTTATTATACGTAAATTCAGCCTATAATCTTTACAATGAAATCAAAACACGTTTCACTAAGTGTAATGGTACACGTGTTTTTCATTTAGAAAAAGCTTTGAGTTCAATCTCTCAGAATTCAAGCACAATTTGTGAGTATTTTGCTAAGTTCTAAACATTTTGGGATGAATATATACACTTTAGACCTATGTCTAGCTGCTCATGTGGTCACATGAACCTTTGTTCATGTAAAATCCTTGAAATTCTTATTGAAAGACAACAACACGACTTTGTGATAAAATTCTTGATATGATTAAATGAATCTTATTCAGTTGTTAGAAGCCAGATAATTTTGATGAATCCTCGTATTTGCTCTGCTTATTCAAGAAGAAAGTCAAATAACACTCACTTATTCAGCCATTGTTTCACCGATACATGCGTTTTATGCTAAGAATATGCAAAGAACTAATCACTATCCTAAAAGAAAGAAAATGATTTGCACTAATTGTGGTTATACTGGGCATACTATTGATACTTTCTTCCAGATTCATGGCTACCCAGTTGTTTGGGATGGTCCTAAAGGGAAACTGCTTAATCCCATCGATCAAAGAACTCACAATGCTAAAGCGCATTATGTCATGGTGCAAGAATCTAGTCTTCAAGAGTCTAAGTCATTAGGTTCATATGAATTTACACCTAAAAAAATTAGTAAACTGATGGCTTTAGCTCATATTTCATCAACAATTGCATCTGCTAGTACTTCTGTTGATCATCAAGTGTCTACTCAAGAAGGTAAGCACAGTAAGACATCTTGGATTCTTGACACCGGGTGCAACTGATCATCTCATTTTCTCTCCTTCTCTTTACACTAGTAATGCAAGTATTATTGATATACATGTAACATTACCCAATAGTGATGTCATTTCTGCTACACACAAGGGGAGTATATGTTTAAATCAACACATAACTCCGCATAATGTCTTATGTGTGCCAATTTTCAAGTACAATTTACTTTCCATCTCAAAACTTACCAAAGACTCAGCTATATATGTTGTCTTTTTCCCATCTTATTGTATGATTCAGGAACACAAAACAAAGAGGATGATTGGGATTGCATTTGAGCTTCAAGGTTTATACTATCTACACTCACCTACATTAACACACACATCTCTTGCAGCTGTTACTGAGAGTTTTGATTTGTGTCATTCAAGACTTGGGCATCCCTCAAAAGCAAAGCTAGCTGCACTCAAGTCCTTGAATTCTTGTATCACTTTATTATAGTCGAATATATGTGATTCATGTCATTTTGCTAAACAAAAAAGGTTTTTTTTTCTAGTTCTCATACTCATACTTGTGCTTGTTTTGAATTAATTCACTGTGATATTTGGGGACCATTCAAGCAATAATCACACTCAGGACATAGACACTTTTTTACTATAGTTGATGATTTCTCAAGATGTACTTGGATATATTTGATGAGCACCAAATATGAAGTACATATTCACGTGCTTGCCTTTTATAACTTGATCCTCACATAGTTTAACACTAAAATCAAAACCTTAAGGACTGACAATGGTCCTGAATTCTTATTACCTAGCTTTTATTCTACTTATGGGATTATTCACCAACTTAGCTGTGTTGAGACACCTCAACAAAACGGTTTGGCTGATTATAAACATCAATATCTTTTAACCACTGCTAGAGCTTTGATGTTTTAAGCTAACTTACTACTTCAGTTCTGGTCTGAATCAATTCTTACAACTGTTCACTTGATAACTAGATTACCTACTGATATACTATTTGCGTCCTAGAAGGGGGGTTGAATAGGACAATAGAAATTAATCGGCTAATTTTATTTCAAGTAAATAAAATTAAAATCTAATTTGAATCCTATTGTATTAGCAAACTAAATAGTATAAAACTAGATAATCCTAATAGACAATAATATCAAACTATTCAAGTAGGCATTTTATCAAGCATATAGAGTGCGGAAATATAAAGAGTGTAGAGATAGAATACGATACACAACGATGTATAGTGGTTCGGTTTCCCTACATCCACTACCTAAGGAAGCCTCCTTAGGATTTGCAAGATTCTCAACTAATCTTCGTAACTCTTAACCGGGTGAGATACAAACCCTTACAACCACTTCAAAAACCCTTTGAAGGAAATACACTTGTGTTATCACCAACACAAGGAACCAAGCATAAACATATGCTCACACTACTCTCTTAATCTATTACAAGAACTAAGAGGAAAGGGAAAAGTGTTTAGGGGTGCTTATAAAAGCTTTGTAACTAAACTCCTAAATGAGTAGATAAGAACTAATTGGCTTCACAATAAATATGACTTGAATGCTCCTTTGAAACCTCCTTGAATGATAGAATTAATTGCTCTTAAGATTGGTAGATAGAAGGCTTGAGTTGTGTCTTGAATGAGCTCCATTTTATAGCTGAAAATATGGTCCAACGGTCATAAGGCTTCTCTCCAACGGATCTATTTTCTCTCCAACGGATATAAGCTTTGTCCTCTAGTAATAGTGCTGAAACCCTCTCGTGCGGTGTACCGCGGATATGGTCCGGTGCACCGCATGACTGTTCGACTAAACTTTGAGCTTACTGGTCGGACCATACAATGTACCGCAACCCTGGTCCGTGCCTTGGTCCGGTGTACCGCGCCTAGGTCCGGTGTACCGTGCATTTCGTGAGCATACTGGTCGGACTATTCAATGCACCGCAATACTGGTCCGTGACTCTGCGGTGTACCGCGTGGTTCGTCCGGTGTACCGCGGAGCTGCTATTTTGAATTTCAAGCTAAAAACAATGAAGTAAACACAACTAATCTAATGAGGGGTTTTGGAAAACATCTTACGTGATACCAAAATGAATTTTAGTGTAAATGATGATTTGTCGAATATTAAAACGGGAATAAAAACAAGGTGAGGCTAACAATCTCCCCCTTTTTGATGTTTGACAAATCATAAACTTTTGAAGATGCCTAAGATTTAGTTTTGATCAAAAACTCCCCCTCAACCTAATCACTAGAGTTTTTATAAAAACTCCCCCTCACAAAATGCATTTGAAAAAGTTTAACTAAAATTTCTCCCCCTTTGTCAACAACAAAAAGAACAAATGATACGATTTTGAAAATAGTAAGGGGTCAAAACACATTTTGAGTAAAAAACAAGGACCAAAGGAATAAATGGATAACAATTAGAAGCTTCAAAGAACCTATAAAATCAAGAAAATATTAGCAACAAGAGAATATACACAAAAAGCACTAAACAACAATGGCAAGATACTAAGGTTAGAGAATTTGCATGCCAATTTCACAACGAATTTTCTCAAAGAGATCTTGGGGTAGAGGTTTAGTAAAGATATCGGCTAGTTGATTTTCGGAGGTGACAAATTCAAGTACAATATCCCCTTTTTGAGTGTGATCTCGGATAAAATGATGACGGATTTCTATGTGTTTCGTTCTAGAGTGTTGAATAGGATTTTTGGTAAGATTGATGGCACTAGTGTTATCACAACGAATGGGAACACGATCATATTCTAGGCCAAAATCTAGTAAGGTTTGTTTCATCCAAAGAATTTGAGTCACACAATTTCCGGCCGCAACATATTCGGCTTCGGCCGTGGATAAAGCAACACTATTTTGTTTTCTACTAGACCATGAAACAAGGGATTGACCTAAGAATTGGCAACTACCACTAGTACTCTTCCTATCAAGTCTACAACCGGCATAATCGGCATCCGAATAACCTATTAGCTCAAAAGAGGTAAATCTTGGGTACCAAAGTCCTAGACTAAGGGTTCCTTTCAAATACCTAAAAATACGCTTAACGGCACTAAGATGGGTTTCTTTAGGAGAAGATTGAAATCTAGCACAAAGACACACGGGGAACATAATATCGGGTCTAGAAGCGGTTAAATAAAGTAAGCTACCAATCATACCTCGATATAGTTTCTCATCAACATCCTTACCATCTTCATCTTTGTCTAATTTTGTAGATGTGCTCATTGGAGTTCCAATTTCCTTTGCATCTTCAAGTCCAATTTTTTTGATCAATTCTCTTGTGTATTTGGCTTGATTTACAAAGATACCATCTTTCATTTGCTTGATTTGAAGTCCAAGAAAGTAATTTAATTCTCCCATCATGCTCATCTCAAATTCCTTATGCATGCTTTTAGAAAAATTCTCACAAAGATTTTCATTAGTAGCACCAAATATAATATCATCCACATAAATTTGAACAAGAAGGATATCTTTTGAAGACCTTTTTATAAATAAAGTGGAGTCAATTTTTCCTCTTTTAAAACCATCATCTAATAAAAATTTGCTTAATCGTTCATACCAAGCACGAGGAGCTTGTTTTAAACCATATAAAGCCTTTGAAAGTTTAAAAACATGATTTGGAAATTTTGGATCCTCAAAACCCGGAGGTTGTTTAACAAAAACTTCCTCGTCTATAAAACCATTTAAAAAAGCACTTTTGACATCCATTTGGTAAAGTTTAAAATTCATATAGCAAGCAAAAGCAAGTAGCATACGAATAGATTCAAGTCTAGCTACGGGAGCAAAAGTTTCATCGAAATCAATACCTTCTTCTTGATTATATCCTTGAGCAACTAACCTTGCTTTATTTCTAGTGATTATACCGGTGTCATCTAGCTTGTTGCGAAATATCCACTTAGTGCCAATGATAGTAGGGCCAATTGGTTTCTCCATTAATGTCCAAACTTTACTACGCTCAAATTGATTTAATTCTTCATGCATAGCGTTAATCCAATGATCATCTAACAATGCTTATTTAATATTCTTGGGCTCAATTTGAGATAAGAATGCTTGATGAGCACATAGAGCAATAATACGAGAGCGAGTGGTAACACCTTCTTTTGGATCACCTAGAATTAATTCACTTGGGTGATCTTTGATATGTTTCCAACACTTTGGTAAATCCGTACTAGCTTCATTTAGTGTTTGATCATTTTCCTTGGGAGATTCATCATGAGACTTTATTTCTTGAGTAGGAGATTCTAAGGATTTATCTTGTGGAGCATCTTCATGTATTTCAACATCTACTACTTTCTTGATATTAAAAGGATTAGTCTCATCAAAGTCAACATGCATAGATTCCTCAATAGTGCGAGTACGTTTGTTGAAAATGCGATAGGCTTTTCCCTTAGTGGAATAACCAAGAAAAATACCTTCATCCGATTTAGCATCAAATTTTCCCAAATAGTCCCTAGTGTTTAAGATAAAACATTTGCACCCAAAAACGCGAAAATAAGCAATGGTTGGTGGTCTACCATTCCAAAGCTCATAAGGGGTTTTCTTAATAAGGGGTCTAATTAGAACTCTATTTAACACATAACAAGCCGTATGAACGGCTTCACCCCAAAAGTATGTAGGCAAGCTATGTTCTTTTAGCATTGTTCTAGCCATTTCTTGTAGAGTTCGGTTTTTCCTTTCCACTACCCCATTTTGTTGGGGAGTTCTAGGGGCCGAAAAATTATGCTCAATCCCAAATTCATCACAAAAATGCACAAAAGGAGAATTCACATATTCACTACCATTATCACTACGAATGCATGTAATAGAGTAGCCTTTCTCATTTTGCACCTTTCTACAAAGTTTTGCAAATTCATTGAAGGCATCACTTTTCAAGGCAAGGAACATCACCCATGTGAATCTAGTGTAATCATCAACAACAACAAAGACATATCTAGACCCTCCTAGACTAGTGACATCAACGGGACCAAAAAGGTCCATATGCAATAATTGAAGTGGCCTAACGGTGATGACCTTGTTAATGGATTTAAAAGATGAACGATGTTGTTTACCAAGTTGACATGCATCACATAATTTATCTTTATCAAATTTGTAAATAGGCAAACCAACAACAAGATTTTTTCTAGATAATTTTGAAATTAAATCCATGCTAGCATGTCCTAAACGTCTATGCCAAAGCCAACTATCATTTACCACGGATAAGCATTTAATATGTTTACACATAAGACTCTCAAGATCAACAACAAAAACATTATCCGATCTTTTTGCAATAAACATAGTATCTAACTCATCATTTTTGAAAACAACACATCTAGATGCTTCAAATTTAACACTAAAACCAACATCACAAAGTTGACTTATACTAAGCAAGTTAAAAGAGAGACCCTCAACAAGTAACACATTAGAGATAAGTAAAGAGTTCATATTACCAATGTTACCTTTACCCAAAACGCGTTTCTTAGTGTTGTCGGCAAAAGTAACTCTATCACCTTTTGTTTTATATAAATTTGTAAATAATGATGGATTTCCGGTCATGTGTCTTGAGCATCCACTATCAAGTAGCCATATGTTTTGCTTCTTGATGCTCAATCCCTACATACAAAAAATAATTTAAGCTTTAGGTACCCAATTTGGATTGGGTCCATGAGGGTTAGTGGATTTCCTTTTTAAGACCCATTTAGGCCTTTTCCAAATTGGCACAAGAGATCCCAAATCCAATAATTTACGATAGTAACAATGAGATGCATCATGACCAAGTTTTTCACAATAGGTGCAAGTGATAGAAGATTTTGAAGAAGATGGGATTTCATTTAAAATTTTGGATTTTACAAAGACATTTTTCAAAGGTTTTTGGTGAGTGAATGGATCATATCCAACACCACTTTTTTCACAAGCCATTCTTTGAGAACCTAAAATTAAATCCAAGTTTTCTTGCCCACTAGTAAATTTTAAAATAATGGCATTTTGATCAACAATCTTTTTTTCTAACAAAGCTTTTTCTTCCAAAAGATTTTTCTCAATAAGATGAAGTTTCTCATTATCATCTATACATTCATCACAAAGATTTTGACAATCTTCCAAAGCTTTCAAAACCTCTTTAGTTCTATTTTTCTCAAATTCTAAATCTTTTGTTAAAACTTTGTTTGTTTCAATAGAATTTAAAAAATCATTATAAAGAGAATCAAATGCCTCATGAATATCTTGTTCACTAGCATCATCATTAGTTAAAGAGAGTTTAGATTTTGGAGTTACCTCATCATGATTTGCCATAAAGGCAAAGTGAGTAGTACCGGTATCATCATCCGAAGAAGCATCTTCATCATTTTCAAGTTTTCCCATAAAAGCAACAAGATTGACATTTTCAAGTGATATTAGCATGCATTGCTCTCTTAGGTTTCTCCTTTTGAAGAAGAGGACAATAAGTCTTGATGTGACCAACTTTCTTGCAATGATAGCAAGTGGGTTCGTCTTGTTTGATAGCTCTATCATTTTTCTTGTAAGGTGAGGAAGAACTTCCTTTCTTGGCAAAGCGTTTGTATCTCATGAATTTTTTCATATCTCTTGCCAACATAGCTACTCCTTCATCTTCACTAGTTTCTTCTTCATGTGAATTTTCTTCTTCACTTTCCTTTCTTTCTTTTCGTTCTTTCAACTTGGTACTCATAGCATGGAAAGCAATAGATTTCTTAATCTTTTTCTCCTCATCATCTCTTATCTTTTCTTCTTCAAGCACAAGCTCCTCCGTCATGAGGTTGCAAATGAGTTCATGAACCGTCATTTTTGAAAGATCTTTAGTATCCCTTATAGAGTTGATCTTTGTCTTGTATTTCCTTGGAAGAGCAAATAAGATTTTTCGGCATTGATCTTTGTTGGTGTATTCTTGACCAAGAGTCTTCAAGGTGTTAACAATGTTAGAGAATCTTTGATGCATAGCATTCAAGGCTTCATCGGGCTCCATACGAAAAAGCTCATACTTAGTGATAAAGAGACCAATCTTAGTTTCTTTAATATCTTCCGTTCCTTGATATGATAGCTCCAAGAGTTGCCACATTTCATGAGCGGAGTTGCATTCACTAACTCTAGCGTATTCCGTGACACTTAATCCATTAATGAGAATGTTCATAGCTTTGTTGTTTTTGGTGAGTTTAGCTATGTCTTGATCATTGTAATCATCTTCATTTTTCACCTCCGTAGTACTACCCGTAACATAAGGAACATAAGGACCTTTCTTGATAGCAAGCCACAAGAAGTAATCAATTCCTTTCACATGAATCTCCATTTTCTTCTTCCATCCAAAGTAGTCTTTTCCTACAAAAAGCGGAGGTCTAGTAGAACATGAACCTTCCGGTTGATTAGAATCCATATCGTATTAACTCTAGAAACGATTAAGTACAATAGAGCTAGGCTCTGATACCAATTGATATACTATTTGCGTCCTAGAAGGGGGGTTGAATAGGACAATAGAAATTAATCGGCTAATTTTATTTCAAGTAAATAAAATTAAAAGCTAATTTGAATCCTATTGTATTAGCAAACTAAATAGTATAAAACTAGATAATCCTAATAGACAATAATATCAAACTATTCAAGTAGGCATTTTATCAAGCATATAGAGTGCGGAAATATAAAGAGTGTAGAGATAGAATACGATACACAACGATGTATAGTGGTTCGGTTTCCCTACATCCACTACCTAAGGAAGCCTCCTTAGGATTTGCAAGATTCTCAACTAATCTTCGTAACTCTTAACCGGGTGAGATACAAACCCTTACAACCACTTCAAAAACCCTTTGAAGGAAATACACTTGTGTTATCACCAACACAAGGAACCAAGCATAAACCTATGCTCACACTACTCTCTTAATCTATTACAAGAACTAAGAGGAAAGGGAAAAGTGTTTAGGGGTGCTTATAAAAGCTTTGTAACTAAACTCCTAAATGAGTAGATAAGAACTAATTGGCTTCACAATAAATATGACTTGAATGCTCCTTTGAAACCTCCTTGAATGATAGAATTAATTGCTCTTAAGATTGGTAGATAGAAGGCTTGAGTTGTGTCTTGAATGAGCTCCATTTTATAGCTGAAAATATGGTCCAACGGTCATAAGGCTTCTCTCCAACGGATCTATTTTCTCTCCAACGGATATAAGCTTTGTCCTCTAGTAATAGTGCTGAAACCCTCTCGTGCGGTGTACCGCGGATATGGTCCGGTGCACCGCATGACTGTTCGACTAAACTTTGAGCTTACTGGTCGGACCATACAATGTACCGCAACCCTGGTCCGTGCCTTGGTCCGGTGTACCGCGCCTAGGTCCGGTGTACCGTGCATTTCGTGAGCATACTGGTCGGACTATTCAATGCACCGCAATACTGGTCCGTGACTCTGCGGTGTACCGCGTGGTTCGTCCGGTGTACCGCGGAGCTGCTATTTTGAATTTCAAGCTAAAAACAATGAAGTAAACACAACTAATCTAATGAGGGGTTTTGGAAAACATCTTACGTGATACCAAAATGAATTTTAGTGTAAATGATGATTTGTCGAATATTAAAACGGGAATAAAAACAAGGTGAGGCTAACACCTACTCCTCTTCTCAAAAACCTCTCTCCATATCAGGTTCTATACAGCAGACCTCATAATTTGAGTCATCTCAAAGTCTTTGGATCATTGTGTTATGCATCTACTCTACAACACAACAGATCAAAATTTGATTCAAGGGCCATCAAATGTATCTTCTTGAGCTACCCTATGGCTACTAAAGGATATAAGCTCCTTTACATATCCACTAATACCACTTTTATCTCAAGAAATGTAGTCTTTCATGAGACTATATTTCCCTTTGTTGAAACTACAACACCCATAAAACTACATACCCTATTGTTTCCTTCTTAATCTTCACCTTACATTGAACCACCTACCAAAAATCCTACCATTCCCTCACAAACCAATCCCACTACCCACCCACCCAACCACAAAAATGAACTAGACTCTGACACCCTCTTTCATACCTTAAAGATTATATTTGTCACTCTACATCACTTTGTACCTCACACACTTCTCCTACTCATAATTCATCTTCTTCACCCTTACCCCATTCATGATTTCATTAGTTCAGAAGCTTTCCCCAACCTATGCCAGTTTCAAAGCATCTATAAGTGTCCAAACTGAACCTAAAACTTTTTAACAAGCTTCTACATCACCTGAGTGGATGGTTGCTATTCAAAGTGAACTTTCAACTTTGCAAACAAATAATACATGAATTATTGTTTCTCTAACTCCTCATATTCACCATATAGGATGCAAATGGGTGTTCAAATGGAAGTATAGAGCCGATGGATCACTTGAACGACATAAAGCTCGCCTAGTAGCTAAGGGTTACAATCAGCAGAAAGGACTTGATTTTTTGACACTTTTTCTCCTGTAGCAAAATTAGTCTCAATACGATTAATTCTTGCTTTGGCTTCTATTAAAAACTGGCATCTCCACAAACTAGATGTTAACAACTCTTTTCTTCATGGTGAATTAAACAAAGACGTTCTTATGACTATTCCTCATGGTCTCCATGCTCCTCCTAACTCAGTTTGTAAGTTGACTAAAAGCTTATATGGTTTGAAACAGGCATCTCGTCAATGGTTTGCTAAACTATCATCTGCCTTAATTTCCTATGGGTTCGACCATTTAAATAGTGTCTTTAGTCTATTCATCAAGCGTACTTCTACTTCCTTTATCGTTATTCTTGTTTATGTTGATGAGATTATTTTGGTTAGTGACACTATTAACGAATTTCAAAATCTTAAATTGTATCCCCACAAAGAATTCACCATCAAAGACCTAGGCGAGTTTAACTTCTTCTTAGGCATTGAAGTGGCACGATCTTCTACTGGTTATTCTTTATGCCAAAGCAAATCTGCTCTTGATATACTCAATGAATGTGGTTTGATGGGATCCAAACCATCTAAATTTCCAATGGGGTCTACACTAAAATTGTGTAACGATGAAGAAGACTTATTGGACAATCCATCATCTTATAGATGTTTGATTGGTCGACTACTATACTTAACCATCACTCGTCCGGATTGTCTCAGTCAATTTTTATCCAAACCATCCAAGAATCATTGGAATGCAGCTCAACGAGTACTTGGATACATCAAACTGAATCCTGGTCAAGGATGTTGGTAAAAACTAACAATATCATTGGTATAGAAAAAAACGATTTCATATAAAAATATTCCGAAAGAATGTAATACTACAACTATTACAATACAATGGAAAATCGGGATATAAAGGTATCCCAAAAATCGTAATACAGCAACTGTTACAAGAAATGAGAAAGTAACTTACATAGAAACATTCAAAAAGTATTCTAGATACGAATACACAAAAACGTGTAGCGTTGAAAAAGATATTCCGGGAGTGCCGGTATCTCCAACAATCGTATCCCTCTAGAATAAATTTTACATTCTCTCAAGAATTTTTTTCCCTTCTCTTTAGAATAATATTCTTTCTCCCTAGAATTATTTATTTCTCACTAGAATATGTAAGTCACAAAGATCCACTATTTATAAAGGAAATGAGAAGACAAAAAACCGTCACATAAGTGCCTCTTCAATGCTCATTTAAAGCTAGCCGTTTTTTTCTTTACCAAGTTTTAGTAACTCCCGTAACTCCTGTTTTTTCCCCAATTATAAAGTGGGATTATAAAAAAAAATAGTATTTTCCACTTCTCCTAAGAGCATGGAAGAATAATAAAATAAATTGTCTTTTATTTAATAATTTCAACAATAGGTGGACAAGTTTTTATAAATACTAGCATATGGGTGAATTGTACTTAAGTGACAATATCTTTCGATTTGAATTGATACGTAGTGAAGTGAGGCAACCACCGAATTCCTGTCAAGTGGACATACTCTTGAACTTGACGGTTTTCGATCGAGACCCTCACAACACATACTCTACCAAGCTAATAGTTACAAACTCCTCAAACATCACCCTTTCTTTACACATAGGTGACCTCTAAGAGCGTCTAGCCACATTAGCCGACCCCTCTCGGATTTTAAGATCATTAAGAGCAATAAAGCTCAAACTCGTCATGTGTCTCGTAAATTCCTCAAGTCCTTTCTTTATAAGACCACCCTTACGGGCTATGAATTTGTGGTAAGTCTAAAAGCTCATTCCTTGGTAACATCAAGGACGTCTCCTTGAATTCATATTATGATCAATATACAACAACCTCAACAGTGAATGCATCAAGTTCGTCTCAGTAGGACCACCCCACATGGCTATAAATCAATTAAGTATGAGAAATAAATAAACAACCTCAACGGTGAATTCATCAAGTCCGTCTCGATAGGACCACCACACATGGCTATGAATTCATTAAGTATGAGAAATATATAAACAACCTCAATGGCGAATTCATCAAGTCCGTCTGGATAGGACCACCACGCATAGCTATGAATTCACTAAGTTTTAATTTTCTCATATATTCATAATTTACACTATATGGATAGGAATTTAGTGCATCATATTGACTTATTAGTCATAGGTTCCCCATCTTTTTGTAAATGAATCAAACATTTATTTCATCATTTATATGGGACCCATTTTGCGTAACAAAAAATCCTTCAAGAACTACATGAATCATTTTAAAACGCAGATTAGATCAAAAGCACCTCTCTCGTACTTTATTTAAATGAAAAAAGTTAACTCAATGTTCAACACTTGAGTCTCTTTACAATATGGAAAGTACCAAGTTGAGTATAGTTCATTAATAATATCATAATCCTTATAATTATTTCATATTCATTAAGAGCTACACACCCCCAACACTTCTCATATTCATGAATACTAGTCTTATAAGGAATTTTATCAGACATTATATCAATGGAGTTAAACCTTTCCAACCAAGTGAGACTAACTAAGGTATATTCCATTATTTACTCAAATGAGTTTTATCCTTAGGATCAGCTTCCACCACATGTTTTATTCACAAATAAAAAATAAAAGATGTAAGTCCTATGAATGAAAGTACCAAAAGTGGATCTTGTCATACACATATTGACAAAAGTGTAACACAACCTGATCCGTCTTTTATATAAGATACTATTCCCAATGCAAGGTGCCCATTTAACAATAAAAAATGATTTCCTAAGTTTTCATACTTAATCCTCTTGATTTGAAACCACTAACCCTTAATATTGCACCATATAGATCTTCATTCACACACATATTTAATATCCAACTAATATATAATCACGTTAAGAATGATATTTAGTGCAATAAGAGTTGAATAATGGTAATACAAGGGGGCAACGTAATCCTTAAACTTATATAAACATAGAAAATTAAGGACTTATCCTTGATTTGATTTACTTTTCTGACTTGTATGGGACCGGTTGGATCTTTTGGGGACATTCCATGCTGACGTATATTTTCTCATTAGAATCATCACCCCATACCTTTTCTGAGCCGTTTCACAGATAGTCTTTACGGACTTCTCAATGACTACTAGATTAAAGATGGAGTTCGTCACATTATTCAAGATCCATCTACTAACCACTAAATTAGCTTTCTTGAACCCAACTTCAAAAGCCAGAATCCTAGCTAGTGTTCTTTGGTAATTTCCCCATTGCCCTCATTGGCGGGGAGTACCTCAAGAACAACAAGATCTATTTCATATGGTTCAAGGCATATCAGTGGATTTTGTGCCCAACGTTTGAAGTTGGAACCAATGAAAGGCGTTAACATAATCACGTAGGGAATGACTTTTGCGTTCAAGGATGAAGCAACCGCCGAAATAGAAAAACTATTTTACAACCAATAATATTAAAAATATCTTTTTCAAATTGTTGGTAAAAACTAGGGATGGCAGTGGTTACGATTTTAATCCGAAACCGACGGATTACCGAACCGAATAAAAACCGATTATGTAACCGTGGTTAAATCCGTAAGGGTTTGGTTTTAAAAAGTGAAACCGGTGGTTAAAACCGTTAGGATATGGTTTTAGATTAAAATAAAACCGAAAAACCGAAATCCGTTATATATATATATATGATTTTATTTTACCTACTAAAGGCTAAAATCCATGTATTTTTATATTTTGAAGTCCATTTTTCTTATATTTTTTTGATTTTTAATTACCAAAAGGCCAAAAGTCTCAACCCAACTATAGATAAGGATGGAAATGGTTATGGTTTAAAATCAAAATCGATGAAAAATTGAACCGATTAAAAATCGATTATGCAACCATGGATAAAACCGTTAGGTTATGGTTCTAAAGAATGCAACCGATGGTTAAATCCTTTCGGTTAAAATTTTAGATAAAAATAAAACCGAATAACCAAAAACCCGTTTATTATCATCTATTTTTGTATATTTTATAGTACTATACATAAAAAATATTTTCATATCTCAAAACTAAAATCTAAATATTAGAATTAACAAAAGAAGTAACAAAAACGTTATTTAATTAAAGATCAACATAATATTTTATATATTGGATATTTGTCATGTATTTATGATCTTGTTTCAATATTTTCAATATATTTAGAGAGTTATAGTTTGGTATGTCACAAGAGCGAGGCGAAGTTAGGAATCCTACTGCGAGAGGGACGCCTCGCGAGCCGGGTTATGGTTAAAATCCGAAAAACCATTTAAAAAACCGAATCCGAATTATTCGGATATGGTTTTGAAAAGTAAATCCGATGGTTAAATCCGTTAGGGTTTGGTTTTGGATAAATTAAATGGATATGGACATGGTTTTGGATTTTTTTTTGCAATAATCCGATCCGTTGCCATCCCTAGTAAAAACTAACAATATCACTAGTAAAGGAATAAACGATTTCATCTAAAAATATTTCGAAAGAATGTAATACTGCAACTATGACAATACAATGGAAAATCGGAATATAAAGGTATCCCAAAAATTGTAATACATCAACTGTTACAAGAAATGAGAAAATAACTTACATGGAAACATTCAAAAAGTATTCTAGATACGAATACACAAAAACGTGCAGCGTTGAAAAAGATATTCCGGAGTACCGGTATCTCCAACAATCGTATCCCTCTAGAATAAATTTTTCATTCTCTCAAAAAAAAAAATCCCTTATCTTTAGAATAATATTCTTTCTCTCTAGAATTATTTTATTTCTCACTAGAAAATGTAAGTCACAAAGAGTCACTATTTATAAAGAAAATGAGAAGACAATAAAGTGTCACATAAATGCCTCTTCAATTCTCATTTAAAGTTAGCCGTTTTTTTCTTTACCAAGTTTTAGTAACTCCGGTGACTCCCGTTTTTTTCTCCAAATTATAAAGTGGGACTATTAAACAAAAATAGTATTTTCCACTTCTCCCAAGAGTATGAAAGAATAATAAAATAAATTGTCAATTTATTCAATAATTCCAACAAAGGATTATTTATTCCTACCACTTCTGAAATAAAATTAAAAGTGTTTTGTGATAGTGATTGGGTGGGTTATATAGATACGTGTCGTAGAATCATAGGTCTTTGCATTTTTCTTGGTGACTCGTTGATTTCCTGTAAAAGCAAGAAGCAATCAAAGATAAGCAAATCCTTAGCTGAAGCAGAGTACAATATATCTGTCATTGTAATGTCTACCAATCCGGTCCAACATGAACGTACTAAACACGTTGACATTGACTGCCTTATTACTCGAGAGAAATTAACTGTTGGATGATAAAGCTTTTTTACATCCCGTCAACTTTTCAGCTTGCTGACATCTTTACCAAGCCTCTTGGCTCTCTTGTTTTTTATAACAATCTCTCCAACTTTAACATTCACAGCATATATATTCCGCTTGTGGGGGCTCTTGGAGTGCAACTGCATACAAGAAGGAATTGCATAATATAACAAATAAATAAATATAGGGACTAACTTGTAAATAATGTAAAATTTAGTTGTAAAATTAGTTGTCCATCTGTGCTGTTTTTACTTTACGTATATAGGCAATGTAACAATTGTTATAATCAATAAGAAAACTTCTACTCCTAATCTCTCTGCTATTTTTCTTGTTCTATCTTGCCTTCCATGGTAGCTCACTTTCTAACTCTTTACACAGACTTCAAACATCCAATCCAATTTAACATGGTGCCCTTTCACAGTATGGTATTCCGAGATAGCTTAAAATTCAACAATGCTCAATGGTATCAAAACCTAAGGAATAAATCATGTCAAAAGTACACACGTTATGGAGTTCACAATTTATACGAAAATTGAGCATCTACTACTATCCCTTCAAAAGAAACAAATGAGAGACAAGTAACACAAATCTCCATATAATGAACGGAATTGACGGGGCACAATTAGCAGAAGGTAGCTAAAATTATGTTTTCCATTCAATATCTTAAAGGAAGGGGTCAACAACGTTTCCAGGAAGAAGATTCACAGGACCTGCTATAAAAATGATGAGAACCGGGACACTAAATAGCATCTTGAAAGTAAATTATTATAAAGGTAGCAAGAATTTTGTAACGCGTAATTTCTTTAAAATCGTTCGTTCTCTTGACTTTTAGCTTAAAGGTTCACTTTGATACACAGATATCAAACTATGTGACTAACTGATTCAACTAGTTGAAGTAGGGGGGTAAAAGGTAGGAGACAGCTATTTGATTACTCATTAGTCTACCTTATTTACTTGCACATGTTAAGTCTATGCAAAAAGTAAAGAGTTACATGATTGGGATGAAACTCAGTTCGTATGCATAAATAAAAAATGGAAGTGACTCAGAATGAATTTGAAAAAAAATATCTGTGGTTACACTTAGTTTTCTGAGTGTAAGGAGATGACAACAAGGATTGAGTATTAATGATGAAAGAAATAAAAATAAAGTTTTTATTCCCATGTCACCCATGATGGGAAGACATGAGCGTACAGGGAAGTTATCTTTGATAACTTCCCACTTAGATGGTGGAGGAGATGGAGAAAGTGGGAGAGTGGTTTATTTACAGGCAATAAACCAACTCTCCAGCTCTATAAATAGAGCCCTTCTTTCTCACAAAAAACAACAACAACAGACAATCAAAGCTAATAAGCGTACCTTTCTTTTTTCTCCAAATCAACACAAATAATTCTGAGACATTTAGGTTGTGAAAACAAAGAGTTTAGTTCTAGTAATTAAACTTACGACCAATAGCAGAAACGATTCATTCCAATTCAATCAATTACAAGAAGGCTAAATTCAGGACTCTTCATTCCAATCCGCTGCGTATAAGGTTTGTCTAATAAACCTTTCTTGTTTTATATTCAAGTGTAACAATTGGTATCAGAGCCATGTTACGCAATTGAATTTATGGATTTTTTTTTTTAAGCAATTATTTTCGAACAGAAGAAAAAAAAAATTGAGATTTTTTGATTCTGTCGAACACAGAAGGAGAAAAGAAAGTAAAAAAAGCTTTGATATATTTTTTTTCTTTTCGATGTATATATAAGATAGTAAAAAGGCTTTGATATATTTTTTTTCTTTTCGATGTGGACTAATGAAATTAGTAGGCCTGCAGCCCATATGATATTCTTTTAAGGCAAATTTTATTATATTTTTATGGGGCTTGGCATGGATTATTTTGGGCGGACTATCTTTGTTTGATTTTTTGGGCCGTCGGAATTTTTTTTATTGTTTTTTTTCGGACCTCTATTTTTTTGTAAAATCATAATGCATGTGAGGGGATTCGAACCCAAACCACCTAGTTAAGTGACTAGTAACCTTACCAGTTTTACTACCTTAAGTTATTGTTAATGAATAGAGTTTCTGGAAAGATACTATTATTATTTTTTCTTGTTTCCTATATCAATTTTGGTGTATTATTTTTTTACCGTTCTTAATTTTTCTATATGTAGAAAAATGGTGTTGACACGATCCAGGGGATCACGAGCAGCAAGGCTTGAGCAACTGACAGTGTACAGATGGCTCAATAGGAACGTAAGAAATCTTAATGGATCATCAGAGATCCATAGACCAAAAGTTGCAAGGACATCGAAAGAAAAACAGTCTTTGAGAAATAGTATCAAAGCACTCCGTTATAAGAAGAAACCTCATCACACCCTAGTGCAACATGTGGCAATTGTCAATAGATTGATTCAGAATGTCATAAATTGGGGTGATATCATATGTGAAGGACATAAGGTTGAAGTTCTTTACAAATCTCTACCAAGAGAGATGAAGAGGGATATCGAAATCTTATGGGAGTATGATTTTCCGGAGAATTATGTTCATGGGAGACAAGCTACATATGAGTGGCTAGTCTATGCTTTGACTGAATCTCACTTGTGGAGGCACTATAATAATTCTACTAGGTCGGATCAGTGCAACTGTGGAATGCATTATCGAACTACTAGTATTGATAATTATTTTCCAATTAGACTCTATGAGGAAGTGAACTTTGAGCAGTCAATTCCTAAATTAAGGTTTTGGATATGAAAGGCGTATGCTAGTTAGGACTTGTAATAGGTAGTTTGCTTAGTGGCTTGTTTTTTTTTTTCAATTATTTTTAATCCCTGTTTGTTAGGAATCGCATTAGTTGCTTTGATTCAGTTATTTCTTTATTGAACATGTATTTCATTTATGTATGAATTCAACTAGTTTCTTTGTTTTTTTTTTTTTATTGTTATTAGTTGTTTATATTCATACATTTTCACTCTAGTTATGTTAGAGTAAGTGGGAGTTCTTGGAGAACTTATTTTGCAGTTAATGAAATTGATTGAATCATTAAGACAAACAAAATATGGTGGTTTATGATTGGGAACATAGTGAACTTTCTTTATCACTTATTTTGTTATCTTTCTTATTCATTCTATTTGCATTAATAGCATTGGGTAGTTAAATAATTGTAGGTATACTAATGAAAAATCTCTTACTTTATAAGAAAATGACAACCGTCATTGATGATCTCAAAGGAGACATAATGAATGGTGAGAACTATACCCTGGTAAACTCAAAATACATTATGTTTTAGAGGAACAAGAATTCTTGAGGTTATTAACAATGTCATGGCTCAGCCTAAGGAAGGCATCACAGCTCAAAACAAAAGGGACATGGAGGCTTATGAGAAGTGGAAAAAGATATATTCCACTACAAGAGGCATCTTGATAAGCTCCATGTATGACGATCTTGTCCATAAGTGTCAATAATACCCCACTGCTCACGAGATGTGGTACGCTCTTAATGAAAAGTACAAGGATACAACTATGACTAAGTTGAGTCAATTGATCATTAAGTTTGACACTTACAAGAGGAAGCCTAATCAAACCAAGCATATTTGGGAGATGTCTAATATGATTAGGGAACTTGGACTGCAGGTCATAACTTTGTTGATGAACATTAGGTTCAAACTGTGATCCAATCTCTTTCAAATAAGTGGGAGCATTTGAAGATAAACTTGACTCAAAAGGACCATATTATAACCTTTTATGATGTTGCTCATCATGTGACGTTGGAAGATGAACGTCTTGATGCAATTAAGTCTCAGGATCAGACATTTATATTGCTGAGTCAAGTTCCCACAAAGGTTCTGGCATTAAGTGCAAGAAAAATGGGAAGAGAAACGAAAATGAGCATGCTTCCAAGAAGAACAAGAATGGTGGTAACAACGTTCTTTTAAGAAAGACGAGAGTAAAGTAAAATGCTATAATTGTGACAAGATAGGTCACTTCGCTCGCGAGTGAGGATAAAGATAGCAATATCATTTACTTCATATAACTTTACACATGTTACCAATACTGTTTACTAGTTGATTCTAATCCTTTGTGGATTGTGGATTCAGAAGTGACAGACCATGTAGTCTAAGACCAAGAGGCATATATAGAGTACCATCTAATTCTAGAGGAAACATGATGGATATGAGGTAGGCGACAACAACACGGTTGAAGCCAACATATTTGACACTTGCAAGGTGGTAAAACCTTATAGCTGGATAATGCACTTTACGCACATGAAATTCGAAGGAATTTGGTCTTGGTCACTGTTCTTCTAGGATTAGGTTTTAATATGCATTTTCATAACAATTAAGTAGACATCTATTATGACGCTAAGTGTTAAGTTTTTTGGTTTTATTTCTCATGTTTTAGTAGTACTAGATGATGATAACTCATTTAATAGTTATTATGTAAGTAGTTGCTTTTCTACTAATACTTCTTCTAGTAATTTTAACGTAGAAGAAAAGTATGGAATGCTAGACTAGTTCATATTGGACAAGACCGTATGAATTTGTTGGCTAAGGCGAACTTTTTTGGGTTCATTGACTAGAGTCAACTTGCCAACTTATGAAAATTGTCTAGCAGATAAAGCAAAGGGAAACCATTTTTGAAAAGGCTAAACGAGTCGAGTACCCATTGCGAGTAATTCATGTAGACATCTGTGACCCAATGAATGTTCAAAATATTAAGGGGGGAACTTTATTTTATCACTTTTATAGATAATTTCACTAGTTTTGGTTATGTTTACCTGATTTTTCATACATCTGTAGCATTGAAATTTTCTTATGATATATTTCAATGAAGTAGAAAATCAGTTAGAGAGGAAGATGAAAACCTTAATAACGTGAATATCTATTGGATCAGTTGAAAGAACTGTGTGATGAAAAAGTGAGAACTCTCCTAGAAATGGTTAAGTCTATGATGGCACAAGCTAATCTGTGGAGATGCCTTGCCTACTGCTAGTTATATACTTAACCAAATACCCACAATGACTGTTCCATCAAACTCCTTATGAACTACTTGTGACCCTAGGGTCGGCAGACTATGTTCATGATCTATCTCATAAATATGGAAAGTTAGGTCCAAGAGGTAAGAAGTGTATCTTTATTAGATACACATCTCACTCTAAAGGATATGTGTTTATTGGTGAACATAACGATGGGGGTCTCACTGAAATTGAGTTACGAGATGTTACATTCTTAGAGAAGGATTTTCCCAACAAATGTGAAGTTGACAGAATTTTCATTTTATGTGAATTAAATGAGATTCGGGAAGATGATATGCAAACAAATGTGACACCTGATGAGGTAACACATACTAAAGAAATAGAGAAGGATACTCCTCTAAATCTTGATATGGAAGAAACCATTGCATCATCTAGTAATCCTATTTCTCAGGATTCTCAAGTTAAGAGAAGTGCTAGAGGTTTAGTTCCTCGTCGTCGATTTGAAATTGAAGGAGAAGTCTTTATGATAACTCCACAAGACGAAGAATAACCTCGATCAGTTAATGAAGCATTCTCATGTCCTTCTAAGAATGAATGGAAGAAAGCAATGGAAGAAGAAATGGAGTCGATGAAGAAAAACCAGGTATGGGAACTGGTTAATCTCCCGAAAAGACGTAAGGCGATTGGGAATAAATGAGTTCTCAAAATAAAGAGGAAACCTGGCAATTCCATTGAAAGGTATACAGCTCGCTTGGTAGCAAAAGGCTAAACTCAACGGGAAGGAATAGATTTTGAGGAAATTTTTTCTCCTGTTGTTAGATTTACCTAAATACGTCTTATTTTAGCTATTGTGGCGCATCTCGATCTGGAGTTGCACCAAATGGATGTTAAAATTACATTTCTAAATGGAGATTTAGAAGAGCTTATTTTCATGGACCAACTCTCGGGTTTCGTTGCAAAAGATCAAGAGAATAAAATATGTAGATTGTTAAAATCAATATATGATCTTAAGCAAGCCTCGATACAGTGGAATTTGAGATTTCATGAAGTCGTTTCATCAAATGGATTTGAGCTGATAAGTGAAAATCACTGTGTTTATATTAAATGTTCCAAGAAATTTTGTGATCTTATCTCTATATGTAGATGACATCCTATTAGCAGGGGATGATAAAGAGTTTATTCAAGCTAATAAGGAGTAGCTAGCTTCTCAATGTTATATGAAATATATGGGAGAAGCAAATTATATTCTTGGTGTTAAGATTAGTAGAGATAGGTCTAGAGGACTATTATCTTTGTCTCAAGAACCTTAAATCATGAATATAATTGAGAGCTTTAGTATGAATAAGTGCAATTCCATTGACACTCCTGTAGCAATTGGAATAAACTTAACTCTTGACATGTGTCCTAGTACTCTAGAAGAGAAACAGAAAATGTATACAATGTCATATTTTAGTTCATGGATAGTCTTATATATGTTATGATGTGAATTAGGCCAGACATATGTTATGTGGTAGATTTAGTTAGTCATTTTAATTGAACCCAGGACAAGAAAATCCGAAAGTTGTGAAAAAGATATTGAGATATCTAAAAGGCACTATGGATTATGCCTTCTCTTTCGAGGAAATAGATTACACCTAGAAGGATATATTACGCTATTTGGGATAGTGATATATATGGGGGTAAATCTACCTCAGGTGATGTATTCATGTTGAATAATTGCGCAATTTCTTGAAGTAGCAAGAAACAAACCTGTATAATTTTTGTCCACAATGGAAGCTGAGTTTGTAGCATGCTTAGCTGTGGTTCCAGAGGCTGTTTGGTTAAAAAGGTTATTTTGAACATTTAGGATTCCCAGGCGATAGTGGGAGTCCCGTTATTATACATTGTGATAGTCAAGCTAAAAAGGCTTGTGTGAAAGCTCCTAAGTATCACAGTATGACCAAACACATTGATATAAAGTATAACGTTGTTAGAGATATTATTGCACAAAAGGATGTTGATTTGCAATACATACACACACGCAATATGCTTGCTGATCCATTCACAAAGGATATCCCAAGGGATATATTTATGGATATGTTAAATCTATATGATTAAGCAAGATATAATGTATGAATATTGCGAGTTTATGTGCATTCATGTATATATTTTCATTAGTATGTTTATTTAACTGTTTATTTTAATAATATCATGTTTGATATATATTATACTGCGTGTAATTTTTTGAAGTATGTATGTCCTATAGACTGAGATTGGCCCTATCACACGGGCAATCGCCTTTGGCACAAGAAGTGCGCAAAGATGAGACTGACTCATAGTAGTGAAGAACCCTTAAGATAACTTGAGTTAAGATAGTCGCCTTAACTAAGTGTTAAGATGAGATCATAAACATGGATAAACCATGTTAAGCTTATATTATGATCGAAGTAGAATCCCACTATCTACTTAGTCTATAAGAGCCAGATATGAGTTGCTTGATTGATTTCATAGAAGGGTTGATCAATCGAAGAATTCATCTTAGGCAACGAGGCTTGTCTAATTATATATCTGTATGGTATTTATAAAATTGTGACATACAATTGGAGCTATATGAATAATACCATAACACGTGTGTCATACCACGTGTGCTTTCGACCAGAAGGAAGTGAAGAGTCGATCCCTGTCTCTTCATTGTGTGATGCCTTCAAAATTGTGCCCTTATTACTTTTGACTATGTCTTGATATTTTGATTAGGTGTATGCTACTTTGAACATACTACTAATGATCATGAATGATTCGGTCTAATGGGGTATGTTTGGGAAAGCAACCTAATTAACGTAAAAGGATATAAGTGTAAAGGGAAGACTAAAATTCTGTATCAAAGTGTGTGCTTGCAGGTACCGATCATGTAAGTCAATTTGGACCATAACATGATAGTGAGACACATGAAGTTATGTCAGTGAACTCTTTTGATCACATAAACGATGTGATATAAATTTAAAGGGGTCAGAGTTACTGAATATGATACAATAAATTATTAGTCTGGGGTACTACAAGATACGTAAGGAATGAGGTTTCATTTGAGCAACTATGTACCCTAACAGGTTATTAGTAACGTATGCTCGTATGCTTGTCGGTCGCACGACCTATTTTGTCAAGTATGATGAATTATTCTAGAAATGTGTATATGAGAAGATTTGAGAAATATTTATGTATGGTGCATTGAAATGCATGTACCCTAAAGGAAATGATTGTAACTCCATCATGTGCGAGTGGGAGAATGAAAGAAATAAAAATAAAGTTTTTATTCCCATGTCACCCATGATGGGAAGACATGAGCGTACAGGGAAGTTATCTTTGATAACTTCCCACTTAGATGGTGGAGGAGATGGAGAAAGTGGGAGAGTGGTTTATTTACAGGCAATAAACCAACTCTCCAGCTCTATAAATAGAGCCCTTCTTTCTCACAAAAAACAACAACAACAGACAATCAAAGCTAATAAGCGTACCTTTCTTTTTTCTCCAAATCAACACAAATAATTCTGAGACATTTAGGTTGTGAAAACAAAGAGTTTAGTTCTAGTAATTAAACTTACGACCAATAGAAGAAACGATTCATTCCAATTCAATCAATTACAAGAAGGCTAAATTCAGGACTCTTCATTCCAATCCGCTGCGTATAAGGTTTGTCTAATAAACCTTTCTTGTTTTATATTCAAGTGTAACAAATGAAGTTGTACTCCTCCTTACGTGCTCTTATTATACAGTACTAGTGACTGGATAAAGGTTAAAAAAAAGCCAATAAGTCTTCTCATCCTTGTTTATTTTCTCAGATTTTCTTCGCTACTTGTTACACTTGAATAATAATACAAGAAGGTTTATTAGACAAACCTTATACGCAGCGGATTGGAATAAAGAGTCCTGAATTTAGCCTTCTTGTATGATTGAATTGGAATGAATGAATCGCTTCTGTTATTTGGTCGTAAGTTTAATTACTAGAACTAAACTCTTTGTTTTCACCACCTAAATGTCTCAGAATTATTTGTGTTGATTTGGAGAGAAAAGAAAGGTACGCTTATTAGCTTTGATTGTCTCTTGTTCCTTTTTGTGAGAAAGAGAGGCTCTATTTATAGAGCTGGAGAGTTGGTTTATTAGCTGTTAATAAACCACTCTCCCATTTTCTCCACTTCTTCCACCATCAAAGTGGGAAGTTATCAAAGATAACTTCCCTGTACGCTCATGTCTTTCCAATCATGGGTGACATGGGAATAAAAAACTTTTTTTATTTCTTTCATTCTCCCACTCGCACATGATGGAGTTACAATCATTCCCTTTAGGAACATGCATTTCAATGCACCATACATCAATATTTCTCAAATCTTCTCATATATACATTTCTAGAATAATTCATCATACTTGACAAAATAGGTCGTGCGACCGACAAGCATACGAGCATACGTTACTAATAACCTGTTAGGGTACATAGTTGCTCAAATGAAACCTCATTCCCTACGTATCTTGTAGTACCCCAAACTAATAATTTATTGTATCATATTCAGTAACTCTGACCCCTTTAAATTTATATCACATCGTTTATGTGATCAAAAGAGTTCACTGACATAACTTTATGTGTCTCACTATCATGTTATGGTCCAAATTGACTTACATGATCGGTACCTGCAAGCACACACTTTGATACAAAATTTTAGTCTTCCCTTTACACTTATATCCTTTTACGTTGATTAGGTTGCTTTCCCAAACATACCCCATTAGACCGAATCATTCATGATCATTAGTAGTATGTTCAAAGTAGCATACACCTAATCAAAATATCAAGACATAGTCAAAAGTAATAAGGGCACAATTTTGAAGGCATCACACAATGAAGAGACAGGGATCGACTCTTCACTTTCTTTTGGTCGAAAGCACACGTAGTATGACACACGTGTTATGGTATTATTCATATAGCTCCAATTGTATGTCACAATTTTATAAATACCATACAGATATATAATTAGACAAGCCTCGTTGCCTAAGATGAATTCTTCGATTGATCAACCCTTCTATGAAATCAATCAAGCAACTCATATCTGGCTCTTATAGACTAAGTAGATAGTGGGATTCTACTTCGATCATAATATAAGCTTAACATGGTTTATCCATGTTTATGATCTCATCTTAACACTTAGTTAAGGCGACTATCTTAACTCAAGTTATCTTAAGGGTTCTTCACTACTATGAGTCAGTCTCATCTTTGCGCACTTCTTGTGCCAAAAGCGATTGCCCGTGTGATAGGGCCAATCTCAGTCTATAGGACATACATACTTCAAAAATTACACGCATTATAATATATATCAAACATGATATTATTAAAATAAACAGTTAAATAAACATACTAATGAAAATATATACATGAATGCACATAAACTCGCAATATTCATACATTATATCTTGCTTAATCATATAGATTTAACATATCCATAAATATTTCCCTTGGGATATCCTTTGTGAATGGATCAGCAAGCATATTGCGTGTGTGTATGTATTGCAAATCAACATCCTTTTGTGCAATAATATCTCTAACAACGTTATACTTTATATCAATGTGTTTGGTCATACTGTGATACTTAGGAGCTTTCACACAAGCCTTTTCAGCTTGACTATCACAATGTAAAATAACGGGACTCCCACTATCGCCTGAGAATCCTAAATGTTCATAATAATCTTGTTAACCAAACAGCCTCTGGAACCACAGCTAAGCATGCTACAAACTCAGCTTCCATTGTGGACAAAAAATTATACAGGTTTGTTTCTTGCTACTTCAAGAAATTGCGCAATTATTCAACATGAATACATCACCTGAGGTAGATTTACCCCCATATATATCACTATCCCAAATAGCGTAATATATCCTTCTAGGTGTAATCTATATCCTCGAAAGCAAAGGCATAATCCATAGTGCCTTTTAGATATCTCAATATCTTTTTCACAACTTTCGGATTTTCTTGTCCTGGGTTCAATTAAAATGACTAACTAAATCTACCACATAACATATGTCTGGCCTAATTCACATCATAACATATATAAGACTATCCATGAACTAAAATATGACATTGTATACATTTTCCGTTTCTCTTCTAGAGTACTAGGACACATGTCGAGAGTTAAGTTTATTCCATTGCTACAGGAGTGTCAATGGAATTTCACTTATTCATACTAAAGCGCTCAATTATATTCATGATTTAAGGTTCTTAAGACAAAGATAATAGTCCTCTAGACCTATCTCTACTAATCTTAACACCAAGAATATAATTTGCTTCTACCATATATTTCATATAACATTGAGAAGCTAGCTACTCCTTATTAGCTTGAATAAACTCTTTATCATCCCCTGCTAATAGGATGTCATCTACATAGAGAGATAAGATCACAAAATTTCTTGGAACATTTAACATAAACACAGTGATTTTCACTTATCATCTCAAATCCATTTGATGAAATGACTTCATGAAATCTCAAATTCCACTATCTCGAGGCTTGATTAAGATCATATATTGATTTTAACAATCTACATACTTTATTCTCTTGATCTTTTGCAACGAAACCCGAGGGTTGTTCCATGAAAATAACCTTTTCTAAATCTCCATTTAGAAATGTAGTTTTAACATCCATTTGGTGCAACTCCAGATCGAGATGCACCACAATAGCTAAAATTAAGACGTATTGAGGTAAATCTAACAACAGGAGAAAAAAATTCCTCAAAAACTATTCCTTCCCATTAAGTAGAGCCTTTCGCTACCAAGCGAGCTTTATACTTGTCAATGGAATTGTCAAGTTTCCTCTTTATTTTGAGAACCCATTTATTCCCAATTGCCTTACGTCTTTTCGGGAGATTAACCAGTTCCCATACCTGGTTTTTCTTCATCGACTCCATTTCTTCTTCCATTGCTTTCTTCCATTCATTCTTAGTAGGACATGAGAATGCTTCATTAACTGATCGAGGTTCATCTTCGTCTTGTGGAGTTATCGTAAAGACTTCTCCTTCGATTTCAAATCGACGACGAGGAACTAAAACTCTAGCACTTCTCTTAAGTTGAGAATCTTGAGAAATAGGATTACTAGATGATGCAATGGTTTCTTCCGTCTCAAGATTTAGAGGAGTATCCTTCTCTATTTCTTTAGTATGTGTTACCTCATCAGGTGTCACATTTGTTTGCATATCATCTTCCTGAATCTCATTTAATTCACATAAAATGAAAATTCTGTCAACTTCACATCTGTTGGGAAAATCATTCTCTAAGAATGTAACATCTCGTGACTCAATTTCCATAAGACCCCCATCGTTATGTTCACCAATAAACACATATCCTTTAGAGTGAGCTGGGTATCTAATAAAGATAGACTTCTTACCTCTTGGACCTAACTTCCCATATTTATGAGATAGATCATGAACATAGTCTGCCGACCCTAGGGTCACAAGTAGTTCATAAGGAGTTTGATGGAACAGTCATTGTGGGTATTTGGTTAAGTATATAACTAGCAGTAGGCAAGGCATCTCCACAGATTAGCTTGTGCCATCATAGACTTAACCATTTCTAGGAGAGTTCTCACTTTTTCATCACACAGTTCTTTCAACTGATCCAATAGATATTCACGTGATTAAGGTTTTTATTTTCCTCTCTAACTGATTTTCTACTTCATTGAAATATATCATAAGAAAATTTCAATGCTACAGATGAATGAAAAATCAGGTAAACATAACCAAAACTAGTGAAATTATCTATAAAAGTGATAAAATAAAGTCCCCCTATATATTTTGAACATTCATTGGGTCACAGACATCTACATGAATTACTTTCAATGGGTACTCGACTCGTTTAGCCTTTTCAAAAAATGGTTTCCCTTTGCTTTATCTGCTAGACAATTTTCATAAGTTGGCAAGTTGACTCTAGTCAATGAACCCAAAAAGTTTGCCTTAGCCAACAAATTCATACGGTCTTGTCCAATATGAACTAGTCTAGCATTCCATACTTTTCTTCTACGTTAAAATTACTAGAAGAAGTATTAGTAGAAAAGCAACTACTTACATAATAACTATTAAATGAGCTATCATCATCTAGTACTACTAAAACATGAGAAATAAAACCAAAAACTTAACACTTAGCGTCATAATAGATGTCTACTTGATTGTTATGAAACTGCATATTAAAACCTAATCCTAGAAGAACAGTGACCAAGACCAAATTCCTTCGAATTTCATGTGCATAAAGTGCATTATCCAGCTATAAGGTTTTACCACCTTGCAAGTTCAACTTGCAAGTGTCAAATATGTTGGCTTCAACCGTGTTGTTGTCGCCTACCTCATATCCATCACGTTTCCTCTGGAATTAGATGGTACTCTATATATGCCTCTTGGTCTTAGGCTACATGGTCTGTCACTTCTGAATCCACAATCCACAAAGGATTAGAATCAACTAGCAAACAGTATTGGTAACATATGTAAAGTTATATGAAGTAAATGATATTGCTATCTTTATCCTCACTCGCGAGCGAAGTGACCTATCTTGTCACAATTATAGCATTTTACTTTACTCTCGTCTTTCTTAAAAAAAAACGTTGTTACCACCATTCTTGTTCTTCTTGGAAGCATGCTCATTTTTTTTGTTTCTCTTCCCATTGTTCATGCACTTAATGCCAGAACCTTTGTAGGAACTTGACTCAGCAATATATAAGTCTGATCCTGAGACTTAACTGCATCAAGACGTTCATCTTTCAACGTCACATTTTGAGTCAAGTTTATCTTCAAATGCTCCCACTTATTTGAAAGAGATCTGATCACAGCTTGAACCTGATGTTCATCAGTAAGGTTATGACCTGCAGTCTAGGTTCCTTAATCATATTAGACATCTCCCAAATATGATTGGTTTGATTAGGCTTCCTCGTGTAAGTGTCAAACTTAATGATCAATTGACTCATCTTAGTCATAGTTGTACCTTTGTACTTTTCATTAAGAGCGTCCCACATCTCGTGAGCGGTGGTGTATTATTGACACTCATGGACAAGATCGTCATACATGGAGCTTATCAAGATGCCTCTTGTAGTGGAATATCTCTTTTTCCACTTCTCATAAGCCTCCACGTCCCTTTTGTTTTTGAGCTGTGATGCCTTCCTTAGGCTGAGCCATGACATTGTTAATAACCTCAAGAATTCTTGTTCCTCTAGAACATAATGTATTTTGAGTTTACCAGGGTATAGTTCTCACCATTCATTATGTCTCCTTTGAGATCATCAATGACGGTTGTCATTTTCTTATAAAGTAAGAGATTTTTCATTAGTATACATACAATTATTTAACTACCCAATGCTATTAATGCAAATAGAATGAATAAGAAAGATAACAAAATAAGTGATAAAGAAAGTTCACTATGTTCCCAATCATGAACCACTATATTTTGTTTGTCTTAATGATTCAATCAATTTCATTAACTGCAAAAATTAAGTTCTCCAAGAACTCCCACTTACTCTAACATAAATAGAGCGAAAATGTATGAAAATAAACAACTAATAACATAAAAATAAAGAAACTAGTTGAATTCATACATAAATGAAATACATGTTCAATGAAGAAATAACTGAATCAAAGCAACTAATGCAATTCCTAACAAACAGGATTAAAAAAAATTGGAAAAAACAAACCACTAAGCAAACTACATATTGCAAGTCCTAACTAGCATACGCCTTTCATATCCAAAACCTTAATTTAGGAATTGACTGCTCAAAGTTCACTTCCTCATAGAGTCTAATTGGAAAATAATTATCAACACTAGTAGTTCGATAATGCATTCCACAATTGCACTGATCCGACCTAGTGGAATTATTATAGTGCCTCCACAAGTGAGATTCAGTCAAAGCATAGACTAGCCACTCATATGTAGCTTGTCTCCCATGAACATAGTTCTCCGGAAAATCATACTCCCATAAGATTTCGATATCCCTCTTCATCTCTCTTGGTAGAGTTTTGTAAAGAACTTCAACCTTATGTCCTTCACATATGATATCACCCCAATTTATGACATCCTAAATCAACCTATTGACAATTGCCACATGTTGCACTAGGGTGTGATGAGGTTTCTTCTTATAACGGAGTGCTTTGATACTATTTCTCAAAGACTGTTTTTCTTTCGGTGTCCTTGCAACTTTTGGTCTATGGATCTCTGATGATCCATTAGGATTTCTTACGTTCCTGACTTCCTGTTGAGCCATCTGTACACTGTCAGTTGCTCAAGCCTTGCTGCTCGTGATCCCCTGGATCGTGTCAACACCATTTTTCTACATATAGAAAAAATTAAGAACAGTAAAAAATAATACACCAAAATTGATATAGGAAACAAGAAAAAATAATAATAGTATCTTTCTAGAAACTCTATTCATTAACAATAACTTAAGGTAATAAAACTGGTAAGGCTACTAGTCACTTAACTAGGTGGTCTGGTTTTGAATCCCCTCACATGCATTTTGATTTTCTTAAATAATATATAGGTCCGAAAAAATTATAAATTAAATGCGGTCCAAACATCCAGATGTTCGGCCCCAAAAATTTAAAAGATTCGGTCCAATACTAATTTAATAAAAATGGCCCAAAACGAAAATCCAAAAAAAAAAAACAATAATTAATGTATAAAGCCAAAAAGAAAATCCAGCAATCCAGTTAAAAGGCCCAAAAAAAATAAATTCATGGGGCCTTTCCATTTATTAGTCCATAGATAAAAAATGGGCTGACCTAATATGATATAGCATTATATGGAGTTTTTCTTTTCTTCTTATATGTCGACAGAAACAAACAAAAAAAAAACAAAAATTCAATTCCTTTTTTTTTTCTTCTGTTCGACACAATTTTTTTTTATTTCAATCATATATGCAATTTGGTAACATGCTCTGATACCAATTGTTACACTTGAATAATAATACAAGAAGGTTTATTAGACAAACCTTATACGCAACGGATTGGAATGAAGAGTCCTGAATTTAGCCTTCTTGTATGATTAAATTGGAATGAATGAATCGCTTCTGTTATCTGGTCGTAAGTTTAATTACTAGAACTAAACTCTTTGTTTTCACCACCTAAATGTCTCAGAATTATTTGTGTTAATTTGGAGAGAAAAGAAAGGTACGCTTATTAGCTTTGATTGTCTGTTGTTCCTTTTTGTGAGAAAGAGAGGCTCTATTTATAGAGCTGGAGAGTTGGTTTATTAGCTGTTAATAAACCACTCTCCCATTTTCTCCACTTCCTCCACCATCAAAGTGGGAAGTTATCAAAGATAACTTTCCTGTACGCTCATGTTGACATGGGAATAAAAAACTTTTTTTATTTCTTTCACTACTGTTTGACATATTTATCACCCAAATTCAGTAGATCAATATATTATATATATATATATATATATATATATATATATATATATATATATATATATATATATATATATATATATATATATATATAAAAGAAAAATAACTAGATACATGGTCTAAAAAAAGAAGAAACAAACATTCAATAAAACATGCTCTTGTAACTCGAAAATTCTTCCATCCAATATAGGATGGTCCTACACTAATCATATTAATACACATTCCTTATGTTTCAAACTTGCAAAAGTAAATAACTTATGAATCTAATGACATGTGTTTTGTAATAATAATCAATGGTTGTGATATAAATATTGGACCAAAACCCCTCACGATGATATCACGATAGAATCTTAATCTTAAAAAAAAAACTATGACACCTAACTGATGTTTTGAACTACTTTGCTGAAGTTTTATTATAACAATTTATCGGATTCGTCTGCTGTATCTTGTGAAAATTTTGGCAATATAACTAGAATATCCAACTAGATGAAATATAACTTCAAATCTCAATCAACAACAGGTCTTATATCCCAGTCCTCTCTTACCTCAAGTAAATAAAGAGAGTATCGCTTAGCTAGTATCTCAACTTGTTCTGCAAATGATTTGCTCTGTTTTCTCCAATTTGGAGAACTATTTGAAAATTTTCCCAATCCAAATTCTCTATGCAACTAGCATCAAGCTTGAAAAGCTCAATAATTTAGTGATAATCATCAGCATCATCCCATATACCTTCTGCAACCATAGTTGAACTCAATTGATCGTATACCATTTCAAACAACAATTTGCATCAGAACTCGTCAATATATTATCACTTTATCGCTGACCAGTGTATATTATCACGTAACATCCCATGCATTTCTTTTCTTCAATTAATTTTAGTTGCAGAGCAATGTTCAACATATTAAATAAACTTTGCTACTCATCTTGAGACCATTTCCCTTTGTTCATGTTCAACAGCTTTATTCTCCGCCAGATGTACTCCTTCACATGATACCTATGTTTGCCAAATTCTTTGGCTAGTTCCTTTCATTTGTTTCATGTTCTCTCGGTACTTTCTTATAGCTCGTATTCTTCTTCGCTCCATGTATCATTTCCTCTTCGGAATAAAACTTGGGCACGATAATAAATGGAGCTCTTAAGGCATATATGGTATAGTTGTTGCGATATGGTTCCAAGAGTTTAGTATTTCACGATAATGACAACAATTAAGAACCATATTTAGACCTTCTTCACCCAAAGCATATTCCCCTATATACTTATAAACTGCCTGATCCACAATTTCATCGTCTTTAGGAGAAAATTGCTTTACCACATACTAGCTCATCATCTTCACCTATATGATGAAGATCATCAGACTTCAAGAATTTGTTGTTTATGGCTTCATTGTTTTTTCTTCTCTGGAATAATCCACCCATAGCTACATAGTTCCTCACCTTCTACATCAACTTCTCACAATAATTCAACCATCAATTAAAATATCATCGACTCTCTTGTTTGCCTAATTACATAACGGTAATATGCATATCTACTTCTTTCGTTTTTATTTATGTTTATTTATTTTCTTGTGCTTTGTTCTTTTATTGTAGATTATTTTTCCATTTAAATGTTGGAATAAGTTTTTCTGACACGATTATAAGTTTATTCACCTAATGACTCTATAAATGTACTAGCGGTTAGAAATTAATAATAATTTTAGACGTTCTATCAAAAAGTAACGCTTAGTAATTACATAAAAAGTAAAATTATCGTAATTAAAGATAATTATAAATTAATTTTCAATTAAAAATAAAATAATAATAAATTAAAAAATACTCATAAACCTATTAATTATTACTTTAATTATATATATCATCTAATTCTTATTATTTTTACTATTTATTACCACCACTACCATCACACCTACCACCACCCCCACCACCAACATACCCACCACTCCTCCACCAACCACCAACACCGCCACACAACCACACCACAACCACCTCACCTCTACCACGCCCATCACCACCACCACCACAACCACCAACCCCACTACCACTCCCCACCACCACCATCTGTAAGTAACATATGGACCAACAATACAGTGAAGAGTTGTGTAATACAAGGACCATTACGTCAATAAAATGTACAATATGAATTTGAGATACTATTTTACGTGGTCCAAAGGTGGGAAGTACGGGTACAAGTAAAAATTCTAATAATAGAGGGTACACTTAAGAAATGCAAATGTAAATAAGGACTCCAAAGCATTATCCATTACAATAATAGTACTCAAATTATGTGTAACACTGAGCGTAATAAATAACACAAGGACGTTAACCATTGGGGCTAGCTCAATGGCCAGAACCTTGTCTCTAATCTAGGAGGTACAGGGTTCAAATCCTTTTAGCCTTGTTATTTCTTAAGCCCTTAAAGGGGTAAAACAAGAGGTGCAAGGTTCGAATTCCCTCCCTAAACATGAGTAACTTTAGTTCTGATTAACCTAGGAGTATGCATTGGGAAACGTGTATATTTCACATGGGATTAGTCGTGGTGCGCGAAAGTTGGCCCGGACACCCATAATATAAAAAAAACACAAGGACCTTGTCGCTCATCTAGGAGGTACATGGTTCGAATCCCCTCAACCTTGTTATTTCTTAAACCCTTAAAAGAGATAAAGCAAGAGGTACAGTCAGTGGCGGATCCAGGATGAAAATCGAGGGGGGGCTTAAAATATATGGGGGTTCGGGGGCAACGTCCCCGGAATTTTTTTTTTAGGGTGTATAGTGAACTTGGGTACATCATCTCTTTTCTTAAGTTATTTAATACTAACACAATATTTATGTAAATACCAATATCAAAATACGCTTTAGGTAATCAATGAAAATAATATCTATTACATTATAAAAATGTTAACCAAATTACAATTGACCTTTTTGAGTTTTCATTTTTTGAAAAATTTCCATGATTACATCATTTTCAATTAACTCAGATAAATTCCGCTCAACGTTAACAAGCATAGAATCATTTAACCATTCATCATTCATTCGGTTACGCAGATCAGTCTTGATAATATTCATAGCAGAAAATGACCTCTCAACAGAAGCCGTGGAAACCAGCAACGTCAATGCCAATGTCAAAAGTAAGTAAACCAAATGATACACACCATTTCTCCCAGTTTCTACCATTTTACTAGCAAGATCACCATTTCCATTCAAACCTGAAAATTCACTACTATGGTGCATATCACAAATGTAAGTGTCCAACTGGTCATTAAGTTTTATCCTATTAAAGTCAGTGAAATCATTTGGATAAAATTCAGTTAAACGTAGAAGTTTATCTTTATCGAAACTAGAAAACGAGTTAGACGGATTCAAACAAGCAATACATAAAAAGCAATTCCATACCACTTTCAGAAAATTGAGCATTCAACTCCATAAGTTGCAAGTCAATGATCGAATAAAAAGTCTCGACTTGATAGTGATACAAGTTTTTCATTTTTTCTTCGTCACGCCTTCTTCGTCCCCGGGAAATATATTTATCATCCATTTGTGGAACACTAACTTTATATTTTTCGCAGAAGGATGAAACGTCATTAATCAATGAAGTCCACCCATTATCTCTCAAATTTTGAAATTGAATTTTTGATAACCTGGTGGTGCCTAGGGTGTGATCAAATAAGATATAATTAAAGTGCAAAAACACCCTAAAACTACACGGTTCTGCAAGTATACAGATCGTATGCAAGTTTTAGATAAAGATTCGTTCCGCAGAGACTACAGAGGTTAGGAGAATCTTATGCAAATACCAAGTGTAAATAATTAAAGCTAGAACAACTAAACGCAAATAAAAGTAAAGACAAATAGATTTTTGTTTGATTTTCTAATTAACTAAATTAAAACTAAGGAATTAAAGACAGAAAATTAAATATGAAAGAGAATTGATATGAGAATATAGCTTAAGTTCTTAGCATGTAATCCCCACTAGTTTTGCCGTTCTAAACATGTAAGGGTGAATTATGTAGTATTTCCCTAATCGGTCCCAATATGCTATCGGTAGTTTAAAATAAGATTTACCTGTGTCAATAAGGCTTCCTAAGCAAACTTGTCCTGTAATTGGTAAATAGTCAAAAAGACTAAACCATAGTGACTATCTAGCTAGGTTGGGTTGTCAGATCAGACCTAATACTAGACGTTATGTGCTAAACATGCAATTAAACACCGTTGTCAATGGTATCCTAATTACTAGATGGTAATTCTAATGGCGGCCGTCCACAAGAACACAGAATATAAATCCAAACACATAAACAGAGAATAAAAACTATAATTCTATTTAAAACATTGAATTCCTAAATTAGATAGATGTCAATCAAAACTAGGGTTCATACATTAATGCTAAAACTCAAGCTAAAGAAAATTAGTTCATGCAAGAAAAGACAGAAATTACAAATCTAAAGGTAGAAGAAGACATTGTTGATGACAGCTCCTTCCAGACTTCTCTCTTGTGTTGTAAGCTTCCTCTTGGCTTAAGGTTTCACCAAGGATGATTTAAGATTGTTAAGAGGCTGTTTTTATAGTGTAGAGGTTGACCTAATTCGTTTCTTTAGAGATAACCTAAGTAATGGACTCCTAGCCCAACTCAAATTCGTAAGGAAATAAAGATAAACACTGCTGCGCTATTTTGTGTGTATCTTCTTCGTTATTGGTCGGATTGAGCTCCATAAGATACCAAAAGAATCGCAACAGAATTATCTAGACCCTGTAGAAGGAAATTACCAAATTCGGCCTATTTTTTAGGTAAAAACACCAATCTTTAGACGTGTGTGCAGAATCCCAGATTTAGGCAGCTTTTCCTTTTCCATCTTTTTAGCTTTTATTTCCTTATCTCCAATTTCCATGCATATATCCTTCCATAAGTTGTTGTCTTTGACTTGGACTCTAATTAATCTCCATAATTATCTTTAAAGCTTCACACTAAATAAACAATTAAACCCAATATGCTCTAAAAATATTATGTTACTAAATCAAGACCCAAAATAGGAAAGTGCACTAAAATAAGCTAAAATCAACCTATAAACTAATAAATAAGCCTAAAATGATGTCTCATGAGTATATTTTACTATCACAAATGAGGAGACATCAAGACCCCCAACTCAAAGTTGTATCGTCCCAATACAATAAAAGTAAAGAACAGTAGGGTAGTCAAAATAAACAAGAAGAAGTCGGAGGAGAACAAGAACAAAAATATAATGAATGATCCTAGAGCATAAAATCCAAAAAAATCTCATGTAGTAATGCTCAAGAAATAATGCACAAATATGCCTAATATACATGTAATCAACATTCCATGAATTCAAGTTAAGATTAATTTCGCAATGCCAGAAGGAGAGGATGATAACTTAGTTCAGGTTAATGGCTATAGGTTGTTCATAGGTCCCAAATAAAGCATCCATTGGTCCCCTTACCTACTACCTAATAGCTCAATTGTTTCTCCATCTAGTAGTTAGAAATCCTAAGGTCTTGGTTATAACTTGGCTTAAGGACAGGTGTGGTATATTTGGATAATGAAAAGTGAGCTTTTGGCTCTCTCCTCACTAGCCATCAACGAATCGCCCTAGAGCTTGAGTTTTCACTCGAAGATGTTCTCACTCAACCCAATTTATTGATGCTTTTTAATGTGCATCCCCAATAATCCCAATTAAAACCTTTGATGATATAAGATCCACTTTGCCGGTCCGAATATATATTCTCTTTTCACATCAATTTTTTCTTTCTCTTTTGTATAGTTATGATTCTCTTTTGATGTTGAGATATCACACTATTTTTTCTCATATATATTCTTTTTCTTTATGCCCTTGTTGGCAAATTTAGCTCGTAGCTTCTTTTTCATTCACTATTACCCCGGCAAAGGGTTACAATAATAACAATTTCATCATCAATAAAATCACAAAGATAATTCCCAAATTCCCAAAGTTCCCTAATGATGACACCCACCACCCCAAACTCAAGCTCTAAAACGAGTTGTCTCAGGTTTTGCGATTCGAGTGCGGGTCATATAGATAAGTCCTACAAACTAAGGTATGGATTATAATGTGGTTCAATAAAAAGGCTTTAGAAAGGCTCAGAGGGGCTAAGACGGATAAATAACAATAATTTCAAACAAAAGGGTGAGAAAGTCTAAAGGCTTCAAGTGTTTTATCATGAAAGAACTGCCTTAGTCATTTTTCTAACTACCGGATTTCGTTACGTTTTCATTATTAGTTCATAGACAAGTGGGTTTTCAACTAATTTTAAACCTCACGTTCTACACACCAAATAACTATTCCTAAGTTTCAACTTGTTTTCTTAGCATTGCTCATTAACTTTTCTATCCTTTATTTCCTGTTTTCATGCATGCATCTAAACAAATTTGTTTGCATCTTTCAAAAGCATACTACTTACTATCATTGACCTAATAAAATCATGCTCAATAGGTACATTCAAAGATATTCTATGTCTTAATTCAACCTAAAAATTTTAAATTTTATGCAAAAACGAAAAGAAGATGAGGACAACGAATCCCCACCCCCAACTCAAAAGTGAGCCGTGTCCCCACGACTCGAAAAAGACTCAAGAATGGAATAAAATTTAAAATAAAACTAACTAAACTACCTAATGCATACAAGCTATTGAGAAAAATTAGAATGACCTACCTGGTTAGCCATAGAGATCCATCATATCATCCTCATCTTCTGAAGCTGAGGGATCGGTGTAATCATCTACATTCTTGTACAAGGTCGAATTTTCTACCTTTGTCTCCAACTGCATGATTTCTACCCAAAGATCTTTGTTATCTTCACGTAATCTTTCAACTTCGTTCTATAACTGAATAGCCCAAGGAGGAAGATCATAAGCAATTTTAGAAGAAGAGGTAGAAGAACCTTGGTCTTGGATTTTTATTTTGTCTAAAGGCCTCCTTGATGGTGTGGACATTCTAGCAGTTAATCTCTTCTTTGGTAGTGGTTGTTCAGGTGCCTGTTCTTTTGATTTTCAGAAACCTCATCAAGATTGATGGGTTTTTCAATGGTAGCTCCAGGCAATTTCTTATTCTTCCCAAGGATTGAACACTTTCTCTTGTATTCCATAGCTTCAGATCTGTTAGTCATGCTTGATTCACCCACAACTCAAGTTATACCAAGGATGGATTAAAAGTTTAAGGAAAATTGGTTTAGCTTGATGTTGTAGCTTGGAATTGATGAAAGAGAAAGGTTATTGGATTGATCTTGGAAGAACTCTTTAAAGCTTGTTGAATTTGATGGTGTTTTGATGGTGTAGTGTGATGAATTTGATGAAGGGTTGTGTTTATGGAAGATGTAGGAGAGGATTTGATGAGTTGTTGTGTTAATTGTGAAGGTTTGCACAAGCTTTAAGATGTATATATAGGGTTTGGGTCTGAAAAATTCGTGTGGGAGAGGCTAGGGTTAATCTCATAAGGTAAGAGTTTGATTAGGAAAAGAATTCCTTCACAAACCGCCTCCTGCGGTATACCGGACGAAACCTGCGGTGTACCGCAGCTTCTGCTACTCCAAATTTTTTCCCACTGGATAATACCCGAGCTAGCACCCCGTGGCACGTGTTTTGGGCGTGCGGACCAGGGGTGCGGTGCAGGGGGTAGTCCGCGCCATGTCCGTCAAAAAACCCGTGGTACCCGACCCCGTGGCACGTGTTTTGGGCGTGCGGACCAGGGTCCGGTGTACCACGCCTGTTCCTCTATTTTTTTTTACTTTCGGGATAAAACCCGTGGTCCCCGACCCGTGGTACGGGTTTTTAGGGCACGGTGCATCCGTGCGAACCAGGGGGTAGTCCGCGGGGTAGTCCGCGCCAGGCTTTGAGTTCCTCCAGATTTTTTCTTTTGACCCCAAACTCGTTTCCTGAACAATAACACACTACCTTTCTCTCCTATTAGCTTGTAAACACAATTAAAAATATACACTAACTTAAAATTATACACTACAAAGCAAAAATGACTAATCTAAAAAGCAATTTAAAACAAGGGGTGTCTCCCAAGAGCACTTTTGTTTAACGTCTTTGAGTTAGACGTGTACCTCAGGCTAAGCGCATTCGACAAGGTAGATTTTCTCCCCTTGCTCAAAGTCCTCACTGTCATAGTATCTCTTCAAACGCTGGCCATTCACCATGAATGTCCGTTGCTCGGCTGGATTTTCAATCTCAATCGCTCCATGCGGTGTGACTTTGGTAACAATGTAAGGTCCTCCCCAACGGGATTTAAGCTTTCTGATATTCTATATGCGTCCTAGAAGGGGGGTTGAATAGGACAATGGAAATTAATCGGCTAATTTTATTTCAAGTAAATAAAATTAAAAGCTAATTTGAATCCTATTGTTTTAGCAAACTAAATAGTTAAGAACTAGATAATCCTAAAAGACAATATTATCAAACTATTCATGTAAGCATTTTATCAAGCATATAGAGTGCGGAAATGTAAAGAGTGTAGGGATAGAAAACGATACACAACGATGTATAGTGGTTCGGTTTCCCTACATCCACTACCTAAGGAAGCCTCCTTAGGATTTGCAAGATTCTCAACTAATCTTCGTAACTCTTAAACCGGGTGAGATTACAAACCCTTTACAACCACTTCAAAACCTTGAAGGAAATACACTTGTGTTATCACCAACACAAGGAACCAAGTATAGAACCTATACTCACACTACTCTCTTAATCTATTACAAGAACTAAGAGGAAAGGAAAAGTGTTTAGGGGTGTTATAATAGCTTGAAACTAAACTCCTAAAAGAGTGGATATAAACTATGTAGCTTGAGAATGAATATGACTTGAATGCTCCTTTGAAACCTTCTTGAATGATAATATTAATTGCTCTTAAGATTGGTAGATGGAAGGCTTGAGTTGTGTCTTGAATGAGCTTCAATTTATAGCTGAAATAAGCTTCCAACGGTCAAAAGGCTTCTATATAACGGATCTATTTTAACTCCAACGGATATAAGCTTTGTCCTTTAGTAATAGTGCAGAAACCCTTTCATGCGGTGTACCGCGGGTATGGTCCGGTGCACCGCGAAATCCCTCGTCTTAATTTCATAGCAAACTGACGGGCTATCCTATGCACCGTGGTCCTGGTCCGTGCCTCAGTCCGGTGTACCGCGCCTCAGTCCGGTGTACCGCACATTTTCTTAGCTTACTGGTCGGACTAGCCTATGCACCGCGCCTTTGGTCCGTGGTACTGCGGTGTACCGCAGTTCTTGTCCGGTGTACCGCGACGCTGTTCTTTTGAAGCTCAAGCTTAGGATCAAGAATTTAAAGACAACTAATCTAATGAAGGGTTTAGGAAAAACTTTAAAAGTGATACCAAATGAATTTTAGTTTAAATGATGATTTGTCGAATATTAAAACGGGAATAAAAACAAGGTGAGGCTAACAATCTTCCCCTTTTTGATGTTTGACAAATCATAAACTTTTGAAGATGCCTAAGATAAAGTTTTAATCAAAAACTCCCCCTCAACCTAATCACTAGAGTTTTTATAAAAACTCCCCCTCACAAAATGCATTTGAAAAAGTTTAACTAAAATTTCTCCCCCTTTGTCAACAACAAAAAGAACCAATGATACGATTTTTGAAAATTTTAAGGGGTCAAAATACATTTTGAGTAAAAACAAAGGCTAAAGAGATAAATGGATAACAATTAGAAGCTTCAAGGACCCTATAACACCAAGAAAATATTAGCAACAAGATAATATACACAAAAAGCATTAAACAATAATGGCATGATAAGATGGTTAGAGAATTTGCATGCCAATCTCACAACGAATTTTCTCAAAAAGATCTTGGGGTAGAGGTTTAGTAAAGATATCGGCTAGTTGATTTTCCGAAGTGACAAATTCAAGTACAATATCCCCTTTTTTAGTATGATCACGGATAAAGTGATGACGGATTTCTATGTGTTTCGTTCTAGAGTGTTGAATAGGATTTTTGGTAAGGTTGATAGCACTAGTGTTATCACAACGAATGGGAACACAATCATACTCTAGGCCAAAATCTAGTAAGGTTTGTTTCATCCAAAGAATTTGAGTCACACAATTTCTGGCCGCAACATATTTGGCTTCGGCCGTGGATAAAGCAACACTATTTTGTTTTCTACTAGACCAAGAAACAAGGGATTGACCTAAGAATTGGCAACTTCCACTAGTACTCTTCCTATCAAGTCTACAACCGGCATAATCGGCATCCGAATAACCTATTAGTTTAAAAGAGGTAAATCTTGGGTACCAAAGTCCTAGACTTAGGGTTCCTTTCAAATACCTAAAAATACGCTTAACGGCACTAAGATGGGATTCTTTAGGAGAGGATTGGAATCTAGCACAAAGACACACGGGGAACATAATATCGGGCCTAGAAGCGGTTAAATAAAGTAAGCTACCAATCATACCTCGATATGCTTTCTCATCAACATCCTTACCATCTTCATCTTTGTCTAATTTTGTGGATGTGCTCATTGGAGTTCCAAAGTCCTTTGCATCTTCAAGTCCAAATTTTTTGATCAATTCTTTTGTGTATTTGTCTTGATTGACAAAGATGCCATCCTTCATTTGCTTGATTTGAAGTCCAAGAAAGTAATTCAATTCTCCCATCATGCTCATCTCAAATTCCTTATGCATGCTTTTAGAAAAATTCTCACAAAGATTTTCATTAGTAGCACCAAATATTATATCATCCACATAAATTTGAACAAGAAGGATATCTTTTGAAGACCTTTTTATAAATAAAGTGGAGTCAATATTTCCTCGTTTAAAACCATCATCTAACAAAAATTTTCTTAATCGTTCATACCAAGCACGAGGTGCTTGTTTTAAACCATATAAAGCCTTTGAAAGTTTAAAAACATGATTTGGAAATTTTGGATCCTCAAAACCCGGTGGTTGTTTAACAAAGACTTCCTCATCTATAAAACCATTTAAAAAAGCACTTTTGACATCCATTTGGTAAAGTTTAAAATTCATATAACAAGCAAAAGCAAGTAACATACGAATAGATTCAAGTCTAGCTACCGGAGCAAAAGTTTCATCGAAATCAATACCTTCTTCTTGATTGTATCCTTGAGCAACTAACCTTGCTTTATTTCTAGTGATAATACCGGTGTCATCTAGCTTGTTGCGAAACACCCACTTTGTGCCAATAATAGTAGGGCCAATTGGTTTCTCAATTAATGTCCAAACTTTACTACGCTCAAATTGATTTAATTCCTCATGCATAGCGTTTATCCAATGATCATCTAGCAAGGCTTCTTTAATATTCTTTGGCTCAATTTGAGATAAGAATGCTTGATGAGCACATAGAGCAATTATACGAGAACGAGTGGTAACACCTTCATTTGGATCACCTAGAATTAATTCACTTGGGTGATCTTTGATATTTTTCCAACACTTTGGTAAATCCGTACTAACTTCATTTGAGAGTTGACCATTTTCCTTAAGAGATTCATCATGAGATTTTAATTCTTGAGTAGGAGATTCTAAAGGTTGATCTTGTGGAGTATCTTCATGTAAATCAACATCTACTACTTTCTTGATACAAAAAGGATTAGTCTCATCAAAGTCAAGATGCATAGATTCCTCAATGGTACGAGTACGTTTATTGAAAATGCGATAAGCCTTTCCCTTAGTGGAATAACCAAGAAAAATACCTTCATCCGATTTAGCATCAAATTTGCCCAAATAATCCCTAGTGTTTAAGATAAAACATTTGCACCCAAAAACACGAAAATAAGCAATAGTTGGTGGTCTACCATTCCAAAGCTCATAAGGGGTTTTCTTAATAAGGGGTCTAATTAGAACTCTATTTAACACATAACAAGCCGTATGAACGGCTTCACCCCAAAAGTATGTAGGCAAGCTATGTTCTTTTAGCATTGTCCTTGCCATTTCTTGTAGAGTTCGGTTTTTCCTTTCCACTACCCCATTTTGTTGGGGGAGTTCTAGGAGCCGAAAAATTATGCTCAATGCCAAATTCATCACAAAAATGCACAAAAGGAGAATTCACATATTCACTACCATTATCACTACGAATGCATGTAATAGAGTAGCCTTTCTCATTTTGCACCTTTCTACAAAGTTTTGAAAATTCATTGAAGGCTTGATTTTTTAAAGCAAGGAACATCACCCATGTATATCTAGTGTAATCATCAACAACAACAAATACATATCTAGATCCTCCTAGACTAGTGACATCAACGGGACCAAAAAGATCCATATGCAATAATTGAAGTGGCCTAACGGTGATGACCTTATTTATGGATTTAAAAGATGAACGATGTTGTTTACCAAGTTGACATGCATCACATAATTTATCTTTATCAAATTTATAAATAGGCAAACCAACAACAAGATTTTTTCTAGACAATTTTGAAATCAAATCCATGCTAGCATGTCCTAAACGTCTATGCCAAAGCCAACTATCATTAACCACAGACAAGCATTTAATACGTTGACACATAATACTCTCAAGATCAACTACAAAAACATTATCCGATCTTTTTGCAATAAACATAGTATCTAACTCATCATTTTTGAAAACAATGCATCTAGATGCTTCAAATTTAACACTATAACCAACATCACAAAGTTGACTTATACTAAGCAAGTTAAAAGAAAGACCCTTAACAAGCAACACATTAGAGATAAGTAAAGAATTCATATTACCAATGTTACCTTTACCCAAAACGCGTTTTTTAGTATTGTCGGCAAAAGTAACTCTATAACCTTTTGTTTTATATAGATGTGTAAACAATGATGGATTTCCGGTCATGTGTCTTGAGCATCCACTATCAAGGAGCCATATATTTTGCTTCTTGATGCTCAATCCCTACACAAAGAATAATTTAGGCTTTAGGTACCCAATTTGGTTTGGGTCCATGAGGGTTAGTGGATTTTCTTTTTATAGCCCATATAGGCCTTTTCCAAAGTGGCACAAGAGATCCCAAATCCAATAATTTACGATAGTAACAATGAGATGCATCATGACCAAGTTTTTCACAATAAGTGCAAGTGATAGAAGATTTTGAAGAAGATGGAATAGCATTTGAAATTTTTGATTTTACAAAAACATTTTTCAAGAATTTTTGTTTTGTTGATGGATCATATCCAACACCACTTTTTTCAAAAGCCATTTTTTGAGAACCTAAAATCAAATCCAAGTTTTCTTGCCCACTTGTAAATTTTAAAATAATAGCATTTTGATCAACAATCTTTTTCTCCAACAAAGCTTTTTCTTCCAAAAAGTTTTTCTCAATAAGATGAAGTTTCTCATTTTCATCTATACATTCATCACAAAGATTTTGACAATCTTCCAAAGCTTTCAAAACCTCTTTAGTTCTATTTCTCTCAATTTCTAAATCTTTTGTTAAAACTTTGTTTGTTTCAATAGAGTTTAAAAAATCATTGTAAAGAGAATCAAATGCCTCATGAATATCTTGCTCACTAGCATCATCATTAGATAAAGAGAGTTTAGATTTAGGAGTTACCTCATCATGATTTGCCATAAAGGCAAAGTGAGTTGAACCGGCATCATCATCCCAAGAAGCATCTTCATCACTTTCAAGTTTTCCCATAAAAGCAACAAGATTAACATTCTCATTATCACTTTCTTCTTCATCCGAATTTTGAGTATCCCAAGTGATATTAGCATGCATTTCTCTCTTAGGTTTCTCCTTTTGAAGAAGAGGACAATAGGTTTTGATGTGACCAAATTTCTTGCAATGATAGCAAGTGGGTTCATCTTGTTTGATAGCTCTAACATTCTTCTTATAGGGTGTGGAAGAACTTCCTTTCTTGGCAAAGCGTTTGTATCTCATGAATTTTTTCATATCTCTTGCCAACATAGCTACTCCTTCATCTTCACTAGTATCTTCTTCATGTGAATTTTCTTCTTCTTCACTTTCCTTCCTTTCTTTTCGTTCTTTCAACTTGCTACTCAAGGCATGGAAGGCAATGGATTTCTTTATCTTCTTCTCCTCATCATCTCTTATTTTTTATTCTTCGAGCACGAGCTCTTCCGTCATGAGGTTGCAAATGAGTTCATGAACCGTCATTTTTGAAAGATCTTTAGTGTCTCTTATAGAGTTGATCTTTGATTTGTATTTCCTTGGAAGAGCAAATAAGATTTTTCGGCATTGTTCTTTGTTGGTGTACTCTTGACCAAGAGTCTTCAAGGTGTTGACAATGTTAGAAAATATTTGATGCATAGCATTTAAGGCTTCATCGGGCTCCATACGAAATAGCTCATACTTGGTGATAAAAAGACCAATCTTAGTTTCTTTGATATCTTCCGTTCCTTGATATGATAGCTCCAAGAGTTGCCACATTTCATGAGCCGAATTGCATTCACTAACTCTAGCATATTCCGTGACACTTAACCCATTTATGAGTATGTTCATAGCTTTGTTGTTTTTGGTGAGTTTAGCTATGTCTTGATCATTGTAATCATCTTCATCTTTCACAACCGTTTTACTACCATCAACATAAGGAATGTAAGGACCCTTCTTGATAGCAAGCCACAAAAAGTAATCAATTCCTTTAACATGAATCTCCATTTTCTTTTTCCATCCAAAGTAATCTTTTCCTACAAAAAGCGGAGGTCTAGTAGAACATGAACCTTCCGGTTGATTAGAATCCATATCGTATTAACTCTAGAAACGATTAAGTACAATAGAGCTAGGCTCTGATACCAATTGATATTCTATATGCGTCCTAGAAGGGGGGTTGAATAGGACAATGGAAATTAATCGGCTAATTTTATTTCAAGTAAATAAAATTAAAAGCTAATTTGAATCCTATTGTTTTAGCAAACTAAATAGTTAAGAACTAGATAATCCTAAAAGACAATATTATCAAACTATTCATGTAAGCATTTTATCAAGCATATAGAGTACGGAAATGTAAAGAGTGTAGGGATAGAAAACGATACACAATGATGTATAGTGGTTCGGTTTCCCTACATCCACTACCTAAGGAAGCCTCCTTAGGATTTGCAAGATTCTCAACTAATCTTCGTAACTCTTAAACCGGGTGAGATTACAAACCCTTTACAACCACTTCAAAACCTTGAAGGAAATACACTTGTGTTATCACCAACACAAGGAACCAAGTATAGAACCTATACTCACACTACTCTCTTAATCTATTACAAGAACTAAGAGGAAAGGAAAAGTGTTTAGGGGTGTTATAATAGCTTGAAACTAAACTCCTAAAAGAGTGGATATAAACTATGTAGCTTGAGAATGAATATGACTTGAATGCTCCTTTGAAACCTTCTTGAATGATAATATTAATTGCTCTTAAGATTGGTAGATGGAAGGCTTGAGTTGTGTCTTGAATGAGCTTCAATTTATAGCTGAAATAAGCTTCCAACGGTCAAAAGGCTTCTATCTAACAGATCTATTTTAACTCCAACGGATATAAGCTTTGTCCTTTAGTAATAGTGCAGAAACCCTTTCATGCGGTGTACCGCTGTCCGGTGCACCGCGAAATCCCTCGTCTTAATTTCATAGCAAACTGACGGGCTATCTTATGCACCGTGGTCCTGGTCCGTGCCTCAGTCCGGTGTACCGCACATTTTCTTAGCTTACTGGTCGGACTAGCCTATGCACCGCGCCTTTGGTCCGTGGTACTGCGGTGTACCGCAGTTCTTGTCCGGTGTACCGCGACGCTGTTCTTTTGAAGCTCAAGCTTAGGATCAAGAATTTAAAGACAACTAATCTAATGAGGGGTTTAGGAAAACCTTTAAAAGTGATACCAAATGAATTTTAGTTTAAATGATGATTTGTCGAATATTAAAACGGGAATAAAAACAAGGTGAGGCTAACACTTTCCTGGGTAGTTCGAAAATCGAGAGTTGTATAATAAAACCTTCTGTCCTATCTCGAAATGTTTTGGACGGAGCCGTTTATCATGCCATCGTTTTGTTTTCTCCTTATAGAGACGTGAATTTTCATAGGCAAGATACGAAACTCCTCCAACTCGTTCCACTGAAATTAATTTGATTAATAATGACGAAATTTCCACCCCTTTCCTTTGATTCCCACGAACTTTTCAGCTCGATTCTTCATAAGTATGGATGGTTCCATCCAAGATTTCGTGGGAAGGGGCTCTTCTGGTGGTAACTTGATAGCATAACACCCCTCTGGTGATCCACTCATATCCGCGGTTTCTATACTTCGTTTGTTTGAAAGAATGTCCTTCATGAATTTTAGATATTTCGGCATTCTTTTGATAACTTCAACAAACGGCATTTTAATCTCAACCTTTCTCACCATGTCATCGAACTTCTTGAATTCCAGGTCATTGTCCTTCTTTCTGACATGTGAAGGGTATGGTGGCGGAGGGCGTGTATTAAGTTCCACTGGTTTTCTTGTCTTCTCAGGTGTCTCGGTTTGGACACTCTTTGGTTTAACTACCTCCTCAACTGTATCTTTGATTGGTTCTTCCCCCCTTTGTTCTGGAATAGGGATTGGTTCTGTTTCTGGTCTAGGTGGAGGTAGTTGTTTTCCACTTCGCAACTCAACTGCATGGCAAGAATCATCTCTAGGAGCAATAGTATCACTTGGAAGTTGCCCTTTTGGCCGATTTTGTAATTTACTCGCCATATATGATATATCATGCTCTAGTTGCTTGATAATCTTATCCTGGGTTTGAACTTTCTGTTGGCTATGACTCATTTTCTCAGCTGCTTGTATTAATTTAGCCATACACGAATTCAAGTCTTGGATTTGTTCTCGTTTTGCCAGTTGCATTGATTGTTTAGGTGGATCTTTCTTTGGTTCTTGACAAGCTTTTTCAACAATGGATGCCTTTTTCTGAATAGGTTGTGGTGGATTATAAGATGTAAGTTGGGGTTGATGATAAGTTTCTTGCTTTCTGACCCAACTCTTTTGCTGTGGAGGTTGTTGATAATGGGTGTAGCTTTCTTGAGGATAAGTATAACCATTAGAATAATAGTTATCTTGAGGATATTGAACGGAAGCTACTGCTGGATTATTCATACATCCTGCCCACACATGATTTCTTGATCCACAACCAAGACACGAAGGAATTGTGCGTACCGTATTCACCTGAGCAAGTGTTCGGGCTTGTTCTTTAAGCTCTTCGAGTTGTTTGGCCAAATCTTCAAGTTTTAGAGATGCTGAATTATCTTCTTTTACTGCTCTCTTTGGCCAACTTCTCTTGTTCTCAAGAATTCTCTCCATCCCCAGCTCAGCTTCTTCAGGATCTAGTAACACAAAACCTGCGTTTCCTAACGAATCTGCTTTCTCTCTTGATTGATCATTAAGGCCTCCATAAAACAAGGTTAAATAATATTCCGGCGAGGATTTATGATAGGGACATCTTGCCTTCTTATCTGTAAATCGTAACCATGCTTCACCCAAACTCTCTTCATCTCTCTGTATAAATTGTTCAAGCTCCAACATATCTTTTAAACGTCTACTAACCGGGTAAAAACGGTCTAGGAATCTTGCTTGAAGCTTGTCCCAATCTGGAATAATATGAGGGTATTGGGTATCATACCAATCGCTTGCACATCCGGTCAAGAAGAACTGGAACATCAGGTAATATACTTGCTCCCTAGTAACTCCTCTTACGATATAAGCATCACAGATCTGCATGAATTTCTGAATATATCGGATCGGATCTTGATGTGCAGCTCCGCTGAATAATCCATGAGATACAAATTGAGTTAGCATCCCAGGATCAGGTTTAAATTTAGCGGCTTGGATTTCTGGAGCGCGAATTACTCGTGGCTCCACTCTGAACTCGATGGGTAGCTCAAGTCTCCTTGGGTTCTCCATCTGTAACTAAATCTGAAAAACAAAAACTAAAAACAAAAGCGTAAAATAGAACTAACTAAAAATAAAAGCACAAGATATATGCACAAGGACTAACGATGTAGTCCCCGGCAGCGGCGCCAAAAAATTTGGTGGTGCCTAGGGTGTGATAAAATAAGATATAATTAAAGTGCAAAAACACCCTAAAACTACACGGTTCTGCAAGTATACAGATCGTATGCAAGTTTTAGATAAAGATTCGTTCCGCAGAGACTACAGAGGTTAGGAGAATCTTATGCAAATACCAAGTGTAAATAATTAAAGCTAGAACAACTAAACGCAAATAAAAGTAAAGACAAATAGATTTTTGTTTGATTTTCTAATTAACTAAATTAAAACTAAGGAATTAAAGACAGAAAATTAAATATGAAAGAGAATTGATATGAGAATATAGCTTAAGTTCTTAGCATGTAATCCCCACTAGTTTTGCCGTTCTAAACATGTAAGGGTGAATTATGTAGTATTTCCCTAATCGGTCCCAATATGCTATCGGTAGTTTAAAATAAGATTTACCTGTGTCAATAAGGCTTCCTAAGCAAACTTGTCCTGTAATTGGTAAATAGTCAAAAAGACTAAACCATAGTGACTATCTAGCTAGGTTGGGTTGTCAGATCAGACCTAATACTAGACGTTATGTGCTAAACATGCAATTAAACACCGTTGTCAATGGTATCCTAATTACTAGATGGTAATTCTAATGGCGGCCGTCCACAAGAACACAGAATATAAATCCAAACACATAAACAGAGAATAAAAACTATAATTCTATTTAAAACATTGAATTCCTAAATTAGATAGATGTCAATCAAAACTAGGGTTCATACATTAATGCTAAAACTCAAGCTAAAGAAAATTAGTTCGTGCAAGAAAAGACAGAAATTACAAATCTAAAGGTAGAAGAAGACATTGTTGATGACAGCTCCTTCCAGACTTCTCTCTTGTGTTGTAAGCTTCCTCTTGGCTTAAGGTTTCACCAAGGATGATTTAAGATTGTTAAGAGGCTGTTTTTATAGTGTAGAGGTTGACCTAATTCGTTTCTTTAGAGATAACCTAAGTAATGGACTCCTAGCCCAACTCAAATTCGTAAGGAAATAAAGATAAACACTGCTGCGCTATTTTGTGTGTATCTTCTTCGTTATTGGTCGGATTGAGCTCCATAAGATACCAAAAGAATCGCAACAGAATTATCTAGACCCTGTAGAAGGAAATTACCAAATTCGGCCTATTTCTTAGGTAAAAACACCAATCTTTAGACGTGTGTGCAGAATCCCAGATTTAGGCAGCTTTTCCTTTTCCATCTTTTTAGCTTTTATTTCCTTATCTCCAATTTCCATGCATATCTCCTTCCATAAGTTGTTGTCTTTGACTTGGACTCTAATTAATCTCCATAATTATCTTTAAAGCTTCACACTAAATAAACAATTAAACCCAATATGCTCTAAAAATATTATATTACTAAATCAAGACCCAAAATAGGAAAGTGCACTAAAATAAGCTAAAAAATCAACCTATAAACTAATAAATAAGCCTAAAATGATGTCTCATGAGTATATTTTACTATCACAAATGGGGAGACATCATAACCCAACCAATACCATTGCATTCACAATATTTTGATCTTTTTTTTGTAGTGCTTGTGATAACTCATTTGTTATTGCCAATACTTTCTTCATAAATAATAAACTAAAAATAAAATCAAATGACAAAAGTCTCTCACCAATATTTTGTGCATCAACGCGCTGAGGTCCATCTGTAGCATCGATTCCAATAACTTCAAGACAATCTACCACTTCACTAAACATATGAGTCACACTAACCAAAGTATTTTAGTGAGATCCCCACCGTGTATCACATGCACGCCTGAGATTTGTTTCTTGGTTTAAACCTGTTCCACTCACTATATCCCCTTTTTCTAATGCATCCACAATTCTTTTAGCCTGGCTCTCTCTAAGTATATCACATCGTTTGCATGATGCACCAACAACATTTAACACTCGTGTAATAAACTCAAAAAGTGCTACAATATGATCATTATTCTTTGCAACTTCCACTAAAACTAGCTGTAATTGGTGAGCAAAACAATGAATATAATATGCACAAGAATTCTCATTTAATATTAATGACTTCAAACCATTGAAATGGCCTCGCATGTTACTAGCTCCATGATAACCCTGACCCTGCAACTTAGAGATACTCAATTTATGTCTACTAAAGAATTCATCAATTGTAGCTTTTAAGGTTTTTGCACTAGTATCAGAAACATGTTCGATACCCGCAAATCGTTCAATCAGATGACCTTTTCTATCAACGTATCGTATCACTAATACCATTTGTTCCTTCATAGAGTTGTCACGTGATTCATCAACCATAAGACAAAAATGTGCATTACCTATATCACTCAAAATTATGTTTATAGTTTCCATTCCATAAGCACGTGCAATATCTTTTTGAATACTTGGACTAGTCATTTGTATTGTTTTTGGAGCATCATTCAAAGTAACGGCCTCAATATCGGGACTAATTCTACGAAAAGTCTTTAGAAGTTGTTTAAAGTTACCTGGGTTAGTGGAGCTTTCACTTTCATCATGGCCGCGGAATGGGAGTCCTTGTAACATAAGAAATCGAGTCGCCTCAATAGAAGCATTTAACCGCCTTTTGTAATCGATTTTATCTTGAGTTGAAGTCTTGCAGACGATTGTTTCAAGATGTTGTTTTTGATTCATCAAAGCTCTGCATTTTCCATCAGATTTATTATGAGAACTGTTCGAGCCTCCAACATGATCCAGTTTTGAAAACCTTCTATCACAAAAGTATCACAACCAGACTGAGCCCCAATATCTGATTTTAAAAGATAGCAGCATTAGCAATATGCTTTGTTTTCGGATACGCTATACTCCAACCAAGTACTATATTCAGTAAACCACGCTCTATTGAATTTTCTCTTTTGATCTCCAAAACTCTTCAAGGGAAATGTATACTCTTGCGGTTGGCAGAGACCATTCATCAAATATGCTCTACGAACTTGATCTTGAGCATTAGGATTGTAACTCGAAATTTTTGGTCTTAATGCAGGATCTGAAGGAAGATCGTTTAGATTGACTTCAAGAGTTGATTGATCATCTTCATCTTCTTGAGTAGGAGGTGTTTTTCTTTTATAATAATTTTCCATAACTATAAAAAATCGAAATGAAATTTCACGTATTAAAGATATAAAATGTCAAAATTAGTAATAAAATTAACCTTTTATTGAATATTATCCTAAAAAGATTTGCAAACAAATTCTTTAAGATAAAGTAATTAATAAAGTCAAATTTTTTTATATATATATATATATATATATATATATATATATATATATATATATATATATATATATATATATATATATATATATATATATATATATCAACGATCTGTTCAGTTCACCACTATATAATCAACTATTCACTATTTCTATTAAAATTAAAATAAATAAATTAATAAATATACTTTTTCTAGTTTTAAATTCTAATTAGTTGTTATAGTAAAAAAATCAATATTCAATTTATATGCTTGAAATTTTAATTAATAGCTTTAGTAATTTATAAAAAAAATCACAGTCGCCGAAAAAAAACCTTCCAACAGGAATGCTGTATACACATGGAAGTTCCATGATGGAACGTAGAGTTATTTTGCCTTCGATTGAAATAAAAAACAATAAAATTATACAGAACTTAGGTTATTTATATAAAAAAAATTATATATTTATCTAATAATTTTGTTAATAAATTTTATATTTATATAAAAAAATTATAATTCACACAAAATTATTCTAATTCTTATAAAAAAGCACACAAATAAAAAAACTTACTGAATTTTTTTAGCTTTTGTAAAGAAGTAGATTGTTGCGGCCGTCGAATAAATCCAGAATAATTTGTAAAAGTTTGATATTAAAGTAATATTTGTAGTGATAATATTGTGTAATTTGTAGAAAATAATGTTTCATGTTAAAATAGCTTTCTTCAATAACAAGTTACTAATATATAAAATAAAAAAAATAAAAAAAACAAATCAGGGGGCTTGAGCCCTCTCTAAGCCCAAGTAGCGTCTGCCAGTGGGTTCGAATACCTTTCCTGAACATGGATAACCTAGTATTAATTAATCTGTGAATATACAATGAGGAGGTGTGTATATTTTTCATGGGATTAGTCGTGATGCGCAAATGTTGGCCTAAACACCTATGATATTGAAGAAAATATTTGAACTACCTCCTCCTGTAAAGTTGAAGAAAACGCTAACCAAAGTTTAATTCAGATAGCCACATAGGACAATGGCGGTCTAAAAAGCATTCTCATGTGAATTATATTTTTCAAGACACGTCGCAATCAGTTTTTGTTGATGCTATATAATTGAGTTTACAGTAACGACGACTTGGTCAGCAGGAAAATGTGTATAAATAAAATATTGATGATGTGGACATAAGAAGTGGTCGTGGGGTTTAACATGGTAGACAAAGATCTATCTATATACCTTACAACTTGTTCCTATACATTTGTATGCATAATGCATGCATGATTAATCCAAGTAACATAAATGCAATTGTGTTTTCCTTTTCCCCTTTCACCATGAATTGAAATACCCTAATTATAAATTCAGCAACTTTTTACAACATAAACCCAAAGTAAAATCAATAAAGATTAACATGACTAATCAAAACCATACTGTTTGATAAAAAAGTATGAAAATTTGTTAGGGATATCTTAAAATTGATAAAATTTGAGGTAATACCAATTAATCATAAGAAAAGTGAAATTATTCTCCGTTTTTTTTTTATTTTAAAGTTCGGCTACTGTCACCGACCACCGTTACTACCACCTCTTACATTCTCCACCAACCATCACTACTACTTTTATTATTCTTTGCCGACCACCACCACTTTCGCCCACAACCACCACCGACTAGTTCTGCCACCGTCGTCACCACTCATCACCATTAACTAATTTTATCACACGTGCACGTACGTAAATTTTTTGATTTTTATAATATTTCTAAAAAAATTAGAAAAATAAAAAAATTACATTTTTTGACGAAATAAAATATATTTATGTATATGAATTTTTTTGATTTTTTTTCATTGTTTCTTTGATTTTTTTTGAATTTTTGAATTTCGATATTCTATTTTTATGTGTTGATATAACACACAAAAATAGACTTGCCAATTCCACCAAACGACCATGTCTGTTAAATTTCTTGAAAAATCATAATTAATACCAAAAGAATAAGAAAAAATAAAAAAATTGTATTTTTGGACGGGGCAAGTCATATATACACCTGCGAATATTTTTCGTTTTTTTTAAAATTTAGTTATTCAGTTTTATTTGTTCCTTATATATTCCTATATCATACAAGATCATTGAAACAATATATAACATTCATTTTTTTAACAAAAACATTTTTTTTCTCTTTATTAATCGCATATACCTTATTTTTACTTGTTTTTAACTATATTGATGTATTATCTTTGTGTTCAACCCCTTTCAGTTATTTTGTGTGTTACTGTAATACACAAAACAATAATTTGTGTATTACAGAAACACAAAAAATCACTTTTTCTCTTCCAGTCAAGCCATTTTCTATCTGCGATTTTGTGTATCACACGAACCGACTGTTTTGTGTAACGATGTAATTCACAAAAACCAGTTCCGGACTTGTCCATTCTGGTTGTAAAACAAAACTTGTTCATTTTGTAATATGTAATATGACGTAGTATGTCATTTTGTGTGTTCCAGTATTACACAAAACTAACTTTTGTGTATTACTGTAACACACAAAATCACATAGAATAAAAAAAACCAATATGATGTGTCAATTTTTGTGTTACACGAATACACAAAACTAAAATGCATATAATAACAAAAAGAGACCGAATTTAAAAGGTGTATATAAATAGTGAGAATAAAGTAAATGGTGAAGATAAAAATTAACAAAATGAACAAGTTTTGGCGTACAACTAGAATGGACAAGTCTGAGACTGATTTTTTTTTATATTTTTGTGTATTACATCATTACACAAAACAGTCGGTTTGTGTGTTTTTGTGATATACAAAATCATAGACAGACAAGGATTTGACTTGAAGAGAAAAAGTGATTTTATGTATTTTCGTAATACACAAATTACTATTTTGTGTATTACAACAACACATAAAATAATAAAAAGGGGTTGAACAAAAAGATAATACATCAAGATAGTAAAAAACGAGTAAAAACAGGGTAATATATGATTACTAAATAGAAAAAAATTGATTTTGTTATAGAAGAGAATGTGTTAGATAGATTCTACTATTTTGTATGTTATAGGAATATATAAATATATTTTTGTGTATTGTCGGGAGACATAAAACTAAATATCGAAATTTTAAGAAAAAATCAAAAAAATTCACTGATATAGATATGAACTTGCTCGTCCGAAAATGAAATTTTTTTATCTTACTTCATTTTTTAGATTAATTATGAATTTTCAAAAAATTTAATGGACTTGGTCATTTAGTGGAATTGGTAAATCTATTTTTGTATGTTATAACAACATACAAAACAGAACCAGTTGGGTTAGCTCAACTGACTAGAGTCTTGCTTTTTTTCAACATTTTAAAGGGTGTAAAGTGAGAGATGCAAGTTTCGAACCCAACCCTGAACATGGGTAACCTAATTTTGATTTACCAGGGATATTAGTCGTGGTGCGCACAAACTACCCCAAACCACCCACGTACCGAAAAAGCACATAATACGTAATATTGAAATTAAATAATAAACATAAATTCAAAAAATTAATAAACGTATATATTAATTTGCCTTGTCCAAAAATGAAACTTTTATAAATTTTTTATACATTTTTAGAATTAGTTATGATTTTTTTTTTAATTTCACGGACGAAAGTATATGATGGAATTAGTTGGTGGTGAAAATAGTGGCAAAACTAATTGGTGGTACTTATAGACAAAGGTCGTGGTGGTTGACGGAGAATAATAGAGGTGGTGGTGGTCGGTGAAAAACGTATAAGGTGGTGGTAGTCGGTGGTAAATGTATGAGGTGGTGGTGGAGGTCGGTGGCCGGATTTTAAAATAAAAGAAAAAATTATTATATAATAAAAATAAAAACAAAAATAAAAATAAATAATAAAAATATTATTAAAGGTATTAATAGAAGATAAATATAAAAAATGATTAATTAAAAATTAACTTTTTAAATTATAAATTAGATAGTGAATATACTTCTTTTTGTTGAAAATGAAAAGTGAAAATTTGTGATTAATTAGAAATTATCCCTATTAATTATTGGTATATCATATTATTAAAATTTATTAGAAACACCATCGATATCTACAAAATAGATGGACTTTGGAAACTCTAGATTCAAGAAGGGGCAACACAATACCCATTTATTTAATGTGTAATTTCGTAGTACTTTTAGTCAAATTGGATGTTAAATGTCATGTGGCATAAATGCGAAATCAATAGCCCTCCAATTCCATAGATAAAATAGGCATTTTGAGCATTATCTACACAAGTATTACTCCTTCGGTCCATTTTTATTTGTCCACCTTTTTGGTGCACAAAGATTAAAAAAAGCATTTAATACTCTTTATTTTTACACAAACACCCTTAATTAATATACATGATATCATTTATTACATTACTTTTTCTACTATTTAAATAGGGTTAATATTGGAAAAAGTAGGGAAAAAGTGTCTTGGTATTGATAAAAGGACAAATAATATTGGACACCCTCATTTAGAAAGTGGGACAAATAAAAATGGACGGAGGGAGTATTATCAGTGTATATCTCTCTAATCTTTGGCTAACTATTTCTTCCTATAATCACTCAAATGTTAGATAGCCAAAGTGCCGCTGGTCTTCTACCACTTACTGACTGATTCAAAGTTATGATAATTCCTTGTGATACCATCTCGATCTCAAAATCATTTTCTCTTAATTTCTCATCTTGAAGTAAGCTTTTTTGGAGCGCTAATTCTGCTATCATCGGCTAAAAAAATAATCTTCATTGATACACCTCCTATCTAAGACCCTCGGAATCCCTAATTATTCCAAAAATTCCCCAACATCTTCTTTACCAATCCACATTCCCATTGGTGTTAAGCTTCCACACTTTGAGGGGTATTTTCTATTAACTAATTCAAACCGCTCTTGATGATTAATATTCCCTTCGATCGAGCTACTTCGAGTTCTAATCTACTTTGACGCAACAATTTTGTTGTACCTATAATAACCGGCGACCTTAAAAATTATGTGTTCCTAATAACAAATTCATTTCTTAAAATACAATTCGTCCATATAATGGCCCAAACAAACACGTTACGAGGCACTACGACAAAGAGATCTTTGTGCAAAATTTTCCAATTCCACCATGTAGCGATTGACATTCTGGAGTTTAGAAAAAACAGACCTAAATGTAGGTCCTATGTTCTAGTTCTTACTCCCAAAGTCTAAAAAAATCTTCTGCTAGGGTCAGAATGGTACTGATATTTATAGAAAAATGCTTCAGAATAATACTTAACCGTTGCACACTGTTGCAAAATCTGTTGAAATACACAAACCAAAATAAGTCTAAGTTCTTGTGACTCTTCAACAACCAAGACAAGTTCAATGAATCTGGACAATGAATTTGATAAATCGATGAACAATAAATTTGGAAGACCGATGACCCAAATGAACGTATTGATGAATCTTTGGAATACAATGAATTTTATCTTCTATCTTTAAATATTTCTAGATAGCATTTAATTTACATAGCTTACGGAGTAGTATAAATAGAAAGCTATTATTTGTAATTTCATATCAGAATAGTGAGAAGAAAAAACGAGAGAAAAAACGAGAGTTTATTTTATAAAAGGCAGAAGCCTGTAAAAGTTACTTTAAGATATATAAAGTATAGTATTTAAGTTTGTTTTCTTGTTCTTCACTACACGGGGACCAACATAGTGGTATCAGAGCCAAGGTACGTGAAACACCATGTCTAATGGTTTTGTGCAAACTCAACTACCAAAGCTTACTTTGGAAAATTATCAAATGAAGTGATAGACCCACCACTTTTTTCATGAAGCCACAGTGACGTCCTATAATAGATATATTGAGGAACTACTTACTGAAAAGACAAAGTATCAAGGGTATAAAAGAAAAAGGGTAGAAGTGATAAGAAACATCACAATTGAACAACATTACATTATAAAAAAAGAGTTCGATACTTTCAACATTCACTGTAGCGTAGGTAAATACGAATGGAACATAATATACTCGACTGGAATGATAGTGTAAATATCAAGCCCTTGATATATTTTGTAAACTTGATCCGAGAGAAATGCAGAGCACCAAAGTAGTCCTACAACTAGAACTCAAATCTTTAAGGATTCCAAGAGGGATGATTGAAGATGTTACCGTTAATATTGAAAAATTATATTGTTTTATTTTATTTTATGGTGATAGATAAAGAATATAATGATAAAATAAAATTAGATGAATCCATTATATTGGGTGAACCATTCTTGGCAACATCAAACTCACAGATTGATTGCAAAAAGGAAACAATAGAAATTACTTCCAGACACTTCATGATGAACATGAAGATATCAGAACCGAGTGTAGAAGAAGTTGACCCAAAGCATTATATTATCAACTGAAAAAGACTAGTTGAAGTAAGCGTGGTAAAGGAAATATTTATTCTAAAATCCTCGATACAAGAAACAACTAGTAAAAATAAATATATAAAGAGCAAGCATGAAGACATTTATGGCCCCAATACAATAAAAAAGGTAGAATCAAAAGAGGTAATAGTAATACTGACTATGCCAGAGGTGGAAGAATAGGTCACAATGCTCAAAGACACAAGCAAAGATCCAAAAAACAACTCCAACAAATTATAAGAAGATCCACCAACATACACATCAATCATATTAATTTATAGATAACGCAAGAAAGTGTGATCAACAAAAACCACTTAGAAATAACACATACATACAAGTGACATTTCTCAAACCATTAGACAAGGTAAGAAAAAAAGGTACATATTTATATGCAAGGATAAAATATTGGGAGCTGGAAATAAATAAAGCACAATAGAAAAAGGGGCAAACAACTACCGACATATGAGGAAGACCCCATTGTGAATTGGGATGGACACAAGAAAAGCAGAAAGTATGAAGTAAATCTAGGAGAACACCAGATTAGAAACAACTAAGGTGATATAAATGTGAGCTACAAGACGATTAAAGAGCGCTTATTGGGAGGCAACCAAACATGTATTTCATTTATTTAGTTTACATTTAGTCTTTAAGGATCAAGCATGAAAAAGGTAATCACCTGTGATAGTGTCTAATTAAGAAAAAAATCAACGTAGAAGAAGTTAATAAATTAATTGAATTGTAAACCCAATTTTTTAGACCTTAGAAGCAAATAAATAAGGGGTAGGCATATGTTTGAATCGTATTGTCAAACCTTCGAAGTAATATTCAAGTGACATTAGGGAAGTTAACTCATATGGTTTGTACAAAGAGAATATGCCTTGAAAGGCTCGAGTTGCTTCTCAAGAACCTAAAGAAAAGCCCTTTGAAATGACGAATTGTAACGCTTTGAGTGTTTTAGTAAAAATATTCGAACTAATGTATTTTATGCTTTGAGTTTTTGAAGTATCTTTTGAGACACTTCCGAAAGTATTAAATTTATAATAACTAGAGTCTCGAGTGTACATACAGTCATTCTAGCACATTATATTGGACATACCATACTTGGCCACATCAAACTCATAGGATGATTGCAGAGAGAGAACAATGGAAATTACTTTCAGACACTTCAAGGTGAACATGAAGATATCAGAACCGAGTGTGGAAGAAGTTCACCCAAAGCATTATATTATCAGCTACAAAAGACTATGTGAAGTAAGTGGGGTAGAGTAAACATATATTATAAAAATCTTGGTACAAGAATCAACTCGTAAGAAAAAATATAGAGATAGAAAGAATGAAGACATTAACGTCCCTAATACAATAGAATAAGTAGAAACACAAGAGGTAATATTTATGCTGACTATAATACATGAGGAAGAATAGGCCGCAACACACAAAGACACAAAAAAAGATCCCAAAAAAATCTCGAACAAATTATAAGAAGATCTACTAAACATACACAGTGATCAAATTAATTTGTAAATAAGGCAGGAAACTATGATCACCCAAAAACCCACTAAGAACTAACACATACATACAATCGACATTTCTTAAACCATCGGACAACGTAAGAAAAAATGGTAAATATTTAAATGCAAATATGAAATATCTAGAGCAGAGAGAAATAAAGAACATGGTAAAAAAAAGGGAGAACCACTATTCTCATACGAGGAATACCCCATTGTGAATTGGGATAGACACAAGAAAAGGAGAAAGTATGAACTAATTCTTGGAGAACACCAGATGAGAAACAACTAAGGTGATATCAACGTCAGCTACAAGACAATAAAATAACGCTTATTGGGAGGGAACCAAACATGTAATTAATTTATTCAGTTTACGTTCAATCTTTAAGGATCAAACATGAAAAATTTAATCACCCGTTATAGTGTTTAATTAAGAAAAATAATCAAGTTAGAAGAAGTTAATGAATTCATTGAACTTTAAACCCGAATTTCTAGACCTTAGAAGCAAATAACTAAAGAGGTAGGCATATGTTTCAAACGTATTGTCAAACCTTTGAAGTACTATTCAAATGACATTAGGAAAGTTAAATCATATGGGTCAAACAAAGAGTACATGCCTTCAAAGGCTCGAGATGCCTCTCAACAACCTTAAGAAAAGCCTTGAATTGATGAATTTTACGCTTTGAGTGTTCGAAGCATTTTTTGAGACACTTTGACAAGTACTAAATTTATAGGAACTAGATTCTCAAGTGCTTGTACTTACTGTTATATTTATTATACCTTGGAATGCTCGAAGTAGGTTTCGATTACTTTCTATAATGCTTCCAAAAGAAATAATTAAATACTAGATATTTTGAAGCAACAAGTGGACATATTCCATTTATGGGTAATTAGAGGGCTTCAAAAGGTTAGAATATTCTTCTAATCATACAAAGACTTGTTAGGAAATTACATTTTTTACCCCTAAAATTTGTAAAATCCCAATTGGGAACCCCATGAGTGCATATTAACTGACCCACTACCCCATTTATCATAAACACTCCATCCTTATATCATCTTCTCTACCTCTTTATATTTACACACACCACGCCTAAAAAAATGTTTAGTGTTCCGGGTGTGATATAAATATGATAAATTGGCACCAATGGAACTAGGACTCCCCGAAAGCGTACGGGGTGTGGACAAGTAAATTTTTTGATAAGCTCAGGGATATATTCCTCGGGGACTACTAACGATTTAATAAGTATGTTTTAAATGTAATGAAATGTTAAGTTGCGAATAACACAATAATAATATAAAGGATTTTGTATTTGGATTCAAATAGAAGACTAAGTTTCAATTATATGAAATAAAGTTTAAACTACGGTGCAATTAAGCAGAATACAAAGTCGAATAAAAGGATATGAAAAGTAATGCTTGATTCTTGTGAATAATCCTGCTAATCAATAATTATTCTTTTTATAGTATAAGGGTGAATTTAATATTTCACATTAGTCGGGATTCAAATGCATCTAAGTCCCCGCCCGAGTGATCTTAGCTCTTAACCTTAGACGTCTTAAGCTTTCGGGTTAGCTTAAGTCCCTGATTCTATTGACTACCTAGCGTGCAAGAACTGTTTGGTTCAAGGCACTAGGCTTTGTATATTATGTCTGAAATCCCGACCCCTGTCTAGGCGTTAGTCGAAAAGTCTCAAACTACTATATTTGATCAGGATATAAATAGTAAACAAGCACAAATATGATAACCAATGGAATATTTAAATTCACTTCATTTCAATAATGTAAATTATCCCAAATGACCAAAACATGAATAAAAAATCAATTAGGGGTCATACCCATTGCAAGTTTCAAGCAAATAATGTTTAGCTTATACTGAATAAATGAAAATACAGTGGAAATAATGATATAATCATGTTTAAAAGATAAAATAGACTCGAATTTATCTAAAATTCGGAATCGATAGGTTGTGGAATGGTGGAGAATGGTAAAATTTGGGTGGAAACCCTTCTTCCTCCATCACCAGGAGATTGATCTCTCTCCAAATGAAATAATTTGATAAAAATGAAGTGTGTTGAAAATAGGAGCTCAAATAAGCTCATATACTTGGTCCAAAAATGTTTCGGACCTAATAATGTTTCAAGCAAATAATGTTTAGCTCATACTAAATAAACGAAAGTACAGTGGAAATAAAGATATAATCATGTTTGAAAGATAAAATAGACTCGAATTTACCTAAAATACGGAATCGATAGGTTGTGGAATGGTGGAGAATGGTAAAATTTGGGTGGAAACCCTTCTTCCTCCTTCTCCAGAAGATTGAGCTCTCTCCAAATGAAATAATTTGATAAAAATGAAGTGTGTTGAAAATAGGAGCTCAAATAAGCTCATATAATTGGTCCAAAAATGTTTCGGACCTAATGGGATTACTTAAGTGGCTTAAAAATTGGTCCACGAGTTTTTTACCATGTTTTTCAGGTTCGAGTCACGTTGGAAAAACTGACATAACTTTTTCATCTCAACTCCGAATTGACTTCTGTCACCTCTCGCACGACATTGACTCCAATTTCTTTCCAAATCAAAAGTAATCAGGTTCATAGCTATGGCCAATTAATTTTGGTAATTGAAATAATATGACGATACACTTTTTCGGTAAACGCTCTACCTTCCCAAAAGTGACTTCTAGCTCTCTTTATGCCTTGCCTTGGGTTTGGACTTCAATTTATTGGCTCTTCTTCATATTATTGGACCCTTTTGTCAACTATATACCTAAAAACTACACACTTAACACACAATTAAAGCACAAAAACACTATAAGTAGAATAATTGTCCAAAATAGTGTAGAAAAATACTATATGAAAAATATTAAGGAAGAATCTATCACTTAAGTTCCATAAATTCTTAAAAATATGTCTCGTGATTAGACTAGTCTATCATAAAATAGGAGACATCAAACACCTATCAATTCTCTACACCTGAAATCTTCCCAAAATCAATTAAAAAAATTCACTTTCTTATAGTCCTTCACTTCTGATACGTAATACGGTAATTTTACTTCATCAAATTCATGATTTAGAAGATCGATTTAGAATATAAATGCAACAATTTATAGGTATTAAAGTGTAAAATATCTAGTTAATAATATATGTATGGTGTCAAAAGAGTAATGATATATACCATCCAAAATCATACCACCCAAACATACCACCCATGACGTGGCGTGTATTGGTTGGTTACAAATCGTTAATCTATTTATTTTCTTGATTTGATTAACGATTTATTACCAACCAATTCACGCCACGTCATGGGTGGTAATTGGATGGTATGATTTTGGGTGGTATATATCATTACTCGTGTCAAAATATATCTAGCATGCAAAATCTTGCTCATGTTTAACTTGTTTATATTCCCAAATTGTAGTTGATTAATTAGGCCTGCATAGGTACAACCAATAGTGACAATGGACATCTTTATGCTAATTAGTATGTCATATAACCTTTAGAGGATAACTATGACGCAATAATCATTTTGTTTTATTAAATGTGATTAATCTAGCTACAAAGGCTTTATATTTTAATTATATAGATGTCCTAAAAATGGCATATTGAGTATATAATTGTCATAATATTATTTGTATTATTTGTGGTAGATTTGATTGTGTGTATATCTCATCAAAAAAATTGATATGAAAACATGAGCAATGCAACTATATTAGTGCTAATGAAGGTATATAGAAAGAAACGATAGTCTTACACATGAGACAATATGAATAAGGAACGCATCCTTGGTTATTCAGGCCTATTCTTGATGAGGAATACTACACAAATGAATAGCTTCACTAACCGAATCGCAAGAATCAAAGGCAAGAGAAATAATTGGGGTGGAAATATAAGAATTTGGCACAATCTCAAGCACACTATATTCACATACAATGTAGAATGCCTAGAATACAATTTTACCTTTGAAGATATTTCCCGTATCTATTTGGGAAATTAGGGTCTACAATACAAGAAAATGCCTGGATACGAGATACACACAAATTCTTCTAAAGCAGTTCGTATAACACATCTCATCTCATATCTCTTTCAGATTGAATCGATTTTCGAAAGGAACCTATATCCAACATTGTCCCATCACTACATAGAAAAGAGTTGGTTGCCACTCGACATTATGCACTTGTCTCACAATAGGGGCAGTTGAAAGAATTCATATGGTACCAATGAATATTAGTTAGATAACTTTACTTTCCCCGCATAATCTAAAAGTTGATAGGAATACACGCAAGCGCGAATCGCCTTCAAGATCATATAATAGTGTAGTCATTAACCGTTTATACCATAAATATGGGTACTCTGACTTATAACGACTTGAGGTGATGGACAAGGTGATGTGGGAGATAGCAGTACTAGAGTCGAGATCGGTGAAGTACCAAAAATTGAAGATGAAGAAGATTGGGGTACTCATGATCTATAATGATCAATCTTAAATCCATCAAGAATTTATGGCACGCCTAGATAACTAATATAGTCTTATGAGGCACCACCATCTTCTACAAGAATCCACTTGGAGAGACACCAAAGTGAGACCTAAAATTTACCATAGGGTCACTTTGAGCAACGAATTAGATATAAGGAGGACTAGACCAATCAATCCAGCAACGGGGGCCGATCCCCACCTTAGTGTAACCTCTAATATCCCCATCCTATTCCTCCTACGTGGGTATTTATGCCACATGTGTCAGTTGAATTGACTGTTAACTCAATTGCAGAAGCGGAAGGGAAGGGAATTTTAGCAGCTTGTGAGATGACGTCTAAATACCCAACTGGAAGTGTTTATATTAAGAATGATAATTTTTGTATCATAAATGATGTTAACACTGATTGTAAAAAAGCTAGTGTAGCTAAAGTAGTTGTGAAATTTGGATCTCGTATGTTAGAAGATTAAGAAATTTGGTAGCGGATTGGGTGGCTAAATAGAAGCTCAAGGGAGCTTTGTTTAGTCTTTGGGATGCTTTTCTCCCTTTCCAATTAGCTAGACTTTTAGACAATGACTTTGACCAGCTTAGTATTGGTTAAGACTTTTTGTTGTAATATTGCTATCTTTAATTAATCAAGTTTGCTTTCTACCAAAAAAAATAGCAGACTTTGTTTTAAATTGTTTCATGGAGATGATTAACTTTTCAGTTTGATTATTATTTAAATGGATTTTAGATATTTGTTAGGTATATGTTAAATGATTCCTCCATATATTACTTTTTGACATAGGAAGATTAATTTTTATGTTTTAAAATAATTTAAGTTTGATATATAACCCTTGTTGTTGGAAGAGGGTATGAAGTACTTTGCTTAAAACATGTATTCACATATAGTAATCACTATTACGTGATGGCCATGGAATTTGTTTTTCAAGATATGATGCACTTATACACACCAGCTACTAACCAATTATTTTCTAATCAATCATTTATGTATTTCATATTTTCTATTTTAATTATTTATTCCTCTTGGTCTTTATGTACATATGGTGATCTTCTATGGTTCTAGTGTGTATGTGTGGGGTGGGGGAATGGGGATGAATAGCTAGTAAAGCTTGATAAAGAGTAATATTGATTCATATGATTTCTATTTCCATGCCTTTTTAAGGTATAAGTTAGTTGTAGTTAGGACACCACAATATTTAAGGCTGAGAATGTAGGATAGAAAATAAAAATACTCTCAAGATATAGAAAGGATATATAATTAGGATGATTAAAATGCACAGACATGAAGTATATGAACATAAGTAGTATAAAAGTAAATTGTGTATACTTAACATAGATTTTGCATGTCCTTTTAGGAAATTAATCTGTCGTCATTAAGTTTTAGTTCTATAGGTAGTAGGATAGTGGAAACTTAACCCCTTTAGTCAAGTTTGTGTATAAAGTCAAAATAGGGGAGACAAGTGTTGGAAGAACTAACAATCACTGGTTTGTAAAACTAGAGAAATGGAGTTCCAAAAGTAAAACAAAATATCATATTCAATTAAAGTAATACTACACTATTACAATAAATTTAAAAAAACGAAACTTGCATGGAAAATACGAGAAAATAACTATTACACGGAATGTAAAAAGGCGTTAAAAAGACATTCTGGTCGTGCCGGTTATCTCTAACAAAAGTTCTACTCTATAGAAATATTTTACAAGAATATTTGAGAGAGAAGTATAATAGTCTTTCTGATTCTTAGTTTCGTTCTACATTCTATTCTTTCTCTAGAATACTTTTTTTCTCTTTCTATTCTCTCTAGATTTTTCCATTTTCTCAAGAATAATCTTTTTTTCTTCTCTAGATATGAAAGTGACAAAGTCACTATTTATAGATTAAATGGCAAGACAAGAAACCGTCACTTAAATGCTTCTTCAATTGTCATTAAAGCTAGCCTTTTTTTTCCACCAAGTTTTAGTAACTCCCATAACAGCTACCATTAATTTGCAATATAAAATCATTAATCCATCATCAAGTAAATGAATTATTTAATATAAGATAATTCCAATGGCTTTTTTTCCTCAAATAATAATGTGTGACTAATAAGCACAAATAATATTTTCCACTCTTCCAAGAACATGAAAGGATTATTTAAAATAAATTATATTTAAGAATAATTCCAACAATCCCCAACTCATGTTCTTTGGAAAAAAGGTGATCAGGTTTCCATAAATAGCAGCATTTAGGTGAATTGTACTTAAGTGGCAATATCTTTCGATTTGAATTGCCACGTAGTGAAGTGAGGCAACCACCAAATTCCTGTCAAGTGAATGTACTCTTGAACTTGACGATTTTCGATCAAGACCCCCACAACACATACTCTAACCGACTGATAGTTTCAGATTCCTCAAACATCACCCTTTCCATGCACATAGGTGATCTCCAAGAGCGTCTAGCCTCATTAGCCGACCCTCTCGGATTTTGAGATCATTAAGAGCAATAAAGGTTAGCCTCATTATGTGTCTCGCTAATCATCAAGTCCTTTCTCTTTAGGATTACCCTTACGGGCTATGAGTTTGTGGTTCTAACAACTCATCCCTTAGGAGCATCAAGGACGTCTCCTTGTAGTCATATTATGAGCAATATACAACAACCTCAACGGTGAATTCATCAAGTCCGTCTCAAAAGGACCATCACATGGCTATGAATTCATTAAGTATAAGGAATATATAACAGCCTAAACGGTGAATTCATTATGTCCGTCTCAATAGGACCACCACACATGGCTATGAATTCATTAAGTTTTAATTTGTTCATGTATGCACAATTTACATTATATGGATGAGAAGTTAGTGCATCATATAAATCAATAGTACCTCTCTCGTACTTTATTAAATGAAAAATAATAACCCAATGGTCACCACTTTAGTCTCTTTACAATATGGATAATACCAAGTTGGGTATAGTTCATTAAGAACATCGTGATTATTATAATTATTAATTATATTCATTAAGGGGTACACACACACCCACAATTCTCTTATTCGTGAATATTAATATTATAAGGATTTTTTCACCAGATATTATATCAATGGAGTCAAAGCTTTCCAACAAAGTGATACTAACAAAGGTAAATTCTATTATTGACTCTAATGAATTTTACCCTTAGGATCATCTTCCCCCACATATTTTATTCAAAAATAAAAGAATAAAATAAGTAAGTCCCATGAATAAAAGTACCAAAAGTGGATCATGTCGTACACATATTGATAAAAGTGTAGCACAAACTGATCCATATTTTATTAGGACACTATTTCATTAACACGGTGCCTGTTTTAAAAAACACAAAACAATTTCCTTAGTTTACATACTTTATCCCCTTAATCTAAAACCACCAACCCTTCATGTTGCACCATATAGATCTCTTCACATAGATATTCATTCACACATATATCTAATATCAAATTGATATATATTCATGTTTGTGAATGAAATTTAGGGCAACAATAGTAAAAAAGTTGTAATATAAGGGGCCAAAGTAATCCTTAAACTCATAAAAAAAGTGGAAACTTAAGGACTTATACATAAGTCGATTCACTTTTCGACTTGTATGAGACTAATTAGATCTTGTTGGGTCATTTCCCGGTGAAGTACTTATTCTCATAAGAATCATCACCCTCATGCCTTTTTTGAACTGTTTCACAGATAGTCTTTGTTGACTTCTCAACGGTACACAAATAAAAGGTGGGGTTCGTCATATTATCCAAGATACATTCCCTAACCATTGAATTTTCTTTCTTGAACCCAACTTTGAGAGCCAAAATCCTAGCATGTAGTTCTTTGGTATATTTCCCAATGGCCTCAATGGCAGGGAGTACCTCGAGAACTGCAAGGTCTAGTTCATGTTGTTCAAGGCATATCAGTGGCTTTTGTGCCCAACGTTTGTAGTTGGAACCATTAAAAGGCTCCAACATAGTCAGGTCGGGAAAGGCGTTTGCATTCACTAATGAAACAACTACCGAGATAGGAAAACCATTTCTAAAAACAACCAGTGATATAAAAGTAATATCTATTAAATTGTTAGAAAAACTAACAATCACTAGTTTGTAAAACTAGAAAAATGGAGTTCCAAAAGTAAAACAAAGTATAATATTCAATTAAAGTAATACTACACTATTACAATAAATTGAAAAAAACAAAACTTACATGGAAAATACGAGAAAATAACTATTACACGGAATGTAAAAAGGCGTTAAAAAGATATTCCGGTCGTGCCGGTTATCTCTAACAAAAGTTCTACTCTATAGAAATATTATACAAGAATATTTGAGAGAGAAGTATAATAGTCTTTCTGATTCTTAGTTTCGTTCTACATTCTATTCTTTCTCTAGAATATTTTTTTCCCTTTATTTTCTCTCTAGATTTTTCTATTTTCTCAAGAATAATCTTTTTTCTTCTCTAGAAATGAAAGTGACATAGTCACTATTTATAGATTAAATGGCAAGACAAAAAACGTCACTTAAATGCTTCTTCAATGGTCATTAAAGCTAGCCATTTTTTTCCACCAAGTTTTAGTAACTCCCATAACAGCTACCATTAATTTTCAATATAAAATCATTAATCCATCATCAAGTAAAGGGATTATTTAATATAAGATAATTCCAATGGCTTTTTTTTCCTCAAATGATAATGTGTGACTAATAAGCACAAATAATATTTTCCACTCTTCCAAGAACATGAAAGGATTATTTAAAATAAATTATATTTAAGAATAATTCCAACAACAAGTACGTAACATTAGATTAGATTTGCAACATGAAACCTTTTCATTAGGTTAGATTCTCTCAAGCTAGGAAGGATATGGAAAAATAGAAGATTAGTCGAATGTCATTCACATAATTAAAGATATTTTTATTACATTTGAATGTGGCATCCCATGATTTCATTGATTTCTTAAGTAAGTAAGGTACTCATGGGGATGTTTCATCCTAGTAATGGATAGAACACAAAAATTCACGGAAACTGACTACATAACTTGAGGAGCTGGTCCAAACCCGTGATCACAACTCCAGAGAAGCAGAAGTGTCGACAAAAGAGACTAAATAAGAAACACTGAGAATTAAGAAGGTGAATCATGGTAATAACTGCGTACCTTGCTCTCGATCACCTTACAAAATCTTTATATTCACCTACCCAAGGCTTTGGCTACTTTGCCGAGGCTTTTCAGAAACCAGACACTATATTAGGGCCAAAAGGAGGTGCACTCCCTATGGCACGCTGGCACTCAACATCAACATAATTGCTATCAGTCATTACGTAAATCGAATAGCTAAAGAGATTGACGTCGAATGTATAATAACCACAACAATTTTAGAGTGAGAGAAGGAGATAATTATGAGTGTATCCTCTTTTACTACGGAAGGGGATATTTATAGGTATCGAAGATGCACACAAAGTGTTAGAATGGTGTGTAGTATTAGACAAGTAAGAGTGCACATATGAGGTTGCTGCAAAGACTGTTCCGTTAAATAGATTTCTGTGTTTTAGAGAAATGTGTACCGTCGGGCATGTCCTTGGGCATCTCGGGTGCCTTGACACATATTTCCTAGAAAGAGTTTGACACTTCTCTCCCTTTGGTAAATGTACCTTTCCCTTGCTTCGATATTCTTCTCTTTGGGTCAGAACTTTCAAATTCCATCAGGATTAATCTGGTATCAACGTTATATTTTGGCTTATCAACACCCATTTAAATGTGTACAATCGATATCCTTTGCTTGGATATGAGCAAAAAGAATTCATTGCCCTCTTATTCTATAAGGAGGAGGTCAAGACTACGTGGATGACATTAATTGTTGAGTCTACGTTAGTCTTTACAGATATTCCTTTATATACGAAGGTTGACACTATATTTTAGGAGCGCACCTCTTAGGAGTGTGTATGTTGTACCCAAGGTGTGATATAATATCAAAACTCAGGAATGATAACTCACAAGTGTATGAGTCATGATAAGTAATAAAGTGATAAGGAAAGTATCATCTCAACATGGAATTAAGAGTTAACAAACGTAATTTTAGTTCTAATCTCGATATTCGTTTTGTAAATACTAAAACTAAAAGAAAAGGAATATTTATTTGGGTTTTGGTTTAATTAACTACTATATTATAACTAAAGAACTAAAAAGTAAATACGAGATACAAAGGAAAGAGATATAGTTCAAGATTGTGAACTCACCACTAGCACGACAAGTGACTTTTGATGATATAAGGGTAAATTATGAATTTTGCTTGCTAACTGAGATTCTAAAGTCACCCTAAGTTCCTCTTGTATAAGTAGGGGTACCTATCTAATACTTCTATTCTCTTTTGAGTGAATCCTACAGAGTTATCTAACTCCTACAGTTCTAACCCTAATTGGTTACCTAACCAGTTTAATCTTCCAATTCTCAAACTTAACAAAAACGTTTATAATTCTAGTTCCACTACCAAATCCTCCTTCCTAGCGCAATTTAATATTTAGCACAACTCAATATGTGATCAAGATAAAGAATTTCCATGAGCACAAGATTTATAATAAATAAGAAATCCACAATCAACTTAAGTTAGCATGTAATCCAAATTTTCATAGAAAAGTAATCCCAAATAATATCTAGGTTTCATACATGTACAATATCAAGCTAAAATATATTTAGTTCATGCTTGGATAATGTAAAACAATAATAAAGACATAAAATGGAGTTTAAGAGAGGAAAAATTACAACATATAAAGATCTTGTGGTATTGACTTTCTTCTCCTTGCTTCTTTCTATATGTTTCCACTCATCTTGGATGTTATCTCAGAATATTAGATCCTTAGCTTGGCCTTTAATCCTTCAATACTCCATGGTATAAGAGCTACACATTTAAAATAAATAATTACCTCAAATTGCTCCATAACACGAATAATCATATATAATACCTAAGAATCTAATATATGTTAAATCAAGGGTTAAATCATATATTATAATCATAAGACCCAAAATAGTGTCTGGTGATTATTAAATTATATCACAGAACACACGATATCAAGACCCCCAACTCAAAGTATTATCATCCCGACAATGTATGCTAAAATTAGGAATCAAGAAACAAAATGTATTATGTAGGAACAAGAAATGACTCCTAAGAAAATTAAAAACAACTTCTACATAAGCCCATGCAAAAGTAATAACCCACAACAATACTAATCATACAAACAATCGACAATGTTAAATTTTCACAAATCATTAGCTTCGCAACACAAAAAGTCCATTCTTACTTGGCTCGGAGTGGTGGCTATAGGATTATCATCGATGCTTATATGTTGGCTAATGGGCGTCTCACCTCCCCCCTTTCATCTCAATTTTCCTTTACAAAATTTATAAGGAGTTTTATCAATCTTCTTGTGTAGAACCTTGTTAAGAATGTGGTTTGTCGTGAGCAAAGCCTTTCCCCACAAGTTATGTGGTAACCTTGAGTTAATCAATAAAGTTTTCATCATTTCCTTCAATGTGTGATTGTTGCATTCATCACTTTGTTGAGGTAAATAGGGAGTCAAGGACTGATGGATATTCCATGTTCAGTGCAAACTCCTTAATACGAGACACATATTATCTTCCCTTATCTATTAATAATATTTTTACTTAATTGATTTTCAACTTTAGTTTTGTATTGCTTAAATGCTTATAAGGCCTTATTGTTACTTTGAAGCTAGTATATTTGACAATAACTCGTGCAATCGTCAATAAAAGTTATAAAGTAATTTTTCTCACTGATGTATCCCTATTTGTGACGATTTAATCTTAGTTGGAAACATTATTTTAGTGTTTTAGGAAGTCTTCTAGTCGATTTTCCCATTAAATATTGCACTTTCCTATTTCTTATCTTGATTTAATGATTTATTATTTCTAGAGCATATTTGGTTTAATTATTTATTTAGTGTGAAGCTTTAAAAATATATAGTAATTAATTAGATGCCAAATCAAGTCTAAAGAGATAAAAGAATGAAGATATATATGTATGAAAATTGGAGATAAAGGAAAGAAAGGATAAGTATGGAAAGATAAAGTTGCCAAGTAAATCTGAATTTCAGTAGCTATGTTTAATAAAGTGATCATAACTCAAGATTGGATAGGGATTCAGAAGTATGGTCTGAACAATAGTATAGAGCTTTCAGAGATGATCAATTTCGATATAAAGAATGCATCAATCGGAGTTGAAACGAAGAAGTTATGGCCAAAACAGAACAGCGGCAGATTATTACCTTTTCTACATTTTAGGGTTGCGAATTTGAGTTGGGCTTCGAGTCCAAGTTACTTGTCTTCCACTCCAAGAAAACAAATTAGGTCTTCTAAACACCTATAAATACACTCTTTAACCTTTGTAAAGTCATCCTTGCTCAGTTCTAAACCTTATGTTAATTCTTAGTCATTCAAGAGAGCAAGGTGACAATTATGTATCATTCTTTTAGTTTATTTCCTTCAGGTATGAACTAATTTTTCCATAGCTTGGGTTTTGCATTATGTATGATCTATGAATTCTATTTTCTTTCTATCTAATTTTTTTTGGTATTATATGTTTTAAATTGATTCTAGCTACTTAACCCTATATATGATTTATGTGCTTTGATTTATTGTCTGTCTTAAACTTGATCAATTTAGGGTTGTGCTAATAGTAGTTAGATGGTAACCCGGAAGGGGTGTCTAATTATTGAAACACCACATAAACGTCTAGTACATGGAATTGGTCCTGATAACACTAGCCTAACTAGATAGTCATAAAGGTTTAATTTAATTTCCAATCATCATTAGTAGGTCAGACTGCACCTAGGACCCTAGTAGCGAGGGATAACCCTATTTGAGTCCCCTCGTGATTGTGAGGTCGCCACTTGTGAGGTCGCCACCCTAGTTTGCTCTCCAGGGATAGGGGGAAATTTAGAATCTTGACTATTTATCTAAGAGCTATTATCTCCCTTATAAACTGAAATTGATAGAAAGAATTAGAAGAATTAGTGCATACTAGCAAAACTTAAGCTATATTCTCTCATCTTATTTATCTCATCTTTAATTATTTGTCTTTTAATTTATTTATTTAGTTAATCACTAATCTCTCAATCAATCATATTTATTTTCTGTCTTTTAATTATTAATGGCTACTCTGATCTATTTACCCATATGTTAACATATTTCAGTCCCTGAGGAACGAATCTTCTTATCATTAAAACTTGCAAACGTCCTGTAATACTTGCAGTACTGTGTTTAGTATAGGGTGATTAGTGCATTGTTTTCCGTATTTATTTATCATATTTTTATCACACACTAGGAGACACCACTCACCTCTACCTTGCACAAAATTTAAGTCACATATGTTTTAGCTCTAAAGGTACCGATTCCTTTCTATATGTTTAAATGACGTTTTGGTTAATTTCGACTCAACTCATACTTCACATTACATTTTAGAATAAAAGTTTACATTTGGTAATAAGCTTGTGTTTACTAACTTATCTACTAAATCGAAATTAACATGTCATAATGTATTATTACATAAACTAGGTGAGTCAAGAATATACATATAATCATAATTCTCATTCATTTATTTCTCAGTTACAATTTTGGTCGGTATCAAGATCATTAAATTCATCTTAAATATAGCGTCGCAAAGGTATTTCCTACATACATATCGTTCTTATAGACATCCATATTATCAATAATTTCCCCCATAAAGTTGGGAATGTTAGAAGTCTAGAATCCAAAAGAACATCCATTTATTATTTACAATACTCCTTCTTGGATGTTCGTTCCTTATAAAATATGCCTCATTAAAACCTTGCCAAGAAAAACTTATGGCATAAAATCTTGGCCGAAGAAAAAAAAGTACATATACATATGTAATTATCTTGAAATACCGTCTTGTTAAAACTTTTCTAAGAAAACCCTAGTGGGATAATAACTTGGATGAAGGGAAAAGAGTACAGTGTTTTGTTCACACTCCAACTGATACTGTCAAGAGATATCTGAGTTGTCGCATTCCAATATTGTGGACCAACTTCTTAAATATTGTGGTTGAGAATACGTCGGTCACCAAATAAGCAAGATTGTTACATAATTGTATTTGATGAATGCCAATATCTTGAAAGTCCTAGAAGGGGGTAAATAGGATTACTAATACGATTAATGCCTAACTAAAAATATTTTGGACAATTATAAGTTTAAAGAAAATATTTTAAGTCAATATATATCAAACTCTAAGGGATCATGAAATAGGGTAACTTGGTTTGATATAATTGAAAAGACGGGCAATCAATAAACGATAAGTAAAGAGATAAGGGATATAAAGTACACAACGATAGTATTTCGGTTATCCCTACATCCACTACCTAATGATTCCACCTTAGGATTTCAAAGCTTCTTAACTAAGCGTATGTGTCTCTCTTAACCGGGGTGAGAACACAATACCCTTACAACCACTTCAATACCACGAAACAAACTCTTGTGCTATCGCAACACAAGGAAACCGAGTATACTCCTTATACTCACACTCTCTCTTAATCTATCTATTACAAAGACAAGATATAAGAGGATAAAAACAAGTGTTTGAATGGTTGTTACAACTTTTCTAAGAACTCCTAAAGAGAGGATATAACTTTAAACTTTAAACTTCTCTTGAGTAGATTAGAACTTTGAAGCTTCTTGGATTAACTCTTTGATTGAGTAAATTTAAAAAGTTGAATGATCAAGATTGGATTGATACTTTGATAGCTTGAGACCTCTAATGAATGTATAAGATTGTATAATATGTGTTGGTGAGAGGTAGATCATTTCATAGCATAAAATCCAATTTTATAGCAAACTTGTCGACTTTGGGTGGTACGCCGGTCCTCTGGGCGGTATTACCGGTACGACTTGTCTTCTAGGAAACGGTTAGATTTGACGTGGCATGTGACCGTTGGGCAACGAATCTCTTCGCTGGTATGCCGTTTCTACCTCTGGTATGCCGGTCCGTTGTGTCGCTTAAGGTTTGATAAACTAATAGATAAAATAAGTGCAATTAAACACCCTAGGCTAGCACGATACTGCAAGTATTATAGGACGTAGTCAAGTTTTAATGATAAATAAGATTCGTTCCTCAGATATTACGAAAGTTAGAGAGAACTTATGCAAATATCAAGTTCAAATATAAAAGTTAGAATAAATAATACGCAAGAATAAGGAAAAGACAAATAGATTTTTGTTTGGTTTTTAGAATATGAAAAATTAAAGTAATAAAGTAAAGACAAAAAAATAAATAAGATGAGCAAAGAGTATGAGAGTTTATCTCGAGATATAGCTAGTAATCCCCACTAGCCTTGTTTATTCTAATCATGCAAGGGTGAATTATGTAGAATTGCAATAACCAGGATTCTAAATTCCTCTCTACCCCCGTCAGGGTGGACTAGCGTGGCGACCTCACAATCACGAGGGGACTTAAATAGGGTGCTTCTACACCACTAGATTCCTAAATGAGACTGGCCTTTTAATGATGATTGGTGGTTAAATCATACCCTGATCACTACCGCACACTTGACGTTTATGTGGTGTTTCAATAATTAGACACCCCTTACCGGTGACCATCTAACTGGTAATCCTATACATTTGCAACTGCAAGGAAAACAGACAATATGTCAAAGCACATAAAACAGAGAATAAAACATTAATTTAAATTAAATACAATGGTATCCCAAATTAAAATAGATGTAAAACAAGTCTAGGGTTCATACCCATATGCTAAATCTCAAGCTAAAGTAAATTAGTTCATACAAGAGAAAGAAAAGAAAAGAAAACAATAACAAAATTTAAGGCTTGTGAAGGCATGATGAGGTGTTTAGCTCCTTCCAGACGTCTCTTCTCTTGTTGTAAGCTTCCTCTTGGCTTAAGGGTTGGCCAAGGATATGTTTCTTCTGAAGAGTTGTTCATCAGGGAATACCTCTTTAAGTAGTTCTGGCTCCTTGTTGGCATTAGATCCTTCGAGCCTGGATAAATGATCAGCTAGTTGATTCTCGCATCCTTTTCGGTCTCGAATATCTATGTCAAATTCTTGTAACAACAATATCCATCTGATAAGACGCGGCTTAGCGTCCTTCTTCTCTATAAGGTACTTGATTGCTGAATGATTCGTGTATACAATAGTTTTCATTCCGATAAGATAGGACCGAAATTTATCGAAAGCATATGCCACGACTAACATTTCTTTCTCCGTTAATGTATAATTCAACGGGGCAGCATTAAAGGTCTTATTTTATAATAAATCGTATGGAAGATCTTTTCTTTCCTCTGGCCTATTACAACACCAATTGTGTGATCACTTGCATTGCACATAAGTTCAAACAGAGCATTCCAATCTGGAGGTATGACAAGTGGTGTGGATATGTGTTTCTCTTTAATCTTCAAAAACACCTTGAGACATTCGTCATTAAAATTAAAAGGAGTATCCTTTTCAAGTAAAGAACAAAGCGGTTTTGCTATCTTGGAGAAATCTGTTATAAATCTTCGATAAAATCCTACATGATCCAAGAAACTTCTCACTCCTTTAACAGAGACCGGAGGTGGTACGGTCTTTATAACTTCAATCTTAGCACAATCAACCTCCATCCCTGCACTCGAAACCTTATGTCAAAACACAATTTCTTCCCGAACCATGAAGTGGCAATTCTCCCAATTAAGCACAAGATCTGTATCTTTGCATCGCACAAGTACCTTTCCGAGATTATTGAGGCACTCGTCATAACTATCAACAAAAACTGAAAAATCATCCATAAAAACCTCCAAGTATTTATCAATCATGTCCCAAAATATAGCCATCATGCACCTCTGGAGCGTGGCAGGTGTATTGCATAAACCAAAGGGCGCCCTTCTGTAAGCAAAGGTGCCAAACGGACAAGTAAAAGTTGTTTTGTGTTGATCAGCGGGATCCACACAAATCTGATTATAACCTGAATATCCATCAAGGTAACAATAATATTCTCTTCCGGCGAGTTTGTCAAGCATCTGATCAATGAACGGCAGAGGGAAATGATCTTTCTTTGCAGCTTTGTTGAGTTTTAGGTAATCCATGCATACTCTCCACCCTATAACTGTTCTTGATGGAATGGCTTCATTCTGATCATTAAGGATGGTAGTGATACCTCCTTTCTTTGGAACACATTGCACTGGACTAACCCAATCATTTCTTGCAATCGGAAAGATAATACCCGCGTCTAATAACTTGATTACCTCCTTCCTTACCACCTATTTCATAGCTGGCATAAGACTTCTTTGCCCCTCTATAGATCTCCATCCATCTTTTCAAGAATAATCTTATGCTTACAAATGGAAGGTCTAATTCCCTTGATATTTGCAGTAGTCCACCCAAATTTCTTCTTTGTTAGCACGAAGCACACGGAATAGCTTATCTTCTTGAGGACCTGAAAGGTTAGCAATAATAACAAGAAAAGTATTGTTCATACCTAAGTATGCATAGCCCAGATGGTCTGGAAGTGGTTTTTCTTCGAGAACCGGTGGACAGATGATAGATGGTTTCTTTATTGGCTCAATGTCTCCTTATTCTTGAAGTTGTTCTCGAATGGCTCTAGGCCTACCGTCATCTGAGTCTAATGCTGCAACTTCATCATCTATATCATCGTATATTTCCGGAGATTCAAGTGCCAAGGCTGCTGTTAGAGTGTCATCATAGCTTGATTCATTAAAGACTTCATGTGTAAGTTTACCGATGACATCTATCTTTAAGCATTCGTCTTTTGAATCTAGATACTTCATAGCCTTGAACACATTGAATCGTACCTATTCGTCTTGGATCCTCATGATCAATGCACCATTCTCAACATCTATTAGTGTACGCCCCGTGGCTAAGAATGGTCTACCCAAGATGATGGGGACATTCTTATCCGCGTCATAGTCAAGAATAATAAAATCACAAGGAAATATAAAACTAACAGCTTTAACTAAAACATCTTCAATTTTACCTACTGGTTGGGAGAGGGAGCAATCCGCCATTCGTAATACCACTAAAGTGGGTACCACCTCTTCTATGTTGAGCTTCTCGAATAGAGACTTTGGCATGAGATTGATACTTGCCCCTAGATCACATAATGCTTTCCCAGTCCAACTTTCTCCAATAGATATGGTAATTGTAAAACTTCTGGGATCTTGTAGCTTCGGTGGTAACTTGCTTTTACAAATAGCACTACACTCCTCTGGTAATCCAATCATCTCCCTGGTTTCTAAACTTCGTTTGTTAAAGAGAACGTATTTCATAAATTTCAGAGTTTTTGGCATTTTTTTGAGAGCTTCTACAAATGGAATATTAATATCTAGCTTGCTCACCATGTCAAGGAACTTCTTGAATTCTTTTTCATTCTTCTTCTTTTTGACACGGGATGGGTATGGTAGAGGAGGACGTGTATTGTTTTCCACTGAGCTCTTCTTCTTTTCTGGTGTCTTCTCTGGGACACTCTTTGGTTCAATTACCTCTTCAACCTTATCTTTGGTGCAACTATATTGTCACATGTTTTTGTTCTTTTTGACCGGCAAAGCTGGTGATTGGCTAGATAGACAACCACCAGGTACACTTAATACTTCGACAGAACTTCAAGCCGCATTCTCTAACCGTTTTTATCCGAAGATTATGATATTAAAAGATCATATGGAACTTGCGAAGTTTTGCCAAGATAATGAAAAAGAAGTAGGAGACGCATGGACGAGGTTTCAACAGAAATTAGCTAGATGTCCACTTCATGTTTACACCCCATCTTTACAGTTAGCGATGTTTTATCAAGGTATCAATGTAGACAGTAGAATGAGGGTAGATAAACTTGGAAGAGGAGGATTTGTGTCCATGGATCCTATAGAAGCCGCTGAAGGTATGAAACGTATTATATAAACAGAAAGGAGTTAGCCACTTTCGTGAGATCATGTTACAAATACCAAAGGTACGCTTTGATTAGATGAAGAGACTGCTAATTCAGCTCAATTAACCAAATTAGAGTTACCCTCCGTGCTAAAAATGTATCTGAGACATTCTTGTCTGGGTTAAGAAACCAAGGAAGTTGGATCACACACTCCCAGTCATCCACAACCTTTCACATTACAAACTCCCAAAAGAAATCCACACAAAACCTGTGGATACTAGACCAATGAGTGAGTTTTGGGTCGGCCATGAAGTTGTATGGAAAGCCCGCAAATCAGAGAATAGGACGCGAAGTCACAAATATTCGTGGATGGGACCATTCATAGTCACTTAATTTGTTTCAGCTAAAGTGATCGAAATCATGCCCAAGAGGGGCATTAAACGGATATTAGTGGACGTTCATAGCCTTTCTCGTTGCTGGGGAGGCTATATACGGAAATCTTGATAGATTTAACGCGTCTAACTTTGAATGACGTTAAATAAAAGTGTTGTACTGGAGACAACCCGTAATTTTTTAATGTTTTTAAGTCTTTAATTTATGTTCAGATTAGTTTTTTTTAGTTGATATTGTATTTTGAGGAAGGTATTAGTGTTTTTAATGTTCAAGTACTTAAGAAAATCGAGTTCGGGAGAAAAAGAACGATTTTCAGAGAAAATCTGACCCCCCCGCCGGCTAGCCGGCCATTTCACCGGTATGCCGGTGGGGATCAGACCGTTACAACGGGTTCAAAATCAGGTCAAATGCCGAGATGAAGGAAAAATAATAATTTTGGAGCGGTATGCCGGCCAAAAACGCCAGTATGCCGGTGCGCCCAAAACCGTCACTAAGGTATGTAAATCAGGTACAATGTCGAGGACCACTGGACAAAACCGTGTGCGCGAATGACGACACGGTCTGGGACCGGCATGCCGTCCGAAGCACCCGGTATACCAGCCGGCTCCGCTGGAATTTTTTTAGGGTTTTAGAAAAGAGGAGGTTAGTTAATATCATGAATTATATATCCTTTACACATTCTTTCTTCCCCAAAACTCGCCCAACTCCATTAAAGCTTCTACAAACCTTCACCATACATCAAAACACTACCCTGTCACCATAAAGTCACATCCAAATCCTTCCCCACATAATTATTGAGAAGATTCAACCACCCAGAATCCAAGAATCAAAAGACAAAATTTCCAAATCTTACCTTACAATTTATTAGATCCATACCAATCAAGTAAGAGTTAATCCTACCCACATAGAGATTCATCATCCTTACACCTTTCCTAACCCAAATAACACTTGTTCGACCTAAAATAAAGGGCTACAAATTTCAAGAGTGTTAAAAGCTTTGAGTTGGAGGTCAATTGAGAAGACGAAAAGATAAAAAACATTATCTATTGTTAGGGAGATGAAGAAGAATCAAAGTAAGGTATTGGGTTCTATTGAGAAGAAATCAATTGAGAAAAGTTCAAGTTCTAGTGTTAAGAGAAAAGGTAAACCATTTTAATAGAATAGAGGAAAACAAGATGTGGTAAATTCAAAGAACAAAAAGGTTACAACTTTCAAGGAGAAGCCACCACAACCTCTACAAATCGAGAGTCCTATTACCAAGGAAGATGAATTGTTAGTTCCGCAAAGAAACATTTACCGGAACTGCCCTTTGCTTATGAGAGATTATTCGAAAAAGAAGTTGGGGAAGGTGAGTTCAAGAGATTCTTAGAGATTGGACTGGGTTGGTCTACATTCATGATGCGAAGATCAAAATTATGTTGAGAGTTACTTTCCGAGTTCTATTTAGGCCTCTTTAGCCGAGATAGTGAAGGTTGTGTTCCAGTTAGAGTCAAGTTAGTTCCTTTCACAGTTGAAGAGATTAGAAACCACTTACAGTTTAAAAAATTGTTTGGACCATGTAAGTTTAGAGAAGCGGTGGTCAATATCAAGAATTTCGATTAGAATCAACTTTTTGAGCATGTATTAGATAAGGAGAAAGTGCAATCACATAAGGGAAAACTGAAGGCACCTTGGCCTTACAAATATCTTCAAGTGGATACAAGAGTTTGACACAATTTTCTTACACCAAACTCCTTTGGAAACACGCGAAGTTCGGATGTTACTAAGAGGAACGCAATATTTTTGAATTGTATTTTAAGAGGGGAAGAAGTATATGTGGCACAATTGATCTTTGAGGAGGTGATGCGATTTTCGGTTCTCCTACTTCATTATTTAATGTGAAATATCCCACTATGATCACGTGCCTTGTATGAATATCGAATGTCATACCGGGTGAAGAAAAGAAACTATTGTACAATATTAGCAACAATATTGACAATACTTGGATCAAGACAATTTTGAGAGGAGCAGGAGTTGCGAAACCTCCATAATTAAGTGAAGAGGATCATATTTGGCGAGAAAAGGTAGAGGAGAGATTGAATAAAGTTGAAGCAGCTCAAAATTTCTTAGCCAATGATGTAGAACAAATCAAAGCTAATCAGGTGCACATCAAGACAATCCTTGAACAATTAAAGCGTGATTTAGCGAAAGATCCAGTAAATCCTATCTTGGATGTCGATAGTGCGAGGCAATAGCCTCGAGAGTATGTTCTCTTTATTCCTTACCATTTTTATATATGCTTTATCTGCTTATTTCAATTTATTTTTTGAGTCGTGGGGATACGTCTCACTTTTGAGTTGGGGGTGTTGGGGGTGTTGGGATTCGTTGTCTCTCATCTCCATTTTTATGTGATTTTTTTATTTTTGGAAGAAGTTAAAATTTTTGAGACATGGGATTTAGATGTAGAGTGTTGATGATAGAATGTAGTATGTTTATGAGCTGATTTATTTTGTATGCTTTGAGTATTTGCGGTTCTTTGATAAGCGGTTTAGAAAGTGATTAAAGCAGTTCTTTGATAAGCCTCTTGTTGCCTTTTAGTTTGTTGTCCATTTTATTATTTTTATATTCTTCTAGCCTTTATAAAGACTTTATATTTAGACACATTATAAGCCACATTCCTTTAGATTTTAGGACTTTTCTTTATGACCTGCACTCGAATCGTGATGCATAGACAGTTGTTTTAGAGCTTGAGTTTGGGGTGGTGGGTCTACCATTATGGGAATTGTTATTGGGTTGGGAATTTTTTAGCTTATTGATTGTGCTCTAGTCTTATTTTGATGATGATTCACTATTATTATATTGTAACTCTTTGCCGGTGTAAGAGTAAATGAAAAAAAAATTATGAAAAGAATATATGAGAAAAGAGAATAGCATGATATCTGACAGCAAACAGAGAATCATAGCTATACAAAAGAAAAAAAATGATATGAAAGGATTGAATATATTTGGACCGGCAAAGTGGAATTTTTATGTGAACATATTTATGCTTTAGTATTGGATTATTGGGGATGCTAGGTAGTGCATCAAAATCATTGGGTTGAGTGAGAATGTTTTATGAGAGTAACTCAAGCTCTAGGGTCGATTCGTTGATGGCTAGTGAGAAGAGAGCCAAAAGCTCCCTCTAAATTATCCAAATATACTATCATACCGTCTCTAATCCAACTTTACAACCCTTAAAGACCTTTTGATTCTTTGCTATGTAATCTAGAAGTGATTGAGTCGTTAGAGAGTAGTTAAGGGGATCTTTGGATACAAGTGAGGTTCGATGAACAATCTATAACCTCCTAGGTAAACTGAGTAAAGAACTGCTCCTTCTTGCATTGCGAAGCTAATCTGATCTTGAATTTGAGTCGTGTTGATCGTGAATATGATAAGTGTGCAGGTAATCTAGTTTGAAAATATTAATACATGAAATTTTCTGAGTAGTTGCTTTGAGTTTATTCTATATGTTGTGCTATCTTCTTTCCCACTGTGCTTAATTGACTTAGGTGTGTATTTAGAGACTTCCCTTTGTTTTTATCTTTATTGTATGGGGACGATACAACTTTGAGTTGGGGGTCTTGATGTCTTCATATTTGTGATATAATAATCTAGGTTGGAGACATCATTTTAGGTGTATTCGAGTAGTTTAATTAGAGATTTTTATTTATATTTTGATAAATTCCTATTTCTTGTCTAGATTTGATGAATTATTATTTTTAGAGCATATTTGGTTTAATTTGTTTGTTAATGTGAAGTTTTAAAGATATATGGAAATTAATTAGATTCCAAATCAATTCTAAAGTGATAAGGAAAGAAGATATGGAAGGAACTAAGAGATAAAAGGAAGTAAAGATAAAATAGCAAAGGAAAAGCTACCAAGTAAATCTGAATTTTTGCAGCCAGCGAATTTGGAGAAGCAATCTAAAGTAAAAGTTTAGATATTTTTGATGCAGTCATTTCGACATATAGTAGGCTAAAATTGGAGCAATAACGACCAGAACAAGACAACAACATTTATCCAATCTCCTATATTTTAGGAAACAAATTTGATTTGTAAAAGGAGTCCAGTTACTTGCCTTCTATTCCAATATTTCGACCTAGGGTCTTCTAAACACCTATTTTAATCATTGTTAACATGTTCTTGTCTCTCCACAATTAGTCCTTAATATTATTCATCATAGAAGTCATTCAAAAGAAGAAAGATGACAGTATGTATCTTTATTTTAGTTTATTTCTTTCTAGTATGAACTAATTTTCCCATAGCTTGGGTGTTGCATATGTATAATCTTTGAATTCTATTTTCTTTTATCTAAGTTTGTTTGGGAAAACCTTTTTAAATTGATTATAGCTTCTTAACCATATATTTGTTTTATGTGCTTTGATATATTGCATATCTTAATTTTGATCACGTTAGGATTGTCTTAATAGTAGTTAGATGGTCAACTAGAAGGGGTGTCGTCTAATTATTGAAACATCACATAAGCGTCTAGTGTGCGTTAGTAATCCGGAAGGGCTTCCCTAACTAGATAGTCATTAGGGTTTGATATTTAATCACCGATCATTGCGCATGGTCCCCTTACCCAAGTCCACTGATAATTGTTACGTCGCCTCTTAAGTCCACCCAAAAGGGGGTTAGGAGAAATATATAATCCTGACTACTTATCTAAGAGCTTTAATCACCCTTATTAACTAGTAGAAGAAATAGAAGGATTAGTGCATACTAGCAAAACCTGAGTTATACTCTCTCATCTTATTCTTACATCTTTTATTTACTGTTTTGTCTTTAGTTTAATTAATCATATCTCCTCAAATAACTCATTCATATTTATTTTTCCTGTCTTTAGATATTAATTACTACGCTTTTCTGTTAATCCATTCCTATAACACACTAAGTCCCAGAGAACGAATCTTTACTTATAGTTATGACTTGCGTACGACCTGTGATACTTGTAGTGAGTACCATGCTCGGTTAGGGTGTTTAGTTGCATCTTTATTTATCATTATTTTATCACGCCCTAGCTGACACCACGATCCTACCATTTAACATAAGTACAGAATATAGCTTTAGCTGGGAAATCTGTTCTCGCCTGGACAAATTTGTTAAATACGACCTCGAATTTACTATAGAAATCCTTTGGTGAAATATATTTCAATATCTCACAAACTGATTTTCAATTTCCGTTTGATTTTATGAATGATAATAATATATGCATAATTTGTGAGGAGGTCATCAATCATCCTCTATTTTTTGAATCTCCAAGATGAGGGAATATCATCATAAGATAATATCATAGATGAAGTAACCTATGCTAACTACTTATTGTTATATAACCAACTTTTCTCTTCTGCTTCATGCACTTTATGTTTTTCAGGAACCTTTTATGCTCCAGATACTTCTCATTCTCCAAATATCTAATATTTTTATACGTTGTAAGTGCTCCAAACACCTTTAATACTTCAAGAAAGTGTGTTCATCAAGAACATTACTATCAATCAAAGAATCGTATCATGTATCATGGAGATTTCCTTATCCTAGTAAACTTTTTAATAGTTTCCAAAATGTAAAACCCTAACGACATTGTATCCACTATACGAGGACATCTTCCCATTATTTATTATAGGTTTTTGCGTGAACCTTGGTGATACAGGTAATGTCATAGATATAATATTTGGAACAGAAAAAATGTCATAGGTATAATAATCTTGAATGAACATTTATTTATTTGTCGACAAATATTCAACACTTTAAGATTTATGATCCTCTTTATTCATTTTCAGACATAGTGAAAGAAAATATATCAATCCCATAAACCTTCTCACATTTTCATATATTTTTCTAGATAAATAACTTACATGGATTTTCTATATTCAGGTACAAAACCTTGGTCTCTTCGAGGACTATTACTTCCTTTTATAAGTAATGGATGTGCTAACATTAGCTGGCTCAATAAGTTCTCTCCGTATTACATGGATGTGCACATTCCACGGTTGTTACGATTTCAGCATATAATAAGGGGTTTTCTTCTTCGGGGAATGGTATATTTTAAATCGACAAGTCAGCCACACTTCATGCCTTGATTATATGTATTACAGGTCTACCACGCTTCATGGGTTGGTTAGATACATTACAAGTTTACCGTGCTTCATGCGTTGGTTAGAAAAATTACAGATCCACCACGCTTCATGTGTTAGTTATATTCATTACATGTTTACCACGCTTTATGCGTTGGTTAAAGGTATTATAGATTCACCACACTTTATGCGCTGATTAGTATTATTCTAATCTCACCACGCTTCAAGCGTTGGTTAAATTCCTTCGTTGACATACTTGTTATATATCCTTCTAGGGCAATCATCTATACATGAGCGTTAACAGTAGATTATTGGATTTTATGATATTCTTTGTGTCCTATGAATGCATTTGGTATATTATCTGCAACACTTTGCAAATGACTATTCTCTTGAGCTTAAAGTTTAGGTTATTTATTTCATGGATAGAGATGAGAAAATAAATTTTATTCTTGCTCGCTCCTAGTGTGTGATATTAATTCAACACTAAAGAAGAGAAGCAACAAACCGCAGGTGTACAAGTCATTCCAAGTAATAGATAAATAATACAGGGATTGCGAGATTAAAATTAAGTGTTTAAAAGGAATAGTAGAAGTATTTGTGATAGATAAATAATAAGAGATATGTGTTTTGTTTTTCATTAACAAAATACTAACACAAGACTTGATATTAAACTAAGATTAAAACTAATTTAAACTAAAGACGATTACTTAACGTGAGAGGTATACTTGAGTCTCGCTAGGAAATCACCTAAGTTCACAATCTAATGCATTCGTATAAGGGTAAAGTAGGTATTTGATATTAAACGGGACTCTAATATCTTCCTAACTCACGTTACGGTAGACTTAGGAAGATATTCTACGGTATTACTGACCCCGTCAGGGCGACTATAAGCTACTGTCGAATAATTAAGATTATACCCAATTGGCTACCTGGCTAGTTAAGGCCGTCAGGCTCAATGACGAACATTACGCGTCTCTATCCTAGTTTTGTAATTAAACCCCCTCTTCCGGATAATCGCCACCACTAGCGAATATCCTAATTACTAAAACCTATCTTTAATTTGCGCCTAATTAATGATAGTAAACAAGTGCAATAATAAAGTCAATATGCAAATACGCAACTTAATTTAAATTGAAATAATTCCAACTTAGAAATAGATTAATTTTGAAACTCGGGTTCACCCCCAAATACGAGCTCAAGTATTTAAGGTTTAACTCATAATTAAATAAAGAAAAGAAATACAAATTGAGACATACATAACAATAGGAAAGATATTTGGTGCTGCATTGTTGAAGATTGGTCAGAAGACCAATCTTCTTCTCTTCTTCTTTTCTGCTCCTTGCTCTAAGCGCTTCATCTCTTTCAAAATATTGTTTCTAATGTTGATTAATGATTGATGAGGTCAAAAGGATATTATATAGAGGTATAAAACTGATTAGGTCTAACTTGGGTCTAATTAAGTGATTAAGGGCTCAACTCCGTTTTAATTAATTCGTAACTGTTGTACACCACTATGATAAAAAGGCTTTAACTTTCGCAGTGTAAGTCCAAATCCACGAAAAACAACTTCTCAAATTTCGCTAACTCAAAGGCCCATATTTTTCATTTGAACCACTAAGTCTGAATTTGTACTGTTTGGGCTTGGAAGGGCTACAAGTGACGGCTTTCACATTTTCAAGATTCCTCCACCTTTACTAAATTGATATTTTTCGCTCCTTCAACTCTTTTTATTGATATTGGTGACTTTAAACTTCACTTATTCTCTTCATCTTGATGCCTCCTAGCATTCATATACCTAAGAATTTCACACTAAACACACGAATTAACACACAAAAGCTCTAAAGTACAAATAATTCAAATCCGAAGGAAGAAAGTGCATTATATCAAATTATGACAATAAATAAACTAAGTACAAAATGATGTCTCATAAGGATGTTTTTATCTCACAAAAAGGGAGACATCAATTACATGATATGTCGCGCAATATTTCATGTTGCAGTGTTTCTTCCCTATTAAGGGATAAATTATATCATCAATATAACCCTCTACAAAACGTTTTTTAAAGATATCACCTCTCACATGTTTAAGATATCGAATAATAAAAAGAGAATTAAAACCAATATAAATTTCAAATTCCCGTTGAGATAGTCTCATAGTCATTTCTATTAAAGAATGTTAAACATATGGATAGGAACTTGGTAAAAAGAAATTCTGGTTCTTTTAAGTATAGTCCAAGTGAATTTTTATTATTCAATATATTAATAGTTTCCATGGGTGACTAAGTCGATCATGTCATAATACAAAATTCTTTAGATTGTGATATCTTTGCTATTGCACAATGTGTGTTTAAAAGACTCGAATTTGTAGAAAATACAACCCCGAAGAAATAGCAGGAAACTTTACTATTGCATACTTCTGGTATGACTTTCAGAAAGTAATACAAAGATATATATTGTTACAGCTACTTGTGGTTTATACAAAATATTCATTTCGGAGAATATCCTTAACTTTAGTAAATTTATCTGAGATTTACTTAAAAACATAATCTACTAGTTTATTTCATTTTTGTACCACAAGTTAATATAACTTTTGGATATCTAAATTTTTTAATTTGATCATCCAAATGGTTTAACATACGATAGGTATAAGACCAATATATAGTTTCACTATATCGATAGTATCTATCTTTATCATTTTATGATGACTTTTTTTTTTTCATGATTTTTACCTTTTGTGAAAATTCTTATTATTCTACTTCTGGTGGTAAGAAATTTATTCTTTATAGTATTCATACTATTAATGAATTAAGGGTTGATTCTTTTATAACCTCAATCTCGAATAAAGTTTGGATAATCACAACATCACAAATTGGAAGATATTGTATTTTCTTCAGGTAAACACAATTTTATTCCCTTTCTGGGAATAGTTTTAGTCAGGAAATATTTAATTTATTCGATTTTTGTGACCATGAAATCTATTTTCATAGATATTAAAAAGTTGTTATATTCACTTTAGGGAATGTGACTCCATTGACTTCGGGGAACGAAACTTAGCCAATAGAATGCCAATCGTGATTTTAACTCAACAATCCATTATTTTTCTCGCTTACAAGAAAATATAATTCTAATTTATAATATTTGAAAAACCTTTAATCACGATATTATTAGTCCAGGAATACAATCGTGGCTTAGAAAGTTTGAGACGTAATTTTCCAACACGTTTTCATCTGGAATACTTTATTTATTTTGATATCTATAACCTAAAGTTTTATTGGATAAGAAAATATAGACAACGTTTTTACAAGATATAGAGATATTACACGGGGAGTACTAGTTATGCATGCCATGTAGAAAAATATACAGTTACATATACATATTTGAATAATGCAAATTAGTTTCACAGTTACATATGAATTTAAATAAAATATATTCAATAAATTACTCCCGCTTCTATCTCCGATCAGGTATTCAATATTTTCACTTCATCAACAAAGACTTCATTGATATCTATATAAAGGCCACAAAAAATTTGCATTGTCATCCGGAGCATTATAATCGACATGATTAGTTTTATTTGTCTTTTTCTTTATTTTCATTGATGCTCGACAGAGATCAAATAGATATTTTGGCGTATGTCATGTATGCACCCTATGCCCAACTCCAATACTCGGATAACATTCTGTGTTATCATTTTGTAATGATTTTATTTGTGTCTTTACCATTATTTTGCCACTATTAGCGATGATAGTTATATTTCTTAGTAGTAGTCTGACTGCGCTATGAGACCACTTATTATTTTTTGCACGACCTTAGCCTCTTCTGGAGTTCAGGTTACTAGAATTTCAATTCTAAACATATAAAATATATTGCATATTCTTCAAGAAATATGAATTCATTCACTTCAGAGAATTGTTCATAATAGATATTAAAAATCGTTCATTTACTTCAAGGAATATAATTATATTCTTCAAGCAATGTTGGTTAACTGGTGGGGCGTAAATTATGATTTTATATCAACAGTTTATTATAAAGACATAATATTAACTCGTAATATTTTGTAAAACATCTATTCGCCATATTGCTACTCCGGGAGCGTATTCGTGAAATGCAAACATATTCAACTGGAATTCTTGATCTATATAATAATGATGAAAAAATTATTTTAATACTAACCAAAATACTAAAATATATTATCAATATATAATCTTATGATTTCAAATGAATTGAATAACACTTGATTATTCTATTTTAAATTTTACCACATGGCTCCTGTTTTCTTCATGGTAAAATAAAAAATCGCTCTCTTTACTTATATATTGGAAGATGATACATTTTCTTCCAGAAACATATTTTCATTTACTTCAGGAAATGGTTATAGTTAGGAATACATCGTCTACGTCACTCGCTAATTTCCAACACTAGGTCAATGGTCATAGATATAAAACTGGTTGCATTCACTTCAGAAAATGCAATTTCATTTCCTCCGGGGAACAAAAATAGCACAGTAGAACGTGAATCGTGATTTTAAGTCATCAGTCCATAATATATTTGTGGTATAAATTTTAGAGACTAAATTATCTAATACGTATTCATCAGGAATACTTAATGTATATAAATTTAATTAAAATATCATACAAAATAAAACTTACATGTTTATTAAACTCCAAATGAACACTAGGTATATAGTAAAACTTTCACGAATGAACAAAACAACCTTACTATACTGATCCATTTTCTTAAAGAAAAGACAAATCCTTTTTTTTCATTTATCAATGCTTTATTTTTACTTTATTGATAAATAATATTTGTTAACAAACTTCCACACATATATGAATATTTCATATTATATGTAAAAACACCTTTGTAAATCTTACCTTGAAATATAACTTTGGCGAAGGTACGTGCCAGAGATCTTGTATTGATGAATATGCTTCTAACCACCAAACGTGTTACCTACCTCCTCCAAGACTCCAACCCTTAAAAGTCGAGCGGATTCGTTAGTATTTTGTTTCTTAAAATAACTAATAAGTAAAAATACATGAGAACGATTTTCCTAAATATCTGGATCTATACGAATAATGTAGAGACTCGTGCTAATAACGTGTTATAAACTAAGATAAGGCAAACAAAGAAGTAAAGTATAAACTGATTTCTTTCATTCAACTACTATACAAGACAATGATATGAAGGTAATATATCTATAGGATATATATGACTCTTCATATTATACAATAAATGCCCCCATAAAGTTGGAAATGTGAGAGGTATAGGGATCCAAAAGGACATCCATTTATTATTTACAATATTAATAAAGTTTTTCCTTTGACCTGAAAGTCATGTAAAAACAATATAATTTTATTAAAAACTATATTAAAACCAACACATTTAAGGACAATTTGTTAGCATGTGTTTTTATTCTCTCTTTCAATTAGCGGATCTTTTCAATACATGTTTATTGTATCGTGTATTGAGATAAATCTATTGTAATATATATCTTGTATCTTTTAATATATTATTTTATGTTTCAAAAAAATCACTAAATGTTGGTAATAAGAATATGTGAAGAAAACCACGACCTAATAATTTTAAAATTGACGGTGATACTTCTTTTACTAATAAATGTGCAACTTTGGCTTCTATTACTAGGAGCTTTGAAAGGAAGATTTTGGATGCCGAAGCATGTCTTTTTTTGCAACATAATTAATTATAGAAGCAATGAAAATCCAAAAAACTACTCAAATGGCAGTTAAATACTCAAATAAAATAGTCATCAGAGAAAATGATTATGAGATGATAATTAAACAATTAATTGAAAACAATCTCATTTAGGTTTTAAATATCTGTAATATTGTTAAACATGTTTATTTTGCTGTAAAATTTTGTAAGCCTATATAATTTTTGTTAGAAGGGGTTGTAGTCTGATAGTTAACTGGACTACCAAACTCTAACTATCTTTGTGTCAGGGTTGGTTAAAGTTCATGTAATTCTCTTTAATATATATCTATGATATTTTTAATAAAAGAAAAAAGAAAAGAAAAAGGTATTTGCTCTAAAATTTTGAAGGTTTATGGAATATAATAATCAATGAATTTTGAAATGTTTCCCTTTCCCATATATTGTACAAACAAAAACAACAAATTATAATTTATTAGAGTACCATATTTCTGTTTTTAATTTGTCCCTACCTTTTTGACTTGAGAATCTGAGAGAGCTATAGATGAAATGTAGAGTATCTTCTGAGAGGCCTCTATTGGGAGCAACTATATACATAAAAGCTAATACCCGGTATATCCTTTTTTTTATTTCCTTTCATTTGCGATTGTAATACCAATTCTGGCACATACGCAAAGCACCTACACAAATGCTTTAATCCCAACATGTAACAAAAAAGTTTATTATTTATATATAATTAAAGAAGTTGAAAAAAAATTCTTTAAGTATCAGAATTCAATTTAAATATACTCAAATTTTTTTGTGATAGTAGTTAAGTATTGTCTCTCTTAAACTATTTAAAATTATCATCAAATCGACATCCTTTTTAAAGAAAATATTTACCAGGATAATACAAAACTGCTCAATCAAGCAGATAATAATGTAGAGAGGGGCAACATGTTTTAGTTTCTAATTCCAGGTTGAAACTATTTCTTGAAAAGTTAAGGTCAAAATAGAAAGGTCTTTTTTCTTTTTATCTAAATTTACCCACATTGAGGAATCAAGAAATACAAATTAAAATGGGTTTCATAAATGAGAAAGTTTTGGGACTATGTTTCGTTTTTTTACCAATAAATAGATAAAATAAGAAAAGTATATAAAGTAAATAATGGATATTAAAATATAATTAAGTATAATGCAATATAATAAATAATACCACATAAAACTTGAGAACAAATTACCAGTCTTTTATAAGTTGTCAATTCTAAAAAATATCTTTGATAGTGGTATTTTTTATTTCTAACACCATTCATCATTTATTTGATTTCTCGACTTAGTTTTTAAAATATTCCTAACTGAAAATATATGTTCAACATAGACAACAGTTACTAGTAATGGCAATGTTAACTTCACAAACAAGTAGAGTAAAGTGTTCGCATATTGTCTTTTTTTTGTATTTTTTTATGAGATACATCTTTATGTGTTTAACATGCTAATTGTTGCTACATTACATGATTAAATATCTCTATATTTGCAACATGTCATTTGTTACTAGTTGAATCATCTCAAACATGATTATCCTTGTCATAAAGAAATTCATATGTGTTGATTACTCCCTAAGTTATAACGTGTTATATGGTTTTCTTTTGCAAAAATTATCAACTAAAAACTTATTTCTATGCTTCATTAGATCATCTTACATGTTAAGAGTCAAAACATCCAATAATGTCTTACTTGCATAAACATGCATTCTTTCACCTTAATTATATGTGTGCACATTTACTATTAACACACTCCTATTTCTATGTGATTATTTGGTTAAGTACAAGACATCTCTTGATAGTATTAGTCATACACTTAACCCCTCTAAATATGAATAATACATCGTTATATATTTTCACATTTAGGAACACATCACATGTTTTATCTTGTGCCTACATGAGTTGAAAAACCTTTTTATCGTAACTCACTTTAGGTTTATCTTTGACGCATACGATGAACTACATTATTTGTCACATATATATGCATCTAATTCATCTTTTAGTGAATTTATCAGTTAAAATTAATATCATGATCTTGTTTCTTCCTATCTTTTACATGAGTTTTATATACACACTTTACTTGATATATCTTTGTGTTTATTGTCATGTTTCTTTTGAGTTTTACTAACATTCATTGTCAGATCTCTTATTGTATAATTATTGTGATGGAAGATCATCCATTCAAAAGTTTTAATTGCATCCTAAGTGCCTCTTCTTCCTGAACTGAAAAATGTTAAGGTGTTTTTCTCACAAGAAACAATATGCAGTAATCTGTGTAAAACTCTCAAAGAAATAAAATAAAAATCGGGCCCTTTGGTAACATTCTTACCGAATTTAGTGAAATCGGTATGACGTTTTAGCTAGAAAAATGGTACAGCGTTTCCCATATCTTGCGATGTTGCTTCTCACTTTTCGAGTTTATATCCTTTTAAAAAAAGATGACATCTGAATTAGAACCGTTAAAGACAAATGGTATAATGTTTTTTAAGCAAAATAGTATAACGTTTTTAAGATAGCTTTTAATCCTTCTTCATAAAGAAATTGGGACCATTATTGCCATATAATATCATGTGTTTCGAATACACTCTTACGGTCGACTACAAACTTTCTTACAACTTCATTTTGAAGAAATATCATGCATGATAGTTTTCAATCAGAGCGTTGGATCATAGGATAAGTTTGGAGAAGGTACGCTTACGTAGGCTTATTTATCTTGACCTCTTTTGCCATAATTTTATATATCATTGGCTCACTTTGACCTACAAATTTGATTAATATCTCGTGTCCAACAACTTTCATTAATAAACATTTTTCGTCCGAGCAATAGATCATTATGTTAATCCATAAAGATAGAAGCAGTCACTTGTGTATACCACCTTAATCCGGATCCTGACAAAAAACAGTAATACCGGTTTTGAGAAAAAACGGTATCCTGTTTTCTCTTTTTCTGCAGTAATAATAGAATAATTATGATCTTTGGAAGCTTGTTAAAAATTGGTCGAATTGTCACACAACTTTCAAATTAAATATGAACAAACCGAAGAAAAAAAATTAATTGTGGGTCGTGTAAAGCATCAAAATTGAGTACTATGTAGAAAATTCTTCTTACATTTGAATCCTTGGAAATTATGTATGTTCCACTCTAAACCATTCTTTATAACTCACGGCTTCTCCTAATAAATCAATTCTAGTTTATTTTTTAATTTATCCTTGTACATGATATGAATCTCTTATATTTACTCAATTACAAGGATGCATTAAGTGATACCACTCCCAATATCACAACTATAATTTTTTTTTCTTTTACAGATTCTTGATAGGAATTACGGCATTGCAACTTTTCGACCATGATGATATGTCTCTGAACTTAAAAGATATATGCATGAAGGCCTCAGAAAGAAAAAATGGGTACTCATGGTTTTCATGGGCATCGCCATTGCCGCTCAACAAGAATACACCATTGGGCTCGTATGTTGTTTTACGTATCTAAGATGGCACAACGATGAATTGGCTTCGATATGGAGAATGAATAATTTTTTTTTAGCGTAGATGGTGAATGTGTTATTGGGTTGAGTATTGTGGAGTTTTAATAATTTTCCTGGAGTGGGATTCATGGAGTGGAGTTTTTATAATTTTGACAGAATGATAAATGTGATGTGTTGGAAAGAATGATTGAATAAAATGGTGTTAGGCAGAACTACGAATATGATGTTGGGTTGAGAGGACACCAAATAATGACAAAATATTGTTTGAGATCAAGGTAATAATTTATAACAGAATGCAGCAAGGGCCTTAAGCATGGAGAAAGTTTTTCCATAAGAATGTTATGGTGGTGGATACTTTGGTAAAAACCTACTACTTGAATCTTCATAAGGCGAATATAAAAAAAAGTATTTTGATGAAAGGTGTTTATAGAGCATGAAAATTAGGCTACCACTAGCCTCAGTACCATGTTTGGCCCGAGGATATGAACATAACCAAAACGCAACAACATATACACATATGTGTAGTCAGAAGGAGATGAGAGATAGTGATATCGTAGTATACATGAAGAAGGGTAGTTGATGTGGTACCTTATTCCCGAGGACAGAGTGAGAAGTGTCTTCATAGTATTTATGAAGATCTTGATAAAGGTCCTAGGGTATGCTAGCTTTACACAACCTTCCTAAAGCAAGAAACTAGGTCATGACCAAAGGGATATGCGCTCCTGAAGGCATTCTGACACTAAACATTACTCCCTCCGTCCCAAAAATAATGTCCACATTACTATATATGGTGTCCCAAAAATAATGTCCACTTATCATTTTAAGACAACTTTTTCTACTTTTTTCTTTTATTACCCCTACTTTTCTTTTAATTTATAATTATTTGAATTATTATTTTATACTTGATTGCATTTTCCTAGGCATAGGAATAGGTGTGCATTATCATTAATGATGACATTTATTAGGGGTATTTTTGTACATTTAGGGTTTAATAATGACATTTCTTAATCTATGTGAAAATGCTAAGTGGACATTATTTTTGGGACGGAGGGAGTAGAATTTTTGCTATCGGGGATTACTTAACCTGAGGAGAATATAGAGACTTAAGTCAAATTTTGATTAATCCTAACCATTTTAGAAAGAGAAGCATTAATTTTTAGAGAAAGTAATCAGAGATCATGTTTATGCTGGAGCGGAAGGTATTTATAGATGTCGATAGATGCACAAAAAGTTGTCCAAACACAATATAAGCATAAGGCTGGTGCGCAGCATAATCTTGGGAAATTTACTCTGTTGATGTGTCATATATCTTCATGATGCTTGAACGCATAACTCATCCTTGAGAGATTGGCTCAGATTTGAGATTTGACTACTCTCTTCCTTGAGCATCTATATACTAATCCGACAGCGTAGCATAAGTCATCAGCTTTAAGTGTATTAGGATAATACTGTGTGAGGCCAAGTATTAGCTTTATGTTTTAACTTATCAATACCCCTTTTGAATTAGGGAGATCAATATCTTTTTCAGATGTGATCGAAAGGAATTCATCACCGTTGCTCTTTTTAGCGTATATGAGGCTAAAATTTTATGTCGGTGTTTCTTCAGATGTGTTTGAACCAAGAACTGCATTGGTCTATACTTATGAGGTTGGCAGCCAAGTTGGTATTGGTCTTACAAGATTTTTCCCTGAAAACTGTTGATACTAAATCTAAAAGTGCACCTTTAGGAGGGTTCCAACAATGGGGAAAGGTTAGCCAAATCTATATCAGGCTTTGAAAAGTTATCTTTCTAGGTTGCTGAGGATATATCAGCCTTTTAGATAGCTCTATTTGCCGAGCCTACGTCTTTCTTTCAAATAACTTTGTTTGCCTAGACTTCGTCGGTCTTTTGAATAACTTTGTTTGCCGACGCTATGTTGTTCTTATGGATAAACTCTATTTGCTGAGACTACATCGGTCTTTTGGATAACTTTGTTTGCCGAGGCTACGCCGTTCTTTTGGATAACTCTGTTTGCTAAGGCTACGTCGTCTTTCAGAGAACTCTATTTTGTTGAGGTTACATTGGTCTTTCGCATAATTCAGTTTTGTCGGGGCTACGTCGGTATTAGAATAACTTTGTTTGCCAAAGCTACGTCAGACTACTATTATGGTTCATATGGACTTTGGCTCTACACTCTTCTACTAAAAGGCAATTAAAATCTTATGGGTAAAAAATACCCCTATAGTATATATAGGGGATTCAACGCTCCATTTCAATTCATTTCATTTCCTTTTTTCCAAATTTTCCTCTCTTTCTTTCTCTCCTCTTTAACCAATTTTCAGATCTCTCTCTCTCTCTCTCTTCAAGCCATTTTTTCAGATTTTCGATATCTTTTTTCAAAGTTTTTCCATTTTTGTAGCATTTTGAGCTCCATATTTGCAATATCTTCAAACTCCATTTTAAAACATTTAAAGCTCCATTTTTGCATCGCTTTCAACCCATTTTTGTAGTAATCAATGATTTTGTGTAATACTTAGTGATTTTGTGTAATACTTACTGATTTTGTGTAATACTTAGTGATTTTGTGTAATATTTTGTGATTTTATGTTGCCGAAGTGATTTTGTGTAATACATAGTGATTTTATGTTAATACGTATTGATTTTATGTTAAACTTAGTTATTTTGCGTAATACTCAATGATTTTGTGTTATACTCAGTGATACTAAGCGATTTTGCATTTATACTCACTGATTTTTTGTTATACTCAATGATACTCAGGAAATTTGCATTAATACTCAGCGATTTCAAATAATACTCAGTTATTTCAAAAAATACTCAGCAAAATCACTACTCAGTGAATTCGCCACATAAATTACTATTCGAAGAATTCACCAGTAAAAATCTAGCCAAAGAATTAACCAACAAAGTCACTACTCAATGAATTCTATGAGTACTCAGCAAAATTCACTACTTAGAGAATTCACTTAGTATTGCGCAAAAATCACTAAGTACTAACATAAAAATTGAGTTTACACAAAATCATTGAGTATTAATGCAAAATAGGTGATTATCATTGACTATAACACAAAATGACTAAGTATTATGCAAAATCATTAAGTATAATACACAATCACTGAGTATTGCACAAAATCACTAAACATTACACAAAATGACTAAGTATTAACATAAAATCACTGAGTGATACACAAAATCACTGAATATTATGCAAAATCATTAAATATTGACATAAAATTATTAACTATTACACAAAAATCACTGAGTATTATGCAAAAACACAGAGTACTCGAGTTTTCTTGAGTTTTCTTCATCATCCATCTTTACTCGAGCTTAAAGTTTCCGTGACTGTTGTATTGCTTCTTCGTCGAACGAGGAAAGTATTATTATTTTTTCGTGACTGTCGAGCTTAATGTTTATTTAATATGTATAGTGACTAATAATAGATAGTGGGAAAATAAGTTATAATATTAAATCTTTTTTGTAGTTTTTTTGTAGTCCTTAGTAAGAAAAGTAGATAGTTGAGGTATGGTTTGGTTTTAAAAATGGTTTTTAAGAGCCGTTGGATAAACTTTTTAAAAAATAATGATCTTCAAAAATATGAAAATATATTAGAATAATTATAATTTGTTTTAGATATGTAAACAGTGAGTTAATTAATTATCATTAGGGTAAAGCCCTCCCGTGGCCCTCTATCTATACCCAAAGTGCACGGGCCGCCCCTAATCTTCAAAATTGCCCTTTTACGCCCCATATCTTCACCTTTTGTGACACCGTTAGCCCTTTTTTCATTTTTCCGTCAGTTGACCGTTAGTCAATGCCACATGGCGCCACGTCACTGCCACCTTAGCGCCACCTCACCGCCTCTGTCTTCTTCAGCATCGTCCCTAACCAAAAAATAACTTTTAAATGTTTGAAGGTTTGAATGCTTCAAACCTTAAATGGAGGAAAAATATAAAAAACTAAAACCATAAACCTTTCTACCTATTCTTCTAACATCCCACAAAACCCATTCTTTAATTTCCCAAACCATAGAAAATTCCACACGAGAAAGCTCTTAAAACATACGAACCCAATTTTCTATAATGAGGAAGTATTAAATTATTAGATATACGAACATGGATTATACCCAATTATACAAAAATCATCAATCTGAAGAATAAAATTAGAAGATTTGAAAAACAGATCATTCAACATAAAATTGGTGAATCTTTGTTGAAAAGCATCGCTAAGATTGGAGTGGCTTGGGCATGAAACCTCCGTCGATGGTGGTGGCGCTGCGTTTCACCGAGGGATGGCTCTCGATTCAGATCTCGCCGGAAAATTGACAAGTTGTTGTTCATTCTGTTATGCGTCTATTAACTACGGGTTGTTTGAGTACTAAAAGGGATTTAAAGCGTTTCAGAATATCTGTTGATGATTTCATGGACATTGAAGGTAGAATAAGTTTTAAAGCATCCAAAATGTTGAAGACCAAGTGCAGGTGACATTTGGAAATGTTGAAGAACTTCACGGAGACAGAGATGTGATTGCTTCCTTACCTGTGTTTACCGTCCAATTATAGAGACCAATTTTGCAATTTAGCTTTTGAGTCTATTCAAAAAATTCTGCAACTTTATCTAAATGAATGAAAAAAGTACCAACCTTAAGTCTATCATCGGTAATGTATCGTAAGAGTACTCCATACATATAGTTCTGCCACGTCAGACCATTGGACCTTATCCCTCACAATGAGTAACCGCGAAACGCACTTCAATGTTGAAACTACACCATTCTGGCCAATTGATTTTAAGTGGAGAATTTTGGATAATAAATCGGATAAATAAATGAATTTATTCTTTAAGATTGCGCTATTGATTTTGCCGAGAACGAGAGAGAGGATTGTGGCGAGGGAATCTATAAGGTGGCCAGGAGGATAAGGGTCGGAATCCTCCATTGTTTTTCGGAATCCTCCATTGTTGAAGGTTTGAAGCATTCAAACCTTCAAATCTTCATAGATTTTTTATTTTTTTTTAAGTTAGGGACGATGATGACGAAGGCGGATGGTGCTGAGTTGGCGCTGATGTGGCACTGACGTGGCGCCATGTGGCGTTGACTAACGGTCAACTGACAAAAAAATGGAAAAAGGGATAACGGTGTCACAAAAGGTGAAGATATGGGGCGTAAAAGGGTAATTTTGAAGATCAGGGGCGACCCGTGCACTTTGGATATAGATCGAGGGCCACACGTGGACTTTACCCTTATCATTATAGTTTGTAGGTTACTCTACCTAATTAATGTCATATATATATATATATATATATATATATATATATATATATATATATATATATATATTATTATATTATATTTTTAAAGATGTCTTAGGTGTTATTAGCAATCAATTATATATTTTGCTGATCATTGAATATTACATTTTCCCTTCCGTTCATGTTCCAAAGGGTCACTTTTAGTGTATTAGCTTTTGCACAACGAGTAACGCATAAAAACCCATGAATCGTGATAATATATAGTTTTGAAAAGAAAAAAACAGCGGAAAACTATGTGAATATGGACACTCTTAGGAGTCACTTCTCCAAGTTAGGCATAGGTTAATTTGAGTTACAGTGTAATAGTCTAACTTTTTACCCGTCCAAAAAAAAAACGCACCATGATATGTAGGTCGTACCTTTTCTTCTCACTATGCTTGCTCTTCTTTTTACTACTAAAGGCTTGTTCATATAATTGCAAGTTGATCAATTTTATTACCATTAATGCTTGTGGTTGCTGGCTTATTCTCTTTTGTGTCTTGATAGTAACTCTTCCATTTTCGACCAAAAGAAAAAATCTTCCATTTACTAACCTCTCCTGTTCTGTACGATACGGATAGAGATATCCACGCCATGCTTATCAATGGGTTCACTCAGTTTCAAAGCGACATGAAAAAAAAAAAATTATAAGCGTTTGGACCAAAAAGAAAAAAGAAAATAGAAGTCCTGTCAGAAAAGATTATAATAATTATTTTTAAAAATAAGAATTATTTATCCAAACGAATTTAAAAACTCTTTTCCCAAACACCCCTATCCAATCCATTTTTCTTAATAAAGATCGAATATAAAATTTAACATTACAAGTAAATTAGTGCCCGTTTGGAAGTGCTTTTTTGGAGAAGCACTTAAAAGTGCTTTTAGCATTTTAAGAGTTTTTTTTACCTTGAAAAGCACTTTTCTGAGAAGCACCAGATATGTGCTTCTTAAAAAAAGCACTTTCAATAATTTTAGATTTTAAAATTATTTTTAATAATTTTTTTAAATTTTGAATTTTATTCCAAAAGCGCTTTTTTACTCTAAAATAAGCACTTCCAAACGGGCCCTATCTAGTTTACCTTTAATTTTTTCTCATGCATAGTATATAAACTGCATTAATAAATAGCAAAACACACACCACCATGCATGTATCAGCCACTACTCCATTTATTTTGAATTTTGAATTCGATCATATATATTCATCTCAGACTCTTAGTTGCTTTACACTGTGTTTGCTTCCATTTTCTCACCCACGTAAGTATTTCACACATCACCCTATTTTCATCTCTATATACTTCGTTTACTAATTAGGGTTTGTAATTTTTAAGTTTCCGAATTTCTGCATTTTTACCCATTCATATGCTTGTTAACCAAGTTATTATTCGTATGAGGAACTTATTTACACATAGTTTTACATTCATTTTGTTCTTTTTGTGTGTTTCCATTTACGATAATGTCAGGTAATATTATCATGCGAATGGGTTGTGTTTTTTTGTTACACTTAGTGATTACGGTGTGTATACTCAGCGTTTTTGCAAATGAATGAATGAATTAAGTTGTTTCGTGCATACTCAGTGAATATATTATTTATACTCAGCGTTTATGCTTGCATCATTCGTTCGATTGTGTAACAAGTATTACTAAGTTATTTGCATGCATTTTCATCAGAGTTCATCCATACTCGTTAAGAAACATTAATTTTATAATATTCACTGACTTTATCTAATACTTGTATAATACTCAGGGTTTCTATCTAATACTCAGTGATTTACAGTACTCGTAGAGTATTGTAATCAGGGTATTTGGAATACTCAGGGTTAGAGTCTATACTCATGACCCAATACTAAGTTTATGGTTTAATATTACAGTTTGTCCATTCTGAGATTCAATGAACTCGGATGTCCTCGTCGTGTTCAAATCCAGTGTCGTTCAAATTTTTTTGCTTTTTTTGCATGAGTTGTCTGATTTCAACTCAGGCAAGAATATTATGGAGGATTAATAGGTTCATTTAGCGGGGCATGTCGATTTTCTTATACTATAGGTGAATACAAAGATTCTCAATTAGATAATGACAATAATTTCCTCATGTTTAAGTGGATTTTGTCACATGGTGAGCTTGAGAAGATGGAGATTAGTGATTCTAATAATCACGTAATCTTGGTAAATCCCCTATCTTATGCCAAGTCTCGGGTTGGTATTCTCATAAGTATATCATGTCACTATTCAGTTTGTATCTCATCGAGCTCAACCTTCTTCATATTTCTCTCACGATGCCAAGGATTTGAGGAGTGATTTATGGAAATTTGGTTTAAAAATTGCCAGTCAGTAATTATTTGGTGGTGATGAAGAATTCCTCTCTATTGTTTGTAAAAAAAAGCTGTTGTTGACAAAGGTTTTTTAAATTTGATTATAGAGTAAATACATCCAATACCCCCATCAACTATGGCCAAATTGATAGTTTACCCCCACTATATTTTTTGGTACTGGATGCCCCTTGAGTTTAATTTTCGTGTCTCCTTAGCCTTTTTTATTAGAAACCGTTAAATATCATCGTTAAATGGTCAGGTGCAGGTCATGTGCTCTATTTTTTATAAATTAAAAACTCATTTTTCTGATTTGATAAACATTACCCAATAATTAAAAAGGGCAAAAGTGGTTTTTCATAATCCCTAACATATATATACACCAAATTAAAACAAAAATAATATAAAATTAAAACAAAATTCTTCTCCTTCTCCACCATCACCGTTAATACCACCACCACCTTCTCCGACAACACTGTTTTGTGGGTTCCGCTCTCTCTCTCTCTATCTATTTCCCGAGTAAGTGTGGGTTCTGATCAAATAGACACCACATAAATCAGAATATTGTTAGTGTGGAACCCCAAGTTGTTCCGATCAATGAACTGGTGACGACTGAGGAGCCACCCTCTCTTGTTTTACTTTTTATAGTTTTGATTTGATTTGATTTTTGTTGATAAACAGAAATTGCAACTAAGATCTGCTGTCAAAGAGAAATAGAGGATGTAGTTGCTCAAATATGTAGTAAGTATGCAGCGAAACTGCAGGAAGCGGAAGCGGAAGCAGAATATGTACATAAAAAAGATGAAAGAGATACCACTCTCAAGAGAGTTTTCTTAAATAAAATTTTGGCTGATATTGTTAGATCTAAGTGCCTTGATCTCAGGCATTCTAACACCATCTCTGCAAAACACCAAGGTAAAACTACATTCCCGATTCATATATAATTGATCTAACAAAAACTAACATTCGGTATGTATGGGGTTTCGTGTTTTGCAATTATGCCTACAAGTTTAATGCAACACATGCATCAGCTATCTGCACAATGTTCTTCTTATTCAGTGAGAATGTTATTTGCTCCACCTCCTCAGCTGAATATAAGCTCCTTCTCAAGTGGTGGTGATGGTGGTGGTGGTGATGGTGGTAGTGGTGGCCATCGTTCATCTGCACTGGATTTTTATACTCCTCCTCTTCCTCGTTCATCTTCTGTTGCTGGTGGTGGTGGTTCTTCAGTTTATCAGCAGAATACAACATCTCCTCTACCACAACAAACAGGTGGTCATCGTTCAATTGTCGCTAGTGTAATTTCTTCAGCACCTCCTCTACCACCAAGTTACCGTACTAATTCTTCTTCATCTACAGCTTCAGCTTCTCAATGTCGTTCAGATGAACATTCTCCATGCAATAGTAGTAGACCACAACTTATAACGGAAATAACTCCTTCCACTACAACAAATAATACACAAAGTAGTCTAGAGATGCGTGCTTGAACACTTCTTCATCTCCTTCACATGAGCAAGTGTCTTGGTTCTTCGTGTCATTTTCCTTTACCCTCAACTCAAAATTTTACCAAGCTCTGAGGTTACCCTTGAATGGTTGAATGAAGTAATATTTAGAGTGGAAAACATGTAAGAGAATTGTTTTGCTATGTAGGTATGAAGGATTAGTGGTAGGATAAGAATGAATTAAAGAATTAGGAAAAAATTATTTTTATAAAATTTTGGGTTGATTATTGATTTCTTGAGATGTTGGAATGATTTGGGATGGTTATAGTTGTTAATAATGAATTAAGGATGATTTTGGGTGTGAAAATTGGGTTATTTGGGTGTATTTTGATGGTTGGTGAAGCTTTGGTCGAATTTCTAATGGTGTTTGAAGGCTTGAGAAGAAGAGGCTTAAGGTGTAGGTTACAGCGTGAACACATGGCATTTTTTAACACTAAACCTCGCAGCGCGCACCGGCTAACTGCTGAAAGTACCGGCATGCCGGTCCCATCACTTAGCTTTTTTGACTTGGCGAGAGTAGGTTGACCGTGTTGACGCTTTGGAACGCACCGACAAACCGCTAAGAAGGCCGGCATGTCGTTCACCCTTGTTTGTTGTGTGGCTTCATAACATGTCGATACTTGTCCCTGTGGTCTTCATACGCGGACTAGCAATGATGCCCAAAGGGGAAGGCTAGCCAGTCAGAGGCTCAATGTTTCCGACTCGTTGATCGTGGTCTTCATTTGTAAGACAAAGTTTATTTATCTTAGTCAACCTCTCTTGGAGCTGTTTTATTTGTATCTCGTGGTTTTTAAACGTTCTTCTTCTCCATTTTTTTAACTTCTCCATTTTTTTTAACTTCTCAATAATTTTGTTCCTTTTATTAGTATAATTATTGATAGGAAGGTTAATTTGAGGAATATTCCAACCTTTTTTACAGTTTTCCGGCAATTCTCATAATCAAGCCAAGTAGATTCGAACCTAGAAAATCTAGATTGACGAGTCATAGTAACATCAAAATTTAAGATAAGGAGAGAGTGGTCATATTCTACTGCCAAGGGCACGAAGACTTGCGTCCTCGGGAATAGCTTAATGCACTCGTAAGTAGCCATTGTCCTATCGATCCTTGGTCTTGCATATTTGTCACCTTCCATCATGTCCGTCCATGTAAAAAACACCCATTAGTTTTAATTTACATAAGAGAATTACTATAGATTATTTTTAATTCATCATGGTCTATTCACCCTTTTTAAAGGTGTATCTTAAAAAACATATTGTAACGATATGAATCTTATGGGTGTTAAGTTGTATAAATCTGTTGACTGAAAATACGTCTACGACTGGTATATTAAATGCAGCAATTTACGTGATCTTTTGGATCAATTAACATAACTAGAGTATTCTCTATTACGAGAAGAAATACAAACAATATCAAATTTTGGTTTGTAAACCCTGAGTTATTATTAAAGAATTGGTTTTTTTATTTTTATTAGCTACTTACAAATTTTTTTACCAAAAAGAAGATATAAAATTATTGAAATCTCGAACAAGACAATGGTGTGACAATCTCGTGCTTCGCGTAGCCATGGTTTTGGTGCACCATGTTTAAGAATTGGTCCAAGTTTTAATTTTAATTATATATATGAATTATTTTCTAAAGAAGTTGACAAGAAGCTGACCTGACCGTTGACGAAGTCTTGGTCGTTGACCGTGTCGTCAACTTTTTGGTATTGACCATTCTCGGGGGTTTTTACGTCCATAATCCTTTGTTTAGGCTGATTTCTCCAAATTTTGAGTATTTTTTGTGTTTTCTTGTATTGTTTTGTTATATTTTGATTAATGGAAAATATCAAGTTTAAAATTCCGCTATTGGACAATACAAGATTATTTTTGTGAAAAGTAAAGATGCTCAAATGGTGTTGGAACAAGTTCTATTGGGATTTGATAAAATGACTCATATATGAATGATGTAGAAATACGCCGAAAAGGGACTTAAAGACTTTAACGAAAATTCAACTTCATATTTCGAATCATATTTTACAAGATGATGGAAAGAGAAATATGTTGATTTTTAAAGTTGAAATTGAAGCAATTGTGCATGACAAAAAGTCTGACCATCAAATTAGATCTCAAGCAACAAATTATTTCTCATTGTATGGTTAAGGTTACATCTTTAGAAGATCATATATATGTGTTTAGAAAATTGTATTTGATATACAGACTTTAGAAGTAAAGCATGTTGATAAAAAAAATTGTGTTGATTTTGTTGTGTTCATTACCTCCGTCATATTAGATATTTAGAGATAGGATTTTACATAATCTTGTTAATCCGTGGGTAAGGTATATGAGGCCTTATACTCTAAGGAAATATTAAAACAAGTGTTGAATGCATCTGCAAACTCAGGCAATAGGTTTGTTTGTACGACGGGAGAACATGTGAAAGGCTTCAGGGTGATGAACAGAAGAAAGATACGCAAGAAAAGGGGGCACATCAAATTTGAATGTTATAAATTGTAGAATAAGATCTAGAAAGTTGTCAAAAATGAAAATTGACAAGAAGAGATCTGGTGAAATTGATATTGTACAAGATGACAACGACTAGGAGATTTTGGCTGCTAATACTTTAAACATTGATGGATATCATGATATAATGCCTAAGTCAGGTCTTATTAAGGGAGGTTAGGGGTCGCTGCAACCCTCACTCCCCGGTTGCAGTGAGAATTTGACCTACATTATTTTAGATGAAAATCGTTAGTAAAAGTATATGTTAGTCCCGCAGTCTAAATATTAGCCCCCAAACCAAATATAGGCTTTTGAGCCTAAATCTTAGACTTTTAGTCCACTCTGAATTATGAATTACCCAAAAAAATTAGGCATGCAGGCTTGAACCTTGCATGTTGTTTTAACTTTCCTCATGTGGAAGAAAACCCTGCAACTAACCTTGAATCTTATATTTAAATCTGAGCATTATTTGAACTAAATTGGTATTCACTGTTTGGAATGAGTCATTTGGGTTTGGTGGAATAGCTAAGTAATGCTGAAGATTAGTAATTGTTTGAAATAGAAATATTGTTAGAGTTTGATCTTAATTACATAATTTGTATTGAGATTATTAAACCAAATTATTGTAAATTTTTGTCAATTTAATAACTAATCCTATTAATTCTAATTATATATAATATACATTATTGTATATAATGGGTGTGGAGTAGCGGGATTTAGGACAATAGGATTGAAAAAAATCGAGGTAATTTTAGACTTTAGGGGCGAACTTTTGTTTTAAGACTGGAACGAATATTGACTCGCTGGAAAAAACAATTTTTACTAAAAATTATTCCCCATTTAATCGCTGGGTCCCATGGGGCGGGGTGCTTTTGAGTTTTTTTTTTTTGTTCAAATGCATAATAATTTATAGATAGTAGAAAAGGGGTTACAAGGTTTAGCCCACCCCGGAGGGCTCGGCTTCATTACAAATCAAAATAGCTAACTGGGGAGGGATACAAGCACCCCAATTACCCAACAGAGTGCTAAGAAGCTCCTGTTTGGCAATCCAGTCAGCTGTCCCATTTCTACTTCTAGTTACAAAGGAAAAAGAAGGAGATGATAGTTCAGCAAAATAATAAATATTACAAACTAGGTTTTTAATTGAATGACTCAACACCGGTAACCCTGACGAAAGAGACTTCATAATAGTGGCTGAGTCATTCTCTATAATCACGCTTCCAAAAGGATAATTTGAAGCCATCTCAGTAGCTTTCAAGATCCCCGTGGCTTCTGCCTCTAACACCGAATCTGCCGCAATCTTCCAACTATTACCTGCTACAAATTCCCCATTAGAGTTTCTAACTAAACATGCTATTGCAGCTCCCTTATCGGAAAAAGCTGCATCACAATTAATTTTAAATTTATTTGGTGGAGGTTTTTTCCACTTATCTTTGAATTTTTGATTATGTGGAATATTATTATTAATATGTATTCCAATATCATTAATGTTATTAACTTCCTCTAACTTATCTAGAAAGTTTAAATCGTTAGGGTTTGAAATTTTATAATATTCTTTCCAATTCTCTGTAGCTTTCCTAACTGTATTCAAAGGTTCACATTTTTTTCCACTATAGATAAAATTATTCCTATCTTTCCATATATGCCACATTATAATGCATATAAGTTCAAAAATTCTATCATGATTATCAAACTTTTTAATAATGTTTTGTACATGGTTTAAAATCCAAAGTTCTACATTTAAAGTAGTATCATTATCAGTTTTTAAATTCAAAGGGCTAGTAAACCATACACTTTTTGCCCAAGGGCATCTAAATAGCATATGTTCTACTGTTTCAATGTTATTATCACAAATTTTACAAATATTATTTTTACTACATTTCCGATTAAAAAGATTTTCTTCAGTGGATAAAAGGTTTCTAACCGCTCTCCAAATGAAGTTTCTAATTTTTGGCTGGGTTTCCATTTTCCAAATTATCTTCCAAAGATTTTTATCCCTAGTAAAAGAGGGTGTAGGTTTATCCTTATTCTTAATGAGTTGAATTATAGTTTCATCTTCTTTCATTTTATGGTAGGCTTCTTTGACTGTATATGTACCTTTTTTGCAATAATCAATACATATTTGATCTTCACACGATACCTTTGGTATTATCATTTTTTCTATTTTTTCTTTGATTTCTTTAGGATGGATTTGATTGAGTAAATCAATGTCCCAAGATTTATCATTTTTAATTAATTGATTAACCCAAATAAGATTAGATCTTTTTGGCATTATTGATTTTTTCTCATTACAAATCCAATTATGTTCATAGATATTGATGTCACAACCATTGCCTAGTTTCCATTTTATATTATTTTTAAAAATATCTCTACCTATGAGGATACTTCTCCATCCCCAAGAAGGTGAGCTTCCAATTTTAGCTTCAAGAAAACTACAGTTTCTGAAATATTTCCCTTTTAGTAGTCTATAAAGAAGAGATTCTTTTTTATTTATTAAGTTCCAAGCTTGTTTGCCTAACAAAGCTTTATTCATTAGGTGTAGGTCCCTAAACCCTAATCCACCTTCAAATTTAGATATAGTGAGTAGGTCCCACTTAGCCCAATGTATTCTTTTTTTACCTTTATCACCCCACCAAAAGTGGGCAATAATAGAATGAATTTTATTTATTATATTCTTAGGAAAAATAAAGTTAGACATTATATAGTTAGGCAAACTTTGGATGACTGCTTTTATTAAGATTTCTTTACCCCCTTCAGAAAGGAAAAGGGTTTTCCAATTTTCAACCTTTTGTAGGATTCTATCTATTAAAAATTGAAGATCTTTAGATTTATTTCTACTCCATTCAGTTGGAAGTCCTAAGTAGTTACCTAGGTTGTTAGTTCTTTTCATATTTAATCTTTTGGCCATTACCTAGGGTGCTTTTGAGTAAATCTTATGTAAATTAATCGTTTATGTGCATGTTTGTTTAGGCATATATACCAAGTTTAACTCATAAAAAATAACTTGCGAATTTAATAAATAAAATAAAGAGTAAATAACACTTTTGCCCCCTGTGTTTATACCCGATTGACAGGTTGCCCCCTAACTCTTAAAATGCGCCTAGATGCCCCCCAAGATTTGTTTTTGTGACCCGTTACCCCCTACTGCGTGTTCCGTCCATTTATCACCGTTAAAAGTGACGTGGCAATTCCACGTCACAATTTTTTTTTTTTTTTTAAATCCAGGTGTTAATTGCGTTTTTAATTAACTTAACCCTTATTTTAACAAGGGCAAGATGGGGAATTCACCAATGGCTATCCTATATATACCCCAAAAACACTTTAACATCTTAACTTAACCAAAAACGAAAATCAAAAGGAGAAAAAGGGTTCGGTTTGGGGAAGAACTCGAAGAACACCAAAACCCTAGCTTTCTACAGTAAATCGCGTCGGATCCTCCCAATACCTTCAACGTTGATGCCGATGTCGCCCCTTAAAGCCGATAGCGCTGGTTCTTCTTCGCACTACACTTCTCAAGTCCCCTATTGCATATGCAAGAAACTAGCAAGGCTTCACACCTCTTGGACAGATACGAATCCTTGCAGGAGGTTTTACAGGTGCATGTATTGGGGGTGTTCAATGGATTGCAAGTTCTTCATGTGGTTGGATGAGCCATTGCCGGAGGCTACTAGTTCGATAATTCGAGGGCTTCTATTTAAAGATTCCAATCACTGTCTTGAGAAAGATGCAATGGAGACGAAGATGAACTTGTTGGTCTCTGATTACGGAGATATGATGCTGTTAGAGAAAAAAGCTTTTGCAGATTGGAAGCTTGAACATGAGAAAGTGAATGAACTGAACACACAGTTGGTTGAATTGCAAGAAAAAGAACAAGTTGTCTCAAAAGATTTGAAATTTGAGCGTGTGAAAGTAACTGTCTTGGAGAATGAGGTGCAACGTCTTAACATATCGATGGACACTATATCTCGGGAAAACAAGTTTCTGAAATGGACCTGCTTCATGATTATATTCCTCTTCCTCTCCATTTTGTCTTGTATTAGTGTGTCAAAGAATTAGAATGTTGTTGGAGGTGTATTTTGGTTTAGCCAGAGTGATGCAGCAGGTGGTTGCAACTGATGGTGTTTTGTGTTTGATTGATCATTTTGTTGAAGTTTGCAGCTGTTGGTGTTTTGTGTTTGTTTTATCAGTTTGTTGTAGTTCTAAATCTGGTGTAATGTGTTAGTTTTCAGCTTTGTTTGTAATAGACTGTTTAACTAAAGTTTTTGGTTTTTGTTGAAGTGGATTATGAAGTTATTGCGGTTTGTTTAAGTTGTGTTTTGCTGTGCAATGAATATAGTATGTTAAAGAAACACTTAATGGACAATAGAATCTAATGAAATCTAAAAAAAGTAGATAAAGAAAACAATAAAGTGCTGGCATTACATAGACCATAGCAAAAAAAATATTCAAAGCATCCACTTGTGCACTAGCATACAAAGCACCACAGACCTGCAATAAAGGCCTTACCAACAAAAAAACAGTATTTAAATACCACCTACACCTCATACTAGAAACCCTTAAAAACCACATCCTTGCTGCGTGAAGATCTACTTTTACACAAAATAAAAGTCACAAAACACAGAAATATAAAACACTCAAATCTGCAGAATTCTTCAATCTTTAGCTTCTTTCCTAGTTTTTACTGAAAAACTGGTGGCTGCCTTCCTCATACGAAGTGCTTCAGCAACAGTTACATACTTTGGATCACCCTCTCGCATTACCACCCCCTGTTTATGCTGGATTACGCGCCGCTTTTTCTCTGGTAGTCTTGTGTCTCCTTCCTGGTAGAATGATAAAGAAGAAGTTAAGCATTCTGTAGTATGTAATGGTGTAAAAAAAATCAACACATGGCTAACCTCAGGTAAACTCCTTTTTGATCCTGATTCTGCTGGTGGTTTATCATGTTTGAACCTCACCTACATGGTAAACAAATAAAAGCATTCAATAAAGGTATCTGCAGAAGGTCTTTTTTGCACAATTTTGTAGATCCAGGGGGCATTTAGTCACTGAAATAAAAGTCTAAGGGGTAGTTAGTCAAATCATTATATACTTACCCCTGGGATGTTCCTTAATGAATTCTTCTTTTTTTGCTTAGGGGGGGCTTTCTCCTTTGTTTTGTCTATGCTAATCTGCTCACTTGTTTTCTCATTCTCATTTGTTTGTGCATCCCCAGCATTTTTATGCTTTGCTTTTTCCAATAGTTCTGTTAACTTCTCCATCTTTACCTTCTGCATAAACAAAGTAAGTTATAGGGGGTAAGTAGTCAAGACATAAACAATTATAGGGGGTAAGTTGACAAAACATAATAAGGTATAGGGGGTAATTAGTCATAAACCATAACTTTAAAGGGGGTATTAGTACAAACCTTTAAAATTGATTTAGGAGGATTATTTGTAGTCTGCTGTTTTTGTTTCCCAGATTCATCAACCTGTAATCATTATTCACATAATACAATGTCTTATAAACAATACCTAATGCAAAAAATAGTTTCTATTTCAATAATAATGACCTCTAATGGTGATGTAGGAGCAACAGAAGTATTTCCCTTTTGTGTCCCTGGTTCATCTTCCTCTAAAGATATAGGCATTGTGCTTGAACCTCCTGAAACTGTCTTCAATCCTTGATCCTTAATTCTACTGCTTTGGCGTATTGGTTTTTCCACTGCTTTGTCTGGTATGCGCATCTTTGGTCTGGACTTAGGTGGACTATCAACTACTGGCTCAACTGATCTGTGTACTGGAAAGCGCATCTTTGGTCTGGATCTGTGTGGTGAATTATCACCTGCCTCCTGTGATGTTTGTCCTGGTAAGCGCATCCTTGGTCTGGATCTAGGGGGTGAGTTAACTCCTGAATCCTTTTCCTGAGGTAAGCGCATCTTTGGTTTTGATCCTCTGGTTGCCTTAGCAATTGTTTTTTTCTCTTTGTCTTTCTCACCAATTGTATCTTTTTTTGTCACATTTAAATTTTCAGGCTCAGATGGAGTAGACTGTGGGTTAGAAGGAGCAGAGGGTTGGACTTCTAACTCATCAAACATTTTGTTAATCGTCTCATCTGGGGTCTCATCCACATCTGCATTAACACCAACACCCCTACCATCAGCTACACCATCTTCCATAACTTCATTGTCACCAACACCCCTACCATCAGCTGCACCATCTCCCATAACTTCATTATCACCTTGAATATCCTCCAATCCTACTGTTTCCTGTTCTGTAGTACTTAAATTTGCCTTACATGACCTTTTGTTATGGCCTTCTCCCTTGCAAATTGCACATTTATGTGAAGTACCTTTCATTAACATCTTTTGAACACCTTCAGATGTTCTTTCTTTCCTCCACTTTTTAACCTGGTCCTCATCTGCCTCCTTAGTTCTTGCCCTTTTGGGTCTGCCAACCAACTTAAAAGCTACTGGAGGTTCTACACTTACAGGCCTTGTACTAGGCCACATCTTTGGTCCATTTATAGGGTATATCATTGGTGTATAAGCCTTCATATACGTCAGCTTTGAGTAGCATTCGTGGACATAGTTTTCTGGGTCTTTACCTATGTATTGAATACTCGCTATCGCATGAAAGCAAGGTATCCCAGATAGCTCCCACCTCCTGCAGGGACAGCTATTTGTATCTAAATCTACAGCATACGAATCTGTTCCAAGGTTCCTTACTTCAAATTTCATTTCACCGCAAAACACTGCATGCCACTTTCCACTGTTTGTTTTACCTTTATTCACCAACTTCCTAACCTTAGGACATAGATCACCTTCGTATTTTGTCATCCATGCTCTTTTAGACTGAAGCCTTTTCAAACTATACATCCTCAGACCCTCTAGTATGAGGATGATAGACTTGTCCCTGAGAAAAAAAAACCTTTACTGTCAGTTGTGTAGGGTTTATAGGGGGTAAGTGGTCATTAAATAAAACTTTATAGGGGGTAAATAGTCATTATGTAAAACTAAGTAGGGGGTAAGTAGTCATTAAATAAAACTTTATAGGGGGTAAGTAGTCACCAAATAAAACTTTATAGGGGGTACGTAGTCACTAAATAAAACTTTATAGGGGGTACGTAGTCATAAATTAGCACTTTATAGGGGGTAAGTAGTCATAATACCTGACTTTTTTTATGGCATTGTTATAGCTTTCACAGATGTTGTTAAGTAGAAGATCACATTTTGTAACAGTACTAAAGTGAGACCTTGTCCATGTCTTAGGATCTAAACTAGATAGCCAATTGAATGCCTCCTCATTCATGTTTTTAATCTCAGCCATGACCTCATTAAATATGTATTCTGTGGGGGCCCTAGCAGCTTCCCAAACTTTGTCTTTTAAGGCCATTCCAGGATGTTTGATTTTGAAATTATTGTAGAGATGCCTTACACAATGTCTATGTTCAATATCTGGAAGCATGTCACTCATCACTTGAAGCAAACCCTATACACACATACATTTAGATATAAATTCAGTGTTCTAAAGAAAACATTTTAATTAAGCCAGTGAAGGATAACCAACCTTTTGTCTATCTGATATGAAAGTCCATTCTTCTTGATTAGTAATACCAAGATCTTGTATCAACAGATTAAAAAACCATCTCCAAGAATTGCTATCTTCTTTCTCAGCTACACAATACAAAATTGGGAAGATACAATTATTCCCATCAATACCAACTGCTGTCAAAATTACACCAGGATGTGGACCTTTCAAGTGACATCCATCAACCCCAACAACCTTTCTACAACCCTCTAAAAATCCCCTTCTGCAACCCTCTAAGCAAACATAAATTCTTTGAAATCTTTCTACTCCAGTTACCTCATCAGTAGTTGTTTCAATTGCTACAGTACTTCCAGGGTTACTTCTTCTTATTTCTGCTGCATAATCAAAAAGCTTTTTGTATTGATCCTTGTATTCAGCCTCAATCATGCTTTTTGCAGACTTATATGCCCTGTAGCATGTTCTGGTACTAACATTAACTGAATAATCCCGATGCACTAACTGTTGAAAGTCACTCACATTACTGTAGAGGTTCAATCTTATCATATCTTTAAAAGTATTTGCCAAGAACTTTGCAGTAACATGCTTATGGTTAAGGTTTTTACCACAACTATGTTTATTACATAAACTCATTATCACCAGCCCACCAACCTTTTCTTTATACGATGCATATAAAAACCACCCACATCCTGCTCCTTTGCAAACAACTCTAATCCGATTCCAATCGTTCTTCACAAACTTAATGTTGACCACCTTTCTTATGGCATGTTTTCTTACTGCTTGTCTAAGATCAGAGGCATTCGCAAACGTCAATCCTAAAACAAATCTAGGCTTCTGCATATCTATACTCGCCTTAAATAGGGGGTATTTCATCTTTTTCTTGCGCAACTTTTTATTTTTTCCATCTTCATCTGTACCAGAAGAAGAACTAGCTGTACTCAGATCTTCGGAATCATGTATATATTCATCCGAATCTGTCCCACCACCAACATCATCACTATCGCCTTCAGAAACATCTGCATCATCATTTTCCACATTCATTCTATCCACTTCCACATCCGAGTCAATGAATGTATTATAATCCTGGTCGTCATCACCCTCACTCAAATCGATGTCGCTATCTATTATATAATCGTCATCAGTTGTGGATTCTTCATCCACATCTTCATCAGGTTCAGACAACTTCTTTTTCTTGTAACTCTCTCGTTTGGTACCACTAGGGCCCACTCCTTCTACTCTTGTTCTTTTTATACTAGCCCTCGTACGTTTCTTGTTACCAACTGTTTCTGTTTTCTTTACTTGTGAACTGGTTTGTTTCTTCTGTTGTTGTATAACCAACTTCTTCTTCTTTATGACATTAGCAAGTAACTCATTATCACTGAACTCCTCATCCACATCTTCTTCACCATCAGGGTTGTTAATGACATTATCCGAGTCATCTGTTAGGTCTTCATCTATAAGCCGGAAAGGCCTCAATGGAGATTTATGTTTGGAACTCCTCGTAGTCACATTATCTTCAGTGTTCAAAGCTTTCAACACTTTCTCCAACATATCATTAACAGACTTCTCCTTCTCTCCTATATCAGAGAGTTGTTCTTCCAAACTGTCATCCCCTTCCTTCTCATTAATTTGTGTGCTTTGTTCTTCAAAAACAACCTGAAACAAAGAATGAAATATTTAGGGGGTAATTTGTCAAGCATACGAAATAGTAAGGGGTAAACTGTCACACAACCTTTGTCCCTTCTTTGCAATTCTGGTGTTCTTCTTCAACATCATTATCATCCACTTTATTATGGACTTCATCAGCAGTCTGAGATACTTCTTCACCAGTAAATCCTTCCTCCTTTTCACCTTCAGTGTTATCACAGGTCTGAGCTCCTTCTTCAAAAACAACCTGAAACAAAGAATGAAATATTTAGGGGGTAATTTGTCAAACATACGAAATAGTAAGGGGTAAACTGTCACACAACCTTTGTCCCTTCTTTGCAATTCTGGTGTTCTTCTTCAACATCATTATCATCCACTTTATTATGGACTTCATCAGCAGTCTGAGATACTTCTTCACCAGAAACTCCTTCCTCCTTTTCACCTTCATTGTTATCACAGGTCTGAGCTCCTTCTTCAGAAACAACCTGAAACAAAGAATGAAATATTTAGGGGGTAATTTGTCAAGCATACGAAATAGTAAGGGGTAAACTGTCACACAACCTTTGTCCCTTCTTTGCAATTCTGGTGTTCTTCTTCAACATTACTATCATTATCATCCACTTTATTATGGACTTCATCAGCAGTCCGAGATACTTCTTCACCATTAACTCCTTCCTCCTTTTCACCTTCATTTTTATCACAGGTCTGAGCTCCTTCTTCAGAAACAACCTGAAACAAAGAATGAAATATAAGTTAAAGAACTGAAAGGGGTAAACTGTCAAATGACTTTCTACCTTTAAACCTTCTTCTACAAGCTTGTTTTCCTCTAAGCTTTTCACTTCATTACAGTTTTGAACTAATTCTTGTTCATCTACTTCTACTTCATTAACATTGACTTCTTCTCGCTGGTTAACTGTTTCTTCATCCTTTTTCCACTTTAGTAACAAAGGCATGAAGATGGGAGATTGAAGAACTTGGTCATCAGGGCCTATGGGATTATTCACAACGTAAAGGTCCACAGTTACGTTGTTGTCTGCGATTCTACACATCTCCATGCCTTTGTCCTCGCTATCTAAACACACTAACCCATCAGGTAGATTTGAACCCACTTTCAAATAATAAACATCAGAGTAACAAATTACACCCAATTTCGAAAGAATTTTTCTAAGAACTGGTATACTAAACTTGTCATAATGACAACCGTCAACATACTCTATGCTCACTTCATGATAGGAACTCTTATCTTCATTAAAGAACCCACCGAAGTGAATCCTTAGTGCGAATTTATCTGTTAAACAAGCAAATTTTAATTGAATAGATTAGTTACCAAATACATTAAGAATCACAAAATGGAAAAACAATAGTCAAACTACGGGTATGGTAACCGAATCCCGTAAAATCTGCTATTATTACTAAGAAAATCCCTCAATCCACGCGTGATATCTATGTATGTAATAAATTTAGTACAAAACCCTATATTTTCGGGTTAAAGGATCTTAGCCAATGAGCAAGGATTTAGGGTTAATAAATAAACCCACTTACTCCATTGATTTGCCTGCGCCATTGATCTTCTTCAAAGCACAAGAATTTTGCTTTCCTGGGTTTGGATTTGGTGTTCGTCGAGTTCTTCACAAAACCCGCGCTCCTTGGTTTTCTCCTTTTGATTTTCGTTTTTGTTAAGTTAATTTGCTTTGTTGTTTTTGGGGTATATATAGGATAGCCATTGGTGAATTCCCCATCTTGCCCTTGTTAAAATAAGGGTTAAGTTAATTAAAAACGCAATTAACACCTGGATTTAAAAAAAAAAAAAAATTGTGACGTGGAATTGCCACGTCACTTTTAACGGTGATAAATGGACGGAACACGCAGTAAGGGGGTAACGGGTCACAAAAACAAATCTTAGGGGGCATCTAGGCGCATTTTAAGAGTTAGGGGGCAACCTGTCAATCGGGTATAAACACAGGGGGCAAAAGTGTCATTTACTCTAAAATAAAATTAGTATGTATCTAAATTTAAGGGTACTGGGTACCGGGTAGATTGTTTGAAGGAAGAATACAAGATGGTATAGGACAAGAATTGGCTGCCAAATGTAAAAGCAAGTTGCAAGCAAACAGTGACCTATTGAATTCGAATATTTGTGTGACATGACATGGTGTTACGTTGTTGAAGGTCAGGGCATTTGGTCCAAGCCATACTGTACCACTATTTCCATTGCAAAATAGTATGTGCGCCCGCCCATCTGTTTTACTAGTAGTGAGAATATCAATTTACTAAAATCTTTAGAGAGAGAGAAAAAGAGAGATAGAGAGAGTTGTTAGTGGTGGTGTATTTAGTTTACTGGGTTTAGGAATTATTGAACGACAGTGGAGAAAAGCCTGCAAGAGAATCTTACTCCTAAACATGGTAAAGCTGAGGAATTAAGACACAATCTTTTCAAGATTCACACACAAACACACGCATTTCTCTGCCATTTCTCAACCACCCCACTTTACAATTTTCTTAGTATTATTCGACCAAGAAAAGAAGAGTAAAGCTGTTAAAGACACTCATAGTATGGTTTTTCAGTTGAATATGCATGGAAATTGTTGCATGGTACAACAGAAATCAAAACAACTGAATTGGGTTAACTCATCTTTTTAGTTTAGTTCATTTCTGTAAGCTACCTAGCTAGTTAACTACCTAGTACTGCTTTTCTTGTTTTTTCTGTTCTGCATCTGAAGAATACATTTACTTGTTCATGGAGCATTGGAAGTTCAACAATTTGAGGTTCATGAAGAAAAAGCCTATTTTCTTCCTTTTCTCTTTCTTTCTCTTCTTCTTCTTTTTTGCCACCATCAACCTCAAAACTCAACAGGGTAAGCCATTTCCATTTTCTCTCTTTCTCCAAGAAAATTAACATCTTAAGTAATCCATGAGTTGGTTTCCATTTGTATTTCAGAATCCAGGGATCCATTGAGTAGTGAAGCACAAATTTATGTCCAGGTACGTACGTATACTTGAAAATACAATTATTTTTTCACCTTATCAATTATTTGTCTTGCTTAGTTATAAAATTGATAATATGATTGTGAATATAGAAAGAAAGTTAAAGTTGAGAAATGTGCCAAAACTAGTAACAGGAACCTTTCTCTGAGGTTGGCCGTGTCTCAGTCTGGGGCCATCTGGTTTTTGAAATTATTGAACGTAGCAGCTGTACATTGTTTAAGATAGTACAACACTTGTCAATAATCTACGTTAGATTCTTCGCTAGTTCTACGTTTCTTTATCTTTTCAAATTATATATGAAATCTCACATATTTGAAAATCCCCTTCTTGTAAATTTTAGTTTCAAAATTTTAACAACTACTTTAAATCTGTTAAAGCAGCTCTCACCTTTAAGAAAATTCTTTTGGGAGTCCAAGAAATCTAAACCTCTTGCACGTAATTTACACCAAACAATCGGGTAGTTGAAATTTCTTCTTAGGAATATTTTGGGATCATGTGTTAGGATTGTATGAACAATGGTTACCAACTTGATATTGTAGCTAAGTACTGTTCAGTGACAATGTATTGCAAGAATTTGGTAGGAAGTAAGAGTCACCTCTTGAATTATTTGAAATCTTTTGTTTTGTTTTTCTAAAAACGTATAATTGCATTGAATAATATCACAAACTTATCAATCCCTATCGGGTGATTGTCAGCAACAATAATAGATGTAAATTGAGAAGGTCGAGATAGTTGTGTAGTTGCAACCCAATCTTAGCTTTTGGCTAGCAACCTAATTCAACAGTTTTATTTTATTTTATTTTTTTGATACTGGCTTGTTTGAACGTGCCACGACTAATTTTACATAAAATATACAAGTCTCTTAATATCAAATTAGAACTAGGTTACCTATATTAAATAAGGGATTCATACCTTACACTTTTCGTTTTATATCTTTCAAGTGTTAAATAAATAGCAAGATTTTAACTAGTTAAACTAATACAACTGATCAATTCAACCGTTTATGTTTTTTTTCACCATAAGAAAATCACAAATTTTTAGCATAGAAATAATTTATCTATAGCTGTTTACCTCATAAGTTCTCTATATGTCCTAAATATTGGTGTTTTTAATAATATGTTTTTTAAAATATCATGTCTTCAATATAAATAGTTATATTCGAGAAATTTTTTATAGAAATAATTGTAGTGTTTGTTAAGATGCCAAAAAGTGTAGAAAATTATATATTAATGATGATATATATCAACAAAAATATATATCATCTACAAATAAAATAATATGATTTGAATAATTGAATTATATTTTTTTTCTTAAATTTAAATTCTACTTCACACTTAATCAAATTATGTGACAGTATTAATTATAGGGTTAATGTTCATTAACCCTCTGCAATATCTTGTCTACTATTTTGTAAACGCCTTGTCTTTTTTACGAACCTAAGATATCTTAAGTTCGCTCCTAAAACTCAAAACCTGAATTCGGAAATTTTCTCATAGCTTAAATTTAAGTTTTAGGAAACTTTCTATAACTCAACATCTGAGATTTGAGAATTTTTCCATAACTCAACATTTGAGTTTTCGAGGTTTATGGGCAAAAAAAATAATAAATTTTGGTGAGGGAAAATTAATTTTAACTTGAAGAAATTTTTAGGCATTAATCCTTAATTAATATGATTAGTGATATGATTTTTTATGGTACATATTATTACACTTTTATATAGGCGGTTTTAATTTATTTTTGCAAAATCAATTATTTTTATTTTATTATTACATCCCCAATTAATAGAAAAAATTGGAAAAATTGAATATGTAGGAAAAATCATTCATGATAACTGAATTAAAATTAACTAAAGGTAAAAAAATAAACCTAAAACCAAAACTGATATAAAAACAAATCTAACTCTACCAACATGATGAAATTACTTTAAGGACAAAGGTCATTACCAACAACAACAAAGTCACGACAACTATGAATAGAAAGGGAGAAATGGGAGAAGGTTCCAATCATAACAAGTTCAAAAGAGGGCCGAACCAACAAAGTTGAATGGAGCCACCAAAGAAAGAAAGCTACCAAGACTAAAACACACAAGGACAACGAAATCAAAGAAACATACTAGCCAATAGTTGAGATAAAAACACCATAAACAGAGGTGTGATTCCATTTTGTTTGCTAGAAGAAATGGGATGACTCTAACCACTGACGTTAATAAACCAAACAACTCGTATCTAGTAAAAGAAAGACCCAGAAAATTGGTCGTAAAACCACCACAATACAATCTACCTAAAACAACTCTAATCCACCAGAAACACCAACGCCACGCCCAAATACAACAAACTAGGATCTCAAAGAAAATACCTACAACAACACATAGCCCAACCTTGTAACACCAAATAAAGTAGAAATCACGATCAGCAAGTGAAGGGAAACTACTGATAAGAGAATCTACAAAATCGAAACCACGCAGGTCGAAAAAGTGTAAGAAGAAAAGAATAAAATTGATAACCAAAAATTAGAATAAGGAATAATATTAAAAAATTAAGATTAAATATACTGGATTCCCCATGTAATTTAATGGAATTGATATCTTACATAGTATAAAGGTTTTTATCCTCGAAAATTGATGAAGGTTTTACCATTCTTAGCGATAACATGAGCAGTGAAAAAAATGGGGAAAATGAGAAGAAGATGAAAGAGATATAATTAATGTGTAAATCAATAAATATTGGTATCATAATTTTACTTAGGATATGTTTGGATTAAAAAGGGATAGTATAGTAAAGGATAGGAAAGAAAAGTTTAGTAAAGGATTGGAAAGGAGAGTATTAAATCTTGTTTGAATTAGAAAAAAATAGAGAGAATAATTTTATTAAAGGATTACATATATTTGGTGTTTGGATTAGAAGGATAATGAAAGGAAGGGATTATTTTTATAACTAAATGACTCTTATACCCTTAGTAATATATTTTATATATAAAGAATAAGGATAATTTAGATATTATGACATAATAAAAAACTAATCCCTTCTAATGACACCAAATTGGAGGGATTGGATATATTGTATAAGAAGGGATTAAAACAATCCTTTAATAAACTTTCCTTTCTTTTTATTTTCAATCCAAACAAAGGAGGGGATTAGTATTATCCTTTAATATTATCCTATCCCTTCTAATCCCTCAATCCAAACAAACCCTTAGTGTTCAGCTATACACCAAACCCATCTGAATATCATTGATTACGTATATATCCCAAAATCTCAAAAAAATTGCCAATTAAAAGGAAATATTAAAAATATTTAAAAGAAAAACATTAATAAACACACAATTCAAAATTATTTTAGGTAATAAAATTATTTAAACATCTGAAAAATTATACTAGATATCTTGCATGTGATGACGTCGTCATGATATCGTCGGTTCACATAGCTTTGAGCAACATTCACGAGCCCGATAACCCTAAGCAGTATTAGCGAACCAAATGAGCTCCAAGTTAAATTAACAAGCTTGAGCACCGAATTGGTTGGGAGACACTTAGCTTCCATTGCAATCGTGGAAGCTCGGCTCTGATTCTTGAATCTTCAATACCAAAAGTTTTTCTAACACCGTGTAACCAACATCAAACATTGAGCAACCATAATGAGATCTTCATGAGATCTAATTCTTCAAAGTCGGCAAAAACAACAACAACCTCATTCACCATGGATCTCTGTCTAAAATAGAGCTCATATTTCCATTCTTTAACACCCATCTCATCAACAACTCTTCACGAGAAAAATAAACCCAAGCAGATCCACTAAGATCTCTGTTCAATCGATTAATAAGATATGTCATTAACAAGCTTTGTTCAATCGATTAACAAGATATGTCATTAACAAGCTTTGTTCAATCACTTTGATCTCCGCTGTGAGCTCCTCCATTAACGAGTTTTTCCATTCCCGTTGAGCTCTCTCAATCACTCTAAATATGGGTGTTTTTATGTGTTAAATATGATTTTAAGGTTTGAGTGTGTGTGTGTGTATATATGTAGGGGGTGGTGGTATTACTGTAACCAAAATTTATGATATTTTACTTTTGTTATTTTTTTTGTCTCTAAAAGAAATGTGAGAGAATTTTGAGAGATTTAGGAGGCGAGAATATGATTTCAGACCTTTTAGGTTAAAACCCTTGAAAAATTTGATGTGCAAGTAAAAGATATAAAATTTTGATCTTAAAGCAAAAAATAAAATATTAGTAGGTATGTCCAAATATATGATTTTAGGCTCTTAGTGTTTCATTTTGTAAGAATTCTAGACGCGTGTTAAATACAACCATCTTCTTTCCATCTCGTGAAGCCTTCTGGCTTCATTCTTGGGCCACTCTTTAGTGGTAAGTAAGATAGTTAATGAATCAAGCCGTTTGGGAGCCATTTGAGCTCTGCTAGAGAAGAAATTCTTTCAAACTCGTCCGTTAATAAACAAGTTCAAGCTCTAATATAATCTTGATTATATAACGATCTCGTCCTTAGTTGCTCGTTCATAATTTTGAATTGTAAATTGATATTCTATTTATATGTGCATATATTATTATAGTTCAAATACCAAATCACCAACTATGAGGTTTTGTTATCTCTTTAAACTTTTATAACTTCACCAATATATCACACTTCATATTTCTTACCGCAAACTCTACCAAATATCAAACTTTCAAGAAAGATCCACTTCAACCATAAAAGAACAAATTATTCGTGAACAACTTGAGTTCGGCCAAAAAAATCATTCGAGAACTTAAACAAACAAGATTGAATCTATTACTCAAATCGTTGTAATTCAAACTCACCTCGAAAAGTTTAACAAAAACACTAGTATTCGGGGCGTTTCGACTTATTTACAACCCTAATGGTGAGTCTCAAGATAACTCCAACAACCATCCTTTTATTATTGTAGAAAAAAGTTATAAGTAATTAACTAATAAAAATAAATGTTCTAACATAGTTTTATAAATATCAAGATAAAAAGTTTTAAGAAGTAGTCTTTCAAATCAAATTTCACTTTTGATGATAAATTTTTATAAAAACATATTTTTCATTATTTTTATTAAAAATGACTTATTATTATATCATCAGTTCAATTCTAATGACACTATATGATTAAACCATAATTTACTTCATTATTGAAATAATAACGACTTGAAACTATAATTGTCCAACTTTTTTTTTTTGAAATTTCTATAAAAATTAATTAATAGATTTAAAAATATAAATACAAGTTATGTTATTTAGGATGATATTGTAGTTCAGTTTTCTAAATTTTAATATTTTCGGCTATACAATTTCAGTCAGAGGCGGAGCCAGGAATTTCTTGTAGGGGGCAACGGGGGTTCGGGGGCAATGCCCGGAGTTTTTTTTTTTTTTGAATTTATTTGCACTATAGGTCCATATATTATGCAAAAATTGAAAAATAAGCCCTTATATTATACAAGATCGCACTATAGATCCCAATATTATGTAAAAATTGTATTATAAGTCCTAATATATTTTTTTATAATTAATTATCCTTTTGTATAATTTAAAATTGCATATTATTTGTTAGAAAATAATTATAAATTTAAGAGTAATGATATTTAATACATATATCATTACATATATCAATACATATATCATTACTCTAAATTTAATAAAATAAATTTTGAAAGTTAAATGGTTAAATTAAGATTCTTAAAATTTAGAAGGGCAAATTAAAAAACTTTAAACATTTAATAGGTAAAAATAGTTAATAATAATTTTTTTCATAAAAAAAGATTTTTTTTTTTTTTTTTTGGAAATTCAGGGGGACATGGCATCCCTTTGAGTCAAGCGTGGCTCCGCCCCCTGAATTTCAGTAGAATAATTTTTTCCTGAAAAGAGGGCAATTAACTTTTAAGGCTAAAATTTCTCATAAATTGTTGTCCCAAGTCGGAGTCAAAACCTTAAAATAAATTCGCTCCGAGTCGTATTGCACACTAAATTTAGTTAACATAAATCTTTCATTAACACGTGTTTCAACATTGTAATTATAGACAGGCTCGAATACTGTTGAAGTAATAATGTTAATTTTAATCTAAAAGGTTTATTGGGTTATGATGCAGAAGTGTGGAAAAATTGAAGAAGAGATTGACAAGGAAGGAATGAGATCAAGGAGGCTATTGGGAGGACCAGGTTCATGGCCACCACGTTGCAACTTCAAATGCAGAGGATGCACACCATGTAGGCCTGTTCATGTGCCCCTACCTCCTGGTACATCAGTTACAGCTGAGTATTATCCTGAAGCTTGGAGATGCAAATGTGGTAGCAAGTTATTCATGCCTTAGTACTTACAGCATTGCAAGAGAGAGATATATTGTTATTATCTTATAGAAACCAAATATTGAAACTTGAGACTTTATGATCGCTCTAATTATATTTGTAAAAATCATATGATCATATTTATTAAGATCACATGCCTTAGTTACTGCATTTCTGTATTTAATCACTATTTTTTCTAGGGGTGAGCAAAATTTTAACCAAACCACGGTTTAATTTTAACTAAACCGACCCAAAATTTACGTTAATTTTACCTGGGCCAACCTTACCCATCGGGTTACCTTATGATTTTTCGGGTCCATATAGTTTACCTATATATTACCCAAACTATTGGGTTGGAGTTACCCAAACCGAAAAACCGTGTAATAAAAAAAATACAAAACATGCATATTATAGAAGTCATTTCATTTGGTTTCTTGGATATTTTAATCATGCATAACTTATTTTGAAGTATTCGATTTACGAATTCTTGGTTAGTAATGTCAAAATTGTAACTTTGATCTTTATAAGTATAATAATATAAGTTTTTCAAATTTTGTTCTTTATTTAATTTTTTCATACGCTAAAAGAAGTTTGACTAATATTGACTAATCGGGGTAAACCGAGGGTAACCGAAAGGTGAACCGAATTAACCCGAGGGTAAACTTTTTTTTACCCTACCGTTGGGTTACCTTAGCAATTTCTTAAACCGAAATATATTACCCTTGGTTTACCTAACCTCAAAACCGAGTAAAACCGACCCATGCTCTCCCCTAATTTTTTCTTTCACATTTGAGGTCGCAATCTCGTAGGCAATTAAATCGTGGGAACCTGATCAACTGAATTTTCCCATTCTCCTGGAACTATTACTGCTTGGGATTCGCCTCAAATACTAACTTTAAGTTCCGGTTCTATAAAGACGCAACCGCTTAGGTCTCCCGTTGACATTTTTTGTGTTCTCCAATCATCTAAATGTATTTTATATAATATATATATATATAGTATTGTTAGCTTGGTAATGTTGTGTATTTTTTTAGTTTGAACCGTGCTAGTAGTAATAATAACTTTATTCATGTTGAGGTTCCTATTTTTTAAAGTCTGGCTGACTCTTTTTAAGTTCATGATTTCTCTAAAAGAATTATTGTTCAACTCACTTAAGAGAAAACATACTAAAAATGAACTTACAATGGTACGTTAGAGTCCGAGATAGAAAAGAATATAGTCAAGTTTACTAATTTTCTTTCTTGTTAAAAGATTTCACAGTTATTTCACGGTTCTAAACAAAACAGCAATGGCAGGACTGTAATGGCTTATTCAGGACTAGGCTCCATATGATTCGTTTGGTTCCCCTTCAAGGTTACCACAGCACTACTTCTCAAGGACATAAAGTGTGTGGTCCTTGTAAATTTGTCTTAGCTGCTAAAGACGAAACAAATAATATCTCAAAAATTGGAACACATTTAGTCATATTCAGGCTTATTATTTCTTTTAGAAAAACTTACCCCACAAGATTTAGCTTTAAATAACCTGTTGGGATTAACTCATTGGTCATGGCCTTAGTTATTCAATCTAGTAGTGCATGTTCGAATCGAGTCAATGATTCTGAGTCCATAATGGCTCTTCTATGTATAAAAAAAAAATTAGCCTTAAATTGTTACAAAATGTAACAATATTGTAATGACAAAATATTCAAGAAAGATACTAACATAGTATTTCATGATCCAATTAGATCTAATAAAAAAAATCTATATTACATAATAAGACTTACCTGATTTTTCTTATTTTTTCTCTTCCCCATTTAGCTCATAATTACCCCGTTTAACTCCTTATAACTCTCAAAAACTCATTTTTACTAATTATTAATTTAAAACTCACTCTTCACGCTCGCATTCTAATAAAAGAAAAAAAATTATCTTGACAGTCACCTTCTACACCATCATCAACCCGGCTTGGCGAAGGACCCAGATTAAGGTAAATAAACTATTTACCAATGAAACTCATCTCTTAGCATTCATTAGAACAAAAAACAGAAAGGAATATCTTCACACTCACCTTCCCACCAAGCCGCTCTCCTGCACAAAAAAATATGTTTAGCACGTGTGATAACACGATCCCAAATCAGCTAACTGTTGATATTAATGAATAGACGATACCTTCGGTTATTGGCTAAGTTTGTAATAACGTTTATTTTAATCTAGTGAAACTTTTGGAACAAAAAAAAGATGTATTGCAAATTAGTTTTTCATTGAACTTATAATCAATAGTTCGATTAATTATTGGGATTCAACTTTTAGTTACATATAGTATTTATATTTAATTAAATAAAAATATATTATACTAATAAAAATTGTTTTAGTAATATATAAATATAAATTTTATATTTTTGAAATTGCACTCCTCGACAACTTAATTGAATTAATCGATTCGATCGAGCTGTTTATTTGGTGAATGTTTAGTTGCCTGTCTCACAACTTTTTGAGTACCGCTTTCACTTCGAAATTTAGGGTTATTAAAACGATGCATAAAGATGTCTCGTGATACATTTCCACCACAAGTAGAGTTTCAAGTTTGTTAAGTTTACAAGTTTTGATCTGACTACCAGATGGACTTGTAGTTCTATATAAACTATAAAATTCTAGTTTGTTTGATAATAGGATAAATTTATTGATTTCATATTTTTAGTCTAGACTACCCAGAGGATGTGATATTGATATTAATTGATTCTAGGATAGATTAACTCAACAAAGCTAATACCAGGGGATTATGCTATAGATCTCGGTTTCGCGGCCTAAGCGGTCAACTAGGGCCTAACACATAGGCGAGATTACACAGGGACTACGCAGAATTAGGCGGGTTTGAATCCCAATGTGTAATTTTGTATATTTAGTAATATTATATGTAGCAATGAGAAAAAAATTAAACTATTTAAGTCATAAAATCAATCTAACAACACTATAGTATATACAAATATACTAAAATTTGAGTTATAATATCTATTCAAGAATTCTCGAGAATAATAAAATAAAAACAACGCCTAGGCGGCCATTTTTGCCATTAATCGGAGCCTGGGTGAGCTAGGCGCCTCCTCTACGGCGACTAAGGTGCTAGGCAAAAATACCTAGCATTTTTACTAAGCGTAAGCGCCTGAGGGGAGAGTTGACGCCTAGGCGGCAATTTCTACAGCATAGCCAAGGGGCTAAATAGCTTTGAGTATCTTATATTATATGATACATTGGTAATGTACCACATTTTAATTATGCGTGAGAAACGAACTGACATCCTGGGGCTCATTCATGCTTTAAAGTTTTCATTCTTTACTTTAATTATGCGTGAAAACAACCTGACTAGAATGGGGCTCATTCAGGATTTAAGGTTTCCAATTATATATCGCTTGGATAACAGTCCATATCTTTGTCACTTATATAATATTGTTCTTAAAACGTTATTCCTCTTTTCTTCCTAAGATTAGATTTCTTGATATTTCTGCTAAATCACTTCTCGAATCATCCCAAGTTGGTAGGGTAAAATCTCAAGAATTGTGATGGAAAGTTGAGAGTTTTTCTTATGCACACGAGTCTCATCGATATGATCGATAAACTTTTGACTATAATGTCTCTTGAATATATGATGCATGGGTAAGGTAATAAGAACTTAGTATTAGTACTAAGTGCAAAATCTTTCATCTAGGAGTTTTGAACTCCAAAGACATCATAAGCGTGATATTCACATGGATCCTTAAACATCTTCATAGATGTACAAGTAACTTAGTATGACCATTAGATACCAGTTATCTAAGACCACGAAACAAGGTAAGGTCATGAATGGAAAGTATTTTTGTTATTTCTTTAGCTTCTATTTACACAAAGGGGGTATTAATTACTTGTAGTAGTGTAAAAATATGCGATATGTTGCATATTCTATAGGTAAAGAGAGGAATAAGAATAGGAGAAGTTAAACTAAAATTTCGATAGTGGAGTAATTGTTGCAGCTACAATTGTAATAATCAATTCTATTGAGATGCCTACGGACAAAACCTATTGTAAGAAAAATGTATTTTTGTTCGTAAACTTGTTTTCGAACAAAATAGTCATTTGATCATAATATGGTTATGGTGTTTTAATGTAGTATAAAATGACCACTTTAGTCTTTCATAGTGATGAATTACACCCCATTGGATACTTACAATATGGTGATCATGGTTTCTTAAAGTAACTATGTAAAAGTGTTATAGTTGTTTCTGGTCATAAATCGAAATAGATATTAATACTAATCAAACCTTATCTTTGGCATTATAGTCTAAGTCATAAAGTAAGAGAAAATAGTTTACTAGTTCCAAAAGGAAAAATCCTTTGAAGAATATGATTTTGAATCCAATGAAACTTGTGAGACTTATCTCAATGAAATATGACTAAATATCATTTTGATGAAAATAGAAATAATGTTAATGAGTTCTTATGTTACTAAATATTTATGTATATGGCCAATATGAACTTTAGCTAAAGATGGATACTCTTACTTTATTGGCTATATATTAGATATATATGTGTTTACCAAATAAAACACCAATATGAATTATTTGAAATGTTCAAACTACTAGTTTGTGAAATTAGAAGCAAGTATATAAAAGTATAAAGGAAGTAAGATATTAACTTGTAGAGGTGAAAAACTTAACAATGCATTTGTAGATTATCTATGACAAATTTAGATTTTGTCTCAATGAACATCTACTGGACCACGAAGGTTTAATGGTGTGTCGAGAAAAAGAAATTGCAAATTTATTGTATATAATACATCCATGATAAGATTCACTAGTTTTCAAATATTCTTATTGGGTTATGTTTTAAAATAAATTGCATACTTAATGAACTCTTAGGTCCCACTAAACAATCAATAAAATTCATATGTGATATGGAGATCATATAAATCAAACCTCAAAATGTAGAAGTTTGAAATTGTTTGATTTATGCTAACCCACTTATAATGGTTAAGCTTGAGTTGAGATCTTTCAAATATAAATTTGTTAGATACCCAAAAATGACATGGTAATATTTCTACACCCTTTGAACACAAAAATTTTGTGGCAAGGCATGCAAACCTTTCCAGATTGGAATTTCATAGTGAAGAAATTTATAATGTAGAAATAGATCATAATGAAATAAAGATTTTAGAGTTATTTATACAAGCTGAAGAGCATCAGATGCACATCGATCTTTATTTCCTTGACGAGTTAATAGTTTCATTTAAGGTTCAAGTCTCAAACGTTGAGGTATTGGGGACGATTTTAATGAATTCCCCCTAGAACAAGGAAGTTAACAAAATCAAGAGAAAGAAGAATTTCTTGTAAACAAGCTTCCTAAAGGTTATATAGATATCATCATACACCAAAATCAATTATAATAATGCTGAAGTTTGATAAGGGAAATCATATAGATGATAAACACATCAAGTGATTGTCGTAAAACCCTATGAAGAGGTTGTGACTAGTCTAGATAATGACAAGTAGTTTAGAACCATATAATCTTAATTAGTATCTATAGAAGTAAAAAAAAGTATGGTATTTTGGTTGCACCTTCAATAGATATAAGATCCATTTATTGTGATGCATTCCTTTTCTCATAGCAAATCGTAGTCCATTTCAGATTTTATTGAAGATGACTACATACTATGATTATTCGATATGGTAAGATCATGTGAGCTCAAGGATGACATCCTTAAGACCAATCCTAAAGGTCTCATATCACCATCTACTCATAATAAAATATGTAAGTTCCGAAATCCATTCAATGGATTGAGAAAATATCACTAAACTAGATTTTCTACTCTCCAGATATCAAACAAATTGATTTTAAGAATAAGAGTCATAAGAGTACAAAGACTAGTGGGATCACACTCATATTCTTAGTGTTATATGTATATGATATATTATCACATAAGTATATGAAATACTATTCGAGCAAGCAAATCAAGTTTTTATAACTGTCTAATAGTTCTCCATGAAAGATTTAGGACAAATAGCTTATATCCTATGAATTAGTATCTATAGAGATAGATTAAATAAGGTACTTGACCTATGTCAATCTTAGTACATTGATACAGTTTTAGAAGTATCACATGGAAATTCCAAGATGAGTTATATAGCAATAGGCTTTGGAATTCCTCTTGGTGGGAGGGTTTGTCCTTGGACCATTAAAGGAAGAGAATGAATATGTATAGTCCTATTTGTTAAAACTATAAAAGTCTATCAAGCATACCATGAAATGTATAAGACCTGAAGTGTACTACACGCTAGGAGTAGCGAGTAAGTATGAAGGTAATCTTGATGGGGATTGTTGGAAAGTAGTAAAGATTATCCTTAAGTACCTAAGTATTAAGGACCAGTTCCTCATATGTGGAGAATATAAGTTGAAGCTAATTGAGTATACCGATACTTGTTTTTCTTCAAACATGGATGGTAGCAAATAAACATATGGTTGTGTCTATATAGAGAAGTAGTCAGTTGTAATAGTTCTAATCAAGATACTATAGCAGATTTTGATTACTCAAAGCAGAATACATAGTAGCGTAAGATTCAACTGTGCAAGTTGTTTGGATAAAATAGTTCTTATATATATATATATATATATATATATATATATATACATAGTAGATATTAGTTTCTTTATACAATGACAATATTTGAGATATTGTATAATCTAATAAACCTAGATCAGACACAAAATTTGAATTGCATGGTAAGTTTCTAAAGGAATCATAGATGATTTTGATGGGTATCTTTGATGGTGTTGAAGAGAGGAATATGGTGATGGGAATACGAGGATTATAGATTGAGTGATGCCTGCTTTGAAGAAGAAGAGGCCGCTTATATTCGTGAAAATGGTGGTTAGTGCATATGGTTTAATTCGGAGGATGCCAATTCGATTTTCACTAGACTAAGTAACATATCTATGCTAACTTCCAAGTCTCAACTAAAAAAAACTCTGGCCTCTTAAAAATATAGGACCAAAAGAATCACCTTATTTGTTTTGGGCTCACGCCACCCCTGACTAATGTTCTCTTTAAACACACGCGAGGAGTATTCTTATTCCATTAATTGTGATGAGAAATATAAATGTACGTCGATAGAGTGTATTTTTTATCAAGGACGACGTCTCGTGGTGACTCGAGACTTGTTTAAACGTACCAAACACCTTCGATGGCTGAGATGATTGGTCAATCCTGAGATATCTTCGACCTAAAATTTATTCAAAAAATAAGTCGCTATAAAGAATTGTCGATTCAAACGATTTTCTAATATATGGAATATATAACAAGTTTGGGAAATAATTAAATAATATAATCAATTTTTGACAATATTTTATAATTTTTGGTATTTTTGGTATTTTAAATTTTGAATGGTTTGTGGATTTTTTATTAATTTATTTATTTTATTTCAAATTTGAGTTTTATTTATCTTATTTTAAGTGTTGTTTTCAAATTTTATTGATTGGGTTTTATAAAGGCCCTCAATTGGTACATCTTGTGTTAGTTCATACATATTCTTTCTTCTTCGGCCAAATGGAGGTTTAAAGAATGTAAGTATTATGAGACCTAAAACTAGAATCACAAAAATTTAGCTTAGATCCGGTCATGTGGTTAGTACATCTCATGCTAGTTCATTGTATACTCATCTTCCGCTTCAACCAAATGCACGACTCATATAAAGAGTCAAATTTTCACATGCGTCGACAGGTTTAACTCAAGCTAAGTTTAGGAATAAACAAGGATAAAAATAGACAGCGGGGGTTGGATTTGGGTAAGGGGGTGTAAAGTGAGTAGGTAGTGAAATTGTGTTTTTGTGGTTAATTTTGTATTGTAATATTTTTGGGGGTTGTGTATATTAGGAAGATAGATTTTATGTGGAATGATGAAGGGAGTAAAATGAAGGTATGACTTTTTCTATTTTGTATAATGTCTCGTGGTGGTAAAATCTAATATTTTGAATAGTTTTTTCAATCGGTTTTTTATTTATTTATAATTTATCCCTCAAGGGAAACCTCACAATAGGTTTTAGGATAGAAGGACCAAACTACATTCTTAAAGAATGCAAGAAAATCACACCAAGCTGCATTTCATTTGCATTATTTTAATGCGTTTAGAGTTAGATTTGAATGTTTGATTAATGAATTACGTTATGCACAATTTTTTAAATAATAGGAGATCAAAGGAACTTACCGAACTTTCGGAAGGAAAAATGCAAAAAAAAAGATATAAAAATCTAATCTATGTATAGTATGCACAACTTTTTATACCACATGAGGAACACATTTTTACCAAACCATAGGAAGTTAAATGTAAAAAATCTTATGAACTACGACATGTACAATTTTCCGAATCATAGGAAAGTAAAATGCAGAAAACCCTAAAAAAAGTAACCAATCAAAACTCAAAATCTAAAGGTATGTTTGGATTGAACGTATTGAGAAGAAAAGAAAAAAAATGAAATGATTTTTGATATATTCAATCGTTTGGATTAGAACATTTTTTGAAGGAAAGTAATTTGGGTGATTATTAAAATCACCTATAAACCCCTATATATAATCACTCCAATCGGGGTCAAATGAAAGGAAAGAATTTTATTAAATAAGTAAGAGAAAAAAAATAGCATTGACACCTTACAAACAATGATAAAAATAAAAATATATTAATAAATAAAATTTATTTCCTAATTTTTTTCTAATCCAAACAAAAAAAAAATACTCAATTTTTTTATGAATTTTTATTTGTTAAAATTATCTAATCCAAACAACATTTTTCACTTCTTTTCTTTTTTTTTATAATTTTTCTCTTCTTTTCTTTTATTATTTTTTTCCCTTTTAAATACAAACACACCCTTAAACAACTCTTAAAAAGTTAATCAATTCATGTAAATCCTAATTCACAATCCCTTTACTGGATGGTTTCATCACTTTGGAATTGGGATCACGCGGCGGCTTCATCGTTAACCTTAAACCAAATTTCTTAAAGAAACCATTCCATTTTCCTGTTCTATTTTTCCCAAGCCTTGAATTATCTTGCTTCATTTTCAAACACTCCTTTTCAAGCTCAGCTACACGTTCCCTCATATCCTCAACCATACGTGCACCCTTTGAGTATTCATAATTTTCTATGTCGTCCGAAACAAAAAACCAACCTGTTACTGATGTACGAAGACGAAGTTGTTCAAAGAAAATTACTTGTACTATGACTAATATTGGGAGACGCTCATTTTGTACTGCGTGTGTACTTGGTTCTAGTGAGAATTTTTGACAATTCATTAGCTGGCAAAGTTGTTCTCTTTCTGAATCTGTTAAATCCGGATGCCCCTGGAGTGTCAAAACATAATTAGCTTCCGATTAGGGACTATAATATGCAAAGATAAGGGTATTACCTTCAAGTATATATCGATAGAACGGAAAGTCCATCATAAATTGAACGAGCATAATCAGGGGTGAAGCTGCAAGAGTCTAAAATTTCATCAACCTTAAATTCTCATCGGGTCCACCTCAGCCAAGTAATTATCGACTAAATTAGAAACCATGGTTAAAGCAGTCAATGATCGTGAACCACCTCCGCTTAACTGACCCTCATATAGTAAATACTAAATAGCTTGATGAATTAAAGTCAACTATTTCTTGATCATGGTCAACTATCATGAAATGATCAAATATCCGTTGTTGAACACAGTCAATATCGTAAAGTGTTTCAGTCGAGTATCCCATGTTTGGTATCAATAAATCCTTGATAGCTGCTTGATCTAATTAAATCCCGACTATCCGTTCAAGTTTATCTCTACACGTTTGATTTGTGTATAATATCATCGATGTTCGGAGTAACTTTAGTAAGATTTGCGTAGGTGTGGACCCCTTTTCGTTAGGTAGTAACTCGATTATCTCTTCTAGAAGCTTCCTTTTTTCATCCTCAGAAAGATTTGCTCCACCAAGTGCTACGGTGGGGTTGACGGAACACCGGCCGTTCAAAGGAAGATACGTTTGCAAGTAACGAATCAACGAAACGAAAACCCTTGTGGGTTCCATCTCTTTCGAATTGACCGATAGGATTAACAGTTTATATAACGGAAATTTAAGGAAACAAACATCATCCTAGCACCCATTAGGCTTTGAAACGGTTGGCCTGACGGGCCAACCGTTTATATACTCCTCGCAAGCTTTGGTCGCGAGTGAATCAATAATTCGTGACACGAGATGAAGATCTTCCGAGCGAGGAAGAACATCTTCGCATGATTAGATGGCTGAGACTGAATCTACCCAATTCACGAGAATATGATTTGCGAAGAAAATTTCAGTTTGTTTTATCAAATTTGATTTTCCATAATCTTCGTTCATCTGAAAAGGCTCAGCTACACATTGTACAGACGTATAATGTTTTTTGTCATGAATTCAATTTTTACATTGTAACAAAATTTGGTGATGAGTAAAAAGATGTTGTCGTTGCCTGGTAAATCAACAAGGGGTAAAACACAGTTTTTCTCATTTTTTGGGAGATTTTGAACTAGATTCTCTAGTAGGGGTGAGCATGGTTCGGTTCGTCTCGGTTTTTGGCCAAAACCAGAACCGAACCGAATATTTCAGTTGTTTATAATTTAATAACCAAACCGGGTGGTTCACATTTGGTTCCACATTCGGTTTTTGGTTCCAAATTGGTTCGTTTCGGTTCGGTTTTGGTTCGCTTCGAATTCAAATGCTTGGTCAATAATATTTTCACCCAATTTCTTGAAATCCATTGTTTAACATAGACTAATATTCCAATACAATTATGCTACTATTAGTTGTCCATGTGGGTTATTAATATATCAATTAAATATAAACTTATAATCTAATAATATTTATCTTAATTTACAATACAACAATAAATTTAAATCTATTACTTCATACGATCATGATTAATAAAATCAATCAAGTAATGAATACTTATAATTTTACGTGATATGAAAAATATTCTCACTAATAGCACCATCGAATAGTATAACTAAAAATTCACGTAGATGGTAAATTCTCGACAAAAGTTTCTTCCACATAATTCTTATAAAAAAGTTCACACATTCCCTATTTTTTCCTTCGTTAGTTCGGTTTTTTTGGTTCGATTTTCGCGTAGTAAACCGAACCAAACCGAAAAATTTGGATTTTAAAAAATTAATATAAACCATTTGGTTATTCGGTTTTTGGTTTTTTTGGTTTGGTTTTTTCTGGTTTTGTGATTCTCATTTGCTCACCCCTATTCTCTAGTAACTTGCTTGTAGATGTGGGCAAGGATCCTCTAATAGAGAAACCTTCTATGAGTATCTACTAGCATGACATGACATCTTCTTAGCCACAAATTTTACATTCTTTTTTTCCTTTTTTTTAATCGGATTTACGTTAATATTCTTTGTTTTATTTTTTATTGTTATCATTTTTCTTTACTAACTTAAAATCAAGAATTTAATAATAATTTTTTTAAAAATAATCTTATCATAAATTAAGTATTAAATTTTAAAAAAATTACATATGTTTTCATTTTTTTGTTTGGTACTGCTATTTTTTATATCTTTTTACAAGGTTTTTTTCTTATCTAAAATTAAGATTTTTCTTATCTAAAATTAAGATTTTTCTTTTTTAATTTTTCTTCTTTCTAGTTTTGATTTTATTTTTTTAAGATTAATTTAAAATATTAATTTATATATTAATATTTAAACAATTTATATTTTTATCAAGAATAATTTTTATAATTTCTATTATTCGAATTTATTTTTTTGGACGGGAATTCTTCTAATTTTAAACTTTAAAAAAACAAATCAAAGAAAATAATAAAAATAAAATTGACCAAAAAACAAAACAACAAAAGTAAAAAAAAAAATCTATTTCTTTGTAGTTTAATTATTTCAATCACTTATTTAGAAAATAACTATAATTTATAAAAATTCAATATTTATCGTAACTAGATAAATTTAAATTTTATTTTAAAATATAAATTCAAATTACAAAAATCATAATACAAAAAATATTTATCCAGAATATATATATTATATATACAACACCATTTTGCCTAGTTGGTCAAGATCTAATTTTGACTAGTTTTTTTTAGACAAATTTTGACTAGTCGATCGAGACTTAATTTCTCCTAATCGGCCGGAAGTTAACAATTATGCGAAATTAGGTCGATTGGAAAAAATTAGGTTCAGACCGTTAGACGAAACCGACTAGGTAAAATTAAGTTCCGACAAATTAAAAAATTAGGTCATGATCGATTAGGAAAAATTATATCCAGACCAACTTAGCGAAATTGACCAGGTAAGATAGTGTCATATTGATTTTATTTTATATATATATACAAACATTTTCTAGTTGATATTTTTAGTAATGTGAGATTTTGTAATTTTATTGATGTTGTTTATTTAGGTTGTTAGGGTCACCTACAGAAAGAGCTCCTTTAAATAGAGCTTTTTCTTTAGACCATCAACCTAGTGTGTAGATGCTAATTAATTTCTGCTAAGTTAAACAATATATCTATACCAACTTCTAAGTATTAAAAGATCAATAGTATTTTAAATAGTATTTTAAGTATTTTTAATACTGAAGTGGTCAGGAGATCTGGAAATTGAATTTTACCAAAGTTTAAATAATTCTAAGTTTGAAATGACTTTCAAATATATTTAAAAATAACTTCTAAATATTAAGATAAATATACTTATACTAAATAGTTATAAATATATTATTTATTTGTCATAAATAAAAAATGTTGATATACGTAAAAGAAATAAAATATTTATGTTACCTCAAAAGATTGGTTTTTTCTCATATGAATAGATTGTTAATTATTTGAACAAAAAAAAAGGGATTGTTAATTGTATCTAGGGATAGCTAAGAAAGTTTTCTCAAAGACGGAAGGATGGAAAGCAAAATTACTGTCTGAAGGAGGAAAAGAAGTTCTAATTAAAGCAGTATTACAAGCCCTACCGGTTTACACTATGTCAATTTTTTCGTATCCAATTACGTTTTGTAAACGTCTTATCTCAGCAATTGCAAACTTTTGGTGGAGCTCAGGGGAGAAAAACCGGATACATTGGATGGCATGGGAAAAACTCACGGTCGGGAAACTGCTGGGAGGGCTAGGATTTAAAGATCTTAAGAGAATGAATACGGCCCTGCTAGGAGCGCAAGCATGGAGGATTCTTCAAAATCCGAACTCTTTAGCAGCTCGGCTATTAAAAGGTATTTACTACCCCAACTCTGATTTCATGCATATCAAACTTAGACAGAATAGAACCTGGAGCTGGGCGAGTATCATGGAGGGCAGAGATTTCATAAAACAACACTTATTCTATCAGATAGGGGATGGACATATGACCAATATTTGGTCAGATAAATGGATAAAGTCTAATATGAAACTAGAAGAACCAAGAAATTGTCCATATCAAAGAGTTTGCGACCTATGGAAACAGGATAATCAGGAATGGGATGAAGAGATACTAGACGAAATATTCCCAACACCGGTGATACCAGAAATAACAAGGATAAGACTCACAAATACGGACCAACGAGACAAGATCATCTGGCCACACTCTAAAGAAGGCACGTACACAACAAAGACGGGTTATAAAGTTCTAACGGATAAAGAAACTTTTGAAGAACCACAATCAACAACAAAAACGGAGAATATGAAACCAACGCTGTGGAAAACAATTTGGAATGGCAATACACCAAGGAAAATTCGTCTGTTTAGCTGGAAAGCAAGTAAAAACGCGATACCAACTGCAAAAAACTTGTACGATAGAAAATGCTCAGACTCACCAAAATGCCCGTGGTGCCAGACTCATAATGAAACAACGGAACATCTGCTCCTACAGTGTAACATTAACAAATCAATATGGGCAGCCTCTTCTTTACAAATTAACATTCAACAAGAAGAAATCAAAAGTATTGGAGAATGGTTGTTGGGAGTCATTGAAACATACCATAAAGGAGGTTGGGATAGGTGGTGGGGCCTAGGGTGTGATAAAATAAGATATAATTAACGTGCAAATAACACCCTAAACGACACGGTTCTGCAAGTATACAGATCGTATGCAAGTTTTAGATAAAGATTCGTTCCGCAGAGACTACAGAGGTTAGGAGAATCTTATGCAAATAGCAAGTGCAAATAAATAAAGATAGAACAACTAAACGCAAATAAAAGTAAAGACAAATAGATTTTTGTTGATTTTCTAATAAACTAAATTAAACTAAGAAATTAAAAGACAGAAAAATAAAGATGAAAGAGAAGTAATATGAGAATATAGCTTAAGTTATTAGCATGTAATCCCCACTAGTTTTGCCGTTCTAAACATGTAAGGGTGAATCATGTAGTATTTCCCTAATCGGTCCCAATATGCTATCGGTAGTTTAAAATAGGATTTACCTGTGTCAATAAGGCTTCCTAAGCAAACTTTTCCTGTAATTGGTAAGGAGTCACAAGACTCAACCATAGTGATTATCTAGCTAGGTTGGGTTGTCAGATCAAACCTAAAACTAAACGTTATGTGCTAAACATGCAATTAAACACCGTTGTCAGTGGTATCCTAATTACTAGATGGTAATTCTAATGGCGGCCGTCCACAAGAACACAGAATATAAATTCAAACACATAAACAGAGAATAAAAACTATAATTCTATTTAAAACATTAAATTCCCAAATTAGATAGATGTCAATCAAAACTAGGGTTCATACATATATGCTAAAACTTAAGCTAAAGAAAATTAGTTCATGAAAGAAAAGAAAGAAATTACAAATCTAAAGGTAGAAGAAGACATTGTTGATGACAGCTCCTTCCAGACTTCTCTCTTGTGTTCTAAGCTTCCTCTTGGTTTAAGGTTTCACCAAGGATGATTTACGAGTGTTAAGAGGCTGTATTTATAGGTTAGAGGTTGACCTAATTCGTTTCTTGGAGATAACTTCAAGTAATGGGCTCCTGGCCCAACCCAAATTCGTAAGATAAACACTGCTGCGTTGTTTTGGTCATAACTTCTTTGTTATTGGTCGGATTTTGCTCCACAAGATACCAAAAGAATCGCAACAGAATTATCTAGGACCATTAGGAGTAATTAACCAAATTCGGCCTCTTTATTAGGTAAACACGCCTATCTTTGCAGAATCCCAGATTTAGGCAGCTTTTCCTTTTCCATCTTTTTAGCAATTATTTCCTTATCTCCAATTTCCATGCATATCTCCTTCCATAAGTTGTTGTCTTTGACTTGGATTCTAATTAATCTCCATAATTATCTTTAAAGCTTCACACTAAATAAACAATTAAACCCAATATGCTCTAAAAATAATAATTCTACAAATCAAGACTCAAAATAGGAAAGTGCACTAAATTAAGCTAAAATCAACCTATAGACTAATAAATAAGCCTAAAATGATGTCTCATGAGTGTATTTTACTATCACAAATGAGGAGACATCAATAGGGTAAGAGTGACAGACTATATTCTCATCAATCTCTGGAACATATGGAAGGCCAAAATGAAGGCAGTCCACGAAAATACAAACATCCAAGTAGATCAAATAATAAGAAACACAAACAAACTGATGGGCGAACTGCATGGAAACGAATGGGCAAAACAAGAGCCGGTCGTAAGACAATCAAGCCAACAAAATAGTGAAATGGAAACGTTCTCGCAAGACATCATTTATTGTTGCGATGCATCGTTCACTACAAGATATGAACCAACTGGACTAGGAATACAAATAACCAACCAAAAGACAGGTATAATTTCTAACAAAAGTTGGGCAGTCAGAAGTAACACGGTGCTGGAAGGCGAAGCACTGGCTGTCTTGGAAGCAGTAAAGCTGTGTAAAGACAATGTAGAGGAATCAAAGCTTGTGTGTTCAGACAACCTTGATTTAATACAAGGTATCAGGCAGGTGTCAGTGGCACGATGGACAATTCAACCGATAATCCGTCAGATCTGGCGGAAGGCGGAAGAAGCAGGATCATTATCCTTCAAATTTATTCCAAGGAGGATTAACGGTCAGGCGGACCATCTTGCGAAACACGCTAGGCACGGAGCCAAACATCATCAGGAAGAGACAACACGATTGACGGTAGAAATGAATAGGATGAGAATCGGATGAGGAGTCGGAGTTTTACGTTCTTTTACTGCTTTCGGTGACAAAAAAAAATATATATATATAAAAAAAAAAGACAACATCGACTGGGAAAGTGAACAAACAAAAAAAAAAATTGTATCTAGAAAAGGAGTAGGTGGTTTCCATGCGTGACACTCCTTACCCCATTTGGCCTTTTCTTGACCTTTCATGCAGTTTGACGAAAAAAGATGACCTTTCATGCAAAACAATATAAAAAACTTCACCATAAATATGGTAGCCTAGGGGTATTTGTTCAGCTAAATTGATATTATATACAAACATGATTCTAAAAGGCGTTAGGCGGTACGTCGACCACCTTTGAACGCCTAAATGGTTAGACGGCCTATTAATTGAAATTTAGGTGGTCTTTACTTAGACGGTTTTTATATTAAATATAATAACTAATATAATAATTTGAATAACATTTATATCCTAATATATTTAAAGTAAATCAATTTAACATAAATATCATATATTTTATTATAAAACAATAATAATTCATTACTATTAATCTAAAAATGTCCAATTCAAGAAAGCTAGACTTGAAACTTGAGAAATCCTACTTTCTTAATTTTCTCGCGCGTTCTGGTGGGCCCTTGTGTGTTCTAAAAATAATGCAATAAGGAAAAGAGAACCACAACTGTAAGTGTACAGTTGTCCCAAGTAATATATGTGATAACAGATTCGTTCGCAGGGACAGATTGGTTTGACTCTAATGCTTATCAAATAGTGGATAATTGCAAGTAAAAGCAAGTAAATGATTTTATAGTTGTTTGTTTGGTTTTCTATTACTAATGCAAATAATTAAAAGACTAAATTAAAGTAAATATTAAGCTAGACGCAAGTAAATAAAATAGCTAGACGCAATAAAGAGAGGTAGTACTTGAGTAACGCTAGGATTTCAGCTAAATCTATTCATTCCATGTATTGTTTAAGGGACGAATTGGTAATTAATAGTGGTCGGGATTCTATATTCTCCTTACCCCCGTCAGGGTGGACTAAGGAGCTATTCTTAGGCTACAAACCCCTTCAGGGTGATTATAGTCCACCTTCGAATGACTAAGTTCTATTTACCCAATTGGCCATAGGATTAATTAAGCCTGTCAAGGTCAATAACTTTTATCCTACATTCATTAATTAGTTCTGTACCTAAACCCCCCGTCAAGGTGATTCATATGCCACTTTATGAAATAGCCTAGATACTAATTCCTATTGTTGATTCATGACTTCAATAATAGTTGATAAATGCAAATTAATGAAAAATATTAATTACCCAATTCGATTTTAATTACAATAATCCCAAAACCAAAAACATGAATAAGATCAAATTGGGATTAACCCATTATGCGTTCTCAAGCACTTAATGAAATTAGCTCATACTAATGCGAAAAACTAAATTAAAACAGAAAGAATTCATGTTATTCAATTACAGAAATAAAAGATGGAACCTAATTAGGAATTGGGTTTGGCTGTGATTTGGAGATATAGACCATCTCCAGCTCTGTAGCTTTCTCCTTTTCCTTGTTGCTGACTTTCTCTCTAGACACTCTCTTTTAAGGATTAAGTGAAAATTAGAAAAGCCCAAGTCCACTAATTAAGCCCAAATCCCGTAACTGCTGCACCACCTCCACTAAAACAGCTCTAACCGGCTCATTTCAACTCGGATTAACCCAATTCCAGTTGCTAAATTTCTGTAACTCAATGGGCAACATTTTCTATTCACAAGTCAAAGGCTAAATCCAATCTTAGATGGCTCGAAATCAGCAATATTTATCAACTTTCCAAATTTGTAGCTTGAAATTCTCAATTATTTCGGGATATTTATTCTTGCTTTGACTTCATTACACGATCTTTGACTTTATTCTTGGCTTCCTCTTCTAGCTAGTATTCAAAACCTACAAGCTTTTCACTAAAAACAACCCATATTACGCGCAAAAGCTTAATAAATCAAAAATACTAAAATGTAAAGAGGAAAATTGAATTATTGCATATTAGCACCAAAAGTCTATCTAAATAATCAAATAAACACAAAAAATGATGTCTCCCAAGGGCATAAAATTAGAACATTTAGGGAGACATCAAGACCCCCAACTCAAACCTTTGTCGTCCCGACAAAGCACAACTAAAAACAAGGGGAATGAAGTAGATGCAAGATAAAATAGAAGCTAGTAAATACATCCTAAAGCAATTCTTAAAATAAATCTCATATAGAAAACATTAAGAACTAACATACACATGCACTAATCATGCAACATCAAACACAAATAACTTCAATCATAAAATTAACTTTGCAATGTTAGAAGGTTACACTTGTACTTATCTCATTATGATGGCTATAGTTTGATCCTCGATCCTTACTCGCTTTGAACGCTCCACTTAGTATACAACCTATTAACTTACCATGCACCTAGGAATCACGAGGACTTTACGGTTTTAGCGTAGGCTTAGGGACGGTGTGGTATGTATATTTGGTAAATTTGAAGTGAGCTTTTGGCTCTCTCCTCACTTACCATCAACAACTGTCCATGAGCTTGAGTTTACACTCATATAATGTTCTCACTCAACCCATTTGACGCGCTAATGTTGCGTCCCCATGTCAACCCAATATAAACTAAGATGATTTTTCAAAATATTCCACTTTGCCGGTTTATTTTATTCTTTCTTTTTATTTTCTTTTTCATTTCTTTTCTTCTTTTTTTTGTACAAGATACCATGACCATCCTTTTGATGTGAAAGGTCATGTCTCTTATAATTTTTTTTTTGATTTTTCTCTTTTTTTTTTTCAAATCCCGGCAAAGGGTTACAAATAATAATATCATCTACATTTTTGTGCCTCAATATAAACACATATAATCCCTTCCCAATGTACTTTCCCAAATGTGGACCCTCTACCTCAAACTCAAGCTCGAGACAAGTCTCAGGATCGTGATTCAAGTGCGGGTCATTTGGTCATGCCTAATAATCTAAGGGATAATGGGCTTATAACGTGGATACAAAAGAAAAGTCTTAAGGCTCAAAATTGGGCTAAGACGGATAAAATTAATATAAGGTATATCAAGCTAAAAGGCTTCAAATGGCTAACAAAGAACTGCCCCTATCATTTTCCTAACTACATGGTTCGTCTCTAGTTCATATCTAAGTGGGTTCTCTACTAATTTAGATCTCACGTTCTACAAACCAAACATTTTCCTTAAGTACAAGCTTACTTCTTTTTCATTGTTCATTAATTTTTCCTATTCATTATCTATGTTTGCATGCAATTAAAGTGCGTTTTATGTTATTCCCTAAAGTCCACTATTTACTATCATAGATTCATCAAAAGTATGCTTAAAAAGGACATTTAAAAACCTCTACAGTCCAACGCAACTCCTAATTAATTTTATTGAAAGCAATTAAAAACAAATAACACATAACATTGGGATGAGGCAACGAACCCCACCCCAAACTCAAAAATGAGTCGTGTCCCCACGACTCGAAAAGACTCAAAGCAAATAAACTAATTTACACTAAATGAGAAAGGATAGAAAACGTATCTTAACCAGCACGAGGCTGGTTGTCAGTGTTGCGTTCAGGTTGAGGTTTTGAATTTTTCTTCATCAATGGTTGCGTTTAAAGTGTTCTTCATCACCTCGAACTTTTCGTCAAATTTCCCACATTTTCATCTATTCCCAGCTCTCTAATCATTATCTCCTCTATGAAAATCTTCCCTCAATACCCAACTCTCTTTCTTCATCATGTTCTTCGTACCTTTCCCAACTTTCATGGTCATCTCTGATGACCCCAAACTCAAAGCTTCAAGAACTCTAAAAGTTTTGGATGAAATTGTGATTTTGGTGTTCTTGAAGGTGTACGGATGTGAAATATGGTGTATTTAGAGCTAAGTCATAATTATTTCAAGGTTTGGGAAAAGTTTGAGATTGATTATGTGTTTGAATGATGTTTAGAGAGATAATTTGATGATATTTTGGTGTTTTGATGATAGAATTTGAGAGTTTTTGGAGCTTTGGTTCGTCATCAATGGTGTTTCATGTGTTGGAGGCTAGAAGGAAAGGAAAAATAAAGTTTTCATAAGGTTTAGGTCAATTTTCGCCGAGGGAAACCGGGCGCCCGTTTCGGAAACCGGGTACCCGGTTTTGGAACTTTTTTTTTTTGGTCTAGACGCAACTCTTTGTTGCTTCTCCTTACGCTGCATCAGAGAATTGGCTTTTGAAACCGGGTTCCCGTCTTGTGCAAAACGGGTTGGCTATTGAACGCAAAGGGTTGCGTATTCGCGCAGAAAATTTCCACCTTATTTTTTCGATTTCTCCTTGCTTACACTTCGGATTTTTGCAAACCTTATACTCATTTTTAGTGGAAATTGCGCTCCCGATCCATTGGACTACTCATAATTTCCGTTGGAGGTACCAATTTTCTCAAAATTCTGTTTTCTTCATTTCGCACCATGAATTGCGTCTCTTTACGCACATGTTAAAACTTTGGGCTATGTATCAGAACTTTTTGACTTCACCATTGGATAGATCTCGAAAAAATAAGTGGTTTAGGCTCAAGAAAAAGTTAATTCCGACCTCCGAGCGTCAATTATGATCTTCCGAAGTTTTGCTACTTGGGTACAGTTCCAAAAACAGGTTCCCGGTTTCTACAACCCGGGTACCCGGTTTCTACTGTATTGGAACCCAAAATTTTCATTCTTTTTCGTTATAACTACCCCAAACTCGTGACATTCACTCCTGCAATCATCAAAAACACCAACCTTTCTCATTTCTTAAAAATAAACACTAAATAAATAAACATTACTCTAATTTATACTACGAATTTAAAGACATGAAAGCAATTTAAAACATGGGTTGTCTCCCAAGAAGCACTTTTATTTAACATCATTTAAAAAGTTTGACGGGTTACCTCCATTATCCCTTGAGTATGTAGCCTCCCCAGCAGTGGGTGAGGTTATGTATGTCTACAATTCGCCGCCTTTGACCTCTCAAAGGTTGTATCTCTATTAATTTTGCTGTCACCAATCGAGTAACAACAAATGGTCCCATCCACGCATTTTTGAAATCTCGTGGCCTATTCTCTTGTTTAGAAGCCTTCCAAGCAACCTTGGTTCCAACCCCAAACTCATCTTTAGTTCTCTTTTTCACGGGTTCAAGGTGGTGGTTCTTCTCTTTAACCTCTTTAGGTACTTCTAGAACAATGGGTAACTCAAGTTGCACCTCCTCTAGCTTTTTGTCCAAAACAATGGATGTTTCAGAACTTTCTTTTGTTATGAGGGCCACGTCTTCAATCTCAATCTCTACACTCGCATTCTCATTTAATTCTGAAATAGCTTCTGTGAATATTTGTTGCGGTGTGAGTTCTTTTGTATCACTTACAAGCATTGGGTGTTGGTTTTGTCTTCTTTGCACGCCTCTACAAATGCTTTATCTATGTCACCATTTGAATGATTCGTCTTTATTGGAATTGTTGGTGACATCAATGGAGTATTAGGTGGCGAACCCATCCTAGTATCTTCTTCTTCTATCTCTTTTCTAACCAAGATCTCAATGTTTGATTCATCTAAACGCGGCTTGGCTGGATTTTCCAAGGATGTCATCTTCCCTTCACAAGATTTATTTTCAACTTCGGCTCGATTCTCAATAATTGACTCATCTATGCTTAGCGTGGTTGATTCTTCAATTGTTGGAATCTCTAGTTCACTAGGTGTAACTTGGGATGATTCCACTTCCTTCTCTTCTTGAAAGCTAAACTCTGTAGCTACATCGAACCAAACATCGCTATCTTGAATGGCATCATCATCATAATTTATACTTCGGCCTATTTGCATAGATGGTACTTGTTGTAATTACTCAATTGTTTCTGTGAGTTGCGTCAATCGTTGCTCCATTAATTGATGGCTTTGTTGCATGACTTGCACTAATGATATGATAGCATCGATTTTCGCATTACACTTTATTATATTATCCGTTGTGGCCTTCATGAAACAACTGAGGGAGTCCTCCAACTTTTTGAACCTATTATAATGATCTGTCAAGCTTCCTCGTGTTGTACTGGCATATAACAGGTTTGTGTTAGATTTTGCTCTTGATAGGGGAAAATCTCCATACCTAAAGAAAACCCTGAAAAGAGACTAAAACAAAACAACGTAAAACTGAAAATAAAAATGCAATTAAACACTAAAGGATAAACACCGGGGTCACACGCTACCGTCCCCGGCAGCGGCGCCAAAAACTTGGTGGTCCCTTGTGTGTTCTAAAAATAATGCAATAAGGAAAAGAGAACCACAATTGCAAGTGTACAGTTGTCCCAAGTAATATATGTGATAACAGATTCGTTCGCAGGGACGGATTGGTTTGACTCTAATGCTTATCAAATAGTGGATAATTGCAAGTAAAAGCAAGTAAATGATTTTATAGTTGTTTGTTTGGTTTTCTATTACTAATGCAAATAATTAAAAGACAAAATTAAAGTAAATATTAAGTTAGACGCAAGTAAATAAATTAGCTAGACGCAATAAAGAGAGGTAGTACTTGAGTAACGCTAGGATTTCACCTAAATCTATTCATTCCATGTATTGTTTAAGGGACGAATTGGTAATTAATAGTGGTCGGGATTCTATATTCTCCTTACCCCTGTCGGGTGGATGGTGCGGCCTAGGGTGTGATAAAATAAGATATAAATAAGTGCAGATTAACACCGTAGACTGAGACGGTTCTGCAAGTATACAGATCGTATGCAAGTTTTAGTTAAATGATTAAGATTCGTTCCGCAGAGACTACGAAGGTTAGGGGAATCTTATGCAAATACCAAGTGTAAATAATTAAAGCTAGAACAACTAAACACAAATAAAAGTAAAGACAATTAGATTTTTGTTTGATTTTCTAAATAACTAAATTAAAACTAAGAATTTAAAGACAGAAATAAATACGGAAGAGAAGTAATATGAGAATATAGCTTGAGTTGCTAGCATGTAATCCCCACTAGTTTTGCCGTTCTAAACATGTAAGGGTGAATTATGTAGTATTTCAATAATCGGTTCCAATTCGCTATCGGTAGTTTAAAATAGGATTTACCTGTGTCAATAAGGCTTCCTAAGCAAACTTTTCCTGTAATTGGTAAATAGTCACAAGAACTAAACCATAGTGATTATCTAGTTAGGTTGATTTGTCAGATCTAAACCGGATACTAGACGTTATGTGCTAAACATGTAATTAAACACAGTTGTCAATGGTGACCTAACTACTAGATGGTAATTCTATATGGTGGCCATCCACAAGAACACAAAATATAAATCCAAACAGATAAACAGAGAATAAAAACTATAATTCAATTTAAAACATTAAGTTCCCAAATTAGATAGATGTCAATCAAAACTAGGGTTCATACATATATGCTAAAACTCAAGCTAAAGAAATTTAGTTCATGAAAGAAAAGAAAGAAATTACAAATTTAAAGGTAGAAGAAGACATATTGATGAACAGCTCCTTCCAGACTTCTCTCTTGTGTTGTAAGCTTCCTCTTGGTTTAAGGTTTCACCAAGGATGATTTAAGAGTGTTAAGAGGCTGTATTTATAGTGTATAGGTTGACCTAATTCGTTTCTTGGAGATAAGATTAAGTAATGGACTCCAAGCCCAACTCAAATTCGTATGGATAATTACTGCTAAACTGTTTTGAGTATATCTTCTTCGTTATTGGTCAGTTTTTGCTCCATAATATACCAAAAGAATCGTCACATAATTATCTATGTCCCTATGAGAGGAATCTTCCAAAATCGGCTTCCTTTTGGAGTTTTCACCACTTCTTTAGGGGTGTGCTACAGAATCTCAGATTTAGGCAGCTTTTCCTTTTCCATGTTTTTAGCCTTTGTTACCTTTATCTCCAATTTCCATGCAAATCTCTTTCCATAAGTTGTAGTCTTTGACTTGGACTCTAATTAATCTCCATAATTATCTTTAAAGCTTCACACTAAATAAACAATTAAACCCAATATACTCTAAAAATATTATGTTTACTAAATCAAGACTCAAAATAGGAAAGTGCACTAAACTAAGCTAAAATCAACCTATAAACTAATAAATAAGCCTAAAATGATGTCTCAAAAGTATATTTTATTATCACAAATGAGGAGACATCAGTGGACTAAGGAGCTATTCTTAGGTGCTACAAACCCCGTCAGGGTGATTATAGTCCACCTTCGAATGACTAAGTTCTATTTACCCAATTGGCCATAGGATTAATTAAGCCTGTAAAGGTCAATAACTTTTATCCTACATTCATTAATTAGTTCTGTACCTAAACCCCCTGTCAAGGTGATTCATATGCCACTTTATGAAATAGCCTAGATACTAATTCCTATTGTTGATTCATGACTTCAATAATAGTTGATAAATGCAAATTAATGAAAAATATTAATTACCCAATTCGATTTCAATTACAATAATCCCAAAACCAAAAACATGATATAAAATCAAATTGGGATTAACCCATTATGCGTTCTCAAGCACTCAATGAAATTAGCTCATACTAATGCGAAAAACTAAATTAAAACAGAAAGAATTCATGTTCTTCAATTACAAAAATAAAAGATAGAACCTAATTAGGAATTGGGTTTGGCTGTGATTTGGAGATATAGACCGTCTCCAGTTCTGTAGCTTTCTCCTTTTCCTTGATGCTAACTTTCTCTCTGGACACTCTCAAGGATTAAGTGAAAATTAGAAAAGCCCAAGTCCACTAATTAAGCCCAAATCCCGTAACTGCTGCACCACCTCCACTAAAACAGCTCTAACCGGCTCGTGTCAACTCGGATTGACCCAATTCCAGTTGCTAAATTTCCGTAAGTCAATGGGCAACATTTTCTCTTCACAAGTCAGAGGCTAAATCCAATCTTAGATGGCTCGAAATCTGCAATCTTTATCAACTTTCCAGATTTGTAGCTTGAAATTCTCAATTCTTTCGGTATATTTCTTCTTGCTTTGACTTCATTACACGATCTTTGACTTTATTCTTGGCTTCCTCTTCTAGCTAGTATTCAAAACCTACAAGCTTTTCACTAAAAACAACCCATATTACGCGCAAAAGTTTAATAAATCAAAAATACTAAAATCTAAAGAGAAAAATTGAATTATTGCATATTAGCACCAAAAGTATATCTAAATAATCAAATAAACACCAAAAATGATGTCTCCCAAGGGAATAAAATTAGAACATTTAGGGAGACATCACGTTCAAACTCTAACCTAAGTAGTTTTTCTTTATATTTTTCTTATGTGTTGGGTTGGATTAGATCGAATTAGTTATTTATGGGCTAACATCCTAGGTAGTATTCAAGTTAGGCAACCCATTAATCTAATTGGGTAGTTTATTAATTAGATTATGCGTATGCGAACCTTCGAGCCACCTTCGAGAGAAATTCTAGGCGGATCGCACTATAGATAGCCTAGGCGGAGCGCCTAGTCGGCTAGGCGCCCTTGTTTTAGAACACTGAGTCAAACAACACAGGTTATTTTTTCCACGTGTAATTAATAAAACATTCTCTATCGGAAGAGGAAGTCTAAATAAGAAAAAAAAATCTCAACATATAAGGAAAAAACTAGTCGTTACAAGCCAATATTGCGACTCCCACCAATCCAATGCCTAAAGTCCCATCGGATAAGGTTGGGGTTGCTGCTCCATTACCGCCTGAAAGAGACAATACCACGAATCCCATGGTTGTGGACAATATGATACATGCAGAAGGGGAGCTCGACTTCCCAGCCTGCGAGATAGCTATCGTGCGCGCGTCAGAACAATCGAGCTCGACCCATTACAAGCGGCGCAGACACGATACAGCGGGAGGTAAGGCCAGCAACGGCAGTTCCTCGCCCTAGAAACACGTCAACGATCATCCCACATAGGAAAAACTCTGACTAGCACAACGCTCTAACGGGTAAAAAATTAATTATTCCATCTATTGTTGATGGGGATGAAATCAAATTGACTAAAAGTGTCTTATTAGATAATGAATTTCTATCATCAATAAAAGATGATGTACGTGTTGATAATTGCGATTTTTCGCAAGTGTTGAGGTCTAGAGAATAAATAATATGAGGAATTAAATTTTGGGTGTAACATAGTAGTGTTTAGGCTATTGAATTATAAGGTTAGTTTTGGATATTTGACTTTGAAATTGCAACAAATTTGGAATACGAAAGGAATTATTGAACTGGCGGATGTTGGCTATGGCTACTTCATGGTCAAATTTGCTACAAAAGGAAGATTGCGAATTCGCGTTAGCGGTGGGGAGGGGGGCTTGGATGATCTTCGATCATTACATAGTGGTGAGAGAACGGACTCTAAACTTCAAGCCTCATACGGATTCGATGGGTTAGGATCTCGAATGTTGGAAAAATTACACGGCCCGTATTCTTTGAAAGATGGGGAATTTAATGGGATGAACAGTTCGGAATGACCCTCTGACTAAAGCGCGGAAAAAAGGAAATTATGTGAGAATAGCAGTTGAATTGGATTCAAGTGAAGCTTTTATTCTGAAAATTCATATAGGTGGAGAAAACATGTTTAGTGGAATATGAAGGCTTTCACTTGGTCTGTTTTGAATGCGAGAGATTTGGTTGGGGAACAAAGCCAGGAAGGATATGGGAATGAGTCAAGTGTCAACACCAAGGTGAAAGAAAATTATGGGGAATGGATGATTGTTAAGAGGGGAGGCAGGGTAAATAATAAAAACGGAAACTCTGCTCACGCGAATGGATATCGAGGTGGGCCAAATAAAGACTTGGGATCAAGATCTGGTGTTATCGAGAATGGAAAACGTTACACTCTAGAACTTAATATAAATCATACGGGTACGGGAAGAAAGGATGGTAATGTTGGAGAGAACAATAAACATGAGAATAAATCGAAAGATACGGGTGAAGTCCGCCTGGGAGGGGGCCACAAAATTTTGGTGGCTCCGGACTTTGAGTCGAGATTGGAGCTTACTCAATACCATAGGTAGAAAAAAATTCAGCTACAAGAATGGACAAGAAAAATGGGGCAGAGACCTCAAATGAAAAAGAAAATAATGAAAAAGCAAAGTTGAATTAAACAAATAGGAAATAGGAGCTGATCAAAGTAGTAATTATGGTGCAAATGAATTGGACAAAATTGACCAAGTGGCAAATTATAAAGGAAAAAGAATATTGGGTAGGGGAGTTGAAACAACTAATGTGACCAGTAGATGTAATTCGTGTACTATTGCTCCAGCAGGTACAATTGGCGAATTCAAGACAACGACTTCCCCAACAATTTTTGAAAATTGTGATGAACCTGAAAAATAGTGGCTAACGACTTCGCATGGTATGATGGGGTAGCAAGTGCGGGAGAAGGGTTTGAGAATCCGGTATTTTTTATGGAGGGCGACAGCTTGTTAACGCAGGTAGCGGCGCCAATATGCCGTCAATGACTCTCGCGGAAAACCATTTGAACCAGGCAAAGTTGACTTATCCTCGGTACCGTAACGCAGCTAGAGGAGGTTGACCGGGATGAGTAGATGGATATCTCGCCAGAGGAGGCAGGACGAGCAGTGGAGATGGGGCAGGTGTCTTCTTAAGCCTCTCTTTATTTTAATCTAATTATTATCTTTATGTGTACTCCAGATAGAAATATAGGTAGGTGGGAAGGTCTTTCCCAACCACTCAAAATTTTAGTATGGAATTGTCATGGCGCAGTGGCGGCTTCCAAAGATTAGTTTGAGAAATGATTCGACTCTACCATGCCTAGTTGGCAGTTATAGTTGAGCCAAGAGTCAATTGAGACAGATCAAATGATATCATTAGAAAGTTGGGTAAAATGAATTCGGCAAGGGTAGAAACGTCTAATTTCAAAGGAGGCATTTGACCCTTGTGGGATGATTCAGAGATAGGGATTTGTGTTCTTTCGGTAGGAAATCAGGTGATTAATATCGTAGTTTAAAAGCTAAATTGTGAACCTTGGATTTTTTTAGCTATTTATGCAAGGCCTAAGTCACAAGATAAGGAACCTCTTTGGAATGCCCTACATCATACATTTAGCAATATCAGAAGGTCATGGTTAGTCGCAAGGGAGTTTAATCAGGTTGGTAAGGAGGTTGATAAGAAAGGTGGGGAACCAAGGATTACTAGGAGAATATAAAACTTCAATGAATGGTGGCAAACTGTGATTTGAACGACTTAGGCTTCGAGAGACCAAGGTTCACATGGTATGATTCTTGGTATACGGGTCAATGTATTTTGAGAAGGTTAGATAGGGCGTATGGGAATTCATATTTTTTTACGCTCTTTCAGTATGGAAAAGTACTTCACTTAGACCGGAGACATTCAGACCATGCTGATGTCTCCTTAAATGTTCTTATTTTCGACCCTTAGGAGACATCATTTTTGGTGTTTATTTAATCATTTCGATAGACTTTTGGACTAAATATGCAATAATATGATTTTCCTCTTTTAATTCTAGCATTTTTGATTTATTAAGCTTTTGCGCGTAATATTGGTATTTTTAGTGAATATTTTACAGGTTTTAGATGTTAGCTAGAAGAGGAATCCGAGGAGAAAGTCAAAGATCAAAAGATAGAGTCAAGACTTGAAAAGAAATCCCGAAGATATTATTTTTAGAGCTGAAAATCCATTTTCCAGGCCATATATTGCTGATTTCGAGGTGCTTAAGCGATGATCTAGCTGTTGACCTTTGAAGAGAAATCATTCCTTATCGAATTACGGAACTTTAGCAACTGGAATGAGGTCAATCGGAGTTGTAACGCATCGGGAAAAGCTGTTTTAGTGAAGGTATATCAGCAATTACGGGATTTTGGGCTAAGTTAGTGGACTTGGGCCTTTTATATTTCATTTAATTAAAAGCCTAGGTCCAAGTCCGAATTTCCACCTATAAAATCAGCCCTTGACTTCTATTTTACACACAATTCACATTCTGCAAGATTAAAAACACCAGAGAGAAGCAACTGAAGGAAGGAGAAGAAGCTACAAGAGCTGGAGAAGGTCTATATCTCCGTTCGTAGTCATTGCGATTCCGGAAATTAGGTTCTTTTATCTTTTTAATTCTGTAAACAATATGAATTCCTTTAATTTTAATTTCGTATTTCATTTTAATATGAGCTAAGTTTTATATAGTGCTTGAGAACAAACAATGGGTGAATCCCAATTCTTATTAATTAACGAATGTTGAATTTGGGTTTTTATTGAATTAAACTAAATTAGGGCTTTTACTCTTTTCGATAAATCATGAATATTTACTGTTTTTAGCGTCATGAACTAGGAACAGGTAATAGTATTTAGGCTATTCCAATTAGTGGCAATTGGATCATCCTGACGGAGGGTTTAAATACGGAACCATTTATTCAATCTAGGATAGAAGTTAATGATTCTGACGAGCTTAGCTAATCCTAGGGCCAATGAGGTAATAACACTTAATCATCCAACGGTGGATCATATTTACCCTGACGGGACTAGTGACACATTAGGATCGCCTTATAGTCCACCCTGACGGGGGTATAAGGAAATTAGAATCCCGACCATTGTAATTGACTAATTTAGCCCTTAAACAACATAAGTTAAGAAATAGGAAAGGGAGGATCCTTGCGTTCTCAAGTGCTACTTCTCATATTGCGTTTCACTTATTTTACTTGCGTTTTAGCTTTTACTTGCATTTTATTATTTGTCTTTCATTTACTTAGTCTTATAACAAAAACCAAACAAACATATTATTGTCTTTTATTTTCATAAGTGCATCAATCACTATTTGTTAGACATTGTGATCAACCATTCCGTCCTTGGAACGAATCTGATTTATCAGAAATACTACTTGGGACAACCGTACACTTGCGGTTGTGGTTCGATTATTTATTGCATTATTTTTAGAACACTCAAAGGACCACCAAGTTTTTGGCGCCGCTGCCGGGGACGGTAGCGTGTGACCACGGTGTTTATCCTTTAGTGATAAGTGCATTTATTTTATTTTATCAGTTTTACGCTTTTTGTTTAGTTTCTTTTCAGGTTTTTAGGTTTGGTGTATGCGAAGAAGGCTATTCAAGGATCTAGAGCCAACACCTCCGATCCTTAGTAATCCAGAATCGTTGATCAGACTTGCGAACAAGAGAAGAAGAGAACGAGAAGCTTTAGAGGTTAAGAGTTAAGTAACAGAATGGCAGACATCAATCTTCAAAATAATCAACAGAATAATGGACAAGGCCAGCTAGATGCAATTGGCCAACCATTAGCTCCAGGTGCTATTCCTCCAATTCCACAACCACTGAATCCACATCCTCAAGTTCAAATAGTGATGAATCAAGATCCGTGGTTTACTAATGGTCCTCCAGAAGTTCCATTCCGTGCTCCAGCTATAGGAGTAGGTGCTCCAGATATTAATGTTCCGCGTTTTCGTCCAGATTCGGGTATGTTAGCTCAGTTTCAGAATTTTGGTAATTTTCGTGGTAGACCAGCAGAAGATCCTCTCAGGGCAGTACAGAAATTCAAACAGATATGTGATTCTTACATCACACAAGGGGTCTCAAGGGAACAGATGTATTTTGCTGCTTTTAAGTTCTTTGTTACTGAGGGAGCAAGTGAATGGCACGATACGCAAGATCCTACGAAGATCCCCAATTGGGACCAATTAGAAATTGCGTTCTTTGACAGGTATTACCCAAGTAACATGAGGTTAGATGCTGAATTAGAATTGACACATTTCCGTCAAGAATATGAAGAAACTTTGGGTAAGAGTTGGACAAGATTTCAGATGTGTTTACGTAGAGTTCCCAATCATGGGTATTCAGAACAACAACAGCTTAAGATCTTTTATAGAGGCCTTGATGGGAAGTCAAGAGAGAAGTTGGATACGCTATGTGGTGCATGTTTTCTTCAAGTTCAACCCGCTCATGCTAAAATTATCTTAGAGAGAACAGTCAAGAATGAAGTTGGGTGGAATTCAGTAAGAACACCGGTTAAGGGAGTGAATAATGTTGATATGGAAGAGAAATTTGCTACGTTTGAGAACAAGATTCAGAGTACTATTGAGCAACAATTGAAGCAGCTTACTTTAGCTGTAAAAGAAGGATTTTCGGGTAAGAAGGTAGCTGTGCATGCTGCACAAGAAGTTTATATGTGTTCGATTTGTCAGGTAGATGATCACGATGAGGAAAATTGTCCGAACAACCAAGAATCCGTGATGTTCATGTCCAATAGAGGTAACTTCAATTCAAGTGGTAATGGATATCAGCCTAACAGAAACCATCCTGGGTTTCAATACTCAAATCCTAATGGGGCAGCCAATCCTACCTATGCGTATCAGCCGCGTCCCCAAGGTAACAATTATAATCCAAGACCACACAACAATTATCAAGGAGGACAGAATCAGGGAAATTATGTACAAAGGCAAGCTCCTCAGAATACATACGATGAAACTTTAAACCAAAAAGCCTTACCTGCCCATCCACAAGAAGGAGTAGTTACCCTTCAGAAAACCGTTGAAAATTTGATTGCTCTTCAAACACAAGCCTTAGAACGTCAGAACGCAGCTGAAGCGAATATGAAGATTTTCCAGAATCAGCTAAGCCAAATTAATAAACAGCTGAATCAGCGCCCACAAGGGCAACTTCCTAGCGATACTGAGAATCTGAAGCAACGCGAAGATTGTAATGCTGTTACATTGAGAAGTGGTAAGAATCTTCCTCCCCCTCCTTTTCCCATTATGAAAGAGAAAGAAGTACCAAGAAAAGAAAAGGAAGTGGTGGAGAAAGAGAAAGAAAAAGATAGTGAGGTTGAAGAAATAGTGAGACCAAGAGAAGTTCCGAAAAAGAAAGACGATATGGTGATTAATCGCCCTCCACCACCGTTTCCATCGCGAGTTCAGAAAAAGGGTGATTTGGGTGATTTTCAGAAATTCTTTAATAGAGTGAAGGCTTTAAGTATTAATATTCCGTTACTTGAGGCAATTCGAGATATTCCGAAGTATACGAAGTTTTTGAAGAAGGCCCTCACTAACAAAAGGCCCTATTGTGATAACGAGATGATTGGTCTTCCAGAAGAGTGTAGCGCGATTTGTCAAAGTAAATTACCTCCGAAGTTAGTAGATCCAGGGAGTTTCACGATTCCTATATCAATTGGAGAGGAATGGAAAGGAAAGGCGCTATGTGACTTGGGAGCTAGCATCAATTTGATGCCCAAGTCGATCTTTGACAAGCTAAAAATTGGAAACGCAAGACCCACTTCTATGGTCTTGCAAATGGCGGACAGGTCTCTTGCTCATCCTGAAGGCCACATTGAGGATGTCCTTGTTAAGGCAGGTACACTTATATTTCCTGTTGATTTTGTAATCCTTGAATACAATGCAGATAGAAATGTCCCCATTATTTTGGGTAGACCATTCCTAGCTACAGGAAGAACATTGATCGATGTAGAGAATGGCGAATTAACAATGAGGATACAAGATGAGGAAGTGAAATTCAATGTATTTCGAGCTATGAAATTTCCAGATTCTCAGGAAGATTGCTTCAGAATGGATGTAGTGGAGCAAGCATCGCAAGAGGTATTTAATTGTTTAAATTTTGATGATATCTTGCAGGCTGCTTTAACATTAGATTCACCTGAGATGTTGGAAGAGCTTACTGAAACAATAGCAGCTCTAAATTCTGAAAATCCGAAGTATAGGCGTCCTGCCTATGAACCTGTGAGAGAACCGGGGGAGATTGTTCCTAAAAAGAAGCCTTCAATTGAATCTCCTCCGGAATTGGAAGAAAAACCATTGCCAGCACACTTGAGGTATGCGTATTTAGGTACTAATGAAACTCTACCTGTTATTGTTTCAGCTAATTTAACAGGTCCTCAAGAAGATAAACTGTTGCGTGTGTTGAGAGCAAACAAAAAAGCAATAGGTTGGACAATTGCTGACATCAAAGGCATTAGTCCATCCTATTGTCAACACAAAATCATACTTGAAGATGCTAACGCACGCTCAGTTGAAGGTCAAAGAAGATTAATGCCCGCTATGAAGGATGTGGTAAAGAAAGAGGTGATCAAGCTTTTAGATGCGGGGATTATTTATCCCATTTCGAGTAGTGAATGGGTGAGTCCGGTTCAGTGTGTACCGAAGAAGGGAGGAATGACAACAGTTCTTAATGATAAAAATGAAGCGATTCCTTCAAGAACGGTAGTTGGATGGAGAGTTTGCATGGATTATAGAAAGCTGAACAAGGCCACCAGAAAAGATCATTTCCCTTTGCCCTTCATAGATCTGATGTTAGACAAATTAGCCGGAAGAGAGTACTATTGCTTCTTGGATGGTTATTCTGGGTATAATCAAATTTACGTGGCTCCAGAAGATCAACATAAAACAACATTTACATGCCCCTTTGGTACTTTTGCATATCGTAGAATGCCATTTGGGTTGTGTAATGCTCCTGCTACCTTTCAAAGATGCATGATGGCCATCTTCTGGGATATGATCGATAACTTTCTTGAAGTGTTTATGGATGATTTCTCTGTATTCGGTGATGATTTTGATAAGTTCTTAGATAATTTAGAGAAAGTGTTAATCAGATGCAAAGAAACAGATTTGGTTTTAAACTGGGAGAAATGTCATTTCATGGTTCGCGAAGGTATTGTTCTGGGTCACAAAGTTTCAAGTGTTGGATTGGAAGTCGATAGAGCGAAGATTGAGGTAATTAAAACTCTTCCCCCTCCTGTTTCTGTTAAAGGGGTAAGAAGTTTTCTAGGCCATGCTGGCTTTTATAGGCGATTTATCAAAGATTTTTCTAAGATTGCGAAACCGTTATGCAACTTACTTGAAAAGGATTCAAAATTCCTTTTTGATGAAGCTTGTTTAGCGGCTTTCAAGGCAATCAAAGAAAAGCTTATTTCTGCTCCTATAGTAGTGCCTCCAGATTGGAATTTACCGTTTGAGGTTATGTGTGATGCGAGTGAATTATGTATGGGAGCTGTATTAGGACAAAGAAAAGAGTAAGTTTTTCATTCGATTTATTATGCTAGTAAAACTTTTAATGGTGCTCAGATCAATTATACAGTTACAGAAAAGGAGTTGCTAGCGGTTGTGTATTCATTCGATAAATTTCGCTCTTATCTTCTTGGAGCGAAAGTTATTGTCTATACAGATCATTCAGCGATTCGATATCTCATGGAGAAGAAGGATGCTAAACCAAGGTTAATCAGATGGGTTTTATTGCTTCAAGAGTTTGATTTAGAGATCAAGGATAGAAAAGGGTGCGAAAATCAGGTTGCAGATCATCTATCGAGGTTAGAAGGTTCAGAGTTGAATAATGGTACTGAAGCAGTTAGAGAAGATTTTCCGGATGAGAATTTATTCGTTGTCCGTGATTATGAAGCTCCTTGGTATGCGGATATTGCAAATTTAGTAGTGAGTGGTTCCTTTCCCGAAGGTTCAACTTATCAAGAGCGAAAAAGATTAGCTCACCGTGCAAGACAGTTCTTTTGGGAGGATCCTTTCCTCTACAAAGTGTGTGCTGATCAGATGGTAAGAAGATGTGTAGCCAAGGAAGAAATTGAGGCGATTATAGCTGGGTGTCATGATTTACCTTACGGTGGACATTTCAAAGGAGATCGAACTGCTGCTAAGGTATTACAATCTGGTTTCTATTGGCCTTCTATTATAAAAGATTGTCATGAATATACTAAAAGATGTAATAGATGCCAATTTACCGGAAACATATCCAAGAGGGATGAGATGCCACGTAATAATGTATTAGAAGTTAAAATATTTGATGTTTGGGGTATAGATTTTATGGGTCCGTTCGTTCCTTCAAATGGTAACCTCTACATCTTATTAGCTGTTGATTACGTGTCTAAGTGAGTAGAAGCAGTGGCTTTACCTACCAATGATTCTAGAGTGGTGATTAAGTTCTTAAAATCACATATTTTCACTAGACATGGAACTCCAAGGGTGATTATTAGCGATGGAGGTACTCATTTCGTTAATAAGTATTTGAAGACTGTTCTAGAGAAATATGGAGTCAGACATCGTGTGTCTACCGCTTATCATCCACAAGCCAATGGTCAAGCTGAAGTATCAAATCGTGAGGTGAAATCTATTCTAGAGAAAACCGTTAGTCCTACTAGAAAAGATTGGTCTATGAAATTAGATGATGCACTTTGGGCATATCGAACTGCTTTCAAAACCCCAGTAGGTGCTTCTCCGTATCGAATGGTTTATGGTAAGGCTTGTCACTTACCTCTTGAACTTGAAATGGGTGCCTATTGGGCTATTGCAAAGTTAAATTTAGATCCTACGCTAGCGGGTGAGAATCGAATGATGAAACTTAATGAGCTTGATGAATTTAGATTACATGCGTATGAAAATGCTAAGCTTTATAAAGAAAATACTAAAAGATGGCATGATAATCGAATTCGAGAGAAGAACTTTGTAGTGGGACAAAGAGTGTTGAAATATAATTCGAAGTTTAGTAATTATCCGGGGAAATTAAGATCGAAGTGGTCGGGTCCTTACATTGTAACCAAGGTTACACCTCATGGAGCTATAGAGATAGAACATCCACTTGAGAACCGTACATTCATGGTGAACGGTCATCGTTTAAAAATTTATCATGGAGGTGAAGACACCGATCGTGCAAACGACCCACATCCCGGAGAGGTCATGTACCTCCTCGAAGCTCCTTAGAAGCACGAGGTAACCCGTCGAGCTTAACGACGTTAAACAAAAGCCAATTTCTTGTATATTAGTTTAAGTATTTCAATTTCCGTAGTGTAAATTAGTTAAAGTTTTCGTTGATTTTAGTTTTAAATTTTAAGAAATGAGGAAGGGTGTTTGTTTTTGATGATTTCAGGGGTATAATGGTCATGAGTTTGGGGTCAAACGATGGGAAAAACGGAGAAAAATTGAAGTCCACAACAGGTTTGACCGGCTAGCCGGCGAGCTGGCCGGCATACCGGCCAAACGAGCAGATAGACCCCAACTCCCTGACCACTGCGTCAGCGACAACGCAGCAATGTTGCGTCTTCATTCGCGCCAGCGAGAAAGCACCGGCATGCCGGTCAACTGACCGGCTAGCCGGCCAACGAGGAAGAATGTTCTGGTCCTTGCGTCAGCGACGACGCAAGGTTGCTGCGTCATCAAATGCGCCATCGAGATTTCACAGGCATGCCGGCGAATCCGCCGGCTAGCCGGTCAAGGATTTCAAATTCCCTGACCATTGCGTCAGCGACGACGCAATATACTTGCGTTTTGAGGTAAAAAAAAAAAAAGAAAGTCAAATTTAGTAATTTTTTTCCGCCGCCCTCTCGCCCGGCATGCCGGCAAATCCGCCGGCTAGCCGGCCAGCTGTTGCGAGAGGCGGTTTTGAGCTTAGTAAACCTAGTTTTTTGCCTCTTTTCCAAGCCAAACCTTATAATCCGAATTCTTGCCTCCACCTACTCCGAAAATCATCAACAAACAACTATAAAATCATCAAATCAAGCCTTCTATCATCACAAAAACACAAAATCAACTCATATCCTCTCCAAAACATCATCAAATTTCACCTTTTCTCCAACAATTTCCTCTTCCCAACCTTGAAATTAAACCCAATTCTTTCCAAATCTATCTCTAATAACCTTAACCCATCTCATATTCCACCTAATCCTTCAAGTTTTAAACCTCAAAACATCAAATTTCAAAGCTTTTCTCTAGCTTTTTCTCTATTTGAAGTTTTGAGTTTGGGGTGAAAAGAGATGACTAACAGAACCGATTCCATGTGTAACTATCGAAGAAACATACCAAGAAACAGGAACACTGTTGGAGCTAGCCCAGACCAAGCAATTGAGATTCCGGATTCGCGATCCAAAAAGACTGTCAAAAACCCAATTGCTCCGAAACAAAAAGAAAATTCGAGTAAGGCTAATCCGAAAAAGAGCAGGTTAATTGACGAGAGTGATGAAGAAAGTGAGGAAGAAGTTGAAGAAATTGAAGAAACTGAACAAGAAGTTCCCGAAGAACCAGTGCAACAACCGAAAGCTCCGCGTAGGAAAGCTTGGGCTCAAAAGCCTAAGAGAGTCTTCGTTCCTTGGGATACTCAGGTTCGTGATCGAATTGAATTTTTGAAGTTTGGTGAGGAGATGAATCTTCCTAAAGGTATTATGACTAGTGCTTATAAAAATTATGGTGTTACTTGTGATAAATTGGGTTGGAAAGAATTGAGAGAAAGGAAGCTTGAGTATATTCCTACCTTGGTGCGAGATTTTTATGAAGGAATCACCTTCTCAAAAGAAGCTGTTATTATTCGCAAAAAGGTAGTTCCTTTCTCCGTTGAGCTTATTCGTAAATCATTGAAATTACCCAAGTTTTCCGGAATATGTCCGTTTCAAGAATCTCTTAAAGAACCTTCGTTTGATTATGAATCCCTTTGGGGAAAAGTGATTGTTGATGGGGCCCGCCCAATTCCCGAAGGAGAGAGATATCCTGGACAGATGTATAGTAGTAACTTGCTACCATGTGCTAAGATTTGGTCACGTTTCATAATACCTACCTTCTTCGGAGTTAAACACATATCGGAAGTGAAGAAGGAGCATCTTTTTTTCATTAAATGTATTATTGAGGAGAAACCCATGGATGTTGCTCGTGTGATATATGATACCATCATGGAATTTGCTAGAATTCCTACTTCACAACAAAATCTCAAATTTCCTTGTACTGTCACTACTTTGTGTTTAGACGCAAAGGTTCCGCGTAAAGACGCAGAGATTGATCGTGTTGTAGGGTGTGAGAGCATGGGTTTAACTTTGATCAAGAATATTCATGATGAAGTGGTAAAAGCAACAAGGAATCCTAGAGCTCCTCCAAAGAAGAAGATGCATACATCTGATGAGTTGGAAGCTAAAGTGAAGGTGTTAGAAGAGAACCAAGTGAAGATGATTGCGTCTTTAGGAAACGTTACAAAAGAATTAGGACTTCTCCGAAACATGTTATTGGGGGTGAGCACAATTCAACACGCCACCTATGGTATTCTTACACAGGAGAAAGTTCATGGACGCAACACCGATAACCAGCCTCGAGCTGGTTAAGATACGTTTTCTATCCCTTTCGCGTTTTAGTTAGTTTAGTTTATTTTTATTGCGTTGAGTCTTTTCGAGTCGTGGGGACACGACTCATTTTTGAGTTTGGGGTGGGGTTCGTTGCCTCATCCCAATTTTTATGTGTTATATGTTTTATTTGCTTTCAATAAAAATAATTTTCGGAGTTGCGTTTGACTATAGAAGATTTTAAATGTTCCTTTAAGCATACTTTTGATGAATCTATGATAGTAAATAGTGGACTTTAGGGATTGATATAGAACGCACTTACAATTGCATGCGAACATAGGTAATTGATAGGAAAAATTAATGAACAATGCAAATGAAGTAAGCTTGTACTTAAGGAATATGTTTGGTGTGTAGAACGTGAAATCTTAATTAGTAGAGAACCCACCTAGATATGAACTAAAGACAAGCTATGTACTTAGGAAAATGATAGGGGCAGTTCTTTGTTAGCCATTTGAAGCCTTTTAGCTTGCTATCCCTTATTATAATTTTATCCGTCTTAGCCCAATTTTGAACCTTAAGCCTTTTCTTTTGTAGCCACGATATAAGCCCATTATCCTTTAGATTATTAGGCATGACCAAATGACCCGCACTTGAATCACAACCCTGAGACTTGTCTCGAGCTTGAGTTTGGGGTGGTGGGACCACATTTTGGGAATTTACATTGGGAAGGGATGATATGTGTTTATATTGAGGCACGAAAATAAAGATGATATATTATTGTAACCCTTTGCCGAAAGTTGAAAAAGAAAAAGAAAAAGAAAAAAAAAAGAGAAAAAGAAAGAAAAAAATATAAGAGACATGACTTTTCACATCAAAATGATAGTCATGGGTATCTTGTACAAAAAAAATAAAAATAAAAAGAAAGAAAGAATAAAATAAATCGGCAAAGTGGAATGTTTTTGGAAATCGTCTTAAAATTATTTGGGTTGACATTGGGGACGCAACTTTAGCGCGTCAAATGGGTGAGTGAGAACATTTTTGAGCGTAACTCAAGCTCGAGGACAGGTGGATGGTAAGTGAGGAGAGAGCCAAAAGCTCACTTCAAATTTACCAAACATATATCCATACCGTCCTTAAGCCAATATTAAAACCATAAAGACCTCTTGATTCTTAAATACATAGTGAATTTACACTTCTGTTGATAGGGAATATTTAGGTGGAACATTCAAAGCGATTTATGATTAATGACCACCCTATAGCCATCATACAGATATGAGTACAAGTGTAACCTTCAAGCATTGCAACTTTAATTTTATGATTGAGATTATTTATGTTTGATTTTGCATGATTAGTGTATGTATATGTTAGTTCTTAAAGTTTTTCTATATGAGATTTATCTTAAGAATTGCTTTAGGTTTATTTGCTAAGCTTCTATTTGTTCTTGCGTTTACTTCTACCCCTTGTTTTGTTTTGTTTTGCTTTGTCGGGACGACAAAGGTTTGAGTTGGGGGTCTTGATGTCTCCTTAAATGTTCTTATTTTCGACCCTTAGGAGACATCATTTTTGGTGTTTATTTAATCATTTCGATAGACTTTTGGACTAAATATGCAATAATATGATTTTCCTCTTTTAATTCTAGCATTTTTTATTTATTAAGCTTTTGCGCGTAATATTGGTATTTTTAGTGAATATTTTACAGGTTTTAGATGTTAGCTAGAAGAGGAATCCGAGGAGAAAGTCAAAGATCAAAAGATAGAGTCAAGACTTGAAAAGAAATACCGAAGATATTATTTTTAGAGCTGAAAATCCATTTTCCAGGCCATAGATTGCTGATTTCGAGGTGCTTAAGCGATGATCTAGCTGTTGACCTTTGAAGAGAAATCATTCCTTATCGAATTACGGAACTTTAGCAACTGGAATGAGGTCAATCGGAGTTGTAACGCATCGGGAAAAGCTGTTTTAGTGAAGGTATATCAGCAATTACGGGATTTTGGGCTAAGTTAGTGGACTTGGGCCTTTTATATTTCATTTAATTAAAAGCCTAGGTCCAAGTCCGAATTTCCACCTATAAAATCAGTCCTTGACTTCTATTTTACACACAATTCACATTCTGCAAGATTAAAAACACCAGAGAGAAGCAACTGAAGGAAGGAGAAGAAGCTACAAGAGCTGGAGAGGGTCTATATCTCCGTTCGTAGTCATTCCGATTCCGGAAATTAGGTTCTTTTATCTTTTTAATTCTGTAAACAATATGAATTCCTTTAATTTTAATTTCGTATTTCATTTTAATATGAGCTAAGTTTTATATAGTGCTTGAGAACAAACAATGGGTGAATCCCAATTCTTATTAATTAACGAATGTTGAATTTGGGTTTTTATTGAATTAAACTAAATTAGGGCTTTTACTCTTTTCGATAAATCATGAATATTTACTGTTTTTAGCGTCATGAACTAGGAACAGGTAATAGTATTTAGGCTATTCCAATTAGTGGCAATTGGATCATCCTGACGGAGGGTTTAAATACGGAACCATTTATTCAATCTAGGATAGAAGTTAATGATTCTGACGAGCTTAGCTAATCCTAGGGCCAATGAGGTAATAACACTTAATCATCCAACGGTGGATCATATTTACCCTGACGGGACTAGTGACACATTAGGATCGCCTTATAGTCCACCCTGACGGGGGTATAAGGAAATTAGAATCCCGACCATTGTAATTGACTAATTTAGCCCTTAAACAACATAAGTTAAGAAATAGGAAAGGGAGGATCCTTGCGTTCTCAAGTGCTACTTCTCATATTGCGTTTCACTTATTTTACTTGCGTTTTAGCTTTTACTTGCATTTTATTATTTGTCTTTCATTTACTTAGTCTTATAACAAAAACCAAACAAACATATTATTGTCTTTTATTTTCATAAGTGCATCAATCACTATTTGCTAGACATTGTGATCAACCATTCCGTCCTTGGAACGAATCTGATTTATCAGAAATACTACTTGGGACAACCGTACACTTGCGGTTGTGGTTCGATTATTTATTGCATTATTTTTAGAACACTCAAAGGACCACCACATGCCCCTATTCTGATTCAAGTAACTCAGACAGATGTATCCAGATCACCCAGGAGGTTTTATTTTGAGTTGACTTGGTGTTTACATGAAGATTTCAAATGCTTTGTGCAACAAAAATGAAAATTGCAGAATATGGATTTAGGGGATAGCATTGAGGATATGAAGAATCAGCTTACAATGTGGAAAGGTATCGTTTTTGGGGATATTAATAAAAAGAAAAAAGTTTTGTTGGCAAGACTAAAAGGGATTCAATATCGCTACAACACTCGTACAATTCGTCCCTATTCAGATTAGGCAAAAGGTTAAGGGGAGAGTATCTTAGTGCTCTTGAAGAGAAGGAAGCTTTTTGGTTTCAATGCTTGAAAAAAAAATTGGATACGCTCAAGGGATAAAAATACGAGGTATTACCACTTAGCTATGATTAAAAAGAGGAAGACATCAAGGATTCAGATCCTTCAGGATTCGAATGGGAATTGGGTGGATGAGGATGTGGCATTAGGGTCGCTTGTTCGAAATTCTTTTGTGGAGCTATATGCTGAACTAGTAAAATTTGTTGGTCCTTTTGCGCTACCACATGGAAATAGTCTAGGGGAAGTTGAGAGGGTTCTATTGGTGGAGGCTTTCATGGATGAAGAAATTAGGATTGATGTCTTCCAGTCTAACCCCAATAAATCTTTAGGATTAGATAATGTTATCATTCTATCAAAAATGTTGGGAAACTGTAGGTTCGGACATTTGTAATATGGTGAGACATGATATCGACGGGATTAATCTCACCAAGTTTGAACGGGACCTTAATTCACATGATTCCTAAGCTTCCTAATCTGGAGGTTGTGGGCCAGCTCCTTCCAATTAGTCTAATCAATGTTCTGGTCGAATTTATCATGAAAGCCATGGTTGATCGTATTCGTCCATTGTTAGTAGAGAGGAAAGAGCCAAACCAGACTATCTTTCTTCCGGGAAGGTCAACTATTGACAACGTGGTATTAGTGCAAGAGGTTGATCATCGAATGCAGAAAAATCCGGTTAAGAAGGGGATCATGGCGATTAAGATCGATTTAGCCAAGGCATATGAAAAGTTGAACTGGAGATTTATTGAGGATACCATTTCTTTCTTTGGGTTTCCGGTGAAGTGGGTGAAGCTTATCATGTTAGTTATGGGGAACAACTCGAGGTGTTCAGTCCTCATAGGAGAATTCGGAAGGAAGATCCTATGTCCCCTTACCTTTTTGTATTGTGTATGGAGTGTTTGTCTATGTTTATTTAGGGACTTTGCAAAAGGGGAGAATGGTTACACATTCACCTCCATCGACAAGGTCCCGCTATTTTTCACATATTTTTTGCCGATGACCTTCTTTTATTTGCAGAGGTGGAGGAAAAGTCACTAATCTATTTTTCAAGTAACGTGACTAATGATAGGGCAGATGAGCTTGCATCACAGAGTGGTTTTTGGTTAAACGACTTGTTAGGAATTTACCTCGGAACACCAATACGATCAAAATGGCTTCCGCAGGGATTCTTCTGACGAGTAACATCAAAGATGCAAAACAAACTTCTGAATTGGAAGAGTCATAATCTATCACTTGCATGAAGAATTACTTTAGCTCAATCAGTTTTTTCAGCAATTCCCACATATATAATGCAAAAGATGAAATTATCGGTTCATGTGTGTGAGGAAATAGATAGGATCATCTGGAATTTTATCTGGGGGTCGTCTAGTGAGGGCAGAAAAATTCATTGGATTTCGTAGAAAGTACTATGTCAACCTAAGGAAGTGGAGGATTTGATAAACGCGTAGCTATAGAAAGGAACTCCTTGCTAAGTTAGGTTGGAAAATTTTACGGGATGATCAATCCTTGTAAGTCAAAGCTTTTAAGCAAAAGTTCTTCAGAAATGGGTTTCTGGATAGAAAGGTTAAGCCGTCGGATTTGAGAATGTGCAAGAACATATTATTTGAGAAAGGGGTCCTAGGAGGGAGAGTGTTCGAAGTGTGGAATGGGATGAGAAAAATTATAAGTGGAATTTGGAAGCTTCATGTATTTTTTCAGTAAAATCGGCCTACATTGTTTTGGTTTCAATGGAAGTGGATACGGGCTTCAAGTGGGACCTCATCTGGTCGCTCAAATGTCTACAAAAAATTAAGTTATTGCTATGACGCGCGGTTTAGAGTCGCTTACTGACACACGGAAATTTGGCGCTAAGAGGAGTGATGGATAGTCCAGCTTGGCAAGAGTGTGGAGCTACTGTCGAATCCGCGGATCATCTTTTTTGCTGCTGTAAAATTTATTCTGATGTAATAAGAGCCTGCTCGGATGAGCTTTTTGCTTTCTGTGATGGACAGGTGTATTCAGAATTGAGGACAGAAACTGGGGAATTAGCTACAGCTGGCACAAGGAGAGTAGGAGACCAAGAGCTCCACGTCAGCACATCCAATAGGTTGGTGGGGAGCGACGTGCAACAACTGTTCCTTTTTGAATATCCATAGCATTGGGGAAGTTTTTTTTGCAACACATCAACATGGTCAACAAGGAACATCAGTGGACTATCTTAATTGGTGGTCAAAGATGCTGGCAAATAATATAGTTGTGAATGGGATTGAAGGGAAGCTTATTTTCGCAGCCTGTGCTTGGCACGTTTGGACAGATCGAAACACCCGAATTTATGAGCCATTAGCACGGAAAAATGATACTAGTGAATTACGAGTAATTATTTGGAATACATCTAGTAATTATGTACGGATTGGGGAATTGAGCAACACATCGGTCTTATCACCTTGGCTAAAAGTTTTTTAGTTAGATGGGTCAAACCGAAGCGGAAAGCTAAGTTAAATGTTGATGGAGCCTTTGATGCGAATAGATCCTTGGCTGGTGTAGGTGGGTTGTTTCGAAATCAAAGAGGCGAATACCTGGGCGGATTTGCAGGAAAATGAGCTGCACGAACACCTTTTGAGACAGAACTTCTTGCGTTGCATTTTGGGTTGCACATGTCGGTACAGTATGGGTACACATCATTGATTATCGATATAGATTCGAGTGAGTTGCACGAGCTAGTGAAGGGAGGTGCGAACTGAAGGGTCTTTTTGATAGAGATAATAGGTGCTTGTCCGGATGTTTTGGCATCTAATGAACACTTTGAGCTGATTTGAAGCTTTAGGAATGCAAATAGGTGTGCGGATTGGATGATTAGATGGGGTGCAGGAAGTATGAAGGAACGACCCCGTATAGAGGCCTACCGGATGGTCTATAGAATCTACTTACGTGGACCGTTGTAGTTGGGCGGTGCGAAGAACACATAGCTAGTAAATAATTATTAGAAATTTACTTCTTGGCCTTTGTCCTCTCATGTAACGGAAAAAAAATCTCTTTAGTATTTTATTTTTCGACATAAATTTAAAAAACAAATAACACAAATTACTTTTAATTAATATATATAATTTTTTATTTTAATATGTTTCTATTATTTAATAATAGATATTATTAGAAAAAGTATAAATAAAATATTTTAATATTAACAAAAATTAAACAAATAAATCTTAACTCAACAAGTAATGTCTAAATATTAAAAATGGTATTTTAAAACTATTGTTCAGTTAAAAGTTTTAGATAGTTTTTTCCAATTTCTTTTACTATGATTCTTATTATAATATTCAAATTTCTATTTTCAATATATATAAAAATATTAAAACATTTTATTAAAGATATTTTTATAATAATGAATATAATTTTTTTTAATTAACATAATCAACACACTGAGCAGAAAGACTCCAAGTATGTCATCTGATTTGGAAAGTTAATGTTTCTTATAATTTCCACTAAACAAAACAACATATATATACTAATTTCTGAGTGGTGTGGCCTAAGGTGTGATAAAAAGATGTATAAAATAAGTGCAAATAAACACCCTAAACTAACACGGTACTGCAAGTATTACAGAACGTATGCAAGTTTTAATGATAAGAAGATTCGTTCCTCAGGGACTGACGAAAGTTAGAGAGAACTTATGCAAATTATCAAGTGCAGATATAGAAGATAGAAAGATGATACGCAAAGAAAGAAAAGGAAAATAGATTTTTATTTGGTTTTTATAAAGAAAACTAAACTACTAAATAAAAGACAATAAAATAAATAAAAGAAAAGAAAAGAAGATAGTATGAAAGTTATAACTTAGGTTTTACTAGTATGCACCAATCCTTCTAAATCTATCTATTTGATCTAGTTTATAAGGGAGAATATTAGCTCTTGGTATACTTAGTCAGGATTCTAAATTCCCATACCTTAGACCTTGAGAGCGACTAAGGGGGCTACGGCATAACCAAGAAGTGTTTTATCTTAGGGTTATCAAACGCCACTAAGGCCCTAAGCAAATACTGCAATCCTGGTGATATGGTGGTTAAAACAAACCCTAATGACTATCTAGTTAGAATCATGTTTTGTCAGAACTAATATCGACACTAGACGTTATTTGGTGGTTCAATAGTTAAACACCCTGGTAAGGTGACCATCTAACTACTATTAAGGTAATCCTAAACGTTGCGCACCGCAAGGAAAACATACATTAAATCAAAACACATAATCAAATATGAAGTAAGTAGCTAATATCAGATTAAAACATATAATTCCCAAAGAAACTTAGATAGAAGAATTAGAATTCATAGATTATACATTATGCAAACCTAAGCTAATATAATTAGTTCATACAAAGAAAAGAAGAAGAAAGAATTACAAAATAAGAGGTTGAAGGAGACATAATTATTGCACAGCTCCTTCCAGACTTCTTCTCTTGTGTTACAGCTTCCTCTTGGCCTTAGGGTCTGGCCAAGGATGATTTTAGAGTGTTAAGAGGCTGTATTTATAGGGTATAGGAAGACCTAATTCGTTTTCTTGAAGGAGAAGGAAAGTAATGGACTCCTAGTCCAACTCAAATTCGTATGGAAATAAAGATAAACACTGCTGGACCGTTTTGAGCATATCTTCTTCGTTATTGGTCGGTTTGAGCTCCATAAGATACCAAAAGAATCGCAACAGAATTATCTTGACCCTGAAGAAGGAAATTACCAAAATCGGCCTATTTCTTAGGTAAAAACGCACATCTTTAGGCGTGTACTGCAGAATTCAGATTTAGGCAGCTTTTCCTAATTGAACTCAGTGTCCTTCTATCTCCAATTTCCATGCTAATCTCTTTCCATATCTTGTAGTCTTTGACTTGGACTCTAATTAATCTTCATAATTATCTTTAAAGCTTCACACTAAATAAACAATTAAACCCAATATGCTCTAAAAATATTATTTCTACAAATCAAGACTCAAAATAGGAAAGTGCACTAAATTAAGCTAAGATCGACCTATAAACTAATAAATAAGCCTAAAATGATGTCTCTGAAGTATATTTAATTATCACAAATGAGGAGACATCACTGAGTATTAAGATAAATATACGTATACTATATTTTTATTTTATTTTATCCTGAATACTATATAAATTATAAATATATTATTTATTTATCATAAAGGTAAAGTGTTTTTATACTGCTAAAAGAAAGAAAATGTTTCGTTGTCCAAAAAGAAAAAAAAAGTTTATGTTATACTAAAAAAAAAAAAAAAAAAGAATGATTTCCTTTTATGTGTATGGAATTGTTAATTGTGTCTAGAATAGGAGTAGGTGGTTAACGAAAAAAAAAAAGAGAGTAGGTGGCTTTTTCTTCTTTTTTCTTTTTGGACATGTAAGAGTAGTAGGTGGCTTCTGTGAGTGACATTCCTCGTCCCATTTTGACTTTCTTGACCTTCCATGCAAAACAAAATTTCATTTAATATACATAAAACTTTAGCATAAATATGGCCTATGAATGTGTTATAAGTTGTCTACGGCAAGATAAACAATTCAGCCGATACTTCGTCAGATCTGGCGGAAGACGGAGGAAGCAGGGCCGATATCCTTCCAATTCTTACCTAGAAGGATGAACAGTCGTGCAGATCGTCTTGCAAAAGGCGTTAGACACGGAGCCACTCTTTTGGAGGAGAACACCACGGAACTTTCGGATCGGTTCAAGAGGATGAGAATTGGATAATAGATAAATGATCGGATACCTTATAACTCTTGTAAAAAAAAAAGTGTTCTTAAGCCAATTTAAATTACATAATGGGTCAAATATTAACCTGCTAACTGGACCGGACTTTATCAGTTCTCGGACTGGACTGCTTTACCGGTTCCAGAACTGGAACCAAACCGGAGCTACAGTAACAAGAGGAACCGGATCGGACCGGTTTTGTAGTAAATGGTTCGGTTCTTAAAAAAATTATTGCTTAAGGACTAGTCCGGGACGGACCAGACCGGTAACCCAATTATATATATATTACATGGAGTTGTGTCTTCTGTGTTAGGAAAATAGCCAAATAAGCCCTTGTTGGAGGAGTAGACTTATTAATTGACAATTTTGAATAAAGAGTAACGCGTGTGTATTTTTTTTTTGTTCAAATTAGTAATGCGTGTGTAAAGAGATGAGTTTAACACAATTTTTTAGTACCTTCCAATCCTTAAAAAATCAGCTTGACCTCTTCAATCCAAATGGTGGACCCGCCTAAGGAGACGCCGACCAACGTGCCAGATGAAGAACGCAACTCAGACGACATGGTAACAAATACACCAGGAATTTTAGAGTCGGAGAGTGAACAACTCCTTAGCTTATCGAAGGCCATGGAGAAAAGTAGGTTATCCAAAAGGCCACGGTCAACGGAAACCATCAATTTGTCTTCCCCTCAAGAACTGACTGTGAAGCTGAACCCAATACGGAATCCTCCCCGAAAGAACTCTGGATGGCACGCTGCAACTACAAGTATTAACCTTGTTATACCGACTATAGTAGATTTCAGTGAAAGTAAGGGGAAGCAAAGTTTTCATTTAGATGAGTGAGACATTATATCGGCAGTTGAGGATGATAAGATCATTGAGAATTGCGAATACCCGCAAGTTGTAAGATCGCGTGAGGAAATTATTTAGGGGATTGAGCTTTGGAGTAATAATGTAGTGATTAGACTCTTGGGATTTAAAGTTGGGTATAGCTATATGGAACTCCAAAGGCTTGTTTGGAGTAGTGGGTGTTGGTCAAGGTTATTTCATGGTGAAGTTATTTAGTAGAGAAGATATAAATTTTGCACTTGAGGGTGGACCGTGAATGATCTTTGACCACTACTTAGTGGTTTGTGAGTAAACACCAGATTTTAAACCACGTGAGGCATCCATTACTACTACAACATGGGTAGGGTATCAAACGTGGGGATGCAAAACTATACGATGCGTATTCTACGTAAAATGGTTGACATTATAGGTAAGACGGTTAAGATTGACCAGCTAACAAAAACTAGAAAGAGGGGGAATTATGCGAGATTAGTGGTCAAACTAAGTCTGTATAAGCCGCAAATTCCTAAATTTTATATTGGCGGAGAGGTGTGTCGAGTAGAATACAAAGGGTTAAAAATGATTTGCTTTGAATGTGGGCGATTTGGTCATCAGAAGGACAAGTGTCCGGAGGTGGGAGTACATCTAAATGAAGGTGGGAGCACATCGGGAATAGAGCAGCTCGGATGAGGACATTACTAGAGAAATACATTAATGTTCTTAAACATTGTTTTATTGATGCATGTCTTGAAGATATATTGGAAGAGGGCGGGTTTCTTGGACATGTTGTTGGTGGTATACAATTTCCGCAGGAGAGTAGTAGCAGCGCCGCAATGGAGACTACCTTCCCAGCCGCTGGAGTAATCACCAATGAACTTCAGAAGCTGCAAAATGATAATCTGAGCCTGCAATTTTCAGAAGGGAGGTCACAGGCGCAGATTAGGGATGATTACAGGTGGTGGACAGAATTGTTAAGTTGCAGAAAAGTGATCAATGGCCTGGAAAGTGTATTAATTGTATTGGCCATTTGTTGGAATATGTTGGTGGACCGTAAAGAAAGATATTTCGAGGGAAATACGATATATAATTCGATGCGTAATATTAGGTATGTGGTTAAAACGCAACAACATGATTTATCCGAGCGTGGGGTAAAGAGGTGGATGGAGGGTTAATTATGTCAGCTAAGGGCACACTTCTGACATGGGTCAAACCGGTTGTAGGGGTTAAGCTTAATATTGATGGGTGCGTAGGTACGAGCAATAATCAAGCTGGGGTAGGAGGTCTTTTCCGGGATAATTACAAAGCTTTCTTAGGTGATTTTGCGAGTCATTCAAGGTAAAATCAGTTTTTCATGCCAAACTTCTTGCGTTGAACTATGGGATGTATATGGCAATGAATAGGAAGTATGAGATAGTCCTTGTGGAAACTGATTCACTCGAGTTAAACGCACTAGTTAAGGGCGGTGGGAACAAGGGGGATTGGTCAGATGAAATTATCAAGGAACGTAGAAAGTTATTTGCGATTAACGGTATATCCGAGTTTGTTCATGTGTATAGAGAAGCGATATCTTGCACAGAGTGGCTAGCAAAGTGGGGAGCGAACTCGAAAGAACCGTGCTCGTATGTGGATCCTCCAGAGGGATTGTGGAAACACCTGACTAGAGACCGAAGTGGTTGGCTTCACCGAGAACAACAGTGAGCGCTCTTTCTAGAGTTTAGTAAGTTGTAGTTGACTTACTGGTCTTTTGTTTTTAAAAGGCCTCAGATGTATGAAAGAAAAAGATGAGTTAATTGGTGTATGTAAAGAGATGCATGTGTAAGGACTAATGTATGTGTAAAGAGACAAGTTAATCATGAGTGTGAATAGATCCCTTTTTGTCTTTTGTTCCAATGCGTGTGTAAAAAGATGAGTTTAAAGATTTTATGTTTCATTGTTTGTCACCGTTTACTTTTTCTTTCTTGTTTTTGTTCTGAAATTATTCAATGTTTTCAATTGTATACTTATCTTAACAAACAAAATTTAGAAAAAAAAAAATCTAAACAAAAATTAGCCCTAAAACTGGTCTGAAACCGGACCAGAATCGGTTACAAACGGTATACCCTGGTCCCTAATAACGACCTGGTTATGCATATTAGGTAAACAAGAACCGGACTGGAGCGACCCGGTAATGCTAAAACCGGTAGACCAGACCCGCCCGATAAGACCCGGTCCAAACCGGACCATCAGCTAGGCTGGGGGTTAGTAAATATATTCTCTATCAAATTTTGTTAGTACTTTTTTCCACATATATTTAAAAAGCAAATAATACTCTTTATTTTTACAAAATTACCTTTAATTAATATACATAAAGTTATTTATTTTAATATTTTTTTACTATTTAATAATGGATATTCTTGAAAATATAAATATAAAGTATTTTAGTATTAATTTTTTTTATTATTATTAAAATAAAGTTGAACAAATAAATCTTTTTTTTATTATAATGGAGAACCTAAGGATCGTGGGATAGCCCCAAAACGCAATTAATTTATTACATCATTAATTAAATCTGGATCGTAAACTAATCTAGGTGTCTTCCAATCCATTCTATCTCTCGTTATAAGGCCCCGAATACCATCTGGAGGATCCACCAAAAATGTGCCATCAGTAAAACGATTCTTCATACCCGCACGTGCTAACCAATCAGCGCATGAATTAGCCTCCCTATAGATTCCTTTTAGTATGAACCCAGTATTATTTGCAAGAACCGCCCGAATATGTTGGACCCACTGCTGCCCAGGACCTCTACCTCTCTCCACCTTCTGGATTACTTCAATAGCCTCCTATGAATCAGTTTCTATTATAACTTTAGCCACTTCTAGCCCTTCCACCCTCCGTAACCCTTCACTTATCGCAATCAACTCCACAACCCCTGATATATCTTCACTGATAATGTTCAATTATTAAAGATGATGTTTCAAAATTATTGTTCATTTCAAATTTCTCGATAGTTTTTCCTAATTTCTTTTAATATGATCTTTATTAAAATGTTAAAATTTATATAACTTTAATATATATTTATGAGGAATATTTTAGTAATGGTAAATATAATAATTATATTTCTTAATATATAAGAAAAAATAAATAGATATTATTTATGAGACCGAATACTATCAAATATTATATTATAATTATTTATTTTGTTCTCATAATAATTTTATTCCATTTTTGTTTAATCACATCCTAAAAATTCTATATTTAATAAAGAAAGGATTAATATTTAGATCAGAAAAGTAAAGAATTAAAGGAAAAGGAATATTTTTTTTGAAAAAGGATTTTTTAAAATAAATTCTTTATGTGATTCTCGCGACAAGGAGGGTCCCCAATCCGCTCCACCGGCGATACAAAGGTTCTCTCCCTATCTATTTCACATTCACTTTTATTATATGAATACAGACAGCATCTACAAAAATAAAAAATAAGAGCCAACCGTATAATAGATGCCATGCCACAAAAAGTCCTTTAATTCCAACCAATGAAAGGCAATCAATGTATTAAACTCAATTTAACTTTTCTCTCCACCACTCTCTTCAAAACAAACCCAAACTATTAAACTAATTCAATCACATTTTTGTTGTTTGAGCTTCTTCGCTCCTTCTCTATCTGTTCTTTAAACTTTTATTAATATCTGCTGTTCGATCTCTGAATCAGAGATCGAACAAGCTCGAGGAGAATGTCCTCGATGTTTCAAGAAATACTACCAGAATCTCGAAATGCCTTATTCGGCAAATATGAACTCGGTAAACTACTCGGTTGTGGTGCATTTGCAAAAGTGTACCACGCTAGAGACATCCGAAATGGTCAAAGTGTAGCTATTAAAATCATCAACAAAACCAAGATTGCAAACAACGCCACGTTAATATCAAGCATCAAGCGTGAGGTCTCTATTATGCGTAAATTAAATCACCCAAATATCGTCAAGTTATTCGAAGTATTGGCTAGTAGGTCCAAGATTTATTTTGTGTTGGAATTCGTAAAGGGTGGTGAATTATTCAAGAAAATCGCTTCTAAAGGTCGGTTAAACGAGGAAACTAGCCGTAAATATTTCCAGCAACTAATCTCTGCCTTGAGTTATTGCCATTCCCGTGGGGTATTTCATAGAGACCTTAAACCTGAAAATCTCTTGCTAGATGAAAATGATAACCTCAAAGTGACTGATTTTGGTCTTAGCGCCCTTGTGGATCAAATACACCCTGATGGGCTATTGCACACAATATGTGGAACTCCAGCATATGTAGCACCAGAAATCTTGGTGAAAAAGGGATATGATGGAACTAAAGTTGATGTATGGTCATGTGGAGTATTATTATTTGTGATCAGTGCGGGCTATTTACCCTTCAATGATCCTAATTTAATGGTAATGTACAAGAAAATTTACAAAGGCGAGTTCCGATGTCCTAAATGGATGTCTACTGAACTTAAACAGTTTTTGTCTCGCCTTTTGAATACAAATCCTAAGAAAAGAATTACCATAGATCAAATTAAGCATGATCCTTGGTTTGAAAAAGGGTACGCGGAAATGAAATTCTACGACGAAGATATTGGAACATCCAACAAGATTGTTAAGCAGGACGAAATTAATGTTGGTATTTCATTAAACGCATTTGATTTAATTTCTTTCTCCTCAGGTTTAGATCTTTCAGCATTGTTCGATGATAACTTTATCTCAGTAGATGATACCGACCGTTTGGTGGTTGAGAAATCGCCAGAGAAAATTATTGAGAAAGTTGAGGAAATGTTTAAAGATGAAGAGAATATTAGAATGAAGAAGATGAAACAATGGGGAGTAGAATTTAAAGGGGAGAATGGTAAATTCAATATCAGCTTAGAGATTTACAATTTGACTGAAACTTTGGCAGTTGTGGAGGTTAAAAGAATTGCTGGAGAAACTATTTACTTCAATGAGTTGTGGAACAAAAAAATCAAGCCGGAAATTGTTTGCTGATTGATAATTCTTAATGATTGCAAAAGCGCATTGTCGTGTGATATAGTATAGGGCGGTTGCAATTGCACCCGAGTTGAGCTCATATAAGAACTATCCGGCTATTATATATGATTTTCTATATCGATTTAGTTATGATTGTTTGCATTTGTTGTAGGACTTACATTTGGGTAAGTTTATATTAAGTCAACCATACATTCACCAAGAAACGTATATTATACTCTTCTTGTTCTTTTTCCTCAAGCAAAAAATCTTTATAGATGCAATTCTGGTTCTTTTATTTTTATCATTCAAAATGCTTTCAGATGAAATGCTTCAACCATTCTAACTTCAAACTTTTATTTGAATCATAAGACTTTTAATTCAAAGAAAACAATATTATTTTATGATATTTTTTTAGTTTGCAAAAAACTGTTAGGCATAATGGGTTTTACCATGATAAATGTTTTGCTTTAGTTACAAATAAAATTAGATTTCCCACCCAGTAATAGTTCTAAATGTAACGCTCTAATATTGAAAATAAGAAAATAGTATCATTTCATTAAAATCGAATCAGGAATTACACTTCGATATGTTGAAATGTATAGAAAAATATATGAATATTTTATATGCATAAGATAGTGTTTTTGTTCTTACACATCAGCCTGCCTAATAGACCGATAGACCGGTTCACGAAGCAAACTAGGTCCCATGACTACCGTTCACGAACCGCCCGAACTAGACCTTTTAAGTTTGGTTTGGTTTGGTTCCGTTTAAAAGTCAGACTTTGGAAATCTGCCTGTTATAATAAACCGTGGCTCAAAACCTTTTATAATACGACCCACAACCGAATTTAAGACTTTGACCCATAATCTTAACATACCCAACCCTGAACCGGGGGGCCGATCCTAGTGCTAGGGGTGCCAGCCCCGGTCCTGTGATGCAGTGCAAATTGTCTGATTTTTTTAGCGGAAAACCCTTATAAAAACAGTGTTTCGTTTCCCCCTCCCCCGGAATATTATTTTAGCCCACAAACCCTCTCCGAACTAATAATTTAACTAACCTTTTTTGGAATTGTGTCCCAAATCCCACTAGTTTTTTAACTTTTTGACCCCTGAAGTTTAATTTTGGATCTGCCTCTCCTAAACCATTATCCTTAAACATCATCACCCCTTAACCTAGCCCTTAACCTACCATATTGTTTCGTATATAATACCTTCACTAAACATTACCCAATAAGTTGATGTGTGTTTTTTATTTTTCTATTCTGAAACCTTACCAAAGAATTGTTTTGAGTATTGTTCTGATCATTCATATTCAGTGAGTATCTTTTTTGATTTTTGAGTTCTTGTGGCTGGGTAGTTAAGCTACACTTGAACTTTTAACAATAATTTAGCTTTTCGTTGGCCCATTGCTGGTTTTGCTGAGATCAGATGTGCATATTGTTATACAAATTCCAAAAATGGCTACGAATTTTGGTGAGTATTATTTTGTTTTTTATAAGATGCATGTGTTTCTATTGGATTGATAATGCATTTATAGATTTTTATCTGAGAGAGATTGGTGGTGTTTCGGGTGATCAATCAGTGATGGCCTTGTTTTTGGTGAGTATTTAGATGTGTTGATTAAAAGATGCATTTGTTAAATTGTGTTTGCTAATATAATTCTGGAACTTGTACGGATTGAATCGTAAAAATAAGAATTGAGCGTTTATGCAATGATCTAGGCTATGGAAATCTTAATTGAGGTTTGAAAGAAAAACAATCTTAATTGAGGTTTTGCTACTGGTTTTTTTTTTCTTTTTTTAACTTTTATGTGGTTTGTTTGTGAAAATGTAAAAGTAATAGTATATACAATGGTTCCCGTAATTTGCGAAAAGTGAGCTTGGTAATTTCTTGGTGAAAATTGAGGCCCGCTAATCTTGTATGAAAAATTATTATGGTAATCTTTTAGCGGAAAATGATGCTAGCAAACTTTTCCATAAAAATTTTGCGAACAAATCCATGTATTGTGCGAAAAAATGGCTTGTTCTAAAAAAAAAAAAAGTCAATTACTTAAAGAGTCTTAAAAAATATTATAGTAACCAGTTGAGATTAGCTCACTGACCAGTGCCTGGGTCATCCAATCTAATGGTGCAGGTTCGAACCGAGTCAATGACTCCGAGTCCAAAGTGGCTCTCCAATGTAACAAAAAAAAAAAAATATTATAGTGTTACATAGAAGTTAGTCAATTCCTCTTTCTTTCTTAGAGGCCAATAAGATATCCAATGTCATAACTACCCTTATAGTGCATCTAAAACAAAAAAAAAAATTTTTCTTGCTCCTCCACTACCATTACTCTCTCTCTCCTCCATTACCATTCATTAATCTCTCTCCTCCTTTATCATTTTTTCTCTCTCCTCCTTCATTAATTATCAAATAATTTCCAGCTCCGACCACAACCACTGATCACCGCCGGCCACCTCCGGCCACCGCCGGAAAAAGTTCTGAGCGTGGAATAAAGTTCTGAGTGTAGAATAAAGTTCTGAGCGTAGAATAAAGTTCTGAGCATGGAATAAAGTTCTGAGCATGGAATAAAGTTCTGAGCATGGAATAAAGTTCTGAGCATAGAATAAAGTTCTGAGCATAGAATAAAGTTTTGAGCGTGAAAAAAAGTTCTGAGTCTGGGGTACTGGGCATGGAAAAAGTACTGAGCATGGGCTCCTGAGTATGAAAAAAATTGCTGATTATCAGAAAAAAGTTCTGAGTGTCAAAAAAAGTTGCTGAGTATTCAAATTTTTTTATTGACTGACTTTACTGAGCATGCTCGTTTTCTCAGTATCTTTACTAAGCATGCTCAGTAACTTGCTGAGCGTTTTTCATATAATCAATAAATTACTGAGCATTTCTCGTATAATCAATAAAATTACTTAGCATTTCTCGTATAATCAGTACTATGCTGAGCATTAACAGATCAGTTATACATTAATCCTTCATATCAGTAAATAATTTATTTTGTTTATATATAAACAATTAATTACAACAATAATTGTATACAAAATAAGAAGAATTTTTTGACAACATTGTTTTGCTACGCCATTAGAAAGAATTTGACCATCGAATAACAAAAAAAAAAAAGTAAACTAATCAATCTTTACCATTCTTTTTTTTTTTGTCAAAAATCTTTACCATTCACAATAAAAAGAAAAGTCAGCGTAAAGGAATTAAAAGGAAAAGGAAATCTAATAAGAAATTAAAAGAAAAGTCAACTAAATTACATACAGTAAAAAAAATGCTCAATTCCTTTTTTTTTGGATGACATCTGCTACGTGGAAGTGGAGATCTGTTACTTTTCCTTCTCCTTCTGATTTATTGATCAGGTCCTTCGAATATCATATGCGAATAGGAGCTCCTAACACCTCTGCCATAGTACAGCAGCTCCTCCATAGTACAACAACTCCGGTGAGTATGCTTGATTCACCCCTTGCCAAATCGATGAGCTCCGTTGCTGCTCGATCTGGGCGTTGGATCTCGAAGAAGACAGCAAAGCCATGGTAGCAGTAGGAAGACTCGAGCTCCATCGTAGCACCTAAAAACGCAGCAGATCGGACCTCCACCGTAGCAGATCGAACCTCCACAGCAGCCGGAAGACTCGCAACTCGAAGTTGGTCCACAGCTTTGATCTTCACCACAACCATTTCGAACCACCACATATCTTAACCACTCTGATCTTCATCTCCGATTTGTGTTTGCTGTTAAAACCAAAAAATGAAAGAGAGAGAGACGGACTATGAGAGAGAGGAGAGAGAAATTAGTTGTTAGGGTTTATCAAATAATTCTAAAATCTAATATATATAGGAAATAAAAAATAAAAAGGGTAAGAATGTAATTGGTATTTTGGTCTATAGTGTTAATTTTTGTTTGTGGCCTTTAGTAAGAAGATGCTATAGAGCTGGTCTTGTTAGGTTACGAGGTGGTGTTTTCAAGACCCTTTGGGTAATAATCTCAAAAAAAATGGTCCATATTATATAATTTTTTTTTGTTACAAGCCACTTTATGTTCGAAGTTATTGACTCAGTTTAAACCTGCACCACTAAACTGGATGAGCAAAACCCTACCCAGTGAGCTAATCCAACTAATTAATCCATATTATATTGGAATATTGGTTTTGTGTCCCTTTGAGAAAAGAAAGAATTTTTGAAAAAAAATTCATATCTACTATCATACGTGTAGCTTAAAATGTGAGAAATGTAACCCTAATACAAGAAAGAGATAGAAAGAAGCATTATTATTAAGTTTGTTGAAATTCTTAAGAATTTGTGTGTCAGTTTTTCTTGAATAGTTTTGTCGTTGTAGAGGTTGAAACCAACAAACGTAAGACACTGGTACGTGGCATAAATACGTTAAAGACATCGGATTCAATCTGAGTCTCGACAAGTAAAGTTATTTATTTATTTACTTTTATTTTATTTCTGCATTAGTTTTTAAATTGTTATAGTGGTTTATACAAATAAAACACAAAAGTATTTGTATGTCCGTAAGACACTGGTACGTGGCCTAAATACCTTAAAGACATCGAATCCAATCTGAGCTTCGACAAGTAAAGTTATTTATTTATTTACTTTTATTTTATTTCTGCATTAGTTTTTAAATTGTTTTACCGATTTATACAAATAAAACACAAAAATATTTGCATGTTTAGTCACTTAAAAAACTTTTAATTTATGATAATTTTGATAAAAATGTAAAATTTTTGTTAAAGTTATGCATGTTGTAATAACTGTGTGAAAAGAGAGTTAAACTTTCTAAATTAGTCCTTATAATTTTTGAATTTATGTGTTTGAAATATGGAAAGAAAAGTAGAAGTAGACTAGCATAATTTACTTGTATGAGAAATTTGCAGAAAAACCCCATGAAAAATACGAATTTAAATGATAAAAACTATACATCTGTAATAAATTTGATACAAATGTGACTTATAATATGTAAAATGCTGATATACTATTTAAATTTGCACATATTGTTATACTATTTAAAATGTCTAGGTCTTAGAGTCCTAGTCAACTCATAAATGTATTCCTTAAAAAATGGTTTGATTGGCCCATAACAATTGTAACCCTTATAACCTCTTCGTTATAACTCCAAATAACGAGCCGTCAACAGCCACATATTCCTAATTAAAAGACTTAACTGGATTTGAAAGCGCTCTTCCAAACTCTCTGTCATTTTTACGCAACATTAAAAATACTTCATTTTTTAAATTTGTCTGACACAAGCTTTTACTTTCGAAATGTGGTAATCTTATTTTTTTGACATAATTAAGTGGTTTGCTCGATTTTTTTACTAATTTTAATATTTGTAAAGCTAATTAAAAAGGGTGTTTTTCTACAAAAAGCATAATAGAATAATTTTATTATTTTTTGTTTAATAGAGATATAGACATTTAAGGTGCATATAACTATTTTGGAAAAAACACAAGGTTCACTGAGATGTCCAATGCATTTAGCTCTTTTTCTTGGGTGTTTCAATGAGAAAAGAGTTCTTCGAGTAGTAGCAAAAAGTGTGTTTGTGGGTTGGGCCCAAGTGTGTCCCGCACACATGGCCGCGTAGATAGAATTATAAATTCAAGTCATACCTCATGCTTGGAAATGAATCATAACGGCGTCATCATATTGACTATTGAGTTTGAGTTTGTTGAATAGAGTTGCGTGGTCCACTCGGAGAAGAAGAGTTGTTTAGTGATTGTGCAAGACCAGATTAGGAGTAATTAAGTCAAATGAGTGGCTTACCTAATTTCCACCTGCAACCTTAAGTAAGTGCAGTCACATGAAGTAATCTTTGCTCGAGTGGTTTCTTATGCAGCTTAAACACGTAACTAGTTGGGATTAGCGTAACGGGTCAGTGTCTTACTTCTTCTTTTAACCAGTACAAGTTCAAATCGAATCAATAATTTTGAGTCTAAAATAACTTTTTAATATATTTTTGAAAAAATTGTTTAAACACATATCCTGGTAAAGGATCACCATAAGTTGTATACACTTGAATCAAATGTATCTCATCTGTTGTTAGATCAAGATCCATGGAGAAAATATGACTTTTGTTAAAAAAATTATCAATATATTTGAAAAAAATCACTTCGATGCAATAGATTAACTTTCAATTAGCAACAAATTTGTCAATCAAAATCGACAGATTCAAATTCAACTTTTGGTTAACTACTCAATCAACTACAAAGTTAGTAGATTTCCTGATGCATCAGATCTTTAACATATAAGAGCACCCATCAAAATATTACATATTGATACAAAAAAATTAATTTTTTTTAATGATAATCTGGCCATTAATTCAACACATTCATTATCATTTATAATGTTTGTTGTGGGAGATATAATTCTCTCCAAGCATGCATACTAGATAAATCTTGCGAGCCCTGGATTTTATCACTGATATTACCTTAAAAAGGATCGTTGATCCATAAACTAGATCCCTTTTGTATATTTATGATACGCAATAAGTATAACCTTTGTAAGTAGAAGATAGCCAAGAATTATCACAATAAGTATTTTAAAGGGTGAATGAGATATAGGGTCTTGGAGACATATTTTTTGCTCTATAGGAATAGAATAAATCTTAATTCTTTCAAGAGAGCTCAAGGATGACCAAATACTAAAATACCCTTACTAACACTAAAAGACAAAAGGAGTGATGTCACTGTTCAACCCTCTCCACTACCCACCTACCTCTGATCTCCAACGACCGACCTCCGACCTCCGACCGCCGACCTCCGACCGCCGACCTCCGACCACCGACCTCTGACCGCCGACCTCCAACCACCAACCGTCGACCTCCGACCACCGGAAAAAACATAGAGTATGGTAAAAATTGATGAGTACTCTATAAGAATTGAGGAGTACTTTATCAAAATTGATGAGTACTCTATCAAAATTGATGAGTAATTTATAAAATGTATAGAGTATTATTAAAAGAACAAAGAGTAGATATCCAAATAATAGTTAATTCACTTTTCACCCTATTTTCAAACTATTACATCAAGTTTATTTTAAAAATACATAAGAAACCCCTATGGCCCTATTATTACATCAATGTTAAAAAAAATCATTAATCTGGTCAAACCAGTAACAACATAAAACAAAAAAATACTCATCAAATGTTGGTCTTCAAATGCTTGACCTGAGCTCAAAAACCGCCTACCCACTTGCTCTTCCATATCCGGCGAGGAGAGTCTTCTCCAGCAAGCACGAGCACAGAACGGAGGGGTTGAGATTGATTAATTATTTTTTGTTCGTCTTCAACATGGAGAAGATCTCCAACTCTCCAACAGATATGCTCTCTGGGCATCCATCTCCGGCTATTCGAAGGCTAAGCTCAATCTTTAGCTCTCCAACAGATCTGCTACATAGGCAAACAGAGCTCCTCTAGTGGTGATGGAGCACTTCGCACGCGTCAAAGACCTCCGTTCATTGCTTCGAGATTTGAGTTTGTCGGATTTTAGAGCTCTGGCCATGGTCTTCGAGATATGAGACCGAGTAGTGGTCGTAATCTCATATCCACTGAAGCAAAACCGCTCTGGACCACCAGCAGTTCTGGAGAAGACCACCAACCCGCTGAACTGTGTAGCTCCGTCTCAGCAACCAAACCGATCTCCTTCACGAACTCGAACTTGAATACGTGTGATTTCCAGCGGATTTTCGCTGTAATTGCTGGCGGATTCATGTTGCCAGAGAAAAAGCAGGTGGGAGTGGATCTCAAGAAAGGAGAGAAAGTGTGTGTTGTGAGAGAGAGTGTAATGAAGAGAGAGAAGGAATAAATTTCTGATTTAGAATTAGGTTTAATAATTAGTATATATAGGAAAAAAAACAAAAGGGTTTAAAAATGTAAATGGGATTTTAGCCTATAGTGTTAAAATTTGTTTGAGGTCTTTAGTGACAAAAGAAGGAAAATAGGGTTGGGTTAGGACATAGTGGGTGTGATCTCTATTTTAAATCATATACCAATATTCATACCAATTTTCAATATACAAAATAAGGTGTTTCAAAAATATATTTGTTCTTGGAATAAGGCTTCTCCAGTCCCAAAAGGGAGAAGTTCCAAAGATGTTTCATCAAAATTATAGTTATAAAAATATATATACGTTAGAACCCGAGCAAGTAAAAAAATATAGGTTAGTCATAACTTTTCATGCATTATGGACTAGTGAAGCAAGGTTTAAGAAGTGAAAAGAAAAACCATACCCCATCCATTTTAAAGTTGTTAAAGTTTCCATTTAACCTAGTGGTAGATCTTGAGGTGTGATAAAATAAGGATGTAAAAGCACACACACCTCGAGAGAACTAAGATAACTTTCTACAAGTGCACATATCGCTTGCAAGTAATAGTAAGTAATGTAAAGTTCGTTCTTATGGATTTAGATGGTTAGCGCAAGCTTGTGGTCAATATAAGGATAGATGAATTTAAACATTTAAACTAAAAGATAAAATAAAAAAGTATTTGCTTGGTTTTTGAATGATTTAATAAAATGCAAAGATTAACTAAGAATGCAATTAAATAAGAATACTCCAAGTGGGGGAGTTTATAACCTAGTTTTGCAAGTATTCATCTATCTTACAGAGTCTCTTCTAAGTATAAGGGAGAATCAAGCTAATATAAGATGTCGGGACTCTATAATCCTTTTAACTCCCTTCGGGGTAGCTTAGAAAGCAACCTCAATGGTACCAGGGGACTTGGGTAAGGGAACCCTGTGAAATGATATGTGATTAATTCTAACTTCAATGACAATCTAATTAGCCAATCCCGTTAGGATCACTACCGTATACTAGACGATTATGAATCGTTTTTGTCCCTAAATCCCTTGTCATGGTGATAGTTAGGTCAAACTAGAGGTGTATAGACTCTTGCAAGTTTAATTAAAATACTCATAATGCAATTATGCCCTGCTCAACTCAATCAAAATGAATATCCAAATAACATCAAATAACAAAATAGCAAGGGTCATACAAAGTGCAAACCCAAGCTACAGGAAATTTAGTACATGATCATAAGAATATAACTAAATTTGTAGGAAAGTACTTAGAAACATGGTTAACCCAAGAGTCTAAATCTAATTACCCTAATAGTAGCGGTGGAATGATGCATAAGTGATTTTATGATGCTCCTGCTTCTGTAGCTTCCTCCTCTGTCAACTTGCTCTGACATTTTGGTGAAAAAATCTGAATAAAACTAAGAAATGTCTTGTTTCTAATGTTAAATTTTGATATCTATATATTCATGGACGTTTTATGGTTCATGGGCAAGGTTTAAGTGACGTAGTCCAACCCAAACACGTTTTCTGCCAAGAGTGGTCTAGTTCAAGTCACGCCAGCTGCAACATTAAAAACTTCTTCGTTATATCTCCAAATCATGATCTGTCAGTGGCCACGTGTTTCTAACTCAAAATACTAGCTGGATATCAAAGGAATCCTCCATAATCCTTGTCAAAATCATGTAAAATCTTGAACAAATCACTTTCTAAATTTGAGCGAGAGTTCTTGCACTTTCTAAAACAACTTCTTTTGTCCTTTAACTCTTGTTTTCTTACTTGATCTTCTTTTCTTGGCTTCTTATCCATTATTTGGGATCTAATATCATCCATGTACCTAATAGATTCACATTTAGCTCCCAAATTACACGCAAATAGCTCTAAAAGTAGCAAATATCCAAAACTAGACAAGAGACAAACTATATCAAATAACAGGAAAAAAATTCCTTAACTAAGCACATAATGAGCCTAAAATGATGTCTTGTGACTCAATTAATCTATCACAAATATGGAGACATCACCTAGTGACTCATATTATCCCTAGCATCGTCCTCCAGAAGTTGGCAAAGAGAGATGCAAATTCATTACAGACTTTAATGGAAATGAGAAAAGTAGACATAGTATAATCAGGGATGACTTTAAGCACTAACTTTATAAGAGCTTCCTTTCCACCTTTATATAGAACATCATTATTTTACAAGCCCGGCTTACCAACCATTTTTTGTATAACCTAGTGAGTGGATTAATTCTTAGAGGTTCCTTAGTCAGACAGTAAGCCCAAGTAACTCTTTAGATCAAATAAAGTCATCATACGCAAAAATATTGAGATTTCACGTTGAGTCTCTCCAAAGGTGTCCTTGTTAAATAAGACTTAGTTTTCATCAAATTTAACTCATTTTCAAGAGGCTTCACAATATTGGTGAAGCATTTGTGCAAATCTAATGATAAAACCTTGTTTTGCTTCGATAGAAAATACACTATCAATTAAAAAATGGAACGAGAAATACTCATACAGTTCCTTGCAAGTTAAATCATGTACTTACGTTTTCTAAATAGTTTTTTTGTATGATACATTTACTTCATAGAAAGGTTCTCTCTGTCTTAATTCCCTTAGAAGAGGTAAATGTGCTGCATGAAAAAATATTTAGAAACCCAAAGTAAAAGTCTGAACTCACACAGTTTATAATCCAGTCTACCTGAGGGTTGTAGAGCACAATATACCACTATTTGGTAATATACCTTTATTGGTGTTGGTAGTTGTTGTTTCAATTCTCGTTGCTCACTGAATTTAATTCAATCTCAAGTGAGATACCTACAAATGACACTATGTTAAAATACCATAGGAAAGCGCTGCTCTTGATGGCACTCCAACGTTCAAGTAAGTATACCAGGGGAATAGACCTTCCTCAATCGTAATATTTGGAAAGTGAAAATATAAAGTTATGAGTATATTTGAATTGAAAAAATGCATCACTAAACTATGGGAAGAAATCCTATTATACCTGCCTAGTGTAGTTTCCTTCTTGATATATGAATATATTCAAGGTGGGCCTATCTTGTAGAGGTGATTGAGGAGAGGATTGTGAGTGATTGCCTCTTCTCTATAGCTACTTTGAAGAATGGTCCCTAGGATTAATTCGCCTCATTTATTTGATACCCTATCGCATGTATTTATTCATGAAGGATCCATGAGCGTGATTTATGATAAGGTATTTGTGTCATATTGCAAAATCTATTTTAGGGAAATCACTGTGACACCATGGGTATGTTCTTGGGATCATTCGCTTTCTTTGCTGATGGGTTGAAGTACAAAGATTCTAATTCTTGGGCATCTACCATTATCCCATGGTCGGGATGTTTTTGTCTTATCAAATATCTCTCTTGAATTTAGTGGACAAATTGTGATGGATGCCTAGTTGCCAAAAGCGGTGATTCCCCAAGATTAGATCAACTGAGGAAAGATGACATCACAAGGAGAAGGGATTAAAATTCACCTCCTTGAATTGTACTCTCTTTGTCCATCAATGTTTGTCATACTTTTTATTTCACACAGATTAAGAAAAGCAATTAATTCCTTCTATTTTTACTAAACTACCCTCAATCAACTAAGTAAATGAATTTAATGATGATAAACTTTTGAATATTAAATAAGTATAGAATTGGTTGAAACTGTAAAAAAGTTCCTTGGTACTTTAAATGGACAATCTTTTGTGGACATCTACTTTTAAAAATTGTGACAAACATTGATGGACGGAGGGAGTAATTAACCCACATGTGTCTCTTCGCATGTCTTTAGGAGTTTTTTTAACATGTTTACTTAAGAAACAATGTGACCTTCAATTCAAGTTTGGTAGAAATACATTAATTATGACAGTCATTTTGCTTTTTGAGACATGCAATTTTTTATCCTACAAATACGTACTTTCTCATTTCCATAAAAATTGTCTACTTATTAAAAATAATATATTCCAAATATATTGTTCACTTAGGATTTTAAGACACTTTTTTTTCTAATTTTTCCACTCTTACCTTTATTAAAATATTGAGATTTATATTTCCAATACACATTTTAAATATCAATATACTTTATGAGAGGTATTTTGTAGTAGGGAATGCAATTATTATGTTTTTTAATATATGTGAAAAAGTAAGTGGACAAATTTTGTGGAACTGAGGAAGTATTTGTTAAGATTCATTTTGATAGTAACTATATGGCCTTTCGTCATACATGTGATTGCCTCTTCCCAAAGTTCGTGTGAACAAGAAGCTTCTTTCGTTGAGTAAGATCTTCCCGAGGTACATTTTTAATCCTAAATATTCATTTGGTGTTTTATATTCTTGAAATTGTTTATTTCTTATGACTAAGATGACTTTGAGAGACTCTCAATCTGTAGCTCATAATGTTGACTTGTTGATGACCTCTCTATTGGCTACCGGGTTAGATTATTTTGATCGTGTAGTTGCCACATTTGTGAGACTTTCATAATCCTTCTTCATGTGTCATACCTCATCTCAAGTTCTAATCGATGCTCACTATATTGGTATTTACTTTACCCCATCATGAGACATTCAAGAATAACTTATTTCACTACTCATGTTGTAAGGATGGATCTCGTGCTCAACGTTCCTTTTTTTGCAAATTATACACCTTAAGTAAAATATATAAAATCATGTTGGTGTCTTTCCAGATAAGACAAATATGAGGTAAATTACACTACACCACTATCCGTAAATATTATGATATTATCTTTTAAATGAAAAGTATTTGATGTCTCGTCTCTTGTGGTAGAATAATCTTATCACGAGACATCTTTTTAGGGGTTTAATGGACCTAAGTAAGGGTTTATTCCCTATTATTTGAAATATCTTGAATTCTTATCTCATTTTGGATATATTGCTACTTTTAGAGATTTTATGCATAAATCGTGTTAAGTGTGTAGCTTTTAGATACATGGTTGACATGAGACACCAAGATGATGAGAAGAATTCAAGGAGTCAATTCCAAACCCAAGTCAATGCGTAGAAAGATCAAAAAGTCACTTTGGAAAGTTAAGAGTGTTTACCAACAAAATCTTGACGTCACTTGATTCAGCCATTACGAATTATTGATCAGAGATCTGGACAAATTTACTTTTAATTTGGATAGAGCTTGATGTCAGTGACGCGTGAGAAATGAAGAAAGACAATTCAGAGTTGAGATGAAGAAGTTATGCTAATGTTTCCACCGTGACTTGAACTAGTCCAACACTAAGTGAAAACGGGTTGGGCTATTTTAACCCATTTAAGTGAGCCTATTTGGACCCAAAACGTTTTTAGTCTTGTATATAATAATTTTAGAAGTTAAAAAACAAGACACTTACATATAACATATTTTCGGGAGAGCTAGAAATTTCTGGGATAAAGTAGAAAGAAGCAAGAAGAGAAGAAGAAGAAGAAGAAGAAGAAGGGTTTCCACCATTTTTACCATTTTAAACATATTTTCCTTCGATTCTTAGGTTAATTTATTTTGTTTTTTATTTTAAACATGATTCTTACATTTTTATTTATTGTTTTTCCTTATTTAATTATGAACTAAAACATTCATTGCTTGAGGATTGCTATATGTATGAACTATTGTTAGTTGCTTAATGTTTTCTTAATTTGGGATTATATTTTATTGAAGTGAAGTTTATTTCCATTGAATATATGCGTGAAATTATTTCCTTGTATTATGTCCAAATATTGGCTAGTGTTAGTAATTTATACTATCCCCTAGAAAGGTGGTCGAATTACGGACTTAACACATACACGATTGGTGTTCGTTAGTGAACTAGGAGGTCTTGACTAACCAAGTAGTCAAAGGGTCACTTGAGAGAGTTCTCTAGTGATGTAGGATAGCTTCTGATCAACCCAGGAGGGGTTTAGAAAGAACATTGAATCCCTACTAATTGGAAAAGACTGTTTCTCCCTCCTTCCTAAAAACATTAAGGTTACTAATTTGAGAATTACTAGCTTGACTCACGCATATCTCTCATACGTTCCAACTCGTTTAATATTTTAAATTACATTTCTATTTTAGTTCTTACCTTCCTATTTCCATTAATCGTCGTAGTTAATCTTTATTTATCATAACTTAGTATTATAAAAAAAACCCAACAAATATATTTAGTTTTACTACTATTAGTTGCAACATCCACTACCATACTCGTAAACACAATTATCTTAACCTTCATAGCCTTGTGGAAACGATAAACCTTATACTCTTCAATTATTACTTGTCAACGACTCGTACACTTGCGGGTAGTAAGTCCTCTCAAGGGGGTCGATTTATTATCACACACTTGGGGACAAAAATGTATCGTTTTCTCTCAGTGTTAAATGATAATTTTATCAAAATTAAGTAATATTAGAAATAGAAATTATCGGGTCAAAAGAGGATAAAGAAGTTGTTATAAATTTAATTGCTAATTCTACTAGGAAAATAATGGAATCAATTAGATTGTAAAGATATGGCAGGACAGACAAAAAAATCACGTGATATCCTACTTTTTTATTATGCTATGTTGGTATTTCTTTTAGTACCTATGTTAAAGGGGCGTTAACACGCAAAATATATCAGTTTGGTCTCTAATGTCCAATTCATCCTAAGACAAGGCAGGTTTGTCAGTAAGTACTTCGTATCTGCGACCTCAGTTGAAGGTAATTGGCAATATTTTTCACTAGCGAATTGAGAAAGGACCTACTGAAGGTATGATGTCTCCATTTATGTGATAAATTAATCTAGTCGAGGGACATCGCTTTAGGGGTATTTAGGACTTATTTGAGATATTTTTCCCTATTACTTTGATGTTTTACACTTTCTTCTCTAGTTCGGTGTTTATGTTACTTTTAGAGCTTTTATGTGTAATTTGTGTGCTAAGTGTGAAACTCTTAGGTACTTGAATGCTAATATACTCCGATATGGTGATAAGAAGTGAAATAAATAGACCACCCCTTAGTAATGGCGGAAAATAAAGATTCGATCACTTTTAGAAAGTGAAATCATGTGTCAGCTAGATTTAGAAAGCGACTTTTTCGAGTAACGATGCGATATTGATAAAGATTATGGAGGAACCCTTTAGTTTCTAGATAATAATTGGAGTAAGAAGCGCGTAGGAATTGACGGTTTTGTGTTTGGAAGATGAATCTAGAAAGTTAGTAAATTTTTCGTAGTCGTGGTGTGAACCAATCCACCCATTCATTAAATATTTTTGGTTGCTTTGGGCTAGCTAAAAGAAGTCCACATGACCCAAAACATGATGGACCCTTTATATCTTAGTTTTTAACATTAGAAAAGGGTCCCTAATCATAATATTACTTAGAAAAACTGTGTGGAGCAGAAAGAAGAAGATAAGAAGGAGCTTGGAAGCAGTTCACGCCATTCCACCCAGTTCTTCCATCATTCGTTTTCAATTATTAGTGTAACTTTATTCTTGGTGGTTGTCGAGGTGTGATAAAATAACAGATAAATAAAGATAATAATAAAATACACACACCCTATACTACCACGAGAAACTCACTGCAAGTGCACATATCATCTGCAAGTTATAGTTGATAAGTAAAGTTCATTCACAGGGATTTCGTATGTTAGATCTAAATTTGTTAAGGTAGAAGCATAGAAGAGATTAATTGTTAAACTGGAAATGATAATAAAGAGATAAATATTTAATTGGTTTTCTGAACAAGAATATAACACAATAATTAAACTAAAGTAAATAAATAAACTAAAAGAATGGATATGTGAGTATATCTTAGGGTTGCTAGTATGCACTTATCCTTCTAAATCAATATTCTAATTATAAGGGTGATTAAGCTCTATGAAAGTATAAATATCCAGGATTATATATTCATCCTAACACCCGTCAGGGTGGACTTAGGTGGCAACCTAACAATTACTAGGGGACATGGGTAAGGGGACCCTGTACCATTATTAGTGGTGAATGAAACCTTAGCGACTATCTAGTTAGGCAAGTCCGACAGGATCACTACCACACACTAGACGATTATATGGTAATTTCAACAATTGAATCCCCCGTCAGAACGACAATCCAACTGCTAATGGGGTAACCATATACTCGTGCACTAGTAAGGATTACAAATATTAATTCAAGCACATAACACAGATATGTAAATAAGAAGCTCAAGCAATTAACTGTCACTTTCCCAAATAACATAGTATATATAATTAGAATTCAAAGATTATACATATGCAAACCCAAGCTATGGCAAAATTAGTTCATACTAGAGAAATAAAACTAAAGATAAAATACATAGTGTCAACTTGCTTCTCTGAATGTTCTCAAAGTGCAATATTGATTAATAATTGAGCAAAGACAAGACATGACATGTTCACAAAGGTAGGTAGGTATATTTATAGGCGCTAGGTCGTAATCATGGAGTGTGGGCCGAGTAATAGAGTCCAAATCCTACTCTAATTTGTGCTCCATAATTGTAGGATATGATAATATTTGAAGATTTAAATAAGCATATATCCTTCGTTATAGCTCGAAATTCAGTGATACACCTATCAAAACAACCGCTGTTTAAATACCTATATGAATATAAAAGGTATCCTTCAAATTCCTAGCCAATTCTTTGCAGCATTCAAAACACTAGATGTCTTCACAACTGGACAGATTCTTTTGGCAGCTTTTCCAATTTCTTAAATTAATTTTATTTCCTTTTAAATCTTAATTTCACTTTGGATCTTCTTTCTTTAAATCCTTAACATTTATTTGGCGTCTATTAAATAAATTTACCTAAGTGTCACATTTAACACATAAATTATACCAAAAATGATCTAAAAGTAATAAATCTATAAATCAAGGTAAGAATTAAGGAACTATTAATTAATAGGGAAAAATCATTTAACAAATAATATAATGCACCTAATATTATGTCTCTAAACTAGATTATTTTATCGCAAATATGGAGACATCAATTATGTTATATGTTCTGAACATGAATAATATACTTTTAATTGCTAATTTAAATTTCCTTAGTATGAACTAAATTCTCATAACTTGAGAACAATAATAATGTATGAACCCTAGAATTATTTTATACTTTTATTGGAATTGGGATATTACATATTTATATAGCTTTGTTATTTCTTGTGCTTTGCATTGTGTTTGTTGTTAATTCCAGCCCTTTCTCTGTTTTAGTATATGACTGCCCTTAGTAATTAGGTTTGTCGCCCTAACGGGGGGGTGGGGGGTGGGGGGTTTGGTTACTGAAAACGATATATAGTCGTCTAGTGTGCAGTAGTGATTCTGATGGGCTTACCTAACTAGATAGTCAATAGGGTTAGAAATATTATTCACCGATCATTGGGTAAGATATCCTCACCTGAGTCCGTTAGTAGTGTTGAAGTAGCTTCCTAAGCTACCTTGATGGGAGTTAGGAAAAATTTAGAATCCTGACTATTGCATAATTAACGATTCATCCTTTAACAAGAAAACATTAAGTCAATACTAGTGGGAATTACTTACAAGTTCTTGAACTATATTCTCATTCTCCCCTCCTTTGTTTATTTACTTGTTTTTAGATTAATCTTTATTTCCTAGTTAATTATCTTTATTTGCATTCTAGTTATAAATCAAAAAACTAAATAAATATCAGTCTCTATCTTTCCTAGTTAATTTAACAACTCATTCTAGTTCACTCCTTAAGAACACTGTTTAAGAATTAACTTTTGTAGTCCATGTGGAGATAATACTCTCAACTTACTTACTTTATTACTTGTCAACGATTTGTAGACTTGCGGTAGTTAGCTCTCTCGCGGTGTGTCTTTTGTCACGTTATTTATCTCCCATTAGGAGACGACAAGATACTACATCTCGTAAAAGAAATATCTTTGATGACTCTAAATATATAGTCAAAATTTACTGAGCCCTTATATACCAATTCTATCGTATCTATAATAGACTAACATAATTAGAACAAACCATTGACCTACATGGAAGAAATATAGAAAATTTATGGTTCTAAAATTAGATGTTTAATGTTATCGAGATCAGATAAATATCTAGGATTTGTAGGTCACTAAGGAGTCAATTTAATGATTATAGAAAGGATATATGTGAGTCACATAACACGTTTGTACATCCCTACAACAAATTAACTTAGGCTTCTAACATAGTTCATAACAAAACACAATAGCTCCCCAATTAATTAGACTATGAAAATTACCTAAACAATAAAAAATGGGTTCAAAGTATCATCCCTGATATATAGAAGATTTATATTATCTTAAGACTATTACAAGCCATAGATCTTAGGAAATCTTCTAGTAAAATAAAGAGGAGGACTAATTAAAACCTTACCAGAAAAGTTGAAGAAAATAATTACTTGTAAAACTAGCGTAATAAGAATTGAAATCCACCTAAGCCTCGATTTTAATTAATAGATGTTTTTTTACTAAACTACTTAGAACCAACCTAGTCCTTACTTAAAATTGGATAAAGAGAATAAAGGATTGCACATCCAAAAATTTGAACAACATGTTTGCATATAAGTTTGCTTACTCGTAGTCGGGTTAGAAAGTAGGCAACATATAGGTGAAGCCTTCACTATTTGATTCTATCATCAAATATCACATGGATATCGTGGATTTAGGACTTGGAGATGAGTAGGATATGACCAAAACACTTGTCGTCGGTCCTAGGTCGCTCATTCTCGCTGAGCCGAGAGTAGGCAACAGGTAGTCGATGTGCCTACTAGAAGATCCTTCATGTAAGGTGTCATCGAATTGTCACCAACTTGAAAGTAGGTGATGCCCTTTGACCTTAGCTTCTGAGTGTGTAGTTGTCCATTTATCTTCTTCTTTCTACTCTACTTTCTATGCATTTTATCTCTTCTAGGGCGTAACCACTTAGTTCTCAATAGTAATAATAAACAACTTAAAAGACCCAAAAACACTAGTAATGACTCAAAACATAAAAATGCGCTTCTAATAAGATTTTCTCATAAAGAGCATATAAATAACCTAAAAACACACCAAAATGATGTATCCATAACATTGTATAATACTCGTAAATATGAGACATCAAATAAATCCAACCTTAAACCATTTTTTTGCCCTAAATTGTAAGTATAAAACCTAGTCAAGAAAAATCTTTCAAGTCAACCAGAAACACTAGTATACGAGAGCAAGAAAAGGGAAGCTAACACGAAAGCTTATGGCATGCACACTTTCATTTGCAATCATCCATACCATTATATCAATTTAAATAAGCTCAATGGTATGTTAGACTTATAATATAAGAGGGGGAACAACCAATTGATATATAGAAGCTAGAGTTATAGGGTTATCCTCAATACAAGTATGTTACCTCATAAGCCACCTTTTCTTCAATCTCTCCACTAGTTGTAACTATATCATAAGTTAGGGATCACCAAGTCTTTTTGGGGAATCATTAGGCTCTTTGGAAAAGGTGTGGTATATTTGGAATATATAAGTGAGCTAAATCATTCTCCTAACCTTACCTAATCGACACATCTCAAGAGCTTAAGTTCTATTACAATTCACTCAATAATCAATTCAGAAAGATGGATCAAACTCCCATCCTCTAATTCGCTAGCTTTAAACTATCTGATTTGTGATGCTTAATTTTTTGAGCTATTATCATGTGATGAGATCTTTTAAACTCTTAGCACACATTTTATTCTTTCTTTTCCAACTTCATTTTTCTTTTTATATAATAAGATTCATCGATCAATGTGAAAGTTTTTTTTATTTTTTATTTGTCCCTTTTTAACACAAATTTTACATTAAATATATAGATTAAACATTAACCATTCTAGCTACAAATTCATACAAACACCCTCATGACAAGTAATTATCTCTCCACAATTTCTTCACATACTCCAAAATTAAGCCCAGATACATAAACATTTGGCCATATTTTAGTAAGGAAGTCCAATAAACTAAGGGAATTATTGGCTTGTAATTTGGATAACAAAGAAAGAGGAATAGGCTAGTCATAGAAACTCAAATAGTAATGGGTCATGCTAGGTTAAAGGTATCAAAATTGACTTAGCTAGAAACGATTTCCTCAATCATCTTCATAAAATTATGAGTTTGTTACGTGTTTCGCTCAAGATGTTTTGATTTAATGGTTTTAAAATCTACTTGTATCTCTCGATCTACACATTCTAACTTCATAGTCTCTTGACTTCTAGGTCTCTACAACATTGGTTGCTAACGAATGGTACCGAACAATAGATCACTAAGCATATATGCATGAAAACACAAACTCTAGAATTCATAGCACATATATGTCATTTATACAAATTGAATCCCAATACTTCCCTATTAAACTATTTTTTTTGGTTTTTTTATGTTTTGATTTTTTGGAATTTTCTAATATTTTTTTTGGAATTTATGACATTTTATAAGTCGTGTTCCCACAGCTTAAAATAATTGATAACATACACAAATCCAAAGAAAATCTAAGAGAATATGTAACACAGTTACCTCTGGAATCTCAACACCTCAAGCTTGAGGCATGGTTAATATGTGATACCTTTTGGACACGTCAGCTTTCAATGTGCTTACTAACAAAACAACATGCTGATTAAATCTTGAAATATAGTTTTATATGATTTCCTTTCCTTCTTAATTAGTTGATAATGAAATGCATATCTGAAAAATACTCGATGCTAATTGTCCTTGGTAACCGACTCGTTTCCTACTGGGTAGGTCGGTGAAAAGCTATAATGGGAGTTGGACTATTTTTGTGTTGTTGAACCGTTTCCTACTTGGGTAATCAGAGACAACTTACTGAGCTTATAACTGGAGTTTTCCAGACTTCCATTCTTCAGTTTCTTTCTCATTTTCTGCAACTTGATCTTTCTCTGAGGCACCTGGAACTTGTTTGAATTTATATATCTGCTTTGAACCCATTTGGGTGTTCTGGTGGTTCCACAATTTTTAAAAATGGAGTTGCTTTATCATTGATTCTATAGACTGTGAGTAATAATTTTCTTATTTCTTGATTTTTCTTCTACTACTACACAACTACCTAATAAAGCATTTAAATTGTGTGTTGTCCCTCAAAATATTTTTTATTTAATGTCTGTAATTTCATCTATACCTTTCCTTTTACTGATGTGGAGGTGTTGAATGTGGTTGGTGATCTGATTTTATTATATATCCTTGGGTTTATCACATTTTTGTACCTCAAAACAGTTCTTCCTTACCACTCAATCGGAAGGAGGATTTTGGTTCCTACTAAACAACAAACTAAACATATATCTTTTGATTAAATGCCACTGTGATTTTTCATGTATTTAATACCTTTTTGTTATAATTTAATTTTATTATGAATATACATATATATATTATTTATACTAATACCACAAAATATCACAATTACCACCTTATGCCTTTGATTTCTCCAATTCAAAACATATGTTGATCAAATTCTCTTTCCAAATATTTACAACCACCCCATTATAATAATGTATAAATCTTTTTGTAATAGATTGACCCTCCCTCTGATAATGTTTTCCAATGACCATGGCCAATATTGTTTTAACTTAGACTTTTCAAACATTGTATTTGGGTAGTAACTTCCTTTTAGAACTTTTTGTTACTAAAGACTCTTAATTCTGAAGTAACCTCAACACTACTATGGATCTTGACTCTAGCGACCTTCTAAGCGGTCTCTATACGTAGTATAATCTGTCGCTTGAAGTACTAGTGACCGCCTATGGTCTCCAAATCTTAGTCACTACTACCTAGTCATTAGAGGTACTCTTTAGCGTCCACCAAAGATTATTACCGATCGAGGACAAACGTCGACCACTATATTGTCGCTAGATATATTATACTTTTCAATGACCATCAAGGTGGTCGCTAGAGAGTCAATTACATTGAATACCACCTAGTGATTGTTAATACTGTATTCTCTTTACCGACCACCTTGTCGTCGCTAATACTGTGTCTCATAACCGATCATCCCTCCGTCACTAGAGGTATTAATAAAATTAAAAATAATTATTTACAAACAATTACTACAAAAGTTTGATTAACGAATAAAATAAGGAAAAATAAAGTAAAATTAAATTACAAAATTATCAAAAAAATTATTACAAAGTATGGAATTATAGCCTAAATAAATTAGAGCGTAATCTGGATAACAATTCAATAAATTACGAGGGAGGGAGTTCTATCGGGAGACTAGGTCACGTCATCGTCCTCCTCATCTTTGAGTCTCAATCGGTTTGAAGATGATACTCCCTTGCGTGAATCAGTCGGTTGCATATTAGTCAGCTATAATGCAGCAGGTGGGATGATATCCAACAGAGCCTTACCATGCTGTAACATTAGCTAGGTGAGTTGTACAACAAGTGTCGAATAGTTCTCTTGAATAAGGACTGGATGATTCATGGTGGCGACCGTAGTGCTAGTTGACCCCTGATCATGGGCTTCAGATGGTGCTTTAGTCTGTGTTAAATAATTCAAAACCGAAACTATCTGAGAGAATGTATCCATCATCAATTTGGGAACCACTGTCGTATCAGGATCCTAGGCTCGCCTTTAACTCTAAGTTTGAATAATCGTTCCAACTTTGGGTGTCCAACCCTTTCTTGCGTGACCCGTACACTCTTGTTCCACCTCGATCACATTCTAGAGTTAATCTTTCTTGGCTAATGGTTGTGACGATGTGGTTGAGGAGCCCGGATATATCGCCTGAGGATGATGAAATCTGATTGATCCTCTATCTCAACTCAAACTGTTAGTGGACATAATTATTAGTCAAAAAAAATGTAATTAGTCAATTACACACAAATTTTTAACTTACATCGCATTGATGGAAGCCCTCATACCTCAAATCTCCCATCTTATGCTTTCCAAATCTTATTGTAATATTCAACTATCTTGGGCTTCTTTATCGACCTATGCCCCAAGGGTGTAGCTGTTAGAGCATCGTGATTAACCTATGTCTTTGGTTAAAAATATGGGCTTTTCTCCTCAGGGTCCTTCAAAATAACAAAAGAATAGTTGAATATACGAATATATATATTTTTTCAAAGCAAACGAGTAAAAAATACGATAAACATTACCTCTAGAAGCTGGTAAGGGTAATTAGTATGGGTGGACGATCCATGACCACTGATAGGTCCCTGCTTTTCTTTGTTCTTTTTCCCCACAAAAAATATCTCCTGTTTCAACTAATTTCATTAGAAAGATATTTAAAATAGAAACAAAATATTAAATATTTTTTTTACCAGAAACTCTTTAATGCGCCACATTTGCAACATTTGCTTCAACTCTTCTTGACTGGAGGAATATCGGGGTCGAGTCAGTCCTTGTCTATCGTCCCCTTTTGATCACTATATAGAGTGCCGTCATTTTGGTAGACGTACTGCTTAATGCTTGTCCAATCCAGACGATTCCTCAAATCATTTATTTGAAAATATTACTACAAAAAGCAACGAAAGTGAAACGAAAAATTGAATATAAATAAGACGTATATGAAAAAACAAAACCTACTTCTAGATGAGTCAAAAACAATTATATTTTTTCAACTGGGATGTTTTTCCATTTAGGATAATATTTTGAAATATGGTCGCGAACGTTGTTCAATATTACCTGGTCTAGTTGGTGTGTTGTATCATTAACTGGGTTCCACGTCCTGTCTTCCCGGGAAAAACTCAAGGGTCACTACTCCATCATACTTAGCCTCCTTTGCCATTCGAAGAATGCTTTTCCCCTGTTTTTAATAACCTGTTTGCCTGTTTAGTAAATAATGTAAACTAAATATTTATATATGATCGAATACATTAACTCATTAACCAATTACATTTTACCTTTGCTATAACACCAGGAGACAAGACCGATAAAACCTCTAGGTGGGTCATTACCCTCATTGTCACCATTATGACCTCTAGATAACACGTCAACCATAATATTTGTCATTCAATTGATCCGTCAGTGGGTTGATGGAGAATATTTTAAGTGATTATTTGTAACAATAATAAGATTTAACATTTTGGAATTAGAACTAGAATTTGCGTACTTGCAATGCTTGTCTTGCTTTAGTGCCACATTCATCTTCTCACAATCCCTGAATCCTAGACCTCCTATCATTTTTCACATTTTCAACGTGTCTCTTCCCAACCAATGACTCGGGTTCTTGTCATTTGATCCCTACCAAAAATCAAGATCATGCTAGATAGATGTCTACGAAATTTCTTTGGGAACTAAAAATATAAATCATATATATTATTATTGTCTAAAAACTAATTTAAAGAACTTCTTTCTCTTCTGTTGTTAGAAGTTGAGCTTTGCATCATTGAACTTTTGAAAAAACGTTTTCACCAATCTGTCATCGAGTTTTCAGTTTAAAAATAAGGTGACATAACGGTATATGCCTAAGTATTTGCCAAGATTTCCTGTCTTCTAATTGTGTAATGTTCTAGTTGTTAAATTAAATAGATTATCTGGTGTGTTTCACCTGAAACAAACAACAAATTTCAGAAATTTTATCCTTTATTCCAAGCATTTGCAATATATTATAATAACTTTCTTAAACTTTTCGACCTCTTTTCCTTGTAGTAGTGCAATGAAAAACGTCGAATCTTCTTCAGCTAATTTTCTGAATTTCCTCAATCTAAGAACATATTAATTTCTGATTTATTTTAGTGTGTCATTTATCTTTCAAATAACCTTGCATTTTTTATGATATAAATTTTTGAAAGAAAAAATTCTTTTTTTCCAAGAAAGAAAAATTGATTAACTAAAGCATTACTCTGAACTACTACTAGAGAAAATTACAATTCACATCCTATTTTTTCCAATATTTATATAATACATCCAAAATAGTAAATGTTTTTCTTAAAGCCATTCTCTAATGTTCTAGTTGGGTTATTTTACTTTTTCACCCTTCGTTCGTCATGGGTACAGATCCATAACATTTTTTCATGCATTCCATTTTTTCTCGATGGGTACCGGCCCGAGAGAATTTTTACATCTTTCTTAAGTTGGTTCTTACATTTTCTAAAGTCATTAGTCATAAGCCCATAGAGGCACATACCCATATGGTTTGTATTATTAAGAAGTCTTTTTTAGAGGCCTAACAACTAATCCAAGTCCTTATGAGGCTGCACCCTTATTGACCAAAACTTAACAAACTAGTCCAACACTATTACTAGGTCTGGCCCCAACAAGCATAAAAAACCTATTGGGCCTGGCCCCATCAGCAACAACACTCAGACCCCAAATTAGTCAAATTAGTCAGGGTGTGATTGGAAATAGACCAAAAAATTAAACTACAGAACACAAAACGAGACACGATTCTCTGTACTCGGTTTACTAGATTTGTGGGAAGGTGAATCGACGTGAACAATGGATGAGACTGGCTACGGTGATGGTGGTGATGATGTTAACAATGTTGAAGACGAGGTTGAGGATGGGGAAGATGACGTCGACGATGGCAGATGGTTGTGATGTCGATAATATACAGTGTGAGAGAGAGGGTGTCGAAGATGGGTGATGATGTTTGATGGTGATGGAGATGAAGAGCGGGTCTGGAACTATGTTGTTTATTGACCTTCACAGGGATGCGCCCATGGTGGTGATGGGTTGGTTGTTGAAGGTGGTTGTGCGAATCGTGCTCTAGAGAGCCCATGATGGGGCTTAGCCCATGATGGGGCTTAGCCCATGATTCAAATTATTTTCGATGGCTGGGCCCATGATACGATTTGACCCTGACCGTATGTACCCATGGCAACGAAAGGCGGCGTCGGTGTATTGGTGGTCTAGATACAAACTTGGGTTTCGATAGTGTTGAAGAGGTGGGTTCCGATGGTGTTGAAGAGATGGGTTTTGATGGTGATATCGGGGTTGATGGTGGTGAAGAGATGTTGAGCAGTGGGTTTGGTGTTGATGATCGTGGGGAACGACAGGAGGTAGGAGGGTTTGGTGGGGTGGGTTGGATTTTGATGATGGTGGGGAGCGGCAGTGGGGAAAGGCATGATGGGTGGGTTGCGTTGATGTTGCTGATGCTGGCGAATAGCAGTGATGTATGATGAGTGGGTTGGGTGGGTTTGATGCTGATGATGATGATGGGGATGGGAGGTGGTGATGAGTTGGTGGTGGTTTGATCAGAGAAGGTAGAGGTGCGGTAGTGGGTTGGTTACTATCACAGAGAACAGAACAAAAGGAAGGGGGTCGTGTTTGCTGATAGAGAAAAGAGTTTAAAGAGAAGAGAGTTGATAGTTTAGGGGGTTATATATTGGTGAAGGTAGGAGATTTTTGGATTTTTTATCTATATTAGTTGGACTCTTAACTATTAATTGGAAACTAGATGTATAAAAGAAAAAGGAAGGATATGAGGCCTTATAAAATAATTAACCCGCTGGAGTTGTGTGCCTATTAGAAGAACATGGGATTCCACACATAACCCACTGTATACCAATTCCACGTCATGATACCATAAAACGAGTAGCCATCACTCTCGTTTAATGTAAATACTACTTCTATTAGTAATACTCCAATTAAATACGTAAATAACACATGTGATACATTAATCTTCATTTGCATTTGAATGTAAATATGGTGATTAAGTGGAATCCATAATAAAGAGATTTGACTTTATGTTTTCATTTTTCTCTAATATAATACAAATTGCACTAACTGCCGATTTGCATTAAGTTTTGTATAAAAAAGACCGTCAACAAACATTTAACTACTATTACAACCAAAGAAATTATATCCCTTACGTCTTTACTCAAAGTTCAAATTATCTCTATCTTCTCTCTCTCTCCCTCTCTCTACAATTTCACTAGACAGAGAAAATAAAGAAAAGTACACAGAAAGAGAAGGCAGAAGGAAAATGTGTCCGCTGAGAATAATACTGATATTTCTCTCGGCAACTCTGGCTGGATTCTTCGTCCTCCGAAACCTCAACTCTCAACAACAAAACATCATTGAATCTGACTTGAACACCACCGACGAAAAGTCCACAGATAATACTTCCAAGGTAGTAAATTATTTCCGTTGAATTTTAAATTCCTCCCACAATAATAAAATTGTGATCATATGATTTTCCTGTCTCGGTGAGTTGTACGTTTAGTTTCCGATTCTTGTAAATAAATTAATTATATGTAAAGGAATGGGAAATTCATAAATTACTAGACATTACATATATTTAATATTTCTATTGAAAATATTATTTTCTAATGTGTTGATAAATGTTCTTTTATGGCAGATCGGTAAGTTGATTGGAAAAGGGTTCTGGACATTTGTTGACATGGCAAGTGGAAAATATCTTTGGAGGAATTTGGTTTCGTCTCCTCCTCCCCCTGCCATTTCTGTTTCCAAACGGGAGGATTGATGGTTGATACGAGTGTTATTACATTATGGTTGTAAAGTGTAATAATGTATGCATAGTGTGGGTTTAAGGACTCCCTCCATGTATTGTTGTGTTCTTTAATTATGAAAATATGAACTTTGGCAAAATTTTGTTTTTTTACTTAGTATCGATTTTGTTTAGGATCTTTCTTCCATACATTAAACATTTTTTTTATTTAATTAATAAGACCCGTAAATACCCTTTATAGGTATCATATAAGAAAGTAAAACCTTAATATCATAAACCATGTATCAAATAATAAAAGTGCCAAAATTCTTCTATCTAATACCTATAAACTAGCTGTCAAATATATTTTTTGTTTTTTTAATTAGACCTAAGCTACACGTAACTCATTTTTGTGAATTTTGTGACTTTTTCTTTTCATTTTTTTCACGGATGACTTTTTATTATTTATGTTCTTTTTTTTCTTTTTTTTGGACTGATTTTAAAAAATATCATAATAAATATTTATATAAAGATTTAGTTATTTAATACAAATAGAGAAAACTGTGGTATATATTTAGCTTTTTATATTAAATAAGAATTTATTTTTAATTTGTAATTAACTAAGAAATAAAAAATTTATTCATACTTTAGGAACAATGTATTTTTTCTTTTAAAAAAAAATTTAAATTATTATTAAGTGAATATTATCTTAATTATTACATATTTATAATAGTAAATATTTTTTATTTAATTATATTTTTATACCTTTATATAATAATTTATTTTTTGTTTTATTTCTAATCTAAATTATAAATTGTTAGATTTTAAAAAATTACAATTTAATCTAAAAAATATTTAAAAATGTATGCAATTTTTTTGTTTTGTAACGTAACTCTATCAGTGACAAAAAAAAAAAAAAAAAAAAAAAACAACGTAACTCTATCCAATATTATATATATGATATATTATTATTTTATATAATACAAAGGATAATATAGTAAATAAACAAAAAAGTAGATTGTAAATAAAAGAAAAATAACACTTTTTGCCAAGTGTCAGTTTTTTAGTGGTAAAACTACCTAACTACTTTCTTATAACATACCATTATATTGTATGGAAGAATTTCCCTTTTGTTTAGGGATGTCAATGGGGCGCGGGTTTGCGGGTGCCCGCCCCACCTCACTTTAAACGGGCCGGGTTTAAAGGTACTAAATGGGGCTTGGGGCGGGTTGTGGGGGTGGATTTTCAAAACCCGCACGAGACGGGGCGGGTTGTGGGGATAAGTATTCCCCACCCTGCAAACCCTCCCCGCATGTATATAATATATAATTAATATATTTCATTTATAATGTATATTTTAATTTCAATAATTATTCAAATCAAAGTTTGTGTGGGTCTATTACAACACACAAAGTTTAAATTGTTCAAATCAAAGTGCAACTCCAAGGGCAGAATTTGTTTAAAAATCAAAATACAAATGCAAATTCTGAAGAATGAAATATTTGAGAGTTTAAAAATAATAAAATTTGTAGTAATAAAAAAAATTTGAACGATCAATTTGAAACCCGCGGGTAGAACCCACACCCCGCGGGGAATAAATGAGTGGGGCGGGGCGGAGTGGGGAAGAACAACGCGGGGCGGGGCGGGGCGTGGGGCTTCTATTTTTTTCGTGGGGCGGGGTGCGGGGATAGGTAAACCCGCCCCAAACCTGCCCCATTGACATCCCTAATTTTGTTGCTCTAACAATCAAAACTTTATAAAATGTCATATACTCTAAGTCAAAATTTCCAAACATGTGAAAGAAAGCCTATACACATTTTTATGGAAAAATCTAATCAAAATAAAGCACAAAAGATAAGACATAGAAATTATAGGGACTAAAATGCAAATTGTCGTAACTTTCATTTCATAGACCGGACTTTGGTTCGAGTCCCCAGAACATCAAATATCATAGCCTTCACCAACATTAGCCGACTTTTCCTAGTCATTTAGAGCTAAATTCATTCTGCATTTGTGATATGATTGAGCACCCTTCGAAGGTTTTATTTTCTCTCAATAAATCCATTGTCTAAAATGCATTTGAATTTGCTTTGTGCCATAGTTTAGATTGAACATTAGGTAGATTTTTGACAAAATAATGTCATGTTTTTAAAAGAGATTTTGATGCACTTTCTTGTTTCTAGTAATTTATATATGGTATAGAAAACTTTGGTAGCTAAAAATATCTTTAATATATTGTTTTTACTTCTTTGCATCACCCATTCTTTTATGTTGTTCTAATTTTGAGTTTTGTTTTAGTATCCATGAAATTTAAAACAATCTCTCCACATTTTGTTTGAATGTTCATGTTTCACAAATAAGTGATATCTTGGTTCATTTCAATTACCACAGATTACACAAGATGGATCAACTTGCATATTCCAACTCGTTAGATTGTCTTTTATTGGTAGTCTATTCACAAAAATCATCCATGCATTAAATTTTATGTTTAGGGATGGTGTTTTTGTGCCAAAACAAAGTGCTGATCAACTACTTCATCTGCAATTTGGAATTCTGGTAACTTTTATGTTTAGGGATGGTGTTTTTGTGCCAAAACAAAATGCCAATCAACTACTTCATCTGCAATTTGGAACTCTGGTAACATAAGATTAGCTGAAATTCCGCACTTACTTCTGTTTTTTGAAGTCAGAGAGTCTTCAGATTCACTAAGATGAATTTTAGAAATTTTGCTTCTGATATCTGTCAATTCCGGATGTAATCTCCACCTACCATTTTCATGGAATTTAGCAACCACTTTGTGTTTGTACTTTTTGTAAGATTAAATTTCTATGCCAAGACAAGCATCTTTGACAGCTACACCATTAATCCACTTATCTTTAGTAAAGAAAGCACTTCCCATTTCCTATATTATGCTCAATAACCTATAGGCTTGGTCTCTCATCTTGAGCATTATTCTACAAGTCTATGGCACAATGTGAGTGAGATTGATACTTCAAACACATTTACCTTTAAGTCAGCTTTCATTCACCCATCTAGCCCAAACATTATCAATTTTACCATAGAATCTCCAAAAAGCTTTGATTGTGGTTATATCTTATGTGCTTGATACTTGTTATCCTTAACCCACTTTCTTCTTGTTTTTTGCATAGAATTATCCGAGATTATTTCATTGTAGTCTTCATAATTACCTTTCCACAAGAACCTAGAAAAAATACTTTTAAGTCCTTTGATGACTTTCTTAGGCATGATCATCACTGAGCACCAAAATCTAACCTTGTTCTGAAGTACACTCTTTATTAGGTGAAGTATTTCTACAAAAGTGAGGAATTTGTGCATCCAATTATCTGTACTTTGATATATATTCCTGATGAGGGTTTGCCAAGCTACACCATTAGAAGATTTAGTGGTTAGGGGAGTCCCTAAGTATCTGACATGTAAACTGTCTCTTTTGATATCCAAGATACTACAAATGTTCGTATAGAGCTCATGATCTTCCCTACTAAAGTTTAACTCACTTTTTTCAAGGCTCATCATGAGACCTGAGAGCCTAGAGGATATATAAACCTAATTTAAGTTGCTTAGCATGATAAACATCCCCATTCAAAAATAAGAGGCAATCATCTACAAAGATGAAATGATTAAGCTTAATTTTGTAGCTTCTTGAATGAAATGTGAATTGCCTTGTCTTTCACACTTGATCCGTAATTGAGAAAAATTCTTGGATACATATAAGAAAGAACTAGGGTGATAGGAAATCCCCTTTCCTTAAGCCTCTTTTGCCTTTGAAAAACCTTGTGATTTCTCCACTATTAAGAGAGAAAGAGATTGAAGTGTGGCAAATCCAATTGATGAATATGACATGAAATCCCATATCTTCAAGCATATTCAACAAGAATCTATAATTTGCAATATCAAAAGCTTTCTAAAAATCAAGACTATGAGTGCATCTAGAGCTATTCGATTTTCTATCATAACCTTGGACAATACTCTGAGCAAAAAGAACATTTTCAGCTATATTTATTCCTTGCACAAAAGATGCATGATTTGATGATATAAGACCTGACAAGATAGCTTTTAGCCTATTAGAGAGCAAGATAAACATACTTTTGTAGATTGTGTTACAACAAGCAATAAGCATGGAGGGGTACTTGGACTTGCTATTTGGGAATGAGCACTAAGGTAGTTGTGTTCACTTGTTTAAGTAGCTCAAAACTATTGAAGGCATCCTTGATAGCTATACAAAAATCTTTCCCTATGATAGACCAAGAACTTTTGTACAATGTGTTAGTAAAACCATCATGGCCAGGTGCCTTATTTTCATTGATAGAGAAGATTAAGTCTTCAATCTTCTTGTATGTGATTTCTCCTTAAATCTTATTTTCTTCATCATTTTTAAAAAATTTCTGCACGAGTCTTTGTAGCATGTGTGTAGGAACAGATTTTTCCATTGAATCTTTTATGACAAGAAGATATTCATAGTATTTACAAAGTCTTTTTGGATTTCCACCTACTCTGTCTTGATTGTACCATCTTCTAGGGTAAGTGAAGATGTTTTGTTATGTACCACTTTAGCTTTGATGTATTTGTGATAGAGGTTAATGCCTACATTACTATCTTATGCCCATACCACCCTTGATTGTTGCTTAATATAATAATTTTGGATTATCAGGAGCTTCTCTAACTTCTCTCTCATGTCTTATTTTAAATAGACCTTGTGTGTTTCCCTTGAGTATATCTTGTTGCATATCATTTAGATTTGTCTTTAGCTCATCAATCTCTCCAGTAATAATTAGTGTAGGCCGGCGGTGAAGCAATCTCATTTTGTTCATTGCGAGGTTAAGAAAGGGATAAAATAAATCTGCAGAGAAGGGCCATAAGCAGGTCTTCCAACTATGAGTCATTCGTACCACATACAGATTATAGCTGAAAACTTCTTCCCTATTTGTCTTTCGAAACAAAAAATGTTCTCCATGTGCTTCGAGACTGGAAAAAGCTATTTTTTGTTGAAGATTCTAAGTCTCAAGCTTCCATCCTTCCTTGACAAGTGGTAAGAATTCTTTCGTTGAGCCCATATTCTATAGACTTTGAAAGAGGCAAACTTTTGAGCATTGTTGTCTTGGATGTTTATCATAATGGGGGTGTGATCTGAGAGTCCAGGTGCAAGAGTGATTACAATAGAGTTAAATATATTATAGAATTCATCATTGACAAGTACTCTATATATTTTTCTTGATTTGAAGCCATCAATTATCTTGTTTGTCCAAGTATGAAAGCATCTAGAACTTTGATTCTCATACATTCATTTTCTACTATACTTTCTTCAAAATCTAAAGCACCATTTGGAAAAAATGTCCAGTCTTTTCTCTCTTCATATCTGAGAATTTCAAAGAAGTCACCAACCAAATCCAAGGTGAGTGATTGACAATTATTCCCCATCTTTTGAGATCAATATATGGTTATTTTATTTTCTCTTTGTCACTATTTATATAGACAAATGTAATATAGATTTATTTCATAAGTGTCCATAATATTACGTTGATAGAAGATAGCTTGATCCGTTGTGTCAATAAGATTCAAGCTCACTATAGATTTGTTCCATAAGAGGCATATTCTCCCTCTTTTGTCTTGGTCATTGTCATGATTTGTTGTTGATTCCCAACTATGTACATTATCATATTTACATATATTGTAGTTGTCTTCAAGCATCTTTGTCTCAATTAGACCATAATAATAATTTTATATTACTTTATAAACTTGATCACTTCTTGTTGTTTGTGAGACTTGTTGAAGCCTCTTATATTCCAGGTTGTGATTAACATAAATCATGTGGAATGTTATCATGTAACCCTTTGGTAGTGCTTAGGAATTGATTAAAAGCATCTCAAGATTCTCTTCAAATATAGCCAAAACACTGAAACATTTGGACGCTTTACTGTATCTTGTTCATGTGACGAACTTGTACTAGCTTCATGTTTGTGTTTTAGTTTTCCAATTGGACTAAGGTCCCTGATTGTCTTCTCAGATTTGACTTGCACACATTCTTCTTTGTTTTCCACTCTCTTTTCAACTCTTTTGCTTCTTTTTTCAGCTGTTTTTTGCTTCCAAATTTGCTTTGGCTTCTCCTTGGTCATTGGGTGTCGAGTTGTATTTTGACCAAAAGCATTGGATTGAGTACATTTTCGGGGAAATTATTCATATATTACGTATACGTTTTGAAATCCGTTCTATTCAAGATCCATAATCACTTCTCTCACCATTTCCCGTGAAATATCAATTTCAACACAAACTCTAGCATAATTGAGTCGATTTCTCATATTAGTTATCATATCCATTTGTATTCGTACACCTAAAGTACTACTTATGTAACTCAATCCATCCCTAGTCCATAGTTGAAGGGGAATTTTCTTGGGTTTCATCCATAATGGTATCTTTCTTATTTCTTATCTTTCATTTAAGTATCATAATTCCACCACCCACATTCCATATTTGATCCAAATATTTAGTTATCATTCTCACTTTGGAATATGAACACAAATATATTTGCTTATGCTGATATGATATTAACTTTACCCATGCGCTTCCATTGAAAATTAACTATGTGTTGGAACTTGGATCATGTAGAAAGTAGGTGCTTCTCCAAAGAATTCTCCATCTAGACAATGCTTTCGCGTTTATTTTCCAGCCTTCTTGATTTCTTTTGGTGGTTAATTTTGAGTTTATCATTGATCAACATAGGCTTGAGGTAATTGAGCTTCAAATCCTTTTAACCGTGTTTGCAAAGAAGCTAGCTCACACTATTTCATCTTTTCTGAGCTCTTCAAAATTCATATCCTTTATAACATTCAAATCCCTTGTGGTGTGTCCGTAGCCCCCTTAGTCGCTCTCAAGGTCTAAGGTATGGGAATTTAGAATCCTGACTAAATATCTAAGAGCTAATTATCTCCCTTATTAACTAGATTTGCTAGAAATAATTAGAAGGATTAGTGCATACTAGAAAAACCTAAGCTATACTTCTCATCTCATATTCCTTCGTATTTATTTTACTGTCTTTAATTTCTTAGTTTCATTAATTATTTCAAATTATTCTGTCCTTATTTTCCTGTCTTTTAATTAATTACTTCTTACTCGTTATTATTTACCCATTCGATTAACACACTAAGTCCCTGAGAACGAACTCAACTTATCATTAAAACTTGTATTCGTCCTGTAATACTTGCAGTACTGTGCCTGTCTAGGGTGAGAGTGCGTTGTTTTCTGACATATTATTTATCTTATTTTGTCACACCCTAGGCGACACCACATATACTCGTCCTTTCCAAACACTAACGGGACCCATCATATTGGATGAAGTCTTTTAGTAACGCAATAGCAACAGATTTGCTCGGGGTGGCGGCAGAGAAGAACAAATCCAACAGTGGTGGTGAGGCTCGGTGTCACTATTTATACTTGTTTATTTTGTTTTATTATTTCTGGATATTTTTGTCCATCTTGATTAAAAAACTTAAAATAAAAAGTAAGATTTGTTTGATATATAATTATTTCTTGAATTTTAGTTGAGTCGGATGACGTTAAATCTTATTAAATCCTATTTTTAAGGGTAAAATAAATATATAATATAAAAAGGCATACACCCTATTTTACATTTGATCATATTAAATAAATAAATATTTTTTAGATGTATATTTTCAACCGATTAGACTTTAGGTTTTTTTTAAATGTATGGATGTCCGGGCCAATTTACGCACACCACGACTATTCCTATAGAAAATATACACTCAAGGAGGGGACTCAAACTTGCACTACCCCCCCCCCCCCCTTTTAAGGGCTCAAGAAATAACAAGGTTGAGGGGATTCGAACCCTGTACTTCCTAGATGAGATATAAGGTTCTGGCCATTGAACTAGTCCCAGTGATTTTAGACTTTAGGTGTTTTTTTTCTTACGCGCACCACGACTATTCCCATAGGAAATATACACGCCTCCTCATGCATACTCATGTTACCCATTTTTAGGGAGGGGACTCGAACCTTGCACCTCTTGCTTACCCCCTTTAGGGGCTCAAGAAATAACAAGGCTGAGGGGGTTCGAACCATGTACCTCCTAGTTAAGAGACAGAGTCCTGGCCATTGAGCTAGTCCCAATGGTTCAGACTTTAGGTGTTTATTTTTATATGTGGTGGTTTGGGTCAAATTGTGTGTACTAGGGGTGTGCATCGTGTTAGAAAACCCGCATAACCCGACCAACCCGATAACACTAACCCGAAATAATGCGGGTTAGTTTTTTATTGTGTGGGTTGCGGTTTACATTTTAGAAAAAATATACACTATTTGTGGGTTGTGGATTTTAAACTTGAAACCCGCAAACCCGCATATACCCGATTACCATGTTGTATAAATTATTAAAATAGTATAGTCATGTGATTCTCAATTTTTTTTTATTCCTTTCCATTAATTTTTTTTTAAAATCTCTTAGTGTTTCAAAAATATTTTATCTAATGAATTTTCATTTAAATTATGATATTATCTCCATTTTTTTGTTTAATTCATAAATTTATTTTCCTAAAATATTATTTTATATATTTAAAAATCAGAGATGATTTTAAGTGTATATGAGTATACTAAACTATATTTTTTGTTGTGAAATTCATTTATAATATAAAATTGACCCACCGAATGATTATGGATACAAATTTGGCTCATTTATTAAACTAAATGACCCGCAATGCACCCGCAACCCGTTCAACCCGAAACTCAATGGTTTATATAATAGATTGGGCGGGTGCGGGTCTCATTTTTCAAAACCCGCATAAGAACGGGCGGTTTGTGGGTTGAGCATTTTTATCCAAAACCGACCCGCGCACACCCCTAGTGTGTACTATTATTAATTTCATGGATGCACATTTTTCCACGCAAAAACTGGTATATTTCATATTTAGAGAGAGATACGACGATGTACCTTTCACTTAACCTTTTTTGAACGCTTTGGAAAAAAAAACTTTTTTTTTGAACTAACTCAACTGGTTTTACCTTAGGTAATTTAGTGCTCGTTTGGGATTGATTATTTTTAAGCTAAAAGCGCTTTTCAATTGAAATGTTAATATTTGTAAAAAATATTAAAATATATTTTGACAATCAAAATTATTTAAGTGATTTTTTTAATAATCACCTAGCTATTGTTTTTCTTAAAAATGATTTTAAAGGTCTATAGTATTATTAAGAGTCTAAAATTATTTCAAGTGATTATTTTTTTAAAAGCAATCTCAAACTGACTCTTAGATTCACACCATAACAAGTAAACATGGTAGAATCTCTACCATTTTTTAAAACTTTACCCATTTCTAATCGTGCTATTTTAATAGATGTATGACAAATAAATAAGTAAGAAGTTAGGAGTTGAGTATGTGGACAGATTTTAACTGGTTAGGGCCTCAATCTTAAAAGGCCCGCTAAATCTCAATCGTCAAGCCCATACGTGTCGCAATTAAATCCCAATCGTCAAGCCCATACGTTGTGTCCCAATTCAAACCCTCGTATAAACACTTATATATCAACGGTCGAATTTGTCCCATGATTTAGATAATTCAAACGACAGATCTGAGAATCTCAAAGAGAGAGAGAGAGAGAGAGAGAGAGAGAGAGAGAGAGATGGGAAGAGGAAAAGGTAGAGGAGGAGGAAGAGGAAGAGGAAGGGGAAGATCAAAGAAACAGACAACAAAAGCTCAAGAAATCTCAGGTGAATTAATGGAAGATGATCATGAAAGATTACCCGATGATGAAGAAGAAGGAAACGGAAAGTTTTTCGCTTGCTACTTATTAACATCTCTTTGCCCAAGATACAAAGGCCATACTTATATAGGGTTAGTCTCCGATCACATAATTACTAATTTCAATTCATTTTCATTATATTTCCTATATACTATGTTTCAATTTACTCAATATTTCTTTGAAATTACTGACTAATCTAGTCAAGTTAAATCGAAAGTCAATAAAAATTGAATCTTTCCATCTTTAAAACCTCATTATAATGTGAATCGTAGATCTGAGTGGTGGTATTGACTAATAAGAAACACACCCTCTTTGTGTCTATAGATTTACGGTTAATCCACGCCGTAGGATTAGGCAACACAACGGTGAAATGAGGAGTGGTGCTTTTAGGACCAAGAGGAAACGCCCTTGGGAAATGATTCTCTGCATATATGGCTTTCCTACTAATATAGCTGCTCTTCAGGTATATTTTTAATTTCTTTTAACTTTTTAATGATGCGCAATTATTAATTTTTTACTGCTGGTGAATCGCACAGTTTGAATGGGCGTGGCAACATCCTGTAGAATCATTAGCAGTAAGAAAAGCAGCGTGTGAGTTTAAATCACTTGGTGGAATTGCTAATAAGATTAAATTAGCCTACACTATGCTTACCCTTCCATCTTGGCAAAGGTATGAGCACTAAAATAATTCAATTATATTATATTTAATTTTATTTAATCTAATGTCGTGTATATTATATGTGATCAGTTTAAACTTGACGGTGAATTATTTTTCAACAAAATATAATAAGTATGGAGCTGGGTGTCCAAGCTTACCAGAGAATATGAGGGTTCAAGTTTGTTCAATGGATGATCTTCCATGCTATTCTGGGAATGATTATGGAAATGATGATGAGTGGGATGATTTTGAAGAAGAATTTGATAATAATAATGTTAATAGAGTGGGCCCAAATATAATTCCCCAAGTTAGCAATGAAGAGAATGTTTGTGAAGAAGATAGAAGTGATAATAATACATCAGAGAGTAGTAGAGTAAGCAATGAAGAAAGTAATTATGAAGAAGATAGAACTCTAGAGCAATATAATTGGTCAGAAAAGTTATCTCCGAGGGATTCACCTATGGTTAATAAATATTGTGCTACGATTAATTATAGTTATGAAGAAAGAGAGGTGCTAACATTGACTAGTGAAGTTGAAGTTATAGATATTTATACTCCTTCGCCTTGTTATGCTACTAAGTTTGGGAGTAAAAAGAGGAGAGAGTCAATTGGTTGCCCTGAAATAATTGACTTGACTGACTCACCTATACTTGTTTAAAATGTACTAATGTACAATTTTATAGTGTGGATGAGATATACAATTATAATGCCAATGTGTTTTATGTTGTAAGTGTAACAATAATGTATGGATCTGCTTTTTAATTTGCTTTTATAAATATAAATGATCTTGTTCTGCATAGATTTTGAAATGGTTTGGATAGATTTCTTTAATAAAGATATAAACTCCAATTTTCCTTCACATACATACCAATTTTTCTTTTATAATAATGTGATGGGATCGATGTGATGGGATCGAAGAGATTGCAGCAAAAGTGGAATCGAGGTGATATAGAGGTGAAGCAAAAAAGGGTGATATATATCTTTACTCAAAAAATATTATCTTTACTCAAAAAATATTATGAGTAAAGATATATATTGGCTTTTCTTTTTGTGTCGCTCTTATATCACATATTATTTGAAAATTTCTTTTATACATTTGAGAGTCAGTTTTGGATTCGAGTTATTTTGACATCAACTTTCTTGGTTTTTGCGAAATACTCTAACCATTAGATTAACTATCGATTTTTCTTTGAAAGTCTTAAACACCATTCATAATAATTTTCTCTCCTAATCAATTTTTAATTTATAAAAGTATTTTTTTTTAGTATTTGAGGTCTTTGAGATCGTATTGGAAATTTTATTCTATTATTTCACCTTATAAGATTTGTTTAAAATTAGGGTTGAGCACATGGAAGTTATTGCAATGCATCTATTTTAATGGCTTGCAAACTCATTTATTAGACTTACAATAGATTATTCACCAATTACCAATGTACTAGAAGGCGCTAGACATTAGGTGGGCGTCCAACTACCTTTGAGTGCCTACAAAATTACATGGTGGTAGCCTAGGCGGGGCCTAGACGTTTTCGTCTAGGCGATTTTAAATTTTATTTTAATAAAAATTATATTTTTTCTATTTTTTTTGGTCGGTTGGCTACACCAAACTCGTGTTGGTATTCTTATATATATATTCAAATATCACAACCTTGTAACTTTCTATAACTCATTTAATTTCTAATTTTTTTCATATATAATTAATTTTTTTATCAATATATCAAAAAGGAATAATATTGCAAAAGATAGTTGTTTATATTCATTAAGGTTTGGATTTACAATAAAGAGAGTATTCCTTATTAACTCAAACATTCTAAATATAAACGAGTTTATTCTGAATTATAAGCTTATAGGTTTCTTAGCTCGCCTAGGTGGTCCTAGGACGACTGACCACCTTTTAGCACCTAGGCAGGATCTAGGGAGGACATAGGAGATACTTTTAAGAACACTACTAACTAGTTATGTTCAAACCCCCTACCAAACCCACCCCACCGTTATTGTCATCCCAGGTGCCGACATGTGGTCCTAGTAGATAGGGTTTTGATAGAATAGTATTTTTCCAGAAAGATAGGAACTCCGCTCTCTTCGTTTGCTTAGGCCCGAGTCATGTAGTCTTTGACTGGGGCTTTAGGTTGGTACATGTCACTTTCATACAAGAGGTTGGTTACCAAAAGAAGAGGCTCATACTGATCGCACTCCGATGGTCAAGACAGTATCGGGGGAAAATCTATTCAAGGCACATAACTTAAAAATATTGTTACTACCTTTTATTTTTGTTAACATAAGGTATTTATAGGATTTTTCTAGCTCCATAGATGCCCAATAATATTTTATCGTATTCCATTAATTCTATCGAAGGGTATTTACCCTCAGACCTTCTAAGGTTCTTTATATGTTGGGCATATTTATAATAAATATGCGCCACAGCCATTTAAGCCGGTGATAGAACACAATATATTCTCTTATCGATCAATCCGATAGATAGATCAAAGACCAAAACATAAAATATAGAAGAGAAGGTCTAACAGATTTATGATTAGGATCGTCAATCCCAAAGATAATAGCTTACATTTCTACCGATCACAATTGCAAAACTCTCCCTAAATTTTACGAAGCTTCCTCAACGTAGCTAAGGCTTCCTGAAACAAGACACCATGTTAGGGCCAAAGAGTAGTACATACGCGATGACATTTTGACACTCAACATCTACATAATGCTAGCGGGTATTCTTACGAATCAAGGAGATATGAGGGTTTATATAATGTATAATGACCATAGTGTAATTTTAAGAGAAAGATAGAATATAACAATCCCCATATATTAATGAGGCCTTTGGAGATGTTCTGGATGCGCACATCAGGTGGTCATGTGTGTACACATTAGGTTGTCATGAGTGAACAATTTAAGTCGTTTTGGAGTCCAAACTGTACTTGGTCCTTGAAGTGTAGCGAGGTTCTACCCTATGATGTCGGTCGCATCTATAATCTTAAACCCTGTCTTGTCTATCCTCATATGAGTTTGACACCCCTTAACCCTTGACAATACTATCGGCCTCCTGGCCTTGGCTTCAGTCTCGACCCTATTGGCCTTCTTGTACTTGATCTAGTATTAGATCTCTATTTAGTCTTATCACTACCCCTTTAAATTTGTGTTATTGGTATCACTTGCGTGGATATAATAATAAGGAATTTTTTTTCATCCTTTACGGTTTCTGCTGATACATGATCTGGTCTTGCTTGCTTTGGTTTCGGCTACATTTTCGATCACATGAGCAGTTTCCTTCGTATAAAAGTGACGGTGATGGTGTTTACAAGCGTCAAGAACATATCAATTGAAGGTTAATTCTTTGAATATCTCGCGAAGTATGCTGCTGAAATTGATTTTGGAAGCACTCGGACATTTGAAGTCGGTCTTTTATTTTTCTTGTGCCGATATCATAATTGTCTTTTCAACAATTTATTTCATATGAAAATGCTGACATTAAATTTTTCAGGCACCTCTGGGAGCATGTCAGTGTCAAAGGTTAGTTCTTTAGATATTTTCATGCCAAAACTTAAGGTCGGTCTTTGATTTCCTCCATGACGCTAGATTAATAGGTATTTCTGGAACAAATTGGTATGCTGATATTTATCGATCTTTTGAGCAGTCTCTTTTGTATGCAAATGATGACATTTCTATAAGCATCTTCAAAAGCATGTTAGGGTCTGAGAATGATCTTCTAAATCCTTCTTATGTCATATGTCGATACTACAATTGGTCTTAGGATTATGCCAATGTTTGAAATTGGTCTTTGTGAGATATTTCGTTGAGGATCGGTCCAAGGGGAGGGGTATGCCAAGGCGTGTGTCTGGCTTTCTCCACTTAAACCCTGCTCTTCTTGCTACATATTGGTGCCAAAATTGGTCTTGTATTTTTTCTTGTGTGGATGTTATAATTGATCTTCAAACTAGATTTTAGATATACATCATTGGTCTTATGAGATGCTTCTTTATGTGCCATCATTGATGTTGGCTTTGTGTAATTTGTTGATATTGATGTGAACCCTTCACACCCATATCTAAACTGGATCTTCTAACCTGTGTAGTTTCTTAACGTTTCAACACAACTTGATAGTCCTAATGAGATGTGTAGGCAGTTTGATGATCTATCTTGCACTGACGGTCCCTTTAGACGATCCCTCCGCGTGATTGTTTGCAGCATTTATCGAGAAGTTTCTAATTCTTTTCCAGTTTTCCATGGCCCTTCTTTATAATAGATGGACATTCTTTGTTGTCTTGCTTGTCATTAATGATTTTTCCTAATTTCTGAGGAATCTTTCGGTCATTACCCATAATATAAGGGGATTTTGGGTAATATTTACCTTGGGGAGCTGAAGAGAAACTTTTCTCTTATAAGTATCACAATAATTCTTTTCCAAATCCACTATACTCTCTTCACGCTTCCTCGGTTTACTCTGCATGTCATCTCATATAATGGATGGTCATTCAATGCACATCATATCTTCTTCTTAAGGAGAATCTTTCGGCACAAAATAGAGGAAAGAGGATCCTATTCCCCTCCGGCTAAAACGGAAATGTCTCCACTAACTTATTTTCAAGACTCTATCTCGACACTTAACCGTTTCTCCGATACATTTCATTCCTCCTTCAGCTGGAATGACTCAACCATCAAACGACAATAAAAAACCTCTATGCTAGACCACATTTTGGTAAGGCATATTTTCTACCTCTAGATTGTGGTTTAATATAAAACATCATCTTTGTTGATCTCTTTGTTACTTCCCTGTAGGTGGTTATTGTTCGGAACTTTTTACTATATCCTTGGGATGGATCAGTCCTGACCCCCGGGCTTTCTTAAGCAGGGAAACTAGCTCAAGCACTTTTTGTGGACTTTAGATTGAGAGAAATAAAGTGAGATATTCAGTTGTACGACTACATAAGGAGAATAATTGGCACAAGGCCGATGCTGAAATAGATACAACAAAAGTAGCTCATGCTTGGAATATAGAGAAACAAGGTGTTATTTGGTTAGATATTTTCCAAAGGTGGGCCAAGGTATTGTCTGAGCATATCCTTTTCGGAGCAACTGTACTAACTCGATATTTAATGCTGAGAGAATTAAAGGATGAGTTGCATCGGCGGTTTGCGCTGACTTTTGATGGTGGAAAGAGAGCGGGATACCACGTGTGTAGTCGACATATAATCTCGCCATTATCATTAAGTGGAGCTTTATTATTGACTGTGCCCTTCCCCTTCCCAAGGATCCATGATTTGAAGTCAACCATTTGGGTCATAAGTTATGTTAAGATCATATGAAAGTCCTAGAGGGGGGGTGAATAGGATTACTAATAAGATTAATGCCTAATTAAAAATCTTTTGGACAATTATAAGTTTAAGAAAGAAACTTCTAAGTCAACTAATATATCAAACTCTTAAGGGATCATACAATGGATAAGCTAAGAGGTTCGATATATAAGTGATACAAGTAAAACGAGTTTCTAATCTCTTACTACTCTAGATGACAATATGTAAGATAAACTAGACAATCAATATCACAATATTCATACTAGCATATTATCAAACATATAAAGTGCGGAAAGTAAATAGAGTAGGGATAGAAAGATACACACGATTTATAGTGGTTCGGTTTCCCTACATCCACTACCTAAGGAAGCCTCCTTAGGATTTCAAGCTTTTCACTAAGCTCCCGTGTCTCTCTTAACCGGGTCGAGAACACAATAACCTTTACAAACTCTTCGATAACACGAAGGACAAACCACTTGTGTAATCACAACACAAGGATACCAAGTATACTCCCTATACTTGAATTCTCTCTTAATCTATCTATTACAAGACCTAGACTTAAGAGGATAGCAACAAAGTGTTTAAAGGGTTGCTTATAAAAGCTTGTAACTAAACTCCTAAAAGAGTGGATATAACTATAAGCATGTAAACTCCTCTTGAGTGGATAGAACCTTGTGGCTTAATTGATTAACTCCTTGAAAGGATTTATAAGCTCACTAAGATTGATTTTGACTATGTATAGCTCTTGACACCTTCTTGAATGATAGAAATTAATCCCCTTAATGTTTGTAATTAGGTGTAGTTGTAGCCTTCAAAGAGCTTCAATTTATAGTAGAAAATGGCTTCCAACGGTCATAAGACTTGGGTCCAACGGATCTATTAATCTCCCAACGGATATATTACTTATGACTTGTCTTTTGTGCAGAAAAACCTTTCTTGCGGTGTACCGCACCTCAACGGTTTGATTTTCTAACTTACTGACGGGCTAGCCTCTGCACCGCGCCCTGGTCCGCATTCTAGGTCCGGTGTACCGCGCCTTTCGTCCGGTGTACCGCGCCAAGTGACTTTGAAAGATAATGACTTGGATCAATAAATCTTCTTCACGAAAGTTGTTGGAAACATCATTCTAAGAACTTTTGAAGTTGATCACTAAAGCTAATTCTCAATGTACACAAGGATAAGGTTAAAAGTATTTATATGAGAATTAGTTTCATAACATATAACAATAAAGCTTTGATCTAAAAGATAAAGAAGTGCTTTTTGATGAAAAAGAGAGCAAGAAGGAATATATATAACAAGAGTAATTAGCACACTAAACATAAGAGGATTTGTCACATTAAAACAACCTATCAAGGGAGGCTATATGCCAACAATCTCCCCCTTTTTGATGATGACAAATCCTTCACTAAAACACCTTAGGAATGATATGAAAGTTTAAGCACTAATGAAATTAAGCTCCCCCTCACAATAAGCATAATATTTGAGATGCATTTGTGAGTGTTTAAAACGTGCAAGTTTTGAAAGTTTTAGTGCACATTTTTCTCCCCCTTTGTCTTCATCAAAAAGACGGGGTTAATAATAACAGCTACGAATAGAAGAGCTAAAAACTCAAGTGAATAGATTTTAAACAACGTTTCTAAGAGTGTGCAAGATTTTGGAGATTAAAACATTTTTAGAAAGAGATGCACAAAGATAGATAATTGAAGAGCTAAGAGATAGAGACTTTTTACCAACTCTTTGATCGATAGATTTTCATTTCATATGCTTTCTAATGACACAAACGATTAGTTGCAATGTATGAGATAAAAGATTAGCCAAAGCATTAGAGTTTTAATAAAAGCTCCCCCTTACAAAATGCATAAAGATTGTTTCAATTTTGTAAAAGTGTGATCTACAATTTCTCCCCAAAAAAAAGATATTTTGAAATCATTTTTAAGAAAGTTAGGGGTAAAATGTAAGTTTTGAAAAATATAGGGCCAAAAAGTCATTTGTCAAAAAGTTAGGGGACTAAAAGACAATTTTTAAAACTTTTTAATGGACAAAAACGCAATATATGAAAGGATCAAGGATTAGATGCAATAGTACCTATATCATCAAAGAGAATGTTAGCAAAAACAATATCCAAAGCATAAAGTTTAAGCATCAAATATTCAAGATAAAAACAAAGCATCCTAAACCATTATCCAAATAAAACACGTAGCAATAATATCCTAAATGTCCAAAACACGGACCCATAAACAATTAAAGCATAAGCAACACAAACTTAGTCCAAGACAATAAAAACACATAAAACACTTAGAGAATAAAAAGAAGATTTTAAAAACCCAACACCAAACACCAAACACCACAACCATTTAACGCATTTCCCGGGGAGAGCGGCTTCTAGAACGGCTTCTAGGATGTGAAACATCATCTTTGATGCATGAGACATCATTCTTAACACACGATAATTCACTAGCAAGATTTCCTATTTTCTCTTCCAACACTCCAAATTTCCTTTCTATCTTTTCCTCTAAAACCTCAAATTTTCTACCAATGTAATCCATAAACCGAGACAAAGCACCTTCGAAGCTAGAAGGATTAGGAGGATTCTCATGAGTGGGGTTTTGAGGAGGCTCATTTGGGATAGGATTTTGTTGACCCGGAATATCCAATAGCTCAAGTGTGTTAATCTCCGGACCAAAAGTTCCTTCTCTAGCTTGTAAGATACGATTACGAATAGCAACATCCGAGATACGATTAATAACCGAATGCGAAACATAGGAGTTATTATAAATAGCAAATTTCATTCTCTTGATTGTGCTATAATCGAAACACCACGCTTTATCAATAGATTTCACATTTGTTCCTCCTAACGAAATTCCACTTCCCTCAAAGATCCTAGTAAGAAAAATACCATATGGGACCTTATCTCTTGTGGTTCTAGCATGGTTCATCCATTTGAACATAATAGCAATAATATTAATCGGACGCTTAGCAAAGATTAAAAAATAGGAGATAAGCTTCATACGGAATTAACTTTGCATCATGTTTGTCCTTCGGTATTATGGCCGAAATAAGAAACTTATGAGCCACAATGAATTCCGGATCAAAACTACGCAAATTCCAATTTCCATCGGGAACAATCATCCTACTATTGACAAAATCCATAACTTCATTTTGACCAACTATATCAAGAGTAGACCCATCCCAACCACTTGACCAAAAGCCACTAAATCCATCTACCGGAATACTATAACGAGCACACAAAACATGTAATTTTAACCGTAAAGGGGTACCCGAAACTAAAGAAATTACCATGTTATTTGCACTATCAAATTCGAAATTAGTGTAGAACTCTTCAATCAACCCACTAGCTAATTGAGTACCCGTAAATTTAAAGATATTATCACAACCTTGAAATTTAAATAGTTCAAGAAGAGAATTTTCACCCGTTGGAAAAGCCGAATCACTAAAAGTTCTACCCGGGAGTGGCTCGAATGGCCGGAGTGGAGGAGGTGGTGGTGACCTCGCCAGAGAGGGAGCACGGCGGCGACTGGAGGAGGCTCCGGTGGTGGTTTTCTTCTTTGGAGCAGCTTTCTTTTCTCTCATGGTGAAGAAGAGAAGTGGGTAATGAAGGAGAGAGAGAGAGATAAGTGATTTAAGAGGTGAAGATGGGTTTTTAGGTGGTGGAACCTGAACTGTGGTGGCCGGAAATCGCCTAGGAGGAGGAGAAGAAATGTTTTAATGGTGGAATGAAGAGAATAGAAGAGAAAACGGCCTAATATTGCTGTCAAAAACCTAACCTGCGGTGTACCGCGTGAATCTTGCGGTGTACCGCACTGCTGAAATGAACTGGGCGAAAAATAAAAGAAAAAATAAAACTACTGAAACCCTGAGACGCGGTGTACCGCGGAATCGTCTGGTGCACCGCAAAAGTGTTCGGTTTGGACACAAAAAATGAATTTTTTGATTCTTTTAAAAACACTCGAAACACATTCGAAACTTCCCCAAAAGGTTCGGAATGGTATAAAATAATTTTGAGCATCTTTGTTTTGAAAAGAAATACCAAGGAAAACCCGAAAACTCATGAAACAGTTTATTTCACAAATACCCCTATGTTTTCTAAAAGTACAAAAAGACCCAAAGTAAGAACAAAGCAACAATTAAGCAAGAAAAGGTCAAGAAACATAAGATAATAGCACATAGATGAAAAATCACAAAAACACAACATAAAACAAAAACATAAAAAGAAGAAAGGAAAGAATTCACCGTATTTTCCTTTTATGAGGTTTGAACGTCCTTTTGCATAAAATTCCAATTTCTTGACGCTCAACACCTTTAATGAATATTACTATGGTACCCGAGGTGGAATGGATCCGGAAATGTTGTTAGCATTTGTCACGATCCATATTGGTTTTTCCCATGAGGCTATCAAAGATCCACTTTCAAGTTGTTCATGGTAATGACACGTAGAAGCATGATGACCGGGTTTACCACAATAATTGCAAGAACTTCTTTTTCGAGTAGAGCTACCATGTGAGGGTTTTGAACATGAAGTTCCCTCATTCTTTCCAATATCCAAATTATCACTTAAATATAATTTTTCTTTAAAAAAGACATTTGGATCAAAAGGAGTGACATTTGAAAAAGGATGATTTTTTAAAGTTTCAAGAGCGAGGGAAAAAGCTTCATCCAATTTTCTAAAACCTTCTATATTTTTCTTCATAGGATGTTTCCATTTATTTAAAGAAAAAATGTTTTCAAAACAAGGGTTTTTAGTATTGCCAAGAATATCATCCAAAGTGATACAACATTTAAAACAATTCTTTAGCTCAACTTTACCCTTTTTTAACATAAGATTATTCAAATGGATTTGAGAATCAAGAATTTTGAGAAGGGATGAAATTTGCCTAATATCACAATAATTATAAGGAAGAGATAAAGAGTTAGGATAGAGTGCTACCTCATGATTTGGTTTAGAATTGTCATGAGATTCATCATGGATTGAAACTTCTTCTTCTTCGTCATTTTCGACAATTCCATATAAAAACTCCAAACGATTCCAAAGCTCTTTTGCGGATTTACAATCTAACATTTGTGAGAAAATTTCTTCGGAAATTCCACGAATGAGAGTGTACATTGGTTTTGCATTTTGAGTGAGCTTAGCCTTTTCCTCAATGGTAAGTTCATCAAAATCTTTTTCTTCTTGATTTAGCTTAAGAACTCCCGCTTCATTTAACTCCTCTTTATAAGGAACAAATGGACCTTCCTTCACGATTCTCCATTGATCGGGATCTTCGACTTTGATAAATTCCTCCATTTTTGTTCTCCAAGCAAAATAGTAAGTTCCTACAAAAAGTGGAGGTCGAGTAGAAGACGAACTTTCCAAAAGATTAAATTCCATATCGTTTACTCTACTAACGATTAAGCTATTCAAGTAGAGTTAGGCTCTGATACCAATTGAAAGTCCTAGAGGGGGGGGGGGGTGAATAGGATTACTAATAAGATTAATGCCTAATTTAAAATCTTTTGGACAATTATAAGTTTAAGAAAGAAACTTCTAAGTCAACTAATATATCAAACTCTTAAGGGATCATACAATGGATAAGCTAAGAGGTTCGATATATAAGTGATACAAGTAAAACGAGTTTCTAATCTCTTACTACTCTAGATGACAATATGTAAGATAAACTAGACAATCAATATCACAATATTCATACTAGCATATTATCAAACATATAAAGTGCGGAAAGTAAATAGAGTAGGGATAGAAAGATACACACTATTTATAGTGGTTCGGTTTCCCTACATCCACTACCTAAGGAAGCCTCCTTAGGATTTCAAGCTTTTCACTAAGCTCCCGTGTCTCTCTTAACCGGGTCGAGAACACAATAACCTTTACAAACTCTTCGATAACACGAAGGACAAACCACTTGTGTAATCACAACACAAGGATACCAAGTATACTCCCTATACTTGAATTCTCTCTTAATCTATCTATTACAAGACCTAGACTTAAGAGGATAGCAACAAAGTGTTTAAAGGGTTGCTTATAAAAGCTTGTAACTAAACTCCTAAAAGAGTGGATATAACTATAAGCATGTAAACTCCTCTTGAGTGGATAGAACCTTGTGGCTTAATTGATTAACTCCTTGAAAGGATTTATAAGCTCACTAAGATTGATTTTGACTATGTATAGCTCTTGACACCTTCTTGAATGATAGCAATTAAGCCCCTTAATGTTTGTAATTAGTTGGTGTAGTTGTAGCCTTCAAAGAGCTTCAATTTATAGTAGAAAATGGCTTCCAACGGTCATAAGACTTGGGTCCAACGGATCTATTAATCTCCCAACGGATATATTACTTATGACTTGTCTTTTGTGCAGAAAAACCTTTCTTGCGGTGTACCGCAAGTTTTCGTGCGGTGTACCGCACCTCAACGGTTTGATTTTCTAACTTACTGACGGGCTAGCCTCTGCACCGCGCCCTGGTCCGCATTCTTGGTCCGGTGTACCGCGCCTTTCGTCCGGTGTACCGCGCCAAGTGACTTTGAAAGATAATGACTTGGATCAATAAATCTTCTTCACGAAAGTTGTTGGAAACATCATTCTAAGAACTTTTGAAGTTGATCACTAAAGCTAATTCTCAATGTACACAAGGATAAGGTTAAAAGTATTTATATGAGAATTAGTTTCATAACATATAACAATAAAGCTTTGATCTAAAAGATAAATAAGTGCTTTTTGATGAAAAAGAGAGCAAGAAGGAATATATATAACAAGAGTAATTAGCACACTAAACATAAGAGGATTTGTCACATTAAAACAACCTATTAAGGGAGGCTATATGCCAACATCATATATGATCTGGAGACAATTTTTTCTTTTTTCTTAGTAGCTTCTTACTCACTCTCTCCTCCTCAACCATCACTTTCTTAATGATATATATCCACTTTCTTACGCGCCATGGTTTTTTGAGCTATTTTCTACCTTTTACTGCCTTAGGCATATAACACTATTGTAATAGTTGATAGATATTTCTTTGTCACCGATATATGATTTGTACTTTGTTTTTAGGAATATATATATATATATATATATATATATATATATATATATATATATATATATATATATATAATATAGATTTTGTTCATGGGCTCTTTACTTTTCTTGTCGACATTAATGACTATGCATGAAGATACACTTGTTTCTCCGAAGCAACCTTATATGGGATTTTCTTCGTAACATAATTTTTCAAATTTAACGGTGAGCTGAACATGACCCTATTTGAATGAAATAATTTTCCTTGAATTATTTCTCCGTACCACTCAACTGCCTTGTCTACATAATATTTGATGGGCGACGTTTTTGCAGGACTTTTAATGGAAGTTATGGTTTTTTAAGGATCTACTTGAAATTTTGTTATTTTATGAGAAGATCCAATATTTTCTCCATACTGTCAATTCCATAACTACTCGAGCATCTCCTTTGCTTATTTTTTCAGCCCGAGGCTTCACCTGCCAGACACATGTTACGCCACTATCTCTTAATACTTCCAACCCACGTGGTGCACATTGATTGGTGCACTACTACTTATTGGCCATCTTAGAGAGAAAAATCTCTTAATTGATCCTATAAAGGCCATTTCCTATCTTTCTTCACTTACTTCTTCAAGCAATTACTCTTGAGGCATCTTGAATAATTTCCTCAGCCCATATCAAAGTTTATTCTGCTCTCCAAGCAAGGTAAGTCTCTTTTTGGGTTTAAGGAGGGAATTCTTACCCCCACCGAGTTAGTATGTAAACTGCCTACGAAGCTTGTGATGGTGGAAACTAGCTCGAGCAGTGTGTGTTTTACCATGTCGCTCCAAGTCTCTAGTCCTAAGAAGAAGAGGAAGAGATAGTAAGCACTTCACTTTCTAGGGGACGAGATTTATCTCTTCCAGGCATCGATATACATCGAGGAAAGAATCAGTTGTTGGTACCTTGAAGGAACCATGTGTTGTCTTAGACATGCCGAGTTTGAAAGCATCGACAAATGCGTAGAACCTAAAAGGGTCGGTAGATGTGCCAAGCTTAAAAGTGCTGGTGGACATGACAAACCCGAAGGCTCTAACGGTGGAAAACCCCTAGGCTTCTCCTATTTCTCCATCTTCCATTTAGACTCCTATACTTACTTCCTCGCCCATAGTGTAATTGATACGAACTATGGGAGAGGAAACCGCCATGCTGAAAGGTTCCACCCATATAGCGAACCTTGTCCATAACAACTATAGGAAAACACACACACCTCCTTTGAGGAAAAACATTGGAAGGATGCGGCTAAATAGATTGTCTACAAGCTACGGAATAATAAACATTTGTTGTAGGTTTACCGAGGAACCCTCTGGAAAACATCAGAGTTGGCGGAGAAAGCTCAACAAGAATCTTTGGTGCGCCAAGACAAGATCGAAAGTATATCCCGAGATTTATCAAGGCAAAGTGATATGCTATCAAGGAGTATAAGGCCTCAGTTGCCTTTAACGATCACATACTCATTTTGTAGGACGCTTCATGGAGAAATATTTGCATGATGGATTTATGGATTACATAAAGCATATCCAAAAGGAGTTACCTGACTTTACTACTTCCGCTAATTTAGATTCTTTCCCAATTCCAATCTTTCCTCGTCATTTAGATTCTCTTCTCATTTACTTGTATGTTTAGGTAGGACTATTCATCCTTTTACTCTATGCTCTCATCTCTGTACGTTTGATGCAGGAGATTTTTTTAAGGGAGGAGAACGCTTAAAGGAGTTGTCGATGAAGTGGTTGAGAAGGTTTAGGTTGTCGAGGAGGATTTCATGTAGTTGGGTGTGGAATATTATTTCTATTATGTTTTGACTTCAAACTTTTTATCTTTGAGTGATGTATAACGCCCCTCTATGGCCGATAAGAATTTATGATCCTTTTCATTTTCTTTTCTCTGGGATGGCCGATAAGGCGTTCCTTGAACCATATTATTGGGGATTTCCATTTTTCTCTTATGATTTATTTTTTCTTTATCACATTGATTTTTTCTTTTGTTTGCATATATGCTCGACCATAGTATGTCCATTTTCCTTGTGATTTATTTCCTACTGTCAGGTTTCGGGGTTGAGTCTTTCTCGTACCTACTGCGCTCCAGAGTGTCTTAAGATAAGAAATGAAGTTATTGAGTTTGTCTTTTACGTGGGATTGATAATTTTTAGTCCATATCAGGAAAGCTAGAGGAGATTTTAATATAATCTCGTATAGGCACCACTATGCGCGCAGTGCCATCCAACATCACGACAATTGTTTTCATCGTCAAAATTATCGACATTATTGGGAGAAGAGGAAATATGTGAAATCCGAATAGGAGATCAGGGAGAGGAGGGATGTAGAGGATTAACCACTATCAGTTCCTTTGAGCTTAGTGTTTACAACTCTATAATAGGTGTCTTCGAGGGTGATCTATTTGTCTCATTCTTCGATTCATTACGATGCCCAAAGGATTCAGAGGACAATATACTAACCAATTTATTTGAGGTAAATATTCTTTCTGAAACCATTACAAGAGTAATGAAATAAGAAACAAGAAGGAAATAATTGAAGTACAAACTGAGAGGAAAAGATAAACATACCTTGCAAAAGGACCGACCAAAAAATACCACGAGCTGATAAATACTTTAAAGCATTCTGAAGATATTCAGTAGCAAAAGTAGCAGATAATAAATTGGGAATATCCATAATAGAAGCATTAAGAAAGCGATTTGAGTCCTTTATACAAGAAATTTAAAAACCCAAGTAGGGAATTGGGGGAAGTTTCTACACAATGATACTTACAAGACGTGACTCTTTTGAGTAGTAAATAATTACACAAAATGGTGGTCATTAAAAAGAGGCCCCTCGAGCCAAAATAAATAATTTTTAATGGAACAAGAAGTCGAGCCTAGTGTGTTGGTTGAGTCTATGCAGGTCACTCCTCACAAAGAACCAAGTCAAGAGGTTGTACCTCCATTAGTGTTCCCGCAACATGTTCAGAAGAAAAAAAGTTGGAATTCCTAAAGTTCATGGATATGTTAAAAAAATTGCATGCCAACATTCCCTTCGTTGAGGCAATCCGACAAATGCTAAAGTATTTAAAATTTATGAATGATACTTGTTGATGATAGTGAAAATAAAGCATCTCAAGGGTGTAAATTTAGACTTGCAAATAGAATTAGTTTTGGAAAGAGAAAAAATTAAAATAGGGGCCTAAGTGTACTAATACATGAAATTGTTGTACTTATGCCTCATTTCTCATATTGTAAAAATAAGAGAGAATTTAAAAAGCCCATTAATTTAACCCATCACAAGCCCATATAAATCATTTGGTTTATATTCAAGATTTGTTGGGCCATGCTTCAGAGATAGTATATCAGGTCTACTGATGACTCACTTCATGATATTTTGTATAAAAAAGGCCAAAATTATATATAAATTAGCATTTACGTTTTACTTTGTAAGAGTTATAAAAAAGTGCTTATACTTGAGCAAAACCTAGATAGCAATACACAACTTCTTTCGCTATCTTCCGCCGTCTCCGACTCTGTCTCTTTCACTCTCTCTAGATCCATTTTGTTCAATTTTATCTTACTCTGAGCTATATTACTTGTCAATTATTTGATCTACAATGACTCTTACTGGTATGTATTCAATACAAATAATTGTTTTATGATTTATTTTATAGATCTAATTTTTTTTTTGTGTGGGAGATCTGGGATATGTGTATTTCTGAAGATGCATATTTGCATCTAGATTAAGAAATTAAGAAGCAAATAAATTGGTTTTTTCGTTGTACATGAAATATAAGTATTACTGTATGTGTAGTTTCTTTTTTTACTATGAAATAATGTTGTATACTTGTTTAATTTCTAAAAAGTGAAGGTATTTTTGAAATTTTGATTTTGTTAAAACATTGAATATTTTGATTACCAAATGATTATATGTTAGTTCAAGATAATCGTTCATGTATATTCGTAGGTCTTCATGGATGAATTTAATTTTCTTTTTGTGTGTAGCATCAGATTTATATTACAAACTCCTAGTTCATATACATATTAATAAAGGTATTAAAAGTATATAATTAAATTTTTATTTTATGAATTCTTGTGAGATCAAATTTCAAATACTTATTCTTATTTTTTTTAATGTTTTCTTCAAAAGATTTTGAAACTAGTTTTTTTATTGTTTAGTTTTTGTAAATTTCATAATAACTACTTTATATGCTTAAATTATTTTAACGAATAAATATTACTATTAAAATTTAATGTAATTGCATATGATATATTATATTGCAAGACTAATGGAATTGATGTAAACATTAGACCAACTTGAAAATTTAATATGTGATTACATATTTTCGTATGTTAATAATTTTTCATGTAATTGATGAATATATTTAAGAGAAAATAGATATGTAAATATATTTATGTATTAAGCATATATTTTATGTTATCAAACTAATTTGTTGTGAATTTCTTATAAAGGATGATTTGTATACAAACTTATAATTATTATTAAATTATTTAGGATGAATATACACATGTTATATAAGAAAGAAAATACAAGTATTTAATTTTTATTTATCCTAATTTGTTTGTCCAATTTATACAGATTATAATTCTATCTAGATGAAGATCGTTGACCATATCATTTCAAACTTGTCATCCGTGGACTAAATTCGGTAAGATATAATAATTCCGTGGACATGTGGGCTTTTTTTACTTAAGTCCGACTCGTAAGTAAAACGCTGGCGTTTTATCTTACGGATTTAATACGTCTCTTTTATGTGCGTAGGTCTTATCCCAAATTGGACGAGCGAGATTAAAACCCTAAAGAGTATCTTATATATACCTCTCGATTGACCATTTTGCCAGATTTCTTCTTTCGACGCTTGACTCTTTTTCTATCTCGTTCTCTCGAATTTGAATAATACCTAAGGATTTTGTAAATCTCTTCCTACGTTATAAGGGATTGAGATTAGAGTTAGTATGTTAGCTTTTGTTTTTATCTTTCTGCACTTCTCTTTTAAACTTCTAATTTTATAGTATTAAAACTTGATTTGAACATTTACTTTTACTATCTTAATCAGAACTGATAAACCAAACTATCTTAGTATATTTATAACATATTACTTATGAGCGATTCAACTACGTGTTTTAGATTGTCCAAGTTACTGAGGAGATGACTGAGGAGTATCTAGTATGGCATAAAAACTTAGTATTCTTACTTAGGAGTGATACACCAATGTGTTTTTTATTGGTTGACTGAACAAGGAGCCGATTCATTGAGTATGGTGTTAGAGCCTATTCTTTTTACTCAAGAGTGACTCTACTAAATGTTTTTGATTGCTAGACTGGCTGAGTACCCGACTTGTCGAGTATAGATGATGGAGAGACAAGATAAGGCATCTGAGCGATCGAGGGGGTAGAGAAGTTGGTCCTCTTTAGATGGTTATCATGTATAACATACTCAATTTTTACTCATCTCCTTTAAGTCTCCCTTGGCAGGTTCTTCATTTGTATATATCTCAATAAAAACAAAACATTCTCTAGATAGAATCCCGATGTAGAAGGAAAAGAGAGAATTAAATAAGCTACTAAGGGAAAATTGAAAAAGAGATCCCACTTATTACAAGTTACTTACTATCCCTATTATAGGGTGTTCTCGTCCGTCCCAGCGCGCTCTGGTTCTCTCATAACCTTGTAACCATGTGATGGATTTGCTAGCCACCATTGTTTTTCTTCATTCTTCCAAGATGTGTTGAGGTCTTGTCCTTAAATATTTAATCGCTTACAAAGTGAACTAGTTTTTAATTCTTCTAAGGTCCCAAGTTGGGAGTTGGGACACGTTGGTGAGAAGATAAACTACTTTTCTCAAGTGTTTCTAGAGCGAATACATTCGAGTTTTTGAGGGAATTCATGTAACATTCAAATTTTGTGATTGGTTCCCTAAGATGAAAGAAATTCCATTCTTGGTGTGGAACTTTTTTTTGATCAACTTTTTTTGTTACCAATTTTATTAATCAACCTCCAAAATCTTTTCAACTATAAGAGCTAACAAAAGAAAGCTCTCGGAAACAAAAACTAAAGCATTACAAAATATAACAACTTTAGTACTCTATTTCCCTAACACTTTCACTATACAAATTTCAAACTTTAAACACATCATCTAGCTTCCAATTTTGTGCTATGCTCATTCTATCGCCTTTGATCTTGAATTTATTTTTACCCGCAGTTTTCACATAGAGAAAATACTATAAATCATGCAAAATTTCCTCCTCATTCCTAATCCTCCCTTTGTGTATATGATCATTTTGTTATTCCACATACTATATATGTAAAAGAGAACCAACCAGAATAAATCATTTCCATAAAGCTATCCGCAGTTTGTGTTAGAATAATCCTCATAAGGTCTGCCCAATCATGGAAATTGATTAGAATAGTACCACTGAGTTGAAAACACTTGGTTAAATCCTTCTTGAGAAAGAGCAATTGAGGAAAATATGATCCCTATCCTCAGCAGCACAATGGAATATGTCACACATACTACTCTGTTGTATTCCCTACTCCATCATACAAGGTTTTGTGGGTAGTCTATCCAAACAGGCTATCCAAGAGCAAAATGAACACTTCGGTTTATCAAATTTATACCAAATGATACGAGTCCACTCAAGTATCTCACCATGAACAACTATCTCATGCATAGTTTTCTTAAACGAGGATATGTTTTTAACACTAGCTTTCTATCTAACTTTATCTTTACCACTAGAAAGTTGAGGCATCAGATTAGCAATACCACTTAATGTGGGAGGTATATTCCATCTTCCCTTGACATAACACTTAGCAACAATCTTGTTTAACCAAAAAGCATGCTCATGTATATCTCTATTCAAGATAGTACTCACATTACACCCTTTAATCCAGTTATCCCAGTAAAGATAAGTATGTGTACCATCTTCTACTTCATGTGTTATGAACTGATAAACACAACATCTCAGTTTCAAGATTTTCTTCCATGTCCAAGTGAACTCTTGCCTTATCTTCATACCCAAATACAAAACACCCTTAAGAATGTTGATGTGTGCCTATAAAATAAGGAGATTATCATTAATCTGACACATCCTCCAAAATGTACTAAGCAAACACACTTTATTGAGGTTCTCAATGTTTGGTATATTCAATCCTTCCTCGGCTTTGCTTCTACATACTTTTTTCCAAGAAATTCTAACGCCCTTTGCTCCTTTAAGGTTACCTTTCCAGAGAAAACTAGCTAACTTTTGGTATACAATATGGAACTTAATGTTTAAATGATAGGTTGATACCACTTCCCCTAGCATGCTAAGCGTCACGCGACCTATAATGGCATTGGTATGCTGATTCGGAATCGGCTAAAACAAATTTAGTGAGTAGAGTAACTGGAGTTTTACCTATTCGGATTGATAGCAGTAGATCGATGTATCCATTGGGTTGAAAAGACTGTGAGCAAAATAATTACTAGTTTTGACAAAACAGAAATGGTTTTCCAAAAGTAAAAGAAATAATATTCATTTTAGCGTAAACTAACTATTACAGAAAAATGAAATACGATTACAGGAAACGAAAATACACTTACACGGAAAGAAAGGAATAACAAATTACACATATGGTTGTTAAAAAGATATTCCAGCGTACTGGTATCTCTAACGGAATAAAAAAGCTCTACTAAGCGTTTTTAGAGACCAGGAGAGGCGGAGTGTTATTCTTTTCTGGTGTATTTTGTGTATTTGGCTAGTGAGGGAGAGTCTCTATTTATAGGAAAATGGGGAGAGTAAGGGCCTACTACAATCGTCACCATAAATGGTCTTCAAGTTCTCCATTAAGGCTGACGTTTTTGGAGGTTGCGGATGTTACTCTTTTTTTTTAAATTTAGACAATGAACCTGGACACAAGCTTGACCACTAGTGCATTTCCGAGTTGACCAAGACTTGTAACTGCTGGTGAATATTCTGGCTTTATGGTGTCTTGAATGCGTGATCGTTATGTATTCCACATGATAGGATTTGAACTCCAACCGACCACTATAAGAACCAGCTTACTTCTCCTTGAATCATTTCAGAAAAGGTGTTTCATTTTTCATTTTTTGACTCCCCAAACTCCCCACGAGCCCCATGAGCCTATGACCCACGCCCACGCCGGGCCGGGCTGGGCGGGGTGGTGGTGGTGGTGGTGGTGCGCGCGTGTGGGGCTTTGCCTATTCCTCTTTGGCCTTCATAGCCTTTAGGCCTTTTAGAATTAATAGGTGGGTAAAGCATTATATACCATCTATTTTTCCACTTATTTTCCGATGTGATACTTTTTATGTGTAAAAAGTGACTTTTCCACTTCTCAAAGGAATGAGAATGGATTTGTTTAATACTCAATATTAAACTAAGTCTTTTCCACTTCTCTTAAAGAACATGAACGGATTAAACAATTAATCCATTAAAATGGATTGTAATCATTAATCCTAACAATCCCCCACCGGTGTTGCCTAGGGTGTGATAAAATAATAGAATAAAAGATAGATAAACGATGCACAGTTCACCCTAGATAAGCACGGTACTGCAAGTATTACAGGACGTATGCAAGTTTTAATGATAAGAAAGTTTGTTCTCAGGGACTTAGTGTGTTATACGAATGAGCAACAATTCAGAGTAGAAAGTAATTAATTTAAAGACAAAAAATAAAGATGAATAATTGATAGAATATTAATTAAACTAATGAAAATTAAAGACAATAAATTAAAAGATGAGAAATATGAGATGAGTGATATAGCTTAGGTCTTGCTAGTATGCACTATCCTTCTAATTCTTTCTATCAAATTCTAGTTAATAAGGGAGATAATTAACTCTTAAATACTTAGCCAGGATTCTAAATTCCCTCTCCTAGACCTTGAGAGCGACTAGGGGGCTACGGCACAACCACGAGGCAGTATACGCTTAGGGTTATCAAGCGCTACCAAGGCCCTAAGTAATTCAATCCCAAACATGGTGATAGTGGTTAAAACATACCCTAATGACTATCTAGTTAGAATCGGTGTTGTCAGGACCAATATCGGACACTAGACGTTATGTGGTGTTTCAATAATTAGACACCCCTTCCGGGCGACCATCTAACTACTATTAAGAAAGCCTAAAGTGATCAGGTTTAGGACAGACAATAATTCAAAACACATAAACAAATATATGGGTAAGCAGCTAATATCAAATTAAAACATATAATTCCTAAAGAAACTTAGATATAAAGAAAATAGAAATCATAGATAATACATAATGCAAAACCCAAGCTATGGGAAAATTAGTTCATACCTGAAGGAAATAAACGAAAAGATTGAATAAAAGACTTCATCTTGCTCTCTACAATAATTCTGATGATAATAAACCTAAGGACTAATTAATGAGAGGCGAGGATAATTTACAAGTGATATAAGGGTGTATTTATAGGTGTAGAGAAGCCCTAATTCATTTTCTTGGAGTAAAAGACAAGTAATGGACTCCTAGCCCAACTCAAATTCGTAATCCTAAAATATAGGAAAGGTAACAATCAGCCACGTTTTTGTTTTGGTCATAACTTCTTCAATTCTTATCCGTTTGATGCGTTCCAATAGTCGAAACTGATCGTCTCAGAAAAACTCTTTAACTTTTCTCTTGACCATTATTCCAAATTCCTCACCAATATTAAGATATAAGCCAATTTGTGATCGTAGGTGCTGGAATTCCGATTTATTTGGCAACTTTATCTTTCCATATCTTAACTTTTCCTTTCTTTTCTCCAACTTCCGTGTATATCTTCTTTCCTTTATCTCTTAGAATTGACCTGGCATCTAATTAATCTCCATATATATCTTTAAAGCTTCACACTAAATAAATAATTAAACCCAATATGCTCTAAAAATAATAATTCATTAAACCAAGACTAGAAATAGGAAAGTGCACTATATCATGTGAAAATCGAGTAAATAGACTTCTAAAATACTAAAAATGATGTCTCCAACTAATATTAAATCATGAAAAATGAGGAGACATCATCCACTCAGTGTCTTTGGGAGAGAAGGTGAACATGTTACCATATCTACCAGCATTTGGGTGAATTGTACTTCAGTGGTAATTTCTTTCGATTTGAATTGACACGTAGTGAAGTGAGGCAACCACCAGATTCCTGTTAAGTGAACTTACTCTTGAACTTAACGGTTTCCGATCGAGACCCTCACAACATATACTCTACCTTGCTAAAAGTTATAGTTCCCTCGAACATCACCTTTTATTTTGTTCATCAAGTCCTTCTCTAAGGACCACCTTTTGCAGGCTATGAACTTGGTGGATTTATTCATTTGAGAGTTGTGTAAGGGTGCCTCCTTAACACTCTGCCATGAATATTGGGTTTCAATGTTACTCGTGAATTCATCATGTCCTTCTCGAAAGAACCACCATACATGCTATGAATTCAATGTGAGTTCAACACTCGGTACGCCTTCTTCATCAAGTCCTTCTCAAAAGAACCATCACGAGTGGCTATGAACAAGACGATTTAGGTTTAAGCCTTAAGGATGGGGATACATTGACTCATTAGTCACATATTCCTGATTAATGGGTTTTAGTCTCATCCCCCTCGATGTCTCTAGGACTAGTCTCCTGTTTAAGCCTTTGGTGAACAGATCAGCTAGATTCTCCTCTGATCGTACAAATTCCAAGGCTATCACACCATTTTTTAGTAACTGTTTAACTGAACCATGTCTGATGCGAATGTGTCTCTTTTTTCCATTATAGGCGCTATTATGAGTGACTCCAATGGCTGCTTGGGAATCGCAGTGGATGCACACGGGCGTTGCACTTCCTTCACATAGTGGAACATCTGATAGGAGACTCCTCAACCACTCCGCTTCTTGCCTTACCAACTCTAGTGCTATGAACTCGGACTTCATGGTGGAGCGTGCTATACAAGTCTGTTTAGAGGACTTCCACAATACAATACCTCCTCCTAAGGAGAACACATATCCACTGGTGGAGTTTACTTCGTCATTGTCAGAGATCCAGTTTGCATCAAAAATCCCTCAAGAATTGCGGGAAATTTGTTGTTATGAAAACCAAGATCAATGGTACCCCTTAAGTACTTCAATAGACGACGAAGTGCAACCCAATGGTCACTACTTAGGTTATGAGTATAGCGACTAAGTCTACTCATGAATAGGCAATATCGGGTCGAGTATAGTTCATTAAGAACATCACGCTCCCTATGATCTTAGCATATTCATTTTGGGATACAACATCTCCAACGTGTTTGGATAAATGAATGCTAGATTCATAAGGAGTATTTACAGGTGTTTCCTCAAAGGCATCGAATCTTTTCAGCATCCTTTCTACGTAATGAGACCGATTCAGGGTAATACCATTACTTCTCCTAATGATTTTTACCCCAAGTATTACATCAGCTTCTCCCATATCTTTCATGTCGAATCTGGAAGACAAGAAGCGTTTAGTCTCATTTATAATATGAATAGTAGTACCAAAGATGAGCATGTTATCTACATAAAGGCAGATGATAACATACTCTAAATTTGTTACCTTGGAGTAAACACATGAATCAGAAGTGTTAGCTAAAAAGCCATCTGAAATAAGAGTACTATCTAGTTTTTCATACCATTTTTTTGGTGACTGTTTCAAACCATACAAGGATTTTTTCAGCTTACACACTTTGTCCCCTTGACCAGGGACCACACACCCTTCAGGTTGCGCCATGTAGATCTCTTCATCTAGATCTCCGTTTAAGAACGCGGTTTTGACATCCATTTGATGTATTACAAGTTCGTGAATGACGGCTAGAGCAATAAGGGTTCTTATCGTGGCGATTTTGGTCACTGGGGAGTAAGAGTCAAAGTAGTCTAAACCTTTATTTTGAGTAAAGACCTTAATAACAAGTCTCGCTTTGAATTTTTCTATTGAGATATCAGGTCATTTGCTACTAATAGGTCTGCTACCCCTAGGTAAGTCGGTTAATTCCCATGTATGGTTACTTTTAATAGACTCAAGTTCCCTATTAATGGCCTCTTTCCAAAAACTAACATCTATAGATTTTAAAGCATCGTCATAAGGTTTTGGGTCTTCCTCCATGAGAAGGCAGTTGAATACGTGTTTGTTTAATAGGTCAATGTGAAAACCTTCGGTCATAAAGGCTGTTATAAAGTCAGAGGCCGAAGCTGGACTCGATCCTACGCCTCTTACTTCTCCTAGGTTCTTCCTCTGGAATACTACTAGGCTCCATGGAAGTGGAGGGGTCAGGGAAAACATTACAAAGAAGTAAAAAAACAATATAAATAAGTTATCAACAGGTAAAGAAGCATTGCCAGTATTTAAATTTTTCAAAGGGAAAATGTGTTCAAAGAACCAAGCATCTCTAGATTCACAAATAGAGTTATCATCCAAGGACAAGAATCTGTATGCCGCACTATTCTGAGCGTACCCTATGAAAATTGAGTCAACGGTTTTGGGTCCAACAGTGACACTTTTAAAATCTGGTAGCTTGACTTCGGCTAGGCACCCCTATACTTTTAAAAATTTCAGGTTTGGTGGAAAACCCTTCCACATCTCATAAGGGGTCTTTTCTAGGGATTTATGTTGTACCCTATTAAGAACATAATAGGCTGATAAAACAGCTTCCCCCCCTCCCCCCACATGTTGGTTGGTAAACCTGAACTTATTAACATGTCATTCATAGTCTCTTCAAAGGACCTTTTCTTCCTTTCTGCTATGCCATTTTGTTAGGGTGTATAAGGGGCACTAACTTCGTGGATAAACCCATTGGTTTCACAAAACTCTTTAAGGAAATTAGAACTATACTCGCGTCCTCTATCGGACCTAAGTCGTTTGATTTTACAGTCTAGTTGGTTTTCAACCTCAGCTTTATATTTTAAAAACGCATTTTCTGCTTCATCTTTAGTTTTAAGAAGATACACTTTAGTGAACCTAGAGTAGTCATCTAATTTAAGGAATAAAACAATTAATTAAGATAAGTAAATAAATTACTTACATGTCATTCCATGCAACCTACCATGTAGGAGGTGACAAAAGGGTGAAGGGAATAGGGGTGACAAATATCATTACTCTTTAAAGAGATGAGTTAGAGGTTTTATGGTTTATTATATTCCTAATTCCGTCTTTTTATTTACTGATTCCGACACTTCAATCAAATGAAAGACATGTGTAGGGTGTAGCCCTCTTTATATTTATTTTACACTTACTTCCCTATTGTCTCAAGTTCAATGAAAAGATTCCAGTACAACTTTGACATTTTAATGTTTCACCAACGAGAGCAGTTGGGGAATTCCTTGAAGCGGAAATATTTTTTTTGCTTCATGTTCAGGAGAAGTAATTTAGCTGTATTTTTAGATTTTTAATGTTCAGGAGGAGCAGTTGTTATTTTGTAGAATTTAAACTTTATAATTAAAGTTCTATTCTAGCGATAAAACATCAAATAATAGGAAAAAACTCTCAACTAAGTAATAAAACCCCCAAAATGATATCTCATGATACGATTGTTCTATCACAAAAGACGAGACATCAACTACCCTTCCGCAAACCCGTCACTGGCTAGTGGGGGTAATGTTTGTTGTATTCTTTCATCGTTTAAATTGCAAAAAAAATCGTATTATTATATCGTGATTTGTTGTTTTACAAGACCCATAGGAGGAAAATCTTGATTTTCAACCGGAGACATTTATCGATGCCAGCACTCTTACTATTACACCCTCAGCTCAGAGGCCAAAGTTGAAGCCCAATATAGTTGAATTTTACACCAAAATCGAGATGAAGAAAACGAGAGATTATATGGATATGTGCTTCTTTCAATGCAATGTAAGTTATAATTTTGTGCCTTGTTGAATAATTATATCTTTTTGTGACTTACAATTTTTTCTTCTTACATGTTGACTTGATAGCAAGGCTTGATCAGGTTTTTTAGTCTTCAGGTGATGTCTCGGGATATTTAACCAAACCAGCACAATCATTGACACAGGAAAATTAGTATTGGACAGTGCTCGAGGTGGAAAATGAGTGTATGGGTCCCGCACACAAGGGTTGGAAGTCAAGAGTTAGACAAGATATTCCTACCAACAACCAGAGATAGATACATAATCGATAACTAGATATGTGCATGGATCCGAGATGGATGATCGACACCTTCCCGCATATAGTCGAGGTCGTGAATGTTGTGCCCGTCATGCAGCCCCGACCGCAATCCAGGACTAGGAACCAATTGGTACTACCGCAACCACCCTGATTAATCCGGTCTTCACCCCCGAGAACTATATGCAACTGGTTGGACATATCAAGAAATATATTTTGGTGCATGGTAAGGCCCCATTGAATATCATCCCAACCCTTGTAACATACCGAGTAGCCCGCAACGAGTAATCCACGCCCGAGAGGATCATCTTTGAGTCGTTCGTGCTTAAGAGACGAGGGTGATACCGACGCGACCCAGTCTCCTGATAAATCTCCCTCCTTTGAGTTTTTAATATTAAGACTTTATTCTATTTTATTCAGAATATTAATTTTCTTTGTGATTAATTTGTATTCAATATTTTTGTAATCTAAAAATTCATTTTTAATTTACTTCTGTCTAGATTCTTTTAATTGAACTTTTAGTTAATCAAAACTTTTATTGTAATTAATTTGTAAATCAAATATCTTTTTTAGACCTTTAACGACCACTGAGATATCGGTAACGTGTCCAACACTCTCGCGACCACCATCTCTCGTTAAAGGTTCAGGACATCTAGCAATTACCATTTGTTGTTAAAGGTTCGGTAACCTATTTACAGAGTTAGATCCCAATAGAAAAGTATTTCCTTACATAGAAAGAACTTTGGTGATCTGTTTTGACAACATAATAACACCGTTCTATTCTAGAAACATAAAAAATTCTTCAAAGTTGAAGTAGATTGATATCAAATATTTTTGTTGTGAAAGAGAGGGTACATAATCAGAAAAATAAATAAAGCACGTTCAAATAGAGATCAAACTTGTTGATACAGTGATGAATGGGTTGACTCTATTTATGTTTGTTTGCTTGGTAACAAATATGGGTATATGACGGGACACCTAGTAAGGATACTAAATATGTTAGGCCTACCCTATATAAAGATGGTATAACTCACAATATTTCTAATAGAATAAGATTGTGGAGAATTTTAAGATGTGCATTGGTCGTATGGAGGAAAGCATGACGCTAAAAAGTGCCAAAAGGCCATGTTAAAAAAGAAATCGCGAGACTCTATTGAACCACGGTAAAAACCTAACCAACATGGTGCCACATAAAGAAATTTAAAAAAACCCAAGTGTGATACATAGATTCTGGTTCAAGGAAGGCCCTAAGGCCAAATTTCAAGTTGAAGAGAGAATCCAAGTAGTTTGTGGAATTGGGGAAAGTTTCCACACAATGATACTTGCAAGATGGTGACTCTTATGAGTGGTAAACCATTGCTACAAATGGTGGTCATTTAATAAAAGACCCCTGGAACCAAAATAAATAATTATTAGTGGAACAAGAATGGCTGAGCCTAGTGTGTTGGTTGAGCCTATGATGGTCACTCTTCATAAAGAACCATGATAAGAGTTTGTACCACCATTGCCGGTCCCACACATGATCCGAAGAAAAAAACAAGTAGGAATTCATGAAGTTCATGGGTATGTTAAAAAATTGCATGCCAACATTCCATTCCTTGAGGAAATTAGGCAATGATGAAGTATTTAAAAATCATGAATGAATTTTTTTTGATACTTAAGCATCTCAAGGGTGTAAATTTAAACTTGCAAATAAAGCCAGTTTTGGAAAGAGAAAAATCAACATAGGGACATAAGTGTCTTGTTTCATGGTACTAGTGTACTTAGGCGTCATTTGAAATATTTCAAAATCAAAGCACAAAGAGAATTTTATGAAGCCCATAAATTTTTTTCCTTACAAGCCCATACAAATCATTTGATTCATATTGAAGATTTGTTGGGCTATACTTCTAGGATAGTATATAAAGTCTATTGATGACTCAGCCCATGATATTTTGTATAAAAAAAGGCCAAATCTATATATAAATTAGCAATTGCGTTTTATTTTCTAAGAGTTATAAAAAGATGCTTATAGTTGAGCAAAACCGAGATACCATTACGCAACTTTATTCGCTATCTTTCGTCGCCTCCAACTCTGTCTCTTTCATTCTCTCTAGTTTAAAATAATTCAATTTTATCTTACTCTAACTTATATTACTTGTAAATTATTTGCAGATATCTACCTAAAATACCTTATGCGTTATTAACAAGACAAAAAACTTCTATTTTGTGGCCGCAACCCATCACGGAGCACTTTATCACGTAATAACACTTACTGGTATGTATTCAATATAAACAATTTTTTTTCTTTCTGTTTTATTTTATAGATCTAAAGTTTTTATGGAAATTTGGGATATATTTTTTTCAAAAGAGGCATATCACACTTAAATTACAGATTCCTGGCTCATGTACATATTAATAAAGGTATTAAAAGTATATACATAAATTTTTATTTTTATTTATTCTTGTGAGGTCAAATTTCAATATTTAATCGCATTGTCTTTTATTTATTTTTAAAAAGGATTTTGAAACAGGATTTTCTATTGTTTATTTTTTGTAAAATCCCCAATAATTATTTTATATGTTCAAATTATTTTGATGAATTAATATTACTATTAAAATTTAATGTAATTTTTACATGCATTGCATATGACATATTATATTGCAAGACTAATTGGACCGATATAAAAATTGGATTCAATTGAAAATCTAATATGTAATTATACATTTATGTATGCAGATAATTTTTATGTAATTGATAAATAAATTTAAAAGAAAATAGATATATAAATATATTTGTGTATTAAGTAAATATTTCTTGCTAAGTGGTTGTGTATTTTTTCTAAAGGATTATTTGTATACAAACCTACACTTATTTTTGAGTTATTTGGGTTGAACATACATATATTATATTAAAAATAAATATAAGTATTTAATTTGTAATTTTCCTAATTGTTTGTCTGATTTATAGAGAATAATAATTCTATCAAGACAAAAATCGTTAACCATGTCATGTCAAGCTTATCCTCCATGAACTCATTCTGGTTAGAAATAATTTTTTTTCCCGATGGTAAGACATAATGTATATATATACACAGAGAGATTTAAGGATAATTAAGGGTTTGTTTCGTAAATTATTGTCTATTTATTCTTTTAATAATACCTTAAGAAATCATAGACTTGTATTTGTGAATTACTGAACAAAAATGTTCATAATATTTAAATATAATGGGACCTTCCAAGAACTATAATTACAAAGAGAAGTTTTGACACTAAATAAATTACCCGTGTGCAAACTTTACATGTAAAGTTAGAAGATTAAAATTCACTAGAGTTAACTCGTGCCTAAAAATTACGTTGTAGGATGAATGAGGATTAGTGTCATCCCATCAATTATGATGGATAAATTATAAGAACAAAATAATTCAAATTCAAATTTTTTACAACTATGCGCAGATTCACTGACAAACTAAAATTATTATTTTATACACTCAATAACACACTCTTTATCAGCGTATTCAAAATTTGTCAACATAATATTTAATCATCCACGCACAATTAGATTGGATATATTTGCTAATCCAAATTGAACACACCCATTTTCAAATTAAAATTTACCATATTCAAAATAATAAGTTAAACATTAATGGTTGACCATTTGTTATTAACTATGATAAGTGAGCAAACAGATATGAAACATGACATATAATATGAATCAATAGAATACAATGAGGCAAGAAAATCTAATCCCATTGTATTATATTGGTCCACATTATCTATCATGTTTCATATTCGTTTGGTAACTTGTGATGGTTAATAACAAATGGTCAATCTTTAATGTTTAACTTATTAGTTAGAAAATGGTAAATTTAGTTTGGCAATGGGTGTGTTCAATTTGGATTAGCAAAGATCTCCAATCTAATTGTGTGTGGAGGATTCAAGATTATGTAGAGAAATTTTAAATACGCCGATAAAGAGTGTGTTATAAGGCGTAAAGAATAATAGTTTTAGTTTGTCAGAATCTGCGTATATTTGTTGGAAATTTTTTGTGTCATTTGAGGATTTTCTACCGAAGAAGGTGTTGCTTACCAATTTTTCAAATCTTGTTCTTATTTACTAATAAGTTGCATGTAGAACATTCTTTGCGGTTGGTATGCAGATTTTACAAGATGGTTAACTAAAGCTATTAACGCATTAACTGATTGGTAGTTCGAGGATTGTGTGGGGTTTTATAGGTGTTTGTTTCTTGTTTTCTACTACACTTTTTTTTTTCATTTTTTTGCTTTTGTTTCATCTCTGATAACATGATTTTTCAGCTCTTTCGAATCCTATCTCCTATCAATAAAATAATCATTCCCACTAAAAAATTTATATAAATGTATATGGAGCATAATATAAATATGTTTTAGAGAAAATACACTATTTTACCACTGTACTATTACACGTTTGACAGACTACACCTTTCTTTTCTATCACGTTCCCTTTTACCCCATGTACAAAAATTTGTGCCAGTTTACCCCTTACTAACAGATTTAGTCCAATATTTCGGTTAAGTTATTATAAAATAATTTTTTATTCATTTAAATCATCTTAAATCATAATTTAAACTCATAAGTTTACAAAAATCAAAATTAACCCCCTAATATTTTTAATTGTTTCCAAACACTCCCAATCATTATTTTACACCTTTTCCATTTATCATTAAAAAATATAAAATATATACCACACTCCGCCGACACCTCCCGACCGCACTCTCTTCTCTTCTTTATCTTGAGCTTCTCCATTTTTAAATAATATAACTGAAGATAGTAATATAATGTAAATCATTAAAGCTAAAATAATCGTAGCAAACGCTAAATCCATAATCATTAATTCTTGAAAACCTGATATAGAGTAAACCAAACAAATACAAAGCCCAATAATCGCTAATTCCTCCCTCACAGCTTCACTCGCATGCAGACCACTGAAGAACCCCAATTAAGGTAAAAAAAATCAAGGCTTCAAACTCATCTATTTAATTACAAGAAGACCCCAAATTGAGGGATCTATAGAGAGAAATAATCAACAAAAAAGTGAGTTATTAGAGAGATTCATATATATTAATAATTCAAATTCAAATAGAAGAGAGGGATACTTGCATTGAAGGCATTATACGAGAAAAAGAGCAAACTTCAGAAGAGCAAAAACATAAAAGGTGTAAATACGACGGGTTGTGGGGACGCGGTTGCATGTGAGTTTTTGGGTGGACTGATTCTAGATGGTGATTAACAAATGGAGGTGGGTTGGGCCTTCACGGTGGCGTAGAGTTTAACGTATCTCAGAATTTTCACGAAGCATTAAAAGACTCTCTGACCATCAATGAAGCATCAACGAGTGCAACAATTTTTTTATAGAGATGAGTTCGAGGTTTATGGTTTATTATAATCCTATTTTCGTCGTTTTATTTACTGATTCTGACGCTTCAATCAAATGAAATCCGTGTGTAGAGTATAGTCCTCTTTATATTTATTTTACACTTATTTCTCTATTATATCAAGTTCAATGAAATGATTCTAGTACAACTTTGACATCTTAATGTTTCACCAACGAGAGCCGTTAGGGAATTCCTTAAGAGGAAATATTTTTTTGGTGTTTTAATTTTTTGCTTCATGTTCAGGAGAAGTAATTTAACTGTATTTTTAGATTTTTAATGTTCAGGAGAAGCAATTTTTATTTTGTAGATTTTAAACTTTATAATAAAAATTCTATTCTAGCGATAAAACATCAAATAATAGGAAAAATCTCTCAACTAAGTTATAAAACCCCCAAAATGATATCTCATGATACGATTATTCTATCACAAAAGAAGAGACATCAACCACCCTTTCGCAAAGCCGTCACCGGCTAATTGGGGTAATGTTTGTTGTATTTTTTCATCGTTTAAATTGCAAAAAAAATCGTATTATTAAATCGTGATTTGTTGTTTTACACGACCCCTAGAGGAAAATATTGAGATTCAACCGGAGACATTGATCGATTCCAACACTCTTACTATTACACCCTCAGCTCAGTGGCAAAAGATGAAGCCCAAGATAGTTGAATTTATACCAAAATTGGGATGAAGAAAACGAGAGATTCTAGGGATATGCGCTTCATTCAGTGCAATGTAAGTTATAATTTTTTGTCTTGTTGAATAAGTATATTTTTTGTGACATACAATTTTTTCTTCTTACAGACTTGAGAGCAAGGCTTGATTAGGTTTTTTAGTCTTCAGGTGATGTCTCGGGATCTTCAACCACACCGGCATAATCATTGACACGGGAAAATTAGTACTGGGCAGTGATCGAGGTGGCACATGAGTGTATCGGTCCCTCACAAAAGGGTTGGAAGCCAAGAGTTAGACCGGTTATTCCTACCAACAACCAGAGATAGACACAGAGGCGAGAACTAGATATGTGCATGGCTCCGAGATGGATGATCAACACCTTCCAGCATAGTCAAGGTCGTGAATGTTGTGCCCGTCATGCAGCCCCAATCGGAATCCAGGACCAGGAATCAATTGGTACTAGCGCAACCACCCTGATTAATCTGGTCTTTACCCCGGAGAACTATATGCAACTGGTTGGACAAAGCAAGAAATATGTTGGTGCATGGTAAGGCCTCGTTGAATAGCATCCCAACCCGTATAACATAACCGGGTAACCCGCAACGAGTTCCACACCCGAGAGGATCATCTTTGAGTCATTTGTGCTTAAGATATGAGAATGATACTGACGCGACCAGTCTCCCAATAAATCTCTCTCCTTTGAGTTTTTAATATTAAGCCTTTATTCTATTTTATTTAGACTATTAATTTGTATTCAATATTTTTGTAATCTAAAAATTTATATTTAGTGTACTTCTGTCTATATTTTTTTAATCAAACTTTTATTGTAATCAATTTGTAAATCAAATATCTTTTTTAGACCTTTAACGACCACTGAGATGTCGGTAACGTGTCCAACACTCTATCAACCACCATTTGTCATTAAAGGTTCAGGACATCTAGCAATTACCATTTGTCGTTAAAGGTTCAGTAACATATTTACAGAGTTAGATCCCAATAGAAAAGTATTTCCTTACATAGAAAGAACTTCGGTGATCTGCTTTGGCAACATAATAGCACCGTTCTATTCAAGAAACATAAAAAATTCTTCAAAGTTGAAGCAGATTGATATCAAATATCTTGTTGTGAAGGAGAGGGTACATAATCGGAAATAGAAATAAAGCACGTTCAAATAGAGATCAAACTTGTTGATACGCTGATGAATGGATTAACTCCATTTATGTTTGTTTGCTTGGTAGCAAATACAAGTATATGACGGGACGCCTAGTAAGGATACTAAATATGTTGCGCCTATCCTATCTAAAGATGGTATAACTCACAATCTTTATGATAGAATAAGATTGTGGAAAATTTTGAGATGTGAATTTGTCGTATGGAGGAAAGCATGATGCTAAAAAGTTCCAAAAGGCCATGTTAAATAAGAAATCGTGAGACTTTATACAACCACGGTAAAAACCTAAACCAACATGGTGCCACATAAAGAAATTTAAAAAAACCAAGTGTGATACATAGCTTCGGATTCAAGGAAGGCCCTAAGGCCAAATTTCAAGTTGAAGAGAGAATCCAAGTAGTTTTTGGAATTTGGGGAAAATTTTCCACACAATGATACTTGCAAGATGGTGACTCTTATAAGTGGTAAATCATTGCTACAAATGGTGGTCATTGAATAAGAGGCTCCTAGAACCAAAATAAAGAATTTGTAGTGGAACAAGAATGGGATGAGCCTAGTGTGTTGGTTGAGCCTATGATGGTCACTCCTCATAAAGAACCATGATAAGAGTTTGGACCACCATTACCGTTCCCACACATGTTCTGAAGAAAAAAACAAGTAGGATTTCCTAAAGTTCATGGGTATGTTAAAAAATGGCATTCCAACGTTCCATTCCTTGAGGAAATTAGGCAATCATGAAGTATTTAAAAATCATGAATGAATTTTTTTGGTGATAATTAAGCATCTCAAGTGTGCAAATTTAAACTTGCAAATAGAACCAGTTTTGGAAAGAGAAAAATTAACATAGGGACATAAGTGTCTTGTTACATGGTACTAATGTACTTAGGAGTCATTTGTCATATTTCTTCGAGATGGATCGTCTCCTCTCGTCCAAAGTCCTCACTATCGTGGTATAAGTTCAAACGCTAGCCATTCACCATGAATGTCCTTTGCTCGGTTGGATGTTCAATTTCGATCGCTCCATGAAGTGTGACTTTTGTAACAATATAAGGTCCTCCCCCATCGAGATTTAAGCTTACCCGGGTAGTTCGAGAATCTAGAATTGTATAGCAATACTTTTTGTCCTCTCTCGAACCTCTTTGGACGAATTCGTTTATCATGCCATCTCTTTGTTTTCTCCTTATAGAGACGTGAATTGTCATAAGCATGGAAACAAAATTCATCCAACTCATTCAACTGCATCATCCTTTACTTTCCGGCCAAGTCTGGGTTTAGATTCAGAGTTTTAATAGCCCATAAGGCTTGGGATTCAATCTCCATAGGAAGATGACATGCTTTGTTGTAGACCATGCGATAAGGAGATGCCCCAACTGGTGTTTTAAATGCTGTTCTGTAAGCCCAGAGAGCATCATCTAGTTTTAATGACCAGTCCTTCCTCATTTTGTTCACGGTCTTTTCAAGAATAGACTTGATTTCTCGGTTAGAAACTTCAGATTGACCGTTAGTTTGGGGATGATAACCGGTTGAAGTGCGGTGTCTCACCCCCAACTTACAAAGGGCAGCTCTCAACTAAAAATTGATGAAATGGGTACCTTCATCACTGATAAGAACACGTGGTGTACCATGTCTTGAAAAGATAAGTGACTTAAGGAATGATATAACTGTTAGCATCATTCTTTGGTGTTGCCACTGCTTCCACCAACTTGGACACATAATCTACTGCTAGCAAAATATAAAGATCACCATGGGAAGTTATGAAAGTTCCCATGAAATATATTCCCCATACATCAAAGATTTCGACTTCTAAGATATTATTGAGCGGCATCTCGTACCTTTTTGATATATTTCCAATGAACTGGCATTTTTGACATACGTTTTTAGGTCTCAAATTCTGAAATCATAGTTTTAAATGCCTGGTTAGATGTTATATTTTTTAAAGGTCTGGTTAGGATTTTTCTAGTTTCTGGTTAGATTTTCTGGGGTATATACCCACTATTTTTTGGGTAGATTTTTTTAATTACGTTATAAGTCCTTGTTGTTCAAAATCTTGTTCAGTTCAATCATTTTTCCTTATTCAGGTCAGTCCTTTTTTCCTTGTTCAGGTCAGTCCAAGGTGGTGGTGAAGAACAGTTCAATAATGAAGATCTATACCCACAAAAAAGTAAAAACAGTGGGTAAGGACCCACAAAAAATACAAAACAGTGCGTATACCCCCTGAAAATGCGAAAAAGAGGGTAGGTTACTGAAGATCTGAGTAAATAGACCTGAGATCAATGAAGAGGGTGACGCTCATGGTGGTGGAGAAGAAGAAGGTGGGGCGGCGTTTTTCAACTTAACAGCGAGATCTCAACGGATTTTATGGTAAAGAATGGACAAGATCTGAACGAGTTTTATGTGAAGAATAGGCCAAGATCTGAACGGGTTTTATGGTGGAGAATGGCCACGACGGTGGGAAGATGATGGTGTTGGTGGTGAAGGAGAGCGGCAGCGTGAAGAATGGGCTAAGATCTGAACAAGTTTTATGGTGAAGAATGGGCCACAACGGCGGCAGGATGATGATGGTGATGGTGGTGCAGGAGAGTGGCAGTAGGAAGACAACAGTTTAATAGTGGAAAAGGAAGATCTGGTGGGTGAAGAAGACGAGGTGAAGAAGGAGGAAGGCTGGTTTTCTGGTGTAGGAAGACGGCAGTTTTCTGGTGCAAGAGGGTTGCGGTATTCTGGTGCAAGAGGGGGCTAGTATTCATGTGCAGGAGGACGAAAGTTTTTCTGGTGCAGATTCGCCGAGAGAGAAAGGAGGAGAGGATATGTTTTAATTTTTAAATTTTTAAACCTAATGGGAGAGGCTGATTTATGCTGATTTTTTGTTTTTAGTTGGATCTTAATAACCCATTTAATAAAGATCCTTTATCCCTCTTTTACCCTAAAAAAACACCCATAATAGCATGTCACCGACAAATAATACTATAATGTAATATTTAGCATTTTTAAAAACGTTGAACGCTAGGCAGGCGTTCTGACCCCTTCGAACACCTTAGGCCTGTAGACGAGTGTATAGGCAAAAATTTATCCCTAAACAGTATTTTTTTTTTTGACGCTACTCCTAAACAGTTTTAAATCATATTTGTATATTCGTGTAATTAAAAATGATCAGTAGCACAAATACGTTGCTATACTTATAGGGAAAATGACCCAAAAAATCAAAATAATATTATTTTCAGCCCAATAACATCAATGACAAAATTTCTGCCCAATAACATCATTAACTAAATTTTGTCCTTGATGGGAATCGTCCTTGACGGGAATCGTCCTTGACGGGAATCGTCCTTGATGGGAATCGTCCTTGACGGGAATCGTCCTTGATGGGAATCGTCCTTGACGGGAATCGTCCTTGACGGGTAAACATGTAATCTTATAATAGTAAGTTAATGGATGATTCTTTGGGGCAAGTATAATATTATTTTGATTTTTTGGGTCATTGACCCATACTTATAATGGTTTAATTACTTTTTAATAGATATTTTTATTTAGTTTCAGACCAATTTTCGGAACACGAGTAATAATACTAATAATACTATACACCCCATATTAATTTTATTCTCATAGCTTGGCCAAAATTAGCCACTAGTCTACTAACTTGACCTGACATATTAATAAAACGTCAATAACAAATCCTTAAATCATTACTCTTTCTTCAAATACAGAGAAAGCTACAGCCAATGATAGCTAAGCTTCTACAAATCCTCTAAACGGAAAGTTTAAACTACACAAGACATCTCTAACCTCGCATGATGATATTCAAATCGCTTAAATCATACTAATAATCGTTTCACTACTTTCCCAGGATGATATTCAAACAATTTGAAATATTACAAAGCATTAACAATCTATTAACACCTCTGCATTAACTATTAAGCAAGTCCAGAATCATCAAAAGTCATGAACCATCACCGAGAAATCGGAAAACACGCAAATAATTATTCAAAAATCTGATACATGGAAACAAAAAAAATGTACAAATGTATAAGAAGATCTATCTCAAGGTAATTTATCCTGCATCACAAGTTGTTGCTGCTCATCAATTACTTGAGTTAATTGGTCATGCAAAACTTGATGCTGATTATTCACTAATTGCTCCTCTTGGTCCTCTATTTTATGATCATTTTCATTATCTCCTTGCCAAGTCCATACAATATCTTGAAGACCCGGTCTAATACATTCATCTATTACCTTCTGATATTCCAATGTATCGCCACTTGATTTTTTAACCTCCACTAAATGAAACTCAGGAGTGAACTCGAAAATCTCCGCATCGATTGACAAAATTCCCTTTCTACCCTCTTTCGATCCCTCAAATCTCAACATACCAGCATCTCGTTTCTTCATCTTTAGTCTGAGCTGTTTCGCGATTTCTTCAAATTTAGATATAATTACCGGAGCGGGTTGTCGTGAAGTAAATCTATCTTCTCGTTTAATCGAAGGATCTTCAAATAATCTAGATAAATCAAATCCAGCCGAAAGTGAAATTATATCAAACGCGTTTAAATTCGTAAGTCTAACATTTTCTTGCCTTTCTTCAACTGTAGAACAAGACGGAGAATCACTTTCTATATCAGTACTTATAGTTTGACCTCTCTTAAACCAAGAATTTTCCTTAATTTTCGCAATTGAAACTCGCGTATTTGGATTCGGATCCAATATTCTCGTAAGCAATCTTCGTACTTCAGGTGGAAACCATCTCGGACATTTATACTCCGCTTTTCCAATCTTTCTATACATTTCCATTAAATTCGAGTGTTGAAACGGTAAATAACTCGCTAATAAAACAAATAAAATCACACCACAAGACCAAATATCCGCTTTCGCACCTTCGTAGCCTTTACGATTAATAACTTCCGGAGCAACATAAGCGGGGGTCCCACAAGTTGTATGAAGAAGACCGTCTTGTCGTTTCGATTCAGCAAGCGCGCTTAAACCAAAATCCGATATTTTCAAATTCCCATGTTCATCTAATAAAAGATTCTCCGGTTTCAAATCACGATGATACACACCTCGACTATGACAAAAGTCAACCGCGTTAATTAATTGTTGAAAATATTTTCTCGCTACATCTTCCTTAAGTTTCCCTTTAGCGACTTTATCGAAAAGTTCACCACCTTTACAATGTTCCAATACGAAATATATCTTTGTTTTTGTAGCCAAGACTTCGTATAGTTGTACAATGTTAGGATGTCTTGCGAGTCTCATAGTAGATATTTCTCTTTTAATCTGATCAATTAATCCCACTCTCAAAACCTTCTCTTTATCTATTACTTTAATTGCCACGCTTTGACCGGTTCTAATACTTTTAGCGAAATATACCTTTGCAAATGTTCCTTGACCGAGTAATCTACCTAACTCGTAACTTTCCATCAGTATACTGCTTTTATTATCCATTTTAATTAACTAGAAAATCAAATCACCTAAAGAGATTAATTTTATTCTATTCTCTCTTGCTAAGAGTATTAAATATCCTAGCACATACAGAATCGTATGATTCGTTGGCTCATTTTGTAAATTCTTAGTCTCAGCTCGATACCGAGACCAAGTAATTAATTCTTTTTACTTCAGATGAAAGTTTCCTAATACTGTTACACATGATCTTTCAGCATTTCATGTCTCCTTTTTAACAAGGATTGACTTGAAAATGCTGAAAAGATCAGCTGATTCTAGCTCGTGACAAGTAAATCTGCATAAAAGAAAAGAAAAAATAAAGACAAACATAAAAAGGAATTTCACATTCTTGTTATTATAAATACTAGCCATATATGAGATTCCTAAAATTGTCGTATTATGTATCAATAATTCTGCGTATGCATGTGTTTTTCTTAGTTCAAGGCCTTTAGGAGCATTTGATTCTTAATGTTTTATATGTTAATTCGATAATTCTCGAAAAACTGCAAAACTAATTATATTATGAGTTAAAAAAGAGGGCTTTCAATTTCTACAGAATTAAGATTATATTTAAATCTACGAATCAATTTAACAAAATTAAGTTCTTTTCTTTTATAATCTGTTTTCGGATTGAAATATTTATTACCCTCTATATAAATCAAATCCACCCTAATCAATTTGACCAAATAATTTAACAAAAAAGGTATTCAATCATCGCCAAAAGAAGAAGCAAATCACAGTAGAAAAATAAGAAACGGAAATGAATAGCATTCCCTGAATAAGTATTATTATGATTTGATAACGATGAATTCCATGACATATACAGCTTTAAAAATAAATATACACAAATCAATGACATATGAATGATCACATACAGATATATAGCATCAAATATACAAATAAGCAAATAAGCAAATAGTAGATTAAAAGAAATTAATCGATAACAAGTAATGAAAATTTGGCTACCTTGTTTTATATGTTTTGGTTGAGAGAAATCGTGGGGGGTGATGTTTCTTGCTTAGGCGAAGAAAGAGAAAGTAATGAGAGAGAGATTTTTTTCTAATCGAAAAAATAATGAGAGAGATGGGTGCTGGCACTTCTGAACGTTAAAATCTATGGTGACACCCCAAGGAGGAAAAATTACGTGTGGCATAGTCTATGATAAACAAACATGTTTTCTTTTTCTTTTTTTTTTTGTTCGAAAGATAAACAAACATGTAATAAGATCTTGAATATTCCTTAATATCCACGAGACTATAAAGATAGTACCTTTTGTTATGTGCTTTTTTTTAATTTGCCAATAGATAATAGGTTGTAGGGGAGGGTATGGTCGATTTTACCACAAGTTCGAGGTATTGATATCTTTTTAGTAATGTCCTCGTATATGTAAATGATTTTGGTAAATCCTTGGATAATGTTTATAAATGGTAAAAATCGGGTTGGATAATTTTTACCCGGTTAGATAGTCTTTACCCTGATTGATAAAACATGTAATTTTTGTTGGATTGAACTCGATGTTAAATTTTTTTTACGTGTTCTATTCCTACATGTTAAAATTGAAAGTAATATTTTTATACCTTCGGGTTGGGTCTTTATATTCTAAGGTTGTGAATGGGGTTGAGTCTGGATTTAAGATTCACCTTCCTCAGTCAAGTCTTCATGCTTTGTGATGAAAAGAGTAGTAATATTTCTAAAATAGTGACAATATCTCTAAATATTACAATCTTTGTCCTTAATTGTTTGGGACAATTACCCTAATTTCATAACAAAATATTTTAAAAGGTAAAATATTGAAAAGTCGAGTTTTTTACTATCTTAAAAAAAAAATGAACTAATTATAATTAGCTAGTTAGAGAGTGAGTGAAAACTTAATTGACAATATAAAGAACATGTCCATTATTCTAACTTTTTATCTTCAATTTTGTGTTTTCTCTTTTTAACTATCTACATTCTACGCTCAAACTGGTGATAATAATTTATTTCATCAAGTTTTACAGTATTTCATAGAGATAATTTGAACAATTTACGATCAGAATCCAACGACAAGGTATATAACTATATTAAAAAACTTTTATATTTTGGATACGCTTGTAATGATGTGTAATTTATGTAAGTGATTCATACTTTTTAACGATATTTTACTCATAATAAAGAGAAATAATAGTTACAGCGACATTTTTAAATTGGAATATTTGATTAGTAATGCATATCATACATACACCAGTAGTTAGAAACAAACCTTATGATATATCTGATTTTGTAGGGTTTCTGTACATAATATCATGATAAAATATCACTATTTATTTTCTTTTGGACAAGTTATCAATATTCATTTTAAGAGTGATGTTGTTGATGTTCAAAATTAGGAGATTTTTTTTTTAATTATATATGAACTATTACGATATATGTAGTAAGCGTGATAAGTAATTCGTTTTTTGTATTTGATATATGATGTCTCCTTTTGTGTGATAAGTTAATCTAGTCACGAGACATCTTTTTAGGGTTTATTTGGACTCATTTGAGGGATTATTCCCTATATTTAGACATTTTCACTTCTTTCCCGTTTTGAATATTTATTACTTTTAGAGCTATTTGTGCGTTAATTATGTTTTAAGTGTGTAGCTCTTAGGAACTTGGATGATACGGGACCCTGAGATGAAGATAAGAAGATGAAAAAATAAGATCAAACTCAAGTCATGACGTTAAAGGACCGAAAATCTATTTTTGGAAAGTTAGAGCGTTTACTGCTTGAAAATCAACTTAAAAGAGTCACCACTTGCAATTGAAGAATATTTTGATAGCCCTTTGGTTTCATGTAGAATTTGAAATTAGAGGTGCGTGAGAGTTGACCGTTCGTGATTTGGAGTTAAGATGAAAAGATTTATTAAAGTTGTAGGTACCGTGGCTCGAACTAGTCCGCTCCTTACCTAACACATTTTTTGGTTGACTTGGGTCATTAAAAATGGGCTCACAATGCCAAAAATGTGATGAAACCTTTATATATAAGTTTTAATCATTTAGAAAGGGTCCTCATTTATTTGACATTAGTTTTACACGCCAAAGAGATAGGATAAGCGTTTGGAGAAGAAAAGACAGAAGTTGGAGCTTTACTCATCGATCTTCGGTAATTTAGTATTAGTTTCTTGTCCTAAAAATGATTCTATAACTTTTATCCTTTGATTGTATTGTTTTCATAATAAACTCAAATCCAATAAGCTTGAGTTTGCCTTGATGTATGAACCTTGAATGATTAATGATTGAGTTTAATGCTAATTGGGATATTTTCTATTTAATTGAATTAGGTATTTATTTATGTTACATATAAAATGAGGTTATTATTTGTTTATATCCTAATCAAATATAGGCATCCCTTTAGTTCCCTAGACTATCACCCTGGCGGGGGTTAGGGAACAGAGAGAATTCATATACGTCTTGTGTGTGTTAGTGATCATGATGGGCTTGACTAACTAGATAATCGTGTAGGGTAATTACCTTTAGCACCGATAATCACGTAAATCCCCTGATAAGAGTCCTCTAGTGATTAGGCAGCCTTGTAAGCTACCGTGACGGAATTGGAAGGAAATTAGAATCCCAATTAATGAAAACTTCTCCTTATAACCAAAATCAATCATTGTCACTATAGGGGAATACTTTTAAATTTAAGTTATATTCACATACTTATTATGCGTAGGTCTATTTATATTCCTAGTTTAATTATAATTGGTTTAATTTGATTTCATTCTAGTCCTTTAATCATAAAAACAAAAAAAATTATATATGTCCGTAGTAATAGCAAATAATCCATCTACACTTCTTAAGAACACGATATAAATTAACCTCATAGTCACTATGGAGAACAATATTTATACTTACTTATTACTTGCAAACGACACGTGCAGTTGCAGGGAGTGATCTTCAAGGGTGTCGATTGTTAGATCTTCAAGGGTATCTTCAAGGGGAAGTAACCTCAGGAGATGACAACTTTTTGGCATCGTTAATGGGGACCATATCGTTAATTATTTTGTTTTTGTATAGTGTAATAGAGTTTGTTGTTTTTCAGTCTTACGCTTGCTTTTTGTTTTTGTTTCTTCCATGGATTCTTAAGTTTGGTATATGCTCTCAGATCCCAAGATATTGATTTGGGTTCAAAGAAGATGAGAAAGAGAGAGAATGGATCAAGAAGCTATGGCGAATTTGAATGCGCCACTTAATCTCGATGATGATGGGAATCCGATCCCAAGACAAGAATTTGTACCCCCACCTGGGATGGAATAAGTCAATCAAAATTAAGTTCCCCCTGGAGGTCAACCGCCATTAAGAGGTAATGGAGGATTCCATCGAATATTGATGTCTCCCGATTTGTTCTAATTATTAGCCCTTTGGAGACATCCTTTTAGGTGAATAAAGGACTTGTTTGTTAGACTTTTAGGCCTATTTGATCATATTGCACTTTCTCCCCTTGGAAATTAACTATTTGCAGAATCTGAGCTTTTGTGCCTAAATTTGACTATTTTTAATGCAAAGTTAATTGGTTCTTGAATTTCATGAAAGACCAATCCAAGGAGAAGAAGTGAGAATAAAGTCTTAGTGTATTTTAGAGTGTTAGGAAATGATTTTGAGTCGAGTTTCTATTTTTAGAGTACACTTTCCTATTTTGATTTCTTGATTTATTGATTTATTCTTTTTAAGCATATGCGGTTTAATTATTTATTTAATGTGAAGCTTTTAAAGATAAATGGTAATTACTTAGAGGCCAAGTCAAGATAAAGATGAAAGGAAAGAAGATTTACATGGAAATAAGAAGATTTGGTAAAGATTTATTCAAGGGAGGAAAAGATAAAGCTGCCTTTTGAAATCTGAAATCCAGCCACGTTTTAGGAATTAAATCATAATAAAAGATTGGCATGGATTCTGAATGAGTGGTCTGCACCAATAGAAGAGCTTTCCAAGACAAGTGGTTTCATATATTGGAACTTCTCAAACGGATAAGTATTGAAAAAGATATGACCAAATCAAATAAGCAAAATCTTACCTTCTAAGAGCTACGAATTTGAGAGTCTTTGACTTGTCATCCACTCCAAGCAAAATTCGACCTAGGTCCCTCCAACACCTATAAATACACCCCTTAACCTCCTACTTTCACACACTTCAGAGAATTAAACAAGAGGCTTAAGGTTTTCAAGTCAGAGCACGAAGGAGAGAAGAAGCTAGAAGCTGGAGGAATCCTGTTCTTCCATCCATAGTCATTCTACCCTTTAGGTTTTTCATTTATCTTTTGTATTTGAACATGAATTCCTTTTATTTAATGTTAGTCTTTAATTCCATCATGAGCTAAATTTCTTTATACTTGAGAATCGCATAAAAGGGATGAACCTTAATTAATGTTTTCTATGTTTTGAATTTGGGATTGTTAGATTTAAATTGAATTGAGTTTTAGGTATTGGATATTACTTTGTTTCATTACTAATTCTTTTAGGAACAACTAGAATTAGCTGTTAGTATTTGGGCTATTCACTTTAGTGGCGAAGTGATCATCCGACAGGGGGGTTTGAATACAGATCTAGGTAATACCCGTGTAATGTCCGTTATTGACCGACAGGCTTAACTAGTTACATAGCCAAAGAGGTAAAATCATATCATCCGAAAAGCCATATTCGACCATGCAGGTGTTTATGATCCTTTAGGATAGCTTCTAGGTCCACCCGACAGGGGGCTAGGAGATATTAGAGTCCCGACTAATATTATAATTCCAATTCTACCCTTAAACATAGCATAGATTACATTGATTAGGTGGATTCCTTTGCGAGGATCAAGTATATCTCTCTTATCTGAAGTTAGTCGTTATTTGCTTTATTTCTTTTCTGTTTATTTAATCTTTAGTCTTTATTTTATTTGCATCTTTTAATTTACAAAAACCAAACAAAAATTCTATCTTTTATTTTTCTGTTTAGCAATTATCTCTACTATCTGATTAATATTTGGGTTGAACCTAATCCGTCCCTGAGAACGAACTTGATTATCATATATTACTTGGGACAACCGTACACTTGCGGTTAAGTGGTTCCTCTATTTTGCACTTAATTTTATAACACCCCAGGACCCACCAAGTTTTTGGCGCCGCTGCCGGGGACGGTAGCGTGTGACCCCGGTGTTAATCTTTAGTAGTTTAATTGTTAGTTTAGTTTTAGTTTTATTTTTCAGTTTTACGCTTTGGGTTTTCTTTCTTTCTCAGGTTTATAGGTTTTGGTTTATGCGTGAAGATATCGTGATTCTTGCAAATCCTGAAAGCCTAGTTCGTGAAGCAAACAAAAGAAAGAGAAACGCTAAAGCAAAAGAGTTAGAGGAGCAATTAGCAAGAGAAACAATGGCTGAAGACCCAGTTGACAATCGTCAAGTTGGAAATCAACTCAACCCTCCAGCTACTCCTGTTGCTCAGAACAATGATCCGTGGTTCGCAAATGGCCCAGCAGAAGCTCCGTTTCGGGCTCCTCCCCTCGGAATTGGCCCTGCAAATATTAATGTCGAGAGATTCAGACCCGATCCTGGTATGCTATCTGAGTTTCAAAGTTATGGCAATTACCGAGGTACACCCAGTGAAGATCCGATCCGTGCTGTACAGAAGTTCATGCAAATTTGCGATTCGTATATTACGCAAGGAGTAACTAAAGAGCAAATGTATTTTGCTAATTTTAGCTTCTTCGTTATTTATGGAGCAAGTGAATGGCATGATTCGCAAGAACCCGGAACAATTACAACATGGGACGCATTACAAACCGCGTTCTTCGATAGATACTACCCAACGAATATGAGATTAGACGCGCAAGTTGAACTAACCTCATTCAAACAAGAGGAAGATGAGACTTTGGGTAGAAGTTGGAAGAGATTTCAGATTTGCTTAAGAAGAGTCCCTGATCATGGCCTCACAGAAGTTCAACAGATGAAGATATTTTACCGAGGACTTGATGGCTCTTCAAGAAAGGATCTAGACTTGCTTTGTGGTGGTGGATTCCTACAGGTACAACCAGTTCATGCGAAGATTATTTTGAATAGAACTGTAACAAATGAACTTGGTTGGAACACTGTAAGAACAACTGTTCGAGGTGGAAATACTGCGTCAATTGAAGAAAAATTCACCGCCATGGAAAACAAACTCGAACAACAACTGAAACAGCTTACTCTAGCTGTTACAAAAGGTGCTACTGGTAGAAGAGCAGATGTTAATGTTACACAAGAAGTTTATGGATGTTCTAACTGCGGTACACAAGATCATGATTGGGAGACCTGTCAAAACAATCCAGAATCCGTAATGTTCATATCCAACCGAGGAAATTACAATTCAAGTGGTCAAGGCTATCAACCGAACAGAAACCATCCGGGTTTCCAATATTCAAATCCAAATGGGGCTGCTAATCCAACTTATGCATATCAACCACGCCCCCAAGGAAACAACTTTCAACCAAGACCTCAGAACAACTATCAAGGTGGAAAAACATACGGATATCAAGCTCAGAGACAACCTCCTCAAGATGCTTATACTGAAACCATGAACCAAAAAGCTTTACCTGCTCAACCTCAAGAAGGTGCTCTAGATGTTCAACAAACCTTGACAACACTAATCAGCATTTAACAGTCTACCACAGCAGCACTTAAGTTGATGGAAACACAAATGGCTCAGATAAATAAGCAATTAAATCAACGTCAGCAAGGACAACTACTGAGTGATACTGAAGAACCTAAGCAGAGAGAAGAATGTAATGCAGTAACACTTCGAAGTGGTAAGAAGCTCGCTCCACCTCTTTTTCCCGTAATGAAAGAAAAATAAACAACTGTGAAAGAGAAACCGGCAAAAGAGGTGGAAGAAAAAGAAGATGAACCCGAAATAGTGGAAGTGGAAAAGATTCCGGAGAAGCCAAAATCCAAAGATGTTACAGAAACCCGTCCTCCTCCACCTTTTCCCTCAAGAGTTCAGAAGAAAGGAGACATGGCCGAATATCAGAAGTTCTTAAATATGGTACGTGGTCTCAATATTAACGTTCCATTCTTAGATGCGATACGCGATGTTCCGAAGTACGTTAAATTTCTGAAAAGAGCCATTACCAACAAGAGACCATACCGTGAGAATGAGATGATAGGATTGCCAGAAGAATGCAGCGCTATATGCCAAAGTAAGTTGCCACCTAAACTACTTGATCCTGGGAGTTTCACGATTCCTATTTCTATTGGTAATGAGTGGCAAGGAAAAGCTTTGTGTGACTTGGGCGCAAGTATCAATTTGATGCCCAAGTCAATTTTCGAAAAATTGAAGATAGGAAACGCTAGACCAACTTCCATGATCCTACAGATGGCTGATAGATCCCTCGCTCATCCAGAGGGACGAATTGAAGATGTCCTCGTCAAGGCAGGTACGTTAATCTTTCCAGTTGATTTCGTTATTCTTGAATACGACGCGGATAGGAATGTCCCCATCATCTTGGGTCGACCATTCCTAGCCACGGGGCGTACTGTTATTGATGTAGAAAACGGCGAATTAACTATGCGAATCCATGACGAGATGGTAAAGTTCAACGTGTTTAGGGCCATGAAGTTTCCAGATATTCCTGAAGAGTGTTTCCGCATGGATATACTTGATTTAGCTACGCAAGAAACGTTTGACTGTATGAATTTTAATGATATCTTGCGAGCAGCCCTAACACTTGACTTACCGGAATTGATGGAAGAACTAACCGAAACCGTAGCTGCTTTGAATTCTGGAACTATGAAACATAGGCATCTCGCCTACGAGCCATTCCGAGAACTTGGGGAGATAGTATCTAAAAAGAAACCATCTATCGAGTCTCCCCCATAACTAGAAGAAAAGCCGCTTCCATCACACCTGAGGTATGCGTATTTAGGTACTAACAACACTCTACCTGTTATTGTTTCAGCTACTTTAACAGGTTCTCAAGAAGATAAACTTTTGCGCATACTAAGAGCTAATAAAGAGGTGATTGGTTGGACTATTGCTGACATCAAAGGTATTAGTCCTTCCTATTGCCAACACAAAATCATTCTAGACGATGAAAACGCGCGCTCAGTTGAAGGACAAAGAAGATTGATGCCAGCTATGAAGGAAGTAGTGAAGAAAGAGGTTATCAAGTTGCTAGATGCGGGAATCATCTATCCCATAGCTAGCAGTGAATGGGTGAGTCCAGTTCAATGCGTACCAAAGAAGGGTGGTATTACTACCATCTTAAACGAGCAAAATGAAGCCATTCCCTCAAGGACCGTTGTTGGTTGGAGAGTGTGTATGGATTATCGGAAGTTGAACAAGGCCACCAGAAAAGATCACTTCCCTCTTCCGTTTATTGATCAGATGTTGGACAAGCTAGCTGGTATAGAATATTATTGCTTTTTGGATGGATACTCAGGATACAATCAGATTTATGTAGATCCAAAAGACCAACACAAGACAACCTTTACATGTCCTTTTGGTACCTTTGCCTTCTGAAGGATGCCATTCGGATTATGTAATGCACCTGCTACTTTTCAAAGATGTATGATGGCAATCTTCTAGGATATGATTGATGATTTCCTTGAGGTATTTATGGATGACTTTTCTGTGTTTGGTGATAACTTTGAGGAGTGTTTACGAAACTTGGAGAAGGTATTGATTCGATGCAAGGAGACGGATTTAGTTTTGAACTGGGAGAAGTGTCATTTTATGGTTCGAGAGGGTATAGTGTTGGGTCACAAGGTTTCAAGTGCTGGTTTGGAAGTTGATCGTGCGAAAATTGAGGTAATCAAGACTCTTCCCCCTCCTATTTCTGTAAAAGGGGTAAGAAGCTTTTTAGGTCATGCTGGTTTTTATCGACGTTTTATCAAGGACTTCTCCAAAATCTCTAAGCCGTTGTGCAACTTACTTGAGAAGGACACCAAATTCCTTTTTGATGAAGCTTGCATAAAGGCATTCAACGAGATTAAGGAGAAGCTTATTTCTGCACCTATTGTTTTACCTCCTGATTGGAAGATTCCGTTTGAGATTATGTGTGATGCTAGTGATCTTGCGATGGGTGCTGTTCTGGGACAAAGAAAAGAAAAGGTATTTCATTCCATCTACTACGCTAGTAAAACCTTCACCAGTGCTCAAATAAATTATACCGTAACTGAGAAGGAATTACTAGCTGTCGTGTATGCATTTGACAAATTTCGTTCCTACCTCCTTGGGGCGAAAGTTGTGGTGTTTACCGACCATTCTGCGATTAAATACCTTATGGAGAAGAAAGATACGAAGCCGAGGTTGATTAGATGGGTTTTACTGTTGCAAGAGTTTGATTTAGAGATTCGGGATCGAAAGGGTTGTGATAATCAGGTTGCTGATCATTTGTCACGTCTTGAAGGTTCTGAGTCTAATGGAGGACCTGAGTTGGTTAGAGAAGAGTTTCCTGACGAGAGTATGTTTTCAATTTATTCATTAGAGACTCCTTGGTATGCGGATATTGCAAATCTTATTGTGAGTTGTTCTTTTCCTCAAGGAGCTACCTCACAAGAGAAAAAGAGACTAGCCCACCGAGCGAAACAATTCTTTTGGGAGGATCCTTTCCTCTACAAAACATGCAGTGATCAGATGGTGAGGAGATGCATACCAGATAAAGATATTCTATCCATTATTATGGGTTGTCATGATTCACCATACGGAGGGCACTTCAAAGGAGACCGTACAGCTGCAAAGGTACTACAATCCGGTTTTTATTGGCCCACTTTACATAAGGATTGTCATGAGTATGTCAAGAAATGTCACAGATGCCAGTTTACTGGTAATATATCTAAGAGAGATGAGATACCGCGTAATAATGTTCTGGAAGTTGAGATATTCGATGTATGGGGTATTGATTTCATGGGCCCTTTTGTACCATCTAACGGAAATCTGTACATCCTACTAGCTGTTGATTACGTGTCTAAATGGGTAGAGGCTGTAGCTCTACCAACTAACGATTTGCGAGTAGTGATTAAATTCTTGAAATCACACATCTTCACTAGACATGGTACACCTCGAGTTATTATCAGTGATGGAGGTTCACACTTTGTGAACAAATATCTGAAGAAAGTTCTAGAGAAGTATGGTGTGAGACATCGTGTATCTACCGCGTATCATCCACAAGCCAATGGTCAAGCTGAGGTCTCTAATCGAGAGATCAAATCCATTCTTGAGAAGACAGTTGGTTCCACACGCAAGGATTGGTCAATGAAATTAGATGATGCGTTGTGGGCATATCGTACTGCGTTCAAGACGCCTGTGGGTGCATCTCCGTATCGTATTGTGTATGGTAAGGCTTGTCACTTACCTCTTGAGCTTGAAATGGGTGCCTATTGGGCAATTGCGGAGATGAATATGGATCCAACCTTAGCTGCGGAGAATCGTATGATGAAGTTGAATGAACTTGACGAGTTTCGATTTCATGCCTATGAGAATGCCAAACTTTACAAAGAACAAACGAAGAGATGGCATGACAATCGGATTCGTGAGAAGAAATTCAAAGTTGGACAGATGGTCCTCAAATATAACTCCAAGTTTAGCAACTATCCGGGCAAGTTGAGATCAAAGTGGTCTGGTCCGTTCGTGGTGACCAAAGTTACGCCTCATGGAGCAATAGAGATCGAGAATCCAGACGAGCAACACACCTTCATGGTGAATGGGCATCGTCTAAAACTTTACCATGTAGGCGAGGATACCAATCGCAGCGTTGATCCACATCCGGGGGAGGTCATGTACCTCCTTGAAGCTGAATAGATGCGAGAGGTAACCCGTCGAGCTTAACGACGTTAAACAAAAGCCATTTCACTGTATATTAGTTTATTGCTTTCAGTTTTTCAATTCCTAAGGTATAATTCTAAGTTAGTGTCAAGTTTTAGTGTCTACTTTTAAAGAAATGAGAAGGGTATTGTGTTAATGGTGCAGGAATCGAGTTTGGGAAGCTAGGACAAATTTTGTGGAGAATTCAATGCTGGCGCGGACTACCCCGCGGTGTACCCCCTACACCGCAGGGATGTACCGCGCCCCAAAAACCCGTACCACGGGTACGCACCACGGGTCTTATCCAGAGGCGAGAAAAAAATAGCCGCGGTGCACCGCGCCCTATACCGCGCCCCAAAACCCGTACCACGGGGTGTGTACCGCGGGTTTTTTGACGGAGATGGTGCGGACTACCCCATGCACCGCACCCTACACCGCAGGTCAAAATCCCGTACCACGGGGTGCTAGCTCGGGGTCAAGACAGGAGCGAAAAAATCAATAGCTGTTGCGCACGGACTACCCCGCGGACTACCCCGCGGACTACCCTATGCACCGCAGGGATGCACCGCGCCAGCGATTTGTGAAGAGTTCGAAGCCCAGTCAACTTCTAACCTTAAGGAGATAAACCCTAGCCTCTTCCACACGAATTTTCCAGCTCCCAACCCTATAAAAACACCTTGAAGCTTGATTAAACCTCCACAACAAACACATTAACATCATCAAATCTCTCCTCCATCCTCCATAAACACATCCTCTCCATCAAATTCATCACAAAACACCATTAAACACAATCAAGATCATCAAGCTTTCAAGAGTTCTTCCATGATTCATCAAGAAACCAACTTCCTTCATCTAATCCAAGCACGAAACTCAAGCTATACCAAGTTTTCTTAACTTTATTCTATCCTTGGTATAAACTTGAGTTTGGGGTCAATTCAACCATGACAAACAGAACAGATGCTTTGGATTATAAGATGAGGTGTTGTATCCTAGGGAAGAACAAGAATTTGCCTGGTTCTACACTTGAAAAGGCCATCAATCTTGATGAGCCTACTGAAGAAACACAAGAGAAGGCACCTGTACCATTACAACACGGGAAATTAACAGCAAGGATGAGGGTATCATCAAAGCCTACAGACAAGCTACAATTTCAAGTCCAAGCTTCTTCTTCTTCTCAAACTGATTCTGGAATTCCTCCATGGGCTCACAATTTGCAACAAGAGTTCGAACTTTTACGATTAGACATCGGAGGACTATGGAAGGAAATTACACAGATTAAGTCAACATTGGAAGAGGTAACTTTGTTCATGGATATTGATAATTATACTCCCCCTTTGGAGGAGGACACTATGGATCTTCATGGCCAGGTACCCCGTTCTAATTCTTCTTCTTAATTGATGGTAGACACTAGTTAGGTAGTTTAGTTTAATTTTATTGCTTTATTGAGTTTTTTTTTTCGAGTCGTGGGGACACGACTCACTTTTGAGTTTGGGGTGGGGTTTGTTGCCTCATCCCAATTTTTTGTGATTTACATGTTTTCAATAAAATTAATCTTAGGGTTGCGTGACTGTAGAGACTTTTAAATGCCCCCATCAAGCATGCTTTTTGTGAATTAATGATAGAAAATAGTTGACTTTAGGAGTTAGTATGAGCTGAACTTTAATTGCATGCAAACATGAGATAATTGATAGGGAGAATTAATGAACAATGCAAAAGAAGTAAACTTGTGCTTAAGGATAATAGGTGGTTTGTAGAACGTGAGATCTAAATGAGTAGAGAACCCACTTAGGTATGAACTAGAGACGAGTTGTGTAGATAGGAAAATGATAGAGGCAGTTCTTTGTTAGCCCTTTGAATCCTTTTTGGCTGTCTATCCCTGAATTAATTTTATCCTTCTTAGACAAATTTTTAGCCTTTAAGCCTTTCTTTTCTCGCCACATTATAAGCCAATATCCCTTTAGATTTTTAGGCATGACCATATGACCCGCACTTGAATCACGATCCTGAGACTTCCTGTCTTGAGCTTGAGTTTGGGGTGGTGGGTCCACTATATGGGAATTTACATTGGGTTGGGATTTTTGAGCTTATCAATGAGGCTTTGTGCTATACATGATGATGATTCACAGGTTTATTATATTGTAACCCTTTGTCGGGGTAATAGTGAATGGAAAAGAAGCTTCGAGCTCCAGTTATGAATAGGCATAACTATGAAAAATAGCATGATATCTCAACATCATAAAGAGAGTCATAGCTATAAGAAAATAAAAGAAAAAAACGAATGATTTGAAAAGATTATATATTCGGACCGGCAAAGTGGAAATTTTTAAGTGAATCATCCTTAGTGCTTATTGGGTTAATTTGGGGACGCTAATTAAGCGCGTCAATTGGGTTGAGTGAGAACGTAATTCGAGTGTAAACTCAAGCTCTTGGACAGTTTGTTGATGGTAAGTGAGGAGAGAGCCAAAAACTCACTTCAAATTTACCAAATATACATACCATACCGTCCTTCAGCCTATGCTAAAACCGTAAAGACCTCGTGACTCCTAGATGCACAGTGAGTTAATAGGGATTATTCTAAGTGGAACATTCAACACAAGTAAGGATCGAGGAACACCCTATAGCCACCATCTTGAGATAAGTAATAAGCGTAACCTTCTAGCATTGTGAAATTAATTTTGAATTGATATTGTTTTGTATTTGATTGTGCATGATAAGTGTAGGTGTATATTAATTCTTAAGTTAGACTATATGAAATTTGTTTTAAGCTTTGCTTTGGGATTATTTTCTAGATTCTACCTTCTGCATTCACCTAAAAGATCCTTTGTTTTATTTTTATTTTGCTTTGTCGGGACGACAAAGGTTTGAGTTTGGGGTCTTGATGTCTCCCGATTTGTTCTAATTATTAGCCCTTTGGAGACATCCTTTTAGGTGAATAAATGACTTGTTTGTTAGACTTTTAGGCCTATTTGATCATATTGCACTTTCTCCCCTTGGAAATTAACTATTTGCAGAATCTGAGCTTTTGTGCCTAAATTTGACTATTTTTAATGCAAAGTTAATTGGTTCTTGAATTTCATGAAAGACCAATCCAAGGAGAAGAAGTGAGAATAAAGTCTTAGTGTATTTTAGAGTGTTAGGAAATGATTTTGAGTCGAGTTTCTATTTTTAGAGTACACTTTCCTATTTTGTTTTCTTGATTTATTGATTTATTCTTTTTAAGCATATGCGGTTTAATTATTTATTTAGAGTAATGATATTTATCACCCCTTTTTGGTTCACCCTTATATCACCTCCTATGTGGAGGTTTTAATCACCAATCAAAGTGTTTCTCTTTCCTAATTACTTTTTTTCTCTTTCCTTGATTTAATGACACATAAGGTGACACATAAGGGGTGATACAAAGGTGAACCAAAAAAGGGTGATAAATATCATTACTCATTTATTTAATGTGAAGCTTTTAAAGATAAATGGTAATTACTTAGAGGCCAAGTCAAGATAAAGATGAAAGGAAAGAATATTTACATGGAAATAAGAAGATTTGGTAAAGATTTATTCAAGGGAGGAAAAGATAAAGCTGCCTTTTGAAATCTGAAATCCAGCCACGTTTTAGGAATTAAATCATAATAAAAGATTGGCATGGATTCTGAACGAGTGGTCTGCACCAATAGAAAGAGCTTTCCAAGACAAGTGGTTTCATATATTGGAACTTCTCAAACGGATAAGTATTGAAAAAGATATGACCAAATCAAATCAGCAAAATCTTACCTTCTAAGAGCTACGAATTTGAGAGTCTTTGACTTGTCTTTCACTCCAAGCAAAATTCGATCTAGGTCCCTCTAACACCTATAAATACACCCCTTAACCTCCTACTTTCACACACTTCAGAGAATTAAACAAGAGGCTTAAGGTTTTCAAGTCAGAGCACGAAGGAGAGAAGAAGCTAGAAGCTGGAGGAATCCTGTTCTTCCATCCATAGTCATTCTACCCTTTAGGTTTTTCATTTATCTTTTGTATTTGAACATGAATTCCTTTTATTTAATGTTAGTCTTTAATTCCATCATGAGCTAAATTTCTTTATACTTGAGAATCGCATAAAAGGGATGAACCTTAATTAATGTTTTCTATGTTTTGAATTTGGGATTGTTAGATTTAAATTGAATTGAGTTTTAGGTATTTGATATTACTTTGTTTCATTACTAATTCTTTTAGGAACAACTAGAATTAGCTGTTAGTATTTGGGCTATTCACTTTAGTGGCGAAGTGATCATCCGACAGGGGGGTTTGAATACAGATCTAGGTAATACCCGTGTAATGTCCGTTATTGACCGACAGGCTTAACTAGTTACATAGCCAAAGAGGTAAAATCATATCATCCGAAAAGCCATATTCGACCATGCAGGTGTTTATGATCCTTTAGGATAGCTTCTAGGTCCACCCGACAGGGGGCTAGGAGATATTAGAGTCCCGACTAATATTATAATTCCAATTCTACCCTTAAACATAGCATAGATTACATTGATTAGGGGGATTCCTTTGCGAGGATCAAGTATATCTCTCTTATCTGAAGTTAGTCGTTATTTGCTTTATTTCTTTTCTGTTTATTTAATCTTTAGGCTTTATTTTATTTGCATCTTTTAATTTACAAAAACCAAACAAAAATTCTATCTTTTATTTTTCTGTTTAGCAATTATCTCTACTATCTGATTAATATTTGGGTTGAACCTAATCCGTCCCTGAGAACGAACTTGATTATCATATATTACTTGGGACAATCGTACACTTGCGGTTAAGTGGTTCCTCTATTTTGCACTTAATTTTATAACACCCCAGGACCCACCAAATATTCAAAACAATTTGTTTAGAGAAGAAGGCCAACCTGGATAAGGAGGCCAAATTTGAGTTCAACCATTAGGTATTCACCCTCTAGTCATTCAAGTTATGTGATTCAATCCGACTTGTTCATGTTGAACAAATTAACGAGTTATGAAAATTATAGAGGATCCTACATCAAGATCCTATCCAAGTTGTTCAGGAGTTCATGTAGATATGTGATGCCTACATTACTCAATGCTTCACACAAGAGAAAATGTATTACATTATGTTCCATTTTTTCTTGATTAGAGGTACAAGTGATTGGCTTGATCATCACCCACCTGAATCAATAACGTCATGTGACAAACTTTATTCAATATTCCTTGATTGTTTCTACCTACAAAGTATGAGAATAAAAGATCAAATGGAACTTGGAAATTTCCTACACGACGATGGAGAAAGCATTAGAGAGATATGGACGTGATTTTAACAAAGGTTAGCAAAATATCCATTTCATGGTTGTACCTCTGAGCTTCAGTTAGCTATGTTTTTCAAGGGACTCGACAAGAGTTCATGTTTGAGGGTTGATAATCTTGTAGGTGGTGGTTTTGTATCCCATTGATCTGAATGAAGCATCAGTTCGTTTGGAGAAAATAGTAGATAATGAGAGGAGTTTTCCATCTTCGCGAGCTCCAATTCCTAATGTTGTTAGAGGTACATTACGTTTAGATAGTGACACTGGTATGGATGCAATATTTCCTCTTTAGAGAATCAATTGAAGTAGTTGGAATTAGTTGTTAAATAAGATCTCCAAGGAAGACGATATAAGTTAAATCTAGTACAAGAGTCACAGGGTTCTCCGCGTTGTGAATTGGATGATAATAGTTGGGAAGAGTGCCAAAGTAACCCAAAATCTATGTTTTTTGTGTCGATATAGTCGTCTCTAAAGACACACAAAGTCGTTGTTAACGATCTTATCATTAGAGATTTAGTCCTTCAATAAGAACTCGTCGCTAATGACAAGGACCACTAGAGACGACATCTTTGTCATTGGCGTTTATTTCTTCAATAAAAACTCATCGCTATTGAAGGTTAGTGACAACTTTTTTCATCGTTAATGACCATTTTATTATAAAAAACAAAAAAACTCACCAGGGTCGACTAAATGGTGTCCCTAATGTTATTATATAACTAGCGAAAACATTTGTTGTCGCTAGTAACCAAAATTCAACTTTCAAGGTAGCTTTGGCGGTCTAGTTTTCGCACGTCAATTACCCAAAAACATTAGCGATGACATATGTCATCGCTAATGACAAAAAACAATTAAAAAATAAAAAAAATCAGTAGCGATGACATTTTGATGTAAATAGCGACAACAAGATGTCGTCGCTAAAGACTACAGTAATAAAATGTTATGTCGACAGACAAAACATTTCATTTCACTTCCAAAACATCTCCAAAAATTGTTTCCAATTACTACATATTTAAAGTTTGAAAACTCATTCAAATCAACTTCGATTTTATTAAAGGTAAGATTCTAATCCAATTCTATATAATTTTTTTTTGTTTTGTGCATATGTATGTAATCCGGATACTTTTGTCGTGTTATTTTGAACTATTGCAATGTTAATTTGATTCATTGTATGAGCTACAGTGTTGAAATTTTAATTTTATATTACTTGAGAATGATTAATGATTGATGTTTTTGTTAATTTTATTGATGATATTGTGTTATTGTGGAATGATTTATATTGTGATATTTTAGGTTTAACAGTTTAGGGGCAGAATTGTTATAATCAGAATGTTTAGGGACTTTAATGTAATATTTACGAAATGTTTAGGGACTTTAAAGAAATATTTAAAATTTAGGGTGTTTCAAAGAAGTTTTATAATTTTAAGGAGCGAACTACAAAAGTATAAAATTTTAGGGACTTGATGTCTGCTCTTTTGTGATTGATTAATCCATTCACGAGACATCTTTTTCGAGGGTTTACTGGATCTAGGCGAAGGATTAATCTCTAATATTCTACATATCTTACTTTTCCATCTTATTTTAGACATATTTCAATTTATAGAGCATTTTTGCTTTAATTGTGTGCTAAGTGTGTATCATTTACGTACATGGTCAACACTGGATGCTAAGATTATGAGGAGAAGTCAATAAGTCAAGTCCAAACCCAAGTCAAGGCGAAGGAAGAGCTAAAAGTCACTTTGGAGAAGTTGAAGCGTTTACCAGCAAAATCTTGACTTTCAATTTATTCAATCACCACGAATAATTGGTCAGAGATTTGAAAAAATTTCCTTTTTATTTGGATATATCGTGAATTCAATGCCGCGTGAGAAGTTACGGAAATCAAATTCGGAGTTGAGATGAAGAAATTATACCATTTTCCTCTACTATGACTCTAACTTGTCTAGCACTAGCTAAAAACGGTTTGGGCTATTATTAACCCTTCTCAGTGAGCCCATTAGCCCCCAAAACATTTTTAGCTAGGTATCTAATATTTTTTAAGCTTATTGTTCAGCACCACTCATTACCACTCAAGTCAAATCATTTCGCAAGCTTGGAGAGAGCAGAAGAGAAGAAAGAGAAAGGGTTTTCCTCAAAAACCTACCATTCTTCCTCACCGGAGCTCCATTTTCCATCGATCCATTTTTTATACTAAACATGATTCTATCATTTTTTTCCCAGTAGTTTTTATTATTTAATTATGAACTGAACCCTCATTGCTTGAGGTTTGCTTATGTATGAACCTTTGCTAGTTATTTGATATTAAGTTGAATTTGGAAATATGTTTAACTTAATGGGTGTTTTTTTCCATTAACTATATGCCTATAATGGTGTCTATTCATATTTTTGACAAATATTTGGTAGTGTTAGTAATTAGACTATCGCCCTGGAGAGGGGGAGGATCAAATTACAGATATAACATACAGACGTTTGGTGTGCATTAGTGAACCAGGAGGTCTTGACTACCAAGTAATCATTAGGGTTTTAAACCATTAGCGTTTGAAAGCATTTGTAGGGTTACTTGGGAGAGGTCTCTAGTGCCATAGGATAGATTCCTATCTACCTGGAGGGATTTGGGAAGATTACTGAACCCCGACTAGGGTGAAAAGATCACTCCACCCTTATTCGTAGGAACATCAAATTAACGACAGTGGATATTACTATCAAGACTCGAGCATCTATCTCACCTATTTCACATCTCTTTAGTTTAAATTACATTTTCATTTTAGTTCTTAATTTGTATTTCTATTTAAGATTTATAATCAAAACCCAAAGCAAACATTTATTTAGTTCTATTACTTTTCTTGCAACTTAATCTATTATACTCTTAAACACATTAAATATAACTTTGATAGTCTTTCTGGAGACAATAATCCCTTTTTATTTATCAAATTCTTACTTGTCAATGCTCACGTACACTTATGGGTAAGCACCCTTCTATTGTGTTGATTTATTATTACATTTGGGAGGCGAGTAGGACTTAAATGCAAACTTTTAAAATTTTAGGGACCACAATGCAAATTGCAATTTTAGGGGCCTAGTTGCCGATTTTTTAAACTTTAGGGGCCTTAGTGTAAATTTTAGTAATTATATTGGGAAAATTGAAAATTATAAAATTTAGGGACCTTAATGCAAGTTTCTAAAATATTAGGGATCTTATTGCAAATATTTGAAATTTTTGGGACCTTAGTGTAAAATTTTAAAAGTTTAGGGACATTAATACAAAATTTTCAAGTATTTGGGACCTTAGTGCAAATTTATAGAAGTTTGGGGTCCTTAGTGCGGAATTTAAAAGTTTGGGAACCTTATTTCAGTATATTATAAGTTTAGGGACCTAATTGAAATTTTAATTCTTATCAACTAGATGGTTGTTGTTATGCCACAAGGACATGGGGGAGGCGGGAGTGGACATGATCCACCACTGACAAACAATAGGCGCTTCACCGGTTGTAATACTTTTTCATAAGAGCATGACCAATGAGATCTCTACTTTAGGTCTTTATATCTAAATTTAAGACTCAATTTGAAGATCCATTGTTAAATTTAGGTCTTTAAATTGATGTCAACATCAATGGTAATTTAAACTTTAAGTTTTTATATGATAATTACATATATTATTTTTACGTATATTAATAAACTAATTTAATATTAATAAATTTTTACTTGAATAATAATATGGGTCAATGACCCAAAAAATCAAAATAATGTTATACTTGCCCCAAAGAATCATCCATTAACTTACTATTATAAGATTACATGTTTACCCGTCAAGGACGATTCCCATCAAGGACGATTCCCGTCAAGGACGATTCCCATCAAGGACGATTCCCGTCAAGGACGATTCCCATCAAGGACGATTCCCGTCAAGGACGATTCCCGTCAAGGACGATTCCCATCAAAGACAAAATTTAGTTAATGATGTTATTGGGCAGAAATTTTGTCATTGATGTTATTGGGCTGAAAATAATATTATTTTGATTTTTTGGGTCATTTTCCCTAATAATATATTATTTTATTAATTTTTTGATATTAAAATTGAATTTAAATAAAAAAAATTCATATTTAAAAATAAATTGAATAATTAATATTAATATATTTGATTTTTTAATTTTTAAGTTTTTATATGATAATCTCATATATTATTTTAATTTATATTAATGAATTAATTTAATATAATTCATTTATTAATATTTTGATATAAAAATTAAATTTGAATAATAATTTTTTTCATATTTAGAATGAATTGAATAATTAAAATTTATATATTTGACTTTTTTAGTATATTTAAATATATGTAGTAATATTGTAATTTTTTTAGAATGATATAATGCAACTTTTAATTTTTATAACGAAAAGTTAAATATGTATATATGTAGTCAAATTTGACGAAATTTATAGAGATTGAGTCTCTATCTCTAAATTTGACAAGTCTTTACAAATACCATTGGTCTTGCTTTTTAAACTAATTTTGCTTTTGGGTCTTCAAATGTAACATTTGAAGACCCCATTGGTCATGCCCTAAGGTATCGTCAAATTTAAATTTCGTTAACACATAAACATTGTTTAAATTTCATCATTTAAATGCAATTGATGCAACGAGAAATTCTAAAGGTAAGGCCACACTGGCATCGGTAGTGAAGGACATGGAAAAGGCAGAGGACTCTTGCTGGTAGATTTCTACGCCCTAGATGAGACGTAGAACCGAACTTCCAAGTACAAGAAATACATTGCAAATGTCATAGACTTGACAATACGAGAGGCAGTGCCACCTTACTATAGATGTTCCTGCCAACCCGCAACAAAATTCTATTGACGGCTGCAGGTATCTTACCAATTTGATTTCTTTAATCTTAATGCAGTTAGAAAATATAATTATTGTAAATAATAAACTGTTAACTTTTATTCTTGATTTTTTGTCATAGACGTGTGGAAACGGAAGGAGGATTGGTCGGAGATTTTAAGACATCTAACATAGACTTTTTTCCATAAATATCGGGGGAAGAAAAACGCGAGAAAAAAAATCTACAACACAAACACAAATTTGGATAATATGTCGAATCCTGACTGACTGAGTTATGAGTTCTAAGACAGTGAAGAAGCACATGTACCACCTTAATATATTTATTTAAAATAATTTTAATTTTAGTTGAATTGTTTATTTATTTTGTAAATCATTTTACTAGATTGATTTTAAATCATGTGTTAATGCCTCCAAAACATGAGTTCACCCGAGCCAGATTGAGGAAGGAGAGAAGAATTTACCGCTACCACCGATTCATAAGTTCTTCCACAAATTCGATTTCTAGGAATAAGAAAATGATTGGAGGGTCAATCTCTACCGTCGGTAAGAAGTAAGAATTATTCTATAATCTCGTTTCATTTTTCAATTACAATTTATATACATTATTAACTAACCAGACTTTATTGTTTAACGTGAAGCATTGCGACAACAGTTAGGGTAGTTATCCACTTAGGCGACAACCTCATAGAGTGCACTGAGAGCATCCTCATTTTCCACCCCACTATTTCACTAAAAAAGCAAATAAAATCAATGGAGAGTGCCGCTGAAAAAGGTATGGGGAAGGAAACATAGAGGTTTTTGCCTAGTGTTGGCCCTGCAAAAACAAGGCGAGGATGAGAGGAGCTCCTCAAACAAGCCAAACTCTGGAGGAGGCAGCTAAGTTAGATGCCATGATAAACTATGTGGACCAGTGCATGGTTCACCAGGTATTTCAGCCGTTTTTTGTCCAGTGAATCTCGTCATCTTTCGCCAGCACACAGTAATTGCCGAGCGGGTTGGACAAGAAGAACTATTATATGAACTGGTTTAACACACAGTAGACCAGTCGAGGACTCTCGACATTCGATCCATTTGCTCAACCATACTGTCCTCCTACGCTGAGCTCCAATTATCCAAATCCTCCTCCAAAGGGTGCGACTCCAAATCTGAATCCTCCCAACCTCGAAGATGAAGAAAAAGATGATGATTTAGATAATTTATTGAATTATCGTTAAACCTTTAAGAGTTTGACTTTGGTTTGTAATAATGACTTTAATTTTTAGTTTTTTTATTCAAACTTATGTAATAACAACTTTAACGATTTTAGTTTTAGGTTTGTAATATCGTTAATTTTTAGACTTCCATTCATTTTTAATTGTTATTTGTATCCTTTTTAATTTTTGTGTTTTTGATAATTTAAATACTTCTCCTAATGATTCCTTCATTGTCGTCTCTATTGACCATCATCTTTAGAGACAATGGGTGTCGTTTGTAATGACTGGGTCATTAGCGACAACGAAGGTCCTTTGTAATGACTGAGTCATTAGCAACGACAATGTGGTCGTTAAATACATCGCCCATTACCAATGACAATCGTCGTTAGTAATGTTTGTCGCCGGTACTAAATGGGTCTCTAGCTATTACACGATTCTCACTACTAACCAAGATAGTCGTCATTAATGGTCAATATATGTCTTTGCTATATATGTGGTCCACTAGCAACACATTTTGGTCTGTCACTACCATTAACGATCTTTAGTAGGGATGGCAACAGTTTGGTTTTTGCAAAATTATCAAAAACCATAACCATACCATTTATTTTATTGAAAACCATAACCTAACGGTTTTAACCTTCGGTTACACTTTTCAAAATAAAACCGCATTCTTCCATTTTGGTTTTTTAAATGGTCTTACGGTTTTTAACCATAACCAAGTGATGATTTAATAAATATATTAATTTTAATAAATTAAACCACACATATAAAAAAAATATCCAATGTATATAAAATATTTTGATGGTTTTTTATTAAATTTCATATTTATTATTTAGTTGGTTAAATCTACTATTTCGATTTTGGTTTAAGAAGTTCGGTATATATAATTTTACCTAGATTATTATAGAATATGAACATATGTATAATATTAATATGTTTTCGGTTATTCGGTTTTATTTTTATCTAGAACCATAACCTAACGGTTCTAACAATCATTAACACTTTTCAAAACCATAACCTAATGGTTTTAGCCACGGTTATATAATTCAGATTTTAATCGGTTTGTTTTTAATCGTAACCATTTCCATCCCTAATCTTTAGCAACTAAACTTTAGTGGCGACGACATGTCATCGCTAAAGACATGCACTAGTTAACGATGACGACATATCCTATCATTAGCGACGACTTATGTCGCCGCTAATGAAAGAAACCGTAGTAGGATTAGCCAAATCTCTGCTCCCTAAATTTCAAATGTTTTGAAGTTCATTATTTTTATAGCATTTTTATAGTTTTGTGTTATTCCCTATTATCGTGAAGGATGTCTTCCTCATCTTTAGAATTGTCCCTTAGTCGAATGTGAAACTTAGGGACTTCGTCTCTCTCAATAAGCATGTTCTCAGAGTACTCAAATAACACATGCCTAGGATCACCCCAAGGGAGTAGAACTATATGGTTTCGGCACCCTAATTTGACGTGTCCCAATATGCCTCGTTTGTAACCGACCAACACTATCCCTTCATAGTAAAATCATCCCAACCTACTCCATCTCCCATTTTAATGAAAAATCTATTTGGAAGGGGGGGGGGGGTTAACGTCTACTCAACCATAAAGTGTAACTCTTTAACTATTTTCTTTTCATAAGGGAAAGGGAAATCCGCTTTGTTAGGTTATCTAAGTGTACATACTATATAATCCACCATTGAGCATGTGTTTTGAACATAAGACAATGTACGGTTTTAAACCTAGGTAGTAGATTTGTCCCGATGAAGTTGGTGTATAGACATACGTCGGGTCCCTTTTTTTATCATAAGTGTAGCCCTTTCATATTCCCTCGCTTGTATCTCTAGGCTCGCAATTGATCATTCTCCTCAAAATTTATTTTGAACATGTTTAATTCGACATCTTTAACTAAATATGCACCGTTGATACTCCATGATTCCTCAAGAATTTTGATGAATAATTCTCTTCTAAAGTGTCTGTTAGTGATAATTTTAACAATGAAATATTATGTAGGTTGATGTGTAACTAAGGGTATTTATGATCAAGGTTAAGATTAAAGTTCTTATCGTGAATGTTGAGAAATGGTAAGGCATGATGAAAAATTAGAGGCCACATGAAAGAAAATTTGCAAGGTTTTAAGGGGTTAATAAAGTTTCAAAAGTTGTTGACGGGGGTTACAAAATTACCGACAAAGATGCATGGAACATGAGGGGGAGGAACTTGAGGGAAAGATAATATTGAGTCTACACAACGGATTTCAGAGGAGGAAATTACTGACATTCATGTTAAGAATATCATAAGACCGGGGAAGAATCAGAGGAAGATCCAGAATAGGAAGACCAAGCTGAAGTGGGTAGTGACGCGGAAGAAGATATTGAGCTTTATAGCATTGATTCAATGAAAACTGATGGTTTTCAAGTTAAATAACAATGAATCAAGGGTAAGTTGGGGATAAAGGTACAACAAAATTCAAGAGATGGCTCTACCTTCTCTCTACACACACACTCTCTCTCTCTCTCTCTCTCTATAATTTATAGTTTTTTACTAGTAGATATTAGGGGATAGCATGGGTCGGTTTTACCTGGTTTTAAGGTTAGGGTAAACCAAGGGTAATATATTTCGGTTTAAGGAATTGCTAGGGTAACCCAAGGGTAGGGGAAAAAAAAGTTTACCTTCGGGTTAATTTGGTTTACCCTTCGGTTACCCTCGGTTTACCCTCGTTAGTCAACATTAGTCAAACTTTTTTTAACGAATGAAAAAATTAAATAAATGAGAAAATTTGAAAACACTTATATCATTATACTTCGAAAGATCAAAGATACAATCTTGACATTAGAACCAAAAAATCGTGAATCGAACACTTCAAAATAAATTATGCATGTTTGGAATATCCGAGAAACCAAATGAAACGACTTCTCAAATATACATGTTTTGTATTTTTTTTATTTACATGGTTTTTCGGTTTGGGTAACCCCAACCCAATAGCTTGGGTAATATATAGGTAAAATACATGGACCCGAGAAATCAAAAGGTAACCCGATGGGTAAGGTTGGCCAAGGTAAAATTAACATATATTTTGGATCGGTTTGGTTAAAATTAACACGGTTTTTCGGTTTTTTTAAAATTTTGCTCACCCCTAGTAGATATGGTCTTGAGAAACGTTGACCATTGTTTGACCACCATGGACCATCGTTAGCTAACTGTCATTACTCCGCTGTGGTTCTCAGTGGTTATTGCTGTCAAAATTTCCACATAATGAACCATGGACCATCATAGGTGACTTTAATGTAGTTGTTTCCGAGAGTGAGAAATTTAATAGAAATCATATTGATCAAAGAGTTAAGATATATATCACCCCTAGTTGCTTCAACCTTATATCACCTCTTATTTATAGGTTTTGATCACCAATAAAATAATTTCTCTTTACTAATTAATTATTCTCTCTCTCTCTCTTTTGTTTAATACCACATAGAGTGACAAATAGAAGGTGAAATAAGAGTGAAATAAATTGGGATGATATATAGCAATACTCTTGATCAAAATCATGTGTTTTGGATCAATCATTTTATCTCCTCAAATGGTGTATTAAAATTGGAATATCATGGGTGTTCTTACACTTTGTCTAACCGGAGACTTTATAATGATCTAGTCAAGGAAAAGCTCTATCAAGCACTTGTTTATACTGATTCGCTTGACAAGTTTCAACATGCAACTCTCATTGTTCCCTAACTATACGGTCAAATCATTCACCACTTATTTTACATCTAGAAGAATCATGTGAACCATGTCAGCGGTTTTTCAAATTGAATTGTATTGGACAAACAACGTGGAAGGTTTTGGGGTGGTGGAAGGTGCTTGGGGAATCCAGGGTGGTAGAATTTATAGATTATTTTGTACGCAAAGGGGAAATGACTATACATGCATTAAAAATATGGAGTAAACAAACTTTTCCAAATAATAGGATATGTATCGGGGAATTAGAACACAAACTTACTAAGATTCAAAATAGTACAATAAGGATTTAGTTGCAGGATGTGGTAAAGAGGATCAGAGAACAACTGGACACATTATGGTAAAATGAGGAATTATATTGGCAGATCATCGGTGGTGGCAAAGGTGTGATAAAATAATAGATATAAATAAGAGAACTAACACCTTATACTATCATGATAAACTCTCCACAAGTGAACAGATCGTTTGCAAGTAATGTGTAAGTAAAACAGATATCTATCTCAAGGACTATGAAAGTTAGTTTATAAATAGTGTTATTACTAAGCGGACTATAAATAGTTGGTAAAATATTATGCAAAGACACTAAAATATTTATTTGTTTTTTTTTACTCTAAACCATTAAACTAAGACTTAAGTAAAATACAAGATAATAAAATAGGATAGATAGAAGCTTATGAGAGTTTAGCTTGAGAACTAGCAAGTAATCCCCACTAGCCTTGTTATACAGTTATTATCTAAGGGAGAATTGTGTAATACATTTTCAATAGCCAGGATTCTAAATTCTTCCTAACCCCGTCAGGATGGACAAAGGAAGCAACCTCTAAGCTACCAGGGGACTTGTGTAAGGGGATCATGTGCAATGATTGGTGGTTAAATCTAACCCTATTGACTAAATAGCTAGGCAAGCCCGTCAGGATCACTACCGCACACTAGACGATTATGTGGTGTTCCCATGATTGAATCCCCCGTTAGGATGTCAACTCAATTACTTATGTTTTAATCCTATATGTGCGCATCGTAAGAGCTATAAACATTAACTCAAAACACATAATACAGAGCTATCACTACTAAATTCTATTAAATGTTAAAGGGCATCCCAAATTAAATAAAAAATAAAACAAGTCTAGGGTTCATACCCCTATGCCAATCTCAAGATAAATATAATTGTTTCATAATAAAGAAATAAGAATAAAGAATTACAAATGGGAAGGGTTGGAATAGCATGAACAGCTTCCAAGCTCCTTCTTCTATCTTCTCTCTTGATCTAGGCTTCCTCTTGGTCTTTTGATGATTAAGGATTGCCCAAGGACGACTCATCTAAGGTAAAGTGTATATTTATAAGCCTTTGTTCGAAACCTAGAGTGTTCCCCAAGTCAATGAGTCCAAATATTACTAAAATTCGTATTAAATTGTAGGACAGGATAAACCTTTGCAGATTGATTTGGTCATATCTATTTCGTTACTTATCTAAACTCAGTGTATTTTATATGGAAATGACCACAATTCAAAGATTTATCTGTTCCAAAAAGGGCTCGTCTAAATTCGTAATCGATTTTCTACAGTATTACAGTTAGTGGATGTTTTTCCAGCATGGCAGATTCTTTAGCTTTCCAAATATATCCAAACTTTCCTTTTCAATTATGACTAAGGGGGTTTCTTTGCTTTTATTCACTTATTATCATTATCCCAAGGTGAAATAGCTTTCAATACGTAAGTTCTACACAAATAACACACAAATAACAAACAAACTACTCGCAAAAGCTCACAAAAGCTCACAAAATAACAAAACACCTAAATTTAGACAAGAAAGTGTAAATTATAAATAATTGGGGAAAATCCCAAAACTAAATTCTAAATACCCTAAAGTGATGTCTTGTGACTATATTATTCTATCACATAAATGGAGACATCAAGACACCCAACTCCAAGTTGTGTCACCCGTCACAATAAATTTAAGAATAGTAGGGTAATCATCAATAAATATAGAAGAAGAAGAAGAAGAAGAAGAAGAAGAAGAAGAAGAAGAAGAAGAAGAAGAAGAAGAAGAAGAAGAAGAAGAAGAAGAAGAAGAAGAAGAAGAAGATATGGAGGTAGAAAGCAATGAATGATCCTAGAGAAAAAGATCTAAAAAGTCTCGTGTAGTAATGTTAAATAAATAATGCACACTACAACTGATATACACATAATCAACATCTCATAAATTCAAGTCCAGATTAACTTCGCAATGCCATAAGGAGCGGTTTTCACTTAGTTTGTGATGACAGCTATAGGGTGATCATAGGTCCTAATATGGTATTCAATGGCCCCCAACTATGTCCTAATTGTTATATTGTTCCTCAACCAAGTAGTTAGAAATCCTAAGGTCTTTATGGTTATAATGTTGGCTTAGGGACGGTATGATATATATATTTGGATAATGAAAAGTGAGCTTTTGTCTCTATATTCACGTTCAATCAACGAATTGCCCTAGAGCTTGAGTTTCACTCGAAGACGTTCTCACTAAACCCAATTATGCTCTGATTTGCATCCCCAAATAACCCAACAAAGCTTTGCATGATGATTACATAACAATTTCTACTTTGCCGGTCCGATTTATATTCAATCTTTTTCATATTTTTTTCTAAGTAGGTTATGACTCCCTTTTTTATCTGGGATATCATACCACTTTTTCTCATATTTCTTTTCTTTTCAACATATATTTTTTTAGTTTACCCCGGCTGGTACGGCCTAGGGTGTGATGAAATATGATATAAATAAAGTGCAAATAAACACCCTAGACTGGCACGGTTCCGCAAGTATACAGATCGTATGCAAGTTTTAGAAAATAAGTAAGATTCGTTCCGCAGAGACTACGAAGGTTAGGGGAATCTTATGCAATAATCAAGTTCAAATAATTAAAGCTAGAACAAATAAAACGCAATAAAAGTAAAGACAAATAGATATTTATTTGGTGTTCAATTAAACTAATTTAAACTAAGAATTTAAAGACAGAAAATTAAATACGAAAGAAGAAGTAGTATGAGAATATAGCTTGAGTCGATAGCATGTAATCCCCACTAGTTTTGCCGTTCTAAACATGCAAGGGTGAATTATGTAGTATTTCAATAATCGGTTCCAATTACGCTAGGTAGTTTTAAATAGGATTTACCTGTGTCAATAAGGCTTCCTAAGCAAACTGTTCCTGTAATTGGTAAATAGTAACATGTACTAAACCATAGTGATTATCTAGTTAGGTTGATTTGTCAGATCTAAACCGAATACTAGACGTTATGTGCTAAACATGTAATTAAACACCGTTGTCAATGGTGACCTAACTACTAGATGGTAATTCTATATGGCCGCGGTTCCACAAGAACACATAATATAAATCCAAACACATAAACAGAGAATAAAAACAATAATTCAATTTAAAACATAGAATTCCCAAATTAGATAGATGTCAACCAAAACTAGGGTTCATACATATATGCTAAAAACTCAAGCTTAAGAAATTTAGTTCATACTAGTGCAAGAAAAGAAAAAAATTACAAATTCAGAGGTAGAAGAAGACATTGTTGATGACAGCTCCTTCCAGACTTCTTTCCTTGTGTTGTAAGCTTCCTCTTGGTTTAAGGTTTCACCAAGGATGATTTAAGAGTGTTAAGAGGATGTATTTATAGTGTATAGGTTGACCTAATTCGTTTCTTGAAGGAGAGGTTAAGTAATGGACTCCAAACCCAACTCAAATTCGTATGGAAATAAAGATAATTACTGCCGACTTGTCTTGAGCATATCTTTTTCGTTATTGGTCGGTTTTTAGTCCACAAGACACCAAAAGAATCCTCACAGAATTATCTACGTCCCTATGAAAGGAATCTTCCAAAATCGGCTCGGTTTTGGAGTTATCACCACTTCTTTAGGCGTAGCTGCAGAAATTCAGATTTAAGGCAGATTTTCCTTTTCCATGATTTTATGATTCACACCGATTGTCTCAAAATTCATCAATGCCTTAAATCAAAATCTGACTTTAAGTGGAAGGCTAAGACTCTTATGTGAAGTATTAGAGAGTTTATTAACCATATACCTTCAATTCAGCATGTTCCTAGAGTTAGGAATGTAGAAGCAGACATTCTAACTAGAAATTTAGTTATAATCTTCTTTCGGATAACTGGTAATTGGTTCTTATCTTCGATTTAATCAGGTATCTGGGAAGTTTAAGTGGCAAATCTAGTATCAATTGAATATTTATACTTTTTTTTAATATATTGTTTTTTGACACGTGTTTAAACAATAATAAAAATAGGTGAAAAGGAAAGAAAGATAGAAAGCCTATAAGCATATTGTAATTAAACCCTTCTAGTAGATAAGTAAACGGGGACAAGTATTCAGGTGACAAAAAATATAACTCGGAAAGTATTTGGGCTACCAATGATTTGGGAAATTTATTCCATACACATGGTAGGATGAGTGGCACGTGGCGTTGGATCGGTGACGGGGCGCAAGAATAGTCGTGTAAAAAAATAGTTTTTTTTAATCCTAAACCAAATGTCTCTGTTGCCCTTTGCAACTTATTCGGCGGGCACTATTCACTCCATTATGCCTTCATTTAATGGTCGCAGTGACTTGTCAAGTCACTAAATAGTGGCTTTATGATTAAAAAAAAGAATAGTGTTGTTTAATATATTATAATCGATAAACTTGTTCCACTACTTTGAAAAATTGGCGGCTGCAGGTGTAATTTTCGTTCAGAAAACAATTTGTGGTTTATTTTTCGTTTCCTAAAGTCAACGAGCAAAGATACGATTTTTTTGCTAAATCTTCCACGTGTCTTCTTCATATGGAAGTTGTAATTAAATTATATTTTTGTTATTTGTTTTATTTGGAACTAAATTTATGGTTGCATGGATGGTTTTAGGGCTTTCCTATTTAATGTATGTAGGTGTTTTTTTTTCCGTTTCCTTTAATTTTTTTTAACAATTGTTTAAAATTATTTAGATAATAGATTAAACTTGGTTTAGACTTTGTAATACTCACCCAAATGCATTTTAAGTGTTAGATTTTTTTTTGAATGAAATATATTATAATATGTTAGGGTTTTTTATTTTAAAAATTTATTTTAAAAATTTAAATTTTTTTAATCACAAATGTTTAAGGATACGTATAATAAAAGACACCGTTCATATTCCTTCCCCTTAGTTGTACTAGCGGGGGTCAACAACCACCGTAAGAAATGTATATTTGGTATAGCTTTGGTGAAAAACGAGACAACAGAGTCATACGTGTGGGTGCTAGAGACGTTGACCGATACAATGAATGGAAAAAAGCCTACATCGGTCGTAACGGACGGAGATAGGTCCATGGCCGCTGCTATAGAAGTTGTATTCCCTAGGGTAGGACATCGGTTATGAAAGTGGCATATTAACCGAAACGTTGTTACGAACGTTAAAGTAGATGGTTTCGGCGCCATTTTTAAGAAACTAATGGGTTTGCCGGTATCTGTTGATTTATTTGAAGAAGTTTGGTGGAAGATGGTGCAAGACCATGATCTCAGTGAGGATAAATGGATAATCTAGACGTATGAAAAACGTGCAATGTGGGCTGAGGCTTACTTAAATGGTAGTTTTTTTGGGTTTGTAAAGGCAACGCAGCATTGTGAAGGTATGAACGCTTATCTTAAAAGATTTATAAATAAAAGAGTGAAATTTATTGAATTTGTCAAAGAATTCTTGAATGGTATGGTAACCATTAGGGACAACGCTAGCAAGGAAGAGTACCTCACTAACCAAACTAGTCATGTCACGACTACAGTGTTGGACGACATTGAGATTGATGCGAGCAAGAAATTTACTAGGGCCTTTTTTTTAAGGTAAGGAAAGAGTTAGCCGGTCAGGGAGACCTACATCACACTGAAGTTTCACAGATATACGGTTCTCGCACTTATGTTATTGCGTCCCACAAATACCCAAGGCTTATAAGGAAAGTTTGTATATGTTCAGACGGGTCTAGGGTGACCCTCGAATGCAGTTGTTTCTTATTTGAGTCCCATGGAATACCATCCAGACATATTTTTTTTGTCATGAAGGTGGAGGGGGCCATGGAGATCCCTAGTAGTTGCATCAAGTTCAGGTGGACACCCGAGAGCAGTGTGAATCTCCGGGATAACTGTTTGGCTGATTTTCATCATACAGAGATAGAGACTGCAAGGATGGGTTTCTTGAACGCAAAGTGGAAGGAAATGGGTTACCACGCCGCACGTAGTGAAAGGGGTTATAATGATACCCTAGAGGCCATTACGAATGTGGTTGCTCGGACAAGCAATTTTGATAATAAAGACGGTGCCAAGTACGGGGTTCCCATTCCTAAGCCCGCCAGAAGGCCAATAGTTGAAGATCCAGTAGATCTTGAGCGAATGGACCTGATGCAAAAAAGGAACGTAGTTGCAAACTACCCGGACATCAGAAAAACAATTGCCCTAGTAGACAACTTCGTGACAAACCTGATGATGAGGAAGGGCACAACCAATTCGATGTTGCCGAGACCACCAACCCATTTATGTTTCCATATGTTTGAGTAATAATAATATTGGAGACATATAACTCTAAATGTTTAATTCTTATAATGATTGTTCGGTAGTTGTAAAAATTATTAAGAAATATTATATGCTACCTATGTTGTACTCCTAATTAGTATTCTGTTTGATCGATCTTGTTATCTTTGTTAAATTATTATTAGTTATGCATTTGGTCTGAAATATTAATTTATAAATGTCATTTATAATATATATTTCTTGCAAAATATCAAGTCGACACCAACTGCGACGACGAACAACTCTGCCATATTATGTATTAGGTGACCAAACATCAAAGTCAACCCATTTTGACTTAAATAGTTGACCAAACATCAAAGTCAACATCATTTTAGTTTCCTAGTTGACCACACTACCAAGTCACTCCCATCTTTGACTAGATTTGTTTACTATACTACCAAGTCCAAGTCATCCCCCTTTTGATTCAACTAGTTAGCCAGACATCATAGTCAACCGCTTTTTACTAGATTAGTTGACCATACTTTTATGTCTCACCCTTTTAGATCCAAAAATCGCATGAAAAGAGATTTTATATATAGAAAAAATATATAAAATGTTGTTGTGTTCAGGTTAGTTGGGTTCAATCCAAATATTTTTTTTGTTGGAATCTGAAGTTAACTTGTTTGGGGGGTTTTTCTTTTAACTCGAAGGTATAAAAAAATTCGGATTGGTTTTCTTTCACATTTGGATTGGGAACGGGTTAGTCCTCAATTTTAGGTTCACCTTATTTTATTTTATTTGGAATTAAATACTAACTGAGTAATAAATTGGATTTTGTAAGGAAAGGTTTATTTGGTATATGTTGTTTGAGTTATTAAAATAAAAATAAACAAGTATTTATTAAAGAGTAATGATGCATATTGCCCCAAAACACACTCTTTATTAAAAAATTGAGGAATTAACCAGTTGGGTTAGTTCAACTAGTCATAGTCTTGCAATGTCTTCATCACTTAAAGGGAGGTACATGGTTCGAATTTCTTCCCTAAAGGGTGTGAAGTGGGAGATACAAGGTCTGAACCCCTACCTGAACATGAGCAACCTAGTTTTATTTACCTGATGTATGCATAAATAGGCTTGTATATTCCTGTGTGATTAGTCGTGCAGGAAATAAAAACAGACTCACGAAAGCATTGTTTGCTTTGCATGCTCGTTTTTGTGGATTCTTTCTGTGTTTTCCTCAAGTTTAATACTAGATCTAATAATGTTTTCCATGTTAATACTGATTTTAAAACTGTTATTTGGAAAAATCCCAAATCTGATCATATTGTTATTATTTGGGTTATTTTGAAGGATATCAACTGTACACATATTACTACTTTGCTAGATAATATTGTGTTCTCCAATTTTTGTTGTAAGTTAGCCTCTCTTTCCTCTTGTGGGATGTTTTATGAGAAGCGGATGTTTTAGAATTATTTTGTTTACTACGTTATTGATCTCCTGCTTAAATAATCCTAATGGTACTATCTGTTATTTTGGATCAAGTATTTTGGATTCCAGGAAGCATAACCGTCTTATAATTTATCCAAAGAGTACTTCAAAAAAACCTCTGATCTAGGATTATTTTGTCTGATACGAAAGTACAAGAAGATGAGGAGAAGTTAAGAAGTAAATTCCAAACCCAATCCAAGGTGTAAAGAGAGCTAAAAGTCACTTTGGGAAAGTTATAGAGTTTACGAAAAAAGTATTGATATCATATTGTTTCAGTCACCATGATTAATTTATCAAATATTTTTTATAAAATCCTTTATATTAAGATTGATCTTAAAGTAGGTGACGTGTGAGAAGTGACATAAGTCAATTCGGAGTTGATACAAGAAAGTTATGCTATTTTCGCCACCGTGACTCAAACTTGGATATCATTGGCTAAAAACGAGTTAAGCTATGCTAAAATGACTTAAGTGAGACCATAAGGCCCCAAACATTTTTTTTCCAAGTATATAAGCATATAGAAGCTCCCATATCATTAGAATTCAATTTTTTATCAAAATTTTGCAGAGAATGGAGCAAACGCCTAGAGAGAAGAGAAGGAGGGTTTCCACCCAAGTTCATCATTCTCCACAATTCCACAACCATTCCATTCTATATTCTAGGTTAATTTTGTTCCAATTATTTTCTAAACAGGATTTTGGTATTAATTTTAATTTATTTTTATTCGTTTAGTATGAACTAAACCTCTTTTGCTTGAGGCTTGCAATGAGTGTGAACCCTGATTAATTATCTCTTATGCTATTTGGATTTGGGATATTTTAATATTGAAATAAATTGAGGTTTATTTTATTCCATTGATTATATATCTATGCTTTTTTTCTTCATATTCATGCATTGATCACCATTGGATAGTATGAGACTTTTGGCTAACACCCGGACATAGTATATAAACATCTAGTATGCGGTAGTGAACCGGGAGGTCTTGCCTAGCTAGATAGTCAATAGAGTTAGAATTATTACATCAAGATATATCCTAGAGTGTCCTTACCCAAGTCCCCTAGTTGTGTTGAGGTTGCTCTCTAGGCTACCCTGATAGGAATTAGAGAGACTTAAATCCCAACTAATGTAGATTACCCTATTTGCCCTTATACCAAATAATGATTGAATAATTAATTAGGAAGAGTACCCGCAACTCATCCCTTTCTTGTTTTTTAGCTTTATAATTATTTATCTTTTAGCTAATTATTTACCTTTATTGCACCTTTATTCCCTCATCAAAAACCCCAACAAATATTATTTATTTGCAAATTTACATTATACTACTTTAAAAACACATGTATCTCAACTTTGATATACCCCGTGGAGACGATAACCCCACACTTATCATATTATTACTTATCAAAAACCAGTACACTTGCGAGAAGTCACCCTCATCTTGGTGTTGATTTAGTATCACACCTAATATATATATATATATATATATATATATATATAATGGTGTAAATTCCAAGGTGCCTAATAGGGCATTTTTTATGGGTATGCTAATATGTAAGAAAATTTTCCAAAATGAAACATCTTTTCCCGACGGCTAAGGCATAATGAAGAGTGAATACTAATTGGGGAAAATTAAGGCTAAGGACTAATGTAAAACCAAAACATCAATGGGTATTGTTGATAATCGGGTATTTGGTACGAACCGACATGATTTAGCCTATGGAATGACTTTGTCTATGTTCGACATCCAAAGACACCTTCCTCCCATGCTTTGATACACGAAAAAAGCATGCTAGGGACAACAAGATTCTTATCTGCATGCCCTAAAGCATCTATATATACCCCCACAAACCTTTCCCTAAAAGGTCACATTCTACTCCTTACTCAAATTGATTGTTCATAAATACAGTCTAAACCTCAATAGTTTTCTTGGACTGTAAGAATATCCTCGGTCATAATACTAGAGCATCGGAGTGCTATTAGGAGAAAAACTCCTTGTGGTTTTGACATAAGTTTTAGTTTCATGTATCATCAGCTACAATTTGAGACTCTGTATAGGCTAGTGGTGGGCCCATGTGTGTGATAAAATAATGATGTAAAAAGCTCACGCACCTCAAAATTCATGTTTAACTCGCCGCAAGTGTACGGGTCGTTACAAATAATAAGTAAGTAAATAAAGTTTGTTCCATAAGGATTTAGGTAGTTATTTCAACCCGTGTTCAATATCAGTGTAGATGGTTTTAAATGTTTTGATTAAAAAATAAAATGAAAGTGTTTTGTTTTCTAATTAATTAAATAAAAACGCACGTTATATAATAACTTAGAATTGCAAGTGCGCTCTTAATCCTATTGACTTGATGGTTCTAGAAATAAGGGCGGAGTGGTGATTTCGTATTAGTCGGGATTCAATATTCTTTCTAACTCCCTTCTAGGTAGACTTAGAAGCTCTCGTACTCAAATTCTGATGAATAAAGTTCAAACCCTAATGATTACTTGGCTAGTCAAGACCCGTCGGCCCACTAACGCACACTAAGCGTTTATATGTTATTTCCGCAATTAAACCCCCCTTCCGGACGTTAGCTTAATTACTTAATTTATCCGCTATGTGATCAAGATATGAATAGTGTTATTATAATACATATACCAATAGAATCAAACACCCACTTCAATTACATACGATCTCAAATTTAAGAACACGTTAAATAAATAAAACAGGGTTCATACATAAACAATTCTTTAGAAAAATAGAAACGTGCATAACTGAACTTGGAATAAATTACATATAAATAAATTTGATCTAATAATATAACGATAAGTTACTCAAAGAATATATGGAATGATGTAGAATTGATGTTGTGATTTTCTAGCTCTTATTGCTCCTTCTCTTGATCCTCTTGATTGCTCTCTGATGAACTTTTTTAATGAAAATTAAGCTCTAGAGGCCAAGTTCTAATGTTCGTAGCTGATATTTATAAGTGGTAAAAGGTTTTATGGTTTTCATAGGTCATGGGCTAGGTTTAAATGACCTGTCCCATCCCAAACAAAGTTTTCCTCCAAAAGGGAACGTGTTTGAGTCACACTAGCTTCAAAATTCATAGCTTCTTTGTTATAGCTCTGAATCGCAATTCGTAAGTGGCCACACGTTCCTAATTCAGAGCCCCATCTGGATATAAAATGGATCATCCAAATTCTTTGTAAATATCACGTGCCATATATAAAAAATATTTCACTTACTAATTCTAACCGACAACTCTTTCACTTTCTAAAAACAACTTATTTGTCCTTTAACTCTTCATTTCATTCTTTGGTCTCCTTTCATCGACTTCTTATCCATGCTTTGGAATTTAATATAATCCTTGTACTTAAGAGCTTTACATTTAACATACAAATTACGCGCAAATATATTTAAAACTGACAAATCTCCAAAGCAAGGCAAGAAACGAGAATATATCAAATAATACGGAAAAATCCCCTAGATAAGCACAAAAGGAACGTAAAATACGTCTCTTAATGGGATTAATTCATCAAAACAAAGGAGAGATCAAGACCCTTAACTCAAAACTTTTTCGGCCGAAAATTAAAATAAAGAATAATAGGCTAGTCTCTAAAATATCAGGTGAGTCAAATATGCACGAGAGAAGGAGAATGTAAAGAATAGTCCTAAAGCAACTACTAAGTAAGTTGATGTCTCTCTTTTTATGATGGATTAATCCACTCAAGATACATTATTTTGGGAGTTTATTGGGCCTAAGTGAGGAATTCCTACTATTGTACTTTTGTCTATTATATTGATCACATTGTTATATATAAAGTTTTTTGCCTCAATTTTGTGTTAGGCGTGTATCTTATAGGTACATAGTCTATACAAGGTGCCAAGATGAAGAGAAGAATTAGAAAAACTCAAGATAAACACCGGTCCAAGGCGGAAATTGAGCGTAGTGTCACTTTAGGAAGTTGAACTGTGTATCTCATTTCGGTATCAGCTAATTTGTTAGTCCATGTAAACTTTGGACCTTTGTAAGACAGATTAGTTAATTAAATATTATTTACACACTTGATCATTGATTAATCACCTATCACTTTATCGAAATCCCCATGTAAAATCCAGATCCATGCATGTTTTTCATGTGATGTTGTCTTATTCCCTTTAAGTATCCCATAGAGCCCTCATTTAATCTAGGTGGTTCAAGACATATTAAGGGAATAGTTCAATACAGTGTTAGTTGGAATATGAACTACCTTGCAGAGTATGGTATGTCTTATTTTATCCACTAATGAGAGAACTTTTATTTATTTATCCCAAAATGTCCATATTATACCATGGATGTCTTCATTATAATTACTAGTAACTTGCCATTTATTAAAAACAGAGTTCCAAATCTTCTTAGATTTAGCTTCCTTAACTTTAGTTTATAATAAGCTAAACACTCAAACATTTTTGTTGAGGACATGCCTTAAGTAATTCGATTGCTTCAGACTCCTCTTACATTCTATATAACTATCATAGGCTTTTTGGGAACCTCTCTGACAATGCTTTCATCACTTTGTTCTTTCACAGGTTAAATCATTGTGCCCAATATTCGCACACCCAACTAGTCCCATGGAGAATATACCTGCCCTCCCCAAGCATACCCCCAAGCATGTCAGAACTAGGTGTTCTGAGAGGGAAACATGTACCTCCTGGTTGAGAGACAGAGTCCTCACTAGTTGAGCTAACCGAAGTGGTTAGGGTTAACATCTTCTTAGTATCAAAGGCTTGTTGTTTACATGCCATAATTCACCTAGTATCTTGAAACACGCATCTTCTAATTCCATTTTAAAAACAAACAAACCCTGATTTGATATGTTTATTTGGATGTTGCCAAATTGCTTCCACATATGATCAATCATGTATTCTACCATGTACAATGGTGAAGGTTTGTCCAAAAAGTGGCCTACAATGCAATTTTTTCATGCCTTACAACCATCTTCAATTATTGGTTTTGAAGGCTATACTATAATTCTGCCATTGTTTAGTGTGGATGGTACGAATTCCAACTTGAGATCTTCTATGATTTCCAAACAGCTTAGACCAGAAAAAATTAGGAGACCCACATTGTGTAGTCACCTTTGTATTGGTTTCTTCCTGCAATGATGATACTATGACACTAGATCTAAATAGATTTGAGCAAGAAATTGGACTAAAGTCAATTGTGATGATTTTATCTATTTTATTTGCTGACAATTAACCATGTAATACTGGGAAAGCTTCCATAACTTTTATGTTATTCTTATTTGTATCGGGTAAGCTGGATAATTGAGCTCCTAAGCAATTTCCTATTTTAGGTAATTCTATTGAATTTTTTCAGTTTTTTTCCAAATTTGTCTATTTTCACATTCATAGTAGTTGTTTTCAATTGAGCAGGGTTTGTACCTTGACCAGATACGTACTCGTCTCCTACTAATTACCCAGATCTAGTTAGTAATGTGTTGGTTTTTTTTACTAGTGTATTTGCCAAATTCCTCTAAATAACTCTTTCTTTGGGTAACTTTTTTTAGGTGTCATTTTTTTAATTTCATGAGATAAATAGAGTTTGTTGTTAAATGGTTGGTTAAAGGTTTAAAAAACAAGGTAAAAAAAATAAAGAGAAAAGAAAAAATCTTGATCACCATCACAATCAGATTACCATTTGAGGTGGAGGTAAGCAAAAAGAAAAGAAAAAAATATTGAAAAGGGAGGTGGTTAGAAGAACAGAGAAAGTTAATTATAAAGAAAGAAATAAAATGTAATCTAGAGATAGGTGGAAGCGTCATTTACTCTTAGGTGGTGATTGGTATGCTGTAATGGGTTTAGGCAGGAATGTAATGAGTTCAGTAATGTAATGAACTTTGTAATCATTATACAATGCTTGGTATGCTATCTGAATGGGGATGTAATGGTCTGGTTGATTTCAACCTTGTGCTAATAACTAGTTTAATTAAATAATATTGTAAATAAATTATTTAATATATAAGGTAATCACTTTATTGTTATAAAATATAAATGATTTTAATAAAATAGAATATGAAAAATAAAGTATTTTAATACTTTTAAATAATTTGGATATATAGTTTGATAAATCTTAGATTTATACATTTCGATTTTAACTTTTATTGAGAATGTATGATAATAGTATGATTGATGTAATTTAAAATTCAATTGGTCAGTTATTGGTTATGTAACTTGTTTAATTGTTATAGAGAAGTAAATATTTAATAATTTAATTAAAATTTTAATTTCATGCTAATATTTTGGTAAGTATGTTGATTCGTGATTTATGAGTATGTGAGAAATAATAAATAAATTGTTATGATTTTCAGTATATTATTAATCTAATGACATGTGTCTGGTTATAATAATCAATGGTACTGATATGAATATTGGACCATCCAATATTGGATGGAAGTCTTACCCAAAGATTTTATGTAATTATATACGATTTATGTAAATATAATATACTTTCTTTTTTTGAGTTTTTAAAAATAATAATATGAATTTTTACATATTTGATTTAATGAAAAAAAAATTCTGATAAGAAATGTGTAATATATTAATTTTATTTTAGTTTGTTAAAAAAATATATCCATTACGATTACGATTGTAATGGGTCATTCATAGGTAGTAGCTATATAATAAAAAACCTCATTTTCGTTGTAATGTGATTACGGATAGAATGGTATTACGGAGTTGATTACGTCATATGAATCACAGTAATTATATCTAAATCAGTAATGTCATTACACAACTGATTACATTACAGCATACCAATCACACCCTTATAGTTTTATTGGATTTTCTTTTTCATGAATAGTTCCTTATCATTAGAATTCCATTCGATTTTATACTAATAGGCACGGTGGAACGAGTTTATTAAGAGTTTTTAGAGGATGGTTTAATAATCTTGTATTCTGCTAGGTTATTTGATGTGAATGGGACGGTTACGTGAACAAGATTATAAATAATAGTGGTACTCCAGTCAAGAATTATTTACATCTCATTTGGCAAATGATCACCTCAGCTCCCCAACTCCAAATAATAAACAAATGTTAAACCGTACATTTTCTAGTAAAATATGGTTGAGCTAAGTTATTTATTATATCAATTAATTAAGGTGTGATATAGTAGTAAGAACAAGGATGCCGATTCTCAGGCTTAAATTACGGGTCAAACAATAATAGATCGCTCCCTTGCCACCTAGTACTTATTAGTCTCTTCACGTTCATATTTATATCGATATTCATATGCATATAGCATACTCACATGATAGTCAATTGGTCATAGTATTGTATATTCCTTGAAGAAAAAAAAGTCATAGTATTGTATATTACTATAAATTTATACTTCCTTTTTTCTTTTTGGTTGGTGAAGTACGTGTTACTATTAAATTCTTCCATCTAATCTCTAAATTCTGAAACTCAGTGTTGATACTTGGTATGTCTCAAAGTTGGGACATGATCGCCCTCTATTTAGTGTTTCTCGCAAGTCTATTTGCTTGCATAATGAAACATTTCGGGATATGTTGAAACCAACCGATCCTCCAATACTGGCTTATCTCCAGAATATCAATATTATTGGGTGGATTGTCCACCTTGCTGCTAACAATTGCTTTACGTCTTGAAACCAGTTCAAGATTATCTGAGAATATTGTTTTCGTTTCATTTGGGAAGTTTTCACATTGTTTAGTAGCATTTATAATTGCATGTGCTTATCTGTCTAGCGATGAGTTGATGAGTTGCAGTGTAAAATTAGTTAATTGACATGTTTACCTACCTTTTGTAAATTAAATTTATCTATTCACGACATGCTTTACCTGTGACATTCCTTGATCCTGCGGAGGAGGAAGAGCTTGGGGTTATTGAGCTCGACATCAAAGTCAGAAGGGCTGAACATCTCGATCGTGGACGAGTGCTCATGGTTCGAGGGATGGGTGACGACAAGGTGAACCTCAACGGATTCAGACGCTGGGTCACAGACAGATGGCAGGTTAGAGGTAATGTTATGGTTTCAGAAATTTCTCAAAACTATTTCAAGCTTGAGATCGATAATCAGAGGGAAAGGGATAGACTTTGGGACCTTAGGCCTGGTAATGTTATTGGCTTTCATTTGGGGTTTACCAAAGGCAGTGGTACTTTCAATGGCATGTTTACAACTTCCAACTACTCATCGGCGTGGATTCAAGTCGACGGGCTGGCACACATTTAGAATACAATTCCTACCATAAAAACATTGCACGCACGTTTACTAATCTGGAGGATATTGATTTCCCGGAAGATGATAATGCGATTGTCCCAACTCTTCGGTTCCGTGCAAGCTTCAGGGTGTTGGATCCTATACCACCGGGTAAGTATCTTAGGAAACAAGATGGTGTATGTTGGGTGACGTTTAAATATGAGATTCTAGGGATATTTTGTTTTGCTTGTGGCAAGCTAGGCCACAAACGAGAGAACTGCGGTGACCCTGTGAATAAGGAGGGTCTTTCAGACGCTAAGCTTAGGCTGGTTACTTGGGGCATGGAGAATGTTATTAAGGACACGCACGAGCAACCGTTATATGGTGTTCATAAGAGGGTAGGTGATTCGTTTTTATCTCACACAAGCTATTTCTTGTGGGATAGGAATGACAGGTCACCACCTACTCAGGATGGTCAAGATAGGGAAATCTGGTATAAAAGAAGGTACGATAGGGGGTCTTGGTTTCATAGGGATCAAAATGAGGACAATTCTGATACTCGAGGTGATGTGGACATGGGAGGTGCTAATAAAACTGGACAACATCAAGATTTGGAGGAGGTTATTCAGGAAGCAGTTAGGCGAGAGACATTCGTTCAACAGGCTGTGAAAACAGTGTTCATTAGTGATGATGAGCATGAGAATGTACCTAACGATGTGGAGGTGATGGGAAATGAGGATACAAACCAGTCCACGCCAAAACAATCAAAGACCAACAATGACACTACACTCTGATAATAATAGTACTGCTCGTTTCAAAGGTATGTCGAACTAGACGACTAAGAAGCGTAGAATCGAATATATGAGGTTTCATACGGTGGATAATAAAAGGCAGAAGACGCAGACGAGTATGTATAGTGTTGAAGGGAACAAACTTAGGGAGATAACTTTGGAAGTAAGGGTCGCGTTGGAAGAAGATAATACAGAGTGCAACAATACTGGTTTGGTGGTGACTGGGTTTACTATGAACAAGGATTCAGGTAAGGAGTTGGTTAATGATGGGGGTATTACTGAGGTACGTGGTAAGATTGCTGATCAAGTAATTGAAGGACATGGTGGGACTGTTGTAGAAGAGGCTGGGGAGAGACAGAATACAACTTTTGAGCAGGAGTATAATCGAATTCGTGGGAAAGGGACAGCTAGAATCCGTGGAAGGGCAAGAAGGGGAGGCAGGGGAAGACAAGGCAGCAGCCACCCGGAGATGGCTGCGGAGGGAGAATGATCACTCTTTTCTGGAACTGTCAGGGGATACGGGCCCCACTGACAGTCCAGGTAATTAGAGCCATGGTGTAGGATCATAAACCCACTGTGGTTTGTTTTTGTGAAACGATGATGTCTAATGTGGATGCACCAATTTTTGTTAGGAACTTAAACTTTGAAAACTTTTTTGTGTTTAACCCCCAGGGTTCTATGGAACATTCTTGGGGCATTTTGTTGGTTTGAAACTCGTCGGTGACGGTTTCCATTTTGAACTCTTACCAGTTTTATGTTTCTGTTCTAATTAATGATATGGATAGTTTGTATTATTATGTGTTTGTTCATGCTCCTAATAGCTATCACGAAAGACAACTGGTATATAATCAACTTACTAACTGGAGGAACAACCATGCTGAAGCCCTTGTGATTCTGGGAGATTTCAATGACATTTCTAATACAACTCAAAGACAAAGCTCCACACCCCCGAACCAACAATACATCATTAATTTTAATTTATTTCTATCTAATAATATGCTAACTGAAATACAGACCTATGGGAGCTACTTTACGTGGACTAACAGGCGAAGTGAGGACATTGTGGTGAAATCAAGAATTGATAGTATGTTCGCCTCTCCTGAATGGACAAATGAATTTCCAAATGCACTTGCATACATTCCCCCAGCTGTGGGATCAGATCACTCGCCGATCATCCTCTTACCTTATGGCAAAGGAAGGAAAAATGTAAGACACTTTGGGTTTGAATCTAACTGGTATGAGCACGAGGACTGTAGAGTTGTTATACAGCAATCATGGAATGACCACATTGACGATGGACCACTTAAAGTCGTTATCCAGAAACGAACGAATACTACGAAGGCCTTAAGTACGTGGGGGTAAATTAACTTTTCCTAACAATAAAACCAAAATTAAGGAACTGGAAAATCAACTAGTTAGGATTGGTAAAAAACCATACTCCGAACATCAACGAACAGAGGAAAGTATTATCAAATCACAACTGGAGATGTATTGGAAACGAGAGGAGATATACTGGTTTGATCGGACTAGAGACCAGTAGATCAAATACGATGATAAAAATACTAAATACTTATTTGCGTTGACTTCCCAAAGACGGAATTGTAACATGATAGCGGGGATACAGGATGATAACGGTGTTTGGGTGCAGAATGAGAGTGATATAAAACATCAATTTAATAATTTTTATACTAACCTTCTTAGTCAACAGGAACCTACAGAACTATCAGAAGCGCTTAGGGACATAGGCACTAAAGTTACACAGGATATGAATGATTACCTTACAAAAATCCCGGACACTGAAGAAATTAAGAGGGCGGTGTTTGACTTGAGTCCTTCAAAAGCCCCTGGCCCAGATGGATTGAACGGGAAGTTTTTTCAGGAGTACTGGGATATTATTGAAAATGATTTGGTAACCCTTGTGATTGATTTTCTCACCAATAATACGTCACTTTTACTCTTGAACGAGAACCTGATAACTCTAATTCCTAAGGGAGACATTCAGACAGGAGTGGGGGACTTTCGCCCGATCTCCTGTGTGAACTTTATATATAAAATAATAGCAAAATTTTTGGCAAATAGACTTCAACAAATTATAAACAGGTTTACCTCTCCTACACAGTCAGCTTTCATCAAGGGACGGGTAATATATGATAACATCCTAATCGCACAGGAAGTTTCCTTTTTTATGAAAATAAACTTGAAAAACAAAGAAAATTTCGTGGCAATTAAACTGGACATGGCAAAATCATATGATCAGGTTCGATGGGAATTCTTAAGAGAACTACTTGTTAAACTGGGTTTTGCCCAGCAATGGGTAGACTGAATTTGGAACTGTATATCAACTGTTACCTTCCAACTTAATATCAACGGAGAACGTCAACCCCTTTTTCATTTCGGTCAAGGACTTATGCAGGGGGATCCTCTGTCCCCCTATTGTTTGCCCTGGTGACGGAATCTTTGATATCGTGACTGGAAATTAAAGTTCAACAAAAACGCATTTCAGGTATTCAAATAACACGTAACTGTTCGATTATTTCTCACTTGCTATTTGCAGACGATTCACTTTTATTTCTATCATTGGGAGGTAATGACCTGGAAGAATTTCAAGAATGTATTGACACTTATTGTAGATGCTCAGGTCAAAAAGTTAATTTTGCGAAGTTATCGGTGTGTTTCAGTAAACAAACACCAGAGGATATCTGCCAACTGGTCACCGAAAGATTACAGGTTCGAGAAACACGGGATCTTGGCAAGTACTTGGGAATTCCCCTATGCCACAAACGGTCTAGGATGGACACACTTACTTGGATAGTGGATAAAGTTTTCAACAAAGCACAAGGGTGGGTCACGAAATTACTATCGGAAAGGGGAAAGGAAATTCTTATTAAAGCTGTGTTACAGGCTATTCCAACCTATGCTATGTCTATTTTTCCTTCCCTTTAGGATTTTGCAGGAAATTGGCATCGATAATAGCCAGATTTTGGTGGAATTCACTCTGGAAAAGGAAAATTCACTGGATGGAGTGGGAAAAAATGACGATTGCTAAGGTAGTAGGAGGAATGGGTTTCTGGGACCTCAAAAAAGCAAATACGGCTTTGCTGGCCTCCCAAGCCTGGAGAATTATGACTAATCCAGAATCACTAGCGGCCAGGGTTTTGAAAGGTATATACTTTCCTCATTGCTCCTTTTTAGATGTGAAACTACGACAGAATAAAACATGGTCTTGGGCAAGTCTGCTCGAGGGGCTGGATGTCCTACGAACACAGGGCATTATTCAAATTGGAAATGGGGAATCTACAAGTATTTGGAAGCATCAATTGTTACCCTCAGGAGTTTTTAAGGACAAGCCAATCAATACTACCCTGGAAATGGTGGATCAACTCATGAATCATCAAAAGGACGGATGGGATTGTGAATTAATTGATAATGTAATCCCGGGGCCAGTTCACGGGGAGATTAGGAAGCTTTCACTACTTAATACGGAGGATCAGGACACATTTATATGGCCCCATACTAAGACAGGTACATACACAACCAAGTCGGGATACAAAACCCTAATGCAGCAGAATTGGAATGACACGGCTCAAACCTCTCAACAAGCAGCTTTGGGTAACCCTAAACTGTGGAATCGGGTTTTGAAATCAAATGTGGCTAATAAAGTGAGATCGTTCACATGGAAAGCATGCCGTAATATCTTACCTACAAAGCAAAATCTTTTCTTCCGGCATTGTTCTGATTCAAAGTGTTGCAACTGGTGTGAAACAAAGACGGATACGGTAGTTCACATGTTATTATCCTGCAATTTTTCTAAACAGGTGTGGGCTGGAACAACCTTTCAAATTAGGGTTCCTGATGTGGACCTCGATTCTATTGGCGACTGGATAACTAATTTATGTGATACGCTGGATAACAAAATTTGGGACCAAAACATTTTTATGGCTTACATTCAACTAACACTGTGGAATATTTGGAAAGCAAAAATGAAAATGTTACACGAAAACAATAATATACAACCAAAAGAGGTTATTTTTAATATTCTTACAGGTATGAAAGATCTATTCGGACCAGAATGGATACAAATACCTCAGTCTAGACCACCAAACCCAAGACCGGATGACACTGAGCCCTGGAACACTGAAGAAATCTGGGACACTCGGTTTATTTATACATGTGATGCATCAATTAAATCCACAGGTGAGCTTGGCGGAATTGGAATCGTAAAACAGGATAATCAAACTGGTCACAGAGTGACATTCTCTAAACCCATCTGGACGGATTCAGCCGCAGAAGGAGAAGCCATGGCGGTCTTTGAAGCTACTCAACTCAGAATGGCCCACCCGGAGAGTAAGACTGTAATCTGTTCAGATAAACTTGATTTAATTCCAGGCATCAAGTCGTTTCCAGACGCGTTCTGGAAAGTTCGACCATTTGTCAAGCGGATCAGACAGATGGCTGACAACCATCAACACTTGGTTTTCAGACATCTACCGCGAAGACTGAACGGGTTAGCGGACAGAGCAGCTCGGAGTTCTAGGCAAGCGGCGAGCATCCCGACTGAGGGTCGTGGGTTGCACTACTCGTTTACGCGATTAGGAATAGGTTGACATGGTGTATTCCTGTAATAACTATGACAGATTGTAACGATCGACCAAAAAAAAATTAATTTTATCTGTAGTACATAATTTTGTTTACTTGGAATTTTTTTTTACTTGGATCAACTGATCACTTCATACATTCGGTATCCGATAGTAACATTGGTATATACCTTCAAATAGGGAAGTATGTATACATATTAAGTTCCCTAAGCTAAATTTATGGATGAATGATAACAACAAATTAGTTTTTAACTAATACTTTATCCGTCCATTTTTATTTGTCCTTCTTTCTAAAAGAAGGTGTCCAACAATATTTGTCCCTTTTATATTATTAAGACATTTTTTCTCCTATTTTTTCAATATCACCTCTAGTTAATTAGTTAAAAGCAATGGTGCATTAAATGACATTCTATTTAATGAATAAGGGTAATATAGTAAAGATGGAGTGTATTTGATGTCTTTTTTAATCTTTGTATCATAAAAAGTAGGACAAATAAAAATGGACGGAGAGAGTACAACATACTCCCTCCATTCCATAATAATTGACGCTTTGGCCAAAATAATTTGTTCCACAATACAAATCAAATGATCTTTTTCCTATTTTATTCTTCTTTTAAATTTTTTTAATACTTAATCATTAATTTTCTTTCTCTTAAAAGTAGGGATATCTTAGTAATTTTAACTAAACTTTCCCTACTTTTTAGGTTCCTTAATATATGTGAAAAACTGTAAAACGAGATCGATAGTTGGCCTAGTGGTTAGGCTACTCCGCAGAGACTAAGAGGTCCTGGGATCAAATCTCATTGGAGTCGAAATGACTCTGAGTCCAAATGACTCCGAGTCTAAAGTGGCTCTCTCATGTACTAAAAAAAAAACTCTAAAACATCATATATTAAGGAATGAAGGGAGTAGTTTAAAATTCATTTCACGCCCCTAAATAGTTCTGTAACTTTAATTGAAGTAATGCATACATGCATCGTTCTCGTATCATTTTTAAGATTTGCTACGAAGTAATTGAATTTTGCCAATTTTCAAAAGCCACACTAGGTAAAAGCTGTATTGGATGAAGTACTCTAATTTATGGTTTCAGCCAAAAATAAGATTTAAAACTATAGCTTAATAACGTATTACCTAATCCACAAATAAACTACTAATTCATCTTCATATTGCTTAGAAGGAAAACCTTCTCTTTTCCACTCTTTTTTTTAATACATGGATATTTGAGCCATCTTTCACACACCACGACTAATATCATAAGAAATATACACGTCTCTCCATATATATTCCTACATAAATAAGAAGTAAGTTACTCATGTTCAAGAAAGAAATTCAAAACTTGTTTTGACAAAAAAAAAATCAAAACTTGTACCTACCTCCCTACCTCTTTTAAGAAGGAAAGAAATTAAAAAGTTTTAGCCAGTTGAATTACCTCCAACCGATTTCTCTTTTCTACTCCTTCCTAATAGGGGTGAGCACAGTTCGGTTCGACTCGGTTTTTCGCCGTAACCGAAACCGAATGATTCGGTTTTTAAAGGTGACGGTACCAAACAGAACGGTTTTTATCGGTTCGTTTTATCGATTTTCGGTTTGCTATATATTCGGTTCGGTTTTCCCCGGTTTTGGTATGTGTTTAAATCGATAGTTGGATAGATTTCAAGGGCTTTTACATGAGAGATTTTATTTTCTAACAAATTCATATATGAAGTATTTGATTCTCATGTTATTGACTCATGTAGAAAATTGCATTTTTAGAACTCAAATATTATGTATTATTCGTAAACAAATAATTTCAAAGGAATATTTATACAAATTAATGTATAATTTAACTTCAACAAATATTAATAAAAGAAGGATCTTTTAAAATAGAGCCAATTATAGATTAATGGCTATTAAAAAACTTATTTAGAAAAAGGTACCTACAATAAGATACTTTATAGAAAACAGTCTCATCCCAAACTACCCTTATAATTAATAATTAAAAAAAAGAAAAAAGAAATAAAAAAAACAAAACAAAAGCTAATAAACACACGCGCGCGTCCGTGAATTTTTGTTTAAAATCATCATAACTTGCTCTAGAAAAATCAAAAATCTATATATTTGGATAAATCAAATTAATATTTACGTCTATGAATTTTTTTGATTTTTTTAAATTTTTTTTCGCAGACTGCGAAAAAGAATCACTATTTCAAACAATGAATTTCATGTCTGCGAAAAAAAAATTAAAAAAACAAAAAAAACCAAAAAGATTAAAAAAATCCAAAAAAATCATAGACGTAAATATTAATTTTCTTTATCCAAAAATGCAAATTTTTTATTTTTCTGATTTTTTTTTGAATTAGTTATGACGATTTTAAAAAAATTTCACGGACGCACGCGTGTTTGATGGAATTTGTAGTGGTAGGTGGTGGTGATGGTGGTTGTGGTTGTGGTTGTTGTGGTGGTGGTGCTTGCTGTGGTGGTAGTTGTGGTGGTTGTAGTGGTGATTAAATACATGGTGGTGGTGGTACCCTATTATTTGTTTAATATTTAAAAATTAATATTGTATTAAAATAAAATAATATATTTAATAATAAGGGTAGTAAAGGTATGAAAGAATATAAAGGGGGTGTTTTCTATAAATAATTACTTTATTAGGCATTTTTTATAAAATAAATTATTGAAGGCTTAAAAAAATAATTAGAGAGGTTAATGATGATATTATCAACAATAACCTCTTTAAAATATATTGACTAATGGCTTATGTAAAGATATATTGCATATTATGACATTTTTAGGGGTCGTGCATGTCATATATGAACATTCTTGTTTTTAAAATTTACTCAATTTTCTATCCCATTGTCATAATCTCTTGAATAATAAAAATTAAATTCAAGAATGTCTTAGTTTTCGTATTTTTTTCGGTTCGATTTTTCGGTTTTTTAAAACGTTTACACCGAACCGAACGGTTTTGTCGATTTTTTCGGTTCAGTTTTTTTGATTTTTTGGATCGGTTTGGTTTTTCGATTTTTTTCTCACCCCTACTTCCTAATGTGAAGGGTGTCACACTCGTATATCATAAGTCCTTGGTATGTGTTAACTCCAAGTTAATTTAATACAGGGTGAATGCCCAATAAGCACCTGCCACCTTAGCCACTTGCCCATAAAAGGCACTTAAGGTAAATATACCTTGATGCCCTTACTGTTGTCTACTGCCGTCTGCTGCTGCCGCCAAGGGCGAGTAATGAGAATGTTTCCCAGCACTCGTGCAAGTACACTTTTGTACTTGTGGGCTAATGTTGAGTAATGTGAATGTTTCTCAGCACTCGTGAAAGTACACTTTTGTACTTGTGGGCTAATGTTGAGTAATGGGAATGTTTCCCAGCACTCGTGCAAGTACATTTTTGTACTTGTAGGCTAATGTTGAGTAATGGGAATGTTTCTCAGCACTCGTGCAAGTACACTTTTGTACTGACTGCTGCTGCCAAGGGTGAAAGAGATAGAGATGAAAGAGAAAGAGAGAGACAGAGTAGATATATATTAACTTAATGTATACGAACTAACGACTAATAAACGGACGGCGACTGGGGTGAGGGGGTAAAATAGGAAAGAAAAAAAAAGTGTCTTTTATGGGCAAGAGGAAAGCGACGGGGGTGAGGAGGCATTAATTCTGATTTGAGGTGTTTCTTGGGTAATAATCCTTTAATATATTCTAGGTGTCTAAAATAAATTTTAAAAAAGAAGTTTTAAAAAAAAATTGCAAATACATTAATAAAATAAAAAAATTTATAGTATAATAAAGAAACTAATTAAATAAGTTTTAATAAAAAAATTTGTTCGTATTCTATTTTTGTCTAACTAATTATATTTTGCCTTAAAAAAACTAATTATATTCGGCAAAAAAGTCATCAAGTTATAATTTTATTAAATATTTTTTTTAAAAATAAAAAAACAACCTAACATTTTTTTTGATTTAAATTAGACGAAAACTAGATCTTTTAAAATTGAAAGAAAAGACTTATATTTGAAGAGGCTTTAAAAATTATAAGAATTGAAAGAAATCCAAAGCTATGATTTTCTTAACTTTGCCCCAAAACTTACCTTAATTTTAAATTAGTTAACAAATATTATTTATTGTCAAAATTAATATTTTTATCTTTTATAAAAGATTAACGATTAAAAAATACTTTAAATTAGAATTAATTATTTTCATCTCAACTATTAATTTTTTGTCCATAAAAAACTACATATATTTTGCTTTTTTCTTTTCTTTCTTATAAAAAAAAGTTACTTGAGTTATCAGAAGTTTCCTAAAACTCAGATTTAAATTATCGGAAGTTTCCTAAAATTCATATTTGAGTTTTAAAAAGTTTTCTAATTCACTTTCTTTAAAGAAAAAGAATACTTTTTATGGGCCAGCTATGGAAGATGGCAGATGTTTGTTAGACCTTTTTATAAATTGAAATATTAGTATGATCTCGATGCTAAAATTAAATTTATTAGATAATTATGAAGTTATTTTAAGATTAATTCTTTACTTAATTATTCTTTTTTCTTTTCTAGAATTAGATCATATTATTCCATCAAAACGGAAAGATTACAACACCAAACAAAACATGAAATATAGATATAACAAACAAATTAAGATATTTAAGAGACAAACTAATACCGTAATTCAACTTCATTTTTATAACCAGTTCATACTCTGGCAATTAAAATTTTTTCTCTTATCAACCAACATAATTGAGATAATATCGGGGATATACAACCCCAATATCGAATGAAAGATCTCAATCATGAATAATAATCGTCACCAACAAAATTTATGACCTACGTCAGTGTAAACCACCACCATTACTCCAACACACCCACCAACAGTGGGATTTGAAACCCATAAGACAAGAGAAACATGAGATTATCTCTGTACTTACTAACTACAAATCTATGTCATCCAAACAAAGCTAAGGTAGTAGATAGATATAGTCTAAATGAACATCGATCTTGACCAAAAAACTCAAACCAGCATTATCCATCACTACTACGGTTAAATGTATTAGCGACCTCCAAAGCGGTTAGTAGAGGTTCGTATAATGGTCACATAAGACATGTACTTTTAGCGACCTCTAGTGATCTCCAGAGTTTGGTCGCTAGTGTTAGATCGTTAGAGATAGCTTTTTGCGACACAACGTAATCAATGCCGACACCACCTTTAATGGCCACCCAGTGGTCGTTAATGACTTAACATTCGGCGACCACTTGGTGGTCAGTGAAAGTCTCTTGAAAAAGCGACCACTTGTTAATCTATATTGACCATCTAGTGGTCGGTAAAAGTTCATACAATTAGTGACCAATTGGAGGTCGTGAAAGGTCACATTTATCTAGCGACCACTATTGCGGTCGCTAAAAGTTATTTTATTTAGCTACCACTTTTCCGGTCGGTAAAAGATTTTTATTTGGAAAAATGAAAAAAAAATACATTACACAAATAGAATTAAATTGGAAAAAAAAATTACAAACGAATTAATTAGTCGCAAAAATAAATTATAAAAATAAATAGTCAAAAAAATTACACAATGAAATCGTCGAATAGAAACAGTATAAAACAAAGTCGTGATAATTATACAGACATGTTGGGGATTAAATCAGGGGGAGAGAGTTCGACCAAGGGACTAAGTCTCATCAAGAGCAGACTCATATCTAAGTGATCGGCATGTATGCGGATCTCTCAGATGACATCGCATGCGGTGGAGTAGTGGGGAAGATATTCAACGATAACATTTGTTGCGTTTGGCTTAGCCAATTGATGTGCTCAACCATCTTCATAAAACACTCGGTATTTAAGGGCAGATTAAATAGTATGGCTCCAGTATTTCCAGCATAATCTTGATCTGATCCTCAAGATCGGGCTGCTCGGAGGGTATATTTATTCATGTACTCGATTACCGTCTCCCATCCATCGACCCATCCATTTCGGCACCACATACATATCTAAATTCCAGGCCTGGATCTGAGTTGACTAGAAACAATAAGTCAACCTCTTGGTTTTCAATAATTTTGCGTGTGGCCCATATGGCCCCTTTCCACCCCGATCACCGTTTGAATTGGGTCTTGCTATGCCAATGAGGGCATGGATGAAGTCCCTGACGCTTATCCCTGCGTATCTTTCGGTGGATCGAACCTCATCCGCTAATAAATCAGTTATATAAAGTCGATATAAATGTAAGTAAAAAATAATATTTATTGAACAATAAGTGAATTCGGACTTACTTTGCATTGGTGGAAGCTCTTATCCCTCCAATATTCCGACTTCATCAACCCAATTTTGTTGTAATGATCCACTATCTTGGATTCTTCTTCTTCTTTACAATTGAGGGTGTAGGTGTCAGGGTGTCATCTGTCAATGTCTCTAAGACAAAAACGTCGGGATCCTCCATGACGTTTGATAAAATAACAAATCATGATATAAAAATATAAATATCATTTATGCAAATAAAACAATAAAAAATATGAGAAACATTACCTTCTCCATTTCGGGACAGACTGCGATAAGGTCGTCAAGCCATGACCACTTTTTGGGCATACTTCTCCCTATTTTTTCAGTACCCGATCTAGCTTGTTTAAATTAAATTAAATATAAATGTCTATGTAAAGTATTAATAACTTGTTGAAATATAAATTCACCTTAAATGTAGGAACAACCCACATCTCCATTATTAACTTCCACTCTTCTGCTGTCATATTCTCAAGAATCACACCGTCAAATATTTACTTCTTGTAGTTGGTCATCTTTTGATCACTGCATTTGGTTAAACATCTTTTGTGGACATTCTTTCTATATTAGTCCAGTTCGGTTTGTGTTTCTATTACTTGATCGGAAATAACACGGCAAAAAAATTGGAAACTAATAAAAAAAGTTATCTTATAAAAAAAATGTACAAATAAGTAAGTTACTATACGATTACTCCAGATGCGATCTGTGTGTCATTAGAGTATGTATTTCCATTTAATATAATGTTTGATAATGTGATCTTGAATTGTGTTTCCTACCACCTATGTCATATAGTTCCCCGTGACCCCAACGGGGTTCTACGTGTCATCTTTGGCTTAAAATTCAACTGTCTAAACACCCCCAAATTTTTCCTTTGCCTTCTCCATTGATCGAAGAATGCTCTTGCCACCTACTCTGCTAATCTGCTCCCATGAAAACTAATCTCGTTAAATAAACAAATAAGCAAGTACATTTCACCTTTGTTGTCACATCCTATACTGAACCAGTAGAACCCCGTGGCCGTGGTGGGTCTGTCCCTCACAATCTCTGTCGTGTCTGCAAGGCATGACATCAGCCATAATAATATGCCGCTCAAGTAAGTATTCAAGTAAAATCTTCAAGGCCAAAGTGTAGTTTTTATATTGTCTAGGTACCTATAGGTATTTTTACTGTTTAGGGACCTAAAATAAATTATTTTAATATCTAAGAACTTGATTGCAAGTATTTCAAATTTTAGGGACTAAATAGTAAATTATTTTAAAATGCAGGGACTTATTTAGAATTATTCTATTTTTTAGGGACTAAATTGCAAGTATTATAAAATTTAGGGAATAAATTATAAACTATTTTAAAATTTAGGAACTTATTAGATTTTAATAAAACTTAAGGTTTAAATCTAAATTATCTTTAGAACCCTTATACTTTCAGAATTTGCACATTAAATCCTTAAGTAGTTAAAGAAGTCCAAATGTAATCAAAATTGGAAGATTACAAAAATACCCAAAGACCTATTAATTAATTACTTTAATTATATAGACCATTTAATTATTATATTTTCATTATTTATTATAATAATATTTATTTATTTATTTTCTTTCACCACCACCCCCACTACCACCCCACCCCCACTCCCACCCTTCACCACCACTACCACCCCACCCCCACCCCACCACCATCCACACCCACTCACCCCCACAACCACCCCACATCCCCACCACCAATCACCACCGACTAATTCATCACATGCGCGCGTCCATGAATTTCTTTTAAAAATTCATAACTAATTCTAAAAAGATTGTAAAAATAAAAAATTTGCATTTTTGGACGAGACAAATTAATATTTACGTCTATGAATTTTTTTGAATGTATTTATTTTAAATTTTTTTAATCTCGATAATCCGTTTTATGTGTTGTTATAACACACAAAAAACAGATTTTTCAAATACCACAACACGCGCTCTTTCGTGATTTTTTTTATAAAAAATCATAATTAAATACAAAAAAATCAGAAAAATTAAAAAATTGTATTTTTTGACGGGGCAAGTTCATATCTACATTAGAGATTTTTTTTTTGATTTTTTTGATTTATAAATTTCAATATTCAGATTTGTGTGATATATATTTATGTATTCCTGTAACTCACAAAATTATAAAATCAATCTAAAGCATTCTCTTCTTTAACAAAATCGTTTTTCTCTTTATTAGTCACATATACAATATTTTTACTCGTTTGTAACTATCTTGATGTATTAACTTTTTGTCCAACCCGTTTTTGTTATTTTGTGTGTTGTTATATTACACAAAACAACCATTTGTGTATTACAGTAACACACAAAAGAACCATACTAAACGCTAAACTCTAAAAATATATGTCTAAGATACACATAGATCACATAGAAAGGAATGTAAGACAAACACAAGTGTGTAAGTCAATTTGTGTGATGCTGCAAGTCGCAAGAAACAAATTGTGTGATGCAGAATCACGTATAATCAAAATTATTTGTTGATCAACCCATAGTTACGAAGGTGGTGTGTTTAAGTACGACACAAATGTTTAATTGGGAATGAGCTTGATGGGAAGAGTAAAGGTAAATTTGTGTGTTGTTGTAATACACAAATAATTGTTTTGTGTATTACTACAACACACAATATAACAAAAGATTGATGGACTAAAAGATAATATATCAATATATTAAGAACAAGTAAAAAAGGATATATGCGATTAATAAAGAGAAAAAAATAATTTTGTTAAAGAAGGTGATTGATTATATGATTTTGTGTGTTACATGAACAAATAAATATATTTTTATGTATTGCAGGAATACATAAACGGAATATCAAAATTAAAAAATTAAAAAACTAAAAAATCTAAAAAATTCAAAAAAAAAATCAAAAAACATTTATAGACGTAAATATTAATTTGAGTCCAAAAATTTAATTCTTTTATTTTTTTGATTTTTTTAGAATTAGTTATGCATATTTATTTTAAAAAAAAAATTACGGACGCGCGCGTGTGATTAACTTAGTTATTAGTGATTGGTTTAGTTGGAAATTAATATCTTTAACTTGTAAGTAAGTAGGAAGTCAAAACCTCCTTCCTTTTTTTGGGAATGAAAAGTATAAGGGTAAAAATGTAGGCTAAATATGCAAAAAATGATCAATTGGGAATTAAGTTTTTAATAAGTGAGTAAGTAGAGAGTAATTTGCTTTTTCCTTTATTTTGGGAATGAAACTTGTGGAATTGTAATTAATTTGGAATTATCCTAAGAAAAAAGGACTTTTTTGTAATTTAAAAAAATTTATAATACTAAAATGTAATAACTATAAAAAAAGGACTATTTTTCAATTTAAAAAAATATTTAAAACATATTAAGGACTAAGAGTAATTATTTATTTATTTCACAAAATTGACTAATAATTTATTTATTTTAATACAGATTGTAAATGGATTGAGAATAGTAATAATTTGTTTTATTGTATTTATTTTATATTAATCTAATTTGGTGATGTAATATTTTTATTGTATTTATTCTATATTTATTTAATGTGGTGATGTATTATTTTTATTGTATTTATTTTATATTTATTTAATTTGGTGATGTATTGTTTTTTATTAATTCATTGGTTGTAATATTTAATTGTCTAGTTATTTAAATGTAATATTTATTTATTTCTCAACGTATTGTAATAATTTTTTTTAGTTTTATTTTTCTTTTCGATTATGTATTTTTATTATATTTATTAAACATTTGGGATTGCAAACTAGATGGGTGATGTGTTGGCTAGGAACCATGATTGGGATGGTGAGGGAAATGATCTGTAACGCAATCCAAACCAAAACTTGTCAAACTGTAACACCCAATAGGGTATAATTTTTTTTACCATACTTGTTTTTTAAAAAGTGTACATTAATTAAATGTGATTTGAAACTAGAAAAAGTAAATAGAAAGCCGAGGGGGACCGCATCCTTAAAAACTACCCTTAGGGCATTAAAGGCCGTCGGATCCTTTACCTGTTGATTTTTGCATACTCGGCAACAATTGGAATACCTCCGGTGAATACGGGAAAAATGTAAGCCAAGTGATCGGGATAACGGTTCGGGAGAAAATACAGCCTTATTACAAATCATGGGAAAAAGTGCCTCAAACCGAGAACAATGCAGTTATTGAACAATTATCCGTAATACTTAAACTTATTTTAAATTATAATACCCAGGATAATTTATTTGTTTTATTTACTTTTAATATGTTGAATATATAATTTTTATGACATAAGAACTGGAGAAAAAGAACAGATTGGAAAGATATTGCCAATAATCTCAGTGCTAGCATGCGATTTAGATATAAGGACTACAAACATAAAGTGAGGAAGCACTATTACTTATTGGGGAACAAACTGAGTGACTTGTCTGATGAGATTTGGGGGAAATGTTGTAAGCTTTGGGGATCGGCTGCTGCGAGGGTAACTAAGTATTACTTTATTTATTTGACTATATTACTTAATATTATTAATCTTATGATTAGAAATCCAACACCAAGCTAAGAAAAATAGAGAAAATCGAAGGAAGCTAAAGAACCCAAGTGGGGCAGGATCTCGAAAATATTCCCGAACTAGGGATATAATTTACGAGGTAGAATATATTTTTATAAGTTTTAAAATTATTTAATAAAATAATTGAATTATAAAATGGAACATGCCAAGTTAAAGACGACCCCAGATGGCACGATGGTGGTGACCGATAACTCCACTCAGGAACAAGTCCCTATTCCACAAATGAGTGGTTTTTTGATGTTGTAGGCCGGAATAAGAAGACTAAACAGTGGAGGACGAGTTACTACAAGAATGCGGATATAAGTATATCTTAAAAATAAATATTTAATTATAATTTTATTAATTATTTGTCTTTAATATTAATTTTCTTAATTATGTCTTAAATGAAACAAAAAGCTTTAAAGAGAAGGCTGAAAGAGAAAGTGACCCAGACTCAAACGGGGTCCACCTGAAGGTCGTGACTTGACGCTCAAGGAGCAGTTAGATGCGGTGAAGGAAGCGGCCAAGGAGGGTATGGGCTCGCCAAAAACGAGTTGGACGCCAGGTATGGGCCAACCAATAAAGAAGAAGCGTGTCTCGGGTCCTTCAACTACCCCAACCCAAGACGAGCACAACACGAATATGGTGGCAGTTGTGAATGAGTTTCAGGTAGCCCAAGGACTTCCACCATATATGCCTCCTACTTCAGCCTCTACTAGCACAATTCCTCCAATTTACTCTCAGGCCGCTGTGACCAACGCGACAGAGTGGGTTAATCAGTTGAGGGCACAGTCGGGTTTGACCCCTGTCACTCCTACGCCACAAAACCTTACTACTCAATCTTCAGCAGCTGGTACATCTGGGAGCCGAGATGAAGAATATGATGAGGTTGATGAAGGAAATGATTCTAGAGATGATGATGAAAGTAACTCATTTGGGTTATTTTGGTTATTTGATTGTTATTTTGTTTGTTTATCCTATTTTGACTATGTTTGACTTTTGGTTTGACTTTTGTTGGATTTGGTTTGACTTTGAATATCGATGCATTAATATATCATTTGTATTTTAATTAATTATTTATATTTTATTGGTATTTTGAATTATTAATTCTTTTTATTAATTAATGCAGATAATTTAATTCAAAAACATAATATTAATTTTTTTTTAAAATAAAATAAAGTCATTCGCGACTACATATAGTCGCCAATGTCAAAGTGAAGTAGTCGCTAGTTTGTCATCTCTAGCGACTACAACAATAGTTGCCAATGATGACTTATTAACGACTACATATTACTTACCAATGAGGTAAAGTGCAGACATGAATGACATTAATTAACGACTACTATGTAGTGGGCATTGATACTAAATAACGACTACATAACGTCGTCGTAAATAGTAGGTGCAACTAACAGCTACATCTGTAGTCGTTAATGTTACATGATTATTAATGACTACCTATGTGCATTAGCCGCTAAAGATACACTTTAGCGATTATTTTTCAACGACTAATTATTAAGTAGTCGCGAATGTGAAAATCTAGCTTTAGCGACTATTTTTTCCACCAAATGCGACTACATATGTAGTCGCAAAAGAAGGAACGCGGTGTAGTTATGATCACTGGATTTGCCATGGAGATTCTTGCTTCATCCAATTTTGAAGATGCATGAGGCTAAGGTGTTGAGGAGTTCTCTCCAATATTTGTTATAGACAAGCCTACTTTGCATCAAAATTGAGTCTGATGCTGAAACTGTTTTTAGCGCCATATACTTATCAAGCAGAAAATGTCCTTGAAATGATAAAGCTATCCTTGATGATATTAGAAATATAGCCAACACCTACAATAATATTCATATTTATATAATTAAAAGAATAGCGAATAAAGTTGTATATTAGATGGCGAAAACTTTTTCTAATTTTATTCTTCCCTTGGTTGGTTATGTAATATTGTTTTTGAGTTAATTACTCTTTTGTGTAATGGTATTGCCGGTTTTGAGGCTACGGGTTTGGGTTAAAGCACCGTAGCCCGATCTTTTTTAATATAGGTCCCTTTTGATTAAAAAAATATGTTAGAGTGCAATTGAAGATCTTGAACGTGTGAAGCAAGTCCAGATACTCAACGTCAAAAGTCAAACGCTACATACAGCCACACGTGGGGCAAGCCAGCTTTCATATATAGAGGTGCCATTTTCTCTTCTGCTTTAATTAGACTACATAAACAACTTGCCTTCTAAGCATTCCCTTTGTAGTCTCTTCTTCTTCCCTCTTAAAACTCTCTTTTCGTCTTTCAGCATCACAGCATATATACCGATATTTTCATGTCCAGAGGAAGGTAAGAACATCAAAATTTAAACTAATTCAAAACATAGTGTATTGGATTTTAGATTAATTGATTATTGACGATGTTAATAATTAATTTTGACAGGGAGAGATTAGATGAGATAGCAGCAAAGAAGTTAAAGAGAGATTATGATGATGATAATATAATGATGATGATGTTAGGTTTACCAACAGGTGGAGGTGGAAGTTGCAGGTTAAATACAGTAACACCTTGTGCAGCATGTAAGCTGTTAAGAAGAAGATGTGGTGAAGAATGCCCATTATCTCCTTATTTTTCCCCTCATGAACCCCTCAAATTTGCAGCTGTTCACAAAATCTTTGGTGCTAGCAATGTTTCCAAGTTACTTACGGTAATTAATTAATTAATTAATTAAACCCTAGCTATTCTTCAATATCATGAATATACAAGGAAGACCAATATCTAGTGCAATCAATTAATTTATATTTTTGGTTTGAGTAGGAGGTGCCCGAAAGGCAAAGAGGTGATGCAGCAAATAGTTTGGTTTATGAAGCAAATGTTCGGTTAAGAGATCCAGTATATGGATGCATGGGTGCAATATCAGCTTTGCAACATCAAGTTCAATCCTTACATGCTGAGTTAAATGCAGTAAGATCTGAGATATTGAGATACAAGTATACACAATTAGAAGCTGCAAATAGGAATATCTTTACTACTGAATCTGCTTTGGTTTCTGTTACTGATCAGTTGCCACAAGCCCCTTCTACACCACCGCCACCACCACCTATACAACCTTCTATTAACGTTGTTGTTCCTTCTCCTTCTTCAACTTCGTCTTTGTACACTCCCCCTTCTAGCACTTCAAGCTACATAACTATTTCAAACAATAATATACCATTTTTTAATTAATGCTAATTAATAATTCTTATCTACTTTATCAATGTTTTTTTTGGTTGTTTTGAAGAGAGACTAGGCATCGACTAAAACGTGGGCACGTCAAAATGTCCACCGCGTTAAGGGTTGACGTGGCATGGATAGAATTTTCCGGCAGTCCAATAAGGTGGTTTGAATTTAGCATCCATATAAAACGGATCATTGCACATGAGAGGAGGAATATAAATAGTATAATGTATGCTTTAAATGAAGGTTATTGTCTGGCTACGTTTACATGTAAGTCTGTGCCAAAGATTTTTTCATTTACACAAGGGAGACAAAGAGTTGTGCATTGTTGTAGAGTAAATATATCATGGTTATAACTTATATATTAGAATACTGTAGATCCGTGATCTTCTGTATACGATGTACAATGTTCAATTAATTTAAGGTTAATGGTATTAATGGCTCTTGTAGTCTCATTGATTAATTAAGTTCAAAAATCTTCTTTGTAGAAAAATAGGTATTAGAAGCAATAATAATCACACACAAGTCTTTTGTTCAACACGGTTAGATTTAATTAACAACTGATGAGATATCCCCAAACATTAAAAACTATTACGCTCCAGGGAAAGTTCTTGATCATGAACAACCCTTCTACTCTAAATATGGTATTTTAAAACTGTTTTCTCTTTATAAATCTCAAATGATTTCCTGATTTCTTTCTATTCCATCATCTTTCTTATCATGTTCGTCAATTTCTACATACACGCATGAATGTTTGACACTTCCTCCCGTAACCAAATTTTAATCTACACGAATAATTTTAATAGTTTTACAAAATATTTATACATTTAAAAAACAAAACACACTTTAACCAATCATATTCACTATAATCCTATTAAAATATTAAAATTTATATTTTTAATAAATATTTAAAATATCAAAACACTTTATTATGAGTATCATAGTACACATAGTGCAGGACTAAAGGTGAAGTAAAATTTAGACGCAGAGGGAGTAGCATATATTACATGGTTTCCGAGGTTGTTAGGCTCCACCACACAATACGACAAAGCGTGTCTTTAAAGGCGATATCATTAGTAGGGACGACAAAAATTTGTCCCTGATAATAGACCATTAGGGACAAGCTACTTGTTTTGTTGTTATTGATATCATTGTCGACGACTCGGTTTAGTCTCTAATAAAGTTACTAGAGACGAAGTTGCTTATAATTAGAGACAACGTGCGTCGATTCTAGTGATAACGTTATTAGAAACAGATTTTTTATCATTAGGGATGATTTTTACCGGTCTCTAATGATCTTTGAAAGCTAAATTTAGATCGTCGCTAGAGATATCATCTTTAGACACGAACGTTAGGTTAGAAGCGACGAGTTTATCAAAAAGAACCCGTCGCTAAGGATAATATGTAAATTTTCGTTAAATTTAATATACGTTTGAACAATTACTTTTAGGGACGAAAGCAACTTGTTGCTAATAAGATCACTAGTTTTCATTAGAGAGGACTTGTCTCATCTCTATTGACCATGATTCAATTTTTCGATGAAAAATTAGATGGTGAAATGTATGCTACCTTTCTTTAATTTCCTTTAGGGATGACAATTGGATCTTTTGGGCCGGCAGAAAGACGTCCCTAATGTTAACTTTTATGAAAACAGGCACAAATACCCATTTTACATTTAACTCATTCATACACACAAATTCCTTCAATTGTTGTGTCGATTCTAACTCATTGCCGTCGATTATTTACACCTACTCCACAAACCTAATTAATTAGTAAGATTTAATTGATATATAAATGTTCATTTATTTAATTATTGATTAATTATTCATTTATATTTGTTTTTTTTAAATTGGTTAATTTATCCTTTTTCGAATTAATATAGTAATTGGTTGTGGATTTTGTGAAATTGAGTCCAATTTTTGAATTTAAGGATTAAACTGTGTGATTATAAATAATATTGTAATTAAGTGTAATTTTGAATAGTATACTGTAGTTACAAAAAATATAATAAGTTTGATGTAATGGGTAAATTTGACTTAGTGTTACTCTACACCTATAAACGAGTTTTTTGTCAATATAATTAAGCCTGAAATACAATTCCAAGTTCATCAACTATCCAGGGAAGTTAAAATTTAAATGGTCAGGCCCATTCGTTGTTAATAGGGTCACACCACGGAGCCATTGAAGTAAAACATCCAACCGAGCACCACACTTTCATGGTGAATGATCATCGGTTGAAGATATATCATAGATTTGAGGGATTTATAAAGGGGGAGGTCATGCAACTCATCGAAGCCGAGTGATTGTTGAGGTCACCCATCGAGCTTAACGACGTTAAAAAAAACCAATTATGGTTTACAATCCATTTCGTAGAATAGTTTATTGTTTTTGTAGTGTATATTATTAAGTTTAGTCTTTTAAAATATGTGTCTTAGTGTTTATTTTACAGCTAATGGGAGATAAGGGTTTAGTATTTTGTTGTGTAGGTGGTTAATCCATGAGTTTGGGGTGATTTGGAGAAGAAATTTGTAACTACAGTAGCTCTGGGATGCATACTGGTCCCACGACCAGCATACCGCTGCCCTCTAAAGGGTCGCAACGATTACGCCACAGTCTAAGCTCAGAAGTTTTGGAAGAAGGACTAGCTAGCCTGCCCTCTGAGCCGTATGTCGGTCCCAAACCGTGTCGTCACTCGCGCCAAAGGTTCGCGACGGTATCCAAGTCAGAAAGTTACAAGAGTTTGTCCGGCAGCCCTCTAGCATGCTTGTGAATGAAGAAGGGCGGCGACAGTATATGCCACGATATGGAGAAAAAAACATGAACAACAGCAACGACTACCTCTAGGGGCATTGCCAGTGCGCGGACAGTGTCGTCAATCGCACCCAACCATGTCATGGTCTGGGAATACGTAATACGAGACCTACTAGCCATCCAGAAACCCGATATACCTGTGCGATGGCGGCCAAGAACATGAAAATGATTCCTTAGGGTCTCTAAAATCAAGGAACCCTAATCCTAGCCTCCTTAAACTCAACAAAAACGAATATATCTATCCCAAACTCCATTGAAACACCAAGAAAGCTTGATCTAACCTTTCACAACACACCAAACCACGAACGAATTTTCCATTCATCATCACAAACACATGTAAACAACCAAATCCATTTCATAAAAACCAGGAAACACATAAGACCATCACATTTTCAAGATTTCTTCTACCACAAGTAAGTTTAAATCCTTCTCTTGGTCTTCATAAACCACCATCCAAACACCATAAAAAGGCCTTCTACACACAACAACTTCAAGAAACACCAACCATTCATAAAGTTTATTCATATTTAGTGCATCTTGGGTTGTGGGTTAGTGAAGATAACGAGAAGAACGAATGCATTAGATTACAAGAGGGAGAGACATATCATGGGGAGGAACAAAAAGTTACCTGGGCAACAATAGAGCAAAAAATTCTTATGGATGAATCGGCTGAGAAGAAACTAAAACCCGAGGTACCAACACTACTACAAATGTATAACAAGAGAAATAATATTTTGGCCATAGAAAAGAAGAAAGAACAAATTGTTAAAGATCATAGTTCTTCCTCAACTCCGCAAGAAAGTATGGATAGTTTTGACCCCAAAACTCCAACATGGGCCGTGTCATTGATAAAGAGCATTACAAAGTTAGAAGATAAGCATCACTACATTGTCATGTACCAACTGAGACAAGCGCAATAAATTGATAGAATTAAGGTGAAAATTGGGGAAGACCATGGGACCCCTTCTGATCGCGAGTTCGATGAGATGTGCTACGGATGTGTAACGTCTTCTAAACCCTCTCCTTAATTGTTTTCTATCTATTTAGTGTATAATAGTATCTTTTAATGCTTTTAGAGTCTTCGAGTCGTGGGGACACAACTTGGTTTTTGAGTGGGTTGGGTACTCGTTGTCCTCATCCCCGTTTTAGTTCTTTTACTTTCTTTCTAAAATACCATAAAAAATTTAAAAATAGTGTAGGGATGATTAGGATGTAGTGGATGTATCTATTAAGCATAAATTCTAGCGATTTAATGATTGAAAATAGTGTGGACTTGTATAATATTACAATGCATTTAGTATAAATTACATGAAACCATTAAGTAAAGGAAGAAAAGATTAATGAGCATTGCATAGAAGAAAAGTTGAATCATGGGGAGTCTTGAGCGGTGGGGTAGAATGTGAGGTTTGAACTAGTTGACAACGCGCCTAGTTTAGGAACTAAACGTGAAAAAATAACAAGGCATAGTAGTTATGAAAATGAATAAGGCATTTCTTTGATATCCATTTGAAGTCTTTAGCTTTCTAACCCGATTATAATTGAATTACTTATCTATCTTAGCCCCCTTTCTAGCATGTAGACTCTTTTGTCTATACATTATAAGCCATATCCCCTTAATTTATAGGACTTCCATATGACCTGCACTTGAATCGAAACCTTGAGACGTGTTGTCTCTAGAGCTTGAGTTTGGAGTGGTGGGTTCATCATTGGAAAGATACATTGGGTGGGAATTCTATCCATTTATATTTTGCGCGATTTTGATGATGCATAAATTGTAACCCTTTGTTGGGGTCTTAAAAAAAGAGATAGAAAAAGTTGTGAAAAAAGTGAATAAATTGAAAAAAAATGGAAATAAAGTAACCAGCAAAGTGGAATGTTTTGGAAATCAATGTGGAATTTTATTGGGTTAATCAGGGATGTTGTTCAAGAGCATCAAATTGGGTTGAGTGAGAACATAATTGAGTGTAAAATAAGCTCTAGGGAGATGTATTGTTGGTTAGTGAGGAGAGAGACAAAAGCTCACTTCACATTTTCTCAAATATACATATCTTATCGTCCTAACCCTACGTTATAACCAAAAATACCTTAGGATCTTAACTACATGGTTGAGTTAGAGTTGAATCAATTAGGGAATAGCTAGGTGGACAATTAGATGCTAGGGAGGACCTATGAACAACCTATAGCAGCCATACCGTACTAAGTGAAAAGCGCTCTTTCTTGCATTGTGAAATTAATCTGATCTTGGATTTACGATTTGTTGATTGTTTTTATATTATATGTAGATGTGTATTAATTCTTGGATATAAATATATGAAACTTGTTAGGATATTTACTTTAGGTTCATTTATTATTATCTTCTTCGTCTTTACTTAGCTTGCCAAGCTCAAATTTTAAAGCTTGTTAACATATCGAACGAGCTTTTTTCGAGCCAATCTCGAGTTATTAACGAATAATTTGTTTTTTTATAGGTTTACCAATATATTTATTGATAACTAAAACATTAATTTACAAATTATAATTTTTTAACGAGTTAACGAACGATCTCGAACAAACTCGTTTTTTAACGAACGAGTTCGGACGAGCTTCTTTCCGCGCCGAGCTCTAGCGGACCGCGAGCAGTTTGGTTCGTTCAAGCATGACTATACAATTAGGCGGTAAGTGAGGCAATTTCTTCTAGTAGTGGATGCTAGTAAACCAAAGTTAAATCTATCTTTTCAGAATTCGTAACTTATACCATTCGAGATGTGCTCCAACACTTATGGATAAATAGATAGAAACGTTCTTTCTTTGCATTTACGGTAAGCAAGTCTATTATATAGTATGCAACACTTGTTTATAAAAGGCAAATAACTTACTTTACTGACGAGCGTGATACCACTTCATGCACCCACAAAGTATTCAACTTGTTTCTACACATATACAAGCTCTAAACCAGTTATCTCTAATCTATGGAAGATAAATTTTCTTCACTAGCCAAAGAGAACCCATAAGTTTTAAGATTAAAACTAATTTACTTATCCTCTATACTCATATATGAGTAATTGTTTAATAAATATAGGAAAAATACAAAGAAATATAGAAATTTGGAGTATGAATTTCTTTGGGACTCTCTTTAAAGATATTCTTTTAAAAGTTTCATGTTTGGTGTAGAAAAGCTCCACTTTTTAGAGTCTTGAGAGCCTTTTTTAAGGAAAATTTGTTCAATGGATCTATATTGTCTATCCGCAAGTGTACGGGATTTGACCAAGTAGTAATTTGAAAGATCGAGATTCGTGTCCCAAGGGATTAGGAATGTTAATCTTGTGCTTTAATTTGGTTAAGAATAATTCGTTATGCGAATATAAACTAAATAGGAAATATGGATTGGATTACACTTAAACTACTACAAAAGTAAATGATTATATATGCAAAAACTAGATTATAAAGTGAGAGTTGAGTTTGGGTCAATTGAATTCACCTAAATTCACTAATTTGGCAATTCTATCTTATAGGGGGAAGATTAATAAGTGTACATTGATTGAGATTCAACATTAAAAATAAACCCCTCCCGGGTGATTATTGTTCTACTCTCAAGGATATGGAAGCCCTCCCAAGTGGACTAAGATACCCTCTAAGTGCTAAAAACTTATACTCACATAGCAGCTATGCATCATCTAAGATCTCCCGATTAAATAGTATAATACACTCTCAATTTACCTCGATCTACCCTTAAACCCCCCTTACCGGGTGTAATTTAAGGATAAAAGATAGTAAATCAATTGGACAAATTAATCAATCACAATTCAATATAAGGTAAAGAGAAACATGCCAACATTAATCTTAATTAAGCTAATTTGCCCCTAACTACACTAAAATGTCCAAAAGTAAATTAGGGTTTCATCAATCACCAAAATCAATTAGGGATTTAGCTCATACTTCTAGGAAAAAAAATCTAGCATGAAATAACTAAAAGAAATAAAAAGAAAAAGGAAATTACAATATTTTGGTGCGAATGATGAAACTTGAAGAAGAAGTTGAGTCCTCTTCCCAATCTCCTCTTCTCAAGGTTTAACTCCCCTTGATTTGTTGTTATGAGTTGTCTCTGGAAGAAACGAAAGAAAAATGATTTTATAGCTCCTAAATTCGTGACCCATACTATATGGGCTTGCGCCATGGGCTAAACTTATTTAAATATGGAGAATTCCTGGTTTTGTGCATGTATGTCCCCCGTAGGTCACTAAAACGATCATAACTTGACCTTCCGAACTCCGAATCGCGCTCAATTTTTTCCCACACGTTCGTCTTTCCAAAAGATTTCCAACAGTTTATAAATCAGATCCACAATCTTCTCGGATCATACTAGGTGTCGTTTCCAAGATTTCGTCTTAATCGTAAAACCTTCCTTTCTTGAACATTAAGTCAACTCTTGACTTATCGGGTTACTTTTTGGTCTTTTCACTTCCTTGGAGGCTTATCTTCACTTTTCCGAATTATTTTCTAATCCATTAGTTATTGGACCCCACGTGTTCTTATGATTTTCACCTATAAAGCACAAAACACCTCAAAATGCTCCATAAACATGAGAATCATTAACATTAGCATAAGACTCAAAATATATCAAATAAAGGGAAACTTTAAACTCAAAAACCTCCAAGAATCGTTGTCTCCAACTATTAAATATAATACCAAAAGGCGAGACATCAACACCCTCAACTTAAATCATTGTCGTCCCGATAATGTTTCCACAAGGGAGCTCAAAGCAAGTGTAAAGAAATCCAAGGATACTTCTCATAAAATCACATTTAAAATAAAATACTCACAGAACGTCAATCAAGCATGCAAATCAAATATGTTAATATATCAAGAGTATTAGTGTTGCAATGCATTAAGGGTCACATTCACCAGGCTCTAGGTGGTGGCTATAGGATGATCATTGGCCTTACCATATTTTTTTAGTGTCCGATTCACTTCCTTCCTCTCCACTAATCGTAACTTAACCACAAGTTAGGGATCTTAAGGTCTTTAAGGGTTGTAGTGTTAGGCTTAGGGACAGTATGATATATATATATATATATATATATATATATATATGTGTGTGTGTGTGTGTATATATATACAGTAAGTTTTTTGCCCTTTCCTCACTAAGCCAAACAAACAAACCTACTAAGAGCTTAAGTTTTCACTCATAGATGTTCTCACTCAATCCCAACGATGTTGGTGTCGGTTAGAATGTGATAAAATAATGATAAAATAATGATTCAACTAATCACCCTAATCAAGCACGTTACTCACTACAAGTATCACAGATCGTACGCAAGTTTTAATGATAAGTTGAATTGGTTCCTCAGAGACTACGAAAGTTTGGAAGAACTTATGCAAATATAAAGTGCAAATAAAGAAGTTAGAAGAGTAATACGCTGAAAGAAAAGACCCTGAAATATTTGTTTGGTTTTTAAGACTCTAAACAATTAACTAAATAAAGTAAAGACAGGAAAATAAATAAAGAGAAAGAAATAGTATGAGAGTTTAGCTCGAGATCTAGCAAGTAATCTCCACTAGCCTTGTGTTATAACCTATTTATGTAAGGTAAATTGTGTGATATACGATAGCCAGGATTCTATATTCTTAACATCCTTCCGGGTGGACTTAGGTGGCAACCTAAAAATTACCAGGGGACTTGGTAAGGGACCCTGGGCAAAAATTGGTGGTTAATCTCAAACCCCTAATGACTATCTAGTTAGGCAAGCCCTTCTGGATCACTACCGCACACTAGACGTTTATGTGGTGTTTCAATAATTAGACACCCCTTTCAGGTGACCATCTAACTACTATGGTAATCCTATACGTTGGCCACCGTAAGAACTACATACAATAAATCAAAGCACATAAAAACAGAGATAGCAACACAGATTTCAATTAAATGTAAAAGACATCCCAAATTCAAATAAGTATAAAATAAGTCTAGGTTTCATACTCATATGCTAATCTCAAGCTAAATAGAATTAGTTCGTACTATAGAATAAAGAAAATAAATTACAAGTTGAAGGGCTGGAAAGACATGAATGGTTGTCCAACTCCTTCTAGTCTTCTCTTCTCTTGATGCAAGCTTCCTCTTGGTCTTTTGATGATTAAGGACTTACCAAGGATTATTTCTCTAAGTTAGGAACGGATATATATATATATATATATATATATATATATATATATATATATGTGTGTGTGTGTGTGTGTGTGTGTGTGTGTGTATATGTATGTATATATATGTGTATATATATATAGGCCCTTGGTCGAAATATTGAGTAATCCCCAAGTTAAGGTGTCCCGATCTTATCAAGATTCGTATTTCTAACTTGTAGGAGAGGATAAACCTTAATATATATTTATTTCGTCATATCTACTTCACTACTTATCAGTTTTTAATGTTCTTTATATGGAAACCAACGCGTTTGAAATATCTATCTTCTTATATAAAACTCTCCTCTTAATTCCAGACCGAATTTCCGCATCAAATTAATTAGTGGACGTATGTGCAGTTTTGGCAACTTCTTTACTTTACAAGTATATCCAAACTTATCCCTTTTGACTTTGACTAAGACATTTCCTTTATTTTTCCACTTTAAATCAGTTTTTATAGGTGTAATAGCTTCCATATACCTAAGTGCTACTCAAATAACACACAAATTACGCGCAAAAACTCACAAAATAGAAAAACACCTAAAACTAGACAAGAAAGTGTAAAGTATGAATAAATGGGGAAAATCCAGAATTAAATTATTAAATAACCCTAAAATGATGTTTCAATTATAGATTAATGTATCAAAAATAGAGACACATCAGATGCATAATCAAGCATCCTTAAAATCTCAAAAATAATAAAGATAAAACCTTTTCTTTAATGAGTCATTCAAATTTCAATTGTCGGGTTCACACTTTTATCCTTTTCTTTTTCTTTTGGAAGCTAAGCATAACCGATTTTTTTTCCCTTTTTGGATGGTTGCTAACTTTATTTTTTTTTATTTTTTTTCTTTTTCTTTTCTTGAACCCGACAATTGTAACAATACAAACATACACGTGCCTCATAATGTTAGCACAAAACGAATACAAACCCAACCCATAATATCCCAATAACGTCCCACCACCCCAAAGTCAAGCTCGAAGATAGTTGATTCATTAAGCATTGCGGGTCATATGGTATAGTCCTATCATACTAAAGGATTAGGCTTGTAATGTGGCTAACAAAGTAAAAGGCTTAGGCTAAAAAGGCTCTGGTTATACAATTACATCATATGGATAAGCTAAGGGAACAAGTGTCTTTTCCAAGATCCGCCTTAGTCATTTCCCCAACTATGTGTTCTTACTAAACTATTTGTCTCGAGGTTGTAGATGAACCGGTAGTAAGGGCTCAAGGTATACACACCACTCATGTTTCACCTAAGATTAGGCTCCCTATCGTGAATTGCTAGCTAAAAACTTGACACAGATAAAGCTTATCAATACAATTAATCATGACAAAATGTGAGTACTCCCAAAGCATTGGAAAAATTAATAAAATCGGGTATCACATTCATGCTTTACACTAAATGTTTCATCATTTCAATTTTTTTGATTTTTTTCAAAAGCAATAAAGACATGAAATAGGTATGAGTGACAACAAATACCCTACCCCTAACTTAAAAGAGAATTGTGTCACCACAATTCAAAAAGACTCATTAAATCAAAAAAACTTATAAAAATGCAGTTAGCGAAATAAAATATGACACATAGAAAATGACAATAATGAAATAGAGTAAAGGAGACGTACCTTGCGAGAATCGCTCAATCCCTAAATTAGGAGTTGACCTTCTCGATCCATCTTGATTTAGGTGGGAGATCAAATCGAGTAAGAGTTCATAGGTCAATCATCTCATTCGCCTCGCTTATAGTCGCAAATCTCTTTTTATTTATTTGCATCATCTTTTCGTATCCCCCAAGTATACAATTTTAACATCAACACTCCTTAACCAATTTGAAACACCCCAAAATTTGCACAAATTAACCATTACACTTCGAAACTACTTGCCCAAAATTTTATCACAACGATTCACCATTAAACTCAACTCAAGTACACTTATACCATGATAAAATCTCGATCAACTAACTCCTAAATTTCAATAAAAATTGAAGTTTGACTTTTACAAAGCCAATCAAGTTTATTGATCCCATAATTTTTGTAAGAACCAAATTATTTCCACCTTCCATTTTCAATACCCGTAAATCAATTTTTTTTTTTTTTTGTTCAAATGCATAATAATATATAGATAGTAGAAGAGGTTACAAGGTTTAGCCTACCCCAGAGGGCTCGGCTTCATTACAAATCAAATTAGCTAACTGGGTAGGGATACAAGCACCCCAATTACCAAACAGAGTGCTAAGAAGCTCCTGTTTGGCAATCCAGTCAGCTGTCCCATTTCTACTTCTAGTTACAAAGGAAAAAGAAGGAGATGATAGTTCAGCAAAATAATAAATATTACAAACTAAGTTTTTAATTGAATGACTCAACACCGGTAACCCTGACGAAAGAGACTTCATAATAGTGGCTGAGTCATTCTCTATAATCACGCTACCAATAGGATAATTTGAAGCCATCTCTGTAGCTTTCAAGATCCCCGTGGCCTCTGCCTCTAACACCGAATCTGCCGCAATCTTCCAACTATTACCTGCTACAAATTCCCCATTAGAGTTTCTAACTAAACATGCTATTGCAGCTCCCTTATCGGAAAAAGCTGCATCACAATTAATTTTAAATTTATTTGGTGGAGGTTTTTTCCACTTATCTTTGAATTTTTTATTATGTGGAATATTATTATTAATATTTATTCCAATATCATTAATGTTATTAACTTCCTCTAACTTATCTAGAAAGTTTAAGTCGTTAGGGTTTGAGATTTTATAATATTCTTTCCAATTCTCTGTAGCTTTCCTAACTGTATTCAAAGGTTCACATTTTTTTCCATTATAGGTAAAATTATTCCTATCTTTCCATATATGCCACATTATAATGCATATAAGTTCAAAAATCCTATCATGATTATCAAACTTTTTAATAATGTTTTGTACATGATTTAAAATCCAAAGTTCTACATTTAAAGTAGTATCATTATCAGTTTTTAAATTCAAAGGGCTAATAAACCATACACTTTTTGCCCAAGGGCATCTGAAAAGCATATGTTCCACTGTTTCAATATTATTATCACAAATTTTACAAATATTATCTTTTGCACATTTCCTTTTAAAAAGGTTATCTCCTGTAGATAAAAGGTTTTTTATAGTTCTCCACATGAAATTTCTTATTTTTGTTTGGGTTTCCATTTTCCAAATAAGTTTCCAAATTTTTTTATCCCTAGTATTAGAAGTTGTAGGGTTATTCATATTTTTAATGTTTTGGAGAGTAGTTTCATCCTCTTTTAGTTTATGATAAGTTTCCTTAACTGTATAAGTGCCATCTTTACAGTAATCTATACTAAATTGATCTTTACATAGAAGTTTAGGTATTACCATTCTTTCTATTTTTTCTTTAATTTCTTTGGGGTAAATAAGATTTAAGAGTTCAATATCCCAAGATTTATCCTCTTTAATAAGTTGGTTAACCCAAGTTAGGTTAGAATTTTTAGGTTGGATAGGTATTTTAATGTCACATATCCAATTATGTTTATACATATTAATATTCTTTCCATCACCTAATTTCCATTTAATATTATTTTTAAATGTATCTCTACCTATTAGTAAGCTTCTCCATCCCCATGAGGGTGAGCTTCCTAATTTTGCTTCAAAGAAATTACAATTATTAAAATATTTTCCTTTAAGGAGTCTATAAAGAAGAGAGTCTTCTTTATTTATTAGGTTCCAAGCTTGTTTTCCTAAAAGAGCTTTATTCATTAGGTGTATATCTCTGAATCCTAATCCACCTTCAAATTTTGATCTAGTGAGTATATCCCAATTAGCCCAATGTATTCTTTTTTTCCCTTTATCACCCCACCAGAATTGGGCTATAATTGAATGGATTTTATTTATAATATTTTTTGGAAAAATAAAATTTGACATAAAGTAGTTAGGAAGACTTTGAATAACTGCTTTTATTAAGATTTCCTTCCCTCCTTCTGACAGGAATAGGGTTTTCCAATTTTCAAATCTATTTAAGATTCTGTCAATTAAAAATTGAAGATCTTTGGATTTTGATCTACTCCATTCAGTAGGCATTCCTAGATAAGTACCTAGGTTATTTGTTTTTTTCATGTTTAATCTTTGGGTTATTATATTTTGTATGAGAAGTGGAGTGTTTGGGCTAAAAATAACTCCACATTTATTAAGGTTTAGACATAAACCAGTTGCATTTTTATATTTGTTCATAACATCATTAAAGGATTGTATTTCAACATTATCAGCATTTAGGAAGAAAAGACTGTCATCTGCAAAGAGTAAATGAGTTATATCTGGGCAGCTATTTCCAATTTTAATTCCATTGAGAATGTTTTTCTCTTTTTTATCTCTAATCAAATCATTTAGAGTTTGTGAAATTAGATGGCCAAAGGTACTCATGTGTCCATCTAGTATTAAATTTTCATGAAAGAATAGGCGACTCTCCTTACACTCATTGCATCAAGAAAATGATTTGCCTCATCACGTAAAAATTGAATCAAATGGGGGTACTACTTGTATGATTCCTCCAGCAATTTTCTTGAAGTTTGGTTGATTAACCATGGTCCAAAAGTAACGTTCAACCTGTGGAAACTTTGAGAGCTCGAACGGGGGGATTAGTTGATTGGTTGGGCCTGGGCTTGAACGAATTGGAAATGGACTGTGATGTTTGAATGTTGTAAAGCGCTGCTGTTGTACATAAGTTGGATCAGAGGTTCGCTGCTGAGTCGCGGAGGTCTTCTCGAACAGAGTTGCTGCTTTGAGGGGTGGTGGTGTGGTGTTGGATCGGAGACGGCAAAATAGGCTAGTCGATGCTGTCTCTTGGAGATCGGCCTGGGCATGATGTAACCACACTCCCGTGTACATCTATCATGGTTTGACTAGTGGATAAGAATGGACGTCCCAGTATAATAGGTGTGTTTTCATTTGCATCACACTCAAGAATAATAAAATCTGCGGGTATTATGAGATTACCTACTTTGACCAACACGTTCTCGATTCCCAACTTATCAAACACACTATTGGGCATAAGATTAATTCTTTCCCCCAAATCACATAGAGCTTCTCCTTCAAATGTAACACCAATCATAATCGGAAGAATAAAACTACCCAGATTCTTAAGCTTAGACGGTATCTTCTTTTTCCACTTAAAAGTGACCTCATCCTTTAATGCCACAGTCTCGAATTACTCAAACTTATTCTTCTTGGAGAGTGTCTCCTTGAAGAATCTCAATTATTTTGGTATTTTCTTTATCGCTTCGAGTAGAGGAAGGTTAATTTTCAACTGGCTTAACATCTCAATAGATTTTTATACTCCGAAGTATCATTATTTGATGTTATTCTCGATGGAAATGGTGGTGGTATCTAGATTCTTTTGGAGGAGTTTTAACTTTCTTTTCCTCTTGCACCTTTGGTGCTTCAACCGAGTTATCAACCACTTCTTCTTCTTCCTCATCATCGACCCAATCCTCTATAATAACCTCATCTAAATTCGGCTTTTGAGACTCTTTCTCATTGGTGAGCACTTTTTTTGAAGTTAAACGAGAATCTTCACTTGTCACTATTGGTGGTGGGGCCAATAATTTCCCACTTCGAAGCTCAATGATATTGCACGATTCCATATTCCGATCAACATCCTTGCCTTGAGTGATCCTCGGGGGTTGATCTTTTTGTCGATCTTGAAAGGATTTGGTAAGTTGAGACATTTGTTGCTTTAAGATATTCAATGTTGCCCCATGTGAGTTAAGAGTCTCATTGGTTTAAACCATTTTCTCACACATAACATTTACAAATTTGATGATTGATATTTCTAACTTACGTTTACCTTATTTTGGACATGATGGGAGATCCTTTTGAGCTAAAATATCCTCATAAGAGGGAGTCAGATTGGTGTAGTTCCCAAAATATTTCCCACCTTGGTTTTGAATTTGTGAAGGCATCACTTGATATTGGTTTTGTTGAGGCCGAGCTTGAAATTGATTTTCGGCCCCACTCCGATTTGTCCATTGAAAACCCGGATGGTATTTCCCTTCCCTTGAAATTGGTTACCTTGGTTGTGATAATTTTGACCACCTCGATAACCAATACGACTTTCTATGTAAAACACCAATTCCTGATTTCCGCTACACTCTTCCCACAAATGCTCTCCATTTCTACACACTTGACACATCACAGCTTCTTGTACACCTTGAACACTAGCTTGTGCATCTTGATTTCCATTCAAAGCCATAATTTTTAGTTGATGTTTGATAGTTGCTAATTTCGTATTTATTGCCATCTCGGAATCAACTCGGAGAGTATCTCGATTCGATCCATGTACGGGTGCTCTAGAAGGTTGCCAACTCATGTCATTCTTCACGATTCGATCTGTCACCACAAATGCTTGATTCTAAGGCACCATCATAAATCCCCCTCCACAAATAGCATCAAGCTTCTCCATTTGAGGAGCATCAAGACTTTTGTAATACATGGCAAGTTGCATATCTGTATTATATCTATGATTCGGGCAATTCTTCAAAAGAGTTAGAAAACGAGTCCATGTTTCACCAAGAGATTCACCTTGATGTTTTTTGAATGTAGCAAGATCCGGTTGCGCCTTGGCTCGCATGCTATGTGGATTATATTGATCGAAAAATGAGTTTTTGATTTGATTCCAATAATTTAGATTTCCGGGTGGTTGAAGATCTAACCACTCACTAGCACCCCCCGATCAAAAAGAAGGGAATCATGTATTGATACATTTGTTCCTTTGTGACTCCTTGGGTCAAATACGCATCACAAATTTGCTGGAACTTTTGCATCGCTCTCACGGGATCTTCATGTGCCTCTCCACTATAATTTTCATTATTCGAAAATTGATTCAACATACCCGAATCGGGTTTAAACCTTGCGGCTTGAATCTCAGGTGGGCGGATCCCAACTGGGGGCAAATGAAATTGGAAATCTTAACCCGGTGGTTGCATATACATAGGACCTTGGTACTGAAACCTAAATCCTCCTTGATTCATTTGAGGGGGATAATTGTTGTTGTTGAAGCCCTCAAATCTAACTTGTTGTTGTATACCTTGTTGAAGTTGATTAATTTGGAGCCCACCTTGTTGTTGAAGGGACCCCCTTGAATTTAGACCCCTAGATTAAGTCCTTCAACTTGAGGTGGCATATCACGTTCCATTTCAATACTCAAACTAGCTTCTTTCTCTATTCTTTGCCTTTCTCTCTTTCTTTGTGTTCGAAACAACTTTTCGGGATTCGGAAGCATACACCAAACACCTTGCACCTAGAGAGAATAAGAACCAAGCAAGCGTAAAATCTAACACGACAAAAAATCAAAATGAAACTAAAAAGACAATTAACAATCTAATCCCCGGCTCACGCGCGCCAAAAGCTTGTTGTCAATCCGCAAGTGTATGGGATTTGACCAAGTAGTAATTCGAAAGATCGAGATTTGTGTCCCAAGGGATTAAAAAATGTTAATCTTGGGCTTTAATTTGGTTAAGAATAATTCGTTATGTGAATATAAACTAAATAGGATATATGGATTGGATTACATTTAAACTACTACAAAAGTAAAGGACTATATATGCAAAAACCAGATTATAAGGTGAGAGTTGAGATTGGGGCAATTGAATTCACCTAAATTCACTGATTGGGCAATTCTATCTAATAAGTGGAAGATTGATGATAAGTGTACATTGACCGAGATTCAACATTAACCATAAACCACTCCCGGGTGATTATTGTTCTACTCTCAAGGATATGGAAACCCTCCCGAGTGGACCAAGATACCCTCAAAGTGCTAAAATCTCATACCCACATAGCGGCTATGCATCATCTAAGATCTCTCGATTCAATAGAATAATACACTCTCGGTTTACCTAGATCTATCCTTAAATCCCTCTCCGGGGTGTAATTTAAGGACAAAAGATAATCAATCAATTGACCAAATTAATCAATCACAATTCAATATAAGGTAAAGATAAACATATCAATATAAATCTTAATTAAGCTAATTTGCCCCTAATTACAATAAAATTCCTAAAAGTACATTAGGGTTTAATCAATCCCCAAACTCAATTAGGGATTTAGCTCATACTTCTAGGAAAAGAGAACAAAATAAAGTAATCTAGCATGGAATAACTAAAGGAAATAAAAATAAAAAGAAAAATAAAAATAACAATATTTTGGTGAGAATGATGAAACTTGAAAATGAAGTTGAAGCCTTTTCCTAATCTCCTCTTCTCAAGTTTTAGCTCCCCTTGGTTTGTTATGAGTTGTCTCTGGAAGAAATGAAAGTAAAAGGATTTTATAGCTCCTAAATTCGTGACCCATTCTATATGGGCTTGCTCCATAGGCTAAAATTACTTAAATATGGAGAATGCCCAGTTTTGTGCATGTATGTCCCTCGTGGGTCACTAAAACGATCATAACTTGACCTTCTGAACTCCAAATCGTGCTTGATTTTTTCCCACACGTTCGTCTTTCCGAGAGTTTTCCAACAGTATATAAATTAGCTACATACTCTTCTCGAATCATCCTGGGTTGATTCCAAGATTTCGGCTTGACCGTAAAACCTTCCTTTCTTGAACATTAAGTCAACTCTTGACTTCTCGGATTACTTTTTGGTCTCTTTTCACTTCCTTGTAGGTTTATCTTCACTCTTCTAAATCCTATTCTATTCCATTAGTTATTTGACCCCATGTGTTCTTATGAGTTTCACCTATAAAGCAAAAAATACCTAAAAATGCTCCAAAAATATGAGAATCATTAACATTAGCATAAGACTTGAAATATATCAAATAAGGGGACAAATCCCAACTTTAGACTCAAAAACCCCCCAATAATCAATGTCTCGAACTATCAAATATAATACCAAAAGGCGAGACATCAATCTATCAATATTTTAGTCTTCATTAGATGAATTTTCTATTCACAGGTATCCAAAGTTCCATTCTCGGATGGCCAACTGAAATGTGATCTTCGATCTTCTAACAACTCTAAATATTTATACACCAACGACTCTTTTTCGGGCCTTTATAGTCGGTGTATTTTTCTCCTCGAATACACGTCTTCCTAATATAACGGTATCCGCTAGAGTTGAGTCTTCAAATATTGAAGATTCCGGTACTTGACATATTTACTTGGATTTTTTTATCTTGACTCTTCACCGTATATCTTTGGAAGTCTGGTTCTTCCCTTTATTCGGAAGTCCAAAATCTATGATTTTTGATCTCTTTCATCTGATGTTATGCGAGTGTTCGTATCTTATAAACCTGGAGATCCGATGCCTATGCTTCCTTCGATCCTCCTTCATATGATCATTGTCAGTACGATATGTGGCGTCTTTGGATGTCTGTCGCGTCTTCTCATCCTTCCCGATTTCAGTGGGAACTCTTCAGTTATCTGTTTTTCTTCTCTTTGGGGTTCTGATGACTCTATTTCAACACCAATTTCATGGTGTTATGAACCTGTAAAGCTCATACACATATCTCAGTACTCTCGTAATATCAAGCAATGTAATACCTAATGTTTTGTCAACATACATCAATATAAATACGGAATTTACGCAACCATTCTCCTCCATTTTGACGATGACAAAACATTACATGGATCTCCTAAATAATATATATAACATGAGAAAACAAAGGCTATGCTCCCCCATACAAAGATAATGATATAAGCTAAACCTCCTGGTGTCGCCTAAGGTATGATAAAAAGATGATATAATTTAGATGCAAATAAACACCCTAAGCTAACACGGTACTGCAAGTATTACAGGACGTATGCAAGTTTTAATGATAAGAAGATTCGTTCCTCAGAGACTGACGAAAGTTAGAGAGAACTTATGCAAATTATCAAGTGCAAATATGAGAGGTAGAGATAATAATACGCAAGGGTATAAAAGAGAGATAGATATTTTTATTTTGTTTTTATAAAGAGAAAACTAAACTAATAAATTAAAAGACAGAAAATAAATAACAGAAAAGAAAATAAGATAGTATGAGAATATAGCTTGAGTAAATAGCATGTAATCCCCACTAGTTTTGCCGTTCTAAACATGTAAGGGTGAATTATGTAGTACTTCAATAATCGGTTCCAATTACGCTAGGTAGTTTTAAATAATATTTACCTGTGTCAATAAGGCTTCCTAAGCAAACTGTTCCTGTAATTGGTAAATAGTAACATGTACTAAACCATGGTGATTATCTAGTTAGGTTGATTTGTCAGATCTAAACCGAATACTAGACGTTATAAGTTAAACATGTAATTAAACACCGTTGTCAATGGTGACTAAATTACTAGATGGTAATTCTATATGGCCTAGGTTCCATAAGAACACAGAATATAAATCCAAACACATAAACAGAGAATAAAAACAATAATTCAATTTAAAACATAAAGATCCCAAAATAGATAGATGTCAATCAAAACTAGGGTTCATACATATATGCTAAAACTCAAACTAATAGAATTTAATTCATACTAAGAAAAGAAGAGAAAAGAATCACAGAATCAAAGGTTGAAGGAGACATATGGTGTTCTGCTCCTTCCAGACTTCTTCTCTTGTGTTGCAGCTTCCTCTTGGCCTTAAGGTCTGGCCAAGGATGATTTAAGAGTGTTAAGAGGCTGTATTTATAGTGTATAGGTTGACCTAATTCGTCTCTTGAAGGAGAGGTTAAGTAATGGACTCCAAGCCCAACTCAAATTCGTATGGAAATAAAGATAATTACTGCTTAACTGTTTTGAGCATATATTCTTCTTTATTGGTCGGTTTTTGCTCCACAATATACCAAAAGAATCCTCACAGAATTATCTACGTCCCTATGAAAGGAATCTTCCAAAATCAGATTTCTTTTGGAGTTATCACCACTTCTTTAGGCGTAGCTGCAGAAATTCAGATTTAGGCAGCTTTTCCTTTTCCATGATTTTAGCTTTTATTTCCTTTATCTTCAATTACCATGATAATATCTTTCCATATCTTGTAGTCTTTGACTTGGACTCTAATTAATCTCCATAATTATCTTTAAAGCTTCACACTAAATAAATCATTAAAATCAATATGCTCTAAAAATATTATGTTATTAAATCAAGACTCAAAATAGGAAACTGCACTAAATTAAGCTCAAATCGACCTATAAACTAATAGATAAGCCTAAAATGATGTCTCGGAAATATATTTAATTATCGCAAATGAGGAGACATCAAGACCCCCAACTCAAAGTTGTATCGTCCCGATACAATAAAAGTAAAGAACAGTAGGGTAGTCAAGAAGAAGAAGTAGGAGGAGAATAAGACCAGAACACAATGAATGATCCTAGAGCATAGTATCTAAGAAGTCTCATGTAGTAATGTTCAAGAAATAATGCACAAGTATGCTTAATATACATGTTATCAACATTCCATAAATTCAAGTTAAGATTAATTTTGCAATGCCAGAACGAGAGAATGATAACTTAGTTCAGGTTAATGGCTATAGGTTGTTCATAGGTCCCAATATAGAATCCAATGGTCCACTCACCAATTACCTAATATCTCAATTGTTTCTCCACCAAGTAGTTAGAAATCCTAAGGTCTTGGGTTATAACTTGGCTTAGGGACGGTATGATACATATGGATAATGAAAAGTGAGCTTTTGGCTCTCTCCTCACTAGCCATCAACGAATCGCCCTAGAGCTTAAGTTTTCACTCGAAGATATTCTCACTCAACCCAATTTATTGATGCTTTTGATTTGCATCCCTAATAAATCCCAATTAAAACCTTTTGTGATGATATATAAATTCCACTTTGCCGGTCCGAATATATATTCTTTTCGTATCAATTTTTTCTTTTTGTATAGCTATGATTCTCTTTTTGATGTTGAGATATCACACTATTTTTTCATAAATATATTCTATCTTTTTATGCCCTTGTTGGCAAATCTAGCTCGTAGCTTCTTTTTCATTCACTATTACTCCGTCAAAGGGTTACAATAATAACAATTTCATCATCCATAAAATCACAAATATAATTCTCAAAACCCAATGTTCCCTAATGATGAAACCCACCACCCCAAACTCAAGCTCTAAAACGAGTTGTCTAAGGTTTTGCGATTCGAGTGCGGGTCATATAGATAAGTCCTACAAACTAAGGGTATGGATTATAATGTGGCTCAATAAAAAGGCTCTAGAAAGGCTCATAGGGGCTAATACGGATAAATAATAACAAATATCAAATAAAAGGGTGAGAAAGTATAAAAGGCTTCAAGTGGTTTTAACATGAAAGAACTGTCTTATTCATTTTTATAACTACCGGATTTCGTTACTTTTTCATTATTAGTTCATAGATAAGCGGGTTTTCAACTAATTTCAAACCTCACGTTCTACACACCAAATAACTCTCCCTAAGTTTCAACGTAACTTCATAACATTGCTAATTAACTTTCCTATCCTTTATTTCCTGCTTTCATACATGAATCTAAACAATTTTGTAACATCTTTCAAAAACATACTACTTACTATCATTGACCTAATTAAAATCATGCTCAAATAGGCACATTCAACATATTCTATGCCTTAATTCAACCTAAAAATTTTAAATTTTATGCAAAAAACAAAAAGGAAGATGAGGACAACGAATCCCCACCCCCAACTCAAAAATGAGTCGTGTCCCCACGACTCGAAAAAGACTCAAGAAAAATAAAATTTAAAATTTGCATACATATTGCATATAAAGAAATGGTAGGGAAGAAAGAAAACATACTCTTCGAGGCTATTACCTCGCCTTATCGACATCCAAGATAGGATTTTGCTGGATTTTTCTTTGATTGCTCGAGGAGTGTTATGATGTACTCCTTGTCTTCTTTTGAAAGTTGCGTTACTTTCAAAACTTTAATGATCCAAGCATTGTCAATATTGTTATTCATCTTAAATTCACGTGTTTCTTCTTCACCCAACTTCTTATTCGATTCCCGATCAAGACACGTGATCATAGTAGGATATTGCATTAAATAACGACATGGGAGAGATCGAAAAATCGTATCACCTCCTCATAGATCAATTGTGCCACATCCTCTTTTTCTCCTCACAAAATACAATTCACAAAAAGAACGTCTTTTAGAACGTCTTACCATGAACGTAGACCAACCCAATCTTTCCAAATCTCCACGAATCTTCTTGTATTCTCCTTTATCAACTTCTTCATCAAATACTTTCTCATAAGCAAAAGGTAGTTCCTTAAATTGTTTCTTCGGAGAAGCTATCAGGGCCCTTGAAGCTTTCTCTTTTTCTTCGGGTGTAGGGTCTTCGATCTGTAGAGGCTGTGTTGTTTTCTTCACTAAAGTTAGAACCTTTTTGCTCATTGAATCAACACAGCATGCTAACCTCTCTTCAACATCGTTTTTACCCTTTGATTTAGAAATAGAACCTTTGTTATTTGATTTCTTCTTGATTAAATCCAATCCCTTGCTTTTCTTCACCTCCCTCTTGTTAGATAATGCTTCCGTTCTCTTAGTCATCTTCAATTGACCCCCAACTCAAAGCTTTAACAACTCTTGAAATTTGAAATTGTGAATTTTTGGTTGAACAAGATTGATTTGGCTTAGGAAAAATGAATTGATGATGAATCTCTATGTGGGTAAGGTGGATTTTTGATGGATTGGCTTGGATTTAAGAAATTGTAGGATGAATTTTTGAAATTTAAGCTTTTGATTCTTGGATTCAATGTGTTTTGGTATGATATGGGTGGTTGAATCTTCTTTGTAATGATGTAGAGAAAGGATTTGATGTGTTTTCATGGTGATTGGGTAGTGTTTTGATGATTGGGGAAGGTTTTTGTGAGCTTTAATGGAGTTGGGAGAGTTTTGGAGAAGAAAGAGATGCTTGAGGTTTTGTAAATTCGGAATAATGACATTATCTCTCTTTTATAAACCTTAAATCCGCACTTTTCTCTCTCCAGTCGGCGCGCTGCGGTATACCGCGCACATGGTCCGGTATACCGCACCTATCAGCGTTCTAAAATTTTTTGCCTCGTCAAAAATCACGCGCCTCATACCCGTGGCACGGGTTTTTGTGCACGGCGGTATACCGCGCCTGTGGTCCGGTATACCGCACCTATCAGCGTTCTAAAATTTTTTGCCTCGTCAAAAATCACGCGCCTCATACCCGTGGCACGGGTTTTTGTGCACGGCGGTATACCGCGCCTGTGGTCCGGTATACCGGAACCATCAACATAATTTTTTTTCCCTCCGTATAAAACCCGAGCTCCATACCGTGGTACAAGTTTTTGTCCTCTGCGGTATACCGCGTATGAGGTCCGGTATACCGCACCTGTGGTCAGGATTTTCCGAAAATTTTTGTTTCTCCTTTCCTAACTCGATTTCTCCAATACCTAAGCATCAAAAACACTAATACCTTTCATAAATATGCAATATCAACTAAATTTAACTAAGCTAAACATAAATTAAAAACTAGGAACGTAAAAACATAAAAGAAATTACGGGGTGTCTCCCGTATAGCACTTTTGTTTAACGTCTTTTAAAGTTAGACGTGTTACCTCGATTAAAAATGACGAAATTTCCACCCCTTGCCTCTAATTCCCACGAACTTTTCAGCTCGATTCTTCATAATCATGGATGGTGTCGTCCAAGATTTCGTGGGAAGGGGTGTTTCTGGTTGTAACTCGATAGTATTACACTCCTCTGGTGATCCACTCATATCCTCAGTTTCGAATCTTCGTTTGTTAGAAAGAATGTCCTTCATGAATTTTAGATATTTCGGCATTCTCTTGAGAGCTTCTACAAACGGAATTTTAATCTCTAAGTTGTTCACCATGTCAACGAACTTCTTGAATTCCAGGTCATTGTCCTTCTTTCTGACATGTGAAGGGTATGGTGGTGGAGGACATGTGTTCGTTACCACTGGGCTCTCTTTCTCTTCTGGTGTCTTCTCTGGGACACTTTTTGGTTCAACTACCTCTTCGACTGTATCTTCTGTTGTTTCTTTGCCCCCTTTTCTGGAATAGGGACTAGTTCTGGTTCTGGTCTTGGTGGAGGTAGTTGTTTTCCACTTCTTAATTCAACTGCATGACAAACATTGTTTTCTGGAGCACTAGTATCACTTCGGAGTTGCCTTTTTATAAAGGTTTGAAGTTTATTCACCATTTGTGACATTGTATGCTCAATCTTCTTAAGCGCATTGGATGAGTTTTGGAATCTTTGCTGGCTAATCTCCATATCTTCAATTAGGTTCATTATTCTAGCCATGCTTGAATTCAAACTCGAAGGTTGTTCTTGTACGGTTTGCTGCATTGAATAAGAAAGTGGTTCTTGATAAGCTTCATTATAAATCGGCGCTTCTTGATAGATAGGTTGTAGAGGATAATAATATTGTGGTCGTGGTTGATAATAAGTCTGTTGATTTCCGACCCAATTGTAATTCTGTGTGGGGCTGATAATCAGCGTAATTTCCTTGGGATTGATAATAACCATCATAATAATGGTTTCTTTGATAAGGCATGAAGGAAATTGAAGCTGGATTATTCATGCAGTATTCCCACGAGTGATCTCTTGCTCCACAACTAGGACATGAAGGTGATGTATGTACTAGATTTCTCTGAGCTATTTCTCGCGCTTGTTCTCGTAATTCCTCGAGTTGTTGGTTTAACTCTTTGAGCTTTCGAGATTCCAAAGTCTCTTTTTGTTTTTTCGATTCAAACGACCAACTTCTCTTGGGTTCAAGAAAATTCTCCATAATAGTATTAGCTTCTTCAGGATCTAATAATACAGAACCTTTATCTCCTAATAAATCTGCTCTCGCCTAAAAAAAATCTATAAAACAAAACTAAAAAGAAAAGCGTAAAATAGAACTACCTAAAATATAAGCACTAGATAATTGCACAAGGACTAACGATGTAGTCCCCGGCAGCGGCGCCAAAAACTTGGTGTCGCCTAAGGTGTGATAAAAAGATGATATAATTTAGATGCAAATAAACACCCTAAGCTAACACGGTACTGCAAGTATTACAGGACGTATGCAAGTTTTAATGATAAGAAGATTCGTTCCTCAGAGACTGACGAAAGTTAAAGAGAACTTATGCAAATTATCAAGTGCAAATATGAGAGGTAGAGATAATAATACGCAAGGGTATAAAAGAGAGATAGATATTTTTATTTTGTTTTTTATAAAGAGAAAACTAAACTAATAAATTAAAAGACAGAAAATAAATAACAGAAAATAAAAGAAGATAGTATGAGAATATAGCTTGAGTAAATAGCATGTAATCCCCACTAGTTTTGCCGTTCTAAACATGTAAGGGTGAATTATGTAGTACTTCAATAATCGGTCCCAATTACGCTAGGTAGTTTTAAATAAGATTTACCTGTGTCAATAAGGCTTCCTAAGCAAACTGTTCCTGTAATTGGTAAATAGTAACATGTACTAAACCATGGTGATTATCTAGTTAGGTTTATTTGTCAGATCTAAACCGAATACTAGACGTTATGTGCTAAACATGTAATTATACTAGATGGTAATTCTATATGGCCTAGGTTCCATAAGAACACAAAATATAAATCCAAACACATAAACAGAGAATAAAAACAATAATTCAATTTAAAACATAAAGATCCCAAATTATATAGATGTCAATCAAAACTAGGGTTCATACATATATGCTAAAACTCAAACTAATAGAATTTAATTCATACTAAGAAAAGAAGAGAAAAGAATTACAGAATCAAAGGTTGAAGGAGACATATGGTGTTCTGCTCCTTCCAGACTTCTTCTCTGGTGTTGCAGCTTCCTCTTGGCCTTAAGGTCTAGCCAAGGATGATTTAAGAGTGTTAAGAGGCTGTATTTATAGTGTATAGGTTGACCTAATTCGTTTCTTGAAGGAGAGGTTAAATAATGGACTCCAAGCCCAACTCAAATTCGTATGGAAATAAAGATAATTACTGCTGAACTGTTTTGAGCATATCTTCTTCGTTATTGGTCGGTTTTTGCTCCACAATATACCAAAAGAATCCTCACAGAATTATATACGTCCACAAGAAAGGAATCTTCTAAAATCTTCTTTCTTTTGGAGTTATCACCACTTCTTTAGGCGTAGCTGCAGAAATTCAGATTTAGGTAGTTTTTCCTTTTCCATGATTTTAACTTTTATTTCCTTTATCTCCAATTACCATGCTAATATCTTTCCATATCTTGTAGTCTTTGACTTGGACTCTAATTAATCTCCATAATTATCTTTAAAGCTTCACACTAAATAAATCATTAAACCCAATATGCTCTAAAAATATTATTTTATTAAATCAAGACTCAAAATAGGAAAGTGCACTAAATTAAGCTCAAATCGACCTATAAACTAATAAATAAGCCTAAAATGATGTCTCGGTAATATATTTAATTATCACAAATGAGGAGACATCAAGACCCCCAACTCAAAGTTGTATCGTCCTGATACAATAAAAGTAAAGAACAGTAGGGTAGTCAAGAAGAAGAAGTAGGAGGAGAATAAGACCAGAACACAATGAATGATCCTAGAGCATAGTATCTAAGAAGTCTCATGTAGTAATGTTCAAGAAATAATGCACAAGTATGCTTAATATACATGTTATCAATATTCCATAAATTCAAGTAAAGATTAATTTTGCAATGCCAGAAGGAGAGGATGATAACTTAGTTCAGGTTAATGGCTATAGGTTGTTCATAGGTCCCAATATAGCATCCAATGGTCCACTCACCTATTACCTAATAGCTCAATTGTTTCTCCACCAAGTAGTTAGAAATCCTAAGGTATTGGGTTATAACTTGGCTTAGGGACGGTATGATACATTTGGATAATGAAAAGTGAGCTTTTGGCTCTCTCCTCACTAGCCATCAACGAATCGCCCTAGAGCTTAAGTTTTCACTCGAAGATATTCTCACTCAACCCAATTTATTGATGCTTTTGATTTGCATCCCCAATAAATCCCAATTAAAACCTTTTGTGATGATATATAAATTCCACTTTGCCGGTCCGAATATATATTCTTTTCATATCAATTTTTTCTTTTTGTATAGCTATGATTCTCTTTTTGATGTTGAGATATCACACTATTTTTTCATAAATATATTTTATCTTTTTATGCCCTTGTTGGCAAATCTAGCTCGTAGCTTCTTTTTCATTCACTATTACCCCGGCAAAGGGTTACAATAATAACAATTTCATCATCCATAAATCACAAATATAATTCCAAAAACCCAATGTTCCTTAATGATGAAACCCACCACCCCAAAATCAAGCTCTAAAACGAGTTGTCTCAGGTTTTGCGATTCGAGTGCGGGTCATATAGATAAGTCCTACAAGCTAAGGGTATGGATTATAATGTGGCTCAATAAAAAGGCTCTAGAAAGGCTCAGAGGGGCTAAGACGGATAAATAATAACAAATATCAAATAAAAGGGTGAGAAAGTATAAAAGGTTTCAAGTTGTTTTAACATGAAAGAACTGTCTTATTCATTTTTCTAACTACCGGATTTCGTTACTTTTTCATTATTAGTTCATAGATAAGCGGGTTTTCAACTAATTTCAAACCTCACGTTCTACACACCAAATAACTCTCCCTAAGTTTCAACGTAACTTCATAACATTGCTCATTAACTTTCCTATCCTTTATATCCTGTTTTCATACATGAATCTAAACAATTTTGTAACATCTTTCAAAAACATACTACTTACTATCGTTGACCTAATTAAAATCATTCTCAAATAGGCACATTCAACATATTCTATGCCTTAATTCAACCTAAAAATTCTAAATTTTATGCAAAAAACAAAAAGGAAGACGAGGACAACGAATCCCCACCCCCAACTCAAAAATGAGTCGTGTCCCCACGACTCGAAAAAGACTCAGGAAAAATAAAATTTAAAATTAGCATACATATTGCATATAAAGAAATGGTAGGAAAGAAAGAAAACATACTCTTCGAGGCTATTACCTCGCCTTATCGACATCCAAGATAGGATTTTGCTGGATTTTTCTTTGATTGCTCGAGGAGTGTTATGATGTACTCCTTCTCTTCTCTTGAAAGTTGCGTTACTTTCAAACCTTCAATGATCCAAGCATTTTCAATATTGTTATTCATCTTAAATTCACGTGTTTCTTCTTCACCCAACTTCTTATTCGATTCCCGATCAAGACACGTGATCATAGTAGGATATTGCATTAAATAACGACATGGGAGAGATCGAAAAATCGTATCACCTCCTTATAGATCAATTGTGCCACATCCTCTTTTTCTCCTCACAAAATACAATTCACAAAAAGAACGTCTTTTAGAACGTCTTACCATGAACGTAGACCAACCCAATCTTTCCAAATCTCCACGAATCTTCTTGTATTCTCCTTTATCAACTTCTTCATCAAATACTTTCTCATAAGCAAAAGGTAGTTCCTTAAATTGTTTCTTCGGAGAAGCTATCAGGGCCCTTGAAGCTTTCTCTTTTTCTTCGGGTGTAGGGTCTTCGATCTGTAGAGGCTGTGTTGTTTTCTTCACTAAAGTTAGAACCTTTTTGCTCATTGAATCAACACAGCATGCTAACCTCTCTTCAACATCGTTTTTACCCTTTGATTTAGAAATAGAACCTTTGTTATTTGATTTCTTCTTGATTAAATCCAATCCCTTGCTTTTCTTCACCTCCCTCTTGTTAGATAATGCTTCCGTTCTCTTAGTCATCTTCAATTGACCCCCAACTCAAAGCTTTAACAACTCTTGAAATTTGAAATTGTGAATTTTTGGTTGAACAAGATTGATTTGGCTTAGGAAAAATGAATTGATGATGAATCTCTATGTGGGTAAGGTGGATTTTTGATGGATTGGCTTGGATTTAAGAAATTGTAGGATGAATTTTTGAAATTTAAGCTTTTGATTCTTGGATTCAATGTGTTTTGGTATGATATGGGTGGTTGAATCTTCTTTGTAATGATGTGGAGAAAGGATTTGATGTGTTTTCATGGTGATTGGGTAGTGTTTTGATGATTGGGGAAGGTTTTTGTGAGCTTTAATGGAGTTGGGAGAGTTTTGGAGAAGAAAGAGATGCTTGAGGTTTTGTAAATTCGGAATAATGACATTATCTCTCTTTTATAAACCTTAAATCCACACGTTTCTCTCTCCAGTCGGCGCGCTGCGGTATACCTCGCACATGGTCCGGTATACCGCACCTATCAGCGTTTCAAAATTTTTCGCCTCGTCAAAAATCACGCGCCTCATACCCGTGGCACGGGTTTTTGTGCACTGCGGTACCGCGCCTGTGGTCCGGTATACCGGAACCATCAGCTTGATTTTTTTTTTCGCCTCGGTATAAAAACCCGAGCTCCATAACCGTGGTACGGGTTTTTGTCCTCTGCGGTATACCGCGTATGAGGTCCGGTATACCGCACCTGTGGTCAGAATTTTCCGAAAATTTTTGTTTCTCCTTTCGTAACTCGATTTCTCCAATACCTAAGCATCAAAAACACTAATACCTTTCTCAAATATGCAATATCAACTAAATTTAACTAAGCTAAACATAAATTAAAAACTAGAAACGTAAAAACATAAAAGAAATTACGGGTTGTCTCCCGTATAGCACTTTTGTTTAACGTCTTTTAAAGTTAGACGTGTTACCTCGATTAAGAATGACGAAATTTCCACCCCTTGCCTCTAATTCCCACGAATTTTTCAGCTCGATTCTTCATAATCATGGATGGTGTCATCCAAGATTTCGTGGGAAGGGGTGTTTCTGGTGGTAACTCGATAGTATTACACTCCTCTGGTGATCCACTCATATCCTTAGTTTCGAATCTTCGTTTGTTAGAAAGAATGTCCTTCATGAATTTTAGATATTTCGGCATTCTCTTGAGAGCTTCTAGAAACGGTATTTTAATCTCTAACTTGTTCACCATGTCAACGAACTTCTTGAATTCCATGTCATTGTCCTTCTTTCTGACACGTGAACGGTATGGTGGTGGAGGACATGTGTTGGTTACCACTAGGCTCTCTTTCTCTTCTGGTGTCTTCTCTGGGACACTTTTTGGTTCAACTACCTCTTCGACTGTATCTTTAGTTGTTTCTTCTCCCCCCTTTTCTGGAATAGGGACTAGTTCTGGTTCTGGTCTTGGTGGAGGTAGTTGTTTTCCACTTCTTAATTCAACTGCATGACAAACATTGTTTTCTGGAGCACTAGTATCACTTCGGAGTTGCCTTTTTACAAAGGTTTGAAGTTTATTCACCATTTGTGACATTGTATGCTCAATCTTCTTAAGCGCATTGGATGAGTTTTGGAATCTTTGCTGGCTAATCTCCATATCTTCAATTAGGTTCATTATTCTAGCCATGCTTGAATTCAAACTCGAAGGTTGTTCTTGTACGGTTTGCTGCATTGAATAAGAAAGTGGTTCTTGATAAGCTTCATTATAAATCGGCGCTTCTTGATAGATAGGTTGTAGAGGATAATAATATTGTGGTCGTGGTTGATAATAAGTCTGTTGATTTCCGACCCAATTGTAATTCTGTGGGGGCTGATAATCAGCGTAATTTCCTTGGGATTGATAATAACCATCATAATAATGGTTTCTTTGATAAGGCATGAAGGAAATTGAAGCTGGATTATTCATGCAGTATTCCCACGAGTGATCTCTTGCTCCACAACTAGGACAAGAAGGTGATGTATGTACTATATTTCTCTGAGCTATTTCTCGTGCTTGTTCTCGTAATTCCTCGAGTTGTTGGTTTAACTCTTTGAGCTTTCGAGATTCCAAAGTCTCTTTTTGTTTTTTCGATTCAAACGACCAACTTCTCTTGGGTTCAAGAAAATTCTCCATAATAGTATTAGCTTCTTCAGGATCTAATAATACGGAACATTTATCTCCTAATAAATCTGCTCTCGCCTAAAAAAAACTGTAAAACAAAACTAAAAAGAAAAACTTAAAATAGAACTAACTAAAATATAAGCACTAGATAATTGCACAAGGACTAACGATGTAGTCCCCGGTAGCGGCACCAAAAACTTGGTGTCGCCTAAGGTGTGATAAAAAGATGATATAATTTAGATGCAAATAAACACCCTAAGCTAACACGGTACTGCAAGTATTACAGGACGTATGCAAGTTTCAATGATAAGAAGATTCGTTCCTCAGAGACTGACGAAAGTTAGAGAGAACTTATGCAAATTATCAAGTGCAAATATGAGAGCTAGAGATAATAATACGCAAGGGTATAAAATAGAGATAGATATTTTTGTTTTTATAAAGAGAAAACTAAACTAATAAATTAAAAGACAGAAAATAAATAACAGAAAAGAAAAGAAGATAGTATGAGAATATAACTTGAGTAAATAGCATGTAATCCCCACTAGTTTTGCCGTTCTAAACATGTAAGGGTGAATTATGTAGTACTTCAATAATCGGTTCCAATTACGCTAGGTAGTTTTAAATAAGATTTACCTGTGTCAATAAGGCTTCCTAAGCAAACTGTTCATGTAATTGGTAAATAGTAACATGTACTAAACCATGGTGATTATCTAGTTAGGTTGATTTGTCAGATCTAAACCGAATACTAGACGTTATGTGCTAAACATGTAATTAAACACCGTTGTCAATGGTGACCTAATTAATAGATGGTAATTCTATATGGCCTAGGTTCCATAAGAACACAGAATATAAATCCAAACACATTAACAGAGAATAAAGACAATAATTCAATTTAAAACATAAAGATCCCAAATTAGATAGATGTCAATAAAAATTAGGGTTCATACATATATGCTAAAACTCAAACTAATAGAATTTAATTTATACTAAGAAAAGAAGAGAAAAGAATTACAAAATCAAAGGTTGAAGGAGACATATGGTGTTCTGCTCCTTCCAGACTTCTTCTCTTGTGTTGCAGCTTCCTCTTGGCCTTAAGGTCTGGCCAAAGATGATTTAAGAGTGTTAAGAGGTTGTATTTATAGTGTATAGGTTGACCTAATTCGTTTCTTGAAGGAGAGGTTAAGTAATGGACTCCAAGCCCAACTCAAATTCGTATGGAAATAAAGATAATTACTGCTGAACTGTTTTGAGCATATCTTCTTCGTTATTGGTCGGTTTTTGCTCCACAATATACCAAAAGAATCCTCACAGAATTATCTACGTCCCTATGAAAGGAATCTTCCAAAATCGGCTTGCTTTTGGAGTTATCACCACTTCTTTAGGCGTAGCTGCAGAAATTCAGATTTAGGCAGCTTTTCCTTTTCCATGATTTTAGCTTTTATTTCCTTTATTTCCAATTACCATGCTAATATCTTTCCATATCTTGTAGTCTTTGACTTGGACTCTAATTAATCTCCATAATTATCTTTAAAGCTTCACACTAAATAAATCATTAAACCCAATATGCTCTAAAAATATTATTTTACTAAATCAAGACTCAAAATAGGAAAGTGTACTAAATTAAGCTCAAATCGACCTATAAACTAATAAATACGCCTAAAATGATGTCTCGGAAATATATTTAATTATCACAAATGAGGAGACATCACCTCCAAAAGATAATATATCCCCGTATTATATGGATAGAGACAATAACATGTTTTGTCACCAATCTTTACAAGTTTTTCCTTTTTTGTCACATATATTTCAAAATTGCTCATTTAGGACATCATCTTTACATTTATCATTCGCGTTAGTCATTTAACAACACAATCAACACTTTTTCAATATTGGAAATAGTGTTTGCAACTCACATGCTTATATTTTCTTGGGTATTTGTTTGGTCCCCTTCATTGTTGCATAAAGATATTAACATGTATGGATAATTTTGAAACATAGGTGATCAAATGGGAAAAACACTAATCATTGCAATTTTTTTTCTAATTATCTGATTAACAAAACAATCAAAACAACCATAAACCCAAAAATTATCAATTTCATCTCATTCCTTAAAATAAAAAAACACTTAGCCATTTATCTCTCTTGAGCTTCCTTCATATATTTGTGATTATCACACGAAAATGGAGTGAACAAATATTAATGTCCTCTTAACATGGTTATAATGTTAGGCGAGCCTTTTATGGTATTATAGGCTCATTTTTGTTCGTGTTTTCTGTAAAAAATAAATTAATATTCCTTTATGAGTTATTATTAAAGGGTCTATGAGTGATATTTAATGATTATAATTTATACTTGAATATTTTTATCGATGATATCTTTTAGTGTTAATGGTTTCAGGTAAAATTAGGGTTTAATAAATTTGATCAGTGTTGATTAAAGATTGGTTAGTTAGGTGTTACGTACTCTTGATTATGGGTTAGAGATATGAATTTTAATTTATGATGTTAAGTGTCAGGTTATTTTGTTTGTGGATTAGTTAAGGGTTTTTGTGTTTTCGAGTTGCAGAGTTTTGGTTTATAAGTGCTTGCTCATATATAATTGTTGCTAATATTTTCATGTATGTATCTAAATATCCGGTAAATAAAGCATTCCACATGCACATGATTATTTCTAAACCGTTGTAATTGTAATTTTGATATACTTGGCATTAATTTGAGCAACCGGACCTCTATTTTAATATATTATATTACATTGAATTATGTTAATTATTGGATTTTATTGCTCTTACATGTTCATATAAAATTGCCTTTATATCCATGCATTATATGTAAGTTATATCAATGCCTTACATCTATGAAATATTGACCTCTATATTTAACATAATTGCAATTAAAATTCTGAACATTTGTTTATAATTGCATCTAAATTCCTACAATATGCTTAATTTGAAGCATGCTTCTTTGTAGGGATGTAAATGAACCAAGCCGCTCGCGAGCAGCTCGAGCTCGGCTCGAAAAAAGCTTGACTCGAGATCGTTCGTTAAACTAAACGAGCCGAGCTCGAGCCTAATACCGAGCTCGTTTATTAAACGAGCCGAGCCGAGCCTATTCGCGAGCTTTTCTAAAAAGCTCGTGAAAAATATAAATAAAAATTATAAATATCTATTACATATTGATATTTAACAATTCAAAAATTTAAAACCAATTACTATATTAAAAAAACTTATCTTATCCCAACACTTACATGTCACTCTCCCCCTCTACCTACTTAATTATTAAAAGATCATTCAAAATTTAACAATCCGAAGAAAGAATACGTGATTGTATTTAGTGATAGTTTACAATAGTCAATTACATTCTAATTAAAAATTTATATAATTAAAAGATTTGCAACAATCTACCTTATAATTAATCCATAAAAGCCTAAGATAAAAGAAGGGATTTCTAACTCGAAATAGATTTAAACAAGCTTTTAAGCTCGAGCTCGAGCTCGAAATAGATTTAAACAAGCTTTTGAGCTCGAGCTCGAGCTCGAAACACTTTTAAACGAGCTTTCGAGCTCGAGCCCGAACTCTGTTATATTCTCACGAGCCGAGCTCGAACACTAACTTCAAAACTCGGCTCGAGCTCGAGCTCGGCTCGTTTAAATTTATAAATGAATAAACAAGCCTGTACATCTACTATTCGGCTCGGCTCGGCTCGTTTACAACCCTACTTCTATGTATACAAATTATTGTCATTAGACTCTTTCACTAAACATAATAGGAAATATACCCATAAATTTATAAATTATTCATGTAACCCCCATCACTGCACATAATTGAAATGAAACCCACACTCTTACAATTTAGGGCTTTTATACCCCAACACTACTCAAAAGTGAAATTATTTCCATTTATTTATATATCATGGCACTTATACACATCCACTACACACACTTGTAATCAGACATCTTTATTTACTAAGTATTGCACTTATTACCCGCAAAACACAAAATTGCAATCCAACACCTATATGTACCAAATATTTCAATTTAACTCCTAAATACACAAAATTGCAAACCGACCCAATTATTTGCTAAGTAGTGTTCTTATACCCCACCACTAGACAAAATTGTAGTAACATCCATGTATTTCTTGATTTTTTTTCTTGTGACAGATGATGATGAACTACACCACCTAGATGTAATGATGATGGTTTAGGTGCAAAACAGAATAAGGTGGGAAATTAAGGGCTGAGTTGGATATGAATGATCCAACATTTGATTTGGAAATGGTGTTCGGCGATAGGAAGTAGTTTGAGTTAGGTTGTAACATTCCAAATCTCAAATAAGTGAGAGATATAAAGTTTGAAGGGAACAATAAATAGGCTGAGGGCATTGAGTAGAAATGGACATTATAATTGGTTTATGTAGGGAGTGACGTAAAGTGTATCGATGTTAATTAGATTAGAAGCATGCAAATAGAATACTCATGTGATATGAATCTAAACCATAGTTGGTGAGTAGTGATTTGAATGGTCGAGGTTGAAATCTGTTGTTGACATTGAATGAGATGAGCTCGAAGCAAGTAAGTAAAATTTAAACCACTAATTGTAATTTTTGTTGTCTTTCCAAAGTGATTGACATTTTTTAGAAACATGAAGGTGAATATAAAATAAGAGAAGAGCATTACAATACGAGTTGGCTAAAGAAAACTGGTTCGAGGTGGGGGTGGTGGAGCTTGAATATTTTTTTTTAAAATTTAATAATATCAGCCGGAGCTAATAGTTGTGGTAGTGTTGTAGCAGTAGTCAGTGGAGGTGATTGAATTTTTTTTTTAAATAAAAAATTAGTCGGAGGTGGTGGTGCTCGGGTTGGCTATAGTTGTGGTCGAAATTTATTTTAAAACAAATTAAAAAAAGAATTTGTTCAGAGACGGCGGTGGTGGTGGTCGAAGGTTGTAATAAGTTTAGTTAAATTTAAATAATTTTTTTTATATAAATAAATAAATAATAGAATAATTTGAAATATTAAATAAAAGTATTTTTCTCAATGATTTTTTTAATTAAAGAATTTTATTTAATTTAACCACTACTAAATGAATCGTGTTCAATGATACTCTTCATTCAATATCAAAATTAGTGTGCTTTATTAATTTAAATTCAGCCATGCATATACTGATATACAGTTATGGTGTCAATTTATTATATCAAATCAGTTACCAATTTGACAAAAAAAAAAAAAAAAACAATCAGTTACCAATTAAATACAACATTGTTTTTTTTTTGCTCGATGATCTTTTTTTCTTTTTTTTTTTCTTTTGGTTGGGAAAATAATGGGAACATTGCAAGAGACACTCTAAAGGTTTGTAAAGAAATCCTAATTGGTATAGGAATAGTAGCAAATGCATAGGATGACAATGGTTCATTTTTTTTTTTTTAAAATACCAAAAATCATAACTATGACCGTGTTTATTATAAAAAACCATATCCTAACGGTTTTAACCATCGATTACATTTTTTAAAACCATCACCGCATAATTCGATTTCGGTTTTTTAAACGGTTTTTCGATTTTTAACTATTATCAAATGATAATTTAATATATATATATCCAACGTTTATAAAAAATTGTGTTGGTATTTGATTAAATTGCATATTTATTATTTAGTTGGTTAAATATAGTATTTGAATTTTAGTTTTAGAATTTCAATATATCTAATTTAATCTAAATTATTATAGAATTCGTAACTATATATAATAATAAACGGTTTTTGGTTTTATTTTTACCTAAACCCATAACCTATCGGATTTAACCATCGGTTACATTTTTCAAAACCATAACCTAATGGTTTTAACCACGGTTACATAATTCGGTTTTTAATCGGTTCGGTTATCACCTGTTTCAGATTTTAACCGTAATACATGCCAACTTCTTAATTTGATTATCGCAAGCAGCATAACTCAGCACATACTGATCAAAAGAAAAGAAAAAAACATAACTCAACACAAAATGTCAATTTTATTAGGCTACTCGGTCGAACAGTTTAACATGTTTCAACCGAACCACATGACGACGTCGACATTATTCAAATTTTGATATCACTGACTAATTTCTTACGTGAGTGTTTCAGATTCTGGCCAAATGAGCATCAACACAACCAATCAATTCAGTAAGTTAAAAAAAAAACAATCAATTCAGTACTAAAGACTTTATCAAATGATTCAAATTATTTGATTAAAAATAAGGTTAAGGGTAAAACTGATGGAGGTAAGTAGTCATGAAAATATTGAGGACGAATAAGAATGTACTTTATAGGACAGTGGTGATGATGGGTATGGTAGGTAGTCATGAAAATATTGAGGTCGAATATTTTTTGGGTTTATCAATATTAAAGGGTTTACCATGATGATTTTAACAATATTGCAGGGGCCATGTAATTTCTAACGAAAAACTCTCGACGGGGTTTCGTGACATATTTCCAAAAATAGTGGTACACGCATTGAATACGAACGGGTGCGAAATCATATATAGTACCTAGTCTGCTTTCATTAATTATTAAATACACGTATTCATCAATTTATTTATTTTTTAACAGTTAATTATAAGTTTTCAAAACTCATACCACCCAAGGGAGATCAAGTTGATGGAGAACAGTGACTCATAAATAAATTTGATGTGTTTGACCCACAAAATGACATACAAGACCCAAATGATCAATCAAAACAAATTTTGAATCCTAACATGGACCCCCTTCTATCAACCACTACTGTACGTGGCACCTCCGCCACCACTATCAACAACAACAATGTCCAGTTGTCCACCATTTTACATTTGTAGGCGAATATGAACAATATCAGGTAGCACACAACATGCAGTTTGTGAGCCATAGGTTCTTCTACATATTTTACTAGAAGGTTTGTAATTCAACATTCATATGTGCACCACTTTTAACCAAGTGAAACTATGTTACACGCGTTCAACACCAGGAAAGTCTTCAACAAGAAGGTTAGTATTGATCTAGTTGACCCTTTAAGGAATTTTATGCAAGCCTGAGACTTTTTAATCTCCTCAAGAATTAACAGATATTTTTTTTTGTTCAAATAATTAACAGATAAATTGCGACTAATTATGTTCCCCTTTTTCAAAGTGAGGAAGCATTGAACTGGGTACAAACGTTTGAACCATACACTTTAAATACTTGTGACCAAATTCATATTGGATTTTCTACATGTCCTTTTCTCCTAGCAGGCTAGCACGATTGCCTTGAATCTTTATGACTTAACATTTTTAGGTTATGATGAGGGGAGACATTTAGCAAATCTTGGGACAATTTCAGAATTAGCCGAAGATTTTTCAAAGACATGTACTCATACCATAGTTATAGTGAGCACAATCTATGTTTTATTTCATAAGGATAGAGTTTAGGGGGATCACAGATCAGATACCTAATCCTAGAGGCTAAAAATAAGTCTCGAGTTTATGGGGATCGATTCCAAAAACTGAAACCCATTACGTGATCCTAAGGGATTTAAACCTTATGGGTCTAGGTGTATTCGGTTTTGGGTAGGATTGGTCTCGATTTGGACCAACCAAATCTCAATATAATTTTCAATGAAAGAAATAGAAACTAAGTTTTTTTATTCCATATCACCTTTGATGGAAAAGCCATGTATTTTGATAACTTGCCACTTAGATGATGGAAAGAGTGAAGAAAGTAGAAGAATTGTTTATTAACAATCAATAAACCAACTTTCCACCTCTATAAATAGAACATCTCAATCTTTCAAAATCACATCTCACAAAACAACAAAAAAAAGTACAATTCTCTTTCTCTCCAAATAAAAAATACTTCATCCCAATACAATAAAAAAGTAAAAAAGTTGAATCTTTAAATATTCATTCAAATCTGCTGCATAAGCTTTATCTGATAAACTTTCCTATTTGAATTCAGAGTAACATCAATTTAAGAAGAATGATATATAATTTTTATATAACTATTCAACTATTAAAAAAAATTAAATCATAATTTAGAATTTCACTTCATAAAATTGGTCTTTGTCCGTGTCCAACTATGTATATTTGAAACTATAAAATTGTTGCCTTTAACATACCAGTAACAACATTAACCGAAGGTGTAACTAGGGTTGAGCAAATAAGAACCAAAAAATCAAACGGAACTAAAGAACCAAACCGACCAAAAAACCAGATTAATTCAAACCAAAAAAACCAAAAGACCAAATGGTTTGGTAATTTTTAATTTTCAATTTTCAATTTTCAAAATCCGATTTTTTTGGTTCAGTTCGGTTTAATACGCAAAAATCAAACCAAAAAACCGAATAAAAACCGAACCGACGAAGGAAATAAATAGGGAATGTGAGATTTTTTTTATAAGAATTATGTGTGAGAAATTTTAGTTGAGGATTTAATATCTACACGAATTTTTTTGTTTTACTATTTAGAGGTGTTATCTGTGAGAATTTTTTTATATCACTTAATATTATATTAGTAAGTATCCACTTGATTGATTTTATTAATTATGATTGTATGAATTGGAAAGTTATAGTTTTAATTTTATAAATTTATTTACTATGGTAAAGTAAGTTAATTATTGTTAGTACATTAACATAATTGTATTAGAATTTTAGTCGATATTAGACAATGTATGTCAAGAAATGGTATGACAAAGATTATTGGTCAAGCATCAAAATTCGTAGCGAACCAAACACCAAACCAAACCGAACAAAAGCGGAATCAACAACCGAATGTGTAACCAAATGTGAACCATCCGGATTGGTTTTTAGATTATAAAAACCCGAAATATTTGTTTCAACGGTTTTAGACAAAATCTGAAACGAACCAAACAATGCTCACCCCTATGTGCAACAACATATACCTTCATATTTAATATCATTTAACGAAGTTCAACAATTTCAATTACGTTTGACATAATTATTTAACCTTTTTTTCACCTTAAATTTCAAGAAAACGAATAATTAAAATGTACCATTTTTTTCCTCGTGTCTGGCCCATAACAACATACACCAAGAGATATACATCCTAATCCCAGTACATATTAAATATCATTTGCACTTAATAGCCATTTTCATAAATTCAAGACTAGCACACAACTCCTTTATTCTATATAATAACAACAATCTCTTCAAAGTAAAGATTAGAGTTAACAAATAAGGATACCATAAAAATTTAAGAAACATCATTGAATAATTTCAAAAATTTCGCAAAACACCCCGCAACATTCAAATCTTGTTATGTTGGAAAATATCTATTCACACTTTTAATATAATCATTTAATTTCAAATCCTCGTATTCCAATATATCAAAGACAATCTTTTCAACACAATCAAGCATTTTAAAAGTAAAATTTCAACATGTAAAACCATCAAAATACAATAAAAACTTGGAAATATTGTTATATGTATCAACACATTTCTTGAAAGTAAGAAACTAAATAAGATCTAACTTAATTGACTAAATTTGTAATCCGTGTAATGGATTTATCATGCTCAACCAACTCTTCTTTCAAAATCAATTTGGACACAACATCGTACATGCAAAAATTCATGATTAAAATAGTGTTTTCTTATTTTTTTAGCTACATAATTAGAAATTTTATTTTAAGAGTAAGTAAAGATTGAATTGAAATTTATTACTATTTAAACACTTCCATTAGTACAATGTATGTTATAATGTCATTTATTATCAAAAAATATATAACAATAAATTGGTGATGAATAAGTAAGTAAATTCAACTGGCCAAAATTCTATATATACTTGACTACATTATACATCTATCATTTGAAAAACTTTGGAACTTACATTAATCTAGCCATTTGAGGATAGCATTTTTTTGTTCTTGCATGAAGTACAAAACCTAAGAATGTCCTAAACAAACAACAACATCCCCATATTATAAAGGTTGTCTGAAAACCACATAACCCCTAAGAGCACATTTTATGCTTTGTTTCATAAAGATAGGGTTTAGGGGATAACATAGGTTAGGTACCCGATCCTAAGGGGTGAAAATAAGTATTGAGCCTATGGGGACCGATTCCCAAAACTAAACCTGTTACCCGACCCTAAGGGATTTAAACCTTATGGGTCCAGGTTTATTTGGTTTAGGGTCGGTTAAATTAATTTTAGGGTTGGGTAGAATTGGTCTCAATTGGCCCAGCCAAATTTCAATCTAATTTCCAATTTAAGAAGAATGATATGTAATTTATTTTAACTATTCAACTACTAAAAAAACTATATCATAACTTATAATTTCACTTTATACAATTAACAACCTTAAACTGGAAATATTACAAGTACACCAAAAATATTACATCTTCAAAGCTAACTGTATAAAATACAAATTAGTGAATTAAAAATTATACTTGTAAGTTGTAATTGTGTATAATTCACAAAATTCAAAAAGAATCTTGTAACAGATGGCGAAGAACAAAAAAAAAGTCTGAACACCAGACAACAATAAAAATAACCTGATCATCTCTATACGTAATCAATCATCAATAGAGGTGTTAGAACTCGATAATTATATAGTTTAAGGCCTAAAATTAATAATACATTAATCCTCCCAGGCTAAATGGATGAACACATGGGAATTAAAACACTGAACTGAAACCAAACATCCTGGTATAGAAAAGAGTTATTCATCACATATACCAAAGATTAAGACTCGACATCTACCACCTCAAAATCATATTATTTTTCATTAAGACTCTTCATCAGTCTCAAATTAGGACTTATTATATGTCTTGGATTCATATAACTATTCATCATTTCAGGCAACCATACTAATATTAATTAATTATAAATCATAATAGGAACCTTAGTTAAGGACTCTCATATCGGTCTAAGATACATGATAATGGTTGAATGAGTCGCTTGTTGTAAGTTATCTAATTGATAAGAACCTATATAAATATGACAAAACATAATTAATGATGTAAAGTTAGATAATTATGATCATATATAGTTTATGTTGTAGAAATCCCCGCTTAGGCGCGTCTAGGCGCCGCCTTGGCGTCAACTCCCTCCTCAGCTGCCTACGCCTAGTAAAAAAGCTATGCGTTTTGCCTAACTCCTAGTCGTCGTGGAAGAGGCGTCTAGCCCGCCTAGGCGTCGATTACTGGAAAAAAAGGGCCGCCCATACCCTCTTTTTATTTTTCTTATACCTAGAAATTCTTAAATTGATATTATAACTTAAATTTTAGTATTTTTATATTTACTATAGTATTCTTAGATGAATTTTTTGACTTTAATAGTTAATTTTTTTTATAATTAGTACGTGAATATATATGGCTAAATATACATTATTATATAGCAGGATTCAAAACCGCCTAATCTCGCCTAGGCCCCGTATAATTCCGTCTAGGCGCTATGCCCCGTCAACCGCCTATGACACAAAACTGAGATCCACAACATAGTATTTAGTAAAAACCACAAATTATTATACAACTTACCGAGTCAAATTTTCCTCTCTTCAGTATCATTAATGTTAGTGAGGAGGAAATTATGCATAGATTTTTTAGACAAATTTAAGTACAAATCAGAGTTTTGATAATTTATGCGGCTAAAGGACTACTGAATGGATCGAGCACTCGTCCACCGCACCTGAAAACATATTCAGTGTCCATGGTAGACAATAACACATTTATAATATCACTGGTAATTTTGTGCAATTATCAAAACCTTTCCTTAAATGACCACCTCCATAACATGAAATTTATACAATTGCTTTCACTGTCACATTCGATCTCCTCGCCTAAATATATCTCCAACTTGGTCTTTTCCTGTTCAACCTATTATTGTCCGACCATAAATATTTTGAACTGTAAAGTTGTTGCCTTTAACGGATCAGTAACATCCATAAATGAAGGTGCAACAACATATGCATCTAGATTTTAATATATATCATTTAACAAAGATCAACAATTTCAATTACGTTTGGCATCATTATATTACTTTTTCCGACTATACATTTCAAAAAAACCAATAATTAAAATGTACCATATTTTTCCTCATATATGACCCACAACAACATACAACAAGAAATTAAAATATACATCCCAATACTTATTAAATATCTTTTTCACTTAATAGCCATTTTTCAATAATTCAAAACTGGCACACAACTCCATTATTTTAGAAAATAACAACAATATTTTCAAACTAAAAATTAGAGGAAACAAATAAGGATCTCATACAAATTTAAGTAAAATAATAAAATAATTTCAAGAAATTTGCAAAATACCTCGCATTATTCAATACTTTTTATTGGAAATATCTATTCACATTGTTAAAATAATCATTTAATTTTAAATTTCGTATTCCAATATATCAAAGACGATCTCAAAATTTTCAGCACAATCGAATATTTTAAAATTAAATCCCAACATGTAAAAATATCAAAATACAATAATTAATGTTATTATATCAACACATTACATAAAAATAAAAAACTAAATAAGATCTAATATAACTCACACAATTTCTAACCCGGGTAATAGATTTATTATGTTAAGCAAACTCTTCTTTCACAATTAAATTTAGAATTTGGACACAAGATTATAAATGCAAAAACACATGATTAAAATGGTGTTTTCTCTTATAAACTAATATAATATAAGGTAAAATAGATAGAGAAATATGGAGAGAATAACATTATTCTTTTTTCAACTAGTGTAAAATACAATGGAATGAAGGTCATATATTTATAGGAGATATATGACTCTTCATTTCATACAATAATTGCCCTACATAAAGAGAGAATAGGAAAGGTCTAGAATGCAAAAGGATATCCATTCAATACTAATTATTTACAATACTCCCCATTGGCTGTCTGTTCCTTATGAATTATACGTCATTAAAACCTTACCAAGAAAAACCTTGTGGGATAAAAACTTGGTCGAAGGAAAAATAGTACATATGCATAGGTTATCTTCAAATACTGCATTGTTAAAACCTATATTGTAGAAATCGCCGCCTAGGCGTCAACTCCCCTCTCAGTCGTTTACGCCTAGTAAAAGTATTAGACGTTTTTTGCTTAGCGCCTTAGTCATCGTGGAAGAGGCGCCGATTAATGGAAAAAAATGACCGCTTAAGACATATATTTAATTTTTTTATTCTTATTAATTGTTGAATTGATATTATAACTCAAATTTTTGTGCTTTTAATATTTACTATAGTGTTGTTAAATGATGTTTATGACTTAAATAGTTAAAATTGTTAGAATTACTACGTATATATTACTAAATATACAAAACTACACAACGGGATTCAAAACTGCCTAATCCCTCATAGGCTCTGTATAATCCCGCCTAGGCGCTAAGTCCCGGTCGACCCTTAGGCCGTGAAACCGAGATATACAACATAGATTAAAACCTTGCCAAGAAAAACCTAAGGGATAAAAACTTGGTCGAGGGAAAAAGAGTACATTGTATTTTTCATACCCCCTTGATACTGGCAAGAGATCTCTAAGTTGTTGCATTTCAATATTGTGGACCAACTTTTTGAACGTTGTGGTTGGAAATGATTTTGTAAATAAATCTGCAAATTTGTTACATGATTGTATCTGCCGAATGTCAATATCCTCATTCTGCTGTAACTCGTGTATTTAGAAAAACTATGATGAAATATGTTTTGTTCTGTCGCCTTTGATGTATCTATTTTGAATTTGTGTGATGAAAGCAGCATTATCCTCATACAATATCGTCGATATATTTTTATTGAGGATAACTCACACGTTTCTCAGATATGCTGAACTAGGAATCTTAACCGTATACATTCTCGACTTGCTTTACGTAGTGCCAATATTTCAGAGTGAATAGATGAAGTGGCGATCAAAGTTTGTATGACGGATCTCCATGATATCGCAATGCCACCATAAATAAACACGTAACCACTTTGAGACATGCCTTTGTGAGGGTCTAAAAGATAACCAATATACGCATAGCCTACTATTTGTCATTTTGAATCTTTTGAGTAAAACAAATCCATATTTGTTGTTCCACGAAGATAACACAAGACATGCTTAACTCCATTACAATGTCTTTTTGTTGGTTATGAGCTATACCTTGCCAATATATTATTTGGGAAGGATATGTCAGGTCTTGTACAATTTGCAAGGTATATTAATGCTCCAATGACACTAAGATATGGTACATCCAGACCTAATAATTCTTCTTTTTTCTCGTGGATGTAACAGAACTTTATTTATATCCACTGATCGAACACACATAGGGCTACTTGATGAATGAGCCTTATCCATATAAAAATGTTCTAAAATATTTTTGGTATAAGTTGATTGATGGATAAAGATCCCGGATGACAAGTGTTTGATCTGCAGGCTGAGACAAAAATTTGTCTTTCCAAGGTTTTTCATCTCAAATTCTCTCATTAGATAATTAGCAATTGCGGTAAGCTTTTCTAGAGTACCCACGTGATTTAAGTCATCCACATATAATGCTATTATGGCAAATTAATTTTTGTATTTTTTCATAAAAACACAAGGACAAATTGGATTGCTGATATTCTTCCCTAATAAGGTAATCACTGAGGCGGTTATACCATATTCTTACAAATTGCTTTAATCCATAGAAGGATCTTTGTAACTTAATTGGGTATAAACCAGGAGGCTTTTGATAATATGTATCATTTCTTGTGAATCCTTCAGGGATCTTCGTATAACCATCACTATCTAATGACCCATACAAATATGCGGTAACAACATCCATAAGACGTATATCCAGTTTTTTGTGTGACTGCTAGACTGATCAAGTATCGTAATGTAATTCCGTCGAGTTCTAGGGAATATGTTATATTATACTCAATCCCAAGTCTTTGTGGAAACCTTTGCTACAATTCGTGTCATTATTCTCGTTGCATTTTCGTACAAATACCACCTGTACGCAACTGGTTTTACACTGTTAGGTGTTTGGACTAAGGTCCAAAAACTATTTGATTTTCTAAGGATTTTAATTTAGCTTGTATTGCATCTTTCCATTTAGGCCAATCTTTTCTATCTCGACATTCTTCTACGTTTCTGATTTGATTTCATCATTCACAATGTCTAGGGCTATTACATATGTAAATACATTATCTATAATGTCTTTCTTTCCATCTCAGCTTTCTTTTGTATTCAAATAATTCAAAGAGATCTCTTCAGACTCCTCAATCACATTTTTCATTTTAGACTCATCATTCTCTATCTCTAAGAGGGATTTTTCTTTAGACTTATCTTTTCGCGAGCACTTGCTTCTAATACCAATTTCTTTTGAGGATTCTTATCTTCTTCTCTAAAAGGACGTCCACGTTTGATGCCCAAACTTACCATATTGTTAGGTTGTCCTTCAGGGATATCAACCCGTGCTTGTGTATTTGCAGCCAGTATGTGAGATATTGTTACTTTCTTAATATCAGTAAACGCGTCCGGTAACTTATTTGCAATATTTTATAAATTTATTATCCTTTTTATTTCTTGCTCACATCTATTAGTGTGTGGTCAAGATGAGACAAAAATGACACATTTCATAAAATTTCCCGTTGTTTATTATGAAATGACATTTTGTCTCCCCCTAACAGCGAGAAAGTTGTCTCATCAAAATGACAATCTGCATATCTTACTTTAGACTAATCACTCGTCAGGGGTTTAATATATCTTATGATGGACGGGGAATCAAATCTAACAAAGATTCCAAGGCGTCTTTAAGGACCCATTTTTTTTCGTTATGGTCGAGAAATTGGAACATAAATCACACAACCAATTTTTTTAAATTGAGACACATCTGACTGCTGGCCAGAAACAAGTTGAAAAAGTGAATATTGATTAACTGAAGTTGATCTAACATGAACCAATGAAGCGGCATGTAAAATTGCATGTCCCCAAACAGAAGTGGGTAAGTTAGACATTAAAAGTAAATGTCTAGCAATTAGTTGTTGTAATCTCTTGATAAATTACTCTAGCAGGCCATTTTGAGTGCGTACATTTGCTACAAAATGTTTAAGATCAATACCCATTGACATGCAATAATCGTTAAATGCTTGATACGTAAATTCACCAGCACTTTCCATGGTCTTTATTGGATAATCTGAAAATTATGCTCTCAATCTTATTATTTGAGCAAGAAATTTGGCAAAAACAATTGTTCTTGTTGACAGTAGACTCACATATGACCATCTTGATGATGCATCTATTACGACCATAAAGTAACGAAATGGTCAACAAAGTGGATCAATAGGTCCACAAATATCCCCTTCAATTCTTCGTAAGAATGTTAAAAATTCAATATTAACTTTAATTGGAGATGGTCTTATAATCAACTTCCCTTGTGATCAGGCAATACATACACGTTCGCGAGGTAATATAATCTTCTGGTTCTTTAGGAAATGTCCAAGTGAGTTCTCAACTATTCGATGCATCATTGTTGATCCAGGGTGTCCAAGTCGCTCATGCCAGAGCATAAACATTTTTGGGTCATTGAAATTCTGGTTCATAACAATATTTGATTCCAGACATCTTATAGTTGCATAATATAACCACGATGAGAAAATTGGGAGTCTTTCTTTCACTTGCTTCTGGCAAGAAATATTCGATGTAATGCAAATATATTCTTTATTCCCTTCATTCATAGTCTCTATATGAAAACCATTGAGACGTATGTCTTTGAAACTTAATAAGTTTATTTTAGATTTACTACAATACTAAGATTCGTTCACTAATATATTTGTTCCCCTAGATAATGTTATGTTTTCTTTTCCAGAACCTTCGAGTAGTTCAGTGGTACTCAAAAGTTGCACTAACATTTTATTTTTTCAAGTTTAAGTTTAAAAAGTATTTTTTATCTCGAAGTATTGTATGTGTTGTTCCACTATTGGCTACGCAAATATCTCCGTTACCCATGTCAACATTGCTCATAGCCTTGACATTTTCCATTTTTCTACAAACAAAATAAATAATGTAAGAAGTATAATAAGGAGAAGAAGAATAATCATGACAACACATAGTTTATTAGGTTTGATACATTACAATGAGAAGTTATTTAAATAACTATATTTCAAGTAAAATCATTATTATGATACTAAAATTCAAGTAGAGATAACATTTAACTAATTATTTCCGATCTCATCATTAGCATCACCACCACCATATTCAATTTAATTCATTTCCTCACTTGGCTCGTTTAGAAAATTATCAACATTAGAAGGAGTAAAATCTATTTGTTTATTTTCATCGTTGTTGTTGGAATATTACCTTCAATAGTATTGTTAATGCAAAATTGGTTTCTTTTCCTTTACCATTAATAGATTCTTGATAGATATTAACCCAATATTTTGGCAGTCGAGATTCCCTTGCAACCTTATTCACCATCAACCACTTCCTCGAACTTCTTGACCCTAACCAAATCAAGATCAAGCTGGTAGAACACGGTTAGAAGTTTTTCCCCCGACGCTTAGTAGTTTGAACCATTCATGGATTCCAACTTTAACATGTCGGGAGATGTTTTTGTATTCAAAAGTAAAGCAACAACCGAAAGTAAAAACCATTTCCGATCAGTATTCTTGATAATATAATCCTTTTTTAAATTGTTGATAAAACTAACAAACATTGATCGTAAATTGGTAATCTAAAAAATCATATATTTAATTATTAAATAAACTTACAACAAGTTATACGTAGATATATAAATATTATAACCAAAACTTACAACATATTCCAGACACACTAAGTAATAGCGTGACTTCTAACATCACTTCGTTAAAAAAGGATTTTTCGGGTATGACCGGTATCCTTAAAGGGATTACTATTACTACTCTATTCTAAACTCATAAATATTTTGGAGAAGAGGAGAGAATTTTTCAATTTTGGATGTTGAAGATGAATTTTTTTTTTGTGTATTGAACAATGTGACTTCGACCTCTTTATATAGTAGTCATGTGAGATTCATACGTTAACAATAAATGGCGTCATAAAGAGTTCACCACAAAGACAAAACTGTTTCTCTTTTCTTGAAAACTAGCATGAACCTGGACGTATTCTTTGACAAGGTGGAGAATGAATCTGGTCAGGCTTTGTAACTCATGAGCCATAAATGCGGGAGTTACCATTGAGAGCATTCATGTCACCGTTTTTAACTTTTGGGTCATAAGTGTGGGAGCAATGACAACGGTCTTTTAATGCAGGTGTTTCTAACTGTTAGGAGTAAATGCCATGAAGATGACGGACAACTCTTCGGCGGGTACGAGACGACTCAATTCTGACTAAATAAATACTCGTTCCCAAAATATTTTATCAAGACTTCCAACACCCCCACGACCATGCCGCGACACTTCCCATTGGTGGGGTAGATCTTTTGTGGGTAGTAAAACAAACTCGTCCACAAAATCGTATTCATAAGGGTTCAAACCCTGGTTGGCTACATTTCACATGAGTTAACTTCCTATTTAAGCTAGGAAATCTATGTTTTAAGCCTTTTGAAATGTAAAGGGAGAGATAATATTATAAACCAATATTTTTTTCATCTCCATTTCCGATGTGGGATTTTTTAAGGAAAAGACAATTAGTTTTCTCTTTCTCCAAGAGCATGAAACCCCCTTTAAAAGCCTTTAATTTCCAACAATCCCCTACATAGACTCTGGGAGAAGAGTGAACAGGTTTCCATGCATACCAGCGTTGGTTGAATTGTACTTAAGTGGCAATATCTTTCGATTTGAATTGACACGTAGTGAAGTGAGGCAACCACCATATCTTGTTAAGTGAACGTACTCTTGAACCCTTACAAAACATACTCTACCTGCTAATATTTATAGATTCCTCAATCACCACCCTTTGTTACACATATGTAATCTCTAAAAATGTCTATCCACATTAGACATTAGACGACTCATTTCAAATCTCGAGATCATTAAGAGCAATAGAGTTCAGACTCATCATGTGTCTCCCATATTCATCAAGTCCTTGTCAATAGGACCACCACTATGGGCTATGAATTCAGATTTGATATATAAACTCATCCTAATAGGATTATCAATGACATCTTCTTGAAGTCATATAATGAATAATGAATCTCAATATTGTCCATGAATTCATCAAGTCCTTCTGATTAGGACCACCACTCATGGCTATGAATTCATTAAGAGTTAATACGTTCATGTATGCGCAATTTACGCCATAAGGATGGGAAAATTGTGCGTCATATAGACTCATCAGTCATATGTTTCCCATCAGTGGGTTTTAGTTTTAATAGATCCAGGTTTTCTATTAAGGATCTCTTTGCATGATCTAACATCTACTGATTTAGAAGCCTTATTTAAAGTTTTATGATTTCTCTCCATAAGAGAGAAAGTTAATACCTTTTCACTTAACATGTTTATCTGAAAACCCTTAAACATAAGAGCAGTGCTACAATCAAGTCCAAACCTTGACTCGATCATATGCTTCTTACTTCTCCTAGATTCATCCTCGAGATTAATACTAGGCCTCGTAGAATTTTAAAGGAGTGAGTTAATTATCACTTATAGGCACATAAGTATTTTAGCGAATAAGTTATTCAACATGCAAAAAGGTTTATCACATTATTCACTTTTCTAAAGAAAACAGAATACAACACATCTAGAATCACATATTGAAATATCATCAAGAAATACAAATGTATATGTTGCACGTATTTCAGTATTTCGTATGAAACTTGTATATAAGGTGTCGGCCCGGTGTTGACTTCTAAGAAGCCCGGTAGTCCAATCATGGCCAAACACCCCCACATTTTTAATTATTTCAGGTTAAGTGGAAAAGCTCTTCCCACGAATATAAGGGGTCTTGTCTAAGTTTTTGCTGGCACCTTATTAAGTAATAAACATACAAGACAACTTCCCCCCACATTCATTTGGGTAAGCCTGAACTAATTAACAAGGCATTCACAATTTTTTTAAGGGTTCTATGATTGTGCCATTTTGTTTGACATTAAATACTGGGCACTAAGTTCATGATTTATTCCGTCAATTTCACAAAATTATTAGGGGAATATGAACTATATATATTTTACTCGTCGGACCTAAGCATCTTGATGACTACCAAGTTTATTTACTTTTTCATCTTTACATATATATGACCTGCTTTATCTTTACAAGGTAGACTATAGTGAACCTAAAGTAGGCATCTACACAGGTTATAACATCAGTCTCACCTCCTTTACTAGCGGCGTAATAAAGCTAAGCCTGAATACATTAGGTTTTATACTTTGTTCTTTCTAATGGTCACGGGCTAAAAGGGTTTAAGCAGCCTGGACTCTACACATCTTTGACATTTAAATCTAAACCATCAATATTGTGATTAGGGATTAGTCCGCGTGTTTTTAAAAGATTAATCCATATAAGTCTTAATCTACCATGTCACACCTCTAACGAATTAATATTGTACACAAAGGTATATGCATTCACATTCACAACTCTGGTGTTTAGTAAAACTCAAATAAGGTACCCATACTCAACAAGGTAATCAGTTAAAAGTATATTTATTTTTCCTACCCATGAAAACTAGCTAGCAACCACTATAATGAGACTAGTGATGGACCACATAGAATATTAATTAACTCTAAAATATTACCAAAGTAAATATAGAGGAACCTGGTACTTTTTTCCCTAAGAATAACGAAAACAGTCGAGATTCCCTTGCAACCTTATTCACCATCAACCACTTCCTCGAACTTCTTGACCCTAACCGAATCAAGATCAAGCTGGTAGAACACGGTTAGAAGTTTTTCCCCCGACGCTTAGTAGTCTGAACCATTCATGGATTCCAACTTTAACATTTTGGGAGATGTTTTTGTATTCAAAAGTAAAGGAACAACCGAAAGTAAAAACCATTTCCGATCAGTATTCTTGATAATAAAATCCTTTTTTAAATTGTTGATAAAACTAACAAACACTGATCGTAAATTGGTAATCTAAAAAATCATATATTTATTTATTAAATAAACTTACAACAAGTTTTACGTAGATATATAAATATTATAACCAAAACTTACAACATATTCCAGACACACTAAGTAATAGCGTGACTTCTAACATCACTTCGTTAAAAAAAGATTTTCCGGGTATGACCCGTATCCTCAAAGGGATTACTATTACTACTCTATTCTAAGCTCATAAATATTTTGGAGAAGAGGAGAGAACTTTTCTATTCTAGATGTTGAAGATGGATTTTTTTTTTGTATATTGAACAATGTGACTTCAACCTCTTTATATAGTAGCTATGTGAGTTTCATAACGTTGACAATAAATGGCGTCATAAAGAGTTCGCCACAAAGCCAAAACCGTTTCTCTTTTCTTGAAAACTAGCATGAACCTGGACGTATTCTTTGACAAGGTGGAGAATGAATCTGGCCAGCCTTTGTAACTCATGAGCCATAAATGCTGAAGTTACCATTCAGAGCATTCATGTCATCGTTTGTAACTTCTGGGTCATAAGTGTGGGAGCAATGTGCCATGAAGATAACGGACAACTCTTCGGCGGGTACGAGACACTCAGTTCCAACTAAATATATACTCATTCCCAATATATTTTATCAAGACTTCCCAACACCCCCCACGACCACGCTGCGACGCTGCCCATTGGTGGGGTAGAGCTTTTGTGGGTAGTAAAACAAACTCATCCACAAAATCGTATTCATAAGGGTTCAAATCCTGGTTGGCTACATTTCACATGACTTAACTTCCTATTTAAGCTATGTTTTAAGCCTTTTGACATGTTTAAGGAGAGATAATATTATAAACCAATATTTTTTCCATTTCTATTTCTGATGTGGAACTTTTCAAGGAAAATCTTTTTCTAAAAACATGAAAAACTCTTTAAAAGCCTTTAATTTCCAACATTCATTTCATACCATAAATATAAAAAAATAATATGAAAGATCTAGAATATAAAAGCCATCTATTCACTACTAATTATTTACTATATTTTCGGTTTTTGCTACATGATTAAAAAAAATTGTTTAAAAAAGTAAATAAAGATTGAATTGGGATTAATTAATATTTAAACACTTTCATCCGTACAATTGTAGCATATGTTATAATGTTAATGATAAAAAAAGAACTAACAATAAATTGGTGATGAGTAAGTAAGTAAATTGTTATACATCTATCATTTGAACATCTTCCATTTGAACACCTTTGGAACTTACAATCTAGCCATTTGAGAATTGAATTTTTTCGTTCTTGCATGAAGAACAAAACCTAAGAATGTCCCAAACAAACAACAACATCCCCATATTATAAACGTTGTCTGATAGCACATAACTCCTAAGCAGCTGCTTCCAACTGATAATGTATTATTATTATTATTAGTTCCCGCTCTTTTATACAATAAAGCGGCCATATACCCGTAAAGAAATGATCCTATTGGTATATTAGCTACCAATATATTGTGATTTACACCAAAATTCTTAGTCCCAAAGAGTTCGGTGGTTGTGGAGACTGATATTGAAGTTATTGCACCTGTACATACACCTATAATAGCTGTACTGATGTGAAGTGAAATGCTGCTTCTGTTAAGAAGTAAGAAAAATGCACCACACATAGCTCCTGTCATTATTGCCATTGATGATGTCCTTGACATCATATACTTACTCCTGAAATTCAATACAAAATTTAATGCACTTAGATAATTAATTTAACAATATAACAAAGAGCTTCAAAAATAAAAAAAAATTAATTACTTTGAGAAATAATAGTCAAGAAGTGATGGAATGAGCCGACCAAAGAAACCAAACACAGAAGAGAGCGAGACAAGAGAAGACACAGCGCCTGAAGACCCACGAGACTCGGCGATCTGTCCTAGGTTGTTAAGATAGACTAAACCAACCGTTGCACCGAAAAAGTAAGCAAGGAAATATAACCAAAAATCCACTCTCTTAAGCATCAATCTTACTCCAATTTCTTCTCTCACACCAATTTCGAACACTTCCCTTGCATTTTGTGCTTCTTCCGGAACTAAAGCGAGTTCTTTATCGCTATTGACGGGTTGAACTTTCGTTTCTCGTCTGATCAAACATTTTTTTTGGTTGATCTCTATGATTTTCTCAGCTATTGGAACAAGAAGTGGTGCTAATAAGAAAATTCCCATGGTAATCACAGCGGTTAACCTCGGTAATGGCTTAAAAAGAGCGGGACCCAAGCTACTAACCACAGCGTATACTCCAGTAGTGATTGTTATAGCAAACATAACAATGAATCCATTTGCAAGCTTTCGAGTCTTGGCGAAAGTAAGATCTCTTACCAATGGTGCTACTATGATACAAACTATAAGCGGTGATATAGAATTTAGAAGAAGATAAGCTTTGGCTCTTTCATTAGGTGAAGTAGGGCTAACAACAGCTATAATATCCGCGAAAATCTTGGCGCTTAAGCCAACGTAACTAGTAGATATTCCAACAGCAACTTGGCGATCCAAGGTGAAGTTTTTGATTGTCACAATGTAACAAACTGTGTTAATCCAACATATACTATTTCCAGCTATTACGGTTAGTAAGAAGACATGCACAAACGACAAAGATGTTATATAATTAGTAATGAACAGATATTGAACACCGTAACCAATTAATCCAAGGGTTGAACCGATCATAAGAACCACCCAAAGTGGTAGATAAGTGGCTGAGATTCCGGATATCCAACCGAGTAATTTCCCTGCATCAGACGCAAAAGCAAGATTGTTGAGTTGGAATTGTGATATAGATAGAAGTTGCTTGAGTTGTGTCGAATAAGCAGGAAAGTTGGAATTGGTTCCGTTAATACATTGCAACCAAATTGCCCCTATTAAGCTTAGCCATTGAAAAGCCATTAATGGGGTCCTGGTCCTCTGACGAAGATGTAAACAATAAGTAGTTGGCTACTTAAATTCAATCAACACTGTCTATATATATATATACCTTAATTATTTGGAAAAAAAAAATATACCTTAATTATTTGGAAAAAAAAATATACCTTAATTATTTGGAAAAAAAAATATACCTTAATTATTTGGAAAAAAAAATATACCTTAATTTGAAGATGGAAAGTAATGATTTTTTATTTATAAAAAATATGAAGATGGAAAATGTGGTCTTATACAGTCCACGAACTTTTTTTTTCATTATATGAGATTTGGGTAAAATTTGTTTCGAGGACATTTTCATCACTGTGGGCGTACTGAGAGCTACTAGAGTAATTATCTATGATCTTGACTACATGTCCAAAAGTTAACCATTAATGGTATGTCGGAGTAGGCTGAGTAATCAACCATACTTTTTGTTTGTCCAATATTAACTATATAAATATGTATGCAAAAAAATATTAACTATATAAAAGACCACGTTATTGGTTAGTTAATTAACACGAAATTAAAAGTGTATAGGGTGTAATTGTTGGCATACATTACCATCCATTTCTATACTAGGATGATTGAATTATTGGCAGAAATTAAAGTGAACTTTTTTACGAAAAAGAGCATACATGTAAACTTATCTTGTAAAATATATATGTCTTATATTATAGAAAAGCGAGTAAATTAAATAAGGAAAAGAGTAATGATATATGCTACCTAAAATCATTTTACTAAATATATAACTTAAAATGACATAATCTAGTGATATCTTATATTTTGTAATAAAATAATCCTATCACGAGACATTGTTTTGGAGGATTTAGGACTTATTTAAGGCACAATTCCCTATTGTTTAACGTTTTACGATTTCTTGTTTAATTTAGGTTTTTATGTTACTTTTATAGTTTTTGTTTGTAATTTTTGTGTTATGTGTACAGTTCTTAGATACTTGAATGTTAGGATATTCCAAAACAATGATAAGAAGTCAAGAAAACGAGATTACCCCAAAATCATGGCGTTAGAGGACGATTCGACAAAATCTGGAAAACTAGAATTTTCGTTGGCTATATTTGAAAATTGACTTGTTAAAGTCACCACGCGCAACCGTTTAAGATTTTGAGTGAACCCTTAAATTTATGGTAACACTTATAGTTAATTAGGAGCACGTAGGACCTAACAGTTCGTGATTTGGAGTTGAAACGAAAGCGTAACCAAATTTGCCATTGTCGTGGTTCGAACCAGTTTGTATTCCATTAAAACATTTTTAGGTGACTTGGACTACTTATATGGGTCCCACAACTCTAAAAATATTTTGGAACCCTATATGTAAGAATTTTAAGATCAAAATAAGAGTTGCTTGATTTTGGAACGCCTATGAGCAACCATTAATACCTAGAGAAGAAGAAGATAGAAACACGAGCTATTTTTTTGCTATGACACAACTGAGAAGAAAAACCAATCATATCTGCAGGTTAAAAGATAATTAGGGGCAGTGGACAAAGGAAAAAACTATGATCAGAGACTTGTTCCTTGATTATTATAATAAGCTTCACAAAAGGCATCACACTGGGATTTGAAGAAACTACCAGCCTTATACTTGTAAGATTATAGATGCTATGAATGAATATCTTACCAGAACCCCAAATTTACAGGAAGTCAAGGCCATTGTTTTTTCTATTCTTGTATCCAAAGCTCCCGGCCCTGACGACCTCATTGGTAATTTCTACCAGGAATTCTGGGATTTTCTGAAGGATAATGTCTTTGCGCTGGATTATTTGTTCTTCAAAAATAATACTTTGCTTCATGGAATTAATGACACCCTTATCACACCAGTTCTAAAAGGTAATATACAAGAAGATGTTAAGGATTTCCGACCAATCTCTTGTATAAACTTTTTCTACAAATTCATCGTGAATATTCTTTCGCTTCGACACAACCATTTATGTATGAGATTATCTCACTAACACAATCATCCTTTATATGAGGTAGATGCATTCAGGACAACAGTATCATAGAAAAGGAAGTCTCTAACTTTCTAAAACATAAAAGGAAGTCCAAAAATAAACTACGCGGCAACCAAACTTGACATGGCGAAAGCCTATGACCAAGTTAACTAGGATTCTCTGATTTAGGTAATGTTGAGCCTTTCTGCAAGCAATGGAGTCTAGATTATTAACTGTATATCAAAGGTCTCCTTCTAGATTAAGTTTAATGGCGAAAGGCTCAATAAATTTCATCGAAAGCAAGAAGTTAGAAAGGAGCCCACTCTCACCTCTTCGTTTATCTCTTTTTACATAGACTCTTATTGATCTTCTGAATAAATAATGCAGAGAAGGAAAAATTAAGGGTATCTTTTTAGCGCGGGCTTGCTCGAGTCTCACTCACCTTCTCTTCTCTGGTGTCGCTCTCTTCTTTGTCACTATTAATGAGGATGAAAACAACGAGTTCAGAGACATAATTAGAAATTATTGCACTGCATTTGGGTAGAAGGTCAATCTGATTAAATGGTCAGTTTCCTTGAGTAATGGAACCCCAGAAACATGGAATGATCAAGTCATTTCCTCTCTTGGAATTGCTAAAACAAATTCTTTAGGTAAATAACTGGGCATCCTGTTGAATCTCAAAAGAACCAAATCGTAAAACCTTAATTATATTAAAGATCCGCTGCTCGAAAAAACATCTAATTGGATTACATCTCTCTTATCTTAAGGAGAAAAACAAATTTTCATTAACATGGTGCTTCAGGAAATCCCCAATTGTGCTGTATCAATCTTTTAATTCCCAAAACATCGTGCAAAAAACTTGCTCTCCTTGTGGAAATTTTTTGGTGGGATGCACAACATAAAAAAAAAAAATCACTTGGATGCATGGGAAAAATAGAAATCTCAAAGAAGATGGGTGGAATTGGTTTTATAGATTTCCGAAAAAAAATGAACATTGCGCTTCTGGCCAATCAAGCCTGGAGTATTCTGAACGAGCCAGACTCCCTAGGCGAAAAAGTTCTTAAAGGTATATATAAACTGAAGTCAACTTTCTAGGATGCAAAACTTGAGAGAAAAAGTTCATTGATTTGGGCTAATATCTTTCACGGGCTTCAGTTCTTAGACAAAAATTGTTTCTCACAAATTAGGAACCAATGGACAACCAACATCTAGAATCATACTTCGATTCGAAAAAATTTAAATTTTGAAAACCAAGAGAACTGTAAACTCACAGTGGTCTCCCAACTTTTTAAGATGGTATCTCAGTTTTAGAACACTTATATGGTCTTACAATTTTTTCCAATCTCGGCAAGTTGTCAAGTTCTGAATATGCCATTTTTTCTTTTGAACCAAGAATACAAGATTATATGACCACATACGAAGAATGGGGAATATTCGACTAAATTAGGATGGCACACCCTTGTTAATAAAGAATTCCAAGAAACTCCACTAACATCGACAACAACTTGCATAAACCCAAAAATTTGGAAGTCTAATTTACCAAACAAAGTGAGAATTTCTGGAAAATATGTAAAGGGGAAATTCCGACAAAGAAAAATATTTACTCCAAAAAATACTCTAAGGATAATATTTGCGAGTGGTGCGACTCGAGAACCGAAATGGTTGAACACTTACTTTACTTGTTACCGTTGTAGTCTGGGCAAAGCCCGCTCTTCAAATAAGGGACGACTGTAACTAATAATTAAGATTGATGAATGGATTATCCTTATCAACAGAGAGGTCTAGGTCCTTATCAAGGAAATCAGAATAATAATAGACCAACTCCTCCACAACAACCACCCCATGATGATTATGCCAATTATCTAGCTCAGAATGCTTTACCACAACATCCTCAAGAAGGCGTTGTGTCAGAGAAGAAATTACAGGACATCATGGATCTAGTTACAAGCAATATTTCAAATGCATCAAGAGAAGTTCAGAGAACAAGAGGCCTCAATACAGATTTACACACACAGTTGACCCATATAGAGAAAACGGTGAATACTTTTGTAGAAGCAAAGGAATTGAAGGCCACTTAAGGAGGTGACGACAATGTTGGGTTCGAAGCATGTAAGGCAATCTACCTTGAAACAGAAAAGAAAAAGGAATCACCACTTGACTGTAGAAATTACCGTGAAAGTTCTAGAAACCAAGCCTAGCCTAGAATAATATGACTTTGTAAATCTTCTTAAGGACATGCTTGAGGAGATTAGATCGGTCATTGAACTACAAGCTAGTAGAGCTATAAAGAAAGAGGAAGAAGCCTCAAAAGAGTAGAAATAAGAAGTCGCACATGTTGTGCAAGAAGAGAAGGAAGAAGAGAAGATGGGATCGCCACCAATTGTTCCAACAATGTAACCATTCATTCCTAAGAGAAATATAAAGGTTGACATTGAACTCAAGGCATTTGTAGAGGCGTACATCCCAGAGAAAATCAATGCCCAAATGCTTGAGATTTTCAAAGAAAGGGCTTATACCGCAACAAGTATTTACTCAAGTCATTCCAGAAAAAGAAGTGAGTGTAGAAGCCAATAAAGAGACTGTGATCATACTAAGAGAGTCTCGAGAAGAGTTGAGAAGGAGTTACCACTCAAGCTTAAAGATCCAGGAAACTTTAATATTCCTATTCAAATTAGTGGTATGCTCAAAGTGAAAGCCATGTGTGATGTGGGTTCGAGTGTGAATCTTATGCCCAAGTTCGTGTTCGATAGGCTTGGCATCAAGAAGGTGGAAAAATCCCCTATGAACTTACAATTTGCAGATAGCTCAGTGACAAAGACATGGGGACAGTGGAGGGCGTTCATATCCAAGCAGGTAATATCACCATCCTTATCGACTTTTAAATTCTTGATTATGATGCAGATAAGTAGGTTCGAATCATACTTGGAAGGCTGTTTTTGGACACCAGTCAAAGCATCATCAACTTATAGGAGGGAACAGTTACCCTCCGTGCTAAATATGTATTCAATACATTGTAGGAAAGAAACCAAGGAAGTTAGATCCCACAGCTCCTGTCATCCACATTTCTACAAAATACAGAGTCCCATAAGAAATCCATGCAAATCCTATGGATACTAGACCAATGAGTGAGTTTGGGGTAGGCCATGAAGTTGTATGGAAAGCCCGCAAGCCAGAGAATAGGACACAGAATCACAAAGATTCGTGGATGGGACCATTTGTCGTCACAGAAGTTGTCTCGGAAAAAGTGATTGAGATTAGACCCAAGAGAGGTATCAAACAGAGATTAGTAGACGTTCATATCCTTGCCCGTTTCTGGGGAGACTATATACAAAAATCCTAATAGAGGTAACACATCTAACTTTGAAAGACGTTAAACAAAAGTGTTGTCTGGGAGACAACCCACAATTTTTTATGTTTTTATGTCTTTAGTTTATGTTTAGATTAGTTTATTTTAGTTGATATTGCATTACTGATGAAGGTATTAGTGTTTTTGATGTGTAGGTACTTAGAAAACAAGGTCGGGAGAAAAAAGGATAAAAATTGGCGAAAAACAGATGTACCATGCAGTACACCGCACCCCAAACAGGGTCACAACAGTAGATGAATCAGGGGCATGTGCGAGGGGAAGAGAAGAAAAACCGTGTCAAACTCGCGCAAAACTGTGCCACGGTGTCATCCAGAGCGTTCGTGAGGTATACCGCATGGGTGTCGTAGTGCACGCACGCAAGAAAATTGTCGTAACGGTCCAACAATACAGTCCAGTTACGAGGACCACGAACCAAACCGTGTCGTCACTCGCGCCAGACCGTGACACGGTCTAGCAATACCGTCCAGTTACGAGGACCACAAACCAAAACGTGTCGTCACTCACGCCTAGGGGTGGAAATCGGAAGGAACGGATCGGAAAAAGGGTCTTTCGGAAAAATTCCAATTTTTTCGGAATAGATTTTTTCCATTCCAATTCCTATCCAATTTTTCGGAACTGGGAAAAATAATTCCGAATTCGGAATTTCGGAATTTGCCGGAAATTCGGAAATTTCGGCACGGAAATTTCGGAACTTTTGGTTCGGAAATTTCGGAACTCTGGGTTCGGAATTTCGGAACTTTTGATTCGGAAATTACAAAACTAAGGACAGTAATTATCACACTAGTTATCAGAGTAAAATAAAAATATAATAAATCATATAATTTTAGAAAATTGTAAAAGTGAAGACATAAGGTTAACAATAATTCAATTTTTCGGAGTTTCAATGGTCGTGAGTGTGGAGAGACTTGATTTTTTTTTTTGGGTCTAAACGCTTATATGGAGATATTTGATGAGTGTGAAGAGATTTTTTTCTTTTATGCGAGCGTGAAGGATGGGTTTTAGGTTTTAATACGTTTAATTGTTTTTGTTTTCTGTTTCTTTTTTCGAAAATAAAAATAAAACGTTTCATTGTTTTTTAATGTTTAGTTTTTCTTTTTCTATTATGATATTTTTCAACATTTCCTTTATCTTTATTCTTCATATTTTATTATTTATTTAATATACATCATGTAAAATCGATAATAAAAATCGGAATAAAAATCGGATCGGAAAATCCGGAAATTTCGGAAATTTATATGTAATTCCAATTCCTATCCAATTTTCTCGGAAAAATCGGAAATCGGAATTTCGGAACCTTAAAAATCTGTTCCTAAATCGGAATTTTCGGATCGGAAAAATCGGAAATCGGAAATTTCGGATTCGATTTCCACCCCTACTCGCGCCAGACCATGACACGGTCCAGAACAGGAGACTTCTGCGGTACACCGCATGACACTCGCGGTGCACCGCACCAAACCAAGAATTGTGGCAACGGTAAGGGAAATCAGGGCCAATTATGAGACACCCTTGACCAAACCGTATCGACCAACCATGACACAGGGGGATACAAAACATTGTTGCGGTACACCGCGCCTCACCTGCTGTGCTGCGCACGACACCGCCAGACAAAGGGAATAAAAGAAGAGGTTAGTTATACCTACGCATTCTAAACCTTGAAGCCTCTCTTTCTTCCCCAAATATTACCAACTCAATTAAAGCTTCTACGAACCTTCACTTCACATCAAAACACTCCCCAATCACCATAAATTCACATCTAAATCCTTCCCTGCATCATTATAAAGAAGATTCAACCACCCAAATCAAACCAAATCATCTCGAATCAAAAGCCAATATTTCCAAATCTTTTTCCAACAATTTCTTTAACGCATACCAATCAAGCAAGAGTTCATTCTACCCACATAAAAAATCATCATCCTTATTCGTTTCCTAACCCAAATAACACTTGTTCAACCCAAAATCAAGGGGTAAAATTTCAAGAATGTTAAAATCTTTGAATTGGAGGTCAATTGAGATGACGAAAAGAACGGAAACATTATATACTGTTAGGGAGATGAAGAAGATTCAAAGTAAGGTATTGGGTACTATTGAGAAGAAAACGATTGAGAAAGGTTCAAGTTTAAGTACAAGGAAACGGGGTAAAACATGGCAAGATAATAGAGAAAAGTCAGATGTGGTGAAATTTAAGAGCAAAAAGATTACAACTTTCAAGGAAAATACACCACAATCTCTACAAATTGAGATTCCTATACCCAAGATGAATGAAGTTTCAAAGGCCTTGTTAGCTTCCGCAGAAACACATCTACCGGACTTGCCTTTTGCTCATGAGAGGATATCTGAAAAAGAAGTTGGATAAGGTGATTACAAGAGATTTTTAGAGATTGCAGAGAGGTTGGGTTGGACTACATTCATGATGAGACGTTCAAGTTTATTTATGGAGTTAGTTTATGAGTTCTATTTAGGCCTCTTTAGCCGAGATAGTGAAGGTCGTGTTCCAGTTAGATGAATGTTTGTTCCTTTTATAGTTGAAGAGATTAGAAACCATTTCCAGTTCAAGAAATTGGTTGGACCATGTAAGTATCGAAAAGCGATGGAAAATATCAAGACTTTTAATTGGAATCAACTTTTTGAGCATGTATTAGATGAAGAAAAGGTGCAATCACACAAGGGAGAATTGAAAGAACCTTGGCCTTACAAATATCTCCAACGTGATACGAATTTGACACAATTTTCTCACACCAAACACTTTTGGAAACACGCAAAATTTGGATGTAACTAAGAGAAACACCATCTTTTTGAATTATGTTTTAAGAGGGGAAGAAGTAGATGTGGCACAGTTGATCTTTGAGGAGGTAATGTGATTTTCGGTCTCTCCTTATTTGCTATTTAATGTGAAATATCCAACTATGATCACGTGCCTTGTACGAAAAGCGAATGTGATTCAGAGAAGAAAAATTGATGTCTAAAGTAAGTAACAATATCAACAATTCTTGGATCAAGACAATCTTAAGAGGAGTAGGAATAAAGAAGCCCACACAAGAAGAAATCTATCGTGAGAGAGAATCAAAAGAAGAGGATCATATTTGGCGAGAAAGAGTAGATGGGTGATTAAGTAAAGTTGATGAAACTCAAACCTTCTTGGCCAATGATGTGGCACAAATAAAAGCAAATCAAGTGCACACCATGGCATTCCTAGAGCAATTAAAGCGCGTCATCGCGAAAGATCCACCAAAGCCTATCTTGGATGTTGATAATGCGAGACAATAGCCTCGAGAGTATGTTCTCTTTCTTCACTACCATTTTTGAATATGAAATATTTGCTAGATTTTAATTTCTTTATTGAGTCTTTTTTTCCAAGCCATGGGGACACGACTCATTTTTTAGTTGGGGGATGTGGGGATTCGTTGTCCCTCATCTCTATTTTATGTAAACTATACTTTTTGGAGGGAATTAAATGTTTTGATACATGGGATTAGAGTGTATTTAATAGCTTGAAAGCATAAGCTTAGTAAGTTAATGATAGAAAGTAAGATGTTTATGAGTTGATAATTTTATATGCTTTGAGTATGTAACACACATTGATAGTAAAGAGAAGATTAGTGAGAAATGTGGTAGAATTATGCTTGATCTTAGGGAGCTTTGTGGGGTGTGTAGGCCGTGAGATCCGAGCTAGTTGATAAACCCATTCAATGAACGTGCTAAAGGTAAGAAAGTTACGAAATTTCATAGTTTAGAAAGTGATTAAAGCGCTTCTTTGATAAGCCCCTTATTGCCTTTCAGCTTGTTGTTCATTTATTATATTTGTATCCTTCTCAGCCCCTTCTAGCCTTTCTAAAGCCTTTTTATTTAGACATATTATAAGCCACATCCCTTTAGATTCAAGGACTTTCCCATATGACCCGCTCTCGAATCGCGATGCATAGACAGTCATTTTTAGAGCTTGAGTTCGGGGTAATGGGTTCACCATTATGGAAAATATTATTGGGTTGGGTTTTGAGCTTATGTATTTGTGTTCTATATTTTGATGATGATTCACTATTTTATATTGTAACCCTTTTTCGGGATAAAAGTAAATGAGAAAAAGTTATGAAAAGAAATATATGTGAAAAACTAGCATGATATCTCAAATCAAGAAGAGAGTAAAGCTATAGAAAATAAAGTGATATGAAATCCCTGTCTTATATTTATAAAAAAACTAGTATATTAAATAAGAAAAAGAAAATAAGAAAAAGAGTAATGATATATACGACCTAAAATCATACCATTAAATATATCACCTAAAACGGCATAATTTAGTGAAATCTCGTATTTTATGATAGAATAATCCTACCACGAGACATGGGGATTTTAAGGCTTATTTACGACACTATTCCCTATTGTTTAACGTTTTACGATTTCTTGTCTAATTTTGGGTTTTATGTTACTTTTATGGACTTTGTCCGTAATTTCTGTGTTATGTGTGCAGATCTTAGGTACTTAAATGCTAGGATATTCCGGAACAATGATAAGAAGTCAAGAAAACGAGATTAGCCCAAAGTCATGGCGTTAAAGACGACTCGACCAATTCTGGAAAACTAGAATTTTTGTCGGCAATATTTGAAAATCGACTTGTTAAAGTCACCAACGCAACTAGTTAGGATTCTAGGTGAACCTTTAAATTTCATGGTAGCACTTGAAGATAATTAGGAGCTCGTAGGAATTGATGGTTCATGATTTGAAGTTGAAACGAAAGAGTTATCGAATTTTCCATTGTTGTGGTTCGAACAAGTTAAAATTCCCTTAAAACAGTTTTTGACTGACTTAGACCACTTAAATGGGTCCCACAACTCCAATAATGTTTTAGAAGCCCCATATGTAAAATTTTAAAAATAAGAGTTGCATAATTTTGGAACCCTCAGGAGCAACCATTAACACCTGGAGAAGAAGGAAAAAGAAATACGAGCTATTTCTTTACTATGACACAATTGAGAAGAAAAATCAATCATATATGTATGTTAAAGGATAATTAGGGCCAATGAACAAAGGAAAAAACTGTGATCAAAGACTTATTCCTTGATTATTATGATAAGCTTCACAAAAGGCATCACATCGGGTTTTGAAGAAACTACAACCTTATTATGTGTAAGATTATACATTCTATGAATGAATCTCTTACCCAGAACCCTAGTTTTACAGGAAGTCAGAGCCAATGTTCTATACTTGTATCCAAAGCTCCCGGTCCTGACGACCTCATTGGTAATTTATACCAGGAATTCTAGGATTTTCTGAAGGATAATGTTTTTGCGCTGGTCTCTTTGTTCTTCAAAAAAATATTTTGCTTCATGGAATTAATGACACCCTTATCACACTGGTTCTGAAAGGGAATATACAAGAAGAGGTTAAGGATTTCTGACCAATCTCTTGTGTGAACTTTTTCTACAAATTCATCGTGAAAATTCTTGCGCTTTGACTACAACCAGTTATGTATGAGATTATCTCACCAACACAATCATCCTTTATGCAAGGGAGATGCATTCAAGACAACATTATAATAGCCAAGGAAGTATCCAACTTTCCAAAAACATAAAAGAAATTCCAAAAAACACTACGCGATAATCAAACTTGACATGGCGAAAGCCTATGACCAAGTTAACTGGGTTTTCCTCAATCTAGTGATGTTAAGCCTTGGTTTCTGCAAGAAATGGAGTCTAGGTTATTAACTGTATCTCAACGGTCTCCTTCTAGATTAAAGTTGATGGCGAAAGGCTCAGTAAATTTCACCAGAAGCAAGGAATTAGATAGGGTCCTATTCCCACCTCTTATTTTCTCTCTTCTTACATACACTCTTATTGGTCTTCTGAATAAACAGTGTAGAGAAGGAAATATTAAGGGTATCTCTTTAGAGAGGGCTAGCTCGAGTCTCACTCACCTTCTCTTCTCTGGTGACGCTCTCTTATTTGTCACTATGAATGAGGATGAAAACAACGAGTTCAGAGATATAATTCTAAATTATTGTAATGCATCTGGATAGAAGGTCAATCTGAATAAATCATTAATTTCCTTCAGTAATGGAACCCTGAAAAACATGGAAGTTCAAGTCATTTACTCTCTTGGAATTGCTAAAACAAATTCTTTGGGTAAATACTTGGGAATTTCGTTGAATCTCAACAGAGACAAATCAAAAGACTTAATTATATTAAATATCAGTTGCTCAAAAAAATAGCTAGTTAAATTGCATCTCTCTTATCTTAAGGAGGAAAATAATTTCTCATTAAAACGGTGCTTCAGAAAATCCCCGATTATGTCGTATCAATCTTTTAATTTCCCAAAACATTGTGCAAAAAACTTGCTGGCCTTATGGATTTTTTTGGTGGGATGCACAACATAAAAAGAGAAAATCACTTGGATGCATGGAAAAAACTGGCAATCTAAAAAAAGATCGGCTTATTTGGTTTTATAGACTTTCAAAAAAATGAATATTGCTCTTCTGGCCAATCAAGCTTGGAAGTCGGACTCCCTAACCAAAAAAGTTCTTAAAGGTATTTATAAACTGAACTCAACTTTCTAGGATGAAAAACTTAAGATAAAAAGGTCATTTATTTGGGCTAGTATGTTCCACAGGCGTCAGTTATTTAAATAAAAAAATTTCTCACAAATTAGGAACAGAAGGACAACCAACATCTGGAATCATAATTGGATTTAAAAAAATTCAAGTTTGAAAACCAAGACAATTGTAACCTTACGGTGGTCTCCAAACTTTTAACACGAGACCTCAGTTTTAGAACACTTATATGGTCTTACAATCTTTTCTAATCTCGGCAAGTTGTCAAATTCTGAATATACCATGTTTTCTTTTGAACCAAGAATACAAGATTATCTGGCCAAATACGAACAATGGGGAATATTCTATTAAATTAGGATATCACATCCTGTTTAATAAAGAATGCCAAGCAACTCTATAAACATCGACAACACCAATTGCATAAACCCGAAGATTTGAAACATTATTTGGAATTCTAATTTACCAAACAAAGTGAGAATTTTTCCTGGAAAATGTGTAAAGGGGCCATTATGACAAAGAAGAATCTTTAATCCAAAAATACTCTAAGTATAAGATTTGTTAGTGGTGCAACTCAGGAACCGAAATCGTTGAACACCTTCTCATTACTTTCCATGTTAGCATTGTAGTCCGGGCAAAGTCCGCTCTACAAATAAGGTCGACTGTAACCAACAAATTAAGATTGATGAATGGATTATCTTTATTTCTAAGGGTTCGCACAAAAAATGGATGGTATTAAAGGAGATGTAAATCGTTATATTATGTACGCTTTGGAATATCTGGAAAAGGAAAATTAAGACCAGTTTCACAACATCCCCTGTAACCCAAACCTCATCAACATAAGAACTAAAAAAATTATTAGCGAATTGTTTGATGGAAAAGGGGACAAAAATAGAATGAATCTTTTCCAAACCAAATACATGATCCCTTCTAACAACCAGACAAGGTGAAGGGTATTGGAGGATAATGAAACCTCATGGTTCTACGATGCTTCTTTTGCTAAATTATTTGGAAGAATGGGGAATATTCGACTGAATTAGGGTATCACGCCCTGGTTAATAAAGAATGCCAAACAACTCCACAAACATCGACAACACCAATTTGTATAAACCCGAAGATTTGGAACATTATTTAGAATTCTAATTTACCAAACAAAGTGAGAATTTTTCCTGCAAAATATGTAAAGGGGACATTCTGACAAAGACGAATTTTTACTCCAAAAAATACTCTAAGGATAAGATTTGTGAGTGGTGCGACTCGGGAACCAAAATGGCTGAAAACCTTCTCATTACTTTACATGTTAGCGTTGCAGTCCGGGCAAAGTCCGCTCTACAAATAAGGGTCGACTGTAACCAATAAATTTAGATTGATGGAGGGATTATCTTCATTTCTAAGTGAGGAAAATACAAATTACACCCCAACTTTTGAAAACTTCCAATTTTAAATCCTAGTTAAAAAAAAATCCTTTTTTAAGTCCTAGGCTAACTTTGCTGGTTTGGAACTTTCCCATTTTACCCTCCTTCGTTATGGGTACAGACCCAAGCCGTGTTTTAGCAAACTCTAACTTATAACATGATGGGTACAGACCCAATACACCTTTTTGCAATGAGTTTTTATAGTCTTTTTTACTAAGTTTTTTATGTTTTATAGTGATATGGGGCCAGACCCATATCCTTCACATTTTTCTGGGCTGTACCCAGTAAGAAGAACTTTAAAATATATAAAGTACATAATTTAGGAGGGCTGGCCCCATTGTGAACAAAAAACACCCAATATATTTTTACAATGCTTTTTAATATCTTTTATACACAAGGAAATAGTACAGTTTTATCATATACGGGCTGTACCCAACATCTAGCCCAATTACAAAGGAAATCAAAAAAATTTAAAAAAATCAATACCACTATATGGGACTAGCCCCATTACACATTACAACCATTTTGGGGCTGGCCCATTACTAACAACTAATTATTAACACGAAATGGGGCTGGCCCCAAGCACTATACACACAACATGGGCCTGGCCCCATCTAACCTTTCGGAAAAAAACCCTATCGGCGACGAAGAAGGAGGATCGACTTGGTGGAGCAGCAGTGCAGCAGCAGGGGGCAGTTTCCGTTCGCAGCCCTGGTGGTGGCAGATCTGGAAAGTCGAGAGGTGGTGGGTTCACGCAGGTAGGTTCGTTTCTTCACGCAGGTGGGTTCGTTGGTGAGATTCGTGTAGAAGGTGGGGTGGCGAGGTGGTGGTGGATATGCAGTAGGGGTGGCGAGGCAGCAGCATGGTGAGGCGGAGGTTTTACTGTGGTGGTTCTCTGTGTCGATGGTGGTGAGGAGCGCGGCGGTGAGCTGCTTATTGCGAAGATGACAGTGGATCTGCGTGGCCTGTGGTGGTGGATCTGCTTCGACGGTGGTGGGGGATCGGGGTGTTGTAGTGTTGCTCGGTGATGGCGGCGGTTCTTCACGGCGGCAGCTTCATCGGGTTTCGGAGTTGGCGGTTCTTCACGGCGGCAGCTTCACGGCGGTTCTCACTTGAGCAGCTGTTTTCCCATCCGCAGATCCAGAAACTCAGATCGCAGTGGGGGGTTGGGGTTGCTGTGACTGTTCCCATGGTGGGTAGAGGTGATGGTGTTGGTGGTGATGAAGGTGGTGGGGGCGGGGTTTTGGTGGTGATGAAGGTGGAGGGGGTGGAGGGGATGGTGGGGGCTCGATGGGGGTGGTGGGTCGCCGGGAATGTTGAGAGAGAGAGTGAAATAGAAATGGGATAGGGGTGGGGGTTGTTCGGAGCTCTTAATGGAGTTTGTGTATAGCTTTTTTGTGTTTCACTGTGAGGAATGGGTTGGGGGCATTTTGGTATAATACTACTACTAGTTGGACTAGTTAGGGGGTTAGTTGGTGGTGGGATTTTAAATGGGAAGTGGGGTGGGGGTTGGGCCTTATAAACTGAATCCCCCTTTTTAAGTGTTCGCAAAAAATGGATGGGATTAAAGGAGATGTAAAACGTTATTCTCTGTACGCTTTGGAATATCTGGAAAGGGAAAATAAAGACTGGTTTAACAACATCCCCTAGAACCCAAACCTCATCAACTCAAGAACTAATAAAATGATCAGCAAATTGTTTGATGAAAAATATGAAAAAAATAGAATAAATCTTTTCCAAACCAAATAGATGATTCCTGCTAACAACTAGACAAGGCGAAGGGTATTGGAGGATAATGGAACCTCCTGGTTCTATGATGCTTCTTTTAATAATTCATGGGTACCCTCGGGTCTAGCTGTGGTCGCTATTGATACACAAGATTTGTCCAAAAGTTCTTGTATAAAAGAGTCATGGCCAAGTCGGTTGTTGAAGCAGATTTCAGAGCTCTTTTGGAGGCAATCAAACAAGCTTCTGAATCTAACTCTATGAGTAACACTTTTTACTCGGGTACATTGGAATTAATATAAGGTTCTCCCAACATGTCTCATACTATCTCATGCTAACTGGAATATATGTCCATACATCTGTGAAATTTGTCGATAGTTGTGAACATTCCTTTCCTTGAAGTTCTTTCAGATCGATAGATCGGACAACATGATGGCTAATATTCTTACAAAGTGTGCTCGGCATAATATAGATTTATCAACCTGGGTGGTTAAATCTTTCTTTGATAGTCTTAGTTTCATGCGACCAATCATATAAACGTAGTGGTGTAGGTTGATCGACCCCTTTTATCATTATGTGTATTTTCTTTTTATTTTTGTATTCTAGTTTTATTGTTTCTTGCGGTGTTTCTTCATATTGTTTAGTGAAATTTCTCAACTTTGACAAATAAAAATTAAGATTAAAAGATTAAATTTATACCAAAATAACCTTTATTTTAATTTAAATAATATAACATATAATATAAATTTATTTTTCATTCTTAAATCCAACTTCTTCGGGACACCACCACTTCTAGCAGCAACCACCATCTTCGACAACCACTACCACATCTGATAATTTCTTTCTAAATTCATAATTAGTTAAAAAATTGATCTTTTACGTTTCAAATTCGTTTATTCATATATCTTGATGTATTGTGAGTTTTTCCCTTTTTATATTGTTATATTCTTGATTTTTTGTATTTCAAAATACACAAAAGTAGTTTTTGTTTATTCTGGGGTACAAAATAGTAGTTTAAACTTTATATATTTGTTGATGTAACATTATTCTCTAACAATTACGACAAGAGAATGAATACTAAAATTGTAAAATAAGAAGTATTGAAATACACACGACAAGCATGCTAATGATCTTATATTATCATAGAATGTCCCATCTCCCATCGCAATTTATTGACATCATATACCAGGATATTGTAACCACTTGTTTTTTTAGAGAAGCCAACAGTCACAATCCAACAACTTTTACACCCAAGGCTCGTTAATAATTTATCAACTATCTTTGTCGATAATACTTCTATAATTAAGCTGCAATGTAAAAGATTACACATAGCAATACGATATTGATTAGAAGTTTCTACTAGAAACATAGTTTTATAAAAACAAGAAATCTATTTTCTCAATCACATGAGCATAATTCTCACAATCCTCTTCCTCCAATGAGATTTTACTTAAAACCTGGCCTCTTCCCCTGAATATTTTTCCCATTTATGCAAACCTCTGAGCCCCGTCATTTTCCATGACACCATAGACATTTAAAGAACCAAAGTTGAATCAATCAAGTGTTCTCCAAATCCCACTAACCATGAATTATGAACCAACCAGCAACTAATAAACTCATTTTGGATAACACATGATTAACATAAATTAGTTTGGTAAACCCAAGAACAACAACCTTTTATTTAGCAATCAAATTAATGACTTTCACAGACACTATTCTCACTAGTGATCTCAAGTCTTTAATTTTGAATCTTCAAATGCCATAAGCACCAGGTTTGTTTATGCAGTGCTTAGTTATATTAGGAAATAGTTAAATGATTGATGAATACATGTCCACACCATTTGTAACACATGACTTTTTCAAATATATAAAAGGAGTATCCATGATTTACCTTAAAAATATTCTTATATTAGCTTATAATAACAGGTACCATAAGCAACAATATTCTAAGGCACTCGTGCTAGTGCCTAAAATGTGTATCGTAAAAAATGGAAGTGTATAATTTATCCTCACAGGTTCTAAATAATATTATATGGACACGGACTACAAATTATACCCCTAACTTAATGAATTAATAATAAAATAAATCAACTCAACAAACAATCAAGCATCCTTTTGTAAAGGTTTCTCCAATTTGAAGAATCAGATCTCTCAACAAATATTCTCCACATTTACTCCTCATCAAGTCAAGTTGTAGTATAATCGTTGAATTCCAAACTCATAAACAATTGCCATTCAAATGGGGGTTTTTACATTTTTTAAGCTCATGTACTTTATAAAAAAAATTAATTCAATTTTGGTTAATTTTTTCTCTGCGTGGTTTGACGTCAATTTATAACTATTTCATTTCATGTTGTCATGATTTTTATTCGGTTTTATTAATACATTATTTCCGTTTGAGTAACACGTGGTGGGTTGTGCATTGTTTTCTAATGGGTGATTCATTGTTTTATATAGCACGTGCATTGTTTTTGAATGGGTTGTGCTTCTTTTACAAATGGGCTACGTTTTTTACTAATAGTTTGTACATTTTTATGAATGAGTTGTACGTTGTTTTTTGTGCATTGTTTTTTAATGGGTTGCATTGTTTTTAATGACATATGCGTCTTTTACATATAATTTTATGTTGTTTACTAATGGAGTGTACGACTTTACGAATGGTTTAGAAGATAAAGAAGTTGTTGTCGAGTTTGAAAATCAATGGATATTCTACAACTAATGAAACATCAATGAAAAATGAAATATAGAGTGTGTATTTGAATACCTTCCGTTTTTTGTTGATGGTTACTTGGATTTTTTAGTTTGCTTGACGCCTCAAAAACTTTTTCCTAATTACTCATCAAATGTTTTTGGTTTTGTGGCAAAAATCTTGTTATACTAGTTTTGTTTGGTTTATTATAACAGGTTGTGTAACATTTGAGAGAAAAAATTATTATGTTTAATAATAATTAATTATATTTATCACCCTATTTTTTCATCCTTGTATAACTCGTTATGTGTCATTAAATCAAAAAGAGAAAAAAAAAATGTTATTAGGAAAGAGAAACACTGTGATTGGTGTTTACAACCTTCACATATGAGGTGATTTAAGGGTGAACCAAAAAAGGGTGATAAATATCATTACTTTTCAATAATAATTATGGGTATGGTATGAATTTTCTCATATTTGATTTCACAAACTAGGGTAGATTAGTCTAAATTTGCATAAAAAATGGGATGGACTCTTTACTATAATTTTTTTGTTGTGGACCTTTTAAGTAAATCACCCTTTCATAAATTCTACAGTTTCCATTCATGATAAAAATAATGACTCGTTCTGAGCCCTCTTTTTTGGACATATTCATAATTTTATTTCAATTAACAACTATTATAACTTGTAGATATCTTGTCATGATTTCTTTTGCTGACCATCTAAAGAAAGTAATGTTCTATCTTAGCCTCTATTACTCTTCCATATCCTAACCGCCCACTACCATTCTCCTTTCACTTTCTCTATTTTGACATTTACTTATAAAAATAGGATATGCATGCCTTAACTAATGGATGCCACATGTCTTCCTTCCCCTCTTGTTAGACGCCAAATGTACCTTCCCCCTTTCACCTTTGTTGTTCTTATGCCATCCATCAATAAAATGATGACTACTAATAATAATCAATCCAATATATATAAAGTCATGATACGAAAAAAAATAGATATACTTATCTTCTCTATACTAACACCTTACTCCAATACCATTCCATTCCCTTGTATTTTAATCTTAAAATCTAATTCAAATATATTTAAAGTTAAACTACATAAAATTTGTTAGAATAGATAATTAAGAAAGATAGAGACATTTCCATAAAATAAATTACCTACGGTAGTAAGGCAGGACCCAAATGAAAGGAAAGCACGATGATTTTAATAATATTTCTATTAATTTTATCATGTAAAAGATAATTTTTTATGAGAATCAATTAGTAATTCCATTGATCTTTTATATTATATGACCATATAATTATTTCGAGAATATTTTGTGTAATAAAAGGTAAAATTAACTTGTTAGACTATAATGTTGCTGAAGTCTAATCCTGAACATGTTAGTAAAGTTAATTGGTTTAATATATATTTGTTAATTAAATAATATTTTGAAAAATATAGTAGTTGACATGCTATGTTGTAGATCTCGGTTTTAAGGCCTAGGCGCTCGACCCGGGCCTAGCGCCTAGGTGGGATTACACGGGGCCTAGGCGGAATTATACTGTGTTGAATCTCTATGTGTAATTTTGTATATTTAGTAATATATGTAGTAATTATAGAAATTTCAACTTTTTAAGTCACAAAATTAATCTAAAAACACTATAGTATATATAAAAATTACTAAAAATTGAGTTATAATATCAATTAAAAAATTCTCGAGAATAAGAAAAATAACAAGAAGGCCTATACGGGCGTGTTTTGCCATTAATCGGCGCCTAGGCGACCATTTTTTGCTATTAATCGGTGCCTAGACGAGCTAGGCGCCTATTCCACGACGACTAAGGCGCTAGGCAAAAACGCCTAGAGTTTTAACTAGGCGTAAGCGCCTGAGGGGAGAGTTGACGCCTAGGCGCGCCTAGGCGGGGAGATCTACAGCATAGTTGACATGATAAAAATAATATAGTAATAACTTACTTGATAGAATAATATAATAATACTAATATACACGATAAAATAACAAATTAGTTGACCTGTTGTAAAGTATTTACTGACCCGAATAATGTAATAATCAACCCTATAAGATAGGTTAAATTTATCATGGAATATTTATAAGGATATTTTATGAATAGTCATGAGTTACTAAGTATATAATTTATTATTCACGACAAAATTAATTTTTCATATAAATGGACAAATGTTTTCATATAAATATGAGCTATTATATGTTGTATGACAATAGTTATATATACAAATTATATGTTCTCTCTATATTTATCTATTTTTATAGTTGTATATGAAGCGTTAGCAGTACGAGTTTGTTTTTTTGATCTTATGGAAGAGATTAGCGATTTTGGTAAGATTACTATGTAGTTTTTATTATTATCATATGTTAATATATTTTTATGCTTTATAATAATAATTTTCTTGAAGAATATGGTGTAAAATCTTGTTGAAATGACATAAAAATTATACAAATTTGTTCATATGGTTTGAAGTAATTCTTTGAGTTTATATTGTAAAAACTTTCTTAACTATTCAACCATAAAAAAATTAGATCGTAACTTAGAATTTCACTTAATGCAGTTAACAACCATAAACTAAAAATATTACAAGTACACCAAAATATTACATCTTACTTAAACATAATTGATCTGAATTATAATGGCTCTTTTTTAAAAAAAATTTGCTCCATATTTCACGGGTTATCAAAACTGAACACTGCTGCCACTATGGCTACTACGCCGCCTGTCCTGGCCGGCGGGAAGCCTCCAAATGTCCATGAGTCTGACCCGATGGTGGTGGGTTGCCACGCTGTGGCCGTCATATCCTCTTCTCCGGGCTCTCATGACCTCGTTATGGAGGATTTTCCTTCTCTGCATACTGCTAATCACTTGGGTAGAACGGGCAAACGAACACGATCAAATCTGGAAAATTCTGATACTGCACCAGCGAGTAGAGCATTGGAGGCTGGTGATACTAATGATGCACCTGCACCTAACATTCAAGCGCCGATAAATGTCATGCCTTCAGGTAACAATTCTCAACCGTTTATTAGGCCTAGTCTAGGAGGTTGGAAGGGGACCGTTACGGGAAACAATTTAATTATTCCAATTATCGAAGATAGCAATTAAATTCGGGCTGGGTATGTAATGGGCGAGGAGGACTTTATGGAATTAGAAAACTTAATTGAGGATGACGATGAGGAACTAATAACAGATTCGATACCTACCGTTCTTAGGACTAGGGAGGAAATCCAAGAAGGGGTTAGGTTGTGGCGTAATTCAGCGGTGATTAGACTCCTAGGAAGGGATGTTGGTTTTTCGTATTTACTTTCTAAATTAAGGCAGATATGGGCACCAAAAGGCCACTTTGAGTTGATTGATGTAGGACATGGGTATTATTTGGTTAAATTTGAACATAGAGGTGATTTTGATTTCGCAATTTCGGGAGGACCATGGATGATTCTGGATCATTATCTTATCGTGCGGGAATGGACACCTAGTTTCAATGCAGCGTCTAATTCAATAACCAAGACCACCGCTTGGGTAAGAATTTCTAACGTTGGTATGCAAAATTATACTGCTCGAATATTGAGAAAAATCGGGGACAAACTTGGCAAAACAATTCAAATAGATCCTATGACTAAAGGGAGGCTTAGGGGAAACTATGCACGATTAGCTATTGAGCTCGATTTGAAGAAACCATTAGAACCTGAGGTGAGAATTGGATCGGATATATGTAAGGTTGAATACGAAGGTCTCCACTTGATTTGTTTCGAATGTGGTAAGTTTGGACATAGAAAAGAGAGTTGTCCGGCTAGCTTAGTTGATAGTATGGTGGAAGAGCGCGATAGTGGAAAAGGGAAGGCGATTATGGTAGAGGAAATAATTGAAGTGGCGGCCCCGAAAGAAAAATACGGGGAATGGATGACGGTTAGGCGTGGGAACAAAGGAATTGGGAGGAACACCACAAGTAAAGGTCCTAAAACTTACGCGAATAGTAACTTCGGAAACCGTTTCGAATCACTTAGAGTGGAGGATCTTACGAATGAACTGAGGTTCAATGCACAAAGTACAATGAACAAGGGACAAAGCTCAGGCACGAAATCGAGTTTGAATAAAGGGAAAGCTGGAACAGGGACTAAAGTGAACAATAAAAAAGTTGGGGGGTCTAAAGGTCATGGATTGATTATTAGTCCTAATTTTGAACAAAGACGGGTACTTATTGATGAAGTTATTGTGAGCGATGTTGGGGCGGATATGGAAGCAACTGGAGTGGGAAATATGAGCAAGAAGGGGACTAAAAAGGGTGCGAACGGGGTGAAGACTCGGACTAGTTTGGATATCTCTGCTGGGGCCAAGAACTCGGCCATGATGGAGGAGAGAAGGGGCTCGGTTGGTACTGGAGGAGAGTTAGAAAGTGAAGGGTTAGTGGAAGTACTTGTTACAGATGGTGGAAATAAACACAGGGACCAAACTGCAATTCCAGCAAACTTTATGGAATTTGATACACGCCCCCCCCCACACCCCAACATCAGCCACCTACTGTTATGCTAGCGCCTGAAGTGGATTCTCCCTATCTTTCCGAGAAGAAGCTGGACCAGCTAGCAGCTACCATGGCGCCGGATCCCCTGTGGGACGAACCTGAAAATGGAGGCAAGGAAGACTCGCCATGGCTGGTGAGCCAAGTACCGGAAACGGGACCTGCTGTTATGCGCGAACAGGAGAATATTCCAAGGAGCTCGGACGATGAAATGGACACGGAGGCTCGCGCATAACGCGCCAACGGGTATTTCTTGTTCTCTTATTTTTTATTTAATGAATTTAAATAATGTTTCAGGAAATTCTTGGGATAGAACAAAAAACCCGGTTAATATTCTGGTATGGAACTGTTACGGAGCGGCTAAGCCGAGGTTTAGACAAGTGCTTCGTGAATTCATGATCAACAACAAGGTTTGGCTTACTGTGATTGTTGAACCGCGGATTAGTGGAGCAACAGCAAACAAGGTTATTAATTCTTTACAAAAGGATAATTCGATTAGGGTAGATTCAGAGTGTTATAGTGGTGGCATCTGGTTACTTTGGAATGATTCGTCTGTAAATATTAAAGTTCTATCAGCTGGTCGCCAAGTCATAAATATAGAGGTGAGCCAGCAAGGGTGTAGATCATGGATCTTTTCGGCTATATATGCGAGTCCGGATTACAAACAAAGAGAGGTTTTATGGGATGCACTTTACCAGACATTCCATAATATACAATCCCCTTGGCTAGTTGCTGGTGACTTTAATCAGGTAGGATTGGAGATTGATAAGAAAGGTGGTGTTTCGGGTGTCTCAAGAAGAATGGAAAAATTCGAAGAGTGGCGGAACAGTTGTGGGTTGATAGATCTTGGTTTCGAAGGCCCTAGGTATACTTGGAGTGATTCCTGGAACACAGGGCAAAAAATAATGGAAAGACTTGATAGAGCTTATGGTAATGTTGAATGGCAGGATCTCTTCCCGAAAACACGAGTTATACACTTGACAAGGGTCCACTCGGATCACTTGCCAATCCTAATTCAAGTTTGCCCAGCCCAAAGACCGAAAGTTAATCCTCGTCGCTTCAGATTTGAGGCAACTTGGTGTCTTCATAAGGATTTTCTTGAGTTCGTAAATAAGAATTGGGAAGGTAATAACACGGGTATAGGTGATGGTATAGTTGATATTCAGAATCAGATTAATATATGGAAAATGGAGGTTTTCGGAGATATTAATCGTAGGAAAAGAGAGCTTAGTGCGAGAATCCGAGGTATACAGAAAGCGCTACAGGTGTCTTATAACTCTTCACTTCGTCACATGGGTATTCAGTTAACCAAGGAATACGAAAGTGTATTGGAACATGAGGAAGCGATGTATTTTCAGAAATCAAGGAGTAAATGGGTGGAATCGGGTGATAGAAATACGCGTTTTTACCAAATTGCAGCATCTATTCGTAAGAGGAAATCTATTTGTACTTGACTGTTAGATGATATGGGAAATTGGGTTGAGGAGGAAGAAGCTTTAAAACGTCTAGTTCGTGATTATTTTGAAACCCTTTATGCGATACCGGAGGACTTTATGGAAGGGGGCATCTTGCCGATTATAGGACCGCTAAGAGAGGAGGTTAGGAGTGATCTTGATCTTCCTTTTTCGGATGAAGAAATCCGTATTGTGGTATTTCAATCAAATGCTAGTAAAGCCCCTGGCCCGGATGGTATGTCAGCTGCTTTCTATCAGAAATGTTGGTCAGTGGTTGGTCCATCGATTTGTAAGATGGTGCGAGAGGCGGTTGAGACTGGCCATTTTCCCTCGGGTCTGAACGGTACTCTTATTCACCTTATCCCTAAAGTTTCAGACTCGAACAGGGTACGTCTATTTCGGCCTATTAGTTTAATTAATTGTCCTGTCAAATTTATTATGAAGGCTATGGTCAATCGACTGAGGCCTATTTTATCTAACATTATTGGGCCTTGCCAAAGTAGTTTTTTGCCAGGTAGATCGACAGTAGATAATGTGGTGCTGGTTCGGGAGGTTGATCATAAGATGAGACACCTTGTGGGGAGTAACGGAATTATGGCTATAAAGATTGATCTCGCGAAAGCATACGATAAAATTAGATGGGAATTCATAGAGGAGACTGTGAGATTTTTTGGACTTCCCGAAAGTTGGATAAAGCTTATTTTGTCTAGCATGAAGGAGAACGAAATGCGAGTCCTTTGGAATGGTGAACCATTAGAACCGTTCACTCCTCACAGGGGTATCCGTCAGGGGGACCCACTATCTCCTTACATTTTTGTAATGTGTATGGAGAGGTTATCCTTGTTAATACAGGAGCTTTGCAACTCGGGAAGATGGAAAGAGATTCAAATTGGTTGCCGGGGTCCTAAGTTATCTCATTTGTTTTTTGCGGATGATCTAATTTTGTTTGGCGAGGCGTCTGTTTTGCAGGTACAGGTAATACGAAAGGCGATGGATATATTCTGTAAAGAGGCAGGACAGACTGTTAGCGCTGAGAAATCCCTGATTTACTTTTCATCCAATGTCCCGGAACAAGTTCAAAGAGACCTTGCTTTGGAGAGTGGTTATTGTCATAGCACCTCTTTTGGCTCCTATCTGGGTGTTCCTATCCATTCGGGAAGGTTGCCAAAGGGGTTCTATAAAGGCATAGTGGAGAAGATGAGGAATAAACTAGCCTCTTGGAAGTCAAAAACATTATCTCTAGCGGGGCGGATCACTCTTGCTCAATCTGTGTTGAACGCGATGCCGGTGTACCAAATGCAAATCATGAAGCTACCAAAGTATGTATGTAATGAGGTGGATAGAGTGGTTAGGGATTTTATTTGGGGGTCCTCGGTTGCGGAAAGAAAGTTACATTGGGTTGCGTGGGACCAAGTCTGCAAGTCAAAAGGAAATGGTGGCCTTGGGATAAGGAGTTCTGAGAGATACAATTTGTCCTTATTAGCAAAGCTCGGTTGTAAAATTCTTCAAGGGGACCAATCTGTTGCTTGGATAGAAATCTTTAAAAACAAATACTTTAAGAATGGAATTCTAAATCGGGTTCAAAGTGGGAACGAGTCAAGCATTTGTAAAGCCATTTTAGCTGGAATTAACGCGTTTCGTGATGGGTTTATTATCCAAAATGAGGTGGATGGTTCAGATGTGAGATGGAAGTTTGAGAATTCGGGTACTTTCTCGGTTAAATCGGCTTTTCTGAGCTCGGAGATAGAGAATGTTGATGGTTCTTTTGAGTGGGACTTGATTTGGAAGTTGAAGTGTTCACAAAAGATTCGGGTTTTCCTTTGGAGAATTGTGTTAAATCGCATTGCTAAGTCGGAAAACCTTTACAAAAGGAATATTATTGAGTCTCGAGTTTGCGCTATTTGTGGTGCCGAAAGGGAAGACTCCATTCACGTTTTTTTAAAATGTAAAATTGCAGTATTAGTTTGGAATTTAATGTGTGGTCCTCCTGTATTTGTAGGGACTGGTGCAGCAAGTGTTGATGGAGCAGGTGCAGGTGGCTCGGCTGGAGGGGGATTTGGGACTGCTGTTGTGGCCGAGCTACTGGATGCGCGTGGAATGGAGGCTGAGCCGATGCAGAAACTGGACAGGGACCACTTGAGAAACCTGAACGCAACATGGGAGCGAACCAGATCATCTTCTGGAGCTGCTGGGCGTGAGGGAGCTGATGCACAGCGGCAAAACCAGCTGGGAGCCTCTGCTGCAGAACCTTCTCGGTATTTACCAGCTGCAGAATTTTCGCAAGACTCCTCGGATGGTGTTAAATTTTGGATGAAAGATCATCTTAAGTCCAAGGCAAGAGTTAATGGCTTCGAATGGCCCCTTGTGTTCATAGCCATGTTATGGACGATTTGGGTTAAACGGAACTTGATTATCTTTAACGTGGGGCAAAGTATACCACATGAACTAGAACTTAAGCGTGAGATTTTTTCTTTAGCTAGTAACTTCATACTTTCTTGGGGTAAATCACAAGATGGTGGTTTAATCAAATTAGCTACTAATGTTATGGTTAAATGGATGAAACCCGATAGGGGCATGAAGTTAAATATTGATGGTAGTTTCCATAAAGTGAAAGGGACAGCTGGAATTGGTGGGTTAATAAGGGATAAATACGGTGGGTATATTTCCGGCTTCATGGGCTCTTGTGATGTTATTTCCCCTTTAGTTTCGGAACTATGTGCATTACACTTTGGTCTCAATTGGATTTGCTCTAGTGGCTACAATGAAATGGTGATCGAAACGGATTCGGAGGAGCTCCATGCGCTAGTGAAGGGCGGTGGGAGCTCTACTCATATTGAGAGGGACTCGGGGAAGTTCCATGCGCTAGTGAAGGGCGGTGGGAACTTAGGTAGTCGGTATGTTTCGATCTTGCAAGAGTGTTGTGCTTTCTTGCGTAATTTTCCAGGTATAGAGTTGACTCATATATATCGTGAAGCTAATTTTTGCGCGGATAGACTTGCTCGTGAAGGGGCTTCAACGAATAACCATCCACAGGTGCTTAATGACCCTCCAGGTTATCTATGGAAACTGATTACTAGTGATAGAAGTGGTAGTGCAACTATTAGGGTTGTGCTAGGTAGTTAATAAGTGACAAATAACATTGTAATCGCTTGTTCTTAACGGCTTTTAGCCTCTCTTGTATGCAAAAAAAAAAATATTACATCTTCAAAGTTAATAATAAATAATACAAATTAAATTCTTGTACACTTGTAAGTTGTAATTGTGTACAATTCGGAGATTCTGAAAGAATCACGTAACACATGTAGAAAAACAGCAAAAAGAAAAAGTCTGAACACCATACAATAATAAAAAAAACGTTGTTCTCTATATGTAATCATCTATAGAGGTGTCAGACCTCAAATTATATATAGTTTAAGGTCTTAAATCAATAATATATTAACCCTCCTAGGCAAAATGGGTGAGCACACAAGAATTATAACACCAAACTGAAACCAAACATCCTAGTATAGAAAAGAGTTATTCATCACATACACCTCAGATTACGACATAGAGCACCTCAAAATCATATTATTATTCGGTAAGACTCTTTATCAACCTCATATAAGGTACCCTTGTACGAATTGGACTAATATTACTATTTATCATACAGGCAACCATATTAATATTCATTAATTATCATAACAGGTGCCTTAGTTAAGGACTAATATATTGTCCTAAGATAAATGATAATGGTTGAATGAGTCACTTTTTGTAAGTTATCCAATTGATAAGAACCTATAAAAAAGTGACAAAACGTAATTAGTGATGTAAAGTTAAATAATTATGATCATATGTAGAAACCTACACATTATTATAAAAATTTACCGAATTCGATTTTCCTCTCTTCAATTATCATTAATGTAAGTGAGGAGGAAAATATGCATAGATTTTTGTAGACAAATATATGTACAAATCAGGGTTTTGATAATTTTTGGGGCTAAATAACTACATAATAGATCGAACACCCGTCCATCGATATTGAAAGCAGATTCAGTAGCCACGGTAGACACTAACACATCCATAATATCACTGGTCATTCTTGACAATACTCGAAATCTTTCCTTATATGACCACCCCCACAACATGAAATTTAATTAATCACCTTTACTTTTACTTTCACATTCAATCTCCTCGCCTAAATATATCTCTATCTTGGTCTTTGCACATGCAACCTATTTTTGTCCAACCATAGATATTTGAAACCATAAAGTTGTTGCCTTCAATGGACCAATAACAACAATAACCAAAGATGCAACCACATATACCTCAAGATTTTAACTAGTATCATTTAACAAACGTTCAACGATTTCAGTTACGTTTGACATCATTATCTTACCTTTTTCCCACCATACATTCAAGAAAACAAATAATCAAAATGTACCATTTTTCCCTCATGTCTGTCCCACAACAATATACACCAAGAAATTATGATACGCATCCCAAACCCAATACTTATCAAATATCTTTTGCACTCAATAGCCATATTTCAACAATTAAGGACTAGCACACAACTCCTTTATTTTAGAAAATTACAACAATCGATTCAAAGTAAAGAATCGGGGTAACAAATATGGATCTCATAAAATTTTAAGTAACATCATAGAATAATGTCAAATTTTTTGCAAAACACCTCGTATCATTCAAATCTTGTTTTGTTGAAAATTATCTATCCACACTAAAAATACCATTTCTTTCAAATCCTCGTATTCCAATCTATCAAAGGCGGACTCAAAACTTTTAGCACAATCAAGCATTACTGTATTATAGAATAAATTTTAAATACCCGAAGTATAGACCAAAGTGTAAATGCTTAGAGCCTATAACAATTTTTTAAAGGCTTAAGGCCTACTTTATTATATTTTTCAATTTTGTGAAGATTATATTTATTATGTTACATAAAGTTCCAAATTCAATCCTTCATAACTCGATATATATACATTTTAATATAAAAATTAATCTGTTAAAATTTTAATACTATAATAATACACCAATCTTGAACTCGCTGGTCTTCATGTTTTTGAAAAAAAATATTTTACTTGGGTCTTTGATGCTGAGATCCACGCAAAAAACCTAGGATATACCATTAAAGAAACAAATACGAGTAGTGAGCAATACAAAACAAAATCAATTATTTTCCTTCACCATCACATAGATAATAAGCTGAAATCTGAGTATGTTGGTGTAAAGGACCCAATTGTTATATGTAAAACTAAATAGAAAGGTGTTAGCCCTATAGAGGGGTTGAATAGGACACTTAATAAATAATATTTAATTTAATATTAATTAAAATAATATATTATTTTAAATTCGATTAAACCCATTTAACAAACTTAAGGGAATCATACAATAGGATCGAGAAAATTTGTTTAAAAGTAAGATGTAAGCAATTAGAAGTTTAAAAACTATTTTACACAATATCAAATGTTAGTGGATCATGCAACGGGGATTATTATAATTTGATAAATAAACTAAGCAAGCATATGACAACGATATATAAAGAGTTAAATGTAGATGATACATATATTTATTGAGTCTTTTGAACTCTCCAGAGCCAAATCCACCACCTAAGTAATCAACCTCAGGATTTTAAAATTCTACACTGGCCTTCTTGTATTTCTCGAAGGTGAAATACAAAATCTTCACAATGAGTTTTTTACCAGGATAAACTGCAACCTAACCAAGATTTTTACCCAAGTCAATCTCAACCCTTACACGTGATTTTTTACGGGTTCATTCACAAAATCTAATCGACACTTTCAGGGGCTAAGTAATAAGCCTCGATAATATTTTGAATAGGCCCCATCTCAACCTCTACAAACAATTGAATAGAGTGAATATAATCATGAAGTGTATCAAACTATTCTTGTGATGATAAAATAAAGAACATAGTTATGAACTATTGTGGGATGAACCCTTTAATGGTGTGAACATTGTAGTTTCAAGATATCAGTTAAATAATGAAATGAGATCCTATTTATGGCCAAATAATTTCCCAATGGACTTTTCTGTGGCAAATAAGATCTTGCGGATTAGCTCAAATCGGCAACATGATTCTACTTGGAAATGATAAAAAGCCTACGTGGAATTTTGTCCAATAATTAGAAGATTAGAACAGTGTCATATATAACTAAATTTTTAAATATTTTGTATCAAATATGGCGACTCAGTTTCGATTGAAATTCTAACTTACGCTGGGAGCGAGTACCCGACACGCGATGTATGTGCAATTTTATAATTTTTTAAACGTTACTCAAATGCGAAAACTTTCTTCACGAGATAAATTCAAAGTGAAGTTATAAGTAAGTTGTTAGTTCATGGTATAATCAAATTCAAAGTACACAAATAGTTATGACATGAAACATGTATAATAAATGTGAAAGTGTATGTTCAAAATAGAATTGATACTTGAATGCTTGTGATTATAACATACAAAGTGATCCAAATGTGAAGCATAACAAGTTTTGGTTTATTAATTTGCCTCAGATGATGAACATAACAAGTTAATTCTTAGAGCATGACTAACTCATTTAAAAGCACATAAAGCTTAAAACATGTTAAATATAGGTGAAGGTGTAACTACATGGTTTAGAAAGAATATTAATACTAGGATTCATAATCTAGATACAAGATATATTGCAATGAGAATTCATATAATCATGTAATTACTGCATTAAACACCCAAAGATTTGTCACATGAAAATATACTGAAAAAGAAAATATGCCAACAAAAGGTATGCTCACTTTGAAAGTGTGATGCTCCCAAAGGCTCGCTATAACTGGATGCATTTAAGGTAGAAACTTTTTAATAGAGTGACTGAATATAATTCTTCATTTTGAAAGAATGTGTATCAGTTGAGATTTTGTGGAACTAACATAATGTAAAAAGATATGTTAGAGAAGATATTCTATACTTTTCACCCATTCAACATGTGGTGTAGACCACATATCATTAAAAAGAAGTTCAAAATATATTTTAAGTGATTCTGTGTCTCCTTGTTGTTGAGAAGAACATTTAACTCTTGATGAAAAATCATAACTTTGCCCTATTAGAATCAGTGTGATTTTCAGAAATGAATGTTAGTGCTTCATTCTCAGAAGTGAGTGAAAGTAATTTTGAAAGAGGACGTGATCATGGTCATGGTCATAGCTCGAACAGTCACTTGAAGTGGAACATCAGCGCTGGGAAGCAAGAAAAAGGTAAATATGTGAATTATGAAAACCCTATAAATTATTATGATATTTGTCATAGGCGTAGGGTGAAAGTATATTGGTTTCATACTTGTCATACACCGAATAATTTGGTTTGTCTCTATCAGTAATCTATCAAATATGAAGGAAAAGAAAAATAAATTAGTTTTGCAAATTTTAACACTATTGTTGAAAGTAACCCGATAGATTGTACTAATTTGATGTTGATGATTTCTAAATGACTCGAGTGGAGGAATGTATGAAATTATATTTTTGTTGGCAGTGACGCTAATGATGGGATAAAAAATACCAAATATGATTGAATATATGTTATCGTTAGTTAAATTGTCATTTACAACATCAATGCACATTAATTTACTTTAATTATCCCGTGTTTAACTTTTTTCGAGTTGTAATCCATCTCAAGTTATAAATTATGTTTTATCTGAAACATTTTTCTTATTATTATTCTATCTCTTACCTTATTTAATTTGTTTATATAAAATGAAAAATATTAACGTTGTGAGAAAAGTCAACATGAGTAGTAGATATATTTATGTGGTCGAAGGTGAACGACACATACAATACTTTGAGACAAAATATACTTTTTGACTTGAATTGAAACAAAAAATGTTAGTACAATTTCTAATATTACTAAACTAATTAAAGGCTTGGAAGAAAAAATATTTTTTTTCCAGGGGAACAAATAAAATATTAAAAGAAGATTTGTACTATTGTAAACTCAAAAGAACCTTATTTTGTTTCACATACTTACGTATCAATGGTTTTCTTATAGAGATTATGAATAAAGAGAATAGAGAATATATTTATGGTATATAGAATAGTTTATTTTGGAAGAAGGTGAAATAAAGATTCCCAGATTTCACAATCTTAATTATAGTATGTTTGTGACTATAAGAGTTGTGAAATAAAATATTGTAATGAACCACAAGTTCTATGACCCAAATAATTTATAATCTGACATGATCGACTTGTCCACCCTAGATCAACCATTATGTGTCAAATAGTTAAAATTTACTTGGATATTCTTTAAAGAACTGGAATATTATATTATCTCATGAATGTGTATGTGTTGCTTGCTCACATGAGAAGTTAATTGTAAGACCATCTCCAATGAAAGTTAATATTGACTCCCCAAGATTGTTACAAAGAATTCAAGGGGGGTGTTTATGGACCTATTGATCCACTTTGTATGAATTATTTTGTTATTCTATGGTCCTAATAGACACATCATTAAGATGGTCACATGTGAGTTTACTGTCAACACGAGTTGTTATATTTTCCAAACTTTTTGCTCATATGCTAATATTGAGAGCATAGTTTCCAGATAATACAATCAAGAGTATTTGTATGGATAGTACTGGTGAATTACATCTCAAGCATATGATAATAATTATTGCATGTCAATGGGAATCGGTGTTGAACATTCTATATCACATTCTAACATTAAAAAATGTCATGGAAGAATATTGTATCAAAGATTGCAACAGATTATTAGACCTGTACTCATAAGTTCAAATTTACCTATTTATGTATGTGGCATGCATTTTACATGTTATTTCATTGGTCCAGATTAGACCTATCTCATTCATCAATATTCACCATTATAACTTGTTTATATCCAACAACTTGAATTCCCTCACTTAAAAAATTTCATTTGTGCCATTAATGTTCCTATTTCTCCATCACGATTAATAAAGGTGGGTCTACAAAGACATCTTGGAATTTACGGTTCTTTTGAATACACATGTATCATTAGATATATTTAGCCCTTGAAGGTTGACTTTATTAAAGAAGGATATGCAAATTGTTATTTTAATGAATTTTCTGCCGTTAGTGCAAAAGAAAAGTGTCATTTCATAATAAACAACAACAAATTATATGGAATATGCCATCTAAATCTCAAATTAACCCACGCACACATAAATGTGAGTAAAAACTAAAAATAATTGATTTACAAAAAATTGCAAATTAGTTACCAGACGTACTCCCTAATATTAAGAAAGTAACAAAATCCCATATACAGGTTGTAATTACACAGACACAGGTTGATGTTCCCAAAAGGGAAACCCGATAATATGGTATACTTTCGTACAAAATTCAGATGTCGTATTACAACAAAAGATAAGAATCTTTGAAATAAATGGTTAAAGAAACAAGTTCTTTCAAAAAAACAAGTATCATAATTGTAAATGTTCAATCTAAAGAAAATCCCTCAAAGGGGCATAATATTACAAACTTATATCTAAAGAGATACTTTTGAATTATTTGAATACAATAGAAAGTTGGATAGAAAAAAGTGATAGTAGATAATTTATTTGCATATGTAATAACATTAGACATTGTGAATGATGTTCTTGAACCAAAAATTATAGAAGATGTCGACATAGAAATGATTGGCTTAAATGCAGATATATATACAAAATGCATTGAAATCCTTAGAAAAATACAAATTTTTGGACCATTAGTCCAAAATCCTAACGATATGAAATTGTTGGATACAGATGGATATTAGTATAAAGACCATAATAAAATAGTGAAAATAAAATACATATATATATATATATATATATATAAGGTGCGACTTGTGATAGGAGGTGTTTCACAAAGACTAGGGATTGTTTATAATGAAACATATTCCTTTTAATGGATGAAACTATATTGCAATAGTGAATCACTTTAGCAACTACAAAAACTTGATATGCGTCTTATAGATGTTGTCAGTATACTTTTGTATGGGTCATTAGATAGTGGTGATTATATGAATATCCCTGAAGGATTCAAATGACATGATTAATAGAATCAGAGTACTCTTGGGTTATACTCAATTAAGTTACAAAGATACTTGTATGGATTAAAACAATCTGATATAACCTCCTTAGTGAATACCTACTAGAGAAGGATACATCAACAATCTAATTTCTCCTTGTATTTTGATTAATAAATATAGAAATGGATTTTCCATTATATAGTATACGTGGACAACTTATATCTCGTTGGAAGTCCAGAAAAGATCTCTGGGAATGCTAATAATCCAATGAAAGAATTTGAAATGAAAAATCATGGAAATATAAAGTGTTGTACATATCGAACAATTATCAAGTGGAATCTTTAACCATTAATCAACATATATCGAAAATATTTTGAAACACGTTTATATGGAAAAAGGCTCATCAGTTGAGTAGTATATGGTTGTTCTATCACTAGATATAAATAAAGATCATTTTTGTCCACGAGAAGAAAAGAAGAGTTATTAGGCGAGTACCATATCTTAGTGTCATTTGAGAATTAATGCCCCTTAGAAATTGCACAAGACCTTTAATAAAATTTCGAGATGACCCTTTGACAATGCATAATTCATACCCAACCTAAATACATTGAAAGAGTATTAAACATGGTTTGTGTTATGTTTATGTAACAACTTATATGGGATTTTATTACTCAAAAGATTCAGAATAAAAAATAGTAGGCTTTGTTGATATTGGTTATCTTTCTGGCCCTCATAAAGACTAAAAGTGGGTAAGTTTTTACTTGTGGTGATAATGTGATATCATGGAGATCGGTGATATAAACTTCAATTGGTGCTTAATCTAATCACTCTAAAATCTTGGCACTATATGAAACAAATTTAGATGTATATGGTTTATATCTCTATTTAGATATATCCATGAGATGTGTGATATATCTTCAATCATATATATATATATACGGATGATACTGTTTGAGGATAATGTTTCTTGCATTGAAAAAATTTCAAATGGCTACAGCAAACACTACTACACGCATGTCCTTTTGCGAGGACACCTTTCATGAGAACAACAAGTCCTCGCGAAAGGATAGGTCTTTAGCGAGGACTTTCTTTAGCGACGATAAAGTTGTCGCAAATGTCAAGTGTCCAAAATAAGCTACTAAAGATGATTAAATAATAATGTAGCCGTTAGAAGTCGTCGCTAAAGAGTCGGTCTTTAGCGAGAAACTAAAAGTTCTCGCGAGAAGTACACCTTTTGCGATGACATTTAGAGCTTTAACGAGGAAATCGAGTCCTCGCAAAAGCTCTTGCCATATTAAATACGGACACATGGCCATTAATGCAAACCTTGAGCTCCAAAAATTCCCAAAAAAATCCCAAAAATTTCTCAATTTTTTTTCTTTAAACCACAAATTAATATTGGGCATCTCACTTAAGTAGCTTCAGCAAAAAATCTAGCTCCATTGGATCAAATTTTCAAGCAAATTTTTTCCATAGTTTTAGCTATATTCTTAACTTTTTTTATATTTTGTATAAATATTGTAATATTTTGTATGATTTAGGCACAATTAATAGTGTTTAGGGTTTTGTTTGTGATATATTGTTAAATTCTTGTTATAGAAATGTTTTTTTTGAATATTTTGTTTATATTGTAGTTTTATTTTTGTTAATTTATTATTTTAGGTGTTATATTATTAATCGAAATATATTGTGGATAACTTTATGAATTATTTGGAAATTCTAGGGACATTTGTATAAGTGATTATGATTTTAGGGACTATATTGTTATTTGAATAATAAATTAGGGACCTTTGTGAAATATTGTGATAAATTAGGTGTGTTTTAGTTATTTGTTATAATCTTATTGTTAGAGATAATAACTAGTGTTTTTTTTTTGAATTTTAGATAATGAACCCTCAAATAGACAAGAGTTGGATTAAATTAGCGAATAAGGTTTCGAGGGAATACATTAAAGGTATATTAGGGTTTATAGAATTTGCGAGGAAAGTAGTGGATCGAGTCGGTAAAATATTTTGTCCATGTAATCATTGTTATAATAATCGAATTTTTTTAATCAGTGAAGTTAAAGCTCATCTTTTACAATGGGGTATGGATTCATCATATGATATTTGGACAAAACACGGTGAAGTAATTGTTATTCCCAACGATGAACCAATTGAAGAGAAGGTAATGGGTAATGTAATTCATGATTTGGGCCCCACGTTTGAAACTGTCAGGTATTCTGGTGACGCCGAGATGCGTGACGTGAATGTTAGTGGTACTGGTCGTGGGTCTTTCGACGCGTTGTTCACGAAAAGGGAGACGGATTTTTACCCCCGTTGTACTACGATGAGTTCTTTGGATTTCATTGCAAAGTTAATGCATGTGAAAGTGAAGAACAAGTGGACGAACACTTCCTTTACCGAGCTTCTTCAATTGTTAGGTCGTGTTTTGCCTGAACCTCATAACTTACCCGAGTCTTATGCGGATTGCAACAAGAAGTTGAAAAGTTTAGGCATGGGATACAGCTTGATCGACGTTTGTAGGAATGATTGTGTTTTGTATTATAAAGAGAATGAGAATCTTGAGAATTGTCCGGTTTGTGGAGAGTCACGGTGGGACCCGAAGAAGGGGAAGAGAGTGTCGCATAAGAAGCTGCGTTATTTTTCGATTGCGCCTAGGTTACAGAGAATGTATGCTTTGAGGCACACAGCGAAAGATATGATTTGGAACCATACCGGAAAGAGCACCGACGAAGATTTGTTGCGTCATCTAGTTGACGGTGTTAGTTGGAAAACATTTGACGAGAGAAATCCCGAGTTTGCTAGCGAACGGCGTAATGTACGACTTGGTTTGGGGATCGATAGATTTTGTCCTTTTTCTATGCAAAACAACTCATATAGTATGTGGCCGGTTATATTGACGATCTATAACTTGCCGCCTTGGTCGTGCATCAAAGAATCTACGTTTATGCTCACACTTTTGATACCTAGTCCTCGTTCACCAGGAAAGGATATGGATGTATTTCTCCATCCTGCTATAGATGAGTTGGAAATGTTGTGGGGTACCGGGATAGTTACATGGGATGCACATATGAAGGAGGAATTTGTCATGAAGGTGTTTGTGTGTTGTCTACGACGAATGATTACCCGGCTAGATCGTACACTTCAAGATGGTCGGGTCAAGGCTATTTAGCATGTCCCGAATGCATGGAATAAACTCCTTTCATGTGGGTTAATAAAGGAGTTGTGTATTTGGATAATAGGCGTTGGTTTCCCATGAACCACTGCTTTCGAAAAGATGATACTTCGTAGGTTAAAGTTGAGAAAAGGCCTATTCCTCGGAAACTCAGTCTCGCAGCTATTCTGACGCAGTTAGATGGGTTGCCCATTGTGTTTCCTGGAAAACACAAGGACTTCGGCGGATAGATGGTGAAGAAAATGGGCCCTCGTCAATCAAAATGGAAGAAAAATAGTATATTCTATCGTTTACCCTATTGGTCAGAAAACTTGTTGAAACATAACATAGATGTGATGCATTGTGAGAAGAATGTGTGTGATGCTCTACTCGGTACAGTTGTTGGTTTGGATGGTAAAATAAACAAAGATTAGCTTGGTTGGTAATGGTAAATTCCAAATTATATGGTTGTGTTTAGGTGATTATTGAGTGCAATAAATAGGTAAAACATCTAGTTTAGGTTAAAAAAAATTTGATAGAATTAATTTTTGAAATTTAATGGAACATGAATATATTAGCTTGGAAGTATTGTTATGTTTGTGTTTAGATGATTATTGAAGTAATTTTTAGTTTAATTTTAATGTATTTTAACATAGGGGCAAAATTGTAATTATTGCTAGTTTATAGATATGATTGTAATTTTATAAAAGTTTAGGGGCCTTTTAATTATTGTAAATAAATTTTGTTTAAAGTGAATGATAAAAAATTTAATTTTAGGGGAATTTTTGTACTTTTAGATTGTTGATTAATTAGTTTAGGGGTAAAATTAGACTTTTATAAAAACATAGCTGCCTTTTAGTAATTTTAGATAGTTGATTAATAATTTAATTAAAAAAATAAATAAGGGGCATTTTTTACTTTATAATTGGTTTAGGGGTAAATTTGGACTTTTATAAAAATATAGGTGCCTTTTAGTAATTTTAGATAGTTGTTAAATACTTTAATTAAAAAAATAAATAAGGGGGATTTTTTACTTTATAATTAGTTTAGGGGTTAAATTGGACTTTTATAAAAATATAGGTGGCTTTTAGTAATTTTAGATAGTTGATTAGTAATTTAAAAAAAAAATTAAATAAGGGGCATTTTAGACTTTTTAATTAGTTTAGGGGTAAAACTGTAATTTTATACAAATGTTGAGGTTGCACGCGGACACGCAAGAGATGGTATTGGTCAAGATCCCAATAGGATTCCGAATAATCCTATCAGGGGATGTAATGCTCCAGGTATTTTTTTTAAAAACTTCAAATAGAAAAATTACAACTTTAATCGTATTTTAAAACACGTAACATTAATAAAAGGGGAAAGACTACTCTGGCCTCAGTCACTAAGGCTAGGGATAGACACGGAGGACGACTCCCCATGGAACCCGGTTGGTCCCTATTCCCACCATGTGACTCAGGTGATAAAACTGACCATCCGAGAGAAGGTTCCCCTTTACTATGACCACTGGAGTAAAGTCCCAGTTGATTAACTTAATTTTGTTTGGCGGCGCCTAAGGGTAGTTAACTTAAATTTTTTTAATCGATAATTAAAATATACAATAATATATTTTTTTAATTGCTTACGGGACTTCTTTTTAGTGGAGGATTGGGAGGCTCGTCCTGATTTTCTTAGTATACAGAAAATGATCATCAGCAAGTGCGGAATAGGATATTCCGACCACAAAAACCGTACAAAGAAATAGTATTATCCGGGTCCGCGGATTCCAGATGACCAAACCCCCGAGAATTGGGAGCTGACCTTGAAGATGTGGGACTCAATAGCAGCTTAGGTACTTAGTTTATTTTAAACAAATATATAAAATCTTATTTGTGTTAGCTAACTTTTTTTTTGTTTCTATGTATTTAAAAACCAGAACCAAGCTAAGAAGAATAAATTGAATAGGGGGCTATTGAAGAACCAGAGCGGGCTGGTTCAAGGACATATTCGAGGTCGAGAATTTCATTGTTAAACGACGAGGTACTATGATTACATCAATAATTAATATCATGTTATTTGTTTGTTTGACTAATATTTGACTAATCGACTTAAACAGGAAGAGGGGAGTAGTAGTGGGACCCGTAGTTTGTTAATGGGGGAGGGATCTGAGCCACCGGCGAATGAGCCTATACCACTTCCGCGGATTCGAAAATTCTTTTTCCAAGTAGGTTTTAATCAGAAGAAGAACAGGTGGCGGAGCAGCAACTACGAGTGAGCGGATGTAAGTTGTATGAAACTAAAACTTTTTTATGCCAAACTAATTTTTTAATTTTTGTTTTAATTTACAAGAGGCGTTGAAGGAAATTCTCGAATCCCGAGTGCATGAATCCCAGTCTCGATGTGAAGATTCTTCTTCTACCCCCACCTTATCAGAGCAAGAGAAGGTTGAAGCTGTTTTGGAGGCGGCGGGACCCGCAACTGGGTCCCGGGAGTTGGACACCCGCTATCGCAGAGGAGCTCGATTGCACATTCATCCGATCCAGTGACCGCGAAGATGTTGAACGACTACTAGTGGATAGTCCGATCGCTAAATGATTTCCTTGTCTCTATCGGCAAGGAACCAATGCAAAATAACGCCATTGGAGCTTCTGCCGCTACATCGAGTACCCGACCCACTAGAGAGGCGATCCACGAGCAGATGACTACGGCCATTCTCACACTTGATCGATGCCGGAGGGAAAACGGAATGGACAAGCTTGATCCCCCATCTCCCCCTCAAGACACGTCTCCCCGAGTCGAAGATGAAGAAGAAGAGGAATATCTGGGTTTATTTTGATTGTTTTTATCTATATTTTGACTGTTTTTATCTATATCTTGACTGTTTAAGACTTTATTATACTTTTATATTATGTCTATGACTTTCGGTAGTTTGTAATTATGTTATTTTGATGGTTTTGGATGGGTAAGTTTCGGGTTTATTTTATGTGTTTTGGATGGTTTTAGATTTAGTGTTTTATTTAATTAGTTTCTATTCTATACTACAAACTTATAAAAAAACATAAAGAAACAAAAATAAAAAAAATAAAAAAAATAAAAAGGTTTTAAAGAGGAACTTTTCGTCGAGAAAGAGTTTCTCGTTAAAACATAGACAATGATTGGCGACGGAATTTTCGTCGCGATTGGAAGGTCTTTTACGAGAAACAATCCATCGTAAAAGGCAACCCTTTATCGACGACAGCTTGTCGTCACTAAAGGGTATGACCTCATGCGACGACAAAAAATCGTCGCGACAGGGCGTTTCTCGCGACGAATCTTTAGCGAGGACTCTTTCGCGACAACTTGTCCTCGCGAAAGTTTTTTGCGAGAATTTCTGGCATCTTTTGCGACGAATCGTGTCCTCGCGAAAGGTGTCGCGTGTAGTAGTGGAAGGCGACAAAACGAAACATGTATTACTAAAAAAAAATTTACACACACTAGAAACAAAAGAATTGTGATATATTGAAATTTACCAATTACAATCAAGTAACAATTTTGTATACATTTATATGAAAGTATTGTTAATCACAACATTCAATAAGGTGATCCACAATCTTGGGATGTATCAGTTCAGATATCTTTTGTCAACATTATGGGAAGCATGAGCAATACATTGTACTCTATTTACTTCATCTAATTTTGATCCTATTGAGGGTTTCTTGGAAAAGTTTTAACGAATTAGGTTTTTACAATGACTAGTTAAGTTGAATATATATTTTTTACCTTTGTCCAAGTTTTATCCCACATGGGGTTTTCTCGTAATGTTTATAAAGGTTTTTTTTGAAATGGGTGGATATCCAAGGAGGAGTATTATGGAGAATTTATATAAATATTGATATTGATATTCTATGAAGATTCATGACTTACTAGTCTTTATTTCTTATTCATGACAAATCGATGTATCATATCAATTGACATATATTGTCCTATATATATGAGCTATTATTTGATGAATGTAAATAGTAATATAATAATCGTACTCCCTATCTTTATCTCTTCTTCTATTAGTATATGAAAAAATTATGATGTATTGTAGATGTAATTTTTAAATTAAGTTTTATCAATTTAAATAATTCTATAATATATCATAAGAAAATGGAAGTGTAGAGTTTGTTAATTGATATATCTGAGAAATTTATAGTTTGTAGTATATTGATTTTAATGATAATATCATTATTTGCATTGTCTACTTCCTTATCGAATTGAGATAGTACAGTCTACTTCGTTGCCTATATAGTAATTGTTAAATGTTATCTTGTGTTCAAAGAAGCATACTTAATCGTATTGAAAAAGTGATACTTAATAATACTATTTACGTGGCATTATCGTGTTGCACTTGACGACATTGAGCTTTGCCAAAAATACTATGATATATTCCCACCTAACACCGTAACAAAAAATTCTTTGGTTAGTGGATAGTAGAATCGGTGTACCCATGGTAGTACGGGTTGCCCAAATACTGAGTATCAATAATTTAATTTATTTATCTCTATATAAAATGATGTATATGTTTATTTAAAATTCTGACATATATAAGCTAATGATAAGACCTTAAACATAATTAACCCCTTAAAGGACAGGATATTCTTATGTGCATAAAGTTATATTCTCATTAATCAAGTGGTGGCTCATCACTTATTCCTTCACCCTTTCGGACATGTGGTTTTAGATGCTTTAATAGCGAAGCGGGGACTCAGTGCCATGTTAGAGGATGAGATTATAAGTATGTAGTCATTAAATTATATTTATTTTAATTAATCAATGTAAATTAATAAAGAATCTAGTTTTAACAACATATAATTTAAAGGTATTCTAGTCAATCCTTTTAGTTCTAGTTTTTACAAAATCAAGTGGTCGTCTTCGAGACATATGTATCGAATATTAGAGTAACTTTTAAGCTTAAGCCGTGATAAGGTACTAAAAATATGGATAATAAGTAGAGAGACTAACTTAAAAATAATAATATTTGAAGTTAAATCAGATTAATAGTTGGCATTGAACATATCTCAAGTTAACTCCTTAGGTTGACCATCGTCTCACACTCAATGTGATAGTGTAATTTTGAGTTTGACCAACTCGATAAGGTATTTTTTGATTTTAATTATTGGATTTGCCTCTATTTGAACAATTAGGTTCATGACATCAAAATTCAATGAATATAGTAATTATGTGATATGATTAAGAGTTCTAATTTCTTAGCATTATACTTGATGATTTATGACAATTTTATGAAACTTGTATTTGTTATGTAAATGATATTATATTTTGGTTATTTTAGCCATTTATACTCTATCAGTTTTTATATATAGCTTATAAATATTTATGTTTAGTTAAATTTGAAAAAAAAAATTGTTATTTACATAATTTTTATTAAAATTTTGTAAAAATCTTAATCCAAATTCGTATAAGGCCGAGAAAGTTTGTATATATATATATATATATATGTAGTAAAATCGGTTATATTTGTCTTATTAAATAACGTTAATAATTATTTTAACTAGCCATCAAAACAAAAAAAAGTATGAGATATTCTTAAATCACTAAATAGTATTTATTAAATAAATAACCATGCTAAATTAATTTTGTGGAGTAGTGTTAGGATTACGATTTGATAATATTTTCTTTAAAATATAAACTTTCAATTTATGCTAGAAATAAATAGTCATTACAGGTTCACATAAAATCTATAATCAACAACAATTTTTATTTTTATTTGTTATAAACAACAATTACTCTTTAAGTCTATTTTTATTTATCTATTTTTTTATGGACAAAGTTTGAAAAAATACATAATATCATTCATCTTTACAAAAGTATCTCTATTTAATGAAATAATTGCACTACTTTCTTAGATTATTTAGTTAAGGTTAATAATATATTTTAAAAAGGACACGCAATACTAGATTCTTTTTTCTAAAATGTTAGAAAAAAAAGTAGACATAGAGAGTATAACTCAAAGAAATCGTGTCATAATTCTTTTTTGTTGACTATGCAAAGAAAAGTATTGTACAATCACGCAATTTCTATTTGTTGACATATCCCTAACCGTCCACTATCTTTTTCTTTTTTCTTTCTCCACTCTACAATAATGACAATTACTTCTAAAGGTAAGATATCATATGGCTTCACTAATGTATGCCACCTTTCTTCCTTCCCCTTTCTTTAGACTCCACTTGTCACATGTTCCTTCCTCCCTTGATATTCTTATGTCACCCATCAAGAGAGTAATAACTAATAATAATCAATCTGATATATAAGGTCACAATAAGAAAAAGAAAGAGCGTCACTTATCCTTTTATAATACATAGGTTCCAAAAATGAGTCTCATCAATCCTATGGAGACAACCTCTAGTCCCTCAGAAACTCCTACAGGTAAATCACAAGATATGTCTCACATGTTACCCAGGTTTCCAACATTACAACTTCCACGCACAAAATACTGCCTCTGAGCATTTCTACCAAGATTTAAACCCCAACACTGCCGCTTATAGCCCAATGCCATCTAACCGTGATCCTTCTTGATATACCCCTCTAACAATACGAGTCTAATGAAATTTCATACAGACAACATGAAATTGACCCTAAATGCAACCATTAACGTTGATTCTCCAACACCAAACTATTAAGATAGTGATGTATCCCTTATCGTAATAGATTAATATATTTACGAGATATCTTTTTAGGGGTTTATTGTGCCTAAGTGAGGGATTTTTCCTATTATTCAACATATTGTACCTTTCCTTCTCATTTTGGATATATTTTAGTTTATTGAGATTTTTCGCCTTAATTGTGTGTTAAGTGTGTAGTATTTAGGTACATGGTTAATACAAGATTCCAATATGATGAGGATAATTCAAGAAGTCAAGTCAAACACTAAGCTAAGGCGTAGAGCGAGCTTAAAGTCACTTTTGGAAGTTCAAGCGTTTACTAGAGAAGTCTTGACGTCACATTGTTTCAGTCACCAAGATTATTTGGTCAGATCTTTGAAGTTGAATCCTTTAAATTTGGTTAGATATTAAAGTTAGTGACGTGTGAGATGTTATGGAAGTCAATTCAGAGTTGATGCGATAAATTTATGCCATTTTCTTCCACCGTGTCTCGAACCATTCCAACACTAGCTAAAAACGGGTTGAGCTATTTTAACCTAACTAAGTGAGCCCATACGGCCTCAAAACATTTTTATCCTAGTTAATAAGCACTAACAACTCCTAATTAATTAAACAAGAAAAATTACACTAAAGGAAAGGAGCCAAACGCCTGAAGAAGAGCAGAAGAGAATGGAATAAGGGGTTTCCACAAAAATCAACCATTCTTCCTCATCAGAGTTCCATTTCCTATAGATCAAAATAGTAAACCTATTCCCTTTATTATTTTAAGCATGATTATTGAGTATGAACTATTCCTTCTGTTGCTTGAGAATTGCTTATGTAAACCTTAGATGGATCAATTTGATGTTTTTGGATTTTGGGATTATATTATTTAAATAAATTAAGTTTTATTCAATTGACTATATATTTGTGCTTGTTTTCTACTCGTATATTGATCACATATTGAGTAACTAGGTATAGCCCGTGCCTTAAGGCACTTCAAAACATAAAAATTGAGTTACTTGTCTACTTTCAGTTTTAACATAGAAAATGTATGAAAGATATGATGATATTTTGTCTTGAATATGTGAAAACCGAAATAATAGATAGAATGAATACGAAAGTGAGATAAAAAAAATTTGTTATTAAATTCAAATGCACCATAAATCCATGTACAATTTAAACAACTAATAAATAGATTAAAATACGAAAATAATCAAAGAATATCATAATCTAAATGTATGAATCATATAATCTCGAGTTTTTAATATACGTGCATAAATCTCATAACTCTACAAAGTATCATTGTGTCAACATACATATATCTGAAGACACTCAAGATTTTTTTTTCCATTGACGGGAATCGAACGCAGGTTTGATGGGTGAAATTCAAGGTTAAGATTAAGGTTAAGGTTAAGGTTATGGTTAAGGTTAAGGTTTAGGTCAAGGTTAAGGTTAATTTTAAGGTCATGGTTAGAGTTAAGGTTTAAGATGTAAATTTTAAGGTTCAAGGTTAAGGTTTAATAAGATATAAGGTTTAAGGTCGAATATTAACGCTATAAATATTTATTTGGTTAAGGTTAAGATAAAGGTTAAGGTTGAGGTTAAAGGTAAAATTTAAGGTAGTGTTTAAGGTTATTTGTAAGGTTAAGGTTATGGTTAAAGTTAAGGTTAAGGTTTAGGTTTAAGGTTTAAGGTTTAAGGTCTAAGGTTCAAGGTAAAATTTAAGTTTTAACATTTAGGTTAAGGTTAAGTTTTAACTTTAAAGTTAAGATAGTGGTTATAAAATTTAAGATGAAGGTGAAGGTGAAGGTTATAGTTATTGTTTAAGGTTAAGGTTAAGGTTGAGGTTAAGGTTAAGGTTTAAGATTTAAGGTTAAGGTTTAAGATTTAAGGTTAAGGTTTAAATTTTAAGATTTAAGGTTTAAGGTTTAAGGTTTAAGGTTTAAGGTTTAAGGTATAAGGTTTAACGTTAAATATTAAGGTTATGGTTAAAGTTAAGGTTAAGGTTTGAGGTTTAAGCTTTAAGCTTTAAGGTTTAAGGTTTAAGATTTAAGGTTCATGGTTCAGTTTAAGATTAATTTTATAATTTAGGTTAAAGTTAAGTTGTAACTTTAAGGTTAAGATAAAGGTTAAAAAAATAAAGATGAAGGTGAAGGTGAAAGTTAAATTTAAGATTTAAGGTTTAAGGTTTGAGGTTCAAGGTTTAAGGTTTAAGGTTAAGGTTAATTTTAAGGTAAATTTTTAAGGTTTAAATTTAAAGTTAAGGTAAAGGTTAAGGTGAAGGTGAAGATTAAGGTTTATGGTTTAAAGTTTAAGGTGTACGTTTAAAGTGTAATATCTAAGGTTATGTTTAAGTTTAAGGTTAAAGTTGAGGTTAATATTATTGTTAAGGTTAAGGGTAAGGGTGAGGGTAAGGTTAACGTTAACAATAAGGTTAAGTTTAAGTTTATGTTTAGGTTTAAGTTTAAGTTTAAGTGTAAGTTGAAGTTTATGTTTAAGTTTATGTTTAAGGTTAAGTTCAACGTTAATGTTAGGTTAGGGTTAAGGATATGGTTAAGGTTATTAGTTAAAAAGTTGAGGTTGAGGTTAAGGTTAAGGTTAAGGGTTAAGGAGTTAAGGGTTAAGTTTAAGGTTAATGTTAAGTTTATGGTTACGGTTAAGTCTAAGACTAATACTAAGGCTACGACTAAGGCTAGGTATAAGTTTAATGCTAAGGCTAAGGCTAAGTTTAAGGCTACAGTTAAGGCTAAGGCTAAGTCTAAGGCTAAGGCTAAGGCTAAGACTAAGGCTAAGGCTAAGACTAAGAGTATGGCTAATGCTAAGGATAAGGCTAAGGCTAAAGGTAAGACCAAGGCTAAGGTTAAGACTAAGACTAAGGCTTACGCTAAGTCTAAGGGTAGGTCGAGGGCTAGGGCCAGGGCTAGGGTTAAGGAGAAGGTTAAGGTTAAGTTTAAGGTTAATGTTAGGTTAAATTTAAGTTAGAGGTTGATGTTAAGTTTAATTCAAAGGTTGAGGTTGAGTTTGAGGTTAAGGTTTAGGTTATGGTTATGAATTTGGGTTAAGGTTAGAGGTTTGCGGTCTCAGCGTGGACCAAATACGGAACTTTTAGATGTCTAATGGAGTAGGATAAGGGACAATTAAGTTTTTATTAGAAAAAAATTGATGCAATTCATATGAAGAAATAAATTAAGGGACCAACGACGATCATGCTCGTCTTTTTTGTTGAGGGTCCAACCCATTTAAAAAAGTATTATTTATATAGATTATGGTCAATTATCAAATAATTTTAATTCTTAATTATCCTTTAAGTGTTTATTAATTTTAATTTTTTTATATGATAGACATATATATTTATTATTCTATGAATTTCATCTTGACTTTATACTATTCTATATTTTTTATTGACTGAATCAATATATATCTTGTCTTAAAAATTTATTTTTATAAAGTTGAAATGATTTCTGTAAAAATTATACATGTTTTGACAATAAAAAATAAAAGAAAAAAATTTATTTATATATTGTAATGAAAAGAGTTTTTTTTTTTTAATTTTATATTGTATCTAGATAAATTTTTCGTATAATAAATTCTGATTTTTTTAAAATTTTTTAGTACTTTGTAAATTTTAATAAAAAGGAATAAACTTTATTTATATGAAAAATAATATGAATTCTTATAATTTTATTTATATGAAGGTTAAGTGGATTATATATTATTAATTATTTTATTTTTATGAAAAATAATATGAATTGTTATAATTTTATTTATATGAAGGTTAAGTGGATTATATATTATTAATTATTTTCATGCGTATATAATAATATGTATATATTTGATTCATGTGTATGTGTATATAATAAATGAGAGAATGAGAAGAATGAGGGAATTATGAGCCAAATGGGGGAATTATGAGACGAATGGGGAAGTTTGAGAATAAATAGGGAGAGTTAGGTTTCATTCTGCTTTATTATATAGACTAGGTATAGCCCGTGCCTTAAGGCACTTCAAAACATAAAAATTGAGTTACTTGTCTACTTTTAGTTTTAACATAGAAAATGTTTAAAAGATACGATGATATTTTGTCTTGAATATGTAAAAACCGAAATAATAGATAGAATGAATACGAAAGTGAGATAAAAAAATTGGTTATTAAATTCAAATGCACCGTAAATCCATGTACAATTTAAACTACTAATAAATAGATTAAAATACGAAAATAATGAAAGAGTATCATAATCTAAATGTGTGAATCATATAATCTCGAGTTTTTAACATATGTGCATAAATCTCATAACTCTACAAAGTATCATTGTGTCAACATACATATATCTGAAGACACTCAAGATTTTTTTTTTCCATTGACGGGAATCGAACCCAGGTTCCTGATGGGTGAAAGTCAAGTTTAAGATTAAGGTTAAGGTTAAGGTTAAGGCTATGGTTAAGGTTATGGTTAAGGTTAAGGTTTAGGTCAAGGTTAAGGTTAATTTTAAGGTTATGGTTAGAGTTAAGGTTTAAGATGTAAATTTTAAGGTCGAATATTAACGCTATAAATATTTATTTGGTTAAGGTTAAGATAAAGGTTAAGGTTAAAGGTAAAATTTAAAGTAGTGTTTAAGGTTATATGTTAAGGTTAAGGTTATGGTTAAAGTTAAGGTTAAGGTTTAGGTTTAAGGTTTAAGGTTTAAGGTCTAAGGTTCTAAGGTTCAAGGTAAAAGTTAAGTTTTAACATTTAGGTTAAGGTTAAGTTTTAACTTTAAAGTTAAGATAGTGGTTATAAAATTTAAGATGAAGGTTAAGGTGAAGGTTATAGTTAATGTTTAAGGCCAAGGTTAAGGTTGAGGTTAAGGTTTAAGATTTAAGGTTAAGGTTTAAATTTTAAGATTTAAGGTTTAAGGTTTAAGGTTTAACGTTAAATATTAAGGTTATGGTTAAAGTTAAGGTTAAGGTTTAAGGTTTAAGGTTTAAAGTTTAAGCTTTAAGGTTCATGGTTCAGTTTAAGATTAATTTTATAATTAAGGTTAAAGTTAAGTTGTAACTTTAAGGTTAAGATAAAGGTTAAAAAAGTAAAGATGAAGGTGAAGGTGAAAGTTAAATTTAAGATTTAAGGTTTAAGGTTAAGGTAAAGGTTAAGGTTTGAGGTTCAAGGTTTAAGGTTTAAGGTTAAGGTTAATTTTAAGGTAAATTTTTAAGGTTTAAATTTAAATTTAAAGTTAAGGTTAAGGTGAAGGTAGATATTAAGGTTTATGGTTTAAAATTTAAGGTGTAGGTTTAAGGTGTAATATCTAAGGTTATGTTTAAGTTTAAGGTTAAAGTTGAGGTTAAGGTTAAGGGTAAGGGTGAGGGTAAGGTTAACGTTAACAATACTTTTAATTTTAAGTTTATGTTTAAGATTAAGTTTAAGTGTAAGTTGAAGTTTATGTTTAAGTTTTAGTTTAAGTTTAAGGTTAAGTTCAACGTTAATGTTAGGTTAGGGTTAAGGATATGGTTAAGGTTATAAGTTAAAAAGTTGAGGTTGAGGTTAAGGTTAAGGTTAAGGGGTTAAGGAGTTAAGGGTTAAGTATAAGTTTAATGTTAAGTTTATGGTTATGGTTAAGTCTAAGGCTACGACTAAGGCTAGGTATAAGTTTAATGCTAAGGCTAAGGCTAAGGCTAACGCTAAGGCTAAGGCTAAGGCTAATGCTAAGGTTAAGGCTAAGGTTGAGGCTAAGTCTAAGGCTAAGGCTAAGGCTAAGACTAAGACTAAGACTAAGGCTATGGCTAAGACTAAGAGTATGGCTAATGCTAAGGATAAGGCTAAGGCTAAAGATAAGGCCAAGACTAAGGTTAAGACTAAGACTAAGGCTTACGCTAAGTCTAAGGATAGGTCGAGGGCTAGGGCCAGGGCTAGTGTTAAGGTGAAGGTTAAGGTTAAGTTTAAGGTTAATGTTAAGGTTAAATTTAAGTTAGAGGTTGATGTTAAGTTTAATTCAAAGGTTGAGGTTGAGTTTGAGGTTAAGGTTTAGGTTATGGTTAAGAATTTGGGTTAAGGTTAGAGGTTTGCGGTCAGCGTGGACCAAATACGAAACTTTTAGATGTCTAATGGAGTGGGATAAGAGACAATTAAGTGTTTATTAGAAAAAAGTTGATGCAATTAATGTGAAGAAATAAATTAAGGGACCAAAGACGATTATGCTTGTATTTTTTGTTGAGGGTCCAACCCGTTTAAAAAAGTATTTTATTATATAGATTATGGTCAATTATCAAATAATTTTAATTCTTAATAATCCTTTAAGTGTTTATTAATTTTAATTTTTTATCAAATTATCAAATATTTATTATTCAATGAATTTCATCTTGACTTTATAGTAATTTATAATTTTAATGGCTGAATCAATATATTTCTTGTTTTGAAAATTTATTTTTATAAAGTTGAAATGATTTCTATAAAAATTATACATGGTTGACAATAAAAAATAAAAGAAAAAAATATTTATATATTTGGAATGTAAAGTGATTTTTTTTTTAAATTTTATATTGTATCTAGTTAAATTTTTTGTATAGTAAATTTTGAATTTTTTAGTACTTTGTAAATTTTAATAAAAAGGAATAAACTTTATTTATATGAAAAATAATATGAATTCTTATAATTTTATTTATATGAAGGTTAAGTGGATTATATATTATTAATTATTTTATTTTTATGAAAAATAATATGAATTGTTATAATTTTATTTATATGAAGGTTAAGTGGATTATATATTATTAATTATTTTCATGCGTATATAATAATGTTTATATATTTGAGTCATGTGTATGTGTATATAATAAATGAGTGAATGAGATGAACGGGGGAATTATGAGCCAAATGGGGGGATTATGAGACTAACGGGGAAGTTTGAGGATAAATAGGGTAAATTAGTTTTCATTCTGCTTTATTATATAGATATTAGTAATTGGACTATCGCCCGGGAGGGGGGTCGAATTACAGACATATTATATAGGCGTTTGGTATGCTTAGTGAGCCGGAGGTCTTGACTAGTCAAGTAGTCGTTAGTGTTTGAATTAATCATGTATGAAGTATAGTAGGATATATTTTTATCTTCCCAAGAAGGATTTGGGAAGATTTTTGTATCCCGACATATATGAAATGACTAATTTGTCTTTTTCCTTGCAACAAAATTGTTATATTCGTAACCATATTAATTGTAGCTTTGATAATCCCCGTGGAGACTATAACCCTTATACTTAACAATTTATTACTTGTCAATTCCCCGTGCAGTCGCGGGAAGTCACCCTACTTTTGTAATTATTTATTATCACTCCTTTGGGGACGACAAGTTTTGGTGCCACTAATGGGGACTATATCGTTATATTTTAATGTTTTAGTTAATTATAGTAGTGCTAGTTGTTTTTGGTTTTACTTTTGTTTATGTCTCTCTATAGCTTAATAGGTATAAAGAAGTATAGAAAGAAGAATATGAGAATTCATGGCCGCCATGAATGTTAATAGTCAAGTGAACTTAGATGAGAATATGGGAATCCAAGAGTTCTATCACAAGGGGCTGCTCCACCGAGTAATAATGTTATCACTCAAAATAAGTCCCTCCTATAGAGAAACTGTCTTTGAATAATAATCAAGGTGAAAAAGTCCCACCTGGGGTCATTCCTTGGTTTATGCAACCTCATAAGCAACAACCATTCCATTTGCCGCCACTTGGGATCCGCCCACCCACTATTAAAGCTGTGAGATTCAAGCCCGTCGCATGCATATTTAATTTATTTGCTAATTACAGCTATTATAGTGGGGTTTCCCTTGAAGATCATGTTCTATCTATGCAAAAGTTTATGAAAATTCTCGGTGCATACGTCACTCAACGTGTTACACATCAACAAACGTGCTTCGTTATGTTCCTATTTTTCCTCTCTAGAAGAGCTAGCGAGTGGTTCGATCAGCAACCAAGAGACTTAATCACTACTTGGGACCAATTGCAACCACTTTCTTTGATAGGTACTATCCTAAAAGTTTACGATTGAGTGATCAACTATATTTTATCAAATTCCGTCAATATTAAGGCAAAACGTTAGGAGCAGCTTGGACTTGATTCCAATCATGATTGAAAAAATGTCCATACTACATGGGTATACACCAGAGTTGCAATTGGGTGATGTCTCCCTTTCATGATGAATTAAAATTAATCCCATTATGAGACATCTTTTTAGATTAATTATGTGCTCAGCTGAGGGATTTTTCCCTATTATTTGATATATTCTCGTTTCTTGCCTTGTTTTGGAAATTTGTCACTTTTAGAGCATTTTTTGTGCAATTTGTGGGTTTAATGTGAAGATCTTAGGTAAAAAGGTGATATTATATTCCAAATAATGGATAAGAAGTCTAGGCAAGGAGATCAAAAAAGGAAACCAATAGTATAGGACTAAAGAAACCGCTTTTAGAAAGTGTAAGAGTTGTCGGCCAGAATTAGAAAGTTAATTGTTCGCGATTCCACGTGAGATTTACAAAGAACTTTGATGAGCCCCTTTGTATCTAGATATGGATCTAGATTAGGAACACATGGAAACTAACAGATTTTGATTTGGAAATGTAATGAAGAAGTTAATAATTTTGAAGCAGGCGTGACTCAAACAAGTCCCCTCTTGGAGGAAAACGTTTTTGGGATGGGATAGGTCATTTAAACCTAGAACATGACCCATAAAACATTTTTATCCTATAATTATCATCTCATAACATTATAAATGCATCCCTTTGCCTCCAAAGCTTAGTTTTTATCAATAATTTCACTAGAGAGCGATCAAGAGGACCTAGAGAAGGAAGAAACAGAGCTGGAGCATCACCGCATCAATTCTGCACCTCTATATCTCTATCCTTGGGGTAGCTATCATTATCTTATTGGTTTAACCTCCTTTCTAATATATTTATTTCAAGTTTTCATTATGCACTAAATTCTCTTATGCTTAGAATTGTTTATGTATGAACATTGTTTCAGTTATCTAATGTGTTCTTAATTATGAGATTTTTCTTAATTGAAGTGGACAGATATTTCCATTGACTATAAGTTTTTTATAATACTATTCATATATTAGCCAAATAGTGAGGAGCTCAAGTAATTAGGCTAGCACCCGGAATGGGGGTTTAAATTGCGGATATAACAAATAGACGATTGGTGTGTGTTAGTGAACTGGGAGGTCTTGACTAGCCTAGTAGTCATTAGGGTTTGGTCTATTAGAATTTGAAAGCATACATAGGGTTCACACCGAAGAGGTATCTAGGGCTGTATAATAGCTTTCTAAGCTAGCCTGACAGGAGTTAGAGAGATAACCAAATCCTCACTAATGTAAATTACCACTTCACCCTTATTTCTGGAACCATTAAGTTAATAGGATAAGTGTGTACTTACAACTCTTAGCTATTATCGCATTTGAATATTTAATTAATTAGTAGTAAACAATACAAACATTGATTCTATCTTTTTATGTTGTAATTAAAACATATAAAACCGATTATGCTAATATTGAATACAATTTTAAATTGACTACCTAAATCCCTGAGGAACGTATTTTAGGTTTTATTACTTGTAACGATCCGTACACTTGTAGAGAGTTAGTAGTGGTTTTCGAGGTATGTGTGCTTTTTACATAATTATTTTATCACATTCATAGGCCCAAATGGAATGTTTTATCGAAGTTTAGATGTAACCTCCAAGGAAAATTCCGATACATGGTGTGGAGGAGATTTCATGATGGTAAGCGCTAATCATACGTTTGGTATAATGGTTCGAGTTGTGAGGAATAAGATGAGGTTGAAACCATCGAGAGAACCAGTTCAAGTATCAAAAAGAGGAACCTTAGATTTAGTTATTGAAGCCACACGAATTCCAAGATTTCCGCTTAGAGAACAAGGTAAAGCAACTATCTTTAAACAATAATTAGGCAATTTTGAATGTTGTTCAAGAGCCACAAGTTTTTTCTAGTTGTGGGTTTGATCATGGGTGGGAAGAGTGTCCTAGTAATTCAAAGTCAGTATTTTACATATCTAATCGAGGGAACCACCATTTGGGTGGTCAAGTCTATGGTCAACAAAATTAAAACCATCGGGGACTTCAATGGTCTAATCCTCATGGGGTCATAAACCAAGGAGTAAATTATCAATTAAGACCTCAAAATCATTATCAACGAGGTCGGAGCTATGAAGCCCAACTTCCTAAAATTCCCGTTATAATTCATATGTAGATAATCTTGCTCGGAAAGCACTGCCTCCCCCTCCACATGTAGATTCCTCTACCGATCTTCAGCAAACAATGAAATCTTTTATGGAAATGACAAAGGAAACTATAAAATCATTTATGGTGATAACACAAGAGAAATTCGAGTTAATAATGAAAGACTCGACGAGCGATCCACATCATTGCAAATATTGGGGAATCAAGTCACCCAATTAGCCTCATATCGTGAGAAAACCCAACAAGCCCCTCCGCTACAATAAGGCCCAAGTATAAACAACGAGATTAAGTTGCTACATATTGGTGAGATCGATGGTGGTAATGAATCGTGTAAGACAATCTGTCTTAGAAGTGGAAAAGTTGTAGAGGCACCACAACCTAAGCTTAGTGGAGAAGAGGTCGTGAAAAAGAAAGGACCTCAAAAGACGAATTTAGAAGAGGTAACCGTGGAAGATTGAGTTGATGATGTGGAAGGAGAATTGTTCGAAAAGCCTATCGAAGCACCAACGGTGAAAGAGAATTCGAGAGTGAAACTGCCACCAAAGGAAATTCGTCCACCGTCTCCATTTCCATCAAGAGTATCCAAAATAAGTGATGATGTTGAGTACCAGAAGTTTATTGAAATGTTGAGTCAATTAAAGATCAATATCTCGGTACTCAAAGCCATAAAAGGATTCTAAAATACCTGAGATTATTCAAGGAGACTCTCCAAGAATAACAAGTTTAAAGAGTATGAAACGGTAGCACTCCCCTAAGAGGTATTGGTCCAACTACAAAGGAAGTTTCAACCAAAACACCAAAACTTAAGAACCCGAAGGTGTAAACCTCTTGACCAAAATTGGTGATTCATTAAAGGGGAAAGCATTGTGTGATATGGGGGAAAGTGTGAACCTTATGTCGAAGAGTCTGTATAATGACTTCGGTGCTAGAGAAGCAAATCCGAACTCCATCGTGTTGCAAATGGCAGACCAATCATTGAAATCTGGGGGAAATCATCGAGGACGTTCTAGTCCAAGTAGGTAAGTTTGTTATTTCCACCGATTTTACTATATTGGATTATGATGGAGATTCAAACTTCCCTCTCATCTTCGGACGTCCATTCTTGGCCATATGGAAGATAATGATGAATGATTATGAAGGTTCTTTTACCTTGAGCATCGAAGACAAATCCCAAATATTCTATGTTTCGAGAAATGCAATTAGAAAAAAGTTATAGAATGTGTCAGCGATTCAGAGTGTGACCAAGAACTTTACTGCGAGTATCCCAATAGAGACTGAGAGAAATAGTGAAATAGATGAGTTTTGGGTAGGTGATGAGGTCGCATTGAAAGATCCCAATCCCCCAAAAAATCATGCAATTATAAGAACTCTTGGGGAGGATCATTTCTTGTCACTCGCGTTATTTTAGACAAGGTGATTGAAGTGAAAGGTAAGAAGAATTACAAGTTTTGTTTGGTTGATCCGAGAAACCTCTCACGTTGTTGGGGAAGTTACGCTAAAATTAAATGACACTAGAGGTAACATGTTGAACTTCAATGACGTTAAACAAAAGTGCTCATGGGAGACATCCCATGTTTTAATTGCTATATTATTTTAATTTCATGTTTTTAGTGTGTATTATATAAGTCTTTATGTGTTTTAGTTTATACTAGAGTTAATGAGAAAGGTAGAATTGGTTTTTGATGTGTAGGATTAGTAGAAGATTGAGTTTGGGGTGAAAACGATGAAAAATCCGTGCTCATAGCGAGTCAAACGGTATACCACACACAACGAGCGGTATATTGTTGCCCCTCACACCATCCTGACCATTGCCCCACGGTCAAACAGTTAGAATCATCATTGCTCGGGCGGTATACCGCTCCCTACGGGCAGTATATCGTTTTCCAAAATAGGACAGTGGTGACTAGTGTGACACGGTGTAAATGGGCAGATTTTTCATACAAGGCGCGAGTATACCGTTCCCTACGGGCGGTATACCGATGAACAATATACTATCACGAAGAGTAGGTCACGTAGCATAAAGTCAGAAGCTTTTCTCTTGGGGGAGGTACAACATCCCATTTGGGAGGTATACCATGTCGTGACGCAAGAATTTGCGAGAATAAAGCTATGTTCGTCATCAAAGCTTAAAACCTAGCCTCTTTCTTCCACAAGAACCCAAACTCCATTGAAACTTCAACCAAAGCTTCACCTAACATCAAAACAAAACAAAATCATCAAAAATTAATCCCTACAATCTTCCAAACAACATTTACCTACCCAAATCATTCATACACTTCTAGAAATCATGATTCTAATCCAAAAAAAATTCTAAACCTTTATTTAAAACTTCTTAAACCCTTCTCATCCAGGCAAGGTTCCATCTTACCCAGATAAAGATATATCATACTTACACCTTTCCCACTCCAAATAACAACATATCCACCCAACCCAATGAGTAATCCCAAAAATGGTATAATTTTGAGTTGGAGGTCAAAGGAGATGACGAGAAAGAAGTTGGAGAAGGTGAATACAAGAGATTTCTAGAGTTTGTTGAGTGATTTGGGTGGACAATATTAGGAGAAGAGAAAGGGTGGATCATTGTGATTCGAAAAGCTTACATAAAATATAAGCACCAAATCCTATCTTGGGTATTGATGATGCGAGGAAATAGCCTCAAGAGTATGTTTTCTCTCTTCCCTACCATTTATCTACTTGGATATTAGTTAAGGGTGGGGATCCATTTTCCTCATCCCCACTTTATCTGTTTAATTTCTTTTGAAAAAATTTTAAAATTTTAAAAAAATAGTGTAAGGTATAGGTGTAGAATGTAGTGAATGTAACTTTTAAGCATAATCTTAACAAGTCAATGACAGTAAATAATAGGTTCGTAAACTTGTTATAATGTATGCTTAGAATATGAACCTGAAACACACATTAAAAGTAAAGAAAATATTAGTTAGTAATGCGGTAGAAGTAAGTTTGATCTTAGGGAGGATTGATTGGTGTGTATAACATGAGATCCAAACTAGTTGATAAACCATGTAAGGAACGTGTTAGAGGTGAGAAGGTAACGAAATTGCATAGGATATAAAAGGATTAAGGTGTTTCTTTGTTAAGCCCTTTGAGCCTTTTAGCTTGCTGGCCAATTGGATGTGATATATTATAGATCCCATCCCCTTCTAGCCTTTATAAGCCTTTTAATAGCCACATTTCAAGCACACCTCTTAGATTTTAGGACTTCTCCGTATGACCAGCACTCGAATTGTGATGCTTAAAAACTCGTCTTTAGAGCTTGAGTTTGGGGTGGTGGAAACGATTATGGAAAGCATCACTGGGTGGGTTTTGAGCTATGTATTGCTCCTTTGATCAATTATTATTATTGTAAACCTTTGCTGGAGTAAAAGAAAAAGAAAATAATACACACACACACACATATATATATATTGAAGAAATTAAAATAACTTTATTCAATGATAATAATTTCTTACATAGAGGTCCTATATATATAGGATACACATGAATAACTTGGAAAACAAGTTTCTATGTGTAAGGAAATAATTAGGGAACAAGTTTTATAGAAAAGGAAATAACTTGGAGACTAATATATTCTAATCTATAATATAGAAAATAATATTTAAGGAAATTAATAATTTAAGGTATATTTCAACACTCCCCCTCAAGCTGGATCGTATATATTGAGCATTCCCAGCTTGCCAATCAAGCAATCGAACTGTTGACTTTGAAGACCTTTTGTAAAGATATCTGCTACTTGTTGTTTGGTAGGAATATACGGAATACATAAAATTCCCTCATCTATCTTTTCTTTAATAAAAAGTCTATCCACCTCAACATGTTTCATCCTGTCATGTTGTACTGGATTATGAGAGATGTTAATAGCTGCCTTGTTATCTGAGTATAACTTCATAGGTTGGTTGCAAACAATTTTCAATTCACCTAGAAGACGTGTTATCCATAAAAGCTCACATATTCCTTGTGCAATAGCTCGAAACTCAGCTTCAGCACTACTTCTAGCCACGACATTTTGTTTTTTGCTTCTCCAAGTCACTAAATTTCCTCCTACAAAGGTGCAATATCCCGATGTAGATCATCTGTCATCTATATTTCCAGCCCAGTCAGCGTCAGTAAATGCTTCGACCCACAAATTATCACATTTCTTGAACAATAATCCCATTCCTGGAGTTCTTTTAAGATATCTAAGAACTCTATAAGCTGCATTCAAGTGCTCTTCACGAGGTGAGTGCATAAATCGACTCACAACACTTACTGCAAAAGAAATATCTGGCCGAGTATGTGATAAATAAATCAATCTTCCAACTAATCGTTGATATTGTCCTTTATCAACCTCTACACCAACATTTGACCTTAACTTGTTACTAGCATCTATGGGTGTTTCAGCTGGCTTGCACCCCAACATACCTGTTTCACTAAGAAGATCTAGAATATACTTTCTTTGTGTCACCAAGATTCCTTCTTTAGTTCTAGCAACCTCCATACCTAAAAAATATCTCAAAGACCCAAGGTCTTTGATTTCAAATTCTTTAGCCAGAAAAACCTTTAGATTTTCTTGTTCCACACGATCATCACCTGTTAAGATAATATCATCTACATACACAATAAGTATAGAGAGTTTTCTATCCTTAGAGTGTTTAAAGAACATAGTGTGATCTGCTTCGCTTTGAATGTATCCGAAACTTTTTATAGCTTTCGTAAAACGTCCAAACCATGCTCTAGGAGATTGTTTAAGACCATAAAGTGATCTTTTGAGTTTACAAACTTTGTTTGTACCAAATAAAACTCCAAATCCAGGAGGTGGGTGCATATACACTTCCTCTTCCAATTCACCGTTAAGGAAGGCATTCTTGACATCTAATTGTTGTAATGGCCAATCCTTAGCAGCTGCGAGAGATAATAAAATTCTGACACTATTCATTTTTGCAACCGGAGCAAACGTCTCCTGATAATCTATTCCATATGTTTGAGTATATCCTTTTGCCACTAATCTTGCTTTATACCTCTCTATTGATCCATCACTATTATATTTTACTGTAAACACCCATTTACAACCAACTGGAATTTTTCCTTTAGGAAGGAACACAAGTTCCCAAGTCTGGTTTTTCTCCAAAGCTTTCATTTCTTCAAAAACAGCCTTTTTCCATTCAGGAACAACAAGAGCTTCTTGTATAGAATTGGGAATTTCTATTTTTGATAAGTTAGAAACAAAGGCTTGAAGATTTGAGGATAATCTATGATAGGAGACATACTGAGATATAGGATGATTGGTGCATGATCTAGTGCCTTTTCTATGAGCTATAGGAATATCAAGGTCTTGAAAATCAATAGACTCTGGAGATAGAGAAGACTCTGAATTACTTGATATAGTCGGGGTCGAATCTTGACTGGCTAGTCGTGGTTGTTGCTCCACATCTTGTCGTTTATGTCTCCTTGTATAGACAAGTAACTCTTTGTTTTTCTCCAATGGTAAATCTATATTTTGTTTGTCATTGGATTTTTCATCACCAGGCCCGATAACTTCATTTTGAGGATAAAATTCTTCATCAGGAATATTATCTTGGGATGGAGTGATTATTTCTGGATAAGAAACAGAAGACATAGGCACATCCATTTTTTCCAAAAAACTTTCTTCATCCACTTGGTTTTGATTCTCCCCCTGAAGAGAAGTTTGGGGAAAAAATGACTGATCTTCGAAAAAAGTAACATCCATACTCACATAAAAGCGGTTGGTTGTAGGGTCAAAACACTTGTACCCTTTTTGAGTAGACGAATATCCAAGAAATACACATTTACGGGCTCGAGGATCTAGTTTGCTACGATTATGACTATGAATATGAACAAATACTACACAACCAAACACTTTAGGTTCGAGAGTATTGTAAAACTGAACATGAGGATAGAAATCTAAGAGAATATTAAGAGGCTTTTTAAACTGACATACCCGAGATGGCATACGATTGATGAGATAGGTTGCAGTGAGAATAGCGTCTCCCCAAAATCTTTTAGGAACTCCTGTAGTAAACATAATTGCCCGAGCTACGTCTAAGAGATGTCTATTCTTTCGTTCAGCAACACCGTTTTGTTGGGGTGTGTCAACACATGTTGATTGATGTATAATACCCTTTTCCATAATAAACTTCCCGAGTATGGAATTAAAGTACTCTTTGCCATTATCAGTTCTTAAGACCTGAATTTTAGCATTAAATTGAGTCTCTATCATCGCATAAAATCTCTGAAACATCACAGCAGCTTCCGATTTCTCCTTTAAAAGATATACCCAACAAACACGAGTATGATCATCAATAAATGTGATAAACCATCGACTACCCGTTATATTATTTACTACTCTTGATGGCCCCCAAATGTCACTATGTATGAGAGAAAATGGTTTAGATTGTTTATGTGGTTTTGAAGGAAAAGAGGAACGGTGATGTTTAGCAAGTTGACAAATTTCACATTGGAAAAGAGAAGGGTTTTTATTTTTAAAAACCGATGGATATAACTTACTCAAATATACGAAATTAGGATGTCCCAGTCTATAGTGCCATAACATTATTTCATCTTTAGTAAAGAGGGAAAATAGACCCGTTGAAATTTGTGTTTGTCTGGTCAAGGAAACATTTCCTTCAAAGTAGTAGAGTTGATCAACCTCTCTAGCACTGCCAATTATCTTTCCCGAACTAATATCTTGAAACTCACATCGAGATTGAGTAAATTTAGCTACACAATTTGAGTCTTGAGTGAGTTTACTAATGGACAAGAGGTTACATGATAACTTTGGAACATGAAGAACAGATTGTAGAGTTAGATTCGTAGAAAGAACAATAGAACCTTTACCAGCGACTGGAGAGAACGACCCATCTGCGATACGAACTCTAAGATTACCAGGACAAGGTGTGTAAGATGAGAATAAATGAGAAAGACTCGTCATGTGATCACTAGCGCCTGAATCAATTATCCATAATTCGTTATTTGAAGAAGTATGTAAAGAAGAAGAAAAATCACCTTTTTGAACAAGCGAATTAGCCAAAGATGTGTTAGGAATAAATTCAGATAAATTTAATAACTGGTTCAGATACTCTAATTGTTCCTTGCTGAATGGAGATGTTTTGGAGATATTAGATCGATTCTGAGTAGTTACTTGCATACTTGTTCCATATTCATCGAAAGAAGTATATGATTCAAAATTCTCATGTATAGACATAATAAAAAAATATCCGACAATGAAGATCGGCGTAAAATTTTTAAAAGAAACACCAAAAAGGTGTATAACGGCAATTAAGGCCGCGAAAAAAAAATATTAAGAATAAGGATTTAAAACCTTAAGCTCTGATACCATGAAGAAATTAAAATAACTTTATTCAATGATAATAATTTCTTACATAGAGGTCCTATATATATAGGATACACATGAATAACTTGGAAAACAAGTGTCTATGTGTAAGGAAATAATTAGGGAACAAGTTTTATAGAAAAGGAAATAACTTGGAGACTAATATATTCTAATCTATAATATAGAAAATAATATTTAAGGAAATTAATAATTTAAGGTATATTTCAACATATATATATATATATATATATATATATATATATATGGAAAGAAAAATGTTAAAGCATAGTATCATGACTTCTCACATAAAAAGAGAGTCATTGCTAACTTGAAAAAGAATATATATATATATATATATATATATATATATATATATATATAAATGACCAGCAAAGTGGAAATTGTTATATGGTCATCATTGGCTTATAGTCGAGTTATTTGGGATGCGAAGAAGTGCATCAAAAGTTGGGTTCAGTGAGAATATATCTGAGAGTAACATAATTTCTAGGGTGACTCATTGATGGATAGTGAGGAGAGAGTCAAAATCTCACTCTATATTATCTAAATATACGATTATACCTACCCTAAGCCGACATTACAACTGTAAAGACCTTATGATTCTTGACTATGTGATTTAGGAGAAATCGAACCAATAGAGAGTAGTTAGATGAACCATTGAAACCAATGTTAAGATCTAGGAACACCCTATATCCACCATAGCGTACTAAAAGGAAAACATATCCTTCGTGCATTGCAAAACTAATCTAATCTTGAACTTAATACATGTTGATTGTTTGTTTTATAAGTGTATATTTGATTTAGTTTGTTAATATTACTATATGAGACTTTTTAGGATAATTTATTTAGTGTCGTTCATTATTTTTCTATTTCTCTCTTTTTTGATTGATTGGACTTAGGCCCCTTTGAGCTTTATTTTCTTTTATTTTGTTGGGACGACAAAACTTTGAGTTGGGGATCTTGATGTCTACATTTTTGTGATAGTTTAATCTATTCAAAATACATATTTAGGGGTTTATTGGGCCTAACTGGGGGAGTTTTCCCTAGTATCGACATATTGTGCTTTTCCTTCTTATTTTGGACATATTTTTATTTATTGCGATTTTTTTCCTTGATTGTGTTTTAAGTGTGTATTTTTTAGGTACATGGCTAATACAGTAAGATGATGAAGATATGTCAAGAAGTCAAGTCAAACTCCAATCCAAGGCGTAGAAGGAGCTTAAAGTCACTTTGGGAAGTTAGAGAGTATACTAGAGAAGTCTTGTCGTCACATTGTTTCAGTTACCATGATCAAATGGCCAAAGCTTTGGACTCAATTCCTAATTATTTAAATAGAGCTTGAAGCCAGTGATGCGTGAGAAGTGACGGAAGTCAATTCAAATTTGAGATGATAAAGTTATGCCATTTGCTTCCTCTGTGACTTTAACCAATCCAACACTTGGATAAAAATGAGTTATGCTATTTTAACCTAGATAAGTGTGCCCATAAGGTCCCAAAATGTTTTTAGACTAGTATATAAGCACTTTAGTAGATCCTAATTCCTTAAAAAAAATTACACCCAAGGAAAATATCCAAACGTGTGGAGAAGAGCAAAAGAGAAGGGAAGAAAGGTTTTTCCACAAAAACCCACCATTCTTTCTCATCGGAGCTCCAGTTTCCTATTGATCGAAATAGTAAACCTATTCCATTTCTTATTTTAAACATGATTCTTACATTATTATATTACTTGTTTTTATTATTTGAGTATGAACTAAACCTTCTATTGCTTGAGAGTTGCTAATGTATGAACCTTAGATTTTGGGATTATATTATTTAAATAAATTGAGTTTAATTCCATTGACTATATATTTGTTCTTGTTGACTACTCGTATCTTGATCACATATTGGGTAGTATTAGTAATATGACTATCACCTGGGAGGGGGTCGGATTACAGACATTGTATATAGGCGTTTGGTGTGCGTTAGTGAGCCGGGATGTCTTGACTAGCCAAGTAACCGTTAGGGTTTGAATTAATTATGTCTAAAGTATAATAGCTTCCTATCTACCCGAAAGGGATTTCGAAAGATCATTGAATCCTGACTAATATGAAATGACAAATTAGCCCTTATATCTAGAAACTTTGATTTAGTTTACTTTGTATATTACTAGCAAGACTCAAGCATATCTCTCTCATACTCAATCCTTTTGTTAGTAGTTTATTTACATTTTTATGTAATTATTTTCACTTTAGTTTTAATTATCAAAAACCCAAAAAATACTTATTATAACCTCGATAGTCCGTGTGGAGACGATAACCCTTATACTTATCAATTTATTATTTGTTAATGACCCGTACACTTGAGGGAAGTCACTCTCATTTTTTGTTTATTTATTATCACACCTTTAGGGACAACAACCAGATTCATGTAACTAAGAACCCGATTAATGGATGCATACTAAGTAAAGGTGAACAACCTAAGTGTATCTTTTCTAGAACTTCAAATCATACAGATCTCTAGGTAAAATAACACCCAAGAAGATACCTTAGCACAAATAGATGTAAAAATTTAGGTTATCAAAGGTGTCACTTTGTAGCAAATCGACAAACCTAGTGTGTCATTGATAGACAAAATAGAGTATATGTTAAAGAACCTGGACGAGTTGGATGGGAGAATTAAAGGCTTATCTAAAAGAAGGCCTACTCCATGAAGATAAAAATAAGCCTCGTTCCCTAATATCTTATTTGGATCTTTGTTAGGAGAAGAATTATACAAAGAATCTTACAAAGGACCACTACTAAGATATCTGGAAAAGGAAGGAGACATTATACTTCTATAAGATATGTACGATAGAGTTTGAGGTAATTATATCGGCTACCTACCGATGGTGAAGAGATGATTTGCAAAGTGTACTTCTATCCCAAAATGATGAATGGTGCATCTAAAACAATACTATCTTGCAAAATCTATCAAGAACATACACTAATATTAATGAAGGCCTATTATAGAAATAATGATGATCTCAAGGCCTTAGTGATAAAACAGAGATAGAGAAAGAATAGAGAGAGAGAGAAAAGATTCTATTGATTGAATTGATTATGTTTTACATCTTATCAATATGTATATATACAATTCACTAACTCTCTAACTAATTCTTGTTTCTTGTTACAGGTTTGTTACGATGAGCTGGCATTTACTTGCTTGGCAAGTCTCTCATCTTATCATCCCCCCTCAAGCTAAGCATGTTTAGCATGGGAAGCTTGTGAAGTAACGAAGTGAAGATAGAAACTCCAAGTCCTTTAGTTAAGATGTCAGCAATTTGTTCTGAAGAAGAGACATGATGTAAGTGAAGAAGCTTTGACTTGACTTGTTCTCGAACAAAATGGAAATCAACATCGATATGCCTTGTTCTGGTATGAAACACAGGATTATTCGCCAAAGCTAAAGCAGATAAGTTATCACAAGCAAGAGTGGGAGTGATAACTGGTATGTGAAGAGATTTAAGCAGGAAGGTGAACCATTTGATTTCAGCAGATACATGAGCTAAAGCTCTGTATTCTGCTTCAGTAGAGGATCTTGAGACTGTGGTTTGTCGTTTAGAACCCCAAGAGACAAGATTCTTACCCAAGAAAATACAATAGCCCGTCATAGAGCGCCTATCTACAGCATTACTAGCCCAATCAGAGTCTGAGAAAGCATGAAGAGTTGAAGAAGAGGGTGTGAAGTGAAGACTGTAATGAATAGTGCCTTTAACATATCTTAGTAATTTCTTTAAGGCTTCATAGTCTCCATTTGTAGGCTTATGCATAGATTGGCATATTTGATTGACAGAAAAAGCAATATCTGGTCTTGTAATAGTAAGGTACTGTAAAGCACCAGTTAAACTTCTAAATAAAAATGGATCTTCAAACAATTGTGTATTATAATTTGTAGAGACCATATATTTACTTAGTGTAGGAGTAGTTGATGCTTTGCATTCACTTAAGCCTGCTCTTTTGAGAATAGATAAGGCATAATTAGCCTGAGAAACAACCAAATTCTCACCATGAGAAGTAATCTCAAGTCCAAGAAAATAAGCAAGTGTGCCTAAATCTTTCATTTGAAAACGACTTTTTAATGCTTGAATAATCAATATTATTGAGTCACTATTTGCTCCAGTTACTAAAATATCATCAACATAGACTAAGATGATAGTAAGGGTATAATTAGAACCTTTAACAAACATTGAAGAATCTGCTGAGCTGGAAGTAAAGCCATGCTCAATCAAGAAAGAGTAGAGTAAAGAATACCAAGCTCTTGGAGCTTGTTTAAGCCCATACAAGGACCTATTTAATTTGCAGACATATGAAGGTTGTTCTTTACTAATAAACCCAGAAGGTTGAGCCATATATACCTCCTCATCAAGTTGTCCATGGAGAAAAGCGTTTGAAACATCAAGTTGCCTTATTTGCCATTTGTTTGAAACAGCTAAGGCAAGAATTATTCGAATAGTCTGGTGTTTTACCACAGGACTGAATGTTTCTGTATAGTCTAGACCATATTCTTGAAGGAATCCACGAGCAACAAGTCGAGCTTTATATCGAGCAATAGATCCATTTGCATTTCGTTTTATTTTGTATATCCATTTACATGTAATTGGTGTTCTTCCAATTGGAGCTGGCACAAGTGTCCAAGTGTTTTGACTAATTAAAGCATTATATTCTTCCTTCATGGCATCTATCCAATGTTGAGACTGAGATGCTTCTTTGAAGGATACAGGTTCAATGAGAGGTGGAGTTTGAATGATTGATTGACATTTGTAGGATGGTTTAAGAGAACCTGTTTGTTTTCTTGTGATCATGTGATGTTTAGGCGGCTGAGGTGGAGATGGAGGTGGAGGTGGATTTGAAGAGTTTGAAGATGGTTGAGAAGGAACAGTAGATGAACTAGTTTCTTGGGAAGAGTTTTCAGTGGTTGAGGTGGAGGATGAACTATGATTATAAGTTGGTAGTGAATTAAATGGCTGAGTAAGTGAAGAGAGATTTATAGAGGGAAAAAGATCAACAAAATTTGATGAATTTGATGTTGTAGTAATAGAGGGTGTGTTAGGAGTAGAGGCAAAAGGAAAAATAGTCTCATCAAATCTGACATGTCTTGAAATATATTGTTTTGAAGAAGAAAGAGATTGGCATTTATAGCCTTTAGAATAAGAACAATAGCCTAAAAACACACACCTTTCAGAGGTTGGAGTAAATTTGTGTTGGTTATAAGGTTTGATCCAAGGGTAGCACAAACACCCAACCACTCTTAGATGATTATATGAAGGTTTAGTTTTGTACAGGAGTTCATATGAGCTCAGTTTATTAAGGGAAGGACTTGGGAGTATATTGATTAAATATACAGCTGCAGATAGTGCCTCACACCAATACTTCATAGGTAAAGAAGCATGAGTTAAAATGGAGAGTGTTGTCTCTATTAAGTGTCTATGTTTGCGCTCAGAAACTCCATTTTGCTCAGGAGTGTGAGGGCAAGATGTTTGATGAAATATTCCCAAAGACTGAAGATAGAGTTTAAATGCATTGCTTGTATACTCTCCTCCATTATCTGATCTCAAGCATTTAATAGTAGTTTGAAACTGATTTTGTATAAGTGTAGAGAAGGACTTAAACACTTCATAAACTTCTGATTTATACCTTAATGGATAAACCCAGCTGAACCTGCTAAAATCGTCTACAAACAATACATAATATGTAAAAGATGAGCAAGAAGCTGTATGTGATGGACCCCAAACATCACTGTGAATAATATCAAAAGGTTGTAGAGATTTAGAAGTAGACAGATTAAAAGGAAGTTTATGTGTCTTAGAAATAGCACAAGAGTTACATTTAATCCCAAAATGATCTAATCTAGTGTTTAAAATACAAGCTAAAGGAGCTAAAGCTTGTGAAGATGGGTGGCCTAATCTTAAGTGCCACAATTCAGCTGGAGATGAGACCATTTTTTAGGACAAACACCTCAGGGACTTATTGATGAACTTGTGAAGTAGATGCATGTTCACCAGATGATAAAGGATATAAACCATCTTTACATGGGCCCTGAAACAGCAGTTTGTGTGAGGTAACATCATGAATAGAAACTGAACTCGAGGAGAAAGTGATTACACAGTTATTATCAGCTGTAAACTTTGAGATAGATAATAGATTTGAAGATATAGAGGGCACATGAAGTATAAATTGTAAAGAGAAAGCTGAGTAAGGAGTGAGAAGCATACTGTGACCAATGTTTGCAATTTCAAGAGCTTGGCCATTTCCTACTGAAACAGAACTTGATCCACTATATGATTGAGATTGCTGAAGTAGATTGGGATCATTAGTCACATGACTATTGGCACCACTATCCAAATACCATGTTTCAGGATCATAACTTTGATTTGGAGCATATGAAGCAGAGGTATTAGGATGTTGATGATTATTAGTTGAATGAGCAGCTAAAACAACACGGTTTTGTGCTCGTGGTGAAGGATAATTCACCATATCAGTTCTATACCAACAGTCAAGTGCACTATGCCCAATTCTAGTACAAATTTGACAAGTAGGAGCATTAGTATTCATACCATAATTTTGAGATGAAGGAGCTCCTAGAATAGAAGAGTTTTGATTGAAAAATTGTCTTCCTCTGCCTCGATTTGCATAACCTCTACCACGATTTGAAGGACCACGACCTCTTCCAACATTAGCTGCAGAATTTGAAGAAGATGAAGTAAATAATGCAGTATGTGTATGAGAATTATCCACTGAATCAGCCATTTTCATATGAAGTTCTTCGGATACAAGTAAACTTCCAAGTGAATGAAAACTAAGCGTTGAGGTTTGGGCATTTGTGATTCGTATACTCGATTTGAACTGATTATACTCAGCAGGTAAGCCTTTGAGAGTATACATAATCACATCTTCAAGAGGTAACGAGGCAGCAGCTGTGTCTAAACCATCACAAATGTCTTGTATGTTAGCTAGATATTCTGTCATTGTTTTCTCCCCTTTCTTAAGATTACACAGTTTCATCTTCAGTTGATGAACATGAGTTCTGCATTGATTGACGAACAATTCTTCAAGTTTTACCCAAACATCATGAGCTGTTTGTGATCGAACTACTTGAGAGAAGACCGAAGGAATCATAGATGATAGAAGTGAAACCTTCAGTTGATGATCTTCAATCAACCATGTAGAATGTGCAGAATCAGCCGATGAAGGTGGAGAAATTGATTGAGTAACATGACTCAAATAACCATGAGCTTCTAACACAGCTTCAAGTTGAGCCTTCCACAAAACATAATTTGTAGAATCGAGTTTGATTTGAACGAGAGAGGACCAATTTTGTCGTAGCAGAAGTAATCCAGCTGGTATTTCTGAACTGGATGAGATGTGAGGTGTTGATGATGAAGAAGACGCCATTGATGACGAGGAGTTTTAAAAAGAAAAAGAAGAGAAGTTTTGAGAATTGCGGAATAAGAGGATCGATATTAGCTTGAAGAATAGCAAAGCTTCATGAGCATCGCCATTAATGGTGATGAAGAAGCTTGTTTCTTCATTAGCTCTGATACCATGATAAAACAGAGATAGAGAAAGAATAGAGAGAGAAAAAAGATTCTATTGATTGAATTGATTATGTTTTACATCTTATCAATATGTATATATACAATTCACTAACTCTCTAACTAATTCTTGTTTCTTGTTACAGGTTTGTTACGATGAGCTGGCATTTACTTGCTTGGCAAGTCTCTCATCTTATCACTTAGCCATTCTGTTAGGTGGGCTTGATATTATCGGACCCTTTCCCAATTGTTTAATTTTTGTAGATGTTGATTAATTCACTAGATTGATCAAAACTGAAGTCGTATAATTGATCATTGCGCAGTTAACTTAAAAGTTTGTTTGGTCAAATTTGGTTTTCTAATACGGGGTTCCTTACATGATTATGCATGATCATGTCACGTAGTTTGTATCACAATACTTCCAAACATAATGAAAAAAACAGGCATCAAATTAGCACATTCATTGGTTTCTCATCCTTAGAGTAATGGTCATGTGGAAGTTAGATATGATAATCATTTGATGATTGTCCACCAAAATATGCTAGCATCAAATTAAATGGCCCGAGATTTTTCCAGAGATACTGTGGAGATATCAGAACCCTACTGAATATAAAAAACAATAAATATCTGGAGTTCACTAAATTCATAAATATTCTACATAAGGTGTCACTACTGAAATTCGCAGGTTTACCGACGACACGGGTCAACGGTAAACCCCTGTAATTCGTCGGTAAACAGGATTACCGATGACAAGTCGTCGGTAAAACGTCGTTCGTAGAAATTGGTCAGTAAATTGAGGCTTACCGGCGAATGAGGCCCTATTCGTCGGTAATATTACCGATGATACGACGTCGTCGTTGACTGTTGAAGTTACCGACGACACGTCTCGCCGGTAATAGGTTAATTAGTTTTTCTTTTTTTTTTCATGGCCGATAATTGAATTACATTAATCTTTTTTTTTAATTCAATTTGCCGACGCACTTTACCGACGACCATTTGTCGGTAATTGTTTTTTTATATATTTTTGATTTCTTAAATCAGAATTAAATATTTATTTTTTATACGTATTAGCGACGACATTCAAATGATGAATGTCGTCGTTAATACTATGAATGTCGTCGGTAATGTTTTTTTAAAAAAAAAATTAAAATACAATTTTTTTTATTTTGTTTTGATTTGATTTTTGTTTTTATTATAAATATAATACGAATAAAATTGATATATATGATATAAAAATTCAATAATTAATAGAAGAAACCGAATCATAATTGAAACCGTAAAAAAAGTCTTACAAAAAGTCAAAACAAGTCAACATGAGTCAACATAAGTCTAAAAAAACCAATTAAAAGTCAAATTATTACAAACCAAATCAAACTTAAATAAAAACCAACTCAAACTAATCATCATCATCATCATTCTCTTCATCTTCTCTTTCCTCTGGACTTCTTCTTTGGGGTGCTCGGGGGCGGCGACCGGGGGTAATCCTTGAGCTAGTCTCATGCCATTTAACGTATCGAAGAGCGTGTCCATTAAGCTCAGTGGTTGACTCGAATGGCTCGAAGAAGCAATGGGCCTGGTCGATGTGGAGGATGGATCTGAATTATAACCGGTAGCGCATAAGGTTAGTTTTGTACTTTTTTTGTCTAAGGAAAAAAACAAAATACAAAATTATCCAATTATTGAGGAATGCAAACGATCTAACTAAATAAGTTGTTACCCACTTGTTGAGGTCGAGATTTTGTCTAACTGCCTTCGCCATAATGTCATCAATTTGGATACACTCCCTTTTGATGTAGTGCGTTTTCTAATTCGGGAATCGACTCATCCACTTCATGATTTCATGAATCATAGGACAAATTCTCCAATCGACTCTACTATTTTGATTTATTCCTTGAGTAAGATCAAGATTGTCATAGTAGAATGAGCTAATCTGAAAACTGAGATCAATAGCTGATCTCATCGCAAGAAGGATAGCCTAGGCCTCTCCTTCTTTAGCAAAATTAATTCTACATCTTCTCTTTTTTTTTTTTTTTTTGCAACAATTTCTCTGCTTTGATCAATAGCTAAAGATGCAATAACAGTAGGTTCCTAAGATTTGATGAAGGAGGCATCATTAAGCTTGGTCTGTTAGGTAACCTATCATTGGTAAAGTTACCAATTTAATCTGATTGATCAAATTATTATATGTTGAATGATCGATAGTAAAAAAAGGGAAAAGAAATTGTAATTTATACTCCAGACTAGATTTCACAAAAGAAACGACCAAAACTGTAGGGCTCGATAATATATCCATGACCTTCGACCTATAGCTCGAAAGAAGATGCCTTCAGCCTTATGGCCTATTACAAAAAGAGGAAAATACAATCCAAGTCCCAAAATATTCCAACTTTCTCTTTTAAATCCTAGTTAGAAAAAGTTTTTTTAAAAGTCCCAATTTTAATTTCCTGGTTTGATTTTTTTACTCTTTTACCCTCGTTCTTAATGGGTACGGACTTATACTGCCTATTACTGTGTTTTGCTTTTCTTATCCCCGGACCCAATTTTGGTTTCTTTTTTGATTTTACACTTTTGTCCATATGGGTACGGACCCATCTCAAACATTAGCTACATGGGTCCATACCCAGGTTGAGTATTATCACACAGCTGATTCATTAAGCAGCACACATGACACAACACCAGTAAGGGGTTGGCCCCATAAGGAACAAAAATCAAACTCTACTTCACGGTTGTACCCATTATGAACAAAACAACCATATAACAGTTTGAAACTATATTGGGCCATAACAATAACCATATGGGGCTCGCCCCATCAGATACGCAAAATATATTGGGGCTGGCCCCATAACCTTCGACATTAAAATGAAATTTAAAGAAAAATCCAATCTGCTACTGGATCCACGAACGGCTTGAAACCAGATCAAGCCTTGAAAATTCGAATCTTCGTTTAGGCTTGAAACCAGATCAAGCCTTCATCTGGTTGTCTTCACTTTCTCGATGGTGGTGGTGGGTTTACTCAGAGAGCAAAGATGGTGGTGGTGGTGGGGCTGAACAGTGTATCTGAGCGCAGTTTGGTGTGACGATGGAGGAGCACGGCTTGGTGACGATAGAGGAGCGCGGCTTGGCGACGATGGAGGAGCGCGGCTTGGTGAAGAACGGTGATGGTATTCCACTGCTCCAGGAGGGTGGTGATGGCGATGAAGGTGAGATATGGGGAGAGGGGAGCCGTGATGAAGGTGGTGAAGTCGAGATCTGGGCAGAGGGGACGGTGGTGATGGTGATGAAGGTGGGGGTGAAGACTGGGGGAAGGTGGGATGAAGATGGTGGTGGTGTAGATGGTGAAGCTGGAGGAGAGGGGGATGGTTCGGGTTCTGCAGAGAAAAAGAGTGAAGAGAGGTAGTGGGTGATGGTTCGTGTGCTTAATGGGGTTAGAGGGTGGGTTTTGTGTGTTTTACTGTGGGCTAATGGTTTGGGGGTGTTTTGGTATTTGACCTCATCTAATTGGACTTATAAAGTAAAATCCCTTTAAAAAAAGTCTAGATAAAAGAAAAAGTTCAGTAAAGAGACCGTTCAAATAAAATGATCAAGATGGGCTTACGACGGAACTGGATGAAATCATGGAAAGGCTTAGTGTTCATGCACTTGCAAAAATGGAGGTGCGTCAGCAACAAAAGGGTTTTGATGGTGATATCCGAGTCAAGTTATGGTGCTTCGGAACGAGTAAAATATCTTTATGAACCTTGACGATCACAACACTATGAATGCACATATATATAATGTATCAATCCCTCCTTCTGATGATATACATTGGTTCACAAAGCCATCCCATCTCGATGACATATTCACCCAAAGACCTATAGTCCGCCACATCTTGAGCAGTGAGCACCAGCTACTTGTGCTCTTGCGTCAAAATAAGCTTTGGACAACCGTAGCTGCTAAGCTAGTTCATTGATCTGAGCCAAGTACTTGACCGAACCTTCCCTTGCTTGATCGACCTTTACCTTCTCTCGATCCACCTCCACTTGGAATTGATCGGCTTCTGCCCAGGCCTTATCCAAAAACTCCTCTAATTCCTTGTATTGCCCAGCACAGACCTCGTCCATATATTTTAGTTGGTGGATCTCATCGTTAGCTGATTGGATGTTCATCCTCACCTTGGAATAATAATCCTATTGTTGTCCAACACATCTGTGTCAAGCTTACGTATCGCCAAAACCTGCAAGACAAACTAATTAACTTAAGAAACATATCGAGTAAAAAAGTCTAGGTGATGAAGAAAAATAAGACATTCTTTCACAACTTTTGCCTCTCCAACACTAAAACTTCACCACCCAAACTTAATAATAATCATCCACACCTACACTAACCCTCTAACACACCACCAAACACCTCCATCACATAACAAACACCAATAAATTCCCAAATTTTTCAAATACTGGGAAAGAGACCCAAGATGTATACAAGATGTTCATGAGAACATTACAATGAGCACCAAGCGATAAAGGGGTGAAAGTGCACAACTTCTCTTATCGATCCAATGTGAGTAATAAAGTGTCATGGTGGTTCTATCTATAGCATTCAAGGGAGATATTAAAGGGACACGATTACACCTGTGTTGTGAAACAAAAATCACTCTACTTTCTCCATATACTTACCACACTTCTCAAAAGATCAAACATAGGACATTCGATCAGGTGGCGGAAAAAATAATTTTTCCTTCTAGTAAGGAGAATAAGAGATCAATGACCGAAGTAAAGAAGAAATTGTTGTTCTGCTACACAAGAGGTATATTGATCAAAACTCTTGAATCTATTTAAATTCCACCTCTAACCTTTGGTTATTTGTCACAGGTAGTAAATTGACGTATCACCCACCAAATATCACTTTTCAATCTACCTGTATCATAAAATTGATAGGTTGAGGGTTGAGACTCCATCAAACCGAATAATGCTAATTTTAATGATCCACAAAACTAAGATGCTTAAAATAATTTTCTTTTTTAATGAAACATGCATTAGAGTAATGATTTACAACCAAAGAGTCAATGCCTGTAATGACCTATCCTAAATAATCCGTTTAAGAAGAGAAAGACAAAGAGAAATAGTTCAGTTGAAAGCTAATTAAACTTTCAAGTAAGCTTTCACCAATCAAATACACACATGATTTTTTGTACATCAAATGCGAATGCAGTAAAGTCTTACACAGAAGAAATCGATTATCATCTTTCAATATATTTAAATAAACCATAATGCTCGTCATGATATCTAGTTATAGAACAAGAAACGCTGCATATAACTTAAAAGAAGAGGCTTGCATTTTTTTTTATTTTTGAGTCGTAATTGAAATTTCATTACAGGAAGAGGCTTGCATGGGTTTACAAGGACCAGAAGAATGAGTAGAAAAAGTCTCATATCCGCCTATAACGTATAAAATATATTTAATAGCTATGAGGAAAAGTATTAGTTGTGGAGACTGGAGACTAATATGGATTATGGATAGACTGGATTTGTCGATTTTTGTCTCTTTAAGGATTATTTTTGGAGTGATGATATATACCACCCAAATAATACCCAATGATGTGGCATGAATTAGTTGTCTATAGATATAATTTTTGGGTGGTATATATCATTACTCTTACTCAAAAAACAAACAAAATGGAAAGTTTCATAATTATCATTGGATTGAGAAGGTTCAACTCATCAATATTGCAGCAACAACATCGTTTTTACATCTGCAAACCATCTCCGAACCAAATACGTCTCTGACCCACCAGACATCTGCTCGGTATGAACATAACACAACATCGTCTCTATCGTCAAAGAGACGAATCACGATTGAGAACCCGCTGAAGCGACAATAGAACTCATGATGTAACCCAACTTAGTCTATAGGTAGTATAGTTTATTTCATTTCACATTGTCACTTAACTTCTTATAATGTTAGTTTAGTTTTCAAGAGCGATCTAAGGTATCAAGACAGGAGGCAAGGAGGCCATCTCCAAACCTCATCCTGTAACATTTCCTTCCTTTTATCTTTTAATACTTTAGTTTAATTATCTTTTATTGCTTATATATATTGTGTGCAAGTTTAATACTTGATACATGTATTATGTATTAAGATTTTGGAAGGTACCTTATTTTAAAAAAAAACTGTTCTATATATTAGGTGTGTGGCCACATATTTATTTATTAAAATGTTCTTTCGCTCATCAAGAGAGACCTAGAGGGAGGTGGAACATCGTATTATACGAGTAATGAAGGTTATGTTATAACAAATTCACGATTATCTAATCTCGAGCTTATACACTATGTGGACATTGAGATAGTAAATCACTTTTTAGCAGTAGTTTGGCAAGAGACAGTATCATCGTAGTCCTATTTGGTGAAACAGTGGATCATAAAAAAGGGATTATATGGGCTTAACAAATCCCGTAGAATTATATGCTAGAAAAATTTCATAGATTTTGATGGTTGAGCATAATTGCACTTATTGATCTATGTAGTTCCTATTGTTCGATAATGGAGACTCTCAACTCCTATTTGAACGTGAAGGTAGTTTAGTTGTGGAACCTTAATTATTTCTTCTGTTAGTAGATAGGAAGGATGTAATTTTCTAGAGCCTACCAAAAATTATCCATAGAGGTTGTTGATCTATTCTATTATAAAGTTACACAAGTTTCAGGATGACTATGTACTACTTGGAAATCCCAAGAAGTCTAGTATCCAAAGACGCAAACCACACGCCTATTGGAGGATATACGAGGAAGTTATGGGTATTCTAGTGAAACGTGGACAAGATGAGCAGATTGTATAGTGAAAAATTTGGATAATTGTACTTCATACCATGGTAAAACTTTCCGATATCTTCCGCGGGCTCGTGCCAATTTTCATAACAATGGCCACTGTCATTTGAAAAGAAGAATGTTTAGAGCTTACGATACCACAGCGTGGTATATAATGTTACCTATAAAACGTTTGTAAAGGTGAGAATTGCATATCAAAACTCATTTTTTTGGCATTCTTTCACAACTTTTGCCTCTCCTAAAACTTCACAACCCAAACTTAATAATCATCCACACCTACACTGAAAACCCCTCTAACACACCACCAGACACCTCCATCACATAACAAACACCAATATATTCCTTAATTTTCCAAAACATGAGAAAGAGCTAAAAGATGAATGTAAGATGTTCATGAGAACGTTACAATGAGTACCAACTCCAAGCGATAAAGGGGAGAAAGTGCACAACTTCTCTTATCGATTCAAGGTGAGTTATAAAGTGTCGTGGAGGTCATGTCGATAGCATTCAAGGGAGATATTAAAGAGACACGCTTACACCTACGTCGTGAAACAAAAAAGAGAAACACTCTGCTTTCTCCCATATATTAGCTACACTTCTCAAAAGATCAAACAAGGGGCATTTAGGTGCTGGGAAAAATATTTTTTCCTTCTAGGAAGGAGAATAGGAGATCATTGACCGAAGTAAAGCAGAGGTACACAAATATCGACGAAACCTCTTATATCTATTTATGTTTCGAGTAATGCTGGGTATCACCCAAAAAGTGATCACCCAAATATCACCCAAATATCACCTTCCTAGGTGGTCCAATGAAATTGTTTCTGTATGATAATACTTATGAATTGATCGGGTGAAAGCCGAGACTCCATCAAACAAAATATTGCTAATTCTAATGATCCACAAAACTAACTTTAATAAATCATAATGCTCTTTATGATATATAGTAATTTAACATACATAATTATAGAACAGAAGAGGCTTGCATTTTTTTATTTTTGAGTCATATGGACCAGGAGTATGAGTAGAAAAAGTCTCGTATCTGTCTATAACGTATAAATATGTATAGCTATTGTAAAGTATTATGGAGAGTCAGAGTAATATGGATAGACTGGTTTTGTCGATTTTTGTTTTTTAATTATTATTTTTGTCAAAAGTCCACCTCTATCTGTTGAACTTTTCTTTTTTTTTTTTTTGTTAGAAACCTGTGTTGACTTTTATATGTCAGAAAACCCTGTGTTGATGAAATTATGAAAATGCTCGTTATTAAAGAGACTAAATTCGTGGTAAACTGGTAGTTCATTTATGGTTTATTTTTTTCACGGAAATTTAATAGCTTTCGGAATCCAATAAATTATAAAAAAAATAGTAGAATTATTCTGTGTTTAAACTTAAAAGAAAAAAGATATATGTGTCTTGTAATGGTGAGTTAATTCAGTGATCATTTCAAACGTTTTATGTTACAGTAACATTAGGGCTGCAAATGAACCAAGCCGCTCGCGAGCAGCTCGAGCTCGACTCGGAGAAAAATTCGTTCGAGATCGGCTCGAATGTAAACAAGCTCAAGCTCAAGCTCCATTTTAAGCTCGACAGGTAAACGAGTCTGCTCGAGCTCGGCTCGTGAGCTCGTTTAAAATTATGAATTATAAATAAAAATAAATTATCTACTTATAAATATATTATAAAACCTTCAATATCTAATTGGATATTTTTAATTTCTTTAGACATTTATTTTTTCATTAGTGTTATGTTTCATATTTTCATACCACACACTCATGAAAGTCCCATTTCAACCATAAAAAACAAATTGTTCATGAGAAACTCGTGCTCAACTTTAAAAAAGATTGTTCAATAAGTTAAACAAACAAGTTCTAACATTTCTGATTTGGATGATTGGAAGCTCGGGCTCGGCTCGTTTAAATTTGAGCTCGGCTCGGTCCGGCTCGTTTAAATTTGAGCTCGGCTCGGCTCGGCTCGAGAAATTAAACAAACCAAGCCTGTACATCTAGTATTCGGCTCGGCTCGGCTCGTTTGCAGCCCTAAGTAACATTGTAACAAGATAAGTATAATTGTATCAACCTTCAAGGATGAATAACCCATCAAAAATTCATCAAAGAAAAATACTTTCATCCAATATTATTAATTCAATATAATCGCATTATGATATCTATCAAATGTTTTAATCATGTAAAAGTTAATTTTAATTATAGTAACTATTTAATTAATCTAATGACATGTGTTTTAAAAATAATAATTAATGGTTATGATGTAAATATTAGACCATCTAATATAGAATCGAAGTCTTACCTTTTACAAAATACGTGTTCGAATGATGTCTCACAAAATCCAACTTGGAACATAATATCTCATAATAGAAAAACGAATGCACCTCCCTAACCCATGGTACACTAGACACTTGAGAAAATCTAATTAAAAAGGTCTAATCCACCAAGGATATCGTATCGAACGACAACTCATTAAAGGGACACTCCTCAAATGACAGAGACATGAATCCTGTTTCTTGTGCAATAACTATGTTGCGTAACTATAACAACACAAAGCACCAATGTCGTTCTTTTTCTCGGTGGAGGTTTTATACTTCATAGGGTTATTCAACGTAAGGTTTTTGATGAAGTGAATAAGATGGAGGTCATCGTAGAATATAGAATAAACATCTATTCACATTATATTTCTTATGATCAATTACAAAAATCACAAGTGCTATCAAACCCTCTATACTTTTATATTTCCTTTAATGAAATAAAGGAGGAAAGTTTGGATCTTGGTAATAAAATGGTCATGATTAGAGTCCATATTTTAGAGAAGTGAATAGAGATTGGTAAAAACATGAATATGGGTAGTAAAGAGAAATATAGTTTGGAAGAGACACCTTTCATAGTGATAATTAGTAAATGAACCAAGAAAATAGTTGCAAGTTATAAAAGGAAATTATTTGAAAGACGCGAGATTGCTCGATTGAAACTAAAGTCGTAGAAAACTAAAGGCGTCAACACCAATGAAGACGAGAAAAAGGATAGGTCCTTACACGTAATTGATGATTATTATAATTTGGAACACAAGGGGGTTTCCGATCACCCCTTAAAAGGCAAGGAGTTTTGAATTTATTAGGAGGAACAACCATTGATATTCTTGACTAAGTGCTAAATAATTTTTACATACAATGCTTCGTGGGTGAAAATACGTGGACAACTTTAATTTGAATATTTTATGGAAGAATGTTGCTTGTGTCGGGATCCAGATAAGGTGGAAGTAGATGTGCTATATATCGCACCTCAAGTTATACATTGTAAAGTCGTATGTAGGTAACAACTTCAAACCTTTATACTTTATTTATTTGCAGGTTAAATGACAAGATTGAGAGAAGAGATTTGTGGAAAAACCTAATTGACCTTGGTTACTAGTGGAACATACAAATAACATTTTGTGCATCTTACCTTCTCGAGTTATTTGAATAGAGCCAGTCTTGTGTTAGTTTCAGTTCTAAATGGTGCTCAATCATCCATTCTTATTCAGGATACCTCCGATATCACTTTACCTTTTAAGATGTCGGGTGGACCTTCAATTATATTTTCTAGACCGTCAAATGGATCAATAATGATTTTCATGTCATATGTGTCTTTAAACACTCAATTATCTTTATTTTCTCGTGGATGTAGTTGCAATGGAATTACCTTTTCAAATACTTTCTTAATCACGATTTTGAGCAATTTGGCATATAGAGTACCTTCAGATATGTACTCCTCGTATTCCTTTAGTGGTTTCTTGCTATTACTTTTATTGTATGCTTCCACTAGATAGGATATATCCGCCCACACCTTTTAGATAATAGTTTCTTCCACTGGATGCTTCACAAAGAACGTTGCCTCCTATTCGCTTACCTCTCCTCGCCTTCTGAGCTTACCATATAGAATTTTTGGATTAGTTTCCTCTAAGTCATTTTCTATAACTTTCATACTTACTCTGATGTTCCTAAAAGTGAATTCAATCTCTCATTTCCTGTAATTAGTCTACGAGTTTGTTGCAGCAAAAATTTGTCTACCAAGATAATAGGTGTATTCAGAAGAGAACCATCACAAATTCTATATCTAGAATCAGAAAGTCAATAGGAAAGTAAACGTATTTGATACTTACAATAACATCTTAAATTATTCAATTTAGAATTTAAACAAATTTAACTGCTAGTTGTAAGATGATACAAGTGCTTTGTAGTTATCCCATACTAAGCTTTTCATACATATAGTGAGACATAATATTAACGCTAGCGCCTAAATCAAGTAAAGAATGTTATATGAGTAGATTACCTATATTCTAAGGGACAATAAATGATCCAGGGTCTTTTATTTTAGAAGGTAACATCCTAGCATTGATGTGGTTTACCTTAGATAGAGTACTTTCTATCTTGTGGTGGCCTTGGTACCTAGTCTTTTGATTACATAAATCCTTAGCGTAGTTCGTGTATGCTAGAACAGTTTAAATCACATCAAGAAAGTGAAACTTTACTTGTATAGTATAAAGTGTATCCATCATACCCTCACTCCTATATGCAGTTTCACTGGCTAATAGATTGGGGGAATAGACTTAATATTCTAGATAAATAAGGTGAATGGGGCACATACCCAGCATATTCCTTAACAACTGACTCATTAAGTTCTTGTTTTATAGTTTCGTCACTCTTTAAGTGTGGTCACATCATACACATTTTCATCAATATTATAAACATTACTAGTCCTACGCCCCTAGGATTACCACCGGTTTGAGAAAGTAAATCCCTTTATTCTTAGTGTTCAATTTATCAGTAATGCAATCTACTTGGACTTATAATGGTTAATTTAGTGGGTATGTGATTGAACAAGTTGATTAGTATTTAGAAAACTAATTTCCATATTATTTAGCTTTTCTAATATCACATTTTCTATTTTAGATTTATCATGATGTCACTTGACCAAAAAAATCTATCATTTATGTCTAGGAGGGTTTGGATTTACGTATCTTTGCTCATGTATGAACCCAAGAGTTTATGGCTTATATAGAACTATAGATATGTATGTGCTCCTTGATTGTTCTTCCATCCTGGATTGACCAGGGTTATAGTCCGTATTGAAAATTATTATAATTACCGTGGTTTCGATATTCTAGTGGTTGTTCCATTACCCATAATAATTTTTCTTGAGACGCATTATCATGTGGCTCCATGGTAGGGGAAAATATGTGATAAATAAATTATAATAAATGATAAATAAGCACATACACCTAAGACGGCTATGATAAACTATCGGCAAGTGACAGATCGTTAGCACGTAATAAGTAAGTAAAACAGATATCGACCTCAAAGACTACAAAAGCAAGTTTGTAAATAGTATTATTATTATTTCATTTTATTTTTGGTACATGGGTGATCCGGGGATTTCTTGCGCGCACCACGACTAATACCACGGGGATATACACGTCTCCCCATGTATATTCCCAGGTAAATCATAACTAGGTTACCCATGTTCAGGGAGGAGTTTGAGCCTTGTACCTCTTACTTTACACCCGTTAGGGAGGGGATTCGAACTTTAGACCTCCCCTTTAAGTGCTGAAGAAATAGCAAGGCTCTGTCCAGTTGAGCTAACCCAACTGGTTAATAGTATTATTATTAAGTGGACTAGAAAGAGTTTATAAAATAATACACAAAGACACTAAAATATTTGTTTGGTTTTCAAGACTCTAAAACAATTAACGATAATTATACTAAGACTTAAATTAAAGACAAGAAAATAAAACACGAAATAGAGAAAGCTATGAGAGTTTAGCTCAAGAAAGAGCAAGTAGTCTCCGCTATTCTTGTTTTACGTTTATTATCTAAGGGAGAACTGTGTGATATATAAGCAATAGTCGAGATTCTAAATTCCTCTTGACTCCCGTCAGAGTAGTTTAGGAAGAAAACTCAGCACTACCAAGGGACCCAACGCAATGATCAGTGGTTAAATTAATGCCTATTGACTCTAGTTGGGCAAGCCCGTCAGGATCACTTTCGCACACTAGACAATAATATGTTGTTTTCAATAATTGAATTCCCCGCCAGGGTGACAAACCAACTAATAATGGGGCAATCATATACTCTATGCATAGCAAGGACTACAAACATATATCAAACACAAAATACAGAGCTATCAGGAACAAAAACAAGCGTAAAAATAAGACAACTAACACAATAACTAACTAGAAAAATCCCCGTCAGCGGTGCCAAAACTTGGTGGTGGCAAAGGTGTGATAAAAATATGGGGCTGATGATTCTGGTAAGAAAATATGTCATTGGGAACTGTTATAACTTCAAACTTACCAATCAGAATCCCATGACTGAACAATTTCATGTGTACGAAAACCTATGTGCGGAGGTAATCGCCGAAGGCATAAAGATGTGCGAAGTTTTCCAAGCAAACATCTTGCTTGAGAAATTTCCCCCATCTTGGAGTGAATATCGTAACCATCTCAAACACAAAAAGAAGTTAATGACTCTCCAAGAACTTATTATCCATATGCAAGTCGAAGATGCCAATCGACTCAAAGATAAGTCTCTCTCTTTCCCTCCTCATTCCTTGAAAGCTAACCTTGTCGAAAGTTCTGGCCAAGGTAACAAAGACAGGTTTAAAGGGAAGGGAAAATAGAAAGGCTCAAATGAATTCAAATATGGGGGAAACAAGAACCGCGGTAACTCGAACAAACCAAGCGGAGGGTTCAAAACTTCTGGTAAGATTCAGATTTCTAAGGGCGTTTGTTACTGTTGTGGTAAAGAAGGACACAAATATTTTGAATGCAACCTTAGAGCTGGCTAAGGTCCCAAAGCTGCCACAAATCTAATCGAGACCAAAGAAATAGTCGCCGTGGCAATGGTTGAGGTAAACTTAGATTAGAACAAATCCGAGTGGATCCTTGACACCGGAGCTTCCCGACATTTCTGCGCAAACAAATCCCTTTTCAAAAAATTAGAGGACGTAACTGATGGTGAATGCGTGCATTTGGGTGACTCTTCTACCGCTACGGTTTTCGGAATAGGACAGGTTCCCCTCGAACTCACTGTTGTAGATCTCCTCGCCAAGGCGTCAACCCCCCCCCCCCCCCTCAGCCGCTTACGTCTGGTTAAAATTATGGGCGTTTTTTCCTAGCGCCTTAGTCGTCGTGGAATAGGCGCCTAGCCTGTCTAGGCTCCGATTAATGGTAAAAAGTGGCCGCCTAGGTACCGATTAATGGAAAACATGCCCACATAAACCTTTTTGTTATTTTTCTTATTCTCGAGAATTCTTTAGTTGATATTATAACTCAATTTTAAGTATTTTATATTTACTATAGTATTGTTAGATGAATTTTATGCCTTAAATAGTTAAAATTGCTATAATTACTACATATACATTGCTAAATATACAAAATTACACATCGGGATTCAAAACCGTATAACTCCGCCTAGTCCCCGTGTAATCTTGCCTAGGCGCTAGGGCCCGGTCGACCGCCTAGCGCCCTAAACAGAGATCTACATCATAGCTTCTGGTAAGATTTTAGAGTTAAATGATGTTCTCTTCATCCCCTCTCTCCGTAGGAACCTTATTTCCGGAGCTCTTCTTAACAAAGCGGGACTGAAACTTGTTTTCGAAGGGGGGAAAACTATCAATACCAAAAATGACGAGTTTGTGGGGAAAGGTATTTAAACTATGGTTTGTTTGTTTTCAACACTGTAACCCTTAATGAGAATTGATGTTTCCCTATTTGTGATATATTAATCTATACTTGAGACATCATTTTAGGGTTATTTAGTAATTAATTTCAGTATTTCTCCTTATTTATTCATATTTTACACTTCTTGTCTAGTTTTAAGTGTTTTTGCTATTTTGTGAGCTTTTGCGCGTAATTTTTGTGTTATTGGTGTAGCACTTAGGTATATGGAAGATATTACACCTATGGAAACTGATTTGAAGTGGAAAAGTAAAGGAAATCCCTTAGTCAAAGTCAAAAAGGGAGAGTTTTGATATATTTGGAAAGTAAGGAAGATGCCAAAACTGTATATACATATACTAATTAAATTGCTACAGAATTTAGGTCAGGAATTAGGAGGAGCCTTTTATATAAGCGGATAGATATTTTAACTGTGGTCGTTTCCATATAAATAACATTAAATTTTGATTAGTAACGAAGGAGATATGACCAAATCAATATCTACAAAGGTTTATCTTGAACTACAATTTAGGGATACGAATTTTGGTAAGATTATGACTCCTTAACTTGTGAATTTCTCCTAAATTCGACCAAGGGCCTATATATATATATCCATTCCTACTTAGATAAATCATCCTTGGTCAGTCCCTAATCATCTAAATATAAAGAGAAAGCCTACAACAAAAGAAGAGAAGGCAAGAAGGAGTTGGGCAGCTAATCATGCCATTCCAACCCTTCACCTTTGTAAATTATTTTCTTTCTTTCTCTAGTATTAACTAATTCTATTTAACTTGAGATTAGCATAAGGGTATGAACCCTAGACTTGTTTTATATATATTTTAATTTGGGATGTCCTTTTACATTTAACTGAAATTAGTAGTGTTATCTTTGTTTTTATGTGCTTTGATGTATTGTCTGTAGTTCTTGCGGTGGACAATGTATAGGATTACCATAGTAGTTAGATGGTCACCCAAAATGGGTATCTAATTATTGAAACACCACATAAACGTCTAGTGTGCGGTAGTGATCCGGAAAGGCTTGCCTAACTAGATAGTCACTAGGGTTTAAGATTAACCACCGATCATTACGCAGGGTTCCCTTACCCAAGTCCCCTGGTAATTGTTAGGTCTCCACCTAAGTCCACCCAGAAGGGGTTAAGAGGAATATATAATCATGTCTATTGCATATCACATAATACTCCCTTACATAAATAGGTCATAACACAAGGCTAGTGGGGATTACTTGCTATATCTCGAGCTAAACTCTAATACTACTTCTTTCCTTCTATTTATTTGTCTGCATTTTATTCCGTTAATTGTTGAGAGTCTTAAGAAAAAACCCAACAAATATTTCAGAGTCTTTATAGCGTATTATTTTTCTAAACTTCTTTATTTGCACTTCATATATGCATTAGTTCTACCTAACTTTCGTAGTCTCTGAGGACGAATTCTACTTATCATTAAAACTTGTGTACGATTTATGATACTTGCAGTGAGTAACGTGATTGGTAGGGTGATAGTTTTTATCTTATATTGTCATTATTTTATCACACCCTACCAGCCACCAAGTTTTTGGCGCCGCTGTCGGGGACTACGGCGCTAGTCCTTGTGCTTTTATATAGTGCTTTTATTTTAGTTAGTCATGTTTTACGCTTTTGTTTTTAGTTTTGTTTATTTCACGTTATTCAGATGGAAAGCCCGAGAAATCTAGAGCTTTCCATCTCATTCATAGTGCAACCAAAATAAATCTGCACTACAGATTTCCAAGCCGCTAAATTCATGCCTAGTTGAACAATTTTTGAGTTATGGCCAATTTAGTGGTGCTGCACATCAGGATCCGGTTTGTTATATTCAGAAATTCATGAAGATCTATGGTGCCTACATCATCAAAGGTGTCACACAAGAACAAATGTACTACGTTATGTTCCAAATCTTTCTGACCAGAAGTGCAAGCGATTGGTATGACTACCAACGCCCTAATTCAATTCTAGATTGGAATAAACTTCAAGCAAATTTTCTAGATCTATTCTTTCTGATTAGTAGACGCTTAAAAGACATGTTGGAGTTAGAAGAATTTATGCAAGAAGAAGGGGAAAGTGTTGGTGAAGTATGGTGAAGTATGTTTACGTTTTAACGAAAAGAAAGCTAGGTGTCCATTCCACATCTCCTCGCCCAAATATAAATTGACCATGTTCTATGGAGGACTCAACAGCGAGTTCAAGTCAAAGGTATATAACTTAAGATATGGAAGTTTTGTATTATTAGATCCAAAAGATGTTCGTATCACCATGGAAAGAGTTATTGAAACCGAAAGAAGTTGGTCATTAGAAACTGAAGAAGAATATTCCTTAGAAGCAATGAGGATCGAATAATTAAGCCAACATCTCAAAGAATTACAAGCACAGTCACGCTTAGAGAATGGTTTTGTAGCCCACGTGAGCCATATTAACACAATGACTCCATGTCCTGGTTGTGGAGAAAGTAATCATTCGTGGGAGAATTGCATTAGCAATCTATCTTTGATTTCCTTCGTATCTCATCAAAGAGTCCATTATTCAAATGGCAATTATCATCTTCAAAGAAATCATGCTAATTATTACTCCCACAGAATCAGAATTGGGTAAAAAATCAAGGTGACTATTATCAAACTCGACCTCAAAATTATTATCAGGCTCAACCACAACCTATCTATCAACAATTGCCAACTTACTAAGATCAAGCTTCACATTACAATTCATATTCAGTGCAACAAGCTGCATATGATCAACCTTCATCTCAACCTTCAAGTAACAGTTTGGAACAAAGTCTAGATAAATTCATGATACGATGAAGGGAAGCATGAAGATGAGTCAACAAAGATTTAAAGAACACGAGAGTGTTATTAAAGAATAAAAAATCAGTTGTCACAAATTGCTAGGGCATTACAAACCAAGAAAAAGGAAAACTTCCAAGCGATACTATAAATCTTCAAGATGATGCTTGTCATACAGATGAATTAAGAAGTGGAAGACAATTACCTCCACCCAGAGAGGAAGAAACAGAACAACCAAAAGAACCAACCCCTAGTCCTAAAGAGGTGTTTGAATATACGATTGAAGATAATATCAAAGAGGTAATTGAACCAAAGAGTGTCCCTATAGAGAAGACACCAGAAAAGAAGAAAAGATTAGTGGTAAACAACACACGTCCTCCTTCACAATTCCCATCACGTGTCAAAAATAAGAACAATGAAAAAGAATTCAAGAAGTTCCTTGACATGGTGAGAAAATTAGATATCAACACACCGTTTGTCGAAGCTCTCAAAATAATGCCAAAATATCTTAAATTCACAAAGGACATACTTTCTAACAAACAAAGTTTAGAATCTGGACTGACTGGTTTACCAGAGAAGTGTAGTGATATATGTCAAAGCAAGTTGCCACCGAAGTTACAAGATCCCAGAAGTTTTACAATCCGCATTGCCATTAGCGAAAGATGGACCAAGAAAGCTTTATGTGATTTAGGTGCAAGTATCAATCTCATGCCAAACTCCCTATTAGAGAAGCTCAACATAGGAGAGGTGGTACCTACTTTGGTGGTATTACAAATGGCGGATTGCTCCCTCTCCCAACTAGTAGGCAAAACTGAAGATGTTTTAGGTAAAGCTGGTAGTTTTATATTTCCTCATGATTTTATTATTCTTGACTACGACGCGGATAAGAATATCCCCCATCAACTTGGATAGACCATTCTTAGACACGGGGCTAACACTAATAGATGTTGAGATTGGTGAATTGATCATGAGGGTTCAAGATGAACATGTGAGATTCAGTGTGTTTAAGCTATGAAATAACTAGATATGAAATATGGATTCTTTAAAATAGATGTCATGAGTAAAATTAAACAAGAAGTTTTCAGTAAATCAAGCTTCGATGACACCTTAACAACGGACTTAGCACTTGAATAACCATATGTATATGATGAGTTAGCTGAAGTAGTGGATGATCTTGATTCAGATGACGGTAGACTAAAAGCAAGAATTCGTGAACAATTTCGAGAGGCAGGAGACATTGAACCAATAAAGAAATCATTTGTAATATGTCCGCCTGGTCTTGAGGAAAACCCGTTTTCTGCTCATTTACGATATGCGTATGTAGGTATTAACAAAACTTTGCCTGTTATTATTTCTGCTAAACTTTCAGGTCCTCAAGAAGATAAGTTACTAGGTGTGTTTCGAGCTAACAAAGACCCAATTGGGTGGAATATAGCCGATATAAAGAGGATTAGTCCTACCATTTTCCAACATAAAATCATTCTTGAAGACGAAGGAGGACGTTCCATAGAGGGAAAAAGAAGACTTATGCCAGCAACGAAGGAGATGGAGAGAAAAGAAGTGATCAAGTTGTTAGATGCTGGTATAATTTTCCCGATCACGAGTAGTGAATGGGTGAGTCCAGTGCAGTGTTTTCCAAAGAAATGAGGTATCACTACTATCCTTAATGATAAAAACGAAGCCATCTCATCAAGAACAGTTGTGGGTGGAGAGTCTGCATGGATTACCGCAAGCTCAACAAAGCTACGAAGAAAGACCACTTTCCTTTACCGTTCATCGATCAAATGTTAGACAAGCTTGTAAGGAGAGAATATTATTGCTTCCTTGACAGATATTCAAGCTATAATCAGATTTGTGTAGATCCCGCTGATCAACACAAAACAACTTTCACTTATCCGTGGGGCACCTTTACCTATAGAAGGATGCCGTTTGGGTTATGAAATGCACCTGCCACGTTCCAGAGGTGTATGATAACTATATTTTGGGACATGATTGATAAGTTCTTAAAAGTTTTTATGGATGACTTTTCGGTATTTGGAGATATGTTTGACGAGTGCCTTAATAATCTTGAAAAGGTACCTCTGCGATGTAAAGAAACAGATCTTGTCTTAATTAGGAAAAATGCTATTTCATGGTTCACGAAGAAATTGTGTTGGGACATAAGGTTTCAAGTGCAGGAATGGAGGTTGATCGTTCTAAAATTGAAGTTATAAAGACCTTACCACCTCCCGTTTCTGTTAAAGGAGTTAGAAGTATCTTGGGTCACACAGGTTTTTATCGAATATTTATTAAAGATTTCTCCAAAACCAACATATGTCATGTCCTTAATAAGGTACCCTATAAATCCATAGATAAGACTATGAATGGCATGTTAATAAGTTCAGGTTTACCAACCAACATGTGGGGGGAAGCTTTTTTGTCAGCGTGTTATGTCCTTAATAGGGTACCCCATAAATCCCTAGGTAAGACCCCCAATGAGATGTGGAAAGGCTTTCCACCAAACATGGAATTTTCAAAAGTATGGGGGTGCCCGGCCAATGTCAAACTACCCGATTTCACAACGGTCACCGTTGGACCGAAATCATACACTCAATTTTCATAGAGTATGCTCTAAATAGTGCGACATATAAATTCTTGTCTTTAGATGATAACTCGGTTTTTGAATCTAGAGATGTTGCGTTCTTTGAACAAATTTTCTTTTGAAAACTATAAAATCTATTGATATTTCTTTACCTTCTGATAGCTAATCTATTAATGTTGATGTACCTCTATGTGATGTTCCCCTTGGCCCCTATACTTCTATGGAGCCTAGTAGTATTCCCGAGGAAGAACCTAGGAGAAGTAAGAGGCGTAGGATCGAGTCCAACTTTGGACCCGATTTTATTACAAACTTCATGACTGAAGGTTTCACATTGACCTAATAAGCGAACAGGTAGTCACCTACCTCCCAATGGAAGAAGACCCAAATACATATGACGATGCTTTAAAATCGGTAGATGCTAGTTTTCGGAAAGAAGCCATTAATAGTGAACTTGAGTCTATTAAAAATAACATACATGTGAATTGACCGATTTACCCAGTTAATAGCAAATGGATTTTTGAGAAAAAGTTAAGACCTGATGGTTCAACAGAAAAATTCAAAGGTAGGCTTGTTATTAAGGGTTTCACCTAAAAGAAAGGTTTAAATTACTTTGACACTTACTCCCCTGTGACCGAAATCGCCACCATTAGGATCCTTATCGCCTTAGCCATTATTCACAAAATAGTTATACATCAAATGGATGTTCAAACTATGCTACGGAATGGAGATCTGGATAAAGAGATCTACATGGCTCAACCGGAAGGGTGTGTGGTTCCTGTTCAAGGGGGTAAAGTTTGTAAGCTAAAGAAGTCTTTGTATGGTTTAAAACAGGCACCTAAAAAATGGTATGAAAAACTAGTCAGTTTTTTATCACAGATGGCTTTGTGGCTAACATTTCTGATTTGTGTGTTTACTCCAAAGTAACAGGCCTAGAATGTGTTATCATCTTCCTTTATGTAGATGACATGCTAATATTTGGTACTTCTATTCATATCATAAATGAGACTAAACGCTTCATGTCTTCTAGGTTCGATACGAAAGACATGGAAGATTACTGATTCTTATAGTGGTTTGTGGCAATTTAAATCCTTTCCGCTAGAAGACAAACATGCACCAATTACGCACCAGAAGACAAACGTCCACCAATTACGCACTCAACTGTTACAGAACTTGATCAACACGGAAATGATCATGTCAACATAGTGTCCAGGTTCATTGCTGGAAATTGAAAACGTGTAACATATGTCACAATCAAAACGTTAGCAATTATGGAGGCAATCAAGGACATTGATTTCTGATAATTATGACAAGAGCTTTCTCCTCACCTACTCCCCTATAAATACAACTCCTCCTCATTTGTTTTAGCTAGAAACCAATCAGAAAAGAACAAAAGAAATACTTATCTCTAAATTAATATGTTGAATTTCTGTCAAAGATAGCCCGTACGTCAAAATATCTTTGTAACAATCTTATTTCCGTGTATGGTTCTTTTTGATTCCGTGTAAGTGTTTTTTTTTAAATTTCGACAAGACTTACTTTAATCGAAATATTATATATTGAATTACTATTTTGTTATTTATTTAAATCTGTGATTTTCCATTTTTTTCTAACATAAAATTATTATGTAACTCATGATATAAAATTATAAGCATCAATTTATTAAAAATAAGGAGATAACATCAATTAAGATGTTTCCTTATTATATGGTGGAAATCGTGGCACAATATAAACTATTTACCATAAGTTAAAGTTTGGTCACCAATAAGCTATAATATAATAACTTAAACTCAAGTGAATATATATATATATATATATATATATATATATATATATATATATATATATATATATATATATATATATATATATATATATATATATATATATATATATAATTGAAATATTTGTAAAAATAATTAAAAAAATATTTTGACATTTAAAATCACAGATCATTTATCTTGTGCTTTTCTTAAAAGTGAAAGATAAATGATCATTTATGGCATTGAAGGCTTATGACAAGCTGAGTTGTAGGTTCATAGAAGACACTATATCTTTCTTCGGTTTTCCGGAAACATGGGTGAATCTTATTATGTCAGCTATGATAACCAACTCGATGAACATATTATGGAATGCGGAGCCAATCGAGGCGTTTACACCACAGCGTGGAATACGGCAGGGAGACCCTCTTTCCCCTTATATTTTTGTGCTTTGTATGGAAAGATTATCTTTACTAATTCAGGGACTTTGTGATAGCGGCGAATGGTTACCCATTCGTTTACATCAGCAAGGTCCCCCGATATCTCATGTATTTTTTGCAGATGATTTACTATTGTTCGCGGAGGCCACAGGACCTCAGGTGAATCTATTAAAGGAAGTGTTGCGAATGTTTTGCACGGAGGCGGTACAAACTGTTAGCGAAGAGAAATCTTTGATATACTTTTCGAGAAATGTCCCAGACGATGAGGTAACGGAACTCGCCGATAGAAGTGGGTTTAGTAGGAGCGAGACGCTTGGTGTGTATTTAGGGACACCAATCCGATCTCAACGTTTACCGAGAGGGTTTTTTCGAGGTGTCACAGCGAAGATGAAAAGTAAGTTACCCAATTGGAGGAGTCAAAACTTATCAATCGCGGGCAGAATCACGCTTGCTCAGTCAGTTTTAGCAACTATTCCGACTTATATTATGCAGACAATGAAACTCCTGGTACATGTGTGTGACGAGATTGATAAAATCATTCGGGATTTCATTTAGGGGTCATCACTTGAGGAGAGAAAGGTTCATTGGATTGGGTGGGAGACTATGTGTAGACCTAAGAAATATGGCGGACTTGGACTTCGAAATGCACGAAACTACAATAAGGCCCTCCTGCCCAAGCTAGGTTGGAGAATCTTAGGCGACGATCAGGCGATGTGGGTTAAGGCGCTCAAGCAAAAATACTTCCGAGATGGGTTTATGAATCGGGTTATAAAGCCAGCGGATTCAAGAGTGTGTAAGAGTATTTTATATGGGAAAGAGGTGCTAGTTGGGGGGGTTGAGGAAGTTGGATCAAGTGAGAATGTGGGGTTCAAATGGAAGTTCGAGAATTCGGGGTTGTTTACGGTTAAATCGGCTTACGATAGCGTGAGTGATGTGGGTGGAGAGTCGGATTTCGATTGGAAGTTGGTTTGGACTCTTAAATGTCCGCAGAAAATCAAGGTCTTTTTTATGGAGGGCAATATGGAATCGATTACCTACAAGTACTAATCTAAGCAGGAGAGGTATTAATATCGATGTGATTTGTCGAAGATGTGGGCTAGCGGAGGAATCAACTCTTCATTTGTTTCGAGAGTGCAAGGGGTACAGTAATGTATTAAAAGGATGCTTGGGATTCTTGAGGGAGGCCTCGATTGCAGCAGGTCCTTTAAATAATCCGGACAGAGATATAAGTCAGCAGCAGGTTGCGTGTGGGCCTGATATGGGTCTTGAGAGTGTTAGAAGGTTGTACCAGGAGGGAAGAACCAGTGTTTTACCCTTCACGCAGGAAAATAACGCTGCAGCAGTAACTGGTGCGCCGGAAAGAGGGAGCAGCAGGAATTTAAATGTGGCGGAAGGCTCAGATCAGGTTGTGGTTCAGGAACCGAGGGCCTGGTGGGCGAAAAACTTAGCTGATAAGTCTGTTGTTAATGGACTGGAGCGGAGAAGTTTATTCACAGCAGGTATTTGGCTAATTTGGCTTGATCGCAATGCTAGGATATTTGATCCGCTAGCAAGGAAAAAGAGGGATAAAGAATTAGTGGCGAATGCACGGTTCATGGCGACTGATTTTGTTAGAGCTTGGGGGCAAGAACTAGATGGTGGCTTAATAATCTCGGCGAATAGTGTACTCGTGAAATGGACAAAGCCGAATAGGGGTAGCAAATTAAACACAGACGGTTCATTTGATATAGATAATGCAAGAGCTGGAGTTGGGGGGGATTTTTCGCAATAAAAGAGGAGAGTTTATGGTTGGTTTTGCAGGGACCTGTTCAGCAAAAACATCCTTAGAGGCGGAGGCAATGGCTCTACTGTTTGGAATGAACATGGCGATAGAACGGGGCATTTCCTACTTAGATATCGAGGTGGACTCGAGCGAGTTGTACGCGCTAGTGAAGGGCGGTATGAACTCGAGAGGGCCGCTGAACAACGTGATACATGAATGTAGGGATATTCTAGACAAGAATGTGCATTTTACTTTGTGCTGGATATATCGAGAAGGGAACAAAAGCGCGGATTGGCTAGCGAAGTATGGAGCGGCTAAGATGGAAAGAATACGGCAATACATGAATCCACCTGATGGACTTTGGCGCTTTCTTACTCGTGATAGATACGGGTGGGCGGTGCCTCGAGCAAGAATTAGCAATCAATAAGTTTTAGGAAGTTTACTTCCCGGTCGTATAGACCTCCCATGTAACAAAAAAAAGAGTCTAAAGTATTTTTATGAATCTAAAATTACTTCAAGTGATTATTTTAAAAATTAATCCTAAAAATTAAATACTATAAATATAAATAATATTCAATTTTTTAATTCAAATTTATAGGGGTAGTAATTTAATATAGTTAATATACCATGAATTCTATATATATTATTTCAGTTTTAATTGAGTTTTTAGTAAATTATGAGTTTAAAAACAAATCTAATTTTTATTTTAAATAAAAATGAGATGTCATAATTATGAGAAGTCTATTTTATTTCTCAGTGTTTTATAAGTAAATATTCAAATATTAAAAATAATATAAGACATTACCAAAAAGAGGCAATTACCAATACCACCCTAGGAGGAAGTGATATTGCCCATAAAAGTCATGTCTACTATAAAAAGTATAATTAGACAATAATACCCTTCACTAAATATTCCCACCAAATTAAATTTTCCCACCAAACTAAATTTTCCCGCCAAAAAAATTCCGACCAACTTTTCCGGCCAAATTTTTTTCCCGCCAAATTTTTCCGGCCGATTTTTTTCCCACCAAATTTTTCCGGCCAATTTTTTTCCCACCAAAATTTTCCGGCCAATTTTTATTCCCACCAAAATTTTCTGGCCAATTAATTTTCCCACCAAAAATTTTAGGCTAATTTTTTTTCCCATAAAATTATATACAAATGAGAGATTTGTTAAACAAGTATGAGTAAATTATAAGATAATCTTACAATATTTAAATTGCTAGCTGGAGTTGCAAGAAATTCTCAATTAGAAACGAACCATCCCTTCTCTATTTGTGCCGAGATTAAAATAAATAGAAGGGGAGGAGCTGCTTTATTCACTTGGAAAAAGCAGCAGCACGATATTTTATTCCAAAAGCATGTGGTCACTTTTCAAAAGTGAATCCCCATTACACACTACTTGTACCCAAGCATTGATTACTTGTTTTTAAGTTAGGATTATAATAAAAAGAAGGGAAGGAGAGAAATAACATTGTACAAAGATGATACATGGAAACTAAAAAATTTCTATTAAGAAAATGAATGAAAATCACAATAAGCACACAACAATGATCTTCGTGTATTTGCTGTTTCTACAAGCAATTCACGAGCTGCACAAACATGAAACTTATTCATAACAGTAACATTTTTAGCAAGAAACTTAAATGTATTTATTTAATTATTTACCTGTCTCAAACGAAAGATGTGCAGATCGAAGCTTAGGAGAAACTAAAGTTCCGAACATGGAGAGTGATTTTAGTCTTTCTTTCCGAGCCTAAAAGCAACCACACAGATTATTTCATTATATACTCACTCATTTTGCAGAAATTGACGGGTTAAAATGTAATTTCACAAACTTACTTGGTCATCTGCACGAGGTGAAGGTGAAGCTCCATTACTTTATGTGTTCTGCTCCTTGGAATCTATAAACGTTTAAATCTAAGGAAATGCTGGAGATTCTTAGAATAAGTATAAAGTGATAAAGATAGGTAAATGTACCAGTGTTTAGAGATGAGCCTCTATGACAAAGCTGACTATGTAATAACTCATCTTCTTTCTCTTTTGCTTCTTGAGAATAACGTTTCTCTTCATCAAAGGAGCCCCATTTGCATAATGTGAAACTTGAACCAGCTATAAAACACAAGTTTTAATAAATATTCTTGGCTTAAAGAATATTAAGAGATAATATTTACCATTTTGATTTACTTGCAATGAAGTTGCAGCACTGTGGTTTTTAAGATCAAACAAGGCGCTGCTTATACGGGACCCACCCATGGAATGTCGAGCACTCGCCAATTCAAGCCATCCCTAGACATTGTATAAATTTCTAGATGATTAAACATGAAAAAAAAAGCGCTCCATATATACCTTCAAACGGTAAATACAAATAGGGGAAATTCATTATTTAATGAAACATACAAATTGAGAGTTGTCTATAAACAAATAAATATGAAGCTACTAACGAAAATTGATCGAGTATACAGAAACTCTACATTGTGATACAATATGCATCTAATTTGAATATGTCACGCTTATAATGCAAGGAAAATAATGAAAAAATTGCAATTATATAAACGACTGAAATAGTCAACCCAATCGATCCTAGGATTCGAGTTTTTATTTTTATTTTTATTTTTATAGAAGATTACAAATTTGTTTACAGAAAATCGAAAAATAAATATAGATTTACCTGGCGAAGTGTTGAGGATAACTGATCCATTAAGATGAGATAGCTATCCATTGAATCTAGAAAGTTGAGAATATTTTCCTCTTTTTCTTCATTATTTTCATTTCTTTCAGTCTCACAATTTGCCTTCTCTTCAACTACTTCTTTTTCTTCACCCATTTTAATATTGAATCGTTCTGTTATGTGTTTATTGTTCTTTCTACAAGCTCAAAAAGAGGTCAAAACACGAAAATCACAATTGTGTTTATATCCTCCTCCCACTTTTGAGAAAACGAAAATAACCACTTTTGGATGCCATTTCCTTTAGACCAATCAACATGTGTTACAGACCAATTAGCCATTCCAGCTGGATCAAGCATCTGAAAATCACAAAGCATACTCAACATATATACAAGATAAATAATAAATACTAAATACTAAATAATCTTACATGGAAAAAAGTTGGTAAATAATGTTCATCTGAATAGCAATTGCATCCAAATTCCATCCCAGGCTTGCAGTATTTACTGAATTTGTAGTAGTATAGACTATCCGCTACAACATGTGATTATTTGGTGGGAAAAATCCCACCAAAGTAAGTGATTATTTGGTGGGAAAAATCCCACCAAAGTAGTATAGACCACAGACTAGCTGCTGCTCCAGTGTTTGATGTGTTTGATGATAAGCCTTGGAGAATAGACATCATATCCACGTTTTGACGAGCATTTTCAGTAATTGGAGACACAAATTTCGAATGTTCCTGTATGGCTGTATATTTTCAGTAGGCCAATATGAATAAGGTCGCTCCATTGTCATCTTTTCAGCAACTAATGGATGTAATGCACCAGAATTATTTCCAATAAATCTCTGCATACCTGTCACACCCAAAACAAAGCTACTCCATTAAATAAAACGAGTCAGCAAATAAGAAAAAGCTGGTAAAGGACAAGGAAAGAAAATAAAAACCTTCAGAGAGGAAACTTTTCGAAAGGTCCTCCAGTAGCCTTATTTCCAGCCATTAATGACTCAAGGAATCTATTCTCGGCCTCTTTTGTGGGACCATGAACATATCTTTGTTCATCGTTCATCAAATTACTTCCTCTAGGAAGTTTTCCCAAGGGACCTGATGATGAATCTGTAAGTTCATTCACCTTTGTAGCACCAAATCTAGGTGGTGGCCTAACTTTAGCACGTAGATGTGGCATGACATCACCAAGTAAAGAAAACAGAGAGTCTGGTTTTGCATTAGCCAATCGAACTTGTAAATCAATTCCAAAATACCCAGCTTCAAACCATCCAATTACATCAATACCCAAAAAAGGACCTTGACTTGAACCTTGTGGATCTTTATAAAAGAGCACTAAATCTTCCGGAGAAGAAGGTTGAGGTAATTTTCCTTTTCCATGACTGAAGAAGGTTGTCTTTTAAGAACAGGATCATTACTTGTTTGCCATTTTAGCCCCTCACGTTTGGAATAAGACGAATCACCCAAGCTAGTATCCCATTCACTACTCAAATCCTTCTTTTGGTCACTCAAATCCATCTTTAGAGAATCAAAATTACGAATCAGACGGTTGAATTGAATAAGTATATATATGCCGTGAAGATGGTGCATAAATAATTTCATTAACTGCTTATGTGAATTGAATTTATAATGGTTCAGAACAATCCTAAGCCGAAAAGCATTGAAATTGTTTGCAAGTTGGACCCAAGTTGAATTATAATTACAAATGATAAGATAACATTAAAAGAAAAAAAGAAAAAAACTTACTTGGGCGTGTTTATAGTGATTTGGAATTATCCAAAATCAACCAGAATTGAAACTGTAAGGAAGTTGAATAAATTGGATAATTGTATAATTACGCAATAAATTAATAGTAATAATAAGATAATAGCACTGAAACAAAAAAATAAGAAATCTCTTCTCACTCACCTTCCCACCAAACCTCTGCACAATAAAACCGCCCGCCACTCGGAACTACCATCATCAACCCGGCTCGGAAGAACCCAAATTAAGGTAACTGTCAGAAATTAAATTTCTTTTTAACCTATTCTCCTCACTTCTACTACAATTCTTCAGAATTAATTTAAGCCTGCAATGGCGATTTTATGACCGTTTGAAGCCTTTTACCTATGAGAAGTGATGCGCGTGAGAATCTTTTGCTTTTGGAGTGAGCAAATTGGTCTTATACTGCATTTTTTGAATTGTTTTGCAGTAAAGGAGAGTATTATAGCAATAATTAATAATATTTACCGAAAGAGGAGCGATCTAATTTGGTGGTGGTGGTGGTGGTGGTGGTGGTGGTGTCGGCGGTGATGGGGCTGCAGGAAGAAGAAACTTTGGGTTTGATCGACTTATGGAATGAATGGTTTGGGTTTGATCTGATTTATAAATTTATTAACTTTTATATTAAATTAAAAAAAGGGGTATATTTGGTATAATTATTTTTTAGATGACTTTTAAGGGGATTATTAAAGTGAAGATGCTGGAGGGCAATTATTGTTGGTTTTATGACTTAAATGGTAATTAAACCTACCAAAAATTAGTCATGGACATCAAGATTTAAACTACTTATAATTCAAACTACCTAAAATTAATTTTTTTTTTCTTAATTTTTATTACATCCCTTGTTTAAACAAACCTCTTTAATTTTTTTTTACTTTTTGTTAATTTTTAGTATAAATTATTTCTACATATATAAATACTAGTACCTAATGCAACTCCTTACAACTTAAACATAGCCTTTAAAAAAATTTAGTCAAAAATATAATGTATGAACCCTAATATAAAGCGTCATGTACGTAGACCTTATATCATAATTGCTTCTTCTTTTAATCTATCTGATCGCATATACATATAAATCATAAGACTCATATATTGATCTCAAAAATATATAATTTGCCAATTCTTATCTAATAATAATATATCTATATATATTTTTCTTATTATCATAATATTAAATACTAAAATATACAAATTATTTTTTAACATCGTCATAACTTCGCTGGAAAAGCTAACTATGAATCAAGATGATTCGATATTACAAGATTTACTAATTTAATGGAATTATTCTAATGCTTTCGAGCTAATCTAAGGGAAACCTCGGATGTCACTGATTCTAAGGTTTAGAAAAAACCGAAATACTTTTAGTGAGATAAGAGAATGAATAATGATATGTCAAACAAATAAGCAAGCCTTTTATATGAGATAAAGTCAAACGCTAATGAGAATAGTAGATCGCCTGCACAGATAAAGGTCAAACTAAAGCCACATAGTCCCTCGTCTAATTCAAAAATGACATCGTACGGTACGAGGTCCAAATAGATGTCAAATAGATTAACTTGTGATCAACATAAAAAACACTTCACAAGTTATATTTCTTCAAATATATAACAATAATAATGTTACCTCAAAGTCGTGTTTCTCCTTCCCTAGCATCCCTCTAACTTAATTCGGATGCTACTGTGTCATTATTAATAGAAAGGTTTTGTTTAAAACCTCAAGGAGATCTCTTAACACCTTATCGAACAATATGTCAGATTATATCTAAAACAAACATCCATTTTCCCATAACTGCAAGTATGGTGACTGAATATTTGGTTTTAAATAACAAAGATAAGAACCAATTAGAACAAGATAACCATACCTATAAAATCAGAGACAAACTTGGTGAAGCGAACGACCACAAGTTGCTATTCTAGTAGCAGCATCATAGTTAGAAAAGCTAAGTTGGACAATTTTTTTGAAAGAGTAATGCTATATATCACCCCTTCACCTCTTCACCCCTTATATGGAGTCTATGTGGCATTAAGTAAGAGAGAGAGAGAGAGAGAGAGAGAGAGAGAGAGAGAGAGAGAGAGAGAGAGAGAGAGAATATCATGATTGGTTTTTAAAATCTCCACATATGCTCCACGTAAGGGATGAAGAGGTAAAGAGGTGATATATAGCATTATTCTTTTTGAAAAATAAACTCTAAGCGGCATAGGATATTACTACCCTCCTTTTGGAAGAAAGGAATCTATCGGTGCGAGGACACCATAAGCACCTATGCCACATCTAGATTTTACCTTCGTGTCCCTTTGCTAAGAGACATTCTTGCAAATTCTTCATTGTGATGGTACGACTTCCTTACTGATGAGTATAGCAATAAATATCAACTTCAGATGACAACTATAATTTTAATCAAACAAATGGTCCAGCAAAAAAACATCCTAAAAGCTTATCAAATGAAAGATGTGGTTATGTTTTGAACCAAGTAGTAAAGATAATATATTTCTTTTTTTCCCCTTATTTTTGGTATTTTTCTATTCACGTGGAGTTATTGATTAAGTATGAACGGTTAAATTAACCGATAATGATTATTTGAAACTTATTATTTGAGATAGAGTAATGACATATACCACCCAAATACCACCCAGTGACGTGGCATGAATTGGTTGGTTATAAATTGTTAATTTATAATAGGAAAAACACTAGGAAAACCCTCTATAATAGGAAATGCGCATCATCAACGAACTGTATCTGGTGCAATGAAGAAGGCGAGACGGTGGAACATCTTTTACTAAACTGTAACATGTGTAAGGATATTTGGGCAGGAGCCTTCGCACAAATTAGAATTGAAGATCAAAGTAAAGACTCTCTAGAAGAATGGTTCTTAAAAGTAGTCAGAGGATTTAAAGAAGCGGGATGGGAAGAACAAGTCATTAAAGATATGATCATGATCAATTTGTGGAATATCTGGAAGGCGAAAATGAAAGGGATTCACGAGGATAGCGTGGTACACGGAACAAATATAATCCAGAGTACGAATAGACTAATGACGGAACTACATGGCATAGATTGGGGGAAAGCTAACGGGAATAACAGGAAAACAAACGCTGAGAAAGAAAACGAATCAGGAATAACAAGCTCAACGGAACATGAAATACTATACTACTGCGATGCATCCTTCAACAATAAATTCGAACCCACGGGATTGGCAGTGATCGAGGTAAACCGTCTAACCAAATCAACAGTCAATCACTCCTTCAGTATGGATTGCGACTCGGCGATTGAAGGAGAAGCAAATGCAGTACTCAAAGCGGTTGAGCTGGGGAAACTTAGTCAAAACTCAACAAAGAAGGTGTTTTCGGATAACCTTGAAGTCATTCAAGGTATTTAGCAAGTGTCAGCAGAGGCGGATGTGTGTATGCAAGTGGTGGGCTTAAGCCCACCCTCAATTATTTAAAAAAAAATTAGTTAATTTTTTTTAGAATTCAATATATTATTACAGTTTTAACTCATTTAACTTCACTTATAAATATTTACTTTAAAATTATATTTTTACTTACATTATAATTTTTACACAATTTAAAATCGCAACCTATATTAACAATTTATTATCAGAAGATATCAGGTATTTTCTAAAACTTTGTTAATTTTTTAATATATTATTAAGATTCTCCTATTAATTACATAGGTATTATGTAGGTTGATTTTGAAACTTTTTATCATTATGTGATTTTTATTAAATACCAAAAAAAAAATCGAGGACGTTTCTCTCGAACCTCTTACTATTCAAGCCCGCCCTCATTTATGTTTCTAGATTCGCCACTGAGTGTCAGTGGCATGTTGGTCTATCCAACCCATCCTTCGGAGTATTATGCGCAACTGTAACGAGAACGGACCCAATTTCTATCATGTGAGAAGGGGTCTCAACAAGTTGGCGGATAAGCTCGCTAAGGAAGTTAGACACAGGGCAACTGAAGATAGGAATAAGACTCATAGCCCTGCTCTTTTAGCTGGGCTTTTTGGCAAATTAGGCATTGGTTAGGTTTCATTTTGGTTGGGGTGGCTAGCACCCCATTTATTGTTAAAAAAAAATTGTTAATTTATTTATTTTTTTGATTTGATTAAAAAAAATTTATCAACCAATTCACGTCACATTATTGGATGATATTTAGATGGTATATATTTGAATGGTAAGTATCATTACTCGTTTAGAAATATGTTTGAAAAATACTACTCTTATTTCAGATCAAAAAGACATATATAATAGGATAGAGAATAATAAATTAATATTTTTATAATTTTCAATGGGACGAGTAACTTCGTCCAATGGTAACCTAGTCAGATTTTCTTTTTGGTTCCAAAACCTAGTCAGATTCATCTCCTTTTTCTTTTCTTTTTTCGAATAGATTCATCTCCTTCATTATGAAGCAATATATTCATTTCCTACTAGAAGTATTGGGAAGTTATACGAACCCATAGAAAAGAGTATTAGGAAGTTTATGTAGTACGACAAAATAGAAGCACATCGAAAGAGAATAGACGAGTGAAAAAGTGAAAAAAATTCGTAATCATCATTAGTGACCAAACAAAGTTAACTAAACTTCAACATGTTGACAAAAAAAAAAAAAAACTAAACTTCAACATCGATCAGCTAATGACTCCTATTTGTCTGAAAACAACAATACGATTAGTACAATAAGATTTGGCCACATAACGCGTAGTCAACATATTAGTTATTACCATATCGTAATAGTCAACATTTATTTTGCAGTTTCAGCCCTCCACCCTTTCCTCAATCTTCTATATAATACCCCCTTTCTCCTTTCACCCAATTACCTCTCCAAACTTTATCCCTTTTCTCTTCACAAAATCAACCCCATAAGCAATCTCCTTCCCCAATTCCTTCAATTCATCGAAAAGAAAAGAAAAAATAAAAAAATTATATAAGCTCAACACTCATAGAAAAATGAGGAATGGAATATTTTCTTCATCTGTAACTTCATCACCTGTACACTCTAACTCGTCACCATCATCATCACCGTCACAGACATTCTCCGACTCGATGATGGAAGAAAACATAGACAACGCAGAAGCTATCATTACAAAATGGGATGGTATGAACGATAGCTCCGTCACTACTTCGTCCACAAATTTCTCATCTCTCTTCCGTGATTTCCCGGAAGAAGGTAAACAGCTGTTGAAAGCTATAGGTGATTTGCAGAGAACTATGCATCAGCTAATTAAACAATCATCAAACTCGGAATTACTTATCCGATCTCAGAATTTAATGGAATTAGCTATGAAGAGACTCGAAATGGAATTTCATTCCATTTTATCCTCGAATCGGAATGTTATTCTTGATTCTGAATCTGTCTCTAGCCACTCTCCTCGATCTAGCGGCTCAGATGATGATGGAGAAGAACTTCAAAATAAAGGGTTTGAGGATTTGAAAGCTATTGCTGAGTGTATGATGGGTGCTGGTTATGGAAAAGAATGTATTAATTTATATAAACTTGTTCGTAAATCAACTATCGATGAAAGCTTATACAAATTAGGCTTAATCGATAAAATTAACCTCTCAAACATACAGAAAATGGAATGGAATGTACTCGAGCTCAAGATCAAAAACTGGCTCCACGGTTACAAAATCGCAGTGAATACTATCTTTCTCAACGAGCGAAATCTCTGTGATCACGTGTTTTCTTCTTCCGAGAAGATAATCGAAGCGTGCTTTACAGAGATTTGCAAAGAGCGTGCGTTAGTTATTCTTACCTTTCCAGAAACCGTGGCAAAATATAAGAAATTATCAGCTGAGAAAATCTTTAGAATCTTGGATATATACGGAGCTATTTCTACTCTTTGGCCAGTTACGGAGATGATATTTTCTTTTGAATCACTCTCAGCCGTCAGATTACAAGCCGTGACATCATTAGTGAAATTAAGTGATGCAGTACGTGCTATGTTATCCGAGTTTGAGTTAGCGATTGAGAAAGACTCATCCAAGACTGTTATTGGTGGCAATATTCATCCGTTAACTCGGTATGTAATGAATTATTTAGTTTTCATGGCGGATTATGGTGATTCATTAGCTGATATAGTTGCTGATTTGCCATTATCGATGAATTCACCATTACCTGAAGCTTTTTTTTCGGGATTATCTTTAACATGCGCTAATGATAGCGAAGAAGGTACTGAAGAGTCTCCTATAGCTGTGAGAATGGCGTGGCTTATACTTGTTCTACTATGCAAGCTTGATGCTAAAGCTGAATTATACAAAGAAGTTCCACTTTCTTATTTGTTCTTAGCAAATAATCTAGATTATATCGTTCAAAAGGTTAAAAATTCAAGTCTAGCACTTATTTTGGGGTCAGGATGGATTTCCAAGCAAGAAGGTAAGTTTAGACAATACGCATCTAATTACGAAAGAATGGGTTGGAGTAAAGTATTGATGGCATTTCCAGAGAAAGTAATACCCGAAATGGCCTTGGATAATGTCAAAGAATCGTTTAAGAAATTTAATTTGAGTTTTGAAGAAGCGTATAGAACTCAATCTACATGGATTATACCTAATCCGAAGTTACGTGAACGTATAAAGATCTCTTTGGCGGGGAAAATAATTCCTATTTATCGCGAATTTTACGACAAGTATCGTAGTACATTGAGAGGAGAAATTAGCGACGGGGTGATTATTAAATTTGCTCCAGATGATTTACAGAATTATTTGTCGGATTTATTTTACGCTGGTGTTTCAGAAAGTACTACGTCGTTTGATTCATCCACTCAATTATCGATTATGTCTATGTCACATTGACATTGACATGTTATCTAAATATTAATTTAGCCAGCCGTTGATAGGTTCATATAAACTGTTGCTTTGCTTTGTTTTGTTTTGGGAATTAAAGAACGAGTTCATTTACTATTATTGACCAAAACTGTTCGTAGGGACAAGTTTGAGCAAGTGGGTGATAGAAACTTGTGTTGAATTATGTATGCATATATGTTAGTGGATTCCTTCATCTTCATAAAGGGAAATTACCTTTGTCTTTTTAGATTGTTTGTGAATATTTTATGTGTTGAACAAGATAAAGAATATTTTATGTTTGTTATCATGCAATTGAAAAAGACTCTCAAATTAATTATTTTTATCAATTATCACTCATATGAGTGAAAGGTAGACATAGCTATGGAGGTAGAATAATTGTAATATTTTGAACCTTATTTTTTGTTAATGTTTGTTAGGGAAAAATAAGAAAAAAAAAATGTAAAGTAGACCTTGACACCCTAATATGCTTAGGCTCCAAATAGGGTTAATTAGTTTTATAAAGCCACATTGACCTATGTGTTTCTATTTTACATTCAACTAGTAACTAGTACTAACTAGATGGTTAGATTGTACCAATATACCAAAAATATCCATCCCTTTTAAACACAAGCTAGAAACACCTTTAAAATTTAAACCCATTAGGGTTTGCAAATCTTCTCTCTCCTTTTTTTTCCTCTCTCACAGACGAACCACCACCATCATCAGTTACACCTCTCTCTTCTCTCTTCTTTTTCCCCTCTCTTCTCTCTTCTCTCTCACAGCCGAACCACCACTATCATCACTCTCCCTCTCCTACTGTCGTTCCCTACCATCATCCCTATCATCATCCACATCAAACCCACCCTAACCCACACCTACTTTCGTTCCATACCATTATCCCCAACATCATCAACATCAACCCCACCCCCATCAACCCCTCCTGCCGTCCTTCCCATCATCTTCAGCAGTAACAACAGAACCCCACCACCACCTCCCCTTCCCTCTCGGGCATCAATGTCTCTTCACCACCATCAACACTGAAACCCATCTCTTCACCACCATCAACACTGAAAACCATCTCTTCACCACCATCGAAAACCATCTCTTCACCATCATCAACACTGAATCCCATCTCTTCACCACTACTCACCACCATCAACACTGAAACCCATCTCTTTACCACTGCTCACCACCATCAAAACCGAAACCCATTTTTTCACCACCATCAACACTGAAACCCTAATTATAAACCATCAACAATTTGACAATTGGTGTTTGAATACCAGAGATCAAATGGAAGCTGCTTCAATTCTTCCAAAAACGTCTGAGGAACCAAACTTAGGTATCAACAAGAAGGCTCATTATCACTCACCTCAAATCCACCGCCACCGCCACCAGCACCACCAACCACCCACCTATCATTTATCCACCTTTTTTAGCTCAACCCATCTCTCAAGATTCAAAAAAATTTAACCCATCTCAGTCTTCTACGATTTACCCCAGCTTTTCATTTGGGTTTATTCTAAATCCAACTTCTTTAACTGGGTCAATTGTTTCTGATGCTGGCGACGCCGTTTTATTCGTGAGAGGTATACGTATGTGAAGGAGTTGGATTTTTTTGGGTTTATGAAGGGTACAACCCAAGTACCATGATTTTTTTTCTTTGTTCATTGTTGGTGCATCCCAAGGTAATGGGGGGTTTTGGGTTGTGAAAGTAAGAATAAATATAATGTGTTATTTTTTCTGAGCCCAATAACATTTTGGACACTATAGGTACAACCCGATTAGGTGAAAAAAAATGAGTTTAGTGAACATGGGTACAACCCGCAAATAGAATATACAATATGGGTTCGGACCTACCGAGTTATTGATCGAAAAGGGTCTGTACCCTTATGGGTTTAAAATGCATACTTATGACTAGTGACTTAATGTAATGAGCAACTTAAAAAACGATTTAAAAAGGTTGAGGGCCCGTACCCACGACGAAACAAGGAAATAAATGTAAAACACGTTAGGGGTCCGTACCCATCACGAGCAGGGGTAAAAATGTCAAAAACCCAACCAGAGAATTGGAAAGTGGCTTTAAAAATTAATGTTTTCTAATTTGGATGTATTATATAAAGTTTGGAAATGTTAGGCTGTATTTTGTATTTTCCTCCTCCAAATAAGTGTCCAACTGTATCTTATCTACCGTTTGGGATGAAATATGATCAATTTAAACTTGACTCTTAATTAAATTTTTGTAAATTTTAGCTATATATGGTTAGCATAACACTAGTTATCTAATTCAACAATAAATATTTTACATTGTTTATAAAAACTAAATATATCTAATTTTTTAACCTTTTATAGTAAAACAATTGTAAATTAGTTTTGAGCAAAAAAAGTAATTATTTAAATTATTTTAGAATAATTTTAGAATATAATTTTTAAAATTGAGAAAATGAAATTGAAAAGCTTATGGAACGAAATAATTTTAAAGAGTTAAAAATTGAAATATGGTACAGATTAGGGGTGAGTATGGTTCGGTTCGTCTCGGTTTTTTGCCAAAAGCGGAACCGAACCGAATATTTCGGTTTTCTATAATTTAATAACCAAATCGGGTGGTTCGCATTTGGTTCCACATTCGGTTTTTGGTTCCGAATTGGTTCGTTTCGTTTCGTTTTGGTTCCCTTCGAATTCAAATGTTTAGTCAATAATATTTTCACCCCATTTCTTGAAATACATTTTCCAATAGAGACTAATATTTCAATACAATTATGCTACACTTGTCCATGTGGGCTATTAATATATCAATTAAATATAAATTTATAATCTAAAAATACTTATCTTAATTTACAATATTACAATAAATTTAATTCTACTACTTCTTATATCATACAATCATTTTTTATAAAATCAATCAAGTAATGAATACTTATAATCTTAAGTGATATAAAAAAAATTCTCACTAATAGAACCATCTATTAGTATAACTAAAATTTCACGTAGATGATAGAATCTTAACAAAAGTTTTTCTCACATAATTCTTATAAAAGAAGTTCACACAATCCCTATTTTTTTCTTCGTTAGTTCGGTTTATGTTCGGTTTTTTTGGTTCGGTTTTTAGATTGTAAACCGAACCGAACCAAAAATTCGGTTTTTGACAAATTAAAAACCGAACCATTTGGTTATTCGGTTTTTGGTTATTTTGGTTCGGTTTTTTCCGGTTTTTTGGTTCGGTTTGGTTATTTGGTTCTCATTTGCTCACCCCTAGTACAGATTCGAATCTTTATTGTAGTTAATCAATTAGAAAACGGTTGGAATTAGTGCTTGTTTGGAAGTGATTTTACATGTTTAAAAATATTTTAGACCCTGAAAAGAATTTTTAGAAAAAACACCAAATAAGTACTTCTTAAAAAAACACTTAAAGTGATTTAGATATCAAAATTATTTTTAATAATTTTTTCAAAATTTAAATTTATTTTAAAAATATTTTTTTACTCTAAAATAATAACTTCAAAACGGGCCCTTTGCCTTAAAGCCTTCAATAGATACTTTTATTATAAGAAGGTAGTATAATTTACGATGTCAACTGTTCGATTTTTGAAATCTAAATTGATGGGTATTTGAACTACATTATATGTCAATGGGTAAAATTATTAAGTTATAATGGTGAAAAGTCAGTTGATTATAAAATGTTCAATTATGATTTTAAACATAAAATAATTGAATAATAAAATATTATTGATTATTATATATTTGTTTATATTTTATAACGATATATGTAAAAAAAACTATTCAAGTCCAAAAATAAAATTCAAATATTAGACTTTATCCAATAAAATAAGGTTTCATCTGAGTGACCAACCCATCACACACAAAGTAAGGCGCGTCTGGGTTTACGCAAGCGACGAAAACTGGGAACCCAGTTTTGAGCTAACCAGGAACCCGGTTTCTAGAGTTGTAGCTCCCAACTCTCTGACCTCCACGGTGGAAACGCGGCCCAACTCTTGCGTCTGGGTTTGCGCCAAGCGACAGCAACCGGGAACCCGGTTGCCAGCAGACCGGGAACCCGGTTTCAACAACCATGGATTCTGACCTCCACGGTGGAAAGGCGATGCAATTCTTGCGTCTGGAAGCTAAAAAAAATTGGATTTTTGAAAAAATTTGCGCCGACACAGCAACGCGAACCGGGAACCCGGTTTCACAACAATAGAGGCGGTTTTTGAGTTATTTAACTTATTTCTTGCCTCCTTTCACAAGCCAACTACTACTCTGTTTCCAAGCTCTATACACCTACGAAAATCATTATCAAAACACCATAAATCATCCAATCCTCTCCTACAACACCACATAAACACACAATTCTCTGCCAATCCTTCCAAAACACCAACAATTTTCAGCTTTTCTCAAGAATCATCCTTAATCCACTCCATAAATTGAAACATAAAACCTCTCCAATCCCACAAATTAATCCTTACCCATCTCATATCTCACCTTCATCTTCTTCCTTCAAGCCTCAAAACATCAAATTTCAAAACTTTACTCTAGTTTTTGAATTTTTGAAGTTTTGAGTTTGGGGTGAGCAGACATGACAAACAGGACAGATTCATTCAGTTACACTCGGAGGAACACTCTTAGAACAAGAAACAATCTTGGTGCTACACAAGAGAGAGCTATTGAGATTCCAGATTCAGGTCTTAAACACAAGATTGAAGAGGTTAAGACTGCTATAAAGAGGAAAGAAAACCCAAGAGAGACGAAGCTCAAAAACCCTACCTTGGTTGATGAAGAAGAAGAGGTTTAGAAGAAATTCCTAGCGAACCCGTTCCTGAACAACGATTCACTCGAAGAAATATGAATGCAAATAAACCAAAAAGAGTCTTTGTTGGTTAGGAGGAGCAGGTTCGCAATAGCGTTGAATATTTGAAGTTTGGTGTTGAGAAAGTATTTCCTTCAGGTATTATGAACATTACTTTTAAAGATTATGCTATAACCTGTGACAAGATTGGTTGGAAAGAATTGAGAATGAGAACTCCCACGTTCATCACTGCTTTAGTTCGTGAATTCTACGAAAAACTTGCCTTTGCGAATAAACAATCGATCATCCTACGCAAAAAGGTACTACCTTTCTCAGTTGAAGTTATTCGAAATACGTTGAAGTTACCAATCTTGACTGGCACATGCTCGTATCACGAAACACTTAACGATCCATCTTTCGAATGGGAGTCCCTTTATGATTTAGTACTTATACGTGAAGACTTCCCATCGTAGAAGGTGAAAGGTATGTGGGCCAAGTATATAGTAGTGATTTAATACCTTCTGCAAAGGTATGGTCTCGTTTCATAATTCTGACATTCTTTGGCAACAATCACACTTCCGAGTTGAAAAAGGAACATCTTATTTTCATTATGTGTATCCTTGAAAAGAAAACTATTGATGTTGCCCGTGTGATTTATGACGCTATCATGGAATTCTAGAAATCCCCTATTCATCAACAAAATCTCAAGTTCCAATGCACTATAACTACCATTTGCTTAGCTGCAAAAATACCACGCAAGAGCGAAGAGATCGAGCCTACAGAAATAGGGGAGAAATGACGATGAGATCCATTGAGAATGCCCATGAAGAAGCTACAAGAGAGATGAGGAGACCTAGACTTCCTCCACGCAAGAAGAAGGTAACTAATGGACTTGATTGTGCTCAAATTAAAGAGTTGGAGGAAAAACAAGCCGCGATGATTGTCACTTTAGGGAACATCACAAAAGAGTTGGACATGATGAAATACATGTTATTTGGGATGAGCAGTATGCAACAGGTCATTTACTCCATACTTACAAAAGATTCTCAACCTGGACGCAACAACGATAACCAGCCTAGTGCTGGTTGAGATACGTTTTGTAACCCTTCTCATTTAGTAGTTTATATTACTTTTATCTCTTTATCTAGTCTTTTCGATTCGTGGGGACACGGCTCATTTTAGAGTTTGGGATAAAGTTCTTTGCCTCATTCCAGTTTTTACGTGTTATCTGTTTTATTTGCTTTCAATAAAATTAATTAGGAGTTGCGTTTGACTGTAGAAGATATTAAATGTCCCCACTAAGAATACTTTTGATGAATCTATGATGGTAAATAGTGGACTTTAGGAATTAGTATACAACGCACTTTAATTGCATGCAAACGTAGGTGATTGATAGGAAGAATTAATGAACAATGCAAAAGAAGTAAACTTGTACTTAAGGAAAATGTTTGGTTTGTAGAATGTGAGATCCAAATTAGTAGAGAACCCACTTAGGTATATACTAGAGGCAAGCTATGTAATTAGGAAAATGATAGGGGCAGTTCTTTGTTAGTCATTTGAGACATTTTTAGGCTTCTATCCATGGTATTAATTTTATCCTTCTTAGCCCAATTTTGAGCCTTAAAGCCTTTTCTTTTGCCGCCACAATAATAATCCCATATCCCCTTAGTTTATAGGAATTTCCATATGACTCACACTTGAATCACGATCCTGAGACCTGTCTCGAGCTTGAGTTTGGGGTGGTGGGTTCATCTATGAGATATTACATCGGGAGGGAATTATATGTATTTGTATTGAGACACAATTTCAGATGATATTATTATTTGTAACCCTTTGCCGGGATTCTAAAAAAATAGAGAAATCGAAAATCAATACAGTAAGGAACGGGAACCTGGTTATCACAAACCAGGAACCCGGTTTCCTCCTGTACAAAAAAAGAGATAAGAAATGAAAATGAAAAATAAAGAAAGAATTAATATCCGGCAAAGTGAAAAAAATCTGGAAATCATCTTAGTATCAATTGGGTTAACATGGGGATGCTAAATTAGCGCGTCAAATGGGTTGAGTGAGAACATTATTCGAGTGTAAACTCAAGCTCGTGGACAGTTGTTGATGGTAAGTGAGGAGAGAGCCAAAAGCCCACTTCAAATTTACCAAATATACATACCACACCGTCCCTAAGCCTACGCTAAAACCATAAAGTCCTCGTGATTCCTAGATGCATAGTGAGTTTATAATTCATCTAATAGGGAGTACACTAAGTGGAGCGTTCAAAGCAAGTGAGGATCAATGAACACCCTATAGCCATCATATTGAGATAAGTACAGGCGTAACCTTCTATCATTGTGAAATTAATTTTAAGATTGATATTATCTGTGTGTGATTTTGAATGATAAGTGTATGTGTATATTAATTCTTAATGTTTGCTATATTAGATTAATTTGAAGTGTTGTTTTGGGTGTATTTACTAGCTTCTGTATTTCTGCATTCACCTTAGACCATTGTTTTTAATTTTACTTTGTCGGGACGACAAAGGTTTGAGTTTGGGTCTTGATGTCTCCTCTTTTGTTCTAATAATATGCCCTTAGGAGACATCATTTTGGGTGATTTTTTGACTAATTTGATAGACTTTTAGGATTAATTCGTTATATTTCATTTTCCATCCTTGGATTTTAGTATTTTAATTTATTAAGTTTTTGCACGTTAAATGGGTTGTTTTAGTGCAAAGTTTGTAGGTTTATAATGCTTGCAAGGAGAGGAACCAAGAATTAAAGTTTTAGATCGTGTAAAGAAGTCAAAGGCAAGAAGAAATTTGCTGAATAGTTGACAAGTTGAACCTGCAAATCTTGGATTGTAATTGCTGATTTCCATCTACTTAAACGTAGATTCAGCCTCTAAGTTGTAAAGAAGATTTGTTCCTTACCGAGTTAGGAAGATTTAGCAAGTTGAACAGGTCAATTTGGAGTTGATTTAAGAAAGTTACAGCCGTTTTAGTTACGGGTGTACACCAGTTACGGGATTTGTAATTAAAGATTGGACTTGGGCGTTTTAATATTTCATTAGTTCAGTAAGTAAAGTCCAAATCCGAATTTAAGCTTATAAATAGACCTTTGGACTTTTATTTTTACACACAGCTCAATTTAGAAAAGTCAGAAGCGCCAGAGAGAAAGTCAGATGCTAGGAAAAGAAAGAAGCCAAGAGCTGGAGAAATCATCTTCTATAATTCACAGCCAAACCCCAATTCCTAATTAAGTTCTATCTTTTATTTCTATAATTGACAATGAATTCCTTTAATTTTATTTCTTTAGTTTTTAATACTGTCATGAGCTAAACCCTAACGTGATCATTTAATGTTTTTCTAATTTGGGACTTTGTAATTTAAATTGATTCGTTATTTTATGTCGGCTTTTATTTTATGCTTGATTTATTATCATTAGAGTCATGAACTAAGGATAAGTTTTAGTATCTAGGCTATTCAATATAGTGGCGTATTGATCACCTTGACTGGGGGTTTAGATACAGAACTAGGTAATTGCCGTTGGTATTTGTCAATGACCTTGACAAGCTTAACTAACCAATAGCAATGTGGTAAGTAATTGAGTCATCCGAAAGTAGTTTTAATCACCCTGACGGAGTTTAGAATATCGTAGGAGAGCTTTTAGGTCCACCCTGACGGGGGCTAAGAGACTTTAGAATCCCGACTAACATAATTATAACGATTTAACCCTTAACAGAAAATATTAATTAAGAAGGTTTACGTGAATCCCTAGTGAGACTCGGGTACTACTTCTCTCCTTGCATCCAGCTCTTTTATTTGCATTATTTTTATTTCAGCTAATTTAATTTAGTCTTTAATTTCTTTTTGCATCTTAATAATAAAAACAAAAACCCAAAAAACTTTAAATCATTTACTTCTCTTTGTACTTGCAATTATCTCACTAATTGATCCACACTTGAGTTGTACCTAATCTGTCCATGCGAACGAATCTGATTTATCGGTTTATTACTTGGACAACCGTACACTTGCGGTTTGTGAGTCCTCAACTTTAGCATTCTATTTTATAACACATAAGGACCCACAAGATGGTGGCTGGGATAAGAGGAATGGATGGAGGTAGGATTGGGGGTGGCGGTTGCTGATTGGTGGCAATTAAAAACATGGTAGTTCAACTCGCGACGGGGGACGTTGTCATAGTCTGGGCTGGTGGTGGTTGCATGACAGAGTGGGGAGGATGGGTATGGGTAAGTCTGCAGATGAGGGTGACTTATATAGTGGCCCCGGCGAAAAGGGTTTGTTGGACTAGGTTCTGTGAGTAGATTGGATTTGCTACATGGGTTTATACTTTGTGAGAGTGGAGGTGTGGGTTGGATTAGGCCACTGGATTTTTGTTTGAGTGTTTTTGCTTAGATATTGTGTAATTTAAGCATATATATAGCTAGAGTTTGTGAAGGCTATGGATGTACTTAATACTCATATGTATACAGTTTCATTTTCGAGCTATAAATTTGCAACAAGTCATGCTAAATTGTGACAGTTTACCCTATTATAGTTCAATTAACTTGGAAACTAATCAAGGAATTTTTTTTGTTGGATTTATTCTAGTATACATCATAATTTTGTGCAAATTGTTTCACGTCTAACTGAGTTGCATCTGGTTGAAATGGATGTTACCGAGGTTTGCATGAGAGTATGTGTCTTGGAGATGGGATTTCTGATTAGTTCCAGTTGTTTAATCACTCGCTGCTTACGCGATCCTCAATGATCCAAACCTGCTTGTTGGGTACTTGGGAGGGTTTGTGGTGTGTTACACTACTACAAGTTCTGATTGCGGAGTTAACAGGGGTTGGGCTCCTCTAGGAGGTACTGAGATTTAGTTCCTGCGATGTGTTTGTCTCATCAACATAGGATATTTTTCGACGTTGTGTTTGTTCAATCATGGGGGATCAAATAGGCTCGAAGGAATCGGTTGCTAACAAATCGTTATTTTGGATGCCTCTTGGATTTTGTGATAAGGTTATGGATATATGTCATAGGTCTAAAGGTAACATATATTCGAGTTATGCGTGTAATTTTTTAGGACAGTGCAAATATATGAAATGTGTATGTGGAGTGTGGCATGTTTTAGAATGAATTGTGGAGTTGGATTTTGATTATCAATGGAATATTTCAGTACCACCCTTTGCCTGCTCGACTTGTCGTGGCCCAAACCTACTTGTTGGGTTTTTCAAGTACGGGGAGTCGGATGGCCTCGAGGGTCTCGTTCACTAGTGACGGGCCGTCTATAAAGACTTCTACGATAGATACAAATATCATGTTTTCTATTCAATAAAATAATTTTCTGAAAAATAATTGCTTGCAAAACAACAAATAAAAGAAATAATAAAATAAAATAAAAAAGGGCAAAAAGAGAGGTTTTTATGGAAAATCGATAAAAAGGTAAAATTGTTATAACTAAGCATGTGAAGATTTGGGCTAAAAATTTTACGAAATGTGTGAGGTCGTGTTCTAGACTCTCTGATTAGCCCGCTTTCCTTTGGTATTGAAATTAATGTACAAAAAATTATATAAAACTAGTTATACTTCGTTTTCAAAAGGTTGCAACTATTACTAAATATAGTTTTTATAAAATGATGCGATTTTAGAAATTTATGATAATTTTTCATTTTTTATATCATTTTTATTCAAAATATAATATTTTAATTTATATTTTAATAAATATTTAAAATATTAAGACACTCCATATGAAATATTTTTTATAATTTTATAGATAATAGATGATATATTTTAATTTGTGTGAAAATTAAATATGCTATTTTTTTTTTTAAAATGGAAGAAATATTTCTCTGGTTTTTCTTTTGTCATTATTTCTTTGGGTTAAATAAGTGTAAATTAGTACTCCCTCCGTCCCAAATTATATTTTCATGAGTGATGCATCTTTCAAAAAAGATTATGAACCGACAGGTATTGCAGCAATTGCAATTGACAAAGAAGGTAAAATCGCTCACATGATTGTCTCCAGATTTATTGTTAGAACCCATATTGAAGGAGAATGTTGGGCGGTCCTTCTCGCTATGAGAAAGGCTGCTAGTTGTAATCTGCGGAGTGTCTCCTTTTACTCCGACAACCTTGAATTGATTCAAGGTATATCTAAATGCACAAGTCTTCGATGGGAAATCTACCCGTTTATTGCCGAGATGGGGAGTTGGCTCGCGAAGTACCCTTACTAGAATGTTACTTCATCAACAGGAAATTTAATATTGTCACGGAACTCACAACTAAGAGTGCAAGACGTAACATTGAATTCAGTGGCGGACTCAAGGGTTCACCAAGGTGGGCTGAAGCCCACCTAGAAATTTAAAATAAAATAAAATTATATGGGCTGATTATATCGGCCTAATTGTAATTAGGGTTTTTCTCTACTAATTAGTATTTATATCCTTAACCTAACAACAAGTTTAATAAAATCGTTACCTTTTATTTTATCAAATTCTTAAACAAACTTTTCTTTTACATTTTTTCTACTGCCGCTGCTTACGTTTACTTACTGGTAATTTTTTTATTTACATTTTTTTTATATAAATATGAATTGTTGATATTTATAATATTTAGAATCTGTGTTTAATATTTTGTAGGCTGTAAACCATCGATCAAGAAGAAAATTCAGGTATTTTTTCATTCTTGATATTTTTTTATAAATATAAATTCTTTAATTGAAATAACTATTTGATTATATATTTTATTTGCGTTATTTTTTCCTTTTCTGAAAACGGAGATTCAGAGATGATATGTTTGATTAAGTTCCCTTTCAATTACGGAATAATAATTGAGAAGTTAATGTCAAATTGGACAGGAAAGTAAGCAAAAAACTTCATTTACACGAAGGGGATTAGTAACATATACCAAGACGCCATCTAGAGACTCTCTGTACAAGAAGGTTTGGTAAATAACTCTTAATTTTTTCTTTCGGGGGCGTTGCCCCCGAACCCCATATTATATTAAGCCCCCCTACACTTTGATCTCTAAGTCCGCCACTGACATTGATACCTCTGCTTAGAAGAACGACTCGTTAAATGACTTTTATATTTTCCTTAAATTATTGTATAAACGTCTTTGATTTATTTACTTGAAAAAAGAAAAGGAGTGATCAATAATGGAGGGTGTAAAAGCTAAGATGGGTAATGAGGGAAAAAAAAATACCTTTTGAATTTTCCTTCTTTCTGACAAAAAAAAAAAGAATTTTCCTTCTTGCTTTTTAATACATATGCTACGACAATGGCAAGTCATTGTCAGAGAGCACCTTATTCAACGAAATTGCAAATCATACTCTCAGATAGCACCTTACTAAGAAAAAATTGTTCTTTTTATTATTAATAAGATCAGGATACTATCCGCCAAATCGGAAGTTCATCTGTCGACCATAAGTATTTTTAAATATATTTTTGAGTATTTTTGTTCAACCGTTAAGTATTTTTTAATTATTTACCACGTTTAGTCAATCCTCTTTCTAAATCATCTGTCGACTTCGTGTACTTCCCAAGATAAGGTTTGGCAGTACCATTCTATATAATCTCAAAAGTTCACCCGCTTTATAACTCGTGATTCGTGTGCTTATAAATATATATCCGTTGTAGAGGAGTAGTTTTAAATTTGCTTACGGTCAATTTCGTGGCCAAATCCTTTCTTTTATTCAACGAGCGTTGGAATCAAGCATTGATTTTGACAATAAAAAAGGAATGAAGCATTGATTATTATTTTTTTTTTTTTGGGCGTTAAGCATTGATTATTATTGAATATGCAAGTTGAGCCTTCTTTTGTGGACTCGGTCCGGATCAGAAAGAGTCGTTATTACATATTTATGATTAGACCATGAATTGCGATTTAAGCTAAAAGATCAAGGGTAAAATGCTAAATATCCAATGGGGTTTAATATTTTCTTTTTTGTTCGAATATATGCAAACCCTAATGAAATAAGAGCCAATTGTTGATTGATGCTTATTAAAAAATTTATTTAGAAAAAGGTGCCTAGAAAAAAATATTTATTGAAAACAGCCCCATCCCAAATTACCCTTATAATTAACAATTAAAAAATAAGAAACAGACTAATAAACACGCGTGCGTCCGTGAAATTTTTTTAAAATCGTCATAACTAATTCAAAAAAAATCAAAAAAATTATATTTGGATAAATCAAATTAATATTTACGTCTATGATTTTTTTCGGAATTTTCTGAATTTTTTGATTTTATTTTATTTTTTTAATTTTTTTTCGCAGACACGAAATTTCATGTTTAAAACATAGAATTCCATGTTTAAAACATGGTTTCATGTTTAAAACATGGAATTTCATGTTTATTTCACGGTTTAAAACACGGAATTCCATGTTTCTGCGAAAAAAAAAATTAAAAAAATTCGAAAAAATTCAAAAAATTTAAAAAAAATCAAAAAAATTCATAGACGTAAATATTAATTAGATTTATTCAATTTTTTTTTTTAATTTTCTGATTTTTTTTGAATTAGTTATGACGATTTTAAAAAAATTTCACGGATGCGCGCATGTGATGGAATTAGTAAAGGTATAGAAAGTATAAAGGGGATGTTTTCTATAAATAATTACTTTATTAGGCATTTTTTTATAAATAAGATTATTGAAGGCATAAAAAAACAATTAGAGAGTTTAAGGAGGATGTTTTCAACAATAACCCCATGAAATAAACCATACCTATACAAAACGAAACTCTTAACCAACCTCTTAACACGACCCAAAAAAAAATCACTATACCTCTCGGAATATAGCAAGCAAAATAGAAAAGCAAGAGTTAGATACCAATAGTTGATAGTGCAGGGACCAAATTGCAAATAGTTAGTTAGCAAGTTAGTTAGTAAGCTAGTTAGTTAAAACAAGAAGTCAAAGATGCTCTTGACTAAAACTATGTATATATATGTACAGAAGGTACAATGATCATTACAGCTAATACAGTTTCTTTTTCGTTCTTCTTCTCTCATCTCTTCCTCTCTCTACAACTCAAGCTCTCAACAATGGCTATTGCTTTTACTTTCTTCAATTTAACAATCACATGGTATTTCCAACGATAACTATCAGTCCATACAAATTGTCACAAATCAGAGGAATATGTCCAAAAGAAACATGAGCAACCACCGAGACTTTCGAACATGTCCAATAAAAAATCCTTATATGGTTTATAAGGAGTAAAATCCACATTATTGTCTTATACACTTATTTCATCAATTATGACCATATCTTTTTAAGGGGAATTCAATTTATAAGGCTCATAGCATATGGGATTTTATAAAATAAATCCCCATAGTTAGAGTACTAGTTACTCGGTAACGAGAGGGTGTGTAAAGACATAATGACCTCCAATAAATGGATTAAAACGTGGCTAACGTGAATATATAGTGGGCAGACCATAACATTAAACAAAACTAGTATATACCAAAAACAAAAGGCCATAATAGAACTTTTGTATCTGATATCCAATCTTTTCTCCCATCACCATTAAAAAACGACGCTTACTTACTGAACCAAAAAGAACATTCTCTCTCCTCAAAGCGTCTCTCTCATCCATATTCAAAAAACCTGCTTGGAAACTGCACCCGTAGAACATTCGCTCGCCTCATCTCAAGGAGAACGACGAAGTGGGGGTGGAAGGCAGAAGTTTGTTCATCGGTGAAGAACATCAAGACGCAGTAGAAAAGGGTTGCTATATTGAAGGTAACAAACATCAACGTACTTCGTTTTTTGTCATGAATGGTAGCAATAGTTGCAGGGATATGTGTATTTGTATGTTATGTGTTGTAGGTTATGTGTATTAGGGGGTTTCCGTATCTATGACACAACAGAACTAATTGGGTACGGACCTAGGATGGAAAAAAATGCATGATATGTTAGGGATAGTTGAATATATGTGTGTAATCGATTTGAAGGGCTGCAGTGGTTAGTGTATTAGTTGTTTTGCGTGTGTATGTTAGGAAACACCTTAATGGGTACGTCCCTAATAGGGAAATAATACAGTACATGATTGGGTGTTGATTGTTGTTATGTATAATGGGGACAAACCCATATTGTAATAGATGTAAAAAAAGACAGGTGTATCTCGTGTAGTTAGGCACAACCCCGTTGACCATTGTGGGGTGAATTAGCATGTAGTATGTGGGTACGATCCCAATAATTGATATGGGGCCGGCCCCATGACGTTGGTTTGGGTGTATATGTTGTGATTTGGGTGGGTAGTTAAAGGTTGGAAGTTAGGAAGAGTATCTATTTAATTCGTGCTAATGTGTAATGCATGAAAATGAAGGTGAATAGAGGTACATTACATGCAATATACGCAATTTTTGAAGAAAACTAAGTACACCTGACTTACCTCTATGCACTTTCCGCCTCACCGTTCTATGGACTATTCCTCGGTCTGCATAGCCTACAAATCGAGGGTGGCAGATCACCGAAACACAAAAATGTGATAAATGACCTGCTGGATTGCTATGACGCGGAGAGGCAGTGTTTCATACTAAGGGGTGTGCCAATCCGCATTAGTGAGCAGGACGTGTGTATCATTATGGGGGTAGAAGGCGGACGAGTGAAGGTGCCGAAATACAAAACGGCTGAAATGAAAGTGTCACCATGGTTTAAGAACCTTTTCCCGGGCCAGACCACGGGCAGGTTGTTACTGACTGAGTTGAAGAAGATGATCGTAAGGTGTCTAAAAAAGGACAAAGCTGGAAATTAGCGAACGTTTGTTAAGTGCATGAACATGCTTGCGTTGTCTACCATTTTCTACCCATCGCCGTCTGCGAGAATGATGCAATGGCACGTGAAGGTATCGAAGAACGTGGATGAAATGAAGGGTTATAACTGGCCTGCTCACATAGCCGAAGTGTTAATGGACTCAGCTGCTGGTGAGGGGGATGGTTGCTGCGTACTACTGTTGGTAAGTGTATAGCATGAAAAAGCGTATGCTGTATGTGTTAATTGTATATGACTAATTGTGTTTTGTTAAAATAGACTGCCATGGTTTTGTGAGCATGTGGCGAATACAGTTATTGTACTGAGTGATGTGAACGGGATACCACATGTGCTTAAGTGGCTTAGTCCGGAGACGTCCAATAATTTCAAGAGGGATGTGCTAGACAAGATGACGCCTGAAATGGTAAGCCGGTTCCCATCAGATATTGTGAATGTTGCTATTATTGATAAGACCTTGTGTTGTAATGAGGAATATGTGTAAAGTTCTGACCCCGTAATATGATATGTGATATGTGTGTCCGTTAAAACTTAGCGGCTGTTTAGGGACATACCCTTATGGTTGAATAGTGTATATAGATTTGGATGTGTTAGGGTTGTACCTATGCAACATGTATGAGGTTCTTAACTTGGTAGGTCTATACCCATATTGAATATGACTTAGTTGTGTATATTTTTTTATATGATATGGATATTCAGAATATTATGTGTCCTAGGTTTTATGTTGAAACTTCCCCTATGGGTCTGACCCTATCATATATGTGGACTTTAATGGATGGGGATGTACCCATATAGCATGTGACTTCTTTATGTATATATATATGTATTCAGACTGACATGGTGATCAGATGGCCTCTATATGGGTTTGTTTTGGTTGGCTATCATGTTGTAGTATTTTAGTGGTGCAATTGTTGTGTAGGTTAACGTAAATGAGCTTAGCTTGACTGATGTTGAGCGCGCAGAACTTTTATCGGGTGACAATGTAGTAGTAGACATGGTTGAGGTGAATGAAGATGTTGGTAATAATGTATCAGAAAATGGGTGTAAAGGCAATGAGGGAGCAATTACGGATGAGGTGGAACGGGAAAGGAAAAAGAAGAAGCGCTGATGTTGGAAAACAAGAGACTTTGGGATGAGGTCGACCGGCTAAATAGAATAGTACGAGAGACTGATCAGCGACATGTGTTCAGTGGAATAAATGAAGCAGCTCTAGTAGTTGACACATCAACCGGACGCATACATCTTCAATAAGGGCAATCGAGTTTGGACGCGAGGACCGATTTTCGCCATCCATACAATTTTGATGCAAGTGTGTTTCAAAGCGCGATAGGCAGGGCAAGCAGCTTATAAAGCATGTTTGAAGGTAGATATGTAGTGGACAGGAGTTACGTGCAAGACATTGACTTTAATTGGAATGAGAACGAGCTCCATGGCAACAATAGTACTGCAGTGTGTGCTCGAGCAGAGGGAAAAGAAATTGATACAACAATTGATAGCGAGGATGAAGAAATCCCGCTTTCGCAACTGATTATGAGAATAGCAAACTCAATCGGGTTGGATGTGGTGAAGAAGCGTAAGAGCTCTATGATCGATAGGGTTAAGATTTCCGACAGAGGGAACAGAGGGAACAGACGGAAGTTATTGGGGACGGACTTCATTACATGTCAGACGCCAAGGAAACAGAAGGTTGATACAGCAGGAATAGAGAACAACCAACAGACTAATTTAGGAATGGAACTAATCGTACACGGGTCTGACCCAGGTAGTTTCAAATTGGCTTTGGAACCGAGTGGGACATTGTTAAATAATATCACAAATATATAAAAAGCCTTTAAAATGTATAAAATATTATGTTGATTCTTAATTAAATAACATTTTAGTTAAATTTAATATTTAGATTTTAGTTTTGTAATATGAAAATACTTATTTATTTATATTATTAAAAAATATACAAAATAGATGATAATAAATGGATTTTTGGTTATTCGGTTTTATTTTTATCTAAAACCATAACCTAACGGATTCAACCATCGGTTACCAATTCCAAAACCATAACCTAACGGTTTTATCCATGGTTGCATAATCGGTTTTTAATCGGTTCAAATTTTCATTGGTTTCGGTTTTAAACCATAACCATTGCCATCCCTAATCACAACTAATTCAGATTCAGCCCCGCCTCCCGGGCGTTGATCCTCTACCAGAGAAATCTCATCTCTGTTGACATACACCAGTAAGCGTTTAGGAATCCGATTAGTCTCTTTGACTCTCCCCACCATCGAACCAGCCATCCCAGGCCTTTCTCCACTAATTGATCATCGCCATGAGAATAAAATTGATCATTTTTATCGATAGCCGTTTTACGTTGTAAGAATTTTCTTTCGGAGTACCAATTATAGTTTTTGGTGTATTTAGAATGTAAAAGGAAGCGTTTCTATCGTCTCATTTAAGTTGATGGCCTCTTCCGCCACCGTTGGTAGCCAAGATTGGTTGCGGTAACAGTCCGTGGAGTCCAGATTATTACCGTTAATACTCAATTAGGAAATAAATTTTTATAAAAAAAATGAAAGAAAATTGACAAAAAAAAAATTAGCATTATTGAGAGCATTATTACTTACATCTTGTGTCAATTTGACAAAGGAAAATTGTGTCAGGTTAGTCCTCATTCTCTTTTCGTCCAAAAAGAAAAATATCAAAAGTCCTCATTCTCATTATATGATTATATGAATTAAGTTTGGAAAAAAGTTTTATATGCTTTAAGTTCCAATACATAATTGACAAAAAAAAAATCAAGTATACAAACTATTTTTTCTTTGTAAACTTAATTTCTTATTTACTTTTTTATCTATTTAACTTAATTGACTATGCATAAGGCCGGCCTTGACATTTAAGGACCCTTATGTATATGATTAATTAAATCAGTATATATATACACATAATACAAATCGGGGGTCATTAAAAATATAAAAAAATTGAATACCCTACGCGGCTGCGTCTTTTGCTTTAATACAGGACCAACCCTGACTATACACTATAGATATATAATAAACACAACATTCACAATGATACGAAATCTAATAAATCATGAAGAAATTACAATTTTGAGCCTCAAATGCCTAGATGTTATTTTTCAAAGCCCATGTACTTAGGTCTTCACTTAATATCCCTAGTTGCAATTTTGGTTTGGCCAATTTACCTGTATACCCTTTCTATTTAATTTAATTAGTTTTATTTACTTTTATTTTTGCATTTTGGTTTCAGATTCGTTATGGGGACGCACCCAACAACGAGTTTTCAGTGTGTACAACCCCATTTATGCTCGCAAACCAGGATACGTATGGACCCGTGTCGTTTTTACACTTTTTATTAAATTTTATTAAGTCCTGGATAGGTTTGTCCATGTAAAAGTGTTTGGCTTTTTTAGTTGGTTTGCAAATGGTTTGTTAAGGGGCAAGACTTTTAGTGTTGAATTGTATGTTGTGAGGGCCTATATTTATAATTCCTCCATAAATTATTAAGTCGGAGTTTAAGCATATTTTTACTTGATGTTTTTTTTTTGAAAAATAAAAATTCCCCCACAATATTTTATAATTCAAAAACTTTAGTCTAATTTAAAAGCGGCTCCATGATTAAACTCATGAGGGATGAAAAGTTTAAAAATATAAATATGATTTAGGACATCGGCCTGAATTTTTGTAAAGCTAATTCTAGAGATAGAGGATTTGAAAGACACTACTTTTTCCTAACACCACGTCTAGAACTAGCATGGACCATTACCTCTGCAAAAATTATAGAACAATGGTTTCCATTCATATTCAATTCAGTCATCTCAACATCCTATAAGTCAAATTGCACTTTGTCCTCAAAAGGCTTTTTATATCAGTTTTCATTCAAACATGCGTAAATCCCAACCAAGATTTGTTTTATGTCATGCCATCCATCTGAATTGCCAAATCCCAACCTAGATCTGTTTTATGTTATGACATCCATCTGAATTGGATTTCCATGCTCGCTAGTCTTTACACAATCAATTCAGCATTTTGTACAAACAATTCTAATGGAAATTTCTTGCAGTAATGGGTGAATTATCATAAAAGCTATGTGCCCCGTTTTTTTTTTTTTTCAAATAATGTGACACGTTGACGATTAGAGAACATGTAATGAGAAGTGACTAATGGACAAGGCAGATACCGTTTCAATATTTCATTATTATCAACTACCTAATTAATTAATGTTTTTTTTTTGTCAAGATTAATTAATGTTTTTTACCCAACTATTTTTGCATGGTATATTTTCAAAAGGGGTTATTGTTGAAAACATCCTCATAAAACTCTTTAATTATTTTTTTTGCCTTCAATAATCTTATTTATAAAAAAATGCCTAATGAAGTAATTATTTATAGAAAACATCCCCTTTATATTTTCTATACCTTTACTACCCTTATTTTTAAATATATTATTTATTTTAATACAATATTAATTTTTAAATATTAAACAAATAATAGGGTATTTCTTTTTCCTCCTCCTCCACCACCACCACCACCACCACCACCACCACCACCACTACCACCACCACCACCACAACCACCACAACCATCACCACCTCCACCACAACCACCACCACCACCACCACCACCTACTACTACTAATTCCATCGCACGCGCGCGTCCGTGATTTTTTTTTTTAAATCGTCATAACTAATTCAAAAAAAATCAGAAAATTAAAAAAATTGTATTTTTGAATAAAGCAAATTAATATTTACGTCTATGAATTTTTTTTGATTTTTTTTGAATTTTTTGATTTTTTTGAATTTTTTTGATTTTTTTTTTCGCAGACACGGATTTTCATGTTTTAAACATGGAATTCCATGTTTTAAACATGAAATTCCATGTTTTAAACTGTGAAATAAACATGAAATTCCATGTTTATAACATGAAATTCCATGTTTAAAACATGTAATTTCGTGTCTGCGAAAAAAAAATTTAAAAAAATTTAAAAAAATCAAAAAATTCAGAAAATTCCGAAAAAAATCATAGACGTAAATATTAATTTGATTTATCCAAATATAATTTTTTTTGATTTTTTTGATTTTTTTTGAATTAGTTATGACGATTTTAAAAAAATTTCACGGACGCGCGCGTGTGATTATTAGTTTTTTTCTTATTTTTTAATTGTTAATTATAAGGGTAATTTTGGGATGGGGCTGTTTTCAATAAATATTTTTTCATAGGCACCTTTTTCTAAATAAGTTTTTTAATAGGCATCAATCAACAATTGGCTCTTTTCATAAAGTAGGTGAGAGGTAACATCTAGCCACTTAATATATGGAATAAATTATAAATTAAGGTCCAAGCAACTAGTGGGTTAATACTAAAAGTCCTCCTCCTAACTAGTCAGTTAGATCAGCCCAAAAGTCCCAATATACCCTCCCCTATCAACTCTTATTACATTAATAGTCCAAACCCAAAACAAAAACCTAATACTGATTCGCTGCGCAGCTTTCATCCCTTTCTCTCAGTTCTCTCTCCTCTCCCTCACTCTCTTCTTTCTCTCTTCTCTCTCCCCGTGAATCTCAGAACACCACTGTACCACTACACCACCACCCCTCTCCTGTTGTCTCTGTAAAGCCACACCACCACCATGACGTTCGAGAAGCCATAGCCACCAGCTGACCTTCGAGAAACCGGGCCACCACCACGAGGCAGATCCACCACGTGCCAAGATCCACCACGACGAACCAGGCCACCACAACGACGGAGCAGGCAACCACGTCGATGCCCACCTTCCCCCTTTCTCTCTCTGTACCGCCCCTCCCCCTTCCCCTGCTACTATAGAACCGCCACCACCACCCACCTTCTCCCCTTCTCCCTGCTACTGTAAAACCGCCACCACCACCCACCATCTCCCCTGCAGTACCCCACCGTGGCCCTCCTTCTCGCTGGCCAGCCTGTACTAGCCCCAACACAGCAGTACCCCACCGTGGACCGCCATAGCAGCGCGCAGAAGAATAACGCAGCTGTGACGGAGCTCCTCCTGCGCTACATATCATCAGATCTGCTCCACCTTCCACCTCCGCCGCTCCACCAGGTCTCGCCGCCCCCACGAAGCATCGAGGAGAACCACGCTACGAATCCACCTCGAACGAAGCAGAGCCACCACCACCAGATCTCGCTGTAGCGGAGCTTCATCACCTTCGTTCAGATCTACCGCCATTCCTGCAGCAAAAACCCAAGCGCCGCCGCTTTCGACACTGCTGCACACCTCCACCACTGCTGCAGCAAATCTGGATCCAGATCTTCGTTAGGTACGTTTTGTTTTCTTTTTTATTTTTGAATGCGTTTTTTAATTTAATATATTAGTTGTCTTTTGCAGAATCAAATCAGGCCACTGGGCACAGCCCCTTGAACCCCCACTGGGCATAGCCCTTTACATTCCAAAAATAGCACATGCGTTTGACAGCATTAACCCATGACTTTGGACCAATTGATCTGGGTGCAGGCCCATCTGGGTACATGCCCAACTGACTATCGGACTATATATATATATATATATATATATATATATATATTGTATAAGGAATTATATTTTGTACTACACTAAACTTAATATAATCACACGCGAACCCGCAATTGAATCCGTAATAAACGCTATACGAATATATCGACAACTGAATCCGTAATTAAAGAGTTCATGGGTCTGTACCCATTAAAAATTGATAAAAGTCTGTGAACACTCAAAGAAATATTTAATTTCTAAAAAACTAATAAAGGGTAAAAAGGTAAAAATATGTAACTAGAATTGTAACTGAGGACTTTGTAAGAAGAAGTAAGTAAAGGGGACTTAAACAATAATGTTTAAGTTATTGAGGCTCAATTTTGTAATTTCCTCTAATATATGGCACGTGCTTAATCTGGATGAATAAGAATGCGACATATGGCGACGTAGTATTAATTGAAGGGACAACGCCCAGTTAATTACGCGGAGAGCGTAAGTATTCCCAGTTAATTACAAGTTCGAGTTAATTCCCAATTAAGCACAAATTTTAAACCGATTACCATAATACCCTTTTAGCTTAATAATACACAAACAAATAAAATAAATAATAATATTATATAATGAAAATAGTATAAATAATAAATTGTTCATAACTGCACACACTAAAACACACACAAAACTCACGCACTCACACACACGATCTCTCTCTCTCTCTCTCTCTCTCTCTCTCTCTCTCTCTCTCTCTCTCTCTCTCTCTCTCTCTCTCTCTCTCTCTCTCTCTCGCTGCCATTAAATTCAATAAACCATAGCCGAACTCAGAATCTTTATCATATATTGTTACACTATCATAATAACTGCAACATCAAGTAGGAATCACTGAAACAAGTAGAAGAATCGAAGCAGATACAAGTTTATTCAACGGTTAAAGAATCGACATTGAAACCCTAGGTATGAATGAAGAATTATAACATCAGATTGTAATTATTTCAGCAATTTTTTATTCGATTATGCTTCTATTGTGTTTCGTATTTGAATTTACAACATGTTCTGGTGTTAACAGAGTATTTTAATCGAATATTTATTAATCTTCATGTTTAATGTGAATAGTTGCGATTTGTTTGTGAAACTGAGTAATTTGTTTGTTTTTATATCGTATATACAACCGCAAATTGATAATCAAGTGTATAGACAATTAATTTGTGTGGAATTGAGTATTATAGAGTAGAAACTCAAGCGTATGTGTAAATTGAGCATGTGTTCATGAGTGCTTGCGTAGATTGATATGATAAATGCATTATTGTGTGTTACAGCTACACACAAACACAATATGTGTGTGTAATAGTAACACAAAAATTACTGGATAGATCAATTCATGACACACAAGTACTTATGACATATATATGGACATTTGTGATAAGATGAAACACATATTTTGTGTTGCAGGTAGTCAAAACGAGTAGTTGTTAGTCAATATTGTATGATTAGAGTGGTTTGAACATATTGCATATTCTGGATGTGATAAATGAAATGTTGTGTGTTACAGTAACACACAGAAAAACAAAATTGTGTGTATATGAAACACCTATTTTGTGTTGCAGTAAGTCAAAACGAGTAGGTGTTAGTCAATATTGTGTGGTTACAGTTGTTTGAACATATTTGATAATCTGGATATGATAAATGGAATGTTGTGTGTTACATAAACACACAATCAAACAAAATGTGTGTATGTGTAACACATATTTTGTGTTGCAGCAAGTCACAACTCATGAATCTGACGTGTTCATCAGTTTTTATCATTCAATGTGATTTTGGTTTTTTAGTAATAATCTTATCTTTATACATATACAGTTATGGAAAAGACAAAAGCCGGAGAGACAAAGGATGAACGTGGTAGGCTGCCCCGACTTCTAAAGAGTCTGAAGGTTGAGAACAAAAAGTCAGGAGCAAAGCGTAAGAGGAGGATAACTGAAGGATTGTGACAAATTTGATTGAATGATATTATGTTTATGTTTTTGAATTGTTTTGTGACAAATTTGGTTAAATGATATTATGTGTATCTTTTTGACTTGTTTTGCGTCCCAGCATATCAAAAGTTGTATGTGTTAAGTATTTCAGCAACCTGTGTATGTGTTGCATCAACCCACAATGCACGAGTTATGTGTTCCAAGAACACAAAAAGAACCAAAAAAACAAATAACCAGAAAAAAATATCTAAGATGTGTATTACAAAAAACACACTAAATCAAGATTAAACCATTATAATAAATAACAAATCACAACAATAAATAAGCATCGTATACAACAATAAAGCAGTATTAAATAATAACATATTATGCATGATAGATTGTGTGTTTATGCAAGTCATAATCAATATGAATGTGTGTTGATGCAACACACAATCAATAAACAGGAGAAAAAAAAACTAAATGAATAAATAAGTAAATACATACAAAAAAAAAAGTCAGCACAGGTAGCTATATAAGCAATTCTAACTCAATAGAATTGTGTGTTATATCAATAGAAAAACAAACAATATTGTATAAAGATGCAACACAAAAAACATTACCAAAAAAAATGACAAAATGTTAATGTTTGTGCATGTAAGATTGTGTGTTATTACAAGTCATAATCATATGTATTCTGACGATAGGTATAAGATTAGTAGAATTGTGTGTTACAGCAACACACAAGAACACAAATTGTGTAAAGCTGCAACACAAAAGAACACATATTGTGGAAAGCTGCACTACACAAAACAGTACATATTTTGGACACAATAGGTAATATGACAATAGGTATACGATTAGTAGAATTGTGTGTTATAGCAACACACAATAACACAAATTGTGTAAACCTGCAACACAAAAGAATACATATTGTGGAAAGCTGCAACACACAAAACAGTACATAACATAACATAATGTTTGATTCAGAAAGTTAAGGATTCATTACATAAAAAAAATCAAAATCACAAACAGTCAAGTGGTATTAAACGATTCATAATAAAAAGTTCTGATACAAACTTCTTAATATAAAAGTATCCAGTTGACTTTTGGACAGCTGCATATACTCTCCATAAACATCCAGAAGATTTAGAATGGACAGAATGCGCGCCTATTCGGCCAACACAATTACATTAGAGGGTAAACTCGAATCCAAGCTCACTAGCGTACTTCCACAGTGTGTAGCGGAAATCTTTGGCTCCACCGTAAAAACATTGGCCAATACTGTGCAAGGAAGTGTCCCATCTGTTGCTTTTGAGAACCGTCACAGTGGCAAGTGCGGTTGGGTCATCTCGAGACTGGATTGATGGTCAACATAGTGAGCATGTTGCAATAAGCATCGTCGAAGTCTAACAACAATAGTCCCGACTCTCCGATTGAGTAATGAAGTGAGATGTAGTTGGAATCGAGACATGGCCATTTCGAAGCGACAAAGCTAACCACGGAACCTAGACAATTGAAAAGCTCGAATCGTTGGACGGACTAAATCTGCCCAAGCTGAAAGATAACCATGAGCGGAGAAGACATCTGCAAAGAAAAAAAACAAAAAACACAGAAGAAAAGGTAAGAAGTCAGTAGGACAGAAAAAGTCTTATAACACACGTAGCAATTGTGTGTTGCAGACTTGCAGCAAGACAAAAGCATTCGATATTGTGTGCATGCAACTCACAAAAGACGCAGTATGCAACTAACATAGCGTGACAAAATTAAAAAATAAACAAATTAAAACAAATATACACAAAACATGAGGGTTATGTGTTGCAGCAAGACACAATCGCCAAAATATTGTGTTCATGCAACACAAAATATTGCACCCTGCAACTAACAAAAACGCAGAAAATAACGATATGAAGCATACAAACACTTTTATAATTGCATCATAGGTCCCTGTGTTAAATTACGGGAGATCGATACATAAATATTCCAATAGATTGCAACTCTTATACAAAAACCGTAATATAAACGATATAATATGTTCATGTAGATAATCAAACATATACACTAACATGTGGAGGATTTGTAGAATCTAATTGCACTATAGGTCCCTAAAGTGTTCATACTCAAACAAAACACGCAATTAGCATAAAGTTTTATAAATTTTCATGACAAAGACATATAGGTAGATATAAAGCTATAAACATCAAGACAATCCAGAGAAAGTAAATAGAAAATGATCTATTGTGATAACAACACCTCATATAAACACAATTCTTACAGTGAATCAACACACATATAGTGAAGCAAAGCAACTAAAAAAACACGATGAATGAACTACCTGCAAAAAAATAAGAATAACGACAGCAAAAAATTAAAAAATTATACAATACTAAATGTGAAGTAACAGTGGAATCAGCAAAAAGGTAGTGTATAACAACTATACGAAATCTAAACATGAAATTTAAAGACAAAGTAATAAGCAAAACATCACAATTTAACTGTGAAATACAATAAAGATAAAAAAAATTCATAAATGTAACAAACAGCATGAAACAAATGAATTATACAGAGTTAATGACGAGATAAAACACGATAAAAATCAAATTCGAAAATCAAATCATCATCAGCAACTCATATTATCAAAAAAGCAACCATTAAACGCATAAAAAATTAAGGAAAAAATGCGGCGAATTAACAAAAATCATACCGTGTGAAGTAGTAATACGATATATATGAATGATTATAGCAATAATAACGAGAAATTAGGAATTAATTTGAAGCAGCGAGTGAGAATCAGCTTGAGCGTTCCGCGAGAGAGAAGAAGGTGAGAGAGAAGTTAGTTACGGTGTTGACTTGTTGGAGAGCATTGAATGTATTAAGAAAAAAAATGAATTATTAAATGTTAGGGTTTCAGCATTAATGAATTAATTAAGATATAAAGTAGGTATTTATAAGGGGTAAAAATGGAAGCTAAAAATGCCAAAAGTAATTAATTGGGAATTAAGTTACTTTTTTGTAAGTAAGTAGGAACTAATTTCTTCCTTCCTTTTTTTTGAGAATGAAAAGTGAGCAATTGTAATTAATTGGGAATTATCTCTTAATTGAACTTTAAATCCTTTAAAAGAGTATATTTTCATATAATATTATTTAAAATCTTATATAACATGTTATTTATTTTGTGATCAATTATTTTTTATTATTATCTAATATTTTGTAATTTTAATTAATGTAATTAATATATAAAAATATTATATAATAATTTGTTTTTTAAATAATAACTATGTAGTCTTAATATGTTATAATTTGTAATAATTAAATGTGTTATAATATTATTCATTCATTTGTAAATGTATATTATGTATTGTAATCATTTTATAATTCGTAATTTGAATATAAATATTGTTAATATGTGACTATTAAATTTTATTTAGCATTTTAAAATAAGACTAAAACTAAATTTAGAATATACAATAGATGATGTGATTATATATGAGTTTGTTGAGTTTAAATGATAATATAAATGCATAATTGATTGTATTTTTAACTACCAAATTGTTAGATTTTTTCTATATATACAAGTGTATTGTTTCATTACAAAGATGCCAACAATTACTTCCAATTTTTTTTCCATTACACAAAAATTTCTAATTAAAAATTTCAACAAGTTGTTCATTTCAAGTTTTTGTTCAAGGATCAATACAAAAGGGTAAGTAATTTTAGTATTTCATTAGCAATTTAATAATTTAGTTTATTTAGTTAAGTTAGTAATTTTATTATGAAAGTTTAGATATTTATATCATAATTATTGTTGTAAATTTAATATGATGAAATATATGTATAAAAATTATCTAATATAATTATACTAATGATCTAAGATTGATGGAATATAATTAATTAAGTCCTACAACCTAACTATTCACCCCACCAGGTCGAACCCCTGATTTCTCCCCTAACAAGTCCAACAATTTCTTTAATCTACCATCGTTACCCTTAACCAAAAATCAAATAATATAAAATCTTCCCATGATTTTCGCTACTAACCAACTCCATTTAAGTAGTATATATATCATATCCCTATAATAATGCACGTTAGTATGGTAAATTTGTCAATAAAAAAAAGAAATCAATTCATATAAAACATAAAAGAAAAAGTAAACGCTGGAGAACAATGAAGCCGACCACCACTCCCTTCACGCCGCCCCTCTCCGTCGCTCCATAAAATAAGAGTGAAAAGCCTTTCGAAGATTCGTCGAAGATTTTGGAGATGAAGACGTTTTTCAATCCGGCGAGGTTGAAGCTCTCCGTTGAACGAACATGCCATCCTTTTTAGGCGATTTTTACAACAACGAGCAGCAAAAGGAGTAGGTAAATGTATTGGTATGAGCAGCAACACAGAAATATGAGCAGTGAGAGTGGAAGTGGACCCATCAGTGAACAACAACAGGTTCCAGGAGGGTCTTTTCCACGCCAGGGACCTGGTATGCAATTTATTAATAATATTAATTTTGTATTTTCTAGGTGCGGCAGTAGGAGGGCTTGAAAGGTGGACCAGACTGTCAATTGATGGAGTGCCTTTGTGGTAGCTTCTGTATCAATTCAATGGTGACCATTTTATGTGTTTCAACTTTCAAGTATCCTGCACAAGTCGGAGTTGAAGACACTGCACATTTTTTATAGGTTACGTGTGGAATATCAGTGGTGTGTTAGTTAGTATCAGTGGTTTGTACTGATGGGTTACGTGTGGACACACTGCACATTTCTGATGGGTTACGTGTGGAATATCAGCGATATGCTAGTTAATATCGGTGGTTTGTACTGATGGGTTACGTGTGGACACACTGTACATTTCTGATGGGTTACGTGTTGAATATCAGTGGTGTTCAAGTTAATATCGGTGGTTTGTAATTACTGGTGCAATTTATTTTATAATTACTACACAAATCTTAAAGAAAAATATATAATCATTTATTCGTTTTACTAGTTTTGTTTTGTCCTTTAATTTAATGTTTTTCCTTTTTTGTTTTGCAATTAATTGATTGATTGCATATAATTAGGAAATAAGTTTTGGTAAGTCAAAAAATATTTATGGAGCAAAAGGGCAATCCAGACATTTTCGGTGTGGTGGACCTGATGGGCAACTGACAATAGTTTGTGGACTCTTTCAGTCAATCGCCCTTAATTATAATTATGAAACAAAACTATATTTAAATTTTATTATTTATAGGTCAAGAACGAATTTATAGAAGAAAATAAATAAATTATAATTATGGAAAAAATTTATAAGTGAATTTTTTTTTTTTGGGTTAGGTTTATAAGTGAATTTTATATATTTATTGCTCAAACAATTAAATTTTTGAAAAGAAATTATAAGTGAATATAATTATGTATAGCTAAAGAATAAAATCCGGAAGGAAAATGATAAATTATAGTGAAACAAAGAATTTATAAAAAGAATATAATTTGTGTAGGTCAAGAACAAAATTATAAATAAAAATGATTGAGAAATAACTTTGAAAAAAATATTAGGAAATAAAAGTAACTTTTAATATAGAATGAAATTATTTAAATTATAAAATCTTAAAGGAAATACTATACTTAGAAAATAGTAAATAAAATATTATAATAAAATAATTAGTAATTTTTTTCATAAATTTAAACAATTTAACGATTAATGCCCAAGAAACCTCTAAAGTTAGAATTAATTTTCTTTCACCACAACTATCATTTTTTTGTCTATAAAAGGCACCATGCATTTTATTCTTTCCTTTTTGCCCATAAAAAAAAGTTCGAGTTATGGGAAGTTTCTTTGAACTCAAATTTTGAGCTATGGGAAAATTTCTACAATTTAAATTTTAAGTTTTGAGAGCGAACTCAAGATATCTTAAGAAGGTAACAAAGATAGTGTCTTTTACGGAATATTGGACAAGGCTGCCGAGGTTTATAAAGAATTAACCCATAATATTTTTAAATAAGGAAATTTCTTTACACTAATTAATTGTTAATGTAAATATAAAAGGATATTATTTTTAACATATTATAATAATAATATATGTAATTTTTTAAAAGTTAGCGTATATTAGTAAACATATTTTATAAACTAAATATTAAAGATTTTTTTAAAAGAATCGAAATAGTGATTTCAAATTATTTGAATAAACTAAATAGTAAAGAATTTTCGTAATTATAGGAATATTAATAATATTAAATAGAATAATTTTTTAACTAAGAAGATTTAAAGAGAATATTAATATTAGTCGTAATATGCATAAATATAATTAATATTCAATTTATAAAAGTAATGTTATTATCGCAGAATATAAGGAGAATGAATAAATTCGTCGATTTAATCGACTCATTGCAAGATGGTACCGCGGATGAGTTCATGCGTTTGAGATTCACTAGTGATGATGAAGCGTACGGGTTCTACAATCTCTACGCTAGGGTTAAGTGGTTTAATGTAAGGAAGAACTATACTACAAATTTGGACGATTTTGTTGTGTATAGACTGTTTTCATGTTCAAATCAAGTTTCACATTAGATAAAATATATCCACTCAAATGATAGACAAAGAGAGCATAGAGTCCTCACCAGGTGTAAATGCTAGACGTGTATCAGAAGTATATGGAACGGGGATACTTCTTGTTATATGGTGTCTAAAGTAGAACTCGTCCATAATCATCCACTTGTTCCACATTTATGTGTTCCGTTTTACATTCTCATAGGCTATGTTGTAGCTCTCGGTTCGCGGCCTAGGTGGTCGACCGGAGCCTAGCGCCTAGGCGGGATTACACGGGGTCTAGGCGAGATTACACAGTTTTGAATCCTGTTGTGTAATTCTATATATCTAGTAATATATACATAGTATTTATAACAATTTCTAATATTTAAGTCATAAAATTCATCTAACACTATAGTAAATATAAAAAAACTACAATTAGCGTTACAATATTAATTCAAGAATTTTTTAGAATAAGAAATATAAAAAAATGGCCTATGCAGCCAGTTTTTGCCATTAATCGGTGTCTAGACGACCATTTTTTGCCATTATTCCTAGGCGAGCTAGGCGCATCTTCCACTACGACTAAGGCGCTAGGAAAAAACGCCTAGAATTTTTACCAGGCATAAGAGGTTGAGGTGAGAGTTGACGCCTAGGCGCGCCTAGGCGACAGTTTCTACAACATAGCTCATAGGAAAGTCGATCCATTACATCTCGATAAAGCAGTATGTTTGCGTGCTTTGGGAGTAAGCACTGGCCAGATTATTGATAGTAATAATTCCCTCGACGGTGGTTATTCGAGGTGTTGGGTTTGCTAATAAAGACTTGTATAACATCCTTGATTGGATAACTTGTGTTTAAATTGGTAATGGAGATGCTAACACGGCCTTGTAGTACATGCGCGAAAAAAAGTTGAAATATAGGAGGTTCTACTTTGATTAAACTGTCGACGAAGATAACCGACTGGATAGGCTGTTCTGGGCTAATGGGAGATCAGGAAAGAGTGGTCAGTTTTTGGGAGTGTATTAATATTTGATGCAACTGATGTCTCCCTATATCAAAAATAGGGAGACATCATCAACGTACAAGATAAACACGTATAGATTTCCTCTTATCGTTCTTGCTAGTGTTAACAAACATAGGCAAACTTTCATATTTGGTGCAGCTCTGGTAAAAACGAAACCACTCAAAGTTACAAATCGGTACAATAACAATTGATGTGAGCAACCAATAATGTGTGCCCATTTCAGTAGTCACCGACGGTGACAAGTAGATGCAAGCTGCGACTAAAATTGTGTTCCCCTAACACGCCATCAGTTGTGTAGTTGGCATCTTAATAGGAATGCCGCCACCAACGTAAATATTAAGGATTCTAATTCAATCTTCAGTTATGACATGTCACTGGATTGCACTGAAGAACAATTCGAACATTATTGGTTTTAGATGGTGCACAATTACCAACTTGGATATAAACCATGGATTAGCGTCGTATATAATTGGAATATTTGAGGGTAGAGGCATATCTTAGGGGTCATTTTTTTGGATTGGTGAATAGTATGCATCAATGTGAGGGATTAAATGCTACCCTGAACAAGTTCTTGGGACACGATAGGACTTAATACGCCTTTTGCAAAGATTTCGATACAGGGTTGGAAAATATTAGGGTGAAAGTGATATATCAGGAGACTAAGACTAACCATACAGGTGTAGTCGTAACGACTGAATTGTTTAAGCTAGAGCTTCAAGCTTCTGAAATATTCACCAGGGATTTCTTCTTCAGGATATGTAGGCCAATGGCAAGGGAAGTATGGTTGTTTCATTCAAATATGCAAGAAATATTCAACGTTTGGTCGTATGTCGTTTGTGATGAACACACACCTATATTTTCCCGAATAGTATCATACATACCACTACCAACGGTAGATTTTAGGTACGACTGCATGAAGTTTCATCACATGGAATTCCGTGCAGTCACATATTTTATGTGTAAAACTGGAGCATGTCATAAAGTTTCCGAAATCATTGATTCTTGAGAGGTGGACACCTGCTAGTAGCGTTGACAATTGTGATGCCAACTTATCTCGTTTCGTGACCAATGATGTTCAAACCACTAGGCTTGGGTTCATGAATTTAATATTCAATGAGTTGGATATTTTTAGGAAAACAAACCGAGGAAGGGTACAAATTTGTGGTTGAAAGATTCAGTGATTGTGTTGGTTGTGTGAAGGACTTTTCTGAGTTTATGCTTAATCGTGATCAAGATGGAGACAGTGAATCTGAAGATGACCCGATACATTAAGATAACCCTGAAAAGGATAGGGATAAAAGTGAACAGCGTCCTAATCGTTGTAGTAAATGAAATTAAGTATACTAATCATTCAATATATGGTTTTAATGGACCTAGTTTATTACATAACTATAGTTGGTTTAGTGCAGTTTAGTAGGGCATCAGTGCGGAAAACTGACACAAACCAAGATCACATTATTATTGAAGATGTTACAATGTAAACAATAGCCCTTAAACATTAAACCATACACCCTAAACACTAAATCGTACACCCTAACCTAAAACCAAAACATTTAACTATAAACATTTAACCCCAAACCTAAACCCTAAACATTTCTATTAAATATAATTAAATAATTTGATACTCTAACTTAAATTAGTATAGTTTCTTAAATAATTTTTTATTGATGGAATTAAAAGAAATTATAAAAAAAAGAATGTTGAAATGCAAACAAACATCACTTTGTTAAAAATAGATTTTCCGGGTATGACCGATATCCTCAAAATGATTACTATTACCACTCTATTCTAAGCTCATAAACATTTTGAGAAGAGGGGAGAGATTTTCTATTCTGGATGTTATTAGATAAATTTTTGGTGTCTTGAACAATATGACTTCAACCTCTTTATATAGTAGTCTTGTGAGTTTCTAAATATTCACAATAAATGGCGTCACAAAAATTCCACCATAAAGCTAAAAATTGTTTCTCTTTTCTCAAAATCTGGCATGAACCTGGATGTATTCTTTGACAAGAGGGAGAACAATTCTGGTTAGCCTTTGTAACTCCTAAGCCATAAGTGCAGGAGTTACCGCTGGGAGAATTCATATCAGCATTTGTATCTTTTGATCCATAAATGTAGGAGTTACCATTGGGGATGGGAGCAATCATGACGGTCTTTTAATGCACGAGTTTTTGACCGTTGGGAACAAATTCCATTAAGATGACCGAAAATTCTTCGGTGGGTACGAGACGATTTCATTCCGAATCGTTGAATACCCGCTCCCAAAATATGTTTTATCTTTATTTTCCCCAGGGGTTCCCAACACCCCCTTGACCACGTCATTCCACAACCCATTTCTTGAATAGAGCTTTTTTTTGGGTAGTAAAATGAAACTCATCCCCAAAATATTATTGAAAGAGGTTTGAACCCTGGTTGGGTGCATTTCACATGACCTATTTTCCATCTAAGTAAGGCCCTTAATGTCCTAAACCTTTGAAATGTATAGAAAGAGAACATATTATAAACCAATATATTTTCCATCTCTATTTCCGAGGTTAGGACTTTTCAAGGAAAAGACTCTCAGTTGTATCTTTCTCCAAGAGCATCAAAACCATTAAAAGTCTTTTTAATTTCTAATAAAATAAGCTATAATAGATTAGCGAGGCTATGGAAGGAAGAGGAAATATGTTTTATCATCATGAAGTTTAGCCATCAACATCAATATCATCTTCAGTTATGACAATCGCTGAAGATATGGCCATAAAAGCCTATGGGTTTAGTTTAAACGAATTGATACACGACATTAATTTCAATTATTGTTCTAGTGTAATACATATAAAGGCTAAATCCGGAGTTTCTCATTACATCATATTGCTTCATTGAGATTCTAAGCAAAACACATCATCCAATATTTTTTTTTGGGTATAATGCTAGTATTGCTTATGTTCGCTAGGCTAATGACCAAAATGATGAAGTTTCAGAATTTCATGATGAGGCTTTTGTGATGACTACGTAGATGATGAGATTAAATCTTTTGGGCTGGACAAAGGTGGAAGGAAAGTTTTACCCTTTAATACAACGGAGGTTTCACCATTTGCAAAACAACTTCAAATGGGTTTTTTATTGCCTGCAATAGTTTAACACAAAACCTCAAACTCATCCATTTACATCACCGTCAGGGTGGTTTCTGTTTGAAGTAATTCTTCAGTTATTTGTTTGAAGTAATTAAGGATTTCTTTCGTTCTCCGTTCACATCACTTTTATGTTTTACATTATTTTCAATGTTTTTTATTTTTGATGTTAAGAGACAATTGGCCGTGTGAGTTTTGTGGTTTCTTTGTTTTTTATTTATTAGAGATCGTTGATCATGTGAGTTTGTGGATTATATGATTGTTTATTTTGCAGAGATCATCTGTGAGTTTTTTGGGTTCAATAATTTTTATTTTGTAGAGATAGTTGGTTGTATGAGTTATTCATTGTTGTTGGTTTTTTACAATTTTTTGAAGTTATTCATAAATTAATGTGGGTAGGGAGGTGTTTGTAAAAAAATCAAAATTGATTTGATTTTCTTTTTTAAAATTATGAGTTAATTGGAGGTAGATGAGGAGGTATTTGAAAAATAAATAAATTGAAGTGGTTACTTAGATTTTTTTCAAACTTATGGTACAAAATAATAATTTAATAACTTAACGAACTTTTTGAACACAATTTATCAAAAGAAAGATAATTAGGTACGAATTGCAGTATATTAGATAACGCGACCTGGTATATAAATAAGGAGGTAATTGGACAGTTGTGTCATTGTACATAAATAGATAGTGTATTTGTTTTCTCAGTTTATAATAGATATATTGACCATATGATATTATTTTAGAAAAAATTAATGATAGACGTCACCCTATTTCATATCACCCTTTTATCACCTTTATATATATATATATATATATATATATATATATATGTGTGTGTGTGTGTGTGTGTGTGTATTGGTTTTCTTGAATAGAAGATAAAGAAAAATTAACTAGGATAGAAAATTCAATTCAATGGTACACGTAGGCATACACCTAAAAGGTGATAAAAAATGATACCAAAAGGGTGATGTTTAGGCCTTGTTTGGTTTGCAAATATATTTTCTATTTGTTGTTTTCAAAATATATTTTCAAAATGATTTTCATATTCTTTTTCAATATTTTCAGAAAATATGGAAAATGTCGATATCACGCTCTCCAATATAGCAGTATTTTCATTTTATTTTCTAGAAAATTATTTTCATTTTCTCTAGCCAAACACGTTTTTATTTTCGAAAATATAGAGAACGAAACAAAAAATACCCATTATTATCACGAACCAAACGGGACCTTATTATTACTCTTTTGGAAATTGGTCCATCTAATATTGGATGTATAAATATTCTAACTAACCAATTATATGATGACATATATTTTATATATTAAAATCAAATAAATTAATTATACTAACTTTTTTTTCCTTTCCAAATTAGATGTTGTTTTTAGTTTATACATAATTTTTAAGTAATTATTATATTTTAAAATAACAATTTAACCCTTAATAATTTAATACATTTAAAAAAATTACAAAACTAATTAAAACCTTTGAAAATATGAAAGATAGAAAAATAGTTTTGGAAATATTAAATGACTCAAGATAAAAGATTATAAAATTGACATTTAATATGGAAAGGAAGGATTACCTTACTCATCTAATGACTCATGTATTCTTATTTAAATTTATGAAGGTAAATATAAATATTAAATCATCTAAACTGGATAAAAAATTGATACCCTTGTTTTTCTAATTTCTAGTATAAAAATCATTCAGAATTACATAAGTAAAAGCTATTTTGAACTAAGTCGACTATCCACGTTTAACCACCTCAGTTGGTCTAGTGGTTAGACTGTTCCACATCTTAAGACTATGAAACTCTTTCCCTCTCTTCCTCTCTTCCTCCTTCTCCAAAAACCCTCTCCAGATTTTATCTTTTGAATCTGTAGAAATTAGTTCTTGTGACTCCCCCTTTGAAACTCACAGTCACTCAACTAAAACCCCTTTTCCTTTTTTCCTCTTTCTCCCCTTCTCTCTCGCCCTCACCATGAATTTTTACTCCTCAAACCACCCATATGCAAAAGCTGGAAATCTTGTGATTTCTTCGGATTCGAACTCCAAGTACAAAAATATTAAGGAATACAAATTGATAGTTAAGCTCTGTCTTAGAGAGGAAATCAATTTTATGTTCATCAAGAATCATATTAAAAAATTTTGGGCTTTAAAGTAACAAATTGATATAGAAAAGCTTGGTTCAAACGAATACATACTAAAATTCAAGAACGAAGAAGATTGCAACAAAGTATGGTCTTAGAGGCCATGGACAGTAATGGGAAAGCACTTCTCGATTAACAAATTCACCGCAAATCTTCTAACTCTTAAATGTATTGAAAAGCTCATGTTACATTTTGGGAAGGTTCACAACATTGAACTACCAGAATCAGAAATTATTGATGAAAAATCTATTACTCGTATTCAAGTTGATTGGGATCTAAAAAACCCAATAATTGCGGGTATTAATTACTGTGAAGATGAGATTACACAAACCTAGATTAACTTCTGCTATGAGAATATTGGCCAAGTATGTTACAATTGTGGCCTCTTTGAACATGAAGAAAAGGATTGTAAGAACAAACGAGTTGACCCAAAAATTGGTAGTTGGGTTAAACTCTCGACTCGAGGCCCATCTAAATCATCTTTATTTTACAAATCTTGAAACAATTCTATTTCTGGAAAACCCTCTGAAACTGTTAGGAAGACATTCAAATCGAGTTGGAACCGGACCTCTGTAAAATCTAACTCGGTGGTGACTAAATCACCCAGACCCAACTCGATGAATTCAGCTAGCACGATTCTCAACAATAGTACTACCAAGGGGAGTACGAGTGCTGAAGGGCACATTTGTTCAAAATTATTTGAATTTAGTGCTGGTAATGGTACTCGACAAGAGAGAGGAAAAAAACAAATTCAGTACGAGGTAGTTGATATGAACACTAATGCTAAAGAAGATAAGTTAAAAAAATTGGAATTATTAAAAAAGAAAGAGAAAGAATTTGCTGACCTAGCAGGACAGATGGCAAATAAATTCTCTTCAACTCCAAGCCCGAGTAATGAAATAGTATGTGGGTCTATTCCTAGCCCAACCCATAATATTTTACTTAGGCCCAATGCTATTGACCCAAAGGTGATTTTCTCACCAAAAATCTGCTCAGCCTCACCCAACCTCTACCAAACTGAAACTACTAGCCCAAACAAACTCTCTCATTCCCCAGTCCCACTCTCTTCTCCATTTACGCCTAAACCTAACCTTAACCCCCTCAACATTACAGACAACCCTTCAACCTCAAACTCCTAAATCCGTAACAACCTTACCAACAACAAATCGACTGCTAACCTTATCAATACTAAACCTGGTTACAATATCAAAGGTACTCGTACCCAATTAGAAAATCAAAACCTCTTGGCAAAAACTCTAGAGCTTTCTTGTCGGGTAAAAATAGAGAAAAACAATTGTGGGATGCGAGAAATTGTAAGAAAAGTTTGGGTATTGAATCTAAAGAGCTTAATCAAGTTGTGAAAGAAGGTAATGAAGAAAATTGGAAAGATATCAAAGAATCTACTAATATGGTTTGCAGAAATGTCCTAAATCAATCCCACGATGAGATATGATACACCTTTCCTGGAACTACCAAGGGATTGGCACACCCTTGGCGGTCCAGACCCTCATCGATATTGGGAGGAGATATCGACCGGAGGTAATTTTCCAATCTGAAACTAAAAATCAATTATATGTTATTAGTAATTTGGCCAATACTCTACATATGTATCTTGTAGAATCAGTTGACCCATGTGGGATTGGTGGGGGTTTGGCCCTATTTAGTAAATATAAAGACAATATTAAAGTGATTAGAAAGGATATTAATTATATACAGTGTGAAATTACGGATGTAAGAGGTTTTACTTCTTATACTACTTTCGTTTATGATTCCCCTCATGAACAGGAAAAGTCTAAATCTCTAGAAAAACTGAATCTCTGCGACCCTAATAATAATTTTGCTTGGAATTATGTGGGTGATTTGAACAATCATAGATTCATAAGTGAAAAAATTGGTGGTGATATTATAATTACTAAAAGTATGGAGGACTTCAACTCTTTTATTTGTAATAATAAACTAAACCAAGCTATTAATAAAGGTGTTTCTTTCTCTTGGTCCAATAGAAGAGATGGTGAAAAATATATTAAAATCTTACTAGATAGATGCATGTATAACAATGAGTGGGATAATACCTACCCTGATGCCTGGGTTACATTACTTCTAGCCATAGGGTCCGATCATAGTCCCCTACTGCTCAATTTGAATGAAGATTCAAAGCCTTCATTTAAAAGATTTTATTTTAAATTTTTTTGGATGGATGAAAGAGGTTGTTATGAAATTATAAAGAATGTATGGAACTCTAGAAAATCTATGCATACTATTACCAAAAATAAATTATGCACTAACCTAAACATGTGTAAAAGGCTTTTGATTGTTTGGAATAAAAGGAAATTTAACAATAGTAGAAAAAAATTGAACAATTGATGAAAAAATTGGAAACTCTCACTAATTCCACTAATCTGTTTGATAATGAAAGAGGCGATTATAATAAGATTGTGAAATATATTGAACTTATTCGGAAAAGAGAGGAAGACTTTTAGGCCTCTAGATCTCGTATTACTTGGCTTAAATGTGGTGATAAAAACACAACATTTTCTCATGCGGCTACTAAAGAAAAAAGAAAAATTAATAAGATTAGTAGAATACAAAATGATGAAAGTATGTGGCTTACAGAGGATAATGATATTAATACAAATATACTCACTTACTTTAATAATGTTTTTAGTTCGGTGGGTTATAGAGATTTTGAAAACATTCTTGATATTATTAAACCTTTGATAATTCAGAACATGAACTCGGCTTTATTAAAACCTATTACTATCATTGAAATTGAAGAGGCTATTAATAAGTAGGGTCTAGTAAGGCACCAGGCCCTGATGGTTACCCTGAATTCTTCTATAGAAACATTGGAACGTCATTAAACTTGAAGTTATTATAATAATAAATAATTTCTGGTATAATAACGAAAGTCTTGAGTTGATAAACCATACTTATATTTCACTTATACCTAAAATGGATAACCCTGCTACTATTAAGCATTTTAGACCTATTAGTGTGTCAAAATTTGTTTATAAAATCATTCTGTGTATCTTATTTAATCGCCTCCAACCCCTTATGAATCATATCATAGAGGAAAATCAGTCGACTTTTGTTCCAAGTAGACACATTCAAGAAAATTCTATGATTGTGCAGGAGATTTGTAACTATATTAATAATGAAAAAGATACAATGAAGTACAATATGATTATAAAAGCATACATACAAAAAGCTTATGAATTTGTTGAGTAGGACTTCCTTTATAGTCTTATGCTTAAACTGGGATTTAGTAAAAAAAGGTGTGACCTCATACTTAATTGTGTTACATAAGTTTCTTACTCTGTCCTTATTAATGGGAAACCCCACTCCCTTATTAAACCTACAAGGGGTATTAGACAGGGTGACCCCCTATCCCCCCTACTTTTTTTGAACAATAACCCAAACCCTCTCAGCTTTGGTTAATAATAAAGTTGAGCTTGGACTTCTGGAAGGAATTTCTATTGCTAGAAACTGTCCTAAACTCACACACCTTTTAGTTGCTGATGATAGCATGTTCTTCCTCAGAGCTAATTTGGAGGATATTATGTTAGCCTCACCTTGTTTTTATTCCCGTTTTAATATTCGACAAATCATCATTTACACTAAAATTCATTTTGGTATCACTTAAGATGTTTTTCCAAAACCCCTCATTAGAATAGTTGTGTTTTACTTCATTAATCTTAGCTTGGTTCTCCAAAGAGCAGCTCCGCGGTACACCGGACGAGTGACGCGGTACACCGCAATATCACGGACCAGAAGCACGGTGCACAGGATAGCCCGTCAGTATACTCAAAAATGTGCACGGTACACCGGACCTTTGTCGCGGTACACCGGACCACGGCACGGACCAGGGTTGCGGTACAACAGATAGTCCGACCAGTAAGCTCGAAAATAAGTCGAACAGCTCCGCGGTGCACCGGACCATATCCGCGGTACACCGCACGAGAGGGTTTCAGCACTATTACTAGAGGACAAAGCTTATATCCGTTGGAGTTAAAATAGATCCGTTAGAGAAGAGCCTTATGACCGTTGGACCAAGATTTCAGCTATAAAATGGAGCTCATTCAAGACACAACCCAAGCCTTCCATCTACCAATCTTAAGAGCAATTAATTCTATCATTCAAGGAGGTTTCAAAGGAGCATTCAAGTCATATTTATTGTGAAGCTAATTAGTTCTTATCTACTCATTTAGGAGTTTAGTTACAAAGCTTTTATAAGCACCCCTAAACACTTTTCCCTTTCCTCTTAGTTCTTGTAATAGATTAAGAGAGTAGTGTGAGCATAGGTTTATGCTTGGTTCCTTGTGTTGGTGATAACACAAGTGTATTTCCTTCAAAGGGTTTTTGAAGTGGTTGTAAGGGTTTGTATCTCACCCGGTTAAGAGTTACGAAGATTAGTTGAGAATCTTGCAAATCCTAAGGAGGCTTCCTTAGGTAGTGGATGTAGGGAAACCGAACCACTATACATCGTTGTGTATCGTATTCTATCTCTACACTCTTTATATTTCCGCACTCTATATGCTTGATAAAATGCCTACTTGAATAGTTTGATATTATTATCTATTAGGATTATCTAGTTTTATACTATTTAGTTTGCTAATACAATAGGATTCAAATTAGCTTTTAATTTTATTTACTTGAAATAAAATTAGCCGATTAATTTCTATTGTCCTATTCAACCCCCCTTCTAGGACGCATATAGTATATCAATTGGTATCAGAGCCTAGCTCTATTGTACTTAATCGTTTCTAGAGTTAATACGATATGGATTCTAATCAACCGGAAGGTTCATGTTCTACTAGACCTCCGCTTTTTGTAGGAAAAGACTACTTTGGATGGAAAAAGAAAATGGAGATTCACGTGAAAGGAATCGATTACTCTTTATGGATGGCTATCAAAAAGGGTCCTTATATTCCTTATGTTGCCGGAAGTACAACGGAGGTAAAAGATGAAGATGATTACAATGATCAAGACATAGCTAAACTTACCAAAAACAACAAAGCTATGAACATCCTCATCAATGGATTAAGTGTCACGGAATATGCTAGAGTTAGTGAATGCAATTCCGCTCATGAAATGTGGCAACTCTTGGAGCTCTCTTATCAAGGAACGGAGGATATAAAAGAAACCAAAATTGGTCTCTTTATCACTAAGTATGAGCTTTTTCGTATGGAGCCCGATGAAGCCTTAAATGCTATGCATCAAAGATTTTCTAACATTGTTAACACCTTAAAGACTCTTGGTCAAGAGTACACCAACAAAGAACAATGCCGAAAAATCTTATTTGCTCTTCCAAGGAAATACAAGACAAAGATCAACTCCATAAGAGACACTAAAGATCTTTCAAAGACGACGGTTCATGAACTCATTTGCAACCTCATGACGGAAGAACTTGTGCTTGAAGAAGAAAAGATAAGAGATGATGAGGAGAAGAAAATTAAGAAATCTATTGCCTTCCATGCCATGAGTACTAAGTTGAAAGAACGAAAAGAAAGGAAAGAAAGTGAAGAAGAAAACTCTCATGAAGAAGAAACTAGTGAAGATGAAGGAGTGGCTATGTTGGCTAGAGACATGAAAAAATTCATGAGATATAAACGATTTTCCAAGAAAGGAAGTTCTTCCACACCCTATAAGAAAAATGATAGAGCTATCAAACAAGATGAACCCACTTGCTATCATTGCAAGAAAGTTGGTCATATCAAAACCTATTGTCCTCTTCTTCAAAAGGAGAAACCAAAAAGAGCAATGCATGCTAATATCACTTGGGATACTCAAAATTCGGATGAAGAAGAAAGTGATAGCGAAAACGTCAATCTTGTTGCCTTTATGGGAAAACTTGAGAATGATGAAGATACTTCTTCGGATGATGATACCGGTACTACTCACTTTGCCTTTATGGCAAATCATGATGAGGTAACTCCAAAATCTAAACTCTCTTTAACTAATGATGATGCTAGTGAACAAGATATTCATGAGGCATTTGATTCTCTTTATAATGATTTTTTAAATTCTATTGAAACAAACAAAGTTTTAACAAAAGATTTAGAATTTGAGAAAAATAGAACTAAAGAGGTTTTGAAAGCTTTGGAAGATTGTCAAAATCTTTGTGATGAATGTATAGATGATAATGAGAAACTTCATCTTATTGAGAAAAATCTTTTGGAAGAAAAAGCTTTGTTAGAGAAAAAGATTGTTGATCAAAATGCCATTATTTTAAAATTTACTAGTGGGCAAGAAAACTTGGATTTAATTTTAGGTTCTCAAAGAATGGCTTGTGAAAAAAGTGGTGTTGGATATGATCCATTCACTCACCAAAAACCTTTGAAAAATGTCTTTGTAAAATCCAAAATTTCAAATGAAATCCCATCTTCTTCAAAATCATCTATCACTTGCACCTATTGTGAAAAACTTGGTCATGATGCATCTCATTGTTACTATCGTAAATTATTGGATTTGGGATCTCTTGTGCCAATTTGGAAAAGGCCTAAATGGGTCTTAAAAAGGAAATCCACTAACCCTCATGGACCCAATCCAAATTGGGTACCTAAAGCTTAAATTATTTCTTATGTAGGGATTGAGCATCAAGAAGCAAAATATATGGCTACTTGATAGTGGATGCTCAAGACACATGACCGGGAATCCTTCATTATTTACACGTTTATATAAAACAAAAGGTGATAAAGTTACTTTTGCCGACAACACTAAGAAACGCGTTTTGGGTAAAGGTAACATTGGTAATTTGAATTCCTTACTTATCTCTAATGTGTTACTTGTTGAGGGTCTCTCTTTTAACTTGCTTAGTATTAGTCAACTTTGTGATGTTGGGTTTAGTGTTAAATTTGAAGCATCTAGATGTGTTGTTTTTAAAAATGATGAGTTAGATACTATGTTTATTGCAAAAAGATCGGATAATGTCTTTGTTGTTGATCTTGAAAGTCTTATGACTTCTCATATTAAATGCTTATCCGTGGTAAATGATAGTTGGCTTTGGCATAGACGTTTAGGGCATGCTAGCATGGATTTGATTTCAAAATTATCTAGAAAAAATCTTGTTGTTGGTTTGCCTATTCATAAATTTGATAAAGATAAATTGTGTGATGCATGTCAACTTGGTAAACAACATCGTTCATCTTTTAAATCCATAAATAAGGTCATCACCGTTAGGCCACTTCAATTATTGCATATGGATCTTTTTGGTCCCGTTGATGTCACTAGTCTAGGAGGTTCTAGATATGTATTTGTTGTTGTTGATGATTACACTAGATTCACATGGGTGATGTTCCTTGCTTTGAAAAGTGATGCCTTCAATGAATTTGCAAAACTTTGTAGAAAGGTGCAAAATGAGAAAGGCTACTCTATTACATGCATTCGTAGTGATAATGGTAGTGAATATGTGAATTCTCCTTTTGTGCATTTTTGTGATGAATTTGGGATTGAGCATAATTTTTCGGCTCCTAGAACTCCCCAACAAAATGGGGTAGTGGAAAGGAAAAACCGAACTCTACAAGAAATGGCTAGAACAATGCTAAAAGAACATAGCTTGCCTACATACTTTTGGGGTGAAGCCGTTCATACGGCTTGTTATGTGTTAAATAGAGTTCTAATTAGACCCCTTATTAAGAAAACCCCTTATGAGCTTTGGAATGGTAGACCACCAACCATTGCTTATTTTCGTGTTTTTGGGTGCAAATGTTTTATCTTAAACACTAGGGACTATTTGGGAAAATTTGATGCTAAATCGGATGAAGGTATTTTTCTTGGTTATTCCACTAAGGGAAAAGCCTATCGCATTTTCAACAAACGTACTCGTACTATTGAGGAATCTATGCACGTTGACTTTGATGAGACAAATCCTTTTAATATCAAGAAAGTAGTAGATGTTGAATTACATGAAGATGCTCCACAAGATAAATCCTTAGAATCTCCTACTCAAGAAATAAAGTCTCATGATGAATCTCCTAAGGAAAATGATCAAATGCTAAATGAAGCTAGTACGGATTTACCAAAGTGTTGGAAACATATCAAAGATCACCCAAGTGAATTAATTCTAGGTGATCCAAAAGAAGGTGTTACCACTCGCTCTCGTATTATTGCTCTATGTGCTCATCAAGCATTCTTATCTCAAATTGAGCCCAAGAATATTAAAGAAGCATTGTTAGATGATCATTGGATTAACGCTATGCATGAAGAATTAAATCAATTTGAGCGTAGTAAAGTTTGGACATTAATGGAGAAACCAATTGGCCCTACTATCATTGGCACTAAGTGGATATTTCGCAACAAGCTAGATGACACCGGTATAATCACTAGAAATAAAGCAAGGTTAGTTGCTCAAGGATACAATCAAGAGGAAGGTATTGATTTCGATGAAACTTTTGCTCCCGTAGCTAGACTTGAATCTATTCGTATGCTACTTGCTTTTGCTTGCTATATGAATTTTAAACTTTACCAAATGGATGTCAAAAGTGCTTTTTTAAATGGTTTTATAGACGAGGAAGTTTTTGTTAAACAACCTCCGGGTTTTGAGGATCCAAAATTTCCAAATCATGTTTTTAAACTTTCAAAGGCTTTATATGGTTTAAAACAAGCTCCTCGTGCTTGGTATGAACGATTAAGCAAATTTTTATTAGATGATGGTTTTAAAAGAGGAAAAATTGACTCCACTTTATTTATAAAAAGGTCTTCAAAAGATATCCTTCTTGTTCAAATTTATGTGGATGATATTATATTTGGTGCTACTAATGAAAATCTTTGTGAGAATTTTTCTAAAAGAATGCATAAGGAATTTGAGATGAGCATGATGGGAGAATTAAATTACTTTCTTGGACTTCAAATCAAGCAAATGAAAGATGGTATCTTTGCCAATCAAGCCAAATACACAAGAGAATTGATCAAAAAATTTGGACTTGAAGATGCAAAGGAAATTGGAACTCCAATGAGCACATCCACAAAATTAGACAAAGATGAAGATGGTAAGGATGTTGATGAGAAACTATATCGAGGTATGATTGGTAGCTTACTTTATTTAACCGCTTCTAGACCCGATATTATGTTCCCCGTGTGTCTTTGTGCTAGATTTCAATCTTCTCCTAAAGAAACCCATCTTAGTGCCGTTAAGCGTATTTTTAGGTATTTGAAAGGAACCCTTAGTCTAGGACTTTGGTACCCAAGATTTACCTCTTTTGAGCTAATAGGTTATTCGGATGCCGATTATGCCGGTTGTAGACTTGATAGGAAGAGTACTAGTGGTAGTTGCCAATTCTTAGGTCAATCCCTTGTTTCATGGTCTAGTAGAAAACAAAATAGTGTTGCTTTATCCACGGCCGAAGCCGAATATGTTGCGGCCGGAAATTGTGTGACTCAAATTCTTTGGATGAAACAAACCTTACTAGATTTTGGCCTAAAATATGATCGTGTTCCCATTCGTTGTGATAACACTAGTGCTATCAATCTTACCAAAAATCCTATTCAACACTCTCGAACGAAACACATAGAAATCCGTCATCATTTTATCCGAGATCACACTCAAAAAGGGGATATAGTACTTGAATTTGTCACCTCCGAAAATCAACTAGCCGATATCTTTACTAAACCTCTACCCCAAGATCTCTTTGAGAAAATTCGTTGTGAGATTGGCATGCAAATTCTCTAACCTAAGTATCTTGCCATTGTTGTTTAGTACTTTATGTGTATATTCTCTTGTTGCTAATATTTTCTTGATTTTATAGGTTCTTTGAAGCTTCTAATTGTTATCCATTTTTTCCTTGGTCCTTGTTTTTTACTCAAAATGTGTTTTTGACCCCTTTATATTTTCAAAATCGTATCATTTGTTCTTTTTGTTGTTGACAAAGGGGGAGAAATTTTAGTTAAACTTTTTCAAATGCATTTTGTGAGGGGGAGTTTTTATAAAAACTCTAGTGATTAGGTTGAGGGGGAGTTTTTGATCAAAACTAAATCTTAGGCATCTTCAAAAGTTTATGATTTGTCAAACATCAAAAAGGGGGAGATTGTTAGCCTCACCTTGTTTTTATTCCCGTTTTAATATTCGACAAATCATCATTTACACTAAAATTCATTTTGGTATCACTTAAGATGTTTTTCCAAAACCCCTCATTAGAATAGTTGTGTTTTACTTCATTAATCTTAGCTTGGTTCTCCAAAGAGCAGCTCCGCGGTACACCGGACGAGTGACGCGGTACACCGCAATATCACGGACCAGAAGCACGGTGCACAGGATAGCCCGTCAGTATACTAAAAAATGTGCACGGTACACCGGACCTTTGTCGCGGTACACCGGACCACGGCACGGACCAGGGTTGCGGTACAACAGATAGTCCGACCAGTAAGCTCGAAAATAAGTCGAACAGCTCCGCGGTACACCGCACGAGAGGGTTTCAGCACTATTACTAGAGGACAAAGCTTATATCCGTTGGAGTTAAAATAGATCCGTTAGAGAAGAGCCTTATGACCGTTGGACCAAGATTTCAGCTATAAAATGGAGCTCATTCAAGACACAACCCAAGCCTTCCATCTACCAATCTTAAGAGCAATTAATTCTATCATTCAAGGAGGTTTCAAAGGAGCATTCAAGTCATATTTATTGTGAAGCTAATTAGTTCTTATCTACTCATTTAGGAGTTTAGTTACAAAGCTTTTATAAGCACCCCTAAACACTTTTCCCTTTCCTCTTAGTTCTTGTAATAGATTAAGAGAGTAGTGTGAGCATAGGTTTATGCTTGGTTCCTTGTGTTGGTGATAACACAAGTGTATTTCCTTCAAAGGGTTTTTGAAGTGGTTGTAAGGGTTTGTATCTCACCCGGTTAAGAGTTACGAAGATTAGTTGAGAATCTTGCAAATCCTAAGGAGGCTTCCTTAGGTAGTGGATGTAGGGAAACCGAACCACTATACATCGTTGTGTATCGTATTCTATCTCTACACTCTTTATATTTCCGCACTCTATATGCTTGATAAAATGCCTACTTGAATAGTTTGATATTATTGTCTATTAGGATTATCTAGTTTTATACTATTTAGTTTGCTAATACAATAGGATTCAAATTAGCTTTTAATTTTATTTACTTGAAATAAAATTAGCCGATTAATTTCTATTGTCCTATTCAACCCCCCTTCTAGGACGCATATAGTATATCATATTAATAGTTTCAATGAAATCATTAATAAATATGCCTTAGCCACTAGTTTAACACTTCTTAATAAGTGTGGTGTTAAATTTAGCAGTAATACCCCTCATTACATTCAAAAATTGCATGCCTCCAATGTTAATATGGAAATTACTATTAACTTGGGGACTTATTTTGTATTACCCACTGAGTGGAGTAGATCCAAGATTAGAGACCTCAACTTACTAGTAGTGAAAGTAATAAAAAAATTGATAATTGGAAAAATCTTTTCCTAAGTGACGTTGGTAAAGATATCTTATGAAGCGGTTTTACAAAGTATTCCTAATTACTACATGTCCTCTTACTTACTAACTTTAAAGATTTGCGAACCTATTTCTTCCATAATTGCAAAATTTTGGTGGGGATCAAAAGGTAAGAAAAAATACACTAGGGTAATTGGAATTCTCTTACCAGTAGTAAATATAAAGGTGGCCTTGGCTTTAGAAAATTACACCTTATGAATTTAGCTATGCTTGGTAAACAACCGGAAGTGTTATGTCTAATACTAATTCCCTCCTCCATAAAGTGTTAAAAGGAAAGTATTTTCTTGATTCAAACTTTCTTCAAGCTAAAATTGGATACTCTCCCTCTTGGGGATGGAGAAGTCTTTTAACAGGGAGAGATTTTATTATTAAACACCTCAAATGGAGGATTGGAGATGGTACTAGAATAAATCTCCACACTCATAATTGGATTCATAACAGTAAAGACATCATCCCTCGCTTTAATAAAAATATCCAATGGGTTAGTGATTTAATTGCTGAGAATACTAGAAATTGGAATATTAATATTATTAAAGATAATTACTATGATGATATCTGTAATAAATTTTTTTAACATTTTTATCCCTCTCATACCGCTGTATGATACATGCTATTGGGATTTAAACCCAAATGGTAACTATAGCGTTAAAATAGCTTATCATTTCCTCAAGGAGGAGCAAGATAAGAAAGAGAGTATACATAGTATTACAATACCATCCTCCTCGCACAATATTGACCCTAAAGTGTGATAAATTATCTGGAATCTTAAAATCCCTCAGAAAATAAAAAGTTTCATGTAGAGGGCAGTTAAAAATTTGTTACCTACTAATGAGAATTTATTATTTAGAAAAGAAAAGGATACAAGTATTTGTACAATATGTAATGAAAAAACTGAAACATTGGAGCATATTCTTTTTTATTTCCCATGGGCCACGACCACTTCGTTGACTTCTAACCTTACTTTGAGAACAAGCAACCAGTGTACCTCCAATCTGGACACTTGGATGGCTAAACTCCATAGTAAAAATGAACAACTTAAAATTCCTTATTTAGGGGAACAAGTTGCTATTATTATCTGGCATATCTGGAAAGAAAGAAATCGTTTTGTGTTTAATAATATAAAACCATGCCCACTTTCTACTTGTACTAAAGCGCAAGTACTTTGGACATAACATTTTACTATACTAAAACCCAAGGATGATAATATATATCTGAGGGGAAAAAAATACTCAATTGAGTATATGATATAAAGAGTTAGAAAATCAATATCCTAAGGATGATTTACGTTATCTGAAGGATATTACTAATCAAGCTAAAAGTTCCAAGAGTATTAATACAGGTAATACCATTTCACTCAATATGAAGAACAAGTTAGTTAATCAAAATTTCAATCCGAATAACTCTAATGCAAATACTAGTATAGTACTGTATATTGGGAACCGCCCCCAAAAAATTGGTATAAAATTAATTGTGATGCTTCTTACAAAATTTCTAATTCCTCTATTGTATGTATTGCTAGGAATTCTTGTGGTAAAGTTATTAAATATAGTCCTTGGAGAATAGGAGCTGAGAATTACATGGAGGGTGAAGCTTTGGTGTTAGAGATATGACCCAATTATCTTTAGTAAGGTCTGTCCCATTAGTTTAATAACCCTAGTTCCCTGACTTCCCTATATATACACATGTAGTATGTATTATTATTCACACCCTTTAGAATACAATTCTCCTTGTAATATCTCAATTATTATAGTGAAACTCTCTTCTTTTCCCGTGGTTTTTTCCCGTCTTGGGTTTCCACGTAAATCTTGTGTCTATTACTAACTTGTGTGTTTATTCATTCGATCCTATTCTAACAAATTGGTATCAGAGCTTAGGCTTATCTTGCACAACAAGTTACGTAATTTTTTTACACAAGAATCGAGTATTCAAGAATTACTGGAGAATCACCAACCCATAAAACCCTATTTTCGTTTTTATTTATTTAGCTTTATTTTCTGCTTCAAAAAAACTAGGGTTTCGAAAATTCGAAATTCTATCTCTTGATCTCGACGTTTTTGGAAAAATTAGATAATCAACGATTGTTCTAATCGTTATTTCGAACCAAACGACACAAATATCACTAAGTTGCGTGTAGCATAGAAGACGTTTGGATCATCAAGGGTTTTTTCGAATTATTTGATTAATTCCTGTCGAAAATCCTTTGAGTTTCGGAAGGAATTTGTTTCGCAGATCTCTACTATTCGAGAAGACGATCAAATTGGCACCTTGTTCGTCGTTTTTGGTGCCGAATCAAGCAGGATATAAGCAGGTCAAGTTTATGCTTTGGGTCTGAAATTTTTGCAGCAAACGGGTGAAGAAGAAGGATCCAGCTGCTATTAGAAAAAAGGAAAAATCAATTAGCGCTGCTTCTGCTTTATAGAAAACAGTCTCATCCCAAACTGCCCCTATAATTAACGATTAAAAAAAAAGAAATTAGAAAAAAACAAAACAAAAACTAATAAATACACGCGCGCGTCCGTGAATTTTTTTTAAAATTGTCATAACTAATTCTAAAAAAATCAAAAATTTATATATTTGGATAAAGCAAATTAATATTTACGTCTATGATTTTTTTTCAAATTTTTTTGAATTTCTTGATTTTTTTGAATTTTTTGATTCGCAGATACGGAATTCCATGTTTTGAAATACTAAATTCACTGTTTAAAACATGGAATTTCATGTTTTATACATGGAATTTCGTGTCTGCAGAAAAAAAATCAAAAAAATCATAGACGTAAATATTAACTTACTTTATCCAAAAATGCAAATTTTTTAATTTTCTGATTTTTTTTGAATTAATTATGACGATTTAAAAAAAAATTCACGGACGCGCGCGTGTGATGAAATTAGTAGTAGGTTGTAGTTGTGGTGGTGGTGGTGGTGGTGGTGGTGGTGGAAATACCCTATTATTTGTTTAATATTTAAAAATAAATATTGTATTAAAAATAAAATAATATATTTAATAATAACGATAGTAGTAAAGGTATTAAAAATATAAAAGGGATGTTTTCAATAAATAATTATTCTATTAGGCATTTTTTTATTAAATAAATAATTGAAGGCTTAAAAAAACTATTAGGCTACTCTATGAGGCATTTATCTCTAATTACCCCTAATTTTAATATAGTAATATATTATATTGATATATCATATTACTGTATTAATATATTATTATTTCATTATTACTTTGACTAGCCTCCATTTGATCAGTCAGCGTTGACTTTGACCGAGTGGCGTTGACTTTGACCGGTATGCGTTGACTTTTTTACACAACCTACCCTGAGGTTTTTCGACGTTCCAGATCCGATTTCGAGGTCGGTTTTTCCAAATTCTGATTATTTTTGCTAATTTTCTTCTGTTTTTTCACTACTTCGTGATTATACAACCTTAAAATTTGAAATTCCGCTATTGGATCGCAATACGAGATTCTCATTATGGCAAGTTAAGATGAGAGTTGTGCTCGCTCAGATGGATTTGGATGAGGCTCTATTGGGCATTGATAAAATGCCTGCGACTTTATCTGCCGCTGAAAAACAAAGAAAAGATCTTAAAGCTCTATCACAAATTCAACTTCATCTCTCAAATCAGATTTTACAAGACGTTTTAAAAGAAAAATCTGCCGCTGCCTTATTGTTAAAATTAGAGCAATTATGTATGACAAAAAGTCTCACCAGCAAGTTAGCTCTCAAACAACGACTTTATTCTCATCGTTTGGTTGAAGGTACGTCTTTAGAAGATCATATATCTGGTTTTAAAGAAATTGTGTCTGATTTAGAAGCTTTAGAAGTCAAGTATGAAGATGAAGATTTGGCATTAATTTTATTGTGTTCTCTACCTCCATCATATTCAAATTTTAGAGATACAATATTATACAGTCATGAAACCTTATCCGTAGATGAAGTATATGAAGCCTTATATTCAAAGGAAAGGATGAAACACTTGTTGGGTATAACTGAGCTCCACGCAGAAGGCTTGTCCGTACGAGGAAGATCGCATGAGTGGAAATCTGGAGGTGATGAATGGAAAACAAAAAAAATCTGCAACTATTGCAAGAAAAAGGGGCACATAATATCTGAATGTTGGACATTGCAGAATAAGAACAAGAATCCTACTCCAAATCACAACCGATACCCAAATAAAATCGGCGAAACTGATGTCGTACAAAATGATACCGATGGAGAACTTTTAGCTGCGTGTGAAAGTGAACCTAACTCAGGAGAAGAATGGGTTATGGATTCTGGATGCACTTTTCATATGTATCCCAATCGTGATTGGTTTTCTTCATATGAATTACTATCTAAAGGTTCCGTTTTAATGGAAAATAATGCTTCATGCAAAATTATTGGGATTGGTACAATCAGAATTAAGATGTTTGATGGGGTCATAAGAACACTTGGAAATGTAAGACATGTTCCAGAGTTGAAGAGAAATCTTATATCTTTGAGTAGTTTGGATTCAAAAGGGTACACATACACTGGAGAAGGTGGAGTTCTAAAGATTTGCAAAGGAAGTCGTATTGTGATGAAAGGACAAAAGAGGACAGCAGAATTATATGTTTTGCAGGGTTTCACGGTTCTTGGTGATACAAATGTCGTTTCTACTTCATTTTCAAAGGATGATAGGACTAAAATTTGGCATATGCGTCTAGGACATATAAACGAAAGTGGTATGGCTGAACTAAATAGAAGAGGACTCCTCGATGGACAAATTCTGGGAAAACTTCACCCTTGCAAACATTGTGTCTTTGAAACCAAATGGAAGTTCGATTCGAGAAAAACATTTACACCACTAAAGGTACACTTGACTATCTTCATTTAGATCTTTGGGGTCCCTCTAAAATCTCTTCCATGGGAGGCTCTTATTACATGTTGACTATAATTGATGACTTCTCTAGAAAAGTTTGGGTGTTCTTCTTGAAACAAAAGAATGATGCATTGTCAACCTTTAAAGAATGAAAGATTATGATTGAGAAACAAACATGAAAGCAAATAAAACACCTTCATACTAATAGTGGTTTAGAGTTTATCACTACCAAGTTCCGCCCCTTTCTTTGCCAAAGAATTTGCACATATATTAACTTCTCGGTAGGCACAATTTAGCTCAAAACCCCTATGATTGGTTAACATTTCCTTAAACTCCCGTCCAATATTACATGCCCAATTCTTGGATCTACCAGCGCCCTTCACTAGCGCGTGAAGTTCCCCATAATCTGTTTCAATATAAAGCTCCTTACAACCCCGATCTATCGCCCATTTTAATCCGAAGTGTAAGGCTAGGAGTTCTGATCTAAACGCGGATTCCACAACACAAGGTCCCATAAAACCCGCAACAAAATTCCCTTCCCCATCTCTGATTAAACCTCCTATTCCAGCTTTTCTAAGTATAGGATCATAACTCCCATCGATGTTTAGTTTATTTGTTCCTTGGGGTTTAACCCATTTAACTAAGGTGTTCCCCGCTGATCTAATTATCCCTCCATCATACTCCTTGCCCCATGCGAGCACGAAGTCACGAGCCTTATTAATTGTATCCTGAAGAAGTCCATCAATATGTGGAGTGCAAGTAGAACTATTGAAAATGGCTGCATTTCTTCTATACCATATTACTTCTAGAGCTGCTGTAAAGATCATAGACCATTCCAGCCCCTTAATACTACACTTCTTACTTAAATTCACGGATATCCAAGACTTAATAGCATCAACCCCCTGATTTACTGAATTTTCCGAAATTGCAGTTTCAGTCCCTCGGAAATCCAGGAGGGTATGTCGCAAAATTCTTCCAGATTCTCGCTGCAATTCTGAGTTTTCTGAAGACAGTATATCAAGCCCACCGTTCAAGCCCATATTCGCTGGAGTCTGGAGCGGTTCGAAACCTGCTGTCATGGCCTGAATTGTAGATAAATCTGTTGTGGGAAAGGTGGCGGACCTTTACTGACGTGTTCCAGAAGCTTCCCATTAAACCCAACTCCCTCCACAACAGGCTCGGAACCTTGCAGCTGGTGAAGAGGTGCGCCGTATTTTCAGACTTCGTGCCACATATCAAACACTCCTCACAGTCAACTACCCTCCGTTTGAATAAATTAGCAGCGGTGGAGATCCGATTATGCGCAACTCGCCATAGGAATATGCATAACTTTTGTGTAGATTATAGCTTCGAGATACAATCCCACTTAAAGGAAGTATCTGTTATATTATTCTCTAGACACGCGAATCCAGATTTCACGGAGAAATTGCCCGAGGGTTCATGTTTCCACCTTTAATTCAGCCCATTGACACCATTACTAGTTACCACTCCCTCCTTCAGTAAAACCACCCCTGTTATTATCGCCTTACACATGTTGGAATCATTCGCTTTGTTTTCTCTACTTAGCAGCCCCTTCTTGAAATATTTATGCTTAAAGAGGTCTAACCACGCCACCTTAAAGAGGTCTACCCACGCCACCTTATTATCTCGAAGCAACTTCCATCCCAACTTGGCTAGTAACGCCACGTTAAAATTCTGCGCTCCACGAAGACCCAACCCTCCCAACGACTTAGGTTTGCACACTTGATCCCATGCAACCTAATGAATCTTTCAACCTTACTCCGATGAACCCCAAATAAAATCTCTAACAATCTGATCTATCCCATCACAAATATACATAGGAAGTCTCATAACTTGCATTTGGTAAGTCGGAATAGCACATAGAACAGATTGCGCAAGTGTAATTCGACCAGCTAATGACAAGGTCTTTGATTTCCAATCCGCTAACCTCCCTTTCATCCTTCACAATAGGCAACCGCTCCGCTTGAATAGGCGCCCTAGATAGCATCTGAATGAATTACTTAGACAAAAACCACTAATATCCGCCAACTCCATTCGTAACTCCATTGCCACATTTTCTGAGAAATAAATAAGCGATTTTTTTTTGCACTTATCGTTTGACAAGCTTCATTGCAAAACACATTAAGAGTTTCCTGGATTAAATTCACCTGTTGGACAAAGGCTTCACCAAAAAGTATTAAATCATCAGCGAAAAAATTAATGGGAAAGTTTAGGACCTTGTCTACCCATGCTTATCGACTTCCAACTCCCATTATCACATAGCTCTTGGATTAAAAGAGATAACCTTTCCATGCACATAACAAAAATATAAGGGGAGAGAGGGACGCCCTGACGCATACCTCGAGAAGGTTTAAAGGATGGTAGGGGTTCACCATTCAACATGACCTTCATCTCATTATCTGTCATACTTGACATTATAACTGACACCCAACTCGAGGGAAGCCCGAAGTGTGTTATTGTGTCCTCAATGAATTCCCAACGAATTTTATCATACGTCTTGGCAAGGTCGATTTTAATTGCCATAATTCCCTTCTTCCCTTTCAATTGGTGCATTCTGTGATCCACTTCCCAAACAAGAATAATATTATCAGATGTGGATAATCCCGGAAGGAAGCTACTTCGGCAGGGTTCAATTCTTTCAGCTAGTAAAGGCCGCAATCTATCCACCATAACTTTCATAAGAAATTTACACGGTGAGTTAATCAAACTAATAGGACGTAATAAGCTAACCTTTTCTGCATCTGTAACCTTCGGGATGAGGTGTATAAGAGTGCCGTTTAGTTTCGTTGGGACATCTATTATTAAAAATTATGACAAACATTGATTTTTGGAGGATGTATATGACTTAAATTTTATCGTAACTTGGGCCATGAACTCTAATAGTAAAGTGAGAGTAAGTGAGAGTCTGGGTCTTCATGTGGTCACTGTGGAAGTAGATTCGAGGGAGGTAGTAGAGCTAGTCCAAAGGGCGATGGAAGGTAGAGGTCCTGGAGCACGATGGATTAGCCAGGTTCGCCTAATCCTGGATAGGAATAGAGATTTCACTTTGAAGGGCATTTTTAGGGAAGCAAATGTTTGCGCGGATTGGTTGGCTAAGCGAGGCTGGATGAATAACGATGATAGTGTGCATCTTGAGGATCCCCCGGATGGTATTTGGAGTCTTATTACTAAAGACCGAATGGGGGTCAAGAAGCCTAAGGTGGTCTATGATTCAGATTTACTTAATAATGTATTAGAGTAGCGTTTTGTATGTGTAACACGACCCATGTGGTCTCCGTTGTAATGAAAAAAGTATACAAAACACCATCAGTTTAAAAGTCTTTCAAAAGATCAACCATCTCCTTTCCTTTATCCTAAAATATTTGTATTATTACACTTTCCTTTAAGATAATGTGGAAGATGAAGTTACTATCAGTTCCCTTTAAATTCACCGCACAAACATTTTTTACTGGTAAGAGTTCCTTTAAATTCACCCCACAAACATTTTACTAGTAAGACTAAGTTTCCCTTGTTAATAATTTCCCTTTTTATGTTTATGTAAGCTAAAGCTACTATTATATCATCGATAATAGTTTGTGTTTTTTTAGTAGGAGAAAAGTTAGGAATAATGGACTTTAGATAGAGATAGAATGGAATAAATAGAAAAGATGGAACGTGACTAGACATTACAGAATCTGATCCACCATACAACATCTTTCACATATAAAAATGTAACTGAATCTAGAATAACCAATAAAGACTAATCTGTCCTTTTTCATAACACAACAACAAAACATAAAAACACCTTATATACATTTTAAGTATCACTAAATCTCTGTTTCCCTTTCACAATCAAACAATCTGAGTTATTTACACTTTTCATTATTAGTAATTAGTAGCCAAAGCTGAAGTCCCAAAATTAAGTAAAAAGTCTGAATCGGCTTGAAAGTTGATGATATCTGATTACTGCATAAGAACGTAACAATTAAAATAAATTAAAAAAATTTGAAAAATGTATAACATACCTAATAGATTACGAGGCAAAATGTGTCATCAATTCCTCATCGAGAAATTGTTCCCAATCTGGTGAAGTTGGAGCATTAGTGTCAAAATTAAATGGACTATTTAATCTCGCAAAATCTGGAGATAAACTATTAATCGGAGATACAAAAGGAAAATCAATTGGTCTATCTTGTTCAATATGAATTGTATCTTTCCCAGTAATTGATAAATGAATATTCGACTCTTCTGGTCTTATCTGAAGTTCATTTAACTCAACCTGAGGTCTATTCATATCATGATTTGACCCAAATTCAACTGGAGTGAAATAATTATATCCGTTATGTTGTTCCAAATTTGTATACTGAGAATCCGACGGTCCAGATTGAAAAGGAGGAATATGAGGTGGGTAATATAATTCAGAATTTAAAGGAGGTATTAAATCTCCATGGTGTAACAATGGATTATTATAAGGTATTAAAGCAGAACTTGAAGCTACTACTGGTAATAAAGATGGAGTAGAAAGATTTAACTCTCGGTTTTCATCAATATACGGTGTAATTTGTTGATCTAATGAAGTTAATTTCGCACGTTTTTTCTTCCTACCTTGTTTCTTCAGTTTGTCATTTTCACAAACAGGTTGTGAGTGTGACAAATCTTTTGAGGAAACAGATCTTACACCATCATCAACACCTTCAACATCATAATCACTATCACTACTAACCAAAGGTTTCTTCTTACCACCATTATTTCTAGAAGGAGCTTCACTTACACTAGAAGAACCATTCTCACTTAAACTATTTTCTTCTCTTTCCAAAACACTTAACCAAATCGAGCTTTCTTTAGCCGTCATTTTATCCTGTAAACACTTAGATTGACGAACTAACCTCCTTGTTTTCGCAATATCAGGTGACATATGTTTAATCACAGCCGTTAAAACACCAACTTTCCACATCTTTTTCAAATCGTGTGGTTTTTTATACGGAGGTGTTTGAGATTTAGGTAAACCTAATTTTATCCACCAATCTTCATTACCATTAGGCCACCATGGTGGAGGATTACCTTTTTCAAGTGGGTATTTTCTTTGAGGTGGATTACAATGTTGCATTAATGAAGATAAAAGTGAACCTAAAGTTGCATCTTGTAAATCTTGAAGAACACTTTGAGAGTTTTTAAAATTACTGAAATTCTCACCTTTAGTTCGAATTTCAGCTTCGTATTTAAAAACAGCTGCTGGACCGTTTTTATCGAATTTAACTTTTTCTTTCCACCATGCACGTAAATTATCAGATGATCCACTTACTGGTTTACCTTTTTCAGGGATAATACCGTAAACAAATCCTCTAGCTTTGCAAACTTCCATGAGTTTTAACATGTATTTTAATATTCCATCTTGAGCTCTTGACATTTTCTTACGTCTAGCTTGATCTGTAGTTTGTTTAGCTTTTTGTTTTTCTTCAGCTGCAAGTTTTTGCTTTTCTTTGACCCTTTTCAGTTTAACGCGATCTTTCCACATCCTTCTTTCTAAATCTTCAACTTCGATCTCTTCATCACTTACATCTTTATCGGCTATGTTTTCACATCTTATTTCATCAGCTTCGATATCCGAACTGGTATTCATTCCATTACCATTAATTACTTAATGCTTTTAAAATTGAATTCATTTAATGCAAAATAAGCTTAAAGGATGCTCAATCATAATGAAATGGGTCAACGGATATTTCATTAAATCCCAATAAAACCACCCCATTAAAATTCAATTTGAAATTATAGATTTTTTAACTTATCGAATCATGATTTTAAACAAAGCATTTATACAACAAAGATGCAAAGATTAAACAGATAGATATGTAAAGAGAGATAAGAGAAGGGCTGACCTGAGATCAATTCCAATTTCATCCATTACAGCCATAGCCATATGTGAGATGTTCAGATTCTTTTATTTGGGTTTCTATATATTTTCCTAGCTCCTGAAAACATCAAAGGATAACTAAAGAAGGAAAAAGAAAATCATTTGAGAGAGAGAGAGAGAGATTGGGTGATGGGGGCGGCTAAAAGTTCCAGCAAGGGACAAATTGGGTGTGATCCTCCACAATACATCTTGGCTAGGACTGTTTTGGTTGGGAATAACGTAATCAAAGAAAAAAAGAGAAAATAATAGAAAAGAAAAAGAAGAGAAAAGAGAAGAAAATAAATATAAAGGTTAATGACCAATAGCTCTACTTAACATATTTTATTAGAGTATCTTTAGTGGTAAGGGTGTAAATGAATCAAACCGCTCACGAACAGCTTGAACTCGATTCGGAGAAAAACTCGTTCGAGATCGGCTCGAATATAAACAAACTCGAGCTCAAGCTCTAGTTTAAGCTCGATAAGTAAACAAGCCTGTTCGACCTCGTCTCGTGAGGGCAAATCCCATCATTCACTTATAAACATAAAAACAAGTGAGATATAGGTAAACCCCGTAACTCAATTATTTTAATGAGACTTCATCTCCCACTTTGATCTTCTCCTTCTTTCTTTCTTTCTTAGGTTCTTTTGGAATCTCCATGGCATGTTCCTTACGTTTCTTCTTTGCACGATCAATGTGTGGGGTTTCCTGGGATTTGGAGGAGCTTTATTATGTGGTTTTTCTTAGCTTTTTCTCCTCAAATCCTAAGATTTCCACTACCTTGGTTGGTTCTTTCTCTCCGTGTTCAATGGTTTCCAACCGGAAGCATTCCTCCTTGGAATCCGGAAACTTCCTTGGTCTAAAAACATTGAACTTTACCTCCTCGTCTTGGATACGCATGATTAATTCTCCATTCTCTGCATCAATAAAAAAATTGAATTACTTTTACCAAATTTCGTTACTTTTACAATTTTTCAGAATTATCTGATTAAGTATAACTACAGTCGTGATGTTTTCGATGTTTTATACAAGTTCTAGAATGGCCATTTTATGTCATGATCGTAGGAGTGAGTAATTTGGTCTTACTCTACATTTTTTGAATTGTTTTGACAGTAAATATCTATTTGGTACAGGTATTGGAGTGAGTAATTAGGTCTTACGCTGTATTTTTTGAATTGTTTTGCAGTAAATAACCATTTGGTGCAACTGCTGGTATGAGCATTTTGGTATAAATCTTGATTTATATGGAATTATTAAACGAATTTAGTAATGAAGGGGTTTATGAATTCGACAATGAGTTATTAGAATTTAGGAATGTTGGGAATTAAGATGAGGATAAGATGAGTCTGTTTGGGAATATCTAGTAAAATTGAAAAAATACATAAAAGATATAGATGATCCTTAGCATATGGAGGACACACACCAGTTGATAGATAAGAAAATGAAATGTCATGTTGTACAATTCTAAAAGAGCAACTTTATATCCATGTATATAGTGTGGTCGTATATGCCAAAATGTCAATTAAGAGTTGAATCAGTTGTAAGTATTAAGTATTGAAAGTGGTTATATTTTACCAACGCCTCGTGGAGATCCGAAGAGCCAGTACTAATCAAAATTGTCATGAATCTTTTACCTCTTCATAATCCTGTTATAATTATGATGTGGGAACGGTGGGACATTTCAGAATAAAATCGATAAATCGTTGAGTTACTTTTCCTTCATTGGAAGAAGAAGCAAAATGGTGAATTTGTATTGGAGAGTAATCATAGTGCGATATATTCTTCGTAAAAAATGGACTCTTACGATTCTATTTGGCACCAAACTGGAGCAAAAGAGCAGAACCATGGAAGAATAGGTTGACATCAATTAGGTGGTACTGATAGAAAGTGTGTTGCGTCGAGATATATTGAAGTTGTTTCATGTGAATTATTTGTACTGATTATAGAAAAATGTGGGAATTAAAAGGAGTGGTACGACTCAAGATTGTAGAGTAGGGGAAGCTTGAGTATATTATAGGGTAGTTATTATAAATAATTTTTTGAATTTACAAAGTGTGACAGGTACTATAATATAATTAGTTAATGATAATATTTTACATTTCAAAATTAAATTGAAGAATATTTCATTTCTTGTAAACATTTTGGTGTCACCATCAATTATTAATGATAATATTCCTTTGTCAAACCACCATTAGAATGGATTTTACTATTTCATTATAAAATAAAGAAAAAAGACACGAGAGGAAAGATGACAGCTTATTTTAAAAAGTAGACTAGCAAGCATTAATATATAAAGAAAAAAACATAATTATAAACTAAGACTACGTTTATTCTTCTCAGAAATCTTCTATTCTATTACTCAAAATACATGAGCTTTCAATGGGATTTGCTTCCGCGACTGGATTCTCTAGGCTTCTCGCCTCTCATAGGTATCTTCTTCTCTCTCTCTCTTTTGAACATATTCTATATAAACCCTAATTTCATATATTATGAGTATGTATAAAATTGTTGAGCCATTGGAAGCCATCGATTCTGAAATCTTAGTATAGTATGTGTCAAAAAATTTGTATAGAACTAATAGTTACTTGCACCATCGACCCATGATATTTTTTCACACACATTGTTCTTAATCAGGGTTTATTGCACCATTAGTCCCTGTCGACCAATGGAGATGAGTTCTTTTAGTTGTATTTATCCTATTGGAAGGATAATTGGAGATGCAAATAATTCCTTGTGGTTTAAATGATGATAAGATGGATTAAGCAAATACACTGTTGGGTAAATTGCACCACTGTTCCTTGCGTCGTGCGTAATAGCCAAATATATCCTATTCTTTAGAAGACGTGACAATTCATCAGATTATTAGTAAACCTATCAGATTTCTCATTTGATCGAGGTCTAGAGTAGCAATAGCTATTGAAATCACCACAAAAGAGATGGTGATGCTTGTAGTTCTAACAATTCATAAGATACATCAACATTGTCCAACTCAACTGAGGGCTTACATGGATGTTACACGGTAACCTAGCATGATTTCTATTTCTAGCTGTTAAATGGAGAAGAATTCTGAACCTTGTGACCTTGTTCTCTAGGTAAGCAAGTTAAGGTACTCGTTCCTTGTGACAATTAATATTACTTGTTCCTTTTTCAACATAGGCTTCCATCTGCTTACAATCAATTCATGAAGTGAGTATTTTTATGATTTTGGAATTCTTTTTTTGTATAACCAGGTAAATACTTCTATAGAAAATATTGCACACGTCACTATATATATAGAGGGTGTTTTATATATATATATATATATATATATATATATATATATATATATATATATATAAATCCAAAACCCTAGTTACCACCTAACTAGTATAGATTAATAAACCCAAAACACCCCCCTTCCCACATTAAATAACCAAAAACCAAAATAAAAATACAGTTAAGCTCATTCCACCGACCCACAACTCTTCTCTATGTACTCTCTCTCTACCGTCTCTCTCTCCTCTTACTCACCTCCCACCAGCTCTCCACCATGCCCGCCACCTTCCTCGTCCCTCTTCACGAACTATCGACGAACCATCCACAACCACCGTAAACCCTTACGCTCCTTGCCGCCGCTCAGCCAACCTTCAGATCTGCTCCAACACACCTCCGCCATCAACACCCTCGCGCTCCTCGCCGCATCCAACAACCTTCAGATCTGCTCCAGAGCACCACCGCTCTTCCCACACGAGATCCGCACGAGACACCAGAAAAAGGAGGCCACTCAGTTCGTGGCCAGAAAAAGAACGCCACCTACGAGACACCAGAAAAAGGACGCCACCTACGACGCCTCCGACACGAGAAAAAACCTACGCAACGCCACCCCTCTTTTACACCAGAAAAAGGACGCCACTCCGATGACGCTGCTGCACAAGATCTCACCACCGCTGCTGTACCACCAACGCTGCTACAGCACAAGATCTCACCACCGCTGCTGCTAGACAAGATCTCACCACCGCTGCTGCTAGACAAGATTTCACCACCGCGAACTGCACGAGCCAGCCCCGCCCCACCACAGTCCAGACCCCTTAGTCCAGCACCCATAGTCCAGCCCCCTTAGTCTCGTCCCCATAGTCTCACCGCCGCACCACCATCACTAGCCTTCAATTCGCTGGTTTTTTGTTTTGTGCGATTGGGTTTTTTTAACGTGTCGGTTGGGTCCAACACGGTTGGGTCGAGCCCATCTCTTTATTAGTTTTTTTTACTTTACATATCCATGGGTCTGGCCCTTGAAAAAAAGTTTTTTTTAGCGCAGTTTTTTTAAATTTTTTAAACATGTTTTGGTCCATGTACATAGCCCATGAGTTCAGCCATTATTTTTAAACGAGATTTAAAACGTGTTTGGGTCTATTAACCATTAGTCTTTGTTTTGCAGGTGACAAATGAGGTAGGTCCAGCCCTTTAAGGTTTGACCCTTAGGGTCCAGCCTTTTGGGGCCATCAATTATAAGTTTGTTATCATATTCTAATCTTAAATGGATAGCTAATTAATTAATCTTAAATGCATAGCTAATTAATTAATCTTATATGCATTGTAATTTTTTATTTTGACAATATCACACTAATCTAAAAGAAACCTAAATAGATCCTATTAATTCTATTTTTTGTTACTTCTTGTTCCTATGCAAGTATGAAATGGATTTTATATGGTATATTCCCTTAGATACAGCACATAGAGTACCGCTACTAAACATTGACATGGACAACACCTGATAAAAACCGTATTCGTAGACTTGGACATGGACAAAAAATCATAGGTATATACCCTGCGAAAAATAGGTGTGTACCCAAACAAAAAATAGCTACGTACCTTACTAAAAATGTAGGTACGTTCCCTCGAGAATGTATATCGGGTAAGTTAAAAGAATAAAAACTCAGAAATTAAAATAATAAAAAAACGTAATAAAAAAATTAAAAATGGTATAAAAGTAAAAAAGGATTGTGTTATAAAGTAAAAGGAGGGTATTTTAGTAAAAGTGAATCAAGTTCTGATTTAATTAGACTTTAATTAGAACTATTTTGTGATTGGGCTTTAAAATCTAAGGAAGTGGGAATTTAGACTCTAATTAGTAGATTCCTTATATATTAACTTACTTTTTTTACTATATATACAAAAGCACATATATATTACCTATTTTGCAAAACATATAATCTAACTTGCATTTTACACTAAATTCTACAAAGAATCATTAATGTTGACATGTATAAAACAGTGGGCTAGACAGTGGCGGATCTATATACAACACTAAATGAGTGACGATCTATATACAACAAAGGGTGGCCTTAAGCCCACCCTCAAATTCTTAAAAAAAAATTTAGTTCATTTTATTATTTTAGGTTTTTAACCCATTTAATTTTAATTATATATTTTAACCTTAATAACTTATTTTACACTTAATACAATTTTTACACAAATCAAAAGTACAACCAGTATTTTCAATTTATCATCTATTACTAGGTATTTTTTAAATTTTTTGTTAATTTGTTATATATATGTTTTTAATTTTTTCAATATATTGTTAATTTTTTTTATCAAATTATTTTGCATAATTTTTTTAAAATAATATTTATTAATTAGTAGATATATATTTATTTATATTATTAAAATTATTTCTTAATTGATTAATTTAATCTGTTTTATTATAAAACAATTAATTGGTTCATTTGTTTTAATTGAGAGTACCACTATCATGGATATATTTTAGAAAATAAAAACTCATAGAGTACAACTGTAATTGTTTTTGTCTTTATATGATATTATTTAATCTATATATTCATTTATTTCATGTTCCTTTTATTAAATACCCAAAAAAAGTTTCGTAGCGTTCCCCCCCGAACCCCCTTATATTCAAGTCCACCCTCATTTATGTTTCTAGATTCGCCACTGGTGGGAAATAGTGCAATAGCATAACCATACGAATAAAAGAATAAAAGAAAAAGTTCATTAAAAAAGGAAAGGTTAAAAAAAAAAAAAAAGTTGAAAAAGAAAAGAAAAAAGTAAAATGTAAAAGATAAAAAGGTAAGTCAATCAATTTTTTATTACTTACAAACTTTGGTTGAAGTGCATTCTCACCGTGAGATCCAGATCCATAGTTCAAGGTCCACAGATCAGTTTTCAAGGTCCAATCCAGATCATAGTTCGAGGTCCACATTCAATTCTCAAGGTACATAGTCCAATTTTCAAGGTAGATCTTTATTCATGCGTTAATAAAGAAAATTAATCGACGTTAATTTATATTTATGTTTTTGTCCGATTCCACTGTCCATTAATATAAATTTTATTCATGATTGATTCTACTGCCTTTTTATATAATTTATATTAAAGTTATCCCTAAACTAAATTGATCCAGGTTGAGGCGCATTAAAAGTGATCTGCTTTAATGGCTTTTATCTCAACTTTATGTGTGTTTTTTTATAATAAAGAATTAATTATTTTTTAGTGCTTGGTCTTGATTAGATAAATTAACTTTTTGGTTTTCTATTTTTCTTAGATGGCAGTACCGACATAGGAAAAACTCAACTATTACGCATTAGGTGGCATATGGAGTTTCTTGATTGTTGCATATACCTCAAAATATATGTTAGTAGCTGGGCCTATCCTAGTAATTATCTCAAAAAAGAAAAGGTTCAAAAAAAAAGTTGAAAAAGAAAAAAAAATGTAAAAAGTAAAAGATAAAAAGGTAAGACACGTAATTTTTTATTACTTACAAACTTTGGTTAAAGTATATTCACACCGTGAGATCCAGATCCAGAGGTCCACAGTTCAAATTTCAAGGTCCAATCCAGATCCATAGTTCAAGGTCCACAGTTCAATTTTCAAGGTCCACAGTCCAATTTTCAAGGTAGATCTTTATTCATGCGTTAATAAAGAAAATTAATCGGCATTAATTTATATTTATGTTTCTGATTGATTCCACTGTCTATTAATATAAATTTATATTCATATTCTACCGCCTTTTTATATAGTTTATATTAAAGTTATCCCTAAACTAAATTGATCTGAGGTGCATTAAAAGTGATCTGCTTTAATGGCTTTTATCTCAACTTTATGTGTGTTTTTTTTATAATAAAGAATTAATTATTTTTTACTGCTTGATCTTGATTAGATAAATTAACTTTTTGGTTTTCTAATTTTCTTAGATAGCAGTACCGACATATGAAAAACTCAACTATTACACATTAGGTGGCATATGGAGTTTCTTGATTGTTGCATATACCTCATAATATATGTTAGTAGTTGGGTCTATCCTTGTAATTATCTCAAAAAAGAAGAGGTTCAAAAAAAAGTTGAAAAAGAAAAGAAAAAAGTAAAAGATAAAAAGTTAAGACACGCAATTTTTTATTACTTACAAACTTTGGTTAAAGTACATTCACACCGTGAGATCCAGAGGTCCACAGTTCAAATTTCAAGGTCCAATCCAGATCCATAGTTCAAGGTCCACAGTTCAATTTTCAAGGTCCACAGTCTAATTTTCAAGGTAGATCTTTATTCATGCGTTAATAAAGAAAATTAATCGGCATTAATTTATATTTATGTTTTTGATTGATTTCACGGTCTATTATTATAAATTTATATTCATATTCTACTGCCTTTTTATATAATTTATATTAAAGTTATTCCTAAACTAAATTGATCCGAGGCACATTAAAAGTGAGCTGCTTTAATGGCTTTTATCTCAACTTTATGTGTGTTTTTTATAATAAAGAATTAATAATTTTTTACTGCTTGATCTTGATTAGATAAATTAACTTTTTGGTTTTCTAATTTTCTTAGATGGCAATACCGACATATGTAAAACTCAACTATTACGCATTAGGTGGCATATGGAGTTTCTTGATTGTTGCATATACCATCTCTACCCTCATCCGAATTTTTCAACACCGCAAAACAGTTTTTCACACCGAGAGACTATCACGTGTATGGGTGACCGGTAAATATAATTTATTGGGTTTGTTTGTAAAAAGTGTGGAAGTTTCACTAACAAAACTTGTCAACGACCAAACACGAGTCATTACGATCGTGGGGTTTAGTCCTCTAGATAAAAAATAAAAACAATAGCAATGATTACTCACTACAGTATACATCACATACGAAACAAGTCCTTAGGACGAGAGTACAACACGGAAATGAGACGACTCAGATTCGGATTTCAATTTGACCTCCTAGAAATTGGAATATTATTTGTTCCAAGTTTCATTAAACATGAACACATAAATGTTATATTGCCCTCATTAATCGAATGCACAAACGTCTTTTTAACGGAGTTTACAAAGATTTACCTGCTCCCATTACCACTGCTACCGGTAATTGCATCATTATTTTCGTTTCTAGCCCTGCCTATGGTTGTGGAATATGCCACAATGATGACTAATTCTGCAGCAGATATACCACATTCATCGAATTACCGGGACAATCACGATGCTGAAATACGAATTCCGGTAACAAATTTAATCACAATGATGACAACTTCTGCAGCAAATACACCACACTCATCCAATTATTGGGACAATCACGATGCTGAAATACAAATTCCCGTAACAGCCTTACAATATTATATGGGAGCATAGCAGAATAATAGTTTGAACAGTGGCAGATCTATATACAACAAAGGGTGGGCTTAAGCCCACCCTCAAATTCTTAATTTTTTTTTTAATTTAGTTCATTTAATTATTTTAGGTTTTTAACCCATTGAATTTTACTTATATATATTAACCTTAATAACTTATTTTACACTAAAACAGTGACGATCTATATACAACAAAGGGTGGCCTTAAGCCCACCCTCAAATTCTTAAAAAAAAATTAATTTAGTTCATTTTATTATTTTAGGTTTTTAACCCATTTAATTTTAATTATATATTTTAACCTTAATAACTTATTTTACACTTAATACAATATTTACACAAATCAAAAGTACAACCAGTATTTTCAATTTATCATCTATTACTAGGTATTTTTTAAATTTTTTGTTAATTTGTTATATGTATATTGTTAATTTTTTCAATATATTGTTAATTTTTTTTATCGAATTATTTTGTATAATTTTTTTAACATAATATATATTAATTAGTAGATATATATTTATTTATATTATTAAAATGATTTCTTAATTGATTAATTTAATCTGTTTTATTATAAAACAATTAATTGGTTTAATTGTTTTAATTGAGAATACCACTATCATGGATATTTTTTAGAAAATAAAAACTCATAGAGTACAATTGTAATTGTTTTTGTCTTTATATGATATTATTTAATCTATATATTCATTTATTTTAGGTTCTTTTTATTAAATACCCAAAAAAAGTTTCGTAGCGTTCCCCGAACCCTCTTATATTCAAGCCCACCCTCATTTATGTTTCTAGATTCGCCACTGGTGGGAAATAGTGCAATAGCATAACCATACGAATAAAAGAATAAAAGAAAAAGTTCATTAAAAGAGGAAAGGTTAAAAAAAAGTTGAAAAAGAAAAGAAAAAAATAAAAAGTAAAAGATAAAAAGGTAAGACAATCAATTTTTTATTACTTACAAACTTTGGTTGAAGTGCATTCACACCGTGAGATCGAGATCCATAGTTCAAGGTCCACAGATCAGTTTTCAAGGTCCAATCCAGATCCATAGTTCGAGGTCCACATTCAATTTTCAAGGCCCACAGTCCAATTTTCAAGGTAGATTTATTCATGCGTTAATAAAGAAAATTAATCGGCGTTAATTTATATTTATGTTTTTGATTGATTCCACTGTCCATTAATATAAATTTTATTCATGATTGATTCTACTGTCTTTTTATATAATTTATATTAAAGGTATCCCTAAACTAAATTGATCCAGGTTGAGGCGCATTAAAAGTGATCTGCTTTAATGGCTTTTATCTCAACTTTATGTGTGTTTTTTTATAATAAAGAATTAATTATTTTTTACTGCTTGATCTTGATTAGATAAATTACCTTTTTGGTTTTCTAATTTTCTTAGATGGCAGTACCGACATATGAAAAACTCAACTATTACGCATTAGGTGGCATAATGAATGGTTTTAAATTAGTTTTTTCTTGTAATTTAATATTAAAAAAACTAATTCCTCTGTTTAATTTATACCCTAAAGACAATATTGAACCAGAAATTAATTGCTGAATATCCATAAAAACTAAATAATAAAATAAATTTGAACAATCGTAAATAAATGAATACATAGTCAAAATAAAGGGTGTGGAAAACAGTGCAGATCTATATACAATAAAGGGTGGGCTTAAGCCTACCCTCAAATTCTTAATTTTTTTTAATTTAGTTCATTTTATTATTTTAGGTTTTCAACCCATTGAATTTTACTTATATGTTTTAACCTTAATATTTATTTTACACTAAATTAGTGACGATCTATATACAACAAAGGGTGGGCTTAAGCCCACCCTCAAATTCTTGAAAAAAATTAATTTAGTTCATTTTATTATTTTAGGTTTTTAACCCATTTAATTTTAATTATATATTTTAACCTTAATAACTTATTTTACACTTGATACAATTTTTAAACAAATCAAAAGTACAACCAGTATTTTCAATTTATCATCTATTACTAGGTATTTTTAAATTTTTTTGTTAATTTGTTATATATATATATTGTTAATTTTTTCAATATATTGTTAATTTTTTTTATCAAAGTATTTTGTATAATTTTTTTAAAATAATATATATTAATTAGTAGACATATATTTATTTATATTATTAAAATTATTTCTTAATTGATTAATTTAATCTGTTTTATTATAAAACAATTAATTGGTTCATTTGTTTTAATTGAGAATACCACCACTATCATAGATATTTTTCAGAAAATAAAAACTTATAGAGTACAATTGTAATTGTTTTTGTCTTTATATGATATTATTTAATTTATAGATTCATTTATTTCATGTCCTTTTATTAAATACCCAAAAAAAAGTTTCGTAGCGTTCCTCCGAACCCCTTTATATTCAAGCCCACCCTCATTTATGTTTCTGGATTCGCCACTGGGGCTAGAGACATTCCAAACACACCAAGTGGATCTATTTCCGGGAGTAGTAGCCATGTGAGTATGGATCAGATCACCTTCTCTTCTTTTCTTAAAACCAAAAAATTCTTTATTGGAATTTTTTTTAGATTGATGTCTTTTATTCAGGCCTAGGTGGTGTAGCAGTGCATGCAGCATGCTTCGTAAAGCTGATTGGAGATGAAATGGCTACAAAAATCGACTTATTATCTTAAATATAATTCCTAAAACTTTCTAGTGTTTGAGGCACTAAACCTCTTAAATGATCATGTAATGCTTGAAATACTTAAGTTGTATGATATTATCACCTTTATGTATTATAGTTGGAACAGAAAAAAAACACCCTTATCTATTATTCGCTTGTGTAAAACTGGTTGCAAGCCATGCGTCCACATATTTGGTACGCATCAAGTGTAAGCTAACTCAAGAAGATTGTGAAGAGGAGCTTAACTCATGTTTTGAAACAAGTAGACAAAGATATTAAATGGGAAAAAAAGCAGTAGCTGCAATATAATCGGAAAAAAATTCAAAGAATAAAACCAAAATGAGTAGCTCTTTAACTTCATATGATAAGTAGCTCTCTGACTTCATACGATAAAGTATAGGTTATTGGGACCTATATCATAATCATACGTTGTTATAGAGTACCCAAATTTACACCATTTAATTACAGAACATAACACTTATGAATCTGTGAAATATATAAACTCTCTTGCTTAATCGCTTATATGATTTTCCAGTACAATCAATATATAGAAGAAATAATGTATCATTATTCTGTGAAACTTAAAATTTCTACATGGAAAAAAGATAGTTACAACATGCTGTTACATCGTGTCAATGTACAAAAGAAACATGTAAAAAGTAGTGTACGAAAACAAAAAATTAAAACGTATTACATCATGCTAGAACCAGCAGAATAGCTTGCAAATAGATGGTCCTACAACTCTCTTGATTAATCGCTTCATATGATTTAGTATTTCACTTTATTGGGCTCGTAAACACACAATCGCCAGTCCAAAACTCGAGCCAATGGCTTAGATCAATTGAAGTTAGCCAAAATTCATATCAATGATCTTTCTACTCCAGATTTTCATTCTTGTTTTCCCAATCTGAACTCTTTAAGTAACACTATCCTGTACATCTTCAGCCTGCTTTTGATTCAAACTTCACTTTACGCAAACCTGTTTGCGATATCTTATTAGATATATCTTCGAATCAAGAAGATTTGTTACAACTGATTTCCCTCTAAAATCACATCCACACAAATACTCCCCACAAGCGTTAGATGAGGCGAGCTTAGATTGGAGGTGAGAGCCGAAGTGCGGCTTACCATACTTAACCCTCCCTAGATACAAATATTCCCGTTATCACTCAAAGCACTCGCGAATTTCAAATAAGCATTTGTTATCAGAACCTGAAACGATTCTAACGGACATTCCGGTTATGGTTCCCTCAGGACTCCTACGACAGCTTTGGCTATTTCAATAACAACTCCTTCCTCAAGTGATAAAAGTATGCGTTATGGTTCCTTAAGTTTCAAAAATTATACTTTGACCCTGTTAAAAGAAATTATACCTTAACTCTGGGAAAAAAATTTATAAGGACCTACAGTGCAATTAACTCAAAAATCTAGTATAGGTGCCTATATTGCAATTCTTGCTTAATATAAGGACCAATAGTGTAATTATCTCATAAAATCTAATATAGGGCCTTTTTTTGTCAAAATTAGAGGAAGTTATAATACAGTTAACTCAAGCAAAATACGTATGGACCTATCGTGCATTTAACTCAAAAATTGTTATATAGGGACCTATGACGCATTTTTTGCTTAAAATAAGGACCAATAGTGCAAATATCTCATAAAATATAGGGACTTATAAATTATAACGCAGTTAACTCAAACAAGGACGAAAACTGCAATTAATAAGAAACCTAGATGAAGGATAACAGTTACATTCTCATGCTGCACCAATTTGCACTCTTTCTTCGGAGGCTCCTCATCAAACACATCAAGAGCCGCCTGAGTGACTATTCCACTATCAAGCGACGTATTTGTTTCGTTGCTATTTTCATCAAAGTAATTGAATATAGTAAAACTCAGATACCTATTTGTTTCTAATTTGTGTTGATAAAGAGAATAATCTATCTTAACTTTTGTTTATATACTAATAACTGCTAGCCTTCTTTTTAAAATAAACTGGCAGCTCTCCTCCCGTATCCTCAATAAAGAAACTAGTTTGACATAATTTCAACAAATACAAAGGGTTCCAAATAAAGAAAACGGTAGTGATACTGTTAAGCAAGGATACGTACATAGTACTACCTCTATGTATAATGTATAATGTGTGATCAAAGCAGTCAGAAATTGCCGGATAATTCGTTAAGCAACCGGACTTTCTCTATATAAAAAGTATCTATCTTACTTCTTTTTAAGCTAAATAGACAAACCACCATTTTCAACATGAAGCTAGTAGTGCAAGGATCATCAACCATAAGACCACCACTAGACAACAACAATGGTGAAGCCAACACATCTCAAGCTACGAGAAGATACGAGGTTTAGCCACCGGGACCAACCGTCACAGAGTGTTGTATGGGTCGTGTTGTGAAGCAACTACTGACCGGTCTTGGTGTTGGACCCACCATTTTTGAGCTTGATCATCTTGACAAATATGGTCGTGACGTGAGATTCATCATCAACCTCTTCCAACGGTTTTCATTGGTGGGAAATTGTTGGGTGGTGTTGAAACTCTCATGGCTTGTCATATTAATGGAACTCTTCTGCCTCTTCTCAAGAATGCTGGTGCTTTGTGGTTGTGAGTTTTTTTCAATACAGTGAAGTCTTTTAGTTAAGTCTATGGATAATTAGCATAATTATTTAATACTCTAACTTTAAATGTTTCATTTACTACCTTTTAGTTTTAGTAGTTATATTATAGGGTATATATATTATATGCTCATGTTTATTGATCATATTATACCACTGTTTTGTTACTTGGATGGAGATATATCAGATATCATAACTGAACTGGTTCCAAATTATAAGACCAAAAAATTGCATCATAAAAGTAGATAAACAAAAGTATTTCATCTCTAGTAAGAAAAGTTGAATCGCATAGCTTACGCGATATGCTCAGCAAGACTAAGAATCTTAACATGCTTCTTCTTCCTCAATTCATGTGGGACCGACCCAAAAACACGTGTCCCAATAGGTTCACCTTGTTTATTCACAAGCACTACAGCATTATCATCAAATTTAACCTCACTCCCATCACATCTTCCTTTTTGCATAGCAGCTCTAACCACAACTCCATAAACCACCTGTCCTTTCTTCACTTTGCCACCTGGCTGCGCCTCCTTCACCGATGCTACTATTATATCTCCTAATCTTGCGCCTTTATTACCCTTTAGTGCTTGTATACACTGTACCTTTTTTGCCCCTGAGTTGTCCACTACTTTCAAATTTGTCCTCATTTGAATGAACGTTCTTACTTGCTGAAGGAAATTTATATATGTAATTAAATCAAAATATAGGGACTTATAACGCAATTAAACTAACCTGCAATGAAAATTCATTGCCAATTCCAAAAGTACCATTGGTGAGTCCACCTAGTAATGAATGACCTGCTGTTGATTTTATTTTCGCACATCCAGGAAAAATCATTAGCACACATTTGAAGTATAGGTTTAATTGCACGAGTGGACCCTGTGTTATGCAAATAGTCAAATATACCCATGTGTTTTTCAAAGAATAGCAAATAAACCTCTCTTTTTATAATTGCTGATACATACATATGGGTATATTTAGCTACTTCACATAACACAGGGACTAATGGTGCAATTGCCCTTTTAGCTATATCTATACTATGAACTTCTCTTTAATTATAATTTTTAACATCGATTATTGACAAAATACAGTATGGAGAGCGAAATCATTTGTTTAATTTATGCATTATTCATATTCTTGAACCCTGAATTAGCCAAATTGAATTCACATACGTATTAAAATATATACAAACAACTAAAACTAAATCATTCAGCTGAAAATTCAATAGGATCGAATAATGTATCATGTAAACTAAACAATTTACTAATCACTATGTACGACTAAAATGTAGAATACAACATACGAAAATAAATAAAGCCCCAAGAGTAGTTCTTTATAATAATTGGTAAATGCATATGTATATGTGAATCGTGAGAAATAATTAATCATCAGAAAAATAAATTACCACGAATAAGTTTTGAAGTAGAAGATGCAGCCATGTTTGGTCCCTAGATGAAAACCCCTGAAATGCAAGTGGGTTTTAGTAATAAGTGGTTTAAGTATTTCATTTTGAACCCGAACTAAAATGGATCCTTTATCTGATTTTTTTTTTAATTTTACCAACGTCCAACTGAACTATATTATTTTATGGGCAAATTTTATATTATGTAAATATTACCCCATAAAATCTTATATTCTAACATAATTGGCTTGATATTATTATTAATTAATTACCTCATAAATTCATATAAATATCCTATATTTTATTTATTTATTTTTGGTAAAAAGAAATTAAAAAATAACTAAGGGTAATTGACTAAAGAGTCCACAAACGTTATACTTTACACAACAGGTCCAACCATCTTTATGTTAAAATGTGACTAATTTACCCATTTTAACAATCCACGCGTGTTTACACCATACACAAAATTCAAATCATGAATAACTCAATAAATATACAGGGTAACAAATTCAATACATAAATAACTCAATCGAATAAACAAAGTAATAAATTCATAATTCATTCTAGAATCTCCGGCTAAATCAAGAAATTTGATATGATATTTTACGTTCAACGCCATAAACACTTGTATTAGATTAGAAAAGGGTGACTGACACATAGAGTCTTAGAGACTAGTTTTTTGGCCTATAGAAACTAGTCGGAATCTTATATCTTTAAAGAGACCTCAAACATGACCTAAATTACTCTTACTGACAATAAAAGAAAAAAAGGAGTGATGTCACTATTCATCTCTCTCGACTACCCACCTATCTCCGATCTCCGACCTCCAACCCCCGACCACCGACCTCCGGCCCAGGATAAAATATAGAGTTTTAAAAAAAACTGAGTACTCATTAAAAAAGCTGAGTATTCATTAAAAAAACCGAGTACTCCAAAATAAACATTAAGTATTGAAATATAAAGATAGAGTATTCATTAAAAAAAGCTGAGTATTCATTTAAAAGGTCGAGTACCTTGTAAAAAATGAGAGTACTAAAAAAAATCCAGATTATTACATATTTCCTAACAACTAACGTAAAAAAAAACAAAACTAACTAAACTTATTTACATTTTTTAACAAAAACAAAAAAAAGAAAAAAACCTAACTCAACTAAACCTGTTATTACAACTAATTATGATAAAAAGAAAAACTAACTGGTTTGACTAGATCTAAACTATCTGGTATGCCGCCCATTTGGCCGGTATTGCCGGCGTGCGAAAATACCGTGGCACGGTATGAGGAATCGGGTTCGTTGCCGAGACGAAGTTGGAAAAACTGTGGACGCAAGTGTCGACACGGTCTGGGATCGGTATGCTGGCGCCAGGACCGGTATGCCAGGCGCCGCCGCTGGAAAGAAGAATTTTTTTTTTTAGGGTTTGAAGAAAGAGGTTAGTATATAACCACGAATTTTCAATCCTTAAGCCTCTATTTCTTCCCCAAACCTCTCCAAACTCTATTAAAGCTTCAGCAGACCTTCACCTAACATCAAAACACTACCAAATCACCATAAATTTACATCCAAATCCATCCTTACATTCCTATAAACAAAATTTACCCACCCAAATCATTCCAAAACACCTAGAATCGAAGAATCAAAACCAAAATTTTGAAATCATTTTCCAATTACTTAAATCCTTCTCATCCAAGTTAGAAAAAAAATCAAAGAAAGAAATTGGGTGAGAACAAGGAAAACAAGTGAAGCTTCTAAGGGCCCTAGTAGCTATCACAACACGAATTTGAGAAAGAAGTTAGAAAAAGGTAAACATAAAAGATTTCTAGAGTGTGATTGACTGGGATGGAGCATAAGAGGATGTAAGGGAAAGCAAAATTGGTGATACATGAAGTCTACATACATGAAAAGAACTGTACCCTATTTCGGGTATTGATCAGGTTAGGTAAATAGCCTCGAAGAGTATGTTTTCTTTCTTCCCTACCATTTCTCTATTTGCAATATATGTGTTAGTTTTTATTTTTTATTTTATCGAGTCTGTTTCGAGTCGTGGGGACACGACTCATTTTTGAGTTGGGGGTGTGGGGATTCGTTGTCTCTCATCTCTATTTTATGTGATTTACTGTTTTTTTAGAGAAATTGGAAATTTTGAAATGTGTAAGAGATGGATTAGATGTAGAGTGTGTTTAATAGCTTGAAAGCATAAGCTTAGTAAGTTAATGATAGAAAGTAGTATGTTTATGAGCTGCTTTATTTTGTACGCTTTGAGTATTTGCAGGAAAACACACATTGATAGTAAAGAAAAGATTAGTTAGCAATGCGATAGAAAGTATGTTCGATCTCAGGGAGCCACGAGTGGTGTGTAGACCGTGAGATCCAAGCTAGTTGATAAACCCATTTAATGAACATGCTAAAGGTAAGAGAATGACGAAATTACATAGTTTAGTAAGTGATTAAGGCAATTCTTTCATAAGCCCCTTGTTGCCTTTTAGCTTGTTGTCCATTTATTATATTATATATCCTTCTCAGCCCCTTCTAGCCTTTATAAAGCCTTTTTATTAGCCACATTATAAGCCATATCCCTTTATATTATAGGACTTTTTCATATGACCTGCACTCGAATCGCGATGCATAGACAGTTGTTTTAGAGCTTGAGTTTGGGGTGGTGGGTCCACCATTATGCAAAATATTATTGGGTTGGGATTTTTGAGCTTATTAATTGTGCTTTGTTCTATATTTTGATGACGATTCACATGTTTATTATATTGTAACCCTTTGTCGGGGTAAGAGTAAATGAAAAAATCTGAAAAGCATGAAAAGAAAAGAAAAAATATATTAGAAAAAAATAGCATGATATCTCAACATCAAAAGGAGAGTCATAGCTATACAAAAGAAAAAAATTGATATGAAAAGAATATATTTGGACCGGCAAAGAGGAATTTTTATGCGAACATCTTTATGATTTAATTGGTTATTGGGGATGCTAACTAGTGCATCAAGGAATTCATTGGGTTGAGAGAGAACATTTTATCAGAGTAATTCAAGCTCTAGGGCGATTCGTTGATGGCTAGTGAGGAGAGAGCCAAAATCTCACTCTAAATTATCCATATATACTTATCATACCATTCCCAAGCCAACATTACAACCCTAAAGACCTTTTGATTCTTTGTTATGTAATCTAGAAGTGATTGAGTTGTTAGAGAGTAGTTTAGTAGATCTTTGGATACTAGTGAAGTTCGATGAACAATCTATAACCTCCTTGGTAAACTGAGTAAAGATCCTCTGCTTCTTACATTGCGAAGCTAATCCAATCTTGAATTCAAGCCGTGTTGATTGTAGATATGACAAGTGTGCAGGTAGTTTATAAATATTATTACATGAAATTTTCTAAGTAGTTGTTTTGAGTTTATTCTATATAGTCTGCTATCTTCTTTTCACCTGTGCTTAATTAACTTAGCTGATATTTTAGAGACTTCCCTAAGTTCTTATTTCTTATTGTATCGGGACGATACAACTTTGAGTTGGGGGTCTTGATATCTCCCTTTTTGGTCTAAATATAAGCCCTTAGGAGACATCATTTTAGGTAGAAAATGGACTCATTATATAGACTTTTGTGCTTATTTCGTCACATTCCTATTTCTTGTCTTGTCTTGATTTGATGAATTATTATTTTTAGAGCATATTTGGTTTAATTTATGTGTTAATGTGAAGATTTAAAGATATATGGTAATTAATTAGATGCCAAATCAATTCCAATAGACAAAGGAAAGAAGATAATGATGAAAATTGGAGATAAGGAAGTAAAAGATAAAATAGGAAAAGACAAAGTTGCAAAGTAAATCTGAATTCAGCAGCTACGTCCATTAAATTTATCATAACTCAAGATTGGCTGAGAATTTGGAAGAATGGTCTGAAGTTAAAGTGTAGAACTTTCCGAGACGATTAGTTTCGATACAAAGAACGCATCAACCGGATTTGAAGCGAAGCAGTTACAGCCAAAACAAAACAACAGTTTTTTACCTTTTCTATATTTTAGGATTACGAATTTGAGTTGCGCTGGGAATCTTTTACTTGATCCCTTGATGTCTCCTCTTTTGTTATAATTATATGCCTTAGGAGACATCATTTTAGGTGATTATTTGACTAATTAGATAGACTTTTAGTGTTAATTCGTTATATTTCATTTTCCCTCCTTGGATTTTAATATTTTTCATTTATTAAGCTTTTGCACGTTAAATTGGTTGTTTTAGTGCAAAGTTTGTGGGTTCATAATGCTAGAAAAGAGAGGAATCAAGAATTAAAGTCTTAGATCATGTAAAGAAGTCAAAGGCAAGAAGAAATATCCCGAAGAGTTGACAAGTTGAAGCTGCAAATCTGGAAGACTGATGGTAATTGCTGATTTCGAACTACTTAAGTGTGGATTCAGCCTCTGAGATGTAAATCAGATTTGTTTGTTATCGAGTTACAAAGATTTAACAAGTTGAACGGGTCAATTCAGAGTTGATTTGAGAAAGTTAAAGCCATTTTAGTGAAGAGTATACATCGGTTACGTGATTTGTAATTAAAGATTGGACTTGGGCTTCTTAATATTTCATTAATTCCACTTAAGTAAAGCCCAAGTCCGAATATAAGCTTATAAATAGACCTTTGGACTTTTATATAACACACAACTCAATCCATATAAGTCAGAAGCGCCAGAAAAAAAGTAAGAAGCAAGGAAAAGGAGAAAGCTAAGAGATGGAGAAAATTATCTTCTCCAAATCGCAGCCAAACCCAATTCCCTAATTAGGTTCTTTCGTATTTTTTTCTGTAGAACATGAATTCCTTTAATTTTATTTCTTTAGTTTTTTTTTTCAATTATGAGCTAAATTTAATTGTACTTGAGAATCACGAATTGGGTAGAACCCAAACTTTATTAATTTATGTTTTTCTAATTTGGGATTCTTAATTTAAATTGAATTCTTTATTTTATGTTGGCTTATGCTTTATGTTTGAATTATTATCTTCAGAGTCATGAACTAAGGATGAGTTTTAGTATCTAGGCTATTCAATATAGTGGCGTATTGATCACCTTGACGGGGGGTTTAGATACAGAACTAGGTAATTGTCGTTGGTATTCGCCAATGACCTTGACAGGCTTGACTAACCAATAGCCAATGCGGTAAGTAATTAAATCATCTGAAAGTAGTTTTCATCGTCCTGACGGAGTTTAGAATACCGTATGAGAGCTTTTAGGTCCACCCTGACGGGTGCTAAGAGACTTTAGAATCCCGACTAGCATAATTATAACGATTCAACCCTTAACAGAAAACATTAATTAAGAAGATTTAGGTTAAGCCCTAGTGAGACTCAAGTACCACTTCTCTCCTTGCGTCCAACTATTTTACTTGCATTATTTTCATTTCAGATTAATTAATTTAATCTTTAAATTGATTTTGCATCGTAGTTCTTAAAACAAAAACCCAAACAAACTTTTATATCATTTACTTTTCTGTATTTGCAATTATCTCACTATTTGATCTATACCTGAGTTGTACCTAATCCGTTCCTGCGAACGAATCCGATTTATCGGTTATTACGTGGACAACCGTACATTTGCGGTTTGTGAGTCCTTATTCTTTACGCTTTATTTTATAACACACAAGTACCCACCATGTTTTTGGCGCCGCTGCCGGGGATGGTAGCGTGTAGCCCGGTGTTTATCCTTTAGTGTTTAATTGCATTTTTATTTTTATTTTCAGTTTTACGATTTTCTTTGTTTTGTTCTTTCTCAGGTTTACAGGTTTGGTGTATGTACTCAAACCTCAACAGGTTAATCCGATATAAGAACAAAAGAGAGAAAGAGGCAAGAGAAAAAGCAAAAAAAGAAAAAGAAATGGAGGATTTGAATATTCATAATGTTGAAAATCCTGGCATTGAGTTGGATGCGCATGGCCATCCGCTAGTGTCACCAGTTATTCCTAATCATCCAATTCTCAGCAATCAACAAAATCATCCACCTGTACAACAAGCTCAACCCCTAGTGAATAATGATCCATGGTTCATACATGGTCCAGAACAAGTTCCCTATCGCGCTCCTGCTCTTGGTATTGGTCCTGCAAATATTAATGTTGCACGGTATATACCCGACCCTGGTATGTTATCCCAATTTCAAAACTTCGGAAACTTTCGTGGAGTACCTGTAGAAGATCTTATTCGTGCAGTACAGAAGTTCAAGCAAATATGCGATTCGTATATAACGCAAGGAGTAACCAAAGAGAAGATGTATTATGCTAATTTCAGATTTTTAGTGATAAACGCAGCCAGTGAGTGGCATGATTCACAAGAACCAGGAGTAATAAATAATTGGGATGAGCTACAAACAACGTTTTTTGATCGTTACTATCCGAGTAACATGATATTAGATGCACAGATTGATTTGACATCATTTGTCCAAGAACAAGAAGAAACTTTGGGAAGATGTTGGACATGATTTCAGTTTTGTTTAAGAAGAGTTCCTGATCATGGCCTTACAAAACCACAATAAATGAAGATATTTTATAAAATCCTTTATAAAGGATCAAGAAAGGACCTCGATTTATTATGTGGTGGTGGATTCTTACAGGTAGCTCCAGCACATGCTAAAATTATTTTGAATCGAACTGTGAAGAATGAGCAGGGTTGGAATACAGTAAGATTACCTATCCGAGGTGAATCGATGAGAAATTCTCCTCTTTGGAGAATAAATTGAAGAATACATTCAAGCAACAATTGAAACAGCTTACCTTAGCTGTTAAAGAAGGGTTTTCAGGTAGGAGATCGGATGTTAAGGTTACTCAAGAGATATATGGGTGTTCAAATTGTGGTGTACAAGATCATGAATGGGAGCATTGTCAAAGTAATCCAAAATCCGTAATGCTTGTTTCCAACCGAGGGAATTACAATTCAGGTGGTCAAGGGTATCAACCATATGGAAACCATCCGGGTTTCCAATATTCGAATCCAAGTGGGGAAGCTAACTCGACTCATGCTTATCAGCCACGTCCTTAAGGTAATAACTATCATCCAAGACCACAGAATAACTACCATGGGAGACAAGGTTACGGAAATCAAGTTCAGAAAACAACCTCCTCAAGATACCTATAATGAAGATATGAATCAGAAAGCTTTACCTGCTCAACCTCAAGAAGGTGTGTTAGATATTAATCAAACAGTACAACAATTGATCGCCTTTCAAACACAAGCATACCAAGAGCAACAATCGTCTGTCACAGCAATTAAAAAGTTAGAAAATCAGATAGCTCAGATGGAAAAACAGTTGCAGCAGCGTCCACCAGGACAATTACCCAGTGATACAGAGACTCCTGTCCAATACGAAGATTGTAACGCTATCGCGCTAAGAAGTGGTAAAAAGCTTCCTCCACCTCCTTTTCCTGTTATGAAAGAAAAAGAAGTTACCAACAAAGAAAAACCGGTAAAGGATGTGGAAGAAAAAGATGATGAACCTGAAGTGGTAGAAGTGGAGAAGATTCTGGAAGTTTTCAAGAAGAAAGATGTTGTAGAAACCCATCCTCCTCCACCTTTTCCCTCAAGAGTTCAGAAAAAAGGAGATATGGTTGAGTATCAGAGATTTTTAAATAGAGTGAGAGGTCTTAACATCAACATACCATTGTTAGAAGCTATTAAGGATATACCAAAGTATGTGAAGTTCTTGAAGAGGGCCATCACCAATAAGAGGTCATATTGTGATAATGAGATGATAGGATTTCCAGAAGAGTGTAGCGCAATTTTCCAAAGTAAGTTGCCACCTAAGTTACTTGATCCTGGGAGTTTTACGATTCTGATTTCTATTGGTAATGAGTGGCAAGGAAAGGCGTTATGTGATCTGGGTGCGAGTATTAATCTTAATACCCAAATCAGTTTTTGATAAGTTGAAGATGGGAGATGTGAGACCAACTTCTATGGTCTTGCAAATGGCTGACATATCCCTCGTACATCCTGAGGGACGAATTGAAGATGTCCTCGTCAAGGCAGGTACTTTAATTTTTCCCATTGATTTTGTTATTCTTGAATACGACGCGGATAAGAATGTCCCAATTATTTTGGGAAGACCATTCCTACCACGGGGCGTACTATAATTTATGTAGAAAACGGAAAATTGACTATGCGAATCCAAGATGAGGAGGTAAAGTTCAACGTGTTTAGGGCTACGAATTTTCCAGGTGTTCCAGGAGATTGCTTCCGAATGGATATAGCAGAACATGCCATGCAATAGGTATTTGATTGTTTCAATTATGATGATATCTTGCAGGCTGCCTTAACACTTGACTTACCTGAGATGATAGAAGAGCTTGCCGAAATAGTGCAGCTCTTAATTCTGAGAATCCGAAATATAGGCGTCCTGCCTATGAACCTGTGAGAGAATCGGGGGAGATAGTAATTAAAAAGAAACCATCCATTGAATCTCCTCCGCAGTTGGAAGAAAAACCATTACCAGCACACTCGAGATATGCGTATTTAGGTACTAACGACACTCTACCTGTTATTTTTTCAGCAAATTTAACAAGTCCTCAAGAAGATAATCTGTTGCGTGTACTAAGAGCTAATAAAGAGGCGATTGGTTGGACTATTGCTAACATAAAAGGTATTAGTCCTTCCTATTGCCAACACAAAATTATTCTAGAGGATGATAGTGCACGCTCAGTTGAAGGCCAAAGGAGACTAATGCCAGCTATGAAAGAAGTGGTGAAGAAATAAGTTATTAAGTTACTAGATGCGGGAATCATTTATCCCGTAGTTAGTAGCGAATGGGTGAGTCCAGTTCAATGCGTACCAAAGAAGGGTGGTATCACTACCGTCCTAAATGCTCAGAATGAAGCCATTCCCTTGAGGACCATTGTTGGTTGGAGAGTGTGTATGGACTATCGTAAGTTGAACAAGGCTACTAAAAAAGATCACTTCCCTCTTCCTTTCATAGATCAGATGTTGGATAAATTGGCTGGTAGAGAATATTATTTCTTTTTGGATGGGTATTCAGGGTACAATCAAATTTATGTAGATCCACAAAACCAACACAAGACCACTTTTACATGTCCTTTTGGAACCTTTGCCTTTCAAAGGATGCCATTTGGACTATGTAATGCACCTGCCACTTTTCAGAGATGTATGATGACGATTTTCTGGGATATGATCGATAATTTCCTTGAGGTATTTATGGATGACTTTTCTGTGTTTGGTGATAACTTTGATGAGTGTTTACAAAACTTGGAGTAGGTATTAATTAGATGCAAGGAAACCGATTTGGTTTTGAACTGGGAGAAATGTCACTTTATGGTGCGTGAAGGTATAGTGTTGGGACACAAGGTTTCGAGTTCAGGTCTAGAAGTTGATCGTGCTAATATTGAGGTAATTAGGACTCTTCCCCCTCCTATTTCTGTAAAGGGGTGAGAAGCTCTCTAGGCCATGCTGGTTTCTATCGCCATTTCATTAAAGACTTCTCTAAAATCGCAAAACCTTTGTGTAACTTACTCGAGAAGGACACCAAATTCCTTTTTGATGAAGCTTGCATGAAGGCATTTCAAGAGATTAAAGAGAAGCTTATTACTGCGCCTATTGTGTTACCTCCTGATTGGAAGATTCCGTTTGAAATTATGTGTGATGCTAGCGATTTAGCTATGGGTGTTGTGTTGGGTCAGAGAAAAGATAAGGTATTCCATTCCATCTACTATGCGAGTAAGACTTTCACTAGTGCTCAGATAAATTATACAGTGACTTAGTACTTAAAGTTATTCGTTACAAAACGATCATCCAGAAGAAGATTTAAATACAGACCTAGGACATAGACGTGTGGTGTGCGTTAGTGAATCTGACGGTCTTGACTAGCCACGCGGTCATTAGGGTTTACGCAGTTAATCGTTTGAAACTATTGTAATGTCACTCTGACGGGGTCATTAATATCGCAGAATAACATTCTATCTACCTTGACGAGATTCAAAAAGATATTAGAATCTCGACTAGTGTAAAATACCGACTTTGCCCTTAAACAACCATTTTAGATTGATAAACTTTGATTATTCTGTAGCGAGACTCAAGTATACCTTTCATCTATGTAACTTTCTATAGTTAATTTTTGTTTAAATTAGCCATTCTTTAAGTTCTAGTAGTTAAATAGCTTTTATCTCTTGTTTTAGTAACTAAACATTCAAAACCCAAATGAATATCTACTTTTAGTGACGATATCTACTTGATAGGATCCATAGATTTCCGGGTGAGTTTATCCTCTTCTATTGTGTCGATTTAAGAAAAAAGATTATTATGCTACAACTCCAAAGTTTTAATTTCTTTTGTAAAGAGATTTAATTAAAGGGATTTTCTTTCGCTTCAAATAAGCAAATTTTCTTCTAAAAAACACAAACACACACATTTAACAAGATTTTCTTTCGGTTCAAATATTCAACTTTTCTTCTATAGTATAAAACACAAATGTGCACATCTAAACAAGTTTGAGAAGCTATATAAGTAAGCCATTATGTACAAACATCCCAAATCTCAGCAAAAGATAATAAATTCCAAAACAATAAGCCAATATGAGACACAAATACACTTTTAAATCAATCTAAAAACAAATTTGCATCATCAAAATTCATCCAAAGTGGAAAACGAAAATCAACGCTTTTCACTTGATTTCCTCAGTAGCAACATTCAATCCATCTTTGGGCCCACCACACCATCACTAAATCCACGTACAGAAAGTTTAGTAACAGAATCATTAGGGACAAAGCTGTCTAAAAAGACAACTATAACAGTAATGTCATCATGTAATACTCTTCTGCTTCCCGCTTTATACGCCTTTACCGTGTCAAAACTCATCTTATAATGCTTCATTACCTTTCCCAAAGCTACATTAATAAGTCTTCTCGCTATACCCTATCATTCAAAACAAGAATTGACACCCCAAAAAAAAAAAAAAAAAAAAAAAGAAGAATACATACATACATACCTCTCTTGGATTTTCTTGCACAATCTTAACAGCTTTCTGAATACTCAACCACTCCCAAAGCCCATCCGAAGCAAAAATAACAAACTTATGATTAAAATCCAAATCCATCTTAAAAATATCCGGTTCCGCAGTCAAAGCAGGTTCAGTCAACTCTTCAGTTAAATGAAACAAAGGAAACGATTCATCAAGAGCAAATTCAGGTCTTTTCAAATACGCATCTCCTATAGCACGTGTCACTTGTATAATCCCTTTAACACGCCACGCTCCATGTCTTTTAAACACGATATTACGATCTTTAGGATGTGACTTCCATAGCTCTTTTCTTACCTCCTCGGAATCAGCGTTATGATCTTTTGTTAATTGTTTAGCGAGAATTTTGTTTGGTGATCTTGATGTTACGTAACCTAGTACAGCTCGTGAATCTCCTAGATTAGCTATGTATAATCTTCCGTTTTGGATTACTCCTACTAGACAGCATGATCCAACGGCTGAGATTAATGGTTCGTCTGTGCACGCTTTTCGTACATGTTTTAGAAAACTTTCTTCTGTTTCTGCAAATGCGTTTATTATTGTTGATTCGTAAATTCGTCCATTTTCTGCAGCCATTCCTGTTTTTAATCATGTAAAATATAAATAATTGAGGGGCTGTTTATGTAAAAGATGTAATAAGAAACTTTATCTACAAGATCCTCCTGAATAAATTATTTAAAGTGCAATTCTTGCATAATGTAAGGACCTATAGTGCAATTCTTGCATGATATAGGGACCTATAGTGCAATTTTTGCATAATATAGGGACCTATAGTGCATTTTTTGCATAATATAAGGGCCTATAGTGCATTTTTTGCATAATATAAGGACCTATAGTGCAATTTTTGCATAATATAGGGACCTATAGTGCATTTTTTGCATAATATAGGGACCTATAGTGCAATTTTTGCATAATGTAAGGACCTATAGTGCAATTTTTGCATAATATAAGAACCTATACTGCAATCCTTGCATAATGTAAGGACCTATAGTGCAATTTCTTTATAATGTAAGGACCTATAGTGCAAATTCTTTATATTGTAAGGACCTATAGTGCAAATTCTTTATATTGTAAGGACATATAGTGCAAATTCTTTATAATGTACGGACATATAGTGCAATTTTTGCATAATATAAGGATACAATTAACAAAAAAAAAAGTTGATCCGAGAAAACAGATAAACTGGAAAAAAGAAGGATCAAAGGAATGAGAGAACTTACTTTTAAGTAAATTAGTGAAGAGATTATCACATACAAAACGTGCTGCCTCGGGACCAATATGGCCATCGTATACACTAAAAAATGTGGCGTTTGAAAAGCTCTCAACCTGACTAAAATCATGAAGAACATCATTGGCTTGTTCCACAGCAAATGAGAATTCACCATTAGTATACTTCTCAAGATCTCTGGACCATTGAAGAGGATCAATATCTTTGATTATGTCATATTCACCCTTCTTCTTCTTAGAGCCAAATTGCTTCCAACATGATGCAACTATTCTTTCAAAACAATCCGTCATTTCAAACACCTGAACAATTCATCAAATTCAAGTTAATAAATATATATTTACTCTGATTTTAAATGAATTTAAGAAAGAAGTCTGAGATTGAGGGGTCGATTAACCCAGAATTGGACATGTTTTGATCTTACATTATCCAGAAAATGAAAGATGGGGGAAAAAACAGAGCATATATTTTCAACTTTTTTTCTCCCCTAACTAACAGAGTCGACATTCAATTGAATGTCAAACCCAAATAAACCAAGCATTCAATCTTTTTTCTTGACTAACAAGTAATTAATGCTTTACGTAGCAGAAACCTTTCTCACTTACTCCATTTCCATTGCATTTGTTTGACGCGAGCAAAAAATTTCTAGCGGCTATATTTGGAGAAATTGTTTATAAAAACATTAAATCCAACTCAAATTGAACAAAGAAAAACCTAATAAATCAGGGAATTGTAAGAAAAAACTGAGAAATTAAGTTGGGGAGAAAAGAGCTTGAAGGTAAAATCTCAGTTAAAAAAAATAAAATCAATTCCTGTATTTATTTTAAAGTTGTAACTGCAAAATTTATATTATTTACCTTGATTTGCAGTTAAAATTGATTTGCTGTGATCTTCAAAGAAAGGAGAAATACAGAGCAGCGGTACATATATGTATTGTTTATAGTGAAGAACAGAAAGACGGTTTGTCTTTTTAAAATTTTAGAAGTAAATGATTCACTTGGATCTTCCCTCCCAAAACCCTCCCAATCAATAATCCTAGATGACAATTTTTTTTTTCTTGGTATGTGGGCGATCCGGGCCTATTTGTACGCACCCCTACTAATTCCATGGAGATATACACGTCTTCCTATATATTTTTAGTTAAATCAGAACTAGGTTACTCATCTCACTTTACCCTATTAGGAAGAGATGACAACTTTTGCTTCTCCGGTACCAAAGTTTGGCTTAAAACCACCCAAATCTAAAACCCCGTCCTCTTTTTCTTCCTTTTATCTCAACCCAGTTTAGATCTATGAGTTTTAATCTGTTTTTCATCACTTTTGCGAATATCAGATACCTGAAAATCTCCTTTCCGTGTATCATTGATTTCTCATTTACTTTTATCTTCTAAACTCCTCTCTTTTCTTCACTTCTCGGCATGCGAGTATTAAAGAAGATGGGATGGAAGAATCAGAAGAGGATCTCTACCTCTCTCCTGACAGAGAAGCGATTTATGCTAAGTTCGACGAGCCAAAGCTTTTCCTTCTTATTATAGCTACATGTAACATCAATATGAGTTACCTTAAAAAAATCATCATCCTAGGGAATCAAAGGCCGTATCTCTATTGATAAGCGAGGTATGGATCTTTGTGTTGTTCAGTTTGGTAAACATGATGACTTGGATACTGTTTAGAATAATAGGCCTTTTCATCGCCGTTACCCTTCGCCGACCACCATCGACCAACATTCTCAAACCTATTATGTTCTAAAAAGTACTTTGACCCATGTTAGATAGGAATTTCCCATGGATCATAGAAAAAATCATCGTTAACTATTAAAGATAAAGTAAGGCCAAACAACTCGAAGACCCACATGCAAAAGCCTCATTAACACAAAGGCTTGATTCAACATGCAAAGAATAGAGGCCTTGTCCAAGGGGATACATCACATTATTCATAAGCCCTTCTTTGGGAGTAAAACTTGTTTATTATTACTAAGGATTCATAAAGTGCCGATAAAAGCGCACAATCGATCCCGTAGGCTTTAGCTGGAAAAGACCCACCATATAAAGCCTAGCCAAATTGCCTATAGGCCTTCGATGGCTATAAAATATACCCTCTGGTTCCAGGATAAAGTTACACCTCTTTTTCCCACACATTTTTCTCTCATATATTTATACACAACTAATTTGAGAGCAGGAGCATAATCTGAAGAACACCCTCCTTCTGTCCTAAACAACTATATTTACATGAAAAAGGTTGGCCTAAAGAGCATAACTCTAAATCAAGTAGATCTCAAGGCTAAATAACGTACGTACCATGGACGTATCAGTTGGTGTTATTAAATTAGGTAGATATCGAATCTACCAACTCCAATTTTTAAAGTAGTGTGTCTCTTATATTTAGAAGAGTTGCACAACTCCTCTGATTTCAAAATTGGAAAACAAACCTGAGTTTAAAAAATCCAAAAAATCATTGTAGATGGTTCGGTTTCAAATAAACAGAAAATAAATTGAGCGAGTTTTGTGAAAAAATTGTAAATATTTAATTAAATAGCATATTATATTGGGTTAATGGTTAAGGCCTTCCTTAAAATAACTCCCAAACATTGATTACCTCCCTGAACTAATATATAATAACTATTAAAGTTCCTAACTATTCATGTTTTTTCCTAGTTACTCCCATGCGTTAATTTTTTATGAAGAGTGGTATTCGGACATGCTAAAATCCCCAAGGGTTGATTTTTTTTTGCTTACATTATGAATTTAAGGCCTAAGGTATTACATTCTTACCTTCTTATATCATCTTCATCATTTTCAATCATTTTCATAATGTTTCTTTTTATTTTTGAATAAAATTCAAAGAGAAGATGATGTAAACAAATTAAAAACAGATTTTTACTTCCGTTAATTGAAATTTATGTAACCCTAATTTTCTCATCTCAAAATCTACTTGGGGATATAATACATTGAGATGGTTAGGTTGGGTTGAGTTGAATCATTAAGAAGGTGCTAGTAGTTGATTGATAGCGCTAGTAGTTGACTAATTTAATAATTTTGTATATGCTTGGAGTTTGGTTGAAATTTGAAGTAAGAATTATTGGATGCAATTTTAATTTTTTTTCAATTTTTGACATTCAAATGGTATCTAAAAGATTTTTCTTAATTTCTTTTAAATTTTCAACGAAAACTATTCTAGACTTCTCAGATTGCATAGATGGTGCTTCTGCTAAATTGCACCATTAATATATGTGAAATATACAACAAATTGTATTATTAGTACATGATCTTTGATGTTTTATAACTATTCCACTTTCTCTAGGAAAGAAAAAATGAAGGTGTGGTAATGTGATAAATGCTGGGGAGAAAAGTGTGGTGACGTGATGTTGAGAAGAAGGGTAAATTTGTATTTTTACAATATTCCGTGAAAAACCTAATGACATCGACTCACATGGTTTTATTGGTACAAAAATTGAATTATTCAGAGGTGTAATTGAAAACTAAATATTTCAGCTAGGTAAGCAGTATTTGAGAAATACTTAATTAGAAAATAATCCAAATATGACAATATATCATGATAGTGAATTGACTCACCTAGGAGTAGGGGTGAGCACGGGTCGGGTTTACCCCGGGTTAAGGTCTAAGGGTAAGGTAATATTGTAAAATAGTAATTGCAAGGTAAACCCGTGTTAAAGGTAAAATAAAAATTACCACGGGTCAAGTCGGGTTAACCAAGAAGTTACCCCGGGTTAACCCTTGGTAAAATCTATTGCACTGTCATACAAAACTTATCTATATATTCAAAATTATAGGAAAAAAGTAATTACAATCCAAGCAATTAATATTACAAACTGGACAAAATTGACTCTATAGGCTTGTATTATTGGACAAATTCCCATTCCAAATTAAACAAATTATGATCTATTTCAACTTCAAAAAGATTGAAACCTCTCTAGCTGGAACTTCGTTGACTTCTCCCATACTTTATAAGTTTATTTTATCATCTTTACATATTGCCCAAGCATTCACCATAAGACATGACATAAAAAAGATATGCTAGGTTTAACCTACAATAAACAGAAACTGAAATAAGATAATAAGAATAAATTTACTTAGACTAAACATATTTAGAGTACACTTACATGTAATACACTTTTGATAACATCATCCGTATAGAAAACTCCTGATCATTGGCCTCAGAGTTATTGCAACAAATCATGGGATAACTGGTAAGCCAACTCAACTTCATTAGTGTTTGGAACAATGGGGTAACTTAAATTCACTACCAACACAATGTTAAGTAAACACTAATATGAAGGAGTGCTTATTCTGTAACTGTAATTGTTGACAAAACAAAAGAAAATACTGGTTTTAGTTTTAGACAAATCTTCTAAGTTTATGAATTGCCTCATTTGTTTTGCTGCAAGGTGTGCATAATCCCCAAGTGCCACATCAGCACCTGAAAATAGATACATACATACATTTAAGACTGTCATTGAAATAATTTCGAAGTATAAGATGACTAACAAAATAAATCAATATTTATTCCCCTACTAAATCAAATACTAGTTTCAAGAGAGAATAAATATGTAATGTTCTTCAGAGATAAATCAAGATGAGTAAAGCTAAGGTTCAACCAACCTCTAAATACTTTTCTCTATGCAATGAAGGTAACCAAGAAAATATAAGCAAGATTAGAAAATTTCAATAAGTAATTGAAATTGGAAAAGTGAATCATTTAGTTTCAAGCTAATACCTTAAAAATTCATAAGTTCATGGTGCCAATCATTTCAATACAGAGACAGATTGCCAAGAACATCAGAAACTTAGGAAAATTAAAATTAATTAATCCATTTTATTAGCAGAAAACATAATAAAAAATTAAATAAATATCACATAGTTATAAAAAATTATAATAAAGGGAATAGAAGTTACACCGGTAAAAAAGGTGATATCCACCACTTATGTAGAACCTTTGGCATATATAGTCTCATAAAGGCAAATAATCAGATCCCAAGCTTACACGGATAGAAAGGACTTAATCAAACCGAAAGCCCTAAGATAACATATCAATGATCTCGATTTGTTCATATTATGTGTTTAAAAAGTTAGGGTTTCATTATATAAAAGAGAAAAGTAGGAGGACGTAAGAGAGAAAAGGAGAACATCGTAGAAATTAAAAAGTGATTTAATGAGACAAAGGTCAAGAACTGACGTTTATATATGTATATAATACATAATTCTTTTTTTATGAATAGTGGATGGGTCCATCGGGTTGGACCCTTCAGGTAAGAAGGTAAAGTTTAAACCGTGGTATAAAATATTTTGGGTCAAAACTGATTGGGTAGGGTAAAGGTAATAAATGGATTGGGTATTTTCTATCCAAAATTGGGCCGGGTTACCTTACCTAACGGGTCAAGGTACCCTTACCCATATTTTGATTACTCCTACCTAGGAGAGTTGATTATGGAATATTCATACAAACTCCATTGACCGGCGCATATTTAACACTGTCACCAACTCTACAAATAATTGTTCTTGCTGCTACATCAGACCCACCGTAAAGGTGAAGTTGGAATTTACCCAAAACAAAAAATAAATTGGTTCCATCAACGAGGGTTGTGGTGGTGTCAGTGATAAAAGTGGTGAAGTAATGACATAGTTGAGTGGATGCAATGTGTGATGAAGATGGTTAAGATTATTGAATAATTAAATATTTTAAAAATAAATAAAAATTAAACTAGAAAGGGTATAATAAGGATTTCAAATTGAAGCATATATTAAAAATATGTACTTTATTTATGGTATTTTGTAGCAAGAAAAAAACTCTTTCTTATATTATTATAATACTATCTAAAATTTACGATTTAATGATAAAAATTTGTAGTTTAAAAAACTCTTAAACTTAATAAAATGTACATATAAACATGCAATTTTATAAATATTATAGCACATTTATTTTTTCTCACAATCCTAATTTTTTTACTTGAATGACTTAAACCCTTGAAGAGTTTCCAGTTTCTATTGAAATTGAAAGATGTTCTAATAAAAATATTTGGAATATAGTCGACTAATGAAACAAACAAGGGTTTTTGAATATCAAAGACTTTGAGAGTTCATTATAAGAAACCTTAACCACAAGTTAAATTTGTAAAAGTGTACATAAGATATATACGAAGAAGGCATATTATAAGATATAAGAAAAAAAAAAGTAACGTTCAAAAGATAAAAGCATGCATAACATATGTTAACCCCGAATGCAAATATTAAAATATTGAGTATATCATACCAGTTGATATGTCGAATCCCTATTCTTGATTGAAATGTCATACCCAAGGATCTCGCTCGTTCTTTTTGATTAAATTGAAAAACCTATAAATAACATATTGATACTTAAATAATTATAATTTCTCTTTACATTTAACATGTTATGCATAACATATAATTACATATTATATTTATAACTCTATTTATATATATATATATATATATATATATATATATATATATATATATATATATATATATATATATATATATATATTTGTGTGTGTGTATTTTTACATCAATATAGATGCATTTAAGAGTAAAGTCTTGCACTATTATTTTAAATTGGTTCATTATTTTTCGCCATATCTGTCAATTGAGACAAATTTTGGTCAATTTTAACAGAATTGAAGATAATTTAGTCAATTGAATGTGTTATCATTGTAATGTTCCAATTGAAAATGTGAACTAAATCGTGGATTTCATAAATAACATACTAAATAACTAATTTTTTCTTCACTTTTGTCAATTTTACAACAAGTTTATGAATTTGGCAAAAATTGGCACACACTGAAAGATGTGACAAAAATTGAACACAATGCGAAGATGTGGTAAAAATTGGTGAAACGTGTATAATATAGTAGTGATTGACGAGATTTCACTCTTATATAGTACCTTTTACCCTCCAAATTAATTGTGCATAATATACAAATGAACAAGTTACATTAAATACATGTATTTCTTACATTCAAATATTGATATAAACATATTTATTTTATATATTAAACTATCCCATGAGTCATTAAAATACATTATTAATCTTGATATTACATAACATCAATTTTGTCAATGATAATCTAGTTTCTTTATTTTTGTCAAAAAATATGATTGCTTTTATGCCTTATAAAATCATATCTAAATTGTAAAGTAACTCCTTAACATGTATATATTTTTAAACTGGAATTCAAAATAGTTGTACGTGATCATTTTTTGAAAATTAAGAAATAAGTATATGGTACTAATTAACATTATGGGTACAAGATGACAAAGTTTAAGTTGAAATTATAACTTAACAGCTAACCTTTGAGCATGAATATATGGTTATACAATAAAGAGCATATAAAATCAATAATAATTATTCTTACATATAAAAATTATATATTTCAAAATTGAAAGGCCTTTGAGTTAGTCTAAACTATTATTTATTTGACTACAAACTAATACATAATTATTTATGTGTAAACCATATTTTACAATATAATCAAACAATTCAATCTTACCAAAGAGAATTTTGATCATCCAGATCTCCTCGTGAATCTTTAGATCTATCATATACAATAATACAAAAATTTAATGATTGCAATAGATATAAACAAAGAGTTGTTGTAGAAGATAATTGAAGGAAATATGAATAGTTTTAGAAGCCAAATCATTGTTCAATTGAATATGTTGAAGGGGGAGATAAGAATGAAGTTGTGCAACGTAAGCAACGTGGTAGGTTGAAACCTAAAATCCATTTAATATGCATTAAACATAAATAAATACTTCTTTACATGAAGACTTGTTGATAATGGGCCTCTTTCGAAGAAAAAAAACTTCATACAAGCCCACTCAAATTTTACATTTCATTGTGTATATCCTAGAGGAGGTGAATAGGATTCTAAACTAATCAATTCCAAATTTGAAAATTAATTACTCCTAAACCAAGTTAAGTAAGGTAACTCAAACTTATAGGACAAGCTCTAATGAAGAAAGCTAAGAATCTTAGGAGTTTGTAAGTGCGGAAGAAATGTGCTAGAAGAATTAGAATGCTAGATTAGGATATATGAAAATCAAGGTTCCGAGTAAGATAAGGAAAAATATGAGGAACTAAAGATATGATAAGTACTACCACAGACACATCTACCTAAGGAAGATAAAGATATAACCTAAATATTAATAAGGCTAGTCTAACTTAGCTAAAATACTGAGATCGAACAATAAAGCACCAACATGTGATATCGGTTCTATTGATATTTCTATCAATCATTGAATGGATTAAACATAAACTATATTAAGTTTGATAAGAAAGGAAAAAATAAATAGTGCAAGCGATAAGTAAATATAATCAAACAGTTCAATCTTACCTATTACAATTTTGATCATCCATATCTCCCCATGAATTTTCAAATCTATTATATACAACAATAGAAAAATTTGTTTATGGTTGCAATAGATAGAAACAAAGAGATGGTGTCGTATATTATAAAATGAAATATGAATAGTTTTAGAAGCCAAATTCGTATTCAAATGAAATTATTGATGGGGAAATAAGAATGAAGGTGTGCGGCGTTAGCAAGGGGTAGGTTAAAACCTAAAATCCATTAAATATGCATCAAACATAAATAAATACTTATTTATACTAACACCATTTAATATTGGGCCTCCTTCAAAGAGGAATCAAACTTTATACAAGCCCACTCAAATTTAATATTTCATTTTGTAAGGTCTAGAGGGGAGCGAATAGGATTCTAATTTAATTAATGCCAAATTATAAAATTAATTACTCCTAAAATAAGGCAATTAAGGTAACTCAAACCTATAAAACAAGCTTAAAGGAAGAAAAATAAGATGTTTATAAGAGTTTGAAACTGCGAAATTAATGTGCTAGGAGAATTAGAAAGCTAGCTAAAGATATAGGAAAACAAAGGTTCAAAGTAAGATAAGAAGATTAGGAAGCTAAAGCTATCATAATTGATACTGAGGAAACATCTACCTAAGGAAGATAAAAAAGATATAACAACCAACTAAGTTAGTTTAGCTTAGCTAAGATCCTAAAGTAAAACACTAAAGCACCTTAGTGTGATACAGGTTCTCTAGAGATTCCTATCAAACACTAAAGGTGTTAAATATAAACTAGATTAGGTATGATAAACAAGAAAAAATAAATTATGCAAGAGATGAGTAATTAGATAACTAAAGAAGATACACAAGCATTTATAGTGGTTTGGTATCCCTACATCCACCACATAAGGTAGACACCTTATGATTTTGAAGCTTTTTTATATTAAAATTCTTGATATCTATTAAGGGCGAGATATAAACCAGTATAATAAGGTTTTTCTGGGCTAAGCCACAACCAAGAAACAGGGACATCTAACAGTTATGTCACAACCCGGTGATAAGACTTGTAGTGGTTAAGTCACAACTCAAACCCAGCCACTTTAAGATAAACCCATTGATTAATTACCTATATAAGTTAACCACTTCCATTGGGAAGCCTTATCCTAGAACTCTAATCCGAGCTCTAACCGATCTTCTCTTCTTTTGGATCTTCAATCCTATTCTAAAGAAAGAGCTACTATCTTGTTTGGTGACAAGTGTTAAGTTACGAGAATACTAAATGATAAATTATAATGAGTGGATATTACAATAATTACAACAAGATATAAAATAAAGACAATATCTTGTGATTTTTTTTCTTGTAGTGTTGGATAGTAAAATGATCAATCGAAGCTTCAAGAGATGATCTTGATGGCTCACAATAGCCTCATATATATAGTCAAGTGAATTCTAACGACTATATCAAATTGTGCTTCAGTTTGATTCAAATAGGGATCCATTTTTCATAGATCGGGTACCCAGTTTGTTTCCCAATGACTATAATCCATGTGGCTTTGAGTGCATAACAGGTGAATACTGAGTTGGCATAAAAACGACGTCGTAATATTATTAAGCGGGATGCCAAGTTTCTGTGAGATTTCAGGAGTTCCTTCAGAACTGGGATGCTTGAAAGCAGAATGCGAAACTCTCAAATTGGGATGATGATTTTATATCGGGATCTTGTAATTTTTTTTTTGTAATGTAATGGTTTTTGACATGCTAAACTAGGAGCTTGTTTCTCAATACGGGATGTCGTTCTGTTCAATTATGCATAGTTCACCTATTTGATAAAATATTTATTCACAAGATTTGTTAGTGATGATATTTTAAGCACAAACGTAGAACAATTCAAGAGCTAAAGCTCAAAGTATGAAAATATATAACAAGATATTTGTGCACACATAGTCTAAAATATGTTCAGATACGTTCATGTTGTGATACTAAAAAAAGAATGATTAAAACATAGAAAATGTTTAAAAGATATTTTTGGAAAAGTTTGTAGTTAAGATTAAGGTCTAATTAGAAACACATATATTACTCTAAAACTGTAGGATAAAATTATTTCTAAGGGGGTCAAAATGTGAAGGGTGAAAATATATTTTTAAAGTGTTTTGGTGCAGAATTATGCATGATATAAGAGATAAAATAAACACCTATTTATCACTTAAAACCTTAAGGATTTTCCACATTAAAAAAACCTATAATGAGGGGTTATATTTCAACACGCTTCCCCTTTTTGATGATGAAAGATCCTTCACTGAAACACACATAGGGTTATACTGAATAGATTTGTAAAGAAGTTAGGCTCCCCCATACAACGCGCATATAAGAAATAAAGAGAAACTAGAACATATGCAGTCTAACTCCCCCTCAAAACAAGCCTTAGTGCCTAAGTGTAGCTTAAAAGATCATTTAAATGCAATGCAATTTGTGTGACTCTAAGAAAGGCCATGTAGACAACAATTTTTAGTATACATATTTTTCCCTCTTTGTCTTCATAAAAAATAAAGGAGTACCTAATCAACTAGGTGAGCCTACTCAAGTAAACTATCTAGAAAAACAATTTTGAAAGTATAAACATAAACTGGAAACCTAAACTCAAGTGACTAAAACAAGATATAAGAGTAGGGATATAGAGTTTTCAGCATTTTCATATATAAACCTTGCATACTCAATCTTTCCTCAAAATTTACGATTATGAATTAAATATCTAAGATATATCATCAGAAAGGTTAGTTCACACAAGATATAATATCATAAATACAAAAAATTAATGACGCATAAGATATGAAAGAAAATAGCAAAAAACTAAAGCGACCAATAACAATCATAATCCAGAAATATTGAAGTTATTAAAATAAAAAATAACAAATAAAAATTCATAAAGTTAACTGCCTACAAGGAAAAAAAAACCAAAGTCTTAAACAAACAACCATAATCCAAAGTACAGACACAAAATTAACCTTTAATACTTAGCACAAATTGTCCCATGGTAAACGACTTCGTGACTGGTGTCAGCTAAGGTGTGATAAAAATAAGATATAGATAATACAACTAACACCCTAGCCTAAACACGTTACTCACTGCAAGTATCACAGGTCGTATGCAAATTTTAATGATAAATAAAGATTCGTTCTCAGGGACTTAGTGTGTTATACGAATGGATTAAACAGAATAGCGTAGTAATAAATAGTTAAAAACAAGAAAATGAATAAATATGATTGATGAGGAGTTACGATTAACTAAGTTAAAATAAAGACAATAAATTAAATACGAGAGAATAAGATGAGAAAGTATAACTCAGGTTTTGCTAGTATGCACTAATCCTTCTATTTATTCTACTAGTTAATAAGGGTGATTATAGCTCTTAGATAAGTAGCCAGGATTTTAAATTCCTCCTAACCCCCTTCCGGGTGGACTTAAGAGGCGACCTAACAATTATCAGGGGACTTAACTAAGGTGCTCCTACGCCACTAGGTTCTTAGATGAGACTGGCCTGCGCAATGATCACTGATTAAATAACAAACCCTAATGACTATCCAGTTAGGAAAGCCCTTCCAGATCACTATCGCACACTAGACGCTTATGTGGTATTTCAATAATTAGACACCCCTTCCGAGTGACCATCTAACTACTATTAGCATATGCCTAATTTGATCAGCATTAAGACAGAGACAATAAACAAAGCACATAAAACAAATATATGGTTAAGAAGCTATAATCAGTTTAAAATTGTTTTTCTAAAGAAAATTAGATAGAAGAAAATAGAATTCATAAATGATACATATGCAAAACCCAAGCTATGTGAAAATTAGTTCATACTAGAAAGAAAATAAACTAAAATAAAGATGCATACTGTCAACTTGTTTCTCTTGAATGATGAATAAACTTAAGGACTAATTATGGGAGGCAAGGACATGTTTACAATAGTTAAAGGGTGTATTTATAGGTGTCTTGGAAGACCTAGTTCGGATTTCTTGGAGTGAAAGGCAAGCAATTGGACTTCTTTTCCAAATCAAATTCTTTTCCACTTGACAACTTTTCCTTTCCTATTTTATCTCTGCTTCCTTTTATCTCCAATTTCCATCTATATCTTCTTTCCTTTATCTCTTAGAATTGATTTGGCATCTAATTAATTTCTATATATCTTTAAATCTTCATATTAGCAAACAAATTAAACCAAATATGCTCTAAAAATAATAATTCATCAAATCAAGACAAGAAATAGGAAATTATTAAAAAAAATAAAAATCTATTATTAATTAACCATAAACACCTAAAATGATGTCTCCAACCTAGATTAATTCATCACAAATAGGGAAACATCAAGACCCCCAACTCAATGTTGTATCGTCCCGATACAATAAAGATAAAAATAAATAGAAGTCTCTAAATACAAACCTAAGTTAATTAAGCACAGATAAAAGAAGATAGCAGAATATATAGATTAGACTCAAATCAACTACTCAGAAAATTTCATGTAATAATATTTACAAACTAGATTACAAGCACACTCGTCATATCCACAATTAACACGGCTTGAATTCAAGATTATATTAGCTTCACAATGTAAGAAGGATAGGTTCTTTACTCAGTTTACCAAGGAGGCTATAGATTGTTCATCGACCTTCACTAGTATCTAGATATCCACTTAACTACTCTCTAACAACTCAATAACTTCTAGATTACATAGCAAACAATAATAAGGTCTTTAAGGTTGTAATGTTGGCTTATGAACGGTATGATAGTATATTTGGATAATTTAGAGTGATATTTTGGCTCTCTCCTCACTAGCCATCAACAAATCGCCCTAGAGCTTGAGTTACTCTCATAAAACGTTCTCACTCAACCCAAAGATTGATGCACTAATTAGCATCCCCAATAACTCAATTAAAGCATAAATATGCTCACATAAAAATTCTACTTTGCCGGTCCAAATATTTCCAATCTTTTCATATCTATTTTTTTCTTTTGTAATGTAGCTATGAATCTCTTTTTGATGTGAGATATCATGCTATTTTTTTCACATATATTCATTTCATTTCCTTTTTTCATTTACTCTTACCCGGGCAAAGGGTTGCAATATAATAAACATGTGAATCATCATCAAAATATAGAACAGATCACAATTAATAATCTCAAAATTTCCCAACCCGATAACAATTCCCATAATGGTGGACCCACCACCCCAAACTCAAGCTCTAAAACAACTGTCTATGCATCGCAATTCGAGCGTGGGTCATATGGTGAAGTCCTAAAATCTAAAGGGATGTGGCTTATAATGTGGCTAATAAAAAGGCTTTAGAAAAGCTAGAAGGGGCTGAGAAGGATATAAAATATAATAAATGGACAGCAAGCTAAAAGGAAACAAGGGGCTTTATCAAAGATCTATCTTAAACACTTTCTAAACTATGCAATTTTGTCATTCTCTTACCTTTAGCAAGTTCATCAAATGGGTTTATCAACTAGCTTGGATCTCACGGCCTACACACTCCTCAAGACGCCCTGAGATCAAACATACTTCTATCGCATAGCTAACTAATCTTTTCTTTACTATCAATGTGTGTTTCCTGCAAATACTCAAAGCATACAAAATAAAATATCTCATAAATATACTACTTTCTATCATTAATTTACTGAGCTTATGCTTTCAAGATATTAAACACACTCTACATCTAAATCTCATGTATCAAATTTTTTAAATTTCTACCTAAAACAGAAAAATCACATAAAAATGGAGATGAGAGACAACGAATCCCCACACCCCCAACTAAAAAATGAGGCGTGTCCCCACAACTCGAAAAAGACTGTAAAAAGAAATTAAAATAAGCAGATAAAGCATATACAGAAACGGTAAGGAAGAAAGAGAACATACTCTCGAGGCTATTGCCTCGCATTACCGGCATCCAAGATAGGATTTACTGGATCTTTATTTAATTTCTCAAGGAGTGTCATGATGTGCACATGATTAGCTTTGATTTGTGCCACATCTTCGACTAAGAAAGTTTGAGCTGCTTCGACTTTATTCAATTGCTCCTCCATCTTATCTCCCCAAATACGATCCTCTTCATCTTTTGTAAGTTTCGTAACTCCTTCTCCTCTCAAAATTGTCTTGATCCAAGAATTGTCAATATTATTACTCATTTTATACAATAGTTTCTCTTCTTCACCCGGAATCACATTCGCTTTCCGAACAAGGCACGTGATCATAGTAGGATATTTCAAATTAAATAATGAAGTAGGAGAGACCAAAAATCGCATCATCTCCTCAAAGATCAACGGTGCCATGTCTACTTCTTCCCCCCTTAAAATACAATTCAAAAAGATTGTGTTCTTCTTTGTTACATCCGAAGTTCTCGTGTTTCCAAAGGCATTAGGTGTAAGGAAATTGTGCCTGATGTCTCCTCATTTGTGATAGATTTATGTTAAGATGAGACATCATTTTTAGTGGTTTAGGAGTCAATAATTTCGATTTTCTTGAGTTTTAGTGCACTTTCCTATTTTGTGTCTTGATTTGTAGAATTAATGTTTTTAGAGCATATTGGGTTTAATTGTTTATTTAGTGTGTAGCTTTAAAGATAATTATGGAGATTAATTAGAGTCCAAGTCAAAGACAACAACTTATGGAAGTAGATATGCATGGTAATTGGAGATAAGGAAAGAATTGCTAAAAAGATGGAAAAGGAAAAGCTGCCTAAATCTGGGATTCTGCAAAGATAGGCGTTTTTACCTAATAAAGAGGCCAAATTTGGTAAATTACTCCTAATGGGTCTAGATAATTCTGTTGCGATTCTTTTGGTATCTTGTGGAGCAAAATCGGACCAATAATAAAGAAGTTATGACCAAAACAACGCAGCAGTGTTTATCTTTATTTCCATACGAATTTGAGTTGGGCTAGAAGTCCATTACCTTAACTATTCCTCAAGAAAACGAATTAGGTCTTCTAAACACCTATAAATACACCCTTATATCACTTGTAAATCATCCTTGCCTCATAATAATTAGTTCTTAAGGTTTTATTCTTCCAGTTTATTGTAGAGAGCAAGATGACGTCTTTTATTATTTCTTTTAGTTTATTTCCATCAGGTATGAACTAAACCTCCCATAGCTTGGGTTTTGCATATGTATAAACTATGAATTCTAATTCTTCTATCTAAGTTTCTTTGGGAATTATATGTTTTAATCTGATATTAGCTTCTTACTTTATATTTGCTTATGTGTTTTGATTTATTGTCTTTCCTAGAACTGATCAATTTAGGATTGTTTTAAGAGTAGTTAGATGGTCACCTTGACAGGGTGTTTAACTATTGAACCACCACATAATGTCTAGTGTCGATAGCAGTTCTGACAAAACATACTTCTAACTAGATAGTCATTAAGGTTTGTTTTAATCACCGTATCACCAAGACTTGCAGTATTTGCTTAGGGCCTTAGTGGAGTTTGATAACCCTATTTTAAATCACTTCTTGGTTGTGACGTAGCCCCCTTAGTCGCTCTCAAGGTCTAAGGTAGTGGAATTTAGAATCCTGACTAAGTATTACCAAGAGCTAATATTCTCCCTTATGAACTAGATTTATAGATAGAATTAGAAGGATTAGTGCATACTAGCAAAACCTAAGCTATACTCCTCATCTCATATTCTTAATCTTTTACTTTATTGTCTTTATTTTCTTAGCGTTAATTTAGTTTTAATTCATAAATTCGAAAACCAAATATTTAATTTTTTGTTTTCTAATTATTTACTTTTACTCGTTATTTGTTCCTACGCGGTTAACACACTTAAGTCCCTGAGAACGAACTCTACTTATCATTAAAACTTGCATACGTCCTGTAATACTTGCAGTACTGTGCCTGTCTAGGGTGAGAGTGCATAGTTTTCCATACTTAAATTGATCTTATTTTTATCACACCCTAGGCGACACCAAGTTTTTGGCGCCGCTGCCGGGGACTTGTGTCTCGTTAGCGTGTGGGTTATCTATTTCGAGTTTTAGTTTTTAATTAGTTTTTACTTTTCAGTTTTTTTTAGTTTAGTTTTAGTCTTTATTTTTCCAGATTTACGCTTGGGTTGCTTTATTCTTTTTCAGGTTTTCACAGTGTTTAATTCTTGGCCTCCCTTACCGGAGCCTGAGAGGAGCTTCAGAGCTTATAACAAACGAATTCGTGAGAAAAGAACCTTGAGGAGAGTTATGGCTGAACAAGTTAATGATCCGGAGTTAGTCTACTTTGCACTAGGAGGACCTCCAGCATACATTCCACCTGGTGTACAATTACCAGTAGGAGAAGGTAATGGGCAGAATAATCAACAAAACCGAGTTGAACAAGATCTACCTGGCCTTAATGTACCATTCCATGTTCAACCCATCGGTTACCGCCCTCCTGAGATTCCGAATATCAAATTTAGACCCGATCCGGGTATGCTTAGTCAATTTCAAAGTTTCGGACTCTATACTGGTACTGCAATTCAAGATCCGGTAAAAGCGATTCAGAAGTTTATGCAGATTTGTGATGCCTACATTACTCCTGGCATTACACGCGAGCAACTTTATTGCCATATGTTTTCGTTTTTCTTGACCGGAAGAGCTAGCGATTGGCTAGAAAGACAACCACATGGAACCATTCACTCTTGGAGAGAACTTCAAGCCGCATTCTTTAACCGATTTTATCCGAAAAGTATGAGACTTAAAGATCAAACCGAGCTTGCAAGATTTTCTCAAGAAGATGGAGAAACAGTGGGAGAAGCATGGACAAGGTTTCAACAAAAATTAGCTAGATGTCCGCTCCATGGTTATACACCTGCTCTACAACTTGATATATTCTATGAAGGTCTTGATGACAAGGGTAGAGAAAAGGTGGATAACATTGGAAAGGGTAATTTTGTGTCCATGAATCACAATGAAGCTTCCGAGGTGTTAGAAAACATTATGGAACAAGAAAGAAGTTGGCCTTCAACGCGAGCTTCTATTACAAAAACCCGAGGAACGCTTCGTTTAGATGCAGAAACTGCGAACTCAGCTCAAATATCCTCTTTAGAAAATCAAATCAAGGAGCTGAGAATCGCGATGGAGAAGAATTTAGCTGCTACAAAGGTAGTTCAAGAGGCACAAGGTTGTCAACAATGTGGAGTTAACGATCATTCATGGGAAGAGTGCGAATCGAATCCGCAATCTGTTTACTTTATATCCAACCGATGGGGCAACCGCAACCATCCGGGTATGCAGTATTCAAATCCACAAGGGGCCGCTAATCCTGGTCAATATCAATCGCGACCCAGAACAACTCTTACCAACAGAGAGGTCAGTACCAAAACCAATATCAGAATCGACCTACTCCTCCACAACAACCTGCTCAAGACGCCTATACCGATACTTTAGATAAAAAAGCTTTACCTCAGTATCCGCAAGAAGGGTCTATGGACAATACACAGATAGTACAAGCTCTAGACCGTTTGAACACGACTATAAACGCTCAAGAAGAAAAGGTCAGAGGACATGATGCCATACTTCAGATGCTAACTACTCAATTAGACCAAATAAACAAGCATCTAAAAGAACAAAAAGAAGTAAAGGCAATCGAAGGAGGTGAAGATAAGGATGAGTTCGAAGCTTGCAAGGCTATATGTCTTGAGATTACAGAAAAAAAAAGAGGAAGCACCACATGCTGCCATTAGTGCCGTGGAAGTTCCCAGTATTGAAGAAGAACCAACCGAGTCTAACCCCGAGGAATCTGACTGTTTAGAAGTTTGTCTGGAGAGCGATGAAGAGAGAGACGAGTTCATAGAGTTACTGAGAAAGGTGCAAGAGGAGATTTGTTCGATGGTAGAGTATGCAGCGGAGTTAGCTAAGGAGAAAGAGGAAGAAGCCTCAAAGTAGGAAGCAAAAGATGAAGTGGCACCTGCTGTGCTAGAGGAGAAAGAAGAAGAGAAGGTGGAATCGCCACCTAGTGTTCAACCAGTGTCATCAATTATTCCTGATACAAATCCTAAAGATGACACTATTCTCAAGACATTTGTAGAGGCGTACCAACCTGAAAATATCAACGCCCAAATGCTTGAGATTGCGAAGAGAGGACTTACACCGCAACAAGTTTTTACGCAAGTTATTCCTGAAAAAGAAACGAGTGTAGAGATCCCAAGAGAGAACCTGAGGGTTTCAAGGAGAAGTGAGAAGGAGCTACCTACAAAGCTTAAAGATCCGGGAAGTTTTAACCTTCCTATTCAATTGCATGGTAGGCTCAAGGTGAAAGCTATGTACGATGTGGGTTCTGGGGTGAATCTTATGCCTAAGTCCGTGTTCGAGAGACTTGGACTTCAGAAATCAGAGAAAACTCCAGTGAAGTTGCAGTTTGCTGACAACTCAGTGAAGAGGACATGGGGAACAGTGGAGGACGTCTTAGTCCGTGCAGGTAATATCGCCATCCCTACTGACTTTGTTATTCTTGAGTTTGATGCAGACTAGCAGGTTCCGATCATACTTGGACGGCCTTTCATGGCCACAAGTCAAAGTGTGATCAACTTCCACGATGGGACCATCACCCTTCATGCTAAAAATGTATCCGAGACCTTCTATGTCTTGGGTAAGAAACCAAGGAAATTGGATCCCACCGTGCCTATCATCCACAGCCTTTCACATCACAAAGTCCCTCCTGAGGAAATCCACTTAAAACCTGTGGATACTGAGTCAAACATTGAGTTTGGGGTCGGCCATGAAGTCCTATGGAAAGCCCACAAACGCGAGAACAGGCCACGAAGTTTCAAAGACTCGTGGATGGGACCATTCATTGTCACGAAGGTTTATTCAGCCAAGGTGATAGAAATTCGCCCCAAAACAGGGGTCAAGCGCAGATTAGTTGACGTTCATAGCCTTACTCGTTGTTGGGGAGGCTATATTCGCAAATCTTGATAGAGGTAACACGTCTAACTTTGAAAGACGTTAAACAAAAGTGCTGTTCGGGAGACAACCCGAAGTTTTTTTTATGTTTTCATGTCTTTTACCTTCTTAGTTTAAGTTTATTTTAGTTGTTTTTAGTTGATAATGCATATTTGAGAAAGGTATTAGTGTTTTTGGTGTGTAGGAATCGGAGAAATCAAGTTAGGGAACGCGAGGAAAATTTTTGGAGAGCAAGAAAGCACCCCGCGGACTACCCCCACGGACTACCCCATGGTCCGCAGCGATGGTCCACGAGGTCAAAACCCGTACCACGGGTTGCTACCGCGGGTTTGATCCAGAAAAAAGAAAAAATTCCATGGACTACCCCACGGTGCACCGCGCCATGGTCCGCGCCCCAAAAACCCGTACCACGGGGTGAGCACCACGGGTATTTTGACGGAGTTGACAACAGAAGCCGCGGTGTACCCTCCGGTACACCGGACCCTAGTCCGCGAGCCAAAAACCCGTACCACGGGGTCCTACCACGGGTTTAGGTCAGAAAGCAAAAATTTTCGAGCATCAGATGTCGCGGACTACCCTGCGGTGCACCCCATGGTCCGCAGGGGTAGTCCGCAGCGCCGCCAGAGGAGAGAGAAAGTTACGGGATTGAGTTATAAAGGAGGTATTAAAGCTATTATTCCGAATTTATTAAACCTTAACCCTCTCTTTCTTCTCCACGACTCTCCTAACTCCATTGAAGCTCATCAAAACCTTCACCAATCACCAAAACACTACCCAATCATCAAGGAAAGCACATCAAACCTTCTCTCCACATAATTACAAGAGAGAATCAAGCTACCAATCATCACCAAATTCATTCAAATTGAAGAATCAAAGAGCCAAATTTCACAAATTCATCATACAATTTCTAAAATACAAGCCTACCCATTACAAATCATCCTCACCCACATAGAGATTCATCACCAATTCACCCATCCTAGGCCAAATCAAGCTTGTTCATCCATTAATTCAAGAGTTAAATTTCAAGGGTTGCTAAAGCTTTGAGTTGGGGGTTAATTGAATATGACTAATAGAACAACAATCTTATCTAGCAAGAGGGAGGTGAAGAGTAACAAGGGATTGGATTTAAACAAGAAGAAATCAATTGACAAAGGTGCTAGTTCTAAATCAAAGGGTAAAGATAAATTGAAGAGTGGGAAACCTTCGTATGATAGTAATGGTAAAAAGCTTTATTATTATGCAAAGGTAAGAACACAACCTCAACCAGATCCTATACCTTTAGAGAGAGTGGATACTTCAAAGGCCTTGAAGATTTCTGCGGAGAAACAATTAGAAGAACTACCTTTTGCCTATGAGAAAGTATTCAAGGAGGAAATTAAAGATGGAGAATACAAGAGATTCTTTGAGCTTGGTGAGAAATTAGGTTGGTCTACGTTCATGGTAAGCCGTTCTGAATTATGTCCTGAATTAGTTTTGGAGTTCTATCTAGGCCTCTTTAGCCAAGATAGTAATTGTGTTCCGATTAGAGGAAAGTTAGTTCCTTTCACAGTTGAGGAGATTAGGAACCACTTCAAGTTTAAGAAACTGAAAGGTTTTTGCAAATTTGAGGAAGCAGTTGCTAAACAAAAAATCTTTGATAAGGAAGTACTTTTTGAGCATGTTTTAGACAAGGAGAAAGTGCAATTACATACGGGAGAATTGAAGGCACCTTGGCCTTACAAATATCTTCAAGCAGATGCTAGAATTTGGCACAATTTCCTTATCCCTAATGTCTTTGGAAACACACGAACTTTGGAGGTGACCATAAAGAACGCGCTACTGTTGGACTGTATTTTGAGAGGAGAAGAAGTTGATGTGGCACAGTTGATCTATGAGGAGGTGATACGATTCTCGGTCTCTCCTAAATCGGTTTATAACGTTAAATTTCCAACTATGATCACGTGTCTTGTGCGAAAAGCGAATATAGTATTGGGTGAAGAAGAGAAACTCGAGTTCAAAATGAGTTATATTGATAATGCATGGATCAAAGAAAGTCTTCGAAGAGCGGGTTCTACTCAAGTCTCGAAGGCAGAAAAGGAGCAATCTTGGCAAGAGAAGATGGAGGAGCGTTTAACGAAATTTGAAGCAGCTCAAACTTCCTTAGTCAATGATGTGGCGCAAATCAACGCTAATCAAGTGCACATCATGAAACTCCTTGAGCAATTAACGGAAGGTCCAGCAATTCCAACCTTGGATATCAATGATGCGAGGCAATAGCCTCGAGAGTATGTTCTCTTTCTTCCTTACCATTTCTGTAAATATGCCTATCTGCTAATTTTAATTTATGTTTTCGAGTCTTTTTTTCGAGTCGTGGGGACACGGCTCATTTTTGAGTTGGGGGTGTGGGGATTCGTTGTCTCTCATCTCCATTTTTCTGTTTTTGGGTGAAATTAAATTTTTTTATACATGGGAATTAGATGTAGAGTGTGTTTAATAACTTGAAGGCATAAGCTCAGTAGATTAATGATAGTAAGTAATATGTTTATGAGCTATGTATTTGTATGCTTTGAGTATTTGCAGGAAAACACACGTTGATAGTAAAGAAAAGATTAGTGAGCAATGCGATAGAAAGTATGTTCGATCTCAGGGAACCTTGAAAGTGTGTAGGCCGTGAGATCCAAGCTAGTTGAAAAACCATTTGATGGAAGTGCTAAAGGTAAGAAATTTTCTGAATTACATAGTGTAGAAAGTGATCAAGGCGGTTCTTTCATATTTTTAAGCCTTTGAATCCTTTTTATACCTTCTCACCTTGATTTTTGAGTTTAAAAGTTATATCCTTCTTAGCCCCTTCTAGCCTTTCTAAAGCCTTTTTTGAAACACATTATAAGCCATATCCTTTAGATTTTAGGACTTTTCCATATGACCCGCACTCGAATCGCGAGGCTTAGACAGTTGTTTTAGAGCTTGAGTTTGGGGTGGTGGGTCCACCATTATGGGAATTATTATGTTTTGATTTTTGAGCTTATTATTGTGCTTTATATTGATGATGATTCACAGAATTGTATTGTAACCCTTTGCCGGGGTAATAGTGAATGAAAAAGAAGCTTCGAGCTAATATTGCCAACAAGGGCATTAAAATAAAAAATATATATATGAGAAAATTAGCGTGATATCTCAACATTAAAAGAGAGTCATAGCTATAGAAAAGAGAATTGATTTGAAAAGAAAAGAAAATATATATTCGGACCGGCAAAGTGGATTTTTATGTGAACATCTCAAGCTTTAATTTGGTTATTGGGGATGCTAAATTGTGCATCAAGGAATTCATTGGGTTGAGTGAGAAACGTTTATGAGAGTAACTCAAGCTCTAGGGCGATTCGTTGATAGCTAGTGAGGAGAGAGCCAAAAGCTCACTCCAACTTATCCAAATATATGATCATACCGTCCCTAAGCCTACATTACAACCTTAAAGACCTTTTGATTCTTAGCTATGTAATTAAGAAGTGATTGAGCCATTAGAGATTAGTTAAGTGGATCATTGGATACTAGTAAGGTTTGATGAACAATCTATAGCTCTCAAGGGGAACTGAGTAAAGTCCCAATCCTTCTTACATTGCGAAACTAATTTGATCTTGAAATCAAGCCGTGTTGACTGTGGATATAAGAAGTGTACAGGTATGTAGTTTATGAATATTATTGCATGAAATTTTCTGAGTTATGTGCTTTAGGTTTATTCTATATATTCTGCTATGCTTTTTCCCTTGTGTTGAGAATTTTATAAGTGTGTATTTCTAGACTTCCCTATGTTTTTACTTTTATTGTATCAGGACGATACAACTTTGAGTTGGGGGTCTTGATGTCTCCTCATTTGTGATAGATTTATGTTAAGATGAGACATCATTTTTAGTGGTTTAGGAGTCAATAATGTCGATTTTCTTGAGTTTTAGTGCACTTTCCTATTTTGTGTCTTGATTTGTAGAATTAATGTTTTTAGAGCATATTGGGTTTAATTGTTTATTTAGTGTGTAGCTTTAAAGATAATTATGGAGATTAATTAGAGTCCAAGTCAAAGACAACAACTTATGGAAGTAGATATGCATGGTAATTGGAGATAAGGAAAGAATTGCTAAAAAGATGGAAAAGGAAAAGCTGCCTAAATCTGGGATTCTGCAAAGATAGGCGTTTTTACCTAATAAAGAGGCCAAATTTGGTAAATTACTCCTAATGGGTCTAGATAATTCTGTTGCGATTCTTTTGGTATCTTGTGGAGCAAAATCGGACCAATAATAAAGAAGTTATGACCAAAACAACGCAGCAGTGTTTATCTTTATTTCCATACGAATTTGAGTTGGGCTAGAAGTCCATTACCTTAACTATTCCTCAAGAAAACGAATTAGGTCTTCTAAACACCTATAAATACACCCTTATATCACTTGTAAATCATCCTTGCCTCATAATAATTAGTTCTTAAGGTTTTATTCTTCCAGTTTATTGTAGAGAGCAAGATGATGTCTTTTATTATTTCTTTTAGTTTATTTCCATCAGGTATGAACTAAACCTCCCATAGCTTGGGTTTTGCATATGTATAAACTATGAATTCTAATTCTTCTATCTAAGTTTCTTTGGGAATTATATGTTTTAATCTGATATTAGTTTCTTACTTTATATTTGCTTATGTGTTTTGATTTATTGTCTTTCCTAGAACTGATCAATTTAGGATTGTTTTAAGAGTAGTTAGATGGTCACCTTGACAGGGTGTTTAACTATTGAACCACCACATAATGTCTAGTGTCGATAGCAGTTCTGACAAAACATACTTCTAACTAGATAGTCATTAAGGTTTGTTTTAATCACCGTATCACCAAGACCTGCAGTATTTGCTTAGGGCCTTAGTGGCGTTTGATAACCCTATTTTAAATCACTTCTTGGTTGTGACGTAGCCCCCTTAGTCGCTCTCAAGGTCTAAGGTAGTGGAATTTAGAATCCTGACTAAGTATTACCAAGAGCTAATATTCTCCCTTATGAACTAGATTTATAGATAGAATTAGAAGGATTAGTGCATACTAGCAAAACCTAAGCTATACTCCTCATCTCATATTCTTAATCTTTTACTTTATTGTCTTTATTTTCTTAGCGTTAATTTAGTTTTATTTCATAAATTCGAAAACCAAATATTTAATTTTCTGTTTTCTAATTATTTACTTTTACTCGTTATTTGTTCCTACGCGGTTAACACACTTAATTCCCTGAGAACGAACTCTACTTATCATTAAAACTTGCATACGTCCTGTAATACTTGCAGTACTGTGCCTGTCTAGGGTGAGAGTGCATAGTTTTCCATACTTAAATTGATCTTATTTTTATCACACCCTAGGCGACACCAGTGCCAAACTCTTGTATCTGCTTGAAGATATTTGTAAGGCCAAGGTTCCTTCAATTCTCCCTTATGTTATTGCACTTTCTCCATAACTAATACATGCTTAAAAAGTAGATTCCAGTCGAAAGTCTTGATATTTTCCACCATTTCTCTATACTTACATAGGCCGGCCAATTTCTTGATCTGGAAGTGGTTTTGAATCTCTTCAACTATGAAAGGGACTAACTTGCCTATAACTGAAACACAACCATTGTTATCTCGCCTAAGGAGGCCTAAATAGATATCAGAAACTAACTCTAAACATAAATTCGATCTTCGCAACATGAACATGGACCAACCCAATCTATCTCCGAAATCTAAGAATTTCTTATACTCACCTTCTCCAATTTTTTTTCAAATACTCTCTCATAAGCAAAAGGTAGTTCCCGTACTTGTTTCCTTGCAGAAGCTAACAAGGCCTTTGAAGCTTCATTAATCTTGGGCATATGACTCTCGATTTGTAGAGGTTGTGGTGTCTTCCTTATGAAAGTTGAAACCTTTTTATTCTTTGAATTTACCACAACTAGTTTTCCTCTATTCTCTTGACCCGTTTTACTCTTTATACTGGAACTTGAACTTTTCTCAATTGATTTCTTCTCACCAAAAACCAATACCTTACTTTGATTCTTCTTCATCTCCCTAACAATAGATAATGTTTCTGTTCTTTTCGTCATCTCAATTGACCTCCAACTCAAAGCTTTTGAACACTCTTGAAATTTGTAACCCTTGATTTTTGGTTGAACAAGCTTTATTTGGGTTAGGAAATGTGTAAGGATGATGAATATCTATGTGGGTAGGATGACCTCTTGCTTGATTGGTATGGATCTAAGAAATTGTTGGGTGAAATTTGGAAATTTTAGGCTTTGATTCTTGGATTCTATGTGTTTTGATATGATATAGGTGGTTGAGTCTTCTTTATAATGATGTGGGGAAAGGATTGGATGTGAATTTATGGTGATTGGGTAGTGTTTCGATGTTTGGTGAAAGTTTTTGATGTTTTAATGGAGTTAGGAGAGGTTTGGGGAAGAAAGAGAGGCTTAAGGATTGAGAAATTCGTGTAAAAACTAACATTCTCTTTGATTCCTTGTTTATAACCTTTTCAGTTTAGATCTGGCAGCGGCCTGCGGTGCACCGAAAGTATTGTGTGGTGCACCGAACCTGCGCTTTGACTAGACTGTGGTCTTGAATGGCGACATGGTTTTTCTTCTCTTGTCTCGGCATTGGACCAGATTTCTAAACTGTCACAACGGTTTTTCTCGCGCGGTGCACCGGAACTCTAGTGCGGTATACCGCACAGGAGTTCTGGTTTTTGCCAAATTTCCGTATTTCTTTTCCTAACTCGATTTCTTAAGTACGTGAACATCAAAAACACTAATACATTTCTCAATACTGCAATATCAATCTAAAATAACTAATCTAAGCATAAATTTAAAGACATAAGAACATAAAAAATGCGGGTTGTCTCCCGTACATCACTTTTATTTAATTTCTTTCAAAGTTAGACGCGTTATCTCTATCAAGATTTGCGAATATAGCCTCCCTAGCAATGAGCAAGGCTATGAACGTCTACTAACCTTCGTTTAATGCCCCTCTTGGGCCTAATCTCTATGATATTAGCTGAGACAACTTTAGTGACTATGAATGGTCCCATCCACGAATCTTTTTGACTTTGTGGACTATTCTCGGGTTTGCGGGCTTTCCATACAACTTCATGGCCGACCCCAAACTCACTCTTTGGTATAGTATCCACAGGCTTTGCGTGGATTTATTCTGGGACACGATGATGTTAAAGGATAGGGATGATAGGAACTGTGGGATCTAACTTCCTTGGTTTCTTACCCTAGACATGGAATGTCTCGAATACATTTTTAGCATGAAGGGTAACTGTTCCCTCCTGGAAGTTAATGGTTCTTTAACTGGTGACAAGAATGTCCTTCCAAGTATAGTTTGAACTTGCTTATCTACATCATAATAAAAAATAACAAAGTTAGTAGGGATGGTGATATTACCTGTTCGGACATGAACATCCTCCATTATTCCCTATGTCTTTGAAACTGAGCTATCCGCAAATTGTAACTTCACGGGAGCTTTCTCTGTCTTCTGAAGTCCAAGCCTATCGAACGCGGACTTTGGAATAAGATTCACACTTGAGCTCACATCACACATAGCTTTCATCTTGAGCATACCATTGATTTGAATAGGAAGATTAAAGCTTCCTGGATATTTGAGCTGTATTGGTAACTCTTTTTCTACTCTTCCAAAACAATCTATGCCTCTTACTTCTCCTAGGTTCTTCCTCAGGAATACTACTAGGCTCCACAGAAGTAGAGGGGTCAGGGGAAACATCACAAAGAGGTAAATCAACTTACTTGGTAAGCTATCAACATGTAAAGAGGCATTAACATAATTCAAAGTTTTCAAAGGGAAAATATGTTCAAAGAACTCAGCATCTCTAGATTCGCAAATCGAGTTATCATCTGAAGACAAGAATCTATATGCCACACTATTCTGAGCATACCCTATGAATATTGAGTCTATGGTTTTGGTCCAACGGTGACTGTTTTAAAATCAAGTATTTTGACTTTGGAAAGGCACCCCCACACTTTTAAAAATTTCAGGTTTGGTAGAAATCCTTTCCACATCTCAAATGGGGTCTTATCTAGGGATTTATGGGGTACCCTATTAAGAACATAACAGGCTGACAAAACAGCTTCCCCCCACATATTGGTTGGTAAACCTGAACTTATTAACATGGATTTCATAGTCTCTTTAAGGGACATATTATTTCTTTCGGCTATGCCATTTTGTTGGGGCGTATAAGGGACACTAAGTTCATGGATATTTCCATTAGTTTCAAAAAAATCTTTAAGGGGATTAGAACTATACTTGCCTCCTCTATCAGACCTAAGTCGTTTGATTTTACAATCTAGTTGGTATTCAACCTCGGCTTTATATTTTAAAAACGCACTTTCCGCCTCATCTTTAGTTTTAAGAAGGTATACTTTAGTGAACCTAAAGTAGTCATCTACAAAGGTTATATAGTAAAGTTTTCCTCCTCTACTAGCGGAGTTTTTAAAATCAGCTAAATCAGAATGTACTAATTCTAAATCAGAATGTACTAATTCTAGCAGTTTAGTCTTTCTCTTGGTAATGGATTTAAAAGGTTTTTTCGCAAGATTAGACTCTACACATATTTGACATTTTACAAAATAATCCACATTGTGAAGGGGTATTAGTCCAAGATTTTAAGCCTTTTAATAGAAGCGACATTTAAATGACCTAATCTACCATGCCACGTATCCACAGACTCAACGATATAAGCAGAATTAAAAGTATTCTCATTAACGGTTATAGTGTTTAAAACAAACAAACCATAATTTAAATACCCTTTCCCACAAACTCATCATTTTTTAGTAATAACGATTTTTCCCCCCTCGGAAAAAAGTTTGAGCCCCACTTTATTAAGAAGAGCTCCGGAAACTAAGTTCCTACAGAGAGAGGGGACGAAGAGAACATCATTTAACTCTAAAATCTTACCAAAAGTGAGTTTGAGGGGAACTTGTCCTTTTCCGAGAATCGTAGCGGTTGAAGAGTCACCTAAATACACGCATTTACCATCAGTTGTTTTCTCGAATTTTTTGAACAGGGCTTTGTTTGCGCAGAAATGCCGGGAAGCTCCGGTGTCAAGGATCCACTCGGTTTTGTTCTCAACTAGGTTTACCTCGACCATTACCGCGACGATTATTTCTTCGGTCTCGGTCAGATTTGCGGCAGCTTTGGGATCATGGCCGGCTCTAAGAGGATATTCAAAAGCTCTATGTCCTTCTTTCCCACAACAGTAACAAGCGCCCTTAGGTTTTTGAATCTTACCAGAAGTTTTGAACCCTCCGCCTTGTTTGTTGGAGTTGCCGCGGTTCTTGTTTCCCCAAATTTGGATTTGTTTGACCTTATTGTTTTCCCTTCCCTTCGAACCTGTCTTTGTTACCTTGACCAGAACTTTAAGGATGAAGGAAAGAGAGAGACTTATCCTTGAGTCGGTTGGCTTCTTCGACTTGCATATGGCTGATGAGTTCTTAAAGAGTCATTTATTTCTTTTTGTGTTTGAGATGGTTATGATATTCACTCCAAGATGGGGGAAATTTTTCAAGCAAGATATTAGCTTGGAAAACTTCGCACATCTTCATGCCTTCGGCAATTACCTTCGTGCATAGGTTTTCGTACACATGAAGTTGTTCAGTCATAGACTTCTGATCGGTAAATTTGAAGTTATACCAGTTTCTGGTGACATATTTTTCTTACCCGAATCATCAGTCCCATATTTCTTCTCGAGAGTCTCCCATATGACCTTTGCCGATTTCTCTTTGGCAAGGAGATCGAAAATGGGATTCGAGACGTTGTTAAACATCCAGCCCCGAGCCATGGTATTAGCTCATTTGAACTTGGCTTCGAGAGCAAGATGTGTAGTCTGTTATTCTTCAGTAGGAACTCCATTATCCACCATAAGTGGAGGACTTTCGAAAATAGCGAAGTCGAGTTCGTATTGTTCAAGACAGATTAAGATCTTTTGTGCCCAACGCTTGTAGTTAGAACCATTAAGGGGCTCCAACTTATTCACGTCGGGAAAGGCCTTTGCGTTCAATGATGAAGCAACAACCGACATAGGAAAAGCTATTTTAGGAAAAACAAGCGATGATAAATGAATATATTTTTAAATTGTTCGAAGAAAAAGTAAATCACTGTTTAAAACAAGAGAAATGGATATCCAGAAAACAAGAAAAGTAATTTCAATAAATGTAAACTCTAACTATTACGAAAATTGAAATATAAACGCAAACGAAACACTTATACGGAAATCAGAAAAGATAACAATTACACGGAAAATATTGTTAAAAAGATATTTCGGCGTACCGGTTATCTCTAGATAAAAAATAAATAATTTTGCAATGAAGAAGAGATTCAGAAGCAAAAAGAATTCTAATACGTTGAAGTAATAATTAAGTGCGCACCATAAAGTATGGTAAATCGTATAGACAATTAGCAAGATGATCGCGCCATTTTCTTAACTCTTGTTGATATGTTGTTTTATCCCTTAGTCCATCCCTTACAATAAACATCGCTTAGGAAATGCGAGGAAACATAAATCGATATGTATTTTGTTTTCATGAAAAAGCATATACATATAAAAACATAAATCAGTAACACTATTTTTCACTCGTTTCTCTTTTCTTTCTTTTTACATCTCTCAATAAACAAATTTTATTTACTTTTTTGTTGCTTTTTTTTTTTTTTTTGGTCAGCAAGCCCAGCCAATTTTTTTATATCATTAAAACTCAACCATCCATTACAAGGCCCATTATAGAGGACCCAACATTACATTTCATTCGGTCCATTGGACCCAAATATAATACGACAAAACAATACAAACCAAACTACTTTCAACTTTAACAAGTACAAGGTAAATCTATCTTTGCCCTAGTTTCTCTCTCTTCGCTTCATCGTCTCCATCGAACCGCCTCTTCTGCTATCTTCTCTTTTCCATAGACCTTCAGCTTTACAAGGTTTTCAATCAGGTAATCCACAATTTTTCCATGAATTTCCTCCTCGCTTAGATAAATCTTGTTGAATAGTTGTTGTTTCTTTCTATCCAGATTGCGTGTACTGCTATTGGGAGAATCATTCGAGCAACTTCATCTTTTAAAGTTTTCATCCTACAACGTGATAGCTCTTCAATAATGGTTTCTGGTGGGGCCTAGGGTGTGATAAAATAAAATAGAAAATAAGTGCAAAAACACCCTAGAACTACACGGTTCTGCAAGTATACAGATCGTATGCAAGTTTTAGATAAAGATTCGTTCCGCAGAGACTACAGAGGTTAGGAGAATCTTATGCAAATACCAAGTGCAAATAAATAAAGATAGAACAACTAAACGCAAATAAAAGTAAAGACAAATAGATTTTTGTTGATTTTCTAATAAACTAAAGTAAACTAAGAATTTAAAAGACTAGAAAAATTAAAGATGAAAGAGAAGTAATATGAGAATATAGCTTAAGTTATTAGCATGTAATCCCCACTAGTTTTGCCGTTCTAAACATGTAAGGGTGAATTATGTAGTATTTCCCTAATCGGTCCCAATATGCTATCGGTAGTTTAAAATAGGATTTACCTATGTCAATAAGGCTTCCTAAGCAAACTTTTCCTGTAATTGGTAAAGAGTCACAAGACTCAACCATAGTGATTATCTAGCTAGGTTGGGTTGTCAGATCAAACCTAAAACTAAACGTTATGTGCTAAACATGCAATTGAACACCGTTGTCAATGGTATCCTAATTACTAGATGGTAATTCTAATGGCGGCCGTCCACAAGAACACAGAATATAAATTCAAACACATAAACAGAGAATAAAAACTATAATTCTATTTAAAACATTAAATTCCCAAATTAGATAGATGTCAATCAAAACTAGGGTTCATACATATATGCTAAAACTTAAACTAAAGAAAATTAGTTCATGAAAGAAAAGAAAGAAATTACAAATCTAAAGGTAGAAGAAGACATTGTTGATGACAGCTCCTTCCAGACTTCTCTCTTGTGTTCTAAGCTTCCTCTTGGTTTTAAGGTTCCACCAAGGATGATTTAAGAGTGTTAAGAGGCTGTATTTATAGGTTAGAGGTTGACCTAATTCGTTTCTTTAGAGATAAGTTAAGTAATGGACTCCTAGCCCAACTCAAATTCGTATGGAAATAAAGATAAACACTGCTGCGTTGTTTTGGTCATAACTTCTTTATTATTGGTCCGATTTTGCTCCACAAGATACCAAAAGAATCGAAACAGAATTATCTACACCCTTTAGGAGTAATTTACCAAATTCGGCCTCTTTATTAGGTAAAAACGCCTATCTTTGCAGAATCCCAGATTTAGGCAGCTTTTCCTTTTCCATCTTTTTAGCAATTCTTTCCTTATCTCCAATTTCCATGCATATCTCCTTCCATAAGTTGTTGTCTTTGACTTGGACTCTAATTAATCTCCATAATTATCTTTAAAGCTTCACACTAAATAAACAATTAAACCCAATATGCTCTAAAAATAATAATTCTACAAATCAAGACCCAAAATAGGAAAGTGCACTAAATTAAGCTAAAATCAACCTATAAACTAATAAATAAGCCTAAAATGATGTCTCATGAGTATATTTTACTATCACAAATGAGGAGACATCAAGACCCCCAACTCAAAGTTGTATCGTCCCGATACAATAAAAGTAAAGAACAGTAGGGTAGTCAAAATAAACAAGAAGAAGTCGGAGGAGAACAAGAACAAAATATAATGAATGATCCTAGAGCATAAATTCCAAAAAAAATCTCATGTAGTAATGCCCAAGAAATAATGCACAAACATGCCTAATATACATGTAATCAACATTTCATAAATTCAAGTTAAGATTAATTTCGCAATGCCAGAAGGAGAGGATGATAACTTAGTTCAGGTTAATGGCTATAGGTTGTTCATAGGTCCCAAATAAAGCATCTAATGATCCACTTACCTACTACCTAATAGCTCAATTGTTTCTCCACCTAGTAGTCAAAAATCCTAAGGTCTTGGTTATAACTTGGCTTAAGGACGGGTGTGGTATATTTGGATAATGAAAAGTGAGCTTTTGGCTCTCTCCTCACTAGCCATCAACGAATCGCCCTAGAGCTTGAGTTTTCACTCGAAGATGTTCTCACTCAACCCAATTTATTGATGCTTTTTAATGTGCATCCCCAATAATCCCAATTAAAACCTTTGATGATATAAAATCCACTTTGCCGGTCCGAATATATATATTCTCTCTTCAAATCAATTTTTTTCTCTTGTATAGCTATGACTCTCTTTTGGTGTTGAGATATCACACTATTTTCTTTTTTCATATATATATATTCTTTTTCTTTTTATGCCCTTGTTGGCAAAATTAGCTTGTAGCTTCTTTTTCATTCACTATTACCCCGGCAAAGGGTTACAATAATAACAATTCATCTTCAATAAAATCACAAAGATAATTCCCTAATTCCCAAAGTTCCCTAATGATAAAACCCACCACCCCAAACTCAAGCTCTAAAACGAGTGTCTCAGGTTTTGCGATTTGAGTGCGGGTCATATAGATAAGTCCTAAAAACTAGGGTAAGGATTATAATGTGTTTCAATAAAAGGCTTTAGAAAGGCTCAGAAGGGCTAAGATGGATAAATAACAATAATATCAAACAAAAGGGTGAGAAAGTCTAAAGGCTTCAAGTGTTTTAATCATGAAAGAACTGCCTTATTCATTTTTCTAACTACCGGATTTCGTTACGTTTTCACTAATAGTTCATAGACAAGTGGGTTTTCAACTAATTCTAAACCTCACGTTCTACACACCAAATAACTATTCCTAAGTTTCAACGTGTTTTCTTAGCATTGCTCATTAACTTTTCTATCCTTTATTTCCTGTTTTCATGCATGCATGCTAAACAATTTTGTTGCATCTTTTCAAAAGCATACTACTTACTATCATTGACCTAATAAAATCATGCTCAAATAGGTACATTCAAGATATTCTATGCCTAATTCAACCTAAAAAATTTAAATTTTATGCAAAAAAAACGAAAAGAAGATGAGGACAACGAATCCCCACCCCCAACTCAAAAGTGAGTCGTGTCCCCACGACTCGAAAAAGACTTAGGAATGAAATAAAATTTAAATAAAACTAACTAAACTACCTAATGCATCCAAGCTATTGAGAAAAATTAGAATGACTTACCTGGCTGGCCATAGAGATCCATCATATCATCCTCATCTTCTGAAGCTGAGGGATCGGTGTAATCATCTATATCCTTGTACAAGGTCGAATTATCTACCCTTGTTTCCAATTGCATAATTTCTACCCAAAGGTCTTTGTTATCTTCACGTAATCTTTCAACTTCGTTCTGTAACTGAATAGCCCAAGGAGGAAGATCATAAGCAATTTTGGAAGAGGAGGTAGAAGAACCTTGGTCTTGGATTGTTATCTTGTCTAAAGGCCTCCTTGATGGTGTGGACATTCTAGCAGTTTAATCTCTTCTTTGGTAGTGGTTGTTCAGGTGCCTGTTCTTTTGATTTTTCAGAAACCTCATCAAGATTGATGGGTTTTTCAATGGTAGCTCCAGGCAATTTCTTATTCTTCCCAAGGATTGAACACTTTCTCTTGTATTCCATAGCGTCAGATCTGTTAGTCATGCTTGTTTCACCCACAACTCAAGTTATACCAAGGATGGATTAAAAGTTTAAGGAAAATTGGTGTAGCTTGATGTTGTTGCTTGGAATTGGTTAAAGAGAAAGGTTATTGGATTGATCTTGGAAGAACTCTTTAAAGCTTGTTGAATATGAAGGTGTTTTGATGGTGTAGTGTGATGAATTTGATGAAGGATTGTGTTTATGGAAGATGATGGAGAGGATTTGATGAGTTGTTGTGTTAATTGTGAAGGTTTGCACAAGCTTTAAGATGTTTATATAGGGTTTGGGTCTGAAAAATTCGTGGGTGGAAGGCTAGGGTTAATCTCATAAGGTAAGAGTTTGATTAGGAAAAGAATTCCTTCTTGAACCGCCTCTTGCGGTGCACCGGACACATCCCGCGGTGTACCGCAGCTTCTGTTGCTCCAACATTTTTACCTACTGGATAATACCCGTGCTAGCACCCCGTGGTACGGGTTTTTGGGTCGCGGACCAGGGGTGCGGTGCAGGGGGTAGTCCGCAGCATGTCCGTCAAAAAACCCGTGGTGCCCAACCCGTGGTACGGGTTTTGACCGTGCGGACTAGGGTCCGGTGTACCGCGCCAGGCCCCGCGATTTTTTTCGACCTTCTGGATAAAACCCGAGCTAGCCAACCCGTGGTACGGGTTTTTGGGGCGCGGTGCATCCCTGCGGACCATGGGGTAGTCCGCGGGGTAGTCCGCGCCAGACTTGAAGTTCCTCCAGATTTTTCCTTTTGACCCCAAACTCGTTTCCTGCACAATAACACACTACCTTTCTCTCCCATTAGCTTGAAAACACAATTAAAATATACACTAACTTAAAATTAAACACTACAAAGCAAAAACAACTAATCTAAAAAGCAATTAAAACAAGGGGTGTCTCCCAAGAGCACTTTTGTTTAACGTCTTTGAGTTAGACGTGTACCTCAGGCTAATCGCATTCGACAAGGTAGATTTTCTCTCCTTGCTCAAAGTCCTCACTGTCATAGTATCTCTTCAAACGCTGGCCATTCACCATGAATGTCCGTTGCTCGGCTGGATTTTCAATCTCAATCGCTCCATGAGGTGTGACTTTGGTAACAATGTAAGGTCCTTCCCAACGGGATTTAAGCTTTCCTGGGTAGTTTGAAAATCGAGAGTTGTATAATAAAACCTTCTGTCCAATCTCGAGATTCTTTGGACGGAGCCGTTTATCATGCCATCGCTTTGTTCTCTCCTTATAGAGACGTGAATTTTCATAGGCATGATAACGAAGCTCCTCCAATTCGTTCAATTGCATCATCCTTTGTTTCCCGGCCAAATCTGGGTCTAGATTCAGAGTCTTAATAGCCCAGTAGGCTCGAGCTTCTAGTTCAATCGGTAGATGACACGCTTTGCCGTAGACCATGCGATATGGAGATGCCCCAACTGGTGTTTTAAATGCTGTTCTGTATGCCCAGAGAGCATCATCTAGCTTTAGAGACCAGTCTTTTCTTGATTTGTTCACGGTCTTCTCCAGAATAGATTTAATTTCCCGATTGGAAACTTCAGCTTGACCGTTAGTTTGTGGGTGATAACCGGTTGAAGTACGGTGTTTCACTCCAAACTTTTTAAGAAAATGTCTCACGGGAGCATTAAGAAAATGGGTACCTTTATCACTGATGAGAACACGTGGCGTACCATGTCTTGAAAAGATGTTTGATTTTAAGAATTTAATCACTGTTTGAGCATCGTTCTTTGGTGTTGCCACTGCTTCTACCCATTTTGATACATAGTCTACTGCAAGCAAAATATAAAGATTTCCATAGGAAGTGATGAAAGGTCCCATGAAATCTATTCCCCATACATCAAAGATCTCAACTCCAAGAATGTTATTAAGCGGCATCGCGTCTCTTTTTGATATATTACCAGTTTTTTGGCATCTGTGGCATGACTGGACGAAACTGTGACAATCTTTGTGTATGGTTGGCCAATAGAACCCAGATTGAAGAATTTTAGCTGCGGTTCTATCGCCCTTAAAGTGACCTCCGTAAGGTGAACTATGACAACTTTCAATAATTTTCTCCATCTCACCTTCATGTACACATCTTCTAACCACTTGGTCACTACATATCTTCCAGAGGTACGGTTCATCCCAATAATACTGTTTGGCCTGGTGGTTCAATCTTTGTCTTTGTTGTGGGTGGAAATCTTTGGGAAAGACACCACTCACAATGAGGTTGACTAGATCTGCATACCATGGCACAAAAGCACGTTTGATAGCAAAAAGTTGTTCATCAGGGAATACCTCTTTAACCAACAATGGTTCTTTGTTCGCATTAGATCCTTCGAGCCTTGACAAGTGATCAGCAACTTGATTGTCGCATCCTTTTCGGTCTCGAATATCTATGTCGAATTCTTGTAGCAATAGTACCCATCTAATGAGGCGCGGCTTAGCGTCCTTTTTCTCCATGAGGTACCTAATAGCTGAATGGTCCGTGTATACAATAGTTTTCTTCCCAACCAGATAGGGACGAAATTTATCGAAAGCATAAACCACGGCCAACATCTCTTTCTCCGTTACTGTATAATTCATCTGGGCAGCGTTGAAAGTCTTACTTGCATAATAAATCGTGTGGAAAATCTTGTCTTTCCTCTGTCCCAACACAACACCCATAGCGTGATCACTAGCATCGCACATAAGTTCAAACGGAGCGTTCCAATCAGGAGGTATAACAACAGGTGTAGAGATCAGTTTTTCCTTAATCGTCAAAAACGCTTGAAGACATTCTTCAGTAAAATTAAAAGGAGTATCCTTTTCAAGTAAAGAGCATAGCGGTTTGGCGATCTTGGAGAAATCTTTAATAAATCGTCGATAAAATCCTGCGTGACCCAAGAAACTTCTCACTCCTTTAACAGAAACCGGAGGTGGTAGTGTTTTGATAACTTCAATTTTAGCACGATCAACCTCCATCCCTGCCTTCGAAACTTTATGTCCCAACACAATTCCCTCTTGAACCATGAAGTGGCATTTTTCCCAATTAAGCACGAGATCTTTTTCTCTACATCTCACAAGGACTTTCTCTAGATTACTCAAACAATCATCAAAACTGTCTCCAAACACTGAAAAATCATCCATAAAAACCTCCAAATATTTATCAATCATGTCCCAAAATATAGCCATCATGCACCTTTGGAACGTGGCAGGTGCATTGCATAACCCAAACGGCATTCTTCTGTAAGCAAAAGTACCAAACGGACATGTAAAAGTTGTTTTGTGTTGATCGAGGGGATCCACACAAATCTGATTATAACCTGAATATCCGTCTAGGAAACAGTAATATTCTCTCCCTGCAAGCTTGTCTAGCATCTGATCAATGAAAGGTAACGGGAAGTGATCTTTCTTTGTTGCTTTGTTCAGCCTCCGGTAGTCCATGCACACGCGCCACCCCACAACTGGTCTTGATGGTATGGCTTCGCCTTGATCATTAAGGATGGTAGTGAAACCTCCTTTCTTTGGAACACATTGTACTGGACTAACCCAATCACTGCTAGCAATCGGATAGATAATTCCCGCGTCTAATAACTTGATAACTTCCTTCCTCACTACTTCCTTCATAGCTGGCATGAGTCTTCTCTGTCCTTCAATAGATCGCCCACCTTCGTTCTCAAGAATGATTTTGTGTTTGCAGACGGAAGGACTAATTCCCTTGATGTCGGCAATAGTCCATCCAATTGCTTCTTTGTTTGCACGAAGTACTTGAAGTAGCTTTTCCTTTTGAGGACCTGAAAGGTTAGCAGAAATAATAACAGGCAAAGTTTTGTTCGTACCTAGATATGCATAGCGTAGGTGATCTGGAAGTGGTTTTTCTTCGAGAACAGGTGGACATATTATAGATGGTTGTTTCATTGGTTCAATGTCACCTGGCTCTCGAAGTAATTCTCGTACGTTTAATCCTAATGCAGCAACATCTTCAGGGGGAATCTCGAGTTCTGGTGTTTCAGGTGCTAAGGTTTTGTCAAGATCATCAATTAAGTTCTCTTCATTGAAGACTTCTTGCGTAATCTTTTCGATGACATCTACCTTGAAGCACTCGTCTTTCGCTTTAGGATATTTCATAGCCTGAAACACATTAAATCGTATCTGTTCGCCTTGTACTCTCATGATCAACTCACCATTCTCAACATCAATTAGTGTACGCCCCGTGGCTAAGAATGGTCTACCCAAAATGATGGGGACATTCTTATCCGCGTCGTAGTCAAGGATAATAAAATCACAAGGAAAAATAAAAGAGCCCGCGTTAACTAAAACATCTTCAATTTTACCTATTGGTCGTGAGAGGGAGCGATCCGCCATTTGTAGTACCACAGATGTAGGTACTACTTCTCCGATATTAAGCTTCTCGAACAGGGATTTAGGCATGAGATTGATGCTTGCACCTAAATCACATAATGCTTTCCCGGTCCAATTTTCTCCAATGCCGATGGGAATTGTAAAACTTCCGGGATCTTCTAGTTTTGGTGGCAACTCATTTTGACATATAGCACTGCACTCCCTAGGTAATCCAATTGGTTCCCCAGTCTCTATACTTCGCTTGTTGGAGAGAATGTCTTTCATAAATTTCATGTAGCTTGGCATCCTCTTGAGAGCTTCAACAAGGGGTATATTGATTTCTAATTTCTTCAACATGTCAATGAACTTTTTGAATTCCAGGTCATTGTCCTTCTTCCTGACACGTGAAGGGTATGGTGGTGGAGGGCGTGTACTGAGTTCCACTGGTTGTCTTGTCTTATCAGGTGTCTCGGCTTGGACACTTTTTGGTTGAACTACCTCCTTGACTGTATCTTTGATTATTTCTTCCCCCTTTGTTCTGGAATAGGGATAGGCTCTGGTTCTGGTCTCGGTGGAGGCAGTTGCTTCCCACTTCGCAATTCAACTGCATGGCAAGAATCGTCTCTAGGAGCAATAGTATCACTTGGGAGTTGTCCCTTTGGCCTAGTTTGTAATGTACTCTCCATCTGTGATATAGTATGCTCTAGTTGCTTTATAACCTTCTCCTGAGTTCGAACTCTCTGTTGGCTATAATTTATTTTCTTCTCAACGTTTTGCATCAATTTAGTCATACTTGAAGTCAAACTCTGGAGTTGTTCTTGTTTTGCCAATTGCATTGATTGTTTAGGTGGATCTTTCTTCGGTTCTTGACAAGTTTTCTTAACAATGGGTACCTTTTTCTGAATAGGTTGTGGAGGATTATAAGATTGGAGTTGGGGTTGCTGACTAGTTTCTTGTTTTCTGTCCCAACTCTTTTGTTGTGGAGGTTGTTGATAATTAGTGTAGCTTTCTTGATTGTAACTATTCGAGTAATAGTTATCTTGAGGATACTGAACGGAAGCTACTGCTGGATTATTCATACATCCTGCCCACACATGATTTCTTGATCCACAACCAAGACACGAAGGAATTGTGCGTACCATATTTACCTGAGCAATTGTTCGGGCTTGTTCTGTCAGCTCTTCGAGTTGTTTAGCCAATTCCTTAAGCTTTAGAGATTCTGAATTGTTCTCCTTTACTGATTTCTTTGGCCAACTTCTCTCGTTTTCAAGAATTCTTTCCATCCCCAACTCAGCTTCTACAGGATCTAGCAACACAAAACCTGCGTTTCCTACCGAATCTGCTTTCTCTCTTGATTTGTCATTAAGGCCTCCATAAAACAAGGTTAAATAATATTCTGGCGAGGATCTATGATATGGACACCTCGCTTTCTTCTCTGTAAATCGTAACCATGCTTCACCCAAACTCTCTTCCTCTTCTTGCATAAATTGTTCAAGTTCCAACATGTCTTTTAAACGTCTACTAACCGGATAAAAACGGTCTAGGAATCTTGTTTGAAGCTTGTCCCAATCTGGAATAATATGAGGGTATTGGGCATCATACCAATCGCTTGCACATCCGGTCAAGAAGAACTGGAACATCAAGTAATATACTTGCTCCCTAGTAACTCCTCTTACGATATAAGCATCACAGATCTGCATGAATTTCTGAATATATCGGAGCGGATCTTGATGTGCAGCTCCGCTGAATAATCCATGAGACGCAAACTGAGTTAACATCCCAGGATCAGGTTTAAATTTAGCGGCTTGGATTTCTGGAGCGCGAATTCCTCGTGGCTCTACTCTAAATTCGATGGGTAGCTCAAGTCTCCTTGGGTTCTCCATCTGTAACTAAATCTGAAAAACAAAAACTAAAAACAAAAAGCGTAAAATAGAACTAACTAAAAATAAAAGCACAAGATATATGCACAAGGACTAACGATGTAGTCCCCGGCAGCGGCGCCAAAAACTTGGTGGGGCCTAGGGTGTGATAAAATAAAATAGAAAATAAGTGCAAAAACACCCTAGAACTACACGGTTCTGCAAGTATACAGATCGTATGCAAGTTTTAGATAAAGATTCGTTCCGCAGAGACTACAGAGGTTAGGAGAATCTTATGCAAATACCAAGTGCAAATAAATAAAGATAGAACAACTAAACGCAAATAAAAGTAAAGACAAATAGATTTTTGTTGATTTTCTAATAAACTAAAGTAAACTAAGAATTTAAAAGACAGAAAAATTAAAGATGAAAGAGAAGTAATATGAGAATATAGCTTAAGTTATTAGCATGTAATCCCCACTAGTTTTGCCGTTCTAAACATGTAAGGGTGAATTATGTAGTATTTCCCTAATCGGTCCCAATATGCTATCGGTAGTTTAAAATAGGATTTACCTGTGTCAATAAGGCTTCCTAAGCAAACTTTTCCTGTAATTGGTAAAGAGTCACAAGACTCAACCATAGTGATTATCTAGCTAGGTTGGGTTGTCAGATCAAACCTAAAACTAAACGTTATGTGCTAAACATGCAATTGAACACCGTTGTCAATGGTATCCTAATTACTAGATGGTAATTCTAATGGCGGCCGTCCACAAGAACACAGAATATAAATTCAAACACATAAACAGAGAATAAAAACTATAATTCTATTTAAAACATTAAATTCCCAAATTAGATAGATGTCAATCAAAACTAGGGTTCATACATATATGCTAAAACTTAAACTAAAGAAAATTAGTTCATGAAAGAAAAGAAAGAAATTACAAATCTAAAGGTAGAAGAAGACATTGTTGATGACAGCTCCTTCCAGACTTCTCTCTTGTGTTCTAAGCTTCCTCTTGGTTTTAAGGTTCCACCAAGGATGATTTAAGAGTGTTAAGAGGCTGTATTTATAGGTTAGAGGTTGACCTAATTCGTTTCTTTAGAGATAAGTTAAGTAATGGACTCCTAGCCCAACTCAAATTCGTATGGAAATAAAGATAAACACTGCTGCGTTGTTTTGGTCATAACTTCTTTATTATTGGTCCGATTTTGCTCCACAAGATACCAAAAGAATCGCAACAGAATTATCTACACCTTTTAGGAGTAATTTACCAAATTCGGCCTCTTTATTAGGTAAAAACGCCTATCTTTGCAGAATCCCAGATTTAGGCAGCTTTTCCTTTTCCATCTTTTTAGCAATTCTTTCCTTATCTCCAATTTCCATGCATATCTCCTTCCATAAGTTGTTGTCTTTGACTTGGACTCTAATTAATCTCCATAATTATCTTTAAAGCTTCACACTAAATAAACAATTAAACCCAATATGCTCTAAAAATAATAATTCTACAAATCAAGACCCAAAATAGGAAAGTGCACTAAATTAAGCTAAAATCAACCTATAAACTAATAAATAAGCCTAAAATGATGTCTCATGAGTATATTTTACTATCACAAATGAGGAGACATCAGTTTCCCACTCAGATGCTATGCATTTAATACCAGCTTTAATACGACATTTCTTCCATATTCGAGCCGTGAATGAGCAGGTCCAGAACAAGTGATTCCTGTCCTCGCTCATTAGCCCACAGAATTCGCATGTCGTATTTGAGATAAGTCCCCAATTCATTAGCCTTTGTTTTGTAGCAAGCTTATCAATGTGAGTGAGCCAGTAAACAACTTTATATTTGGGTAGACTTTTGTTCTTCCAAATAATTTTGGACCATTTATTTACTGTTCCCTTTTGTCTTATGTGATTATATACCTCCGATGTAACGAAAGTGCCCTTTTTTGTACAGGTACACTTTATTGCATCCTCGGCTTCTGTAAGAGTGATGTTCTTAACCCATTCCTTCATAAAACTCATCATAGGTGGCCATTTCCATCTGCCATTACAGTAAAATTGGGAAAGTTTACTATTCTCGAAATAACCAGAGGCAAAATTACTGTTCTTCACCTCAAATAGGTTTGTATGATTAGGTAACCAGTAATCCCACCAAATTGAGATATTTTTGCCATTGCCTACACTGTACTTGATAAGATTCTTTGCAGTATCTCTACATTTCAGAATCTTTCTCCATCCCCAAGAACAATCCATAGGAATATTAACCTGCCAGAAAGACTTCCCCTTTAGATGGTTTACATTGATCCATTTAGACCAAATGCTATTTTTAGGAATACAACACCCCCATAACAGCTTAAGTGTAGCCACCTGATTTTGAACATAGAGGTTTTTTATACCTAAACCCCCTTCCTCAATGGGTTTACACACCTGATCCCATGCCACTTTAGCTCCCCCTTCATATTTACTCTTACCACTCCAGAGAAAAGCCATAATCTTACTCTGGAGCTGTTTAATTACCTTTTTAGGGAGTGAATATATATTACACCAGTGACTAGCAACACCAGATAATACTGATTTGATGAGTTGTATCCTACCAGCATATGTGAGGTGTTTAGAAGCCCAGTGATCAATTCTGGTAGTCATCTTTTCAATGAGAGGGTAACAGTCATTATAGCTTAATCTACCAGTTATAAGGGGAACCCCCAAGTACTTCATAGGGAGGAAGCCCTCTGGTATATTAAGGATCTCCTCCATATTCTTTTTATCTTGATCATTACACCCTCCATAGAAGATATTACTTTTGCTCTCGCTTATATGTAGTCCTGACATCTTGCCAAACAGGGTAAGTCCTTTTTTCACAAGTACAGCTGATTCTTTAGAATATTTAAAAAACACCAGTAGATCATCTGCAAACATTAGGTTATTGAGCTTGATTTTACCACAGTTAGGGTGCCACTGAAATTCCTTATTGTTTCCTATATGTGTAAATATCTGGGATAAAACTTCCATCCCAATAACAAATAAATAAGGTGATAGTGGGTCCCCCTGCCTGAGGCCTCTTTCACCTTTAAAGAACCCTTGGGGGCTACCATTAATCATAATAGAGTAAGTTGTACTGGTAAGGCACATACTCACCCATCTGATAAATTTGTCAGGATACTCAAAAGCCTTTAATGTTTTTAGAATGAACTCCCAGTCTACTGAATCATAGGATTTCATTAAGTCTAGCTTTAAAGAGCATCTTTTAGTAATATTTTGTCTTGAATATCCTCTAACAATGTCTTGGGCAATGAGAACATTTTCCCCAATTAATCTGCCTGGTACAAAGGCTGACTGGTTCTGAGATATTATACCTTGTAATGTACCTTTCAGTCTATTAGCTATGATTTTAGATATAATTTTATATATTACATTGCAACAAGCAATGGGTCTATATTCTTTTGTGATATTTGGGTTCTTCACTTTTGGTATTAGTGAGATATTTGCAGAATTAATTTCCTTCAGGATTTGGTCATCTGCAAATGAACTTTTAACTGCATTACACAGATCCTCCTTAATAATGTCCCAAGAAGCTTTGAAAAACCCAGCTGAAAAACCATCTGGTCCTGGGCTCTTAGCACTACCAATAGACCATAAAGCTTTTTTCACTTCATCATCAGTAATGGGTTCAGTGAGTTCCTCCTTCTCTGCATTACTTATTTTCTTCTCACATATCTTTTTAATTTGACTAACATTAACTTTTTCCACATGTAGGTCTCTAGTTCCCAAGATTTGAGTGAAATGATTGACAAATATTTTAGCAATCTCACTCTCATCTGTGGTGAATTTACCATTATTATCTTTGATGGAATAGATGTTATTTTGTGCATTCCTTCCTCTCATTATTTTCTGGAAGTAAGCAGTATTTAGATCCCCTTCTTCAACCCACTGGTCCCTTGATTTTTGTTTAGCAATTGCCTCCTCTTTGGTTAGCTCCTCATTTAATTGACTGATAAGTTCATTTTCCTTCAAGAGAAGATCAACTGAGTAGTTGCCTTGAAGCCTAGCTTCATGTGTAGCACTTAGCTTCTCTTGAATGTCCATGATCTTTACTTGAGAATATTTGAAGTGAATTTCATTGAAATTCTTAAGTTTATTCTTCAGCAGCTTAAGTTTCCTTGTGAGCCTATACATAGCTGTCCCACGGATTTCAGTTTTCCATACCTCTTCAACAAGTGGTAAAAACTCAGGGTGATTTGTCCATATGTTATAAAATTTGAAGGGTGGTTTCCTTCCATTTTGTTTCTTCATAAAACTTAATATTTGGCAGCAGTGATCAGATAACAAGGGGCTTGTAAGGTGAAGTGATGTATTAGGGAAGGTCTTAAGCCATTCATCATTGACTAGGGTCCTGTCAATTCTACTGGCCCTCATATTTCCTTCAGCTGATTTGTTAGTCCATGTGTATTTTGGCCCTGTATACTTTAAATCAGTTAATTCGAGATCTTGAACACATTGTACCATCTCTTTTGAGCCTTCAGCTTGATCTGTGGCATTTAATCTCTCCTCAAAGTGCATCACTTCATTAAAGTCACCTTGAATTGTCCAAGCTCCTTTATCAACTATTTGCTCCCATTTCCTAAGAATATCCCAAAGAGCAGTCCTCTCCTCAGGTCTGTTCAGGGCATAAATAGGAGAATAATAAAATTCAGTCCTAGTTGGAATATGCACTACCTTGCAAAGTAATGCTTGGCTAGTGCTATCCAAGACTGAGAGATTATATACTTTGTTGTCCCAAAAGGTCCATATCCTACCTAAGGCATGGTGGGTATAATTATTTACTACTTGCCACTTGTTAAATGTTGAATTCCAAATCTTATTGGCTTTGGGCTGCTTAACCTTTGTTTCAATAAAACTAAACAACTGAACATTGTTCTTATTAACTTGCTTCAAGCAATTAAGTTGCTTAAGCTTTTTATTTATACCCCTAACATTCCAGGTTATGATCATTTAAAGATTGGGGTCTGGAGGTATCTCTTGCACTCCTCCATTAGTGTTGCCTGTGATTAACTGATTCATAAGGTTTTCCACTGTATCACTCTCCTTTTCTAGTATTTCAAAGCTATTTGAAGTAGATGCAATATTGTTTCCATCATTTTGAGTTGGAGACAAATTGCTCCTCCTTCTTACCACTTGTGACCACATTTCTCCTTGAACAACCTCTTTATTTTTAGGTTGTAAGTCTGGCCCAGGTACTTCTTTTCCTTTTCCTTCTACTGTTTTCTTTTTTTCAACCCATATTTGCTTAGTATTCCTACATGTTTTTTCACTATGGCCCAATATTTTGCAGGTTTTACACACTACTGGCCTCCAGGTGTATTCAACTTCCACTGTTTCAATTTGTTCATCCCCCATATCTATGTCAAAGGATTCAACAATCTCAGCATTTATATCCATTTCTACACAAACCCTTGCATAGCTCAGCCTGGTTTGATTAGCAGTTATTTCATCCATCTGTATTGGTTTACCTACTGCGCTAGCTACTACACTTAAGCCTCTTTTAGTCCAAAGCTCTTCTGGTACCTTTCTTAGCTTTACCCATACAGGAACTTTGTCAATCTTGAATTTCTCGAAATGGGTGTTTGGCTTCCACCTTCTAAGTATAAGAGGGCGATTATTCATGTGCCATAGCTCACCAAGTACCTTAAAGCATGCTTCCTCTGATTCCATTTTAAATACAAATAGGCCTTGTTCAGAGGTGCTTATTTGCACTTTACCAAACTGTTTCCATTGGTTTTCTACCATATACTTAACCATGTAGAAGGGTGGTGGTTTATCCAAAAATTGGCCTACAACACTGGTTTGCCATTTTTTACACCCCTCCTCTTTAATATCAGTTGATGGTGTAACTCGAAATCTTCCATTATGTTTCTCAGGTTGAACATAGTCCAGTTTGAAGTCATCTCTTATGTTGCCATCGAATAAAGTGGACCATGATCTCTTTGGAGACTCAGTTATTGAAGTCACCGAGTCATGAGTCCCTCCTGGCAGTGATGAGAGTTTCCCAACCAGATCTGAGCCAGGATCTAGACAAATCTCAGCCGTTTTGACTTGTGAGTTTTTCCCTACTATACTTTGTGTTTGTAGAGAGGGAAACGCCTCAATCTCAACGGGAGAGGTAGGTTTCTTAGGTTGTTCAGTTCCTATCACAGTATTATCATTAATTCTAGGGTTTCCAGGGGTAATTTTGTTAATTCTTGTTTGAGCAATTGTAGATCTACCCTTTTCACCCACAGATTTGTTACTTTGGGTAATTGTTACACTTTTAGCAGGTGTAACTGCATACTCCTCCAGGTCTACTTTCTTTTTATTAGCTTTTCTGGGTGGCATTTTTATCAGTTTCGTGAGGTAAACTGATGAGGTTTAGGTGTTTGGTTTTGTGTTTAGGTGAAGAAAAGAGTGTGGAGATAAGAAGAGAATCGGCAAAGAAATTAAAAAAGAAAGCCCTCCTCACCGCAGATCTCAGCGAAAGATCCCGATGAGCAAGAACTGAGAAGAAGAGAAGGAACGAAAGAGTAATGTAAAAGCTGCCGGAAAAGAAAATTCAGAAAACCTAGAGAGAGAAACTACTGTAACCTAGAGAGAAGGAGGAGCATATTTGACTCTCATTTGACTTTTCGAATCCTTTTTTGTTGCTTTGTTCTCACACTTTTCACTTCTGCTTCTTATCCCTTCTACTCATTTCAATAATGACCTTTCTTTTTTTGTCAATAAAATAATGACCAATGTATTTGAATTTTGTGCATTCATTTCTTTGTTCTCTTCTATAAAAATAATTTCAAATGGTATGCACTACCTAGGGAATAACCTGAGTAGCAAATTTCCACCGAAAATGAATATACTTTGAGACATCACTCAAAATTTACACTGTACGTGTCCTATATAAAAGAATTCCAACATCAAAATTCATTTCTTATTGAAACCGAACAATGACTTAATGGCATTAATAGCACTCTCATTTATAAACGATTCATCAAATCTATTGAGAAGAGATGCAAATTCCTCAGATGTCCTTAAATTCGCAATATCAGGGTCGGTTCGGATCCTCTGCAATCAAACATTAATAATATGTAAGAGATTTACACCAATCACTTAAAAACTCAACTGCATCTTTTCAATTACCTTAAAATCTTCAAATCCTGCTTTCAAAGCATCCTCCAAGGCAGAGAGTCCGGCTTGTATCTATATGAAAAGGTACATAAAAGGCTCATAAACAGTACGTAATTCACATAAGACAATTAAGCATTAAAGAGAAGGATCAAAAATCATGGATTTTACCTGATTAAGCTTAGAATAGCAGCATGCTACATTGTAACTTGCCACAGCAATTTCATCTTGACTTGGTCTTGATCCCAAAACTGACTCAAATTTTTCTAGAGATTCTTCATATTTCGCACTCCTGTATTAAATAAGTATTATTCCCATTAATATGCTCAAAAAACATTTCAAGAGGAGAAGTAAAAAAATAATAATCTCGGCTTACTTGTAAAGCTGCAATCCTTCACGAAGCTCCCTTTCTCTTTGTGCTTTCTGTTCTTTTAGTCTTATAGCATTTGTAAACTGAGACAATATGCAAGTTAAAACATTAAATCGATGAAAAGGCCAAAAACAACAAGACTTCATATCAATTAACTTACTTGAATCTCTCTAACTTTACTGCTAACCACACCTGAGTTTCTTTCAGCTCTGATAATTTCCTTTTCTGTTAATTCACCTGTATTTTCCATTTTTCCTGAAAGATGATTCGAAATGATATTTAATTAATATTTTCATGTTGTTATACCTTTAATATTGAAACAAGCATGCGATCAAATTACCATCTCTCTTCTGCATTTTCATGAGTAATGGACCAACTCTCTGACGAATGGTGTACATTGTTCTTCCATATTCAGCTGCAGGCCATATTTCATCTCCAAATACTGCACTGAACAACAAAAATTTGTTGTGGTGGTCACTTTAATGTTCAAGATCATTTACAAGGTGGCTAATTTGATACTTCATTTTAACGTTAAACATGATGAAAAACAATGAGAAACGAGGTCGAAAAAATTACCTTGTGGCGAGTACTCTATCACCAACACTAAACTTGCCAGTCTTATCAGCAAATCCACCAGGTGCAATGGCATCAATATAAGTCCCACCATCTCTTCCTTTAGCAAACTTAATTCCATAAGGTTGAATGATTTCCACTTCATACTCTTCATACTTCTCCTCCTCTTCTTTTGAAGTTTTTGCATCGGTTTCCGAGGCTTTCGCGATGAAAATCAAAGGTTTTGAGATATGAGTAAGAGAGATAGAACTCAGAAATGGAAATTCCCTGCATTGGTTGGATTTAAGCAAAGAGCATAAAGTTGAATTTAACTTTGTTGTTCCTGTAGATGTTCTTGGTAAAAGTGGTGAAGAACAAAGAAAAGTGTAGCTGCTTGAAGCCATTGATAAAGATTTAAATATGTTTGATGATCTTGATGGAGTGTGTGAGCGCAAGTGACGATGATTGGTCTTCTTTCATTTTGGGGAAGAAATGAAGATGGAGATTACTACACAAGGGTGAGTGACTAGTGGCTACAATGGGATGTTGAGTTCAATTCAATTTTGTGGTGCCACGTAAACATTATTTTTATTTGGTGGGTTACTGAGAAAAAGTAAGAATATGGAGTTTAGAAAGTTGAATTTTCGAACCAGTTGGAAATAGCTCAATGTATAAGGTCTTTGGTCATTAGTTGAATTTTTTAAGGATATTTTTAAGTACACTTTTTAATAATAATATTCATTTTATAAATTTTAATTTCTATAATTTATTTTTTATTTTATAATTTATTTGCTACTTTTATTAGTAAAAATATTCACGATTATTAAATTATCGATTCAACTCATTTTTCTAAAAATACTATCTAATAATATATTAATTTAATTAATTAATTTTATTATAGTTAATATTAATGACTTAGAATTATAATTACTTAAGAAAATTAAAAGTTAATTATTATTTTGAATATTTTTAAAATTATATAATAACATATTAATAAAAATATTTAGATGAAGAGCTATATAAAAAAAATTTAAAAAATTAGCTAAATTAAGAAGGTGGCTTCCTGCAAGTGTACGAGTCATTGACAAGTAATAAAAGTCAGGAGATGTGTCAAGAGATTATCAGCGCTCGAAGTGTTTCGTAGTATAATGTTGAATAATTTGTAAATAAGAAGCAACAAGAAAGAGTAAATGAAAAAATATTTTTGGGTTTTTATAAATTATAAGACGACTAATGATTAATGAAATTAAACTAATAAAATTGAAAGACAATTAAGTATGAGAGTTATGCTTAAGGATTACTAGTACTCCCCAAAAGTGATAGTCATGATGTTCTAGATATAAGGGTAAATTGGTTGTTCATATTAACCGAGATTCTAAATTCTTTCTAGCTCCTGTAAAGGTCAACTTAGAAAGCTCACGTACTCAAACTATTATTAAAAGAGTGTAATAAAGAGTTGATAAATCGAATATGTTTGACTTACGACTGTAATAAAATTATGGGGAACCTACTGGGCTTAACTTAACCCGAGGATCTTCTTGTGCGCCAATTTAAAAAAGCATTTAGTTTTTCTTTTTCCGTTTCTTTTTTACTTTACATCTAAATATAGATAAATATACAAATAGATTTATTTTTTTATATATGGTTTACACTTTTGCACATAGTGTTGCGCAACAACGAGGTTGCGAGTTAAAATCTCAATACCTTTAACCACTTATTTTTGTTTGTTATTTAATGTATCCAAACCACATTACTCAGTTTCTCATTCAATTTTATAGAATTTTAACCCAATAAATTTACCTCATTTGTCTTTACAAACAGATAAACATATCAATATTTCAGTAATCCATTCAAATTATGTCAATGTCACTGTGAACATGGTCAACACTTGGGTAAAAGTTCATTTGATTAACAAACTGAATTTAAAAAAAAATATATTACCATTCCCCTTACCACAATTAATATAAGAGTTTGGAATTCAATTGTTCTTTCATTTGCGGGAAGATTGAAACTAATTAGATCGTTTCACCAAGGGATAATATGCTTCTGGTTTTCTATCTTTCTGGTTCGGGTTTATGTGCGGGATCGTATTACTAGTATTTGTAGGAATTTCTATTGGAATGAAAAATCGTCGGAAATTAAATAGAAAATAATATGTACTCCAAAAGTGAAGGCGAGCTTAGGTTAAGGATATAGGAGCTTGAAATAAAGCCTTACTTATGAAAATACTTTGACAGAAAGTTCACAAGACAGATTCATTTTGGATTAATTGGATTCATCAGGAGTATCTCAAGAATGTTAATATTTCGGTGTGAAAAGTTAAGAAATTGGATTTTCCATTTTTCAAGCTAATTTAGGAGTTGAAGGAGGAGATTGAAGTTTCGTTTGGAAGTGAGTGAATATAGAATATTTTATATCGATGGTTCTCCTCAACCAACGATGGTCCTATTGTTAACGAAATTTCTAGTGGTGAGTTTTATGCCTTATACAAGAAACCATATGATGTTTTTCACTGCTGATTTTTGTTAAATTTTGGACAAATCTTTTATGGGACTCTTGTGTTATTCCCAAGCACGCCATTATAGTATGGATGACGATACATGAGAGGTTCAAGACAAAGGATAGGATGACTTACATGGATTAGGATCCACTTTGTGATTTTTTGTGATGAGGATTTTACCTCAAATAAACATCTATGATTTGAATGTGTTTTTGCTAGCTATATTTGAGATGAGATTATAAAGTGGTTGGAGTTTATTAAGGAAATGTGATGTCTTCTTATTTGTTCTAAATATTAGCCCTATGGAGACATCATTTTTGGTGAATTATTGACTTATTAGCTAGACTTTTATGCATATTTCGTCATATTGCACTTTCTCCCATTGGAAATTGACTATTTTCATTTTCAGAGGTTTTGTGCGTTAATTTGATAATTTCTAGTGCAAAGTTAGCATGTTCTTAAATTTCAATACAAGGTGGAGAAGTGAGAATTAGAGTCTTAGCTCATTGTTAATGTATTAGGAAGTATTTGAGTCGAGTTTCTAATTTTAGAGTGCACTTTCCTATTTCTAGTCTTGAATTATTGATTTATTATTTTTAAAGCATATGCGGTTTAATTATTTATTTAATGTGAAGCTTTAAAAGATATATGGTAATTAATTAGAGACCAAGTCAAGTCTAAGAAGGAAGGGGAAGAGATTTACATGGAAATAAGAAGATTAAGGAAGGATATATGCAAAGAAGGAAAAAATAAAACTGCCGTATGAATCTGAAATTGGAGCCACGTTTCAAAGACGAGTCCATAACTTAAGATTGGCTAAGAATTTGGGCAAATGGTCTGCACCGCTGGAAAGATCTTTCCGATATAAGCGGTTAAATATATTGGAACGCCTCAAACGGATAAGTATTGAGAGAGATATGATCAAAACAAATCAGCAGCAGAATCTTACCTTTCCTAGATTTTAGGGTTACGAATTAAAGAGTTCTTGACTTTTCTTCCACTCCAAGTAAATTCGACCTAGGGCTTCCTAACACCTATAAATACACCCCTTAGCCTCCTCTTTTACACACACTTCATATAATTATCAAAGAGGCTTAAGGATTCAAGTCGGAGCAAGCAGGAAGGAAGAAAGCTAAGAGCTGGAGTAGTCAACTTCTCCAATTCAAAGCCAAACCCAACCTCTTCATTAGGTTTTATTTATTTTCATTCTGTAAAACATTATGTCTTTTAATTTCATTGTTTTAGTTTTATTTTCCATTATGAGCTAAACTTCTTAAGTGCTTGAGAATCGCTATAAGGGTTGAACCTTAATTTATTTAATTGATGTTTTCTGATTTGGGATTTTTATAATTTAATTCGAATTGAGTAATTTAGTATTGTTTATTATCGTAAGTTAATTTCACTATCATTGACGTCGCGAATCAAGGGTAGGTTTGAGTAATTAGGCTATTCACTTTGGTGGGGAAGTGATCATCTTGACGGATAGACATAGGTAATAAACGTAAGATATAAATTATTGATCCTGACGGATTTAGTTAATATTATAGCCAATTGGGTAGAGAACTTGACATTCGAAGGTGGATTATGATCGCCCTGGCGGGGTTTGTAACATCTGAGAATAGCTCCTAAGTCCACCCTGTCTGGGGTTAGGAGAATCTAGAATTCCGACTATAAATACTTACTAATTTGTCTCTTAGAAGAAGCATTGATTAAGTTTATTTTGGTGAAACCTAGCGTGACTCAAGTACTATTCTCTCATCTTTTAGTCCCTTCATATTTAATTTCTTACATTAGTTTTAATTTAGTTTAATATTTACTTTATTTGCACTTTAGTCCTTTAAACAAAAACCAAACAAAAATCTATTTCTTTTACTTTTAATTTTCATTCAAGCAACTATTTCCATTTATTGCATAACACTTCAGTCTTACCTAATCCGTCCCTGAGATCGAAATCCCGTTTACCGGAAATTACTTGGACGACCCGTACACTTGCGGTACGTGTCTTGCCTTTTTAGGTGTGTTTATTTAGAACACACTAGGAGACACCAATATGAGAACATTGTTCAGTGTATTGAAGTGGCTAAATCTAAAGGTTCGGAAAAATTGGAGAAAGAAAGTTTGAAAAATATCTTTTGAAACTCTATCTATTGTATTTAGAGGGCAAGAAATAATCTTGCCATGAGAGGCGAGCCTTCAACCAAAGGAAGCGATTGTCAAAAAGATAAAGTGGTGTTTCTGTGATTTTCTCTTTGTTCGGTCATCATGCCGTCTTGGATGATGGTATGAGTCTAATTTGAAAATCTTTAAGGTAGATATCAGTGAATGATAATTGTTACCTTAAACTTTTGGGCCTAAGTAGGTGATACTTTGTATAGTGTACAGTTTCTCCTTTCATTTTAATACAATCGTTTACCCAACAAAAAAAATGAGATGGTGGAGTTGAGTGTGGGGAGGTTTTCCCATTTTTAAAATTCTGCCATTTTGTGAACACAACGTTTATCAACTTTACTAAACCAATGGTGGTTGCATAAGCGAGACCTAATATATAGATTGGAGTACTACTACTACGGTAGTAATTGCGACGATATGTGAAATATTTTTTGTTGTATGTGCAATAATTTTTATAATTATTGAAATAATAAAGAATCATTGGCCATTTAAGTGGTTTATGAAGTGGAGAAATTTGTTGTCTTTCAGTTTGTCACACTATATAACTATTTTAAAATCAGTTAGACATATATGAGTTGTTTATGCTCACTTCAAAGGTAAAGTAGTACTTATTAAGGAAACAAAATTTTCTTTAATGTCATATCTATTTTCTTAAATTCTTTTACTAAAGCTAAAATTCTACAAAATATATATAGTCCATTAAAAATTATTCCATCCAATATTGGATGATCCTACACTAATAATATTAATACACATACCCCATGTTTTAAACTTACAAAAGTAACTAATTTATTAATCTAATAACATGTGTTTTGTTATAATAATCAACGACCATGATATGAATATTGGACCATCCAATATTGGATGAAAATCTTACCCTATAATTAAACATATATATTAAACGAAAAACACATACAATTAACCAAAATCACATTTATAATACAAGCGTTAAATTAATGTCCCAATTAGGCTCCGGCTTTTACATCAATCAATGTTTATTTAATTTACGCCATACCGCATAATGGGAGGTCATAGTATAATACTATTTTTATTTAACGACTACATTAATTAAAACATTTTATATTGTATTTATGACATAATTTGGCCACCTAGTAGCAATAATTTACATGCTTTGAAATAATTAACATTGTATAATTATTAATGTCATCTCATACATTATGATAATTCATCATTTCATTTTAAGAAAATAAAAATTAACAAAAATAATAAGGGAAATAAACAAGAAAAAGGGACGAGCATAAAATTCAAAAATATCGACCAATATATAGTTTTTATTTTAGTTTTACATGCTCAATATTTCTCAAATTAATAAATTAGATTGGACCACATGTAATTCTGTTTTAGTTTTATTCTGCTTGTTCTCCTCAATCAACTATCTTCCGATTGTTAACGATGTTATTAGTAGTGATTTGTATGCCTTGTATAAGAATACGATGTTTTTTCTACCAACTTTTGTTTAATTTTGGGCAAATCTTGTATTGGACTCTTCTATTATTCGCAAGCGCACCATTATAAAATCGATGGTGAAACATGAGAAACTCAAGACAAATGATAGGATGACTTACATGGTGTTGGATCCACTTTTTAAATTGTGCGAAGAGGATTTTGAATTAAGTAAGCATCTATATTTTGATGTGTTTTTGCTAAATATATTTGGGATGAGATTAAGAAGTGGTTGGGGATTGCGAAGGATATATAAGTACATTATTTAGAGTTTTGAAGTGGGTAAAGAAGTTAAAGGCCCGGGAAAACTAGAGTAAGAAAGTTTAGAGAACACGTTTTAGAACTACTATCTATTGTATTTGGAGTGTGAAATAATCTTGCCATGAAAGGTGAGCCTTCAACAAAGGAAGCGGTTGTCAAGGAGATAAAGTGGTGTTTCTTTGCTTTTCTTGTTGTTCCTTCATCATGCCTACTTGGACGATAGTGAAAGCCTACATTGTAATCTTTACGGTAGATATTAGTGCTTGGATAGATGATACCTTAAACTTTAGGGTCTAGGTATACGATACATTGTATAGTTTACAGATTCTCCTTTCATTTAAATAAAACCGTTTATCCAACAAAAAAACGCGATGATGGAGTAGACTGTGGGGAGGTTTTTTCCATTTTTTAAAATTCTGATAGTTTGTGAATACAACTTTTAATAAGTTTACTAAATCAATGGTGGTTTGCATAAGTGATTCCTAAATTATTGATCGGAGTACTACTACAACTAATACGGCAGTAACTGCTGCGATGATATGTGAAATATTTTTTGTTGTATGTGGAATAATTTTTGTAATAATTGAAACAATAAAAAATAACTGGCCATTAAGTGGTTAGTGAAGTGGAGAAAATTGTTTTCTTTCACTTTGTCACACTATATAAGTATTTTAAAATCAATTACACATATATGAGTTGCTTATGCTCACTTGAAAGGTAACGTATTATTTATTAAGGAAACAATTTTTTCTTTAATGTTATAGCTATTTTTTTAAAATTATTTTAATATACATAACTCTAAATCCCACCAAATATATAGTCCGTTATAATTAAACTTATATATTCAAAGAAAAACACATACAATGAACCAAACTCATGTTTATAATACAAGCGTTGAATTAATATTCCAATTAGGTATTGCCTCGGGATTTACAGCAAGCAATGTCCCAATTAGGCATGTAACTTACGCCATATCACAAAATGGGAGGCCATATTATTAAAGTATTTTCTATTTGACGACTAAAGTAATTCAAACATTTTATATTTTATTTATGACATAATTTGGTCGCCCAGTAGCAATACTTTACATGCTTTGAAATAATTAAAATTGTATATTTAATAATATTATCTCGCAGATTTTGATACTTCATATAATTTTAAGTTTAAGAAAATAAAAACTTATAAAATAATAAGGGAAATAAACTCAAGAAAAAGAGATGAGCATAAAATGCAAAAATATTGACCAATATACAATTTTTATTTTAGTTTTACACGCTCAATATTTCTCAAAATTCATAAATTAGATTGGACAACATGTAATTCAATTTAAGTTTCTAAATAACTCGAAAAAAAGAGTACGAAATATTTATGCAATATAGCATACGTGTGATGATTGCAATATAATTAATAAATTGAACGAGTGTACTAAATTTGTCTTTTATTGATAACTCGTAATTTATTGTGAAACATTGCAATAGTTATCTTAACCCAACAATGTCAAGGGTATTGTAGGTATAAAACATTCATAAGGGAGAAAATATAAATACCTCTTATTATTGAGAACGAACACCACCATTTTTGTATCTTCTCTCATATTTATTAAATCATAATTCATAGGTGTTTTAACCATGTCCGGGAAGAGTAAAGGTCGTCAAAAGCTTAGCACAGAGAAGATGCAAAATGAAACAAACTTTCAAGTTACTTTCTCAAAAAGTCACACTGGACTTTTCAAGAAAGCAAGGGAACTATGCACCCTTGTGGTGTGGAAATCGCCATTTTTGTGTTCTCTCCTATCCATAAAGTATACTCTTTCGGCAACCCATGTGCTGACTCCATTGGAGATAGGTATACGGGTCGAGACCCTCCATCTATGGTGATTCAAATCAGCTTATTAAGGCTCATCATAATGCGAGCACTCATGAGCTAAATATGGAGTTTATCCATCTAAAGAATGTATTAGAGCCCGAGAAAAAACATGGAGAAGCTCTAAACCAGATAAGGAAGGTTTCTCAATGTCGGTATTGGTGGGCCGCTTCAATGGATGGGGTGCTTTGCAAGAATTTGAGAGACTGAAGGCACCCATGGAAGATCTAAAGTTGATTGTGAACAAGGCATTGCATAGGCCCGTAGTACATTTTTGTAATCATAATATCTAACTAATAAATTTAAATCTCTATAATTTATTTTATATTTTTATATGTTTTTTTAGTAAAAATAGTTTATTTTCAATTATTATATTATTGATTCAACGCATTTTTCTAGCAAGATACTGTCAAAAATATAATTATTTACTTTATTAAATAAAATATTAATGACTTGGAATAATAATTATTTAAATAAAAAATTTATTATTATTTTAAATATTTTAATAAAGTATTATATAATAAACATATAAATAACTATTTACATGAAGACTTATAAAAAATTAATGAATTAACTAAATTGAGATAATGATTCGAGTAAATTTAAAATATAAATAGATGTTTTTTGTCTTTGGTCTTCTTTTTTGCAAATAATGTTGTGCAAAAACGAGGTTGAAAGTTCAAATCTCAATACTTTTGACTACTTATTTTTTGTTTGTTATTTAACTTTTACAAACCAAATTACTCGATTTCTCGTTTAATTTTAAAGAATTTTAACCCGATAAATGTACCACATTAGTATTTACAACATGATCAACATATCAATTTCTAAATAATACATTCAAATTAAGTCAAGATTATTCTGAACATGATCAACACTTTGGTAAAAATCATTTGTCAAGGAGATAAAGTGGTGTTTCTTTGCTTTTCTCTTTGTTCCTTCATCATGCCCACATTTATGATAGTGAGATCCTACATCGTAATCTTTACAGTAGATATTACTGTTTGGATAGATGATACCTTAAACTTTAGGGTCTAGGTATACGAAACTTTGTATAGTTTATAGATTTTCCTTTCGTTTAAATAAAACCGTTTATCCAACCAAAAAACGAGATGATGGAGTAGATCGTGGGGAGGTTTTTCCCATTTTTTAAAGTTCTGCTAGTTTGTGAATACAACATTTAATAAGTTTACTAAATCAATGGTGGTTTGCATAAGTGATTCCTAAATTATGGATTGGAGTACTACTACGACTAATACGGTAGTAAATGCTGCGACGATATGTGAAATATTTATTGTTGTATGTGGAATAATTATTGTAATAGTTGAAACAATAAAAAATCACTGGCCATTTAAGTATCTAGTAAAGTGGAAAAATTTGTTTTCTTTCACTTTGTCACACTATATAAGTATTTTATAATCAATTTGACATATATGAGTTGTTTATGCTCACTTCAAAGGTAACGTATTATTTATTAAGGAAACAAAATTTTCTTTAATGTTATAGCTATTTTTCTTAAATTATTTTAATATACATAACTCTAAATCCCACCAAATATATAGTTCGTTATAATTAAACTTATATATTCAACAAAAAACACATACAATGAACCAAACTCATGTTTATAATACAAGCGTTGAATTAATATTCCAATTAGGCATTGCCTCGGGATTTACAGCAAGCAATGTCCCGATTAGGCATGTAACTTACGCCATATCGCAAAATGGGAGGCCATATTATTAAAGTATTTTCTTTTTGACGACTAAAGTAATTCAAACATTTTATATTGTATTTATGACATAATTTGGTCGCCCAGTAGCAATAATTTACATGCTTTGAAATAATTAAAAATAGTATATTTAATAATATTATCTCGCAGATTTTGATACTTCATATAATTTTAAGTTTAAGAAAATAAAAACTTATAAAAATAATAAGGGAAATAAACTCAAGAAAAAGAGATGAGCATAAAATGCAAAAAATATTGACCAATATATAATTTTTATTTTAGTTTTACACGCTCAATATTTCTCAAAATCATAAATTAGATTGGACAACATGTAATTCAATTTAAGTTACTAAATAACTCAAAAAAAAGATTACAAAATATTTACGCAATATAGCATACGTGTGATGATTGCAATATAATTAATAAATTGAACGAGTGTCCTAAATTTGGCTGTTATAGATAACTCGTAATTTATTATGAAACGTTGCAATAGTTATCTTAACCCAACAATGTCAAGGGTATTGTAGGTATAAAACATTCATAAGGGAGAAAATGCATCCTATAAACACCTCTTATTATTGAGAACGAACACCACCATTTTTGTATCTTCTCTCATATTTATTTAATCATAATTTATAGGTGTTTTAACCATGTCCGGGAAGAGTAAAGGTCGTCAAAAGGTTAGCACAGAGAAGATGCAAAATGAAACAAACTTTAAAGTTACTTTCTCAAAACGTCGCACTGGACTTTTCAAGAAAGCAAGGGAAATATGCACCCTTGTGCTGTGGAAATCGCCATTTTTGTGTTCTCTCCTATCCATAAAGTATACTCTTTCGGAAACCTATGTGCTGACTCCATTGGAGATAGGTATACAGGTCGAGACCCTCCATCTATGGTGATGCAAATCAGCTTATTAAGGCTCATCATTATGTGAGCGCTCATGAGCTAAATATGGAGTTTATCCATCCAGAGAATGTATTAGAGGCCGAGAAAAAACATGAAGAAGCTCTAAACCAGATAAGGAAGGTTTCTCAAAGTCGGTATTGGTGGGCCGCTTCAAAGGATGGGGTGCTTTGCAAGAATTTGAGAGACTGAAGGCACCCATGGAAGATCTAAAGTTGAATGTGAACAAGGCATTGCATAGGGTAATAGTACATTTTTGTAATAATAATATCTAACTAATAAATTTAAATCTCTGTAATTTATTTTATATTTTTATATGTTTTTTTGGTAAAAATAGTTTATTATCAATTATTATATTATTGATTCAACGCATTTTTCTAGCAAGATACTGTCAAAAATATAATTATTTAAATTATTTACTTTATTAAATAAAATATTAATTACTTGGAATAATAATTATTTAAGAAAAAATGTAATTATTATTTTGAATATTTTAATAAAGCATTATATAATAAACATATAAATTACTATTTACAAGAAGACTTAAAAAAAATTAATGAATTAACTAAACTGAGATAATGACTCGAGTAAATTTAAAATATAAACAGATTTTTTTTCTTTGGTCTACTTTTTTGCAAATAATGTTGTGCAACAATGAGGTTAAAAGTACAAATCTCAATACTTTTGACTACTTATTTTTTGTTTGTTATTTAACTTTTACAAACCAAATTACTCGATTTCTCGTTTAATCTTAAAGAATTTTAACCCGATAAATCTACCATATTAGTATTTCCAACCTGATCAACATATCAATTTGTAAATAATACATTCAAATTAAGTCAAGATAATTGTGTACATGATCAAAACTTTGGTAAAAATCATTTGTCAAGGAGATAAAGTGGTGTTTCTTTGTTTCTCTCTTTGTTCCTTCATCATGCCTACTTTTATGATAGTGAGATCCTACATCGTAATCTTTACGGTAGATATTACTGCTTGGATAGATGATACCTTAAATTTTAGGGTCTAGGTATACGAAACTTTGTATAGTTTATAGATTTTCCTTTCGTTTAAATAAAACCGTTTATCCAACCAAAAAAAGAGATGATGGAGTAGAGTGTTGGGAGGGTTTTCCCATTTTTAAAAGTTTTGCTAGTTTTTGAATACAACGTTTAATAAGTTTACTAAATCAATGGTGGTTTGCATAAGTGATTCCTAAATTATGGATTGGAGTACTACTACGACTAATACGGTAGTAACTGCGAGGATATGTGAATTTTTTTTTGTTGTATGTGGAATAATTATTGTAATAGTTGAAACAATAAAAAATCAATGGCCATTTAAGAATCTAGTAAAGTGGAGAAATTTGTTTTCTTTCACTTTGTCACACTATATAAGTATTTTAAAATCAATTTATATATATGAGTTGTTTATGTTCACTTCAAAGGTAACGTATTATTTATTTATTAAGGAAACAAAACTTTCTTTAATGTTATAGCTATTTTTCTTAAATTATTTTAATATACATAACTCTAAATCCCACCAAATATATAGTTAGTTATAATTAAACTTATATATTCAACGAAAAACAAATACAATGAACCAAACTCAAGTTTATAATACAAGCGTTGAATTAATATTCCAATTAGGCATTGCCTCGGGATTTACAGCAAGCAATGTCTCGATTAGGCATGTAACTTACGCCATATCGTAAAATGGGAGGACATATTATTAAAGTATTTTCTATTTGACGACCAAACTAATTCAAACATTTTATATTGTATTTATGACATAATTTAGTCGCCCTGTAGCAATAATGTACATGCTTTGAAATAATTAAAATTGTATATTTAATAATATTATCTCGCAGATTTTGATACTTCATATAATTTTAAGTTTAAGAAAATAAAAAATTATAAAATAATAAGGGAAATAAACTCAAGAAAAAGAGATGAGCTTAAAATGCAAAAATTATTGACACATATATAATTTTTATTTTAGTTTACACGCTCAATATTTCTCAAAATTCATAAATTAGATTGGACAACATCTAATTCAATTTAAGTTTCTAAATAACCAGAAAAAAAGAGTACAAAATATATACGCAATATAGCATACGTGATACGTGTGATGATTGCAATATAATTAATAAATTGAACGAGCGTCCTAAATTTGTCTTTTATAGATAACTCGTAATTTATTGTGAAACGTTGCAATAGTTATCTTAACCAAACAATGTCAAGGGTATTGTAGGTATAAAACATTCATAAGGGAGAAAATGTATCCTATAAATACCTCTTATTATTGAGAACGAACACCACAATTTTTGTATCTTCTCTCATATTTATTAAATCATAATTTATAGGTGTTTTAACCATGTCCGGGAAGAGTAAAGGTCGTCAAAAGGTTAGCACAGAGAAGATGCAAAATGAAACAAACTTTCAAGTTACTTTCTCAAATAGTCGCACTGGACTTTTAAAGAAAGCAAGGGAACTATGCACCCTTGTGGTGTGGAAATCGCCATTTTTGTGTTCTCTCCTATCTATAAATAAAGTATACTCTTTCGGCAACCCATGTGCTGACTCCATTGGAGATAGGTATACGGGTCGAGACCCTCCATCTATGGTGATGCAAATCAGCTTATTAAGGCTCATCATAATGCGAGCGCTCATGAGCTAAATATGGAGCTTATCCATCTAGAGAATGTATTAGAGGCCGAGAAAAAACAAGGAGAAGCTCTAAACAAGATAAGGCAGGTTTCTCAAAGTCGGTATTGGTGGGGCGCTTCAAAGGATGGGGTGCTTTGCAAGAATTTGAGAGACTGAAGGCACCCATGGAAGATCTAAAGTTGAATGTGAAGAAGGCATTACATAGGCTCGTACTACATTTTTGTAATCATAATATCTAACTAATAAATTTAAATCTCTATAATTTATTTTATATTTTATATGTTTTATTGGTAAAAATAGTTTATTATCAATTATTATATTATTGATTCAACGCATTTTTCTAGCAAGATACTGTCAAAAATATAATTATTTATATTATTTACTTTATTAAATAAAATATTAATGACTTAGAATAATAATTATTTAAATAAAAAATTTATTATTATTTGCAATATTTTAATAAAGTATTATATAATAAACATATAAATAACTATTTACATGAAGACTTATAAAAAATTAATGAATTAACTAAACTGAGATAATGATTCGAGTAAATTTAAAATGTAAATAGATTTTTTTTTGTCTTTGAACTACTTTTTTGCAAATAATGTTGTGCAACAACGAGGTTGAAAGTTCAAATCTCAATACTTTTGACTACTTATTTTTTGTTTGTTATTTAACTTTTACAAACCAAATTACTCGATTTCTCGTTTAATTTTAAAGAATTTTAACCCGATAAATGTACCACATTAGTATTTACAACCTGATCAACATATCAATTTCTAAATAATACATTCAAATTAAGTCAAGATTATTGTGAACATGATCAACACTTTGGTAAAAATCATTTGTCAAGGAGATAAAGTGGTGTTTCTTTGCTTTTCTCTTTGTTCCTTCATCATGCCCAAATTTATGATAGTGAGATCCTACATCGTAATCTTTGAGGTAGATACTGCTTGGATAGATGATACCTTAAACTTTAGGGTCTAGGTATACGAAACTTTGTATAGTTTATAGATTTTCCTTTCGTTTAAATAAAACCGTTTATCCAACCAAAAAACGAGATGATGGAGTAGAGTGTGGGAAGGTTTTTCCCACTTTTTAAAGTTCTGCTAGTTTGTGAATACAACGTTTAATAAGTTTACTAAATCAATGGAGGTTTGCATAAGTGATTCCTAAATTATGGATTGGAGTACTACTACGACTAATACGGTAGTAACTGTTGCGACGATATGTGAATTATTTTTTGTTCTATGTGGAATAATTATTGTAATAGTTGAAACAATAAAAAATCACTGGCCATTTAAGTATCTAGTAAAGTGGAAAAATTTGTTTTCTTTTACTTTGTCACACTATATAAGTATTTTAAAATCAATTTGACATATATGAGTTGTTTATGCTCACTTCAAAGGTAACGTATTATTTTTTAAGGAAACAAAATTTTCTTTAATGTTATAGCTATTTTTCTTAAATTATTTTAATATACATAACTCTAAATCCCACCAAATATATAGGTCGTTATAATTAAACTTATATATTCAACGAAAAACACATACAATGAACCAAACCCATGTTTATAATACAAGCGTTGAATTAATATTCCAATTAGGCATTGCCTCAGGATTTACAGCAAGCAATGTCCCGATTAGGCATGTAACTTACGCCATATCGCAAAATGGGAGGCCATATTATTAAAGTATTTTCTATTTGACGACCAAAGTAATTCAAACATTTTATATTGCATTTATGACATAATTTGGTCGTCCAGTAGCAATAATTTACATGCTTTGAAATAATTAAAATTGTATATTTAATAATATTATCTCGCAGATTTTGATACTTCATATAATTTTAAGTTTAAGAAAATAAAAACTTATAAAATAATAAGGGAAATAAACTCAAGAAAAAGAGATGAGCTTAAAATGCAAAAATTATTGACACATATATAATTTTTATTTTAGTTTACACGCTCAATATTTCTCAAAATTCATAAATAAGATTGGACAACATCTAATTCAATTTAAGTTTCTAAATAACCAGAAAAAAAGAGTACAAAATATATACGCAATATAGCATACGTGATACGTGTGATGATTGCAATATAATTAATAAATTGAACGAGCGTTCCTAAATTTGTCTTTTATAGATAACTCGTAATTTATTGTGAAACGTTGCAATAGTTATCTTAACCAAACAATGTCAAGGGTATTGTAGGTATAAAACATTCATAAGGGAGAAAATGTATCCTATAAACACCTCTTATTATTGAGAACGAACACCACAATTTTTGTATCTTCTCTCATATTTATTAAATCATAATTTATAGGTGTTTTAACCATGTCCGGGAAGAGCAAAGGTCGTCAAAAGGTTAGCACAGAGAAGATACAAAATGAAACAAACTTTCAAGTTACTTTCTCAAAACGTCGCACTGGACTTTTAAAGAAAGCAAGGGAACTATGCACCCTTGTGGTGTGGAAATCGCCATTTTTGTGTTCTCTCCTATCTATAAATAAAGTATACTCTTTCGGCAACCCATGTGCTGACTCCATTGGAGATAGGTATACGGGTCGAGACCCTCCATCTATGGTGATGCAAATCAGCTTATTAAGGCTCATCATAATGCGAGCGCTCATGAGCTAAATATGGAGCTTATCCATCTAGAGAATGTATTAGAGGCCGAGAAAAAACAAGGAGAAGCTCTAAACAAGATAAGGCAGGTTTCTCAAAGTCGGTATTGGTGGGGCGCTTCAAAGGATGGGGTGCTTTGCAAGAATTTGAGAGACCGAAGGCACCCATGGAAGATCTAAAGTTGAATGTGAAGAAGGCATTACATAGGCTCGTACTACATTTTTGTAATCATAATATCTAACTAATAAATTTAAATCTCTATAATTTATTTTATATTTTATATGTTTTATTGGTAAAAATAGTTTATTATCAATTATTATATAATTGATTCAACGCATTTTTCTAGCAAGATACTGTCAAAAATATATTTATTTATATTATTTACTTTATTAAATAAAATATTAATGACTTAGAATAATAATTATTTAAATAAAAAATTTATTATTATTTGCAATATTTTAATAAAGTATTATATAATAAACATATAAATAACTATTTACATGAAGACTTATAAAAAATTAATGAATTAACTAAATTGAGATAATGATTCGAGTAAATTTAAAATGTAAATAGATTTTTTTTGTCTTTGAACTACTTTTTTGCAAATAATGTTGTGCAACAACGAGGTTGAAAGTTCAAATCTCAATACTTTTGACTACTTATTTTTTGTTTGTTATTTAACTTTTACAAACCAAATTACTCGATTTCTCGTTTAATTTTAAAGAATTTTAACCCGATAAATGTACCACATTAGTATTTACAACCTGATCAACATATCAATTTCTAAGTAATACATTCAAATTAAGTCAAGATTATTGTGAACATGATCAACACTTTGGTAAAAATCATTTGTCAAGGAGATAAAGTGGTGTTTCTTTGCTTTTTTCTTTGTTCCTTCATCATGCCCACATTTATGATAGTGAGATCCTACATCGTAATCTTTGAGGTAGATACTGCTTGGATAGATGATACCTTAAACTTTAGGGTCTAGGTATACGAAACTTTGTATAGTTTATAGATTTTCCTTTCATTTAAATAAAACCGTTTATCCAACCAAAAAACGAGATGATGGAGTAGAGTGTGGGAAGGTTTTTCCCATTTTTTAAAGTTCTGCTAGTTTGTGAATACAACGTTTAATAAATTTACTAAATCAATGGAGGTTTGCATAAGTGATTCCTAAATTATGGATTGGAGTACTACTACGACTAATACGGTAGTAACTGTTGCGACGATATGTGAATTATTTTTTGTTCTATGTGGAATAATTATTGTAATAGTTGAAACAATAAAAAATCACTGGCCATTTAAGTATCTAGTAAAGTGGAAAAATTTGTTTTCTTTTACTTTGTCACACTATATAAGTATTTTAAAATCAATTTGACATATATGAGTTGTTTATGCTCACTTCAAAGGTAACGTATTATTTTTTAAGGAAACAATATTTTCTTTAATGTTATAGCTATTTTTCTTAAATTATTTTAATATACATAACTCTAAATCCCACCAAATATATAGGTCGTTATAATTAAACTTATATATTCAATGAAAAACACATACAATGAACCAAACTCATGTTTATAATACAAGCGTTGAATTAATATTCCAATTAGGCATTGCCTCAGGATTTACAGCAAGCAATGTTCGGATTAGGCATGTAACTTACGCCATATCGCAAAATGGGAGGCCATATTATTAAAGTATTTTCTATTTGACGACCAAAGTAATTCAAACATTTTATATTGCATTTATGACATAATTTGGTCGTCCAGTAGCAATAATTTACATGCTTTTGAAATAATTAAAATTGTATATTTAATAATATTATCTCGCAGATTTTGATACTTCATATAATTTTAAGTTTAAGAAAATAAAAACTTATAAAATAATAAGGGAAATAAACTCAAGAAAAAGACATGAGCATAAAATGCAAAAAATATTGACCAATATATAATTTTTATTTTAGTTTTACACACTCAATATTTCTCAAAATTCATAAATTAAATTGGACATAATGTAATTCAATTTAAGTTTCTAAATAACTCGAAAAAGGAGTACAAAATATTTACGCAATATAGCGTACGTGTGATGATTGCAATATAATTAATAAATTGAACGAGTGTCCTAAATTTGTCTTTTATAGATAACTCGTAATTTATTGTGAAACGTTGCAATAGTTATCTTAACCCAACAATGTCAAGGGTATTGTAGGTATAAAGCATTCATAAGGGAGAAAATGTATCCTATAAATACCTCTTATTATTGAGAACGAACACCACCATTTTTGTATCTTCTCTCATATTTATTAAATCATAATTTATAGGTGCTTTAACCATGTCTAGGAAGAGTAAAGGTCGTCAAAAGGTTAGCACAGAGAAGATGCAAAATGAAACAAACTTTCAAGTTACTTTCTCAAATAGTCGCACTGGACTTTTCAAGAAAGCAAGGGAACTATGCACCCTTGTGGTGTGGAAATCGCCATATTTGTGCTCTCTCCTATCCAAAATAGTATACTCTTTCGGCAACCCATGTGCTGACTCCATTGGAGATAGGTATACGGGTCGAGACCTTCCACCTATGGTGATGCAAATCAGCTTATTAAGGCTCATCATAATGCGAGCGCTCATGAGCTAAATATGGAGTTTATCCATCTAGAGAATGTATTAGAGGCCGAGAAAAAACAAGGAGAAGTTCTAAACCAGATAAGGAAGGTTTCTAAAAGTCGGTATTGGTGGGGCGCTTCAAAGGATGGGGTGCTTTGCAAGAATTTGAGAGACTGAAGGCACCCATGGAAGATTTAAAGTTGAATGTGAAGAAGGCATTACATAGGCTCGTAGTACATTTTTGTAATCATAATATCTAACTAATAAATTTAAATCTCTATAATTTATTTTATATTTTTATATGTTTTTTTGCTAAAAATAGTTTATTATCAATTATTATATTATTGATTCAACGCATTTTTCTAGCAAGATACTGTCAAAAATATAATTATTTAAATTATTTACTTTATTAAATTAAATATTAATGACTTGGAATAATAATTATTTAAATAAAAAATTTATTATTATTTTAAATATATTAATAAAGTATTATATAATAAACATATAAATAACTATTTACATGAAGACTTATACAAAATTAATGAATTAACTAAATTGAGATAATGATTTGAGTAAATTTAAAATATAAATAGATTTTTTTTGTCTTTGGTCTATTTTTTTGCAAATAATGTTGTGCAACAACGAGGTTGAAAGTTCAAATCTCAATACTTTTGACTACTTATTTTTTGTTTGTTAATTAACTTTTACAAACCAAATTACTCGATTTCTCGTTTAACCTTAAAGAATTTTAACCCGATAAATGTACCACATTAGTATTTCCAACCTGATCAACATATCAATTTTTAAATAATACATTCAAATTAAGTCAAGATAATTGTGAACATGATCAAAACTTTGGTAAAAATAATTGTGAAGGAGATAAAGTGGTGTTTCTTTGTTTCTCTCTTTGTTCCTTCATCATGCCTATTTTTATGATAGTGAGATCCTACATCGTAATCTTTACGGTAGATATTACTGCTTGGATAGATGATACCTTAAATTTTAGGGTCTAGGTATACGAAACTTTGTATAGTTTATAGATTTTCCTTTCGTTTAAATAAAACCGTTTATCCAACCAAAAAACAAGATGATGGAGTAGAGTGTTGGGAGGGTTTTCCCATTTTTTAAAGTTTTGCTAGTTTTTGAATACAACGTTTAATAAGTTTACTAAATCAATGGTGGTTTGCATAAGTGATTCCTAAATTATGGATTGGAGTACTACTACGACTAATACGGTAGTAACTGCGAGGATATGTGAATTTTTTTTTGTTGTATGTGGAATAATTATTGTAATAGTTGAAACAATAAAAAATCAATGGCCATTTAAGAATCTAGTAAAGTGGAGAAATTTGTTTTCTTTCACTTTGTCACACTATATAAGTATTTTAAAATCAATTTGATATATATGAGTTGTTTATGCTCACTTCAAAGGTAACGTATTATTTATTTATTAAGGAAACAAAACTTTCTTTAATGTTATAGCTATTTTTCTTAAATTATTTTAATATACATAACTCTAAATCCCACCAAATATATAGTCCGTTATAATTAAACTTATATATTCAACGAAAAACAAATACAATGAACGAAACTCAAGTTTATAATACAAGCGTTGAATTAATATTCCAATTAGGCATTGCCTCGGGATTTACAACAAGCAATGTCTCGATTAGGCATGTAACTTACGCCATATCGTAAAATGGGAGGCCATATTATTAAAGTATTTTCTATTTGACGACCAAAGTAATTCAAACATTTTATATTGTATTTATGACATAATTTGGTCGCCCTGTAGCAATAATGTACATGCTTTGAAATAATTAAAGTTGTATATTTAATAATATTATCTCGCAGATTTTGATACTTCATATAATTTTAAGTTTAAGAAAATAAAAAATTATAAAATAATAAGGGAAATAAACTCAAGAAAAAGAGATGAGCTTAAATGCAAAAATTATTGACACATATATAATTTTTATTTAGTTTACACGCTCAATATTTCTCAAAATTCATAAATTAGATTGGACAACATCTCATTCAATTTAAGTTTCTAAATAACTAGAAAAAAAGAGTACAAAATATATACGCAATATAGCATACGTGATACGTGTGATGATTGCAATATAATTAATAAATTGAACGAGCGTCCTAAATTTGTCTTTTATAGATAACTCGTAATTTATTGTGAAACGTTGCAATAGTTATCTTAACCAAACAATGTCAAGGGTATTGTAGGTATAAAACATTCATAAGGGAGAAAATGTATCTTATAAATACCTCTTATTATTGAGAACGAACACCACAATTTTTGTATCTTCTCTCATATTTATTAAATCATAATTTATAGGTGTTTTAACCATGTCCGGGAAGAGTAAAGGTCGTCAAAAGGTTAGCACAGAGAAGATGCAAAATGAAACAAACTTTCAAGTTACTTTCTCAAAACGTCGCACTGGACTTTTAAAGAAAGCAAGGGAACTATGCACCCTTGTGGTGTGGAAATCGCCATTTTTGTGTTCTCTCCTATCTATAAATAAAGTATACTCTTTCGGCAACCCATGTGCTGACTCCATTGGAGATAGGTATACGGGTCGAGACCCTCCATCTATGGTGATGCAAATCAGCTTATTAAGGCTCATCATAATGCGAGCGCTCATGAGCTAAATATGGAACTTATCCATCTAGAGAATGTATTAGAGGCCGAGAAAAAACAAGGAGAAGCTCTAAACAAGATAAGGAAGGTTTCTCAAAGTCGGTATTGGTGGGGCGCTTCAAAGGATGGGGTGCTTTGAAAGAATTTGAGAGACTGAAGGCACCCATGGAAGATCTAAAGTTGAATGTGAAGAAGGCATTACATAGGCTCGTACTACATTTTTGTAATCATAATATCTAACTAATAAATTTAAATCTCTATAATTTATTTTATATTTTATATGTTTTATTGGTAAAAATAGTTTATTATCAATTATTATATTATTGATTCAACGCATTTTTCTAGCAAGATACTGTCAAAAATATAATTATTTATATTATTTACTTTATTAAATAAAATATTAATGACTTAGAATAATAATTATTTAAATAAAAAATTTATTATTATTTGCAATATTTTAATAAAGTATTATATAATAAACATATAAATAACTATTTACATGAAGACTTATAAAAAATTAATGAATTAACTAAATTGAGATAATGATTTGAGTAAATTTAAAATGTAAATAGATTTTTTTTGTCTTTGAAGTACTTTTTTGCAAATAATGTTGTGCAACAACGAGGTTGAAAGTTCAAATCTCAATACTTTTGACTACTTATTTTTTGATTGTTATTTAACTTTTACAAACCAAATTACTCGATTTCTCGTTTAATTTTAAAGAATTTTAACCCGATAAATGTACCACATTAGTATTTACAACCTGATCAACATATCAATTTCTAAATAATACATTCAAATTAAGTCAAGATTATTGTGAACATGATCAACACTTTGGTAAAAATCATTTGTCAAGGAGATAAAGTGGTGTTTCTTTGCTTTTCTCTTTGTTCCTTCTTCATGCCTACTTTTATGATAGTGAGATCCTACATCGTAATCTTTACAGTAGATATTACTTCTTGGATAGATGATACCTTAAACTTTAGGGTCTAGGTATACGAAACTTTGTATAGTTTATAGGTCTTCCTTTCGTTTAAAGAAAACCGTTTAGACAACCAAAAAACGAGATGATGGAGTAGAGTGTGGGGAGCTTTTTCCCATTTTTTAAAGTTCTGCTAGTTTGTGAATACAACGTTTAATAAGTTTACTAAATCAATGGTGGTTTGCATAAGTGATTCCTAAATTATGGATTGGAGTACTACTACGACAAATACGTTAGTAACTGCTGCGACGATATGTGAAATATTTATGATTGTATATGGAATAATTATTGTAATAGTTGAAACAATAAAAAATCACTGGCCATTTAAGTATCTAATAAAGTGGAAAAATTTGTTTTCTTTTACTTTGTCACACTATATAAGTATTTTAAAATCAATTTGACATATATGAGTTGTTTATGCTCACTTCAAAGGTAACGTATTATTTATTAAGGAAACAAAATTTTCTTTAATGTTATAGCTATTTTTCTTAAATTATTTTAATATACATAACTCTAAATCCCACCAAATATATAGTTCGTTATAATTAATTAAACTTATATATTCAACGAAAAAACACATACAATAAACCAAACTCATGTTTATAATACAAGCGTAGAATTAATATTCCAATTAGGCATTGTCTCGGGATTTACAGCAAGCAATGTCCCGATTAGGCATGTAACTTACGCCATATCGAAAAAATGGGAGGCCATATTATTAAAGTTTTTTCTATTTGACGACCAAAGTAATTCAAACATTTTATATTGTATTTATGACATAATTTGGTCGCCCAGTAGCAATAATTTACATGCTTTGAAATAATTAAAATTGTATATTTAATAATATTATCTCGCAGATTTTGATACTTCATATAATTTTAAGTTTAAGAAAATAAAAACTTATAAAATAATAAGGGAAATAAACTCAAGAAAAAGAGATGAGCATAAAATGCAAAAAATATTGACCAACATATAATTTTTATTTTAGTTTTACACGCTCAATATTTCTCAAAATTCATAAATTAAATTGGACAACATGTAATTCAATTTAAGTTTCTAAATAACTCGAATAAAAGAGTACAAAATATTTACGCAATATAGCATATGTGTGATGATTGCAATATAATTAATAAATTGAACGTGTGTCCTAAATTTGTCTTTTATAGATAACTCGTAATTTATTGTATCCTATAAATACCTCTTATTATTGAGAACGAACACCACCATTTTTGTATCTTCTCTCATATTTATTAAATCATAATTTATAGGTGCTTTAACCATGTCCGGGAAGAGTAAAGGTCGTCAAAAGGTTAGCACAGAGAAGATGCAAAATGAAACAAACTTTCAAGTTACTTTCTCAAAACGTCGCACTGAACTTTTCAAGAAAGCAAGGGAACTATGCACCCTTGTGGTGTGGAAATCGCCATTTTTGTGCTCTCTCCTATCCAAAAAAGTATACTCTTTCGGCAACCCATGTGCTGACTCCATTGTAGATAGGTATACGGGTCGAGACCCTCCATCTATGGTGATGCAAATCAGCTTATTAAGGCTCATCATAATGCGAGCGCTCATGAGGTAAATATGGAGTTTATCAATCTAGAGAATGTATTAGAGGCCGAGAAAAAACAAGGAGAAGTTCTAAACCAGATAAGGAAGGTTTCTCAAAGTCGGTATTGGTGGGGCGCTTCAAAGGATGGGGTGCTTTGCAAGAATTTGAGAGACTGAAGGCACCCATGGAAGATCTAAAGTTGAATGTGAAGAAGGCATTACATAGGCTCGTACTACATTTTTGTAATCATAATATCTAACTAATAAATTTAAATCTCTATAATTTATTTTATATTTTATATGTTTTATTGGTAAAAATAGTTTATTATCAATTATTATATTATTGATTCAACGCATTTTTCTAGCAAGATACTGTCAAAAATATAATTATTTATATTATTTACTTTATTAAATAAAATATTAATGACTTAGAATAATAATTATTTAAATAAAAAAATTATTATTATTTGCAATATTTTAATAAAGTATTATATAATAAACATATAAATAACTATTTACATGAAGACTTATAAAAAATTAATGAATTAACTAAACTGAGATAATGATTCGAGTAAATTTAAAATGTAAATAGATTTTTTTTGTCTTTGAACTACTTTTTTGCAAATAATGTTGTGCAACAACGAGGTTGAAAGTTCAAATCTCAATACTTTTGACTACTTATTTTTTGTTTGTTATTTAACTTTTACAAACCAAATTACTCGATTTCTCGTTTAATTTTAAAGAATTTTAACCCGATAAATGTACCACATTAGTATTTACAACCTGATCAACATATCAATTTCTAAATAATACATTCAAATTAAGTCAAGAATATTGTGAACATGATCAACACTTTGGTAAAAATCATTTGTCAAGGAGATAAAGTGGTGTTTATTTGCTTTTCTCTTTGTTCCTTCATCATGCCCAAATTTATGATAGTGAGATCCTACATCGTAATCTTTGAGGTAGATACTGCTTGGATAGATGATACCTTAAACTTTAGGGTCTAGGTATACGAAACTTTGTATAGTTTATAGATTTTCCTTTCGTTTAAATAAAACCGTTTATCCAACCAAAAAACGAGATGATGGAGTAGATTGTGGGAAGGTTTTTCCCACTTTTTAAAGTTCTGCTAGTTTGTGAATACAACGTTTAATAAGTTTACTAAATCAATGGAGGTTTGCATAAGTGATTCCTAAATTATGGATTGGAGTACTACTACGACTAATACGGTAGTAACTGTTGCGACGATATGTGAATTATTCTTTGTTCTATGTGGAATAATTATTGTAATAGTTGAAACAATAAAAAATCACTGGCCATTTAAGTATCTAGTAAAGTGGAAAAATTTGTTTTCTTTTACTTTGTCACACTATATAAGTATTTTATAATCAATTTGACATATATGAGTTGTTTATGCTCACTTCAAAGGTAACGTATTATTTATTAAGGAAACAAAATTTTCTTTAATGTTATAGCTATTTTTCTTAAATTATTTTAATATACATAACTCTAAATCCCACCAAATATATAGGTCGTTATAATTAAACTTATATATTCAACGAAAAACACATACAATGAACCAAACCCATGTTTATAATAAGCGTTGAATTAATATTCCAATTAGGCATTGCCTCAGGATTTACAGCAAGCAATGTCCCGATTAGGCATGTAACTTACGCCATATTGCAAAATGGGAGGCCATATTATTAAAGTATTTTCTATTTGACGACCAAAGTAATTCAAACATTTTATATTGCATTTATGACATAATTTGGTCGTCCAGTAGCAATAATTTACATGCTTTGAAATAATTAAAATTGTATATTTAATAATATTATCTCGCAGATTTTGATACTTCATATAATTTTAAGTTTAAGAAAATAAAAACTTATAAAATAATAAGGGAAATAAACTCAAGAAAAAGAGATGAGCTTAAAATGCAAAAATTATTGACACATATATAATTTTTATTTTAGTTTACACGCTCAATATTTCTCAAAATTCATAAATAAGATTGGACAACATCTAATTCAATTTAAGTTTCTAAATAACCAGAAAAAAAGAGTACAAAATATATACGCAATATAGCATACGTGATACGTGTGATGATTGCAATATAATTAATAAATTGAACGAGCGTTCCTAAATTTGTCTTTTATAGATAACTCGTAATTTATTGTGAAACGTTGCAATAGTTATCTTAACCAAACAATGTCAAGGGTATTGTAGGTATAAAACATTCATAAGGGAGAAAATGTATCCTATAAACACCTCTTATTATTGAGAACGAACACCACAATTTTTGTATCTTCTCTCATATTTATTAAATCATAATTTATAGGTGTTTTAACCATGTCCGGGAAGAGCAAAGGTCGTCAAAAGGTTAGCACAGAGAAGATACAAAATGAAACAAACTTTCAAGTTACTTTCTCAAAACGTCGCACTGGACTTTTAAAGAAAGCAAGGGAACTATGCACCCTTGTGGTGTGGAAATCGCCATTTTTGTGTTCTCTCCTATCTATAAATAAAGTATACTCTTTCGGCAACCCATGTGCTGACTCCATTGGAGATAGGTATACGGGTCGAGACCCTCCATCTATGGTGATGCAAATCAGCTTATTAAGGCTCATCATAATGCGAGCGCTCATGAGCTAAATATGGAGCTTATCCATCTAGAGAATGTATTAGAGGCCGAGAAAAAACAAGGAGAAGCTCTAAACAAGATAAGGCAGGTTTCTCAAAGTCGGTATTGGTGGGGCGCTTCAAAGGATGGGGTGCTTTGCAAGAATTTGAGAGACTGAAGGCACCCATGGAAGATCTAAAGTTGAATGTGAAGAAGGCATTACATAGGCTCGTACTACATTTTTGTAATCATAATATCTAACTAATAAATTTAAATCTCTATAATTTATTTTATATTTTATATGTTTTATTGGTAAAAATAGTTTATTATCAATTATTATATAATTGATTCAACGCATTTTTCTAGCAAGATACTGTCAAAAATATATTTATTTATATTATTTACTTTATTAAATAAAATATTAATGACTTAGAATAATAATTATTTAAATAAAAAATTTATTATTATTTGCAATATTTTAATAAAGTATTATATAATAAACATATAAATAACTATTTACATGAAGACTTATAAAAAATTAATGAATTAACTAAATTGAGATAATGATTCGAGTAAATTTAAAATGTAAATAGATTTTTTTTGTCTTTGAACTACTTTTTTGCAAATAATGTTGTGCAACAACGAGGTTGAAAGTTCAAATCTCAATACTTTTGACTACTTATTTTTTGTTTGTTATTTAACTTTTACAAACCAAATTACTCGATTTCTCGTTTAATTTTAAAGAATTTTAACCCGATAAATGTACCACATTAGTATTTACAACCTGATCAACATATCAATTTCTAAGTAATACATTCAAATTAAGTCAAGATTATTGTGAACATGATCAACACTTTGGTAAAAATCATTTGTCAAGGAGATAAAGTGGTGTTTCTTTGCTTTTTTCTTTGTTCCTTCATCATGCCCACATTTATGATAGTGAGATCCTACATCGTAATCTTTGAGGTAGATACTGCTTGGATAGATGATACCTTAAACTTTAGGGTCTAGGTATACGAAACTTTGTATAGTTTATAGATTTTCCTTTCATTTAAATAAAACCGTTTATCCAACCAAAAAACGAGATGATGGAGTAGAGTGTGGGAAGGTTTTTCCCATTTTTTAAAGTTCTGCTAGTTTGTGAATACAACGTTTAATAAATTTACTAAATCAATGGAGGTTTGCATAAGTGATTCCTAAATTATGGATTGGAGTACTACTACGACTAATACGGTAGTAACTGTTGCGATGATATGTGAATTATTTTTTGTTCTATGTGGAATAATTATTGTAATAGTTGAAACAATAAAAAATCACTGGCCATTTAAGTATCTAGTAAAGTGGAAAAATTTGTTTTCTTTTACTTTGTCACACTATATAAGTATTTTAAAATCAATTTGACATATATGAGTTGTTTATGCTCACTTCAAAGGTAACGTATTATTTTTTAAGGAAACAAAATTTTCTTTAATGTTATAGCTATTTTTCTTAAATTATTTTAATATACATAACTCTAAATCCCACCAAATATATAGGTCGTTATAATTAAACTTATATATTCAATGAAAAACACATACAATGAACCAAACTCATGTTTATAATACAAGCGTTGAATTAATATTCCAATTAGGCATTGCCTCAGGATTTACAGCAAGCAATGTTCGGATTAGGCATGTAACTTACGCCATATCGCAAAATGGGAGGCCATATTATTAAAGTATTTTCTATTTGACGACCAAAGTAATTCAAACATTTTATATTGCATTTATGACATAATTTGGTCGTCCAGTAGCAATAATTTACATGCTTTTGAAATAATTAAAATTGTATATTTAATAATATTATCTCGCAGATTTTGATACTTCATATAATTTTAAGTTTAAGAAAATAAAAACTTATAAAATAATAAGGGAAATAAACTCAAGAAAAAGACATGAGCATAAAATGCAAAAAATATTGACCAATATATAATTTTTATTTTAGTTTTACACACTCAATATTTCTCAAAATTCATAAATTAAATTGGACATAATGTAATTCAATTTAAGTTTCTAAATAACTCGAAAAAGGAGTACAAAATATTTACGCAATATAGCGTACGTGTGATGATTGCAATATGATTAATAAATTGAACGAGTGTCCTAAATTTGTCTTTTATAGATAACTCGTAATTTATTGTGAAACGTTGCAATAGTTATCTTAACCCAACAATGTCAAGGGTATTGTAGGTATAAAGCATTCATAAGGGAGAAAATGTATCCTATAAATACCTCTTATTATTGAGAACGAACACCACCATTTTTGTATCTTCTCTCATATTTATTAAATCATAATTTATAGGTGCTTTAACCATGTCTAGGAAGAGTAAAGGTCGTCAAAAGGTTAGCACAGAGAAGATGCAAAATGAAACAAACTTTCAAGTTACTTTATCAAATAGTCGCACTGGACTTTTCAAGAAAGCAAGGGAACTATGCACCCTTGTGGTGTGGAAATCGCCATATTTGTGCTCTCTCCTATCCAAAATAGTATACTCTTTCGGCAACCCATGTGCTGACTCCATTGGAGATAGGTATACGGGTCGAGACCTTCCACCTATGGTGATGCAAATCAGCTTATTAACGCTCATCATAATGCGAGCGCTCATGAGCTAAATATGGAGTTTATCCATCTAGAGAATGTATTAGAGGCCGAGAAAAAACAAGGAGAAGTTCTAAACCAGATAAGGAAGGTTTCTAAAAGTCGGTATTGGTGGGGCGCTTCAAAGGATGGGGTGCTTTGCAAGAATTTGAGAGACTGAAGGCACCCATGGAAGATTTAAAGTTGAATGTGAAGAAGGCATTACATAGGCTCGTAGTACATTTTTGTAATCATAATATCTAACTAATAAATTTAAATCTCTATAATTTATTTTATATTTTTATATGTTTTTTTGCTAAAAATAGTTTATTATCAATTATTATATTATTGATTCAACGCATTTTTCTAGCAAGATACTGTCAAAAATATAATTATTTAAATTATTTACTTTATTAAATTAAATATTAATGACTTGGAATAATAATTATTTAAATAAAAAATTTATTATTATTTTAAATATATTAATAAAGTATTATATAATAAACATATAAATAACTATTTACATGAAGACTTATACAAAATTAATGAATTAACTAAATTGAGATAATGATTTGAGTAAATTTAAAATATAAATAGATTTTTTTTGTCTTTGGTCTATTTTTTTGCAAATAATGTTGTGCAACAACGAGGTTGAAAGTTCAAATCTCAATACTTTTGACTACTTATTTTTTGTTTGTTAATTAACTTTTACAAACCAAATTACTCGATTTCTCGTTTAACCTTAAAGAATTTTAACCCGATAAATGTACCACATTAGTATTTCCAACCTGATCAACATATCAATTTTTAAATAATACATTCAAATTAAGTCAAGATAATTGTGAACATGATCAAAACTTTGGTAAAAATAATTGTGAAGGAGATAAAGTGGTGTTTCTTTGTTTCTCTCTTTGTTCCTTCATCATGCCTATTTTTATGATAGTGAGATCCTACATCGTAATCTTTACGGTAGATATTACTGCTTGGATAGATGATACCTTAAATTTTAGGGTCTAGGTATACGAAACTTTGTATAGTTTATAGATTTTCCTTTCGTTTAAATAAAACCGTTTATCCAACCAAAAAACAAGATGATGGAGTAGAGTGTTGGGAGGGTTTTCCCATTTTTTAAAGTTTTGCTAGTTTTTGAATACAACGTTTAATAAGTTTACTAAATCAATGGTGGTTTGCATAAGTGATTCCTAAATTATGGATTGGAGTACTACTACGACTAATACGGTAGTAACTGCGAGGATATGTGAATTTTTTTTTGTTGTATGTGGAATAATTATTGTAATAGTTGAAACAATAAAAAATCAATGGCCATTTAAGAATCTAGTAAAGTGGAGAAATTTGTTTTCTTTCACTTTGTCACACTATATAAGTATTTTAAAATCAATTTGATATATATGAGTTGTTTATGCTCACTTCAAAGGTAACGTATTATTTATTTATTAAGGAAACAAAACTTTCTTTAATGTTATAGCTATTTTTCTTAAATTATTTTAATATACATAACTCTAAATCCCACCAAATATATAGTCCGTTATAATTAAACTTATATATTCAACGAAAAACAAATACAATAAACCAAACTCAAGTTTATAATACAAGCGTTGAATTAATATTCCAATTAGGCATTGCCTCGGGATTTACAACAAGCAATGTCTCGATTAGGCATGTAACTTACGCCATATCGTAAAATGGGAGGCCATATTATTAAAGTATTTTCTATTTGACGACCAAAGTAATTCAAACATTTTATATTGTATTTATGACATAATTTGGTCGCCCTGTAGCAATAATGTACATGCTTTGAAATAATTAAAGTTGTATATTTAATAATATTATCTCGCAGATTTTGATACTTCATATAATTTTAAGTTTAAGAAAATAAAAAATTATAAAATAATAAGGGAAATAAACTCAAGAAAAAGAGATGAGCTTAAATGCAAAAATTATTGACACATATATAATTTTTATTTAGTTTACACGCTCAATATTTCTCAAAATTCATAAATTAGATTGGACAACATCTAATTCAATTTAAGTTTCTAAATAACTAGAAAAAAAGAGTACAAAATATATACGCAATATAGCATACGTGATACGTGTGATGATTGCAATATAATTAATAAATTGAACGAGCGTCCTAAATTTGTCTTTTATAGATAACTCGTAATTTATTGTGAAACGTTGCAATAGTTATCTTAACCAAACAATGTCAAGGGTATTGTAGGTATAAAACATTCATAAGGGAGAAAATATATCTTATAAATACCTCTTATTATTGAGAACGAACACCACAATTTTTGTATCTTCTCTCATATTTATTAAATCATAATTTATAGGTGTTTTAACCATGTCCGGGAAGAGTAAAGGTCGTCAAAAGGTTAGCACAGAGAAGATGCAAAATGAAACAAACTTTCAAGTTACTTTCTCAAAACGTCGCACTGGACTTTTAAAGAAAGCAAGGGAACTATGCACCCTTGTGGTGTGGAAATCGCCATTTTTGTGTTCTCTCCTATCTATAAATAAAGTATACTCTTTCGGCAACCCATGTGCTGACTCCATTGGAGATAGGTATACGGGTCGAGACCCTCCATCTATGGTGATGCAAATCAGCTTATTAAGGCTCATCATAATGCGAGCGCTCATGAGCTAAATATGGAACTTATCCATCTAGAGAATGTATTAGAGGCCGAGAAAAAACAAGGAGAAGCTCTAAACAAGATAAGGAAGGTTTCTCAAAGTCGGTATTGGTGGGGCGCTTCAAAGGATGGGGTGCTTTGAAAGAATTTGAGAGACTGAAGGCACCCATGGAAGATCTAAAGTTGAATGTGAAGAAGGCATTACATAGGCTCGTACTACATTTTTGTAATCATAATATCTAACTAATAAATTTAAATCTCTATAATTTATTTTATATTTTATATGTTTTATTGGTAAAAATAGTTTATTATCAATTATTATATTATTGATTCAACGCATTTTTCTAGCAAGATATTGTCAAAAATATAATTATTTATATTATTTACTTTATTAAATAAAATATTAATGACTTAGAATAATAATTATTTAAATAAAAAATTTATTATTATTTGCAATATTTTAATAAAGTATTATATAATAAACATATAAATAACTATTTACATGAAGACTTATAAAAAATTAATGAATTAACTAAATTGAGATAATGATTTGAGTAAATTTAAAATGTAAATAGATTTTTTTTGTCTTTGAAGTACTTTTTTGCAAATAATGTTGTGCAACAACGAGGTTGAAAGTTCAAATCTCAATACTTTTGACTACTTATTTTTTGATTGTTATTTAACTTTTACAAACCAAATTACTCGATTTCTCGTTTAATTTTAAAGAATTTTAACCCGATAAATGTACCACATTAGTATTTACAACCTGATCAACATATCAATTTCTAAATAATACATTCAAATTAAGTCAAGATTATTGTGAACATGATCAACACTTTGGTAAAAATCATTTGTCAAGGAGATAAAGTGGTGTTTCTTTGCTTTTCTCTTTGTTCCTTCTTCATGCCTACTTTTATGATAGTGAGATCCTACATCGTAATCTTTACAGTAGATATTACTTCTTGGATAGATGATACCTTAAACTTTAGGGTCTAGGTATACGAAACTTTGTATAGTTTATAGGTCTTCCTTTCGTTTAAATAAAACCGTTTAGACAACCAAAAAACGAGATGATGGAGTAGAGTGTGGGGAGCTTTTTCCCATTTTTTAAAGTTCTGCTAGTTTGTGAATACAACGTTTAATAAGTTTACTAAATCAATGGTGGTTTGCATAAGTGATTCCTAAATTATGGATTGGAGTACTACTACGACAAATACGTTAGTAACTGCTGCGACGATATGTGAAATATTTATGATTGTATATGGAATAATTATTGTAATAGTTGAAACAATAAAAAATCACTGGCCATTTAAGTATCTAATAAAGTGGAAAAATTTGTTTTCTTTTACTTTGTCACACTATATAAGTATTTTAAAATCAATTTGACATATATGAGTTGTTTATGCTCACTTCAAAGGTAACGTATTATTTATTAAGGAAACAAAATTTTCTTTAATGTTATAGCTATTTTTCTTAAATTATTTTAATATACATAACTCTAAATCCCACCAAATATATAGTTCGTTATAATTAATTAAACTTATATATTCAACGAAAAAACACATACAATAAACCAAACTCATGTTTATAATACAAGCGGCATTGTCTCGGGATTTACAGCAAGCAATGTCCCGATTAGGCATGTAACTTACGCCATATCGAAAAAATGGGAGGCCATATTATTAAAGTTTTTTCTATTTGACGACCAAAGTAATTCAAACATTTTATATTGTATTTATGACATAATTTGGTCGCCCAGTAGCAATAATTTACATGCTTTGAAATAATTAAAATTGTATATTTAATAATATTATCTCGCAGATTTTGATACTTCATATAATTTTAAGTTTAAGAAAATAAAAACTTATAAAATAATAAGGGAAATAAACTCAAGAAAAAGAGATGAGCATAAAATGCAAAAAATATTGACCAACATATAATTTTTATTTTAGTTTTACACGCTCAATATTTCCCAAAATTCATAAATTAAATTGGACAACATGTAATTCAATTTAAGTTTCTAAATAACTCGAATAAAAGAGTACAAAATATTTACGCAATATAGCATATGTGTGATGATTGCAATATAATTAATAAATTGAACGTGTGTCCTAAATTTGTCTTTTATAGATAACTCGTAATTTATTGTGAAACGTTGCAATAGTTATCTTAACCCAAGAATGTCAAGGGTATTGTAGGTATAAAACATTCGTAAGGGAGAAAATGTATCCTATAAATACCTCTTATTATTGAGAACGAACACCACCATTTTTGTATCTTCTCTCTTATTTATTAAATCATAATTTATAGGTGCTTTAACCATGTCCGGGAAGAGTAAAGGTCGTCAAAAGGTTAGCACAGAGAAGATGCAAAATGAAACAAACTTTCAAGTTACTTTCTCAAAACGTCGCACTGAACTTTTCAAGAAAGCAAGGGAACTATGCACCCTTGTGGTGTGGAAATCGCCATTTTTGTGCTCTCTCCTATCCAAAAAAGTATACTCTTTCGGCAACCCATGTGCTGACTCCATTGTAGATAGGTATACGGGTCGAGACCCTCCATCTATGGTGATGCAAATCAGCTTATTAAGGCTCATCATAATGCGAGCGCTCATGAGGTAAATATGGAGTTTATCAATCTAGAGAATGTATTAGAGGCCGAGAAAAAACAAGGAGAAGTTCTAAACCAGATAAGGAAGGTTTCTCAAAGTCGGTATTGGTGGGGTGCTTCAAAGGATGGGGTGCTTTGCAAGAATTTGAGAGACTGAAGGCACCCACGGAAGATTTAAAGTTGAATGTGAAGAAGGCATTACATAGGCTCGTAGTACATTTTTGTAATCATAATATCTAACTAATAAATTTAAATCTCTATAATTTATTTTATATTTTTATATGTTTTTTTGGTAAAAATAGTTTATATCAATTATTATATTATTGATTCAATGCATTTTTCTAGCAAGATACTGTCAAAAATATAATTATTTAAATTATTTACTTTATTAAATTAAATATTAATGACTTGGAATAATAATTATTTAAATAAAAAATTTATTATTATTTTAAATATATTAATAAAGTATTATATAATAAACATATAAATAACTATTTACATGAAGACTTATAAAAAATTAATGAATTAACTAAATTGAGATAATGATTTGAGTAAATTTAGAATATAAATAGATTTTTTTTTTGGTCTTTGGTCTACTTTTTTGCAAATAATGTTGTGCAACAACGAGGTTGAAAGTTCAAATCTCAATACTTTTGACTACTTATTTTTTGTTTGTTATTTAACTTTTACAAACCAAATTACTCGATTTCTCGTTTAATTTTAAAGAATTTTAACCCGATAAATGTACCACATTAGTATTTACAACCTGATCAACATATCAATTTCTAAATAATACATTCAAATTAAGTCAAGATTATTGTGAACATGATCAACACTTCGGTAAAAATCATTTGTCAAGGAGATAAAGTGGTGTTTCTTTGCTTTTCTCTTTGTTCCTTCATCATGCCTACTTTTATGATAGTGAGATCCTACATCGTAATCTTTACAGTAGATATTACTGCTCGGATAGATGATACCTTAAACTTTAGGGTCTAGGTATACGAAACTTTGTATAGCTTATAGGTCTTCCTTTCGTTAAAATAAAACCGCTTAGACAACCAAAAAACGAGATGATGGAGTAGAGTGTGGGGAGATTTTTCCCATTCTTTAAAGTTCTGCTAGTTTGTGAATACAACATTTAATAAGTTTACTAAATCAATGGTGGTTTGCATAAGTGATTCCTAAATTATGGATTGGAGTACTACTACGACTAATACGTTAGTAACTGCTGCGACGATATGTGAAATATTTATTATTGTATATGGAATAATTATTGTAATAGTTGAAACAATATAAAATCACTGGCCATTTAAGTATCTAGTAAAGTGGAAAAATTTGTTTTCTTTTACTTTGTCACACTGTATAAGTATTTTAAAATCAATTTGACATATATGAGTTGTTTATGCTCACTTCAAAGGTAACGTATTATTTATTAAGGAAACAAAATTTTCTTTAATGTTATAGCTATTTTTCTTAAATTATTTTATTATACATAACTCTAAATCCCCCCAAATATATAGTTCGTTATAATTAATTAAACTTATATATTCAACGAAAAACACATACAATAAACAAAACTCATGTTTATAATACAAGCGTAGAATTAATATTCCAATTAGGCACTGCCTCGGGATTTACAGCAAGCAATGTCCCGATTAGGCATGTAACTTACGCCATATCGCAAAATGGGAGGCCATATTATTAAAGTATTTTCTATTCGACGACCAAAGTAATTCAAACATTTTATATTGTATTTATGACATAATTTGGTCGTCCAGTAGCAATAATTTACATGCTTTGAAATAATTAAAATTGTATATTTAATAATATTATCTCGCAGATTTTGATACTTCATATAATTTAAAGTTTAAGAAAATAAAAACTTATAAAATAATAAGGGAAATAAACTCAAGAAAAAGAGATGAGCATAAAATGCAAAAAATATTGACCAACATATAATTTTTATTTTAGTTTTACACGCTCAATATTTCTCAAAATTCATAAATTAAATTGGACAACATGTAATTCAATTTAAGTTTCTAAATAACTCGAAAAAAAGAGTGCAAAATATTTACGCAATATAGCATACGTGTGATGATTGCAATATAATTAATAAATTTAACGTGTGTCCTAAATTTGTCTTTTATAGATAACTCGTAATTTATTGTGAAACGTTGCAATAGTTATCTTAACCCAACAATGTCAAGGGTATTGTAGGTATATAACATTCATAAAGGAGAAAATGTATCCTATAAATACCTCTTATTATTGAGAACGAACACCACCATTTTTGTATCTTCTCTCATATTTATTAAATCATAATTTATAGGTGCTTTAACCATGTCCGGGAAGAGTAAAGGTCGTCAAAAGGTTAGCACAGAGAAGATGCAAAATGAAACAAACTTTCAAGTTACTTTCTCAAAACGTCGCACTGGACTTTTCAAGAAAGCAAGGGAACTATGCACCCTTGTGGTGTGGAAATCGCCATTTTTGTGTTCTCTCCTATCTATAAATAAAGTATACTCTTTCGGCAACCCATGTGCTGACTCCATTGGAGATAGGTATACGGGTCGAGACCCTCCATCTATGGTGATGCAAATCAGCTTATTAAGGCTCATCATAATGCGAGCGCTCATGAGCTAACTATGGAGCTTATCCATCTAGAGAATGTATTAGAGGCCGAGAAAAAACAAGGAGAAGCTCTAAACAAGATAAGGAAGGTTTCTCAAAGTCGGTATTGGTGGGGCGCTTCAAAGGATGGGGTGCTTTGCAAGAATTTGAGAGACTGAAGGCACCCATGGAAGATCTAAAGTTGAATGTGAAGAAGGCATTACATAGGCTCGTACTACATTTTTGTAATCATAATATCTAACTAATAAATTTAAATCTCTATAATTTATTTTATATTTTATATGTTTTATTGGTAAAAATAGTTTATTATCAATTATTATATTATTGATTCAACGCATTTTTCTAGCAAGATACTGTCAAAAATATAATTATTTAAATTATTTACTTTAATAAATAAAATATTAATGACTTAGAATAATAATTATTTAAATAAAAAATTTATTATTATTTGCAATATTTTAATAAAGTATTATATAATAAACATATAAATAACTATTTACATGAAGACTTATAAAAAATTAATGAATTAACTAAATTGAGATAATGATTTGAGTAAATTTAAAATGTAAATAGATTTTTTTTGTCTTTGAACTACTTTTTTGCAAATAATGTTGTGCAACAACGAGGTTGAAAGTTCAAATCTCAATACTTTTGACTACTTATTTTTTGATTGTTATTTAACTTTTAAAACCAAATTATTCGATTTCTCGTTTAATTTTTAAGAATTTTAACCCGATAAATGTACCACATTAGTATTTACAACCTGATCAACATATCAATTTCTAAATAATACATTTAAATTAAGTCAAGATTATTGTGAACATGATCAACACTTTGGTAAAAATCATTTGTCAAAGAGATAAAGTGGTGTTTCTTTGCTTTTCTCTTTGTTCCTTCATCATGCCCACATTTATGATAGTGAGATCCTACATCGTAATCTTTGAGGTAGATACTGCTTGGATAGATGATACCTTAAACTTTAGGGTCTAGGTATACGAAACTTTGTATAGTTTATAGATTTTCCTTTCGTTTAAATAAAACCGTTTATCCAACCAAAAAACGAGATGATGGAGTAGAGTGTGGGAAGGTTTTTCCCATTTTTTAAAGTTCTGCTAGTTTGTGAATACAACGTTTAATAAGTTTACTAATGGAGGTTTGCATGAGTGATTCCTAAATTATGGATTGGAGTACTACTACGACAAATACGGTAGTAACTGTTGCGACGATATGTGAATTATTTTTTGTTCTATGTGGAATAATTATTGTAATAGTTGAAACAATAAAAAATCACTGGCCATTTAAGTATCTAGTAAAGTGGAAAAATTTGTTTTCTTTTACTTTGTCACACTATATAAGTATTTTAAAATCAATTTGACATATATGAGTTGTTTATGCTCACTTCAAAGGTAACGTATTATTTTTTAAGGAAACAAAATTTTCTTTAATGTTATAGCTATTTTTCTTAAATTATTTTAATATACATAACTCTAAATCCCACCAAATATATAAGTCGTTATAATTAAACTTATATATTCAACGAAAAACACATACAATGAACCAAACTCATGTTTATAATACAAGCGTTGAATTAATATTCCAATTAGGCATTGCCTCAGGATTTACAGCAAGCAATGTCCCGATTAGGCATGTAACTTACGCCATATCGCAAAATGGGAGGCCATATTATTAAAGTATTTTCTATTTGACGACCAAAGTAATTCAAACATTTTATATTGCATTTATGACATAATCATGCTTTGAAATAATTAAAATTGTATATTTAATAATATTATCTCGCAGATTTTGATACTTCATATAATTTAAAGTTTAAGAAAATAAAAACTTATAAAATAATAAGGGAAATAAACTCAAGAAAAAGAGATGAGCATAAAATGCAAAAAATATTGACCAACATATAATTTTTATTTTAGTTTTACACGCTCAATATTTCTCAAAATTCATAAATTAAATTGGACAACATGTAATTCAATTTAAGTTTCTAAATAACTCGAAAAAAAGAGTGCAAAATATTTACGCAATATAGCATACGTGTGATGATTGCAATATAATTAATAAATTTAACGTGTGTCCTAAATTTGTCTTTTATAGATAACTCGTAATTTATTGTGAAACGTTGCAATAGTTATCTTAACCCAACAATGTCAAGGGTATTGTAGGTATATAACATTCATAAAGGAGAAAATGTATCCTATAAATACCTCTTATTATTGAGAACGAACACCACCATTTTTGTATCTTCTCTCATATTTATTAAATCATAATTTATAGGTGCTTTAACCATGTCCGGGAAGAGTAAAGGTCGTCAAAAGGTTAGCACAGAGAAGATGCAAAATGAAACAAACTTTCAAGTTACTTTCTCAAAACGTCGCACTGGACTTTTCAAGAAAGCAAGGGAACTATGCACCCTTGTGGTGTGGAAATCGCCATTTTTGTGTTCTCTCCTATCTATAAATAAAGTATACTCTTTCGGCAACCCATGTGCTGACTCCATTGGAGATAGGTATACGGGTCGAGACCCTCCATCTATGGTGATGCAAATCAGCTTATTAAGGCTCATCATAATGCGAGCGCTCATGAGCTAAATATGGAGCTTATCCATCTAGAGAATGTATTAGAGGCCGAGAAAAAACAAGGAGAAGCTCTAAACAAGATAAGGAAGGTTTCTCAAAGTCGGTATTGGTGGGGCGCTTCAAAGGATGGGGTGCTTTGCAAGAATTTGAGAGACTGAAGGCACCCATGGAAGATCTAAAGTTGAATGTGAAGAAGGCATTACATAGGCTCGTACTACATTTTTGTAATCATAATATCTAACTAATAAATTTAAATCTCTATAATTTATTTTATATTTTATATGTTTTATTGGTAAAAATAGTTTATTATCAATTATTATATTATTGATTCAACGCATTTTTCTAGCAAGATACTGTCAAAAATATAATTATTTAAATTATTTACTTTAATAAATAAAATATTAATGACTTAGAATAATAATTATTTAAATAAAAAATTTATTATTATTTGCAATATTTTAATAAAGTATTATATAATAAACATATAAATAACTATTTACATGAAGACTTATAAAAAATTAATGAATTAACTAAATTGAGATAATGATTTGAGTAAATTTAAAATGTAAATAGATTTTTTTTGTCTTTGAACTACTTTTTTGCAAATAATGTTGTGCAACAACGAGGTTGAAAGTTCAAATCTCAATACTTTTGACTACTTATTTTTTGATTGTTATTTAACTTTTAAAACCAAATTACTCGATTTCTCGTTTAATTTTTAAGAATTTTAACCCGATAAATGTACCACATTAGTATTTACAACCTGATCAACATATCAATTTCTAAATAATACATTTAAATTAAGTCAAGATTATTGTGAACATGATCAACACTTTGGTAAAAATCATTTGTCAAAGAGATAAAGTGGTGTTTCTTTGCTTTTCTCTTTGTTCCTTCATCATGCCCACATTTATGATAGTGAGATCCTACATCGTAATCTTTGAGGTAGATACTGCTTGGATAGATGATACCTTAAACTTTAGGGTCTAGATATACGAAACTTTGTATAGTTTATAGATTTTCCTTTCGTTTAAATAAAACCGTTTATCCAACCAAAAAACGAGATGATGGAGTAGAGTGTGGGAAGGTTTTTCCCATTTTTTAAAGTTCTGCTAGTTTGTGAATACAACGTTTAATAAGTTTACTAAATCAATGGAGGTTTGCATGAGTGATTCCTAAATTATGGATTGGAGTACTACTACGACAAATACGGTAGTAACTGTTGCGACGATATGTGAATTATTTTTTGTTCTATGTGGAATAATTATTGTAATAGTTGAAACAATAAAAAATCACTGGCCATTTAAGTATCTAGTAAAGTGGAAAAATTTGTTTTCTTTTACTTTGTCACACTATATAAGTATTTTAAAATCAATTTGACATATATGAGTTGTTTATGCTCACTTCAAAGGTAACGTATTATTTTTTAAGGAAACAAAATTTTCTTTAATGTTATAGCTATTTTTCTTAAATTATTTTAATATACATAACTCTAAATCCCACCAAATATATAGGTCGTTATAATTAAACTTATATATTCAACGAAAAACACATACAATGAACCAAACTCATGTTTATAATACAAGCGTTGAATTAATATTCCAATTAGGCATTGCCTCAGGATTTACAGCAAGCAATGTCCCGATTAGGCATGTAACTTACGCCATATCGCAAAATGGGAGGCCATATTATTAAAGTATTTTCTATTTGACGACCAAAGTAATTCAAACATTTTATATTGCATTTATGACATAATCATGCTTTGAAATAATTAAAATTGTATATTTAATAATATTATCTCGCAGATTTTGATACTTCATATAATTTAAAGTTTAAGAAAATAAAAACTTATAAAATAATAAGGGAAATAAACTCAAGAAAAAGAGATGAGCATAAAATGCAAAAAATATTGACCAACATATAATTTTTATTTTAGTTTTACACGCTCAATATTTCTCAAAATTCATAAATTAAATTGGACAACATGTAATTCAATTTAAGTTTCTAAATAACTCGAAAAAAAGAGTGCAAAATATTTACGCAATATAGCATACGTGTGATGATTGCAATATAATTAATAAATTTAACGTGTGTCCTAAATTTGTCTTTTATAGATAACTCGTAATTTATTGTGAAACGTTGCAATAGTTATCTTAACCCAACAATGTCAAGGGTATTGTAGGTATATAACATTCATAAAGGAGAAAATGTATCCTATAAATACCTCTTATTATTGAGAACGAACACCACCATTTTTGTATCTTCTCTCATATTTATTAAATCATAATTTATAGGTGCTTTAACCATGTCCGGGAAGAGTAAAGGTCGTCAAAAGGTTAGCACAGAGAAGATGCAAAATGAAACAAACTTTCAAGTTACTTTCTCAAAACGTCGCACTGGACTTTTCAAGAAAGCAAGGGAACTATGCACCCTTGTGGTGTGGAAATCGCCATTTTTGTGTTCTCTCCTATCTATAAATAAAGTATACTCTTTCGGCAACCCATGTGCTGACTCCATTGGAGATAGGTATACGGGTCGAGACCCTCCATCTATGGTGATGCAAATCAGCTTATTAAGGCTCATCATAATGCGAGCGCTCATGAGCTAAATATGGAGCTTATCCATCTAGAGAATGTATTAGAGGCCGAGAAAAAACAAGGAGAAGCTCTAAACAAGATAAGGAAGGTTTCTCAAAGTCGGTATTGGTGGGGCGCTTCAAAGGATGGGGTGCTTTGCAAGAATTTGAGAGACTGAAGGCACCCATGGAAGATCTAAAGTTGAATGTGAAGAAGGCATTACATAGGCTCGTACTACATTTTTGTAATCATAATATCTAACTAATAAATTTAAATCTCTATAATTTATTTTATATTTTATATGTTTTATTGGTAAAAATAGTTTATTATCAATTATTATATTATTGATTCAACGCATTTTTCTAGCAAGATACTGTCAAAAATATAATTATTTAAATTATTTACTTTAATAAATAAAATATTAATGACTTAGAATAATAATTATTTAAATAAAAAATTTATTATTATTTGCAATATTTTAATAAAGTATTATATAATAAACATATAAATAACTATTTACATGAAGACTTATAAAAAATTAATGAATTAACTAAATTGAGATAATGATTTGAGTAAATTTAAAATGTAAATAGATTTTTTTTGTCTTTGAACTACTTTTTTGCAAATAATGTTGTGCAACAACGAGGTTGAAAGTTCAAATCTCAATACTTTTGACTACTTATTTTTTGATTGTTATTTAACTTTTAAAACCAAATTACTCGATTTCTCGTTTAATTTTTAAGAATTTTAACCCGATAAATGTACCACATTAGTATTTACAACCTGATCAACATATCAATTTCTAAATAATACATTTAAATTAAGTCAAGATTATTGTGAACATGATCAACACTTTGGTAAAAATCATTTGTCAAAGAGATAAAGTGGTGTTTCTTTGCTTTTCTCTTTGTTCCTTCATCATGCCCACATTTATGATAGTGAGATCCTACATCGTAATCTTTGAGGTAGATACTGCTTGGATAGATGATACCTTAAACTTTAGGGTCTAGGTATACGAAACTTTGTATAGTTTATAGATTTTCCTTTCGTTTAAATAAAACCGTTTATCCAACCAAAAAACGAGATGATGGAGTAGAGTGTGGGAAGGTTTTTCCCATTTTTTAAAGTTCTGCTAGTTTGTGAATACAACGTTTAATAAGTTTACTAAATCAATGGAGGTTTGCATGAGTGATTCCTAAATTATGGATTGGAGTACTACTACGACAAATACGGTAGTAACTGTTGCGACGATATGTGAATTATTTTTTGTTCTATGTGGAATAATTATTGTAATAGTTGAAACAATAAAAAATCACTGGCCATTTAAGTATCTAGTAAAGTGGAAAAATTTGTTTTCTTTTACTTTGTCACACTATATAAGTATTTTAAAATCAATTTGACATATATGAGTTGTTTATGCTCACTTCAAAGGTAACGTATTATTTTTTAAGGAAACAAAATTTTCTTTAATGTTATAGCTATTTTTCTTAAATTATTTTAATATACATAACTCTAAATCCCACCAAATATATAGGTCGTTATAATTAAACTTATATATTCAACGAAAAACACATACAATGAACCAAACTCATGTTTATAATACAAGCGTTGAATTAATATTCCAATTAGGCATTGCCTCAGGATTTACAGCAAGCAATGTCCCGATTAGGCATGTAACTTACGCCATATCGCAAAATGGGAGGCCATATTATTAAAGTATTTTTTATTTGACGACCAAAGTAATTCAAATATTTTATATTGCATTTATGACATAATTTGGTCGTCCAGTAGCAATAATTTACATGCTTTGAAATAATTAAAATTGTATATTTAATAATATTATCTCGCAGATTTTATTACTTCATATAATTTTAAGTTTAAGAAAATAAAAACTTATAAAATAATAAGGGAAATAAACTCAAGAAAAAGATATGAGCATAAAATGCAAAAAATATTGACTAATATATAATTTTTATTTTAGTTTTACACGCTCAATATTTCTCAAAATTCATAAATTAAATTGGACATAATGTAATTCAATTTAAGTTTCTAAATAACTCGAAAAAGGAGTACAAAATATTTACGCAATATAGCGTACGTGTGATGATTGCAATATAATTAATAAATTGAACGAGTGTCCTAAATTTGTCTTTTATAGATAACTCGTAATTTATTGTGAAACGTTGCAATAGTTATCTTAACCCAACAATGTCAAGGGTATTGTAGGTATAAAACATTCATAAGGGAGAAAATGTATCCTATAAATACCTCTTATTATTGAGAACGAACACCACCATTTTCGTATCTTCTCTCATATTTATTAAATCATAATTTATAGGTGCTTTAACCATGTCTGGGAAGAGTAAAGGTCGTCAAAAGGTTAGCACAGAGAAGATGCAAAATGAAACAAACTTTCAAGTTACTTTCTCAAATAGTCGCACTGGACTTTTCAAGAAAGCAAGGGAACTATGCACCCTTGTGGTGTGGAAATCACCATATTTGTGCTCTCTCCTATCCAAAATAGTATACTCTTTCGGCAACCCATGTGCTGACTCCATTGGAGATAGGTATACGGGTCGAGACCTTCCACCTATGGTGATGCAACTCAGCTTATTAAGGCTCATCATAATGCGAGCGCTCATGAGCTAAATATGGAGTTTATCCATCTAGAGAATGTATTAGAGGCCGAGAAAAAACAAGGAGAAGTTCTAAGCCAGATAAGAAAGGTTTCTCAAAGTCGGTATTGGTGGGGCGCTTCAAAGGATGGGGTGCTTTGCAAGAATTTGAGAGACTGAAGGCACCCATGGAAGATTTAAAGTTGAATGTGAAGAAGGCATTACATAGGCTCGTAGTACATTTTTGTAATCATAATATCTAACTAATAAATTTAAATCTCCATAATTTATTTTATATTTTTATATGTTTTTTTGGTAAAAATAGTTTATTATCAATTATTATATTATTGATTCAACGCATTTTTCTAGCAAGATACTGTCAAAAATATAATTATTTAAATTATTTACTTTATTAAATTAAATATTAATGACTTGGAATAATAATTATTTAAATAAAAAATTTATTATTATTTTAAATATATTAATAAAGTATTATATAATAAACATATAAATAACTATTTACATGAAGACTTATAAAAAATTAATGAATTAACTAAATTGAGATAATGATTTGAGTAAATTTAAAATATAAATAGATTTTTTTTGTCTTTGGTCTATTTTTTTGCAAATAATGTTGTGCAACAACGAGGTTGAAAGTTCAAATCTCAATACTTTTGACTACTTATTTTTTGTTTGTTATTTAACTTTTACAAACCAAATTACTCGATTTCTCGTTTAATTTTAAAGAATTTTAACCCGATAAATGTACCACATTAGTATTTACAACCTGATCAACATATCAATTTCTAAATAATACATTCAAATTAAGTCAAGATTATTGTGAACATGATCAACACTTTGGTAAAAATCATTTGTCAAGGAGATAAAGTGGTGTTTCTTTGCTTTTCTCTTTGTTCCTTCATCATGCCTACTTTTATGATAGTGAGATCCTACATCGTAATCTTTACAGTAGATATTACTGCTCGGATAGATGATACCTTAAACTTTAGGGTCTAGGTATACGAAACTTTGTATAGCTTATAGGTCTTCCTTTCGTTAAAATAAAACCGCTTAGACAACCAAAAAACGAGATGATGGAGTAGAGTTTGGGGAGGTTTTTCCCATTCTTTAAAGTTCTGCTAGTTTGTGAATACAACGTTTAATAAGTTTACTAAATCAATGGTGGTTTGCATAAGTGATTCCTAAATTATGGATTGGAGTACTACTACGACTAATACGTTAGTAACTGCTGCGACGATATGTGAAATATTTATTATTGTATATGGAATAATTATTGTAATAGTTGAAACAATAAAAAATCACTGGCCATTTAAGTATCTAGTAAAGTAGAAAAATTTGTTTTCTTTTACTTTGTCACACTGTATAAGTATTTTAAAATCAATTTGACATATATGAGTTGTTTATGCTCACTTCAAAGGTAACGTATTATTTTTTAAGGAAACAAAAATTTCTTTAATGTTATAGCTATTTTTCTTAAATTATTTTAATATACATAACTCTAAATCCCACCAAATATATAGGTCGTTATAATTAAACTTATATATTCAACGAAAAATACATACAATGAACCAAACTCATGTTTATAATACAAGCGTTGAATTAATATTCCAATTAGGCATTGGCTTGGGATTTACAGCAAGCAATGTCCCGATTAGGCATGTAACTTACGCCATATCGCAAAATGGGAGGCCATATTATTAAAGTATTTTCTATTTGACGACCAAAGTAATTCAAACATTTTATATTGCATTTATGACATAATTTGGTCGTCCAGTAGCAATAATTTACATGCTTTGAAATAATTAAAATTGTATATTTAATAATATTATCTCGCAGATTTTGATACTTCATATAATTTTAAGTTTAAGAAAATAAAAACTTATAATATAATAAGGGAAATAAACTCAAGAAAAAGAGATGAGCATAAAATGCAAAAAATATTGACCAATATATCATTTTTATTTTAGTTTTACACGCTCAATATTTCTCAAAATTCATAAATTAAATTGGACATAATGTAATTCAATTTAAGTTTCTAAATAACTCGAAAAAGGAGTACGAAATATTTACGCGATATAGCGTACGTGTGATGATTGCAATATAATTAATAAATTGAACGAGTGTCCTAAATTTGTCTTTTATAGATAACTCGTAATTTATTGTGAAACGTTGCAATAGTTATCTTAACCCAACAATGTCTAGGGTATTGTAGGTATAAAACATTCATAAGGGAGAAAATGTATCCTATAAATACCTCTTATTATTGAGAACGAACACCACCATTTTCGTATCTTCTCTCATATTTATTAAATCATAATTTATAGGTGCTTTAACCATGTCTGGGAAGAGTAAAGGTCGTCAAAAGGTTAGCACAGAGAAGATGCAAAATGAAACAAACTTTCAAGTTACTTTCTCAAAACGTCGCAATGAACTTTTCAAGAAAGCAAGGGAACTATGCACCCTTGTGGTGTGGAAATCGCCATTTTTGTGCTCTCTCCTATCCAAAAAAGTATACTCTTTCGGCAACCCATGTGCTGACTCCATTGGAGATAGGTATACGGGTCGAGACCTTCCATCTATGGTGATGCAAATCAGCTTATTAAGGCTCATCATAATGCGAGCGCTCATGAGCTAAATATGGAGTTTATCCATCTAGAGAATGTATTAGAGGCCGAGAAAAAACAAGGAGAAGTTCTAAACCAGATAAGGAAGGTTTCTCAAAGTCGGTATTGGTGGGGCGCTTCAAAGGATGGGGTGCTTTGCAAGAATTTGAGAGACTGAAGGCACCCATGGAAGATTTAAAGTTGAATGTGAAGAAGGCATTACATAGGCTCGTAGTACATTTTTGTAATCATAATATCTAACTAATAAATTTAAATCTCTATAATTTATTTTATATTTTTATATGTTTTTTTGGTAAAAATAGTTTATTATCAATTATTATATTATTGATTCAACGCATTTTTCTAGCAAGATACTGTCAAAAATATAATTATTTAAATTATTTACTTTATTAAATTAAATATTAATGACTTGGAATAATAATTATTTAAATAAAAAATTTATTATTATTTTAAATATATTAATAAAGTATTATATAATAAACATATAAATAACTATTTACATGACGACTTATAGAAAATTAATGAATTAACTAAATTGAAATAATGATTTGAGTAAATTTAAAATATAAATAGATATTTTTTGTCTTTGGTCTATTTTTTTGCAAATAATGTTGTGCAACAACGTGGTTGAAAGTTCAAATCTCAATACTTTTGACTACTTATTTTTTGTTTGTTATTTAACCTTTACAAACCAAATTACTCGATTTCTCGTTTAATTTTAAAGAATTTTAACCCGATAAATGTACCACATTAGTATTTACAACCTGATCAACATATCAATTTCTAAATAATACATTCAAATTAAGTCAAGATTATTGTGAACATGATCAACACTATGGTAAAAATCGTTTGTCAAGGAGATAAAGTGGTGTTTCTTTGTTTTTCTCTTTGTTCCTTCATCATGCCTACTTTTATGATAGTGAGATCCTACATCGTAATCTTTACAGTAGATCTTACTTCTTGGATAGATGATACCTTAAACTTTAGGGTCTAGGTATACGAAACTTTGTATAGTTTATAGGTCTTCCTTTCGTTTAAATAAAACCGTTTAGACAACCTAAAAACGAGATGATGGAGTAGAGTGTGGGGAGTTTGTTCCCATTTTTTAAAGTTCTGCTAGTTTGTGAATACAACGTTTAATAAGTTTACTAAATCAATGGTGGTTTGCATAAGTGATTCCTAAATTATGGATTGGAGTACTACTACGACTAATACGTTAGTAACTGCTGCGACGATATGTGAAATATTTATGATTGTATATGGAATAATTATTGTAATAGTTGAAACAATAAAAAATCACTGGCCATTTAAGTATCTAATAAAGTGGAAAAATTTGTTTTCTTTTACTTTGTCACACTATATAAGTATTATAAAATCAATTTGACATATATGAGTTGTTTATGCTCACTTCAAAGGAAACGTATTATTTATTAAGGAAACAAAATTTTCTTTAATGTTATAGCTATTTTTCTTAAATTATTTTAATATACATAACTCTAAATCCCACCAAATATATAGTTCGTTATAATTAATTAAACTTATATATTCAACGAAAAAACACATACAATAAACCAAACTCATGTTTATAATACAAGCGTAGAATTAATATTCCAATTAGGCATTGCCTCGGGATTTACAGCAACCAATGTCCCGATTAGGCATGTAACTTACGCCATATCGCAAAAATGGGAGGCCATATTATTAAAATTTTTTCTATTTGACGACCAAAGTAATTCAAACATTTTATATTGTATTTATGACATAATTTGGTCGCCCAGTAGCAATAATTTACATGCTTTGAAATAATAAAAATTGTATATTTAATAATATTATCTCTTAGATTTTGATACTTCATATAATTTTAAGTTTAAGAAAATAAAAACTTATAAAATAATAAGGGAAATAAACTCAAGAAAAAGAGATGAGCATAAAATGCAAAAAATATTGACCAACATATAATTTTTATTTTAGTTTTACACGCTCAATATTTCTCAAAATTCATAAATTAAATTGGACAACATGTAATTCAATTTAAGTTTCTAAATAACTCGAATAAAAGAGTACAAAATATTTACACAATATAGCATACGTGTGATGATTGCAATATAATTAATAAATTGAACGTGTGTCCTAAATTTGTCTTTTATAGATAACTCGTAATTTATTGTGAAACGTTGCAATAGTTATCTTAACCCAAATATTGTCAAGGGTATTGTAGGTATAAAACATTCATAAGGGAGAAAATGTATCCTATAAATACCTCTTATTATTGAGAACGAACACCACCATTTTTGTATCTTCTCTCATATTTATTAAATCATAATTTATAGGTGCTTTAACCATGTCCGGGAAGAGTAAAGGTCGTCAAAAGGTTAGCACAGAGAAGATGCAAAATGAAACAAACTTTCAAGTTACTTTCTCAAAACGTCGCACTGGACTTTTCAAGAAAGCAAGGGAACTATGCACCCTTGTGGTGTGGAAATCGCCATTTTTGTGCTCTCTCCTATCCAAAAAAGTATACTCTTTCGGCAACCCATGTGCTGACTCCATTGTAGATAGGTATACGGGTCGAGACCCTCCATCTATGGTGATGCAAATCAGCTTATTAAGGCTCATCATAATGCGAGCGCTCATGAGCTAAATATCCATCTAGAGAATGTATTAGAGGCCGAGAAAAAACAAGGAGAAGTTCTAAACCAGATAAGGAAGGTTTCTCAAAGTCGGTATTGGTGGGGCGCTTCAAAGGATGGGGTGCTTTGCAAGAATTTGAGAGACTGAAGGCACCCATGGAAGATTTAAAGTTGAATGTGAAGAAGGCATGACATAGGCTCGTAGTACATTTTTGTAATCATAATATCTAACTATTAAATTTAAATCTCTATAATTTATTTTATATTTTTATATGTTTTTTTGGTAAAAATAGTTTATATCAATTATTATATTATTGATTCAACGCATTTTTCTAGCAAGATACTGTCAAAAATATAATTATTTAAATTATTTACTTTATTAAATTAAAATTTAATAACTTGGAATAATAATTATTTAAATAAAAAAATTATTATTATTTTAAATATATTAATAAAGTATTATATAATAAACATATAAATAACTATTTACATGAAGACTTATAAAAAATTAATGAATTAACTAAATTGAGATAATGATTTGAGTAAATTTAAAATATAAATAGATTTTTTTTGTCTTTGGTTTATTTTTTGCAAATAATGTTGTGCAACAACGAGTTTAAAAGTTCAAATCGCAATACTTTTGACTACTTATTTTTTGTTTGTTATTTAACTTTTACAAACCAAATTACTCGATTTCTCGTTTAATTTTAAAGAATTTTAACCCGATAAATGTACCACATTAGTATTTACAACCTGATCAACATATCAATTTCTAAATAATACATTCAAATTAAGTCAAGATTATTGTGAACATGATCAACACTTTAGTAAAAATCATTTGTCAAAAAGATAAAGTGGTGCTTCTTTGCTTTTCTCTTTGTTCCTTCATCATGCCTACTTTTATGATAGTGAGATCCTACATCGTAATCTTTACAGTAGATATTACTTCTTGGATAGATGATACCTTAAACTTTAGGGTCTAGGTATACGAAACTTTGTATAGTTTATAGGTCTTCCTTTCGTTTAAATAAAACCGTTTAGACAACCAAAAAACGAGATGATGGAGTAGAGTGTGGGGAGTTTTTTCCCATTTTTTAAAGTTCTGCTAGTTTGTGAATACAACGTTTAATAAGTTTACTAAATCAATGGTGGTTTGCATAAGTGATTCCTAAATTATGGACTGGAGTACTACTACGACTAATACGTTAGTAACTGCTGCGACGATATGTGAAATATTTATGATTGTATATGGAATAATTATTGTAATAGTTGAAACAATAAAAAATCACTGGCCATTTAAGTAACTAATAAAGTGGAAAAATTTGTTTTCTTTTACTTTGTCACACTATATAAGTATTTTAAAATCAATTTGACATATATGAGTTGTTTATGCTCACTTCAAAGGAAACGTATTATTTATTAAGGAAACAAAATTTTCTTTAATGTTATAGCTATTTTTCTTAAATTATTTTAATATACATAACTCTAAATCCCACCAAATATATAGTTCGTTATAATTAATTAAACTTATATATTCAACGAAAAAACACATACAATAAACCAAACTCATGTTTATAATACAAGCGTTGAATTAATATTCCAATTAGGCATTGCCTCGGGATTTACAGCAAGCAATGTCCCGATTAGGCATGTAACTTACGCCATATCGCAAAAATGGGAGGCCATATTATTAAAGTTTTTTCTATTTGACGACCAAAGTAATTCAAACATTTTATATTGTATTTATAACATAATTTGGTCGCCCAGTAGCAATAATTTACATGCTTTGAAATAATTAAAATTGTATATTTAATAATATTATCTCGCAAATTTTGATACTTCATATAATTTTAAGTTTAAGAAAATAAAAACTTATAAAATAATAAGGGAAATAAACTCAAGAAAAAGAGATGAGCATAAAATGCAAAAAATATTTACCAACATATAATTTTTATTTTAGTTTTACATGCTCAATATTTCTCAGAATTCATAAATTAAATCGGACAACATGTAATTCAATTTAAGTTATTAAATAACTCGAAAAAAGAGTACAAAATATTTACGCAATATAGCATACGTGTGATGATTGCAATATAATTAATAAATTGAACGTGTGTCCTAAATTTGTCTTTTATAGATAACTCGCAATTTATTGTGAAACGTTGCAATAGTTATCTTAACCCAACAATGTCAAGGTGTATTGTAGGTATAAAACATTCATAAGGGAGAAAATATATTCTATAAATACCTCTTATTATTGAGAACGAACACCACCATTTTTGTATCTTCTCTCATATTTATTAAATCATAATGTATAGGTGCTTTAACCATGTCCGAGAAGAGTAAAGGTCGTCAAAAGGTTAGCACAGAGAAGATGCAAAATGAAACAAACATTCAAGTTACTTTCTCAAAACGTCGCACTGGACTTTCAAAGAAAGCAAGGGAACTATGCACCCTTGTGGTGTGGAAATCGCCATTTTTGTGCTCTCTCCTATCCAAAAAAGTATACTCTTTCGGCAACCCATGTGCTGACTCCATTGGAGATAGGTATACGGGTCGAGACCCTCAATCTATGGTGATGCAAATCAGCTTATTAAGGCTCATCATAATGCGAGCGCTCATGAGCTAAATATGGAGTTTATCCATCTAGAGAATGTATTAGAGGCCGAGAAAAAACAAGGAGAAGTTCTAAACCAGATAAGGAAGGTTTCTCAAAGTCGGTATTGGTGGGGCGCTTCAAAGGATGGGGTGCTTTGCAAGAATTTGAGAGACTGAAGGCACCCATTGAAGATTTAAAGTTGAATGTGAAGAAGGCATTACATAGGCTCGTAGTACATTTTTGTAATCATAATATCTAACTAATAAATTTAAATCTCTATAATTTATTTTATATTTTTATATGTTTTTTTGGTAAAAATAGTTTATTATCAATTATTATATTATTGATTCAACGCATTTTTCTAGCAAGATACTGTCAAAAATATAATTATTTAAATTATTTACTATATTAAATTAAATATTAATAACTTGGAATAATATTTATTTAAATAAAAAATTTATTATTATTTTAAATATATTAATAAAGTATTATATAATAAACATATAAATAACTATTTACATGAAGACTTATAAAAAATTAATGAATTAACTAAATTTAGATAATGATTTGAGTAAATTTAAAATATAAATAGATTTTCTTTGTCTTTGGTCTACTTTTTTGCAAATAATGTTGTGCAACAACGAGGTTGAAAGTTCAATTCTCAATACTTTTGACTACTTGTTTTTTGTTTGTTATTTAACTTTTACAAACCAAATTACTCGATTTCTCGTTTAATTTTAAAGAATTTTAACCCGATAAATGTACCACATTAGTATTTACAACCTGATCAACATATCAATTTCTAAATAATACATTCAAATTAAGTCAAGATTATTGTGAACATGATCAACACTTTGGTAAAAATCATTTGTCAAGGAGATAAAGTGGTGTTTCTTTGCTTTTCTCTTTGTTCCTTCATCATGCCTACTTTTATGATAGTGAGATCCTAAATCGTAATCTTTACAGTAGATATTACTGCTCGGGTAGATGATACCTTAAAATTTAGGGTCTAGGTATATATACGAAACTTTGTATAGTTTATAGGTCTTCCTTTCGTTAAAATAAAACCGTTTAGACAACCAAAAAACGAGATGATGGAGTAGAGTGTGGGGAGGTTTTTCCCATTTTTTAAAGTTCTGCTAGTTTGTGAATACAACGTTTAATAAGTTTACTAAATCAATGGTGGTTTGCATAAGTGATTCCTAAATTATGGATTGGAGTACTACTACGACTAATATGTTAGTAACTGCTGCGACGATATGTGAAATATTTATTACTGTATATGGAATAATTATTGTAATAGTTGAAACAATAAAAAATCACTGGCCATTTAAGTATCTAGTAAAGTGGAAAATTTTGTTTTCTTTTACTTTGTCACACTATATAAGTATTTTAAAATCAATTATATATATATATGAGTTGTTTATACTCACTTCACAGGTAACGTATTATTTATTAAGGAAACAAAATTTTCTTTAATGTTATAGCTATTTTTCTTAAATTATTTTAATATACATAACTCTAAATCCCACCAAATATATAGTTCGTTATAATTAAACTTATATATTCAACGAAAAACACATACAATAAACCAAACTCATGTTTATAATACAAGCGTTGAATTAATATTCCAATTAGGCATTGCCTCGGGATTTACAGCAAGCAATGTCCTGATTAGGCATGTAACTTACGCCATATCGCAAAAATGGGAGGCCATATTATTAAAGTTTTTTCTATTTGACGACCAAAGTAATTCAAACATTTTATATTGCATTTATGACATAATTTGGTGGCCCAATAGCAATAATTTACATGCTTTGAAATAATTAAAATTGTATATTTAATAATATTATCTCGCAGATTTTGATACTTCATATAATTTTAAGTTTAAGAAAATAAAAACTTATAAAATAATAAGGGAAATAAACTCAAGAAAAAGAGATGAGCATAAAATGCAAAAAATATTGACCAACATATAATTTTTATTTTAGTTTTACACGCTCAATATTTCTCAAAATTCATAAATTAAATTGGACAACATGTAATTCAATTTAAGTTTCTAAATAACTCGAAAAAAAGAGTACAAAATATTTACACAATATAGCATACGTGTGATGATTGCAATATAATTAATAAATTGAACGAGTGTCCTAAATTTGTCTTTTATAGATAACTCGTAATTTATTGTGAAACGTTGCAATAGTTATCTTAACCCAACAATGTCAAGGGTATTGTAGGTATAGAACATTCATAAGGGAGAAAATGTATCCTATAAATACCTCTTATTATTGAGAACGAACACCACCATTTTTGTATCTTCTCTCATATTTATTAAATCATAATTTATAGGTGCTTTAACCATGTCCGGGAAGAGTAAAGGTCGTCAAAAGGTTAGCACAGAGAAGATGCAAAATGAAACAAACTTTCAAGTTACTTTCTCAAAACGTCGCACTGGACTTTTCAAGAAAGCAAGGGAACTATGCACCCTTGTGGTGTGGAAATCGCCATTTTTGTGCTCTCTCCTATCCAAAAAAGTATACTCTTTCGGCAACCCATGTGCTGACTCCATTGGAGATAGGTATACGGGTCGAGACCCTCCATCTATGGTGATGCAAATCAGCTTATTAAGGCTCATCATAATGCGAGCGCTCATGAGCTAAATATGGAGTTTATCCATCTAGAGAATGTATTAGAGGCCGAGAAAAAACAAGGAGAAGTTCTAAACCAGATAAGGAAGGTTTCTCAAAGTCGGTATTGGTGGGGCGCTTCAAAGGATGGGGTGCTTTGCAAGAATTTGAGAGACTAAAGGCACCCATGGAAGATTTAAAGTTGAATGTGAAGAAGGCATTACATAGGCTCGTAGTACATTTTTGTAATCATAATATCTAACTAATAAATTTAAATCTCTATAATTTATTTTATATTTTTATATGTTTTTTTGGTAAAAATAGTTTATTATCAATTATTATATTATTGATTCAACGCATATTTCTTGCAAGATACTGTCAAAAATATAATTATTTAAATTATTTACTTTATTAAATTAAATATTAATGACTTGGAATAATAATTATTTAAATAAAAAATTTATTATTATTTTAAATATTTTAATAAAGTATTATATAATAAACATATAAATAACTATTTACATGAAGACTTATAAAAAATTACTGAATTAGCTAAATTGAGATAATGATTTGAGTAAATTTAAAATATAAATAGATTTTTTTTGTCTTTGGTCTACTTTTTTGCAAATAATGTTGTGCAACAACGAGGTTGAAAGTTCAAATCTCAATACTTTTGACTACTTATTTTTTGTTTGTTATTTAACTTTTACAAACCAAATTACTCGATTTCTCGTTTAATTTTAAAGAATTTTAACCCGATAAATGTACCATATTAGTATTTACAACCTGATCAACATATCAATTTCTAAATAATAAATTCAAATTAAGTCAAGATTATTGTGAACATGATCAACACTTTGGTAAAAATCATTTGTCAAGGAGATAAAGTGGTGTTTCTTTGCTTTTCTCTTTGTTCCTTCATCATGCCTACTTTTATGATAGTGAGATCCTACATCGTAATCTTTACAGTAGATATTACTGCTTAGATAGATGATACCTTAAACTTTAGGGTCTAGGTATACGAAAATTTGTATAGTTTATAGGTCTTCCTTTCGTTTAAATAAAACCGTTTAGACAACCAAAAAACGAGATGATGGAGTAGAGTGTGGGGAGGTTTTTCCCATTTTTTAAAGTTCTGCTAATTTTTGAATACAACGTTTAATAAGTTTACTAAATCAATGGTGGTTTGCATAAGTGATTCCTAAATTATGGATTGGAGTACTACTACGACTAATACGTTAGTAACTACTGCGACGATATGTGAAATATTTATTATTGTATATGGAATAATTATTGTAATAGTTGAAACAATAAAAAATCACTGGCCATTTAAGTATCTAGTAAAGTTGAAAATTTTGTTTCCTTTTACTTTGTCACACTATATAAGTATTTTAAAATCAATTTTACATATATGAGTTGTTTATACTCACTTCAAAGGTAACGTATTATTTATTAAGGAAACAAAATTTTCTTTAATGTTATAGCTATTTTTCTTAAGTTATTTTAATATACATAACTCTAAATCCCACCAAATATATAGTTCGTTATAATTAAACTTATATATTCAACGAAAAACACATACAATAAACCAAACTCATGTTTATAATACAAGCGTTGAATTAATATTCCAATTAGGCATTGCCTCGGGATTTACAGTAAGCAATGTCCCGATTAGGCATGTAACTTACGCCATATAGCAAAAATGGGAGGCCATATTATTAAAGTTTTTTCTATTTGACGACCAAAGTAATTCAAACATTTTATATTGCATTTATGACATAATTTGGTCGCCCAATAGCAATAATTTACATGCTTTGAAATAATTAAAATTGTATATTTAATAATATTATCTCGCATATTTTGATACTTCATATAATTTTAAGTTTAAGAAAATAAAAACTTATAAAATAATAAGGGAAATAAACTCAGGAAAAAGAGATGAGCAAAAAATGCAAAAAATATTGACCAACATATAATTTTTATTTTAGTTTTACACGCTCAATATTTCTCAAAATTCATAAATTAAATTGGACAACATGTAATTCAATTTAAGTTTCTAAATAACTCGAAAAAAAGAGTACAAAATATTTACACAATATAGCATACGTGTGATGATTGCAATATAATTAATAAATTGAACGAGTGTCCTAAATTTGTCTTTTATAGATAACTCTTAATTTATTGTGAAACGTTGCAATAGTTATCTTAACCCAACAATGTCAAGGGTATTGTAGGTATAAAACATTCATAAGGGAGAAAATGTATCCTATAAATACCTCTTATTATTGAGAACGAACACCACCATTTTTGTATCTTCTCTCATATTTATTAAATCATAATTTATAGGTGCTTTAACCATGTCCGGGAAGAGTAAAGGTCGTCAAAAGGTTAGCACAGAGAAGATGCAAAATGAAACAAACTTTCAAGTTACTTTCTCAAAACGTGGCACTGGACTTTTCAAGAAAGCAAGGGAACTATGCACCCTTGTGGTGTGGAAATCGCCATTTTTGTGCTCTCTCCTATCCAAAAAAGTATACTCTTTCGGCAACCCATGTGCTGACTCCATTGTAGATAGGTATACGGGTCGAGACCCTCCATCTATGGTGATGCAAATCAGCTTATTAAGGCTCATCATAATGCGAGCGCTCATGAGCTAAATATGGAGTTTATCCATCTAGATAATGTATTAGAGGCCGAGAAAAAACAAGGAGAAGTTCTAAACCAGATAAGGAAGGTTTCTCAAAGTCGGTATTGGTGGGGCGCGTCAAAGGATGGGGTGCTTTGCAAGAATTTGAGAGACTGAAGGCACCCATGGAAGATTTAAAGTTGAATGTGAAGAAGGCATTACATAGGCTCGTAGTACATTTTTGTAATCATAATATCTAACTAATAAATTTAAATCTCTATAATTTATTTTATATTTTTATATGTTTTTTTGGTAAAAATAGTTTATTATCAATTATTATATTATTGATTCAACGCATTTTTCTAGCAAGATACTGTCAAAAATATAATTATTTAAATTATTTACTTTATTACATTAAATATTAATGACTTGGAATAATAATTATTTAAATAAAAAATTTATTATTATTTTAAATATTTTAATAAAGTATTATATAATAAACATATATATAACTATTTACATGAAGACTTATAAAAAATTAATGAATTAACTAAATTGAGATAATGATTTGAGTAAATTTAAAATATAAATAGATTTTTTTTGTCTTTGGTCTACTTCTTTGCAAATAATGTTGTGAAACAACGAGGTTGAAAGTTCAAATCTCAATACTTTTGACTACTTATTTTTTGTTTGTTATTTAACTTTTACAAACCAAATTACTCGATTTCTCGTTTAATTTTAAAGAATTTTAACCCGATAAATGTACCACATTAGTATTTACAACCTGATCAACATATCAATTTCTAAATAATACATTCAAATTAAGTCAAGATTATTGTGAACATGATCAACACTTTGGTAAAAATCGTTTGTCAAGGAGATAAAGTGGTGTTTCTTTGCTTTTCTCTTTGTTCCTTCATCATGCCTACTTTTATGATAGTGAGATCCTACATCGTAATCTTTACAGTAGATATTACTACTTGGATAGATGATACCTTAAACTTTAGGGTCTAGGTATACGAAAATTTGTATAGTTTATAGGTCTTCCTTTCGTTTAAATAAAACCGTTTAGACAACCAAAAAACGAGATGATGGAGTAGAGTGTGGGGAGGTTTTTCCCATTTTTTAAAGTTCTGCTAGTTTGTGAATACAACGTTTAATAAGTTTACTAAATCAATGGTGGTTTGCATAAGTGATTCCTAAATTATGGATTGGAGTACTACTACGACTAATACGTTAGTAACTGCTGCGACGATATGTGAAATATTTATTATTGTATATGGAATAATTATTGTAATAGTTGAAACAATAAAAAATCACTGGCCATTTAAGTATCTAGTAAAGTGGAAAATTTTGTTTTCTTTTACTTTGTCACACTATATAAGTATTTTAAAATCAATTTTACATATATGAGTTGTTTATACTCACTTCAAAGGTAACGTATTATTTATTAAGGAAACAAAATTTTCTTTAATGTTATAGCTATTTTTCTTAAATTATTTTATTATACATAACTCTAAATCCCACCAAATATATAGTTAGTTATAATTAAACTTATATATTCAACGAAAAACACATACAATAAACAAAACTCATGTTTATAATACAAGCGTTGAATTAATATTCCAATTAGGCATTGCCTCGGGATTTACAGCAAGCAATGTCCCGATTAGGCATGTAACTTACGCCATATCGCAAAAATGGGAGGCCATATTATTAAAGTTTTTTCTATTTGACGACCAAAGTAATTCAAACATTTTATATTGTATTTATGACATAATTTGGTCGCCCAATAGCAATAATTTACATGCTTTGAAATAATTAAAATTGTATATTTAATAATATTATCTCGCAGATTTTGATACTTCATATAATTTTAAGTTTAAGAAAATAAAAACTTATAAAATAATAAGGGAAATAAACTCAAGAAAAAGAGATGAGCATAAAATGCAAAAAAATATTGACCAACATATAATTTTTATTTTAGTTTTACACGCTCAATATTTCTCAAAATTCATAAATTAAATTGGACAACATGTAATTCAATTTAAGTTTCTAAATAACTCGAAAAAAAGAGTACAAAATATTTACACAATATAGCATACGTGTGATGATTGCAATATAATTAATAAATTGAACGAGTGTCCTAAATTTGTCTTTTATAGATAACTCGTAGTTTATTGTGAAACGTTGCAATAGTTATCTTAACCCAACAATGTCAAGGGTATTGTAGGTATAAAACATTCATAAGGGAGAAAATGTATCCTATAAAAATCTCTTATTATTGAGAACGAACACCACCATTTTTGTATCTTCTCTCATATTTATTAAATCATAATTTATAGGTGCTTTAACCATGTCCGGGAAGAGTAAAGGTCGTCAAAAGGTTAGCACAGAGAAGATGCAAAATGAAACAAACTTTTTCAAGTTACTTTCTCAAAACGTCGCACTGGACTTTTCAAGAAAGCAAGGGAACTATGCACCCTTGTGGTGTGGAAATCGCCATTTTTGTGCTCTCTCCTATCCAAAAAAGTATACTCTTTCGGCAACCCATGTGCTGACTCCATTGGAGATAGGTATACGGGTCGAGACCCTCCATCTATGGTGATGCAAATCAGCTTATTAAGGCTCATCATAATGCGAGCGCTCATGAGCTAAATATGGAGTTTAACCATCTAGAGAATGTATTAGAGGCCGAGAAAAAACAAGGAGAAGTTCTAAACCAGATAAGGAAGGTTTCTCAAAGTCGGTATTGGTGGGGCGCGTCAAAGGATGGGGTGCTTTGCAAGAATTTGAGAGACTGAAGGCACCCATGGAAGATTTAAAGTTGAATGTGAAGAAGGCATTACATAGGCTCGTAGTACATTTTTGTAATCATAATATCTAACTAATAAATTTAAATCTCTATAATTTATTTTATATTTTTATATGTTTTTTTGGTAAAAATAGTTTATTATCAATTATTATATTATTGATTCAACGCATTTTTCTAGCAAGATACTGTCAAAAATATAATTATTTAAATTATTTACTTTATTAAATTAAATATTAATGACTTGGAATAATAATTATTTAAATAAATAATTTATTATTATTTTAAATATTTTAATAAAGTATTATATAATAAACATATAAATAACTATTTACATGAAGACTTATAAAAAATTAATGAATTAACTAAATTGAGATAATGATTTGAGTAAATTTAAAATATAAATAGATTTTTTTTGTCTTTGGTCTACTTCTTTGCAAATAATGTTGTGAAACAACGAGGTTGAAAGTTCAAATCTCAATACTTTTGACTACTTATATTTTGTTTGTTATTTAACTTTTACAAACCAAATTACTCGATTTCTCGTTTAATTTTAAAGAATTTTAACCCGATAAATGTACCACATTAGTATTTACAACCTGATCAACATATCAATTTCTAAATAATACATTCAAATTAAGTCAAGATTATTGTGAACATGATCAACACTTTGGTAAAAATCGTTTGTCAAGGAGATAAAGTGGTGTTTCTTTGCTTTTCTCTTTGTTCCTTCATCATGCCAACTTTTATGATAGTGAGATCCTACATCGTAATCTTTACAGTAGATATTACTACTTGGATAGACGATACCTTAAACTTTAGGGTCTAGGTATACGAAAATTTGTATAGTTTATAGGTCTTCCTTTCGTTTAAATAAAACCTTTTAGACAACCAAAAAACGAGATGATGGAGTAGAGTGTGGGGAGGTTTTTCCCATTTTTTAAAGTTCTGCTAGTTTGTGAATACAATGTTTAATAAGTTTACTAAATCAATGGTGGTTTGCATAAGTGATTCCTAAATTATGGATTGGAGTACTACTACGACTAATACGTTAGTAACTGCTGCGACGATATGTGAAATATTTATTATTGTATATGGAATAATTATTGTAATAGTTGAAACCATAAAAAATCACTGGCCATTTAAGTATCTAGTAAAGTGGAAAATTTTGTTTTCTTTTACTTTGTCACACTATATAAGTATTTTAAAATCAATTTTACATATATGAGTTGTTTATACTCACTTCAAAGGTAACGTATTATTTATTAAGGAAACAAAACTTTCTTTAATGTTATAGCTATTTTTCTTAAATTATTTTAATATACATAACTCTAAATCCCACCAAATATATAGTTCGTTATAATTAAACTTATATATTCAACGAAAAACACATACAATAAACCAAACTCATGTTTATAATACAAGCGTTGAATTAATATTCCAATTAGGCATTGCCTCGGGATTTACAGCAAGCAATGTCCCGATTAGGCATGTAACTTACGCCATATCGAAAAAATGGGAGGCCATATTATTAAAGTTTTTTCTATTTGACGACCAAAGTAATTCAAACATTTTATATTGCATTTATGACATAATTTGGTCGCCCAATAGCAATAATTTACATGCTTTGAAATAATTAAAATTGTATATTTAATAATATTATCTCGCAGATTTTGATACTTCATATAATTTTAAGTTTAAGAAAATAAAAACTTATAAAATAATAAGGGAAATAAACTCAAGAAAAAGAGATGAGCATAAAATGCAAAAAATATTGACCAACATATAATTTTTATTTTAGTTTTACACGCTCAATATTTCTCAAAATTCATAAATTAAATTGGACAACATGTAATTCAATTTAAGTTTCTAAATAACTCGAAAAAAAGAGTACAAAATATTTACACAATATAGCATACGTGTGATGATTGCAATATAATTAATAAATTGAACGAGTGTCCTAAATTTGTCTTTTATAGATAACTCGTAATTTATTGTGAAACGTTGCAATAGTTATCTTAACCCAACAATGTCAAGGGTATTGTAGGTATAAAACATTCATAAGGGAGAAAATGTATCCTATAAAAATCTCTTATTATTGAGAACGAACACCACCATTTTTGTATCTTCTCTCATATTTATTAAATCATAATTTATAGGTGCTTTAACCATGTCCGGGAAGAGTAAAGGTCGTCAAAAGGTTAGCACAGAGAAGATGCAAAATGAAACAAACTTTTTCAAGTTACTTTCTCAAAACGTCGCACTGGACTTTTCAAGAAAGCAAGGGAACTATGCACCCTTGTGGTGTGGAAATCGCCATTTTTGTGCTCTCTCCTATCCAAAAAAGTATACTCTTTCGGCAACCCATGTGCTGACTCCATTGGAGATAGGTATACGGGTCGAGACCCTCCATCTATGGTGATGCAAATCAGCTTATTAAGACTCATCATAATGCGAGCGCTCATGAGCTAAATATGGAGTTTAACCATCTAGAGAATGTATTAGAGGCCGAGAAAAAACAAGGAGAAGTTCTAAACCAGATAAGGAAGGTTTCTCAAAGTCGGTATTGGTGGGGCGCGTCAAAGGATGGGGTGCTTTGCAAGAATTTGAGAGACTGAAGGCACCCATGGAAGATTTAAAGTTGAATGTGAAGAAGGCATTACATAGGCTCGTAGTACATTTTTGTAATCATAATATCTAACTAATAAATTTAAATCTCTATAATTTATTTTATATTTTTATATGTTTTTTTGGTAAAAATAGTTTATTATCAATTATTATATTATTGATTCAACGCATTTTTCTAGCAAGATACTGTCAAAAATATAATTATTTAAATTATTTACTTTATTAAATTAAATATTAATGACTTGGAATAATAATTATTTAAATAAATAATTTATTATTATTTTAAATATTTTAACAAAGTATTATATAATAAACATATAAATAACTATTTACATGAAGACTTATAAAAAATTAATGAATTAACTAAATTGAGATAATGATTTGAGTAAATTTAAAATATAAATAGATTTTTTTTGTCTTTGGTCTACTTCTTTGCAAATAATGTTGTGAAACAACGAGGTTGAAAGTTCAAATCTCAATACTTTTGACTACTTATATTTTGTTTGTTATTTAACTTTTACAAACCAAATTACTCGATTTCTCGTTTAATTTTAAAGAATTTTAACCCGATAAATGTACCACATTAGTATTTACAACCTGATCAACATATCAATTTCTAAATAATACATTCAAATTAAGTCAAGATTATTGTGAACATGATCACCACTTTGGTAAAAATCGTTTGTCAAGGAGATAAAGTGGTGTTTCTTTGCTTTTCTCTTTGTTCCTTCATCATGCCTACTTTTATGATAGTGAGATCCTACATCGTAATCTTTACAGTAGATATTACTGCTTGGATAGATGATACCTTAAACTTTAGGGTCTAGGTATACGAAAATTTGTATAGTTTATAGGTCTTCCTTTCGTTTAAATAAAACCGTTTAGACAACCAAAAAACGAGATGATGGAGTAGAGTGTGGGGAGGTTTTTCCCATTTTTTAAAGTTCTGCTAGTTTGTGAATACAACGTTTAATAATTACTAAATCAATGGTGGTTTGTATAGGTGATTCCTAAATTATGGATTGGAGTACTACTACGACTAATACGTTAGTAACTGCTGCGACGATATGTGAAATATTTATTATTGTATATGGAATAATTATTGTAATAGATGAAACAATAAAAAATCACTGGCCATTTAAGTATCTAGTAAAGTGGAAAAATTTGTTTTCTTTTTACTTTGTCACACTATATAAGTATTTTAAAATCAATTTGACATATATGAGTTGTTTATGCCCACTTCAAAGGTAACGTATTATTTATTAAGGTAACAAAATTTTCTTTAATGTTATAGCTATTTTTCTTAAATTATTTTAATATACATAACTCTAAATCCCACCAAATATATAGTTCGTTATAATTAAACTTATATATTCAACGAAAAACACATACAATGAACCAAACTCATGTTTATAATACAAGCGTTGAATTAATATTCCAATTAGGCATTGGCTCGGGATTTACAGCAAGCAATGTCCCGATTAGGCATGTAACTTACGCCATATCGCAAAAATGGGAGGCCATATTATTAAAGTTTTTTCTATTTGACGACCAAAGTAATTCAAACATTTTATATTGCATTTATGACATAATTTGGTCGCCCAGTAGCAATAATTTACATGCTTTGAAATAATTAAAATTGTATATTTAATAATATTATCTCGCAGATTTTGATACTTCATATAATTTTAAGTTTAAGAAAATAAAAACTTATAAAATAATAAGGGAAATAAACTCAAGAAAAAGAGATGAGCATAAAATGCAAAAAATATTGACCAACATATAATTTTTATTTTAGTTTTACACGCTCAATATTTCTCAAAATTCATAAATTAAATTGGACAACATGTAATTCAATTTAAGTTTCTAAATAACTCGAAAAAAAGAGTACAAAATATTTACACAATATAGCATACGTGTGATGATTGCATTATAAATAATAAATTGAACGAGTGTCCTAAATTTGTCTTTTATAGATAACTCGTAATTTATTGTGAAACGTTGCAATAGTTATCTTAACCCAACAATGTCAAGGGTATTGTAGGTATAAAACATTCATAAGGGAGAAAATGTATCCTATAAAAACCTCTTATTATTGAGAACGAACACCACCATTTTCGTATCTTCTCTCATATTTATTAAATCATAATTTATAGGTGCTTTAACCATGTCCGGGAAGAGTAAAGGTCGTCAAAAGGTTAGCACAGAGAAGATGCAAAATGAAACAAACTTTCAAGTTACTTTCTCAAAACGTCGCACTGGACTTTTCAAGAAAGCAAGGGAACTATGCACCCTTGTGGTGTGGAAATCGCCATTTTTGTGCTCTCTCCTATCCAAAAAAGTATACTCTTTCGGCAACCCATGTGCTGACTCCATTGGAGATAGGTATACGGGTCGAGACCCTCCATCTATGGTGATGCAAATCAGCTTATTAAGGCTCATCATAATGCGAGCGCTCATGAGCTAAATATGGAGTTTATCCATCTAGAGAATGTATTAGAGGCCGAGAAAAAAAAAAGGAGAAGTTCTAAACCAGATAAGGAAGGTTTCTCAAAGTCGGTATTGGTGGGGCGCTTCAGAGTATGGGGTGCTTTGCAAGAATTTGAGAGACTGAAGGCACCCATAAAAGATTTAAAGTTGAATGTGAAGAAGGCATTACATAGGCACTTAGTACATTTTTGTAATCATAATATCTAACTAATAAATTTAAATCTCTATAATTTATTTTATATTTTTATATGTTTTTTTGGTAAAAGTAGTTTATTATCAATTATTATATTATTGATTCAACGCATTTTTCTAGCAAGATACTGTCAAAAATATAATTATTTAAATTATTTACATTATTAAATTAAATATTAATGACTTGGAATAATAATTACTTAAATAAAAAATTTATTATTATTTTAAATATTTTAATAAAGTATTATATAATAAACATATAAATAACTATTTACATGAAGACTTATAAAAAATTAATGAATTAACTAAATTGAGATAATGATTTGAGTAAATTTTAAATATAAATATATTTTTTTTGTCTTTGGTCTACTTTTTTGCAAATAATGTTGTGCAACAACGAGGTTGAAAGTTCAAATCTCAATACTTTTGACTACTTATTTTTTGTTTGTTATTTAACTTTTACAAACCAAATTACTCGATTTCTCGTTTAATTTTAAAGAATTTTAACCCGATAAATGTACCACATTAGTATTTACAACCTGATCAACATATCAATTTCTAAATAATACATTCAAATTAAGTCAAGATTATTGTGAACATGATCAACACTTTGGTAAAAATCATTTGTCAAGGAGATAAAGTGGTTTTTCTTTGCTTTTCTCTTTGTTCCTTCATCATGCCTTCTTTTATGATAGTGAGATCCTACATCGTAATCTTTACAGTAGATTGGATAGATGATACCTTAAACTTTAGGGTCTAGGTATACGAAACTTTATATAGTTTATAGGTCTTCCTTTCGTTTAAATAAAACCGTTTAGACAACCAAAAAACGAGATGATGGAGTAGAGTGTGGGGAGGTTTTTCCCATTTTTTAAAGTTCTGCTAGTTTGTGAATACAACGTTTAATAATTACTAAATCAATGGTGGTTTGTATAGGTGATTCCTAAATTATGGATTGGAGTACTACTACGACTAATACGTTAGTAACTGCTGCGACGATATGTGAAATATTTATTATTGTATATGGAATAATTATTGTAATAGATGAAACAATAAAAAATCACTGGCCATTTAAGTATCTAGTAAAGTGGAAAAATTTGTTTTCTTTTTACTTTGTCACACTATATAAGTATTTTAAAATCAATTTGACATATATGAGTTGTTTATGCCCACTTCAAAGGTAACGTATTATTTATTAAGGTAACAAAATTTTCTTTAATGTTATAGCTATTTTTCTTAAATTATTTTAATATACATAACTCTAAATCCCACCAAATATATAGTTCGTTATAATTAAACTTATATATTCAACGAAAAACACATACAATGAACCAAACTCATGTTTATAATACAAGCGTTGAATTAATATTCCAATTAGGCATTGGCTCGGGATTTACAGCAAGCAATGTCCCGATTAGGCATGTAACTTACGCCATATCGCAAAAATGGGAGGCCATATTATTAAAGTTTTTTCTATTTGACGACCAAAGTAATTCAAACATTTTATATTGCATTTATGACATAATTTGGTCGCCCAGTAGCAATAATTTACATGCTTTGAAATAATTAAAATTGTATATTTAATAATATTATCTCGCAGATTTTGATACTTCATATAATTTTAAGTTTAAGAAAATAAAAACTTATAAAATAATAAGGGAAATAAACTCAAGAAAAAGAGATGAGCATAAAATGCAAAAAATATTGACCAACATATAATTTTTATTTTAGTTTTACACGCTCAATATTTCTCAAAATTCATAAATTAAATTGGACAACATGTAATTCAATTTAAGTTTCTAAATAACTCGAAAAAAAGAGTACAAAGTTTTTACGCAATATAGCATACGTGTGATGATTGCAATATAATTAATGAATTGAACGAGTGTCCTAAATTTGTCTTTTATAGATAACTCGTAATTTATTGTGAAACGTTGCAATAGTTATCTTAACCCAACAATGTCAAGGGTATTGTAGGTATAAAACATTCATAAGGGAGAAAATGTATCCTATAAATACCTCTAATTATTGAGAACGAACACCACCATTTTTGTATCTTCTCTCATATTTATTAAATCATAATTTATAGGTGCTTTAACCATGTCCGGGAAGATAAAGGTCGTCAAAAGGTTAGCTTAGAGAAGATGCAAAATGAAACAAACTTTCAAGTTACTTTCTCAAAATGTTGTACTGGACTTTTCAAGAAAGCAAGGGAAATATGCACCCTTGTGGTGTGGAAATTGCCATTTTTGTGTTCTCTCCTATCCATAAAGTATACTCTTTCGGAAATCCATGTGATGACTCTATTGGAGATAGGTATACAGGTCGAGACCCTCCATCTATGGTGATGCAAACTAGCTTATTAAGGCTCATTATAATGTGAGCGCTCATGAGCTAAATATGGAGTTTATCCATCCAGAGAATGTACTAGAGGCCGAGAAAAAACATGGAAAAGCTCTAAACCAGATAAGGAAGGTTTCTCAAAGTCGGTATTGGTGGGCCGCTTTAAAGGATGGGGTGCTTTGCAAGAATTTGAGAGACTGAAGGCATCCATGGAAGATCTAAAGTTGAATGTGAAGAAGGCATTACATAGGCTCGTAGTACATTTTTGTAATCATAATATCTAACTAATAAATTTATATCTATATAATTTATTTTATATTTTCATATGTTTTTTTGGTAAAAAAAAAATTTTATCAATTATTTTATTATCGATTCAACGCATTCTTCTAGCAAGATACTGTAAAAAATATAATTATTTAATTTATTATTTTGAATATTTTAATAAAGTATTATATAATAAACAAATAAATAACTATTAACAAGAAGACTTATAAAAAATTAATGAATTAGCTAAAATGGGATAATGATTCGAGTAAATTAAAATATATAGTTTTTTTTGTCATTTTTTACTTTTGTCCAAATAGTGTTGTGCAACAACGAGGTTGAAATTTCAAATCTCAATACCTTTGACTACTTATTTTTTTTGTTATTTAACTTTTACAAACCAAATTACTCGATTTCATGTTTAATTTTAAAGAATTGTTCAATTATAACGCGATAAATACACCACATTAGTATTTACAACCAGATCAACATATCAATATCTAAATAATTCATTCAAATTAAGTCAACATTATTGTAAACATGGTCAACACTTAGGTAAAAAATCTTTTCATTAACAAACTAAAGTTAAGAGGAAAAAAGCTTCAGTACCATTCCCCTTACCACTACTAATATAAGAGGTTGGAATAAAACTTCTCTTTCATTTATGGTAAGACTGGAGATGATTTGATCAGTTCTCCAACGGGTAATATATTTTTGGGTTTCTATCTTCTTGGTTTAATTTTTATGCGGGATTGTATTACGAGTATTTGTAGGAATTTATATTAAGATGGGAAATCATCGCAAATTAAATGGAAAACAACATATACTCCAAATGATGAAGGTGAGATTGGGCTTAAGGTAGGAGTTTGGAATAAAACTTTACTTATGAAAGTGCTTCAAATGATAATTGAAAAGAAGGATTCAGTTTGGATTAAGTAGATATACGGGGAGTATCTCAAGAATGTTAATAGGTGTGGAAAGTTAATAAATTGGATTCCCCTCTTATGAAACTAATTTTTGAGTTGAAGGAAGAGATTGAGGATTTACTTTGAACTAGGGAAGAGAAATTTTTTATTCTGGTGGTTCTCTTCAGCCAACTATCTTTCGATTGTTAACAATGTTCTTAGTGGTGATTTGTATGCCTTGTATAAGAATATGATGTTTTTCGCTACAAATTTTTGTTAAATTTTGGGCAAATCTTGTATGGGACTCTTTTATTATTCCCAAGAGCACTATTATAAAATGGATGGTGAAACATGAGAGACTCAAGACAAATCATAGGATGACTTACATGGAGTTGGATCCATTTTGTAAATTGTGTTATGAGGATTTTGAATTAAGTAAGCATCCATATTTTGAATGTGTTTTTTCTAAATATATTTGGGATGAGATTAAGAAGTGGTTGGGGATTTCTTAGGATATATGAGTACATTGTTTAGTGTTTTATAGTGGGTAAAAGAGTTAAAGGCCCGGGATAACTAGGGTAAGAAAGTTTAGAGAATACGTTTTAGAACTACCATAATATTTCTATGAAAGGCAAGCCATCAACAAAGGAAGCGGTTGTTAAGGAGATAAAGTTGTGTTTCTTTTCTTTTCTCTTTGTTCCTTCATTATGCGTACTTTGATGATAGTGAGAGCCTACATTGTAATATTTACGGTATATATATTAGTGCTTGGATAGATGATACCTTAAACTTTATGGTCTAGGTAAACGATACTTTGTATAGTTTACAGATTCTCCTTTCGTTAAATAAAACCATTTATCCAACCAAAAAATGAGATGATGGAGTAGAGTGTGGGAAGGTTTTTCCCATTTTTTAAAATTCTACTAGTTTGTGAATACTACGTATAATATGTTTACTAAATCAATGGTGGTTTGCATAGGTCATCCCTAAATAATGGATTGGAGTACTACTACGACTAATACGGTAGTAACTGCGAAGATATATGAAATATTTTTTGTTGAATGTGGAATAATTTTCGTAATAGTTTAAACAATAAAAAAAATCACTGGCCATTTAAGTGGCTAGTAAAGTGGATAAATTTTTTTTCTTTCACTTTGTCACACTATATAAGTATTTTAAGATCAATATGACATATATGAGTTGTTTATGCTCACTTCAAAGGTAACATATTATTTATTAAGTAAACAAAATTTTCTTTAATGTTATAGCTATTTTTCTTAAGTTATTTTAATATACATAACTCTAAATCCCACCAAATATACAGTTCATTATAATTAAACTTATATGCTCAACAAAAAACAAATACAATGAACTAAACTCACGTTTATAATACAAGCGTTGAATTAATATACCAATTAGCAATTGCCTCGGGTTTTACAGCAAGCAATGTCCCAGTTAGGCATGTAATTTATGCCATATTGCAAAATGGGAGCCCATATTATATAACTATTTTCTATTTGACGACTAAAGTAATTCAAACATTTTATATTGTATTTATGACATAATTTGGCTGCCTAATAGCAATAATTTACATGCTTTGAAATACTTAAAATTGTGTATTTATTAATTTCATCTCGCAGATTTTGATAATTCATATCATTTTAAGTTTAAGAAAATAAAAACTTCACTAAAATACCAAGGGAAATAAACTCAAGAAAAAGGAATGAGCATAAAATACAAAAATATCGACCAATATATAATTTTTATTTTAGTTTTACACGCTCAATATTTCTCAAATATCATGATTAGATTGGACAACATGTAATTCTATTTAAGTTTCTAAGTAACTCGAAAAAAGAGTACAAATTTTTTTACGCAATATAGCATACGTGTGATGATTGCAATATAATTAATAAATTGAACGAGTGTCCTAAATTTGTCATTTATAGATAACTCATAATTATTTGTGAAACGTTTCAATAGTTATCTTAACCAAACAATGACAAGGTTATTGTAGGTATAAAATATTCATAAGCGAGAAAATGTATCCTATAAATACCTCTTATTATTAAGAACGAACACCACAATTTTTGTATCTTCTCTCATATTTATTAAATCATAATTTAAAGGTGTTTTAACCATGCCCAGGAAGAGTTAAGGTCGTCAAAAGGTTATCACGGAGAAGATGCAAAATGAAACAAACTTTCAAGTTACTTTCTTAAAACGTCTGGCCTTTTCAAGAAAGCAAGAGAACTGTGTACCCTTGTGGTGTGGAAATTGCCTTTTTAGTATTCTCTCCTAGCCATAAAATATACTCTTTCGCCACCCATGTGCTGACTCCATTGGAGATAGGTATATGGGTAGATACCCTCCATCTACGGTGATGCAAATCAGCTTATTAAGGCTCATCATAATGCGAGCTTTCATGAGAGTGGGCTAAATATGGAGTTTATCCATCTGGAGAATATATTAGAGGCCGAGAAAAAACATGGAGAAGCTCTAAACCAAATAAGGAAGTTTTCTCAAAGTCGGTATTGGTGGGCCGCGTCAAAGGATGGGGTGATTTGCAAGAATTTGAGAGACTGAAAGAACCCATGGAAGATCCAAAGTTGAATGTGAACAAGGCAGTGCATAGGCTCATAGTACTTTTTTGTAATCATAATATCTAAGTAATAAAAAAATTAAATCTCTATAATTTATTTTCTATTTTTTACATGTTTTTTTAGTAAAAATAATTTATTATCAATTATTTTATTATCGATTTAACGCATTCTTCTAGCAAGATACTGTCAAAAATATAATTATTTAATTTATTTACTTTATTACATAAAATATTAATGACATGGAATTATAATTATTTAAGAAAAAAATTAATTATTATTTTGAATATTTTAATAAAGTATTATATAATAAACATATAAATAACTATTAACATGAAGACTTAAAAAAAATTAATGAATTGGCTCAATTGGGATAATGATTCGAGTAAATTAAAATATAAATAGTTTTTTGTCTTTGGTGTTTTTTTTCCAAATAATGTTGTGCAACAACGAGGTTGAGAGTTCAAATCTCAATACCTTTGACTACTTATTGTTGTTGTTATTTAACTTTTACAAATCAAATTACTCGATTTCTCGTTTAATTTTAAAGAATTATAACCCGATAAATATACCACATTATTATTTCCAACCAGATCAACATATCAATATATTAAAAAAATTCAAATTAAGTCAACATTATTGTAAACATGGTCAACACTTTAGTAAAGAATCATTTGATTAACATACTAAAGTTAAGAGAAAAAAGCTTCATTACCATTCCCCTTACCACTACTAATATAAGAGGTTGGAATAAAACTTCTCTTTCATTTATGGTAAGATTGGAAATAATTTGATCGGTTCTCCAACATGTAATATATTTTGGGTTTCTATCTTCTTGGTTTAATTTTTATGCGGGATTGTATTACGAGTATTTATAGGATTTATATTAAGATGGGAAATCATCGCAAATTAAATAGAAAACAACATGTACTCGAAGTGATGAAGGTGAGATTGGGCTTAAGGATATAGGAGTTTGGAATAAAACTTTACTTATTAAAATACTTCAAATGATAACTGAAAAGAAGGATTCGCTTTGGATTAAGTGATTTACGCGGAGTATCTCAAGAATGTTAATATTTGGGTTTGGAAAGTTAATAAATTGGATTCCCCTCTTTTGAAACTAATTTTTTAGTAGAAGGACGAGATTGAGGTTTTACTTCGAAGTGAGGTAAGAGAAAATAATTTAATCTGGTGGTTCTCTTCAACCAACTATCTTTCGATTGCTAACGATGTTCTTAGTGGTGATTTGTATGCCTTGTATAAGAATATGATGTTTTTCGCTACCAATATTTGCTTAATTTTTGGCAAATCTTGTATGGGACTCTTCTATTAATCCCACCAAGCGCTCCATTATAATATGGATGGTGAAACAAGAGAGGCTCGAGACAAATGATAGTTTGACTTACATGGAGTTGGATCCACTTTATAAATTGTGTGATGAGGATTTTGAATTAAGTAAGCATCTATATTTTGAATGTGTTTTTACTAAATATATTTGGGATGAGATTAAGAAGTGGTTGGGGATTGCTAAGAATATATGAGTACATTGTTTAGTGTTTTGAAGTGGGTAAAAAGGTTAAAGGCCTGGGAAAACTAGAGTAAGATTGTTTAGAGAATACGTTTTAGAACTACTATCTATTGTATTTGGAGTGTGAAATAATCTTGCCATGAAAGGCGAGACTTCAACAAAGAAAGCGGTTGTCAAGGAGATGAAGTGGTGTTTCTTTGCTTTTCTCTTTGTTCCTTCACCATGCCTACTATTATGATAGTGAGATCCTACATTGTAATCGTTTACGGTAGATATTAGTGCTTGGATGGATGATACCTTAAACTTTAGGGTCTAGGTATACGATACTTTGTATAGTTTACCGATTCTCCTTTCATTTAAATAAAACTGTTTATCCAACTAAAAAACGAGATGATGGAGTAGAGTGCGGGGAGGTTTTTCCCATTTTTGAAAATTCTGCTAGTTTATGAATACAACGTTTAATAAGTCTACTAAATCAATGGTGGTTTGCATAAGTGATTCCTAAAAATTTTGACTCGAGTACTACTACGACTAATACGGTAGTAACTGCGAGGATATGTGAAATATTTTTTGTTGTATGTGGAATAATTATTGTAATAGTTGAAACAATAAAAAATCACTGCCATTTAAGTATCAGGTAAAGTGGAGAAATTTGTTTTCTTTCACTTTGTCACACTATATAAGTATTTTAAAATCAATTTGACATATATGAGTTGTTTATGCTCACTTCAAAGGTAACGTATTATTTATTAAGAAAACAAAATTTTCTTTAATGTTATAGCTATTTTTCTTAAGTTATTTTAATATACATAAATCTAAATCCCACAAAATATACAGTACATTATAATTAAACTTATATGCTCAACGAAAAACACATACAATGAACCAAACTCGCGTTTATAATATAAGTGTTGAATTAATATCCCAATTAGGCATTGCCTCGGGTTTTACAGCAAGAAATGTCCCAATTTGGCATGTAATTTACGCCATATCGCAAAATAGGAGGCCATATTATAAAAACATTTTCTATTTGACGACTAAACTAATTCAAATCTTTTATATTGTATTTATGACATAATTTGGCCGCCCAGTAGCAATAATTTAAATGCTTTGAAACAATAAAAATTGTATATTTATTAATATCATCTCGCAGATTTTGATAATTCATATCATTTTAAGTTTAAAAAAATAAAAACATAACTAAAACAATAAGAGAAATAAACTCGAGAAAAAGGGATAAGCATAAAATGCAAAAATATCTACCAATATATTATTTTTATTTTAGTTTTACACGCTCAATATTTCTAAAAATTCATAAATTAGATTGGACAACATGTAATTCTATTTAAGTTTCTAAATAACTCGTAAAAAGAGTACAAAATTTTTAAGCAATATAGCATACGTGTGATGATTTCAATATAATTAATAAATTGAATGAGTGTCCTAAATTTGTCTTTTATATATAACTCATAATTAATTTTGAAACATTGCAATAGTTATCTTAACCCAACAATGTCAAGGTTATTGTAGGTATAAGGGAGAAACTGTATCCTATAAATACCTCTTAATATTGAGAACGAACACCACCATTTTTTATCTTCTCTTATATTTATTAAATCATAACTTATAGGGGTTTTAACCCTAGAAGAGTAAAGGTCGTCAAAAGTTTAGCACTGAGAAGATGCAAAATGAAACAAACTTTCAAGTTACTTTCTCAAAATGTCGCACTGGCCTTTTCAAGAAAGCAAGGGAATTGTGCACCCTTGTGGTGTGAAAATCGTCATTTTTGTGTTCTCTCCAAGCCATAAAGTATACTCTTTCGGCCACCCGCGTGCTGACTTCATTGGAGATAGTTATATGGGTCGAGACACTCCATCTATGGTGATGCAAAACAGCTTATGAAGGCTCATCATAATGCGAGCGTTCATGAGCTAAATATGGATTTTATCCATCTGGAGAATATATTAGAGGCCGAGAAAAAACATGGAGAAGTTCTAAACCAAATAAGGAAGGTTTCTCAAAGTCGGTATTGGTTGGCCGCGTCAAAGGGTGGGGTGATTTGCAAGAATTTGAGTGACTGAAGGCAACCATGGAATATCTAAAGTTGAATGTGAACGAGGCAGTGCATAGGCTCATAGTACTTTTTTGTAATCATAATATCTAACTAATAAATTTAAATCTCTATAATTTATTTTCTATTTTTAAATGTTTTTTTGGTAAACATAGTTTATTATCAATTATTATATTAACGATTCAACGTATTCTTCTAGCAAGATACTGTCAAAAATATAATTGTTTAATTTACTCACTTTATTACATAAAATATTAATGACTTGGATTAATAGTTATTTAAGAAACAAATTAATTACTATCTTGAATATTTTAATAAAGTATTATATAATTAACATATAAATAATTATTTACATGAAGCCTTATAAAAAATTAATGAATTAGCTAAAATGAGATAATGATTCGAGTAAATTAAAATATAAATAGATTTTTTTGTTTGTGGTCTACTTTTTTGCAAATAATGTTGTGCAACCACGAGGTTGAGAGTTCAAATCTCAATACCTTTGACTACTTATTTTTGTTTGTTATTTAACTTTTACAAACCAAATTACTTGATTTCTCGTTTAATTTTAAAGAATTTTTAACCCGATAAATATACCACATTAGTATTTTAAACCAGATCAACATATCAATATCTAAATAATTCATCAAATTAAGTCAACATTATTTAGAACATGGTTACACGTAGGTAAAAAAATCATTTGATTAACAAACTAAAGTTAAGAGAAAAATACTCCATTACCATTCCCCTTCCCACTACTAATATATGAGGTCGGAATAATCTTCTCTTTCATTAATGGTAAGATTGGAAATGATTTGATCGGTTCTCCAACGGGTAATATATTTTTGGGTTTCTACGTTCCTGGTTTAATTTTTATGCGGGATTGTACTACGAGTATTTGTAGGAATTTATATTAAGATGGGAAATCATTGCAAATTAAAAGGAAAACAACATGTACTCCAAAGGATAAAGGTAAGATTGGGCTTAAGGATATAGGAGTTTGGAATAAAACTTTACTTATGAAAATGCTTCAAATGATAATTGAAAAGAAGGATTCACTTTGGATTAAGTAGATTTACAGGGAGTATCTCAAGAATGTTAATATTTGGGTGTGAAAAGTTAATAAATTGGATTCCCCTCTTTGAAATTAATTTTTGAGTTGAAGGACGAGATTGAGGTTTTACTTGGAAGTGATGAAAAAGAAAATATTTTATTCAGGTGGTTCTCCTCAACCAACTATCTTACAATTGTTAACGATGTTATTAGTGGTGATTTGTATGCCTTGTATAAGAATATGATGTTTTTTGCTACCAATTTTTGTTTAATTTTGGGAAAATCTTGAATGGGACTCTTCTATTATTCCCAAGCGCAACATTATAAAATGGATGGTGAAACATGAGAGACTCAAGACAGATGATAGGATGACTTACATGGAGTTGGATCCACTTTGTAAATTATGCGATGAGGATTTTGAATTAAGTAAGCATAGATATTTTTAATGGTTTTTTTCTGTATATATTTGGGATGAGATTAAGAAGTTGTTGGGGATTGCTTAGGATATATGAGTACATTGTTTAGTGTTTTGAAGTGGGTAAAGAAGTCAAAGGCCCGAGAAAAACAAGAGTAAGAAAGTTTAGAGAATATGTTTTAGAACTACTATCTATTGTATTTGGAGTGTGAAATAATATTTCCATGAAAGGCGAGTCTTCAACAAAGGAAGCGGTTGTCAAGGAGATAAAGTTGTGTTTTTTTTCTTTTCTTTTTTTCCTTCATCATGCCTACTTGGATGATAGTGAGATCTTACATTGTAATCTTTACGGTAGGTATTAGTGCTTGGATAGATGATACCTTAAACTTTACGGTCTTGGTATACGATACTTTGTATAGTTTACAGATTCTCCTTTCGTTAAATAAACCCATTTATCCAACCAAAAAACGAGATAATGGAGTAGAGTGTGGGAAGGTTTTCCCATTCTTTAAAATTCTGCTAGTTAGTGAATACAACGTTTAATAAGTTTACTAAATCAATGGTGGTTTGTATAATTGATTCCTAAATTATGGATTGGAGTACTATTACGACTAATACGGTAGTAACTGTGACGATATGTGAAATATTTTTGTTGTATGTTGAATAATTTTTGTAACATTTGAAACAATAAAAAATCAGTGTACATTTAAGTGGTTAGTTAAGTGGAGAAATTTGTTTTCTTTCACTTAAAATCAATTAGACATATAATAGTTGTTTATGCTCACTTCAAAGGTAACTATTATTTATTAAGAAACAAAATGTTCTTTAATGTTATAGCTATTTTTTTTAAGTTATTTTAATATACATAACTCTATTTCCCACCAAATATATAGTCCATTCTAATTAAACTTATATGCTCAATGAAAAACACATACAATGAACCAAACTCACTTTTATAATACAAGCATTGCATTAATATCCCAATTAGGCATTGCCTCTGGTTTTACAGCAAGGAATGTCCCAATTAGGCATGTAATTTACGCCATATTGCAAAATGGAATGCCATATTATAAAATTATTTTCTATTTGACGACTAAAGCATTTCAAACATTTTATATTGTATTTATAACATAATTTGGCCGCCCAGTAGCAATAATTTACATGCTTTGAAATAATTAAAATTGTATATTATTAATATCATCTCGCAGATTTTGATAATTCATATCATTTTAAGTTTGAGAAAATAAAAACTTAACCAAAATAATAAGGGAAATAAACTCAAAAAAAGGGATGAGCATAAAATGCCAAATATTTCGACAAATATATAATTTTTATTTTAGTTTTACACGCTCAATATTTCTCAAATTCATAAATTAGATTGGACAACATGTAATTCTATTTAAGTTTCTAAATAACTTGAAAAATGAGTACAAACGTTTTACGCAATATAGCGTACGTGTGATGATAGCAATATAATTAATAAATTGAATGAGTGTCCTAAATTTGTCTTTTATAGATAACTCATAATTAATTATGAAACGTTGCAATAGTTATCTTAACCCAACAATGTCAAGGTTATTGTAGGTATAAAATATTCACAAGGGAGAAAATGTATCCTATAAATACCTCTTATTATTGAGAACGAACACTACCATTTTTGTATCTTCTCTCATATTTGTTAAATCATAATTTATAGGTGTTTTAATCATGCCCGGGAAGAGTAAAGGTCGTCAAAAGATAAGCACGGAGAAGATGCAAAATTAGACAAACTTTCAAGTTACTTTCTCAAAATGTCGCACTGGCCTTTTCAGGAAAGCAAGGGAACTGTGCACCCTTGTGGTGTGAAAATCTCCATTTTTGTGTTCTCTCCTAGCCATAAAGTATACTTTTTCCGCCACACGTGTGCTGACTCCATTGGAGATAGGTATATGGGCCGTGACACTCCATCTATGGTTATCCAAATAAGCTTATTAAGGCTCATCATAATGCGAGCGTTCATGAGCTAAATATGGAGTTTATCCATCTGGAGAATATATTAGAGGACGAGAAAAAACATGGAGAAGCTCTAAAACAAATAAGGAAGGTTTCTCAAAGTCGGTATTGGTCGGCCGCGTCTAAGGATGGGGTGATTTACAAGAATTTGAGAGATTGAATGCAACCACGGAAGATCTAAAGTTGAATGTGAACAAGGCAATCCATAGGCTCATAGTAATTTTTTGTAAACATAATATCTAACTAATAAATTTAAATCTCTATAATTTATTTTCTATTTTTATATGTTTTTTTGGTAAACAAAGTTTATTATCAATTACTATATTATCGATTCAATGTATTCTTCTAGCAAGATACTGTCAAAAATATAATTATTTAATTTATTTACTTTATTACATAAAATATAAATGACTTGGAATAATAATTATTTAAAAAAATTAAATTATTATTTTGAATATTTTAATAAAGTATTATATAATAAACATATAAATAACTATTTACATGAAAGCTTATAAAAGATTAATGAATTAGCTAAAATGAGATAATAATTTGAGTAAATTAAAATATAAATAGATTTTTTTTTGTCTTTGGTCTACTTTTTTGCAAATAATGTTGTGCAAACACGAGGTTGAGAGTTCAAATCTCAATACCTTTGACTACTTTTTTTTGTTTGTTATTTAACTTTTACAAACCAAATTACTCGATTTCTCGTTTAATTTTAAAGAATTTTTAACCCGATAAATATACCACATTAGTTTTTTAAACCAGATCAACATATCAATATATAAATAATTCATTCAAATTAAGTCAACATTATTGTGAACATGGTCAACACGTAGGTAAAAAATCATTTGATTAACAAACTAAAGTTAAGAGGAAAAAAACTTCATTACCATTCCTGGTGTCGCCTAGGGTGTGATAAAAATAAGATAAAATAAGGTCAAGAAAACTACGCACTCTCACCCTAGACAGGCACAGTACTACAAGTATTACAGGACGTATGCAAGTTTTATTGATAAGTTAAGTTCGTTCTCAGGGACTTAAGTGTGTTAATCGCGTGAGTAGAAATAACGAGTAAAAGTAAATAATTAAAGACAGAAATTAAAGAGATATGAATTTCGAAAATAACTAATTAAACTAAGAAATTAAAAGACAAATAAAGTAAAAGATAAGAATATGAGATGAGAAATATAGCTTAGGTTTTGCTAGTATGCACTAATCCTTCTAATTCTATCTATAAATCTAGTTAATAAGGGAGATAATTAGCTCTTGGTATACTTAGTCAGGATTCTAAATTCCCATACCTTAGACCTTGAGAGCGACTAAGGGGGCTACGGCACAACCAAGTTGTGGTTTCAAATAGGGTTATCAAACGCTACTAAGGCCCTAAGCAAACACTGCAATCATTGGTGATATGGTGATTAAAACAAACCCTAAAGACTATCTAGTTAGAATCATGTTTTGTCAGAACTAATATCGACACTTGACATTATGTGGTGGTTCAATAGTTAAACACCCTGTCAAGGAGACCATCTGACTACTATTAAAACAATCCTAAAGTGATCAGTTCTAGGAAAGACAATAAATCAAAACACATAAACAAATATTAAGTAAGTAGCTAATATCAAATTAAAACATATAATTCCCAAAGAAACTTAGATAGAAGAATTAGAATTCATAGATTATACATTATGCGAAACCCAAGCTATGGGGAGTTTAGTTCATACCTGAAGGAAATAAACTAAAAGAAATTACAAAAGACATCATCTTGCTCTCTACAATGACTAAGAAATAGTTATAAGGTTTTTCTAAGCAAGGATTATTTACAAGTGATATAAGGGTGTATTTATAGGTGTTTAGAAGACCTAATTCGTTTTCTTGAGGAAGAGATAAAGTATTGGACTCCTAGCCCAACTCAAATTCGTATGGAAATAAAGATAAACACTGCTGGACCGTTTTGAGCATATCTTCTTCGTTATTGGTCGGTTTGAGCTCCATAAGATACCAAAAGAATCGTAACAGAATTATCTTTGTCCCTATGAAAGGAAATTACCAAAATCGGCCTATTTCTTGGGGAAAATATTACTTCTTTAGGCGTGTCCTGCAGAATCCCAGATTTAGGCAGCTTTTCCTTTTCCATCTTTTTAGCTTTTGTTTCCTTATCTCCACTTACCATGCAAATCTCTTTCCATAAGTTGTAGTCTTTGACTTGGACTCTTATTAAGCTCCATAATTATTTTTAAAGCTACACACTAAATAAACAATTAAACCCAATATGCTCTAAAAATATTATTTTACTAAATCAAGACTCAAAATAGGAAAGTGCACTATTTCTCAAGAAAATCGACATTTATGACTTCTAAATCACTAAAAATGATGTCTCATCCTAATATTAATATATCACAAATGAGGAGACATCAAGACCCCCAACTCAAAGTTGTATCGTCCCGATACAATAAAGATAAAACAAAGGGAAATCTATAAATACACTCTTATAAAATTCTCAACACAATGGGAAAAACACAGCAGAATATATAGAATAAACCAAAAGCACATAAATCAGAAAATTTCATGCAATAATATTTATAAACTACATACCTGTACACTTCTCATATCCACAGTCAACACGGCTTGAATTCAAGATCAGATTAGTTTCGCAATGTAAGAAGGATTAGGACTTTACTCAGTTCCCCAAGAGAGCTATAGATTGTTCATCGATTTTCACTAGTATTCAAATATCCACTTAACTACTCTCTAATGGCTCAATCACTTCTCAATTACATAACAAAGAATCAAAAGGTCTTTAAGGTTGTAATGTAGGCTTAGGGACGGTATGATAGTATATTTGGATAATTTGGAGTGAGCTTTTGGCTCTCTCCTCACTAGCCATCAACGAATCTCCCTAGAGCTTGATTTACTCTCATAAAACGTTTCTCACTCAACCCAATGAATTCCTTGATGCATAATTTAGCATCCCCAATAACCCAGTTAAAGCTTAAGATGTTCACATAAAAATCCACTTTGCCGGTCCGAATATATATATATTTTCTTTTCTTTTCAAATTTTTCTATAGCTATGACTCTCTTTTAATGATGAGATATCACGCTATTTACTCATATATATATATATATTTTTCTTTTAATGCCCTTGTTGGCAAATTTAGCTCGTAGCTTCTTTTTAATTCACTATTACCCCGGCAAAGGGTTACAATAAAAATCTGTGAATCATCATCAATATAAAGCACAAAGCACAATTAATAAGCTCAAAAATCCAAACCCAATAACAATTCCCATAATGGTGGACCCATCACCCCAAACTCAAGCTCTAAAACAACTGTCTATGCATCGCGATTCGAGTGCGGGTCATATGGAAAAGTCCTATAATCTAAGGGATATGGCTTATAACGTGTTTCAATAAAAACGGCTTTAGAAAGGCTAGAAGGGGCTGAGAAGGATATAGCATTTAAATTCAAAAATCACAAGGTGAGAAGGTATAAAAAGGCTTCAAGGGTTTCAAATATGAAAGAACCGCCTTAATCACTTTCTGCACTATGTAATTTCGTTATTTTCTTACCTTTAGCACTTTCATCAAATGGTTTTTCAACTAGCTTGGATCTCACGGCCTACACACTTTCAAGGTTCCCTGAGATCGAACATACTTTCTATCGCATTGCTCACTAATCTTTTCTTTACTATCAACGTGTGTTTTCCTGCAAATACTCAAAGCATACACATACATAGCTCATAAACATATTACTTACTATCATTAATCTACTGAGCTTATGCTTTCAAGCTATTAAACACACTCTACATCTAATTCCCATGTATCAAAAATTTTAATTTCTACCTAAAAACAGAAAATGGAGATGAGAGACAACGAATCCCCACACCCCCAACTCAAAAATGAACCGTGTCCCCACGACTCGGAAAAAAACTCGAAAACAGAAATTATAATTAGCAGAGAAACAAATTTACAGAAATGGTAAGGAAGAAAGAGAACATACTCTCGAGGCTTATTGCCTCGCATCGTTGATATCCAAGGTAGGATTTGCTGGACCCTTCGTTAATTGCTCGAGGAGTTTCATGATGTGCACTTGATTAGCATTGATTTGTGCCACATCATTGACTAAGGAAGTTTGAGCTGCTTCGAATTTCGTTAAATGCTCCTCCATCTTCTCTTGCGAACTTTGCTCCTTTTCTTCTTTCGAGACTTGCGTAGAACCTGCTCTTCGAAAGATATCCTTGATCCAATCATTATCAATATAACTCACTTTAAACTCGAGTTTCTCTTCTTCACCCAATGTAACACCCGCTTTTCGCACAAGACACGTGATCATAGTAGGAAATTTAACATTATAAACTGATTTAGGAGAGACCAAAAATCGTATCACCTCCTCATAGATCAACTGTGCCACATCTACTTCTTCTCCTCTCAAAATACAGTCCAAAAGTAAAGCGTAATTCATAGTCACATCCAAAGTTCGTGTGTTTCCAAAGACATTAGGAACAAGGAAATTGTGCCAAATTCTTGCATCTGCTTGAAGATATTTGTAAGGCCAAGGTGCCTTCAATTCTCCCTTATGTGATTGCACTTTCTCCTTGTCTAATACATGCTCAAAAAGTAATTCCTAATCAAATATTTTTCGTTTAGCAACCGCTTCTTCAAATTTTCAATTACCTTTTAATTTCTTAAACTTGAAGTGGTTTCTAATATCCTCAACTGTGAAAGGAACTAGCTTTCCTCTAATCGGAACACAATTACTATCTCGGCTAAAGAGGCCTAAATAGAATTCCAAAACTAACTCATGACATACTTCAGAACGTCTTACCATGAACGTAGACCAACCCAATTTCTCACCAAGCTCTAAGAATCTCGCGTATTCTCCTGTACCAACTTCTTCCTTGAATACTTTCTCATAAGCAAAAGGTAGTTCTTTCAATTATTTCTCTGCAGAAGCTTTCAAGGTTTTTAAAGCTTCCTCTTTCTCTTTGGGTGCAGGACCTTGTGGGGGTTGTGTTTTCTCCTTTGCATAATAGTAAAGCTTTTTACCATTACGATCAAACAAAGGTATTCCACTCTTCTCTACTTTATCTTTACCCTTTGATTTAGAACTAGCACCTTTGTCAATTGATATCTTCTTGCTTAAATCCAATCCTTTGTTACTCTTCAACTCCCTCATGTTAGCTAAAATTGTTGTTCTATTAGTCATCTTCAATTAACCCCCAACTCAAAGCTTTAGCAACCCTTGAAATTTGAACTTGTGAATTATTGGTTGAACAAGGTTGATTTGGCTTAGGAAATATGAATGGATGATGAATCTCTATGTGGGTGAGGTGGATTTGTAATGGGTTGGCTTGGATTTAAGAAATTGTAGGATGAATTGTGAAATTTTGGCTCTTGATTCTTCAATTTGAATGGATTTGGTGAGGATTGGGTGCTTGATTCTCTCTCGTAATGATGTGGAGAGAAGATTTTATGTGTTTTTCTTGATGATTGGGTAGTGTTTTGGTGATTGGTGAAGGTTTTGATGATCTTCAATGGAGTTGGGAGAGTTTTGGAGAAGAGAAAGAGGCTTAAGGTTTATGAAATTCGGATTAATGAGCATTATACCTCTTTATAACCTTGAATCCCGTAAATTTCTCTCTCTAGCTACGCGGCGTGGACCATACCTGCGGACTAGGGGTGTACCGCGGGGTACACCGCAGCATCTGATGCTCGAAAATTTTTACCCTCTGGATAATACACGTGGTACGACCCCGTGGCACGCGTTTTAGCTCTGCGGACCATGGTCCGGACTAGGGGATGTACCGCAGGGGTACCCCGCGCCTTCTTCGTCAAAATACCCGTGGACCTACCCCGTGGCACGGGTTTTAACCGTACGGACCATGGTGCGGTGCAGGGGGGTAGTCCGCGGGGCCTTTTTTCCTCGTTTCTGGATAAAACCCGCGCTCCAACCCGTGGTACGGGTTTTTGCCTTGCGGACCATACCTTCGGTATAGGGGTACACCGCGGGGGTAGTCCGCACAGGGCTTTTCTCCGTTCTGGAAAATTTTGCTCGCGCCCCTAACTCAATTTCTCCAATACCTAATCATCAAAAACACTAATACCTTTCTCAAATACGCATTATCAACTAAAAACAACTAAACTAAACATAAATTAAAAACGTAAAAGACATAAAAATTTAAAAAACTACGGGTTGTCTCCCGTACAGCACTTTTGTTTAACGTTTTTCAAAGTTAGACGTGTTACCTCTGTCAAGATTTGCGAATATAGCCTCCCCAACAACGAGTAAGGCTATGAACGTCAACTAATCTGCGCTTGACCCCAGTTTTGGGGCGAATTTCTATCACCTTGGCTGAAACAACCTTAGTGACAATGAATGGTCCCATCCACGAGTCTTTGAAACTCTGTGGCCTATTCTCTCGTTTGTGAGCTTTCCATAGAACTTCATGGCCAACCCCAAACTCAATGTTTGGCTCAGTATCCACAGGCTTTAAGTGGATCTTCTCAGGAGGGACTTTGTGATGTGAAAGGCTATGGATGACAGGAACGGTGGGATCTAACTTCCTCGGTTTCTTACCCAAGACATAGAAGGTCTCGGATACATTCTTTGCATGAAGGGTAATGGTCCCTTCTTGGAAGTTGATGAGACTTTGAATTGTGGCCATGAAAGGTCGTCCAAGTATGATTGGAACCTGCTTATCTGTATCAAACTCAAGAATAACAAAGTCAGTAGGGATGGCGATATTACCTGCTCGGACTAAGACGTCCTCCACTGTTCCCCGTGTCCTTTTAACTGAGTTGTCAGCGAACTGCAACTTCACTGGAGTTTTATCTGATTTCTGAAGTCCAAGTCTCTCGAACACGTACTTAGGCATAAGATTCACACCAGAACCCACATCGTACATAGCTTTCACCTTGAGCATACCATGTAATTGAATAGGAAGGTTGAAACTCCCTGGATCTTTAAGCTTTGTTGGTAGCTCTCTTTCACTTTTTCTCGAAACCCTCAGGTTCTCTCTTGGGATCTCTACACTCGCCTCTTTCTCAGGAATAACTTGCGTAAAAACTTGTTGCGGTGTAAGTCCTCTCTTTGCAATCTCAAGCATTTGGGCATTGATATTTTCAGGTTGATACGCCTCTACAAATGTCTTGAGTACAGTGTCATCCTTAGGATTTGTATCAGGAATAGTTGATGACACTGGTTGAACAATAAATGGCGATTCCACCTTCTCTTCTTCTTTCTCTTTAGCCAGCTCAGCTTCATAATCCATTACCGATCGAATCTCCTCTTGCATCTTCCTCAATAGCTGTATAAATTCGGCTTTCTCTTGATCGTCCTCCACATAAACCTCAGAACAGTCAGATTCCACGGGGCTAGACTTGGTTGGTTCTTCTTCGGTACTCGGAACTACAACGGCACTAACGGCAGCATGCGGTACTTCCTCTTTTGCTTCTTCAATTTCAAGGCATATAGCCTTACAAGCTTCGAACCCAACATTGTTTTCACCTCCTTCGATTGCCTTTACTTCCTTTTGTTCTATTCAATTTGTTAAAACTTTGTTTAACTGTTCTACTTGTGTACCTAATATCTGAAGTATGGCATCATGTCCTTGGACTTTCTCTTCCTGAGCGTTCATAGTCGTGGTCAAACGGTCCAGAGCTTGTGCTATCTGTTGATTGTCCATAGATCCTTCTTGCGGATACTGAGGTAAAGCTTTCTGATCTAATGAATCAGTATAGGCATCTTGAGCAGGTTGTTGAGGGGGAGCAGGTCTATTCTGATATTGATTCTGGTACTGACCCCTCTATTGGAAAGAGTTGTTCTGGGGGCGCGGTTGATAATGACCAGGATTGGCGGCCCCTTGTGGATTTGAATACTGCATACCTGGATGGTTTCGGTTACCCCATTGATAACCTCCGTGGTTGGATATAAAGTAAACAGATTGCGGATTTGATTCGCACTCTTCCCATATATGATTGTTAACCCCACATTGTTGACAACCTTGTGCTTCTTGTACTACGTTTGTAGCGGCTAAATTCTTTTGCATCTCCAACTTCAGCTCTTTGATTTGATTTTCTAACGCGGATATTTGAGCTGAGTTCGCAGTTTCTGCGTCTAAACGAAGCGTTCCTCGGGTCTTTGCTACAAAAGCTCGCGTTGAAGGCCAACTTCTTTCTTGTTCCATAATATTTTCTAAAACCTCAGAAGTTTCATTGTGATTCATGGACACAAAATTACCCTTTCCTATGTTATCCACCTTCTCTCTACCTTTATCATTAAGACCTTCATAGAATATAGCAAGCTGTAGAGCGGGTGTATAACCATGGAGAGGACATCTAGCTAATTTTTGTTGAAATCTTGTCCATGACTCTCCTATTGTTTCTCCATCCTCTTGGCAAAATCTTGCAAGCTCAGTTTGATCATTGAGTCTCATGCTTTTCGGATAAAAACGGTTAAAGAACGCGGCTTGAAGTTCTCTCCAAGAAAGAATTGCTCCAGGTGGTTGTCTTTCTAGCCAATCGCTAACTCTACCGGTCAAGAAGAACGAAAACATATGACAATACAGTTGCTCGCGTGTAATGCCCGGAGTAATGTAGGCATCACAAATCTGCATGAACTTCTGAATCGATCTTACCGGATCTTGAATTGCTGTACCAGTATAGAGTCCAAAACTTTGAAATTGACTAAGCATACCCGGATCGGGTCTAAATTTGATATTCTAAATCTCTGGAGGGCGGTAACCGATTGGTTGAACATGGAATGGTACATGAAGGCCAGGAAGGTCTTGATCAACTCGGTTCTGCTGATTATTAAGGTTGTTCTGCCCATTACCTCCTCCTACTGGTAGTTGTACACCAGGTGGTGGATCTTGTTGTTGGATCCCTGGTTGATTTTGCTGTAGTCCACCAGGTGGTGGTGGACCTCTCGGATTTATTCCGAGTTGGTCACCAAGTGGTAGATCTTGGGCCTCCATTACTCTTCTTAAGGCTCTTTCCTTACGAACTCGTTTGTTGTAAGGTCTGAAGCTCCTCTCAGGCTCCGATAAAGGAGGCCAAAAAATTACTATAATTTATTTTCTATTTCTATATGTTTTTTTTTGGTAAAAATAGTTTATTATCAATTATTATATTATCGATTCAATGCATTCTTCTAGCAAGATACTAACAAAAATATAATTATTTAATTTATTTATTTTATTACATAAAATATTAATGACTTGGATTTATAATTATTTAAGAACAAAATTAATTATTATATTGTATATTTTAATAAAAAATTATATAATAAACATATAAATAACTATTTACATGAAGACTTATAAAAAATTAATGAATTAGCTAAAATGAGATAATTATTCGAGTAAATTAAAATATAAATAGATTTTTTTCGGCTTTGGTCTACTTTTTTGCAAATAATGTTGTGCAACAACGAGGTTGAGAGTTAAAATCTCAATACCTTTGACCACTAATTTTTGTTTGTTATTTAACTTTTACAAACCAAATTACTCGATTTCAAGTTCAATATTAAAGAATTTTATCCCGATAATTATACCACATTAGTTACAAACAAATCAACCTATCTATATCTAAATAATTCATTCAAATTAAGTCAAGATTATTGTGAACGTGGTCAACACTTGGGTAAAGAATTATTTGATTAACAAACTAAAGTTAAGATAAAAAGGTTCTTTACCATTCCCCTTACCACTACTAATATAAAAGATTGGAATAAAACTTCTATTTCCTTTATAGTAATATTGGAACTGATTAGATCAGTTCTCCAATGCGTAATATGTTTTTGGTTTTCTATCTTACTAGTTCTAATTTGTATGTGGGATTGTACTGTGAGTATTTTGAGAAATGTATATTTAGATGATAAATCATTGCAAATTAAATGGAAAACAATATGTACTCCAAATAGTGAAGGTGGGATTGGGTTTAAGGATATAGGAGTTTGGAATAAAACTTTACTTATGAAAATGTTTTGAAAGATTATTGACAAGAAAGATTCACTTTGGCTTGAGTATATTTACGGGGAGTATCTCAAGTATGTTAATATTTGGGTGTGGAAATATTTTCCTCTTTTGAAGATAATTTGGGAGTTGAAGGATGAGATTGAGGTTTTGCTTGTGAGTGAGGGAAGAGAAAATATTTTATACCGGTGGTTCTCCTCGACCAACTATCTTCCGATTGTTAACGATTTTCCTAGTGTTGATTTGTATTCCTTATACAAGAATAAGATGTTTTTTGCTAACAATTGTTGGTTAATTTTGGGAAAAAATCTTGTATGGAACTCTTCTATTATTTCCAAGCACACCATTGTAAAATGGATGGTGATACATGAGAGACTCAAGACAAATGATAGGATGACTTAAATGGTGTTGGATCCACTTTGTGAATTGTGCGATAAGGATTTTGAATCTAGTAAGCATCTATATTTTGAATGTTTTTTTGTTAAATGTATTTTGGATAAGATTAAGAAGTGGTTGGGGATTTTTAAGAATATATGAGTACATTGTTGAGTGTTTTGAAGTGGCTAACAAAGTTAAAGGCTAGGAAATTAGAGAAAGAAAGTTTGGAGAATACGTTTTAGAACCACTATCTATTATATTTGGAGTGTGAGAAATAATCTTATCATGAGAGGTGAGCCTTCAACAAAGGAAGCGGTTGTCAAGGATATAAAGTGGTGTTTCTTTGCTTTTCTCTTTGTTCCTTCATCATTCCTTCTTAAAGAATAGTGAGAGACTACTTTGTAATCTTTACGGTAGATATGAGTGCATGGACAGATGCTTCCTTAAACTTTAGGATCTAGGTATGTGATATTTTGTATAGTGTACAGATTCTCCTTTCGTTTAAGTAAAACTGTTTACCCAACCAAAAAAACGAGATGATGGATTAGAGTAAGGGGAGATTTTTCTCATTTTTGAAAATTCTACTAGTTTGTGAATACGACGTTTATTAACTTTACTAAATAAATGGTGTTTTTGTAAGTGATTCCTAAATTATGGATTGGAGTACTACTACGACTAAAATTGTAGTAATTACGACGATATGTGAAATATATTTTGTTGTATGTGCAATAATTTTTATAACATAAGTAATACAAGGTATCAGGCAGGTGTCAGTAGTAAGATGGAACATTCTTCCGATCATCTGGATGATTCGGACAAAAGCTGCACAAGCGGGACAGTTCTCCTTCAACCATATTCCTAGAAGAATGAACAGTCTTGCAGACCATCTTGCAAAAACTGCTAGACACGGAGCCACAGGAAACGAAGACTCAGTCCGGTTAATAACAGAGAATTTCAACAAGCTTGGAATAGGGTGATTCCTCTCTAGTTTACTTTATCTCTTGTCCAAAAAAAAAGACCGAATGTGACACTTACGGTCAGATATGCCACAATGATAACATGCATGTTGATTGTTGAGCGGCAGAGGTATACATTATACATCTCTGCAATTGGCACATCTAAATCAATGTGCTGAAAACAGTTTAATTTATATATGAGTTTAAATATTTTGTTCTATCAAAAATTGGTGTGTACTTTTTGTTTGGTTGTGTACTTTTTTATATAACGTGAGTATATGTGCTACTTTTTATTTTCTTTATTATTAGTTCTGAAACTTTTAAAGTTTTGCGGCTGTGTATTTTTTTTTTATCTTAAAATTTATTTTTTTTATTCGGTATGATTTTATATGAAAAAATTATAATATTTTATTATTTTTTTTTTTAATTAAGTACTAATTATTTTTGTATTACATACTAATTAGAATGTATTATATTTTCAGGAAAATACATTTTAGTTGATTGTGGTTTCGTTAATTATCGTCAGTTTTTTGCTCCATTACGTGGTGTTCGGTATCATCTCCAAGATTTTGGTGGTCATGGTCATCATCTTCGAAATTCAAGTGAGTTCTTCAATATTTGTCACACATCATTGAGAAATGTAATTGAAAGACTATTTAATATTTTTAAGACTGCACCTCCGTTCCCCTTTGAGACACAAGCAGAGCTAGTGCTACCTTGTGCTGGACTACACAATATTCTTCGTAAAGAGTGTGAAATAGTTATTGCGATGATATGTGAAATAGTTTTTGTTGTATGTGCAAGTATATTTATAACAATTGAAACAATAAAAAATCACTAGCCATTTATGTTGTTTGTGAAGTGGAAAAATTTGTTTTCTTTCACTTTGTCACACTATATAACTATTTTAAAATCAGTTAAACATATATGAGTTGTTTATGCTCACTTCAAAGGTAACATATTGTTTATTAAGGAAACAAAAAAAATTTAATGTTGTAGCTATTGTTCTTAAACTATTTTAATATACATAACTCTAAATACCACCAAATATATAATCCATTATAATTAAGCTTATATATGTTACTAAAAACACATACAGTGAACTAAACTAACGTTTATAGTAGAAGTGTTGAATTAATGTCCCAATTAGGATTTGCCTCGGGTTTTACAGCAAGCAATGTCCCAAATAGGCATGTAATTTACGCCATACCAAATAATGGTAGGCCATATTATAAAACTATTTTTTATTTGACGACTAAATTAATTCAAATATTTTTTATTGTATTTATGACATAATTTGGCCGCCCAGTAGCAATAATTTACATGCTTTGAAATAATTACAATTTTATAATTATTAATGTCATCTCGCATATTTGATAATTCATATCATTTTAAGTAAAAGGAAAAAATATATTTAAGAAAAAAACATATTTCTGAATAATCATGGAAATAAACTCAAGAAAAGGATGTATAGTTTATTTTTTAGTTTCACACGCTCAATATTTCTCAAAATTCATAAATTAGATTGGAGCACATGTAATTCTATGTAAGTTTCTAAATAACTCGAACAAAGAGTAAAAACTTTTACGCAATATAGCACAAGTGTAATGATTGCAATATAATTAATAAATTGAATGAGTGTCCTAAATTTGTCTTTTATATATACTTGGTGTGGCCTAAGGTGTGATAAAATAATGATATAAATAAGTGAAAATAAACACCCTAAGCTAACACGGTATTGCAAGTATTACAGGACGTATGCAAGTTTTAATGATAAGAAGATTCGTTCCTCAGGAACTGACGAAAGTTAGAGAGAACTTATGCAAATTATCAAGTGCAGATATTAAAGATAGAAAAGATAATACGCAAGTAGAAAGAAAAGATAGACAAATATTTATTTGATTTTCAAATAATAAAAATAAACTAATAAATTAAAAGACAGAAAATAAATAAAAGAAAAGAAAAGAAGATAGTATGAAAGATATAACTTAGGTTTTACTAGTATGCACTAATCCTTCTAATTCTATCTATTAGATCTAATTTATAAGGGAGAATATTAGCTCTTGGTATACTTAGTCAGGATTCTAAATTCCCATACCTTAGACCTTGAGAGCGACTAAGGGGGCTACGGCACAACCAATAAGTGATTTAGAATAGGGTTATCAAACGCTACTAAGGCCCTAAACAAATACTGCAATCATTGGTGATATGGTGGTTAAAACAAACCCTAATGACTATCTAGTTAGAATCATGTTTTGTCAGAACTAATATCGACACTAGACATTATGTGGTGGTTCAATAGTTAAACACCCTGTCAAGGAGACCATCTAACTACTATTAAGGTAATCCTATACTCGTGCACTAGCAAGGAAAACAATCATTAATTCAAAACACATAATCAAATATAAAGGTAAGTAGCTAATATCATATTAAAACATATAATTCCCAAAGAACTTAGATAGAAGAATTAGAATTCATAGTTTATACATTATGCAAAACCTAAGCTAATAGAATTAATTCATACAAAGAAAAGAAGAGAAAAGAATTACAAAATAAGAGGTTGAAGGAGACATGATTGATGCACAGCTCCTTCCAGACTTCTTCTCTTGTGTTGCAGCTTCCTCTTGGCCTTAAGGTCTGGCCAAGGATGATTTTCTAATGTTAAGAGGCTGTATTTATAGGGTATAGGTTGACCTAATTCGTTTTCTTGAAGGAGAAGTAAGTGGTGGACTCCAAGCCCAACTCAAATTCGTAAGGAAATAAAGATAAACACTGCTGGACCGTTTTGAGCATATCTTCTTCGTTATTGGTCGGTTTGAGCTTCATAAGATACCAAAAGAATCGCAACAGAATTATCTCTGTCTCTATGAAAGGAAATTACCAAAATCGGCATATTTCTTAGGTAAATAACCACTTCTTTAGGCGTGTACTGCAGAAATTTAGATTTAGGCAGCTTTTCCTTTTCCTAATTGAACTCTGTTTCCTTCTATCTCCAATTACCATGCATATCTCTTTCCATATCTTGTAGTCTTTGACTTGGACTCTAATTAATCTCTATAATTATCTTTAAAGCTTCACACTAAATAAACAACTAAACCCAATATGCTCTAAAAATATTATGTTACTAAATCAAGACCCAAAATAGGAAAGTGCACTAAACTAAGATAAAATCAACCTATAAACTAATAAATAAGCCTAAAATGATGTCTCAGAATTATATTATATTATCACAAATGAGGAGACATCAATACTCATAATTTATTGCGAAACGTTGTGGTGTGGCCTAGGGTGTGATAAAATATGATATAAATAAAGTGCAATTAATCACCCTAGACTGAGCACGGTTCTGCAAGTATACAGATCGTATGCAAGTTTTAGAAAATAAGTAAGATTCGTTCCGCAGAGACTACGAAGGTTAGGGGAATCTTATGCAATAATCAAGTGCAGATAATTAAAGCTAGAACAAATAAAACGCAGGAAAAGTAAAGACAAATAGATATTTATTTGGTTTTCAATTAAACTAAATTAAACTAAGAATTTAAAGACAGAATATTAAATACGAAAGAAGAAGTAGTATGAGAATATAGCTTGAGTCAATAGCATGTAATCCCCACCAGTTTTACCGTTCTAAACATGTAAGGGTGAATTATGTAGTATTTCAATAATCGGTTCCAATTCCGCTAGGTAGTTTTAAAAAGGATTTACCTGTGTCAATAAGGAGTCCTAAGCAAACTGATCCTGCAATTGGTAAATAGCAATATATACTAAACCATGGTGATTATCTAGTTAGGTTGATTTGTCAGATCTAAACCGGATACTAGACGTTATGTGCTAAACATGTAATTAAACACCGTTGTCAATGGTGACCTAACTACTAGATGGTAATTCTATATGGGTGCACTCCACAAGAACACAGAATATAAATCCAAACACATAAACAGAGAATAAAAACAATAATTCAATTTAAAACATAGAATTCCCAAATTAGATAGATGTCAACCAAAACTAGGGTTCATACATATATGCTAAAAACTCAAGCTAAAAGAAATTTAGTTCATACTAATGCAAGAAAAGAAAGAAACTACAAATTTAAAGGTAGAAGAAGGCATTGTGATGAACAGCTCCTTCCAGACTTCTTTTCTTGTGTTGTAAGCTTCCTCTTGGTTTAAGGTTTCACCAAGGATGATTTAAGAGTGTTAAGAGACTGTATTTTTAGTGTATAGGTTGACCTAATTCGTTTCTTAAAGGAGAGGTTAAGTAATGGACTCCAAGCCCAACTCAAATTTGTATGGAAATAAAGATAATTACTACTGACTTGTCTTGAGCATATCTTCTTCGTTATTGGTCGGTTTTTAGCCCATAAGATACCAAAAGAATCCTCACAGATATATCTACGTCCCTATGAAAGGAATCTTCCAAAATCGGCTCGGTTTTGGAGTTATCACCACTTCTTTAGGCATAGTTGCAGAAATTCAGATTTAAGGCAGCTTTTCCTTTTCCATGATTTTAGCTTTTGTTTCCTTTATCTCCAATTACCATGCTTATCTCTTTCCATATCTTGTAGACTTTGACTTGGACTCTAATTAATCTCCATAATTAACTTTAAAGCTTCACACTAAATAAATAATTAAACCCAATATACTCTAAAAATAATAATTAATTAATTCAAGACCCAAAATAGGAAAGTGCACTAAATTAAGCTCAAATCGACCTATAAACTAATAAATACGCCTAAAATAATGTCTCGGAAATAGATTTTATTATCACAAATGAGGAGACAACAAGACCCCCAACTCAAAGTTGTATCGTCCCTATACAGTAAAAGTAAGAACAGAAGGGTAGTCAAATAAACAAGAAGAAGAAGTCAGAGGAGAATAAGAACAGAACATAATGAATGATCCTATAGCAAAATATCTAAAAAGTCTCATGTAGTAATTCTCAAGAAATAATGCACAATTATGCTTAATATACATGTAATCAACAATCCATAAATTCAAGTCCAGATTAATTTCGCAATGCCAGAAGGAGAGGATGATAACTTAGTTCAGCTTAACGGCTATAGGTTGTTCATAGGTCCTAATATCGCATCCAATGGTCCACTCACCTATTACCTAATAGCTCAATTGTTTCTCCACCAAGTAGTTAGAAATCCTAAGGTCCTTGGTTATAACGTGGCTTAAGGACGGGTGTGGTATATTTGGATAATGAAAAGTGAGCTTTTGGCCCTCTCCTCATTAGCCATCAACGAATCGCCCTAGAGCTTGAGTTTACACTCGAAGATGTTCTCACTCAACCCAATTTATTGATGCTTTTGATGTGCATCCCCAATAAATCCCAAATAAAACCTTTTATGATGATATACAAATTCCACTTTGCCAGTCCGAATATATATGTTCTTTTCAAATCAATCTTTTGTATAGCTATGATTCTCTTTTTGATGTTGAGATATCAAAGTATTTTTTCCATGTATATATTCTTTGTATGCCCTTGTTGGCAAATTTAGCTCGTAGCTTCTTTTTCATTCACTATTACCCCGGCAAAGGGTTACAATAATAACAATTTTATCATCAATAAAATCAAAATTATAATTCAAAAATCCCAATGTCCCCTAAAGATGAAATCCCACCACCCCAAACTCAAGCTCTAAAACGAATTGTTTCAGGTTTTGCGATTCGAGTGCAGGTCATATAGATAAGTCCTACAAACTAAGGGTATGGATTATAATGCGGTTTAATAAAAATGCTTTAGAAAGGCTCAGAGGGGCTAAGGCGGATAAATAATAACAATATCAAACAAAAGGGTGAGAAAGTATAAAAGGCTTCAAGTGTTTTAATCATGAAAGAACTGCCTTATTCATTTTTCTAACTACCGGATTTCGTTACTTTTTCATTATTAGTTCATAGACAAGTGGGTTTTCAACTAATTTCAAACCTCACGTTCTACACACCAAATAACGCTCCCTAAGTTTCAACGTGACTTCATAGCATTGCTCATTAACCTTCCTATCCTTTGTTTCCTGTTTTCATACATGCATCCTAAACAACCTTGTAACATCTTTCAAAAACATACTACTTACTATCATTGACCTAATAAAATCATGCTCAAATAGATACATTCAAAATATTCTATGCCTTAATTCAACCTAAAAAGATTAAATTTTATGCAAAAACGAAAAGAAGATGAGGACAACGAATCCCCACCCCCAACTCAAAAGTGAGCCGTGTCCCCACGACTCGAAAAAGACTCAAGAACAATAAAATTAAAAATTAAAAACTAACTAAACTACGTAAGGCATACAAGCTATTAAGAAAGAGAAATAGAATGGCTTACCTAGTTGGCCATAGAGATCCATTATGTCCTCCTCCTCTTCCGAAGCAGAGGGATCAGAATAATTATCAATATCCCTTTCCAAGGTTATATCTTCCAGCTGTGATTGCATTTGTATGACTTCCACCCAAAGTTCTCTGTTATCTTCTTGTAATCTTTCAATTTCGTGTTGTAATTTGAGAGCCCATGGGGGAAGATCATGATCAATTTTAGCAAGGAAGAAGTATAGGAACCTTGGTCATGAATCTTTATCTTCTTCAAAGGCCTTGATGATACAGACATTCTAGTAGTTAACTTCTTTGGTAGTGGTTGTGCTGGTGCCTATTCTTCTGATTCTTCAGTAGCCTCATCAATGGTGATAGGCTTTTCAATGGTGGCTCCAGCCAATTTCTTATTCTTCCCAAGGATGGTGCACTTTCTTTTGTATTCCATAGCTTCAGATCTATTAGTCATGTTTGATTTACCCACAACTCAAGTTAAACCAAGGATGGATTAAAAGATTAAGAGAAATTGGTTTAGCTTGAGGTTGTTGCTTGGAATTGATGAAAGAGAAAGGTTTCTTGATGACTCTTGGAAGAATTCTTGAAAGCTTGATGAATTTGATGGTGTTTAATGGTGTAGTGTGATGAATTTGATGAAGAATTTGTGTTTATGGAGGATGGAGGAGAGAATGAGTTGTTGTGTTAATTGTGAAGGTTTGTACAAGCTTTAAGATGTATATATAGTGTTTGGGTCTGAAAATTTCGTGTGGGAGGAGCTAGGGTTGAGTTTGATAAGGTAAGAAGTTGAATGGGCCTCAAACTCCTCACAAACCGCCATAGCACGGTGCACCGGACCTAGGCCGCGGTGTACCGCAGCTTCTGCTGTACCATTTTTTCTTCTCGCCAAAAAATCTGTGGTACCCTACCTGTGGTACGGGTTTTTGCCTCTGCTCCAATTTTTCGTTCTCGTCAAAAAACCCGTGGTACGGGTTTTTGCTTCTGCGGTATACCGCACCTGACATGCTCAAAAAAAAATTCTCTCGGCATAAAACCCGAGTTAGTGTACCCGTGGTACGGGTTTTTCCAGGCGCGGTGTACCAGACCTGTGTCGCGGTGCACCGGACCTGCCTGCGAATTTTACCAGAAATTTTCCTTCGACCCCAAACTCATTTCCTACACAATAACACACTACCTTTATCTCCTATTAGCTTGTAAACACAATTAAAAATATACACTAACTTAATATTATACACTACAAAGCAAAAACAACTAATCTAGAAAGCAATTAAAACAAGGGGTGTCTCCCAAGAGCACTTTTGTTTAACGTATTTGAGTTAGACGTGTACCTCAGGCTAAGCGCTTTCTACGAGATGGATTGTCTCCTCTCGCCCAAAGTCCTCACTGTCATGGTATCTCTTCAAACGCTGGCCATTCACCATGAATGTCCTTTGCTCGGTTGGATGTTCAATTTCAATTGCTCCATGAGGTGTGACTTTTATAACAATGTAAGGTCCTCCCCAACGGGATTTAAGCTTTCCTGGGTAGTTCGAAATGGTTTGGACGGAGTCGTTTATCATGCCATCTCTTTGTTTTCTCCTTATAGAGGCGTGAATTTTCATAGGCAAGATAGCGAAACTCCTCCAACTCGTTCAACTGCATCATCCTTTTTTTCCCGGCCAATTCTGGGTCTAGATTCAGAGTTTTAATCGCCCAGTAGGCTCGAGCTTCAAGTTCAATAGGTAGATGACACGCTTTTCCGTAGACAATGCGATATGGAGATGCCCCAACTGGTGTTTTAAATGTTGTTCTGTAAGCCCAGAGAGCATCATCTAGCTTTAAAGACCAATCTTTCCTCGTTTTATTCACGGTCTTCTCATGAATAGATTTGATTTCCCGGTTGGAAAGTTCAGCTTGACCGTTAGTCTGTGGGTGATAACCGGTTGAAATTCGGTGTCTCACTCCAAACTTACGAAGATTGTTTCTCAGTGGAGCGTTGATAAAATGGGTACCTTTATCACTGATGAGAACACGTGGCGTACCATTTCTTGAAAAGATGTTTGTTTTTAAGAATTTAATCACTATTTGAGCATCGTTCTTTGGTGTTGCCACTGCTTCTACCCATTTTGATACATAATCTACCGCAAGCAAGATATAAATATTTCCATGGGAAGTGATGAAAGGTCCCATGAAATCTATTTCCCATACATCAAAGATTTCAACTTCTAGGATATTGTTAAGTGGCATCGCGTCTCTTTTTTATATATTACCAATGAACTGGCATCTTTGACATGACTGGACAAAACGATGACAATCTTTGTGTAGGGTAGGCCAATAGAACCCGGATTGAAGAATTTTAGCTGCAGTTCTATCGCCTTTAAAGTGACCTCCATAAGGTGAACTATGACAACTTGCAATGATCTTTTCCATTTCACCTTCATGCACACATCTTCTAACAACTTGGTCACTACAAATCTTCCAGAGGTACGGTTCATCCCAATAATACTGTTTAGCCTGCTGAGATAATCTTTGTCTTTGTTGTGGGTGGATATCCTTGGAGAATACACCACTCACAATGAGGTTGACTAGATCTGCATACCATGGCACAAACGCATTTTTAATAGCAAAAAGTTGTTCATCAGGGAATACATATTTAACCAACAATGGTTCTTTGTTCGCATCAGATCCTTCGAGCCTTGATAAATGATCAGCAACTTGATTCTCACATCCCTTCTGGTCTCGAATTCTTGAAGCAACAGTACCCATCTAATAAGACGCGGCTTAGCGTCCTTTTTCTCCATAGGGTACCTGATATCTGAATGGTCCGTGTATACCACAGTTTTCTTCCCAATCAGATAGGAACAGAACTTATCTAAAGCATATACCACGGCAAACATCTCTTTCTCCGTTACTGTATAATTCATCTGGGCAGCGTTGAAAGTCTTACTTGCATAATAAATCGTGTGGAAAATATTTTCTTTCCTCTATCCCAACACAACACCCATAGCGTGATCACTAGCATCGCACATAAGTTCAAACGGAGCTTTCCAATCAGGAGGTATAACAATAGGTGTAAAGATCAGTTTTTCCTTAATCGTCAAAAACGCTTGAAGACATTCGTTAGTAAAATTAAAAGGAGTATCCTTTTTCAAGTAAAGAACAAAGCGGTTTGGCGATCTTGGAGAAATCTTTAATAAATCTTCGATAAAATCCTACGTGACCCAAGAAACTTCTCACTCCTTTAACAGAAACTGGAGGTGGTAATGTTTTGATAACTTCAATTTTAGCACGATCAACCTCCATTCCTGCTTTCGAAACTTTATGTCCCACCACAATTCCCTCTTGAACCATGAAGTGGCATTTTTCCCAATTAAGCACAAGATCTTTTTCTCTACATCTCACAAGGACTTTCTCAAGATTATTCAAACAATCATCAAAACTATCTCCAAACACCGAAAAATCATCCATAAAAACCTCCAAGTATTTATCAATCATGTCCAAAAATATAGCCATCATGCACCTCTGGAACGTGGCAGGTGCATTACATAAACCAAACGGCATTCTTTTATAAGCAAAAGTACCAAACGGACAAGTAAAAGTTATTTTGTGCTGATCGAGGGGATCCACACAAATCTGATTATAACCCGAATATTCGTCAAGGAAACAATAATACTCTCTCCCTGCAAGTTTGTCTAGCATCTGATCAATGAATGGTAGCGGGAAGTGATATTTCTTTGTAGCTTTGTTGAGTCTTCGATAATCCATGCATACTCGCCACCCCACAACTGTTCTTGATGGTATGGCTTCACCTTGATCATTAAGGATGGTAGTGATACCTCCTTTCTTTGGAACACATTGCACTGGACTAACCCAATCACTGCTCGCAATCGGATAGATAATTCCTGCGTCTAACAACTTGATAACTTCCTTTCTCACCACTTCTTTCATAGCTGGCATGAGTCTTCTTTGTCCCTCTATAGATCGCCCACCTTCGTTCTCAAGAATGATTTTGTGTTTGCAAATGGAAGGACTAATTCCTTTGATGTCGGCAATAGTCCATCCGATTGCTTCTTTGTTAGCGCGAAGTACATGAAGTAGCTTCTCCTCTTGAGGACCTGAAAGGTTAGCAGAAATAATAACAGGCAAAGTTTTGTTCGTACCTAGATATGCATAGCGTAGATGATCTGGAAGCGGTTTTTCTTCGAGATCAGGTGGACATATTATGGATGGTTGTTTCATTGGTTCAATGTCACCTGATTCTCGGAGTAGTTCTCGTACATTTGATCCTAATGCAGCAACATCTTCAGGGGGAATCTCGAGTTCCTTTTGTGATTCAAGTGTCAAGGCTTCGTCAAGATCATCATCTAAGCTTGCTTCATTGAAGACTTCTTGCGCAATTTTTCCGATGACATCTATTTTGAAACATTCATCTTTCGAATTTGGTAACTTCATAGCCTTAAACACATTGAATCGTATCTGTTCGTCTTGTACCCGCATGATCAACTCACCATTCTCAACATCAATTAGTGTACGCCCCGTGGATAAGAATGGTCTCCCCAAGATGATGGGGACATTCTTATCCGCGTCGTAGTCAAGAATAATAAAATCACAAGGAAAAATAAAAGAACCAGCTTTAACTAAAACATCTTCAATTTTACCTACTGGTCGTGAGAGGGAGCGATCTGCCATTTGTAATACCACAGATGTGGGTACTACCTCTCCTATATTAAGCTTCTCGAACAGAGTTCTTGGCAGGAGATTGATACTCGCGCCTAAATCACATAATGCTTTCCCGATCCAATTATCTCCAATGCCAATGGGAATCGTAAAACTTCCGGGATCTTCTAGCTTTGGTGGCAACTTACTTTGACATATAGCACTACACTCCACAGGCAATCCAATTGTTTCCCCAGTTTATATACTTCGTTTGTTGGAGAGAATGTCCTTCATGAATTTAAGGTATGTCGGTATTCTCTTGAGAGCTTCAACAAGCGGCATATTAATCTCTAACTTGCTCAACATGTCAACGAACTTCTTGAATTCCAGGTCATTGTCCTTCTTTCTGACACGTGAAGGGTATGGTGGTGGAGGGCGTGTATTAAGTTCCACTAGTTTTCTCGTTTTTTCAGGTGTCTCGGCTTGGACACTATTTGGTTTAACTACCTCCTCTACTGTATCTTTGATTGTTTCTTCTCCCCACTTTTCTGGAATAGGGATTGGTTCTGCAGAGACTACGAAGGTTAGGGGAATTTTATGCAATAATCAAGTGCAGATAATTAAAGCTAGAACAAATAAAACGCAGGAAAAGTAAAGACAAATAGATATTTATTTGGTTTTCAATTAAACTAAATTAAACTAAGAATTTAAAGACAGAAAATTAAATACGAAAGAAGAAGTAGTATGAGAATATAGATTGAGTCAATAGCATGTAATCCCCACTAGTTTTTCCGTTCTAAACATGAAAGGGTGAATTATGTAGTATTTCAATAATCGGTTCCAATTGCGCTAGGTAGTTTTAAGTAGGATTTACCTGTGTCAATAAGGAGTCCTAAGCAAACTGTTCCAGCACTTGGTAAATAGCAATATATACTAAACCATAGTGATTATCTAGTTAGGTTGATTTGTCAGATCTAAACCGGATACTAGACGTTATGTGCTAAACATGTAATTAAACACCGTTGTTAATGGTGACCTAACTACTAGATGGTAATTATATATGGGTGCACTCCACAAGAACACAAAATATAAATCCAAACACATAAACAGAGAATAAAAACAATAATTCAATTTAAAACATAGAATTCCCAAATTAGATAGATGTCAACCAAAACTAGGGTTCATACATATATGCTAAAAACTCAAGCTAAAATAAATTTAGTTCATACTAATGCAAGAAAAGAAAGAAATTACAAATTTAAAGGTAGAAGAAGGCATTGTGGTGAACAGCTCCTTCCAGACTTCTTTTCTTGTGTTGTAAGCTTCCTCTTGGTTTAAGGTTTCACCAAGGATGATTTAAGAGTGTTAAGAGGCTGTATTTATAGTGTATAGGTTGACCTAATTCGTTTCTTGAAGGAGAGGTTAAGTAATGGACTCCAAGCCCAACTCAAATTTGTATGGAAATAAAGATAATTACTGCTAACTTGTCTTGAGCATATCTTCTTTGTTATTGGCCGGTTTTTAGCCCATAAGATACCAAAAGAATCCTCACAGAATTATCTACGTTCCAATGAAAGAAATCTTCCAAAATCGGCTCGGTTTTGGAAATATCACTACTTCTTTAGGCGTAGCTGCAGAAATTCAGATTTAAGACAGTTTTTCCTTTTCCATGATTTTAGCTTTTGTTTCCTTTATCTCCAATTACCATGCTTATCTCTTTCCATATCTTGTAGTCTTTGACTTGTACTCTAATTAATCTCCATAATTATCTTTAAAGCTTCACACTAAATAAATAATTAAACCCAATATGCTCTAAAAATAATAATTGATCAATTCAAGACCCAAATTGGAAAGTGCACTAAATTAAGCTCAAATCGAACTATAAACTAATAAATACGCCTAAAATTATGTCTCAGAAATAGATTTTATTATAACAAATGAGGAGATGTCACGTTGCAATAGTTATTTTAACCCAACAATGTCAAGGGTATTGTAGGTATAAAATACTCACAAAGGAGAAATGTATCTTATAAATACCTCTTATCATTTAGAACGAACACCACAATTTTTGTATCTTCTCTCATATTTATTGAATTGTAATTTATATGTGTTTTAACCATTCCCAGAAACAGTAAAGGTCGTCAAAAGGTTAGCACGGTGAAGATGCAAAATGAAACCAATGTTCAAGATACTTTCTTATAACGTCGCACTTGCCTTTTCAAGAAGGAAGGTGAACTTCTCACCCTTGTGGTGTGGAAATCACAATTTTTGTGTTCTCACCTAGCCAGAAAGTATACTCTTTCGGCCACACATGTGCCGATTCCATTGTAGATAGGTATATGGGTCGAGACCCTCCATCTAATGGTGATGGAAATCAACTTTTTAAGGCTCGACATAATGCGAGTATTCATGAGATAAACATGGAGTTTACCCATCTAGAGAATATACTAGAGTCTGAGAAGAAACATGGAAAATGTCTAAACCAAATAAGTAAGGTTTCTCAAAGCCAGTAATGGTGGGATGCATCGAAGGATGGGCTTGATTTGCAAGAATTTGAGAGACTGAAGGCAACCTTGGAAGATCTAAAGTTGAATGTTGATAGGGAAGTGCATAGGCTCATGAAGTACTTTCTTGTAATCATAATATCTAACTAATAAATTTAAGTCTCTTTAATTTATTTTTTATTTTTATACGTTTTTTGGTAAAATAGTTTATTATCAATAATTATATTATAGATTCAACGCTATTTTTTGACGATATGCTGTCAAAAATATAACTATTTAATTTATTTATTTTATTTATTTTATTACATAAAGTAATGACTTGGAATTATAATTATTTTAGAAAAAAATTAATTATTATTTTGAATATTTTAATAAAATATTATATAATGGACATACAAATAACTATTTACATGAAGACATAAAAAAACAACGAATTAGCTAAAATGAGATAATGATTCAAGTAAATTAAAATATAAATCTATTATTTTAATCGATGGTTGATCTAGTGGTTAGACTACTTCGCAAAGACCTAGAGGTTCTGGGATCGAATCTTATTGGAATCAAAATAGTTCCGAGTCCAGAGTGGCTCTCATATTTAAATTTGGATGGGGCTCTTTCTATTATTATTTTGCTCAAGTAAATAGGTTTGGTATATGCTACCGGATCCCAAGCAATTAATCTGAGTTCAAAAGCGAAAAGAAGGGGAAAAAATAAAGCACAAGAAGAGATGTCAATGTTCGGGTGGACTTAGATGAAAATGGGAACCCAGTGGTTCCACGGAATGTGGTTGTTCCACCAGGAGATAATGCTAATAATTAAGTATAAGATCCTTATAGAGACCAAGCACCACCTAATAATAATCAGGGTGCACAAGTCCCACCTGGAGCTATACATTGGCTCATCCAGCCTAACAAGCACATGTCATTCTGTTTACCACCAATGGGGCTTCACCCACCCGTTATTCAAGTCGTTAGATTCAAACTTGATACGGGAATGATCAATTAGTTTATCAGTATTGGCCTTTACAGTGAGGTCGCTCGAGAAGATCCTCTTCGATCTATATACAAGTTCATGCAAATCTGTGATGCATATATAAATCAGGGAGTCACTCGGGAACAAATGTATTTCTCTATGTTACCATTTTTCCTCACTACAGGAGATAGTGAGTGTTATGATCAGCAACTATATGAGGAAAACACTACATGGGATCAGTTGCAAACTGTATTTTTCGGTAGGTACTATCCTCAAAGTGTTAGGTTAAGTGGAAAACTTGATTTGGCAGGATTTTTTCAAGAGCAGGGAGAAGGTCTAGGGGTTGCTTGGTCTCGTTTTCAATCATTTCTAAGGAAATATCCATTACACGGGTATTCATTGGAGTTACGATTGGGGATTTTCTATCGTAGTTTAGATGAATCCTCCAAGGAGAAAGTTGATACGATGTGTGGAGGAGGTTTTATGATGGTAACTGTGAATTACAAACTAGGTATAATGGATCAAATCGTGAAGAATGAAATGAGTTGGAAACCATCAAGATCACCAGTTCGAGTTTCCGAGAGAGGTACTCCAAACGTAGACGCAGATCTGCTTTAAATGCTAAGATTGGCACTCTAGAGAACAGGGTTAAACAGTTATCCATATCCAACAATCAAGCTAATATTAATATGGCACAAGAACCTGAAGGCTGTCCCAGTTGTGGGGCAATTGATCAAATTTTGGAAGGGTGTGCCCATAATCCAAAATTTGTGTGTTTCATCAACAATCAAGGAAACCACTATTCTAGTGGTCAAGGCTATGGTAATCAAAATAAAAACCATCCAGGCATGCAATGGTCCAATCCTCAAGTGGCTTCTAATCTAGGAAACTATCAAGCAAGACCCCAGGGGAATAATAACCAACCAAGACCTCAAAATCATTATCATGGAGGTCAAACTCCACAAAAACAAGGATATGATGCTTATGCAGATTCCCTTGCCCAGAAGGCACTCCCTTATCGTCCACAAGAAGGTGATATTACTGCAAACAACTTAATGATTGCTTTGAACTGGTTTGTGGAAGTATCAGCTGAGAAGTCAACCAACATAGAAGAAACCTTGAATTCGCATTCAGCCTCATTCAAAATTCTAGAGAATCAAATGTCTCAAATTAACAACATTCTAAAATGTTTGAGTTCTGGGTCAACTCCCAATCAATATAGAAAATCAAGGGAGTAACGGGTCATATAAGGCGATAGCACTAAGGCGTGTGAAACATCTAACCCCTCCTTTAGTGATTGAGAAGGAAAAATAGGTTGAGAAATTCAAAGAGACACAAGATCCGCTTGTGGGAGATGTCATTGTTGTAGATGTGATTGAAGATGTAGTTGAAGAAGCGGCGAAGGAGCCTAGCAAGGCTACAAAGGAGTAAAAGAAAAAATCTTTGGTAGAGAATGAAAAACGCCTTACTCTTCCCTATATCCAAAGTAAGTTGCCTCCAAAGTTGAAGGATCCTGAGAGTTTCAACATTCCTATATCCATTGGTGGAGAGTGGACCGGAGATCTTTGTGTGATCTAGGCGCGAGTATTAATCTCATGCCAAAGTCACTGTTTGAGAAGTGAACATTGGGAGAGGGAGGTCTACTACCGTGACTTTGAAAATGGAGAACATGTCTATCTCCCAACCTAAAGAAAAGATCAAAGATGTACTCGTCAAGGTATGTAACTTATATTTTCGTGTTATTTCATTATTCTTTACTACAACGCGGATAAGAATGTGCCTATCATATTGGAGCGGCCATTCTTAGAAATGGGGCGTACTTTGATTGATGTAGAGAACGGTGAACTAATCATGTGAGTACAAGACGAGGAGGTCAAATTCAATGTGTTCAAAGCTATGAAATTTCCGGATAGTTGGGATGAGTGTTTCCGCGTGGATATCCTAAATCACGTAATGCAAGAGGTATATAATGAAACATGTTACGATGATATTTTGCATGCCGCTTTGGCATTTAATTTACCTGATTTACATGAGGGGATAGCTGAAGTAATAGCATCAATTCTGGAGAAATACAATCTCAAATTAGAGGTCATGAAAAAGTCTGAGGTCCAGGGGACATTGAATCAATGAAAAAACCATCTCTTGAGGTTCCCTCAGAACTTGAAGAAAAAACACTTCCATCTCACTTGAGGTATGCTTATTTGGGTCCTAATAATACATTACATGTTATAGTTTCTGCTAACTTGATAGGTCCTCAAGAAGATAAGTTATTGAGAGTTCTATGTGCTATAAAGAGGCGATTGGGTGGACTATTGCTGAAATCAAAGGTATTAGTCCAACCATTTTCTAACACAAAATCATCCCTAAAAACGAGAAAGTGATGTCGTCAAAGGAGACTTTTGCCAGTTATGAAATAAGTGGTACGAAAGGAGGTGATCAAATTATTAGACGTTGGGATCATATTATAAATTTATAATAGTGAATGGGTTAGTCATGTTCAATGTGTTCCGAAGAAAGGAGGAACCACCACCATCCTCAAATCAGATAATGAAGCTATACCGGCAAGAACAGTTGTGGGGTGAAGAGTTTGCATGGATTATTGTAATATCAAAAATGTGACAAAGAAGGATCGCTTTACTTTTCCATTCATTGATCAGATGTTAGAGAAACTTGCTGAAAGAGATGGTTAATGCTTCCTAGGTGGGTAGTCAATATACAATCAGATTTGTCTTGATCCACTTGATCGGCAAAAAACTACATTTACATGTCCATTTGGTACATTCTCTTTCATAAGAATGCCATTTGGGTTGTGTAACGCACCAGCTACATTTTGGCGATGTATGATGGCGATTTTTTGGGATATGATTGATAAATTCTTAGAGGTTTTCATGGATGATTTTTCTGTATTCGGTGATAGTTTTGATGATTGCCTTGACAACCTTGAGAAGGTGCTTATATAATGTAAAAACCAATCTGGTTTTGAGCTAGGAGAAGTGTCATTTCATGGTTCTGGGAATTGTGCTAGGGAACAAAGTCTTGATTAAGAGTATGGAGGTTGATCACGCAAAGATTGTAGTTCTTAAAACTCTACCACCTCCAATTTCCTTTAAAGGTGTTAGGAGTTTCTTGGGACATGCGGTTTCTACTGCCATTTTCATTAAAGATTTTTCGAAGATAGCAAGCCATTGTGTAATTTACTTGAGAATGACACTACTTTCCAATTCGATTATGCTTGCATGGATGCATTTTTTGCGATTAAATAGAAGCTTATTTTAACTCCTAATGGGTTACCTCCCAATTAGGATCTCCCGTTTGAGGTAATATGTGATTCTAGTGAGTTAGTTGTGGGTGTTGTGTTGGGACAACGCAAAAAGACAAGGTAATTCCATGCTATCTATTATGCGGATAAGACTTTCTCAGGTGCTCAATTGAACTATATTGTTATTGAGAAAGAGTTGTTGGCTGTGGTGTATGCATTTGATAACTTTTGTTCCTATCTTTTTATGGCAAAAGTGGTAGTTTACACGGATCATTCAGCTATTAAGTACCTCATGGAGAAGAAGGATGCAAAGCTGAATCTTATTAGGTGGGTACTTTTGTTATAAGATTTCAATTTAGAGATTCGAGACCGAATGGGAACCGAGAATCAAGTTGTTGATAATTTATCTTGCCTCGAAGGTTCTAAAGTTAACAGTGGACCAAAGGGTCAGAGAGGTATTTACCTATGAGTATTTATTTATGATGACTGCGAACATTACTCCTTTATATATAGATATAGTGAATCTTATTGTGAGTGGCTCGTTCCCCACGGAAAGCAACTCACAAGAGAAGAAGAGGTTAGCTCACCATGCAAAACAGCTCTTCTGGGAAGATCCACTCCTATTCAAAGTGTGTGGTGACCAAATGATTAGAAGATGCATACCTATGAATAAAATTCCTGTTGTAGTTCCAAGTTGTCATGATTCACCCTATGGAGGTCACTTCAAGGGCTGATCACATAGCTCAAAAGGTACTTCAATCTGGTTTTTATTGGCCTTCTATTCACAAGGATTGTCATGATTATGTTAAGCAATGTTCATATTGCCAATTTACTAGTAATATTTCAAAGTGAGATGAGATGCCGCTTAATAATGTATTAGAGGTAGAGATTTTTGATATGTGGGGTATTAAATTTTATGGGACCTTTCGTCTTATCCCATGGTAATCAATATATCTTAATCGTAATGGGTTATGTGTCGAAATAGGTTGAAGTGGTAGCACTACCAACGAATGATGCAAAAGTGGTTATCAAGTTCTTAAGATCGCATATTTTCACAAGACATGGAATGCCTAGGGTAATCATTAGTGATGGAGGTATGCATTTCGTGAACAAATATCTGAAGTTTGTGTTAGAAAACTATGGAGTGAGGCATAGAGTGTCAGCCGCGTATCATCCACAAGCGAATGGTCATAGAATTCCCTAACCGAGAGATAAAATTGATTCTTGAGAAGACAGTGGGACCAACAAGGAAGGATTGGTCAACAAATTTAGATGATGCATTATGGTCCTATCGCACAACATTCAAAACACATGTAGGTGAATCTCTTCATCGAATGATATATGGTAAGGCTTGTCACTTACCACTTAAACTTGAGCTAGTAGTTTATTGGGAGATAAAATCATTCAACTTAGATCAGAAACTAGCTGGACGGAAAAGAATGATGCAACTTAATGAGCTTGACGAGTTCTATTTTCATGCCTATGAGAATGTAAAGATGTACAAGGAAAAGACTAAGAAATGTCATGACAAACGACTGCGCAAGAAACGGTTTGAAGGGGGACAGAAGGTCCTCAAGTACAGCTCTAATTTCAACAAATATATAGGAAAGTTATGGTCTAAGTGGTCCGGGCCATTTATTGTTACCAAGGTCACACCTCATGGAGCCATTGCAGTAGAACACCCAACCGAGCACCACACTTTCATGGTGAATGGTCATCAGTTGAAGATATATCATGGAAGTGAGGGATTTAAAATGGGAGAGGTCATGCACCTTCTCGACTCTGAGTGATTCTTGAGGTAACCCATCGAGCTTAACAACGTTAAACAAAATCCATTTAGGGGTGTAAACCCAATTGTAGAATAGTTTATTACTTTCATAGTGTAATCTTTTAAGTTTGGTGTTTTAATTTTTGTGTCTTAGTGTATATTACAGCTAATGGGAGAGAAATGTCTAGTATTTTGTTGTGTATGTAGGTGTAATCATGATTTTTGGAGAAGAATTTCAAAACTGCAGTAATCTTGGATGGCATACCGGTCCCACGACTGGCATATCGCCGCCCTCCAAAGGGTCGCGGCAGTTACGAAACGCCCAAAGGTCAGAATTACTTAAATGCTCGACCGGCTAGCCGGCCTCTTGGACAGCATTGATGGTCCCAAACCGTGTCGACACTCGTGTCAAAGGGTCGCGACGGTCTCCAAGTCAGAAGGTTATAAAATTTTGACCGGCTAGCCGGCCCTTTGTGCGACATACCGGTGAAGGACAAAGGGTAGAGACGATTCGCTTACAGTACGAAGTTAGAAACATTGAGGCATAGGACCGGCATACCAGACCTCTCAGCGGCACACTGGTTCGTGGAGCATGTCGTCAATCGCTCCCAACTGTGTCACGGTCTGGGAACACATAATACAAGGCCGACTAGCCGGCCAAAACCCCGGCATTGTCGGTGCGGTGGCGGCCAAGAACATGAAAATGAGACCTTAAGATCTCTAAGATCAAGGAACCCTAATCCTACCTTCTTCCAACTTCACAAGAACGAACATATAAGTCCCAAACTTCATTAAAACACCAAGAAAGCTTGATCTCACCTTCCACAACACACCAAAACTCGATCAAAACTTCCATCCATCGATCACAAACACATTAACTTCACCAAATCCATTCCACAATCCCATAAAACACCAAAGATCATCAAGTTTTCAATATTTCTTCCACCACAAGTAAGCTTAATTCCTTCCCTTGTTCTTCATAAACCACCATCCAAACACCATAAAAAAACTTCTCCAGGCAACAACCTCTAGAAACACAACCATTTAATAATTCAATTCATACTTGGTGCACCTTGAGTTGTGGGTGGGTGAAGATGAAGAAAATAACAGATGCATTGGAGTTCAAGAGGAAGAGACAATTCATGGGCAAGAAAAAGAAAGAACCTAGGGAAACAGTAGAGAAACCAATCCTCATCGATGAACTGATTGAGAAGAAACCAAAGCCTGAGGTACCAACACAACAACATAGATGTAACATGAGAAAGAAAGTTTCGGCCATAGAAAATAGGAAAGAAACAATTATTAAAGATCATATTTCTTCCTTAACTCCGCAAGAATCCATGGATAGTTTTGAACCCGAATTCCAGGATGGGTAATGTCGCTGACGTACAAGATTACAAAGTTAGAAGAAAATAATCATTACAGGATCATGTACCAACTAAGGCTAGCACATGAAATTGATGAGATCAAGGTTAAAATCGGGGAAGATCATGAGACTTAATCTGATCGCAAGTCTGGGAAGATGTGCAATGGCCGCTTAATGTTTGTTAAACCCTCTTCCTAATTTCTTTTAATTGTGTTAGTGTATAATAGTTAATTTTTACTACATTTAGTCATGGGGACACGACTAAGTTTTGAGTTGGGGGTGGAGTACTCGTTGTTCTCATCCCCGATTATGTATTTTACTTTTTTTTCAAAAAAATCAGAAAATTCAAAATCAAAAAATAGAGTAGGTATGATATACGATGTAGTGTATGTACTTATTAAGCATAAGTCTAGCAAGTTAATGATAGTAAATAGTGTGAACTTGAATGATATCACAATGTGTTTAGTATAAACTACATGAAACATTAGATAAAGGACTGAATAGATTAATGAGCCATGCTTAGAAGTCAAGTTGAATTTTAGGGAGCCTTGAGCGGTGTGTAGAAAGTGAGGTCTGAACTAGTTGATAACCCGCCTAGTCTAGGAACAAAATGTGAAACAAAACCGATACCTAGTAGTTAAGAAAATGAATAAGCCAGTCCTTTGATAGTCACTTGAAGCCTTTAGCTTTCTAACCCGACTATAATGTAATTATATATCCGTCTTAGCCCCATTTATATCATGTAGCCTTCTTTTTTCGCCACTATTTAAGTCATAATTCTTAATTTGTAGGACTTTCCGTATGACTCGCACTTGAATCACAACTTTGAGACTTGTTGTCTCTAGAGCTTGAGTTTAGGATGGTGGGTTTATCACTGGAAAGATCACATTGGGTGGGAATTTTATGCGTTTATTTGTGAGCGAATTTGATGAAGTATTAATTGTATCCCTTTGTTGGGGTATTTAAAAAAAAGATTTATAACAATGAAAATAAAAAGAAAGACAAAATAATAGGCATGATAACTGGTGTCGCCTAGGGTGTGATAAAAATATGATAAATAAATCTGGGAAACAATGCAATAAGCACCCTAGACTAGCACGGTTCTGCAAGTATTACAAGACGTATGCAAGTTTTAATGATAAGAAGATACGTTCCTCAGGGACTTAAATGGGTTAGACAGGTGGGTAATTAATTCAGAGTAGCAATAATTAATTAAAAGACAGAAAATAAAGATGAATGATTGAAAGATGAGACTAATAACTAAATAAATTAAAAGGCAAATAATTAAATACGAGAGAAATAAGATAAGAGAGTATAGCTTAGGTTCTGCTAGTATGCACTAATCCTTCTAATTCTTTCTATCAATTTCAGTTTATAAGGGAGACAATAGCTCTTAGATATATAGTCGGGATTCTGAATTCCCCCCTATCCCCAGAGAACGAACTAGGGTGGCAACCTCACAATCACGAGCGAACTCACAAAGGGTTAACCTGCGCCACTTGGGTCCTAGGTGTAGTCCTACCTACTCATGATGTTTGGTAATGAAAATGAACCTTAATGAGTATCTAGTTAGGCTGGTATTGTCGGGACCAATTCCTTATTCTAGACTTTTTTGTGGTGTTTCAATAGTTAAACACCTCTTCCGGGCAAACCATCTAACTACTATTAGCAAAGTCCTAAATTGGTCAGGTTTAAGACAGACAACAAATCAAAGCACATAAATCAAATATATGGTTAAGTAGCTAGAATCAGATTAAAACATATAATTCCCAAAGAAACTTAGATAGAAAGAAAAGAGAATTCATAGATTATACATAATGCAAAACCCAAGCTATGGGAAAATTAGTTCATACCAGAAGTAAATAAACTAAAAGAATGATACAAAGATGTCATCTTGCTCTCTTGAATGACTACGTATTGATATAAGGTTTAGAACTGAGCAAGGATGACTTTACAAAGGATTAAGGGTGTATTTATAGGTGTTTAGAAGACCTAATTCGTTTTCTTGGAGTGAAAGACAAGTAACTTGGACTCCAAGCCCAACTCAAATTCGTAATCCTGAAATATAGAAAAGGTAATAATTTGTCGCTGTTTTGTTTTAGCCTTAACTTCTTCGTTTCAACTCCGATTGAAATACCATATGTTGAAACTGATCGTCTCGGAAATATCTATAATTACTTCAGACCATTCTTCCAAATTCCTAGCCAATCTTGAGTTTTGATCACTTATATTGTCGTAGGTGTTGGAATTCAGATTTACTTGACAACTTTATCTTTCCATATCTTATCTTTTATTTCCTTATCTCCAATTTCCATGCATATCTTCTTTCCTTTATCTCTTTAGACTTGATTTGGCATTTAATTAATTACTATATATCTTTAAAGCTTCACACTAAATAAACAAATTAAACCCAATATGCTCTAAAAATAATAATTCATTAAATCAAGACAAGAAATATGAAAGTGCCATATATCATGTGAAAAATGACTGAATGACTTCCTAAAACACTAAAAATGATGTCTCGCACTAAGATTAAATCATCACAAATGGGGAGACATCAAGACCCCCAACACAAAGTTGTATCGTCCCGATACAATATAGATAAGAACAAAGGGAAGTCTCTAAATACACACCTAGGTCAATTAAGCACATTCGGAAAGAAGATACCAGAATATATATAATATACATAAAGTAACTACTCAGAAAATTTCATGTAATAATATTTACAAACTACATACCTGCACACTTTTCATATCCACAATCAACACGGCTTTAATTCAAGAATAGATTAGCTTCGCAATGTATGTTTAAGAGGATATTTACTCAGTCCACCAAGGAGACTATAGATTGTTCATCGAACTTCACTAGTATCCAAAGATCCACTTAACTACTCTCTATTGACTCAATTACTTCTATATTACATAGCAAAGAATCATAAGGTCTTTAAGGTTGTAATATTGGCTTAGGGACGGTATGATAAGTATATTTGGATAATTTAAAGTGAGCTTTTGGCTCTCTCCTCACTAGCCATCAACGAATCGCCCTAGAGCTTGATTTACTCTCATAAAACGTTTCTCACTCAACCCAATGATTTTCTTGATGCACAAGGTAGCATCCCCAATAACCCAATAAAGCATAAAGATGTTCACATAAAAATTCCACTTTGTCGGTCCAAATATATATTATTTGCATATCAATTTTTCTTGTGTATAGCTATGACTCTCTTTTTGATGTTGAGATAGCATGCTATTTTTTGTCAAAAAAAAAATTATGCTTTTCAGATTTTTTTCATTTACTATTACCCCTGCAAAGGGTTACAATATAAACCTGTGAATCATCATCAATATATAGCAGAGCACAATTAATAAGCTCAAAATTCCCAACCCAATAACATTTTCAATAATGGTGGACCCACCACCCCAGACTCAAGCTCTAAAACAACTGTCTATACATCGCGATTCGAGTGTGGGTCATATGGAAAAGTCCTATAACCTAAAGGGATATGGCTTATAATGTGGATAATAAAAAGGCTTTAGACAGGCTAGATGGGTTGAGAAAGATATAAAATATTAATTTGGACAGCAAGCTAAAAGGCAACAAGGGGCTTATGAAAGTACCGCCCTAATCACTTTCTAAACTATGCAATTTCGTCATTCTCTTACCTTTAGCACGTTCATTAAATGGGTTTATCAAATAGCTTGGATCTTACAACCTACACACTACTCATTGCTCCCTGAGATCGAACATACTTTCTATCGTGTTGCTTACTAATCTTTTCTTTACTATCAATGTGTGTTTTCCTGCAAATACTCAAAGCATACAAAATAAAGAAGCTCATAAAAATACTACTTCCTATCATTAACTTACTGAGCTTATGCTTTCAAGCTATTAAACACACTCTACATCTAATTCCCATGTATCAAAAAATTTAATTTCTACCTAAAAACAGAAAAATGGAGATGAGAGACAACGAATCCCCACACCCCCAACTCAAAAATGAGACGTGTCCCCACGACTCGAAAAAGACTTGAAACAGAAATTAAAATTAGCAGTTAAAGCATTTACAGAAATGGTAAGGAAGAAAGAGAACATACTCTCGTGGCTATTGCCTCTCATTATCGACATCCAAGATTGGATTTACTGGATCTTTCTTTAATTGCTCAAGGAGTGTCATGATGTGCACTTGATTAGCTTTGATTTGTGCCACATCTTTGGCTAAGGAAGTTTGAGTTGCTTCGACTTTATTTAATCACTCTTCTACCTTCTCTTGCCAAATATGATCCTTCTCTTCTTTTGAAAGTTGTGCAAATCTCGCTACTCTCAAAACTGTATTGATCCAATTGTTGTCAATATTGTTCATCATATCATACATTAGATTCTCTTCTATACCCGGAATCACACTCGCTTTCCGCACAAGGCACGTGATCGTAGTAGGATATTTCAAACTGAAGAACGAAGTAGGAGAGACCGAAAATCACATCACCTCCTCAAAGATCACTTGTGCCACGTCCACTTCTTCTCCCTTTAATATACAATTAAACAAGATTGCGTTCTTCTGAGTTACCTCCGATTTTTTAGCGTTCCAAAGACATTTGCTGTAAGGAAATGGTGCCAAACTTTTGTATCTCCTTGGAGATATTTGTAAGGCCAAGGTGCCTTCAATTATCCCTTATTTGCTTGCACTTTCTCCTTCTCTAATACACTCTCAAACAGTTGATTCCAATCAAAAGTCTTGATTTTTTCCACCGCTTCTCTATACTTACATGGTCCAACCAATTTCTTAAACCGGAAGTGATTTCGAATATCTTCAACTGTGAAAGGAACTAACTTGCCTCTAACTGGAACACAACCATTACTATCTCGGCTACTGAGGCCTAAACAGAAATTGGAAACTAACTATCTACATAAACTCGATCTTCGCAACATGAATGTATACCAACCCAATCTATCGCCCATCTCTATGAATCTCTTGTACTCACCTTCTTCAACTTCTTCTTCAAACACTCTTTCATAAGCCAAAGGAAGTTTCGTTAAGTGTTTCTCTGCTGAAGCTAACATGGCCTTGGAAGCTTCGTTGATCTTGGTCACAGGATTCTTGATTTGTAAAGGTTGTGGTATCTTTCTTGTTAAAGTTGAAACCTTTAGGCTTTTCGAATTTACCACAGCTAGCTTTCCTTTATTCTCTAAACCTGATTTACCTTTCAAATTGGAACTTGAACTTTTTTCAATCGATTTCTTCTCACTAGGACCTTACACTTTATTTTGATTCTTCTTCATCTCCCTAACAGTAGATAATGTGTATGTTCTTTTCGTCATCATAATTGACCTCCAACTCAAAGCTTTAACCACTCTTGAAATTTGAAACTCTTGATTATAAGTTGTACAAGCTTTATTTGGGTTAGGAAAGGTGTTATGAAGATGATTCTCTATATGGGTAGGATGGATTCTTCTTTGATTGTTGTGGATCTAAGAAATTGTAGGATGAATGTGAAAGTTTAACCTTTTGATTCTTGGATTCAAAGTGATTCGATATGATATGGGTGGTTGAATCTTCTCTTTAATGATTTGGAGAAAGGCTTGGATGTGTTTTTATGGTGATTGAGTAGTGTTTTGATGTTTGGTGAAGGTTTGATGAAGCTTTAATTGAGTTAGGAAATGTTTGGAGAAGAAAGGGAGGCTTAAGGATTAAAAATTTCGTGTAGAAACTAACCTCTTCTTTTAATTACCGTAATATACCCTTTTCTTTTGGATCTGTCGGCGCTGTGCGGTGCACCGGAGGAGGGTTACGGTGTACCGGACCTGAGGGTTTGGAAACCGTGTTCGCGAGTTGTCGACACGGTTTTGAAGAGCTGGCCTCTTTCCTCTCGTAAATGTACCGTGGTGGAAACCGTGGCCACAATCCTTGATGGTGCGGTGTACCGCACCTGATTGTTGTTTATACCGTGGTCGCTCTATGAGCCACGTTTTTTGGACCTTCTTCTCGGCAATGTACCGTGGCGAGAACCGTTTCCACGGTTTTTGGACCTGCGGTGTACTGGACTTCGCCTGCGGTGTACCGCAGGTTTGGTCAGATTTTTGCCAAAATTTCACTTTTCTTTTCCTAACTCGATTTCTTAAGTACCTGAACATCAAAAACAATAATACCTTCCTCAAATATGCAATATCAACTAAAAACAACTAAACTAAACATGAATTAAAAACATAAAAAAATTACGGGTTGTCTCCCGTACAACACTTTTATTTAACGTCTTTCAAAGTTAGACGCGTTACCTATATCAAGATTTGCGAATATAGCCTCCCCAACAACGATCAAGGCTATGAACGTCTACTTATCTCTATCTAATGCCCCTCTTGGGCCTGATCTCGATCACCTTAGCTGGAAACAACTTTAGTGACTACAAGTGGTCCCATCCACGAGTCTTGGTGACCTCGTGGCCTATTCTCTGGGTTGTGGGCTTTCCACAGAACTTCATGGCTGACCCCAAACTCAATCTTTGGCTCAGTATCCACAGGCTTTGTGTGAATATTTTCTTTAGGGGCTTTGTGATGTGAAAGGCTGTGGATGATAGGAACGGTGGGGTCTGACTTCCTTGGTTTCTTACCCCAGACATAGAATGTCTCGGATACGTTTTTAGCATGAAGGGTGATTGTCCCTTCCTGGAACTTGATTATGCTCTAACTTGTGGCCGTGAAAGGCCTTCCAAGTATGATTGGAACCTGCTTATCTGCATCGAAATCTAGTATAACGAAGTTAGTAGGGATGGTGATATTACCTTATCGGACATGAACGTCCTCCACTGTTTCCTATGTCTTGGTAACTGAGTTGTCAGCAAACTGCAACTTCACTGGATCTTTTTCTGATTTCTGAAGACCAAGTCTATCGAACACGGAATTTGGCATAAGATTCACACTTGAACCCACATCACACATAGCTTTCACCTTGAGCATACCATTTGTTTGAATAGGAAGATTAAAGCTTCCTAAATCTTTGAGCTTCAATGGTAAATCTTTCTCTACTTTTCTTGAGACTCTCACAGTATCTTTCTTGGCTTCTAAACTCGCTTCTTTCTCTGGAATAACTTGCGTAAAAACTTGTTGCGGTGTAAGCCCTTTCTTCGAAATCTAAAGCATTTGGGAATTGATATTCTCAGGATTATACGCCTCTACAAATGTCTTGAGTTCAATGTCACCCTTTGGATTTGTATCAGGAATAATTGGTGACAATGTTTGAACAACTGGTGGCGATTTCACCTTCTCTTCTTCTTTCTTTTCTTGCATAGTAGGTGCAACTTCTATTTTCTCTTTTGAGGCTTCTTCCTCTTTCTCTTTAGCTCTAGTAGCTTGTAACTTCATAACCGATCTAATCTCTTCTTTCATATCTCTCAGAAGTTGTATAAATTCGGATCCTTCGTCTGATTCTTCATCCTCTGAATAGTCAGAGTCCACGGGGCTAGACTTGGTTGGTTCTTCTTCGGTACTAGGAACTTCCACGACAATTTCTACAACATGCGGTACTTCCTTATTCTCTTCAATCTCAAGGCCTATAGCCTTACAAGCTTCGAACCTAACATTGGCATCACCTCTTTCGATAGCCTTCAATTCCTTTGCTTCCATAATATTAGTTAGAACTTTATTCATTTGTTCTACTTTCGTACCTAAAATCTGAATTGAAGCTTATTGTTCTCTTAACTTCTCGTTCTGTGAATGCATATTAGTTGTCATAAGATCCATAAAAAAATTCAATTGTTGATCACCCACAACTCCTTCTTGAGGATATTGTGGTAGAGCCTTCTGAGCTAAAGCATCGGTATATGCGTCATTAACAGGTTGTTGTGGAGGAGAAGGTCGATTATAATTCTGATTTCCCTGATATGGAGCTTGACCTCTTGGTTGGAAAGAGTTATTTTGGGGTCGAGGTTGATAATGACCTGGGTTAGCGGCCCCTGTGGATTTGAGTACTGCATATACCCGGATGATTCCTATTACGAAATTGATAATTTCTTCGGTTGGACATGAAATAAACAGATGCTGGATTTCCTTCGCACTCTTCTCATGTATGATTCGTGACCCCACAATGTGGACAACATTGTGCTTCTTGCACTACTTTCGTTCGGCTAAATTCTTTTGCATCTCAAGCTTAATCTCTTTGATTTGATTTTCTAATGCGGCACGTTGAGCTGAGTTTGCAGTTTCTGCATCTAATCAAAGCGTACCTCTGGTATTTGTAACAGGAGCTCGTGACAGTGGCCAACTCCTTTATGTTTCTATAATGTTTTCCATACCTTCGGCGGCTTCTGCAGGATTCATGGACACAAAATTTCCCTTTCCAAGATTATCTAACCTCCGTCTACTTTCGGCATTGATGCCCTGATAGAATATAGCCAATTGTAAAGACGGGGTGTAACCGTGGAGTGGACATCTAGCTAACTTCTGTTGAAACCTTGTCCATGCGTCTCCTACTTCTTCTCCATTCTCTTGACAAAACTTCGCAAGCTCGCTTTGGTCTTTGAGTCTCATACTCTTCGGATAAAAACGGTTAAAGAATACGGCTTGAAGTTTTTCCCATGTATTAATTGTACCTTGTGGTTGTCTATCTAGCCAATCACCAGCTTTACCGGTTAGAAAGAACGAAAACATGTGACAATACAGTTTCTCGCGCGTAATGCCTGGATTAACATAGGCATCACAAATCTGCATGAACTTCTGAATCACTCTTACCGGATTTTGAACTGCTGCGCCAGTATAGAGTCCGAAATTCTAGGATTGACTGAGCATGCCCGGATCGGGCCTAAATTTGATATTCTGGATCTCTAGAGAACGATAACCTAATGGTTGTACTTGAAAAGGTGCTCCCAAGCCTGGAATATCTTGTTCAATTCTGTTATTGTTACTGTTATCTCATGGTGGTGGTAGTGGTACTTGGCCTAACAGACCAAGTGGTGGACCACTCCTTGTTGTTGAATTTCTGCCATAGGTCTTATTTGGTTTCTTTCTTCTCTAATACGTCTGTTATAAGCTCTGAAGCTCCTTTCGGGCTCCGGGAAAGGAGGCCAAGGATGCACTGCTAAAACCTGAAAAAGACTAAAGCAAACCAACAAGCGTAAATATGGAAAAATAAAAAAATAACTGAAAAATAAAAAAAATAACTAAAAACTACTACTAGAATTAAATAACCCACACGCTAACGAGACACAAGTCCCCGGCAGCGGCGCCAAAAACTTGGTGTCGCGTAGGGTGTGATAAAAATATGATAAATAAATCCGAAAAACAATGCAATAAGCACCCTATACTAGCACGGTTCTGCAAGTATTGCAGGACGGATGCAAGTTTTAATGATAAGAAGAATCGTTCTCAGGGACATAAATGTGTTAGACGGATGGGTAATTAAATCAGAGTAGCAATAATTAATTAAAAGACAGAAAATATAGATGATTGATTGAAAGATGAGATTAATAACTAAATAAATTAAAAGACAAATAATTAAATACGAGAGAAATAAGATGAGAGAGTATAGCTTAGGTTCTGCTCGTATGCACTAATCCTTCTAATTCTTTCTATCAATTTCAGTTTATAAGGGAGACAATAGCTCTTAGATATGTAGTCGGGATTTTAAATTCACCCCTTTTCCCCGGAGAGCGAACTAGGGTGGCAACCTCACAATCACGAGGAAACTCACAAAGGGTTAACCTGCGCCACTTGGGTCCTAGGTGTAGTCCTACCTACTAATGATGTCTGGTGATGAAAATAAATCTTAATGACTATCTAATTAGGCTGGTGTTGTCAGGACCAATTCCTTATTCTAGACGTTTATGTGGTGTTTCAATAGTTAAATACCCCTTTCGGATGACCATCTAACTACTATTAGCAAAGTCCTAAATTGATCAGGTTTAAGACAGACAATAAATCAAAGCACATAAATCAAATATATGGTTAAGTAGTTAGAATCAGATTAAAACATATAATTTCCAAATAAACTTAGATAGAAAGAAAATAGAATTCCTAGATTATACATAATGCAAAACCCAAGCTATGGGAAAATTATTTCATACGTTAAGTAAATAACTAAAAGAATGAAACAAAGATGTCAGCTTGCTCTCTTGAATGACTACGAATTAATATAAGGTTTAGAACTAAGCAAGGATGACTTTACAAAGGTTTAAGGGTGTATTTATAGGTGTTTTGAAGACCTAATTCGTTTTCTTGGAGTGGAAGACAAGTAACTTGGACTCCAAACCCAATTCAAATTCGTAACGTTGAAATATAGAAAAGGTAATAATCTGCCGCTATTTTGTTTTGGTCGTAACTTCTTTGTTTCAACTCCGATTGACGCGCTCCATATGTTGAAACTGGTCATCTCGGAAAGATCTATAACTTTACTTCAGATCATTTTTCCAAATTCCAAGGCAATCTTGAGTTATGATCACTTCTATGGTCGTAGGTGCTGGAATTCAGATTTACTTGACAACTTTATCTTTCCATATCTTATCTTTTCTTTCCTTATCTCCAAATTTCATGCATATCTTCTTTCCTT